>CM059599.1:124362500-134362500 GCA_030412105.1 Cyclura pinguis
TTGCTCTGAAAATTTTATTGCAGTTATATTAGGTGAATACCATCAGTGGTATCCTAAACTTTTATTTCTGCTCATGAAGGTTAATCATGGTTGTCTATATAGTAATCACTTTGAAATGTGTTCAGATACAGCAGTTTCAGGTGTAATCATCAGAGCTGGTTAGTCAGGCATTCCAGATAGTGGTTCTTTTCAGAACCTTTTTTAAAGGGTTGGTTAACTACCTCAGTAGCAGAGGATTGAACTATACCCTATCTGTACTGTACATAGAAAATCTTTGTAGATAAAATCAAGGCTTGTTTAATTATGACAGGAGGGCAAAATATATACCAAATGTAACATTCTTAGTTGCCTTTAATTTCAGAGGCTTTGTAAGAGTCCCTCTTGTCCATCATAACAGGCCTTGTTTTTGTCGTATTTTGTGGCTGAAAAAGCAGCCTTGCTTCTTCAGATATTGTAGTTATTTGGATGTATAATAGTTTAGCAAGATGTTACTTTTTGTAAGACATCAAATGTTCAAAAAAAGTGCATCAGCAACTTGTACTAAATACTGCAGTGTCCCTTTATAAAAGGTCAGACTAAAACTGACAACTGTACAGTGAAGCCTGACATTTGGATATTTTGAAGTTTTTCATAAATCATAGAAAATAGTATATGGCTGTAGTTTAGCTTTTTAGGTCAAGGTATGTTTTCTCATTAGTGCATTTCTTATTGCTGATTGCTGTAAAAAGAAACAGATCAGCTTTCCATTTTCTCTTTATGCAGATCATGATAACCTGTAGAGTAGAATACAATCATTTGTGCTATGTTTTAATTTTCTGAAGCACCTTGATGACAGTGAGTGTTAAGTGGTGAAGCATCCTCTATTGAATCACCCTTCCAAAAAGTTTGTCAAGTCCAGATATGCATAGATAAGATAAAACTATGGTTTAATATAGACTTGGCAGAAAGAGCTTCCCTTATGCCCTTCCCCAAAGGGATACTGCAGTTGTTACATACCCGTAGGCACCACAGTAAGATCTGAAACACCGAATAAAGGTTTTATACACACCAGTTCCCCAGTAAATGAAAAAATTAACAAAAAATAGATGTCATATGTTAAATGCTCATTGCAAACAATCATTTTGCATTCCTGCAAATAAAATTGTTTTATACTGTAAGCTGGAGGCAAGTGTAACTTATTTTTGTAATAAAGTTTTTATTTTTTTTATGTGTCATTAATATAAATGTGTGTTAGTGCAGAAATCTTCTGGTTTAAAAACTTGTGCGCACACATTTCAGTTTGTTTACTTGTATTTACATTTTTTTAGAATAGTGGTTTCCAGTAGTCTGTCTCTCACATTAATTGAATTTTTGTTATCCTAATAAACCGTTTTAGTATCTTGTATGTCAATTACTGGGATAGCTGGGACATAAAGTGTAATTTAAAATTTGTCAAGTATTCATGGGAATATGTAAATGTGCCTTGCTAGTTAAGAGAGAAACTAAGTGGTGGGATGGTTAAAATGTTACCGCTTAATGAGACGCCTATTGCCACAGTTTCATATACTGCCCATGGTAAAGTTCTTCTTTCCATATTTGAATAAGAAACATGAGTGTTGCATCAGCTTCTGAAATCTTAAATTTGATAGGATGAGGCTTATGGAACGTAGGTTTGCTAAATGTAGCCTTAAATACTACTTTGATTTCATTGTAATCCTTGATGCTGGCAGACCCAGTACCAAGGAGGTTTAATTGCTCCCTTCAATAAGGCTGTTGTGCCAACTGGCATCTTTACTGTCATAGTTTTATGAAGAACACTGTCAAGGTGTTCATGCCAAATTTGACCTGATAACTAATGGAGGCTTAGGAAGAAGGAGAAGTTTTCTGACTTAAATCTTCCAAATCTCTCCCATTGCTGGGAAAATAAACTTAACAGGTTTCCAAGTGTCACTAATTTTGGCTTGGGAAAGGAGAGAAAATGATAGATTAGTCTTTGTTTTTCCAGAACTGTATTCAGTTGATGTTGATGCAATGCAAAATAAAAGTCTGATAATACAAGCTGGAATTGAGGTAAAAGATCCATCAACTTCAGCTATGAAAATAGGTGGGGTGTGAGGATGCATGTCAAAATTTACTGGGAGTGATCTTACATAGTTTATAAGCAATGGTGAGTAATAAATACCAGAATCTTGACAGTGTTCTTAAATAATTATGAATTCAAGCCATTATAACTTTTACAATTAAACATTATTTGCACTGTTCTGACGTTGGTGCAGTTTTTTAGCAGTATAAAGTAAAATCTACAGTAAAATGCATGTGGAAATTTGTCTTGTGAAAAATTGATCTTTTACCAGATAATGCTAACTGAACGTTTTTAAATTTGGAGCTGTAAATGAAATTAGATTTTATTGTTAGATAGTGAAAGTCACGCAGCATGGTTGGGTTGGTCATGTTGGGTGTCAGTGTTATACATACTATCTAATATGAATGATGTTAAATTGGAACAGATGTGTATAGTGAATATTACAATGTATTGCAAGAGCAAGACAGAACTTTAGTATTGTATTGCAGAATAATTTCTGGTGGCACACAGATCTGTGTTGGCTTATACTGATAAGGCTTTATTCCAGAACTGAAGGGGATAGTTTATTCCAGATAGTGTTGCAGCTTTTTGAGGCCAAGAGTTTAGCCTGTTTTCTTGACTTTGCAGTTTCCAGCATATACTAGACAGCAGACTGCTAAAGTGAAATAAATAACAATAACTGTCTTACTACCTTTTGTACTCTTCCCCTGAGTACAAAAAGTAGTAGGTGATATTCTGAAATTCCATTTGGCCTGTTGTATGAAAAGACAATTTTCTGGGCTTTCTATAAAAGCTACCTGTATATTTTGAAAGAAGCAAGTTTTTGTTTTGTTTTCCATTATTTGGTGTGAAGTCGATTGGAAGAGTACATACCTCAGACATACTGACATGAGAATGCGAGTTACTGTACTAGAAATGAATCCTTTGACCTTGACTTACCCTTCAGTGAGATTATATAGCCTCTTATGCAGTTGTACAAAGAATGACTGACTTGCAGTTCTGCAGTTAACCCAGTAGGGATCTTCTGCGCTAACTTACTTGGAAGGTAAAATATTTGCTTGAAAAGGTACAACAACATGAATAGCTAGATATTGAGTCCTTATCTTGCACTGAATCTTTTTAATGAATTGCTATATATGGGACAGACCCTGACAGTTTCTGCAATGCAAGTGTATTAGAGCTTGTGCTAGTGGAACTATACATCTGTAGATGTCCCAGCAGTGGGATGAAAAACCACTGTGAGAGAGTGTATCATGAACGAGATTTGCAGTTCTCTGTAGTGGAGGTACTTCCCTTGGAACTTAATAGTAAATGCATAGTTTTATTTATATAGAAAGGAATTTTACCGTAATACTAAGGAAGACAATAGTATAATGGAAATGTTCACATAATTACCCTGTTTGGAATGAGTGGCATACAGTCAATGAATTTTTTCAGGTAAGTAGGTAAAAAAACATAGAGTATATAGTTGTGTATAAGAGCTTTAAAAGATGGTATGAAATTCCAGGAAGATAATGGGGTTGGATCCAAAAATACCAGTCTTTGAGTGGAAGGAGTCCTAATGCGTCAGAAGCACTAGGTAAGTGGGGAGGAGGGATAAAGACAATATGTATTGATTTCTCTGGCATCCTTCTCATACAACCTCCTGAACTGTTCTAAAGTGTTCAGATATTGAGGATGGGATGTTGAGACTACTGACAGCCTGTGAATAGAAATTTATTCACAGAACTCTGGATCTTAGTTTCTCTGTATTTAAAGCCTCTAAAATTTGATACAAGAATATAATTGCTTAATTCAAATTATACAGTTATTTTAGTCCACTGTAAGACCTCTATCAGCCTAATAAGCAGATACTTTGGGCAAGATACAAGGGTTTGGAATATGCTACAGAAGAAACAGATGAGCTTTATTAAAACATTATGTGCAGGGTAGTCTCCTATATAACTGGAATGGCAAAGAAATAAAATTTGTCATTTAAATGTTTGTGTCAGACCACAACAGTTGCAGTTTCACCTTCATGGAAAGTGGTGAGGTGTCGCATTAGAGAAGACTTTTTCTCCCATGTTGGCATAATGTGCCTGAGCCTCTTCTAATCTTGATTCAAGGCTTGGCTGGTATAGGAAGTGGTATTCCTGCAGACATTGGCTCTCAAGCTTGTTAAGGCTTTAACAGTAAGCATCAGCAGTTTAGACTAGGCTCAGTATATACAGAGAAGATAGTGATCACATTGAAAACCACCAGCTTAATTTACCTGGACTGAGTTTACACTGATCTCTGGTGTTTCTTCTTAAACAGTTTAAATGAAAATGTATACTTGCATGAAATCTGGAGGAGGGATGGGAAGAAAGGAAGCATAAAGATAAGTGCTGCTGTGTTTTGACAGTCTTAAAACATTGAGTAAGGAGGACAATAGTTATCCCTCAATAGTTCATTTTAAGAATGGGTTTCTGCATTCTATTATAGGTGCAGTTTATTGCTTTTTGATAGTTACAGAAATTACAAATAAGCAATAAAAATACCTTTTTTCCAGTGGTTTGGGAGTTGTCTTGACTGCTTGAATAGCAAGTTCTTACAGTAAAATCACTTCAAAGGTATTGCTGCTGAATATCAAGTTTTAGGCATTTGTGCATTATGAATACTAAGAATGTTGTACATTTTATATATTACATTCTATATAACAAGTTTTTGAGAAATTTATTGTTGGATGTTGATCAACTTGTACAAAACTAAAGTACAGGATCTCTGTTAACTTTTAAAATAGTTAAGACTGGTCTCCCTTAGTATCTCCTCCCCCCCCCCATAGTGGATGAAGTACAAACCACTTCTCATTTTGCTTTCTAATTTCACACTCCTTTGAAGTTCCTGGATAGACTAAGCTTTTCTAGGCCAGGGTGGGACAACTGCCAGGTACTGGGGCATAGTGCATCAGCCCCTCTGTGAGAATGGGAGGGGTGCATGCTCCATTCTTACCAGCCAAAACCCAGCCACAGTATCATCAATAATGTCCCTCAGAACCTTTTCAGAATGCTATTGGCCGTCTTGCATTTCAGCTACATCTGAATATATTAATGCTGAAAGCTCCACTTTGAGCCCGAGGATCCAAAATGGGCCCCTAGTAGCAATAAAATGGCTAGTATTGTTCTCAAAGGCTTGGTGAGGCATTAAGTTCCATTTTGGGCTGAACTGTTTTTTTACCCTTGGGTTGGAATGGGTGGCACAAAAACAGCCTTGGTCATACATTGTTAAGAGCCCTATAACACGTGTGGAAAAAGCTGGTTAAAATTCTTTTGCTTACATGAAGGATATACCTTTCTTCAATTACTACCACCTTAGATCCACATTGTAATAATTATGTCATATGATGCTTCAGATAACATGGACAAAGCTATCCTACACTAACAAGCAGTTATGCTGATGGCTGTGGTGGAAAATGATACAGCAGGGACTTCTAACTTACAGCTTAGTTCTCACAGCCTGCCTACTTGATCTGTACTTCCACTTAGTATGTGGAAAAGCTCCCTGCTGCACTAGTTAAGGGGATTTTTGGCAGTCTGCTTCCTGGATATGTTGCAGTTGCCCATCCTTGTTTTAGACCAAGGTAATGTTATTAACAAGTTACACAATGTGGCAAAGGCTGCCATGGCCTAAAAGTGGTGTTTCCTAGACTTTGAGTCATTCATTGCCAGTCCATGTCTAGAAAAGAGAAAAAAAAGTAGCCAGTGGGCACAAACATAGTGCTGCTCCCTAGCACACTGCAAATACACTTGGTGGACCTTCACATCAAACAGTGAGATTGAAGCAGTGGCTTAAGGGAATGGGAGGGGAAGGGCAGCAGTTCCTTGGTTCAGTTTTCTATCCTGTGAGCCATATGAAGAAAGCCAACATGATGTAGCAGATTGATCCTTGAGCTATAACTCTAGAGACAAGGGTTTGAAGCCTTGCTCAGGCATGGAACCCAGGCTACTTTGGCAAGACACAAACCTCAGAGGAAGACAAAAGTGCCTCTGAACAAATCTTGCCAGGAAAAGCCTTAGAGTTGCCATAAAATTGGAAATGAAAGGCACACAAGAGGCACAAGAACTACTGAAAAAACAAGACGAAGTGGCTAGATAACCACTTGTTTAGAAAGGAAAGTTTTTTCCAAGTTACCCATTTTGGGAGTGCTGTAACCTCAAGAGGCCTCCAGGAGTGGCCATTCATTGGGGAGGGGCGAGTCTGCAAGGTTGAGGGCCTCGAAGACAGTGCTGGGGCTAGCACGCGACTCATCACTTTTTAAACGTACACGTTTCAAGATGCAGGCCCCAGCACACTAATCAGAGTGCTGTAAACATTTGGTTAGCTTTTGATGAGCGTAGCGGTGATGTAAAAAGCTACCTTTACTGCAAAGTTAAGAAACCGGATGTTGGATGCCACCAAGTTCATGCAAATACTGGCAAGCAGCCTACACTGGTGATACCTGTTGCTGTGCAGTAATCCAGAAGTGGAGGGTGTGCCCGCCCAGCTGTTCAATAACTCATTTTCTTGCCATTAAGCTAGTCTGCCTTGAAAGGATGGCGGTGCCACACGTTTTCACCATACTCTAACGGAAGGGTCAGCTGTTAACATGTTGCCTATGCCTAATACTAATGGCTGTAACTTGAAGCTCTAGTCAGAACCAGCGTCCAGAGAAGGGAGCTCCCCCTGCACCCGGAACCGAGTAAATACTATGCATTTAGAAAGACAATTGCAGCCTCCACGAAAACCTGGGAAGCGTGCGGGGCCCTTGAGCGCCGCCATTTTCAGAGCCTGGACGGATGGCGACACTAACGCTCCTTTTTCCCCCCCTCACGATCACTCTCGCTTCCTTACTAGTTTCGCGGCCGGGCACAACGCACAGAGCTGCGCTGCTTCCATCGGGCAGCTCTCAGGCAAGGAGTAAATCCCGCCATCTTCGGAGCCACAAGAAAGATATCCGCTCGGTCCGCAGGCCGGCGCTGTCCCTTTAAGGAGGAAAGCGGCTTTAGGCCACGTGAAGCTAGGGGGAGGTCACGTGGCCAGGTCACATGGGGAAACCGGAAGTCGGAGGCGGGGTAGCGTTCCTTCCAGGGTTCGGAGGGGCCTGGGGGCTCTTCGGGTCGGGCCGGGGTCGCCCGCGTCCTCTCTTCCCTCCGGGCTCCCTCCTTCCCTCCCTCCAGGATGAAGTGGGTGCGCGCGGCCGGGGAGAGGCTGTGCCGGCGCGTGCGCGGGGCCGAGGCGCTGCGCGAGACCTGCCGCCAGTACCCGCTCTTTTGTTGCACCCTCCTGGGGCTCGGCGTGGCCACGATCCTGCTCAGCCGGTGAGAGGGGTGGGCCCGGCCGGGGTGGAAGGGCGGGCTTGGAGAGAGGGGGGGGAAATAATCCGGGTTGCGACAAATCGAGTCGGGAAGGGGCCTGACGAGCGGGGGCCTGGAAGAGACACAATGAAGCGGTGGAGATCCGAGGATCTGTTTTAATAAATCGATCTGTTTGTGTGCCATGAAGTCTAAATGGAAATGTTGCGGTACTTTCCAGAGGCGTAGTTTGGTTAGTGTTTTGTAGCACAGATCAGGAGTCTGTCTTGGTCTTCTCTGTTGTGAAAAATACGAAAGGGAAAAAATCCATTAGAAAGAACTACAGATTCTGTCTTTGTGGCCAGAATAGCATCGCATTAAAGTGTACCTCAAACGTAAGATTTAAATCCCTAACACAGAGAAATATAAGCGTTTCCCTTTGTCTAGCTGTTGCCTGTGCTGTGTCTTTTCAGGATCCGTTTCTCGCTTTATTTGTTGTTCTTTTCTACCTTGGACTGATTTCAGTCCAACCCAAGGAATGTCAGTAGCTGTGCCTCTTATTTCCCAGGCGATCTCTTGTCCTTTCGCCTTCATTTTTGTGTGTCCCGCCAGGGGGTGCTGTGCTGTTATACAGTGTTCTAAAAGATTTTGTTTTTGCTGTGTGTCTTCAAGTGGCTTCCGATTTGTTGTGTGACATCAAGTCATTTCCGACTTATGGCGAACCTGTCAACGGCGTTTTCTTGGCGAGATTTTGTTCAGAAGTGATTTGCCTTTGCCCTCCTCTGAGGCTGAGAGGGTGTGACTTACCCACAGTCACCCAATGGTTTTCCATGGCTGAGCGCGATTTGAACCCTTTTTTTCCCAGGGTCCCAGTCCGGCATTCAAATCGCTACAGCACACTGGCTCTCCACCTGATAGAGAGGGGATTTTAAAAGGGCTATTGGAAAAGGGCTGAGACATTACCCGTGTGGGATCTGTTGTCATTGGGGGGTTGAGGTGTGTGTGTTTTGCAGGGGTGGTATGATTCTGCAGCGCTTATAGCTGCTCCGGCTTGTGGGGAAGCCCAGTGGCTCTAAGTGGACGCTCGAAAATGGTGCGTGAGATTTTTTTTGTCCTCCGGTTACTACTGAGGCTCCTGCTGCCTCTTCTGTTCTGAGCAGGGTGGGGGAGCGCCTTGGAAGTGCACTTTGTGCCCGTGTGTCCTGCGCTTGGAGAAGCCGCCTTTCTCCCTCATCCGGCTGCCGCTTCACTCCCGAGTGGAGGAGGCGACTGGTTAGGAAGCGGTGGGGTCGTCCTTCTTTATCGCGCCTGCCTCTCTTCGGGTTGGGAAGACCGCTTGCAGGAGAGCTGAAGTTCGAGAGATAGCTATTAATTCGCTGGCTCCTGATGCTAAAGGGGCGTCCTTTTAAATTTACAGGTAGTAAAAAGGGCTGGCTTCCAGCCGTTCCGCAGGCAGCCTCCTCAGCTGTCCCATGAGAAGTCCAGTTCCGAATCCCGAGCGCGTATCCAAGGCCATTTTTGCACTAGACTGTTAGAGTGCTGTTATTCCACTTTCAACATCCTATGGAATCCTGGGGTTTGCAGAGGGGGAGGCCAGCCCCTCCCTAAACTGCAAACCCCAGGATTCCATAGGATGTTGAAAGTGGTATAATAGCACTCTTAACAGTCTCGTGCGGAAATGGCCCAAGATGCAGAGCGCGCCACTCCCCTCCTCCCCGGGTCTGCGAATAAACGCTTGCTCCTTGCACTGAAGAGACAGAAGCCATTTCCGCACTACATTGTTATAGCACTATTATTCCACTTTCAACATCCTGTGGAATTCTGGGGTTTGCAGTTAACTGAGGCCAAAGAGCTCTCTGGCTGAGAGTTCGTAAAGGCCCTTCCGTAAACTGCAAACCCCGAGATTCCGCAGGATGTTGGAAGTGGAATAATAGCATACAACCAATGTAGTGCAGAAATGGCCAGAGAAATGTCCTGCTGCTAAACAGTGAAGAGAAGGAGTGAGCCGAAATGGCTTCAGAACAGCCGCGTACGGGCCATTAAAGTTGGCCGCCAGAGCCACCGGTTCATCTCCTTCTGCTTCGAAAAGCACCTTTCGTACGTGCGAACCCAGTGGGCGGTCACGTGGCATGGGTCATGTGAGAGAAACCGGAAGATGAAGGCGGGCCGGGTCACTTCCAGTGCCTGGAGCGGGCCCGGGGGGGGGGAGGTCCTCGGGTGGGCCTGGCACTGGACTTCCCCCTCCTCCCCGCTTCCAGGGTGAAGTGGGTGCGCGCGGCCGGGGCGAGGCTGTGCCGGCGCATGCGTGGGGTAGAGGCGCTGTGCGAGACCTGCCGCCAGTACCTGCTCTTTTGTTGCATCCTCCTGGGGCTCAGTGTGGCGACCCTCCTGCTCAGCTGGTACGCGGGGGAGGGGAGGGGAGAGGCAAGTGTGAGTGGGACGGACCCCGCTGACAGGCTGGTGGGGTAGCCAGAGTGAAGACTGGAGGGGGCTGCTGTCCCTTTCGTGGCTGTGTCCGAGGGCTCTTCCGCACTACACTGTTACAGTGCTGCTGTTCCACTTTTCAGTATCCTGTGGAATCCTGGGGTTTGCAGTTTAGGAAGAAGTATTTAGAATTCTCAGCCAGAGAGCTCTTTGGCCTCAGTGAACTACAAACCCCAGAATTCCACAAGATGCTGAAAGTGGCAGAATAGCACTATAGCAGTGTGGGGTGGAAATGGCCCCAGAGTGGATTTCAGCAGGTGTTACCTGTGGCACAGTCAGGTTCTTCCCAACACCTGCTGAAATTTCCTCTCTGACAGAATCATTAAAGAGACATTCAGGGGTAGCTGTTCTGGCCATATAGCAAAATAAAACAACATCCACAAAAGAGCAGTGAATTTGGCCAGTCAAAATGCACAAAACACATTGTGCAAGTTTCAAAGCTCCACTGGCCTCTTGAGGCAAAAGATGTTAAAGAGTCACACAGGAGGGAAAAACAAAGCAGTGATGTTGGAGTCGCAGGCTTACATTTTGTATCAGATACTGTCTCTGCTGCAGTTGAGACAGCGGCCCCCTTCTGTTTGCAGTCTGGCAATCCTGTGGGGAGTGGTTCTTTTGATATGGAGTAAAGAGTGTTGGTATGGCAGTTTTTTTTATTTTTTCAGCCAGCTTGCCTAAATACCTTGAAAGTACCAGTTCCTGTCTAATCATGGTAGGTATGCAGGATGAGCCCTGGTTAGTACTTGGATGGGAGACTGCCAGCAAATACTAGGTGCTATAGGCTATATTTCAGAGAAAAGAATTGGCAAAACCACCTCTGAGTCATTCGTTGCCTGAGAAAACCCTATGGAATCTATGGGGTTGCCTGCCATAAGTCAACAGGTGACTTGAGGGCACCACACATACACATATAACTGTGTTCACTGTTGCAGGAAAAAAAATTAACAAAGTCTGGTGACACCTGAAAAGTTAACAGGTTTTATTGCGCGTGACAGCAGCCCGTGAAATGTCTGATCAAGTGAGCAGGAGTTCAAGAGAGCTTATCTCATACTCTGCTGGTTTTAGTTATGGTTTCAAGCAGGCAACCTCCCCCCTCGACTTGGCACAATTTCCAGGCCTAAATACCCTAAAAGCACAAGATCCCTTGATCTTGGAAGCTAAACAGGGTCAACCCTGTTAGCACTTGGATGGAAGAATACTAGCTGCTGTAGGTTTTGTCAGTTCAGAGGACAGAACTGACAAAACCACCTCTGAGTAGTCCTTGCTACAGACAGCATTATGAACTTCATGGGGTCTCCATAAGTTGACAGGTGACTTGAAAGCATATGCAAACACACACTTGTATTGTGCTGTTGCATAAAAATTAACAGAACAATCGGGTTTTATTTGTCCTTTGCTTTTGTGGATGATTACAGGCTGCAAAAATGAATGAATGAAGGGAGGGTTGCCTCTGCCAAATACCAGTTTTCTCTTATCTTGCTAATTACATTCTCCACCTACTCATCCTCCCGTATAGTTTGCCCACTCAAGCGAGACTTGATGTATCTATATAACAGTAGAGTGGCTTTGAAAGGGGTATCAGAAGGGATGCAGTGTTGGTGAAGGAAATGGCACAACATGAATCAGTTACTCAGATTAACTGTTCTGAAAGAGGAAGACAAAGTACAAATTAATAAATAGATGGGCTACCATTCTCATTTTCTAAGAGGAGTTAAGTTGCTTTTAAAAAGCAAAACGTTTAATAAGCATTCCAGACTACAACAGCAATGAAAGGAGAATAAATAACACTAACAGCACCACTAACAGCACCACTTTGTTTTCTCTTTAGAGTAGGATTACTGTGGAACAGAGCTTAAACTGCAAAGACAGTTTTTATCCCTAGGGCTCAATTCCTGAAGATAATCATTTATTTCAGCTTCAGTTACTAATTTTGATTTACATTAATTGGAAAGAATCATTCTATGTTTATTAGAGGATGGATACTACAAAGGCATCAGGTTTTACAAGGGCAGACAGAGATTGAGGGGGGGAAGTTACTGCAGATGTATGTTTTCTAATAGAAAAGCAGTCTTTGCACCTTATTAAATATACACTTGATAATTAAGAGCAAAGAAAGATAGAAATTTAATTGCATTATCCTAAAACTGTCAATTCAAATTGTGTAATGGATTTTTCATATCAGAAGAACTGGGGAGGGAGTCAGTGTTGGGAGGGGTAGAGAAGTTTAACCCTTTCTTATACCATGGTCCTGATCAAATTCATTCCTCCAGTTGCAAGATTGGTTTCCACTGTGACCATAAGGTGGAAAGAAATCATATAGCCCTGTCTTGTGCACTGTGATTTTATTCCTACTTAAATGAAGTTCAGCATTCTGTACAGGTATACGTTAGTTACCAAATTAAATGTATTCCTAGGCATTACTTCTGTAACAGAAACATTGGTACCAGATCATGAAAAGAATAAGGATAGGTTCGTATACCACAAGAAAAGGAGAGTAGTCTAGTAATCTTCAGGAAGCTTTTTGTCCAAGGTATAAGTGCACAGGTGAAATGAAATAAATAGGTCAAATAAGCTTGGCATAAGTAGACAAAAACATTTTCAGCCTCCCACAGGCAACTTGAAAGCTTCATCCAAAATTAATCCAGGCATGATTTTGTATTTCACCAGCCTCTACCTTTCTTGTGAGTTCCATTTTGGTGGCCAGACTTACAGATCTATGTCTTGCTTCCACCAGCCCTTCAGAAGTTGTTGGATTGCAGCTATCATGAACCCTAGCTGGTGTAATCAATGATGAGGAATACCAGTCTCTGGAAGGCAGTACTTACTATGAGTTACCTGTCACAGATGAATGCAGTGTCGTTTGGACTACAGATTTTTTTTCTTTAACAAGAACGCACAAGAGGAAATATGTTATCAAAGAGTTCTGGAATTATGAGATAAAGTGAAGGCAAAACTTCTATGCGATGTAGTTCAATCAATACATATTAACTCATTTAGTGTAATCAAAAAGGGTATTCTTTCAGTGATAGAAATTCTTTTTTCAGTGTAAGGGGAGAAGGTGCTTATGCCTCCCCAGAGTTTGCTCCAGAAGGTTAAAGAAGCTGCAGAGCTGACTTTCAGGACTTGTAGGCAGAAAGTGAGAGGGAAGGATTCTTATGCCAGCAGACTTCTACTCAATGCAGCATTAGATTCCACTCTCGCTTGTTTGTTGTTTCTACTCTTCTCTCTATTACCACTTTGACTCAGTATTGCATCAGTTTAGGGTAGCATTTCAGCACCTAGTAAAAAAAAATGTTTGCCTTGTTAAAAGAATAAAAAGGGGTAACATAGATGATCAACAGTTGACTGTTTTCACCTGCTTCAATTATGCTTTAACTTTAATATAACAAGTGTCATTGTATGAAAGTTGAATTTCATATATGGTGTTTTTAATAATTGGGTACCTTTTATACATAGTGATATTTATAGTATTGGATGTGCTTTTTCACAGTTGATAGCTACATTTTGTTGTGAGTTGTGATTTTTCTCTTTATTTTTTTTTAGGTACCTTCATGTTTTAATGATCTTCTGGTCATTTGTGGCAGGAGTTGTCACATTCTATTGTTCCTTAGGACCAGATTCCCTGTTACCAAATATTCTGTTTACAATAAAACATAAAACCAAGGTAATGTGTACCATCATTGATATGTTTTGATATGTCGTTGGACGTTTGCTAAATGGTTTTATTTATGATCAGCATGCTGCAAGGTTTATTTAGTTTTAATGGCCAGATCAACTAAAATGTCAGCTGATTAATCAATGGGGACTGTTTTTTGTCACTGGTGCTGGTCATGCAATGGGATGTGATCTTTCTTATAGTCTTCCCCACTACACACTGTTCTGGAGGGTTTCCCAATTTTGAGGGCTTAAATGACTGTGATGGTAAGAGTCTCTTCTGTCAGTCATGCTTGTTCTCTTGGTAAATGGACTTGTTGGGTGATCTTTAAAATAATTAATGGTTTTTATTTAAGCATATAAAATAATTTTCAGTTAACTAATTCTGAGAAATAGAAGGAAGTGTAAGCAGACCAGGCAGTTAATCTTTGCCAAGCCTTTGTTGGATCTATCTGTATTCAGTCTCAGTTGAAAAAAGGTCTGTGTAGATGGGAGATGGTGAGCTCTCCTGGGCTCATTTTCAGAATCAGATCCTAGCTCAGCAGAGGAAAAACACTAAGGAAAGGTGAATTTCTAGCATCTTTGCCTATGTAGTTCTGGTGTACTTTAGTTGCTTCCTGGTTTACGTTTGATAGAGAGTGTGATGAAAGAGGGATTTTGTCAAAGGGCTTTCTGTTTAAGGAGCTGAATAAGCTACTGTCAAGCATAACTAGGTTATTAAAGGGAGATTTCATTTTAATCTTGTTAGCTGTGGGTTTTCACCTTTCTGCTTTGGAATGATTTAACTAGAAATTGCAATGTGGGCAATGATTTGTAAGCATCTTTCCATTTAGCAATAGGATGTTATTCTGGGTAAGGGAAGGGATAGCCAAAGTAGAATAAGTTTAGAAAGGACAGACTGACTTATAGACGTTTGAGATGTGCTACCATCTGTAGATTTATTGAACTTTCTACCTCTCCAGAACTCTTTTAGTGGTGGAACAAATAAATCTCTGTCACCTTTTGAGGACTACTATGCCTTCTTTTTGATGCAATATTTATGATTTATTTTAATTGCAATTTTTATTTATTTGGTTAGTCAAATGTTTAGATGCTATCCTGTATCAAAGCATCTCAAGAGGCAGTATAGACAGCGAATAAATACTGAACAATTTAAAACAGTCTGAGATACTTTAATCTCAGTAATCTTTTTCATTATTTTTATTAATACATTTAAAATGGCTAATGCAGAACTGTTTTCTTAGATTCTGTAGAATGGAACTTTTCTTTGTTGATGTTGTTTCTTTTAGCAGTTAGAACTGCAAGAACAATATTCCCAGGGATTCAGCTGTGATGTATGTGGTAACATCAAGTGTAATAGGCATAGGTGAGTTGTGTATGCATTATACTTGTGTACCTTGGGTAAAAATTAATAGAACACAGCTTAGCAGTCTTTTTGCTGTTTAATAGGCTTGCATTACTGCTAGAAAATTATCAGCCATGGCGAGACCTGAACGTTCCTTCTAAAGTTGATGCTTCTGTCTCAGAGGTAACTGTTTAACATTCCCCAGAACAGAAATCTCATAGTATTACTTCTGAAAAATTATACTCAGAATAAGCTTAGGTTTGAGTACCAGAAGTTTGTGTTTAACATTCTTCTAAGAATTATATAAACACAAGTATTTCTAAATAGTGAGCATTTGTATCATATTTTCTAAAAATGATTGTTCATCTCAGCTTGTTACACTCACTGTCTTTTACGGTATTTGGGTTTTTTTTTAACAATCATTGTAAAGAAAAATAGGCCATTGTTTCCGGCTGCTGCTGGCCACCCTGTAAATATTAGATGGGCCAATGAGCTTAGTGAAGAATACTTACTTTGCCGTAATTTTAGCCACTGCTTCATCTACGTTCTAGCACATGGAAGTATGTGCACATCATATCCCAGAATTGCTCCATGTTGGTTTTTAAAAGTTTAGGTTTGTGCTTGTGGCTATACCAGCGACATGCAGTAAGCACAGCATACATATGCTCATTAGTGCTTCTTTAAGGAATATGCAGTTTCCGTAGTTAGTCTCTTATATTATGGACATGCAACTTGAATTATTCAGAGTGCATTGAGCAGGAGTTTTCTTCTCTCCCAGATGCCAGGAGTGTAGAGAACTATAGATTTCTGTTGTGATAGTCTCTTATCTTGTTGTCTTTACTATGGAAGAGACCAATATGCAAAAATGGGACAGCAGAAGATTGGGGAGCATGGCCACCGTTCTGGGAGTTGTAACTGAAGAAAATAATATTATTCTTCATGTCTTCTGACGTTGGCTGGGTTTTAAAAAGCTGACTCTGAGGTATGCATGCTAGGCACGATTGCTGTTCGTTGACTTGCTGAGCCTGCTATAACCTATTACAGTATTTACTGGTGTATAAGACGCACCCCGTTTATATGCTGACAAATACTATTTTCCAGTGTATAAGACAACAGGCATATAAGACGCACCCCATTTTCAAACAGTATTTTTTTGGGGAAAAGTGAGTCTTATATGCCAGCAATTAGGATATTTACTGTTTTGTCTGATTTATTGCAGGTGTTTGAGCTGTTGCTGGATAACTTTGTTTATCCCTGGTACAGGTAAGATGGCCTGTGTTGCATTTTCTCAAAATACAATACTCTTGTCCAGAACAGTAACCTGAGTCCAGTTGCTAATCCCAGCTAGAGTAGACCCATTGAATCAGTTGCTAAATGATTAGACACAGCTTCTGTAAATTGTTTCCTTGAGTCTATTCTGCCAATGGGAATTCAGGTGATATCTTTTCATGGAGGGATGGTAATTGTGCAGTGCATGGACCAGATGAGATCCTTTAAGAAGTCCGGGCAGCTCTTGTAGCCCAAGCTGATCCGCTTCCCCAAAATCCTGGTGCTCTTCGCCTTTTCTTGGCCAATCTCCCACCCATTAAATGATCCAGATCCATTTTGTGGGACTGTTATATTTCCCTATAACAGACAGCTCCCACTCCCCCATGACACAAAGGGATGACATGAGTAAACAACAGCACAAACTTAGCATAAGGAATTAGGGGGATCATAACTAGGATGCTTTTCTGTCTGAGTGTTGATTTTAATGTTGTGAAAACAGATGTGATTTAGTTGGGTTTTGTTTAGGAAAAAAACCCCAGAATGCGAGTATGGTAGTTCACATTCAGATGCTTCTTGTATCTTAAATTTCTTTCCTCTTCAAAGGTAGCAACTGATGGGGACCAGGTTTAGCCTCATCTTCTCCCTGGTGTCCAACAGGGAGATTTCAACTTGGGAGAAAATTCAAATGTACATTTTCTCCATCAGTGTTCTGCCAATACAACAGGAATCCTCATTCTTTGGTCCTTCAAATGTTATAGACTTCAATTCCCAGAGGTCCTGGCCAGCATGTCCAGTGGTCATGAATTCTGGGAACTGAAATCTCAAACATCTGGAGGACCAAAATTGAGAACCAGTGCTCTAGAAGGCTGTACCATATTATCATTATTTTTTGAACATAAACTTTTCTTACTTGCTAAAGATTATATGGGGCTTGAGCTGCTGTACTGAGCTTTACTGTTTGAAGTAAATTGAAATGACTGGTATGCCTGAATTCTATGGCTGAAACACATTGAAACAAGATAACAGGTTTGGTCTAAAGTAAGTTAATTATATTCAGTTCCACCTGAAATTAGTGTAAAAGTTTGTCACAGTCCTTGTGGGTTCATTAGGAACTGTCCAATTAGTCTGGATCCAAGTGAATATTCTGTAGACAATTCTTTTGGGGAACTGGAGAGTGAACTTTTAACTTCTGCATGTGAGAAGTTCCTAGGCCTCAATGCTGTTTATTAAATCTTTGCTACAGTGAAACACCAGAGGGAGCCTAAATACTATTTTCTCATAAAATGTTTTGAATACATATTAAGAGATCTTTGAAATTTTTGTTAACTGAATAGATTCATCTAGAATGAGTAGATTCATCCTACAGTAGATCATTAAACAGACAGTTTGTAATTACTTAGAAAACAATGCCATAACCACTAAAAGCCAGCGTGGATTTCTCAGAAATAAGTCATGCCAAACTAATCTTATCTCTTTTTTATGATACGGTTACAAGCTTGATAGATGAAAGAAATGCTGTAGATGTAGCACATCTTGACCTCAGTAAGGCCTTTGACAAAGTTCCCCATGACATTCTTGCAAAGAAGCTAGTGAAATGCAGGCTGGACAGGGCTCCTGTTAGGTGGATTTGTAATTGGTTGACCAACCAAACCCAAAGGGTGCTCACCAATGGCTGCTTTTCATCCTGGAGAGAAGTGACTAGCGGGGTGCCACAGGGTTCTGTCCTGGGCTCAGTGCTATTCAACATCTTCATCAATGACTTGGATGAAGGAGCAGAGGGCATACTGATCAAATTTGCAGATGATACCAAATTGGGAGGGGTTGCTAATACCCCAGAGGACAGGATCAAAATTTGAAATGACCTTGACAGATTGGAGAGCTGGGCCAAAGCTAACAAAATGAATTTCAACAGAGAGAAATGTAAGGTCCTGCACTTAGGCAGAAAAAATGGAATGCACAAATATAGGATGGGGGACGCGTTCCTGGATAGCAGTACATGTGAAAGGGATCTAGGAGTCTTGGTAGATCACAAGCTGAACATGAGTCAGCAGTGTGATGTGGCAGCCAGAAAAGCCAATGCAATTCTTGGTTGCATCAATAGGAGTATGGTGTCTAGATTGAGGGAGGTAATGGTGCCACTCTATTCTGCATTGGTTAGGCCTCATATGGAATACTGTGTCCAGTTCTGGGCACCTCAGTTCAAGAAGGATATCGACAAACTGGAACGTGTCCAGAGGAGGGCGACCAAAATGGTGAAGGGTCTGGAAGCCACACCCTATGAGGAGTGGCTTGAGGAGCCGGGTATGTTTAGTCTGCAGAAGAGAAGGTTAAGAGGGGACATGATAGCCATGTTTAAATATTTGAAGGGATGTCATGTTGAGGAGGAAGTGGGCTTGTTTTCTGCAGCTCCAGAGACTAGGACAAGGAGCAATGGATTCAAGCTGCAGGAAAGGAGATTCCACTTGAACCTCAGGAAGCACTTCCTGATGGTCAGAGCTGTCTGGCAGTGGAATATGCTGCCTCTGAGTGTGGTAGAGTGTCCTTCTTTGGAGGTTTTTAAGCAGAGGCTGGATGGCCATCTGTTGGGAATGCTTTGAAGTGTGTTCTTGCATAGCAGGGGGCTGGGCTCAGTGGCCCCTGGGGTCTCTTCCGTCTCTATGATTGTATGATTCTATGATTCTGTGAAATGGTATGGAATATGAAAGGGCAGTTTTTAAGTCTCATTGCAAGTTATTATTTAACCTATAGAGTATAGTTTGTACTCTTGAAAAGATTGAAAACTTACTTAGGGGATAATCTAGAAGTGGTAAGGATATTTCACACTGATTTAGTATGTTGTACTTTGTATAGTAGTTGTATAATAATAATAATAGCAATAATTTTACTTGTGTCTTCCTATGGATTGAGGCAGGGAACAACTGATTAAAATCCAACAGATAGATGCCAGATAAATGGGCCTAAATTTACAAATTTCAAATAAAACTCATAATTTAAAAATCATCTAGATAGGCTTTTGGAAAAATTGAGTCTTTCATGCTGTTTTAAACTCAGGCATATCCAGCTGTTGAACCTCTCTTGGCAGGTTGTTCTACAGTTTGGGGAAGATCTTGTAGGAAACCTGGACCCAAATCATGTAGGGCTTTAAAGGTATCAGTGAACACTTTGCCCAGAAACTAATTAGCAGCTAGTAGAGTTATTTTAATATAGGTGTAATGTGATCACTCCTAGATGGACCAGCAGCTTATATGGCTGCCATGTTCTGAACTAATTGAAGCTTCCAAACTTGGTACAGAGGTAGCCCAATGTACAGCACATTGTGGAAGTCTAGCCTTGAGGTTACCAGGATGTACACCACCATCTTTAGGTCCTTTTAGCATTAGGAAGGGCACAGCTGGTGTAAGCCTTCCAGACTGTTGTATTTATTCGGGCTGTCATTTGGAGCGATGGATCCAGAAGCATCCCCAAGCTGTAAAGATAGGTTTTCAGGGAGAATGTAACCCTATTCAAGACTGGTTGACACACCTTCATCTTGCCTGGATTCAGTTTCACTTTTTCCCCACCCAGCTCTAGGTAATAATTCAAAAACACTATCCTTAGCTAATGCTGTCTTTGAAGGTATGGAGAAGTGTATTTGGGTGTCATCAGCATACTGATAACACCTTGCCCTTTGCCTCCAGATGATCTCTGTCAGCTGTTTCTTGTAGATGTTGAAGAGCATTGGCGATAGGATGGCACCTTGTGGTATGCCATATAACAGTTCCATTTTTTTGAGGAGCAACTGTCCCCAAGCATCAGCATCTGGAACATATCTGAGAAATAGGATTGAAGCCACTGAAGCACAGTGTTTCTGATTCCAAAATCCCTCAGGTGTTCCAGAAGGATATCATGGTTGCTGGTGTTGAACACTACTGAGAGGTCCAAAAGCACCACCAGGGACACACTCCCCCTTTCAGTGCTCAGGTGAAGGTCTTCCACTAAGGTGTCCATAGCAGTCTCATCTCTGTATACTGCTTTAATGTTGGTTTGAAATGAGTCTAGAAAACCTGTATCATCTGCCTGGATTTGGATGGCAACTACCCTGTCAGACACCTTGCCCAAGAAAGGAAGATTTGATAATGTTCTATAGATGTTAAAGTCCAGGGAGGGCTTTTTTAGGAGTGGCTGTACCACTGCTTCTTTTAAACAAGATGTAAAACTTCCCTCCCTGAGAGATGCATTAATAATACATTGTTGATGAGATTGGACTGCATTTATAAGTTTCTGATGTTTAGAAGAAGCTTAGACCTACAATTTTTTATTTATCATAAAGACTTGGTGGTGTGCCTGGGGATCTGTGGTGATTTTCTTTCTTTTAAAATATTGTTTGGTCTGCCTGATATCTTCAAGGGGTCCCCTGAAACTTTTTTATTATTAAGTCCCTGGATCAGTAAATGCAACCCTGAAAGAAAATTTTTAAAAAGACAGTTACTTGATCTTGGCCTCTGCGCACTGTATACACTGCTCCTGCAGATACCCACTTCAGAACCTACCAGAGCTAGTGATTTGAAGGAGAGCGCCATGCTTTCCCATTTTTACCCAGTGTTGTTGAGACTTGTTGAAACCAATCAGTGACACCAGGAATAAGCAGGGATGTACCTTTTCACAGATTCCCCATCCTCCCTCCCTATCTGGATCCTTTAAAACAACATGGGAGGTGGAGCAGGGGTCTGTAGCAAAGGGAAGAAATTGCTGAAAAATGCTTCCTGTACCCTTCTGTTGGCAGAAGTTTCCACTGTTTCAAAGGGTGTTGCATCTACAATGGAACATCCATGGAATACATCCTTGAATGGCTAAAATATTTGGGATACTTCATGGTGAATAAAATTGAGTGATTTCTCAAGAAGCTAGTTAAATAAATCAAACAGTTTTATAGAAATGCACCAGTACTTTCCATTACTAAGTAATGTCTTCTGATCCACCTACCCCCTTAGTAGTTAGCAGCCACTGAGGGATGGAGGTCTGTTTTGCTATTGATCGGGGTTCAGGCAGGTGACATTTCCATCCCTCTTTCACGAGCCAGCGATGGAAGCAGGACTGTGTCACAATTCTTCATCAGGCTTTGCTGGTTGGTGGGAGGGGGTTGAAATGTCATCCCCCTTGTACCCTAATAGCTGGCTGAACAGCCCTCTATCACTCGGTGTGGTTGCTGGCTATCAAGGTAGGTTTGAGGGGCATTTATGATAGTGGCAGTAGTGCCACCATCTTGAATATACAGTATTTCTGAATATCTGTAACTCTAGATTACAAATATGTAACTGCAATGCAGAGTGCCAACTGTGTCATTCACAAATTTTGCACAGGAAGTTTGTAGAAAAGTAGACTAAAATAAAAGACTCTGAACGTAAGTGACTACAAAAAATATAGTATTAATGAACGTAATGATAAAAACAAAATTATAGAAGAGAGAATAGTGTAAACTGAATACAAGGCCACTAGCACATATACTTCTGTACTGGGATGAGCAAAATGCAACCTACCTGAAGCACCTCAAATCCACCAGATCTCCCAAAATATTCTAAATTTTTTTTTTGGCTGATTTTGAAGTCTTTTTTTTTTTTTTTTGCTACGAACAATCCCAAATCTCCCCAAACCAGATAAAGGGACAATAAATTGTTCCCCTCACTTCTCAGCCCCTGAACTTCTCCAAAACACCCAAAAAGAGAGAAAAAGAAAAAACCAAAATGGTGGCCAACAGTGACATCATGTCATTTTGGGTTTGCTGTGGCCTGCCGGGTGGGTGCAAGAAGGAAAAATGCTCCCTACCCAGTTTGCAGTTGCCCACTCCTGTTCAGTATAAAATGAATAAAGTTTAAATATCAAAAAGTTCACAAACATAGTAAAAAGTAATGAATGTATGAATGTATTGCAAAAGCTTAGTATTGAAGGGTAAACTAAATAAACTGTATTCACTAACCATCCAGTGTCCAATGTCTACAGAGTATAGTTAACATAGTTAAGAACTAATGAGTGCAAGGTAGTGAAATATGAGCATTCAACAACAAAATATATGTGTATGGGAGTTTTGGTTATATCCTGCTTTGATATAGATTAGTGATTATGGTTTATTTGGTTTACCATTCTGTACTATGTTTTTGCAATACGCTAATTGCACCTTACTATATTTTTATAATATTTGATGTTCATATCTTATTTCTTTTTGCTTGTATAGAAGTATGTTTTCAAGTCTGTGATATTTAGTCTGTTCTATTCTCTCCTCTGTAATTGTGTCTTTGTAATTATGCTCAATTGTATTGCATGTTTTGGAGGTTGTACACTTTCAAAGCACTTTGTTTTGGTTTGATTTCTGACTGCTTCCTTTTTGTGTTGTTTGTAGAAAAGTACAGCTTTTCCTTTTTGTTTATAAATGTTTTTAATTGTTATATTTTTAATGTTTATCTTTTGTATATCATATATGTTGTAATACAAGGGGGAAGATAGTTTTTTTTTGTGTATATATGTGTGTGTGTGTGTATATATATATATATATGCACACACACACACTCTCGCGCATATACATACATACATTCACACAGATACATATATATCTTTCCCCTTGTATTACAATTTGAATTGTGTTTAGATTATGGTTAGATCCCATTAAGTTACACTTGGGTTAATTAGAATTTTAAAATATTTCCAGCTGCCTTAATTTTTTTCTTTGTAATCAATTAAGAGTTTTATATGTAATCAGCTAGTCTGTAAATTATTTTGAAATGATAAGTTCACTCTAGTTGCTACTAATTTTGAGGTTTTTATACTGTGCTTTGTTGTGGAATTTTGCAGGGATATAACTGATGATGAATCATCTGTGGATGAACTAAGGGCAACATTAAGATTTTTTGCATCTGTGGTTGTACGCAGAATTTACAAGGTAAACTCTACAACATTTTAATCAAAAACAGATTTTTAAGTGAGGTCTTTGGGAAAAAAGTAACAAAGATTATTTAAAAGAGAGTGGATCCTTCTTTGGTACAGCTGTATGATATCAGAGGAATAGTTTTGGCATATTTTGTAGATGCCTAAAAATTTTAGTTTCATGAGAGTGCTGGGAGCTTTATGGTGGGAGGAAAGGATGGGACAGGAACTGGAGAGCTCTGAGACAGTAGTTTTTACAGAATTCTCACTCAGTAGTTATAGTTACAGTAAAAGAGTCCGGAATATCAGGGCAGGGCACTTCGTGCAAATTACTTTTAAGTTGAATGGTGTTAGTCTCAGAAAACCTAATTTATAATTGAATACTTTGTTTTTGAAAACAAGGATCTTCAGTACTCTTGCTATTTTCAAATAAATTTTTTAAAAGCAGCTAGAATGTCTCTGCATAAAAAAAAACTTTATTGTTACTTTTTTAATGGTAATAGCAGCTTTTTAAAAATATTTCTGTTTTTTAAACAGGTGGATATTCCAACAGTTATAACAAGGAAAATGCTAAAAGTAGCCATGAAGCATATAGAAGTAATAGCCAAAGCTAGACAGAAAGGTACCATAAACATTTTTAAATATATATATATATATTATGAAATCTTTGCTGCCAAATTCTAGTGCAGTTTTATAACATTTCCAAAAATGAAGCAAGCTGTATGTTTTATGGCACACAGATGTGTATGTTATGTGGCGTAAAGCAAAATTAGTTCCTTTGGCTTGAGAAGGACTCACTCCAAAGTAAATGTGCTTTCTGTGCAGTTTTGAAGTCCTTTGTGGTAGATTTCAGTTAAGCAGTAAGAAATGAAAAGGTGCATTTGTGAACAATTAACTAATTTTTCTTTAAAAAGTTCCTTCATATGTAATAAATTGCAGTTGTTTCTAATAATACATTAATGTGCAAAATACAGTGGAGCAAATCGCAGTGGTCTACATTCTGTTTTGTGCAAGTGACTACAATGGGACTTTATTATCTTTCCTTTCT
Organism: Cyclura pinguis; assembly: GCA_030412105.1. Lineage (NCBI taxonomy): Eukaryota > Metazoa > Chordata > Lepidosauria > Squamata > Iguanidae > Cyclura > Cyclura pinguis. The sequence goes on from CM059599.1 coordinate 124,386,542, forward strand.
GCTGCACATCGAGCTGCCTGAAAACTAGCTCTGAAGAGCTTTGCAGGCCTGGAACAGGTTTCGGGAGTTCAAAGGGGGCTGTTCCAGTGATAATAGCAGTTTGATCAGCAGAAATACTGTCTTAGATCCTGATCAGTGGAGTCTCTCAATTTTTGTGGTCATTATTTAGAACAGTATTGTTCCGTTAAGTTATTTTCTAAAACTTGCCGTGTGAAGTGACGGTGATGGTGATTTACAGTCATTTGGATTGACGTCACTTACATGATTTTCATGTCACTCTGTCGCCAGAAATAATGCTCGGTTCAACTTTTGAACCCAGCTTAAGACATTGCTTTGACCTTTGAAGTTTGAAACTGTTTAAGTCTGGGTTGTTTAAGGGAACAACTCTTTTTGTCTGAGTCCTTCTGTACGACTTGTGAACTTTTTATGAAACTGTCTGCCACCTATGTGGATGAAGGATTAGCCTGTACCAGGAACAAGAACCATGGCAATCCTGGTGCTTTAGAAGTGTATTCTGAAAGATGTTTGTAGTGACTTCTCCCTGTTATCTACTTTAGAGAGGCACAAAACTGTTCAGGAACCATGTGGGGCGCTATTTGCCTCTACATTTGCTATGCTCTGTACTATAACTTTAAATAGGGGAGATGGAAAGTGCCATTTTCAAGCTCTCCAGACTCAAGGGCTAAAGATGACCATTTTTTTCAAAACCAGAGGTGACCAGGCAGTCATGTCTGGTTTTGGATAAGTATTTTTTCAAATCCAATTGGGGAGAGGAGGGGGGAGCCTTAAAATTGTGCGCTCCTACAAGTTAGTAGAAGTGTAGTTCTCCATTTGTGGGCCAAAACAAACAACTCTCTCTCTCTCTCTCTCTCTCTCTCTCTCTCTCTCTCTCTCTCTCTCTCTCTCTCTCACACACACACACACACACACACACACACACAAATTTTAGAAAAAGGGGGAGGAGACTAGGCAGGTTGCAAATATTCTGTAAGCCACACAGGTCTCATCCTTGTTTTAGATATTTCTGTTATTTTATTGTTTGATTTCTTTTGCTTTTATTGTGTTGTTGGTTAGTGCTTAGTGGTTGGTTCACATAAGTCCAATTGCTCATCCCATCTAGAGTAGACCCCTTGAATCAGTTGCTGAATCACACCAATGTAAGTCTTTAATGAGTCTATCTAGTTACGACTAGCTGTTGAAGTTAGGTCAGTCTGTTTTTTTGCTACACAAATTACATGTCATGAGTTATGCTGAACTGCATTTTCTCTACAGTGAAAAATGCTGAATACTTGCAGCAGGCTGCTTTGGAAGAGTATGGGCCAGAGCTTCATGTGGCTTTGAGAAGTAGGAGAGATGAACTACACTATTTAAGGAAACTTACTGAACTTCTTTTCCCCTACATACTGCCTCCAAAGGCAACACTCTGCAGGTATGTTAATTGAGCTGCAATATTGAAAATATTTATGTTCTGCCCTTTTGTGTAATATGGTGCAGTGAGTCCCAGTCCCAGAACAGACAATACGGTGACGCACAGTAAAGTTAAGGAGCTAAAAATTGAAGTTACATGATGTCTTCAGTCTTACCTTGCAGCAGTCCTGTGAAGTCTTATAACTTGATTGGGTCAGAAGGCAACAGAGAAATGGCTGAGATATGAGGATATATTAGAGAAAACAATGACAAATGCATATAAAATCAAATCAAGAGAAAAATTGGAACAGGAAGGACTGCCATTAAGTTGGTTTCCGTACAGGCAGCTAAATGAGAAATTCCAGATGGACTTGAAAACCTATGGAATAGAATCCAAAGAAAGGACAGGAGTGATTAAATGGATCTTTGACAATCCACCGCATCTGTTAGCCCATATATATCAAGAAATATTAACACAGGAGAGACAGGAGGAGACTGTGAAATCTGCAATGATTTTGTGGGCGCAGAATATTGGGCATTCAATTCAATTAGATGAATGGGAACAGAGCTGCAAAACGACACAAAAATTTACGATGGCTCAGAATCTTAAAGAGAACTATTTTAAAATGTTTCATAGATGGTACATGACACCAGAAAAGTTAAAAAAGATTTATAATACAGGTACGGGAATGTGTTGGAAATGTCAGAAAGAGGTGGGAACAATATTTCATATGTGGTGGTCATGTCCCAAAGCAAAGAAATATTGGAGTGAAATACATAAAAAGATGTGTGAAATATTGAAGGTTCAATTTGTAAAAAAACCTGAATTTTATTTGTTAAACATGACAAATGTTCTTGAGAATACTAATATTAAGAGGCATTGGAGATTAATATTGTACATGATAACGACAGCGCGAACTGAATATGCCAAATTGTGGAAGTCTCAGCAAATACCCACAATCGAACAATGGTGGGGGGCATTTATTGAGAATAGAAATGCGGATATTGTTTCACAAAGATTAAAGGGGAAATCGGATGATCAGATAAAAGCAGAATGGCAAATTGTAATGGGTAATTGCTGGGAACTGCCAAGTGAAAATGTCTGAATTATGGTTGAAATTAAAGGGGAATAACTGTAACATAACAGGAGGTGATGAGAGAAATGCAAGATCAAACACATAAGATGAACATGGAATTGTGAGGCATAATTTTTTATATGTGAGTAGATATCTAGAAAATGAAAACTAGATCAGAGTGGAAGAACAAAAACATTACATGTAAAAGTACAATTTGAGATGTTTTTTTTTTTATTTGTGAAACTTAATAAAATTATTTAAAAAAATAACTTGATTGGGTCAGCACTAATGAACTTCATGAAAAATTAGGACCAGGATGCAGTTAATATGGCCATTTGTTTGTGATACCCTTTCATGCTCAGAGTAAATGCATATTAAATGACATTAACGTTTTTCTATTTTTTGTGTGAAAACAATGATATATCAGTCCTAAGTGCATCCAACACTATTTGAAGCTCTGTGTATTTGCAAAGTGTAGTCCCACAAAAGTACAACTACAGATTAATTTTGGAAACAGTGTTAATTGCTCATCTCATTGTGCATGCAGTGATGCGAAAGTGAAGGAAGAAACTCTTGCACCTCTGGAACTTTACATATGCATGTTGTTCTTACTTGACACATAATTTATTTCAGAGAAATTTATTTATTTCAGAGAAAAATGAAAATATAAGAGAAGCCCTGCTGGATCAAAGCAGAGGTCTGTGTAGCCCAGCATTCTCTTCTCATTGTGGCCAGCCAGCTGCCTGTGGAAAGACTATAAGAAGGACATAAGCACAATACCATCCTCTTTTTTGCCATTCTATGGCAGCTGGCTTTAAAAAGGTGCACTGTGGAATTCCAAATTAAATTAGGAGGCAGGAGAGCTGGACCATGCATCATGGTTTATAAATATGGTTTGTTCATCATTCCTTTACTTAATGGTTTCTTTTAATCATGCACAGTATGATTAAAAGTATGCATTGTTGCATGTTGCTTTTTAAACAATCACACCCATCCCAAACTAGTAAGAAAGTAAAATCTGTGATATACAACATATAGACTAGCTGGTTGCACTCAAAGGTTACAGGCCCTGTCTTTAATTTGTAGATAAAAAAGCCAAAAAGTACTGTTGCATAGGAAATGGAAGGAAGATTGATTGCTTGTCTTCAGAGCATTGCAAAGTAGAATTCCACCAAAAGATGGTATTTTCATACCTTTTTCAGTCCTGTTGGCAGAGATCCAGGTACATATTCTGGATGCTTCAAATTGGCTCTGACCTTCAACAGAAAAGTACAAAGCAGTGTAGTCCATATATGACACATTTGTATGTTGTATTCTTCTTCGTGGTCTCTGTGCCTCACACAATGGGAATCTTCATGCACGCACAGTAGTGTTTTGGAAAGTTCCAGAGCTGAGCAGCTTGGCGGGAACCCCTCCCCCACTCGGTACTGAGCATGCTCAGTCCCACCAAGCTAATGGTCTCTCCTCAGTTTCAAAGTCCGCCGAGGCAGGGACCAGAAAGAGCGGAGGCTGGGTGTGTGTGTGTGAGAGCACAGATGGCCACTCGAAGAACCACAGTTACAGGTAAGCAATCTGTTCTTCTTCTTCGTGGTCTCTGTGCCTCACACAATGGGAGATTAAGTAGCTCACTGATAGACAGCAGGTCGGGTCCTAGAAAATGAAGGACAGCACTGCACGACCAAAGCAGGCATCTCGCCGGGCTCTGCAATCAAGGCGGTAGTGGCGGACAAAGGTCAGAGGCCATGACCACGTCGCCACACAACAAAGCTCCCCTAGGTCAAACTCCCCTGAGAAGGGCTGCCAAAGAGGCCACAGCCCTGGTGGAATGGGCGTGAAATGGAGACGGAGGTGGGTGCCTGGCAAGTTCGTAGGCAAGGTGAACCATCTGGACAACCCATTTAGAGAAGCGTTGGGTGGATACTTTATGACCTTTCCGACGTCCACCATAGCACACAAAAAGGTGGGGAGTATGGTGGAACGTCGAAGTTCGTTGCAAGTAGAAAGCTAGGGCGCGACACACATTGAGTGAGTGGAAAGAGCGCTCAAGAGGCGAGGTCAGATCAGAATAGAAAGTTGGCAGAATGATATCTTGATTCAGGTGGAAGTCAGAGACGACTTTAGGGAGAAAAGAGAGGTCCAGGCACAGGACCACCTTGTTCCTATGGAACACCAGGAAGGGTTCGTCTGAGCATAGTGCAGTCAGTTCTCCTGCCCTTCTTGCTGATGTAACAGCGACCAAGAACGCTGGTGGGACTGAGCATGGTCAGTACCGAGTGGGGGAGGGGTTACCGCCAAGCTACTCAGCTCTGGAACTTTCTGAAACGCTGCTGTGCATGCACGAAGATTTCCATTGTGTGAAAGCACAGATGACCACTCAAAGAACCACACTTACAGGTAAGCAACCTGTTCTTTTATTACATAATACATTGCTTTTGCACCAGTTTGATTTAAATTTTATCTTGTGAAAGCTCTAAAATTTGCAATGAGAAAAGCAAGGAGGACTGTGTAAAAATTGACTCTTGTGTTATTTTCCAGATCATTCACCTTACTTCTAAGAGAAATTCTGTCTGGATCTGTTCTCCTTCCCTCCATGGACTTCTTAGCTGATCCGGTTAGTTTTGGGAAGTTGAGTTAGCTCATTTTCCCTTTTTTCAAAAAACTCCTGCTATGACTGCCTATCTTGAGATGTTGTTTTGCGATGCTGTAGAAGAACGATACTTTTGTTCTGTTTTTCTGTGGATAACGTTATCTTTTGAGCAGCTTGAGATTACTTTTTAAGAAAAGTGGTTTGTAAATTATTAAAATAAAGACATGCTACAGGAAGAACGCATACAAAGTCATAGCCAGATGAAGTTTTTATGGGATTTCATTGGGGATTACTACAGAGGTTTGATATGAAACAAGAGGGTTTTTTTCTATATCTGTTTTGTATTTTTTCTGATTGGAAATCATATGGGGCTATGGGTTCCCATTTGCAATCCACAGTTTCTCCTGGTGTTTTGTGCCCCACTGGTCCTTTTTCTGTTGGCTGGGTTGTTTGGGGAATCACAGACCATGATTTTTCTCCTCACTGTTTGCCTCTCAGGGATCCTGGGAGCAAATACAGCATTATAAAAGAGCTGGTAGCTATACTCTCCTTGCTCAGATGATGAGGGAAGCTGTAGCCACACACACCCTCCTCTTTGGAGCAAGGGAAGCACAGTTGCAACCTCTTCTAAAATACCTTTCTTCCTTCGTGTCATCCTGGAAGAAAGTAAGGAAGTTTTGGAGAGGCTCCAGTTGTACTTGTCCCTGGTATAAGCAGGAAAGCATATATGTTACCTTTTCAGAAAAATCTTACTTCTTTCCAGGAGTCCTAGGAACAAAGCCATTTGGGAGGAACAATGGACAATTTGCCTTTTCACCACTTGAGATGTCAGATCTGGCTACAGTGGCACATGCCTTGGTTACATCTCATTTCAGTCACTGTAATGTGCTATGTGTGTGGCGGGGGGGGGGGGGCGTTTGGAAACTTCAGTGGGTCCAAAATGCTGCAGCCAGTTTGCTGACCAGGACTAGTTACAAAAATCATATGACTCCCCTGTTGAAACAGCTTCACTGGCTACTGGTCTCTTTCCGGGCAGAGTTCAGTGTGCTGGTTTTGACCTTTAAAGTTCTACATGGCTTGTGTTCAGACTACCTGAAAGATGGTATCTCCCTATAAAAGCCAGCTCAAGGTTTTAAGATCTGCAGGAGAGGGCTTTCTCTCAGTCATACCACCTTTGCAGATGTGTTTGCTGAGGACATGAGAAGAGCCTTCTCTGTGGCTGTTTCCAGGTTCTCTTCCATGGGAGGTCCAGTTGGCCCCTTCCTGCTCTCTTTCTGCTGGAAGGTGAAGACCTTTCACTCAGGCAGGCCTCTGAGATTTAAGTTATGTAAGATGAATGTAGGTGAAGTTACGTGCTGTATTTCTTTTATTGTTATATTTTAAGTGTGTGTTGAACTACCTTTAACCAAGTTTTTAAAAGAATAGTGTAATTCCTTTTTAACTTCTGTAAAATAAGATTTTGGCTTAATCTTGTTGTAAATTCCTGTAAGCTGCCTTGGATCCAATCCAGGGAGAAAGTAGGGTGAGGGGTACAAATTCAGTAAATAAATAAGCAAGTGTCTTTGCTTCCAGGGCCCCTGGAAAGGAGCAAGGCATTTTGGAAGATTGGCAGCTAAATGTCCTGACCCCCACCCTGGTTGTTGCTGGTGGCATTTTTTCCAACCAAAGGACTGGAGAATGGATGTGACCGTTGAGGGTCAGAGGATAGCAAATCTGACCTTTCGACTGTGCCCACCCAAAAAATACATGGTTCGATAGAACCCTACTTGTGTCATGCCATATGGCATTTAGTTTCAGGCTCAGATCTGCCTAGTACAGTCAGCCCTTCACATTTGCAGGTTTCACTTTTGCAGATTGCCATTTTTCATAGAGACTGCAAGCCTTGTGAGACTGAGAAACTACAAACAAGGCTTGTAAGTCCCTATTAAAAATGATGTGGGGCAGCAGTGAAGATGGCAGTAAGCCCCACCAGCCAACCACTTCTGCCTTGTGAAGGAACCCTGATGCCTCAAAGGAATCCACAGTGGGTTGATTATGATGATCATACTTTTTTTGTGTTAAATATGGTTTGGGAGGGCCTAGAGTTATTCACATTTTTTTCTTTTTCACGGGGGTCCTGTGTCTCTAACCGCAGCAAATGTGGAGGGATGAGTATATTTCTTAAATTTTCATTCTGAATTCTAGTTGATAGTTGTGGCTGAAAAGATGAATGAATTAATGTCCTACAGCATTTGTACATAGAAGTATTTGTCTGTATCTCTGTCAGATCTCATCTCTAAATGGGTTTGTGTGTTTGTTCAAAGAGTGTTTGCACAGAGATGAGAAAGGAGAGTAGTTAGAGCTGACTTCTCCCTTTGGTAATGTGTTTTTACAATTCTGCTAAGGAGCAGTGTCTTTCAGGAATGTCAGATAGTGTTGAGCTTCATGTAAGTCTCTGTTGGTACCAACCGTTTGCTAACTATATCTTTATGCGTATTCCCCTTCCTTTAGGATACTGTGAATCATCTGCTGCTTATCTTCATTGATGACAGTCCTGTGAGTATTAATGAAACAAGAGTAATGAAACAGTGATGATGCAGTCACACAGTCTTGCTCAGTTGGGTTCTCCTTTTTTTTTTTTTTCCAGCCTGAGAAAGCAACAGAGCCTGCTTCGGCATTGGTTCCCTTTTTACAGAAGTTTGCAGAACCCAGAAATAAGAAGCCCTCTGTAAGCATGGAATAAGTATTTAAAATTTAAATGTTACATGTAGATTTTTTTTAAAAAAAAGAAATCTCAACAGCCACCTGGAAACAGATTCCATTGTTTTGCTGTTGTACAGGCCCTTCAGTTGGAATTGAAAGAAATCAGAGGCCACCAGGATCTTTTCTTTCTCTTCATGAATTTTTTGAAAAAAGAAGGAGCAGTGCATGTATTGCAATTTTACCTTGATGTAGGTAAGGTACCATAGGATAGCAATATGTTTTTACTTTATTTCTATTAAATAGCCCATTTCATGATTCATTTGACTATGAGCCTAATAGTGGTGAACAATCTTTCTGCCCATGGGATTGACGCAGCCCACAAACACCCCCATCTGGTCCATGCCTTCTTTTCCTCCATGCCATGATCTTTCCTGTAGCCTGACAACAGTTCTCCTTTGTAGATAAGAGAAGTTCTTCGCATCTGCACTACATTTGTGCTTTAAGGGGGGAAAAAATCATCATTGTTGCTGGTGGAGGCTCTTTGTAGCCCCTGACCCCATCAGAAGAAGAAAATCTCTCTGGACTGCCCTGTTTCATCAGTTCACCTTTTAAATAGGTCACAAGTATCTGTCCATCCCTCCAGTTTTGGTTGTGCAAAACAGATTCCCCCCCCCCTTTATGTTGAACGGTAACCTTCTGTACACTTCTGGTTTTCATTTTCTTTTGTTCCTCTTCCCCTTCTTCTTTGTGTTTTTTGGCAGGCTGTGTGGCCCAGAAACAATCCTAAGGCTAGAAAATTGTCCTCTGTATCTATTAAAATTGGCCACCACTGTAAAGGGAGTGTTTAACTTATTTTCATATTCAGTGTTCAAAGATCTGATGAAGTAGACTGAGTCTACAAAAGCTTAGGCTACAAATTTATTTCGATTTTAATGGTATTACAAGACCCTTTTGTTGTCTCATGAGGGAATTTCTATAGCTCTGCATGGGAGTTGTGCTGTAAGGTAGTGTCCACTGGCCAAGTATTCAAACAGGGGCTATTTGGGAATGTGGGGTTCCTGGTACTTTCACTGCCAAGAAGATACCCAGGAGCAGAGGTGAAGGTGGTCATGTTGGCCTGGAGATCTGAACATCTGTGAGAATTCAGGAAAAAGGTTTTTTTCTAAGAAATGTCAGTTTTTCGACTGGAGGAATTGGAAATTTGAGAGGAACGTATAAAAAATAATCCTCTGATGAAAACTGTAGTGCTTTCTCTAAATAAAATGTGAAGGTGTCTGTCTAAGATAGTTTACAGATATTGTATGAGAATTGTATGAATATGATAATTCTTGTCATGCACTGGACAAGCAGAAAACTTAAATCCTGGATGCATTTGTGCACATGATGGGTGCTGCTATCTTAGTGAGAAGAGCAAGGATGGAGGGGGCGTTCATGGCTTGAGATTATGATACACTATGTAAGAGTTCAGCATTTTCAGGGTTGACTTAAACATTATCTCAGTATGCAGCTAATCTGATTGATTGTTAAAGTGTTGAGCTAGACTAGCAGTCATGAGCTTTGCTAAGTAAGAATCCAATAATATATCTTTTAACATTTTATTAATACACTTTTACTCTGTGTGTAATATTATCAGTGTTCAAATAACAATAAATTTATTCTCCCCCCCCCCTTTCTTTTTCTGGCAGAGCAATTTAATGACAGAATTTTACAGCCAGAGTTGTCGGATGATGAGATGATGTCCCTTCATGAAGAAGTAGTGAAAATCTACAAAACGTATTGCTTGCATCAAAGCATTGACAAAATTAAATTTGATCCTTTCATTGTGGACGAGATACAGAGTAGTAAGTAGAACTGACAGAAATATTGAATTAATACTGGAGAAGCAGAGATATAGACTGTCAGGTGACAGCTCAGTTGTCCCTTCTGTATAATGGCCGGCATCCGAAGTGCTTAATTCTATTAGTGGAATTGTGTGTGTGTGTTTGTGTTATGGGGGAGAATCACTCCACGATTGCTGATGTGCTCACAAGCCCTACTCTGGAGAAAGAAATTAGCTGCTTTGCAGATAATGTACAGGACTGCAGTGGAGAAAGGAAGAACGGTCTGTCATGCTACCTAACATGGGCATTATCACAATGATGGGCACTGTAGCCTTGGGACAGCATTCTCCCCACTCCCCATTTTGAGGCTTATGTACTTCCCTGGAGTGCCCTTTTTCTCCTCTCCTCTACCAAAAAAAAAAAAAAAACACCCCAAAAAACTGAAAACTCATGAATTGGCTCCCCAGAAGCCTCCAAGAGCAGCAACTCATCTTTCAAATGATTTGTAGCCTCCCCACACACTAATATAGAAATATACCAGTTTTTAAAAAGCAAAAGTGATCTTAATGCTTTTATCTCCCCCTCCCACATTCCCCCATATGGCCTGGGTGCACAAAATTAGTCTATGGATCCACTGAAGCTGCTCATCCCTACTATAGATCATAGTTCATGCCCATAGGAAAGTAGAAATGCTGAACAAAAGTGGAGCTTACCATTGATTGAGTCTGAGTGCATCTGTAACATCTTGTTCAAATTTTACAGTTTTTGTTATTCTTGCTTTGTCTTCTTTCTGTAAAAAAAAATCCTGCTTTGCCTAGACACTAGTCATAAAAAGGGTATGGAAGAGAATAGTGGTTAGTTTTGGATATTACATGAAAATGCTTTTTTTTTTTTAAGTGAGCATTTGCAGATGTTTTCCACATTAGTGCCATGGTTCTGATTAATATTTTCCACATTTTCCACCTGTAGTTGCTGAAGGACCATATGTTGACGTTGTCAAGCTGCAAACAATGAGATGCTTCTATGAAGCCTTTGAACATGTTTTTTCCCTATTAGAGACAGTCTTCATACCTAGATTCTGCCACACCGATGAAGTAAGCCCAATGATAAAATTGTCATTCAACTTTTGTTTGTATGGATTTTTAAATTTGTCACACGGGTATTACTGGAGTTCTTTGCCTCTTTTAAAACTGAAAATGGCTGAGAGATAGGAACGTTTTTAAGACCATTAGCATTTCTTTGATTTTTTTTTCTTTAAATGTAAGTCATTACTCACAAAACTCAAAGTAACTCTCCTTATTGGTAATATGTTATCAACTCACATTCTAGCCATTTTTTAAAGTTCCATTGTTTTTCCTAATGATGTCATTGTCATCCAAAGTGGCAAGATGTTATAAGTACCATACTGAGCTGCAGCAAGTGGCTACTCACAAGCAGGCACTCCCCATAGCAGCTACCTCTCTATCTGTGGAAAGCTTTTTCCCAAAAAGGATGACCTGTAGCCTGCCTTGAGGCCTTTTCAGTAGCAGGCAAATTGTTTTATGTTCTCACAAGTTTTTTTTTAAATGTTGTGCATTTGTGCTGCCCCTTTTGTATCTTTAAGTAGTTCTGCCTCTGTGAAGCTTTTTAGAGCTTTTTGTCACTCTTATTATTTTTTAGTCTCTTGTGGTTCAAAGGGCACGATTTTGTGTGTGATATTAGGAGTTAGTGCTGCTCTTTTGTATGGGAATTGGTTTGGATTTTTGTTTATGCGTTATGTGTATGTAAGTTATGTGTATGTAAGTTGCCCTGAGAACAGTTAATAGGGTGACAAATAATACAATGAAAGAATAGTGATTGGCGGTTCTTAATCATTCCCCTCCCCATCCCTGCCTTAGTTTTTCAGATATCTCTTAAAAGAAGATGAATCCCCAACGCGCAATTCCAAATCAAACAAGTGGGTATACCATGCTTGTATGTGTTGAATATTTTAAATAGTACAATTGTCGGATGTGTTTGCAGCCGATACCAAACTTGGTTGTGAGAAATTAATGTGGAAATGTCCTTCATTGAAATGTGTTGCATCATTCTTTGTCACACTATCTTGTGTGACAGGCTGTCTTTGAAAGCCAGAGTGAACAAACAATAAAACCAAAGTACCAAGATGTGGCCATACTGGTGAAGTGCAGTGTGCATTAATCTGCATGATAATGCCTGCTTATGGCACTTTATAACCTGCCAGTTTAGCTTCACATACATCAATGCAGCCAACGCATTCATGTTTTTACTTTAAGTTTATTGTTGATATTGTTGATATGGTCAGTCGACTAATCAATAAATGTTGATGATGATGATGATGATGATGATGTTCTTCAGAAATAAATATGAAGCTTTAACACACTTGTAAAAACATTTTTTGCTTTGTTAAGCTTCATAACAAAAATCAGGCAAAGTGTTTTTGAGGCCTGAGTCCTAAAGCAGAAATGTATATATAATCAAAAAAACAATGAACTTGGTGGATATCCTACTGTTTGAACATGGTCAGTCATTGGCAATCATTTAAGCTTTTACGATAGTGATAAGCTATGGTTGGGAGTTATGGTGAGACATACATTGAAACGATAGAAGTACCACCACTAGGTGTGTTGCTGGGCTTAGGAGCATATTGGTTTAGGTGAGTGTGAGCACATGCCAAGGGCTGGAGAAGTGTTTTCACTAACTTCCAACCCCATAACACATCATTGAGTTGGCAGCACTTTTTCTTCCCTTTTGCTGTTTTGGGGTGGGGTCCCTTGAAAAAGCTAATTGCCAAAGTGTATTTTCAATCAAAAAGTTTTTCTTTTCCATCTGAAACTTTTTGTGCGGGAAGTAGTGGCTTCATGGGACTAATGTGGGCCAAATGTGGCTTATAGGCCACAGGATTTCACACCCTTGTTTAAAAAAATACATCCTGCTGTCATTATGGGTGGTTGCTTGAAATTAAACTGAACAGCAACTGTAGTAAACAGTTCTGTCGCACTCTTAGTTGAAGTTTATATTGGTTTGGTCAAAATTGCCAAAACTCTTTATACTTGAGTTGGTTTGTTGTTGTTGTTTACGTGTATAAGTCCTTTCAGATCAGACTTATTTGTACATATGGGCTTGAATTCAGAGTCCTGTTTATATATTTTCCAGTACCTTTCCAGTACAGAGCCCTAGAGATCCAGAGTCTTCTTCCACTCACCCTACTCCATTTTCCCTTATGATTAGGGAAGCCCTGTTTGCTTAGATGGGATTGGACTGCAGTCATGGCATGTAAAATGGTTGTCATATATATAGGAGCAGTATAGTATTAGTGATATGTAACTTCCACTGTTCAGCTCCCTTATCTCTTATTTTTTAGGACCAAAGAATGACCATGTTTACACATTCTGCATTCTTGTGCATCTTGGTCCTGCATGGTTCCTCCTGGAAGCAGGAGAGGTCCAGCAAGCTGCATGCCTTCCATCCATGCTTTTTTATTTTTATGTGTAAATTAGATACTCTAGTTTGTCTCCATCCAGAATAGAAAGACAAAAAAATCACGGTTTATTTTGGAGCTTGCAATTCTGGCTTGTTTGATGAGAGACAACCCATAGTTCCTGGTTTGCACGTTAGAAATAGAGGTGTCATGGAGGGGAAGCGTGGTGTCTCTAGATCAGGGATGGGAATTGTGCAGCTCTCCAGATATTGCTGTATTGCAGCTCCTGGTGGCCATAGCGAATAGTGAAGAGAGCCGTGCTTAATTATTGGGTTTTGTACTTTTGCATGTCTTTTCTTTTCGTTTTCTTTTCTTTTTAACACAGTATCATTCTGCATTCATAAAAATGCAATGCTGATGTTATTGCTGTTACCGCATGTCCCTATTCTACGTGGTTCCTGAATTTATAATGGTGCAAGTAGTTATTTTTGGAAGTATGATAATCACCCCTTATCAGTGGTTTCACTTTCTATTATTTCAGTTAGTTGCGGTCATCCTCTTCCCTTACAGACTCACCTTGTCCATCTCACCCTTTGCCCTGAGCTGTCCTCTGGTGTCCAGGCCTGTCTTCTTGGCCCGGCACTTAACTGCACTTCCTCCAACACTGCCGCAGGAAGTGGCTCTGATGTCACTGGAAGTAGTTGTCTAGCTTTGCAGAGACCATAGAGAGCCTAGATACTATTCAGTAGTGTGAAACCCTTCTATGGTCTCTGGAAATCTAGAGGGTTCAATACTATCTGTGGTTTCAGGTATCCATGGTCTGTGTGTATATGTGCATCTTGGAACATATCCTTTGTGGATAAGGGTGGACTACTCTACATAATCCGCTATAGAAGTTAGCATTATATGGAATGGATATTGGACTGTCTACAGAAGCCAAGTGTGGCTTTTCTGTTCTCCACAAACATGTTGTATATATGTTGCTAAGAGTTTATGAAAAGGGGACAAAGTTTCCCTTTTGTCCACGCAGCAAGACTTTAGAAAGACTGACATTCTTATGTTTAAAGTTTCTGGTTTTAGACCAGGCAACTTGAAAACCACTGAATGAATCAGCCACTGGGCTTTTTGTCATTTCTTGGCTAGTTCACTTGCATACTGTAAATCAGATTAATGATTTCTTAGGAATATTGCAAAAATGCAATCAGAATAAGGGTGTAGGTTGCCCTTGGATGCAGAGAAAGCCAAACACCAGCACCCACACCTGGAGATATGTAAGTGTTAGTCTATTGCTTATGCCTTAAAGCATGGGTCACCAAACAGTGGTCCATGGGCACATGTGACCTCCAAGGGTAGTTTTTATGGCCTTCAGGGTCAGAAGAGTTTTGTTCCAAAATGCCCTGTGGAGGGCATGAAGGGTATTTCCACCACATTTGCAGGCTTCCTGCCCCCCTAGAGCTTTTTTTTTTTTTTTTTTGCCTCCAAATGCCTTCTGGAAAGTGTAGGAAGCATTCCCATCATGTCCCTCCACATGCCAACTTAATCCCAGGAGAATCATAGAATCATAGAGTTGGGAGAGACCACAACAGTTACTGAATCAAGCCCCCTGCCATGCAGGAACACACACTCAAAGCACCCCCAGTAAATGGCCATCCAGCCTCTGTTTAAAAACTTCCAAAGAAGGTGACTCCATCACACTCTGAGGTAGCACATTCCACTGTCAAACAGCTCTTACTGTCAGGAACTTCTGATGTTTAGGTGAAATCTCTTTTCCTCTAGTTTGAATCTGTTGCTCTGTGTCTTAGTTTCCAGAGGAGCAGAAAACAAGCTTGTTCCATCTTCAACATGACATCTCTTCAAATATTTAAACATGGCTATCATGTCACCGCTTAACCTTCTTTTTTGTCAGATTAAACATACCCAGCTCCCTCAGCCACTCCCCATAGGGCATGGCTTGCAGACCCCTCACCATGTTGCTCGCCCTCCTCTGGATACGTTCCAGCTTGTCAATATCCTTCTTGAATTGTGGTGCCTAGGACTGAACACAGTATTCCAGGTGAGGTCTAACCAAAGCAGAATACAGTGATATTATTACTTCCCTGGAGCTCAACATTATGGATACAGCCCAGAATTGCATTGGCTTTTTTAGCTGCTGCACTATTGACTCATGTTCAGCCTGTGAAGCATTTTTTGAAACCGAAAGTGACTTCTTACTTCCTGTTGTTTTTTTAAAAAAACCTATTAGGGCTAAAATGGTCTGGGAAAGCCGTGAAACATGTCCTCATATCTCCTAGAGAGCATTTGGAGACAATTTTTTAAACTTTTTTTTTTTTTTGAGGGAGCAGGTGTGGTGAGGGGTTCATACCTCCAAGGTCTCCTGGGGGGGCAGTGTGCCCCCCTAGCCTTCCAGAGTTCTCCATCTCTGCCTTAAAGGGTGGGGAACCTATGGCCCACTGGACATTGGGATTTCATTTCCCGGAAGCCCAGCCACCACGGCCAATGGTAGAGAATGATGGGAGTTCTAGCTCCGAACATTTGGAGGTCAAAGATTCCCTACTACTGCCTTCAGTGCTGGTTTGTTAGTTATTCCTATAATTTAATTACTGTTGCTTGAGTGCAGTTTTGCATCCTTTCCTTGCTTGAATCATTCTGCACCACCATTGAGGAGTAGTATTGTCAGTCTTGTATCTCTGTCCAAAATTAAGTAGGGGGTGCTTTTCAGGATGAGTGCCATGTACATATGTTGTCCTTTTGGAAAAGGCATGGTTCCTGGGGAACGACACCTGTTACACTTTTCATGTCTCTGTGAAAGGCAGAGAAGCCCAGTGGGGTGAGGTTGTTATTTAAAGGTTCACAGAAATAGGAAGCAGACTTTTCTGTGTGAATGAGGTTTATCTAGCTACATGGACTTTTTCTGTTCACAGTTTAGCTGAATTTAGATTCAGTTTTGATCAAGATCATGGTGATGCAAAAATGTATATAAATTGAAGTGCCATCAGTTTTTAATATGTGTAAATAACTGCCTAATCAGAACACTGTACAGACAAGAAGATACAACCAAGCACATCTGGAAACTACAACCATGACAGCTATTAAGAATATTGAATATTGTGTTGATTGAGTAGAATAGGGTGGGTTTGCTTCTTTTCTTGGCTTGTGGGATAATGTTATTTGCCTATTATTGCAGAAGTGGCCTCAGCTTGGATGATTTTTGGTAAGTCAAGCTGATATGCCATTAGTGTTGCTTGTTCACACTGCACCTATTTGTGAATTTATCATAGTGCCTTCTAAATAAATGTCACTGGGGCACACCATTTTAATTATATGAAAGATGCTTTCCAGCCTGAATTTATGGAGAAATTTTGCAAATAATGTGTTACTACCTTGTTTAAAATGTTAGCAAAAATGGCATTCAGCTTGGCTTAATGCATTGCTTTACACCTTCAATTTTCTTAAGTCTTGAAATCTGTCACCAAGCATTCTTAAATACAGCTTACTTATTAGGTGAATAAAGTTGTTTGGAAGTATCAACGTGTCAAGAATAACCTTCTTTAAAAAAAGAACTACTCAAAGGTTTTCATATAACAATATGTACTGGACAATCCGAAAAGTTATGGTTTAAGGACAGTTTATCTGAAACCCCTGCTTTATTTTAGCACCCAACTACATAGTATAGTTATCTTGTAGTTATTTTCCTTTTTTGGTATCCTGTAAGTACTACTTGTTATAACTGCACATATGCAAAAAAAAAATGCTTAGTGTCTTTCTGTATTAAGAAATGAAGGTAACTTTTCAGGTTTAAGCCAGCATGCATGCATTGCTAGAGCTGTGTGTGTGTGTGTGTGTGTGTGTGTGTGTGTACTTGTGAATGCGTGGGCCTGTAATGATGAATGCAGTCTTGGTTGCTAATATCCTTCTCTTTCACTTGAACTTGCTGCCTTTTGGATGCTCTGTTATAAGTTGCTGTAGCTCTGAACAAGGTTGTCAGTCATGCTTTAAGCCATCTTCTTTGGGGCAAGCTGCCAGCTGCCTTCTCAAATTGCCAAGGAGGCATCTCCCACATCTGTTTTCCCTCATATTGAGTCAGTCATAACCCTTCCATCTGTTTTTTTGCCATCTCTCCCTGCTGTTTTAAGGTAAATCAGGGCCATCTCATATCATGGATACCTGTATAAGTGCTTGATTGTTTGTGTGCAGGTTTTTTTTAAAAAAAGAATGAGTTGAGCATATGTTATTCAGTTTCATCCTCCTCCCTGTGCCCATTAGATAAGCATGAGTATGTCTTGTTCTGGCTGTGCTTTATTTCAGTGACAATTTCTGTTTTGTGTCGGGTTAGAAAAAACATTGTGAAAGTTAGTGACTTTCAATTACAGTTTGCTTCTTATTGTTTAGAACCTAAGGGCATATAGAGGGAGATGGTCCAGAGAGTGCTAGGGGAATGTAATGTATGTATGCAATCTATGTATTTTGAGGTCATTTTTCAACATTCATTCTCCCTCCTCGGTTCAGAAGTGACGGGGTGTGACATAGTCAGGAGAAGGGTTGTTTTCTGAAAGGGAGTTTCACAAGGAGTGGGTTTTAACATACCACTCTAGTGGGATTTGTGTGCCAGAATCCATTTGTGCAGTTCTCCTAACAGAAGCCCCATAAGACCATCTTGGAGAAAGCAATTCCCTTCTCCAGGCAGCCCCTGAGTGCCTGTGACATTCTCTTTCTCTCCCTTTCTTACCTGCCATCAGCCTGCTGCACCACCCAGTGCTCTGTTCTGGAGACCTTTCCGGCCCTCTGGAGCAGATATTTATTGCTGGGAGGAGATCTGTAGGGGAAGATTCTTCCATCAATAGGCAGGACTTTTTCCATCAGTTTGATCCTGGCTTCTCTTGACCCTCTCCAGCCTGAGTAAGTAGTTCCTGGACTTGTGAAGAGCGAACAACTGGCTGATGAAGCCCCTTCTCAGATGTATTTCAAAAACCAGGAAGGCGCAACATGGCTGTGCATCAGAGGTGCAGTGTGTTTGCCCAGTACCAAACATTTCTAAGAGAGGTAAAGCCCCCCCCCCCAAAAAAACTGGGAAAAATGAATTATGCAATGTTTGTTCTAGAATGATGGATGAAATGCTTAAAGCAAAGGTATTCATTTACTCCCCAACATTATTTCTGAAAGCTATGTAAGAGGAAGACTTGTAGGTGATATTGTGTATAGTATCTCACATCATTACACTTCCTGATGTTGGCTTCCCTTTTTCCATTCTTGTAATAGAAGAAGTGCTTGACACAGTAGAGGGCTAGAGGAGATATTTTGGTTTGTTTTACCAGTGTTGGTGGTTTTCTGCTGTTTTTATTATCTTTGCCTGCTCATGTGCTGACACATGCAAAGAGGTTCTGTATAGACCAAGTGTTCCTTATGGTTCAGGAGACTGTAGCATTATCTATAAATTAAAATATTATATTCTTATAAGGTTGTAATTATTGCCTGAATAAACTGTACTTGTAAAATACCAAACCTGATAATTTTATGTCAAAGCACATTGTACGTAATTCACTGCATGTCCTTGAGCAACAAAACCACTGTAAGTCTGTAAATGGTACTACAGGCATACCTCACTGAAGAAAGCCTCTAGCAAAGAAGGTCCTTTTCACAAAGTCTTTTTATGAGAGCCCAGCGCAGTCCTCACTTTCTCTTGTTTTCTATCTAGCTGAAAGATTTTTTTTTTTGCAGCACTGACATTGAGATGATGGGGAAGGAAGGCTGGGGAAAGACAGGCTTTCATTGTTGGGTCACAGCAGTGTGTCTGCACTAAACACTGCAATAAAACTTTATCTGGGAAAGAACAGGATTCTAATCACCTAGAGTAGAAATTGTGTGAGCTTACATACAATAGGTGAGATGAGCAGCTGCCTCCGAATCATTTAATGAGCATGTGTGAAGAGCAAAACAGAAAGGAAAGGGGAAAGCAGAGTAGTCTGACTCCAGCTACCTGGCATGTTGGAAAGCATAGATGTATAAGTTTTGGTGCCAAAATGGAAATCAAAAGAAAAGTGGAAGCTGTTGAAAGAAAAGAAATCATCCCAGGATGTGTTTTAGGAGAAGCTTTCAAGTGGTTTCTATTTGGTTCAGAATGTTTTTGTTTACATGTGAAAGGCTTACCTGACCTTTCATGTGTGTGTATTGTTAATTTTGAATAAAAGATTTGCTGAAATGTTTTGATCTGCCCCCCCCCCTTTTTTTGGTGTAGGAACCTGTCCCTATTCTTTCTATGTTATTTCTACCTCTTGTACCAAAGTTTCTGTTAAAGAAACCAAGCCCAGGAACACATCTACTTCCTTAACTGAGGTATACCTGTAATATTGCATTTTCCCATTTTTCTGTAATTTTCCATTTTTTCTGGGGGAAAAAAAGGAAAAAACTGTTTTTTCCTATAGCTCAGAAGTTGTGGAAATTTTACACCTCTAAGTACTCCACAGCAGCCAGTGTTTTGCTGTTGTATGTGAATTAGATTGGAGCCCGCAGTTTGAAAAAGTTTAAATGGAACAAAAAGAAATTGCACTCATTGCTGTGCTTGAGCATCCCTTTCATCCTTGGCTGACTGATCCACCCGGAAGGAGAGGAGATAGTGGATAAGCCAGGCTACCCACTTCACCTCTCAGGTGACCAGTGTTGTCAGACCTGGCCCTTGAATGCTGGATTCAGTTCTCATTCCACAGCAACTTTTTGTATGGATCCGTGATGAGAAACCTATTTCCGTTTGTGTTTGTCTCTGGCTTGATCTAGGCAATGAAATGTAAAGTACTATGCTAAGCTGTTAACACTTAAAATTGTTGGTTCTGTAATTTAAATATTCTGCTTTGAAGGACTTAATTGCTCTGCTTAGAATTACTGTGCAGTGTGTATTTCCCTATTTATTACATACAGGAGTTCTCAGAAGAAAGGAGAATCTGGAATCAGAAGTATAAGTAGCAAAATTAAAGGTGTGTTCAAGAGTACCACAATGGAAGGAGCTGTGCTGCCCAGCTATGGTCTGGCTGAAGGAGAGGATGACTTTGTGAGTTGTCCTAAGAATTTTGGCTGACTCCTTAGCGTTTATCCTGTCTGCTTCATTGACTGCTGACCCACTGTGCCATTTTGTGCTTGCTTTTCTTCTCCCGTATCCTACTTCCATTCTCCTAGTCTTTTCTCATTTTCTTCATTTTATAATTGCAGTTAGTAATACAACTGAATTTAATATGGTCACATGAGTTATAAAGCATAGAAGTAGCAAGTCCACTCTCTTATACTATTTAATGATTTCCCATTAAAATGATTGAAATTAGTATGTTCATAATTTTGTAATATTCGCTGTGGTTTCCTACTACTATCTGACACTGCTGTTGCAAGTTCTCTCTATTTAGTAAGTAACAGAAATTAAGAATGCTGTATATAGTAATTACCCTTTGTAGTGGTAAAAAATAATCTTATATAATGAATGGGATACTAGGTGCCGTTTCTGTACAAAATTAAATTGCTTGATTTTCTTTTTTTAGAAAAATCATGGTATCAATGTGTGTGTTAACCTAGAAGTTATATAACTAATGGGTAGTATCTTATGGTGCTCAAAAATGGAGTGGTGATGAATTTGCTGGTTATGTGCTCTCCCAAATCTTTTCTTGTGTGTTTGAGAACTTCCTGGAACAGTGTGGGAAATTATTACAAGAGGCAAGGATTAATCTATGGAAATTCTCTTTCATACACACACCCTTCCAAGCAGGAGCCTTCACTAGATCCAAGTTCCTTCGATAATTAGAAGGAGTACTTTTGTTTTCAGAAGGGCAAATCACAATTCAGCCAATGTGTTCTGTGGATTCCAGTGGATAATCTATATCCCACACTTTATTTCTCGAAACACACATTCAAAGTGACTTTTTACCCCATTTTTAGTTATTTGTTTTTCCTGCTTTCCAGTTCTTGCAATCACCCTAGCAACTTGGAGTGTGTCTTACTCATGACAGTGCACATAAAGCAATCATTCCAAATCATAAAATAAGTCCGCAGAGGAAGTAAAAACTGCCAGCAGTAGAGATTGCAATATAATGTTTTGAAAATGGTCTCCAAGGCAACACAGCCTTTTACTAGCGCCATACAAAACAACCCGTTGAACAAAGGGGATACATATGATTTTGCACCCACACAGCCTATTCCACAACTGTCGTTTTTCTGTGACAGCAAACTGGAAGATACATTCACTGCAGTGGTTGGAGAGTAGTTGGGAAACATTGTGTCAGATGTTTTTTGCAGTATGTGTAGATGGTAGGTGGTGACTTTCAGGAGAATTGTTTCTGAGGTAGGGGAAGAAAAAGCAGTTGAGTATATTTGTTCTGCCTGAATGTTAAATATTTTTAAAGTGAGTAACTGTTCAATTCTTCCCTACCAACTGCTCCCCACAGGCCCAGTTGCAGACCCTTTTTACAATTATAGGTCTGGAATCTGAACAAGGAAGAAAACAGTTGATAGGCTGATTAAAAAAACCCATATCATATATCATATTTCTCTGCTGCAGACTGTTCTCTTCTGGATCTGATATCCATGGGAGAATCAGTAGGCAGTGAGGACGAAGTAAAAGCACAGTTCTGTCTTTCTGGAGAACAACTAAGTTGCAAATTTGGTATATACAGTTCTCCCTCCACATTCGTGAGTTTCACTTTTGCTAATTTGATTATTTGAGGGTGCCTGCTTGCCCCCCCAACTCTCCTCCTACCACCCATTCCCACTCCGCTTGCTCCTCCCATTCTCCCTGCACCTGGTGCAGGCACGCCCTGCGCCAGCAGCAGGAAGGTCCAGGGAGGGCAATTGCCAATTCCCTGTGCTCCTCCTGCCGCCCCTGCCGCTGCCGTGGGTGTGCCCGCAGGGCTGGGGAGGGCAACCGCCAGTTCCCAGCAGTCCTCCCACTGTCCCTACCGCCACCACGGGTGTGCCCATGTGGGCGGCAGGAAGGTCCAAGGAAGGCAATTGCCAGTTCCCTGCATTCCTCCTGCTGCCGCAGCCAGTGTGAGTGCACCTTGTGTGAGTGGCAGGAAGGTGCAGGGAAGGCGATTGCCTGTTCCCTGCCTCCCTGTCTGGGTAGGTACACCTGTCGGGCAGAAGCCTATACGGGGGGAGGGGGGTGCCCTACTCGTGATTATTTGACATTCACGAGGGATTTGTGTCCCTATCCCTTTTGAATGTGGAGGGCTTACTGTAAAAACCTTCTCATTTGCTCTTTTTTATTTGCTTACACTTTTAGAAGTTGTAGATAATTTGTTCTCTGCAGTTCAGCTGCTATATTTGTGTACTTGATAGAACTTGGGGACGAAACCTCAAGTGGCTTAAACATCTCTGGATATGTATAAGATATAATTAGTGTGCTAATAATTGTTATAATTTATAATTAAATTGTTGTAAGCCTCCATGGATATTGTAACAATTTTAGTTGTAGCTGAGAATGTTCTTTTGATGCATGAATTCTTCCCTGTAGATTGAAGAAGGTATCATGGTAATGGAAGATGATTCTCCTGTGGAAGCACTTAGCGCACCAAATACACCTCGCAATCTTGCTGCCTGGAAAATTACCATTCCATATGTGGACTTCTTTGAAGACTCCTTTGAAAGGAAAGAGAAAAGGGAGAGAATTCCAGTATTTTGCATTGATGTGGAGAGAAATGACAGAATGGCAGGTAGACATTCTGGGAAATCTGTACATACCTGTCTGATACACTTGATATGTGTACTTAGTTAGACCCTGCATGTTTCTAAGGTGTGTTAAATAACCCCAAAAAAGTGTACAATAAACAAATACAACTGTGCTTTCTGAAATTTGTTATAAATAATTCTGTAATGTTACAGCCATTCTGATGGCTGGGATATTTCCTTAAGAAACTACAGTTATTGAAATCTTCATTTAAATATGTCCATGTGGGACTGTAGCAGGTCATTCTTGATAAGGCCTATTTTTAACTCATCTGAAAGATTTTTTTTTCTTTTTACATATACATACTGAACATTTTAATCTTTCTTAGAGGGAAGTCAAAAATCTTGTTGTGTTTTCAGTTGGGCATAAGCCTGAACATTGGTCTGTCTACAGAAGATACCTTGAATTTTATGTCCTTGAATCGAAGCTAACAGAATTTCATGGTATGTTTACCGTGCTTCCTCCTTTTGGGGACTCAGTTGTTGGGTTCTAGAACATACTGCAATTTGAACTAAATCAGTGCTATGGTTTGGGAGCAGTACACTGTGGCATCTTAGAAACAGAATATCCTCTCCCCAGAGGGCCAGTTGGCACTAGTGCTGGTGTCATTCCAGTACGAAGTCAAGACATGGCTTTTTATTAAAGCCATCAAAGCCTGGTTGGTTATTATATCCAGACTGCATATGTGCTATAGTTGGCATTATTTTAAATTGTTTTAATTGGTTTTACACTGTCTTGATTTAAGTGATAAATGAGTTAATATATTTTTATGCCTTTAAAAATTATTATTATGACAAATTGGTTTAAGATCCTCAGATACAGGGCTGGGCATAAATATAAATAAAAAATAAATCTCTCCTTCAGTATATCTAAATTTTGCTGTATTGTCAGGTACATTCCCTGATGCTCAACTTCCTTCGAAGAGGATCATTGGACCAAAGAACTATGAATTCTTAAAGTCAAAGAGAGAAGAGTTTCAAGAATACCTGCAGGTAGGAAGAAAATGTCAATTGAGCATTTGGGGTGTGTGTGTGTGTGTGTGTGTGTGTGTGTATGCGCCATGTGTTCCCATAGCACGGATTGGTGATACATCAGCTTTCTACTTAAGTAGTCACTTGCTATTCACATTGCACCTTATAAATGTCCAGGATATTACATGGTTTTCTTATGCAGACTCTTAACAATTATGTGTTAAAACAGCCATTACTGGACAGATGCTAATAATCTCATTTTCCCTTTTGTCTCTCTAAAAGAAACTTTCACAACATCCAGAGCTAAGCAACAGCCAGCTATTAGCTGACTTCTTGTCCCCTAATGGTGGTGAAACGCAGTTTCTCGATAAAATGCTGCCTGATGTAAATCTCGGTATGTACAAAATTGTCAGGGGAATTTCTTTTAACCAAGCTTAGCCAAGTGAAAATCCTGCATTCTGAATTCCATGGTCTAGATAAAATGCCTTTTGCCATGCATCCATAGCTGTTTTTGTTTTCTGTGTAGGTCACGTGTGATTTAGATAAATGAAAACAGAATGTTTCTCTGAGCATACAGAGGTCTTGCTCTTTGCTGCATCTCTGTAAAATATATCTTAATAAATAGATTGTATAACTTCGGCATTTTGAAGTTGTACAAAAATATTTAGTTTGTATCCAGAGGTGTTTTGACTAGAACTCTGCTCATGGGATGGGATTCCATTGGCAGAAGGGAATGCAGGGAGGTGATTTTCACCAATTCTCACTGAACCCCCTGAACCCTCTGAAAATCTACTTCTAGAGGTTGGGGAATGTATTAATACAATTTGGGAAGGATTGAAGGGCATGTGTGGATTCAGCAAAATTCAGCTCTCCTTCTCCCACCCCACTCCAGCCTCCATCTGCAACTGATGCAGACTGTTCCGCGAAGGGAGTTCTTTGTTCCCAGAAGAGCAAGTCTGAATCCAAACCTTTGCCATCATTACTCTTTAATATGTATTCTGTACTTAGCTTACATTTCAAGTTTTGGGTGGACCAGAGAATAATTGCAGATCAATTTGATAATTCTGAGCAAAAACTGATAGGACAAAAAAATACCCTCATAAATGAAATAAAATTGATAAAATAAAAACTGTAGTTCTCTGTATGCTATTATTATTAGGGTTTTTTTTCAATAATCTGAATGTACATAGAATTGTGGAATCATAGAGCTGGAATAGACCACGAGGGCTGTCGAGTCCCAGCGCCCTGCAGTGCAGAAATACACAATCAGAGCATTCCTGACAGATGGCCATCCAGCATCTGTTTATAAATCTCAAAGAAGGAGAAACCACCACACTCTGAGGCAGCATATTCCACTGTCCAGTTGCAGTTACCATAAGGAAGTTCTTCCTAATGTTTGGATGGAATCTCTTTTCCTGAAGTTTGAAGCCATTGTTCTGTGTCTTACTCTCTGGAGCAGCAGAAAACAAGCTTACTCCATCTTCCATATGATATCCCTTCAAATGTTTAAACATAGCTATCGTGTCACCTCTTAATCTTCTCTTCTTCATGCAACAGTTACGCAGTTCCGTAAGCTGCTCCTCATAGGGCATGGTTTCCAGGCCTTCTGCCATTTTGGTCACGCTCCTCTGGACAAATTCCAGCTTGTCAATATCCTTTCCACACTGTGGTGCCCAGAATTGGACACAATATTGCAGGTGAGGTCTGACCAAGGCAGAATAGAATGGTACTATCACTTTCCTTGACCAAGACAGTATCGTCCTGTTGATGCAGCCCAGAATTGCATTGGCTTTTTTAGCTGCCACATAACACTGTTGGACTCATGTTCAGCTTGTGGTCTGCTAAGACTCCTAGATCCACATAGTGGCATTGAAAGCTCAGGTGAAATAGCATGAGGCACAGTCGTTTCATTCAGTGAATAAAGAGTATCTGTTTTAAAGAGGATAGCTTGCAAGGGGCAACAACTAGGGCCTCTATAAAGTAAGAGAAGGAACACAGTACCAGATTTCTTGTGGAAAAAGCAAATCATGATTTATTTAATTTTTTATTGATTCTCAATTTCAGGCAAAATTATAAAATCTGTTCCTGGAAAACTAATGAAAGAGGTGGGTAGAGATGCTTCTTTGGGTTTGTAGTCAATATATTTTATTAAAAGCTACTGCAGCCATATAGTTTTTATTTTGAAAACTTGCCCATTACAGCTATTTTTTTTTGTTAATTTCAGAAAGGCCAGCACTTGGAGCCATTCATTATAAATTTTATCAATTCCTGTGAATCTCCTAAGCCTAAACCAAGTAAACCAGAACTTACTATTCTCAGCCCTACTTCAGAAAACAACAAAAAGGTATAGTATGTCTTCTGGGATGAAACGGGGGGAAAATTGGCCTGTGAAAAACAACAATAGGTTATGTAAAAATGATCTTGGTATTTCTGTGAATAATTGTCTCTGTCATGGAAATTAAATATTTTGTTTGGATATGTTATATATGCTTTTCTTAAAACCTTCTTTCTCATCTTGCTCTGCCCCCCACTAATTCTAGTGGGCCACACAGCCTGCTTCCTCAGTCGTGGGCTTTTGACCTTCTTCCTCCCCAAATGAGTGAATAGTGACAACAAAACCTGGCACATCTATTAAGGAATACAGATCTAAGACAAGGCATCATTCCCAGTTCTGTAGGAATTAAGCACTAGCTAAAGAAGATCCTCAGATTAATCCTAGAACTGGCTGAAAGGCAGCAGAGACTATAAACCGGCTACTAGAATAACACAACTAAGAATCAGAGGACAGTGCTCAAAGAAAGCAAGAATATAAAAACCCATGCCACTCCTTCTAAGGCAGGCAGACAGAAAGCATATTGCACTCCAGCCAAGTTTTTCTCTAGGGCACACTGATGTCTGTACTGAAAGACCAAAATGTTCCAGAAAGTGCCAGGGCATATTCATGGGCTACTCCTCTAAGACAGGCAAGCCCTGATCCAAGCCAAGCCCTGAAGTTCATTGTCCCATCCTGACTTGCCATGAGATGTGTCATCTTAGGCCACATGTGCAGTGGCAACCTGACGAGAGAGCCTATAGAGTACCTATGGCTCTTGCCAGATGGGTGATCAAAGGAAAGCTGTGACGCCACCCACCCTACAGGAGAAAGAAGCACCTGTTTGGAAGAAACACTCTTTCTAGAAGTAGCACTGTCTGAAATTGGTTTACTTCTTGACCCTCAGTTGTGCAGTCATTTCCCTAGAAAAGACTCATAGACACAATCATGCAGCAGGTACCTAAGAAGAACTATTACAGCCATAGGATAATTTTTTTCTTTTAGATAGATAGATAGATAGATAGATAGATAGATAGATAGATAGATAGATAGATTGCCCCACTGGGATCTTTGTTGCTGGCAGAGACAGAGCTGGCAAGTCAGGACTCTGCTATGATCAGGATCCATCAGAAGGTATTATCTGAAATTCATAGATTCATAGAAAAAGTTGTGATAAAAAGTATATCTTAGTCAGTCTTAGTCTAGATCACTGAAATGTTAGTTTAACAGACCAGTGAACCTACCACAGGGTTTTATTGGCAAGATTTGTTCAGAAGGGAGTTTGCCTTTGCCTTTCTCTGACACTGAAGGAGTGTGACTTGCCCAAGTTACCAAGTGGGTTTCCCTGACTGAGCGGATATTCAAACCCTGATCTCCAGGCTCATAGCTGAATGCTCAAGCCGGGACACCATGCTGGCTGGTATGCTCATTAGATCTACGTTAAAAAAAATTCTACTGAGCCAGGGGGGAAGGGTTTTTTATATAAATATTTTCATTGTTTTCCATAAAATTGTTAGAACAAACAGACAAACAACAAGAAACGGTATAAGAACAACAAATAAGATACAGTACCAGACAGTACCATATAAATTTAGCAGCAGAAACTACTATTGAAACTCTCTTGTTTACAAAATTGATTTCCCATAATGAGACAAGCTTTAAGTTTCCTTTGGACCCCATAGTCAGTTTTCTCCTACCTTGTTATCAATCTCTTTATAGCATATCTTTGTGTGCCATTCAATGACATGAATAAGAAATCAGAATCAAATAGAGGGAAAACACTAAATAACATAAATGATCACCACCACCACAACAGCAACATAAATAGTGAATAAAATGGGGATTATTTCTTGATGTTGATAAGACATTCATAAAATGACTTCACACCTTCCAAAGGTAGGCAGATGCTAGGGAAGTACAATGAACACGGCATTTGGTGTGGTCCCATATTCAGTAGTTCAGAATCTGGTTCAGCTCAGACCAATTTGTCAATCACCTAGTTTTAGCTTGGTCCTAAATCTGATAAGTTAAATTTTTTATGTGTGTATATTTTTTTTGGTCAGAATTAGATTAATTCTGCAGGTGTAGAAGCCACGTTAAAACTGTTGATAATGGGGAATTAAAATGAGCAGTGTTATGAAGTGAAAAAAACTCTTCTACAATAATTAAAACCTGTTGTTTCTGTTACATGCTCCCACTCACCCAACTAATATTAACTGTCTACATAGCACATTCCAAGTTGTTTTCGTCTATTATCTCAGTTGTTGCTGTAACTTTTTAAGGCAGCCCAGTATTGCACCTTATTACAAACAGGTTGCATGAGGGTATTGGTTCATAGGCTTGTGAATCTGTAGCTGAAGTCCAGTTTGAACCAGGATTTCTTGCTTAAACTCCTGGTCACTTTGCAAGAAAAACTGTTTAAGGAATGCTTTGAATTTAAGTTTCCCACTTCCTACAGTACAAGCAATATATTGGGGGTGGGCGGGCTAATATTATTCCAGCCCCAATGACTGGTTAAATGATGGGCAAAAGTCATGGAAGTTTTAGCAAAGGTATCCAGTTTTGGTTGGCTCAGTTGTCTTTGAGAATATTTTATGATAATTTCACAGTGCCAAATGAAACAGCCTAAAAAATCAAAGTTTGTTTCATCAGGGCTAGATTACTAGTTAACAAAACTAAGAAATGCAGATAATTTGAGCAAGTTGTGGTTTCTACTTTTAGATGTGGCTGGTGAGATAATGGGGCATGATTTGTGTTGTATATAAGATTCCACTTCAGAACTTCTTGGAGTTACAGTTTATGCAAGAAAAATGTGTTACTGATTCCATTAAAACCAACCATTTGTTATTGTAGAATGGTCTTATTTGGTGATGAATTTGCCTAGTATTTACTCTTTATAAAAACTTGACTCTCTCTGGTTTTAGCTTTTTAATGAACTGTACAAGAACAATGCAAACCGTTCTGAGACTTCAGAGAGAAGACAAAATCAGAACTATTTTATGGAAATGATGACTGTTGAAGGAGTCTATGACTACTTAATGTACATTGGTGAGAAATCTTTTCTGAATTTTCTTGAAGTGTTATTCTGGTAAGCTTATCCATTGGTTTCAGTAACACACCCTAAAGTTGAAATATTAATGCTAACACAGGACGTTTTTCTTGTTCTTTTGGCATCATTTTTTGTGCATTGAGGGTTTGTGCCAACGTCAGATAATTCAGATTTCCAAGATCAATGATAGGTTGGGCAATAATATAGGATAAAAATGCAAATAATGTATGGTGTTTTCCTCCTTACTTTGTGTAACATCAGAACTGAGGTTCTTCTTCGTGGTCTCTGTGCCTCACACATTGGGATTTTCGCGCATGCGCAGTAGTGTTCGGAAGATTCTAGAGCTAAGCAGCTTGGCGGGAACCCCTCCCCCATGCCCATACTGAGCATGTTCAGCCCGTCAGTTCTTTTTTGTCCGCCTCAGCGAACGGAAGGTCCTTTAGCTTAGCAGCTACTTTTCTCTTGGCGTTCTTTGGATTTTGGACTTCTTCAGACCCCCCTTCCCTTCGGACCTCTTCTTCTGTAAGTTTCGTCTTGGACTTTCATCTTCTGATTTCCTTTTCTTCTATGTCTGCTCTTTTCAAAAACTGTATTTCATGTGGTCGCAAGGTCGCTCTCTCGGACAGGCACTCCGAGTGCCTTTTTTGCCTTGGGGAGACCCACAACATGCAGGCCTGCTCTATTTGTAGAGAATTCACCGCCCAAACGTTGAGAAACAGGTCATCTAGACTCAAATCCCACTGCTGGGAAGAGTCCTTAAAGATCAAGGAGCAGGCAGCTGAGAATACTGCCCTTTACACGGCCATGTCTTCACACCCCTCCTCAATGGCGCGACCGTCGACCACACCCTCGTCGGTATCGGCGGCTGCCATACCGATGACGACGGTACCGGGCTCAGTACCATCTTCGTTGCCTCCTATTTCGACACTACCTCGTATTCCGAGCGGCCGCCAAGTACTTCTGTGTCGAGGGATGCCCCTGCAGGCTCGCAGGTAGCAAAGGCATCGAAGCCGCTCACCTCTGCACAGCGCAAGCGGCCTTCTTCTCTTGACCCTTCCAAGGAGAAGGAGAAGAAGAAGAAGGAAAAGCGAGGTTCGCCCTCTTGGAGGACCTGCCCACTGACACCTCCTCCGACTCAGCCCCTGGAGGATGTCATTGAAGAAGTGGGCCGGCCTGTTATATCGGCAGTATGCGAGGAGTATCCAGCCAACAGCTCTTCTGCGCCCTCGGGCCTGCCTACCCTTTCAGCGCCCGCTATTCCGCTCGGTCACCCGGAATATGGGATGGACCGCCCGGAGCCTTCCTTGGTCACACCACGGGCCCCGTCCCGTCATCGGACACCTTCCCGCGACTGCGTTCGCAGAAGTGAGACGCCAGATGGACGGCATCGATGGGCCAGATGGACAGGCATCGATCCCCACGGCGGCGGGAGGTCTTTCCTAAACGGAGCAGATCTCGGCCTCAGCTCGACTCACCTTTTTCCTTTGCCTCGTATATAGGCAGATACGGGCACGAACACCTATGGTGGGAGCAGCCGGGGTCTTATCGCTCATACTCTCCCACCTACAGGGATACCATGCGGATGTGCACCGTTGGTCTCCATACCGTTGTCGATCCCGATCACCATCACACGGTTCCAGATACCATCCTCGGTACCGGCGTTTGCCTTTGCGTTTCCGCTCTAGATCCCCCTATTATGGAAGATCCAGAAGGCGCTCTCCACGCTACCGGCGTGTGTCACCTCCTCCTCGCGTGATTGCTACTGTATCACGCCTGGTTTCGGAGGCCCTTCCAGTGCAGACCTTGGCCTCGGTCCTTACTTCTACCCAGGGCATCCAGCATCCGCTTCCTACTGTGCTGCCGATCTCTGCCACCACGGTGTCACAGCCAACGCTCGCCCCACCGGTACCGTCTTCGTTACCATCGACGGTAACCTCCCCTAGAGTTGCTGTGTCTCTGCCGACTCAACAACCTCCGGCGCAGAGGTCACCGTCTCGCTCATCCCAATCCTATGAGTCTGACTCCGACTCTGGTGACTCTACTCCGGGATCTCACGAGTCTCCGCCCTTGACTTTCGGGGACCTCGCACCGGATTCGGCACCGAAGGACGTTAAACAGTTCTCCGACATCCTTCTCCGTATGGTAAATGCTCTAGGACTGGATGTTTCTGACCCAACTGTGGCGGTGCAGGATCCTGTGTTCCACTGTGTGGACCCCCGTTCTCCATCTGCGGCACCATTACCGTTTCTACCAGCATTACAAGAGGTATTGAAACATCCTTGGGCCCAGCCTGCATCCTCGCAGCCGATACCTCATCGTCTAGAGCACCTCTACAGGACTCAGAAGAAGGATGTCAATTTCCTGTTTAATCACCCGGTGCTGAACTCTATTGTGGTTGAGTCTTCCCAGACCAAAGGTGGCAAGAGGGCATACACCACCCCGCCTGACCGCGAGGGCAGTCGTCTGGACACTTTTGCAGGTGCTTCTATTCCGCCTCCTCCCTTATTGCCAGGGTTTCAAATACGCAGGACTGCCTTGCTGCGTACCAACGCAGCCTCCTGGACAGATTCTACCCACTGCTGGCCCATCTCCCAGAGGACCATCGGACGAGTGCTATCCAGTTTTACAACGAGTCGGTAGCACTCTCCAGCCAGCAGATCCTGTCCTCGAGGCACACAGTCGAAGTGGCAGCCTGAGTGATGGTGGGCTCTGTCGCCCTTCGACGCTTCGCCTGGTTAAGGTCTGCAGGCCTCCAAGAGGACAGCAGGAAGCGCATCAAGGACTTGCCTTTTGACGGGCAAGGCCTTTTCCACTCCACAACCGATGATGCGGTGGACCACCTGGTGAAAGCATGCCTTACGGCGAAGCGGATGGGGATCCACCAGACACCTCAGTCTTGTCGCAGCTTTGCTTCCTGCTCGTCCTGGTACCGTTCTTCTTCTTCCACCTACCAGCCCCGCTCTCCGCACTAGGCTCCGACTCAGCTCTCGACATCGTCCTCTGCCCGGAGACCTCTTCGAAGACGCCAGTCCTCTTTGAAGAAGTCTTCGTCCACGACGAAGTCCGGGTTTTGACCGCCCATGCAGGTCACCACCACATCCACTCTTCAGCCTGCCCACCAACTTCATCGATCACCCGAGCATCTCTCCGAATGGCATCACATTACAACGGACTCTTGAGTTCTCTCCATCGTCCGTCTTGGTTACGCCATCGAATTTCAAAATATACCACCTTGAGGCGTCTACTATTCCACCCTGGCCAACTTGGCTCTGTTAGAGGAGATCCAGTCCCTGCTGCACAAAGGGGCCATAGAACAACTTCCGTCATCGGCCAATACCACCAGCTTCTTTTCCCGGTACTTCACGGTACTGAAATTGGACGGTACCCTTCAACTGATCCTCGACCTCAGGGGGGTGAATTCCTACATTCTCCCCAAGAAGTTCAAGATGGTCACCTTGTCCTCCATCCTGCCCTTCCTGCGACATCGGGACTGGTTCTCCTCTTATCGATCTATGAGACGCCTACTTCCATATTGCAATTCGGCCCCACCACAGGAGGTACTTGCGATTCGCGGTTGATGGTACCTGCTACCAGTACAAGGTGCTACTGTTCGGACTCTCCACCGCACTCAGGGTCTTCACCAAATGCATGGGCCCGGTGGTGTCGTATCTCCGCACGAAGCGCGTTATGGTATACCCCTACCTCGACGACTGGCTGTTGGTGGCGTCCTGCAAGCAGAAGCTATACAAGGACATTCACCTCACGCTCTCTCTTCTGTCCCGCCTTGGCCTCAGGGTGAACCCGAAGAAGTTGCACCTCGAACCAACCAGGGTCCTGGACTTCATCGGAGCAACCCTGGACTCTATCTCTGCCAAGGCCTATCTTCCTCAAAGCGGGCACTCTTCGCCAGGCCGCTTCCGCTGCCCTCAGTGCCCCTGTCGTCTCGGCGAGATGGATCCAGCAGCTTCTCGGCTGCATGGTGGCAACTACGTCGGTCACCTATCTCTCCCGACTTTGCACCCGACTGCTCCAGCACTGGTTCATCAGGGCCTTCGATCCCCTCCTGGACCACCAGAGCCGCCTGCTGAGGATCCCTCAACAGGTGCACTGCTCCCTTCTCTGGTGGCTCTCCTACCGGCACCTGCTTTCGGGAATGCTGTTCCTAGATCCATGCCTGCGGGTCACGGTAACAACGGATGCTTCCCTCTACGGATGGGGAGCGCATTGCGGCGATCTCAGGGTGCAGGGACGCTGGGTCGGTCCGGAGACCCACTTGCACCTCAATGCCCTGGAACTCCTCGCCGTCCTGAAAGCTCTCCGAGCCTTCTGCAACCTGGTCGCAGGCCGCATGGTGCAGATTCTGACGGACAACACAACGGCCGTCTGCTATGTGAACAGGCAAGGAGGGACCCGATCAACCACCCTCCTCACCGTAGCCCTTCGTCTTTGGGACTGGTGCGTACCGCTCTGAGTTCACCCGGTCGTGGTGCACCTGGTGGGCCACAAAAACACCATGGCAGACACCCTCAGCAGAGACACCTCATGCTACCACGAGTGGTCTCTCTCCGATACTGCGTTTCGAGTGATACTAGCCCGGTGGGGCGAACCATCCATTGACCTCTTCACCAGCAGCCTGAACAAGAAGTGTCCCCGATACTGCTCGCGAGCCGGCCTGGTTCGGGGCTCTTTCAGCGATGCTTTTCAGTTCCAGTGGAGTGACGGTCTCCTCTACGCATTCCCGCCATTTCCTCTCCTGGGCCAAGTGGTCGCCAAGATCCTTGCAGATCGTGCCGACGTCATTCTCGTGGCCCCGTACTGGCCAAGACAGCACTGGTTTGGGCCCCTCTTTGAGGCTGCTTGCGGCCGACTCCTCAAGTTCCCGATGGTGCCGAACCTCCTGTCACATTCGGACGGTCTCGTGCTGCACCTAGACCTGCCACTCCTGTCTCTCCACACGTGGAGGATAACCCCTTAGATGCTCCAGCCATACGGGATGTCCTCACTGCAGCCAGGAAGGAGTCTACGCATCGTTCTTAACACTACAAGTGGCAGAGATTCACTGCCTTTGCAGACGCATGCCGTGAGCCGGTATTGCTGGTCACCCTGCCTACTGTGCTACACTTCCTCCTTCACCTTCGTGAGCAAGGACTTGCCTTTCTGTCTTTAAAGGTCTACCTTGCAGCTATTGTTGCTTACCAGCCACACGGGTCCCCCTTGGCAGCGCTCTTCAGGGACGCTACCCTCAAGCAGTTCATGAAAGGCCTACAACACCTTTATCCACCGGTCTCGCCACCGCTACCGCCTTGTTCGCTGTCCTTGGTGCTATCCCAGCTGACGCGACTGCCTTTCGAGCCCATGGCTACTGCTGATGATAAGCTCTTAACCATGAAGACTGCCTTCCTCGTGGCTGTCACCTCAGCCAGATGAGCAAGTGAGTTGACAGCACTGCGGTCCGATACACCCTTCTTGGTCTTCCATCAAGACAAAGTGGTCCTCCGACCGGATATCTTCTTCTTACCTAAGGTGGTCTTCGACTTTCACCTCAATCAGGACGTCATCCTTCCCACTTTTTATCCTGACCCGAATACGCCTCTGGAGCGCTCTCTTCACTCCCTTGATGCTCGTTGGGCCCTGGCCTTCTACACTCATTGGACTTCGTCCTTTCGTCAGACTCCCCACCTGTTTGTTTGCTATGGTGGTCGTCGAAGGGCCACAAGGTGTCCACCCAGAGGTTCTCCAAATGGGTGGCCCAGACCATTCTGCTGGCATATGAACTGGCCAAGCAACGTCCGCCAGCTTTGCTCCGTGCCCACTCTAGCAGAGCGGTGGCCTCTTCAGCAGCTCTCCTTCGAGGGGTGGACCTGCAGGAGCTGTGCAGTGTGGCTACCTGGTCTTGACCTTTGACCTTTGTGCGCCACTACAGACTGGACTGCCGTTCCTGGCGAGATGCCCGTTTTGGACGTGCGGTGTTGTCTTCCATTCTCTAGGACCTGACCCACCATCCACTGGTAAACTACACAATCTCCCAGTGTGTGAGGCGCACAGAGACCACAAAGAAGAGGAACAGGTTGCTTACCTGTAACTATGGCTCTTCGAGTGGTCATCTGTACCCTCACACTCACCCGCACAGCCGTCCCCTCTTTCGGGTCCTGCCCTGGCGGACTCTAGAACTGAGGAGAGACTGTTGGCTTGGCGGGCTGAGCATGCTCAGTACGGGCATGGGGGAGGGGTTCCTGCCAAGCTGCCTAGCTCTAGAATCTTCCGAACGCTACCGCACATGCGCGAAAATCCCAATGTGTGAGGGCACAGATGACCACTCGAAGAACCACAGTTACAGGTAAGCAACCTGTTCTTCTGATCCAGCTAAAAGCAAGGAAGTAATGTTTTATGAACAGCCCTCAACCATCATCATTTTGTCAGTGTGTGATAGAGTATTATCCTCTTTATCCATTCACTGTAGTAAAAGTAGACAAAAATTTGGAGGATGCTGCTGCTAGGAGAAACAGAACAGAAGATCATGGTGAGCCACATCGTGTGGCCAATTCTTTCAGTCCTGCTCAGAAGCAACAAAAGACTAGAAGGAAAAATGCTCTGTTAAAAGTTGGTGCCACTTATCTACCAAATCTACCTCACATTAGCTACTGATCCATGGAAGGGTCCCAAGCATGCCCCCCTCCCCCCAATATTGTGAATATCTGGAGCATCTTAACAAGTCAGAAAAGCCTTAGGGCCTGAAACAGTTCCTTGTATTCCCTTAATTTTAATGAAATTTGGAACATGAACGCATAGTCAGAGGCTTGGCAGTTTGAAATCTGTGTTACACATTCAAAAAATATAGTTTCGTCCATTAAAATTGCCCAGTGTTTCTCATGTGATAAATGTATGTAACAATGTTGACCTTACAGGTAGGGTGGTTTTCCGTATACCTGACTGGCTTCATCATATTCTGATGGGAGGCCGAATTCTCTTCAAAAACACCTTAGAGGCATACACAGACTACTATCTGCGGTACAAGCTAGAACAACTCTTTCAGGAGCACCGCTTGGTGTCACTTATCACTCTTCTGAGAGGTTAGTGTACAATTATGAGCAGAAAAAATGGAGACCAGCTTCCACATGTATATGGATGGCCCAAGTTTATTCTTTAAAAAATCATAAGCATGTGGAACCTAGTCTCCTTTTTCCTGCTGGTTTAATACATGTGCTTTCCAGTACTTATTCTCGCTAGTGTACAATTATGCCACTTCTGGCAACTTGGTGCTCTCTTGATAATGGGAACTGTTGCTCCATTTTCTACTTAAAGAAACTTTCGTAAGTGATTGTTTCTTCTTTTTATGACATAAAAAGCAAGTGAAGCTAAGAACGAAATAATGGGCTTTTAATTGAAATGAGAATTTAAACGATCTAGTATTCAAATTATTTTGAGCCGGAGCAAGTAAAGTATTTTTTAATTAAAAAGGGTTTATTAGTCAAATACTTTACCTTTATCTGATGGAAGTTAACCATCTAAAATAATAGGAATCTGGCCTTGCAGAGAGGTCTGCGTTGCTGTAAAATAGTTCTCTTTTCTCCTCTTCCCATTCAGATGCTGTGTTTTGTGAGAATTCTGAACCTCGGTCTCTTCAAGATAAGCACAAACGAGCGAAGCAGACATTTGAAGAAATGATGATATACATTCCAGGTTCATTGCGTTCTGTGACATGTGCTGTTTAAATGACTAAAGTCTATTGAGATCAATAGCCTTTATTCATCTAATTATCCTTTTTCAAAGCTTTCTATATTTCCAAATAATATAAGCATTAGAAATAGTTCAAGATACATCACACTGCATTGCTAAAATCCACCAGGCCCTAGGAATATCACAGGCGATTCTTGGTCCTTTCCTTTCCCAATATTAGCCCTTCTTGTATTGATCATACTAATTGGCATGTGGTGGCTGATTGTTTGTGATTTATCACATGCCTCCTCTTACAGAATCTGCATGCAGTTCCACTACTGTGGACCACATTTTGATTTTTATGGTGTGTAATTTATAGAAAAGAATGTTAGTAGGGTGATGAGAAGTGTCCTGGCTAATATGCAAGACAGATTTTGCTCTACATAGAGGCACTGAGATCCTCGCTGTGCAAAGCGTATCGTTATTGAAGCTGTGCACATGACTTTCCAACAGGCAGTGCTCCTTTGCAGGCTTGTTCCACAAACAGAAAGTTATCTGCTGCTAAACAGAATTTTCCCCCTGCTGCTTTTTCCCAGTCAAAAAGTGTGCCCTCCCTTCTTGATTGGGATTCCTCTGTCTGGTCTTTCCTTGGATTCCAGACTTGCCAGGAAACACCTTTACTTTTACATGGAATGCCATGAGAAAATCTGTTCTGTGCACAGTGCTGAGGATGTGCACACTGCATGAATTGGCACATACTTCAGTACAAATTGCACCTTTATCTAGAACATGTTAAACCATAGGGTCATTGGCATCCACATGCATATTGTTTGTATGGATTGAATCCGGCTGTACCCATCCTCTGACTGCCTTTTGGACCGGTTTTGAGGGAGGCACAGGAGACTATTTGAAGAGGGAGGGAAATTCCTGTTGAACAAGCAGAATTCCACTCACAGAACTTTGGACATCAGCAGTCACTCTGAGCTTGATTTCCTTTTACAGAATAAGGGGGACACACATATCCTCAAGGTTTTGTTCCAGTTTGTTCATTTACTTATTTATTAATGGAAAGTGTTTCTAGATTGCCTTTCTGCCAGGCAGGCCTTCTTGCTGATACACTGTTTCAAACAACAGTACATACCAGGTACCATTTCAGAGCACAAGAGAGACATCTTAAAACAAACTATAGTGCAGCATTAAGATCTATTAAAAGCAAGGTGTTTTAAGATGCAACCTTTTAAATTTCCCATAGAAGAGTTTGGCACAGTCTGGCTGCTGCTATTAAAAAGGTCCTGTGACATGTCCCAGTGGCTGTGTGTCTTGGATTGGGACATATAGTAGAGTAAATTTTTGACAAGCTGAAAAGGAAGGAAACGGTCTTCAGACATCCTGGCCCCTGCCCATGTAGGGCATAGGTAAGAACCCCCTTAGGCTCAGAAATGAAACGGAAGCCAGTGTGGTTGGCACAAGGGCATTGTTGCCCAGTCTATAACACACTTCTCAGACAGCACTCTGGCTGCTACATTTTGTGCTAGCTGTAATTTTTAAATGCCTTTCAAGGGCAACTCTGTGTAGATAATCTAAATGATACATGAAGGCACAGATAGTGGCCACCAAGAATTAGTCACTCAACACTGCCTTCTTGGGCTGTTCAGCCATATAGTACTGGAACCATTACAAAATGATATTCCCAAATCCTGTATTAGCTAAGCGTCCCAGAAGGATGTCATTGTTGATGGTCATGAATGCTGCTGAGAGGTCCAATAGAATGAACAAGGACATACACTCCCCACTTCTAGTTCACAGTGTAGGTCATCCATCAAGAGTTTTTGCAAATGTTTATGAAGCCAAACAGCACAATGGCAAATGCAGCATCTGTTTTTCTCTCTAATTTTGTGTAATTTTCAGAGAGCTTGTACTAGGAATGAACTCTATAGTGAACTTACCTGGGTTGACACCAAGTCATGCCAAGACACGTAAGGAAAAGAGACATGACAAAGCAGGGTGAAGGACTGATGGCCACACCTGATCCATTGTTATATTTGGACAAAGTATGCTCAGCTTCTTCTTCGTGGTCTCTGTGCCTCACACACTAGGAGGTTTCGCGCATGCGCGGTACCGTTCGGAAAATTCTAGAGCTTAGTAGCTTGGCGGGAACCCCTCCCCCTCTGCCTACACTGAGCATGCTCAGCCCGCCGAGCAACGGTCTCTCCTCAGTTCTTTCTCGTCCGCCGTCTCGTACGGAGGTTCTGAGTTTGGTTCTTGCTTGGCTTACTCTTGGTGTGTTTGTTTCACTGGCTTTGACTTCGGAATTGGATTTGGACTACCCCTCGGATTGCGGACTTGGTTTTGGTGATTTTTGGCTCCCGTTTACGGGATTTCTACCTCTCTTTTCCCCCCCTGTCGTCTTCGTCTCCTTCGTCGTCCTCTTCATCTCCGCCATCTTGTCTTCTCCATGCTTCTTCCCCGACGTCTTCTCCATTCTTCTATGTCAGTGCTGTTCAAGCCGTGCAGAGTGTGTGGTCGTAAGGTCGCCTTAACTGACGGTCACAGCGAGTGTCTTTTCTGTTTGGGTGAGGCCCACAACACCAGGGCTTGCCCAATCTGTAGAGAATTCACCTCCCAGACTTTGAGAAATCGCCTGGCTCGCCTGAAATCTCACTGCTGGGAGCAGTCTCTACAGGCTCAGGAAGGACTCTCGCGACCGTCAGTTGTTACGATGTCCAAACCATCGGCATCGGGGCGTTCTTCGACCATGCCCGTGTCGGTGTCGGCGGCTGCTGACCCGAGCTCGTCGGCGGTACCGGGCTCGGTACCACCACCACGGACGCCGATCTCTGCTCTGCCGAGGATACCGAAGATCTCTGCTTCGACCTCGGGGGAGTCTTCGGTTCCGGCTTCAAAACCAACGAAGCTGCTGACCTTGGCCCAGCGCAAAAGGCCTGCCCTTCCAGAGAAGGGGAAGGACAAGGACAAGAAAAAGAGGAAGAAGGAGAAGGAAAAGCGTGCCTCTCCATCGAAGAGGCCCGCTCCTCCCACACCTCCTCCGACCCAGCAAGAGCCCGAGGAGGATTCGGAGCACCAGGAGATCCTGGAGGTCTCCGACGTGGAGGAGTCCGCTGCCTTCGCGGCGCCCCCCGGCCCGCCTCTCTTGACCGCAGCGGTGTCTCTGCCCGGACGCCCTGAAATGGCGGCCCGCCCGGAGCATGCTCTCGCCTCACCCCAGGCCTCACCTCGTCCGCGTGGATCCTCCAGACGGAGTCGATCCCGGACACTGGAGCAGCGGATCTGGCAACGCTCTCCGCGCCAGAGGGAGGCCTACCCCGGCTGGTCTAGACCGCCGATGGACTCTCCGTACTCTTCAGCCTCTTACATGGCCAGATACGGCAGAGAGCATACCTGGAGGGAGTACCCGGGATCCTATCGATCTTACTCCCCGGCGTACCGCGACAGGTACCATCCTGATGCGCGACGCTGGTCGCCGTATCATCGGTCCCGCTCTCCATCACGTGGGGCCTACCGCTCTCGGTACCATGACTCGCCACGTTCCAGCTCCAGGTCACCTGCTCCTCGCCGCTCGTGCGACCACTCGCCTCGTTACCGCGTGGTCTCTCCGCCGCCACGGGTTACCTCCACAGCGACCCGTCCGTCGTCGGAGACCACTCAGGCGCCGCCGCCCCCGGCTTCGGTGACTGTGACCCAAGCCGTTGAGCATCCTAGACCTGCGGTAGTCCTGGCCACCCGTCACTGCTGCTGCTGCTTCTCCTTCTGTGAGGCCTCCCACTGTCGCCGCTCCGACTGTGACACTTGCCGTGTCATCCCGCCGTCACGGGAGAGGTCGCCCGATAAGCCGCCCTCCGACTCCTCTCAGTCTTATGAGTCGGACTCCGACTCAAATGAGTCGACACCAGCGTCCCACGAATCTCCCCCCTTGGCGTTTGGAGACCCTGCCCCGGAGTCGGCCCCGGAGGACGTTCGGAGTTTCTCGGCGATCCTCCTTCGCATGTCTGCAGCCTTGGGCCTGACGATTGCGGAACCGGCCCCGGCTGTTCAGGATCCGGTGTTCCAGTATGTCGACACCCGCGCTCCATCAACGGCTCCTCTGCCATTCTTGCCGGCCTTGATGGAAGCCCTGAAGCAACCGTGGGCCCAGCCGGCCTCTGCTCAGCCTATTCCGCACAGGCTTGAACACCTCTACAGGACTCAGAGGGAGGACGCCAAGTTCCTCTTCAGCCATCCTCAGCCGAACTCCGTGGTGGTCGAGTCTGCCCAGACCAAGGTGGCCACGAGGGCGCATACCACGCCGCCGGATAGAGAGGGTCGGAGGCTCGACACGTTTGGCCGGCGATTCTACTCCGCCTCCTCATTGATAGCACAGGTCTCGAACACTCAGGCCTGCCTCGCGGCCTACCTGAGGAACCTGCTGGACAGGTTCCACCCGGTTCTGGCGAGTCTCCCGGAGGAAAACCGAGCGAGCGCTACCGACTTCTTCAACAAGGCGGTAGCGCTCGCGAACCAGCAAATCATCTCTTCTAGGCACTCCGTCGAGGTGGCTGCACAGGTGCTAGTGGGATTGGTTTCGCTCCGGAGGTACGCGTGGCTCCGCTCATCCGGGCTGCAGGAGGACACTAGAAGGCGGATCGAGGACCTTCCCTTCGATGGCACCGGACTGTC
Organism: Cyclura pinguis; assembly: GCA_030412105.1. Classification (NCBI taxonomy): domain Eukaryota; kingdom Metazoa; phylum Chordata; class Lepidosauria; order Squamata; family Iguanidae; genus Cyclura; species Cyclura pinguis. The sequence goes on from CM059599.1 coordinate 124,427,890, forward strand.
CAGTGCCACTACTGACGAGGCGATGGACCACATCGTCAAGGCACGTCTAACAGCCAAGAAGATGGGGATCCATCAGCCTTCGCAGTCACGCCGCGCCTTTGGCTCTCGACCTTCATGGCGCAGGTCCTCCTCCTCCACGCTCCCATCGCGCTCCCCGCACTCGGGACTGTCGCGGCCAATGGCTTCGTCCACTTCTAGGAGGCCTCCTTGGAGACGCCAACCCTCTTCGAGGAAGTCTTCCTCGGGGACGAAGTCCCGTTTTTGATGGGAATTGCAGGTTGCCTCAACAGCCTCTCTTCCACCTGCCCGCATCCCTAGAAGATCATCCCAGACTGGCCAGACACTTCGCTGATTGGTGCTACATCACTTCGGACTCTTGGGTTCTCTCCATTGTCCGTCTTGGTTACGCCATCGAGTTTGCAAGTATTCCACCTCGAGGCGTCTACTATTCCACCCCCACCAGTCCGGCCTTGCTGGAAGAGATCCAGTCCCTCTTGCAGAAGGGAGCGATCGAAAGGTTACCGCCCTCGGCCACTACCACCGGCTTCTTCTCCCGGTACTTCACAGTACCGAAGTCAGACGGTACCCTGCGGCCTATCTTGGACCTCAGAGGGGTGAACGAGTACATCCGCCCCAGACGGTTCAAGATGGTCACTCTGCCTTCGATCTTGCCTTTCCTTCGTCGAGGGGACTGGTTCGCCTCCATCGATCTTCGGGATGCGTACTTCCACATCGCCATTCATCCGCAGCACAGACGGTACCTTCGGTTCGCGATCGACGGCACCTGTTACCAATACAGGGTGCTGCCTTTCGGACTGTCTACCGCCCCGAGGGTCTTCACCAAATGCATGGCCCCGGTGGTATCCCACCTGCGGACGAAGGGCGTTTCCATTTACCCTTACCTCGACGATTGGCTGTTGGTCGCGTCCTGCAAAGACAAACTGTACAGGGACATCCACAGGACGCTGTCCCTTTTGACTCGCCTTGGTCTCCGGGTCAACCCGAAGAAGTCGCACCTCGAGCCGGCGAGGGTGCTCGATTTCATCGGGGCGACCCTGGACTCGGTTTCTGCCAGGGCCTACTTACCGCTGGAGCGCGCACGTACCCTTCGCCGGGCGGCAGCCACCACCTTCGACGCGCCTACAGTGTCGGCGAGGAGGATCCAGCAGCTCCTCGGGTACATGGCCTCCACCACAGCGGTTACCTACCTCTCCCGGCTGCACGCGCGCCCGCTCCAACACTGGTTCGTCCAGGTCTTCAATCCGCTCCTGGACGACCAGAGGTGCCATCTACGAACTCCTATGCATGTGCGCCGCTCCCTGCTCTGGTGGCTGTCTTACCGCCACCTGCTCTCAGGGATGCCATTCCGAGAGCTGACTCCTCGACTGACGGTAACAACCGATGCCTCCCTGTTCGGCTGGGGAGCGCACTGCCGTGGCCTCAGGGTACGAGGACATTGGACCGACGACGAGACTGGTCTCCACATCAATGCTCTCGAGCTACTAGCCATCTGGAAAGCTCTGAGAGCGTTTCGCAATTTGGTCGCTGGACACACGGTCCTGGTTCTGACGGACAACATGACGGCAGTCTGTTACGTCAACAGGCAAGGAGGGACCCACTCGACCACGCTCCTGACCATCGCGCTCCAACTGTGGGACTGGTGCGTGTCGCTCTGGGTCCACCCGATAGCCGTGCACCTGGCGGGCCAGGACAACACCACAGCGGACGCCCTCAGCAGGGACACTTCCTGCCACCACGAGTGGTCCCTGTCGAGAGAAGCGTTCCAGCTGATTCGGGACCGAGGGTTCGAGCCCACGATCGACCTCTTTGCCGCCGAGGAGAACGCGAAGTGCCGTCGGTACTGCTCGAGAGCCGGTCGGGGCCCGGGCTCTCTCGGCGACGCCTTCCAGTTCCGATGGAGCAACGGCCTTCTGTATGCGTTTCCTCCATTTCCCCTCCTCGGTCGGGTGGTCGCCAAGATCGTGGCGGACCGAGCAGACGTGGTTCTCGTGGCTCCATACTGGCCGAGGCAACATTGGTTCGGCCCCCTGTTCGAGGCGGCTCGGGGTCGGCTCCTCCGGTTCCGCTCGACTCCGGACCTTCTGTCACACTCGGGCGGTCTCGTTCTCCATCCCAATCTGCCCCTCCTGGCCCTCCACGCATGGCGGATAACGCCTTAGACGACCCGGTCATCCGGAACGTCCTGACCGCGGCCAGGAAGGAGTCGACGCGCCATAACTATGCCTACAAATGGCAAAAATTTGTTGCCTTTGCTGAGACACGGGGAGAGCCGGTATCGCCTGTCGGCCAAGGTACCGTCCTCCATTTCTTACTCCACCTTCGGCAGCAGGGACTGGCATTCTCCTCCTTAAAGGTCTACCTTGCCACCATCGTGGTGTATCAACCTCGCAGCTCTCCATCGGCGGCGCTCTTTCGTGACGCCACCATGAAGCAGTTCATGAAGGGCCTACAGCATCTATACCTGCCGGTATCGCCACCGTTACTGCCCTGGTCGCTCTCTCTGGTGCTGTCGCAGCTGACGCGACTACCGTTCGAGCCCATGGCCACGGCAGATGATAGGCTCTTGACTATCAAGGCTGCTTTCCTGGTGGCTGTCACCTCAGCCAGGCGAGCCAGTGAGCTGACAGTGTTGCGAGCCGATGAGCCCTTCCTTGTTTTCCACAGGGACAAGGTAGTTCTCAGACCTGACATCTCCTTCCTGCCCAAGGTGGTGTCACACTTCCACCTTATGCGTTTCCTCCATTTCCCCTCCTCAGGACAATAAATCAGGACATTATTCTGCCAACGTTCCACCCCAATCCGACGACACCCTTGGAGCGGTCCCTGCACTCCCTCGATGTTCGCCGGGCCTTGGCGTTCTACACCAGCCGGACTGCGTCTTTCAGACAGACCCCACACTTGTTCGTGTGCTATGGTCAGCGCCGTAGAGGCCACAAGGTATCCACCCAGCGTTTTTCTAAGTGGGTGGCCCAGACTATACTACTGGCCTACGAGCTGGCAAAACAGCCCCCACCAGACTTGCTTCGGGCTCATTCCACCAGAGCCGTGGCATCCTCGGCAGCTCTCCTGCGAGATGTGGACCTGCAAGAACTGTGTCAGGTGGCGACCTGGTCCAGGCCATTGACCTTCGTGTGCCACTACCGACTGGACTACCGGTCCCGTAGGGATGCCCGGTTTGGACGAGCGGTGCTGGCCTCCGTACTCTAGGACCTGACCCACCGTCCTTCTGGTAAGCTACAAAGTCTCCTAGTGTGTGAGGCACAGAGACCACGAAGAAGAAGAACAGGTTGCTTACCTGTAACTGTGGTTCTTCGAGTGGTCATCTGTGCCCTCACACACACCCACCCAGCTGTCCCCTCTTTCTCAGGTCCCTTTTTTCGGCGGACTTTAGAACTGAGGAGAGACCGTTGCTCGGCGGGCTGAGCATGCTCAGTGCAGGCAGAGGGGGAGGGGTTCCCACCAAGCTACTAAGCTCTAGAATTTTCCGAACGGTACCGCGCATGCGCGAAAGCTCCTAGTGTGTGAGGGCACAGATGACCACTCGAAGAACCACAGTTACAGGTAAGCAACCTGTTCTTTTGTGCCTGTGATCCTGGGTATTTTTTGGTTCACGGACATTCAAATATGAAATCAGGACACACCCTTGTTTTATCGGCCAGAACAATAGACAGAGTAAGAATGTTGCTTCTCCAGTTGCTGAAATAAAAATTGAATACTAAAGCTGCTGATCTAGCCAAAATGTTTTGTTAGAGTCAGCTGTTCATGTAACTGTTTCCCATAGATAACTTGTAGAATAACATTTTGGATATTTTAGAGCTCTGATGATTGAAGAATTTTTATCCCTCCCTAAATTTATATCCGTCCTTTATTTGCAATATCATAACTAGTTATGTCTTGACATTTTGTTTAGATTTGATAGGCAAGTGTATTGGAGAAGAGGCCAAATATGAAGGCATCAGACTCCTGTTTGATGGATTGCAGCAGCCAGTGCTTAACAAACAAGTAAGTGTAAGAGGGATTTCTGGTGCTTCAGGCAGCCTAATTCTCCCTTTTTGTCCATACCGCTGCTGTATGCTTAAGTACTAAATCATCATGCTGGTGCCTCAGTGAATTAGAGCAGACATGTGGTGAACTGCTTGCCTATGACACGTAATATTTTCTTGCCTGGAAGCCACATCAAATAGTAATTGTACTCTGACTATTCACTTCTGGTCCCCAAGAAGGTATTTGATTCACTGAAAGCCAGGCTTGGCAACATTAGTTGCCTGGTACACTTTACCATATAGAAGTTAACATTTACTGTGCTAAAACATGTGGGTAAGCAACTCTATCTTCCTTTTATCTTAATAGCCCAAAGGCAAAAGAAGAAGCAAAAGAAATGTTCTCAGACTTACTGTGGATGTGTGCAGTTTTCCAGCTGAGATACATGGAAGGTCCAACTTCCATGTATCTCTTCAAAATACATGGAAGGCCCAGAGAGCAGTGTATATATCCAGTATAGCTGCAGTGGGTTTATGGACTGAAAATGGTAACTGGGACTGATTCTGCTTGCTTGTCCCAGATTCAAGCAATAAGAAGAATCTTGGACAGCAGGGAACTTAGGCAGCTGAAGTTGAGGAATGGCATTTTTCAAATACAGAGTTGATATCATTTCTTATCTATCCTTGCTGCTACCATTTTAACGTTTGATGGATCCCACTGGTGGCAGAGGTTCAGTGAAATAATCAGATTTCTCACTAAATAAAGACAATACCTTGCTGCTAGCTCACCTTATCCCAGCTGCATGTTCATGAACTAAGAACAACTTAAGGAAGAGATGTGCCTTTTCCTCAACAGCATGAACCCAAATAAACTAGTTTTAAACTAGGGGTGGTAAACCCTCATCTTACATGTTGGATGTGGCCCACAGAGCCCCCTTATCTGGTTCACCAGCTCCTCCTTCCAAGCTGTGGCCCCTTTTCTTTGATCTGTACCTTCCTTAGTAGGTGGAGCACAAAGGGGAGAAGAAAGAGGGATGGACAGAGAGAGAGGGAGGGAGGGAGAAAGGTAGTGCTTGCTGTTTGTTGTCATGTTGAAGCTCCCCCAGCTTTCATTCATTGAAGGATGGAAAGGGAGAGCAAAAAAAGGCTGAAATGACTTTTTCACAGATAAGCAGAGATAAGGAGCCCAAAGAGAGAGGAGGGAGCCCAGCTGGGTGGTTGGCTGAAGTGAGCCATGTGAAAGCGTTGGGTTGAGAGACAGAGAGGGACAAGAGAAGGAAAGATGAGATCAAAATGGAGACCAGGAATGGAGGAAGACAGTGAAGGAATATAAGGATGAAGGGAGAGTGAAACATGGAGGTGTATAGATTGTGAAACTGGAGAACATTGCAGAGAAAAGGCAGGGGAAAGTGTTGAAGACAAGGCTCTAAAGCAGTGGTTCTTAACTTTTTCTTTACCAGCTAATCCCCTGTAAATATAATTTGTTGCTGGCGTCCCCCAAGGCTTAATTCAAGATTTAAATATTAAAATATTCATTTAACTATTCAGATATGTATTTATTTATTAAAGGCTTCTGGAGACTAGGATTCAAATCCCCGCTCAGACATTGGGTGACCCTGGACAAGTTATATTTTCTCCTCCTCAAGAGGAAGGCAAAGGCAAACCCTCTTGAACAAATCTTGCCCAAAGAACCCTGTGATAGGTTCACCTTAGGGTTGCCATAAGTTAGAAGTGACTTGAAGGCACAAAACAACAAAGTGCCACCAACAGGGGGAGGTTCTTTCTAACCATCATTTCTCTCCCCTTTGAAAACTGATGTATGGTGACTCTTAAGATGAATCTATCATGTAGGTTATCCTGGCAAGATTTGTTGCCTTTGCTTTTCTCTGAAGCTGAGAGAATGACTTGCCTGAGATCACCCAGTGGGTTTCCATGGTCGAGTGAGGATTCAAACCCTGGTCTCCAAAGTCATAGTTTGGTTGCGTGCACATGATTATTGCCGTGTCCCTTTTATCAGGGACAGTGCATCCAGGGCGGTGGTGCAGGTGCTGAAACTGCTCCCTTGTTTATGAACAAGAGAGCAATCGGGTGTGGCCAGATGCCTTCCACCATGTCACTCAGTGCCAACAACCCCTGCTGTCATGTCCCTAGCTAAAGGGGCACAGTGGCAGGCATGTACACACACCCAACTGCTCCTTTGTTTGCAAACAAGAGAGCAGTTTTGGCACCTGCACCCTTCCCCCCACTGCTGTGTCCCTCTTACTGCTGATGCTTTTGATGTCCAGCAACAGGGCTTTGTGGACCTCAAGTTAAGAACCACTGTTCCAAAGCAAGAGTGGTTGGGAGAAGGGGCAAAAGAAAAGAAACAACTGGAGTGTAGATGGGTGGGGGAGCATGGATGAATGGGCGGTTCTAGCTCTGCCAGCACCCACGGCTAGCACACAACCCTGAAACCTCTTCCTCCTGGAGAAGGTGGCCTTTGTAGGGAAAAATGGGTAGCTATCCGTTTTTAACTGCATCCATTGACTGGTATGTAATCCTTAAAGATTAATTTGAGCAGCTACCTATTTCATCCTCATTCCAGTCACCCCCAATGTCAAAGAAATGTAAAATTGCTTTGGGAGACTTCAGCTAATTTTTGTGGATCTTACTTGCCGTGTGGATGGTGATTCTTTTGGACTGATTACTACATACATAGATATATACGTGGACCACTTGGGGCTGTGGATGCTAGGGATTGTTTTGAAAATATTAGAGACATAACATCTCTTTTCATTTTATTTTTAGTTAACTTATGTTCTCCTGGATATTGGAATTCAGGAACTATTTCCAGAGCTGAGTAATGAGGTAAGTATTACATAATAACTTGTGTTGTTGTGATTGTGGTTGTATTTTAACACCTCTTGGTTATTTTTTTATGACACCTTTTCTTCCTGATCAACAAATTGAAACACCTGAGTTCTAAACCATAAGTTATATATAGTATGCAGTGTAGATAGATAGATAGATAAATAGATAGATAGATTAAAAAGATAAACAAATAATTAGGGTTTTTTTGTTTTGAGAAAAATAATGATTTGATTTAAGCATATTTGCAGGAATCCTGTTGCAGTCTTGCACATACACACAATCTCCTTCCCAGAAGTAGTTGGACATTTTTGTCCAGCATTTAATGTCTGCATTCAGTTCAAGGCAATTGAAGCAGAGCTGTCCATGCAGTGCTGCTGCATGTGTGCATGGGCATTCTCAGCTGATGTGCTTCCATCTGCCTCATCAAAATTGGTGGTAGTACTGCTTTGGTCATGTGTTTGGTTGTTTAGTGTTGCCACTCAGGATAAGGGCTGTGTAGCACAATCAGCATACAGCTGCTTATGTGGAGAATTAAGCTGTCCACTCCAGTGTAGCATCTCAGCCATGGTGTCATGACTCCACTTTTTGTAGAATCACAGAGTTGGTAGAGACCACAGGGGCCAACCAGTCCAACCCCCTGACATGCAGGAACCCACATCAAAGCACTCCCAACATCCAGCCTCTGGTTAAAAACCTCCAAAGAAGAAGATTCCACCACACTCCGAGGCAGCATATTCCACTGTCGAACAGCTCTTGACCATCAGAAAGTTCTTCCTGAGATTTAGGTGGAATCTGCCAGCACCTATTTTAGTCAAATAGCTTTTGAAACTGCCAATCAGTCTTCCTTGATGTCCACAGCACATCTGATTTCTTGGTCCTTTTATTGAGATTGGCAACAAATTCCAGTGGGGAAACCATGCTAGTCTATAGCAACACAAACAATGTGGCTGGGGTATCAGATTGATTGTTTAAAATGGGGGGATGTTGCCGCTCTCTCAGTTTTTGGACTACAAATCCCAGCATTCTTTGTTGTTTGCTATACCAGCTAGGTCTTCTGGGGGTTGCAGTTCAACATCTGGAGGGTTGTACAGTTCACATTCCTGATTTAAAGACATATGCTCTTGTGGGTTAAGAGTCCTGCTTCATTAGATCTTAAGTTTTATCAGATCAGATTATGATGTCACAGTAAATCTGTTGGTGTTTCAGACGCCGTAGGACTCGTGGCGGATGTTAACATCCCTTTCTGCTGCCTTATCCTATTTCCTTTATTCTCTATCAACAATCCTGGGTCCTGCTGGATCTCAAGATCTGCAAGCGGAAGAAATCCCAAAAATGGCTCTGTTCCTTGAATGGCTGAGCTAGGGGAAGACTTTGTGTGATGCTGCCCCACAGACCATGTGCCAGTGCTTGTGCATTGCTTTTGTTAGCATGCAATCAGAGACAGAAGCTGTGCTTCTGCACAGACAGTAGCACACCTAGATGTCAGTTCTGATACACAAGGGTCATGCTCTAAGTCAGAAAAAGCCTTTGTGGGTAAAGAAGAAGCCTTTTGTTGAAGGAGGCATGCTTCCAGGAGCTCCTCAGGGATTTTGATTCTTGAAAGTTCTACATATTGGTTATGGATGTCTCATGAGAGTGAGTTTTGGGAGTGAAGGGCTGGGTGCTAGTTTCTGAGAAGCAGTGAGAACCATTTTCTTTCTCAGGGATTCTTTAACTGTTTAGTGAACACTACTCAATTGAAGAATTGTCCAGTGTGCAAACTAAAGGCCTCTTCATCCCAGAAATCAGCCTCTAGTCAGATTTCTCTGGAGACAGATAAGCAAGATAAAGTAGAACCATTCCTTGTTGTTTGTCCCCAAGAGCACTAGTATTCTGATTGCCAGTACAAGCATCTCTCAGTTTTTGATCTGTTTTTCACTGATCTGCTCTTTTGAACTTTTCCAGTTTCAGCCAGAACCCATATATTCAACACATGGTCTACACTTTCAATATATGGGTTCTGGTTGTAATTGAAAAGAAGTGGAACAGCAGATTGTCTAAAGGCAACCATATCCTGCTTTTGTCCTCAATCGACTCGTCACCGTACACAGACTGAGCAAAATGATGGTGCTGAATCGGTTTGCAATGCATGTCTTAGAAACTGTGTACTATGTTTTTCTTACACAGTATATATTTATCATCTACGTTTGTTCATTTTACTGTAAAGTACTTTTCAATATTTAAAAGTTAGCTGGTCTGGTTCCACATTTTGATGATTTCTGTTTTTTGTGACAGTGTTCTGGTCCCTAACCTATCTAACAGGGAATGCCTGTACGGAATTATTGCACAAACAAAACACACTCAGTACATCATGCTAGCGTTGAAAGCCCACTGGCTTCTTCGTCAGATAAAGATTGTAGTAAGAAATCATGGAGGGGAAGAAAAATGATGACGTTAAGGTCACAGGTCTGCATCTTGCTTCGTGTGTTTACTTAAGATGGTCTTAATGGAGAGTCGATGTAAATAGAGGCCACATCTCTTCATGGCCATAAGGCAAGTGGGACACGGGACCCTAGCACTGTCACTTTTCTTTCCTTCATGGTTTAGTAGCACCTTTGGATGATTAAAAAGCCAGCTGGCTTTGAAAGCTAGCAGGATGTATTTTCTACCTTGTGGTTGACTTAAGGAAGGAATCACCATAATACGTATTTGGGGTTTTGTTGTATGGGTAACATAGCTACTCTTGCATTTTTTTCTCCACATAGTGGATGAAACAGAAAGTTCTTGAACCTGACTGTCAGACTTTGTTTTTTAATAGAGAATATTTTTCTGTATTTATGATCTCTTTATAATTTCTTTATTCCAGAGTTTTGTTTTTTTTAAAAAAGCTTAGTGGTCCAATGGAACTATTCATTTTCTTTTGCTTTATAGCTGCCTTTCATGCAAGAATTACATTCTTAATTTTAAATTAATCCGTCATTTTTAAGTACTGTTTTACTCAGTTCTGCAAACATTATGTCAAATGTAACCTCAAAGGCATGCACTTTCATGCATTTTGAAGGACAAAGGCTATGATAGTGATCTCAGAGAGTTTTATGTAGCGACTCAGTGACGGCAACCAATCTACTGCACAGCCTGCTGGAAGTCTTCCTGTACAAGTTCTGTTGAAATGAATGAGAACTGCAAAAGCACTTGCAGAGTCTCCATGCAATTCAGTGAGATTTACTGAGAACCTTTGGGAGGATTTTGGCCCTTGACTTGGTGTTTTAGTGAAGCTAAGTGTTTAGGTTGTCCTTTTTGCAGTATGATATAGAATTGGCTCACTGAATGGTGTCTTCAGCAAACCATGCTCATCTCAATATTTACCTGTGACACTAGAGAATTTAAACACTGAACTTCTTACTTAAGTTCTGTGATCCAGTTATACTTATTACTATATTATATGTTGTTGTATTCTGACCATTTCCTGGCTGAGTAAATTAAATCACAAGTGTTTCTCTCCCCATCCCCCATTTGTTGCTCTTAACAGGTTGACAAGGATTCTTTCTCCATATCAGAACACTGAATTAACTCCGTTCTGTAGATGGCTGCTATGTTCTAACTTAATGAATAGATCATTTGTGTAGTCTTGTACATTTTGCTTGTATATACAATGGACTTTAAATTCACAAAAATAATCTTTACTCAAGAAAAAAATAAACTTTATTATTGACTGAATTTCAGTAACACTTGGTTGCCTGTTTTCCCCTGAATGAGATACATTTTACTGATACAGAACAAACAAACCAAAAAAAGAGAGACATTTTCTTTCACCTTCCACTGAACATCTGTGAAGAACCAACCATGAAAGAATGTTCGCAATGTTCCAGTGCATAGTTGTTGTTGTTTTTTAAAATGCTAGTTACAGGATTTACTCTGGCTAATCTTCCACAGATTAGTTGAGGATTTAATGCTAAACAGTGGTTTTTCTAATCAGAGATTCCAAACCATGGTTTGCACTTCAGACACAGACACTTCAGACAGGCACCCTTCAGGGCCTGAACAGAGTCTCAAACCCTTGCTAGGAGCTGCTCACAAATGATAGTTTTTCAGATGTTCAGACAAACATGCAAATAGTTTAGTATTACCTGAACCATGTCAGTGTCTTTGCAGGCATTGCCCATATTTTAGTAGATGTATGTGCAAAAGGTTACTTTATTAGCCTTCAGGTTTTTTTAAATGCCATGCACTGAATTATGATATTAACTCTCTAAGATACATAATTACTATGGAGTTTCATATTTTAAGATTATTCCTACTGGTTCTCTGGCTCATGAAATCAGTCACTCCTGCATGCATCTGTGCTTCCACCAATTCCATCTCTACAGTTTTCTTCTTTTTCCTTTCTCTGTCTTAGCTGTGTGTGACTTTTTTTTGTGTGCACGTTTGAATGAGTTTGGAAAGGTGAACTAGTGTGTCCATTAATCTATGTGAGCTCCATTAAAACAGCATCACTGTTCATGCTTTAGAGCATCAGAGCTTATGTTCTTAGAAATGGCCTCCACAAATAAAATGAAATCAGCACATGATATACTATGAGAATGGAGTTACAAATGCCACCACTACTTAGCCTAATTCCATTCACTAATCCTATCTTCTGTCACCATTTTTCCCCACTTGTGATGAAATGTACCAAGCTTATAAAATTGGCTCTGTTCACAGAACAGTGTGGTGTTGTAAGGTAAAATAACCCAGGAACATACTGGAAGCAGATTCTTCCTTTCAGATAACCAGCAAAATAACCATTAAAACTGTATACCATATGGCATAGTGCTGGTGTGCCTGATCCATTTTTTAAGGTCAAAAGAATTTGAAAGCTCTGCTGTAACATCTTGCATTTTGCATCATCTCCTAATTTCACCAAATAAGGAAAAGGTAATACTTTACAGTGTGCACATAGTTGGGGTGAAAGGAAGAGATCTTATTTTTATTTACAGTTTTGGCTTATTTCAGTTTCCTAAAATTCATAAGACATATATACATATTAATTATATACGTAAATCATGTACATTGTTCACAGAGTGTACATTAAATCTTAAAATCAACATCATCATGAGTTTTCCATTCATTCCACCACTGATAGCCATTTACATACTGGCCTCGGAATCCTTGAGTCATCTCAAGGCCTTGGCTTGTGTTTCAAGTGTTAATAAGTCACTTGAAAGTGGATGAAGTCTAATGTCCCCAGAGCAGTTGAAAAACTACAGGATGAAGTAGAAAAACAAAACAAATAAGCTGGAAATCAAAGAAACATGTCCTTGGAATACAATGGCAGCAGAAAATATCACACGACCTTCGACTGCTGGAAATACTCTTCCCATTTTAGCGATGTAACTGGACACAAGCTGAACATCAAGATCACCTGTTCAAAAAATTTTTTTAAAAAAAGTTTATGTCTCTCTAATCATGAAAATACCTCAATTATACCAAGTTGGATTATCAGCTGCTGCATGGTGAAAATTGTGATGTGCACAGCAACTCAGTGCTGAGTGAGTTTAAAATAGTATCAGTGAAATCTTTGTGCAGCCTCTGTTCACATCAGACATACTTCATTTAACAAAGTCTCTGACAAGTTCCTTTTTACAAAGTTTTTCTTTTAGTCCACCTGGCTAAAAACCCTCTTCATCATCTGTCTAGCTGGAACTTTTAAAAACAGCATCAGCATTGCTAAGATGGTGAAGGAAAGCTGGAGAAACACTGGCTTTTGGTACTGAATTGCAGCACAGTTTTTGCAGTAAGCAATGTAATAAATCTTAAACTGAAAAAGAATGGGATTCTACTCTAACCAATCTTAAAGGTAGCTTTGTGTGCCTGCCTGTTACAAGCAAGGTAAACAGCAGCTGCTTCCAGAATCCCTTAACTGAGCACACATGGACAGCAAAACAGATGAGGAAAGCAGATAAGCCAGCCTGAGCAGCTAACCCCCGTGCATTAAAAATATCAAAACGGAAATCAGAAGAAAAGTGGACGCTAGTGAAAGAAAAAATCCCTGGATGTGGACTCTGGAAAGTTCAAAAGCAGTGTGATCCAGTGGAAGTACACCATTGGATTCTGGATTTTATTTAAACATTATCTTGAGGAATGTGTGTTCAGTTTTGTGTTAACACCCCAAAGCAACCTGAGTTAAATACTTTCTTTTTCAGCTTGAATAATGTCATGGAAAATACAGGTCTATAATTGCAGTGCATGTTCAACCAACTTGCCATATATGGATTACCATGATCGCATAAACTTACCACTGCTGTGGTTGTCTGAGCTTCCTTTTAGCATGTCATATCCATCTCCTCCCCCAGCAAGGAAAGAAGGTAAAAGCAGTTTGTATGTTTTTTCCATCTGGATTGGTACATAGACTGGTACTCTACACTCTGTGCAAAGAACTTTTAAGCTGGTCACTCTGTTTCCTGGCTTTTGGGAGAGATCATACACAACACGTATGCCTACAGAAAAACACAAATTTGAACAGCATTTACAGATCAGTGGCAACCAAGGGAGGGGTCAAGAGAGAAGGGGATGTCATTTTTTGAAGGGTGTCTTGTTATTTTTTTAATCTATCACTTTGCCTATGTTGCGTCTTCTGCATATTCAAATAATACTTAACCTGTGGTGGATGTATATTCAAGGATGTATATTCAAGTAATACTTAACCTATGGTGGATGGTACCCATCAGACCAGATATGGCAGAGTGGCCAATAAAAAGTAAAAACAACTAAGTGAAACTAAACTCAGTGATTGGAGGAGCCCATTAATTACGTATTTGGCCAATTCACTCTTCCTTGTGTTGACACTGCAGTCTGGTTCTTTAGCATGTAACACAGGCATGTGGAACCTTTGTCCTTCTTGATGTTTTGGACTACAGCTCCCATAATCAGTAACCACTGGCCGTGCAAACTGGGGCTTCTGGCTGTCACACTTATGCGCTAAAAAATTGCAGGTTTAGGGATAGAGCATTGTCATGGCTATGGGCTAATGCTGCCTGCTGCACGTTGCTGAGAGAGCACAGGGATCAAAGGGCCCCTAACCCACCCACGTACGGAGAAAAAGTGGCTGAAAAGGAAGCCTCCAGGAGTGATTATTCATCACCAGGCATGGACTCTTTTCTGGGAAATAGGCTACCCACATCTGCCAGACTGTGCAGCAGAGATAACATGATGGCTAGCGCTGGGAGACTGCTGTGCTGATCATCCTTTCAGCTCTGCTTGGGGAAGCAAGTCCAAGGTCAGAGCAGCCTAAGAGAGGAGGCTCCTTGCCAGGGACCAGAAGACGGATTGGGGACAGGGCCTTCTGTAAGCCCATCACAGGGTGCTGGTCATAGATTCCAGGAACCCCTGTCTAAAACAAAAATGTGAGTGTCACATCCCATTGTAATCAGTGGATGCAATATGAGTGTGTGCCCATGGCAGTGTGGGCATGTGCGTGTCATGTCCACTGACTATAATGAGATGTGGCGCTTTGTGTAATCTTGCATTTGTGCATGTAGATGTCACACCAGAAGAGGTTGCCCTGTGCTATGAGGAAATGTGAAGCTGCCTCTTAAAAGATAAATGCTTAAGGGCATTTATTTAACCTTTGAGAACAGTCCAATTGAGCACTGTCCAAACACAGCCGCTCCTGGCCCACTTGCTTCTTCAGAACAGATCTTGGAATGGGATGTCTCCCATAGAAGTCTCAAAGCTTGTAACATTTGGAGAGACAGAGAGGGAGAGAGAGTGCATCATGTTATCATTTCCTGTGGTTTTTTTTTTCTTTTTTATAAATGTTGTGTTAACTTGTTGCATTATTTAAATAGGAACATGAATAATACAATTTTCATGTTATATCTTTGAGATCTGGTTTTAAAGAAAAACAGAAAAAAATGGCCTCAAATCTCCAAAATGACACCCAACGTAACATTTTCAAAGTAACAAGTAACCACCCACTCATTACATGGGGGAAAATACCGTTAGCAGTTGTTTCATTTTGGAACACTGCTGCACCCTGGTCACCCCAAAACGTATTGCAATACTGGTAGAATTGTTACTTGTAAATTGTAACTTATAAAGCTATTCTTCTCCTCTTAGGAATGATCTTAAGAGATATTTTTTCCAGGTGCTCTGTTGCTTTCTTTCCTACTGAACGATAGCAGTGTCCCCACCCATTCCCAAATCATGTAATAAAGACGAGGGTTTATAAGACAGAAGACAAGGCTTCCTCCCACCCTCCATTCCATGTCCTTCTGGTTTTAGAATTTCCATACTCTGAGTTTTCTTGCCATTTGATTATACAGAATTAAAAACATGGCCTCCCTTCACCCAAAAGGCAAAGATTGTTAAGTATTTTTCCTCCCTCTTTTCAGTAAGCTTAAAATAAAACAAGGGGTTGCTCTTCAGGACACTTTTCCTTCTGTCTAGACTCTTGAGTTCCACCATACTATAAACCACATGTTTATCCCTGCCTTACCAGAGAGGAGCTGCAGCAGAAGGACTCCCTCCTCAACACTAATGAAACCTGACAGTAATATGGGGCAGCCTAAGGATCCGTGCAGCCTCTTAGCAAATGGGTCAAGGGCAGAGACCCCCAATGTCCTGCATCCCTGATGGCTCAGTTGGTTCTATAGGAAGCCACTGAGTGGGCTTAAATTTTTCCCTCCTACTCCCATTGCCAGTCCTCCTCATTTGTTTCTTTATGGGCAGAGAATCCTCTGGCAAGGAAGACCCTACCTTTGCTTGCAGAGGGAGAGAATGCTCTGAGTCTTTGTAGGGGGAGACTTGCCTGTGAGTATCCCACAGACAAGCTTGGCCAGCTGAACAAACAGAAAATACCAGTGGGAGTAGCCCAAGCCTGGATGGGCAATGCCCTAATGGTGCCAGCCTCTTCTGGCACCCTGTGATCCAAAATCCCAATGAATATCTTGCATATTAGAGGTCTTCCTGTGTTTATTTGTCCATAAATGCTGTATTTTTCCTGATCTAGAGCAGGAATAAGATGAGGGGATGAGGAATAGAGATGCTGGAGAAAGCTCATTCATGGTTTTTCATTTTTGTGCTCTTTGTGTGTGTGTGTTGTTTGTGGTATGTGTTGGAGTTAGGACATCCATGTTGAAAGTTCCACTGGTACTTGGAGCACAAAAAGCCAAAGCCCCTTGAATTATGCCACTCCAGAAAGCTGCCTGTGAGGTTAAGCTAGCTCTCGATTGGTTTCCATCTGCTTGGCTGCACTGGCGATAGACAGGGCAAACCTCTCAAATGGTGCAGTGCTAAAGAAAGATAAGCCACTTGGTTGTTTATCAAAAGAACAAAGGTGTTCGGGCTTTGGACTGGCAATTCTGGCATGGAGCTTACCCGAGACTTGCAGCAGTTCGCCTGTCCCTAGCCCGTGCCTGTAAACACTGTGCTCAAACGCTTCTTTTAGAGTTGAACCTTTGATCTGGAGCAAGTCAAATGTTCCTCCAAAAGGTAACACAGATAGCAGCTCTTCCCAGGTAATCGTACCTGATAGTGATAAAAGATTTTAAAATGTTACAATCTTGTTTTATTATGATCTTGATTGTTACACATCTTCATACCTTGCAGTTTAAGATCATTTAGGGCTGGAGAAATGACAGGGCTCTAGATGTTGCTGAACTCCAATCCTCACCGGCCTTGGGCAACCTGGTCAAGAGTGAGGAAGTGGGTGGGAGTAGCTGTTCACAGCCTCTCCAGCTGTGGTGGGTGTAGAGACATTGAACAGTGACTTGGTTAAAGGAAGGCTGAATCCAAATCCTTATTCAGCCTACTCACTGTCCTTGGACAAGTCTCAGTCTTGCATTTCAGTGTATGTCACATGTTTTTTGCAAGTGACGGAATGTAAGAATTGTGTATATACTACCTTGAACTTGGTAAGGATATTCTAAATAAGTGCATTAGGTTTTTTTTTTTACCCGATTGTCTCAGGGACTCTTGCAATACGAATTCAGGAAAAAAATACATTAGCAAATAAAAACAAGAGCAATTAATCACAGTAAAGGCATTGTAAAATACAGTTTTGAAAAACAGTTGGCAAAACATGCAAACCATCAGGACAAGATAAAGGCAGCAGAAAGAGTTCTCAAATGTTAGAAGCCATTAAAAGACATGAGAAAACAGATTTCACTTGACAACTAAAATAGGGTAAAGAAGGCAGCACTGCACCTGGCTTAGAGCAGGGGCAGGTATAACGTGATCCTCCATGTTATCTTTGTTGTTCATTTGCAGCTCCCAGGAATCCTCACCATTAGCTGTTCTGGCCAGATTTGGTGGAAATTGCAATCCAATAACATTTGGAGGGCCATACCTTATCCATCCCTCTTCTAGAAGAGAATTCTGAAATTCAGATACTACAGAAAAGGGTCTCTGAGCAGTAGCCATCTACTCAGGAGAGAGGGAGAGAGTAATCCAGAGAAATTTGCAGGAGCACTTCTGAAGATCTTAAATGACTGAAATCTCGGCCCCAGTGTGGGTGGCCTGTGTAGCTTTGTCTGGAGCTACTGAAAAAAAATTCATAGGAACATCAGTGCTTCCTTGTGCAAAACAGCCTTCCTCCACCTGGTTCCTTTTTGGACTACAGTTCCTAGCCTTCATGACTATTAGTTTTTGTGGCTAGGGCTGATGGGATTGAAGTCCAAAACATCTGAAAGTACCAGGTTGTGGAAAGCTGAAGAAGAGACTGAAGTGTGTGGTGCTGTTTAATGCATGGATCCTTTGCAACATGTGAAGACTCTGTTTTGGTGCTGTGTGTACCTGGTTATGGTGTGGATGGAGCCTTTCCAAATGATACAAAGCGATTACTTGGTAGGAATTCTGCTTGTTGCAATCTGACCATGAAGACACAGCCATGTAGAAGAAAGTTTTCTTTTTAAAACTAACCTTCATTTGAAGAATATAATCAGTGGATGAGTACAGAATCTTCCAACACCAAGAAAAATGTTCTCTTTCTTCTGTTAACTTTTTGTGGTTGAAATGTGTGCATGTGCAAAGAAGGAGAGGAAAAGAGACAAGTCTTTATGGTCTGATTAGTTTAAGAAAAATACAGCAGTGGTGAAAAACAGAAGATAAGTTATAAAATAAGGACCCCTAAAAGAAGTTAGGTGTTGCCAGAAACATGAAAAAGATCAAACTGAAGCAGCATTGCCTAAAAATAACCCTACCACTAGGCATACCATTATTGACTTGTTCATCAATGGGTCCCCGTATTCCACCACCATTTATGATGCACATTGAAACATGATTCCACTCATTGCTATCTGGATGTCTCAAGTTATTGTAAACCTAAAACATTCACAAAAAAAGAAAAGAAAAGAAAAGAAAAGAAAAAGAATGGTAAACCTAAAGCATTCAGACACACACAAAAATTCTATCACTTTGGGTCTTTTCACTTTATTTAGCTGCCAGGAATCCAGCAAGTCAACTCTGCAAAGAGTCTTATCAACTCATGGCTTAAAAAAATTTTCTGAGATGTTATTTAGAAATAAATTTCTTCCACAGTAAAACAAACAACTTAAAGAAGTTTACGTACCTACCATGTAAAAACCATACTGATATGACAAAACAGATTTCTTACTCCTAAAGAAGTACATATATTGACAAATTTAGGAATGGCTTTGGGTGCATCCTCTGAAAATATATGGTTTTATGGTTAATACACAGAAGTATTAGAAGTAAGAACAATGCTGGAGAGGCTAGAAGTGATGAAGTGCTAGCCTTCTATAAAACACTGATGCTGTATAGGGAGACCTAGAGAGGTACAGAGAAAGTTACAATCTTCAACCATTTTTTTTTAAGTGGGACATGG
The DNA here is from genome assembly GCA_030412105.1 of Cyclura pinguis. Classification (NCBI taxonomy): domain Eukaryota; kingdom Metazoa; phylum Chordata; class Lepidosauria; order Squamata; family Iguanidae; genus Cyclura; species Cyclura pinguis. Next base: position 124,446,544 of record CM059599.1, read on the forward strand.
TTTGCTAAATAATTATGTAAAATGCAGAGTTTTATGGAGAAAGGTGAAGGGGCAAAGTTACCAATGACATTACAAATAATATGTCTGAAACTGGAAGAACAGCATCCATCCTCCAGTTATGAATGCTAGGAATGGGTCCTACATTTTTTTCAGTAAACATTATATTGTTGGAAAATGTGTTTTCTGTCATGACCAGCTTATCACAAAAAATATCCTGTTTGTGTACTGTAGACTGAAATCTAATGCCTAACAAGCACTGTGAATGAATGATTCCATGAAGAAGCTGTAATCAAGGAAAACTGTATTGAGGAAATGATGAGCTACTGTTTTGTTAGAGAATTACTTAGAAGATGATGATATTGGAAAGAGAAGTAAATAGTACAAATCTGAAGAGATTCCTTTATTGTGGAAGTTTGAAGAATGTGAGAAAGCTCTTAAGAATCTGCATGTTACATGGCTATGAGTTGGCTCAGGAAACACGGATCATGGCCTTTAACATCTGTCCGGTAGGATACTATGGAAGCATCTAAAATGAAGGTTTTGTTGTATTTAAATCTGGTGTTGCAATTCTAAACAATCTTACGTGCGTTATTGAACAAGATGAAATATTCTTCTGAGGACATCAGCTTTACAGAATCATTTTTGGCTTTCATATTAAAGTGAGTCAAAGCTTGAGTAAACATATTTTTTTTAAAAAAAATCTGTGAATGTACGTGCACATGCAGGTATTACATTGCAATTTGACACAGGGATAGTAAGTCACTGTTGCAGGAAGTGCCAGTTGGCAGACATTCCAATCAGATTTGAACTAGTAAAGTGTGGCCAAAGTTTAAAATCCATTGCAAATTAACTTCAGAATGGATTTTGTTCCTCTCTAAGGGAGTGCAAGCCAGTTCAGTCTGATGCCACCCTCGTCAATCATTGTTCACAGACCTAAACAAAGAAACTTGTGCCAAGTCATGTAACTTCCTGTGGAGAAGGCTTTCAATTAGACACAGATTTCCAGGACAGGATAGCAATGCCTGGATTGCCTAATTAACTGTAATTGTGCAAACCTTGCAACAATGCAAGCCAAAATGTAGCTTCCTTTCCCTGGACTATGTTTTATTTTAGAGGTTACTAAACCAAAAAGAGAAAATTGGTGTCCCTAAACAGTGCAATCTAAAGGTTACTATGCATACTATAGCTGCCACAGAAAGGGGGCTTTCATGAATGTTATCATTTGTGTGCAAGTGGTACTATGCAGACAAGAGAATTTTTCCTCCATGCATTCCACTGAAGAACCTCCCTTCTTATCTTCCATTTGTGCAGAGCTTAATCTGCATGGAGATTTGCTACACACAGGTGACCCCTACACACCGGCGACCCCCTGCAATGTAAACTCTCCATGTGTACCAAACTGGGAGGAGATTCCATATGATGGCCGTTATGAACAGATAAGGACAATGAAACTCCCTGATATTTCCACCTTTTTCTAGTCAGCCACTTTTTGGATTAATAAGATTTAGGTTTAGGATATCCACTGAAGTATTTTTTTAACCATGGGGATGTCAATTTTTATATACATTAAACAAAAAATAATAAAATTCATAAAACCACTTTATTTGCACAGATTATAGACCCTAAAAAAACCTTCCTGGTGGCAATGCTAAAGGGAGGAAGTTAGATATGCTCACCTTCCTGCCCCTTCCTCATAGGTGCTATTGCTCAAAAAGTTTTGGACTTGCGTGTTTCCTGGCTATATTTGTCACAGTGAATACAAGATATAATTCTGTAGCCTTGATGTCAACATCACCTCCTGACAAGAAGTTTCAATATCCACAGAGATATTAGAAGTATACAATTCCCCTAAGCAATCCTGTCACCAGAGTGTGAGCATGGTACAATGGTTTGAGCATCAGCATGCCCCTGGAGATCAGGGTTCAGTTTCTCTCCTCGCCATGGAAACTCACTGGATGACCTTGGGTACATCTCACACACACTCAGCCCCAGAAAACCCCACGATAGGTTTGCTTTGGGGTTGCCATAACTCAGAGACAACCTGAAGGTACACAGCAACAGTCTTGCTACCAAATCCACAGCAACCAAGAAGCCTTGGTTCAAACCCTTCAGATTTCATCTCCAATTGATATGACACCCAAACACAGTTTCATTCAATTGTGTTGTCTCCGTGCCTCCTCTTCTTCTCTTAGATGTCTCTTGTCAGAACTTAAACTGGGCCCATTTTGGGTCAGAGACATCATTGCATAAAGTATTGTGGACATATGAAGATGCCAAGCACCCATTCCCATTCCAGAAAATCTTCATCCCTATTAGTGAAGGAGGAACGAAGATATGAAAGCTGGTTGGAAAGCAAAAAGCAGGGGCAGTCATTTTGAAGAAAGATATTTTTTTAAAAAAATAATTTTTAAGCCAGTGTAATGTAGCAGTTTTTGTGTCAGAACAAGGAGACACAGATTCAGGTTTTTGTCTCAGTCATGAAATACGGCTTAGGACTTTGGGCCAGCTGCTCTCACTCTCTGTAACCTACCGTACAGGACCGTTGTGACAAGATGGAGGGAGAGAATCAGTACCTGCTGCCTTGAGCTCCATGGAGGAAAGATGGGAATACATGTAATAAATTATGTTTAAAATAAAAAAGCATCTTGCTTTTCTCAGGGGGAATGCATATAGGTACATCATCTAGGGTTCTGGATAACATTCACTCCCCACTCCATTTAGCATCCCAATGTATAGATATGATTCTTTAGTAAACTCTGCAAAAACCATCAAAAAGTTAAGCAACAACTTTCTTACCACAGCATCACAGATCAAGTTTCCCATGTTGCACTCCTGAAAACGGCATGCTTGACTGGTACCGTTTAGATAAACAACAGTCTTCCCTATTTCTTGGGAGGAAAAATTTTGCAGCTCAACCTTCATCTTGTCAACCTCTGCTTTCACAACTGGATCTGAATCGGAAATATGATACAGTAAAGGCTATTGCTGATTAGATAACTCGTGAGGATAGCAGACCTATTTATGTACAGCACAGTGTTACAACAGGTTTGAGGCTCTTTCCACTGAAAGTCACTCCCCAGCCAATCACTCTTCAGACCAAACCCAGTGCAATGAATAGGCTGAGGATCTCCATTTAACAATACTTTGAATCCAAAGAGTCATACAACCAGTTCCACATGCACACTGTGCATTAGAGCTTATGTTTCTTGAACAACAACCCTGCCACACCTCATGTTAATCAAACAAGCTGCTTTTAGAAACCACATTTGTGATATGGCAGAGCACCACAAACCACACATCTATTAGTCTGTGATGTGACAGAATTTAAAAAGCCAGCACCCCAATGGATGTGCCCAGATCTCCTCTCGGAACAAGGGAGAGGAACCTAAGGCCTTTTAGAACATGAACTCCCATAATTTCAGATGATGGGTCACGATAGCAGTGGCTGATGGGAAGGGGCAATCCAGTATCATCTAGGCAGCCACATGTTCCCCACGCATAACCGAGAATATCTCTTTGGAATTTGCCCAATGTTTGTGTTTCCAGAAAAAGTGCAAAAAGTAAAAGTATGTGCTCTAAATTCAGCAAAGATTCAGTTTATGGATAAGTAACTGAAAGTGGTTTTATAGTCATATTGCAGGATTTATTTGATATAAAGGAGGAAAAGCCAATATTTTATAAGTTGGGTGGCATTTTGATAAATATTATTTTTAAAGTAGAATTAAGATTGAGAGCCAATGTGGCATAATGGTTTGAGCACTGGATTACAACCTTGGAGAGCAGGGTTCGATTCCCCACTCAGTCAAGGAAACCCACTGGGTGACTTTGGGCACATCATACACTCTCAGTCCCCAGAAAAAAGCATGATAAGTTTGCCTCTTATGGTCACCATAAGTCAGAAACAACTTGGAGGCACAAAACAACAAGAGTAAATATTACCGCTGGGGGCAGGGGAGAGCTATGGATAAAAGCGCCAGCTTCTTTCTCCATACCTTCTGGGATACTGCTGTCTAGCAGGATAGGGTTTCCAGATGCTTTAATTACATTTCCATTGTCATCAAAGGTGATATTCAAATAGCCAAGGTATTTTCCAAAGGCGTAAGCTTGAACAACAGGCACGTTGCGCCCTTCATCCGATTTCACCATGAACGGATAATCGCCAGCAGGTATATCATTTGAAGGAGGAGTGCCTGCAAAAATGATGACAGCATGAATGTTGTTTCCCTCTTCCTAATTTTCAAAGTTCATATAGTTCAGCTAGGAAACAGGAGAGGCATTGGTGCTCAGGTCCCTGAGGGAGAAAAAAAGGCAGAAAAACAGGAAAGGACTAACGGCCTTTCCACGCTGCACTGTTATAGTGCTATTATTCCACCTGCAGCGTCCTATGGAATCCTGGGATTTTGCAACTTAGGGAGGGGCATTTAGAATTCTCAGCCAGAGCTCTTTGGCCTCAGTAAACTACAAACCCCATGATTTGTTGAAAGTGGAATAATAGCACAATAACAACGTAGTGCAAAAAGCCCATAAGGTACTGCTGTGAAGATTTGGAAGACTTTTTTTTTTTTAAAAGACTTTCCAACTAAGCCATGTGAGTGCTTTCTGTAAAAGGCCTGAAAATACCTGTGGCTACATATATGGCTCTGCAAGTACTACTGTCATGTTTGTGGTCCTACAGGATCCCAGCCATAGTAGCTATAGGGCGTCTTCATGATTGTGTTACATTTGTGTGTCACATCGCTCCATTGCTGCAAGAATAGAACGTTTCTTTCCATATGATCCAGTCTAATTCAATTGCCTCTATCCACTCTGATGGCAATGCATACATCTCTGCAAACATTAATAAAATTCATTTCAAAACAGCGTCTCATGCATCTTTTTAGTAGATGTATGAGCTTGCTTATTTTTTTCATTAGATGCTGGCTATCCTTTGCTGATTTTCCATCTTAATTAACAAATGTCCAGCAGAAAAGGTAAACATCGAGGTACACAAGCTGTTATGAATTTAGGGGACATTGCCACAGGTGGAGCTATCCCTACAATTTAACTTGAAGGGTTAGCGCAGGGTGACTTGCAGCAAAAGAATCATAGGCCATTTCTGCACGAGAGGGGAGGAGTGGTTCACTGCCTGTCAAGAGCAGTGTTTTTATACTCCGATTTGGAAACTGAATTCAGAAATTCAGAAACTGTGCTGTCTGCACCCCACCCCCTCATTTACATTGTACTACCATGGAGAACAGCGGCTGCTGCATCCATAACAGCAAGTCCCTGGGCACTCCCATTCCCCTCCCTCGCCCCGCCCCGCCATTGCTGACTGGTCTGTTTTTTTAAAAATACACACACATCTTTAACACATTTCTGTATTGCTACGTTTGTGCGTAGGAATGTAAGTTCATTGATACGTGGAAAAAAACACATTTTAACAGTCCATTATCGGATCCACTCTGTTCCCACTGTCCGTTTAAGAGAGGAAGACAATAATGATGGCAGCCTGCCCTTTGATGGGCGGAGAGAAATAGGGATGGAAATGATGGAAGGGACAGCCTGGGAACACTCATAGCTGGCCACTTCTGTGATGTGAATCGATGCTACACATCTGCATGTAGGCGAAAACCGAAGCAGAACCGTGTTGGGAGATTTACATCGGCTTTTTTCTGGTTTTCACATACTGCGGTTTCACATCGCAGTGAACCACAATGAATCATTCTAGGAGCTGAAAACATGCAGAACCATGAGGAAAGCTATGATGCTAAAACAGTTCAACGTGCAGATGAGAGGGTAAGAATTTGATGCCGCTACAATGTATCAACCTTATGTGGAAATGGCCTTAATCTGTCTGATGATTTCCTGATGGCTTGGGGTCCCTTTCCAGCCATGAATCTCTTTTGACTTTTTACAGATTTGAGGGAAGGCATGAGATTACCTTCTGCTGGAATCATAGTGCTTTAGACAAACTTTATTTAGCTCATTTTTAGTTCTGACCTGGAATTGTATGCATGAGCAGAAACTGTATATGCCACAGTGTGTCTGTATCTTATTCCTCTAAGCTGCATCCTTCATTAAGGTGCCCCTGCTTTCTAAGGGCAAATAGATGGCCAATAGAGATGGGTTTTCTCCATTGTGACTAACTTCAGCTATAGAAATCTCCCCCTGAGCTTTCTTCTCCTCTCTTAATCTTCAAGTGCCGCTTCAAGCAATGGTTTTCTTCTTGTTTGCCTGGTCAACTGGTCCCATCTTTAGCAGGTGGGAAGAATTCCAGAAACCTGGTCAGTGAGGCTGAGGAAAATCTAGATAGCTGTTGGGAGTGGGGGAGATGAAATGCCAGCACCTCCATTTGCTCAGCAATGTTGTTTCTCAGTCTTAAAAAAGAAAATCAGTCTGTGGGATGTTTGCATTAAAGAAATTTCTGACAAAAAGGTTATGGAATGAAAGTTCGCAAGAGAATGAGTGCACATGGTGACGCAGGGGGGCAAGATACTGACTTTGGGGTGGAAAAAGAATCCAGAGGAAACTGGATTGTTCTTTTTACACGGGCAAGTATTGAACAGAAATCTCTCAATGAGAATGGAAATATTCATTACATGCTCACTGTCTGAGTAAAGTCAAATTCTTTGTCACTAAACACACCCACACACAGACTACACAAGACACTATTATTTATTTCATTTCATTTCGTCTGCTAAAAGTAGTGGGTTTATTTTCAGAAATGCACTATGGACTGAGTCAGTAAATATTATTTCAGCTTGAGAAAGTTACCAGGACACTGGTAAGCACACTGGAAAAACTCTTGTTACTAGATTTTATATTCTACAGCCTGCTGGCCAGCCAGCCAGCATCTCACAGCCATGAATGATTCTTTGTAAATGCTGCCACTGCCACATCTCCATTTCACTTAAAATCCTCAGTCTGGGCAGCCCTCAAGTGAACTTTTTACAGTGCTAAAATCTCAACATTTAGACAATAATGGTGAGTTGACTACTGCCATGCCTTTCAAAAACCAAACCAGACCATTAAAAGTGGGCTAAAGCATCTAAACTGTTGCACCCAGAGGGAATGCTGGATCAGAGCTTGGAAAATTTACTTTGTAGGACTACAATTCCCAGAATTCTGGGAATTGGGGGTTGGCTGGGAATCTGGTAGTTATTGTACCCCTCCAAAAAGAATAATTCTTCCAAGCTCTGTGCTGAACTTCTCTCTCCAGTTGCAATGAAAATGAAACAGAAGTTTGAACATCATTAGGTTTGTGAACAAAGAACAATAGTGTCAACCAGGATTTTTTTTTTAAAACTGTGTGTGTCCCAATTTGGGAAATTAGGGCAGAACCTGGACTCCAAAGCAGGGAGAGTTAAATGGGGCCAGAAGCATGTTGGGATATAAGGGAAATTCTGGGAATTGATCATCCAGTTGTAGCCAAGGTAATCACCCTATTGATTTGTTTTGCAAAAGATTCTCAGACCATGGAAGCCTATTCTCATCAAGAAAATGAGCATCCTGGAACAACAAAGTGAGCCAAGATGCGTAAGAATCAACAATGATGTATGTTGCTTTATTTTCATCAGCAGCTGGTGTCAGTGTGGGCTGTTTCTAACTAGTGATACTGCTGATGTTTACCATGACCTGGTCCAGAATACAGTCTGTCCAAATTTAAACTCAGTTGCTACCAGTCCAGCAGCATTTCCTGAAGAAGTTACATCCCAGATCAGAATGTAAAATGATACCCTGCACACACACAGCGCAGTTTATATATATATGTATATGTATATATGTATATAAAATAAATATGTGTGTGTGTGTACATACTTGGGCATAGTGTTACTGGCACACAAAACCTAACATAACATGCCATGAGAAAACACTTTAGAAACTAGGGACTTCTTTCTTCCTCTATCCTGTTTGGAAAAACCTGTAATTTACCAAGCCAATTCTGACTTAAGCCAAAGGAAGTTTACCCACATGGCTATTTCAGAAGGCTTTTAAAAACAAAACATACTCTCTCAGAGTACTGTTTTAGCATTTCAGAGGCAGGCAACTTTGTTCTTCTCAGTGAACCAGTATCTAACATGGAGGTGGAGGATAAGGCAGAAAGAGGGTTCAAACAGCACGACAGAGTGAAGGAGTCAGGAAACCACAAGCAAACTAAGAAGCCAAAGACAAAATTTGTTTCTGTGATGATTACTTTAGTTACAGGAAAAAGGCCCAGTACACTGGATGTGTAACAGCAAACCAAAAACCACCCATTTTTTAAGAAGAAAAGGAAACAATGATCAATTAAAAAAAAATGTAACGTTCTGTCTCAATCGAAGTCAACAATCAGGCTTCATGCATGAATCCAGAATGGCTTTATTAAGGATTAGATACAAAGCAGAGACATCATTTTTTTCAGAACTGATGAGGCAGTACAGGTTTCAGTTTTAAGAACTTCCCTCCCAGAGGTTTTTGTTCTTTCCCACACACCACATCACCAGGCTGTACCGGTTGACCTTGGTTCCCAGGGTCTGTCTGGCTTTCCCTTCCCAATACCCAAACAGCAAAACTATGAGCAACATGGCACCAAAGATAACATGGCAGAGGAGCCTAACTTGGTGGGGCCTTTGACAGGTGTGACCAAAGTAAAGCTCAGATGCTGAAAACAGAACATACAAAAACAGCACTTAGAAATGCACCACTGATAATCTCTTTATGTTTTATGCCAGTCAAATAAAAGGGGGCAGGAGAGAGGACCTCTTGGAGCAGACTATTTATTTTCTTTGATTTCATCCTGTATTTTTCAAACTTTTGTCCAGATGAGAGAGCTTCTCCCAACGTAACTAACTTTGACAGAATTTTGAACTAAAAGTTCCAGAATCCCCAAATGCTTATGTTATTTGGAACTGTATTTCCCATTAAAATCAGTACAGCATGGATGGACAGCAAGCACACTCCTATGTAAATTCCAGTTCAGCCCCAAATTCCAAACCCAGCAAAGGTTAATATGTAGAAGTCTGCATCGTATACACAAGACATGAAAAATTAAACATCTAGCACTGTGTTTAGCGTTATATTAAACCCTCCTTTGCTGAAGAAATGGCATACCTGTATAAAGAAATGTGTTTGTATGTCCTCCAACCACAACATCCACACCTCTAACTTTTTGAGCAATCATTTTGTCCACAAAGAAGCCAGAATGACCAAGTGCAATGATCTTGTTGACTCCCAGAGTAGTAAGTTTGTCTACCACTGGCTGCAATGCTGCAATTTCATCTTCAAACACTAAATCCGGACCTAAAAAAAAATCAGAAAAAATATGCATTTGTATTTTTATTGTATAAACTTTTATTGTATTTTCCCCAAACATGATTTGGCAAAGGAGACATCTCTCTCTCTCCCTCTCCCTCCCTCTCTCTCTCTCTCTCTCACACACACACACACTTGATATTCCTTCATTCCTTCCTTCCTTTCAAATAAGCGATGCCTCATTGTTACCTACCTGCTTAATTTTTCTGACTCCTGACTTCTGGTGCTTTTAGAGTTATATGACAAGGAATGTTTTGGTCACTTTAGGAGAATGCAGTTCATCTGGTTGAATATCTGTCTGCAATGCTCTAAAATGTGATTAAGAGTGTATATTAAGTGCAGGGTGAACGATGAAGGCGTTTAAAAGGGTTTCAAAACCTAATTTGTTTTCTTTTACTGTAAATCTAAAAAGTTATTGACTCCTGTAAATAGACATTTTGAAACTGCATTTTGTTGAGATTCATTTTATTTTTAGATGCCTGTGTAAGTAATTTCTTTACTATATTTGTGTTATTTCAGTGCTGTAAATTGTCTTAGGAAGACTATGGCCTTGAAAAGTGTTCTCTTTTGCTGTTTTTTTTCCCTTGTAAAGCACCATGTATAGTAATGGTGCTATATAAATTGATGATGATGATGATGATGATAATCATCATCATCATCATCATCATCATCATCATCATCATCATCAACAACAACAACAATGTGGCTAAGAAATAGATTAGATGGTGCAAATGCTCAAGCCAGAAACACAAGTCCTGGTTTTGATACTTGCACAAGGATGAAAATCAGATTTCCACAAGCAACAGAAGCATAGTGCTAGCAGAATATCACAATATACAATTTTGTGTCCCTCTGCCTAAATTAAAAGCATCCAGTCCTAGCAGGTTATATAACAATTGCAGAAACAAGACCTCAGTTAATCTGGTAACACTCAGGAGTGAACCAAGAAGCTATGTTTCCATTATGATGCTTAGTCACAATGTTAGAACAGTTACGGAAAGTATTCAAGTAGCCTCTTGCTAACAAGCATTCCGTCAGTGCCTCCCTCCTACTTTTAGCATGAAACAGGAAGAGTTGCTGCAAAGCTCTCACTATTCTCCTGGTTTCCAGGGGATGAATAAGAGACCACTAACTGCTTGGCTTTCTTACTGATCATTTTTTTAGTCTGCTCGTAAACACTGATTTGCTAGGCTAGTAATACACAAGAATTGTGTTCCCATGGGAGTTTCTAGTACCTTGGCTAGCTGCTCTGTTGTTCTCCATGTGAGCAATTTATGATGTGGTGACAGTTGGACTAGGACTCCAGGACACCAGAGTTCAAACCATCATTTAGCCATGGAAACCCACTGGGGGACCTTGGGCAAATCACACTCTCTCAGCCTCAGAGGAAGGCAAAGGTAACTCCCTTCTGATCAAATCGTGTCAGGAAAACCTTGTGACAGTGTTGCCTTAGGGCCACCATCAGTTGGAAAACAACTTGAAGGCACACAACAATAACAACAGCAGCAAGAGAGGAAACAAATTCATCTGCAGATGTATTTTTGGATTTTTAACCATATCATTCCAAAGTTAGAAAATAAACCACATGTTTAGGGGAAAAGGGGGTTGTATGGAAATAATACTCTGTGGTAGGTTTGTGAGTGGGTGCTATCTCAGTGCCATCTTTGATTTTCCATTGCTATTGCTTTTTCACTGCTAATTCCTAAACTGCTTCCTAGGGCAGTGTTTGAACTACGAAGGACGGCAGCCTCAGTGATTTTTGCTCTGCTGCTCCACAGCCCATTCCTCGGAATGGTGGCAATCTCTTCTGCTGTAGCAGGATAGCCTTGTTTTGTTTCCCTCTTATGAATTCAGGTTCAATGTGTAGGCTTTTGTAGAAAATCTGACCTCTTTGAGTAAAAAGATGGCCTTTAAAAGAAAATTATGAAACGCCCCTGGATTTCATCAGAGAGATTTGTAAAACTAATGTGAATGAGTTCATATAGGGTTTACATGGCCTGCAAATGCACGATTTAACCAGAATTGCAAAGCCACCACATGTCTGTTTCTACAAAGCTAGATTGTAGGCTTTTCTATATTACCAGTTTTAAAAAATGTAATTAATAGATGTGATATAATGATTCTTTCTATATGTTTGTAAATGTATAGAATAGTAATTAATTAATCAATCAATTAATATCCCATCTTTATTTTATTTTATTTTATTTTATTTCATTATATCATATCATATCATATCATATCATATCATATCATATATTTGTATGCTGCCTTTTGTCCCAGAATGGAACCCAAGGTGGCTTCCAAAAATGAGTTAAAAATATTAAAAACAATGCTTCCTGTCGCATGGCGCACATAAGCGGTCGTTTGGAATAGCGCTGCACAATTCCGAACCTCCACCTGCTGGTTCCAGCTGGTTCGAGAGCCATCTGAACCAGCTAGACACCCCCTCGGTAAGGCGGATGCGGAAAAGGTCCGAAGGGGATCCAGAAGTCCGGTGCTGAGCTCTCTCTGAAAGGAGAGAGCGGAGGCGCTGTGAAGGATCGTAGGACCGTGACGGAACCTCCAGGCTTGCCGTTTTAGCGGCACAAGCGCCGCCGTTGACTTTTAAATCAAGAAGATACACAGAGACTACAATTAGCAACCCGATCTGGATTACAATTATTTAAGATCTCAAGAAGTACAAACCTGCATTCGCTGAAAGTGAGCTGCTTTAGAAAGAGACCCTGAAGGCTGTGAGTTGGACTGAAAGGGCTGACAATTTAAAGCTACAGTAACCAGGTTGGTGAGTGCGAGGCTGGAATTTTCTTTTTCTTTTTTGCTATTTCTTTGGATATAATACGGTTTCTTTTACAAATAATTAAAGAGTTGACTTTTTTTGGATTGGACTGGACTGGGATTAACATTGGAAGGTAAAGATTTCAAGTAACTGATTCAGGTTTCTTGCTTAAAGAGACTTTTTTTTTTTCCTTTTAGTTTTGCTTGGCAAAACAGAGAGACTTGTGGATTTTTATGCTGTCATAAATACATTCCTCTGGATTAATACTTCTTTTGGGAACTAACTTGGGTTTGTGAATTGTTTTCTTGGTTTTTTTGTTGGAAAATGTACTTTGGTGTGGTGGTTTGATGAAGAGGAATCTCCGTGTTTCTTTTAGTTCATCAAAGATTTTTGAAGCTCATTGTTGTCTTTGGCACCTGGATTTTGATTTTGGATCCTTTTCTTAGTGGACAATGGAATTAAATAGAAACTGATTTTAAAAGAAGTAACCTGGCTTTTATCTACGAGTAGACCCACTAATGCCATGGGATTTACAGAGGTATTAGTTATTCTTACTTACAAGTAGACCCACTGATGCCTTGGGATTTACCCAGATGTAAGTGGCTCTTACGTATGAGGAGACCTATTGATGTCTCGGGATTTACCTTGGTGGAAGTGGCTCTTACCTACGAGTAGACTTACAGATGCCTTGGGATTTACCTATGTGTAAGTGGTTCTTTGTTACGAATAGACCTATTGATGCCATGGGATTTAACAAGGCATAAGTTAGAAGCAACTAAAGAACTGAACTTTTGTTTTGGGACTTTTCATGAACATATGTTTTAGAACTTTATAGATTTTTCACATTTAAGAACTAAAGAATTTTATGAACCTTTTATGAACCTTGGAATTGGACGAAATTAGGATACTACAAGACATTAACGTTTACAGAATATTGGCTACAGGATTACAGACTGAGCTGAACTGTTCATGTGAAATTGAACTTTTCTGAAGAAAAGAGGCTACTGGAACACCCGCTCCCACGCAGAGAAGCGGCTGGATTTTATATTCAAGGTCTTGCTAGCTGTTTACTAAGTTGAGAGCAAGCTTCAAAAGCCAGCCTAGAAGAATTAGGAGGGGAGAGTTGGAATGAACTGGAGTAAGCTTTGTTTTTAAAGGGAAGCTTTTGTACCAAAAACAATTCTTGAATATATATTTTGAGAAATAATTACTTTGAAGTATTTGAGCTATAATCTTCAGATTTATATATATGATTTTATTTATTTATTTATCTTTTGAAATTATATTCCTTTTGGATTAATTTAGAGTGCATATAATAAGGTATAGGTTGATATAGACAATATTGCTTTGTATGTTTTTGTGTTTTATTGTATATTTTTCTTAAGAGATTTAAGATGACTTTATAGAATTGACAAGTGCCAGGACAACAAAGATAAAGGTCAAGACTTTTGGAAGAAAAATTCTATTGTCAAGAAAGTACAAATGGAACCAAGAACAAGGAAGGGAACAGCGGAAGCAGCTGCAACAACGACTACCCAGCCAGTAAGGAGAACATCAACAGAGATACCCCAGAAAGATTTAATGTTGCAGATGATGGAGGAACTTAAGAACATTAGAGAGGACATAAGACAGACAGAGAAATACATCAGATAGGATTTAAAGGAGACAAGAAAAGAGATGAGAACAGATATGAAGCATGAAATCGATAAAGTGGGGAAGAAATTTGAAACCTTAACTAAGGATGTTACAAAGATAAAGACTGAGACCAAAGAAATAAAGGAACAAGTTACACAAGTACAGACAGAAATGATTGAAGTAAAGGGGAAGCAACAAGAAGAGGAATTGCAGATAACGTTGCAAGAGTTACGATATCGAGAAAGATGTCTCAGATTTAGAGCCGTTCCTGAATCTAGCAGTGAAAATTTATATGAAAAAATGGTTCCGGCTTTGGCAGAATATCTAGACATTGATGAAGATAAGATGGAAGCTTGTATTGACAGAATGTTCAGAGTATCCTCTAGAATAGCGAGAGAAAGAAAATTACCAAGAGATATTATAATAACCTTCACTTGGACAGTTATCAGAGACAAAATATTACAGAGGAGCTATGAAGGAATATCTAAGATTGAAGATAAAGATGTAAGAATTTTTAAAGACATACCATATCAAATACTCAAGAAGAGACAAGATTATAAACCTCTGGCCAATCTTTTGATGAAGTTACAGATCAATTACAGATGGGAGAAGACTGAAGGCATTTCTTTTATGTATAAACAGCAGAGATATAGGATTAACTCAGTTTTTAAAGCCAAAGAAATGATGGAAAGGTTGAAGAGAGATTTACAAAGACCTACAGGTGGAGAGAAAGATGAAGAACAGGAATCGTTGGAAGAAGAAAAAGGAAAAGAGGAAAAAGAACAGATACAAGAAGAAGAAGTGGAAGAAGAAACAGTACAAGAACAAGAATTGGGAGAGGAAGGAGAGTTGGTGGCAGAAAATATACAGGATTAATTGGAAAATTAGGATAAATAATTTTAATATAAAACTGATAAAATGGGGCTAAAAATATACTCTTCGAACATTAAAGGATTTAACTCTGAATATAAAAGAAGACAGATATTTCATCATTTGGAAAAACAAAAATTGGATACAATTTGTTTACAAGAGGTTCGAATAAGGACTCAAGATTTGAAATATGTCAGAAATCCGAAACTGGGTAGCTGCTTTGCAGCTACGGTTGATCAGAAGAAAAGGGGGGTATTGATATACGTCAATTCAAGATATGGTGCACAACAAAAATTTCAGGATAATAACGGGCGATATTTGGCGATAGAAGTAAATATGAAACAGGACAAGATATTAATAGTTGGAGTATATGCACCTAATGGAGCTAAAGGAGAATTCTTCCCCAAAATACACAATGAGATACAGAAATATGTACAAGAAACAGGAAACACAAAAGTTATCATTCTGGGGGACATTAATGGAGTTATTAATCCAAAAGTGGACAGAACAGTACAGAAGTTAGTCCCCCGAAACAACGGTAAACTGCCGAAGAGTTTTTTCCAAATGATGGATGATTTAGATATTTATGATACATGGAGGTATAAAAATGGACAATTAGATGGATATATTTTTTTCTCAGACAGACATAAATCAATGTCTAGGATTGATATGATTTTGACATCTAAGGATTTGATGTTGAAAACAGTGGATATAGACATTCTTCCAAATTTATGTTCAGATCATAATCCACTGCAAATGAAATTTAAGATTATAGACAGAGAGAGGACATGGAGATTGAATGAAGAGATATTCAAGAGGGAGAAGTACATTAAACAAGCAAAAATAGAATTAAATAATTATTTTAAGGAGAACATGACATCGGAATTACCAATGAAAATAATTTGGGATGCAAGTAAAGCTGTGATGCGAGGAAACTTTATCAGATGGTCTTCGGAAATCAGGAAAGAGAGGAAACAGATTGAAGATTTGATTCTGGGGAAGATGAAAGAACTAGAGAAACAGATGAGGGAAAAACCGATGGACAACAAGATAAGACAACAGATGAAGGTTTGTCAAGCTGAATTAAATCAACTAAATTTGCAGGAAATAGAACAACAGATGCGAAGAGTGAGATATACTTTCTTTGAACAGGCAAATAAACCTTCTAAATTTTTAGTCAGTTTACTTCATAAAAGAAGGGTTAGAAATATTATTACGGAGATTAGAGTCGGTGACGGGAAAACTACAAAACAGGAGGAGATAAAACAGACTTTTTATAAATATTACATGAAGTTAATGAGTTTGATCTCCTCAACGAAAAAACAAAAAGAAATGGAAGAATATTTGGAAAAAATGAACAAAATGAGATTCAAAGAGGAGCAGAAATTGATTCTGAACAAACCCATATCGATGATGGAGACAGTTGAAGCTATTAGGAATTTGAAGAATGACAAATCTCCTGGACCAGACGGCTTTACTGCAAAATATTACAAAATAATGGAACATGAAGTTTCGATACCTTTGCAGAATACAATGAATGAGATAAGAAAGGAGGGAATACCCGACACCTGGAAGGAAGCTAATGTGGCTCTAATACCAAAAGAAGGAAGAGACTTAACAGATGTCAAGAATTATAGACCAATTTCATTACTAAACACAGACTATAAAATTTTTGCTGCAATTCTGGCTGAAAGACTTAAAAAGGTTCTTCACGAAAATATACATGAGGACCAGAATGGCTTCTTACCAAAGAGAATGATGCAAGACAATATTAGGACAGTGCTAAATATAATTGAGTATTATGAGAAACATAATGAAAGAAAATTGGCAGTGATATTTGTGGATGCAGAAAAGGCCTTTGATGTGATTAATTGGTCATTCTTGAAGACAGTCATTAAACAGGCGCAAGCCGGAGACAAATTTATCTCTTGGGATTGAAGCAATATAAAGTCAACAACAGGCACGATTGATTATTAATGGAGAGAGAACAAAACAGATTGAATTGCATAGGGGAACAAGACAAGGTTGTCCCCTATCTCCGCTGTTATTTATTATGACATTGGAAATACTTAATAATGCCATAAGGGAAGATAAAGCAATAAGAGGACTTCAGATAAAGAAATATCAGTACAAACTTAAAGCGTTTGCAGATGATTTGGTTTTGTTTCTGGATGATCCTCTTAGCAGTATTCAAAGGTTGATGGATATCGTTCAAGAATATGGAGAATTTTCTGGATTCAAGATAAACAAGGAAAAACCAGTGCTTATAACAAAAAACCATGAGGGAGAAAGAAGAGAAGGAACTTGAGCATTTAACAGGTTTTAATAAAGGTCAAAAAGCAAAATATCTGAGTGTCTGGATTACAAAAAGAAATAATGAACTATTTCAGAATAATTATGAAAAAAAATGGAAAGAGATAATCAAGGATTTGGAGAAATGGACTAGAATGCGATTATCTTTGATGGGAAGAGTGGCAGTCATAAAAATGAACATACTTCCAAAGATGAATTACCTTTTCCAAAATCTTCCTATTATTACAAATACTAAGCCTTTTATACAATGGAAGAGAGATTTAACTAAATTTATATGGCAAGGGAAAAAACCAAGAATAAAATGGAATATCATGACAGACTCAATAAGAAGAGGAGGGTTGGGTCTACCGGATTTACAGATATATTTCAAGGCAGCAGCATTTACATGGATAAAAGACTAGATGAATCTTCGAAATACAAGAATGCTGACATTAGAGGGAGCTGATTTAAGGATGGGTTGGCATGCCTATATGTTCTATGGGAAAGCTGCGCTTGACAAAGACTTTGTTCATCATTTTGTAAGAAAATCACTACTTAAAATATGGACTGACTACATGAATAAGAACATTAGGCAACTACCCACATGGGTCTACCCTCAAGAAGCCTTCTTTGGAAGATGGTCTGATTCAGATAAGTGGCTGTGTTATGAAGACATATTAGAAATGACAAATCTGAATCTTTTTAAGATGAAATCAAGAGAAAAATTGGAATCAGAAAGAATAAAGTTAAACTGGTTCCCTTACAGACAGTTAACTGAGAGATTCCAGATGGATGTGAAAACTTATGGAATAGAACAAAAAGAGCAAGGAAGAATGTTGAAGTTACTGCGGGAAAACCCGCCTCATTTACTATCACATGTATACCGGGAGATTTTAAATCAAGAAAGAGAAGATGAGACAGTCAAATCAGCAATGATATTGTGGGCTCAAAATCTCGGATATCCAATTCAATTAGAGTACTGGGAACAGAGCTGGCAACGGACACAAAAATTTACTGCAGCTCAGAACCTAAAAGAGAACTATTATAAGCTTTTTCATAGATGGTACATGACACCAGAAAAATTAAAGAAGATATATAATACGGGAACAGTCAGTGTTGGAAGTGTCAGGAGAATGTTGGAACACTATTTCCTACGTGGTGGTCATGTCCTAAGGCTAAAAAATATTGGAATGATATACATAATATGATATGTAAAATATTGAGGGTTCAAATTGACAAGAAACCTGAACTGTACTTATTAAATATGGCACATGTGTTAGATGGAACTGTTGCAAAGAAATATTGGCGAATAATGCTGTATATTACGACAGCCCGTATTGAATATGCAAGGCTATGGAAAACTGAGCAGATACCTACAATAGAGCAATGGTGGGCAACTTTTATTGAAAATCGGAATGCAGATATAGTCTCTCAGAGATTAAAAGGAAAATCAGATGATGACATTAACAAAGAATGGCAAATTGTTCTGGAAATGGGTAGGGTGTTGACAGGTAATAATTCTTAATTCATGGTAGCATGAGTAGTTAGAAGTAAAAATCAGTGGAATATCATGGAACATGTAAAGTAGGGTCGAAGAGCAGGATCTATCTTGTATGTTAACAATTGCAATGTGATGCATAATGTTGATATGTCAATGAAATAACACTATTGAAATCCAGAGAGGAGTGGAAAATAGCGGTAATAGTTCGGTAAAATGTACAATGAGAAATGTTGTTTTATACGATGTAATCACAATACAATTAATTAAAAACAAAAAAAAATTATAAACAATTACAAACATTAAAAACATATAAAATTATAATATCTCATCTTTATTTATTTACATATTATATTTGTACGCCTCCTTTTCTCCCAGCATGTGAACCAAGACAACTATTTATGTGAAAATATTACGCTTTCTAAAAATTTAATATTAGTTCTTTCCCAATTATAAACTCTCCTCTGCTACTCAATGAATAATTATGGATTATTTTTTTCTTAGAGAGCCAGTGTGATGTAGTACTTTGAATGTTGGACTACGATCCTGGAGATCAGGGTATGATTCCCTGTTCAGCCATGGAAACCCACTGAGTGATCTTGGGTGTATCACACACTCTCAGCCCCCAGAAAATCTCATGTAGATTCGCCTTAGGGTTGCCATAAGTTGGAAATGACTTGAAGACACACAGCAACAGCAACAATTTTTGTCTTTCTAGAATGATTTCTAGAAGCAAGCTTCCATTAATTTAATTAATGGCATTTAGGATATTGTTACATATAAAAACCTTGGGTATAGTGATCATCTTAAAGAAGCTCAGTGATGGAGATGAAGGAAGGAAGAAGAACCTCCAGGAGAGATATTGGCATGGGAAGAGGAGCATAGGGACTTCAAGCAAATGAAGAAACTGAAAAGCTCTGAGAAATACGCAAAAGCAATGTCAGACTTCTCTGAATCCAACCACTGAGCTTCTGCAAATGGCTAGCAAGACAGTTTCAGAAGACCTGGGACCTTTCTGCCCTACATTAAAGGCAGAAGGGGGCAAACCAGTGGCTCTTGTGGCCAGCTTTAATGGCCAATAAGCAGCTGTTCTGAAGCCATTTTGGCTTACTCCTTCTCTTCACACAACTTAATTGTTTAGCAGCGGGACATTTCTCTGGCCATTGATGCACTACATTGGTTATAGTGCTATTATTCCACATTCAACACTCTATAGAATCCTGGGGTTTGCAATTTAGGGAAGGGCCTTTAGAATTCTCAGCCAGAGAGCTCTTTGGCCTCAGTAAATTACAAACCTCAAAATTCCACAGGATGTTGAAAGTGGAATAATAGCACTATAATGGTGTCGTGTGGAAAGGTCCTTGCAAAAAATATATTTCTGTTTTTGTGAGAACTGATGCTGCTTAATAGATACAATAGTAAACAAATAGTTGTTAGAAATTCTCCCAAGGTTGCTCAGAACAGTGCTTCTTAAGCTATCTGATATGGCAGAACTGCAGGGTTTTCCCCAATGTGCCAGGGATTGCTTCCATATTTGTGCCCATTGGCTATAATTGTTTCTTTATTTCTGGAACTCACTGTGGACTGGTAACCAATGGCCCACAGACAAGCATTAATCTATAGTACCCCTCTTTGAGTAGCACTGGCTCAGGACAAACCATCCCTGTGTGAATACTAATGGAGCCGTCTGTGCCTGCCCTTTCACTGACTCAGGTTCCAGATGCAGGACTATACATACACTTTGAACCATTCCAGCTATTACTTTCAAGCTGGGAACTGTCCAGTCTCACACTGTCATGTAGCCCTCTCTCAAAATGGACCAGTTTGTGGACTGGAGTTAGAATTCTGGGGTGTCAAACTCAATTTCATCTTGGGACGCATCAGCATTATGGTTGCCCTCAAAGGGCTGGTTGTATCTGTAAGACTATATAAATGTATCTACTCTTTTATCATATTCAGTAATTGCCTCTGCATTCGATTATTACTGCTTTTTAAATTGTTTTCCCTCTGCATCAACTTTTATTTTCTTGGACATTTTGGGGCTATTTGACTGTAGTTTATGGTCCCTATACTTCTGTAAAGTGACATAGAATTGGTCAGCATATCCAAAGTGTGCCACTTTCTGCTCCCCAGACCCTCTTTCTGCCCCCTAGCCACAGCTGTAGGAGAGGTGCGAGGGCCACATGAAATGACCTGGCGGGCCACATTTGGCCCGCAGGCCTTGTGTTTGACACATGTGAGTTAGATGGTAAAGTGGGACAAGTAAGTAGACGTAAAACAGCTGGGAGAGAGAAGGATGAACGGAAAGCTCCAGAATCTCTTTTGCCAGTCCTTTTTTGCAAGCACAGATATGCGCACCTGGAGCTAAGTCCCCAGAGTAAGCTGAGTCTGGGAAAAGCCACCCACAGCAATTCAAGTTTCAAAAGAACATGAATCTTATCGTGACAGGTTTTCCTTTTTTAAAAAATAGTCATTTCATTCATAAACAAAATTATTAAGGCAATGCTTTCAGAATAGACAACAACAGAAAGGTACCAGAGATTTCTAAGGGGCCAAACATACAGACAGACAGGAATATAAATTCATTTCCAGTTTTTGGAAGTGAATGTGCTCAGATTGCATGTTAGTTTTTACTAACATGAAATGCTGCTGCTTTGCAGGAGGACACAGTTTGGGTAGCACAGACTATTAACTAGCATATAGTATCATGACATAGAAAGTTTTTCTCCATAAAGAGGGGAAAAAAAAACCCCTACTTGAATATATGCCTTCTATAGGAAAATGACAGATTCCTATACAAACGCATATAGTCCAGCCACAGTTACGGTTGGCTCATACTTTCCCCCACCTTCACCACTTAAGCAGTCATGACCATCCTTGGGACCATCGATTCACTGTGGCGTAATGGGGCCAGAGGTTGCAAGGTGGAAGTGCTGGGACTTCTGGATCAGCAAGAATGGCGACCTCATCTGCAACCCCTGCCACACACCTTGGGCCCTCTTGTTCCTTCTGAGAATACCCAAAATAGTAGTTGGGGACAGTGGGGAGGACTTTCCCAACAACAATATTTTTTTATGAACTATTCCTGTATTATGTAATGTATTTGGCAGTGGTGTGGTCTTGAGCAGGAGACCTGCTCCTGGTGAAGATAAAGGATGAAATCCAATTGTCAATCCCAAATAGAGTAGACGGTTGAATCAACGTAACCTTGATAAATCAAGACATATGTTAGTTTCATTTATTTAGCTGGGTCAATTCCAATCATCTCATCAATCCGCAGTCTGCTCTCTATGGTACAAACTAGACACAACATGGGACAGCTATGCTGATTTTCCCTGTGTGAGCCCCATACCTGTATAAACTCAAAGGAGGAGAGAGTGTCTTCATACATGAGTGAAAACTGGGGTATAATCATCAAGAGAGGGGCTCTGAGAGACCATGGCTCTCTCAAATAAGAATTTTTGGCCCCTCAAATGAAATTTCCTTCACTCCAAATTTCAAGCGTTGTAGACAGTGAGATCTTGATAATCATTCATACTTTATACTTGCTGTGTTCTCATTCCCTTGGGAACGTTGGCTGCCCTGTTGCTTTGCGTGCCTAAACTGTATTTTTGAATTGTTGTTTTTGTGTGCCTTCAAGCTCCTTCTCACTTACGGAAATCCTAAGATGAATCTATCACAGGTTTTCTGGGGCTGAGAGTGTTTGATGCACCCAAAGTCACATGGGAGTTCCCATGGCTGAGTGGGGAATTGAACATCCAGCATCGAAGTCCAATGCTCGGACTACTGTATCATGCTGGCTCAAATGAAATTTTAATTTACTGCAATGCTAGAAATTTGGGGACTAAAGGAAAAGTTAATTTGGGGAGGCAGAATTCTTACTGAAGGGGCAACTTATTTTACCCCGTCCCCAGCTACACTACTGGGTGAGAAGAACTGGGCCTTCCCAAGTCCACCTTATGTCACTGTGCTCTGACATTTGAAGAACACTTCTCCTAGTCCAGCTCCAATATTGGAAAGTGAGTAAGGATTGGGAAGAAAATGTTTCAGACAACAGAGGTAGGTGAAAGAAGGCATGGAAGAGAGAAGAGAGGACTTATTACACTGTGCTGATATAGTGCTATATTCCACTTTAATTGCCATGGCAGCATCCACGGGATTTGAAGTTTAGGAAGCAACATTTAGCACTATCAGTCGGAGAGCTCTTGGTCCTCACTAAACTACAAACTCCAGAACTCCACAAGATGTTGTCATAACAATTAAAGTGGAATATAGTGCTACAACAGCATAGTGAGATAAGGACAAGTGTAAATAGAAGTTTCATGACAGTCAACTACATATTCCATTTCGAGTGGGCATAAATGTAGCAGATTATTGAAGGAATATGGGCTGTCTCAAGCTCTCCAATATGTCTAGTTTGGTCAGGAAATTGCATAAGGTTGTGTGACAGATGGGACTTTGCTCATCATCCAAGATGCTAAAACGTCCCAGTTTTCTAACAATCCATCTGGGAGCTGGTTGAGCCAAAAGCCTTTTGTTCTGGATTCTGTAATAAAGAATGTTATTTCCTTTTAGCTCATGATCAGAATTCCCAGCCTGATGCTTTGTATTTGTACAGTCACATGCAATGACTGATGTACCTTTGTAGATTATGTAAATATACGGTATATATTTTTTTGTAGCTTTTACAAAATGACCTGATGTTTTTTCTCTTCCATGAAGGAAAGGGGAAAGACTATAAAAGCCCCAGATCCTGGGCAGAGATCAGTTCTTGCAATATATTCCAAAATACAAGTAAACCCCAGATGGATTCATTCTAACCCATGTCAATGGCTCAACAGTTATGGAACTGGGACTTTCCCATCATTTTGGCCTAAGTATCTTGTTTGTACAACCTAAACATCTGAAAGGCACCAGATCCCATCTGATCTTGAAAACTAAGCAGGGTCAGTCTTGACTGGTACTTGGATGGGAGATGGCCAACAACTACCTGGTGCTGTAGGCTATATTTCAGACGAAGGAACTGGCAAAACCACCTCTGATTATTCCTTGCCTAAGCAAACCCTATGAAATCCATGGGCTCATAAGCTGACAGATTACTTGAAGGCACATACATGTTTGTATGTGTGTGTTACAGTGTTTTATCTATGACTTCCCATATAGCAAAACAGCGTGAATAAACAGTAAATAAGAGCTATAATTCCACTCTGAGGGTAGTACTTTCAGTTGTTTCAGGGAAAGTCTTGTTTATCATATGAAGGTGATAACTTTGGCCATTTCCGCAATAGACTGTTATAGTGCTATGATTCCACTTTCAACATCCTATGGAATCCTGAGGTTTGTAGTTTCAGGAGGGGCCAGTCAGCCCCTCCTGAAACTGCAAACCTCAGGATTCCATAAGATGTTGAAAGTGGAATAACAGCACTATAGCAGTGTAGTGTGGAAAGGCCCATAGTGTCAGTCTAGACTTTTTGAATCAGTGGAATCAGTGGTATTTGCTTACTTATTCACCCACCAACAATTGATTAAAAAAACTCCCACTCTTACTACTTCCAAAGGCCCCAACCTACGCCATTTCAGAGGACCCATCAGCCCTCGGGGATTTTTCTTCCAGAGAGTGGAGAACAGCAAACCATAGTTATTTGGTATGTCTCTGTGTTAACAACTCAAACAGGAAAGGAGAGAAATTCATAATAGGGGCCAAACTGCAGGCATGCTGAACCTTTCACTTCAAACAGCATCCTCTCCTTTAGCCTCTGGGACAGGTTTTCCCTCATTCAGGACTTCCCATTTCTCTAGCAGTTCATCTTCTGGACTTTCCTCACCATACTCGATCCTCTACTGTCAGCTTGCGTCTGGTTCCCAGAACCCAGGGAATCACTGACCTTCTCTTCCATTCTCAGTCCATGTCTTGTTCATGTAATATAGATGACAAAC
The DNA here is from genome assembly GCA_030412105.1 of Cyclura pinguis. Classification (NCBI taxonomy): domain Eukaryota; kingdom Metazoa; phylum Chordata; class Lepidosauria; order Squamata; family Iguanidae; genus Cyclura; species Cyclura pinguis. The sequence goes on from CM059599.1 coordinate 124,470,822, forward strand.
TCCAGACTGTATGATGTTCATGTCTTGAACAATATTCTAGCATGTAGCTGATGCTAATATTTTTCTCTTACTCCGAGCAATGTGGTATATAAATGCAACTGTAGCAGTGTATCAGAAACGTCTTGTGTAAAGTTGGTGATAGCTGCTACACTTCAATTTATATAGAGATAAAAATGTGATGGGGATTACAAGATCAACATCTAAAACACACACACACATGCACACATGCACACCATTTATGGAAGTATGAAAAGAAAGCATACCTGGATCTGAAAGAACAGGAGTTTCCTTTGTGGTATAGCCAACAATTCCCACTTTTTCTGTGCCAATTTCTATAATTTTATAAGGAAGAAAATAACCAGTGATGTTGCTTGCTAATTGTTTGCTTGCTTTAATGTTTGCACTTACAACAGGAAAATTAACATTCTTGAGCAGTGGATCCAATAATCCCTCTATGCCATTATCAAATTCATGGTTCCCCAATGTCTATACAACAAACAAACAACAAAAAGAAAAAGAAAAAAGAGAGAAGAAAAATATTACCACCAGTGGCCACGAATAATCCATTCTCAACAGTGAAACAAAGACCAGCATAACAGAAATTCCATTATCCATATGTGATCTGGTCAGGTCTTTCATAGGAGGAGCTTTTTATTATCCAGATTCCACTCCACCTGTTTCCGTTCAAGTACTCCAGCGTTAAAGGATGAGTCAGCTACAGCTATTCCACTTTGTCTTCAGTTTTATGTGAGAAGCTAGCATTGGGTCAGAATTCTCTCTAGTTTTTCACACTAGGCTAGATTTTGCAGTTAGAGCCAATGAATAATTGTATTTTCTAATAATTCTAATGTATTTTCTGATTTTCTAATTTGGGGTTTTCTGAACTTCGTAAGAACCTTTTCAGACTGTTTATTATCTTTTTCTAAAGAAGACACAAAGGCTTTCCAACAGCCTTTCTTCAATCAAATTGTTCGTCCCATAAAGAACAACAAAACAGACATAAGGGACAAATCTAAGACAGCTGCATCCTCCACTCACACTATCAAGTACAAATGAAAATATTTAACAGCTCTTCCAAATGAAAAAGTTTGCTAAACAAATGAAAGAACTTTAAAAATTCTTCAGTATTTATTCTTCAAATCTCCTACTGGTATTCCTCTACTAGCCAATTCAGCCATGCAGAAATGGCATACGATTCTTCTTGGTCCATACTGCTTCAGGAGACAATATTTTAATACTCCTTGTTGTTAACATAAACCCGTTTTCGACACATAGAGCACTTTTGTTAAAACATAACCCATTGCCTGCTATCAGAAACTGTCCAGTCTGGCTAGAACTATAACATCCTAATTCTACTCATTTCAATCAGCCTGCAGGGAATTGCTTTCAAGCAGGGTGGCATAGCAGAATAAAGACTGTCAAGTGTGTCTCCAAAATTTTGTTTATTCCATCTCAATCTTCCATGTTTATATCCAAGATCAATAAATCTGTCAAATTGGATGGAACATTTTCTGAGGAAATTCTGAGAAACTCCAACATCCTTGTGCACACCACAAACAAAAATCAGTCAGAAGTCACCACTACTAATTTTACTAGAAAAAGATTGGTAGTGTTAGACTGCCTGTATATTGCTATGACCCACTATTCTGTTCAGCAAAACAAGCTACTCTGGAGATCCTATCTTTCAAAAACAGCTTCCATCTACTTTTGCCTGGGCAAATGCTTCTCTTTCTTCATTCCCTGTGCTTTGGGCCATTAGCAAAGATTCACAAATACACGGCTATGGCATGCAGCAACATCAGACAGTCTTTCTTCCAAGTTGCAAGACTTAGTGCACTGTTATATGCTTAGGACAGGGCGTGCTGATCTCTGTATCGCTACAATGTTAGAAGCACAATACTCCACATTTTTGCATGTTGTATTTGCATGGCAGGCAGACACATTACTCCTGCTGTAGGTTTCAAGGGCTTTCACATGTCTAACTATAATATCTCTGCATGCAGCAAGCAAACACATCCATTAATCAGTGTTTTCCATCAGTGGAACCTCAGATGTGATATTAAAAGTCCTATGATTCCTAACCAATGACTATGCTAGGTGAGGACACTGAGAATTCAGTAGCATTTGGGGAGCTGGCTGAAAAAATCTAGACAAACCTTATTTAGAACAACTGGTACCACTAACATGCTGCAGACTGCTCAGATGCTAGCAGAAGATGCACCATTGTAAGGTGAATAATACTGATGTTTTCCTGATTCAGATCTGCTGTACACAGCCAATCTTTTGCTGAGTCAGAAAAATTTGGGTTAGCAATCTGATATTTGTTCTTAGTTCCCCAACTCCCCAAATCATTTACAGTGTACACCGAACTAAGTTACTGTTGTATTGGATTGTTAAACAACAGGTTTTAAAAATACACTGTTCCATGTGTTTAAAATAGCTCAAAGCTCACTGAAAGGAACTGATTACAAGTTGGATACAGTATATTTGTGTCCAAAGCTTCAGAGCTGAAGATCAGCCACATGTTATGTGCCCTCAATAAAAGGAGATAAAATCTGAATACTTTAGAAGACCATCTAAGCCAATTGAGACTTTATCAGCAACAAATTATCAAGAAACTAACTTATGTACATTCCAGGATTGTCTCTGCTTCTGGAAGTAGATTGACAGGACAAATGTCTGTTTTAAATTTGCTTCTATAACTGAACGCAGAAGTCTTTCACAATCATATGTTACACTTTTACAGCTAGGTATTTAAAGTACAGATTGTAATAATCAGCCTTGCTCAGAACGGTTCCCACTATATTTAACTAGAGGTGTTTCCAGATGAGGTTTTATCATGCAATTGACTTGTCTCATTCACAGGATTTTACAAGAGATGTATGATGTCTTCCATCTTCTTCCATGGTTGTTTTTTCTACACACACACACACACACACACACACACAATCAGTTCAGGATATATGGGATCACTGCACAAGTCCTTTTGATCGGTAGGGCTAGGACCTGCTGAGCTGGAACAACCGGCGACTTCACCAGGATAAGGTTATAGTATCATGTGCCTTTATGCACAAATACACAGTGATTCCATAATTCTGTAGGGCATTAATATATAGTACCCATTGCTTTTACATATTGCACGCTGTTGCTACTTACATAGAGAAAGTAAGATTCAATCAGAATTTTAGTTTTAGTGACGTCATTAAAGCATAAGAGGACAGTGGCCCCTCCACTTTTGTGAGGGTCTGGGGCACAGAACCCTCATGAAAGTGAAAATATCAAGAATAACCTCCCTACCACATTCTCTCTCCCATTCTTTTCCAGGCCTCTCTCCCTGTTCCCTTGCTTTCTGCCTCAGTGCGTGACCTCACGTGCTGAGGCAAAAGGCAAGGGAATGGGAGGGGAGCACCAGAGGGCAGAAGGAAGGTGTGCATGTGCTTTCCCCACGTTCCTTTGCCTTTTGCCTCAATGTACGATCTCAGTGCCGGCCAAAAGGCAAGGGAGTGGAAAGGGGGGCACCACAGGGCAGAAGGAAGGCACAAGTCTTCCCCATTCCCTTGTCTTTTGCCTCAGTGTGTGTTCTCAGTGCTGGGCAAAAGGCAAGGGACTGGGAAGGTGGCACGCTGGAGGCAGAGAAGGAAGGCACAAGTATACCTCCTCCCCGTTCCCTTCCCTTTTGCTTGGGCACGCTTGCCTTCCTTCTCCATACTTGGCAAAATGGAAGGGAATAGGAGGAAGAGAAAGGGGAAAGCACGTATGCGCCTTGCGAATAATCAAATTCACAAAAGTCAAACCCACAAATGCGGACGGAGGACTGTATATCTTTCTAAGGCTCTTTCCGCACGGCGTGGTCACTGCATAGCAGCAGCGGCTTCAGGAGACATGCATCCGCACGACGTCGTCGCTATTAAGAGGACGTGAAGTTGTTGGTGCGCCTTTGCATGTCGCTAAAGCATTGTATTTGAGCAACGGAAAAAATGCGTTTTCACTCCCTCAGACTGCTTCTACTATGTTTCTACAACTACATGCGGAACTGTTGAAGCACTTTCTTGCAGGAATGGGCGGACTGAGGGTGGGCCCAGCTTGTCCCTCCGTCACTTCCCATCCTGATTTGTCCCTGCCCACCAAAGCAGAGGTTGTCACTATTTTCCCTCCATGTGAGAAATGATGGGGGAGAAGAAAAGCAGGGAGAAAGTGGCAAGTAAGTTTTTTCTAATAAATCAATCCTTGAGGAACTTAGGAACCCTCTTCTCACTGGGCTAATTTTTAGGTGGGGGGGTCGGCTGGGGGATGATCACTTAAGGCATTCTGGCTGCTCACACAGATGTTGGGAGTTTCAGCCCTTCCCCAAGTAAATGTTTCCAAGTCTCATGGGAGCTGCGGTCACTCAGAATCCCCCAAACACACCACCTCCTTATCCTCCCCTCCCTCACCCATATCCTCTCAGCAACCGCCAAATATGCCCCAATGCAAAAAGGACCACCCCGCAATCTGCTCTGCCAGCCTTATGGGACCTGCAGTCGCTCAATTCCCTCCTCAAAAACATCCACCACCCTCCCTTGGCCAACAAAACCCCCGTCCCACCCTGCCAAACATGCCCCACCACAAAAAGGATCATCCTGCTATGCACCCTGCCAGCCTCATGGGACCTGCAGTCACTCAAACCCCCCCCCCAAATATTCCACTGCCCTCCCTTCTCCAACAGAACCTCCCTCCCACCCTGCCAAATATGCCCTGCTGCAAAAAGGACCACCCTGCTATGCATTCTGCCAGCCTCATGGGACTTGCAGTAGCTCAACCCCCCGCCCCCCCAAAATCCACTAACCTCCCCTCATCCACCCATACCTCTCTGGAAACCACCCAACATGCCCCATTGCAGAAAGTCCCCCTTGATATGCGCTCTGCTAGCCTCATGGGACCTTCAGTCCCTCAAACCATCCCATCAACTAACCTCCCCTGACCCACACATTTCTCCACTGGAAACTGCCCATCTTGCCCCACTGCACAAAGCCCCCCCCCCGCTATGCACTCTGCAAGCCTTATGGGACATGCAGTCACTCTGACCTCCCTCAAAACCAACACCTCCCCTCACTTCCCCTTCTCCCCCTTAGAGACCAGCCAGATGCCCCTCCACATGAAGGCCCTCCCTGCTATGCACTCTGCAAGCCTCATGGGACCTGCAGTCACTTCAAAACGCAAATTCTTTGTTCTTTTCCATCTTTTTAGGCACTTGGCTGCACCTCCTTCTGCCTGACCAGGGACTTCATGGACTCTACAGTGTACTCTGAAGGCATCCCCCCCCAACAACAGAAAGCGTCATGTATACTGCAGTTGAGCAGCCTGTCCATCTGGCACACAGGCGTGATGGGAGCCGCAGGCCTTCCTATCTCAGGAAACACTCCACGAGCCTAATGGGACCTGCAGTCGCTCCAGCAGTCCCTGGGCACAACTGAAAACTGTTCAGTTTGACTTCAGACCATATCTACTCAAGATGTCAGTGGTCCAAAGTTAAAAATTTAAAGCCATCATGAGAGTTGGCTAATACATGCAATGCTTAGGGTTTTGCTAATAAATGTTGCTGTTTGTTGTTTCCCAATAAAAGCTGATCTTTACCCTCTCCCTGTGGTTTCTTCTCCCTTTCAGTAGAGGGGGTGGGCCAGCTGACGGGCACATTTCTTATGTAGCAGCAAAGGCACGCACAAACACAGTTACTGTGAAAAACAACATCTTTATTAGCCGTTAACGTCATGCTGGCGACAGTAGCCATGCCAGGGGCAGACATCCTCAACTCCCCAGGCACTCACAGACTGCCCTCCCCCTGTACTTGCCCCCAGAGTGGGCAGGACAGGCAGCTCAGGTCCTCAGAAGGCACTGTGGGGGAATTGGAGATCCCACCCTGATGCCCAGGAAGTGTTTTACAAGCCCAGGAGTGAGCACTGCAGAGCCCATGGTGCTGGCGACAGTAGCTATGCCAGGGGCAGACATTCTCCACTCCCCAGGCCCCCACAGACTGCAAAATGCTACCCTGCTGTTGCATTTCAAACGGGGCTGGAAGTTCCATGACGTTGTTTCTACATAGAGATGTTCCCATGCAGAAACGTTGTCTGGTAAAGTTAAAAAAACCCCTGAAGCATCAAAGATGCAGAGGCGGGGTAAAGGCGAAGCAGGGGAGTGGTCGTGGACACCGTAGTGCGGAAGGAGAAAGCGATCTTCTCCACCTCAAGTGGAGAAGTGTGCGGAACCTAATGTCACAGAAACGCAGTCATAAACTACGCTCTTGCGACGCCACAAGGCGTTTCTGCTGTCTCATGCAGAAAGGGCCTAAGTGCAACAACTGCAGACAGTAAGTGTAACACAAAATCTGCACTTCCCATTTGACAAACTAGCAGAAAAGAGAAATGACTGTAGAATATGGACTCCAAGCAGGTGTTAGGTAAAATTGCTGAAATCCCTAGGTAAGGCTGGTGAAATTCCTGCCTGAATCACTAGAAGGCCACTGCAAGTCAGTGTTCACAATACTGGACTGGATGACTCAACTCAGTATAATGCAGCTTCCTAAGTTTTTGTGTACCCCATCTGGTGGTGGTAAATTGCCCTTCCCAGCCAATGGTGTCACAAGGTGGCTGCTGGAGTGAGTAATGACTCTTGGCCATTTATCAGTGTAAGATCCAAAAATATGTGGACCAAACAAGGATGGGTTTGGCTTGTGCAGGGCACACACACCCTAACCCGACCCTGTCTTATGCTGCTTAGAGGAAGAAAGTGGACATGGCATACGATCCTTAAAACCAGATGCTATGTTAGCCTATGTTCTGATCACAGGAGGACACAGTCTCCCATTGAACGGACTCTACCGGCCATGCTTTCATACTTTGCCCCCAGCTCACAAAAGCAGAATGAAAGACCTCCTCTCAACAGATATTTTGTTTCCAAAGTGCCCAGAAGTTCATGTACTAGGGGTTTTTGAACTCAGCAGTGCACATGAAAGATACAGTGTTCCTGCATAAGGCCCCAGCACGGCACATCAGAGAATGAGACAAGCCCATTATCAGCACCAACTCTTCTGTACCTTACAAACGTGGGAGGAAATGAAGGCTTTTCTTCCAAGAGCTCTGATATTCTCATGCATGTCAACTTACCTTGGAGTGCTAAAATATTTGTCCACTATTTCCTGAAGTAACTAAAGTGGGTATTTCAAAAGTATTTTTCCAAAGCAAATAGCTACCATGTAGGTGTCCTGATAGCAGAAGAATGGTGAGAAGTTAGTGAGCTCCCACGTTACATCCTACACATGGGTCCTGAGTGTTCAGAAACACATAAAGTGAAGTATTGTAAGAAGTTTATAGTTAACCAGGCAGGCTTGTCTAACAAGGTTTTTGGTATCTTGCAGCTGCTTAAGCTATACCACTTTAAACAGAGGTGGGAATTGTCCAGCTTGTGGGCTGCAGATAGCATTGAAGGGAGGCAGCGTGGTCCTTGGGACCCTCTACTCATCTCAATCCCTTAACACCTCTGTTATACCTATCAAAATATTATGGGGATCTTATCAAATGCTTTGTTGAAATCCAGATAAATGATATACACAGCATTCCCACTGTTACCTTACTGTCCCGGGGTCTACAATTTTGATATTAAAATATGATTCAATGTGCCTGAGAGGTCACCCGAATGGGCACGTAGGCAGCAACGGTCAAATGATCGAAAACCAGGTCAGGCCAGTAAAATCCCCAGTCACGTAGCCGCAGGAGACCTCAAGCTGTGCAAACCCACAGCAAAGAGTCCTCAGCCACTGAGGAGCCAACTTGAGGGAATTAGCATCTTTTCCCCAAGTTGAGCACCAATAGCAATAAAATTCTATCAGGCAAGGACCATCTATATAAATTCACACCACAATCCAATGCAACTGAAGATCCTGAAACTTTGGCAACACCTTGTGATCTCATCATGCAAAAGGAGTTGCCATCGTGGAGCTTCTTTTCCATTGCAACACCCATTGTTCTCCCCGGAAAAGGATTAGCCCTCCAGGTACCTTTTCCCCTACAAATAGTCCCAGTTTTTGAGCGGTTCTTTGGATAACTCTTCGTCATACCAGCAGACCGTTTCTCCGTCTGTTGAGTAATCCCCTCAGCCCTCTCCGTGCTGAGCTCGACTTCTTCGCTGTTTTTTCCTGACCAAGGACTTCAGGAAAAGGTACAGTATTACCCCAGCTACAATCCCCTCAATAGTTCCCCTATCCAGTTTCCTCTCTTTTGCTTCTTAATAGGTCTTGAGTGAGTGTGTGAGTGATTGCGCTGGTGCGTGAGACTTTCATTCAATAAAATCATTTTATTGGACATTTTCATTTGGTTTTTGGCTTGGCCTGACCCTGTAAAAACTGGGTAAAAAGACCCCGCTAGGTTACCCTGCTAGTTTCCATTCCCCATCACGTCGAGCACATTAAGGTGTCCCACAAGGGACCCCAGAAATCAGGGTAACACCACCATCTACTAAACTAGTGACCTAATTGAAAAAAGGTATATAAGATTAGTTTGACAGGATTTGCTCCTGAGAAATCCATGCTGGGTCCTATTGATCACTGTATTGTCAACAAGATAAGACTCTTGTATAATCCTTTCTAATATTTTTCCTGGAATTGAGGTTAGGCTGATTGGACTATAATTTCTTGGTTCTTTTTTGTCATTTTCCCCCCAAACAGGGGCAATGTTTACCCTTCTTCAGTTCTTTGGCACCTCACCTGTTCTCCATTACTTCTAAAAAATGGTGGAACCCTCCTCCTTCTCCTCCTCCTCTTTCATTCATATAGAGTCATCACCATATATGGTTCTTTACAAGTAAAAGAACAACAAAACAGTTGCTAGATTTCAGGCTTGCAATCTAATTAGGCCTTGACATGAAAGGAAAAGAAGATGGCAGTATGGGAAGGAATTAAGTCCAGCAGAAACTGCCTCTTCTTCTCTCCTTCTGAGGTCAAGGCAGTGGCAGTTGGGAATGGAGAGAGGGCCTTTCATCTGTTTCTGATGAAATGGCAAAGGGTTCAGAGAGTATCTCAGCAAATTCCTTTAGTACTTTTGGATGCAGTTCATTTGGCGCTACAGAGTTGAATTCATTTAGGTTAGTGAGGTGAATCCTGACTAATTCACTATCAATCTTAATTTGCAACCCAGCTTTCTTGCATAGGTCTCTGCTGCTGCATGGAAGTAGAGTAGGTCCCCTGTATCTGCTGGACCAATAGCCATGGTTTCACTTACCCACAATCCAATGGATGAAGATGAGGGCAACAGGGGAACAGGTTGCCCATGCTGAGCTCCCAAAAGCAACCCCCTCCCTGGGTGTCAAACCCAGTGGGAGGCACGGTTGTGCAGAACTGTGTGCCTCTCTTGGCTGAGGAAGGAGTGTTCATCTCCTTCCTTGGCCAGGAGAGATGCATGGCTCCATGCACTTGGGTTTCCTGCACCTCTCTCAGCAGAAGAAGGAGGGAGAGAAAGGCATAGGGGGCCTAGCTGTGTGGAGCTGTGTACCTCTCTTGGCCAGGGAAGGAGGGAGACTCCTTTCTTGGATGAAAGAGGCATGGAGGGCCTAGCCACATGGACCCCGTGCTTCCCTCAGCTGAAGAAGGCTTTCCCTCGTTGCTTGGATGAGAGAGGTGCAGGCAGCCTGGTTGTGCAGAGTCACATGACTCTCTCAGCCGAGGAAGGCAACAGGTACTCCCTTCTCAGCTGAGAGAGGTGGAAGAACCTTGGCTGCATGCTCCTTTCTTGGCTACGAAAGGCACATACCTCCAAGTAGCTGGGCCTCCTGACAGATTTGGCACCCAGGAAAGGAGCTGCTCACCAAGCCCCACTAGGAAGGTAGGTAGGCAGGCAGGAAGGTGGAACCAGGTGGTAATGCTGCTCCCCTCCCTTGCTGCCTCACCTAGCCTGAGGGCCAAAATATAGCATTTGGTAATACCAGTATTTTTTGCCATCCACGATAAATCTGGGAATGTATCCTCCAAAGATATGGGGATCTATTGTATACCATTTGCGGGGAGGGAACTGAAGCAAAGTAGGTACTGAGTAGTTCTCCCTTTTCATTGTGACTTCATTGCCACCATTATTGAACTGTGCCGCCTCTATCTCCTCATTCCCTTGCCTCAAATGTATCTGACCCCTCACCCCCTTTCTGTTGCTTCTCTAACCAGTCTCAGTTCATTCTGACCTTTAGCTTTCCTTATACTATTCCTGCAAGCTTGGGCTACACATCTGCACTCTTTTTTGGTGATTTGTCTTTCCTTCCTTCCATTCTATATACATACTTCTTTTTCTTTTCACTTTCTCCTTGAGTCTGCTGTGCCACCACAGTGGCTTTTCCAGATGTTTCCCATTTTAATTCTTCAATGAGATTGTTGGTGAATGTGCTTTGTGCAACAACTTCTTCAAGAACTTCCACCTTTGATATCTTTTTCCTTTAGTATGTCTAGCCATAGGATTCCACCCAGTAATTCACTGAACTTGCCCGGATGCTGAGATTCACAGGAGAGGACCTTCTCTTGGTCCCATCACCTCCACAGCTATGTTTGATGGGAATACAAGAGAGGGCCTTCTCAGTGGCTGTCCCTAGACTCTGGAACTTCCTCCCTAAGGAGGCTAGAATGGCACTCTCCATGCTGTCCTTCTGCTGGCAGGTGAAGACCTTTTTTTTTATTTATTTATTTAGACAGGCTTTTAGAACTGAAGGTTTTTAAGGAGAGGACTGTAAAAGGCGTATTGTATCAAACTGTACTGGTTAACTTTCTAAAATATTTTTGAAGTGTATGTTTTTAATATGGTTAATAGTTTAATTTGGTTTTAATGATGACTTTTTGTGTGTTTTTAATTGTAATCTTTTTATGTGTAAGATGTCTTGAGCCCCAGTCTTTGGAAACAGGTGGAATATAAAGATGAGGATGAGGGTGGTGATGGCGGTGATAGTAGACACCATGCCATTCCACTGGATGAAGTTTGTCAGTAATGGAGACGGCCTTTCTTTTGAGTACATTCAATTGAAATTGATAGGACTTCCTTCCAAGCATGCGTGTAAAGGACTTGGACTGATGGTTGTGCCACCGCCGCACAGGTGTCACTTGTGGGGAAGCCATTTGGGAGAGGAACACTCTATGCTCTCTTGAATCATTGTACCACCTTTACAGTTTCCTATTGTCACCTTGCACCAGACCAAGCTAACATACAGTGGATAGTCACCATCTTGGGGTCACATGGTATGGTGCACTTCCAAATTCATTCAGTAGTCCTTGACAATCATTAGCCTTTGAACTGTTGGCACCTGGAGCTTCATAGTGGTCTAAATAGTGCCACAAAACACAACTAGGCAGCTGTAATGAAGCTGGGCAGCTTAACAGGAGTTAGTTCAAGGACATTCTCAGGCACTAAAGGTCTCTATGAAGAGAGGTTCTTCTGATCACTGCCACTGCTTGAGACGCCAGTTCCTCTGCTGTTTGTTGTTCTGGAACATCCCCAAAGTTTTGTTCCAAATTAACTCCTTTGCTGGAGACAAGTGAGGACTGAGTCACAACTGGAACACATCCCATACTTTTCAGTAGCAGTAAAAAGGTTGTCAAGGTTTCCACTAATAAACCTCACAACTGCCATTTCCTATTGATTTTAAATAAACCAGGTATCCTTTCATAGATGTCTGACAGATGAATAGGAATTTATGATGCTGCCTTATATACAAATCACTACTAGCTACTCACACTGGCTGTACCTCTCTAGGATTCCAGGCAGAGTTATTGTCAATCATCTCCTGCATACAGATGAACTCCTTTCTGCAGTGAATGCAATAAAAGTTACATTCCTAGCTGTACGTTTTCCGCAGAACTCAAGACACCGTTCAGGGGAATCTTCCCAGGCAGCTTCTGTCTCAACCTAGAGCCATTCAGCCTCAGTGAGATGACTATATTGTGTACCTTCCAGCGATGCCCTCATTTGACAACAGAGCCACTCTGTGGGCCCAAGTCCTATAACTAATTGACTACTATTAGCCTACTGAATCAACATGTTGACTCCCTACGTGTTGACTCCCATGCAACAATTGAGCCAATGGGTCTACTGGAGGTGGGACTAATCAAAAGGATTCCAGTCTGTATGTGGAAGGGTGGATTAGGAGAAATCAAAGTAATGAAGTCAAAGTATCTTGATTTTGTGTGTGTGTGTGTTGTTTACTTTATGTTCCAGAGTCCAGGAGCATTTGCCAGAGTCCTGGTGAAAGTTTTTGATGAGTGCTTAAGAATAACAATAGTTTATAACATCATAGCACATAAGATATTTAACAGATATTTGATCTTAACTTAATATTTAGAGTAGATTAAGTGAAATTGGTAGGATACACATTCAATACGACCAAATTGTCTCACTGATTTAGGATCTAAGAGCTGTCTAAATCATTAGTAAATCTGGATTCAACCCAGTATAAGGCATATCCATAATCCCCCTTCACTAGGGAGCCCAACAGGGGAATGTTTTATTAAAAGCAGGATGGGGGACACTATACGAAGATGTAGCCATTTTGACTAGTCATACTAGGCACTCTCCTCCAAAAGCTTCCTGAAATATTGGCCCTAGGTAGGCCGCTTCTATTTATATTAATAAGGCATTAAAACAGTGCGTTTCAACAACCCACAATCTGGTCTCTATTAATATGGAAAATACATGTGCACTCATGTCCTGCTGCTGGATTTTCCATAGGCAACTGACTGGCCATTATGTAAACCATGGGGACTTGCTAAAGTTCCACAACATCAGCATTTCCACAAAACAACTTGATCAAATGGGACAAGTTTCCACTAGCCAGTTTCACCAAGAGGAAGGCTGTTTCCAAAGACGATGTGAAATCATCTCAGGAGAGCTCCCCATATATAGTATAACCATATATTGGAATACAATGCTTGTGCAAGAGAACACAGATCAAATATGCAAATACAGGCAATGCATGGCTTTAAACAGCAGGAAGCTCAGATTTCCCAAGAACTTCCTTGGTCTGAGTATGCAGCATAGAAAATGCACACATACCATATCAAAATGTGATTGAATTTGTCCAAGGAATTTCAGCACAGTGCAAGACTACCCTGCTAAAGATTCTCCTTCTAGTTGTAGCAGCCTCTGATGTCCAAGAACATTGATTATGAATCAAAACTTTTCTATCCTGATATTTTAATAAAATGCTACCAACCCAAAATTAAACCAATCAAAATAGCATCTCTGCCTTTTGAGAGCAACTAAACAGCTACTAAAAGCAACTAAAAAGGTTTTTCAGTGGCTCCCACAGTAGCAACTAACTAGCCATTGAAAAATCTGGGGGATTTTTTAAAAAATTAACCTAGTGCCTAAAAACACGTTATTGATATGAATAGATATGGAGATGAAGTTCCACTGATAAGGCATCTGTACTGAATACAGTATCGCCTTTGGAGCACACAGTTGGGGCAAACTCAGCTAGAAGTGAGGGGTCCCTCAGATACCCTGGTTCCATACTTCCTTTACCTCTTTAGAAGCTAAAATCTGCACTTTGTCAGTCAATGGTCAGCAGAGTTCTTTAAATACTACTGAGACACATCATTTTTTGGATGTACCAGCTAATGGCCTCAGAGGTGTATTCTGTACTTGCTGACATTAGCAGTTTTCAAGGATAATCTCATGGGACAGATAACTTTGGCAAGGTCAGGCATCTCCAATAGGAACATTAGAACGACACTGCTGGATCAGACCAAAGGACTGCCTAGTCCAGCACTTTATTTGTAAAATAACCCACCAGATGTACCTGAAAAGTTACAGGCAAGGCATTAGGCTGAGAGTCTGATGTTCAGATTTACTTCTGAGCTGTTTACGTCCACAGCAAGCTGCCTTTTATTGACCTAGAATCTTGTCTCTAATTCAGAGCTGGGGAACATTTAGTCATCTGGGACCTCGCTGGACCGTAATTAGCTATTTTCCTTCACTGTTGGCTTTGGTCGCGACGGCCGTAAGAACTGCAGTTCAACAACATCTGGGTGATCATATATTCCCTAGACCAGCTGTAACCTTTTCTTATAGCCTGCTCCAAAATAGACACAAGGACAGTCATGCAGAATTAGCTATAAAAACAGCCGTTGCGGGGGGGGCGGGAGACCCTCCCTGAAATCCTTGGTGCAGCATAGGAGGCTTTAACCCTTTCTCTCCTTACAGTTCCGACCCAAATCAGCCCTTGCTTGGTGCAAACTTGGCACAAACGGACGCTTCTCTTCCACCGCGAGCAACCTGGACGGGATTCGATGCAGATGGGGACTACCAGGACAGGCACTACTATCTTCGTATAGCCCGGGAGTCCGATCCCGATCATCCCCACTCTTTCCCTCTCCCCGTTTACTATTTCAAAGCTACCCACGCTAGTGCCAGTACTGCGTGGACAGCGTCAGGTCTCGTGGGGACCAGAGCTAATAGTATTCTCGAGGGCGAATCCCTGCCATTTCCGCACTCGAGTGTTATAGCGCTATTATTCCACTTTCAACATCCTAGGGAACCCCGGGGTTTGCAGTTTAGGGAGGGGCCCTGTCTCACGTAAAGAAACGCATCCCATCGCGCGCCCTGCAATGACATCCTGTCAACTTCCAAGTTTGACCACCGTCGGGGAGGCGAAGAGACGAAGGGCCTCCTCGTCTAACTGTGCCCAACCGCCACCACTTTCTTCTTACTGGAAGGAGAAGCCGCCCACCCCAAGCGTGCCCGCGGGGAAGCGGGCGACTAGAGTTGGCACCAGACCGAGATCCTCCGCCACGGGGAGCCGTTGCGGATCGCCTCCGGACAGCCCGCCTCCTCGCTCCCTCTCACCCCGGGTCCCGCCGCGCTGGCCCAGCGGCCCGCCCGCTCACCATGGCGTCGTAGCGCAGGAGGTTCATGAAGCGCACCACCTCCTTCCCCTTGAAGTAGGAGAACCACATGGTGCCCTGGTACTGGTCGCCGGCGTCGAGGAGCAAGACGGGGCGCCCCGTCCGCCGGATCTCCTCGATCTTGGTGGCCCGGCGCGCTACGCCGCCGTAGCAAGCCTGCTGCCCTCCGGCGCATTTGCCGGAGTCGCGGCTGGTCTCCTCGACGCGGGCGTGGACGTCGTTGGTGTGGAGGATGGTGAGCTCGAAGGAGGCGGCGGCGGCGGCGGCCGAGGACGCGGCGCAGAGGAGCCACACGAGCGGGGCCAGCTTACGCGCGCCCGTCGGCGCCTCGGGCATCTCCACGGTCGTCGCGGCCGCGCTCCCCTCACGGCGCCCTGGGGGAGCGGAGGCGGTGGAGGCGCAGCCTCGCCGGGGACGGAGGACGGACGAGGAGGAGCGGCTGGAGGGCCGGTCGCCTCCCGAGTCCTGCTGGCTCCGCGTCTCCGCGGCCGGTGCCCTATCGCTCCAGCGGAGTCACGCCTGGGAGCGGCTTTATCTGGCTCCTCCGCGGTTGCTGCTCCTCCCTGTCTTGCTCAACCTTCTCCAAAACGAACCTTGGGTCGTCCTGTGTCTCTGATGAACTGGGCGAGGCGGTTTCCCCTGTTCATGTATGGATTTGAACTGTGCGACAGCCCTGACTTTTTGCCATGTTCCGGGCCCTCTCTATACTTCAGGCTGTTGAGTACAGATTGGAAGCCGCAGAATGCCTGTCTTGGAAGGATGCCCTCCTCCCTGGTGTCTCGTACCTGTTTAAGGACAAGTGGTGACTGGCAACCCTGCTTTTAAATTTAGAACCCTCCTAGCCTGAATTCAGTTTCAAGTCCATAGGAGAGTTTGTTGTTTATTGCTGGGTGACCTCAAGTCGTTTCTGACTCAATGGTGACCTATCACAGGATTTTCTTGGCAAAATTTGCTCAGTAGGAGTTTGCCTTTGCCATCCTCTGAGGCTTAGAGAATGTGATCTGCCCAAGTTCAGCCAGTGGGTTTCCAGGGTTCAGTGAGGATTCAAACCCTGGTCTCCATAGTATACCATCCAAACCACTCTGCCTCACTGGCTCACCCCTGTTAGAGTAGAACCCTTGAATTGGTTGCTGGATATTATTGTTTATTAAGGAGGCAGTTAAAAGATGCATGGTCATTAATTTTTTAAATTACTCGTATCGACTTATTTATATCTTGTTTTTTCTCCAAGATAGGTAAGCAAGGTAGCTTACAGGATTAAAAGATATACATATAAGACCACGTGTATCTACATTTTTCAGAAATCAAGATTAACATTGTATTAAACTATCCCTAAAACTAAAACCATTCGGAACATTAAAAGTATAGAATAAAAATATCTATCATCACTATGCATATAGGGCTGTGATTATACAGCTCGAGAGTGATATTTCTTTCAGATTCATTAACTTGAGATACAAACAATGCACATTAATGCATTTTTTTCATTTTCTTTTAAAACATTTATATGTTGCCCTCTAGGTGGCTATATCTTATGTATAAATCATCTTGCCAAATTCTCAAACTTAGTTTTCAGGCATTGTCAGAAAATGTCCATTATTACAAAATAGCCCCCATAAACATAAAAAGGTATCTTCTTTCAAAATTTGTATGTCAACTTTCAACATAGAAAGATGATCAGTCACTGGACAAATACACAGAAAGTAAATCACTCAGCTAAGGCAATATACATTATCTGGTGCAGCAACCAGCTGAATCACCTCCATTTACGTATTTAGTTGCTTTTTACAACATTCTTTATGTGTGTAGCCATATATATATGTACAAAATACATAGGAACAAATACAATAATTGGCTGGCGTTATGTATTGCAGTTACAGATTTGTAACCTAGAGTCACAAATCCACAACTTCTCTGTATTCATTAACACTACATAATCACAATTGCATTGTTCCCATGATCGTAAGTGCCCTCCCAGTCACACCAAGATATGGAGATCCGTTCAGCTGACAATCAGGGTACAGGTGTATGACATTTCCACCCCTCTCCCACCAACAAGAGAGGCTGTGGCAAGGAATTACAACTGGGGTCTTCCTTTTGATTGTCACAGCCTTATTTACTGGTGGGAAGGAGTAGAAACATCATGCTCCCGCATACCGATCGCTGGTAAAACAGAACTGGTAAAGTAGGGTATTTTAGGGGGAGGGTAGAGTTTGTGTCAGGATACCCTACTTGGTTATGTGTTTGTTATTCGTTCATAACTGAGTAGACAATGTAGATTATGGGCCATCATTTATACCAGCTCTCAGTGCAAGCTGCACTTTTCCTTCCCATCAAGTGGTTAGCTTCCCTGCCACGTACTCCTCCAGTGAGGGACAATGTTACTCCCCACAAGGAAGATCACTTCAACTCTGCCTCTCCACTTCTCCCTGTCTTGTCTTCTTTTTTAGAGTAGCAGCTAACTCTGAGCAGTTGAGTCACCCTGTGTCCATTATTATAAGGGTTGCCCTTTATTTGAGGACAATAGAGCTCCTCTCTTATGATAGGGCTGGTAGGTGTCCTTATTACAAAAGATGTCCCCTTTATAGCAATATTTGGCATTTATATGAAGCGGAGTGCTGAGTAGCCTTTACAATATGAACCTGTGGTAGGAAACAGGAGAAAATACTCAAGATGCTCTTTTAAGATAAAAATGGAAAACTTTGCATTTATTGTTTCATGAAATCCATCTTGGGATAGGAAAGGAGGTAGACAAAAGAAGATTATCTAAATTTGTCTTTCATGCGTACTTGTAAGCTATCCTGAGGCAGGAACCTCATGGATGCTCCCTTCTCAGGTAAAATGAGACAAGAGACTGATTTTTGGATGAAGGCAGTAGTGACCTCTGCAGGCAGGAAGGAAGCAGAAAGAAAGAAAGAAAGAAAGAAAGAAAGAAAGAAAGAAAGAAAGAAAGAAAGAAAGAAAGAAAGAAAGAAAGTGAAGAGAGTAGAAAGAGCTCTACTCTCTAGAGCTCCTTCTCACTAATCACTTTATACAAGCATTTGCTGCCAACACCTCATCTGAGTGTTGGAAGCTTTTTCTTTTTTATAGACTGAACAAGATGCCAAAAATTCCTGTGTTTTGAGGTGTAGGCCCTTAATAAAGGCAGAAGCATGTGCATCATGCAATTTATGAATGTGGTGAGAAGTTAACCAACTTCCTGATTTTCAATGCTTCATTGTCATAAATTTTGACTATCCCTTACTGCTCTTTTGAAAACCTGGCAAGACAGCCCAGCAGAGAATTTCTAGCCTTGCCTGGGTTGTTTCAGTGGGAGGCTTGCCACTTTGACCTAGGCTACCCAAAGAAGCTTGTGGGGCTGGGGTGTTAAGGAGGAGTGAACTGACACCTGTTGGCAATAAGATGGTGCTGAGAAGGAAAGGGACAGGAGAACAAAAGTTCAATCAGCTGTTGTGGGAAAGGAGTCCGGGAGTCAAAGCCAATGTAATAGGCTAGCTGGAGCAGAGCTTGGCACAAGCTGTGAAAGGACAGGGAGTGAAGAAACAGAGCCATGTGGACTTGAAGAGGGAGATTTGCAACACTGAGCAGAACTGAACACTTTTTTTGACAATGATAGAAAAAAACAACTCAAGCTAAAGGCAAGAAAGCCTATTGGATTCCATCTTCTTGGTGACTGACTGATGAGGCCTTATCTGGATGAGGTGAAAGGAGGGAAGGAGAAGCCTGAAAAGTTTTCCAGTTATGTCCAGTGCACAGTGTCTAAAACACTGTGCACTATAATAGTCTAGTGTGGAAATGGCCAAGAAGACAGTAACCAGGCGTAAGGTAGGATTTGTCCGAAGGGGAACTGTTGTAATTAACTTTATGTTCCTGAATGTTTAGATTTTATACTAATTGAGGAATTGCCACTTGATGTCCTTAATATAAAGAGTTGTTATATGTTATTCTCTTCCTCTAGAGTTTCTGCCTTATATTCTGGCAGGACTCTAATGCCTTTGACAGGCAGAAATCCTGGAGGGCTGTATCTCTTTGCATCATGGAGATACAGTGATGTGAAAAGAAATGAGTTGTACTGCCAGACATGTGCAGAATCTTCTGCTTCCCACAGGGGAACTATTACAACCAGCTTTCACATCCATTTGTGATTAGAAACAGGACACAGCTCAGCAGTGGAAGCACAGATCTCTCAGCTGCCTTTTTGCCGCATTCATTCAAGGGCAGCCAGATGCTATCGCAATAGGTGGTCCACCTCTGTCTGCTATTTCCTGCTTCGCCCCTTCTCCCCTTTTCCTTGTCCCATCATCTGGCATTTACTTTCCTGGTCTGGTTGGCTGCTGCTTTGGTGTTTTCCTCATTGAGATGAGCACTGTAGCTGACACAAGAACAGGACTTTCTGAGCATGTGCAGGAGGCACACATGTTTAGAGCATCCTTTGATCATGGTCTGGCTGCATGAAGCCAAACAGGGCTGTGTAATTAGAAGTAAGTGGGGCAGTGGCTAGGGGCATCCTTTATCCTACTTGAATTATCATCGGTTCTAAGTCAGAAGCTAAGGAGTCAGTCCTGATTAGGAGAACTCAAAAGTGACCCAAGACTGATGAGATCTGGAAGCTTCTTCTCCCAGTCAGGCCACTTGGAAGGAAAGAGGTGGAAAGTTGCTGAGGACACCACAAGAATCCCACTGATAAGTCAGATACCACAGCATCTGTTTGCCTGCTTTGCTCAGGAGTTTTCCAACGGTTTTTGCTGGCTCTCAGCCTCCCCCAAAGCACAGGAAAGGCCCAGGCTTGCAGAAGATGGCATTATTGGGTCCTACCACTTAAGAGCATCTGGAAGCATCTGGAGGCTTGTGCCAGTAGAAGCCTTTTGAGTGCAGGTAAGCACATGAGCATGTACTCATTAGGACTGCCAGGTGAAATAAGGAAATGTGCTTTTTAATAGTTGTGTAGAAGAGAGAATTTCAAGCAGGTCATGCTGCTCATACAACCACCACCTGCTACAATTCCCTCTTCTGTATCACTATTCAGTTCTATATAACTATCACTATACAGGGGCCATGTCCCTTATTTCACCTGGCAACCCTAGTGTGTGTGTGAAGACAGAATGAATAGAGTGTGTATGTGTGTAGAAGACAAAGGCCCTTTCCGCACCTTACCTTCTTCTGGCGTTGGGGTGTGGAGATCGCACGAGCAGCCTCTGGGGAGAGGCTCTCGTGTCCCTGCTGCTTCAGCTCTGCACGAGCTGCCTGCCCACGCGAGAGCCCCACTTGTTCCTTCCGCAGCGCAGCCTGGGAGTTTCCCAGGCTGCGCTGGGGCAGGAAGTGCAACCGGCGTGGCTCCAGAGGCTCTGCACGCCAGGTAAGTGTGTGTGGGGCCTGGGAGCAATGTGCGATCATGCACCATTTTTGACTTCTAGCCAAAAATGAAAAGGTGTGCAATCGGCACCTGCTGGCCCCTGGAGCGTCGCACGATTGTGAGTGTGTCATGCAGATCGCTCCTCACAATTGTGCGATGCTCCAGGCGCCTTTTCACATGGAAAATGCCATGCGAAAAGGGCCAAAGAAAATGTGGGAAGTAAACAAATAGGGTGAGTGTTAAAATGCATTGCAGAGAGAAGGACACACCAGCTACAGCTCTGTCCATCCTGGGCAATCACCTCCATAACTTATGACATATTCTCTGCCCTGTCTATTTCTATCATCACTAGCCACCCTTGAATACATTTTAAGGCTCTCCAGTAGCATAAGAAGTTCTTCAAGAACTCCCTGGCCAACTGTGTCTAAAACTACCAACACCTCCATTACCAATGAATGTATTTTTTCAGAATGCTATTTGAGTTAGGCCTAAATACCATAAAGGCACCATCTAATCTTGGAAGCTAAACAGGGTTAGCTCTGGCTAGTATATGGATGAGATACCACAACACATACCTGGTGCTGTAGGCTATATTTCAGAGGAAGGAACTGTAAAATTCCTTGCCTAAGAAAATCCTATGAAATGCATGGGGTTGCCACAAGTCAACAGGTGACTTTGAGGCACATGCACACACAGGGACACACGCTGTTTGACTGTGCCTTAAGTGTTCATAAGTCACTCTAAAAGATAAGACATTCTGCTTTTGTAGGCACAGGCTAAAGCTATGGTTGAGAAACTTTATAATTAGGTAGGTAATTACAAAGTCCTTGAAAGATCTGCAGTTTTTATGATGGCAAGAATATGGTAGAATCAAGACATAGTCCTTCTCCCTTTCAGTGCCCAGTTCAGTTGTTCTCAGTGATGGTGTGGGTTAAAATTAGACGAAACTTTTGTTTCTGTTTTTTGCTGTTTGTTTCTATCATCTCATATGTCGACACCCTCCTGATTAACCTTCTCTTAAAGAATGCTGTTGTTTTTCCATGTGTTTCATAGCGTCTTGGCTGGGAACTGAGAACAGTCAGATATGTAGCAACTATCTGGTAGTGAGGAAAGGAGAAAGTATGCCTTATTAGCATATGAGTAAGCATAACAGAGTTGTCATCCCTCCCCCCCAACACTCATGTGCTCTTGCAACTTGAAAAAGCTGGGATTGGAATCCCAAGGTAACAGTGTACCTCATTTTCTTCCTTATGCCCATAGTACTCTATCTTGCTATTATTTCTGATGCATCTTTGCGGTGCAAACTGTTAACTGGAGAATTTAAGACATTTGCAGACAAACATTCTACCAGAATGCATATTTAAGAGCAAAATTGGGCTTGGATCTGAATGTGTTTTTCCTCTGGCATGTACATTTATTGCCCATTTTTTTAAATAAAAAAGATCTACATGCATCCCTCACCCCCACCCCATGGTGGAATAGTCACTTGAATAAATTGTAGCCAGCAAAAGTGCAAGAAACTCAGCATCACAGAAGTGAGTACAAACACATGCAAGAAGATTTCTCCTGCATTTCCTTGCCCTGCTGCCATTTATGTGTCCCCCAAATCTGCTCTCCTGAGTGGCTTTGTCCAGAGAAGAATTCAGGTATATTCAATGGGATTTATTTTCAGGTGAGTGTGTAGTTTAATTATACAGACTAAGGGCCTTCCCACACTACACTATTATAGTGCTATTATTCCACTTTCAACATCCTGTGGAATCCTGGGGTTTGTAGTTTAGGGAGGGCCATTTAGAATTCTCAGCCAGAGAGCTCTTTGGTCTCAGGAAACTACAAACCCCAGAATTCCACAACATGTTGAAACTGGAATAGTAGCACTATCACAGTGTAGTCCGGAAAGGCCCAAAGACTGTAATCCAATACAATCTTATCTACCTAGGAGCAGGCATCTCTGAGCACTGCGAGTTTTTTTTTTCCATAAATGAACACGTTTTTGCACTATGATGTGGAGGTTATTTAGGAAACACAGCTTGCAAATCCCCATAATATCAACCTCGGCTTCAAAACATTCTTATCTTTTATGTACAAAGGTGCAAAGGAAAGGTTTTATGTGCCTATTCAACCAGGTTAACAGCTTGATCCTTTCCACAGGCACGCTTTGAAGATGGGGAAGGGAGAGGTTATTGGTTGTTGGCTCTTCTGTGGGTTAAAGAAGTATCAGAGAGGGAAAATGGAATTGCCACTGTGCAAAGGTCTAGCCCGCCATATCTCTGCTGTGCTCTCTTCATATCAAAGAAGAGCATTTTATCTAATTAGGGCTCCACTGCTCCTGCTTTTTTCTCTTAAGCCAATTTCTTCAGATTCCTGCACCAATGGTTACTCCTGAAGTCCCTGGTGCTCATGAAGGTAGAGTGTCATAACTGCTAGATTAAGGGCAACGAACTGGAAAATCCACATGACATACTCTCCAAAGTTGACAACATCCCAACAATAATTAAGAGTCCCAGAGAAAGCTTGACTCTGATGTGGTTTGTGGCATATGACTAACAGGAGCACCTTTTATGCTACTGTGCGTTACATGCTATGCTTAATGCATACACAGAAAGCTTGCAACAAAACTCTCTGTTGAGAACAGAGAGTGTGGAAACTAGAGAAAGGGGGGGTAGGATTAGGAGTGAAGTGTTCAAGTTTACAGATCAATAGTGCACGTATCACATGGGGCTATGCCAGGACCAGAATGAAGGCTTCACCATTTACTAAGGAGCGAACCCTGACAGGTCCCCTGTGCCCAAGATTACCTTTGTGAGGCCCGAGGAAGCACTTCATGCCCTCCCTGTGATGAACATAAAATGCCAGCAGTCTTGCATGTGGTTAATGACATGTATACACTCTTGTAAACAGGTACAGGAAATGATTAAAATATGACCATATATGAACAGTTTACAGGTTACAGAGGTCCAGGTTACAGCTTTCAAAATGATGTATTTTGGTACCAAGGGAGTACTCTCACTGGTTTACACCAACCCAAAAACTCCCCAAGTTCCCTGCATAGCTAAGCGCATACCTAAGCCTTCTGATAAGATAAAAGATGCATCTGCTCACCTTATTTTTCTCTATTTTTCTACTTAAGCAACTACCTCTACAGTTTTAACCCTTTCATTCTCCCCTTTATGCCAAATTCTATAGCAATTCGAGCATACACTATTTAA
The DNA here is from genome assembly GCA_030412105.1 of Cyclura pinguis. Taxonomy (NCBI): domain Eukaryota; kingdom Metazoa; phylum Chordata; class Lepidosauria; order Squamata; family Iguanidae; genus Cyclura; species Cyclura pinguis. The sequence continues at coordinate 124,494,283 of CM059599.1, forward strand.
GCTTGCTTTTGGGCCATAACAGCAAAATGAGCCGCCTCCCCCTCCATAGCTTGAGAGAGAGAGGCATGTACACATTTCATAGCACAAGAAATACATACCATTATTAGGAATCCTCCTACAATCAAAAGTACAATACCTAGAAACAGAGTTTTCAACCAACTAAGATCTGGTAACCAGGAAGTTAACCAGTCCCAAGGGTTGCTAATGCTGCTGTCATTGTTTTGTATTAACTCTTGTAAGTGTTGTATTTCATCTTCTATAGTCTTGTTGAGATCATGGAAGGCGACCTTACATCTTCCTTTAACTATAGTACAAACCCCCCCTTTCCTAGCTAATAAGTAATCTAGGGCCATGCGATGTTGTAACAATAACCGATTAAGCTTTTCAATTTCTTGTTGGAGGGCTTGTACCAATTTCCCAGTTGCATTTATGGTTTTCTCCAATCTACAGGTCAATCCTATTATGCTCTTGCGATTTTCTTGAGCCACAATTCCTGGATAGGATCCCAAAGTGAGGACCCCTGTGATTAGTCCACCACCTACTCTGCTACCCTCACTTTTAGATAATTGTGGTCCTACGATGACCAAATCCTCACACTGGCTACCCAGTGGTCCCACTAAGTGCCGCTTCTTCCTACCGCCCCGGCTTGTTTGTCCTGGTAGGAAAACTTGGACAGGTAAGGTCATATACCCAATTCCCACACACTGGTAAGTCCCTGGGTGGTAATTGGTGGCCTACCCATTAAAGTAGAACCATAGATTTGGATCTCTAGCCATCAATCCGGAGCACATACTGCCTGACCCTGTATAATTTGGAGTGAACATAGGATATTCCGGGTACAAATCTTCAAAACTAGTTTCATTTGAGTCCACCTTGGGTTGATAGGAACTATTATATGAGCCGTACAAATAGAATCTGTCATTGCATGCTGAATGATTTCCCAATTTACCATAGAATGAGGAGTGTTTTATATATCCTTTCCATTTAGAATTCCAATTTCCACTATGGTGACAACAGAAACACATTCCGGGAGAATAAGTGTAAAACTTCAGCCGCTTGAACCGACTTTTGTTTAGGTGACTGTCAACTTTAGCGAACATACTGGGATTTCCCGTTAATGCTGACTGCAGGGCTCCTACAATCACTCCCGGTTCATTAATGAGGGAGGGCATAAAACCAAAATCTGCTACGGTCTGTGGGTGTTCATAAATTAGAGTGACATTTGGTCCGTGTTGTTGGAACATGTGTGCAGCATGTTGTTTAAACCAGTTAGCCTCAATTATTCCACATATCATGCCCCACACTCCTATCAACATTATCCGCTTCATCTTCAGAGTCAAACAGGGACCTCAATCTGCTTATTCCACACGAATACCTTCTATACATATACAAGAAAATCAAAATACCAAGGAATATACACACTACTATTATTACTAGTTCACTAACATTCATTACTTCTAATCTTCATCTGCCGTTGGGGGATCTGGCCATGTGTAGAATAGTCAGCCGCCAGAGTGACTATGACAGGGCCTAGTCCCAATCTTCTTCCTCTGCAGTTGCTAGGTCTGACCGTATGTAAAGCTACCAGCCTCCAGACATGTGGCAGCAGTAGGGTCTAGCCTAGATTTTTCATTCACCTGTTGCGGATCTGACTGTGCGTAGAATGGTCAATTCCCTGGTATGACCACAGCAGAGTCTAGTCCGAATCTTCTCTCCCCCCTTTTCGTCTGGACAATTTCAGTTTCAGAGCGTTTTCTTGTGATGAGATTACAGTCCAGTCAGTAAATGCTCTTTTTACCCTTGTGTAATGTATCCAGGGTTTCAGCCCTGCTACTTTTACTGCAGTGGGGGTAACTAACAGCACCTGGTATGGTCCTCTCCATCCTGGTGATAGAGGTTCTCCTTTCCAATCCTTAACCCACACCTCATCCCCAGGTTGGAAGGACTGTGCCTTTGTGAGGAAAGGAACTCGCCTAACCTCCAAGGCATGAGCGTTAACCTTCTCTAGAGCTTTCCCCAGTGCCTGCATCTCTTCTTGGAGGGTCAAATTCCCAGTTCTCAAATGTCCCCTCTCAACCCTTTTAGAATGGCCGGGGGTCTTCCATATAGCATCTCAAATGGAGTCAGTCCAGTTGTCCGATGAGGGGTGCATCTTATTCTCAGGAGTGCTATTGGGAGCACATCTAATCATTTGAGCTTAGTTTCTTGACACAATTTTGCAAGCTGAGTCTTCAATGTTCTGTTCATCCTTTCCACCTTCCCAGAGCTTTGGGGCCTGTACGCACAATGTAGCTTCCAGGTGATTCCTAAAATCTCTGCCAAACTCTTGATTACTCCATGCACAAAGGCTGGGCTGTTGTCGGATCCAATGTGAAGGGGTAACCCATATCTTGGTATAATGTCTCGGAGCAAAGCCCGTACTACTTCCTTTGCCTTCTCAGTCCTGGTAGGATATGCTTCAACCCACCCTGTGTGAGTACATACCATTACCAACATGTACCGATATTGTCCCGTCAGTGGCATCTCTGTGAAATCCACCGCTAGGGATTCAAAGGGAGTAGATCCTTGATGTTGGGTCCCCCCTTCCAATCTTGGCCCTTGGCACGGGTTGTTCCGAGCGCAGGTTTGACACCTTGAGGATGCCAGCGTGGTGTACTGGCTCATTCCAGCTATGAACACATCCTTTGTTAACAACTGGGCTAACGCCGTCTTTCCCAAATGCGTGGCTTCGTGCGCTTTCTGGACAATCGACCATCCTATGGATTGGGGTATGTACCGTCTCCCATCTGGTAAGACCCACCAGCCATCTTTGTCACTTATAGCTTTCAGGTCCTTTTCAGCCCTCTCATTCTCCTGCTGGGTGTACCTAGGGGTCTGGTTACTCAGTGATATTTGGAAAAGCAGCGTTACCAATTCTCTGGGCAGATCTTCCATCTCATTCTTTGGTCCGCTCTCCACAGCCTCCTTTGCAACTGTGTCTGCTTTTCGGTTTCCTCGAACCACTGGATCTTGTCCTCTCTGATGTCCTTTACAGTGCATCACAGCAACCTTACGAGGAGCCCATACAGCTTCTAATAGATACTCTATTTCTTTCCCATATTTAATCTCTTGTCCCGAGGAATTGATTAGTCCTTTTTCTTTATACAGTGCCCCATGCACATGCAGGGTAGTAAAAGCATACTTTGAATCTATATATATATTCACAGTAAGCCCCTCAGCTAGTTCCGAAGCTCTGATCAGGGCAACGAGTTCCGCCTTCTGGGCCAAAGTGCCAACAGGTAGCGCTTTGGCTTCTATTATCTTGTCCACCATGACCACTGCATATCCAGCCTTTCGCTTTCCCTCTCGTACGAAGCTGCTTCCATCTATATAATAAGTGACATCAGGATGGGGCCATGGAGTATCCTGTAGGTCTGGTCTGCTTGACTATACTTCATCCATAGTTTGAAGGCAATCATGATGTGTATTTCCAGATTCTACTGGGAGCAATGTTGCGGGGTTCAAGGTGGTGCACAATTCCAACTTCAGTCTGGGGTTTTCATACAACATTCCCTGATACTTGGACATCTGGCTATTTGTGAACCAATAATTGCCTGTATACTCCATTAGGGCCAATACAGAATGTGGGACCTTTATCATCAAATTCTGGCCCAAAGTTAGCTTATCTGCTTCTTTTACCAACAATGCGGTTGCGGCTATAGCCCTTAAGCACCCAGGCCATCCTCTGGCGACTGGATCTAATTGCTTAGAAAGATACGCCACAGGGTGATGCCATGATCCCAACATCTGTGTCAATACTGCCACTGCTATTTCATTCTTCTTGTCAACATATAGAGTGAACATCTTTGTCACATCTGGCAGACCCAGCGCTGGAGCTTCCATCAGTGCCTTCTTTATCTGCTCCCAGGCTCTCTTCTGTTCTTTTCCCCACACAAATTCAGACTTCTCCGGACCTTTGGTAGCTTCATATAGGGGTTTACTCATCACTGCAAAATTAGGAATCCAAATTCTACAAAACCCAGCTGCACCTAAGAACTCTCGCGCCATCTTCCAATTCCAGGGCTCGGGCAGAGCACACATAGCCTCCTTCCTTTCTCGGCCTAGCGCTCGTTTCCCTTGAGTCACTTAGAATCCCAGATATCGCACTTCTGTCTGGCACAACTGGGCCTCCTTCCTAGACACTTTGTAGCCTGCTTCCCACAAAAGCTGGAGCAACTCCGCTGTACCTTCTTTACACTCTTCCTCACTGATGGCTGCCAACAGCAGGTCATCCACATATTGCAACAAAACTCGTTTCTCGGGCTCAGACCTGAATCTTCTCAAATCTTGACTTAGGGATGTCCCAAAAATTGTTGGCGAGTTCTTCCAACCCTGTGGCAAGCGAGTCCAAGCGTACTGGGTTTTCTGGCCCGTAACAACGTCTTCCATCTGGAAGGCAAATATTTCTTGACTTTGTGGGGCCACCCAAATATAGAAAAAAGCATCCTTAAGATCCAGCACCGTAAAGTGAGTAGCTGTGGATGGAACTAATCCCATTAGAACATACAGGTTTGGCACCACTGGGTGTAGGGTCACTGTAGCCTCATTCACCATCCTTAAATCTTGAACTGGGCGATATTCTTTTGTTCCAGGTTTCAACACAGGGAGTAACGGGGTGTTCCATGGAGAGCAGCATTCCCGAATTATATTGTACTTCCTCAGCCTGTCCAAATGTTTCTGAATCCCCTCCAGGGCCTCCCTGGGCAAGTCATACTGCTTTACACGAATGGGAACAGCATTTGGCTTCAATTCCACTACTATTGGGGCCACAAATTGGGCTAACCCAGGTGGATTATCCTCAGGCCATACCCCTGGGGGTCCAAAGGTAGTGGATTGTTCTTGACAAACCATGATCTGATACCTTCGCCACTCTTTTTCCATTGGGTAGGTTACTGAGATGCTTTTTGGTCCTCTAAAATTTACTTCCATCATCCCATCTTCTTCAATAGAAATCTGGGCTCTCAATTTAGCCAACAAATCTCGACCCAATAAAGGTATAGCGCAGTTTGGTAAATATAAAAACTGATGAGTAACTTGGTGTCTCCCTAAATCCACAATTCTTTTCTCCAACAGAGGATGTTGTTCTGTTCTTCCGGTGGCTCCCACAATTCTTATGGCATTTTCAGTTTTTGAGGCTACTGCTGAATTTAATACGGAACGGGCAACACCCGTATCCACCATCATTGGGATGGCTCGGCCCCCGATTTGCGCTGTGACCATAGGCTCCCCAGGGCCGAGAGCAAGGGGGCCTGGTCTGTCCTAATTGTAAAGTTCCATTCCAGCCAATCCAATGAAGTCCTCGAATCCTTCGTCTGCCTCTTGCTCATATCTTCCATCCACTACTCTTCCTCTTCCTCTTCCTCTTCCTCTATTCGCTCCTCTTCCTCTTCCTTGATCCATTCCTCTTCCTCTGTTTGCCATCCCTCTCTGTCTAGGGCATTCATTCTTCCAGTGCCCAACCTGTCAGCAGAGGGCACACTCGTTGCGTCTCAATGGAGGTCCACTTTCTCTTCCAACTTTCCGACCTCCTTCCTTTGCCACCAAAACCGCGGCCAATAATTTCGCTTTCTTGTGCATCCGCCTGTCTTTCTCCCGTTTCTCCTTTTGATCTCTATTCACATATACTCTCTGGGCAATTTCCAGCAACTGGCTTAGATTCATACCTGCAAATCCTTCTTGTTTCTGGAGTTTCTTCCTTATGTCAGGATAACTTTGGGTCACGAAGGCCAGATTCACCATCTGTTGGTTACCTGGATCATCTGGGTTCACAGGGGTATACTGCCTATAGGCATCAAGTAATCTTTCCAAATATGCCCCTGGGGGTTCGGTGGGTCCCTGAAGTATCTCTGATACCTTAGACATGTTAACAGGTCTCTTCATTCCTTCTCTCATAGCTTCCACTAATAGAGCTTGATAGTCAGTGAACATAGTCATCTGTTCAGCGCGATTCGGGCCCCATCCTGGGTCAGCTAAGGGAACCCTGCCTCTCATCCACTGCTCGGGGTTCGCCTCTCCAGGAGGTGCCCTGTTCCTAGCTATCCGTTCTGCATGTTGAATTATTCTCCTCCGCTCTTCAGTGGTGAGCAAGGTCAGGAGCAACTGCTGAAAATCTTGCCAGTTGGGGACATGTGAGGCCATAATACTGGAACAGAGTTCTATTACTTCTTGTGGCTTATCTGTGTAAGTAGCGTAATGTGTCTTCCAATTAAGGAGATCGGACGTGGTGAAGGGAGTATATTGATAACTCTGAACTAGCTGGTAACCTCCCTGTTGGTTGGGATCTGCCACCAACTGACTGACTTGTCACAATGGTGCGACCACATCTCCACTTTCCACATCTGAATCATCTGCTTCTTCCACTTCTTTCTGAGGCTTAGTCTGTTTACTCTTGGACTGTTTACTCTTGGCCTTATCTTTTGGTCCAGTTTGTCCAGGTTTAGGTCTGAGTTGCATCTGGCTCTGGACAGCGAAACTGGGACCCGGCAGCTCCCCTGCCATAACCTCCTCATGGACAACTGGACCTGAATCCGCCAATCCCCCGGCTGCGGCTTCTCCCGGTTGCGAGGGACCTAGTTGTAAGCCCTCAGGGGGTAGCAGTGAGGCTGTCGGAGGTGCCACTGGGGCAGGTGGCGGCAGAGCTGGCTGTACTGCCACGTATGGTGGAGGGGGGGCAGTGGGCTCTTCTGGAGCTGAATCTGGCAGAATCTGTCCTTTTCCAAGCTTTCGTCTGGTCCTATCCTGCCTCACCATAATGGCTTTACAAATTTTCTCCTGACATTTCTGCAGCCAAGGGGGGTTCTCTGTAACCACTGTGTCCCATGAATCTATGTATGGATACTGATCAGGATGACCAGGCTCACCCACCACTACTGAATACACTGCCCAGATCTGAGCGGGTTCCAAGCTCCCCTCTGGGGGCCACCCCACCTTGAAGGAAGGCCGCTCCACCTCACACAAACTCCGTAAACACCCTGGCGTCATTGGAGGGTCCCCATAGTCTCCACTGTATCCTTTCTTGAAATTCTTTAACATACAACCCAAAGGGGTTTGCCGGCTCTGCCCCTCTCCCATTTCCTCCCAACGCGGACAAGACACACTAGGAAAAAGGGATTTGGCCAGTGCGTAAGGGGTCCCACGTGCCAACACAAAGGGGAATAGACACCATTCGTTCCATGCCGACCCACGCACCCGGACACTCAACGGGATGCGGTAGGAACTGTGGCATCTTGCACCCCTGCTTTCACACATTCACATCAACAAACTACCTCCCACCTCCTATACCACCTCCAAAAGCCTCGCGGTTTCACCCACAACAACAGTGGGGTATTAAGGCAAGACTAAAGGGGTTGATCAGGCCCCTCTTCTCCCTAAGTTTGCAGGGAGGTCACTCACCAACAGTCATGGGAGGGTTCTGCTTTCTGCTCTGCCTTCGGGTCCCTTGGCGGGAGTGCCGCCGCCAGAGCCGCCGCCTCACTCCAAGTCAATCCTTCCGACAAAAGAAAGTCAGGGGCGCCCTGGGTCGCGTCAGGAAGAGGCGACGGCCCCAACGTCCTGGCGTCCACCGAAGTGGGCAAAACGCCCCTCAGAATCCCGGACGAACCCCCAGAAAAATGTTGTAGCTCGCCAAGAACTGAGACCACCAGATTAGAAAGCAAAACAAGTTTTATTTTACTGCGCAGGGATCTCAGTGGAATGAATTTCCAAAAGACTGAGAGCCCAGAGTCAGGTATCAGCTTACTTTTATACACTCTTGTAAACAGGTACAGGAAATGATTAAAATATGACCATATATGAACAGTTTACAGGTTACAGAGGCCCAGGTTACAGCTTTCAAAATGATGTATTTTGGTACCAAGGGAGTACTCTTACTGGGTAACACCAACCTAAAAACTCCCCAAGTTCCCTGCATAGCTAAGCGCATACCTAAGCCTTCTGATAAGATAAAAGATGCATCTGCTCACCTTATTTTTCTCTATTTTTCTGCTTAAGCAACTACCTCTACAGTTTTAACCCTTTCAGTAACTATTGCGTTATATCAGGGATTTAGTTGAGAAGGACTAAATTTTTGGGATCTTCCGCAGTATACAATTATAGTGCTATGATTCCACTTTACCTGTCATGGTTCCAAACCATGGATTCTGGGATTAGGAGTTTAAGGAGGAGCATTTAGAATTCTGAGCCAGACTGCTCCTCTGACTGAATTGCCAGCCTCAGGATTTCATGGGATGTAGGCACAGGAGTTAAAGATATAGCACTGTAATTGTGTAGTGTGAAAAGGCCCTTACACACTGCTGCCAAGATGTGCATTGTAGCAGCTCCTTTCATTTTGGAATTGTACAGTAGAATCTGGAATGCTGCTTTCTTGTCAAAAACTAATTTATATTAGATGTGGAAATACACATCTGTGCTAGTGTTTTAGGAAAAACAAATGTCAGAGAATATTTGGATATTTATCTTTTGTTCTTTTGTTGTGGTATGTTTGTAGTATCTATAGAGATACCATGGGTTACAATTTCCCATTAAAGAGCAAAATATTAATAGTAAAAATTAAAAATCTAAAACTCTACAAAGATACAAAAGTAGACAATCGGCCTCCCCCATTTCTATGCTGGTTTCCATACAGGAAACAGTAATCAAAGCTTGCCCAAGACATTTTGCTGCCTGAAGGAAGCAGCAAATGGGAAACCCCCATGCTGTTATTTTTATATCAAGAAGAAAATCCTGCAAGCACCTCTCCCACTCACTACTAGTAAAAATACAGTAAAAGCATAGAACAATCAGTTTGCTGATTTTTCAGTATACCCAAAAGCTGCTGCCTGAAGCAGCGGCATCACTATTCCTCATGGCAAGGATAGCCTTGATAGAGAGAGCAGGTTTTGCATTCCCTGCAACCATGAAACACTGGGTGACCTGGAGCAAGTCACAGCCTCTCAGCCTCAGAGGAAGGCAAAGACAAACCCTCTTAACAAATCTTGCCAAGAAAACCCCATAATAGGTTTGCCTTAGGATTGCCATAAGTTGGAAATGACTTGAAAGCACACGACAACAAGCCCTGATAGCCACGCCAAAAGTCTTTTAAGTGCTTCTTTTTAAAAAATTTTTACTCTGTGAAGCAAACTTCATTTTCTATCAACAGTCATTTCTCTTTCTTCCTGGGCCACTGGAAGGATGACCATTAGGAGGTTTTTCAGAGTTTCAGTCCAAAAATAACTCCACGATCCATCCTTTCTCTTTCAGCCCCAACAGTCATTCATCTTCCATCATCCTTTCTCCACATTCCACACCCCTCTTCCCCCCATAACTCACACTTAACCTTCCAAAGGCATTCTAAAAGTATTGCTGCATCTCTCTCCCTATTCTGAGGATAGGTCTGTGTATCCCATGTGGTTAAAGACCACATGTTACTATAATCCCCTGTAAACAAACAAAACGTCCCATGACCCTTCATGATTCACCCAGGATGTTCTTTTTGAGGGACTATCTTTGCTGAACTTTGTCTCTGACTGTCTCAGATTCTGTTGCCTCAGTTCTGATCCTCAGTCAGTATCAGCCATGTTTAACCCTGTCATTGTAGACATCCCAATTCATGGCCTATGGGAATTCTAGCAAGAGCAGAATGGAGAAAGTATGGCTCATGGGCTGTCTGCATGTGGCCCCCCACCCCATTTTTACAGATGTTCCCAAATCCACTTGAATTCTCTCATTTTCTTATTTTTTTTTCCATTAAGAAATAGCCCCAGTGGGGCCAAACACCCCAAACCATGGTGGCTTAGCTTTCTTCATCCCACACATCATGGTCACTTTCAGGCCACCAAAACCATAGTAGTACGGCTGGCTCAGGGGCAAGGCAGACAAAACAATATCCTGCTCCCAACTCAATTGCTCACCCCTGATTTAGAGGTCTCTCACACTACACAATGTGATGCCACTTGATTGCACTTGAACTGCCATGACTCTGTCCTATGGTATTCTGGGATTTGTGGTTTAGGAAGGGGTACTTAAAATTTTCAGCCAGAGGGTTCCTCTAGTGCCACACCAAATCACAAAGCCCAAGATTCCATCAGATGCAGCGATGGCAGCTGAAGTGGGATATAAGTGCTGTAATCCTGTGTTGTAAAAGGAAATCTAGAGTCATTCTGACAGCTGTCATTTTCATTGTCCACCTATACAATACCACCTGTCAGCCTGCAAAGTACTTTTACATGGTCAACTGTTAATCAGATCTGCTCCCTTATCTTTCCTCAAGCTGAGTCCAGGCAATGTACGTCCTCTCATTTTACCCCTCCCAACAACCCTGCAATAACTGAATGGAAACAATTATTTCCCAGAATAGGAGATTTTTAAAGCAAGTTCCCAACAACTCTGTAATGCTGAATGGAAACAATTATTTCCCAGAATAGGAGATTTTTAAAGCAAATTCTGAGTCAATTACTGGTTTGCTAAGGAAATGCAGGAACTATAAACCCATTGTTTTTATATTGTTTTTTATAAGCTGGGTCTTTGATAAAAGGCCAGACACAAAAATACAGCCATGCAAATCTATCACTCAGCCTAGAGTGATTAGATTTAAGTCTGTATCCAGAGTAATATCACTAAAATTTATTTTTATAACGTTACAATAAAAGTGAAACTTCTAAAAAAAACCTACACCTTTCTCAAGGAGGGAATTTTGTATGCATTCCTGATGGCATCGGAAATAATGTCAGGTCTTTTAACTGGGAGGTGGTAGGTAGGAATTAAGAGTAACAAAGCAATGCAAATAGTTTCAAAAGAAGTTGACTACAAATAATGGCACTGGATAAAATATGTTAAATTTCTACATAATTGTTATTTATTTGTTTATTTAAAGAGTGCAGATTAAACTCCAGCCCAGTTCATACTAAGCAGATTCACCTATAAGTAAGCACTACTGGGTGAAATAGGACTACCTTTCAATAAACATGCATATGATGGTTTGTAAATGCCTCATCTACTGTTACAGGATCTTTGTTATTGTTATATGCCTTGAAGTCAAATTAAACTTATGGTTAATGTGTCATAGTTTTTTTGGAGGGGCGAGGGGGCAAGACCTCTTCAGAGAGGTTTTGCTATTGCCTTCTTCTGAGGCTGAGAGCATGTGTCCTGCCCAAAGACACCCAGTAGATTTCCACAGCCAAGGGATTTGAGCCCTGGGCCATTTCTGCACTAGACTGTTAGAGCGCTATCTTTCCACTTGCAACATCCTATGGAATCTTGGGGTTTGCAGTTTCGGGAGGGGCCACGTGGCCCCTCCCGAAACTGCAAACCCCAGGATTACATAGGATGTTGCAAGTGGAATGATAGCGCTATAACAGTCTAGTGCGGAAATGGCCCTGGTCTCGTCAGTCCTAGTCCAGCACTTCAACCACTATAGCCAGCTGGCTCAGAAATAAATTAAAGAAAACAAAAACAAAACACAACTCTCTCCCCAAAAGGCACACCTGAATACATTCCAGAGGAGTAGCTGTGTTAGCACATTGCAGAGGGAAAAAATGCTAAGTGCCTTATAGACTAATGCATTTTATTAATAAATAGAATAATTAAAAATTATTGTAATAAAAAAAATTGCTACATAATTCTTTATTGGTTGCAGAACTCTCTTTATATGGTTTCATGCTGCCCTCTTCTGGAACAGTGCTGCAGTTTCCATCAACCTGTCATAGCTGTTTATGTAACTCAGTTACTTTTTCAAAATGAAATAAAGCTATTGTAATAAATCACAGATTAATAGACAGATTGTGAAACTGAATGCAAATGTGGCAGCTGAATAGATAAGAGAGAAACTACATTCAGGGCAGACACTGAGGATATGAACAGAGTGTTGGTTATAAATGGATGAAAGAGGTGGATTTTTAAAATTAGAGAGCAGAATTGGCAAGCAATTCTTCAATAAATATATCACAGTGGTTTCTTTTTCAAATAAATAGGAAAAGGTCTGTACTTATGTGTAGGAATTACAATATTTAATTACACAAAAGTCAGGAGCTTCTATCAAGACAAAATATATGAATCTAGATTCAGACCAGCCAAGAGTAAACTTGATATATTTTTGCATTTAGTTGCAAGCAGATAAAGGTGACATCTCGAAGAACCTTCTTCCTGCATCCAACTTATCAGTAGTTAAGATTATTCCTGAACCAAATTGAGGAGGAAGGGGCAACTGATCATTGTGTGAATGCTCCATGAACAGCTGAAAGCGGAATTAAGATTCCACATATTGGCCTACTGATACTTCTAGCTAGAGTAAACTCACTGGACAGTACCCAAAAGCCAACTGCAGACCATTTCAGCCTAACAGGAAAGGATTTATCAGTTGTGGTCCTTAAACAAGGATATTACAAAGCAAGACTAGACAGAGCAACAGCTGGATTGAATTATATTCACAAATTCCAATCCATATCCAGAGGTATTGTCACATACAGGATAACTCCAGCTTCAGAGATTCAGCTTAGAAATCTACAAAAGTATTACTCAGGAACTTTAGCGTAACAGCCACACATTCTGGCCATTGTCAAGACTAAAAGCCCTATTGGATTTACAGTTTCTTATAAGCAGTAGCATTGCAAATTTGTGTATGTGAAGCCCTTATTTGCCAGATCATTAAAGCAATTCTTTTTTCCTGCCTGCCAGTGTCCTGACCTTGCCTCTGCCTTTGTTCTTCCCGTTATCAAGGTTTGTTAGAACAACATACCTTTGCTCCCCAGGCACTGTTTTCTCATTCAGTTTCTACCATCCCCTTCCAGCCCCTATGTTCCAAGTATTATGTGGCATCAAACAGCAAATAACATGATAGTGAATCACAAGGCATTATATGCTATCAGTCATCAAAACACTACATGTTATTAGAATGGCATTACGATGGCATGGCAGGGAAAGCGATTCTGCCCTTCCAAAACTGTTTTTTTTTTCTCCTCTTCAACCTGGTTTATTTGTGTGTGTATCATAAAACTTGCAAATTGATTGGGAGGTCCTAACATGTTCAGTATCCGCACACTCGTATTCACTGGGCAGTAGATGTTTCCAGTTAAAAAAATATTGTAGTCATCCCTTGTGTTGTTGTGAATCCAAAATCTCTGAAATGTCAAAATGCTGATTTTCCCACACCATGATTGATGGGGGTGTGGCTGGTCAAACAAACAGAGTGTCACACATTGAGCTTGACTGCTGGTCTGAGAAGGCACAGTCTTATTGTGCCTTGGAGAAGCTGCATTCCCTTGGGCACTCAGAATATGCTGGGCTTGTTTCCCACCGACTCCTCATCATTCCCTTGACTATCACGACTCTTTTCTCTCCATCTGATGGAGACTCTGTTGTGCCTCCCTCATTGTCAGAGCCAGGGTGGATACACTCCCAGGGGCCTTGCTTTAGCCCTCTTTCTTCTTTGGTCCATTTCTACTGGGACTCTTGGGTTTCTCCGGACAATTGGCAATTCAGTGCTGTCTAGGCCTCATTGTAGACATAGCCCTTGTCTCATGCGTCGCTTCTGCTCATTGGAAACCAATCCTCAGCCATCTCAACCTGCTCCTCTGCTGCTGCTGCTCTTGGCTGTTGGCTTTGGGGTAATGCTCTACTTCAGTCTGAGGCACTTTACTCATTACCTCAGGGTCTCAACCTCTCTGGCTAGCAGCATCTACCCCATCAGAGTATCAGGGCTGTCTCACACAATGGCCCGTCTGAGGATCTCTGGCTTCAGCCCCTCCTGAAAATACTTGGTAGCTTCTGACCAGCCGGATACCTGAGGTGTCAACCACTGGAATTCTTCTGCATATTTTGCCACTGACTTGTTTCCTTGCTTTTGAAACATTAGGTGTGAGTTGGCTTTAACCTGATGAGAAGGGTCTTCGAACCACCCGCTCAAGCAGTTCATAGCCTAAAATTTGCAATTCTGGAGTGCAAGCATTGTAGAGGCTCACTAGCCAGCCATAGGACTGTCCCTCAGCTATGCTGCCACACATCTCACTTTGGATTCCTCCATGGGGAACCTGTGCTCCCATTCTGCCATGAAACCTGCCATCTGGATTAAATATGGTAGCTGCTCTGCCTAGCTGTCCAAAGTAGCCTTCAACTTTTGTGCCCCAATGGGAGGTAAGCAGCACAGGAGCAGGTCCAAGTCCTGCCACTGGCCCTGCCAGGTTTGGTGGTGCCACTGCTATGCCTACTGCTGCTGGAACTGGTACCAGCAACTGGGCCAGGTTTGGCAGCACTCTCCCAGTGCCCATTGATACTGGGCAGCTGGCTCCACCTGGACTGACTGAGTTTCTGTCACCGTGGTACCCTCGTCCACTTCAGCTCCACACCCTTGGTCTTCCTTCAATGCGACCAATAGTTGCTGGATTTTCTCCAGTTCCCTTTGAAGGTACAGGTTCTCCCATTTGGTCCCTTCCACTACCATCACCTGTCAAAAAGTGCCACCAATGTGGACATGTCAGTCAGTCAGCCAGCCTCCTGGCTTGTCATCTGTGTCACTGAGTTGGCTCCCCATCTGGGAACCATGGGCCTCCCACAGCCAAGATGGTGTAGCTGCCACCATCCCACCATCAGTGATGCCTGCCACTGTCTCTTTGGGGCATGTGCTTGTCCACACCTCACTTGGACAGTCCCTGCGTGGAATCCTGGCTGTCCCAGCTGCCACATGCGGGATGGTCATCACTGTCAAACTACCCAGGAACTTCGGTTCTGCCATGCTGGAGTGCATGCCCACTGTGGCTCTGCGTCTGCCTCCTCAGACTCCCATTGCTCCCTGATATATGCTGGTTTCTCCTCTTCCAGTCAGTCCTCCTGGAGCTGTTCTTCTTCGTGAACCTGAGCTTCACCTTCAGACTGCATGCTGCAGCTTTGTAAAAGTATCTCAAGGTTCAGGCACAAAGCAGGGAGTCTTGGCAAAATGTCATGTACAGGATAACTTCAGTCCCAGAGATTCAGCTTAGAAATTTGCAAAACCTTCAGAGTAACAGCCACACATTCTGGCACTTGCCAAGACTATAAGCCCTATTCAATCTGCAGTGTATGATAAGGATTAAAATTACAAATTTGCACGCATGAAGCCCTTATTTGTCTGCTAATTAAAACAACTCTTTTCCTCAGGTTTACTTCCCACCCTCTGGCATCCTGACCCTGTCTCTCCCTTTGTTCATCCCCTTGTCAAGATTTGTTAGAATAACATATCTTTGTTCCCAAAACAGTGTTTTCTCATTCAGTTTCCACCAGCCCCTTCCAGCCCCCTATGTTTCAAGTATTACATGGCATAAAACAGCAAATAACATGATGGGAGAGTGCATGGTGGATCACAGGGCAGTGTATGTTATCAGGAATCAAACTACTAGCTGTCATTAAAATTTCATTATAATAGCATGGAAGGGAAAGCGAAACCGGCCTGACATGTCTGAACAAAGACAACGGCTTTATGGTACACTAGATATATTAATATGAGAGTCCTTGCTGCCACACATATAACAAAAGGAATCTTCTCAGAGAGAGTTTTCAACCCAGGGAAATGGACATTTGGTAAGCAGATTTATTGCTTTCACACATCAGTGCAGTAACTGACCACTGCAAGGGCTATTTCCACACAACACTCTTATAGTGCGATCATTCCACTTTCAACATCCTATGGAATCCTGGGGTTTGCAGCTTAGGGAGGGGCCAGCTGGACTGAAAACCCCAGGATTCCATAGGATGTTGAAAGTGGAATGATCGCGCTATAAGTGTGTAGTGCGGAAATGGCCAAAGATCTGAAAGATCTTTATCACTTAGCTCAGCCCTTTGAAAATTTAGGACAAGGGATGAGATTTGCATATTTCTGGATCCCATTACATTCTATCCCACTTCCACAACTGTATAAATGTACCTATAACTGAGGCTTTAATACTACTCAGTACTACATCTGAAGAAGTGGGTTTATATCCATGAAAAAGCTGAAAGCTCTTGCTAATCCCTCCCTCCCTCCCTCCCTCCCTCCTTCCTTCCTTATGGGTGCTGCCACATTTCTTTTTTCTCTCTCCCTTCCTTCTCCCCCCTCCTTTTTACCTCAATGAATCATTTGCTGACTAGTGAACTACAGGGGTATAGCTACAGGGGAAAGGCAAAATTAGGGCACTGACCCCTAAACTTCTAGCAGGGCAGAGGGTAAGATGCTGAAAACAGTACATGCCTAGCACTCTTGTATTTGTTGTGGTTACCATTCCCTTGCTAATTTTGCCTGCCTCTTTTCTTTGGATGCCTAAACTATATTTTTAAATGCACAATTGAAGATTTGGGTTACTAAAGTGCTAGAAATTCAGGTACTGAAGGAAAATTTCATGGGAGAAGGCGGAATTCTTATGAGGAAGGGAAATGCCTTCTTTTTGCCCGCCTCCTCACCACCCTCACTTGGTAGTTATACTTCTGGTCAAAAGATACATAAACCTCATTAATTTAATGGATCTGCTCTAGTTGGGGTTACCAATAACATTCAGGCCACTGTCTAACATCTTCAGAGTAAAATGCTGTTGGTTGCTATAGAATCAAAACTGTTTTGTAAAAGTGTTTTTGCCATTTAAGAATATAAGAGTTATGGTGACTCAGACCAAAGGATTATCTAGTCCGTTATTTTTCCCCCGCAATGGCCAATCAAATGCTGATGGAAACCCAGAAGCAGGACGACTGCCACTGCACCCAACCATTCACGTTCTTCAGTAATTCATAACCACAGAAAATATAGCTCTGGTACTGCAGATAATATTTAGCCATCCTTATAACATTTATTTATATATATCAGTAATATTTTATATAGTTATATACTCTTTCAAATAGCCTTTTAAAATGTATACATATAGTTTTTTTTAATAAACTTTAACATTTTAAATACTTAATGTTTTAACTTTATAAACTTTATAAACTGTTTAATTTTTTTTTTTTAAATCTTATATTTATACTTCTATTAATGGTTTTGTATTTCTAATTTGTACTATTTTAAAGAAGTTGTTAGCTACCTTGAGTCCTCTTATTGGGAGAAAGGTGGGATATGAATGAATAAAATAAATAACAACAAAAATAGCCCCTATGAGTTTCTCCCTTTAAAGCTGTCCACACTTGGTGGTCATGACTGTATCTTGTGGTGGCAAATGCCATAGTTTAGTTGTGTGAGGCTATACTTCCTTCTGTCTCTCTTGAATCTCTCACTATTCCACTTCATTGGATGACATTTGGTTTAGTGTCATGAGAGAAGCAGAGCATTGTTCTCTGCATTGTACATAATTTTATATGTCCCTGTCAGGTTCACCCCACTTTACTTTTTCCTAGACTGAGGAGGAGGAGGATCACCACTGCCACCACCACCAGTTGCATAAATTCTTCTCACAAAGGCTTTCTCCACCCCTTGATAATTTTCTGCATCTTCTTTGGCATTACTATATCCCTTCTGAGGTTCAATGATCAGAACAGTATATGAGATTTCAAGCACTATACTTTTATAAATTATTGGATGCTCTTTTTTAGATATGAGACAATCTTAAAATAGCTACTGTGTTAAATCTAGTTGTCAAGAATATCTCAGTACCTTGGTGTCCATAAGATGGTGCTATGTTTCCTTCCACTGAACAAATGTTGATTTATTGGATTTCAGTCTGCAGCCATATAGTTCCTCCATTCTCTCTCATTGCTGCCAGTAGAAATCCTGGTCAAAGTTTATTAATTTTCCTTTGTTTGGGTTGTGTGGCTTTCAATGATGACAGGAGGGAAAGCCCTGAAAAAAGTCAGTGGAAGTTAATTTATCTTCATTTCACTATAATACAATGAATAAGCTGTAAGGACACAGGAGGTTTTACAGTTTTCCCAACAACCAGTAGGATCTCTCTCTGCATTGCTGGTGAGATTTTGATTCTACAGTTGATTCAGACAAGTGTTAACAAAAGAGTCTCATGATCTTCTCACTGCAAATTCATCTTAACAATTTATTTTGACCATAAATGAGAGCAAGATTTGTAATATCTCCTTACCTACAGGCAAATATCTTTATTTGGTGAACACAAAATGACTATTGATAAAGTGGATAACTTAACACAGTATGCTTTTAACCCCTTAATTAGCTCATTGTCCATCAGATAAGACAAACACATTCACTTTTGGAGGGAGGCTCACTCATCAAGGGGGTCACATCAACACTATTAACAAATGCCAGGAATGATAGAATGCATATTTGGTAGGTAGGATGCCCAAAGCTCAATCCTACAGTAAGGCTGGCCCCTCCCTAAACTGCAAACCGCAGGATTCCATAGGCTGTTGAAAGTGGAATCCTAGTGCTATAACAGTCTAGTGAAGAAATGACCTAAGTCTTTTACTCCAAGTCTCAAATCAAGTCTCAAGACTCTGCCTTCAAGTCTCAAGTCCTTGAAGATACTTTCAACTCAAGTCACAAGTCTGGGAGCCAACTTTATCCTCAACCTATAATCCAGAATTTCTGGACAGAGACAAAAAGCCAGTTTTAACAATTTAAGCAGAGTTGGCCTTCCACATTTGCAATTTTGCCATCTGCAGCTTCAGAAGTGGGGACTAGCATCCTTCTTACTCCCCCTTCCCAAAGCTGGAGGCTTTTGTGCCAATGGGCATAAAAGAATCTACAGCTTTGGGAACTGGGAATAGGATCCTTCTTACTCCCCATTGCTGAAGCTTCAAAAGCTTTAGAAGGATCCTGCCTCCTCAAGCCTGTTGCCAAGCACATTTGCTGTTCCGCTCTGAGAAATGCACCCTGCACCCTGGGGGTGAGTCTTGTCTTCTGCTCTTAGGAAAAGATTTAGAAGGCACCTCCAATATTCAGCAGGGACAGGCTGCTGAGTAGACCTCAAGCCCGCCTCAAGCCCATTGCTTAAGCCGTTTGCTGTTCCCGTCTGAGAAATGCACCCAAACTTTGGGCTTGAGACAGATTGTCATATGACCAGTAGGCAAAAAGAGATGGAAGGTTGTAAGGTTGTAAGGTTGTAAGTTGTAAGGTTTCTGGATGAATGTGTTATGTTACTGAACCAAGGGCAGCAAGTCAGTCGCTAAAAATATTCAAGTCTCGAGTAGAGTCGAGTCAGTGCATGATTTATTGCCGAGTCGAGTCCGAGTCGAGTCATTCGAGCAACTTAAGTCCGACTTGAGTCTGAGTCAGTTGACTCGAGTCTACATCACTGGAGGTAACTCTGAGCAAGGCCACAGAGCAAGCCAAAAAAGCAGGAGGCAATCTAGAAATCAGGGTTATGTGACAGAACACAAGAAACCATGTTACTTAATTAAGTCATCTCTGGGAAATGGGAATCCTCTAGGCCCCACGGCCAACAAGGGGAAGTGGAGTAAATCCCAGTCCAGAAAACTCTTCACTGAGGAGGTCATCAGCTGCAGGCCAGTGGTTACTGCCTGAGGCACTGAGAAGCAGATTCTGACCTTTATAATATATTGTGCGTTTAATGTTGGAATACCTCTGTATACAATCATAAATATACCTATATGTGGACATGGCACAGCTATAGTCACTACTTGGTAACACCTTGCAGAAGACTGCCTTACCAGTGGCCACTTGGCAGGAAATTGAGGGGGTTATGTCAATGGAAGGGGTCTTCTGTATTCCTCTATTCCACTTTTATAGTTTATTCTCTACAGGCTAAACCTATGGAAATGTCAAGTAGAACCCCTTTCTATAACCATTGTATTTTATTGCAGTTTGAATTTCAATTGTTCCAATGTCATTAATGTGAGTTAAAAATTAGAGCTTGAAATTAAATTGCATTTTGTTTGACGTAACAAAATTTAGCAAGTTTCTACATTTTTCAGTGTATCTATAATTTTTTTTAAAGTAGTGAGCTAATGGCAACTTTGACTAAAAAGTCATGCAAATACTAAGGATTTAAAACTAAAAACATTCCTTTTGCGTGCATGTGTGTATGAGGGAGTGTGTGTATGTGCCTCAAATTGCTTGTCAATTTATGGCAACCCCATGAATTTCATGGGCAAGGAATCCTCAGAGGTGGTTTTGCCAGTTCCTTCCTCTGGAATGTAGCCTACAGCACTTGGTATTCATGGGTAGTATCCCATCCAAATACAACCAGGCCCGATCCTGCTTAGCTTGCAAGATCAGATGTGATCTGGTGTCTTTAAAGGAAAAAATCCTTAAAAAATGGAGTTCCCTTTTTTGTTTTTACTTTGACCAGCAGGGGTCACTCCTAATCCTGCAAAAGAATGATGAGAGTCTTGAAGCAACCTGGCCTGTCTAATCTGGAAACATGCAGCTGACAATTTATATCTGTTTGGCATCTGGATTATGAGTCAGCAGATGATAAAATCAGATATTTATGACACCTCCCTTTACCATCCTTGACAGAACAGTGCTAAATTTCATATACATTGATCTGCAAGCCACTTGCTGAGTAAATATGTTTCAGGAGCTTATTCCTCTGTATAATCTTCAGGCTGTGGGTGAAGGTTGTGGGTAATGAAATGAAATTTTAAAGTAACATTCCTGTTTCTTCAGCATCATGGAGTTTTCTTTGCATGACTCCTTGAGCTCATAGTGGGCATGATTTTCTATTGCAAGTTGAGCCACTTCTGGGGCCTTTCCACAGTTTCAATTATAGCTGTATGATTTGACTTTAACTGCAATTGCTGCATGCTTTGGTTTGCAGTTTAAGGAGGGACAGCTAGATTTTTTTTAGCTAGAGAGCTCTGGTGCCTTTCTAGACTACAAATCCCAGAATTCCATAGGATGCAGCCCTGATGGTTAAAGTAGAATCATAGTGCTTTTGAAAATACCGAGGTGGTATGTGATAAAAACTTGGAAAAGAATTTCCAGAACTTGGAAAAGTTACCTTTGTAATAAAAAATAAAAAATACCCCAACAGTTCCAAAGTCTGGATAAAGCACTCTGCTCGCGTACCCTCCAACTCTCCTGATTTGGCAGGGACAATTTTGGTTGATCCTCTGTTGCCCCCTTTTTGAGCTGTTTTTAAAAAGTCTCCTTTTCCCTTGTTGCTGCAAACTGAGTTTGGAATGCAACAGTAGTTTGCACACTATGAGCATGGAGAGAGGAGAGATGTGGCAGAATCTTGCCCGTTCCAGTAGCATCAGGCCAAAACAAACTGCTGCAGTCTCCCCTAGCCCGTGTGTTCTCCCTCCTTACTAACTTCTGCTATCTTGACCACAACCTGATGTTGCTTGGCCATACATGTCCTGATTTTAATTTGTGAAATGTCAGAGGGCATGAACTTGTATATGGGAGAAAGATGTAAGAGATGACTTGACTATATGGATCAACTGTCCACTCCCAGCCTGGATGGTTACCAAAGATTATGAAATAAACCTTACAGTCAAAACTCTATCTTATTGATCATTCTTATAAGTAAGCTCTGTCACACACTGTTCTCCATAGGTGGCAGTTTACAAGGCAACTAAATGGACTAAACTTCATTTGGTAAGACAGGTAATAAAGGCAGATTTTAATTACACTCACAGAGATGACTGACCATGCCAAGCTGACCCCACAGATAGTCCTATCAGTGCTTGACCAAGCCCCAAGGGATGCCACAATTAATGGTTTAGGCCTGGCATAAGCAGATGGAGATCAAAAGTGACACTCCACACAAGCCGGAGTGAGGCAGAGGGGAAAGGTCATATTTCAGAATTAACAGGCAATCATCAAAAGGGCCAAAGGTAGATGATGTGCTCCAAGATATGTCACGTTCTGGATTAGTGGGGAAGGTCAAAGTCTCCGTGACTAATCAGTGATCTAAAATATGAAGATGTTATGGATCTCCTTTCCACCCAATAGGCTGATGGAGGAAAGCTGAACTGATTGCTTGCAGATATTACTTGAAATTAGGCTAGTTGGATTTACGATATTAAGCAGAGGGCCACATGTCGTTCCTAGCCCACAAGTTGTGAATCCCTGCTGCACTTGTGTGTTTGTAAATGGAGCAAATATTACTCCTCCCCAACATTACTCTCTGGTGCAGTTCTTAGCAATTTGGATATTTTCCCACTGCGTGCACACATGTACACCAAATTCAGAGTCTGTGAAGTGCACAGTTCCATTGCATTCCATGCACCAGCATGTAAAATGCACAAGTGAATTCCATACAACATGTTACAAAGCATGTACCTTATTTCCTGACAGTTATTTAAAGCTTAAATATCTCTAAACGCCTTATTGTTTCCAATCACTAATCTGAGAAAGCAGCTAAAAAGTGACAGGGGGAGGGGCTAAACTGATTGGGAGCATGCCTAAGAGACGTTTGCAACAGGAAACATTTCAGAAGAAAATAATGATCTGGACAGGCTCCATTATCTCAACATCCTATTCAGTGATAGAACTGATCAGCTCCTGATGGGAATCCAATAAAGAAAGGAATTCACAGGCCTACATTTTGTCTCAGAAATTATTTTTGTTGCCCAATAAAATGGTCTAGAGAAATATCAATGAAGACAGAGACCATGCCCCTTCTTAGCCATGTGAGGAGCGGGGGCAAAGGACACTAAGATACAGGTAATAAAGTTTCAATGCCATTACCAACAGAAAAGTAACTTCTTTTGAGATCCAGGCTGTCCCTGTCCTGTGTGAAGCTAACTGACCCTTTCTTAGGCAACAACAACAATAACAACAACGGACTATGCACAATACTGAAATAATTTAAAACACACTCTTAAAAAGAATAAAAAGCAGTTAAAACAGATCAATTAAAAACAGTACAGCACGGTCTTTCACAACAAACATTATCTGGGAAATAAACAGTCAGTCTTGCAGCAAATTAGTGCTTATTTGGTACTTCACAAGCTGAGGTGTTTGGAACTGAAATATAAATCAGTATGTACAGGTAAAATGCCGTATCTTTCTTGCCACAGAAAGAGAACTGTAGTTGATTAGATATATCCGAACTATAAAGAATATCTCTAGCAAGGATAAAGACTCCATGCCCCCCCCTTTCTCATCAGCCTGCTAGATTTCAGCTCTCACCTCATAACTATAAATAATAGCTCTGGGGTTAGTTTTGCTGCAGAGACAGGGAAAGACAGGAATTAGGAAAAACCAAAGCATTTCTTCTTTCCCGCTCCCTCCCTCTCTCCCTTTCTCTCTTTCTCCTTGTGTCATTGGCAAACCGGAGCTCTGTTGTGGTCAGTGGTAGGATGTGCAAAGTAGAGTTTGAGATTCCATCAGGGCCTGTTTTGTATTTCAAGCAGACTAGTATCATGTGTGGTTCAATGGGATAGTAATGACGGCTACAAGGTGGGTGGAACAAGGGGGAAGAAATGTTCCTCTGTAATTAACAGAAAGGCAGAAACTCAGAACAGACTCCCACTCTGCTGATTTAAAAATATATGCCCACAGAGACATAAAGATGACATCTGCAGGGCCGAAGGTCGACCGGGTTTGTCTTGCTTTGCATTCTCTGCAACAGCCATTCGGTATGTTTTCAACCACAGTTTGAACTTTAGCTGCTCAAGGAGTCTTTTAAATGGTAACGGTTGTGGGGAGAATTCAATACTGCTGTGGCTTTTTCTCAAGAAAAGGCCGAACAATAATTTAAAAAAAAGGTTCGTACTGTAAAAAGAAATCAGCCAACACCTCAAGTATTGTTTTAACTTATCCCTTTTTTTCTTTTCATCCTTGATACGTTGTAAGGGGGAAAACCTATGCTTTTTAGAAATTATTTTAAAGATTCTTTTGTTCGGTTTAATTTGGGGACTTGGTAAGATGCTCTAAAGCAACGGCTGATGCTTTATATCATTTGTGTCAAACACAAGGCCCGCGGGCCAAATCTGGCCCACCAGGCCATTTCACGTGGCCCTTGCACCTTCCCTGCAGATGCGGCACTCCCCTCGCCTCACGAGCCCAATCCCCACATTGCGGGTCCCCAGCTGCTGGTATTCTGAAGAGGGGGCCCAGCAGCCAGCACTCACGACCTACTTCTATTTCTGTCCTCTGTCCAAGCCTCACCATCAGAGTGTTGCCTCTGGTTACCATGGCAACGCTCTGGGCAGCTCGCCAGAGTTGAACAGAGGAGCAGTCAGAAGTAGAAGTAGATTGCGAGTGCTGGCTGCTGGGCCCCTCTTCAGAATACCAGCAGCCGGGGCCCACAGTGTGGGAATGGGGCTCACCAACTACAGAAAGGGGCAGGGGGGCAGAAAGACCCGCAGGGGAGGGGGAGCAGAAAGAGGCACAGGTAATATTGGTCTGACGATTTAAAAAAAACCTTCTGTTTTCAAAATTCATTTTTCAATAAATAGTTGTACACTTGAATATCTTCTTGCCATTATGTTTCCTAGATTTCTAGTTTCAGAGCTAGTTATTACTGAAATCGGTCATAATTAAATGCAGAGGCAATTATTTAATATGATAAAAGAGTAGATACATTTATATAATATCACAGATACCACTGGCCCTTTGAGGGCAACCATAATGCTGATGTGGCCCAAGATAAAATTAAATTTGACACCCCTGCTACCTGTATATCATTTTTTTAAAAAAAACCAGGCCAAGTCTTCTGGGAGATGCAACGAGAAAGTCCCAAAGCAATTAATTCTGATCCTACAGGGCCACAATTCCCAATTATTTTAAAAATGAAGTTATGAATCTTGTATTTTGTTATATGAAGTCCCCTCTCTTTAAGCTTTGAAGAACTATGATTACTTTAGGAGTAGGGTGAATCTGCTTTGTACAATTATCACAATTTGATAGCACTTTAACTGCCATGGCTCCATCCTGTAATTTGTAGACCCTTTCCGCAGCTCACCCATTTTCGGCGTTGGGGTGCGGTGCTCGTATGAGCAGCCTCTGGAGGGAGGCTCTCGCTTCCCTGCTGCTTCGGCTCCATGCGAGTTTCGTGCTCGCACAAGATCCCCACCTCTTCCTTTTGCAGTGCAGCCTGGGACCTTCCCGGGCTGCACTGAGACAGGAAGCGCAACTGGCCTGGCTCCCGAGGCTCTGCATGCAAGGTAAGTGTGCGCGGGGCCCTGGAGCGATGTGCGACTGCTCAGTATTTTCGGCTTCAAGCCAAAAATGAAAAAATGCATGTGCAGTCTGTGTCAGGCCCTGGAGCGTCCTGCAAATGTGAGCGCATCGTGTGGACCGCTCCACAAATGTGCATTATGCTCAAGGGGTCCTTTTGCATTGAAAATGCCGTGTGAAAAGGGCCGTAGTTTGGTAAGGAACTTAGAATTCTCTGAACTCTCCTGAACTGCAATACTAAAGGCTTTTTAAGTAGCTCAAAATACAAACAAAATCTACAAACCCCAAAGTTCTCTAGGAAAGGTGGTACAAAAGTACTATAATTCTGTTGCACAGATACCCCCATGGCTGGCTTTTTCAAGCATTTACCACACTAGTCATACTCCCTACTGACAGGGTGGCACTTTAAGTTAATTTTCGTCCAGCAGAGAATGCACAACTGATGGATGCAGTTTTAATTATGTGATAGATAAATAGGTGACTAAACATTTTCCTGTTTTAAAAAATCCTCAAAAATATACTGTTGATGCGAAAATAGATAGCAGCTTGACCTGACACACAACTGTATGCAAACAAGCATACACAGTTGTCAATCCCCTGGCCCAAACCACATACAGTTATAGATATGAGTACTCTATGCTGTGCTTAAACTTTTGCACGGCATTTGCCATATGAAAGGGCCCCTCAAGCGTCGCACGACTGTGAGGAGCGGTCCACACGACGCACTCACAATCGTGTGACGCGCCAGGGTCTGGCAGGCGCCGATCGCACACTTTTTCATTTTCGGCTGTGAACCGAAAGTGGTGCGCGATCACCCATCACTCTGGGGCCTCGCGTGCACTTGCCGTGTGTGCGGAGCTCCAGAGCCACGGCGCTCGTGCTTCCTGCCCCAGCGCAGCCTGAGAAACTCCCGGGCTGCTCTGTGGAATGAAAAGGAGGGGCTCTCGCGTGAGCAGGCAGCAGCTGCGAAGCTGAAGGAACCGGGAAGCGAGAGCCTCTTGCTAGAGGCTGCTCATGCGATCCCTGCACCCCAGCTCCGCAAAAAGGTGAGTTGTGGAAAGGGCCCAGATGATCACCATTGGGCAGGCATACCCATGGCTCTGCTCCTTCTATGTCATATTAAGTCTATATGCCTAGAAAGCTAGATATTCAAGAACAGACACTAAAAGCAGAATTCAGTAGATATGTACTCAGAAATAACTCAGAAGCAGTTGTATATCTACATTCCTTGGAATAAGCTATAGGGGTGTGTGTGTGTGTGTGTGTGTGTGTGTGTGTGTGTGTGTGTCCTGGAAGGCGTAAGCCAACATCTAATGAACAAGAACAAGGATTTTACCAGCATTAATAGCTGAATAACAAAATGCCTAAATCTTTGCCTGTTGTTATACTATACTTCCTTACCCAACCAAGTGTTATTTTCACTAAAATCAGTGTATCCTTTCTAGATAAGTTGTCAGCTTTAAGGTTTTGTTTTATTTTATTTTTTAAAATAAGTTCTAGTGCAGACTGGAAATAAATGTGAATGCTAGCAATGTCTGCAGGCTGAAAAACTGTTCCCAAGTATTTTTGTTTTAATCTCAGGTGGCTGCCTGATAACATTTTTTGTCATTCCTCTCAACTCTCTGAAGAAGCAGGAGGGGTTTTTTTTTTGATGTAGAAAAAAACAGCCAAGTATTTCTCACCCAGCTGTTGTCAATATGAATTTCAGATGGGAAGAAATGTCTATTAGCTTCTTACAGCATGAGATTCCCAATGAGTTTATATTAATGACAAGAAAATGGTTTTCAAGAACTTTGGAACAGGATGGTTATAATTATGTGTCCATGAAATGATGGGTTCCAAATTTTTGTAAAACTTTTTAGTATGCTGCTTTTTGAATAAATAATATACCTCTGAAGTGGTTAATCCAAGGAAAAGCCACATACTCTTGCCCCTCAGTGCTCCCCCCGCCACTTCAGCCTATTCAACAAACATGTGGTGATTTACCCTCAAGCTGTTGTTTCTTGGGGAAAGACTGAGGGGAAATTTTTGGTGGGTCAGATCTGTCCCACAAAACTGCTTCATGATAATTTTGGCAAGCAACTTATTTCATGTTGATTAAATGTTTGTTTTTTTCATCCATCTTGACACACTCTTGTTTTACTTTAGATGAACAATTTCTCCTTTCCTACAGATGGACCTCAACAGTGATGTTGTATATATTTTTCATTAATTATTAAATTAAATTAATTATATTGAATAGGCCTCCTGGGCCCAGGTCAAGGTGCACGTTTTTATAAGACCTGTGCATGGACCCTCCAGTTCAGTTTGGAGCCTGATTTGGCAATTTTGTTCTAGGCCCAGTTAGGTCTGGATTCTGAACTCAAATTATGATTTGGGAATCTGGGATCATCAGGCTGCAATGCTTTCATCCCCCCCCGCCCCCCCCCATACAGCTACATTAAGTTTGGAGACACTGCAGATCTTATAGAGGAGATTTACACATCCAAATTTCAGGCAGTTCGGTCCAGGTTTTTGTGCTAAGTGCATGGAATGTATGCTGGTCCACCCTCTGAAACCCTATTTTTAAAAGCTGTTGACTGCTCAGTCTTGGCATTTTATGGTGCTTTTGTCAGGGCACTATGCCCTCAGAGCTTCAGTCAACAGAGCATCAGCTAAAGTTTAATTAAAATACGTAATAATGATATGAAAATGAAATGTCGGCTTGTTTGAGGAGAAAGATGCTTTTGCTTTATTCTACCGACTTGTCCACCCGAATGAGATTCAGCAATTCATCATAAGGAAGCAGGAGGGATGGAGAGTATTTGATCAGTAGTCTAGCTGATGAGATCTCTCTGGCAAATTCTTCTGCTCCCCCTTAAGGCATATGGTGACCTGGGCTGGTGTTGGAAACTTTTCTTTCATGGCTCCACAGCTCTCCCACTCCATCTCTCCCAGATGTGACTGCCTAAGGATTTGTGGGAGAGGAGTCAGAGAGCTGCTGCCACCATGGGATTCATGATCCTTTGTTTCTGCCCAATGGGTTTGTTTCCTGGCTGCTGGAACTCTTCTTTCTCTGTCTTGAGTAAGACCATGGTGTTGCATCTTACGGTTTTGGTGCAGTCCGTTGCTGCTGCTGTAATGCACTGGCAATTTATCCTTGCTTATTTGCCTCAAGCAATGAAGTCAGATTGCAACTGTTGAATATACTCCCATCTCAAAGTGGTCCGTTTCCTTTTCCTGTGGTGACTCAAGGTCTTTCCGCACTACACTGTTATACTGCTATTCTTCCACTTTCAACGTCCTGTGGAAGTCTGGGGTTTGTAGTTTGCTGAGGCCAAAGAGCTCTCTGGCTGAGAATTCTAAAGGCCCCTCCCTAAACTGCAAACCCCAGGATGCCATAGAGTGTTGAAAGTGGAATAACAGCACTATAACAGTGTAATGTGGAAAGGCCCTCAGACTGCTTGGCTTCCGATTAACACATAATAAGAACAACTAGGGCATTTGTGATTGGGAGGGAAGCGGTTTTGGTACCTAAACGTACATAGACTGATACACAAACAACAAGAAAGGCCAATGGAAGATTAAATTAGGTTACTCAACAAAATAGAAGGAAATTTAAAAAGTCTCAGAGACACCAACTCAGATTATGTTTAACAACAGCCTACCTCTTACCACATCTCTTTCACAATCTGCTGCTAACACAGCTGAATGTAATGAACAGAAGAACAGATGACTGCAAGAAGAAATCGTTATATAGCTGCTATGACCCCACATAATCCCTACCCATAAGACCCATGACTGGAAAACACTGGGAAGATTCTTGTCCCAGATGGCACAATAAAGCTGTCAATGAAGCAAGTCCAGCTCCCTTCTTCCACCTCTGCATCACATTGCTTAGTATTTTTCTTTCCGTTGCAGACTTTCCGGCTTTCCCCTGCTTGTTTTTAATGTCCAGATATCCAAATGAGTCTAAAGCACTTTGGACTGTGCTGTTGTGTTCCAGAACAAATATGGCTCAATATGATATCATCTGGTTGGTAGAAATTGATCCCAATCACCCTGATTCACTTTGTAATTTCAGTTTCAGCCACACTGATTGCACAGCCCGTAAATCTATAATACCCTACATAGAAGCAATGCCTTTTTCTCCTCACTCCACTCTTGGTCAACTGTGGGAGAACAGGGAGTCATATTATGCTCCACTCCTGGAAAACGTGAGCTGCACCCTTCTACCCTACGCCACACAGCAATTAAATTAAATTAAAGGGTTAATTTAAATCAGTGGGTTAATTAATTCGTGGGTCACAGGCCACATGTTGTTCATCCCTGATCTATTTCCTCTGATTTCAAGTATGGAAGGCCTTTTAAGAATCTTCCCCATGTAAAAGATGAGGTGTCAGGCTTATAGTGATGCCTTCTCAGAAGTAACTCATATATCATGGAACTTGCCTCACTCTAGAAAGATATTGTTATTTTATTGCTACATTATGTTTTACTATGATGGTTAATTTCTGGCAATTAGTGTTTTTAATCCACACTTGAAATTCTGCCCCTATTTCATATTTTTATTATTGCGTGATGATTCTTGACCATCCTATTTATAATTTTTAAGCCACTTATTTAGAATGCATTACAACACTTAATCAATGAATGGCTTCCATTTAACATAAGAATTCTGTGGATTGAAATATGATTGTTTTATGTTTCTTACTCACCTCCTTACTTTTCTTTCAATGAAAATAATGCACTCCAATCTTTCTCATAGGCTGGGTATTCTGTACTGAAGTTTGTAAGCACAAGAAAGGATCACATTTAAAATGGTAGTTTGTTTTTGCAGCTAAATTTTTGTGTTTGTACTTTATAGGACAATTCAGTGTCTGTACTTTATAAGACAATTCTGCACTGTGTTTTGATTGTCTTGAGGAGCTTATGATACCAAGTCCCTTTCCATCAGCAGATCTGGAAGACATGGAGGTATAAACAAGTGTATTGCAAGGCATAAAATTACACTAATGAAACTTCTTCCAGGGCAACACTGAAGAAAGACCCCAGTTCTTCAGATACCTGTCCCATTCCTGATGATTTCATCTTTGCAAAAGAGATAGTGTAAATTTTCAAGCTCTCATTGGACCCAATGAACTATTTACTAACTAAAGGCCTTTTGGAGTCTATGAATCAAGAAGACAAAATCTCTTGTTCTTATGCAAAAACTGTTAACTGTGATTGGAAATATTTGTAACGACACTAAGACCAAATCTTCCTCAGGGTGTGTATTTTCTTCCCTTTAAAGCAGGAGACACTGATTTTGATCACAACAGTAGCAGTGGGCATGAGGGTGTTTAACCTTACCCCACAGTACTATTCTCCTGATCAACAAATGGTTTCACTCAAAGCCACTACTAATCCCACTCTGTGTGTGAGCCTGTATGTGTATATAGGTTTCCAATATATTGCACTGCAAAGATTTCTGTGCTTTATTCGAGGGGTATTTAGCCCACCAGTGGCGTTACCTTTCTGTGGTGGTGGAATTGTGCACTACTGTGAGGCAAGAGGCTATGCTGATGGCATTAATAGTCAAGTCTTCCATGTCAGAGAGGCTTTTTCTGAGGAGCCAGACTAAATGTGCCAAACAGCTAGTTGGCAGCAGCAGAAGTAGGGATGACACTGGAGGAGGATCTTTCAGAGAGAAAGGCAGTGGAAGCATAGCTAACGCTTGACAGTACTTTGCAGAAGGAGGCATGGTAGACCTTTTTGAATTGTTTTTTTACTATGATGAGACAATCCAAAATGAAACAAGAGATAGACGTCAGAAGATGACTCTCCCAGGTTAGATGGCATTCAACAAGCTACTGGGGAAAAGCAGAGGACAATTACAAGTAGCCCTGTGGGTAATGACACAACTGGACTCAAGCCAAAAGGATGTTCAGCTGTTGATGTGCTCAGAGGTGAAAGGGAAGTCTGAAGTTGCACACCACGTATTATAGGGACATAGAATGTGAGAAGCATGAATCAGGGGAAGTTAGACATAGTAAAACAAGAAACGGAGCGTATAAACATTACTATACTTTGGGTGAGAGAGCTAAAGTAGACAGGAATGGGACATTTTGAGTCAGATAATTACACAGTGTTTTACCTAGGAAATAAAAATTTAAGAGGAAATGGGATGGTATTTATAGTGAGGAGAGATATAGCAAAAGCAGTCATAGGATACGGTGGAAAGACTTGTTGAATCGTGTCAGAAAGACTTCAGGGAAAACCTATCAATGTAACCATAATCCAGAGGAAAAAAGAAGAAGAAATTGAAAGGTTCTGTATAGGAGTCCAGGATGAAATTGATCATGTACCATAACAGGACTTCTTCATAATCATAGGTGATTGGAATGCAAAACTAGGAAACAGAGCAGAATCAAAAACTGTAGGGAAATTTGACCAAGGATCAAGAAATGAAGCAGAAGACAGACTGCCTGAATTTTGCAAGGCCAACAGTTTGTTCATGGCAAACACATTCTTCAACCAACCCAAGAAGATTGTATACATGGACATCACCTGATGTCCAATATAGAAATCAAATAGACTACATAATTAGAAGCAGAAGATGGAGAAGCTGCATTCTCCCTACAAAAACAAGAACAGGAATAGATTGTAGTACAGACCATGAACTATCAATAGCAAAAGTTAAAGTAAAGCTAAAGAAGAACACTAAACCAACTATCATGTCAAAATACAGAACGTCCCTGTAGAATGTAAAAATAATGTGAAAGATAGATTTGCACTATTAAGCCTAATTGACTAGGAGCCGGAAGAAGTCTGGTCTGTAGCCATGGGCATTATCAGGGAGGCATGCAAAAAGACAATATCTGTAGCCCAAAGAAAGAGAAGCCTCAATGGATGACAGATGAAACTCTTCAAACAGTCAAGGACAGATGGGAAGCAAAAGTAAAAGGAGACAGAAATAGCATCAGAACTCTGAATGCAACTGTTCAATGATTTGTGCACAAGAAGAACAAGAAATCACTTCTACAAGATCCAAGAAATCAAAGGAAATTTAAACCAAGAGTGAGGATGCTCTTTGACACATTACATGACCAAGTAGAAATAAAAAGACAACAGAAGCAATACATGGAAAAACTATACAAAAGAGATGAAAGTTTGACAGATTCGTTCAAGAAAGAACCATTTAAAGATGAACCTATAATTTTAGAAAGTGAAGTGAAAGCTGCACTCAGAGCATCTTGAACAAACATATCACTAGAACAGATGGCATACCAATAGAGCTGCTTCAGGCTACACAGGCAGAATCTACTGTAGTTCTTACTAAAATCTGTCAACAAATATGGAAAACAAAAGAATGGCCCACAGATTGGAAATGCTCAATATACATTACAATCCCCAAGAAAGGAGACACCAGGGATTGAAGTAACCACAGGACTATTCCATTAATTTCTTATGCAAACAAAATCATGATCAAAATTATATAGAGTAAGAAATGCCAGATGTACAAGCTGGTTTCAGGAAAGGTAGAGGCAAAAGGGATCACATTGCAAACATCTGTTGGATAATGGAGCACACCAAAGAATTTCAGAAGAAAATAAGCCCGAGTTTCACAGATTACAGCAAGGCCTTCGGTTGTGTGGACCACAAGAAGCTATGGATTAATCTTAAACAAATGGCTGTGCCATAATATTTTTTGTCCTGATTCATAATATATATGCAGGACAAGATGTTACTGTCAGGACAGAATACAGAAAAACTGAATGGTTTCCCATTGGCAAGGGGGCCAGGCAAGGCTGCATTTTATCACCCTATCTGTTTAACTTGTTTGTGATCTTATGTAAAGCAGACTACACTTGGAGGAGGAAGGTGTGAAAATTGTAGGAAGGAACATCAACAATCTAAGATATGCAGATAACATCATACTGCTAGCAGAAAACAGTAGAGATTTGGAATAATTACTGAAGAAAGTCAAGGCATAAAGTGCAAAGGCAGGTTTATAGTTGAACATTAAGAAAACAAAAACAATGACGACAGATGATTCATGTAACTTTAAAGTAGACAAGGAAGACACTAAAATAGTTGAAGATTTTCCATACCTTGGCTCAATTATTAATCAGAATGGAGACTGCAGCCAAGAAATCAGAAGATTAGGACTTGGAAGGGCAGCCATAAAGAAACTAGACAAGATCCTGAAGGGTGAAGATATATCAGTGAATACTAATATTAGGATTGTCCATGGCATCCTGTTCCCCATTTCTATGCATGGTTGTGAAAGCTGGACAGTGAAGAAAGCTGATAGGAAGAAAATAAACTCATTTGAAATATGGTGCTGGAGAAGAGTTCTACAGACACCCTGGACTGCTAAAAAGACAAATGAATGGGTCCCAGCGCAAGTCAAGCTTGAACTCTCGCTAGAAGCCAAGATGACTAAACTGAAGCTGTCATGTTTTGGATACATAATGAGAAGGTGTGATTCACTAGAAAAAACAATAATGTTTGGTAAGGTGGAAAGCAGTAGGAAAGAGGAAGACTGCATTACAGATGGATAGATATTGTTTAAATATTTGAAGGGATGCCATGTGGAGGAGGGAGAGGGCTTGTTTTCTGCCGCTCCAGAGACCAGGACAAGGAGCAATGGATTCAAGCTGCAGGAAAGGAGATTCCACCTGAACCTCAGGAAGAACTTCCTGACAGTCAGGGCTGTCCGGCAGTGGAATATGCTGCCTCGGAGTGTGGTGGAGTCTCCTTCTTTGGAGGTTTTTAAGCAGAGGCTGGATGGCCATCTGTCGGGAGTGCTTTGAGGGTGTTCCTGCATGGCAGGGGGTTGGACTGGATGGCCCGTGTGGTCTCTTCCAACTCTACATTTCTATGATTCTATGACTCAATCATGGAAGCCACATCCCTGAATCTGCAGAACCTGAGCAGGGTGGTTTATGATATGGTGACCTGGAGGTCTCTTATTTATAGGGTTGCCATAAGGCAAAATCAGCTTGACAGCAGTTAGCAGTAACAGCAAATTTAGGACAGATAAATATTACATGTAAGGGCATTTCCCCCCATCTTCCTCTGTAATTGATCTAATTAAAAAAATAGCTGCCCACGGGTACAAAAATAGAAAAGAAAAATAATTTGGGAGATCCAATTGTGTATCTCTTGTGTCTTTTTTTCCCCTTTTTTTGCCTATTAAGAATTCACGCAAAAGAATAACAACCTTTCTCTTCCAGAAGACAAAAATATTGAGACAGGTTCGACACAAAGTTAGGACTCTGTCATCACAAGTGAGATGCTTCAACTGACAGATTAGCATGAACCAACAAAGATGTGAGCTGCTTTTTTGTTTACTATTGTCCTCCCTGAGTTTTTGGATTGAGATCTGGCTAGTGGATTGC
Organism: Cyclura pinguis; assembly: GCA_030412105.1. Classification (NCBI taxonomy): domain Eukaryota; kingdom Metazoa; phylum Chordata; class Lepidosauria; order Squamata; family Iguanidae; genus Cyclura; species Cyclura pinguis. The sequence goes on from CM059599.1 coordinate 124,528,654, forward strand.
ATAGCCCATTACTCTGTTGCTTACAGTTCCTTTGGTTTGCTATGAAGCATTGGTTTGCTATGAAACTATGAAGGTTTTGTTTTACTTTACAGACCTCATTGCTTGCTCATAGGCCCACTCCCTATCCCCCACAACCATACTCCTGCTTGTACAATAATACACACACACACACACACACACACACACACACAGTTGTGCCATCTATGAGATCTCATTGCCATGCCTGGTTATTTCCTCCTTCAGTCCTTGCCAGATCAAGTGTGTGATCCCCATTGTCGTTCACACATGGTGCTTGTTAGCACATCATTGTTCTCCTATACAAGGCCCGCTATCTGCTTGAGTAATTTAGTGTTGTGAATGAAAAGTGTCTCTTGTTTTATACAACTATAGAGTCAACTTAAGGAGAAGGTGCCATATACAGAAGAGCCAGCACTCTGTCAGCACATCTTATGGAGCTGCACCTTGTTCGCGGTGTATCTGCCACCACGTTTTCTATACCTGCTTTCAGTTTATTGCAGGCCATCATTTTTTTACAATGTCATTCAAGGTATTATTCTTCAACAACAGAATAAGACCCTATTCTTCTGGCAGTCACTCTCTCCTTGATTTTTATTTTTTTATCTTTTCCTTTACTCTTTTAACTTTCATTGCTGGCTCTTAACATTCTATTACTTTAACACTGTTTTGGTTGATTTATTTATCTCTTTAAAGCAGTGATTTTACTGATTGCTTTTTTTAATTTTCTAAAATATCTGTAAAGCTCCCTGTGGGAAGTTGCCAAGTGGGGAATGTCTAAATATTTTAAGTAAACAAATGCCACCTTTCTCCCTGTACTGCCAATGATCATATTTTCACTATCAATGCTTCTCTAGATGAAGTTTTCATTGCTGCATCAAAATGCACTTATGAGTGTTCTCAGCATAATCTTTCTTCATTTCAGAAATAAGCTGCAATCCTGTATGGCTCAGTGTAATGTACCAGGCCTGCATGTTCCCCTAGTGACTCACTGAACAGCCTCTGAAGCTCTCTGCACTGCCATCCCCTGCTTCACGGAAAGCAGGCGGGATCACAGAAGAGCCTGGCTATGTTCTCATAGCCAGACGTGAAATGATTACAGCAAATTTGAGACCTTTGGGAGACCCTGGCAGGTCTCAGTACTTATGTCATCATTTTGCATCTGGCTACAGGGAGACACTTCTGTGATCCTGCCTGCTCCCCACGAAGCACAGAATGGCTGTTGGGGGCGGGGGAGGCACTTTAGAGCCCGTTCCGTAACCTGGAGTTGGAGGTTTGGACTCTACAGAGGGACAAAGGAAGGGAAGGAGGGAATAATGACCCCCATAGCACCCAAAAGAGAATATCTGCATATGTAAGGGAAACTTCTGTGTGTTTATGTCCCTGATAGCATGCCAGCCATTGTATGTTTTAGTAGGTCTGTAATAATAAGAAAAGATCCATGGAATGGCACTGTGCATACATCAGAAGTGCTTGTCACACTGTTGGTGAAGTGATATTGTACCAACCTCCCCTGATCACCAATGCCTATGCCACATTAAAAGATTTTTTAAAAAGTAAAAAAATAAATTATCAAGACTGCTTTCTCTTTCTTTTTTTTTATTAATCGTTTTATTCAAATTCAAATATAAAACAAACAATTATAACTGTCAACTTATTTGAAATATTTCTGATCTTCCACACTGATCTAGATTTCATTATCAATATTTCTTAACATGCTTAAAATATTGTACTACATTTTAGTGCTATTATTACTTGTTGATTCTTGCATTTCCATCTCCATATTCCCACTTCATGATAAAGATCCTGTAGCCCCCTCATAATTTATCTTAAATCATGAATCACAGATTTCCATCTGATGGTACCCAGCAATTACCCGTTACAATTTGCCATTCTTTTTGTATCTCTTCGTCTGATTTCCCTTTTAATCTCTGAGAGACCATATCAGCATTGTTGTTTTCAATCGGTGTACCCCACCATTGTTCTAATGTGGGTATTTGCTGAGTTTTCCACATCTTTGCATATTCAATATGAGCTGTTGTTATCATGTACAGTAATATTCTCCAGTACTTCTTTATACCAGTACCTTCTAATACATCAGTCATATTTAACAAATACAATTCTGGTAACTTAGCAAACTGTACTTTCGTTAATGCACATATTTTGTTATGTATTTCAGTCCAATATTTCTTAGCTTTAGGACATGTCCACCACATATGATATATCGTATCGACCTCATTCTGACATTTCCAGCATTGTCCAGTACCTGTATTATAGATCATTTTTAATTTATCTGGTGTCATGTACCATCTATGAAATAGCTTGTAATAATTCTCTTTCAAATTCTGTGCTACTGTAAATTTCTGTGTTTTTTTCCAGCTCTGCTCCCAGGACTCTAATTGTATTGAATGTCCGATATTTTGTGCCCATGAAATCATTGTTGCCTTTACTGTTTCTTCTTGCCTCTCCTGATATAGTATTTCTTGATATATTTGGGCAAGTAAATGAGGCGGATTTTCAAACAGCCATTTAATTACTCCAGTTTTCTCTCTAAGTTCAATTCCACATGTTTTTATATCCATATGAAACCTTTCTGCTAACTGTCTGTAAGGGAACCAACTTAATGTTATTCCCTCTTGTGTTAATTTTTCTCTTGTTTTAATCTTAAAGTTGTTGGACGTTGATCTCTCAATTATATCATCACATCGCAACCATTTGTCTGTGTCCGTCCATCTGCCAAAAAAAGCCTCTTGCAGTGAGACCCAGGTGGGCAGCTGCGGCATGTTTTTAGTTTTATAATCCTCCCAAATTTTCAGAAGCGATTTTCTGATAAAGTGATGTGTGAAGTCTTTGTCTATTTTTGCTTTATCATGAAACATATAGGCATGCCACCCCATCCTCAGGTCTGCTCCCTCCAGTGCCAACGTTCTCGTGTCTTGTAGGTCTACCCAGTCTTTTATCCACGTAAAAGCCGCGGCCTTATAGTATATTTGAAAGTCTGGTAGTCCCATTCCTCCTCTACTTTTTAAGTCTGTCATAGTATTCCATTTTATCCTAGGTTTTTTCCCTTGCCATATAAACTTAGTTAGTTCTCTCTTCCACTGTATGAAAGGTTTCATGTTCGTTATTATAGGAAGCTTTTGGAACAAAAAGTTCATTTTTGGCAAAACATTCATCTTTATTGTAGCTTTCCTCCCCATCATTGACAATCGGATGGAGGTCCAACTTTCCAAGTCTTTTGTTATTTCTTTCCATTTTTTTTTCATAATTATTTTGAAATAACTCATTGTTTCTTTTGGCTATCCAAATACCTAGATATTTTACTTTTTGTCCTCTATTGAATCCTGTTTTTTGTACTAATTCCATCTCTTCTCTTTCAGTCATATTTTGGGTTAAGAAGACTGTTTTTTCCTTATTAACTTTAAAACCAGAGAATTCTCCATATTCTTGAACTGTAGTAATCAATTTTTCAATACATTTCCCTGGGTCATCCAGTAAAAAGACCAGATCGTCAGCGAAAGCTTTTAACTTGTAATGATATTTCTTAATTTGGACTCCTCTTATTTCTTTATCTTCTCTTATAGCATTGTTAAGTATTTCCATTGTCATGATAAATAGCAGAGGAGACAGAGGACACCCTTGTCTCGTACCTCTGTGCAGTTCTATCATTTGTGTTCTTTCACCGTTTATGACCAGTCGAGCTTGTTGTTGGCTGTAAATTGCTTCAATCCACGCAACAAATTTTTCTCCTGCCTGCATCTGTTTAACTGCCGTCTTCATGAATGGCCAGCTGATCATGTCAAAAGCCTTCTCCGCATCTACAAATATCATGGCCATTTTCCGTTCATTATGCTTTTCATAGTATTCGACTACATTTAAGACCGTTCTAATGTTATTTCTCAAAGATCTTTTTGGTAGAAAGCCATTCTGGTCCTCATCAATTACCTCTAACAGCACTTTTTAAAGCCTCACTGCTAGAATTGAAGCAAAGATCTTGTAGTCTGTATTCAAAAGTGATATTGGTCTATAGTTCTTTACATCGCTCAAATCTCTTCCTTCTTTCGGGATCAGCACAACGTTAGCTTCTTTCCAAGTATCTGGGATTCCTTCTTTTATTATTTCATTCATAGTGCTTTGCAAAGGTATTGAAATCTCATGTTCCATAATTTTATAATATCTTGCAGTGAAGCCGTCAGGTCCTGGAGCTTTATCGTTCTTCAAATTCCTAATAGCCTCAACTACTTCCATCATAGTAATAGATTTATTCAAGATTGATCTTTGGTCTTCATTAAATCTCATTTTATTCATTTTCTCCAGATATTCTTCCACTTCTTGTATTATTTTCCCCTTTGAGATCTTACTCATCAGCTTCACGTAGTAATTATAAAAAGCTTGTTTTATTCCCTCTTGTTTTGTAATTCTTTCTTCTCCTGTTCTAATCTCGGTTATGATATTTCTGGACCTTCTTTTACGCAGCAAACCTGCCAAAAGTTTTGAAGGTTTATTAGCTTGTTCAAAGAAATTATATTTCCTTCTCTTTATCTGTTGCTCTATTTCTTCCAAATTAAGTTGATTTAATTCAGCTTGCTTTACCTTCATCTGTAATCTAATCTGTTTATCCGACGGATTTTGTCTCATCTGTTGTTCAATTTCTTTCATCTTTTCCAAAATTCGCTGCTCAATGTTTCTCTTTTCTTTTTTAATCTCTGCAGTCCATCTGATAAAGTTACCACGCATCACTGCTTTACTTGCGTCCCAAATGGTTTTCATCAACAGCTCCGACGTCACGTTCTCATTAAAATAATTAATTATCTCTGTTTTTGCTTTCGCTATGTACTTCTCCTTATTCCAAATATCATCATTCAGTCTCCATGTTCTTTCTCTGTCTTTAACCCTTATCTTTAATTGTAACGGGTTATGATCAGAGCATAAATTGGAAAGAATGTCCATATCTGTAGTTTTCATCACGAGTTGTTTGGATACTAACATCATATCTATTCTTGGCATTGACCTATGTCTATCCGAATAATATGTATATCCATCCAGTTGCCTGTTCTTGTATCTCCAAGTGTCATATAAGTTTAAATTGTCCATCATATTAAAGAAGCTCTTAGGAAGTTTGCCGTTGTTTTGGGGAGTTAACTTTTGCATTGTCCTATCAACTTGGGGACTGATTACTCAAGACTGCTTTCTCTTTCAATAATAACCATGCCTTTTCTCCTTTAGAAGCTGGGCGCCTCCCCATGATAACGTTGCTGTTCAAAAAAGTGACAAATGCAAACAACATCCCTCACTTTCCAAAACACCACAGAAACACCACTCTGTTTGAGGAAACTTCTCCACTTCTTTCCAAATATATACATCTATCTTAGAGCAGGAATCTTGTTGATGTCGGTGGGAGAATGAGGGTCAAAAATACGTTATGCTAACAATTTGATTTCATCAGGTGGAGTGAGGTTAGGGTCTTACCCCCTCGCAGCTACAATTTCAGTAAATATTAACTTTGCCTCACCCAGTATAGCAGCTAACACTACAGGTGGGAAAACTCTCCCATTTGTCTTGTTTTCATTTTGTTTAATGTCATTAATGTTACATGATAACATAATGTCATTATCTTTACATGTAGTAATGTAGCTGAACACTTAACCATGACAGTTAGACAGCTTTGGTGCTGTGAAAGTTAAATGTGTCTGTCCCCACCTCCAAATCACTATACCCTCAGCTCACAACGAATACGTTGTTTAAACCCTTGACAGTTCAGTTCCATGGGAGGCAGACCAGAGTTAACAATGTAAAAAATTTATACTATGTGAGGAATATTCACAACATTTCTCACTGTCTATAAGCAAGATTGTCTTGATATGTGAAGACATCTTGCCAAGAGGTCAGCAGTCTGCACAAAAATTTTCACCTCCAGCATGTGAACAGAATAAGGAGACTTTTGATTTTTGACAAGGTTTCCTTGTTTGTGCAAAAAATATAACTGCACACACATACATATATACAAAACTCTTCCTTTCATTTCTCTGTGTGGAGTGAAGCACACAGACGCACACAGAGCAAGTACAAAAGGACCAGCAGATTGGTGAGAAAGACATGAGTTTCGTTTAGGTGTAATTTTAAATTATAGATAGGATGGCTGAGATCCTCCATATGACATGTAGATATGGTGTAGTATCTATCCTTCATCTCCCAATCTAACCCACTTTAAAAGCCAGGCAGTTGTATTGAGTGAAAGATTTCTGTGACACTGGTGATCAGGGTGTTGAAGGATGACACATCCTGCCCCATCCTGCTAGTGACTGGTGGTCTGACAAACCATAACAGGGACCATTGTGGAACTCTTCCTAACTTCTTGTTGCACCACAGCTTGCTGGCAGGAAGGTGCTGGAGGAGAGTCATCCTTTAGCATCCCTATCACAAGTGCCACAGAACTCCTTTGCCTAGTATCACTGCTTGGGTTTTAAGGTGAGTTATAGGTGCATTTGCAGTCATGGTAATGGTACCATGTTTCTAAAGGTGAATACAAAACAATTATGAGGTTGCAAGTCTAGCTTAAGACATTGTAACTGCCTAACAGGATGCAAGCCACTGTTTTTAATGTTGGTTTACATATTTACATCGATAATATCTATATTTTCCCTATATCAATAAAATCAATGCTTAAAAAGTTTAAAATAATAATTTATATGGACTAAACAGATGATACAGAATAAACATATTGGACCATTTAACAAATTAAAACTAGATAATTTAAAACCAATAAGAAAGGTAAAACAATTTAAAACCAAGCACTTGTACAGGTTTCAATGAAATCAACTTCCAAAGGCTTTAATAAGAAGCCATGTTTTCACTACATCTGAAGTGACAGCAGGGCGGGCACCAACTAGGCCTCTAAGGGGATGGTATTATGCAGCTAGGGTACTACAACAGGAAGTCCTCTTGCATGGCCTTCCACAATGTATTGTCTCCACACATGGGACACAGAGGAAGATTCTTCCAGCATACCTCAGTCAGCTATATATAGGAAGAGGTGCTTCTTCAAGTATCAAGGTTCCAAGCTGTTTAAGACTTTAAATGTTATCATCATCATCTTGAATTTGTTCCTGAGCTGTTGGCAGCCAGTGCAGTCCCTTTAAAACTGTTGCTATGCCATTTCACACTAGCTGCAACTGCTAAGTCATCTTCAAAAGTAGCCACATTTTGAGATGGTTTTTCTTTAAAAAAAGTGTCTGTATAATAATAGTATATTAACATATATCTGAATAATCAATTATTATACTATATATTGTGATTTTACAATGATATCCTAAAAAATACTAATAATATTACTAAGTGCTAAGCCCTCTATCTGTTGTGGCTCATTAGACTGTAAGCTGTGTATTAGTTATTATTGATAAGTTTCCATCCCTGAAACTTTCCCATTGCCTTGAACATGTTAGCTGCACATGTTCATAAGACTGAAGTGCTTATAACTTACATGAAATTCAAGCAAAATTACAATGTCCTACCATTGCTGGTAGGAGTCCACTTTCATTAAAGCAAGAAGGCCGCTTTTTAGAGTATCTGGATAAGGGTTTCTGTATTAAGTTAGAGCTAAATAGATACATGTGGGGGAAAAAGAAAAGAAGCATGGATCAGCTGGCAGCAGGTGGTCTAGGCAGCCTGAATCCAGCATACCTTTTTGACTTTTGGTTGATTGTTGCCTTCCAAAGTAACCAGACTTTTCCAGTTCTGTGCATGACATCTTGCTGTTCATTTATGAATCTTTTGTGATGTCAGATTACTCTCAGCACCCAAATGGTTCAGTTTTTCTTTATAAGGTGCAAGAAAACCTTAGGAGGGATAAAAACAGTTACAGGTCCATAAACATGTGGTAAACAAAGCCTTGGAGCGTTGCCAGTCACCCTTCAAACACTCCACGGGGCTTCTCCCCTTCTTTTCTTTTCAACACATTCACTTCAAAAGACACCTCTCAAGAGAATTTGTGAGCCTTTCCCTCAAGAATTAAATAAGAACATCTAGAGATTTGCATCCTCAGTTGTACCATGCAACAGCTTACCAGACTGGAAAGAAGAGCTTAGTGTGACTGTGCAACAGCTTCCTGAGGCACCAACCTCAGTTCAGTTCCATGTTGAAGGTTTCTAGGTATTAAATAGTTTATTATTCTGAACAGTGATTGGAGGTAACAAAAGAGCGGCTTGGAGACGGGATGACAAACTCATTCTGGCTACATCAAGGTCAGAGATACCGCATCTCTACTCTAGGTGACAGCCTACAGGCAGGTCTGAATGAGTAAAACCCATGGCTGGAATTCTTTTGGTTACTCCTGATTCAGTAGATCTACTGCAATCAAGATTTGAGACACCAGATAGTCACACATCTTACACAACCTGTCTTTGCCCAGCATCGGTTCTGTGGAGAATTCTGATTCTGTCACCTGCATTGAGAGGGCTAGAGCAGAGCCCAGAAAAAAAAAGAGGCTTACTGTTTCTGCAAGGTAACCACATTACTTACACCCTCAGCTTCTGGTCTACTGTGGAAGTGCTGGATCCCAAACCTTTCTAGATACCTTCCTTGTAATCCTATACAACTCTACTCAGAAACAAGCCCAACTGAACACCATGGGTTTTTACTCCCAGGTGTATAGGACTGCAACATGTTTTTATGTTATTTGCTGAAGGACCTTCTCAATATATTTCGTTTACTTTACACAATTTTCTCTTCAATTGACAACAAAAGTTCATGTGAGATATTGCTTTTTGGTGAGGTCTTCAGCATTTTGCACCAGAGTTTGGAAAAGTTATTTTTTTCAAGTAGAACTCCAAGTACCCCCACCTACTTTGTTGTAGACCCACTGAATCACTGGCAACTTGTTAAGCCAATACATACATTAAAATAATTGATTCAACTCTACTTTGTACTGATTCTAGTTGAGACTACTGTAAGTCTGAGAGGAACCATTGGATCTAGGTCAGTGTCTTGCAACTCACTATGAAACAAGGATGGGAAGAAAATGCTAGTGAGATGTAATATAAAGCAACAAAACTGAGATGGAGATGACTTCCTCATACTTTTAGAAGCACACCAAGCCATCACCACCACTGTAAGATGGACGTACCCCAGGTCTTTGCTCACTGGGCTTTGGTTCAGTGTGAGCCATTTTTCTATCATCAATGAACAGCTTTTTCCAAGAAGTAACAAAAAATATACAGTGACAATATGCATACCTATGTTGCTGATAGTACATGTTGCCAACAAGTACCCGCCCCCGCCCCCATCTCTTTCACAGAACCAAAGAAAAGAGAAATAGGGTATTAACTTAGTAGGCATCTGGCATTTCCTGGCATCATAGAATGAACTCCCCATCTGAAATCAATCAATAGCTGTTTGGGAGGAATTCTTCAGAAAAATCAATTGTGAGGTTGACAGCCCTGAAGTAGCCAAAGCATTCTTGCAGCTGCAGCACTCTTCAAGTCAGTGAACTCTAGGGGAAGAAAATGGTTCTGAGCTCTCTTCTGTAGTAGTGTCTAGGCATCAGAATAGTTCATTTACTTGACAATGTTAATTCATTAATCATTGTAGATACTTTTGTTGTGTCTGCTTTGAAGCTCACCACCACGTTTTCTTTTTCAAATGAAATGTAGTCAGTTACAGAAATACAGTTTGTCAGAAATAAGGATCTATCCCACATTAAGTCTATTTTCTTAGTTTACCATCAGTCTTCCAGGTCTCAGCATTCTGACATTTTCCAATTTTGAGTAGGCAGCTTGGGAAGTGTTCCATGTGTTTGTAGGAATTTAAACTTGCACTTACCACACCAAAGCACAGTTCCCTAGGATGCATACTTCACACATACCTGGTATTGATCAAACACATTTTGGCACTAATATGTTTAAGTCTGTGTATTATGTGAAGCCCACTATTGGAAACAGTCACTTAGAATATGTGCTAGTGGATGCTCTAAAGGGAAGGACATCATGTATATCCAAATGACTGGGTAATCTCAAGGACATACCATCTACTTTCCCATGCTCCTATATCTGCAATTGAAAGAGAGAGATGTAAAGCTCTTGTCACTTTTTAAGATATGAGGAAGATGTGGAGAAGTTGACTAAACTCTTCTTGCCTTTTTTCACCCCCTCCAAAATCCCTAAAGCAGACTGAATTTGCCCACAAAAAGTACTCCTTTCCTGCCCCACTGAAGTTAGATTTATAGCTACATTGCATGAGCTTGCTCTGCTTCTGTCCTTCTTTCCCCATCCCATTTGAGTGGACTCTCAGCTCAGCTCATTCTGCCACATTAAGGGCACTTTCTTTGCCAAATATCAGCATTCTCCCCCTTAATGGAGCAGAGGCTAATGGGATAAAGTGGAAGGGAAGGAAAGAGCATTTTGTGTCCAGCTGTGTCCTCACCAGAATGTTCTGCCTCCTAGCAGGATGGTTTTCCCTATCTTTATTAGTTCATCTTATCCCCTCACCCACCCACTCACTTTCCAAGAGGAGCAAAGGTCTCTTGTTAGATGATCTCACATCACAGTATGGAAGAAGTCAAATGAGACAAACAAAAGAAGAAACCACTAAGAAAAGGAACTCAACAGCCTGGAGTGATTCAGTAGCAGCAGCACCTCTTGTCCTGCAGCTGCAAAGTCCTCTTCCTCCTCCTGCTCTGTGTCTTATACACTTGCCTCCCACTGATAGTTTCACTCCCTTCCTCCCATTGAAATTTTGCTCCCTGCCTCTCATTGTCTGTTCCACTTCTTGCCTTCCTCCCATTGTTTTTTTTTTCCACCCCCTGCCTTCCCTTGACACCTAGTTCAGTCCTACCAGTTATTTTACTCTGTATCTCCCATTGATACTTTGCTCTTTCCTTTCTACTGCTTATTTTACTCCTTGCCACCCATTATTTGCTTCTTGCTCTTACTGTTCACTCCCTTCCTCCATAGATGAGATTGTGCCTTTGTGGTTTCTGGTTCATGGCAACCTAAGGCAAACCTATTACAGGTTTTCTTGGCATTATTTGTTTTAGGGGGGTTGCCTTTGCCTTCCTCTGAGGCTGAGAGAATGTGACTTGCTTAAGATCACCCACTGGATTTCCAGGGCTGAGCAGGGATCTGAACCCTTGTTTCCAGAGTTATTGTCCAGTGCTTAAACCACTATACCATGCTGGCTTTCCCACAAGTGGGCAGTAGGAAAGAAAAAGAGGTGGCCGCCAAGGCTCCAGAACAAAAGCACTGGAAAATATGAAAAAAGAGGAAATACAGTGGCCAGAGACATGAATTGGTAGACATCTGTGCATTGGAGTCCTTTCATCCTCAATATGGTTGCACCTCAGCTGACAATTTTTCTTTTTTTCTCCAGCAGATACAAAACTTAATACATTCCATCACTGGTGCTGGATATCATTTTCTCAAGAAGTGACACTATTTACAGTGTGTATCATAAGGGCATTGGAAGAGATGGGTTAACTAAATCAGATATTGTACGTGCAAGAGCTGAAAGGGTGTCAGTGAAGGAATGCATTATGCCATGTGAATGGGGGAAGTGGAAGAATTTCATTTGATCTACATTTTTAAGTGTGTTGATCTGATTCCCACTCCCTGATGAATATGCCACTTAGCACACTTCTCTAAATGTTGTGTGTGTTTATGAGTTGCATGAGCTTTATTTACAGTTAAATTGACTTCGTTTAACACAATGGCCCTTTTCACATGTGGGGGGGAAACGGTGTAGAGCGACCTCCCACGGAGGTTGTCTACACCATAGAGTGGACTGGCGTGACTACTTTTAGTAGCTTTACACCAGAATCCACTCAGGAGCGGCCGGAACTAGCTGGGCTCCGTGGTTTTTAAAAACCCTTTTTTAGAGGTTTTTAAAAAGCACGGAGCGCGCAGCCCAATGCCGCTCCGTCGCCCGGCTCTAAAGTGGATCTGCAGGCGCGCGCAAGTGCGTGCCTGCAGATCTGCCGGGGGCGGGCTTCCGGCTGGCGAGCTTCTCCGGTTGGTGGAGAGCCTCCACCAACCAGAAGCTGCCATCTGCGACACCGGAGGAGTGTGGAGCAGCGAGCTCACGCTGCTCCACGCGGCGACGGACTTACCCGGCTGGAGGTAAGCTCCGTTTTAGCCTGTTTTCGCCCGTTTCCCCCCCGACATGTGAAAAGGGCCAATGTCTATTGATACTGAATTAAAATGAGCTAAACTTAATGCGGAATTCAGATAATAACTAGGGAACGGGTAGAGACCAAAAGATTAGTAGAAAAGTGTTAATGCATTTATTTAATTATTAGCAAGCTATGAAAAGTCTATTCAAATTACATTTACATTAGAAATACAAAAAAGAGAGAGAGAGAAAGAGAGAGAGAAAATAACTGTTATGATTGTGTTCTAACTGCGATTTAAATTTAAATTAGAAGCTGCATTACAACCGTTACCAGACAGAAGCTAGAAAATGCCAAAAGTGATTCTACTTAGCCCTCCTTGGAGAGAAAGAAATGTTTGCATAAATAAGTCCACTTCTTATCCATGCCACCCAAAACCCTTCCCATGCTTTTTCTTTCTCTCTTTCCTATAACCTCGTCTTTTTATCCACTCAACCTTTCCGTAGGATTCATAGCATCCTCATATGGATTCCAGCAAAAGCCCCAGTGATAAGAGCTTCAATATTTCGTTTCCTGGGAGAGATGAGGAGGTGTTTGGCGTAGTACACAGTTTACACAGCATAAACTGAAAGAAGATTGGAACCTTCCAAGCTGTCCTTGCTACTTTTTTTTGTTGAAAACCTTTTAAGCTTGGAATTCACTTCGCATCATGGGGAAAAAATTTTTTTATAGCCAACTGCATTAATAAATGAACCACCTGGGGAATGTAAAATTTATTCCCTGCATAAGCTTCCTTAATAACTTAATTCTGAGATTAAATTAACATTGAAAGTCCAACTTAGACCAATCAATTCAGTTAAAAATAAATGTTATTAAGTTGCTCCTTTCAGTTAGAAATATTTTAATTTAATTTATAACTTAATTGATTTTAATTTTTAGTTCTTATAACTGGCACATATAAAATGGTACCAATGTAAACAAACAAATACAACTTCAACAAAATAGTGTACGTTATACTACAATTAATTTCTCTATAGTTCCTTCCTATCCTCGCTAACCCTGTTACATCTCTGGATGTTCCTTTAGCAAACACAATCCCAGTGCATAGTAATCTATGGAAAGATGTTATCTTTTATTACTATGTCTTTTTACTTGCGAGAAGGGGCACAAAATGTGTGCTTTCCTTCAATTTTTTTTTTAAAGTTAACACAATCCCTAAGTAATTCTTTCAGCCTTAGTAAGGCCTAGCACATAGCATAGACCCCCCAGGAACAAGCTCTCTTTCTGGCAATGCTAATTAATTCTCACAGTATTTCGATCTCATACTCTTATTCTGTCCTTGGTCCCTTTCACACTACGCAATTATAGCACTATGATTCCACTTCAACTGCCAGGGTTCTATCCTATGGAATCCTGAGATTGCAAGTCGAGGGAGGGGCATTTAGAATTCTCAGCCAGAAAACTCCTCTGCTGCCTCTGACCAAAGTACAGACCACCAGGATCCCGTGGGTTGCAGCCAGGGCGATTAAAGTGGAATCATAGCACTATAATTGTGTTCTGTGAAAGGGGCCCCTGTCTCAAGTGATTATTCTGATTTCCTCACTGCTTCTGTCTCCACCTCATGAAGGACTTTTCTTCCGTTCTTTTCTTTCTGCCACGTTTATCTCATTCCAGCTCTTTACCAGTTCCAGCCATCAACTGCTAAGATTTCCCCCCCCACTATCCTGCTCCTTTCCCCCACTCTCTGGCCATTTCAGGGCCAACTACAATATTTTCAGGCCATTTGTGTTATACCTTTGTAGCCTCTTTTTCTCCTTCCTTCCTTCCTTCCTTCCTTCCTTCCTTCCTTCCTTCCTTCCTTCCTTCTTCCTTCCTTCCTTCCTTCTTATTCTGGGTTCTGTATTTAAATTGAAATAATGCCTTAAGTTGTAATTTTGCTTTTGTAAATGATGCCTTGATCTTTTTGTTCTTTGTTGTTATTGGTGTGTGCCTTCAACTCATTTCCGACTTACGGTGACCCTAATGCAAACCTATCATGATGGGGTTTTCTGGGGCTGAGAGTGTGTGACTCTCAAGGTCACCCAGCTGGTTTCCATGGCCGAGCAAGGAATCAAACCCTGGTCTCCACCATCATAGTCCAATGCTCAGACCATAACACTAATCATATAAATCAGTAAGTATTCTTGAGTAGCTTGGGCATTTACCCACCCTGATAAGTGGTACGGAGGATTTTTTGCACATATATTCTGATCTATTTACAGGTCATATATTCATGTACATCAATCACTGGATGAAAAACCTCTACACAAATGGGTCCTATACAGAGAGGTTTTCTCTTGATTCGGTTGCGGGGCCTGCATTAATGTAGATGTTCCAGAAAATTGGTGATGATACCTATCTATTCTTTTGGATGAGCAATAGGGAAAATCTCCCTGCCACTTATCCTTCCACCTCACCAAGTCACCAGCACAATTGCTGGTTTTCTGTGGCAACTCTTTGGATAAAGCTAAGCATTCACAGATAAATTTAGACTTACCAGCGGCAAATGTGTGCTACAACTGGTTGTTTCCAACCACACTTAAACAAGAAAATTAGATTTCAGAAGGAATTAGAATCAACAAACAAGTCTTATTAGTTTATTTGGGGGGGTCAAATTCTGTCTCATGTCTTTTCCTGTCATATAAAATGTGGAACCCTATTTTTCTTTTTTAAGTGGCATTAATCAGCAATTAATATTAATGGGGATGCAGGGATATTTGGGTTCTGTGATGCTGCTGTCAACCCAAGGGTACCGGCAGTCATGTTGTCAAAATACAGGAATGTGTCTTTAAATATCCTGGACAAACTTATTTCAAATGCTTTAATTCCCATGCCTCATTTTCTGTGTAGTCAAGCATTCTGCTGAGATATGGGAATGCATTTTCAGCAGTGTTCCGAAATGTTCTATATTTAGTCACACCTTTCTATTTTGGGTATTCAGCCATAAGCATTTACTTAAAAAGACTGCATAAGAATAATCAAAACCTGTAGTTCAATATCACTTTTTTGATTTATGTATGCCAAAGGACTGAAGGATCTTGAAAATGACCTAAATTAACTTTTGGAGTTCTCAAAACGTTGGATTTTATAGAAGGGCCCTTCTACAAACATTAAAAGTGTATCACTCTTCTTTGTGCTTTCCTTTGTAATGTCTGGAGTCCAAGGAGGCTGTTTTCCATCAGTTTTGAAGTTCTTTTTATCTCTGTTTGCTGACATTTTAACTCACTATCCAACGCTTGATATAGCTATGTTTGCAGAAGACTGGCAGCCACAAGCGGAAGTTGAGACAGCGGCATCTGCCCACCATCTTGCTGCGCAGCTGCTAATTACCTTGACGTGCAAATTTGCCAGAAAGACGTCATTAAACTATTTCCAAGGGCCAGATCTGTTTTCTCCCCCAGCAAAGAGAAAATGTTGGAATTATCATGGTGACCCTCTGGCTTTGAGTACATCTGGCTTCTCTTGAGCAGTCCTCAAGCAGAGCCATGTCAACCAAGCTATGTTCCAAGTTATGAACAGAGCTTTGTTCATTTGGCTTTGAAGCATCTTCAACTTTCTTACAACCGGGGACTGCTTAGCACATGATTAATTTTGCAGGCTGATATCACTTTTTCCACATAAAACTAAATGATCTTGAGCGCACACCATCACGTTGAATGATCACACAAACACACATAAAAATGCCATGTAGACTGGCCAATATTTAAGACCTCTAGCTATGTGTTCCTCCTGGCGTTAATCACATTTTACACAATTTCCTACAGTGATGCAAGAATTTCATGAGTGAACTGTCCACAAGCAGGACTGATTCAGATTAATTCAATAGTCGTATATTACAGTTTATGTTTTTAAAAAGTTATTCCTAGCTAAGAAAATCGGTATTAACTGTTGATTAACACACTCTTAGAGCTTCTGTAAGAGCAAACTTTGTATATGATAGATGAGAGCGAGTAAAGAAAGAAAAGCAAACAAATGGGATATAGAAAATAAAGCTGTTGGCTTTTCCTTTTAGGAAATTCAGTGCTATATTAATCTCTCTTCTTATGACAAAATACATCACTGGCCTTTCTCCAGGAACTGATCTCTTATTGACATGACTTTCTTATTTTGCTAGTCTGTATTAGCATGACTCTTACCAGCACCAGTGTTCTAGTCAACTCAATTTGAATGATATTCCTTATTATTTATTTATTTTAAAAATTAAGCTCTCTTTATATCCAAATCCTCACAAAGATGCTCCTATCATATGAACAGCAGAAAACAGTAACATTGACCAAGTTCCTGCACAAGGAAAAGTAGCATATACAGTTGGCCCTCCACATTCACTAGGGTTAGCGGCACAGGACTCTCACAAAAGTGAAAAATTGCAAATATAAAAATATGTGTGTGTGTCTGTGGGAAGGGGGTTGAGGCACGATGAAGAGAACGGGTACCAAGGGTGCAAACCAGGCCAGGAAAAGGAGAGGAAAGAGGGGCGGTCAGCATGGTGGCCCTATACTTCCTCTCTCTTGGCCATCTCCTTCTTAGGTGTTGGGGGGCATTGGGAGACGGTTGGTGGTGCTGAGAAACCAGTGTGAACTGTCCTTGGCTGTCCAGGCAGCAGTTGGTGGAGGAGGAGCAGGACCAAAGACAGGTTTTTGAAGGGCTGTGTGGTCTGATTGGAGCCACCAAGAGGGAAGATTTCCCCTGGAAAAGAAGCACCTGAGGTGAGGGGCAGGGTTGAAGAAACTCACAAATAACCAAATCTGTGAAAGTCAAACCTGCAAATGTGGATGACCAACTGTAGTTCCACCAATGCAGAACTATACCCTGTCTCTTCCCTCCCTCCCCACAACTCATTGTATTCCTACTGGGGACTTCAAACATATCCACGTAGTAGCTGAAAGATGGTAGAGAACTGTCAAGAACTGTCCTGCTATGTCTCAAAAGGTGGATGCACAGTGGCAATGGCACCCTTTGGAAGACCTGTAGAAGGCCTTGGATGACATTACCATGGCCGGGTTATATTTTCCTGATCTGTTTCCCAATGGATATGATGCATCATATACCATGTAGGCAATATACGTGATTTCTAATCCCAAGAAAATCTACTTAAACTTGCAGATTAGCTGAAGGACACCAACACTTTGACCAAACAAGTCTTCCATATGGCCTAACAATATTTTTCAGATATTTATTTTGCAGGATCATTGCAAAATAAAGCCCATGTGCACATACCTGATTGTCTGTTTAGATTTATTGTAATTTATCATTTAATCTTCTTAGCTGTTGTATTTGGCTTATAACATTTTTGTTTAAAGCACTTATACATTATGTATGTTATGTTTGATAATGTAGACAGTTGTGTCTCTCCTTTGCCTTTGTATCTTAGCCTCAGCAGTTTGGGGGCTTCATGCCAACATGTGAATAATCTGAAATATCAAATCATACAAAGAATGAAGAAAAGCAGATTTTAGACTCAGGCTATGGACCAATTGTCTTGGTGTTGAATAATGAGAACATGTAGCTTTGACTGTCATCTTTTTGGTCACTATTATCCATTTTGACAATATATAGTCACTTCTTTTTGAAGGGGAGGTGTATTTTTTAAAACCGTCAATAGAATCAATGTACATTTCTCCAGAAATAAGTGACTTTGATTTTGATGGGACTTACTCTTAGGAAAGTGGGTGTAGGACTGTGATGATGTATATGCTTTGTATTTGATTATTTTTGTCATTTTACTTCTTGTTTGAACAGCTTTGCAGTCCTGAGCAAACAACGACTTTGTTATTGTGTGTCTTCATGTCAGTTCTGACTTGTGGCAATGGTATCACAGGGTTTTCTTGGCAAGATTTGTTGGGGGGGGTACTTTTGCCTTCCTCTGAGGCTGAGAGAGTGTGACTCACCCAAGGTCACTTTAGGGGGTTTTCTTGGCTGAGTGGGGATTCAAACCCTGGTCTCCAGAGTTGTAGTTGAACGCTCAAACCACAATAAATCAATATTCATTTTTAAGATGCTACAGGCAACTCTGATGTTGCTACATTTTATCCTGAGTGAAAAGTGGAAGAAATATGGTGCTATAAATGGCCATAAATGTGATGCTGCAGCTCAGCTCAATAAAAGAAGGAAAGAATTGAGAGGAAAATCTATTAATACAAATATGTTCAGTTCATAAAATGATTCTCTTCTGCTCAAAGTTATATCCTTTTCCTTTCTTTTTACATTTGAGAGCAGGGATGAATTATGAATGCACTTCACTAGAAACCTGATGAGCTGCATTAGTCTGCAGTTATCAGAAACATGAGTCAGGCATTGCTTTGTTTTGCATGTGCACAAAGTCCAGGAATCTCAGGTTTCATATCCAGGCAGAGTTATAACAAGCATATTGGGAGCAGTGGAACAAAACCAGAGATGTATGCAGGATTCTCTCAAAACAAGGCTTATCTGTTAGCATTTTTGAAATCCAGAGTTCAAGAATACTGTGAAACCCAAGAGTAGTTTTATCCTCCCAAAACAACCTCTCAAGTCTCATAACCTCAGATCTAAGCCACAAGGCAATAGGTGCTCTGATTAAAAGTCTGCTGTAACTCTCCGTTCTCCTCTAAACATTGAGATGACCAGGCAGAAGAGCTAAGTACAGGAAAGCAAAGCCAGTTTATTATTTGGTTTGGGATTCCTGGGCTTAGTTATGAACCATGCACAGTTCTGAAGCTATTGAGTCTAGGAAAAATAAATTCCTGAAGAGTGCAGAGGAACCTGTGGTTTTCCAGATGTTACTGGACTACAAGACCCAGAATCCCTGAGCCATAACTGTATAGTTTGGTTCACAGAGGAGCTTTAGTCTTTAGTCCTCCACTGTGGTTCCACTCTGTATCAGAGATGCTGCGCTTTTAATCTGTGTGATCCACTGCATGAATTTCTGTTTATTTCATAAGACTGTAATACCACATTCCAGTTCTTATACATTTACACAGAGCTCTTCCAGGCACTTGAAGAAGGAAGGTCTTACATGTCCCTTCTCCCCTAGTTTTTCCACTCCAGTATTGCTGATAATAAGGTAAATTAATTACTACTGGCTTCCTTTCTATTTTTCAGTTCTCCTTCTGACCTCTCTGTTTGCCATCCTCAACTCCCTCTACACCCCTGTAGCTCATGTCAAGAATACACACCTTGCTTCTGACAAGGTGGACTGTAGTTCACCAGAACCCAAGGCTTGAAAAATTTGTTAGGTCTTCAAGGTGCCACAATGAACTACCTTGGTTTTCCCTCTGGAAACAATTGATACCGATGCTTGGTGATGTTGACACTCAGCCTGCATTGCCGCTGATGATCTGGTAATGGCTGGAAGGAAGACCTTTTTGAAGTGATTGTAGGGATATATCAATATATTTGCTGATCTGTGGTGAGACACTGAGACTTCATACGTTGTTGCCCGCCACCATGGACACAGGACTTGAGGGGACTATGGAAGGATAAAGCCATATGTACAACTGGTCAGTCATTACATCCTCTCCTTTTTGTACACAAAGGATTTCATCTAGCGCAACCCAAGCATAGGGACCTTCGTGCAAGGATAGAGAAGTTCTCCACCCCCTCTGCTCCCCTTTCTGTCTCCCAAATCTGATCCCGAGTGCTGGGGGACCTCCAACAAAGGCCATGGAGGTGCAAGAGGCACTGAAAAAAGAAAGGTTGAGAAAAACAATGGGCAAAGATAGATGGCAGACATGAGTCTTTCTTAAGCAAACCCAGCAGTGGATACATCTCAAACAGTATCTAGGAGGGGAAGGGGAATACAAGCATTTCCCAAGGCTTACTGTAGATGTAGGATTTCCAGCAGGCAACATGTAGGGCCTTTTTTCTGTATTAACAACCTACATAAGCCATTAAGAGAGCACAAACATAAATGTCACATCTTTCACAGAATCATGGAATCGTAGAGCTGGAAGACAGCCCAAGGACCATTGAGTCCAACCCCCTGCCATGCAGGAATATACCATCAAATCATTCCCAATAGATGGCCATACAGCCTTTGTTTAAAAACATCCAAAGGAGACTCCACCATACTCCAAGGCAGTGCATTCCACTGTTGAACTGCTCTTAACTACAGGAAGTTCTTCCCAATGTTTAGGTGGAACCGGTTTTCCTGAAGTTTGAAACCATTGCTCTGTGTCCTAATCTCTGGAGCAGCAGAAAATGGGCTTGCTCCATTCTCCATGTGATATCCCTTCAAATATTTAAACATAGCTATTAAAAGACTGGGTAGACCTACAAGACACTAGAACGTTGGCACTGGAGGGAGCAGACCTGAGGATGGGGTGGCATGCCTTTATGTTTTATGATAAAGCAAAAATAGACAAAGACTTCACATATCACTATATCAGAAAATCGCTTCTGAAAATTTGGGAGGATTATAAAACTAAAAACATACGGCAGCTCCCCACCTGGGTCTCACCGCAAGAGGCTTTTTTTTGGCACATGGACGGGCACAGATAAATGGTTGCGATATGATGATATAATTGAGAGATCAACGTCCAACAACCTTAAGATTAAAACAAGAAAAAAACTAGAACAAGAGGGAATAACATTAAGTTGGTTCCCCTACAGACAGTTAGCAGAAAGGTTTCAGATGGATATAAAAACATATGGAATTGAACTAAAAGAGAAAACTGGAGTAATTAAATGGCTGTTTGAAAATCTGCCTCATTTACTTGCCCAAATGCATCAAGAAATACTATATCATGAGAGGCAAGAAGAAACAGTAAAGGCAACAATGATTTCATGGGCACAAAATATCGGACATTCAATACAATTAGAGTCTTGGGAGCAGAGCTGGAAAAAAACACAGAAATTTACAGTAGCACAGAATTTGAAAGAGAACTATTACAAGCTATTTCATAGATGGTACATGACACCAGATAAATTAAAAAAGATTTATAACACAGGTACTTGACAATGTTGGAAATGTCAGAAAGAGGTCGATACGATATATCATATGTGGTGGACATGTCCTAAAGCTAAGAAATATTGGACTGAAATACATAACAAAATATGTGCATTAACGAAAGTACAGTTTGCTAAGTTACCAGAATTGTATTTGCTAAATATGACTGATGTATTAGAAGGTACTGGTATAAAGAAGTACTGGAGAATATTACTGTACATGATAACAACAGCTCGTATTGAATATGCAAAGATGTGGAAAACTCAGCAAATACCCACATTAGAACAATGGTGGGGTACACCGATTGAAAACAAAAATGCTGATATGGTCTCTCAGAGATTAAAAGGGAAATCAGACGAAGAGATACAAAAAGAATGGCAAATTGTAACGGGTAATTGCTGGGTACCATCAGATGGAAATCTGTGATTCATGATTTAAGATAAATTATGAGGGGGCTACAGGATATATATCATGAAGTGAGAATATGGAGATGGAAATGCAAGAATCAACAAGTAATAATAGCACTAAAATGTAGTACAATATTTTAAGCATGTTAAGAAATATTGATAATGAAATCTAGATCAGTGTGGAAGATCAGAAATATTTCAAATAAGTTGACAGTTATAATTGTTTGTTTTATATCTGAATTTGAATAAAATGACTATAAAAAAAATATTTCAACATAGCTATCATGTTGCCTCTTAACTTTTTCTTCTCTTTTCCAGTCTAAGCATATCTAGGTCCGTAAGCCGCTCCTCATAGGCTATGGTTTCCAGGCCTTCTAAATGTTGCATCTTTGAAAGCTATGGGGGCAATTTTGGTAGATTAAAAACATATAATTGGAAGCAAATATGTACTTAAGAAAACATTTGGAGTCTGTTAGTTATAGCATATTTTCCCTTGTGATGAGTACATGAAGTTCTACTGTTCCTTGTAAACCTGTCTGAGCAAAATGACAATACTTATTTGGCTTCCCACCGTACTCCTTCGTTCATCTGAGACACAAGGTGATAGGGAAGGAGTCTGCCTTAATGTACTGGAAAATTAATGATCTCATACTGGCTTTGGTCTTACTTGTAGGTTGCTAGTCATTCCGGAAAATGGGGAAAAGAGAAAGCCTTGACAGCCTGAGAGTGGCTTGGAAATCTTACACAGCCTAATGATATGACCTCTTTTACATCAGTGCTTCTTAAGTTATCTGACATGGGGGACTAGCATTTTTTTTTCTTCCAATGTGCCAGAAACCAGTGTCCTATTTGTGTCCATTGGTTACAACTGTTGCCTTCCTGGAAACTCTCCAGAGATTGGCAGTGGGTAGCTCATGGACAAGCACCAGTCCAAGAGACCAACCACAGTGAATCAGTCGCATAGGGATGGGGATGGGGGGGGGCGGTTGGCCCCAGGCGGCAATGCTTTTGGGGCATCCTGGCAGATAGTCGTGCCCCCACGCACCCTGGCCATGCCCCCACACACTGCAGCCATGCCCCATGCACAGTGGCCACTCCCCTTGCGCTGTAGCCCCCTTCCTGCCCCCCTTCCCACACTCCAAACTCCGCCACTGCATTGAATACATGGACTGTTCTAAGTGAACTCTGAATTAAACTATGTGTTAAATATGTGTTGTGCAGTTTAATCTCCTCCTTCCTTACAGGAACAGAAAAACAAACAAGGCAAGCAGCCATTCTGTGTCTCAAGACATTTTACTTTGTTGACTTGCATGGAAGATTTTTATGCATGTGTGTATGTATGTATGTACGTACCGCATGTTTATATTTATATTTAAATAGAAGATTTTCTGCTTCAGTGAAACCCAAGGCAAAAGACAACATGGAGAACTCTAGTTTTATAAGACTGGAACTAGATACAGGTGCATGCATTCTGACTTTCCCCTTCCATGGCAGTCCTGAAAATCTTACAGATAAGGTCAGGGGACTCTGCATTGAGTTCTAATGTTGTGGGACAGAGGAAATCTTATAACTTCAGTCAGGGCCTCTTTCTCTAAGTAAAGCCTTCTGCTCATAGTCGCTCTCTCTCTCTCTCTCTCTCTCTCTCTCTCTCAATAAACTTTTGTTTCAGTGATTGCTCCAACTACCTGGAGGTCTTAAGGATCTGGCAAAAGACCCACTATTCCCAAATGTCATTCCACCATTGGAGATAG
Organism: Cyclura pinguis; assembly: GCA_030412105.1. NCBI lineage: Eukaryota > Metazoa > Chordata > Lepidosauria > Squamata > Iguanidae > Cyclura > Cyclura pinguis. The sequence goes on from CM059599.1 coordinate 124,551,886, forward strand.
CCACAAAGACTTCAGGGATGTTCTAGCCAACTCTATTCCCACTAGCAACATAAAATAGGAGGTTATGTCATTATGCTGGCCCTTGCTGGGGGTCTTGTCAGAGACATTGGGGGAGTGAATTTTGTCATGGCCCCATTTTGTGTTTGAGCGATCGCCTCTCTTCTCAGTCCTTGTTCTGGTCAAGTACAATGTGTCCTCTGCTAATGTGACCTCCTCGCACATGAACGAGAGGTCAGAGAAAGCCCCCTGTCCTGTTATTGTCAATGGATGTGCTGGGCATGCACCTGACCTGGCGTAGGTGCATGCACATTGCATCCATTGCTAATAATGGCATGGAGCATTCACTTTGTTTTATGCAACGGTTTCTGGAACAGAACCTCTACATACATGGAGGGTGCACTGTATACAATTCCAGTTAAGTTGTTCCATTGTTCTACAACTGTTAAGTGACCTTATAGCATTACCTCGTCCTCATTACTAGTTATTGTAACAATGTTGGCAGTCCAATGATCCATTGTTAAGACACTGGCACATGTTATTGTTATTTCTCAGTTTACATCACTATGAGCCCCACTAGGCAAGAAAAAAATCTCTGAAAATCCTGAGTTTTGTTCTTGTACAAAACTTTTTTTGCAGAGCCACATGATTTTTTTATCCCAGAATATTTCCTGGGAACCCCTGGCATTAACTTTTTATTCCTACTTCCCAGCTCAGTTAAATTAACCCAATCTTTTCCAAACTGAAATGTATCCCTACTTGGCTGTCTGTTTGTATTATCTTGGAACCAGCTAAGATGGCTGCTGCCAGTAAACATGGCTATTGCTTCCAAGATACAGATTCAACAGAGATCAAATGTGGGAAAGAGGAATATCTGTACCAAAACAAAATGCTTTTGATGTTTAACTAGTGTAATATTGCTGAATCATTCTAGCACTCAGGCTATAACTCCTGAATAATAATAAAGAAGGCTCAGTGGAAGTTAGTGAAAATAAATTTCAGAAATGTTGCATTTCTAGTCTAGATGTGACACACAATCAGTGGCAGGGGGAGGAGAAAAAAGAGTGAGGTGATGGAAACATTGGATATTTCAAGAAAGAGTTGGAGGCAATCCTGGATTAGGCAGGCAAAATCAAAACTGAAAGAACTGGAAAGTCTTGATACTTTCAGAGACTTTTTTTTCCTTTCTGGATGAGCACAATGTTGTTTATGCATCTCTTTGTTTCATACCTTTGACCTCTTAAGAATTTTCTCCCACAGTACTGTAGCATATTTCATCTTCTCCTTGTTCCCTTAGCTTTGTCAAGAAACACTTCCTTCTTATTTTTAAAAAAACAGTTCATATTAGCAATCTTACCTGCCCCAAGCCCATGGGATAGGATGGGATGAGATGGGATAGAAATAAAATAGATCATAAAACCATCAAAAAACTTCTTATTTCCTATTGCCAATAACAATATTTCATTTCTATGGTTGCAAACAGGAACAAAAAACATCCAGACAAAACCAAGTAATTATAAAAATGTGGGAAGGGAAGAATGAAGAGGCATGAGTCAATGAATCAAGAATGCAGTGAACTTGAGAGTTCCTCCAGCCATGGGCCAAGGCTCAGCAGAAAGATGCCAGAAAGTGTGAAAAAGTTGAAAACATCAGTTATTTGTTCACACTAAATCTATTTATGTGGCTACAGCATGTCATCTGGATTCCTTTTATATTTTATAAGCATGTTTGGAACCATGGCACAGAAAAGGCTCATTAAGGAAATCTCACCAATTAAAATGAAAATGATGGTATAATCATATGTGACCTAAGGAAAAACAGTAGGCAAAACTGAAATGGATCTTGCAGAATCAGCTGCATTGGGAGGAAATAAAGATATAAAATGTCAATATGATCTATTACAATAATTCTTTCCCTCCCAAATGCATGAAGTGCTCAAAGTTCTTATGCATGCCTGCCTGCACGGGATCCAAAAAGACCTACATCTGACTCAGTACCACCAGTATTAGTGCAACAGGAGTATGTTTACAGACTCAGAGCAATATGAAGTCAAGGTGCCAAACTAGTCTATACATTTAGTATATTTTTGGAAAAAATGCTCCCTTGAGTGGCAAAAGGCATCAGTTTATCATGTGATATCTCTCATCTACATTTGAATTTGGGGTCCCTTGTTTTGTGTTTAGTGCTTGGAGGCAAAAATGGGCTTAATTTACAAGTCTGATACATGAGACACCTATCTCTGAGGAAATTCAAATGTGTAAGGGAAAACAGCTTAATTGTAGCAAATATAAATTACCCATAACACTTTGTTTGACTTAAAGGCTACACCGAGATTCTGAAACCACTCAGGGGAACTATAGGCAGAATATTTTGGCCTCTTCCAGATAGGGCTTTTATTATGCTGTTGCCCCCTGCCTCATTCATAAAATTTTATGGGGAACTCAAAAATGTTTTAGTCCGTATGTAACCCTCCTGTGCCTTTCCTCTGTTTTCTTCTGTTTTTGTCTCATGTAGAAAAAAATTGTAAATGTGGGAAACATGAAACAGCTACCCAGTGTCTTTTGACTGCTAGCACTAGGAGAAGTCTGCCATTGCTGCAGTTATTCTAATGATGTCAGCCTGGTACCTGCATGAAGTGTTAGTAGCCAAGTCCAAACTATTAGTGAGTCTGAGGTTACTCTGAATTTTACTAGTTTTCTCCTCTCCAAGAAGATCTTTCTTTATGCCGCAGGTATTCACAATGCACTAGAATATACAAGAAGAAACTCCAACAAAATGTTGCAGTGTATCCTCATTCCTAACAGGAGTCTTCTTGCTAGGTTCCAGGCAACTTTCCATATTTTCCTCCAAGCTACAATGGACATAGTGGAGTGCTGGACTTCTGCTGATGGAACAGTGAACCTTGTAGAAGTGGGGTGATCTCCCCTGCCTACTGCAACCCACTGTGACAACTAGAGCCCATATCTGGAGGGGTGCCCCCTTGAGTTATTTATGGGGCAATTCCAAGTGCTGCAATAGATGAAGGATAATGAAGGAAACTTTGTTGTGCTGGTCATGACAGCATCACATTGGATTTAGACCTATAAACTGTAAGTAACTCAGGTAGGGCAACTTTATCACTCTCAAATTTCCATTTTCTCTATTTCACATTGACCTTCAACATTCTATTGTAACTGAGCATGCTCAGTTCTCATTGGCCTGTTTTGTGTGTGTGTGTGCACCCCTTCACACTTAACTTTTTATGTACATTTGCAAATCTCGATGAAAAGCATGTTGATGCAAAATTGTTCTTCAGTGGCCCCATGTGGCCCGAGTCCTAACAGCACACAACACCTGAGTTCACTATTAAAGGGAGGAATTCACTATTTCACTGAGAGCAGCTAGTGCTGACATCCTGATACATGTGTTATTTGCACTGTTAAAGTGCCACTTTGATTTATTGCAATAGTTAATCATAAAGTAAGGCCTGGTGGTTGACAGCATCCGGTCCACATCTGATTGCCCAAGCCACTCCATACGAGGCCATCCCAGAAGCAAAAAGGGATATGACTGTGTGCATTTTGCAAAAGAACATGTCTGTATACTATGCTGGTCCACTGATAAAGGGACACCCTTTACTGCAGAGCTTGGGAAATTATTTTTGAAAAGTAATTTGTTCCAGCTTCTTGTTATAGTGTTATATAATAACACTATATATAATTTATTATATATAATAATATATATGTTATATAATAATCTAGATAACCAAGGTAACATATTCCTTGTTGCCCTACTTGTTACTTTCCTATTACTTTCCATTACTTTTTTTCCAGAGGTAAATTCTTGAGAAATTCCCATTGAAATGCCTCTAAAAATACTTAAAGATAACTTATGAAAGTAACTAGAACGTTAATGTTAGTCATTATGAACACTTTTGAAATGTCACTACATCACACCCTTGTTACCCCAAAGTAACTGGCTATAGTAGCAGCATTACTTGCCATTCATTATTTCCAACACCAATGTTGTTGTTTTATCAGAATAGCCCTTCAATTAGTCACTAAGCATATAATGAATATTGGGTTGGCTTCCAATGTTTCATCGCCACCAATAACCAGATTATGCATGTTGGTTTTACTTCCACCCTTGTTAAACAAGTTGTTAAAACAATCAGAGAAGACTTTGTTTTAATAAAACAATTCAGGGGCATTTAAATTGATTACCTGGCTTCACTGTCTTTAAAACAAGAACATTTCTTAGTATTAAAGACAGATGAGAGGGAGAGAAGATCCAATACTTACTTCAGGGTGACACCAGGTCACAAGCAAACACAGCTGAAGCTCTCCAGCCTCCTTGGCGGTAATAACTCACAAGGGAGCAAACACCAATTTAGCTAGGCGGTGGGCCTTGAGACATCACTGAGAGACCAAAGGGATCCTGGGACAGACTGAGCAGATCCTCTTCTGGTCCAAAGAAAACGAACACAGGCAACACATCTGCTGATCATTAAAGAACTCTCAGTGTGGCTGAAAGACTCAATAATATATTTTTCATTTCATGGACAAATTGTCACTGGCTCTTGCTTTCTCCTCACGACAGTGAGTAACAATAAAGCTTCAGCCAAGGTCAGTGCTGCCATATTTCATTTGAGGAGGCAGAGAACTGACCTTCAGCATCATTCCAGTTGAGGGCCAGTTCATTATATCACCAGTATGTGCATCACTGGGGCTTGGCAATGGGAATAGGATAAAGTTTGGATTTAAAAAAAAAACCCTGATGTGCAACCCACATTTAATAAGCAAATGAGAAAATAATTGGAACCTAGATGTTCTCCCTGAAGGGACTGGGCATTACACAGCAGAGTGGTATGCAATTATAATGTACAGAAAAGAAAGCTGACACTTAGCAGGAAAAGTAACCTCATCCTACCCTTGAAGAAGTTCTGAATCCAGTCAGCTGAGAAAAACAACAGGTATGTCCCAGAAGTCAACCAGTTCAAAGTGGAATTTAATTTTAGATCATTTTTTCTCTGCCTAGATGGGAGTGGGAACATTAGTCATCCAGTGTTACTGATGACAAATACAGTTCTTAAATTAAACTGCTGAGAACTGTGTCTTGAGTTGACAGTGAATAATTATTAGCAATGAGGATTAGTAATTACCAGTGAACATCGCCTGCAGCAAAGCAGGTTAATATTTGGGCAGGCCGATTTGTGCAGAAACTTCATTACCTAAAAAACTATGTTATTTAATTACACTTATTCTAAAGGGAAGATTAAGGATTTCTGATAGTTTAAAAAGAGTTTCTTTTGTCAAAATGATAAAAAAGAAAGATGTATCAATATATGTGGAACCAAGTAGGAAGGTTAAGACAGTAGACAGGAAGAGAAACCTAATGACACAAAGAGAAGGTGCAGGGAAAAGGGAACAACAAAAATAAAAATAAAAGAAAGGAAAAAAAAAAGAAAAAAAAGGGAACAACTACCAGGAAATAGCACAGTACACAGACCTGTAGGGAGACCGAGACAGAGGGAAAGAGACTGCTTGGAGCTGACTGCAGACTTGTTTAAAGTTCCTTGGTTTATGTTATACAGTCAGCCTTCCATATCCAAAGATTGTATATCCACAGGTTCAGCAATCACAGCTTGAAAATATTAAAAAAAAAAAAAATCCAAAAAGCAAATTTTGTGCCATTTTATATAAGGGACACCATTTTACTACACCATTATACATAATGGGACTTGAGCATCCATGAATTTTGGTATCTACAAGGGGTCCTAGCAGATAGCAAAGGCCAACTGAATAACTCCTGCTTGAGTCTTACTGATAACTAGAACTACAGGAAATATTACCATATGGTTTTGTAATTACTGTTACGTTCCATACCAAAACAACTATGAATAATTTTTGAGATGGTTGTGTCCAGGCCAACAGGAAAGCACTGGGTGAATACAAGTAAGCCTCTACTATCAACTGCTGCTTTGAACAATCAAGGAATTTCCATCCTTACTGTAAATTGATGGGAGGTGGATGATGTGGGAAAATTGGTCAATGTCATGAAACCATGTGACTGATTTATTTCTTAAACTTATATCAAACTGTAGAGTCGAAGGCTTTCACGGCCAGAATCCTTGGTTCTTGTGGGTTTTTCAGGCTTTGAAACTGTTTTCTGGTTGTATTTTCTCCTGATGTTTCACCTGCATCTGTGGTTGGCATCTTCAGAGGAATGGTGAATTGGAAGTGGAGTGGAGAATATGTATGCCAGTCTCCTCCTCCAGATGGGAGGGAGCAATTAGCATAATAGTCCTATTGTGTGTATTGAATACTTGTTCCTGGAAGGAGACTTCCTGAGCCCAGATGAGGCTCGTTAGGGCTCGTTAGTATCTTTTGTGTTTTGATTTTGGTGTTTTTCAATACTGGCAGCCCAATTTTGTGGACCTTCCGAGTCTCCTCTTTCCTGTTAAAATTATCCATGTTTGTGGATTTCAGTGGCCTCTCTGTGTAGCCTGACCTGGTAGTTGTTAGAATGGTCCAGAATTTCTGTGCTTTCAAATAACATTCTGTGTCCGGGTTGGTTTATAGTGTGTTCTGCTACTGCTGACTTTTCTGGCTGGATCAGCCTGCAGTATCTTTCGTGTTCTTTGATTCGTGTTTGGATGCTGCATTTTGTGGTCCCTATGTAGACCTGACCACAGCTGCACGGTATGCGGTAAACTCCTGCAGAAGTTAGTGAATCCCTCTTGTCCCCAAGGACAGAACACGGTCTCAAAGCCCAAAAAACCCACAAGAACCAATTATATCAAACTGTTCCATTACAAATAATTTAAGATTACACTGACTTCTAAAACGCATAGGACCTGCACTGGCTTTCCATTTGTGTCCACATTCCCCTAAAGCTGCTGCTGTTGACCTACAAAGTTGTAAAGGAATTGCAGCCAGGATACCGGGAAGACCACCTCCTTCCATTTGAGATTTTCCATGGAGGTCCTATTGTACATCCCACCACCTTAAGAATCTAGGCTGATGAATGCATGAGGCAGGCTTTTCTTTCTAGCAGCATCATGAGTAGCAGCCTCAGTGCTGCCAAAGCAGACTCGGGCACAGTGAAGTTTGAGGAGAACAGGACCCTAAGTGCCCAGCTGGCAAGGGCTGCCAATAAGTGACTATAGGCCAGCTGGCCAGCCAAGTTAGAGTCTATGGGCTAGGTTGCTGTCTTTGGGCAAATAAGAAAAGTATCCAGATGTGCAGGAAGGGGAGAGATCTGATGAAGGGGCTCTTGTTTTCCTCCCACCCTTCCTATGAGTGAAGAGATTCTGGAGACCTGTTACCTCATTGGTCTCCTAGTGGGCTCATCCATAGCATTCTTGGTGGCAAGGAAGATGGGAAGATGGACCAAGGGGATAAAACAACATAGCTATCTGCTGTGGCATGTGGGAGGGAAGAGGGAGGGTCTCCATTGCTGTAAGCCTGGCTCAGTTGGAGGTGGGAGGACTTTCCTCCTTTGCTCCCATGATCAGGCCATTTAGCTTGGTGGAGCAGCTCCTAAGGAATCTGGCTTCCATTTGTGGTGGCAGTTTTGAGCCCCTGGAGGACTGACTAATAATCTGGAGATGGGATTTCAAATCTATTACTGTTATTTTCTTTGACATTCATTGATTTTACAGTAGGAAAAAAAAGGAATGAACAAATAATAATGAGTAGTTACAGTGTTATATTCATGATCCCTACTTAAACTTTCATTTAAGAGAGAGACTGTGAAAAGTCCACAGTCCGTAGGAAGCAGCTGACTGATGATTCCCACTCTCTGCTGTGTGTGGGGGGGTTGTAATAGGGACCCTGTTTCTGTTTGTTGCAATGGAAATTGCTCACACAAAGGGATGAGGACATTAGCCAGCCACTTCTTGCACAACTAGGGAAGACCCCCACCCATGAACTCCAGTCGCTGCTGATTGATAAGTAGGGAAATGGGCCAAGATTTACTATATGGTTACACAGCAATGTGGTCCATACAAGATTCTGGCCAAGGGTACTATTGCAAAAGGCAAAACACGTGGAACACAGCTGGGCCTCAGCCCCACTTCTGGACCACTGGACCTCAGTAATTTGTACTGGCTTCCCCTGTCCCATGGTCCCTGGCCATGACTGTGAAAATCCCTCCCAAAGGAAGTCAAATTGTTCCATAACTACTGGGCATCACCACTTTGCAGCCAAAACTGAATTAACCTGAAGGGTCTTTTGTCCTTTAAAACCAGTTTTAATCTCTTTTCAAATTGGGTTCCAAACTATTTTAAAATCATGTTTTACTTATTTAATTGTATATTGCTTTGAAATTCTGGGGGACAGAAAAGCAATGAATAAATACATAATGATCTACATGTGGAAAATCTATTTGATTATTAATACATTGAGATGTATTTCAATTACTACAAACATCACATAAGTTGATGTTCTTGACTGCTATACTATAAGCATACCTTCGAAATATATATACATACATATACATATACATACATATATATATATCCTTTATAAAATGTGCCTTGATTATATTGTATCTATAAAAGATAATGGCCAGTATTCTCTGTCACAGTATATATTACTAAACTTACAAATGTTTAGCCTGCGTAGCAGAAGTGCTAAGAAATCCTGTTCATCAATTGCGAAGATGTATGATGGGACATGGGCAAGAATGTCCCAACAGTTCCTGATGCAGAATGGGATTAATGCACATCAGTTGTGTTGTGCATCGGTCCCAATGTGCACGGGTCACTTTACTGGTTCTTCTATGTAATAACGTAACAGCCCTTTGCTGGAATACAGACATTACAGAACTGCTAATTCTAATTCCCACTGCTGTGAGTCTACTTAACAAAGATGTAAGTCTCCAACAGGATTCCGGTGTAATGTAGCTAGAGTAAAAATGCCTATGTGATATGAAAATCTCTCCTGTTCTCTCTGCAGTCATCCCTCCACATTCACTAGGCTGAGGGGTGCAGCACCTTTGCAAAAGTGGAAAAATTGCAAATATCAAAATGTGTATGTGCCTCTACAGGGAACGGCCCAAGCCATGGTGGAGAGAACAGGCAACCAGGGTCCAAACCAGCTCAGGGGAAGGAGAGGGAAGGAGGGTGGGTCAGCGTGGTGGCCCTGTAATTCCTTTCTCTCACCCGTTTTCTTCCTTGAGTATGTCGGGGGGGGGGCACATTGGGAAAGGGTTGGTGGTACTAGGAAATCAAGCTGTGAGCTGTCCTTAGTGGATCAGGCAGGTGGTGCTGATGGAGGAGGAGGAGGACCAGAGGCAGATTTTTAAAGGTCTGCGCAGCCTGATTGAATCTACCAAGAAGCAAGGTTACCCTGGAATAGAAGTGGGGAGCAGTGGTAAAAATAAGAGTGGCATTTGTGTGTGTGTGGGGGGGTAAGAATTGTAACTGGACTGTGTAAACTCAGTTCTAGTACTGAAATCAAATTCCTAGCCTAATTGCATGCTCGGGGACATTGTGACAAGCCTGCCCTCCCTCATGGTGGCTGGAAAGCATCTGGGAACTTCAGTTACCCCCAAAATCCTTTAACCAAACCATTATACCATCAAGGTAGCTGCAGAACTGAACAGAACAATACTGTTTGCATTTGTCAGGCCAAAAATGCTTCACAAATTATAATGGAAATTTCAGATCGCCAGGCATTGAAATGCCAGCTGTGACCCACCAATAGTCAGCTGCCTTTTTCATGTCTATCATCTATGGGAGTCTCATTCAGTAAGAAGAAGAAAAAAAGGGGTCATAAAATGTATAGTGTACTGAAAGAGTGCTAAATAATAAGTTGTTTATAAAAAGGAAATGAAATACAGGATTATGGATAAAAACCATTGAACTGGGTTTACCGTTTAACTAGAGAGACTTATTTGAAGTATAGTCTTCTGTCTGGATGTTTGAGGAATGAATGGACGCAGCACTTAAGGATTTTCTGAAAGAAAAATATCTCAGATTCTTCAGATGCAACACTAACGTTTTGCCCAACCCAGCTTTGAAAATCGGGTTAATAAAACAGCATGAGCTTAAGGCCTCAAATGGGATTTCCTTAAAGTAAAATCCTTCCGCAAAGGTGTTTCATATTTTCTGAAAGCCTGAAGGGTGCAAGATGAAACCTTAACAATGAAGCACCTGAAAACAGTGACAGAGGGTCTTTCCCTAGCTTTCTACCTCCACGTTCTGTCCCAGTGAGACCTCACAATCATCCACAGGCAAATGGAGGGTTCATTTCCATTTTATTGCTCATACAAATATCTGGGGGTGGGTTGGCAGAAGTCCGGAGATATGCATTTATTTGAGTATCAATGAAAGTCAGTGAAAAATTGGGACCAAACTGGGCCAATTTAGGTCAGTTTATATTAGTTCTGAAATGAAAGCAGTAAACAACAAAAGGTGACAAGTGGCTATGTATCTTTTTGAGGGCAGGCTTCTTCCTGTACCTGTTACACTCCAGGAATTCAGGAAGGGTCTCTTCCTGACAGTGGGACAGTGGGTCAGAAAATCATTAGGGAAAACAAATTCAGAATTAGTTTAAATAAATTAAAATTCAATGTTATTACATTTATCATATTTCATTCCGTGTTATTAAATTAATTAAAATGTCCAGTCTCATTATAAATCCATCTCAAACTTGATTATTAAAGTTATATGTGTAAGTAAATGAAGCTTTAAATGTACCTAAATTGACTTTAATTAATGTTAATAATTATTAATAATGGACTGACTATTGCATAAACTGTTAAAAATGAACTAAAAGGAAATAAATTGAGTGCAATGTTGACTATTATAATGACTAAGATTTTAACTATGATTTTGACTATAACACATTGAGTTGGTTCTCCCACTGGCCGTAGTTCTATTAGCGATCTGCTGCTAAATTTTGACAGCAACCCATAATGCCAGTTTGCTGAAACACCAAGGTTTTTTTAATTATTAAAAAATAAATATGCTGGCTAGCCCTATCAGGCTATGAGGACTGCAAAAAGGTGGGGTCGCATGCAGTGTTGTTCTTTGGCCACTCCTGTTTTAAGAGCAAAGTGTCAGGAATGTATTACTAACATTTCCAGTTGAGGAAATAGAAAAGTCTCCTCAGTGTTTAAGCTGCAGTGAGTCAATGTTTATCATTGTATATTAAAAAAAAATCAGCAGGGCATAATGGTTTGAGTGTTGGATTAGAACTCTGGAAGACCAGGGTTTGAATCTCTTCTCAGCCATGGAAATCCATTGGGTGACTTTGGGAAAGTCATACTCTCTCAGCCTCAGAGGAAGGAATAGCAAACCCCCTCTGCACAAATCTTGCCAAGAAAACATTATTGGTAGGTTTGCCTTAGGGCTGCTATATGTCAGAAACAATTTGAAGGTTCATAACAACAGACGAATTGTTATGCTTTTATTTTTCTAAAAATGACGATACTATGACCCCCCCTCTCCATTCGTCAATTAATAAATCATTACAATTAATATCATTACCTCTGACACATTACTTACAAATTGTGGTCAAGTGGCACATTTGTCTGGAAGTAAATCATCAGTACTCACATGTGTTACCCTAAGAGGTGGGAGATGTTGGGCTCCCCACGCAATGTCAGTGTCTCCTTAGAATCTGGAGGGAATCTGGAGGAATTATAGCTCAAATATGACCTGAAACCGGAGGGTAATGGCAGGATCTTTTCGGCTATGTATACCGGTACTAACTGTAGAGAGGACTCCAGTTAAACAAGGTATTTTATTTGAATTGATAAACATATGAGAAATCAGGCACTCTTAAGAACCATACAAGGGTATTGGAAAATGAGGTGAGAAAGGCTGGATAGAGAGAGATTAGGAGTGGAAAGGATGACAGTTCCCAGTCTCAAAGGAGGAGGTGACAGTGGAAGGGCTCAGACAATGTCTGAGGGTAGCACAGAGGAACAGCACTCTGTACTACAATTGGCTGGGTTTGAAGCTGGGGTTTTTATATCCTATTTCACATCTTGAAGGGATGCATTGACGAAGATGTAATGGCTTTCTCACAGGACTGACAAAAGGGTCCAGAATGGGCGGATCGCTTAACTCTAGAGTGACAAAACATGGATGGGACTCATGACAATCACTTAATGTTGGTCAGATAGGGTGTATAGGGAAAATCTCCATAGGGTAAGATCAAGAGATGGTCTCTGATTGCTTATCAGTCTGGGCAGTTTGTCTTTCATTGTATTCAAAGATGTCAAGAGCCTTGAGTGTTGAAGAGATTAGCACAAACCCATCAGCGTCGGGGTTTTCTGCGTAATCCAATCAGAACTTTCATGACCCCAAACACATCTGTGGTCAATATGTCCTCGGATCATGTTCTTCGGTCATTAATAAGTCCAATTTATCGCATAACTTGTAGGAGGGGTGGTAGGGTATGATAACACATGCACACAGTAGGCAGGGTTGAAGCCAAGACCGTGCAAGGCCAGAACTAAAAGTCAACTATGTTTCAACCCTTCTTTCTCTGTCCCTTTGCTACCTCTTTCTCTCTCCCTCTAGTGGCACAGTGAATCTGCTCCAGATTTTGGTTTAAATTTCAAAGGTGTTGCCTCAAATAAGTTGAACACCTTGTCTAGTTCTTTAGAGTTCATACTTAAACCTAGGATGCACCACCTCACTGTCATAGAAGCAGTTAGCTGCCACTGCTCTCTTCCTCCTTCCTTCTCCTGCCTTTCTTCCTCATTTAACAGACAGCTGGAAAGGAATCAGACTTCTCTTGTCCTAGAGGTTGGAATTGATCCCTTTAAAATTATGCCAAGACTTGCATGTATTTAGGAAGAGAGCTACAGAAATCTGTCCCCTTGTTAGGTAATGACATGACAAGAAATTTGCCTGAAAAAAAAGAAAAGGAGGTGGCCTGTTCGGTATTCATTAACAAAGCAATTAAAATAAATTACACAAACTAGTTGCTTTTTCAGCACCCATGAATTTCCCTGAATAATGGCAATCAGAGAAGCTATAGTGGATGAAACTGTAACTTCTAGATGAAACATAAATATATAGGGGGCTTTCAAATTCAAACCAATTGTTTCTGATGCCACCACTGTCTTTTCCGAAATGCTTCCCCTTTACTTACTGAGTATTCTTTTTACTCTGAATCGGTTTTTAGAACATATGTTGTAAGAGTTTACTATTTGCTACATTAATAAATAAGAAGAAAATATATGTTCTTGTGGAACCATCCACAGCTAATGTTGTCAGACACAATGGAAAGGAGACCCTGATTTGACAAATTCTTCTCTTTAGCGCTTTATTTTATGGCTCATTATTTTTAAATAATGCAGCTCATTCCTCATTTCATCACATTGCAGGAGTAGCAGAGGCACTAATATCTAGCAGTGTTCTTCAAGCGTTTAGTTTTGTCATGTTCTGACTTGCATAAAGAGAATTTAATGATTGGAGAGCATTTCATTATGACTTCCAAGATCTGGATATAACTCGTTTAGAAAAGGTTTTCATGTTGTGCTCTCTGGCAATCTTTTCACCTCACTGCCCTCGTTGCTGAACAAAATCATTTTTTTTTAATGACCCAAAGGGTTCACAGCTCAGCATTCTTCTCATAACAAGGCTGTATCTGGTCAGTCTTAGGGAACCTGTTGATGTAAGCTTTATACATGGACTCCCCCTGCCACTATTAATCCTAAGAACAGCTGTATGGGAAAGGTAGATTTATTAGGCCCTTTCTGCACGAGGCTGGTGGATCGGTTCGTACTGTTTCTTACTGGATTTTCTGGGCTGGAAACAAGGCAGACTTTCCCTAATTTCTTTCCGCACAGCTACTGTGTATGTTCCATTCTGATTCAGAGGAGTGTTACCCTGATTTCGGGGGTCCTGTGGGGGACAACTCAATGTGCTCCAATCAATGGGGAATGAGAACTAGCCAGAGCACAAACTGCAGCAATACGAGAGGCAGGGCAACCTAGTGAGATCTTTAAACCCAATTTTTATGGGGTCAGGCCGAGCCAAAAACCAAGCAGAATTGTCTAATAAATTTATTTTATTTTATTTTTTTAAAAAAATAAGTCCTTGCGCACGTTCGGACTTATGCACTCACTCACACAGAACCTAGCGAGACATAAAAGAGAGGAAAATTGATAGGGGTTTTTGGAGGGTTATTGTTGGGGTATACTGCACCTGATCCTGAAGTCCGGAGTTGGAGACAGCAGTGGAGTGAGAGAAGAGACTCAGCATGTGGAGGGCTGAGGGGATAGCCAGACGGAGTGATGTGGAACTGAGAGCGATCCGGAGCCATCCGAGGAACCGCTCAAAAACTGAGTCTTTTTATAGGGGAAAATGTACCTGGAGCGCTAATGCTTTCCCTGGGAGAACAATGGGTTGAAGAGCTAAAACAAAGCTCCAAAATGTGCATGATTGGGAGAACAAAGCTCCAAAATGTCAGTGTTCCTTGCCTGATTGGTTTTTGCCAGGGTTGCCGAAAGCTGCGTCTATATGCATATTTTCCTCGCTTGACGGGCTGTTTGTCAGGATCGCTAATCCTATCAAGCTGGCTTCTCGGGGCAGAGGACCCTTTGTATATTTTAATGTGTGCATGTCTGGAGGGCTCCTGGGGCTACGTGACAGATTGTTTACCGGCCTGACCAGCCTGATTGCGACCGTTCAGCCGTGCCTGCCTGCGTGCTCATCTGGGGGACCCTCTCAGGCACGTGGAAATATGGGATATTAATAAATTGTAGACCCCGGGAGAGGGCTAACTACCACAGTAACAGGAGTGTGAGTTCATGAATCCACACTGCCTCCGCTGTGGCCACTCCCGCTACTCCCCTCACCCCGCCCCATTGGCTGTGATTGGCCTTTTTTCCCCCCATGGTTTAGTACATCGTTGAGTATGTGTGTACGTGCATATGTGAGTAAATCCATACTACCCCCTGGCCCTTCCCATGAGCCCTCCCCTGACCACCAACTCACATTGGCATGAATACATGTGTCTGCACCACTGTGAAAGTATGAATCGGATCGATCTGGAAAATTGGAAAACCGATTTCTTCCGGTTTTCAAATAGTGTGCTTTACCACCACATGGGGCCACATTTAGTCAGAATTATGTGCGGAACAAAGGTAAATAAACCGGACCTAGTCTGCTCCAACGTGCAGAAGACCTCCATGGCAAGACGCATTGGCCCACCTTAATAACCACGTGCGGAAAGGGCCTTAGAGGCATTATTCTCTCTCTACATGTTGTTTGAACACATGGGGGAAAATTGTGAAGGAGGCTGTGATGTGGAGAGGTTAATTCTCCTGCCCCCCATTTTTTTTTTTTTTTTTTTGCTCTACTTCAAGAAGATAAGTATGAACAGAGAGCAGCAGGAATGAGGAGAAGCAGTAGGGCCAGGAGGCTCCAGAAAAAGGCTGTGGGCCTCCTACTAGGGCAAGGACCAAGACAACTACCCATTAACACCAGCTTCTGATACTGGTTTTGAATCAAATCCATGGTCTCAAGTCATTTCCTACTTTTTGGGGGGACAGTTTTATCAGTCTTTTCGCAGTCCTTTGGATGACTGGATATGATTAATTCTTTGATTGTGTGTGTCTCTGTGTGTAGGCAGACACATGCACTATCAATCACTATAGGATGAAGTGAAGTTTTGGAGACTGTATCAAGAAAAATGTGGCAGAAGAATGCAAATTTAGATTGACCGGATTCTTTTTTCGCCCCTGAAAGATCTTTTTTAAATTTATTTTTTAAATAGAAAATAATCCTCAGAAGTGTTATAGAAATTATATATTAATATGCATTATTTAAAGAAAAAGGTAAAACAAAATCCTAAACAGATAAAAATAAAAGACAAAAAAGAACAATATACTAGATAAAAAATCCATTAAAAAGAACAATAATGCACAAATTTAAATGATGAAATAGTAACAATTAGCAAATCATCATCATCATCATCATCATCATCATCATCGTCATCATCATCATAGATTGACTGAATTCTATAGGATGGTACTGAATAAAATACTAGTATAGGAGAGTGCTGATATTTTTCCTGGCTTCCATGCCCTGCTTATCATCATTACACCTTGTTTTCGGTATTGTCCACTATGCAGTGGAGAACCTTTGATCCTCCAAATGTTTATGAATTAGTATTCCCATCATACCTCACTATTGACCAGGCTGGCTAGGGCTGGTGGGAAACAGAGTTCAACACTACCTGGTGGACTGCACATTCACCAGTCGTGGTCTAGGAAATGATCATGTTTTAAAATAACTGTAATTTCATATGCCTTTAGAATAACAGGCAAAAGCCACCGTACCCTGAAACCACCAGAAGTGGAATCTTGTGCACTCAGGCAATTTAAATCCCATTCAGGTCAATGGGATTTATGTGGCTAATTAGGTGCTGGACAGCAGCCAAAATATTTTTTAAAACAGATCCCTCACTAGTAAGCAATTCTGGAAAGCTGGTGTCTCTTGCAAAACAGTGAATTCCCCCAGCAGTGTAAAATTTTAGTTATTTATTCTGGGAGATAACTCATTCGAAAGGCCAAATGATGATCTGAAACAATGTTTAAGAAGTGTTCAAACTACGTGTGCAAAATTTACTGAAATATGTCATCTGGGATTTTTTTTTAAAAAAAGCGGTTAGAATCTCATTAATTCTAAATCAAAAACTTACTTGGGAAAACAATTTAAAAATAGATATTGAAACCCAAGAATTCACACTCTTCCACACTTGTTCCCATTACAATGCACACCTAAGAGTTTGGTAATTTTTTCCAGGTGTGGTAAAATAAAAACTGGTTTACATTTGTAGCTAGTTTCAGATTTTAAAGTAAACAAGGCATTTGCACTGAAGGACACAGTTTGTCTATGATATATCCCATCTGGGAATGTTTATTTTAAACATATCATTAAAAAGCAGCCAGTTTAATGTTTTTAAAGAAATTTCCTACCATGCTAAAACATTTGGAGGAAATTTCCTTTTAGTTAGAAACACTAAGATAGGGCAGGATTCCCCCCCTCCTTCCAGGGCTCTGGTTCAGGGACAGGCCCAATGGGGTGAAAACACAGATGGAATGAGTGGGAATTACTTTGCTGAAGGACAAATAAAGAAACCAAGGTGAAGAGCAAAAAGTTAAGGTGGGAAAATCCACCTCTGTGTACACTGAGGGGGAAAAAATGCAGGTAATGGAAGCAAAATATCTGAATGTACTGTAGGCAAAGGTGTTGGGATTTTTCTACCAAGATGTTCATGCAGTGTTGTTCTGTAATAAAGTTGATCTGTCAAAATCTGAGTGAAGGCAAAACATTAAGCCAAAATGCCGCCCCATTCACCAATTGTGAAGTGGGCATTTTGAATGATTTGTGGGCAGAGAAAACTCATCCCCTGTCTCTGAAACTTTGCCTGATGCTATTTTTTTTTCTTTCCAAAGGCCCTGAGAGTGATACTTATGGCATCATATAATTTTGCTCTTGGAGGGTTTGTAAAGAAAACCTGAAGAAAGAAGGCGAACTGCAGGGGATGAGTTCCTCTCCATGCCCCACCTTCCACTCTCAATATGCCAGAGACTTTGTACACCTCTAATCCCCTCCTCCATCAAATTTGAAATGAAAGGTCTGATATGAGCACTTTCAGCTCAGTGCTATCAAAGTTCTACCACCTTATTTCTGTAGATGAGGCTCAGCAGGATCATATCCTACAACTGTCCCAATTTGGCAGGGACAGTCCTTATTAATTCTCTTTCAACCAACTTGTTCAGTTGCCTTTAAAATATCCAAGTTTTTCTCCCCTCCTCCCACTTTACTGCAAAGTGATTTCAAAGTTCACAAATAGTTTGCATTCAATTAACTCAGTGAAGGAGAAGACATGGGGGAACCGTCTTGCCTTGCCCAGTGTTGACGCAGCCTCTCCTAGCTTGAGTGTTCTTCCTTGTTAATAACTTTTGCCATCCTGACCACACTGTCACGTTGCCTGGCTACACACACACATTCTTATTTTCATTTGGGAAATGTTGGAGGGTATGGAAAGGCCAGGCTGCCCTCCTTCATCATTGAGAAATCCTAGTGACCAACACATATGATAAATTATTGGGAACTGCTAAAATGGTTTCAAATCATTTTCAAGTTGCTTTATTGGCTGTATATCACCTTGGCCATTTCCGCACGGGGTAAGTAAAATGGTGCAGTGCGTCCTCCACGGAGGATGTCTGCACCTTGGAGCCGACTGGGTCTGGACTACTTACTGTAGATCCGCACCTCAGTCCACTCCGGAATGACCCCAAGTGGTCCTGCAGAGTGTTTTTGAAAGACCTGATTTTTCCGGTCTTTCAAAATGCCGGCGCGTGCCATTGTGTGCCTGCTCTCTGATGCAGATTCGCAGGCTCGCACCAATACGAGCCTGCGATCTGCGGAGGGTGGGCTTTAGGCTGGCGAGCTTCAGTGGTTGGTCGAGACCCACGACCAACCGGAAGCTGCCATTTTGGACATCGGAGCAGTGTGCATCTACTACCACGCACTGCTCCGCCTCACCCTGGACCGGACTGGACTGCCAGAAGATCCGGTGAGTAGCGGCAGGGAGTGATTCCCTTGCTGTGTGCGGAAGTGGCCCTTGAGATCTGTGGTGGGAGGGTGGGATAGAAATATTCAAGGAAACAAAGAAGCATCAGTGCTTGTATAAAGTAATCAGTGGGAAAGGGTAGCCTAGAGAATGCCTGCCCTTTGTTTTGTCTCTCTGTCTCCTTCTTTGGTTTAGTACTCAAGCTTTTGAATCCCTTCTTACTTGCTGAGATCACTTTCACCCTTCTTCAATTAGTTAGTTATTCTCTCTATTCCTTTTGTTTGTGAGGGGAGTTGTGAAGGGAGTTCCAAACCCAACAATACCTGCTAACTTACCTCCATGCGTGAGAGCCGGCTTTTAGCAGCGCCTATAAACAAATATAGGTCAACTTCCTTTATTTGTCTCTTTCCCATCCTAAGATTGATTTCTTGAGACAATAAACCATTTTCTTTTTACCTTACAAGAACATCCTTAGTGATTACTCTTAATTTCTACCACAAGCCCATATTGGCTTACCCATGCTGCACTCTGCTTAATGTAGATCCCAACTGTTCCTACAAGGCTTAGATTCAATTGCTAGTCTCAACTAGAGTAAGCCCATTGAATTAGTAGTATTTACATAAGTGTCGAGTTATACTGATTTCGTGACTCTACTTCTGCTGGGACTAGCTCTTGGATTTAGGCCTATATAAACAGACATACAAAGGAGAGCTTAATATTTATCATACACACATGAGATCTGTGGTTAGTGTAAATGCATTCAGATGTGCACTTTCCTTCCCCCTCCCCCCATTTTTGCATCTGCTTCTTTGTACAGAAGTGATGCCCACAAAGTGAAATTATTTTGTGGG
The DNA here is from genome assembly GCA_030412105.1 of Cyclura pinguis. Lineage (NCBI taxonomy): Eukaryota > Metazoa > Chordata > Lepidosauria > Squamata > Iguanidae > Cyclura > Cyclura pinguis. Next base: position 124,571,267 of record CM059599.1, read on the forward strand.
AAGCAGTCCTGATTACATCCACATTTTGACACCATGGGTGAACTTGTGGAACTTTAGTGGTGAAGTGATGACTTGACTGAATGTTTGAAGGCTTTAATCTATTAGCATGTAAACACAATACATCCTAATTGAAATATTTCAAAATGATACCTGGTAAATCATTCACAAGAGCAGCGACTATACAGAACCGGCAATTCACAGTTGCCCCGCACAATTGTTTTCCTATTAAAATAGGGCTGAGAATTATCTCTGAGTAGGATATTGGATTGTTTGTGCTTCAAGGACCAAAAGCTGGGTCCAAAGCTACTGACTGGCTTGTACTGGTGTAAACTGATGAACATGATTGGCAACTAAGCTTGACCTCAGGATCACCAGAATGGATGAAATCACGCCACTAGAGCAACCAGGGAGCTATGGAATATACAACTAGTAGCCTGGCTGGGGGTGGGGGATCTTGGAGAGTAGACGACCTCTTTGATGTCTGGAATGGCTAGCTTGATAGATGATAGAAGTAGAGATTCATGTCTGGTCTTCTGCCTGTTTTGTAAGAAGGCATGAAGATTGATTCTTAGGCACCTGTGAGCCATATGCTTTATAAACACACCCTGTGGCTAGTCTTTGAGCAACTTTCCTCAGGTTTCCCTTTGAGCAAGCTTCCTCTGGTTTCTCCTACATGAGCCATAGCTATTTTTTCCAGATGATGCAGAAAATGTGTAAATGCTGCAATGCTAAGCATATTTACCTGGAAGTAAAATCCAGTGGTAGGGTTGCCAGGTGGTAAGGCACTGGGTGAGATCTCAGAGAAATGTTACACTACATGCTATGTTTCTCTGACTCTCCAGGCATAGTGATAGAGAAATGCTACATTTCTCCAAGTCTCTAGGCAAATATGAAAATCAATGGCCAGAATCCTGCCACAGTTACAAATGTGTTGGCACCATACTTATGATGCTACATAGTTAGTCCTGTACCAGTCTCCCCAATCGTCACTTGCCTGGTAGTAGCCACTGTGATCAATTGGGGGGGGGGGTCACTTCCCTGTCAGTCGGGAAATAGCTGACTGATGTTCCCACCCACCCCATGAGTCATCTCTAGTGTGACAGGCAGAAGCAGGACCCTTGTCACAATTCCCCCTCATGCTGAGAATTGTTCACACAAGGAGGGTTGGGAACATTAGCCAGCTGCTTCCTCATCTACAGGGAACAGACCCCCGTCAATTGCAGCAGCTGCTGCCTGGTAAGCGGGGACTGGGAAAATTTCATCGTCCCTACATAGCCTCTTAATGATGGTCTGCATAAGGATCGTGAATACAAAACAGCCACAAGTGCTTAACTCTAGCTTACACATTTCTAACTGCCCAACAGGATTCCAGCCTTTGTTTTGTGTGTGTGTGTGTGTGAGAGAGAGAGAGAGAGAGAGAGAGATGATTCTAGATCCTGGGCACCTATCTCCACCCATTCCTAGCTAATGCTGTAGCTCAGCATGTTTAGTGCACCAAAAAGCCAGGAGTTGGGGTGCCATTCAGGGCCTGAAGTGGGAGAAAGAAAACTAGACAACTGTGTGGGCCCACTGTGTCGTCTGGAGGAAAGGAGAATGCCAACATTACAGCTCATTAGCCTTCCTGTTGTATAAGCCATGGCAGTAGCAACGGAGGACCAATGAGAAAAGAAACCACTCTGACCTTTCCACAACTGCAGTAGCAGCACAGGGCCTGGCAAAACTCCTCACGTGCATTGTGTGCTATAGGGAAGGCCACATGGGATATAAGTTCTTGTGAGAATGGCGGCAAATGCTGTTGTTACCAGGTGTGTTTTGCTGCCTATGTTGGCAGTAAAGAGAGAGAAATTTTACCTCTGAAAAATGCTTTGTATTTTTTTTCCTTCTGACTTTGGCTTGCCATATTACTTGGATAGCTGGGATTTACCCCCAAATTCTGGGTCCATTTATTCAGATTGTCTTCATGCTCATTTCTACAATCAGCAGATCCACCTGCCAATCCTTGTCTGCCTTGCTGCTGTGACAACACAGGTACCCACCTTCTGGTCTCAGGTTTTGGCCCTAAAATCTCAGGGAATGGGATGCTGCCAACCTAGCAACCTGAACCCAATGAAACAAGTAAAAGGAGACTTTCTTTTTTAGTAAACATTGTACGGGTTGAATTATCGGCTGCACAGCAAATTAATTTTTCTGTTCACTAAATTTGGTCGCCTTTATGCAGCTTAAAGGGCCTACCAGTGTGAAAAGGGTGTTTGTTGACCTGAGGCAACCTTGTATAGGGTGGACAGATTTCAGGCTTGTAAGATTTACTAAACATTTTACTCAACCCCCCCCCCAAAAAAAAACCTACTAAACAGAGCCAGTGCAAACGAAGTACACTACAAATTGAAATCAAAAATGAAACAAAACAAAATGGAGACTGAACACATTATATGCCTAGGAATTTGTTTCTAGTCTCAGAGTAGAACTGAGTGTGCAGTTCCTTTTGCACAGAAATCCATTCCTGGTTATCTCAATTTTTCCAAGTCTAAATGGAAATGGAAGTCAGAAAACCTTGCTGATCTACTAGAAATCACCTAGTGATCCACCAAGTAGATCTGTGTGATGCCCAACCTTGGCCTAATAGTAAATATAACCTTTAATATCACCTACTCACTGATTGCTTTTAATGTAAAACTAGGCTCAGTCACTTACCAAGGTATGTCTTTTATTGTAGAAATAAAGGCGTTGGCCCTTAATATTTTCATTACTTTAATGTGTGAGAAGAATGCCATCACTTTTTCTAGATGCTGGAAAGGTTTTGGAGTTTTCCACCTGTGTGACTAGAAAGCAGATGATTAAGTTTAAGTGCAATGCACCAATGTCACCTTTCTGAACTTTTGACACAGTACAGCTAACAGGGCACTAAAAATGTAACAGTGTTCACTGGAGTGGCCACCTACAGAGAACGTTGCGGTCAAATATTTTCACGTTCTGGGTCAGATGGTCCTAATTTGTTCCTGTTTCATGACATTCCTTCCCTCCTTGTCACATCTCCATAGACTCACCCCCAAGGAGAGGCCAAGAATTTAGGTAGCTGGGTTGATCCATATCAGTAAACAGTTCTTGCAGTAGGTTGTTGTGGGTTTTCTGGGCTTTGAGACAGTGTTCTATTAGTATTTTCTCCTGACGTCTCGCCTGCATCTGTGTCTGGCATCTTCAGATCCTCTGAAGATGCCAGCCACAGATGCAAGCAAAACGTCAGGAGAAAATACTAATAGAGCACAACCTCAAAGCCTGGAAAACCCACGACGACCTATGGATTCTGACCATGAAAGCCTTCGACTTTACATCAGGTCTTGCAGTGTTCATTGATGCCCAGGAATGGTATTTTGTACAGCTAATGAATCTCCCTTGCTACTCTGAAAGGCTTTGCATCATAAGTGTAGTTCACAAGAAAATATCCCTCTCTCTCTCCTGTGAGAAGACCCAATGTTGTGTAGTTGGTCAACTAAGACAGTGGAAGATGAGGGTTCGAATCCCTGCTTAGTCATTAAAATCTACTAGGTGACCTTTGGCAAGTCACTCTCTCTTCTTTAAGAAGAAGACACTGGCAAAACTCCTTTGAATAATTCTTCCCAAGAAAACCCCGTTATATTTTTGCCTTAGAGTCACCATAAGTCAGAGATGACATGAAGGTAAATGACAATAACAACAACAACAACAACTCTCATGAGCACTGCAGTGAAAGTTATAGGGAATCAAGAAGCCAGAATAGAGTGGCAGAAACAATAGCATGACTAATCAAAATATCCCAGAATTCCAACCCTGTGAGCCCTGGCTCCATTATTTCACTGTAGGTAAGTCTTGGAAGAGCTTACCAAGAATTCCTAACACCTGATATACATAATTGCACTGTGTGAGTTAGTTCAGTCCTAAGTGGCACTTCACATACAGCTGCAGAAAATTATACCGCTGTCTCATTAGACACATGGACACATTTTGATGGTGAAATACACAAAGCCAGTCATTTAGCCCTACTGGCTTTTTAAAACAAAAGTTTCCTAGCTGGTCCTTGTGAAGCTTCTTTGCTGTTGAACTTGTATCTTGCTTGTCTTTGTAGCTAACATGATGCCTGCTCTGTCATGATGCCTGCTCTGTGTTTCCTTATCACATATTACATTTCATTGTAAATGAATGGAGAAGTTCTTGATTTTTGCCCTGTGTGGAAAGGGGATATTCCTGCTTAATTTTGGTTTGCTGTATGTGCAGCTGTCTTTGAAGGGCGTGGAGGAGAAATCTTAGGTCTTGAATTTTGTCATCTGGGCTTACCATTTTTGCCTCTCATCTCTTTTATCTTTTCCTTATGATCTCTCTACTTAATACCCCTCATCTTCCCCGCTTCTCTCTAATCCATTCCATCTACCATCTACAGCTGACAATCCCTAGGTTAGATTTAAGGCCTTGTTTGGTTGTCCAGGGTCTCTATGGACTAAGTACAATCTCAGCTTAAGGAGATAGAATCAAGTGGACTGGTTTTTGCTTGGTCTGAGAAGTTTTGCCATTTCTTACCCAACTACCCCTGAGCTCAGGAAAGTTACTGTTTTTAACCACAGCTCCTCAGATCCTTAGCTGTCATCATGCTGGATGGGGGAATCTGGATGGGAGTATCAGTTAAAACAAAACTTTCCAGCTCTACTCCATCCTGAAAGATAGGAGGCTTTCTTGCTTATTTTCAAGTGCAACTCTGAAAATAACCATATCTGTGCCCATAGCTACAATGGTTTCCTTCTTTCCTGGAAACTTGCCACTGGCTCAGGGGCCAGTACTACTCTTGGGGCCATCACTGAATAGGCTGTCTTAGGAGATCTGGCAATGTTACTAGCATCTCGTTTCTCTGTACAGGAAGCTCCCGCATTTTGACACCCTGTAATCTGATGATTCACTTTTTTAATCACTTCCAAATTAAGGACAAATTCCATTAATTTGACAAGGGTTCCACTCTTTCCTCAGTTCTTCTTGCCTATGGAGGCTCACTTCGGACTGGTTGCATACATGTGCTGTTTGCAAAGTGAGCTGAGACAGGGAAAAAGGTGCCAAGCTGCCTGAGAGATTTTGCAAGCAGCATATGCGTGATCTGTCCCAAGTGAGCCTCTGTAAGTCTGTCATTCTCCCTACAGTATAGTACATGGATTCTGCTTTTTCAACTAATTCCGTTTCTTGACACTGCTGTGGTTCCCTAACTTGTCAGATAAGAGGGGGCAGTCTGTATTTATTTGTGCTTCCATTGACAACCTTTTGAATTCCAGTTCTGGAATTTGTTTTTAAAAAAGGTCTGTCCATAAGTAAATGCACAGAATTTCTTGAAGTTCATACTACAAATTCATCCTTTGTTCTTTGTCAGCCATCGGTTTTCAACATCTTGTGTCTAAGACCTGAACTAGTAGGCAGCTGGTTCTCCTTCACTGGTGAATATGAGCCCACATCTTCTTTTTCGTTGGCTTTCAAGAGCGTATCCATAAGCTGTAATATGAGAGGCTACAGGGGATGGTTCATTCATTTCAATCTCTCCTCACCATTTTACACAAGGTGGATGACACTGCGCTGAAAAAGCTATCTGGTGTCAGAACACCTTCTCAATTATTCAGAAGCTATTTAGCGGCTAAACAAAACTTCCTTGACTGCTAAATTATTAACTGTAGTGTATTTTTATGACTAAAAGTACAGTCTGGTTTGGTATGTGTTATAAAAGGGAGCAGATCATTCTGAACAGGTCTTTCCTGAATCAGTTCTTTTTATGTTTTGCAATAATTTCCTATGTTTGGAATTTTTTTCTCCTGATGTGTCAGCATCAACCATGATAAGTGAGATATTCCAACATACTGGGAGAAAGATCGGTTTCCATCACTGATCTTGGTCTTGTAGCTTGGGATCCACAAGTGTTTTGCATCTAAGGATGTGTAATCATCTTGCTGCTGTTGAGATTTTGGTTTAGACAGGTCATCACTGCATGGTGAGATAGCCTGTTGAGAGTTTTCTAGCCCCTGTGAGAATTTTTACCTCCAGAGCTCCAGAGGTACAAAGCTTTTTTTTTTTCATTGTGTTCATTTCATTCTGTGCAAAAATGTATGTGTGCAAAAATCCTGTGCCTGTGTGAAACAAGTGTGTTTTTTTTTTTTTTAGTTTCTGTAGGTCAGCATGTACACACACACACATATACAGAACAACTACTACAGGCTGATTGATCATAAACAAACAAACAAACAAACAAACAAACAACATTGCTACTATTTTTAATGTTACTATTTTTTACTGTCCGTTCAACAAGGCAACAAGTTATTGCATTTTTCAAAAACTTGACAGATTTTTCAGATATGCTTGAAAACTATTCTTAAAAATGGATAAAACCACACTGAGACTGATGTCTTCCAAAATCTCACCATGTGGCACTGAGGAAAACTCTCTCTGTGCGTGTTGTTGTTGTTCTATTTACCATGAGAAAATGAAATGAGCTAGGATTTACACCCTTCATCACATCCCAACATGCCAGGCTTGGGACTGCTTTCAAATAAAACATATTTACGGCTTCTCAATAATATAGTCCATCCCAATGTAAGTAAAATAAGACTGAAATGATGGTTAAGCCCAGTCTAAACTGACTGGTATGATTCATTGCTGCTAACCACACTACACTGTAACAAAAGTTTGGCATATTTGCTGCATCCATAATCTACCCTAAAGTATATTTTCTCCTTATAACAACCACCTTATAAATGTGGGTTAGACTGAGAGATCCTGACCTTGAATGGTAGTGGGTGGCTTCCATGCCTTTAAGGCAGTTAATCCACTCTGCACTTTAAGGCTTAGATCCTGTCCAGAGCTGATGAAGTGAGCTCTCCTGGGTTATGGTGCCAGCAGGGACAGTTCAGCCCAGTCAGTGAACTGGCTCTTAAGACCAGTTTGTTGGACTGCTGGGTAAAGGGAAGCAATTTGCATAAGGGGCACAGAAGGTGTCTTAACAGAATAATATAAGAAGTATACCTGTTAGCATTTTCCAGTGTTATGGCAACATAATGTCCCAATGGAATCCCACCTTGTACTTGAGCTATCCAAGGTGCTGAAACTATTGAGGGGAGTACAGTTCAGCACCTTGGAAAACTTCTTTAAATAGTGGGCTAAAAGCTGGAATGGATTCACTGCCTCGTTCATGTGGGAGGCACCAGCTGCCATTGTATTGTACATGTGAGAAACTGAAGCTGAGATGTGCCCATGGCTAATTGGTGAATTCCTGGCTGCTAGGAGATTTGGCTTGGATTTAAAAGGAGACTTCCATCCACAAACTGGTACTTCTGTGCCTACTACTTTTGAAAATTGGAGCACCTTCTAGAGCAGCCTTGAGTGGGCTATAAGAAACTACCATTGGATGAGAAATAGAGGATGTGGTTCCCTCGAGCCCCATGCACACTTATAATATAATTAATATAATATAAAATTGTGTAATTTGAATCAATTGGATAAAAAAAGACCCTTTATTCCCCAGTAAAAAAAAAAAACAGGATCAGGCCAATCACTGATACCAGTTTCAGGTTTGCACAGTTATTTTCCTGCCTCCCTTCTCACCTCACTATATGACTAAGATGGAAGTCACAGCTGCCAGCAGTGATTATCCAAAGCTGTCCAGTGGGCTTAGAGGCTAAATGGAGATTTTAGCTTTGAATTCCCACTTGCATCTTGGTGCTCCAGCTACTACTCCATAATGCCACTGGTCCATAACAGCAGGTAAGTATAACAATTACTCCCATCACTGGATAGATTTCACTCTGTCCTGTGCAATATCCTGTTCAACCTGTTCTGCATGTACTTTGGATTATTTTCATTATTGATTATGTTTGCAGCTAATAATTTTATCTCTCTGTGGGTGCCCACATTCAACAGAGTAAAACTAAGTACCTTACACTGATCCTTTTTTGAATACATTACTTGATTGTTGCATCTGTGGTGGAACTTTTCTGGAAGCACAGTCAGTCCATTTTCATACAAATCATCATCATCATCATCATCATCATCATCATCATCATCATCATCATTGTTATTGTTATTTTAAGAATGAATAGAATGGCATGCTGAAGCTTTCTGTAACTGTTGGATGATAGTCTGGATTCTTTCAAAGCTCTCTTCTCATACTCCAGTAGCTCTCCAGGTCCAAACTCAAGGAAAAAAATGATTCTGCCTGTATACAGTGCTGATTGTCTAGCAGCTGTGCTAGGCACCTCCTTTCCTCCTCAACATCATTTGCTGCAGCACTTCTGAAACTTGTTTAATAGCAATTATCCTTGGGGGTGGAAATCATTTTTAGTACTAATATTTAATTGGTTGAACATCTCTGTAATAACTTTTTTTAAAAGGCTACATGTCCCCCAGGATGGATGATCTATCTGAACTGGGGACCTATGGGTGGATTCTGTCAACTAATGACTGTGAGAATAGATAGATGGATATAAAGGGATAAAAACAGTGGTGCTCTATCAATGTTTCCAGCCATCCAACAACCTTTGCTGCTTCAGCCCTACCTGCTCCCTAGAGGACAGGTGAAGACACTTCCAAAATGTGAGAGAAATTGACTAGACGATTCATATCACTGCTACTATTGGTGGAGAAAAGAAGTCTGGTACCACCGTATAGCTGTCCAACAAGCAAAAATAAGTGTAGGCAACAGCTAATGGGAGGAGAGGCTGGGAATAGAACTGTTTTGAGTTTGCAACAACAAAACCCCTTTCTTCTCTTAACCAATTGAAGAGGGCAAGAATGGACATCCATTTTGGTCCTGCTGAAAGGCTGCTAGGGTATAGGCAAACTCAAGAGAGCAATTCATGTGCAAGTTCTGGGGGAAGAGCAAACTGCCCTTTATGGGAAGGTACTTTCTTGTATTTGTTATCTGGGACATCTGTATAAAGATTTTTAGTGTCCCATGGACTCTCTTCCTCTCTGGTCAATCCACAGCCAAAAGGAAGGTCAGGTAATTTCCAGTTCATGGAGTGAAATAATTCCTTTTCCTTCATGTATGGATGCTGTTAATCTTAACTGCTTTTAATGATTCTTGCACAAGGAGAAAATGTTCTGTAGAAAGATCCCGGGTCTCCTGATGAGAAAGATGTACCTGGCTGAAAGCCACAAATACACTTCAGATGTTGGAATCCCAAAGTGCCCATGCTCTTTTACAACACTATGCCTATGCCTGTGAAACTCACTCTAAGGTCCTGATACACACACTCTGTAACATGGGGCTGCACACTGGACGACTACCAGTATACTGAAGTTAACAGACATTCAGGGTCAAGCTAGGGAATACATTTAGGGTATCTGTTTGTCATAGCCCAGGACTTTCTTCACCTGCCTTTTTTGCCTTTAGAATGCTTCATTTTGTTTGTTATTGGAAAGTGAACATGGTCTTAGTTTGCAAATGATAGCTGAGGCATGTATCACTGATGACATCTCAACATGGAAGGAAAAGCAGGTTAATCATAGGAAAGACATATTCCCCTTCATGGCTAGTTTAACCCTCATGATATATAATGTGCTGCCCTACAGATCTTCTGCAGATGACTGTTTGATCAAACACACAAAATTAATGTATCAAGTGGTAACATATTGCATCCTCCAACATCTTAATTTTGAATAACTGTGGGTGTTTCCTTCCTTGCTTTTTTCTGCATAAGGGAGCATTCAGACATTCGATCCCACACATCCAGTCTTAAATGGCAAAGCTCAGAAACAGAAAGTAAGGCCATTTCCGCACTAGTCTGTTATAGCGCTATTATTCCACTTGCAACATCCTATGGAATCCTGGGGTTTGCAGTTTCGGGAGGGGCTGGCTGGCCCCTCCCGAAACTGCAAACCCCAGGATTCCATAGGATGTTGCAAGTGGAATAATAGTGCTATAACAGACTAGTGCGGAAATGGCCAAAGTTTTGCCTCTAACTTTTAGGCTGCTACAGTTGCTAGCTTGTACGTATAGCATTTGTGGCAATACTCTAGAGCTCTGTTAACTGCAGCATGGAGGAGCCTTTCTGTGTTCACTGACACTTCCCTATAGACACAAAACATCTAGATTAGGGCAAATGAAGCGAGAGCAGAGTTTCTTGTTTACCTTCATGCTCTGTGAGGAAAGCCACTGTTATTCCCAAGGTAACACTAGCTTAATAATTTACATCAATTAATTTTTTATTAAGCAAAATCACATAGCTTTAATAAAATGCAGTGCGGTTTTTATTGACAGCATCATGGTATTTCTTTAATCCACTAAAAACCAAACCAGAAATTTTTAAAAAGAAACTTGACATTTAATTTTAAAGTTTTTAATTTAGAAAAAAAACACTTTAATTATATTTTGCCACCAATACAAAGTGGAAACCCTTCTATATTCTTAAGGTTAAGGCCAATTGTGTTTTCAATAAATCTTTCTTGGAGCTACTTGTGAAAGAAGGTATTGCTCAGCAAGATGTATGATTCTTGAAAAAATGTCTGCCAGGAAAGCTGATTCCTTCCTTCCCTGCCACATCCACAAACAAGTGTAGACACTGTCTTATATATTGTTCTGAATATCAAAAAGGAGGTAAAAAGGATTAGACAGGGAGTGTTCATGAACCATGAGCTTTTAAAAGTTTGCTTCTAAGCATAGGTCTTCCTCTCCTCCTTCCCATTCAGTAAGCCACTTCTATTAGGTCAAGGGTAGGCAACTGCAATGGTTGTAGGGGGACATCTTGGCCCATATGAGTTCCTGGAGGGACATATCTTCCATTTTCACTCACCTCAAAATTTTGAGGTGAACAATAATGTGTACTCCAAAATTACCAATAGCCAAAATTACCAAAATTACCAATTTGCCACATATGCAGACTCCCCCCGCCTTCACCTTTCTTGGACATGTACAGCTGTATTTTCAAAACATGAAGTGACCAAAAACGATAGGAAGTTCTATGGGGGCAGGGAGGCCTGAACACACCTAAAATAGGAACCCTTCAAATATGATAAAAAAAGGCCCTGTGGTGGTATGGAGGAGCACTACTCTATGCACTGCTTTTTTACTGGGAAATGGTAAGGTAGAGGAGTGCCACTGCAGAGCAGAAATAGTACAATTGTGTGGAAGGGTCCTTCAGTCATTATTTGGAAGAGCAGCTTGTGCCTAAGGAACTGAAGAGAACTTCCACATGAACATGGTTTTGGCAAAATTATTTAACTCAGGGGAGCTGCTTAAATTGTTTGTCTGTGCCTGTTCATGTGTTTGAATTCATCCTCCCAACAGCCCCAAAGAATTCCATTATTATTCCTATTCCACAGAGTGGAATTTGGTATGACAGATCATAACCAGGATTTCTTGAGTCTCTTTCAATTCTAGCATTTCATTCCACTTTAGCTGCCATGGCTCCATCCTGTGGAATGCTGGGATTTGCAGCTTTGTTGTTGTTATTTGTTATCAATTAGATTTTGACTTACGGCAACCCTATGAATGAGATACCTCTAGGAGCCCTCCTTATCAACTGCCCTCCTCAGGCTTACGTCTTTCTTGATTAAGCCTTTCCCTCGGTAGTGGTTGCGCTCTCTCCCTACTCCATTCCACTTTACAAAGCATTATTGTTTTTGTTTTTCTTTCCCAGTGAGTCACATCGTCTCACGACATGTCCAAAGTAGGGCAGTCTCAGTTTAGTCATCTTGGCTTCTAGTGAGAGTTGAGGCTCGATTTGCTCAAAAGACCCATTCATTTGACTTTTTAGAAGTAAAGGATATCTGTACAACTCGTCTCTAGCACCATGTTTCAAATGCATTGATTTTCTTGCTATCAGCTTTCTTCATTGTCCAGCTTTCACAATCATACTCTAGGAAGACACATTTAGAATTCCCTAACGCCTCCCCAAATTATATACCCTAGGATTCTGTAGGATGCAGACATGGCAGATAACAATGAAATGGAAATGCTTTAACTGTGTGGTGTGAAAGTTTCCCTACTTAAACAGAGGCCCTTTCTGCACGGGGTTATTACCACGGGTTACTGCACTGTAGCACTGAACTGTTCTGCACGTGGGAGCGAATTAGCTTTGCTTTATTTTCTGTCGTTCTGCACGATATCCCGTGATAATGTGCCACCATGTGGTAGGAAAGTGCACTAGTTGAGAACTGGAAAAAATCTGAATCACATTCTGACATCAAAGCAAATTTGGATTTTCACAGCGATGCAGAAATGTATATTCGCACCAATGCACATTGGTGGGCAGTGGTGGGCAGGCTGTGGGAATGGGAAGTAGTACATAAGGTATTTGCCAGTATTAGACGCACTGGTGTAAGATGCACCGTATTTTCAGGCTGCATTCTTTAGGAAAAAATTTTTTAGTACCCCTGTCCCCCATTCCATTCTCTGCGCCCACTGGCCACCCCCTCCCGCACCTCGCCAGGCCCACTCGCCAGCCCCACACACCTCTCCAAGCCTGATCGCCACTCCCATACAGCTCTCTGTGCGCACTTGCCAGCCCCATGCACCTCTCCGTGCCCAATCGCCATCCGCATGTACCTCTCTGTACCTGATCACCACCCTCACGCAGCTCTCTGCATGCTCGCCACTCCCATTTACCTCTCCGATTGGACTGAGAGGGATGTGTGCAGGTGGCGATCAGGCTTGGAGAGATGGGGGGGGGAGTTACTGCGTGCAGGTGGCGATTGGGCATGCAGAGTGTGTGTGGGGGGGAGTTATTGTATTCACACCCCATTTCCAGGAAGCATTTTTTTTTTGGGGGGGAGTGCCTTTTATATGCCGGCAAATAGGGTAGTAGGTACCTACGTAGGTATGTACAAACATACCAATCCAAAAGACAAAAATAAAATAAAATAAATCAGCCAATCACAGCTGCCAGGGCAGGGTGAGGGGAGTCAGGGGAGTCGGCAGTGACAAGGTAGTGCAGATGCATGAGCTCGCACTCCTCTGCAGAAAAACAAATCAAAATGAGGGACTGTGTGGAAAACAATCATGGAAAACCATGTTATTTGAATACAGTAAGAACTGGTGCAAACCGCTTCTTGCACCTTGTGCGGAAAGGGCCAGAGTTGGCTTCTCATGACTTAGTCCAAAATTTAATGATGTCCAATTGCAATTAAAGCCAGGTACTATTTTTTCCTTTTATCTGAACTGAGATTTTGTGTACAGGTCTCCGAGGTTCATGTCCCAGATCCATAGTGCTAGTGATTCCAGAATGGAGAGAGAGTGGGAGGGAGATGGTGGAAAGGAACATAACTGATGGCTGGGGACTCAGGGAGCTGCAGTCTAGAAGAGAAATACTACTCCTACTTGTACTAAACACAATAGTTATAATAAAACATTGCAGTTCAAGTACCGGTGGCTGTGTAACAACACTTACAATAAAACTAACTAAACATTGTTTGGCACAGGTTACAGAAACATTAAAAAAAATAAGAACAGAAACAGAAACTGCCATCCTCTGACCATTTATTTTCCTTACAGTGAATCTCCTGTGTATGATGTTTTTGAGGCGAGGTGGAGTTTAATTGTTTGGTTACAGTGTGTGAAGCCATTGCTTGCCTACCTGTAGTGCATCTTTTTTGAAGTCTCTGTTACCACTTCAACTCCACCTCTTCTATTTAAGTAGTGATACATTTGTTACTATTTGGACTGCTCACCAAGCTCTTTCTCTCCTCATTGTCTTGCACATACATAATTCAACCATTCCTTTCAATACCACGCTTTGCATGTACTTTCTTAGGTATAATCTAACCTTAAAATCTCAGATTTTTTCCCTGATCTTGTTTGATATGGTGGAGATAATACTGGAAGATTCAGGTCTGTATCCTTAGGCAGATGTTTGAGCTGGACAAAGTTCCTCTTGATATTACTACTGTTGAAAAAGTCTTTGGACTTTTCTTTAGATTGCCTCAGGCTTCTTACCATAAGTGTCTGTTGCTGAGTCATGGGAAAAATTGGTGGTCTTGAACCACTGGCAAAAAATGGAGAGGAGCCGTTGGGTTGTTGTTGTGACAGTCCTACCCATGAGAGCTTTTTAGGGATGGGGTCCCTCAAAGCAACTTGTCTCAGTCTCGGTAGAGGTGAATGTTGTGGTGTTTCCATTATCAGGAAGGCGGAGCTGTCTTTTTCTTGATATTGCCATGTTGGGGCTGGAAGATTTTCATCCATTGCTTTCAGAAGATCTTTGACTCTTGTGTCTGGAAAAGCCATAGGACTTTGGTCTATAGTTCTGTTTTCAGTTGCTGACCTTGGTGTTAGTCGATTTATATACGACATAGAGGACCTTTGAATTTGTTGGTTATTTCCTAAAGCAGAAGGTATCCTCTCTGACAAATAGGATTTTTTCACTTCTATGAAATCCTTGATACCTTCTTCAATTTCCTGTGGATCTTGTTGGGTTTGATTCAATGGCTCACCAGAAAAACATGTATTTGGAGATTTAGGAGGCTCAAAATGTACCAGTTCTCTGTCTGCAAACTTGGATACTAAATGGAACATCAAATACAAGTGATCAGCTCATGCAGAAATTATACTTTTAATTAAAAATAGAGTACCTTATCTAGGAAATGTAAATAACAATAGCTAGAAAAATTTTCTTGTGATGGAAAGGTTCCTTCCACCAGCAGGAAACATTTGGTCCGTTCAAACATTTTCAATGGCTGAATAGGACAGAAGGGTCTCTTCACTCACCCTCCTTCCTCTTTCAGTCGCACTTTCTCCCCCTGTCCATTGTTACTGCCCTGGCTAGTCCAAGTTTTGGGGATATTAAAGATATCCTCTTGATATCATAATTTGGCTTCACTTCTCTATTCCTCTCCACGTGCTTGCGAGGCCACCGGACAAGCACGTAAACAAGCTCGGCCGTTAATAGCCGTAATATTCAAACTACAATACAGGCAGGCCAGAAATAGCTGACTCACTGCTTTAGGAGACCTCCAGGCAAGTACTCTAATTAGCTTTGCACGCAACTTACAAAAGAGCCTCTGCCCCTCGCTGGCAGCTTGATGGGTAACCTATACAATACCCAAGTACTCTGTGTTTGCATACTGGCTACTCTATTGAGAACCTCTACGATAACTCAGTCATTCAGATTCTGACCTTTCAGAGGCTTTGTCTCCAACTCCAAATCTATTGTTTTCCCCCAAGTACGGCATAGCCTGCAGTCACAATTCTCCTTATAAAAACCCTTGATTCCGAGACCTTCCTCGGATCGCTCCCGAGTTTCATCCCGCCTTGCTGCCGCTTTGCTTGGCGAGCCTCCCCTCAGCTCCACGTGCTGAGCTACATCGCACCCCAGCCTCGCTCTCTATTTTTCTGGGCTTCAGGACAGGTGAAGTATCACCCAAACCAGCAACTCCTCTAAAAATCCCTCTATACCACTCCAATCTTTATTTTCTTTAGTTATCTTGTATGAGTGTGTCGCATACACTGTTTTGCTTGTGTTTAATAAACATCATTTATTGTTTCAACTTCTGTGTGCTCTTTGACTTGATTCGACCCTGTAGACATAGGGTTCAAGATCTCACTACGTTACCCTGCCTCTCGTAACACTAAGCCGTGCTCTGAGCTAATTTTCCCCACCTTTAGTTGAGCACAATTTGGTGTCCCTCCTGGGACCCCCAGTACACAGGGTAACACCATCTTCTCTGGATAGTTGAAGGTGTTATAAATACAATGAAAGCAAAGTAAGTACTGGTCTGCCAACAGAATGATACGGCTTCTCTCCTATTTTTATCAGCATCAGAATATTTTGAATGCAGCTCTCTTCAGCGATGTTCCTGCCAGCAGACCAAAACTTTGGGTCCAACCCATTGTTTCTAACAGTGGTACCTTGTGACCTCCATGTCCATATAGCTGTGAATCTACTCTGTGAATCAGTGAAGCTGAGAATCTGTTCTGGAATTTCAGCTGAACTTTAAAGAGCCTGACCTTGTTTTGCTTCCAAGCTCAGATGGGATCTGGTGCCTTCAGGGTATTTAGTAGGGATGGGCCAACTGAATACTTGAAAAGGATTCAAGATTCACGAATCTAAATCCCTGCACCAAAATAGGCCAATCGAATATTTTGAATCCACCAACCAAATAGTTTGTTGGAGACCAGGATGCCTGAAAACCTGGGAGACCAGACACACAAGGGGAGATGGCAAGTAGGCGAGCTTTTCCCTTGCAGTAATAATGGCCTTTGCTAACAGTTTCAGAAATTACATCTGGGGTTGTATTCTAATATATTTAAATTGACCATTTAATATTTAATATTTAAATTCATTTCATATTTAAGTTCAGCACTATTTTCTGTGCTGAAAATCAATGTCATGTATAAATGCTGGGGTCAATAGGTCTGACGCCTATCAGAAGTAGCGGGGCAGAGGGCAAGGTCACACAATCTCATCCAGTGATTGCCACATGTAGGCCAGTGTACCTCAAGATATGCCCACTCTGGCTGCCTCTCTCTGCAAGGTAATAATCTCTGTTCTTTGGAATTGAGACTAGAGGGTAGGGATTGGGAATTATTGAGACTGGACTAGAGATTTGACTTGAAAGTCCCTTGCAGGACTTGAGACTTGACTTGAGGGTACAGAACTGAGAGTGGACTAGAAGCTGTTTTTTTTTTTTAAAGTGCTTTGTTGCAGGACTTGAAACTGCAGGGTACAGAACTGAGACTGGACTAGAGGCTGATGTTTATTTGTTTAAGTGCCTTCATTGTTGCAGGACTTGAGACTTGACTAGAAGGTACAGTCTTGAGATTTCAAGAACAGTTGAAAGATTCCTTTGCATAGCTCCCTTGCAAAGCTCTTTCATACACAATTCTGTGGTTTGTAGATTCACAAGTTGTCACAGCCTCCTCTGCCAAAGTGTGCTAGTGCATCATCAAACTACAAACCCCAGGATGCCAGAAGGAGCTATGCAAAGAAAATCCAGTTTTGACCTAGATTATCTCTGTACTGTAGTATGTGGCCCTGTTTACACAGGCAGGAAAATGTAGGATTAATCCACATTTTCCTGCCTGTGTAGAAAGGGCCTTCATGTCATTTTCAGTCTGGGGAGATCCTGAGGCAAAACTAGGACAATTGTCCTGGCCAGATTTCTTCAGAGGGAGGTTTGCCTTTGCCTAGGCTTTTGCTAAGGCTGAGAGAGTGTGTCTTGCCCAAGATTATCCTTCTTTCCCTTGCTTTTTAAACCCTTTTTTAAAAAAGGATTTGAAAGATTCGAGATTCGTGAGATTCGTGGATTCCCAGAACCTTCCAGGGATTTGGATCCAGATTCGGATTTGGAAAATTCTGGATTTGTCCCATCCCTAGTATTTAGCCTTCTATGTTTATATATTTATATTTTTATCACTTTCTCTTAAAAAAATTTAGCAGTGTTATTGGCACAGGTGAAACAGCCATGCCTTTTCTTTGTAACTTTAGTAACAGTAATGGAAGAAATAATAACGGATCAAGTAGTCTGCAAGAATTAAGGATATAGGACATATAAATTCAGTATATGTCCATTTAAGAGGCTAGGGATGGGCAACTGTTTCTAGTATAAATGCAAAGTGATGGATGGCTGAAAGTCACAGAATTATCTATATTAGCTGCAAGTGAAAAGTAGAAGTCTGTTTCCCACTGAAAGTTATTTTTAAGAAGTGTGGCTATAATGACATGCTGAAGCCATCCATAACTGTGGTAGGATGATGCTACTGGATATGCTTGATGTTTTGGATGATGCTTGGGGCAGATGTATGATCAAGTACTACATATTATGACGATGAGTTCCTAAGATTCAAACCTACCTTCTCCTTTTTTTTGATCAGAATCCCATTCACTTCAACTATTATACACTCATAATATTTATAGTGTCTTCACAAAATGCAGATTATCAAGACAAGTAATATGTATTACCTTCTGGTAAGATTTCTTGGTTTTCCAGAGTTATGGCAATTTCATCTTCCTGGATAGCATATGGCATTTCTGAGTTCGGCACAGAAGGAAATGCTTTACTGGCGCAGCTTTTCAGGTTTTCTGTTCTGACCAGTTCTGACTTTGGAGAAGCTGAGATGTCTGCATCTTGACTTACAGGAGGTTTGCTGTCAAGCTTTTCTGGCACTCTTTCCTTCTGTGAACACATCACACAAATAGCAGGTATATTGCTGTAAACGGGAAGGAAGCTCTAGTGATAAGAAGGTGAAAAGTAATATAATAAGTTCAGATATCTAATTCTGTAAAGACTGGTATTGGGCCTGTAAAGACTATGAAACTGGATGAGTTCTTTTCCCCAACTGATGGTAAATGCAAACTAGTGGTATAAAACCCAGGATTATTGTAAACAATTCTTGTTCTTAAAAGCTACTTAGTTTCTTCTTATAGAGCAATATCATTCTTCCCATAGACCTGTTTACTTTATTTTTATTTGCAATTGCCACCTGTTCAGATTTGCCCAGGTCAAAAAGTTTGGCCATAAGAATGAAAGGATTTCATTTCTAGGTCAGGCCAATGTCTGTGCAATTCAGCCATCTGTTTCAATTGGTGGACAGGCAATTGCCTCAGGATGTGAAACTAAAGTCATCTTCTGTTCCTTCTCCCCAGCATCTGGGAATATCCAGAGAAAAGCTGTATTCAGTGCTGAGCATGCCATGTAGCAGTTGGCTAATCAAAGTTTGGGAAAGTTACTTTTTGGGGGGCTATGATTCCCCAAATCTCCCAGCTGGCAGAGCTGCCAACCTTCCTGGCTGAAGGATTATGGAGAGTTGAATAGTCTACTGTGTAAATGACTTAAGTCTGTCCATCGCAGAGCTGGGAAAAGTTACCATTTTTCCCAGCTCTGCGATGGACAGACTTAAGTCATTTACACAGTAGACTATTATAGCCCTATTATTCCACTTTCAACATCCTATGGAATCCCGAGGTTTGCAGGTTTGGAAAGGGGCCAACTGGCCCCTCCCAAAACTGCAAACCTCAGGATTCCACAGGCTGTTGAAAGTGGAATAATAGCGCTATAACTGTCTACTGTGGAAATGGCCTTACTCTCTGTTAACTTGTGGGATCCTTCATAAAGAGCAAGATCTAAATCACCTCTTGTTGTAGTGAAAAAACAAAGGTTGTGTAGAACCTTTAAAAACTAACATTTTTATTACCTCATGAGCTTTGTGGACACTCAGTCCACTTTACAGAGTGCAAAGCTCCAGATATAGAGAATCCATTTTGTTGTGTGCCTTCAAGTCATTTCCAACTTATGGCAACCCTAAGGTGAACCTATCATGGGGTGTTCTGGGGCTGAGAGTGTGTGATGCACCCAAGGTCACCCAGTGGGTTTCCATGGCTGAGTGCGGAATTGAACTTTGGTCTCCAGGGTCAAATGCTCAAAATACTGCACAATGTTGGCTCTCACATATTGCCACCCTGAATTCCATCCCAGAAGAAAGGCATGATATAAATTGAGAAAATAAAATATAAATGAACATGGTTTGGAGGTGGGATGCAGACAGTAAGAAGAGAGTGAACACTCTGTCTGAACACTCTGAATCCACCCAAGTTTGTATGGCTTTAGTAGCTAAGCAAGTTTGGGCTTGGTTAGCACTTGGATGGGAGACCATTGGAAAATACAAAGGCTGTCCAGGCAGAACTAGGAAATAATCCTTCCTGAAACTCTGGAGAGTCACTGCCAGTCAGAGTTGACAGCACTGAGCTGTATCTACCCATTTGTCTAACACAAGTTTGGGAAACTTCCTAAATGCAGAATTTTTAGCAGTGAAAACTGCATTAACATAAACATCCAGGCACTACGTCCTGGGAGAAGAGTCTGTTATGTATTACAATCCCTGGAGATATTCTTCCAATTAAAGACATTTCTCACTTTCTTCCCTCTCCTCTTGAGAGTTCCCCAGGGCAATGGTCTGCTACATGAAGAAATTTCTTAGGCTTCTGTGACTCACTATAGTAATGTCTACTTCTTTCCGAGGAGGCAAAATGACAGCAGCACTGGTTTAATTCCACCATTAGTGACATTGCAATCACTAGTAGGCCCAACTGATAGAAAAAGAAATGTAGCATCAGACTGTAAGTATAGTACAGAAATGGACAGAGAGAGACTAAAAGGGACTTGTTGAGATTTGATATGCTTATATGTACAGAATGAAAGTGAGAATTGTTTCAGTTCATTTTTGAAATTAAGTTAGTAAAATTCACAAATTTTTAGGAAAAAAAATCCCTTGAAATTAAAATATCATTATATAGGAGAAACTGAAACTGAAGATGCCATGAATGGAAAGTGAATCTGGCAAATGGGAAATGGCAAAGTGCGTGCTCTGTCACCAACTTCTAGGTCCCACTGAACACAAAGGTAGTTATTTCCAAGCCAACAAACCTTGAACTGCCCAGTTAGGCCTAAATCTGTATTAATCTTCCAGGCAAGGCTTTGTGCTTAATTCATGAAAGACTAGACTGAATCCCCATATATATCATGGGGATGCCAAGGTGGTTGCAAAATAAGATTTGTCAACTCTTTTTCAGAGAGCTTCCTTTCCTTTGAAAACAATATGGCAGGCAGGTACAACTTCATCCAATCCATGCTAGGAACATCTGTTCGTCTGTGCAAATTTGGACTATGGAAATGGGGGATAATTTTGCTTCAGTTCATTTTTCTTCATATTGAGAACGTAAGGTTTCAAAAATTCAGATGTGGGAGTAAGTGAAACCATTCCCTCAGTCCTATTTATGCACCAGATTTAGAAACCACAGAGTCAGCTATGTTCTTTGCTTCTGCTATTTAGTATATTCACTAGAAACTGGTTGTAACTGGTGTGCAAGTAGTGTGGAACTCCCCCAACTGTTCTTTCATCCAATGCTGCTTGAGACAGTGGGTGCAATATGGCAAAAGTTAAATGGGACACAGACCCATTATATGTGACGAATAGGATACAGCTGTGATTAAATTAAACTCTACTGATTTCAGTATTCAGTTTTCAGTATTTATGGATTGCCCTTTGAAAGGCAATACTGAAGTATTAAAGACTGAAAAATACAGTTAAAGCCAAAAAAAAAAAGTCTCCGAAAGATTATACATATTTTATTGTTAGCCATCCTGAGATCTTTGGATATAAGGCAGAAAGTATTCTAATAAATAACAAAAATAGATATCTATGCTATAGATTGGGGTGGCAAAGTACAACCTGTGAACCACATGTGGCCCTTGGGACCCCTTAGAAGAGCTCCCCTGCCTCCAGCCAAATTGGGAACCAATTTTCTGGTAACTTTTTGTCCCCATATGGGACAAAACTGCCTAAAAATGCACATTTTTCCCCTAGCCCTACAAAGCCCCTAAACCTTTCCAAAACATATACATACATGCAATTGGCTAAGATGGTGGCCAGAAATGACATCATGTCACTTCAGGCATGGTGAAACATGCTGGTGCCGTCTGCTGGACAAGTGCTGGGAGGTAAAATGGCCCCTGCTCCCTGTGCAATTGTCCATCCATGCTATAGATCTATAGGTTTGAATTGAATTATATCATTGTCCCGTTGCAAGGGCCATTGCATTGCTATAAATCTAGATTTAGCACAAGGGAAGGATTCAGAACAATTTTCATTTGTGCAGTTGGGTTGCAAGAGAGATATCACAAAATATATACATACATCGTCTCTTGCATTAGTACGGGCACAGTAGTTAAAACCAGCTGTGTTAGCAGATATATTGGCTGACTTCTCCACTCTGCTACCATCATGCTGGATCTAGGCCACATTCTTTATTTTATTTAATTCCTTCTGGTTCCTTCTGTCCAAAAAGAAGTAATTCAAAGCATCTAACAAACTTCTGTAACATTTCAATTATCATAGTTCCCCACAAAGATCGGACGAAGGTACTGAGAATTCTGTTACAGATTACTAGTCCCCGTCATAAAACAGCACTTCCTAAAGACAGAAAGTCTTATTATAGAAGCTGAAGGCTGTATTTGAAAACATAGGAATCTACCTTGTAATTAGAAAGAACTTTAGTCCATTTCTGTCAGTACTGCTCATTGGCAGAGGCTCTTGGGGAACTTAGGCAGATGTTCTTCACATCACTTTAAAATGACCTTTTTACCTAGAGACGTCAGGAATGGAGACTAGACCTTCAGACTACAAAGCATGTTTTCTGTCACTGACCTCAGGGTCCCACTGAAAACAGTGGCAGTTACTTCCAAGCCAGCAAGCCTCAGCCTGCACTGTTAGGCCTAAATTTAGTAGAGTGAACTTACTAGATTGACGGAACTTACTAAGGCCATTTCCGCATTGGACTGTTATAGTGCTATTATCCCACTTGCAACATCCTATGGGATCCTGGGGTTTGCAGTTTCGGGAGGGGCCTCTGGCTTGCTAAGTTGGCTTGCTAAATTGACTTGCTAAGTTCTCATTCATTCAGCAGGTCTACTGACTGGGACTAACAACGAGATTTAGGCCTTAATTAGTAGGCGCGGCTGTGTCCTAAAGCTTTGATATTGAAACTAATGTAGCATCATTGTAAGCATTGATGGATACAGTTTTTTACAGCAGATTTTTTTTTCCTGTTGGGCTACCAGGTTCAATTCTTTCTTCAAAACCAGCAAAAGTTATAGTTGAACTAATTCCCCCATTCTTCAGCATATTTTGTAATCTAGAGCCCTATCAGACTGCACCATTACAGTGCTACTATTCCACTTTAACTGCCATGGCAATATCCTGAGGAATTCTGGGATTTGTGGTTTAGTGAGCTCTCTGGCTGAAAATTCTAAATCCCTCTCCCTAACCTACACATCCCAGGATTTCATATGATGTTGCCATGGTGGTGACAGTAGAATAATAGCTCTGTAACAGTGTAGTGTGATAGGGCTTTTTGTAGAATATGTAAAATTACTGAGGCCCCCTAGAATCTGAAACTCCTCTGGGTTAGTCCATCCATACCAAATATTTTCAAAACTCACAAAAAGGAAACCACATATGTTATCTTTGAGGACTTTTCTGTCCTTGAGCAATCTTTGTAATTTTTTTAAAAACGTTCATTGCTCAAACCACATCACATCAGTGGGGAATATGAGATGACATAAGCATTTTAGCCAAGGCAATCAAAGCGTCTCCTAGGATTTTACACACTTCTGGTTAAGAAAACAAATTTTCATCTTAGATTTTGCAAACTGTCACCTTATATACAGTACATCAGAAAACTTGCCATGGCTGGTTTTTATGGCCAGACCTCTTAAGAGCTAATTGGTTAAGCACCTGGGCAGGAAGCTTTTTGGCAGGAATGCTATTTCTGCAAGGCTTAACTATAAAGTTTTGGATGGCAAATTGTAATCATTAGGCTCTCCTTTCCACAACAAAGCACATAAAATGCAAGCAGGTTGCTTGGAGAAATCACAGTGTGTAAAAGGACAGGTCGTGTTTTATGTTTATCCAATAACTTATGGCTCAGACCTGATCATGGAAAGAAAGGTCTTGCTTGCCTGCAGTCATTTAAAAGCCAAATTTCCAGTAGATTTTCCCACCAAACAAAATTACTATCATGCCTCAAGCTAAATCTTTTGTGACCAGCTGTTTGCAGTCAGGATTTTAAAAAGTGAGATGTTTAATAAATTGAATCTTTAGGGTCTTTCCAGACAAGGATTTTATTGGACAAGCAAAGCACAGTTATGACTTATTTGATGAGGGGGGAATCCAATATCTTTCCCTATGTCTACTGTGGGAAATAATATTTTCTGTAGGGGTTTGTTTTTTTTTTTTGGAAGAAGAAAAATGTGCCTTAGCTAGCCAGTCTTAGCTCGCACATCCATTGGAACAGATAGGACTATACTGACTATAGTTACATTATGCCAAAGACATGATTGCTAATGCCTGTAACATCACTCTGGTAATTAGTGAGAACTTTAAATTTCCACTTTCATAATCGTATAGGCTGAGATTCTAGATTAGCCATTCAGTTAATTATGAATGACTATACATGCATAAAATGCCTGTCATGGATAAACTCAGGCCATTTCCGCACAGGGTGAGGGAATCGCCCCGCGCCGCTACTTACCAGGGCTTATGGGGCCATTTCCACATGGGGTAATAAAAATGGTGCAGTGTGTCCTCCACGGAGGATGTCTGCACCTTGGAGCGGACTGGGTCCGGACTACTTACCGTAGATCCGCACCTCAGTCCGCTCCAGAATGACCCCAAGTGGTCCTCCGGCATGCTTTTGAAAGACCCGATTTTTCCGGTCTTTCGAAAGCACGGAGCGCGCCACTGTGAGCCTGCTCCCTTGTGCAGATTCGCAGGCTCGCACCAATGCGAGCCTGCAATCTGCCGAGGGTGGGCTTTAGGCTGGCGAGCTTCAGCGGTTGGTCCAGACCTACGACCAACCGGAAGCCGCCATTTTGGATGCCGGAGCAGAGCGGATCCATGACCACGCACTGCTCCGAAGCAGCCTTCTCGAGCAGACTGAGGTGCGGAACTACAATAAATAGTCCGGACCCAGTCCGCTCCAAGGTGCTGACATCCTCCGTGGAGGATGCACTGCACCGTTTTTATTACCCTGTGTGGAAATGGCCTTAGTTAGTAGCATCTCCTGGCCTGACCACTGCCCCCATCCTACTTCACCTAGCAGCAGCCATTGCAAGTGACACAAGTCTTTCCTGCTGTTGATCAGGGCACAGCATACTCATGTTTTCAGCCCCTTTTTGCTAGTGATCTCCACTGAGAGGAGGAATTGCAACAGGGATCCTGCTTCTGATTATTGTGCCAGAGATTGCTGGAGAGATGGGGTGGAAGCATCAGTATGCTGTAATCAAATCAATAGGAGAACAGATCTCCATTGCTTGCAGTGGCTACTGCTTGATAAAGGAAGATATGGGGGGTGGATTTTTACAATTGTGGCAACAGTGCCATGACTGTGAGTATGTAGGGAGTATGAATATGAATATGAAGTAATGGATGTGTAACTCTAGATTTTGCGTTTCTAACTGCAATAATCAATTCCAGTCACATTTTTTAAAAGAGTCATTTCTATCAACCTCAAAAACTTCTGCAGAAATTGCTGTATTATACCAGAGCAGCACTGTTCTCATCTATAGATCTCAGATGTAGATCCCTTGCAGATGTAGAAGCTCCAGTTGTTTTCTCTTTTCCAGAGCCCAGCAATCCCCAGGTCCCCAGCTGAATAGGCTGTTGGCTACAAGCATTCAGACAGGAATAGATTGACCTGTTAGTGCAGATGTTTCTGACTGCTTGATGCAGTGGCTTTTCAAAGTACTGCAACAGAAGTTTCTGCTAGCTGATTCACAGAGCCCCTCAAATTTATAGATAATGCCTGAGAATCAATGGGAGAATCTTTAGTATTCACCTTTATCAGAATATGAATGTGCAGAATTTATATTTTCTTAAACTAGAATCAGTTCACAAAGAACAGAGTTTTAATGTGCACATATGCTAAAAATGGATTCTGATACCAACTCAATGCAACAATACATTCAACTTTAAAATGGTACTTAACTGGGAGATGTTTTTGAAGGACTTTCAAGTGAACATGTGAACTGCCCTCTCTTAAGCGCATGACAAGGGTTATGAAACTTCTGTGTTGTTTATCAGTGAGATTTTTGCATGTGTTTATCCATCTGTGATAAACATGGATTTGCAAACATATTGCTATTCAGTACAGTTGTTGATATGACTGAATTGTCTCCATATCTTGGATAAACAATAGACAAAAAGAAAGTGAATTCAGTTTCATATCTTCTAAATTAACTTCTGAACTCCAAAGTGCAAAAGTATTTATGACAAAGTAAAAGAAGTTTAACTTGGAATGATGGATGAAATACACAAGGGAACTGTTATGAGTTAATATCAGAAGAATTTACAAAGGCTTTGGAGAAGTGCACAAATGAAGTTGAAAGCATTTGTGATTTTTGATTATTTGAGCCCTTCTCACCAAGCAAGAGGTAAAGGGTCCATGGGGAACAGATCTATAGTGATAGCGATACAGAGAGGTTGAGAATAATAGAAAATTTAAGTCTTGAACTGCCAAGGTTCAGGTTTTTTATATATCTGATTCATATGCAGGTCAAGGAATTCTTAAGTTGCTCTCTATTGTTCCCACTGGAGTATTAAGATGTGCCTTGTTTCATTTCATGCAGCATTTTATTTTACAACCCAAATAGGAGGCTAACAAAAGTATCTCGCTTTCTCCCTTACCCATGTCAGAAAATAAATCCCAATGAATATTTCTTTTAAATAGCTGCTCATGTGTATGTGTGTAATATTTTTTAGCCAAGTATTTATGAAATCCAATATAGAGGAAAATATGATTTCAGTACACACACACAAAAACTTTTATGAGGCTGTTAAGTCTTAGCCCTACATCCACTTGCCTAGCAGTATTATCCCACTGAACTCAAGGTGTATGTATCCACATTACACAATTAGAGCAGTTTTATTCCACTTTAACTATTATAGATCGATCCTATGGACACCTGGAGTTGCAGTTTGGGGAGGCATTTAGAATTGGCTGTCAGAGAGCTCTAATTCTGTACTTCAGGGAAGTGCGCTAGAAAATCTAAATCTCTTCCCAAATTACAAATCTCAAGATTTGTAGCATGGAACCATGACAATTAAACTGGTGTCAAACTGCTATAATTGTGAAATATAGGTATGCCCTCAGTTGCTTTTTTTGGAGTAGCCATATTGCACATTATTGATTCAAGGGCACAATGGTGTAAATTGTTTGTCTAAAATTTCAAAAGTTTCATTGTTTGTCCTACATTCGCTCCCGCCACTGCAAAATATCTAGATTTAGAGGATGAAGCAATGGCTTATTGTCAATATGTAAAACTGACAGAGTTTATTCTTTCCCCGAAATCGTGCAAAAATTCTGATTGACATGCCAATATCTACCATGATTTAAGTCACTATTAGAGTATATTTCATGTGAAGAAGGTTCCTGGTTCAGCTGCTGACAACTCCAAAGAGGGCAAGGAAAGAATCCTACTCCAGTCTCTGGAAAGTTAATGCTCAAGCATTGTGGACCATAATGGGCTAGATAGATCAATCATGTGACCTTGTATTACGCATGTAAATTCCAGAGTGTGTAGACTACCAACTCCATCCTGTATTTTGTTGGATGAATAAAGGAAAAAAGAGTGCACAGGCCTTTAACCAAATGGTGCAATTGAGCCCATCATAACCATTTGAAGTTACAATGAGGAAAATTTTCTCTAGAAATCTGTTGCTTGGGATTGGAAAATAATGGAAGTGGAAGTAGAATTCCTCAGGCACAATCCACTTGTGTTAGGATACAAGACAACAGGCAAATACCAAGCAAGTCTTGAAATAAAACAGAACTTTCTTCTAACACGTCTGAAAGCTCCACTTACCAAGAAGAGAACCATTACTTGAGCCCAGTTTCTAAAAAGGGCAATGATCTTTTGAAGCACTCTGCCCCTGGCACACATAATTATTACATTAGGTAATAATAAAAACAGAGTGCCTGAATGTTTTGGAGTAAAACAACCTTCTCCTGTTCCCCCTTTTTTTTTTGGTCATAAGAGTTATTTCTGGAAGAAGTCTTGTGAACTGATTTTTATGACGTGGGGAACCTCATGTAATTAAACTTTTTCTTTTTCACTGTTTAACTTAGAGATACCTGAACTGTCTGGGAAGGTTCAGAGATGACTGATTATGTCTGAGAGCACCATAGCAACACACTGAAATTTTGTACAAAGCCATAACTTCAAGAATAAAGCCTATCTGCCTCAAAAATACGTTTCCCCCTCTTAAGTTAACGTTCTAGTTCTCATTTGTAAGAAATGTTGGGTTTGGTCAAATATTTCCAACCCCATTTATACTTTAAAAGTTAGATTTTGGCTTCCTGTCTGCCTAGAGCAAACTGTTTATGACTGAACTGTTAGCCCCTTAGCGGTAATGATTACCAAAGGGAGGGAAATGTAAAGATGTCTGAAGTAATTTGGCTCTAAGTAAATTCTGCTATAATCCAAGAGTGGGGTTTAAACTTTGCTTTTATTTAACGTGCTCCATATTTCTGCATTAAAAAGTCAAGGTTACAATTTAATGTAAAGATAAGGAAGGGAAACTCTGAAAACATTTCAGCCATTTTTCCTACACAAAGATATTACTTGTGGAATTTTTAACATGCCTTTCCATTATGGCAAGGAATGCTCTAGCACTGCTCAGAAAGTTACTTTTAAGAATGAATGAATACGATGACATAACTGAACCCATCCATAAGTGAGCAGGAGTAGAATGATGATTTAAGACCCAGAGAATCATCCTACCACTGTTCAGTTACGGGGGATTTCAGCATGTCATTATATATTAATTCTTCTTAAAGGTAACTTTCTAAGCTTTCTGCTCAAGGAAGCCACTGATCTGGACAATTACAGAAAATGACTGCCATTTGCTGCCCTAGTGGAGAGAGCAACCAAAGTGACATTATGGCACTCTGCACTATAATATTGAGTGTGGGGACTGCTATATAGGCTGCACTCCTCCCTTCCTTTTATGGCCTCTTTCCATCTTTGTTCATCCCACCCAGTGTCTCTAGTGGTGAATATACGTTGCAACTGGTCAGTTTGGAGCCCAGGAGAATTTTTTGCCCTACATGCTGAAGGTATGTTGGATGGTTAGGGTCCCCCATCCTGTTGCAGAACCATGTGGAGAACTATAGGACAATTGGCTTGGATGTTGCCACTTAAATAATTGGCCATCCTGGCAGTGATGGAAGGTTATGACTTTGTTAATGGTGATGAGCACCCAAGGTCACCATCTGACATTGTGGTTTTGGAGTCCAGTGGGAAAGACTACAATCTTTGAGTCCTAGGATCTGGGAAAAGGGAAGGAATTTGGTCTGGGAAGATTCTCCCAAAAGTGGATGATCAACTGGTGAAAAGCTATGGTTTATGGCTTGTCACAAAGCCAAAGCTCACCCATGACATAGCTGAGGGAAATAGTCCAAGGGGACCATAGCTTGAATCTCTCTGAGGACGGTTCTAAGTTCTTAATGAAGTGTGGCACAAGTTTACCTAACTCCTGTATATTGTCTCTTTTCTTTCCAAGTGGGAAAGCAAAGTCTTACCTTTGTTGTCCTGTGTTCCTTTTGATATCTGATCAGTTTCTTCAGAAGCAAGTAGTATGTTGCTGTCATGGAAGATGGTTTGTTGTTTGTCAAGACATTAACAATATCTGAATTACTGAGCTCCATTGTTTCTGTCATGTAACTCAGAACAACAGGATTTAATTCTTCAGGATGAAATCTGGAAAAAGAAGATGCTACAATAACAGTAATTGGCAAAAATATGTCCTGACTGAAACTGGAACTGGGCTAAGCAAACTGAACACCCCTACCCCACCTAGAAAATATCCTTCCTCCCTCTTCTGATCCCAATTTTAGATTCAGTATGAATAGCACCCCACAATTTCATCTTCTCTGCATCACATTTGGATAACAATTCAATGCATTACAATGGTTGTGCCAATAAAAATACCATCACAAACTCTGGGGAATGGAAAATGGCCTCCTATGATTCTACATTATTATCACTGCATAGATTTGGGTGGGGGAAATCAGTTGCTACTGATAAGAGCAGGGATGGGATAAAATAGCAGTATAGCACAACTAGCTATAGCTTTTCTGCATTTTGAATTTTGCATTCAGAAATTGTGATCAAACAAAAATGTTGTATTTCAGAAGGACTTCTGAAATGTCTCTTTCAGAGTGATTTTGAGAGTGTTAACCACAGATATGAGGGTGAAAACACTGAAAACTACCTGCTGAAAACTACTTGGAACTGGAAGACAATGTTCCTTCAGAGCATTAGTCAAATGCAGGCACAGCTGAGGGGCAGCCTATGGAAATGCATCCTGGTACATGTGAAACAGATGGATCACATGGCTGTGGTCATCCAATGGTAGAAGATCTAGACATGAGAGGGAAGCAAGTTTACACTCACTTGATCCTGTCCAGAAAGGGACAGGTGGCCGAGTGATACAGGACCAAGGACCAAAAAATGTCAGGAGAAGCAGGACTTGGTAGAGACATCTCCAGACAGTTCATCATGGAGCAGGCAGGGGCATCATTCTGGAACACCCAGGGCCAAAAAAGTGTGCAGTTGAAGAAACAGTTCCAAAAACTTTACAATTACTCCTAAGAGAAAGTGTTTTTTTGCCACATAATCCATGAAATAAATGGAGAGGCACATTTTGGTTTTGGAGCATGGAACATAAGGTGGTCTAATCAAGTCAGAATGTGGAAGCTCCTTGATG
Organism: Cyclura pinguis; assembly: GCA_030412105.1. Classification (NCBI taxonomy): domain Eukaryota; kingdom Metazoa; phylum Chordata; class Lepidosauria; order Squamata; family Iguanidae; genus Cyclura; species Cyclura pinguis. Next base: position 124,601,514 of record CM059599.1, read on the forward strand.
TCAGTGAGCTGAAGGCATACATTGGCCGGATACTCCTGGCAGGGATGTATCATGGGCAATGTGGAACCTTGGAGGAATAGTGGCATCCAGTTTCAGGGTGAGCCTAAAAAGATTTTGAGAACTCAAAAGACACATGACATTTAACAACAAGGGAACAAGAATGATATACAGAGATACTAATCAACTGGCTGCATTATGGGACATGTAGACCATGTTTGTGGAGCAGCTTTGGAAGTGATACATGCCGGGGTGGACTTAACCATTGATAAACTACTGTTTGAGTTTAGAGGTAAATCTCCACTCCAGCAGGAAAATATGGCGTAAAGATTCGGTGCTAGTGTAAGGGAAGCATTTATCTCAGGAGCCAGCCAGCCTGTTGCAACATGGAAAGCCCTGCTTTTTTACAGTGTGGTGGCAGCACAATGTGAACACATTTATTTACAAGATGAAATGGGACAGGGGACATTTATTCATCAGGTTAGAACTGGTAGCAAATTTGCTAGCCATTTTGTTGACGACATTTAACAGAGTAAGACAGGAATGATGGAGAGGGGGAGGCCTGGGGTGAGAGAAGCATGCAGGAGGGCAGTAGATAGAGAAAACAGCAGATGGTGTATTACATATAAGAAATTTCCCTGTATTGACCACTGCAGCACTGAAATAACATACTCTGGTAGTATGTAGGATATTTGCACTAAGAATGATCATTCTTTGGGGGACTGTCCTTCAGGAGACAGTATTTAGTTACTGGTGCAGAAAATTCTCTCATATTAATGGCAGATATTCTTTCAAATAAACAACAACAGCTGTTTTCCTTTAGGGTTTAGTTCAATATCCTAATGTTTTCAGTTCAAAATAAATGTTTGCTGTTTTGAATCAGATATAACAGTAGTAAAATTTTTTAGATGCTGAAATTGTATTTGTATGTATATGTGTGTATGTGTATATACACTCCATATATGTGTGTGTGTGTGTGTGTGTGTGTGTGTATCTATCTATATCTATATCTATGTGAAACAAATGTTCCATCTCTTGTGGACGTGTATTTTCTGCTTTGTTTGGCTGGTGTGGATTCTGCACTCACAATCACTTCTGGGAACATGGGACACTTTTATATGCCTGCTAAGCAATAGTATGGAAGCAACTTATTCAACCACTAATATTTTCTTTCTTCTCAAGGAGTAAACATGAGGGGGGCTTTTAGCGAGACTGGGATATATTTTGGACTGTTACCCTTAAGCTGGATCCAGTTTTTTTTTAAGGATTAGAATTAATTAAATTGGACATATGCCTAGGAAATAACTATTTATTATACAAAAATGAGTGAATGAATAAAAGAGGAAGTTTGAAAAGAATTACCTGTTTTTATATGAGCATGGATTCAGTGGTTTCCTGATATTACTGTCATTCAGCCATTTGTCTTTCATGGCCTCCTTAATAGCGGGGCGCTTAGCTGGATCAGGCTCAAGTAAGGAGTGCATGAAATGAACAGCTCCTGTACAGGAATTTCATTTTAAAAAAGTGTTAGATATTTATTTATGTAGTATTTCATCTTTCTCCTAATACAGGATCCCAGGCAGCTCCCAACAAATGATTAAAACACAATATAGCTGAACTAGTTCAGAAAGGTTAAAAAAAAATATTTTATTAAAGTCTGAATTAAAAACAGCTTAAAATTGTTTAAAAACTGCAGTAACAGATGTAGAAAAAAAGCCCACCACCTCCCATTAAAGGCCTTTATACAGCAACTTGCGAAATGGTCTTTCCTGCTGACAGAAGTGAAAGTCAACCTAACCTGTTGTCGCAGGGAACTGTACAGCCTGGGAGCAGCCACTGAAAAGACCCTCCCTACTGTCCTTATCAAACATGCCTGTTGGTGAGACTGTCCCCCAAAGATCTCAGAACATGGGAAGGCTCATACTTGGAAATGCATAACTAGGACAGGCCATTTCCACACTAGACTGTTATAGTGTTATTATTCCACTTTCAACATCCTATGGAATCCTGGGTTTTGCAGTTTAGGGAGGGGTCCCTAAACTGCAAACCCCAGGATTCCATAGGATGTTGAAAGTGGAATAATAGCATTATAACAGTCTAGTGTGGAAATGGCCTCAAACTTTGCAGGGCTTGAAAACTTACTGTTTGGGACTCTAGGTCCCACTAACACCATGACCAGAGGCAATACTGGCTGGGTGCTCTTGGGATGTGCAATCCAAAAAAGTAACTTTTCAAGCTCTATAACGTTATGTCGAACAAGGTCCCTTTCTAGCAGAATCTGCTAATAATAATAAAGAGAAATAAGGAAAGCACTTTTAAAAAAATCCAATAGCATTGCGGCACAGAAAGTTACACTGAAGTCCTGATTTCTGATAGCACCAGAATAGCACTGCAGACTCTGGTGAAAGTTGTGATGGAGAAGACACTTATATAATTCCCACCCACCATATCCCCTTCCTTTTTTTTGTATGTGCGCACATAAAAAAGTTAATTTCTTATTAACATCCAGAGGGGCAGTCTTCTGCCAGAATTGTACGTCTATCAGTTCCCACAGTAAGTCTTCCACACCATCTTCAAAAACAGTTCAAGTGCTGGGGGAGGAATCCAACCCCAGGTCGCTATCTTTCTTTTGACTTGTAGGTAAGAAGCCCAAATAAAACATGTTGTTAAAAAAAAAGAAAGAAAGAAAGAAAAAATGAAAGGAAGTGGCAGGAAGCTGTGCCCTCTGTTCCAGTTAGCCTTTCATGGGCTTTTGACCTGGCAGTTTCAGAGACTACGCTACCTCCACCCCATTCAGAGTATTCAATTGCTTTGTTGCCTATCTGATGAATCAGTTTGTACGGTAGCTCTGCTGTTCACTAGTAAAGCAACAGGGGCACATGCTCTGCATGGAAAAAGTCTCAGTCAGTCCTTTACATCCTCAGGAAAGTTCCACCATCAGTGTATTTATTCCCAAAGCAGCTCGGATCATTTTAGTATGCTATAAAAGTCATAATAATAATTGCCAGTGTTCATTAAGGCAGTTATATAGGGTCTTTCAGCCTGACTCCCACAATCCCATTTATTTTTCCACCCTCTCTTATGAGAAACTTCTATTGCAACAAGCAGAAGGAGGGTCTCTGTCACGGATGCTCAATCACAACTGCACAATCTCATGGAGATTGCTCACATGCTGTGGGTGGGTGGATAGGTGGATGGGAACATCAGTCCGCTATTTCCTAATCAAGTGGGGCACAGACTCCCAGTGACTTCAGTGGCTTCTGCCTGGTAGGTGGAGATTGGAGGAGTTCCCTAAGCTAGTGAATATATAGGGATCATGAATGTGAGCCAATCGTAAATGTGTAACTCTAAGGGCCTTTCCCCACTACACTGTTATAGTGCTATTATTCCACTTTCAACATTCTGTGGAATTCTGGGGTTTGTAGTTTACTGAGGCCAAAGAGCTCTCTGGCTGAGAACTGTAAATAAACTGCAAACCCCAGGATTCCATAGGATCTTGAAAATGGACTAATAGCACTATAACAACATAGTGTGGAAATGGCCTAAGTTGCACATTCGTAACTGCCTTAGTGAATTCTGGCCAATAACAACCATAGCAGCAGCAGCAGCGGCAGCAGCAGCAGCAGCAGCAGCAGCAGCAGCAACATAGTAAAATTGTGCCTGATTCAATTAAGGTGATCTTTTGCATTACAAAAATCAACCCGTTTCAGCCATGATTTGTTCAATACGGAGCTTGAATGGCTACATCTCTCTCCCCAAGATTTAGGGGAAAACAAGTCTCCTGTGCCTTTAATGACTGTACAGAATTGGGTTCAGGAACTTGAACTAAAATATTGTCTATTCAACTGTCAAGGTACAGGAGCCCTGTCCTCTTTTGCCCCTGGTCACTCAGGTTAGAGCAGTGGTTCTTCACTTTAGGTCCTCCAGATCTTTGGGACTTCAGCTCCTAGAATTCCTGTGCAGTGGTTGCAATTGGCTGAAACTTCTGGGCGTTGAGGTCCAAATCAGCTAGAGGACTAAAATTTGAGAACCTCAGGCCTAGAGGTTAGACACTTCATAAATGTCCTGATGGCCCTTAGTTATTCCATATTTACATAATATCCATCAACTCATCAAATATTTTTCTTATTAATTCACTTATTTCCAAACAAAGAAATGTATGGGCCATATTTTGCAATATGGACAAGCACAATGCTTTCACATGGGCCAATCTGTTTAAAATTTTTTAAATCTGTTTAAAATTTTTAGAAATATATTAGATGCAGTCAGGCTTTTAATGCTTAGAAAGATAAGCTGATATCACTATATAACTATAGTTTTCAGGATCAAAACTTAGTCATACTTAAAAAAGATCCAGTGAAACCAACAATATCTAAGTTAACTCCATTGATTGTACAAATCCCATTAATTTTAGCATATCTGTGTATGACTAAATGAGGATTTAACCCTGTGAATTATTTCAGACTACCCAAATGATTGACACTGGTGTTAAGGTCTCCAGAATTTAAGCCAAGAGCTTTGTGGTCTTTGCAGTCGGTTACTCAAGACAGGTTCTCCTTCAGGTACAGAAGGAGACAGCAGTGTTCAAAACTAGCTCCCACAATTGGCTAGCAGTGTGAAGTCTCCAGCACATGTGTCACAAGCCCAGTCTCCTGCCCTGGTTCATACAGCAGTGCTTTCTGCAAGTTGTACTTTGCCTCCTGATTTCAGATCCTGATGAGACTTCAGTTCCTTGCCTCTAGAGCCCTGGGCTGCAGAAAGAAATCTCAGCCAGCCTAGATTTGGGTAGAGCCGTGTCTGCCTGACAGCTGTAAAAGTGGCTGTTTTGGTGAGAGCGCTCATGATCTCTGTGCTACTCTGTTTGACCTTGGTTGTGCAGTAATATGATCAGTTGAGGAAAACAGAAGTGCAAGGGTGCCCTCACAGTATATCACTTCACTGTTTCCAAGCAGAAACTGATGACCTAACTCCATGTTGGTCTGGCCAGACCAAGATTCATTTGGGATTCATGTCCTGTTTAGTCAATGTGTTGTTATTTAGGGACTGGGACAGAATGTCTCCCACTGTGGAAGGTAGATCTGAGGAGTTCCAACTCACATAACCACAAACGCAGTGATGTATCTTAGTCTTTTACTCCAAGTCTCAAGTCAAGTCTCAAGTCCTTGAAGATACTTTCAAGTCAAGTCTCAAGTCTGGAAGTCAATTTTATACCCCAACCAAAATTCCAGAATTATTGGACAGAGCCAAATAAAGTCAGTTTTAACAATTTAAGCAGAGTCAGCCCTCCACATTTGTGATTTTGCCGTCTGCAGCTTTGGATGTAGGGAACAGGATCCTTCTTATTTTTCATTTCTGAAGCTGGATGACTTTTCAGAAGTGGGGAATAGGATCCTCCTTAGTCCCCATTATTGAAGCTTCAAAAGGTTTAGAAGGAAGGATCCTTCCTTCTCAAGCCTGTTACCTAACACATTTGCTGTTCCCCTCTGAGAAGTGCACCCTGCACTCTGGGGGCGAGTCTTGTCTTCTACTTTTAGGAAAAGTTTTAGAAGGCTCCTCCAATATGCAGCAAGGACAGACTACTGAGCAGACCTCAACCCTGCCTGAAGCCCATTGCCTGACCCATTTGCTGTTCCCCTCTGAGAAATGAGCCTACACTTTGGGCTTGAGACAGACTGTCATGAGACCAGTAGGCAAAAAGAGATGGAGGTGTTGTTCAAAGTCAAAAGGTTTCTGGATGAATGTGTTATGTTACTGAACTGAGGGCAGCAAGTCAGTCATTAAACATATTCAAATCTTGAGTCAAGTCGAGTCAGTGCATCATTTATTACCGAGTCGAGTCCAAGTCAAGTCACTGAAGCGACTTAAGTTCGACTTGAGTCCGACTCAAGTCTACATCGTGCACAAATGATGTTTGATCAGTGGCATACTTCTCATATTTGATACTAGCAGATCATTTTTTAAAGAAGCTCTCTCCCAACAAAATTTAATACTCTCTCCCAACGAAAAAAAAAAAAATCAAGAAATGAAACAAATAATAATGGCCAGAAAAGAAATGCTGACAGTGAAAATTCCCTTTTATTGAACTTTTATTGAACTGATCCCAGTAGAAATTAATTAATTAAAAGTCAAATAGATATTACAGTACAAAAAAGAAAAAAAAAGTAATGAATCAGTAAAGTTTAATTGCATTAAAGTATTTTCTTGAAAGAAGGGAAAAAACATATCCAAAGTATATTTGCAGTATGATCCCTAGGGCTTCTTCCTTTTCTGAACCCAGCTTGGATATCTGGCATTTATCTTTCCATATATGGACCATTTCCACACCACACTGTTATCGTGCTATTATTCCAACTTCAACATCCTGTGGAATTCTGGGGTTTGTAGTTTACTGAGGCCAAAGAGCTCTCTGGCGGAGAATTCTAAATGCCCCTTCTTGCAAACCCCAGGATTCCATAGGATGTTGGAAGTGGAATAATAGGACTATAACAGTGTAGTGCAGAAATGGCCATGGTGAAAGTCTTTGTTGTAAAATTCTGAACATCACTTTGCTAGCATGGGAAATTAATCCAGTGGCTTAACTGTGATTGCAATCCCTGGTGTCCTGTTTTCTGGGGAGTGGAATGTATATTGAATGTTTCCATTCTATATCTCATTGTTTTGTTTTCCATATTTGTTGGCATCTTTTATTTATAATTTGAGTAGATGCTGTTTCTGTAGCTTGAAGCAGCTCTATTGGTATCTCATCTGTTCCTGAAGTGCTTTGAGTGCTGCTTCCACTTCACTTTCTAAAATTGTGGGTTCATCTTCAAATGATTCTTCTTTTAATGAATCTGTCATCCTTTCATCTCTTTTATTTAATTCTTAAATTTATTGTTTCCATCATCCTTTTATTTCTTCTTGATCATGTAGTGTGTTTACCTGCTCATCATCCCCATTCTTGGTGCAAATTTCCCTTTGATTTCTTGGATCTTGCAGATGAGGTCTCTTGTTCTACCTTTTTGGATGATTATTATAGTAGTCTCTTTGCAAAAGTTGTTGGACAGTTGCATTAAAGATTCTGATCCTATTTCTTGTACCCTTTCCTTTTGTTTCTTTTCCTTAACTGTTTGTACATGGACTTTAAATTTTACAGGGATGGTTGTGTTTTAGCATGGTGATTGACTTAGTATTTGTTAGAGCAATTAGTTTTATTCTAATTTTTGTTATTAACAGTTCATACTTTGTGCCACAATTTGCTTCTGGACTTGTTTTTGCAGAGAAAATGGACCTTCTCCATCTTCCGCTTCCAATTATATAGCCTATTTGCAATTTTAGCAACTTTTCATTTTATTACCTTATTGGTTTAATTTACGTAAATATATGTATTCTGTAAAAGATGGGAGAGATGTAACAAGTCATACCTACCAATTCACCATACACATAACTTTAGATGGGTGTGATGTAAAATGCCATGGAAATTCCACTGGAACCACCTCCATATGCCCATCTGGACATGGTTTCCTGGAAAGCTGGCATTTTCAGCCATATTCTAGAATTCTGACTGTGGTTCTGATTCCTATTAATCTTTTTCCAGCTTGTTGTATAAGTCCCATTTATTCTTCTACAACAAGTATGACAGTCTGAAATGTTGGTATTGTGAGCTACTTTCCAGAATACAGATGCTTTCCCTGGGATAGGTAATAGGAAGTGATTCCTGAGCAATTTTTGTGACTTTTGACATCATTACGAAGTGCCAACATATTTTGAGTAGAAGTTGGAATGTTAAAGGAACTAGTTACTTTATTAACTAAATAGTACTTGGTACTGTTACTGCAGTAACTTACTGAGGTAACTTGCTGAGTTACTTGTTCCTAAGAAGTTACTGTTACATCTACTATTCCGCAACTGGAAAATATAAGAAAATGTTTTCTGGCCCCTGTCTCCAGTGGTCAAATATTCTACTTTGGAAATTCTGGTATAAGATATCACAAAGTAATCCTTCCTGAGCCCTTTCACAACAAACAAATGCTATGGTTGCATCTTATGGAATCCTGAGTTTGTAGTTTAGTGAGGCATTCGAGGAGCAATCCTCTGAGAATTCGAAATAGCCCTCCCTAAACTGCAAATCCCAGGATTCCATACAAAGGAATCGTGGTGGTTAAAGTAGAATCATAGTTCTATAACTGTGTAGTGTGAAAGTACTAATTACACAGACAGGTCCCTGGTTGCAGTATATGGCAGCCACCCATGTTACTCTTTTTCCTTCCTCTTCCATTACACCACTGAGTCAGCAAATACACAGAATTACAAATAATTGCCATTCCTCTGAAAATTAATGAGTTGCAGCCATGAACGCTATAGAGGAAAAAGTAACCTTGTTCTGACTTGTTAGTGCAAACAATAGATGGTAACTAACGTAATTCATTAACAGCACAAGTTGCTTCCTAGCTCTGGGTTTGAGACAGGAGAGCCAGAAGTAAGGAAGGAAGGCAAATGTGAGAGAAGAAATCTTCCTGTCCTTCTAACACTCTGTACTTCATTCATTCCCATTCAGTACTGAGCTATGGAGAAACCTAGTCCTTTACAGTGACCCTGAATGGCTACATAACAAGGACTAGGCTTTGTTGTGAAATTGTGCCAGTCAACAACAGTGCATTCAAAGGGCAAAAGCATGATGCCTCTCCCATTTGTCTCACACATTCAGATATACCAGACTTTGAAAAAGTGCTTTGGGTTTGCCAATCTGTCCAAATAGTAAGAGCTGTTGAAAAGAGCAGTCCTTTCATTTTTTGTTCTTTATTTAAAAATGTAAAAGCCAAAATCACACACACAAAAATGATAGTAGCAGGAAAGACAAGTTTTTGCTCAGGTCTGGAAATGAAGCGCTATGGCCCTCATGCTGCAATATACATTGAGACCCCACACTCTCATGTTTCTGTAAGACAACTGTTATGGTGATTTTCTGTACTATCAAATAAGACAAAGGCAACACAGGGAAAACAGATAAGGGTGTTATGGGGGCAGGGGAGGAAAACTGTTTTTTTTTTAATCCTAAAATTGAAAACCAAAGACACTCAAAATGCACTAACAAAACATTTTTAGCCCAGCCCAGGTAACAAGTAAAACTAAATAAGTAAATTGCATTCATTAAGCAAACAAAATATCATTACCAGTCTTGGGCCAGAATTCTATTAGCCACATATGCATGCATAAGTATTCCTCAGATGCCTGGCTGTTGTTTTTGGGCACTGCAGTATTGGTATTCTCTCCTTCCCTTCTTTCCTCTGCAACTTGCTGTAAAGTTCCTGAAGCTGCCTCACACAGCAATTCTATGTTTCATGGCGAGCAAGCAGGATTGGACGAGTGTCTGGCTATATCCCCACAGCAAAACACAGAATGATTACAGCAGCACTGAGGTCTGCCAGGGTCTTCTTGGGGTCTCAGCACTGCTGTGATCATCACATCAGATGCATCTCCAATACTTCTTGCTCACCTGAAGCAGGGAATGGCCATGCAGGGCAGCTTTAGGGGATTTGCAGCAAGTCAGGGAGGGGAAGGTTGTATGGCTCATATAGGGTAAGTCCGCATGTGGATTTTTATGCTACGCTGAGAGGATATTGTATTTAAGGCCTTTGTGTTGTTTGCACAAGGAATGCCATTTTACCATTGTCATCCCCCAAAGAAATATTACAGGTCATCTTGCTACTTGACAGCCAGTGTGGTGTAGTGCTTTGAGCATTGGACTATGACCCTAGAGAACAGGGTTCGATTCCCTGCTCAGCCATGGAAACCCACTGGGTGACCTTGGGTGCATCACACACAGCTCCAGAAAACCCACCTTTGTTGTGTGCCTTTGATTTGTTTCCAACTTATAGTGACCCTACGGCAAACCTATCATGGAGTTTTCTGGGGCTAAGATTGTGTGACATGCTCAAGATCACCCAGTTGGGTCTCCATGACTGAGCAGCGAATTAAACCAATGCACTACATCACACCGGCCCTCAGATTTGTTTCTGGGGTTGCTATAAGTTGGAAATGATTCAAAGGCACACAATAAAAACAACTCGTTACTTACAGCAGGTTATTTCCAAGTTCTGGTGGATGCCCGACCAAAACTAATAACAAAGCACAGCAGCTGCAACGTCAGATGTCTAATGTGGAAGCCCCGCACCCTTTTATCCCTGTCTTCCAGGGAAACAGCCTTAATCTTGTTGTGGGATAGCTCATGGTAGATGTCCATTACAATAGTAGTGAGAATATGTACAGATTCAGGGATTAAGAATAGTAGAGAGTTAATGCGGCAACAGCAAACCAATCAAATTAGGTCAGGCTGGTGAGGTACTAGGTACCTCTGGAATAATTCATCGACACTATCTAAATAGGAACTTGTGTGACACTGGTGCAACCTTCATCCTCATACGTGAGAGAGTTAATAATGGCTGGGCATTCCATCTGCAGAAAGACCCCTGGAAAAGGTTAGCTGTCAAGATATTTCTTGACACAAACATCATCATCATCATCATCATCATCATCATTATTATTACCACCACCACCATCATCCTTTATTTATATAGCACCATCCATGTACATGGTGCTTTACGAATTTAAAATACAACAGTTACCCTAAATAAATACATAATAAAATGAAGATATGCAACGAAAAGGATCCAGGGTATATGGAATTACAACCAGTACGACATAACATTACTATAACGCCAATAAACATCACTATATCTAAATAACAATATTTACAAGATTTCAGAAAACAAGAAAGTTTTCAGTTTAGATTTGAAAACAGTAAGAGAAGGGGCAGTTCGCAAGGTCACCGGAAGGTGATTCCACGTATAAGGGGCAGCAAGAGAAAAAGGGCGAGGAGGAGAGGAGGAGACTCTAGGCTGGGCAAGAAGGCAAGTATTCGCTGAGTGTAGGTCTCCAGCTGGCTGGTAAGGAGAGATAAGAGCAGCAAGATGAGGAGCAGCTAAATTATGTAAGACCTCAAAAGTCAAAACAAGAAGCTTATAAAGGATACTACAAGAGACAGGTAACCAATGAAGGGAAATCAAGAGAAGGGTAATGTGATTGAAATGGTGGGCTAAGAAGATGATTTTAGCAGCAGAATGAAAAACAGAGACCAGAGGGGAAAGATGAGATCGAGGAAGACCGTGAGCAAAATATTACAGTAATCGAGACGAGAAATAACGAGAGCATGGATTAAAGTCTTGGCAGAAGAGGGAGAAAGGAAGGGTTGGATTTTAGAGATATTATAAACAAAGAAGCGACATGACCTAGCAACAGTCTCAATATAGGAAGCAAAAGACAAAGAGGAGTCAAAAATGAATCCAAGACTGCGAGCTTCCTTCACCGAATGGATAAGTGTGTTGCTAACAGTGATGGAAAAAGTGGAAAGTAAAGAAGGTTTAGGGGAAAAAACGAGTAATTCTGTTTTCGCCATGTTAAGTTTGAGATGGTGATGAAGCATCCATGAAGAAACACCAGAAAGACAAAAAATAGCGAACATAAACTACTTTTTTCAAAAGCGAAAGTGAACCATTTGAATGCAGTGGTGGCTGCTGGATTTTGTATCAGTGGAATGATGACTCCACTTTGGGTTTTAATATGAACTTTAAAGAGGCTGTTTCAAGGTGCTGAACTCTAACATAGATTCAGCATCTTGGGTAGTTCCTTTAAACCAAACCCGAAATAGATTCAGCCCCTCACTGACTCAAAAGCTACCAGCTATCATCATTTGACAGTATGGGCTATTTCACACCAGCAGCTTCCTAAAATGTTCAGTAATTTGGATGGCAGAGAAAGGTGAAACATTCACCTTAATGGTCTGTTCCATCAAGTCCAGTACATTTAATCCTACTAATTGCAATTGGAGAGTGTTCACTCGTAGATTTCAATCCAACATCCCCTCAGCAAAGTGTAAATATCTGCATGCAGAGATACGTTGCACCAGCAGTACGCAATTCACTTGTGAAATAGCAACCTCAAGTGACACATGCCAATGACTGAGTGCCATTGTGCAGTGCAAAATCAAAATACACAACGAGTAATGTGAAACACACAATGTGTAATGTTCAACCACAATGCACCGTGTACAACCACAATGCATAATATACAGTGCATAACCACAATGCACAATGTTGCTGTATTACAACTCTGCTTTCGCTTAGCAGAATATGTCTGTTGTGCTAAGGAGAATAATTCATCCAGCATACATACCGTGACTTATTCAGGCATATTTCACTACCAGAATGTCAGCCCCAGTGAAAATAAGATGACTGAGAAGTACATAATTTTGAGTTGATCTTAAACCTTACATAAAATATAGAACTGGAGATGGCTTACCTGTGGAAACATTGGAGGGAATGGGATTCATTTCACCATTAACCATCTTGAGATGAAGTTGCTTGATATTAAATGGCTCCACAGTGAACGGTAATGTCCCTGTCATCATGGCAAACATGCTCACTCCTCTGTCAAGGAGAAAAACAACATGTTTTCTGGTTGCTCCCATTTCAGTGGAGCAATAGATCCACTCCAGCTTTTAGCCCCAATTTTAAAGGGTGCTTAACCAAGGTATTTGAATTATTTGTGGATAGGGTTCTGCATCTTTACCTCCTTTAAATCCCAGAATATAAGCAAAGATGGATTGACCGCCCTGCTGATCCAGAAGCCACAAGCTGCCACTGGAGCAATGAGCATCAAATTAATTAATTTGACAGGTTTGCTACGCAGAAGAAGGCTATAAAGATTGAAAAGCCACCTTCAGTCCCAGTTTTGGGGGGAAAGTGAGGTATATATAAATATGATGGTGGTGAAGATGGCAGCACTTGGTGCCCTCAAATTGCTATAGAAAATATAAAAATATTTCCCCTCTACTTACATGGACCAGACATCCACTTTTGGGCCATATTTCTTATGAGCCAGGAGTTCTGGGGCTGCATAGGCTGGACTCCCACACTGCGTGTTTAACAGTTCCTGAGATAGGCCCTCGAACTTCATAATGTTGCTCAGTCCAAAATCTGAAAAACCAATACACATAGAGAATATATACATACATACTTACTGGGGACCTCTCTAATGACTTTATTTTAAAAATGCTACAAACTCCCACCACATAATTAGCTGAAACAAAGAGTCCCCCCAGTGAAACTGCCACAGCTTGTTCTCATGTTACACCCTTCTCATTTCTGGTTTCACCCCTGTTAACACTAAGTATTTCCCCAGTGCTTCTCATTCCATGAGTGCCTTATAACCTCATATAGCAAGAATTGTTTCCCACATGCATGCTTAAGGTTTGGTTTCTTACCACTTGATTTCGTATCACCTTTTGGCCCAGTTCAGGCAATTACTTGGTTTAAGAGTCTGTGGTGGAGGAGCAAGACAGTCATGATAACCACCTACTTTGCACAAGGGTTCAAAGTATACATGCATGACATGCAAAATGGCACATTCTTTCTTTATCTTTTCCCTTTCTTCCCTTTGTTTCTGGAGGTGGGGTGGGTGGAAGGTTCAAGCAACATGTTCATATTAGGTAATCACCTGGAATAAAACACTGTGACTGAGAAATGACACATTAGAACACTATCAGTGCTAAATGTTGGTGTCAGATCATTCTGCACTAGTATATTTCATCCATTTGTTTATTTCATTGGCTCCAACCTTTCTACCAAGGAGCTCTACACAGCATACACAGTTCTTCTCGCTCCATTTTATGCTCACAACTATCCTATGAGGTTGTGGTTGGTATGAACGTGAGTGAGAGAGAATGAATGACACTTGATCGCTCAGTTTCATAGCCAGCTGGGAATTTTAATCTGGGTCTCCCAGCTGAACATTTTGTAGTTATCAAAGGAAGACGATGCATGAACAGCCTCTGTGTTGCAGTTATCACTGTTAAAATTTCGTGACTTGATTTTATCTAGGATCTTGCCTTACACTGAGTCACACTATTGACCCATCTATTTAGGCAACCATTGACTATACTGGCTGGCAGTGATCCTCGAGGGTTTCAGACACAGCATTCTCCAGCTCTCTACAAAGTTGCAAAAGTCTCTTAAATGCAACAATTGTGCCTTTCCTTTACAAAGTTCTATGCCCAATGTGGTATAGTGGATTGAAAGCCAATGTGGTGTAGTGGTGTGAGTGCTGGACTACTACCATTTCCACACTAGGCTGTTATAGCGTGGTGATTCCACTTTCAACCTCCTACGAAATCCTGGGGTTTGCAGTTTAGGGAGGGGCCGGCCGGAAATGGCCTGCGGCTCAGGAGACCAGGGTTCAAATCCACTCAGCCATGGAAATCTACTAGGTGACCTTGTAAAGTCACACTCTCTCAACCTCAGAGGAAGGCAAAGGCAAACCCCCACTGACCAAATCTTTCCAAGAAAACCCTTTGGGTCACAACAACAATACCCATAATATTACTCCATGAGGGTTGGGCCTATCAAAAGCTTTGGCTTTCACAAATTAGGTAAATGTTTCAGTTCTTTTTTGATTTCTGATATTCACAGGTTAAAAGTGAAATACGAACCACTCGAAGAGCTCAGAATATTACTTAAAGCTTTACGGTTCAGAAGAATTCTTTGAAAGGATTAAACCATATTATTACTACATTAAAGTCTATCTGAATTTAGAGCACAGAACACAGAAGTGTTAACTGTCTCACTCATTTCTGTGTGAACCCTCTCAGATCATGCTAGTGATGACCATGTGAAAATGAACTTATATTGGTATTTAACCAGTTGAGAAAGGAGTGGAAACATTGTGCCATAAGAAATAATCTTTTAAAAAAATGTACACCAGAAAGGTGTAAAGATGCAAAGAAAGATGGAGCAACATTGGAATTCATAGCATGAAGACCACAGCATGTTCTTTGGCTTCACATTGTGGTGTGTGGTTATGATACCACCACCCTGCATCAAGGCCTGATTTAAACACAGTCTAATGTCCAGAAAGTTTTTCTGATTTCAAAAAGAACCAAGGGAAATAGTCAGACCTAAAGCTTACATCTAAACCTAGATCAGAGTCACAGAATAAACTGCCAAGTGGCAAGTCAACACTTACATGAATCTCACGATTCCAATTTATTCTAGTTTGGGCTACAAAGTGGACTTAACGTTTGGCTTACTATAGATTCTTTCTAGTGAGTATTGATGTAGGAGAGGGATGAGCAAAGTGCAGCCTGTGGGTTGCATGTGACCCCTGGCTGCTTTTGTGCCCCTCATGCCTACCAGGGGTCAAAAAATTCTTTTTAAAAAATCAATCCCCTTCTTTTTTTTTTCCCCCTTAAATGCACCCGAGCTCCATTTAGGGATCATGGGGACATTCTCTTTTTACGTTTCTTCCCTGGCCAATTTAGGTCCAAGAGAGGCCTTCTGAAGGAAAAAAAAACAGGAAGTGAAATTGAAGTTTGAAATTCCTGCCATGTAACCCCAAATCTTCTCCAGAGGGCCATAATCCTCTAGAGCAGATTTGAGAGGCATTGGTAAACAGAAGGAAAGGGAACTCCTCTTGAGCAAGTGGAAGTCAGCTCACATAGCATTAGATCTAGTCTATAGCGATTTATCAGTCATTGGTATCATTTGCAGTTATTCAAACAATAAAATGCAGGACGACAAGAACAAATCTTCGTGCAAGAGCATTTTATATCTGACATACACCTACCAACAATTTTGATGCTGTTGTTTTCATCTAGAAGGAAATTTTCAATCTTCAGATCTCTAAACAAACAAAGAAGGAAAGTAAATGTTTGGTCTTGAAAGATAACATTTTTGTCCTGCAAACATCAGTTATGGCTTTTCTGGACATGATTCTTTAGTGGCTTTATTAGGACCAAAGTAAATGGGCTCCTAGAAACTTGTGCCTTCATAATAGTACATTCCTGAATCTTATGACCCTACAAGACCAATGTAGCCCACAGTCTTCATATGATAACAATAATAAATCTGGTTTTGCTGCCTGACTCAAGACAACAGAAAACAAGATATGATAGTAAATGTGGTTGCTCAGCTACACTTGGCTTAGCAGGTCACACAAAGTAGGGTTGCTTATCTCTGTCTGTCTGTGGCTGGAACTTCAGAGAACTCTTTAGAAAATAAATTTCCTTTGGGAAAGAGAACAGTGTAGATGCATGATGTCTTTGAAATTATTTCTCAGAACCAGCCTAAGAAATTTTGCTATGTGCCAGGTCAAGGTACTCTGTACCCAAAGCCAGCCAAGTTATGTTGGCGCATGAGACAGAAAATCCCACAAACACCTCTTCTCATTCATAGTGGCAAAAATGCAACAATAACAAAGTATACAACTAACACATTACTGCTCTTTTATAACATTTAAAATCTGCTGCCTGAGCCAGCTGACTCACTCTGCGTAATGATAGGATTGGCCTTGTTATCCATTAATTTGCAGAGATTGAGTAGACGTTACGGAGATAATACTGTCCTCTCGACCTGGATTTTTTTATCCAGCTATAAATCCAAAAAGGCAAGTTTTAAAGCCTTTTGTTGGATATCATCTTCCAGATGAAATTTGGGCTGAGGACTTCAGTGCCCTCCAGGAAGGTGTGACTTGAGAAATATAGCTCAGGGGAAACCAATGTGACCATCCAACTTTGCATAGCAAAACAGCATAACTAAAAACATAGGGTTATGCCTGCCTACCTGTTTTGCTCCTCAGTTTTTTTCCCCCATTCAGTTGACACCCAAGTGGGCCAGTGCTGAGTAGCTGTATACCACTCTGGGCTGTTATAAGTCCATAACTCTTTGGTCAAGGACTTTTATTCAGAAATGCTCTCTCCTTCTATCTTATGTTAAGAGATAACTGAAGGACACAACACTGAGCTGTACGTCAGCTGTATATGATGAGATAGGTTAGCATCCTACTATTGACATGAGTACACGCGAGTGTTGCTCACATGTATGTATGTCTCTTTTTGGAGGAGATGCAGGGAGATATTCTTTTGTACAGTCGCGTAGGGACGGGAGGTGTTTCGCCCCAGGCGGCAACATCTTTGGGGCGTCCTGGCCTGCAGCCATACCCCCATGTGCCTTGACCATGCCCCTACGCACCGCAGTCATGCCCTCACACACAGCGGCCACGCCCCTCTTGCCCCCCCTGCCCACACTCCAAACTCTGCCACTGCTTTTGCACCCCTACATCAGCTATCAAACCTGGGAAGAAACTTCTGCTGTTTAATGATGCGAGAGATGGAGACAGAATAATTCAGATAGCCACTCTGGACTCAGGAGAAAGAAAAGGAAGATGCACTTCATCAGTGAGTGTACTCTAATTTCTTTCCCCACTCACCCGAAAGCAGCAGGTTCTTCATAATCTGAGCTGTCTCTCCCTGTCTTGCTTTCCTTATTGGTATGTAGAAGCGCTTTCTAGGTTTGACAGTTGCTAGCGTGGGACAGGAGGACATTGATGCTCAATGTAGAATTTCAGCCACACTTACCTAGTAGGGAAACAGTCCCAATCTATATATGGGACTAGCAAGAAACAATTGCCATGTATCCCCCCATTCCCACCACCAAGAAGATTCCAGAAAGCCCAGAACAGCCCTTGCAGTTTAGGCCTCGTGGGAAAAGGAGAAATTTCTGGAGAAGGGATGAAGGAAAGCAAGACCTTTTCCTATATCAGAGGACAGTTCAGGTTTGGGCCTGACTAAACAACAGTGTATCATAGCTATATAAGGATGCAATACTGTGTTAAGGGAAAATGGAAAAAAAAATTCCTGAATGCTTTTTTATTTCCTGACTGCTAAAATGTCAGTGTGTAGTGCAAGGCACTTTCACAGTTATAGTACTTCATTGCCACTTTGACTGCCATGGTTCCATTTATGGAATCCTAGCATTTGCAGTTTAAAGGGAGGGTGGAGCATTTAGAATTTTCTGCTAGAGATCTTCTCTGCTGCCTCTGACCAAACTACAAACCCCAGATTTCATGGCATGTAGCTATGGCAATTGAAGTGGAACCATAGTGCTATAACTGTGTAGTATGAAAGGGCTTCAGAAAGAGAGATTTGATTGTTTCCCAGCAAAGGCCTCCCTACAACATCCCCTCTCAGGAGTATTAGGTATAAATACTTCAGGATTTGAGCAAGATAATTTCTTCCTCTCTTTCCCTTCCAATTGTCTCCTTTTCTCTTAGTGGACTCTCAATATTCTAAACACCCTGCAATCGTACAGGTCCTTGTTGTTAGGGTGGGTTGCAGTTTCTCATTTTTTAAAAAGGACTTTAATTTACATTTGTCTATTCTTCTGCTTATCTAGGAGGTCCTCTGCATATGTGAAAATGACTACTTTCTTTTGAAGCCCTCTCTATTTCATTTCCAAGAGGATAAACAGGCCCTTAATCCCCTGAGTCTGATATTTGAGATAATGCTATAAAAAGCCAGTGCCCAAAATTCTGTTCCACGCTCACCAGATCCTGACATGTTCTGTCATTACCAAGAAACAGAACCCACAATGCAACTTTGAGCACATTCCCTCTTGCTATCTGGTGCTGCTCCTGCCATGAACCCTATGAGTTTTTCATCTTCTCCTTTCTTCCCTTTAAGTGAATCATTGCCTTTTGCCCCTTGACATCAGGAAATACCAAACTGTGACAAGTTGAGGGACAACACTGCAGTTCTCTATCCACCATCAACTGGGTAACCAAACAAGGCAAGGGGCCATGTGTGAGGACAGGATCATCGTTCTCCACACATTACCCACTTGTCACAGTGATGGACATATAATTGCTAATTTTCCTTTGCTGTTGTGTGCCTTCAAGTCATTTCCCACTTATGGCAACCCTAAGGTGAACCTATCACAGGGTTTTCTTGACAAGATTTGTTCAGAGGGGATTTGTCTGTGCTCCCCTCTGAGGCTGAGAGTGTGTGACTTACCCAAGGTCACACAGTAGGTTTCCATGGCTGAGTGGAGATTCAAACCCTGGTCTCCAGAATCATGATCCAGCACTCAAACCACTATACCACACTGGCTCTCTCAATTTTCCTACTAAATGTAAATTTAGTAACTCAGCAGAACTAAAGTTCATTCTTCTCCACAATTTAGCATTCATAAAACTGTGTTTATTTACTTTAACACTTAACTCTGTGTGTGTACATGTATGTGTGTATGTACCCTGGCTTAGTCCAAGAGACATGCTAGGATCTGAGGCGGAAAATACCATGGTTCCATCCCTCTTCCTAGTAATTAGGTTAATGTAACAGCAAACACAATGCAGTACACTGTTCTTTAAATGGCACTTTCCTGAGGCATCTGTCCCATCCTAACCGTAGAGGTAGTTTTGCCATGCTTTTTTGAGAAAATACTGCACCTAGTGCTCAATGAGCAAACAGTCTGATTCTTCTAAAAGTATACACATACAAGGCTATTAGGCACAAACAATCAAAGTCAAAACCCATTGATTTGAATAGAATAGGTCAGAAGATGCTTATATCTTTTCCACTGAAATTTTCAGGACTTTAAAGCGCTTAGCTTTTGCTGACTTATGCCCAAATGCATAAAAGTGAATGTAACTAAAAATAAATTTAAAAAACAAAAATTCAGGTAGGAAATGTATTACCACATCCTCTCAGTTATAAAGTGAAAAAAGATTTTGTACCTGTGGACAATCCCATGACGATGCAAATGTTCGACAGCAGACATTATTTGCCTCATGTATTTCTTGACTTCTCTTTCTTCCAGTTTCTTTTTCTCGCAGATTCTGTCCATTAGATCTCCCCCTAGGCACAGCTCCATCACCATGTAATAGGAGTTTTCTGTCTCCAGGGTTTCGTACAGCTGAACAATATTAGGATGTTTAATCATCTGGTGTATTCGAGGCTCCCGCTTCATATTTTTTAAAACATAGGAGTCTTGCTTGGCTTTTTTCTTGTCAATAACTTTTATGGCTACCTATATCATAGAAACGTCATCAGTATAGCTTTTATGATATGGAAATCCCCAGTTTAGCAGCACAGAATATTTCAGAATATCATGGATGGGGAAACTTGTCCTGTTCATAAACTTTTGATTGTTGATTATTGCTATGGATGGCATTAAGCCACTTTTTTCTTCTCAGAGATTGTTTTGAACCCAGGGAAGCTGACTTCTGGTAAGCAGAATAATTGCCTTCACCTATCAATACTATCTGACCACTGTAAAGATCCAAAAGACCTGTATCACCTTGCCCAGGCCTTTGAAAATTTAAGGCATGGGACATGATTTGCATCTTTCTGGATCCTATTGCATTTTGCCCCATTTCCACAACTGTTTAAATATTCTTTATAGCTGAGGCCATAATACCACTTGATGCTGCATGCAAAAGCTTACACTAAAATAAAAACCAGTTAGTCTTAAAGGCGCTGCCACATTTCCTTTTTCTTCTATTCCCTTCCTCCCTTTTTTCTTCATAATAATTCATAATTAAGGTGATATTATACTATGATTTATTTATTTTAATATATAGTCCCATATTATATTTAGATCAATATGCAATATTGATCAAACAGTGTGCCAGAAAAAAAATGTACAGCACAAGGTAGAGTATCTGAACAGGCAGACATCAACCAAATACCCTGCTTTCCTGCTTTCTGAATTATAGTTATTTCTTTTAGATAACTTGAACATAGAGACAAGGTATGTATCCATGAGAGGAAAGTAATCTATCCATTAACATATCCATGAAGAAATACACAGCCACTTCAAATGCTGAGAGTAATTAAGAAATCATAACTGGAATGATAATTTTTCCCCTCCCCTCAACGTCTGGTTCAACAGTTAAGAAACATTTTAGGGAGGTAATGTATTACCATTACACCTTCTTTCACTTGGGTTTTTCTACTTAAAGGACTGAGTCTCACTTGGATTTCTGAATGAAGAAACAAGACTCTGAATTCCTCAGCACATGTTACTGTGGGATTAGCAGGAAATGTGGGAAAACTCTCCATTTACCTTCTCTCCAGTGGGAATGTGTAACCCCTCCATTACTTTGGCAAAGGAGCCCTTGTTGATCATTTTACCCACTAGGTAATTCCCAACCTGCTTGGTGTGTGGGAAATTCTTCCTAGGCTCTTGGGACATCTTGCTGAAACAAACAGGTATCTGGAAATCCTTGTTGTTTTTCTCCCATTCCGGTAATATCCTTTCCTGGTTTGCAGGGTCTGTTGCTCTGTCATCTGGAGATGCTTTGACTGCCGCAGGCATCCTGGAAAGGGATCAAACTGGTTGACACACACCGCAGCCTTCAGGCCAGGGCTGCTTTTCAAACAGAGCTCAGAATGCATAACAGATTCTGTGCCTGAACATCCTGACATGCAACGAGCACCAAGCCATTGGCCATACTGCATCTAAGCTCCCTCCCCAAGAGACTGCTTTTCCATCAGCGATCTTTGCCTGCAGACACGCAGATCTGCTCAAGCAGAACCAAGCTGGAGATTATTAACCTAACCTGATACAGGATGTCAATGAATGCCCCAGAACTGACAGCTCCAATGTCACATAATAATCTCATGGAACAAACCACTCCCATCTAGAGAAGCTGACATTGGCACCGAGGGAGAGCTGTTCACCAACAGCTAACGCCAATCAGCTAAATTGGACTATGGCTCTCTCTTTACCTGTATTTCCAGGGACCTTCATTCATCGAGTACAGACGTCTGGGAAGCTCAAGTGAACTCAGAAAGGGTTTATTTAAACAGAAGGTGGTATTAGCATCATGTTCTGGATGACTTAACATAAGCACAGTGCACTTCTCTGCTCTCACAAACACCCAGAATCCTCTAAGGGAGGGAATTCTCACCTCCCACTGAGCCTTTGGTCTTTGGCCCTGGCACCCTCCACAAAGTTAGAATGTTTGAGCACTCAGTCCAGAGCCTTAAAAAGTTACCTTTGTGGACTACAGCACCCAGAATGCACTCTTTCTCTCTCTGTCTTTCGTACACACATCCAGACCCACAACAGCAATCCCAAGAGAGTGAAGAGCGTGTTTTCCCACTGCTGATAGCAATCACTATGTGTTGGAGGCTGAAGCGTGTGTGGAAAACACACTGCCATCAGCCGAACTCATGGAACTCCTGTCCCAGGACTCCCCACCCACCCCTGTTTTGAAGGGCTAAATGAACTCATGTTAAATTAATGTTAAATGGGGAATATGTTTATAGACCTTAAAGCCAAAGGGAACTTTTGTTTTTAGAGACACAGGGCTTCTCAGTGTTGTTGTTATTGTTGTTGTGTGCCTTCAAGTCATTTATTACCTATGGAGACCCTAAGGTGAACCTGTCAAAGGGTTTTCTGGGGCTGAAAGTGTGTGAAGCACCCAGGATCACCCAGTGGGTTCCATGGTCAAGCGGGGAATCACACCCTGGTCTGCAGACACTTAGGCCATTTCCGCACTAGCCTGTTATAGCACGATGATTCCACTTTCAACATCCTCTGGAATCCTGGGGTTTGCAGGTTTGCATGGCCCCTCCCGAAACTGCAAACCCCAGGATTCCAGAGGATGTTGAAAGTGTTGAACGTGGAATCATCACGCTATAACAGGCTAGTGCGGAAATGGTTTTAGTTCAGCTCTCAAACCACTACATGATGGTGGCTCATTCTCTCAATATTACGAAATCCCAAATCCGCAGAACAGTGATACCTTTACTTGGCCAACTGAAAAGCACAATGGAACTTCTCAATGGAAGGTGCTTTGCTGCTGCTAATGGATTTGAAATGTCCCTGCCTGTCATTTTCTGCTCTTTGTCCCTAGTCTCCACGTGGCCAAGAAGGGGAGAGGCCTCTGCCTGCACAGAGATCCCTCCAGACCATCTTAACTGGCAACAGAAGTAACTTCTGAGACAAAATATAGGCCTGTGATTCTAACATCATCGCTTTTCTTATCCTGTATGATTTTTAACATCTTTGCCTGATGCAGAAGCCAGTGAAGCTTCAAAAGCTTGCATGATGTATTTTGTGCTTTTTAGTTGGCCCAACAGTCAATGTTTTGTGAAATTTGGATTTTGTTGTGTTTTGCTGCATGGCCATCATGGCTATCCCTGAATATGTTTCCTTTCAAGATGAGGTGCTAGAAACAAACCAAACCAAAACCAAAACCAAAACCAAATGGAGCCAACACTACCAACAGAAAGGATGAGGTAGCTGATATTGTGTGTCAAGTAAGGACAGCAGACTAATGCTCCCCCCCCCCCTATTTTCACTGCTGGGGGCAGGGACAAGAAACGCCTGAGGCATTTTCTGATGTAGGTGCCAGAACAATTTGATGAGGTTCAAGTCCATTTGTTGCTCTGCCCTGGGAAACAAAACATTCTGAAGTGGTCTTGCCTTCAGGCCCTATGGTGAATTCCCTGGGGGTACTTGGTTAAAATGGATTAAATCAGAGCCTAGACATCTTCCTCCTTTGGATTACAAAACCAAGAATTCCCCAGCCAGAAGGGCCAGTGACCATGCTGGTTGGAACATTCTGAAAAATTTAATTTTAAAAAGTCCTGGCCACCAAGACCTTCTTCTTGGCATCCCCAAACTGAATCAAGAATGTGTCTCATTCAGCTTACACCAGTTGGCAGGATCCATACTGAAGCTGATTGGCTTACTTCAGCTGGTCTAGTGAAAATGTTATTTCCTGTATCAATAGGATATTAAAAACATATTTTTAGACTACTTACTCTTGAACAATCCACTGGCTTCATGGTAAGCAGTCTGAAGACTTAACCATCACAAGAAAAGCCATTATTGAAGCCTTCTTGTTCCCTTTTCTCCTAATTATTTTCATTTTTATAGGAAATTGTGCCTCCTCTGTAAATACATTTCATTGGGTTGCATCCAATGAAATTACTCCATGAACGGAATCAGCTTCCATTCCTGGAAGGAGAGCTGAATAAACAGAAGGATCCTTCCATGTATAGAGATCTCTTTCCATTCATGAATGTTCCTTCCATTTGTGGATATATTGACGCAACTATTGGTACAACATGAGACTCAGACCAGGCCCTTTAAAGAAGTGTATTTTCTCAGAGAGCCAATATGATGTGAGACCTAGCATAATGTAGTGGTTGGACTAGAACTCTGGAGACCAGGATTCAAATTCCTGCTCAACTACAGAAACCCACTGGGTGACCTTGGGCAAGTCACACTCTCTTACCCTCAGAACAATGGCAAACCCTTTCAAATCTTGCCAAGAAAACTCTGTGATGGATTTGCTTAGAGTCACCAGAAGTTGGAAATGACATGAAGACACACCACCACCGTCACCACCAGAAAAACAACAACAAAGTTTCCCAGAGGAACCTGCCTGGGCTTTAGGGAACTTTCCTTTCTTCCTTGCTTCACTCTCTCTCTCTGCCTCTTTTTCCTTCTTTCTTTTGTACAATACTTTTATTGAAAATTTTCAACAGCATTAAAATTCAAAAACTACACAAAAAAAGAAAAAGACAGAAAAGAAAAAAAAAGACAGGAAAATAAAAATAAAAGATTAAATAACAAAAAAGAGACAACTGCCATTTTTCCTTGCAACAGTACATAACATTCAAAATTATTTCAAGCTTCCCTAAATAAAAACCCAACAGTTCTGTTCCTTCCATTCCCTGTTACTTTAGCTCTCAACAACCAATGATATTTTCCTTCTTCCCAAGGTTGACATATCTAGCATTAAAATATCACTCAACATCTTCTGTACTTCTATCAAACACCTAAACCATTACATCATATATATTGTATGGTGATAAGTAATACTCCATTTTCTCACTTTTAATAATAACAACTTCTTAGTAACAAATTGCATAATACCAAACTGTAATAAACTCTCTTATAACTCTATAATTTCCATTATATTTAAACTCCTATGCTTCTATTAAATTTCATCATATAAAACCTTCTCATATCCATTTCATCGTCTCATTATCTGATATCTATAATCAGATTTCCTATGAGATAAGAGGCTTTAGGGAATTTTCAGTGGAGAGACTTTTTTCTCGGGCCCTTTTCGCATGGCATTTTCCATGCAAAAGGGCGCCTGGACCGTCCCACGATCGTGAGGCGTGATCTGCACAACGCACTCACAATCGCACGATGCTCCAGGTGCCGGCAGGCACTGATCGCACACCTTTTCATTTTCGTCTAGAAGTCGAAAATGGTGTGCGATCGCGCATTGCTCCCGGGCGCTACGTGCACTTATCTGGTGTGCAGAGCCTCTGGAGCTGTGGCGGTTGCACTTCCTGCCCCAGTGCAGCCTGGGAAACTCCCAGGCTGCACTGCAGAAGGAAGAGGCGGGGCTCTCATGCGAGCAGGCAGCTCATGCGGAGCTGAAGGACCCCAGATGCAAGAGCCTCTCGCCAGAGGCTGCTCGCGCGATCCCCGCACCCCAGCGCCAGAAGAAGGTAAGGTGCGGAAAAGGCCCCCAGTCTTGCTGGCCTCAGAAGCATGTTTGGTGAGGAAGTAATAGCGAGCCTCCTCACTGGCATTAGAGTTCTTCAACACAGGCCATTTCTACACTAGACTTGTTATAGCACTATTATTCCACTTTCAACATCCTATGGAATCCTGGAGTTTGCAGTTTAGGGAGGGGTCCTTGAGGCTATAAACTGTTATAGCACTATAACTAGACTGTTATAGCACTACTATTCCACTTTCAACATCCTATGGAATCCTGGAGTTTGCAGTTTAGGGAGAGGCCCTTGAGGCCCCTACCTAAACTGCAAACTCCAGGATTCCATAGGATGTTGAAAGTGGAATAATAGTGCTATAATGGTCTAGTGTGGAAATGGCCACAGAAAGCTAGGCTAGCTCCCTCTCTATTGGCTTTCTGCTGGCAGGCAAAATTGTTTTTATTCAGAGGGGCTGACCTGACTGCTGAACAAGGGGTTCTTAATAGGGTACTGTGGGAATTTTTCCCCCTCAAATTCCTTCAAATTTAGTTGTGTTTTAACTTGATAGTTTCTTTAACATTAAGACTTACCATTTTATTAATTTGTATTCGTTCTAAAAGAAATCTTATTTTAAGCTGCCTCTATGTTGAGAGAAAGGTAGGATATTAAACAGTCATCACTTTCTTGTCACCCACAAAGCCCTTACTTCTTTCTTTCCTTCATCCTCTTCCCTTCTGGTCCCTACAGAGCACCAAAGTGAGTTGGGATACATTTGCCATTCAATAGGAAGTTGTTGAAACAAAAAGCCCATTCCCCTTCATGAAGAATTCCTTACCAGTCAGCAGTGTGACTCAAAATGGCGGTTTCTGGACTGGTGCCGGTCCCTGAGCCATTGGCTACTGGTGCCTGGTGAGCTTCCAGGAGAGAAAGAAACTATTGTACTCAGTCATCACAAATGGGGTGCCAGTTCCTGGAAAAAGGAAGAAAATAATTGCCAGTCCCCTACATTGGAGAATCTGAGAAGTAATAACATAGAGAATGCATTATTGCAGATAGTGCCACAGACAATACCAATTGTCACTTTTCACACACCCCACAGGACATAGTATGGACCCACTTTCACATGATAGCAACAGCATGTTGAATATGGGTTTTTATACTTTACAGATGTGAGGGGAAACTTGCCACCAGAGCCAGCTTTTCATGCACTGAAGGGAAGCAAACTGCTTTCAGGTGCCACTAGGATGGGTGGCTGATAGATGGAGATAGGCACTGGCATCTGGTGTAATGGAGGGGAAAGATTTTAAAAAGGGGTGAATCTGGTGCAGAGGTGAAGAAGCCCTGGAGACCCCAGATGTTTTCTATATCAATTTCTACCATCCTCCTTCACCATAGTCAGTTGTATGGGACTGTGGAAATTCTTCACTGGAAGAGCAAAGGTCACCCACCTTGGTTTAGTATATAGATCTGGGATGGCGGAAGGACCACATGTGCCCCTAAATCCTGTTTCTTGGCTCCTAAAGCCTTGTGGAGATCCCCAAATCACACCAATCTACAATTATTTAAAAAAAAACTTTGGAGCTAATTTTGGTTATTTTTCCACTGAAAATAATCCAAAAATGCATCCAAACCACCTGCATAGGTAGTGGTATAGTTCATCCACAAAAAGATAAAAAGAGGCTGAAACTGGCAACTGAAAGTGACGTAATGTCATTTCTGGTGTGCATGAATGTGCCAGTGCAGTGTGAAATTGACCCCTGTACCTCCATGCAGGTTCCAACCCAAAGTTACCTGGAGCTTGGTTTTGCTTCAAGAAGTAAATTCTTTGCCATTTTTTCAGCCACATCCCTTTGGCAAACTCCATATCTTATCCTTTTTCCTCTTGCCACTTCATTCCATGAGGCCCCAGCCATAACAAACTCACTCTGTTCTCTCAGCAGTCTTATGGAGTTGTGACCCTCAGAAGTCCTGAGATTTGGAGTAGTCATTGGCCCAGTCCCAATGTTTTCATGCTTCCTGCTCTGCTCACCACTTTGAAAAGCATCCTTCAAGCCAAACAATCAACTTCAAATGCAAGAACAAAGAAATGCAAGTGATACTCAATTGCCCCCATGCCTTCTTCTGTTCTGCCCTTCACTTGCCCATCTTGTCCCCCCAAAAGATGGCAGACCCAAAATATTATCAGTTAATTTAAGGGTGGGGAGCACAGGATGAAACACAAATGCCATATTTTTAACACATTTCAAAAGAAATAAAAATAGCTTCCTTAAATACATAAGCAACGTTAAAACATGATAGCTAGCTAAATGAACCATTGCTATGGTTGGGGAAGAGCCCAATCTGACACCTTAGGAAAAAAAACCCCTTACGTTACACAGGTTGCCAAATATTTTTAAAGCCTTTTTTATTTGGAAGAGGAGAGACTTCAAAAGGAACAAATAAAAAGGAACAAATATGCCAAAAGCAGCAATACTCAGCGTTAGGGAGTATATTACACAGTGAACACCAGCCAACTGAGGTTGAAATGATGCAGAAGAATCCTGTAGCCCCAAGGCAACAATGGCAGTCATTATATTATTTTAGGGAGAATCTTCACCATTGCTTTTTATTGTTAGTGTTTCTAGGTAGCCTTTCAAGACAAAACACAAAGCAGTTCCCATCCAAAATGAAAGCACAAAATATACTGTAATTTTTTTAAAAATCAACTAATTTAGGGCAGATGCCTAAAACATTTTCCCAGCCTACTACACACTTCTGCAGTCTGTGGTGGTGATTCTCAGATCAGCAGGGCTGTTCTGGGCTTTAATTCAAACTTTAAACCAGGTATCCAAAGTGCTGAACCCTATCCCCAAAACTGATTAATCACCATGTCTAGATCTTTTAAATTTTTGACTAAAACCAAGAGTGGATTTGCTGCCCAAATAACATGGGAGCCATTGACTATGACTGTCAGTCCTTCCTTCCCTTTAGGGAACCATAGGACTTGTAATTCTGTGAGGACAGCCCTTGTGAAACTGTAATCCATAAGACTGCATGGACATGACAGATCACCTCCCAAATGTATGTTGCTCTAGCACGAACAGAGCTGCCATAGAAACACACTCACTGTGTTTGGACCCACATACAGCAGAAGTTGGGACAGTGGAGCTCACAGATTGCAGATAGCCCAAAATCCCTTTCTATGACATCCGGTCCCCTCAATCTTCCCAACTTTTTCTGGGGTGAGGGTGGCCACAAACACCAACTGAACCAGCTGTTTCCCTATAACCCCCCAATCGCTGCCCATCTTCTAAAAATAAATAAATAACCCAAAACTGGCAGAAAATTGACCAACAATCTCCAAAAACCTCCGCAGTTGAAACCAGAAGTAGATTTCTGAGCCCTTTCACACCACACAATTATAGCAGTAGGATTCCACTTTAATTGCCATGGCTACTTCCTGTGGAATCCTGGGGTTTGTAGTTTGCTGAGGCACTAGATGAGCTCTCTGGCTGAGAAATCAATACCGTATCCTGAATTGCAAATCCCAGGATTCCACAGAATGTTGCCACGGCAGTTGAAATGAAATCTTAGTGTTATAATCAAATATGGTAGAAGGCTGGCCACCATTTTCAGCTGATTCAGGTCTAAAAATGTGGAGGTATGGCCTTCCACAGAGGCAATATTTGGCCCCTGCTCCCACTGCAGTTGCTTGCTGTAATATATAATATCCAGGAATCAGTTCAGGTCACGGAAGGAAAATTCTTCTTTGTATTGGAGACAAAGCCAGCTATGCATAGTTTGCTTGGAGAGTTGTGACATTTGCCAACTCCAAACTGTGCCTTACACAACTCATTTGCATGCTATTTTTCAATCATGTTGGTAGCCATCTTGATTGTTTTTTTGTTTTGTTTTTTGCTATCTCCTCTTCCCAGTATTTGCCATTTTGTTTTGTTTTGCCTATTCAGTGGCATATTGTATGAAAGTCTGTGATAAACTTCACAGGGTGTAGGGATAGGGGCATGAATGAAATAGTCAATAAAAGTATATTTATTCTTTAATTAAAGATTGTATGGCAGGCTTGCAGGAATCTTTTCAGAATAACTTTAATGCACTCATTCCCAATTTTTCTCCTCTAGTTAATAAAGTACTTAATAAATGAGTGACAGCGAAAGGTCCTGGAAGGCCCCAAATAAGTCCCCATTCATATGGATGTTCTATGACATAGGCCATGTCCGCCCTACCCTGTTATAGTGCTATTATTCCACTTTCAACATTCTATGCAATCCTGGGATTTGCAGTTTAGGGAGTGGCATCTAGAATTCCCAGTCAAAGAGCTCTTTGGCCTTGGTAAACTACAAACCCTAGAATTCCACAGGATGTTGAAAATGGAATCATAGTGCTACAACAGTGTAGGGCGGAAATGGCCATAGAATCTATGCAGTAGTACTAGTAGACCATAGAGCCACAAAAACTGTGGCCATTTCCACACTCGACTGTTATAACGCTATTATTCCACTTGCAACATCCTATGGAATCCTGGGGTTTGCAATTTCGGGAGGGGCCCCTATATAGCACTAATAGCGCTATAACAGTCTAGTGCAGAAATGACCTGTGTCTTGCCGAAAGCTAGGTTGTTTGTTTCTGGAAAAATGTACAAAAATGTTAAATGAGTTAAAAATTGTTAAGAAAGACTGAAAAATTGCACCACAATTCAATGGGAGGCTCTTCCATGCAAGGCTATATTGAGAAAAATGAGTTGTGCTTCTGGAGTACACCTTCCTTAGAGATTTTGCTCTTTGTGCTTGTTACAAAGTTGCATTATTGTTATAAAAATGGCTTAAATCCAGTACCTTTAGGTGACCCGGTATGTTTCGCATCCCAACAGTAATAAGTGTTTTTATATATTCTGGGAAGGGTGTGTTTTTTTGTGTGTGCGTAAGAATGCAATGAGTTTTTAATATTATTTTTGAGGGAAAGCTATTTTGACTTTTAACTCAAATTTGCTTTTTATCTCCAACTCCTTTGCTGGCTTAACCATTCTGTGGACAGAATCCTGGACAGCCATCTGTTCATTCCTGGCTTTGCCAGCTCTTGACTTATCCTTCCTCTCTGGATCAATAAATTCAGTAACACATCAATCCCAGATAGCGAACGTGCGTCTACAAAAGATGGCAAATTCCTGTGGTTCTCTTTGCTGGCACACAAAAAAGTGTTTGATCTGCTTGTGATGTCATGGCTGATGTGTGATGCATTATCCTTTTCTGAGATTATTGTTCCAGTACCAGACAGCCTGATAATTTTAATATGAGCTTGATTTTTTTTATTATTTGTTCACTGAGAAACTGGTTTCCCAATGTAATCTTCCCCTTCTTTATTTTTCCTTTATTACTTGTTTTGGGGTAGCTGCCATGTTTTTTCACGTAAAAGAAAGGCCATGAAATCAGTTTTTTAAGTGGATATTTCCAAGATGTTTACTATCTAAAGCATCTCATCAAAAGAGATTGTGTACCTGGACTTAAGAGCAGAAGAATGCAATACAAACACGTCGGTGATTAGTTTCTTTGAAATATTGCAAATGGATGGAGGAAATTGGTGCAAAGAAGTTTTTCATACAAATCATTAAAAAGAATCACATCAGTAAGATTTATTCCTAAGCTAACATGTTGAAGAGCAGCCGCGTAGGGATGTGGCGGGCAGGGGGGCGATTCACCACGGGGGGCAATGTTTTGGGGGTGTCCCGGCCCATAGCCATGCCCCTGTGTGCCCTGGCCACTCCCTCACGCACCACAGCCACACCCCTGCGCACAGTGGCCACGCCCCTCTCACCATAGCTCCCCCTCCCACCCACCACACACTCCAAACTCTGCCACTGCTGAAGAGTCAGCAGAAACAGTTTTGGAGGCACCATTTAAAACACTGTTAATCTTCTAAAAAATGGATCAATTTCACAAAAGTTTCTCCCCATCTTAAGCCTAAATTCAACAACTGTTAGTCCCTCTTGAATCAATGGAAACTACATTAGCTGTTGACTTACCAAATTCCTTTTGATTCAGTGGGTGTGATCTAGTTGGGACTAACACTTGGATTTGTATCCTACTATGTATTATTTTTCCACATTTTCTCTTGCAACACTGAAGGATAACAAAGAAGAAATACAAGAAAGAATTGAATGTGCTTCTTAGCATAATTCGTGAAAACACCTGGAGAGATTTGATTACTGTCAACAAAAGTCACTCTTTAAAAAGCAAAACAAAAATAAACTTGACAATAAAACCCCAACTGAAAAATATCCAACCAGTTGGTTAAATGTGGTTCAACCAAATCTAAACTTCCCTTACTCTCACTTGTTCCAATGGGACAGATGAAGCTGCTACAGTTGAAAAATCGCTTAATGGGAATAAGTCCCACTGAACATAGCAGGACTTACTTCTGAGTATATTTATTTGTTTGTTTATTATTAAAATATTAATAGTCCTGCCTTATATCATGAGATCTCAGAGTGGTGAACAAGTAAAATCAATGCATGCAGATTGAGACAATTTAAAATGAGAAAAAACTTTAAACAAGTTAAAATACGTTGATTTAACAAGTTAACACGTTTAAAATGTTTAAGAGTTTATTCTGACAGGTTTATTCTTGACAAATCCCCCACCCCATGTCTCTCTGTGTGTGTGTTTAATTAATCACTGTGTAGTTATGAAGAGTCTACAGAACGCCTACTTTTTAATTTGCTCTACTGTCTTCCCTGAGATTGACATCCAAATCAATGGGGAATTCTGTGAAATTTACCAGCAACTCCTGCCTGCACAGGTAGTTCGCTGTAACCACAAAACATCTCCCACTGCATCTGCTTCACTGAAAAATTGCCATCTCCACTAGGCAAGAATTCTTTTCAGCCAGGAACTCTGCGTGTGCATCAACAACTTCTGTCTGAGCAAATGTTTTAAGAACATATGAAGGTTAGACAAGTTCTGCTGTATCAGACTGAAGGCATATTAAATCAAGCAATCAGTGTCCCCACAGCAACCAATTAAATGGCTGTGGGAAGGCTGGCAGATACCCTCCCACTGTTGTCCCAAGCGACTGGTATTCAGAGGAATGCCGCTTCTGATCCTGGAGGTAGAAAAGAGCCATCACTGCTAGCAGCTGTCAATCACCCTATGCTCCATCCTTTGTCATGGGGGTGTTGTTTTTCTATCAATGTAAAATTGAATGCCTTTTCTAAGATACTATTTTGAGCCAGCTGTTGGCTTGGTTTTATTCCAATAGCTCTGCTTTCCTGTTTGTTGTCTCAGCTCTTGTTTAGAATAAGTTTTTATTTTTTAAAAAAGTAGACTGTTTCACAAGACAAAGCAATCTGTATCAATGTAAGGTTGTAATTGATCTGTGAGGGAAGCATGCCCTCCAATATTTCACAGATGAAAACTGGGACATGTGTGGCCAAGCAACATCTGAGTGTGCTCAGGATACCAGAAGTCATTAATGAGGAAGAACAGGCAAGCTAGGAGAGACTGTGGCAGTTTGCTTTTGCTTTAGCCTACGGGGAAGGGCAAGATTCTGTCCCCACAAATCTTGCAATTTGAACTCGGATTGCAGCAATTGAAGTAAGCCAAGGACAAAGATGTAAAAGGAGGAAAAAGAAACTGGGACATTTTAAAAGTAAGAGGACAGAGGATTAATTTGGATAGTCTCTGCCAAATTGGGACAGTTGGAGAGTATGTAGGTAGGGTGTGATGGGGAGGTGAACCTCAAAATAGAGAAAGACCATTTTATTTAACATGGCATGAAATAGACCCAACAGAATCTTTTCCAGGGACATCTTTAAAATGGTGGGTATCATCTCCATCAGTAGAAAAAATTACTGAGATGGGCATTGCACCTATGACTGCAATGCTAAGTGGCAAAGGAGGTCAAGGGCCAACTGAAACAACACGAGGCCAGCTGAACCTTTGGAAATTGGAAAACGTCTTGGAAATTAATCCAGTCTACCCACATCGAGCCCTAAATTTTTGCAGCTGTTGTGGCTATGTCCCTTAGCTGGAGGAAGTTTGGATCCATTATAACTAAGGCCATTTCCGCAGTAGACTATTATAGTGCAATTATTCCATTTTCAACATCCTATGGAATCCTGAGGTTTGAGGCCCCTCCCTAAATTGCAAACCCCAGGATTCCATAGGATGTTGAAAGTGGAATAATCACACTATAACAGTCTAGTGCGGAAATGACCTAAGTTTCTACCTCACCCTGTTCTTTTCCACCCTATTTTTTATGTCTCTTCTGCAGATCATATCCCAGCAAATCTTAACTAGCAGAACAGTTGTGCCACCAGACTGCTATGTCAGCCAATCCTTCAGATCAGCCAGCGGAAGAGCATCTTGCTGGCAGAAGTGGCTTGTACCCCTTCCTAATCTCATAGAATCAGTGCACTTTCAAGTTAGATTGCACACTGAATATCACAAAGTTTCAGTGACTGGCACACAAGTCAGCAACAAAGGACCAGAAAGACCAGGAATATCTCATAGGCCAAAGCCCTACATCCTGGAGCACAGAAGGGTTTAAATGAGATATATCAAAAGAAACAGAAGGTTTCCCATATATTCAAAATGGATGAAAAGTTGCTAGATCAAAAGGAGACATTAATTTAAAGCAATTAAATGTCTTACTATTTCTGAATAGCTTCATTTCAAAGATGGACATTAGATCATATAAACATTTTGTATTTTTCTTTTAAAAAATCAGCCTTTGTAAAACTGAGTGGTAGCTGTACATGTATAAACAGAAATCCCCAAACTGAGCAGCTGATTTGTTTTATACGTCAGATAATTAAAGATGTGGCTGAGGGAGGCTCAATATTTACCAATGCCTTTTATTTACTATTTAATAGGTAAAGGTGTTATGCTGTATAAATCTTGAAACAGCTTGATTGTAAAACATGTTCTCTAAAGTCAATGGGGCTTCCCTACTGAGTCCTAAAACTTGTGAAAAATGGGCAGTATCAATAAACACCAACCTTTGTACCAATAAATATGTTCCCCTCATTACTCAGTGAGCCCAGAGGCATGCTGATATTAAAGGCCCCATTCTCCCTTACACAGCAATTACATGAGCGACAGGGGAAGAAGTCCAGTTTAGTGGCACATTTGAGGAGTTTCCGGCTTTGCTTTTTAGGGTAGAGAGGGACAGAGAAGAAGACATAAGCATTTTCTGCAGAAGAAGCTAAACGTCTCTGACTCCATTTCATAGATATTGACCTGACACAGTCTCTGAACTATATACTTTCTTTGTCTCTATTGTGCCTTCAGTATGTTTTTTTAAAGTTGTTGTTGTTGTTGTGTGCCTTCAAGTTGTTTCCTGCTTATGACAACCATAAGGCAAACCTATCATGGGGCTTTCTGGAGCTGGGAGTGTGTGACAACCACAGAATCGCCCAGTGGGTTTCCATGGCCATGTGGGGAATCTAACCCTGGTCTCCAGTGCTCAGACCACAACCCCACAATGGCTGTTTTAAAGTTACTGAGTCACAATACATTCAGAGATAAACTTGTCTTGTCTGGTAGAGAAGAATGTGGCACTTCCTTTACAAAAACAGGACAAATCTCTTGCAATCACTTTGTGGCAGGATTGAAACCTCAGTCTGACTTCTGTAAAATAGGATGATCAATTCACATTTTTGAAAGCTGTTCTATTGAGCTGAATGGATTAATGTGAATGTTATAATTTAATTGTCTCTAGTACAAAGACCATAAAAAAGGTTATGTAAAATATATACATCAGTAAAAATGTATCAGTTTTAACAAACCAATCAATAACATGTCTACAGAAAAAAAATCTATAAAGACTAATCTCCTTTACAATCTACTGCAAATATCTTTAAACAATTATAGTGGGAGTCCTTTGGGCTTCTAGGTGTCACTTTGACTGTTATGGTTGCTATTTGCATTGGAAGAAAATCTGCCAAGTGGCGTCTGGACCATGATGTGGAGGGGAAAGTCAAGGTAAAGAAAAAAGAAAAAAAGGAAGTAAAAAAAAATTGTAATGATTATGATACATGATTATCAGCTGGCATCATGTTCTGCAGTTACAGAGTCATAACTTAAGCCTTTTCTGCACCTTACCCTCTCCCATGGTGCTTTGCTGGTGGCTATCCCCGCAGCAGCTCTGCCAGGAAGGGAGCATGATAGGAGTGCTCCCCTCTGCACGGGAGTGGTGTTACCCTGTGTACTGGAGGTCCCGGGAGGGACACCAAAATGTGCTCAACTAAAGGTGGGGAAAATTAGCTCTGAGCACTGCTTAGCATTACGAGAGGCAGGGTAACATAGCAAGATCTTGAACCCTATGTCTACGGGGTCGGGCCGAGTCAAGGAGCACACAAAAGTTGAAACAATAAGTGATGTTTTATTAAACACAAGCAAAACAGTGTATGCGACACATTCACCCAAGATAACTAAAGAAATAAAGGTCGGAGTGGTATAGAGGGATTTTTAGAGGGGTTGTTGGTTTGGGTGATACTTCACCTGTCCTGAAGCCCAGAAAAATAGAGAGCGAAGCTGGGGTGTGATGTAGCTCAGCACGTGGAGCTGAGGGGAGGCTCGCCAAGCAAAGCAGCAGCAAGGTGGGATGAAACTCGGGAGCGTTCTGAGGAAGGTCTCAGAATCAAGGGTTTTTATAAGGAGAATGTGACTGCAGGCTATGCCGTACTTGGGGAAAACAATAGATTTGGAGACAAAGCCTCCGAAAGGTCAGAATCTGAATGATTGAGTTATCGCAGAGGTTCTCAATAGAGTAGCCAGTATGCAAATGCAGAGTACTTGGATATTTTTTAGTTAGCCCATCAAGCTGCCAGCGCGAGGCAGAGGCTCTTTTGTAGGTTGCATGCATACCTAATTAGAGTACTTGCCTGGAGGTCTCCTAAAGCAGTGAGTCAGCTATTTTCTGGCCTGCCTGTATTGTATAGGAATATTACGGCTATTAATGGCCGAGCTTGTTTACGTGCTTGTCTGATGGCCTCGCAAGCATGTGGAGGGGAATAGAGAAGTGAAGCCGAATTGTGATATCAAAAGGATATCTTTTAACATCCCCAAAGCTCGGACTAGCCAGGGCAGTAACAATGGCTCCCTGTGTAAGGGAGCACAGTGGATACACCGCACACTTTCCCAGGCTGCACTGGGGCAGGAAGTACAGCCATTGCATTTTTTGCCTTCTCAGGACAGGTAAGTGCAGGATGGTGGTGCAATCACGTGTCATTGACAGGGAAAACCACTCAATGATTTAACCCATGATTGCGCTGCCTGGGGACGGGAGAGGAGTGGGACTGTGATAACGTCATAAAGAAGTATTGTCGCCATCCTGTCCTTCTCCCATCCCCATGGCAGAATGGGAGGGTGCTGTGGAAAGGGCCTTAGTCTTACAGATCCATAACATATTGACTAACCCTATGTAGTCACAAACATGGCACTATTGCCACAAATATAAATGCCCTCCCAAACCTACATCAGGCAGCAGTCATACTGAGAGAAGGACATCTGTTCAGCTAGTGATTTGGAGCATGTTGATACTTCCACTCCCCTCTTGCCAGTGAGAGAGGCTCCAACAATCAGAAGCAGGACCCTACCACAACTCCTTGTTGTAGCACAACCCACTGGTGGGAGAAGAGTAGAACCTTCATCCTCCTGCACCCTGATTACCAGCTGAACAGATTTCCAACTCTTGGTGTGGCTGCTGCCGGGCCACGTAGGTTTGGGGGTTCCGGCTGGGAGACATTACTTAGTTAAGCATACATAACTAAGTTAGCAATGTAGAATATGGGCCAGTATAACTAACTACAAAGAGCCAGTGTGGTGTAGTGGTTTGAACATTGGACTATGACCCTGAAGACTAGCGCCCTTTTTGCACAGCATTTTCCATGCGAAAGAGGGCCTGGAGCGTCACGTGATTGTGAGGAGCGATCTGCATGACGCACTCACAATCACGCGACACTCCAGGGGCAGGCAGATGCCGATCGTGCACCTTTTCATTTTCGGCTAGAAGCCGAAAATGATGTGCAATCGCACATTGCTCCCAGGCCCCGCGCACACTTACCTGGCGTGCAAAGCCTCCGGAGCCATGGCGGTCACGTTTCCTGCCCCAATGCAGCCTGGGAAGGTCCCAGGCTCCACTGCAGAAGGAAGAGGCAGGGCTCTCATGTGAACAGGCAGCTCATGCGGAGCCGAAGCAGCTGGGACGCGAGAGCCTCTCGCCGGAGGCTGCTCGCGCGATCCCCGCACCCCAGCGCCGGAAGAAGGTAAGGTGCAGAAAGGGCCCAGGTTTTGATTCCTGGCTCAGCCACAGAAAGCCAGTGGGTGACCCTGGGCATGTCACACATTCTCAGCCCCCAGAAAATTCCATGATAGTTTCACCTTAGGATCTCCGTAAATTGGAAATGACTTTAAAGCAAACAGCAACAGCAACAACAACAACATAACTGAACACGGGGCGGGGGGGAAGATTTTTCAAAAATAACTTTCCAAGCTGGGTGCACACCCAAACATGCTGTCAGCAACAGCACTAACTTGTTTGGAGAAATGGTACAGCCTAACAACAGATACTGTATATCACATAGGGCTTCTATTTCTCCATTTTAGTTTTGTTTCCTTTTTGGTAGCCCTGGAAATACTAGTAATACTTTAAGTTTGAGAAGTGAATACATGAAATGCATGTGAATAATGCCTGCGTGAAGTGTGCATACATACAGTTAGCTTTTGCTGCTGTTGTATCCCCATTACGGTGAGACAAAATTCCCAAAACATCACCAGCCTTTTGTTCTTCCACATGGAGAGAAGCTTTTGCTGCTCAGTCTTCACCTTTGACCTTCAGTTTTATTTCTAGCATCAGTTTTATTCATTCCTTTTTCATACACTCCATATGGGTGTCTGCCTCTGGACGAGGGGTAAGCTTTGCACTTTTGATGAAAAGAACAGCTATGATAAATTACCAACAGCCAACCATTTTCACAACAAATATATTATTTTATTTTCAGGCAAGGAGGGGGGTGTTACATGAATTATTGCTTCAAACAGGCAGAGCCAAAATCCTTCTTGCCTTTACAAGAGGCAATTCTGTGAAAGTCACTAGGAATTCACCAGTGTAAATTCAAGAAGCGTGCAACCAACACTGTACCAATAGTTGGCGTATGCATATTGCGTATTTCAGGAAAGTACATTCAGAATTTATTTTCAGGACATCTTTTGATTTCTTGGATTACACTGTTTGAGCATTATATTATAATTCTGCAAGCAGAATCGGAGAGTTTGTGCTCATTATGTGGTCTGTGAAACAGTATACATTCATAAATTTTTACTGTTCTCTGTTGCAAAAACAAGGAGAAAATGAAGGTGTGGGCTAGAAAAACTACAGCAAATACTTCTTCCTAACGTTTTTATTATTT
This sequence comes from Cyclura pinguis, assembly GCA_030412105.1. Taxonomy (NCBI): domain Eukaryota; kingdom Metazoa; phylum Chordata; class Lepidosauria; order Squamata; family Iguanidae; genus Cyclura; species Cyclura pinguis. The sequence goes on from CM059599.1 coordinate 124,640,255, forward strand.
TACAACAACCATGTTATTTTCAGCACTACAGCCGGTAAAATAATTTCTGTCTATGGAGGAGTGAAATACTGCTCTTTTAAAACTAGGGTTATGCTTCCCTTCACCCCCCTCCCCACTGCCCTCTTCTTTCTTGGTCCTGGCACATGGATGTAGGGAGAGGTGCCTACCTAATTGGCCACAAGAGGGGATTTAAATTAAATAAAATCACAATCCACAGGGGGGCTCTAAATATGGCTTTTTAATTTGAAAATTTTTGTGGGTTACAGTGTAATTCAAGCTTTTCAAGCTTTATTAGTGCCTAGCTGTTCACACAGCTTGCAAAACTCAAATCTCAGGGAACCTGATAGGCTGGCCACTGTTAGCGTTAAGATGAACTCTTCTCCATCAGTGGCAACGCACTCTTTTGCGACACAACAAAAGGTACACTGTCAATAACAGGCTGTGTTGAGAGGGAGCACCGTGATGAAGGCTGCAGTAGGCTGTTAAGCCTCGGGGTGAAACATAGTGGAAGAAATAATGATCTGCAACCAGACCCTAAAATGCTGTGTGTGTGTGATGAAGATGTTGTTGCAAAGAGACATTAGTCAAATGCCAGCAATTTTTTTTCCCATATGTTCTTTGCAATTAAGCCAAAATAGCTAGCTTGGGGTGACTAATTGCCATGGAAGGAGAAGGAAGCGAGAGCACTCGTTGCTGTGAAGCTGTTAATGGAGAACTTATGGAGAGAAAGTCCGAGCCCTCTTGTCCAAATTGGAATGTGATGGAAATCTGTTGGAAGGTGATGACAGAAATGAAGTAAAACAGTTGTTTCCTGATCCGTGTGCCAGATGTGTCACATACTGTGATAAATAAGATCTGCATCTTACACTCCAGAAACTGGGGAATATTAGGAGCGTTTATTACCGCAAGGTACCCAGAAAAATAAAATGTACTTGAAATGCGCTCTTACTTCTGGCACCAAGCAGCGTACAATTACTGCTCAGTGCCTGGAGCTGCTAATTCTTTTGTTTAGCTTCATACCAACAAAGCCTATTAAAAGCTTACATTCAATTTATTGTTAAGGTATTTATTAACTGATTATGAAAAGACATTAAAGGGTTCATAATTAAACTGTTACATTGATCCTTAAGCTGATTATTTTTTTTCCATCCCCCCCCTCTCTCACTTTCTGGACTGACTTCCATTCTATAATACATCTTTGTTGCTAATTGAGGAATCTTCTGGTACATGATTTTCCTTATCTGGGCTATGAGTTGACAGCCCTACTTACAACTCAAGTAATCTAAAATACTTGGATTTAAGTCATATTCCTGTCCTACTGAAACAATGCGAGAGGGAAAATTTTAGCAAAGGAAGAAAGCATCCTATGTCCTATGTCTAACAAATAAAAATGATTCAAGAGTGACTTTGTAAAATGTACTTGTTTATATTACAATTCTGTTACTCTGTGTACTGGGGGTCCCGGGAGGGACACCAAAATGTGCTCAACTAAAGGTGGAGAAAATTAAATCAGAGCACTGCTTAGCGTTACGAGAGGCAGGGTAACGTAGCAAGATCTTGAACCCTATGTCTACGGGGTCAGGCCGAGTCAAGGAGCACACAAAAGTTGAAACAATAAGTGACGTTTATTAAACACAAGCAAAACAGTGTATGCGACACACTCATACAAGATAACTAAAGAAAATAAAGGTTGGAGTGGTACAGAGGGATTTTTAGAGAGATTGTTGGTTTGGGTGATACTTCACCTGTCCTGAAGCCCAGAAAAATAGAGAGCGAAGCTGGGGTGCGATGTAGCTCAGCACGTGGAGCTGAGGGGAGGCTCGCCAAGCAAGGCGGCAGCAAGGCGGGATGAAACTCGGGAGCGTTCCGAGGAAGGTCTCAGAATCAAGGGTTTTTATAAGGAGAATGTGACTGCAGGCTATGTCGTACTTGGGGAAAACAATAGATTTGAAGTTGGAGACAAAGCCTCCGAAAGGTCAGAATCTGAATGATTCAGTTATTGTAGCGGTTCTCAGTAGAGTAGCCGGTATGCAAACGCAGAGTACTTGGGTATTGTATAGTTAACCCATCAAGCTGCCATCGCGGGGCAGAGGCTCTTTTGGAAGTGGCGTGCATACCTAATTAGAGTACTTGCCTGGAGGTCTCCTAAAGCAGTGAGTCAGCTATTTTCTGGCCTGGTTGAATCGTAGTTTGAATATTACAGCTATTACCGGCCGAGCTTGTTTACGTGCCTGTCTGGTGGCCTCACAAGCACGTGGAAAGGAATAGAGAAGTGAAGCCGAATTGTGATATCAAGGGATATCTTTAATATTCCCAAAGCTCGGACTAGCCAGGGCAGTAACAATCCTATATCCACATAGATAGTAGTAAGTCCCACTTAACTTAAATGGAACTTAATTTTAGGAGAATTATACTGAGTTTTGCTGTTAGACCATATTTCAGAAACAGTGGTCAGTTCATTTGTGGGAAGCACAGATCGATATCTGTCTTCTAACCTTTTTCACAATTGCTGATTAATTTAGCCAGAGCTATCATTGTTTCTGATCTTCTATTCGGTCAACTAAATGACTGGGAATTTAATTCCAAAACCTTGCAGTGTTTAGCTAGGTTTAAGCAGCCAATGACTAATAAACTGAAAATGGAAACCAAGAGCTTTGCCCCAAATCGTCACACCTTAAGTTAATGGCTAAAGAGCCTCTTAAGAAAGAAAAAGGGGATGGGTTGAGCAACAATTTCTTGTGTTGTCAAGAGCTCCTTGCTTTGTTCACTCATCAGCCCATCATATATATACCACCTTCATCGTTCATTGTTAGATAGTTTGACATTAATGCAAATTACTTATTACAGTTCAGCTTTTTATGGCAAGGGAGGAGGAAGAAGGATGAATCATAGAAGGAAAGAAAATGCAAAGAAATAAGAAATTGGGGAAAAAAGAAGACAGAGAGAAAAGGAAAAGCTGGAATGTGTCCAGAGGAGGGCAACCAAAATGGTAGCAAGGCCTGAAAAACATGCCCTATGAGAAGTGGCTTGGGGAGCTGGGTGTGTTTTGCCTGGAGAAGAGAAGGTTAAGAGGAAACATGATAGTTATATTTAAATATTTGAAGAGATGTCATAAGGAGGATGGAGCAAGCCTGTTTTCTGCTGCTCCAGAGACAAGGACATGGAACAATAGCTTCAAACTTCAGGAAAATAGATTCCCTCTAAAGATTAGGAAGACCTTCCACATAGTCCTTCCTTGGAGTCTCCTTCTTTGGGGGTTTTTAAACAGAGGCTGCATGTCCATCTGTTGGGAATGCTTTGACTGTGTGTTCCTGCATGGCAGTGGGTTGGACTCCATGGCCCTTGTGGTCTCTTCCAACTCTACGATTCTCTGTAAGATTTCACATTTGACCTCCTGGAAAAGCCATTCTCCTTGTCCATCTTTCAGATTCTAACAGCTGGGGATATGACATACCACCGTCTTTTTTTGCCAATTTGTTGAAGACCATTTTTCCACTGCTTTCAGAGAGCTGTTGGCTGTACATGATTGGCTTTTGCAGTTGCCCACACCAGTAGTGATCTCTGACTTATTTTCTCCTTCACAAGATCCAATGCAGTTTTCATGGTCTGCAGCAAGGGGTGAAAAACACTAGCCAATTATGTGCAGCCTGGTTCGGTAGCTGGACAGGGGCAAGCAAGCTGAGCAGAGGCTTTACTCTGGTCCTCCTTCTGACCATATAAGTCAGGTTCTCTATACTTCTCTGGCAATAGATTTGGAAGCTTTGTTGTTACCTGTTCTCCCTCTGTTTTTGGCTTTGTCTCTATCGTTTTGTATATGCACATGCATATTTTGTCAAAACACTGGGTAGTTTTAGCATGGGGCCAGGAAGAGTTGTGGATGGAGACAGTGCCTGTGTGCCAGCCATATCTTTTGGGGATTACCTTTAAGATACCCTGAGGGTGTGGGCAACCAAGGCCATGTCCAGCTCAGGGTCAAGTGGTTTGCTTCTCTCTCAGGTAGCAGAGGAACCATGCAGTGGTTTCTAACCATGTGGAATCAGACATCTGTCTTTCCAGATCCAGAAAATGGGCTGGGAGAATTCGCTTGCCATTGGCTGGCAGGAGAATTGATTGATGCCTAAAATCACTACTCACGTTGAGACCAAGCCTCTTCAGCCAAAACCAATAAAGTTGTGGCCCTTTTTCACACCAACAAATGCAGTCTGTGTTTGTCCTCACTAGATGGAACCTCATTCTTGCTGCTGGGTCTGCCAACATTTGCAAACGTTTCTTTGTCCCCAGAATGTGCCCCTGATGGAAGAAACTGAAGGATAAAGGAATTGTGCTCAAGCCACAAACCAACATCATGCAAATCACAATCAAATTTCCCTATTTTAAGCATGATCTCACGTGTATATGGCACTAGTTGGCATTTGTGTAATAATGTGAATGTTATCTTCTTTATTGAAACATGAATATTTTTTACTAACTAAAATAATAAGGAGGGGCTTGCATTTTGGTTGTAAACTGTTTGTTTTGAGAAGAAATGTTCCATTTGTTTCTGAAAAATGTATTATACATTATTTGTGGGGCTAAATTGTTGAATCGATTAATTCATTAGAATAATTCATTAAGAAGATGCTTTTGAGGTGGAAATAAATTTTATTGGACTTGACAATCTAAACAGAAGTAGCATTTTTGCAGTTCCCAAAACTTGTGGAGTAAATGCATTATCTCACCTTGAACATTCGTCAGGCTTAAAGGTTTGTTTCTGAGAAGCAAAATGATAAAGAAATCCGGAACCACACTTGGGCAGAAAAAATGAGTCTCACACTATATGTCTGAAGAAGTGGGACACATAGAATCCAACTGTCTCAATTTAACAGGGATAGTACTGTGATTAATCCTTTGTCATCCTGCTTTTTCAGCTGCTTTTAAAACGTCTCAGTCTTTCTCACCTCTTCCCACTTTCCCCCTTTGCCATCAGCTTGCTTGCTGCAAATCCAAGTTCAAAGTGCAAAACTAGTTTGCACCCAATTAACTCAGGAGAGGAGAAACGAGAGGATCCTGCCCGTCCCGGTAGGTTCAGGAGAAAGCAAACTGCTGCAGCTTCTCCTAGTTTGTGGGTTCTTCATCACTGATCAGTTTTATCATTTTGACCACACTGTGATGTTGCTCAGCCACACATCCCAGTTTTTATCCGTGAAATGTTAGAGGGTATGGGAATGCATATCATGGGAATGCAAGTCATGCATATTTATGGTGAAATAAATTGATTAGTCTTAAAGGTGTCACAAGATTTCTTTGTCCGTCCCTTTTCATATTGAAACAGATGGATATAGCTATCTCGCTGAAAAATACCCAAGACTGTGGTTTGGTTTGGTTTTTCAGCCCAACGATTATATGATAAAGGGCAAGAATCCAGCTCAAAGGAGGATCAATACACATGACTGCAGGAGGAAGACCTCGCCCTAGGAAAGGCATGGAAAATGTCAAAAGTACAGCAAGTGCTCTGAGCACAAATGAAACAAACAAATTCCAGAAGCGCATCTAGTTAATAAAGAAAGGGGCAGCAAGTCGGAGAGAGGCAGGAAAGCAGCCTGCTAGGACATACTGGAAAGCAGGTTCTGGTAGAAGGGAGGAGGAAAAAATCTCTAAAGGGTGTAGAAAGACACAGAGCAAAGCCCAGCCTGAGGAGCTGCCACAGCTGGGAGTTGGCTCCAACAGGGAAAAAGAGAGAGAGAGAGAGAGAGAGAGAGAAACAATAGAGAGGAATCTTGAGAACCAAGAAGTTCACTGGGCACAGTGGTGTAGCTAACAGGGGGCCGAGGAGGCGGTCCACCCCGGGTGGCACATTTTTGGGGGTGCCGCCAGGCCACCTTCCTCACACTGGCAGATGCCCAGTGCCTAGATGGGCACTGTAGCCTCCCAGAGAGGTCTGCTGGAGAGGGTACACCACCCTGGGAAAGGGCACCATCCATTCCCCTCTCCCGTCCCTCTCTCCCTCCCAATCCAGAGTCAAACTTGTTTCCAGCCAAAGCAGCAGCACCAACGCTGGCAGACGTCCAGGTTGGGCAGAGAAGGAGGCAGGGAGAAGAGGGGGAGAGGAGAAGAGAGGAGGAGCACATGCAGAGCACCCCTTCTGAGCATGTGCAGAGCATCTCTCTGAGTGCATATGCCCATGTTGGGGGATGATAGGAGTTTCAGCCCCACAGAAATGCAGCGGAAAAGCCAGAGGACAGCGAGCCAACAGCAGCAGCCTTGTTCCCCAGTAAGGATACTCACACACGGAGGAGTTTCTTCCAAACAGGAGGCACTTTATCTTGTAGCAACGTTCCGTTATGTACACAACATGGAACAGATGGACAAAGGCTTGCGCCAGACACCGGTTTGGTCAACAGACAAATACATACTGGGGATTGCTTTCTTATATACATATTTACAACCAATCAGGTAGAGGTTTGCACACCTCCCTCTACCATCTGCACACGACCCCAGTTTCTTATGCAACCTTGCAATTACCCACAGCTGGGGCATGATGCAACATGATCATTTTCCCAGGGTTCCCTGCCTGGAATCCCTGACAGCCCAGAGCCCAATCACCCAATGCCAAATGGAGAGGTTTTTATTTGGTATTTTGGATAGGCCCTCCCTCCCCTGAGAGGGGTGGCAAACTCAGGTACCGTCCCTGGGTGGCAAAAGCTCTAGCTATGCCACTGGTTGTGCAGACAGGAACTAAAAGAGGCTAATCAGTCAGAGATTTTCAAAAAATTACACAGTTCAAATTATGCAAAGGAGTAGATTGAATACTTCAATTCAGCTGCATCTTAAGGTAGACACAGATCACACATGCAGAGAGAGAGAGAGAGGGAGAGAACATGGTAGTAGAAGAGGTGGACAACTATACTACTTATATACTAACTTAACAGGATATGAAACAGCGCTGAAGACATTAAAAAAAAAGAATACATTGGCATTTGTTGTTGCTTTTGAAAAAAACACATTAAAAAAACACCCTTGGGGAAAATAAGAAATTACACATTACTTTATAAATAAGCATTTTAGTAAAACATAATCAACATGTTACATTTTCATTATTTTAGGTGTGTTTTAAAAACACAAATACCATTAATAGATTGAAAAAAAATGAGCACAAGTCTCCCAAAATGACTTCTCAGATATTCTGGAAGTAATTAGTAAAAGTTACCTTTTATCTTTTTTCTTTTTTTTTAAGTAGAAGTAGTGATTACGCTACTTTACACAAATAAAATCATTACATGTTACCCATCCTTCACCCCAAATAATGTGTTACAGATAATATTGTTACTTGTAATCTGTTGCTACTAAGTTCTGACACAGAGGGCATTAAGTGTGGTTGGCACATACACTCAGAGATGCAAGTACAATAAAGCAGTGCATCTTATAACATTTTGCATACTGGAAATTCCCATAAAAGCAGCTTGGGGTATTGCCCATGTCACCTAGTGAATTTGATGAAGGTTAAGAAGGTGGTAAATCCAGAGAGCACCAAAAGAAAAAAGTGTGAGACTGCCTTGCAAATGTGTTTACAAGTTTTGCCTGTGAACCAGGCCAATGTCAAAAAAAGCTGAAACCAAAATCTGGTATGTCCCCAAGGAAAGGGATGCCAGAAGTAATTCCTCTCTATCTTTGCCCCTGTTTCTGTCTCTCTCTCTCAATGCCCTAAAAGTAGAGATCTTCATAAAGATGGTTCAATTAAATGGCCCCCCAGCTTATCATGGGCATTCAAATATACACTATAGACAGAGGTATAGTTATTGGGTGGGGGGAAGAAGGACATTGCCAGCCAAGTAAAAATTCTGCTTCCCAAATGAAATTTTCCTTTCAATCCTCAAACTTCTAGGATTGCAGAAATTTAAAACTTCAGATGAGCATTTGGAAGCACAATTTAGGCACCTAAAGAAAAGGAGCAGTCAAAGACAGCCAACACGGTATGGTGGTTTGAGAACTGGACTATAACCCAAGAGACCAAGGTTCAGCTCCTCACTTGGCCATGGAAATCCACTGGGTGTCACACACTCTCAGCTGTTGAAAACCCCATGATAGGTTCGCTTTGGGCTCACCACAAGTCAAAATGACTTGAAGGCACACGGCAACAACAAAGTTAGCAAGGGTATGCAAACATAGCAATTCCAGGTGTGAAAGCTTTTCAGTCTCTCTCTCTCTCTGCAGTGATAGAAATTTGGGACTGAAGGAAAATTTCACTTCAAGAGGTAGAATACTTATGACGTGAGGAGACAATGTTTTCATTTTGCTACCCATCAGGCTACATGCCTAACTACTGACTTTCAAAAATGGAAAATGGGAGGAAATTATTCTTTTTTAGTAGAAAAACTTACTTATATAAATACAAAGGGCAGTGAATGGGCATCACACATCACCATCTACATTGCATGACCCCAAATAGAGAGCTTCTGTGTGTACAGTACAAATAGCCTAATATCAATACCTGTGGAGTGGGGAACACCTGTGCCATCCTTCCTCCATTATATGAATGATGATCATATGAATGAATTTTCTTACAGTAATATTATTGTAGATGGAGAGACAAAGAGAACTGTTGATCCACAAGAAAAATTCTGAAATCTGCAATAAAGTAATACCTTTAAGAGATAATAAAATAAACAATCGAAATGTCATAAATGACTGAGCAAGCTCCCAGGTTATCTAGAACTTTTCATTAGCCTGGCTGTTAAGTGAAACAAGAAGGTGTCAAACCTGGCTTGATGTTAAAAGTCGTAAAGCCTGAACAGATCACAGCCTTAAGATGTTGCGTACAAAGAAGCCAGAGACTTTATTGAAAACAGATAAACACAGAAAAACTGTATGATTTACTTAAAGCTCAGAACAGATTTGGATAACATGTTATTTTGTTTCAAAAACAGAGAATAGGATAATTCCGCTAAACTTTCAATTTCTTCCTACACTCCGCATCTGGGATCAGTGCAGACTTTCTAACTTTAATACTGAGCTCTTCTCCCAACTGGTTTGCAGTCATGAAAAGTTCTGGAAAACTGGAAAACTTCCTTACTATATTGTGATGTGTTGGCTGGTCCCAATAAAGATATTGACATACTATAGAGTAAGGGAAAAATAACATGCACTTGATGCTTTAGAGATAAATTCTGAAGTTCATACACTCACCATTACACTCTTTGCCACTACTTCCCCAGGGAAAATCCCCCAAAGCGGGCAAATGTGTTGATTTAATATCAACAAAGCAGTTATAGCATTTTTAATCATAACTAATGGCAAGATTTAGTTTAAAACTGATTGCTATTGATTGCCAAGCCACTTCCAAATACTGGTCATTCCTATATAGATAGCTCTCAACAATGCATTTCCCACCAACAACTGCAGGGATAGGCAGAAGGGAAGCCCAAAGGTCTGTGCTGTGATTGATGCATGCCTTCATGTTGACTCTCACATCATAATGTTTTCTTGGCAAGATTTATTCAGAGGAGCTTTGTCATTGCCTTCCTCTGAGACTCAGAGCATATGACTTGATCAAGGTCACCCAGAGAGTTGGTATTTGAACCTTGATCTCCAGAACAGGCCATGGGTGGTGGCAGATAACACCATTGTCCCTACAAGGTCAGAAAGCCCAAGTGCTTCTATCCAGCAAAGAAGACTTCATTGTACCACTGCATACTTAGCCCCTGGAGCATCACTGCTATAGAATGAGAGTTTGTCTTACTTGCTCAGTGGCTGTATCACACAGATTTACAAAAGCCCTTTTAAGAAAAGAAATTATTTTAAAAGCCTGGAGCAGACTGTTTCTGTATGCCAGCAAGGGTGATTTGATAGGAACAAAGTCTGTTCATATAGTAAGGAGGGTCACCCGCTCTGAAATTCTTTCCCCTTGCATCACTGCAAGCAGTGGAGCCGAGCCATGAATTCTTTCCAACATCATATGAGTGAGAGGCTCTGAGAGGTACAAATGACTCTTTAAGCCTTCTCACAGCTTCCTTTATGATCCCCACTTAGATTAGATAGAAAGAATTAGGAAGAAAAGTATGACCACTGAGCAGTGCTTTGCAGGCTGAGACTGAGACTGTGGAGGGAGAGGGGGAAGGTTTCACATTAGTCTGGCCAAGCCATTGCAAAAAGTTATTTGCTGAGAAGAACAGCAGGTATGAGAAGCCAAGAACAATTTAATCAAGTGTGTATTACTGGAAATATCCAAGAACAAACCACTGGCTCCTCAGCGTCCCTTCAGACCAATGCCGGTTTTGAAAGTTTCAATCTTCATGTAGTTGACATCTTCTTACGTTTCTAACAAAGGGGAGGTAGAAGAGCAAGTGGTTACCAAGACAGGAATGGGGTTGCATGCGAGCTTGATCTAAGAAACACATTAAGCAATTCATGAGTCCTGTTTTTAACCTTCCTCTTGTTAAAAAAAAAAAAAGGGAGGAGGAGGAGTTTCTATAAAAGCTATGTATTTTCACGTTTTCAGAAGAAATCACCTCATGCCAAGTAATGCAGTCAGTCACTTACTTACATTCCATGTACATGTGCCAAGGGTTATATCCCAGGCTTGGTGTGCTAGTAAAATAGGTAGTGTAAATCCAGATAAGGTGCTTAAGCGCCTCCAGGCTGAGTAATGGGAAGGGATAAAACACCAGCTTTAAAAGCTCCCTCTGTAGAAATCTATTTGCTCTGGCCTCTGCTGTCAATGATAGAAACTGGATTTTTTTTTTTTTAAGGGAAAGAACTGGTCCTTTCAGTTATGCCAGGTAAATCTTTCAAGGAAGGGATTCTAAATGGTACAGAGCCTCAACTTTCCCTCCAAACCTTTCCTCAGCCCAAATTCCAAACATAAAACCAGCCCAAGCTGGCAGGCTTTGTATCAATTTGAGAACCAGGGCATCACCACATGGCCTGTATTTGCATTCTAATACGACGATTTTTTATTAGCGGGTATGGATTGTACGAATCAGACTTCTAGGTACTATAGTTTTCAGACGCCATTTCTGCAGTGCTATTATTCCACTTTCGACATCCTATGGAATCGTAGGCTTTGCAGTTTAGGGAGGGGCCTTTAGAATTCTCAGCCAGAGAGCTCTTTGGCCTCAGGAAACTACAAACCCCAGAATTCCACAGGATGTTGAAAGGGGAATAATTGCACTATAACAGTGTTATAATGTTATAACAGGCCAGAATATCAAAAGTCACTAGACTTACCAAAGACTAACCTTACCTGGGGCAGAATAAGGTGACCATCTCAGGCAGCGGGGATGGTCAGTGATGGAAAGATGTTGAACAACAGAGTTGTATGCAGGCCAGACAGTCTGCTCTTCACCTGCTAAGCTAGCCTCCCACCCCAGGGCATGGTAGAGGACACTGTCCCTTCACCAGAGTTGAAATAAGATTCAATTGCCAGTCCAGTTGACTTCTGTAAGGAGTGGAGGACATCTAGTCCTTTGCCTCTGGAAGCAACATGCCTTGGGGCAACCTTAACTACACCTATATTTCAGGGGACAACCATCTTAAGATGAAATCAGAGCTGTTCTTTCTAGAATTTAGGCTACTGTTTGTTCTTCTAAAGTATGGTGGTGTTCATTTTCTTTTTTCTTTTTCTTTTTTTCTGATTGGCAGACAGCAAACCTGTTGCTTTGCAGCAGCTTATATCCAGTTGCTGCCTGTGGTTACAACAGTTTGTTAGTTTGGCTCATATTCTGTCTTTCTCCTTGTGGGACCCAAGGCAAGTTATAATTAAAACATTATTCACAGAAAAGTTAAAAACAATTAAATAATAGTACAATTAAAAATTAGATTAGAATAATATAGAAACATTGATCACGATTAAAAAAAGTCCTCCACAAACTCTTTCTGTCACATAGAATTTCAGCCAAAAGCCTGCCTGAATAAAAAGGTAGTTTGCCAGTGAAAGAAAAGGAGAGAAGGGGCCAACCGAACCTCTTGTGGGAAGGAATTCTACAATCTGGTACCAGCCACTGAGAAGGCTCTCTCCTGCTTCCTGTGATTGTGGTGGGACCAAGAGAAAACCTTCTCCTGAAGATCTTAAAATTCAGGGATGCTCATATAGGAAGGTATGGTTTCCAGACAGTGTGGATCCAAGCCATGTAGGACTTTAAAGGTGATAACGGTGGCCTGCAATCAGACTGGTAGCCAGTCAAGTTGTTTCAACAAGTGGTTGTTGTGGTTATATGTTCCTTGTAACCAGCTCCAGTCAACAGCCTGGCTTCAGCATTTTAGACCCCCTACATTTTCCAGTTTCCAAAGGCAGCCCCATGTACAGTATATTACAGTCATCTAATCAGGACGTAATCATGGCATGTATTACCATAACCAGATCTGATGCCTCAAGGGATGGGTGAAATTCCTTGTCAAAAGTTGGCAAGTTTTACCTATACAGCACCCAGAAATTTTTCCAGATGTAACGAGACTCCTTGAGAAATTCAGTGTTCCCTGCCTATTAAAGAGGTGATCAGCCTCGTACAGGACAGAGATAGTCTAGATCTCAATGAAAGTTACTTTGCTGCTTCTAATGGATTTGAAATTGTATTGCCTGTCACTTTCTTCCCTTTGTCCCCAGTTGCCACATGGCTAAGAAGAGGAGTGGCCTCTCCCTGCATTGATATTCCTCTAGAGCATCTTAATGGACAACAGAAGTATTGTCTGAGATAAAATGTAGGCTGGTGACTCTAACATCATGACTTTTCTTCTCCTGTATGTCTGATGAAGAAGCCAGTGAAGCTTTCAAAGCTTACATAATGTACGTTGTGCTTTTTCGTTGGTCCAATGAAAGTATCACTGTTTTGTGGATTTCTGGATTTTGTTGTATTGTGCTACATGGCCAACACAGTTACTCCTGAATATATTTCCATGTAGAGATGTTGATGATACACACTGTGCAAAACCATCACCACTGTGCTTTGGCACCATTTATTTCTTTTGTGTTTGCCCAAATTAAAAAAAATCTGTTTATAGCACTCAAATAACTTGGCTCTTATTCGTGTTACAAAGAGTGTGGAGTGCATGTACTGAGTGAATTTTTTCCCCGCTGGGAAGGTGTGCTTCTAACTGTGAGGCACAAGAGGTGAGAGGTTAAAGTAATGAACCACTTTTTGTTGGCTCAGGTGCAAGGTGAAGAGAGCTTTTGCTGTTTGCATTACATCCCCGTGTTATTTTTTTCCTGAGATGTGTTCTTATTTCTAACCAACATTCTGGCTGAGCAGCTGTAGTCTGTTGCACCTCATATTGCAAAACTAAAAAGGTAACACACACTTTTTCTGTATAGCTTCATGACTGGAAACCATCTTTCTTCACTACTACTGCGAGGCAATTCAGACACCAACTGAGTAGTTAGTGATAGGTACCCAAACAGAGTACCCATGTAGCTGCAGTAATTTGTAGCAAGGATTCACGTCAGAGATGCCAGCACACAGACCATCTGATTTGCAAGAATCTTACATCAAAAAAGGAGGGAGGTGGTCAACCAAACATGACATAGGCCTGAGAGAATACCTGGTCATATGATGTGCTGCTTGAGGCAAGACAAAACGGCTTTTTGTCTTCCCAACATTCCACAAACCAAAGCCAGGTATAAATGTGCATGCCAGTGCCATCACTGCCAGGAATGGGTTATGCAGGTATGAAAAGATGACAATAACTTTGGGATATTGTTGTGGTAGCTTCTTCTGCAAGGCTGGTAAATCTTTTAAACCAGGTGTAATAATGTCAAAATATATTAGTACTGCTTTTCCTGGAATGGCTATCCATTGCCTGTTATTTTAGGGCTTTGTTTGCCTAACAAAAATACAAACCTTTTCTTTCATTCTTGCCAACATTCTTCTCTGTAATATCAAAGGAGAGGTCCTCATGATTCCAGGTGGCCAGCCCAGTTGGACCACTGCTGATGGCCTGTGGTGACTTCCTCACTGCTACTAGCCCTGCTTCTGTAGTCAAAGCACAACGTCTACTTCTTTCATTTGTACCATCATCTTCTTATTTCCGTACTCAAAGGATGCAGGAAAGTCCAGCCTCTCTGTCCACCACTAGCAAAAAAAAGGGGGCATAGGCATTCCAGAGATAGGGGCACAGAGCGGACAGTCACAGAATTATAGAATCATAGAGCTGGAAAAGATCACAAGGGCCATGGAGTCCAAACTCTCCGTAATGCAGGAATACATCATCAAAGCATTCTGGACAGATGGCCATCCAGCCTCTGTTTTGAAACCTCCAAAAAAGGAGATAGTTCCAGGCCCCACACAGTTGGAGCCAACCCTGGTTGTGAAATCAGGAATGAAAATAATTCTTGGAAGACTACAGACGACCAAAGCAAGTGGTGGCAATTGTATGATTCTCCAGATGGTGTTCAAGTGCAATTCCCAGCTTTACCCACCATTAGCTATACTGACTAGACCAACTGGGAGTGGCAGTTCAACAAATCTGGAGGATCTCAAGATTCCCAACCCTGGTCAAAATGGGTGATCTGAATATTTCAGGCCCAAAATACCAATAGGCAAGTTATTTTTTTCACAGCATTATGAGCGTATAGCATTTTTAAAAAAATGGCAGTTCAAGTGGAACCAAAGTGTTGTTGTTGTTGTGTGCCTTCAAGTAATTTCTGACTTATCGTGGCCCTAAAGCAAACCTATCATGGAGTTTTCGTGGCAGATTTTTTTCAGAGGGGGTTTGCTTTTGCTTTCCTCTGAGGCTGAGAGGGTGTGATTTGCCCAAGGTCACCTAGTAGGTTTCCATGCCTGAGCAGAGATTTGAACCCAAGTCTTCCAGTGTCCTAGTCCAACACTCAAACCACTACACATTGTTACATATTTATTGGTCTTGGCATAATCTCCAGGCATTCTTTATAACTTGTTGGCAGTCACAGAGCATGTTGAAGTAAAAGATGTATATATGAAATCTATGCATTGTTTGGACATATGTTAACTTCTCAGCTATCTCTGTCACCTTATAACTAATCGTTCCCTGGGCAATGTACACTAGAAACAACAATAAAATGCAAAAAAAAATCCACATGAAAACAACAACAACAACATAATAAGGCACATTAAAAGCAGCAATTAATTAAAAGCAGCAAAGGATAAAAGATGAATTACAGAATTATATCAAAGATACAACTTCTTTAAAAAAACAGCATAGAAGCAGAAATATTCAGAGGACTAAATTGCCTGAGAGGACAAAAAGGCCTAGATCTGAATAGGTAACAAAGTAGATGCCAGGCAGACTTCCTTCTATGCACAACCTGCATTGCACTTGATTGCACAGATATCTACTTTAGGCCTTCAGGAACTGTACACAGGAAACACATGAGGAGCAAGGGAGGATGCTAGTCCTGCCATTGTCCATTGTAATTTGTGAGGGAAATTTTCTGAAGAGAAGAACATCCTCTTTGTGTGAATGCTCTTCATACCATTTTGACTACTGATTTTCCAGTGTTTCGGATTTCATGGAGCTTCCATGACATTTTCCCTTGAGCTAGAGTGACCCTTGTTGTTAACTGCCATCAAACTGACTTCAACTTATGGTGACCCTCTCAATGGGAGTTTCCATGGCTGAGTGGAGAATTGTAGTCCAACACTCAAATCACTACAACACATTGGTCTTAGAGAACATTATTTATCTCAGGCATGTGGGAGATTGGGTTGTTGAAGACACACTGATCTTTTTCGGTGAGGAGCTAACCAGTTGATAATGTAGAACAGAGCTTTCCAAACATTTCATGTTGGTGACACACTTTCTAGACATGCATCATTTCGAGACACAGTAATTCAGTTTTACTAGCAAACCGGAGGTTAAACTAACCCCTGATAAGAGATACAGACACATACCTACACTGTAATAACAAAATGTATGGGGACACAACATATCTCATGAAAACCTTTCATATATTTTTTCAAATATACGATTTATAAATAATAACATACATTTCCAAGATTGTAGGCGACACACCTACACACTTCAGGTGACACACTTAATGTGTCATGGCACACTGTTTGGAAAGAACCTGATGGAGAAGGTTGCCCTTTTTGTAGTAAAAGCAGCTATTTTACAAAGGAAAGGAAAGGAAAAATGTTTAATGAAAAAAATGGTATAATAGGTTTTCTCTTTCTTTTCCTTTTAAGTGTTATAAATGTTGTAGGTACTTGGCAAATGTCACATGGTTTCTTTATTTCTGATATGATCTGTTAACTCACTGAATAAATTTTACAGATTCAGTTACATTAAATCATTATTGTAGATGAGTGCTTTACTAGCATCACAGGGGGTCCAGCAGCAATGATACAAAAATGCTAATAATTCAGTCCATGAAAAAATGAAATTACGCTCTCAGAAGGTATAAACCTGAGTAAACTGTTTACAAGAAGAAAGATGGCACAAACCTCTCTCAAAATAGCCCTTGAAGGACATTCCTATATCTTTAGATCGATACAGAAAGTTCAACAGGTGCTACATCCCTCATATCGCTCATTAAAAGATATATATACATGAACTTTCTTTAGCCCATCAGGATCTGACACCCCAACATACAAATTCAGTGATTTAATTCTGGAATCTTAGCCTAATCCCTTCTCTAATCATACATATTAGCCATTCATATTTTTATTTTACTTCCCCCTGAAAGGGGAGAGGTGTTCCATTCCCTGAAAGAGTAATTTGAAATGTGTTTGAAATAAAGTTTAATGCCTAGTTAAATGTTATGAGTTTCTTTCATGTGGGGCTTATGATTTATTTCCACAAGATATAAAAACAGAACCCACTGTCTCATTATAAGTAACTGGGGGGAGGGGAGAGGCAATCCCGTCTTCATTATGACTAATATCCTATTACTGTACTATTGCCTTACATTTCAGCATTTTAATAACTTGTCATTGAAAGAAATACCTCAAGTGAATAATACATGCTCCCTGATTGACTATGCAGCTATAATTCAATCAAGAGTCTCTACTGACATCATAAGCGAAAAGGGGTCAGCCTGGGGGTTTATGAATGGCAGCAAAATGCTGGGATTGAATTATAACTTTGTTATTCAATCTGAGAACACATTTTATTATTTATAGTATATAGAAAAATCTTATGAACTCCCCCCCACCCCCACCCCACTTTTCAGGTGAAAGCAATAAATCAAAATGTAGCTAAGCAACCATTTCTAATTTTCAGAATGTGAAATCTCTTATGCAGGAGAGAATGATTAACACGGACATGACGTGAGGTTATTGAAGGTGTGATTGGGAAGGAGAGGGAATGGAGCATGAGGAAATTAAAAGGAATATTTCACTGAAAAGTAATCAGGGTTCATTTCTTTCCTGTAAATGTTATGAGATGACTATAGTAACATTAGAAACATAGCCAGACTGCACTGAAACGTAACGTTTGCTGTCACAATCTTACCCTTTCAAAAGGTCTTGCTTCTATGATATTTCCCGTCAGCATAACGGTTAGGAATGCACCGGCATTTTATAGTCTTTTTTAAAAAAAATCTTATATTTTTATGAAAAAATAAAGTACTTAATGCAATGAAAAGAAGAAAATGTGATAAATATGTCAGCCTAAACAAAAAGGCAGGCCAGTCCATCATTCTGTTTTCTATCATGGTCAACCAAGTAGGGCACGATATTTGTTTGTCCACAGTATCTGGTAGGTATTCAGAGACCCATGGAGGTTTGAGCAATCATAATTAATATCCATTGACAAATCAGACCTCAGTCACGTAGGGACGGGGGCGCAATGGGGGTGGTTCGCCCTGGGCGGCAATTTTTTGGGGGGTGTCCCAGCTCATAGCCTTGCCCCCATGTGCCGTAGCCCCACTTACCTCCACACACCGTGGCCCCGCTCACACACACCGTGGTCACGCCCCCACATGCCACAGCCTGGCCCTCTATGCCGTAGCTCTGCCCCCATCCGCCCCTCCTCCACACACTCCAAGCTCCGCCACTGTCAGACCTGCAGCAGAATATGACAGGGTGGAAAGTCTACACTGAGGATTCCAACCACTCCAGTTCAGTCTGTTCTCCACCGCTTTTCTCCCTCCACCCTTTGCCCTGTCAGCTTTCCATACACACTTAACCTTATGCTCAGTCCTCAATGTTTGGTGCTTGATAAAGTTACTTTTTTGGACTACAACTCCCAGAACCCACCAAGCAGTGTGGAACTCACCAGTAAACGACTGTAGGTACTATTTACACAGGTTTTCTCCATGGTATTACTGAGCCACTTATAGGTTGATAGCTGATTTGGAAAAACAGTGAGGAGCTCTGGCCATGCTGCCTGGAAGGTTTTGAGAGTTGTAATCCAAAAAAGTAACTTACCCAAGTTCTGTCAATGGGCAATATTTTTGGGTGGGGGAAAGTTCCAAAATAATGTGCATACTTTTGCCAGCCTCAGGTTCCCCACAGCATGCTGATACCTCACTTTTGCCCATGGGAGATACCACTTTGTCCGCATAAGGACTGGAAGTGGCTGTTAGTGCTTACTATTTACACAAGCTTTCTCTGAGTTCTTACTCTGTTCACCACTTTGATAATTCTGTCAGGACATAAGTAGAACGTATACGTTTACATGTGACGATCCTTTCCTCAGCAGCCCTATTCTTGTAGAGAGGCAGAGTTTGATGCAAAGGACAGCAGGACCCCTACTCTAGTCCCACCTCCTCCAATGTATACCAATTCCCACTCCCACTGGCCACACATCAAGACAGTAATTGGAAGAAGCAAAGTTGATGTTTACAAACTAGATAGATAGATAGATAGATAGATAGATAGATAGGTAGGTAGATAGATAGACAGATGTAGATGTGTAGATGTAGATGTCTCTGAATCTGGGAACCCTGAGGCTTCAAGATCCCAGGATCTGGAGTAATGTGCATGTATAATGGTCAATACACATAAGTAAAAGATGGAAGATAGGGCTGGATCTAGTGCACAAAACTGCCTTTCTCCCTTGGTGGGGCTAAGCACACACACAGTAAGCACAGCACGAAAGGCTAATGGATGACAAAGACAAAATCAACCGTCCAATGCTACACTACTACTATGCTGTTGTTGTTGTTGTGTGCCTTCAAGTCACTTCCAACTTATGGAGACTCTAAGATGAACCTATCATGGGGTTTTCTGGTGCTAAGAATGCGTGATACACCTAAGGTTACCCAGCGGGTTTCCATGGCCAAGCAGGGAATTAAACCCCTGGTTGTCATCCAACACTCACACCACTACATCACACTGGCTTTCACACTACTCATGCTACAAGGTAGCAATTACTGCATTTTCTGGTACTCCATATTTTTCAGGAACGTGGAAAATCCTTATGTGAAAATGCACATATTTTCTTGAACAGGGACAAAATAACAAAAATCCATTGGCCTGGGTTGAGGAGAAATCACTTCGAGTTTTATTATTATCTGCAAGTCAGAATATTCCTTGTTTTTATTGGTATGTGAAGAGATTATTCCTACTGTTTAGTTTTTAGATATGCAGATTGCAGATCTTTATTGTACCCACTTGAACTCAGGTGGGGTGATCTTTGGTCCATTTACCTGAATCCTTTCCCCTCCTCCATTTCTTTGAGTCTCATTTCCTATGTAACAGTTAATAAAATAAACACACTGGCAAGAATCCGTCCTGCCAAATTTATGAAGTTTTTGTCTCACTGTTATTTCACTTCTTTTCCTTGGGTTTTGATGGCCTGTCAAATGTGATGAATCATTCTTTTATTATTATAATTATTATTTTAAAAAAGATTTTGGAAACCCAAATTCTCATGGTAATTGGAGCAACAGCCTCATAATTTTCAAACTCTTGAGAGAAGTTCTGCTGGAACCAATGGGGAAGGGAGAGGCGGGGGGAAGATTTTCTCTCTCTGTGTGTGTATGTGCATGTGAGTGTTTTAAGTGGTCAGCATATTTATAGATCATTGATTGAAAGCACAGTGACCATTATTTCTAATTTTTTTGATCATGAAATAAGGTATTTAATTAAACCACAATAAATCCAAGGTTGACTGAGGGTGTACAGTTGTATAAATTTATGCCAAAATATTTTCTTGAAGGAATTGTGCCCAGAATCCTGCACGGGATTTGTGTATGCATACACAGTGAATTCTGGCCTGAGCCCCTCACCCCATCTTCACAACAGAAAACACTGCCATCGGAGGGGGACGGTTCCCTTGTCAATCAGGAAGCAGCTGGCTGCTGTTACCACTCCATCCCATAAGACATTTTTGGTGCAGCAGGAAGAACTAGGACCCTTGTTGCTATTCTCCTTTGTTTTGGAGATTGCTTGCATGGGTGGAGGCTGCTTCCCAAATGACAGGAGCAGACCCCATCAATTGCAGCGGTTATTGTCTGGTAATTGGGGACTGGAAGACCTTTATGGTCCCTACATGGCCCCTAAACTAAGCTAGGGGCTACACAGGGACTGTGAATAGGTAACAGTCATGAGTGCATAACTCTAGGTAAGGCATTCATAACTGCCATAGAGGATTTTGGCCTGCATTTTTAAATAAATCTCTGTAATGTTTACATATACAAGTTTAAAAAAAAAACCCCCTGGAGGATCTAACCAAAAGAAAATATATTTACAGTGCATAAGCATCACTTGTGCAAGAACCATTCCTGGAAAAGGAACACTGGAGACTGGTGGGATTCAGTATTTCTTTTTCCTGCTCATTATCACCCTTTACCACAAGTTCCTTTAAAGCAGGGATGGCCAATTGCAGAGGTTCCAGGAAGTGAACCCACCATATTTCTCACTCCCCTGGACCTCCAGAGGAAATAACCAGTTAAAAAAAAATCTGGAAATGATCAGAAGGTGATGTCTGGCTTTGGAAAAAAAAGGGGGGGGTTTCGTTTTTTAAAAAGGTATGTGCGATGGAAGTGAAATAACATTGAGTTTGGCGTTCATGTTTCCCAGAGGTGCCTGATGGCTTGGCTTGAGTGCCCATTTATAGAGTGGAAAACATTTTGGTAATAGGTGTGCTCTCTATGACTCTGACTGGCAGAGTATGAGACTTGCCACACGACTTGTGACCCACAGTTCTTATGCTTCTTTAAAGGAATTGGGACAGAGCCCTTGCTCCAAGAAGCACTCGCCATCTCTACCACCTGATTAGCAAGTACCGCACCCCCAGCAGACCTTATCAGCCAGAATGGGTATGAGTCCAAACAACAGGTGGTTGGCAACATGCCTTCAAGCAGCACGGGTTGAACAAGGGAAAACATATCCCTCAAAACTGGAGAAGTGGCTGCCTTTATCATGTCACCAGGGTCTGTACACAATGCTGAGTCCAAGTCAGAATTGTTGCAAGTGATTTTATCAACCGGATAAAATTCATCACAGTAGCTTCTAAGGGCTCCTCCCACTACCCTGTCTGGGATTCAAATATAAAAACCCTTTGAGTGCATGACTTTGTGCTGACAGAATGGAGACAGAGAATGACAACTTTTTTTTGCTGCCCTCATCACCATGTAGTGGTCCTAAAATGGGCTCTAACTCATGTATCCCATTGCATCACCCCCTGTCTTTCTCTACTATCATTCTAACTGCCCTCCCAAGTACTTCATTGCTCTAAACTTTCAGAAAATCAAGGAGCTGATATTCTGTACCTAGGCAGAGGACACTTGGGAATGATTTTATCTACCACCCAGCTCTCCTCCAAAGGCCAATCCAACATCCACCTGCATACCTCTTCTGTGATAACTGGCAGTATCTCCCCTTCTTTCTCTCTCATCCAAACAAATCTAGCACACCATTTTTTAAAAAAAATAAAATAAAGCAGACTATTAACAGAATCAAGAATCACTAGTTAAAAACAAACCAGATCTGTGGCCAATGAATCATAGAATCACAGAATCATAGAAATGTAGAGTTGGAAGAGACCACACGGGCCATCCAGTCCAACCCCCTACCATGCAGGAATACCCTCAAAGCACTCCCGACAGATGGCCATCCAGCCTCTGCTTAAAAACCTCCAAGGAAGGAGACTCCACTACACTCCGAGGCAGCATATTCCACTGCCGCACAGCCCTGACTGTCAGGAAGTTCTTCCTGAGGTTCAGGTGGAATCTCCTTTCCTGCAGCTTGAATCCATTGCTCCTTGTCCTGGTCTCTGGAGCGGCAGAAAACAAGCCCTCTCCCTCCTCTACATGGCATCCCTTCAAATATTTAAACATGGCTATCATGTCCCCTCTTAACCTTCTCTTCTGCAGACTGAACATACCCAGCTCTCTAAGTCTGTCCTCATAGGGCTTGGCTTCCAGGCCCTTCACCATTTTGGTCGCCTTCCTCTGGACCTGCTCCAGCTTGATCATGTCCTTCTTGAATTGGGGTGCCCAGAACCGGACACAGTATTCAAGATGAGGTCTAACCAAAGCAGAGTAGAATGGAACCAGTACCTCCCTCAATCTAGACACCATACTCCTATTGATGCAACCGAGAATTGCATTGGCTTTCTTGGCTGCCGCATCACACTGCTGACTCATGTTCAGCTTGTGGTCTATTCACTAAAGACAATTTCATGGTCCAGAAGGTGGAAGAGGCCACAAGGGGATCAAATATTCTAGATCTGATCCTGACCAATAGGGATGACCTTGTTAATGAGGTAGAAGTGGTTGGATCTTTAGGGGGGAGTGACCATGCCCTACTGGAATTTGGCATTCAGTGGGAAGGAGAAAATAAGTGTAGCCAGACACTCATCTTAGATTTTAAAAAAGTGGGCTTCTGTAAACTTAAGGAGCTGCTGGCTGAAATTCCGTGGTCAAGAATAGTGAAAGAGAAAGGAGTTCAGGAGGCATGGGAGTTCCTTAAAAGGGAGATACTGAAGACACAGTCTAGAACTGTGCCAGTAAGGAGGAAAAATGGAAGACATCTGAAGAAACCGGAATGGTTGACTAAAGAACTCTCAGCTGAGCTAAGCATTAAGAGAAACGCGTACAGGAAATGGAAGAGGGGGGAAACCACCAAAGAAGAATTTAAGCAAGTAGCCAGGAGATGTAGGGAGCAATGAAGAAAAACAAAACTCATTAGGATCTCTAAAATGTGCACTAAAGTGGTATAATGTCAAGGGATGAGGGAACAAAGACTCCAAAAACCCAGCCTGGTGGCTTAACCAATTGCAAATTCACCAAGGATATGTTAAAGTATCAGGTTTAAATATGCTGAGATGCACAGTTAAGGATTTCTCTCTGTCCCCACTAATCAGAGAGCTGTCAGATCTCCCAAGAACTGCTTATTACCTTTTTCTGAAGCTAAAATTTCTTAGACCAGAGACACAGAGCAATAAGACAGTCTCTATGTCAAGCAGATCTGGAGATTAAACTGAGGCAGTCACTGGTCAAAAAAAGATCAACTGAATCCAAACTTCAGTTGTTAACTAATAATTTGAGGTAGAGTCCTTATATGGTACAGTTCCTCTTGGACACTGGAAGTCTTTTTCCTCTGATGGTAAATTCAGACCTGAGCAGCTAGTTGTCGTATTTTCTATAGCAAACTGAAGACAAACAAACAAAAAACAACCAACCACAAAGTAGTAATGTGGTCCATAAGTAAAAAACAAAAAACAGAGGTGAGTAATTTCTTTTATAAGTGTTACAAAATGACACGTGAATGCAGTTTTAAAGTTTTCCAACGTCATCCACTAGAAGAGGATAAGGAAAGGTTGTGGTACAAGCAACTTAATTCGGTATGTTTTATCATTGTATTACTTGCTTAATATAGCTTTAAATTTCATTTTATTGCATTGGTACTTTTGTTCTGTGCCAAAGAATAGAATAAATATACTAATGCCAAATATGAAGTATTTGCACCTGTAGATACAAGAATGTGCTCATCATATTCTCAATGATATCTTTTCAGTCTGAAAAGTATTTTTCAAATTCATGTATCTGTTCATATTTTTTAATCTAAATGTATGAAAATGTTGCTGAATCAAAATCTGATTCATTGAGTCTTTCTTTTGAACTCCATGTCGAAATATCCCCATGAAAATCTGGAGAAAGTAAATATGCAAATAGCAGATTTTGGGAGGAGAATGTGCAGTGTGAATTCAGGAAAGAAAGTCTTATTCATCTTTATTGAGGAACAGCACAGTTTACCTTCAGAATTTTCTCCTGGTGAGAAAATGGAGGAAAAAGACATGAGTAAATGGCTTCTGAGGTTATACACATGCCAGTTCCAATTTAGAAGAATTTTGTGACTGGTTTCCCATAACCTTTCTTTGATTGTATTTAGCTTAATTCCATCAGAAGTTCAAAAGTATTGCCTTTAGAGTTTGAGAGGCCAGAATACAATGTCTGCAGAATTGAAGGAAGCCAGTGAGGGAAGAATATAAAACAACATTAACAATGTTAACAACAACTGCCTTTGCACTGCTTGCTAGAAATTTATCTTCATTTCAACCAAAAATGGTTGCAGACTACCAGACTTCCCTTTCTATGGCCTGTCATAGAAAAATAACAAGCAGCTTAATACGAACAGAAGCTGTTTGTCCATCTTGCCCAGTATTGTCTGATTTGACTGGCAGTTGCGTATCTTTCCCATTTCTTGCTGTTTGACCCTTTTAAATGGATATGCCAGAAATTTGATGCTGGGACCTTTTGTGCACAAAGCAGATGCTCTTTCATAAAACCCAATCCCCTCTTCAGCTGAGGCTTGAACTCACACAACCTTTATGTTGCTGTACAAGGTTTGGCTACATAAGTATTGCACACCAACCAGTGGTACTATAGGAGTTGTGAGCTTTTCAGCCATCTTCTTCTAGTTCTGTCCTTGACATGTCAGATAAACAGGTTTTTTTGTGCCTCTGAATTTCCTTTAAATATTTCAAAGCTGCCAGCACATCCCTCTTTCAATTTTCTTTGATTGCTAGGAGTATGCATACCGCTGCATACGAACAACATTCAGGTGGTCCACCGAAACATTGTGGAACAGTTGAATATATCTGCACTTGGCCCTGCTCTTGATGTTTGACCGATGACAGATATGGAGGCCATTTTGATCAGGGCCAGATGATCAAACAGGCTAACCAGATGCTAGCCTAGAGATGATTATTTTTGCAATCTGGTGCTGGCACAGCCTACTAAATTTCCCCATAAAAGTTACCTCTTAAGAGGGCCCTTCACACCACTGATCTCAGGTTTCTGCTTTTCATAAAATGGTGCCAGTTTTGTTTATGATTTTAGCACTGAAGAATAAATGTTATTAAAATATTAGTTATATATATATATATGCGCTTTGATTTGGCAAACAACAACAACAACATTTTATTGAGTGTTCCACCAAGACATCCAACAATTTCCAAATGGTAGTGGCAGTGCTGGAGAGAAATCTAAGAAGTGCTATGGTAAACCAGAACATGGAAAGTTACTTTTTAAAAGCAACTCATTCCTATTACTCATCACAATATTTAAAAAGTAACTTATTACTTTTGTGTTGCACTCTGATACTTTAACAATCCCTTAGGATGGGTAAGAGAATAGCACAAAACGTGGAAATTTCCTGTCCAAATAAAAAGAACTTTGAGAGGTAACTAGAAACTGTTACTCATGATATCATTCACACTCTGCATTACTTTTGGAACAGAACTTCATTCCATTCTTGTAACAAAAATGTCACTAATTATCATTAATCACGTTACTTCTAACTTATTTCTTCCAAGCTCTGTGGTAAACGTACCCAGCTTCTTCAGCCTGACTTCCCAAAAATATGAGTTATTTTTGACAGTGCTTCCTGTGCAATGATAACCATGCCATATTTCACTCCCTCACCCCGCACTAACACAATTAAAAGACCAATAAATTAGCTTTCCAGGCAGGACTCAGAAATTAGGACTCAAGGTTTCTGTGTTGCCTGGAGACTTCCAACAGAGGCCTTCAACAGTCTTTTGGGCAAGGCTTCCTTTCAACCTGGAAAACTGCCTTGTCTCCCTGTCAAAGGTCAGCCTTTTGCTATAACTCGTTTTCATGACACGGAAGGAGCTGGTTTCTGGGAATGCAGAAGCTGTAAGCTGGCTTTTCTCCTGGTACTTTCTCCCATTAAGCTGCTGTTAATCTCTGCTCCCTGTTTGAGCTAAACAGGCAGCTGCAAAGGCAAAGAAAGGAAGTAGTTACTTCATTGCCTGTGGGAGAGGCCTTGATATTGCAAAAGAGCTTATCAACAACTCGCGTATACCCAGAATTCATGGAATTGTTTCACTCCCTGGAGGACGGGCTACAGAAGGATCTTAATACCATGGTTTTGATACGTTTCCAGACTGCTATACTTTTCATTTCAACACTGTCAGCACTGGCTTATGAGAAAAAAGAACACCTAAGGAAATTAGTCTAGAGGTGTACCATTGTCCATTACAATCAAGTAAAATCCATAGTGTTATTATGGCTATCACTGATATGCAAATGCAACCATTAATTCAAAATGTGCATCCTTTTATTTTGAATATTTGTGTCCTGCCTTTCTGTCCATCAGGATCTACAGGAAAGCTTAGCCATATAAAAATAAGTGTTTAAAATAGAATAGGGCTATAATATTATTTTAAGACAGCAATGTATAGTGACAATTATTATTAATATTATTAGTCATTTAATTTATACTCCACCTTTCTCCCAATACGGAAACCAAAGCAGCTCACAACTTATTACAAGATAATGAGAAACAGCTGCACAATTTTACCCTAGAGCCAAGCTGGCTGGGGATAATGGCTACAAGCCTGCCTGGATCAGCATAGGGTATTAGTTCTGCATGTGGAATTATGCCACACTGAGCTATTTATCACCCCCTGGACCTACCGTAGAGACACCGAAGCCATTCCACACCTAGTGGAGAGCTGAGGGAATTGCAGAAGTGCTTGGCTATGTCCGTGTAGCCAGACGCAAAGTGATTATGTTATCTGATGAGGACTGCCAGGCCCTCCTGTTACCCTAAGAAGGTAAGGGATGTTTGGGTCCACCTGCAATGCCAGCCATCTCCTTAGAATTTGGGGGAATTATAGCTCAAAGGAGGCTTGCGAGAGGAGAGTAATGGCAGCTTCTTTTCACAAACTTATCTTTCTCTCCCCTATTATTGTCCTAGCATGTGAAAGATCAGTTTCCCTCAATGATGGGACATAAACTTCCTACCAGTGCCTAGCATCAAATTTCCAATAATAGATTTTGATTCCACCACAGAGATTCCTGCATGGAGTAGCATACTGTATGCAGCCTGGGTATGGGGAGTTTCCTCCAACGCTTAGGTAAGTTACTTTTTTGGACTATAGCTTCTAGAATCCCTTGGGAGATGCTCATCCTTCAAAAAAGAGGTGGTGGATGGCTTCTATATCACAGGGCTGATGAATTCACTCTTGATTCAAGTTTCTGTTGAACTTTAAAAGAGCTGTCCAGGGTGCTAAAATCCACTCCCAGAATAGATTCCATGCCTTGGATTATTCCTCTAAAGTTCAGACTGTAATTTGCAGCAGATTAACCACTCATTGATGTGGAAACCACCAGCAACAGTAATCAGAAATTAGATAGATTACAGATTCAACCCCAAGCAAACATATTTGGAGCAAATCTCATGGAAATAAACTGGTTTTGTTTCTGTTTAAATATGGCTAGGATTCTGCAGGAAAGATATCATATGCACCAGTATTTAAGCTGAACAGTTAGAGGAAAATGCTTAATTAGGTAGAAAGCCAGTATGGTATAGAATATGGAATTATGGATTAGAACTCCGAGAGACCAAGGTTCCAGTCCCTCGTCAGCCACAGAAACCCATTGGGTGACCTCGGGCAAATCACAGTCCCTCAGTTTTAGAATAAGGTGATTGCACCCCCCGCAAACAAATCTTGCCAAGAAAACCTAGTGATAGATTTACCTTAGGGTTGCCATAATTCAGAAATGCACACAACCTTGAAGCACACAACCACAACATATAATCAAGCAAGATTATCTGAAGCATGACTGGCCCAGCATAGTTTGCTGTCTGAATGGTAGGACAAGATCTTCTATATAGAGAAGCCCCAGAAACTTACTTCTGCTGCTTCTGGTTGGGTGGCTGTGGTTCAGCAGCACGTAAGCTTAGAGGGCTTAGGGAAAGCCACATGGCACACACAGAGCACTGTCATCCAAGAGACTTTCAAAAGATATGGCTTTCCCACTGACCATGGGTGGCATGGTCACCCTTGATGCAGCACCCATATGGAACTGCCCAGAGTAGGGGCCTGCTGTTATCCCCATCAGTATTTGCTTCGTAAGGCAGATACTCCCTTCTACCATATGGTGGAGCTACTCATATCTAAAGCTGTGGACTGATCCCACATAATTTAAAGTCAATTAGTTGGAAGGAAGTTCACTTAAACCTGAGTTACTACTGAGAAAATATGCATAGGATTACAGGAAATATCCTATCTAAATTTTCTACACCAGGAGCCTATATTGTTGTATTGATGCTCTTTTTTCCACCCAATATTATCTAGAGATTGAGATAATGCCTGCATTACATTTAAAGAGAACAAACTTGGTTCTTTTACTGATAAACTGCTCATTGATCAGTATAATTCAATATGTGCACAGTTGGCCCTCCAAATTCGCTAGGGTTAAGGACGCAGGACAATTGTGGAGTGGAAAAATCACAGCTATCAAAATATGTGTATGTGTTTGTTGGAAGGGGGCTGAGGCAGAATGAGCACCCAGGTCTAAACCAGGTCAGAGAAAGGAGAGGAAAGGGGGGGGGGTCAGTAGGGTGGCCCTATAATTCTTCTCTCTTGTCCATCTCCTTCTTTGGGTGTGGGGAGGGCATCAGGAAAAGGTTTGTGGTGCTAAGAAATTGGGCTGTGAGCCATCCTTAGCTGGCCAGGCTGTCACTGGTGGAGGCGGAGAAGGAGGACCAGAGGTGGGTTTTTAAAGAGCTACACAGCTTGATTGGAGCCATTTAGAGGGAAGGTTCCCCTGGAAAAGAAATGTCTGGGGTGGGGGTGGAGCATGGGTTGAAGAAACTCACAGATAATCAGATCTGTGAAAGTCAAACCCACAAATGTTGAGAGCTAACTATATTCTGTTGCTCATTACTGGGAAAGTATTTTGGAACGGACAGAGCCTGCATTGCTCAAAACTGCTGATGTCAAATTCAGGATGGAGGCATGCATCAGTTTTGTGCTTTCTCACATCCAGAAATGTTAGATCTTGGATCACCATCCCATTTGTGAAGAAATTTGCAAATCTGGAGAGTGCTTATCAAAATACAAATGAAACAAAATTCCTGACTACTTGCACTAGGCAACTTTATAGGAACAGCAAGTCTCATCACGGAGATGATCATGCTGTACCTGCCTTCCACATAGCTGACAAAGACAACAATCCAATCATAATTATGGTCTGACAGACCTCAATCAGCCCAACATACGTGGCTGAATATAGAGAGATTCAAACTAAGCACTCAAACACTCCATCTGAAATATTCTGGTTTCTCTTCAGATCGTATAAATCTTTCACTCCGTCTAAATGGGCAATATCTCTCACATTCACATTTCTCTTCATGTTTATGAAGAAATTTGCCAATGTTGGAAAGTGCTTTAAAAAAAAAGAAGAAGCAAACAAAAGAAAATCCTCATCCTATTCTACCAGAGACATTTGCCTCAAAGTAAGAAGCTGTGAATTTTTAATAAATTCTGGACACTTAGTAATGAAACTTTCATTCTAAGTTTTCTAAACTGAAGAAAATATTAGAGAGTGAATCACTGAAACTGTGATTACGGAAAACAGAAGAGGGTCCTGTTTTACTCACTTCTGGACTGCATTTCCACAGTCTTGGCTAGCTTCCCACATTAAACTGTGCTTTCAAAATATAATAACGCGAAACAATGAGACCTTTCCACTAGAGGCAGAAATGGCTAATGATTCCCAACAAGCTTTGGGCTACAAATGACTTGTTACTGTTTCGTTCATTATGCAACTGATAAATAATATAACAGTAATGATAGAATTATTTTTCAGTAGGATAATTAACAAAGTGAGTGCCATGTAGTAGTTTGAGTACTGGACTATAATCCTGGAGACCAGAGCCATTTCCGCACTAGACTGTTACAGCACTATGATTCCACTTTCAACATCCTATGGAATCCTGGGGTTTGTAGTTTCGGGAGGGGCAGCTCGGCCCCTCCTGAAACTGCAAACCCCAGTATTCCATAGGATGTTGAAAGTGGAATCATAGCGCTGTAACAGTCTAGTGCGGAAATGGCCCAGGGTTCAGTTCTCCACTCAACCATGGAAACCCACTGGTGACCTTGGGTCCATCACATATTCTTATTCCCAGAAACCCCCGTGATAGGTTTGCCTTAGGGTGACCATATTTTAGAAATGATTGAAGGTACACAATAACAATGATACAATGTAATTTTTATTGAAAGATGAGGTAAAGATGCCAAAAAAATAAATAAATCCCTAAAATGAAGCACAATCCTGTACATGTTTTGTTGTGTGATTGTGTTCCTTCAAGTCACTTCTGACTTAGCTTGATCCTGAGGTGAACCCATCATGGGGTTTTCTTGGCCAGATTTGTTCGGGGGGGGGGGTTGTAATTGCCTTCATCTGAGGCTGAGTGTGTGTGACTTGTTCACGGTCACCCAGTAGGTTTCTGTGGCTGAACAAGGATTGAAATCCTGGTATCACATACTCTTCATCCAATACACAAACCGTTTTGCCACATCAGCTGTCATGCATGTTCACTCAGAACTAAGCCCATTGATTTCAGTGGAACCTACTACTAAGGGCCTTTCCACCCTACACTGTTATAGGCCCTTTCTGCAGCTTACCTTTTACCACTGCTGGAGTGTGGGCCTCGGGTGAGAAGCCTGGGCAGGAAGGCTCTCGCAAGCCTTTGGCTTCCCTGCTGCTAGGGCTCCACAGCTCCTTCCTGCTCACGCGAGAGCCCCGCCCGCGCCCCACCCCTTCCTTCTGCAGTGTAACCTGGGAGTTGGAGGCTGCACTGAGGAGAGGACCCGTGACCAGCCCGGCTTCAGAGGCTCCGCACCGCAGGTGAGTGCGGCCCAGGCCCATGAACCTTGCACAAGCGCGGGTTATTTTAGGCTAAAAGCCGAAAATAAAAAAATGCATATTCGCTGCGCATGCGGGCCTTGAGCGTGGCAGAAATGGGAGTGCGTCGTGGAGACCATTCCTCACATTTACGCGACACTCACGGGGCCCTTTCGCTTGCAAACTGCCATGCGAAAAGGGTTATAGTGTTATTATTCCACTTTTAACATCCTGTGGAATTCTGGGCTTTGTAGTTTCCTGAGGCCAAAGAGCTCTCTGGCTGAGAATTCTAAAGGCCCCTCCCTAAACTGCAAATCCCAGAATTCCACAGGATGTTGAAAGTGGACTAATAGCACTATTACAGTGTAGTGTGGAAAGGTCCTAAATGTTAGTCAATTGTAGCTTAACTAACTAAATGATAGAGTGTTCTTTTATCCTCAAAATCCTTATCTAGAAAATTGCATGTAGAAACAGAAAGTAACAACCTTTTAGGCAAAATATAACACAAAATACAATGTATCCTCTCTGGTTACTTTTTGGTAGTACCTGTTTATAGCTAGGTTTCCGTGCTCTGCTCCTCCCCCCAATCTTACATACTGATTGTGTTTTTTTGACTGGGTTCCACCTTTTAATATTTTTTTAAAGATGCACAAAAACTCATATGAATGTTCATATGCACTTTTAATATGCACATTATGTGCAATGTTTTCTAAAATATGTTTTTGCATTTGCCTTTCTGTCATGTACGCTGTTTTAAAGGATAGAACTGTGTCCCAGAGCTAGAAGAAGTACACATTTCAGAGCACAAATGCATTTGGGTTCATTTGCTGCCTTAGGAAATCAAAGTAGTTAAGTTTATATAAATATTCAGACTGAACCAATTTTTCCCTCATCCCTTTTCTCAGTGCAGGAAATGGTGGGAAATGGTGGTAATCAATTGTGTTCTGACTGGGGCCAGCATCTGGTTGCTCTGAGACAGCACAATAGCTATCATTTTCTAAAGAAAATGTAGGTTTTTTAAATCCCATTCCTCACATACTCTGAGTCTTGCCCTGATTGCATAAATACCAGCCAGTCTCTACTATAGCACAATTTTGCCATCAAGTCTGAGTCTAGTTCTCTCAATGCCCTTACTGATAGATGGCTGTCACAGTATTTCTTGGTGTTCCTTCCTCCTTTTCAGTTCTCCTTTCAAACACGGGCAAGCCTCAGTGTGGACTTGAATATCTTACAAGAACAATCAAACTCTGGAACAGGATGAAACACTGCCCAACTTGTTACAATCACATCTTGTAACATTGGGCCATAATCTCTCCAGTGTTAACAAATTCTACAGTTTTCACACATCTGCCTTAGGTGAAATCACACCTTTATGTGGTGAAAGCCCTGTAACATAGTGGATTGACAACTTTTTCACATAGAAAACCACAAAAAGCTGTAAATTATTCCAGAGTCAGTTGTGGAGAGGGGAGACTACACCTGTATTGCATCAACACCACACTTTTCCCCCCCTTCTTGGCCAAACTTCACTGTAATGGAATATGGAAATGGGAACTCCACAGTTGGATAGATGAACTCTACCATTTCCTACTTCTTCAAAGAATTTTAAGATTTGTAAAGTGCCTGTGAATTTAATTGCTTCATCCAAATCTTCGATTTTCCCCCCTTATTCTTTTCATGTAAAAGGTCCTTCTTTGCCAAAGCACGTTCGCCTACTCGGAACTGATTAATCTCTCTGTCCAGCTTCCCAGTTATCTGCTTCTCTTCTCCGCTTCTTAAAATTCTCCGCTGTAGCAATACTCTCCTGGTTTCCAAATGTTCCTCTAGTTACTCTTTGATGATGACAGTATTTCCCTAGAAGAACACAACTAGATTTCTAGGTCAAAGGGTTTGTATGTGGATCTGGATTTATATCTGTCTGCCTTATATTCATCTATATTATAATTGATAGCAAAGCTTGTGATCTGTAATGTTACAACATTAAGAAAAAAACACTTCTGACAATTTTCCTTAAAATATCTTTCCCCCTGCCATTGGTGAGTTTCTTGAGCTTTATGATTTTATATTTAAATGTTTATGATACATCATGTAGCTCCTACAACCTACATTTGGAAAAGTACTTAACCCTGTTGAGGCATTTTCTTGAACATGGAAGCAGAAAAGCACCTAGCTCCTTTCCCTCCATTATCACTGTCCTCGCATGAAAAGCAACACATCTGTAGAGATCCATGTTGGTGCAGAGACTTTTTATGGAAGTAAGAATCCCAGAAAACTAGGAGTCTTGCTCACAGGGAAAGTTTCCACATAAACAGGAAAATCTTCTGGTCAGACACATTGGCCAAGATCCAGCATTATCAGACATAACTATGTTGATGGAGCTCTGACAGTGCTCCCTTCCTCAAATTTACATTTCAGCCTGGCAGCACCCTAACTGAAGCATGGCACTGCAGATCAGGGTACCAGGAATGACTTCTGCAGTGCTATCAAAACAGTCAAAAACAGACCAAGGGAGAGACTCCTTGGGGTTCTGCTGCAACTGCTTGTCTCAGTACATCCCTATGACAGGGAGGACTCTGCAGATGTCATTTCCTAGCACCCTGATCTTCAGCTCTTCAGAAACCCTTTGACTGGGCCACTGTCAGGCTGAAGATCTAGTTTTGGGGGCCGTGGAAGGGGGTCACATTCAGTCATTAACAACTGCCACTGTGAGTCCCCAGAAGTTATGAGATCATAAGTCCAGCTTACAACGTCATAACTAAGGAATGGGATGCAAGCTATTGCTTTTTATGTATGGAAAATAACCATACAGGCTTAGATAAACCACTACTCCTGTTTTGAGGAAACATGGTTAATAAATGCCTGAGTAGGGCTCTTGAAATAGTGAACAAAGGGAAAAACCAGAATGGAGACATAGAAAGATAAAATTATGTATATGAAAAGTTATCTTTCTTTCAATCAGACTAATGACCAGGAGTTGAGGTCTTGCTTAAGATGTTGTCTAAATGTTGCTTGAAGAACTGTGGGAAAGCATTTCTTCAATTGCTTTATATCTGAATGTCCAAAGCAGTATGGAGTCCACTGTGATGTCCTGGGCTTTTTATGAAAAATGTTTTATGTGTTAGATATTATGGTAATAAGGTGGGGAGCTGGAAGAAGGGGGTGAGAGAATAGAATGCTGCAAGTGAGTGGTGATTGGAACATCTGGGGAGATTTGAATAAGGTTGGTGAATGACAGTTGGTATAGCAAACAGGTAGAAAAGCGAGTGGAGGAGTGAGTGGAAGGAGGGTTAGGAATTAATGAGTTGTGTTTAAGAGTCTGAGTTAGCTAGGAGAAGAGTGTGAGTGAAATATTTGTTTTAAATGTATTAAATTATGAATGCATTTTGATATGTTAAAACTCTATTAATCAAGTACTGTTTTCGTATCATATACTTTTGGCCTCTGGGGACACTATACATGAAGACTCGGTTCAAAGATGGTGATGGTGGTGGCAGAAGAGAAGAAAGAGAGTTGGTGTCCAGTGGGGAGAGATGTTGAATAGTATCCTGCATGGTAACTTGAGGGCATTGAGTAGGTCCCCACAGCTGGTGGGCACAGCAATGGGACAGGAAGAAGTCCTTACATTGGTGGCACAGGTGGAGATAAGGGAAAGTCCTCACTGTTGGTGATAGCAGTGATATTTAGGGAGTCTTCTCATACGGTGGCAGTGGAGGTTTAGGCAGAACCTTAGATCTGGTGGGAAAAGTGCTGGAGTAAGGAACCCCACAGGTGGCAGAAATGTGCCAATGTTCCATGGAATCTTGGGATCTCAAGTTGAGGTTGCAGCATTTAGAATTCTCAACCAGAGAGCTCTAGTGCTTCAACCCAAATTCTGTAGGAGGCAGCCATGGCATTTAGAGTAAAATAATAGTTCTATATAGTCATCCCTCCATATTTGCTTGGGTTAGGGGCACAGGACCCCTGTGAAAGTGAAAAAACCATGAATAACTCTAGGCCCTCTCAAACTATATATAACACAAAAAAAAGTATGATCACCATATTCAGCCCACCATGGTTTCCTTTGAGGCATCAAGGTTCCTTCACAAGGCAGAAGTGGGTGGCTGGTGGGGCTCGCTGCCACTTCCACTGCTACCCTACGTTAATAGGGACTTACATGCCTTGTTTGCAGTTTCTCGGTCTCATGAGCTTGCAGTCCCTATTAAAAAAAATGGCATAGGGAGGCTGCAGAGGTGACAGCAAATAATCTGTGAATAATCAAATCCGCAAAAGTGAAACCCGCAAATGTGGAGGAGTGACAGTAATTATGAATATGAATGAGCTCTTATAAAACTGCCAAGAATCTAATGAAGACTATAGCTTTCTAAAGCATGCATACAAGAGATACCAGCAGGAAAGTAGGGTGTATGTGATCTTCAGATGAGATGATCTACATAAATGTTTTACTGTTTTGAAGTTTAAAAAAATCACCTAGTGCACAAAGTGCATAAAACTAAAATAAACCCATATTTCATACATTGTAAAGGAACTAAGAAAAAATGTACTTGATTGGATTCTGAGTTTTCCTTCAATGAATGGAAGTGTTCCTTCCACCAAAGGGACTCAGAGCCCACAAAGGCTTCCAAGAGGGAGACATGTTTGTTGCTATGTCTGCTTTGATGTCACAGCTGCCATCTCTTATGCCATTCTGGAAGTCCCTTATAACAGAATACTTGTTTGCTTGTTTATTCAATTTACATCCTGCCTTTGTCCTGTCAAGGGACTCACTGTGAGTACTTTAGCATTGTGAACTTATTTGTCCTTTGAGGAAAGAAGTATTCAATAAATAAATAGAAAGATAGATAGATAGATAGATAGATAGATAGATAGATAGATAGATAGACAGACAGACAGACAGACAGATAGACAGGCAGGCAGGCAGGCAGGCAGGCAGGCAGGCAGACAGGCAGACAGGCAGATATATATTAAAATCAGTATTTGTTCATTCTTTCCCTGGAAAAAAAGGAGAATATCCCAGTTCAGGTGAAGGCATCACAGGTAAGCCTGAAGGGAGACAACAATATCTTGAAATTTGTTCATCAGTCTTTACCACTGGTTACTGAACTCTCCACGAGAAAAAACTGCCATTTTTAAAAATTTTCCCTCCTCAGCTTTCCAAATCGGAGAGTGGGTGAGGAACAATGCATTTTTGGGGGCTTCTGAATTCAATGACTTCTCCTTTCCCATTCTCCTCCCAGGCCTCCTATCTTTAGACAACGTGTCTCCTCGTTTCCACTGTAGAACCAGTATATTTCTACTGCACTTTAAACACTTCTCAGCATTTTCCATTTATGGTCTGCCAATGGACTTTTGCTAAGGAGGGCTTATTAGAGCTGTTTTATTAGTACTTTCACACATTTTCTTTGTTAAAGCCTAGTTTAGAAGGCAGTTTCAGAAGCTTGTAAACAGGAGGTATAGCAATTTGTTTGGCAGTCATACAATACACCCTCCTGGTGAAAAACCAGTGGGTTACATGGGTGGCTTCTCCACTGGAACAAAAGGTATGCGTACCTCCACCATTTTGTAAAAAAGCCAAGTAGAAGGCAGCTGCTCTGTTGCCACCAGTATAGGGATTCTATGGTTTTGCAACCAGATATAAAATGTGTAGTTCCAGACAATAATGTGTAATTGCAAAACAACTGTAGTATAACTCAACAATTCAAAAGAAACAATATAAAAGAAACAAAAATGTAGACTTTCAAATTAACTTTAGTACAGTTCAGCAATTCAGGTCACGCAAGAATTGTATTGCTTTAGTTGAGTAAATAAATAAATGACAACAATGTGAAAAGAAAACTGAGAAATCTATGCACCTTTAGAATATGAATGGGAAACCCTTTTCATTTTGCTTTCTGCAATATTAAAAAATTGTATAGCTCTTTCTATCCCAACTAGGAAGAGATTTGCAAATTTTAGTTAAATTCCCCTCGTTTTAATTGGCCATATTCAATAGATCTGGGCCATGGTAAGCGCCACATTGTAGTTCGCTGCCATATAAGCATTAGAGATGAAGATATTTCCAGAAAACCAAGATGACAATTCAGCAGTATTCAGGAGTAACATAGTTGAATACACAGGGACTCAAAAACAGACATTTAAAAAAGAAATTATTACTGGGGCCATTTCTGCCCTAGACTGGGGCCATTTCTGTGCTATTATTCCACTTTCAACATCCTATGGAATTCTGGGGTTTGTAGTTTACTGAGGCCAAACAGCTCTCTGGTTGAGATTCTAAATGCCCCTCCCTAAACTGCAAATCCCAGGATTCCATGGGATGTTGAAAGTGGAATAATAGCACTATAACAATAAAGTGTGGAAGTGGCTTAGGTGTCCATTTTCTTAGTCAAAATATTCATGATTGGAAGTTTCACTGCTATATATAATGCCAACATATAAATTATGTCAAAATTCTTTTTTTTTTTTAGAAGGAGGAAGTGAATACAGTTTCTGCAAATAGATTTACACACATTAATATCAGCAATTTTTATTAGTTTGCCCATCATAAGAAAATGCCTGAATTAATAAGAGGGAAAATCCCCCAAACTCTCATCCAAGCTTAGGAAAAAAAACTGCCAAAAACACATCTGACCTGAAATTACACACACACACACACACACACACACACACACGTATTTGGGGATTCTTCTTCTTTTTCAGTGGGTTACAGAAGGCATTAACACAGGAGTGAGAATCAAGTATTCTTCCTAATGTTTTCGGACTGCACCTTCTACAAGTCCTAGCCAGCACTATGAACAATGAGGGATGCTGGGAGTTGCAGTTTAGCAACATCTGGGAGGCTGCCCTTCCCTATATTAATTGAGCTACAGTCTTCACAAAAAGCAAACATCCTGAAGCCTCTAATGCCAGAATTTTAATGCTAATAGGCTAGAATCCTGCTGGAGGTGTACACCTGAATAATTTGGGGTTGTGTGTGTGTTATGTCTTCTTTTGGAAAGTGCAGAACGAGCTATTCTCTACCCTCTTGTACATCATACAAACCTCCTGCTAAAGCAGATTTTAAGTCTGGGATATGGACTTTGCTGCAGCTTTTCACTGATTGGCAAAAGGGAAGGTACTCGAGATGAAAGAGGGGCTATCCCAGCTACAACTGCAGCCAATGGAAGTTGGAATCAGATTGTTCTCAATATGAGATGGGCAGCTTCTTGGTCACTGAGGGCCCTATCACACTACACTTTTATAGCACTATCATTCCACTTTAACTGCTATGGCAATATTGCATGGAATAATGGGATTTTCAGTTTAGGGAGAGGCATTTAAAATTCTCAGCCTGAGAGTACCAATGACTGCCCAAACTACAAACCCCACAATTCCACAGGATGCAGCCAGGGCAGTTATAGTGGAATAATAATGCTATAACAGTGTAGTGTGATAGGGACCTGATTTGCTTCTTTCTCCCTGTCTCTCCACCTGTGAATGGTGGCAGCAATCTTCCTCTTCAACTTTACATTGTATGTGTGTGGATCTGTGCATGTAAAGGACTGTGTTGGGAAATGCCATGCAGGATCTCAGCTCATGAGTACATACAAGATTAGACAGGATTGCTGTCCCTGGACCTCTTCTGGACCTTCCTCCCATTGAAAATTGGGGCAAAAGGAATTGCTGCTCTTGGAAATTCCCTTTGTTACTGCCCTGGCTAGTCTGAGCTTTGGGGATATTAAAAGATATCCCTTGATATCACAATTTGGCTGCACTTCTCTATTCCTTTCCACGTGCTTGCGAGCCCACCGGACAAGCACGTAAACAAGCTCGGCCGTTAATAGCTGTAATATTCAAACAGGTAGGCCAGAAATAGCTGACTCACTGCTTTAGGAGACCTCCAGGCAAGTACTCTTATTAAGTATGCACGCCACTTACAAAAGAGCCTCTGCTCTGTGATGGCAGCTTGATGGGTAAACTATGCAATACCCAAGTACTCTGTGTTTGCATACTGGCTACTCTATTGAGAACCGCTACAATAACTGAATCATTCAGATTCTGACCTTTCAGAGGCTTTGTCTCCAACTCCAAATCTATTGTTTTCCCCCAAGCACGGTATAGCCTGCAGTCACAATTCTCCTTATAAAAACCCTGGATTCTGAGACCTTCCTCGGATCTCTCCCGAGTTTCATCCCACCTTGCTGCCGCTTTGCTTGGCAAGCCTCCCCTCAGCTCCACGTGCTGAGCTACATCGCACCCCAGCCTCGCTCTCTAGTTTTCTGGGCTTCAGGACAGGTGAAGTATCACCCAAACCAGCAATCCCTCTAAAAATCCCTCTATACCACTCCAACCTTTATCTTCTGTAGTTATCTTGCATGAGTGTGTCGCATACACTGTTTCGCTTGTATCTAATAAACATCATTTATTATTTCAACTTCTGTGTTCTCCTTGACTTGACCCAACCCCGTAGATATAGGGTTTAAGATCTCGCTACGTTACCCTGCCTCTCGTAACGCTAAGCAGTGCTCTGAGCTAATTTTCCCCACCTTTAGTTGAGCACATTTTGGTGTCCCTCCCGGGACCCTCACTTCACAGAGTAACACCTTTATCTCTAGAACAAGATGCAGCTGCACAGGCACGCACACTCATGCCTTGTTCCTCTCACAGCAGTATTACAGGACCAGAAGGAGGCTCCACAGCTACTTTGTTTTGGGGGAATTGTGGAGCCCATGGTAAGCCTCAGGGGAATAAAATGGCCCATGGATTCCCAGGTTCACCCACCTCTGCTTTGAACATTTGGAGAGCAGGCCTTTTCACTCCTTGCCTTGCACCAATAAATAGCAGTAAATAGATGTATCTGTTGGATCCAATTGAATAGCAGGAGGCTTTCCAGTGAAGATGAGCTGCAGTTAGGCAGTTTTAAACTTTTGAGCCCTGATATATCCCTTAGGAATTATGCCCTGACCTGTGAACATATGACAAATTGCCCTCACACATCACGGAGTACAGGGACAGAGATTTTGTTGAGACATTTTTTCAGAAAAACTGGTGATTTGTAAAACAAAACCCACCAAGAATTATTGTACAATGTGCCTGGATATTCTATTGTTTGTATTCAGTTTCAGTGAAATTCCCTTCCTCTGGTGAGTGTTTCAGTACCTGCTAATCTGAATTTGTGTTCTAGCTTCTCTGAGTAAATTGTATACATCCGTTTCTACTGGCTGTTCCAAAAGCAGGATGCTCATTTGAACATACAACTGTTAGGTTAAAATGCCTTGTTAAACTCTCAAAGCTCTGAAACTGGAGAGACAGATCTGTCTTTCCTTCCTTCCTTCCTTTTTTTCTTTCCTTCTCCCAGTCTCAAGTTCTTCCCATCCCAGCTCTGATCAAAAGTGGGAAGGTTAAAGCCTTCAGTTCAACAATTCTGCTGAATATCACAATCCTGGAAGTGCTAATAACAGCATAGGAACAGAAATTATTTCCCTCCACTGTCAAGCTAATAGGTGATCACCTGGGCAGCAGAAGACAGTGGAATGGGCAAGCTGGGAATCAGTGGCTCATGGGGGGAGCATCCAAGGGCCATATCTCACCCACAATTGATGAATAGCCCACCTGTGATGTAGATTTATCCCTTTAAAGAGCGCGTATACTGATGTCAAAGAATCTCTCAGTAAGGACGGATTCTCACCTCTCTCAAGATTCCTCCTCCTTGTATTCTGCGTAAGCTTCTAAATGTTGTGGATGTGCCAGTGAGCAATGAAGTATGTGTGTGCACTCACAGGAAAAATGCACACGTGCTGTAGCATATGTGGCACACAAGTCATATATTCCACTGGGTGTGTTTCCAAATTTTCATTTTTAAAAAGCCCTGCCCTGAAATACATTAGAAGAGTCAAAGGGGAGAGGGGAATGATGAAGCACAAGAAAAAGCTCTGCTCTTCAGTCAGTGGTGTGATGGAAATATAATTTACACGCTAAGCTTAAATTGTCTCTTTCACAATTGCGGACAGAGACAGAAAACCAGCTTCCAAGGGTAGAAAGAGTAGAAAAGTGGTCCAGTAAAAAGCTCCCTTTCCCTTTACACAAGAGTGTCCAAGAAGATCCAGTGCAACCTAAACTTTATTCTTGATTTGCACTAATATCTTTTGCAGGACAAAAGACTCCAGGAAGAGTGCCCCCAGGACTTTGTAAGATGGCTTTATATACTGTGAGAGGTTATTTCAATGCCCTGAAAAAGAAAATAGGAACTCAGTTTCTTCCTTATTGAAATACGCATGACTCTAGGTGAGTCTTGTTTTCCTTCACTCATACATTCAAAAAAACCCTATAGCACCTTTGAGACTGAGAAGAAGAAATTGCTAGCATAAGCTTTTGTAGACTTCATCAGACAACTGTCGATCAGAAGCCCAGTTTGTCAGATACCTGTTGAAAGCTTATATTAGAATTTTTTTCTTTTTTTAAAAAAATATTTTTACTGAGGAAAAAACAATATTAATCCTGTTTAAATAAAACAATTTCAATATTTACAAACACAAATTGTGATTTTCCATAAACTTTGTTGATACTTAAATCCCCTTCTCCTCGATTTCATTTTTTTGTGCTCTGTACCCAAGCTGTACCCATTTCACCCCCCATCTTTATCAACGCTACTTTATATACCGTATTTGCTGGCATACAAGATGCACTTTTTTCCTAAAAAAATACCTTTTGGAAATGGCGTGCATCTTATACACCAGTAAATATGGTACTTTGAAAACTACTGCAAACAATTGACTTAAAGTGGGGCTTATACTTTGTACAGTCTTATCTCTTGTGTTTAATCCTTCTGTAGCCTATTGATTTGTGGGGAATAAAGCTTTCTGGGTTTAAGAAAAAGAAAGAAAGTGGGAAAACATGGGCAGCCCCTTTACGAGAGGAAGAGCCCACCTTGCTGCAGCCCCTCCCTCCTTCCTCCCACTCACCTCTCCCAGCCCTCCTGGAGCCAACCACCTGTGGCACGGGGGGGGGGCGGGTAAGGAACTGCCTAGGCTGTGGCACAGGGCATTTTCCCAGTCCCCCCGGTCCTACAGTTGGTTGGCTCCTGCTCAGCACAGCCTGCAAAAGCCTGTGGGTTTCTGTTCCCGGGGTGGGGAGAAAGGAGCGGGGTGGAGGGGCACTTTCTTCCCTCCCAGCCTGAACGGGAGGTGCTGCTTGTTCCTCTTTTCTACCCCAGCCTCCACCACCTTCCTAGGGGGGTGGACGGAGAAAATGAGTCAAGAAGAGGGGGGCCTAGAAAGCAGAGGAGCAGCCTCCAGAGGCTTTGAGCCCCCTCTTTTTGCTACCTCCCCACCCCTTTTCTGCACAGGGCTCAGCGGCTCCTGTCTTCCTTCCCCCTTCCCAGTTGCTTTTCTTACGTGCCTGCAACTCAGCCCCCGTTTATGGAGGAGTTTTCCCACCAAGATTTGTTATGGGGGGGGGGGTACCATGGCTTGCCTCTGAGGCTGAGAGAATGGGATTTGCCCAAGGGGAATCCTCAAAAAGAAAATAGGGAAAGGGGGAATTCTCCTGCCACATCTCCTTTCAGCCCCCCTCCCGTTCCTATGTATTTTGCCTCAGCTGGATAATAAAAATTGTTTTTTTCTAAAAAATAAGGTCTGAAAATGGAGTGCGTTTTATATACCACTGCGTCTAATGCGACGGCAAATACGTATAGTCTCTTTTTCTTAACATGTTATGTTCATAATATAATTCAATATACATAATTATTATTTTACTTTCTAACTTATTAAATGAACATAGATATATTAAACTTATCGCCATTATCCTGTTCCCACTTTCATTACTATGACCTTACTTAGAGTCTTGTTTCTTTTTACATTTTAACTATTCAATCACACATTTCCCTTTTTCAAATTTTTGACTGGGAATATTTTTTAATGAGCTGGCGACTTTCTCTGGCTCTATCATTTCCATGATTCTTAATTTCCATTAATTCAATTTAAATTCTATCTTCTCTTTCCAATACTGTGCATAGGTTAGTCTGGCAGCTGTTCTAAGATATTCACCTCTGCTTTTTGGCCCAACATATTTAACAAATACAGTTCCAGGTTCATCTCAAGTTTTAAATTTATAATTCTTTGAATCGTATAATGAATTGTTCTCCAGAACTTTCTTGCATATTATCACACATCACATGTGATAAGTGGCTGAAGTTTCTAAACATTTCCAACAAAGACCATTTCCTTTTTTTGTTACCTTTTTCAATTTCTTGGAAGTCACGTACCACTTATGAACCCTCTTCTAATAATTTTCTCTCAGATTTAGGCTTGGGGTGAATTTTATATCTTCTTTTTTTTTCTTTTCCTTTTCTCTTTTCAGTTAGTTAGTCCAAAGGTACTATAGGAATCTTCTGTAATTTTTTTTATCATAAAACAAATATGTCTTTCAATGTTACATTTTCAAGTGCACCTGTAATATAAAGGTTTTTTGTGCTATCACTTTAGCAACTTTAGATATCAATAAAAAGTGAAGAATTAAAAAACAGGGAATGAAGGAAAAAACAGGGAATGAAAGAAAATGAAGGAAAAATAGAGAATGAAGGAAAAGAAACAGGGAATGAAAGCATGTTGGAAAAAGATTATTCAGTCCTTGCTAACCCTGCAAATTTCTCCAGTCTATCAGGGAGACTATGGCAATTTCCGCACCTTACCTGATATTCCCATTGCAATCCTGGCAGCGCCTTTGCTAGGAAGGGAATGTGATGGGAACCCTCCCCTCCACACCTGACCTTCTAGAAGCACACGCCTGCCTTCTGCAATTTATCTGGCCTTTTCCCCATGATACGCTGGGGAAAGAGGTGCCTCACTCACGCTTCCTGCCCTCCTGCATGGCCAGGAAGGACAAGAGTGTTATGCAGTCACAGGTGCTTATGGATTTTTTCCATTAAGCAAATATTTCGCGATTGCAACGGGTGGGGGTGGCATGGCAGTGGGACAGTGACTAAATTGTGCGAAAGCATGACCTGCGGACAGCTGCCATCCCATCCCCAAAGCGGGACTGCAATGCCATGCGGAAATGTCCTACAAAAGGTCCAGGAGCAACATGGTGTGTGCTGCCAGGACATCACAGCAAATGATGAAAAATTCTGTTCCCTTCCAAACTCTACATCAGCATGTGCTTCTTGTACCTGGTCACAGAGCACTATTTGTGTACAGTAACTTAGTAGTGACTTAGTACTGGTCTACTTTTGCATGAGAAGCAGTGTGCAATTGTGATGTCTTCCATTCATCATCCATGACATATAAAACAGCGTTTTGCAGCATTAATACCTTTACAACCCAGCTACATGACTTATGGGAGCTCCATAGTCATTCTAAGTTACTATTAAGTCTGGGAATCTTAGGATTTGGTGTAGGATTGAGAGATGGGTTAAAGTAAGATGGCATATTTAATATTTTACAGGCAGTCCAAAGCTATTC
Source organism: Cyclura pinguis (assembly GCA_030412105.1). NCBI lineage: Eukaryota > Metazoa > Chordata > Lepidosauria > Squamata > Iguanidae > Cyclura > Cyclura pinguis. Next base: position 124,684,685 of record CM059599.1, read on the forward strand.
ATGACAATCGAGTTTACTCAGCATTTACTGTATAACAGGATGCCAAAGTGTCTAAAACTAAATCTGGAGGCCGAAGGAGAATGTTGGAGGAAAGTTCTCAGCTTCATCAATGGAAGCCCATGACTTTATAAACACAAGACTGACTGAGAGCCATGGCCCTCAGAAGCTGTTAGGTTTCTCTTGTAACTCCCTAAGCAGTATTTATGTATGGTTTTAGAACATGCATATATTTATTCAGGTTGGAGAGAGCAGCCTTCTTTATTAATAGCTATGGTATTGTATAGGATGTCAACAAGTAATTGCTCTTATGTTGAAATATGTTGTTCTTAGAGGTACTGAGAGTACTTTTCCCTTAACAAGCAACACAGATGTTTGAATCACAGTGGGGATTCAGGGAGATTTAAACCCACTCAATATATTCTCAATATATTGTGTTGTGCAAGGGCTTCAAGATATACAAAGGTTCCATTGAAATCAACAGGTCTATGTATATTTGAGCTCGCCATTCTCTCTCTCTCTCCTCCCCCCCCCGATTTGTGACTATACTGTAACTTTACCGATTTGTATTGATTGTACTGTACTAATTATTCTAATATGTATTTTACTAATTTGGAAAGTGTGATATTAACCATATTAAGACCCATTCCACTTTGAATAGGATTAACAACTGGTACCAGATTTCCATTACTTTAAACAGGCTTCAGATTGTATACATACATGTATACATATATGCATGTACACACATTAAGAGAGAGAAAGAGAGAAAGCTCCATATATATGTAAATGTATGTCTATACATGTATGCATACTCATACTTTGCGTGCGTGTGTATTTAAAATTATAGGCAAACATTTTCTCCAAAACATACTTCAAGAAGTTTATTCCTAAAATACGTCTTTGGCAAGCAGAAAAGCAGAAATATTCTTTCAAAATGTTCCAAGGAAACACCTCCCCCTGCCCTTCACAGGTTTTTAACATGGCTTCTTCACCATTTGAGACATTTATTTAAGTTATTAAAAAAATTCCCTAAAATTCACGGCTGAAAAGTTGGCTTCTGTTTTTTCTACCAAGCTAACTCACCTGATTTGTCAGAACAGCTCGAAAATGAAGTGCTAACTGGTGGATTTTATTGAAAGGAAACCAAGTGGAACAACATATGTATTTTCTTAGGAAACTAAAAAGCTCACAGTCTTGTGGCATTCCTTGGGGTAAATTCTTTGTTATGAATTACAACCTGCTTACTGATGAGTTGTTAATAAAAAGTGGACCTGCTGGGCCATTATTTTTTTTTCCACACAGTATACCTAAAGGTTGTTGGAGGGTTTTTTTAAGAAGGGGTTTTCATTAATGCACTGAGTGTGAATAAATCTGTTTCCCATTTGTAATTGTTTTCTCTTCTCTCTTCAAGTAGACATTAATTTATTGCCAGATCTAACACTCGTCTATTTTCTTGTACCCTAGTAAACTGAAGAATTTTCTGTTAAACACACACACACACAGAAAACCAAAACCAAACCAAAGAGGCTGTGCTGTGTGAAAGATTAAAAGGTTGCAGAAATGATAGATAGAAGACATCCAATGTGTCTTTTGTTTCCTCACAGAACATCTAAGGGTCCAGGATCATGAGAAAGGGGCACCAAGGTTCTTGGGAGGCCCCAGCCACACTTGGCGTAAAGAGACGCCAGCTGGCCTTGTGTACAGCCGAGAAAACGGTCTGAAGGAAAATGCTGGGGGAAAGTAGAAACAGATGGTAACCTGAGGTGGCAGTATGGCTTTATTTAGTGCGGCGGCTTTCTTATTTATTTATTTGGCTTATTTATTTTATTTTATTTTTACAAATGCATCTGCTCACATAGGGGAGTCTTTTGCTTTCTCCTCATTACTGCTGGCTAATCGAGTTCCCTAAAAGCACCATGGACCAGGCCAAAGTGGTTGCGGTCTTGGTATGGGTGTGGATCTGGGGGGGGGGGGTTTGGCATAGAGGAAGCTGGGTTTGAGCGTTTTGAGTTTCTCAGATGATAGCTTTATGCGCTACCCTACGTAGGTGAAGGTGTGTCTGGAAAACACATGCTTGTTACAACACTTCAATGTTAGTCTATTCTGGTGGCTGGGAAAGCTGAGCATGGGTGTGTGGAGGGAGGGGGAGAGAAGGAGGCAGGAAGTTTACATCGATATTCTAGGCTGAAAGGGGAACCTCCTCCCTGTTTCAGAGGTCCAATATTTCAGCAGAATGATGTGCTGCCTTTTTCCTCATGCCTTCAGGGAAACAACAGGCAACCTATGGCCTACAAGTGGCATACAGTAAGGCATGCTATGGCTTTGTAACTTTGGGCAAGCCCTCGAATCATCATCATCATTGCCACCACCACTATCCAGCGATGATGGCTGGAATTCACAATTGCAGTTACAAATGTGTAACCTAGAGTTATGCATTCATAACTTTTTCATATTCACAATCCCTACGTATTCAATACTGTACGGAGTTGGTAGGAACCCTAGAAGTCCCTGATCCTGACTTACTGGGCAGCACAGATCGCAAAACGCAGTGGTCTGTTCCCCTGTTGTTGGGACACAGGAGACTGATATTTCCACCTGCTCTTGCAAGTGATCTCCAGTGCAATGAGGAATTGCGACAGGGATCCTGCTTCTGTCTGTGCCACGGGAGATCGTTCATGGGAGGGAGTGGGAACGTCAGGCATCTGTTGCTCACAGGGGCTGCTGCCTGGCAGGTTAGGACTGTGGAGTCAAGCTGAGAAATGCTATTTTGCTATGTAACTAAAGCAGTTACATAGCTAAGTAGATATCCAGAAGTTCAAGTCAACAACAACAACAACAACAACAACAGAAATTGCAGGATATTAATCTTTTCTTTTTCTCCAAAACTAGGTCAGTTGTTCTATCTAAAATGAAGGAATGAGCAGAACTGGAGGGAGTTCTCACAGAAAGCAGGAAAATCAAACATGTAAGAAAATGATACTCTTTATAGACAAAAACAAAAACTTCATATATCCCCATAAAAATTCTACCCAAACTGATAAGGACTAAAGGCTGTTCGCAGACCTGTTGCCCTCATGCAAACAATGGTGGAATGTAGCCATCCTGTGTCCTGCTTGATAGACAAGATACTTTTAAATCTAAACGTGCAGGCCAAATTATCTTTACCGCATTACTTTCATTGCTTTCTTAGATGGATGAATGTATGGATGACCATTCTACTATGTTCATTCTCTTGGTAGCAGTACAGTGCATCTTTCTTGTTGTTTTTTCTGTTTAATGGACATTCTTTTAATTGTTTTTACTTCTATTTTAATTTAGTTTTGTTATATTCATTGTGGAGGAACTGTATTTTAACTTCTGTATGATGTGCACTTTTAGCTGTATCTGTTTTTAAGTTTTGCAAGCTGCCTTTAGTCTTGGGGCTCAGAAAAAGGCAGGTCAAAAACAAAAACAAAATTGAAACAAAACAAAACAAAACAGACAGAACCAGTTTAGGCCTCAAATATGAACCCCATTGAACTCAGTGTAACTCTGCTGAACTCAGTGAATGCAGTTGGGCTTGCTTTGTGGAAGCACATCAGGATTGCATTTAGTCCCACAGGTTGCTCTTGTTGTTAGACAACAAGAAACTGTTACCCTGTTTTCTGGGAGTCCTGGGAGGGACACCAAATTGCTATCAAAAATATACAAGTTGGGGAAATTAGTTCAGAGCACAAGTTGGCAAAACGAGAGGCAGGGTAACATAGCAGGATCTTGCAACCCAATGTCTACGGGGTCAGGCCAAGTCAAGAAGCAAACCGGTTGGAAAATACTGAATGATCTTTATTAAATACAGGCACACAATGTAGGCAACACAAACACACAGATAACTAAGGAAAATAAAGGTGTGAGTAAGAAAGCGGGATTTTTAGAGGGATAGTTGGTTCGGGTGATACGAAACCTGTCCTGAAGTCCGGAAGAAAATGGAGAGTGGAGCTGGGGTTCGATGTATCTCAGCACGTGGGGCTGAGGGGAAGCTCGCCAAGCGATGCGGCAGCAAGGCGGTCTGGAACTCGGGAGCGATCCGAGGAAGTGCTCAAAGTCAGGGGTTTTTATAAGGAGAATTGTGACCGCAGGCTAGGTTGGACTTTGGGAAAACAATAGATTTGGAGTTGGAGACAAAGCCTCCGAAAGGTCAGAATTTGAATGATTGAATCAGAGCCAAATTTATCAATAGAGTAGCCGGTATGCAAACGCGGAATACTTGAGCGTTGTATAGCTTGATCATCAAGCTGCCAGCGCGAGGCAGAGGATCTTTTGCGAGTTGCTCGCATACCTAATGGAGGTACTTGCCTTGAGGTCTCCTAAAGCGGCGAGTCGGCTGTTTTCTGGCCTGCCTGTATTGTCTAGGAATATTACGGCGATTATCAGCCCAGCCTGTATGCATGCTTGTCCGGGGGCCTCGCAAGCACGTGGAAGGGATATATGAAGTCGAATTAGTGATATCAGAAGATATCTTTTATATTCCAAAGCTCGGGCTAGCCAGGGCAGTAACAAAACCTATGGCCTCCAAATGGCACACAGCAAACAAAACTTTGTTTTCCTTCTGTCTTTCTTTCCTCCTGTGTTCTTTACAGTTTTGAATGTAATCAGATCACTATAGAAATCATTCTGCAATTTGCAATTGTAAAGAAAATATGCAATGCAAATAGCTATATGTACCCAGTGTAGTCACACATTTCCTCCCCCCTTTATACCTACAGACGCAGTAATGACTATAACTGTTATTCTAAGTAATGACTGAATTTAAGTAGAAATAAAATACATCTCATCATAGTGGGAAAGAGTGCCCTTCTTCATTTTGTTATCCCCGCTGCCTTTGCTCTCTCTCTCTCCCTCACATTAAAAAGGATCTATAAGAAGAACCTTGGACTGGATAGACCTTCAAACAGAGGGTACCCTTTCTAAAGCAGAATGTATGACCATAGTGGCTGGGAGAGGAGAATGCACAGTCCAATGGCATGACATCACTCATTGCCTGGAAGAAGCAATGGAGAAAGGGACATGGAGCAGGAACAACTCTGTATTATATCTCCATCACTCATGAAAATCCTGTCTAAAGTCCAGAAGGAAAAAACCATCCTGGTGCTGCAAATGAACTTCTCCAATTGCCCAGAATAACAACATTTAAAAAAAAAAAAAGGTTTTAACATACTGTTTAGTAAAAGTTGATCCTGGAAATATAACTGTTTTTCTTTAAACTTAACAAGTACAGAACAGAATATTTGTATAATAGTTTGTTTTAATTTGTGGCAGCATATAAACTTAGTGGGCACAATCCAACAAATGCTAGCTTAATTTTTTACTGCTGGTAGCTTCCCCCCTCCCCTTTGCAAGCAAAAATATGAAGTTTACTGTACCCCCCTCCCTTCCTTCCTTTAGCTTGCAAAATAAGAAATAAGTGGCAAAAAAAAAAAAAGGCTAGTGTGTGGGGAAGAGAACAAGGTCTATTTCAAGTGTTGAATGGGTCTGGTCAGGAACTGAAATAGTTTGCAAAGATTCAAGGGGAAAGATCTTGCATTTTTGAGCTACCATTTTGAATAGTTCATCCACCACCACCCCAAAGACACATGATCCACTTTTCTTCTGTAGGCAAAACCAAGTTGGAAATGGTAATTTTCTACCAAAGAGCCTGGAAGGAAAGATTAAGTATCCCTCACTTCAAAACACATATACACACACACAGGCTGGTTGGCAACCTATTAGTGACATACACAACTATAAGTCTGCTTTACTCTTGCATTTTTTTAAATTGCTGCAGAGGTTGGAATTCTCTTCCTCCTGTCACAGTGTCCAAAGCCTCCTTCCCCAGGGCTCACTGCTGACTGACGGCGTCATCTGCTAAGACCTCTGGTGGACTCCAGTGGATCTTTGCAGCAGATGTCCTTGGCTGGTGTCTTGTTATGGAGACACAGTCAGACCCTTCTCCAATACCCGCCATTCTCCACCTGCAACAGAATGGCCAGGGAGGAATTATCACAGTGCAATGGCAAGCCCTGGGGGTAATGAGTGGGGAGCTGTAGCAGAGTTTCCACATGCAGAACTCTTTACTACACTCAACCATGTAGGACTCAGCGTATGCTGTATTCAACTTTTTTGGGAGGTCCCTCTCTCAACACCAGTGTGGGTGCACTAAAATAAAAAAAGAAATGCTCCTGCCGTCCTAAAATCAAGGTACACAATATCCTCATCCATTCAAGATCCCTTCTGAACTTTCAGTGGCTGGAAGAGAGATAACCAAAACACGTTTTGGGGACATATTTTCAAACCCAGTTGACTCAGTTGCTTGTTCTGCCTCAAGGCGGTACTTAATATTGTTGGCTTAAGTGGCAGCTAGAGGCACCAATGTCAGTGGGGTAGTGAATCCACTTGAGCTTTAGTTCAAGACTAAAATTAAGCTGACCAAGGTTCTGAACCCTGTCCCTAAAGTAGATTCAGTACCTTGTATAGCTCCTTTAGCATTTGGACTAAAATTGAGAGCAGATTCACACTCCCAGTTTACAGAGAAGCTGCCAGACTCCACTGATTTACTTTTAGTACAGAGGGTAGTTTAGTGGGTAGCAACAGCAAATCTTGAGTAGATTCTGTTCTCACACATGCCTTCTTTATTATTCTTCCCTGGTCTCAGGAGCTCTTGCCTTGACTTCCCCAAAGATGCAGGGCTTCATACTGCTTGTAAAAAGCTGCTTGGCAGCCAAGAGAAAAATAATGCAGACACATTTTTTTTCATCGCAACCTTATTTTTCTTCCCCCCTTCCCCTCCTTAGCCACAGTTAATTCTTCCCTTTTGCCCTGTGTTATAGGACTTACGTCCGGAAACAATAGGAGACTAGCACCTTCCCATATGATCTCCTCCTTCATTTTAGCTGCTTGTAAAAACCTATCCTGGTCCCTCGAGTCTCAACGAATAATACGTACAGTGCCTCCAGCATTGCCTTCTCCAGATGGGATTCTCATTGGAATTGAGTATGCATATTGAACTCAAATGAGGAGTTTTCGGGAGGAAAAAGAAATATCAACAGCCAACCTGTCTGGCAATCATTTATGGTGTGATATCTGTGTCCTGCTTCCTTGCTGGATCCCCTCCCCCCCCCCGCACCTTTTCTTTTAAAAAAACCAATGCAATACAGTTATGATCTTGGTGGTTTTTCAGGATTAGCCAGCCAGATCCTTGTCAGAAGGGGAATACTATCCTTGTTAAGGACTGCTGCTACTCCAGATTTTAGCAGAAAGGAAGTCTCATAATACAGCAAACACCTGGAGACATCAGTGTTTCCTTTCCTCCTTCTCACATTGCCAGGGAACCATATAAAGCATATTATCATTATTCCACTTCCAACATCCTATGGAATCCTGGGGTTTGCAGTTTAGAAAGGGGCATTTAGAATTCTCAGCCAGAGAGCTCTTTGGCCTCAGTAAACTTCAAACCCCAGAATTCCACAGGATGCTGAAAGTGGCATAATAGCACTATGACAATGTAGTGTGGAAATGGCCCTGAGTCCCGTTATCTATGGTAGGGATGGGGGAAGGGAAGCCTGTGGGCCATGGATGCTTCCCAACCTCTCTATTGTGGCCCCAAAGACTCTCAGGAGATCCACAAAAGTTCCCAATGATTTTGGGTAATAGCTAAAAATTGCAAAAAGCACCCTAAATATGCTGAAATCACCTCCAAACCATAACAGTATAATGAAAGCATTATACTGCCTTGCCAGTTTAAGTCCTGTTTATCTCTCCCTAACTGTGATGATCAGTAGCTCTCTGGGTATCAAACACTGGTCTTTCTGAACCCTGAGACCTCAGATTCTTTCCGGTGGAAACGGCAGAGACTGAACATGGTGCCTCTTATATCTAAACAATGTGGTGTATCACTAAGCAGACTTCATTCCACATTATGGGGGTGGAAGTCACTTCCAACTTATGTCAACCCTAAGGAAAACTTATCATAGGATTTTCTTGGCAAGATTTGTTCAGAAGGAGTTTGCCATTTTGCCTTCCTCTGAGGCTGAGAAAGTGTGACTTGCCCAATGCAACCCAGTGGGGCTTTATGGTTGAGCAAGGATTTGATCCTTCATCTTCCAGGATCCTGGTCCAGCACTCAAAGCACCTCACCATATTGGCTCTCTCCTTTCTGCATCAGAGATAGTAATTTCTTTGAGCAGTTTTAAGAAGTTCCAAAAAGTGATTACTTTGAGAAAGCCTTACAGGAAACATACTTTATGCAAGCAGCTCACAAACAGTCAGTACAAAGAAGAAAAGACAGGAGGTAGCTATGAGTAAAATGTATTGTAAGATACTTTAGGAAACTGGAAATAATATGAAATTCAGAGCTCCAAAAGTTATTTTGAAGAAGAGTGGATATAATGACGTACTGAAACCATTCATAACAAAGCAGTGGTGGGATGATGTGCTAGGATCCAGACTTCTTAGGCCATTTCTGCACTAGACTGTTACAGTGCTATTATTCCACTTTCAACATCCTATGGAATCCTAGGGTTTGCAATCTACCTCCTTAAACTGCAAACCCCAGGATTCCACAAGATGTTGAAAGTGGAATAATAGCACTATAACAATCTAGTGCAGAAATGACCTTAGTTATGAATGACTTCACCTCATTCATTCATTCATTCATTCATTCATTCATTCATTCATCTCAAAAGTAGCATACCAGGCTCCTCTGGTTGTTCTAACTATATATGCAGCCATAGACAGTTTCCTGGGAGTCTCTAAAATGGGAACATCTTACAACTCCAAAACATAAACCCAAACAATCAGTAAAAAAGAAGATGGTGGAAGTAGAAAATTTGCTCCAGGCATTGCAAAATCCAAGGGCAAAACAAAACAAAAAACATACAAAAATATCTGGATTATGCAAGGTTTAAAGAACGCAGAATCTGATGAGGAAATCATTCTGGCAGAATTTGCAAACTTCTTTTGGTACCTACTTTCTTAGTTTGGGGGCAAGCTAAGTTCAATTGGACATAGCATTCAGAAGAAATTTAGAAACTTTCATTGTTTTATCCCAGCTTGGTCCAAAGATTGCAAAATCTGATACAACTAAAGGTCCTTCCAGGATCTGAAAAGGTGCCAGACTTCTATATCTGTGTTATACTTACCAATGTGCATCTTCTGGAGCAGAAAATGATGATGACAAAGAGTTTAAAATGCCATCAAGATGCTTGCTTCCATGCATGATGGTTTTCAACTTGGTTTTGGAGCCATAATAGATGCAAATTCTTTCAAGCCAATTGGTTCCATAAGTGATAAGCAGATTGATATGGAACACTAGAATCTCAGGAATTCAATAATCATCATATAGCAAAAAGTACTGAAAAGTTCAAAACATTGCCAAGTAACATCATGGAATTATTTGGGTAGATCTGTGTCAATGATGGGAAGAAGGAACCATGATTCATATTTGCTGAGATATCGAGATCTGGCAGTGTTAAAAGAACAAAGACAGAGCTTTGGCAAGACAGAGTATGTTTTATCTCCAACAACTTATGAATATTTGTGAGACAAGCATGTGGCACCTTTTTCTCCACCTTTCTCCATAGTAATTTATGATAAGGGCTTCTCTATTAGAGTGGTGACCAAATTTCATATTTGGAGAAAATAGTAATTGGAGAAAACTGCCCTCTGACTGGATAGATAAGAGCAGTATTTTTCGTGAGTCTTCATTTTTGCAACTCTCTTTTTCTTTTATTTTCTTTGTTAAACAATGTTCTTCTTTTTTACAGTCTCCACTTCTTTCTATGCCAGGCTTGGAGAAATTTGCAGACCTTAAGTTCTTATCAAAATTAAGCTGAACAAAATTCTCACCAATCTACACTATCCAAACTGAACAAATACAGCCATTCACAGCACTGAGAAGATCATGTACCAGCCAACATATTACGTGTTGGCTGATATTCAGTATTACAGTTACTTTCTAGAGCAGTGGATCTCAATCTTTGGTCCTTGAGAGGTTTTGGACTTCATTTCCCAGAATCCCTGACTATTGGCTGTGTTGGCTGTGATTTCTGAAAGTTGATGCCCAAAATACCTGAAAAAAACATTGATCTAGAGTTATGGATTCTTAACTGGTTTGCAGTCAAGAAGAGCAGATATTCTTACTGTAAACCTATATAAATACTACCTCAGCCCAACTTAAGAGCCAGCAGCCAGATCAACTGGAGGAATTCTGTTCAGTTTCTGATTGGAGTACAAGAAAGTTGATGTTTCCACCATCACTACCACCAGCAAATAAGTCGGCAACAAGGACTTGCATGAGGGGTCCTGCTTCTGATGGTCAAAGCTTGGCTCATGGGTGGGAGAGGGTGGAAATGTTATCTTCCTTGTACCTCAGTTGCCAGGTGCACTGACCTTCTTCACATGATCTAGCTGCTATCTTGTAAGGCAGGCTAGGGGGAAGTCAGACCAGGAGATGTTACTTAGGTAGATCCCCATAACTATGTACCTGAACTACGATATCAGTGAGAGAAGTAGAAACCTTAAATCAGGGTTAAATACATAGGGATTCAGACCAAGACAATTCAATTCAAGCTGGGGAATGGAAATCATGTGGTTCTCCAGATATTGCTGGGCTGCAAGTCCCAGCTGCTGTAAGCCAACATAGCCATGAATGAGGAATACTGCAGGGTGCAGTCTCCTGACACCTAGAGGGTCACATGATTTCCACACAAGACCTAAGAATTCAAAGCTCTGTACCTGAACGGACAAAAAAAAAAAAAGTACATTTGAGTAAGTTCTTACCAAATAAGTAAATAAATAAACCAAAGAAAATTCTACCTACCTGTAGCCAACACTAACGACGGAATGAAAAGAATCAAAAATAGTGCCCTTTTATATTTTAAGTCCTTAAAATGTAGAAAAGTGGTGACAAAATTTTAGAGGGAGTAAGACTTCCAGAGAGAATTGACAGTGTTTGGGTTGTAAATCACATATATATAACAGAGTGCAAAAGAGTTTGTTGTATAACTATAAAACATTGTGGTCTCCAGTTAAGAGTCTCAACTAGAGAATGCTCACTGAATCTACGGAATTTGCGTAAGTGATTACTTGTTCATAGTACCATGTTCCTTCAAGTCACCTGTCAATTTTGAGCAACCCCATTCATTTCAAGGGGTTTTCTTAGCTTGAAATAGTCAGAGGTGATTTGCTATTGCCTTCCTCTGGATATAGCCTACATCTCCAGGTATTCCTCGGTGGTCCCCCACGCAAGTACTCCCCAGACCTGATTCTGCTTAGCTTCTAAGACCAAACAAAATCTGTGGAATTCAGGAAACAATTCCCATTGCTTCAGTGGGTCTACTCAAATTGGGACTAACAATTTAGGCCATAAAGATTTAGGCCATAATGATTTTATTTCTGAATTTATCTCGATGTGGTTAATACCAGACAATGATCAAGAATAACACAGGAGGAGAAGGAAGAGAGGGAGGGGGAGGGGGAGGGGGAGAGGGAGGCAGTTTTAATCATTTGCATCCCACCTTTTTCACAACAGTGGGACTCAAGACCAATAACAGCTTTTTAAAGAAATAATACAGATTTTAAAACAATAGAAAAATTTTGGTAAAAGTATCAATATGAAAGTCAATTACAGCACAATTAAACAATTTATATAGTTAAAACATTAAACATGAAACATGAATTCATTCATTCATTCAAACATGAAATTTCATTACAGGATTATACAAACCATAAAACTGTATAGCTCATAATTAAGAGCCCAATTTATTCAATTTCTGAAAGCCCAGTGGCACCAAAAGTGTTTTCAGTTGCTGATAGAAGGAGATCAAGGAGGGAACCATCCTGGTCTCCCTGGGGAGGGAGCTCCAAAGACTAGCAGCAGCCACTAAGAAGGCCCCCTTCCTTGTTCCCACCAAATGAGCCTCAGAAGATAACAGTACAGAGAGAAGGGCCTCTCCAGGTGAACGTAGAGCTCTACTGTCCTCATAAAGGGAAATATGGTATTTCAAATAGCCTGGACCCCAGTTGTATAGAGCTTTATAGGTCATTGCCAACATTTTGAATTGTGCACAGAAATGGACTGACAGCGTAGCTGCTGCAACAAGGGATTGCGTGTTCCCTGTAGTCTGTCCCAGTTAGCAATCTGGCTACAGTTCTTTGGACCACTTGGGACGAACCCATACATGTTATTGCAGACATACCCTTGGCATGAATGTCAAAGTCCCCCAGCATCACAGGCTGTGAGGACTGTAACATCTGAGGCCACCCTAACTAGCTTAGGAAGGGAGACTGTTAAGGAAAGGGGTGGGCAGTACATCAACAGAATCCCTAATGTGTGCCAGCCACCACTTTGAAATAATCCCCGTAGGGCAACCTGGTCAGATTATCCCGATAAACCACTGCAACTCCACCTCTTCAGACCAGAGGTCTCACATGCTACTTCACAGGGAATCCTGGTAGGTCAAAGCTAAGGAAGATTAAGCCCCTCCAGCATATCCAACCAGCTCTCTGTAATACCTACCAGGTCAGCACCTTTATCCAGGATCAGACCCTGAATAGCAGCTTTCTTACAACTCACCAACCTTGCATTAAGAAGCAGCATTTTCAATTCAGGGAGATTGCTGCCATGGCTATCAAGATTATTTGGAATGGAAGAGAGCATGGGGGAAATAATACCCTATTGTGCAGTCACTATCGGCCTCTCTCCATCCTTGCTCTTTAACTTGGGTCATGAGACAGCACTAAAATCTATTAAGCAAAGACTATGGGATATCACTTTTTGTAATCTTCAGACAAATTCCATCTCATCCTGCTCCTCCAGTGCTTTAAATATTCAGTATGTGGGACCGTTTCATCAAGCTGCTTATTTAAATAACTTGACTGTCCCAAACTATTGCATATTATTCACTAAGGCCAGATGCAATGCTTTTCCATCAGAGTTACTTTTTGGCAGATTTGCTGGGCTGCCCATTTCCTCAAAACTCTGGCCCTGTGGGTCACAAGATGTTGAATCTGTGTCGTATATTTTGCTATCTTGTATTTTCTATAGTCAGAGTTGCCATCATTTGATATCTCCCTTACCGAGCTGTATGCTGGGCCGTTCGGAAAAATACTATGTAAAAGTCCTGTTGGAGGACATATGTCCAAACGTAACCCAATCAGTTGCTAAATTTCTGTCATCAGCTATTAAGATCAGAGAGAGGGAAGCACCAAAAATATGCTGGGATACTGGCAATGCACTTTAAGATCAACCCAATTATATTGCACTAATGAGCGGGACTTGACTGAACGCCTATTTATATTTTACTTAATAATCTATATTATTACCTATGATTTTAATTTACTTTATGTACCTTTTTATACTATTTTATACTATTTTATGCATTTATGTCCTATTTTTATCCTTTTATATCCTGTCTATAGTCTATCCTATTTATATATTTGTATCCTATTTTTAGTAGGTATATTTTATCTATACTGTACCATTGGATGGTTATGCTATGCTGGGTCGATGGACTGTAAAATAAAGTTTGACAATACTCTATTGTAAACTCTTCCCACAGGATGGTACAGCTGTCTTCTATTTCCATATTTTCCTCTACCCTGAATACCATGGATGGCTGCTCCCTAAGCAACATTACCTCCTTCCTTTGCTGACAACACATTTTCCCTCCTCACAAAAACGGTGAACAGTTCATCCCAACAGGGCAATGTCTGTAAGCAGCTGATCTGTTCTTATCCGCAAAGCAGCAGCAAAACAGTCCCTCACCCTCATTCCATCCCTGAAGTGCCTTCCCCAAAGGGGCAATCCCCCCTTTTGGTGTTACTCCCTTTGATGACAACCACACTTGTGGTGGATATGCCCCTGCAGTAGTCCTACGTATATTTCCCAGCCCAGAGAACTAGCCCAATCCAGCTGGGGAACTAGCTGAAAACTGCTGCCTGGGCCTCCAGTTTGCAAGGAGGCACTCAAACAATTTTGGTGAAGGAGTCCCTGGTGAAGGAAGAGGTGGCAGATGGAATATGCAATAGCTGGCAAGCTCCCTCTCCTTCACTCCCAAGTGGTCTTCGGGTCCTCGGCTCCTTTTTTCCTCTCTCCAGAGGTGCCGTGGATTAAAGAAGAGGTGAGTGACATAGCAGGGATGTGAAAATTTCTCTGTCTTGGTTCTGGTGAATTTCTTTGAACCTCACCTGCATTTTTTCCTATCCTTGTTCAGAGTGTAAAGTTTTATTTTACAGACTGAAATTTGCACGATTTTTAAAGCACATTTTAAATTATATGTGCAATTTACTATTTGTGCAATTTATTTAATTTACAAACTTTTCTACAAGTCACAAGAATTTTCTTCAGTTACAGTTTTCTCTGATATGTAATTTGCTTAGCACTTACTGTGGAGAAGAGGGTTTCTGTGTATTTTTCTTTCAAATACAAGCATGTTACTTGTTTTCATTTTAAAAAGTGGACTTTTTTGTCCTCTTTATTTCTTAGAAGCATCCCATAAAATTTGTAAATGTGTGAATGCTCAAAGCAAGGTATGAATTATCTGGCAACAAATATCTGGAAATTAACAAAGATGCTACTTTCATCAAGAGTGCTGAGTTGAATGAAATCTTAGAGGAAGCTTGGAATTATATTTGTGAAGTTGATTCCTCAGCAATGTCAAAATAAAGCTCAAATCTTTCCAGAGCTACCACCCACTGCTGAAATGAAGATAAATGTTTAGAAACATGAGTAGTGTGTATTAAAGATGCACAGCTGAGGAGTCTAGCTTTCTATATACAGGCACACTTGTAAAAATGAGGGATGCTTGAAGTATTTGTCAATTCCAACATGAAAAGACTTGGTCTGCACCTCATAAACTAATCTGCAAGTCAGATCATAGGTCATTTCCGCACTACATTCTTATAGTGCTATTATTCCACTTTCAACATCCTATGGAATCTTGGGGTTTGCAGTTTAGGGAGGGGCATTTAGATTTCTTAGCCAGAGAGCTCTTTGGCCTCAGTAAACTACAAACCACAGAATTCCACAGGATATTAAAAGTGGAATAATAGCACTGTAACACTGAAGTGCAGAAATGGCCTTAGTTTCCCATTGGCTTTTGCGTTTCCAGAATGTTCTTCTACAGTTCTCAGCTCAAAAACACCACACATTTTTAAAACACACATTTGAGAGAAGATACATTTTGAGGTGACACACAGAGAGGAAATTGCAAATTTACACATGTGAATGTTCATGCAGATTTTTTTAAGCCACAGATAGATGCAGGAGTGAAATGGATTTAAGGATCAACATGCATAAAAATGAGAAGGACCTTAAATGAACCGATTCATTCCTCTCCAATAAAACTATTTACAGTGTGATCCTGAATATGTTTACTCTGAAGTAAGTCCTGCTATGTCTAATGCTGTTTATTCCCAGGCAAAGGTATGTAGAATTGCAATCTTTGTCCTACTGAATTACCAAAACGAAACAAATAAATAAATAAACAAGATCAAGGTGATGAAAGAGTTCATGAAACACATTTATTTTAGCACCCTAAACTAGTCATTGTAAACACCATTAGGTCTTAACATAAAAGGAAAAATGGAGATTGGGCTAGCAATATATTAAAAGATGCAAACTTTACGATCATTCAGACATGGACAAGACTGGCCCTCAGAGCTGGCTTCTAAAAGTAATATATAATGACAATGTCTAAAATGACTCCTATTCCATATGTTCATTCAGTAACAGAAACGATCATCCAAAGGTTTGTAGAGAATTGGTAACTATTTGTGGAATTTTGAAACTGCAAATAGAGGGCTGGAGATAATCATATGCTCATATTTTATTTCTTCTAAATTTGCAATCATGTAATTCTGTGGGGGGAATGAGGTGTATCAATATATGTTATATTTTTTTCTTTCTTTCTTTTTGTGCATGCCAGGATTCTGTTTTGCGTACACACTGCAAGACGATTCTGATCATCACATCACAAACTGAAAAAACAATTGTTTTTTTGCCTGAGCCATTGATTGATATGCCGTCAGTTGAATAAAGATGATTTCTTGTCCCGTGAGTTTTTACTGGCACACATCAAGACTTTCTAGAGGATGCAGATGTTAGAAATGGCGGAGGTTGTTTCAGTAAAAAATGACAAACATCATCTCTTGAAATGATATTATTTTATCATTGATTGTTGAGCCAGATTTAAGTGTGCTTCAGAGGCTGGAATACACACAACTGTTTTTACAGATCACGTTTCTATAATGTCCCAATCAGTTGAATTGCCTTCATCAGAGTACAGCTTTTCTTCAAACATGTACCACCAATTTTCCAAACCTAGTGGGCAATGATTCATTTCTCCTTACTCTCTCTTTTATAGAATCATAGAGTTGGAAGAGACCCCAGGGGCCATTGAGTCCAACCCCCTGCTATGCAGGAACACCTATCAAAGCATTCCCAACAGATGGCCATCCAGCCTCTGCTTAAAAACCTCCAAGGAAGGAGACTCCACCACACTCCGAGGCAGCAGATTCCACTGCCAGACAGTTCTGACCGTCAGGAAGTCCCTCCTGAGGTTCAGGTGGAATCTTCTTTCCTGCAGCTTGAATCCATTGCTCCTTGTCCTAGTCTCTGGAGCCACAGAAAACAAGCCCGCTCCCTCCTCAACATGACATCCCTTCAAATATTTAAACATGGCTATCATGCCCCCTCTTAACCTTCTCTTCTGCAGACTAAACATCCCAAGCTCCCTAAGCCGTTCCTCATAGGACATGGCTTCCAGACCCTTCACCATTTTGGTTGCCCTGCTCTGGACGCATTCCAGCTTGTCGATATGCTTCTTGAATTGAGGTGCCCAGAACTGGACACAGTATTTCAAATGAGGCCTAACCAGTGCAGAATAGAGTGGTACCATTACCTCCCTCGATCTAGACACCATACATACTCCTATTGATGCAACCAAGGATCGTGTTGGCTTTCCTGGCTGCCGCATCACACTGCTGACTCATGTTCAGCTTGTGATCTACCAAGACTCCTAGATCCCTTTCACATGTACTGCTATCCAGCCATGCATCCCTCATCCTATATTTGTGCATTCCATTTTTTCTGCCTAAGTGCAGGACCTTACATTTCTCTCTGTTGAAATTCATTTTGTTAGCTTTGGCCCAGCTCTCCAATCTGTCAAGGTCATTTTGAAATTTGATGCTGTCCTCTGGGGTATTAGCAACCCCTCCCAATTTGGTGTCATTTGCAAATTTGATCAGCATGCCCTCCACTCCTTCATCCAAGTCATTGATGAAGATGCTGAATAGCACTGGGCCCAGGACAGAACCTTGTGGCACCCCACTAGTCACTTCTCTCCAGGATGAAAAGCAGCCATTGGTGAGCACCGTTTGGGTTCGGTCGGTCAACCAATTACCAATCCACCTAACAGCAGCCCTGTCCAGCCCGCATGTTACTAGCTTCTTTGCAAGAATGTCATGGGCAACTTTGTCAAAGGCCTTACAGAAGTCAAGATATGCCAT
Source organism: Cyclura pinguis (assembly GCA_030412105.1). Classification (NCBI taxonomy): domain Eukaryota; kingdom Metazoa; phylum Chordata; class Lepidosauria; order Squamata; family Iguanidae; genus Cyclura; species Cyclura pinguis. The sequence continues at coordinate 124,702,202 of CM059599.1, forward strand.
GTCTACAGCATTCCCTACATCTATCAAGCTTGTAACCCTATCATAAAAAGAGATAAGATTAGTCTGGCATGACTTGTTTCTGAGAAATCCACATTGACTTTTAGTGTTGACTTTCCCTGGCACTTTGCATTTGTTTGGTGGAATGGAAGGCAGCATAAAAATGGCCTCTGCTGTATGTTGTGTTGTTGTTGTTGTTGTTGTTGTTGTGTCACTTCAAGTCATTTCCAATTTGTGGCAACCCTAAGGTGACCTTATCATAGGGTTTTCTTGGCAAGATTTCTTCAGAGGGAAGTTGCCTTTGCTTCTCTCTGAGGCTGAGTGTGACTTGCCTAGGGTCACCCAATCGGTTTCCATGAATGAGCAGGGATTTGAATCCTTGTCTCTAGAATCATAGTCCAACAGTCAAACCACTATACCCTACTTGATTTACAACTATTTTTATCCCATTTTGTGCAGTTTTCTTAGCAATATTCTCTTAGCAATTTCTTAGCAATATTCTTTTCCACATACATGGAGAGTTATTATGCTTTTAGTAAGGCAGCAGAATGGAGTGGAATGGCAACAATCTGATATGAAAGATATCACTTAGAAGGACCAGAGTTTAGAAAGTTACTTTTTAGAAGCAATTATTCATGACTGTTGGGAATTATTTAAGTATGTGGTTGGACAAAAAATGTACCCCTGGTAGAAAAAACTGTGCCAATTCGACACTGATAATGTGCAGTCAGAAATCTTAGAGGGAAACTAGACACATTTAATACTTAGTAACAACTTAAGTGACAATATTTATCAGGCAAACTTGGTGAAAACAGGAGAAACTCAGTCTTAAAGGGATAGCAATTTTGGCACCACAATTTTGGCACAACAATTATGAAGCAGCAGGAATGGCTCTCACGCCGGAGTGTTTCTTTTTAAGTCTATAGGAATTTATGCAGTAGGAATATTGATTTCTTCTTTTAAAAATTCCCAGTAGTTGTATTTACAAGATCCGCGTAAGTAGTCAATTACATTATAATTACATGTAAAGCAATTCTTTAATTTTTCGGTCCTCAAACATAGTTAAAAGTTAAAGAAACAACTGAAATAACAGAAATGATTTCATTTATAAATAACATTTTTTTAAAAAAAATCTGAATTCTTCAAGCCACTGGCTTGTGATTCAAATGCCTGTCCATGTTGTCATTGTTCCAACACATACAGCGAAGCAACAAAGGCTCAGGCAGTTGCACAAAGCACAGAAGGAGACAGCATTTGAATGATGAGATAGTCTTCCTTCACCATTTTGTGAGATCATATCTCCTACAATGAGCTAACAGTCACAGTTATGTCACAAAAGGAATTAAATTATAATAATTAAATCACAATCAGAGTATAATCTAGTTATACAGAGTTGACTAGTAACTAGTTATTTGTAACAAATTAATGCTGAGATATGGGAAGAACGCACCAGTAAATACAGTAGTACTTCATATCAAGCAATTTTCAAGTTCCAGAAAAGATAGCCCAAACATATAAACTTCCAAATACATATTAGTTGAGAAGGAGAGAATTATCATGAGGTTCCTAGCTTTACAAGAAAGATCCCTGAAAAAAGGATGTATGTCTTTAGTTGTGAAACAAGACAGACAAAACTGGTCTTAGACTCAGCCCAAGAACACACCTCCTCTCCTTGCTTGCAAGGTGATCACCCATAATAGCTTGGGGAGTGCTGATTAATATTTTCCCCAACTTGGCACCCCCAGGTTTACTGGACTTCAATAGCCCTCATCCACAGCCAGTGAGGCACTTTGGTGTGGTAATCCAGCACCACAAGCAAGTTCATGAGTGCATCCTAAGGAAATGGCTCTCTGTTGTGCTTGCTTTTCCCTTAAATAGAGGCAATATATTCAGAATGTTTCCCACTTGATTTTTTTGGGGTAGATTAGGGCCACTATAGAGCCGAAACTCCCTAATCTCTAAATCACTACCAAAAGTCCTTTGGAGAAATCCGTGATTGAAGTCTTACCTTTCAACCCCTGGTGACCGCATGAACCAATGAAAAAACAGCTTTCAGCTCCAGCTTGACTTGGGGTTTTGTGTTTGCAGCTGTTAACATAAACAAGGATTCCCCACTGCAGAGCTCTCAGCAGGACTGCAGCATTGTGTTTTGTGTTACACTGACAGAAAGCGATGCTTGGTAATCAGGAGACAACTTGGGACTAAAATGCAACAGTGAATTTAGTGTTTTGCTTCTGAAATATAAAATCCACAGGAATCTTTACTCGTTACTATATTATACTGACTACTTAACATTAAACCAAACCAAGCTGAGGACTGTGATATATAATAGTTAGCAGAGCTCCTACCTTCAATTGAGATCAGGTGGGTACTTTGCCATCAGGTCAGTACTGTGATCCCCAAGCTAAGGCATTGAATTTCAGGCCCATGGAAGCCAATGTGAACCTTAAAAGTACAGTGAGGGACATACTGGCGGAGCCAGACCAACATTTGCTGCTGCCTGAGACAAAAGGTCGATATGGGGTCCCCTTCCCCCCACCCGATGACATGCACAAAAAATGAACTAGACAGGCAGTTGTATTTTACCCCAGTGCTGGTAATTCTAATTTACAGACATAAGACTTTACTGGTTTCTTGTATATTTTTGTATTCTCAGATGCCTTGAGTCTTTTTTCAGAAAGAGGTATCTGAAAAACACTCAAACTAGAGGAACAACAAAACAATGGAATGACATCCTTCCCCACTTTGGGCACTAGATGGTTGGGTTTGGGGAAACCTGAAAAAGGGAAAAAGTGGGGAAACCTGAGCTCAGATGCCTACTCACCGATGAAGCTTATTGAGTGATACTTGAACAATAAATGTTACTTAGCCTAATCCACCTTATCAGATGGTTGAAACTACAGGTTGCTCATCCCAGCTCAGAGCATCAAACAGAGTTTACTTTCTAAACCAGCTGTAAGTATTTTTAAAGCAGGGGCTTTGCAGAGCTATGTCAGTCTGTGTCCTCTTTTTCTGAAGACCAGAGGAAGTGAGATTTTTGTTAAAACCAGTTGCTTTTTCCCTCAGGAAGCATGATGTAACTAGAACCATTTCTGCACTGCACTGTTTATAGTGCTATTATTCCACTTTCAACATCCTGTGGAATCCTGGGGTTTGCAGTTTAGGGAGGGGCCTTTAGAATTCTCAGCCTGAGAGCTCTTTGGCCTCAGTAAACTACAAACCCCAGAATTCCACAGGATGTTGAAACTGGACTAATAGCACTACAACAGTGTAGTGCGGAAATGGCCTAGACCAGATTTCTTCACATAGTTACAGAACCTTTGCAAGGAACTTCAGGATATAAAATATACAACAGAACTGGTCCGTTGACAAGGCTTCTCTCTTTTTCTTTCCTTTTCTCCATGATTGCAAAAAGTAGTTTGCAATGCCAACATGAGGCCAAGGTGAGCTGGCTGATTCTTGGAGTTATGCTTAAGCCATGAAAGCAGACCTGAAACAGACTTTAAGCATCCAGGATGTCTAATATCTCAGAACACTTCATTTTAAGACAGAATTTTCATACGGAAAATATCCCTGTAAAAGAATATGAGGAAAACTGGGTCCTGGTGGGACTGTTTAAAAAGTAATTACTTTTCCTCCCTTGACCTTAGTTTGATCTTATAGAATCCAACGCATTTATGTTTGAATTGTGTAACACTCTGGCAAGGGAACGCTGTGCAGCACCAGCCTTGAAAAGGGACAGAAGAATGGAGTTAAACCTCCTGAGGAAACATATCCCTAATTGCATTGCATTTTGTTCAAATATTCTTCATCCTGCGCTTCATTCTCTGAGATTGCTTCTGTCTGAAGTACATTTTCGAGTTGGCCCAAATTGGTCTGGCCCATTAGCAGATGCTCAAGGTCATATAGCAACTTGCCACATAATATACTCTCTCGTCTCCAGCTCGGCTAACATGGATGGATTATTTGATCAAGCCAATAGTCCTTGGCCTCCGCTCATACCTTTGAAGGAAGGAAGGCCTGAGGCCAGGATTCCAAGGGGCGTGTGCCCTTGTTTGAGACATGCACATTCCATCAAGACACTTGAAAGGAAAACTCCTGCCAGGACATGTGAGGTATTTTCCCTTGGGCTTCATTTTAAGCTGCTTTCATGCCTAATCCCCAGACTGTTTTTTAAATTTGGGAACATTTAAAGAGCAGATTGAATACTCTGAGGAAGTTTTGGAAACAAACCCATTTTTTGTGATTGCGGCGGGGGGGGGGGAGTACTTCCTTGCTATATAAGGCACGAGTAAGGTCCCAAGGAAGTTAAATAAAATAATTAAAAATAAAGGGTTGTTGTGTTTGAGAATATGTATCAATATATTCAGGGCATTTAGTGAATCCCTGAGTTCAAGTGAATTGTTTTTGCTCCGGAGTTTTGGAGTACTCTGGGGCCTGGGACGTCCCTTTTGTGGAACTTCCCAAGGGAAACCGACTTGGATACTTATTTATCAGCTTTTAGATGCCATGCACAGTCTGTCCCTTTTTCTCCCACAGCTTTTAACAGCTTTGAGGGTATTATGATGTATTTTAATCTCTTGTACTATTTTTTAATTAATTTGATATTTTACATCTATCTTTGGTTGTCTTTTAGTAGTACTTCTGTCCTTTAAAAAAAAAAAGAGCCCGTTTTCAATTTATGGTAGAATCAATTGTCATCTGATGGTAAAGTTAAAACAGTATAAACTGCAGTTGTAAGCTGCCTTGAGGGTTTTATAGCACGGAGATGAGCCGAACTAGCTAGCTAGCTAGCTAGATATTAATAACTGGAATATAAATTTCAGCCCCTTTTGATATCAGTTTCCAGCCTATGGAATTGCTTAATCTATGAGAACCAATTTTGTGAATATATCCAGAGTCGATAGCACAAAACATCCTGATTCAAAGCACTTTCTACACTTCTCGCTGGATGTTTTCTTATTCTGTTCCTCTCTTCCCTGTTGTTTTTCCTGGATGCTTGGCTCCTTTTCATATTTTTGTTGTGATGGAACTGTTTGTAATTTCATACTGATTGTTGTGTTAGCCTTTTATTGTGTGTTATTATAACTCACTTAGATACAGGATATAAGTCATCTTAACAACAGCAACAACAATGAATGGGGCATATTTTCATATCTGACATGCACTTTTGAAAAATGTATTGCATGTTCTGAACTGCCACTGAAACTAAGGATATTTGGAAAGAGAAATGATACAGGAGTAAAAATGTAATCACCAGAATCCTTTTAAGTGACATAATTTTGTGTATACCTAGCTACATAGCAGAGGTGTTAAGAAACCTGATTACTGAATTGCCAAGACGTGTAACAGGACACCAGCAAGAGTGTCCAATGGGCATCGGTGCTTGGAGCTCATTGGGATCGATGCAATGGGCAACAGGACCAAGGTGATACACATCAGGAGCTATGTGCTTTACACCAGGACTGATGTGATGTACAGTAGTCCCACTGTGCGTCTGCCTCACTGTGCATTGGTCTGTTGTGCACTGGACACCAATGTCCATTGGACATTTTACTGACCGCTATATAGTACTATAATAGCAGCCCTCTATTGGATATGGATGTTGTGCCTACTTACAAAGATGCAATGCCCCAACAGCATTTTGGCCAGCCTTCCTCACCCTGCCCCCCCCCATATTAAATTGCTTCTCCCCTTGTGCTGTCTGGGGATGGTGGGAGTTGTCAGCTAATACATCTGGAGTACTCTAATTTGGAGAAAGCTAGTGTATAAAAATATTCTATAAAGAGATGCTTATTAGCTCACAACCTGGAACATAAAAACAGTATTCAGTTTGGCATTCCGTACGTTAGGAGGAGCAGCACAGTTGAAAATACATAATGAAAAGTTTGTCTATTGTATCCAGATTTAATCACACTAAGAGCAGACTAGGGATGTAAATCACTTATTTCACTTTGCCATGCAAGAATGAATAATTTCAAATGTTGAGGAAGACTGTACATTTTTAAATGCTTTTTCACAAACCCAGAATTTTGTGCAGAGAATGATGTATTTTGCACAAAACACACTGTTTTCTGCACAAAAAAATAGTTCCTGTACAAAAACTCATCATTTTTTTTTTGCACAAATGAATTTTTTTGCCAAAAAAACCCCAAAATCCAAAAAAAAAAAAAAAAAAAAGGGCCAAAAAACTTCAAAATGCAAAAGAGGTTGCAAAAAGAAAAAGAGCAGTTGACTATTTTGCCTTGATGTGCCAAAGCAACCTTTGGTGAACATTTTTCTTACATCCCTAAAGTACTCACATTGAAATGCATGGGACTCTTAGTTATGACTCAGGTACACTCCAATGATACTGGTGGCTCTCTACAACTAACTGTAGATTCAATTCATTATGTATCAGAGTTTAAGGGATCTTTATCCTTTTTCTATCAGTTATTTCACACAGTTTGCATTAACATCCCAAGAATGCTATATTTACTAGTATGGAACCTGCAGCCCTTGAAACCAGCAGTTCTGGTATTTGAGCAAGACCTATGGCTGGACTCACAGGCTGTAATCCAGTTTCCCCTCAGCATAGCATAAATACCCACATGCAGAGAATAGCTTGTGCCAGAACCACACAATTCCCATGCAGAATAGCAACACTGCACAACACATGTCGAAGACTGGGTACCACTGTGCAACCTGCAATGCACTATTGCCATTTGCAATGTACGGTCACAATGTGCAACTTTGCAATATGCACACCTCTACTTCCACTGCACAATATTTCTATTCTGCTATGGTAAATAATTTGCCTTGCATGAGTAGTGTGACTTATGCATGTGCATCTCACTTACAGAATGCCAGCAACAATGGATCTGGAGTTGGAGTCAGAGGGAGTAGTTCCCAGTGGGTTTTGAAGGTCTGCAGATGGAGTCCAAAGATTTCTGGCAATCCTAGGAGTGCAATGCAATTTGTTTTAGGCAGGAGTGGTCCAAGAGGCAAGGACCACAACAATAAAGCTGTGCACTTACCTACTATTTAAAAAGAAACTGTCTCAGGAAATAAAATAGTCTTGCCCCTTTCCTCTGCTGGTATCTGAGCCAAAAACAACTTAAACCACCTCTCAAGCACTTGCCCAGAGCAACCCTATTTGTTATGATGGCAATGGGATGATGGCAAAGGCCATCCTATTTGCTAGTATTTATAGCAGCTATTATTTCTGTTACTTTTGACCCTACTGAATAAAACTTTCCCCCTCTCTTCACGCATCTGTGTATAAAAGAGTTATGCGATCCAGCAAGAGACATTCACATTAATGGGAAACAAAAGATTTCTAACTCTTATGATGTGTTTATAGCCCATTTGTGCTGTAATTACAAAAAAAAAGAAACCATTTAAGGCCATTTCCACACTAGATGTCATTAGCGCGTTGTAGCATTTCAATCCTGGCACTGCAACTCACACGATGCCATCGGGTTGGGAACACTCTTTTCAGCACTCTTCTCCCCTAAGTGAACGGGTAGCAGTATTGCCAGTGGTGTTCCTTCTGCATTACAGCATCCTTGGCCACTCCTGTGCCCCGTCTTCACCTTGCCCTACCATCCCTGATTGGACAGTTTTGGGTCGGGGTTGGAAGCCGTACCGGCGCAGCTATGTTTTAACCCCATGACGTACCAGTACACTATTTCATTTGTGCACTATAATGCTAAAAAATGTATTTAAAAAAATTAACTCAAATGACAAATGTAAAATAAACACAAAGAGGTAGCAGATTCCAAACTTGCCACACCCTGGGAATCGCTGAGGGAGAGTAAAGCTGAGCACACCTACACCGTGTCCACTGCTGGATCTGCAACAACAGGAGGCACTATCAAGTGCTATAATGGTACCGCACTAAGATGGCTGATGGGATTGAAGCACTAAAAGGGGCTCTTACTGGATTTTTTTCTCAAAATAGAATAAGGTGGTTTGGTGACTCTTGGGGGCAGGATAGCATCTAGATAGTGACAAGGTTGTGTGGTAGCATGGTTCCTGGACCAGAAACAACCCATCGGTGTTCTGCTATAGCAATATTGTGCAGAAATGGCATAAGAAAAAGAAGCAAAGATATCATGTGATGCAAAATGTTACTTTCTTGAATGGGGTGGACAAATTGCTGTCTACGTGGATACTACAGTTTCAAAGTAATTTCTGTTTCTTGTAGTTTTTAAAGGGCAGTTCATTGTCAATAACTGTTACAATGTTTTTAAAATGCCTCATTGTATTCCTTGCTACTTTTCTATTACTTTTTGCTACTTTGGAGGAATGTCTAAAAAACAGGATTGGCATCAAAGGACTTACCCAGAAAGGAAAACATCCCAGGGAGCATCAAGACTTTCCAGTTCTTTTTGTTTTGATTTTACCTGCACATTGCTGATTTTCATCCAAATTGTTTCTTGAAATATCCTGGGCTTCCTCCCTCTTCTCCCTACTACTGATCACACATCACATCTAGACCCTGGCAATGTTTCAGAAATTGCTTTTCAGCAATTTCCACTGAGCCACTTTAAATTATTGTTTGGGAGTTATAATCAAAGTATTAAAGTGCTTTAGTGATCGTACACTAGTCAAGCATGAGGATCCTTTTCTTTTACTGTTAGTATTCTTCTTTCCCTCACTTGAACTCTCTTGAATCTGGGTCTTGAAATAAAATTGCTATGCTTCTTCATGGCAGTCGTCTTAGCTAGTTCCAGCATAGCACAGACAGTCATGGAGAGGTATATTTCATTGCAGGAAACAATGAGTCAATTTAAACTGTCCTAGAGAGTGAGAATGAAAAGTTTTTGATAATGCCAGAAGTTCCATGGTTGGGGAAAATGTCAGGTAGATCTCCAAAATAAAATTGGTTTGTACAAGAGCAAAGCCTGGGACTTTCAGAGACTTTCTCCTGTCCGGAGAGGTCCTAAACATGAAAAATTCCTTCAAAATGTCTCTCAAAAAGCCCTTCAAAGGTAAATTCAAAAAGTAACTAGAAAAAAAAATACTTGTTATACCAATAAAGCAACACACTTTCACATGTAACATAACTTTAGAAATGTGACTTCATTGTATTTCATTACTAAGAAAAGTAAATCATTGCCAAAACAAACAAACACTGAACTCATTACTTCCAATCTCTGGTTGGAAGTTTGGAGTTTTCTGTAAGTGGAATGTTTAGAATTTTCTTCCTGAGTAAGCAAGAAGTAAAATAGGCCTGAGAAGCCTTTTGAAGGCAGTGGAAGTATTTGCATTGTTTTTTAATCTGTTCCCTTGAGAAACAGCCTTTGTCTCAAAATGTGTCAGGAATAAACAAAAGTTGTATGTGTGCGGCAGGAGGCAGGCAGTACACAAGTGCAGCTGTTCTTTTGGTTTGGTATGCAGTTTTACAGCTGTTACTTTGATTCCTCTGGGTGGGGATTTGTAGAACCACCCCAAAATTACCTTCTAGCAGCTTTGTCGGGTTTACCCACTTTATGACACGGATGGATGTGTTGAGCCCTGAGAGTCAAATTCACAAAAGATAATTATTTTATTGAGTTAATAGGCAATAAATGGGTAATATTAAGATACCGGAAATATGGGGCATAAATATCCACTAGACACAAATCTTCAGTCAGTGAATGTGCAGTAAAACATTATTTTGAATGTCAGTAAATGAGACTATTCTGGGAAAAGCATTTAAATATAGTTTATTTATATATGCATCATTGTACTCAGCACATAAGCAAGTGCCTGAACCCACTTATTCCATAGAGTTGTCTTTTGTGTACTTTTGTGCACCTTTGGAAAGCTTTTGCAGAGTTATGTGGACATTGTTTAACCAGGTGTGAGAGAGAGGGTACTTCAGCACTCTAGTATTTTGGCATTTGGGGTATCCTTTAAGTTTTATGATCACCTTTGTATAATAATCCTAACAAGTGGCTCTCTAATTAAGACTTTTCTCAAAGAGCGTTGGAAGCAATATTGTATTGTATTGTATTGTATTGTATTGTATTGTATTGTATTGTATTGTATTGTATTGTATTTATTGTAGTCTGGCTTGTAGCCCCTTTGACATTAAAGCTAAAAAATATCAGGAAAACATATTTAGTAGAGAAAGCTATTAATTCCACAGGGGGATGACTTCAGCGGATGATAGTGTTATTTATTCATTTATTTGGCATCATTAACCTGCATGGAACTTCACATGAGTGGCTTACAATTGTAATTTGACAGTTTCCTGCCCTCAGACCTACGAACTAGAAGACATGAAACGAAAGGAGAAGGGGGATGATACTGGAGGGGAGAAGACTGCATCCAGAAGAGGCTGGCTGCTCTTCTCTCCCTCAGGAGCTGCAGCAGTAGCAGTCAGAATGGAAAGAGGCCTTTCCCTAGTCACTGGGACCATGGCACAATGGAACTGTGCCTGGCTGCTGCTCACTCCCTCAGAGGCCACTTTGTTTGTTTGTTTGCTTATATCCCAGCTTTCTCCCAAATGGGAGCAGTTGTGGCAGTTGGAATGGAGGGAGGCCTCTCACCAGCCAATGGCACAGTGAAACTATATTTCGTTATTTTGTTGTTTTGGACGGTGCTGGTACTGTATCTGCCTGTGTATGAGATGCACCAGTGTATAATACGCACCCGATTTATACACTGGGAAATACTATTTGCCAGCGTATGAGATACTCCAGCATATAAGACTCATCCCATTTTCAAAGTCTTATATGCCAGCAAATACAGTAATCTATGGGAGAGACATAAGCATTTTATATTTTCTATAAAATCTCATGGATGAAATATATAAACTGTTCACAGGGTCCGTTTTTCAAAGACCTGTTGCTAAGAGCAGTAAATGTAACAAGGGAATCATGGCTTCCACAGCAAGTTTCTTCCTTGCCCTGCTGTCTCCCTGCTCCAGTTAAATGTGATTGTGCTATTTGCTGCTTGGACTGGGCCTTTCAGGAACTAAAAAGTGCCATACAAGTTGTTTTAGATGAATAAATGCATTTACCCTCAGTTGTTACTTGCTGAAACGCCTTAGCAATGGCCTGTTTATTTGAATGGGTTTATGAAATAGCGCTTCAATCTGAGTGGGGGGAAATAGGTATTCCAACCAGGAGTCAAAGACCACATTCAGACTGGATTACATGCATGTTTTCAAAAAGTGTTAATGTGTTAATCTACTGGTTACTTGATCCAGGCAAAATGCCATGATATTCCACATGAGCAAAATACCATGGTTGTTGGAAGTTTCATATAAATATTACCCACTGTGTTTCCACATTTGAAGTGTTATACTTGTCTATTAAAGTCAACACACCAGAATGGGTATCTGGAGATAAGCAATATTATTACATTCAGATTTATAAACTCAAGATAAAAACTTCATTTTTACTAAATAAAACGGAATGGAATATTAATCTTTTTGTTATTTCATTTGCGGCATGTGAATATTTCAGCCATGCCTTGCAGCAGTAAAAACACATTATACTGTGTGTTTTACCATTGTGTCCCGTAATGTTAGGCTCTCAGTTCTGTATGGAGTCCAAAACAAAACAGAGAGCATGGGAGGCAGCGCACTAGGCTATGAGGAAGGATATTGATTTACAGTGAAATAGGTCTCACACTAAATAAAAAGTTCATTCATTATTAAAACATCTACTTTTATATAGTACTCCTGACTCTGTTAGAAAAATTACTCATTGAAGAAAAGGAATTTGGGTGAGTCGAGACCACACAAGCTGCATCTATTTATCGTTGACGTCTCACTGGGTTAAGCATAAAGTCAGCTTAAGTTGTTCTATGTGTGTTGATACAGCAGAATCCTATGCAATGGATATACCTCATGGTGAGGAACCACCAACCAATGGAGCTAACCCATCAGAGCGTAGTGCCATTTCTTCACACATTTCCCCACTGCAATTTGACTTTAAAATGAAAGGCTTCTCCTAGGGCTAAACTGAGCACGGGAAAGTAGTGGAAAGTAGGGGAAGATCACAACTGGGGAAGGACGGTTTTATCTTTCCCACTACACATATTGGCCCTTTTTGCACATTGCCTTTCTTCTGGAGCCATCACGTGGCAATCCCGGGAAAGCCTCTCCCAGGAGCGAATTGTATGTGCGACGCTCTCCCTCCGTACCAGCTGCCTGGTGGATGGGAGGAAGCACAATGGCTCAGCTCCTCCCTTCTGCAGCATAACCTGGCAGTTTCCCAGGCTGTGCTGGGGGAGGAAGTGCAGCCATTGTGCTTCCTGACATTCCACATGACAGTTAAGTGCGGTAGGGATGCGGGAGGACTCTGCAATCATGGGTCACATTCGGGACTAACCTGAACATGATTTAATCCACAATTGCAATGGGATGGCCACGGGATGGCAACGACATCATGTAGAACCATCGTTGTGATCCCGTGGCCATTTTGCATTGGAGGTGGTGTGCGAAAAGGGCCATTGTAACCCTGCCCCAAAATCTCTCTCTCTCTCTCTCTCTCTCTCTCTCTCCCTCTCTCCCCCCCCCTCTCTCTCTCACATACACACACACTGTAATTGGTATATATACCTCTGTGTTGAGTTCAACAGGGCCAACACTGAGTTAATTGGAAGTCCAGAGATTTAATCATACCAATGCTGCTGTCACTTACGAATAAAATGGGCAGACTTCAGCACATTGGAAGTATTTTTGCTTGCATGTGCAGTTTTACTTCTTTTATATTGCTGTGGAGAAAGTTTGGTTGAGAAGAAGAAAAGAAACTATGACAAATAAGTAGCTAGCTAACCCTGAGTCTGAAGGTGAGCTGTTTAGCACTTTGTCATGTGGACCTCCAAAATAAAATATTGGTATGTAACAAAATCTAGAAGTTTGAGAGACTTTTTTTCTTGTCTGCAGGGACTCTGCACTGGAGGGAAATAGGAATAAAGATGGGGTTTGAAGGGGCTTGTTGTTAGTTTGAAAAAGGATAAAGAGGAGACATAATCTTTGAGACAAATGGAACCCTCCAGCGCCAATAACAGCTCTGAAGCTTTGCAAAAGCCTATAAATCCTAGCACAGTTTTGGCTGAATTTTGGTGGCAAACTGCACCAATATTAGTTTTGCTTCATTTCATCAGGGAAGACTTATAGAGCTTGAAGGCCACAAAAAGGGGTTGGAGAGATGCAAGTGGCTTGTGGGCTATGTGTTTCCAACCCTGCTTTAGTGGTTTCACTGCTGCACACAGTCCAGGTTTGGTAGTATTCTGGAGTGTCTTCCAAGATACTGCAACAAGGGAACCTATCTCTATTGTTGAAACACCTTCTCTGCCTACTGGTCTATCTCCAGGCATAATTCAAAGTGCTGGCTATGACTTAAATAGCTGCATATGGCTTAGGCCCAGACTATCTTGAAGCTCATTTCTCCCCATATGAGCTTGTCCAAGTCTTAAGACCTTTGAGGGAGGGTTCTCTCCATCTCACCACCTTCACAGATTCATCTGATGAGTTCAGGAGAGAACCTTCTCAGGCCATTTCTGCACTAGGCTGTTACAGTGCTATTATTCCACTTTCAAAGTGGAATAATAGCACTATAACAGCCTAGTGCGGAAATGGCCTCAGTGACTGCTCCTTGCCTAGGGAATTCCTTCCAAAACGAAGCTTAGTTGGAATGATATTTACGTTATATTATGATCTTAAACAGAACTTTCACAAAATGAGGTGTCATTGGTATTTGACGCCAGAAAAATTGGCCAAAATGCATGAAGAGGTTTCTAATAGATGTTGGTAATGAGAGCAACAAGTGGAACTTTTCATCATATGCTTGTGGACCCCCCCCCCCCAAATGGAATCAAATACATTCTATGATGTATAACATTCTGAAAGTTAATGTTCAATTGAAACTAGAATTATGTTTGTTGGGATTAGTAGAAGATCAATCAGAGAAGAAGTATGGCAAGATACTACAATATATGGCCACTGCAGCATGACTGCTGAATGCACAGAAATGGAAGAACACAGAGATTCCTGAGAAAACTGTTGGACTTAGCTGAAATGGATAAACTGATTATATTGATAAGAGAATAATCAGTGGTGACTTTTTCCAGAGACTGGAAACTTTTAATGGTTTGGGGGGGTTGCAAGAAAAAGAGTACAATATATTTACTATATGCTTTGACAATTAGTATTTTCGGAAAATTATCAGTTGAAGCATTTGAATGGTGTTTGTAATTAAATAAGTTGTTTTACAGAGTTGTCTGTAATCCATGTAATGAATGCAGGAAACCAATGTGTATTCCCCCCCCGCCCCCCCAGTATTCCTATTTTCTTTAGTTATCTTCTATTATTTAGTATTTCTTCTTCTATGTTCTTTTTTTTTCTTTGTTTTTCTTCTGTATTTGTGGTCATGATTAGTTTTTTGTTTGTATGCATTTTGAAAACTTTTAATAAAACTTTTTTGAAAAAAACAAAAGCAGGGTTTGTTGGCCTCCTCTCTTTCATGCAGCAGGCAAAGACTGTCTTATTAAACAAGCCTTCAGCCTTTAGCAGGTTAGGGTAGGAAGATGTACAGTGGGTGTGCTGCTTTTTAGTATGTAGTAGGTGCTTAACATGGTTTTAAATTAATGTTTTTGATTTATATTTAATGCTTTTTAAACTTTTTTACACCGTACTGTTTTACCTATTTTGTTTTGACTTGGGTAGTAAGCCATTTTGAGTCCCACGTTGGGAGAAAGATGGGATAGAAATCAAATAAATAAACAAATAATACCCCAGCACAGCATTTTATACAGGTTGTAATACTGTACAGCTCAACATATTTTAGTAGTACCACATGCGGACATATGCTAGGCTGAGCCATATACTACCTGGACTCATTCTACAGTTTCCTGTACCTGGCCATTCCATGCCTCATGGGGAGTGGACAGGATTGAGGAAGCATCTAGCTATGTTCTCATCACTGGACTTGAGATCTCCTGGGGTTCTTCAAAGGTCTCAGGGTTGCTGTACTCATTTCATATCTGGCTATGGGGACAGACATTTCTCTGATACTGCCCATTCCCCATGAAGCAAGGAATGGTTCTTTGGGGAGGGCTTCAGAAGCTGTATAGTAAGTCCAGGTGAAGCTTTTGGCACTGTGGAAGGAGGAAGGGAATACCAACCTCGATATCAATGATAAAGAGATATACATAGGCATAAGGGAAACTTACCTGTGTGTACGCCATGAACAGGATGCCAGCCAAGAAGAGTAACAGAGGGAATCACAACAACATGGGAATAATACAGCGTTAAATAGATTGTGCGTCCTCTGGGGAATCTATTAAGTCTAACAAGGGTTTAGATTTGAGTTTACAAATCTAGAAAAAGTGATCTTCCAGTGTTTCATATACAGCACTGTATATGGTGTATATGGGGGAACTGTATAGCAAAAAGTATGGGTATCAAATGTCTTAAAATTTGTCTTATCTATTCTCCTCTGGCAGCTTTTAGTTTGCATATTTAGGCCCTTTCCAGACATGGGGGAGGAGCTGCGAGAAAATGCCAGTCACCGGACTTCTTCAGCGTCCGGGCGAGTCTGTCGGGATGAGGAGCAGTATGAGCTCGTCGCTCCGCACTGCTCCGGCATCCAAAATGGCGGCTTTCGGTTGGTGGAGGCTCTCCACCAACCGGAGAAGCTCGCCAGCCTAAAGCCCGCCCCCGGCAGATCTGCAGGCATGCACTAGTGCGCGCCTGCAAATCTACACCAGAGCACAGCGACGGAGTGACACGGAGTCGCGCGCTCCGTGCTTTTTAAAAACCTCTAAAAAGAGGTTTTTAAAAAGCATGCTGCGCTACCAGTTCTGGTCGCTTCGGAGCGGACTGAGGTGCAGAACTACAAAAAGTAGTCCGCCCCAGTCCACTCTACGGTGCAGAAGACCTCCGTTGGAGGTCGCTCTGCACCGTTTCAATTGCCCCGTGTGGAAAGGGCCTTAGTGTCCAGTTCACCAGTGTATAGAATTATATCCAAGATCCTAAACTGCTACTGATTTTCTTCACCACCCTGGTCTTTTTCCCAATGTATATGCAGAACTGCACATACCTGCCAATGCACACAGGACAAAGAGAAAGAGAGAGAGAAATGCTACCTTGAGGTGGTGGAATATTGTTGTTGTAGTACTTGTGTTCCTTGAAGTTGTTTCCAACTTATGGCAACCCTATCATGGGGTTTTCTGGGGGCGGACAGTGTGTGATGCACCCAAAATCACCCAGTGGGTTTCCATAGCTGAGCAGGGAATCAGACCATGGTCTCTAGAGTCATAGTCCGACTTTCAAACCACTGTACCATGCTGGCTCTTGGGGAAATATTACTATACCATATTAACTTTTTTAAAAAATCTGAAATTTGAGATGAAATTTGTTTTCTTTACTTTCCTAACAAAAGATTTTTTACCTCATGTTTCCATTCTTTATATTGTGCATGTATGTTCCTTCAAGTCATCTGTCGACTTATGGCAACCCCATGAATTAAGTCAATTCTATACCAATGCCATCTGTAATTCTGTAACATTATGCTTTGTAATCTTTTCCTTACAATCTTTTTTCCCAGAAGGGGAACATTATATTGCCGGAACCTATCAACTGAAATCTTTTGAGAAAATTCTGTTAATAGAAATGTTATCAAGCAATTAACAAAGTGGTCTAAATGTACTTTTTCCCCCTTTGTGTTTCTTAAAATAAAAACGTCACATAAACCCGGGTCAAATCTTTGAAAATTATTACATTCTGGAACGTTGCCAACATATCTCATAACAAAGGTTTTAAAGTTAATAGTGTTGGAGATTAGAAATTGGGGTCAGTTACAGATCTGTGCAAAGTGATTTCTTTACATTAAGATGTAACAGCTGAAATTAATAAACCATATTCTTCTTTATTTCCCCCTTCCACCCCATTTAGCCGCAACTGAACTTTTGGTATATAAGCAAGGCCCTTCATGTTAATTGGGCAGAGCCATTCCTTAATAAAATAAAACAGTTGGCATTTTTAAAAAGGGAATTAAAATTACAGTTTGTCTTGGTGTAGTAAAAATTCTTTTTCACAAGCTGTTTTAATATCACTGACCCATACTCTCCAATCCAACATTTGACAATGAAAACTGGGACACGTACAACCACACAACTTCAGAATGTTGGTCAGGATGGCAAAAGAGCACACTTTCCACCACACATATGGCATTTTGGAGCAAGATTTGAGGAAGAATGGGGAAATGAAGAAGATGAGCCCCTTGACTTAATTTTGTATTATGAATACCCCATTTTGGGCACTCCATTTTGGCTGGAAAGGTACCATAGAGAGAACATCATAGAGAAAGAAGTTATGATACATTAGAGAGAGATTGGGAGGGCCCATGAGAAACTCTACCAGCTACTCTCTTTTTTGCATTGTTTCACACCATTGCCAAGTTAACTGAAAATTAATTTTAATGATAGCCTGTAGAACCAGAAGGAAGGGGAGTGGCTAATCTTGAAATGTTTGGGGTGAGTGGAGACTTCCCTCTGTTTGATCTACAAATTGCCCATTTCAAGAGGACCAACTGATCTGGCATAATTTGGGGCAAAGAGTGACTTAATTGAACAATCTATTTTATCTGAAGTACTTTGTATGAGAAGTTGACCAACTGCTTCTGTCTTTTATGAAATTTAAGGAACTCCGGGTATTTTTCTTCTAATACTTGGTGACTTTGGGTAAATCACACACTCTCTCAGCCTCAGAGGAGGCAAAGCCAAGCACCTCCAAACAAATCTTGCCAGCAAAACCCCATGATAGCTTTGCCTTAGGGTCACCATAAGTTGGAAATTACTTCAACACACACACACAACAACAACAACAACAACAACAACAACTCAGTCAAAGAAACCATGACCCCAGGTTTGCAAAACCCAAGCAGCGCTGTTGATAACAGGATGACCTGGAGATCTCTCATTCATAGGGTCACTATAAGTCAAAATTGACTTGATAGCAATGAATAAGAAGAATATAGGGACAAGCTGCTTTCAACAGAAGACTTTATATTTAAGAATCTGGAAGTAAAACCACACTATATAGACTGGTATGGGTAAAGCAAACACACAGCAAATGGAGGAAAGTTGTTTGGAAAAAGGAGGCTTTCAGCTGGGCCAAGAAACAACACAATCTTGGCTACATGTAACCTTGCTGTGAAGGTTAAGATGTGACCTATTTGCATTTTGTGCCAAACAAAATCTTTGGCTATGTTGTGACAAATGAAAACCTGGGCTCCTCTGACAGCCATTCATTGCAAAGGCTCTTGAACTTCACAGCAGAAATCAGGGGAAAGAAACAAAGGCTGCTAATGAAACATTTGCTGTTTGTGGTCCAAAGAAATGTGCACTCAGTCAGATATCGGCTGGACACCAGAACAAAAGAACATGAAGGCAAGAGAGTTCCAGACACACTGAGATGTCTGCAGCATGACCCAGGTTTTAAAAGTAGCCCCCATTTCTGCCTCAATGCTGTTATTAAAAGCAAAGGAAATGCAAACTGACCATCTCCACCTCCTTCAATTTTCATGAAGTAGGTCAGAGGAAGACCTCATAAGCTGATCAAATGTAGCAGTGATGTCACTAAAGAAAATATATGTTCAAAAGAGCTCTGCATGGTTGGTTTATAGGCACTCGCCACATGATTTAGGGTGGCCACCCAAACCTCAGGAGGAGGGAGGGGAAAAGTGGTTTTATATTGGTTCACTCATATCTTTGCTTTCCATTGGAAAAAAATGGAGAAGAAGCATAGGGGAGAGCGTGGGTAGGCATTGGGAGAGGCTAGCCCTCTCTTCTTCAGACAGAGGACAAGCTATCCCAGAAGTCTTATGAACTTCTGCTGGTTATGAATGTATTTATTTATTGAATTCATATTCCACCTTTCTCCTGATGGAGGATTTAAAGGCAGCTGAACGGGTGCCTGTGAATTAAATGCCTCATCTGAAAGCTCCCCTCAGAAACAGATTATCAAGAATTATATGGGAAACCTGAAAGATAGTGGAGGATCTTTCAAGTAAAGTAATTGCTACAGTAGGCAAAAGCTGAACAGTTTACTAGCCCAACCCAGCCATGCACATGATCTAGCAGGGAAAGAAATGTATTTTTTTTAATCAGTTATATAAATAATTGTGCACAATCAACATAGGCTTGGCTTCTTGAGGAAAGGTAAGAAACGTGTTACATGGTGTCAGGAGTGCTAGAGCATCTCACCCAGAAAGGTTCTTATTGTATATTGTTCAAGGAGGAGAGCCAAGCAGAATGAGGAAGAGAGAGGAGAGGACAGAGAAAAAGAAGGCTATGTAATACAGAAAAAGAGTGGATGTGGACCAACACACACACACACACACACACACACAAACAAATAGGAAGTTGCCATATATGGCCCAGGTCCAGATTATTTGAAGGACTGTATTCTCTCTTATAAATCTGCCCATGCTTTGAGGTCTGCTGCCAAGGCCTTTCTCTCTGTCCCACCACCCTCATATCTGGTATTTTGTGAATTTTTATCTATGTGGTTTTTAAACTTGTTCTAAGCAGCTTTGAGCGCTGAACAGGGAAAAGAGGGGATATAAATGATGATGATGACGACAATGATGATGATGAAAAAAAACATTTTGTGCCTAAATTTGTAAAATCTAGCTACCAATGACTATAGGCTCTCTAATTCCAGCATTATATTTCTGTGGAACATGTGAAAGTGGCAGCCAACAAATTGGTTGCACTTTTCATCAGAAAATACTGGCAACACAAGAAGATTGTAGGTATTAATGCCATATTTACCATGTAATGTTTCAGACTGAGAAAGAAACATGCGAGTCTGACATTACTGAGGATGCTGCAAATAACACAGACCAACCAAATGTCCACCATTTTGTAAGATGACGTAGTGGTTCCATAGGATTGAGAGAATGCTTTTAGTAACAGAAGTTGGCCTTGTAAAAGGGAGGTTTGACTCCAGCAAAGAACTTTTTTCACATTCATGGCAACAAGTCTGGCAGTCAACCAAGAAAGAGGATATGATGGAACATGAAGAATCCACTGCAGTGAGAAGAAACACATAGTATAACTTCATGACTCCATAGATCAGGCAGTGCGGACTGCAGAGGCTCCAAGAGGAGCTGGTCTAGTCGCTTAATCCCAACAGGTGTTGAACAGTCATGCTGAACTCATTCTTGGAGTAAAGATAAAAGTAGCATTAAAAAATTCTACTGCTAAAATAATTACATTTTAAGGGAAACTATATTTTCCGCTTCAACAAAAGCCCTTCCATTTAAATATAACACACACCTCTTATTCGTATTTGTCTACTTAGGAACAGAGAGGGAGAGCTAAGGCTAAATTCAGAAATGCTTTTGTGCAGCCCAGTTGGGTTTTAAGAAATTAATAAAAACAGCTTCTAGCAGCTGCTTAAAACAATTATGCTCTTCAAGAAAAGCTTCACAGACTACACAGAATCTTATGAAAATAATCGTTTCAATTAGTGTGTGGTCGGTCACTCCATGCACCTGCAAAAGAGACTTGTCCAAGGGAAAGTATCTGCTAATGTCAAGGAGAACAATTCATGGATTCATCACTGGGGCCTTTTTATATTACCACATTTACACAGATGTTAATCCCTGGGGTGCAAACACCAGAAGGATAACCCTTCTATAATCCAAAGAGCATGAGAAACATGAGTTCAGATCAGGAAAGCTATTAATTTTCACATATATTTGAGTAAACCCTTATTTTTCCTTATGTGCACATATAGCTAGGCTCTGTTTCATATTCCTACAGCTCTGTACTCAACAACAGCATTCCACAGAAAATAATATCATATTATTCCCTGTGAACAATGACGTAACCAAAATTATTATTTAAAACAACAGTCCTGAACTCTCTTCCAGCTGGATAATTTTATCACCTGTGCTATATTTCTGAATGAACTCATCAAGACGGAGAGATAATACTTGTGTTTTGGGTAGAATGTCAAAACTAATGACAGCATTTTGGCCTGCCAAGCAGGCATGGTATCAAATATAGCAGAAATGGTCTTCACAAAATACAAGACAGGACTGTCAGTTAGTTGAATGCAGCCATTGCTTACTCTAGTTTGGTATATTACAGCAATGTGGTTTCCTTGAAGTAAAGGGAATCATGTCAGTTCAAGAAGACTTTGAAGCACCCTGAGACAATTTCATCAGAAAAGTCATATAAAGGTCTGGAAAGTGATTTATGCTGCAACCATGATCTATTGTTTTAAATTCTTTTTAATTAATATGTCCCTGCCCCTAGTGCAATCCTGTTTGTTTGTACTCAAAAATATGGTACAACCATACAGAATTTACTCCTGGTTGAGTGAGCGTTTATTGTACCTTAGATGGAGCTGTGACCAGGGAAAGGAATGCAGAAATATATGTAGAAGTCTAATGAGAATTAGATTCAAAAGTATAACAGATCATAAATGTTTATATACCTTATAAAGCTGATCACATCAATAACCATTCCTTTATCTGAGCTCACAGTTGGGATGTTATATGATATATAATATGGGAAACCCATTTGGGGTGTCACCTAATGAGTAATGGAAAAATAACTTTAACACTGTTTCTGCAACACCCTCCCATCCTGTAATGGGAATGAGAGAAGGACAGGACTGTGATGATGCTTCTGCATGACATCATAACAGTCCTGTCCTTCTCCCATCCCCAGATACCATGATCACAGATTAAATCATTGATGGTTTTCCTTGTCAATGACACATGAGCATGCCACCATTCCAGACTTACCTGTCCTGTGGAAGCTGCAGAAGTGCAATGGCTGTGCCTCCTGCCCAGAGCAGCCTGGGAGAGTACCCAGTTGTGCTGTGGAAGGAAGAGGCATGGTCATCGCATTCCCTTCCGTAAGGAGCCAGATGGTGCAGAGAGGAGCACTCACGTCATGCTCCCCTCCTAGCAGAGCTGCTGCCAGGATCACCACAGGATGATGTTGGGAAAAGGTAGGGTGCAGAAAGGGTCTAATACAGAAATTAAAAGGGACATTCAGATAAGACTTTTGTGGTACAAGGTTATGGCCTATTTTGTGTCTGCATAGTTATTTTTTAATGGGTTTTTGGAGTTCTTGCATCCATGTCAAAACGTTCTTTGGGTGTTTGTTGAATGTAGTGTTTTGAGGCATCAGTGTAAAAACTTCTCCCTTGTTGGTTTCTCCTCTTCCTCCTTTGCTTCCAAATTCTCTACTTGGAGATTGGAAGATTTTAAAATAAATAAATATCAATTACTCCAGTACAAGAGAGACACATTTTTTTAAAAAAAAATCAGGCACTCAAATGCTTCACTAACAGTACAGGGAAAAAAGGAAGAGGGGAGAATCAGTCTGAGTAGATTGGAAACTAGAAATGTTCAAATGAAGCATGAAAGCATCCACAGCCCATGTCATTGCACACAGAAGGCAGTGCCCAAAGACCAAATGTAATAGGTGCAGACATGGATTTGGAACTCAAAATGTACAGCACATGTGTCAAACACAAGGCCTATGGGCCAAATCTGGCCCGCCAGGCCATTTCATGTAGCCCTCGCACCTCTCCTGCAGCTGTGGCACTCCCCCTGCCTGGCGAGCCCAATCTCCACATTGCGAGCCCCTGGCTGCCAAGATTTTGAAAAGGGGCCCAGCAGCCAGCACTCACAATCTACCACAATCTACTTCTATTTCTGACTGCTCCTCTGTCCAAGTCTTACCATCAGAGCATTGCCACGGGTTACCATGGCAACACTCTGTGCAGTTTGTAAGAGCTGAACAGAGGAACAATCAGGAGTAGAAACAGATCACTAGTGCTGGCTGCTGGGCCCCTCTTCAGAATACCAGCAGCTAGGAGCCCGCAATGTGGGGATCGGGCTCACCAGGTACAGAAAGGGGCAGGGAGACAGAAGGAGCCACAGAGAAGTCTGAGGGGCAGAAAGAGGCACACAGAGCATCTCAACTGGGTCCAAAAAGTTAAACAAAGTTAATGTAATAAACAGTGCTTGGTAGGTAATATTTGCCTGATGATTAAAAAAATAATTTTCTGTTTTCAAAACTCATTTTTCAATAATTTGTACAATGGTTGTAAACTTGAATATCCGCTGCCATAATTTTTCCTAGACTTCTTGTTTCAGAGCTAGTTATTATTTAAACCCGTAATAATTGAATGCAGGGGCAATAATTTAATATGATAAAAGAACAGATACATTTAAAAAGTCTTACAGATATAACCGGCTCTTTGAGGGCAACCGTAATGCTGATGCGGTCCAAGATGAAATTGACTTTGACACTCCTGAATTGTACAGCGATGCACCAGGATGGGAAGAAGTACCTCAGTCAGCTAAGGAATAAAAAGTTGCAGCAATGGATGAGAATTACTGGGAAATAAACCAAGACAAGAGAAGCACTGTTTGGATCTTGGAAATAAAGGTGGCGAGTAAAGCAGTGAAAGCCCAGTCTGGATAAGCCCTCAAAAAATTTCTATAATATTAGTAAGCTATCACAGACAATGTCAACAATCCTGCTGGTGAGTCTCTGGAAAGACAACATCAGCTCTCTTCTCCTGGCCTCAGAATTGTAGCTGGACACTGCTAGTAAACATCCATGGGAATGCACTCTGGTACCTCAAGGCTGCTTTTTTGTAGCTGGGGGTGGGAGGAAATCCATAACTGCATTGGGTGAAATGCTATGCTCAGCCTGGGTGGTGTAGGATTCTGGCAATTTTATCAGACATGGGGAAGGGCCCTTTGAATATGTTTGAGCTGCAACTTACAGCATCTCTAGGATGCTATCATAGTCTAAAACACTGGAAAGGCAACACATTCCCTATTCCTGCATTATATCTATATTCTTTTTGTGGGGCAAATTCAAGCCAAATATAGTCATGGATTTGGGATATTAAACCCCCAATGCTCCACAAGAAACCCAAAAGGTTTAGCTAATCATAAACTGAGCCCCTCAAATAAGGATGATTTGACTTTGAAAAGCAGAGTTTAGATTTCACAAACAACAACTGCTGAAGGTGAAGAGATGTAAGATTTCATATCGTTAAAGAGATGTAAATAAAGGCCTTGAAAAAATGGGGGCAGGTTTATTCCATATTCCCCTTGCCCTATACATCTCTATAGTGAAGAATACGTGGCAAGTTCAGGTCTTCAGAAAAATCTGGAAAATCATGAAAGACAATGCTGTTTCCATAATATAGAGCCAAAATATGCATTCTACAATGCACGTGGAGCTTCTTCTCAAAGTTATTTTTCACTTTCAGTGGTATACAGAGTTTTATGCCAAGTAAAACCTGTTATTCCCTAAGGTACCATAAAGCATGTCATTGGTTTTGCAGCAACAGACTAATATAAAGATAAAGATGATGGCGATGATGGTGTTGTTGTTGATGATGATAATAATCCTACCTCTTTCAATATTTTTGCAATGGCATAGCAAGCATCTAATGGGACGGGGGGGGCGGTGTGCCAATGTAACTGCAAAGAATCACTGGCCACTGGCATGTTTCTAGCCCTCATGATTGTTGAAAAAAAGGCAAAGAGTGAAATATTGACTCCAAGGTATCAGAAACCAGAAATATGTCCTGGGTTGGATGGGACAGTTATTCAAAACATGTAGCTTCCAAGCCAACCCTTTGAGGAGCCAGCTTGATAAAAGCATACAGTATCTCTCCATGTTGTTAATACTAGATACATTTTTATGCCATTGGACATGCATTCTTGAATATGGATGAATTTCTTTTGGTCTGCCAACTTCAGCACTCCTTCATAAGATAAGTTAAGGCAAACGATTTACACATTTCACTTGTGGGAGCATAATGTTTTAACCTTTCCCAGAAAAATAAAAACGCCTTATACTTTATTCCTTGGACAGGCCTTGAGTCCAGTCTGTATCTTTCATTAATGGGAACTTGCTCTGCACAGACTTTAGGACTAGGCTGTGTGTGAAATGGAAGACTCCGTGTTCAGACTGACACATTATTTTTAAATATCAACAAGCCTCAGCGTTGGGATGATGAGAACAAGCCTCGATTCCAAGCCCTTATGTCATATGGAGTGGGAGAAGTACAAAAAGATTTCCAAATGAACGACATCTTTATTTTTCCAGTTATTTGCTGATAACTTCCCCATATGTTGTATCTGTCCATCCAATGTTTGTGTTTTTACATTTTAAACTCACCGAGATTTTTATTAAAAAGAAAATGGAGTGGTTTTGTTTTTTTGTTTTTAAGATTTAAAACTTCCTTGTATTTCAGTTGCTCATGCACTTCATTGTTCCAAGAAACAGAAGAGTGTTATAAGAGAAGCATGGCTACAAATCAACCAGAACTGCCGTTTTCTTTGCACTAAGCTTTGTGGTCCCAGCCTGGTTTTGCATGACTGTGCTGTGGCCACTCCATTCTGGTCTCCTATCCACAACCAGAAAAACATGTCATGCTAAAGCAATATTTTAATGTTTAGAGCCTGGTCCTGGGCCCTTTCCAGTTCTCACTGGAACGGCATCATTGTTAGTCCCCAAAACAACAATGGGCAAAGTGTAGCCATGGAACAATGTCCTTTTTCTGGCAAAAAAAGGGAATGGACTCTCCTGGAAACCTTCAGGAGCAGCATTTCATCTTTGTGGTAGGCTGCAGTCCCACTGCACTGCTTACTCTTCAACAATTCACAGATGAAACCAGGATGCACATGGCCAAGCATTAGAAATACAGCAAAAGTTATTAATGAAGTAAAGCAAACAAGCTTGGAAAGGCTGCAGCAGTTTTCTTTTGCCTGAACCTACTGGGAAGAACAAGATTTTTTCCTCTCTTCTCCTTGCCCTCCTGCTGAATCAATTGAGTATATTTGCAATTTGAACTCAAGTTTGCAGGAGCTGAAGTAAACTGAGGCCAAAGGGGGAAAGTGGGAGGAGGAGAGAGAAACTGAGACATTTTAAAAGCAACTGAGAAAGTGGGACAACGGAGGATTACTTTGGACTCTTCTTGCCAAATCAGGATAGCTGGACTATATGGCACTGTTTAACATTAAAAAAAAAAAAAGCTGACATCCTGTCAGTTAGGTACACAGGCATAAGTCCAACTTCTGTATCGCTCACTTTTTTGGTCATTTTAAAGGTCATAATCCTCAATCAACTGTGAAATGACTAAAACGCCCTCTAAAACTCTACCTTTTAGCTTCCGCAGCTCCCAACTGATGCAGTGATTTATGGGCCTATGTTGGAAGGGATCGGGGCAGAGAAGAATCCAGCTATATTCCTATAGTAGAGGGATGGGCAAAATGCAGCCCCCAGTGCTGTTTTTTGGTGGCCCTCAACCTTCCCAAGGTTCAAAAACTTTAATTATTGAGCTGTTGTGTGTGTGTGTGTGTGTGTGTGTGTGTGTAAAGTGGTGTGCCCTATTTTTAATCCTTTATTGAAATTATGTTTCAAATATGGTTTAAGTGTTTTAACTGTTTTTTAAAGATGGGGTTTTTAATATCTTGTTATTCAATAATGCCATTTTTTAAAAACTTTTCTAAAGTAATGTTTCAGTGCGATCTATTTAAAATTATTGTAATGCTACCTTGAACCACATTTTACTAGAAATTCTGTAAATTAATACAATAAAATTTTGTTCCAGATTGTCCCAAAATGTACTCTGGAGGCTGTGGAGAGCATTTCCACCACATTTGAAGCCCCTTTGGACCCTCCTAGATTCAAAAACAATTTCTGCAGCTTTTTTTTTTTTAATTGTCCCTAAATACTTCAAAATATGCACTAGAGAGTATGGTGTGCACTCCCATCACATTTTTCAGCTCCCTGTGCCAATTTAGGTCTCAGAGAGGCCTTCCACCTGTGTAGTACCTTATGGTATGCCTCATGATCCAGAAATGAACCTAAGCCATTTCCGTTTTTTTTCCCCCCTTTCCTGTGGAGATTCCCCCCCCCTTTTTTTTTGGTAGTCTTTGCTGTCAGCAAGGGGGCCTGGGTTAAAAAATTAGTCCCTAGTCTTGCCACCCTGACCTACGGCAAGACTCGGAATAATTACATAATTAGGGCCAAAATGGCTCTAGAAATCATGCTACTCTAAAGTTGTTGTTGTGCACCTTTAAATTGTTTCCAACATATGGCAACCCTAAGGTGAACCTATCACAGGATCTTCTGGGGGCTGAATGTGTGAAATGCACCCAAGGTCCCTCAATGGGTTTCCATGGCCACGCTAAGAATCAGGCCCTGGTCTCCAGGATTAATAAAGGCCAACATGTCGGAGTAAAAATGACTGAAGTTTTGTACAACTGTTTTCTGGCAGGCAAATTAATTAAAGTAGAGAGCTGCATTGGAATTATAACTGAGCCAATCTAAGCAAGAAGGGGAACCATTAAGTCAGATGGTAATAGCTCTTTTCCCCTCATTGTTAAGAAGCAGGCTGAAACTTAAGGATGCTCGTGAAAGGAAGCATTCGCATACCTCATTCAACAAATTTTGTGGCTCAGCAGGGCAGATGTCCCATGTCCCAGTCAAACATTCTAAGTGTTGCACTCCTCTGGCAAAAATAATGGTACAGCTATGAGTCAAGGGTGGGGGGAATGTCAGATGATTGTTTTACTACTTCCACAATTGGGGCAGCCAAAATAATGTCCCAGCCTGATGATACAAATTAGCACAGCCCTGAAACAGCACATATTGTTGTCATCTGATATGGAATTTGTGTTACTGGTACTACTACTTTCAATTCTTCTTCTGAAAAGTCTGAGGCCCTTTCTGCACCTTACCTTCTTCCAGCGCTGGGGTGCAGGGATAGCGCGATCAGCCTCCAGCGAGAGGTTCTCGCGTCCGGGGTCCTTCGGCTCTGCATGAGCTGCGTGCTCGCGCAAGAGCCCCACTTCTTCCTTCCACAGTGCAGCCGGGGACCTTCCTAGGCTGCGCTGGGGCAGGAAGCGTGACTGGCACGGCTCTGGAGGCTCGGCACACCAAGTAAGTGCACGTGGGGCCCGGGAGCAATGCGCGATCGTGCACCATTTTCAGCTTCTAGCTGAAAATGAAAAGGTGCGCGATTGGCACCTGCCAGCCCCTGGAGCGTCGTGCGATTGTGAGTGCGTCATGCAGATCGCTCCCCACAATCGTGTGACACTCCAGGCACTCTTTCGCATGGAAAATGCCATGTGGAAAGGGCCCTATCACACTACATTCTCATAGCGTTATTATTCCACTTTAACTGCCATGGCAACATTCTGTGGAATTCTGGGGTTTGTGGTTTTGTGAGGCCTAAGAGGTCATTGGCTGAAAATTCTAAATGTTCCTCCTAAACTTCAGATCTCAGGATTCCATGGGATGGAACCATGGCAGTTAAAGTGGAATAATAGTGCTATAATAGTTTGTATGATGGAGACCTCAGTTTTTCAGTATAAACTCACAGTATTCCATATATCTAGGGAAAGGCTGGGGAAAGTGTGGCCTGTGGGACACATGCAGCCCATTTTTTGCAGCCACCCCCCAAGTCTCCACAATGAAATAAAGCACAATTAACATTGGTGTGGTTTGCTGCCCAAATTTGGTGGCAATCTGTGGGATCTTCCATACTACACAACTATAGCACTATGATTTCACTTTAATTACCAGGGCAACATCCTGAGCAAGCCAGAGATTTGTAGTCTGAGGAGGTGTTCTCTGGCTGAGAATTCTGGTCCTCATTAAACTATGATTCCCAGGATTCTACAGGAAGCTACCATGGTAGTTGAAGTGGAATCATAGCATTATAAGTGTATGGTGTGAACAGGCTTACTGTGTCTAGTATTTACAGGCTTTTACAAGGCTTCAGAGCTGTTGCTGGAACTGGAAAGTTTCATCCATCTCAAAGATTATTTGATCTCTGTATTCTTCTTAAAGATATCCCTCCCTCAACCTCAGAGCCACAAGTGCAACCTTCCTTTTTATTTTTGTTTCCTCCTCATCTCACCTGCAGCTGAGTACAGCTAAAGAGGCAGGAGAGTGGAAGCCCTCCCTAAAAAGAGGAGCAGAAGAAAAAGTGGGGGAATGTCTGTATCATAAACAAGGAAGTGGGAGCAACAGTGTGGCAATTTATGCTGGAATTAAAATTAATCATTTATTAATTATAGGTGCTTTTTAGCTGGGGCAACTGGTGAGGGAGGGGTGGATTAATTATAGAGGGGAAAGAAAATTGCCTTTTCAAAGTGGTAGAGGCACTGAGAGGAATAAATAATTATAGGGGGTAATATTTACAATTCAGTATTCATACATTATTTTGATTAGTAAATAATCAGTAACTCAACATACATACAATATATATATGCCTTTCTGGTTATTCATTATTGTGTCAATCCTGCTTTTGAGTCAGCACTTATGTGTTCAGTTTTCATTTTTTATTACACCAATTCTTAGTTTTCATGTTGTCAAATGGTTGTTATAGGCCATTTCCGCACGGGCTAATAGAAACGGTGCAGAGCGTCCTCCAGGGAGGACGTCTGCACCTGGGAGTGGACTGGGTCAGACCTACTTAACGTAGATCTGCACCTCAGCCTGCTCAGGAACGACCCCAAGTGGTCGTTAAATATGCTTTTGAAAGACCACTTAAAACAGGTCTTTCAAAAGCACGGAGTGCGCCATTCCATGCCCGCTCTCCGGTGCAGATTTGCAGGCTCACACCAGTGCGAGCCTGTGATCTGCCAGGGGCGGGCTTTAGGCTGGCGAGCTTCAGTGGTTGGTCGAGACCCTTGACCAACCGGAAGCCGCCATTTTCATCCCCGGAGCAGTGCGGAACGACGAGCATGCACTGCTCCGGAGCAGCGCGGACCAGACCGGGGAGCCAAGAAGTCCAGTAAATAGCGGCACAGGGCGATTCCCTCGCCCCGTGCGGAAATGGCCATAATCAGTTTAAATAAAAAAGGGAGGGAACCCCAGGATTTTATCTGTTATTATTAAATTCAGACAGCTTACAGAGGGAGGCTGTCTCTCTTCACAGAACTGGGCAACAGATTGGAAGGCATCATGGAGGAGCAGAGTCAGCAAAGTTTCTTGAAAGAGCAGTGTGAGACTGTTCATTTTATTTAAGAATCTTAATTGTAAAGACCATTTAATGAAATGAAAATGAACTGATCGGGGTTAAAGCAATTGATTAACTGTGGGTATACATCTATATAGCTGATTTTAACCATATGCATCAGCTTTTTATGAATAATTTAAAAAACTAAACATTAAATAAGCAGTTTGAGCGTTGGACTATGACCCTGGAGAGCAGGGTTAGAGTCCCTACTCAGCCAGGGAAACTTACTGGGTGACCTTAGGTGCATCACAAACTCTCAGCCCCAGAAAATCCCATGACAGGTTTAGCTTAGGTTTGCCATAAGTCAGGAATGACTTGAAGACACACACACCACCAACAAATAATCATATAATTATTAATAACAAAAACTTTTTCAAAATAATAGTAACAAGTGTGGCTCTTGAGCATTTGCCTAACCCAGAAAGTGGCTCCCAGGCACACCACAGTTCCCTGTCTCAGTCTAAGGACTGTCATTTAGAGAGACAGACAACTTGAAGCTGTGGTTCTCAGCCTTTGGTTTTTCAGATTTTTGGACTTCAACTCCCAGAATTCCTAAGCATTGATCATATTGGCTTGGATTTTTAGGAGATGAAGCTCAAAAAATTTGGAGGACTAAGTGTTG
Source organism: Cyclura pinguis (assembly GCA_030412105.1). NCBI lineage: Eukaryota > Metazoa > Chordata > Lepidosauria > Squamata > Iguanidae > Cyclura > Cyclura pinguis. The sequence goes on from CM059599.1 coordinate 124,732,840, forward strand.
ATCAAAAGTTTGCCTTAAAAAAAACAACCTTGAAGTTTAAGAAGCACTAACAGGGACCTTGTAACATAAACCCACTTAGAATCAAGGAATTCTGAGCCTTGGATTTAAGATTTGTTCTGAGTACTATAACTGAATGGAGCTCACTCTCATTTGGTACAAAAATTCACTCAAGTTTCTTCCATTAATTCAGTATAATTTTAGGTCATAGATGTGGTGAGAATACTATTCTTTTTTTATAGTTCAACAGTCAGGAGTCAGAAATTGTTTTTAAAATACTTCAAGTCACCCACAGAAGTTCTTGTTCTAGCTCATCTATTGGGATAGGAGACACCAGAAATCTGACTCAAGAGAATGAAGGGTAAAATATATGCAAAATAGCTTTCAAGTGTACTTAAAGAAAAAAATAAAACTCGCTAAACTGAATCGAATGGCTCCAATAATATATATTTGATGACAAGGGGAATTAAATAAAACAGGAGTGATGAAACCATGAAATGTTTATGGTGAGGTAGTCCAGATAACTGATTATTAACTGTTACCCAAACAGTGTCTTGGCAGTAGACACACAGAAGCCACAAGGCAGACTGATTTGAAATTAGAGTTATTGGGAAATGTCAGTTCCACTTTAGCAATGTGCTTGTAGAAAGAAAAGTCCTATTTGTGATGTTGCTGGTTTCACATGCAGATTGTGTGGCATGTATTTTGATGTTCTTCCTTCAATGCAATCTCCCAATCAAAGCAAGGTCTTAAGAGGGCTGCTATGTCCTGATTCAAACATGGATCTCACTATGACAAGGGTTTGTGCCACACAAAGTCCAGTGTCAAAAGCCTTGGCGAATGTTTCATTCAAACCTCTGGCAAAAGTGGTCCGTTCCTCCCCTACCTCCAGTTACAACATTCCAGCATACTAGACCACATGAAGGTGGTGCTGCAGAAGCAGGTGTGAAAAGCCCAAGAATCAAGGGGTCCCGCCATTTCTGCATGTCCAAGTCATTCTCCCCAAGTTGAATCCTGGGTCATCTGGAAGGTCAGCATGTTTGGCTTTCCCTTGGATCAGTGAAAATAGAGAGTCTCATAGCATTCCTTTCTACCCAAGACACATGACCTGTTCATGCCCTTCTGAACCAGAGCTTCTTAAGCTATCTGATGAGGTGAACTGGGATTCTCTCCCCACAATGTGCCAGGGACTAGTACCATATTTTTGCCCATTGGCTACAATGGTTACTTTCTTTCCTAAGCACTCTCCAGGGACTGGCAGCTGATGACTCAGGAACCAGTAACAGTCTGTGGACCATTAGAGTAGCATTGTCCTATATATTAATTTCATTTTGATTCTGCCTTTCTCCCAGCACAAGATTCAAGTCAGCTTACAAGAAGTTGAAACACAGTACACCTAGACAGATAGATAGATAGATAGATAGATAGATAGATAGATAGATAGATAGATGTAAAAAAAAATTAAACAACTGTTCTGTTTAAAAGCGCAAGGTAAAAACTGTTTTAAAAAGAAAAAGTAAAAAAATATGAAAAAGAACAGGGACAACACACCCCGTTAAAAGCATGGTCTTCTGCAACATGTTAAAAACCCAAGTCCTGCCTAAATAAAAAGGTCTTTGGCTTCTGCAAAAATGACAGCAGGGAGAGAGCCAACTGAAACGCCCATGGAAGGTAGTTCCGTGACTTGAGAGCAGCCACTGAGAAGTTTGTGCCCTTACCAAACATGCCTGTGATGGTGGTGGAACTGAGAGAAAGCCCTCCTTTGAGGATCTTAGGACTTGGACCAACTAGTATAGGGAAATACATTCTTTCAGTCGGTGTAGTCGGTGCTGTTTCAATGAGAAAATTACATGCTCCCTACGACCAGGCCCAGGCAGTAGCCTGTCCACAACATCTTGGACCTGCTGAAGTTTCTGAACATTTTTCAAAGGCAGCCCCATGTAGAGTGTGTTAAAGTAATCCAAATGGGATATACTTAAGACATGTGTCACCATGGTCAGGTGGCACACCAGTTTTACTTGTGCAAACATACTCCTGGTCACTGCCAAAAGCTGGGCATTCAGGCTCAAATTTGAGTACAGGAGTATACCCAAGCTTTGAAAGTGAGATTTTGTCGGGAGGGGTGTAAGCCCATCCAGCTCAGGCTGAATTCCCACAGCATGATCTGCTTTTCAACTGATCAGGAACACCTCTGTCTTCTCTGGATTAAACTCCAACCTGTTTGTCTGCATCTAGTCCACCACCAACAGTAGACATTGGTTTAGCACAAAGACAGTGTCCTTGGAATTAGATGGAAAGGAGAGGTAAGAATTGGGTGTCATCAGCATACAAATGACACTCAGGTCCAGACCCCAGATAACCTTTCCCAGTGGTTTCATCTGGATCTTAAATAGGTGCTCTTCTCCAGCCATTCCCAGCCAAACCTTCCCACCCTGGTGCACGATGCTATGCCCAAAGATCTATTTTGATGTGAGGTGAGGGGCTGTAACTCAAATGAAGAAATTTAATATGTGAAACCTAATCTAGGGTGATAGTAATCTCTGAATGCCAACAATCAACCCCTGCTAGTAACCTTTATCTAAGAACACCTCCTGCTAGACATACCCTGCAGTTTGGAAAGGAGGATCCGGTCATCTGGTAGTGAGGATGAATCCAAGGTGAACAGGATGGATGGAAGAAACTCCCAAGCGATACCTGGCAAGAATGGGCACCTGCTGCAGCCCAGAGGACTAAAACTGTATCACACCCCTTCCAATCATACCTATGAATTATCAGCCTAACTTCACCAGTGTTAAGGGAGATGCCTTCCACCCATTAAGCCCTCCTCAAGTAAGCACATTGAGAATCTGACACTAACTCCCCAATCATTAGGATTCTCCAAAGAAGTCCAGTGTAAAGGTGGTTGCAAACTGTTTTTCTTCATAATCAAAACTACTATCCGAGATCTTTTCCCCTAATTTGCTTGGGCAGATGAATTTCCAAGAGATCCTCCTTATCCTCAAAGATAGAGGAAATCAGTGCTGAGTCAGTGGCCCCTTCTGCATCCCCCACCCCTGGAGGCCTCTAAGGCTGACTGGTCCCCACTCGCCTCCTTTTGAGAGTCCACCAAAGCAGGAACAGGCATAAATCCCCCACTGAAATCATGTTTCAACCCCAAAAGTCTCACTGGAAGTTCCAGTGCTGTCTGATCCCTTTTGAGCTTTGGCTAACTTGTAATAACTCCATCACCTCCCCTGCTTCTTGTTGGCTGCCCTGTCTCTCTTTACCAAGGTCCTCTCTACACTTGATGCACTGCTGCAGGAATTGGCAGAGGAATGTTTGGCCTCTGCATCCCTTCCCAGCTTGCTGTCCTCAGGCTTTCTTGGAGTCCCCTGAGGTCTCTCATGAAGGCAGTGCAGCTGCTAGTGTCATCCTTGAGTTGGATTAACACCACAGTTGTTCCATTTTGTCTCCAAGTGGCTCCAATGTTTGCAAAAGGCCCTGAACCACTGATTCATTGCTGGGCTTTTTGGCTCTAGCTCTCATGGCTGTGGTTACTTTCCCTGTGGGGCTGAACTCCTCCTCTCAGCTGTATCCATTAACGCACAGTTTCCACACCTTTCTGCACTAGTCCTTGGTGCAGGGTGCTGAATTCTTCTGGTGCCTCTGTCGCCCTTTCTTTGCCTTGACTGACACTGCATGACCCCATTCTCTGTACCATAAAACAGAATTGATAAAGTGATGATGAGCTGCACAAGTAAAGCCCCAATCTGGGACCTAATGCGTGTCAAGAATAAGATCTATCACTGAGGAATTTCAGTCCTTTCACGGATATGGAGGAAAAAAGGGAGGGAAAAAGGTTAACGTGAATAAGTAGAAAGACTTTTTTAAAAGTTCACCCAGCTATAGAAAATCTAATGGAGTCGTGCTGATTCTTCTGGAAATTTCATGTAGAGAATAACTTTGCTTCTTCGATCTTGCCAGGACTTCCTTGGGCCTTGCTGAGTCTTTTCTTGGAGTGGTCCTTAACCTTTTCTTTGCCAAGCTGTAAATATAATTTGTTGCAGGGAACCACAAGCCTTAATTCAAGATTTAAATATTTCAGTTAGATTAAAATATTCAAATATTTATATAAATATTCAAGTATTTGTTTAAAGCTGCACATCAGTTTCCTACCCTTATCCCATATTCCTCCATCCAGTAGACAATGCAAAGGAAAGGACGCTTCTTGATGGTCTGTAGAGTAGCATCCTGAGATCCTTCAAGTGCCAGGAGAGTAGAATAAACTGGAATTTCCTAAGGGAAGGTTATGAATGGGAGGAAGGCCTAAAGAATAATTTCTTTTGCCCTTTTCTTTCCCCTAAAGCAGCACCTGGAAAGTAAGGGTCTCAATGCTGATTTAGAGGAAAGCGCGAAAGAAATGCTGTTTCCCTCTGAAGGAACAGCAGGAGAGTAGAGAGTGTAAGAGCTTCTTTTGAAAACATTTACCCTCTCTACTCTCTCAGTGTTCCTTCAGAGGGAAATAGCATTTCTTTCATGTTTTCTTCCAAAAGAGCACTGAGATCCTGACTGCTTTACCTCCAAGCAGCCACAAGGGACTCCCTTCTATTCTCTTGGCTGCTCCACCGCACTGCCTGGCACTGAGCTCAAGCAGCATTGCCACACTCACCACAAAAGGCCTGGGCTGAGTGTCTTCCCTCATGTTTTGGGCTTTCTTCTTGCCTTCCTGCCTTCTGGGCTCTCTGGCACACCTGTGCAATAGTGCCTGAAGCCTCCAGTGCAGGATGAGATGCCTACTGGCATATCGTTGCTGCTGCTGCCACCATTGTCACTATTGCCTTTGAGGAATCTGGGACATGCTGCATCAACTGGCCAGGACATTTTTTAGTCTCTTAGGTTTAGGTTTTTCCCCATTTTCCAGGATAAATGGCAACCCTACGCAGACCCCTTATGAGGCATTAAGAACCATTGTACTAAAGCACTTCTCAGCCAAGCCTATGTTGCCCCCAGATGGGCTGCCTCCAAGAAGCTGCAGCATCTTCTGAGAGCAGCTGCCCCTCTGCATGTATGAAGATGGGGCAAATGGTTACATCACCAAGCCCTTAATGAGCTAGCCTCTTTGTGGGTTATGCATAGAAGGGGGCAATACTCCTTCACCACCACCAAAACCTTAAAAGTAGCTGCCAAATTGTGGGTGAGAGTTCTGCCTTGATTTATGAGCTTTTATTTAGAAAAACAAGTGTGTGCGAAGAAGAGAGGCTCTACTCAGGCAGACACAGAATCCAGTGACACCTTTTAAACAAAGAGTAACAAATGTTACTGGGAAGCCTGCTCAGCCAGGTGATAGCAAATTTTTACATGGAGCACTTTGAAAGGCAAGCCCTGGAAACAGCACCAAAAAAGCCCACTACATGGTTCCGTTATGTGGATGACACCTTCATCATTTGGAGCCACAGTGATGAACAGCTGACCCGGTTTCTGGACCATCTAAACAACATCCACCCGAACATCCAATTCACCAAGGAGAAAGAAAATGAGGGAAAATTACCATTTCTGGATGTCCTAGTCACCCGCAAACCCAACCATCAATTGGGCCACACGGTGTACAGAAAACCTACACACACGGACAGATATCTACACAAAGACTCCAACCACCACCCAGGACAAAAAAGGAGCACAATAAAAACTCTGGTAGACCATGCAAAAAGAATTTGTGAACCTCACCTCTTGAATGAGGAACTGAATCATTTAAACTGGGCTCTACAGACTAATGGGTACTCCAGCTCAGATATCAGAAGGGCCTCAAGACCCCAAAAAAACCATAGGAGTAAGGATAAACAGCCACCTGAAGGGAATGTGTTTTTACCTTATATCAAAGGAGTCACTGACCGAATAGGGAAACTCTTGAAGAAACATAACCTCCAAACAATTTACAGACCAACCAGGAAAATTCAGCAAATGCTTCGCTCAGCAAAGGACAAGAGGGATCCCCTAACTTCTGCAGGAGTTTACCACATACAGTGCAGCTGTGGTCAGGTCTACATAGGGACCACAAAACGCAGCATCCAAACACGAATCAAAGAACACGAAAGATACTGCAGGTTGATCCAGCCAGAAAAGTCAGCAGTAGCAGAACACACTATAAACCAACCCGGACACAGAATGTTATTTGAAAGCACAGAAATTCTGGACCATTCTAACAACTACCAAGTCAGGCTACACAGAGAGGCCACTGAAATCCACAAACACTTGGATAATTTTAACAGGAAAGAGGAGACTCGGAAGGTCAACAAAATTGGGCTGCCAGTATTGAAAAACACCAAAATCAAAACACAAAAGATACTAACGAGCCCTAACGAGCCCCACCTGGGCTCAGGAAGTCTCCCTCCAGGAACAAGTATTCAATACACACAATAGGACTATTATGCTAATTGCTCCCTCCCCTCTGGAGGAGGAGACTGGCATACATATTCTCCACTCCACTTCCAATTCACCATTCCTCTGAAGATGCCAGCCACAGATGCAGGACAAACGTCAGGAGAAAATACAACCAGAACATGGTCTCAAAGCCCGAAAAACCCACAAGAACCAATGGATTCTGGCCGTGAAAGCCTTCAACTCTACATAGTAACAAATTTTATTTAGTATAAGCATTCATAGACTACAACCTAATTCATTGAAGGGATGGAGCTATGAAGAAGTATGATCTGAAAGAAGAGCAAGAGAAGCTGAAATCTTGTTGGTGAACCATGATAAGGTTACACTGGCAGAGACACATTTTCCAGGGTGACGCAGCAGCAGTGAGAGGAGACACACAAATTGTTATCCGTGCTTATTGGGCAGGGAGAGAGCTGCAATATCTTTTTTCACCTGTGCGTGACTTCCATATGGATCCTCAAAGTAAGAGTTTCTTGGAAAAAATCAATCAATGAACATTTCAGCATGCTACCTCTTTTCCAAAACAAAGGTCTAAGATTCAATTGTGATGGAATTACAGAGGTTTGCTCACTGCAAGCCAACAAATCCAAAATGCTCTCTTACGGAGGGAGAAGAACAGCCAGATCATATCCCCAGCACAGCAGGATTTGTTGTTGTTGTTGTGTGCCTTAACAGCTGCTAAATTTGATTCCCCCCTGCTCCTCCTCCCTTGTCCATTGTGTGTCATATCTTTACAAGCCAGAAAGTAGGAACTAACTATAGCCACTTTTGGAAAACTTTTTGGGTAAAGGGCAAGGTGTAACTGCTTTAAATAAAATCATTAATACCTAATAATAAATAAGTCTATATATGTGCCCTGTATCCAAATGGCATGACCTTTCCCTACTGGTGGGATTGAGTTGTCCTGTGAAACAAGAGGCTATCCTGATGGCAGCAGTGATGCTAGTAGGGTCTCTCATGTCAGACAGGCTTTTGCTGGGGAGCCAGACTTAATGCGCCAAACAGCTACTGCGCAGCAGCAGTAGTGAGGGGGTGACATTGGCAGAGGATCTCTCAGAGACAATGGCAGTGGCACTATAGCTAACATGTGTCAATACTGTGTAGAAGGCATGGTAAACCGCTTTTGATATCTTTCACCATGAAAACCCTATGATGAGACAATCCAAAATGGAACAAGAGATAATGCCAGAAGATGAGACTCTAACATCTGAAGGCACTCAACAAGCTACTGGGTACAGGAGAGGACAACTAGGAGTAGTGCTGTGGCTAATGATGCATTCAAGGTGAACAGACACTCAGCTGTTGATGTGCTCAGAAGTGAACGCAAAGTCCAAAGTTGCACAATACATATTATAGGAACATGGAATGTGAGAAGCATGAATTAGGGGAAACTAGACATAGTAAAATAAGAAATAGAATGTATAAATATTGCAATATTTAGGATGAGCAAGCTAAAGTGGACAGGAATGAAACATTTTGAGTCCAATAATTACAAAGTGTTTTAGTCAGAAAACGAAAATCTAAGAAGAAATGGGGTGGCATTAATAGTGCAGAGAGATGAAGCAAAAGCAGTCAATAGATATAATGCAAAGTCTGACCATATAATATCAGTAAGACTTCAGGCAAAACCCATCAGTATAAACACAATCCAAGTTTATGCTCCAGAGGTGGAAGAAGAAATTGAAAGATTTTCTGGAGGAAATTTATCACACAGCAAAACAGGACTTGTTAATCATAGGCAATTGGAATGCATACTTCAAGCAATCACAGAGGCAGCTGTTTACATGACAGTCACCTGATGGCTAATATATAAATCAAATCAACTAAACGATCATAATTGTTCCAGAATATCATCTTAAGAACATCCCCATAGAATTTAAAGATAATATAAAAAATAAATCTGCAGCCAAAAGAAATGGACTGAAGCCACGGACATTGTCAGGGAGCGATGCAAAAAGACACTATCTGCAGCCAAAAAGAAAGAGAAGCCTGAATGGATAACAGATAAAATTCTTCAATCATTTAGACACAAATGAGAAGCGAAAGTAAAAGCTGATCGAAATAGGGTCAGAACCCTGAATGCAACTGTTCAGCAACTTGTGCACAGGGACAGGGAAAACTACTATAACAATCAATGCACAGAAATGGACGGTGACAACAAAGAAGGAAGAACAAGAGACCTATTCTACAAGGTCTGAGAAATCAAAGGGAAATTTAAACCAAGAATGGGCATGCTCTACAAATAAGCAGGGGGACACATTACACTATTAAGTACAAATAAAAAGACAATGGAAACAATGTATGGAAGAACTTTATAAAGGAGATGAAAGGTTGACAGATTCATTCAAGGAAGAACCATATAAAGATGAACCGCTAATTTTAGATCGCTGATTATAAACAACAATGGGAAAGAGAGTTATAATACATCTAAGATCAACTGTGGGGAAACAAGCTGTAAGACATTTTGATTAATAATAAAGATTAGAAATATGATATTCTTAGTAGCATAGATAAATGTTTTATGTGAATAAGTACTGGTAATGTAAAATAATTGCTACTTTTTTTCTTTCTTAAGTTAGTATAATTGTTATAATTGAGTTACCTATGTTTAATAAGTATATTGCTGTTACATAAGGTTAGGATATGGCATTATACTAGTGATTTTATTTTTCTTTATTCTCTGCTTTACATTTTCTATATACATACAAATGATTTTTAGGGCTGTATACCGTAACATAAATTACAGCCTTTTTAGTGAAGAGTCAGAAATAAGATAACTTTTTAAAATGACATTGCTAAATTTAGTAATTGTAGTATGGTTGTCTAGTTTGTTAGTTTGTAGTGTGTTTTCATGTAGACTTGCTATTTTCATTTTTTCTTTTTATATGTGTTGTATGTGTTACCTACAATAAAAATGTTACTAAAAAAGAAAAAGAGGCATGAATGGAGGACAGCTGAACCTCTTCAAGCACTTGAGGACAGGTGAGAAGCAAAAGGAAAAGCTGACAGAAATAGGGTCAGAACCCTGAATGCAACTGTTCAGTAACTTGTGTGCAAGAACAAGGAGAACTACTATAATAAGCAGTGAAGAGAAATAGAAGGTGACAATAAAAAAGAAGAACAAGATACATCTTCCACAAGATCCAAGAAATAAAAGGGAAATTTAAATCAACAGTAGAGATGTTATACAACCAGCCGTGAAACACTTTACATGACCAAGCAGAAATAAAAAGCCAATGGAAACAATACATGGAAGAATTACATAAAACACATGAAAGCATGACAGATTGATTCAGGGAAGAGCCATTTGAAGATTAACCTACAATTTGAATCATGGAAGCTGTACTCAGAGCACCTGAAAGAAAGAAATCGCCAGGAACAGATGGCACAGTTTCAGGCTAGAGACAGAATCTACTCTAGTTCTAACCAAAATTTGTCAGCAAATATGGAAAACAAATGAATGGCCCACAGACTGAAAACACTCAATATACATTTCACTCCCCAAGAAAGGAGACACCAGGGATTGCAGTTACCACAGGACCATTGCATTAATCCCCCATGCAAGCAAGGTGACAGTCACGTAAGGACAGGGGGGCGAGGGGTGGCTCGCCCTGGGCGGCAATGTTTTTGGGGGTGTCCCGGCCTGCAGCCATGCCCCTGCACACCTGGCCACGCACAGCAGTCACACCCCCATGCACAGTGGCCATGCCCCACGTGTCATAACCCTGCCCCCTTCCCAGCCCCCCTCCACACACTCCAAGCTCTGCCACTGCATCACTTGAAATGTAATGCTAGAGAAGAGTTCTACAGATATTGGGAACTGCTGAAAATACAAATAAATATGTCCTAGAGTAAATCAGTACTGAACTTTTCTTAGAAGCCAAGATGACTAAACTGAGACTGTTCTGCTTTGAACATATGAGAAAACCTGACTCACTAGAAAAGACAGTAATGCTTGATAAGGTAGAAACCATTAGGAAAAGAGGAAGACCACGTTACAGATGGATAGACTCAGTCAAGGAAGCCATGGCCCTGAGTCTGCAAGACCTGACCAGGACTGTTGATGATAAGGTGATTTTGAGGTCTCTCATCCATAGAACTGCCTTAAATCAAAGTCAGCATGATGACAATTAGCAATAATATGCCCATTTGATTGACATTCTTTTTCTGAAAGTTGCATGCCATTTTCATAAATTCTAAATGAAACAGAATTTGGTTCTTCAAAATATTAGCTTAATTGAAAGTCAAATGTGTGTCTATTTTTTTTATAGGCACTGTCAGAAGCCCAAAGTCACGCTTCGTAGTTTCTGTGGTTTTTGATGGTGCCAGGAAGCCCTTCAGCAGCTCTAGATGTACCAGCTGTAGAGCATTTAGCATCTCTCTAAAAAGTAAAAATTAGAATTTGCCTGTATATTTGAAGCTGTTTGTTATTATAGTCAGACGGGGACAGGCACTGTACAAACTCCTTACACCAAATGTTTTCTGCTAGGAATGAGAAGTGAATGGCTTGTATTGTCTGAGATCTTTCTTTGACTACTACCACTAATCTTCAGAATAGGATTCGGCCTTTTTTCCCTCAAATCTTTAGTCCTTGTTTCCCTCACACATAACACCCAATCTGTCTTCACTTCCTAAATGGCAAGAGATTATACAACCAAACTCTGTTCTAAGTACAGATTTTTGAGGTTTATTTTTTTTTCCTTTGACAGTTTGCCAGAAGCATTTTTGGAACATTCTCTAGACTCGTTCCCTCCTATTCCACAAACAGTTTTACTCTGCTGTGAGAAACAGAGCCTACCATCTAGCAAAAGTTAGTTGTGGTGAATTACAAGGGAAGCATGGATAAGGATTTAAGCTGGGTGAAGATATTGGAGATGACAACCAACATACCACCCATTTCCTATTAGATAACACCAGTATTTGCTAAAACCACGGGGATTAACTCCTTAGTATTACCTTTTATACCATCTTTACCCCATACAAATCACTAACAGATCTCCTTCAAATTATTCTTGATGTCCTGTGAGGATTGCAAACATTCACCCACTCGGCATTCTAATTTGATACTCTAAATGGGAAATGATTGCTTTCCATGTACTGAAGCTATAGTTGTCAAGAGTGTGCCAAGAGCTTCCCTTCAAGCAGCTAAGTTGCTGCTAAGGGGATATTTTAGCTGCACCCCAATGGTCCCTCCCAGTTTGATTTTGTGTATCATACCAGCATGACCAAGCAAGGAGACATCACCTTTCATCTCAAAAACAGAAGTGCCAGGTTTTAGTCCAGAGAAGCTGTTAAATATGATATATGGAAAGGAAAATGCACATAATGAGAATATGACTTCTTATGTCTTTATCATACAATTCATCTAGTCATTTATCATCTCCCCATGGCTCTGTCTAAACTACCAGAAGCCTTGGGGTTTGATAGCTCCAAGAGTTCTTAATATACCAAGCTTTTTTTTTTTAAGTCTTCTTTTCTCTAGGCAGCATAAATGGTATGCCATGGTCCTCTGTTTGGACCTTGGACCAAAACAATTCCTATTTTCTGATGGACTAAAATAATGAGGAAATGTTTTGGTCCAAGGTCCAAAGTAAATAACTATGAAATACCATTTATCACCTCACCTTTAGAGAAAATTAGTCTTTTTTTTTTTTTTAATGTTAGCATACAAAGAACCAAAGAAAAACTTTTCACCTGAAGAAAAAGTTGATATTTATTGCCAACAGGATGCTGATTTTTTTTTGGTGTCGGCCTGTACTGAGTGTTGACATGAAATCCTGGCACTGACAGAGGAAAAAAAAGTGAGGATGGAGAAAGAGGAGAAAGAGTGAAAGCTAGATCCCTTCAAGCACCTTATATTGGCTAGTATATCTCTCACTATGTATAGGTTTAAGTTTCTGAAGGAGAATACCATCACTATACCTGAGCCAGATAATTATCACAGCCAATATAAAAGATTCTCAATTCCAGAAGGATATCAACAAGCTGAAGCATGTCTGGAGGAGGGTGACCAAAAGCCATGAAGCCCTCTGAGGAGCAGCTTAGGGAGCTGGGCACGTTTAGTCTGCAGAAGAGGAGATTAAGAGAGGACATGATAGCCATGTTTAAATATTTGCAGGAATGTCATGTCTAGGAGGGAGTGGGCTCATTCTTCCACTGCTCCAGAGACTAGGACATGGAGCAATGGATTCAAGCTGCAGGAAAGGAGATTCCACCTGAACCTCAGGAAGAACTTCCTGATAGAGCTGTCTGGCAGTGGAATCTGCTGCCTCAGTGAAGTGTGGTGGAGTCTCCTTCTCTGGAGGTTTTTAAGCAGAGGCTGGACGGCCATCTGTCAGGAGTGCTTTGATGTGGGTTTCTGCATGGCAGGAGGGGGTTGGACTGGATGGCCCCTGGGGTCTCTTCCAACTCTATGGGTCTATGTGCCTAATCCAATGGTTGTCATATAATGGATATGAACAGGCAAATTCACCTCACCTTAAATGGTGTAGTCAAGACTGGTGATTACTTTCTTGTTGGCTATGCTGTAATAGATAATGCAAAACAGCTTTTCAATTTAATGGATATTTTTAACATGGCTGATTCCTATAACATCCTCCAAGGAATTAAACCCTGTGGTGGGAAAAACATAAACATTTCTGTACAACTCTACTCAGAAAAGGCTGCTGAACTGAGAAATATGGGGTCTGAGGTCGGGACATTTTGGGAACACATGTAGAAAATTTGCTAAAAATAGATTTCTTGCTTCTTGTTTCTGATTTTTCTTGCTTCAACTCAGCTTCCAGAACCTCAATTTAGGAGGTCTTCTGCGCTGTCTTGCCAGTAACAAGGCTTTTAATCTATCAGATACAAACATCAGATCATCTATCTCTGACAAATCTATGTTACTGAGACATAACAGCTTATCATTATGAAATTCATCAGGCAAGCTTTCTTCAAGTGGAATAAGGGGATATTTATGTAGGAATTCTTTGTACAAAAGCTGCCAACAGCTATGACACCACAAAACATTTTCAGGCATCACTAAAATGTTATGGGCTTTTCCACCTTTTTTCCCCCCTTAACTAGCAAACTTTTCCTACAGGTGCTGGGCTTTCCTAGAATAGTTTGAAGTAAGTGTTACTAATCTGTTGTTGTTGTTGTCTGAATTCAACACAACATTGGCTTGTGGGAACCCTATCATTGGGTTTTCTTGGCAAAATTTATTCAGAGAAAGGTTTCCATTGCCTTTGTTTGAGGCTGAGAGAGTGTGACTTGCCCATGGTCACCAAGTGGAATTGTTACTGCCCTGGCTAGTTGGAGCTTTGGGGATATTAAAAGATATCCTTTTGATATCATAATTCGGTTTCACTTCTCTATTCCCCTCCACGTGCTTGTGAGGCCACCAGACAAGCACGCCACCAAGCTCAACCGTTAATCGCCGTAATATTCCTGGACAATACAGGCAGGCCAGAAAATAGGTGACTCGCTGCTTTAGGAGACCTCCAGGCAAGTACCCTAATTAGGTATGCAAGCAACCTACAAAAGAACCTCTGCCCCGCGCTGGCAGCTTGATGGGTTAACTATACAATACCCAAGTACTCTGCGTTTGCATACTGGCTACTCTATTGAGAACCTCTGCGATAACTCAATCATTCAGATTCTGACTTTTCGGAGGTTTTGTCTCCAAATCTATTGTTTTCCCCAAGTACAGCATAGCCTGCAGTCCCATTCTCCTTATAAAAACCCTTGATTCCGAGACCTTCCTCGGATCGCTCCCAAGTTTCATCCTGCCTTGCTGCCACTTTGCTTGTCGAGCCTCTCCTCAGCTCCACGTGCTGAGCTACATCGCACCCCAGCCTCACTCTCTATTTTTCCGGGCTTCAGGACAGGTGAAGTATCACCCAAACCAGCAACCCCTCTAAAAATCCCTCTATACCACTCCAACCTTTATTTTCTTTAGTTATCTTGTGTGAGTCTGTCACATACACTGTTTTGCTTGTGTTTGTAATAAAACATCATTTATTGCTTCAACTTCTGTGTGCTCCTTGACTCGACCCGGCCCCGTAGACATAGGGTTCAAGATCTCGCTACGTTACCCTGCCTCTCGTAACGCTAAGCAGTGCTCTGAGCTAATTTTCCCCACCTTTAATTGAGTACATTTTGGTGTCCCTCCCGGGACCCCCAGTACACAGGGTAACAGATTTCCATGGCCAGGCAGAGATTTGAACCCTCATGTCCCAGACTCCAAATCCAATCCAGATCACAAACTAAGAAAGAGTGTTATAACCTTCAGAAATAATCATTTTAGCAAAAACAAAACAAAAACAAAAACCAACTTTTTGCACAAATAAATAAATGGTTGCTGTGGAGAGTCCACAGGCGCTTCTTTCTTATATTACCTGGTTGCTTTAGCACTATCTCACAAGGTGGATACTTTTCCTTACCTAAAAATGTAGGCAAATTCCAGATCTCCGAAACTCAGTCGCATAGGGACGAGGGGGCCCATGGGGGTGGTTCGCCCTGGGTGGCAAATTTTTGGAGGCTGTCCCAGCTTGTAGTCATGCCCCCTGTAGCCACACCCCTTTACACCGTAGCCATGCCCCACACACCATGCCTATGCCCTCATGCAACGTAGCCCAATGCACCCTGGTCATGCCCCCATGCACCATGGCCATGACCCCAGCCACCAGCCCCTTCATGCACTCCAAGCTCTACCACTGCTGAAACTCAAAATTAAATTTTTCACAGTTACCAGTGGTCAGTGTAATGCCTTCAGCCTTCACATACGCTGTAGAAAGTTACACGTGTTGGTTTTCAGATCTCCTGATAGAAAGTCTCTGATAAATAGATATGCAGAGAGTTCACTTATGAGGTCTCCTAAGCAGTCTCCTAGATTTATCAACAGACATATGTGAGGACCTCAGAAACAGCAGTTATTTGCTGCTTGTAAGTCTTGAAATGGTTGCAAAAACATTTCTAAGGAGTTGGAGCTCTACCAATCTACTGTCAGACAAATAATCTACAAATGGAGAAGAACCAAGACCACAATCACTCTACCAGGATTAGTCATTGTGACAAGGGGCTTACTTTTTTCTCTCTCAAACTGGTATGTCATCTCTGATAAGGCATCTGATAAGGCATCCTGTCTTTTCCACACTGCTCTGCCTTCCTCCTTTATAACATCACCTTTGTCTAAAAGAGTGAGGCCTTTCAATTGTTAATTAGGATCCCTTAATAATTCAATGGTAGCATATTTCTTTAAATGCTGTATACTACTCATCTGAATCAGTATTTATAAAAAGAAATTGTAAAATGTATTAGGACAACTTACAAAGTATTGCAGTTCATATGCAGGTCGAAATTAATACAGTTCTTCTGAGTACTTTTAGCCTCTTTCTGCACTAGGTTGTTATAGCACTATTATTCCACTTTCAACAAACTGCAAACTCCAGGACTCCATAGGATATTGAAAGTGGAATAGTAGCACTACAACATTCTAGTGCGGAAACGGCCTTAGATAGTTTTCTTATATCTTTAAACTCTCATATAAGCACAAGTATCATAAACAGACTTTGGCTACACTTTTACCAAAGACTCACACCTCAATCTAGTTCACACTTTCTGACCAGATTCTATGATGCTTCAATTACTCTTTTGCCTCTCACCAGGCTTCCACTGAGAAATTAAATCTTTCCTACACAGTTACACTCCCTGGCTGACTGAGGGACTTTACTCCCCAGCTCACTCTGGCAAGAACTCTCACTGAAGGACTGCAAATGACATCCAGTCATTTGCCTTTATATATATATTTGCCTTTATAAATATCTTTTCCTCTCAGCCACCAGCCCTTTCCACACACTACTGGGCTGGGTTTCTGTTACCCTGGTTTCTGGGGTCCTGAGAGGGACACCTAAATGCGCTCTCAATTATATGAGTTGGGGAAATTAGCCAAGAGCACAGCCTAGCAATGCGAGAGGCAGGGTAACGCAGTGAGATCTTGAACCCTATGTTTACGGAGTCAGGCCGAGTCCAGGAGCACACAGAAGTGGAAATAATAAATGTTTTATTAAAAATACAATCAAACAGTGTATGCAGCACACTCACACAGATAACTAAAGAAATAAAGGTTGGAGTGGGATAGAGGGATTTTTAGAGGAGTTGTTGGCTTGGGTAATACTCCACCTGTTCTGAAGGCCGGTTGGAATCGGAGAAGCTGGGGAGCGTGGATCTCCGCACGTGGAGCTGAGGGGAAGGCTCGCTGGACAAAGCGACAGCAAGGCGGGATGGAAGCCAAGAGCGATCCGAGGAAGCGCTCAAAGTCAGGGGTTTTTACAGGGAAAATTGTGACTGCAGGCTAGGTTCGACTTGGGGAAAACAATGGATTTGGGGCTAGAGACAAAGCCTCCGAAAGGTCAGAATTTGAATGATTGAATTAGAGCCAAATTGTCAATAGGGTAGCCAGTATGCAAATGCGGAGTGCTTGAGCGCTGTATAGTCCGATCATCAAGCTGCCAGCGCGGGGCAGAGGATCTTTTGAAAGTTGCATGCATACATAATTGAGGTACTTGCCTTGAGGTCTCCTGAAGCTGCGAGTCGGCTATTTCTGGCCTGCCTGAATTGTGTTGGAATATTATGGCGATTATCGGCCATGCCTGTCTGCGAGCTTGTCCAGGGGACCTCACAAGCACGTGGAGGGGAATGGGTATGTGAGGCCGAATTATTGATATCAAAAAGATATCTTTATATTCCACAAGCTAGGGCTAGCCAGGGCAGTAACATTTCTCTCCTGAGGAGCTATTCTGGTTCCCTGGCACTGTGTCACAATCATCCTATGAGAATCTCTCCAAGAACAAATCATTTGGTCCACACAAATACTGTTCTCAGAGTGGGGGGCCTGTCAACTTCAAATGGAGAACATTATTGGCTTTGTTTCACCGCCTTTTTTCTCATTCATTAAAACAGGCTGGGTTGCCTTACTTTTTGTCTACATGCATACTTCCTTTATAACATCCCAAACCAAGAATGTAAGCTCTGTAACCACAAATTCATCATTTTCGTTCCCCTGCACACTGTTTTGTCATCTTTGCCAGATTAAGCTTCAAAAACTAGTATGATATTGTTTGAACTTTTTTGTCAGCTAAATAAAAGTATCTTCACAAGACAGATTTTGGATTTTGCTTTTCTTTGGTCAAATTTCATTTATGACCCTTAGCAAATGTGTATATGTGAATGGGCCTTCAAGTCAACTCCTGGCAACCCTATGAATTTCACAGGCTTTTCATAGGCAAAGAATATTCAAAAGTTGTTTTGCCAAGTCCTTCCTCTGAAATATAGCCTACAGAACCTGGCATTCATTGATCGCTATCCAAGTACAAAGTATGGCTTGCTTAGCTTCCAAGATCAAGCTGGATCTGGTGCCTATTTCATCCCTCCCCTCAGCAAATACTCCCTTGCATTTAGAAATCCTCTTGTGGTCTTCTTTTGTGAAAAGTGAAACCACCTCTTTTTTTTAACACTGTCCCCATAATTGTTTTCCATACAGAGATAGAGCATATGAATCATTAACACCTTCAGGCTTCATTTTGTGGTAGGTAAAAACTATAATTATAACTTTTTAGGAAATGTTGTAGTACAGCAAAGTTATTATTTGCTGTGAAATACCTCCACATCTTTGTTCCATGCCCTGGCTTTACTTTATTATAGGAGATGTAGCAATGAGCATCTACTAAGGTTTTTACTGTTTGGGGCTTTATGAAATAAGATGTCAACTTTCCCAAGATTCCCAACTTCCCTAGATGATATGTTTTCTTTAGAATTTTCTCATGTTCTCCCATTTTGTCAACTAATATAGGTGTGAGGACATGGAGCAGAACAAAGTATTTTTATTAGTGCAAAAATACAACACACTCATCTGGTCTTTAGAAGTAAATACATGAAATGCAGGATATATTTACATTAAGGCAAGTGTGATTCCCTAGAGAGATTGAAAGTACACATATTCATGCTAGCCTAATGAAGGAGTAAAGCAGTAGAATGGGGCCATTTCCACTCACATGTGGACTATTGTATTATTTGCTGGTATTTCTCTCTTTTTTATTATTAGACATTAGTAAAAATTTATAGTAGATTGTTTACTATACACTTACTATTGTATATATTTTACAATAGTAAGTGTATACTAAGATTAAACAATCTACTATACATTTTTACTAATGTCTAATAAAAAAGAGAGAAATACCAGCAAGGAAAATTTTGCCCTTGAGAAATGTTTGGAAGCTATAGCTAGAGCAAAATGCAACTAACAGACTGGTGTTAGGTGTGCATATTAGAGACCGTATAACACCAGTCCTGCAAGAACAACACTCGCTTCCAATTTGCTTCTGAGTGCAATTCAAGGTGCTGGTGTTAACCTGCAAAGTCCTAAACAACATGGGGCCAAGACTGAGATCTTCAGAAGAGACCCCGTTGCATGTCTCAGTACCTCATGAAGTTAGGTTGGTGGGTACATATCTCAGGGCTTTCTCTGTAGCAACACCTCACCTGTGGCACTCACTACCCAAAGAAGTTAGTCTGGCCGCATCTTCAGCAGGTAGCCAAAATGGTGCTGTTGCACATGGCATTCAGTGTTTGAAACTGTTGTCTTAAATATTTTGAAACTGGATTCTTAGATTGTGTTTGGACTGCTCTCAGGAATTTTTAAAGAGTATTTTAATGTTTTTTTTTAAATACTTAAAATCTTTGTATAGTTTTAATTATCTGTTCTTTATGTTGGGAACCCTTGTGGACTGGGAGGTGATACAGAAATACTATAACTAAATCCAGAAAGAAACCTGCTTGAAAGAAGAGCAAAAATACATTTTCTCCAAAGCTAAAAACTACCTCAACCAAGTCCCTATGGAATATAATCTCCAGACATCTTCTTTGTAACTGGAATCAGTGAGGGTCTCACCATTCCAAGCTAGATGAAAATGGGCCAGACGAAACACCAGGTGCAGGTCTTGCAGAAAACTTACCCCCAGTGTTTTTATGGGTGTGTGTGTGTGATGTGCCAAGCTTCTGGGTTAGCACCATCACTCCCAGGCCGCACTGAGTGGCTGTTCGACACAGACCTGGGTCTGAGTCTCACAATGGTTATGCCATTGCGAGACTTCAAAACCTGGGCATCTCTGCTGACTTGGCTTATTTTACAGAGGTAACATGGAGAGTTGTGAACTCTGTTTGGACACACTAACTCATCACCTACAGCAACTCATTCACAAGACCTGGGATGGGGGGAAAGGGTGCCAGGCTGGACTGGCCCCCTCCTGTGGCATGTATAGAAGGATAAAGAGGCCATTGAGCACAAATTAAATTGGGAGGAGGGAAGCCCTGGAACTGCTAGATGGTTGGGGGAGGCAGAACCTTAAATTTGGGCAGATGCAGTTTGCCTCACCTCCAACCAACTGTTTATTTGCTCATCCCACAGATTAGCTGATACAGTAAGTCTTGTCAGATGGTTACCAGACACCCGCTGCTTTAATGCCCTACTTGAGCATGTTTTGGTCTGATAACCATGTGGCCCAATATCCTTTCTACCTTACTTGTCCTACACATTGTCTACTAGAATGGAATTATATGTGAATGTAGCTGATTGGTATTTGTTGTATTAAAGTTGTGGCCATCCCATTTAACTCTTAACACAGCATCCAGCCTGTCTTTCTCAGCGCTGTGCACAGCTGGATGGTTTCCAGGCATCTTCTTGAGCACTATTAGCTTTCAAAGCAGAGTCATATGCCACTCAGAAAATAAGAACCAACATACTGACTCAACTCAGATCTTTACTCAGAAGTACCACTGCAGTGAAAGGGACTTTGCTATTTTTGTTGTTGTATGCCTTCCACTCATTTCCAACTTATGGAAACTCTAAGGCAGACCTATCAAAAGATTTTCTGGGGCTTAGAATATGGCATGCTCCCAAGGTCACCCAGTGTGTTTCCATGTCCAGGCAGGAATTGAACTCTGGTGGTAGTCCAATGCTCAAGCTACTACACCATGCTGGCTCCCTAAAAGGGAGTTACTTCTTGTTAAACAGATATAGAATGGTCTGAAGTCAATTGCAAAGGGGATCTTTGTCCCTACCCCATTTGCTCTCCTTCTCTTTCTCTTATACAAACACACATCCCCCCACCCTCACTCTCTCTCCCTCACTCACAAAGTAACCTCTCCCTCTCAACACACCTTGCAAAATCAAGTTACAAAACACAGAATGCCTGCCATCTAGCCAAGAAAAAGAAGGCAGACATACTCCTCCTCAGACCATTTCTGCACTAGACTGTTATAGTGCTATTATTCCACTTTCCATTTTCAACATCCTATGGAATCCTGGGGTTTGCAGTTTAGGAAGGGGAATAAAGCACCATAACAGTCTAGTGCAGAAATGGCCTTAGTGTGCATATTTTTCTGTGTAAACACAGAAAAGCAATCTGAAGCCCTTTCCGCATAAGGCGCGTGAAGCGGTTCATGTTGTTTCTCACCATGTCTTATCAGATCCAAATAACGTGGGCTTTCCCTCATTTGCTTCCGCACAGCTCCTCCATACGTTTCCCTTTGATTCAGAGGAGTGCGAATTCATGCATCCGCACTACTTCCTCAGTGACCACTCCCACTACTCCCCTCACCCCGTCCCAGCGGCTGTGATTGGCTTTTTTTCTCTTTTGGGTTGGTACATTTGTATGTATCTACGTAGGTACGTATTTGCCACTGTATAAGAGGCACTCTCCTCCCCAAATGCCTTCTGAAAATGGGGTGCGGATCTGGTAACTTTCCCCACCCAGGCAGATCACCTGGCAGACCAAAATTGGGAGAGCGATCTGGCGCTCCCCGCTCATCTCCGCCCTGTCCCCCGCAGGATCCTGCCCCGGAGAGGAATGGGAGGAAGGAGCTTCTTACACACACGCACATACACTCCCTCCCTCCCCTTCCAACCTCGGCAGGAAAGTTTCTTCGCGAGTAGGAGAGGAATGGGGGGAAGGAGCTTCTTACACACAAACACACACACACACACACTCCCTCCCTCCCCATCCAACCTTGGCAGGAAAGTTTCCTCACGAGTAGAAGAATGGGGGGAAGGAGAGAGGAGAGGGCGGGAAAGTGTGTGTGTGTGTGTGTGTAAGAAGCTCCATCCCCCCATTCCTCTCCTACTCATGGGGAAACTTTCCTGCCAAAGTTGGAAGGGGAAGGAGTGAGTGTATGTGTGTGTGTAAGAAGCTCCTTCCCCCCATTCCTCTCTGGGGCAGGATCCTGCCGGGGGCAGGGCGGAGATGAGCGGGGAGCGCCAGATCGCTCTCTCAACTTTGGTCTGCCAGGTGATCTACCTGGGTGGGGGAAGTTACCATATTCGCACCCCACTTTCAGAAGGCATTTGGGGAGGAGAGTGCCTCTTATACAGTGGCAAATACGTACCTACGTAGGTACATAGGCACATAGTTACATTCAAATGTACCAACCCAAAAGAGAAAAAAAGCTGATCGCAGCCGCCAGGACGGGGTGAGGGGAGTAGTGGGAGTGGTCACTGCGGAAGTAGTGCGGATGCATGAACTCGCACTCCTCTGAATCAAAAGGAAACATACAGAGGAGCTGTGCGGAAGCAAATGAGGGAAAGCCCGCGTTATTTGGATCTGATAAGACATGGTAAGAAACATCATGAACCACTTCACACTCCTTGTGTGGAAAGGGCTTCAAATAGCGTGCTTTCCCACCACATGGGGCGCATTAACTCAGGATTACGTGAGGAATGATGGTAAATAAAGTGAACCTAATTCGCTCTCACGTGCAGAACAGCTCCGTGCCAAAACACATTGACCCATGTTAATAACCCCGTGCGGAAAGGGCCTAAGTTACATATCAATAGTACTTTTGTTGCTCTGCCACTGAATAGACAGGCAATGAAAATAGTTATAATTTGATCCTGCATGGTACCACTCCACACCAGCTACAAGCATTTGGACCAGTCTGCAGTCCTGCTCTTCAGTAGACCCCTTATTCTAAGAAA
Source organism: Cyclura pinguis (assembly GCA_030412105.1). NCBI lineage: Eukaryota > Metazoa > Chordata > Lepidosauria > Squamata > Iguanidae > Cyclura > Cyclura pinguis. The sequence continues at coordinate 124,755,266 of CM059599.1, forward strand.
AGCCTCTTTCTTTTGAGAAGCCCTCCTATTCTTGAGCTGTCTAGTTCTGCCATCCAGTAGTTCACTAACTCAGTTGTTCCTAGTAAATCAGCATGTTACTGCAGGCTGCAGACTGTTCTTAGATACTTAAAATTAATCAACTCATTTTTAAAACAAAGTAGTCTGCTTTAAAATTAAAATAACCTTGAGATGCACATCTTCAGGGTCCCTTCAGTATCCCTGTCAACTTTCAAGTATCTAGGGGCATTTCCGCACTACACTGTTATAGTGCTATTACTCGACTTTCAACATCCTGTGGAATCCTGGGGTTTGCAGTTTAGGGAGGAGCATTTAGAATTCTCAGCCAGAGAGCTCTTTGGCTTCAGTAAACTGCAAAGCCCAGAATTCCACAGGATGTTGAAAGTGGAATAATAACACTATAACAGAGAAGTGTGGAAATGTCCTGTTTCACAATCTTGTAGCTAGGTCAGACACACACAAGCTTTTACTATTAAAGTTGAATGAATAAATGAATAAATTTAACACAAGGTTGCACAGGAAGAATGCAATTAATTCAGCTTGATAGAGTTCTGACATACTAAAGTTGAGACAATGGATAAAATCACTGTAGCCTGAATTTGAACTAAGATATGAGCATTTCAGTTTAGCTCCCTAGGTTCAGAGGAGGTCCAGATGACATGGAGCTTTCAAGACTGATGTATTCCATCTACCTATCTGCTCAAACGTAGGATTGTTCCCTAAATCTACAATACTATACACACTTAACCTGTGAGTACATCTCATCAATATAGCGTAGCCATGGGCTGAAAGCTCTTTCAGGCATCTTATGGAATCCTAGGTTTTGCAGTTGAGAGAGGGTCTTCAGAATTCTCAAGACAGAGAGCTTTTCTGGTACCTCTGACCAAATCGCAAACCCCAGGATTCCAAAGGATGCAGCCCTGGCAGTTGAAATGAGATCAAACTGATGTAATTGTGTATTGTGAATGAGCACTCTTTGGATGTGTATTGGTAAAATATGTGAAAGTGTCACCAGGGTTTTTATACAACGGCTTTGTGGATACAGCATTTGTGTTGACCATTTAAATGTATTGATATATTAGTGGTATAGCCAGTCAGGTAGAACAATTAGTGAAATCTTGTTTTATTTAAAGAAGCAAAGGCAGCAGCTTTTAGCTGCAGATTGAGGATTCTATTTTCTTGAATTAAATTGAAATCATATGACTACAGCGTACTTTTAAAAACCAGATATTTCCATGAATGGCTATGAATCTTTCCTCTCAAATGGCAAGCATTGCAGAAAAAATAAAAAAACCTTGTGCAAAGTAAGAGTAGCACTATAGACAAACACAGTTATAAAGGTCTGGACAAACGTTTATTCAAAATATTCAGTCTCTGCAACTTAGAAAAAAAAAAAAAGAAACATAGAACTGTTCCTGTGCAGAGATAGTACTGTCCATTATGCATTAAAACTAAATGAGACTTTTCACAGACAGATGTGATTCAGCCTTTTTGAAATTCAAATAAACTTAAAGGAATGAAGTATGTCTAATATAGTAATCATTTTCACAGTTGCTGGCTGAAAATCATATCCATTATGATTAATGATGGTTGAAAAACTTGCAAGTTTTGTGGTGAAAAAGAGGGGTCCTTCTTTCATATGTGGTGGACTTGTAAGGTCGCAAAGAAATTTTGGAAGGAAATACATGATGAAATTAGGAGAATGTATAATTTAAACTTTGAAATGAAACCAGAATTTTATTTGTTGAATATGTTAGGCCAACAAAGAGAAATAAGATCTCACCAGAAAACATTGTTATATGTTATAACTGCGGCAAGAATGACATATGCTCAACACTGGAAAGAAGGAAATTATATTGATATAAAAGAATGGAAATTAAAAGTTCTGGATATGGTGGAGACAGAAAGGTTGGCTTTTCCACTTAAAAATAAACCAATCCAGAACTTTGAAAGAGAATGGCAAGAAGTTTTGAACTGGATAAAGGAATGAGGGAAAGAATAAGAAAGAGTGTTGGACAAAATGGTAATAAAAATTAAAGATGTTATAGAATAAGTATAAGCTGAATGTAATAAGGTTAAAAGTAGTAATGTGTTTATCTTGGAATAGTAAAAATGTATAAATGGGATGTAAACACAAACCCAGCTGGAAAAATGATGCTCGGAAGTGGGGAGGGGTTTTTATTTTGAGTAAAACTTTAATAAAAATATATACAAAAGAAAAAAGAAAAGAGAAACTTGCAAGTTTTGGGAGGTTTGTTTTGTTTTGTTTTTTGGTAACCACTGAAGTTAAAGAAGGTGGCTTTGCCAGGGGACTAGTGATATCTGATATCCATGATTCAGTTCCTTCAATGGTAAGTTTATTATTGGGTACAGGATTCTCTGTTGTGTGGAGAAACAAATCTCAGATCACATTTTTAAGGGATAAGTCACTTCTTAAAGTCACTATTTTTGCCTTTGTGGCAAAGATAAATCTGGGAGCATGTGAGCTAAGCCAAAAGGGCAATGTATGGGATAACACATTCTCCTGTGTGTCCAATTGAAATAAATGAGGCAAGGATGAACAACATCTGCATCTGGACGCACCTCTGAATGCACATGTGAATGCAGGTGCCTTCTCTTGGCACAGCCTTGTATTGTATGAGATGCACATTTACATGAGTCTCCCTGCTTTGCCAATAGGAGTGTGTCCCTCGTCATCCTGACATCTCTCTGTATGCAAACACTTCCCAAAATACCAAGGGGCTGAAAAATGCTACAAAGAATGGCTCATTTCACAGGGCTGTTCATGAAACTACTTCTCTCTCTCTCTCTTTCTACACATATACAAACACCATGCAGTCCAACTGTGCCAAACTGACAGGGGAAAGTTCCAGTTAATCTTCCATCGTTCACTTTTCTGCTGTTTTTAAAATGCCCCTGTTTGCCTCTCCTTATCCCATTTTTCCCCTTTGGCCTCAGCTTACTTCAACTGCTGCAAACTGAGGCCATGTGGGGGGGGGGGGAACGGGCGAAAACGCCCAAAAATGGAGCTTACCTCCAGGCAGGTAAGTCCGTCGCCACGCGGAGCAGCGCGAGCTCGCTGCTCCACACTCCTCCGGTGTCGCAGATGGCAGCTTCCGGTTGGCGGAGGCTCTCCACCAACCGGAGAAGCTTGCCAGCCCGAAGCCCGCCCCCAGCAGATCTGCAGGCATGCATTTGCGTGTGCCTGCAGATCCACTTTAGAGCCGGGCGATGGAGTGGCGCGGGGCTGCGCGCTCCGTGCTTTTTAAAAACCTCGAAAAAGAGGTTTTTAAAAAACACGCAGCCCGGCTAGTTCCGGCCGCTCCTGAGTGGATTCTGGTGTGGAACTACAAAAAGTAGTCCACGCCAGTCCACTCTACGGTGTAGACGACCTCCGTGAGAGGTCGCTCTACACCGTTCCCCCCCCCCACATGTGAAAAGGGCCTGAGTTCAGAGTGCCAAAGAAGTTTACACTAAACTAACTGAGAAGCAGGGAAAGCAGAGGAGGGAATGGAAATTTTGTCGTTTCCTGTAGGCTCAGGGGAAAGCAAACTACTGCAGCCTGTCCTAACTCATGTGCTGTTGCTCTGCTGCTGCTTCTGCGTCTTCTAACTTTTGCCATCTTGATCACACTCTGATCTTGCTTGGCCACATGTGTCTCAGTTTTCCTCATTGGAGGGTATCATTCTCTCTCATACACACTTCAGCTCATCACTACTTCTCACAGCATGTAGTTGATGCCTTTGAAACCACTCATTGTTTTGACTCTCAGGCCACTCTACAGGTTTACCAAGGCAGGGACTTACTGGCTACAGCTGTGCACAAATTACCTCTCATTCTCCAGCAGGAGGAGAAATTCTTCAAGTTTCTTGAGGCTGAGGCTCTCCTTTAGAAGCAGTAGTAGCAATGGTTGTCTGCCTGCCTCCTTCCCTCCTCCTTCCTTCCTTCTCCATGAGCCCCTCATCACTCCCACTGCTCCAAGCAGAACCTGTAGTGGCACACTGATCAAAGTGACAAGATGGCATCCACTATACATACATGTAACATGGGATGTATTCAGAGAAAATTCTGCCAGGTGGCTGTTTTGGGGTTTTTTGGAGTTTTTTTCCCCAAACAGGACAAGAAAAAGAAAAATCTCAGAAATGTTCTCAGGCAAAAGAAATCATTCTTTTTTTAAAAAAAAAAAAAATCACTTTAGGTCTACTGGGAACTAATTAGTTGTCTATCTGGACATCTCTTGCCAGTAGTTCCCCATCCATTTCTATCATCTTTCTAGCTCTACAGCTTCTGTGATCCCAAAAGCCTCTTTGGTCACTTCTAAGCCAGAAACACTTAAAGCTAGTATGTAACACGGACAAAGGGATGAAATGGAAGCCGCAAAAATTGCTGCCATTTGCCTAGTTCTCCAGTAATAAGAGAACTAGATTCCTGTATCATTAGGTGTTACCTTTTACATCACACTCTGTAATGTGAACTGTACCGTCTCAATGTAGTAGTGTGATATATTGACTGAAAAGCTGAACCAAGACTTGGGAGATCCAGGTTCTATTTCCTACTGATCCATGAACCTTACTGGGTGACCTTAAGCCAAGCTCTTTCCAAACATAGTGGTTTGGCCTCCACATCCACAGCTAGACCATCACATACCTCTAGAAGCTGGAAAAAAAATCCTAGAAAATTTGTTGAAAACTGAAGTGGAAATGTAATGTCACCTCCAGTTGCATCAGACATGAAACTGTGATCCCTGATAAGAGTGCCTGTGAAAAATGGTTTCCTTTCCTTCCATAGCTGCCAATTCCTGGGACAAATTGAGGAGCAGCCCAGCAAGGTACACCACCCTAAGCTCATGAGAGGAAAGGTGGACTATGAAATATACAAATAATCCCACAATAAATGGCTCATGCCAAAAGGGCTTAAATGTTAATAAGACTTTGTTTGGTTGCATTTGGAGCTGCACAAGTTCAAACACAGTCAATGTGACCAGAGAGCCAACAAAAACCCACACATCGCCAAAATTTTCTGTACTCCTTCCAACAAGAAAGACAACACTGATAAATGGGTCAAAACAAAATCAGTGGGAAAAGGCAGCTGTTAGATCTTGTGAGTGTTTCCTCGGGAACTGCTGGCAGCCTCAAAATATTAGCAGCACACACAGCTGAGGTGATTTATAGTGCTCTTGCAACGGGAAACATATTTGCCAGTGAGTATTTGCCAACACTGAAGCCTGCAGGGGAATCTCAACAGAAGTAAGATTTGGGTAAGGTAAATAGGGAATGAAAAGCAAACCATAAACAGCTCCCTAGGACAAACACTGAGCACAAGGACAAGAGTGGTGGGAGGGCTCGATATTTGCTTAAGAGGAACATACATATTAAAAGCTGAACTTACAATGTGGGATGTTTTAATTGCAGCCATAACCAAAGATTTTGCTAAAACCATGGAACATGATTCTTTGCTGTTGGTACATGGAAGGACAGGGCCGGGTTCCCTTCTCTCTTCCAGCATGTACACACAGCTTTCTTCTTCCACTTAGGCCCTTTTCGCACGCCAGTCCTGTTGCAAAATGGCCTCGGGAGTGTTGCACAATTGCGAGGACCATTCCACATGACGTCCTCGCAATCGCATGATGCTGCCGAGGCCATTAGGAGGCGATCGTGCATTATATTATTTTTGGTTCATTGCCAAAAATGATGTGCGGCCCCACACACACTTACCTTGCATGTGGAGGCTCCGGACGCATGGCCATCGCACTTCCTCCCCCAGTGCAGTCTGGGAAAGAACCCGGCTTTGCTGCAGAAAGAAGGGGCGGAGCGCTCACCCTTCCTTCCAGCCAGCACGGAGCTGGTGCAGAGAGGAAGTGGAGGGGACGCCAGTGCCTCCTGGACAAGGCTTTTTGAGCGATCCCCACGTGACAAGAGCAGTACCAGGTAAGGTGCAAAAAGGGCCTTAGTCAAGTAAGATGCTAGTATGTGCATGCTGAGAGGGGATGAAGGAAACACATTAAATACTATCAAACTATCCTGATTGCATGGAAACAGTCCCAATTGATCTTCTTTCATTGGAAAAAAGCAGTTTACATTCAGTCAACTCAGCAGAGGACAGGGAAGAGGAAGGGGCAGAATTTTGGTTTTCCTTGTAAGCTTGGATAAAAGCAAACTGCTGCAGCCTGTCATCGTTTGTGTGTGTCTTTCCTCTTTAATATGTAACTTTTGCCATCTTGACCACACTTTGATTTTTGCTTGGACACCTATGTCCTGATTTCCATCTATGGAATTTTGAATGGTGTGTTATTATGCCTTATGACAGGATTGGAGATTGTGCAGCTCTCCAGATGTCATTGAACTGCAGTTCCTAGCAGTCCTGGACAAACGAATGTTAAGAAATGTTGAGAACTGCATTTAGGCCAAGTCTGAGTAACAGGTGGACCTCCTGGTATTTTTGGACTACAGCGTTCATGATTGCTCACCAGTGCCTATGCTTGTTAGGCCTGAGGAGAGTTTCACTTCACCAAAATCAACATGTTTCCCACCATTTTCTTATGGAGAGCTATTTCTTTTTTGGGTATTTTGCCTGTGTGTAGAAGGATTGTGCAGACAGCATGTAATGAAAGGAAAACTGCAAAGGAAGTCAAATATGTTTGAGGTTCCATATTCATTAATACTATAATACTATACTTAATCTACAATATCATAGTATTAAGTATTAATACTAAAATATTAAGTCCTGACATGCTGTTCATGTCAGGAGATAATATTATATCATCAGTCCCATTAAACTTTTCTTATAACTAGTACCAGAAGACGGTCACCCAAGGCAATGGTATATCAGCATCTATATCACAATCAGATGCTGACTGGAGAAGAAATTGTGCATAGATTAACACAGAAGTATCATAACAAGAATAGGCCAAAGCAGAGTTAGGCAACTTGTGGCATGGCCAACAGTTGGAGAGCTACAGATTGCCTGTTCTGTTTTCCAAGGGATATATATTGATTTTATAAGGACTTGGGTGTTAAATTTACTCACTTGTCTTCAAAACTTGACGACTGCTATGATTGCATATTACATATGTTTCCTGTGGGTTTTTTTTTAATCTGTTTGACCTTTTCTTCATTGGTTCACTTCAGTTCTGCCTCACATTGCTTCAGGGCTTGGAAAGTTACTTTGTAAAAGTAATGAATTAAAAGTAGTTAAGATCCAAAAGATGTTAGTTAGTGGTGTGGTTACAATTTTGCCATTCCCCAAATGTAACCAAAACATTACTTTTAATTTCTTTTTAAAAATCTGGATGCTGGAAATGACTTGCCTGTGGTACAAGTACACTCTGCTGCTGCCTGCTTGAACCGGTGATTATTCTACCTCCATGAGGCCACAACCCCAGAACTATTAAAGGTAACTAAAAGTTGCATTGACACTGCAAAAGGGATAGAATTGTTCTTTGCTAAGGTTACATTCTTACTGGCTTTTAATGGTGTGCTGTTTACATATATTCTCTCTTTTTTAAATGGTTTTAACTCTATAGTTTGTTTTTAAGCATACTTATCAAAAACACAAAAACAGCATACATGTGCAGATTTTTCATATGTTATTAATATTCATAATCATAGAAACTGAATTAATTACAAGTAACTAGTTATCTGTAATTCTAGCTTTTTGAAACTAGCTACTTCAAAACTCTGGTACTTCCAGATGTGTCAAGTTTGGCAATCGGCAGCTGGACAGTAAACAGATTTGTTTTTCTTTTAGCAACATACCTATCTTTTTCAGAAGTTGAGAGAACAAATTGTCAAACGGCTCACCTTTCTAGTTATAGGGCATTATTATAACACCCGACTCCTTTCCACCTAATATTTCATCAGTATGGTGTTTTTATACAAGCTAGAGTAAGTTGTAATGAACATTCATTGCAGTGTGATGATATTGGCTCAACGTCACTGCTAAACATGATGGGAAGCAAACATTTAGATGGAGAAAGTGCTCCTAACAAGAGGGCTGGAGAATGGTGGATGTCTCTATAAGCTAGGCTGGACCTGTGAAAAATACAAGAAAACTCTGCTCATAGGGGATTGTTCAAGCCCCCCCCCCTCCACTGGGATAAAGTTATGAGCTAAGATTGAAAATGAGTTCATTTCCAGCATCTGGGGAATTATAGAATTTAATATTCCCCAGACAGATAAAAGGGATAAGAGAAAAATATGTTTTCCTGATGTTTCCAAATAGGTCAGAAAGCTCAAGAAAATGTGGCCTGTCTTTCTGTAAAAAATGGAGAGGGGGGAGAAAAATATCTTGTTGAGATTATTTTTATTATTTTACTTTCATGGTTTAGACTTTACAAGGCAAGGAAACAGAAACTCTGGATTTTCATGGCAGCTGTCAACAATTTAAAGAATTTCTGAAAAGAACTGACAGTCTGGTTTGTCAGAGTCAGAGTGAGGGAAAGCTTTGCTTGTGTGCTTCTCTAGTGGGAACAGACTGTATGCTTGACACATTGGGGAAAAGAGAGCTTTCTAGCACCACAGGGTTCTACCTCGTAGCTGGGGTGGTCATGGGCAGTAAAAGAGAGAGCTCCCAAGTTCTTAATACTTTGGTGGGAGAAGGTGGTGCAAAATCAGGAAGGCTTCCCACTTCCTGTGGCTCTTATGTATCACAAGTTGCCCTGGCCAAATGGGTTGTTTGAGTGCAATTACGAATGCTACAAATACATCCCACCATCATATCTTCCTGTAGCCCAAAACATCCCTACCCTAGACATTCAAGATTTTCCATGAGCTGGAACTTTGAATGCTCAGAGTTTTAGCTCACAGGGACAGATTAAGTCAATTCTGTAGCAAGTTTTCCCCTTCAGCACCTCCCATGTTTAGTCAGCAATGAAGCTTGGAAAAGTTACTCTTTTGGACTACAACCACCAGAATCTCCCAGCCTACGGAAGCTTGGGCCCATAGTATCTGAAAAACTGCATCTGTCTACGCAAGCCTTCCCAAGTTTTGAGATCTTCAATAGAAGACTTTCTCTTGGACCTACCACCATCACAGTCATGTCTGGCAAGGATGTGGAAGATAGCCTTCTTGGTGGCTGCTCCCAGGTTATGAAATGCCCTTCCAAGGGAGGTTTGGTTGGCTTCCTCTCTGCACTCTTTCTGTGGAAGGCAAAGACCTTTGGGTTTAAGCAGGCCTTCTCTCTTAATTAACCCATGTGGCAGAAGGGACATTTAATTGGGTGTGCTCTGCTTTTATCCTTTCTGTTAGGTTTTCAATGTATTTTAAACTGTTTTAACTTTGTGTTTGTAATAGAATTACTTGCCAAATTGTTGTTTTTTTTTTAAGCTGTATTTTGTTTGAATTTTGTTGCAAGCTGCCTCGCTTCCTGTGCTGGGAAAAAAGTAGGGTATAAATAAAATACAACTAACTGCTGGATGGATTTATTCTGGTTATCCAGAAAGGGAACGTTTTTAAGTTTTTGTCAGCACTGGGAACTGGTCAATGAGGTGGGGAGTACATGTGGGCCTCCAGTCGCTCTCCATGAGACTGAGTTCACATACAATACCATATGCAGTCAACAGGTGCTCTCAGTAGCTGCAGATGGCTTTCATGTCCATGGAGCACTGAATTCATTCCAGATTTTACTCTGAACTTCAAAGGATCTATCCAAGGTGCTGAAACTATTTTTGGGATATTGGATGGCTCCTTTAAAATTCAGGAAAAAATGCAGAACAGATTCAGTACCTCACTTACATGGAAGCCACCAACCACCATATACTGTAATCCGTCCCCATGCCATGTAACTTCATTCTGTGGCAAAAGGACAGCCAGAAATAGGATTCAAGACTGATGTCAGAGCAGGCATGTAAAACTTCATAAATTTCACTCTCATAGAGATGAATGAATTCATATTTCTCTGCACAGTAAGAATGCTGTCAAAAATAGCAGTTTTTGAAGACTATTTGAGATTCTGAACATATTCCATGCAAAAACCTCTGTACTTTTTGCAAAGAAAACAACAACTTCTGCACAAAAGGATAGTTTCCTGCAAATGCAACAGCATTTTCTGCATAGAAATGTTATTTTCTGCATGTCTACAAAAGACATGAGTTTTCCTTACAGAAAAAAAAAAAAGAATTTTCTAACAGATAAATTATTTTCTACATTGAAAAAAAATCATTTTCTGCACAAAACAAACCTTACATGCACTTTTCACACAGAATACGTCCTGAACTACAAAGATTCTCATATGTCTACAATTCTCATCAGGGTTTCCCAACTTGCAAAAAAACCCTGTTTCTCCCTGAAAAGAATGTATTTGAGTTTTTTTCCCCGTTCCTACAAACCAAGTGTCAGACTAGCTATATTCAGCCTGTTACTAGCAATCATGGCAGTGAAAATCAACAGCAGTGTCAGCTGGCATTACTTCTTACAGGGCCAGGTGGAGCATTCAAGCCTTTTTGCTCACTTTACAGTCCCACTAGAAATTTCCTCTCAAGTCTACCTGAAGGTGTGTGCATATATCAGGAGAGAGCTTTCAGTGGCATCACAGAGTGAGATTCCCCCCGCCCCATGAATTCATTTCAGCCCCGTCTGCTCTGCAACACCGACAAGAATTCCTCCATTGCCACACCTGCTCCCTTATCATCACATGATTGGATTTAGAGCCATGTCAGGTTTGGCCCTACTTCACCGATGTTCCCACATTGCAGCCAGAGGGCAGCCAGGTTTTAAAAAAAAGAGAGGAGGAAATGAAATCCAAAAATTCTGTAAGGACCAACCAGGAGAAAAACCATAGTACCCTTTGTATCTTTTAACTTTCCTGTGAATACAAAAGATGTTTCAGCCATACACTAAATGCAGACTAAACTGACCCTCTCAGGAAGCAAAGACCTTTTTATTCAGGCAGGCTTGGCAACTGAGGAAAGGGGTCTTTAATAAGGAAGTACTGTGCTCTTTTAATGATGTGTTTTTGTTTTTTAAAAAAATATTTTTATTAAAGATTTAATTTCATAAAAAACAGAGTGGATATACACCATTGGCAGATATATCCCACTCCCCCCTCCACTTCCATGCTTATATTTCTCCAGTTGAATCTACTTTTGTTTCCATTTACAAAAGAGAAGAGCAGTTACATTTCTATTTACATGAAGAAGAACAGTTACATTTGTTTCTTTCTTTAGTTTCTTATACATTTATGTTTTTATCCAATTCAAAACTCCTTTCCATTCCCTTTCAAAGTTCTGGATAGGTTTGTTTTTTAAAGAGAATGCTAATTTTTCTGTCTCTACCATATCCAGAACTTTTAATTTCCACTATCCTAAATCAGTGTCTTTCTTTTCTTTCCAATATTGCGCATATGTCAACCGTGCTGCTATTCTTCCCAGGAGAGATAGATTTAGATCTTTCCATTTTTCCATATCATTTTTTATTTCTTTCCATGTCTTCAGATAATTGTTGTCAAATAGTTCTTGGTTCTTTTTCGTTATAATAATTTCTAGATATTTTGTTTTCTTAGCTAGTTGACCTCCAGATCTTCTCTCCAAATCGGCTTGCTCTTTTTTAGTCATATTTAATGTCATTATGATTGTCTTTTCCTTGTTTGTCTTGTATCCTGCCACTTGTCCATACCTTTGCAGAGTTTCCATCAGCGTTTGAATTAATTCTTGTGGATCCTCCAAGAATATAATTACATCATCTGCGAAAGCTTTTAATTTCAGTTCTTTTTTTCTTATTTTCAAACCTCTTATCTGTGAATCCTCATTTATTGTATTCAACAATACTTCCAAAACCGCTATGAATAATAGTGGTGACAATGGACACCTTTGCCGTACTCCTTTATTTATTACAAAGCTTGTCAAAATACCTCCATTGATTATTAGCCTCGCAGATTGTTCTTGATAGATCATCTCAACATTTACAAAAGTCTTCTCCCAGGTCATATTCTCTCAATACCTGACGTGTGAAAGCTCAGGAAACATTATCAAATGCCTTTTCTGCATCTAAAAAACAAGTGCTGCTTTCTTCCCTGGGTTTTTATCATAATACTCAATTACATCTAAAATTGTTCTTACATTAGTTCTCATGTATCTACCAGGGAGAAAGCCTATTTGGCCTTCTTGAATCTTTTCCTGTAGTATCTCTTTCAGCCGTTTTGCCAACACTGCAGCAAAAATTTTATAGTCTATATTTAACAAGGAGATTGGTCGATAATTTTTAACTTCTTTTTTATCTTTACCCTCTTTAGGTATCAATACAATATTTGATTCTCCTCAGGATTCCAGTTTGCCATGTTTCTCTATTTCTTTCAAAGTAGTGTGAATTGGTTGAATCAGTTCTCTTATAAATCTCTTATAATATAATGCTGTAAAGCCATCCGGTCCTGGTGCCTTGTTAACTTTCAAATCTTTTATAACATCTTCAATTTCAGTGAGTGTTATTGATTTATTCAACTTATTCTGTGCTTCCAGCGATATTTTAGAGATTTTTACTTTTTGAAAAAATTCAGACAGGTTTTTCCCATATTGGTGAGGCGGTTTTGTTTCATAAAACAATTTCCCAAAATATTCTTCAAATTTTTGTTTTATTTTTTCATGTTGAGAAATCAACTTCTTCCTATGCTTCAATTCTACAATTATATTCCTTTCCTTCCTCTTCTTAAGTTTGTATGCTAACCATTTCCCAATTTTATTTGCATGCTCAAATTGGGTCAATTTCATCTGTTTCATCTTTTTCTCTATCTCTTCAGTTGTAATTATCGCCATCTCTTTCTATATTTTCTTGATCTCCTGTTGTAATGATCTTTGTAATGGGTTTTCCTTGAATTCTTTTTCTTTCTCTTGAAGTTTAATCAATAAAGCTTGGTATTTCTCTCGTCATTTTATATTTTGAATTTGTCAATGCTGTATAAAGAAACTTCTTACTACTGCCTTCAATGCATCCCAGATTGTTTTCATCTTTGTATCTTTCTTTATATTTTCTTTAAAATAATAATTTAACACTTACACTTGTTTTACTATCTCTTCATTATTAAGTAAACTATTGTTCAGTCGCCACTGAAATTGTTTCATCTTTTCTTGTGTTTGTAGCATCACCGGATGGTGGTCTGAAATGACCTTAGGCAGTATTTCTACCTTCCTTGACTCTACTAGCAAATGTTTGGAAATAAAAATCATATCTGTTTGAGACCAAGATTGGTGTATTTCAGAAAAAAAGTAAAATCTTTAACATTTGGATCAATAGTTCTCCATACATCTAAAACAGTTAGCACATCTCAAAAAAGCTTTTTGGCAATTTTCCTCTCTTTGCTTGATCTTCTTTATTCTGTGAAATTGTTTTATACAATTTAATATCCTGAACTCCATTCCAATCTCCCGCAAGGATCCAGTCTTCATACTCATATACTAATATTCTTTCTCACAGTTTCTTGTAAAAATCAGCTTTGTTTTCATTTGTTCCAATCAGTAATTTTTTTTTTACCATTCTTCAAAATTTCGACGCCCAATGTTCTTCCTTCTTCATCTTTAAAGATTTCTTTTGCTTAAATATCTTTATCTATATAAATTTCAACACCTCTTTTCTTCTTTAAGTATGAAGAAGCAAAACAATGACCTAGTTTGGAGTTATATAAATATTTTTCTTGGTTTTTCTTTATATGTGTTTCTTGTAAAACAATAATTTGAGGTCTCAATCTTTCTAAATGGTGAAAAATCTGTCTTCTTTTTGTTTGTGAATTTATTCATCGTACATTCCATGAAATTATCTTCATATTTGCTGTTTACTATCTTTACTTCCCTTTTTTCTTTTTCTCTTCTGGTTCTACCGATTCTGACTCTTCTTCAGACATTGGACTAGATTCATCTGCCGCTGCCGCTCCCATCTGTATAGATTCTATTGTTTTTTCTGGTTTCTTGTCTTCAGTTTTTACTGTTTTTGAGCTGGTTTTCAAGTGTTTCTCTTGAAATTCTGCTGCTTGCTAAACAGAAATTATCTTTATTCTCCTACCTTTGAAGAAAAAGGAAAGGCCTTCTGGTATCTCCCATCTAAATCTTATTTCCAGATATTGCAGAATCCTTATCAAGAATGCATATTCTCTTCTGCTCCTCATCACACTTGGCGGTACATCCTTAAATTTTTAATTTCATTCTCGTCCACTATTAATTTTTCTTTGTAATTTTGCTCCATAATTAAGTCTTGAATCTTTTCCCTGGTGAAGTAGATCACGATATTTCAAGGTAAATCTTTCCGCTTTGCCACTGTCAATTCAATTCTGAAAACCTTGTCTATTTCATGTTCAAATCTCTCTCTTCTTTGAGCTATATACGGTGCCAAAATATCTGTAACTCTTTGGTGTAAATTTTCCTCCTTTTGTTCTGGGAGACCTCTTAATTTCAAACATCTGCTTTGTTGGTGAATTTCCAGTCTCATTATAGTTTCTTTATCTTTTTTGCTGTTCTTTCTTCATCTGCTCCACCTGGTTTTCCAGTTTTTGACTTTTTTCTCGAATATCTTCCACCTTTTGATCTAGTGTTGTCAGGTCTGTAGTGAGTTTCTGTAAGCTCTGGCTCAAGTTTTCTACTTCCTTTTTCAGATCTTGTTTTATTTTTGTTCTTGTTGTTCTTATCTCTGTCCTTGTTGCTTTTAACTCCTCCATCATGTCCGTTCTCATTTTTTGAAATTCTTCCAGGAGCCTGTTTACCTCCATTGTTTTGGAGCCTATAGATCCTCTTCTTTCCTGAACTTGTGGTTGAATTTGTGTCTGTATTGTCTTCTTTGGGGCTGTTGCCATACCTCTACTCAAGGTTCACTTCTGAAAACAGTCTCAAGATCCAAAAACCTTAGTTCTGATTTCTTGTTTTCAATTCACTTTATAAAAGGAGTTCATTCAATATTGGGTATTGTCTATTAAAATATTGTATATCTGCTTATCACATTTAACACTGCTAGTTATTACTGAAAAAATATTATTACTATATTATTACAATAAAATCTATTAATTACACAATAAAAGTTTCTAAACAATCTATTTCATTGATCATCCCTAAAAAAAAGTTTATACTAATGAAATTGCTGTTCCCTCTCTTCTTACTTTATATCAGACAGTTGACTTATGTAGCATCAATTAACCAACTTATTTAAATAACAGTCCTTATTAACAATTTATATCCTTTATTCAGAAGTCCACTATTTCAGCCCAATTCCCACCACAATCAGTAATTTCCTTTTATTTTCTTCACCCCTCACCTGAGACTAACCCATTTTAGAGACCATTTTAGAAGCCAAAACAAATCAATAAATCAAAAAGAATGTTTTAGATCATTATTAACAATTATGCCCCTTTGTCTAAAAACCTACTATTTCCCAATCAGACTCCAATCAAAACTCCAGTCAAAATCAGTAGTTCCTTTTATTTTCTTCACCTCTCTTCCTGAGGCTAATCCATTTTGGGAATCATTTCAAAAACCATAGCAACTCAATGAAATTAAGAGTTTTAGTTGCTAAAGGTAATGAATTTCTCTGACCAGTTTCTGCTTATAGTCCTTGTGCTTACAACTTCCCCCTTTTTAAGTTTCTATTCTTCACCTCCCTTCCAGAGGCTAATCCATAATCAAATGTCATTTTGAAAAAAGAACAACCATGTTGTTAAAAGAGAAAATCCAATTCTAAAAGAAAGGAAGAGACACAGCCTTTGCTATTTTCCCCTCCTCTTAATCTCAGATTCTCTGTTATATCTTCCCCCTCTGTGATGTCCTTGCTGTCTTCTGCTTCCCCCCCTTTCCACGATCCATCTCAAAAATCAAAGTTAGACTCCACTTAAAATGAGTATCAGTAGATCCACATTCTACCCATCAAAGTTAGTTAATATTAATTTTAAAAGAAATATTTAATAATAGGAATTCAGGAGGGAAACTCAATTTCTAACAGTCGGGGGGGGAGTACATTGCTCACCAAAGTCGCCTAACTTGGCTGTGTCCTCCATTACTCTCACGAGTCCGCTCTGCACCGCAGAACCTCTAATCAACCGCTGACCTCTCTAAATAAGTCTCTATCCTGGGTAAAGGTCAGTCTTTAAACTTCAAACTTCTAAAATTTTCTTCTCTTCAATTCATCGTTTCAACTGGATACTTTGTTTCTTCAAGCCGTCTTCTTTTCAAAGAGGTTTTTTACCGGTGCTAGTCAGATTGCCTGGCTGCAAATCCGTGGCATTGGCTCCATTGTACATCCCATTTGCGTCGGCACCCCCACTCCCTGTCTGCCAGCGCTGGGACAATTGGGGACTTCATGAGCTGCTCTGCACTCCCTACCTGCTAAGGGGGTTCTTTTAGTGGGGACACAAGGTCCCCAGGAGATGTTTACCCTATGGATTCGCAGCAGTAGTCCTGAGCCAGTGGTTCAAGCTACCAGCTGTGCCAACATCTTGGCTGGAACTCCTAATGATGTGTTTTTAAAACACTGTATAGTCATCCCTCCACATCCATTAGGGTTAGGGGCACAGGACCCCCGTGAAAGTGAAAAAAATGTGAATAACTCTAGGCCCTCCCAGACCATATTTAACACACAAAAAAAGTATGATCACCATGTTCAACCCACTGTGGTTTCCTTTCAGGCATCAGGGCTCCTTCACAAGGCAGAAATGGGTGGCTGGTGGGGCTTTCTGCGACCTCCACTGCTGCCCCACACTATTTTTAATAGGAACTTACAAGCCTCATTCACAGTTTCTGTCTCATGGGGCTTGCAGTCCCTGTTAAAAATGGCATAGGGAGGCAGCAGAGGTGACAGCAAATAATCCATGAATAAGCAAATCCGCAAAAGTAAAACATGCAAATGTGGAGGACTGACTGTAATATTATAACATGTTTAATTGTATTTAAATATTATAATTGTTTTGTTTCCATCTGTGCCTGTTTTCTTTTTATTTCGCTCAGTTACCGTGAATCCCAGTTTGGGGGGAAAGGCAGGATAGAAGTAGGGGAAAAAAAGAATACATTTTCAGTGCATATATCTTGTATCATGCAGGGACATACATTCAGCAGGGAGCTGTGATTGGTTGCAGCTCCTTGAGTGCGCACTTGGGGGCAGACTCAGGTTTGATTCCCCATAGTATCTGTGAAATGGTTCTTTAAGCAGGGTGGAGGGGAGGGCATTAAAGACAGATGGTCTCCCCCATTGACCCCAGTGCTCAGTTTAGTGTTTGGAAGAGAATTCATTCTACACAGCCACCTACATTGTTGTAGCTTTCCCCCCTTAAAATGAAATCTGAGAATCCCTCTGAAGTGTTAAAAAAAATCTTTACTTTAAAATGTGAAATTCATGAGGACTAGCAATTAAGGGTAATCTCTTTGATGTGCATTTGTTGCAAGAAGTAATAGGAACTTGACTGCCACCAAAATCTAAAATTAAAGACACAATGGAACCCAATATGTTCCTGAATATTTCAACAGTGAATGAATTTGAACATGAGGCTAAAACACAGCAACTTTACCTTGTCAATTTAGTTCTGTGACATGGATAGATGCACACAGAAGGACAACAAAGAAAAAGGAAATTCGGTCTTCATAATAAGCAAAAGGTCTTTTCTGCAAATCAACAGATGAAACAAAATGCTACTGTGTTATTGACCCAATGACTCCCACCTTTGCTAAAGTATTCGGTACTACTTCAAATACATATTCTAACATGTGTCTATCGTAATGTGCCGTACTAAAATTTTAAAAGGCACAGTATGCCCCAATTGCTCTGTAAACGTTTTGCCTGTTCAGTCTGGAATCTGTTAAAAAATATTTTAGGAATAATTGAAACATTTCACACATGCAGAATTGATTCAGGGTATTTTTAGATCTAAACCATGTGCACCCTCCCGCCGTTTGTAAAATGGATAATGTTAAAAGAGATCTCAGATTTGCTGACATTCCTTTAGACTGGAGGATACCTAACTAACTATATACATAAACCAGTTCCTTATTTATCAGTGGAAGAAAGAAAGTGGTTTTCCGAATGCACACCCCCGGCACCCAGAAGGATGAAGGGCTGCCACTTCTCAACTGCCGGCTTAGATCCTGGTCACCTTGAAAAATTCCATTTTGGAACAGTTTTCTGAGGATTGTACTCTAAGCATGTGTGTGTGTGTGTGTGTGTGTGTGTGTGTGAAAATTATACCTCTTCTATAGAAATTCTTTTTTAAAAAATGAAATAGAGATGACTGAAATCCAGACAGCTGCACAAGCGAACAAAGTTGATTGCCAAGGTTTTTTTTTTCTACTTTATTCTCTCACATGCCCTCAAAAGCTGAATTTGGCAGCTGGAAGACCCCTTTGAGGCCAGACTTCAGGTTACCTTGAAAGTGTAGTGTGCAGCTATGTCTTCCTCTGCCTCCATTTTATAAAAAATTAATTATAGGCTTGGGAGATGAATTTTACTGGAGATGCAGTGTCTTCTCAAGTTCCTGATAACCATCCCAGAGTGGAGATTGGGAATGGGGAGAGGCACTTCACCACTTGCAGGTAAATATCAGAGCTTGGAAAAGTTAGTACTCAAGCTAACATGTTAAAGTTACTGTTAATTTAAAAATTAACTTGTTAACATTGATGGTTTTGTGTGGGATTGTGTCAGGTTATTCACTGCATTAACAGTAACATGTTAGTAATGTGCACTTTCTATAAATTAAAAAAAAAATGATTAAAATGGTTCCAAAGTAACCTCCCCCAAAGCAGCAAAGTTCTCCAGTCAAATTGTTAAAAAAAATAGTCAAAAGGTACACACAATACTGTATATATTTTGGAAAATAACATTAAAATGGGCACAACAACGGATATGATTTTTAATGTAATCTTCTTCCAAACTACCAGTTTAAATCAAGATGAATTTAAGAGTGATAGAATTAACAACTGAGAGAAAGGAAAACTCCATAATATTCGTCTACCTGTACCATATGCCAGAGGGCAGGAGCTAGTCAGACTATACAACGTCATAATAGGACTACTTAGTTGGGGCTATGCTCCCCTTCCATGTGATGTGGGTTGGGAGATTACTACCTTTGCAAAAGTTTGGCCAGTTGTTTTCAGTGTCCACTATTTTGTTTTCCAGGAATGTTATGAACATTACATAGTTCTGGGGTACTCCTAAAGAAAAATAGTGTCTGAGTGCAATGTCATACAAAATGTGGGAGTGCCATTTTGTATTCTCTGAAATATTGGGGGAAAAATGTGGTGTATTGAGTGGAACAAAATGGCAGCAGCCAGAGTCACCATTAATTACCACTACTTTAATACAAAGAATAAAAACACATATTTTGGTTTGTGGAGGAACAGAATATAAGTCCAGTAGTTGGATTTAAGAACATGTTCCATTTGACTTCAGATTAAATTATTTTAAATCCAAATCATTTGTTTTACCGGGGCTGAAGCCTAGGTTGTCAGAGTGAGAGGCTATATTGCTCATCAATAGGATTGCAACAGGAGTTGATCCTTTATATTTTGTTAAGTGGGAAGAAATGGCTTTCATAAAAACCATAAGAAACATAACAGGCAGCAAGATTTTGAATGAACATCACACAACTTGAGTAGCATTCAAAGTAAAAAGTGCAAGAGCAAAGATTATTCAGAATGAGAAATGTAGGCTTGGGGCTGAGGTGCTTGTTTTCAGTCCTCATGTTCTAAATGCATCTGGACTTTTCGAAAACCAAAGACTAAATCACTCTCAAATTATGTTGACATGGTTCCCTATCCCCGTTTGCTTTTAATGAGAGGACATTGCTTTGTGATGAGAGAACAAGCTGAGAGACAGGAGGCCTAACAGCTTCCAGTTTAATTTTACTGAGGTTCACATTGTTTGAATCGAGAAGAATCCGGAATCTTATGCAAGTTTCATTTCTCTTTCTCTTATAATCTCATTTCCCCCTCCCACTTCCCAAATGGATTTCAGAAGAAGCCCAAGGGTTAAGAGCTTCACAGTTTGGTTTCCTGAGACTAATGAGAACTCTCTGTACTATGCTCACAGTAGAACACAGGGGGACCATCTGGATGTAGAAAAGATCAACCCCACTTCCAAACTGCTCTTATTACTGCTCTTATTATTTTAATCTAATTGAACTGTTGCACTCTAATTGTGAACTAGGATAAACAGAGAATGGTCCAATGTCACCCAGAGTATATCTACAACATATAGTTATAGTAGTTGGACAGCACTTCAGTTGTCATGGCTTGGTCCTACAGAATCCTGGTATTGTAGTTTGGTGAGATACTCAGAGGTCTCTAGTGTGTTTACCTGAACTACAGAATTAGAACTGTCTGGCAGTGAATTCAGATAAAACTACAAAGCCTGAGATTCCATATGATGGAGCCAGGAAAGTTAAAGTGATATTGAAGTGTTACAACTGTGTAATGTGGATATATCCCAGTGAGTGCCATGGCTCAGGAGAGACATGAACATAGATCTCCCAAGTTCCAGTCCAAATTCTAACCATGTATTTTATTTGAAATAAAAACATTTTAAAATCAGATATCTGTTTCTCACTTCATATCCATCTGTCTTATGGTTTCATAAATCATGTTTGTGGTGACTCTTTTCCACTGTAATTTTCCACGGCAATTAAAATTAAATAGACCTTAATATGTCCATACAAAGACAATGTAGTGCAAATTTACTTCAACAGAAACATGTTTCTATCGGTGGAACCGATTTTTTTGTGGTTCAGGATACTTGGATAGATGTATATTTGAGGCAAAAAGTATTTTGTAAGGTAAGGAGAAAGTTCCCTGAAATTATATTCTTAAAGTATTGGTAGGGGGTTGTTTGTACGTTTTTTTAATATTTAGTTTGTCTGCATTTTGAGTATTTCTACAACTTTCTGAAGTTGTCCAGGTTTTATACTTATAAAAATGGCTGGCTTCAATAATATGAACACCTCCTTTTTAAAATTACCTTCAGAAATGGAATGAGGGAGGATCAATTGTGAAACTGCTAACCTTAGAAGGCCTTTAATCCAATTCATCCCACGGGAACTACTCTTGAGTAAGTGGTTTGAGACTTGTGCCTTAAACCTTGCAATTACACAACCCTGAGGGATTAAGAAAAAGCAAGAACTCATTTTGCAAAGATCTGAGAGAAGTAGACTTTGGGTAAAGAGTAAATTGGGTAATGTAGCATTTATTAACTTATTAGCACTAAGCTTCATTTAATTAGTTAATAATTTCATTAGGACAAGAAACATTAATGCTCAAATTCCAACTTAAATCAGTTTAAGTTAATTTATTTAAAAATAAATTTAATTAAGTTGTCTCTTTCTTTTATGAATTAATTTCCAACTTAATTCATTACTTACTATGTTATTTGTATTAATTATTTCCTATCACTGAAGTAAAGACACCTCTCTTATCTTCCTGTATTCAGACTGCGAACACTGAAATTATCTGGTAAATTCAAAACTCCTCTACTTGCTTAGTAACTGTTCTGTAAAGCTAACATGAGTGGGTTTAGGTAAGGATTATAACTCCAGAGAGACTGGAGGATACCAACAGTTTATCAAAGGACCCTTCAATAGGTGACTCCATTCCAGGAGGACATCATCATCACCGACACCACCAGTATTTCTGTTCTTTTCTACTACAGCAAGAACAGTGCAATGCACCTTTTGTTTTCAAAACAATACAAAAAGCTACAGATGGTGATGGAAAAACATAAGTGAAGAGAAAAGGCAAATTTCTCAGGGTAAAGAGTTCTTATGTGGACACTGTCATAGAAAAGTCCCCATCCATTGTTTCCACCAAACAAATCTCAGCCAATGATATGAAAGACTGGTGAGATATTCACTCAGGAAGCTATGCCCCAGAAAGAAAAATACAAAATCCAGCACAAATGTGAACATACAGAATCCAGCAGAACTATGTAGCAACAGTCACAGAGACCTGTTTCTGACCAGGACCGATTCCCAGACTAAGTTATCTTAACTATTTGATTTTAAAATAAATTTGGTGAGCATTACTGAGGTCGAGGAATTCACAATTAGTAAAATTACTCATTATACTGAAATTTGAAACTAAATTCGAGTTCCACTTTTCAATCAATCAGTGTTGTGCCACTGAGACTAACAAATTCAGGGAGTCATCTTTGGTTCTAGTGGCCTTACAGAGCATGTTTACCTATGATTTCCATTTGGGGCCCACTGGTTATTCTTTCCTGGTTCTATATTGGTAAAAGAACACAATATAGCTTGAACAAAGTCAGCCTGCCAGTGCACTTGGGTCAAACTGTTATAAACCATTTTTTGCAAGCTGTGTTAGATAGTAGGTGGTCCCAAACCTACTTTAAAATACAGCCGGACACATCTTCAGCTGGTGTTAATTGTCACACTCCATGGGTTAAGTAGAAACAGGAAGGTTTTATTCCAGTGGGGTTGCTGGCAAAATGCAGACCTAACCTCGTCCATGCTGTCTGCTGAGAATAGAAAAGCTGTCTAGAATTATTATTCTATTAAGCGTTTTAACTATTTTAGGTTTTGCCATATATGGTTGAGCCCTGAGTGTTCATTCATACTTCTGAATCTACTGATTGACCACTCCAGTCCTCAATACATCTGTAATACCCTGTGTCTTGAACAGAAAACCTTAACAGAGACATATTTTTAAAAATGAAATTTGATATCATACCTTACACCAAGCTTAGGGTACAGCCTGCATTCTGCCTATTATTTAGCATCTGTACACACTCTCCTTAGTTTCCAAAATGTTGAGGACTGTGAGGTGCAAGGAGGTGTCAGTTTTCCCCTTCAGTGTGGTCCACAGTTAAGCAAGTTTTGGCCAACATCCAGAGAACTGAGAAATGTGTTCTGTGAACACAAGAGAGCTATTTCTCAAACAGTGGGTTATAGCTAATGTTATGCTCACATAAAAATTATAAGATTCTGCATTATTCTGCTCGTAGCTGACAACCACTATTAGAGCCACTAGAACAAATAGGGCGGGTAACATTTTGCCAAATGACGTCGTGAATTGTGCACCATATTTTGCAATGTGATGAAACCTTTGCACAACGCACTGGGTAATGCTTTGTGCAATAGTTTGCAGAAGAAGAATCAAAGCATTCGCTTATACACAGATGAAAATGGTTCCCTCCAACTGGTAGAACAGTGGTGGTCGGTGACTCCCGTGTCATGGAGCACTGCATCCGCTCCAGAGTCCAAGCTGCCCAAAGTGCTGAACATGTTCCAGAGACAGAGTTTAAGACCTTCTAAAGTTCACACTAAAACCCAGAGCAGATTCGCCATCCCAATGCCACCAGACACCACAGGGTACAAACTGTATGCTAGTAGAATGACACCACTAGACGCAGCTCAGTAGAGCCCCTCCACACACACTCATAGCAGATAATAAATTAAAAAGTGTTTCAGAAACAGTTTGTAATACATCCATATGGGGGACAGTACAGAAAGAAGAAAAAAAGTAAAAATATCATGCAAATGAGGGAAAACCCTATATAAACCTAAGCAATTTCTTTGCTCCTTTGTTAGATATTGTATACACACTGTGCATAACATACATATATTAGCAATAAATGGGTTATTCCAGTCCATGACAGTTTTGCACGTACCCATTCATATCTTTGATCCATTTTTATTATTCCAAATTGCTCCAAGTGTCAATACTAATTTAAACAGCATTATCTGTTTAAATATGTTATCAGTAGTATTACTATTAATATATTTTACTTGTTGGCTTACAATCTTTTAATCCTGGAATTAATTGAACTATCACTCTCTGCCTATTTAATATGATTGTTTGTTTAATTATTTTAAACTTTTCTATCCATTGTTTTTACTCCATTTTGTTTTAAGTAATATTGTAAGCTGTGTTTGGTCCCATATTGGGAGAAAGACAGGCTATAAATAAGATAAAATAAATAAAAATGTGTTTTATCCTAAAGTGTTTTGTCAGAATTTTATTGTATTGCTGTTGTGTATACATTTTGTTGAGTCCAGAAATTTGTTGCAAAATTTAGAGAAGCAATGTACAATACCTAAAAGGCAACTGCATGTTGATCCATGTGTTGATCTGGGAAATGTGGAGCAGGTTGGCTCACTTAAAGTTGTAGGCCAAGCAATGTCCTTGAATATACCAAACAATCTATAGGTAAGGAGAGGCCTCATGCTCTGTCTAGCAGCCAGCTATACGCTTCCAGAGCTACAACATTCCCAGCACAGATAAAAGACTGCTATCTAGACCTTGCCTGAAGACTTCCAGTTAATAAGAACCCACCATTCTTTAGAAAATTGGCTCCATCACTCAACTGATGGTGAGGACTTTGTAGGTAAATATAATGATCTTTTGTTAAAACTGGCTTGTGACTACATTCTCTGGTCCAGTCCTTGAAGTTCCTCATGTAGGAATTTCCAGAATCTTGGTCCATTCCCCCACTACACTGTTATAGTATTATTATTCCACTTTCAACATCCTGTGGAATTCTGGGGTTTACAGTTAACTAAGGCCAAAGAGCTTCCTGGCTGAGAAATCTAAATGCCCTCCCTAAACTGCAAAGCCCGGGATTCCACAGGAAGTAGAAAGTGGAATAATAGTGCTGTAACAGCGTAGGGTGGAAATGGCCTTGTCTAGGGGCTTCTCACATCCTGAACTGCAGATTCTCTGGTTCCGTAGTGGTGCTAAGGTCCACTGCCTCCTACATTGGCAAACTTCATTGGCAGTCCTCTTCCTCTTCTTCCATGTCATTGTCGGACACTAGAATGATGCTGCATGCCCTGTTTGTAAATCTGGCAGTGATGTAGGGCTGGATGGTGTTGGGAACAAAATGGTAGCCCAGACAGATCTTATGTTTTCGTCAGCAGAGCATAATCTAGAAATGCAGAAGCAGAAACACACTGGGGTAATGAAGCAAATTACCATGACATGGGCTGCACTTTGCTAATTGGCTTCCAAGGGCAACCTTTTATTGGGCAACAATCTATCAATAGGCAAAGTGTAGCACTTGTTTAATATGAGAGCTTTATTCTAGCCTCAGGGAAAGGAAAGACTAAAGGATCAAGGAAACAAATGAAAAACAAACACACAAAGCTGCAAAGGTTTTTATAAAAAAAAAACTAAGAGGAGAAGGAGGAAGCCACAAAGGAACTGGATTGGATTTCAGGAGGGGGGGTATAGATTTTTAAAGGCAAAGAGAGAGAGAGAGAGAGGGAACCATGATCTTCCTTGTAAATTAATTCCACACTTAATTTTTGGAATTCCTTCTTATTTATCCAAACTTAAGCCAAAAGCAAAGTCAGATGAAATGTTATCGGAAACTGGCAGCGGAGGACAGAGTGGTAAACTAGTTTACTTTCACAGTTTCCTTTCATATGCAGATTGAATGCTGCCTTTGCTTTTGTCATTGCTTACCAAGATCTAAGCTTCCTTCCTAAGGCATCATCTTTTATTAATCAGCTTATCCACAGCAGAGTCCAAAGAGACTGGAAATGGGTTTGGACAGATGTTGATAAATGTCTTGAGTTTCTTCTAAGCTAAATCAAGGCCAGCAATGTTTTATTAATAAGCTAACCTTCAAACATACTTGGCCCTCTGTGTACCATATCACACTTTTAGATATCATCCTGTTTACACTGTGCAGCTTGATTTGAGCAATGGCTGTTAACATCTTTTGTTTGGAATGGCAGAGCTCAATCTGTACATCTGAATATTTGCCATTAATTGTAAACTGAAACATTCTACAAAGGAGTATTTTGCTATATATCAAGTGTTGTAAATGCTGATTAAAACTATGTTTCTTTCAACACTACTTTTCTCCTTGACTTTTTTTTTAAAAGCTCTTTGGTATTAGTAATGTGACACCCACTTGGCCCAACGTGGTCTTCTTTGTGGGAAAATATGAATTCTTTGAATCCCATTGGAGTTTCTTCATGCCACAAAACAATTTAAAAGACCTATCCTAGAGGTTATACCTCAGCAACTGGTCTACTTTTGAAATTCCTGTCTTCCAGTAAGGAGAATAATAAGAAATCTGAGAGAACCCAACAAGAAAGGAAGTCCTCTTATAAACCCTTTCATTTCCAAATTCCATAATGCCTGCCAAATCAGTTTGGTCAGTTTGCTCAAAGGCCAGAATGATCAAAGGCGCACATATAGTGGCACATTCACTCGTATAGTAAAAAATAACAAAACAGAGGGGAAGATCAAACTCTGCAAAAATGTCTTCAGAGACTGCATTCTTGTGCACACTTACTTAGAAATAAAATATTGAATGGATGTTTCCTTTTCTTAAAAAAAAAATCCAGAAATAATGGCGCTTTAGCACTACCGTATGATCAATATTTGTATCTGCCATAAGGCTTCTCAGTTACACACTGGGGACATTCATGTTTTCTACAATCATTTCCGGTCTGTAGCCAACCTTGCTCACTCTTGCTCTCTCTCTCTCTCTCAATCTCTCTCTCTGTGGTCATTTCCGTATTAGACTGTTATAGCGCTATTATTCCACTTTCAGCATCCTATGGAATCCTGGGTTTGCAGTTTCAGGAGGGGCCGGAAACTGCAAACCCCAGGATTCCATAGGATGTTGAAAATGGAATAATAGCGCTATAACAGTCTAGTGCAGAAATGGCTTATGTTTGTAGAAATATTTATGTTTGTAAAATTTTGCTGTCAGCCAAAGCAGCTCCTTGCCTCAGAGTATCTTATTCTTGCAGAAAACCAGAAGAGTAGTTCTGTGTCTGTCTGTGTCTATATTATTTTCCCAGACTTGGCAGGGTGGAAATTCCATACAGCAAGTTACTTTACCTCTTAAACAACATCAAGAGAATCCTAAATAGGATGTGCATAAACTTCAGGTGAAGCCTAAATTCTGACACTGGATTCTGAACGAAAGAAGCTATGGTCAATAGTAGTCCAAAACAAGGTATGCTGATCCCAGATCTCTGAACTTCCTCAAGAAGGGCATCTTTTAAATTCCCCACAGACAAGTTCTCCATAAAAAGACATGAGATAAGAGAATGGTGAGTATAGTAGCTTTCAACCAGAGAATGACTTCATTAGAAACTTTCAGGCCATTTCCACACTAGACGCCATTAGTGTGTTGTAGTGTTACAGTGCTGGCATTGCCATTTGTATGATGCCATCGGGTTAGGAACGCACGTTTCTGCACCCTTTCGCCTTAAGCAGATGAGTAGTGGTATTGCCACTGGTGTTCCTTCCGCATTACAACATCCTTGGTCTCTCCATTTCCCCACCTCCACCCTGCCCCACCACTCCTGATAGGGCAGAGTTGTGGGAGTTTTTGGAATGTTGTAATGGCATGACACATGTGTACATTATTGCACTATAGCCCTATAATGCTTTTAAACATATTTTTAAAAAATATAAAGTTTTAACTCAGAGGAGAAATTTAAAATAAATTTGGAGAGGTAAGAGAAAGTTACAATGCCATGGGAGTCACTGAGGGAGGGACAAGCTGGGCACACCGGCAGTCTGCTCACTGCTGGATCCGTGATAACAAGAAGTGCTATCAAGTGCTATAATGCTACCATACTAAGACGGCTGATGGGACTGAAGGACTAAAGGGGGCTCTTAATGGATTTTTTTTTTCTGGAAATAAAATATGCCAGTTTGGTGATGCGTGGAGCGGGATAGCAGCTGAATAGGAATGACATCGTGTGGTATCACAGCTCCCGGACCAGAAACAAACCACCACTGTTGTGCTATAGAGACATTGTGTGGAAATGGCCTGAGTCAGAGCGCTTTTGGAAAGAACATGGAAAGAACTTATCAGAGTAAGTTCCAGTATTTTTCACTCCTGTTTATGACTTTGTTGTGGCAGCAGTGAAAACAATAATAGCTATCACAGTACTACTCCCATGGATCAGTTTATGGGGAGAACATTTCTATCTAAAATTCAATTAATAATGGCCCTTTTCACAT
Source organism: Cyclura pinguis (assembly GCA_030412105.1). Classification (NCBI taxonomy): domain Eukaryota; kingdom Metazoa; phylum Chordata; class Lepidosauria; order Squamata; family Iguanidae; genus Cyclura; species Cyclura pinguis. Next base: position 124,783,173 of record CM059599.1, read on the forward strand.
GTGGGGGGGAAACGGGCGAAAACACGCTAAAACGGAGCTTACCCGCAGCCGGGTAAGTCCGTCGCCACGCGGAGCAGCGCGAGCTCGCTGCTCCACACTCCTCCGGCATCCCAGATGGCGGCTTCCGGTTGGTGGAGGCTCTCCACCAACCGGAGAAGCTCGCCAGCCGGAAGCCCGCCCCCGGCAGATCTGCAGGCACACACTTGCGCTCCTGCAAATCCACTTTGGAGCGGCGCGGGGCTGCGCACTCTGTGCTTTTTAAAAACCTCGAAAAAGAGGTTTTTAAAAAACACGCAGCCCAGCTAGTTCTGGCCGCTCCTGAGTGGATTTTGGTGTGGAACTACAAAAAGTAGTCCACGCCAGTCCACTCTACGGTGTAGAAGACCTCAGTGACAGGTCGCTCTGCACCGTTTCAGAAGCCCGGTATGGAAATGGCCAATGTCACAAAGGCCATTTCCACACTAGACTGTTATAGTGCTATTATTCCATTTTCAACATCCTATGGAATCCCGAGGTTCCCAGTTTAGGGAGGGACCTCAAAGGCTCCTCCCTAAACTGTGAATCCTAGGATTCCATAGGATGTTGAAAGTGGAATAATAGCACTATAACAGTCTAGCGTGGAAATGGCCTAAACTCCCCCCAGCTTTATCATTTAGACGTAGGTGATATTAATATTTGTGAAACATATTGAGGCAGTCCAGATTTGGATCATTTATATTTACCAGAACAACTGACATAATTTAATTCTAATAAATATAGAACCCCTTGGGGATGAATAAAACTTCATGTATATAAATCTCTCTAACTCAAACTTAACACAAAAAACATAACAAATTGCTCATCCAAATAAAAGTGAAGGGGAAGAAAATCATTTTTTTAAAACATCTCATCTTATCTGTACATTCTTCCTGGTATATCAGTGTGTACTCATACTTTCCCTAATCTATGAATTTTGATTTTATTTTTATTTAAAAAACTACATTTCAAAATCATGAGACATGCAAATACCAGATAATAACCCCATCCCACTTTTCAGATTGCTTTGAGAATTGCAATTTATGTGATAAAGTCTTAACAAAATGCAAACAAATGCACTTGTTCTTTGAGATGCCAGATCTGACCACAATGGTGCATACCTTGGTTTCATCCCATTTGGACTACTGTAACACGCTACTTAGAGCTGTGTTTGGAGACTTCAGCTGGTCCAGAGAGCTGCAACCAGACTGATAACTGAGGCCCTTTCCGCACCAGGCAGTTAAAACGGGCCAAGGAGTCCTGGCATGGAGGTCGTCCGCACTTTGGATTGGATTAGGTGCGGACTATTTAACTTAGTTCCGCACCTCAGTCTGGTCCAACCCGCTCCCAAGTGGTTCTCCCCCATGCTAAGTAAAGACCGGAAAAATCAGGTCTTTACATTTTCTGGAACGCGCCATTGCATTCCTACTTACCTGTGCAGATGTGCAGGCTCGCACCAATGCGAGCCTGCGATCATTGGAGGGTGGGCTGTGGGCGTGGCCACCGTCAGCAGTTGGTCCACTCCCACGAAGACACCAGAAGCTGCCATTTTGAGCCGGGGCAGTGCGGATCTACAGGCCTCGCACTGCTCCGGTTCACCCTGCACTAATGGAGGAGCCCTGAGGAAGGGCTCAAGGGAAAGTCTGCGTTACTGTGGAACCAAGAAGAGCCAGTAAGTAACGGCACAGAGCGATCCACTCACCTCGTGCGGAAAGGACCTGAGCCAGATTACAGAGAACATACTAGGCGTGTTGCAGCAACTCCATTGGCCACCAGCTTGTTTCCAAGCACAATTCAAAGTGCTGGTTATGACCTATGAAGTTCTGTATGGCTAAGGCCAGGCTATTCGACAGACCATATCTCCAACCTGGGCTCCGCAGTGAGCAGGAAAGGCCCTTTTCTCCATCCAATGCAAGCATGGTTGAGGTCATGGGAGAGGGCCTTCGCAGTGGCTGCCTCTAGGTTCTGGAACTCCCTTCCCAGGGAGGTCAGACTGGCCCCCTCTTTGTTGTCCTTCTGGCAGCAGACTAGAACCTTTTTATTCAGCCAGGCTTTTAATACAGAAAGTTTTAAAATAATAGTTTTTAAAGATCTCTTTTTATATCTTTTTAAGCTGTGGTTTTAACTGTTTAACATTTTAATTCCATTTTAATATGCACTTTTTATATCTTTTTAAGCTATATTGTGCTAAAGTATGAGCTGCTTTGAGTCCCAATTTTGTGAAAACAGCAGGATACAAATCATCATTATCATCAACAAGAACAACAAGAAAAATTCTATTCCATTCTTAAGTAAACTGTATGAGCTCTCTAGGCCCAAATGAGACATAGGTAGAAACCTTGGCTACTGTCCCTGGTGCAACTGAGGACCGTTTGTTTCCCCTGTCAATCAGGAAGCGGCTGATGGTCCCAAGCATTTCTCATGCAAGCAATGTCCAGTGTGAGCGGAAATTGCAACAGAGACCCACTTCTGCACTGGAGTTTGCTCAGGGATGAGAGGGACCGTCAGTGAACTGCTTCCTGCTTGACAGGGAAACACATCTCTGTTGATTACAGCAACTGCTGAGCAGTAAGTGAAAGCTAGGAGGGGTTGGGCCAGGAGTCAAGTAACGATTGTGATTGCGCATTCTGAACTGCCCAAGTGAATTCTATCCCAAGTCTCTTTATGTTTTTCCTTTACTTGGAATTAAACATGGCCGTTTTGATCTAACATGGGAGCAAAGTGCACAGGAATAGAGATCCAGGGACTTTTCTCCTCAGTCTTAAAATTACCCAGTCCAACACTACAGGCAGTGGTAATTTTCAAAAAGCAAAGTTTGGAAATGTTACTTTTTGGACTACAGCTCCCAGAATCCCCTAGGCATGCTGGCTGAAGATTTGGGGAGCTTCACCCCAAAAGGTAACTTTTGCAAACTTTTAATAAAAATGCTTTTATTGGTGCCAATTTGGGGAAGAGGGGGCCTCTAAATTTATTTTTGAATAAATATAATAATTATTATAAATTTAATAAATAAATTTAATAAATAAAACCAGAAGAAGTGTTGTACAGTTAATATAACATGACTCTGGTTTGTGATACAGTATTCCATTTCTAATAAGCATCCCTCATATAAAGTTTTAAAATAGTGCCAATTTTGTACCCAACTCCAGTAATTATTACCACTGGTTGTTGTCTGTGTTGTTTTAATTCTTCAAATGAGACCTCATCTAAACAAATCTGCAGATGTTTTCAACAGAGACAGACTGTATTGGAAAAAAGCATTATTATCTCATTAGGCATTTAATCTGCATTCAGACCAAGATTCTTTCAACCAAATTTTTGCCTCAGAATATTACAGTAAAGCCAGTCCCGGATTGGATTAGAACAGCATTTAATTCATGTTACAGAAATGGCTCTGGTGCCAACTCTTTAGGTACATCTGACAATCAAAATATACTAGGAAAAAGGATCACCTCAAACACTCAATGTGTGAGCAATTGTGATCTTCCAGATGCTGACTGCAACTCACATTAACTCTCAGCACTGGCAGTGCTAGCTAAGGCTGACGGGAGATGAAGGCAACATCATCTGCAATCCTTTCACACTGATCAGTTACAGAGCACTATGATTCTATTTTATCTGCCATGGTTTCATCCTTTGGAATCCTGAGGTTCACAATTTAGGAAAGAGTATTAAGAATTCTGAGAGCCAGTGCAGTGTAGTGGTTTGCGTGTTAAGCCCTTTCCACTGCTTACCTCCTTCTGGCGCAGTTGCACGGGGATCACGCGAGCAGCCTCTTCCACGAGGCACTCGTGTCCCCTCAGCTCCGTCTCCGCAGCAGCTGCCTGCCAGCCAGCCAGCAGGCAGCATGAGGGCTCTGCTTCTTCCTTCCACAGCACAGCCGGGTATTTTCCGAGGCTGCGCTGGGAGAGGAAGCGCAAGGGCCGCACCTCCGGAGGCTCTGTGCAGATGGTAAGTGCATTTGGGGCCCCGGAGCGATGCGTGACCGTGCATCATTTTCAGCCAAAAGCCAAAAATGATATATTGCGTGATCATCACCTGCTGACCCTGGCAGTGTCACGTGATTGCGAGGACGTCATATGAAATGCTCCTTGCAATTGCACAACAGTCCGGAGGCCCTTTTGCATGACAAATGCCATGCAAAAAGGGCCTTAGATTACAAACCTGGAGACCAAGGTTCAGTTCCCCATTTAGCCATGGAAACCCAGTGGGTGACCTTGGGTGTGACACTCACACTCTGCCCCAGAAAATCCCATGATAGATTTGCCTTAGGATCTCCATCATTTGGAAATGATTTGAAGGCACACAACAACAAAACACCAAGGGATTTTCACTCTGAGAGCTCTAGTGCTTTCCAAAACTACAAACCTCAGGATTCCATAAGAAGCAGCCAAGGCAGTTTAAGAGGAATCAAAGAGTTGTCATTGTATAGTGTGAAAAGGCCCCTGGAGGACCAGCGTTCACCACTACTGTTCTAAAAGATGTAAAATGGCTGAGTGAATCAACCACTGGCATCCCTTAGATAAGATATAAAGTTTCCATATGCCAGCATGTTGCTGTAGTAAAAATGAAAAGTGTAGGTGCCATCTGAATAGATAATGCTTTGAACTGCTTTGTTGTGCCATGTTTTATGCAAAACACTGTATAGTAGGGCTGCAATGCATGATTTTATGCACTTGTGACTGAATTATATTCACCCCTAGATATCCAATAGCACAGAGAATACATAAGGGATTATAAAAGTCTCCCAGTGTGGACTCACCAGGAAGCAACCACAGCAACCAACAGGAGTGTGGCCTTCTGTTGATCAGGATGCAGATTTCTAACGTTTTCACCCGTCGCACAAGTGCTCTCCAGTGAGAGGAGAAATTGTGAAAGTTATCTTTCTTTCAGTTGTTCCTCCAGAAATCACTTGTGGGAGGTGGTGGAAACAGCAATCAGCTATGTCCTGATCAACAGGAGAACACACACTGGTACATAAGACAGTTGCTTAGCTAAGTAGCTGATCTAGAATCACACCTGGATAAGTATTTCTGGATAAAATGCTAGTTTCCTTATGGTTTAGAAGTACAAGAAGAGATCTTCATTATCTCCAAGTATCATAGCATTGTCTTGCATCACAATTTAATTGTATTCAATAATGGATGATAAAAGCAGTGGGGCGAGTATCCATCAAAATGCATCGTAAATGTAAGTAAGCCTGAGGACCCTCATCTCTTTGGCATATTCATAGATATAATATCTGTATCTCATCATAAAGTGAATGCCTCAATAGGACTAAAATTGTTTGCTGATGTTTCCTCGGTAGAATGCAGTGATTAAGAAAACTGCCATGTGTTTTGTTAAGGCATAGGCACACGGACACAGAGTTAAACAGGAGGACAGATAATATGTCTGTGTGAAAACCAGGAATTAATCAAGCAAATTGGAAAGGACAGACATAATGGATGACACAGACATCTCCTCCAGAAGGGACAAATATGTTGGGTGGTTGTAGTATTTGTTGCTGTACTTCTTGGGATTTTTTTTAAATATCCAAATTCTAACTCTGTTGTTGCAGATTACTTTTTTGGCAATTCCCAGTAGCCGCTGCAACGTTTTATTTCATTAAGTGGGTTTCTTTTTAATCTCAAAACATATCAGAACAACATGCTTCCTGCTCTTCTCTCTTTTTTTTAAACAGATTATTTTTAGAGTTATAGTGGTACAGTGCATCTGTGAAATGGCACTTTTGCACTGTAATTCTGTAATGCTTTCCGAAAGATTCAGAGGGGAGAAAAACTACCCTTCAGATCATACAATCATCTTAGCAAACCATGCCTCAGTTTTAATCAACTTTGAAGAGTACAAAGGCAGATCCAAGACATTGCTACAAATACTCCCCTCCTCTCCCCTCCCCTCAATGAAACAAGTGGATGTGAAGGCAACAACAACCAGCAAAACTGGCAAAATCAAAATCACTGTATCACAAGAAGTCACATTTCCCTAGACCAATCTGGAAGAAGGATTGCTAACAGCATTGTAAGGGTACAGGGCTCCACTCATAAGATTTGATGTTAGCAGTAGTTATGCTACCTTGCAAAAGTCTCACATGGCCTCCAGTTATATATTAGCATGAGATATGTCTCCAAACCAATCTCATCCAGATCTGATTAATGCCACTCCTTAGAACACAGTGCTGTTTGAAGTGTTGTAAACTATTTCTGGTTAGTTTATAGTCTTGTGGTTAGAAATACAGGAAGCTGTTTTATCTCAGGTCAGCTTATTGGGCCATCTAGTCTTACTGGACTATTAGATAAGGCAGCTTCCTGTGTTTCTAACATAGACAGTCATTCTCTGTGATCTGAGAAGGAAAGCATTTCCATTGCTTATTGCCTACTCTTTCTAATTTGAAATGCCAATTGTCAGACGATCTGCATGCAAAACATGTCCTCTGTCATTGAGCTATGGCGCTTCCACTGCCATTCTGTCTTTCCAAAGGTATAAAGGAAATGTTGCATGAGTTCATAGATGCTAGACAATTTCTTAATCTTGCAAGTCATCAGGAAGAATGTGGTACCTGATTAACTAGGATCTCCTTCACCACAGAAAAGCAGTAGGCCACCCCAACCAACCAGAAGTTTTGGCTCAATATTCTGTACTCAGAACTTCTTAACAGTTCCTTTATTTTCTGCCCAAGTCATGCTTCTATGTATGTGCTTCTGTATTTATAAGTCTTTGAGCCAACAGAATTTGACATACTACTTTTTCTGACAGTTGTTTCTCACAAACATGTCTTCAGGCAGTAAATATTGTTTTCACAATGTTGTAAAAGGCACTTTACAACATGATGGAAGCATTTAATTTTTATCTAGAGGGGGAAAAAACCCAGCAAAAATATATGTAGCAATCAGAATGACCATAAATCTTCAATTTCAGTTGGGAAACCTCACACAGGATCTCAAGGTGACAAGAAAGTATCACATGGGTCAGATGCAGCTGATTTGAATATTATCAATGGGATTATGAAATTCCCTCTAGTGCTACCATTTTTTTTGCAAGCAACACTTTACAAGGAAAACATTATAGGGGGATCAATGAACCAAAGTACAAATATAATCAAAATCAAAGAAAATGCTGAAACAAGAAATATAGGACCTTTCTGTTACCGCCATTGCTAGCCCGAGCTTGTGGGATATTAAAGATATCTTTTGATATCAATAATTCGGCCTCCTATACCCATTCCTCTCCACGTGCTTGCGAGGTCCCCCGGACAAGCTCGCAGACAGCCAAGGCCGATAATCGCCGTAATATTCCAACACAATACAGGCAGGCCAGAAATAGCCGTCCCGCCGCTTCAGGAGACCTCAAAGGCAAGTACTCTATTATGTATGCATGCTGCTTACAAAGAACTCCCTGCCCCGAGCAGGCAGCTTGATTAGAAGAATCCTCATCTGTCAAGCACTCTGTATTTGCATACTGTCCACTCCACTGTCAATTCGGACATAACACAATCATGCTAAATTCTGACCTTTTGGAGGCTTTGTCTTCAGCCCCAAACTCATTGTTTTCCCCAAGTACAAACTAGCCTGTGGTCACAATTTTCTCTATAAGAACCCCTGACTTTGAGCCCTTCTTTTAATCGCTCTTGGCTTCCATCCCGCCTTGCTGTCGCTTTGTCCAGCGAGCCTTCCCCTCAGCTACACGTGCTGAGATCCACGCTCCCCAGCTTCTCCGCTTCTACCCGGACTTCAGGACAGGTGTAATATTACCCAAACCAACAACTCCTCTAAAAATCCCTCTATCCCACTCCAACCTTTATTTCTTTAGTTATCTGAGTGAGTGTGCTGCATACACTGTTTGATTGTATTTTAATAAAACAACATTTATTATTTCAACTTCTGTGTGCTCGACTTGGCCTGACCCCATAGACACTGGGTACAAGATCTCGCTGCGTTACCCTGCCTCTCTCATTGCTAGCCTGTGCTCTTGGCTAATTTCCCCAACTTATATAATTGAGAATGCATTTAGGTGTCCCTCTCGGGACCCCCAGAAATCAGGATAACATTTCCACACTACACTGTTATAGCGCTATGATTCCACTTTCCACATCCTATGGAATCCTGTGGTTTGCAGTTTAGGGAAGGACATTTAGAGTTCTGAGCCAGAGAACTCTTTGGCCCCAATAGACTCCAAATCCCAGGATTCCACAGGATGTTGAAAGTGGAATAATAGCACTATAACAGTGTAGTGCAGAAAAGCCCATACAGCTATAGATCTGATCAGCTGATAGTCACCATCTAAATCCCCTGATGTTGTTGTTGTGTGCCCTCAAGTTGTTTCTGACTGTTGGTCTCCTTAATGCAAATCATGGGGTTTTCTTGGCAAGCTATATTCATAGGGGTTTGCCAGTGCCTTCCTCTGGGACTCAGAAAGAGTGGAACTTGCCCAAAGTCACTCAGTGTGTTCCATGGGCAAGCAGGGATTTGAATCACGGGCCATTTCTGCACTAGACTGTTCTAGTGCTATTATTCCACTTTCAACATCCTATGGAATCCTGGGTTTGCAGTTTGGGGAGGGGCATTCAGAATTCTCAGCCAGAGAGCTCTTTGGCCCCTGTAAACTACAAACCCCAGAATTCCACAGGATGTTGAAAGTGGAATAATAGCACTAGAACAGTGTAGGGCGGAAATGGCCATGGATTCCCAGGGTCCGCTCATCCTGACTCTCTAAATCACCTGGTGGCATACCACAATTTCTGAGAAAATGAGTCAGGATATATATTACTATTGTCCAAAACAAATCAAGATGTCCTTTCTGGAATACAGGGGACTGTTTCAGAAGACTAAGCAACGAAATACCATTCAAAGGTTTTGAGAAGTTGATGTCATTCATAAACAGGAAAAGAGTCTGTTTCTTCCTAGTATTAGCAATCTTATTATGCCTATTCCTGTTTGTTTGTCCTAGCCTCACCCTTTGTCTTCCTGTTTCAGTTAGTTTCTTGTTCATCTGTAGTTCTGTCTTGCGTGTATGAAGAGCACGGTGTTCCAGAACGTCTCATCATAAGATGTTAAGAAATCGTTAGTATTTGTAAGTAAACCCACCTCATATGTTTTTGTAGGGTTTTTTTTAAGTACTGTACAGATATATAGCGAGTAAAGTGAAACATGAGAGACTGAATTATTCACAGGAACCTTCATCTTATTGCTGTGGTATTTAAATGTTGTGTGAAGAAGGTATGCATCCCTTGCCTCAATTTTCAGTTTTCTGAAATAAGTCTCTCTTTTTCACACACACACACACACACACCTTTTCTCACACATTGCACATATACAAACACTTTTTTAAGAAAAGAAAGTGGGGCCTAATTCAGCAAAATACCTGTCTAAATCTCACCTGGACACTTTGAACTACATGTATATAATAATATGTGTTGCTTCTGTGTAACACCATTCCTTTTTTTATTTGGATATTGTAGCAAAAGAGAGACAGACAGGCAGACAGACAGAGAGAAAGAGGTTAAAAAAAAATGAAAGAAAATCAAAGAATAAGAAGGAATAAAATAAGTCACTCCTTGCAGTAAACTCCCACTGCTTTCCTAGACCTTTTGTGTAAAAACCAGACCAAACTCTCTGTGTGCTAGTTTGTAGCGCATTTAAAGGAAAGGGCTGTCAGCAGGACTGTTGCTTTCCTGCCTGCCAAAGAACATTCTTAGCTGGTGATGGTTTTCTTTTTCCTTTTTAATTATTTTGCAGACTTGGCGGCTTCTTCTTTGTGGATCCTGCAAACTCTCACCCGGAGTGCAAAGCCCTTATTGACTTCCAGAGTTCCATATAAAAATCTTTTTTTAAAAAAAAAAAATCAGTCTTCTAAACCCCCCCCCCTTTTTTTTTTGGTTTTACTTTTTGGTAGTGTAGATTTTGCAGTGTAGGTTGTTTCAGGCCAAAATGCTCGACCTTCTGTGAGGAATTAGAACTTTCAGATAATCCTCAGTAAATGAACAGGCTCAAATGCCAGAAGAAGACCAGTGAAGAAGGAAGGAACCTAACTGTAGACACCTTTTGACTTTCCTTTTGGAACAGTTACTTTCTGTTTTCTATTCATCGATCTTCTCTGTTGAGTCCAAAAGCCAGGCCAGAGCTAGCTTGCAGTGTCTCTCTGCTACAACAGAACTTTAGTAACAGTGGGGAAGGCTTTCACATTCATAGCAGAGTCTTCAGAGATGGGGAAGGACTGTGCAATCTCAAGAAATGTTTCTGATCATGCATATTCTCTAGTGACCTGCCTGCGAGAGACAGGCAAGTCTTCTGATGGTGATCTCCTGGCTATTGTGTTACTTTGAGAGAGAGTACAGAGCTCCGAGGAGCTGCCTTCTCAGAGAATTGACAACTCCCAGAATTCCTGAGCAGCATCTCCACTGGTTGGGAGGGACATTTTGCAATTTGATGGCCAGAATAGTATCTTTTCCAAGCTCTGGGGGACAAGATACTGTGACGGCTGAGCTGGTCCTAGTCATCACAAGGTTTGGCCAATGAGAGTGGCATGAGAGATGCTTATTTCAAGGCTCCTTCCTCTCTTGTTTGGGCCAGTGATAGAATATACTTTCGCAGTGACACAATATACTTTGGGCCAATGATAGAATATACTTTCACAGCTCTCTAACTAATTCATTTGCAGCCCTCTCTTCTCTGCTTTCCTTTTCTCATGCCATTTGCTGTATCCCTCTGAAAAGCAAGGTAGGTAGATCTTCTCCTGCCAGTGAGAGTTTTGTGGTAACAGTGCCTTGTAGATGTTTGCCAAAACTCTTCCTAATGCATAGCTAATGAACATCATGATTTATCAGGGAATAAAGTATCTTTTTGATCCAGTGAATGAAGATAGAGTTACCAACATCTGAGCAAAAGAGCGGCGAAGGAATATTCATTGGTAATTTAGATAAATATACTGTCTCAGATCCAAAGAACTTCCGTACAATCCACATAAGCATAAAACTGCAGATAGTTCTGTGTTGAGTAGTCAAGTGACAAAAATGAAGGAATTACAAACCGAATGAATCTCCCCCACCCCCTATCCTTCTCACACACACATTTTTTAAGCTTGGTATCAGTGTAGCCGATTCACTGAGCTGTTCCTAGCAGTTGACAGAATGAAAGAACTGGCAGGAACAAAAAGATAATTCCGTTCTGCAACCTCCATGTTGTGTACTGTAGCCTTTTTAGGAGACAGTATGTAGGCAATATGAGAGGGATAGGAGGGGGTGTTTTTGTTTTGAAACACTATGACAAGCAGTTGGAGCCTCCATGACAGAGATTGTTGCTCTGTGTTTCAGCGGGTTATAAGTGTCAAATTTGAAGACATCTGGTATGGGCTGCTGTCTTTCCTTACTCAATAAACTCCCCTCACATGCTGTATTCTTGGCGTCTGTGCCTCTTGTTCTATCCTAGCTATGGCGCCAGATGTTAGGATGCTTTAGCAACATTCATGCCTGCCCAACACAGTTTCCTACAGGCACGATTTCCCAGCTCATAAGGAGGTATTCTGTAAATATCAGTATATAGCTTCATTCTCCCCAAAATTAGCCATCATAATAAGCCCCCTTGCACTGACCATTGGCCCATCTAATTCAAATAACAAACAAATAAATATACAAATAAACAAACAATTCTGTATTTTCTATGTTGCAAGCATTTCCAGACAGAGAGTTTCTCATGCTATCATTTGGAAGGCACTGTGAAGCTATTCTGGGTTTTTCTCCATAACAGATATTTCTCAGTAAGAAAACAGATGGAAGAAGTGGTGACAAACCCAAAGTTTGTGAGTTATGAGTGGAAGAAAAAATCATCTTCAGGTCCTGTAAAATTCAGTGAATGAGGCAGGATAATGGCAAGACAAAAACTGCTCTAACACGCAGGAGCCATCTGAAATCACTCTAACTAGCATCCATTTTCTGTGGTTCCAGTCCAGTGATGTGGGTTTTCCAGAAAATATAGAACTAGAAAATTTTCCCAAAATTTTTCCAGTGCTCAAAATACTGTTATATGATTTAATAGTTTTGGTTTAAATATTGTATTTAGACCGAAGGTGTTACAGTTATACTTGCTTCTGCTGAGGTATAACTGTAGTTGTACAGCTTCACTCATTCTCTGTACTGTTTATCAGTTCCATTTCAAGTTGAAAAAATTGATTTAGTATAAGTAGCTGAACATATTAGTTCACTACAGAATGTGTGTGGGTGTATGATAACCTATTTTATGAAAGAGATATAAGCTTAGCAGTGCATTCATTTGTTAGTCTGTTCCTCAGAACACTAGGGTTTGTCCATGTTTTTCTCCTTAGAAGAGTAACTAGAACTTCATATACTATATTTAGCTAATCTAACATGATTAATTGCAGTACAACAGCTGAGAGAATGATGGATGAACACTCAAACACATAAATATATGGTGCAGAAAATTTTCCATGTAAAAATATAGCATCAGAAAACTTTCCACCCCACATTTCTGTTTCAGACTGAATTCTAGCCCTGGAAATGCTGGGGATCAAACTAGACGTATCTAAACTATGTGTTCAGGACTGAGCTGTGGCTATCCCATAGAGGCCTTTTATTGAATTTTAACCCATTACAAGGGAAAATAATATGAACCCATTCTTTCACAGAAATCACAATGACCAATGAGTGTTGTCAAGAGAGGGGAGCACAGGCCCTTTCCACATGAGGCTGGTGAATTGGTTTGTGCCGTTTCTTACTGGATTTTCTGGGCTCGAAACAAGGCGGACTTTCCCTCATTTTCTTCCGCACAGCTACTGTGTAAGTTCCATTCTGATTCGGAGGAGTGCAAGTTCATGAATCCTCACTGCCTCAGCCATGGCCACTCCTGCTACTCCCCTCACCCCACCCCATCGGCTGTGATTGCCCCCCCTTTTTTTTGCATGGTTTAGTACGTCATTGGATACGTGCGTACGTGCATGAGCCCTCCCCTGACCACCAATTCGCATTGGTGCAAATGTACGTGTCTGCACCGCTGTGAAAGTACGAATTGGATCGATCTGGAAAATTGGAAAACCGATTTCTTCTGGTTTTCAAATAGCTTTCTTTACCACCACATGGGGGCGCATTTAGTCGGAATTACATGCAGAACAAAGGTAAATAAACCGAATCTAGTCTGCTCCAAGGTGCAGAAGACCTCCGTGGCAAGATGCATTGGCCTGCCTTAATAACCGCATGCAGAAAGGGCCACAGTGAGGAAGGCAGAGAAAGGAAATTGAAGACAGATGTATTCAAGATCACTCAGGAAGCATCTCCCTACACAAGACAATAGAGGTGACAATAAACGTGCAGTGGTAACCGTAGGAGTTGAATGTGGCACAATAAAAGTATGATTGCCTCTGGTCTTTGGTATTCACACTTAAGTTTACTATAGTTTCTTTGCGCACGTGGCTCAAAAGTTTTTACAGTACTTCAAAAATGTGAGAAGACTGCAACCCCAGGTGACTGTGTCAATGTAATGGAGAACAATTCCTTTGTGGTACTACTTTCAAATCTCTAAAAACGGTCAACTGTCTATGATCTGCTCTGTGTAAGGAGTTTTTGACAGACAGGTCATTCTGGAAGCATCCTTCCCCACATGAAACTGGACTCTGGTTGTTCATTCCTTTATTTATTTATTTTAAATTAACACACTCAAGCATTTGCAGTATCCGTGTGGCTGGGGGAGACTGGCCAAGACATTTAGCTTCCTGTGTCTAAAGGGAAATGGCACATATCCACATCTTCCTAACTATATTGTACGCAAGGCCACTCAAGAGAAAATATTCCACAGTCTACCTTCCCTGAGAATGAAAACTGATGATGATGATGATGATGATGATGCATTCTACTCTCCTTTTATGGTACACAAAACCAGCTCCTGACAACAGGCAACTAACTCTGCCTAATGGCAGGACTGGCTCGTGTGTGTGTGTGTGTGTGTGTGTGTGTGTGTGTGTATTTGCTGAAGGAGGTGCTTACTTTTATGAATGGAATCCTTAAATAAGAGATGTGCCAAAAAAATTCAGAAGGCCAATTCTCAAAGCAAAACAACCACTGAGGTCTCTTCTCAAGGCATAGTGTTCAATGCTATATTTTAAAAAAAAAATCCCATTGACACCAAGTAAAAGAAAAAAAGTGAGGCCATCATTGTGATCTTTACTTGTTTTGCATACGATTGGTAGCATACCTTTAAAGTGCTGCAAGTAATAAAAATATATATGTGCAAGATGGCTATAAGAAACGCCAAAGTTTCACCTAATAAAATTTTGGTATGCTTCAATTTTCAAAGTAAATTTGATTTATTGGAGCCACCAGCCATATGATGACAGCCTTGTGTTTTTTATATGAGTCATGTCCCTAAGGGCTCTAGAATATGCCAATAGTGTACCTTGGACTGGATCCAGTGTCCGCAAACAGGTTTTCATTAGACTTTGATGCCAGTTGATTTTGGGAGCAGAGAGGCTGCTGAAAACCAGCTTTGCTCTGGGATCGTTTCTTTCTTTCTGTGAAAAAAAAAAAGAAAAAAGAAAAGAAAGAAAAGAAATAACAAAGATCTGTTTTAAAGAAGCTTTACGCCTCCGCATTGTAGGTGTAGGACAATATTTTAGGGAACAGTAATCTGTTATTGCAGGTGGTCATGCTTCGAGCACTTCCGTATTTTGAGAATAGATCAGACAAAATGCAACAACTCTTATTGAAAAATTGCCGAATTTGTAAATTAGAAACACATTGGACTGTGGCTAAGATTAAGTTAACATGTATTACAGTCACTGGGACTTCTCTGAAACACTGAGGGAGTATAATTACCTACGTTATTCCACATTTCATGGGGCTGGGGCCATAATCACATTAAAGAAAGCTCGATCGCGCTGTCCTACCAAGCACATACTTTCAGTTTGGGGCTTTATAGACACTTTGACCGGGTAACTCATGATGTGCTACAAACAGACATAATGTATCCCTACACACATACACATGCATGCTGCCATCACCCCACCATTCTTCCACGTTTGCTCTATGGAATATATTTTTTTTAAAAAATAAGTCACTGTTTATCTTGCTACAAACTGGAAAATAAATTAATTACTGCCAACATGACCTCCATTAGTTGTTCATTAAATTGCACAGTACGTTCCCTGTTTGATCAGAAAACAAGTAATTGTTCTGACTTATTGCAGTGCTTTTGAAAGGTAATGTTATTATACCCTTGTTACTCAAAAGAAAAACTTATTACAAGTAACTACATTACTTTTGACGGGTTGCTGTCATATTCTGCTTCCAAAATACTTCCTCTTGCCCTATGCCCTTTTGTAGCATCTGTACTGACGGTCAATGTCTTGGTGAGCTAGGGGAAGAGTTCCCCAGCTTGGCTGTCCAGACTGCATAAAATGACTAGCTGTTGGCCATGCTGCCAAGGGCTTCTGGGATCTGGTCCAACAACTTCCTGGAGAGGGGGGAGCTGGGAGCCAGTGGACCACAACAGTGTGGAAAAGGTGATGTGAAGGACTGGCTGCAAAAGTGGGGTGTAGCAGGGAAGAGAAGAGGTAAGGGCTTTGCCGTTTTTAAGTTGGTCCCCCCTCCCCCCCATCCCATCCAGAGATAGTCCCAGTTAATGTCTCAGTTTCTCTTCCTCTTCCCGCACTCTCCCTTCGTCCTCAGCTTACTTCAGTTGCTGCAAACTGAGATCAAAATGTAAAACTAGTTTGCAGTCAAAGAACTCAGCAAAGGGCAGAGGAAAGGAGAGAGCAGAGTCTTGCCCTTCCTTGTAGGCTCAAGCAAAAGCAGCTGCTGCAGCTTCTCCTAGTTTATCTGTTCTCCCTCATTAATCACTTTTGCTATCTTGATTACATTCTGATGTTGCTTGGCAACATGTGTCCTGTGAAAAACATCTGTGAAATGTTGGAAGGTATGCCATTCTCTAAACCTGGAGCCTTTTCCCACTACATAATCATACTGCTAGGATTCCACTAACTGCAATACCAACATCCTGTGGGATCCTAACATTTGTAGTTTGGTGATCATTCTGGCTGAGAAATCGAAATGTTTGAATTTCTGCTCTTAAATGTTTTCAGGGGAGGGAATTCAACCTCCCCTCTCCATTATTTTCTTTCAGCCAGGCAAAAGACAGTCAAGGGAGCCTAAAGGAACTGAAGGATGCAAAAATGGAGGTGGAGGGAAGCACATGAGACCCCATGACTGCATCTTACCCACCTCTGCTCTCAAATCTAGAGCATTGGTCCACCAACCTCTGGAGGACCCTAGACTGGCAACCACTGCTCTATAGTCTAGGCAAGAGAGTTTCTAAACTGACATCTGCCTCTGTGAGTTGAGCTGGACCCAAATTCTTGAAGCCAGGGAGGATTTTTTTTTTCATCTACAATTTCTCTCCCTAGGCTGGTTGGGACATCTGGCCTATGCTGCACTGACCTTTGGCAGAAGACTATGTAAACAAGCGTCTGCACAGGTTCAATTTTCCTGGTCAGGATCAAGGCAGTTTCGAGGGCAGAAAAAAGAAAAGCGACTTGATGAGCAGCCTGAGTGAGAGGAGTGTAGCTACTGAGGAGGGGGAATGAGGGTTTGGACACCTCCCATAGTAATTCAGCCCCTCAAGGAAATTTTCTTTCACTCCCCAAATTTTTAGCATTGCATCAACTTAAAACTTTACGTGAGTATTCAGAAATACAGTGTAGGCATCAAAAGAAAAGGGGAGGGAAAGTTACCAAGAGAATAAAAATAGAGCAAATATGAATTCTTAGTGTCTCAGTGTCTGGATTGCTTGAAATGTGGGGACTGAAGGGAAAAATTTGGGGTGGGAGAATTCCTATCTCAGAGGGCAATGCCCTTGTTCCCCCCATCCCAATAGCTACATCCTTGAGCCTAACTAAAACATCCTTATAGATGAAGGAAATTCCTCCTCCTCCTCCTCCAAACCAAAATGCTGGAAAGCATATGGGCAGGATTTCCATTTAATGCTTGTCCAGCTCATCCAAACAACCTCACCAGGCTACCGTAATTTGGGCAGACCTTCCTCTAAACACCCAGCTGAGGTCTGTGAGGAGCTACAGGTAAGAGGAATACTAGCCTTGTGCCTTGATGTGGAACACTCATCCTGAAAAGACAGCAAGTGAAAGAAGAAAGCTGAACTACCTCAGGCAAGTCTTGTGTGTGCAACCAGAGTGAGAATGTTAATGGTACATAGAAAGCTAGTTTGCAGTTGGATGCTACTAATGCTAAAGAGAAGTTATTGTTACTGCCCTGGCTAGCCTGAGCTTGGGGGATATAAAAAGATATCTTTTAATATCAATAATTCGGCTTCACATACCCATTCCCCTCCACGTGCTTGTGAGGCCCCCGGACAAGCACGCATACAGGCTTGGCCGATAATCGCTGTAATATTCCAAAACAATACAGACAGGCCAGAAATAGCCGACTCGCAGCTTTAGGAGACCTCAAAGGCAAGTACTCAATTATGTATGCACGCAACTTTCAAAAGATCCTCTGACTATACAACGTCCAAGCACTCTGCGTTTGCATACTGGCTACTCGTATTGACAATTTGGCGATAATTCAATCATTCAAATTATGATCTTTCGGAGGCTTTGTCTCCAGCCCCAAATCCATTGTTTTCCCCAAGTCCGACCTAGCCTGCGGTCACAATTCTCCTTATGAAACCCCTGACTTTGAGCGCTTCTTCGGATTGCTCTTGGCTTCCATCCCGCCTTGCTGTCATTTGTCCAAGCGAGCCTTCCCCTCAGCTCCACGTGCTGAGATCCACGCTCCCCAACTTCTCCGTTTCCGACCGGGCTTCAGGACAGGTGTAGTATTACCCAAACCAACAACTCCTCTAAAAATCCCTCTATACCACTCCAATCTTTATTTCTGTAGTTTCTCTGTGTGTTTGTGTTGCATACACTGATTGATTGTATTTTTAATAAAATTCACATTTGTTATTTAACTCTGGTTTGCTTCTTGACTCGGCCTGATCCCGTAGACATTGGGTTCAAGATCTCGCTACGTTACCCTGCCTCTCGCAGTGCTAACTTGTGCTCTTTGACTAATTTCCCCAACTTGTATAATTTTGATAGCAATTTGGTGTCCCTCCCGGGACCCCTAGAAAACAGGGTAACATTATTCAATATTGATTACTTATCTCCTTTAGTTTGATCTCTTCATTGAAGAGTCTAAGTAGAAACATCATTATGGGCCACTTCCAAGGTAATATTCCATGCCTGCAGAGAGACATTTTAAAGCAAGCACAGGAATTCCTTTGATACCGGAGGGGAAGGAGTTCAGTGAAGGGGAGGGGAGGGGCTTCAGAGGACATCCTCATGGGCCAGATGGGCAGGGCTATGGAGCCACACATAGCCAGCAGGCTGGAGGTCTCTTCTTCATAATTTAGGATGCTATGTATCTTGCTTGGCCCACTTCACTTACAATAGGATCTTTAACTGGACAAATGAGAATGAACTGCAGTGACATTCCTATGAGCAGAATACTCTTCATTCTTGTTTTTAATACAGCATGCAGATGATAGCAACTTATTAATAATACCTTGTGGTCACCAATGTTAGTTCCAGTGTCAGTCAGGTAAGCAATCCATTCTCAGTTTCAGTTTGAACTTTAAAGGAACTATCCAAAGTGATGGATCTTGTCCCTAAAATAAATTCACCACAGTGGATAGCGTCATTAAAGTCTGGAATATACCCAGAGTGGATTTATTGCTTCTTGGGTATTAGAGCCACTGATTATTACAGTAGTGACACCGTAATTAAACAAGGAAAAACATCATTCTTTAAGGTCATAAAAGAGTGAACTTAGCCATTTCCCTCTAAAATCAATAGGCTTAAAAGTGCTTAATTTGCTTAGAATCCAATTTGGTTAACCTCCACATAGGATAAGCTAGAGAATTACATTTCACTTTGATGAAGATGTTCTTGAAAGAATATGAAGGAAAGAAACATACACATGAGGCTCCACAAATCTGAGACTGAAGAGTTCTGGTTGGTGTGTTTCTAACAGCTGTAATGCAGTTTTAAACCAAGGAGTATTACATGCTGGAGAACCCAATGGATGTTATCTGAATACATTCAATTGAATTTAATTCAAATTTCTGAATTCATGCATTTTAAAAATTGTTCTTAAAATTAAGGTACAAATCCTATAAAACATTTTCAGCCAGCCCATTGGTTTCAGGGGCTGTTATCTGTAATAAGTGTGCATGGAGGCTATGTCCTAATTGACATATATAGTCAGCCCTCCCTATTTGCAGCTTTCACTTTTATGGATTTAATTATTCACTGATTATTTGCTGTCACCTCTGCTGCCTCTCTATGCCATTTTTAATAGGGACTGCAAGCCTCGTGAGATTGAGAAACTGTGACCGAGGCTTGTAAATCCCTATTAAAAACAGTATGAGGCAGCAGTGGAGGTGGCAGTAAGCCCTACCAGCCACCCACTTCCGCCTTGTGAAGGGACCCTGATGCCTCAAAGGAATCCATAGTGGGTTGACTTTGGTGATCATACTTTTTTTTGTGTTAAATATGGTTTGGGAGGGCTTAGAGTTATTCACGGTTTTTCCACTTTCATCGGGGTCCTGTGCTTCTAACCCTAGCGCGTGTGGACGGATGACTGTACTTTTGCATCCACAATTATTTTTTTTTAATATAATTTTATTAAATTTCACAAATATAAAAAAAGGATTATTTGACTTGTACTTGTTACATGAATTTTCTTCTGTTCTTCCACACTGTTCTGGTCGACATTTCCCGCAGCTTAGTCCACTTGTTACATTAGTGCATCACAATAAATTGATTATCTCATCTATTCGAACACACATTTCCTTCTCCTAACAATCATAATATAGTCGTTCCGGCTAGACAGTTCCCAACCATCACTCTCTTCTGCTCGACTCAAATCGTTCTGTTCCAAAATATTTCCATATCACTCTCTTGAAGCTTCTGTTTTCTCCTTACATACATACATACATACATACATACATACATATATATATTTTCATTTAACTCTCCATTACCTTCGGCCCAAAATCTTAAAATTTTTAATTATTTCTGTCATTGTATATCTGGCAGTCTGAGCAATTGTTACTGCAACAATCCCCCATCTTCTTACCCTGAATTCCACTATACTAAAATGTCTTGTTTCTGCTTAAGTACTTTTTAAACCCCTTCTCCCATTCAGCAATATCACAATGTTCATATTCATGAAATATATCGATATAGCATCAATTGCAAGCTTAATTAACAATGTCAAAATAAAAATCCATCAGTCATCATCTTCCCGTTCCCCTCTCTCATCTGGTGCCCTGCAGCCCGGATATTCATTTGCAAATTCTCTGTACTCTTAAAGTCGCTTATATTCCAAGCTGCACCGCACCCAAGAGAGAGGGTATAGAATCCTGTGACTTTATCCGTTCCTTTTCCCCCCTCCCTTCCTGGACTTTGCAGTCCAGAGTCTATTTCTGAATTTTTACTGTATTCTCCTAGTCGCTTAAGTTCCGAGCCACTCCGTCCAGGAGAGTGAGGGTCTTTACTTGACTAACTTCCATCACAATCTCCCCGTTCCCCCCTCCCATCTTGGACTTCACCACCCAAAATTCATTTCTAAGGATTATCTGTAATTTCTTTGTCGCTTAAATTCCAAGCAGCTCATGGGAGGAAGGATCTTCCAATCAAGTCTCTTCCACCACAGGTTTCACAGTCTCAACCCTTGATATCACATTGTTTATATTACTGACAATATATCACTTATAGTAAACTTGTTTGACATTGCTGAAATACATTGCCCCTTCTCAAATCCAGAACCCTGTTGCATCCACAATTATTGATACCTCTGTACATGTACATGCTAACAAAGATTCTGAAAATTATACAATGTATTCTAAGAGTATGTTTAGTTTTAAAAGTAGTGATTATTGAAACTGAGAAACTAAAATATTCATTACAGGTATACTTCTGTTAACAGAATTGATGTGTTTCTGAGCACTCCTTCTTTAATGGAAAATTTGATTCCAATGGTAGAACTATCATGGAAAGAAAAGCAAGAGGTTCCTACATCATGAAAAAGAGAAGAGCATGCTTCAACATGTTCCAGAAAAGTTTTTATTCAAGACTAACAATATGCACATGTGAAATGAAACAAAATGCCTTCAAGGATTTTTTTTTTCTCTCCCCAATGTTACCAGGCTGTACATCCCTCCTCCATGATATGGCTTAATTGGCAAAACATATATTTAACTGGCATAAAATATAAAATTATATCCTGCTATGCTTGGGAGCTGATGGGCTAAGAGAAACTGATTGCACGTGTATGTTGCAAAACTAAGTCAGGAAGAGACCTCAGGGTATGGCTAGGTCATAGCCAGGGAAACTCCCAAACAATGGACTAGATGTCCGTCAACAACTCAACCTTTAGAAACAATGGCACTGAACTGCTTCCATGGAAGGACGGATTGTTTTCAACTTTCTCCTTTTGTTCAGGAAAAACTCTCCTTTATCCTCTCACCTGTCCAGCAATCAAGGAGCTACCACAATTGCCATCAATCTCTTGGTCACCTAATGCTAAAGCCATTAGGTCATTCTGGTCCTCATAGTTCACTCTCTGGACCTCATTATTTGCTCTGCCAGAGAGCTATTAACATCTTCCCTTCAGGGTGCAAGAAGAGTATTTAAACCCTGATTTTTTGCCAGATAGCTTGTGGTACTTTTTGCGTACAGGCCATCACTCTGCTACTCCAATTCCCAGTTTGTACAACCCTTAGACTTCTAGTCCAAACCACAATCACTTCTTCACTTTTCTCCAGATTGGTAAAATCGCCCACATTACCCTAAAATCTTGCTATCCAAACCTTTCTTTCCTTTCCCTTCAGTTAGCCATGTGTGATTGTGAGACTGTTTGGATCTCATGAGCATGACTGCAATTCCCCCAATAAAAGAAATAAGTTTATTTTTGAATCTCTGGCTGGTTCTTCCCTGCATTAGTACCAGTAGACATAGGTGCAAAAGATCTTGTAAGGTTACCCCACTCTCAAAGGCCTCCTCTTTGAGCTAATATTCCCCACCTTTTCCCAGAGGTACTGGCACTATGGGTGAACCCCTAAGTAACCTATGTTTGGGATAGCACCAACCCCTACTTTTCTTTTGATTTCCATGTCAATGGCCAGACTTGCAGATCTAGAAGCTACATACTGGGGGCAACTTGTGAGGCAAGTGAATATTCTCTCTCCTTTTATTTTTCTGTCCATGCATTCTCCGTAAATGATCCTGGAGGCAGTTTGCCTGTTGTGGGCAGGCACACACAGCTACGGTAGCTTTACCTATAGTAGCATCCTATTCTTTCCCAGATCAAGTTTAATTACGTTGTTTACCACTGACAGTAAACACTGAAACTGGGTGTTTCTCCAGCCTTCCATCACCATCTTCCCAATCTTGATGCCACTAAAAAAAATTTCCAGCTAAAAGGGCAGGGAGGGAAAGGGGGGCTGGATAAGCATAAATAACAGACTTTGCTAAAAGGAGCTTGTAAAGTGAGGTATGGCTCTATTGTAAAGCAGTAGCTTTAAACCCAATTCTTTTTGTTACCTGTCTGCATTGTAATTCTACCTCTTTTTCAGTTATCTGACCCTGTACAGACCCTTTTATTATTTACATTTCTTCATGTACCACTTGCATTTTCCTTCCAAATGATTTTGTTTCACACACTTAGTTTTTTAGAGCAGAATCCCTAAAAAGATCAGCACTGTGCAGTTATTAGTCGTGCTCGATTACCATTGTCAACAACCTTTCACTCTGAGCCCCAGAAATGCTCCTTTCTTTCCTTCCTTCCTTCTTTCCTTCCTTCCTTCCTTGTTTCATAAAACCTGCAGCTATAAGTCTCTGGCCACTGATTTTATACTTCTTATCCTAATTGCTAGGGAGGAGAAAGAAAGAAACGAATAAAAAAGAAGGACTTTTAAAACTTCTTTTGCCAAATCATGCAGATTTGCAGTATGCAGAATGCTACACAGTGTAATGGACTCTGATTTTACAAAGCACATTGTACATTTCTGAAATGTCTTCTGGCTTTCCTACATTCACATTGGCCAAGCTGGGCAAATCTGCCAAGTATTCACCTTAAAGTTTTCACTGTTAGTCACACTTACATCCACAAGTGTTATTCTGTATTGTTGTAATATATGAATTTCTTGCAGCATTTTCATCCTTTTATATTAAATCATCCCCTGTAATCTTACCTCATCTCACAAGATCATATTTCACTCCAAGAAAAAACATGCATATGGGAAACTTACAGTATGACCATATGTCTAGTAAAAATGAATCTTAACACATTCGGTGGGGATTACTATCAGGTACAGCACTATAGCAAGAGTAAAAACCATCTGACCTTTCTGATGTTTTTGGGAAATGGCAATTGTGATACCATTATGCAATAAATTTTACCTCTGTGTAACTTACAATTCCTACAGTTTCACAAGAGAGATTGGTCTCATTTTTCAAAGAGTGTTAGTATTTTACATTTCAAATTCCACTATGATATTTTAATGTTTAATTGTTGTTGTTCCCATGTGCCTTCAAGTTGTTTCCAACTTATGGTGACCCTAAGGTGACCCTATCATGGGGTTTTATTGGCAAAAATTGTTCAGAGGTTGCTTGTCTTTGACAAGTGGGTATTCAAACCTTGGTTTCCAGAGTCATAGCTCAATGTTCAAATCACTACATCACAATGGATCTCCTTAAGTGGTTAATATTGTTGTTGTTGTGTGCCTTCAAGTCAGCTCCAACTTATGACAACCTAAGATGAACCTATCATCAGGTTTTCTAGGGCTAAGAGTGTGTGTTTCGCACTACACTGTTATAGTCCTATTCTTCCACATTCAACATCCTATGGAATCCTGGGGTTTGCAGTTTAGGGAGGAGAATTTAGAATTCTCAGCCAGTGAGCTCTTTGGTTTCAGTGAACTACAAACCCCAGGATCCCACGGGATATTGAAAGTGGAAAATAGCACTATAACAGTGCTATTGGAAAGGCCCTGTGACATGCCAAAGATCACCCAATGGGTGTCCTTGGCTGAGTGGGGAATCGAATATTGGTCTCCAGGGTCATAGCCCAATGCTCAGACCACTACACCACACTGACTCTAAATGGTTAATGCTGGGAAATAAAAATATACATCAATATCCTACATCACAGATGTAGTTACAAATGCATAATTATGGGCCTTTTCGCACTACACTGTTATAGTGCTGTTATTCTGAGGTTAGGAGTTTACTGAAGCCAAAGAGCTCTCTGGCTGAGAATTCTAAAGGCCCCTTCCTAAACTGCAAACCCCAGGATTCCAAAGGAAGTTGAAAGGGGAATAATAGCACTATAACAGTATAAGGCAGAAAGGCCCAGAGTTGTCTCTCAACCCACCTCCCCAAACCTACCTTAACAGTCAGCAAGCACATTGAAAAAATTGAGATCCTTTCTGCTTGGGATAGGGACACAGCAAGATGACTTTTCCAACCTCTTCCCACCAACAATCCCTGTTGCAATGAGGAGTTCCAACAGAGTTCCTGCTTTTGATTACACCACAGATCATAGTGGGAGTGGTTCGCTGATCATCAGCAGAACAGATTTCCATTGTTTGATTTGGCTGCTGGCTGTAAAGGTAGGTTTCAGAGGCATTTGTGATTATGGGCAATACTGCTATGATCATGAATATGGAGCAGTTACAGATACTAATCCATACCTACAATACAAGATACCAGCCACAGACTTAAATCCAATTGTTAGTCCCAACTATAGTAGTCATTTAATTGTGGGGAGGGGGCAATATTGGCAAACCATGATTTATGTACATTCCATTGGTTCAGTGGTTTCCTCTTTATCATAATGTGCACTATGCATATATAAGAAGGTGGAGGATATGAAGGAGATAAACATTGTTGTTCTACACCTATTTTCTCCAAGCTGGTGTTCTCTGGATCAGTTACTTTACATCATCTCCAGCCAGCAAGGTGAGGATACCCATCTGAGTTGCTAATAGATTCAATCCAATCATACCTCATGTGGCATGCTGAGAAGTAAAGCATGAATTTTTTTACTACAAGCAGTACTGTCCACAACATACATTTCAGTATTTGCAATCTAAAATAATTCCACATATTTGAGGATATGTATTACGGATAGATTCCAGACGGCAGAACTCTAATATTTGCACCTAAGCAAAAAACAACTCCCCCTCTCCCACAATGCCTTCAACATACTAAACAAGACACCACTGTAGATGTGGTTTATAGTTTTCAGTTTTTCAAGACTATAAGATTCAGTATCTTTAAAAACCCTCCTATTTTCATGGAAACAGGGATAGCCAACCGTTTCTGGAATTTTAAGCTCCTGAAAATGGGTCATATTCAGCCACATGTACTAAAAATTAGACTTTTATGGCATTTTCCAACCAATTGACTCATTTTGTATCCATTTATATCAGTGTGCAAATGTGACAAATGATGATAAAATGAGATAATGCTCACAGAAATCAACATGTCGGTTTCCAAATTTCCGCTGGACTCGATTCAGGTCTTCCACAATTGTAATGCTTAGCAAAGCTTTTGCTTCACAAGTCATTAGGCAGCTTCAGTCCCAGTAGTATCTGTTGTTCTCAGTATAACATTAGAGCTGCAAGCCTTCTGGTGAACCTCATAAACAAGAATGTCAAAAGGCTCTTTGGGAAACATTGAACAGACCTGAATACTACAGGCCAAATTCTGCTTTGACTTACGGCCTGTGCTGTTCCAAAGGAATCGCTAGGATTGTCCTAAGGTCAGACAATATTTTGGCTCTTGGGTCTAAAATATAATAACCATGACTTGACCCAGGATATCCAGTTACATTTATCCTCCTAATTTCATAATTTTGGAAAGCAGGGAGGTAAATCTTTCCTTATGCCATTCTTGCATTCAAGAACAAATACATCTAAATCCATTCTTCTTAATGGGTGAGATTATGAAAGATTTTTCACATTTTTAAATTATTTTCACATTTGAGTAGTTTTTGCAAAAAAAAAATAAATACTTGTACCAAAAATTGTTCTTTAGCGCAAAAATCGTGGTCTTGTTTAAAAAAAAATGTGCACAAGAAAAAGTAATTTAGCACAAAATAGTGTCATTAGTATGCAAAAATACTAGAGAAGGGGGTGATTGGTAACTTTTCTTGCTTCTTATCTTTGAGTGTATTCTTTGACTATATTTCTAAATGCTCAAGTGATGTTTTAAGTTACTGAAATGCTAAGAATTTGCAAATCGAAAGAAAATTTTATTAGAGGGTGCTAATTCTGAGGGAGCCATGCCCTTACTTTCACTATCTTAAACTACCCACAACCCAACCCTATTAACTCTTTTCTCATGCTTCCACTAAGGCCCTTTCCGCACAAGGCGAGGGAATCGCTCCGTGCCGTTACTCACCACTTCTTCTGGGGTCCGAAGCAACGTGGACTGTCCCTGAAACCCTTCTGCAGGGCTCCTCCTTGGTCCAGCGCAAATCGGAGCAGTGCGAGGTCTGTAGATCCACACTGCTCCAGCTTCCAAAATGGCCATTTCCAGCTTCCAAAATGGCGGCTCCGGCTTCCAAAATGATGGCTTCCGGCTTCCAAAATGGCGGCTTCCGGCTTCCAAAATGGTGGCTTCCGGTTGGTCGTGGGTCCTGACCAACCGCTGAAGCTCGCCATGCCTAAAGCCCACCCTCCGCAGATGCAAGCCTGTGACTCTGCACAAGAGAGCAGGAACGCAATGGAGCGTTCCAGGAAAATAAAGACCTGTTTTTTCCGGTCTTTCAAAAACACGCTGGAAGACCACTTGGGGTCGTCTTGGAGCAGACTGAGGTGTGGATCTCTGGTAAGTAGTCCGCTCCAAGTCCACTCCAAGGTGCAGACGACCTCCATGAGAGGACGCACTGCCCTGTTCTAATTGCCTGGTGTGGAAAGGGCCTAACTCTCTGCCATAAAGTGCAAACCAGAACAATAGTTTATGTTGAAAATTTGCATAAAATTTAGTAGTTTGTTTCTTTTTACAGTAAAATTAGAACCAGAGACAAAGATGCCTCCTGAAAGCATTAAGAGTTCCACCAAAAAAACATAGCTGGCATAGATTCCTTCCTTTTCCAGGATATGTCTGAAGAAGAAGATGGCTTGGACCTGGCATATCCAAAGCTTTTCCTGGTCCACCCTGACACAACTGCTGCCTGCTCACACTTGCTGTCCTCAGTGCACCATCATTGATACAGCGACATTGGTGGAGCTGAGCAAGAGAGTGCCTCCCCTTCTCCCCTTTCTCGCTACAGTGGGGAAGGGCTACAGTACCCTAGGACTGTGGAATTGTATCCCAGTTTCACCTTTAATAATTCAAACAGATTATGTACATAAAAGACTCTAATAAACGCAGCCTGCTTTTATTATCTTTAAGACCAATTTGGAAAGGGTGGTTAGTATTGGGGACAATTTCTATTGTGGTTCAGTTAATCTTGTCCCAACCACAGGAACTGCATTATTATCAAATAATTTATGTAATATGCAAATGAGGCAATCTAGGTTTGAGGAATTAAGTGATCTGTGTTTGATGCTGAATGGAGTATATGCAGCTGATTCTCCAAACCACTTAGGCTGAAAATATTATGTTTGATTTGAACTGGTCAGTTTCAATGGCCCCAAATGGGCTGAATCCAAGTTTTTTGACTTGAGCGTACAGAACTGTATAGAAACTTGGAGAAAAAAGTTTCATAATGTTTTATAAAAAGTTTTATAATGAACTAACCTGAAGATGAAAACCACTGAAATACAGGACAAATTATTTGATGTGAGTAACCGGAGGCGTAGCGAACCTTCCCTCTAATATTTTTTCAATACACAAGTAACCAGTATCATATCACAAAAAAATTACCCAGTGTCACAAAATTCATATAATGGTCTGCAATTTTCCAAACATCCCCCCTCAGGCAGTTGCGTAGGGACATGGGTGCTGAGGGGCAATTCGCCCTAGGCGGCAATATTTTGGGGGCATTCTAGCCCGTAGCCACACCCCTGCGTGCCCTGACCACACCGCTGTGCAGTGAAGCCACATCCCCGCACACAGTGGCCACATTCCTCATGCCACAGCCCTGCTCCCCTCCCACCCACCCACTCCAAGCTCTGCCACTGTCCTCAAGGCATTTAATCAATTTCTGAGTCATCAGACATTTAACCCTGCTTTTGAACTTGCATTGGCCTTTTCGTTATTGCTAATCGCCTTATGGTCCCCGCTGTGGCAGCTAGGTCACAACTTCTTTTGCATTTTGAATAAATTGCTTAGCACACTCTGTTATTAATGGCTTAATGAGTCTGTGACAGTAAAAGTGTAGCCTAGAAAAAGAAGGTAACTGAGGCAATCCCTGTTATTCAGACCAATTAAGGCTTCCTCTTTTTATTTATAAATACCCGTTCTGAGAATGTGCTGTCATGAACAAGAGATAAATATTCAGGAGGAACAGCAAGGAACCAAAGGCTAGGCTAATATAAAAGCAAAAGTCAAACTTCATTAAGAACAATATAATATGATGCTCCTACTTATTGCTACAGGAGGGATGTAGAGAGCCATATTGAAGAGGGAATTTCCTCCTTCTCACATTCTCTTTCCTACTTGCAAATGACTGCTGAGGGTGGCTGGCTTTGTTTCTCCTCCTTCAGTGAAGAGTAAAGCGCTCTAAACTGGGACTTGCAGGCAATGGTTGAACACTGAGTACAGAACTCAGCCAGTGCCTGCAAAACCAACTGAGATGTGCCAGATTGCATAACACTAGAGCAACATGCAAGGGAAATCCCAGTATTACCTTTGATCATGGGCAGGAGATTACCCTGGAGATTCCTCCTCATTTCCTATAGTGTCAAGGGGGGATTGGGGAACCTACAGCTTCTGTAGGCCTTATTCTATGGCTCAGTGTGCCAGAAATCACTTCCCTCCTGCTGTTGTGCAGCAGGAAAAACAATGCTTCCTTTGTCCCATTAGCCTAATGGAGAGAAGTGAGAAGCAGATTCTGACATGATTCTGTAGAGAGACTAGTGCTATTTAATTTGTTCATAAGCAATCTCACATTTCAAATGGCTCATTTAGCTCAGATGAAGCTAAATTATTTCGGATGTAAAAAGGGGAGTTCCAAAAGAATGTTCCCCAAGCTAGATGAAAAGACAACAAAATGGCAAACCTGGCCCAGCACAGGTCAATGTAAAATGGTGCACAACCGGGTGAACAAACAAATGTCAGATACACACTGATGGACTTTGAGCTGACAGTGATTGAACAAGGAAGAGATCTTGGGGATATGATGCCTAGCTCTTGGAAACTGACAAGCCAATGTGCAGAGGCAATGGGGGAGTGGAAGGGAGAGTCAATGCTATCATTACAAAAGGGGCTAAAAATAAAACTGCTGCTATTAAAATGGCATTATACAAATCCAGAGTGCTGCCACACTTAGAATTGTGAGTTACAGATGCAGATCCAGACTATTAGAGCAGGCCTGTGGAAATCCATAGGATTTAAGTTAATTGTATCTTAAAAGACAAATCTAGAGTATTTAAATGTAGATATCTAGGGACTGGGGAGAATGACATATGATAAAAGTTCATCCAATTTTGGGTAGTGTGGAAAGGGGTTTTAGGAGATTCCTTTTCTACTACATAAAGCTCTTAATCATTGAACAAAACTGTTCTATAGTATCATCAAGAAAAGGAAAAAAACCCTCTTCATTCAGCATGTAATAAAGTTAAGGAATTTGTCAACACAAATTATTGATTACTATGTGTTTAGATGATGTGAAAAAAGAGGTAAGATGAATTAATGGCAAATAGTTCTCTTGTGACCAGGGCTAACAAATTGCTGGCCCATGCTATTTTCTACCTGAGGCAAAGGACAAGCAAGATGGCTGCTTTTCCTATTCCTTCTACAGAAGGTGGCAGAATGGGGAGTTGAATCTTGCTTGACAAATGATCATTCAGATTCTGCCTAAAAACCTCCAATGAAGGACGATCCACCACCCATTGAATCAGTGTTATTTCCCTGTTTCATTCAGGAAGAAAATTCTTCCTAAACTAAATACAGTCTTCTTGTAACAGCAGAAAATAAGCTCACCCATTATTACACATCAGAGCCCTTCAGATATGTAAACATGAGTATCATATCACCTCCTAACTTTCTGTTTTCCAGGCTAAAGATACTCACCTACTCCAGCTGTACCTCATACAGCATATTTTCCAGACCTTTTACAATCATGATGACCCTCCTCTGGACACTTCCTGGCTTGTTTGTATCCTTCTGAAACTATGTTTTTTGTTTTTAATATGTATAGCTTTTAACATGTATTGTTTTAATTACTACTGTTTGTTTCATGTGTGTTTTAACTTTTATATGTTACAGTTTTAACTATGGCCATTTCCACACGGGGTAAATAAAACGGTGCAGTGTGCCCTCCACGGAGGACGTCTGCACCTTGGAGCGGACTGGGTCTGGACTACTTACCGTAGATCCGCACCTCAGCCCGCTCCGGAACGACCCCAAGTGGTCGTCCAGCGTGTTTTTGAAAAACCTGGTTTTTTCGGTCTTTCAAAATGCCGGCGCGCCATTGCGTGCCTGCTGTCCGATGCAGATTCGCACCAATGCGAGCCTGTGATCTCCGGAGGGTGGGCTTTAGGCTGGCAAGCTTCTGCGGTTGGTCAAGAGCCACGACCAACCGGAAGCTGCCATTTTGGATGCCGGAGCAGTATGGATCTATGACCATGCACTGCTCCTCCTCTCCCTGGACCGGACCGGACCCACAGAAGTTCCGGTGAGTAGCGGCAGGGAGCGATTCCCTCGCTGCATACAGAAATGGTCTATTTTTTCTTTTTAAACTCTTGTAGGCTGTTTTGAGTCCTTTCAAGGAAAAAAGTGAAATATAAATAAAGATGATGATGGTCGTGATGATGATGATAATACTAATACTAATAATAATGTCCAGAGCAACTACAGATGCGAGCTACCTCTTGTAGTTTATTATCATGTACACATTTGATTAGCAAGCCCTCTACTTCTTCATTCAAATCATTTATAAAGATGTTGTTCAACACCATCAGGACAGAACTCTGTGACATTTCACTTTTCACTTATCACTTGTCTCCAGGATGACAGGTAGCACTAGTGAGCACACTCTAAGTTTGTTCTCTCAGCTGGTTACAAATCTGCTGAACACTAGTGTTGCCTTGCCCACATTTTATTAGCAGGCCTCCAAGAATATAGTGGGGGACCTTTTCGAAACCTTTACTGAAATCAAGATACATTATCATCAACAACATTCCCCTGATCTATTAAGTTTGTACCTCATCGAGGGGGAGGGAGAGAGAGGGAATGAGAAGTGAGTGTCTTGTATGACTTGAAACCCATGATAGCTCTTTGCAAACCATATCCTTCTTCACTAAGTGCTCACAGACTGTCTAATCATCTGCTTTAGAACCTTTCCTAATGTCATTGTCACGCTGACTGGATGCCACTTGTATGGGTCTTTTTTCCCCCTCTCTTTCTGAAGTTGGAAACAACATTTATCCACTTTTAGTCTGTAGCAATTTCACCTGTTGTCCACAAATTCTCAAAGATAGGCAGAAGCTCCAGATTTATATCTGCAAGTTCCTTTAGTACCATTGGGCATAGATCTAAATGAACTTGCACATGTAATTTCACAGCTTGTGTCTGTAAGCTTTGAGAAGTTTTGAAGAGCTTCCAATCATACCTTCTCTACACTTTGTTCCATGCCCCATGAGATCACAGCCCAAGCCAGAACAAGGTAAGTATTGAAAAGTCAATGGCATAAAAGTACATGTGCGAGCACTTAAGAAGAAGAAATTGGTTTAATGTATAGAGATGGATGATTTCTACTGCTAGCATCAGTAAGAGAAGGGAAATAAGGATTGCTAAGTCCCTGCGTGGTGTAGTGGTTTGCACATAGGACCCTGAAGTCCAGGGTTCAATTCCCTATTCAGTTATGGAAACTTAACCTTGGAAACTTAGCCTTAACCTGAATACTCTCAACTCCAGAAAATCCTGTGATAGGTTTGCCTTAGCTTTGCCATAAGCTGGAAATGACAGGAAGGCACACAATAATAGCACAAACACTTTTCAACCAAGAAAAAAAAATGAGAAGGGGCCCTTTCTCAATACACAATTATAGCACTGTGATTCCTCTTTAACTGCCATGGCAACAAACATCCTATGGAATTATGCAGTTTGAAGTTTTGGTTGAAGTACTCCATTTCTCAGTTGAGGTACTGCCTAAACTGCAAATCCTAGACTTTCATAGGCTGTTGCCACAGCAGTTAAAGTGGAATCATTGTGCTATAACTGAGCAGTGTGAAAGGATCCAAGGAGTGACATCAGTGGAACATTCCCATCCTTTCCAGTCCTGTGCAAATTATGTGAATATAGAAATTTCCACTGGTGTAATATATTGGCGTCTTTCTGTCCTCTCCATGCTGGGCTCACTATGAATTATTCCCAAACAAGACAACTGCCTCAGACCATCTTAACTGCGTACTTAATTGCAGCCACTGACCACACTTCAGTGCACTGTTTTGTTGATTCCATTCCCAATGAAATTAATAGGATTTAAGTGTCCCTGTCTCATTGTTGGATCACAGCCACTGCCTCTAACAATCTCCCGACATAATGTCAGCTTCCAGTAAAAATACCCCGCAAGTGTTGAACACATTTTACTGAATACATCTAATTTGTAATGCAATCTGTAGTTAACATTTCTATGGCTTCGGCCAACAACTGCAAAGTGGAAGATCTCATTAATGGCACCAACCCAGGACTTGCTGTGCCACTAAATAAGTGCTAACGATGAGCTGTTGTGCTTTTCTGACCAGAGACGCCAGGGCAATGTTTATGACAAATAATGAGGTTATGCTGGCATGCTTGGGATAGCACAAATGTTGATGACCAGAGGTGCTTTGGCCTAGAGTTAAAAATGTTTTTCGTGGTATTCCAAAATCCAGACTTTAATTTTCCCACAATTACGTTCACAGAAGAGTTTCCTGTCTGAATTTCTAGTGCCAGGGTTTCAGCCTACCTTGAAGACCACAGGGAAGGATTGTAGCTCAGTGGTGGAAAACAGACTTTGTATGCCAGAGGTGTTCCCAGATTCAGTCCTAAGACTCTCTGGTAGGGCACTAAGACTTCTATCTGAAAACCTGGCAAGCTGTTACTTGTCAATGCAGACCAGAGGCAGAGAATGTATGGCCTTCTAGATGTTGTTGAACTACAGTTCTCATTGTCCTTTACCATTGGCAGTGGTGGCTAGGGCTGATGGGAACTGCAGTCCCAACAACATCTGAAAGTATGTACATAGACAGTAGTGAGCAAGATTGACTAATGGTTTAATTCTGTATAAAA
Source organism: Cyclura pinguis (assembly GCA_030412105.1). Classification (NCBI taxonomy): domain Eukaryota; kingdom Metazoa; phylum Chordata; class Lepidosauria; order Squamata; family Iguanidae; genus Cyclura; species Cyclura pinguis. Next base: position 124,816,635 of record CM059599.1, read on the forward strand.
GCAACACATATGTTTTGTTCTTTATCTTTTATAGCCCTTGAAAAAGGCTTCAAAATGTCAATGGAGAAAAGCGCACAGGACATTTTAATTATGAAACACTATTTCAGATGGTCTTGAGGCTTGCCTCTTTCATCAATGTGTTAAATTAGATACTGGCTAGTTTTTATAGTTTTCTAACAGCTTCTCCAGGTTCTACTCATACATTCTCTTACATGGGGTGAAGAAAAGTGATTACTGTTGTGCAGTAAACAAGGCAAACTGTTCTTTACTATTGCTTCACAGATTGCCCTGGCAGAAGTTTCTGAACTGAAACAAGTTCTGGAATAAAAGACTTGTTTCAGATGAAGTTCGTTTTCACACTCACAGCCCAAGCACAAGGGAATGGGGAAAATATAGATAGTATTGAGGTACGGAGTATTCCAGATGCTCAAGCTGCATCCCCTTCAACAGGAATCCTAAGAGCAAAACAGGCATTGGAATATATTTATGGAAACTGATTTCCCTTTCTCCAGAGATGTGAAGTTAGTGAAAACAAGCCACTGTTACTGTAGTTTCTAGTCTGAACTTGAGGTATCATAGAATCATAGAAATGTAGAGTCGGAAGAGACCACACGGGCCATCCAGTCCAACCCCCTACTATGCAGGAATACCCTCAAAGCACTCCCGACAGATGGCCATCCAGCCTCTGCTTAAAAACCTCCAAGGAAGGAGACTCCACTACACTCCGAGGCAGCCTATTCCACTGCCGGACAGCCCTGACTGTCAGGAAGTTCTTCCTGAGGTTCAGGTGGAATCTCCTTTCCTACAGCTTGAATCCATTGCTCCTTGTCCTTGTCCTTGTATATTAGATATCATTTGATATCAAGAATTTGGCCTTCACTACCCATTCCTCCCCATGTGCTTGCGAGGCCCCTGGACAAGCACGCACACGGGCACAGCCGAAAATAGCTGAAATATTCAAAACAAATCCAGGCAGGCCAGTAATTGCCGGACTGCAACTTTAGGAGACCTCCAGGCAAGTATCTTCTTAATATCGCGTTATGTATGCACGCTGTTTACAAAAGATCCCCTGCCCCGAGCAGGCAGCTTGATGAGCGGAATATCCAACTCTCAAGCACACCGCGTTTGCATACTGTCTACGCTATTGACAACGCTGTCATAATTCAATCTAAAGTACTGACCTTTCGGAGGCTTTGTCTCCAGCCCAAAACCCATTGTTTTCCCTGGGAATGGACTAGCCTACAGGCACATTTTCCCCTATAAGGCCCCCTGATTTTGGGCGTCTCTTCGGATCGCTCTGACTTCCATCCCGCCTTGCTGTCGCTCCGTTCGACGAGCCTTCGCCTCAGCTCCCATGTGCTGAGAATCTCCGATACAACGGACTTTTCTTCTGATAAACTGGGCTTCAGGATCAGGTGTAGTATTTCCCCTGAAAAATCCCTCTTAAACTCCTCTATCCAACTCCTACCTTTCTTTCATTAAGTCTGTGTGAGTGGTTGCATACATACGTATTGACTGTGTTTCAAAATAAAGGAAAACAATTATTATATACTTCTGTTTGATTATTGACTCAGCCTGATCCCGTAAACATTGGGTTCAAGATCTCGCTAGGTTGCCCTGCCTCTTGCATTGCTTAGCTTGTGCTCTTGCTAATTCCCATTCCCCAGTATTTTGGAGCACATTGAGGTGTCCCCCACGGGACCCCAGAAATCAGGATAACACCACTATGTTACATTTATACTACAAAAGCTTTTTTTTAAAAAACTGAATTCTGCATACTATTTGCTTCAACTTGCCATTGGCAACATAATGCAGATAAGGCTTCACTATATTGTACAACTTGAGTGTGTTCAACAGTTCTTCCTTTTTTGTTGTATGTGTTACAATCTATTAATTTTGTACTGGAAAAATCTCTAGTATTTGTAGATGTACATATTTGTTTATTTGTTTTCTTTTTAAACTACATTCCTGTGATGTGGAGCTTAACTGAAGATAAATGTTGTTGGATCCCGTATGCTTTCACTGTTGGAAAAAAAAATGCTTCAGGGTTGGAAAGATAAATATCCACCATCTGTCATTCAGTGGCAGAAGATATTGTTGCTTTAACTATGCATGAATGTGTATTTTATAGACATCAGCTTCCAGAAGATGTATTTTGGAAATATGGTTGGCTTATATCGCTATATATGCACAGCCTTGTTGTCCATCTATCTATTCATCCATCTCTACCAACCCTGTTCATATTCTATGTATTTCCCTTTTTTTCTTTTTCTCTGCTTTAGACATTTCTGTTTCTTTTCTTTGTAGACATAATCCAACTTTTAAAAAGTGTATCTATGTTATAAAGAGGGGATATTTATTGTGTGTGTATGTGCCTTCAAGGTGCCTGTCAACTTATGGCAATGGGGTTTTCTTACACTTACACATTAATTCTAACTTGGTGTTTAAATATACTGTACTAAAAAACGTTATTGGAATGAAGGTGAAAAATCTCATCACATAAATAAATATGCTCATTCACATTGTGGGTGTCTAATGAAATGAGCCAGGAGGTGCCTCTCTTGTACTATTTTGTGGTTAGCCCTCCTGATGACAAGCCATTACTTATACAGTCATGTCTGATGTGAATACAAATCATAAGGTTGCATGTACTCAGGTAGAAATAGGGCCATGCTACACGTTTGTACTTTTCCCCCATCACATACAAGGCTTGAGCCCCATTTACCAAAGAACATGTATTCATGAATCATGCAGCAAAAATATTCTGACATTAAATTGTTGTTAACCATGGCTTCATGTTTTGCAGAGTGATGATTGTTCCCACAACCATTGTTTGATACAACACAAGCCAGAATAGGCTTGTTTGGGTACAGATTTTCAAGTCTCCAAGTATCTAAAGCTGTCCAAAACAAATGATAATTTAGCAGAAAGGTGCTTGATCATTTCCTAGCATGACAGTCAGTGTGGTGTTATGGTTTTAGTGCTGGACTAGGACTCTGGGAGGCCAGAGCTCAGATCTCCATTCAGCCGTGGAAATTCACTGGGCAAGTCACACTCTCGCAGCTCAACAGAAAGCAATGACAAACCCCTCTGAACTAATCTTGCTGAGAAAATTTGCTGAGGTTCACTCTGGGGGTTGTCATACAATGGAAATAACTTGAAAATATACAGCAGCAGCACACTATTGGTTCCTCGTAATTTAAGGCTGAACATGCTGGTCTCTTGAAAACTCACTGTAGCCTGCCTGCTAGCCACATAGGGAAAATATGTGTTCATTCCTGTGTTTTCACATTGCTTGCTTTTTAAAAATACTGTTGATAGGATTTGAATCCTATCTTGAAATGTAGACATTCCCAAGGCAGTTTACAAAAACAATTATAAAATAAAATTTAAAAAAACACATTAAAAGAAAGGTAGAAATAAAGCCAAAAGGAATATAAACAGCAATTAAAATAGCAGTTAAAAACATTAAATGAACCTGTGAGGATAGTGTCATTTGTATAGTTTAGAAATTAGATAGCACTGGACTTAATTGCACCTTGGTAGAGTCATTCTGAAGAATTTCCTGTCCCTCTGTGCCTTTGATGATGGGGCCTCAAATACCATTAAAAGTGAGGGAACTGCCTGACACCTGAAAGAGAGAAGTGGTGGCATCTTATGAACAGAGGAACATGCTGGGAGAGTTCCAACGCTTGGGTGCCACCACTGAATAGGCCCTCCCACTCCTCATCTAGTCACAAAAGATTATTCACAAGATTGCACGCGGCCAATTTCACCCAGGAGGACTCATGCAAATACACTGGGGATACATATATTAGAAACCAAGATGACTAATCTAGACTGTCATATTTTGGATGTATCACAAGAAGACAGGGCTCATTTAGAAAAGACAATAATGTTGGTAAGTCAGAAGGCCATAGAAAAGAGGAAAACAGGTGGATAGACTCAAAGAAGAAGCCATGGCTCTGAGTTTACAGGGTCTGAGCAGGAGAGCTGATAACAAAGTGACTTGAAGGTCTCTCATTGTAGGGTCGTTGTAAGTCAAAGCTGACTTGATGACAATTAACAACAACAACTGCTGTAGTGCCTAGGTGTGTTATCGCCAGTTAAGTAGATATGTTGAATAATATAGAAAGGAGGGAGAAAAACAGTAGCAGCAACAGTAGCAAGAGTAATCACTTCTAAAGTGCCTGAAGTTTTCTAAAGGATGTACAGAGATGAAAACAAAAGAACAATGAGGAGTCCCCAAAGTGATTGCACATTACTCTCTTTGTTGCCCATTTTTCAAGAAGGCAAAGATCCCAAAGACATAGACAGACAAATAAACAAAACAAAGTGATACAAAGCTGAAATGCTTACCAGCACCAAGGTGGGAAAATCTCAACCCTTCTTCTCCCTCCCCCAGTTCTCTGCTATGTCAGATCAATTTGTCAAAAAATAATTTGGCCCAAGGCTCCAATGACAGCAAAAGAGAGAGGCACACACACATGAAGGAGGGAGGACAAGAGTGGTGGTAAAACCAAGTGTTGTCAGACCGTGAAACGTATTGGTGTGAGAGTTCTCCCTTTTCTTGCATTAGACGATGTTTCATGTTCTAGATAGATGTTGCCAACAACTAAAATATCTTTTAATACTCTCTGGCTTTAAAAATATAATGCTGCCTTGCTTACATGTGTTTAACATTATCCGTAAAACCATCAGAGCCTTCATTTTCAATAGAAGCAGCTGTGGAAGTGGGCCAGGTTGTGCAGAAGTGCAGTTCCAAATAGCGAAATTAACAACTGGGCAACATTCCCTGAGACACAATTCTCTCTAGGTGAGTCCTGGCAAAAAGCCAGCCTGTCATCATCGTCACCATCACCACCACCACCACCATCATTGTCACAACATAAAATATCAATAAAAATTGACATATATTGATATAAATGTAACAGCAGCCAGAAACACATCTTAACTGTGAAATCAGCAGAGGTGTAGCTAAAATGAAGTCATTGACCCCTAAATAAGAACACCCCCCCATGATGAAATTTTCCTTCAGTTCCCAAATTTTGAGCATAGAGGTAGTGAGACACAGAAAATTGTTCACACCTAGAAAACTGATATTTGCTGTGTTTACATGCCACTGGTTACTTTGCACACCATTTTTCTTTGAATGCCTACACTGTGGCTGGAACCCTCCGCCATGTTCTATGGTACATAACTCTAGGGCCCTTTTCGCAGGACATTGTCCCTCTTCCCTTTTCCCAGGATGTTGTCGACCCTCCATAGAGACAGGAGAAGGATGGGACCACAACAACGGTTACGCATGATGTCATTGCGGTCCTGTTCTTCTCCCATCACAAGGTGGTGCGATCCCAGATTAAATTTGATGGGTTTTCCCAGTTAATGACCTGTGATTGCACCACTGTCCCACACTTACCTGATGTGTGGAGGGTACAGCAGCACAATGGCTGTGCTTCCTGCCCCCAGCACAGTCTGGGACAGTATCCGGCTGGCTGTGGCAGGAAGAGGCAAGGCCATCTCGCTTCTTGGATCCTGGAGGCAGCCGGTGCAGAGCTCCCGTCATGCTCCCCTCCCAGCAGAGCCACTGCTGGGATCCCAACAGGACGCCGCCAGGAACAGCTGAGGTGCCAAAAGGACATAAGTACAAGTATACTTAGCATAGTACAGGCACTAGAAATCTTGTTAGTGAACTGCGAAGTTGCATAATGAGACTCCAGCAAGAGTGTCCCAATGCCCACTGGGCTGTACCAAAGTGCATTGGCACTTCCTAGCCAGTGTCCTGATTCACAATGGGCCTGATGCACATTAGGGTATAGGCACATAGGGTTCAGTGTACTTTGGTCCCATTGTGCGTTGGTCACTTTGCCAGCTCCCCTATGTAATAACAAACAGCAGGCCCTTACTGGACATGGATATTATGGAACTGCCCAATTCTAATTCCAACTGATGAAAGTCCAGTTACAAAGAAGTATGCCCTCTCCTAATGAACATTTCCTTTAGTCATCACATTTCTAGCACTGAAGTAAAAACTTTTAAAAATTGAGACTGGAATCCTTCTGGCAATTTACTTCTTTACAAAGAGAGCTTACAGACACAGTGCATTGTTACTGCTATCCGCAATCCACTTAAGCTTATACACCACACTGGCTACAACAGAACTATTTAAAAATCTGGGGATTAGGGCTAGAAAATTTCACCTATCTGTTTCAAAGACATCTACAATTTTGGGAAGTAGTAGTCATTACTAAGATATCATTTGAGCAAGTGATCTATTTTCATAATTTTGGTTATTGGTCCTGATGAAGATATCTTAGTACTTTGGTTACAATTAGATAACACAAGTGAGACTGGAAGGACACTAAACAGTGGGGAATGTCTTTGTTCAAGGTACCCATCCTCAGGGTAATACTTTCCATTTATTCTATTCACTCTGGATTTCCACCCTTCCCAACAGACTGATCTGGGATTACTGAGTATGCTACAACTACAGTGGGCTGTACTGGGAATTGGTTACACATATACATACACGTACATACATAAACACATGCAGACAAGTTTTCCAAATGTCACTCGTTACTGTTGGCTTTCTATGAACCTTGCGATTTCCCCAAACTTGTTGATATCTCCCTTTTGTGTTTGGATGGTGCTGCACAAGGCACAGGACTCAAAGAACTGAGTTGCCTACAGCGCTGTACTTTCTGGGTCCAGCTTGAATAATGAGGTCTAAATCCAATGCTTGTCCCAGTTAGTATTAATTTATCTTTCAGCAATTGATTCAATGATCTTCCCCAGTTAGTATGATCAGTTGAATTTAAGCCTCAGTCATGTCATAGCTGCTGGATTTCCTTCCTTTGCTCCTTCCATTCTGTCTTTCCTTCCTTCTTTTTGGATTTTATCCTGGTTTTTCTCTGAGGACAGAACTCAAGGAGACCCAATATAATAATAAATAAAAGAATGATACAATTATAGTAGAAATAAAAGAATTCAGTTAAAACACAGAACAAAATCAAGTATATCAAACTAAAAGCCCAATATTGTTTGATCCCTGACCATATAATTTCTAATTTGCCTGAACAGAAATGCTTCTTTAAAGAATTCTAAGGAGCACCTTGTTGATCTGCTCTTTTAGACACTGTTTTCCAAGCCTTATATATTTGTAAATGTTCAGACCACTTCATAATTGACTCCACTGTATTTTTTTAACAGTTCTGGTAGAGTTACTGGGATCACACCTTATTGTTGTGTGCCTTTAAGTTGTTTCTGACTCATGGCGACTCAAAGGCAAACCTGTCATGAGATTTTCTTTGCAATCTTTGCTCAGAGGAGGGTTGCTTTTGACTTCCTCTGAGGCTGAGAGAGAGTGTGACTTGCCAAAGGTCACCCAGGGATTTTCCGCAGCTAAGCTGGGATTTGAACCATGGTCTATTTGCTATTACTCCTATTTCCAATTGTGTACTGTCCTTAGACAAGAGCCTAAGCCAAATCACTGCTTCTTCACTGCTCTGTGCCCTGAAATCACTAACCATGCCCTGAAATCTCACTATCTAAAACCTTTCCTCCCTTTTCCTTTAGTTAACTTTGTGTGACTGCATGACTGTTTGGATCTTGTATGTATGATTAATTCCCCTAATGAAACATAATTTAGCTTATTTTTGGATCTCTGGCTGGTTCTTACCTGCAGAAGTGCTGGTAAACAGGTGGAAAGATCTCGCTAGGTTACTACCCTCTTGCAGGTCTCCTAATTTGGCTAATAACTCCCCATCTTTGCACAGAGGTACTGGCATGATGGGTTGATCCCTGAGTCACCCACATTTTGGAGTAACAAAATATGCTATCTTGAAATCTTGAACCAACTGAATGTCCAAGGCATGACACGTGCATAGCTTGGTGCACGCGCATACACGCGCACACACACACACACACATGCATCTTTACATCTGCTAACCCCTTGTCTGAGATTATCCACAAGCAGCATCAGTGGAATAACATAGTTCCAGTGGGATAAACAGCATGCCTTTTCTTGGAAAGATCTGATCTATGAGATTTGTACAATTATGGTGGATAAAATCCTGGCTTAGTGTAAATTGTTCATAGATTTGAGTACTGCTATCATATATCTCAACATTCTGGCTTTAGAATATCTCCCCCTCCCTCTGCCCCCACCCCACCCCACCCCATTCTGGCTCTGAATTTATAAAAAGTGGTAGGACCTAAGGCAATTGGCTTAAAATGTGAAGCAATGAATTGTTTTAATACCTTTGGGTCTCCCCCAAATAAATCATTTGTTTCCATTAGAGGCACTCCATATCCACAATGCAAGTGAGAGAAATAAAAATCAAGGTTGCATAAGATATTGAATTCAAAATTGTAAGTCATTTTGCTTCATGGAATAGCAGGGTGATTTATATTCTGCCCCACTCTCTCTGTCTGCATGTTTCCCTGTACTGTTGCAGGCACAGAGGGAAAGGAAAAGGGTAATGTTCAGAAATATGAAAAGCAAGCACAGAAAGAATGTTCTATGAGAAGCAGCTAAATGGTAGCACTGTGAACCTAAGACAACATTCATTGTGTGGATCTTATTGGCTTGCACTTTGGTTTTCAGGCAATAGCAGCTAGCGTTCACCGTGTCTTGTGTATCTACTCTGCACTTTAGTCTGAACTTTAAAGGAAGTATTCAAGGGATTGAGCCTATCTGGGGGTTGATTTCAGCACCTTGACTAGCCCCTTGAAAGTTTGCACTAAAACTCAAGACAGAGGCATAGTCACTACTATTTGCAAGTGAGTCTAAGTAATCCTTGCCTCTTGGTGGTCTTCTTGTTGGAGAGAAGAGGTTTAATTCTTTCTCCCTCTGCCATAATTCCAACAAAAATCCCCTCTCTGCAGGTGTTATGTGAATTTCATGAGAAGTTTTCACTGGTGCCAGTGGAAGTTTGCCCTGAAATGGAAACTTCAGAGAGGCAGCAGGTTTTTGGTTCTTCATTTGGCCTGGGCCTATATCAATTGCATTCCAGCACTTAACATCAAGGCAGATTCAGCCCTAAGAGTCATATATGGGCTTCAGTTCTGCAAGTCTATTATTCAGATGACCCTCTATGTAGAATGTGACTGGTGGTTGGTGGCTCCTCTGTATTAGTAACCCAGGCCATTTCCGCACTAGACTCTTATAGTGCTATTATTCCACTGTCAACATCCTGTGGAATCCTGGGGTTTGCAGTTTAGGGAAGGGCCTTGGAGGGGCCAGACTGATTCAGAAGTCTCAGATTTTGTGCCTGTTCTTTCTGATTAGATGGGAGTTCTGAAATCTGGTGGCACAGCTCTTCCTGGATCCTGAGATATAGAGGTCACACCTTCAAAATGATTTCAATTTGGATAGTGCATGGGTGAAGGATAAAACAAAGCTTATCTCTCTGATAAGCTTATGTGATGTGCTCATATGCATTTGTTCCGAAAAATTTACAGAGTATGAGATGAGTAATGAATATAAAGCAAAGCACATGGGGAATAGCAACTCCTTTTCCCCCCAAAAAACAGGATCATGGATCAAGACCAAGACCAAATATGCAATCATAAGCCATGAGTTATTCCTAGAGAAACTGTATTATTCCTACCACCTAAACTATTCCTTAATACCACCTAACTGTCTGTCCCTGCACATGACAACTGATGGAAGGTCAGAAGTGGAGGGAAAAAAACCCCTTTGAGACCAGAACCAGCACAGGACATTTAGCTGCCTGAGTCACATACCCTCCAACTCCAACCCCCCAACTTACCAGGGACAATCCCAATTAATCCTCTGCCATCTCATTTTTTCAGTGGCTTTTAAAATGCCTCAGTTTCCCTACCCTCTTCCTTTGTCCTCAGCTTACTCAAACTGCTGCAAACTGAGTTCAAAACACAAATGCAGTTTGCATTCAATTAAATTACCAGGAAGAGAGGAGAGGAGGGGGCGGGGCAAAGTCTTGCCCTTCCCAGTAGGCTCAGGCAAAAGTAAACTGCTATAGACCTTCCTAGCCTGTGTGCTCTTTCTCTTTAATAATTTTTGCCCCTTGGTCACTCATATCTCATGTTTTGCCTGTGAAATGTTGGAGAGTGTGAAGTCAGAACAGGAAATGTCCCCTTCCCAGATACCTGAGTAATTGTTTTACCTGAGTCATAAAATCCCATAAATACTTCCCCAGCAGTAAGAATGTTATCATACTCATCACCACCAAAATAATTTGCTGCCCTTTCATGGCAAGTCATCTACCTGAGCTGGCTGCCTCAGCATGACTAGTGGTAGCTCAAGTCCTGTTTAACCCCTGCTTTTTTCATAGTGCATTGCAGTGTCCCTGTTGTGTGAAAGTGAGGCATTCCAGCTGTTTCTGAATGCTCTCAGCTGGCCATATTTGCTAGGAATGTGTTATTTGGAATGCAACCATTTGTGATTTGTTGCTGGCATATTTGCTTATTCATGGTGATGCTGAGGGGAAGCACTGCCTTAAAATTAGTCAGAATTTATTCTAAAAGCTGGGTTTTTATTTAATTGCCCTTTTCACTGATTTTTCAAGCACCCTGTTTCTCAGCAGAGGTTTATCACTGGCTGGTTTAGTTCACGTGTCAAAGGTGAACTTGCTGAAAGATAACTGGAGCAAATGGCTTTCTTGACAGAAAGCCAGGATTACAGAGAACAAGTCAACCTATTCTGGGCAATCAGTCTTCAGAAGGTTCAGAAAGGTACTATATGGAATCACATCTTCCCAGTAGTGGTTGTAAATACAAATAATATACACAACATTTTTTGATTATATCCACAGACAATTCCATCTTTAGGCATACCATCCTTGCCTGTAAGGATATAGTCCTATATTATTAATGAGCATGACTGAGGCCCTTTCCGCATCCTACCTTTTCTCGGCGCTGGGGTGCAGTGATCACGCAAGCAGCCTCTTGTGAGAGGCTCTTGCTTCCCTACTGGTTCAGCTCCACCTCTTCCTTTTGTGGTGCAACCTGGGACCTTCCCAGGCTGCACTGAGACAGGAAGTGCGACCGGCCCGGCTCCCAAGGGTCCGCTCGCCAGGTAAGTGCACGTGGGGCCCAGGAGCAATGCATGATTGTGCAGCATTTTCAGCTAAAAGCCGAAAATGCAAAGGTGCATGATCACCGCCTGCCGGCCCCTGGAGCCTTGCGCGGTTGCGAGGGCGTCATGCAGATTGCTCCTCGCAATCTCCCAAGGCTCCAGGCTCTCTTTCGCATTGGCAGAAGCTGTGCGAAAAGGGCCTGAATTAGGCATTCATCCGTTGTTTTATCTGGGCTGTTTTCTTTCTTCTATGTGGAGGCATTTTGCTTTTGTCTGCAATAGGCCTCAAGAAGGCACACAATCAGAGTCTTTCTTCTTTGTTTATGGAATCTCTTCAGTGGATGCTGTTGTGAGGAGATTGTATTTTATTTACCTTTTGATAGGAAATTTCCAAAAATCACAAAATTATGTTCAGAAACACAGTGGGAAAGACTTAAGAAGAAAAAAAGGGGGAATTTAGAGAGAAAGGAAAAAGGGTCATTTCCTCCTCCCATACAGGCAGGCTTTCAGTGCTAAACTCTGTACATGTCTAAGCTAGAATTCCTCTGTAACCAGCCATATCGGTGGTACTGAAACAGCATTGCCATTTCTTTTTCATAATGAGCATTCTTTCTTCAAGACTGCCTCAATATCCTAAAGATATGAGATCCCATCTGATTTTGGAAGCTAAGCATGGTCAGCCTTAGTACTTGGATGGGAGACTGCCAAAGAATACCAGGTGCTGTAGGCTATATTTCAGAGGAAGGAACTGGCAAAACCACCTCTAAATATACCTTGCCTAAGAAAACCCTATGAAAATTCATGGGGTTGCCATAAGTTAATGGTGACTTGAAGGGATATATACACACACACTCCTTTGTTAACAACTAAATGGCAAGCAGGTAGGTCATGAACCTCTCCATGCTGGGAATAGCCCCGCCTACTGAATTTGGCCAATACAGATGGCCAAATTAGATCATTTATCTATAAATGGTATGAAAAGAACATGAGACTTTAAAATTCAAATGTATGAAAAGCAAAATTGATAGATATATCCATATTTCAGTTCAACATATATTAGAAATGGGGGGCGTGACATAAGTCCATTGTCTTTCTGTAGTTCTGCAAAAATTCAGCTCTTTGCATCTAATTCAGTCATCTACAAGGTTTCCAGTTTCCAAATCTCTGTCAGACACATGTCTTCCATTGGACTATATGAAATCTATCCCACTCAGAAATTAAGTGATGTCAGACTCTGACTACTCATTCAGGCTCCACACAGGCTTAAGTAATGTCAAAGGTTTATCAAATTGGGACATACACAGTTCCTTGGTAGGGATGTTGCCGGCATGCACACACACACACATTCCAGCTTTGATATTGTTTAATTGGTGAAATATGATTTAATCAGCAAAATACATTAATTGGCATTAATACAAAATGGACCCTGAGATGACTGTAAGGCCAGGCTGGGCAGAGGGAAAATAGTGGCTGAACACATGTGCTGCAAAGTAGGTCAGAAGATCCCCTCTAGGTGTAGTCAAGGTCATTGTTAGGATAATCACCAGGTAATTCCAGAGATAATAGGCTTAAACTAAAGCTGTGACTTCTCTGTTACCACACAATGGCAATGGGAAGTTCCCACCAAAACCACTGATTGTTTCAGGCCTTCTTCCTAGCACCTGGATATTTCCCTGCATTGTTCCTTTACCTGTTCACTATTACAGAGCTATTACAACTGCCATTACCTTTTTGACACCTAACACTAAGATCTTTAACTCTGTCTAGATTGCAACCCCCATTGTTTGTTCAGCCAGACAGCCATTCACACCCTTGCATTCCAGGTAGATTTTCGGTATAAAAACCCTCCATTTTGAGCAATCAGATGCAGTATCTCGCTTGCTGAATACCATGGTGTTGCTCAGATTCCCGAATGAATGCTGTTGTTAGGCTCAAGTCTAAACCACATCGCTGCTTTCTTCGCTGCTCTCTGGACCAGTAATTATTGCCCATTCCCTAAAACTCTGCTATGAACAACTTTCCTCCCTTTATCCTTCAGTTAGCTCTTGTGCAAGTGTGTGAGTGCTTGATTGTTTTGCATGTGTGACTGAACTCTTCAATAAAACACATTTTAGTCTATTTTGGAATCTCTGGCTGGTTCTTTCCTGCAAAGGTCCCTTAAACATTGGTGGAAGATCTCATTAGGTTACTCCCCCTCTCACAGGCCTCCTAATTGAGCTAATTAATTCCCTATCTTTTAACTTAGGTACTGGCATCACGGGTAGACCTCTGAGTCACCCACATTTTGGGGTGACAGGGCCCTAAACACAGGTCAGCTGCTAGGTTTCTCCAAGCCCAAGGGAAGAAAATGAAGACAAAGTCTAGATGCTAGCAGGTACCTGAGTAGAACAGTATACAGTCAATTCACATACATCTGAATATAGCACAAGTAGAATTCCTTTAAAATAAAACATTGCCACAAAAAGAGAAAACTTACTTTGAAAGACACTGATGTATTAGAAACATGTATGTACAATCAAGCCCACTGACAAACAAATCTAAGCAAAATATTTTGACTGAAGTCATTTGGCCCCTATGGACTTCAGTGGGACTTCAGAAGCTTAAATGTAAGTACTTCTGCAAACCTAGATTGTGGATGGAGGCTGATCTTTCTCATATCAGGTTCCTGCATCTATCTAGTGAATGCTTGAAAGAGATGAAGTCACTGGTGAAAAACAGAGATAGTGATTATGCCAAGGCAAACATGATGCTATGAAAAATTAATCTTTTTTCATTCACATTAGTAGGTCAAAGAGCAGTCAACAGTGAGTGTAGCATCAAGACAGGAAGTGGTTCCTATGCTTCATGGATATTCACACTAAAAATATCTTATCTTAGGAAACTTAGCATGTACAATTTCAGCTTCAGTGGTTACATGGAATTCCCCAAATCTCTTGCTAGAAACAGACTGCACCTAATTATTTCAAGAATCACTGTTTATTTTTGAGATGCAGAGCATATCTCCACTACAGACTTAACAGTTATAATTTCCTCTCCTGGGGAACCATGAGAATTGTAGTTGTGTGAGAGAGATCTCAAGGATATCCAGCAATTTTGGTGAGGCATGACAGAGGCAGAGCCAGCACGGTCCAGTGGATTGAATGTTGCACTATGGCCATTTCTGCACTAGACTGTTATAGTGCTATTATTCCACTTTGAACATCCTATGGAATCCCCGGGTTTGCAGTTTAGGGAGGGGCCTTTGAGTCTAGTACAGAAATGGCCTAGGACTCTGGAAGACCAGAGTTGAAATCCTCACTTGATCATGCAAACCTACTGGGTGGCAGCCGTAGGCAGCTCACACTCTCTCAACTTGGAAAGAAGGCAATGGCAAGCCACTTCTGAACAAATCTTGTAAAGAAAACCCTAGGGTAGCCAAATCCGAAGGGAACTGAAGACACACAGCAACAGCAGCAACAACAGAGGTACCTAAAAATGCTGGAGAAGTTCTTAAAGATTCCTTTCCCCATCTCTTTCTTAACGTTGCAACTCCCAGAATAGTTGAGGGATTTTCTTCTATGTACATCTCTCACTCAAGCTCTGAGAGAAAAGAAAAACACAACTGAAGAATTTTGTGTGAGTTCTTCTTTGTGGAATTTGTTTTCACACTAAAGTTTTCCTATCCCACTATGGTTGTTGGGTAAAACAGGCTACTTTGTATATTTATGTATTAGTTGCACTTATGTCCTACCTTTCCACCAAACAAGCTCAAAGTAGCAAACATGACTCTCCTCCTTCTCTTTTATTCTCATGACTATCCTGTGAAGTCTGGTTGAGAGAAAGCAACTGGCCCAAGGTCATTCAATGAGTGAGTTTCATGGCTCCACCCATCTTGTAAATCCACTCCAACACTTTAACCGCTACACTAGAACTTGAACAACATTTAAGGAACCTGTAAACTCATGAAGGAGAGACAGGACAACTGTAGCAGTGATATTTTCTGCTTCCAGGCCATTGTCAGTGTATTATTGAAGATGATGGCCTATATCAGTGTATCATTGAAGACGATGATCCTGGAGACTGAAATGTAGAAGCAACTTTGGGGAACACAGTTCGGTTCTCTATTCGTTGCTGCACTGCTTTCCTAGGATGACCCCAAGGCAAAGATATGTTCAGAGGCTGGGTTGTCATTGCCTTCCTCTGAGGCTGAGAAAGTGTGACCTGCACAAGGTCACCCAGTTTCCATGGTTGAGCGGGGATTTGAATTCTGGTCTCCAGAGCCAAACACTCAAGTCACTACACCATACTGGCACTCAATACCATTATACACTTTCATATTTTTTTTAAAAAAAGTTCTGATATCTATTACAGAATGGCAGGAATGATAACAACAAATGACGAGCTTTTTTTCTGGATGCTGACTCAGGACACTGTGTCCAAGCAGTTAAAGAATGGGGTTATTAACCAAATCATATTTTTGAAATATTACAGTATGAAAGAACAAGTAACCCTAACAGTTGGTTCTTATTCTGCCTATGTTGTTGAACCATCAGCCCTTGCCAGCATAACCAGTACTGAAGGAAGGTAGTCCTGTTGACTTTTGCTCTATATAGAATGGGTGCTATCTTGTTCCCTGTCATATATATTTCAAAAGCACTGGCAACCATCCAGTAGAAACCGAGAAAGAAATGCTGGGGACAGTATTTGGATGCACAAGGTACCACCAGTCAATGACTGTTAAACAGACCAGAAACCATTACAGGCAATTTTTTTAAATAAATGTATGATACACTTCTAAGAATTCAAAGATGGTTTCTAATATTACAGAAGCAGCTACATCAAAAAGTATAATTAAAAGATGAGAAATGAACCATTGCCTGGCTGGATTCGGAAGCAGTAATGTTTTGGAAAGCCTTGGATATCAGAGTTACAGCCCAAGAGTCTGATTCTGGCAAAGCGAGAAGTGGGTGAAGTGGATGAAAAGCAAGGGATGTTACAGATGGACTGGAAGTTGGGCATTGGAAGATGGACTGCCCATGTTTATTTTTTTAAAATTTTTTATTTAAATTTATGCATTAAAATCACATTACATCACATTAAACCCATACACCCCACATTTTCTCCCACATTCAATTTAACATTTTCAACCCGAAATAGTTTATATTTCTTGTATTCTTATGTTCTTCCATTCTATCATTCAAACATCCTTCTTACTTACTTACTGCTATCTTTCTTCTTCAACTTCATTCAACCCTTCATTTCCTTCACTCATTTCTTTGTAATCTACTTCCTCTTCTTGAAAGAACAAAGATTCCTAAAGTTTACTTCCTGGGCTTCACTAAGTCCCATTCTTCTTGTATCTATCTAAGTTTCTCTTGTTACAATCCCCTTTTGTTCTTACCCTCTTGTCGGCCTATTTTATGTTCTTATAAACCTTCCATCATTAATCGTAAATTTTAAGAATCCTTATCCCTTATTCGTCAGTCTTATATCCCTCTTTTGTTATATAATCCTCAACTATTTTCCAGACTTCTTCATGCTCGCCTTGCATTCTACCTTGAATCATTCCTGTTAGTCTGTCCATTTCTTTAAATTCTACCACTTTTATCAACCAGTCTTCTATTTGTGGTGTATGTTTATTTTTCCATTTCTGTGCATAAATTAATCTCGCCGCTGTTATCATGTAAAGAATCACTTTCCAATATTTTCTCTTAACTTCTTTGTCTATTTTTTGCGTCATGTTTAATAGAAATAGTTCTGGTGTTAGCGGCAGATTAATTTGTAAGGTTGCCAACATTTTTGCATGAATTTTTTTCCAGAAGATTTTCGCCTTTTCACACGTCCACCATACGTGAAAATAAGTACCATTGTTCTTACTACATTTCCAACACTTATTTTCTTTTGTTTTGTATATCTTGCTTAGTTTTACCGGATCCATATGCCATCTATAGAACATTTTAAGATAGTTTTCTTTCAATTTTTGGGCTGCAGTAAATTTATTCGTGTCCTTCCAACTGCTCTCCCAGTGTTCGAGTTGAATTTCATGGCCTATATTCTTAGACCATTTTACCATTACTTCCTTTACTTGTTCTGATTCTAATTCTCTTTCCAGCAGTAATTTATATAATTTAGATATTGTTTGCTTCTTTGATTCTAATATTATATTTCCAAATGGGTCTTCTTTCGTTACCGATTCGATTCCTTCTAATTTCTTATCCATTTGAAATCTTTCATGTAATTGTCTATATAAAAACCAGTGGCATTTGAATCCTGCTGCTTCAATTTCTTCTCTTGATTTTAGCGTACATACTTGATTTCGTTTTTCTTTTACTATATTACTGTATCGTATCCATTTGTCTTGTGGGTCCTTCCATCTCCCATATAACGCTTCATGTGGAGACAGCCATTGAGGTATTTTTACATAGTATTTTTTCTTAAATTTCAACCAAATTGTTAGCAACGCTTTCCTTAAATAACGGTTCTGAAAATCTTTATCTATTTTGTGCTTCTCATACCACATATACGCGTGCCAACCCATTTGTTTTCCCGCTCCTTCTAGGTTTAATGTTGTTTCATCTTGCAACGTTATCCATTCTTTAATCCAGGTGAGCCAGCTAGCGTAGTAGTATAATTTCAAATCAGGTAAATCAAAGCCTCCTTTCCCCTTTTTTCCCGTGAGCAGCTTCCATTTTATTCTAGGTCTTTTATTTTCCCAAATAAACTTTAACAAATCTTTCTGCCATTCCTTAAAGGGTTTTTCATTAATAATGATGGGTAAATTTTGAAAAAGGAAATTTAGTTTAGGCAGCACATTCATTTTAATTGCAGATGTTCTCCCCAGTAATGACAACTTTAAGGCACTCCGATTTTTTAACAATTTTTTTACTTCCTTCCATGTTGTTTTATAATTATGGACTGCCCATGTTTAAATATTTGAAGGAATGTCATGTCGAGGAGGGAATGGGCTTGTTTTCCGCTGCTCCAGAGACTAGGATAAGGAACAATGGATTCAAGCTGCAGGAAAGGAGATTCCACCTGAACCTCAGGAAGAACTTCCTGATGGTCAGAGCTGTCTGGCAGTGGAATATGCTGCCTCAGAGTGTGGTAGAGTCTCCTTCTTTGGAGGTTTTTAAGCAGAAGCTGGATGACCATCTGTTGGGAATGCTTTGATGTGTGTTCCTGCATGGCAGGGGGTTGGACTCAATGGCCCCTGTGGTGACTTCCAACTCAGTGATTCTATGATTCAGGCAAACAAGGCAGGGTTTGGAAGTAACTTGTTGCAAAAACAGTAGCCCCTCCACATATGTAAGGGTTGAGGGCACAGAACCCTGTTGAAAGTGGGAAAAAACGCAAATAACTCCCCCCTCCGCAGTTCCCCTTCCATTTCCTTCTGGAGCTTCCCCTCCAATTCCTTTGCCTCTGGCCCTGGTGTTGGCGGGGGGTGGGGAGAAAAAAGACAACCTAAAAGACTTACTGGTACTTTCCCCTCAGAAAGAGAAGAGGGGAGTTCTGGAGTTCAAATTACTCCTAATTACTTCCTGCAGTCATCTTGAGAAAGGAGCACCTGACCAATCAGCAGGCAATGCACAGCAGAATGGTGCAACCACATGGCAGAGAAGCCACACCTTCAGCAGTGGGAGGGGGCTTTGCTTACCCAAAAGGAAAAAGAATCCATTTTAAACACAAGTCTTGCAAGCCTGGGGTGAGGAATGCAAAGCATGGGATGAAAAGGCAGGGAGGAGGCAAGCACGTGCCTTGTGAATAATCAAATTCATGGAGGTCAAGCCCGCAAATGTGGAGGGAGGACTGTAATGCATTACATTTGATGCTTTTTCCCCAGAATGAAGGTATAACTAGGATGATTAATGACTATATCTTAAGAAGGGAAAATTCCACTCCTTTTGCATTTGCAACCGTAACTTTTAATTTTTTTACAGTTATGAAGGTGTAAATAACACATGGTTTCAGCACTGGTTCACACTATGTCTTATGCTACTGCAAACTAACATAGTTTTCAGAAACTGGAAGGCAAAGTTATGTTTAAATTGTTACAGTAATTTACTTTTTATTCTTGGAGTATCAGCTTTTTTTGCAGGGGTAACCTTCCAAACTGGAATAATGATTACAAGTCTAAAGCTTAAACATAGTCAGAAGACAGGCTGGAAGGAAAGTCCCATCTTGGCAAAAAGTGATAGGTTTGGGACTGTTTGTTTTAGTTACATCAAATTCAACAAATACTTCTGATTTCTTCTTTTTTAAGCTTTCAAAACATTGACTCATGCCAGCTGCAAGCCTTTGTGACCGTTTCAGTTATCTTTTAGATTTTCTGCTAACAATGGCCCTTTCCGCACACGGTTATTAAGGCGGGCCAATGCGTCTTGCCAAGGAGGTCTTCTGCACCTTGGAGCGGACTAAGTTCGGTTTATTTACCTTCATTCCACACGTAATTCCAACTAAATGCGCCCCCATGTGGTGGTAAATCACACTATTTGAAAACCAGAAGAAATCGGTTTTCCAATTTTCCAGGTTAATCCAATTCATACTTTCACAGTGGTGCAGACACGTACATTTGCGCCAATGCGAATTGGTGGTCAGGAGAGGGCTCATGGGAGGAGCCAGGGGGTAGTATGGACTTACGCACGTACACACATGCGCAATGACATACTAAACCATGCACACAAAAAAAAGGGCCAATCACAGCCAACGAGGGTGAGGGGAGTAGCAGGAGTGGCCACGGCTGAGGCAGTATGGATTCATGAACTCGCATTCCTCCGAATCAGAATGGAACATACACAGTAGCTGTGCAGAAGGAAATGACGGAAAAGTCCGCCTTGTTTCGAGCCCAAAAAATCCGGTAAGAAACAGCATGAACCGATTCACCAGCCTCGTGCAGAAAGGGCCAATGTCTTTTGCTTTCATGAGTACAAAATGACAAACTGGACAAACAAATGTACCAGAACTTTATTGTTTGCTGTTCTGTTCACTTTGTTGTCTGTAAATATCTGTTGTGACCTGGCAGATGCCAACATTATGCCTACAATCTCTGTTTAGATTGTACACTGAAACCTCACTTCAGAGTGGAAACAAATAAAATGCTTTTAAAGAAATGTGTCATCTTATTGGTCATGCTGAGATTTCATGGACCATTTAAATAAGAAATCACTTGAGTTATTTTCATATAAAAAGTGGGAGATGAGGAGGATATGTTTACTTCTTAATGACAAAGTCCAGAGTGGCAGCTGGCACCTGGCATTACTGTTGCACCATTTGATGCAAATGAGTGTTGTAGTCAGTCAGTTCCACCAACAGACAGAGTGAAGTAGCTGCCCCCAGCAACAAATTCTTATTCATTTTGTTGCTGTTCTATCTCAGCTACTAGGACACGGAGAATCACTTGTGGGATATTTCTCTCTTATATATCAACGTCTCTGGATATGAATACTATGCACTTTGACTTGGGTGAGTGTGTGGGAGGAGTATGTCTGCTGTTTATTTTTACCTCTATGTCACAGCAAAACTATGTAATCCAAATTTGACTGCAGCAAATAAGCCAAAACAATGGAGGCATGAAGTTCCACATTAAAATAAAAATTAAAGCTGAATAAGATCTCTTAGGCCTTTTCTGCACAATGACGCTCTCCCATGTTGTCCCATCGCAATCTCAGCAGTGCCTCGGCCAGGATGGGAGTGTGTCCCCAGTGCTCACCTCCACACTCAACCAGCTGCTGCGGAAGGGAGCACAAGGGACACACTCCTTCCTTCTGCACTGCAGCCGGCCTTCTTTCCATGCCGCAGCGAGAAAGGAAGCGTGTGATCATGCTTCCAGCCCTTCCGCATAGCTGGCTGCAATGGAAGCCTTGCTCAATCGGGCCATTGATGGAGTTTTTCTGTTATTGCTATACCCTGTGATTGCACTGGTTGGCAATGCGAGAAGGGCAAGACCACAATGATGTCATGTGGAAGCATCATCATGGTCCCGCTTCTCTCGTGTTCCCACGCTGGGAGGATGCTGTCCTTCGGAAAGGGCTCTAGATAAAGTTTATTATCGTTGCCTAAGGAAGGCCTCGTTGAGACCTATTGTATATTATAGTCTAATGAATCAAAGTGGGACACTTTCAGAATAATTTAAAAATTGCCGTTATAGTTTAGCAATAACATAACTTTTTCATTTTTTATTTTTTTACATATTAAACAATACTAATTAGCTGCATACATACACATACTAATGAACATCTTCATTTGCCATGCGTCATCTTACATATTTTCCACCTTTATCATAAATCTATTCGAACCACCACAGAATAACTGTGGATAATATTGTACCACTGAATAAAGCAATATCAAAATGTATTGGCCTAACGCAGAGAGGCATGTGTACAAATGGTTCAGTTTGCAGAAAAGTATCTCCAGTTGTGGCCCATTCTTCACTCCAGCTGTCCTCAATCATGCAACATATTGTGGCATTCTGGAAGGTCTCCTGACTTTAAGGAAGATTTTGAAGTAAGAAGACCGAGGAAGGATGAAGGATATCCCTGTTGGACAAGGGAGAATTTCACTGCAGGATATAGAAAGCTGCACGTTCTATAAAGTCAGTCTGTTGTTCCTTCTAGCTCAGTATTGTCTACTCCTTTATAGAAGACAGATTTCAGACAGATGGCTTTCCCAGATCTGCTAAGTGGGCATGCCATGGTACTGAAGACATTTTATATGTGAAGTACATGATCTACCTTGAAGCCCCAATCATTTCCAGGCACCCATTGCAAACTTCTTTCTTTTGCCATGCATGTTAAATTCTTTACTACTACTCTTCCACATGCTGTCCCCATTAGCCTTTTTAAAGCTTTCCTACGCGAAACTGTCTCTAAACAGAGCTGGGAAATAGTTTGTATTTTTGTCAAATACTCGGTCAGCTTTTCCTGAATCCAATTGTGTGTGTGTGGGGGGGTATCCTTTGGTATTCACAGTTCTCAGAAATTTGTAATGCCTGTTCTCTGAACCAGGAGAAGTGTATTTTAGGGTAACGTGTGTGTGTGTGTGTGTGTGTGTGTAAATATAAATATATAAGAGGGTGCTTATTGGAGGGACTATATATTAATGAAAATGGCTTGCAAAAATATCTTTATTAGGCAACAATTGTAACAAAAATGCACATAATAGAAGGAAATTTATTTAAAAATATGTATATGAATTTTCATGATACTGATGCAGAAATGTAATGGTGCAACCTTAAGGTGGCAATAATGAGAGATACTGAAATGGACAGATTTAGCCATCACTATCCCAAGATAGCCCAGGGATGCATGATTGGTTGTAGAATGGATAATTTTTCCATGGGATTGTATGTAAGATTCGGGTATCTCAGCTTAATGCAAGATCTCTGTATGAACTTCAGGTCTCTTCAAGGTATAGAGCAACTGGTGCTATGTTTATGATAGAATCCAGATCTGCATCTAATATAATAATTGAGTTGTAGATTTTAACAAATCAAGACAAATTCCCTCAGCAATTTTTTTTTTTTTTTGGTACATAATAAATATATAACTTTTACGTGCAGCAATGCATTTAATTTAAAGGCTGGTGGATGGCACTAAGAAAGAAAAAGACTATCTATAACTAGGTAGCTTTGGGATAGATTTTGGTGTTCTCTGCAACAGATGTTTCACTGTGTTGGTCGGTTGTATCTTATCTAAGTTATAAAATCAAGAAAACTTTGCATATGATTGGAGGTCTTCCAACATTTAAATTAGCTCTGACTAGCATGAGAAATGATGCTTTAGTGAGGGCAACGGTAAGGAAAAGCAATTTTGCAGTTCTGTACCTATTCCAGCTTGGCTGCTTGCTGTTTGAACTCCCTGTGCTCACTAGGACATGGGGGGTGGACAGGGAAGAGATGTTTCCAAATAGCCTCTGCTGCACTGCATTATTAAGTATCCTTCTTAGATTTATCCTATCGAAGAGTCACTAAAGTTACAAGTCACAGATGAGTTTTTCATTTCTTGCCTTTAATGTGCACTTCTGGAAAATGTTAGCTGCTCTAAACATGACACTTTCATTGTCAACGTGGACTTCTCTTAACATCTTCACAAGGCAATGATGTGTAGCATTTGAAAAGTAAGAACAGGGAAAATCAGCTACACCCCGAGTCTGTTCTCCATCCATCTCCTCGTGTCCTAGCCAAGAATCCAAGGCTTACGGCCATAACATGAGGCCAAGCCCTTTTACTGTATCATGCAAAATGACCACATTTCTCATGATGATGTCATGTGTATAAAATGTCCGTTGTTATCTACCTTTTTCTCTTTTTAGCCAATAGTTATACAAAAATCTCCCTTTGTTAGTCTCCACTGATTTTTCTAACTGTAGCTGAGTAATCTCACATATCATGGTCGTTACTGGACAAGATGCTATAATCTTACCCATTCTGGTGCCTTCCAGGTGTGGTAAGCTAGAATTCATATCAACCCCAGAAATATAACAGGACTTATAGTATGCCATGTTTGCAGAAAACTAGATAAGGAAGGCTCTAGGTGGAAATTATATTCCAAATTCACTTTGTTGCCGTTCAGCACAGTTTGCAAAGATTCTGGTTCACTACGTTCATCTCAGGCTGAAGGTTGCTTTGGAAGTGGAGATTTTCTGTGTATGTGCCAAAACCATCTCCACTCTAATGTGTGGAACAGGAAAATTCTAGTGAAAAGCTGCTAAATGCCACAGTCAAATGGACACTAGTACATTCCTCAGTTTTTGTACAAATGAGTTTGATGTAGACGAAATTTGGGAATCATATGGTCTTCCAGATATTGTTGGACTGCAAGACCCAACAGCCCTAGCCAGCATAGCCAATGGTGAGCAATGCTAGGAGTTGAAATCCAGCAACAGCCAAAGTACTGCATGATTACTATTTCTGGTACAGAAGAAACACATGTGGGTATTCTGTGTACATGCATACTTGCATCTGCATGCGCATCTCAATGTTCTGTGAAGGACTGAGGGACAATCAGATTCCCTAGTCTGATTCACAATGATTCTGACTGACTGAATAACATGGATTATATTAGCAGCATCGATGCCCAATATCTGAAAATGAATTTGGATCTCCCTAGCTCCAAGGCTGCTAAGCTATGATACACATCTGACGATGTGATTGGACATGTTAGAGCTTAGAAAATTCCAAGCCTGCTGCCTCTGTCCCAGTGTGCACTGAGACTTTCAACATCTCTGCAGAATCATTGGCCTGATCTTCATGGAGAGACCAAAGGGTTATTCAAACACGAATTCCCACACAGGGCAAGCAATTGTTTGTGTACTTTGGGCCTCTGAGCTTCTGGGAAGCAAAAAATCCTTTGGGTTTCTTCATCAGAATGATGTAAATTCATTTGTATTCCAAAATCTAATATGTCTTCGCATTTCTCCAAAGACGTAGCATTTATTCCAAGGGTGTATACAGCTAAGCCTATTTAATCATCACATAATACAGTGCTTATGACATCAAAAGATGGGAGATCCAAACATGCTCCATAAATTTGGAGAAATTGATTAGTATAACATGCCTTTATGATTTTTGAACCACTGAGTCATTAAGCAGTAAAAGCCAAAATCCTGAAAAAAACTACTTAGCAGTGATTGCACTGATATACTCTAGAATAAATACATTGGAGATTACAACTGGCTGTAAAATGATAGTGTCACAGTTTGATTATACTTCACAGAGATCCCATGTCACATTAATATGTTTTTGGAAATGAGTTCTCACTAGATGGTTCAGCCTATGTGCTTTGTGACATAATGATTTGCAGATGGAAATCTTTAAAAATATTGTTTTGCTATCTTGCAGTGTGAACCTCAGTCTATAAATATATGAAACACTGATATTACATAAAGCTGCACGTGGATCCTCAAATGAAGTCTTCCAAGGTTCTGACATGGTTTTCCAATTTTGCTTCATTTTCAGCTGATGTCAACTTTTACAATATACTTTCCTAGAAACCTGCTTATAGTATTCAAACCTGATTTATACAAAGTTATTTTTTTAAAAAAAAACTACACTGAATATTGTAATGCTCAGAAATAATTACGTTGGCTTAATGTGACGTGTTTCCACTCGCTTTAAACTAAGTATTTTCTAAAGAACATAAGAAAACAGAGATGGATCCAGGTCTTCAAAACAGTGCCTGAAGTAAATTTTTCCAGTTCTACCTGATATTCCAGATGAGTTTGTGGCTCCCCTCTGGCTGTTTTTAATTGGTTCTTCAAGATCTGGATACTCCAATCTGCTTTGAAATACATGGATGCCCATTTTTAGTTTTGTTTTATTTATCTCTTGTTGTTGTTCTTGTTAATAATAAAAAAAAATTGAATGCTACTATTTCAGTTATCTGTATCATATTTTAAGCTTTTAAAATTTTACATTGCAAACCACCTTACAGATGTTTTGCCTTGAAACAGCTCGTTAATTCATAAACCAAAGGTTTTTTTGCAGTGAGAGGGACTTGCCTTGAATGAAGTGTGGGATATATTCTGACCCCAATTAAAATTCCAGTGAGGATGTCCTGTGGGGATCCTCACGTCAGCTCTGCCAGGAGGGGAGCACAACAGTAGTGCTCCCTTCTGCACTGGTGGCTCCCTGTGAAAAGGAGCACAATAGCCATGCCTCTTCCTTTTGCAATGCAGCTGGGTATCTTCCCAGGCTGCGCTGGGGCAGGAAGCGCAGTCATTGTGCTTCCAGGGCTTCTCCAGGATGGATAAGTGATATTGGTGTGATCATGGGACACTGATGGAGAAAACCTGTCAACGATTTAATCCATGATTGTGCCATCTGGGAACAGGAAATGGACAGGACCGTCATGTAAAAGCATCACCGCACTCCCGTCCTTCTGTCCCCATGGTGGGTTGGGAGGGTGGCATGGAAAGGGCTTCAGTACTTGATAACACCATCAGTAAATAACCACTTAGGGCACATAAAGTTTCATTAGAGCAGGATTGCCAGCATATTTTGCTCCCACGAGATAAATTTGGCCTTTCAATGTTGTAACAAATTGATGCTGGCATCAATTTTTTCCTCAACCGTCCTGTAGCATCATACGTCATTTTTTTTCAGTGCTTCCAGAAGATTTATTGACTTATATACCATTTATTCATCTTTCTCAAGAAGAAGAGGAAGTAGTAGTAGTGGTGGTGGTGGTAGTAGTAATGGTAGTGGTAGTGGTAGTAGTTTTTCCAGAAATTGGAAAGAGTGCTGTTCCTGACGTCACGCCTGCTACTACTTACAGGCAATGAGAGCATTATCCTATAAATGTCTACTCAGAAATAAGTCCTGTTGAGTTCAGTGGAACATGTTTCCAGGTAAGTGAGTACTTGGCTATAACTCCAACGTGCTAGTAGCAAAAGACATGGGATGTGAGTAAAGGCTTAATAATAAACTGTACTACTCTTGTTTTATGCAGTGTATTGAACATTATGGAAGTTTCTGGCTGATTTCTTTATAGATTTTGTCATATGGAGCCACTTGCCACCTGTCAAGGTGTTATTTAGATCAGTTGAACACTCACATTACCCTGATGTTCCGTTCTTTTTTTTTTTCTTTCTTCCCCTCTACATATTTTTATACATCACTCAATAAATCTTTTACTAAGTGATATCCAAAGCTTGGTTTGTTCTAAGGAAAGCTTTATGGCAGGTTTTACAGTTGAGTATCTTGAAAAAAACAAAAGAGCTATTTTATCACTATTAACTTTCTTCCTCCCAAATGGCAGAATGCAATATAAAATGTATCCTTGAAGACTTTCTGGCTACATCTCTCAACACATTCTGTTATTCTCAGTATCCATTAGGATACATTTATCTTCATGTACCATGGCTCGGAAAATGTTGCCATGAGATCCACATCTGCACACAGAGATATCTATTGACAAAGGTGGGCCAGAGCCAATTAATGGTTCATGATACTCAAACTTCAAAACCCTTGGACAGACTGAAATTATGAACATTTTAAAACTTTGGATGTGATTGTCTGTTTGGCTGCTGATACAGTGCCCATCAGGCACTTTACACATTTACCTAAAACCATGGCCAAGTGTAGACTCTTCCTTATATGCTCTTTTGACTCTGTTATGTGTTTAATATGTTGTTGTTGTTGTTGTTACTCCTTCTTTAGTGAACTCAGGTAATATCAACAGAATTATAGCCAAAGTAGGCTCAAGGAGATGTGAAAGGGGAATATATCAGCATGCTTTAGAGAAACTGGGTGTTTGCAGAAGTTAAAGAGAATGCTTTTTAAAAATTATAAGGAGACAACACACTCACACACCAATGAGGACTGAGCATGTGTGGGATGTTTATGGTTGAAAAAAGAAAATGTGGGAGAAGGAATGGAATGGAATGGTCTGCAGGAAACAGGCGTGGCTGGCTGGCTGGCTGCAGCCTTGAATAGGAACAGTGCTATCAGGAGGCAAGGATATGTGGTAGATCCCACAAGTCTAGTAGAGACAGGGCTGGAGTATCAGTGGTGCAACTGGAGCAGATGTCCCAGGACACTCAGTCAGTGGGGGCCCCAAGGTGCTGTTTTCACTGTGTACACACACACACACACACCACATTTCTTGTGCTGAGATGCCATACCTTCCAACATTTCACAGAAGAAAACTGGGACATATGGGGTCAGGCAACACCAGAGTGTTGTCAAGCTGGCAAAAATTATAAAAGAGGAAGAACACACAAGCTAGGACGGGCTGCAGCCATTTGTTTTTGCCTGAGCCTAATGGGCAGGACAAGATTGCAGTCATCCTGCCCCCACCCCAAGTTAATTGAATGTGAACTATTTTTGCACTTTGAACTCAGTTTTAACTAATTGAGGTAAGCTGAGGATGAAGGGGGAAAGTGAAGAGGAAAGAGAATCTGTATCATTTTAAAAGTAGCTGAAAACCTGGGATGATGATGTTAAAATGGAACTGTTGGAAGATACATGATACTGTCTAAAGGCAACCCCTTCTAGGGAGAGCAGGAACTGTAGACCTCTCTCACCCCTGCCTCACAATTGGAAACATTTATTGGTCATCCTGAAGAAACATCCATTTTGTAGTTCCCTCTCTCTGGCCCTTGGTCATGCCAGCTGGGATATAGGTTGGGCAAAGTGGAATAAAAAGACTTTCTCCTTCCTTTCAGCATGAAAGATTCTGGAAGCACTGCTAAGCTTTGTAGCATGAAGCTGGTCTTCCAATGAGGGAACCTGCACATATGCACAGCTAGAGTTACCAGATCAGAAATAACCTAGGCTCTGAGATTTCACTGCCAAACCTGAGATGTAGAGATGATCCCTTGTGATGTCTCAGGGGTAAGACCTTGGTACTGTTACAAGGATGACTTTTTTAGAAAGGGAGCAACCCCTAGAGACGTCATTAAGCATAAAGCATAAGTCCAACTGTCTCCTATGTTGGAATACACAATCAAAGCACTCCCAAGAGATGGCAATCCAACCTCTTCTTAAAAACCTCTAAGGAATGAAGCACCACCACACTCCTAAGAAGCATATTCCACTGTTGAACAGCTTTTGCCATCAAGAAGTTCTTCCTAATGTTTAGGTAGAATCTCTTTTCCTGTAGTTTGCATCCATTGCTCCATATCCTAGGCCCTTTTCACACGGCATTTTCAATGCGAAAGGGCCCCTTGAGTGCATCCACATGATGCACTCACATTTGCGCGACGCTCCAGGGACCAACAGGGACCGCTCACACATTTTTTCATTTTTGGCTTGAAGCTGAAAATTCTGTGCGGTCGCACATCATTCTGGGGCCCCGCGCGCACTTACCTTGTGTGCGGAGCCTCGGCAGCTGGGCCAGTCGTGCTTCCTGTCCAGTACAGCCTGGGATGGTCCCAGGCTGCACTGCAAAAGGAAGAGGCGGGGCTCTCGCGCGAGCAGGAAGCTTGTGCGGAGCCGAAGAAGCAGGGAAGCGAGAGCCTCTCTCCGGAGGCTGCTCGCTCGAGCACTGCATCCTGGTGCCAAAAATAGGTGAGTTACGGAAAGGGCCCTAGTCTCTGGAGCAGCAGAAAACAAAGCCATTTCTACACGACACTGTTATAGTGGTATTATTCCACTTTCAATACCCTGTGGAACTCTGGGCTTTGTAGCTTACTGAGGCCAAAGAGCTCTCTGGGTGAGAATTTTAAATGCCCCTCCCTAAACTACAAACCCCAGAATTCCATAGGATGTTAAAAGTGGAATCATAGCACTATAACAATGTAGGACAGAAGTGACCCAAGTCTGCCCTATCTTCCGTGTGTCATCCTTTCAAATATTTAAATATGGCTATCACGTCATCTCTCAACCCTCTTTTTTCTTTAGGCTAAACATGCAGATTGTACATACAGGCTGTACATAAATCATTAAGTACAGCTTGTATTTCAGCTTCATATTATGATGTGTCTGTGTGTGGCAGCAGTAAAATCTGCCAGGGCCTGACATGCCCCCTCCCTTACTATGCAAAGAAGTGCATACCAGTTGCCGAGGGAGGGGGCCACACATGCATCCTGAAGCTAAGTACTGGGCCTTGCTGTCTGGCTCTGCAGCAGACAGATGGTGGCTTCAAGAAGAAGACATGGGCACCAGAGAACTAGCACTCTCCCCACTTAGATGTGGGGACTGTGTATGTATGTGTATGTGTGTTTGTCACCCAAACATGCATATATCATGACACAGAGACCAAAATAAACTTAACTGGCGCACTACCACGGGTTGAGTTGCAATGAACATGATGTTTAAGATGTCTTTTTTATGAGATATTTATCCCTGTAAAACTTGCCT
This sequence comes from Cyclura pinguis, assembly GCA_030412105.1. Taxonomy (NCBI): domain Eukaryota; kingdom Metazoa; phylum Chordata; class Lepidosauria; order Squamata; family Iguanidae; genus Cyclura; species Cyclura pinguis. The sequence goes on from CM059599.1 coordinate 124,846,469, forward strand.
TGCAATTTTTTCTGATCAGGTGAATGAGCTAGAAGTGGGGAGGGGAATGAAGGGGAATGAAGAAATTCTTCCACATAACTGAAGTTAGGCATGTGAGAAACAAACCTGGAGTTGCCATGAAGGCAGTTGTTGTTGCTGCTGCTGCTGCTGTTGAAGATAGATAGATGATAGATAGATAGATAGATAGATAGATAGATAGATAGATAGATAGATAGATAGACAGACAGACAGACAGACAGACAGACAGACAGACAGATACCTGATAACCTTAGATCAAGGTTATTTAGGTTTACCAAGGTTACTTGTCTCACTTAGATCAAGGCCATTAGAGTTTAGCATGTGTCTGTTCAGAAGGCGTTTTTCTTTGCCTTCCTCTGAGGCTGAGAGATGTCTGAGAGATGTCTGGGACTTCAGCTCCCAGAATTCCTGTGCACTTACCATATTGGTTGATAACTCCTGTCATAGAGAGTTGAATTTGCACCATAATTAATATAGTATAGATATGTGTGTATGTTCATCACTGCAGACACATCACGATCCACTACTGTGAGCTGCCTGTTTCGGTATCTACAAAAGAGGGGTTTTTTTAATGATCACATTCTGATTTGATTAGTGTTGAATAACATTTTGTATTTGTTTGTACCTTATACAAAAGAGCTGAATTTGAATTCGTGGGGAAAAATGTTTCAGTTCATTTTTAACCACAGTCTCTCCAATTTGCACCTCCTGGTACCCAAAGCAGCCCTGAGCATTTACACCGTAATTTGGACAAAATGCATTTCCACCATAAACACCCTAAAATGTGTTCTCAAAAAACGCAAATTTTAAAAGTTGAACAGGAGTACATTATTATTTATGGGGGAAAATGTGCATCCTTGAAAAATGTGCACCAAATGCATACTTTTTTAAAAAAAATACATATGGAAGTATGCACAGGTTTCCAGGCTGGTGGTTGGGGGAATTCGCTGTTCAACATGCACATGAGTTGAATGGAGCTTTGAGATGGAAATGACAGAACCACAATGAGCTTAAGTTTTGCTTATTAGCACAACCCTTGAGTAGAAGCACTAGAAAGGCCACCATGATACCTGACTGATCCCTGGCATTTAGCAGTGGAATGTGAGGGCTGTCTGTGTTTGAATGTACGTATTTGGGTGTTACAATAATTTGATTTGTCTCCAATAAAATCTGCAGTATTCTTCTTGTTGTTGAATGATCATTATTATTGTGGTTTAATGGTTATGGAGTGATAACTGCTGCATGAGTGATCTATTCAATTGTTCCAGCAGATGGCAGCCTCTCTATTAACTACAGATATCCTTTGGTGTATCATTCCCGGAACATTCCCCACTTAAAACAGCTGAACTAGGAGATGTGATAATGGGATCTCTCCCTTCATGCAAGAAACATTCCCACATTGTTCTCTTCTTTGTTTGTTTTTTGTTTTGTTTTTTCTGGAAACATACATTTTTCTGGTGGATCAGAAATGGGTTGCTCTTTCACTGCAGAAAAATAGCTTGTTCTGTACTTTCGCGGTGTTCTTTTAAGAATTATTGACTTATTACAGATGCACCCATTTCAGCTTAATAGACTCTTTTTCTCTGAAAATACTTTTGCCAAATCAACGGTATAGACAATATTTGTATTGCTGTGTTCTTTTTGTTCTTTTTTGCCCTTTTTTTTCTTTTTTAAATAAAGTGCAGAGCATGCAAGATTTTTTTGAGGAAAAAAAAATCACATACACTGCAGCACTCAACATTTTAATTGCCACTTCCTCAATAAAACAAAAACATTGGAAGCCTTCCATCTTGCCATTAGCACTTCCAAAATAGCTGTTAACAATATCATATGCAGACACAGAAACTGTACAATTAATGTTGGAAGAGTCTTCAAAGGCTATTGACTAAATATATCCTATAAAATTACTGGACTTCATTCAATGCAGTTCTGCTCTTTTAATATTCAGTAAATGTGTTGACGGAAATCACTTAGCAACCAGAGAGGCCAACCCACAAATAACAGCATTGGAAGTGGGAGGAAAAAAAGGAAGTGAGGGGGTGCTTCCTTTTAAATTAGATCAGATTGAATGGAAAAGAAGCAGGATTGTTTTAGGTCCACTGAAAAGGAAGTGAGAAAGCATCCCAACCCATTTTGAGCACTGCATTAAGTGCCCCTGTGAGCTATTGTCTTCCAATCTAGAGAGAATTCTCTTGCCTAACACATCTGTTAACAGCAAAATCAGAATGTTCTCAAAAAGGAACCACAATATGGCTATGCTGTCTCCCCACTTCTCTGACCAGTGAAACATTCCAGAAGTGTAGAATGTACACAGAGCCAGCTCTGTCACTGGGGGACTGAGGCACCTACCTCAGGCAGCAAATAACTGATGGTGTGGATGAGTGTTGGCAGCAGTCCCCTGGGCTATTTCAGAAGACAGAGCTGCATGGTAACTGTGCACTGCCTTGTGCTCCATAGGCCAGCTTGCTGCCTCAACTAAGGTGGAGGGAGAAGCCTTCCTATCATTAATAATGAAGTTAAATTCAACTGCTGATCTAATCCAATCGATGTGAGGCAAGGGAGGGGGAGGTTGACATCTTGTCGTTTGCTCCAGGCAGCAAAATGTCTCTAGGTAGCTCTGATCACACAACTTTGTTTTCCCTTGTAAGGAAAACCATGGAGGCCTGACATTTTGAAATATCTATATTTATTTCCAAACGCACAAACTGTAGCATTGACAGAAGCATGCAGCTTGAGTACATCAACAGACAGCCAAAGCACAACGCTCCCTGATCATATCTCCAGAAGGCAGCTTTACAAGTTTTTAAACATTTCTTTTCTGGACTACAGCTCCCAGAATCCCCCCTTTAGCCATACTGGTGGGAGAATTCTGGGGGTCTTTGTCCAAAAAAAGCAGAGTTTTGGAAATTTACTTTAATTCTCACAGTGCTCCGATTCAATTTCCTATGAGCCTAGCTACCCTGTGACCCTAACTGAATGAATTGCTTTCAGTGAACACCAGATTTTTTTCCAATTAATTACTTAACAAGAGAGCAGTTTTCATTAGGAATGTAGCATATAGGAGGGGAGATTTAAGCCTTGACTCCTCCATCGTGATTTTTACAAAATACACTGTCTGTGCTACAAATTGCAACAGACTATATCTCCCATTGACTCTAATCAAAACCTTTTTCTAGTGGCTATTTGTAATACAAGGTTATTTTTTGCTGGGATAATGTAGGACTTCTCATGGAATCCCAGTTCATTTCTGAACCTGATTTGACCATTCAGATGTACATCCATTTCAGATTGGATTAATCAAGAAATGTTCTTGTCCTATCTGTTTCCCATATCCAATTGCCAATCCCCATTGAGAAACCAAAACAGGTATAACTTTTTTCCATGCATCTTCATAAAGTAAAACAGGGACTAACCCAGCCCAATATCAGACAAGTAATCACAAGGGTTTTGTAAATTCTGCTGTTTCTCAAAAAACAAAAACAGTTTTTAAAATCTATTGTTTACTTCTCAGTTTTGAACATCTGTTTCTAGCTGCTTTTGTCCTGACAGTGTTCTCCTTGTTCCCCGGACATCAGTCAATTAAAATAATGCATTTTTCAAAGCCTCTCTACACTCTGCATTGGACAAAAAGGACAGCCTCTATGCAAGAAGATAAATGGAGGAAAATCTGACGTTAGAAATGGCAATAGCTACAAATCAGTCACAGAGCACTTCAGCCTGTCTGGACATACAGTATGGGGTTTACAGCTCGCAGTACTTGAACAAGGAATTTACAAAGGAAGGCTAAGAAGAGAAAAAGCTGAACTGAATTATATTCGCAAATTCCAATCCACTGACAGAAGGATGAGTAAAGACAATGGCTTCGTGGCACACTACAAGCAAATTCACTACTGCACATGTACCGAAGGGAATCTTCTCAGAGAAGTTTTTGAACCCAAGGAAACTGATTTTTGGTAAGCAGATCTATTACTTTCACACAAGAACACTAACTGACCACAGTAAAGTTCTAAAAGACCTGTATCAGCTCACCCAGCCCTTTAAAAATTTAAGGAAATTGTCATGATTTGCATCTTTCTAGATCCAATTACATTCCATCCCACTCTCATAACTGTATAAATATGTTTCATATCTTGAGGCCTGGATAACACAGTGTACTGCATCTGAAGAAGCAGGTTTATATCCATGGAAGTTCATTCTAAAATTTAAAAAAATAGTCATAAAGATACTGGAACATTCCTTTACTCCCTTCTCCTTCTCTTTCTCCTTTTTAAAATAAAGCAGTCCTCAAGAGTTTTTCTAGTTCAATTAACTTCCATCTAGTTCCATTAGCCCCCCTCTAATCTTACAACACTATTTTTATCATGCTGGCAATGGCCATTTCTGCACTAGACTGTTATAGTGCTATTACTCCACTTTCAACATCCTATGGAATCCTGAAGTTTGCAGTTTAGGGAGGGGCCTTTGTCACCATCTATCAAATAGTGTAAGAGAGAGGGGAAGGGAAAGAGAGAGAAGAAAGTAAGTAAACAGGAGCGTATAGTATTTATTATAATTTTTAAGTGTATACAGATTTATGGAAGGATTCCACAAGGGCATAAATGTAGTCTCCTGGATAACCCCCCAGCTCAGGAATGGGTCAGGGAACTGTCTGGTAGAGATGCATGCTCTGGAAACTACAACACTCACTACTGCAAAGCTGAAGAATCGCAAGGATTCATTAAGGTCATCTGGACAAATCTTCTCCAAACAAAGGTTTACAACATTTTCAAAGGATCTTAGATGGCTCATGCTGAATAGGGATGAGGAAACTTCCTGTTCAGTAGGTGATTTATTATGGTCAAGTGAACACAAACAACTTCCACTGTAAATATTCAAAGTGCAATATACATTGACAACACATTTGAAAGCAAAACTAAGAGCAGAGACAGATGGATAGCACAGCACTCAAAAACTGAAAATTTAACTTAGTAGTAATTTAGACTGGAAATAAATAGATTTGGCACTCCAAGATTTAAACAATTAAAAGGTGTATATGGAAGTAATATTTCAGAAAATGGAAAATAAATATTTTCTCTGGAGATCAGGGGAGACTGCCTAGAACTTTCTTTAAATATGCAGAGTACTTTGGATTAATAAACTGTTGGAGAGAATTAGGGTCATATGCTAGACACTATTTTTTTTCCCAAGGCATAATGAATCTTTTCCTAGAATAAATATTTTCTGGATTTCTGAGAATAAAGCCAACTTAGTAAAGAGTATGGACATTTCACCAAAAATATTTTTTCAGATCATAATCTTATCATGATGTTCCTGAAAATGGAGGAAACACAGTTTGGACATAGACTTAATTAGTATTTAATTCTGAAGACAGAAATATTACAGATGGTCTTGCGATAATGACACAAAACCAACTGGACCCAATGAAGGCTCCTTTGGAGAAATTTAAGGCATTTGGGATATGTTCCAGATTTAAAGTGAATTGTGACAAAACAAAACCACTGACTAAAAATATGACTTCAGAAGACGACAATGAACTAACTGGTTTTTCAAATTCTAAAGTGGAAAAAAGGGCAATAAGTTTTTGTGAATTAACAATCACAAACAGCAACTGCTTATTATTTTGAAACAATTATGAAAAAGTCTGGAAAGAAATTAAATGAGATTTAGAAAAATGAAGAAAGTTAAAATTGATCTGTTTTGAGTAGAATTGCAGTAGTAAAAGCAAATGTTTTGTCAAGGCTTCTATTTCTCATTCTAATGACCTCTGTTATAAGAAATGGAATTTTTTTGTGCAGTGGCAAAAAGAGATTTTCAGGTTTGTCTGGCAAGCAAAGAAACCTAGAATAAAATTTAAAACACTATACAATGTTAAGGAAAGAGGTGACTTGGGAATCCCTAATGTCAAATTGTATTATGAGGCCTGTTGTTTTGTGATGGTTGAGGGAACAGATACAGCTTGGAGATGTGTGACTCTTGGATTCGAAGGCCATAATTTAAGAATTAGTTGGCATGTTTAACTTTTTTTGGTATGATAAAGTCGTAGCACACGCTGAATTTAAAAATCATTGTATTAGAGACTTTTTCCTATGGTATGGACATAATAATCTCCATAATAATAATGGACATAATGGCTTAAAATAATAATGGACATAATGGCTTAAAAATTGGAGATGGTTGCTCTATGATGATCTTTTGTATTTTGAACAAGATAGCTGGAAGGTTAAATCATTAGGGATGATTTTTAAGGAAGGTAGAGATCTTAATTGGCTTGCTTATATGCAACATAAGGACAGATTTAATCAAGATGAGAGAAATGCATCCATAGAGGTTAGAGAAAATGAGTTTATTTAGAGTTGTATAAAGATGATGACCATGCAATTTAAAAAGCACCTAAATTAGCTTTTGCAACTAGAAACAGAAGAAAAGCCTGTTAAAGAGTACATAATATAATGGGCCCAAAATTTGGGGTGTTATGTCCATATGGATGTATGGGAAAAATGTGATCCAAAGACATAAAATATATGTTGTGCAATAATTTAACAGAATACTTGTATAAATGGGATTTAACCCAAATAACCTCTTGAAAATGTCCCAGAATGTTTCAAAGCAATGTTAGGAATGTCAGAATAAGAAAGGCTCCTTTTTTCATATGTTGTGAACTTGTTAGAAGGTGAAAAGTTACTGGTCTAATACTTAGATGTTAATCCAAAAAAATTTGAAGGTAATTTTTGTAATTTTACCAGAAATGTTTCTGTTGGGCATTATGGATAAAGAACTAGAAATTAAGTATGGATTATTTCTTTGATATATGCCAACAGGAGTAAGAACATTGTTTGCTTAAACTTGGAAATGGATTGAAGCACCAACAATAGAAGAATGGATTGTTAAGGTTGCTGAGTTAGCACAAATCACCAAATTAATATAGGTTTTAAAAGATAGGCCAACCGAAAACTTTTTGGTCAGTAACTGTTTATGGCTTTCTTGAGCAATAAGAAATCTAATGATGTAATAATCTGTGGCTATAGTTATTAGTCATTTTAGTAGGATTATTTAGTTGGATCTGTAATGGTAGAATCATATATTTTTCTTTTTATTATTATTATTTTTCCTTTCATTACAGTCAGGACTGGGAGAGGTCAGAGTCTTGCTGTGTATTAGTTGTATGTCCTTTTCTCTCTCACTCTCTCTCTCTCTTTCTTTCTTTCTGTCTATTTTTGATGGCATGTTACTTTGACTGTAAATAGATCGTTCATGTAAAAAATTTTTTTAAAAAACCCAAGAAACTCTTGTTGAAATTTCCTCTTCTACACAACCTGTAAAGGTACAGAAGCTCTCTCCAGTTTTCACTCCAGCAACTCTAACGGACAAATACATTCACACCCTTCTGAGAACTTCAGCAGGGGCACTAACGTACAACCTTGGCCAAGGGGGAATGCTTGAAAAATAATAGGAAGCCTATCTGTCCTTGGCACTCCTTGAAAATTATTTATACCCTTCATTCTACTCTACATTTTTCACTTCTTTGGCACTAGGGTACATATCTTTCCAGTTTATTAAACATGAAAGGAGGAGACCAAAAGGCATTATCCACAGCATAAATCCGTGCTCTATTCCAAGCAAGGATCCTCCTCTCATCCGTTATATATGGAAATAATTTTATACCCATGTATTACCTTTTTCACTTGCTCTAAGAAGAATATAATGAGTAACAAATGTGGTGACTGTTGTTGTTTTTGTTACACTCATATCCCTTAGGAGTTGGGAGGCTGTTTCCTTTCTCTGGCAAGAGAGCCAGTTTTTGCAGCCACATTTAGCATCCACCATTTTGTTTTGTTTTGTTTTTTTCTTAGATTCTCTGGAGGAAAAATGGCACCAGATCCTGTCTGATTTTGGAAACTAAGCAGAGTTAGGGTTGGTTATTTCTTGGAAGGGGGACTGCCAAGACACACCAGGAGCTGTAGCCTGTATCTGGAGGAAGGTAAAGCAAACTAACTCTGAGTATTCCCTGCTTTTTTAAAAAAATGAAATTCATAGGATCACTATAAGTCAACAGATGACTTGAAGGCACAATCATACACAAAAGCCAAAAGAGGAACATCCTTTAAAAGCTGCATGAAAAAAGAAAAACTATTTTTTTTAAAAAAAAAAGCATCTCCTTCAATCTAAAAAGATGAGGAAAGAACTACACTCATTTCAGAAGCCATGTCACACACACACACCCCACCGTATGTGATTTAAGTGTTCAATTCCCTTGCGATTTAGGTGCTTTCTAACAAGGGCCCTTTTCGTATCTCACCTTTTCTCGGTGCTGGGGTGTGGGGATTGCGTGAGCAGCCTCCAGCAAGAGGTTCTCGCGTCCCCGTTGCTTTAGCTCCGCAGCTGCCGGCCGCTCGTGCGAGAGCGTCACCTCTTCCTTCCGCAGTGCAGCCTAGGAGTTTCCCAGGCTGCGCTGGGGCAGGAAGCGTGAGTGCCGCGGCTCCTGAGCTCCACACAGCAAGTGCACACGGGGCCCCGGAGCGATGCGTGATCGTGCACCATTTTCGGCTTAAAGCCGAAAATGAAAAAGTGCATGAGCGGCACCTTCCAGACCCTGGAGTGTCACATGATTGTGTGTGTGTCGTGTGGACTGCTCCTCACATTGCATGACGCTTGAGAGGCCCTTTCGCATGGCAAATGCCATGCGAAAAGGGCCAAGGACAAGAGGAAGACCACAGGAAAAGCAATGTGGGACCATAGAGAAACCTAAACATGATGTTGCCCTTCGGTAACACCTCAGAGTGGAACCAATCAGGCCACCAAACAGAATCACTGTCTATAGACAACTCACTGTCTATAGTGACATTGTTTTTCCACGACATCTGGGGAACATTTATGTCCCTGACATTTATGTCCCCGCCAACAGCCTCTACTTTATACTTATATAAAAGACAACATTAAAAGATCGTAAAACGAAAATCTGCTTCAGTAGTTGGTTATCTGCTCCTTAGTTAGCCTTTTTAGTGAGCCTAGAAACAAAACTTTTTTTTTTATTTTAATCTTTCCAGATCTGGCTTATTGCCCTTTTTCATATAAGAAATTATTAGGAGTGATACAGTAATCACACATATAGTAAACTTTGCTGGAAGCAATGGGAAAGGAACCCTTATTAAAAGCAGCTCTCTCAAACCTCTTCCCTTTCCCTCTCCCAGGTCACCAGCTGAAGACACAAGCCAAGCGGAGAGCCGCAGCTTGCATTGCTGAAGTCTTTCATCTATTGTGTGTGTTGGACAAATAAATTGTCTTCTCTGTAAACAACTTTGATATCCTACTCACCCAGAACAGCTACTTCTTGCACAACTCTCAGAACAGAGATAATTCATCTGTTTTCCTCAGAAAGTCAGTATAAAAATTGTGACAAACATCGAGAACAATTTGGTCAATGAATGAGCTTATCTATATTTGTCTCAAGCTGGCAGATGAGCCCAGTCAGTGATAAGCTTTATTCAGTTGGCTTTGGAAAGAGAATTATTTATAACATACATAGCTTGGGAAAGTTTGTTTTTTTACACTACAGCTCTAAAGGATTTCACAGCAAGCATGGCCAATGGCCATGCTGACTAGGGATTTCTGGGAAACATTGTCCCAAAAAATTGACTTTCCAAAATTCTGATAGTATGCACTACATATAAGAGCATTCTACATTTGGGGGCCAGGCAGCCCACCAGGTTTTCCATATTCTCATTGAGTTTTTCATTCCCTAAAAAAAAGGAGGGGTCCAGAAAATGATGCCACTATCACAGAATTGCTTCATAGGGCTCTCTGTCACAGATTCTGCCTGCACTTTTAGTACTGAGATCTCTGATCAACCACAAAGCTTGCCAGCTAGTCTTGGATAAGTCACTGCAACGGTGCCTTTAGCTGCAACAGTGTCTTTAATCAAATTAAGGCAGCTGCCTCAGGCAATAGATTGGGGGGGCAGGTGGAAGGGGACAAGATGCTGAAGGAGAGTAATGCGTGTCACGCTGATTTCTGTATGTGTCCTGAGCTGACCTGCTCCTCAGGTACAGCGGAAGACTTTGGCTCTTCACAAGTGATGAAAAAAATTGAACTGCCAGTCTCTTCAACAGCTGCATACAGATTGGGAGAGCTGCCATCTTGTCATTTGCTTCAGGCACAAAATTGACTCAGGTTGGCCCTGGATGGGAAATCCAAGTGCTTCAACACAGCAGTATCCTAATTGTCTAGAAAGCAGTTTGGAGGGTACAATTTTCAATGCAAAAGAGCTGCATCACGAGTAAGCAGTATACCTTTCCCCCATCTTGAGTTAGGTCTCCACCGCAAGGAGTCCAGGGACTTTTCTCCCACCATATGAAAGTAAATCTGACAGAGAGAAAGGACTTGACTGGACTAGCTGCAGGCAGGTAAGACACAGGAAGAGAGACAGATGTGGTAATTATTTAATTAAGATTATGGTACTGATATTGTCTTCTCTCATTTGCTCCCCCCACCAAAAATACATACACACAGGGAGAGACATGCACGCGCACGCACGCACACACACACACACAGAGGCACTCCTCATAATGTGAGGAAATTACTTTTGGAGACTGTAACTCCAGAATCTCCCAGTCAGCATGGTCACAGATTCTGTATGTAAGGGCCTTTTTGCACTATACTGTTATAGTGCTGTTTTTCCGTATTCAACATCCTATGGAATCCTGGGGTTTTCAATTTAGGGAGGCGCATTTAGAATTCTCAGCCAGAGAGCTCTTTGGCCTCAGTAAACCCCAGAATTCCACAGGATGTTGAAAGTGGAATCATAGGCCCTTTCCACAACACACCTTTTCATGCAGCTGGGGTGCTGGGATCATGCAAGCAGCCTCCAGCGAGAGGCTCTTGCATTCCAGTTCCTTCAGCTCCGCACCTGCCACCCGCTCATGTGAGAGCCCCGCCTCTTCCTTCCGCAGTGCAGCCTGGGAGTTTCCCAGGTTGTGCTGGGGCAGGAAGCGTGAGCACCGCAGCTCCAGAACTCCTCATGCACCGCAAGTGCGTGTGGGGCCCTGGAGTAATGTGCAATTGCACACCATTTTTGGCTCAAAGCCGAAAATGAAAAAGTGTGTAAGCAGCGCCTGCCAGACCCTGGAGCATCGTGCGATTGTGAATGCTTTGTGTGGACCACTCCTCACATTCGTGCAATGCTCGAGGGGCCCTTTCACATGGCAAATGCAGTGCAAAAAGGGCCTCAGTACTATAACAGTATCGTGCAGAAAGGGCCTCTGTTTTACCTCCTGTCTCCATGTTCAATAGAACAGCATTAAAACATTAGTTCAATTTTTTTAAAAAAAAAAAAAAGATGTGATTAACAGTTGTGGGCACATCCAAACAAACATGCAACAAAGGAAAAGATTCCGAATGTGATGTGTTAACTCATACTCTGATGAAAATATACATCAGTGTATCCTACATGTGTTCAAGACGGTATGGAGAAGCAAAGGAAAAAAACAAGGTTAGTATTAGTGAGCAAACTGCTTCTTGTTCTTTCAAAATTTTGAGCTGTAGCAGTAAGGATTAAGGCAGTAGACATTCCCATTGTCAGAGAGTAAGGCCCTTTCTACACTATACCCCAGTAGCACATTCTTCCATTACAATCCCAGCATTGCCATTTGTGCAATAGTAGCAGGTTAGAAACATTCTCTTCCACACCCTTCCATCTTAAGTGGCTGAAAAATGGTATTGCCACTGGTGTTCCTTCCACACTACGACATTCTTGGCGACTTCCTTTCCCCTCCTTCACCCTGCCCTACTGCCCCTGATTGGTCAGGGTTTTATTGAGGGGGGAAGCCATCCTAGAGCAGCAATGTCATAACAGCGTGACATGCTAGTACACTATTGCACTTTTGTGCTATAGTGCTTAAAAATGTATTTTAAAAAAATAAAAAGTTTTAACTCAAAGGGGAAATTTAAAATAAACACAGAGAGCTGATAGACTTCAAAGTTACCATGCCATGGGAGTAGCTGAGGGAGGAACATGCTGGGCACACCCACACCTCACCCACTCCTGGATCCGGGAGAGCAGGAAGTGCTATCAAGCACTATTAGAGTACCACACTGAGCCAGCTAACAGGATTGAAGCACCAAAGGAGGCTTTTAACGGATTTTTTTCTGGAAATGGTATAAGGCAGTTTTGCAACACTTGGGGAAGGAATAGCAACTGGAAGGCAACAACATCGTACAGTAGCGTGACTCCTGGACCGGAAACAATCTGCTGCTGTTGCAGGATAGCAATGTCCTGCGGAAATGGCTTATGTGTACAGTCTACGCTGGGGTGGAAGGTTGGCTTTTTTTCTGCCTTTTTTTTAATGTCTATACCAGTATTATCATCCATAAGCATATATATCAGTGGTATATATATCAGATATCAACCTTGGGTCCCAAGAAGCTGTTGAACAATTGTCATCATTTCTGACAGTTCTTATTACCCCTGACTCACGTTGGCAGGAGATGAGGGGAGTTGTAACTGGAGATCTGAGAAACACAGCATATGTGAAAGTGTGTGGTTTATGGAGACATGGATGGATAGATCAATGGATAGATAGACAGATAGAATTCAGATTTGGAAGTAGAACAAATGAACCTTACTAACAAACATTTGGTGCTATCATAACTTTATTTAGATGGAGATAAGCTCCACTGAAATCACTTGGACTTGCTTCTAAGTAAATGCCAGCATGATGTAGTGTTCTGAGCGTTGAACTACAACCCTGAAGACCAGGGTTTTAATTCTCTGCTTAGCCATGGAACCCCACTGAGTGACTAAGGGTGCATCACATACTCTCAGCCACAGAAAAGTCTGTGATGAGGTCACCTTAGGGTCACCATAAGTCAGAAAGGACTTGGAGGCACACAACAAAATGAAGTTAACCTCCAGATGATCAAGTAAAAGGAGTTTGGTTGTATATGGAGGCATCATAACATCTCAAAAGTAAAATATAGGACAGTAACAAGCAGGTAAGCAAAGACTGCACAAATATTTTCAAGAAAACTGACAGACTTCATGGTTTAAAGTTTATGCCTTGCATGTTTTAATCTGCATACCACCAAATCACAAGCTTTGTCTCAACCTTGTGAAATTCTTTTGCAGCTTCCAAGATCATATACAATTAAGAAGATCCTACGAATAGACCATCTCTGCCAGATGTTCATCCAGATGTTTATCCAGCGTGACCATTTACATGTTGAAAGTGGGGAAATCACACATTATAATTCCTGGAAATTATTAGAAAGTAATTATACCAAGGCTCATCTAGAGGTTTCCAGAAATGTTTTTAAAGAAGCACCACAGTTAAAGCTCATAATATTTAGGCACTGTGTAGGAGAATAAGTTTGGAGAGTGTTCTCAGAGAAAGGGGAGAATGTGACTCTTCATCTATTCCCGTAATTGAAGACCACTTGAAGCCATGATCTAATGAATTTTCTTTGGCTGGGTGTCTTTTTTTTTTCCTGCTGGAAAAATAAAGCTTTTAAAATGTGAAAGTCCACAGTCCACATGTCTCACAATATACTAGAAAAGAGATAGCCTGCTTGCTAGCATTAGTTACAATTATGCTGGAAAATGTAATTTACTATGCTCTGATTTGTGTCTGTGTACGAGCACACATACACATACATGTACATAAATATTCTAATTCATTGTTGCAACATCTGATGATGAATAGTATATACGCAGAACTTGGAAAATTTACAATTCCTCCCTAAACCCTGGAAACTGGGATTCTCAATGCCTTTCCATTGAGTTATTTGACAGATTCACCAAGTGGTGACTATGATGTGAACCTGCAATATGCTCAGCGTATATTAAAGTAAATTAACTCCTCCCATTTTGATTTGAAATTGGGTCAGAAGTTATGAGTGTCAGCAAAAAGTGCTAGAGGAAATGGGTCTTTTTCCTCCAAGCATTCTAAATAGTCTCATTATTTTCTTTTGGGAGATTTACACTTCATTTCCAGGCTGGATACACATTCTCACAATGCCTTCAAAATGCTAGGTTCAGAGGTAGGGAAACTCTAGTCCCGTCCATCCATTTCTTTATTTATACCCAAACTGGGACTAGTTTTCATCACCAGGAATGACAGAGAGCCATTAGTCAGTTTTACTAACCCACCATTTCTGAAGCAGAAACACACAACAGGAAGCTTTAGATCTTCAGTGTTGGGCAAATGGCCCTCTAAAACATTTGTGAGACTCAATCCAAAGAATGACCTGAAAGAGAGCTTTTCCCAGTCGAAAGGCTACTTGATTGGGAAGTCTAGTCACATCATTCGTCATAACTGAACAGATTTTCAAAGCAAGGAACAAAAGGGACTTGTTTTGTTTTAAACAAAACAGCTCCCTTTGCAGACGCCAGGTGGATTCACACTCGTCAATGGCCCTCTCCACAAGACACTGTTGTCCTGGCATGGGGACAGCAGAGAAGTGGGACTGTTACAACACTTCTGCATTATGTCATCGTGGTCCTGCACCTCTCCCGTTGCCAGGCAGTGCAATCTTGGATTAAATCATCGACGAGCTTTTCCCTGTCAATGACATGGGATCACGCTACTATCCTGCAGAAGCCCTGGAAGTGCAATGGAGGCACTTCCTGCCTCGGTGCAGCTTGAGAAGGTGCCCAGCTGCACTGTGGAAGGAAGAGGCATGTCCATTGTGTTTCCTTCAGAAGGGAGCCAGTCCAGTGAGGAGAGAAGCACTCCCGTCATGCTCCCTTTCCTGGCAGAGCTGCTACTGGGATCGCCACCGGATCATGACAGGACAAGGTAGGGTGCGGAAAGCGGCAATGAGAGCTTCCATTTTAAAAGGCAGGCTAACATGAATAAGCTACTCCACAGGGTGATAGGGATGTAGTTTGCTGCCTTGGCCTTTATGAACAGATTGAATTATCCCAAAGTAATATGAGAACCTTAGATAGGCATTTATCACCATTTTCCTTCAGATGGGAAAAGCTAGGCAAAATACATGTATCAGACTCTGGCTCTATGGGCCTTAGAAATTCTGCTCATGGTTAGTGCAACTTGTGAAAAGGATGGAGTCAAGAGCAGATAATCCCAAGTGGCAAACTGGTGGGGCAGCTTAAAGAATGCACTTCTCCTATCATGGAAGGTCCATTTCTGCACCAATGCATTGACCAAGAAAAGAATACAAGATTGCCTGTCTTTCTCATCTAAACTCAGGCCCATCCTTCATTCAGTCTGCAGTCTACCAATTCACAACAGTGTACTCTTCAGCTTCAGCATTCTACACTCTTTATGTATGGTTCTGTTTGAGAATGAGATGTATGAACTAGTTTTCTGTTGCCATAAATGACTTGAAAACTGTATTTTCCAAGATTTTGCAATGAATTGCATAGAGATGGCATAATTCCCCTCATTCTCTTGTATAAACAGAATTATATAAGGCAGTATCCTTTAGGGCACTGGCTTGTTCAAGCTAATTGAACATTTTAAGTCAACTTTCTTCTTTAGGACTAGGTTCTCTCCTTCTCCTTCTCCCAATAGGGTGGCATTTTGCCATTCGCTGTTGCATATGATAGATCTTGACCACCCCTGCTAACTGTTGGGTTCTTTTATCCCCTTGGCTGCACCAACTGGCTAACTTATTTGGACATCATTATGTCAAATAATGAATTCATGCTGCAGGTCTTTAGCTCTGAAACTCTACTTCAGATTCAATTAAATTTCTGAGAGTAGGCAAAAGGCCATTGGAACGTTGTTTTTTCCTTCAGTTTAATGGGCTTTGGCCTAGAAGGCTAGTGTTATAGTAGTTTATCCAGCATAATAGAGGCCTTTAAAACATCCCCCTTGAGATCTCACTAGCTATATCCCCCATCCGAAGACTTGGGTATGATGAAAGTGCTACATATTTCTAACTCTGGGCAAAAATACTGCAGTGCAAACAGGGTTATTTTTTTTTCTTCCTCGTAATTTGAGTATTTTGAAGTAATGAAAAACCAGTGGATAGCCAAAACTCATAGCCAAAGCTTGAGAAGTTGAGCAAAAAGAGCCATTGTAATCTAGTGGATAAAGTAGTGGAATAGAGTTGGAAAGGCCTACGTTTAAGTCCCTCTCTCTGGGAAAGTAGCGCTGACATTATTTCATGGTTTAGAATAAGAGCAATGAACTGAGAAGTGCCTTACTCAAATCACCATTCAGCCATGATCTCTATACATCACCATTCAACCATGATTTATCTAATATATTAAAATGTTAATTGGTACCTTTCTTTGGTTTACATTTCTGTTTCTAAACTCAAAACAACTAAGCAAGCCAATGTTTCACAGAGCAATCATGTGGATCAGGGGAGCCTCAAACGTTATATTTTTGATTATTTCTATTACTAAAAATGTATGCTAACTGCCACCTAGACCAGTTGTCTTGTTTATATACGGGCTTTTTGTTGATGTTTGGTGACTGGTATTGCAGTGCCCATTGGTTATGAACAGTAAAATTTGATAAATGAATGTCACTTTATTTAACTGAATCAATGCAATTTTGTTTTGGTAGGCCAGTATGGACAATCAATAATCAATTAATTGAGTAATATATAAAATAACATAAGTTTGCTAATAAAAGTCATTATTATGGAATGAAACATAGAGAGAAGGCTTCTTTCTCTGGTGCTGGAGGAGGATGACAGTGGCAGCAAAGCCCAGAACTTTGAGGTAATTCATTACAAATGCCTAATTATCTTTACTTTTGAAAAAGGTACTTTTTGTAAGCTATTTGTTTATTGCTGCTCTCATTTTTCCTACTTCTATGGCAACAGAGTTTTGGAGGCCCTACACCCCATTTCTGATTAAAAATATTCATACTGGAAGCAGCAGGAATAGAGAAATCTGTTTTTAAAGGAATTTTATTTCATTTCAGGACCACATCAAAGATCTTTAGGAGCTATGTGTGGGCTATGGCCCATACTTCTGCCATCTCTGGGATAAAGCTGGCACATGATCAATGTTAACCTAGGAAGACAGACAGGCTGGCTATCATAATGATTAAAAGATTATGTACTCTTGACCTTCTGTGGGCTGTATCAGTATTGTTAGAGAGAGGACCCATTTAGTTTTAAAGCAATTTTTGTCGTTTTGGGGGTGTAGGGCTGAAACAGCATTTGAGGGCAAAACTATACATACACTAGGTGTGATTTTTCATCCTGCTGATGAATTACTGTGGCAGACTTATACCATCACAATTCCTTTTTTTGGTCATTGTGGAGATCAGAATTCTGTTTTCTACATGCAACAACCAAAATCAAACACACACACACCCAAAAAACTAACTGTATAAGCAGGGCAGCCCCCCGCCAACACCACAATTTCCATGTTGTCAGAGAGCAGGGAGATCAGCAAGGATGCATCCAACTATTTTTCTACAGATGGATGCACTGCAAGAATGTCATCTGCAAGGACCCCCTCCCCAGATCCCAATACATTTGTCTCCTGATGCAGGAACTTGGCTATGGGTTTGGGCTGATTATTTTAAAAAACAGGGAGGCTGGAGTGTCTGCAGTGAGGGGATTGGGTGGACTTCAAAATTCTCACCGCTTGTTTAGATGAGCAAAACTTTTCACGCATGAGTTGGGTTTGTGGCACGTACTGATTATAATTATCTTGGATGTGGAAAGAGAAAAAGTGTCATATGGATACAGACAAAGTGAATCCTCTGATCGTACAAATCTACCATTGACCAATGGATGGATGGATGTGTCAGTTTTCATTTCATTCCGTTTCTCCTTTTCCAAACATGGGCTTGATCCATCCCACATTCTTTTTAATTCATCAAAAAGCATTGTGTGCATTTTAAATAGACTTTTTTAAATTTTAAGACTTAAAACATGCATTTTTGCATGCAAGTGTCCCTAATATGTACATTTTTGTCAGCCATTTATAAAATCATTTCCCTAAATGCATGTTACATTTGATTGTGCATTTTTGCCTAACACATACAATTTTCCAAAAAAACACAAAATTTGGAAAAAGAGAACTTTGTAGAATAACTTTGTAAGATAGGATAACTGAGTTTTGGTTCATATGTTGGTCTGAAAGTGAGAAATGAGGTAAGTGTTCATTAAAATGTAAACCGGACCTTTTCCTTGCCCTTCCTAGATTAAGCAGAGAACAAATGCATAGTTCAGGCAGAACTGTCTTTCTCTAAGGATGGCATCATCTTGTTCCTAGTCTTTGGACCGCTTTTAGAGACTTTCCATGAAAATATTATATCGGGGCAACAGGAAACATTCTCGTCCAAGTGGCAGAGCAGCTTTGAATGTTTTTTTTAAAAAATTAAATAATCATAACATGACACTTAAATGTGCATTATGTACAAATTATGCCCAAGCTAAGGTGGAGAGGCAGCTGTAATGATGGGCTTGACAGGGGGAGAACACAGCTTTGCCATAGACCCCGATTCACCTATAAAGTTCTCTGGGTAGCCCTGGAGTAGTTGCCCATCACTCGGCTTTATTTTGCAGGGTCATTGAGGCATTACAAATGCTGCTCTAACATCTATAAGAAAGGGTGAGACCAAATTATTGCAAATACTCAGAGGCTGAAATCCTGTGGCCGTACTACCCACTTTGTCCAAGGTTGTCAAGGAAAGGCGAGCAAAAGGTGAAAGTTGGTTCTGAGCAGCCCTTTTGTTCCAGTCCCTCATTACTTCCTTCATGGTTGCTGCATTCACAGTCTGGTGCTTGAGAAATAGTGCTTTCCCCTGCCACTGCCTATGTAGTTACACTGACACAGTGCGCCAGCAGGATTCCAGTCTGGGACTGCTAGGGCAGCTGGTCTAATAGGATGTCAAAACACACCCCAGCATAGTATCACATGGTTGTAGTTGCAAAAGGTGTCATAGAAGCTTAGGGGTCAATGTCACTACTGGACAAACATTCCAGAGCTATACCAATGAAAATAGCATGGCTGGCACTTATGCTATTATAATCCACTATCAGGATGCATTTTTTAAAAAAACTTTTATTTCATCTGGCTTTTGGTACTTATGTGGAACACTTTTGATTCTGCACGTACAAGTCCTCCTTTAAATGAGGGGCATTTTTATATCCCACAAGATAATAGAATTCTCACTGGGGCCAGAAAACACAATGCACATTTGTATATCCTAGAGACTGCATGAGGATTAATATACAACACTGATTGCTTGAAAGATCTACAACTACCACATAATAGATTTTTTTTCTTTTTTTAGGGACACTGGTTATGAAGAACAGGTCTTTCTACATTTGGAGGAGGGACTCAGATACTTCTCAGTAGTTTGATCCTGAGAAACAACTGGATCTAACATCTCAGATTTTAAGAGGAAGAGGTTTAGCCAAATGAAAAGAAGAAGAAAAAAAAAGATGAGGGATAAGAAAAAGAGCCTAACATTCTTATCTTCTGACCTTGTCAGCACTCCAAAAGTGGTATTTTTAAGTAAGCATAAAACATCCATGAAATATCTTGTGTTGTTTCATATTAAAACATCACAAAAAAGTTCATAGAAACTTAGATGACACCATCCTCATGCACTGGGAAGGACAATTTACACATATTTTGGTGCTTTATCAGAAAAAAAAAACTGTAGGACTGCCTGATCCTAAAGGAACTCATTATTTTCATACGAACAAAACAGTCCTTGTATTCCATAGCCTGGGATGCCTTTCTTCAAAGATCAACTCTTACTAAGATTCCAAACTCCATGGCACATTTCTAAGGGCACAGGAGGAGTGAGTCAATGCTTGCCCCCTGGAAGATTGTTTGCTTGCTTGGGTGCCCGCAAAACACTGCCAAATATTCTCTCCTATTCTCCAGTACTGTCTTACAGAACATAAACAAAGTGCCATCTGGCTCTTCTTTAATTCTATTAGGCTTCCTTTGATCTTATGTAAACTCTGATCAGGAAACGATCTAAGGCTCCTTTCTCCCCTTTAAACATGTGCATAACTTCCATCAATGTCAATGCGCCTGTGGAGAAAGAAATAGAAGCTCTGTAATGTATACTGCACTTTGGCATCTTTGAATTGGGTGCATTGGAGCAAGGGAGAAAATGTAAATAATCCCATTTAGACACTTGCATAGTGGAGTTATAGAACCAAAGAAACTGCCTGATTCCCTTCAGCTTTCTTTAAAAGGTCTGTCAGGCAAGATGAGTCAGAAATCACGATCCCAGTTTCATGTGATTTTCAGTGTATGAATAAATGCCACTTCACATATAACAGCAGTGCCCTCCAAGACCAGGGGGCAGGGAGGGGAAGGCTGCACCTTCTTCACCACAAACACAGTCTGCAATGCGGGGTGGGGGGAATAGTCAGGGCATCTGATCTCTGGCTTAATGGCCTAAATCTTGTAATTCCCAACTACACAAAACCTATTGAATCAATGGAATTTATCCACTGTGCGAACTTGTCATTTAACAGTTGATTCAAGGAGTTTACTATAGTTGGGGATATTGAATTGGATTCAGGGCAACAATCCTTGTGAAGTGATACAACGGAGTTATGAAAATTACAATGGACCCTCCATATACATGATCTCTGGATCTGTGATTTTGAGCAACCATGGAGAATTGCCTCCTATACATAAAATGGCAGTGCTGTGAACACATCTGTGCTCACATCATTGCCGTTTAATAATATGGAACACTCATTTGCATTGTTCACTATTCGGGGGGGTGGGCGGTCCTGGAACTGAACACCCACATATACAGAGGGTCCATGTACTTAATTTCAAAATGTGTTTGGGAGCCTGTCAGTTTTGCTGAGTGAAGCCTTTGACTGCTATGCTTGATCTGAAACACCTGATATTACAACTAGCTGCTGACCAATATGCAATGAATCTCACTCCACTTTGGGTCCATTTGTCCTCCTTGTCTGGATGTTTTTGCTCACACAGTGCTGATCTAAGACACTTTTCTACCTGAAACAGAGCCCAACTGGCATGCTCTCAACCCACCCACCTACACATACAAACACCTCACTGTTGGGGAATTGAGAGATTTTTGGTAATGAGACTCTCAAGCAGCAGAGTATCTTAGTAATTGTACAAAAACGGAAGTTGAACAGATTACCAGTCCCACTTCTATCACTCCACCCCAAACACACTTAACCTAGCTCAAAATAAACACAAAAAACAATTTGGTTAAAAATATAAAAGAATTTACTCACAAAATCTTGTGCATAGTCTACACAGGTTCAATTCTTGAAGAAGATAGGAAGAAAATTAAGCACTCACATGCTTGGTGAAAATAATCCCTGTTAGGAGATCTCAGGGCATGCTTTCAGGACAAAAGGCGAAGACATAAGGAAGGAGTAAATGGCAAGAGAACCTTTTTAAGACCAAAGAATGTGTAGGTGCCGGAGGATGAGGTGTTGACCAAAACAAACAGGAAGTTTTCTCTAGGCTATCTCTCTATGCCTACAATAAACATGCAAACAAACTAGCCAGTTAATGAAGCAGGCAAAGGTTGCCACTCCCAACACTCACCACATGCCAGGGCCTGCACTTTTTGAAGCTTTGGGCCTTTCCACACTACACTGTTATAGTGCTATTATTCCACTTTCAACATCCTGTGGATTCCTGGGGTCTTCAGTTTAGGGAGGGGCATTTAGAATTCTCAACCAGAGAGTTCTTTGGCCTCAGCAAACTACAAACCCCAGAATTCTGTGGGATGTTGAAAGTGAAATAATAGCACTATAAAAGTAAACTATGGAAAGGCCTTTTGTTTCCTGTAGCCATCCTCTCTCTCCTGTTTGTGCCTCATGGCACCACCTGCAGGAGAATGCTGTGCGTCAGAAGTAAGCCTGCTTGGTTTAGGTTTCAGTTACGGTACTTCTCACACAACCCAACAAACATGACACCTGGCATACTTGCATGAAATAGGTCTACTGGCTTCACACCAGTCTGATTGTCATGGCTGCCCCAAAGAACCCTAGGAATTATAATTTGCTGAAAGTGCTCTTAAGATATCCCTATCCCCTCTCAAATACAATTTGTAGGTTTCACCAGAGGAAGAATGAATACTAAACATAAGGCCAGCTCTACCATTCTGCAGAGTGAAATAACTACCCCAGGTAGCAGGTGCTTGGGAGTGCTGGAAGCAGCAGCTCTTTGCTGATTCCTCCTTGCAGTACTCACCAATTCCCTGTGAAGGACAGAGCTGTGAGTGCCATGTGGTCCATCCTACCACAAATCTAGTTTATTTTCCTCAGACGTGGTGCAGGACATTGTTTTGTTATCTGTGATGAAGTAAAATTCAATTGCCAGTCCAATTCCCTTCCTTCCATGGAAGAAGGAATATTATTTTGTTTTCAGTCTCAAGTAGCAAAACATCGTGGATCAGTCATGATTAAACCAAGTTCTGTAAGGGCACAGAGATGTCTGCTGAATTCAGTCTTTGCCACCATCTTGTGCCCAGTTACCAGTTATGCTAACATAACTCAGCAAAAAGACACAAGCCACAGGCTGAAACCTAAGCACGCTCAGCAGGGAATAAGACCCACTGGATTTACTTCTGAGTAAAGATGTGTAGGATTGGGTTATACTAGACGTATAGCTGACTGCTCTCTAACTTAAAGATGTCCTATTTTCAGCCATCTGCTTCTTTCTGTTGTGTATATATTGCACGTACAATTCACAGAGGAGTAGTTATAAAGCTTTCATAAGCATGCTTAAAGAAAAAAAAGCATGGCTTCATTACTAGCAAGTGGCAAAGTCATGAGTGGCTTATGCAGTTTATCCCACATGAGTGCTAATAAAATCTTTATTCTGTACCACTCTGTGTGTTCTGCGCATTCCACATGTTTCAGAAATAGGAGGGGATTTTTATTGAAGCCTTTTTTTTTAAAAGTTGTTGCACCCATAAAGCCAGGTGCTTTACTTACGACAAGTCCAACTGTTCAGAATTCAGAGAGAAAACTAACTAATAAATCCAAGACACCTTTTAAAATGACCTTAAATTGCTATTTAGTGTATTAAAATGTCACAGCTTGATAGGTGATGGTTTGAGGCTTTTCAAGGATGTGGGCATAGTTGCTTAAAGCAGGCATGTCATTATGCACGGTGGGGGTATACTTGCAGACAGGCTGTGAGTCCCCGTCACTTTCTGCCTGCTAAACTCACAAAGGCAATATTGGCACGTACAGTTTTGCAGCTGTAAAACCATTTGCCAGTCCAAACGGGCAGAGTCAGAAGTGTAAATGCTCTAGCTTCCATGAATCAATGGGGCCAACAAAAAGAAGGGAAAAAGAAAGAGAAAATTGCCAGGGGCAACTAGCACCTTCCAGGTCAGGAGGGCAGTGAATCCATTCCTGGTTTTAGTCTTAACTTAAAGGGAGTTGAACTGTATCCCCAAAATAGATCTACACCCTAGGTGCTGCACTCTGTCCCTAATAGTGCTGATCTCTATCACGAAAATAGGTCCCTTAGCTTGGATAGCTTCTTTAAAATTGAGAATAAAACCTGGAGCAGAGCCACTGAAGTGAAATCCACCAGTCTCTGCTGGAAATGGCAATACATTTAGACACAGAATCAAAATGTTTGAGAGGGATCATTTAGCTCAGGTTCTTCACATTGCCCATACATGGATTACCATCAGATCCTATCACTCAGGTACTGCACTGCAGGGCTTGCACAGACTTTAATGTGCATCAGTGATATCCATACAAATAGGAAACATTCATTCATCTCAGTGGAGGGAGCAGTTCCATACTTAGAAACGGTTATTCTTCTTATTTGAGGTTGGGCAAATGTAGCCTGTTGGCCACATACAGCAGCACCTAAACCTCTAATATGGCCACCATATCCCAAACTTTAAAGATATCTTCTACAAGATGCAGAAGAGCTCATCATATATTGACACCCCCAGGCCTGTTTTATGTCTGGGGAGGCTTTTTCATGAGGCATTTTTTAGGTATAAAAAGATCTGGAGATGGCAGGAAATTGGAGTCTCCTCCAAGGCATGTGGCAGCCACCATTTTGATGGTAGAACCACAACGCCGTTCCTTGTATGTTCCTCAGCCGCTCACATTGCCTGGAGTCCACACAGACTGATTACTTGGGAGTAAGCCCCACTATCTCCATCTCCCCTTCTTCTCAAAACTGGGATTCAAAAGTCAGTTTTACAAGACTTCAGACAATACATAGTGAAATGAATAAATGTGTAGGATAAGGGCAATAGTAGGGAAGTGTTCTTCATTCAAATAAATCCTAATGCTAAACCAAATGGGGCTGATTGAAACATGCTTGAAAAATGGCCAGATTGAAGCAAGTCTATATAGGACAAGAACAAATCTGAATCTGGACACTTTTGAAGATTCACTGGCCATTTAGATTCAGAGGGACACATAGATAACAGATGAGGTTCCATTTTGTGACTGGAAACTCCATCTTTGAGTCACGAAGGCTCAAATGTGCTTTCCTAGTACTTTTTCCTAAGCATGCATAGGTTGGCACTGCCTTTCGAGGAGTCTGTGGGACCAGGGAATTTCTCTCATGGGCTGTCTTCTTCCATTTTGGTGTCAGTTGAGCAGAAGACAGGAAGGAGATATCTTAAATTGCCTTTTATGTATCTCTGTTCCTTAGCCCTTATGCCTATCCTTCTGATATTTTGCATGGAGGACACCTCTGTGGTGGTCTAAATACCCTGAGAGCACCACATCTAACCCTGGAAGCTAAGCAGGCCAGGTCAGAGTGAGTCACTCACTTACTCCCCCTCATACACTCCTATGAGGTAAGCATGTCCTTTTGAGAGAGAACCTCACACTGTAAAGGCTCCAAAACTTCTTACAATTATTCCTCTGAAACTTGGCAGACTTCAACCTGTCAGGAAAAGGGCATATCATTGCAAATTTCATCCAGTTCTACCAGGAAATTAAAAAAGGTTACTAGCAATTCCATTTGAAAGAAAAAGAGGAAGACCAATATTTAAAGGCATATATCACTAGGAACACCACCCTTTCATCTATTTTTCAAACAAGTCTACAAATTTCATCTAATTGTGGCCTGTGGGGCAAAATATAATAACTGTTCTTTAATTTTCAGTAGTAGTCAATAGGGTCTGGATTTGCCTGTGGAGAAATTGGGAAATTTAGATTTAGATTTAAAGTCATTTAGATTTGGAAATTAAGATTCGGATTTTCCTGTGGAGAATGATCTGAGGCCCTGTAGACACAGAGTGCCTCCTCATCAATTCAAGTGGTAGCCATTTGTTTTCCAAATGGTCAGATCAGGGCCCCAATCCAGCATTTAAGAGGATAAAATGTGGGTGGAGATTTGTGTACCTTACCTTAAGCTGATTCAGGGACAGGTGAGATGGAAAAGTTAGTAATGTGTGTGTGTGTGTGTGTGTGTGTTAAAAAAAAACAAACAAACGGGGGGGTCCTTCCGCACTACACTGTTATAGTGCTATTATTACACTTTCCACATCCTATGGAATCCTGGGTTAGGGAGGGGCCTTTAGAATTCTCAGTCAGAGAGCTCTTTGGCCTCAGGAAACTACAAATCCCAGAATTCCAAGGGATGTTGAATGTGGAATAGCAGCACTATGACAGTGTAGTGTGGAAAGGCCCATAGTGTCAGAAGGAGGCCCTCCCCATCCGTTTTGGAACAGTGGCCAGCAGTATTTAGGAGTAAGTCTGGCTGACTTCAGTGGGCGGAGTCTGCGCATGGAAGGCTGCAGTTTGAAAGACGATCCAATGATTTGGGGACTAGTGTGTTTTCTTGGAAGTGTATCTGCCCCTACTCGGTTCTGTCAGTTTCACACCATTTCAACTATGGTCTTTTCACCCTAAGAAATCCTGGGATTTGTAGTTCACAGTGGTGGGCCAGAGCTCTCTCTTCAAACTTCACATTAGACAATTATAGCGCTATGAATCCACTTTAACTTGCTTTGGGTCATTTAGGTGCTAGCCTGTTACAGTGCTATATAACTCCACTTTTAACATCCTATGGAATCCTGGGGTTTGCAATGTAGGGAGGGACCTTTGATCTCTGGGAGGGTGCCTGCGCTGAGGTCCCTCCTTAAACTGTAAACCCCAGGATTCCATGGGATGTTGAAAGCGGAATAACAGCACTGTCACGGTCTAGTGCGGAAAGCGTTGTACGCGCATAATGTGGAAGGGCTCCGGTTCGGAACACAGGCGCGGCCTCCTAGAAAAAGAGGTGGGACTCCGAGTGACCTCTCGAGGGGAGATGCCGCCTCACTTCCCACAGATCCTTACAGCAGTCTCTCTCTTAAGGCTAAACACGCAGGTCTCTTGGGGCGGAGAGCGAAAGGTGCGGATTACGATCCGCTTTCTCAGACAGCGACGCACTTCTGAGAAGAAGCCCGACGGGTGCCCTTGATCTCTGGGCGGGGGTCTGGGCTGAGGCGAGGGGGCGAGCCCCTTCCGCGAAAGAGGGAAGCAGACTGTGCCGAGCCTCGCCCTGGCCGAACGGGGAGGGGGCTGCAATCCCTGGATCTCCCCCGCTCCTCCTCCTCCTCCTGGCCCCTTCCCTGCCCCGCTGTGTTCCTTTCATCTCTTTCTTCTGATCTCGACAAAGCTCTTGCCTTATTCCTTTCGCCAGCCGAGCAGAAGAAGGTGGGGGGGGGGGACAGGCCTTCTTCCCGAGCTGGGACCCCTTTCGCAGAACGGCTACCTGGGACGCTTCGATTCTCGGGGTGCCCGACCAGGAAGGGGAGAAACCTCCCCCGTGGGGTGTCCTTTGGCTCTTTCCTCGCGCAGCCTCGGCCGTGTCTTTCTCTCGGTGCGCAAGGGAAGATCCAAAGCCTCTCGAGCCCAAGCTCTCCGTCTCTTGCCTGCGCGTTTAAGGCATAGACGGGAGGCCGGTCTTACTCGCCTTGCCGGAGGCAGAACTTAAGAAAAGTTACTGTTTGGGGCACGGCAACACCCAGAATCCTCCATCTCTCACATCCATTTGGGAGGTGCAGTTAAAACAAGTAAAACTGCCAGGCTCTGGCTCTAAGGAACGCCGAGGGGGGTCGAGACACCCAAGGAGGCTGAAACTGGTGCCTTTATCCCCAGTTCCTTTTTCGCCTGAAAAAGAAACCAACTTCAGCCTCCGCAGGGCACATTTCTGGTAGTCCGATCGGAGTGCGAGTTGTTTCAAGCTTTTTTTTTTTTGGGGGGGGGGGTCCAACTACACGTTTTAAAGAGGAGGTGTTGCTTTTTTGTTGCTGAGCGGCTTCCCGCGCATTCTGTGTGTTTTGACCTCTCCTTCCTGCCGCCTCTCGCCCAGAGAGGTCTTAGGCATGTCCCATGTCCCCACAGATTTCTTTACGAGAAGGGCTGTCACTTCATTTATCCCTTCTAGTTCAGGGGTGGCCCAGCGAGGGTTGTGGGACTACAACTCCCATCAGCCCTAGCCAACACTGCTAACCCAACAACCCGTGGTGGACCACGAGGTGCCTACCCTGCTCTACTTAGAGTGATACCAGGCGTGTGGTTGCTCACTTCTGGCTATTCTGAGTACCTAGAAAGAAAGGCAGGAGCCAGCCAAATTTTGCCGAGAAAACCCGACTATAGGTTCGCCTTAGCGTCGCCGTTAAGTCAGAAAGGAAGGCATCCAACAAACAAACAGAACAGATCAACTGAACTTCGTGGCCTAAATAAAATCATTAGTTCCAGCTCCAGCGGACCTATTAAACTGATGCGCACTTGGTAAGTCGACGTTCGTGTAAGTTTCATTGACTTACAGAGTGTATTAGAGGTGAAACAAACAACTGGATTCGAATCGATGGGACTTATTCGCAGGAGACATTGTAAGATTGCATTGTTATTGCGTTTCGCGGGACTGACTGCTGCAGCTGTGTGACACACCACGGCCCCATTTCCTCCCTCCCCCCCAGAATTCTTCGTTTTATTAAGTTTCTTTAAAACGACAACAAAGACTAGAAAGAATGATCTATAATTAAGATTACAAGATATAAACAAATCAAGAGAAGGTGGGGGGGAGTACTTCCGAGCAGCGTATGAACAGTTATGTGTAACAATCTTACCTCCACCTGCCACAGACCTGTTTCCAATTGATTTCAACACAGTTCTTGACTGAGATGGTGTGCACATTGTCCTGTAGTTACACTTACTTAAAAGTAAATATGTTGTGAAATAACCCGGGCTTCACAGGACTCCTTTGCTGAAACAGCTCGACTGGCTGCCGGTCTGTTTTGCGGCACAATTCAAAGTGCTGGTTTTGACTTAGCAAGTCCTTCTTTTTTTTTTTGGCTTAGGTGCAGACTATGTGAAAGCTCTTCTCTCCCCCGTACGAACCTGGCCAAGTCTTATCTTCAGCGGGAGGCTTTCTCTCCATCCCATCTGCTTCTGAGGCTGGGCTACTGAGGCCAGAAGACAGAGCCTTCTCGGTGGCTGCCCCTAAGCGTTGGAACCCCTCCCCAAGAGAAGTTGCATTTGCTCCCTCTCTGTTATCTTTCCGTGGGCAGGCGAAGACTTTCCTGTTTAAATGGGCCTTCAGCCTTAACTGACCAGGGTAAGATGATAGCTAATTTGCTGTGCTGTTTTTTAGTATGTGATAGGTATTAAGTGCTTTATGTCTCCAAAGTGGTGTTTTAATTGGCTGTAT
This sequence comes from Cyclura pinguis, assembly GCA_030412105.1. Classification (NCBI taxonomy): domain Eukaryota; kingdom Metazoa; phylum Chordata; class Lepidosauria; order Squamata; family Iguanidae; genus Cyclura; species Cyclura pinguis. The sequence continues at coordinate 124,875,078 of CM059599.1, forward strand.
GAGAGCCAGCGTTGACTAGACGTTTAAGCGCTGGACTACGACGCTGGAGACCGGGGTTCGATTCTCCGCTGAGCCATGGAAACCCACTGGGTGATCTTGGGAATGTGGCACACTCTCAATCCTGTGATGGAGCTGCCTAAGGGTCGCCATAAGTCGGAGACGACTTTGAGACATACAGCAACAAAAGTGGTTTAATGCTTTTCTCCACTTTTGTACTCCACATTTTTTAAAATGTGCTATTTTAATTTGTACTGCAAATCCTCTAGATACTCTAAAGATGCTCTAAAGTGGTTCTTAACCTTATCTTTACCACGCCCCCCTTTAAATATCTCCTGCTCCTGCTCAAGGCGTCTTCGGGCTGTCCCGTGCTTTCTCTGAGCGTCACTCACTTGCGTGTTCTCACCTCTTGCAGAGGTAGCAAGTGATGAATACGTTTTTTACTATCAAATAATCTCACAATTTTTGAACGGTTGGAGACATTGCAATGAAGATGTGTACAAATGGTGTCTATCACTGGCAAAAGACTCCTGCTCTTTGAGATCAGTGCATGATTGTCTGTCTGTTCGTCTTCTTTCCTTCTTTCCATTCATTCCGGTTTAACTGTAAAAGCTCAGAACATTTCTTGAAGCCTTCGCGGACCTCCTGTGAGGACACGCGCCGACCCCAGGTTAAGAACCGCTGCCCTCCAGGCACCAAGTCTCTCCTAATCTTGAAAATTTAACAAAGTCAGCCCCGCTTAGCAGAGTACTTGGATGGGAGACTGCCCACGACCACCAGCCGCTGTAGGCTATATTTCAGAGACAGGAATGGGCAAAACCACCTCTGAGTATTCTTTGCCTAAAAAAACCCTATGGAATTCATGGGGTGGCCGTAAGTCGACAGGTGACTTGAAGGTACATACGTACAGAAGCCACTTTTAAGTCCCATTCCAGAGAAAAGCAGAATATAGTATAAAATAAGTAAAGAAATTAACATTCTTAGAATCAGGGCAGTGCTTGCCTGTTTACAAACACCCCCCGCTGCGTTCAGACGTGCATGAAGTGCAGCTGCTGTACAGTTTTTCCGAGTCAGCGTAACGCCATCCGAAGCACCCAGAAAGGCGTTCCTTTGAACTCAGTGGGGCTTACCTCAGTCAGAAGCAACTGTGAGCAAAAGAGTTGGAAGAGTTACTTTTTTCGATGACAGCTCCCGTAATCTCCCAGCCATAATATAGTTCAAACAAATGTAGTATTTTTGCCAGGTTCTGGTTGGATTTGTCCGTATAGCACCTGTTTTTCCACGGAAAGCGGGAAGGAGAAAGCGCCTTTTGAGCAGACGCGTACTTTGCAGGGCGCCTAGCAGCCTCTGGGCTCTCTACAGTTAATCCGGACTGTCACCAGAAGCGTTTTGATTTTTTCTGTAACCAGACTGCTTCAGATGAATTAATCTGTGCTTTACGCGTTGCTTTCCGAGCCTCTTCTCCTTTTGATACGACCAAGCAGCAACCCTGGACTCCAGAGTAAAGTCGAAGTAAATATCTGCAGACCGATCCTATCAGAATGTAGAAAGAAACAGGGGAACGATCTCAAGCGTATTATCTGTCCTTATTTCCCTGGACATTAAGTCCTGTTTATTTTATGGGGTGAAAGTCCAAAGCCCGTCCTTCATATCACAAACATGAAGCTTCACCTATTCATCCTACACCGTTATAGCCCCTTCATACCATTTTTAACTGCCGTTTGATCTGGTATTTACACTTCACTACCAGAGAGCTCTACTGCCTCCCCAAACTACAAATCCCAGAACTCTATAGGAAATAGCTGTGGCAGGTAAGAAAACGTTTAGGTTGGTATTATTTTGAGGGAAAGTAGTCGGGGCCAGTCTGTCCAGCGTCTGCCTGTCTATGAGGGCGTTAAGTGAGGACTAGGATGTGAGAGCGTGTGATACCTGAGCTTATTCGCAGAGCAATCCGTGTGTATGTGTGCTCGAGTCGTCTGTCGGTTTATGGTGACCCCATGAATTTCCTAGGGTTTTCTTAGGCAAGGAATACTCAGAGGACGTTTTGCCCATTTCTTCCTCTAAAACATATCCTACAGCACCTGGTATTTATTGGCGATTCCCATGCAAATACTAACCAGAGCTGACTCTGCTTAACTTCCGATATGCAAGATCTGGTGCCTTTAGGGTATTTAGGCTGAGTTACTCATTTCCTATTCATACTGGAGGAGCACGTACACCATTTCACCCTATCGCTGTTAGCCTGCATACACCTATCTGTGTAGATGGAAGAGTGTCTTTGAACTGAATGGGCTTACTTTTGAGTAGATATCCATAGAGTTGACTTGTTAGGCTTCACACCTACTCTGTATCATCATCATCATCATCATCATCACCACCACCACCACGTGGGAATAAATTCTGTTAACTCACTGGAATGTATCTGCACTAAGTATTTGTGGCAGTTTCATACGACTTTAAATGCTGGCTTCATCCAAAGGAATCCTGTGATTTGTATTTAATGAGGTCATAAGAATTCTCTACCAGGGAGAACTACAAATGCCAGAATTCCTTAAGGTAAGGAATTCTAGGATAAAGTCATGGCAATTCAAGTGATATAAAACTGTTATAAATATATCTTGCAGATAGTTGTTTTTCCACTGCCTCTCCCCTGCACCTCAGGGGCTCGTTTTGCGAACGGTTCCCATGAGAAAGGCACAGGAAAAAAAAAAAAGCAAGACTTGGGCTCCAACTCGACCGACTTCTGCATCGCCCTTCACTCTTCTTGCATTGACTTTGACTGAGCGGGCAACCTTTGGTTAATCATCTGACGGAAAACTAGAATTCCGCCCCCCCTCCCCAAAAAACCCCACCTTCATCAAAACGCAAACAAAGCATCACCAGCCTTTATGATCCGGCCTGCCAGATTAAATCCAAGCGCTTCGTCAGTTTGCAAGTTTGCAACATCACATACCAATAAAAAGCATCTTCTGTGTTCCAATCTTTCCCCAAAGCGGGAAAGAAGATAATAGTCCCCCTGTTACGATTACATCTCATGGTCCACTTGAGGGGGGGGGGGCTTAAACCGGAGTTAGCCCCACTGCGTGAGTTACTCCCATATACACCCGCATAGACTCTTAGTGCACTGGACTAGTTTCTTTCCATAGGAAAGACAGGCTGTGGACAATTCTGCGCGTGTTTCCTCAGAAGTAAGCCCCGCTGAGTTCAAGGAGCTTGTCTCTTTTTACTCGCCCAAGTCCGAAATGCGGAGGCGAGCAATCCTGGAGCACACTGTGAGTTCTTTCGTTCGAATGAGGGAGTCTTGCCCTGCAGCCTTCTCCACGCTCCTTGGCTCAGAAATCAGGCCTACTGTGTTGAAGCTGGCTTGTTCCCCGATATGCATAGGATCACAGACGGATAGTGTAGTGTTTTATGTGTTTACTCAGAACGAAGTCGCATAGAGTTCAAGAGGACACTCTCAGGTAGGGGAGTTTAAAGATCTATTCTATTATTATTTATTAATCAATAACATTGTTGTTTATGAACTTAATCACATCTAAGCCTTGGCCAAATACTCCACATCTTTCGGTAACAGTCACACGGGAATACACACCACCAGTGACCCGTTCTCAGGAAGTGCCAAGTGCAAGAAATAGTTACGATTGGTACTAAGTTTGTTTCTAAAGACCGTAGGTCTGGAAGCTGCAGAACTGTAAACGGTGAATTGGTTTAATTCAGTTATTCTTCCTAACCGGACCTCTCACCGGCCCAATATCACCAAGTTGTTATTTATAGCTGCAGATCCCTCTCTAGCTACCAAGACCGGCGTGCTGCGTTAAAGCCAGTCTCAAAAACTCAGTAAGTCTAGCGGAGAAAGGGGGACAGATAAAGGACGGGACCTCCCACGTGACTACCCCCAGTTTTGCCCCTTTTTCCTGTTGCTCTTCCGGGAGCAAAGACCTTTTAAAAAGAAATTTGCAGAGCATTTCGGCAACGGACCGACTATGGGTGGGGCTTTCCTCCCTGTACTGGCCTGCTTTCAATTGTGCTTTAATATTATCAGTATTGTATTCAGTTATATTCTCCTTCAGTCTTATTATGAGCGGCACTGAGTCCCCTTGGGGGGAAGAAAACGGGGAGAGGAATATAAATTCAAGAAATGAATTATTGCTGCATGCTTTAAAGTGAGTTCCCACTTATGCCGGTTTTCTTGGCAAGATTTGTTCAGAGTGGGTTTGCCTTTGCCTTCCTCTGAGGCTGAGAGGGTGTGACCCTTGTCCAGGATCACTCAGTGAGTTTCCATGGCCGAGCGGAGATTTGAACTCCCGTCTCCAAAATCGTAGTCCAACACCGAACCCACGAAACCACTCTGGCTCTTAAGCAGTTAATAAGTGTGTTACCTAAATACTCTAAAGGCATCAGACTCTATCTAGATCGTGGAAGCTAAGCAGGGTCAGCCCTGGGTAGTACTTGGATGGGTGACCGCCAATAAGTACCACCCTCTGTAAGCTAAATTTCAAAGAACGGAACTGGCAAAACCACTTCCGAGTATTCTTTGTCTAAGAAAACTCTATGAAATTCATTGGGGTCTCCCTTAAGTCGACAGACGACTTGAAGGCACATGCATACATGACAAGCGTAGCCCACGTTATTGAACTTGGATCTCGAGTTTTCAGAACTTGGGAAACTATTCAGAAAAGACGAGGCTTTCTCCTCCGACCTGTTTTGTTTTAAAAGGAAATCAAGGCAAACATCTTGGAAGTAAACAGGTACAGTTAAAGACAGGCAAGAGGTGATTTCCCCGCCAGAAATTGTTGGCCTGCAACTCCCATCGTTCCTCATCGTGGGCTTTGCTGGCGACCGGAGCTGCATTCCAACACCTGGAAAACCCCAGGTTCCCAACCTGTGAAATCCAGGATTGCTCGGCCTCCCTGGCTCCTCCATCGCAATACATGGAAGCTAAGTAAGAAATAACTCTCGCAAAAGCCTGTGGGATCTGTTCTCGAGGAAGGGTGCTCCTTAAGGCTGAAGGCCGTATATCCACTGACCTGGAGAAGAGCCCCATAGAATTCAAGTGGGACGTTTCTGTGTAGACGCGTGTCCGATTGCATTGCGAAGGGACTGAGACAATTCCCGTTAAGCCCCTGGCCTTCGAAGAAGAAACAAAGCAAAGATCTCTGCAAAGACTTTCTTCCTTAGCCCACAGATGGCACACGCTGACCGTCTCCAGTGGGCAGAAACCAAGATGAAACACGTCTCCCGCGGGTCCACCTTCCGTTTTAAAATTCTCGGGGGCGACGTTTGCTTTCCCCACCTCGAACTCGCCTCTGTTTAGCCTGCCGTGTCCCCGCGCCCTCCCCGAGGTCTCAGACAGCCCAGATATTCAAAGGAAAGTATATTGCAAAAATTAACATTACAGATGTCATACACACTGCGAAGCCTATAAAAACGCGTTTACAATGGTTACTTTAAAAACGAAATTTATAACTTTCATATGGCCCTTTTCTGGTGCTATGTGCAACCTCCATATGTTTCCTAGTTCCATAATTCAATTCTTCTCTCTTTTCTTTTCCTTTCTTTCTTTCCCCCACTCCCTCCCTTTCTGGACAGCTGGAGCAGGTAGTACTTCTAAAAAGTATATTTCATGTAATACGAGAACCCGCTTTGCCTCCAGAGCGCGAGGTTTCCATTAAACACACACACAAACACACAAACGCGGTGCGCAGGAAGACTCGCAGGTCCCCTGGACTCCAAACGCCTCGCTTTCTGCTTGCACCGAGCGGCGGGAAGGTCGAAAGCGCGCCCAGGAGGAGGATGAGTGGAAACGTAAAGGACCCAAACCGGCGCTACATCTCGCGCTTCCCTGGGAAACGACGGCAATGACTAAAAGGCCGGGCTTTAAATGCGGGCTCGGTGTCTCTGTCTGTGCATGGCGGAGAGTGGAGGACCCCAATCGGCTCTGCAGAGCTATTTTTAAAGCTCAGCCCTGCAGAAACGAAGGCCGGGCGCTGCCTGCGGGCCCCTAACTCCGCACATTGCGCGGCTGTCTTCTCGCTTCGGTTGCAGCCAGGATTGTAGCTCTGGGGGCAAAATGAAGGCATTGCCCCCTCCAAGTAAGGATTCTTCCCCTTCCCGTGAACATTTTCTTCAGTCCCCAAATTTCTCGCATTGCAGATACTTAAAACTTCGGGGGGAAAGAAGTTTATGCGCCCAGTGAAAAGGGGCAGGCAACGTGACCCAGGGAATGAGAACGCAGCAAACATGAGAGGTCTAGGTGTCGATGCTTTTTAGGGTCTCACTCTTTGCAACGCTAGAAATTTGGGAGTGAAGGAATTTCACTGCGATGGAGAGAATTCTCGTTAGGGGGACCCCATGGCCTCATTTTACCGCCTCTCTTAACTACAGCCCCGGTTGCAGCAAGTGAAAGGAAAGCGGTTCGTGCCGCGAACCTGCAAGACGTGGAATGAACTTCCCAGTACTTGGGCATGTGAAGAAGGGGAGGAGAACAGCAATAACGGTGGCGAAAATGTTTCGGTGTGTGGTGAGCCGCCTTCAGTCCCAGTCCTGGGGAAAAAGCACGTACAAGACTTGATGATGGTAATGTCTAACTAAGAGTCATGGAGAATTCAAAAACTCTCCTTCTTAATTATATTTTAGTGGTCTAATAAAGGTCCTATCCGATCCTAGCTCTGAATGAAATTACAACAGCAGCAACAGTCGGGCACACATAAAAGCTGTGTAACGTATATAAATTGCTATTATCCCAACCCCCCTATAGGAGTGGGGGTGGGCAATGTGAGAATCGCGCCTTTTCAAATTCTGTCGAGCATTAGGCGCCACTCCGGAGATGACCCTGTTTGTGTTTCCTGGGAAAGAAGTTTCACTGAGGTCAGTGGCGTTTGTTGTTGTTGTTGCGTGCCACCAAGTGTCTCTTACTTATGGCGACCCCTAAAGCTAACCTATCACTGGGTTTTCTGGGGCTGAGAGTGTGTGGCACATGTCCAAGGTCACCCAATGGGTTTCCATGGCCGAACGGGGATCGAACACGGGTCTCCAGAGTCGTAGTCCAAGGCTCAAACCACTACACCACGCTGACTTTCTTAGTGGCGTTTTACTCTCTCGTAAATGCGTTCAGCATCGCAGCATCGCTCATTACAAGATAAAGAGGCTGATTTCTTGGTAGCTTCCATATAATTGGATTCATGCAATGCAACAATACTGCTTGGCAGGCATTTTTAGAAGCATGGAGAGAGATTTTGTTATTAGTTCCCTACACTGGAATAAATCAGTTGAATCAACAGGACTTGATCTAGGTGTTGATTTGCCAGATAATCACTGATTCGATTTAATGGGAATTGCCTCAGTTGGCGGTTGGATTTTGCCCTGTGTGTTTGTTCAATTAAAAAAAAAAAAGCTCCGCGGGAAGGAATGGGGCAGGTCACGGCTTAAAGGACAAGACGTTCTCCCCAAATCAACAGTACACGGAAGACCACGTTCACACGCCATGGAGCTAGATCGGTTACTGGGTTTCTTAGGAAGAGCTCTGGAAGCGGAGATAAAGTTTAGAGTGTGCTGACTGTCTCGGAGGTCCGAAACCTCAAATCTAGGAGTGAGATTTACACGGCGATTCCTCCTCCCTGTGGAGCTTTTCCCAGTCACTTCCGCTGGGAAAGAGGGCTGGTCTCCGTCCACGCCATTCCGAGTTTAAATCGGTTTAAAGGTGTGTTGCCTAGAATCACACCGAAGCGGAAGTTGGCTTCCCAAAGGGCGTTAGTCTGAACTCCAAAAGGGAGCGAGTTTATTTGGAGGAGTAGAATTCAAACCTTTGGATAGCCCCTTTAAAGTTCAGACTAAAATCCAGAGCAGATTCACCGCCGCCTCTAACGTGAAGGTCCTGCTGCCTCGGGCCTTCCTTGTTCCCCCTTTCCCAGCCCCAACTGTTGCTAAAGCAACCTGGGTATTTGCATTCCTACCGGAGACTTCATCTATTGGTTACCTGTGGGCGGAAAGATCCCTTCAATGCCCTTTGGGCTTTTCATGCAAATATTTGAGGGGAGGGGTTAACAGCTAGGATATCGAGGCGACAGGGTAGGTGGGGAGCAAGGATGCTGTATTTAATTTTAATTTATTAAATTGATATCCCACCTTTCTTCTCATGAGAGACTCAAAGCGGCAGAGTTAGTTCCCTTCTGTTGTTGTTGTGTGACTTCAAGCCGTTTCGGACTTATGGCGACTCTAAGGCAAACCTGGCACGGGGTTGTTCAGGGACGGTTTGCCTTTGACTTTCTCTGAGGCTGAGAGAGTGTGCCCTGCCCAGGGTCACCCAGTGGGTTTCCATGGCTGGAGGGAGATCGGAATCCTCGCGTCCAAGCTCGTAACACAACGCTCAGGCCCCCACTTCCCTTCTCCCCCTCGTCAATTATCCTTTGGAAGGACCCGAGCTTGGAGACGTTTACTCTTTGGGATCACGACTCCCCACCAAAAAGTTTCCCGGCTCAGAGCAGGGCGCGCCCGTCGAGCGCCGCGGCTTTTCTATTGCGGATCCGCGCGAGAGAATGCTTTGCCGCCGGCCGACGGAGCTGCGCTTCTGCAAGGAAGGCGCTGCGCACCGAAGAACGCCAAGAACCGGATGGTAGAAGCGCAGACGGCTCACTCCTCTTCGTCAGCCTGGACCGGATTGCCTCTGCGCACACACCCGGGGGCTAGAAGGGGTGCCTTAATGTTGGACAAGAGGAGGGAGGGCAACGCCCGGCCGACGGGCTGCCCCGGGCCGCGGGAACGGAATTGTGGCCCCGTCGGAGCCAAGTCGAAAGCGGGGAAAACGCGCCCTTCTCCAACCCCGAGAATCTACTGTAGTCCACTGCTACCAAAAACGGGTTTCCCTGGATGTAACTGGGGGAGAGGGGGAGAGAAATTAGGACTCTTCCTCCCCAAATAAGAATTCTCCCCCCCCCTCCGCGCGCGCAATTAAATTTTCCTTCAGTCCCGAAATTTCTCACACCTTCGGTCTCCAAATTTCTCACACTTTGGAAAACAAGTTTCTGCATCTAAAGAAGGGGGGGCAAGTGACCTAGGGAATGAGAACACTGCAAAATGCATTTTAAGTGAGGGGGAATAAAGCGGGGGGCCAAAATGAGGGCATTCCCCCCTCCAAATAAGAGTTCTGCACGCAGGCACACACACACACACACGAAGTTTTCCTTCATCTTCTTTTAAATTTCTACCACTGCCGAGAGTGAGACGCTGAAAATCATTCACACCTAGAGTTATCCTCTTTGCTACTTTTCTCCAGAAATGTTGCCTGCTCCTTTTTTTCTTTTTTTTTTTCTTTTTTTGATTTTTAACCTGTATTTCTAAAAGCTCAGCCCAAGTGTGAGGTGACCGCAATGCTAGCAGACAGAAGGACAGAAGGGAAATTTCAGTAGTGGGTCAGAATTCTTATTTGGGAGATAACGCCCCCATTTAACCCCTCCTCCCCGCCCAGTAGATATGTCCTTGGTTTCCATCATTCCCCGCAACATTAATTCAGCAACCCATCCACCCACCCCACGAACAATCCGGGAAAGAGTTTGCCTCTTCCCTCGAGGGAGGCCGGTGGGCCGCTTGACAGAATGCGACCCCACCCCCGCTCCTTCTCCCCGCCGCCATACATTAGTAGCACAAAGAGAATTCATGGCGACCCCTTTTCCTCATCCCTGCGGCGGAAGTTATAACCCCTAAGCAGGCCAGGCTGAAGCTGAACCACGAGACAAGAGCAAACCCACCTGTTCTGAATGTCACGCCTCCACCCTGAAGTGGAGTGCTTTGCACATGTTCAGAAGCAGTGCTTCTGAACATGTGCAAAGGCCGTGTCTCTCAAGAGACAGCACGAAACGTTCGGGCTTCCAGGTCTCAGACCATCCCTATCCCTGCCCCCTCCTCTTTCTTTTCCATTCTTCCCCGACCCCTTTATGTAACTGCCAAGACTTATCCCATTGATTTCAATGAGAACCAAAGGAATGCGTGCCTCGCAGGGTAAGCCTGTGTAGTGCAGGAAGCCCGAGACCCCGCGTTCTATAGGATTCACACGGGCGGAAGTGCATACAGTGACCAAACACCTCCGACGGCAACCACGAGGGATTCAGAAGCGCTTCCCTTGTGACCCCTGAGTTCCCGTAAGCGGAAAACTTTCTGGCCTCAGGCGGCTCAGATCGAAAAGCGTCCCTTCAGCATCTTTGGCCCGACTTGCAGAGCGGTCTCTTTCTCCCTCCGGGGTTTTTTGATCCAGCCCGCAGTCCGAGATCCCTCTTGGATGGGGCTAGCTTCTCTGGGCTCCGCCTTCCTCCTTTCCCACGGCTGCCTTGTGACCTCGCTGCTCTATCCACAAAGAAGTTAAGCAGGGGGTGGGGAAGGGCTGCTTTTAAACCACAAAAATGAGAAACTCCCCAAGTCTGACCCTCAACCTCAGGCGCCCAGTTTGACAGTAAAAAAAAATCCAAGCTAAAGTTGCGGTCATACACATGTCTACTCGGAAGTAAGCCTGTCCGGTTTATGGGGACCTACAAGTAGATTTGTGTGTATAGTAACTTGTGGCTCTCCAGATATGGTTGGGCTGTAGCTCCCATTATCCCTCACCTTTGGCTATGCTGGTGGAAGTTGCAATCCAGCAACATCTGAAGGGCCAGGGGTTGCCCAGGAAAGTCTGTGGCTCGTTTCCTTTAGTATGGACAATGTCTTCAGTGGGACCACAAACCCGAGGAATTGGGATTTGCGCAGGGACCCAGCGCGTTTACTAGGGCAAGGACCCGATCCTAAAACTCACTGATGCTTCTTGGATCTCCACGGGATGCAACGTCTGTTGTATATCAGGCTGTGGAGAAGATCTGCAAGCCGTCCTTCTAGGGCAGTCCTTTCCAGAACAGAGCAAGACAAACACATGCCGTGACGAAGAGTGTTGAAACAACAATAAAAAAGAAAATAAGTTCTAATAGAGGCGACGATATGATCAAAATTAACATTCGGTTAATGTTAACTAACGGGATCGGGAAGCAGGGACGTAGACATCCGTTACATCTCAGTTCTCCTACTTCGGATCTAGCCGGAACTTTAGCACCTTACGCTTCCTATCAGACCAGTGGTTGGAGTCTGTCAGAAGGAAAATGGGAAGACCCAGGTTTAAAACCTTCGTGGTAGTCGGCTGTAACCCTCTCTGGATAACCCTCAGCCTAGCCCGTGCATCGGTCTAGCCTACTTCACAGGGCTGTTGTAAAGACGAAACGGGGAGAGATCAATTTAAAAGCTCCTGCTTTAAAAGGACTCTTCCCTCTCCCTGCCGTCAATTGCCCCTTGGTCCCGTTCCTCTGGAGCTGTTGGGATATGTAGTGGCGCTATTCATGCACCGCTATTTTTCTTGTGAGCCACCCTGGAAAGAATAGTACCGAGGAGGGAGGGAGGGAGGGAGGGAGGGAAGGAAGGAAGGAAGGAAGGAAGGAAGGAAGGAAGGAAGGAAGGAAGGAAGGAAGGAAGGAAGGAAGGAAGGAAGGAACCAATCAATCATCCATCAGGAAATGTAAGAGGTACATGCGGTCAGGTAAGTATCCATCTGGGGGGAAAGGAAGGTTGGATGGGACTTGCATGGATGGGACTTGCAGGGCTGGCTGGGAAGGCGGGCGATGGCCTCGTGCAGCACCAGCAGCCTGGGGAAGGGCGCCAGTTTTGCGCGCCAAATGACTGAAGCGAACGATGAGATCGCCCTTCAGGCTTCCTGAGGAGCCAAGCAAGAGCTTAAAGGCGCGGGAGATGCTAATTAAAAAATAATAACAGGGACGGCGGTCCAATCTCCCCTCCACTGGCTGGCTCGGAAGAGGATGGACGGGGGTCTAATGAATCCTTCCAGGCGCCTTAGAAGGCCATGGGGCCTTGGCCCAGGGTGTCTTTGGCCCACCCGGTGGGGGAACGGTCCAAACCAGGTTCGAGGGGCGGCTCCTGCCAAGGGTCACTCATGAACAGAGACAGAAGGCAGACCGGCAAAGACTTGGCCGTCCGAAGTCCCTATGGCAACTGGAGGAACTCATCGCCTGCCACGAGTTGGCCAGGCTAAAGGGGGGTGAGGCTTAAATCCCGGGGCGCAGATGGGAGCCAACAGGGCCTTCGACACAGTCAACAGGACAGAGCAGGAGTGCGGGCTGGATCGCAAAAGTGTTCTGGATGAGGCCGTGCGTCTTTCCATGAGGGTTTATGCCAAAGAGCGAGGGCCAGGGAGAGCCGTTGCCTGCCTTCGAGCAGGCTAACTCCTGAGGTTTTTCCTGCGGATTGTCGGACGAGTGAGTCTCTGCGTTATTTCTGTGTCCACTGTATCCTACTTACACGTCTTCATCTACACGTGTATTTAGGAGTCAATCTGACTGAATGCTGCCGCCTGAGGTAGAACAGCGAGTCGCGCCGTCCCCAGAGTCACAATACACTTCTGTTGCTGCTGTGCGTCTTCCAGTTGTTTCCGACTTAGGGAGACCTCCCAAGCCCCACGATCACAGGGGTTCCTCCACCAGACCTGTTCAGAAGGGATTTGCCTTTGTTTCCCTTTTAAGGCTGGGAAAGTGTGACCCCCTCCCCCCAAGATCAGCGTGGGGTTTCCTAACTGAGGGGGAATTTGAACTCTGGTCCCCCGGGACTTTAGTTCAACAAAACACCAACCCACACTGTCTCTCACCAAATACCTGAGGTCACCCGAATTAATGACCGAGGTAGAAAAGCTCGCAAGCTCCTCTCTCTCTTCCTGAAAGTAGAGATACAATCATGATAAACTCTCCAAAAATTCGCTGCCGTTCAATCGGTCCAAAATCTACTGCCCTAGGCCAGAGCCGCCTTCTGCCTCCTGATCGGCTAGCTCTGGAGTTCTCTCTCGGGTAGGTATGCCGAGGACTTCAGCCTTAAAGATCCCTGAGATCTCGTTGCACCACAATGGGTTTGTCTTCGAATTAGTTGGGTGGTTCGTGTTTAAACGAGGCTTTCACTTGAGACCGATGCTCCAGAAAGCCTTTAGGACGCCTCTCCACAGCCCATTTATCCAGAAAAAACGGGCAGCCCTTAGGAGTGACCTAAGGGTGTCTTGCGATTCTTTTTAATAATCTGGAGCCTTTTGTTTATTTGCAGTGGCAGGAAGCATGGAAACAAGTTGTTATTGAGTGCCCACCAAGAAAACCTGGGCACGTTTATTGAATTCCTCAGGTTCAAAAATACACACCAAGCACTATGAAATCCTGATGTCCTGGTCTGAGGCCATTTCCGCACTAGACTGTTATAGCGCTATTATTCCACTTTCAACGTCCTATGGAATCCTGGGATTTGCAGTTTAGGGAGGGTCATTTAGAATTCTCAGCCAAAGAGTTCTTTGGCCTCAGTAAAGTACAAACCCCAGAATTCCACAGGATATTGAAAGTGGAATAAGAGCACTATAACAGGCTAGCGTTGGGCTAGGACTCAGGGAGACCAGGATTGGAATCTCCGCTCAATCCTGGGAACCCACTGGGTGACCTTGGGCAAGTCACATTGTCTCAGCCTCAGAGGGAGGCAATGGCAAACCCACTCTGAAGAAATCTGACCAAGAAAACCAAACCGCCCCCCTCCCTTGGGATCATAACTTGGAGGTATACAACAAGAACAAATGCCTAACTTCCCCTTCCCGAAATTCAGCCTATTTCGACGGAGGTCACGTCCCTGGATTTCAGCGCAGACGACTTCCAAGTCGGTGCACATGAGGAACCAGATATTAGAAAACGAGAAGGAACCCTCAAGTCAAACGCATGGAGGAGATTCGCCTCTTTCGAACGACCCAGAGGGTAATAATGGAGAATAGTTTATACCGGTAGAGCAGAAATGGGTGCGGGAGCCCTAAGCATCCGTCAGGACTGCTCTCTTTCGACTTGAAGCACTCTGCCGCCCGCTCAGGAGGAACATCAGCTATGTTAAAGCCGAAATATTCAGAGACGACACACGCACGCACGCACACACACACTGACGACGCACTGCTCTTTACCTCCGATTCAGTCCCGCTTTCGGCTATTTGCCTTGATTGCTATTGGCTCGGCAGTAAGTCTTTCCTGCTGACAAGTGGCATTAAGTCCCCCTCAAAGTTTCCAGAATGGAATTCAAGGGAGAAAGGAGAAAAACATCTCATCCTGAAATACCTTCCCTCTCACACCGCTTTCCAACACCTTTACCCCCCTGCTCCCTTCCCTCTCCACCCGCCCAGTTTTAAACGCCTTTCCCTGGAAATCGGTTGGACTGATTTCGCTGGAGGTGACCCGACGCGGTTTCGTTGAAACGAACGGCGGGGTTTTAAACGCCTTTTCCTGCACAGATCCAGTATTGCTGAAGGCGAAGGCGCTGTATCTTAGCGGAAGGGATTTGTAGATCAGGGCCTCACTACTGGTAGAAACCGGAGCGACACTTACTCGCAAGAAGCCTCCCGCGGTTAAGCCGCAAAGCTTTAATTCCGAGTAAGCTAGGCTACCTAAAGACTCTGGTCTCCATACTGGGAGTGAAACCGCTTTGGGCGCCTGATGTCATTCCACGATCCTGAAATCAGCCTGTAGCTCTGTGTGTGTGTGTGTGTGTGTGTGTGTGTACACAAACCCGTCTCCCGCACAAAGCAACCTTGTTCTCCCCCTCCCCTTTTTAATTTTGATCTCCCATATTTTTCGTTCAGCATCACGACCTTTGAAGTACCTTATAACTCGAGCATTTTACGATCTCTTTGTTCACTGATAGTGAACACGCAAGCGGGAGGAAGGCGGAGGCGGCCCGGGAAATGGCGGGGGGGGGGGTAGGAGGGAAAATTGTCGAGTAGAATGGGGAGAAACCCCGAGCGAGTCCTTAAGGGCTGGGAAAAGAGGCTCGCTTCGGATTCACTCTTCTCCCCTGGCGCTGGGAGATCTGTCGGTCACCGTTTGCGGTCGAGGGAGGACGAAAACGGGCAGCGCCGGTACAAAGCACCTACACACGCTGACAACTCTGGCCCTGACTCTGGGAGGAGGCTTTCGGTGCAATCCTATGCATGCCTGCGCAGAGAAGTAACCCCACTGAGTTCAGTTAGACCGACTCCATGGCAAGTCCCTTGCGGGAAAAATCGTCCTTAAAAAAAGACAAGACAAGACAAACTAAACACAAAATAGACTGTGCCAACGTCGAACCCGTTGTTTCCCAAGCCGCTAAACGTTTTGACTGGTTTGCAGTATCAAGCAGATGTTTCCCTGCGCCCGTGTCAGTCAAAGAAAGAATGGCTCCACTTTTCTAAACCAATTCTTGACTCTCCTTTTTGGGTGAACTATTTTAAATCCATAACCTCTCTCCCTCTCTTACAGTCTACGTATGCATGAGATACGGACATAAAGCCCGTTAATTATCCATAGATCCCAACCGAATTCATTTTCTTCGTCTAGTGTATTTAGGATCGCAGAGAAGAACAAGCTTACTGAATGGGAGGGAAGAGAAAAGGACAGATGTACCGCCGCTTTGCCTATGGGTTCGTTTGTGCTTCTCGCCTGCCCCCATTATTTGGACCTCGTCTGGATGAAGTGGGATTCATTACTGAGTGAACCTGAACCCAGTGCAGTGTGTAAGATCAGGACTGCGGCGTTTCTAGATCCTGATCCGAAAGACCTTTCCTTGGAAAAACAATCCCACTCATTTCCTTTACAGGGACTTCAGACTAAAAAAAGTTTAGGAAATTAAGATTGATTCTGCCTTGGCCAATTCCTCCTCCCTCGTCGAGACCCAAAAAAAATCCGTTTAATTCGATATACCTGATTTTTTGAACCTTTTATGTGAACGTCCTGGCTCCTCTAAGCTGCCGACTTAGATGTGAGAGACTGAGAGAACTGGAGCAAAATTCACCAGACCCCAAGGACGGTTTGTTCGCGTTTTAAACGGTGTGGCCCCTTTCTTCCCGTATAACGAGTTTGCATCGAACTAGCAGAACAAAGATCAAGAGTTACCGAGTGGATCTCTCGGTCTGGTTTCTATCGGATTATTTCAAACTCCCCTCCCCGTCAGGACGTCGGCTTGAAATCATTATTGCTAGGCTATAAATACTGAAACGCCGCCTTTCAGTATTTATAATCCGGAACAGGGAGAGACAACTTTGAGGACAATTTCAGAATTTATTTTGGTCCGATACATTCTTCAATCTTTCCCCGAAAGGGATGAGAGTGGACACAGAATTCACCTTCCTTTGCATTTATGCAGACGGAGATATGAATAGCGGCATTTCCTGTAGGTTTTCTTCGAAATAAGAAAGAGAAAGTCGAAGAAGAGGATACTGAAAAAGGTGCTTGTCATACACCACGTGAAATTCGTGTCGTGGGAAGAGAGAATCGGGACCAAAGATCCTTTGAATCAGGACGGAGCCGGGTATTTATGGCAAATCCGGTTTCATCCGGACCAGAGAGGTGGGGACGCCTCCACAGAGCGCCGTTCCATCCTCCACGTGTGTGTTTAATTGGGCAAAACGCCCTAGTTTCAACCACGCTAACTTCCAAAGGAAGTAAACCTTAGTTGGACACCTTTTATTTTCAGAACCACAGAGATTGGGACGTGATGAGTGACAACATTTTTATTTTGCCCCCCTCCCAGCCCCGGCCCAATTGCTTTACCTCTGAGTATTTCCTCCGTAACATAATGGGCTACTACCCGCTTCCTCAGGTTCACATGGGAGCAAATTTCACTGAGTGCCTTGCGGTCCTTTCACACTCTGCAGTTATTGGCTATGATTCTATTTTTACTGCTACGGCCGCATTCTACGGAATCCTGGGATTCATAGTGTGGTGAGGCATTAAAGCTGAGAATCCCAAAACGCCCTTCGCTAAACTGCAAATCCTAGGATTCCACATGACGGAATCTCGGCAGTGAAAGTGGAATCAGAGTGCTATACTTGTGTTAAGTGAAAGGACTTCCGTTGCAGGGAGGAGAGCGGGGAGAAAAATGCCCGGAAACAGCTCCCTATCTACTCCGCACGTCAGACTCCCTTAATTCGGTACATACGCAGCAGACATGGTGGAACTGTAGACAGTTGAGATCAATGGGCCATTGGATGAAGAACAATCAAGGTTGACTTTCGGCTTCATCGACTTCTTGGGGAAACTGGTTTTGCTCTCCTAGTAGTTCCTCCTCCCCGCACGGAGCTCTTTCGGGTTTGTCTCCGAAGCGTGAATTCTTGAGAGTCCAGTAATTAACACTTTTTCTATTCTTTCCGAATTGTCATTTTCTGCACTGAATGCTCTCTGATCTCACCTGCTACAGTTCCTCCATGTCTACTTGTGCCCCTACCTGAAATTCTGGATAACCCTCCGTGCATCCAAGGAAAGGATCTATGAGTGGATCCAAGTCCCTGCTGTATGATCAAGGTGCCAGTCTTTAAAACTGCCTCATGCATTTTTTTTTAATTGTTACTTATTCCCTGATTTTGGGCGTGTCAAGTTAGCTGCTCTCAGATGGGGAGACTTTCTGTAGAATTATTTATGTAATTATTATGCCGCCTTTTCCCCCTTTACAGGACCCCAGGCGGTTAACAACACAAATTCATGCAAATCAACTAAAACCAATGAAGTAATAGCAGTTTAATTTGTTCGCTCCAATTTTGTGGATCGATCCTTGTCTCAAACCTCAAGAGCAACCAAGAGATGGGGATATTCAGAGGTTGGAGAAAAGAGGTTGGGAAAGGAACGGACGGAAGGCAAGAAAGAAAGATAACCCAGCGTAATGTCAGTCTCTTTGCTCATCTCCTGAACACTGGGAAGAGCATGGCTCTTTGCATTTAACACCGGCACTCGTTTATTCTCTTCCGAGGACCATCAGGGGAGCCCCCACGCTCTTTCCCCATCAATGGTGGAAGGCCTGGAAACTTGCCGTCGAGCTAGCTGGTGGCCAAGTGGGGGAGAGTCTTTGCTGCTCTTTACGCGTTCTGGGAAAGGGACAGAGGCAGTCGTAAGTGCCTTACACTGAGTGACACTTTTCCAGGCAAGTGTGCGCGCCGCCTCTGGCCCAAGAGGAAGGAAGGAGGAAGGAATCGCCCCGCGCAGACCTCCTTCAGCCTCAACCTGTCTTTGCTCTCAGGGCACTGGCTGTGCCCTTAAGTCGTTTCCGACCCCAAGGCGAACCTATCACGGGCTTTTCTTGCTTTTGCCTTCCTCTGAAGCCGGGAGAGTGCCACGTGCCCACAATCACCCAGTGGGTTTTCCATGGTTGAGCGGGGATTCGAAACCTGCCTCTCCTGACTCGTAGTCCAGCACTCAGACCATTCCGCTACGCTAAGTCCAGGCTGGCAGATTTTCTTAAGACTGCTCTGTTCTTCTACCAAGACACCGCGCTAGATCTCCTCGGGAGAGCTCCACCGCTTTAGAAAAAGCCCTCCGCGGCTCAGCAGTGAACGCACCATTGTTAGGCGGGCCACAGCCGCCTTAAAAATCAATGACACTGATTTCCAAGGATATACGGTTATAGGACTGTGGCGTTTAATATCTTTCTTTTGTCCCCTTTTATTGAAAAA
The DNA here is from genome assembly GCA_030412105.1 of Cyclura pinguis. Taxonomy (NCBI): domain Eukaryota; kingdom Metazoa; phylum Chordata; class Lepidosauria; order Squamata; family Iguanidae; genus Cyclura; species Cyclura pinguis. The sequence continues at coordinate 124,893,577 of CM059599.1, forward strand.
CACGGCTGAAAAAGAAAGGGGAGGAGAGTCACTGTACCTCAGAAGCGTTTGAACTTCCAGATTCTCCTTCTCTCCTAAATTCTGGCCTCTCAGCCGCCGCTGAAAATACAGATAGATTTATATTTTGGTGACATGTTAAAAAATTCCACCCTTCCGAACGTTCCGAATCACCGAGTTCCTATACGCTCCCAGAGATGCATCAGTTTTTCCAGAATCCGGAACCAAAAAGGGGACACACACACACACACACACACGATCAGTCCTTTTACCCCTCGCTGGTTCAAAATCTTGGTGTTGGGAAAGGACTACCCGCCCAAATAAAGCGAAAGAAATCAATACAGAGTGTGAGAAAGACGCGATTGCTTCAGAGGGGGCTCGCACCGCTTCATGAATCCTTCCTGTCTTAAAAATGTGCAGTTTACGATTCATTATAGAACAGATTACACCTCCCTTTCTCTCTCTTTCTCTTCCTCCTACACGATTATTTCGCATTTACAGGATCCAGAGTTTGGCACTGGATGGGAAGTTCCGCAGAACTCAGACCTGTCAAGTGAGCGTGTTTTAAGATCCAGCTGTTCAAACCGGGCTCGGCAGAAGGTGGCAGACCTCTGAATAATCTGCAAGAGATCAGCGAGGATTTCTGACTCCCATTTTTTTCGAGTGAGCTGCAAATGACAGCTGGGAGCCTCCAGACAGGCACACGTAATGCCCTTGAGGAAAATGTCAGGTAACCAAGAGCAGCTTTCTGCGCCGAACGACTGAGGACTCCTTGCAGGTCCAAGACTGTATTCCTAGGCTCAGAATTCTGACATTCTTGTGTGTCTGTGTGCCTTTAAGTCGCCTTTCGACTTACGGTGACCCCATGAATTTCACTGCGTTTTCTTAGGTGAGAAATACTCAGAGGTGGTTTTCTCAGTTCTTTCCTCTGAAATACCGCCCGAAATAAAGTAGCTGCAGTTTTTTAAATCCAGCCTTCCATGTGCAGCTCCGGATTCTAGGTCACTCTTTTTAATTAGAACCTGCAATCCTGAAGTCTGATTATCCATATGTTAAATTACTTACCAATTTACTTCGGTAGGATTCTTTCCAAACAGAAAGGGCCAATGACTCCCCTTTAAATGACAGTTTTGTATATAGAATTCAAAGATATAGCCGTTAGTCTTTGCATACAGTTTTGTATGTAGTCATAGCCCTATTAATCCTTTTGCATACAGTGTTGTATATTGTTCACAACACCCTATTGTGGTTGCGTAGGTTCAAAATGGCGACCCTATCCTAGGATTTTCTTGGCAGGATTTCTTGGCAAGAGGTGGTTTGCCATTGCCTTCCTTTGAGGCTGAGAGACTGTGACTTTCCCAAAGCCACCCCCTGGGTTTTCATGGTTGAGGGGAGATTCTAACCCCCGTATCCCTAATCCAGCACCCCAACCACGCCAGGTACTTTCGCACTCTTATTCTCCTTTTATTGTGCCAAAAGGCACGGTAATACCTATTCCACCGTCTGTAATACAATGCTAAGCTAAGGAAAGTACGACTCTTATTTGTCTGTCTAATCCGTGTCTGCAAATGATCACTGGAAAAAAAAAATAACAAAGCGGTAACCCTATACATCCTTGACCTGACATCAGTCCCGCGGCATTCCACGGGTTTGCTCCCCTTTCTGGAAATCAGCTTCCATCAGAAAGAGAAGACCTGATTCCTGACAAAGAGAGATTCATCTTACAGAGATATTACAGAGAGCTTCTCTTACAGCGATATTTGTGAATTATATGCGGACCAAAAAAAAAAAAAAATCACTTGAAAGCAGTAGGTTTTACTTCCAAGTTTACAGATGGAGGTTTATGGATCGAGCAGGGTGAGAAGGGGGAGAGAAAGGGAGGGGGAGTGGAGGGGATTTAAAGTCAGCTCCGACTTTTGAGATGGAGGCTAGTGGTGGTTTTTTTTAATTGAAAATATTTATTTGGTGCTACAAACACCGCTTTTTCTATGCGGTCGCTCCGACTCACAATTTAGACCTTCTCGGGCTGTCCAGCGAGCGACTGGAAGTGGATTTGACTGGCCAGCAATCTTCCCAGGAATCAGTCCCAGGATCAATCCAACACTTGAGATAAACTCGGCAACCACTCACTGAAGATGTTCATCTCAGCTCTTGCTAATATTTATACAAAGCGAGTATAATTTGGAACAAATACAGGGTATATATAGCGGGATTCACAATTCAGTGTTTATAGAGTAGTAGTGGATTCCAACCCTCCGCCTTGGGTTGCCTTGAGTCGTTTGAGAAATTATCGTGGAAGGCTTGGCCAAGAGGAAAAAAAGGGGGGATTTACAAGAAGTTGATAAACTATTATTTGCCGCACATCATTAACAATCGATTCATACGGAGTGGTTACGATTCAAACTTTTCTTTTTTAAAAAAAATGCATTGGGTATATTAACTATGGACGCTGCCTATTGTTCGATTAAAACTTTGAACTGTAGGTCATTTGTTTTGCTCTCCAGAGTAAAAAAGGGAGGTAGGCAGGGTGTGACATTGTGTTCGCATTGACATATGGTCCCCAGGTTTTCCAAACAGGCACCAGAAAATAAATAATACCTATATAAATATATAAGAGGAGCCTGATTCCACCCGGAAGGCTTGTCCTGGAACTATTACGCTGAAATGAAAGTGAACTTGTGGTAGATGCTCCTGCGCGGGAGCCGTGCAGAGTGCAGGAACATTTCTCAGCCACTGTGCCTTAGCCGTTCAGTGCCCGAGTGCAACTTTTTCACCACAGAAATCCTCCCGCTGTGGAGTGGTTAAAATATATCTCTTATTCTACTTACTGATTAAACAATCCGAATCCATCAGGAAGCTACCATCTCACTGACCAAATAACTGCCCGCAGGAGATATTCCGAGCAAAACAGATTTTTTTTTTTTCTATTCTTTTCAATTTCTTAAAAAAACAAGTTACAATTGAAAGGAATCTTTACTTCTATGTTTATTTGATGTTTTCTTGGAGGTATGGGAGACAAAGGGCAACAATACCAGAATCCACAGTCAGTTGACCTTCTGTAGAACTTTATGAGGAAGAAGAGCAATAAAACTGTCTTTATTTTGTCTAACTGCCAGATCCCGTCTAATTTTGGAAGGTAAGCAGGGGCGGCTCTAGTTAGTATTTGGATGGGAGACCTCCAATTAACACCACGTGCTGTGGGCTATATTTCAGAGGAAGGACCTGACAAAACGACCTCTGTGTACTCCTTGCCTAGAAACACCCTATGAAATCCATGGGGTCACCATAAGGCGACAGGCGACTTAAAGGCGCGCGCACACACACACCCAGTAACCACGGCAGTGGTCACTGTTATTCCCATTTTGCAGATGGATGGAGAACTGAAACATACCACCAAAGCCGCAAGGTGGACCCACCGAAAGTGAACCCATTTCCCCGAAAGACTAATCCAACTCTCTGGCTACTAGCTTTCGGTCAATTTATTGGATAGTGGATAAATTGATCACTTTTGCCCGAACTCTGGAAAAAGATAGCGATTGTGCAATGTAGCCGCCCGAAAGAGATGGGACTGTTGTGGCGGGGGGGGGAGGGGCGCTAGAAATGGATGGGAGAAAGCGGTAAAGCCCACTGGCAGGGTTGCCTCTTCCCCTCCCCACTCATTTTTATAACCTTCTAAGGAAGAAGCGCCTGGCTGAAGGGGGGGATCCGTCATTTCTGATTGGCCGAGGGCACCGCTTGATTGACACTGGTTCTCCCTCTCCCTGGGCTCCGCCCCGTCCCAGTCACTTTATTGACACTAATGAGCAAGTTCTTCCCACCGGTCTCCTGCCTGGAAGTGCTGACAGATCAAGGCAACAAATTTCAATTACAAGTCCTAATTTGTGTCCGCAGAGCGTTTGTTACCCATGTCAGAACTCTTTGGCCCCTCAGACGAGGCAGAGCTTGCGGGAGGAGAAGGAAGAGGAGGAGGAGGAAGAGGAGGAGGAGGAGGGGAAGAAGAAGAAGAAGAAGAAGAGGAGGAGGAGGAAGGCGAAGGAGAGAAGCGCCGCTTTGGGGACAAGGACTACTAGGCTGCCCTCGGAAAGAGGGACGGGGGATCCGAGGAGGCGGGGAGGGGGACGGCACGCGCGCGCCCGCACCCCAAGCCACTTCGGGCTCCTCGAAGTTGGATGTAAAAAAAAAGGAGGGGGGCGCTTGGGAGGAAGACGAACTGAGAGGCCTGGGAAGGAAGAGAGCCGGGCCAGGGGGAGGGAGAGGAAAGGAGGGCTCGCTCCAGATCGCTCGGTCGCCCGATCGCTCGCTCCGAGCCCGCCAGCCCGGGCATGGCCGAGAAAAGGAGAGCCTCGCCGTGCACCATGCTGAGCCTCAAGGCTCACGCGTTCTCCGTGGAGGCGCTGATCGGAGCCGAGAAGCAGCAGCAGCAGCAGCAGCAGCAGCAGCAGCAGCAGCAGCAGCAGAAGCGGCGGAAGCTGGCGGGCGAGGAGGCGCCGGCCGAGGGGGGCGACAGGCCGCCGGGCTCGAGCGAAGGCGCGGACCCCAGCGTCGCCCTGCCGCCCGGCGCGGAGACCGGCTCGGCCGTGGCCGACGCGGCGAGGAGCTGCGGCACCCGGGCGGTGCCTCCCGGTGAGTGATCCCGGCTCCCTGTCTCCGCCGCCGGCCCCGGGTCACTCTCTCGGCGGCCTCAGCAGAGCGGAGGGGAAAACCGCTTCCCCCTGCGCTCCCCTCCGCGCCAGCCCCACTTTCCCCGCGCGGCGAAATCCCCGGCCTTCGCCGAGGGAGCCGCCGCCCCGCCGCCCCCAAGGCGCGCCCGCCTCTCCCGCTCCGTTGCTTTCCGGGGTAGCCGACCCGCCTCGCCTCGCCCTGGGGCAGCTGTCAGTGCCCGGCGCGCTCATGCAGCCCGCAAGCGCTCCGATCCTTTCTCTTCCCCGGCCCGTCTTAGGCGGGCAGGCGGGCAGGCCGGCCGGCCAGCCGGCCTTCTCCCTCCCCGGATTTCTCCAAAGTCTGTCCCCGCTCCGATGCAAGCGGTGGAAGGAAGAAGAAGGCAGAACTGATCCTGTTTTAACAGCTCCCGATATAGTGATGAGGCAGGGCCTCTTTTCCTGAGGGTCCTAACGTCGTTATTAGTTGAATAACGCCGTGTAACATCTCCGCTTCTCAGTCGCGTCCCAGCTTCGTTTTCCATGGGAGACCCGTGTAGGATCCGTACTTTCCGGTTCTCTGTTATGCCCCCGAATCCCAGTCGTGTTCCTCCAGCAGCAATTCTTGATGAGTCCAATGAAATTTACTCCCAAATAAGTCCCCACGAAATTGCACGCTTGCAGCATCCTAGTGATGCTTCACTAACAGTGCAGTCTCATGTCGAGTTAAATCCTATTTACTCTGATTTAAATGCGTACCGGATTGTAGCCTAAATTTGCCGCTTGAAGTCATTTAATGGAGACCGTCCCAAGGAAGTGAGGACAACTTGCATCCAATTGCAAGGGGACCTAAATACACAAGGTTGATACTGTTATTTATCATCAGTTGCAACAATGAACTTAAACTCATTTGCAACAGTGAACTTAAATGTTCGTAATTTTCTGTAAAGACAGGGGGGTTGGGAAACCTCATTTAATCTGACGGATAGTTTTCCAACTCCATTTTATTGTAGAACTGTATAATCATGGTTATTAATAATCTATTTTCTCTATTAATCAAAATGAGAAGTAAACTTCTAGTCACCTACGATTATTAATTTCTTAATAATCATTTACCCAATAAGAAATCACTCCATGTCGATGTTCTTTTTAATGTTATAACAGTGTAATAACAGCGGAGGCGATCAGTTTTTACAAATTATTAGATAATTAGGTAGATCATTATTATTATTGGGTAGATTATTAGGTAGATTTACATATTATTAGGTAGATTCAATTGCAGCCGCTTCCTTCTTAATAGTCAGACTTGGACTAAAAGTGTAACACCGCTGTCTCTTTGAAAACTTTGCCGAGAACCTGATTTGGTTATTGGTTTTCCATCGTTCCTTCATAACAACTTATTTTAAATGCTTGGTGAAGTTTTAACTCCATAGAAGGACGCAATTAAGAAGTGGGATACATTTTATTAAGTAGAATCTTGTATGCAAAAAGTAAAGGAGGCTGCGAAATTATATACGTAGACCTAACTTAAGGTAACTGCTTCTGAGAGGATTTCTGTCCCTTCCCTCTCAAAAAAGAACTCAAACAACTGTGACCGTATTTTAACGATTTATTTAGAAAAACTAGAGGCCTTTGTTAACTGCATTCGCTTAGGTATTTAAAGTACTGTAGATGCTTTGCCTGATTTGTTTCCTGTTCCTCATTAGGACCCATTTAGCCAGAGGTTAAGGTAACGACTATAGTTCAGGCCCGCACTTTATAGAGTTTCAGCCACTTCGGTGTTAATAGGATCGGGCCGCGTATTTCTCACAGGATTGCAGGTTATCTTCAACAGCCCCTGCAACGCCACTACCCGAGCGGGCCGCTCGAAAAAAGCGCGCAAGCCCCGTGGAGTCGGCTGCCTATTTGCGTAAAAGCGAAACCCGAAAAATAGGGCCTTGGTAGCCTCTTTTGCACAGAGGTGGGTGTTTGGAAAATGCGTGGAGTAAACTTATGATTTTTGTGGTGGTGGTGGTGGTGGTGGTTTTCAAAATGGCCCTCAAATGAAAGCCCGGCAGCTCGATCCTGAAAAGGCTTCCCCTTTGACGCCAGAAAGGAGCGAGGACTCGCCCGCCGCTGGAAGCAACGGGACTTCCTCGAAGCCGAGCGCCGTTTTATTTCTGCGGGGTCGCCGGCCTTCTCGGAAGCCGCCCTCCACGACCGTCGCCTCCCGTGCCTTCTCCTTCAGGGAACCGCGACGTCGTCCGCAAGAACGCGCTGACCTTTCTAAAATACACCCACCCGCAAACACACACGCCGCACCGGCCTTTGCGCGCCGGGCCCTCCTCCCGGCGCCCTTCTCGCCCTTTATTTTTCCACTCCGAAAGCGCGAGGCTGGCCCGAGCCGGGCGGGAGGCGAGGCAGCGGCAAGGAAAAAACGTACAGAGGCTTCCGTCCTTCTTTCCTTCCTTCCCGCCTTTTGCCAGCCCCAAATGGCCCTTCCTCTCCGAGGGAATGGTTCTCCGCCTCGCTTCTCGCCCTTCGCGCCCAAACCCACCCAAACTCCGCTGCCCAAATGGCTGCGCGTGCCGGCAACAGCCGCCCCCCCCTCACTTCACTTCTCTCCCGTGTGGTAAATTCTTTAAACACCCGTCCCGCCAAAAAAAAAAAAAGGGAAAAAAAAGAAAAAGGAAAAAAAAGGGGGGGGAGGTCGAGGCCCTGTCAAAGTGACACGAAAGGGGGGGAAAAAGGCGCAGGAGGCACGCGCCCCTTTCCAGAGGCTGCACGTGGCCACGGGGGGGGGGCCGAAAAGGGGCCGCCAGAGGCGGCGGCGGCGGCGGCAACGGGTCCTTCTCCACCCTCAGGCTCCCTTTCCTTGCTCGGGCGAAGGAAATTTGGTGCCCAATTCGGACCCCCGCCGTCCGACTCGAGGTCTCAGGGAGGCGGTTGAGCGGCCCGGGCCGCTCGAGACGTGGCGCCTCGGGCGGCGTTTATTTGCCTCCTAACGCCACCCTCTCTTTTCCTTTCTCCCCCCCCCCCCGTCCGCTCCCCCGGCGCCCCCTCCCACCCTCAGGTAGCTGCGAGGAGAGTTTCCTGAGCGCCACGCCGCCCCCGCTGTCGCCCGGAGGACGCCCCGACAAGACGGGCGGCTCCAGGCCCGTCTCGCCGCTCCTGGCCCCGCAAGCGCCTCGGGTGGACCTGCAGGGCGCGGAGCTCTGGAAGCGCTTCCACGAGATCGGCACCGAGATGATTATCACCAAGGCGGGAAGGTAAAAAGCCAGCCCCGAGGCCCCGCCGGGTCCGCTGAGCCCGCCCGGCCTAAGCGCCTTCGGAAGACGGCAGGCCTTGGGCGCCCTTTCACCGTCCTGTGCCAGAGGGCCAGAGGCCGTTCTCCCCCTGCGCTGTTACAGTGCTGTTACTCCACTTCCGACATCCCGTGGAATCCTGGAACCCTGGGGCGAACCCCAGGGTTCCATAGGATGTTGAAAGTGGAATAATAGCACTATAACAGTCTAGTGCGGAAATGGCTCCAGTATATGCAACGAGCTCCCCCCCCCCCCCTTTTGGCTTTGTACTTCAACCAGTGCAGAGGTGTTTTGCTCCCCTGTCAAATGCCTTAGCTAATGTCGGGCGTGCATTTTGCCCTGGAGAATTCCGTGAAATGGCGCACTTGGATTCCACCCTTTCATCTTCCCTTGGAGGAACTGATGCTAAACAAAAGAGCAGGATTTATCACTGCTTATAGTTAATCTAATTGTCTCATTTATTTAAGTGAAGTATGGGTGCTTCCAAAGGATTCCAAGCTCCTTGCAAGCAAATCCATTACTAGAAGTGGAATTACCGGGAATCTGTTCTTTGATTTGACTATTTTCTTTACTTCAGCAATACTGTACCAATCTTAGATATCTTGGTTTTAAAAGAGGCAAGTACTGATTTTACTGATACTGCCAGGAAGGCCCATTTCTCTTTGTGATTCAATGTCCCCCTATGAAATCAATGACTTGGAAGGAAATTTGTTGAATTGAACATATTTTCTTTCCTGTCTAATTTGTTTAAAATGGAAGTGATCAATTTGTCTCTAAAGAGTCAACAGTCATTGTGATTTGGGACATGTATCTCTGTAAAGTCTGCTGTAGAGCAGCTCAGTTATGGTATATATTGATTCTGTTTTGTTCCACCTTTTCTGACATTTTTACACCACTAGAATTTTTCTAAAAAAAATCCTGAGAGATTTGTCACAGAGGATCAAGTAAGAGACAAAATATTCCAGTGACTTATTTATTACATATTTATTTTTAACATATTTATTATTTTCGCTTTAGGGTTATTGCAGCTTGCATCACATTCTTTCATGATATAGTTTTATTGGCCATTTAATTACATATAAAACCTTATGTTGCCAAAGGTGGATATTTAAATGACCTGTAGTTTCTAGTAATATTTAAGGATGATAGTTAAAGTCCCAAATCCACAAGTATGTCAAAATGATTTAAATAGATTGATATATAAAGCTGGATAGGCTGCAGAAATTGTAGATAATATAGAAATATGTGGAATTCTAGGCTTCCTGTTCATTATGTTAAAGCATATAAATACTACTTTCTTCTAAAGTGAACTTTTTTCTTCCCTTCCAAGGATACACATGGTAAAAACCTGCATTGTATAAAAGTATCTGAACTTATTAGAAATTACAGAAACATATTTTATTAAATCCATATGCTACCTTCTACATTTTCAGAGAGGCTTTATTAATGATTGAAGTGCAGTCTTAAACAGCACAAGGCAACATTTGTCTTAAAAGTTGTCCTGTCAAAGATTTTCCTTTTTTTTTTCTTTTTTATCTTACAGGTGCACTGAATGAACAGGGAGAACTAGTTAGCCCTGCTAGTTTTGCTCTCTTTTAGTTAATTCTGATGTCAATAACTCCTTTTCTTTTCTAAGTTTGATATCAGGGGTACTAGGCAACATCAAAAACCTAAGCAAATAAGAATTTCATGTTCCCTCCTATAAAAAAGAAAAGCATACCATTCATTTATATAAATCTTTTGAAAGGAAATTAATAGAGACAAATATTGTGCATTTGTTAGTTTGAAAAATAAACTAAATCTTGTGTTTCCTACTACTTTGGTTAGGTCCTAGTAAGAACTGCCCCAAGAACTTTTATATTAATGTAGCTCTGAATTTGTTTCCTCCTCATAATAAAATGAATGGGGTAACATCTATAAATTGTATGAAGTTTGAAGTAGAGTAGACCCATTTAATCAATGGGAACTTGATAACTCCACACTTCTATAAATTCCATTGATTAACTTGGGAGTAACATGTAGGCCCATGGCTTTTGAATTTAAAGCAAAACACTTTGGGATGAGCCCACTTAACAAAATGTTATCTTTGGCTATACTTTGTGTATGCTGAATGGGATGTGTTGTCACTTGTTTGATAACAGTTCAGTTATAAAAGTTCCTGTCCTGTGGGTACATAAAAGGGCTTACTCATGAGTATACATTTCTAGGAATGTATTATGCTATTAATGTTGGCTATTATCTTAAGCGTATAAGGCTTTGACTTACATTTACAGCCCCCTTCTGACTGCTTTTATGCAGAGATAAGTTATTTTTGTTTTCATGTTATGGTTCTTACTTTGCATGCCTAGGATCTCCATCTTCACTGTGAGTTCTTTAATATATATAGAGAGAAGGGGAGAGGGCACATGGGTGAGAACACTTTGTAAGCCATGCAACCATCTTTTGATTCAGACCTATGACTTAACACGAATGTTTCATTGGTTTTGATGGGACTTCCTTTTGAGGAAACATGCTTGGATCAAAGTGTAACTATATGAAAATTCTTGTTATTTGTGATTAATACCTGCAGTATTTTAAGAACTTTAGAATTATCAGTATGTTTGAAACTGCAGAAATACAATGTCAAAATGAAAATGGTTTGCTGATCAATATCTATTCTGAAATTATTGTAGAAGAGTTTGTACTTTGGAGTACTTTCAGGATGTATACAAAGCATGGTTTAGCAAAAGAAAGGAGTAATACTGTGCATGTAAAACATTTTGGGAATAATATTTTGCAAGCTACCTGTATAGATCTAAAAAAGAAAAAAAACTTGCAAACAATTTTAAGCAACAGAAAAGTTGAGTGTGATTCCAGAAATGTTCTTGTTTCTGTATTCAAGCATGTTATCATCATCATCATCATCATCATCATCACCATCATCATCATCTTGTTGTTATTGTTATTATTATTGCTCTTTTTTGTGTTCAGACGGATGTTTCCTGCAATGAGAGTGAAAATTTCAGGCTTGGACCCTCATCAGCAATATTACATTGCTATGGATATCGTCCCTGTGGACAATAAAAGATACAGGTATAGAATCTGAGTTATATAAAATTTGGTGTACTGGGGAAAGAATGTCTAGTTTCGAAATTAACAGAAGGTTGTGCTTAACTCTCTTCCAGATTCCTATCTTCATCCTATTGCCTTAAAAAATAAGTGCTTTGTGCCAAGCACGTGAGAACAATCAAAGGGTTTTTTTAAAAACTGCTTTGTACATTTGGCTCCTATAACTGAACACATTCTATGTTATTCAAATTATTATTCCCCCACCCACCCATCACATAAGCGAAAGTCCTCTATCCGCTTACTTTTGAATAGATTCACTGAATCTGGTAGGATAAGGGCAGATTCTCTGTGGCCTATATTGGCTGTTAGCTGTTACTTGCAAGGTTAAAGGTTGGTGCTGTGAGTCAATATTACTTGGTGTAAAAAGAGCAGCCATCTGGGACTTGATCCTGTATAAGCAGGCGATCCTCCTTGTATTCTAGAGACTTGACAGGATGAAGCTGATGGACTGAGTCTCTCTCAGCATTATCTTCCTGAGTACTCTGTGAAGCACCAGCACTTAAGTGCTAGGAGAAGGAGGTGAGGTGCAGTTGCAACAAGGATTCCATCCTGTTGACTACATGCCCCACCTGCTAGGCCAGACATCCAGTTTTGAGTGTGTCTTCTTGAAGATAGAGGGTAAACTGTCCACTCCAGTGCCCAGCATTCTCCCCTCCTGAGCTACCCAAGTATTCTTGACTAAGAAACTGAAGTCTTCCAGACTTGTGTTGTTGAGAGACTTACAACATTCACTCTTCAGCTACCTTGCCAGAGCACAGGTTTTCATGACTTCAGTGGCAATTACAGACCTGTACCAAGTCATTTATGGCCCAAGGGAGACTATTTCTTTTTCTTGGTTTGGTTATGGTAATCTGGGTTTAGTGGAGCTTTCAGCAGTTTTGTTGTCATTGATTTATGGAATGGAGAAATGGCCTAAGCAATCAACATACTTCCAATTGTCCTGTCTTAGTTCATAGAGCCAAACGAGTTCTCTGTTTTTGGGGAGACTGGGATGATAGATGAATGGGATGACACCTAAAGCAGTGATGGCAGAACACTTCGGATAAGTCTGACCAAGTCTAGACTAGAACCCTTTTAAATGGCTTGCTCCATGGTAGCATTGGTAATAGAAAAGTTTCTTTTCTGCTATTGTAATTGTACAGAATGTTTGATTAGGAGGCTAGTATAAGGCGAAAGATTTATACAATCTGAAGAGAAACGAGAGTATGCTAGTATGAGGCCTGTCATACAGGAGCCTGATAAATCTGGGTCCACAAATTGAGTAAGAAGGACTTCTCAAGAGTTGGTTGAGCTCAAACTGTTTGCAAGATAGTTTGCAGATAAAGCTACAGTCATATTTAGTCCAACTGGGATACCACACCCTACTCAGTAGTTGTTTATGTAATTTCTGTTCTTGTGTTATACGGTTATGAGTGATGCTTCTCAAATTATAGAGCTCAAGGAGATGGACAGAATTGTGGAGAAGTGAGACTGTTGACTCTTATCTTTCCTGGCTAAGAGAACCTACCAGAGGGAGGCTGGCTGAGTGTGTAAGGAGAATGATTAATGCCTCCATACAAGAAGAAGTGTCTCTACTGGACCCAAAAAATAAGGAGTGGCAATGTCATTGTTCTTTTTTTTTAAAATGCTGTCCTTGAATGATTCTACAACAGTGCTCAGTAATTTTTGGCCAGTCTCCAACACTCTGTTCTTAGGCCAGGTGCCTGCGTGTCTCTGATGGCTTCTGAACTCCAACTTATTATGGATGATACGAATCTCTAGACCAATTTGTATCTGGTTTCAGGCCTGGTTATGTGAAGGAAACTGCTCTGATCATCCCTGTGGATGATCTTCACTGGAAGCTGGACGGAACCATATACCTCTTTTGGTTTTGTTGGACTTCTCATTGATTTTCTGTACTGTTAATCTGGAATTCCTGGCTGGGATGGTATTAGGTGGCACTCTTCTGCAGTGGTTCTTGTATTTTTGAGAGTCTTGATTCTCAAAGGTGATGCTAAAGGACCAAAATTTAACATCTTGGCCATTAGCAAATGGTGTCCCTCAGGGACAGGACTGAGAAACCTGGGGCTGTGCAGACAGTGTTGAACTTACTAGTCTGTTTTCATCAGTGCTAGTCAGTCTGGCTGGTGGGCTAGTGTTTCATCAACACCTGGAATGCAAAAGGAACCCAGGTCTAAGCTACATGAATTTTCTGGTAGAGATCGTTTGTGGGTTTGAAGTTTTATGTCATTGATTTCTAACTCTCCCAAAAGTCCAAGGAAGCTATCTGGTATTAGTAATGAACTGCATGAGGGTGAACGAGTGGACATTTCATGTAGACAAGACAAACAGAAAGTCAACTCAGGGAAGTAGGATTTGGCCATTTTTAGATAGTGTATAGTCCCCCAGAAAAATCGGTTTCATGGTTTCGGAAGTATTCAGGATAACTAGGTTTACTCTAGCAGCTGAATGCCAGGATTTCAGTGGCATCCAGGAGTCATTTCAGCTCAGCTGAAGCTGGTGTGCCAACTTTGTCTATTCTTGAGCTGTCTAATGTGGTCATAGTAGCACACATCTTAGTTTCACTTTTCTTGTATTGTTGCAACATTTTATAGGAGATATCTTTGAAAGCTGTTCAGAAATTTTAGCTGATTCAAAATGTTTTAGGTGGGCTGCTGACCTTAGAGACAACATGTAACTATAACTGTTATACTAATTGTACATTTCTGGGCACAGTTCAAAATGCTGGTCATGACCCATGAAACCAAAAATGATTTAGGTCCAGTACCTGCTCAGATGTTGATAACCTGCAAGAGGCTCTTCATTCTGTCCGATTGGCATCTGATGTGGATGGAGCAGGAACTTGAGAAAGGATCTCAGACTTGGGAACTCTCTACTCTGGCTTGCCTCCTTCATGCAAAAGCCTTTCTGTTTAAAATAGACCTTTGGCATATAGTGCCCAACTGTCTTTTCTGTTGATTTGTGTTTTAACCTATATGTTGATTCATTAATCATTTAACTAGCTGCTAGTTTTATATTGTTGTATAGTGTTGTTTAGATTTTTATAGCAATTCCTATTGTTTGTTATATTGTTCTCTAATTGTGAATTTTATTGTTGTTAGCCATTTTCATGGGAAGGTGATACATAAACCTAGTGAAATAAATATATTCACAACTATAGAATAACAATTTTGATGGCTTTGTTTAGTTATTTATTGGTATTATTCTCTACCCAGTTGCTTTCAGTAACTGACCAGTAGTTGTCAGAAACCACTCTTTAGGCATTTTAGCATAAGGTATTGATCACATAGAATTTGACCAGGACTATAAGCATTCTAAAGAAGCCTTCCCACAAAAACTCCTGGCATGAATTTGTAGGAACAGGAACACAGTGGCTGCTCTCAGCAATTTAAGACCCTACAAATCTCTTTCCCAAGTATATTTACAGTGGTGTTAAAGAAGTTTTGGGCAAATGATTCTGTGAGGAAAGCTTTATATTCTTATATGTTAATAGTCTCATTAAAACCATCATTAGAACAATATTGTAATGCTGTTGTTAAGAAAACGAAGCTACAGAATATAAGGAAGATAACTTCCTTATGCTTATCCTTCCATCTCCAGTCTTGTTTCTATACAGAAATTCAGTCCTGTTGTTCTTATACCCTGAAGCCTACATCTGCTGGATTATAGTGCAGGGAAATGAATAAAAAAAACTATCATCTTGGATCCAAATAGAAGTTGTATAACAGTTCTCTGAGTGTGAGGATCCAACCCTAAGTAGATATCCGGCGATAAATAGTACAGTGGAAGTAATATGTTTAGGATTGTTCTGCCCATCATGAACAGATGTATATTTTGTACATATATTCTGTAGTAAATGCCATACTTTTGAATTTAGCAAGGATATATTTCTTTAACACTAATCTTAATTTTAAAATGATGTAAAATTTTTGCCCAGTTCATTGGCTTACGTGTTCATGATTCATGCATATAACTTCTGTTATGCATTTCAACCCTTCTGTAGGTATGGCTATCAAACAGTTTATTCATTTCTTTCTTCTGAATGATCCTTACTCCTTGAGCTAAGGCATAAAGCTTTCCAAATATTGGAAGTAAACCTTTAAGTCCTTTTGAAATGAATATGACTTGTATGAAACCTGTACTTTGCATTTTACGTTTATTGACTTGGATCATGAGTTTCATGGAATTCTGTTCGCAGGATTCTCTTGCAAAACTTGACGTGGAAAAATGGTGATTTACAATTTTCATGGAATTTATGGATTTGCATGCAATAGGGCTCATTGTAGGACAAAGTTATTTTGCTTGTGGTACATTTGGTGTTTACAAAATATTGCATGCATTTTAAAAATAAGAACCACTGAAAAGTATGCAGTAGAAAAATGAAAGTAAACAAATTGATACATTGTAGAAAATGCTTACATAAAATGTGTACAAATTTACATATGGGAACCAAAAAGAAAACAAAAACAAAAACAAATCTTGCAACCAAATGTGAACAAAGGTTAGGAGGAGAATGTGGAAGAAACTCAACAAAATGGAGTTTTTTCGCTTCTGTATCTGGCAGAGGAAGGAAGGTGAAGAGAATGTTAGCTGATTCATTCCTTCGCTTTGTTCGTCCTAGAAATCTATTGGGGGGGTGTTTCAGGATCCTTCAGAATAGTTGTGCGTATGAGAGAAGATGAGCTGTGGGGAGATGGGGATAATAATTAAAAATTGCTTCCCTCTGCCCTCTTCCAGTGGAAGCCTCAGAACCTCTCCCTTGAATGGAAGGAGCCCTTCTGTTTTACAGATAGCTTTCAGATTGCAATGGAAGGTACCCTTACCTGAGAGTAAGCCCCATTGACTTACTTCTGTGTAAACATGCATAAGATTGCATTGGTAGATTCTGAGACAGTGATGGCCAATTTTTGTTTGGTTGATATTCAGAAACAAAACTTTTGTTGATTCAGATAATAACATTTGACATCATTTAATCTTACATTTATCCAAAAGAGCTTTGAAATAAATACTTACACTGTAGTGCAATAATCTCCCTCAGTGTTTTCAACATTCACTGGAATGGAACAAGCAGTTCCATATTACGTCCTGTGTCTGGAGCTCATTGTTTGCAATAGTACGTATACAGGGCTCAGGTCTGAGGCATACATGTTTTTATAGAATAGATCATTCATTTTGTGTTACTTCTGTGTCATCTTACAGGAAAAGTATTTTATCAACCCAAATGTTTATAGCACTGGTGGCTTAGTTAGATAACTAAGTTATCTAACACTATAACAAAAAATTACTTGATGGCTATTTTAAGAGATGTTTTTCTCTCTCCCTCTCTGTTGCAGACAGAATATTTACGATGGATAAATATTCTTCCTAAATATATCTGTTGGCTTAGTTTTTCATAGAATCTTTTGAACAAAAGTGGATTATCTGTAATATTACAAGGGAAATACAGTGAGATAAATCTGAATTGCACTGTAATTTTAATAAGTGGTCTCTGAAAATCTTCTTCATAGAATTTATTCATTTAATTTCTTAGCAATTTTAAATATTCCATTATAATAATTAGCAATTTTCTTTGAATATTTAATCTAACCTTTAGTTAATTTTAGAAGCCCCATTTAGTTTGAGGAAACACTGGGCTAGGTCAAACAAAAATAGTTTGTGCCAAACTCTTTTTTTGGAACTGTGCTTTTGCCATTAAACAGAGAAATAACATTGTCAGGAAGGGACTTGCCCTTTCTTGCTGTGGTGAATATGCTTTCATATAAATTACACAATCCAATTTTGTTTTGTTGCTGTTACTGAACAATACTAATAAATTATTTCTAACATGGATCTCATACACACTGGGTTTGTTCCTATAGGTATGTTTATCACAGCTCCAAATGGATGGTAGCTGGTAACGCTGATTCACCTGTGCCTCCCCGGGTATATATTCACCCAGATTCACCTGCCTCTGGAGAGACTTGGATGAGGCAAGTGATTAGCTTTGACAAACTGAAACTTACAAACAATGAGCTGGATGACCAGGGCCATGTGAGTATTTGGTTTTATACAGTATTAATGTACTGCACACTTAAAAAAAGACTTGTGATGCACAGTGTCATACTAAAATTAACTGATCTAGCAAAACACAGATCTGTTTAGGTATACTCACACTTTCATATTTTGCTGTTAAAATTAATTTATAATAGGGTTCCATTTTATGTCTCCTAATTAATTTGGACTCCATAGATAGGTAGCTAAGTACATTTAAGTTAACTAAACTGAAAATGTAAGTACTACCTACACATTTTGCATTGCACATCTAGTAGCTTTTGTTTTTTCTTCACAAAATATGATGAAAAAGCATGTCTCTCATGAAAACACACTTCTTCAGCATGTAGGAACCTTACCTGAATATGAGAAATCTAGCTAATGATTTTTAAAATAATTTGTGCAAAAGCCCCATGTGGTGTTAATAACAGTCCTCAAAAAGAACAACATGAGAGCAGTGTTTGCCTTGATAATGATTTATTACGTACCTTGAGAAGCAAAACCTTTTCACAGCTGAAGCTCATTACATCTGCAAAACTGGCAGGGAATTTTGTGGTTTAAGTGTTCTGTTTGCAAGTTCCGAATTGTTTAGTTATGACACCACCTCACGTGACAAAATATGCTATACTACTATTTCCTGTTCTCTTCAAAATAGAGACAGAGAGAGGGGAAGACATGAAAACCAATAGCTCAAAAATTCTTAATTCGTACTCACATTCTACACATTCATAAATAATCACCTTAAAAATTGTTTATATGGTGGGATTTCTTGATGGTAGACTTTGAAAAGTCAGTAATAAATTAATACATTAATTTTTTCAAAACAACAGCAGTCTGTTGTATGTCTGAGATATATGAAGACTGGCTTAGTATTCTTATAGGGACTGGCACTCTGTTTTCCTCATAAGCTTAAAGGCAGCAATTTATATATCACCTCATCTGTGTTGAATGCTCTGGCCCTTGGGCCACTGTAGAAGAAACTATTAATTTTTTTAAAAAAACTGTTTTTATTAACATGCATTGTGTATATAAAACAACTTACAGAAGATTACAAAGACATACGGTAAACAAAAAGACAGACTCAAACATCTAACCTACTATTGTCTTATCTAAATTAAATTAAACTAACTAAACTCCAACTAAAAGGGGGCAAAAATAGATATAAAAGACTTTTAACTCACTAGTTTTTGGTTCTAAGATAACCTACAGAGTATACTTCTTCTAGTGTGTCTGTCGGTATCACATTAATGCCTAGTGTTTAATAATTATAAGCTCAGAAGGAACTATTAATGAGTTTAGTCTGTACTGCTCTATGGAGGGAGAACACCGTTTCTGCTCATTATGCCTTTTGTTAGCAATAAGGGGTTTCTACATAAAACAAACTAAATTCTCTTGAGATTCTCTGAGGTGAATGGTCAACTGCCAGTAGTATAGCTGCTAGAGTTGGTGTGACCTTAATTCAGTAAGGTCAATATGGAACTTTCCACACCTAGAATGTTCACAATCTGAATGCCTTCTTTTGTTTTGTTTCTGCCATCTGTTATTAACGATTCATTAAGATGTGTAATCTTGCAAACTTAGGCCAGATATATAGTAGCGTGATTATTGATTTGTAAATGTCAAATTAAAATTTTAGACAAGAAATTACATCTTTGGCCATTTCTGCACTAGTCTGTTATAACCTCAAGGCCCCTCCCTAAACTGCAAACCCCAGGGTTCCATAGGATATTGAAAGTGGAATAATAGCACTATAACAGGCTAGTGTGGGAATGGTCTTTGTGCATGTAGGTGTATGTGCTTTCAGGTCACCTGTTGACTTACAGCAACCCCATGAATTTCATAGAGTTTTCTTAGCAAAGGAGTACTCAGAGGTGGTTTTACAAGTTCCTTTTCTGACATATAGCCTACAGCACCTGGTAGTTTCCCATCCAAGTAGTAACCTTGGCTGATCCTGCTTAGTTTCCAAGATCAGGCAGGATTTAGGGCATTTAGGTCCATGATATCCCAAAGGAGAGCATGGAGCTCCACCTAGAAGTTAGTGTGTTATATAGTTTGGCTCTGGCTTTCTGAAGCTTGATTCAGTAAACCTCATCAAAACCAAGGGGACTAAATAAAGCGTGAGTAAGGAAAAAATACAGAAGTAAATGATGTAGAACTAATATGCATAGTACTGGTTGGCAAAGTCTTAAATATTCACAGTATTAGTCAAACTAACAGAGGGAGCTATCTTATCAAGCAGTCCTCTAATGTCATTGTTTCAAACGAACGTGACTGGGAGCAGCATTTGGGGGACTGTTCTGAAACTGAGCTTTATTCAGGAAATATTCTAGAGTCTGGAATTGACAATGGTTGTACTAATTACTTATAAACATTATTTTCACTGTGCGCAGCAGGTAGTTAAACCTCTCTGTGTTAGATAATGGCAGTCTACAAACACATTCTCAGGATGGGTAGAGAGCAAGTTTCCACACTGTGTAATCACAGGGTTTAACTTATTTCCCCTCTGAATTGAAAACTACATAACTCTTGCTGTAAAGCTATTATTCATTGTATGGAATGCTTTGGAATTGAGCACTCCACTTTAATGAGTACTTCAGTTTGGAGGAGAACCAAGTAGTTTTCTCCTAGAACAATTCAAAAATACACATTGAACTGATTCAGGCCTAAAATGTGCCTTGAAAATTGGAGTATAGGGTTTGGAGACAAAAGATTGTATAAGAAATTCGTCTTTCTAAAATTGGAGAGATTGCAAAGAATGTCCTTTATTGTTACCAGAAATATAAACCAGAGAAATGACTGTTCCAAAATATATACTTTTATTCTTTGACCATTATGACAGAATGAAAAAGTGTTTTGAGATTACTGAATTATTACACATGTAGAATAAATCACAGGGGCAAATGTTTTTTATATAAATGGAGAGATGAAGGTTGGAGGTAGTATTACATGAGGCAGTATTCAAACTGTTGCACTCTTGTGAAGTACAGCATTAATTTTATTGTATTTTAGACTTCATTAATTGTTAACATACAGTTGGCCTTCCATATCGGCAGATTCTGTATCCACAGGCTCAACCAATCACGGCTTGAAAATATTTTAAAAAATCCAAAAATCAACCTTTATTTTTGTCATTTTATATAAGCGATGCCATTTTACTATACCATTATACATAATGGGACTTGAGCATCCACAAATTTTGGTAGCTGCAGAGGATCCTGGAGCCAACCCCATTGGATACTGAGGGGCCTCAGTATTTCATATTTTCAGTAAAATCAGTGAGAACTAAGGGTATATGAACAACAACCAATTATGTTCATTTTGCTGAAGAAAAGAATGCATCACCATCAGATTTTCATGTTTAGGAGCTACAGTTAGGTGTTTGTGAAACTGAGAACAGAAGAGTCTTCCTGTATCAGACCTAAGGCCTATCTAATCTAGCGATGGAAAAAAAACTGACAGTTTTGCTTTGTCCCATGTTCATATTTTTAAAAATCTCAAACATTTTCCATCATTTTTTTGAAAAAAAAACCCCCTCAATATTTGAGATTTCTTTTTGAAAATGAACCAAACAAATTATTATATGATTTATAATTATGTAATTAATTATGATTAATTTGTAATCCAGGCCAGTGTCATGTTTCCCACAGTGACCATTCAGATGAATCTGAGAAATCAAAAAGCTGTACATAAGAAAATTAGTCCTCTCCCACTCCTGCTTCCCATCAACTGGTATTTAGAGATATGGAAATGGAAACCAGCCATCGTGGGTAGTATCTGTTAATACGATTTAGATTCTAGATGGGGAAAGCGGAACTGTATTTGGAGCTATTCTTTACTTTGTCTAAACTTCTCTCACACATGTAAATTTCTACATGGAATATCAAGATACACCCAGAGATCCTATTCTGTATGCAGATGTGCAAGCCTTTACATACTATAAATGAATGAATGAATGAATGAATATGCACAATTAAACCTAAGTGGAGCTGTGTGAGCAATATTTTAGTTCTCTGAATCTCGACTAGTATTTGTAGAGCACAATTAAGGTTGATTACTGTTGTGTAGTTATTTGCTTGTGAATTGTTCTAGATATATTTGTCAAGGTTGCCAAGTGCATGTGCTAGAAAAATTCTGTAAAGCTAAAGAATTTGATAGAAGCTCAAAACTTCTAGGTATCACTTGGTTACATATAACTTCCTGTAAGATAAACAACCATTCTCTCTAATTCTTGCTACATAACCCATTCTCCAATTTCTTGGCATCCTAGAGAACAGAATACACTATGTAACCTTCAGAGTGCCAGGTTGTTCTTTTGGAAGACTTTTCCTAGAAATACCAGAAATACAATAACACAGATGCAAGCATTTTGGGGGTTACCAAATGCAAAGCCATTTTTGTTCCCACTTGGCCCCCTCCACCCTCAGTCTGAAGAACTGAAGTCTGGCCTATCTCCATCTTAGCTAATTTACTTTTAATTATCATCAAAAGCTTGTTGCTTTAAGATTTTTTGGTTAACTGTTCAGCACTTTTTTTTAGTCATATATTTTTATATACAAGGCAGATATAGGTATTCTCATGTAATCCCACTATAACAGTTGAGCATATAATAAACCATTTTATGGAGTTTTTAATGGCACCACTCACTAGATCCCTTTAGTCCGTTCGTTTGTTTATCTGTTAATAAAACATTATCTGTATACATACCATCTCTGTAATTTGTAGCTAGTGGGACAGGGGACACAGTGTTCTGGCACTTCTTGTTGACTTCATGAAAGTACTGATGAAGCCTAGTTTTTTTGTTATACAAGGTGCTTTACAAACAGTTGAATTTTTTTTTCCAGTCCTGCTGTATGTCATTGATAGAATTGATTATTCTTAACAAGTTAGGTGCATTACAGTCAGATTTTATCTCCTGTGGAGTCATGGCATTGTGAAAATGGAACAGATTGGCTTGGCTCCTAAATTGTTCCTACATTAACATAAGGAAGGGTGTGATATCTGCTGACTCCTTCATCCATCTGGAGTCCTCCATACAGATATCACATACTATTAAGACAAGTTACTTAACCAGCCAGCTAGAGAGTAAGAGGTAAGGTCAAAAGTCCAGTTATGTGAATGCAAATTCTGTTCTAGTTATCGAATGTTAATTATGATGTATTGAAGAATATTCTGTATTTTTAATAATTTTTAAAAATGTATTTAAAATCTTCTATTAAAATCTGAATTTTGTTCTGTTTGTGGAAGGCAATCACCCAGTGATAGTCATTTGAGAAAACTGATAGTAAGTCTGTAAAAATAATAATAATTCTCCAGTTTTTTAAAAACACAATTTGCAGTGTCTTGCAAATGAGCCTCTGGTTGGAAAAAGTAAACTGGAGTTATTTTTTGTTTGTTTACATAGTGCCAAACACAGAGAAGCATATTGGATTGGGACCAGTGTGTTCAGGATTGTAATTTCTTCTTTTTCAGTGTCATTTTTAACAAAGCAAAACAAAAAGATCAGAGATGCAAGAAATGTTTAAATGTTTAATTCAGCAGAACATTTTTTGGCATCTTTCTCAGTATTAGGGTACAGAAGTTGGGAAACTACATTCTGGGGAAAGTTTATCTAAGCACGATTTTTGGTGAGCTTCTGATGTAATTGTCAAAAATCTGACTTCAATCTAGTGAAAAGTCAAGTATCCAGAAAGTTGCTTATCCAAAACAGTATTACATCCTCTAGCGTAAAGTGAATTCATATAAAGAGCATCGTAGCTAGCCAAGCCCTTATTTTGTTCAAATATAAAGCTCATCCTTTTATTGGACAATTAGTTTCATGTTATTTCGCATTCTGTTTGATGCCAAAAAGTTGGGGGGGGGGATGACATGACATGTTAATATTCTGTGGCCAATAATGAAACAGGAAATTAAAAAATTTCCTCCCTTTAATTAGATTTTCTATCGGCTAGTGGCCATAAAACTCTCTTTTATATATCTTCATAGGCTTCCAAAAGCAATAGTTACGTTTTTGATTTTGAACTATTAAAAGCAAATTCATATGCAATGTAAAACGAATGTGAAAATTTATCCAAGAATGCTTGAAAATCATGATTAATGCAGCATTATAAAAATATTTATACATATGTTTCATAGATTTCCACAGTACCAATTTTGAAGTGAGGAAAAGAGAGGAGACATCAGAGATCTATTGGGAATGTTTAGTCCAATGTATCTCATGTCTTACTTCTCTTCTTTAGAGATACTGGTTACATAAAAGCGCTGTTCTGTACTAAGTATAAACACTTTTAGTTTCCTTTTCCTCTCTCTTTGTACTTTCAGTTTTGAATAGTATCATCAACCTCTTTTTTTTTTTTTGGCCATCTCATGGGCTTTTGTTCTGTTCAGCTTGTATTCATCACCAGTGTTTATGTGTAGATGATTTCACATATATAAATAGAAGTTCTTAATTCTGTACAGTGAAAGACAGAGCTTGCCAACCCCTTTTTTGTTCATAGACACATCTAGAATTTTGAGAGATTACAGCGGCTCTCTCACAAAATGACTGCCATCGTGGATACAGCCAGTCGCAAAACACTCGTTTCCTAGAAGGCAAACTAGTGACTACGTCGTCATAGTAATTTGATGAAAAGCCTTAGCGCAGAGCAGATGTGGAGTCTGAGCTGACAGTCTTTTGATCCTGTAATTTTATGCTTCCGTTTCTTAGAAGACCAACTAATTTGGTTAAGAGACTTGAGTACAAGTCAAAGATGGGCTCTGAAGCCCAAATCCCAAATCTCATGTTTCCTTCCCTAAAGTAAGTATCAGAGAGGGCAAACTGATGAGCTGAACATCCACAGCCCTGTAGTTAACACACCTGACACATGCACACATGCATATACATGCACAAATTGTGCCAGTACATACATTCACACACATTAGTCAACACACAACAACAACAACAACAAATATCTACACTAGATCACACACAAAATTAAAAAAGGCAATACACTGACAATGCTACCCTCACTTTCTGCCATTCCCTCTTGCTCCCTGTCTCCCCAGATTAACTCCATGCCCTTGGACTTCTGGATACATTTCGGAATAGGTGGCACCCTCTTATCAGTTCATTTTAAAGAATCTTTTGTTGCGCAATGTATTTTAAAGCTGATATTGGGAGTCTGGCATATTGCTTTGGAGCAGACCCATTTTCTAAGTTGTTTTTAAATTAATACTATTGTTTAAAAAGTTAAAGATCAAGTGTTCTCAGACATAATGCCAGGGACTCTTGATCTAATTCAGCCATAATTCTGTATTAGAGTTCTCCCGATATGGGGCTTTATGATTTGACAAATGTTCTGCCTAGCTGGTGGAGAATCTAGTATATCCCTGCAAAGAAAGATAAGCTATACTCAGCAAGCCTAAGGTGAATGACTCTGTGTGTGTGTGTGTGTGAGGATGCACGGACTGGAGATGAAGGAGAGGGTGAATTAGGCTGACTTTATGGCAAATTAGCTACAGGAAGGGTCTCTCTCGGATTATCTGCTGGCTGCCTTTACTGTCAGGGCTGATTGGTTGGTGTTGTGGTTGTGTATTGATGGAACATAGTGTGGGTGGCTTCTCTATTTCTTAAGAGCATGAGAGTATCATCTTTGCCATGTTGGGAAGATGTTTTTTGTGGGTTATGTTTCAGCTTTCCTTATTTGGCTGACCACACACTACAGAGGTAGGACTCATATGACGCTAGTCAGTATACCTAATAGTGAGGAATGGTGGGAGTTTCAGTCCAACAACATTTGGTGGTTTTCACATTTTCTACCTTGTCATACTGGATATGATAGCTGTTCCACTGATGAAGGAAAGGTATATTTCCAGACCAGGAATCAATGTATTATATGAACCTGAACCATCAGCCCATGGTCAATATTGCATTGTCCTTTTGCAAAGTTTTTTTAGGACTATGCAAGCTACATAGTTTTATGGTACATCAGTAAGCACTTAAATGAAAGAACAGAAGCATCTGCCTTACACCCTTGGTTGATCGTAGTCCACTGTTGTCAACATTGCCTGACAGTGACTTTCTGGGGTTTTAGGTAGGATTCTTTCTTAGCTCTACCTAGAGATCCCTTCTCCCAAATACTAACCTGGCTTAACACTGTTTAGCACCTGAAATCCGATGAGATGGGGGCATTCTTTGGGTAATGTAGCGGTATGATAAGCGAACAGCATGGTGTCATTATTTCTGCTATGTCTTCTGTTGGTAGGCAACATTTTGGGCAAAGATGCTGGGTATGTTTCTGTGAGTTTTTAAAAAATACACATTTTTTAAGGCAAAAAAAAATGAAATGAACAAATATTTCTTGTATTTGTTTGTATGCTAGCCAGTGGTTGATTTTTTTGTATTTTTTCATGATTCAGCAGAGAGTATTCCAAAGTACTTCTGAAAATATTCAGAGATCTGGAGAGAATCCAGCTATCCAATCCCTTTTTAGACCATGCTTACTGCCTTAAAATGGTTACAAAACCATCTCCCTGGGATACTTAATTGAACTGAAATCTAGCCAATTTTGAGATGGATTGCAGCATACTTGCATTACCCCCAAAATATAATAAAGCAAGATAGGCAATACATTTCAATGTATTTAAAGTGCTGATACAGAAGAAACAGGAAGAAAGCTAGTTCTGTTTTTTTTTCTCTCTTTTTTGTTCTGTCTTTCTTTGATGTAGATTATTCTCCATTCTATGCACAAGTATCAACCACGTGTCCATGTCATTCGGAAAGACTGTGGGGATGATCTTTCTCCTGTCAAACCCATTCCTTCAGGAGAAGGAGTAAAGGCCTTCTCCTTTCCTGAAACTGTTTTCACAACTGTGACAGCATATCAAAACCAACAGGTAATTTTTATTTTTTTTTAATTTTTGATTGTTCATACTTTAGTGGGATTTTTCCTAAATTCTAATCAAATAGAAGAAATATACTAGGTAAATACGCTGAACATAACACTGTGTTAAAAAGAAAGTAAGCTAATGTCCTTTAAATTATTCAATAACGTATATTACTATTGTTGCTGAACTACACCTATATTTACTTAAGATGAGAAAACCTCTCAGATCACACTTTTGATTTCTTCTCCTCAGAGAATAAATCGTCAGTAGGAAGTAAGACAGGAAGGGAAAGATGATGCCTCTTTACCTCAGGAGTTCTCCTTTTGTAGTGTTCTCTTGGGTTTATCAGAGATCTTCAGCAGTTTTAGCCATAATAATCTACTTTGTTTCACATAGACTGTGTACTATGTATTGTCCATAGCTTTATAAACCATGATTTTTGGCGTCATGCAGAAAATATGGTAGCTGTGAACTCTTCCCTTGAATTTCCAATCATATCCCAGCTTTAGCATAAAGATCTTGATGGATTAAAAAAAATCATACCCGGATGTTTTCTTTGAATGAGGTAAATATGGCATAATGTAAAGCAATGTGAGAAAGAGAGAGGGAGGCATCAGGAGGCCATTTTGGGAGAAAGAAAACAATTAAAGAATTCAGTGATTGCAAAACATGGTAGGATAGAATGGCTGTCTCAGATCTTTGGGGGAGGGGGGCAAGGGGTGATGCAGCCCCAAACTTTTCGTGGTTTCTTGCTCATTTCAAAAAGAAGGTTTCATGTCTTTCCAGGCCCATTTATATGCTGCAGTCAGTCAAGAGACTAAATTCTAGACGTTCTTCAATGAATTTTCCATAATAACAAAAATGACTCCAAAGTGGGCATCCACATTCAGTGGGTCCGCTTGGCTTTTACATCATAAGATGGCATGCATCCCAGATGCTCATTTACATTGCCCTTTACTCTCATGGCCTTCCTTTCTTGCATGTAGAACATCCAAATTCCATACCTTAGTTCAAAGTTTAACTTCCTTTCTTTTCTTTAAATGTTTTGATATTCTGTAGTTACAATGTAATTGTAATAATATAGTACAGTACTTTTTATATTTCTTAGAATCTCTCAGAATGCTTTCAGGGTTTTATCAATTAAATGATATTATCTGTATTTTATCCATGGAGAAATGGCTATTAAGAGATATATATAGGAAAGTGGTTGTTAATCAGGTTGTTCAACTTCATACAGTCAGTTTCAAAATTTTAAAAAGTCTATAGTTTGCCAAAGTGTATCAACAGTGTAATTTCATTTGATACACTGAAAATGATTTAGTCATGATATGTCGGAATGGTGTGAAATTTACATGTGTGATTTTGCTATCGTGTCATTAAATTCTTCTGAAGTTAAAACAATGTGCAGAGAAATCCTATACGTGTCCTCTCAGAAGCAGGGCCCCATTGGGTTCAGTGGGATTAACTCCCAAGTAAGTGTAGATAGAATTGCAACCTAAATGAGCACAGAGAAAAATGTATCATCATAACCACCATATTATGGCCAGGATCCAAAGAGCAACTCAGTTAATTCTGCATGCCAAAGGGGGTTTTGGGATTGTATTTCTTGAACATGAGCCCTGGATAACAGATGGCAAGATGGTTTTGAAACAGCAGTTTCAGAGGCAGTTTGCAATAGCTGACTTAGAGGAAAAGTCAAAAGTTCCTACTTGTACATCTTGAGATCTTGGGTGCACCTAAAGTAACTTCTGTATCTCTTTGGATCCTGGCCTATATTGTACACTTGTGATAGATCAGAGTTATCATATGTGCCATCTCAAGCAGTGGAAAAAGAGGATGTATAATATAATAGTCATAATCATGTTGGTGAATTATGCATGTAGAAAGTTCCCTACTGAAGCAATCAGTTCAAGGATTTGGAAGTAGATTTGTACATGTGTGCCATGTCCATGGCACATAGATGCTCATGTGGATTTGGCTGTGTTTTCAGTTATACAATGTTGGCATTCAACACACGGTTTGTGTAGCACAATTAATGCATATCTTCATGTGTGAAGATTTACACTATGCAGCTCTAAGGTAGGAATACAGGTTTTTTCCTTTGTTCATTAAGCATTTCAGAAAAGT
The DNA here is from genome assembly GCA_030412105.1 of Cyclura pinguis. Lineage (NCBI taxonomy): Eukaryota > Metazoa > Chordata > Lepidosauria > Squamata > Iguanidae > Cyclura > Cyclura pinguis. Next base: position 124,921,622 of record CM059599.1, read on the forward strand.
AGAGGCTTTAGGCTTCTGCGATGGAGGGATGGTGTACCTCTCCTTTCTGCTACCATGTTCAGAGTGATAAGACAGGGCCCACCAAATCTTACCTTCCAGCCTGCAGGTGTTCTATTAACTCTTTCTAACTGAAGAAGGCAGTAGCAGGAAGTAGCTGCCAGCCTGTAACATACAGGGACAAGGTGCCTTCAGTGCATTGGTATGGGAGTGTGAAAATTTAGTTGTGAAGGCATGGGCTGTGAGTTTTCTTCTTAGGTTACCACTGTCTTCATCCCAATAAGTCAATTTCTGTCATGAACAAGTAGCCTGTGATGCCTGTAATCTTCTAGATCAATGGTGAGTATCTCAAACTGGTTTGACTGGTGGATCAAGACACTAAGAGACACGAGTCTGAATCCCCACTCAGCCATGGTGACTTACTGGGTATCTTTAGGCAAGTCAAAGAAAGAATTAAGATAGTTGGATAAAAATTCACCAAGTATTTCCATCTTGTTCAAATATACTTAAGGCCTGGGTAAAATTATTTCAGATAATATGAAAAAGCAACTCTTTATCATGAAAGTTAGCAAATCTCAAAGTATATGAAAAAAAAAAGCACTTGGTTTCCTATCAGTGGTAATCAGTGTGGTATAGTGGTTTGTGTGAGACATTGACATTAGGAGACCAGGGTTTTAATCCCTAGTCAGCCATGGAAACCCACTGGGTGACCCTGGGCAAGTTACACTGTCTCAGCCTAAGAGAAAGACAAGGGTTAAACCCCCTCTGAACAAATTCTGTCAAGAAAATCCTATGATAGGTTTGACTTAGGGTCACTATATGTCAGAAACAAGTAGAAGGCATACAACGAGAACAACAACAATCTAGTGAATATTAACAGTGAAGATATACCCATTAAACTTACTTCTGTTTTTTCCCATTTAACTATGTACTTTAGTTCCATTGATTTTAACATGATTCAGTCCCCCAGTGGGTTGCATGCAATCACTTGATAGTGTCCTCTTTAATATGCAGTGTTTTCTTGCCATGTCTTTGCCAAAGATGAATAATTGTATCATAGCAGTGTTTTTGCTTTTTATATCTTTTTTACTTCTTGCATTACAGACTTTTTTGATCATATGCTTGACCTTAGAAGGATGGAATGGGCTCTTCCATGAGGAGGAAAAAGTCATGCATAATAAATAAAATGGCTTTAATTCTTATTCTACATTTTCCACTACAGATTTTAATAGTCTTAGTCACAGTTGAGTGAATTCCACTGCTAGATCCATGCTTCCAGCTGGGTGCAAAATTTATGTTTCTTAGCTACATAGTGCAATTACATGAAAATGTGTGGACGGTGCGTCTGTATCCACAGACTGATGTAGCTGTGAATGGTTTCAAGGTAGATATGTTTAATAGCTCTGTAGCTGCTACCTGAACATGCTCCATTATCTTTATAGATCACCCGACTCAAGATTGACAGGAATCCATTTGCTAAAGGATTTCGAGATTCAGGACGTAATAGGTAATCTTTCAAACATTTGTAATTTATAGAATTTTTGCCATTTATTTTAGGATTAGGGTGTTAGAGTAGTCTTATAAAATACTTAGTATTCTTTTGGTGCAATACCTTGTTTACCTTGCAATACCTTGTTTGTGCCCAAAGAGATGTTCTCTGTGTTAGCATGTCTATTTATTGTATACACAATACTCTATCTACATTGTAAAATTTCCATCAGTTTTAAATTGTTCAACTATCATGGATGCCATTCTCCAACAATCCTGGGAATTGTAGCTTGTTAAGTTTTTGAAAATTCTCTGTTGGGAGATCCTTATTCACTTGTTTCAGAAGCTTAAGGCTTCCCTTCTGTGCATATTTATCAGAAATAAGCCCTGTTGAACATAGTGAAATTTACTTTTGGTAAAATGTGCATAATAGTACAAGTGTGGTTTAATAAATAGTCTGGTGGGCTAAGGAGATATAGGCTAGTGCTACTCAAAGTGGTGGTCTTGGGACTGGTTCTGGTTCTCAAACCATCTGCTTTTGGACCCAGAGAGCTTCCAGGAAGGAAAGAAACAATTATAGCCAATTAATGCAAATATAGTACCAATCCCTGCTGTCGTGGTGAAGAAAATTGTTGGTCTTTCACTAAATAAATTAGTCTTTGACATCTCCATACTCCAAAATATTCTGAAAAATTAATGGAAAAAGTAATAGCATTTAACAAAATAATGGCTGTGAGTTGAAACAGCAAAGGAGTAGACAGTATGAAACATAAGAGGAAAGTCTATCCAAAGTCTTACTTGCCTTGAAAAAATAGATAAGAACACAGACATACCCTGTGCTTGGACTATGAGCAATTATTGTCATGAACGGAAAGAGGTATAGGGGAGAGGCAGGGGATAATGATGAATGAAAGCACTACTCAGAGCTCTAGTTAATAGACGTAACTTTTCCCACTTAGAGCTAATTTGTTCATTCATTGGCTCTAAATAATGGCTTAAAAAATAAAAATAATAAATTCAGTTTTCATTAGTCTGATGTATACCCAACTGCAGTACAGTAGTAAAAGCCAGTAGAACAGGCTGTAAAGATAGGGTGATGATTGTTTGATCATTGGGCCCATGAAATATTTTGAGTATATGCCTCCTAGAGGACTGAGGTATACTGAAAAATCCATCTCTGTGTTCAACCTATAGAATCAATATCCAAGAAAGAACCTTCTCAGCTATGGCACTGGTTGTAGAATGGTTGTGGAATTGGTGCCAAGTAAAAACATTGCCTTTTTTAAAAGACTTTGGTGCTTTGTTGATTTATTCCAAAATGCTCATGTACACAGTTTTAGATCTCTTTTAAATTGTTAAATTGTTCAGTATGCTTTTAGGCTGTTTAAATTATTTTTATTGTCTTAAATTTGAAATTCTTTGAAATTGTTTAAATTTACTCCATGATATAGGGCAGGATCTAAATATAACACACAAAACATGTATGTAAAATATGTAAAATAAATAGTAGAATTATTTTTATTTGGGGTGCTCTAATTAAGAGGAGGCCATCTCAACATAGGAAAAACTGCCTTCAACATAGCACATCCTCAGTCCCAGAAGGTTTGGCTGCTGATCCTCTATAATCTGATATCTATTGATGAGGAATGGATGAAGAACCAGTCCTCCACGTGGTTTTTCATGTTCATGTTTATCTAATTATTTCACCGGTGCAATTCAAACAGTGCTTCAAGATTCAAAGTAATTAGTGTAACACCAATAGAAGCAACAAATGACGTTACGTTTACTGTGGCCAAAGATCCATCTCTTTGTTGTAGTTGGTACTTGTTGTCAACTTGGCTTCCGCTTATAGCAACTGTATGAATGTGGGACCTTCAAGAATTGTGCCATCAGCAATTTTCAGGGCTGTGGTTCCTTGATTGAGTCTATCCACTTGTAATATGGTCTTCCTCTCTTCCTCCTGTCTCCCACTTTACTAAGCATTTTGGTCTTTTCTAATGAGTCCTGTCTTCTCACAATATGGCCAAAATACAATAGCCCCAGTCTAATCATTTTGATTTCTAGGAAGAGCTCAGGCTTGATTTGTTCTAGGGTCCATTTATTGGTAATTTTGGTTGCCCCATGGTATCCACAGAACAGTCCTCCAGCATCATATTTCAAATGAGGTGATTCTCTTCCTGTCAGCTTTCTTCATTGTTCAGCTTTCATATCCATTCACAGAAATCAGAAATACCATGCCATGTGTAATCCTAACTTTGGTTATTCAATGATATACCTTTGCACTTTGAGGTGTCTTACTTAGGGACATATTTCCATATGAACTAGTTTAGGTTTGCATATTCTAGGATATTCTTTCACCCACTCTTCCTAATTCATCCCACTACACTACCATCACAAGATGCTTATGAAAGGTGTGGTGGTAGGGCAATAGCAGCAGTGTCCAGAACAACTTATTGAAAAGTTAAAATTGAGAGTTTAGATGGAAGAGCAACAGTGTTTTTGGTGCATGTACAAGAATTTTTGGATTCCAGCCAAATGATGCAGTCTGGTCATACAGCAGTGGGAAACCTCCCATCTATCAGCCAGAAGGGACCCATCAGACCTTCATATATATTTCACCAAGGCTCAACCAAGACCTCTCCTACTTCTAGAAACCCTGCCTCTTCAGGATGCAAAGGCAGAGGGAAACCTGCACTTTCTGGGACTACTGTCTTGTGATATCTGGTACACCTTGAAGAAGTGGTTCCAGAAGGTTTCTTTTGCTCATTCCTCCTGCAACACATTTACTCAGATGCAAGTGCCATTTGGTTCATTAATGATCATACTCAGGTAATCCTAGGTGCATTGCAGCATTCTGCACACTTTCCTAGGAGTAAACTGCCCTACTGAACAGAATGGAACACAATATTGTGCTTCTAACTTGTTCAGTGGAGATTTTTTTGTTGCTGTTGCTGTTGTATTTTTACAGTTAAAAATGAAAATTTGTGCCACAAGTAAATTGTATACTCTATTTTCTGTGTAAAGTAGAATAGGCCACCTGTGATCTTAGGATCACAGTAGGACTTCAGTCTGATTTCAGAAGCTCTCCACAAGCAATCAGTTCAGGCCTCTGGCAAAAGTGATCATTTTCTCAAGTGGCAGTCTGCTGATTGTGGAACAAGAAGGAGAAAGAAAAGCGGGTAGCAGAAACAGAGCTTAGAAATAATTCATCTAAAATTTATTTGTTGCTCCCAGATAATTTTTTCACAGTGTTTTCAAAATTTTCTGTTTAAATTCTGAACTGACAGTGATATTATTTTTTGAGTTATAATCAATCTGCCTTATTAATTATTCTTTACTAGCCTTTCTAGTAATTTTAATTTTGTTTTTTTAAAAAACCTGAAATTAAAACATTATGAATCGGTGAATTAATTTCATAAAATGTTCTTAATCATTTAACATTAACAAATCAATTTTTTAAAATTACTTAATGCCTTACTGCTAATGCTTATATTTCTTAGCTCCAAGAAGAAGGAAAGGGAGAAGAAAGGAATGTTGTCACTGCCTGTTGTTGGTCCTGACTTTGTCCATGATTGGCTTCAGCCCTACTCACCACCGCTGTGCAGTTCCTGACAATTATCCTTGAGGGAATAGTCCCCTAGCAAAGGAAAAACCCTCCTTACCCTGACATAGAGTGTTGAATTATTAACATAATATAGCCATAATATTCATCTGTGATTCTTTTCTGTGATACTTGTAGGCAGATCCATTTAATGAAAAGTCTTTTCTCTCTTCCTTTTGTTAATATAACTAACAGTCTCTCACATGGTTTGTAGAAACCAGTGGCTTTATGCCTTAAAAACAAGATTTCTCCTGCTGGACTTTTGCAAAGTGGAACACAATTTATAAAGTGAGAGCAGTTCTTCATGCAGGCCTTAGCAAATGATTCTATAATAATCTTTACTTGGGCAGGTATGAAAATTTCCTTTCTTAAGCAGTTCAGGAGAAAAAATATGATAGCTTAGTTAAATAAAATTGGCCATTTGGAAGTATAAATTAGGATGGTGATAAAATGTGGAAATTGTTTGAAAGCATCTTGTATAAATTATCACCTTGGCTACACTCCTCCAGGAGGTGGGCTTTTATCTCTGCTTTAGCTACAAATGAAAAGTCTCCATTACCACAGGGGGAGAAAAATGAAAGCTGTTTTTAAAGTTCACATTTAGTTAATACTTTATAACTCTTTCCCACAGCAATTCTAAATCTTTCTGGCATCACTGACCTGGAGAAGCAATATGATGGGAGAATACTAGTTCCCTAATATTGCTATGCTAAAATGCAATTGTAGTTTGATTTTTTCCTCCAAAGAAACTGAATTCCATATGTTAATTGTGCACTGCATAAAGGCATACTTTGTCTTGTCTGTCCTTAGTATACTGCCAATCACTTTAATTGTGTGACCCCAAGTTCCTGTGGAAGGAGAGAAACTGAAACATGTCTGTTTCTCCCAAGCACTCATAATTTTATAAACCTCTGTCATGCTGTTCTCCATCTTTTTTTTTAACACTAAAGAGCCTCAAGCATTTTAGCCTTTTCTGTCATGGAAAGTGATTGTTAACTATTTTCTGTATTTTCTCCCAGCTCTGTGATTTAAACAGACTTGTAATTGCATGTGAACTTAAATGTTGATTTAGACAAAATGTTTGTTATAATTTCATAAGAATGGTTTTGATAATTCTCACTAGGCTCAGCAATCTCCAAAGAGATCCCTGTTGCATTCATTTCCCTGACTGTGTCAGCCTAGTGAATTGTGAATTCTGCCTCTGAGCAAAAGATGGAAAATTGAAATTCTAGCAATTTCAACAAGTAATTATCATGGAAAAGCAATACTAGGGAGATATTTAGTATATTTCTAACTTTTAAGATTTTTGATGTAAACTGCTGGAACAAAGAGGAAGGCCAGTGACTTGTGTCTTTTGCATACTTTTGTGGGTCACAGTCAGGTTCTTTGCAAATGACTATGTACTCCCTGCAAATTAAGCTTGGATGCTGTTTTATCTAAAACATTATCTTGGAAAATATAATCATTATAATGAAAATTTTACTCTAATAGTAAAAGTGTGTGTAAGAGGGGGTCAGTTTACATGTGATGTTAAGCTATGATGTAGTGTTATATGCACAAACATCTTCTTGTCCAAAGAAAGTCTCGTCTTTAGGTGCTCCTCCTGCACAGCTGGGAAGAGAAAAGGCCATGGATCAATTTTGCTTTCCTGGTAGTGGTGGGAGGTGGGGAATAACTGACATGTTTCTGGTGAAGCAGGAATTGTGCCTTAGAATAAATTATAGTTCGCTAAACAAGCCAGATTTATACCCATTGATTTAAAACTGGCTGTGTTAAAAGCTGACTAGAGTTCGTTTTGAACATGGCTTTAGATTTGTACATAACCACAAGCCAGGACTTGAAGGAAATAAAACTGAATAATAATTTGTTCACTGTCTTGCCAATCAGGCCAATGGGAGAAGAGAGTACTTGAGTCTGAGGCTTTGCTTTAGGCTTACAGAGGCTTGTGTATGTAGCATTTCATGCCAGAGAAACTACACAATGAAAAAGAACAGAAAAATATAAACATATTTCTTTAAGATGATTCTTTCATAAAGTGCTCTTTTCTGTTGCCTAGGATGGGATTGGAAGCTTTAGTAGAGTCATATGCATTCTGGAGACCTTCGCTGAGGACTCTTACATTTGAAGATATACCTGGGATTGCAAAACAAGGTACTAGTAATGTTTAAGGATTTCAAAGGCACAAGCATAAACTATTCAGTGATCATGTAGTCTGTATTCCATTTAGGTTAATGGTAAAACTTCAGGTGATTTAAAATAGATGAGGTATTGGGCCCTGTATTTATTCTAAAAATTAGCCTGATGCTATCTTACCTATAATCACAATTGGGCAAAATGACAATTCACAGTTTCAGCAAGTGCTCACACAGGAAGCAGTTAAGTGTAACAGCAGTGTTCATTTCACTGTGGGCCTTTCTGCACTAGACTGTTATAGTGCTATTGTTCCACTTTCAACATCCTATGGAATCCTGGGGCTTGTAGTTTAGGGAGGGGCCTTTAGAATTCTCAGCCATAGAGCTCTTGGGCCTCAGTAAACTACAAACCCCAGAATTCCATAGGGTGTTGAAAGTGGAAAAAAAGCGCTATAACAGTCTGGTGCAGGAAGGCCCTATTGCTTATATATTCATTTAGCCAACTTACAACTCCAAGTCTTATTGAATCAGAAAATAAACATAGAGGGGCTTACTTATTTACTTACTACTGTGTTCATGCCCTGTAAAATATTATGCCTTCATTGAAGCTAATTATACCAGCACAGGAGATTTAAACAGACAGGGAAAAGGTCAATCAGTCAATCAACCAGTCACTTTATTTGTACCCCATGTTTTCCACAAGATGGGGACTCAAGCTGGCCTTGCCAAAAAACAAAGGAATGGAATACTTACAACATGTAAATATGAACTGATGTTTTGTTGAGCTCAGCCTTGGTTATTATTTAAATAATAGAAAATACGTACATTAATTGTATTCATACAACTCACCTTGGAGAGAACTCCTATGTATGGTAGTGCCTGGAGTTCATTGGAGAGGGTAGAAAAAGACTGAAGCTTCCTGGCTTCTGTCAGCATAGATCTAGGAAATTAGATTGTGTATAATGGCCAGGTTGTTGGACTTGGGATTGAAATACCCGGGTTAAAATCTCTGTTTATCTGCAAAACTCATGGTGTTGCAGACATCAAGATTTTTCTGAGGATGGGAGAGTAAAAGATCTGTATGCCACCCTAAGCATCCTGAGGAGAAGAAAGGAGGGAAGGATGTGGGGCAATACAGAGAAATAAATACTCCATTGTTTTCTGTTCTCAGTTTGTATGTTCTGAGTCGCTTTTTACTCAAAGAAGCTATCCTGCTAATAATAAGGCCAAACTGGTCCCAAGCTGTTTGCTAATTTGGAGAGATATCCCTTAGCCCATTTTTTAGTACATGGTAGTGACCAGGAAACATAGGAACCTACATCACAAGCTGAAGAAGTATCTAGGAACAGTCAGAGCGCTATTTCATTGCCCTGTCAATCATAATGTGGCTATAGTTTGTTGTATTCTTAGAGATATATTTTTCTCATGAATATTTACATTCACTCTGCCTAAAGCACTTACCTCCTTCAGGAAGAGAGAGACGTTAGCTTCCCTTCATTCTATGACCACTTGATACAAGATGAAAATAAAGTTATTCGGGTATAAATATTTCAGCCTAATGGTGATAATTAGTATCTTTATTTTAAGGGCAAAAGATTATTCATCTTTCCATTCTTTAAAAAAACAAAACAACTTCAGTATTATTTCAGGTTGTAGATTTTATAATCAATATTCACTGCTTAACTTCCTGGCTTTGACCTAGCAAACGACTCTTGGAAAGCTACTCCAGTTCAAAAGAGACTATTTGGAAAACTTTAATGAATATGAACCAAAACAAATCAAGGGGAAAGTGAGTATTAAAATAAGATATCTACCACCAAAAGAGAGTTTTCTGGTGTGCATCACTGCAACCATGTTTTACTTCAGGAGTATAGTGCTGCCAAAGTTAAGCACTTTTGCATGTATCAGTGACTTTAGTAGAGTTGTTAAGCTAGGTGTGGATAAAGTGAAATATACCGCCCTCGGTTACCATTGGCACATGTAGCCCAATTTAGGGAACCATTTTTATCCTAAAATGTCCATTAGTGCCCTCCAAGTCTCCAGGGGGTGGCAATGCCCATTTTGCTGCAATTAGGAACACTTTTGGGGACACCTTCACTTTTTCTAGGCCTCTATTGAAAACAGGAAGTGACTGGATGTTCACTTCCTACTTTGGGGGGGGAGACCTATATGGGCCTAAAATGGTGTTGGGACAAATTTTCCCCTAAGTTTTGCAAAATGAACTTGGAGGCTTTGGAGATGCTGCTGAACAATTGGGAGCATTTTTCCTGGTGCCCTCCAAACTTTTGGGAGGAGATAGGGTGGTACAGGAGTGAAAATATGAAGGAGTGCACTGGGATCCCATGGGAGCCAAACAGCCCCAGTCACTGGCAGTTATTTACTCCCATGTTAAGTTCACATTTAACGGTGCCATCCTGTACGTGTCTACTCAGAATTCCAGTACGTTCAATGTGATTTTCTTCCAAGTAATTGTGTGTAGCTTAACAGTCTGAATCTCTCTCATCTGAAATCAGTGTGACTTAAAAATTATTCACTTTGGATGTAACACATACAAGGCATTTTTGTCAGTAGCTGTCACTCTAAGATCTTGCCAAACAAAGTAATTTGTAGTGTAATAAACACCCTCTATGCCTATTAGAAATATATTTTTAGAAACTGTTTACTGACATAACTATAATCCCAGTTGTCTTCCTTGCCAAGTTGTTTCAAAATTGTACGCAACAACAAAAAAGATTAGAAATCTATGAGAAAAGATGTATCTGCGTATTCTGAAATCTTCTATATCCATTTCTATTGCTTCAGAATGTCAGGGGGAAAGAATCTGCACTGGAATAAGAATATAGGCAACAAAAAAATCCAGATTGTTTGGTTTTGGCAAAGTAAGAGGAAAATGTGCGTGTCAGAAATATTTTTGATGGAAAGTTAGCTTTGGATCTGAACTTTGCATTACAAAGATGCTAAAGAGTGTACAGGTCCCTTAGGGCTGTTCAATATTAATTGCCAAGGATTATGGGGGTGTAAAATATCCCTCCTGAATGTGCCTAAAGGAATAGCATTAGTTTAGAAAAGAGCAGTCATGTTAATGAGTTTCCTTCTAACTATGCATGCCTTCTTAAAAAAGAATGTTCTCCCCTCCCCTTGCTGCTTTGGGGCCACACAAGCTGTGGAAGTTATTGTTGGTGTTAGCAGGTGTTTAGCATTAGAGGGAGGGGGAGAGAGAGAGAGAGAGAGAGAGAGAGGCCAAGCAAACTCTTCCATATGATACCCTTTCCCATCTCGCTAGCTTGAGGTGACATTTAGAGAGTATACTGGTGCCCTGTAGTCTTTCAAAAATTCTTCCAGTTTGCCCAGGGATTTTGACCTAGAGAAAGATCTTGGACTCCTGATTACGAGATGCACTGACTCAGATCCCCATATTTAATGTCAAAAACACGTTTATGTAATTGGCTTGAAATGCAAAATGTTATTTTGAATGTCTGATACAAAAAGTGGACTAAGGCAGAGGTAGGCAGACTTAGTGAAATTTAAAGAAGTTTGAATGGCCACACCAACTTTAGTAAACTTTAGTAAAACCCAACCCACACTTCGGTTACATGTACTAGCTTCAAAATGAAAAAGGGGAAGATTCATAGCTACATGAGCTGCACATTTGCTGTAACGTGTAGTTTAACACAGCTCAAAAGCTGGCCATAAGAATTGTGCACAGGAAACCAATGAATATTCATATTTTTCAAGTGAGGACACCTAGGCTGAGGGAGATGGAAATAGCACAAGGATAGAGAATATTTTTTTAATCTGCAGTTTTACCTGCTAGAGTGTGTTTGTTAACTGTCTCAAAAAATAACTAGAAATTCTCCTTTAAGGCAGCTATATAAAAAGTTGTAGTAAAATAAACTATAGGGAGCCAGGAACCTTTATAGATTTTTGCTGTGTTTAATACCACAGGCATTATACCCAAAGCAAATTCAAGGAGTTATTGATTCAAAAGAAGATTTACTGATATTTCGTAGATTTAGCAGGTATTTTACCACAAGGAAAGCCCATACTATATCTTGCCATGGTATGCCCCCCAACCATGAAAGCGATGGCCTTAGAAGTGCTGTTGCTTTGGGGGTCATATTCTCACCCCAAGACAAGGCCAGTGGGGTAATCAGACAGGGGTTTATGTAACATGCACAAAAACAACAAAGAAAGCTGTACTACATAGGAGCAAATACTCCCCTTCCTGATTCTAGAAGCTCCAGGTATAACAGAATTCCTCCCCTGCTCCCTCTCATAGCAAGGCTGATAGATGGCCATAGGCCCATTACGTTCTTGAGAGGAACATTGTGATCTCAGGTTTTCTTATCTAGTAAATTCCATACTGACTAAACAGTTCAGTGTGCCCTTACTCCAACATTGTCCCAAGTATAAAATAACCCCTTGTTGCCTGTTTTGAACTGTGCTATAACGTTATGTGCCCAGGGTACTTACTTACCCTGGATACATTCTTTTGATAACAAGGACCATGGTTCCTGTACTGTACCACAACCAACAACACATTAGGATCTATGAGCAGGTCCCACTCTTCTCTTCTTTCCACCCCCCATGTAAGGCCTATGACAGTGAGAATGGGCCACCAAGTCAGAATGAAAGGATATTGTCACATCTAATTTTATGAGCAACCTGCAGGCTTACCTGTTAAAAAAAAGATCATAATATGTATGGTTTTTGATCGCCACATACTACTCTTGGGTAGCAAGAGCTATTTGCATCATCTGCGAAGGAACAGTGACAACATTTGGAGAGGCTGGGACTAGCACAAGTACTGCACTTTCTGTTATATATAGCGAGATGTGTGTAGGGGGCACACTTGGCAAATTGCCCCCTCTTTGGATGCAGAGTAGTGAATTCATTATTTGGTTTTCATAGACTTGCACATGTTTTTAATATCACTGGTATAATGAAGATAGCATAAAGAGTAGAGGTTGTATAAACCGTATGAGGATTATATGCTGAACATTTGTGAACCTTCAGGAGGAAAATGGTTACCTTCAACAAAACTAGCTTACCCAGATAACTTTGACTATTATAACCTCTAAGCTGTAAGATATAGTATCATATTTGGACTATGGGGATGACAGATGCTGAGTTCAAATCCATCCTAAGATAGGAGGCTCACTGGTTTGCCTTTATCTCAGTCTCACAGAAGTGTTGTCAAGTTAAAATGGTGTAGCTTTGGCTCAGTCATTAGGCAAAATGGGATGGTGGATGCAGGTGGTAGATTCTGGGGAACATGGTGTCAGGGGTGTTGGTGGGAGGCCTCTTGGCAGTTCCAGCTGCAACTCTGGGCTGTTCTAGGGCCCAGCTCTATGTGCTCTTGGGTCTGATTTGCATTCGTTAACCTATTCTGCTGTTCTGTCCTATTGACACCGTTGAAGTAGGATTTGACTATCAGTCTGGTCACCTTCTACTGGAGGAAAGGATGAATGACTTAATGTCCTTTGGCTCAGCTGACAAAACAGTTTAAGCCATCTTAACATTAGTGTACAAATGTGATAAACAGATAGGATAGGATAGTCAGCTAGGACAAGATAGATAAGCCTTTTTTAAATTGAATTTTATATTTTAATTTTTTCTTCCAGGAAATGCTGGGTCCTCCACTTTGCTCCAGGGATCTGGAAATGGAGTACCAACCACTCATTCCCACCTCCTTCCTGGATCTCCCTGCTCTTCTCCAGCCTTTCACCTGGCTCCCAACACCAGCCAGCTCTGTAGCCTCACTCCAGGTGACTACACAGCTTGTGCCCGCTCAGGTCTAACCCTTAACAGATACAGCACTTCCTTGGCTGAAACGTACAACAGACTTACAAACCAAACCAGTGAGACCTTTGCAACTCCAAGGACTCCCTCGTATGTTGGTGTGTCAGGTGCTTCAACTGTGAATATGCCCGTGACAGGCAGTGATGGTGATGGATTCAACTGTTCCCAGGCGGGCTTATCAATGCAGATTTCGGGGATGTCTCCACAGCTCCAGTATATTATGCCTTCCCCCTCCAGCAATGCCTTTGCTACAAACCAAACCCATCAGAGCTCCTACAACACTTTCAGGCTGCACAGTCCTTGTGCTCTCTATGGATACAACTTCTCCACATCCCCCAAACTGGCTGCCAGTCCTGAGAAAATTGTTTCTTCCCAAGGAAGTTTCTTGGGGTCGTCGCCAAGTGGAACCATGACTGATCGGCAGATGTTGCCCCCTGTAGAAGGAGTGCACTTACTTAGCAGCGGGGGGCAGCAGAATTTCTTTGACTCTAGGACCCTAGGAAGCTTAACGCTGTCATCATCTCAAGTATCTGCACATATGGTTTGATAAAGCCTTTTTAAAATAAAACAAAAAGTAGAGAGTGTGGGTTCCGACAATGTATTCCTTTGCGTGATAATGCTAAAGGTGAATGATGTACCTTATAAGATGTTTATGGTTGTTGTTGTTGTTTTAATTAAAGCAGCAGAGCAAGTTGGACTGAATATTTTGGCTTGCCTATGGGCAGATATTTGGATATGCTCTCGTCTTCTGAGTTAAGCCACATTTGTTTGCAGAGTTGCCCATTTAGTTTCCTAGTAGTGTACAATTCATTTTATAACACGTTTGGCCATATGCAACAAATTAAGCAGGACTTCCTCTAGCATTCTTTCCCCCATATCTTTCCCTCTTTAAAGAGAAAAGCAACACTCAGGTCTGATGTAAAAGAAACAAAAAGAAAACTTTTTTAAAAAATAACAGGAGTGTGTGTATATGCATGTGTGTACATGCAAATACACATACCATTTTGTAACAAACTGTTCTTACTACAGTGAACTGATACTGTCATGCATGCATTTCTTCTCTGTTGTAAGAGAGACAATAAACACTTGTACTTTCATTAGGTTTAGTTCAGACACATAGGTGTGATTTTTTCTCTCAAGCTTTTATGGTGTATCTGGCTTTTCAGAGCCATGGCCTTGCTATTATGATGTATTGTTAGCATAGGAATACTGACTGGCAAAATGCATATGCAATGGCAGTAATCTAAATTAAGCAGTGAAAAGGGTAATATGGCTAACTTTTCTGTACAGAATGAATTTAAAGTGGGCTTGCTCAATATGACGAGAGTATAAAAGATTTTCTATAGAGATTTTATATTTTTAAATATTAAATATATATGTTTTCAAAAATATGAAACAAGGCAGGACTTTTAAAACTTTCCATAAACTTTCATTTAAAGAATGACGTTATGGTAACATTTCTAGAAGGTGAGGTAGTTGGAATCTTCCCTAACACTATGAAACTTTGCCCACACATACCTTTGTCCTGGTATAGCTCTTATTGCCAGCTTGTTTTGAGTATTATCAAAAGCTGAAGATAATTTTGTATCATCTGAATTGTCTTTCCAAAGGCAGCATCCTGCAAGCTACTTCCAAATTTAGGGGGACCTTGGCATCCAAAATAATACAGAAAGTGGCAGTTAAAGGGAATTAAAATGAAGTATGCCTCAGTAGGCATGCAGAAGTAACAGTGTACAATTCTTCCAGTCTCTTTGAAATCCAGCGTCAAGAATGGAAATTGTGTGGATCTCTGGATGTTGCTGGCCTGCAATCTCATCATCTCCCACTGACTATTGACTATTCTAGCTGGGGCTGTTGGGAGTTACAGTCCAATAACTTCTCAGGGGAGGCATAAATACATTATTCTTGCCTCCCAAGTATGAGGTTTAAAAAGATGATTGGAATAATATCCACAGTGTAGATGTGGATATTATTCTACAGTGGAATAATATCCACTCTACTGTATTCCCATGACTACAGATTCACCCACTTCCCTAACTATCAGTTCTGCCTCAATATGGAAATCCTTTAGAGGGTTTGGAAGGCTGGGGGAAATGGCAAACAAAGCTCTTCATTGGAATAAGCCAGGCTACATGTGCAAATCCGCTTGATTTTATTCCTGTTTTTTTATTTAATATTAGGTTTTTGGCCATAAGGCCTTACGAAAAAGAAAACAACACAAGTACAAATTTGCTACACAAAACAGTAGGTAGTAGCTTAAAAAATACCGTAGGAGTAAACAAGCAGATACAACTACTCAAGTTTTCAATTTAGCAGCCTGTTGCCTAAAGTGGAACAGTGAACTGAGATCAGAAGCATCCTTTATAAATTTAAGCCCATAAATGTACTTGTCTTGCTATTCCTATCAACAGTTCAACATTTGAGACAGTTATCGGACACCTAATATGTTCTGACAAGTACTTCTTATATTCCTTATCCCAGTTGTCAGAATTTGGGCTTAATTGCTTCAGGCCAATTGTGAGATGTAAAATTTAAATTTTCTGGCCACACTCCAGTTTAGAAGCTGGGATCTGGAAAGTTGTGCATAAGGAACCCTATGTGTAGGATTGCCTCCAATTTTCCCTTTCAGCAACACTGTCTGACATCACTTTGATTTCCACTCTAGAGAGTATATAGACTTTCAAGAGTGTTCCCCCCCCACCCCTGTGGCTATAACAGGAGGGCTACAGTAGGGATGGAGTGGAGATGTACAGCAGTGCACATGTGGTCCTCTGATTCTCTTGTCAATATTGGGTGTCCTCTTGGAACCATTTAAAACAGTAGGCCTTTGCACCATTGCATACTACTTCTTTGTGAAGTCTGTTTATTCTGCTAACTGCATGGCTATAATTCCTGATGCCTTGAAGAAAGACACACCATCGTTATGTCCACATTGAGGGCTCCTAGCGCTACAAGTAAAAAGGCAAAGTGCCTCTACTCTACCTTTTCCTCCTTTGATGGATATTGTGTGGTAAGAAAGAAGATGCGGTATGAAAACATGGCAGGGCTGAAAACAGTAAATAAGTAGCCCAACCTGCTCTACCCAAAAATTCAGTGTGAGAAGCAGGGCAACTACAGGATAAAGAACCTTGCCTGGGAGCACCCTGAATTAGGCTAGTGTCATAAAATATCATTTAATTTGCAGTTCTGAATCTTCTTACTGTAGTCATATTGTTGTGATTTCTCTGAAGAAACAGAACTGATCTTATAGAAGTTTAACACGACAGAAAGGTTAATGCCAATGACTAAAAGCAAACATGGCAACCCAAACATTGTCGTCTCCCCCCCGCCTTCAATTAAGAATTTCTCTGAATTGCAAAAAATTAAATAAGAGACTTCTGAGGGAGGCCTCATGAGGTTTTGGTACATTATTTCATTATTTCTAAAGTACCGTCAGCCCTCCACATTCGCAGGTTTCACTTTTGTGGATTTGATTATTCACAGATCATTTGCTGTCACCTCTGCTGCCTCCCTAGGCCATTTTTAAAAGGGGCTGCAAGCCTTGTGAGACTGAGAAACTGTGAACGAGGCTTGTAAGTCCCTATTAAAAATGGTGTGGGGCAGCCATAGAGGTGGCAGTAAGCCCCACCAGCCACCCACTTCTGTCTTGTGAAGGAACCTTGATGCCTGAAAGGATTCCATGGTGGATTGAATATGGTGATCATGCTTTTTTGTGTGTTAAATATGGTTTGAGAGGGGCTAAAGTTATTTACGTTTTTTCCACTTTCATGGGGGTCCTTGTGACCCTAACACTAGCAAATGTGAGGGAAGAATGACTGTAAAGTGCTTGATAGGTATCCCCAACAAAGCTGTGTTAGATTAGTTATGCTGGCACAAAAGTAACCAAATGGTCAAATGTATCAAAAAGGTATGAGATAAAATTTGCACAAAATTAGGAGTATATGGGATATTGTTGTAATGAAAATTTGATTCAGTTACATATAACAGTTAATTCAAAGTGTATAACTAAATAAGTTTTAAATGGTATGTTGCCACCTAAAGGGGTATCTGTTAAGGAAAGAGCCACTGATTACGCAAAGATCTTAGTGCCTTATAGCACAAAATTCAACACGACAGAACCTGCTAGTTGTGTGTATGCAGGTTATAAAGGTATCTTCACTGTAACTTCTACTGGAGTTTCATTGTCTTGCCTTCTTGCAATAATTTCCTTTCATATTATAAAACCACCATATTGTAGTTGTAACAGCTTTTTCCTAAAACGCAGTTTCCGTTGTACATAGCAAATGGTGTGTGATTACAAAGTCCAGCTTTTCGTGGAACATAATGAATGCCAAATAAGCAGTATATCTATAATTATATATAGCTGTATTTTGTTTTTCTAAAAAGTCACAGAAATGATATTAAAGTGTGTATCTAAAAACACTTTTTATTAAATTTTTAAAATAAAAAATGCTTCAAAAAAAAATTAAATCCACAGCACCCTCTTCAGAAAAGTGTTATAAATTGTGTTTACCTCTTGCTCTTTTTCCTCAGGGGAACTCTCACTAAGTGAAACAGCTGCACTCTGGCTTTCTTCTTCCTGACATTCTTAACATTCTGATAAGACAAAAGTTACATTTTAGCTCAGGGATGGGAAGCTGCATGTTATTAGACTGCAACTTCCTTCATCACTTGCAATTGGTTATGCTAAGCCTGTGCTCACACAAATTGGGGCCCTACAATTACCCGAAGGGCCACATTTTCTCCAGCTCTTTTACATACTGTGCATACATAACCCTCCTAACTCCTTTCTTCAGCAAAGTGTGAAGCAAGGAAACCTTCAAGTATCTAGCATGGCTTACTTTGGGATGTGGCAAACAAAAGCCATCAGAAGCATTCACAAAATCTACTACTCTCTGGACTCGAATGGCGGAAAACACAAAAAGACCCCCAACAAACCGTGGAGGAAAATGTGAAGATCTCTATGGTTTCAATATGTTACTAAAATTAGTTTATAAATGTAACCAGCTGCATCTTAGTGAAGTTGGGGGTGGATGGGTGTGTGAGAGAAAAAAACAGTCCCATAAATAGGTAAAATAGCTCTTTGGTCTAGTGTGGCTGTGGCTATGAAGATTGCTTTTTTGGGGATGGGGGGTGGGGTAATTTTTAGTCCATTTATTTCCAGTGCCCAAAGTCTCAGGTGTTAGAAGACGAGGAAATAATGAAGTACCACTTGAATGTCATTTCTAAGCAGCAGCATCTGCAGCCCTAGGAGAGAGTGTTCGAAATGTATGAAAAGTATGTGGCTTTCCTTACATGTTTAAATTTAAACCTGTTGCTATCTGTCCCCTCTGTCATTTGAAGGTGAAGGTCATGATGAATGTTGAGCACATGAAGAGCCTAATGCTGACAGCCAACCAAGGGAGGTTTTTATTTTGGAACACGGGAGTGTGTGACTCGCAGAGCTCAACTAACCCCTGACAGACCACTGCTATTTGCCACATGTCTGAACTCATTCCAAAAGATGTGATGATGAGATGAGAGCCATTTATCGGCTGCATCTAGAAAATTAACACTTACATGTGTGCACATTTCACTTGGCCACAAGCCTTTTCCTGAGTTTTCCCTAAAGTGTGCAGTCCCTACCACCACCAGTAATTTATACGACAAGAATAGATTGATTCTAGTAAATGGAGCAGCTGCTATACTGTATAATGGTGGACAGCATTAAATGGTTGCTAGTGATACCTGGTGGAACAGACACAAGTCCGGAAAATTACTGGCTATGCTGGCTTGGGGATTCTGGGAACTGCAGTAGAAAAACCAACTTTTTCAAGCTCTGGGAACATGCAGAGAGTTCTATGAGTCTATGCTTCATGTCCTCATGTTTGGACAGAAAATCTTCAATAAGTATCCCAAGAAAAGAGGAGCTCTGAAGGGCATCTGGCAACTGGGATTTAACCGTGGCAAATCACCTGGTGCAGATTTTGCTTTTAGATTCTCATTAATTTGAGGGAAGCACAATTAGGGATTTAGATAACTCTGCAACAAAAAAATTGGAAAATTGAAAATGTGCTCCCTCCCTTCCAAATGTCACAGTGCACCAGAGCTAAATAAATCTGTTCTGGAAAAACCAGATGATGTCCACAAGGACAGCTAGAGGCCAGAGATTATAACCTCCCTGACTCTTAATTGTTCCTCTTTTTCAACGTACCCTGAGGCTCTCCAGACCTTGGAGGACACTTGTTTTCCAGAAGAGATCTTGTTCACTCTGATGTGCTATGAGATTTGGAAAGAGGGAGTGCATTTAAATTTTTTCAATGCTTTTGGTGCAGAATTATCTAAATTCTTAATCATACCTCCCTGTTCATAGAATCAAAAAGCAAAATTTGCACCAGGTGCTTTGCCACTGTGAAATCCCATTTACTGGTCTCCCTTCAAAGAAGGATTAAGTGTTTACCATCCGGAACAATGTTGTAGCCTAAATACCTTGAAGGCACCAGATTTCAGCTGATCTTGGAAGCTAAGCAGGGACAGAGTTGGTTAGAACTTGGATGAGGCACTGCCAATGAATATCAAAGGCTGTCAACATTCTTTCAGAGGAAGGCAATAACAATCTACTTCTAGGTATTCTTTGCTTTAGAAAAATCTGACATTTGTGAGGTCTCCATGGGTCTGCAGGTGACTTAAAGGTGCACCTGTACGCACACACACACACATTCTAAATAGTGAACATTAATTACAGTTATGTATCCTTCTAGACATAATTCAGTCTTCTTCTGAATGTAATAGATGTTGCCTGAGCAATCTGAATAAAAAGGAGATTACTACAATTGAGGGAAGACTGATAAGTGGGAAGCTAGGGGCTCTTACAAGCAGAGAAGGACAGAGAAGGAATGGTATCTCTCCTTCTGTGTGTCTTTTTCCTATCCGGGCTGGAGTGAATGGAATCTCTTCTCATGGTACTGGTACCATCTGAGTTCTGAGAAGAGGGTTCCATGAGACATCTACCACCACTGCTGTCCTTGTTCATTGATCCAAATAATCCTGCAAATTATGCAGCAGTTGATGAAGCAGGTGCTCTAGCCATTTGATACTGCACCTTCATTAGGGCTTTGGGTCTATCTTTTCTTCTTCAGATTTCATTTGACCTGGAATCAATAGTGTTACCTAGTTGTTGCTTGACTTAGCCTATTACCATTTGGCCAACAGACTGGACAGTTACGCCCAGTCTTCTTGTTTCCACTGAATTTCATTTTAGCAATAAGATGACATGTCTTTCCCTTTTTTCTTTTAATTGTGTTTATTCCTTTAATTAAATGATATTGGAACAGTTTTCATCTGCTATTCTTTTCTGTTTGTGTTTTTGCCATAAAACTGTCATAAAATTGGTTTAGCTTCATAGTTACTGTTTCTGCAATTTCTATATTGCCTGTTTTATTTGTATTAGCTGGCCCTGTTGCTTCTCATGTGGGGTATTCTGTTTGCTCGGCTGTTTTCACAAATTCCAATCTCTCGCAACACCTCTACTTCTTTCTCTTTCTGTGCTCCCTTTCAAATAAGTATGAATTATTGTCTGACACAGTTTTTTAATGGAACAGTTTTTATAATTTTTCTTTCATTAATTGGCTTCCACCCAGAGAATTAGTTTCTTATGTTCTTTTTTATTTTATTTTCCTTCTTTCTCTGGGTCTCTTATTTCTGTTCTCCCCATTTTCTGCTTATAGCGAGCAGTTCCCCCCTCCCTCCCTTAACACTATTATCAAATTCTTTATTCTTGAGAAGAGTTATCACCCAATTATTACTTCCAACTAGAGGAGACCCAGTAAATCAATGGGATTTACACATGTCCTGACTTAGGCCCTTTTCGCACGGCGTTTTTGAAGTGAAAGGGCCCCTTGAGCGTCGCGTAAATGTGAGGAGCGGTCTGCATGACACACTCACATTTACGCGACACTCAAGAGCCTGACGCGGATCGCGCATGCACCTTTTCATTTTCGGCTCAAAGCCAAAAATGCTGCGCGGTTGTGTACTGCTCTGGGGCCTCGCACGCACTTACCTGCCATGCGAAGCCTCCTGAGCTGGGCTGGTCGTGCTTCCTGCCCCAGCGCAGCCTCTAACTCCCAGGCTGCACTGCAAATGGAAGAGGCGGGGTGCTCGCGCGAGGAGGAAGGAGCTGTGGAGCCGAAGCAGCAGGGACGCGGCAGCGTTCCTCCCAAGCCTTCGTGCGCGAGCCGAGCAGCCCAGCACCGGTAAAAGGTAAGGTGTGAAAAGGGCCTCAGGTTCAGTCTTTGGCGTGTCCAAGTAGGACTATGAAAGAATTCTGCATGAAATTCTGGAGAGCTATCGCCAGTCAGTATAGATCAGGTGTGGAAATCATGTGGCCCTGCAGATGTTGTAGAACTAACATTCCCAGTATTCCTCACTACCAACTATTCTGGCTAGTGCTGCTGGGACTTGCAGTCCAAAAACTATCTGAAAGGCTGCATGGTTCCCATCTGTGTTAGTAGATAGTCTTGGTCTAGAACATCAGTTCTTATCCTGTGGTCTGTGCACCATGATGTCCTCATGTTATGTCTTCATGGGCAGCCCACAAAAACTTGAAGAAATGTTATGAGCTTTTACAGTTAAGAAAGAAAGAAAGAAAGAAAGAAAGAATGATGAACAGACAGACATATGGTCATACCTTGATCTCAAAGGGCAGGAGTCTTTGTACATCCTTTGTACAAAGATTTATTACAATATCTCAAACTGTTCAAAAGTTACAAAAACAACACTTTGATAGCAAAAATGTTCCCAGTAATTTCTATTTCTGCATGAAGTAAGAAGATGCAAGTGAACAATACCGAGAGGCTGAAAACATGTGACATTTCTTGCTATTGCATATACAGCCAGAAGCTGCCTTTGTAATAGGAGGGTATGCATTTACTTATTTCTCCCTTCTCCCCAAATTTGAAAAGCCTCAATAAACACCTTCAAACAAATATTTGGTGCACTTTAGGGTTTTGAATCTTAGTTAAGTCTTGGTGATCCACAGCAACAAAAGGTATTTAAAGGAGATCAGTGGTAAAGAAAAGGTTAATAACCACTGGTCTAGAATGATGGACATGGCCTAACATCTAAGGGTCTTTATGCATTACACTGTTACAGTGCTATTGTTCCTCTTTCACCATCCTATGGAGTCTTCGGGTTTGCAGTTTAGGCAGAGACCTTTAGAATTCTTAGCCAGAGAGTTACAGTGCTATTGCTCTACCTTAACCACCATGGGTGTATCCTATGAAATTCTGGAGTTTGTAGTTTGGTGACGAGACACCAGAGCACCTCTTTGGCTGAAAATTCTAAACGCCGTTCCCTAAACTTCCAATTCTGGGATTCCACAGGATGTTGCCATGGCCATTAAAGTGGAATGACAGCACTATAATTCTGTAATGTGAATGGGGCCCTGGTTTATGACTGGAAAATGCTAAAAGAGCATAATTAAAGCATTTGAAATAGAACCACAAGCATTGTAATACTTCCTGTGCCAAACACTGGATCAAAAGAAATGTATGAAATATGGAAGCTATAATGCTGCCCAAAGTTGTATCTTTGATCTGTCATGATGCTTTTGCAGACATCAGATGGGTAACGTGGGTGGTTGTATGTCTTATTTTACAGAAAGCAAAGATTGCCCAGTCTGCCTGTTTTCTAGATAAACAGGCACTAAAAAAGAGAAGTGCCTTCCCCACCATATGACCATTTCCACACTACACTGTTATAGTGGTCTTATTTCACTTTCAACATCCTTTGGAATCCCGGGATCTGCAGTTGAGGGAGGAGCTTTTAGAATTCTCAGCCAGACAGCTCCTTGGCCTCAGTAAACTACAAACCCCAGAATTCCACAGGATGTTGAAAGTGGAATAAGATCACTATAACAGTGTAAGGTGGAAAGACCCTTTCTCTTCTTTACCTTTTGATTGTCATCACATCTGTAATTTTTCACATACTGCAACTTTTTTCACGGCACTTCTTTTCCTAGCCGTACACTAGAGAACTCTCCAATGTAAGTGAAAAATGTTTCTGATTATTTCACTTAAAATGACAGTCTCCTTTTGTCTTTGATCTCTGGGTAAATACTTCCAGGGCTCACTGTGCTAAACCAAGTAACACTTCCCTTTTTCTGCGTACTGGTTACTGAAGAAAACTTTTTTTGTCATCGCTTCTCTCTTTCCATCCTGCATTTTCTGCCTCCTACGCTGAACTTCTCAGATGGGGTTTGGTGTGCTTTCCTCTTTCCTTTGTCCCTTCTTGGGGGTTGGGAAAATCTAGAGCTCTCCCACACTGGAAAGTTGCCTTCTCCATGTGGTAAAAACATTGTTCAGAAACTTCCATGACAGTTACGAATACGTAACCTAGACTTACGCAATCGCGAGTGTTATTTATTAATGATCCCTACATGGTCTCTATGTGGATACCATGAAAGTCCTCCTGCCCCTGCTTACTAGGCAACAGCCATGATAATCAATGGGGTGTGTTCCACTGTTGATCCTCTCTTAATCAAAAGGCCGCTGGCTGATGTTCCCACCCAATCCCCTTGCACAAGTAATCTCCAGCTCCCGGGGGAATTGTGACAGGAGTTCTGCTTCTGCCTGTTGCACTGGAGATCACTTGAAGGAGGGAGTGGAATTGTCAGCTGCTTCCCACGTGACAGGATAGCAGCCCTATCTCAGTTGCACTGGCTGCTTCCTAGTAAGTGGGGATTAGGGGGTCAAAGTCAGGATTTATTGCACAGCACCATAACTACAGTGCTTACTCATATGTATCTCTCGTAAAGACTCTGGCCATCTTCCTTTCCTTTCAGCATCAGAAGCAAGATACCTCCTGCTACGTGGAACACTGACTGAGAAGGTTTAATTGTATTCATGTCTTGCTTGTGAGTTTCCATGGGCCTTTGGTTGACCACGGTGAGGCCAGAAAGCTGAACTAGGTAGGACTTTGCTGTGATCCAACATGTTTTTTTCTTTTTCGTTTCTTCATACATTTCCTTGCTATTTTTTGATTTTCCTTTTCTTCTTTTCCATCATCCAGCTACAAGTTTTCAGAAAGAGCCATTTCTATTATCGTTCTTTCAGAATGTGTGTTCTCTTATCGTTCACGAATTAAACAGATATTATTCCTGTGACTATTTCTTCGGAAACAATGACAACTGCAGAACTTCACCTTGAAAGCAATTAGTATACTGTTACTTCAAAGCCCTCACCATTGTGATATCTCCAAGGGACTGCAAGGATTAACAGCTAACCTTGCTTCTTATAAATATTTCTTGTTAATCCAGGTTTGGAGAATGTGCGGTTACCAATATTCCTATAATCCAACATTTCACAGATGAAAACTGGGATGTGTGTGGCCAAGAGCAGTCAAGATTGAAGTGCTTATTAACGAAGAAGAACATACAGGCTAGGCGTAGGGCTGTTAGGTTTCCATAGGTCCTAGTCACTCTTGCATTTGACTCCCTGCCTCGCTGTACCACTAGGGACAAAATTTTTTGCTAATCCTGTTTTCATAGGCCCTAACATTTTCATAGGCTCTAGACACTGTGCCTAATGGATAAGGCGGCCCTGGCTAGAAGAAGCTGCAGTGTTTTGCTTTTGCTTGAGCCTATTGGGAATGGCAAATTTTTAGATCTGGAGGGCCAAAATACTTCCATTCTAATGCTATTCCAGTCCATACAAAAACTTTCAGTCACAGTATGTTCAGGTCCTACACAGCACAGACACAATCTTAGCTCCTTTAATAAATAGTCTTTGTCATTCCTTTACTTTCCTAAACTAATTTTTGTGGGCAATATCTTTCTCTTCTTAATCAAAGTTGAAAACATTATAACACATAGGCCTGAATCCTATTTTAGTCCTGACAATAGTCAATTCACTAAATCCATTGGATTAATCTATGTGTTGATGCTCCATTCAACAACTGATGGACTCTGAATGGATCTGCTCTAGTTCAGACTAACCAACAGGATGCCAGCTATATTCTAAAAAAGGGGAAGGGACAGTGCAGGGAAATACCCATTATTTAAATCAGGGTGTTTAACTTGTGACTTTTCTGGTATCGTGTGACTCCAATTCCCATCAGCTAGCACCATGTGTTTGTGTTGTCTACGATTCATGGGAGCAGTAGCCCAACGACATCTACAAGGGACAGTCCTGATTTAAATAATTTTAAATTCATTTTAAGAAGTGTCCAGTCATTCATTACAACCAAGTCATCAGGAATTGTCCTGAACTGAAATGTCTATATGGTGAATTGGCTGTGCAAAGCAGCCAGCTTAAGCACAAATCACTTTCTGGATCTTTTAGGTCTGGGCTTCTCACAAATCACTCATTCTCTACGTGCTAGCTGTTTATGTAGGTGTTAGTCAATCAAGATAACCAGTTCATTTGCACGTATGTTCAGTCTGAGGCAGAGGAATCTGCTCTACTATTTCTTTTAAGAAGCCTAATTTATGGTCTTGTATATCCACAGTCGTTCCTGGCATTGTTTCCCACGTTTGGTTCACATGACAAATCATTGCCCTCTTCAAATAGAGGCTTTCCGCTCAGGCTTGCTGGTTACCCTGTGTCATTCTCCCTGACTTCTCTAATGACTCTTCTTCAGAAGCCTAATTCAAGATGCTGGTTTTAACCTCTACAACCTTGCATGGCCTGGGAATTTAATACCTTCAAGACCATTTCTCCCCACACGAGCTCTGTCTAGTCAGCAGGCCTCCCTGTCGGTTATGCTTATGACAGCCACCAATCCAGGCTTTGTGGCAATTTCTTCACACACACACACAGGGAAGGAGGAAAATCAGTTCTTTCATGGTTTTGTGGAAGGTGTGGGAGGCACATCACTTCCACCAGGTTTTTACCTAATGTTATTTCTCCATTCTTATTCCCTGAGTTTCTCTCTTTCTCTTCCCCTTGTAGCTGACATATATTTTTATTAGATTATGGGTTTTAAATAGTATGTTTTAAAATGGTAAATAATTCTAAACTTCTAGACAAGCAGTATGTAAACATTTTGATGAGTAAGCTTGTGAAAATAAGGATAAGGGCTCGTATGAATAAGCACCTCATCTCTTCAAAGACTTCTTCCATCAACCCTTTAAATGGTTATTATTGTTTCTGAGATACTGAATATTCTTGCCCTTTGTGCTTTTGTTCTATATGTTGTATTCTGGATTTTAAATGCTTTGTGTGTTGATTTGTGAGGATTTCCCCCTCCCCCAGTGGCATTAAATAAATTTTATGTAGCTTTACCTTCCACATCAGCTGCCTAGAGGAGCTTCAGTTCTGCATCAGCCCTGTATGATCTGTCCTTCTAGGAGCATAGCACAAGATTTTCCCAACATGGCATTCTCGAGATGAGTTTGACTACATCATTCATCAAACACCCAGCATGGCTGGGAATCACGGACAACGTAATCCAACTTATTGTGAGGATGATGAATTAGAGGAAGCTGCCATAGCACCTACTTTATCTAGCATGAGCTTTTCCCCAGGTCTGTAGTGGTGTGGGATGGAATTCTGCAAAGTGATGCAACAAAGGAGATTGAAAGAGGGGCAGAATTGAGAAAGAGACAGGCCATGAATACTGTAATCATTTCACAGCCCGGGCTGTGCTCCTCATAAGCTAGTTTAGAGGCAACAGGGTTCAACTTGCAGGTTTCCCCATGCTTAAGAGCAAAGCTAATAATGGGAAACACAATGAAAGCCTCTGAGCTGAACAGAGTTCCTGCTGGTAATTATCTGTGAACATTTGCAACACTTTTTCCTGTGCTGTTGACTGTTGCACATACCTAGGTGAGTGCAGCTAGAAGGGCATCAGGAGTGAACGCTGAACAACTTTTCTGACCTGTTAATGGTTGGCAGAGTATTTGATGACAGTTGCAAGAATCTGATGCACAGCAGTATCCTTTACAGCAGTTTAATCTTTGTCATCAAATCCTCCAGCAGCCGTGATTAATAGCAGCACTTGAGCCTGTTTCGAAAGTTGTATATTTGGCAGCTATGAACTTTGATCTATGGTTTCACTTTAAAGAATCGTTATGACACAAACGTCTCCTGTGATCCTTCCATCTAATTAAACCACACACAAATACAACATGGAGAAATCTGATGCTATTGATATAAGCTCTGTGTTTATTACGATATTTTAGGCACTTTATTAAAGTGGACTATCATTCCAACCAAGATAGGAGATAAGCTTCCTAAGAACAATAATATCGACCAGGAACACTAGGATAGAGAATTTCCCAAGGCTAGAGTTGGCAAGAGATTGACTTTGTTGATTTACACAGCACCCTAATTTCAGTTAAGGGCTCAGAAGTTTTAACCCAAGCTAAAATTACATTAATTTAATGAATCCAGCCCCAGTACATACTTTGCCACCAACCATTCACTTTTGCTTCCATAGCACAACAGCTGCCCACACAAAGAGGATGTACATTAATTGCCTGTAGAAATGTACAGCTTCATACAAGAGCAGATCATATCAACATGCAGTATAGCTGCTTGCAAAAAGACAGCAGAAGTCCACAGAAACGTGCAAATACTGTATGTATATTTTCCAGATTACATGTACAATTGGGCACACTGAACAACTACTCTCAGCACATAACTGTACACATTGTCAGACTCTGTCTCAGACTTATAGCTTCCATATCTCTCACAACCAGCTAATGGGGTTGGGGAGGATTCGATTAGAGCTTCGCTTTATTCTGGTTCACCCAATGCCATCCTAGGATTCTAGGATATCTTGGGGAGAAGGCTGTTAGATAACAATATCTGCAGTCAGTTTGGTAGGAATGTTATTAAAATTTCTACCCAGATTTTAGGAGTTCTGAATTATTGGGTGTCATTACTGGGTCTGATTTCCGAAGCAATGCATGCTGAGTTCTTAGTTTTACACCATATTTTACTGACATGCGTGTGTACTTGTGTGTATGGGGGGGGGGGGGGACACTGGAAAAAGTAAATGTGATTCAACTGTGTATATAGTCCTGTCAAGGTTCTTTTTGTCTGACATTTCATCAATGTAATCCATGCATGCAATGATATATCAGCACAGAAGAAGAATTGTAATGTTCTCATAGGTATCACGGCATCAAGATTTCTTCCTCATCTGCTTCTGCTTCTATTGGCAATGTTTTATGCACACTGCTAATACAGAGGGGAGATGGTTGCAAACAAACCAACTAAAGGTGCAACAGATTGTATGTACAGTGGCCTCTCCACTTTCATGAGGGTTTGGGGCACAGAACCCTCACGAAAGTGGAAAAACCACAAATAGTTCCCTGCCCCGCTCCACCTCCCATTCCCTTCCATTTTGCCTCGGCATGAGTTCTTTATGCTGGGCCCAAATGCATGAGAACAGGAGGGGGAGAATGGAGTAGGGGAAAGCATTTGCACTTGCAAATAACCAAATCCAAGAATGTTAAACCCTTGAATGTGGAGGGAGGGCTGTACTCTAATTTTGGAATTAATATGAGAAATTTTACCAGATGAATTGGAATTTAGGAGGAGGAGGATTCAGGGCAAATGAGTTAGAGGATCAATAAATGCAGTTTGACAACGGAATCAGCTACTAGTGGGAGGAAGCCTTTTGATTGCTAGTGGTCTCCAAGAACATGCTAACAGGGATGTTCTGTCTCTGGATTTCCTATTCTATGAATGCTCTTGATACTCTAGCCAAGAGCTGGGGAAATTGTGGCCCTTCAGATGTGTTGGTATCCCAACTCCATAAGCTTAAGCCAACTGGGAGGGTGGGAGTTGTAGATTGCAATCCAACATCCGCTCAGCATAACATCAATGGGAAGATACACTGTGCCAGTGCTAGGCAACCCTTATGCAGAATAGCAAGAGTGCACAATACATGTGCAATGAGCGATGCCCATTGTGGACTGTGCAACATTGCTGAATGTGGAACTCTGCTTTGCCTCAGATAGCAGAATACATCTGTTGCACTGTAGCAAATAATTCACCTTGCATTCGTAGAGCAACCTATGCACGCATATGTTGCTAACAGAATGCCAGCCATAATGTAATATCTAGAAGGCCACAGATTACCCTTTCTGGCTCTTAAGCCTCTGTAAAGGCCCTTTCACATGACACAATTACAGTACTGTGGTTCCACTTTAACTGCCATGGCTGCATCCTATGGAATTCTGGGATTTGTAGTTTGGTGAGATACCAGAGGAGCTTCTAGTTGAGAATTCAAAGTACCTTCCCTAAACTCCAAAATAAATGCTCCTAAATGAAGAAACAGATAATGTGAAAGGGCCCTTCTTTGATGACACTTTAACCATTTCCGCACTAGGCTGTTACAGGGCTATTATTCCACTTTCAACCTCCTATGGAATCCTGGGGTTTGCAGTTTAGGGAGGGGCTTTTGGGCCCCTCCCTAAACTGCAAACCCCAGGATTCCATAGGAGGTTGAAAGTGGAATAATAGCCCTATAACAGCCTAGTGCAGAAATGGCCCTTGATACTGAAGTCATTTAATAGTTAGTTCTCCTGTTGTCCCCACTGTCTTTTTCTGGTGTTGAATCTCTGGATACCCAAGACAACACATTTAGCCACCTGAGGCAAATGGGAAGATAGTACCCTTTCACTTTCCACCAGAGTTTGGAAACATTATTTTTTTGGAATACAACTCTTAGAATCCTCTAGTCTGGCTAGGATGTTCTGGTAGTTGTAGAAAGTAATGTTTCCAATCTGTGCTTAAATTTTAAATGTGTCTATTTTACAAGGTTGTAGATGAGTTTATGAATTGTCTGCATGGCATATGCATTTTATGTGAACATACCTTTTTCGCCTACATGTCTTTAATCTGGAAAGAAAGTGCTGTATATATCTAGATTATATTTCTGTTTTTGAAAAAAAAATGTAACAGCTTTGTTTAGCAAAGCTGTTGGGATTCTAATAAAAGAGACAGTGACTTTATTCCATGCAAATCAACATACGAGTCACCAGTCCTCTTCTGTCTTCCAGAGGTATAGCTATGGGCAAAAGGAGCTGATAAGCATTCTCCCCACCCAAATGAATACCCTTTCAATGCCCAAATGTCTAGCATTGCAGAGAGTGCAATGCCAGTTCACACCTAGAACTCTTATATTTGCTGCGTTTGCATTCCTCTGATAACTTTTCTTTGGATACCAAGACCACATTCCTAAATGCTTAACTGAGTTGAAATTACTGCAATGCTAGAAAACTGTGGACTGAAGGAAAATGATGTTGGGGAGCAGAATTTTTATTTGCGGAGTATGCTCTTATTTTACTCCTCTTGTAGCTACATCCCTCCTGTCTGGTAGTCCAACATTCCCTCCAGGTGTTTTGGACTACACCCTTCATCATCCCCACACAGGCTGAAGAAGGCTGGTGTGTATATGTTTGGGAAAGAACCAATCAAATCAATGGGTTTTTCTCTTGTGACTTCATTAAGTGTGGATTAACTGTACTCTCCCGTCCATGGATGTGGTGTGTGTTGCAGGTGGGGCCTCTCCATCCCCCAAAATAGCAACAGATGCTGTATCTGAACGCAGTACTGCTCTCTCTTCCTGCACCTCTGCACAAATCAAAGCTGGAAGCACGGCTGGAGCTCTTTTCAAATATCCTGGCCTCCTATGCTGTGAGCCATATGTTGCCCCACGTCCCTGGAACTCCAAACTTCTACAATTGTAGGAGTACGCACACTGTACTTCATGTAGTCTGTTCTTTCTTTGGCTTTAACTGACACTCTTTGGTAATTGTTACAGATGCCAGAATTCATTTCTTTGAAGTTCTGTGCATTAGTATTGGGTATAGAGGTTGGGGGAGGGAGATCTCTTTCAAAGATGTGGCCCAACATTCTGTTTTGAATAAGGGGATGTTGCATAACATCTGTCACGACTACCGCTGCTGCCGCTGCTCTTACTACAGCTTCCATTTTGCACTGAAGTCTATCTGGTTACATTAAAACCAACAGTAATGAGGGAAACTGTGAAGAGACACACCAACCCTATGGGTACAGCCAGCTTATAAGATGCAGTGGGCTCATCCAGAGAGGAGAAAGGACACCAGGGCCATTTCCACACTATACTGTTATAGTGCTATCATTTCACTTTCAATATCCTGTGGAATTCTGGAGTTTGTAGTTTACTGAGGCCAAAGAGCTTTCTAGCTGAGAATTCTAGATGCCCCTCCCTGAACTGCAAACCCCAGGATTCCATAGGACGTTGAAAGTGGAGTAATAGCACTATAACAGTGCAGTGCAGAAATGGCCTAGGAGTCCATTCACATTACACAGTTATAATACTATGCTTCCACTCTATCTCTCATGGCAACATCCTGTGGAATCCCGGGGTTTGTAGTTTAGGAAGGAACATTTAGAATTCTCAACCAGACAGCTCTTCAGGTGCCCCACTAAACTATATATCCCAAGATTCCATGGAACGCATCCATGGCAGTTAAAGAGGGATTATGGTGTCATAACCGTGTAGTATAAGACAGCCTAGAAGCCATCTTGAGAGCAACTTGTCATGGCAATGGTTGTCGGCACCCTACACATATTCAACACTTCTGGTTTGGTTCCCTCTTCTTCTTTGCTCATGTGCACTGGGTTCTTTGCAGCATAATGTTTATGACTATGGGCAGTTTTTCTTAACCTGGGGTCCATGAACCCCTTGCAGGTCTGCTGAGCTCTCAGAGGTGGTCAATGAAGCCCTGCTGCTGGACATCAACAGCTGCAGCAGCAACAACAAGGATGTAGCAGCAAGGTAGGGTGTGGGTGCTGAATCTGCTCCCAATGGAGCAGTTTGGGCATGTACACATGTCTGCTGCCATGTCCGTTTTATCACAGACATGGCAGCAGGCGCTGTGGGCACCAAGGGACACAGTGGTAGGCATGTGAGCATGTCCAAATTGCTCCATTACTTGCAAATGAAGGAGG
Organism: Cyclura pinguis; assembly: GCA_030412105.1. Lineage (NCBI taxonomy): Eukaryota > Metazoa > Chordata > Lepidosauria > Squamata > Iguanidae > Cyclura > Cyclura pinguis. The sequence continues at coordinate 124,953,568 of CM059599.1, forward strand.
CAGCCTCTTCTAGCTTGTGCTCTTCCTCATTAATAGTTTTTGCCATCCTGACCACACTCTGATGTTGCTTGGTCATGTGTCCCAGTTTTCATCTGTGAAATGTTGGCGGGGAGGTATAGTCTTGGGTTGGAGCTTGGAAAATTCCTTTTTGAATTATAGCTCCCAGACACCTACTAGAATGATCAACATGGTATTCTGTGAACTGTATTCCAAAAAAGTAACTTTTCCAAACTATGGTCAGGGCTAAATTGGATTCAGTGTTGGAGACACATTAGTATCTTGCATTGACACTGAGAGTTTACTATCCAGTTGTATGAGCTGCTGTGTTAACCTAGTGATTCACTGGCTTGGATTCTTAGAGAATGAAACTCAGTTAAGAATAGCCTGGCACTGTTCCAGAGTTCACAACAAAAGCGAATGACAACACACCATCCCATCTGACAGGAATAAGAAAGCAGAGCTGTTGAAATGACAGACATGATCACTGAAGTCTGCTAAAGAGATAACAGCACTTCCATATGAGAAGACGGGTGGAGATGAAATGAGTAAAGGAGAAGGGGGGGAGCAGGGCAGCTGTTTGGCACAAAGGGATCGCTGGTTGTGATAGACGATTTCTGAGCGGACAAGTAATTAACCAGAAGGCCAGCACCTCTTTGGTCAGCAAGCAACACTGCACTGTACAACCAGAAAATAAAGACAAGCTAGGGAAAATCTCTTTGCAATTAGATAGGGTTTTCATCGTCCAGTTTGCATTACCTATTTGGTACAAAGCACACTTATTATGGTTGCATATTGCCACGTGTTGGTCATGCTGAAATCAATTATGTATGTTGCTCACAGCCATGCACTCAATTATTTCTAGGTACATAGAATGTGCAAAAAAGAGAGAATGAGGCCGTTAGAATACCATGGTGTTGTAGTGACACACCCCAGAAGGGGGCTGTATCTCCCTGTGATCAACAGTTTTGCCACCCGAAGTGTGCCTACTGACCACCCAAAACTGGAATAAAAGCACAATTGAACTTTCGCACAGGAAATCATGATGTGACAGAAGTGGGGAAAAAAAGGTCTTTAATGGATTTTTTGTGTTAGCCCTTACAAAGTTGTCATCCTGGCAAAGCCATGCGTTGTTCCTGGTCCAGGACCCATCCTGCTGCCTGACATCATCCCTAACCAGCTGCTTTCCCGTCTGTTTCCATTGCTATTCCCAGAAATTCATTCCCAGAGTTGGTAATGGCCTCCATTCCCACCATAAGTCCTTCACCTGGAGGAGTGCGGTTCCTTATTTGCGCTTGATAGTGCTTCCTGTGCAGTAGGGAGCATTCGGAACCTGGAAACAACACAGAAATGGCAATGCTGGAATCGACACAGGACAATGCGGTCTTGAGGCATGGTGTGGTAAGGGCCTTAGTAAAAAGAATCACTTTTAAAATGATCTCCCATGGGACAAAAACAGAAGAGAAACAACATTATGTGGGAGGCCCTAACAGAAGGTACTGTTAACCTGATGGAATTGTGATTTGCTTGTTTGTGTGATAAGGCCCTTAACCACTACTCCATTATACATGTACATCCTCAGGAATCCAAAGACCTGTAGAATTGTTGCAACGCAAGGAATTCCCTCCCTACTTTTCTTTTGAGCACATGTGTTCCTTGAAGGAACATTTTTTCTGTTGTCAAGACATTTCAAGAGAGAGAAGAGAGGGAAGAAAGAGACCCACTAGTCCATCTGCTACTCTCTTGTTGGATTATGATTCCCCACTCCACCTCACCCCATTATCCCCAGCCACTCTATGCCAACACATCTGGAAGGCACCAGTTTGGAAAAAGGCTTTATTAGACTTCTGCTTTAGACAAATTAGAGTTCTGTGTCACTTAAAGCATATCTACACAGAAGGAAGATCCACTGAAACCACTGACTCCATTTTCCAAGTATGGCCCATGTCTGCCCTACACTGGCCCCTTCCGCACAGCTTTTTCCATGTGAAAGGGCGCCTGGAGCGTCGCACGATTGTGAGGAGCAATCTGCACAACACACTCACAAGCACGCGATGCTCCAGAGGCCGGCAGGCGCCGATCGTACACCTTTTCATTTTCGGCTAGAAGCCGAAAATGGTGTGCAATCGTGCATTGCTCCCGGGCCCTGCACGCACTTACCTGGCGTGCGGAGCCTCTGGAGCCGTGCTGGTTGTGCTTCGTACCCCAGTGCAGCCTGGGAAACTCCCAGGCTGCACTGCAGAAGGAAGAGGCAGGGCTCTCGCACGAGCAGGCAGCTCATGCAGAGCCGAAGGACCTCAGACGCGAGAGCCTCTCGCCAGAGGCTGCTCGTGCAATCCTCACACTCCAGCACCAGAAGAAGGTAAGGTGCGGAAAGGGCCATTGTTATAGTGCTATTATTCCACTTTCAACATTCTGTGGAATTCTGGGTTTTGCAGTTTATTGAAGCCCAAGAGCTCTCTGGCTGAGAATTCTCAATGTCCTTCCTTAAACTGCAAACCCCAGAATTCCACAGGATATTGGAAGTGGAATAATAGCACTATAACAATGTAGAGCAGAAATGGCCTATGTTTGAAGTGCGGAGGTCTTCAGCTTTTAGCTGATTATTTTAAAGCTCTGCTTTGATTGTTTGGTTTTGTTTTGGTTTGTTTGTTTGGATTTGGTATTTTGCTGTTATCATAACAGATAATAATTATGCTATAAATGATGGTGATGATTACTAATACTGATATTTTAAATTTTAAAAGCTTTTTATTTTTATTTTTTTTAAAAAAGTCCTCTATTTTTTGTGTTCCTCTAGAGCTAATCTCTCTTTCTTGTGTGAAACATGGTTGCTAATATACGCATTTGCTAACATCTCGTGAACATTGTGAGAGGGGGTGAGATGGAGGGAGAGAGATCATGTTCATACTGAGATTAGGATTAGGTGCCTGCCTGGAATGTCATTTGATCGGTCTTGGCAATGTTGTTCCCTGCCATCCCTCAAGCACTCTTTGACATTTGCTGATGACTCAGTGGATAACTGGCCTAATTTGTGATGGGATTTTTAGCTAGCTGAGCAGCAGAGTTCACTAGCTTGGAGGGGCTTGTTACCAGAATTAGAAGCTTCTCCAAGGTCCCCCCTCCACCCGCTGACCCCAGCCCTTGCTCAGCTTTTGCTGCAGTCCTCTTGTCTCTGAATTTGGTTTGACTGAACAGGAGTTAGATGACTGTGCTCAGACGGAGAATATGAAGATTTCTGGACTGAAAGAAAATATTTTCCAAACAGGCTTTCATCAGTTTGCTTCTCATATGCTTCCAGTGCTACTCAACCAGGGTAGAGAATTATCATACCGTCCACTTACCCTCCACTCTACCTTATGATAGGTAGAGTACTTCTCCTGCTAGTTATTTGTTGGCTCCACTGGCTGTGAGTCAGTAATTTACTAGGCCCAAATTAAGTTGCACATATTGTCCAGCATTTCACAGATGCAAACCAGAACACTTGTGGCCAAGCTGATCAGTGTGATCAAGATGGCAAAAATTTTTAATGAAAAGGATCAAGTTAAGAGAGGCTGCTGAAGCTTGCTTGGCTCAAACCTACCCAGAAAAGGCAAGATTCTGCACCCTCCCCTTTCCTCTCCTTGCTGCTGGGTGCAAGCTACTTTTGAGTTTTGAACTCACTTTGCAGCAATGGAAGTAAGTTTATGACAGAGAGGGAAAGTGGGAGAAAGAAAGAAAAACTGAGACATTTTAAGAGCTTCTGAAAAAGTGGGATGACAGAGGATTAATCGGGACTGTTTTTGCCAAATCGAGACAGTCAAAGAGTTTGTCCTGTATGTTAAGAAGTGTCTCTTAAAGATTCATGTATTTCTTTCCATGCTCAAATAGCTTTTTGAGGATTTTCTTTTCAAGACAGCTAGACTGTGAATGCAAGCTGCCATCAAGAGACATGGTAACTTGTTGTAAACTGTCTTAGATCCTGGGAGAAGGCGAGACATAAAATGAGATGAGATGAGATGAGATGAGATAAGTCTGTTTTCAAGTGTTCTGTGAAAATGGCAACAGAAGAAATACATAGGCTTCTCTTCTTCCAGGTTTTATGAAAAATGGAGATTCCTGTAGCTGACAACAAGGCGGCAAAGGGCCTTGTGGTAGATCCCATGCTCAGCATGCAGCAGGCCCTAGATACAGTTCCTGGTCCTGTCTTTAGAAAGGATGGTAATGACCCTTACCTGAAACCCAGAGCACAGCTGCCATTCAGTACAGACAATAATGAACTTAGATGGACCATCATTCTGCCTTGGTCTTCCTTAATGTATTCTTGTGCCATTGTGTTTTCTGTGGCAAAATGCACATTCCCCAATACAAGGACAGGATACATTGCTGCTGTCCGATGTATATCTCTCTCCTTCCACCACCCACTTTTGCAGGAAACCTAGAAGCAGCAGTTAGTCACTCCCAATGCCCAGATCGCTGCTTTGGTAGAGCCTCCAAAACTACAGAAGTAACATTCAGCACACTATGTGAAAGTTTCCAAAGCAGGAAATTTATTTATTTATTTTATTTATTTTAAATCATCCCCTTTCTTTTCCAAATAAAAATATCAGATGAACTAAGTTGTTGCATACTATTTCCAGAGATAAAGGCTTCTTCTCATACTTCATCTGTTAATGGGCCTATCTGGTGCCAGGACATTCATGCTAGTAGCAGCAAATGTTCTGTGAATGGCCAGGGTTAATTATGCAATGGTCACTGCCAGTTCTTCCCACATTTATTTTCCCTCTGACCTCACTGTCTGCAGTTCCCATATGTACCCCCATGTGTACAATTCTGCTAACACTTCATGAAATGACCTATAGTCTGTGAAAACTTATGTAGTGGTAATTTTCAAAAGAAAAAAAAATACCAAATAAATTACTAAAAGATTTAAAGGCATTTAAGACACACATATTTTTAGCTTAGAAGTTTTTTTTTTAAAAAAAAGGCCAAAATGTAAATGGATAGGTATTTTATGGTTTCCTTTAAAGTGGTACAACATATATGAAAGAGCTAGCAGATACCACAGGGCAGGGTATACTTACAGGTATAAGGGGATGAAGGCGTTGCTCTTCCAATTGGAAATTCTCTTCCCACACCATGAAATTTTCTGTCACTGCTCAAATTTTCAATATTGCAGGGAATGAGACATTGAAAACCGTTCACTCCAAGAACTCTTCTGTTTGCTGTGTTCGCATTCCTTTCGTAACTTTGCCTTCTTGTTTCTTTGGATGGCTAAACTCTATGTCTAAATGCTCAACTGAAATTTTAAGTTACTGCAATGCTAGAACTTTGGGGATTAAAGGGCAATTTCATCAGGGAGATTGCAGAATTCTTATTGGGGGAGGATAATGCCTTCATTTTGCTTCCCTCTCAAAACTATAACCCTGATGGAGAGCTGTCAGTTGAGCTGTAAAAATCCATCATTATGCCAGCATAACAGGTTGTATATGGGTTTTGGCCAAAACCAAGTGAGTTTTGTTGTTGGAATCAACATGCTCTTTTCCTCTGGAGCCCTACGAGTATAAAACTAGCATTAAAATCTGAATGCAGTATTTTCTGCATGAGTACCTTTTTATCTTTTTAAAGAAGTAGAGGTCAGAACTCTAGCTGACTCTCTAGTCTGACCAGCTGCATGCGAAAGCTACTGCAAGAACAGTGATTGTGGTTTATTTGATTATAGGTTTAATTCTGCCCCCCCCCATCCCTGAGTGGCAGCAGCACAATTGTGTCTTGCTTACAGAAAAGTGCTATAGAGTCACATCCCCAAATCCCCTTTTTTCCAATGTCCAAAGGTATAAAAATTCTTTGCCACCCACATAGACAGCTGCTGTGCTTGCCTGCCAATCAGAGACATAAAATCTGAGTCCGAAAGGGGCAGAAATCCTTCACAGTTTGGACACTTGTGTGGAGACAACTAATTTTAGCCTCAGGATGATGTGAAGAATGATTGAGACAGGCACTTGTCCAAAGCACAGCAAGGGTTATGGCAGTCTTATGGCCAGCAACTGCACAAATATGAGGCAGGCCAAGGTTATGAGAAGAGTTGCCACCGCTTATTTGAAGTGAGAGACTACCTCCACTCTTTATTTATTATTTCAGCCCTTGGGTCTAACAGTCCTGAAAGGCAGAATTTTTCTTCCTTTGTTTTCACTCCAGGAGTGAGTTTACAAGAATTTGTTCTTTATTTCCCCCCAAAAAAGCATCAAAATAAAGAAGTTGGGGTCCTAACATTTCACAAGATTATTCTTTTCGGTAAAATATGGTTGAGACACCTGTTTGTCTTTGAACCTGCTTAAACCTAGCCTGAGTGTCACAGGATCCCTCATAAAGGCAACGGAGAGAGATAGTTTGTAACCCAAATAATTAGGGAAGCCGTTTTTGGCCCAGTGGCCTTCAATTCTTCAGTTTCTTCAGTTCCTCTCAGCCCCAGCCAACTGCTTCAGTGGTAAGCGATGACAGAAATAGTAATTCATCTACATCTGAAGGGCCACAAGTTCCCCAGCCCTGTGCTTAACGTTAGCACAATACTTTCCAATGTTCAGAGCACTTTATCTGCATTATTTAGTTGAGAACTTTACTACAACCCTTTAAAGAAGCCAGTCACCACTATTAGATCCCTAGTATGGATGGTTAGGGGGAGACTGAGGCTGAATAAAAGTGGCATGCCTGAGACCACGAAGTTAATTCATGATGAGTTTTCTTTTTTTAAAGAAAAAATATAACTGTAATTCTACTTTTTTTTTTTTTAATTTTTGGCCAAATTTCAAAGGTATGGAAAAATTTTGCTTCACTTCGCTACACGTGCATGCACATACCACTAGCGATACATCCGCGTCCAGCTTGGTGCTGTACCCAGGTTTCCCTACTCTGTTCCAGTAGATAAAGCTGTGGTGCACCAGCCCCTGCCAACTAATGAATATCAGCCATTTGATGGGTTTGAGTCCTCCTCCTTCTTAATAGTTAATTACAGAGGTGGTGGCTTTTTAAAAGGCCTATGTAAATCAGGGATTGAGACTATAGACATTGACCTTAGGCAAGCGCATAACTCTCTGTTCAGCCAAGGAAAGGGAGACAGAAGCTTTCTTCAGCATTCAGCATGCAGCTACTACTCCATATCTATGCACATATCTGTCTATCTGTCTGTCTATCTATCTATCTATCTAGTCAGTCTCAAAGTTTTGTAGCTGAGCTGGAATCTCATAATGATGGACATCTACTAGGTAAACAATGTGATCACATAAGCTGATTTTCTTCTCACTCAACACTCTCTCCCCTTCCATCTAACAGGTGCAAGAATGTTTCTGCTAGCACCAGCGCAACAAGGAACCACAGAACATGCTTAGACTACTGGATGGGGGCAGCAGGGTGAATAGGTTCCTTCTTAAGGTTTCGCAGCCAGATTCCCAGGAGAGGTCAGTGGGGTTTTTTCGTAACTATAAGGAAAGGGACAGGTTAAGTATAACCGATGATATTGCAACACCATCATGCAGCATCATGATTTATATTATATATATGAAGTCTGGCATTTTTACCTCATGGTCAAGTGCCTTGGGTAGTTCCATTTTGAACCACAAAGAGTAAATACCATCTTATAAAAAGAGAAAGAAATAACTCCCTTTTACATCAGGAAGTCTCTGTTAGTAAGTGTGAGCACAAGATTGCAATCTATACAATGGATTTTTAGGGGTGCAGTTTTCCATGAGGATAATAGTAACCACTTTATAAATTATTGTTGGGAGCTGAGAGTTACCCAAGCGATTAGTCCTATGGTAACTCTGTATCAGCAGAGTTGCAGAGAAAAGCATTTCTCAGTTTCAGTGTGGCTTCTTAAAATGATGGCTGACTTTGAAGAAGACAAGGCAGACAGCAGATTTCCAAATTTAAAAGAAAACATTTACTAAAAAAAATTATAATAATAGATCCATCTTCAATTAAACTTATCAGCTAATTAGTATAGAGAGGTACGCTTAGCATATTTGGGAAGTTACAGTAGAGATCAGTTGACCGTTAGAAGCAGTTAGCTGAGGCCATTTCCACACTATACTCTTATAGCACGATTATTCCACTTTCAGCATCCTATGGAATCCTGGGGTTTGCAGTTTCGGGAGGGGCTAAGCCTTGGCTTAGCATTTCCTTGGCTAAGATTGGTTCTAAGCCAATCACAGACAAGAAAGTGTAATGTCTAGGTGCCTCAGCCAATAATTTTAAACATACACACAGACCAACTATAGAGAGGCCACCCCAGCCAAAGAGGTGGGGTGTTAAGAGAGAATACTGTATTTTTTCCAACAATTATATTATGTCAGTGTGGTTTAGAGGTGTGAGTGTTGTACTAGGAGTCTGGGAGAAAAGGCTCCAAATCTGTGCTTGGCCATGGAAAGCTACTGAGTGACCTTGGGCAAGTCACACTTTCTCAGCCTCAGAAGAAGGCAATGGCAAATCCCCTCTACACAAATTCTGTCATGAAAGCCCCATGACAGGTTTGCTTTTGAGTCGTTATAAGTCAGAAATGGCTTAAAGGCACAGAACAACAACAAATTATAATATTCTGCTATAAACAGCTTAGCCTTTATTTTACAAAATGAAGGCTTTGGAGCAGAACAACATATACAGAGAATTTCAGTTGTTCCGAGAGCATAATTAGTTTGCATGAACTTTTATGAGTCACAATCTATTTCTTCAGATGCTAACGTGAATTGAATTGAACTGAAAAGTGAAGTTATGTGGGTGGATCCGCAACAATCAATACATGCTGAATACCTTGTAAGCATCCTATAGTAATAATATGCATTAATATTTCTTACTCCTATTATTGTGAGCATAAATAGGAAAGTAGGCACAGTATTACTGATAAGAAATAAAAGACCTGGCCTGAAGTCATAATCCATAATCTCCAGCTCCCTCTCCATGGGTGGATAGCATAAGGTTTGGCATTGTTGGGCACCTGCTCAGGGGAAAAATTCTGTGAGGGGATCTACTACTGAGAGCTAGAGTCTTTTGGCCCTGCTGCTCTTCCTCTTTGCTGCTGTTGTCTATTGACCTGCCTTCTTGTGCATGTAAAGATGGTAAGGGTGCCAATGTGGTACAAACTTCCATGTGCTTTCCATCTTTTCTCTGAGTGGTTGTGCAGATTGGACACGACAAAGTTATATGCATAGAAGGACTGTGCGAAAGTATCCTGCATGGACTTCATATCATCATATCGTGCAGAATGCAGTAACATGAAAAACATAAATGTCACAGCATGTATAGTGACATGAGGCTCTTGTGTGTCCCATGGTTCTGCACAGATCTTGCATGTCTTGTTCATATTGCCTTACAGCAAGGCTGGTGAGCATCTGGACTGAATATTGTTGGACTGCAACTTCTATAATCTGACAAAACCAACAGTAAGGGATTATGGGGCTACAGCTCAGCCATATCTTGAGGACCACACTAATCAGAGTGTGTCTGTATGTGTGCTTCAAGTCATGTCCAACTTATAGCAATCCTAAGGTGACCCTATCACAAGATTTTCTTGGCAAAATTTGTTCAGAGGTGATCTGCCTTTGCCTTCCTCTGAGGTTGAGGGGGTGTGACATACCCAAGGTCACCCAGTCGGTTTCCATGGCTGAAAGGGGATTTAACTCTGGTCTCCAAAGTCCTAGTCCAACACTCAAATCACTACACCACAATGGCTCTTGGCTCTTGGCTCCATTACATTCACCAGGACTTATTTCCCAGTAGGCATCTGTTGGACTGCAGCATTGGATTAGCCAAAGGGTGGAAGTTGTAGTCTAACAACATCTGGAAGACCACATGTTCCCATCCTTGGCTCAGAAAGTGGTCAACTGAGAAGAAGGGAAGGACAGTGAGCAGAGGGAGAAGCTTAACAAACACCAAGGGACAGGGAGAGAAAGATAAGAGACAAAAAAAAAAGAAAGCAAGTGGCAGAAAACAGGAAGAACAGAAAGAGAAAGAGCACCAAGGATGAAGAGAAGGAACCATCAGCTGAGCTGACAGGTGAGTGAGGAGAAAGAACGCTCTAGTAAAGAAGGGGTGAGAAAGAGCACATGGAGAAGAAGGGATAAAAAGCACCTGGGTAGGTATGTGGGTAAGGAATGCCTTACTGTGTGTGTGTGTGCGCGCGCGCGCACGGTAGAGATGTAATTTTCCACTAAGTTGCTTCTTGAAGAAGCAACAAGTAGCTTTAGTAATTTTCTTCCCCCTGTGAGAAAGTCTTTGGAAACCACACAGTTTTTGAAGCCTATTTGCAATTCAGGACTTATTCTGCACAAAATTCACACATAGTTGTTTTGTATAGAAAATAGCATTTTCTGAATGGAAAATGCAAAAATACTGTTTTCTGTGCCAATCCAACACATGTGGGTTTTGTGCAGAATAAGCCCTGAATTACAATGATTCTCATCAGTCTAGGATTCCTCTTTTCAGCATTTCTTGAACTTGAAAATCCTCGTGTTTTTTGGCTTTTTATTTTGGAATATTTTTGAATATTCTTTTCATTCCCAGTGTGTCAGGAGTGGTATATTGGATAAGGAGTAACTAGGTAAATGGGAAGGAAAGAACACCACATGGGATGAGGACCATGATTTGTCTAAGCCATGAAAAGATGGGCACATCTGCTTGTAAATAAAGCAAACTATCATATAGCCTGCCAACATTTCCTTGGGGCATTGTGTCCTAAAGTACAAAAGGAATTCTGCTGAGCTGCTGAAGATGGCCAGTTGGCATAGGCTATTTCGCTTCTTCTTCTATGTCAAAAAAAGTACAACTGTTAGTCACTGTGTTGTTAAGGAAGCCCGCTCCACACTGAAACCTTTTTAGATCTCACTCACCTTTAGAGATTAATCTAAACTCCAGGGTGCATTTAGTGCTAATCAACTAAGATTACGGAACATGTTTTTGTGGGATATATTCAAGCATCCAAACCCAGGGCAAAATTTCTGTCACTCGCATGGGTGGTGAAAGGAATGCCATCAGTCTTTTTGGCTGTCATTAAGTAGGACAACCTGTCCCCACAAAGTCGAGTGTCCACATATCCCCTGATGCAGCCCATTAAGCCTGTTATGCTTAGCCCCATGCTGGCAGCTCAATGATTCTCTAGTGCAGATAAAATAACAGCTGACCCCATGTATGATATTCTTTTGTATGAGATTGGACCCAGATATTCTTTCTCTTCCCTTGCTTATAGTGCTGAACAGAGAACTGAAAATGTATGAAATCCAAAAATTATTTAGAGCTCTCAGTGGGGTTTTTTCCCCTCCATTATATTTGGCATGTGTGAAAATTTGGGAAGTGGGCCTAAAAGCAGCACAATGGATGTTTTTGTCTGACAATCCCTTTGTGAAAGATTACAGGTTTAAGTGCTCACTTTCATTTCATGCAATACTGGCAACAGATGGAGACATACAAAGAGACCAATTTAGACTTACTTGCTCCAGTTATTTGGATGTATTCCCAGTTCACTGTTATGGACCAGAAGCCTGTGTAAAGTAGGCCCAAAGGTATTACTGGCTTGCTCTCCCTGTCTTGGTTCTTAGGAACCAGCATTCTGCTAGTTAGCATCAACAACATTTGATTTGGTGCATTTCATTTAGAAACAAGCAGCTGAATGGTTATATGACATCATCTCTCAGCATCAGTTCAAACTTGTCTAAGAGAATTTTTTCTCTCTTTCTCTATCTTTTTTTTTTTTACTTTGCACCAAGTTCACTTGGTGTGTAAATCTAAAACAGGTCCTCTGCTCAGTCCAATTTGCAGTTCAACTAACATGAGACTCCTAATGAAAAAGGTCACGAGAAAAATTTGTTAACCATTTTTTTTAAAAAAAGGAATAGCAAATAGTACAGTACTATATTTTCTATCATCTGAAGGAACCGTTCCAAAAAAGCCTTGTGGGTCTGCTGGAAATAGTGTACATCAATTCCATGCACAGCAGGAAATCTGGGTTCAAGCTGTTACTGGGAAAGCACTAGTTCTTGAGTGTAATTATAGCCAGGCAGAAGAAAAATGTATTGGAATTTTCGGGAAACCTTCTGTAGGTAAGGAATGGAGAGAAGTCCCTAAAAATTATGCTATACAAGGTCTACTCTATGCATGAGTATCTGCTACCTCTATACAAGACAAAACCCAGCAGGCCATATTTGCATTTCTAGTATACAGGCTTATAATAGAGATAAGAAATGTCTGCTAAAGTTTTAGAAATGGATCTCTGCAGGTAGACATTCCTGTGGTCAGGAGGTGGGCTTGTTTTTGAGAATTCCCTTTCCTTCTCCCTCTTCTCAGCACTCCTTCTTTGGCTTCCTTCCTTCCACAACCACTAAGTACTTACTGCATGTTATACAGGCTTCTATGCCTCTCCATTTACTGTTCTGGAGGAGGTTAAAATGGCAGCAAAGTTTTTAGATGGAAAGGAAGTTAGCTTGGTTTGCATTTTAAATGATGGTGTCAAACTTCCCGGGTTAATGTGCAGATCAGAAAACACTGTTATTTTTTTGACTGCACACCTCTCTGAATTTTGTGGTGGAGTGCTCAGTTCATAAATTGTACCCAGTAATGTATACATCACGGAAAGTTGCCAACAAAAATAAATGCGTATTTTAGGGAAAGAGGTGTATGAATATAAATGCAAATTTTGCAGTTTAAAAAAAAGTGCATCCTGATATGAAATGAGATGGAACAGACTTATGACTGACATGCAAAACCGCAAAATTGTTATGTGAAGCTGACATGGACTGGAAATAGCTTTGTCCATTGCTAGCCAAGGCAGGCAACAGGATTCACAAATATATAGTTGGGGACCATTAGAGAAGAGTAGTTTGAAAGAACTTTACAAATATGTTCTGAAATTTGGGAACAGTTTAGGGGATCCTGGTTCAAAATCCAAACAGGCTCAGTTGATGCCTATGTAGGGCTTATCAAATACCACATGGCTCGGCTGTGCACAGCATGAGGATTATTTTTCTAGCTTATTGGTTTTTGTCCCCAGCTTCTCAGCACCTGTTAGCTTCCAGCCATGAGAAAAGTAGAGTAAAAGGAAAGTGATTTACTAGAGCAAGGGTGGCCAAACTCCAGAATCTGGAGGCCATTTTTTCTGGACTCAGGACTTTTTTGAGGCCAAACCAACATCTCCAAATGTAAATGCAAGTGACTGGAAGACTATGGCTTTTTTAAAAAAAGGTTCTGGTTGCAGGTAAAATGGGTGTTTTGCTCAGCTAAGGTATATCAAACCTAACAGCTTGTTTTAGAGCAGAATTACAGTCAGCCCTCCACATTTGCAAGTTTCACTTTTGCGGATTTGTTTATTCACAAATTATTTGCTGTCACCTCTGCTGCCTGTCTATGCCATTTTTAATAGAGAGTGCAAGCCTCCTGAAACTGAGAAACTGCGAACAACGCTTGTAAGTCCCTCTTAAAAATGGCATGGGGCAGCCATAGAGGTGGCAGTAAGCCCCACCAGCCACCCACTTCTGCCTTGTGAAGGAACTCTGGTGCCTCAAAGCAATTCATGCTGGTTTGAATATGGTGATCATACTTTTTTTTTTGTGGGTCTAGAGTTATTCATGGTTTTTCCACTTTCACGGCAGTCCTACGCTCCTAACCCTAGCGAATGTGTAGGGATGACTAACTAGAGTTGTGGTTCTTCTTTTTAAAAACAAAAATCCCCCACAATTTTTGAGGTTTTTTTTTCCCCCCTGGGGGCTAGGACTCTGTGAAACCAGAGTCTGACTCTCTACTCACCCATGGAGACCAACTGGGTGATCTTGGGCCCTTTCCGCATGATGTCACTGTCTTGTTTCTGTCACAGGATGGCAGTGGTCAGCAGGCCATGCTTCTGCATGACCTCATTGCCGTCCCTCTGCCATCTTGTCGCAGAGTGTCGCACTTGCACAGTTTTTGCAAAACAGAAAAAATCCATTTCAGGTCTCTGATTGCACAGCGCTCCCATCACTTCTGGCCATGTGGAAGCTGCGGAAGCACATTGGCGACACTTCCTTATGTAGCACAGCAATGGAAAAAGCCCAGCTGCACTGCTGAAGAAAGACGTGGCGCCATTGTTTTCTTTTCTGCATGGACCAAGCGGGTGCAGAGGGGAGCGTTGCTGACGCACTCCCTTCTGGACCCGAGACTGCAGCGAGATGACATGGAAGAACATCATCGTGTGGAAATGGCCTTGGATAAGCCACAACATCTAAGCCTTAGAAGGAGGCAACAGCACATTGAAAATGACATGAAGACATAGAAATCCGGAACACAGAAAACAGAAAGAGCAGAGTAGGGAAAGAACAAACATATGTAATCAAAATCAGGTTCAGGGGCTGCTCATCTTCTTCTCATGGGCTTGTGGGGTGATTTTATGTACAGAAACCACCTCGATTGGGCAACATATTAGTTTAGTGGGGCCTATATGTTCTGTCCTCCAAGAGAACGAAACAGCTTCTCTCAGCTTTATGGTGGAGCTGGCCTTGGGTGTGATCCTAGGTATTCACATTCTTTGTCCCCACTGAAAATAATGTAAAATTCAGACTATCCTTAGGGATAATGCTGAATAACAGATTTTTTTGCTGGTAAACAATGGGTCCTGGCCTCATACGGAGGACAGAGCAGGCTGCCTAAGGACTATTTTTAAGGGAAGCAGGAGTAGGCGTTTGCCTGGGACATACACAGAGTTCGGGAATACAAGGTATTTCTCTTTAAGCCTGTACTTGTTCCATCCTTGATCTTAAATAACATATATGGTTCTCTTTTTCTTTTCTTTTTTTTTTTTTTTGAGTGATGAACCACCCTTTATCTCTGGCAGTCATTATTTCTGTGATGTACAAGGAACATATAAATCTGCATTACCAGTGTCAAAGTCCACCAGTATTTGAAAAAAATAAATAACCAGCAAATGGGATTTTTATCTTTCAGCACAATGCATAGAGGATGCATATGATATATTTCTTGGTCTGTGTATAATCAATGTAATGTAAACCGTTATCTTCAAAACAGGAGACTACACTTAAAACCACTTTTTACATGGGCCTATATCTTAAATATGTTTGACAGTCACTGTTTCCATGGTCTCTTGCAAGCTGTGTGACTGCTGCAAGATGTTCATTTCCCTGTAGCATGAAACAAGTTCCCAATGTGAAGAAAAAGGTCAGGGATAGTATTTCCAGTGAGTGTGCTGACAGGCCAAAGAGTGAACACTTAGCAAATATCAAAGTGGCCCTTTAGCTTTCATTTCAAGTGGTTTCAGAACTTTTCAAAGATGAAAACAATATGTGCAGAATCATGTCACCAGGTTTATAGTATTTGCTTGTTTAAAATATTTTTTGAATTGCCTTTCATGGGAGGGGGGCCTCCTCAAAGCATTTGCAAGGTAAACATTTAAAACAAAATATGAAGTGGCCTCTTCACTGTTGCATGGGTTTGGGGCACAGAATCCTCACAAAAGCAGAAAAACTTTGAATAACTCCCCCCATGATCCCCCTCCCATTCCTTTGCCTTTGTCCTGGTACGTGAATCTCCTTCTCAGCACCAGGGTCAAAGGCAAGGGAATGGGAGTGGGGAGGTCCGGTGGAGAGAAGGAAGGCTCACACTAGCCTTCCACCCCATTCCCTTGCCTATTGCCTTGATGTGAGTTCTCAGTGTCAGGGCCAGAGGCATGGGAATGCGAGGGGAGGTTGTGGAAGGGAGATGGAAAGCACCTGTGTGCCTTTCTGCCCATTCCCTTGCCTTTTGCCTGGGCACACTTGCCTTTCTTCTCTGTACCTGGCAAAACACAAGGGAATGACAGGAGGACAAGGGAGAGGGGCGGGAAGGCATTCACATGCCTTGCAAATAATCAAATTCATAAAGGTCAAACCTGAAAATGTGGCTAGAGGACTGTAACTGAAATTGCAACAAAAAACCGACTAAGTATAATAGCAATGACATTATAAAATAAAAAGTAGACATCCATTCACTAAAAAAAAAAAAAAACTAGCACAAGAATGAAGGGAAAGTGAGCATGGTGTAGTGGTTGGAGCACTGAGCTATGACTTTGCTCAGGCATGGAAACCCACGGGATGACCCTGGGTACATCACACTCTCTCTGATAGTTGAGGGCAGAACTTAGAATCAACTCATTCATTAAACTTTTTACATTATTCATTCACTATTTTTTAAAAAAACTATTATATTTCCCAATTAACACTAAAGTTAAAAATATTTAGTGAATTAGTGATTTAGTGAATTAGAATTCATTAGAATACATCAGGGTGGACTCCTAGAATGGCTTCCTATGTTCACTGTAACCAGTCTGAGTTGACTAAGAAAAACAGAAAGGGGGAAAAAGGGAGAATAGGGTGGGAATGGAGTGAGAAAGTTATTTGTTTACTTAGCAGAAGATCAAATCTCTCAAGCAACCAGGGCCTTTGCAGAATGGCAGAACTTTTAGGCCTGAAAGCTGGGTGTTCCAACTGTCCATGGACTTGTATGGAAGCAAGGTGTTAATACTTTTTCAGGGAGATGGGTGACTCTCTAAAGTAACTTCTCCTCCTCTAGTGATTATATATTGAACTGGTTTCTATTGTTTATTACTGTATAATATACAAGTATTATATAATATTATTTGGAATAAGCTGGAATGAATCTCTTTGCAATAAGTCACACAGTTCTAGACTCCTGAATAATTAAATAAGTTTTCCTGAAACCTCTCCTCTATTTTGTTCTCTCATGGCATTTCCTTCTTTCCCTCTGGCCATTCTTCCCGTTCTGCTTTTTTGACCCATCTCCTTCTTTAATGGATCTAGTTACACACGTTGAAGGGTTTGCTAAGGATGGAGTTTGGAGTAAAAAGCTAAAGCTATGACTCCCTTTTATGTCTCTTGTAAAAAAATTTACTCAGAAATAAACCTTTTGAGCAAGTCTTAGCTTCACGTAAGGGACACCTTCCCCCACATATATTGTACCACCAATTTTTAATAAGCCCATTTTCTCCAGATAATCCAAGAGAGAAATTCTTATGTCTTTAAGGTATATTCCTTCCTTTGTACACTTCACAGTTCAGTTTTTAGAGTCTGGATTCATTCAGTTCAAAATATTACTTTATTTCACTAGATTCATAATGCAAGTCAAAGAGATTTAAATAAATATTAGAGTACGTTTGGTGCTGAGAATAATGAGGCTGTTGATACCTGATCTTTTAAACTAAAGATGCCACAAATTGAATTTGAGATCCCTAGCCCTTCATGTGAAACATGTACCCTGCCACAGATCTTTGCAAAGTATACTTCTTTTATACATATATACATATACATACATACATACATACATACATACATATATACATATACATACACACACACACACACACACACACACATATATATATAATTTTTATTGAATGCACTCATATGAAGAGACAGAAAGGATTCAGTTGCACAGAAGCATGTTCCGCAAATGCTCAGAGGCACTCAAATCATTTCTGATTAAGGAAGCTTCTCCCTTGACTTAGTGGTTGAACTTTGTAGCTATCTTTTTATTACTGACTTGCACTGGATCAGTGTCCTCTAACGGGAATAAAACCCTGCTCATTAACCTTTAAGAAACAAGGCATTTGAAGAACGAGTGAAGTGTATGTGTTGGTGGGAGTGGAGAGAAAATAGAGATGTTAAATGAGTGACAAACTCGACTGAAGAGGCTGTAGGATGAGAATCCATGTTTTGGGACAGGCTTTCAAAATCTGACGGTTCCCAGATGTGATGGACTTCCATAATTTCCAGGTGACAACCACACTTCATAGTCTATGGACTATGAAGTGTGGTTGTGCTAGCAGAAAAATACCAGGCTAGAGGCAGGCAAATTTATTTATTTATTTATTTTTATTATTTTTATTAAAATTCCATATAAGCTAAAATTTATATATATCACATGTTGTTTACAATATTACATATTGTACACCATTCTTACATAACTTTACTATTATTAATATTTTCTGTACTATATTAAATAATTATTTCCTCCCCTAATATATTGTTCAATCTACCCCTCCTCCCCCCTCCCTCTCTATCCTGTCCCCCGCCCCCATATTAACAATACATTATATATTGGCAATATATTTTTGCCATCAATTTATCCTTCCCCTTCCCTTCTCTCTCTTTGGTACTTCCCCCTCCCCCCTCTAGCCTTCCTTTCCTTTTTACGCATTTCCCCCCCTGCAATCTCTTTTTTGTTTCTTATTCTAAACCTCCTTAGTGTGAAACCTCTTTTTGTTATTGTAATCTACCTTAATTTTTCCTACTCTGTCTATATTCCTGCCTTAATGTAAGAGTTACCCTTTTCAATCCTTTATTCAATTCTATACTTTCATCTTACTTCTCTTTCACCCATCTAATAATTTCATTCCATTGCTTTCGAATTGTTGATTTACCTTTCAACATTTTGGACAGTTTTTCCATTTCAATTCGCTTTTAATCTTCCATTCTTCATGGGGGGGCCCTATTCCTTCTTTCCAGTGCTTTGCATAATTCAATCTTGCTGCTGTTATTAAATGTAATAATATTTTCCTTTTTGTCCTCATTTGGCTATTCCTCATGATCATATTTAATAAATATATTTCCGGAGTCATCTCAAATTTAATATCAAGCAGCTTAGTGATGCTATCGTGAATCTTTTTTCAATATTTTTTTGCTATGAGGCATAACCACCATGTATGAAAATAAGTTCGTTGTTTTTCCACATTTCCAACATTGACCATTCCCTTTTTGTGTTATCTTCATTAATTTTCGAGGGGTCATATAACACCAATGCACTGACTTATAAAAATTCTCTCTTAAACTCAAGTTTTGAGTAAACTTTATGTCTTCGCTCCATGCTCTTTCTCATCTTTCCAACTCTATGCTGTGACCAATATTTTGGGCCCACTTTACCATATAATCCTTGATCCTTTCCTGCTTTAACTCTCTTTCCAGTAGAAATCTATACATTTTTGAAATTGTTTTTTCCCCATTTTTCATTAGGATTTTGTCTAATTTGTTCTCTTCTGTCTCCAACCCAGTAGTTTTTATATCCATTTTGAACCTTTCTTTTAACTGTCGGTATGGGAACCAATTCAATTCGATGTTCTGCTCTTTTAGTTCTTCTCTAGTCTTTAACGCTGGTACTCTTCCTTCCCATTTTATTAGATCCTTATATCTTAGTATTCCTCCTAATTTTGGTTCTGATATTCTGAAGGCTTTTTGGGGTGATGTCCACTTTGGCAATTTACTATAAAATTTTTTGTTGACAGTCTGCCACGTTTTAATTAGAGCTCTCCTCACACAATGATCTCTAAATTCTCTGTCTACCTCTGCTTTGTTATAGCAGAGGTAACCATGCCAGCCAAAGTTAACATTAAATCCTTCTAATTCTAATAGTTTATAATTTTTCAGTTGAATCCAGTCTTTAATCCAATCTAGGCAGCATGCTTGATAGTATACTTCCAGGTGTGGCAGTTCGAATCCTCCTCTCTCCTTACTGTCTTGAAGTATTTTCATTTTCATTCTTGGTTTCCTTCCTGCCCATACAAATTTTGGTAGTTCTTTGTTCCAACTTATAAATGGTTTTTTATTATTGATTATTGGAAAATTTTGGAACAGGAACATTATTTTTGGAAGTACAGTCATCTTTATTGTATGTATCCGACCTAATAATGAGAGGTTGAGTTTATTCCATTTCTGTAAAGTCTATTTTGATTTGATTCCAGGTTTTTTGATAATTATTATCATAAAGTTCTGAATTTTTCTTTGTATGTAAATTCCTAAATACTTAACTTTTTTATCTATACTAAATCCTGAAATCTCTTTCAACTCTTCCTCTTCTTTTTTTGTCAGATTCATTGTCAATAATGATGATTTATTCTTATTCATCCTAAAGCCAGCTACCTGGCCATATTCCTTCAATTCTCCTATCAATCTGGGGAGAGTATCTTTTGGTTCTTCTAAGAACACAGCCATGTCATCCTCACAGGCTCTTATTTTATACTCGTTCTTCTTAATTTTTACCCCTCTTCTCTGGTTTGACTCTCTGATTTTGTTGTTCAATATTTCCAGTGTCATAATAAAAAGAAGAGGCGAGAGCGGAAAACCTGGTCTCACCCCTTAGATATCTCAAATGGGTTGGATGTTTCCCCATTAATTATCAAATTTGTTTTCTGATCTCTGTAGATGATATCTATCCATTCTTTAAACTTTCCTCCACATCCATATTCTTCTATTTTTCATAAACTTCCAGGAGATGTTATCAAAGGCCTTCTCTGCATCTAGGAATGCCATTGCAAACTTCTTTTCTGGGTTTTTGTCATACTGTTCTATACAATTAATAACTATCCTTATATTTTGTTTGAGACTTCTTCCAGGTAAAAAACCTGTTTGGTCCTCATGAATGTAATCTTGCAGCGTCTTTTTCAATCTTTTACTTAGTATTGCTGTAAAAAATTTGTAATCAATGTTCAATAACAAAATTGGTCTATAATTCCTAACATCTTTAGTATCTTTCCCTTCTTTGGGGTCAGAATTATATTTGAGTCTCCCCAGGCACTAGGTCTTCCTTGTCATGGTAATGCTTTTAACATATAATAATATGGTGTTACCAATTCATCTTGTACTTTCTTATAGTAAGTTGCTGTAAATCCCTCAGGGCCTGGGGATTTCCCCTCTTTCAATTCTTTAATTGTTTCTGTGACCTCGCTCATTGTGATTAGAGAGTTCAAATATTTATGATGTTTTTCCAAAATCTTATTAATTATTTGCTTTTTTAAGTATGACTCAATTCGATTTTTTTGTTGAGGGGTTATCGCTTTCCCTTGAAATAGTTTCTCGTAATACTTTACAAATGTCTGCATAATTTTCTCCTGTTCTATAATCAAGTTCTTTCCCTCTTTTAGTTTAGGCCCTTCCCTAAACTGCAAACCCCAGGATTCCATAGGATGTTGAAAGCGGAATCATAGTGCTATAACAGGCTAGTGCGGAAATGGCCATGGTGTAGTGGTTTGAAGATTGTACTACAACCCTGGAGAAAAGGGTTCAATTTGCTGCTCAGCCATGGGAACCCACAGGGCGACCATGGGCATATCACAGACTCTCAGCCCCAGAAGCCACTGTAATATGTTCACCTTAGGGTTGCATAAGTTGAAATCAACTCGAAGAAACACAAAAATGACTGTGGTATAGTCTTGTCTGTGATCCTGCATTTCTAGCAGCAGCATGAGCAAGGGTTACTATTTACACTGAATGCTGAGCCTTCTGACTGGACTGCAGAGAACAGTCTTCCAAGAACAGCTATTGTCCAACCTCCATTTTTTCACTAAATGAAATGAAAGGAGAACTCTTCTGGCTTGGACTGATCCCCTTTACATTCTCCGAAAAGTTGGGAGGGGCTGCTATTAGGTTTGTGCCACCATCATGAGTTATGCTCTCCTGCCAAAGTTTGATGAGATGACAGATTGTGTGTTTAATGTGAATGAGAGGTCAGCAGTCATCTCTCACTCACCGTTTTTTCCAACATACAAGGCCTTTTGAGAGGTTTATGATTTTACCTTTGACCCAGGTCATAAATACACAAGTACAGAGATTATGGAATGCATGCATTGTGTGTCTCAGCCCCAAAATGCTTTAAATGAATCTGAGGAAAATATAAAATGTTTACATTGCTTGTGAATCTGCCAAGTTCTTGGATCTACCATAGGAACAAAAAGATTCTGCTAGAATGACAAAATTTCAACTTCCTAGTAAACCAAGATTAACAGGAATGGAAAAGTCCATTGAAAGAAAAGCATTCAATAACTTAAGCCCACAGCCATAAACACATTGACCTGGAAATAAGCCTCAGTGGACACAGAGAGATTTACTTCTGAGTAAGCATGTCCAAGCTGAAACTGCATGTATATCTGCTATGAGAAGGTAGGCCCTTTCTGAACCTTACCTTGTATCAACCTCCAGTCGCGATCCCAGCAGTGCCTCTGCTGGTAAGGCAGAATGACAGGAATGCTTCCCTCTGCACTAGACTTGCTTCCTGTGAAAGGGAGCATGATGGATATATCTCTTCCTTCCACAACACAGCTGGGCACTTTCCCATACTGCACTGGTGCAGGAAGCACCTCTATTGCTCTTTTGAGCCTTCTGCAGGGCAGGTAAAAGCAAGAGCATTGTGCGATCGGGGATCATTGACAAGGAAAACCCATCAATGATTTACTCCGCGATCACATTGGTTGGTAATGAGAGAACAATAGACCATGACGACATCTTGTGGAAGTGTTGTTGCAGTCCCGCTTCTCTCCTGTCTCCATGCTAGGATAAGAGTGTTACTTGCTTGTTGGGGGCCCCTTAGGGGGATTCCCAACACTTGTGAAAATCATCACTTGTGGGGAAAATTAGCTCTGAACACTGCTGTAGCAATGCAAAGAGTGCAGGGTAATTAGAGATCTTGAGCCCAGCTTTACAGAGTTGGATCACAGAGAATCAGGCTAACTGTTCAAATTTCAGCGTTTTATTGAAATAGATGTTAAAATCCATACAATCATTCACCTGCACTCACTCCCACAAGCATACAAGACTATAGAAATTTAGAAAGAGGTGAAAATTAAGAGAGAGAGAGAGAGACATAAGGGTTTTGGGGTAATACTATACCAATCCAGAAGTCTTCGGTTGGGAAAAGACAAGCTAAAAGCCCAACTCAGCCTCCGGGGGCAGGGCTGAGGGGAGCTTTTCCACTGGCAGAAGCATTGTAGCGAGTCTGGGAGAACTCCTCCAAATGGAGGAGAAAAAGGGGTCCTAGTCATAGTGGTGAACAGAGCTAAAAACAATGTCCTGGGGACCAGATGGCTGCATTTTTATGAAGATGAATCTCAGCTTTGTAGTTCAAAGAAAATACATCCAGGCATCCTTGTAGTTTCCTGCAAAATGAGTTTCTCATCTG
Source organism: Cyclura pinguis (assembly GCA_030412105.1). NCBI lineage: Eukaryota > Metazoa > Chordata > Lepidosauria > Squamata > Iguanidae > Cyclura > Cyclura pinguis. The sequence continues at coordinate 124,976,506 of CM059599.1, forward strand.
GGGATGCATGTCTTCAAAGTGTAACATTCCTGTGTTACTCGACTGGAAAAACCCTATCCTGGAGTCTATAATTTTGGTATTAAAATATGATTCAATGTGCCTGAGAGGTCACCCAGATGGGCATGTAGGCAGCAATGGTCAAACAATCGAAAATCAGGTCAGGCCAGTAAAATCCCCTGTCACGTAGCCCCAGGAGACCTCAAGATGTGTAAACCCACAATAAACAAAGGGTTCTCAGCCCCGAGAAGCTGACTGGAGGGGATTAGCATGTTTGCCCCAAGTTGAGCAAATATCCTATCAAGCGAGGACCTTTTATACAAAGTCACACCACAACCAAATGCAGCCGAAGATCCTGAGACTTTGGCAACACCTTGTAATCCCATCACGCAAAGGAAGTTACCAGTGTGGAGCTTCGTTCTCGCTGGAACACCCATTGTTCTCCCCAGGAAAGGATTAGTCCTCCAGGTGCTTTTTCCCCTACAAATAGTCCCAGTTTTTGGGTGTTTCTTCGGATCACTCCCAGTCATCCCAGTAGACCGTTGCTCCGTCCATTGAGTAATCCCCTGAGCCCTCTCCGTGCTGAGCCCCACTTCTCCATTGTTTTTCCCAGACCAAGGACTTCAGGACAAGGTGCAGTATTACCCCTGCTACTCTCCCTTCAATTTCCCCTATCCAGTTTCCTCTCTTTTGCTTCTTAATAGGTCTTGAGTGAGTGTGTGAGTAATTGCGTTGCTGCATGAGACATTCCTTCAATAAAATCATTTATTAGACATTTTCATTTGGTTTTTGGCTTGGCCTGACCCCGTAAAAACTGGGTAAAAAGACCCCGCTAGGTTATCCTGCCTCTCGCATTGCTATTGCTTGTGCTCTGGCTAGTTTCCATTCTGCATCACGTGGAGCACATTGAGGTGTCCCCCAAGGGACCCCAGAAATCAGGGTAACACCTGGCCGTTTGAAATGTTAATTTGATCCCAGAGACCTCTTGTCTCCTATTGGTTGCTATTATTGCTGAAAATCCATTCAAATGGTCTGTATGAACCATTTGCAAGATTCACCTAGGATGCGTGATGGAAAACAGGGCTACCCTTTGATCTATCCATAGTTCTACTGCCTACGTGTCCTTCCAGTAGATCTCTATGGCTCACTATGTTTGATATAAAATAATTATGATCCTCAGGACATAGTATATAGGTGGGTAAGGTGAGGTAACAATTGCCTCCTGTGGAAAGGGCCATAGAATCTGATTGACATTACTAAGTTGCACACAACTGCATGAGCCACCTCCTCTTCACTGATTTTAACACTATTGCCCATGTCTTTGAGGGTAAATGACACATTTAAGCTTTTTCTATGGCACAACTCAAGGCTCATCCAGAAGGATGATAGTCTGTATTACAGAGACCTGGCTGGATGAAGCTGGGGCAATTAATACTTCCCAGCTTTGTCCACCTGGATTCTACGTCCAGCAGCAGGCAAAGCCTGGTGGGCAGGGAGATGGAGTTGCAGTAGTCTATCAAGATTCCATCTCCCTCACCAGACGGCCTGTCCCACAATCTGCTGGGTTTGGATGTGTGTTTCTGAAAATGGAAGGCTGGGAGAGACTTGGGATTCTGTTGTCGCATCAAAGGATACTACTCTGTCTGGAGCAGTCAGGATTTCATGTCCACCATGACAGCCATGGACCTGTCCCAAGTAATAACTGGTGCCACCTATGCTCCAGGACACACTCTGGACCTGTTTTTTTGTTCTGGGCAGAATGATGGTGATCTAGTTGTGGAGAAACTTTCTAAAGTTCCATTGTCATGGACTGACCATACCTGGTGGTGTTTAGACTCACTGAGACTCAGAGCCTGTGGGGGGGCAATTAAGGTGGTTCCCCCAAGAGGCTTATGGATCTGGATGGGTTCCTGATGGCTCTTGGGGAGTTTTCTGATGCCTTGGAAGGTGATCCTGTTGAAGCCCGGGGTGATTGCTGGAACAAGGAAATGGCCAGGGTGGTGAACATGATTGCCTCTAAGCATCCCCTCCCACAAAGTGGAACCAAGTGAGCTCCCTGGTTTACTAGGAGCTGATGGTGATGAAACGAATGGGACAGAGACTAGAATGACATTGACAGAAGACCCAGAGTGAGTCTGACTGAATGTGGGCTAGAGCCCATTGGAAGTCGCATGCCTTGGCAATGGTGGCAGCAAAAAAATTATACTTCTATGCCACCATTGTGTCTGCACAGTGCCTTCCAGCTGTGCTTATGGGCAGTGGCTATCTTAGCTAGTTCTGCGATGATACAGACAGACAGCCAAATAGAGAAGATTTCTTTTCAGAAAGTACTAGATTAACTTAAGTTGACCTGGGAAAGTAAGAAGAATGAAAAGTCCTTGATAATGCCAGGAATTCCCAGGCAATATTTCAGAAAAAAGAAAATACCATGTGGATCTCGAAAACAAAATCATTTTGTACAGTTTGGGACTTTAGGGTTGTTGTTTTTCCCCCTTGTCTGGAGGGTCTCTCAGTTGAGTCCTTGTACCAGATTTATTATGACCCTTGTTCCTGATTCCTGGATAATGTCTCAGAGGCAATGGCTCTTTGTGTACTCAACAGCATTTAATATTGATGGCTATACTTGCACCTTGTCTCAGTGAGGGCTGGTGGCAGCCATATCAGTGAAGTGGTGAATCTACTCTGGACTTTAGTCTGAACATTAAAGGAGCTATCCAAAGAGATGAAAATATTTTGGGGATAGGGTTCAGCACCTTGTTCTTTCCATGTCTGCGGGACATGAAATCCACCAGGTGTTAGTCTAGACTTTTTCATTACAATCTAGAACTCAATTTTATCAGACAGGAAAGCCTGAACTTAAGCGAGTGGAAGCTGCATACACTGGGACATAGAAGATGTTCCAGTGCCTTCTGCCTCCCTTGTTCTAGCTAAATGCAAAATATGGGCTTATAGATGATGATGATGATGATGATGATTTTTCTTCCAGAGTGAGACTCAAGGTGTCTTATTTATTTATTTATACCTCATTTTTTCCTGGCAAGAAACTCCTTGCAGTTTACAAAAAAAAAAAAAGGTCATGTTAAAATCATATGGTAAAATTCAAGTGATTACAGTAGGCCCTTCACATTCACAGGTTTCACTTTTGCTAATTTGATTATTCATGGAGCCCGCTTGCCTCTCCCCCCCGCCATTCTCCCGTTCCCATTCCTTGCCCTGTTACACAGGGGCAAGAAAGTGGAAAGATCTTCACTCCCTCGTACTCACCCGCTCCCCATGCCGGCAGAGGCATGCTGGCAGCAGTGGCAGCAGCGTGCAGGCAGGGAGATCATCCCTTCCCTGGAGTCTCTCCCCCACCCTCCGTGTTACTGCCCTGGCTAGCCCGAGCTTTGGGAATATAAAAAGATATCTTTTGATATCAATAATTCGGCTTCACATACCCATTCCCCTCCACGTGCTTGAGAGGCCCCCAGACAAGCACGCATACAGGTTCGGCCAACAATTGCTGTAATATTCCAAAACAATACAGGCAGGCCAGAAATAGCCGACTCGCAGCTTTAGGAGACCTCAAGGCAAGTACCTTCATTAGGTATGCACACAGCTTTCAAAAGATTCTCTGCCCTGTGCTGGCAGCTTGATGATCTGACTATACAACGCTCAACTACTCTGTGTTTACATACCGGCTATCCTATTGACAATTTGGCTATAACTCAATCATTCAAATTCTGACCTTTCGGAGGCTTTGTCTCCAGCCCCAAATCTATTGTTTTCCCCAAGTCCGACCTAGCCTGCGGTCACAATTCTCCTTATAAAAACCCCTGACTTTGAGCGCTTCCTTGGATCGCTCTTGGCTTCCATCCCACCTTGCTGTCGCTTTGTCCAGCGAGCCTTCCCCTCGGCTCCACGTGCTGAGATCCACGCTCTCCATTTTCTCCACTTCCAACCAGGCTTCAGGACAGGTGAAGTATTACCCAAACCAGCAACTCCTCTAAAAACTCCTCTATCCCACTCCAACTTTTATTTCTTTAGTTATCTTGCGTGAGTGTGCCGCATACACTGTTTTGATTGTGTTTTTAATAAAACCACATTTATTATTTCCACTTCTGTGTGCTTCTTGACTCGGCCTGACCCCGTAGACATAGGGTTCAAGATCCTGCTAAGTTACCCTGCCTCTCGTAATGCTAAAGCAGTGCTCAGAGCTAATCTTCCCCACCTATTGTTGAGCACATTTTGGTGTTCCTCACGGGACCCCTAGTAAACAGGGTAACACCCCGTGTGGGCCTGCATGCAGCAGCCTGCAAGAGAGTGCAGAGAGGAAGATCTTGCCTCTCCTGCATTGCCCCACCCATCGCCTGCACGATTGTGCTGGCAGCAGGCAGCAGGAGAGTGAAGAGAGAAAGATCTTGCCTCTCCTGCACTGTCTCACTCATTGCCTGCATGATCTGGCTGGCAGCAGCTGGCAGGAGGGTGCAGAGATGAAGATCTTCACTCCTTGCATTCCCCTGTCTGTCCTGTCTGGGTGCATGGAAAAAAGGAAGAGAGCTTGAGTGGCAAGTAGGAGATCACAAGGGAAAACCTTCCTTCTCCTCCACTCTCCTGCTTGTGGCCTGCACAAGAGCATAAAGACAAGGCAGGGCATGGAGGCAACAAGCTGGAAGTTTTTTCCCCCTGCACTATTCTGTCTTTCCCCCAGATGGCAGCAGCTGAAAGAATGAGGGAGGGGGCGTGTTCACGGGGAAGGGGGCATTATTCATATTTTTTTGACATTCACAGGGCTTCTGTGCACGTATCCCTCACGAACGTGGAGGGCCTAGTGTACAATGTAGTTAAAAACATATCAAAAGTCATCCTTAAAACAGAATTAAACTATCAACAATATTAAAACAATTCAAAACATACATCTAAAAATGATGGCTGAGATCTTGCATTGTTGACTTAATTTCAAACATCTAAGTATCTTTTCCTGGGCTCACCCTCCAAAGCTACCTTAACCATCAGCAGCCACATCAAGGGATTGAGGTCTGTTCTATTGCTGATTGAGGTGCAGCACAATGATGTTTCAGACTAGCAATCTGCAGTGTGATGGAGAATTGTGACAAGGTCCTGCTTCTGAATGTTGTAGTCTTGCTCATTAGTGGGGCTGGAAACTTCATCCTGCTGTGCTCCAGCTACCAGCAGAACAAACTTTCATCACTCAGAGCAGCTCCCTGGCATTTAAGGTGGGATGGGGAGGTGCTTACAATTGTAATAATAGTGCCACAATTGTGAATACATAGTATAACTGAATACAAGCAATTACAGATCCATAACTCTAGGTTATGAATCTGTTAATGCAATACAGGATGCCAGCTGATAAGCAGTTAAGAAAATACTATTTACTACAATAAGGTACCCCTCTGAAAAGCTCTTTCTTCAAAAATCTTAGATGATAAAAGTCTGTTAGAATAAAGAAAGTCTTGACCTGTCAATAGAAGAACAGAAAGGAGGAAGCCATTCTAGATTCCCTAAGAAGGGAGCTCCAGAGTGTAGGAGCAGCCACTGAGAAGGCCCTATCTGATGTACCAACCAACCATATCTGGGAGGGTGGTAGGACTGAAGGAAGAGCTTCTCCTGAGGACGTCATGGCCTGGGCAGGCTCATAGGGGAGATATGAGGATCACAATGCAATACATCTCTATACATTGAACTTAATGGGGCTTTCTTTCAGAGAAGTGAGTGTAAGGTTGCAGTCCTCTTCACTCATCATGGAATAACCTAAGTGCATAATTTTAAGTCCACTCTCTTGGCTGCAACTTGCAGCGGCAGAGAAATTCACAACATGATATCCCATCATGCGTTGAGTACTTACAGATGGTCAGGCAGACAGAAGAAGACAGACAGGCCTCTTGTTTTCAGTGGCACAAGTCAAGAATTCCACAAAAGTTCATGCTGAGAAATGAAAATGCATTTTTTATTTCCTGATTGAAGAGAAGGATTTATAATCCCCAGAATTTTTTTTAAATGGCAATTTACAAATTTAAAGCTTTCAGTGTACAACCAGAGGATCACACAAACTCTGCCAAAGGACATTCCCGCTGGTCTCTGGCCATTCTTCTCAGGCACATAGCAAAAGGACAGCATTCAGACAGAGAAACTAATGGGTCCAAGTCAGCCAGCACTCCAATCACCTGCCTATCAATCACATTGTGAAAGGCCAGGAGTTCAATTAATTGATGACACCTTGGAGGCCTCTCTTAGCAATTAACAAGTCAGTAAGAGAGGGCGGAAAAACAAGCATTCCTTTTTTCTTTTGTTGAATGAAAACAAAACTGCCCTTTTGTAGAGATGTGTTGAAATTACTTTCCCCACCCCGTCCTCTTGTCTCTTCATCTCTATCTAACAATTGTGTAACCTTGATCCTCTTTTGAAGACGCAGTCTTTTCATAGCATAAAATGTGACCTATTTCAACACTGGGCTCTCTTTTGTGCCCTGTTGAAATGATGACTCTTGTGGGAAAGAATGGATAGCAACTGCAATTTTTAAAGATCTACTACAGTGGATAGGGCTGGTCGTTCCTCCGATAAGTTTATACCAGTCTATCCCACCTGGCGCCTTCCATATATGTTGTACTACACGTCCCATCATTCCCAACCAGCACAGCCCAGGCAAGCAACAAAAATAGGAGTAGTGCTGAAGCCTGGACTCTTCTCCCACTACCACATGCTGTTCTTGAACCGTTTTACAGTGAAGCACGTTGTGATGCCATTCATACCATAACCCTAGCTTTTACCTGTTGTGACTGTTGTTTGTTCTGATTCCGTTTGGTTCCAAAAAAATCTCACAAGATGCAGACAACAGTTTCATAGATGCAGAGTAATGTATTTCTGTAGCTAGCCTCAGTATCTACAGGTTACAGTAGCCTTATTTTAAATCTCCATAGTACTGGTGTTAATAGTCTGAATTAACTGTTGTTGAGTTCCTCCAAGTCATTTCTGACTTATGGCAAACCTAAGGTGAACTTATCATGGAGTTTTCTTGACAAGATTTGTGCAAAGGGAGTTTGCCTTTGCCTTCCTCTGAGGTGAAAAGTGCAAGACTTGCCCAAGGCCACCAAATGGTTTCCATGGCTGAATGGGCATTCAGACCTGGGCCTTGCAGTGTCCTAATCCAACACTCAAACCACCATTTACCATGCTGGCACTGGTTCAATATACTCTGGGTCTTCAAATGTACGTGAAGAAATAAGACATCATCTCCTGACCAACCCCTTATAAAAGGAACAAACAGAGTTTGATGTGAATGTAGCTGGTAGCAGGAAGGTGCATGATAGAACATTGTGGGTTAAGTCCAATTGCTAATTCAAATTAGACTAAACCCACTGAATCAATGGGATGGGAAGTGTTGACTTACATGTCAGCAATTGATTGATGGGCTCTAATTTCTCTGGGAGTGCCAATAGGATTCAGGCCTATATAAAAGTTAAGAGAGATTTATTCTTAATTCTTTTTACCTTTTTTCCACGTTCACTTTTTTTGTGGGGAGAGCTGTTCTCACACGTGTGTGTGTGTGTGTGTGTGCATGCACACATGCACACTTTCAAAGAATGTTCAGATACTTTCAAGGTTTTGCCGGTTCCTTCCTCTGTAATATAGCCTACAGCACTGGTAGTTGGTAGCATACCACACATCTCAATGCTAGTCCTTTCAAACCCAGACAACAATAATCTAATTAAGAGGCAGCTCTTTTCTTATCGACATCTTGATTTTAAGCTGACTGCTGAGCTATTTGGGTGACAGTTGTTTAAATTCATTATTACTGGAAGCCTGTTTCTGACATGAAGAACAACTATGCCAAAAGGGAAATTCATTTATCTAGGCATGTGGCATGTAATTATTTGTGAGTTATAGAATCAGACTCTGAAAGAGAACAGCAGTGAGGTGTAGCAAAGAACATAATAACAGAAGTACTGTTATTATAGGATTATAATAGAGTTGGTATAGTTCAGAGGACAGCAGAGTGTAGAAAAGTAAGCTCTGAGAGGAAAGCATATTGAGTTAAGGCTTGGAAGCTGAAGTTCAACCCCTGATTGTCCTTTGATTCACTGGAAAAATTGTAGCGATCTAACCAGTATAGGAACATGAGCTGCAATTCATAGTCTTGTTGTGTTCAGGGGCTGGTCATCATCTCTCAGTCTGTTCTAACCACAAATGATATTTAGGCTACCCTAAAGTATTATGTGCTGGGAAATGTGATAGGGTCATGGATCTCTGAAGCAGGATAATTAAGGTCTTTTCCGCACTAGAGTGTTATAGCGCGACGATTCCACTTTCAACATCCTATGGAATCCTGGGGTTTGCAGTTTTGGGAGGGGCCAGCAAACCCAGGATTCCATAGGAAGTTGAAAGTGGAATCATCGCACTATAACACTCTAGTGCGGAAATGGCCTAAGTGGCAAAAGAGAAGCTGAACAATAACCAGCCCTATAGACACTCATACAGAGGGTCTTAGCAGAGAAAAGAAAGAAATTTAGCCTTCATTGTAAAACATAAAAGCAGCTTTACTTACTTGTTCATAATGAAATGCATGTTCCAGTGAGGAAGTGAAATGGAAGAATAAGATGGCTGCAGGTTAGGAAGACACAGGAAGAGAGAAGGTACATTAAAGCCGGCAAATTTGTCACCATAATGCAAAATAGTAATTAGTAAGTACAGATATACAAAGTTGCTAACTGTAAGATTATGAAGGAAATACGGGTTCCCATGATCAAGATATGGTTCGTGGAGAATTCATTGCACAGCCATCCCATGCTCTCCCTGCCAGGTGCTGCCTTTAGGATTGTTTTTCTTTTTAAAAAATACATTTAGGTGTTTTTAAGTGGGGATGTCAGTACTCAAGAAGGAAGGGCTGTCTCGTCCCTGAGGAAATTCCCTCTCTGGAGTATGGTAGCCAGTTCAGGACTACCCCAGGCCCTGAAATTTCGGGTACCATTTCCGCACTAGACTGTTATAATGCCACTTCCAACATCCTATGGAATCCTAGGCTTTGCAGTTTAGGGAGCGGTATTTGGAATTCTCAGCCAGAGATCTCTTTGGCCTCAATAAACTACAAACTCCAGAATTTCATGTCAATAGTGAAATAATAGCACTATAACAGTGTAAGTGCAGAAATGGCCATAGTTTCCTGCCTGTAGTGTTGAAGTAATATCTATCCATCTATCCATTTTGCCTCTACATGCATAATAGAGGCAGAAGGATGAGGGAGCAGGGAGGCATCTTTGCTTTGGATACCAAAATATTGTTGACCATCCCAGCTTTGAGTTTCAAAAATTAAGATATTGCTTTAAGTTATACTCAGTTACATTAAGAATAGCTTAGGAAACAAAGAACGTATTTGACCACGCAGAGCATCTCTGACCATATTGTTTGAATTTTGGACATCTGCATTTGACACACAATGATGTATGAGTTAAATCTCACGTTTCCCAGTGCTTGCTGGTTGACATGCTGACATGTGACATGATCATGGCCAGGTCAGTCTTTTTCACTTCAGCAAACACTGTACTTTCTATATGGATCCGCGCCGAGGAGCGCTGCCAGCCACAGAACCTCTGACCCTAGAGCAGGAATGTGTGGCTCTCCAGAATTTTGTTGCATTGCAGCTCTCATCATCCCTCACTATTGGCTAGGTTGATGATGGAAGCCACAACCCACCCACACCTGGACTGCAGATGTTGTTGGGCTGCTGATGTTTTTCACCCTCAGCTCTGATAAAAAAGGGGCATGATTGGCCCTCATTGTTACTCATTATGAAAATAAGAATGTACCCTAAGACAAGTGGTTCTCAGCCTTTGGACCTCTAGGTGTTTTGGAATTCCTGACAGTTGGAGTTGAAGACCCCAAAATTTGGAGGTCCAAAGGTGGAGGACCATTGCCTCAGAATTCACTCAACATTCCTTTGTGGCTGAGTGTTAGACAGAAAGTTTGGTAGTGGAGGGCAATCTTTTTTTTTTTCTTTTCCTTAAGGAACCCCTGGTAAGAAAGCCTCCAAAGAAAGGTTCTACAGAAGATTATTTGAAATCATAGCTGATATCACTATTTCACTATTTCATACCTATACATAGTACCCAATAGTATTAGATGTTATTTAATAATATGCAATGTCATTTTTTAATGGTAAGATACGCTAGTGTGCAATGGTTTCTAGTATCTGTCAGCATTTTATATATAACTAGCATATTTACTCAGCGTTGCCTGGGATCTTATTTTCCTCTTAAGAACGTAGCAAGCTGTCTTTTCCAGTACCTGTAACTTTTCCCCGTATTCCCCAATCCAATCTGTATTCAGAGTTGTTAACATAACAGAGGTTTGGTTTCTGAGGTAATACACTGCCCTTCTTGCTGCTGGGCCTCATCTCCATAGCAGCTAGCCTGAGGCCCAAGAGCTCCCTGGCTGAGAATTCTAGAGACCCCTCCTTGAACTGCCAACCCCAAGATTCCATAGACTCTTCACAGCCAGCCAATCATATGAGGTCTTCATGCCTGATACAGCCAATCATATGAGGTCTTTGCCTGCCTGACACAGACAAACAGGCAAACTCACTCACAAACTTTGACTTTTGTATAGTAGATAAGTGCCTAAGACCCACTTGGAAGGCTTCATCTGCTTTCCATAGAAAAGATTTGCTATCTAGCTTCTCTAGTTTACAAACAATCACATCCGAAACACGGGAAAACTACCACTAGTCAGTGTAGACAATACTGACCTAAATGAACCAGTGGTTCAGACGGCGGCCTCCTTTGGTGTGACAATCGTTCCTTTTGACTTCAACCCAGGAAAGGCAAATCACAGCGAAGTCCTGCTGAAATCCATAGAAGTTGGACAAAACTTAGCTTTTTGGGCTGTAGCTCCCAGAATCCCTCAGTCTTAATGACTTTCCAAAGCTCTGGATTTGGAAGAGGCTTGAGGCCATCTCAGTGCTTTGAATTCAGTAGAACTTAAGTCACAATTACGTTTTGATTGCCATTTGCGCTTCACATTTCTACATTTTAACAAGAACTGTAAACAGGAAACCTAGCAAAGAATTTTCGTGGGCAGCAGAAGCAGAATTCTTTTCAAATCGCTGAGGAGGATCCAAAGAAGACGTTGATATAAGGAACCAAAGAGGCAGGCTGTCAACATCTATTTTTGCGTGCTATATGTGCTGTGACTGTTAATGCTACCCAGAGGACAGCAAAGGGGGCTTGGTGTACTTCACTGGGGTCAAAAGCTGTTATGCTGACACTAAAGGTTTAGGAGGATATGGGCAGAATATAAATACATCAAGATGCATTTGGGACTTGTGGAGTGCTTTGAGAGTCAAAAGCATTTTAATGGACAAGACCACTAATTTTTTCCATGTAGCTCTTACAAATTTCTGAAAACTGTGCATAGACCATAGGTCTCAGAAATGTAAAAGGCTGTGCAATAATATTTCCGCAGAGGTATATGTGGCACTGAGGCACCATTTGGATTCTTTGAATGAAATGGAAACAAGAATATGGGACATAATGTGAGGGCATATGCCACAAAGGAGACTTTTATTCCCTCAGTTTCGTGAGGGGCTTCACAGTTTTATGAGGCAGAGGATAGCTGAAATTTTCTCTAGCACCAGATGTGGTAGTTTGCTTCTGATTCAGAGTGAAACATTGGACAGTATCCAGAAGGATTGCTTTCTTCAGCTTTTCAATGCATATAAACCTTTTCCATTAAGAAACCCATATGACTTACATACAGATGTTTTCAAAGTTTTTTTTTAAACGTTTGTAATAAAAAGGATTCATGTTTAAATAACCTAGTTAATTTTACCTTGCAAAAATTTGCATAGATGTGCAAGAAGTTGACAATTATTGGTGGTTATCCTAGTTAAAACAGCTGGGACTGGTCAGGTCAAGAGATATTCCAGAAATATCAGAGCTGTGTGTTTGCTATACTAAACAGAGTGGCACTGTTCAGTCCATAGGACATGTCAGAATGAGATCAAGGATGGAAAAACAGAATGAAAAGTTAGGGTCGTTATCAGTGGAAACTAGGAACAGATAACCAGAGATTGTTATAGTATATGGTAGCTTCAGGCTGAAAATTGGACAGGGAAGAAAGGGGCATTGCTATTGGAGCTTACAGATCACCTGACATACTGACCCAATAGACATACCTCACCGTTTTCCAGATGCAGTTTCCAGGAGGAGGAGCTGAAATACCTATTGTTCCCTTTCTCCAGCTATTGCTGCTGAGGCCATCAGAGGGAAAGGGAGGGCCAGCCTGACCATTGTGCTTAAATGCAGTTCTGTGCTGTTGTATGTACTACCAGCTCTCTGGAACTTGATACCTGCTGAACCGTGTGTAAACAAGACTCAAACGTCTGAACTGGCTTTTTTCCTCCTCCCTCCCAAACCCTTTTTATTTTGAGCCATGTCTCTTAGAAGAAAGCCCACAGGCTGGAACCGTCTTGTTGATATTCACAAGCTGCTCTGGGAAACTTTAGTGGGTGAAGAGGAGGAAAAATATGTGAGGCAGTGGTGGTGATGTCCTTGGTCCCTATCACACTACACTGTTATAACGCTATTATTCCACTTTAACTGCCCTGGCAGCCCCCTGTGGAATTCTGGGGTTTGTAGTTTGGTGAATCACTGGAACTCTCTGGCTGAGAATTTTTCAGGCCTCTCCCTGAACTGCAAATCCCACAGTTCCATGCGGTATTGCCATGGCAGTTACAGTGGAATAACAGCACTATAACAGTGTAGTATGATAAGGCCCCTTGTAATGAAAGGATCAGGAATTTTGGTCCAAGTTCCACAGGGACTTTGTGAGAATAAAGAGTAATGAAACCATTTTATCCAGCTATGAATACTTAATTTTCCTTTTTGAAAAACAAGTATTTGTAAAATGAATACCCTAGTTGTTCCCCCACCTCTCCTACACCATTAGAAATGGTTTTAAATTAATTTCAAATGTGGTTATATTGTATTTTACAGTATTATGTCTACTTAACATAGTCCAAGGGCTGCCTTTACGTATACTATCATCTCCATCAGCTTTATTTGCAGCAGCCTGTAAATAACATCTGCTCAGCCACAAGTGGAGATTAAATGCTGCCCTAGACGGTCTCATCCAACAAGGCCATTTGTATGTTCTTGGTAGCAGCCAACGATTGGCAAGTTGACCACTGTTCCTCAGAGTGAAATGCAACTATTGTACACTGAAATACAATCCTCCATATCCACTCCACAGAACTCCAGCTGGTGTGAGTGTGGAAACACAGTACTTGGCTCACTGGTGGGGCCTTTTATCTTTAGGATTGCATCAGTAACACAATATCTGTGAAATTAGTGTCTATACTTTATGTATCTTTGAAAAGCGATCCTTAATGTATACATTTTGTATCATATCACATTTTACATTCTATGTTTCACTGGCCTGTTAGATACAATTGTGGGGGGTAAGTTTTGATACACTTAAAACCCAAGCATTCTGCCGGGAAAGAAGAGGCAAGGAAGATCCTGTTTGCCTGAAGTCTCAAGTCTCTCTCTCAAACTCACGCATAACCCACCAGTTGGAAAGAGGGTAATGTCTATCCTTCCCTCATGCTGCCTGAGTTTTTAGCCCTAGCTTCTTATATATCTGCACTGATTCCCTTTTGTCCCTCCAAAAAATAAAAGAGAGTTGGAAATTCACTTTAAGGTCAGTTTTCTTCACATTAACTCAGCGGGTTAGATTAGGCTTGGAGACAATCTAGCCTGATTCCATACTGTTAAGTCAGCTCTGTGGCAAATTATGGATTTGAGGTGTTTTTCTAGTCTTGATCTCACTCCAATACTCTAGTTCACAGCTAGACAAGCAGGTGCGTTTCAGATGTTTTGGACTACAATTTCCATACCCCCAGCCAGCACTGACAGTGATCAGGGACTCTGGGAGTTGCAGTCCAAAACAGCTGGAGAATATCACTTTGTCTACCCCTGATGTAGCCATAAGCTGGTTCTCTTCTCATCTCTTTTTAGATTTTTTTTGAATATTTAGATACACTTAGCTGAATGTCGCAAAAGAAACCATGATGAGGGAACAGGTCCATTTAACCAGACCAAACCTAACCATGGCAAAGGGACAGGACAATTAATCAGTATCCTTCTTATCACTTCATTGTTTTGTTTTTATTTTTCTTATTGAGTACCACTCAGCTGTGGTTTCCCATACCTGCTCTGCAAATATTTTATTATGGCTAGCGATTTGGACACTTCCTTCCTCATGCCATAATTGCCAAACTCCTGGGAGTTTTCTCATTAAGGGACCCGTGTCAGACTTGACAGACTGCAGAGCAGAGCTGAGGCTTTCAACAGCTGTCCACTAATGATTCAAGCCCTTTTGACTTTGGAGATCCATTTTAATGAGCTCACATGCATTCAAATGAATCTCAATTGGTAAACATTAAAAACACAGGGAGGAAAAAAAAAGTAACACCTTCCATTTTTGTTTATTAGTTTTATCTTTTTCTACAAAAATTGGTGCATTGTGTGTTAGATGCTATTGTGTGCGTGTGTTTTGATTCTTGGATACAGACTACTTTTCCTGTGTCACCTCACATATCATGCCTGGTGCTGTAAAATGCTTCCCCTGTTGTCCATTGGGACTTAGCTTTTAAAGGTCTGATTAATGGGAAGTCAAGTTTAGCACAGACAGACACCCACCTCCTTCCTGATGTTGTGCACCAAACAACACTCTCTGTTTAATGCTGTTAAAAGAAAAGAATGAGGGGGCTGTGGGTCAATGCTAATCTCCCTGATTATGGGTTTGATTCAAACTTAATCATAGTTAGAGTAAATGCATTGAAGTCAAGGGGCCAAAGTTAGTCATCACTTCCTTCAGTCCCATTAATTTCAGCGCGTTTCTTCTGGTCATATCTACTTCCAAATCTTTATTCATTTTCTACATTCACATCACTCCTTTCCTCCAACGAGCTCTATAAGTCTCCTACTCCTCACTTTATTTTCACAACAAAATCAGATTGTGTGGTCAGCCAAGCTAACAGAAAATGATTGGTTCAGGTTGGTTCAGTGAGTGTCAGGTCATTTCCGCACTAGACTGTTATAGCGTTATGATTCCACTTTCAACATCCTATGGAATCCTGGGGTTTGCAGTTTTGGGAGGGGCCGGCTGGCCCTTCCCAAAACTGCAAACCCTACGATTCCATACGATGTTGAAAGTGGAATCACAGCGCTATAACAGTCTAGTGCGGAAATGGCTTCAGTGAGGGCTCAACTGGTCAGTGAGGACTTGAAATTGGAGCTCCCAATTGGGTTCACTATACCACACTAGCTTTTCAAGTCAGTCTTCATTACTACTTGAAGAATTCACTTTTTGTGAATTCCAGGGCTCGGGGTCCATACTGCTGGGATATCTCACAAGTCAGAATGTAGTTTTCCTTCTGAATTTGCACTTTCCCAAATTTTGCAATACAGTTGTCTGTGAATGAGATCCACATACCAAAAAACGAAACCCGACCAAACTACAGATGACATGCAAAGTAGTGTTTAGGATGAAAACACAGCTCTAAAAGAATATTTTGTGAAAAATTCATTAAAAAAAAGACTTATTTAATATGATTGCATGCAGATTTTTTTAAAAAAAATCTAACACAGAAACAAGATGGAATTGATTATGAATGATGAATGATCACAGACAAAACTGATTTATACTAGAAACAGACTCACTGCCACCATCCCACTGTCACCCCCCCGCCACTCATTTGTATGCAGCTTCCCCACACAGAGTGCAAAGCAGTTCACAATCCAAGAAAAGCAGTTCCAAAACAGGAATATATCTCAATACATGACAATAATGCATCATTATAAGAATAATTAAAATAGTAACTACCCCCCAAATTAATTTATTAGTGTTAACATTAAAACATTTAAAATTCATTACAAAAGAGGCACTATCAACCATTATTCAATTGATAGTGTTTATCAGTTCTGACACCACATTTTTCGAATATAGGCTGTTTCTGCCCTACACTGCTATAGTGCTGTTATTCCACTTGCAACAACATCCTATGGAATCCTGGCATTTGCCATTTAGGGAGGGGCATTTAGATTTCTCAGCCAGAGAGCGCTTTGGCCTTAGTAAACTACGACCCCAGGATTCCATAGGATGTTGAAAGTGGAACAACAGCACTATAACACTGTAGGGCAGAAATGGCCTTAGGCCTTTTTCGCATGGCATTCGCATTCGCCATGGGAAAGGGCCTCTGGAGCATTGCGCAATTGCGAGGAGCCGTCCACATGATGTCCTTGCAATTGCACAATGCTGCCTGGGCCGGCAGGCACCGATCGCACACTATTTCATTTTTGGCTTTGAGCCGAAAATGGTGAGTGATTGTGCATTGCTCTGGGCCCTGCACACAGTTACCGTGCGTGCAGAGCTCCGGAGCTGCGGCGCTCACGCTTCCTGCCTCAGCGCAGCCTGGGAAAATCCCAGGCTGCACTGTGGAAGGAAGAGGAGGGGCTCTCATGCTCCCTGCTTGCGAGCAGGCAGCGGTTGCAGAGCTGAAGCAACGGGGATGCGAAAGCCTGCTCACACGATCCCCACACCCCAACGCCGAGAACAGGTAAGCTGTGGAAAGGGCCTTAGTTAGGCATTAATAAACACATCCAAGAAACCAGTTCTTATTTTCAATTTCTCAAGGGCAGAATTCATCGTGCAATAAATTAGCTTTCCCATGTTTCTGTTCTGGAGCAGTTCTTAAGTACAGCTTGGAATAACTGTTCCAAATAAACTCAATAGTAATGATCTTCATGAGTGACACTACATATTATTAATATGTTACTCTCAGTGGTTTGTTTGTTTTTTTACCACCACCCCACACACATAGTGGCCAAAATTGCCCCCCAAAATTTCCTCAAAAGTAACATTCCTGTAATAACACATAAATGTTATCCATTGTGAAAAAATTCCTAACCTCCATGTCAGTGTCATTAAAATATTTAAAAATAATAATATTGCTCTAACATTACTAAAAAGAATAGGGAACAAACAGGGTTTTTTTAAAAAGTATCTTTGTTTTAACATGTGATTTCTAAGCATCTGTTGATGGTCATGTGTCTCAGAGGACACATGACGACCATCTACCTCTTTCCCTGTGTTCTGGATGTTCCTTCCGCTCAGCTGTCCATCCTTAGCCCATTCCACTCTAACACAGCATGAAAAGTCATCATTAGATGTCAGCTTTTCTGAAGCATCCATACACTTATTTATGAACCTTTTTAAACTGGATGTATCCTCCAAAGTATATCCTCTGCTTCAGAACTTTAGGAAGAATCTGGGCATTTTCCAACAGCTGAAGAGGGACATTCATTTTTAGTACAACCGTCCATCCCCCAAATGCTGTACTTTTGGATGCTTATACCAAAATCAACATTGAGAATCTCCAACCTATTTGGGATACATCTGAAGAAGCACAATTCAGACAGATTTAAATACACCCCACTGAATTAAACAGGGAAATTATTTAAGCTCATGCTTTACTTTTGTATTGGAATAAATGAAGCCTTAACAAACAATGTTTTATGCTGGCTGGATCATGCCCAATGCTTTTCTTAATTATTCATTATAATCATGATTTTCAAAATAAACAAAGAATTATGTTAACATAGTTGGGTGAAAATTCATCTAGTTTTTCCACCTTGTTTAAATATTCATAAGGCCAGTGTAAAATTATTTCAGATAATATGAAAAAGCAACTCCTTACCATGAAGGTTAGTAAATCTCAAAGTACAGTGGCTCCTCCACTTTTGTGAGGGTTTGGGGTACAGAACCCTCATGAAAGAGGAAAAACTGTGAATACCTGCCCCCACTCCCACTCCCACTCCCATTCCCTTCCCGGGCTCCCTCCTCTCATTCCCTTGCCTTTTGCTCTGGCACACAAGCCTTCCTCCACACCAGGCAAAAGGCAAGGAAATGGGAGAGGGGTATGAGTAATGTCTTGGGGGTTTTTTTTGGAGCACATGACTTTTTATGTTATGTAGCTTTGCATATACCTAGCTAGGTCACAGAGACACTAAGAAACCCAATTACAGAATTGCAAAGATGCATCATAGAGCACTAGCAAGAGTGGTCAATGTGCATTGGTGTCCAGTGCTCATCGGGATCAATGTAATGTACATCAGGACCAATGTGGTACACATCAATCCTGTTGTGCATCAGGCACCAATGCACCTTGAGCATTTTGCCAGCTCTGCTGTATAGTAACAGAAGAGCAGCCGTCTGCTGGATACAGATGTGCTACTGCAGAATTCTGTTTCCCATAGATTAGGTCCACTTCGGAACATGTAACGGCCCCAACAGGATCCCAGCCAATGTTTACTCCCCTCTCTAAAACACTTTTACAAATAGGCTGATATTGATTGTAGTTTTCCTGAATATTTGATTTTCTCATCGCGTACCTATGAGTAAGCATTGTCTGCAATAAATACTCTACTTGGGGCAAAAGCTGAAGTTGCAAAATGTCAGCAGGCCAGAGAAATGATGGATGAACAGCAACATAGCTTCTAAATGACAATATCTTCCTCACAAACCATTGCTTCTTAACTTCCTGTTTCCTACTGACTCCCAGTTCCACTTTTGGAAACAGAGGTCTAAATCCAATTTTATTCCCAACCAGAGTAAACCCACTGAAATCAATAAGGCATATGTCAGGGTTAACTAACAATTCCAGTTCATTTCAATGGATCTACTCTAGTTGGAACTAAGGTCATTTCTGCCCTACGCTGTTATAGTGCTATTATTCCACTTCCAACATCCTATGGAATCCTGGGGTTTGCAGTTTAAGGAGGGGCCTTTAGAATTCTCAGCCAGAGAGCTTTTTGGCCTCAGTAAACTACAAACGCCAGAATTCCACAGGATATTGAAATAATAATATCACTATAATAGCACAATAACAGTGTAGGGGGGAAATTGCCTAAAATTGTATTTCACCAATGCTGAATACCAACTCTGCATTGTGGTTTTTGACATTGTACCAGAGGGACAGTTTTCACGCTACATCCTGAAAAAATATGTCAGTGCTTGAAAGTGAATGATGGGCTTGCTTGACTGATTTCCACTTAGCAGGCTTGAAGATGTCAATTTGATGCATTCTTTCTGGAAGGACTGACACACTTTACAAAGCTATAGAGAGATTATCACTCGTAGGCTGCTCTCTCTGTCTCTTGCTCTTTCACTCTTATTCAGGCTGTTTGTTATTGCGGAATGTCTCCTCTAACTTGGCACCACCAAAAAAGATTGCTCTTATCAGCACTCAAATACCAGTCACTCCCTTCTGAGGCAAGAAAAGATACACCGTGTGGTCCCAGGGGCTAAGGAAAAGTTGGCTTTTCATCAGTTTGGGGGCTAGAATCTCACTGTCAGGCTCACTATCTGCTCAGCTCTCACAGATAAACAGTAGATATGTGCTCCCAACAACACATTCCTTTCATGTACACTTATTTCAAAAGCAGCCTCTGCAGTCTAGCACTAGCACATCCCTTGAAGTCATATCTCTGGACTGCTCTCTTTGGCAGGCGTGTAGTAATTAGTAAACAGAGCAAGTAGATTTTACACCACTCTGTCTCTTTGACTCAGGGGTGCAGCTGGGAACAAATGCAGCAGGATTTTACTTTGTTTTTAAATTTGGAAGAGCGTTTTGCACTCTCTGCCTGGTTTACAAGTCCCCATTTACAGCTCAAATTCTTTTAAATGAGCAGAAAAGTAAAGTGTAACTTCTAATGATAAAGCCCCTCCTGAAGTTAATTTATGACTTCAGGAGCTAAGGTTGTCTATCTCTAGGAATTTTAATGTAATGTAGAAACAACATATTAAAATGAAATTAAGATAATGAAAAGCATGCAGTCATTTCCTCATTTCAGGGAATTGAAAAAGTATGTCATGACATGGGAGACTTCAATTTTGCCAAATTAAGCAGAATGATTAGCCTCTACATATTTTTAGTGGAGGAGGAGAGGGAGAAAAACACTCTTGATTCTGTAGTAATCTGTCTAGATCTAGATCTATCTTCTGCCTTCCTTAGTATTCCTGAGAACAGCTTAGCAGTTTTTGTCCTATTAGTATAAAAGACATGGACACAGGGCCAGTTTGTCAGGGGGATGGATGGAGGGATGGCTAGGCTAGACAGATGAGCAAAAAAAGGGTTTCTATTTTACTGTTCAAATATTTGCCTCTTGATTCTCACTGTGCACATGTTATTGAGTTCCAGTTATGTTTTATTGTTTTAGGCATTAGCCACACCCCAGAAATAATTTATTTAAATTTCTACAGTACAATTTTTTAACACAGTGACACACAAATTAGCACACTTTTTTTTTCTAAAGCCAGTCCAAATAAGATCACTTGGTAGGTTCTAATTTTAGCAATGTTAATTTTTGCAATTTATTTTTTTTCAAAATACAGTCAACATTTTTTGTGGATTTTATCCACTTTTTTGATTGAAAATTCTTCAACATACTTGGAATACAGCTTATCCCATCTTACCATTTGGAGAGCAGGCTACTGAATGAGGAATACGCTTCTCACCACAGTAACAGAAGCAAGACTTGTATGAGAGCTCTCAAATTCTAAATCCCATGAACTTGGTATCAATGGCAGAAGAGCTTGTAGCCCAGTCTTCACTTCTATTTGGAGCCTGGTTATTTGCTGGTTTTGCTAAGCAAAATAGTTATTCAACGTGAAAGGCTGGTATCATATATTGCTATAACTCAGAGCTGTTACAAAAGCTTAACTCCTCACAGCACAAGGGGAGGAGGTTTTAACTGATATAAATGCTCATATTAGCAGAAGTGTTTTTTGCCTCATAAACAGAAAACACTTGGATATCAATATCTTCCTTTATCAATACCTTCCTTTAGTATCCCAGTTCTGAACTGATGGTGTTGTGGGAGATCTCCATGATTGCTTCTAAAGGATTTTGAAAGAAATGGGAACTGACTGACTCTGGAGATGTCCAAGGACTCATCTCCTTTGGTCCTCAATGTTCTAGACACACAAGAAACACACCCTAAAGATAACACAAAAGCATGCCTGCACATATACATCTAAAGTGGAGGGTAGTTTGCCCAGTTTTGACAACAGTTTTATTCACCCACTATTCAAAACATCTATAAGGTACTATCATTACCATACAAATAACATTTGATGGGTTAGCTTGAATTCCCATATTTTTATTATCTGTGTGTGTGTGTGTTTAAAAAAAAATCTATGAGCAGCAGGAAAGGCTTTGTCAACTGACAAATTAGACTGGAAATTCTAAAATAAGGCATGACAAACTGACATACCTTCCTACCTACCTACCTTCCTTCCTCCTGCCCTCCTGCCTCCGGGCATCACATCTACTAGTAAATTTAGGTATTTCCCTTTTTAATGTTTTTTTCCCTTCTTCATTAATCTCACCCAAACTACTCGTTTAAAAAGGGATGTAGAGGAAGGGGGGTTCAGGAAGAAGTTTACAATTTATTCTAGGGAGCTGCTTCAGTGGCAAAGAAATAAAACCCAAAAGTGTGTGATAACATTTTTGCTTATGTAAAGGATCACAGGCTGTGTCTATACATTTCAGTGACAATTCTTCAGAAGCAGCAGACAGTGAGATTTTTTGTAAGCCAAGTGCTGAAATTTTAAGACAAATATCTAAGTATTAGCAAGATTAGGCTTTCTACAAGGCAAAGAAGTCTTCAGACTGCACTAGTTGTAATCAGAATACAAGAAGGAATAATGGCCATGCTATTTGTTGAAACTCCAAAATATTTTCATGTCTAGGTTTTATGCTCGATTCCCATTAAATCTGCTAATTAGAGTGGAATGAAGCAATTGCCTCTTTGAGTCACTCATTCCTAAGATTCAAACTAAATTCACTAGGGGTAGGGATTACTTTTTTGCTGTGTTTTTAAAATGTTCACAACTTAGTCACTCTGTTGGTGTGGCAAAATGATTGCCATAAGCCCTCTCCTTTTTAGGAACAACAGATGTTAAATATATGAGTCAGACATCTTATTTGTCCCCTGTTTATTCAGTATAATAAGGTAATTGTCTCACTGTCATTAAACAGTTAGCTTTTAAGAGTCTGATTCTATGAACACCAGCATCTTGCCCCTAAACAGATTTTACTGGAGGTAAGTCTTGTGGGTTTCACCAGAGATTGATGCCCTGAAAGTGTGCTTAGATCACAGCCATAACCACAGAATAACAAATATTAGATGCGTTATTCCAAGCCATTCCTTTACAAAGAGGGTAGGCAACTTGAACACTCCAGAGGTTTTTGGACAGCAGTTCATTTAATCCTATTAGCTATTCTTGCTTCCACTGGTTATATAGCCTAGCTAGCTGATGGAGTTCATAGTCAAAAGTACCTGGAGGGTGACCACTGCCCACCATTGCTTTAGAACAAGGACAGGGCTTTTCTGGCCCTCCAGATTTTTTGTACTCCAACTCCCTGCAGCCCAAACGAGCACAGCCGATGGTACAGAATGCTGAGAGCTGCAGTTCAAAGGTGTACAGTTCCCAGCCCTGCATGTACATTTCTGCTGTGAATCTTTTCTCTCCACTCAAATATAGATGATAATAATGAGATTAACACTGCATCCTCTACATAGCTTCTCAAATTTAAGTCCCACTGTATCAGGCTTACTCTGGTAGGACAGTCTTCGCTTGGGCTGTGAATCGTAAGAGTCTTGGCCATTGGCCATGCTGGTTGAGGCTGATGGGAGATGAAATCCAAAATATCTGAAGGCCATTAGGTGAGAGGAAGCTGTGATAGGACTCTATAGCCTATGTCTGCAATTCTAAAGAAACTTCTAGGCAATGAGCCACTTTGGGAATTATATATATGTATGTATGTATGTATGTATGTATGTATGTATGTATGTATGTATGTGTATACACACACACACACACATATGTATATGTATATGTATATGTATATGTATATGTATATACACACCTAGGATTGCATGCAAAAGTCTGAGAAAATATTATAGAAATTTACTGCGTATTAAATGGATAAGGAATTGAAGTCCAGCATGACACCCTATCTGTATGCTATTTTTCTATACATCATTTTTCCATACACTAAATTTTGTAATATGCCATATTACAACTCTGGTTAGTCTCAGGCAGCATGGCCAGTCGTTGAGGATGATGGATGTCATTATTTAAACAGCTGAAGAGAGCCAGGTGTGGAAGGTTACCCTGTTGTGAATAAAAACTAAGTCTTTATAACTGGCTTAAACATATGTTCTTTCTCCCTTGTATCACAGCTTCCTATGCTTCTACTGTTGTCTCTAATGTGTTGAGTTATAGACAATGACTCCTTCAGATCAGGGAACTGTCTTCTGGTTCTTTGTAAAGTAGCATGCTGGTGGCTGTCACAAACTTGATGATGATGATATAATAGGCTTTAAATCCTAAAATCACACAACTGTAACTGAAACTCCAAAAAACTGCCAGCATAAATCTGGTAAATTTTACACTTCTGTCCTTTCTGATTGCATGAAACTGAAACTCTAAGGACAAAATCATAACATCACTAATGCTGGCATTTTCATTGATTGTGGACAAAGAAGTCATATTTATTCACAGTAGAAGCTTTGTAGTGGTAGCACTTGACTACTGAAGCTATGTTTAAATTCTAATGGCTAATAACTGTGTGCAACATTGGTTGGGTAACACACTCATTAAATTGCAGTTAATTCTTGGGATGATGTTATGACTGAGATTCTCTTGAGCACTTTTCCCCCTGGAATGTCATGACAATGTTTTTTCTCACATGAGGATGACCAAAGCTCTAGCTCACAAACAAAACATGGAGGTTGAAATCTGGTCCTTTCATTGTTATATACTTCTATTTTGGAAGAACAAATTAAACACATTGGTTGCTGGAATGCTTCCCTTTCCATATCCAAGGAGAAGCTTCCAGAATGGTTCAGGGATTCTCATGTTTCAAATTTCTTCATCACTGTTGACCAGTGTTTCTAGTTATGACACTATAGCATGAGCCTCTCAAAACTATACTCCTTGGGAGAACACATGGGACTTCTTACTGTGGCACAGTTTCCTAGGGGGGAAAGCAAGTGTCCTTGGTCTTTTAGGTCACACTTAGGATATACCTTTCCTGTTGCCTAGATGGAGTTACTGGCCCTATGTCTAGAGACAGCAAGTAACAAGACAAGCAGGCTGTATTAGTGGGAAGCAGTTCCAGGTGAGTCGAACCACCCCAATCAGATAATGTAAGGAGTTCACAGAAAATGAAAGGAGGTGAAGTAGCAATGTCTCAGTCATTTCCGAACCCACCAAAAGAAGCCAGCAGCCATAATAACCAAAACCCAAAGGAAAAGACAATGAGACATACAACTGAAGCCACTCCAGAGGTCAAAGATCCAAATAAACATTGAAAACACTATGACCAATGAGAGCAGAACACATCATCATCATCATCATTATCATCACTATGACCAATGAGAGCCAGGTAGAACGAACTGTTGTATACAACAAGAAGTTCCGGCAGCAAC
Source organism: Cyclura pinguis (assembly GCA_030412105.1). NCBI lineage: Eukaryota > Metazoa > Chordata > Lepidosauria > Squamata > Iguanidae > Cyclura > Cyclura pinguis. The sequence goes on from CM059599.1 coordinate 125,001,057, forward strand.
TGGCAGTTTTATAGCCACCTGACTGTTGATTGTTCAAATATTTCTCATTCGGGCTTCTGCAAGAGGCTATTGATGATGGTGATGATGATGATGTTTTTCCTGTCAATTCACTGCAAATGATGGGGATGTCTCTTCAGAGTCCATCAGTTCCAAATGATGTAAGGCCCATCTAGCTGAAGACTCTCATTCACTTGCTGCCCAAATTCTGAGAGGGAGCCATCATATAGAGCCAGAAGTATTTCTAAGTCTGAGTCCTCTAACTTGGGTTCCTTGGATTCAACAGGGTAAGTTATGACCAAATGAGACAACCAGGCTGGGCAATAGGTGTTTATATATATTTGTTGGAAAAGAAAGTTGTGCATTGCATAAACTGTTCTGCACCCTCTCAACTAGCCTGCTGTCCCTCAATGCAGTCAAGGACAATGTTCTGTCATCAGTGTTTCAATAAAATTCAATTGCCAGTCCAGTTTCCTGAGCTGTCTCAGCCAGCTAAACATTTTGGGCTGTCCCTGGGTTGAGAAAGAAATCACGAATGGTCCCAAGGCTTGTGGTGAAACCCAGGCATTCTCCTTTCCTGCAGTGGAAGGAAGAAAGAATGACAATACACAACACTCTGCTGTCCTTTGAACAACCTGCTTTTTGTCTCTTCATTCCTCCTTCCATAGCAAGAGAAGCAGAGTTCATGGTAGAGGACTGAAATCTGCAAGCTCAAGAAAACCTGCATTTTATCTATCTCATCAGTGTTTCAGACCACATATAACTGCACTTCTGGTGTTCATCACCAACTCTCTAGCATTGTTTGCTGCTCACTGTTAATAACCAAAAGCAGGCAGATGTCAGGCTTACAATGTCAATTTTATTTTTTGTTTTTATTGGAATGGCAAGGCCACCAAAACAGAACCAGGCAAATTTGATAGTGGACCTTCCACAGATCTACCAAACAATTATCACATTGCCAAGATTCTTACACATCCCTCTAACAAAGGTTTGGCTAAAAGCACCAATTTTATACATAAGGTTGAAACATACATAATTTACTAAAGACAGAGAAAATTTCTAGGTCCTATGAAAGGAGTTAGAAACTCTTAGAGATGTACTTAGAATCACCCAGATATCCACCTGTAGGCCTTGATCTTCATCCATTGATCTTGATCCTGTTAGGAATAGGGATGGAAAGAATATTCAAAAATATTCACAAAATGGTTGAAATATACATTTTTCAAGTGTTGTGAAAGTCTGATGAGGAGAATCTTGAAGTGATGAGAATCTTTGCAGTTCAGGATTTATTCTGCACAAAATCTGCAAGCTGGTGTTTAATTCCAAAAGTAGCATTTGTTGTGCAGGAAACAGCATTGTCTACTTAGAAAACAATATTTCTGCACATTTTTGTTTCCTGCACAGAAACCAATGTTTTGGAAGCATGCCAAAATGAGAATCTGGAATAGAATAAGTCCCAAACTGCAAATCATCTTTTAAAATGGCACAGTTTTCAAAGACTTTCTTGCTGTAGAAAGAAAATTGCTAAAATCAATCATTGCTTCATTCAACAATGAAATTAGTGAAGAATTGCATGCCTAGTTTAGGAACAACTGGGAAATTTATGTGGCATTGCCTGAGTTGGTGTTAATGATTTTATTTATGATTTGAATGAAGCAAAAGTCTAACCGGTAGCACCTACGTTTCTTAAAATTTATTTTCCCCCCAAGTTATATGCAAATAGATTAAAAACAGCACTTTTCCAAAAAAGGCACAGTTTGCCAATTGGTCCCAAACTGGCAAGAAAATGCTTGGTATGTCAAACAAAATTTATATATTATGTTTTGTCAAAATTCTTCTGGAAATGTGGATTCTAGCTTTCCAGGGAACTCTAGTGCTGTAGTTCAGGGCAGTGGACTAGAGCAGTACTTCTAAATCACTGGTCTTCCAAATGTTTTGGACTTTAGTTCCCAGATGCCCCGGCCAGCATGGCCAATGGTCAGGGTTCTGGGAGCTGAGGTACAAAACACCTGGACACCCAAAGTTTAAGAACCGCTAGACTAGAGCTAAATACCTTACCAAACAGCTAATAATTGCCAGGATTCCATAGGAGAGTGCAATGGCAAATAAACTGATATCCAACCATTATAACTAGATAGTGTAGATATACTTGAAGGTACTGCATCCTCTCCCATCTCCATTTTAGACATAATTCTGAGCCTCTTCTTCTAATGTTGGATTTCAGCAACCTGGAATTGTTTAACGTCTTATTGTTTGTATCAGATTGCTGATGGTTAAGACATCAGTCCAAGGTAGACAAAGTCTGCCTTTCGCCACCAATCACAGGTGGTGACAATACAGTCCTACACTTCACTGCCTGCTGTCATCACGCTCAACATGATATTCCAAAGGGGCTGAGTGCTGAAATGGGACTTCAAGGTAATAAGAGTCCTCTGGATTGCAAATCTGAAGATTTCCTTTTTTGAAATTCCTCAAAGCAGTATTCACAAACACAAACTACACAGAAAAATATACATGAACCTGTTACATTTCACCGAATGGCTTAAGCATTTGGAAAGAACCCCAGCTTGCATGTTTTGAATATACAGTGAGAAGAACATTAGCTGGCCTCCTCTTCAGCAGTTATGATATCGAAAGCTGGACTTACAATATCATAACTGCTAGAGATTCACTTTTATGGTCAGGAATAACCGAACGTAACCCCCAAAACCTAAATTTGCATCCTAGCAGCACTCTGACTGAATCACTTCTTTTTTTTTTAAGATTTAATATTTATTAGTTTTAATAGGAGATACAAACAAATCAGTCCATAACCACAGCAAGAGAAAAGGGGGTGGGGGGGAGAAGCGAACCACACACAAATATAACATGTATATGATTAGAGCTAAAACTAAACTAAATTCAAACTAGATTAAAATATAATGACATAACCCATTACTAAAAGACTTATCTCCAACAGTAAATGTATTCTAACTATACTACATTACTCTAAAAAACCCTTCTATCTCCCCTCATGCAAACTGTAATGAAGAAGAAAAGTCAATTACTAATAATCATAACCACAAATTATTTCATCATTCAATTTCTTATTACTCAAAAAAACTTTCAACTGATCCGTCTTTTAAAATCCACATCTATTTTGCAACTTGGGCAAGATCCACAACTTTAACCACCCATTCTTCCATTGCAGACAACATTCTTGCAGCTATTATCATGTATCATAAAAGTAACTGATATTTCCTGTCCAGTTCTTTATCAATGATTGCCAACAAAAACATTTCTGGTGACATTGCAAAATCTACCTTTAGAATGTTTTGAATTAACATATAAATCTTAGACCAATAACTCTTTGCTTTCTTCCAAGTCCACCACATATGGAAAAAAAGATCCTTCCTTATCCTGAGTACCCCAACACTGGCTTGAAATATTCTTAGATATTTTTAACAGCTTTTCCTGACTGAAGCACTTCGGAGGCACTTGAGATTGGAGCACTGGGAAGTGATGTCTGCAGTGTGCTCCTGATCATGGTATGCCTTTGGACAAGCATCTGTCGTAAGAGTCTCTCCATCTGCCTGTTCTCAAGGCATCCATGATGATGAACATGCTATGGATCTCATTTCCCAGCACCCCAATCTCAGGCACCTCAGAAATGGTTCAGTCTGAGTATTGCCAGGATGCAAAGGTAGGTTTGGGGGCAGCTGTAACTACTATGATGGAGTTCATAGGTCCTTTCCACCCTACACAGGCCATTTCTGTCCTACACTGTTATAGTGCTACTATTCCACTTTCAACATCCTGTGGAATTCTGGGGTTTGCAGTTTTATTGAGGCCAAAGAGCTCTCTGGGTGAGAATTCTGAACACCCCTCCCTAAACTGCAAACCCCAGGATTCCATAGGATGTTGAAAGTGGAATAAGAACACTATAACAGTGTATATGGAAAGGCCCATAGTTTCAGTGACGATGCTGTTTTAGCCATTTTTTTAATGAGTTTTTAATGAGCACTATATACTGTTATAGTGCTATTATTTTATTTTCAATATCCTGTAGAATTCAGGGGTTTGTATTTTAGGGAGGGGCATTTAGAATTCTCAGCCAGAGAGCTCTTTGGCCTCAGTAAACTACAAACCCCACAATTCCATAGAATGTTGAAAGTGGAATAATAACACTATAAGAGTGTAGTGCAGAAATGGCCTTTGTCAGGAACTGAACGTAGAGAAGTCTTTGAGCAAACACTCAACAGCAAATGGAACACAGTCCCACAGGTAAGTGAACCACTGTATTGAAGATCTTTACCAGAACTGTTGATTCAAGGACCACTCTTACAATTAACAAGAGTGAAAGAACCACCTCAGGCAGAAGATGGGATGAGGTAGGCCACAGTGACAGCTTAGGTCTTTTCACTTGGGGCTTTGCCCCGGCTGTTATTCCCTTTTGGAGGAATATTTTGCTTTGCTTTGGTTCTGAGTTTGCCCCCATGTTACCAAAATGTCAGTGGAGTGGCAATACATTTTAAAGTAAAAACCACTTTTTAACTGCTGTTGCCATCCTGGCAGAAGGACCCTAGGAGAAAGGCTGCAGTAATAGACACACAGATCCCCCCGTCCCATCTCAATTAGGACACTAACAGAGCAATCGTATATAAGTGTATTCAGAAGCCCCATTGAATTCAGTGGGGCTTTATCCCAAGCAGGTATGTATAGAATGTAGCCATTAGATGGGGTCCATTGGCCCCCTGCACTTCCTTTTTAATTTAGGCTACCTTTTGTTCAAGTTAGCATTTAATCAAAATTTGTAGTTCTATGACATGAGTGGGATTTGAATGGCAACTCCCATCAGGCCTAGTCAATGAGAAGGAGGCTTAGTTTTAGCCAACAAAATGTGAAGAGTAACACAGTTCCCACCCTTGTTCTATGATGTTCTCAATAAAGTTTTAGTATTGCTGCCTCTTGATTATTAAGTTTTACTATTGACAATGTATTGTGCTTGGTAAATGATGCATGTTTTCATCACTGTTTTTTTTGTTGTTGTTGTTATACTGTATCTTCCCTTCATTGGAATCCAACTTAGTTGGAGTGAGATATAAGTAGTAAACTAGATCACAACTACATTTTAAAATCATGCCCTTTTTTATGGATCTAGTTAGACTCAAAAGACAGAGCAGAACAGAGTCTGAGAAGCAACTACAACACAATGGTCTAAATCCAGGATGAAGATCATGGGGCCCTCCATATGTTATTGAAATGCATCTCCCAATATCCCTTACCTTTGGCTATCCTGGCAAGGATTACTGCAACTCGTAGACCAACAACATTTGGATTCCCATCCTGACCTAATTCCAATTCCTTTTCCTAGGATGAGGAGACCCAGTGAAGTAATGGGATTTCAATAAATGTTAACTTGCCATAAAGCCAACAATTCACTGGATCGACTAGCCGGGACTAGCAATTTACTAATGAATCCACCCTTATATATTTCCTCAAACAGTAAACACAGTGTAGCTTCTACAAGTCATTCAGGGCCTCTGCTTCCTTCATGGGTTTCTTTGTCACTCTAGTTCTTCTTGTTTCTTTTGGTTTCTTTCTTCTTTCTCCGCCGTGACACACACACAAAAATCTATCTTTTGATTCTTTGAGGGAAACTGGCTTCTTTTGTGGGATTATAGGAAGGATGAAAAAGATTTAATGAAAATGGTATGTGTCCCCTTAAAATGACATGTCATCATGCAGTTCTGATTCAAAGTGGCAGAAACGTGCAGGAATGGCTTGGATAGATGGAAAATAGCTAGTAGAAATCCCTTCCACACAAAACGACCAATGCGGATGCGCTTGAAGTTCCTACATCTGCTTCTTTGAAAATTGTTTCCTCCATGTACTCTGCTATGGTGCCAATGTGCACTCTTGGGAGAGAGATAAAAGCACCATGTTGCATCTCGCAAGCCAAAATAAGAATAATGATTCATATATTAATCCCTCTGCGCAAAACAAAAGAATAGAAAAAATAATGAGAGGAAAGAAGAGTAAAAAGATCCTTCCAAACATTCTGCCCAATGAGAACTGTAATAAAATTATCATTCTTTCTCATCCTTCCATTGAAACCTAAGTCTTTTTAAATGGACATTTGCTTTGTATCTGTGAATTATGCATGCTCACACAGGCACACGGGCCCTATGCATGGGTATTTTAAGACAGTTAGGGTACTTGGTCGAGAACACTGAATACAGTCCCAAGAATCTCCAGAGAATCTTGACATATATAGTGTTCTTGACCACGAAATGTACCTTAAAGTAGAAATGGAATTTCCACAAGACAGAGAAAGTTGAAAATGACTGTATTTGTAGACCATGATCCCCCACCCCAATTGTTGATTCAATTTCACACATGATAGATACTTTTTGTGCTGCATCTCAGGGCTGCACATGTGGATTTCTGTGTATTAGTAAAACTTCTTTAAAAAGTGCCCTAATACAACCAATCGCCAGAATCCTACTGTATACTTAACAGAGGTATAACTCCTTTTGTGCCAATATGGCACTTCCTCACTCCCATAAGAAGGGTGGTGTCCAGAAAATGTTTGGGCAAGTTGTTTCAGTTTCAGAAAGCAGTTGCACTTTCCTCAAGTGGAAATATGTATGAACCCGTAACTTGGGTGCATTTCTCAATGGAAACAGTTGCACAACAGGCTTCACCACCTTCAGGTGAACAACAGACTGTTAAACAGTGCAGGACAGAAATGCACATGAGCATCACACACAAACACACACATACACACCTTGATGTAACCATACAGATAACCAGATCATGGTTACTTGTTTGGGCAAATTATTAATTAATTAATATTGTTAAGATACATATATGTGAAATAACTCTAAAAACAGAAAGCGATGCCAAATTATAAAAGCCTGTAAAAATAAAGATTTTTTTTAAAAAAGGTACCACTTCAGAAACAAAATGAGACAAAATGAGAATCTAGATTCTGGGGCCAAATTGAATGGGAGAATTTTGAAAGTTTTTCTAGATATCACAAATAGCCAGTATGCTTGGATCCCTCCATGTACAGGAACTTTCCACTGAAATGTTCTCAAACTGGTCAAGCAGGAGCATATAGGCAATACCAATGTGATTCACTTTAGATATCAAGAACAGACTTAGGCCGTTTCTGCACTATACTATATAGTGCTATTCCTTTTTCTTTTTGGACACCTTTTATCCCTTGAGAAAGCAGAATACCACCAACATCTTTGTCCGGTTGGGCAAATTCAAGAACCAACTGGATGACAGTATGTTTGCTATTACAGTGGCTAAAGCTGTTTTGCTTTCCCTCCCCATCCTCACCAGCTGCCACTTTCTTCAACTTCAGGAAGCACTTAAGCTGTCTTTAGCCACCAAGCAATTCAAATTTGTTCTAATTGAGGACAGAATGTGCTAGTGGGAGTTGGGGAGAAGTTGGTAGCAGAGTGGAGAAGGTAGGAGAGACAATAAAGCAGGCATAGAGAAGACATTTTGTGTGTAGAAGGTCCTAGTCAGGGCTGGAAAAACTACTGCTGAAGTTCCTTGCAGGCCAAATTAGTCTTAACAATATACTGTGGTAAGTGGATAAATGGACTGACTCATTATAAGGTAGTTTCTTATGATCCTAAGGAAGATTTTTGAAGGAGCATTGGGAGAAATTTGAATAAATTCAGAGCTTGAAACCTACAGTAGATACAGAAATAAGAGAAAGGAACATACTTCACAGGGTAGGCTTTTTGAAGATGAACTAGTTAGTTGGGTTAACTTAAAAGAAACATGAAGTTAAACCTATCCACTTCCTTAACCCAGCCATTTTTGAGTATGCCTGGTGCTCAGAAAATCATATATTATTATAATGTTGGTGATCCTGCCTGTCCACAAAGAAACCACCCACCAAAAGAGAAGTCTTTGCATAACACCAAAATTACCATCAGGTTGTCCATCAGTCCAGCTGAGAGGGCTGACAAGATGTACTGCCCTCAAATGCAAAACACATGGTCAGAAAACACTCAGTTTCCTGGCAGTAATTAAGAATGTTACTAGGCAGATTGGCAGCCACATAAAACAACTGTTACTCAGACCTAAATTTATTACTTTCTCAGCTTATTGAAATGAAACACATATTATAAGCATATGTATGAAGCTACACACGTACAATGATGAAACAGCACATACGTGTAATCAAGATAGGCACAAATCATATACTTTTGGCCCTTTAATAAAGATTAGGAAATACAGTCTAAAATGACTTAAATGCTTGCTGAAGATTGAATTACGACAGCCCTGAATAAGCTGCCTGCCCTTGTTGCAGGTAAGCCTCCATACCACGTCAGTGGTTGCTCAAACAACAAGCCCCAATCAAAGCTTAATTGAGAGTATTCCCAACAGAAGGCTTCAAGATGGTTGTGAAAGTCTGTTTGGACGGTGTAAAGGGGAAAGCCAATTCATCTCAATTTGAACAGAATATGCCGTTCTGAAAGGTTGCGAAGGCAGTTGCTTTTATCTTTATCCTCACCTGCAGGTTTCCATGAAAATTAGATAGATAGATAGATAGATAGATAGATAGATAGATAGATAGATAGACAGACAGACAGACAGACAGACAGACAGACAGATTGTGTGTATGCACACACATGTAAACCAAGAATATATTAATAAACTCTGTATTATATATCTTCCTGCATGAGAGCAATTTTAGGGTGGTTTGGCAAGACACAGTCAGATGCACAGGTTTTACTGTGCAACTGGCCTGAGAGAACAGGTTTTGCTACAGGTAAGACATTTGTTCTTCATCAGGTCTGTGTGATATCAGCCTTCTGCCTAGTGTTCCCTTATGAAGGGCCTGACAATGTAATACCAGCATTTACTCATTACATTTATATTCTACTTTTCATCCAATGGGCTCAGGATGGCACACAAGGCTTTCCTTCTTTTTAGTTGATGCTCACAGGAAAGGAGTCTGAGACAAAGAGACTTCAACAAGGTCACTGTGTGAGTTCATGGCTCAGCAGAGACTTGGGTCAGTTATTTCAGGTTATCTTCTTTAAAAAATGCTTTATCTGTAGTCATGAAGATAGTGGAATGCTGACACTATGTCTCTCATTTTTACCACATCTGCATTTTAAAAGTGTAACTTCCATTGTTTTCTTTTCCACACTGTCAAGTCTTCAGTACTAACAATGCCATTCACACCACCCTGTACACTATTGCCTACATATGTATACTGCCTCTCTGTCCCTCTCTCTCTCTCTCTCTCTATATGTGTGTGTGTGTGTTACTGAATCACAGTGGGAAAGGGGGTCATTAATGGATTATTTCCGCATGAAAAAAAAAATCCCAACAACTCCCCCCGCCCCAAAATTTCCAACAACTCTACAGCACAACAGTAGAGAGCCACAACATTGTATGAAAAGGCTGAGGCCAGGCAGAATTAATCCACTGCTATAATAGTATAACAGCACTGTGTGATAATGTGGTGTACAGGAAATATCAGAGTTCAAGGAACTGAGCTTAGAAGTTTCAAAGGCTTTATTCAAGAACATCTAAGAATTAACAGCACATCTTGGCATTGCCAAGACTGAAGGAATATTGGTTTTGCAGGGTTATATAAACCATTACACTTCAAAGTCTGCATACATTAACATCCTATTTGATGGTTTACCCAAATATCGTATTTCCAAGGCTTACTATCCCACTCCCGTTTTCCCACTCAGTATACCAGCAGTTCAACCTTGCAGCCGTGCCTGGTTACTCTCTCATCACAGATCGTTACAATAACATTTCTATGTTCCCAACTCGCCCAGCCATCAACAGATTCCATCATCCCCACCTACATAGTAAAGCACACAAGCACTAAAACAAAGCTATTTACCTAAAAAACATGCCAGAGAGAGCTCAGTTGACCTGACAGATAAGCACCTTGAATGTGGTTCTTCCAAGTGCTAGTCCAACACTTTAATACCACATTGGTTTTCACATTAGCTAATATTACGAGGATTGTAGCTATGACAGTGTTAACCTGTGGAAAGTTCTGGAAGTCTATCCAACATCTTTAACTAGCTACGATGATTTACAGACATAACATTCTTGTGATTTATCTGTAATGGCAATAGAATCTGTTTAAAAGAAATAACCAGCCATTTCAGAATCCTACAATACGCCTCAGACTGCCTTATTCATCTTAATATTAGCAGAAAGTTAATGCTTGCAGAGAACTGCAGATGGCAGATATAGCCCTGTTCCTCTCTCGGAAAAAATGAGCATCTTACAAATTGGGGGGCACATTCATCTTTGAACTCTGGACAGAACATTGACACAATACTTTAAAAGCATCATAAATGCTATCTGGCTACCCAGCTGGAGAGTGTCCTGAGTCAGCTGGGGAGCATACTTAAGGAAAAACTAGCAAGAGTTATGAATCTATTAAACTCTGGCCTTCGCTTACAGTCCTATACAGCAGGGTGGGCAAATTTACAGGGTCCACATTACCAGGTTCCCAAAACACCAGGGGTTGTCCACAATCCCACATTGAAATTTAGTTGTACCGTCCTAGAAGCAATCAATCAATCAATCAACAACATTTAATACAAGCTCTTAGACTTAAAAACAAGTTGAAGTGCTCAGTCTACAGAGCATTGTTTTGTGTTGGTTTTGGGGCCACATTTGACACCAAGTTGCCAGATTTCAGTGGAGCAGCAGAACATTTAAGTAAAAGCTGTTCTGCTTTTCGTTGCCATTGCCACCACAGCAGCAAATTCCATAGCAGGAGGACCCTGGGACCCAGAGGCTGCAAATATGTGCAAGGGATTGCAGATGGCCAATAAGCCCCACTGATGGCCATGTTCTATACCCACCTCCTTAAGAGGAAGCCCCATTGAACTCAGTTGGGCCTCTGAACTAACTTGGATAGGATTATTCTGCCAGTGCCCTGACTTAAGATCAGGACATCCAAGAGATGAAATCCGGATGTTTTTATCTTCTCACCAGCCCAGCATAAAGTGAGAGATGAAAACCTTCCTGTCACTCCCTTTAAGTTCTCTGCAAGCAAGGATGTGGGGGAGCAATCTGATATGGCTGCACTCATTTCACAGTTTTGGCATAAGCAACACAAGTCTTTGGTCCAGCTTCTGCCTTTGGTGAAGCCAACAGAAAGTGAGAGGCTGATTTCTTCCCTTTTCCATGGTCTCTGCAGTTAAGGATCCTGCGGGAGCACTGGTTACCAGTGGTGACTTGGCAACAAGAGTGGTTAAACACAAAATAAATAGGGACAAGATTTTTTTTTTTTTGTTCATGGCAGAAACAAGAATGATGAAAGTAATAAAGAGTAGATGCATGAGGCATTCAGCATGGCCACATCCTGTGTGTTAAATCAGTTTAAAGCCAAAGGGAAGTATGTGTTCTTGAAAACAAGAGTGAGAAAATTATTGTAATGCTCCTTCAAACAGTTTGTAAACACTGAAGGTATCAAGGGAAGCAGGATAATATTTGGCAGGGAAAGCATTTTCCATAGGCAAGAAGTGTCACAGGAAGTGTTTGTGAAAATTGGCTTATTGAATGACCTACCTTATGAGTCCAGTAAAAGAGGTGTTGTGCGTGGCAGAAACAGGCTTTGCTTTAGCACTTTTGTTTTTATGAGAGAAGCCAAAGAGAGCTGTCCCACCTCTGCAACAAATAAGCCAGAGTTCCTCTACACCAGCATTGGTGCTGAACAGCTAAGAGCTATGTATCTTGTGTTGCTGACAGCAAAGCAATGTTGAGCAGTCTTAATTCTCAGTTGAATTTCCTCTCCCACACTGAGTTGCTACTAGCTTAATTATCTATTAATTATCTATTTACTTATTCATTTAAAGCATCCATAGACCCTGTGGTTAAAAAGGCTCCCAAACAAACAGTTAATTTGATAGTCACTGCCCTTGGACTTACACTCAAGACAAGACATCATTTCTTGTTGTTGTGTGTGTTCAAGTCCTTTCTGACATATGGTGATCCTATGGCCAACCTGTCATGGGGTTTTCCTGCCAAGATTTGTTCAGAGGGGGCTTGGCTTTCCCTTTCCCTGAGGCTGAGAGAGTGTGACATGTCTAAGGTCACCCAGTGGATTTCCATGGCTGAATGGGAATTTGAACCTTTGTCTCCAGAATCATAGTCAAACACTCAAACCTCTACACCACACTGGCTCTCTACACAAAGGAAAAGAGACTGAAGGGGCTGGATAGCAACATTAAGTTCAGCAGCAGCAGCTAAGTCCCAGCATGATGAAAGTGTGTTCTGGCTACCCCTAATCTCCCACTTGTAGTTGTAATTCCATGACAGACAGATTTGCAAAAAGGGAAATATAGCTTGCCAAGATAGACATGAAAATACAACTTCCCTATAATATCTAAATGAAGAATATTTTTAAAAAAGATTATCATTTCATTCTGGCGCTATGTAAAAAGAATCCAGTTTCAATGATAGGTCAATAGTGCACAAATGGCTTTCTTCTTATGGTTACCAAGGTCTATGAGAAATAGCTTAGGGAGCTAGTATGTTCAGCTTTGAGAAGAAAAGACTGAGAGGCAGATGTCACGTAGATGATGGAAAGAGGTTGTTTTCTGCTTCTCCAGAGACAAGAATGACAACCAATGGATTCAAATCACAAGAAAAGAGGTTTCACATAAACACTGAGAACATTCTGACAGTAAGAGCTGTTCCACAGTGGAATGTACTGTAGAAGACTCACCTTCATTGGATGTCCTTAAATAATGACATTCTCTCAGAAGTGTTTCAGCTCTATTTTCTTGTATGTCTGGGGGTTGCACTAGATGCCATTGGGTTAGCTGTGATTGTGGCCATTTCTGCACACAGCAAGGGAATCACTCCCTGCCGCTACTCATTGGATCTTCTGGCGGTCCGGTCCGGTCCGGGGTGAGGCAGAACAGTGCGTGGTCATAGATGCACACTGCTCCGGCATCCAAAATGGCAGCTTCCAGTTGGTCGTGGGTCTCGACCAACCGCTGAAGCTCGCCAGCCTAAAGCCCGCCCTCCACAAATCGCAGGCTCGCATTGGTGCGAGCCTGCGAATCTGCATCAGAGAGTAGGCATGCAATAGCGCGCGCCGGCATTTTGAAAGACCGGAAAAATCAGGTCTTTCAAAAACACGCTGGAGGACCACTTGGGGTTGTTCTGGAGCGGACTGAGGTGCGGATCTACGGTAAGTAGTCTGGACCCAGTTCGCTCCAAGGTGCAGATGTCCTCCGTGGAGGACACACTGCACCATTTTACTTACCCCGTGCAGAAATGGCCTCTGTGTGAATTTCCACACTACACTGTGCTATTATTCTACTTTCAATATCCTGTGGAATTCTGGGGTTTGTAGTTTACTGAGGCCAAAGAGCTCTCAGGCTGAGAATTCTAAATGCCCCTCCCTAAACTGCAAACCCCAGAATTCCACTGAATGTTGGAAGTGGAATAATAGCACTATAACAGTGTAGTGTGGAAATGGCCTATGGTTCTAAATCATATACTGTGTTAACTGTTCAGTTGTATCTGAAGCTAACATGGCAGAAAGCAATCTAATGTGGCAGATTGCATGGAGTACTGGGTATGGCCTCAACATTTTGATCATTTTCCAAACAATCCCCAGAAAAGACATGCTTTTTCTACTGCAAGGACATCCTACATCTAACATTTTGCTTTATGTGTCCATTCTAATGCCAAGATCCTTCTTGCAAGGCCAGAAAATGGATTTCACTTTGGCTCATAACATTCACTGACTTCTAAGTCCTCCTCACATCTGCCTAGTTTCTCAGATTAAACTTGAGATAAAAGTTCAGCTTTTTGTTCTCATTTTTTCTCAGTAATCTACCATTTGTGTGTGGGGGTTTAACATATGGTCTCCCCCGGTTTAATCTCAGCTTTGCTACTGCCACTGGGAGCAGAAATGTGATGTTTTGCTATTCTTGCTTTTCTTTTGCCTGTTTTTCTTTTGTTTCTAGGCTAGGAGCATGCTCACATATGGAGGACTGTGTTTGCCTCAGACTAGTCCAGCGGGTGAGAAGTATGCACTTCTCAACAGCGACAAATGGAATGACAGGTACAACAGTTCTGCTGTTTTGAAATGACCCCGGGGTACTGGGGACCAACCGGCTGGCCTGGGGGAGATCCTTTGCTGTTGTTGCTACTTCCATTCAGTCAGACACCAAGCCTGACACCAAGCCTCCCATTGCAATATTTTTGTAGGGACCAGAAAGTCTTTGGCATGACTGCTTCCCACGTTCAGTATTTGAGGTGTGAGCAAGAGTCTAGGAATCTCAGTGGGCTCGCCCACATCATTTGGCCACTGGATGAAAATCCAGACTCTCCTCCATTTTACTTACCAAAGCACAAGGAGGGAGGGAGGGAGGGAGAGCCTTTACCTGTCCCACTGAAATCAAAGGTATAGTAAACAAATATAGTATTTTATTGAGTAAAGCAGAGATAATACACAGCCAAATAAAGCAGAGATTAGGCAGTGTTTAAAACACAAACACATTAGAAATCAATTACTTGATAAGACGTCTGAATGTATATATGTGTCTATGTATAAATCTACATGAATTTTTTTCCTGGAAAAGTGCATATGTGGTCTGCAGCTCATCCCCATCCACATGGCCATGTAGCCAAGGCAATACTGTATTTCACACTAATGATGGCATGTCTCCTTACTCCAGTTTTACATGTGCATGAAGCTGGCAAACCAGCTGAGAATCAGTTTACAATCACTAGTTTGGCATGCCAGAGGCTGACCTGAATCAATAATAAACTGAAGCAGGAGAGACTCAGAACATGCTGTCATGTAGATTTGACTTAATTAGTCACTTACAGTTCAGATAGCATCATTGTGAGCTGGTTTTTAAACTGAATTTTAACATTTATAACTGTATGTTTTAAATTGTTTTTAGCATTGTTAATAGTTTGATTCTGTTTTGATGTTGACCATTTGTCTTGCTTAACGGTACTGCACTTGCTTTAATTTTAAGCCACCTTGAGTCCCAGCTTTGAATCAAAGACAGGATATAGTATTAACCGCAGCAGCAGCAGCAGCAACCTAATATGAAGTTATGAGGCTTATCTCAATGGCTCTAACCTCTTTACTTGCTTGCAGTGAACATCATTTCCCATTTTAATGCTCAGTGGCAGGACTTGCCTTCACAGAAGCTGAGCTAATTCTTCAGCAAGACTCTGGAGCCTTTATTTTTAATTATATTTCCTAACAATTCACTCAGAACAGACATTAAGCTAACACTAAGCCCAGTTTATAAAAATTCAAGCTACCCAACTTACCGGGCAGCGAATTTGCAACTTGGGCCAGTGGCATGCACTCCACATAGCTTCTTTGGCTATTGGCAGAGCTTCCCTGCAGACTACACATGACTGGGGCGGTGCTAAAAAGGCTTCAATTGCCAGCAGCCAATCAGTTTAAACCATATGGTTTGAACTCATTGGCTGCCTCTGCCTGGGGAAGAACTGACTGTAGTCTTCCCTCTGGTCTGGGCCGGGGTTATATAAGAGAGCCCCCTTTGGCCAGAGCTCACTTTGCTTTGAAATGTCATCCCACTTGCCATTAGGTGAGGTCAGCCTGGGGGCTTGAGTAAGATTTATCTTGTCACAACTTAGTATAGTTGGAATGGGTCCTGGATCCAGGATCACTAATACCAAGGTGGTGATTACAGGTGTTGCAAAGGGTTAAGGGCAGGAAACAGACGTGCAGTGTGTGGAAGGGTCAGACAGATATCACACAGGGCACCAATGGGTTCTGACTGATCAGACTCATCAGTCAACAGGTGGGTTGGCTGATGCCTGGATCTGGACCTATGCACAATGCACAGTACACCTCTGTAACATCTGTAGCCAAAAAAGGATGTGGCTTTTTTTATTCCAGTGTTGGTATGTGTGTGGTTTTTAATTCCTGCAGCATACTTGGCCCTTAGCATGCAACTGGCATTACATAGCTGCTTTTCCATCCTCTAGTACAGAGTCTGATCTTAGAGACATCTTTAATATTTTTTGGTAAAAAATCAGCCAGTTTACATTGGAGTTCCTTAAGAACTTTGTACTCCTATGTTTCATTTTCTCATTTAGGGAACAAACAGGTTTCAGAGTGGCAAACTATGGTGCCTAGGGAGCTTATGTTTTTTGAATCAGAGAAGGAGCAAAGAATGTTGAAGAGGAAGCAGGGAAAGCTGTGTGAGGCTGAACTAGCTAATTTTCAAATTACAACTTCATTCTAGCTTTAAAAATTGCAAATACCATGAGTGCATAATCATCCTTTTGATATTACCCAAATAGTGCTAGTATGCTGGTCTACCAGCTCTCAGGCCATTTCTGCCCTACACTGTTATAGTGCTATTTTTCTACTTTTAAGATCCTGTGGAATTCTGGGGTTTGTAGTTTACTGAGGCCAATAAGCTCTCTGGCTGAGCATTCTAAAGGCCTCTCACTAAACTACAAATCCCAGGATTCCACAGGATGTTGAAAGTAGAATAATAGCACTATAACAGTGTAGTGTGGAAATGGCCTCAGACTTTACCCCAACCCATTTTCAACCGAAAGTATACATCCTGAAGCCAGCACAGTGTAGTGGTTTTGAGGTGGACTAAGGCTCTGGGAAAGCTTGGTTCATATTTCTACTCATACATAGAAACCCACTTAGTGACCTCTAGAAAGTCACACACACTCAGCCTTAGAAGAAGACAATGGCAACCTTCCTTTAAAGAAAATCCTAGGAGAGAGTTGCCTTAGAGTCGTGGTAAGTCTGAAATGACTTGAAGACACACAAGAAAAACTCCACAGCATTATATCTCAATGGGCATGCTTTAATGAAGGACTCAGGCTTTTCTGAAATGAGTAGAAGAAACACTTGTTGCATTTAACTCTATATGTATTAATATGATCCAGGTTTTTTTAAAAAAAAAAACTGTAATTTTAAGTCATGGCAAATTATTAGGAAAGTATTAAACAGACAAAGTTTAAACACTTTTGAGGTCCCACTGGTTTCAGATGAGTTTACTTCCAGATAATTGGGAATAACAAGCTTAAATAACAAGAACAGCTATTGCATAAATGAAACTGGGGTATGATATGGAGACAACCATTTGCTTTATCAGATGTCAGGGGGCAGGGAAGAGTTTGCAAATATGATCCAATTTTTCCAAAGTTCTAGGAGATGTTTAATGTCAATGCATGTTTTATGTCAATCAAACACATAAAACACTGTCATGATAACTGCCTATGCCATTAAGATGCACTTTTAAATCTCTAAAAGTAAGGCACTATAATTATATATAATAAAACTTTCAGAGTCCCTGGAGTGCTCTCCTTGTTTTTAAAATACCCAAGGTAGGTGAGGTAAAAGAAAAACTTTTAACATTCTGAGCGCAGGAAAAAAATGTAAAAAGCTGTCCAATTGTGCATACAGAATCTCTCTCACTTTGATTTATTGACTTTAATAATGGTGGGGTCTTGTCAGATTTTTGGCTCCAGGAACCGAATGTTGAGA
Organism: Cyclura pinguis; assembly: GCA_030412105.1. Lineage (NCBI taxonomy): Eukaryota > Metazoa > Chordata > Lepidosauria > Squamata > Iguanidae > Cyclura > Cyclura pinguis. The sequence continues at coordinate 125,018,581 of CM059599.1, forward strand.
TTGTAAGAGTATTTTTTGCAAGAGAAGAAATGATCTCTGCTTGTGTCAGTAAGTTGGGAAAGTCAAAAAAGTTCAGTTGTATTCAACTATGATCTAATTTTCTAGCAATAGTTTTAAATTAAAATGTTCTCCTTTTAACTTGCATGCCTTTTTTTTTCACAAAACCCCTAGGGAGAGATCAATAGCTTGCATTTTGTTATAGAATAGGTCCAGAAAAACAGTTTGAATTTATTCCAACAGGGTTAAAAATAATTCAGTGGTATTTTTGAGAGGCAACATTTCCAGTTGCTTCAGACTTTCCTTGTACAACTTGCCTTCTACCCGCTTAATTTCTTCAACACCATCCTTTGTCTCACAGCAAAGCTGAATTATAAGACCATTATGCTCTTGCAAGTGTTAAGAACTTGTTTTTACTTCTCTGTCTTTTTGAGTAATGCATAATTTGCGTGCCTATAAAATAACCTAAAATTACCTTTTATGCAAGTCTGTCATGTTGTTATTCTAAGAGTACAATCCTATGACTGATTGCATAGATGGACGTTTTACTATGTTTGGTGTGACTTATTAATAGGTAGAGTTAGCATTTCAGCCTTCAGGTGCTTTCAGACAGAAAGCTATTAGTCAAAAGGCACAGGGCAGTTATTCTGTCTTTCCCTCCTTAATTTCTTTACTGAGGTAAAAAAGAAATGAAGAAGTGGTGGTAAAATGCAGAAGGATTATAAGTTAAAGGCAACATTTTCTGAGCCCCCATAAAAATTGGCAAATGAGGCAAAGCAATTCCACAATAAAAGCCACACCTGGAAGTAACCTTAGTTTGGTTAAATTCTTATCATCCCTACAACCTCCAATAATCTTCCATTCTTCTTCCAGTCTTTGCACCTAGTCACAAAGGGATCCCTAGGTTTAATTATGTGGTAGATTTTTTAAAAAATGTATCCTGTAATCAGAAGGTTTAATAGCTTTACTCCCCCTGGCTGGCTTTCAATCCATCAGATATTTTTTCTTGCTTATCTAAAGAAAGTTTGAAATTAAATTCTGGGGGTTGTTTTCTATACCTTTGTCTTAAAGATACTTCCTTCCTTTGTCCTTCCCTCATCTCCTTCCAAAATAAATTCAAACAAGAGACAGGCACCTTTTTATTATTATTATTTTTAGAAGGAACATTAGGTAAACAGTAGCAGAGAGGTCCCATTCAAAGTAGGCCTTGTTGGGTTCTCCTGAACTGGGAAGTGGCATGCTCTGAAATGCCAATGAAAGGTTTAATCTTTCTTTTATCTCCACATCAATTAAGAAAGGAAGGGGAAAAAGGAAGTAAAACTGTTATTCTCCCAAGTTGGGAAATGACAGCAGAGGAATATAAAGTTTACGGTTTAGTTTCCTTCCATTTCAATTTTGGTGGAAGTGAAAATGACAAGCCCCATGCTTCCTGGCAGGAAATGACACTAGAGTTGCTAGATCTGGTAAGAAGACCAAGCGCAAGGCAAGCTGCACTAGAGGCAGAAGTTTGTATGTGAGGTGGCTTTAAAGGCTAAACATCCATCTCCATTCATTTCTGGTTGATGCCAGGCTCTCTGGCTCAGTGCAAAAGTGTTTATCTTATTCAGCTTTGGCGCTCACCAAAAAGCTAGTAGCAAAGGGAGCAGACTGGAAAGACAGTGAGCATATGCATGTGGGCCCACTGTATTCTCTGGACCAAAGCAAGGGATGGAGCACCAGTGAGCCCTCCTCTTGTGCAGGCCCTGCCAACAGTGGCACAGGCCTTCATGAATATAACCTTTAAGGGCAGACGGTGAGGCTTCCACAAGCCATAGCGGCAACATGAATGCAAACTCGAATGAAAATAGTGGCAACTGACACAGCTACTGAGTGCATTTGCTACCTCTGCAGCCACCAAAAATATTTTGATTTCCCCACTCCCAGGTCATTGATGTGTTATTCATTTACTAGGTTTTACCTCTATTCTGGATTGATGTACCCAAATTGCCCCCAACCCTGTCTCCACCGTCAGCTGACTCAGAAGCAGTTGCAACCCCTTGCCAGTCTTTACCTGCTTGCTTCCTCTGACATAATAAGGGCCCACCCCATGGTCTCAGGTTTTTGTTCATAAAATCTCAGGTATGGGATGCCGCTGGCCTAGAAATGGGATGCCGCTGGCCTAGAGATCTTGAATGGCATTCCTTCTGTTGTAGTTAGGAGAATAATTTCTTGTTTCCTTGCTGATCTCTCCTTTCTCTAGTGAATTATATTTGCCAGTGGATGTTCTTTTCCTCTGTTTAGAGGAACCCCCCCCCCATTTGTTCATTTTTTGCTTGGGAGATAGCATGAGAGTAACAAGACTAACACTTTACCCATTAGGAATAGTGGTAAACATTTGTAAAGTTTCTAAGAACTGTTCAGGTGGAAACTGACAAAGTGAACTCATTTTGAGATAGACCCAAATTCAAAAGGTCTGCAGTTGATGTGAAGTGGGATGAGAGTTTTTGAACTGAAGGAGTTCCTATTCTTCTTCGTGGTCTCTGTGCGCTCACGCAGTGGGAATCTTCGTGCATGTGCAGTAGCTTTTTGGAAAGTTCCAGAGCTGAGCAGCTTGGCGGGAACCCCTCCCCCATCTGGTACTGAGCATGCTCAGTCCTGCCAAGCTAACGGTCTCTCCTCAGTTTCTTCTCGTCCGCCGACCTGTTAGCAGCTCGGAAGGCTTCCTCGCTGATCAGTTTGCTTTGCTTCCTTCTTCGACTATCTTTGTGTTTTTTCCAACAAAAAGACTGTAAGAACTCTTCCCCCTTTCTATGTCGTTGTTGTTTAAGTTGTGTATGTCTTGCGGTTGCAAGGTCTCCCTGTCTGACAGCCACTCTGAGTGCCTGTTCTGCCTCGGAGAGGCCCATAATGTTCGGGCGTGTTCTATCTGTAAAGACTTCACCTCTCAAACCCTGAAAAACAGAGCCTCGTGGTTGAAGTCTTATTGTTGGGAGCACGCCCTTCGGATAAAGCAGCAGGCGGCTTCAAATACCGCCCTTTTCACCTCCTCCATGGCTCCGTGTTCTCCTCAGGGCCTCTCGACTTCAAGGCCTTCGTCGACACCCTCTTCGACAATGCCGATTTTCCCACCGGTATAGACCTCATCGGTACTGACCGCTTCGGTACTGATACCAGTATCGTCCCCAACAGCTTTGCCTCCAATCTCCTCGTTACCGAGGATTCTGAAGCTCTCCAGGATGCCGATTATCACCTCTTCCTCTGGAGAAGTTTCTTCTAGCTCGCAACCGGCTTCCACTCAGCCTTGCAAGGTTCCCACTGTGGCTCAGCGTAAGCGAGCTTCGTCCCACCTTGCTGAGTCCTCCATTAAGAAGAAGAAGAAAGAGGAGGAGGAGGAGGAGGGGGAGGAGGAGAAGGAGAAGAGCCTCTCTCCTTCTCCTGTAGGCCATCAGCTGGCTCCTTTACCGACGCCCCCTCCGACGCAGCCTTCGATAGCTACTGTGGAGGAAGAGGACGCTCCTGACCCTTCGCCGGAGCGTGACGATGTCCAGCTCCCGGTGATCTCAGTCCCAGTGGCTGTCGACTTGACCGGACTCAGAACGTCGACCCTCGCTGCCTGTGTCTCCACCAGTCATGTCAGCCCAGACTGGAGAAGCGGGTATACAAACCCCGCTCCCTCTGACTCTCACTCCTGCCGGCCCCAAGTTGGACCATCCATCCTATCCGGACGGTCCTTGGGCTCCTTCCCATGATTGCTCTCGATCTAGCGTGGTGTGCTGTCCAGGACATGGCGATAGAGATAGATCCCCGCATCATCAGGATTACAGTTACCATGGAGCCCGTGACCCTTCACGGGTGAGGCTCGACTCACCTTTTTCTTCAGCCTCTTACATCGCTTGATACGGCCACGAGCACCTCTGGTGAGAACAACCTAGCTCCTATTATTCTTACTCACCAGCCTATCATGATCAATACCATCCCAACATCCTTCGTTGGTCTCCCTACTGTCTGCGGCGTTCCCGCTCTCTGTCGCGCTCTTCCGCGTCTCGCTACCAACGCCCCTCCCGATACCAACACTCAAGGACCCATTCTCCGTCCCGTTCTCCATATTACCAGCACTCTCTAGCCCACCGCTGGTCCCATGACCGGTCGCCTCATCGAAGGCTGATCTCACCACCTCCTTGGGTGATGGCAATGGTGACTCGGCCTCCGCCAGATACCCACCCTGCATCTACGCTACCAACATCTCTAACGGCTTCGGTACCGACGCAATCTGTAGTTGCCCCATCCTGGCCATTCTTCCGATGTCCTCAGCACCGATGCTGGGAACGGCGTCAATACCACCTCCAGTACCACGACGATACCGGCCCCGGGCACATTCCCGGTCTCCGCTACTGCTCCGCCGGCTATTCCCTCCATGCCGGTACCGGATCAACCCCGATCACATCGATCTCTGTCTCAGTCCTCTGCCTCTTATGATTCCGACAGTGATTCGGCAGATTCCACGCCTGACTCCCACACCTCTCCACCGTTGGCCTTTGGGGACCCAACCCCTGATTCGGCTCCTGAGGATGTCAAGCAATTTTCAGACATCCTCGTCAGGATGGCCAGTGCTCTCGGCCTGGACATTTCTGGACCTACTCCGACAGTACAAGACCCGGTGTTCCATTATGTCAACACTTGGCCTCCTTCCACGGCTCCAATTCCGTTCCTCCCTGTGTTGCAGGAAGCGTTGAAACATCCTTGGGTTCAGCCGGCTTCACTCCAGCCGATCCCTCATCACCTGGAGCATCTTTACTGGACCGAGAAGGATGTCAACTTTCTATTTAACCACCCCACGCTGAACTCGATAGTTGTCGAGTCCTCTCAGACAAGGGAGGCAAGAGGGCTCACATGACACCTCCAGACCATGAGGGCTGCTGTTTGGACACCTTCGGTCATCGCTTCTACTCTGCTTCCTCACGGATTGCTGGGATCTCGAACGCTCAGGCTTGCCTGGCTGTCTATCAGAGGAACATCTGGGACAGGTTCTTTCCTCTGCTGTCTCATCTGCCGGACAACCATAGGACTAGTGCCATCCAGTTCTACAATGAGTCAGTGGCTCTCTCTAACCAGCAGATCCTGTCCTCTCGGCATGCTGTCGAGGGTGCAGCTTGGGTGATGGTGGGGGCTGTCGCCCTTCGCCGTTTTGTGTGGCTTCGCTCCACTGGGCTTGCAGAGGACAGCAGGAAGAGGATCGAGGACCTGCCCTTTGATGGCCAAAGGCTCTTCCATGTGACCACGGATGAGGCCATGGACCACCTAGTGAAGGCTCGCCTCACGGCTAAGAAGATGGGTCTCCATCCCACTCCTCAGTCCAGGAGACCATCTTCATCACGCTCTTCATGGAGGCGCTCTGCCTGTTCTTATAGGTCACGCTCGTCTCACTGTGCGTCTGTTCAGATTCCTCTTCCAGCTTCATCCCAACGCTCCTTCAGACAGTGCCAACCGTCCTCCAAGAAGTCCTCCTCTACCACTAAGTCCCGCTTTTGACTTCCCTTGCAGGTCACCACCTCTACTGTTGTTCCATCTGCCCATCCATTTTCCAGAACCCCGGTCTGGCTCGCCGCTTCAACATCTGGTGCAAGATCACTTTGGACTCCTGGGTTCTTTCCATCGTCCGTCTTGGTTACGCCATCGAGTTTCAAAGTATTCCACCTCTAGGCATCTTCTACTCCACCCCCACCAGTCGAGCCCTCCTCGAGGAGATTGAGTCCCTCCTCCTCAAAGGAGCCATAGAGGAGGTGCCACCCTCAGCCAGTTCCACTGGCTTCTTCTCCCAGTACTTCACAGTGCCCAAGTCAGACGGCAGCCTCTGACCTATCCTGGACCTCAGAGGGGTGAATTCCTACATCCTCCCCCAGAAATTCAAGATGGTCACTCTCTCTTCCATCCTGCCTTTCCTGCAGCATTGGGACTGGTTTGCCTCCATCGACCTATAAGACACCTACTTCCGTATTGCAATTCAGCCCCAACACAGGAGGTACCTCTGGTTCGCAGTTGAAGGCATCTGCTACCAATACAAGGTCCTACTGTTCAGCCTGTCCACCGCCCCCAGAGTCTTCACCAAATGCCTAACCCCTGTGGTATCCTACCTCCGCATGAAACGTGTTATGGTGTTTCCCTATCTGGACGACTGGTTACTGGTGGCGCCCTGCAAGCAAAAGTTGTACAAGGACATTCACCTCGCCCTCTCCCTCCTCTCAGATCTTGGCCTCAGGGTGAACCCCAAGAATTCCCACTTGGAGCCTTCACGCACCCTGGACTTCATTGCAGCCACCCTGGACTCTGCTTCCGCTAGGGCTTTCCTGCCGGTGAAGCGTGCTCAGACACTGCGCCAGGCCACTGTTGTCATCCTGCACGGCCTGTCCATTTCTGCCTGAAGGATTCAACAGCTCTTGGGCTACATGGCAGCCATGATGGCGGTCACCTATTATTCCCGCCTCTGTGCTCGCCCTCTACAGCATTGGTTTCTCCAGCCTTTGACCCTCTTGTCAATGACCAACATTGCCTTCTGCGGGTTCCCCGCCCAGTCAGAGATTCCCTCCGCTGGTGGCTGTCTCCGTGCCACCTACTATTGGAAATGCCATTTTTCGAACCCTGCCCGACACTCGCTATCATGACTGACGCCTCCCTGCTCAGCTAGGGAGCCCACTGCAGCTGTTTTGCCTTGCAGGGACATTGGGCGGGCCTGGAGACGCATCTTCATATCAACGCATTGGAGCTCCTAGCTATCCTGAAAGCGCTGCAGGCCTTCCAGAACCTGATCGTTGGACAGACAGTCCAGATCCTGTCAGACAATACGACAGCTGTCTGTTATGTGAACAGGCAAGGAGGCACCCACTCCTCCACTCTGCTCCACCTGTCTGTATGCCTCTGGGACTGGTGTGTCCCGCTGCATGTGCATCCCATGGCGGTTCACCTAGCGGGACGGGACAATGTGACAGCGGACATGCTGAGCAGGGACACAGCGTGTCACCACAAATGGTCACTCTCGGATGCCGCTTTCCAGCAGATAGTGTCCCGTTGGGGCACTCCGTCTGTCGATCTCTTTGTGAGCAATCAGAACAAGAAGTGTCCCCATTATTGCTTGAGAGCCGGCCTGGGCCCCGGCTCTCTTGGTGACGCATTCCAATTCCCTTGGGACAGGGAGTTTCTTTACATCTTTCCTCCGTTTCCACTGCTGGACTGAGTGGTAGCCAAGCTCCTGTCAGACAAGGAAAACGCCATCCTCATAGCCCCGTACTGGCGGAGGCAGCACTGGTTTGGTCCCCTCCTCACCGCCGCTCGGGGCCGCAACATGCGACTACATTGCACGCCAGACCTCCTCTCCCATTCAGACGGTCACATGTTTCATCTGGACCTTCCTCTCCTGCGTCTCCACGCTTGGAAGACAACCTTCTAGACTCTCTTGCCATCCAAGCTGTCCTCACAGCTGCCAGGAAGGAGTCCACTCATAGATCTTACGAGTACAAGTGGCGGAAATTCGTGGCTTTTGCGGATAGTGAGGCATCCTCTCTGGCTTCATTGTCAACAGTGCTGTATTTCCTGTTGCAGCTGAGGGAACGGGGCCTCATCTTCTCCTCTCTGAAGGTCTACCTCTCGGCCATCATAGCCTACCAGCCACGTGGTACTCCTTCCGCCGCCCTCTTTCGGAATGCTACTGTCAAGCAATTCCTTTAAAGTGCTTCAACACCTCTACCCTCCTGTCTCCCCACTGCTCCTGCCTTGGTCGTTGTCGCTTGTTCTCTCTCAGCTTATGCGCCATCCTTTCGAACCGATGGCCACATCTGATGACCGTCTCCTTACCATAAAGAGGGCCTTTCTGGTCGCTGTCACTTCAGCCAGGTGGGCAGGAGAACTGACCGCGCTACGGTCCAATGAGCCCTTCCTGGTGTTCCCATCGAGACAAAGTGGTTTTGCGTCCAGATCTGTCCTGCCTTCCCAAGGTCATCTCTGGCTTTCATCTGAATCAAGATGTCATCTTACCTACCTTCTATCCTGATCTGGCTTCACCTCTCGAGCGCTCGCTCCATTCGCTCGACGTTGGTTGGGCTCCAGCCTTCTACCTACAATGGACCTCGACCTTCCGACAGACTCCACACCTTTTCGTCTGTTATGGTGGCCGACGGAAGGGTCACAAGGTGTCCACTCAGCGGTTCTCCAAGTGGGTTGTCCAGACAATTCACCTAGCTCACGAACTTACGGGACAACCCCCACCAGCCCCTCTGCTCCGCGCCCACTCCACAAGGGCCATGGCTTTGTCAGCAGCTCTCCTCTGTGGGGTTGATCTGCAAGAGCTTTGTCGTGTGGCTACCTGGTCGCGGCCCTTGACCTTTGTCTGCCACTACCGCCTTGACTGCCGGGCCTGGCATGACACTCGCTTTGGTCGTGCGGTGCTGTCTTCGATCCTGCAGGACCTAACCTGCCGTCCAATGGCAAGCTACTCAATCTCTCATTGTGTGAGGCACAGAGACCACGAAGAAGAAGAACAGGTTGCTTAGCTGTAACTGTGGTTCTTCGAGTGGTCATCTGTACCCTCACACAATCCCGCCCAGCCTCCCCTCTTTCAGGTCCTTGCCTCAGTGGACTTTGAAACTGAGGAGAGACCGTTAGCTTGGTGGGACTGAGCATGGTCAGTACCGAGTGGGGAAGGGGTTACCGCCAAGCTGCTCAGCTCTGGAACTTTCCGAAAAGCCACTGCGCATGCGCGAAGATTCCCATTGTGTGAGGGCGCAGATGACCACTCGAAGAACCACAGTTACAGGTAAGCAACCTGTTCTTTTGAATTCTTGAAACTGGGAATTTGCTCTATTATTAATCATAATTATACTATAGGCAGACCAACAGACAATAAGTATGTATTCCTATTACAGCCAGCAGAGCCAGCTAATTAGCTACATCCCAGCTTCCTGGAATTGTAAGGGTCAAAAACATGTCACATCTATTATTCTTAGCAATGCTTTCTGATGCAAAAAACAAAACAAAACAAAAAATTCTGGACTAAATTAGAATAAAATATTTACCAGAATCTGTCTCCTGCAAGTTATCCTAAGAATTCTCCATATGAGCCAAATGTCAAGACTTCTAACTGTGGCTCATTCAGAAAATGAGACTCACTTTCTGTTAACGTTTTCCACAAGGCTGGCCTATTCTTCTCTAAAGAAGTTTGTTTTGAAGACATATCCTCAGTATGGGCTATCCCCAGAACAGAGAGCTATGAGGAAACTGCTATGACCCTACCCTGCTAAGATCTTTAAAAAGCATGGCTGAGACTTGGAAATTGTCAACGTGCACAGCCACATACCAGCCTGAACTTTGTTAAGTTTACCCAGGATTAACAAGACTCCAGCAAGACCTGGAGAAGAGAAGGTTAAAAGGTGACATGATAGCTATGTTTAAATATTTGAGGGAATGTCATATAAGGGATGGAGCAAGCCTGTTTTCTGCTGCTCCAGAGATTAGGACACAGAGCAGTGGCTTTAAACTACAGGAAAAGAGATTCCATCTAAACATTAGGAAGACTTTCCTGACAGTAAGAGCCATTCAACAGTGAAATAGGTTGCTTGGGAGTGTGATGGAGTCTCCTTCTTTGGGGGTTTTTAAACAGATGGATGCCCATCTGTTGGGAATGCTTTGATGGTGCCTTCCTGCATGGCAGAGGGTTGGACTCAATGGTCTCTTGGGGTCTCTTCCAGCTCCATGATTCTATGATTGTAAGAGACTGTCACACCACCTATCAGCCTGAGCAAGGTGGAACTGAGGCTTTACAGAAACCCCTGTTCCCAAGTATTTCAGTCAACAACAACTCAGAATTCAGTGGCAATAACCAAGCAACCAGGTGCTTTATTTAGAATAATGCACACACAAACCACAATTATATAGAGGTGGATTTCCATAAAGAGATCTAGTGTGGTGTAGTCATTGAAGCATTGGACTACAACCCTGGAAAGCAGGGTTCAGTTTTCCTGTTCGGCCACAGAAACCCACTGGGTCAACTTGGGCATGTCACACACTCTCAGCTGTTACCACTATTTCTTGCCCGACCTTGTGGGATATTAAGATATCATTTGATATCAATAATTCGGCCTTCTGTACCCATTCCTCTCCACGTGCTTGTGAGGTCCCCGGACAAGCACACACACAGGCACGGCCGACAATAGCTGAACCATTCAAATCCCGATCTAGGCAGGCCAGTCATTGCCGAATGCAGCTTCAAGAGACCTCAAGGCAAATACTACATTATGTATGCACACAACTTACAAAAAAAATCCACTGCCCCGCGCAGGCAGCTTGATGAGCGGACTGTACAACTCTCAAGCACTCCGCGTTTTCATACTGGCTACTCTATTGATAATCTGGCTATAACTCAATCATCTAAAGTACTGATCCTTCAGAGGCTTTGTCTCCAGCCCCAAACTCATTGTTTTCCCCAAGTACAGACTAGCCTGTGGCCACAATTTTCCCTATAAGAACCCCTGACTTTGAGCGCTTCCTCGGATCGCTCTTGGCTTTCATCCCGCCTTGCTGTCGCTTTGTCCAGCCCCACGTGCTAAGAATCCACGCTCCCCAACTTCTTTGCTTCTTTCCGGGCTTCAGGACAGGTATAGTATTTCCCATACCAAACCTCCTCTCAAAATCCCTCTATCCAACTCCTACCTTTTATTTCTATAGTTTCTTGTGTGAGTGTGTTGCATACACTTGTTTGATTGTGTTTCAATAAAACAATTATTATTTCAACATCTGCCTTATCATTGACTCGGCCTGACCCCGTAGACATAGGGTTCAAGATCTCGCTATGCTACCCTGCCTCTTGCATTGCAAACTTGTGCTCTGTGCTAATTCCTTCCCATTGTTTGAGCACATTTAGGTGTCCCTCCCGGGACCCCCAGAAATCAGGGTAACACAGCCCCAGAAAACCCTACAATAGGTTCACCTTAGAAGTCAGAAACAACTTGAATACACATTAACAACAATGAGGCTATTTCTGCACTACACTCTTATAGCGTGATTATTCCACTTTCAACATCCTATGGAATCCTGGGGTTTGCAGTTTCCAGCCCCTCCCAAAACTGCAAATCCCAGGATTCCATGGGATGTTGAAAATGGAATAATCGCGCTATAGGAGTGTAGTGCGGAAATGGCGTAAGAGTCACTTAAAAAAAAATTATACAAGAGATCATAAGAACTAGGCCATTAGAAAACAGATGACCAATTAAGAATCCATATAATAGACACAAACCAAGAAACTTCTCAGATTGTTTTAACTGTCTGGTTCTAAACTAATTTTAAGGAGTGTTTTGTACTCTATTTTTAAGCCTGTTTTTTTAACGTTTTTAACTCATGCATTTGAGGTTGTCATTCTTCTTAGCTATTGTACATCACCACAGCGGCTCTAGTAGACTGAGAAGTGGTACATAAATGCTACAGTAAGAAAGCTAACTAGTCTAACACACATATGTACCAGAGGCATAAACACGGATACCCTTGTAGAGCAGGATTTGAGACCCTGGGCTCAAAGGATACAAAATGGAAAAGACTAGTTTGGGAACTTTCTTGCTCAGGCAAAGAATCTGTGTTCTGTTTTATCAAAAAGAAAGGCTACAAAAAGCTCACATGATCATAATCAATCAGTCAGTGCCTACAAAAGCATTAACATAAAACAAGTTACTTCACAGACAGCACTCTCTAAGGTTTGGTTCTTAGGAACCTATGGAAATTAAGAGAGCCACAGTGACTGACAGCATGGATCCAAGCCATTTGGGAAAGACCTGTTGGCAGTTCCATTTTACAGGACATATAGTATAAATCAGGCTATTAATTTCAAGCTTTTGAAAAGAACCTTCTTCTTAGTTTGTACGTGTGTCAATCAGCCTTCAAGTCATTTGTCAACTTATGATAACCCCTTGAATTTTATAGGGTTTTCTTAGGCAAGGAATACTTAGAGGTGCTTAACTTTGTTTAATTTGTCTCCTATATGCACATGGGCCTTAAAGTCACTGGTAATGGCTGCTCCCGGACTATGAAACCCTGTTCTATAGGAAGTCCAACTGGGTTCCTCCCTGCTCTCTTTTTGCGGGCAGGTGAAGACATTCTTATTCAGGCAGGCCTTTGAATTTTAATTATGGGTAGTAGTGTGTGTGTCAAGTGGTATGCTCTATTTTTAATATTTCTCTGGAAATTATGTTTTAAAAGTATTTTGTGTATATTATACTGTCTTTAATCATGTTTTTTAAAAAATATTGTTATTTAATTTTTCCTTTTATAAACTAATTTTGAACTTAATCCTTTTTAATTTATTGTAAGCTGCCTTGCATCCCGTCTTGAGAGAAAGGCAAGATATAAATTCAATAAACAATAAAATTAATGGCGACCCCATGAATTTCATAGGGTTTTCTAAGGCAAGGAGTTATCAGATGTGGTTTGTTGTTGCCAGTTCCTTCCTCTGGTATTTGTTGGCAGTCTCCCATCTGATTACTAATCAGAGTTGACCCTGCTTAGCTTCCAAGATTAGATGGAGTCTAGTGTCTTTAGAGTTCTTAGGCCTGTTGGCTTTTGGTCCATGTTCAGTGACATTTATTTGGACAATTGGAGAGTTTGGACAATTAGACTGGCTTTTTATAACCCACCAAAACTCCACTCAACTGGCTAAAAAGAGAACAACACCCAAACCAAAAGTGATTTCATGTCATTTCCAGCTTCTTGTAATATCCCTGTGTGGGCAACAACACAGTTGCCTACTGTTACCCTGTATTCTGGGGGTCCCAGGAGGGACACCTAAATAACCTTGCAATTACACAAATTGGGGAAATTAGTCCAGAGCACTAATTGGCAAAACGAGAGGCAGGGTAACGCAGTGGAATCTTGTAATCCAGTGTTTACGGGGTCAGGCCAAGTCGAGAAGCAGACGGGTTTGAAAATAATGAATGATCTTTATTAAAGACAGGCACACAATGTAAGCAACACACGCACACAGATAACTACGGAAAATAAAGGTGTGAGTAAGATAGCGGGATTTTCAGAGGGATAGTTGGTTCGGGTGATACGAAACCTGTTCCTGAAGTCCGGAAGAAAATGGAGAGTGAAGCCGGAGTTCGATGTATCTCAGCATGTGGAGCTGAGGGGAAGCTCGCCAAGCGATGCGGCAGCAAGGCGGTCTGGAACTCGGGAGCGATCCGAGGAAGCGCTCAAAATCAGGGATTTTTATAAGGAGAATTGTGACCGCAGGCTAGGTCGGACTTTGGGAAAACAATAGATTTGGAGCTGGAGACAAAGCCTCCAAAAGGTCAGAATTTGAATGATTGAGTTAGAGCCAAATTGTCAATAGGGTAGCCGGTATGCAAACGCGGAGTAGTTGAGCATTGTATAGTCAGATCATCAAGCTGCCAGCGCTAGGCAGAGGATCTTTTGAGAGTTGTTTGCATACCTAATGGAGGTACTTGCCTTGAGGTCTCCTAAAGCGGCGAGTCGGCTGTTTCTGGCCTGCCTGTATTGTTTTGGAATATTACGGCGATTATCGGCCGAGCCTGTATGTGTGCTTGTCCGGGGGCCTCGCAAGCACGTGGAAGGGATATGTGAAGCCGAATTATTGATATCAAAAGATATCTTTTTATATCCCCCAAAGCTCGGGCTAGCCAGGGCAGTAACACTACCATCTGAAACAATCAATCAACAAATAAAGCAATCAGAAGTTCCAGTTTCCAGCAATTAATTTAATATTTTGTCCGTTAATTTACAGCTGCATGTACTCTTCCCTTAAAACACCACTTCAGTCTTTTCTTCAGCAAAATTTTATATCTGACTTGGCTTTGGAATTTGAGTACCACACATGATCCAGTTATAATGCATTAAAAATACTATTAGAAGAAACAAATATATACAGCTTAAATGTGCTTTGCAAACATTTACAGGGCGTGACTGCTTACTGCTTTGAAACCAAGATTTAAACATATGCAGTTGCCTTGGCCTAAGTTTTCCGCAAATGTGAATGACTGCAGTAGATGGTTGCAATGGCAAGGTTTTCCTGTCTGTCCGCCTGTCTTTGAGCAACCTACTTCCCTGTTTGCTCCTTTATGTATCATTGAGTTCCAATCCTGCTTTGGAAAAGCAGAAGAGTTATCTGAGCTATCCTCTGGGTATCCCACTTTGGCCTCAAAAGCCCCTCCCTAAACTGCAAACCCCAGGATTCCATAGGTTGTTGAAAGTGGAATAATAGCACTATAACAATCTAGTACAGAAATAGCCTTTTTAAACTGCTTTTATAATGTCCCATTTTCTCTCTCCTCCTCCTACTTTCTCTCTTCATCCTCCCCTTACTTCAGCTGCTCAAAGGGAGTTCAAAATGCAGAAGTAGACTGCACTCAGTTAATTCAGCCAGAGGGAGGTGAGAAGAAGAGGTGGTATTTTCTTTTTCCCAGTGGGCTCAGGAGAAAGCAAACTGCTGCAGTCTGTCCTAGGATTGTAATAGAACACCTTGTGCTGTGTGACACCAAATTGCTTCTTTAAGTAAACAAAAGGAAGAAACACACCTTATAAAAAGCAGAGGAAAGAGAAAAGCCCTACCAGTGACCACAGGCTTTCCTTGAGAAAATCCTCTTTGCATTACAGAATACAGAAAACCCACAAATGTACACCAGGTGCTCTTTCAGTCTCTCTTTCTCACGGATACACAGATTCTCTCCCCAGCTCCCAATTTCCTAAATACAATCAATATTGCAGAGGAGCATTCCTGTTTTGAATTTTTTTCTCCTGCACCCATTTATGATTTTTATTTGTTTTTGAGATTTGCATGTACACTATACATGAAGGCTTAGCTTCATTCCTATGGCATAACGCCACAGAAAAGCAATTGTAACTTGTAAATGTCAAACATCAGAAGTGATTTTTCTACTTTATGAGACGGTTGTTTTTTGAAGGAACATTATTCAATTTATATTTACATGGCAATCATATGCATATCTAGTTACAAATAAGTCTCACTGGATTCAGTAAGATTTGCTTGTAGGTAAATATGTACAGGATCGAAACCTGAGATATTTTAAAAGGCCACTGTAGTGCATGCATTTCTTCATGACAATCATGGGTTTTTCATGAATTCCTTTCTGTTTATCTCCTAGAGCTAAAAGTGCTGCCTATTATTTTTCTCCACCAACATGTATTTTTATTCCAAGAATGACCATGTGAAGTAGCTTAGCCTGAGAAGCTATAATTGGTTCAATATAACTACATGTGTGTTGTGTTTTGGAGAAGGTGGAGCTTGACCTGGTCTATAATGAGTATTGAGATCCAGTGTGGTATAGTTTGACCTTGGGCGTGTTTAATCCCATAATAGGTTTGCCTTAGGGTTACCATAAGTCAAAAACAACTTAAAGGCACACAACAACATAATGTGTATTGCACTGATGGGGTGAACACTGATTTCATAGAGTGTAGCTAAGAGAAAACTCTAATTCTGAGCAGGTCTGATAAAAGGTATTTAAATTTTCAAATGAAGTACTAATATATTTATTGTTAATCATGTTTTGCGCACACATGCACACGCAGAGAGTATTGTATTTATTGATTTGGGTTTTTTCTTTTCTTTTCTTTTTCAGGCTTTCCCAAATTTAGTACATAAATTCTGGAGTTTTTCCCCTCAAAATGGTAATTTTGTGTGTTCTTCCACATTAGTAACACTTCCCCTCTTGGTGCCTGGCCACACCCTTTGGTCACATTCTGAGGTGTCCAGTTTAGATCTGTGAAATGTTGGAGGGTTTGTTATTCACTTTGGCCATTTCTGCACTAGGCTGTTATAGCACTATGATTCACTTCAACATTCACTTGCAAGCCACCTGGCCCCTCCCGAAACTGCAAATCCCAGGATTCCATAGGATGTTGCACGTGGAATCATAGCGCTATAACAGTCTTGTGCGGAAGCGTCTTTTGAAACAATGACAACTGTCCCTTTTATAGTTTCTCTGAATAGCTGGGGCCAGTGCCATCCAGCTGTTAGTCACCATTACAGAAACTGGATGTCCACATGTCCTATTTTACAAAGGACAGCCCTCTGTTTGAAGATGTCCTCTGGCTGAAGGGCTGTCTTTTCCCATTTTAGTGCTGAAGGCTCTAAAAGAGAGAACAAGAGTCTTCGGGGTTTCCATTAACAGGAAACAGCAGACTGAGCAAGCACATAGGTCATCTGGTCACAATTTTACCCACTATGATAACCTGTATTGCATTTCTATAAATTATAATAATGATTTCCAAAATGACATTTATGCATATAAAGTAGTATATGCAAATTTTACACAGAGCTCTGCCCTCTTTTGCCTTATTTCCAGTTATGCATTTCCTCCTTTTGGGACAATGGCCCTTTTCACATGTGGGGGGGGAAACGGGCGAAAACACGCTAAAACGGAGCTTACCCACAGCCGGGTAAGTCCGTCGCCACGCAGAGCAGCGTGAGCTCGCTGCTCCACACTCCTCCGGCGTCGCAGATGGCAGCTTCCGGTCGGTGGAGGCTCTCCACCAACCGGAGAAGCTCGCCAACCAGAAGCCCGCCCCCGGCAGATCTGCAGGCACGCACTTGTGCGCGCCTGCAAATCCACTTTAGAGCTGGGCGATGGAGCGGCATGGGGCTGCGCGCTCCGTGCTTTTTAAAAACCTCAAAAAAGAGGTTTTTAAAAAACACGCAGCCCGGCTAGTTCCGGCCGCTCCTGAGTGGATTCTGGTGTGGAACTACGAAAAGTAGTCCACGCCAGTCCACTCTACGGTGTAGAAGACCTCAGTGAGAGGTCGCTCTACACCGTTTTAGAAGCCCGGTATGGAAATGGCCAGTGTATAGTTGGTTCTGCTATATAGCCATACTAGCATGTGCTCTCTCTTTCTGGCTATGTGATCTCAATGCTGGGGCAGGTATTATTAGGAATAGGAATGTGCACCTTTTGAATACATGTGGCATATGCTTGCGACCTTTGGGGGGGCATGTTTGACAAGTGCTTTTGAAGTGATTTAAGCATCTGCTGAGTAAGCATTCATGTTCTTTGGCAAATACATTTCTGTTTTTATTGACATGTTTCTTTCAAAAGAAGCTACGTCCAGTCAATAGTTCAAGGTACAATTTGGCAGTCTCTTTGGTGGGCCTCCTCCTTTTCTAGGTCTCCTTGTTCTCTCTCAGCCTCTCCAAGTTTATTTGCACTATGTGGTAATCTAAATTCCTCATGAACACCTTCCATCACCTGCTCAGTGATCCATGTCCTGTTGGTCTGGTGGAATTCTATTTCAAAACCCCACCCTCCCTTCCTGACTTCCCTTTGCTGGGCCTGGTGCTGGTTGCTATTGGATGACCTTTGTCTCCAGTGACCATTATTCATGATTGCCCTAAAATAAAAAATACAATGTACCTATAGTGTTAAAGAAAATAAGCCTAGCCTCATGGTAGCTAATACGTGAATCTAAAGACCAGTAGACCAGAAAGCCCTCATTCTGTGATTATGGCTTAGAATTCATAATTGAATTTTTCCCCCCTCAAAGGTGAGAACTCAGTCTGATAGAGCCTGTGTGGCCCTTTCCCACCACTCCGGAGTGACCAATAATTAATTTATTCTGAACGTAATTACTCCCAAGTTAACAGTAGTTTTTCTGCACTTTCTCTCAGTTGGCTCAGGAGACGAACATGTTGAGTGTGATGTATGACTCCTGGCACAGAATGAAAACCTTCGGCCTGTGAAAAGACAAAGATAAAGTGAAGTTGTTCCATTACTTGCTAATGAATTTATGGGCCTACTACTCTTATCTGAAGTGCAGCACAGAAAAAAAAAATTCTTTGGGGCTATTAGCGTAGTCTTGAGATGAAGATATTAAAGCTTAGATTTATCTGCTACCACCCCTTCAGTTTTCCCGTCACTTCAAAACAGCAATAACAAACCCTTCTGTATGAAAGGAGACAACCTTCTAAAGTAGATTGTGTTTTTAGCCAAAGATGGAAAAGCAAGAAATCACAAGCTCTTTTCTAGCTGAACATTCCCAAATTGGGAAGATAGATACATGAAATGAATGCTGCAGATCAGGAAAAATGTAACACCCCCCCGGCCATTTATTTATAGGAGCCAAACTACTAACAAATGATCTGATCCTTAATGTGAAAAGTAGTTTTATCAGAAGGTCACGATAAAAACTCAATTAGATGTTGTAAACCCATGGAAGATTTTTATACAAGTGTCTATACCCAGTCAGGAAGTCCAGGCAGATTTTCTTTTTTCTTTTCTTTTTCTAAAGGAACACCTTTATTTGTTGAGATACTATAAAAACTGCTCATGGAATACTTGAGGCTACAAGAGGAAGAACTGATAGGAATCACCACCCTACACCCTTCCTCCAGTGGAAGCTTCTGTTGAATTGTGCTTACTTAAGTTGTGTAAGTGCAGTTCCTGGTACAACCATTTTTTTCTTAAATACTCATACAAAGCGCACTCTCACATTTTGGCTTGATTGCAGGAGAAGTAATTAAATATTTCACAATGTGTATGTTCAAGGCTTGTACATACATTGCACAATTGTTTGAGCAGATTAGATCCAGCTTATGGCATATACTAAATACCACGCGTAGCATCATGCTCTAAAAGTGGCAGAACTTGGAAACGTTTGTAAGAAAATCAAGACTATTATTTATCGGAAGGCAGAAAGGAAAGTGTTGCCTTCCCCACAGTGTTTTGGACTGATTATTTCTCAGAAGGCTCTATATACCTGGATGAATCATTACTTCTACAAACTAAGGCCCTTTCCACACAAGGCTGATACAACGCAGTAGCGTCGTATTGTCGCTTTTACATCTGCACATTAAACCAGTTTGACGTCATTCTGTCCTCCGTGGTTCCGCACGAGTTGAGGTCTTAGCACGATGTATTGTAAAAATGGAGAAACTCCAATGTAAACAACCCAAACCGTTTCTGCTGCATTTTTTCCTACGTGCAGAAGCATTACATCGATTCACACACTTGCGCTAAAATGTAGCAACGGTTTCTACATCGTGTTTTTTTTTTAATTGACCAGTCAGCAGTGGCGGGGTGGAGCAAGGGAGGGGAATAGGAGTTCCACAAGAATTGACGATGCGGAAGCTACAAACGATTTTCTCTGCTTTACTTCAATAGAAACTGGAGGGCATGCAGATAGGAATCAGGATAAGTCGGAGTAAAAAACACCGCTCATGACATGTGGTGAAACACTCTTCCATTCTAGTGCAGAAATGGCCTGAGTGACAGTAGCACTCTGCCCTGATCTAGCTACTGCTGGCAGCAACCTGTCCCCTTTTCCCTGTACTTGGGAGGTTTCCCAAATATTGGGGGAGGACAAAGTCTTGCAGGGATGTCTACTTCCATAATGTAATAAAGTTTGATGTTGTTCTTCTGTGCCTTCAAGTCATTTCTGACTTATGGCAACCCTAACGTGAAGCCATCATAGGGTTTACGGGGCGCTGTGTGACACGTCCAAGGTCACCCAGTGGGGAAATTGAACCCCGATTTCCAGAATCATAGTCCAATGCTCAAACCACTACAACATGCTGGCTAGAGAGGCGCAAGTAGGGTTTTAGTATCTCATGAGATTTGGGGCACAAACTATATGACATATGAGTATGTGACTCCAGTATCTTGCTATATATAGTACATATCCATCACAACTTTGGCATGTAGTAAGGGAAGCGTGCCATAGTGTATTCAGTCCTGAGGTATGGTTGTGACAGCTGGACAGTGAAGAAAGCTGATAGGAAGAGAAATCAGCACAGTTAAAATGTGGGGCTGGAAGTGAGTTCTATGAATTCCATGGGCTATCAAAATGACCAGCAAATGGGTCCTAGAGCAAATCAGGCCTGAACTTTCCCTAGAAGCCAAAATGACTAAACAGAGGTTATTGTACTTTGGATCTAACATGGGACAACATGACTCACTAGAAAAGATGAAAGGAGCTTGGCAAAGTGGAAGGCATAGGAAAAGAGGAAGACCACATAACAGGTGGATAGACTCAATGAAGGAAGCCACAGCCCTGAGTTTGCAAGTCCTGAGCAGGACTATTAATAAGAGGGGGACTTCTAGGTCTTTCCGTCATAGGGTCACCATATGTTGAAGCCAACTTGACAACAATTAACAGCAGGGGAGGAGGGGACAGAGGCACAAAGTGAAATTTGATGTGGCCGTTTTAACAAGAGGCGTGGGGCATTGCTGTGACAATATAGCAGAGCCTGGGTAATTGCCAAGGCAGGGAAGGTGCTCACTTCTAAAATCAGGAGTATAATTCTACACTTCTTCTCACACACAAGAACAAAGAATTTTAAAATTTTCTCCTGCCACTTGACAAAATTATTTGCATATTTTCTGATGACTTGTTTGAATGGTGGTAATTTTTTTTTTGTTTGCAAAAATTTCATTTGAGCAAAAACATTGTTTTTATTTTGTTTTGCACAAGTAAAATTTTTTTACAGGAGTCCCTAAGTCCCATATTTAAGTCCCTAAATGTGAAAAATCTCACACCGGTTGACTATTTCCCTCATCAAGGAAATATTAAGTCATTCTTGAGTTTGGGGCCAGGAAAGAATAAGAGACGTTCCCTTTCAGTCCAGGATGAGAAAATTTGTGAACGTTCTTCACATCGCTGTACAAGATTTCATAATCACGGAAAGACTACGTTGGAGCTGACCACCTGAGGAGACAAAAGGCCGGCTCCCTGAGCAATAAAGAAACACTGAGGCCTGCTGTAGTTCCCCGCTCCGGCAACTTCCTTCCCACCCAAGGATTTGTTGATTTAATAATTCCTGTTTAATCCACAACATGGCCTACCTTAAGCTCAACAACAGTATCGGCCTCTTTCTTGCCGACCAAGCCAGAACTGCTTTCTTTCTCATTCCACCCCAGCTTTCTGAAATGGCACTTTTGAAGTAAATCCTCTGTGTTTCTACTGAATGCCCTTCCAATTAAGCTCCTTTAGGACAACATTGTAAAAGCATGCTTGAGCCCATTTTTACATTACAGCTTAGATCGCTGTGGCCAATGATGGGATAACATCAGCGGTGAATTATGAGCCCTGGTTATGGAAGGCCCAGATGAGCAGTGCTGGACTGAATGATGGATATTTTATTAGAACAACAACTTCTGCTTTGGGAATAACATTGTGTATGAACAACTATTTGTAGTCGTCAAGAATCCTCTGGGTCTTAACTGGATGATAAAACAATGTAGCAATTCTTGGAAACAGTCAGTGGTGCAGCCCATCCGTCCAGGATAATTAATGCTTTTCAGACTCCTCAGTTTTCTTTCGGAGTCAGATGTCATTAAGCTGTGTGCTTATTATTTAAAATGTTATAATAAGATGCATGTTTTTGTTTAGCAGCAACAAAATAGCTTTTGTCCTTGTGAAAAAGAAAAGCTGTTAATTCCTGTAAGTTATTGCATACTGTTCACAGAATATTATGAACAGACTCACAGAAGGGATTGGTGTAGCTCATTATTCATCCAGATGATTAGGGGGCACTTGGACTGGCTTAAGAGAACCCCAGGAAAAGTTTATTAGTGACAATGGCTAGAATCAGGACTTCAGCAGCCTACAGTGCCAAGACTTCTTTGGGGAAAGCCGGGGGCTTTAAACTAGGATAACATCAATCTAAGTTTGCAGCGTAGATAGGTTCTGAGAGCCCATTCACACAACCCAATTGTTAAATTCTCACCAGAGAAAAGGAAATATCTGGGCATTGGATAGACAGGGGAAAAAAAAAACCCTGTTCATTGAACTGCTTATGGAAGCAAATTTCTGTTCAGCTAACTGGAGTTTTGCAAGGGTTAGAAATGTTTCATTCTTTCTTCCATTTACCGTTCTTTTTTTCTGTTCTTTCTTTCAGCTCTTTCTCTTCTTCCATTCTCCATTAGTCTTTCTCTAATTCACTCTGGAACTTCTTCAGTCTTTCCCCCTGCTCACTCCTTTTTCCCCCAACAGGGCTTTTTCCTCCCCTCTCCCTCTTCAACTGTTCGCAGCATTGGGAGGGGATTCAAAGTGAAGTTGGCTGCCTAGAGATCCACTGGAAAAATGGGCATCTCAGGTTGGCAGCTTTGCCTCTAGGATAGGATAGGGATGTCTGTCACCTAATGACTAAAGGAGTCACTACAGACTACAGACTTTGAGCCTTTCCACACTGCACTGTTGTAGTGCTATTATTCCACTTTCAACACCCTATGGAATCCTGGAGTTTGCAGTTTAGGGAGAGGCATTTAGAAGTCTCAACCAGAGAGCTCTTTGGCCTCAGTAAACTACAAACCCCATAATTCCACAGGATGTTGAAAGTGGAATAATGCCACTATAACAGTATAGGGCAGAAAGGCCCTTTCACTAAAATTAATTAATCCATGCTTAAAACAAAACAACCCAGGGGAGCACATCCATTGGATTTCCTTAGTTATCTATTACATGGTCCAGGTTTGGGCATTTGGAGCCAATGATGACAGATACACTTTCTCTTTTATCATTACAAGTTTTTCTTTCTAGAATAATAGTTCTATCATCTATTAATGGCTATTATAATATAGGAATTGTGGGATATATGTTGTATGAATTGGCACTGAGGCATATGTAATTCTATTGTGATTGCAAGCACTGCACTACCTGTACGTATCTTAAGAAGATAGTCACTTTTAGGAGCACAATGACTGACGGCACATACTATATTAAACAAAACATCATCTTCCAGTCCTAGAATCTTATTTGTGTGAATGATTGCAGAATACAGATGTGCAGGATGTCATCTGTAATATGTGGGAGAAACAACCACAAACCTATATATGTGCTTCAAGAATCACAGGTCTGCAATTGTGAGCAGGAAGCTTGAGCAACCAGTGGTCAAACATTTTAACTCAGAACATCACAACCTATCTGATTTGTTCCCGTATATAAATGAGTTGCCATCTCATTCAAACATTTTAGACAAAAGGGAAAACTTCTGGATCCATAAACTCTGGATTTTAACACCACATGGTCTCCAACCAACAGAATAATACATCATCCACTTAAGAATGTAAATGATGGCGGATTACAAACTGTCCTCTTGGGTACAAGCTCACTTTTATTTTAAGCAGCTGAGGAGGTGGAGCCTAAATGTTTTGCTTATTAATTGGACTATTAAGTCTGTTTGTTAGTCACACACACATACCCCTAATGAGTCTGTTACAGCCAAATGCCTCTTTGTGAATAATAAAGTGAATACATAGTATTGTAACAGTATCAGATAATATCAGCAGTAGTAGTTTGGTTGTATCCTAAACATATCCTTTAGAGTATACACTTATGATAGTATAATAGGAAATATATAAATATTACATGGAGTATGCATCTGAATTCTTGCTCCCTTTTTATTTTCCCAGATCTGAATGGTCTATTCAGCTATGGGAAGCAGAGCTCTGTCTTCAGCGGCAGAGTTTGGAATGCATGGGGGGGTGGCTATCATACACTTATGATAGTATAATAGGAAATATATAACTATTACATGGAGTATGCATCTGAATTCTTGCTCCCTTTTTATTTTCCCAGATCTGAATGGTCTATTCAGCTATGGGAAGCAGAGCTCTGTCTTCAGCGGCAGAGTTTGGAATGCATGGGGGGGTGGCGGGAGGGGGCGTGGTCACTATGTGTGGGGGGGCCATGGTGCGCAAGGGCGTGGCCATGATGTATGGAGGCATGGGTGTGGCACACGGGGTTGTGGCCACAGCATGTGGGGGCATGGCTATGAGCTGGGATGCCCAAAAAACATTGCCACCGGGGGCAAACCGCTCCCATCGCCCTGCCCCCATCCCTACACAACTGTCTGTCTTCTCTATCCAAGCTTTACTGGAGCTCCACAGGGGCCTGGTTGTCCCCTCAGCAGAACACTGCAGACACTGAAAAGTCTATGCATGGTTCCTTCCATCCAGCTGTTTTGCCACATGTGATGCCAATAATGCCAACTCTTTAGCTGCTTTCAATCATTGCAATGGCTACTTCCTAAGGGACTGCATGACCTAGGCATTGTGCAACTCATTTTAACTTTTCTAGGTGAGATGTTCCTTTTACTAATTGTGCTAGTTGTTCTCGTAGTGGCTCTGAACCATTAGGGGAAATATGTGACCTCTTATAGCACTTCAGTTTGTGTAAGAGTTCCTGTGTACATGGAGATCTTCCACACAGAGTGGAAGCTCTCATCTTCAGATCATCCACCAACCAGGAGTATGAAGAAAATCACACATTGTTTCCAGATGGACTGCAACCATATTAATTACACAGTTATTTGGGCATTACACACCAGCCTGGAAGCTCAACCCCAAATGTTTATTTAGCAAAGTCCTGCCAAATTACATGGGATTTACTTCCTGGAAAGTATGCTTAGGATCTAACCTTAAAAATAAAGTTTCATTTTAGAACATGTTTTGGTGTTTTTGAAACCAAAACAAGGTTTCATATTCATAGGATATTTCATTTATTAGTTACTGCTGCAGCCTTTTGGCATTCCCAATCCAACCAGAAGCAGAAATGACCGGAGAACTGTCAGCTGAGTTAAGTTCTCAGGGTAACCTATTCTCTATCCTAATTTTTCAGAATGAGTTGTTTCATTTTAAGTCACCATGTAAAACAAGAAGGGTGTCAGGATTGTGTTAGACTGGGATTTTTTTAGGAAGATTAATGAAGACCTTATCCATGAAATATTTAGATTAAAGAGAGATGGGAGAAATGAGGTGACTTCAAGTAGACCATGATGTAGTGAGTTTTTATTGGACTTTATTAATTTTGTGTTACATAACATAACAGTTGTAATGTTCTGCAGAAATGACGGATTATCTGAGGCACTGCATTTATATCAGGTTTACTGTATATCATTCTGCATCATGTGAATGAGAAAAAAAAACCCATGGAAATAATTTGCACCAAGGGCTTTAAAAATATTAATCATAATGTTCCACCACTTCTAAACAATACTTGATCTAAAGACCTGAAATTCTACTAGTTCTTCCATTATATTAAGATGCACATTGCAAAAAGTAATCCAGTTATAGAAAAATAACAGACATGTTCTACACAAGGGGAAAAAAATCAACACTGTTCATCAAAAAATGTTAAGAGGTTTTAGCTGCTGTGGATTCAAACAGCCTCTGTTTTTATCCGCAGGTTCAACAGAGTCTGAATTTTAGACTCAAAGCACTGGAGAGCTTCAAAACAATCTCAGCAATCCACTTTTTGTCTCAAGCATAGCTTTTAGTACCTCTAGGAGTGTCAAAATATATATTCTCTGAACATATGTGACCTAACTTTTTCCTGTCTACGTAAAAATTGCATCCAAGGGCCATAGAAAAGATCAAAAATCTGCCTCTCCCTCCCTAACATCACAGAAGAAGAAAGGGTGAGGACTGGAACTGTCAATTAGAGTGGAAGAGACTCTGGATCCAGAGAATCCAAAACTGCTCCAACCTTAATCACATCTGGGACAAGGGGAAGGGCCTCAAGTTGGTCCAACCCATTCCCTCCCCTGGATCTCAACAGAGGAAAAAATGTTGTTTTAAGGAAGGCAGCAGCAACAAGTCTTCCTTCCTTCCTTCCTTCCTTCCTTCCTTCCTTCCTTCTTTCCTTCCCCAACCTGGAAGAGCTTTGACTACTACTGAGCGCTCTGACCTCAAGACACTGCTATCAGTTTAACTGTAGGATTGTCCTGCAAACTATAAATCCGTATTTGTTGCTGTTGTTTTCTTTCAAGTCAGCTTTGATTTATGGCAACCCTACCCTAGAGTTTTATTGGCAAGATTTATTGAGACAGGGTTTGCCATTGTCTTCCTTTGAGGGTGAGAGAATGTGACTTGACCAAGGTTTCCATGGCTGAGAGCTCATACAGAGAGCTCGGAGACAACCTGGAATGTGTGATGCAAAGGAAACTTTGGAACAAGGAATTTTAAACCTTCCCCCAAAAGCTAATTGTGAAAAATCTCTTGTTTGGGCTGAGTGATTTCCTTAGGATGCCTTAAAAAAGATGCTGAAGAAGATGCCTGATTGTATAGAGGCGACTCAGACATCTAACCATTAAGCATGCTGCCAGTGTCCCCCTACTGAGGATAGGATATCATCAGTGGAGGGCCCCTACATGAGAGCATCTTTCTCTTTTGCCACAGTCCATTTATTTACCCCCTTCTCCCTCTGTGGCCTGATGAGCAATTACCAGAAGAGGGCAAGGCAAGAAAAGGATGCAGCTGCTTTTCTTTGCCCTGCTTGAAATAGACAGAAAGGCAGGCAAAGCCCTGCTATTAGAAAACTGTGTTGGAAAAAAAATGTAAGAAACAGGAGTATGCTAGCACCCCACAGCTCCGTTATAATTTCCTCTGTGCTCCTGGAGTTGATCACTTGAAGAGGAGAGCCTCTGCTATATGTGGGAGATCTCCACACATACAGGAACCTTGATCTTCCAAAATTGTAATTTGTATGGAGAGCCTCTATAAGTAAAGGAGGGTCTCTGGTTCAGAAATTCATCCTTCACATGGAAATTACAGGAGAGAAGCGGGGCTAGTATATCCCTCCCACTCATATGTTTATTCAACAAGATTTTCTAACGCCTGTATAAAATCTCACAGATATCTCATGTATATTAGAGAGAGAAAGTTATTTAGCAGGAGCTTCAAGATAACAGACAGATTTATTGAGAAAAGATAAACGACAGAAATAAAGCCAACATAATCGTAACTCTTTGAGCTATCATACAGACAACTGAAACAACCAAGTAGTAGAAGCAGTTTAAACATATCCCAGAATGAATAATCTGGAGTATAATGCAAAGTCATAAAGGGGAGGGGCAGAAAATGAGGTGCTTCCATTTTAGATGGGGACATCTTTATTATATGAAAGATGAAAACCAGAATCTCTTCTGCCTCCAACTTTTCCCCATTAACGGCCAACGCCAAAAAAACTCCCCCACTTAAGGGAGTCTGAGTTCTTAAGTAGTCTGGATTAGGAGGGTAGATATGCTTGCTGGAAATGTTGATTGATAGGTTTTTGATTCTGAGTGAAAAGTTTAAGAAGGGGGCAGTGTCTATAGCTAAGCAGGTCATTCCGCCAGCACTGCTGTGAAGCAATAATGAGATGAGCTTGGCTGTACATTATTAATGTTATGTTCACTCCCTAAAGCCATGGTAGTACAACACTACAGTTCCACCTGGCTACATTCCCAGCAAGAGCTGTCAAGTTACTGAACACCTTACCAACCAATCACATTATCTTTTCATTTGTCTTTTTTGCCTTTTCCCACTTTTGGAGTGATCTGAAATATGCCCCCTCTTGATATTTCTGTACTGTATGTTCTTAAGTGAAGACTGTTAAATGCTGGATTGTCTTAATCAAATAAATGATGTAATGCGATGTTATATACCCATCCAGCCCCACAAACATACATTTTCTGAATTTTTGCAAAATAGCAAATTTTGTGAAGCATTGCTGTTTCATCCATATCCCATTTAAGGTGTAATAAAAGTAGGTTTTCATTTGATTACCAATTCCAACAAAAGTCCCTTAATTTTCAGTGGAACATTTTTATAAAAGAAATTTGAAATTAGAAGCACTGGCATGGTATAGTGGTGTGAGTGTTGGACTAGAAATCCAAGAGATCAGGGTTCAAATTCCTGCTTAGCCACCAAAACTCACTGGATGACCTTGGGCAAGTAACACTCTTAGCCTCAAGGGAAGACAAAACTCCTTTGATGAAATCTTACCAACAAAAACCTATGTTAGGGTCACCAAAAGTGAGAATCAATTTGAACGAATGTAAGAGATAACAACAAGTTGCAACTGGGTTTTAATTAACGATTCTTCTTCATTTCTTTCCATGCAGGGATACAAAGTCATAACCACATAATAGCATATCCCCCAACTGTCCTGCTTTCAAAGTGTTCCAATTTCTCTCTTCTCCCATTTGCTCTTTGTTCTTAGCTTACTTTAGTTGCCCAAATGCAATTCAAAGTGCAAAAGTAGTTTGTATTCAATTAACTCAGCAGCAGTCTCTCCTTGCTTGTGTGTTCTTCCTCATGACTAACTTTTGCCATCTTGCCCACACTCTGTTATTGCTTGGCCGCATGTGCCCTGGAATTCATCTGTGAAATGTTGGAGTGTACGTGACAGTAATGTTACAATATTTGTGTCACAGTACAGAGGCATGATACTTGATTTATTAATTCCATAAGTCCATACATCAACTTGTTTGGATTCAATCTTGTATCCTCATCTAATGAAAGAAAAGACTGCATTCTAATAAGATACAAGGCTGTTCCACTTTTTTTTGTCTTGCAGGAACAGAGGCATAGGGTCTGACTTTGAAGCTTATGAAGTGTGTAAATTTGATCATTCCTATGTATTCTAATTTATTTTTCCTAAGTGACCAATGTGAAAATTTCCAATTCCAATCTGTTTGAGTTGTCTATGTTTTGGTGTCTCCTTCCATTTGTAAAATGATTAGTTTTTGAGGACAGGACGCAAGCTTCTATGTACACACATAATGCACATGCATAATGGCTTTTCAGTTTCCTACTTTAGATGGTAGCCCTGATACTACAGTTACTGTAGTTACACCTGGAATCCAGAGGTAGATTCTACAGCCAAAATCCTATTGTCAAAATAAGGGAGAAGACTCCTTGTCCCCTTAATGACTATGTCGAAGAGGAAATTTCAGCAGGTGTTACTTTGGAAAGGTGCTGCATGACAAGCAAGTTGAAACTATTTCTACACAACTGTTAAGGGAACAGGAGCTTTAAAACAGTTGGGACAGAACAGGAACATATGGTTGTGCTTACTTATAAGTTGTGCAAGTGCGGTCCTTGGTACAGCCATTTTTTTTCTTAAATCCTCACACAAAACTCTCTCACACATTTTGGCTAATTAAACATTTCACACCTTGTACGTTCAAGGCCTGGACATACATTGCACAATTGTTTGAGCAGATTAGATCCAGCTTATGACATATACTTAACATCATGCATAGTATCTTGCTCTAAAAGTGGCAGAACTTGGAAACACTGCCTTTTTAGACTATAGCCTACAAAATCCCCTATATAGTCTGACAACTGGGAGCTAACATTCAAAAAAGCAGCTTCTCCGTGCTCTGATTTCTGCATAGTGAAGCCAGGAGCCTTTCCCGTTCTCATCCATAAATTGAAGGCTAGACCTCAATCTGTCTTAGAGGACTTAAAGGTTTCAGCGAACCTGCCCAACTTGTCTCACTGTGAATTCCTGGCATGTTCATTCAAAAGGAAGTCCCACTTTATTCAAAGGACCTTTTTCCCATCTAAGTGTATACAGGACAGCAAATTCATTCAAGGTGGAGAAATGAGTTATATTTAGTACATATATGTATCATAAGAATGCGGTCTTGTATTTAATCACTAGCCTGGTAAATACAGTTGACAAGGAACTGTAAGGTGGCATGTGAACAGACTAGCAGAATCAGGAGGAGTCCTCCTGTCTACATCAAGCATAGAAACCAACTAGGCTGCTACAAGCTCAGCACAGAAAATCACCAGGTTACTTGAAAGAGGTAGAGTTTTCCCTCCCTCCTCTACCAACTCCTTCCTCTATCAGTTGAGAGCCAGCGTGATGTCATGGGATAATATTATTAAGAGGAACAATATCATTTGTATGCTCGTAATTTCCTTAACTTTACAGATAAAGAAATCTCTTTGATTTGCTCAACATGTGGGTCTAAGATGAGAACATTTCTAGCTGTACAAAGTCTACTGCAATGCTTTGTTGGTGCTTTGTTGGCAAATTGTACCTTTAAGTTAAAAATATTAGGTAGTACAAGTATACTTCAGTTAACAAAGTGGATGTTTTCCTAGGTGTTCCTTCCTTAACAGAGAAGTTGGTATCAGAAACAGAAACTATGCAGAAAAAGCAGGGACAAGTTCCCATAGGACAAAAAAGAAGTTCAGTGTGTTTCAACAAGCTTTTTATACAAAACTAATAACTTATACATGTGAAACGAAACAACCAGGTCAGGCAAGCCTTGCATAATTAAAAAGCTTCTTCCTAAATGTATCCTGGTATAATTTTTCCTTTCACCAGCCTGCACCTTCCTTATGATTTCCATTTTCAAGGGCAAACTTATAGATCTCTGCTTCTTCCAGGGGTAGTTGGTGAGAAAGGCACATCTGCTCTCTCCTTTTCTCTCTGTTTTGTGTTCACTCATTTAATAAGAGAGTCTGCAAACAGCTAGTGTTTAACTTTCCAGCTGTAGGCAGGTACAGACAGCTACAGTAGCATCAGTAGAATCCCATTCTTTCTCATCTCCAGCTTTACTGCACTATTTATTGCAGACAAACTGCTGCAGTCCAACACTGAAAGACTTTCTCTCACCCTCATTTCACATCTTTCCAAGGCCAATGCTCCTAAACTACTTCTCCAGAACAAGGGGGAAAAGCAGAGGTGGGCAGGCATAGAACGACTTTGTTAAAAGGAGCTTCTTGGCCATAGAGGCTTTGTTAACTGAGATATGCCTGTAAAATTCAAATTTAAGTGGATACTTTTGGAAGGAAACAATGCTTTCATAAAGTTATCAGTCCATTGCAACTTTTAAGTACCGAATTCCCACTCAAGGCTGGATTATCAATGAGGCAAGTGGAGCAAATACATCAGTTGTTGGGATTCATTGATGCTCTCTCCATTTCTTGTACAGCAATGCTGTCAAGAAAGAAGTGCTCCTGCAAACACAAAGAGGTTGATCTCCGTTTCTGTCTTTCTTCAAGGATTGGGAGTATTTACCACCTGCCTTAGCCCAATTTTCTAGTTAGGGAGCAAATGAAGAAATGAGCAGCATGTGGCGTCACTGCTTCTTAGATTCTGGCCTTCATCACAGCAACTAGGATCGAGGCGGGGGGATGTCCACACACACTCCAACATTTCACAGATTAAAACCAGGACACATGGACTGAGCAACATTACTGGGTGGTCAAGATGAGAAGAATTATTAATGAGACAGAACACAGGAGAGGTTGTAGCAGTTTGCTTTTGCAGAGCTTGTTGGGAAGGGAAAGAGTCTGTCGACAAGCTGGAACATGTCCAGAGGAGGGCGACCAAAATGGTGAAGAGTCTGGAAGCCATACCCTATGAGGAGCAGCTTAGGGACCTCAATATGTTTAGTCTGCAGAAGAAAAGGTTAAGAGGGGACATGGTAGCCATATTTAAATATTTGAAGGGATGTCATGTCAAGGAGGGAGTGGGCTTGTTTTCTGCTGCCCCAGAGACTAGGACAAGGAGCAATGAATTCAAGCTGCAGGAAAGGAGATTCCACCTGAACCTCAGGAAGCACTTCCTGACAGTCAGAGATGTCTGGCAGTGGAATATGCTGCCTCAGATGGTGGTGAAGTCTCCTTCTTTGGAGGTTTTTAAGCAGAGGCTGGATGGCCATCTGTTGGGAATGCTTTGATGTGTGTGCCTGCATAGTAGGGGTTAGACTGGATGGCCCCTGGGGTCTCTTCCAACTCTATGATTCTATGATTCTTCTCCCCTCACCATTGCTGAGTTAATTGAGTGCAAACTACTTTTGCACTTTTGAAATCAGCTTGCAACAACTGAAGTAAGGAAGTGAAAACAAAGAGACAGCATGGTGCAGTAGTCTGAGAGTTGGACTATGACCTTGGAGGCGGGGGTTCCATTTCTCGCTCAGCCATAGAAACATAGTGGGATACTTGGGCACATCACATACTCTCAACCCCAGAAAGCCACATGGTAGGATCGCCTTAGGGTTGTCATAAGTCAGAAATTACTTGAAGGCACACAACAACAACAAATGAAAACAAAATGGGGGAAAGGTGGGGAGAGAGAAACTGAGACATTTTTAAAACAGCTGAAAAAAAGAATTAATCTGGACTGTCCTTGTTAAATCAGGACAGTTGGAGAGTATTTGTTCCCTTCCTCAGTCCTAAAAGGAGGAAATAACACGCACACATGAGGGAACATGTTTTGGGAAGTGTTCCAGGGCTGCAACTAACAATCCAGCCTTGCCTCCAGTATATGCATCTGAATTGTCTGCATCTCTTTGGCCCTTTCCACATGTGGGGGGGGGAACGGGCGAAAACGCCCAAAAACGGAGCTTACCGGCAGCCGGGTAAGTCCGTTGCGACGTGGAGCAGCGCGAGGTCGCTGCTCCGCAGTCCTCGGGCGTCCCAAATGGCGGCCTCTGGTTGGTGGAGGCTCTCCACCAACCGGAGAAGCTCGCCAGCTGGAAGCCCGCCCCCCGCAGATCTGCAGGCACGCATTTGCGCGCGCCTGCAAATCTGCGTCGGAGCCGGGCGACGGAGCAGCGTGGGGCTGCGCGCTCCGTGCTTTTTAAAAACCTCGAAAAAGAGGTTTTTAAAAAACACGCAGCGCAGCTAGTTCCGACCACTCCTGAGTGGATTCTGGTGTGGAACTACAAAAAGTAGTCCACGCCAGTTCACTCTACGGTGTAGAAGACCTCCGTCAGAGGTCGCTCTGCACTGTTACAGAAGCCCGGTGTGGAAATGGCCCTAGTTACATTCCCAATATGTGGCAATTCTTAGGCCTCTTGCTGTTTATAGGCAAAATTTATCATCAGACCACCTTTTAAATATCTGAGCCTTCTGGCATTCTGTTTGAGCTATTTGCATTAATGATGTGTTTGTAACTTTACGCTTAATCTTCTGATTTGACTTACACGGCTGTTCTTCTCAGTTGTCCTGCTTATTTGTTTATTTGTCTCAGATACTAGTTTAAGACCCCGTAATATCTGTTAAGAAAATCCTTACAAGCTAGAAAAGTGTAATAATTGATTGCTAGTAATGCAAAATTTTTGCATTTTCCTTTCAACGCTTTAAGACACTTTTAAAAGTCTCAACCCCTTTCTCAGTGATGCGCCCACCAATCAAAGCTGACACCTCTCTTAAGCTCCCTTGATCCCAACAAGTCTTTTACTGAAGTTTAAATTGAGCTACCCTTGTAGATTTATTGTCCTAAAAGTCCCTGTCGCCAGTCAAAATAATGCTATCACTTCTGAAAATATTTTCATTTTCTGGCATGTACCGAGGTGCCATAAAATGGTGCTGACAACTCCATCTCTCACTTTCTACAAATCTTATCAAGATACATCATCAAAAAGCCACACAGGGTATATCCGGCCTTTGACAAACCTGAAGCATGGCCTGCCAGCCAAACAGATAAGGTCTGAAATGTTGGTCAGTGAAAAGGTGATAACAGTAACAAGGACTGAATGCATGTACAACGTCACCTTTAGACAGCAACAGGTTTCACCAGAGTCACTGTGTTTTGCTTTAACTGATATGTATTACTGACATCTGTGGAGTCTGTATCTGGGTCTCGGGATCGTTCAGGAAGCTATGTTCATACTTTTCCATGGTAGTGCAAAGAAGAGGCAGCAATGCTACAGAATTAATCAGCTTCCGTATACTCACAAATAATCCCCGAAAGGAGGTTAGTATGTAAAACCATCACCGGGGTACTGAAAAGAAAAATCAAATCCCTACTCTTGTGTAAATTGAATGGTGAAATGGAGGTAACTCTGGCTTTTTATTTTGTTAACCAGCCATTCCAATTTGGCTCTCAACACAGTTGTTAGTACAACGGCAAAAGCCACAGCCTAATTGCCGAAGTAGAAATTAAACAACATTCTGCTAAGAATGCAATCGGCAGGTTGCGAAATGGTTTAGCAGTACAAAATTACGCACACAAATACTACAAGGAAGAAGATTAACTACTTCCAAATTTCCCATTTTTTTAAAAAAAAATCACCTTTACCAGAACAAAATTAATTTAGCACAAAATGTGCATCATTCATTAGGCATGAAGTCGTAGCGTGCTATATAGTTCAGATGAGTGTTTTATTGGTAAAGAAAGATTTTAAAAAATTAATTTGTTAACAAAACTGTGTCAAATACTTGCTTAAACATGCAAAAACTTAAAAGTATAAAATATTATTTTAAAAAAAATTAAGACTAAATTTACAATCCTTTGCTTCTTAATGGCACTTTTCTCATGCCATCCATTTTCAAACAAACCCCAGTTTTATGGCTATCAGAAGAGATTACGTCCCCTTACAGTTGCAGTATTTCTTGCATAATGATTTATTTTCAAGGGTTTCACCATGATAGCTCTCCAACTTTGTTCCTTCCTGTATATCACTGTTCAGGGTCAACAACTGGGGAAAGGCCTGGTCCCAGAGGCCTAACATATTTCACCAATGGAGACTCTGGCTTTTCACTTCTCCTTCTCTCCTCATCACTTTATGTTTAAAGAATAACAGATGTGGAAACATTTAAAGGAGGGAGAGAGAGAGAGAGAGAGAGAGACGGAGAGAGGGAAAGAGAGAGAGAGAGAGAAGGAGAGAGAGAAAGAGGACTAATTGAATTTCACGTAACACAATTTAGCATTGTTTGAGGAAGTACCTAAATCAACAGCACATTTTCTGAAAGGCCAAGCCTCAGCCTAATTAGAACACCAAACGTGTGACTAATTGGCCACACTTCCACCAAAGGCTCTGTCGCAGATGAGCTGTTGCTTATTCATCTCAGCTAAGCTCGAGCCCAGTGGTTTGGCTGCAAGGTAACTGTGGCTTTTGCAATGAGCTGTGCCAAACATAAACTTGGGGGTGGGAGGTGGGATTGTGTGTGTGGTGGTCGGGAGAGATGATGCGAGGAAGGGAGAAACTCAGCGTTGGTAGGAGAACAAATCCGTGTAAGAATCAGAAAAATCATCACAACTGTTGCACGCTGGCAACACCCTGAGGATTACCAGGAGATTATCAGCACATAAATTATTTGATACTCGGTGCTCTGTAATTGGGATCCTTAAATAGCCTGCTGTTTATTAAGGCTAATTCCATTGTCTTTTTTTTTTTTGTAAGTCCAACCTCTAATTAAAAAGTAACCTGATATCGAAGTAGAAGGATCCCTTTTGACCAGCACTTGCCACAGGCGGATCTGCTTTTTACATGTAACGGGATGTTGTCTTTCTTTGCACACCCACGCCCATCCTTTGCAAATAAAACAAAATAAAACAAAATGAAATAAAATAAAATAAAATCAGTATGGCACACATCTTGGAGGAAAAGAGAAACAGCATGCCACATGCTTCATATCCGTCTGGAACAGGGAAGAAGCCTTGGAAATTTTATACCTCCGTTCATTCAGAAAGCCACAGGCAGGCTAGTGAAGCTTTGGGGGATTTTGTTCTGAGGAATTATCAATTTGAAATGAAATACTCTTAAAAGTGGGATTGGAAAAGGTTGAAGGGTGGGGAGGTAACAGTAGATGGCTTCATGAATACCTGCTAATAATCCCAATTTGTGTGGGATTGTCCACAGGCCAGAGCTGAGAAATTCTAGGCCTGGCCTATGTCCCAAGAATGTTGGCACCACTCAACTGATGCAGTCTCCCATATGCTTCTGGTGGCCACCTTTGGGGCTTGTTTATAGCTGTTGCTCAGGCAAGAGACTAACAACCCAGACATCTGTTTCAAGCCAATAGTCACAAGGCTCTCCCTGCCTCGTAATTGCTCTACTGTGACTGCATTTGTTGCTTTGGGAGGGGAAAAAAAAAAGAAAAGGAGGCGAGGCATTCTCTAAGTAGTAATAAAACAAAGATGGGTGTCGAGGGGCATACGCTGTGTTCCTGTTTCAACTACCACCGATCTTGAGTAGCTGGACCAATGGAGGTTCAGGGAAAGATGTGAAGCAGCTCTGACCAGTTGGTCTTAATGAGCTCTGTTGCATACTTTTAGAAGCACACGATGTTTCCTTCACGGCCCTCACAACGCACATTCATCACTCATTGGCTTATCCAGCTGGCACCTTCTGTGCAATTTGCTAAACAGGCAATAGAGCACCAAATGTGCTGCTAACTTATTGAACAAATTATACTAGCAGGATGCAGTAGGTAACTGCTAGCCAGGCAATAGGTCTGCAAGGTCAGTTCCTGTTCTGAATTGGCTTTTTGGTCCCCCTAATACTTTTTGGCTCTGTTTCAGGTTTAATGACCTGGGACTCACTTGACATTTACAGTGCTATTGTTCTACCTTAACCACCATGAGTGTATCCTATGAAATTCTGGAGTTTGTAGTTTGGTGATGAGAAACCGGAGCACGTCTTTGGCTGAGAATTCTAAATGCCCTTCCCTAAACTTCCAGTCCCAGGATTCCACAGGATGTTGCCATGGCAATTAAAGTAGAATGACAGCACTATAATTCTGTAATGTGAATGGAGCCCTGGTTTATGACTGAAAAATGCTAAAACAGCATAATTAAAGCATTTGAAATAGAACCACAAGCATTGTAATACTTCCTGTGCCAAACACTGGATCAAAAGGAATGTATAAAATATGGAAGCTATAATGCTACCCAAAGTTGTATCTTTGATCTGTCATGATGCTTTTGCAGGCATCAGATGGTAACGTGGGTGGGTCCAATTTTACCGAAAGCAAAGATTGCCCAGTCTGCCTGTTTTCTAGATAAACAGCCACTAAAAAAGAGAAGTGCCTTCCCCACTATATGGCCATTTCTGCGCTACACTGTTATAATGCTCTTATTTCACTTTCAACATCCTTTGGAATCCTGGGGCTTACAGTTTAAGAAGGAGCATTTAGGATTCTCAGCCAGAGAGCTCTTTGGCCTCAGTAAACTACAAACCCCAGAATTCCACAGGATGTTGAAAGTGGAATAATAGCTCTATAACAGAGTAGGGCAGAATGACCTATGTTACAGCATAGTAAACAGTATGGTTTCTGTGGTAATTGTTTCTGATTTTAGCATGTACACATATAAACAAGGGTGATGAGAGGAGGGGAAGCCAGAAGAAATAAGCATCTGGGTAGTAACCAATGCTTCAAATGAGCAGCTAAGAAGGCGTAAGATGCCCAAGCCCCCCGTCACACGGCGATGAATCTGCCTTCTCCAGTTGGCTCGCATTACTGGATACAGCATAGGTACTTTGATGCCAAGAGGGAGAAAGAAAATCAAAGGGAAATTCAAATCATCCTTGGAATGCCAACACCAGGAGGAATTCGTATTAGAGAAAGAAGCAGCAAAGTCACAACTGAGCAGTCACAACTGTGATGTAAGCATTGCCATACAATCATGTGCCCTTTCTGAGGCAAGATAAACTGCAGCGCAGACATGCCCTAAGCCTTGAAACCAGCCCAGACAACCAAACACACTGGCTCCTGTCTGAACCCCATTAAAATAAATATGATTCACTCATGACTGAATGAGTAACATGGGAGGAAAAATGTTGATTCAATACAGACTCTAGCTGTCTAAGGAACAGTGCCTGGCAAACTCGTTCCTCTTGCGCTACTTGTTGAGGGCTGAAAATGACAAACACAGTTGATGGATTTACAGCATTTTAATTTCAATTTCTGATTGTATGTAAAAGCAACATAATATGCTGTGGGATCCCTTATGGTTCTAATCTCTGCGTTAACTGCATTGCGACCTGCTGACCTGTAATGGCTGCAGTACTTTCAGCCTTGATGGAGAGCTTGGGCCAATGGGGCATTCTGAGGATAAGGACTGTGTCTTAATAACATGAACAGGTGCCTGCCCAACCATAACTGTAAGGTTCTGAAACACCGCCAGCTAGCAGCGGCTTAACCAAATGCCTCAATTTATCAAGGAACGTTATAAGGAAGTTCCAAGTCACATAGAAAAATGGCCTGTGCAATTCCCTGAAGTACTTTTACCCGAACGTCATATTCTTGATTTCCACAGCATTAAAAATTCCAATCTATAAATTATGACTGGGATCCAAAAGGGGGCATATGCACGCAAGGGAAAACGGCATCTCTAGTCTGAGCTTTGCTTTTCCCTTTAGCCGCAGCAATTCCTGCAAGACAACAATGCTGCTTAAAGTGGAAGCCACTAGGAAAAGTGGGCGACCACACTACAGGCCCTGAGTTTCTAAAACCTGAACAGGGCAGTTAATGGATGAGGGTCTCGGCGGTCTTTCCTTCATAGGGTCACCATAAGTTAAAGTTGATTTGACAATAAACAATAATAACAAATTCCTGCTGTTCTAGAGAGTAGTCCACTTTTCTTTTGGAACAGCAGCTTGTAATCTGGGGGAAATTCAAACTGTTGTAGAGTAAAACGGCAAGGGAAGGTCCGTTCAGGTACGTGGCTTAAGCCCTTGTTTGCCACCTGGGATGGGCAGCAGGAGTTCAGTGACCCAAATCCAGGGCTTCATGCCTTTCAGAACCCCAAAGGCCTTCTTTTCCACTGAAATTGCTACTGGACCACTGAATTTGGGTGGTGTAGCAGTGATGGAGGTGTAATTTCTTTTAAGAGCAATGCAGACAGGGATCACATTTCTCCTTCTCCTCCTCCTCCTCCTCCTCCTTCTCCTCCTCTTTCTTTGGCACCACTGCAGCTAAAATTCAGTAGTGTGACAGCAAATTGGGTGGCACAGGCAAATAAGACACACCAAGAAGTTGCCCACTCACAATAAGTTGTCCCATCACAGCATCCTGAAAGGAAAAGAAGGCAGAAATGAAGGCCCAGTCATGCCTTCAGTTTCTGGAGCAATCACCAGTGGTCTGCTTTGCTTTGCTTTGCTTTGCTCTTCTGTATTTGTTGTTTACTGCCATCAAGCCAACTTCAACTCATGGCAACCCCATGAATGAGAGACTTCCGTCAACTCTCTGCTCAGGTCTTTGAGATTCAGCAATGTGGCTTCCTTGATTGAGTCTAGCCATCTGTAATGCCGTCTTCCTCGTTTCCTAGTGACTTCCACTGTACCAAGCATTATTATCTTTTCTAGTGAATCATGTCTTCTCATCTCTCAATTTTGTCATCTTGGCCATAAGCCAGGGGACCAGCAGCTCCTTTAGAGAGAGTTACTAAAACAGTTAATAGATGTGAACTGGAGTCCACAAAACATTGTGCTAGAAATGTCTTTTTCTCAGTCTTAAATGTTCTATATGATTCGATTATGTCTCCTTACAAATACGTCTAGGTTTTGGGGTACAGTGATACCAAGAATATATCATAAGTAAGAACATCCTCAGGATGTTGCAGAAAGACAAGCTTTTATATTATTGTGGGACTCTAAAGTTTACAAAGTTTACAAAGTTCTTGGAAAGAGGAAAAGGGTTGTAGAATCTACAAAGGACAATAGTATTCTTCTGGGAAGCAACAGCACCACAATCATACCAAATGTCTGATACTACAAAGTGATCTGCATTGATACTTATTCTTTCCTGCAAAAAATCTCGGTCGGGGGAAGATGATGGCTTCCATATCAGTGAATCTGCTCCAGGATTTAGTCCAAACTTTAATTGAATTACCCAAGGTGCTCCTGTGGATGCAAATACAAACAGCATGTCCAGTCTGCAGTGTGTGACTTTATCTCCAGGTTGAGACACCAAATCTCTCTGAATGACATTTGTTTGAAAACAACAGTGAGCGGGGACCATCACTATCCCATCTTTATGAGATTCCCAGCTCCACCTCATTGGCCACTGGAGGACGAAAACATGCTGAAAGACATTTGCTTTGAGTCTAATCCAGTAGGGTTTTTTCTGTGTTCTTATCCTTCTGTTTACTTAGTGAAGATGTGTAACAGGGAGATACTGATGCCTAAGCAAAGGTTTATAGGCAACAAAAGATCTCCTACAAATTGCACAGGAGCTGATTTATTAACTATGCTTGCCTTTTAGTTATTCTAGTCCTCATTATTCATACTCATTGCTACCCACACTTAACCTTTTGACTCTAATTCCTTCTTCTGAATGATGCACACAGAGAAGCTTTGTTCTTTCTGACATGCCTTATCATTTTTATCTGTCATCTATTTTTCCAGCCATTAGAAGATCCCAGGCACACTGTCTATAATCTGTTTACATTCTTTGTTATTTTGTCGTAATGCTTTTCTTTCAACTCTCTCTTCCTCTTAAAGTTGGCATTTTCCCCTTGTTTTGTCTCCTGCTTTTTCTTCATATGAGCCAAATGTCTTTAATTGTCACACTACAAGCTATGATTCCTGATGCTGTTTATGGAATAAATGTAGTCAGGAAGGAATCTTGAGGAAGAGGGTGGCATGTAATATATAGATATGTTCCCATCTATGCAGATGGTGACATATTTGAGCCCTTTTCAGCTTTTATTTATATGGAACTTTTAAAAAATACCTCTAATGCAGTCATTAGGTCCCAAAGTTGGATTTTATATGACTGTAAAACCATTGGCCCAAACCCATGATAAAGTAGTTTGCGTGACTCCACTAACACAAGTCAGGCTGTATATTCTGGCATGTATGCTGTCTACCACATATACTTTGTGTTCTGTGCTTCTTGGTGCATCAGGTCCAAGGTCTACAGCTCGTACAAGATCACTGCCATTTTTTGTAACAAGTTACCTGACGGCCGTGAGGAACAAACTCTTCCCAAAGTGTTGATTGGCAAAGACTCCAAGCATTTCCAGTACTGCTGATATTACAAGTTTTAGTGAAGCTTGGACAAGTACAGGCTCCAGACAAATGTGTAAATAGAACATGACCTGTGTGGAGCATGTCTGGCCAGCAGAGTGTGCTTCCTTGAAGAAGTTCCCTTGGCAGATTCCAACTAATCAGGTCTGTACAACTTGTAACATACAAGGCCAAGCATTGCTTGGCCACTGTGTACTGTAGTCATTGTGGTGTTTAAAAATCCCTCCTCATTTTATAGGTTCTGCCAGCAGTAAAACCAGGAGGCTTACGATGTCCCTGATGTGTGTGTGTGTGTATGTGTCTTCAAGTCACCTGTTGACTTATGGTAACTCCATGAGTTTCACAGGGTTTTTTTGGCTAGGAATATTCAGAAGGATTTTGTCAGTTCCTTCCTCTGAAATGTTGCCTACAGCATTGGTAGTCATTGGCATTCTCCCATCTAGATACGAAACAGAGCTGACCATGCTTTATTTCCAGGACAGTTGCCTTTAGGGTATTTAGGCATCTAGGCTACCTTTATCTTAGTAGGTCATCATTTGCACCAGCTTGTTCTAAGTTGGGACAGAATTATTTCAGTACAATGATTAGTCTCTTTTTCTATGTAGAACCTTATTCTGCTGTTGCCTACATGGTTTATATTAACAAAAATGCCATCACTGATGTGTTTGTGTAAAAGAGAGTTCCACTTCCTCAGGAAGTTTAAAGGAAGGCTCTCAATTCTATCCATTAAGAGGAGGCAATATTGGTCTGGTCAGCAGTTCATAAATTCATGATCCAGGTAATGCCAGCTGATGTTTGGGCCCATGGATGATCCTCTCATTCTTCACATGAACAGGAAGCAAT
The DNA here is from genome assembly GCA_030412105.1 of Cyclura pinguis. Lineage (NCBI taxonomy): Eukaryota > Metazoa > Chordata > Lepidosauria > Squamata > Iguanidae > Cyclura > Cyclura pinguis. Next base: position 125,059,886 of record CM059599.1, read on the forward strand.
TTTTGAGATGTATTTTATGCCATGGTAATAACATCAGGAAACATATAATTTACAGTACACAAGAAAACAATATGTTAATTATAAGACAAAAACTGTACACTACTGGTGCAGAAAGTTCTATACTGGTCCAACATCTCTCAGTGGCATATTCTGCATAAAAAGTCGTTTTTCTTTAAAGTCAATTGATTCTTTTGTACATTAAACAAGTTTCCTGCACAAAAAAACTCCATCATCTTCTATGCAGAAATGCTTGCAGGCCAATGAAGCTATACCTGTTCCAGCATCTAGTATGAACCTTAAACAAGCTATCCAAGGTGCCAAATCCTATCCTCAAATTAGGTTCAGTACTTTAGATGGTGTCTCTAAAGTCTGGACTAAAACCCAGAGTAGATTGACTGCCCCACTGGAAGCCACGAGTTGCCACTGTCTTCTTTACCAGTTAGTATGCGGATATTCCCTGTGTTCAGGGGGGGAAATGGCAGCCCCATATTAATTTCTCTTTTCTCTTCTTGTGATATATTGGCACACAATCATGCATCACATAATCATCACATGGTACATTCTCCTGCTCCACTGGCCAATGCTGGAGTGGTGTCATGACAACATCACAACATGGACAAGGATGCCCCATCTTTTCAGTGGGGAATTTAACATGGGACTGCTCTAAAAGTTAGCCATCACTTCATACTGGTACTAGTTCCCAGATTTTTTGTAAGAAAATTGGGGTGCTACAGAACCCATAATACATCCCACTCTTCTGGTGGTAGAAAAATGAGGTTTACTATAAGTGTTGACAAAACTAAGTGAAAAATCAAGTGAAAGTGTGACTTTCACACCAAAAGCAACCTTTGGCAAATAGAAACTTAGGAAATGACAGTTGAGACAAATGTAGATAGCTTTCCTCAAACTTGTTCAGACTAAGCAGCATTTGTATAAGATACAGGGTATATCATTACATTTTTCTACCATTCATCAGCCAGAGTGAGAATGTTTCTAGTAAATTACATATCTTGGCTAAAAAAACGAAAGGGTACTAAAAAGAAATTAGAGAGTACTGCAATACTGACTATATCTAGGGATCTTGGCTTCAGGCTTCAGCCACTATTTCGTGTGAATCATAAATATGACCCTGTCATGAACCTCCCGTCATATTGTTCTAACATGATTCTGTAGGGTGTCATTACCATGTCATGCCAAGGTTGCACACAGTGCAGGGATGTCCACGGTAAGAAGATGGAATGCAGTTGCAGCAAGGACACCTTTTTAAGTGGGTCTTTCAGATTGACTCTGCAGTACTAAAACATTTGTTTCCTTGGTGGCCAGTCAGATCCTGTCAGTTTTGTGGAACACATACATAAGGCAAGAAGATGCAGCTGTCTTCAAGGTAGATGGGGATACTGTTATAAGAAAAGATAGATTCATAGAAGAGACCACAGGGGCCATCCAGTCCAACCCTCTGCTGTGCAGGAATACACAGTCAAAATACTCCCAACCAATAGTGTAATTACCACACTAGTATACTGGGGGGCTAAAGAGATGTTGAGAGGCTTCATAAGTTTTTTAAAGAGTAGGCACAACCATTTCTGAATGCACATGTATTTTATGTAACAGGTGTCCTGCCTGCCACTTTTCCTCTATATTTTCTTCTTCTCACTACTTTGCTTATCACACAACGTGCCTCTGAAAGGAAGTGCCACATTATAGGCCAATAGGATGAATCCAGATGTTCATATTCTTTGTACTTGCATCTCTGAAAATAATGTTCTAAGTCTGAAAAGTGTGTAACTCCACTGATCTCCTCCTCCTCCTCCTCCTGAAATGTCTCCATGAATCATGCAAAAGAGGCATCTGCAGTAAAAGAGAAGAAGGCAAAATCCTGAATTTGAGAAACCTATGGTCTTTCTCCCTGGGGAGAGACCTACCCATGTTCTGTTTTCCTAAGGGCTGGCAGAATGGGAAGACTGAATGTTGAGGTTGGGGATGGGGAATGTGTGGCCTTTATAATCTCATTTGACTGTATCACCCTCGCTAGCAGAGCCAATCATGAGGAATGATGGCAGTTGCAATCCAGCAGCACCTGCACTGTTGTCAGCATGTTCCCCATCTCTAAGTTAAGGGATATTGTGTGACAAAGTAGTCAGGGCAAACCAGTCTTCTTCCTCTCTCTGCTGTTTTCCCCACTGGCATGCTTGAAAATCCTGAGTGAAAAATAGCAGGCTGGATCATTATTGCAATTGTCTTAAATTAGGCCCATCTTGTTGGACAACAAAGTATATGCTCATAGGGGACAGCATCAGGGACAGGGCAGGAGGGAGGGAGGAAGGGTGGGCTGTGTGAAGATCCACCCATTTCTCATCTACCCATCAGTACACACTTGGTGGACATCCTACCAATGTTCAGGCCAACAAGAGAGATATACCACTGTTACTGCAGTATTAGAGTGTTTGGCCTCAGAATCACACAGTCCAGAGAAGGTTGTATTCATGGAAAACAGAGACAGGCAACTTTGGAGGCTTTGGGGCCTAATAGTTCACCCCCAAGATGCATCATGAACCAGACAAGCTGATGAAATGCACAAAAATGACAATAAATGTAAAAGCCAATAGTTGGTAGAAGTCTGGTTTCATTGTTTTGCATTTACAGAGATGGGGGGAGGCTTTGCCCTGTTCTGTTACAAAACTGCTGCTGCTAAGCCTCAGGGAGTGGAATAATATAGATTTTTGTACCAAAAAAAAAAAAAAAAAAATCCAGATGATGGTGTTGGGGTGGGGACAGAAGCAGAAAAATAGTCATGGGAGCAGCAGGGACATGCCCACTCATGATATATGAGATTTTTACAGCATTAGAATCACAAGACAAGAGGTATTCTCGCCAGAATATACAGAACCTGGCAACCTTAATTTATTAGATGAAAACATCCAGAACCACCCAGGAGTTCTGGAAGCTGTCATGAGGGAATCTGGATGTATCATCTCAGAAACTGACTTTAATGAATCTTTGACCAGGGAGCACCAGTACATTTCTGAAAAATGGATTGAAAATTGTGATGTATAAATATTCCATATTAATAGCCAGTAACCATCTGATGGTAATGGTCCCTTCAGACATTTAAAATACATGTAGCCTCTATGCATGAGGACATGGAATAGGAACAAGCATGGTAACCGAGCCCCTTTCCCTCATATTCTTTGCACCCTTCTCATGCAAAGGGTTGCCAGCTATAACAGGGAGCTTTCTCTATACTTGGAATTGTTCCACACTGTTTGGAACTTCAGAAAATAAGCTGCTCAAGTAGACCTCCCACACATTTAGAATAAATGCATTGGGCTAATACAATCTGACTTACATATTTGCATGATTCTGCTTTCTAGGCTATTTTTCCTTCTAACAACTGATTTAAGCTTTCCCATGCTCTTGCTTATGTAACCAAGCCTACACCACACACATACAGGAGAGAAATATCAGTATTTCTGGAAGGTTAGCAGATGCTCAAAAATATCTTTGAGGAAAAATCCTTCCCCAGACCAGCTCTATAAGAACTTGATGGCACAGAATATTAGGGGAATGAAATGGATACATTGGACAACTAAGAGAAAGGAGTAGAGGATTGGAGGGACTGTGAAGGAAAGATTCAGTGTGTGTGGAAGAGAGAAAGATACAAGTGTAAAAAGAGTAACCTGATAGCTAGATAAATCAGTTCTTAGTTTTCCTAGATCACACTGAGAAGTGATTTTTTTTTTCAGTATAGCAGGAACTGAGCTTTACATGTTGTCCACATCTACTCCATACACCCCAAAATACCCAAAATGGGGCCCTTTTACACTGTACAATTATAGCACTATGATTCCACTTTAACTGCCATGGCAACATCCTATGGAATCCTGGGATTGGGAGTTTAGGGAGGAGCATTTAGAATTCTCAGCCAGAGAGTTGCCCTGGCGCCTCATCAAACTGCAAGTCTCAGGATACCACAGGATGCAGCCATACTTATATAGAAGTGTGTAGTGTAAAAATGTCCCCAAGTGGAGGAAACAAAATAGCCCAATGTGGACTGAGCACGCTGAGTGGATTCGAGATGTTTACTGCCTGCTGTGGAGGGGGATAATGAGAGAGAAAGGAGAATGGAATGGAATCACTTACCAGAAGTGTTTCATACTGCAACATTTTATTGCAGGGCTTGCTTGTAATCTTTTATTACACTCACAGAAATACTATTCTTTTAAAAACTGCAGAGATACTCATCTTTGAAATGGTAGGTGCTTGAACTATATGTAAAGTGTATGTGCGCGTATTTCCGATGGTATGAATCGAGAGACTGAGTGTACTGTTTTCAAGATGAACTCATGAACTGCTGATCTAGCTTCCTATGAAAGAGACAAGAGGTGCCATCATCACATGAACAAGTTTTCTTGTTGGAAAATTACCAAAAATACAGTTCTACATCCCTCGGCTGCTATAGATAAGAAATACTGAAGTAGCAAGAATAAATTAATGGCCATGCAAGATGAAACCCCAGTTGCTCAGACGGCTGTCTCCACATAATCTGTATTTTATACAAAAGGAGAAAGAACTCTATGGAATTTCAGCTGTGACCGGATAAAAACTGCCAACAAAATGTGATAAGGAAAGTCTAATGTGCTTATTAATCATGTTTATAGCTCCTCATTTGCTGATATATTAGTCCAAACTCCCTTTAATTTATTTTTTAAATCACTGGTAGGTACATTTAATAGAGACCCCATTGTTTTTCCTCAGGTGCCTTAATTAAAACTAATTGAATATGATGGGTTTTACAACAAATCAAGTAACAGATTTGTTGGGTAAACTGTAATAGGGGATGACAAGCCTTGCAAAGCAGAGTATTTGAAACAGTTCAACTCTTCAACATCCTCCCTTCCAACTTTAGATCTTATTATTACATGCCCAGTGGCAGGACAGTTTTGTTAGGAATGGCTTCAAACTGGCAATAATAAAACAAGAATAAATGTAAATATTATTAATGCTGCCACATATTAAACCTAATGCAAATTATACCCTTTTACATAGAGCAGTTTCTTTCTCTTAGCAAAAACAAAACAAATCATGAGTTTTTAAACTTCACCTAGGGCAAAACGTATATCCAGCTACTTCATAGGTTATGAATGTTCAATTCTTCAAAAGATATCTCTGTTTGTTTGTTTGCGTGTTTATACAAAGTGTTTCAGGACCATGCCTTCATACACAGAATATATGCAAGAAAAATGCATCAAATTAGTGTAAATTATTGAGAGATGACATTTCTGTAGCATAGTTCTAAGCAAACCCATAGGTCTTTTACTGTTGATGCACCTAACCTGCCATGGGGACAGGAGAAGGACGGGACTAAGATGACACTTATGCATGACGTTGTCCCGGTCCCATCTTTCTCCCATTCCCAGGCGGCACTGCAAAATCATTGACGAGTTTTCCCTGTCAGTGACCGGCAATCGCACTGTCCTCCCACCGCACGCCCACGCTTACCTTGCTTGCAGAGATCCTGGAAGTGCAATGGCTGCACTGTGGCCAGAAGAGGCATGGCCATTGCACTTCCTGGATCCCAGAGGCAGCCGGTGTGGAGGGGAGCCACTGCTGCCATCATCATCAGATGCCGCCAGGAAAGGTAGGCTGCAGAAAGGGCCATAGAATAGAAGAGAAGGGGGGCTAAGCTTGAGATAGGAAACACGGTCTGGAGAAGTTTTTAAGACCATTTGAATGCCTACAATAAAAGAGGTAAGTGTGTCATTCAGAAGGGGGTTCCATAGCCATGGGGCTACCAAGAAGAAGGCCCTGTCAACTGAGTACAGAAACACATTGGCAATCAAGGCAAATGCAGCTAAATCAGTTACATGTTATGCGTTTCTAACCTGTAACAACTTCTGAATGGCTGCATTTTGTTGAAACTGATGCTTCTAAGTCACCTTCAAAGACAATCTTCTGTGAAACACATGGCACCATTCCATATAGAAGGTAAATGTGCATGCGTAACTAAAGCCAGGTCTAACCACTACAGATAAGACCTCAGTTGTTAAGATTCATTCCTAGCTGCTGAGGCCATGTGTACCTCCCCAACAGCAATCAGTGGAGGAACAGGAGTGTCGATCCATCTAGTAATATATCACGTTTCTATCTATCATAGCCAGCTTCTGAGCACACAGTAGTCTGCCTACAGTTTTAGTCTGTTCATACTCATCCATCCCTCTACTGTTTCTAGACATTTGGTCAAAAGATCCAGAGCTACCTTGGAATCTCATGATAGGAAGGAGATAGTGTGATGTGTCCTCTGCATACTGGTCACATCTAGGCATTTGTCACTTTTCACAGTTGTTTCACATGGAAAGGAGATAGAATGGAAAACAAGATGGAACCCTAAATCATTCTATAAGCAATGAGAAAGAACAGCACTAACCTCCAGGAAGAACAGGAATCATTGCAACACCTTGTGTCCTAAAACCAACCAGGGTAAGAAGGATACCATTGATGAAAATATCAAAAGTCACGGGAAATCCAGCAGGATCAGTATGGTTGCATTCTGACTGTGCAAACCATTGACAAGGGTGACCAAGCCCATTTCTGCACTACACTGTTATAGTGCTTTTATTCCACTTTCAAAAGCCTATGGAATCCTGGGGTTTACAGTTTAGGGACGAGCCTTTGAGGATTCCATAGGATGTTGAAAGTGGAATAATAGCACTATAACAGTCTAGTGTGAAAATGGCCCAAATCTGTTCTCATTCCTAAGCCAGGAGAGCATCTATAATGGAACACATACAAATATTAATTACAGATACATTATTCAGAGAGGAAATAGAGGCCAGCTAGTAGTTATTCAGGTTCATTTGATCCAGGCTTATTTCCTTTTAGTAAGGATCAGATCATTGTTTCTGTAAGGGAAGCAGGAACCACACTTTCCATCAAGGAAGGAGCTTTAATTATCATGATGGACAGAGATCAGAGAATAGATGGTGCAGCTCAAACATCTCAGCTGATCCTCATCATCACATTATACAAGCTGATAGACACACAAAGCAGTATTACCAGGTAGTGCTGTAGCTACAGCCATCTTTGTTATAAATAAGGTATTTAAATTGGAATGAATATGAATTATTTCATCTGTAAAATAGGAAGTGATCACAGTGAAGTTTCAATGGTTCAACCATGTGATCCCTTGCATTCCTATATAGAAGAAATTTCATAACCTGAAGCAGTTGTACTGGCTGTCTTACACAGATGCAGAGATGGCAGGCAGCAAGATTTCTTTACCACAAACAGTACCACATAGTATGACCAAAGATAGGGTCTGACCCATGTCCAGTTGTATCCACAGTCTTGTACCATTTGCACCCTAACTATTGGACCAATTGTTTTGTGGCTTACTAAGTTCTTCATAATTCTGAGAATCACTTTTTTCTATTTGCCAGTTTATAATGTTCACTTCATTTTGGGTTTGTAGATGCCTGATAAATGGTCACAAGCGCAGCTATGAATCTTGATCTTAATAATCTGATAGAAAACACAATAAGTGATGATTTACTTGAGATAAAATATCCATCTGTCCTGTTCAAAGGGTGGATTTTTAGTATATTGTCATGAAGATATGTTCAACAACAGCATAAAGCAATCTAATTCACTAAGAATTCTCTAATGAACCTAGACAATAGGAGACAATGAATCCCAAAGCATTGGGCTCCACAAAGCCCATAGGACTGAGTGCTTCATACCATACAATTTGTTGCATATTCAGGACTAAGGCTTCAGTCCCATGGAGTCACCTAACCAAAAACAATGAAGTTTACCTTTGAGACAAGACATGTAGGACAACACTGGAAATTAAATATAATTGATATTCAGAATCTAATATCTGCAACATGGAAGAGGTGAGAGAAAATTCTAGCATGTGAAACTATTGCACTAACATGTCAGCCAACTGGTAAAGTATGGCCCAGTCCAAACACCAGTTAAGCCAGCGTTCTCGTGTTTATGATGATGTTGTCTAACTGTATCCAGTAGAGCTAAAATGGCTCAGATCCAAATTCTCTGCTCTAATGTGTTTGGGGATAGCAGTCACACACTGCTGCATAATTTAGTTCATGACATGCTTTCCCCTGAATCCTATGACTTCATCCATCCAGTTATGTTACTTGTCAGAAGATAACACTTTAATTAGCTGTTGAACTTTGCTATCCCCTGTGCACACTTCCCAATCCAAATGTTCACATTATCTGCACAAAAGTGCTACATGATATCCTTGTTGTTTCAGGAGAATATGCTTGCTATTCACTGACTGCCTCACACTGCTAAAGATAAGGGTAAAACCGGCAAGCAAGCAAAGGCAACGAAACCCGGCCCACTTGGAGTCAAAATAAGATCGATCCATTTACTGAGTTACTTCTCTTATAAAATATCTGAATAATTTTATTGACTTTCTTAATTGTTCCCTTATAAATTAGAGATATACATTTTGCAATAGGATTATGAATGTTAGTAAATTAGCAATACCATGCTAGTTAAGCAGTTTATACAAATCGCTACTTCTGTATTTATTTGTTTTTAAACATGCATTAATGGCCTTTCTTCTGAGGAGCTGAGTACATTTCATAAATAAATGTATGTCATCCACTTCTCACTATTTGCATATATTTATTGGAAACTTTTTCAAAATGAGCATTTTCAGTTTTGTTTTTATCAATGATCCTGGACTATTACATTTCATATTCACTGACATTTGTGCAAGCTGCTCAGGTGTTTTTACGTCATTTGAGAATCTGAGTCATGAGGTTTTAAAATGGACAAAATTTCAGACAATATCTTTAATCAGGATTTCTCAGTATCTTTTACAAATACTTTCCTTTCAGCTGCTATCCACTAGCTCTCCTCAGTTTCCTTAGAAAACCTTTATTTTGGTTTCATCAACTGGTTTCCAAGCAAACACTGCAAGATTAGATGCTATCGTGGGTGAAGTTTCCTGCGACTGGTATCTGAAGACAGTGACAACTGACTGAGAAAATCCTTGTTATTGCAAGGCAACTCCAGGAAAAACTCCAGGAAAAACTGGAACAAATCTCCATTTTCTCTCTATCTCAGGACAACTGCTAGAGTTCACCTCAGGGGTTACAGTCTACCTATTAAGGGCTTCCAGTCATTGACAGAGTCTGTTGGATTCCATAAGCTTGGCTGCATAACCCACGGAAGCCAAAATCTAAGAAAGTGTTGACTGAATTCCAGCTGCTGACAGCATATGGTACATTAGTAAATTTATCTGTGCTATCTCCATGAGCAAACAAATGTGCATTTGTTCCTGCAACAGACTCATTTCTCCTCTCACCCCACAGGATGGAGTGTCACGTTTATTAGAACCCTGGAAAAGTATTCCAGTTCATAATCCTATGAACACTCACTTTGGAGTCAGTCCTGTTGAGCATAGTGGGACTCAGATGTGAGTGAATGGCTGCAGAACTTCATAATCAATTGACATGAAACCATCACCAAATTTAAGTTGACGCCTATCCAGACAATTTTGCCAGTTTAAATCTACTGTACAAAAGTCAAAGTTTGTCTGTTTGTGAGTTTGTCTGTCTGCGTCAGGCAGGCGAAGACCTCAAATGATTGGCTGTGTGAGGTGAGAAGACCTCATAGGATTGGCTGTCTGTGAAGATTCCTATGGAATCCTGAGGTTGGCAGTTCAGGGAGGGGCCTTTAGAATTCTCAGTCAGGGAACTCTTGGGCCTCAGGCCAGTTGCCATGGAGACGAGGCCTAGGAGAAGGCCAGTGTACTGTATTCCCTCAGGAAACCAACCTCTGTACGTTAACAACTCTGAATACAGATTGGATTGGGGAATATGGGCACAAGTTACAGGTACTGGACAACACAGTTTGGGGAACTGGAGACACAGGATCTCAAATCTGTGTATTTCAACCACCTCTAACTCCTAAGGTGAGGTAAGGTACTCCTAAGGTATTTCTAACAAGTATTACCTATGAGAAAAATAAAATCCCAGGCAATGCCAGGTAAATATGCTAGTGACAAATAGTTTCTAAATCTTATATCCTTATCACACAAAACTGTTGTAGCACCACTTTAACTGCCAGGGCAACATTCTGTGGAATTCCGGGGTTTGTAGTTTAGTGAGGCTGAAGAGCTCTATGGCTGAGAATTCCAAATGCCGCTCCCTAGTCTGATAAGGTCTATCAACAGTAAGGAAGAGAAGCAAGATGACTGACAGATTTGTAATAGATCATCAAGACCACTCCTATCAAGATTCAGAATGAGACCATTACAAAATAAGATCCCGAAGGGCAGCAGTGACAGCTCCTCTCCACCCTAGGTATTCCTCCTGAGTTTCTAACCATTTCCCTTACCTGGAAGACAGAGTTATATATGCCATATGGCCCATCCTCACCCCCTAAGCTAGCTTCGTCCCCTTTGGATTTGGGAAAAGATGCTAGCCAGCTGCCACTTTTTGTTCAGTTGTCAATTCAGTTGACTTTTGTATACAGAATGGAGAGCGCATGTGCCATTATGTCATTTTTTAAAAAAATTATTGAGGCCGTTTCCACATGGAGGAATTAAAACGGTGCAGTGCGTCCTCCACGGAGGGCGTCTGCACCTTGGAGCGGACTGGATTCGGACTACTTACTGGAGATCCGCACCTCAGTCCGCTCCGAAACGACCCCACGTGGTCCTCCAGCGTGTTTTTGAAAGACCGGAAAAATCAGCTCTTTCAAAGTGCCGGAGCGCGCCATTGCGTGCCTGCTCCCTTGTGCAGATTCACAAGCTCGCACCAATGCAAGCCTGCGATCTGCGGGGGCAGGCTTTAGGTATGGCGAGCTTCAGTGGTTGTTCGGGACCCACGACCAACCGGAAGCTGCCATTTTGGAAACCAGAGCAGTGCGGATCTAGACCATGCATGCTCCGATTCACCCAGGACCGGACTGAGGAGCCAGAAGATCTGGTGAGTAATGGCACGGAGCAATTCCCTCGCCTTGTGCAGAAATGGCCTAAGAGTTTTAAATGTGCAATAAAATTTACAGAAATTACAGAGATTTAGGGGGGGAAAGAAATACAAGAAGAAGGAAAAAATAGAAAACCCCTTTTTGAAAAATATATTAGAGATTTGGAAGAAAAATAAGGAAAAGTTAATGCCTGCTACTTCACCATTATCTCCAGTAGTGATAGTGGAAAAATTTCCAGTAAATTTAAGAGGTGAATTAGAGAAGGAATTAAAGGAGCAGAGAATATATGACTTAAAAGACTGGATGAATATAATGAGGAATAAAAATAAAATAAAGGATAGATTGCAGGATACAAAGATATCATGGCTCAATTATATTCAGTTAGAGCAGTGGACAAAGAATTGGAATAGGAATAATAAAGAATTTAGAGAATATTCTAAATTTGAACAAATGATTAACCAAAGAGAAACTATGAAGGAAAGTGAAAATTTGAAGGGTACCACAAGTGAAATATATAAAATGTCAAAACATAAAGATCAAGAGGATTATCTTAGAAAAATATGGGAGGAAGAATTAGTACAAAAAATAGATATTCAGGACTGGGGGAAAAAATTGGAATCAGCATCATTTAAAAAACTTATCCATTCAGATAAAAGAAAATTATTACAAATTGGTTTGGAAATGATACATAACACCAGTAGGGTTAAATCACATAGATAAGAACTATTCAAGACTGTGTTGGAGGGGCTGTCTAGAAATTGGTACTTATATTCATATGTGGTAGAGTGGTAGATGTGTACAGAAATTTTGGCAAATGGTGTTTGAAGAGATAAAAGAGATAACAGAAATTGATTTAGAAATATGCTCTAGTATAGCATTGTTATCTATATATAATAAGGTTAATTGCACCCAGGCAATGAAGGATTTAATTACAAATTTACTAACTGCAGCAAGGTTAATTTTATCAAGAAAACAGAAAATTGAAGGAGATTTTCAAACAGAGGATTGATATAGAGAAGTATGAAAAATTGTGATTAATGACAAGTTAACATGTGGAATTAAGGCTAAAAAAGGAATAATGAAAGAGAGCGATTTTGATGCAATATGGAAGATATTTGTGGAAAAGGTGTTAGTAAAAAAAAAAGAAGAGTTACAATTTTAGAACATAGAATAATTCAAGGTATAATAGGCTCTGGGGATGGGGTACACTTAATAATAGTAATAGGTTAAATTTAAGGTAGAATAGGTATATATATCTATATATCTATATATATCTATATATATAGTATATAGTACAGTATATTGGTATGTAGGATAATAAGAGTAATTAGGTAATTAGGAAAGGACAATTAAGGTTTAGGAAAGAAATAAGAATGAATGAATGAAATTATGAATATTATATTTTGACAAGGAGAGAAATAAGAATGAAATTACTAACAATTTATTTTGAAAATGTTAATTATGGGAATAATTAATAACAACGGGTATAATGAGAATGAAATTCAGATATATATAACCAAAATATATAATCAATATGATTTATAATACGTTGTATTGTAAGTGAAGGAAAGACAATCTCCATTACAAGCCAGGAGGTAGTCACGTACACAGGAGTCCTAGCCCCTCCCATCTGCTGACTCATGACTCTACCTCACCTGAAGCGCCTCCCTCTGGACATTGCCTTATATGGATGGAAGTTTCTGGACATTACCTAATATGGGGCGGGTGGTCTGTGGTTGGTGGAAAAATGCCGCAGTGGGTGTGTATGCTGTTTACCCGAGTAAAAAGTCCTTGCCCCGCCTCCGGCCTTTGTCCCGAACCTCCGGCACCCTGCTGCAGCAGATTTATATATTTTTATACTTTTATACCTTTGTACTCAATAAATCTGGCCTCTAGCCTTTGAACCAAGAAACATCTGGTCATTTGCCTGTTTCTCAGAAAAAGCTGTCATTCTTAAGGGCGTAGAAGGTGACAGTATAAATAATACTATGTAAATAGAATTTGAAGAGAAATAGAAATGTAAGCATTTTTTAACCTTTCCCATCACTTTTATGTTTGTCACATTATTTTTTTTATACAATAAAAATTAAAAAAAATACAAGAAGAAAAAAAAAGTAAGAGAAAAGAGAGAGAATTCAAATTCTTCATACCTCTTTTCCCTAAACTACAGCATGTTCTCTTCTTTTAAGAACCCATTCTCTCTAATCATCAAACCCACAAATTACCAGTTCATCTTCTTTTCTTCACAAAAAGTCAATAAGGGATTTCAAATCTTTAAGAAATCTCACAAACAACTTGTCTCTGCTCAAACGGAACATTTCATTACTGCTAAGTCCATCAGTTTCAACAACCATACCCCCTTTGGGAGTAATAATGAACTCTTCATTCTTGCTATCAGCCATGACTCTTCTCTCTGTGTACCTCCATTATTCCATTTTGTCCTTCTTTAATAGTAAAGTTTCTTGGGTCAGCCCAGTGGATATTGGGAAATTGTTTTTTGGATTGGAGCAAGATATAGAGTTGCCTCTGCACAATACCAGCTGCCAAAAATGCAGGAGCACTTATTAGGGTGAGAAGCTTAAAGCACAAAAGAGCTTTGTTTGTGTTGTATGACTTCAAGTCATTTCCAACTTATGGCAAACTTGTCACAGGGTTTTCTTGGCAAGATTTGTTCAGATGAGGGGTTGCCTTTGGCTCCCTCTGAGACTGAGAGAGTATGGCCATTTCTGCCTTACACTGTTATAGTGCTATTATTCCACTTTCAACATCCTGTGGAATTCTGGGGTTTGTAGTTCACTGAGGCCAAAGACCTCTCTGGCTGAGAATTCTAAATGCCCCTGTTACTGCCCTGGCTAGCCCGAGCTTGTGGGATATAAAGATATCTCTTGATATCAATAATTCGGCTTCACATACCCATTCCCCTCCACATGCTTGCGAGGCCCCCGGACAAGCACGCATATAGGCTCGGCCGATAATCGCCGTAATATTCCAACACAATACAGGCAGGCCAGAAATAGCCGACTCGCAGCTTCAGGAGACCTCAAGGCAAGTACCTCCATTAGGTATGCATGCAACTTTCAAAAGATCCTCTGCCCCACGCTGGCAGCTTGACGATCGAGCTATACAACGCTCAAGTACTCCGCGTTTGCATACTGGCTACTCTATTGACAATTTGGCTATAATTCAATCATTCAAATTCTGACCTTTCGGAGGCTTTGTCTCCAGCCCCAAATCCATTGTTTTCCCCAAGTACGAACTAGCCTGTGGTCACAATTTTCCCTATAAGAACCCCTGACTTTGAGCGCTTCTTTGGATCGCTCTTGGCTTCCATCCCGCCTTGCTATCACTTTGTCCAGCGAGCCTTCCCCTCAGCTCCACGTGCTGAGATCCACGCTCCCCAGCTTCTCCGCTTCCAACCAGGCTTCAGGACAGGTGGAGTATCACCCAAACCAACAACTCCTCTAAAAACCCCTCTATCTCACTCCAACCTTTATTTCCTTAGTTATCTGTGTGAGCGTGCTGCATACACTGTTTGATTGTGTTTTAATACAACATCATTTATTGTTTCAACTTCTGTGTGCTCCTTGACTCGGCCTGACCCCGTAAACATAGGGTTCAAGATCTCGCTACGTTACCCTGCCTCTCACATTGCTAGGCTGTGCTCTTGGCTAATTTCCCCAACTTATATAATTGAGAGCGCATTTAGGTGTCCCTCCCGGGACCCCCAGGAATCAGGGTAACACCCTTCCCTAAACTGCAAACTCCAGGATTCCATAGGATGTTGAAAGTGGAATAATAGCACTATAACAGCGTAATGTGGAGAGGCCCTATGACTTACCCAAGGTCATCCAGTGGGTTTCCATGGCTCATCAAGGACTCAAACCTAGGCTCTCTCCGCAACTCATCTTTTTGCAGAGCTGGAGTGCAGGAATTGCGCGAGGAGCCTCTAGCGAGAGGCTCTCGCGTCCCAGTTCCTTCAGCTCCACAGCTGCTGCCTGCTAGCATGAGAGGCTGCGCTCGGGCAGGAAGCGCTAGTGCCATGCTCCAGAGCTCTGCACGCATGGCAAGTGCACGCAGGGGCCCGGAGCAACGCGTGATCGCACACCATTTTCGGATCGCAGCCGAAAATGAAATAGTGTGTGATTGGCGCCTGCCAGGCCCTGGAGCATCGCGCGATTGTGAATGCATCGTGTGGACCGCTCCTCGCAGTTGCGCAATGCTCCAGGGGCCCTTTCGCATGGCAAATACCGTGTGAAAAGGGCCCTAGTCTCCAGAGTCTTAGTCCAGCGCTCAAACCACTATACCATGCTGGCTTTCTTCAGTTATTATTTCTTGTGCTGAATCAACACACAAAGATTGGGAACACAAACTCCCCAACCAGCTCCCTCCTGCACTTCATCACACACACACCCATGCACACATGGCAAGTGACAGACTGAAGCAGAGATTCTCAGCTAGTTGTGGATGCTCTCTGCAGAGATTAAGAGCCCGGGGTTCTTCTGACTCATTGTCCATGGGTAATGAAAGATTTTCATTCCAGAGTACCACTTTTCAAGAGTAGAGGAAGAAGGAGGCAGGGTGGGGCCTCACATGCTCCCTCTTCTCACAGGCTGATTCAACACACTGAATAACTACTGAAGTAATAGCATGGAGAAAAAGTGGTGTTAATAGAGAATGGGTTGGATAAAACACCAAATTAAACTGGTGATGAGAACTCATTTCTGTGGTTGAGACAGACGTGTGGGCCAGCTGAACTAGTAAAAATATGAAAGAGGCCCTCAGAACGATTTGCCTCGCATACTTCTGGAGTAAATAGTGATATAAATTGGACCGTTAGCAGGTACCAGATAATGAGAAGAGCCACTTCTGTCACCAACATGCATATAGGGCATGGACCAATGCCATCAAACAGTTCCTTGGGAATTTAGTTTCTTGGCCATGCGAGGAGTTTAGAAATCTTCCCAACAACATAATAGTCCTCTTTTGTCTGGCATCCCTTCTGATAAATTTGGAAAGAATCCTGGAGCAACAAGAAACTTGAGTAATCCATAACCAGGCCTGTTAACCATGTAAGAACAGGATATATAATCTCACAAATTTTATTTGTGTGATTCAACGTGCCATTAAAGTGGTAGATATTTTCCTGTGCTGTGCCTCTTTTTTTCCTTTTCCTTTTTTTTTTAAGGAATGGGCAGGCTTATTATAGCATTCATTTTAATTTGAATTCCTTAATATCTCCACATAAAGGCACATTCTGCACTCAGACTGGTATTTTTCTTGGTTTATTTATGAGCACATAAAAGTGTGGCTTCCTGAGCATAATCTATGTGAGCTTTGGTTTTGTTTTTTGTTTTTTTTTAAGAAACTCCACCCGATCCACAAGCACAACATGAAAAATAATTCCTCTGGTTCCTACACCCACCCACAGCACTGTTTAAAAATGGTTTAGGCCAAAGGTCACAACCATGTGTAGTTTTAAGTATCAGATTGCCAGATGTGTGGCTCTGCTTTTACTCTCAAATTTAAGAGGAAATGTATAGCTAATCCAGAACCAGCAGGTTCAAAAAGGTAGAAGCTTAACGTTTCAGCTTTGATTGGGGCACCCATCATCCATATGCGGACAGCCAAACAAATGCCTCAGTAGCCAACCAAAAAAAGGTAGAATCAGCAGCAATTTCTTACTTCTTCTGACCAAAAAATTCTCCAGAGTGGAAGCAACTCCATGAACAGACCTAACTATGACACTTGAATGTGGCTTAAACTAGAAACCTGTCTGTTATTATGAAAGGCTAGTTGTACATAGAGTAGCTTTTCTGAACTTGTCTCTCTCTCTCACACACACACACACACCAATGTGTTGAACTACAGTTCCCACCATCTCCAACTGACCGCAGATAATGAGGGTTGTAGTTCTAACATTTGGAGGGTGTCAAACTGGGGAAGGCTAGAACAAAAAGGATAGCTATGGATGATGAGAACTATAGTTCCTCATATACGGAGAGTGCTAAACTGAGGAAGGATAGCACAGAAATGGGAGGAAGAGCTCCATATTGCAAGGGTTCTTAATGTGTGAAGAGGATCTTTGCATTTAATTCCTTGGTATTCTCAGTGAAAGCTGAGCTTTGTAGAATCAAAAAAAAAAAAAAAGAGTGAGGGTTTTTGCTTTTACTTTGATAGTGCCTCAAGTTTTTGCCACAAGAGATGAAAGAATGACAAGAATATAACCCACTTATTTTATTTTCATTTTTTGCCCCATAGAAGTCAATAGGAACCAGTGACCTGCACAGACTCACTCCTTTATACACATTCTTGTATTTTGTGATTATTTTTGAATGGGATAGAAGACAACTTGTCTATATCTCTCATGAGAAACATTAAAGTGCAAGAACTTTTTGAATATTTCTGATTTTGATTTTCAGGTCAAACGGTAGCCTTAGAGTGAAACAAAAATATCTCCCCCCCCCCCACACACACCCCAAAATATGAGCATATTCATTTTCACTTAGTTTTGTTTATTTCCCTCCTGTTTCTTTTCCACTGTTTTGTTCTTTTAGTTATTTTTTTCTTCACTTGGATGATTCCCAACCAATAATGGGAACTCGCAAGAATGACTGTCAACAACAATAATGTAATAATATTGGGTAGTTGATCAGATTTCTCTGTGTGACAAATAAAGTCAATTAGAACTGAGAGAAGTTCTAAGGATAAATAAAGTCAACTAGAGGACAAATAAAGTCGATTAGAACCGAGGAAAGTGTTTCTTGTGTGTGACATACATGTGATTTAAGACACTAAGGATTAGGTAAAAGGATTAGGATTAGGAGGATATCACAATGTCAGGCAGTCAGTGAGTTGCCACTGTATAGTAACATCACATAGACAAATAAATCCAGTTAAGAGGGATCAGTGTAGCGAATGAGTGAACCTTTTCACAAGCGTTGCTGAAAAGGTGTGAAACTGGGACATTTTAAAGCTGTTATTATTACTATCATTATTATACTTATTTATATCCCACCTTTTGCCCAGTTTGGGATTCAAAGTGGCTTACAACAGATTTAAAACAATAGTTAAGATTCAGAAAATACAAAAGTTAAAGGTGATTAAGCTATCAAAAATATTAAAATCAGTTAGAAACATCAACCACTAAAAAAAACCTACAACAGCACAACCGAGTAACAAATAGAAAACCCAACATGTTGTATAAGACCCATTCTGTCTAAACAATCAGTCCTCAAATGTTTGTGGAAACAGAAGTCTTCACTTGTTTACAGAAAAAAGTAGAGAGACTGCCAGCCGGCACCTCCCTAAACTGCAAACCCCAGGGATTCCATAGGATGTTGAAAGTGGAATCATAGCACCATAGTAGTCTCGTGCGGAAATGGCCTAAGCTCTATTGAAGGGAATTCCATAGCCCAGGGGCAGCCACTGAGAAGCCTGTCTTCCACGTTCCCAGCTGAGGTACCTGTTAGGATGGTGGACAGAGAGAAGAGCCTCCTCAGCAGATTTCAAAACACATGGAGGTTCATAAGGGAGAACATGGTCCTTCAGATAACCTTGACCTGACCCATATGTAGTGCTTTACAAACCAGCATTTTACATTGTGCCTGGAAATAGACCAGCAGCCAGTGGAGCCGTTGCAATGAGGCAGTTGTGCGCTTCCTATAGCCAGCCCCAGTTATCAATCTCACTGCAGCAATTTGGACCAGTTGAAGTTTCCAAAGACTCTCCAAAGGTACTCCAACAGACAATAGAGTGCATTACAGCAATCCAACTGGGATGTAACTAAGGGATGCATCACTATGGTCAGTATGATGTCTCAATCAGCTGGTGCATACGCCTTAAATGTGCAAATGCAAATGGTACTGAACCCCAAAACTACAGACAAGCTCTCCCAGTGGTTTCACATATATGTTAAATAGCATGAGGGACAGAAGCGAGGGAGCCCACTGGTCAATTAAACAGGAGTTTCCTAAGACTCCCTTCTGGATGCACCCCTCCAGTAAGGAACAAAGCCACTGTAAAACAGTGTCCTTAAGTCCTATCCTAGTGAGGCAGCTCAGGAGAATACTATGGTGATGGTACTGAAAGCTTCTGAGAAGCCCAGCAGAACCAATAGAACCCTCTCTATTTCCCAACATCAGTCCTCTGCCAAGGCAACCAAAGCCGTCTCTACCCCATATCCTGGCCTGAAACCAGATTAAAATGGATCTAGATAATCCATTTCATCCAGAAACCTGTGGAGCTAGGAGGCCATTACACATTCTAGAACCTTGCCTTCAAATGGAATGTTAGAGACTGGCAGATAATTATCCAGAATGGAGTGATCCAGGGGTTTTATAACTGCCTTCTTCAAGAAATCTGGAACTCTACCTTGTTTTAGCAAAGCACAGACTACTCCCTCTATCCACTCAGCCATTTGCCTCTGACTTTTTAATAAGCCAGGAAAGGCAAAGATCTAAGGATTTCTGTGTTTGTTCCTCTAGGAAGTAATGACTTCTGTATAAAGGGTTTCCAAGTCCCATCCTGGCAAGGAGGACTTCAGGCAAGCTGAAACTCTGCCTCGTTTTAGCAAGGGACAGATCACTCCCTTTATCCTCTCAGCCAGTTCCTCTGTGGCCTTTTTTTAATAAGCCAGGAAGAGCAAGGACTTAATACACGTGTGGTGGCTCTCATCTCTCCAAGAGTCCTGTCCACTTTCTTGGGTTGCGCAAATTGAAATAATCCATTATCATCTGACAAAAAAGGGTCAAAGTTACATTCATTTGATCAGTATCAATTATAGCATCCAAGTCAGCTGTTAAAAGAATATAGATGTTTGTGAAATACAGAAAGCAGTTACAGTTCAGCTCTGCTTTTGACCCATGTCTACTGTGGATATCATCCTGCTGGACCAAGTCACATGTGATCTTTTTCCTCACAAATAAAGGGAGGACATGTATGCACTAAAATGTGATGTATATAATTTTTTTTTCTAATATGCCAACTTGCATCTGTTTCCCAAAACACTAACATGAAAGATGATGATGATGATGATGATGATGATGATGATGATGATGATGATTTCTTCACAAACACAAAGGACAGTCTATATATTTCCCCTACATTACCTCCATGCAGGAAAATTAGTATCTATAAAACAGAAGATTCTATAGTTTTCATTCACATTGTTAGCCCAGTGGCAGACCCCATCCCAGGGGGATATAAAATTGATATCAAATTTGCACGCCATGCCAGAGAGGTTGCCTGGGTGGGTGCATAGAAAAATAGGTTGACCAATTGAAACCGAGGCCCTTTCCGCACCTTACCTTTTTTCGGCTCTGGGGTGCGGGGATCGTGCAAGCAGCCTCCAGCGAGAGGCTCTCACGTCCCCGCTGCTTCAGCTCCGCACGAGCTGCCTGCTCCCGAGCAGGTAGCGCGAGAGCCCCGCCTCTTCCTTCCGCAGCGCAGCCTGGGAGTTTCCAGGTGCAAGTGTATGTGAGGCCCTGGAGTGATGCACAATCACGTGACATTTTCGGCTGAAAGCCGAGAATGTAAAAGTGCGCGAGCAGCGCCTGCCAGACCCTGGAGCATCACGTGATTGTGACTGCGTCATGCAGATCACTCCTCACAATCACGCGACACTCCAGGCACCCTTTCACATGGCAAATGCAGTGCGAAAAGGGCCCAGGTCAAGGCCAGGAAATTCCCCAGTCACATTTTCCCAAGGAGACCTCAGGCTAGACACGTCTGCACAAACAAAGGGTCTTCGGCCATGAATAGCCAACTTGAAGGGATTACTGGGTTTTCCCAGGTTTTGGAAAATCCTAGGAGGACCAGGTCTATTTACATGAACCAATCATGCAAACTATCAAGTTGCTATTGTGCGGCATTTTCCCCCTTATTTCAGCCATTGTTCTTCAAGGGAGAGGGCCTGCCCTTGAGGTACGTTCTGCCCTATAAGTAGTCCCTGTTTTTTAGGGTCTCTTCAGAGAACTCCCTGCCACACTAGCAGACTGGCACCCTATTAGTTGAGTGATCCCCTCAGCCGCCTCTCTTCACTGAGCCGTCCTTCTTGCTGCTTCCCGGACCAAAAACTTCAGGATAGGTGCAGTATCACCACCTTTACACCCTTTCCGCTATATCCCCTATCAATTTTCACCTCTTTCCCTTCTCGGTAGACCTTGTGTGCATGAGCAAGTGAATACGTTGGTGCGTGAGAAATTATTTGTTAATAAAATCCAGTTATTGGTACATTTGTCTGGCTTTTCGTTTGGTTGGACCCCGTAAAAATTGGGTACAAGATTCTGCTGGGTTACCCTGCCCCTCGTTTTGCTATTGCCATTGCTTCGCTAATTTCCCCAGTCTTTGCATTTCGGAGCAAATCAAGGTGTCCCCCAGGGGACCCCCAGAAGCCAGGGTAAAAATATGATACATGGGGCTTAAATTTTTATTTTAGTAATTTCAACAGGCTGCAAACATATGGATTGAAAATGAAGGCACGGATCTTTTCTCCCCATCCCGCCATCCTCATTTGACCCAAAGCCTCAATGTGTTATGCCTGTTTTTTTTGAGATACGCAAGTATCTCTTTCTCATGTGTTTAGCTAATGTTCACATGGGATGCCAAGTTTCATTTTATTCCTCATCTGATATTGTGCATACTCTGATAGTTACACAATGCATGTTTATGTCAGAGTGCCTGGGCAGTAAACTTTTTTTTTTCTTTTTAGGCAAACAGAAATACATAGTGCTGGAAAAAGACACTAACACCCACTGGAATATGTTTTGAGTTACTTTTATTGTACATCATGCCTGATAGCATGCATTCTGAAGGCAGAACAGTACTTCGTCGATGTCTGAAGGAGAAGACTGCACTGGTGCTGTTCGGAAGTAACCATTCTTGTGCCCATAAACAGCTCCTCAAGACATTCCACAGAGACCAAAACTGCTGAAAATAAACCAATGGCAAAATGGCTCCATTATTTAAAAATGTCTTTTAATTGACAAAAATGTTGTTGCAGTCTTCACCTTGATGTCCCCAGAGGATTGCAAAGTGAGTAATCCAGTCCCACTTGTAGAAATAAAGAGAGGGTACAAGAGGTTGGGTTAAATAGGACAAAAAGCCTTTGTAGTTTAAGAAGATCGGCCCTGTGGAATAAATGAGCTGCCATTGAAGAACATTTATCTTGCTTCCAAAGAAGTAAGGTGGGGTCCTCAAAAACTCATGCTGAAAGAAACTGGTTAGTCTTAAAGGTGCCACAATATCAATTTTTGTTGTTGTTTCCCTCTCCTTGTTTTTTTTTTATATATATATATACAGAAACAGACTAACACAGCTATTTCTTGGGGGGCAGGATTCAGTGTGAACAGTGTTTTCTTCAGAAGAAAGCTAGGAAGATGTCTGGCTTATAAAAGAGAAAGCACTTTGTCTCTGTGTTGGCTTGCCTGACACACAAATCAGGTATGTTGAGGCGGCCTTAGCAGCAACACAACATCATGGCTGTCCAGCCTCTAGATGTGATTAAATTTCCCTGGCCCAACAGTAGCTGCCATGACAAAACTTCTCACACCAACCATCTGTGATAGGAGGACAGGAAAAGGGACCTATGTGGATGCTTCAGGATTTTAACCAACTTAACCTAAGCTTAGGCCCTTCCTGGTCCACTCTGTGTGCACCATGTACTTATCAATGTACTGCAATGAACATACCAAAAGTAGGGCAAACTCTTGATGAATTTCAACTCAGCCCTAACAATGGTGATCCCATACCTGCTATCATATATTGTATAGAGAGGGAGCGTACCGCCTGAAGTGGAAGGAGAGAGAGAGGAAAAAAGCTCCCTCCCACTCGTAGGCCCCACCATTATTTGCCTTATTTTTCAAATGGGGAACTCGGTAAAAAGATAATGGCTGACATTCTGTTCATGAGTTATCTAGGTAAGTCCAACTCATTTCTGTGTAACCCTTTTGGGGAAGGCATTGCAGAGGTTGGAATTCTCTACCAACCTCACACAATAACAAAACTCCCTCCCCAAACCCATCTTATACCCACTGCAGTCCCTGCAAGACAGTCATTTACTGGCAGGTGGAGAATGGAAGTGGGGGTCAGAGAGGTTTCCAGCTATATTCCTGTAGCTAGATGTGCAGCACTAATGAAGGACCCTGAGGAGGTTGTAGGGGATGCCATGCTACAGTGTGTCAAGTTACAGAACCATAAATGCTACTGTCCTGCTTTCCACTAGCCAGTAAGAGTTTGTGTGTGTCAAGGAGATGAAAGGTGGTGTTTTAGGGGCTGAAAGAGGAGATGAGGCCTAGTTCTTCATGGCATAAGATTTATGCTATATCTCCCTGATCCCAGATTTCAGCCAATTGTTCTGTGAATAATACACAGCAAAAGTAAGATTTGGTACTGCACATCTTTATGGATCTCTTCAAGTTGACATGGGATCCACCAATTGAAGGTGACTCTCAAATAAGCTTGTGATATCATAGGTGTGCCTCAGCACTTGAAGGGTGTTACCCTGATTTCTGGGGTCCCTTCGGGGACACCTCAATGTGCTCCACATGATGGGGAATGGAAACTAGGCAGAGCACGAGCAATAGCAATGCGAGAAGCAGGGTAACCTAGCAGGGTCTTTTTACCCAGTTTTTACGGGGTCAGGCCAAGGCAAAAACCAAACAAGAATGTCCAATAAATGATTTTATTGAATGCAAGTCTCACACCACCAATGCAATCATGCACACACGCACCCAAGAGCTATTAAGAAACAAAAGAGAGGAAATTGGATAGGGGAGTATTGGAGGGGTACAGTTGGGGTAATACTGCACCTTTTTCTGAAGTCCTGGGTCCAAGAAGGCAGCGGAGAAGTGGAGCTCAGCACGGAGAGGGCTGAGGGGATCACTCAACAGACGGAGAAACGGTCTGCTGGGATGACCAGGAGTGATCCAAAGAACCACTCAAAAACTGGGGCTATTTGTAGGGGAAAAAGTACCTGGAGGACTAATCCTTACCCGGGGAGAACAATGAGTGTTGCAACGAGAAAGAAGCTCCATAATGGTAACTTCCTTTGCGTGATGAGATTAAAAGGTGTTGCCAAAGTCTCAGGATCTTCGGCTGTATTTGGTTGTGGTGTGACTTCATGTAAATGGTCCTCGCCTGATAGGATATTTGCTCAACTTAGGGCAAACACGCTAATCCCCTCAAGTCGGCGTCTTGGGGCTGAGGACCCTTTGTTTATTGTGGGTTTGCACAGCTTGAGGTCTCCTGGGGCTACGTGACTGGGGATTTTACTGGCCTGACCTGGTTTTCAATTGTTTGACTATTGCTGCTTACATGCCCATCCGGGTGACCTCTCAGGCACATTGAATCATATTTAATATCAAAATTGTAAACCCTGGGACAGGGTTAACCAGTGAGAGAGCAAGGGCACCTACCAGTTGAGTTCTGGTCAGTTAATTGGCTTTATGTTGACAAATTAGTAGTACAATTCTAACATGTCTAGTCAGAAATAAGTCACACTGAATTCAACGGAACTTTCTCCTGAGTAAGATTTGACTTACTGATTTTATATATCCTTTGAGGGGCATCTCTCATGGGATGGGAGTTTACTTCTGAGTAGGCGTGCCTGTTTGCAGTGTTACAGCCGGTCCAAAACACTTTTTTTTTGTATGATTTATGTTCAATAAGACCTATTTCCTGGTAAATATAGATGTGGGATTGTAGTTCTGTTATTAATTTGACCTCTCCTCTTCCTTTAGTCAGATTCTGCAGAAGCTGTAGTTGCACATTTTCTGCTTTTGGCAGCTAGGTCTTTCTGATTGAGCGTAATTCATCTATCAAGAATATTAAGTGTTTTGTAGTTGCTGATGAGCATAAAGGAGATACACTGGAAGTTCATATACACTTTATTTCTTTTATATGAGCAACCCTCTAAAAAAGAATCCTTATTTAAATCCTCTGTATCTAAGAAAGATAAACCCAGACTCTCATAAAGAAGTCCAGCTCTCTTTATTTTAATGACTTATTAAAGTCTGGGAAGATTTGTTGAGCTCAGACTGACGCTTGATAATATTCCAGTATGCTAAAAATTCACAATCAGACACATCATTTTTTTCCCACATAAAAGAGCAATTACCTCATGTTTTTATAGCATTTACAGAGTGATTAGATTTTAGCACCACATGCATATCTTAAAGTTTCAAACTCACTGCAGCCTCTTTCAGTGGGAAATGACATTCTTTGACTATTCTTTAACTTAGTTTCACTTATCTGTCTGTAGAAAGTTCACTCCTAATGCTGGTGATGGGTATGAAATACAGGCCTACACAAATTGTTAGAAGGGAGTAATTTTCATTGGAAGATAAATTAACTCGATAGACCTGTCTCCTTGGATTGGTGGGATGATTTTTATATTCTGAGTTGTCTTAATTCCTCACTGCTAGATAAGGTGCTCATATGTTCTTAAGAAAAATGCCAAGCAAGGTCAAATGACCACTCCCAAGACATCTTCCAGCCCAGTTTAGACAGGGGAGGATATCACAGAGCAGAGAGGGAGAGGGAGAGGCCCTGGAAAAGTTAAAACTCATAGGCGACAGTTATTTGGCAGGGAAAGATACATCTTGGGAAGTCTTAAAAATGGTGAGAAATTCTACCTCAAGAAAACTGACATCATCTTGATATATGAATAAATACCACCTTCAGAAATAAAACTCTCAAGTGATCTGTGCCAGCAAAAAATTTCCCATAGTTCAAACATTTTTTTAAGAATTATTGCCATTTTTATCTCAACCAAGTGAAACTCATCAAGAGTTCTTGCTCCAATAAAAATCAAATTTACCAATGGAAAACCAGATTTGCCAATGAAATTCCAATTGACTTGAATATAGAATGTACCACTTCTTTAATGAACATGATCCATTTCCAGGGCCCTCAACTCAGAGCTTCTTACTTTAACCAGACAGGTGCTACAGAGATGCACCTGCCGTAATGGTTGAGAAATTCTGAGATAAGTAGTTCATACCAGCCATAATGGTTGGAATACTTTGATAGATATACTTCAAAGAAATAATATTTCAAAGTTCTGAGATGTGTATGCCATATTGCAAAAGTAACTAGGTCACACATCCCTGCCAAGCAATCATACCATAACAAGAAAAAGATATCTGCATGGACCTTTAATTATTGCACTTATGATTTAACTGAAAGCATGAGAAGCTGTGGAAAAGAATATGAGTGTGAGAGAATATATTTCTTTCTGCACTATATAAGGTAATACTCTTCACATGGTTTGTGAGCACTATTTACTATTCAAAAACTTTGCTTACAAACACACACATACACAGTAGTATGATTCCTCTGGGCATTGGGATTTGTATTGTTGATGTCACAAGCACTAGCCTATAGGTCTTTATCACAGTTTCCTCATATGCTGGAAATAAATGTTTTTCCTTTCCCTGAGCTCAGTTGAAGTTAGAAAAATGTGGGATTTTTTTTTCATGGTAGTGATCACACTTTCAAAATACTTCCCCCTCACTTAAAAAAAAAAATCATTTCATCAATCTTCACCTTAAGATTGAACTAAACACTTAAACTCTTTGGAACTTTGTACTTAACTTTACCAGTCTGAGAAGCAACAGACACGAAGAGCATGTTGTGAATGCATCTTTGTACATTTGCCCCATGAATACTTCCTAATGCCATCCTCTTTGCAATATGCTCCATCATGCTTTCATGAAATTCAAACACATTAGGAGATAAATCACTGTGGCAAAAACAGGACAGATTGTTCCTGAGCAATCTTCTCCAATGGACTCTCTTTTTGTTATAACTATGATTGACTGAACAGCATGTTGGTCATCCTCCCCTGCCCTTATCCAAACTTTCAGAATATATGCTTAGAACAAAAACTTTGAGCCCTATGAAGTTCAAGGTTTTCCATCACAAATCAGTGGACAAGCCTTCTATAAAACATGCTTTGCCTGCAAAGCATCCCAGAGTAAGCTCCTCAGTGGCCCTTTTCGCACGGCATTTCTGATGCAAAAGGGCCCCTTGAGCGTTGCGCAAATGTGAGGATCGGTCCACACGACGCACTCAAATTTGCGCGACACTCCAGGGCCTGATACGGACCGCGCACACATTTTTTCATTTTTGGCTTGAAGCCGAAAATGCTGTGCAATCGCACATTGCTCCGAGGCCCCACGCGCACTTACCTTGCGTGCGGAGCCTCAGAAGCCAGGCCGGTCACACTTCCTGTCTCAGTGCAGCCTGGGAAGGTCCCAGGCTGCACTGTGAAAGGAAGAGGCGGGGCTCTCGTGCGAGCAGGAAGCTCGTGCAGAGCTGAAGCAGCAGGGAAGCGAGAGCCTCTCTCCGGAGGCTGCTCGAGTGAGCACCAGACCCCAGCGCCGAAAATGGGTGAATTGCGGAAAGGATCGGTGTTTGGGATGTGAAAACAATGTCTGGGATATGAAGGGAAAACTGATATTGACCTCCATTTGTGACAAGGGGAGTACAGTTCATGTGTAAACCACAAGTGCCTCTTTAGGGACCAATGCATATAAAAACGTTGTCATTTGGAGACAATTTTAAATAAAGGGTTGCCTCCTTGTGGGCACTGGGGAACAAAACTGAATGAAACTGAAAAGCGACAAGGAAGTTGTTTAGATGTACCCAAAGGGCAGAAATAGAGGGTGCCCTAGTATAATGAAACTGGAGACAGCGTGTAGGATACAAGCCCTACAAAAATGTTGACTACCCAGCTGATTCACACTTGTTATCACCAACATTACCATCACCCCTCTGCCTCTTGCAAGCAAAATCCTCTGCCAAGGAAGAGGCAGTGTGCAGAAAGTCTTTTGCATCATCACTTTGGTGCACATGAAATCAAATCATACTGTAGACCACTTTTTATACGTTTACTCACTCAGGAGAATTGCATTATGGTGTTAAGCATGAATATGCATTTTTCTTTCTACATTACATACTGCATGCTTTCTCCTTTCCCTGCCTCCCCAACCCCTTTTATTCTCCAGCATTATAGGCCTGCCCTTTCATGTCTTCTTCCCTTCATGTCTTTGTCATCTTCTGCTTCCAATCCACTGTTACCCTAAGAGGTGGGGGATATTGAGGTCCACCTACAATGCCAGCATCTCGTTAGAACTTGGGGGAATTATAGCTCAAAGGAGGCCTGCAAGAGGAGGGTAATGGCAGGATCTTGTCAACTATGTATACCAGTACTAATTGTATAGAGAACTCCAGTTAAGGTTAAGCAAAGTATTTTATTTGAATTGACAAACACATGATAAGTCAGACACTTTTAAGAGCCATACAAGACTATCAGAAAGTGAGACAAGAAAGGTTGGATAGAGAGGGATTGGGTGGAAAGGGATATAGTTACCAGTCCTGAAGAAGGGGTCACAGAAGAGTGGCTCGGACTGACATAGAGGAATAGCAGTCTGGGGCCACATATAGCATACTACAAATGGCTGAAATTTAAACTAGGAATTTTATACCCTATTTCACACCCTGAAAAAGGTCGCACTGACAAAGTCGTAATGGGATTGACAAAGGGGTCTGGAATGGCCTGATTGCTTAACTCCAGAGTGACAAAACATTGATGGGACTCATGTTCAAGTCAAGTAGGGTTTATAGGGAAGATCTCTTTGGGTAAGGTTAAGGGATGGTCTCTGATTGCTCACCAATCTGGGCAGTTCATCTTTAACTGTATTCAAAAATGCCAAGAGCCAAAAGTGGTGAAGGGATTAGCACAAACCCATCAGCACTGGGCTTTCAGGATAATCCTATCTGAACTTTCATGACTCTGAACATGTCTTCAGCCAGTGTGACTTTGATCATGTTCTCTGGTCATTAATAAGTCCAATTTATGAAAATCATGTATCTTGTAGGAGAGGTGGAAGGGTACGGTAACACCACGGGGCTCTATAGTTCCTTTTGACATGTACCTTCTCTTTTCCTTGCTACCCATTGGACATTTTTAAAAGAAGAAAAGCCTTGGGACAAATAGGAATACAGATGTTTACTCAGTTCAGTTTTTATTTTGTGTTATTATATTATGCAGTCTTCATGTTATATTATGCAGTCCTCATCCTTCTTTTCTTAATCCAGCCACAATTTTTGCTTTGTTACTGTCCTTCTCTTCACCTTATCTGATCTTTGCCACTTCAGATGGAAATGTGCCTTAAAATACGAGCTGGCTGGTTTTCTGTAAGACTGGAAAACTGATGGCAGTGACTTCTGAATCTAGAGAGGAGGATTAATTCCAAAGCAGGACTGAGGCATTCTGCCATTTTGAGTCATGAGGATGTTCACATGAAGGTGTAGAATGATCTATTTACATTGGATAGTTTTAATTGTCAGTAGAGGAGATGGAAGGATGACAAAAATATTGGGAGGTGCTATTTTGCTTACATAGTTCAGGCCTGATCTAGCAGAAGACAGTGAAGGAAGGGAGTGAATGCAGTTGATAAACAACTAAAAATGCATTTGTCCAAAATGTGCACATCTTAAATAGAAAACAGAGATGTTCTGTTATGTTCAGTTGGATTACAAGAGATGTTTTGTCACCTAAGGCAAAGTCAGTGTTTGCTTCATTCCATGTGCAAAAATGAACTGGACAAGGTGTTAAATTTTACCTCCATTCTGGTGACAGAACAGTATCCTCCTGAGGACAACTGACTTGTACTGGAGGTGTGAGATAGGCTGTGTGATACACATAATGGCAGAGGGAGTGATCAGGGAGCTCCAGATGAATGGGTGAAGAGTTGCTTTGCTGTAGCTGCTGTTTGAAGCAGTTGACTTGCTCTGCCTAATGACAGGGGCAGCATTGTTGTTTATTTAGCAACAGCTTTAATTTCTTTCAGATACAGCAACATAGCTGAATACTTTTGGCAGCTACCTGCTCCTAGGAAATAGCAGCTGCAGGAAACAGAGAGAAGAACTCAGAAAACTCTCTCATCTGGGTGAGATCCATTTAAGATGCGTCCAGCTTGTGCAGTCCAATGAAAAAACTGTTTCAAATACACCTGATATACTACTTAATCCATAACCCAAACTAATGCTGGAAGTTCAGATTTATAATTGAAATCAATTTAGTTGCAGGATAAGAAATGTATGAGAGAAAATCACTCACCTACCCTGTTCCACCTTAAAGAAAACTGAATGGTTGTATCTGCCACTGAAATACCGGGCCTTCTTCATGTTATTTCTTTCACCAATGTTGTCTGTTTACTGTCCAAACTATACCAGCCTGATTCTATCTGCAGTTAACCAGTGGGCAAAACCCTTCCCTGTCCGCTGAAGGGAAAGGGAACAGTGTTATACAAATAAATGCAACCACTCGGGACATTCTTTGAAATCTGTTTGAAAATGAACATTGCCGTGGGAGAAAGTAATTAAAGGCCATTTGAAAAGATTGTCCCAGGAACGTGTAAACAGCAGTATAAACATCAGGTCAGGTCAGGGAGGGAGAGAGGCTGGCTTTTGGTGAGGTAGGCAACTCACGCTCTCTTGCCAAAGTGTGGCCTTCCCAAAAGGGAGTGAACATTTGGAAAAACAACACAGCAGGTTTTATCAATACAAATCATTTCCTAAGTGGCACATTTTGCTTGAAGCATGTGTGGACTGAACTGACAGAAGGAGGAGGCATTTGAAATCAGCCTTAATTTCTGATCTTTTCTCCCTTCCCCCTTTTCCTTCTCTCTCTCTCTCTCTCTCTCTCTCTCTCTCTCTCTCACACACACACACACACACACAAGTTATTCTTAATACTTACAATAAATTCACTTCTCAAAAACACAGTTTTTCATGAGGAATGTCTATAAATATTTGCTTATATAGAGACTGGATTTAATTTTTCCAGTTTGAATATAATTCTTGCATTCTCTCATGGGGAAACAGTATGCTCTAAGAGAGACTTCCAAATAGTTTGCAGGCAGACTTT
Organism: Cyclura pinguis; assembly: GCA_030412105.1. Classification (NCBI taxonomy): domain Eukaryota; kingdom Metazoa; phylum Chordata; class Lepidosauria; order Squamata; family Iguanidae; genus Cyclura; species Cyclura pinguis. The sequence continues at coordinate 125,090,787 of CM059599.1, forward strand.
GTTTGTAGCGGAATTTGGTTTGAATTCTATAGCTAGGTCACTTTGAAATACTGTTTTGAAAATGTGAGGGGCTTTGCAAAATCCACCCAGATTTTAGTTTTTAAAAGTAGCATCTTTATGAGATTTCCAGTGGTTTTATTCTTTGGAATGCTGAATCAATTAGCACCACCTGGATACATATTTGGAACTGAATTCATTTAACTGGGAACCTGCAGGGCTCTTGAACTGTCATCAGCCCCAACAGGCATGGTCAATCATAGTAGAGACTTTTTTCTTCTCTGGAAAAGCTAGAAGTCTTCCATTAAAATCCCGTTCCAGGATGGACTAGGTGTGCAGGTATCAAATTACACTCAACAATGCATTCTGTGATGATAAAGCAATCTCCATTTCTGAAAACACATAGTTGCAGCCAACCATGTACTTTTAGAGATGGAAACCAAGCAAGCCACCCCAGCAAGCTACCTCTTTCAGTAGACAATCACAGGGAAAAAAAATCTACTTCAAATGGAGTAGCGTACTACTCTGAAGAACCTTTTAGGAACAATTGCACAGGACTATGCTGTCTGAATCAATAAAGGACAGGATTATCCCTAAGTATGACAGAAGGGTTGAGGACAGCAGCTTCTCTTCCCTTTTCTACTTTTCTGTACATCTCATAGAACCTTGATTTGGCTTGAGAAGTTGATATGTTGAGGCTTACATTTGTGATTTCAAATCTCCCTATGGCACAAAAGAGTACACCCCCTTCCAGCAAAATTCCCCTTGTGAACTATTGGTATTATTAGCAAGAGGATTTCATAGTCCAGTAACCACCTCCAGTTTATTTAGGGTATTTTTTCTGAATTATTCTCTGAATTTATTATATCAACATAATAGAAACTGCAAAGTCAAATAAATAAATATGGATCTCATTTCTGCATTTGGAAGGAATGGCTCTGTTTGTTTACTGAGAGCCTGCAAGAGGTGTTCATTTCAGTTGGGGGACTTAATGCACAACCAGAAACAGAGTAGCGTTGCCAAAACCGTATCCAAAATTTCACAGCAATGCACTCATTAGGCTCTAATCTTTAAAAGAAAACATCACTGAAAATGACTATTAACATTTCCCTGTGGCCTCCAGCCCCCTCCCACGTCAGCTTTTTCCCAAACCGCACCACATAAAAAGCTGGTTTTTTGCAACGTTTCAGAGGCTGGTGGCCTAGTAAAGCCCAGAAAAGGAAGAGCTGAGGTTTTTCTGCTCTTAAAGTGAGGCTCCTTAAAGTATAGTTCTATTTAATTGCAATGAACACTTCTCCAGGCCTGGAGCTTTATATTACACTCAGCTGGTGGAAAGCTGGCCAACAGAGGCAGAATGGCATGTTAATAAAAAGAATAACTGTGGCACCTCAGGGCAAGACTGATTATTTTTAAAGGGTGAGCTAAATATTTCTAAGGTGTGAGAGTTTTTGTTGCAGGATTTTAATTCACACCAACAGCACCACATTTAACTTCACTCTTGGGTAGCCCATAAGGTTACCCATGGGATATTACTGACATTGTGTGGCAAAGCATAATTTTTTTTTTATCTCAACTATGACTAGAATAAACCAAAAGGAGGGTGGTTTTCTTCTCTCCCCTTCTTCCTCAGCCTCTTCCTTTCAATTAAGATTTTCTTTTTAAAAAGTTGCATATGCTAGCATGTTTTTCTTTAAAAGCTATGAGTGAGATCCTACATCAGAGGTTAAGATAAGTGGCTGCATGGTTGCAGAGCTATGCTGCCGACACGAGATACAATTATGCTACTGAATTGTGATGATGCACAATGAGGTACCAGCTAAGATGTCTTGTTGCCCAAAGGAGGTTCCTATTGCACAATGAGATGTGTTGTGCATTGGGACACATTGTGTATTGGGTCCATAGCACAGCAGCCATACTGCTGGCTCTGTTTGAGCAATGATCCTGATGGTATAGCTAGTTCTATGCTCCCCTCCTGGATATATAAACAATGTGCAATGGTGCAATTCAACTTTATGCACTTGTAAGTCATTTATGATGATGTAAGTTTCCAACAGGTTGCTAGCCAGTGTTTACAAATACACACACTTTAAAGTAATAGGCTCTAAAATGCAGTTGGTGGAGCATTTGGAAAAAGAGTTAACATAAGCAATAGTGGTTCATGGGACAAGGAAATGGATTGAAATGAAGATGAAATTTCACTTTTCAAATGGTTTTTGTGTGGATTAGATCACAGTCATTAACACTGGAACCAGGACTGGAAGAGTTTCCCCTCCCCAGGGCTGTCAACCCCATAAAGTATCTAACAGTGCCATCCTTTGTACCCTCTCATGTTGGAGTAATCCTTGCTAATTAGAGCTGAAGAAGATGGCACTGTTCGATGATTAATTCTCTGCCTCTCAGCTGATTATCAAATTTATTTATTACATTTAAACAAATTTGCATTAAAAATAGTCTCTTGTTTTGAGATGGTGGGGTTGTAAGATAATATTTTTTTTAAAAAAAAATTGCAGTCATCAGAAAGAAAATCCATTCTTAGCATTTTCTTTTTCAGTCCCTGTTGAATAATATTCCAGCTTCTAAAGGACCCCAAATACTTTTCTGCCCAAGGATTAAAAGAGATTGAAATTGGTCCCTAATAAGGAAATACTGATGTTCTTCATCATCATCATCATCATCATCCAATGATTAAAATCTGCAGTCTACTTATTTCACAGTGTTATTGAGAAGGTGACCATAAGGTGTGTATGTGCCTTCCAGTCATCTGCCAACTTAGAGTGACCCCATGAACTTCGTAGGGTTTCTTATGCAAGCAACACTCAGAGATGGTTTTGCCAGTTCCTTCTTCTGAAATATACTACAGCACCTGGTATTTGTTGGTAGTCTCCCATCTAAGAAGTAACCATGGTTGACTCTGCTTAGCTTCTGGTGCCTTATAGGGTATTTAGGACAGCACTTTTATATCCCTTTGTAGAAATCTAAAAATATCTGGGCCACAATCTAACAGAGTTGGTCGAACCCATAGTTGTGCATTGCTATAGTTTATACCTTGTAGACTGCACCCTTTAATACTTATTTGCGTGAGTATACATGTCACTGAACAGTTAACTTGGTTTACTTTTGAGTAAACATGCAGAGGATTGCTGTGAGCCTTTTTCCTAGTGTAGCTGTGTTTTCCATTAAACACGGTATCCTTGATCAAGATGGGCAACATTGACAGCTTTGCTGTTTTCTGAAGTACTAGAAAAACATGAGAACACTGAAGTCCATTTGAATAAGCCCTGTGTGTGCCCTGTGCCTGCCTTCCTTTCTGCCTATCTGAGTTTTTCTTTCTTTCTTTCTTTCTTTCTTTCTTTCTTTCTTTCTTTCTTTCTTTCTTTCTTTCTTTCTTTCTTTCTTTCCTTCTTTCTTTCTTTCTTTCCTTCTTTCTTTCCTTCTTTCTTTCTTTCTTTCTTTCAATAGCCTGTTCAAGTTCCTCAAGGCTGACCTACTAACTCAAATCAATAACTCCTTTCTTGCTCCCCTCTCTGCTTCATGTTTTTGAACCATATTCAGAAATGACTGGCAGCTAAGAACAACTCTCAAGGGAAGATATGAAAATTCAATAGCATACATACCAGCTCAGGAACAGACTGTGATAGGAGGAGATGCTCACTCAATATGGTTGGGCACGACTGGCATGGAAGACTGAGGTTTTGAAATCTTCCTTTGATTCTAGGTAGCTCACAAGGCTCCAGCCTTTAGCCAGGTTTATCCCGAAAATTCACTGCACATTTTCATTATTTGAGGGTGTTTGATGCCAGATCCACTGTAAAGCTCTGCATTAAAATTTCAACATACAGTAGTGAGATGAACATTTTTGTTTCAAAGACTAGTTTTATAGAAACTTGGCACCAGAAAACACGTTTCTGTTTCATTATTATGACACATAAAATTTTACTGGGTTCTCATACGCTTTTTTTTTTTTTTAATCATTGGCACATGCTGAAACACACAACATATTGGCAAATACACAGTAGTCCTCGTTCCACATCATTTCCCATAGTATTTTAAAGTGTATTTGCAATAACTTCATACTTAAAACATGCAGTAAGTTACTTACAACACAATACGATAGGTTACAATAACCCAATTTTACATAGTTCCTGTTTCCAAAAATATCCTTACATAGTGCAGATGTGGCAGTTCTAAATATTTCTGAAAAAGTTTACTTATAGTTTAGCGTCTTTAAAAAAAACAAACTCCTAGGTAAATTATAATGCTTAGATGGCTCCCTTAATCCAAAGAACCAGGGGCATATCAACACAATGCTTTTCTCTCCCTTGCAAATGCTGATGACAAGATCACTGGCATCTCATCTAGCCCTTCTCACATAATTTGAAATTGTACATAATGTACATTAGAAGATTTATGGAGTCATGCCACAGTCCCTGCCCTATGATCTTGACACATATATCAGGTCATTCATAATCCCACTCCTGGGCAAGATAAACATGGATATGTCCCTTCCCACTATTGGGGGACAATGGTGCCAATACCCCCACAGAGAGCATGCATTTGTAGAGCTTGTACCCCATGAGTGTATGGAGATCAGAGATGTGGACAGCAGGAGCATTCTTGCTCTCCCTTTAAATCATAGTATCTTAAAATCATAGAGCTGGAAGAATCACCCAGTCTACCCCCCCCCCATGGAGGAATACACAAGTAAAACACCCCTGAGAGATGGCCATCCCACTACTATTTAAAGACCTCCAAAGACCACCCTCTGAGGCAGTCTATTTCATTGTCAAATAGCTCTTACAGTAAAGAAGTTCTTCCTAATATTGCTTCTTTCTGCATGTTTATTGCAATACGAACAACATGAAAAGACATTCTGACAGCATCAATGACTTGGCTGATAGGTGAAAAAGAGAGTCTCTGGGAAGGAGTCTTTGGCAGGGAAAGGAAGTTTGTGTTTGCTTAACTGAGGTTTAGTGCTCTGAAGGAGCCTGGGCTACTCACTTTACTTTTCTCATGGCTGTTTTTCAATTGCTCTTCATGCCAATTAATATAATACAATTCTGGAGCCACACAAACCTGATTTTGGAACTACATATTTTTTTTTAACAATAAGGGGGAAATGGCCCCCACTCCCCTTAGCTGTTGCCCACCATGGGATAAATAATGCCAATGTAGCATGGCTGGGATTTCCCCAGGATTATAATCAAGTTTTCTTCCCACATTTTTTAGGGAAAGATCTGAGAGAAGATTGTTTCTGCTTACTGTTCTGATTAGATTGGGGTGAGTAATAACATTCTAGTTAGCAACTTTGTTAAAAATATATTGACAGAGGTATAGAAATATAGATCAACACAGAGATATAGCTATGGATAGATACAGATACAGATACAGGTATGGATATACATACAGATGTTGGTTGGAATCTTGTTGAACAGTTACAAACACGTAACCTACAGCAACTACTATGTATTCATGATCTTTTCATAGCCATTAGTTTAGGGGCTACACAGATACCACGAAAGTACCCCAAGCTCCAGTTACTGGTAATCAGCTGGTGGGATCAATGGGATTCCTTTCCCTTGTTGATTGACACAAGCATTCTCTGACTCGAGGCGGCTTTGTAATAGGGACCCTGCTTCTGCCTGTTGCAAAAGAGATTGATCACAGGAGAGCCTGGGAACACAAATCAGCTGCTTCTTGATCAACAGGGGAACAGACTCCCATTGATCTCAGCAGCTGCTTTCCAGTAAGTGGGGTCTGACCAGAATTTACTACTTAGCACTGTAGTTATGCTACACAATGGTCATACAAGATTCCACTGATAGGTAGCTAGAGCTAAAGCAAGAGAGAGATAGACATAGCAATGTCGGCCGGCCCCTCTCGAAACTGCAAACCCCAGGATCCCGTAGGATGTTGCAAGTGGAATAATGGTGCTATAACAGTCTAGTGCGGAAATGGCCGTAGAGGTCGACACAGAGACAGACAGATAGGGGTGGACAACTGGCAAAGACTAGGGGGCTGCATAAACCCCTCAGGAGACCTTGGAGAACCTCACCCCCTGCTGTGACCTCCCCCACACCAAAAATAATACCCAAAAATGCCCTCAAATGACCTCTAGGGGGCATGGGGACATTTCTGCCAAGTTTTAGGGGCTCTTTGGCTATTTTAGGTCTGGGAGATTTTTAAAAACCAAATGAACAGGAATCAACTTCTGGGTGCAGGTATTATGCGGCAAAGTGCCCTTTATCTTGCAATGACTCTTGGGATGTATGAAATGAACCACCAAATGTTAAAATCACTAGAATTCTTTTCCATCCTTAAAAGAAATACAGATAGAGATATGTTGTACAAGGGAAGAGATAAATTTACTACACAAGTACACGTGCATGTCCAAAAAGTTTGATCTACCTTTCAGTTTCTCATACATCCTCTGAGCAGATCCCTTGCCACACTTACATAGAACCACCCTCCAAAAATGTTCACATGGGAGCTAACTAAATAACATGTAGTTTGACCTCACAGGTAAAGGATGAACCTCTCCTCTCCAGGAAAAAAGGCTATAGAGATTTCGCCTATCCCCAGATTTGTTGACCCAAGGACTGAGATCTGCTGGAGGTGTCTTCCTCTGTGTGCCATCAGTGGGGATAAAACACTGCAGGAAGGCATGGGAGAGAACTTTGTCTACTGTGGTTCCCCACTTGTGGAATGCCCACCCGTTGGAAGCCTGATTGGCACCGGCACTAATATTATGCTGGCATCAGGTTAAAACATGTTTGTTTGTTTTTCAAATCAGAGCCTTTGGAATTTGCATAGGTTGAAAATTTGTATAGCTTTTTAACTCTTTCAATTTGTATTAATAGTTGAATCCTTCAATGTGCTTCTAGAGTACTGAAATTATTCTTCATTTTTTTTAAATTTAATTTTTTTTTTTTTGTGCAGACTGCCTTAAGATCTTATGACATGAGGTAGGAGATAAACATTTTTATAAAAATAAATAAAAGAAATAAAGCTCTTCCCCCATATATGTGAACTACTTGTCACAATTCACTTTGTTTTGGTTTGTGTATAAAAGTAATTGGCTAGGAAGCATGCCAAGGAGAGGGTTCTGCTAAAACTCCTTTTAGCTGAACTTGCAACTACTCATCTATACATTAAAAGAAATATACTCAACATTTGACCTGGATATCATTTTAAAATTAACCTGCCATTTGTCATGTAATCAGGTTATATTAAAGTATGCATCTAGTCCATGTTCATATCCTATATATTATTTCCCTTTTTCTTTTTAACTCTTTTTCCTTTTATTGGTATTTATATTTTAAATTCACACAAAATATAAACAAATTAATTTGCCATTTATGTTTTTCACTGTATTATATATGAAGAGAAGCATTTTTAATAACAACAATGTACTTTTATTTTTCTGTTTTTTTCCAATTATCTTAGCCACTTAAGCCTAAGTGGACTTTATATCCAGTTGCATGCTCTGGGCCTTACCGTCTGAGTTAGCATGTATGACAATATGCTGCGTTCATTTTAAACCAGACTTTATAAACTATTACATTCCCATCAAAGAACATGGCCTTCTTTTCTAGAAAAACACAGATCTGAAACCTAGAGATGCCATGCAAAACCATGCACTCAGACTTTGAGAGCCTAAAAGTACTGGTTCCAAGGTCACTTTTTTCTAATAAATATTCTTGGAAACTTCTGCACACCAAGTAGTAGTTTTGAGGTGAGGCTTTTTTGGTGATCTCAGGTAAACAAGACTGGCTCTTGACCCTCTGAAGGGGAAAAGTCAAAGTTCTTTTGGAAATGACACATTGTGACCTGCAGTCTGCTGTAGCACATTAAGTCTGACAAATGGTCAGAAATGATGACTAACACAAGCAATGAGAGAGAGAGAGAAAGTGTGTCTTGGTTATGGTGCCCAGCAGTTAACCTTCTGTAGTCACCTTACAGGGAAGGATCATTGGCAAGCCATGTCCTCCACCTGGTTAAGAATAAACACAGCCTTGCAACACCATTAAAAGGGTTTTCCTTCTGTGTTAATGTGGTTCAGTGCTTCTGTCATGAAAATGAACTCCAAGGACAGTTTCCCACACTCTGATTCACAAAGAACATACTATATTGCTTATATAAAGGTGGCATCTGAGCCTTTCCCTGAATGCACACACATTGCAGGACTTAACTAGGATGTTATATAACATGGGTGAGACAAAGATGTAGACAAAAAGATCTGAATGAGAGGGGACCAAGATTCACAGGACAATCCTTTGCATGAAAGAAGTCTCACAGAGTTCCGTGAGGCTTATTACCATCTAAGGTTGCATAGCATAAAGAATTCAGTGTGATAGACAGACATAAAGGATTTCCGAGCTCTCCTGGGCCAAAAGACAAGAGTCAATATTATTATATTATGTTTTTATCATTGCATCCTGAAAATATTTTCTTGGATTTATAATAAAGACTATGAAAAAGTAAGGCTAGAAATGGGAATTACTTAATTCTACTGTAGGCAATAATCAAATTTTGTACTATTTTCTTCTGGCTGCTCATATCCTCCAACTGTCCCAATCTGGCATTTCCCACAATGTTTAGACAATACCCCGTTTATCCAAAAATTACACAAAGCAGCTAGAAATTAAATGCACAATAATGGGCAAATGACACAAAATACCGTGATCTTCCGCATTGGCAAGGATTGAGGGTGCAGAATCCTCACAAAACTGGGGAAAAAAACACAAATAACTCCCCCCACACTCCCCCTTTCATTCCTTTCTGGGGCTCACCCCCATTCTATTGCCTTTGCCACAGTGCGCATTCTCTGTGCTGGGGCAAAATGCATGGGAATGGGAGGGGGAGCTCCGGGGGTGGAGAAGGAAGGCATGCATGTGCCTTCCCCCACACCCATTCCCTTTTGTTTTGCCTCCATGTGCATTCTCCATACTGGGCAAAATGCATGGGAATGGGAGGAGGAGCTCTGGAGAGGAGAAGGTACACAAGTGCTTCCCCCGTTCCCTTTCCTTTTCCCTGGGTGCACTTGCTTCCTTCTCTGTACCTGGCAAATGCAAGAGAATAGGAGGATGAGAATGGGTGCAAATAATTAAATTCGTGAAGGTCAAACCTGCGAATGTGGAGGGAGGACTGTAAATCTAGCAACAGCAGTAAAGCCAGGCACATAAAAAGTATGCAGCAGATAGTTAGGTATGGAATAGTGTTGTAGGTGTGTGGTGAGAATATATATGCATAAGACTATATATGTCATAAGTGATTTTCCTTGACAACAATTATTCTATTAGAATAATTTTCCAATAATAATATGAACTAACAATAATTGCAACATCTTTTATTGCACTGCATTACGTAAGTATTTGTACTTCGTTATTTCTGTTGTAAAAGTCTAATTTTTAATCCCTCTAACATGTTACAAGGAGGACAAATTAAGTTAAAAATGTGAAATCAAATGTAAGGAATAGCACTTGAAAGGTGTGAGAAAAATTTTAAGTATGTTGACAGTGCAACCAAAGGCAATTTGAGTTGTCATTTAGAACCAAAGGTCAGCCAGCTAGTAAAACTGTAGTCCAAAAAACTGTGCTGTAGAAGAGTCAGGATGAAAAATATGACCTGTTCCAGTCAAAAACTGCTTTGTCACATTTTGCCTGTATTTTACTTGCCAAAAAGGTCCCGTTCTTTTCCTTTGTTGTCTTACTTCTGCATGTCTCATACATATCATGCCAACCCCATGCATACCTGTAAAGATATTTTGAAAGGGTTTCTCTATTGCAATTAGTGACTGCAGTTCAGAATCAAGTTCTGACTAATTTTAGTTGCTGAGTTTGTTTTTTGGCTTTTGCTTGTTTTGTTTTGTTAGTTATGTAGTTATGCCTTGAAAATTCACTTGACTTTTATATTGTATACATCTGGGTTTTTCTTTCTTTCTTCTTCCTTTTAAAAAGCATAGTATGAGCTTGACTGTGGCTGGGAATCTATTTTCAAGAGTTAGCATCTTAAGGAAGGAAAAATAAACATGAAGTCAGAATTTCCTGCAAGACAGTAGGAGGGAGGAAGGAGGGTGATCAGATCATCTGAAAGCTGATTATGTATTTTCCCAGGATGAAATGTCTGTAACGCCCATATCTTTCATCATTTTTTTCTTCTCTGTATCTGAAATTTCTATGCGATTCTAAATATTTTTAAGTTCTATAACTGACACAAGTTTGTGATCGAGGGCAGGGGAGGACATCCTGAATAAAATGCCCTGAAGACAAAGGTTTTATGGTGAAAATGTTAATCTAGGTTAAAATTTAAGCAGTAGTAAGTGTTCCTCTCGTCCAACAGCTGGAAATTCCAGCAATATTCTCTCACTTTGTGGAGAGAGATTCTATGAATTTGCTTCAGGTCAATCATGGCACTAAGGAGTTTGACAGCACCCTTTTTTATGAGTGTGAGACCCCCCGCACACACCTCCAGCCCTCTTTTCATTTTCCTGCAATATAAGAGGATAGGACAGAGATCTTCTCCCCATTACCGAGTTTTAGAGTACTGGTTGTAACTCCATTGTCTTTTCTTTCTGTCTTTAGTGGATGAGATGGGGTTAATCCTGAAGGATGGGGAGAGGAAGAACCAAGAGAAAGTTGCATTTGATCTAAAATTAGAATTTAGGATGTTATTTTTTTTCAAGAACTCATCATGTATATAACCCAAGAGTGGATGCACCTTATTACCATTATCATTTCCTCTAGAGTAAATGTAATTTTACATGTTAGACATTATATTGCTTGTTGTTGCTTACTTTAATTATGGGAGATGGCTCAGAGAAGGGGTTTCCTCTTGTGCTGCTCAGAGCCAGAAAGAACCCTGTCTATTTCCCCAAGCCTCTGACAATGACTTCACCACAGATCAGGAGTGATGGAAGACTTCTTGCCCTACTCCTTGAAGTGTCCAGAGTGCTGCATCACACTGGAGTAGACCCAGTACTGTGGTGTTCAGATACAACATTATCATTGTAATTTCTTCTAGGAAATTCTAGGATGTGTCATTTCTTCTAGGAAATGAAGAGAAGTATTCTTAGAAGTATAAAAAAACGAACTGGAAATATAACTATGGATCAATAAGTACCCTCAAATGAATGGATCCTGGACGATTAACTTGTTTTGAATCTGAGACTGCTATCCACAAACTATATACATTACAAAATGTCAGTTTATCATAAATGGTGCTATAGGATTTATGGAATGCAACCTGCAGGCAATAGACATTTTCCATAACACTTATGTATAGCACAAGTTTATCAAAGTTCAAAGCTGAGATGATGCTGAATTAGCTCATCAGTCAGTCTGCAGTCTTTACACTAGCCTTCCTCTACTAGTGTCTTCCAGATGTGTTGGACTGCAACATTCACAGTCCAGCAGCCAGTAAATGAGGGAAAGCTTTGGAAATCTGGTCTGCACTGAAATCATCCAGGAACTGGTATAGACACCATGTGAAGTTATTTTTACATGATTCAATTTATACTCTTTTGGAGAAGAATAAATGTTCCAGAAAAAAAAAACAACTTCGCAGTCTGACTGCGCACCCCAAGTGGACCCTGAAGTTCACTTATGTACAGATCATGGGTGCAAGAATGATGGATACTTTTGGGCCCATACAGGCCATTTCCACACTACACTCTTATAGTGTGATTATTCCACTTTCAACATCCTATGGAATCCTGGGGTTTGCAGTTTAGGGAGGGGCCGGCCGGCCCCTGCCTAAACTGCAAACTCCAGGATTCCATGGGATGTTGGAAGTGGAATAATCACACTATAAGAGTATAGTGCGGAAATGGCCATAGTTTCTCCTCGACTGCAGCTCACAACCTCGGTCCCTCCTGCTTAGATGAAAACTTTTGGCCAAAAGTGGATAACATGGCCACGTGCTTCTTCTTTTCCTAGACTGTGAGCTTTTCCCTTTTTGTATGAGAGATATTATTGCTACCATAAGCACAGATTGTGCGATATCATTTCACATAGCTTATTCAAATACGTATTCCTCTGTAATTTTTCTTTAAAATTATTGGAGTGGGGTGAGGTGGGGAAAATCACTAACAACAGGAAAGCAAAATGCTCAGTAATGCTGTATCTATACTAACAGACACTCTTATGCAAACATTTATCTATCTATCTATCCATTCATTCATTCATTTAAATTATTTCTGTATGATCTCCCAGCCCACAGGGACTCCTGAAATGATGGACAAGTAAAAAATACTTAAAACAGTACAAAGATAAAAACATTTTTAAAATACCTTAAAATACTCTTTGAAAACTACTAAAAGGTCTACAAACAATCCTAAAACCCAGTTTTGAAAGAGCTAAAACAGCAGTTTCAAACCCTGAATGTGATGTGGAACAGCACTCTTTTGACTGCCTGCTGGAAGTTTAAAAGAGATATGGCCAGCCTACCTTTCTTGGATAGGAAGGTCAGCAGCTGAGGTACTGTGAAAGAGAAAGCCCTGTTACTTGTACCCATCAACCTAACTTCATGAAGTATTGGGACATGCAACAGGGCTTCCTTTGAAGATCTCAAATTTCTGGCATATGGGAGGAGGCAGTCTTTCAGATATCTTGGCCCCAAGTCATTTAGGGCTTTGTAGGTCAACACCAGCACCTTGAACTGAGCCCAGAAGCAAACTGGAAGACAGCGTAGTTCTTGCACAATGCGTGCTATATGGTCTCTAAATCTATTCAGTGGAGCTCATGTAAACCCAAGGATTATAGGTTATGTGCCAAATTAGGTGTGATATGGAGTCCCATTAATAGAATCCTCTGCAGTTCAAAAATAACAGAAAGAACAGCTGTGGGTTGCCTGATTTGGATCAAGATCACAGCATGCAACAAAGATGGGGGGAGTAACCCTTTCACTTTGATTTGTTTTCTATTAACTACCTCAAAGCTATGATTTGTGTTGCACGAGGAAGAGGCAAATATCCTTCATAGAGCAAATAGCAGCTTTAGGGGGAGGGAATGATGGAAACGCAAGGGTTAAACCTTCTCTGAGCACCATGGACCTAGTCTGGATCACCTTGGAGCCACTTACAGTGTTTCCAGAGCTCCCATATCACATGTATTTGCAGCCTAAGGGCCTTTCTGAACTACACCGGCCATTTCTACACCGGGGTATTAAAACGGTGCAGAGCGACCTCCCACGGAGGTCTTCTACACCGTAGAGTGGACTGGTGTGGACTACTTTTTGTAGTTCCACACCAGAATCTACTCAGGAGCGGCCGGAACTAGCTGCGCTGCGTGTTTTTTAAAAACCTCTTTTTCGAGGTTGTTAAAAAGCACGGAGCGCGCAGCCCCGTGCCGTTCCGTCGCCCGGCTCCGACCCGGATTTGCAGGCACACGCAAATGCGTGCCTGCAGATCTGCCGGGGACAGGCTTCCGGCTGGCGAGCTTCTCCGGTTGGTGGAGAGCCTCCACCAACCGGAAGCCGCCATTTGGGACGCCGGAGGACTGCGGAGCAGCGAGCTCGCGCTGCTCCTTGTCGCGACAGACTTACCCGGCTGCCGGTAAGCTCCGTTTTGGGGCGTTTTCGCCCATTTCCCCCCCACATGTGGAAAGGGCCACTGTTATAGTACTATTATTCCACTTCAACATCCTATGGAATCCTGAGATTTGCAGTTTAGGGAGGGGCATTTAGAATTCTCACCCAGATAGCTCTTTGTCAGTGCTGAAGAGTTGCATGAGTGAGAGGGAAAGAGAGATTCTGAGTGTGTGTAATTTAAAATGAAGCTTTCTTCTACTGCCTTGATTCTAAACAGTCACACTTGGTAATGAACATCATTTTGTTGTAGAAAAGCATGGTGTGCTTTTTAAGTTAAAAAAGCAATAAAATGACCATCCATAACCACATGCATGCCCAGCCAGCTATCTCCAACTATAAAATATTTTTAAAAACAAGAAGCTGGGGTAAGCAGCATCAGCCCTGTAGGAACCAGTAGACCCATGCCAGTTGCTGATGAAATGGTTTGACATTGCCCCAAGCATCTGATTTGGGCATTCCATTTGGGCTGCCCCTAATCTCTGGGACCCTGTTCTTTGGTTCAATATCATATCCTAATCCACAATAGCAAAAAAGTGTCTAGTTGACTTGCCACATCTTGGAATCTCTCTTCTTTCAATTGGTAATGTTTAACATGTAGTGGGAATTTTGTAGGGGTAGGAGTATTTTTTGAAAAAGTAGCATTAGAGGGGAGAGGGGAAAAAACAGAGCCCCATAAGAAATATCTGAATGTCCCTCTGGATCTTATATCACAAGACTGAAAATATCACAATGACTCTTCTCCACATAGGTGCTGCTCCACAAGACCTGTGATCCCATACTGTGCACTTTACTACCTTCTGTTATGCAGTATATATAGATTTTAAAAGTCCATGGCTTAAGTGAAATGCAAGTGTTATCTTTTGTTATATACGTATATAAGCTCCTCGGCCTGCCTTATTCAAAATGTCCAGGTTAGTAAATGAAAACATAAATACTGAGTGCAGCTGTAGAATTTAATAAAACCTCAGGTCTGAACTAGCATGTGAAAAGAACAATATTACTGGAAACTTGTGGTCAAATGTGAAGCTTGAAAGAAATATTTTAGCAGGATCACAATATTAAATTGCAAACATTATTTAATTTATCTCCCCACAAATGACTGAGAGGAAGTATACCCAAAGCCCTATTTGCCTAAAGCAGGAAATAAGTCATTGATCGGATTGGTGAACGAAGTAATCAGAAGTTGACAAGGGACAATATAAGGCCACTATTGTAGCGGTACTTACCTATATCGTTTTGACTTGGACTCACTTTGGAATAAATATTGCTCGGTTTTCATTTAATAATTTGAGGGGAGGGGAAACGGAGAAGCACAGTCATAAAAGAAAATAACTTCTTCTAACTGTGGTTTAAAAAACATTGAATGGTATCAGTTCTGGCACATCTGTAGGAAAGGAATGTTCCCCCCAATTACCAAGACCTGAAAATATATACGTATATTAAAAATTCAGGCATTTGCCATTCAGGACTGGAGAAAGTAGGAACTCCTGGCAGCTTGTGCATTTCAGTTGTCACTTTGAACTTGGGAACAAAGGCCAGGCTGTAAAAGCAGTTTATAAAAACAACTGGCATTTTTATGGCCTTATTAAACGACATTCAAGTGGTATAAATTATATGCAATGAAAACGAATGGGTTTTCTGAGTTGATTTTAATATCAGAAGCATGCTTATTAGTTGGGGGGGAGCATTGTTTTCTGAAGAGAAAGGGGCCTTATTGTGTTTGTTTGCTTACCTTACCAGCTGATGTTTTGTGGAAGTCATAAATGTCAGGTTATATTTGGCTCAGAGACTAAAACCATTATTAAATCACTTGAGGTAATGAGCAGTTCTTCTCACTAAGTCATGCTGCAGGTGTTAATTTAGATTCAAAGCATTCCTCCTGATTATAAAGGCATATTAATTTCCCGCGTGGAAAAGATGCATAAAGCAGCATTTACAGTTCAAAAGGTCATTACTCCTTGAGGAACTCTCCAGGAAATTCTGAGTTTCTTCCCCACTGTTTCTGTCAGTAAGAAAACTAGTTACCTGATGGAATTATTTCCATTTCTTTCAGATTCAAGGCTGGAGCTGGGATTGTCGAGAATGGGCAAGCCCTGGTTGTTGCTCATATATAGTTGCTAATTTAGGGGAAAAATATGCAAATTTAAAACTACAAATTGACTAATATTGAGATTTGAGAAAGAAGAGGAGAAGGAAATTGCTAGGAGATTCTGCAAAAGAATCACAGCTATTTACCAGTTTTCTAGTGGGTAAATTCTTCCTTTCTCACATGCCCAAACGTATAATGCTTGATTGCTTGTTTCTCTTTCTATATTCATCAGTATTATATCGCATCTTCTTCACAAAGTAGCATGACATAAGAGAAAAGTATGCTCAAAACACTACACATGACCTATTTTTGATACAAACTAAAACCACAGTTTTAAATAGTTGAAAACATAATTTAAAAATAATGTCTCTAAAAATAGTTTGGCACCCAACAGCTTTCAAGATTCTATCTCTGCGAATTAGGACTGGGTAGTTCCATAGTGTCTGTATCCAGTAAAGGGCTGCTATTACATTACTATGTAGGGAAACCAGCAAGTGAACAATGCAATATTGGGACTGTTGCAAAATGAGACGATGCACATAGAATCCAAAGTTCATTGAGAACAATGCACATTGGTCCTGTTGCTCATCAGGATACCAGCTAGAGAGTGCTGATGTGCGTTGATAGAGCCTGAAGAACATCATGACATTCTTGACCATGTCTGTAATGCATCTTCACAATTCACTAACAGGGTTTCTTTGTGCCTCTGCTACATAGCTAAGTATATGTAAAGTTACGTAATGTAGATTGTGATAGAGAATTCTGGCCAGTAATTCTGAAATTGTCCAAAAGGCCAAGACTTCTTTTAATTTATAATGTTGTAAAAGGAAAAAAGTATATTCTTACACAGTGATAGGAATTCTGATAAAATTAGAAGTCCATTTTGCAGTAGAGCAACTTCTCAGATTTGTGGTGATACGCAGGGAAAGAAACAATACTCCCAAAGGGAAGTCCCAGTCTGAAATTTTCAGGCACTGAAGTTCCATCCTTGAATAACAAGTGGGAGAAAAATACTTTCAGCACTTCACTATACAGTTTCTGACCATTGAATGAAGACTCTTTTCACATTACGTAGTTGTAATACTATAATTCTACTTTAATTGATGTATCAGCATCTTGTGTATTCCCAGGATTGGTTGTTTAGGTAGGAATGCTTAGAATTCACCTCCAGAAAGCTCCTCCATGCTCCTCCAAACTACAAAGTCCAGGATTTCAAAGAGCACAGTCGTGGGAGTTAAGTGGAATTACAGTGCTATATGAGCACACTATGAAAGGATTTTTTGTTTCACGGCTTATCACTGACTACAGGAACTTAACATCTTAAGATATGTCCATACTCCTTGCTTACAGACAGCTAGATTTATTATCCAGAGCTAGACAACTAGATTTATATTTAAGTAAAAAATTAGACTTTTAATCAGAGATCCCAAAAAAGGATAGGATTTTTATCTGTCTCTTCTCTGAGATCAGTTTGTCAAGATCATACAAAATTGCTCATATGAATTCTGGAAGCATTATAGAAATTAAAAATGGTTGGGAAGTGGAGGTGTTACATAGGCCAGGTGCATGTCAGTGGAGCAGTAAGTTCACTCTTAGTTTTAATGTAGATTTTCATGTAGCTATCCAATGTGCTACATCTTATCCCCAAAATACGTTCAGCACTTTGAATATAGCTTCTTCAAATTCTGACTGAAATGCCCAGAAGATTCATCAGCCCTCTGGCACTGGGGCCACCAGCTGTGGACACAACAGGTGAAAGAATCCACAGAAAGTCTAACAGTTGTCATCCACCAACTGTAAAGAAAAGTAAAAAGTAAAGTTTAAAGTAAAGGCTCTATCAACGCACATCTTTTTAAAATGGCAGCTGTTCTTGTCAGCGTTGAAAATGTTGGGAAGAAATTTTTTAAGGACACCACATCTTAAAATAGATACAAACACTAAGAGGAGAAAGGAATCAATAATACATTTTTAACAAATAGCATAACATTAAGAAAATCAGTATCAACTTTATCAGTTAATTAAATTATAAGCAAAACATTCATGAAGAGACAGAAGTTTCAAGTAGATAGTTGACGATATGATTTCCCCCACAACTGTTAATGCATGTGTTACATACTCTGGATTGGATCCATGCTTAGAAAGCATCTGAACTCATTCAAATTATGACTTAAGTCCCATTGAATAAGTATACCTCACTCTATACGTTTTGAAACTTTGTGTGAAATTATTGGAATCTTTGTTGCTGTGTGCTTTCAAATGATTTCTGACTTACGGAATCTTTAGCACAGCTCATTTGCAAGCATAAAGCTTTCTTCTCCCTGTATTAACTTTAATTTCATGTATAGTTTTCCATATGATTTTTCAAAACCTAAAGAAACTGCTGTTCCTATATCCCAGAATAGTTTTATCCCTATTCTGCCATATCACCTTCAGCATCAATCTTCCCTGCTTATCACCAAGAGTACACAAAATTCAGAATGAAGCGTCTGTTCTTTTCATGAATGCTTTTATCTGTATTAAGAAAATGTGGTTTCCCAAACACTCCATCTGGTGCTTTGGGACTGAAAGTAAATTTGTGTTCAATGAACCGTGAGTACTATAGAATTTTAACAAGGATGACATCTAAGAAGACTCCCTTCAGTTATATCAACTCAGTTCTGAATTTGGATGGCAGCTAGCAAATGCACTACAAAAGAAAACTAACTTGATATATTGTCAGTAGGCAGGACTCCTAAAATGCTGTGATAACTTTTGTTATTCAATATCTTTAGTATCTTACCATCTTTCTTTTGTAAAAGATGTGATTTCTTTTTGGTCAAAGCAGCCTTCAGCTCTGCCATGAAATCCTGAAGGTTGTCTGAGGACCTCTGGTAAACTAAATTCATATGTCTTTTCACACCCTCCCTACCCACCACCCCCACTCTGGACTAATAAAGGCTATACTATGTTGCCTTTGAAATCTCTCTGCTGGAGAGTTGCCATTTATTTTGCAGGGAATGTATCAGCATATGGGATGGTCAGGATTTTATGGTTCATCCATCTGTAACTCCAGAGTGTCTGAAATTGGTCTCTGGGCACTGCTAACATCAGGTGTGGTCTCCTGCAAAAGACTCAGTATTAGTTACATCATCTTCTTGAGGAATCTTGTGTTGTATGGGACCCAACATAAAGAGTATCACAATTTAGTGAAAATCTCAAATAGTTTTTGATTATTTATTAATGATTATGTTGAAATATATAGGTATGACATAAAAAGGGCATGAAGTATTTTATATGTTCTATGTACTTTAACATGGCATTCTTTGTTTATTGGAATATATGAGAGGCATTACTATTTTCAGTTCTTTGACAGTCATTGTTACATGCTCTTCATCTTTGGAAAAGGTCAGGACACAACAGAAGTTTGACCACGTAAAATAAATTAATCAAACATACCACACCACCTTACAACTCAGTGTGTCTATGTAAAACAATGAGCATGGAATCGGTGCATGCATAGTGGCAAACCTTAGTTAAACTGAACATAGTTTTGGCTCATCAGATAGTTTAGTTACACCCACAAGTCACAGCAAGTCTCTAGTTTACATATTCCTTCCCAAAGCTTAGAAAAATTACTTTTTTAGGGGGGAATTCTAACTCGAAGAGTTCCCCCATCTAGAAGATTCTGGGAACTGCAGTTCATAAAAAGTATATTTCCACAGACAATTCTGTCTTTTTTCACCTCCTTTGGCATGCTTGAAGAGGCAGTTGAAAGGTTCCCCTTTCAATTATAAAGCAAAAAGAGTTTCCCATTAGATGCGAACTCAAAAAGCTCTGCTTACTTTAAGTGTTAAAGCATGGTCAGTTCAAACAAGTCAAGATCAGAGTTTAACTTAACAGAGTTTCTTGAACTGGACTTAACTGAGAATTCTACTTAGTTTTCCAAAAAGTGGGTGCTTCCACCAAGCATCTCCTTGGTCACAGACCAAACAGGCGTCCCTTTGTTGTTTGCTTTCAGATGTACTGTGCTACAGCTCCCACAATTCCTGACCAGCTGGCTGGGGCTAATGACTAGGTAGAGACAACGGTCAGAATCCTCGGTGGCAGTTACGAATGCCACAGAGCATCTATATAGGGACTGTGAAAGTCCCCCAATCCTTAACTACTGGGCAGCAGCCATGGCAATTGATGGGCATCTTTCCCTGTTGATCTGAAAGCAACTGGCTGATGTTGCCACCCACCCTTCCCACGAGCAATCTCCTAATGAGATGGCTCATGGGAGAGGTTAGGAATATCTGTCAGCTGCTTCCTGAGTCCCAGGGGAAAACAACCCCATCAATTGCAGTGGCTGCTTCCCAGGAGAAGGATGATGATGATGATAATGTTTATTTATAACACCCTTTCCACCAAAGGGCAGAACAACAATATATACAATAAAAGACAAGGACATTAAAACAAAAAACCCACAACAATACATAACACATGGCATGAAATCCCCAACACCCCACCAGTCGCTACCCATCTCAGCACCTTAAACACAACTCAGTGGGCTTAAGATGGAGAGTCAAAGAGGAAGGTCTTCAACTGTTTACAAAAACGGGTGAGCTCCTCCTCCAGCCGAAGGTCCAAAGGAAGACCGTTCCACAAATACGGACCCAGATCTTGAAAAGCCTCGCAGCAGAGCTGTACACGTTGGTGGAACAGACAACAATCCTCTGCCTGCAGATCTCAAATTCCTGGATGGAACGTACCAGACAAGCCGAGATGTGAGGTACTGAGGGAGGTTAGAACACAAAGTTTTAAATACCAGGACCAAACGCCTGAAACAGGCCCTGGCCTGAACTGGTAGCCAGTGAAGGGATCTACGGAGAGAAAAAAACAGGTGAATATTTTGGCGGATTTAAAACAACCCGGACAGCTTTGTTCTGAATTAAAACCAGAGGAAGAAGGGAGCAGGAAGGCAAATCTGCCAGTAAGCTGTTACAATAATCCAGGTGTGAGATCACCAAGGCCTGGACAAGCAGATGGGCAGTCTCTCCCATAACAGGATTCTGGTCAATAATTCTCTAGAGATTAAGGTGGCATGATGGTATGATACACCCATCAGCCACCAAGCCACACACTATTTTGTTGTTGAAGTATACTGACCTCTTTTTACTAAGTACAGGCAGAAGAACACATCTAGTTTACAAATGGAGGCACTTTTAGGGTGTCAATGGAGGAAAAAAATATTGCCTAGCTTTTACCGCCTTTGTCCTTGGTTGCCCCTTGGCCATTAAGGGGATTCACTTAACTTTTCATCTGTACCTCCCTGCCATCCTTAGGACACCTTAAGCACCACCATAAGCAAACGTTCAAATAAGATGCAGACCAAATTAGCAGGAGTAGCTAACACCCCAGAGGACAGGATCAGAATTCATAATGATCTTAACAGGTTAGAGAGCTGGGCCAAAACTTACAAAATGAATTTCAACAGGGAGAAGTGTAAGGTGCTACACTTGGACAGAAAAAATGAAACATACAGATATAGGATGGGTTGACATTAGGTTGACCACAGTCAACCCACAGGGGAAAGGATCTAGAAGACATTAGTCAGTAGTGTGATGCAGCACCCTAAAAAGCCAATGTACTTCTGAGCTGCATCAATAGGGCTATAGTGTCTAGATCTATTCTGCTTTGGTGACACTCCATCTGGAATACTGTGTCCAGTTCTGGGCACCACAGTTCAGGAAGGATATTGACAACCTGGAACGTGTCCAGAGGAGGGCAACTAAAATGGTAAAAGGCCTAGAAACCATGCCCTCTGAGGATTGGCCTATTAAGTAAGTTTAGCCTGGAGAAGAGAAGGTTAACAGGATCTTCAAACGCTAGCTTTGTGCCTTCTGGCTGGCTTAAAAATATGTATTTTGGATAATGAATACAGTGATTTTGTTGCTGTGAAAACAAATAATGCTGTTTACCTGAAACATGGTATTGCTAGTGCAGAGCATCTTAGATATATTTGCTGGTTTGTTGGAGAACAAAAAAGAATGCCTGAGAAAGCCTGCATTTATATCTCATTTCCACTTGCCATTTTCTCCCAAATCACTGGTCACTAATTCATGTAGTTAATGATACATCATTCAAGAAATAGGTTGTACCTAAAAGAAAATGGTTGTCCAGTTATTATGCTTTGTGCTAAAGGAGAAAGAAAGGACTGCTTGAAATGTGAAGCCATACTAATGTGTTTGCTGCCCTAGGAAGGTCTTGCTTACATTGTTACTCAGCACAAAGAGATACTGTTCAGTTTAGGTACTGACTCAAGATGTTTGGCTGTCTAAGGCAGAACACCAGATGGCACTTGCCACACACACCCAAGGCAAGTTTCATCATGCACTATTTTGGCACATGAATTAGAAAATCCCACAAGCACCTCACCTATCCCTAGCAGTCAATATACACCGCTATTTTCTGCCTTTTCATGACACCCAAATCTGCAGCCTGAAGCAGGGGCATCACTTTGCCTATTGGTAGGGCTGGCCCTTTTCAATCATGCCGATCACTATTTGCTTTGCCTTCTACCTCTTTTCACAATTCCTTGCATTTAACTTGATCTGCACGAGTTCTGTTTCATACATCTCATTCTCATCCTCTGTTTTCCCGTGTACAGAATTCAGTTTTATTTTTTATGCCTCTTAATGCCATTCCATTCTCTCATTTTGCTCCTTTCCTGTACATTTGGGCTATCCTTTCAAATAGTGGTGTGATGTAGTGAGATTGCAGCAGGACTTTTCTTTAAAGAAAAAGTTTATTTCACAGGTGGAAATATAGAAAAGTGTGAACAGGTCATGTTTGGTTCTTCAGATGGTTTGGCCTTTGACTCACAGGCTGCATAGGAAATTGTAAGGAAGGCTTCATTCAAGGAACTATCCAATGTGTTGAAACCTAGTCCTCAAATTGATTCAGCACCTTGGAGAGCTCCTTAAAAAAATGGGGCTCAGACCCAGCGCAGCTTCATCCCCAGCTGCCACTGACATGGATGTGACCAGTTGCCATGGCAGATCATAGAACTGCAGTCCAAAATAACAGGAGGGCCAAAGGTCCCTCACACTTACTCTATTCTGTCCTGCTCATTTTTTCTATCCTCTTTAGAAGACAGTCATTTGCTCTTGTCTATTGGGGCACTACATTTTACAATTGGAGGATGCTGCTGCTGCAAATTAACCCACAGTGTGACATTCTAAACATAACCACACACGCAGTGGAAAAAAAGACCACACAGGTTGTTTCTCAGGCTGTGGGAACACCTAGCTATGGGGGTATAATGTCTGCAAGTTTATGTACGCATGACAAGACTCTTGGATAGCAACAATATTTCTTCATCTGAAAAGGGTAGTCAGTAGACAGAATTCCTTGCATACCATCAATTGAATACACTAGCAGACATGAATTTGAATGCTACAGCTGGAGTGTGTGCCTACCAGATTAAGATACTGGAAACTGGAAGGTGGATGAAGGAGAAGATTTTTGAAAAATTAAGTTAGTTATGTTTTAGAGAAACCTATCCTCCACAGGTCCTTTAGTGGGGCATGTCCTTATCCCTAATAAAGGCTGAACTCTTTAGCTTTCTTCCTAAACATAATGGCAGCAGACGTACATATTTAAAGCCTTTTCTTCTCCAACCACATACAAAATGGGAACAACAGGTCAGTTTTTAGAGCAAAAAGGGTATGTGCAGAGGTGTAGCTACAAGGAAGTGGGGCCATTGCACCCCATGAAGAATTCTGCCCCCAACTCCACATGAAATTTTCCTTCAGTCTCCAAACTTCTAGCATTGCTGTACCTTGAAACTTCACTTGAACATTTAGAAGTACAGTTTAGGCACCCAAAGAAAAAGGGCAAGCAAAGTTTTCAAGGGAATACAAACACTGCAAATAAAAGAAGTCTAGATGTGAATGATTTTCGGTGTACCAGTCTCTGCAGTGCTAGAAATTTGGAGGCTGAAGGAAAATATCATTGGGGAGGCAGAATTTCTATTTGGGAGTCAGTGCCTTCATTTTACCCCTCTCTCACTGCACCTTTGAGAGTATGCACTTCCCCATTTAGCTACTTTGGCCTTTTCCACATGTGGGGGGGGGACAGGTGAAAACGCCCAAAAACGGTGCTTACCGGCAGCCGGGTAAGTCCATCACGACATGGAGAAGCGCAAGCTTGCTGCTCCGCAGTCCTCCAGGGTCCCAAATGGCGGCTTCCGGTTGGTGGAGGCTCTCCACCAACCGGAGAAGCTCGCCAGCTGGAAGCCCGCCCCCGGCAGATCTGCAGGCACGCACTTGCGCGCGCCTGCAAATCCACGTTGGAGCCGGGTGACGGAGCAGCACGGGGCTGCGCACTCCGTGCTTTTTAAAAACCTCAAAAAAGAGGTTTTTAAAAACACGCAGCACGGCTAGTTCTGGCCGCTCCTGAGTGGATTCTGGTGTGGAACTACAAAAAGTAGTCCACGCCAGTCCACTCTATGGTGCAGAAGACCTCCGTGAGAGGTCGCTCTGCACCATTACAGAAGCCCGGTGTGGAAATGGCCATTGTCTGTGATGCTTCCACCACCACAAACCAGCTGAATTTCCATGTTACAAGTAAACTTCGCTGTGAGAAAAGCCTTGGGGGAGGAGAGAAACCATTGGAACAGGAGTAGCAGTTGTGTGGGGTGTACTCAGTTCCATGCATACCATGTACACATGCTCCTTTTGCTTTGAAATCTGGAGCACTATCACTATTAATACCACCACTGCCACTACCAACACTCTCTCTGAGATCTCAGCAAATCCTCATTCAGATAAATGGGTCTGTCGCTGTCGTACTGAGTTTAGTCCTTTTTCTACCATACTATGAGCTCTTTGTACACATTAATATAAAACATATGTACCCTTCCCTCTCCACATGCACACCTACCCACACATCCCTTTCACAAAGATTTGTAAAAGCGAAGGACATTGTGCCCTGGACACTATGATTCAGGGTGGGAAAAGGGGTTAGCCAATGCAGGATGAAGACACAGTTACTTAGCTTGTATATTAGGAGCCACATCAATGGGATTGTCTCAGTTCTAAATCAGTGGAATGTAATATTTAAATAGAAATTCAAATTCCAAATTGTTTTCCATTGCTTTCCTTGTAAAGAGACAGGGGGTGAAGGAGAGAAGGAGGAAGGGAGAGACACTGACTTTCTGACTACACCTGCGCTACATACATTCCCAGGGTGGCTGTGGCACACTCCCGACATCTGCTCCTTTCATTGATGTAAGCTGCAAATTGAAATTCCATCACAATGTTTTCAGACTCAGTTGAAGCAAGGAGACTGTCAGAAATCCTCTTTAAACTCACCCTTATCCAAACAGGAAGCTGACCCCTGACCCCCGGATGTAACAGTACACCAGTGGAAATTTCATTATCCTTGTTTCAGCTGTACTAAGTGAAAATTAATTGTGTAATTATCTGGATGAGCGCATGTGTAAAAGTTTACAATGTGCCAGTTAGATTAGGTAAGTTGTTAGTGGTATGATTTTGAACAGAGATGAGAGACTGTTGTTATGTGAGAAAAAAATTAAAATATTCATTTTTTAAAGACTGGAAGTGAAAAAAAGGATGCCTGAACAAACTTTGATAATGTCAAAGGCACTCTGCACTTGATATTGTAATAGGATTCTCCCCTGGTGTGGCTCCATCTGGTATGTGAACACTCTCCTCATTCCAGTGTTAAGACTGTTAACCTATTAAGGATACAGTTCAGAACTTTTTTCATATACATTTTACTTTAGCCATATTCCATAACTATAATATATCACCATTTAAAAAAAGAAAGTTCTCTATCTCAGTTTTCTATTTGATGTATTGATATTGTCAATGTGACAGAATTTCCTTATTTAAAGTTTAGCAGTGAAATGTCATCAGAACACTTTCCAATTACATTGTTTTAATGGAAAATGAGTTTGCTTCTGCAAGGGAGCTTTGTTCTTGTATTTTGTTGAAGGGGCGGCTGGGCAGTTTAGCAACATGCCTTGTGTAGTTTTGGGAATAACCAAAAAAAACACAAACAAACCAAAAAACCCTCCCACTACTTAGTAGAGATTATTTGCATTTCAAAGCCTCCGGGCTGTTTAGAGAGCAGGATATCAGGATGAAAGGTGCTGGTTCAATCATTCCACACAGTCTTTGAAGGGACAGTACACTCACTTTCAACAGTTCATAGTAAAATAGTCTTTATCCACACAAATGTCAGCAGTGTTGAATATGGAATAATTCAGAAAATGGCTAGCACATTTTGAGAAAAAAAAAGCTGATACTTGATACTGTGGCACAGATGTCCCTAGAACTTCACTAGGTTTAATTGTTTAGTATGAGAGTTAATTATAATATGGGTTAATTTTTTGCCTTGACCCATTAGGACAAACTGAGCTACTGAAAGTCTAAAGCAGATGTGAACTCTGTCAGGTTTAAATAACTTTGAATAGCATGTATTATAAAATTAAAATAGCTTTTTGATAAAATGACTACATAGTAAATGTTGCAACAACATTACAGATTCCTGAAAAATATGCCCAGAAACAAAGCATCTTTTCACATCACACAATTATATAGTGCTATGATTTCAGCTTAATTGCCGTGGCAACGTCCCTGGGATGTTGGATCCCTGGGATTTCTAGTTTGGTGAGGCACATGAGCTCTCTGACTATTAATGCCACTCTTTCAACTGTCAGTCCCAAGACTCCATAGGACAGAGCCATGGCGGTTACAGTGCACTAACAGTGAAATGACCGTGCAGTGTGAAAGGGCCCAATGTCTCCTGGTATCAGTGGAAAGTGCTTGCATATCAAGGCTGTGTCTATATGTACACCAATAGGGAAGGATAAGATGTCAGTGAGGGAGTAGAATTGATTCTACCACTTTATGGTGCAGATGCAGGACATATTTTTAAAAATATTTTCTTATTTTGTTTTAATCCTGTAAGTAGAGAAGTAGCATCCAGAGTATGTTGGGCCAAAACCTTTCCTATTTATGTGAAGGCCACATGGAGGTTTGCTTGCCTGCTTGCAATGGAGAAATTTGTGACTGTATTCAGAAAAGGGTACCATCCCTGTAACAGCTTTACATTTCTGTCATCTCATTCAGTCCATTATTCATCATCCTAAGTCACTGCTGATCTCAGGCAACTGTTCAGATCCGTTAACCACCGCCTTGACCAAATCAAACAGGAGCTGGATATTATCTACACACTGAAGACATTGTACCTCAGATCTTGAATTGCCTCATCCAGATGTTTCAAGGACAAGGTTATACAGCAGGTGTGGAAATTTTTGCAGCTCTAGAGATATTGAACTGCAGCTCTCATAAATCCTAGCCATAATCAATGGTTGGGCATGCTGGATATTACAGTGCAATAACATCTGGATGGTCATGAGATTCTAATCCCTGTTGAGTAACTACTTAATAGTGGGGGATAGCAGATGTCTTCCAGTTCCACTTTCTTTGATCTTCACACTAGGAACGAATAAAACCATTGCAATGTAGTGGCCCCTATCCCATGATTTGGTAGGAAACCATAGTTAATAGTGATGAAATCCATTTAGATATGTACAGGGGAATCAGTGAAGAAGTATATAGTATGTATTATCACTCCATGGATGTAATTTTGCTCAGATTTCTATCATTATGATGCAATTTTAAATGTACATCTTTGTAAGACCCACAGCATAGGGGACTATAGTCATGAGCAATTGGTCATGATCTACATAATTCTGCACAGTGTATGAGTTTTGGATGCCAAGCTATGCTATCCTATTAAATCCTATTATAATGTAAACATCAAAATACAAAGTACTAAATGTTCAAGCTTGCATTCATGACTGGAAATACAAAGACATTTTCCTTCCAAGATTTTCTTATTTGCTGATTGAGAGAACAGCTTGATATTGAGCTATACTAAAGACAGCTTGCCTGTTTTTTTAACCTGAGGAAAACCAAGAGAGAGTCAATTTGTAAAAAGAACACTAATATGAAGAAAAGTTTCCTAGATGAATTTAGGGTTAAAGCAAGAGTAATACCAATTCAACAGTATGTATGTCCGATCATATTTTCAATTAATGCTACAAAATATTCCACAGACAAATCACAATGTATGATTTATTCTATTGGAGAAATATTTTCCTGCTTACAAATTTTATTTGTTGCCTGTAGAGAAACCTAGACAAAGTAAAAAAAAAAACCTTTGGAATTCAAGATATTGGAGATCTAGGGAAATTCAAATTTCCATCACAAGATGAATCAAGCAGTCCTATACCTGTTCTCTCAGAAGTTTATTGGAGCTTACACACAGGTTATGGGATATAGACTTTCAACCCAGTTCTTCTGACATTTTTTACTGAGAAACAACTCTAATGGAGTTAAACAAGATTTCTTTCCAGAGATGACTGTCTAGGATTGCAATGTTAAAAAATGGAGATTATCAGCAAAAAGAAAGAAAGGAGAAAAGAAATAAATTACTGGAAATTATTGGCAAATAATTTCCCCAAGAGACTCCTGTAACAGAGTAAGACAGTCTTGCAGCCCTGGCTTTTACAGGCTGTGGAATCATATCCTAAATAACACTAAGAGGTGTGAAAGGTATAACCAGTTTTACAGCCACAACTGCAGTGCTATTAGAAAGCTAGGAAGAGGAAGTTAGAGAGGACAAATTATTCCTTTGCAGGAATTAAAAGAAAAAGAAAACAGAGGAGGTAAAATGTAAAATAGTACTTCTGGTGGGCTAAAAATAAACTGCAGAGTATCAGATCTTAGAAAACATAACACATTTTCCTGAAAACAGAAATATAAGACAGCAAAGGGAATTCTTTCCTCACTGTCCCACTTTTATCCCAAAGATCAGAGGAAGTCAAACGAAAATTTCCTGGCATCCTGGGGCAATAAAATAATCTCTGTCTTCTTGTGAAACCACATTTGTGTGCACATTGAACAGTGGTTCTTTGAGAATTGTAAGTGCTATGTAAGCATCATTTTTCCCAGGAAACTAAAGGTTTGCTTATTTGCAGAGATCTAGGCATGAATGTAATGAGAAATAAACTGGCCCAGAGTTGAGAGGCAGCCCTGGAAGCCTGGCATGTTGTGTAGATAACTTTTGAGTTGGTAGCTTATAAGTTTGTCATTTGCACTGCACTGCTTGCCTTAAACTTTGATTTTTAAAGGATTTTCACAAATGCAGTCTATCTAGTTTCCCTGCATAGTCAACTTTGTCACCAGGAGAATGCAGAATTGCTGCATACATTCAGCTGGCCAAGTGGAATCAGGTTCTAGATGAAGTTTGTGGCTGCACACACAATGCAATAGCTTTCAGTCATGCAAAGCCCAGCTCAGATCTGGAGCATGCCTGCTCCACAGCAACCACAAGTGCAACAGATTCCCAAAGTGAAAAGCACAGCTGAATCCCATGCAATATTTTTTTTCTTTCTGCAAAGAACAGCTAAGGTCCATACAACAGCTTACCTTAAATAGCCTCTTACCTCTGATCTCAAATCCCTGATTGGAGATGAAAGCAGGAGATTGCAGGTGGAAGGGAACCTCCACAGGCCACAGCTGGTGAGAGGTTTCCTGTCCTTGTAATAGACACTGGATAGCTTTTGACCAGAAGTTGAGTTTAGTTGCCAGAATGAGTCACACCAATCATTTCTCTCATCCAGTTTTTCAATGTAAAAATCCAGTCCAATATTACTATTGTATGATAGTACAAATAGGACTATGTCTTCCTCATTCCATGTGTGATGAACCTATACTTGATGGGACTGGCTTCACATTTAATAGTACAATCTGTGTTTTGGCAAAATGATTAAGCCAGCAAAGCTTAGTTACCAAAGCTTCTGTCTGTCTGTCTGTCTGTCTGTCTGTCTGTCTGTGTGTGTGTGTGTGTGTGTGTGTGTGTGTGAGAGAGAGAGAGAGAGAGAGAGAGAGAGAGAGAGAGAGAGAGAGAGAGAGCGCCTGTCTGTATCTGTTTCCACAAGGATCCTGAGTTAAAATATTTCTTTGTTTGAGAGTATTTATATGCTGACCTTCAGTCAAAAAATCTTCCAGGGTGACTTACAAGCTAAGCAGTATGGCAGTTCCTGAGGCTTACAATTAAATTTATATTATGTGACATACAAAAAATAAGGAATGATGTGGAAGAGAAAAAAAATAAAAGAAGTTCAGTGCTTCTAAGGAGAAGATGGATGGAAGTGGCTTGGGAAGGCTAATAGAAAATTTCTCTCCTTGATGGTGGTTATCTTCCTGTCCAAGGCAACTGCCCCTTTAAGAAAAAAACCTTAGTACTCTTTGGCTGGCATTTTGTTAGTGATGATGTTGTTGTTGTGTGCCTGCCTTTAAGTCATTTCGAACTTATGGCCACCCCAAGATGAAGCTTTCACAGGGTTTTCTGGGGCTGAGAGTATGTGATACGCCCAAGGTCACCCAGTGGGTTTCTATGGCCAACCGGGGAACTAAGCCCTTGTCTCCAGGGATATAGTCCAGTGCTCAAACCACTATACCATGCTGGCTCTCTGTTACTGGCATATGCAAGTGCAAGTCCACTTTATGATTGTGTATGTCTTTCTTTTTTTGGTCATTGTGGAGGTTGGTACTCTCTTCCACTCTGCAACAATCAAAGCCCTCCCTCCATGACTTACGGTTTTGCATGATCGCATCCCCTGAATAGCCATTCTGTGGGTGACGGATACACTATAAATGATAAAAACAAAAACAACATCCAGCAAAGATCACACACAATTTATGCCATGAGATGAAACCCACATGTTATGAAAACAACCACCTAGATTGCTTGGTTCCACTCTGCCTATACCAGAGAGGAGAATCCAGGGTCCATCTCCCATGTACAAGGATATCAGGTTCCTACCAACTTCAGTTATCATGGCTCCATACCAAGTAATCCTGGAGTCTGTGATTAGGATAGGGTTGTTGTTGTTATGTGTGCCTTCAAGTTGTTTCTGACTTACTGTCAAGGTCAGAGACCTGGATGGCAAGCCAGCCCAGAGAAGGGAGTGGGAGAGCTAGCAGAGTCCTGCCAGGAGGAGTCAAGCAAGCAACCACTCAAAGGAAGTCCATTTACCTAAGCCAGAGCAACAAGCAAAAGCCGTAGTCAGAGTTCCAAAAGCCAGGGGTCTGGAGCCAAGAGATCAATCCAAGGTATCAAGAGCCAGGTGCTGGAAACAAGGAACAGGCAAGATGAGGGCTTGTAAGACATTTGCCACAAGCAAAGGGAAGCTTCCAAGCAGGCAGTTATATAGCCCAAGGCACAGGTGTGCCCAGTCACCGCTTCTTAAACTTAGCCAAGGAAGCCTCCCTTTGCACAGCTCTCTTGAGTCTCCGCCTTGATTGGGGGCTGATTGAAGCAGGCTCCAGAGCATCTTCAGAACTGGATCCCTGTTGCTCTAAAGGAGCAGGCAGAGGAATGTCCGAGCCTGCTTGGTCCATGGCAGCAGCGGGAGCTCCTGAGCTGCAGGACTCATCTCCAGCCAGAGCCACAGGGACCAACAGCTGCTGCTCGTCATCAGCAGCTCTGACCGGGGCTTCAGTTATCACACTTATGACAACTCTTAGGCAAACCTATCAGGGGTTTTCTGTACTATTTAGAAATCTCTGCTAAAGATCTTTGGTCCAGTTCCCTGAACTACAATAGTAGACCTTGTCTACACCACAAAATTACACTGATAATTCAGGGGTTTTGGGGTACCTTAGGAACTGCAGAAGTGGGCTAGAGCTTCCTAACAGAAAATTCAAAGTATCTCACCCCACTAAAAATCCCAGGATTCCTTGGGATGGAGTTATGACTATGAGTAGTAAGGAGCTGATATAACTGTACAGTGTAGATATATCCCAAAAAATAGATTGAGTATGATAAGACTGTTTCCACCAAAGCCTGAAGAGCCCTTAAATTGGCATTTATTAAAAATATTCTTTGCTAGCAGATTAAAACACTGCACAGCCCCATGAGTCAAAGGGCAATCAAATATCTTTAAAATGTCTTGTTAGACTGTTTCACATGTTCTTCCTGCACAAGGAGATCCATTTTTGTGGCCTTTGCCCTCTCAGGTTACCCTAGCCCCACCCACTTACAGCTACACATTCAGGGGGATGCCTGAATACAGCTTTATGGTAATTGGTTCTCCACACAATCTGGAACCTTACATGGCTGGAGTTCCCAATATCACTGAATATTGAAGTATGGCTGTATGCTCATAGGCATTACTGTACAGACTTCCCACTGGTGTCCATGCACTTCCCACTGAGTGCATGGATACCAGGACTAGCAGATATGGCCAAAGCATGGAGAAATGCATGAAATAAGCCGCTGATATCTGTCACTTCATCAAACATCACTGATAAATGGTGCTCTCTCTTTGTGCAATGAGAAGCAATGCTGATGTTTCCATTAGACAGAACACTGGGAACACTGTGTGTCTATTGAAGCAGACTGGATTCCACAAAATCTTGTGTTACAGTTTTTTTTCTCTCAGTCTTAACAGTTCCACAGGATGATATTGTATCTTTTTATTCTGAAACGAACTAGCACAGCCATGTCTTTGTATACGACTATTGCATGTTATTTTATTTACAATAATAAAAGCAAACCTATTACAACCAAATAGATTCCTAAAATCTGGCAGCAAAACCGCTGATCCAGAATCAGATTCCCAACTAGAGACTCTTTCGATCAACCATCTTGCCAAGTCTGTTCCTCAGGTTTCACTAACTCCAGCAACATTCCTTCCTCATTGTGCCTCCCTAAACTCATACTCCAAAACTGATTCTTTGCCAGTTTTCCTAGCTGGATGGGTCATCTTTTGGAGGCCAGACGCTTTCTTAGCCATCAAGAAACATCCTCCAGTGTTAGGAATATTAACAATCTCTTGTTAAAACTCTCTGGGCACACATCAATTGTCCATTCACTATTACTGATCAATTCACAGATCTATTCACAAGGTCAACAAACT
This sequence comes from Cyclura pinguis, assembly GCA_030412105.1. Classification (NCBI taxonomy): domain Eukaryota; kingdom Metazoa; phylum Chordata; class Lepidosauria; order Squamata; family Iguanidae; genus Cyclura; species Cyclura pinguis. The sequence continues at coordinate 125,123,441 of CM059599.1, forward strand.
TGCACAATATGTTATAGACTCATTAAGGGCACTGAGATCCTCCAGACATTTTAGCTGGCACATTCTGTCTGTCTACACACAAACACACATGCACACATACTCTCTCTTCTAGCTTTTTATGGACTAACATCTTATTGTTTATTTGCTTGTAGCCTAGTTAAATAGTTGCTCAATCTACTTTCGAAATTAAAAGGAAGTACTTGGATTTAAATCAATTTAGTGTCATTAAACTTAATGGGGCTATATGGGCTTAAATCCAGATTCTTGAGCTTAACTGGGTTGTGGATCAAGGCTATAGAACTGTACTGTATTTGATGGTTACACATTGGCCCTTCCTTTCATTTTATCCAACTTCATTTTTCCCCCTTATCCTTATTTCTAGGATATAGGGTTTCCTCTCTAATAACTTCATCCCTAAGGGCTCTTTCAGCTCAAAATATAACGGGCCTAATTTATTTGATTTAGAGCAGGGTAGCCAAACACACAAGGTCTCAAAGTATTTAATGGGCTTTCCTGACAGGCTGAGATGCTACAAAATGCAAACGTTCCAAATAAATAACTAGGCAAGTTTTAGCCTTTGCAATTATGAAGTCTCTGAAATGTGATTTGGAAGATAAGAGGCAGAGACAAAATATTTATACTGAGGGGAGAGGGGAGGGGGAAAGGGGAGACACAGGAACTAAAGGACAAGTTGTAGGTAAATCACCCACAAATCATGCATGGAAAGATGTGAGTTAAGGCAACAAATTGAGTTCATTCTTGGTCTTAATAGAAACATAGTTGAAGGCTGTCCATATAGGAATATATAGTGGCTGTTGGCAGGGCAATATATTCTTCTGGCCTTTGTTTCTAAGTCTTTAGATGTATTGGACTCCACACAAGGTGGACAAAGGACACGACAGTTTAGGGATGTTGCATTATGTCTTACGTTGTACATCTTCTAGTATATCCTATTAATATCCTCCTTTTTGTACCTGTTATAACATACCCTAATATACTCTCTTAATGTGGCCCTCCTTGGAATGAAGGGAAGATGTGATTCAGAAGAAGAGCACAGCAAAAGCTTACAGTAGTGGTCCTACAAAAAGCTGAGGAAGAAACAATAGTAAATGCTTCTAAAGTGCCCCATGCAGAAAGACTCTGGAGCTGGAGAGAAGGCAAATGGTAGACACTTCCCTAACAGAAAGGGACATCCCACTGATGCTGAGAAATGCCACAGAAGATATATAGAAATTTCCCATTGGAACAGGGGATACTGTGCAAATAGTTCAGAAGTGGTCAATTCTAGAAAGATCTGGAGTTCCCCAGATTTGTCAGATAATGTAGCCAGCCATTTCTTCCTGCATTTTACCACCTTGCAGCATCATGATGGCTTGAGGATTCTGAGCATTGTAGTCCAAAACAAGTAACTTTTCCAAAATGTGCATGTTTTAGATTTCAACATTTGTATATAACCCCAGAACACAAACAAATGCAAAAGAGTTGGGAAGATGATGACCACCACCTATATAAAAGATGGGGACTATGGCAGACCATACTTTAATTTCACTTCAGTGCTAAAGAAAACATCTAAACATTTCCCCATAGACACTTACTAGTGTGTGTACCAATGATATTGCCTCTCTGAATTATTAGATACTGTTTTATCTTTCCCTGCCTGGGATGCTTTTCTGATCTGTCTTTAGTCCCACTCATGTTAACAATGAGCATGCTTTCCTTATCCATTCCCCAACTTAAAGGGGTCTTAGGAAGCTAGATAGTGTTGGTGATGGCAAAATGCCATGCAAATAGATAACTCCTCTGTATTTCCTATCTCACTTTGTTCTAACATACTGTCAAACCTTTTTAATTTAATCTTACTTTATTTTTTACTATCTTCTTTCTGTGTCATGATGAAACATGATCCATCCTATCAAAGCCAGACAGTTTGCAATTTATTGACACCATTCCTGTTCAAACCTTACTAGTCTTTTGTCATTTTTCTTAGGCACACGACATCAAGTTAAAATCTGTCCCAGCATTTCTGCATGGGGCTTAACCACAGATAAATTATGAGCTACATTGTGATGTTATGTAATCTACATTGATTGCATTGAATGGTAGAATGAGTGTGTCTGTCTGTCTATGTACCTGTCTGTACAGACATACATATATGCATACACATAGGTCCCAATAGGTGCCTGAAACTGTATTTCAGAAGTTATGCTCTTGCCATATGGCATGTAACTGCTACTAAGGAGAAGGCTTTAACCCTTTGTCTCTAGCTGATTCCTATGAACTTTAGGATGAAACGTATCTGTTTTGGCCCTCTTAGAGTCGATGAACACAGATTAACAGATCTAAACAATTTGGGTGAAGTTGGCGAAATGCACTCCTGTGACAATTAGAGCAGTTAAGTATCTTGTTGACAGCTGTGTTGAAAGCAGATGGTAAAATTACACACTGATGAAACAAAGAAAGCCCCTGTCTTTTTGATTTGTAGCCAAATGAACCTATAAGCTTTGTATTGCTGGCATGTTTGTTAGGGGATTTCATCCTGCTTTTAGAAGATAAATACCATTCACTTATTTAAACCATTTATACTCCATTCTTCCTTCACCTTACCTAAGTTTTGGCTCTGCAGTTTGCAATTATTTCACAATAAAGTACCAGCAGTGAAACAGCAGAAAGTGCCTAAAACAGAATAAAAGCGTAAGCAGATTACAGTCTCTGAGAAAATAAGAATGCTTTCACATATTGCTGCAGAGACTGCAATCTACACACCAGGTGGGTCATGAGAGGCTGGGCATATAAAGAGGGCATTCCACAATTGGTGTACAACACCAACCATTCTCAGCAGGGACCATATGGCCCCCAAGGAGGCCCTGTCCCCTTTGAAGGGGGTCACTGAAAAAATGTGAGACGGGCAACCTCAAGGGTTTGTGGGGGCCCTGGTTACTGAACCAATGAAATACCCAAGCAGCAACCTTAACTGGAATCAGTAGTTTCCCTCCTATTTACAACATCTCTCCAATATATCATTTGAATTCAGCATGCCCAGTAAATCAATTGCTTAAGCTCCTCCCACATCTTGATTTAAGAGCTAAAATCTACAAAAGTAGAGGCTTTTGTGAAATATTTTATAACCCTGTCGATTGATATTGTGACAAGAAAGTGACCTCCCACTGTCATTGTCTAATTTGGAGCCCGATATCATGAAAGTTGAAGAAAGGCACCAAGCTCAAGGATTGCATTAGGCCTGATAGATGTTTAATTTCATCTTTTTTTTTTTTTTTTTGAATATTATGTCAGGATGTTCAAATGTTTCTTGGTGTTCAATAACAAATGATTTTCTGTCTATATGTTTGTGTTGTATCCCTGTTTGACAGGGGGCTTTGGAACCCAAGAAGAACTCCTAAGGAGGTCATGGTGGAAAAAAAACACAGCTGAGAATAGCTTTGCCACATCAGAAAAAGCCCTCTCTCTTGCACTTGCAGAATTAGCGTATGATTCAAGGGGTGTCCACAGAAGGTCCCCAGAGGCAGATTTTTATTGCCCAGCAGCAAAATATGATGACTGGCAATTTGCATTAAAATATTTCTTATAAAAATACAGAAGATTTACGTAACTATAGAAATATCTTCTGTATTCATGTCAGTATATTTTGAAACCTTTTATAAAAATGTTTTATACAAAATTACAAAATATGAGATGTTTTGGCTTACAAAACTGAAATGCCAGCTTCAGCCATAAACTTAGTGCAGAAAAAGAGTCCTCAAACCTGGGTCTATAAACCACAACTTTTATAGGTTTATATGAAATCTTGTACACTTTTACATGAAATATTTTTTAAAGTGGGTATTTTTGGTTGTTTTTTTTTTTTAGTACTGTAAGTATGCATACTGCATTACCTACATCTAGGTGTATTTATCTCTATAGGTTCTGCTGGATCTCTTTTTGATACCATAGACTGTGGTATCCTTTCAGGCCATCCCACTGGAATGGGACTTCAAGACACTGCTTTAAAGTGGATCTATTACAGAGGAACACTCTCAGAAGGTAGTGCTGGAGGACTTCTGTTCAACTCCCTGACTACTGACCTATGGAGTCTCTTAGGGTTCTTTTTTGGGGGGGCATGCTTTTTAACATACACATGAACATGCTGGAAGAGATTGTCCAGAATTTGAGGATTATGTGTCATCGGTATTCTGATGACACCCAACTATCTCTCCTTTCAACCTAACTCCAGGGAAGCTCCTTCTGTGCTAAATGGAGCACTTGGACTACATGAAGGCAAATAAACTGATACTTAATCCAGATAAGACAAAAGTGCTCCTCGTCAGTTGAAAGATAGGTCTGGAAACAGATTCGGCCTGTGCTGGATATAGTCACACTGCCCCTGAAGGTGCAGTTCTAAACTCTAAACTCGGAGGCCAGGTCTCAGCAGTGCCCATGAGTGCACTGGCACAGTTAAACCTAGTGTGTCAGCTGTGTTTGTTCTTGGAGATGTGTGATCTGGCCAGAGTGACACATGCTTTGGGTACCTACCATTTGGATTATTGTAATGTACTCTGTGTGGGGCTATCTTTGAGAAGTGCTCAGAAACATCAGTTGGCTTAAAGAGCTTCAGCTGCACTGTTAACTGGGGCTGCTTACAGGGAGCACACATACCCTTCTTGGATCAGCTCCACAGGCTGCTGGTCCATTCCAGACACAATTCAAAGTGCTGGATATGAAGTCTATAAAACCAATATGGCTCAGGTATAGTATCTCTGAAGGACCATATCTCCGTATATGAGCCTGCTTGAGTTCTAAGATTTTTGAGGAAGGCCATTATCTTAGTTTCTCCTCCTTTGCAGACATGTTTGGTAGGTACAACAGAGAAGGTCTTCTCAGTGGCTGCTCCCAAACTCTGGAACTTCCTCTCTAGCGAGGCTAAGATGGCTCCATGCTTGTTCTCTGTCCATCACCAAATGAAAACTTTCCTATTTCAACAGCTTTTCAGGAATCAACTGCAATGAGATTTTTATGGTATATTGTTTTGTTGTTCTTCGTATTTAGTCTTTTAAGAAATTTTTAAATGGTTTTAATTCTATAGATTGTTCAACTGCTTTTTGAAGTAACTTGAGAAAAAGAGAGAGAGAGAGAGAGAGAGAGAGAGAGATGTGGGCATGTGCCTTCAAGTTGCCTGTCAACTTATAAAGACCTCATTAATTTCATAGGGTTTTCTTAGGTAAGGGATATTCAGAGGTGGCTTGCCAGTTTCTTCCTCTAAAATATAACCTACAGCACCTGGTATTCCTTGGCAGTTTCCCATCCAAGTACTAACCAGAGCTAACCCTGTTTAGCTTCCATGTAGCTTTTAGGTTATTTATTTAAGACCTGGAGATAGATATAGATATAGATATAGGTATAGGTATAGGTATAGATATAGATATAGATAACACTTTTTTAAACATTTTTAATTAGTAAAAACATACAAGCATAGAAAAGAAATAAGACAAAACACAAACCAACAAAACCCAACAATCAACATAAACCATACTATAAAGGGAAAAAAACACTACACAATATAAAGAGTACATTAAAAAAGAATATACAACAAAGCTACAAAACTACAAAAAGGAAAATTAAAAAATGGTTCCTGCTTTTGTTGCAAACAGCTCCTAGAACTCAATCAGTCGAACACCTAACTTTATCACCTTCTATATCATAATAACTACATGTTGCTATTCCTATAACATCATAAATATTTATCTAGCTATGTATATATTTAATTAATATCAAACAATAGTATACTAACATATAGTTCTAAAATATATAGTAATAGCCAACAAAATCTATTAGTAATACTATTGTCAGTAATCCATATAATCTAAAATTGGATTAGATAAACTATATAACAGACTTACAAAGCAACAATCAGTTGAACTCAGTTTATCAGTTCATACTTCTCACATGAGTTTAAGGCCATTTCTGCATGACACTCTTATAGCATTATTTCACGTTCAACATCCTATGGAATCCTGGGGTCTGCAGTTTAGGGAGGGGATGGCTGGCCCCTCCCTAAACTGCAAACCCCAGGATTCCATAGGATATTGAAAGTGGAAAAATTGTGCTATAAAAGTATGGTGTGGAAATGGCCTAAGAAAAGACAAAAAAAGAAAGCAAAAACAAGACTCCAAGTTGAAGTTATAAAGCTAACCACCTTAACATATAGCACATTTTTGTGTGTTACTAATCAGTTCTGGTTTTCATATTTTGTAAGCTGCCTTGAGTCCCAATACTAAGAAAAAGGCAGGATATAAAATCATCATCATCATCATCATCATCATCATCCAAGAAGGTACTTATACTTAGCAATCAAAAATTCTCCTATCAAATAGAACAAATAATCAAAATACTCATATGAAATAGAATAAATATATTGATAAAATTTCTGTCACATTCCGTTATGGAGCTCAAGATAACCTATCACATTACCATCATAGCAACTCTGTGAAGTAAATTAGAGCAACAGTGACTTTTGAAAGTCTGCTGATTGAGTTATATAACTTAGCAGGAATCTGAATCCAAAACTTTTCAACACTCAAGTCCAATGCACTCATATAACACCAATGCAATACACTGCCCCAGAAATCAGATGGAGATACTGGAAGGTTTGTGAGATGTTTTAAAACTCACTTCTATTAAGGTGAGGCATGTCCATTTCTCTAAGGAAAAAAAATTACTTCTGGTAGTAAAAGTGACACTTAAGAAGAAGCAAAGGAAACTTAACTTTTCATAGAAGTTTTCAATGAAGCAACCATGTTAATCCAAGAAGATTTATTGCCCTAAGCATCAGAAGCCTCACTGTTGGTATACCTGGATATATGGACTCAGTTCTCAAGCCATATGCCATCAACACTCCAAGCTATGTGAAGGGTACAAATGATTTCTGAGGAAAATACAGCCTGCAACACCCTCCCAGAGGACACCATCCTAACCGCTATGGATATGGAATCCCTGTGCATCAACATTCCACATCACATTACAAATTGAGAATACATCCTGAATGAGACTACTGCAGACCCAGCCACCATTCTCTCACATTTTGTACTTACATAACTATGTCACTTTTGGGAACAATATGTACCTCCAACTCAGTGGCACTGCAACAGGCACCCAAATGGCACCACACTATGCAAACATCTTCATGGATGACTTAGAATATCACTTCCTAAATTCATGCACCCAAAAACTTCTTCTCTACCCACAATTTCTTGAAGACATCTTTGTAATCTGGCCACATGAAAAGCAATCACTTGAGAAGTACCACCAGGATTTCAACAACTTTCATGAGCCTAGAAAAATCCACAAAACAAATTCCCTTTCTTGACATCACTGCGTAACTACACAATGGACTTGTAATCACCACACTCTATCAAAAGCCTATTGATTGCTACACATACTTACATGCTATGCATCCAGTTTCCACCCAGAACACACTACCAACTCTATCATTTACATCCAAGCTCTCAAATACATTACATCTGCCCAGACCCACAAGACAACTCAAAATTCTTGGATTTTCAACAGGCATTTCTCAAACAACTAAGGAGATGAAGAAACAAATCAACGAGGATAGATTAATACCCAGGAACCATCTACTTCAAAACAGACTAAAAACTCAAAATGAGAGAACATTCGTAGTTGTCACCTACAGTGCTCAGCAAAAAACCCACATCATCAATGATCTAAAAACAATCCTGGAGATTAATGCAGCTCTCTCACAAGCTCTGGGAGGCAGGCCTTCATTGGCCTACAGACAGCATCCAAATCTTAAACAGCTACTCACTTACATCAGGATACATAATATGGATGGTAATACAAAGGGGCCAGACCCTGCCACAAACCCAGTTGCTAACTCTGTCCCCACGTGTACTCTGAGAGCAGTATTACAGGGGCCAGTAACATGACCCACAACATCAGTGGTGCATTTATTTGTTCAAGGGATATTTGTTCAGATCCAATCTGGAATCTGCTTTGGTCAGATCCCACATGAAAAAAAAAAATGAAATGCAAAGATGGATGACACCTGGCTTCACCATAGTACATGTTAAAAGGATCTAGGAGACATGAATCAGCATTGTGATGCAGCAGACAAAAAAAGCCAATTTGATTCTAGGCTGCATCTATAGGAGTATAGTGTCTAGGTCAGGAGAAGTGATAGTACCACTCTATTCTGCTTTGGCAGATACCACCTGGAATTATTGTATCCAGTTCTCAGCACCACAGTTTGGGAAGGATATTGACAAGCTGGAACATGTCCAGAGGAGGGTGACCAAAATGGTAGAAGCCTTGGAAACCATGTCCTATGAGGAATGGCTTAGGGAGTTGGGTATGTTTAGCCCGGGGAAGAGAAGCTTATGGCCATTTCCACACTAGACTGTTATAGACTATTATAGTTCCTATGGAATCTTGGGGTTTGCAGTATAGGGAAGGGCTTTCCATAGGATTCCATAGGATGTTAAAAGTGGAATAATAGCACTATAACAGTCTAGTGCGGAAATGGCCTAAGAGGTAACATGACAGCTATGTTTAAATATTTGAAGGGATGTCATACGGAGGATTGAGCAAACCTGTTCTCTGCTGCTCCAGAGACTAGGACATGGAGCAATGGATTCAAACTTCAGGAAAAGAGATTCTGTCTAAACATTAAGAAGAACTTTCTGTTGATAAGACCAGTTTGACAGTGGAATGCGTTGTCTCGGAGTATGATTGAGTCTTCTTCTTTAGAAGTTTCCAAGTAGAGGTTTGATGGCTATCTGTTGGGAAGGAATGTTTTGACAGTGTCTTCTTGCATGGCAAGGGGTTGGACTCAATGGCCCTTGTGGTCTCTTCCAGTTCTATGATTCTGGGATTCTATGATTTGCTTCTTTCAGGATCCTATGACATTATATCCCACTCCCACAACTGTATAAATATGCTTTAAACCTGAGGCCTTAACATTACTCTGTAGTGCATCCAAAGAAGTGGGTTTATATTCACAAAAGTTTGTGCTAAAATAAAAACCAGCTAGTCTTAAAGATGGTGCCACATTCCTTTTTTCTCCCCCTTCCCTCCTCCTTTAAATATTTTCATTTTTTAAAGTTCAAGCTGCCTGTTAAAGAGTTTTTGTTTCAGTTTGCAGAGCAGCTGCTTTTAGAGTGTACATTTACTCTCTTAAGAGCAAATCCTAAAAGCAAATCTTTTCTTCCTTTAACCCCTTCATTCTGGATCTGTTGCTTTTCCAGGTGTCCCTGATGCCATTTCCAGTCCTATTATGTTGTCACAAGAATGAGACAACTTTGCATCCTTACGGTCAGTATTTGAATGAATCTGCCCACAAAGATTAATCTACCTAGTTTCTGCTGCCATTATGCTTCCCTCTGCTTTTCTCTTTGGTGTGCTATCTTAAGCCAGACTCAAGAACAGATGTAACTTCACAGTTTTGATCCAAAAAGGGATGCCATGTGTATTAGGATCTGCAGTCAAATGTTCAAGGAAAAAATATACATTGCAATATATCAGTTCTCACTTAGCTCTTAGAATTTCAGGATATTAAAAACTCAGCCCAAAGGTATTGTTGTTAATTCAAAGGGCACCTGGAAAAAAAGCCATAAAACAAGTGATTACTATCAGTAAAGTGTGATAACAGCTGAAAGTATTAGAACCAGGCTCGAGAATCCATATTCTTTGGGCCAGGTGGCCAGTGAAAGCCTGTAACATAATATAATCCAAGTAAATCCTTTAAATGCACCAGTTCATACTGGGTAAGGACAATATGGTGTCATTCATTTCACCAAAGTGACAGGCATAAACAGATGGATAGCCAGTCAGAAAGGGACTTACATTCTAGTTATGCAAAACTTGCAACATGAAACCTGACGCCATTCTGCTTTTGATACAAAAACAAACTCAGGGCATGTTATGAGGGGTTCATAAAGATTTCAACCATCAGTCAATCTCTTCCCAGTGCCAATGAGAGAGCTCCCCCCCTCCCTTTTGAAACCCAGTTTAGGCATTACTGGGAAGTGTACATATTTGTTCTGTTCTTGGCTGACAGTCATAACATGTTTCCTTTCTACTGCTCTTCCTGAGAAAGAAAGAGGACATAACCAAAAATGTCTCCGTGGTAATTTTAAGACTTGCAGCCTATCTTGTGCCTTCTTTAGCCAGGGGAGACTGCATTTGTTGAAAAGAGGCTCTTGGATCAAGTGAATTGACAGCGTGACCTCCTTTCCAGGTCTCGTGAATTAGCATATTTTAACACTGCAAGATGTATTTCATATTTGTCCACTTGTTCATAGCATGCCTACCTGGAGAGCATCCCACTGAATTCATGGAAACTATACTTTTGAGTAGACATATGCAGTATTACTCTTGATTTCTTATACCTAAGAACACATTGAGATCTACTGCCTTGTTCTTTCAAAAGTATGTGATTGGCACTTCTTGTCTTAAATGTCCTCATGTCATTCCTAACCTTGTTAATGTATCATGAATTTCATGTCTCTCCCAAAACTGGCGACACCTCACAAGATGAAAAAGCAAATACAGTAGGTCCTCCGCATGGTGGACCTGTACTTCTTCTCTCTTGCCCATTTCCTTCCTTGAGTGTTAGGGACCAAGGAGTCTGTGGTGCTGAGAAACTGCTCTGCAAGGCATCCTCAGCTGGCCAGGCAGTGACTACTGGAGGAGGAGGAGGACCAGGACCAGGACCAGAGGCAGGTTTTTCGAGGGCTGTGCAGCCTGGTCAGAGCCTCTGAGAGGGAAGGTTCCCGCAGAAAATAAGTGTCTGAAGTGGGGGGGGGGTGCTGGGGTTAGAGAAACTTGCAAATTTCAACAGAGAGAAATATAGGGTCCTGCACTTGGGCAGAAAAAATGGAATGCACAAATATAGGATGGGGGGGCGCGTGGCTGGATAGCAGTACGTGTGAAAAGGATCTAGGAGTCTTGGTAGATCACAAGCTGAACATGAGTCAGCAGTGTGACGTGGCAGCCAAGAAAGCCAACGCGATTCTTGGTTGCATCAATAGGAGTATGGTGTCTAGATCGAGGGAGGTAATGGTACCACTCTATTCTGCGTTGGTTAGGCCTCATTTGGAATACCGTGTCCAGTTTTGGGCACCTCAATTCAAGAAGGATGTCGACAAGCTGGAACATATCCAGAGGAAGGTGACAAAAATGGTGAAGGGTCTGGAAGCCATGCCCTATGAAGAACACCTTAGGGAGCTGGGTATGTTTTGTCTGCAGAAGAGAAGGTTAAGAGGGGACATGATAGCCATGTTTAAATATTTGAAGGGATGTCATGTTGAGGAGGGAGCAGGCTTGTTCTCTACCACTCCAGAGACTAGGACAAGGAGCAATGGATTCAAGCTGCAGGATAGGAGATTCCACTTGAACCTCAGGAAGAACTTCCTGATGGTCAGAGCTGTCCCGCAGTGGAATATGCTGCCTCGGATGGTGGTGGAGTCTCCTTCTTTGGAGGTTTTTAAGCAGAGGCTGGATGGCCATCTGTTGGGAATGCTTTGATGGTGTTCCTGCATAGCAGGGGGTTGGACTCGATGGCCCCTGGGGTCTCTTCCAACTCTATGATTCTATGATTCTAATTAATCAAATCAGTGAAAGTTCAACCCGCAAATGTGGTAGGCTGACTTTATAAATAAAATGCACAAAGTTAAAAACAGATACATAAAAAATACAGTGCCAACCTGTTAAAAGGCTATTCCTTAATAGCCAATTAGGGTCCAAAAGCCTGCCTAAAGATTTTTGCCTGCCAATGGAAGGACTCAAAGAGGGGGGAGAAAATCTATCCTGCCTTAGAAGGAAACCAAGAAAGCCTTCTGCCATATATCATCTTACTTTCCGACTTTGATTGATTTGTCAAAATATAATAATGCCCCAGACCCGAGAAGGTAAATAACCTATTTTGATGCTACAAAGAGTACCCAGGATTAAATGGTAACTAGTTTACCACATGAGGCAGGAGGGAACAGTCTTGTGGAAAGCAGTAATGCACACTAGCAACAAGACACTGAGTTGTATCCATTATTGGGCTCCCAGAATTAGTAATACAGGTGGCATTGTTCTGCTCGTGCCTGTGGAAATGCTAGAGAAACAACTACAGCAAAGAACACATGGGTTTATGAGGTAGTGATCTGAAGGACTTATGAAATGGCTTATGCGACGGCTTGTACAAGTAGTCTTAAAGTACTAGGCTTGATACCTGCACAAAGATAAAAACAAGGTTCATGCCAGCTCTGTGCTAGTGGAATTGGCACCACTGGACACAGCACATGAGATCAAATAGGAACCTTTAACACAAAAGTTTTAAATTTGGTAGAAGTTTGTTTGTCAGAATTGCAAAGAATATTCTATGTTCTATAGAAGCTTGCAGACACTGTATTGACTACAGCTTGCAATCGAAGAGTCACAACAGTAATGGATGTTTTAAATGGGCAGAAGTTCTATACTGAAAATACTTTGAATAAACAATTAGCATCTTGCATCTAGATGGTCTAGATTCATATTTATTTCAGTTTGTTGTCTACACATGTGGTGCACGTGGTGGAAAGCCATAAGGGAATACAGCTTTCTTCCACATGTATATGCAGAAAAACTCAAGCAACACATATGACAATATACATGTGAGTGTCCTGTGTTTTCTGACACAAACGTTCTTTCCAGGTAGTAATTCTTTCATGTTTGAAGAGTTGGCATAGTTCCATGGTATGCCACATGCATTCCATGCTAAAAGTCCTAGGTCTGAAAACTGGCCTCTTCAGATCCTCGGTAGCACATTCTTAAGTCTATCCAGTAAGGATGTTGAGGTGAAGAATAGATGACCTAGAATTCAGGCACTTGGGTCAAATGAATTGGCAACATGACCTCTGTAGCTCCCATGGGACTTTAGGCTTTGCACATAGATAAAAGCCCTCTATCTTTCTGCATGACCCAACATTCAAGGGAACTGAGCAACAGAATGGGGTAGACATGGATCACAATCTCAGATATCCAAAATTCAGAAACAGTACTTCAGTTCGTGTGCCATTATCTGCACTACATTTCACATAGGGATTGAAACAGATTTTTGGAGGCTTGACCATCTTGAAAGTAGCACATCTGTACCTCTGCAAACTCACTGAGAGAAAATGTGCACTTTTACCCTGAGTATTTGCACAATTGCAAGACTTATGGTGCATTTCTGAGAAGTAAAGTGTGCCCAAGCAGTTCTAAAGCATGCATAATTTTAAAATACACAGAAACACAGATTCATTGATGTTGGGAAAGTTGTGTAAATTGGGTACAGACGAAATAAATAAATGAAATGTGGGAAGAAACCATCACATTTTGCAACCCAGTGCAAAGCAACAATGGATTGAAAATGCAAGTAAGATTTGAAGAAACTCCGTTAAATGGAGACTTGAAAAAATTTTGCATGCTTTGTTGCACATTCTAGAAAATAGTTTCACATTCTAGAATTCATGGAGGTGGGGAAGCTGAGGAACAAGGTTAAGTATTAACGTCAGCACATCTAGGTGTGTGAAATCATTCTATAATGCTTTCATAAAGTCCCACTTAATTATTTGAGTTAAAGCAACACACGTCCATAACTGTCTCTAAACTAGTGAAAAAGAGTGTCACTGATGAAGTAAAATTTATTTCCTAAATGAAAAGGGAAGAAGCTAATCTAATATTCGAAGGGATGCAATGCCACATTTGTCGAAACTGGCTCAGCTACACAAAAGGCTAAAGTAGTACTATGGGGGGAAAGCCTCTAAATAACCGTATAATTGGATCATGTATATGGATTTGTTGAAGTAGAAGGAAAAACTATATTCCTCTGCTTGGCTCTGTGTGTTACCATATAGATAGCTCAACAATCTTCTTGGGCAAGTTTGTGTTGCAGTGGAGGCTCATTTTAGATTAGTGTTTTATTTAGTTTCTTTCAGGAAATAAATTGTATATCAGAGAATTTCTACCAGCTATGTGAAAGGTTTGAACATCCACATGGCCACAGAAACACACGGGGTAACCTTGGGCAAGTAACACTCTCTCAGCCTTAGGGGAAGGGGAAGGAAAAATCTTGCCAAGAAAACCTGGTGATAGGGTTGCCTTAGGGTCGCCATAAGTCAGAAACAACCTGAAGACACACAACAACATGTGAAACGTTGGTTCTAAACATGTAGTTCTGGATCCAAAATTTTATTCTTGGACTGGAAGTGTCTTGGGGACTTACACTGAGGTAAGTGGCCTTATGTGCACAGGAAAAAGGATTAAGCAGTTGTACAACATCCATATTCACCAAGGGGCTGGCATGACATTACCGCATAATGGTGCTTGTTATGGAATTGTACCTACAGGAATGAGTAATGTGCATTGTGCCCAAGCTGCATCAGTGCCCATGGCTGGGCTTTCTGGTTGATGCCCTTTTATGATCTTGTTTTTGTTAGTTACAGATGTGTAAAGTCCCACATTCTTGGTATTTTGATACTGATATTGATATTTTTCTATTTGTTTTATAGAATGCTGATCAGATAATTTAGTAGTTTTGGGCAGAAAATGACACACCATTTCTTGCCATAATATAATGGATTTTTCACCCTCAGTGATTTAGCAATGATGCCTTAATGTCTGCATTTCGTGGGACAGATTATGTCCACCTATTCTTGGATGAGTATCTTCATGAGACTGATGGATTTCCACACCATATGGCTAAATGTGTAGCAATAATAACAATTTTGGCTATCTGGGGATGATGAAAGTTGTAGTCCAACACATCTCAAGAACAGTAGGCTGGGGAAGGCCGTCATAAACTATTAGGACTAATGTATTGAGACACATTGTCCAGTATAAGCTTTTATGTATAAAAAATAACTCTGTGAATCTCTTATGTTTTTTAGTGAAGCCTTTATAGTGTTTTATAGAATTTCTACAGCATTCACTATCTTTTTGTTAAGTTCAACCATCTCTTCATTCTCTACTCAAATCTTTAAAAAAAAAAATCCTGCAAGTACAGATGAGGAATGGGTGGTTCTCGTTCTCGTTCTCCTCCCTCAATATAACATCAAATAAAACTGTGGGTAAGGGACCAGACATACGTGCACAGTGATAACTCGTTTTTGTTTTTAATACGAGAAATCTGAGGTGAAGGTTTAAAAATATTGGAACTGTGAGGACTGTGTTGTCGTCATTTCCATCTGCATTTATACTCTTTTTTTCATTTTATAAAAAAGTTCATTCTGCATTTTTTAAAAAAGAAAACACACTGCACTGTAAATTGATCATGATTAGTGCTGGGCAAGGTCCCTTGCACCAACATACCAGAAAGTAGGACATCTGTTTCCTGCTTTCATAGAAAAGTGAAGAATGCCCAGCAAAAGCATGCCTTAGGCTGCCACCACCTGGTGACTCCAGTGAAATGAGTAGCTCATTTCCTTCCAGCTTTATGTCTCAGGGATCTCCTCTGCAACTTGCTTTTCTCCCCTCTTCTTCTTCGCTCTTGTATTTGTCTACCCTTCTGCCCTTGTCATGGGAATCTAAAGACAGCATCCCCTCCTGTTCCTTCGCTGGCAATGAGTTTCAATGATTCTGTTTGTTATAACATTGGATTTTAATTTTTTTGTGAACAATCAATCCAGTTTTGTGGCATACATTTGTGGCTCAGTTTACAAAGAGGTGCAGCAAACTGTTGACTCAAAATTATGGTGAACATTGTGTGAAGACCATCTGCAACGTTAGATTATGCTGATACGCACACTTCCTAAAATAGGCTCCCATTTTTTCCAACCAAATAAAATTTTTCCAACAAGAAAAAAAAAGCAATTCATATTTGTTTGCACAACCACTTTTTACTTGAATGTCTCCTTTCCATCCTTCTTTTTCATTCTTACCCCTCCATGTCCATTCAGCTAATAACCCCCCAACACAGACATTTAAAGTCTAAAACTAGCCACCCAGATTTAGATTGTGAGCTTCTAATGCCAAGGATCAATCTTTTTTGTTTCTGTTATTCAACACATCCCTGAGTTCAGTGAAAGAGTATGTGCGTGTGTTTTAGTGGTATGACTAGATATTTAGTATTTAGCACCAACAAAGTACTTTGGGTGTTTTCTTTTGCAAAATTTACCATGCAACAGTGCGTTTAGGAATGGTGGTCATGAATATCCATCCAAGCAACAAACTTTGGTTGCTGTTCTATGATCTCTGGGAGGATATCATGGGGGACTTGGGCATTTTTGCATCCTCCCCCCCCCCCGACAAAGTCTGCTGCCAGGTGCCTGCTAAAGAGCAAAAAAAAGAGATGCTGTACAGGAAACTGTGGATCTGCAAAATCTCAACCTCTCCCATGGCCTTAACATGTCCTTGGTATGCAGGGACAACTACTCTAGCCTTGGAGGTTCTAGAGTTAATTTCTCTCCCACCATAAAATGATACAAAGAAATCATTTGAGACTAACTAATAAAAAGAAATTTCTAGCATGAGCTTTGGCTTTGATGAAGTGAGCTGAAGTCCACAAGAGCTGATGCTGGAAATATCATTTTTCTCAGTCCCAAAGATTCTATAGTATTTTTATGGTGAAACAGACTAACACAGCTATGTCTTTGAATTCCTTCCCATCAGTTGCAGTTAAAGGCTCCTGTTTTGGAGAGAAGGTTGAATCCACTCTGGGTTTTAATCAGAATTTTAAAGGACCTATCCAGGATACTGAAGCTATTTGGGGGAGCAGTACTTGAAGGATAGCTCCTTCAAGTTTGGACTAAAATCTAGAGCAGATTCACTGGCCCACTGAGATGGGGGGTGACCACCTGCCACTTTATCCCATTAATGACAGTTGAACAGAGGACTCGAAGGAGGGAGGGAGGGGATGAAAATGTGCAAAAGTGTAAAATTACCCCTGGCCCCTCTGTTCTACCAAACTGAGCCAAAAGAGCACCGGAAAAGCCAATTCTTCAACCTCTCTTCCTTGTATAGGACTGAAAACTTATTTGCCAGTTTCTAACTTTCCTGACATTCATTAACAAAGATTTTAGAATTTTAAAAATGACTCACAATAGGTTTTTGCAGTGTGACAGAACAACCATGCTTATTTGTTTTGTTTTAATGGCAGGACATTCAGCAAATCAGACCCTTTATTATAATTGAGGGGATACGGAGAGAGGAAGGGTACAATCCAGACATTGTTATATACCTCAGAGTCCCTTTTTGCACCCTGCTTCAGTGTCCAAAGCAAGTCACTGCAGACACAGGCAGGAATCTCCACTCCTGCCCTGCTTGTGAAATGTCCATGGTGAAGAGGAAGATCAGAGCAGAAGAGTAACCTCATTCAAGTCAACATGGATAACAGCTCCCTGTCTTATCAGAGTTCCCAGTCCCATGGAGCTCACACACCCCTTCCGTCTCCAGTTATGAGGATTTTTTTTTTAACAACTAAGCATGGATTCTGTCTTGACAGAGCAGCAATACTTCATGTTCCAGATAAAACGAGTCAGATTTAAATTGTGGCACAACTTACTTTGCAGAATAGCATATAGAGTTGGACATAGACAGGCTGTAAGTGCGAAGGAGACTACGCAGTTGTAGTACACACGTTTGGTGAGGCACCTGAGGAGCTGCCTGGCTGAGAATCCTAAATGCCAAAAACTGCCAATCCCAGAATTCCACAGGACAGAATCATGGCAGTTAAACTGGAATCATTGTGCTATAATTGCGTCATATGAAAGGGCTCTGAAACCCAATGTAAAACAGGGTCACCTGTACCTCAGCTCCCCACAGGTTTACGCAGGCTATTCACAGTTAATCTGTGAACAGAAGCAGAAGTGAATAAGGTGCAAGGTTTAACAGAGAAGATAGCTTGGGGTGACTAAAGAAAGCAAGCCAAATCACATGTCTTATACCATACGTTTTAAGACCTGTTTTGTTAACTAAACAGTTTAATTGATTGGACTATTAATAAAATTGTTCTCTTCTGACTACCACAGCAAGTACAGAAGCTTTTCAGTACAGGATCTAACCAGCCCAGTTTGAATGTACTACCAGTATTAAAGGCACTAGGAATGGCAATGTCAGTGGGTGGCTTCTGTATTAGTTGCCAATCTCCTCTGGATTTTAGTCTGAACTTTTTAAAAAAAAAGCTACCCAAGGTATTGAACCTTATATCCCAAATAGGTTCAGCACTTTAGATAGTACCTTTACAGTTTGGACTAGAGATCAGAAGAGATCCAGCATCCCAATAACATGAAATCGACCAGCTGCCACTGGTGATGGAACCGAGTACCTAGGTGGTTGCCTATATGATACAAAATTAGACGTTCTTGGCTTCCACGAAATGGCCCCTTCCTGTTCATCTTTGATAAAGTTTTCAGGCCTATATTCAGCATGTTATGGTAGAAATGTATACTGGTAAGGCTGTCCCTTAATAATCTCTGAAATCTCTGGTTACATAGGTGACCATAGATAAATAAAGATGTTCCAAAGTAAGGTTTCAAGATTTAATTTTTTTAGAGCAAAGGTCAAGAGCAAAATCTAACATGTATCTGGTATATATTTGGCAATTTTTTTTTGTTTTGTTTTCATTAATGTCCTTGTAGTGCTCCAGTTTTTGGAAAACTGCATCTTGGGGCAGAAATGGCTATGAGAAATGCAGGGTACAAAGCCATTTCCGCACTAGCCTGTTACAATGCTATTATCCCACTTTCCACATCCTATGGAATCCTGGGGTTTGCAGGCCGGCCCCTCCCAAAATTGCAAACCCCAGGATTCCATAGGATGTGGAAAGTGGGATAATAGCGCTATAACAGTCTATCGCGGAAATGGCCCAAGTCTCCCTTATCAAGAAAAGTAAGGCCTATATAGCATTCTCTTTTTAGTAACACTGAATACAGACATGCCAGATGCTTTATTTCCACAGTATAAGCTAACACTTTAGTGCAACTTGAATGTTTTTACGTTACTGTGTCATGGAGTGACCTAACATTAATGGACGTAGCCACAGAACTCAGTAGACCTGGTGTAAAGGAGATTAGAATCAAGCACGAGACATCTTGACATCCCCTGGTTTATAACCATGCAGCCACACACATCTTTGGGAACTTGAAAAGGTCAACAAGATCAACATTTCTGTCTTCAAAAAAACATTTTGTATATTAAACTTGTTTCTCTAATGCTGCACTAGCATTGCTATTTAGGGGTGACGTGCCTTTGTTTATGCATTTCTATAATGAGACATTATGGAGTGCATTTCATTTTATTTTGTTCTAGAAAAAAACAATATTAAAGTTTACTGCATGTTGTTTGTCAAATGTTCTGATAGTTCCTATTGCCTTTAATGGTCATGTGTATCTTATTATGCAGATGTCGACATTTCCAGACATTTCCCCCAACATTATTAATGTGTCACAAAAAAACAAAAAAGAAAAAAGAAAAAAGAAAAGAAAGTTCAAGACGTTTTTAAAGAATGCATTGACCTTTCTGAGTGGTCCACAGCAATGACTCAAGTTGACTGCTGCAAGCATAATCATCATTTGATGCCTCAGAACTCTCATATTTCACTATCACCTGTGCAAACCATGCAAAACCAGCCCTGTCATTAGGCAAAGTGAAGCAGTCACCTCAGGCAGCAGATGCTAGAGGGTCGCAGCAGGTGATTGGAGGGAAAAGTCTGCCTTGCATCACCAAGCCAGCCTGCTGCCTTTAAATATGCTCAGGGATATTATGTAGCCAATGATGAAAGAATATACAACTAGTTGGCATTTCTCACAAAGAAAGGGACAGGATGTCATCTTGTTCTTTGCCTCAGGGGACAGAATGGCATTGGCCAACCTTGGAAATATCTAATCTGAAATGTAATGTGTCTCAACTTGTAGCAGATCATTACCAAGATCCTGTACTATTTCTGGTGGACTATAATCTTTGCTTTGTCTCAGACTGGGGGATCTGAGGGCAATGCAATGAATGGAAATCTGGGGGCCCTCATGCAGCGTAACATGCCAATGTGTGTCCAAAGTACTAGCAAAAAGCTGGGCTCAGGGCTAGGGTTTAAATACTCTTTTTCATCCTTGAAGAGGATCATATTAATTGCTCTCTGATAGAGCCAACAAAAGGGGTTGGAAGGTTCTGATTGTCTTTGCGGCAGGTGACAAAGCATTGAGGAAAATCACAATGGCCTTTTAATGACTGGAAAGGTGAGGTAACAAAAGGACAAGTTTTTGTGGGAAGGGGTAACTGGATGTCAGCTGTTTGGATGCTCCTTCTAGCAGCTGTGTTTGCTATTGTTCCCTAGATTTGGATACTTTAGACGATCATCTAAAACCCATCAGGTTGGGCTTTCCAACTGTTCCTCCTGAACTTATAAGCTGGCCATGTTGAGGTCCTTTGTCTTAGCTTCAAAGCTTCCAGCCAGAGTCCTTTCCTTTCCACAGGGTTTTCAGTCATAAGTGTAGGATTCCTATTTATTTCATGCCAATAAAACAGTATTTATAGCCAATCATACTGTATCACAGATTGGGGGTGTACAGAGTGGTAACACAATGGGTAGTTGAACGAGGTTTATAGCATCCAGAGCTTACCTTACTAGCTAATACTAACACTGCACCACACTGCACAATGTAATATTTACATGCAGACTACAGCATTTTTTAATTTCAATTCAATTAATTGGTTGACATCCAATGTTATATGACTGGAAGTCTGCAACACGGTGATTTCTTTCTACCATTGAGCCCTATCCTGAAATATCGCTCTTTGTCTTGGGAGGGTGTACAAGAAAACCTGGGGATGAAACACAGGAATGAGATCCACATCAGTAGCAAGAAACTACTGACAGAGCTAGCTTGTCTTGTAGTGGTGGTCCCTCTCGTGACCATCTTTGGAGTCAGTGGCAACCCATGGTATCCACATGGGTTACAATCAGGTATGAATGCAACCAGAGCATGAACTGCCAGAGAGTAATGAGAGACTCAACTATTTATATAGTTCAGAGGTTTGAGTGCACAGAGTTAGCTGCATGTTAAAATTCTTATGAACTTGGACTGAACAGAAATTTTTACAGGAACAATACATATGGTCTGAATGTACCCCACATTTATTGCTACATATTATATATTGTGTTGGTTTATTGAGGATCATATGATGATATACTGGAAGATATGCTTGCACTGTGGGTTTTTTTCCCTTTGCTTTCAGAAAAGAAACTAAAGTAAAACATTAAAAATATAGGATGAGCATGTTCTACTAGAAGCAGTGTCATATGCATAAAGTAAGTGCCATTTTGATTGTGTTCTTTATGTCCCCACCCTCTGTATATTCAACAATCAGCCATCCGCATCATAGAACTGTCAAAGCTGAGCTTTGGCATTTGGCATGAGAAATCACTATCCCAAACAAACAGAACATAAGCAATGCAGGAGACAAAAGACCCAACTGGTCTTATGCTGTTGTCATTTTTATTTATTTAAACAAAACAACAACAACAAAAGAAATGGAAAACTGCAATGAGACAAAAGGCTTGTAGCAATAGGAAAAATAAACAAGACATCTTTTTTAAAAAGTCCTGACTAAATTTTCGCAGCTGAATTAGCATAATGAAAATATGGATTGCCTCTTTTGTATTGGCGGGGGAAGTGGTATGTTTTTCATCTCTCCAGTTGCAAGACAAACTGTGGGACCCACATCTTTTCTTCAAGCTTTCCACAACGGACAGTGGGAGAAATAATGAATAGCAAATGACAGGAATCATCTTTACATAATGGATTAACTAAACATGAAGAATATCTCTTTTAGATTAGACTGGAGAGAACATTCTTCTTAAAAAACACACAAAGCTACATCTGACATGTGGTCCCAGCTTTGTTCATTTTTATTAATTATTTTATTCATTCTTTACAATTAATTAATATGATTATTTGTAATTGTTGTTCCATGCGTTCAAGTTGACTTTGACTTGTGACTGTCTCATTGGGTTTTCTTGGTAAAATTTATTCAGAGGAGGTTTGCCATTGTCTTTCTCTAAAACTGAGAGAGAGTGTAACTTGCCCAAGGTCACTCAGTGGGTTTCCATGGCTGAGTGCAGTTTCAAAGTGTGGTCTCCCAGTCCTAGTCAGGCACTCAAACCAATAAACCACACTGACTCATTCGCTTCAACAAGAATGATAATTCTATATGCAGAACAGAAAGAGAAGTTGAGGACAGCCTCCACAAATTAGAAGTGGTCCAAACATATTGGATTACACCTCTTATCACAGTTGGGGAATCAATGTTGGTCACAGATGAGAAGAAGGCACCAGTTTGAGGATAACCAGTCTATGGCGTGATACATTCCCTTGGAAGTGAATCACCTCACAGGAAGGAACCTTCACAGGATGTGTTAGGGCTTTGTTTTCATCCACATCCTATTCCTTCTACGTGGTACATGCCAACCAAGCCATTATGGCAAAAGGCTGGGAGCTTGGGAAGCCTGTGTGCTTCTTCTATATCCTTGGGCATTCTTCTTGGTCAGTGAATGTGATTTACAATCTCATCACCTAAGCTGCATGAAACTATGTGCTATATGCTAATATTGGAGGTGCACACAGATTTCTCATGCTCCAATATGGCCTGTTTGGGGGTGAGCAGTGGATCTGTCATCTCGGGGGCTCTGAATTCACTGTTCTTTCCAGAGCTACTCTGAGTTGAACACAAGCTCCACCAGCACCTAACCTCTCAGTCTGCCACCAGCAGAGCTCCCCTTCAACCCAGAGTAGTTGTAGAAGAAGCAGCAGTACAATCCAGTGTATATTCACAACCCCACAACTGTGTGCTTGGGCATGAGGACACACCTGTCTGCATGCTTCATCCACCAATGACAGCAATGGCCGGCAGGGAGACAGACCTTTTTAAATGTCCTGTGAAGAACATTCTGCCCACAAGCAAGAATTTATCAGATTTTGGGAAGTTTAAATTTTATGGACTCTTAACACCAAAATTCTCCTCACCACTGTAAGAATCCTTCTTGGCTATGCTGGCTAGGGGAGTCTGGGTGTTATAGTCCAAGCCCTGATTATGCCCATTCTGTAAAAAAGCACATATGGTCTAAAGCAGTTAACAACTTCATAGGGAGCAGCTTATAGGCAAAATGATATGCAAAGCTGATCTTTTAAAATACATGAGTAGGGAAGCACAGCTTCCATAAGAAACACCATGGTGCTGGCCCCAGACATTCTGCTGGCCCCAACAAAGCCAACACTCATAGAAACTAAAGGCAATCAAGTTACTTTGGCATTCAAGACATTAAATCCACTATTAGCTCTCCTCCTTCCTGGCAGTAAAATTATGGTAAGAATTAGTTAGTTACATAGTAAATATTGGCTACCCTTTTAGCACCACAACTTAAAGTAGCTACTTCACATTGCCTAATGATAGGATTAGCCCTGCAATTCCATGAACTCATCAGAGAGCCTCCCCAGGTGAGCTGATTTAAGATAAAGACCCCTGACATTTCAGCCAGTCTACAATATATTAATTCAAATTAAAGCAGAGCCAGCATTCAGCTGTATCTTTCCCTTGTGCCAATGAAGGGAACTAAAGACAGCTCCATAGAGTAGAATAGATCAGTCTTGCATTGTTAAGCACGAAGAAGGCACATGCACCTGCCAAGACCTGTGTGTCTTTAATCTGGGTTAGATCACAAGTGGGCAGACCACAATGCTTGTGGGTAAATCTGGTCTTTTGAATTGCTCTTCCCAAATCAATCCATGCATAAAAATCAACATCCACAGAAGATGTGAGGGTGACTGTGATTTACGGAAAGCCATGCAGTCTGATAAAATATTGCATCTTTCTGTAGGTTGCACAATTCTGGGAGCACAGACTTAAGGAGATGTTGTCTCTGAGTAGGCTTTCATTTCTGATGCAGGTCTCAGGCAACAATGAACATAACCTTTGAAATCCACAGTTAATCCTCCATGGTGTGAGGCAGGTGCTCCTTGCCAGCCACCCTTCCCACTTTGGTCTACTAATTCATCAAACTTTCCATGGTAGGAGCATTGTTTAAGGAAGAGGCTTCTTCTTCCCTCTATTTCAGACTCTGATTTCTGAGAAAAATCTAAATTTCTGGCCATTCTATTAGGTTTACACACAGAATGATGACTGCCATAAAAACAGACAGCCCAACATACTAAGTATGCATGCCAACCCTCTAAGTCCAAGGCCTAAATCAAGTTGTTAGTGCCAGTTGAGCAGACCTGGTGAATGAATAGGATCCAAGAAGATTGACTTACCATTCAGCAATTGATTCAATGGGTCTAACTGGGGACTAGCAATTGAATTTAGGTCCATGTTCACATTGACTCAATGAGTCTTTTCTCGTAGCATACCCTCCCTCATTTTACAGATGAAAACCAGGATGTGTGTGTCCAGGCAATAACACAGTGTGGTCAAGATGGCAAATGTTATTAATGAGGAAGACTGCACAAGCTAGGAGAGGATGCAGCCATTTGCCTTTGCCTGAACCTACTGGGAAGGGCAAGTTTCTACTCCCTCCTTTCTACTCTTCCCTACAGAGTTAATCCAGTGCAAACTAGTTTTGCATTTCAAACTCTGTCTGCAGCAACTGAAGCAAGCTAAGGACAAGAGACAAAGTGGGAACAGGAGAGAAAAACTGGGACATTTTAAAAACCTCTAAAAAGTGGGACAACAGAAGATTAATGGGACTGTCCCTACCAAATTAGGGAGAGTTAGGGAGTATATACTGGTAGAGCCTAACAACTGAATTTCAGCACTATGTAGAGGAAACAACTTGATCTTGGTTCATAACATTACTCCGTGTGACTATATACCTCCAAGTTGACTGTCAACTTATGGTGACCCCATGAATTTCGTAGGAATACTCAGAGGTGGTTGCCATGACCTTCCTCTGAAATATCGCCTGACAGCCATTACTTGTTATTGTGAAATATAAAAAGGAATCACAGCAAATGTGCTCTTAAAACAAAATGTTCGTACAGCAAATTGCTTCTTACAGTATAAAACTAATTTTATTCAATAGCACGTCCTTGAATTTGATTGAGACTTTGACCTTTCTCCTACTGAAATCACCTTGTCCTCAGATTCTGGTTTGAAAAAAATATGGTTCATATTTAAAATAAAATTAGTGTTGAAATCTAAAAATCATTAAAACCAGTATTTTAAAATAATCATTTAAACTCCATCAAAGAGTATTTCAAGTTAATAAATAGAATTCCCTTGCCCCCAATAAGGAACTTTTTGAAATTATTTTTAAGTTTATTGCTTACCTAATTTCTATCCAGGGAATTACAGAATTCCTATCAAAAAGCAGTTCTGCCTTCTTCTTCTTTTTTTTAAGAAAAATCAACGTGAAAAAGTAGAAAATGCTTGCAGCATTTAATTATCTGTTTGTATCTTGAGGGTGAAACTTCATCTCTTCCACTTTCTGTGCCTGGCCACAGTAATATTTGCTGAAGTGCGAGCTATGAAACACAGGATAAAATAATGTCATGCTTGTTTTTTAGTTTCCTTCATGTGCCTCCAGTGCTAATTTATGAAACCACATTCTTCACAGAATCTTGGGCAAAAGCGTTCTAATTTTTAATGAGAAAATAAATTTTCCTTTTAAATGGCACACATACTCTGCCATGTGACCTCTGTAAATATTTGAGTTCAGGTTTTCTTTCTTTTAGTTGCTAACTGGTTTAAAATATCAAAGGTGTGCCGGTTGTCCATAAGGAGTTTTCAGGCCACTGATCTAAGGCCCCCACATATACTAGCAGCCTGGCCGCTTCTGTCGAAGGCTTGTACAGATGCCTGAGGGCATCTTTCAGCAACAGTATCAGATTTGCTCATAGGACTGAAGTAAATATTTTCATGGTCTGTCACCTTGATTTTATTAAAGGTGTTGGGCTAGACTATTAACCAGCTTTGGAAAAGTCTCCTATAGAGTCTTTACATTGTCTTTGGAATTTATAAAAGCCATTCGGTTTCAGCCTACAGCAACCTTTCTTTCCGTGGTTCATTTTGAAGCATTTTTACAAGTAAATAAGGTTCCTCAATATGAAGTGTTTTACTAGGTATTCTGGGTCCTTCTGGACTGAAAGCTCTACTTTTTACAGAGCTGTGCAGCATGATCCTAAACCTGTTTACTCAGAAGTAAATCTCACTAAGAGTAATGAAAGTGTATTAACAGTTGTGCTTAGGACTGCAGCCACCTTAAGTCTGACTGCACGGAAAAGACATTTATTGTACTAAAGAATGCAAAGAAAGCTGGCAGGATTCTTGTGGTAAAAAAAGTTCCACTGTAATTTTTTTTTTTTTAAAGAGTTTCAGTAATTTTAAATTAATCTCCTCTTACTTGTATCTCCAAGCTGTGACAAAACAATCCCCCTCCAAATCAACACAAATTTTACAAATGACAACAAGATGTAAAAATAAGCATTTGGGACTATTTAAAAATAAAAACCCTCCACTGTGTAAATGTCTTGCTAAGGGCAAGATCTGCGAAGAGAGATCTGTGAGTTATGTCACTGCCATCCTCTTCAAGATCATATATTCTGGCAAGGAATTTTTCAGGTGTTGTTTCTTTTAACGAACACTGACACGCTGCTGAGTTAAAAAGCTACAGGCAAAAATGGCTTGTATACCCACGTAAAGAGCTCTGTGCCTGCTGTTTATATAGCAAGGGCAAAGCAAATGTATGCTACAGGCTCCACATGCAAGCCAGAAGAATTGTGTGTGGTCTGCATGGAATTTTTTTTTTTTAATCATCCTGTTTGGGAACAAATTCAGGATCTGTTTCTGTTGGCAGTTTCCTCCTGTTGTGAATATATTAGTATCATTCTCAAGGCCTCTGTAGAAAGATCTGCAATGTTAACAATGTGAGCCTGGGGGCTGATAGACAATCATCCTCCATCAGGTCAGATGTTGGTAATGAGATGAAGAAGAAAAGATTAGCTCACGAGAAGGAATTAGCACAGGCCAAGACCAACTAGCCAGGCTGTAATCACAATCTGTTTTCCCATAAATGTCCAAGAGCATCTTATCTCAACGCTGAAAAACATTATGGGAATGAACCCACCATGTTTGGGGAATACCAAATGGATCCAGAGATTAACAACAACAACAACAAAATCAAGAGTCCTCTGATGTCCTCTAAATTTGGAAGCTCTGGTTCATGATAAGCAAAGTTGGTTCAAACACTTTTGCCACATCACAAGACAGGAAATGTTTTTGCTTATTAACATCACTGTTAACGCCTAGTGGAAAAGGTCATCCTTTTCAGAACATTCAGTCTCTCTGCTCCTCTCAAGGCTGGTTAACATTAGGGATGGACATCTTTGTAACTTTTATTTTCACAGGCATGAATGAATCACTTTACCCTTTTTCTCTTTGCTTCAAGAATGCTCTCGAAAACTGTTCAATTTTCAAAGACTACTCACAGTTTGAGACTTACTCTGTACAAAAAAAAGTGTAGCATTATTTGCATGGAAAACAGCAAATAATTTTCAGCAAATATGCATGGAAAACAGCAAATAAAAAATTTTCTGCACAGAAAACAAGTAAACAACATTTACTTGTTTTCTGCACAGAAATGTTATTTTTCTGTGCAGAAAGTATTGCTTTTCTCTGCAGAAAAAAGCTTCCTGGGCAGAAAAAAAGTACTTTTTTAAAAAGTGAGTAAACAGTTATGTAAATCTGCTTGATTCAATAAATCTATCCTAGTTGGGATTAACAATTAGATTTAGGCTACAGTTAGGAATCATGCCACCACCAACTCCATGTTGTTGGGCTCCAACTCCCTGCATTCCCCACCACTGGTTACACTGGCTATGACTTCTGGGAGTTAAAGTCCAACAACATCTGCTGGGCCACCCGATACTCATGCTTGATTTAGGCCAGAGATTTTTAACATGATGGTGGCAATGCAGGTTATAAATTTAGCCGGGAGTCACAGGCGCAAAAGGGGATCAATGCCTGCATTGCACAAAGTCTAACATGTAGACTAATTTCCTCTTTTTCTTGTTTCTTTTCAGAAGTTCTCTGTCAGAGGTTCTAGCTCTGGGATCTCAAGAAGCCAAAAGAACCTTAACACATTTTAGATACAGAGGCCTCATTTAAATGTGAAATTGCTCACCTAAGCAGTTTTCCATGCACAATAGAAATATATACGTAAGAATAAAACTATATTAAAAACATTAAGGAGAGCCAGAATGGCATAGTGGTTTGAGCACTGGGCTATGACTCTGAGACCAAGGTTCATATCCCAACTCATTTATGAGGGTGACCTTGGACAAGTCACAGTCTCTCTGCCTCAGAGGAAGGTGAAGACAAACACACTCTGAAGAACACATCTTGCCAGGAAAATCCGATGGAAGTTTCATTTTAGGATCACCACAATCAGAAATGACTTGAAGGCACACAAGAACAACAAAAAACAATCAGAATCCAGGATTTAGAAAGTATTTAAAATCTGTAAAAGTAGTAAACAGCTTGGGACCTTGATGCATGAAGGAGCACCTCTCCCTCTGTGGGGTTTTCTGCTCTGTGTCCCACTAATGGGGCCAATACACTGTATAAAAAGATGGGAGAGGGCCTTAGCTGTGGCACCCCATTTGTGAAATATCTCCTTTTGGAGGCTCAACTCAATGACAACACTGGTTTTGTTTCAGTGCCAAATAAAAACATGGCCACTTATTAAAGACTTTGTGCCTTGAAGTGCTAACACATATGGTCTAAAAACTGTTTAAGTCTTTTAAGCCTTTTTTAAGTTGTTAATAATATTTAATATGGTTTAGTGTGTTTCACTTATTTTCAGTGTTTTAAAGTGCTTGAGCTTCTTTGCATTGATTTTACTTGTATACTGCCCTGAGATCCTTTGATACTGGGTGAGGTAGAATTTTTACAAATAAAATAAAAATAAATTGACACACTTTAGAAGACTGGGAGGATAAGAAGCAAGATACTTCCTGATACCTAAAGAAGAACAAATTAAGAGATAGGTTGGTTTCTTTGGGAAGAAAGGATCATGAGCATTAGTATAAAATAACTGCCTCCCCCGCTTTTATTAGCGGTCATACTGCCTGGGGGATTCCGAGAGTCATATTCAATCTATGGGGAAGGGATCACAGACAAGCCATTTTGGTTCCTCCTAGTGTCATCTTTAACCTGACCACACAAAGTTCTTCCTCAGAAGAAACTGTCGAGCAATTAGTTATACAGACACAATAGAAACATCCTTCTTTGAATTTTTATCTGTGATAGATCCATCAGGTTGGAGCCAGTTTGATGCAAACTGGGGTTCCACAACTGAATGGATCCTGTAGGTGAAGGTGGGAAGCCATTTTTGCTGATTTGTTCTTCTCCTTGTGGACTCCAATTCCCCCTGAAAGCCTCCTCTGTGGGGAGTTTGAGGCCTTCATTTAATCCCAGTTCCATTTACTAACAAAAGAGACCCTTCCTCAGAGCCTGTCTCTGAACCTGCATTTTCTTGTGTGACGGCCCACACAAGTCATGATGGCTTACCTGTCGGGGTGGCGGCGGCGATGAATTAGCTCCAGGTTTTATTTAGAACGATTTAGATTGTTGAACCTCTTCCCTCAAAATAGGGTCTTTAAAATTTGGAATAAAACTCAGAGGTTTATCCACTGCCCCCACTGAGATGGATACCACCAGCCACCACTGATTTTCAGTGGCACCTCACAAGACACCTCCCCAACCTTTTTTTAAAATTCAATGTGTCTTTCCCTTTTGCTAGATTTCCATATTCGGGACTGAAAACGAAGCGTAAATCTTACTGCCTAATAACCACGTCCATTGCTTCCATAAAATGCTGCTTAAAAAGTCAATAGGCTGCACATGTTAAAGACATTAGAGCTGTTAACAGAGCATTGTAAAGTAAGCAGAATTTTTAATAACCTGCATGGAACTTTTAAGCCAGGGTATTTTCAACACAGGGCAGGCTTCAGTTTTTCTGCTTTGCAGTTTGCCTGATCGTGGTCTTCTGGAATTTCAAATATTAACAGAGCAACAAAAGTAAGAAAGAGTGTCTAACACTAAGGGAAAGTTTCATAAACTGTGGATATGAGAATCTTTTGTGCTTCTCTTTTTTGTGCTTCCAAAGAGATGTGTTACAAGATGGTGTTATACAACTTTTGCACAGATACTGCTTGTAACACTTTCTCTGCAGAAACAATGATACAAGTGAAGTGAAATAACTCATCTGCATTACAAAACTATTTTCAGGGTACTTTTTCCAGGCAAGTATTTTATTGGGTAATGGTCCTACCACTTTCATACAATTTATGGGAGGTCCAGATGGCAATGCCTTCCATTTGTAACCCTTCTATGTTTTTCACAAGCTCTTCAGCAATTTTTTCTTGGGGGAAAAAAAAAGACTGAACAGCTGTCCAACGCCTTTTGGTAGTGACAAAACAGAGCTTGGAATGTTTCTTTTAAAAGGAACTAGTTGCTTCACTTGTTACTCTGATCTCCCATTGGTCATTACCTGTTACTGTTACCACAGTCCAGAAAAGTAACCTGCTGAGTTACTCGTCATTAAGAAGTTACCATTACTGTTACTCATCATTAAGAAGTTGCAGTTACTGTTACAATAACGCCATGGGAATTCCATAAAAATGCTCTCTGATCCACCAAGTGGCAAATTCAGATATTGCATCTTGGAAAATGTAAGGAAAAATATAAAATACATTGCAAAGCAATTATTCGCAACTTACCTATGTGGCCACTATCCATGAGACCCTTTCTCTTCCACCTCCTTTTCTTCAGTTTGAGTCAGCACACATACCTCGTAATGAGTAACAGGCAAAGAGCCCATTCCTGTTCCACTGTAAGTAGTGGATGGCAGCCATGGTGATTACTAGCAAAAAAAGTAATTCTTCTCCAGCTTGTTACTGTAGAAAGTAACTGGAAAACAGAGTAACTCATTAAAGGAATGGATTGTTTCCTAGCTGTGCATTAGGAAGTCTCCTAATAAAAATTATAATCATGTGGAAAGATTGCTTAATAAACATTTCCCTTGCATTCTCATATATATTTTCTCAAGAATCATGTTACAAACAGATTGAAAATCTGTTGTTTCCCAGTTTATAATTTATCAAAATCCAGGTCCCTGCTCTAAAACACCAGAAGGTATCAATTGGTCTCTGTCAATGTTAAGATTGTTTGGGGCTAACATGGGAGAAGGTCTTCTTAGTGGCTATTCCCAGGCTATGGCCCACCCTTGCCAAAGAGGCTAACCCAGCTGCTTCCCTTCTTTTCGTTCCACTGAAAAGGAAAGACCATTT
Organism: Cyclura pinguis; assembly: GCA_030412105.1. Lineage (NCBI taxonomy): Eukaryota > Metazoa > Chordata > Lepidosauria > Squamata > Iguanidae > Cyclura > Cyclura pinguis. Next base: position 125,154,733 of record CM059599.1, read on the forward strand.
TATTCAGCCAGGCTTTTACTCCAACCATTGTAAAGTAAGCAGAATTCCTCGTGAGCTTTTAAGCTTTTATTATTTTTTAAAGCTTTTATTCAGGAGACCTTTTAGTAAATGAGGGCTTGAAAAGGCATTTTAAATGAGTGGGCGACCTATTTTTTTTAAACTAATGTGCTTTCAAATTGCACATTTTTTACTTTTTAGTTAATCTGCTTAATCCTTTTTTAGTTAAACTTCTTGTAAGTTTTCTTGAGTCCCAGTTTGGGGAAAAGGTGGGGTATTAATCCAATCAATCAGTATGTATGTTTTCTGAGGAATTAAAACCCAAGCTAGAACTACATTATTAATTCCAGTCAACTGTCAGAGGTAAGGGAGGGAGGGTAAAGGGCTGGAGTCCCTTATTTCTTCAAGCAGACAATTTGGTGCTAGTTAGTATTATAAAATGAGGCCATTGCAGGCCCTGGATCAACATTTTGAGGATGAGATAATAAGAATGCAACATCCATTTATGCACACTTTTTTTTCTTGCTAAATGACTCTAAAAGAGATCTGTGTGTTCAAGGAAACGCACGCATATATGCACAGAGCATAAACAACAGCCAAAGTAGTTACGATCATAAGTCAAAGCTTTGATTCCAAGCATGAGACCCAATCCCAAACTCAGAACACATCATTAAACGCTGCATACTGATAGTACTTATTATCAAAATAGTGATCTTTTCTGAGCATTTTCTACCCCTCTCACTCTAATCTCTGAACTTTCTATTTCTCCAGATGAGGGGGGGGGGCTAGGACACATGTAGCCAAGCCACATAAGAGCATGGTCAAAGTGGCAGAAGTTATTAGTGAGGAAGACCATACATGCTAGGAAAAGATGTAGCAGTTTTGTTTTTTCTCAGGTCTAGTGGGAGGGACAAGGTTGTTCCCTGCCCTTCTGCTGCTAACTTGAGTACAAACTATTTCTGCAGGTTGAACCTACATTCCCAGAAACTGAAGTAAGCAGAGGACAAAGGGCAAGAGTGGGAGAAGGAAGGAGAAACTGGGACATTTTAAAAGCAACTGAAAAAGTGGGGCGGCAGAGAATTAACCAGGACTGTCTCTGTTTTAGAGACAGGACAGTTTTAGAGTATGAGTTTCTCCATGTATATGCCTGTTTTTTAGCTAGTGTGGCCCAAGAACTACATGTTCCTCCCCAACCCCTCTTTTGAGGCCTCAAAACCTCCTGGGTCCCCCAAAAGTCCCAGACCCTCCCGCTGCAAAAAAAATTTAAAGATGTACATAGCACATCCCAGCCTCTTTCCACCACTCCAAAAACAGCCAACACCTGCTCCCTCAAAAACCAGATGTGAAAATCAGAAGTGACTTCTGGTTCCTTCTTGACTCCCTTTTGGCCAATTTTTTTTCACTGAAAACATAATAGCGTAGTACACCGCAGGGGTGAACACTGGCCTCATCTCTCGCTATTTTTGTCTACCCTAAAGCAGATTGACACACAGAACTGAGTTCATGAGAATATATGACATGCCAAAATGTTTGGTATAATTGTTGGTATAATTGCGCTCAATATGTATTTGGTTTATTTATCACGAACAATTGTATCTTGCTTTCCCAATAAAACTAGCCCTCAAGGTGGCTAAAAACACTACCTTCAAAAAACAATAATCAATAAATAAAATTGAAAATCAGAAAGAGAGACAGAAAGTGTCAACCATTATAGGAACAAAATGCTGGATTAGATAGGCTTCGTAGATCTGATTCACCATAGCTATTGTTACATTGCAACTGCTGCTGATATAAATGCAGCTTCACAATTCACTTGTGTCACTTCTGACTATTTTTCAGCATTTTTTAAAAAAATCTCAAAACCATATACTAAAACACTAATGACCTAGTGAGCTGGATGTAGTAGTATTCTATTTTCAAGGTGAAGAATTGTGAACATTTAGTTGAAGCTGTTGAATTGTGCCAGAACTCTTTTGAAAAAGGCATTTCATCTCCATTAATTTTGACTGTTAAATTTCATAAGACCCCATATGAAAACATTAGCATAATTTGGACATCATAAAGCTGTCTCTGCACAATTTACAGAACTGTGTGTGCCTAGCCATATTTTTCACTTGGCAATTATCTGGACAGTTTTATTCTGTCATTATGAAATTGCAGGGAGGTATACTAATTTTCCATGTTCATACTTCTCCAGTTTCATGGTCTGAAACAATGTTCCATGGATATATTAACCAATTTATAAAAGCACTATTTACATGTTACTATAATATCTCCCTACACAATCTACTTCATTTTATATCTATAACAAATAATCCATTTTTTCTTCATTTTTCAGGCAACATTTTTAAAAACTGTTTTGGCATTCTTTGTTCAGATTGCCAAATCAATACAAATGCTGCCAATTTAAGGGTTCATGAACTTACGAGGAGGTGTAAAAGATACATGTTTCATCTTTTTTGCTGCTGAAAAGCCAATTATAAATTTGTCGCACCTTAAGTTATACAAAAATGAAAAACAAAATTATTCATCCCCCATTCCTTAGATGGAAAGTAAGCAAACTGTTTTAAAGAGACCAATAGGATGACACAAGATCAAAACAATAGGTGAGATAAATAAGATAATCAAGAGGTTTTTTTAACCTGCAATTTGCATGACCCAAGGAGTGTTTAATAGTGTTTTCTTGTAACTGAAAAAGCAACATACATATTGAACACTGTAATTCAGCTCAGGTTCTGCAGCTTCTTTAAATTCTGGATGGATTAATAGTTACTTTCTTCTGAAAAAGATTGCTTACTGCTGTTTCTGCACTAAAATCCTTTTGTCACCATTAGTTGATAATTTCAGTACAGCCAAAAAGAAAAGTCCTCCCCACAAAAAAAAAACAAAAAGCCCTTTGGATGAAAACTCCTTTAGTGAGCTACCAGCCTAGTTACCTTCCTTCCCCAAAAATTTGTACAGTATGTAAGTATTTCTTCCCACCTCTTCAATTACACATAGTTTACCCTGCAAAGGATCCCTGGAACTTGTGTATTTATTTCACTCTCTCTCTCCTCTAAGAAGTTCAGTTAGCTTTGATGCCACCTTTCTTCCAGCACAGAGTAAAACATGGCTTTTTACTAAAATCTTTGGTGCCTAATTGATTTTAGTCAAATTTGTACATGTATATGATTTTATCCTTTCTTAAACTATTGTACCAGTTTTCAAACTATCTTGTTTTAACTTGTCAATTTGTTAAAAAGACTTTTAGTCTGTTTACATTAATTCATGTTGTTTTAAATTAGTAAAACTGATTTTACTGTATGCCACACTGCAATCTCGTGATATAACATGGAACGTTAAATAAATAAATCCAGTTTTGCCTAAGGCAAGCATGTCCTGCTTCAACAAGAACATGTAGAAAAGAATATTGTTAATCATTACTGTTTCTTCTTACATGTTCATTTTTGTTCATCTGTTGGGAGTTTGCATATATAAAATTGCTTTAAAATATACTAGTAGTGTGTGGGTATACAGATGGTCATTGCAATATCCAAATGCACACGAAAAATATTTGAAGCTTTCAGAATTCAATAGACTTGTCTTTTCTGCAGGCTGCAATTCTTAACCAATAAAGGCACTTAAGGAGATGGTCACCATGACCTTAATGTTATTCATATTGGGAAGTTTTTATTCTGGATACAGTCTGCTCATCCAAAGATGATGTCACTAATTAATTCCTAACAGTAACGGGCAACATTTCGTCTTTGCTTAGCATACAGGGCACAAATTCCAAAGCCATTTTTATCTTTGTTCTTTCAAGAACTGATGGAGACATGCCAGGCCAGATTATCAATGGTGCAACTAGCGCAAATGCTCCAAGACCCACAGGGATTAGGAGCACCATGCTGCTTATACACAGCCATAAGCAAGCTTCCTGTACTATGATATTGCCCAAGAAAACTGCCTCTAGAGAGAGGGAGGCCTCTTCCCCTGCCCTCCCCAAGGGTTAATAGTGCTTACCACTCACTGCTGCCAGCGAAAGAGCGAATGCAGTGCTGTTGCTGCGTCTGAAACCGCAGCCTTGAACACATACTCTTCAGCTACCCTGATGTGGCAGGAACAGTCTGGATTGTTGGGAGTGGCAACCTTTGCATGCTTAATTAACTGGCTAATTTGTTTGCATGTTTATTGTAGGCATAGAGAGAGAGAGCCTAGAGAAAACTTCCTGTTTGTTTTGGTCAGCACCTCCTCATCCGGCACCTACACATTCTTTGGTCTTAAAAAGGTTCTCTTGCCATTTACTCCTTCCTTTTGTCTTCGCCTCTTGTCCTGAAAGCATGCCCTGAGATCTCCTAACAGGGATTATTTTCAGCAAGCATGTGGGTGCTTAATTTTCTTCCTACCTCCTTCAAGAATGGAACCTGTGTAGACTATGCACAAGATTTTGTGAGTAAATTCTTTTATATTTTTAACCAAATTGTTTTTTGTGTTTATTTTTGAGCTAGGTTAAGTGTGTTTGGGGTGGAGTGATAGAAGTGGGACTGGTAATCTGTTCAACTTCCGTTTTTGTGCAATTACTAAGATACTCTGCTGATTTAGAGTCTCATTACCAAAAATCTCTCAATTCCCCAACATGGATTAATTCTGTCACCCCACTTTTTTTCACTTGCTTTTAAAATGCCCTGGTTTCTCTTTTCTCCTCCCGTTTCTCCCTTTGTTCTCCACTTACCTGAATTACAGCAAACTAAGTTCAAAGTACAAAACTAGTTTGCACTCTCAACTCAGCAGGGTGGACGGGTGAAGAAGGAACAGAGTTTTGTTCTTTACAGTGAGCTCATGAAAAAGCAAACTGCTGTAACCTTTCCTAGCTTGTGTGTCCTCCCTCAATAACAACTTTGGCATTATCACACTACACTGGTTTAGTGCTATTTTTCCACTTTAACTGTCATGACAATATTGCATGGAATCATGGGATTTGTAGTTTAAGGAGAGCCATTTAGAATTCTCAGCCGGACAGTTCTATTACCTCACCAAACTACAAACCCCAGAATTCCACAGGGTGCAGCCAGGACAGTTAAATTGGACTAATAGTGCTATAAGAGTGTAATGCAATAGGGACCTTTGCCATCTTGACCACACACTGATGTTTCTTGGCCACATATGTTCCAATTTCCATCTGTTACATGTTGGAGGTATGTGATCAAGCCAGTTGATGGACAAGAAAAGAGAATGCCCTGAGAGCCACCACTTCCATCAAGATGGAAAGGGGCTGGTCCCAGCCCCAGAGACAGCTTCTCGTGCCCCAGCAGCACAGCCAACCTTGATTTCCCAGAGCACAAAGCCAGCCCTCCAACAGGACAGTTCACACATGGAAACAAAGAAGGTTTGTTTTCAGAACTGCTTCCAGGCTTCAATACTCTTAGCCTGGTCTTGAGGTCAAGGAAGGGACAGGCAAGTGTGGGAGGAGAGAGAACCCTTCAGAAAACAGGCCACTCTCGACAGATCTGTACCTATATGTCAACTCCAGGTTATAGAATTTAATTTGCTATTACAGACTTAAGTATATCAAGTGCCCCTTTCATTAATTAATTGGCTTCTCAAAACCTAAGTGTAAATGGTGATTCCACCCGCATCTGTCTTCACTATGGCCATTTCCACACTGGTCTGTTATAGCGCAATGATTCCACTTTCAACATCCTCTGGAATCCTGGGGTTTGGAGTTTCGGGAGGGGCTGGCTAGCCCCTCCCTAAACTGCAAGCCCCAGGATTCCAGAGGATGTTGAAAGTGGAATCATCACACTATAACAGACCAGTGCGGAAATGGCCTATGTACTTCACAAACACACTGTGTGGTCTGCAACAAAGTACATATTAATTAATGTGAATTTTCTTTTTTTTTTAAAAGGAGCAAATTAAATCAAGCAGACTAAGTGTATGTACAAACAGAGCTTGTGTTGTGTAAATGTTCTGTCTCAGACACTGGGGATGGGGGGAATGGCCATTTCTGCACTAGCCTGTTATAGCCCTATTGTTCCACTTTCAACACCCTATGGAATCCTGGGGTTTGCAAAACTGCAGGAACTGCAGGAACTGCAGCAAAACTGCAGGAACTGCAAAACCCAGGATTCCATAGAGTATTGAAAGTGGAATAATAGCACTATAACAGGCTAGTGCAGAAATGGCCAATGAGGCATCAAAATGACAGTATCCTCATATCCCACTGCTTCTACTGTCTGGGTTTTTTTTTTTAATTACCACCAAAAAAGAAATGGTTAAGAAGGAAAAGATGGAGTTGCTGCAGGATGCTTTTTGGTTGATAATGCTAGGAACACACCCTATCCCACTTTCAAGGCTCAAGGACCACTTAAACTTCCACAATTATATAGAGTAAACATCTGAAAAGTCTCACAAAGTAGTATTTTATAAGAAAGGAACTTACAACAAGGAATTCCTTTTAGCTTATCACTATCCCCTGATCTTTAAAGGTATCATCCACTCTTGTTTTATATTGGACATCATCTGTGGCCTTTTCCGCACCGGGCTATTTAAACGGTGCAGAGCGACCTCCAACGGAGGTCTTCTACACCGTAGAGTGGACTGGGGCAGACTACTTTTTGTAGTTCCATACCTCAGTCCACTCTGGAGCAACCGGAACTGGTTGCTCGGTGTGTTTTTTAAAAACCTCTTTTTAGAGGTTTTTAAAAACCACGGAGCGCACAACCCCGTGCCGCTCTGTCACCCGCCTCTGGAGCAGATTTGCAGGCGCGCACAAGTGCGTGCCTGCAGATCTGCCAGGGGCGGGCTTCCGGCTGGCGAGCTTCTCCGGTTGGTGGAGAGCCTCCACCAACCGGAAGCTGCCATTTAGGACGCTGGAGGAGTGCGGAGCGACGAGCTCGCGCTGCTCCTCATGGGAACGGAATCGGCCGGCCAGAAAACAAAGCCGGTAAGTTCTGTTTTCGGCCGTCTCCCCCCCCCCCCACATGCGGAAAGGGCCTATGTCTCTCTTCTGCCTCCTATGCTTTGTGGGACTGAGTGGGACCCTGAATGATCCCTAGAAGAGCCCTTTATAGTGCCATGGGCCTAACAATGTCTGTGCCACTTGTAACATTTCTACGTTTCTGTGTGTATGTATGTTTTCCCCTTTATAGCCCACCTTTCCCTCAAGGCAGCTTACAGCATTCCCCAAGACAACCTGCAGTGTAGAACTGGGGAAAAAATACAAAATGTAGTCCAACAGTTTAAAAACCATTAAACATAACATAAACAACCATTAAACATAAAATTATATGCAACTATTTAGAACAGTTTAAAACACATAGAATCATAGAGTTGGAAGAGGCCACAAACGCCATTGAATCCAACCCCCTGCCATGGAGAAATACACCATCAAAGCATTCTTGACAGATGAATGTCCAACCTCTGTTTAAACACCTCCAAAGAAGAAGACTCAACTACACTCCAAGGCAGAGCATCCCACTATTGAACTCCTCTTTCCATCAGGAAGATCTTCCTAATGTTTAGATGGCATCTAAGTCCTGTTTAAATAAAAAGGTATTTGCTGACAAAAAAGGAACAAAGAGGTGGCCAGCCTGTGGGAAGGAGTTCCACAATGTGGGAACAGTCTCCAAGAAGGCTCTCTGCCATGTCCTCACCAACTATATCTGTAATAGTCCTGGGGCAGAGAGAGGCTTAACCAAACATGACTCTGAGCACCTGTTTCTCTACTGCAGGATTGGAAATATTTTTGTTGGCTTCAATAAAAGTATTCTCAATAAAAGAAGTTTTGAGAGCCATTGTGAGAAGAAATGTACCTCACCTTGAGAATTTGTTCAACTGCAATGCTTATGTGGAGTTTCAGAAAAATGAAGCATGCCCAAAACAAGGCAGACATCTGTAAAGTGTGAATGGCAAACTTCCATCATTCCATAGTTTAGGGAGGGCTGAGAAGAAAGTACTCTAAGTGACGGTTGCCAGGCTAGTCCTGGATGAGTAAAGTAAGTGGCCCCTGGGGACCTAAATGTACTTGGGAGAAAGTGACCCTGTAGATAACCTAGACCCAAACCAAATGGAGCTTTAAAGGTAACGACCAATACGTTGTACTTTGCTCAGAAACTAATTGGCATCAAGGCAATGACATGGAAATCACAGTTGAATCAGTGCAGAAACCTGAGCTGGAAGGAAAACTATGGCATCCTGTGAGGCTTTTGTACACATCGGCAGCTAGTGCAGGAAACAAGCCAATGCTGCCTTAAATGCCAAATGTGTGGATGGTTCAGACAAAGGTAGAATGCTGAAGTTGTGATCAAGCGTATGTGGAATGAAATCCTATGACTCATTCAGTCAGTGGTAGCGATGCTAACAAGATAGGAGGGACAAGTACTAAATCTCAATTTTTTAAAAAAAAATCCCAGTAATAACTGTTGGAAGATGTAGCATTCTGGATGAAATATTTTCCATTGAACTCTCTCTTTCAATATGCTAAGTTTTCATCTCTATGAAGCTCTTCTGGGTGGAGGAGTGAATTGCAAATGTTTTGTTTTGTTGAAAAAAAAACATATAATAGCAGGAATAATACATTCTGGGGGTGCCCTATTGTCTTTTTCTGTCTCTCCTTTTTAAAAACTAAATGAAAGGAGAATCAAATACACATTCCTCTGAGTGTTTTAAAGGAATTCTGTGGGGGGATGAATAGCCAGCATGTATATAACCACACACATATGTAGGAAGAAATTTACAAGCTACAATATCCAGACATCATGAGGCTCTGCTAATAATTTTCCGAACCTTACCAGACTGTAGCTACATTTATGATCTGTAGATTTATTGATTTTAGTTATTTTATCCTTTTCATAATGGGAAACTACCCTAGGACCATTGACCTACTCTTGTTATAAATATATTGTAGTCTACTTTTATCATAGCACAACACTTAAGCCTGGTGCTTTAGATGTTATTATGAACCAATGGTATTATGAAGAAGGTGGTTATAACAAGGTTTTAAAATAACCATTTAACCTTTCAAACACATATCAAGCATCCTTTTTTACACATCTGTAACTGCAACACATCTGGGTAACCAGATAGAACAATTCTTGGCAAAGGTTTGAGCGTATACAGCAAAATGCATGGTACTCTTCAGAGTGCTACTACCTGAGAAATATATATTAATGAATATAATAAAGTTTATTTATAATGCCCTTTCAACCAAAGGGTGGAACATCAAGCATATACAATCACAGACAAAGACAACAAAAAGTAACACTATAAATATACATAAAATCCCCAACATCCCAGCAGTCACTACCCACCTCAGCAACCTCAGGCATAATTCAGCAGCTTAATCTGGTGAATCAAAAAGGAAGGTCTTCAACCCCTTATGAAAACAGGTGAGATCCTCCTCCAGCCAGAGATCCAAAGGAAAACCATTACACAGATGCAGACTCAGGTCTTGAAAGGCTCACAGCCGTGACAGAGCTGTCCACATTGGTGGAACAGTCAATAATCATTTGCCTGTAGATCTTAAATTTCTAGGTGGTGCATACTATGCTAGCTGAGCTGCTAAGTACTGGGGAAGATTAGAGTGCAGAGCCCTAAATACAAGATCAAAAAACCTGCAACAGCTGCTGGCCCAAGTTGGTAGATCTACAGGGGGAAGAAACATGTGGATATTTAGGGAGATTTAGAACAACCTGGACAGCACTATTCTGAATTAAAGCTAGAGGAAGAAGACAGCAAGAAAGCAAACCTGCCAGTAGGCTATTACAATAATCCCGGCTTGACATTCTCAAAGCCTGGACAAGCAGATGGACAGTCTCAATGGTCAAGAACCTACGGATCATATGGATGTTCAAGACATGGAAACTGCATGCATTTGCTGTCACCCCAATAAAGGGGCACAGGGACAAACCAGTACAGCTCCAAGATTCCTGGCAATCAAGACAGGAACAGCTGTGCAATCCTAAAAACATGACAGAGAGCATGAAAGAGGGGCTGTTGGATGGTCAGGCTGAAACACAAACATCTCAATTTTTTTCTATATTCAGCTTAAAATGATGGTGGTGGTCCACAAAGACCACCAGAGTAGGACAAGCAGTCCATCATGGATATCCATACAAAGGCATCAGCTCATTTAAAACTTGAAAATCTGTGTGTCAACTGCATAAATATGATACTGAAAATTCACATCTAAAATCCAAAAGGGATGGCATATAAAGAGAAAAGAAGATGATTCAAAACTAATCCTTATGGCACTCCTACAGTTAGACAAAAAGCTTTTGAAAGAGATCTCCAAAGTAAAACAGAGGAGGAACAATCAATTAAAAAAGATTTAAACCAAGAGAAACCATTTCCTATTATTCTCAATGATGCCAACCATAATAGTAAAATCTGATTAACCAAAGTGCCAAAGGCTGCAGAAAGACCCAACAGGATCAACACAGATGTTTGATGCTGAGCCTTAACCACTAGAATAGCATTTACTACATGAGTCAAGGCTGTTGCAGTGGAGTGACCTGTACAAAACCTGGACTGAAATGGGTCAAGGAGCTCATAGGTAGTCAGATAAGGCATCAACTGGGAAAAGATAGCTCACAACAAAATTTTGGAAAGAAATAGGAGAAGAGACATTGATAATTAGCAGAAAGGGAAAAGTCTAGGGAAGGTTTCTTTAATAGGGGATGCAAGACAGCATACTCAAATCAGCCCAGAAAAATACCCTTTAAAAAAGAACAATTCACCAAATGGGTTTTGTAAGGCAGGAACAGCAGCAAAAAAGACTGGATAAAAAAAGGAAGGAAAGGGATCAATAGGACATGAAGTGGGGAAAGAAGACAACACAACCTTATCTTTCAGTGACTCTTGTAATGGGGAAAATGAAACTCTGCCTTTGACAGTAAATAGATGGCCCGGGTCAATGGCAATGATTAATCAATTGATGGTAGTGGAGGTGGAGAGGCATCCACCAAAAATGAATTAACAATTGAGGTCACCTTCTGATGAAAGAAGGAGGCCACATCACTTACAGAGAGATCCTGAACTGAAGGACCCTCATCACAGCCAGCCACTGGACTCAATAAAGTGTTAAGGGATGCAAATAACTGACAAAGTATATGGACTGGAGCTTGAATCTTCTCTGTCAAATAGGATTGATGAGATTCATCTATGTGAGAATAATAAGTTGTACAAGCAGTCCTCAGGCTTTGACACAATTCATCTGATGGGTTCTGTCTCCACCAACCAACTGACAATAGTTCACTCCATATGCAGCTCTGTACACTGCCAAGATCTTGGTTGGCACTGTGTGACTAAGCAAGTTCTTGGTGGTGCCACAAATTCTACAGCAGTTTTATTAACAATGTTAAGTTGATTAGCCAAAGCATCTGGATTTAATGCATCCCCCACAAAACTCTAGTCCACTACTGTATCTTCTAGCTCCATCTGATTGCCTAGTACTCCGTTCATCCATTCATTCGTCCACTGCTCCATAGTTGAACCTAAAATATGACTTGGTATATGACTGAGGGATTGAGAGAAGAAATCCAGAGATATCCTAGATAAATCCTGACAATGTCTCACTTATGTGACAGGAGGAAGAAGAGGTAAAATCTCTATGATGCTTTGGTGTAACTTCTGTTATGGTTTTCACTTAATACACTAAAAGGGAAGCTTTTGGCCCTTCTTCATCCCCATCTAAATTAATGGTTGAAAGTTTGGTAAAAAAAGAATAGAAACCTGTGTTTAGTGTCCCAGATAAGGCCCTCAGCCCTACATTAAGTCAATGTAACAGGTTCTGGTAGTCTGTCCTGTCAGCTGGTCTGGACTCCTCATAATCATTCCCAGAGTAATCCCAACATATTTTTCTGTTTGACACAGAAAAGTGAATGGCATGTCCCACATTCCCAAAGTCAAGGTGCATAGTGCACCTGAGAACTCTCACAAGTATTTATCCATTTTCCTGTAAGAAAACAAATGAAACAGAATAAATTAGAGACGAACATTTTGTTATTCTTTCGTGATAAAAATCTAAAAGGGCAGCAGCCTGAATCTGTCTGATGTTAGGGCCAGTCTTGAGTACCCTTATGCAGAATAACCTCTTTCCTGACCAACTGAGCTACAAAGAGCAGTAATATTCTCTTTAAATATGGTTCTTGGTATAAATCAGGATCTTAATGTGGGTGAGGCATGTTATCCCACAGTCCCCACAGACCAAAACACACCACTGTTTAAACAACTCTTATATTTATTTAGGGAACATAAATCCCGGGAAAATGCAGTCATATAAAAAGGGTAGAAAATAATAGCCAAAGTTCTGTACTGGGATTGCATAGCATAAATATTTGTGTATAGACTTGGACACATATGACAGAACCCTTTCACTGAATGGCAACCTTGTACAATTGAACTGAAACATTGAATGTTTGGCCAAATGAACAATCTAATGTACATGCACGTCCCAGTGCAATTCACAATGCACATCAATGTGCAATGTGAATCATTGGCATCATACGTGCAACTCCACTTCTGCAACCTCAGTCAGAATATGAACGTTCTGCATTAGACAAAAATGTCCAACCACTTCCATAGGAGAACTCTTCTTCTCTACCAACACTTCTAACTAATCACTCCATCTGAATCTGCTCACCACTCTGTCTCTCTTTCTGCCCTTCTCCAACTCATAGTGTTATACCATATTTATTGTTTCATACGCAACTAGCTTAATAAGATTATCATTTTGGAATATCTGCCTTAGTAGCTTTCACATTTAGTTTCCTGTTTTCCCTGTCTTTTAGAAACACCTTGATTTTGGACCAGCTGTGATCAAAGGCAACAAATACTAATCAATGCAGTCATGTGATTTTATTTATTTGCAGAGGCAAAGAGCCAAAGTATTATAGTGGCATAAGTGTTGAACTGGGATGCTGGGACACCAACATCTGAATCTCCATTCAGCCATGGTAATCTATGGATGACCTGGCGTAAGTCATCCTCAGAGGAAGGCAATGGCAAGCCACCTCTGAATAAATTTTGCCAAGAAAACCCTATAGCTTAGAGTTGCTATAGGTTTGAAACAACTTGAAGGCACAAAATGACAACACTGGAAGGCATAGCAACCATGTACCCCAGATATGCGTGTACATCTACCTCAAAAGAAATTATCCAGTGAATTAAAAAGAACTTGGTTCAGCATCACAATGTGAACAAGACTGTGAATTCAACCTACACATTTACCTCAGGAATATCAGTGAAAGACTGTTAACAGTGTGTAATTTCTTTCATATATTCTTACATTTACGGATGTTCATGGGGAATTTGTTCATCCATTCTTTTTCTTGATGAGGTGATTCTTTGGAACCAAGTTCTACTCTTTTAGAAGTAAAAGCGGGCAGAAGTACAGCCGAACTGATCTAATTATGCAAAGAATTGGAAGATATCCAATGAGCATGCTTTGTCAAGAATGATTTGATGGTGTATTCCTGCATGGCAGGAGATTGGACTCGATGGTCCTTGTGGTCTCTTTCAGCTGTATGATTCTATGAACAATCCCAGTTCCTTTTTATTTTATCTGAAAACAGTTGTCTCATTTCCCTTTCCTGACACCCACAGCTACCAAGTAAAAATATAAACAGATAGGATAATCATAGAATCATAGAGGTAGAAGAGACAACAGGGGCCATCTAGTCCAACCCCCTGCCATGCATAAAAGCACTCCCAACAGATGGCCATCCAGGCTCTATTTAAAAATCTCCAAAGAAGGAGACTCCACCACACTCCAAGGCAGCATATTCTACTACCGAGCAGCTCTAACCGTCAGGATAATACAAGCATTGTTGTCTGTCCATCTAACAGAAATTAATGCTATGGATGCCAACCATTTTCACTGCGCTATACAGATGTTATGGAATTGGTTAACTGTGTTGTTCGTCTAAAGAGTGAAATCTGTTAGTAGTGTCCATTCAAGAACTTCAGCATGTGGAACACTTTATGGTACCAATCTAAAGAGATATCTTATGATTTTGGTAGACTTCTGATTATTAAGAGAAAAGATGATAGACATTTTTGAAAGGTAACTTTCAAAAGGGAAATGCAAAGGGAATGTTTTTCTTAACTGAAAAGCCCCATCCCATTAAAAAAAATAATCCCTACACTTTTGCTGACAGGAAGGCCAATGTAATCACCTTTTCGAAATTATTTTTAGCCAGTTAGACAATTTGTTTTTAACATCTGCCTATATTTGGAGGTATTATTGTGGTTTCCAAATCATACCTTTGGAATTTCTGTTATGTTATTTAAAACATATTCAAAGCTTAAAAGATTGACATTTTAAAATTATTTCCTCATATTTTGGCTCTTGTTGAATTTATTTAAGGAAATTATATTAGACAGGACCAATTACAACATGTCTAATGCTTAAATTATACTGAGAGTGGAAAGAGAAATTTGACATCTTTTTCCCTCATCATCTTCCTATATCTATATTCAGAAACTTCAAGGAGCCCAAAAAAGGATATATTACTGGTTCAGCTCTTACCCACAATGTTTTGATATGCAGACAAGTGTAACACCTCGGTTACTATCACTGGTACAGTATACTTTATGGCACAAAATGCTTTATACAGTAGGACCCCCATATCTGCAGATTCATTGTCCGCTGATTCAATTATCCACAGTTGGCTCTCTGCCGCCACCACAGGTGGGAGAGAAGCGAGGAGCATGGGATCACGCTCATTGCCACCTCCTGCCCCTCACCCTGGGCCTGATCACGGTGCTGGTGGGCAGGAGAGAAATGAGGAGCACAGGATTGCACTCCTCACCACCTCCTGACCCCTGCCCGGGGCTCAATCACCGTGGTGGCAGGCAGGAAAGGAGTGAGGAGCGTGATCCTACCACAATGGCTCCCATGGCAGCTCCTCGCCACCTCGATCAGCCGGGAGCAGACGGGGGACAGGGCATTCGCTCCTATCCACGGATTTCAGTATCAAGAGGGGGTCCCAGAACCAATCCCCCGCAGATACAGGGGTCCTACTGTAATTTTTATGTCCATTATTTCACAATCCTATTAGGTTATTTTGTCAACAATAGATCCCCCAACTACAAATGATGGCTGGAATCCTATTGAGCAGGTGTTGTCAGGGTCAGAGACCCAGGCAGCGAGACAACCCAGAGAAGAGAGTAGGAGAGCCAGCAAAGTCCAGCCAGGAGGAGACAAGCAAGCACTTTACACAAGGTCATTTACCAGAGCGTCAAGCAAAAGCCATAGTCAGAGTTCCAAAAGCCAAGGGTTAAGAGTCCAGAGATCAATTCAAGGTAGCAGGAACCAGCTGCTGGGAGCAAGGAACAGGCAAGAAGAGGGCTTGAAAGAAGTTTGCCACAAGCAAATGAAAGCTTCCAGGCAGGCAGTTAGATAGCCCAAGACACAGGTGTGGCTAGTCACTGCTATTGGTCAGCTGCTTCCTGAGCAACAAGGGAATGGACCTCGGTCAGTCACAGAGACTGCTTCCTGGTAAGTGGGGATTTGGAGGCTTTCACAGTTCCTACATAGCCTAAACTAGAGACTGCATGTGGATCGTGAATACCACACAGTTATGAAAGTATAACTTCCAGGCCATTTCCACACTATACTGTTATAGTGCTATTATTGTCAAGGTCAGAGACCTGGGCAGCGAGCCAGCCCAGAGAAGAGAGTGGGAGAGCCAGCAAAGTCCAGCCAGGAGGAGACAAGCAAGCACTTACTCAAGGAAGTTCATTTACCAGAGCGCCAAGCAAAACTGTAGTCAGAGTTCCAAAGCCAAGGGTCAAGAGTCCAGAGATCAATTCAAGGTATCAGGTGCTGGGAGCAAGGTGAGGGCTTGTAAGAAGTTTGCCACAAGCAAAGAGAAGATTCCAGGCAGGCAGTTATATAGCCCCAGGCACAGGTGTGTCCGGTCACCGCTTCTTAAACTTAGCCAAGGAAGCCTCCCTTTGCACAGCCCTCTTGAGTCTCCGCCTTGATTGGGGGCTTATTGAACCAGGCTCCAGAGCCTCTTCAGAATCGGATCCCTGTTGCTCCAAAGGAGCAGGCACAGAATCGGATCCCTGTTGCTCTAAAGGAGCAGAGGGACGTCTGCGCCTGCTTGGTGCATGGCAGCAGGGGGAGCTCTTGAGCTGCAGGACTCATCTCCAGCCAGAGCCACAGCGACCAACAGCTGCTGCTCGTCATCAGCAGCTCTGACCGGGGCTTCAGTTATCACAATTATTCCACTTTCAACATCCTATAGAACCCTGGGGCTTGCAGTTTAGGGAGAGCCCTTTAGAGGCCCCTCTCTAAACTGCAAACCCCAGGATTCCATAGGATGTTGAAAATGGAATAATAGCACTATAACAGTGTAGTGTGGAAATGGCCCCAGTTACACATTCATAAATCCTCAACAGAATTCTGGCTAATAACCACAACAATAATAATAATGATAATGATGATGAATAGAAAACCTCAATCTGCAAGTACAAGTCTGCTTTCCCCAATCTGTCATCCTTCAGATACGTTGGACTATAACTCAACGGACCATGGCTGGGGAGGAGTATAGTCTCAAAAATCCAGAAAGTCCTAGATTGGAGAGAACTTCTCTAAGCAAATAATCATACCCGTGAAGTACCTTTCTTATCTTGTTAAACCTATTAGAGATTTATATTGGTGTTGTTCCACTTTTAATTTTCATGGCTTTCCTGGGAATTATAGCTTGAAAGTATTGAAAATGCCTAGCATTCCCTAGAATTCCCAAGTATGTACCACCAGACTAGATTTCCTTGACTATCTTGGGAAGATAAATTTACTGTAAGAATATTTTAAGTCGTATGGTTGCTTTCACACTTTGAAATTGCCAGACTTCTGAGAGGAAATCCACAGAATATCATTATCAAATGAGACAAAATGGCCAGTGCTTTCTGGGAGCTCACCTCAGAAAATAGCAGTAGCACGGACGGACAAAAGACTACTGAGACTTTTCAGGACCTTGTAGCTTTAATTAAAATTTCCTGTGTTCACGTTTTGTACATTTACTTATCTCCAGAATAGCCTCTCCAAATAATTGTTCCTGAGTTGGGAATAAGGGTTTAAATGATCAGTGTCACATAATAATAATTTTAAAATGCAAAATTGCATCAGAATCATAGAATCATAGAAATGTAGAGTTGGAAGAGACCACACGGGCCATCCAGTCCAACCCCCTGCCATGCAGGAACACCCTCAAAGCACTCCCGACAGATGGCCATCCAGCCTCTGCTTAAAAACCTCCAAAGAAGGAGACTCCACCACACTCCGAGGCAGCCTATTCCACTGCCGGACAGCCCTGACTGTCAGGAAGTTCTTCCTGAGGTTCAGGTGGAATCTCCTTTCCTGCAGCTTGAATCCATTGCTCCTTTTCCTGGTCTCTGGAGCAGCAGAAAACAAGCCCTCTCCTTCCTCTACATGGCATCCCTTCAAATATTTAAACATGGCTATCATGTCCCCTCTTAACCTTCTCTTCTGCAGACTAAACATACCCAGCTCTCTAAGTCTATCCTCATAGGGCATGGCTTCCAGGCCCCTCACCATTTTGGTTGCCCTCCTCTGGACCTGCTCTAGCCTGACCATGTCCTTCTTGAATTGGGGTGCCCAGAACTGGACACAGTATTCAAGATGAGGTCTAACCAAAGCAGAGTAGAGTGGTATCAGTACCTCCCTCGATCTAGACACCATACTCCTATTGATGCAGCCGAGAATTGCATTGGCTTTCTTGGCTGCCGCATCACACTGCTGACTCATGTTCAGCTTGTGGTCTATTAAAACTCCTAGATCCCTTTCACACATACTGCTATCCAGCCACGTGTCCCCCATCCTATATTTCTGCATTCCATTTTTTCTACCGAAGTGTAGGACCTTACACTTCTCTCTGTTGAATTTCATTTTGTTAGCTTTGGCCCAGCTCTCCAATCTATCCAGGTCATTTTGAATTTTGATCCTGTCCTCTGGCGTATTAGCAACCCCTCCCAATTTGGTGTCATCTGCAAATTTGATGAGCATGCCCTCTATTCCTTCATCCAAATCGTTGATGAAGATATTGAACAGCACTGGGCCCAGGACAGAACCCTGTGGCACCCCGCTAGTCACTTCTCTCCAGGATGAAAAGCAGCCATTCGTGATCACCCTTTGGGTTCGGTCGGTCAACCAATTACAAATCCAACTAACAGTAGCCCTGTCCAGCCCGCATTTTACTAGCTTCTTTGCAAGAATGTCATGTGGAACTTTGTCAAAGGCCTTACTGAAGTCGAGAAATGCTACATCCACAGCATTCCCTTCATCTATCAAGCTAGTAACTCTATCATAAAAAGAGATAAGATTAGTCTGGCATGACTTATTTTTGAGAAATCCATGTTGACTTCTCGTGATTACCGCATTGTCACAGAAGAGCACTATTTTACTATAAGGATGTAAATAAAAAGCAATGCAAGGAAATTAGTAACCAAAGCCTCACCTCTGTGCCACAGTCAGATCCTTAACAATAATGTGGAGCTCAGATAATCAATATAGTGTGGGGGAATGGAAAGACCCAGCTGAAATCCACACCCAGTTGAAATCCAAGCTCTTTGCATGACTTTGAGCCAGTCATGATGCCTCAACATTATCAGCGTCACATAGTTGTTTTGATGGTAGGCATTATGCTGCCTTGAGTCTCTTGGGGAACGGTATGAGACAAATGTAATAATTAAATGCATGGTCTGGTGTCAAAGCCAACAAAATCCCTATGCTTAGTGCTTGATTGAGAATTAATCACTACCACTTCTCTTGGTCCATGTACAAGGTAGCATCATGTGAGACTACACACATGCACATGCGCATACACACACACACACACACACACTTGTTGTGTGCCTTCAAGTTGTTTCCAACGTACAGCAACCCAAGGGCTATCATGGGGTTTTCATGGCAAGATCTGTTCAGGAGGGTTGCCTCTTGACTTCCTCTGAAGCCGAGAGAGTGTGAGTTTCCATGGTTGAGCAGGGATTCAAACCCTGATCTCGAGAGTCATAGTCCAACAATCAAATCACTATACTATGATGGGTCATTTATACATACATATACTAATTTATGGTTCCATGCTTTCAAGTTGACTCTGACCTTATGGCTGTTCAGGTTCTATAAGGTTCTGCTAGCAAGATTTATTTAGAGGAGGATTGCTATTGGCTTCATATATTTATTTATTTGTTTGTTTGTTTAATTTCTATCCCACTTTTCTCTCATTATGGGATCCAAAGAAGCTTACAGTGTAAGTTAAAACAAAATAGTTAATAGACTATTCAATACAAAAGTTTTAAAATCATTAAACAACCAACCCAACTAACACAAACTAGTTTTAAAAATTTAAAATACATTCAACACATATTACGTATAAAAATTTAGCACGCTCACTGAATATCATTCTTCTTCAGCTGGTAAAGGCTAAAGCAGGGCTTTCCAAATGGTGTGCCATGACACATTAGTGTGTCACCTGAAGTGTGTAGGTGTGTCGCCTACAATCTTGGAAATGTATGTTATTATTTATAAATCGTATATTTTTAAAAATATATGAAAGGTTTTTATGAGACATGTTGTGTCCCCATACATTTTGTTATTACAATTTATGTATGTGTCTGTATCTCTTATAAGGGATTAGTTTAACCTTTGGTTTGCTAGTAAAACTGAAATTACTATGTCGTGAAATGATGCATGTCCAAAAAGTATGTCACTGACATGAAAAGTTTGGAAAGCTCTGAGCTAAAGAGACGTGTAAATAAGAAGGTCTTTGCCTGACGGCAAAAGGAGAACAGAGAGAGAGCCAACCAGGTCTCCTTTGGGAGAGAGTTCCAAAATCTAGGGGCAGCCACTAAGAAGCCTCTCAATCATATCTTCACCAGATGAGCCTGAGGAGGTAGTGGGACAGAGGGCCTTTCCGCACTACATTGTCATAGTGCTATTATTCCACTTTCAACATCCTGTGGAATGATGGGGTTTGTAGTTCACTGAGGCTAAAGGGCTCTTTGGCTGAGAATTCTCAATGCCCCTCCCTAAACTGCAAACCCCAGGATTCCACAGGATGTTGAAAGTGGAGTAATAGCACTATAACTGTGTAGAGCAGAAAGGCCTAGAGAGAAATCCCTCACCACAAAGGTTGTAAGACTCATGCAGACTCATACAGGGAGACAACATTTTTTTTCAGATAATCTAAGTTTAGACCTGAGATGTATAGGGATTTTTCATCCATGACCAGCACCTTACATTATGCCTGGAAACAGACTGGAAGCTAAGGAAGGGTTGGGCTGGAAATTCCCTGTAAAAGTGGTGAGTTGACATGGTGGCCCAGTATCTCCTTTCTCTCGCCCATCTCCTTCCTTGAGGTTTTTGGTGCAATAAATCAAGCTGCAACCCATTCTTAGCTGGCCAAGCACCTGCTGG
Organism: Cyclura pinguis; assembly: GCA_030412105.1. Lineage (NCBI taxonomy): Eukaryota > Metazoa > Chordata > Lepidosauria > Squamata > Iguanidae > Cyclura > Cyclura pinguis. The sequence goes on from CM059599.1 coordinate 125,175,155, forward strand.
TGGAGGAGGAGGAAGAAGAACAGAGGCTGGTTTTAAAAGACCTGTACAGCCTGATCAGAGCCATTGGGAGGAAAAGTTCCCCCAGAAAAGAAGCATCTGAGGTGGGGAGGCAGGGGTTGGAAAAAAATCACAAATAATCGAAGCTGTGAAAGTCAAACCTGCAAATGTGGAGGGCTGACTGTATATCCTGTCTTTCTCCCAGAGTGGGACTGAAGGCAGCACACAACCTTTTAAAAGCACAATACAGTTCAATTCCCTGCTCAGCCACAGAAACTCACTGGATGACCTTGGGCATGTCACACTCTCAGCCCCAGAAAACCCCATGATAGGCTTGCCTTCGGGGTCACCATAATTTGGAAATGACTTGAAGGCGCACAAAAACAATAACAAATACAACAACAAGTTAAAACAATTTTTTTTAAAAAACAACACAAGTTAAAAATGCTAGGTAAAAGCATTTTTAAAAACACATCTAAAACATAATAAAATAGAACAGCCTCCATCAAAAGCTCCAACTGCTGCAACAGATTTAAAACCAAAAACATCCTTAAATTAAAAAAAAAAGTGTTTTTACCGGCCAGTAGAAAAACAGCAGGAGGAAGTCAACCAGACCTCCAAGGCAAACAGCCACTGCAAATGTTCTCTCCCGCCTCCTCAACAGGCACCCCTGTGATGATGGTGAGACCAAAGCCATTTCCGCACTAGACTGTTATAGCGCTATGATTCCACTTTCAACCTCCTATGGAATCCTGGGGTTTGCAGTTTCGGGAGGGGCCGGCTGGCCCCTCCCGAAACTGCAAACCCCAGGATTCCATAGGAGGTTGAAAGTGGAATCATAGCGCTATAACAGTCTAGTGTGGAAATGGCCCAAGAGAAAGTCCTCCTCTGCAGATCTTAAGAGCTTGGCAGGCTCATATAGGGAGATATGGTTTTTCATAGATATTGGTTGTATAAGTGTACACATATGTAACCATATGTCACATGGTACACTGAATGCATACATGGAACAGATAAGCATCCGTGTTCAGTTTGAGCTGTTGTGCCCGATGCAATCAGTCTAACTAGAGCCCTGTTGAGTCATTACAAACAGAAAGGTTACAAAAGGATTCTGGGATCGTGTGATGGTTCAGTGCCTCCTTCCATCCTTCCCACATAGTCTGTGAAAAGCAGATAAATCTACATAGTGGCCTCCAATACAGCAGAGTGCTCTCATTACTGTAATTTTGGTCACAAGAAAACTTATAAAATGGCTCTCTCGTTCTCTGCAGCGAAGAAGGAATAAACAAGAAATATGGATTCCCTACACCAATCAATACACTTAATTGAGTACTGTATAACCCTTATTAATATCATCAGGAAATAGTTTTGGTTGCCTTTGTGCTTCCCCCCTTATTAAAATTACACATACATAAAAAATGAAGGAGGAAAAAAACCGGTAATCTGCTAGCATGGCTGAGATTAAACAGGCAATTTGGATATCTTCACAAATATATTAAGAATGTAACATGATCTCTTAGACTGACTTTTAGTTACAGACTGAGGAGATATGAGTTTCATAAAGAGTTGTATCTGAAAGTATTCCTCCCAGATGTGGCTTCAGCCATGGTCCAGAGTGGCGTTGATGAGTTACACTGAGGAAGCTAGAAAAGGCCAACATATCAGTTTCAAGTTTCATAAGAGATTTTTGCTTGTATCCACTTCAGGAAATGAATAGTGCATTCATAACTTGTGTGGGTTCTTTTTTTCTCCCCCTCATCCAGGAGATGAGCTTTAACATTCTGATTTAGCCCCAGGGTATTAAATTTCTTTAACACTTTACCACATTAGAACATGCTTTCCATCTCAACAAAGATGATGCAATCTCATGAATGGGAGAGGGGAGGGAGTTGGCAAAAGTGCCCTTCCATAACAAGCCATAAAAATTTATGATGCACATCATCTGATAATGGCACGCAATGAATTGAATATTTCCTTATGGATACTACTTGAGAAGATATATCATGTGAAGCTATCATAACACTTCAGTCACTCCACAATTGCTACTTGAAAATGTATTTCTTTTACTGTCCATATAACAGATTTTTTAACAGTGCCAAAATTTAGTCTGGCTACGGAGGTGAAAAAAAGCACATTATTTCCCCTCTTGTGCTGCATTTTCCACAGCAGCCCCTTCCCCTAATGTCTCCTCTCTTGCTGGTTTTCTTTCTTGGTTGCCTTTCTCATTCTATCTCTTTTTAGCAGGCATGGTTATTGCTGATGACATATGATTTATTGAACATCAATATCTAGTGCAGCCCATCCACATCCGTTTTAATTATGACATTAGGATTATTTTCATAGCAGTTTTTGTAATTACACTATATTTGGGGGGGGGGGGGGAATCATTCATGAACTGAGTTGTTTTGCATTCTCCAGGCTTTTCAAAACCTCACACCTGTTTTTCTTAGGTTTGGGAGTCACATCAGTCCATAAATCCTTCTGCATTCCCTGGTATAGTTTCTTACGAAGTAAAACTCCGCTCCCCCTGCCACACACATATCCATTTGCCCAACTGTTTTCAATACTTGCAGTCATGCCTGAAGTTGTCAATCAAGGAACAGTTTATCAGTCTAGGCTTTTCTTTTTTAAGCTTAAACTTGGTGACTTTGGAGACCTGTCAACACCCAGTTGCTTTTAGCCCTAACAATAAAGTCACACTCTATCTCCCACCTAGTAGCTTTAGATTAAATTCTGATGCTACATACGTCATATTTACATAGTTAAAACTCATAACAAAGCAACCCACAGGCAATAGGATGTAATAACCATGCAACAGAGCTATTTCCTGTCCCCTTTTCTCTCCCATACCATGTTTTGTGTAGTTTATTGGATGTGAATGTTTTGAAAATGAAAATCATCTGAGGAGAGAAAAATGCTCACCAGGCATGAGGTTTTAGAAGTATTCAACTGAAAGAATATATAGAGCTGTAAATGCTTGGCCACCTCTGGTATTATAAAACAAAAACTGGTTCAGTATTGCTTTTTATTTCTAGAGGATGAATAGAATAGGGAGGGGGCATGATTATATACTTTAATATTATATTTTAATATTTTTGATTCTATTCACATTAAAGGAAAACAATTAACTTGGAGTCAGAAAACCTTAAACACCAAAGGTTTTACAGTTTTCATTTTGAGACACAAAGGGACTATTACAAATACACTGTAATGTGAACTTTGCCCAAGAACGGTGACCCTCTGCTTGTAATGCCTTCTAAAAACAACCCATTCAATCAAATCAGAAATTTTCTTGTCAGTCTTTAGAGGGCTGAGAAGTAGAGCCAATAAAAACAGCCACGTTTGGAAAAATTGGTCACGTGTCTCTCCTTCTATATTAGTAAGCCACTGGCTGTATCAGTGTTTGAGAGTCCCAGGCCATTTCCGCACTACACTCTTATAGTGCGATTATTCCACTTTCAACATCCTATGGAATCCTGGGGTTTGCAGTTTCGGGAGGGGCCAGCCGGCCCCCTGCCAAAATTGCAAACCCCAGGATTCCATAGGATGTTGAAAGTGGAATAATCACGCTATAAGAGTGTAGTGCAGAAATAGCCCCAGTCTAGAACACACTTTAAATGCACATACAGAGAAACTGCACTTGTGAGCTACTACGGGAGACCTCACAACAAATATGCTGATGTGTCAACACAAAGGAATTCTTCTGGTTGGATGACCAATTTCTAATGAAAGCAAAGGAGAAGTCCTTAGAAAGAGAGGAAAGGCATGTTGGTCACATGATTTGCCAGAGAGAGGGAATGGGCCAAAAAAGTTCAGTTAGTTGGTCCTTGAAGCATCCAGGCTATTTCCTCATTTGGCATCTCTGCTGATTGACTCAGGCATGAATGCAAATAGGTAGTTCATCCTATTTTTCACACTTGGGGTTGTAGCCTGTATTTGACTCTGTATTTGAAATGCAGAACTTGGACAATTACTTTTTATAAGTTTTTCTTCCTTTTCTGTAAATTACAACAAAGCCCAAAGTAAGTAATTACCATTGACCTTACACTCACTCACCCTCAAATTTTTAATGTCATGTGACTTGGGGATTGTGCCTTCAAGTCACTGGTCAACTTCTGGCAACTCCATGGATTTCATAGCGTTTTCTTAGCAAGGAATACTGAGGTGGTTTAGTGAGTTCCTTCCTCTCAAATACAGCCTATAGTACTTAAATATTGCTTGGCAGTCTCTCATCCAAGTACTAACCTTTGCTGACCCTGCTTAGCTTCCAAGATCAGATAGGCCTTTAGGGTATTTAGGCAATACCATGTTTTTTGGTACTAGAGATATAATTCTTCACTAAGTTTCTTCTTGGAGAAAACAATTAGTATTTTCTTGCCACTGTAAAAAAACTCACCAAAGGCCATGCCATTTTTTTAAGCCTATTCACAACTCAGGACTTATTCTGCAAAAATTTACATATGGTTGTTTTGCACAGAAAATGGCATTTTCTGCATAGAAAACAGGGGGAAAAATGCTATTTTCTATGCAGATCAACCACATGCAAATTTTACACAAAATAACTCCTTAATCACAGTATTTCCTGTGCAGGAAGGAGCATTTTTAACAGAAAATAATACTTCTGCATGGAAAATTCTGTGTCCCACACAGAAGATGCTGTTTTCTGTGAGAAGCAGCCATGTGTGGATTTTGTGCAGAATAAGTCCTGAACTGTGAAGGTTCTTGTCACCTCAGGGTTTTTATCAGGGTTGAAAAACCAGCTTTTTGAGTCTGACCCTTAAAGGAGCTGTCCAAGTTGCTAAGCCTAGGGCCGTTTCCACACTACACTGTTGTAGCGCTATTATTCCACTTTCAACATCCCGTGGAATTCTAGGGTTTGTAGTTCACTGAGGCCAAAGAGCTCCCTGGCTGACAATTCTAAATGTCCCTCACTGAACTGCAAACCCCAGGATTCCATACGATGTTGAAAGTGGAATAAGAGCACCATAACAGTGTAGGGCGAAAATGGCCTAGGTGCGGGTAGAGTTTAGCACCTTGAATAACTCCTTCAAAATTCATTCTAAAACCTAGAGTAGAATCACTGCCCCTCTGAGCTGGAAGCCGTAAGCTGCCCTTGCAAATAACCATTCAGGACCTACAAAGTTCAAACAGGAATACAGAAGCTCATAATCTGAGCAGGCAGTCACCACATTCAGATCAAACGACAACAATGTATGTATTTCATTGTATTTTTCTAAATCCCAAATGTATGCACATCTTTTGCCTGTTTCTTATCTAGGTGCAAGAAAAAAAAATTTCCTTCTCATGAGAGAATTACTGGACAAAAAATAATACACTTCTGCATGCATTTGAAAATACAAACATTTTGTACATATTCCCATTGACAAAAGCATGGTTGTAGATATTTAGTGACTGTTGATATTAAAATTCATGGCATGAAGAAGAAATTGAAATATATATGACAAAGATATTTTGAGCATTCTAACAAAGTTGGAAAACGGTTAGCCTATAGACTAAAAAAAGAAAAGGAGAAAAGATTGATTCTAGAAATCAAAGAAGGGGAAAAGATACATAATCACTCAAGGAAGATAAAGTCAGCATTTTATGATTATTTTTAGGAAATTATTTGCCGACCAAGATGATTCAGAACAACATTTAAATAATATCCAAAAGTACCTGGAAGAAACGAAGTTAACACAGATCAATAAGGAACAAAAGCTGAAATATTGAATGCAATTAAAAATCTAAAAATCAGAAAAGCTCCAGGCCCAGTTGGATGTACTGCACACTATTATAAAATCTTTTAGGACCAATTAGTTGACCCCCTACAAAAGATGCTTAATGGACTAGAATTGACAAATAGACCAGATTCATGGGGAGATGCAATAATCAGTTTGATTCCCAAGGCAAAGATCAGCCAGAGGTGAAGAATTACAGGCCAATATTGTTGTTAAACATAGACTATAAAATATTTGCATCTATTCTTGCTGAAAGATTGAAAAAGATTCTAAATAACTGGATATTTGAAGATCAGAATGGTTTTCTCCCAGTAGATCAATAAAGGATAAGACCATAATAATAATAAATATAATCAAACATTATCATAAACACAATGAAAAAAAGTTGGGTTTGATTTTTGTAGATGCGGAGAAAGCCTTTGACAATGTAAGATGTAGATTTATGACACAAGTTTTGAAAAAAATGAATATAGGAGAGAAATTTATCAATTGGATAAAATTGATATATAATAGCCAGTCAGCAAGTATATTAATAAATGGAGGAAAAACAGAAAAGCTCTATATTAAAAAAGGAACTAGACAAGGATGTCCACTCTCACCATTAATGTTTTTGATAGTGATAGAGATATTGAATTTTAAAATAAGACAAGATCCAGAAATAAGGGGTGTCTGAATTCAGGATCAGATGTTCAAATTCAGGGCCTTCGCCGATGACTTAGTAATTATACTTGATGATCCAATTTAAAGTGTAAATAAATTAATTTCAATTTTTCAAGGTTTCAATTAATTTCAATTAGGCAAGGTTTCTGGAATTAATGTGGAAAAGACTACAATGATAACTAGGAATATGACAAAACAAGAAATAGAAATTGAACAAGCATCTCAGTTTAAGATATCAAAAAAAGTAAAATATTCTGGAATTAATATTACTAAGAATAACACTGATTTATCTGACAGCAATTACAAAAAAAGTCTGGTTAAATGAAAAAGAAGATCTCCAAAAATGGTTGAAACTTGAATTGTCAATGATGGGAAGAATTGCGACAATTAAAATGAATATCTTACCAGAATGATTTTTTTGTTTTACAATCTCCCTGTGATTATGAACGATGTACCATTTAACCAATAGAAAAATGACTTATCAAAATTCATTTGGAATGGTAAAAAGCCATGCATAAGGTGGAATATTTTGAAAGATGCAACAGAAAGAGGTGGAATAGGGCTCCCTGATTTAAAATTGTATTATCATGCCAGCTGCCTCCGCTGGCTAATTGATTGGATTAAACTAGAAAAAACGAGATTATTAACTTTGGAAGTTTTTCTGATCTGTTTTTCAGTTGGCACGTACATTTGTGGTATGAAAAGGTAAAAGTGAATAAAGATTTTAATAATCATTTTATAAGAAAACCTCTCTTGAAAACACGGCTTCTGTATAAAAACAAACTTTATTTGAAACTACCACTATGGGTATCAACACATGAAGCTTTTTATAGGAGAGAAAGGTCCCAATTGAATCATTGGATAACATACAAAGACCTGGTAAAGATTCAAGGTGATAAAATAGTCTGGAAAAATAAAGAGGAAATGTCAAAATATGGATTTACTACACACTGGCTTTTGCAGAGGCAACTGGCAGAAAGATTTAAAATGGACTTAAAAATGATTGGAATAGAGCCTATGGAAAGAGAGTTTGATAAATTGTTAAAACCTGGTATATTTTACCATCTCATTGGTAAAATATATAAAATACTATTACCCTTACAGATGGAACTGGAAGTCATCAAAGATAATATGATAAAATGGGTGCAAAATATTGGACACCCAATTTCACTGGAAAGTTGGGAGAACTCATGGAAAGATACACACACAAAAATTAAAAAGTGGTAGTTTAAAAGAGAATTATTATAAAATTTATTTCAGATGGTATTACACACCAGCACAAATGGCTAAAATAAGTAAGAATACCAAAAATACATACTGGAAATGCTCTGAAAAGGGAACCCTGTACCACCTTTGGTGGAGTTGCGACATAGCAAAGAAGTATTGGAGGAATATGAATGATTGTATTACTAAAACTCTTCAAATTAACTTCCCAATGAATCCTGAAATATATTTGTTAAATATATTTGTTAAATATATTTGATGTCAAATGTTTTAAAAAGAGTTCATTACGAAAAATGATGATTTATATGGTCACAGCTGCTAGACTGGTATTTGCACAAAGGTGGAAACAAAAAGAAGCTCCAGATATTGATGAGTGGTTATGGAAGTTATATGATTTAAGTGAATTAGATAAATTGACAACTATATTGTCGGACAAATCCATTAAACAGTTTAAAGAAGAGTGGAATCTAATTTCCCCTCTTTGGGAGTCTATTTGGGGGAAAACAGCCACAATTGGATGAAAACTATAAGATACAGGTTTAGAATTTCTTTATATGGTAGAAGAGAAAAGTTATGATGTGACAGATTAATATTTTAAAAGATATTATTCTTTGTCTAGACGGAGGTATATGTATAAATAGGATAAAAGTTAGAAATGTGAAGTTAAGATCAAAGAGTTATAACCACTCATAAATAATATAATAAAAAAATGGATTTTGAAATTTTGAGAGATAAGGATCCTATTGATGTAGCTTTAACATGTCTAGTTGAGGTAGAGTTTTATTTTGACATACTAAATAAATGTTAAACTTTGTTGGTAAATGCTAGATAAGATATAATTGACCATGAAATAAGTGTAAATAATGGAAGATCACTAGGTATGTATTTATATTTTATTTTATTGAAATTATGCTGTAAATTGTGATTCTGTTATTCATTACTTTTTTCTTTTTTATCTTCTTTTTATTATTGTTGTATATGAAATTGGCTTTTTTTTTGCTGTTTTATAATTGTTTATGGATATATCTCTTGTTTGAAGTTCCTTACTCCCTTTTTCCCTTTCCTTTTGCTTTAATGGATTGATTAAAAAGAGTTTAAAAAAGATATTAAAATTCATGAATTGTCTGCTGCATATATTAATTCTTTAAAATATATTGTGTCTTTCACAACTGCAAATTTCAGAGGCAAGGGTATGCTTTGTCTAACAACAATTCTGGAGTATTGCAAAATGCTAATTATTTTGTGGAGATATACAGAACTAGCAAAATTCTGTCCAACCCTGCTTCCTGATCATATATTCCAGTTCAGTTCTGGCCTCCAGATGCACAGTAGGGATCTCCCAGCTCTTCCTTTCTTTGCCCTTGGATGGGGGGAGGAGGAAGAGGAGGAGGGGGGAGGAAGAGGGGGGAAAGGAGACCCTGAAAGACTGCATGGAAAGAGAAGTTATGTCCATTCTAAATACACAATTGTGCCTGCCCCTGACAAGAGGAATTCGTGGTTCGAGGGTGAGAATTCCTGCTTCTTTCCCCCTCCTTAATTCAGACTCTGCCAAATGGTGCACTTGAGAAGAGATTTCTCTTTCTTAGATCTTGAACAAAGCCTGCTCTGTAATGTCAGCTCTGCACACCAAGTGGACAGCTCTTCTCCAAACTTCCCTTCCCACCTCCCCACCTTATGCTTTTCCCTGGCATAACAGTTTCTTGGTTGGGGTGGGGGGGTTTCCCCCTTCATCCTCTCCCCCCCCGCTCCCCCCCTTTTCTAGATGTGAATCTTTCTCACATCTGAGTGTCATGTCTGATCTCTGTAAGTTACTCTTTCATTGATACGTCCACCCCAGGTGGTCTCTCTCTTGCTCTGAGAGCCGCTGAGCTTGAGACTTCCCGGGCACTTGCCCTCTGCTGCCACCAAACCCCTACCGAACAATGTGCTTTCACAAGTGCACTTTTAGGAAATTAAGCCTAGCTTAGCTTTCTCTCCTCCCTTCCCTTATCTATTTTCTCTTTGCTTCTGCAGTTGGAGGTTCACTTGGTTGCAAGCAAGTTTTTATTTTCACTTATTTATTTATTTTTTCTTTGCTTCTGGAGTTAACGTTTGTCTCTGTTTCAGGCAGGGAAAGTAAGAAAACTTTGGTATTTTCAACATATGAGATTATAATGTGTAACGTATGCAGCCAGATGCATAATGGAAATCTATGCATCTGTTTGCGATGGTGGTGATTGCCTCAGATCACACCATCATGCACCAGAGCTCCATCTGTCTTGTCAATGCTTCCCATTTCATAGTTTGGCTGTAGAAATTTAGGAGATTTGCCTCCACCCCTCTAACTCCTACTCTTCAAGCAGATAAGTGAAATGCCTGGCTTTGTGTTAGCGCATCCCAAAATAGTCCTTCAAGTATCACTTGGGGAGGAAGGCAGGACAATCAGACCCAGGAAGAAAGACGCTCACCTGATGATGCCTCCCAAAGGAGGAGGATGCTTCGTTAATTAAGAAGTCACTTTCAATTAGCAGAAAGCTTTTTAAATGATCGAATGCACCATCTATTGACTGAAGGTGACAGGGCTTGTGAAACTGGGCTCTGTGAATGACCCAACACATGTCAAACTGCAGCACAGCTGGTCTGGGTTCAGCCTATATTTTGGATGATTTCTAGTGCTGTTTTCTTAACATTCTCTTTCTCAGCTCATATTAAAGAAACACTCATAGAACTGCATGGCAAGGTAGGAGGGAAAAATGGAAACTGGTAGTAACATCACTTTGGTGAATCCTGATTGTAGAGATTTCTCATTCTCATTGTTCCTAGAACCTGGAAATAACATGCTATGGTTAATATAATTTTTTATATAATTTTATGTAATTAGTTAATCTTTTTTAGAAAAGAGATCATAACAAAATTTCAAAAGTAATGTAACCCGTGGAAATGAAGTAACTGTATTGCTGTACATTTCCATTTATTTTCTGCTCTTCTAATTTCAGGGCCATATTCATTTTTAAGGACATTTTAACAGAAATTTATCATCCTTTATGGCATTCGCTCATTTATACTATGATGTTTTTTAAGTAATGAAAAGCAAGGAGAAAAATAACATGCAATGCAATGAATAGCACAAATGATTACTTTCTAAGCGTTACAACCTTGTTATAAGCTGCCTTGTTGTGTGGAAAGTAGGATATAAAATAAAATAAAAGTAGTTAATTACTTTTCCAATACTGTAATGAGTAACAAAACAAATTACTTTTAAAAGGTAATTTTCCAGCCTCTGGTTCTTGCACAGCAATTCATCAAATCCTATTGAACTGGCTCTGCCGTCCGCACAGGTGGTATTGAGAAGAATTAAACTTTTGATATTCAGAAAATTCTAATCATTTGTATCTATCTGTAATCACGGCTGATACAACTATTTCTCTCTGTTAGAGATGTTTCGGGAATTCAGTATGTGAATTTTGATGTGAACTGATCTATTCTGCAACTTGGAGAGTAATATACAACAGCAAATATCCAGTGGGTTTTGCCCTCGTATGAACTTTGTGATTTCATTTTCAGCTAAAGAGAGAGAGAGAGAGAACAAAAAAGCATTTAAAAAAGTACATTGTACTATCAAAAGCTCTTGCAAATGCATATGTTTGGATAAAATAAGTTTAGAAATATGTGTTTGGTGAGAAAATTCTTTCAAAGCACATACTTAAATATGGATTTATGGATGAATTATTGTGCAGAATTGTTTTTAAACACACACTGTTGAAGAAATGGGATGGGGTAGACTCACAGACAGCATCTGGAGAATGGGGAAGAAGGGGAAAGGGCCCTGCTGGGAAACCTTCCTGTGAGATATTGGGGATGAACGTTGCTTCTTTGAGTTGACTAGCCACCGTGTCCACTACAGTTTCAACATCTTGACATGAACTATGCACTGCACATTATACATGGATACCAGTGACTTGACATTACTTAGCAAGGCAGCATTTATTTCTGGATTGGGTCAAATATTTAACATTTAATCTTGACACTGTGCTCTTGAAGAAACATTTCAAATCAGACAAGTTTTGTTTTGTTTTAATAGTGAAGACAAAATAATGTTTGGACCTAGGAATATAGCCATTGGATTTTTTTTTTTTTTTTTAAGAGCCAATGTTGTGTAGTGGTTTGAATTTTGGACTACAACTCTGGGAAACCAGGTATGAATCTTCACTCAGCCATGGAAACCCATTGAGTGACCTTGGGCAAGTCACACGCTCTCATCCTCAGAAGAAGGCAAAGAAAAAACCCCTCTGAACAAATTGACCAAGAAAACCCCGTGATAGGTTTGCCTTGGGGTCATGTAAGTCAGAAACAACTTGAAGGCACACAACAACAACAACAACATTTTAATGGCATTAGAATATCACTCTTGCACTGGCAGTCTATGTACCTTAGGAGTTACATGATTCTGCCCCAACCTTAGGCATTAAAATGTTTACATTCGTCACAAATCAGCATCTCCTGGCCCTGAAGTCAGTATATAGTCTATGTATGTGCATCACTGCACATTGGAGTATATAAAGATTACTCCCAAGGCATAGGGCCTTTCTACACTACACTATTATAGTGCTATCATTCCACTTTCAACATCCTGTGGAATTCTGGAGTTTGTAGTTACTGAGGCCAAGAAGTTCTCTGGCTGAGGATTCTAAATGCCCCTCCCTAGACTGCAAATTCCAGATTGCATAGGATGTTGAAAGTGGAATAATACCACTATAACAGTGTAGTGCAGAAAGGCCCATAGACTGACTGCATAGTAAAGAGGCTGCAACCAGGACGGGGAAAAATGACTTTGTTGGTCCTCGCTTTTTGCTTCACTTATTCAGCTTGACATGATTAGTGCTACAATTTGCATAGGAACAAAATGTTTTCAGCTATCTATTACATGAATCAAATGGGTATTAACTTGTATGACTCGTATTAACAAAATATTTATGAAAATTGATACGAAACAATGGAAAATTTCTCTCATTAAAATGAAACGAACCCATACTTGAAGAAGGCGGCTTTCGTGACACAAACCCTGCAATCAACCGCATAATTTGCCATTTTGTTTGTAACTTGCACCAAACCTCTACTTTGTTATTACCCACCCATAGAATTTTTGGTTTTCTTGTTTGCATTGATGTCTAGGATTACTTCTGTCATACATTACATGTGAAGTCAACACTTGAATAAACTTTATAGTAAAGTTTAATTTTAACCCTCTTGACTTTTTCATTTTCTTTCTTTCTTCTGGTAAGGTAATGTTTTTATCCAATAAGTGGAATGGATCAGATTAATCAACTGGAAATGGTCTAACAGAAGACATGTTGGTGCTACAGTAGTACTATTTAAAGTAGTAGTCCCTGGGCCAGTGCCAGTCCAGGTCTGAAGCCATTGGTTGCTAGTCCCTGGTGAGTTTTCAGGAAAGAAAAAACAATTATAGCCAACAGGCACTAATACGATTCCAGGCTCTGGCATATTTTGGGGAAAAATAATTTCCAGTCCCCACATAAGATAGCCTGATAGGCATTGTTGTAGAGACCAGGGGGGTTGTGGGTAAGATATATTGATGCCTTTTATTAGAGCAGTTCTCTTAGTAATACACAGACCACATTCACACTTATTGTTGCTCCCATGCAGACACTTCAGGAGTATCTATGATCTCACAGGTAGGCCCAAGTGGTACATTTGTAGGAACCAGTGCTTCCATGAGAGGGATAGAGATATAACAGCAGATATTATTCACATTGATCAGACACAGAAGAACCATGTGATGCTCACAAAGAAACATTACTGATATTTTATCAGTTTATTTTATTTATTTATTTATTTGCCCAGAGACATCAAAAGCCACACAGCATATTCAAAATGCAATCTCCGTGAGTGCTGCATTGATAAGAACCCATTGGCAATGTCCATGGTTCCTAAGATACCTTTACAGGTATCAACCAGGCCTTCACAAAGAAATGAGCCTTCACAGAACTCAGCCAGAAAAGGAAATCTGAGTTGGTTCTGAGGTGAAATGCAAAATCAGCAATGCCAACACATAAGTAAATAGAGATTCCTTCTCTTGGAAGGACAGATCAGACAGACAGACCAAATAAATTCTCCATATAAGGAGAAATACACATGATGGTAATAAACCCATGTTTTTACACATGGATTGCCACCAATCACATCTAAAGGAAGATAAGGAGGGATGATTCCAAGGTAATTAACTACTGAACTCTCCCTTCAGTGACCGCTTTCTCCATGAAAAGCAATGGGATGACCTGTGACTTCCTAATGATTATTGCTAGATAGCATTCTAATAAATAAATAAATAACATATAAACTGTGTGTTGTCGATGTTGTTGTTGTTGTTGTTGTGTGCCTTCAAGTCATTTCCAGCTTATGGTGACCCTAAGGTGAACTTATCGTAGGGTTTTCTGGGGATGAGAGCATGTGACCTAACCAAGGTCACTCAGTGGCTTTCCATGGCTGAGCGGAGAATCAAACCCTCCTAATTTCCATCACCTTTTGACACTTTCCACTGCTATTCCTTCTGGTAAAACCGGCCTTTCATAAGAGCATAGAGGAGGGAACTGGAAAAACCACTTCTGAGTATTGCTTGACTAAGAAAACCCTACGAAATTTGTAAGTCAAAAGGCAACTTGAAAGCACGTAACACACGCAGAGGGCCTTGAAGGCCACTATAAGCCTCACCCTCCATTGTATGGTTGGCAACTATCATATGATGACAGATGGTTTTGAAACAAGAGTCAACTCAGTACATAATTTGTATGGATTATTCACATTAGAATAGCTCCATCTATACTTAGCAGAAAGATATTATTATGCATGGAGCAGGGCATTAAAAAAATAAAATAAAGGGAAGGCAAACTGCATGTCCAAACAAACTATCTTGCCTGCAGTTTCAAAAATATGTAGGGGTGCGGTTGCAGGAGAAACCAGCACAGAATAATAAATATACTTCACACACAGACATGCACGCAGAGAGAGAAAGAACTAATAAAGATGTTCAATAGAAATATAATGTATAGAGTTGTTACTTTGCCTCGCAAATGCACTATGAGAACTGAAATTGTGTGAAATCTGTGTGAAAATTAGAGGCTACAGTGGCCATTATGCACCAGTGACTTTTTTTTTTAACTTTATATTGAATAATTCAAAAGAAATGACTTAACTCTGCATTTACTCCCTGCCAAGCTATGGACTGAAAGGCTGGACTTGTTTATCATCTGCAACAAGGAAGAAGGCAGCAGCTTTATGAAACAAATACAACTATCACCATAGGAGAGTCAATAAATGATCCCAAACCCAGTAATATTTGTGGATTGTTTTTTAAACAGAGGCTAGACGCCTTTCTCAAATGTCAGCTTAGTTGCTCAGTTCAATCACTACTCATAAACTGCATGAACTGTATGGGGTCCATTGACATCATATGTAAGAAACTGAGCCAGTGGAGGTGGTGTTGGGAATATGTTGTTTGAAGTACAGACATTTACATGTGTACACTGTCCCATCCCCAAACCAATGTCATAATGGCTATCAGATGGTCACATTTTCAGAAGGGGAAAATTGTTTTCTTTTGATTTTATTATTTACTTATGTGACATCACACAATGCTAGGGAATGTCACTCAGTGCTGGGGATAGAATGAGTATTTGGATTTTTCAAACTTTGCTTATCAGCAGTGGATGTTTCATACATTTCAAAGACAGATGTTTGCAGAAGTGAGATAGAATATTATCACATGTTCTCCATCTCTCCTGTCAAGTTGAGGATCAGTAACATAACAAACATAAATACAGCTAAGTAGTGATAAAGCTTCTATGCCAGCTGGAGCCATGACTTCGAAGGCCATATTAATACTCCTTCCCAGAAATGCTTGGCAGGTAGCACCCCAAACTAGGCTTCCTCTGATAATCTCAAGAAGGCAGGCAGTCTTTCTCTCTCTCCCTCTCTCTCTCTATCTGTTTGTATGTTAGAATTATCTGCAAAGTTGTTTTGCTTCTACCACTTCTTGAAAAAAGCATCCAAGCTGTATCTATTTATTTCACTTCAGAGCCTTTTTACTTCAGAGCATGTGGTACCCAGGCAGTCACCCACCATTCCAGATGGCTTGGAGGACCAGTTCTGTTTAGTGTCAGCAGTAGAAATGTGTCATATGCCTTCAGGGCATTCTTTGTATGTAATTTAAAACATCGGTGCTGCCACTGGCCTAAATCCAGTTGCTTAGTCCCAGCTAGATGAGACCCATTAAATCAACTGCTGGATGCTAAGCCAACAGTTATGTAAATCCCAATTGATTCAATAGGTCTACTCTATTTGCAAGTAACAATTGGATTTTGATTATTGTTACTATCGCTAAGGGTCACTATGGCCATTTCCGCACTACACTCTTAATAGCGCAGTTATTCCACTTTCAACATCCTATGGAATCCTGGGGTTTGCAGTTTAGGGAGGGGCCAAGTGGCCTATGTCTTAGGCCAGAACCTGTGTGTGTGTGCAAACACACACACACACACACACACACACACACACACACCAAGCCTCAGTCCTGGAGTAATTATAATAGTGTAATAGAGCAGCCTGGTCTCTGACTCTGGGACTGAAACCTAACAAGTGTCCTTGGGCAAGTCACAGTCTCTCTGCTTCAGAAGAAGGCAACAGGAAACTCACTCAACAAATCTTGCCAAGAAAACCTTTTGATATTGCTGCCATAAGTTGCATCATCTCAAAGGCACATAGCAATTGCGACAAGTAGACCAGTATTTCTCAGCCTGGCACCCTCCTAGTAGTGTTGAACTAGGAGCCTCACTTTTTCCGACCAACACTGGCCGTCTTTACTGGGAATGATGGGAGTTATAATCCAGCACATCTGGAGGGCATTCTTTGGAGGTACGGTGCAGTAAAGTCTCTTTAAGCATATGCATATTGCTATTCCCTCACCACAGATTAAGCAAAACAAGCCCCGACGCATCTGGGATTAGGTGAAAGCATTTCCAGATCACAAAAATAAGATTTCCATAGCAACAGGATACTCTCTGATTGCTTCTGCTGCCCCACAGAAATTAAATACTGGTTGGACTAATTTGCTTTCCCTATGTATAGTTAAAATCATTAAGTATAAAATTAAGACATTAAGGTGATTCAATCTGAAACAGACTCCAAGTACTTCCAGGCATTTTACAGCTCCAGCATCAGAATTCTCTGTAGCTTTCCATGTGACCAAACTGTTTCATGTTTTCTTTGATTATAAAGGAAATGGTAAGAGTTCTGATCCCAGCAGATGTTCTTGGCCAACAGGATGAAACTGAAACAAGAAAGACGTTCCTGAGTTATGTGCTCAGCTTACAAAATGGAGGGGCAGGATGTTGCAACTTGCGATCTCTGTTAAAGCATTCCCAGATCATTAAAGACTGTCATCTCCCAAACTACAGGCTGCAGAAGCCTCAAGGGAGAAGAGAAAGCAAAGCAGAAAGAGGTGTTGTGGTGGTTAATGGATAAACATCCACAACCCACCTGTAAGCTGCCACTTTTACTACTGCTGCCGGCACAATTCTCCAAGGCAGGAAAGGACAACATGGAGAAAGAGAGTCACATTTATCTCTAGGCAATGGCCATTATAGATTGGAGGCATATTTCATAGCACAGACTGTGAAAAATTATTTCTTTGGGCTATCAATTTGAGAATCCTACAACCAAAGTGGTCAATGGCCCTGCTGGCTGTAGGACTTGGGAAACTGCAAGTCAAAAAGAAACTTTTTCAAGCTCTGGGCAACATCTTCAGATTCCACAATGTGGATAATGCCACCTTGCAATAAACCCATTCTTTTCTATGGCCATTTCCACACCGGGCTTCTGTAACGGTGCAGAGCAACCTCTCACGGAGCTCTTCTACACTGTAGAATGGACTGGCGTGGACTACTTTTTGTAGGTCCACACCAGAATCCACTCAGGAGCAGCCGGAACTAGCCGCGCTGCGTGTTTTTTAAAAACCTCTTTTTTGAGGTTGTTGAAAAGCACGGAGCGCGCAGCCCCGTGCCGCTCCGTCGCCCGGCTCCGACGCGGATTTGCAGGCCCGCACAAATGCGTGCCTGCAGATCTGCCGGGGGCGGGCTTCCGGCTGGCGAGCTTCTCCGGTTGGTAGAGAGCCTCCACCAACTGGAAGCCGCCATTTGGGACGCCGGAGGACTGCGGAGCAGCAAACTCGCGCTGCTCCGCGTTGCGACGGACGTACCTGGCTGCCGGTAAGCTCCGTTTTTGGGTGTTTTCGCCCGTTTCCCCCACACACACACATGTGGAAAGGGCCTATGAGATTCAAGGCCAAAACTAGAAGTTACTGCAAACATATCATCTTGCTTATTCCCTCAAGACAAATAAACAAAAGCAGCCAGAGGAATGCAGGTCCAACATCCAACCATGACCTGAGAAGAGGGTTCAGCCACAATGTAATAGCAACCATGGGACAATGGTTTTAGATGGAGGAAAGGCATATAGAAGAACAGAAAAGAGAAACCTTTCCCACATGTCAGTTTCCCCAAACTAAACAGCCTTTCTCCTGTTGGCTTGTATTTTAAAGTAAGAGAAACTTAAAGAGAAATGAGACCTTTCAGATTGCACAGTTATAAGACTAGAGTTCCATTTTAACTGCCATGGCTGCAACACCCTATGAAATTCTGGGATTCATAGTTCAGTCAGAGGCACAACAAGAGCTCTCTGACTGAGCATTCAGAATGCCCTCCTCAAAACTGCAGATTCAATATCATGTTGCCATGGCAGTTAAAATTTAATCACACCACTATAATTATGTAGTGTGCATTGGTCCCATGATTAATGTCATTTCCACTTTGACCTCTTGGTCATAAATAACTTTAATTGACTAGGACATTCAAGAATCATTTGGGAAGAACACCAAAAGACTGATAGAATTACTTCAAATTCAAGCAATATGCTTTTAGTAACTTATTATCACCACTGAATGGGCTGAACAAAACCTGATCGTGGGTTGCACACAATCCAGTATGAAGTTCTCTTGCAGAAGCCCCATTGCACAACCCTTATTCATTTCAATAGTGTTTGCACAAGATTGTATCTCTGGAACAGAGCTCGCTGGGGTATAGCTGTGGAGGGGGGGGAATGATGACATTGCCCCCCAATAAGGATTTTGCTCTCCAATGAAATTTTCCTTCAGTCCCCGAATTTATCGCATTGCAGTAGAAATACAGTTTAGGCATCCATGATGGGTGTGAGAAATATTTACTTTTAAACTGATAATATCTCACCATAATATCTTCCCTAAGTATGGCAGATCACCAGATGTGTGCACTGGTAAAGGGCAGGCAAATTTCTTAGAGTATGCTGGCAGGTATCAATATTGCTAAATCAAATAGGCATCTTCACTGAAATTATTTCCAATTGAAATCATCCCTTATAATTTACAGAGATTAAGGTGCGGCAATTGAACTGAATGACTTACCTTTGTTGAGGTAGAAGGCAAGTAGAGCAACAGACTGGTCATTTTGGGGTCATCCCTTAAAGTTGTCACTGGTCAAAATGGGAGGGGTAGCAAACCCATACAACTATGGTTAAAATTAGAGACTTGACAAGGGAAACAGGGTTTCCGAGTAGACCTTTCAAAGTGTGACATATTTTAAGAATAGTTCCTGTGTGTGATATATTTTAAAGACAGACACTTTTGTGATTTATACACTTGGACTGCAGTCCTCTGCTCCGTTGGATATCCTTTTGGTTTCTTTTAGAATTTTAAATGTTCGTAACTGCACAGAGTATTTCAGGAAGCGTTTATAAATTGTTACATTCCTGTTTTCTGAACTCTTTCTGTGCTCAATTAATAACTTTTTTGTTGCATTGTTACATTTTCATTGGTGTGGTTGCACAGAATATAATCACTGCTCGATAATGATGTCAGCCAGGGTACAGAATGTATTGTTCCCTTTCAGCCTTGTAAAGTAGAAAGAACAGCTGGAAAGGCAAATATACAGGCATGGTGCAGAAACAGATTTCAGAACAGTGAAAACAGCCTAAGATGTAGAACATGCTTATCTTTTTTTTTTCTTCCCCATTTCAGACCTTGTTTACCTAAAACTCGGTTTTGGATTGTTTGTACAGTAGAATCCCCTGTACATCTGCTAAGAAGTAAGTCTGAATGAGTATGATGCATTGTATTCCAACGTAAATTTGTATAGCATTGGATGTCTAATCTTTAAACTGGAAAAATTGATTCATCTTTACAAAGGGGAGATCAATGCTTAACCACACAGATGTATATGTAAGAATTTTAAGTATGTGATGACTAGCGTCCATGTTGACGTTATAACAAGGTAATAAATGTCCCTCTCCTACATCTGTAAGGTTGCAATAGTTCTAAAAGGTTTTTTAAAAAAATTAGTAAAGTGAAGAATTAATGCATATGTAGACAGATATGTAGCTTTAAAACATTATATATACATATAATTTAATCAACATATATAATGTTATCGCCTTCCTAGCAATGCCTAACAATTTCAGTATATTTCGCTTTTTTCTTATCCTGAGCTTGAAAGTGCATTTCCCCATTCAAGTGCTAATGTTAGTATTTTCTGCCACCATCTTTTGAAGAGGGTAAACAGTCTTCTGATCCTCACTATGACCCTATGCTCTCTCCAAACACACAAGTATGCTGAAAACTCAAAGTCCTGTTAATGCTGCTGCTGCTGCTGTTCTGCTTCTATATCTATCCAGCTACTGATCAAAAAACTAACTTATCAGAATTCTAATGGTGGATCTATTTGGCTGTATTAAAAGAGCTGGTTATGTTACATTCCTGGTTATGTTACATTCCTGATTATTCTAAAATAAATAGATATTTGCAAACTGCATGTTACCAGAAGAAAAATACACTTAATGCAGTTTAAATATTGATTTTTATAGCACCATTCATAAATACAGGATACAGAAATTAATGCATTTTGGTTGGATATCTTTTCTTCTGCTCCCATTCTTTCAAATAACACTGAAATATTATTATTCAAAAAAAAACAACCTGAAAATTAACTGCTTCCTTCCATTCCAAGTGGGCAATCCAGTTATCAGGACATCCTTCCAACACCCTCCCACAACAAAAATGAATTAAAAAGTCTTATTAATAATGAATTAGAAGTAATGCTATCAGTAAATAAATTAATAAATAAATAAATGGATAATTTTAGGCAATCTGCTCTGGCTAGCTTTTGTGTTGGTTAAATATCATACAGTCTGGAATGCCAAATTTTAATTTTGCAATGTAGAAACATTAATTGCTTAATTAAAAACAACTCCCTGTTATGACATGTAGTACAAAACAGCCCAGACCACAGGAAATCTCTGGGCTAGTTCTTCCTGACCTTCCACCTCTCACACGTTCTAACATTGTTTTCCTCCTCATGTCCATCTGCTTTAATCATTAGCAATGCTTTTTTTTTTTGCTTTTCTTTTTTTTTTCACAACTGCACTATGAAGTAAAGTCAGCTGTCATCAGAGCATATTAAACTCTGACTGTTGGATTCCACTGAATCAGCTGTATGCCCATAGGTCTCATTAAGCCTAAAGAAGAGCAGAAATGGAGTTTCCTCAACACTCTAGGGGGAAATACACATTTCTACATTTTAAAAATGGAATCTTCACACTTTTCTAGGTCTTACACACAAATTGTAGAATAAGGTGCCATGAAAGATGTATAGTAAACAAGAGGGAAAGATTTTGGAAAAGGAAAAAAGGAGGGAGAAGACACAGTTTTCCAAGGCCTGTAAAGCCAGATTGCAAACTGCATTTTAATAGAGCATCCTTGGAGAGCATAGTGAAACTTTTGGACCAGTCAGGAGCTAGTATTACTAACATGACTTTTTCACTGCTAGTGAAACAATCAGGAGTTGCAAGAAGCTGTTTCAGCCTTTTCTTCCTGTTTTAATTTGTTTACCTGTTCAAAATGCTCTTAGTCATTTTAAATTTATATTTTATTCTTTTAATTTTTAAATTGTTTTAAACTGCTTAATTTTATTCCACATATACTCTTCCCTGGAATCCGATCATATAGGATGATTTAATACATACACATACATACATATTCATATCTAATATATAAAAGTCAAAGTTTGTCTGTGTCAGGCGAAGACCTCATATGATTGGCTATGTCAGGCGAAGACCTTCATCCTGGAGAGAAGTGACTAGCGGGGTGCCACAGGGTTCTGTCCTGGGCCCAGTGCTGTTCAATATTTTCATCAATGACTTGGATGAAGGAATAGAGGGCATGCTCATCAAATTTGCAGATGACACCAAATTGGGAGGGGTTGCTAATACGCCAGAGGACAGGATCAAAATTCAAAATGACCTGGACAGATTGGATAGCTGGGCCAAGGCTAACAAAATGAAATTCAGCAGAGAGAAGTGTATGGTCCTACACTTAGGTAGAAAAAATGGAATACAGAAATATAAGATGGGGGACACGTGGCTGGATGGCAGTACATGTGAAAGGGATCTAGGAGTCTTAATAGACCACAAGCTGAACATGAGTCAGCAGTGTGATGCGGCAGCCAAGAAAGCCAATGCAATTCTTGGCTGCATCAATAGGAGTATGGTGTTTAGATCGAGGGAGGTACTGGTACCACTCTACTCTGCTTTGGTTAGACCTCATCTTGAATACTGTGTCCAGTTCTGGGCACCCCAATTCAAGAAGGACATGGTCAAGCTGGAGCAGGTCCAGAGGAAGGTGACCAAAATGGTGAGGGGCCTGGAAGCCATGCCCTATGAGGATAGACTTAGAGAGCTGGGTATGTTTAGTCTGCAGAAGAGAAGGTTAAGAGGAGACATGATAGCCATGTTTAAATATTTGAAGGGATGTCATGCAGAGGAGGGAGTGGGCTTGTTTTCTGCTGCTCCAGAGACCAGAACAAGGAGCAATGGATTCAAGCTGCAGGAAAGGAAATTTCACCTGAACCTCAGGGAGAACTTCCTGACAGTCAGGGCTGTCCGGCAGTGGAATAGGCTGCCTCGGAGTGTGGTGGAGTCTCCTTCTTTGGAGGTTTTTAAGCAGAGGCTGGGTGGCCATCTGTCGGGAGTGCTTTGAGGGTGTTCCTGCATGGCAGGGGGTTGGACTGGATGGCCCGTGTGGTCTCTTCCAACTCTACATTTCTATGATTCTATGGTTCTATGATTCATATGATTGGCTGTGTCAGATGAAGACCTTATATGATTGGTTGCCTAAGAAGATTCTATGGAATCCTGGGGTTTGCAATTTAGGGTGGAGCCTTTAGAATTCTCAGCCCGAGAGCTCTGAATAGGCTAGTTACTATTAATTAATAATTAATTAATTAGTAATTAATCATTCCACTTTTTCAGATTTTTTAAAATGTCCCAATCTGTTTCTCTTTCACCCACTTTGTCTCTTGTCCTTCATTTACTTCAGTGGCTGCAAACTGAGTTCAACATGCAAAAGTAGTTCCACTTAATTGACTCATTCGGGAAGAAGAGAATAGAGGCATAATCTTACTCTTCCCTGTAGACTCAGGCAAAAGCAAACTTATGCAGCCTTCCCTAACTTCTTGTTCTTTCTCATTAATAACTTTTGCCATCAGGACTGCACTCTGGTGTTGCTTGGTCACATGTGTCTAAATTTTCATCTATGAAATGTTGCAGATTTGCAGATGTTGCAAGCATCCATCTGTGCAGCCTTGCTGTGTAAGGGAGGTTGATGACATCAAAATGAGAACTCAAGAAGCAGGTAACTGGACAGGATAAAGATTTGCAATTCAAGGTGAATAATAATTGAGAAAAAAAGTTTATGTTCCAGAGGGATTGAGACAGTTGATGAGGTAAAATGATTGCTGAGAAGCAGAGGCAGGAGAGCTTTACAAAGCCTCTCCCCTTCATCTCAGTTTTTGCCCCTGAAGGTTCATGGAGTGGGATGCAGATATTTTGGCAAGCCTGTATGATGTTTGAAAGAGGTAGGAAAACTTTTAAAATATTTTTGGCCCTGAAATTAGGTATGGGTCTATAATTTGTTTTCCATGTTTAGGGAACAAAGTATTGTTAGATGCTGTACTGTCCTAATAACAGAAAATAGCTGTCTCCTTTTATTGTACATATTTGCCTTTGGGGCCTAGATTTATTCTTACTGTGTTATTCTAACAGCCTGCAGTCCTTGCTGGCTCTTTGGTTTTTTACTGGAAATATGAAGTGACTCTAGTCTCAGGTGTATGAAATCATCCCATGGCAGAAACCACATGGCCAGTGGGAGAAATACACCCCGAAGAAAAACATAAGCACAAAATTTCTCGTCTACTATTTTATTTTAATCGTAACCACAAACCAATTTTCTCATAAAACAAAAGATACATGGAATCTTTGACATGTTTTTGAAGGAGCCTACTGCATGTATTTCCTGTACAATCCTGGCTCAGATATCCTAAAACCTAATAAATCAGTTAATAAATAGCTGAAATATTAAAAGATGCCTTGAAGTTATAGCATTTCTGATGTCATACCAAAAAAAGCTACTTGATCCGTACAAGAAGCATCTTTTATTGGAAAACTGAAGAAAAAGACATCATATTTGAGAAGTTCTTTTCCTGTTACAAAAGTGTTCAGAGATGATATGAGTCTTACTGTTAAGCATCTTGCAATTTCTCCTGTTTTCTGTGTTTTCTGATGTGTTATTTTTCAACAAGTACGGCATCTACCACTGGTTGGACGTGGACTAGTTTAAACAGGAATATTACTTACAGCATCAAAGTTATTCCTAATAATAGTATTGCAATTTTTTTACTTCTATTCTTTAGCTTTTACAGTTACCTTAGCCATATATTTGTGCTCAATAGCATTCTTACAATTTTCCACTGCAAATAACATTTTTATATTTGTTTATGTTCTTTCTCAACAGCAGTCCTGCAATTTTGTATGCCCTTAAAATGTATCACACATGAGAAATAATGACAGAATGTTTATAAACATATGAAAGATCGTTCTCCCAAAAAGTGTTTTTTGTTTGTTTCTATTATGTTGAGATTCAGGTTTTTTGACAATAGCATTTGGTGGGACATAGGATATGAAAGTTTGAGAACACTACTCCGAGGATGAGAAAGAGATTCTCTTGCTGGGCTTACAAATCTGTTTTTGAGGGATGTTTGTTACTTCTAGCATTCTCGTTTTGATGCCCAACCATGGAATAACAAGACCAGACACATGACATTGGGTTAACTAAGGGCCACTTTTATTAAACTTGATAGCTATTTATATTGCATTGGCCTGAAGGAAGCAACTTGATGCAGGTCCAGCCACGGTCAGGTGACATTCAGTTGTCCATCCCCTCAGCCTTCCCTTGGGTGAGCCACCTGAGCCTCTAGAGCAATCCAGTTATTTGGGTTGCTCCCTGCCAGCCCAAGAGGGGAAGGTAACCTAGGAGGAACTCCAGCCACATTCCAGGACCCTGCAGGCAAGAGTCCAATTCCTAGGTTAGCTTCAAAGGCAGCTTCCTTCCCCACTCCCTGGGTCCTAGGACCTTAAAGATTCAGAGCCTACACCCTAAGGGGGTGCCCAAAGCATCCACCAGAGCTTATATCTTCCCCCCACTACCTGCCAGATGAGTACCTATTTAACAATTCACCATATGCCAATTTCCCAATTCCATTCAATGCAGTGTGGGGTAGGCAAACTGCCCCCCCCCCCCGCAAACCAGAGAGAAAGAATTCCTACCCAGCCCCAAAGCGATCCAACCTCACATACTGCACAGAGGGCAGGGAGGGGTCATGCCACACCTTTCAAAAAGAGACCACGCACACGGCAAGCGAGGTTTGAATAGGCCCGCCCCCTCACACTTCCAGGTGCATTCCGCAATGACCGCAGAACTAGGTGCCCTCTTCCGGGGAAGAAATCAAAATCTTCCCCTCCAACGCAGTGATGTAGCTGCACAGGTAGTAAGCCTTATCATTAGGCTCTGTTTCTTCAAGACCACTCCGTTTAGCAAGCAAGAGTATTACAGGCCTTGAATTGATAGTAGCAGCTTCCAGAAGGCAAACAAATAGCCCTATTAGTCTGGATCAGTATGCAAAGGGCATTGTAGCAACTTTGAGATTAACTGAAAGAAGCTTGTCGCATAAGTTTTTGTAGACAAGAGTCTACTTCTTCAGACGCATGGAGTGAAATGCTTATAGACAGACATTTATGCCCCTGAATGCGCAGGTGTGTGTGTGTGAATAGCAACAGGAGTACAAAACTTGTAGGCATAGTGATGAGTTGACAAGTTGAGTTTTGAAGGTTTTTTCATCCAAGGACTTCAAAGAAAGATCACAAAGAGAAATAGCAGACTTGGGATATGTCAACAAAGTCCAGTCTATCAAGAGCGTGTTGAACAGAGACAATAGTTTTCCTGGTGCACTACATGTATCAGAACACTAGTCAATACTTGAGCTTCACGAGGGCTGTCTTGATCAGTTTATCACGTCTCCTTTCTGGTTCCCAGCCAGCCTCATACTACATTCCAAGAACTTCCTCCACCACACATATGGCTATCTACTCACCTTGGCTTTTGGCAATATCTTTCCTTCTAAACCCCAACAACCATCCTTAAAACTGAACTTGTCACCTCATCACCATACCCACGAGTTTTGCATATCTATTACTATTCACACACACACCTGCTCATTCATGGGCATCAAAGTATGTCTATAAGCACTTCACTCCATGAAGCAGACTCAGGCTACAAAAACCTGTCCTAGAATGAACCCTCTTTGCTCCAGACTTTTTGAGTGCTTCCTTTAGGATGGGAGGGGCTGGTCTACTTTAGGCAACAAAAATTTTGGGCTGGCATAGTGTTTAGTCAGTATGTTCTTAAAAAAACACAGAACCTGCAATATTGATGCTCCTACCCACTTTATAAGTAAAGTGATGCATAGTGGTTTGGGGGGGATTGTATTTTTAGCGGGGTTTGTTTTGTTTTGTTTTGTTTTGTTTTAGCTACTGGTGCAGATTTACTGCTTGTTCATATTTTAATAGGAATTCCAGATTCATATCTCTGAACAAAACAATATCCTTAAATTCTTTGACAGGTAGATAGTGTGCAGCATTATTTTTCAATATAAATATTTTCATAATGTTTATGTCTAGTAGTTAAACAGACTCTAGCCTTAACCCGTTATTATTTTGGCAGTCATTGTAGGCTTGCAAGAAATTTGATGTGGTTCATAAAATCCCAAAAGTCATTACTTCCATGAGAATTTCCTTCAATTCAACAGGAATACTTTCGTAACACTAAAAGGTTCACCCCAAAGCCTTCACATCTGTCTGGCATTCTCTCAACAAGTTCAAGCACTTGACCCCATACTATATTTTTTTAGTAGTTTCTTTTATATCTTCCGTTAACACAATTGACACATCTCCCCCTGTACATATGGCCCTATCATTTGCTCCCCGTGAAACTGTTTCTCCACTTAAAAAAACAAAAATAAAAAAAGAAGGAAGGTGTTGCCTTACCTTGGACTGTCTCTTGATGTGAGCTTATGCTTCCTTCTTTTGACACTTGCTTAACTTTTGTCTAATTTAAAGGGCTTCACCTACAGATTGTTGGACCCTCAGATGCCCCACAAGAAGAATCCACTTTTTCTGATCATGGAAATGCTGTTTTGCTCCAAGGGCTAGAATGTTGCACCTGAAAAGAGTGGGAAAGGCTGAAGGTCTGTAGTAGGGCAAATGTTCTGCATACAGAAAGCCCCAAGTTCACTCTTTGGTCCTTTCTGCAGCTTACCTTCTTGCGGCAACATCTAGTGGCAATCCCGGCAGTGGCTCTGCTGGGAAGGGAGAGTGATGGCAGCACTCCCCTCCGCACAGGACCAGCTCCCTGAGGAAGAGAGCGTGATGGATACGCCTCTTCCTTCCTCGGCACAGCTGGGTACTTTCCCAGACTGTGCTGAGACAAGAAGCGTTGCCATCGTGCTTCTTGCTTTTCCATAGGACAGGTAAGTGCAGGATGGTGGCATGATGGCACGTCATTGATGGAGAAAACTTGTCAAAGACTTAACCTGTAATCATGCTGCCTGGGGACAGGAGAGGAGTGGGACCATGACGACATCATGCAGCAGCATTGCTGTGGTTTCATCCTTCTCCCATCCACATGACGGGATGGGAGGGTGCTGCAGAAAGGGTCTTTGATATCTCTGCTCAAAAGGATTAGGTAGTAGATAGTGGGAAAGAACTGGGACCTTGAAGAGCCAACAAGTAATGTCAGGATAGATGAGTAAACAGTCTGACCTTGGAAAAAGCACTTTCCTATTCTTCTATAAAAGAAACTTACTACACAAGTATCTTCTATACAGGGGCAGTCCAAAGGTTTGCTTTGGACTGTCTAAAGCTCTCCTCACACTCACACTCTGTACAATGATGCAATTCATCAGAGGATGGCAGTAGTGGAGGTGGCATCTGTGGCCAGCACCTTATCGTTTTCTGAAATCCAAAAGAGTAAATTTTTGAGCCACTATATAAACATAGAAACATAAGATGTCATGCTATCAGATTTAGTACAAAGCTCATATACTTACATACAGAAACTCACACACATGCTAATACGAGCATTCTATGTAGATACAGACAAAAATTTAATGCAAATTTAATTCAATAAAAAACAATGGACAATGGATATTTTCTCCTGCTTTATCATTCCAGAAAGTAACAGAAGTTCCCCATCTCTCAGTGGATTGATTTTCAAGCATCAAGTTCTTCTTCAGTCTTAGGTCAATTTCATCATGATCACCATGTCCCATGTCCTCGTAACCACACAGACAATATTTATTTACTAATTTATGTATTTAATATTTGCTAATTGCTTCTTTGCTCCCCTAAAGCCACATACAGCAAGCTATATAAATATATCCTTTTTAAAACAGAATTATTTTTTTTTCAAAGCTAGATTTAAAAACTAAAGATGGAACAGTACCATCTAAATGCCTGCTAGAAGCTCAAAATGCATGGAGACAGCCTGATTTCCTTTGAAAGAGAGTTCTATAACCAAGAGGCTTCTACAGAGAAAGACCTGTCTCAGGAACTCAGTAACCTGGCCTCTTAGGGTAATAAAAG
The DNA here is from genome assembly GCA_030412105.1 of Cyclura pinguis. Taxonomy (NCBI): domain Eukaryota; kingdom Metazoa; phylum Chordata; class Lepidosauria; order Squamata; family Iguanidae; genus Cyclura; species Cyclura pinguis. Next base: position 125,203,882 of record CM059599.1, read on the forward strand.
AGACAACAGGGCCTCCGTTAAGGTTCTGAAATTCTGGACAGGCTCATACGGAAAGATATTGCCTTTCAGATATTCCAACCCTGAGCTGTTTCATGTGTTGTAGGTCAAAGCCATCATCTTGGATTGGGCTCAGAAACAAAAATGGAAGTAACTCCAGTTAGTTCAAGAGAGGCAATGCATGAACTCTCAAGTACACACCAGACAACAGTAGGCCACCACATTTTGCAATAATTATAGCTTCCAAACACTTTTTTCAAGGCAATTTACTATATTATATCTAGGACATCTGTTATAGGTAATTAAGCCATGGATTACCGTGGCCAAATCCATCTCCTGTAAGAAGGGGTGCAGCAGGATAAAGGTAGACAGACATTTCTGGCCACAGCTGCCAAATGTCCTTCTAGAAGCTATGCTGAGTCCAAGAGCAGCCCCAAGATGTGAACTCGGTTTTTTCAAGGGAATGTAAACCCACCCACTACACATTATAATTTTATTCTCATGTTGGCTTTCCTGCTGAGCAGCAGACCTTCTGTCCTTGTTGGATTGAGCCTCAGTTTCTTCTGCATATTTGATTCCTCAGTACATCCAGACAGTAATTCGAGATTTCCATAACCTGCTTGGCTTCAGTTGAGAAAGTGAGGAAGAAAGATAATGGCCCTTTCCACACCAGGGTATTAAAACGGTGCAGAGCAACCTCCGACGGAGGTCATCTGCACCGTGGAGTGGATTGGGGCGGACTACTTTTCGTAGTTCCGCACCTCAATCCGCTCCGAAGCGACCGGAACTGGCGGTGCTGCGTGTTTTTCAAAAACCTCTTTTCAGAGGTTTTTAAAAAGCACAGAGCGCGCAGCCCCGTGCAGCTCCGTCGCTGCGCTCCGGTGCAGATTTGTGCGTGCCTGCAGATCTGCCGGGGGCGGGCTTCCGGCTGGCGAGCTTCTCCGGTTGGTGGAGAGCCTCCACCAGCCAGAAGCTGCCATTTTGGACGCCGGAGCAGTGCGGAGCAGCAAGTTCGCACTGCTCCGCATGGCAATGGACTTACCCGGCTGCCGGTAAGCTCCGTTTTGGGGCGTTTTCCCCTGTTTCCCCCTCCACATGAGGAAAGGGCCAATGAAGGACATATTCTTTTTCCCAAATGGAGGTACTGAAATTCTTGGTTGATGTTCTTATTTTCTGTTTTCTATTTTCTATCAGCTTCAACCTATGGCCCTGTGAATGAGAGACTTCCATGATCCTCAGTCATCAATTGTTCTGTTCAGGTCTTGCCAATTCAGAGCCATGGCTTCCTTAATTGAATGAATTCATCTATAATAAGCTCTTCTTTTCCTACTACTTTCCATTTTACCGAGCAATATCATTCCAAGTCTTTGCTATTTTCTCCAAGTAATATGATGTTGGGAATAAAGTGTTTTCCAAGCATTTTTCTGAGATACTAAGCAATTTTTTTAAAAAAGCTGTTTTCTTGCAAGAACTGTGTCAAAAGTCAATGAAACAGTTGATTATGTACCTCTGTTTGTTACAGAAAGAATAACACCTATGTTAGAATGATCTATTCTTTGGCCCTTTCCGCACGTCATTTGCCATGTGAAAGGGTGCCCGGAGCATCGCGCAATTGTGAGGAGCGATCTGCATGACGCACTCACAATCGCGTGATGCTCCAGGGGCCGGCAGGCACAGATCACGCACCTTTTCATTTTCGGTTGGAAGCTGAAAATGGTGCACAATCACGTATTGCTTCCAGGCTCTGCGCGCACTTACCTGGCATGTGGAGCCTCCGGAGCTGTGCTAGTCGTGCTTGCTGCACTGCGGAAGGAAGGAAGAGGCGAGGCTCTCGTGCAAGCAGGCAGCTCATGCAGAGCTGAAGCAGCAGGGACACGAGAGCCTCTTGCCAGAGGCTGCTCGCGTGATCCCCGCACCCCAGCGCCAGAAAAAGGTAAGGTGTGGAAAGGGCCTCTGTCTTGCAGTTTATATTAAGCAACTCTTTCTCTCTGAAAGCTCTATAAAAATCCTGATATTTCAATAAAGCTTTGTCCATTTGATGAGACCACTGTTGCAGCCAAACTGACAGCAGTGGCTGAAAAGATGTTACTTTTTGACCAAGAGTAATTTTGTGTGTGTGTGTATGTATGTATGTGTGTTAGTGAGAGAGAGACAGAGAGGCTCCTTCCCAACTTGATTCAGGGCCCAATTTCAGCTCCATGATTCTACCTGGGAAACAAGGGTGGACTGGTATTTCAGTCATGTTCAACAATGGTATTATTTATATACATCTTAAATTGCTGGTGTTCCTTCCTCCAGTTTTCATATCTCCTTCTTCCAAGTCCAGTCCTGTTTCCCTATTATATGTTCCACATATAAATTAAACAGATAGGGTGATAAGAGGCAGGTCTGTCTGACCACCTTGCCAAATAGAAACCACTCTGTTTATCCATATGCAATGGCCTCTTTTCCAGAGTATAGGTTATGTATCAGGACAAAAGGATGCTGTGGCACACCCATTTCTTTTACAGCAAATCGTAGTTACTCGTGACCTACATAACCAAAGCCTTTGCAATAATCTATAAAGCACAACTTGGCTTTCTTCAGAAATTCTTTGATGCATTCCATCAGATAATGTGTGTTTTCAATATGATATTTACTGCCTCGTCCTTTTCTGAATCCAGCTTGAACATCTCACGTTTCTCACTCCATATATAGGAAAACTCTATGTTGTAAAATTTTGAGCATCACTTTGCTTGCATAAGAGATTAATGGTGGAATGATAAGTGCAAATCTTGATGTCTTCTTTCTTGCAGATTGGAATGTAAATTGAGCATATTTTTCACCATTGTTTTTCTTCCCATATTTGTTGGCAGATTTTTGTAAATCAGAATGGATTCCAGCTCTATAGCTTGAAACAGCTCGATTGCTATGTCCTCTGTTTCTTGCAACACTGAAAGTCTAGCCATTGTCAATGAATTTATGCTCAGTTCCAGATCTTTTGTCATGTACATGATCTTTGAAATAATTCATTAGAACGCTAAGCCAAGAAATAGTTTATATCCTGTCATTTGTTTTCTATAATACAATCCCAGCTTTCACAACGACTTCTTGTATCACTTTTGCACAATGACAAATATGGATATAGTTTGTCCCTGATACACATTATACATCTTACATGTAATGGGATATACAGCTCTGATCTAATTTGGGCTTGGAGGAACAAGAATGATCAAGATCCTGGAGTACTTTCCATTTGAAAGCTTTTTAATTTAGGGAGACTGAACAAAATAGGGAAAGATGAAAAAAACTGATAACAGTAATATTAGATTGGAAAGAAGTTAAAGATTATAGCTCTCTGTCTTTCTCAAAATATTAACAATCAGAATCACTCATTAAAATGGATGGGCACATAATATATTTACAAAATAGCTGTCATGGAATGTGGAGTTGCCCCACAAATCCAAAGATTTTTAGGAAGCAGAACTTCTACTGTTGGACAGAATCAGACTTAATCTGATTTAACAAGGCAATTTGTCTGTGCTTGCTTGTGCATTATTTCCTTCCACTCTTACTCATTTCTGTCTTTTATAGCTCCTTTCAGCAACTTTCGAAAGAATATATAGTCATAGCAATTCTAAAATAGTTTTTACATTATGCAGGCTTTGACCTCTTACCATATCTGTCTACATATCACAGCTTGGAAAAAATTACTTTTCTAGAGTACATCTCTGGAGGTGGAATGGAATTCTGGGTGGAATTCTGGGAGTTGTCATCCAGGGAAGTAACTTTTTCAAGCTCTGGCCAATCCTGGAGCCTGACAGTGCCTGTGGAATACATTCAGTGGCTTGATTTTCCCATCCCCAAATGGGGAAAGTGACGGAATTCCCTCCAGAGTTCTGTTGTATGCTTAGCCCTGGAAAGGGAATGCTCACAAAAGGCTTTGCTGGCACCGTGAGCCAAGCAAAGCGCTCTAAAAGCAGAGGCTCAACCTCATAGCCCAAACACAACTTATCATAATCCCTGGCTGCCTTCTGTGCTTGTATAATACAGGGCTCCTTAAGTTACAAGACACTTTGAAGATCTCACCTTCTCCCATTACTTGTCTTTTACATAAAATATCCACAGATGTGAGCCTGCGAGCCTCTTGGAGCACCGTAGTTAATAATTTATTTCAGCCAATGCTTCCATCCTCTCCTGTGTGGTGTGAGATTATCACACAGGGAGTGTTGGTGCTCTCAGCAGAGAATCTTGCAGCAGGAGCACCCCCTGCTGATTGTTCTGAAGACCAGTGTTAACAATACTCTGACAACTGAGATCTCTTGCGGGATGATGAGGTGTGAAAATTAGCAGCTCAGCTTGGTCTCCCTGCCCAGGCTTCTTGTGCATGAGGAAGGTTCTCAAAGCACATTCTAGGAAATGAGATGAATATGGCAAATTGGCTGTCCTGAGGGATCTCACCGGCTTGGCTAAGAAGAAACACTGTGGTGTGGGAAAGTATCACAAGAAAGGATTTCTTGCAGATCAACAGCTTGAAGCAAGAAAGAGAAAACTGTTTCAAGAAAGAACAGACTTGAAGTATCAGTGCTGTTGCATTCCCTTTAAAAAAATCATTTTAATGTGTACTCCAATGCAGAAGAAGAGAGCTTAAATTTTAAAGCAGGCATGAATCATGTAGTTCTTTGGATGTTGTTGAACTGCAATTCCCAGCAGCCCCAGAAGCATACCCAATAGTGAAGAATGTTTGCAGCTGCAGTTCAACAACACTTGGAGGGTCACCTAATTCCCTCCCCTGATATAAAGTGGGCCCTCAGTATCTACTAGTGTTTGGTTCCAGGGGCCTCTGTGGATACCATAATTTGTGGATGCTCAAGTACCATTATGTACAATGGTGCAGTAAAATGGCATCCCTTATATAAAATGGTAAAATCAAAGTTTGCTTTTTGGATTTTTAAAAAATATTTCCAAGCCATGGTTGGCTGAATCCATGGATACAGAAGCTATGGGTATGGAGGCCCAACTGTAAAAGCAAAAATAAGGCTGCAGTTCTAGATGTGTGCAATCAGGAAAAAAGGCCCATTACTTTCAGTTTGGTTTATTTCTGAATTAACAGAGCGGCTACACACTTAAACCAGAACAGATCCCACTGAAACAAATCCTGGGGGGGGGGGACACTATTTTTTTGAACTGCAGTTCCCCAAATCCTGCTGACAGCATGGGCACTGGAGCTGTAGCCCCCAAAAGTAATTCCTCAGGTTCTCCACCAAATACTGTAGGCTCCAAGTAAATATGTGTAGGACTGTATAAAGACATTTCCCATGACTGTTGCCTCAGCAGGTTCTTCATGTTGTTGGACTAACCATATTCTGGAGCTGTACAATGGGCAAGTATATATGCAATCATGGGGAAATGGAGGTGTAATATCCAGCCATTAACGATGGGCCCTCTCACTTTCACAGTAATAGCACTATGATTCTACTTTGACTGACTTGGCTCCATCCTATGCAATCCTGGAATATATAGTTTGGTGAGACACTAAACTTCTCCAGCTGAGAATTCTAAATACCCTTCCTTCAACTGTATATCCCAGGATTTTATTGGATGGGGCCATGGCAGTTAAACTGGAATCATAGTGCTATAACTGTGTGTTGTGAAAGGGCCCTATATCACATACAATATCCAGTTGACACAAATCCACTTTCTGCAGAACAAACACGAGACAACAACAAAACATTGCTGGTCTCTCTGGGGAAATGTGGTGTCCCAAAAGCAACACACCTTTGAGGAATGATCCATTTCATTTACTTGTTCATGTATTGTTCATTTATTGAAGAAAAACCAAAACCTGGCCAAGACCTGTAAGGCATTTCTGAAGATAACACTGCCTTGCCTTGTAAAAAGATTCTTGAGTCTCAGCCTTAAGGAAATGATGTGGATAGCTATGCTTTTCAAGAGATGGTATTTTCAATTAACCTTTCACATTCCTCAGAAAAATACCTCTTAGCCAGACTCAGATCTGGCTATAAGCTGTGGAGAAGCTTTTTTACCCTTGGTCCATGAGAAGAATGTTCCACTATGATAATCTTTGTTCATGTCATTTCCACATGCAAGAACAAATAATTTCAGCAATTTTCTCTCAATTGCGTGAGAACAGAACATTTCTTATATTTTTGGATTTCAGGATACCTTTTCAGAAAATTTAGTTGTTCAAAACTACAGGGACTTTCTATGTACAGCATATGTTGGATTTCTTTTATGAAGAAAAAGTAGTATCTTTGGAAGAAAGAGTTATTCTGTACAAAATATACTATTTCTGCCCAAACATTGCTTTTTGCATAGAAAACACATTTCTGTTCAAAGACCACATTTTCTGTAGACAAAAAACATAATACATTCTTTTCTATGCAGAAAACTCTCTCTCTCTCTTTACCTCTCAGAAAACTTGTACAAATGCATGGGCTTTTTCCCCCTCAAAAGAAGTTCCAAAATGTGAGGAATCTTGTGGCTGTTCTTTTCTTGAGTGGGATGTCTTGAGTTTTCAGACACCATTTTTTACATAGAGGATGAGAAAGTTAACAAGCATTCTTCACGTTCCTACTTTCCATTCACAAGAGTTCTGCTCAGAATTCTTTGATAGGTTTGCAACTGGTGAGTCAAAGAAGCATTTTACATGACCAGCCCTTTAATTCCTGCAATATCTGTTCTTGGATCTGAGACATGTCCTTAGTGAAATTTAATACATATCTCTTGAAGATATTAAATATGGTGATGTAAAAAGTATCTGGATCCTGGTTCTGTATTATTATTATTATTGTTGGTGTTAATCTTATTTATATTCCACGTTTTTCTTAAGCCTGATAATCAAAGTGGATTGTACATTAAAAAGATTACAGTTAAAAACATATAAAAAGTCCATATTAAAGCTGAATTAAACTATTATCCATACGAAAAACATATACTCTAAAAAATATTTTTAAAAGTTAAATAATAAAACTTTAAAAAATACAGCACTTGCAGCCCTTTCGTTAGTTATACAGTTTTGTTTAGTCATATAGTTCTAAAAGCCTGTATGACTAAAATGTCTTCACCTACCAACAGAAGGACAGTAAGGAAGTGGCCATTCTAGTCTCCATAAAGAGGAAGTTCCAAGGTTTAGGAGCAGCCACTGAGAAGCCACGCAGGACATTTCTTTCTTTTTTTCCCCTAATTTCATATTTGTTTTAGTTCAGCGATATAAACAGACTAATTTGCAACTACAGAGAGGGGAGGAAAGAAACCACAAAAGAGGAAGCAAACCATTGTTGTTGCTGTGTGCCTTCCAGTTGTTTCTGACTTATGGCAACCCTAACGCAAACCTATTTAGGGGGGTTTGGGGGTTGAGAGCGTGTGATGTGGCAAGGTCACCCAGTGGGTTTCCACAGCTGAGCGGCAAATTGAATCCTGTTCTCCAGAGTCGTAGTCCATCACTCAGACCACTACATCAAGTTAGCTCTCCAAGTATACATAAACAATATACACACATAATTAAAACTAAAACTAAATTAAACTAAAACTAAGACATAATAACAAAACCCATTACTAAAAGACAAATCTATTACACTGAACACATCCTACCTATGATAACCATCTAAAACACAAAAGAACTCTGAGTACCCCATACAAACTGTAATGAAAAGAAATAATTTATTAACGTCCCATATCTTGTTCTACTATTATACGTCTATATAAATTGGGCTTACTTGAATTATAAATAATCATAACCACACATTATAATATCATTAGATTTCTCATTGCTCCAAAAATCCATAAATGGTTTCTAGTCTTTCAAAAAAATCTTTGACTGGTCTATCTTGTAAGACCCATGTCAAAGTTGTGGGAAGATCCACCAATTTGACAACCCATTCTTCCATCATTGGTGCTTCAGTCCATTTCCAAATCTGAGCGAACGGCATTCTTCCAGGCCACACAACACAGTTCTCTCACACAGATATCTTTCAGCTGCAATGAGCAGTTGTGCAAAATCTAAGAAGAAACTGCCATCCAGCTTTAGGTATGAACATAATAGGCCAAAGAACTAACTCATTGGCTGGTGTCCTGTTGGTTAGTCCCAAGTACAGCAGACCTATTAATCAGTTGTTGAATGGTGAATCAACATACAGGTAAATCCCATTGATTGAATGAGTCTACTCTAGTCAGCACTAACAAGAAAATTTAGGACAATGTTAGTAGCTTTTATTTAAAGATACTGATGGTACTTATATTGATGGTGCATGTATTAGTATCACTATGGGGTTAGTGTTGTCTCTGGAATTTATTCAACCTGTGTGGAATATATTAACTCTTTAATTTTCTTTTGGAAAAAATCTTGTTATTGTACAACATTTTCAGCACAAAAAAGGGAGTTTCTTAATATGTTTTTTCTTTGCGGATAATGTGGGTTTTGCTCAGAAATTTGTTTTCTGTGTGAAAAGCAATGTGTGCGCAGAAACGTGTGGGATTTAAATGTCTTCATTCTGTGCAACCGTGTATATAATGAGGACATTACATACTATGGAGGTTAACAATCAGCTATATTTATTCCTGCTCCTCACTACCTGGCAGTATAGATGATGAAAAGGCAATCCTGATAGAACAATCAATCAACATCAAAATGTCTTTATGACTGTCACTCAATTATAGCACAACCTGAAATGATTCTCCAGTATTCCTCTCAGATGTTGTAGAAAATTTGGAGACACAATTCTTGGCCTGTGTAGAAAATAGTTCCCACCCTGCGTCCTCAGAAATGGAGAATATTTCCAATGATATTGTGATGTTTAGGTAGAAAAGGCAAATTTCACGTTTTAACTTGGAAGAACTTCTGGGAATACCAGTTATCAAATCTAATACAGGATTTTAATTATAATGCAAACAGCAATTAGAAATGTTAGTGTTCTGGATTACATTTCCCAGAATTCCCCAGACAGCATGGTCAGTAGCCATACTGACTGAGATGTTCTGGAAGCTGTAGTCCAAGAAAACAACTTCTCCCATTTCTGGTTTCAAACAGGCTCAGACATGTAGTTTCAATATCACAAGAAAAATTCTATTTCTATAAAAATCAGATGATTTCTCTCAGAGGAAAGTCAGCTGTGTCATATAAACAGAAAGGAGATTGGTATGAACTGAGAGTCCTCATCCATGAGCACTACATAACCTGGATTTCTTATATAACTCTTTCCCCTAAACCCACACAAGATTAGGGACCTTGTGAAGAAATGACCTGGGGGATTCTCATGGGCTATAGACAGAAAGCCAGCAGGAAAGAAAAAATGTGTGTTCAAAGGAAGGCACATATTGGGACATTATGTGGCAAGTACGAGTACATAATTCTAAAATCTAATGCATGAGTGTGCTCTCTGTGATGCTAGAGTACCTGAAGTTGGGATGTACCTTGTCTCATGCAAGGTATGGTTAACAATGACCCTTCAGAAGTTGCTGGACTGCAGTTCCTATCAGTCTTAGCTAGTATAGTCAATGATGAAGGATCATGGGAACTACAACTCAACAACATTTGGAGGGCTATGGTGGCCAACTCTTGCCCACAGTTATCTCCAGTATCCACAACTGAGGGATGCACTTAACTCTGTAGTAATGTGTTTGAAAAGCACACTGAAGAAGGTGTCAATATATTCAGAAAAGAGAATCTGTATGTACATATTCTTACAGAATAAGACTCTTGAAATTTGGCCCAGAATAAAATGGAAGCTGCTTACGGAAAAAAAGGAAAAAGGAGGCTTCGATTTACCTGACCTGAAAATGTACTATTATGCCAGCGGGCTCACCTGGATTAAGGAATGGATAACGCTTCAAGATGAAATAACATTAAACTTAGAAGGAGCGGGAAAACGAATGGGGTGGCACGCGTACATGTGGTATGAGCAATATAAAATAGACAAAGATTTTCAGAACCACTATCTAAGGAAAGCGTTGTTAACAATCTGGTTGAAATTTAAGAAAAAATATTACGTAAAAATACCTCAATGGCTGTCCCCACACAAAGCATTATACGGGAGATGGAAGGACCCACAGGATAAATGGATTCGGTATAGTAATATAGTAACAGAAAAATAAAATCAAGAATGTACGTTAAAATCAAGAGAAGAAATTGAAGTAGCGGGATTCAAATGCCACTGGTTTTTATATAGACAATTAAAAGAAAGATTTCTAATGGATAAGAAATTAGAAGGAATTGAATCGGTAACGAAAGAAGACTTATTTGGAAAAATAATATTTGAATCAAAGAAGCAAACGATATCTAATCTATATAAATTAATGTTGGAGAGAGAATTAGAATCGGAACAAATAAAAGAAGTAATGGTAAAACGGTCCAAGAATATAGGCCATGAAATTCAACTTGAACAATGGGAGAGCAGTTGGAAAGACACGAATAAATTTACTGCAGCCCAGAAATTGAAAGAAAATTACCTCAAAATGCTTTACAGATGGCATTTGGACCTGGTAAAATTAAACAAGATATATAAAACAAAAGAATATAAGTGTTGGAAATGTAGCAAGGACAATGGCACTTATTTTCATTTATGGTGGACATGTGAGAAGGCGAAAACCTTCCGGAAAAAAATTCATGGAAAAATGGTGGCAATTTTACAAATTAATCTGCCGCTAATACCAGAACTATTCCTATTAAACATGGTACAAAAAATAGATAAAGAAGTCAAGAGAAAACATTGGAAAGTGATTCTTTATATGATAAAAGCGGCAACATTAATTTACGCACAGAAATGGAAAAATAAACATACACCACAAATAGAAGAATGGATGATAAAAGTGACAGAATTCAAAGAAATGGACAGATTAACAGGGATGATTCAAGGCAGAATGCAAGGAGGACATGAAGAAGTCTGGAAAATAGTAGACGAATACACAGTAAAAGAGGGATATAAGAATGATGAATAAGGGATAGGGATTCTCAAAATCTATGATTAATGATGGAAGGTTTATAAGAACATAAAATAGGCCGACAAGAGGTTAGGAAAAAATAAGACAACACTGAATAAAAAAAAGGAAAAATAAAATATAAATAAAGGGTATTCCCCGAATGGGGAAAGTAAGAAGAGAAACTTAGACAGATACAAGAAGAATGGGACTTGGTGAAGTCCAGGAAGTAAACTTTAGGAAATTTTGTTCTTTCAAGAAGAGGATGTAGACTGCAAAGAAATGAGTGAGAGGAAACGAAGGGATGAATGAATTGAAGAGAGGATGATAGTGGTAAGTAAGTAAGAAGGATGTTTTTATGATAGAATGGAAGAATACAAGAATATAAATGCATACCATTTCAGGTTGAAAATGTAAAATTGAATGTGTGACGCAATGTGGGGTGTATGAGTTTAACGTGATGCAATGTGATTTTAACGTATAATGTAAATTTGAATAAAAATTATTACTAAAAAAAAAAAAAACGAATTTGGCCCTCTAGAGATTTTGGAGTAGAGGTCTCACAAACCAGTATCATCATCTGGGCCTTCTGAGAGCTGAAGTCCAAATCTTCTGGAGGGAAAAATGTTCCCCACCTCTGTTGAATAAAGAAAGAATTCTTATTGCTGTTTTTGTATATAAACTACAAGAATCTAGCTAATTATATTTATTCTGGTGGAAGCCACCCCTAGATGTTTGCAAGCCCAGGAGTTAACCAGCCTGAATGGCAGAGCTGACCTCTACCATTCAAACTCTGTGTGGCAAATTGCACTTTTATACTATTCTCTGACATATTTATTCGCCCATTTTTATTTGCTACTAATTCATCTGGTGAACTTTTTCTCAAGAGACTGACTTGCAAGTATTACACTCCTCAAACAATGGCGTTTTCATGATGAGAACTGTAAAAGTTGTGGCTGGTGAAGTATTTTTCACATGTCTTCTATTGTGAGCAGAAAGTTAGGACGCAGCTACTACAATGAAGTGTCCAAAGTATTTGTACTTCCGGATATGTATCCACAGAGAATAAGGGTTATGCTTAAACCCTTTAGCTACTCACAGCAGCAGCCAGGAAGAGGATAGATTTTCAAGTCCTTTCATGTGCGAAAAGGAGTAAAAAGCTTAGAAGTGCCAATATTTTTCTTTTGTATCAAAATGCCGGTGCATTTTCCTCCGCCTTCAGATCATGAAATATGTGGTAAAGGAACAGCATTCTGAACTTGACCAGCAATGGAAATGAACAGAAACTTTTATATTCCACAAGTATAATAATATAGCAGGATCTTTTATATCCCACAAATATATGGCATGCATCCTGTATGAAGAATAATCTCTTTGTGCCTGTATTAATTTGGAGAGTGACCTTGAATGACCTAAAATTGGTGCGTGCCTTTTTTTTATCATCTCCTTCCACCTTCCCCTGAAAGACAATTTTGTCTGTGAAATACATTATAAATCAGCCCGAAAAAGAAGAAACACAGTGTGGGGGTGTTGTCTTTGCTCTTTCCCCCTCCCTCTTCCTTCCCACAATCAAGACTGTCCTCCATTTTCAAAGCTACACTGATTATTGGTTATAACAGAGAGACAATGGGTTCATAAAGAGAAAATGAAGAATGATCTTCAGAATGAAATATATACCCAAGTCTAAATTCCCATTTCCAGATGGCTGACAGAGAAGGGGGTGAGGACAGGGAAGGGGAACGTTTGATTTGAAATAAATGCGTGCACGTTTTTGTTTCTTTTTAGAAAATGAAGGATAGGATCTACTTCAGAGTCATTGTTTTAAGCAGGGTAACTTGTGTTTAGCTTCCAGATCTGGTTTGAATAAAAATTTTGTCTTCCTTGAATAGGAATCATATGTGATCTCAGGCAATGGCCTGGACCATTTGCTAATACTAATTGTTGTTGGTTAAAAGAAGGATAGACGATTGTTAAAGTCTTCCCTAGCAGTAACTTGATCTGGGGCAATGTACTTTACAGGAACAGTGATATTTTTTGCAGCTGTCAGGCATTTCAAACATGTAACTCTACATCTCCCTTTTAGTTACTGCATAAAGGCTTACATAAATGGCACCATTTTGCTAACAGAACAACTGCTTTCATGCCTTGTCTTGCTTTCTCCTCCCCATTTTGCACACACAAATATCTACTGAAAGAAATCCAACCAAAAATACATACGTACAAACCAGTTACACTGGAAAAATAAGGAGTAGGAGGAGGAGGAGGAGGAGGAGGATGTGGCTATATGAAAATAAACATATGGGATTAACAGTTTGTGGGGTAAGTGCAATGATGCTCCCAATTGGAACAGACCTATTGAAATTAATGAAAGTCATATAGGGAGTGACTATCAAATCTCATACACTTCAGTGGGTCTTCTCTACTTGGATATGACTAACTTTGAATTTAGCCCTGTATTTCTAAATGCAGTAGATTAGAAAACTACTGTGTCCAATGGCATGCATTGGAATTTTGCTTATTGTCTTCGCAGAGACCACCAGCAACAGATTAAAAAAATGGCCTAATGCAATAATAAATTCAAAGTCACATAAGGTCATCCCAGCTGTTCTCCAGTACATCAGCATTCTTTTGTTCATTGATATTTTCTAGATGTTGTTCGGTACGCAATCGTAAAGGCTCTTGTCTGGAAGAGTAAAATTCCAGCAAGCTACTTGTGGACCTACTTAAAAGAGAATCAGTGGGAGAAAGTATGGAGAGAAAAATCAAGTACAGGCAGGGCTGGGGATAAAGCCACTGAAAGGAAGTTCAACATTTCAGATACCAAAGGGTTGATTGTTGTTGTGTGTCTTCAAGTCATTTCCGACTTATGGCAACCCTAAGACGAACCTATCATGGGGTTTTCTCAGACGGAGAGTGTGTGACATGCCCAAGATCACCCAGCAGGTTTCCACGGCTGAGTGGGGAATTGAACCATGCTCTCCAGGGTTGTAGCTCAATGCTCAAACCACTACACCACACTGATACAGCTCTGCAATGTGGATGGGAACACTTGGAAGTAATTATGCCTGGAGCTTACTCGTTTTCCTGTTCTAGGCAGAAAATAAGTCCCAGTAGGTTTACAGATAATTCCACAAGGACTTCAGTAAACCCTCAGCATCTATCACTTTCAATAGGCAGACTACTGAAAGATGTCCTCCACACCCGTAGAGGTGACACATATAGCTTTGAAATAAAACCTGATCAGGTATTGACCTATCCCCTACCCCAGATCATCATCTCCCAGAATCCCAAATCCAAAGTGTGACCTCGCACATGTGTTGCTCTGGATATCTTTTGATGAAGAGCCCTCTGATGCAAGGAATTGCTTTTCTCAAAAGAAGGAAAGAAATCTTGTGATTCTTTCAGGTGTCATATTTACAAAGTGGGGAGAACATGACTCCTAGACATCATTTCCACCATGGGCTAATATGTAGCATATGGATTTTCACCCACAGTTCTGAAACAAGGTTGCCACATGTCCAATTTCTATTCTTACAACCAACAAAGGCGCACATATCTCAAAACACTTTTTGCCACACATCTTATTCCTCCTTCTTAAGCCTGTCACAGCTCTAACGCAAGTATACCTGCCAAGTTTTGGGGGTTTTTTTCAGCCTTGTCTTTATAGCCCTAAGGAATGTGGAGTGGATTCTGAAATACTACCTGGGAGCTCATGTATGGCCCTTGTGTGTCAGATTACCATTGTACTGGAACATCAGAGAGCTTGACTATGAGGTAGATTTGACAGCTGAAAATTTCCTTCATAATAAGTACACTCTAAAGAAAATCTGATTAGCCTAAAACCTGCAGTTCTAAGAAACAAAGACTACAAGGCAAATAGAGCTTCTGTCCTTTCAGTCATGTTCCCTTCATGTCACTTAGTTTTGAAAGCTCAACTCCACACAAATCATAAGACAACATCTAGATGAACTGCAATTTCACTAAGGACATGCTAAAAGAAACTCAATGGAATTCTTCAATCAACGCTTTAGGATATGTGTGTTTAATGTAGCTAAACCATCTGCAAAAACAAAGGCTTAAAATGTTTCCCCAACTAACAGGTGAGAATAATTACACAGTCCAATAGCAGGTAGCAACAGTACTGTACATCAGATCCTGTTCTATACAAACATCATTAATTGATTTGTATCAGAATCCCAACACTGAAGGAAACGGGGAAGCTGACACTCCCATGTAAAACTGAGCCTTGAAGTTTATCCTCTGAAGCAAGAGCTCATGAGCTCTCTCCCTGCCACCCCTCCCCAATTGTGTCAGACTCCTAATTACATATCTTGGCACTGTTGCAAGCACTCTCGTTTACTGCACACTCTATGCAAAACTGGAGTTTTGGAGGTCATCACATTCCCTATTAAAGCCATTCTAATCTGCCATTTTCACACGTTGCTACTCAGCCACAGCTCATGCTGATTTCAGCCAAGACGTTCATAATCTTCTCAGCATGTTACTATCCCTTTCTCCAACCCACCCATTTCTATTCTATCTTATCTTTAACGTGTGCAAATATTACCTCATCCATCCTGTTGCTAGCTCAAGAGATTAAACACAAAGTGGCATGATAAATGGTCTCATTAAAAAGAATAATCCCCTGACATTGATTTCTAAGTTTGGTTTTAAGTCTTGTTGGAGCATGTGATGTTGCTACCAACTATTGGTTTATGTATTCTCCATTCCCTAAAGGGTAGAGCCATTCCCTAAAGGGTAGAGGATAGTTGTTGCTATCCACATGCTTCCCCATCCTCAAGCACTGCAAAACTGCCTTATACCATTTCCAGGGAAAAAAATCTGTGGGTCTTTCAAACCAGAGCTTCCCAAGAAATCATGTGACAGGAAAATAACAGGACTGTGGATTCTTGGCACTACATGTACCAACACCCCTGCTGTGACCTGTGTGTCTGACCATGGGAGGGTTGCCATACTGAGAGGGAGGGAGGAAAGAAACAGATGCCAGGTTGAAATGGTTGAAATCCAGAGGTGGAAGTGGAAGTAATTCCAGGATTGTTGTCACACAGTGCCAAAACTACTGAGGCCTCCTGTTGAACTAACAAACACAAAAGCACTGATTAGTTCTATTTTGAATATTGGTTATTTGCTGGCACACAACCTTTTTTGTTTACCAGTCCTGTTCTTTGTTAGGCAGGGTGACTGCCAGAACTCACCAGGGTGAGCACAGTGGTTGGGTTCTGTGGAGCCACTTGTAACAGAATATTGCAAAAACAAAATTACAAAAGTCTGAACATTTTGTAGATTTATGTATACTTTAAAAAGAAACATAACAACCAGCAACAATGCTGCATATCTAAGGCCCTTTCTGCACCTTACCTTTTTCCAGCATTGGGGTGCGGGGATTGCGCGAGCAGCCTCCGGCGAGAGGCTTTCGTGTCCCTGCTGCTTCAGCTCCGCACGAGCTGCCTGCTCGTGTGAGAGGCCCACCTCTTCCTTCCGCAGTGCAGCCTGGGATTTCCAAGGCTGTGCTGGGGCAGGAAGCATGACCAGCGCAGCTCCAGAGGCTCCACACGCCAGGTAAGTGAGTGTGAGGCCCAGGAGCAATGCACAATCACACACCATTTTCGGCTTCCAGCCAAAAATGAAAAGGTGCACAATCGGCGCCTGCCAGCCCCTGGAGCATCACGTGATTGTGAGTGCGTCATGCAGATCGCGCCTCACAATCGCACGATGCTCCGGGCGCCCTTTCGCATGGCCAATGCTGTGCGGAAAGGGCCTTACACTAAATCCAACATACATACAGTCTCCCGAAGTTCCATGCATCCTGCAAACCACCAATGCAGGACTTGAAAGCACATACAGAGAGAGACAGAGAGAGAGAGAGAGAGAGAGAACTGCTGCTCAGCAGTTACTGCAGGCAACTCCAAAGCCTTAAATAAAAATACAAAATAAATAAAAGCAAATAATACATAGGCCTCAATCCATCATTCCTTCAGTGTGGCATCAATATCTGCATGCAGGCCTACACTATGCTGAGCCATATACCCTCCCCATGGCTTACTGTAAAGCCCCTGAAGCTGCCCTGGATGGCCATTTAGTGCTTTGCAGTGAGCAAGCGGTATTAGAGAAGTGTCAGGCCTATAGCTAGATCCACAATGTTACAGGACTACTGAGAGCCCAAGAGGACCCCAGCAGATCTCAGCACTGATGTCATCATTGTGCATCTGTCCATGGAGAATCATCCTTTTCCAAGCCTATTTGCTTGCCATGAAGCACAGATTGGCTGTGTGGGGCAGCTTTAGGGGCTTTACAGTAAGTCACAGGGTGCTGCAGAAGGAGGAAGGGAATGCTAACCCCTGCAGTGCCATCCAAAAAGGACATCTGCATACAAAAGGCACACTTACACATGTCCCTAACAGAATTCTGGCTGTTTGCTATAAGGAATTTACCTTTCTATTCCTACCTAAATTCATACATTAAAGTCATATTACCTAGTTGAAAGTGACAAGGAGCTAATTCTTCTATGTACTGTCTTCTCCTCCCTCTCTCTCCCCTGAACTAGCAACTACAGCCTCTTCTTTGGGCCGACCCATTTTGCCAAACCAATAATTTTTCTAGGGGTTACAGTAACACTAAATGCCTTCTGTGCTTACTGGTGTGTTACAGATTACAGCAGTTGCTTCTTGCAAAATAGAAAATGTACTCCTCAGAATCAGAAGACAATGGCAACTAATCTCTCATGATCACTCCTTCCTCCAGGATCAGAAGCAGTATGCCTTTAACAGCCAGTTATTGAGGAAAAAGCTGATTACCCTTCAGGGTTCCCAGAGGATTCTAACTGCCCACTGTGGGAAACAAGATGCTGAACTAGATATGCTTTTGGTCTGACTTGTGGCTTCTGGAGACCACAGAGATGAAGAGCAGTATATCATGTACAGCTTGTGTGGTATAGCAGGCTAAGTATTGGGCTCAAATATCTGAATTAAAATCCCCACTCCCCTGTGAAGTTTACTGAGTAGCCTTGGCCAGAGCATGAGCTCAGCTTGACCTCACAGGAAAATGGAACAAACCAGTATATGCTCCTGCTTGCAGACTTGTTGAGAAAAGGGCAGGATATAAATGTAATAAACATCTTGTAAACATGTGGCTCCAGCATTTGTTTTGGTTGGGAATCTACAATGGGCAAAAATGGCCTGGAAGGTGCTGATGCAACTCTGCCATTACTTATTTATTCCATGTACATCCTATCTTGCTTCCACAGAACTGAAGACAAGAGATGGCCAGGTTTTGTGGATGGTCTCCCACCCAGCTATTCGTCAGACCCACTGCTGCACTTGCTTCAGTGAGGAGGCCCCAACATGCGTCTTCAGATGGTGCTCTAGGATTGCCTCTCAACATTGGGCAAGAGGGAATACTGCACTTCCACAGATCTAACAACTCAATCCAACAGAAAGGGGAGGATGATCTCCCCTGCCATTGCAGTCAGCTGGGCAACTGAAAAACACACATCTGGAGGGCTGGGAAACCTTCTAGATATGTTTTTTGGACAACTCTGTATTCTTTAGTGGGAAAAGTAGGAAAGAAAGTCCAATTATGGAGGTATTTTAACATCAGCACCACACTGGATTTAAGGTATTACCTTCAAAAGATCACTTACAGCTCCTATGCAAGCTGCTCTGAGCTCTTTTTTTTAGAGTGCAGAAAGGAAAAGCATCTTCAGTTAAATAAAATGAACCCTGAACTCTTCTCAGTGGTGAAATAGGTCTGCCCCTCATTTTAATGCAATCTTTTTACTAGTTATATACAGGTTATATAAGCCTTTGTTTTTTGCTCTTTATTTTTTGTTTTTTTTAAATGCCCAACCCAAACATGAATGCATTAGGCAAGGAAAATTTTTAAAATTAGCAACCATCAGTAGCATCCATGGAAGCCAAAGTCCTCAGAAGAACACCTGCACAAGGACATTTGTCATAAGAAAGCGGCTGCTGTAGCCTCAGAAAGCAGCCCTTCGCCACTGGTCAAAAGGAGCAAAAGGCAAATGGGTTCTGGTTTAGATACAGCCCTGTTTTGTTTGTTTTCATTAAACACCCTTAGTGATTTTAACCATCTGTATTTGTTAACTTGTTTTGTTCTTTCATACTTTGGAGTACAAACAAGACCATATGTGCACTCACGCTGCTGGCTTTTTGGCTCATCACACTGTCATATGCCTGAAAGGTTACGTTTGCATTTGTCATCCCAGTTGATGCGAATTACTGTGAAATTTTAAATATTTAGCCTTGGTACATTGATGTTTTATCAGAATAAACTTGAAAGGTGCATACCTGGACACTAGTAGTTTATGGTAAAACATGTCAGCGACATATTTAAATATTCCTCAGTCTTAGTTCTTTGATGCCATATACACATAGTGTCCCTGCTATGTAACAGACAAATTCTGAATATCTAAACATAATTTTTCCCTCATTCAATTCTGCTTTTTTAAAAAAAATAGTATTAGAAGAAGCTGAATACTCTTCTTATCACAGTTTAGAAAAATGATCCAGAGACAACAAGAAGAACACTGAGGTGAAAAACAACACAAAGCCTTGTGATGCCTTGAAGACGAATGTATTTTATATGTTTCATGGGTGACAATCCACAAAAGCTTATGCCAAATAAAACATGTTCATCTTTATAAGTGAAGAAACTTTGGGCCTTCAAAAGTTTGGTGATAAGGAATTATGAAAGTTGTAGCACAAAGTGTCTGGTGGGTCAAAAGTTCCTCATCTCTGCTTTAGGGCACTGCAAGACTTTTTGTTTTTTGGGCTGCAACACATTAGAATTGAACTAAGGATATTAGAGATGAACATGTGGACTAACATGAGGACTAGAGGACTTGCAATTATTTAGTTTTGAAATAAAGCAAACAGTCAGAAATTCTTATTTGAAAATACTCAGGAGCCACTTCATGTCTCACCATTTTAATGTCACAATGTAGTATGTATTATTTGCCATGTGCCAACCACTATCAACAATGAATTGGAGAAGCAACAACACTCAGTGGCCTAAATCCCAATTGTCAGGCCATTTCCACACTAGCCTGTTATAGCGCTATGATTCCACTTGCAACATCCCATGGAATCCTGGGGTTTGCAGTTTCGGGAGGGGCCGGCTGCCACTCCCGAAACTGCAAACCCCAGGACTCCATAGGATGTT
Organism: Cyclura pinguis; assembly: GCA_030412105.1. Taxonomy (NCBI): domain Eukaryota; kingdom Metazoa; phylum Chordata; class Lepidosauria; order Squamata; family Iguanidae; genus Cyclura; species Cyclura pinguis. The sequence continues at coordinate 125,223,994 of CM059599.1, forward strand.
GCGAGTGGAATCACAGTGCTATAACAGGCTAGTGCAGAAATGGCCTTAGTCTCAGTTAAAGTAGACCCACTGAACGAATTGCTGAATTGTAAAGAAACACTTGCATAAATTGCATTGACTCAGTGGGTTGAAGCTATTTGACAGTTGGGCTGGCAGACCTTTCTAATCCTGTACAAGGCTATTCAGTACAAACAGTTTACTCTTTGCCTCCAGAGAGGGCTGTGCATGCTCTGGAAAAAAACAGTAGCCAGTAGATAGATAGATAGATAGATAGATAGATAGATAGATAGATAGATAGAGCGAGCTACTAGTAATGTATGGATATGCATTGCGAAATGTATGGCTATGCATTGAAAGGAGTCATGTCAGAGAATGACATGGTGATGCCCTGTTTATAAAGTCTCCACGTGTCCCTGCATAGACTCCTTCCTATGTGGCTGTGTGAAAATATAGAACTGCCATATGTGGACATAGGCTTAAGCCAATATTGTCTACTCTGATTGGATTCAGATTTTCAAGTTCTTAAGCAGAGAGATTTCCTAGTCTTATTACCTGAAATCCTTTAATGGAAGATGCTGGAACCAGAACCTGAGTGTTTTGGATGTTCTAGATAGTACAATAGTCCATTGCTGTAAGACTTAACCAGCTTATTCCGCAGTTCAGTGGGTGCCTCAGCAACTGGCCTACAGAATACTCTGGTAAATCCATTTTCTTCCCAGCGACTCCTACTGCACTTGTGTGTGGTTCAGCCAATACACACACTAGTCCACCTCTTGCTCATAGCAGAGGTAGAAATGACTCCAAAGATCACCAGAAACCACAAACTTCTAGTACTTGCAGAGCATGAGATACTGAAAGTTGTCTACGTCCAGAACTCTCATATTTGCTGTGTTCATATTCCCTTGGTAACTTTGCCTACCCTAAATTGCATTTCTAAACACTTAGCTCAAGTTTTAAATGTCTAGAAATTCAGAGAAATTTGGAGAGTGAAGAAAAAATTTCGTGGAGGGAAAGAATTCCTATTTGGAACAGGAATATCCTCATTTTGCCTCCCCTACAGCTATACCCATCCCCAGCCACAATGTATCTCTTCAGTGGAAGGAGGTGTGTTTTGGGGATGTGTTTGGTGACAACCTCACTGTCAGTATCTCTCTGCATTTGCCTTCCCTATAGCTACACTCATCTCCAGCCACAATGTCTCTCTTCAGTGGAAGGAGATGTTGGAGATGTATTTGGTGACAAACTCACTGTCAGTATCTCCCTGCATTGCAGACGTCTTTTTCCTTCTTCCTTTCCATCTTTCCCTGCTTTCCTTCTTTTACGATATTGATTTCTGATTGTCAGCTGTAAGTGACAATCACATTGATAGTTTGACACCTGCGGAACAGCTAGCGATCCCCCTGAAATATTCTGACTGTGTATGATCTGTATAATCTGTTTAATCTCTGGACTGTTTTCTTCATTTCCTCAAGCAATGAAATAAATATGTTTTTGCTTACAAGCTGGAACGGGGTGGCAGAGAAGCATGACAGAGTGATTGACTCACTTCCATTAAAAAAGAAAAGAAAAAAATAATTACACATTTAATAACCCTTTTCTACATAAATTTGAAACAAAACAGGGGAGAAGCAGGGATATCCTAGATTTTCAGCAACGTAGAGTGAGTCGTGTAACATGTGCACAGCTGGGACACGCAACATGGTGAAAGAGCATCATGATTACTGACAAAAAAATGACAACTGAAAGCACAACATTTTTTTCCCTTTTGGAATAAGAATGCCTTACAGTTCCCTGACAAAAGAACAATCTCCAGGAGAGGTTAAGGAGAGACTGGTGAGAGGATGGAGGGCAGTTTTTGTTGGATCAGGAAGTTGCAATTGGGGCAGGAAAAAGATAGAAGACAGTATCAATTTAACAAAAGAAAAAGAACAAGGTGATTTGGGGGCAGTGGAACACTATGGAAAGAAGATTTGCGCTCAAAATCTACTTCCTTATGATGGAATCACAGAAGGAAGCAGTTCACCTCTTTTCAGGACATTGCAGAATAGTGCAGATAGTGTAAATTAATTGGGGGGGTGTGTCTCTCTGGTTCCCCCCTTTGTTTATAAACTGTATCTCTTTCGTAGAAATATGATGCATATTATTCCTTTGTAGGAAGCTGTGGCACCCACACTGTTCTGCAGCTGAAGCATGAGAGCCATTTAGAGGTTTTCAGAACTCTGAACAGAGTATTATAGGCCATTTCCACACTACACTGTTATAGTGCTATTATTCCACTTTCAACATCCTGTGGAATCCTGGGGTTTGTAGTTTACTGAGGCCAAAGAGCTCTCTGAGAATTCTAAATGCCCCTCCCTAAACTGCAAATCCCAAGATTCCATAGGATGTTGAAAGGGGAATAACAGCACTTTAACAGTGTAGCATGGAAATGGCCATAGGGGGCTCTGCACGTTATAGCATTTGAGCATAACATAATCTTTGTCACTATTGTGTATGTCTATGTTGCTGTATGCATGTATGCTTTTTGGCCCTGTCAATTTGCTCTCCTGGCCCTGTCAATTTGCTCTATTGAATTTCATTTTATTAATTTCTATTCAAATTTCTAGTTTATCAAGGTTCTTTGGAATTCTGTTCCAATATGTTAGCCACCCCTCCCAGTTTTGCACCACCTGCAAACTTGGTAAGAATTCTCTCCATCTTGTCCTCTGAGTCACTGATTAAAATGTTGAAGACTAATGGCCCTAGGACATCATGCTGAGGCATTCCACTTGAGACCTTCTACTTTGCAGCCATTGATCATGACTGACTGACCAGTGTTCCAGCCAATTATAGATCCATCTGATGCTGTGTCCATCTATTCCATGTTTAATTAGTTTGTTAACCAAAACATTATGGGGAACCTTGTCAAGTGCTTTGCTGAAATCCAGATTAATGACATACACAGCATTCCCACCATCTACTAAACTAGTGATCAACTACTTATTTTAAAAGGCAAAAAAAAAAAAGATTGTTCTGCCTTATAAATATACACATTCCCTAAATGTGCATAACACAGTGACAGACTAGGATTGGGGAGTTGTTGTTGTTGTTGTGTTCCTTCAAGTTGTTTCCAACTTATGGCAACCCCAATGGCAACCCTATCACAGGGTTTCTTGGCAAGATTTGTTCGATGGGGGTTGCCTTTGCCTTCGTCTAAGACTGAGAGACTGAGGATTCCCATGGCTGATCAGGAATTCAAACCCTGATCTCCTGGGTTATAATCCAACACTCAAACCACTACACCATACCGGTTCTCCAGGACTGGGCAGAGCCATGTTCAAACCTCCACTCATCCCTGAAATTCATTAGGTGATCTTGAGCTGGTCTCTACCTCTCAGCCTAACCTAGCTCATAGGAGCTTATGAGGACAAAAATGGGAAAGACAGTGTATACCTCCATGAGTTTGTTGTAAGGAAGGCAGCAATTAATTAAATGTTATTAGTTAATTATAATGAATATGAGTTACTAGCCAGCACATCAGATGCCTAACAGAATTAAAAATGTAATCAGAATAAATATTGGTTGATAACCCTCACTGTCCTGAGTCCTACAAAGAAGACTCTGTGTAAATAAGGATCAGGTCTGTAATATTTTAAAACCACATTACATGTTAGAGGCAGAAGCAGCACTATGTCTGATTGTAAATTATGCCTGCAGTTGTAATCTATCTAGCCAGATCAAACATTCTTTGGCACTGCTTTCCCAAAGATCCAGTTGCAGCAACTTTGTCGGCATCAAGTGAAATCAAACATGGCTTGCGAACAGAGGTTTAGCAACAAATAAATCATCTCAGAAAGCTGGAGAGAGAAACAAATCCTCTGACATACTGGCGTTATGGTCCTTGCCTTTATTTCTCCTACAGCTTTTTCTGTTAAATTTCATTTGCAGCGTTTGGGTGACATATGTTTTGCCTTATTCAGCCATTTGGAATACAGGTGTACTGCTGTGTCTTTTGATGGAGTGTTGCTATTCTGGAGCACTCTGTCCAAGACACAATCTCACACATGCAATCCAAACCACCAAGGATGAGTCAGATGTCATGCCGTTGCCACAACAATTATTGTACAGTTTTTTGTACAAAGTGGCCAAGTAGTTATCGTTCGTCACAAAACTCAGCACCAAACACAACCCATGCCCCTACTCTGTGTGTGTGTGTGTGTGTGTGTGTGTGTGTGTGGAGCATACAGTATATAAAAAGCCTCACCATGATATTTTCCTCAGTCTTAAGGAATTTGCAGTTTACAAAGGCATATACTTTGCAAACTATGTCTAAGCCAAATCCAACATCAAACTGAAAAAAAAACACTTTAAAAGCATGTGAATTATAATATGTGTGAAAAAGTACAAAGCCGTACATACATTTGTCTCAGAACTCAAAGAAACACATTTCATAGAATCATAGTACTTGCTTAATTGCTTTTGCTTAATGGGTTTTCAATACTTTAACTCTTAAAGCAGAATAAATATGAAGCAGGCTCTCAGTAATCTGAAAAACTATCATAGGGTCAAGGTTCAAAAAAATCATAGAGCTGGAAGAAAGTAGAAGATTATTAAGTAGGGCTGTGCCAAAATTGCTTTCTTTGTTTTTTGCTTGTTTTTATGAGTGTTGAAAGGAGCTTCCCATTTTCAACTAGTTATTTCACTTGTGAATTCATTCACATTTTTTTCAATGTTCTTGCCATTTCTTTTGTTTTCCTAAGACAGCAAAGAAGGAGGAAAACAGCACTAGGAACCAACAACCACAAGAACAAAGGATGCTCCATTGATGCTTCCTGCTCCTAAATTAGTGATTTTGAGCACTTGTTCAGCAATGTTAGTGAACAGTGGAAGCCCCAGTTATCCACAAATCATGTAAAAGCTTTGTCTCTGTTTTCTTGCACTGATGCCAATATAGTGTATAGTGTGCCCTCTTCTGGCATGACCTCCGCCTGCACCAATGTGAGGACACATGAAGCGTCACATCCCATTATAATCAATAGATGCAATGGGTACTCCCCCATGCTATGGCCGGTCTGAGCACATTGCATCCATTGACTGCAATGGGATGCAATGCTCCCATTATTTTTGTTTTATGTGGGGGTTCCTGGAATGTAACCCGTGCATATACAGTAGGAGCACTGTAAGCATCAGAACAGAAAAATGGTGTCTAAGATTTTACGTACGTCTAAGGTTTTCTTGGCTTGTGTACCTGTTGTCCAGATCTTGTGAGATTTCACTGAGCCAACCAAGCAGAGCCAACGAGATTGAGCCTTACTCTGAACAATAAGTAGCAATAAGAGGGATGAATCTCAGAGTGAGAGTGCTGTCTTGAAAAGTGTGTATGTGTCTCTTTTCTTAATTACTTATTTGTGTTTTTTGGCATGAACGGCATGTTCTGTGCATCTGGGATTGTTACTTAATGTATCCACCCCCTGTGGGATCACAAGGGGCCATCCCAAAGTCCCAGGTTTGGGTGCTGAAATCCCAGGGCCTGGGATAGTCCTGAACTGACAAGCCTAGTTTGAATCCACGATTAGCGTTTATGCATGTTACATGGTTTTGCAAGAATGAGCAGTTCCAGAGTTTCTTGAGCAAACAGGAAAGCCAAAAAACTGGCAGGAAGAATAGAGCCCCAGAGGAAACTGGGACATTGATCCTGGGGACAATGGGAGCCAGTGCTGCTGATAGGACTTAAGGAGCACTAGTTCCCACTGTCCAGGGGCTCAGTGTCCCTATTTCCTCCAGTGAAGAAATGTTTGCTACCGCCACTGTTACTTCTACAGTTGTTGCTGCTACTATTATTACTATTACTGGTGCTACACACACGCTATACCATGGTGCCTCAATGCTGTAGGACTCAATATATGAAATGGGACTGTGACATGTCTGCGGGAGACGGCTCACGCTGCAAGTTTGTTTGGCGCTCAGCAGTGTGATTCTTTGGTCCTGGCTGCTGCTAAACCAATTTTCTGATGCAGCTCCCTGTATGACACCAATGTAGTTGTATTCACCTTTAACATTTTTAGATGCATACTCAAACCATCCTCAAAATGCAATGTACTGCAATGTATTAATGGCCCCAAACCTATAGCTCCCTGATTATGTATTCCGGTACATATGGTATATCTATCGAAAGATCTAGTGGCTGACTATGCCTGGTGCATTATCCCAGTGCATTATCCTGCCTTCCTACTTGCTGTGTTCAGAACAGAAAGCTAACCACTTTGCATGGCTCCGCTTCAACAGATGGAATTTACTTTAATAAGTATTTTAGTACTGTATTTAATTGTTCATTTGGACTTGTTCCTAAACATTACAGGTGTGATCTTATGACCCTTTTAGGAATGCAATGGTAGGCCCCAATTAAGGGGGAAAAGATGGTGGCAGAGCATAGTTCAAGTGAAAATTCTTCTAAGAAAGAAAGATAATTTAAAAAGAGAAGTGAAACTAACTGTGCGTTCAGTTCCTTTCCTAAAATCTATGGTGATAACTGTTTTTTACTCTGTCTTGAAAATTCCATGAAAGTACACATTAATAGAAAACCATTTGGTACCATCTACAATAGACACACAATCAGGAAAACTGCAGAATGATTTAGCAGCATCCTAGTAATGCACTTTGCTGGCAAATAGATTATTGCTTTCCCCATCATCTTGGATGGGCCACGGAGATCAAGTATATCATGGGGGAAAGCATCTATTCTTTTAACAAAGCCTAAACTTTATATCTTAATACATATTTCTGAACTTCCAACAACTGGATCGCATATTATGGGTTTTAGGTATGTGTTAAGCAGTCTGTGCTGTACATACTAAAATGTAAAGAACGAAGGCAACAAATTGTTGGGAATAAGTAAACCACCACTAGAACAGGATTGGTTACGGCTCTCTGTCCGTGTCCGAATAAGGAGATTACACCCTCCTACATATCACAGATGAAAATTGGGACATGTGAGCCCAAGCAATAACAGTATGGTCAAGATGGCAATTTTTTTTATTCAAATAAAGAAAAGAAACAGAGAAAGACAAAATTAAAAACACTATAACAATACAAAGTACATAGTAATACTGTATTAGTGAGATGGAAAATGTTGTTAATGAGAAAGAACACAAAAGCTAGGAGCGGCTGTTTATTGTCATTTCTATCTGCTGCTGTTTTCATGTTGGTTTTATTGTTTCTTTTTTTGCTTTGGGACAGTACAGAAATGCTTTGAATAAATACATTCATACTAAAATGAACTAGAGTAGCTGCTAATATTCCACAACAGGTGAGGAGAATCTTCAGGTAACCAATTGTATGCATAGCTTGAACCTGAGATGTTTATAAGTAGTGGCAACACTAGAATCACAGAATCATAGAGTTGGAAGAGACCCCAGGGGCCATCCAGTCCAACGCCCTGCCATGCAGGAACACACATCAAAGCATTCTCAACAGATGGCCATCCAGCCTCTGCTTAAAAACCTCCAAAGAAGGAGACTCTACCACAGTCTGAGGCAGCATATTCCACTGCTGGACAGCTCTGACCATCAGGAAGTTCTTCCAGAGGTTCAGATGGAATCTCCTTTCCCGCAGCTTGAATCCATTGCTCCTTGTCCTAGTCTCTGGAGTGGCAGAGAACAAGCCTGCTCCCTCCTCAACATGACATCCCTTCAAATATTTAAACATGGCTATCATGTCCCCTCTTAACCTTTTCTTCTGCAGACCAAACATACCCAGCTCCCTAAGCCATTCTTCATAGGGCATGGCTTCGAGACCCTTTACCACTTTGGCCGCCCTCCTTTGGACCCATTCCAGCTTGTCGATATCCTTCTTGAATTGAGGTGTCCAGAACTAGACACGGTATTCCAAATGAGGCCTAACCAATGCAGAATAGAGTGGTACCATTACCTCCCTCGATCTAGACACCATACTTCTATTGATGCAACCAAGAATCGTGTTGGCTTTCTTGGCTGCTGCATCACACTGCTGACTCATGTTCAGCTTGTGATCTACCAAGATGCCTAGATCCCTTTCACACGTACTGTTATCCAGCCACGCATCCCCCATCCTATATTTGTGCATTCCATTTTTTCTACCGAAGTGTAGGACCTTACATTTCTCTCTGTTGAAATTCATTTTGTTAGCTTTGGCCCAGCTCTCCAATCTATCCAGGTCATTTTGAATTTTGATCCTGTCCTCTGGTGTATTAGCAACCCCTCCCAATTTGCTATCATCTGCAAATTTGATCAGCATGCCCTCCACTCCTTCATCCAAGTCATTGATGAAGATGTTGAATAGCACTGGGCCCAGGACAGAACCCTGTGGCACCCCACTAGTCACTTCCCTCCAGGACGAAAAGCAGCCATTCATGATCACCCTTTGGGTTCGGTCGGTCAACCAATTACAAATCCACCTAACAATAGTAAAACAGTAAAATCCACCTACATGTTGGCTTGTTTTTTTCTCAAGGCTTGTTTATGCATCAAAATGCATAACCAGCTGTAAGTCTAGCTTGAACCTAGCTTGAACCTGAGATGTTTATAAGCAGTGGCAATACTCTTTGCTTGTTCATGCATCAAAGTGTCTGAAGTTAAACCACAGCTTGGAAATATTATTGCAGCAGGTGACATAACTGCTTTTTTAAAAAAGTAATTCATTTCTTCTTACTCATTAGTAACTTTACTAGCAGTTTCTTTTTAAGTTTTTTTTTAATTTGTTAGAAATAGAAATACAGATTTGAGAAGAACAAAGATGATCTGTCTAGGATTCTCAGAAGAAACCGTCATCCATGTGCTGTTTATTATTACTTTAAAAGTACTGGGGAAAAAAGTGAGGGCAAATAATTTTTTTTCAGGCTGAAGAGTGACCTCAAGATGTGGGAAAGTTGTCAATTGCTTATGTTATTTTTACACCCACTTTTGAGGGCTTTGAGGCTACATTTCCCCTGAGTTATGACAGATAGTGCCACCCACCTCAGTTCTTCCTGCCTCTGCCCTAACAGAACCTCTTTGTTGTTTTATCTAATCAAATTCAGAGGCTCTGCTATAGTTGGCTCTTTAGACTGTTCAGAGTGGTTATAGTTCTGATTTCCCAGGCTTCAGAAGAACTAAAAATAACCAAGCAAGAATTTGAAATGGAAGGCTAAAATCCCAGACAGCATTTTAAGCAACCTAGTAAGAAATAAGACAAGATTGCCCACAGCAAACAACAGCTATAACTATTGCTGCATTATGCAGAAACAAGCCAGGAGAGATACGAGCAAGAGATCAATTGTATTTGGTAAAGAAGAACAGTCTTACCACAGATGTTGGTAAGTCATTGAAAAGGCCTAGTTGGCTTCAACCTTGGCAAGCTTACAACGAATTCAGTCACATGTTCAGCGTACGTGATTACCAGGTCAAAAAAACCTGCACATACTGGGTTTCAGAGCAAGATGAATACCGTGTCTGTTGTCATAGCAAGTCATTATAAGTGCCACTTTTTGATCACTTGTAGTGACACTTTGAATGCTCTGGATGACAATGGTCTGACTCAACATGGACTACTTTACAGGCAACACACATAGGATTTGCAAGCGCTATGTCATGTGCCCAACGGTCATATGCACAGGCCCTAAATGTGCCTAGGAATACAGTCAATGATCTTAATCAGAGGTCAGCATACAGAGCATGACTTATTTCTAGATTTCCAAAGGCAGTGTTGTACTCCTCCTCCAGTACAGCATAAATATGAAGACTTTGATACCAGGCAGTGGAATGTGTGTGTGTGTCTATATATATATCTATATATATATAGATATATATATGAGAAGTGGAGAGAAGAATCACAAGGACAGACCTAGCTGCACGCATAGGACCCCCATCATGTTTCTATAGAATAAGGCTTTTGGAACACCCTCTCTTGAAGTGGGATCTGCTGTGCTAAACGCTGCATTGCATATACTCCTTTCCACTCCTCCTCCTTGCCTCTGTACCTCCGATATTCCTCAAAGTCAGGACCCTTCTGGAATATACCATATGACCATGGAGTGGCTACTTCCAGAAAGAAACGTTGCCCTTCGTCATGTACCTATCAATACACTTTCTGTTTACAGAGAAGGGGAATCTGGACTCCACCCTTAAGAGTCATCTATCCCTTACTGACTTTAGGCTAAAGCAAATATTTTTACAAAATAGCCATGTTGGTCTTGAGTAAGAGGTTCATAGGTGAGCAATACATTTATTAGGACCAATAAAACATCGATAAGATTGAAGAACCACCTGGGCTGATGAAGAGTGCCAAGAACTAGGAAGCTTGTACATTCTTGTGAAGTTTCAGTTGGTCTTGGTAATGCTCGCCCGTGGGTTTTGTTTTATCTTATCTGGGTTAAAGGTGGCTATCTGGAAGACATAATAATATTAAGTACCACCTACATCTAAGCTCAGTGGAAATACCAATACAGCCTTTCCATGCTGTTCACAGGCTTACATGCTGAAGATCAGAAAAATTTGTCATGTTTTCAATGGCAGCTCTCATTGGAAGTAGTTCAGAAAGGCTCATCTTCTGACACTTTCAAATGAGCAAACTTTGAATATGTCAAGAGTCTTACAGAGCTCAGGAGGCTTCTGGAACATTTTATATGTATTCTACTGCTCTGACGACACAGTGCTGGGTGTTTATAAGCTATTCTCTGTCTGATTGTGCTATACACTTTTTCAAAATTCAAGTTTAGAGGTCATAACTTCCCAAGCAGAGTTTCTATGAAGCCCAGCCTGCCACTGGTTGATCAGAGGTAGAATCATTCTGGGCAGGGTAGTCTCCTATGTGCTTCTTTTATTGAAAGAGGTAGCAAATCAAACCCTGGAGAATGTACCTGTGTCACTCCTTGGGAACAATCTTTTTGCTGCCTACTGCCCTCTCAAACCCAAAGCCAATGTTAAGGTGTTACTGAACTTTAAGCTTTTTCTTCATTTTTCAAAATCAGTGCCTTCCAAGAAGCTAATGGAAATTCTGAGCTCGAGATAACTTGTACATATGTGGTAAGGTCTTCTTTCCCTCCTCCACCACCACAACCCACTCCGTCTGTTCTTTTGGATGCAGATGTCGTGTCTTAATGTTATTGCATAGGCATATAAGGAAGCAGGAACACTGGTCATGGACAGAGAACACAGTTTAAGGAAAATTCTCCATTTACTTCTGTTTATTTGCTTTTCACCCAATATGAAACTTCTAGCTTAAAAAAAAAAGAACCACAAGGTTTTGAAAATATCTCAAGATTTATTATCATAATATCTTATTTCACATATATTTGCAAGTTCAGTTCTGAAATACTATCTGATCAGATGCCTCAGTTGGCTCAGCACTTTTTTCCCAACATCTCTTTGTTTTAAACCCTTATCACTGCGTGGGCATATTATAGTTGTGGGAAAAAAAACATATAAAAGAAGAAGCAAAGAGATTTTTAAAAATTACACCATATAAAACTCCAAAAGAGGTTGCTTTTTAAAATGCCAGAGTTTTACCTCTATAATATACTAACACAATATACCTGTTTAACAAATCTGGTTGAAAATATCCATGAGCAGTGCCTTTGTTAGGTGGATCTGGAATTTTTAAAAGCAAATTCTTTTGGAATTTTATATAAAATAAAATCAGCATTCACTCTATGCCATTAGTACCTCTCACAAGCACACTTGAAAAAGTTATTTAATAAACATTGCGAATGCTTTCAACAAATCAGTGTCTTGTGTCATTCATATTGTCATGTTAATCTGTTATAGTCAAAATGCTGAAATTTAACAACTTAGTTATGTCATAAGCCAGGGTGAGAACCAATGGCTTTCCAAATGTTTATGTCTGCTACAACTATGAGCAGTGTAAGTGGTTAGACTGTTGCCTCGGGACTTGGGAAATCAGGTTTTGTTCCTGCCAAGCCACAATACTCACACTGAATGTCCTCAGATCACTTACCCTCCCTTGATCTCACCAAGCATGCAGGACTCTTGTGTGGATAAGTGAGAAGGAAGATGTCTGAAAGAGAGCCACGTATGCTACCTTGAGATCATTGTCAGAAATACTGGATGGAAACAGGCTTAATAATAATAAAAAAAAAGATTGTTGCAGTTGTCCTTCACCATTGGACAGACAGGCTGGACTTATAGGAACTGGACTTATACAATAAGGGCAACATATACTCTAGCCTGGGCATGAGTCTTTGTGAGCCCTCTGATGGAGTTGGGTTCTAGGCCACAAGGACATCTAAAATCTGGCTATCTCTAGCATCCTGTATTATTTCAAAAATCTGTGAAAATACTTGCTTCTGAAATGGTTTCTATATCCCCATCCTATTAGTTTAGTACTTTACCACAAAATAACTATATTATTATAAACTATGGTCACTGAGTTTTGTACCATTTGTTTACTTCTAGACTGTTAAGTTGCAGCAGGGGCGTTCAGAAAACTCTGCTTAGTGCAAAGGCTCCATTCTTTTCTTCCAGATTAACATCTGGCAAAATATCTCTGTATAAACTTTGACTCTGGCCTGATGTGTGAGAGTGTCTTTGAAGACAGTTCAGAAGTTGGATCAGATTATATATGGGTCATTTCTTGCCCTTAGATTCTACATATGTTCCTTTTAATTTAAAGGAAACATCATCATATATGTACCTAAGCTCTGAGGGCCAAGGAAAGCCTTAATTGACCATAAAACGCAGTTCCAAACCTCAGTCTTCAATAAAGCACAAAAATAAGACGTTTCTTCTCTTCAGCAAAAGAGTCTCCCTGAAGAATGGCACAGAATTTCTAAAGCCTCATACCCTGACACAACTAACCTCTGGCCAGATTCCACACAACGCAAAATGCTCTTGTTCTGAAGATATTTGACGGTGCGATCACAGAAGCAAGGATAATTATTTTCTTGCACCTTAACACAGATATAGCTTGATTCTAAATAACCCTTATATCAAAATAATGAAAAATATAAAAAATAAAAAGTACAGGGATTTTGATCAGAGTTGAGAGTGGCAAGAGAATACAACTAACACATGCTACTACAGTATTTTTCCAAGTGAGATCGTCTCCCATCTAGTGCCCTAGTTAGCCACTGCAGTCTCAGGCTCAAATCCCCCTCAACATGAAGCCATGGGCAAGATGTGGGTTCTTTGCCTCAAAGGCTTGTTGGATAGTTATTTGAAATACTTTGTAACATTGATGTGTGCTGCAGATGTGATACATAATAAAAAGCCAGATATAGGATGCATCTTTTAAGCCCCAGAACACAATGTGAATGAAAACAAAGAAAGTTTGCCTAGAAGACCTGAAATGGTAAGTACAGTAAATTGAATTAGCTGCTCTGTTGGATCTATGCTCTTCAATACGGCATCTGGATGAGCAAACAGAAAGACGGTTCAGTTTTCTGTACTTCGAAGAACAGCCCGCCGTGGATTGAAAAACAAAGTCAGACTCTTGTTTCCCCGCTCCTGCTGCTCAGTTCTAGCCTGAGGCTTCAAGTGACCTAGCCACAAATTTGCCGGAGGACCACCAACTCAGACTCTGCTGAACAAAGCAGAGACAGATGGAGCCATGTTGAGTAGTGACACTGAGCATCCATGCCAAAAAACACATTCTGTCTCTTCTTCTAAGATTGCACCACAAACTCTGTTTTCTTCATGATGCCGCCAGTAGAATGTCCATTTATTTCAGTACTGGTCAACCAAAAAAAGTTTTAATGCTTGGATCCCACTATTTATATTTCATAGTAAAGCTTATGCAACTATGCAGAGTACATCAGAACTTTGGGCTAAGCTCCTAAATACACTTGCTTTGGAATAAAAAGCGCTGAACATAATGGGGCCCCTTCTCCAAGCGCACATATGCAGGATTGCACTGCTATCCATACTTACAAGCAGTCTGAAGCTGCTTTAACATCTCCATATAGTCAATGTAAAAGATAGAGAGAAAAAAAATTGCCATGATCCAAATTCTTTGGTTCATCTCCAGTTTAAATGTTGTGTTTCTACAAACAAAATTCATAGCAATACTGTTACTGGATCATTAAAAATATGTTACAAACCTAGCAAATCTTTGAGTTCTCTTCTTTAAGTTTAGGTGATAACACAATATGAGTGACAAGGGAACAAGTAAAAATTCCAAAAGTCTGACTATTGTTAGTTACTATCTTTCTGACAGATTCTGTTGTGAATTAAATTGCTTTTCTGATCATTAGAGTATTGTTTGGCGAGGCAGAAAGTTTGTAGGGTTTTGTGTGAAAATATTGCTCTATTAAGTGCATGCAATGGGTTGCCAAGGGCAAGGCAAGCAAGGAGGACAATGGGAGAATCTGCAGCCTTTATTGGTCCTTTTTTCATCTTCAGCCCTTGCTATGGAGTATACTGGAGACTGATAATACGAAAATGGAATTTTGCTTTTTCCAGCATGTTGGACTTCAACCCAGGAGTCAGTTTAAGATTTTAACAGACTCATCCTTTTCCTCTCCAGGGGTAAAAGTGAGACTTGCCCATAGAAAACAATGGAGAAACTCCCAACTTTAACCCTTTGTTCACTAGCATTTTTAGTGCCATCTGCCCACCTGGAGCAAAAAGTAACAAATAAAGAGAAGCTTATGCTCCATTTGGACTCTTACTGGGGCTGGAACGTTGTTGTTTCTTTTTAGTTTTAAATATTTAAAAGATCAAGTTGTCTGCACCTTGATCAGTGGAGAAGAGCTAGGTTATGGCAGGCAACTATGAGCTGAACCAGAAGCAGGTGTGAGGGAGCAAGCATTGATTTCTGTGCAGCAATTTTTAGATAGGTAGTTGCATTAGGCCATTTCCTCCCTAGACTGTTATAGTGCTATTATTCCACTTTAAACCTCCTATGGAATCCTGGGGTTTGCAGATTAGAGAGGGGCCTTTGAAACTGCAAACCCCAGGATTCCATAGGAGGTTGAAAGTGGAATAATAGCACTACAACAGTCTAGTGCAGAAATGGCCTTAGTTTGCTTCAGCGTGACTAAACAGTCTTCCAAAACTATGAAGTTTCTTTTAGCATGAGCGTTCATAGCTTATATATACAGTAATGCTCTGTCTCCCGCGAAAATTCATACCAAAATAAATCTGGCAGTCTTAAAAGGTCCTACAAAACTATTTTATCTATTTAATTTTGATCCCGTTTTTCTCCCAACGTGGGACACTTTCCTTAATATTGATTTCATGTTACGTTAGTATCCGGGGACACTTATCCCTCCCATCTCCAGGGACATTTTTTACTTCTTTTCCTATCGAAATCCCTGATATCCCCCCATGCAGATAATTCTCCGTTTATAGCTAGTAATGTACGTCATAACCCCTCCCCCCGCCTTTACGCTTTCCCGCCCAGAGCTTTACAGAGAGAAGAGCGGCGAGTTCTTTTATTTTTGATTGGCTGAGGGCGGTAGGGGAGGAGAAAAGGAACGCTATGCCACGTGACAGCGGGAGGCGAGCGCAGTCTTTCGCTCCCCCTCCCGCACTGTCTGTTTCTAAACTGTTGCGACGTGACGTCACGCAGGCCATTGCTAGGGGTACTACTTGCGCTACGGCGGCCGAGTGAGTTCCATTTGTTGCCTAGGAAACGTGCGCGCTGACGCCTGAAGCTGGCGGGAATCCGTTTGTTTCGGGGTTCTTCCGTGTGGAGAGTTTTTCCCCGGCAGGTGAAGTCTGGGGATGAGGGGGAGGAATTCTAGGGGTGAGTCGTGCCCTCGTTTGTTCCCCTCATGCGGCGGGGTGGATGCAGAGCCCTCTGCGGCCCTCCAGCCGTGCGGGGAGTGGTGCTTCCAACTCAAGGGGGCATTTGTGGACGCGTGGTCGGCTTGGCGAAAGGGAGATGGGGGAAAGCAGTCGTGAAACCGTCGTGGAAAGGGTCCAGAAATAGTTTGATCCAGAATGAAGGGTTTGGGAGGAGCAGCAGCGGGACGGGCGTTGTGCAGACCTGGCCGTACTATTAAAAGGCGAAAGTTTTATACGCTGTGAAGAGAAACCAGAGTATGACCTGGCCATACGAAAAGGTGTGACTTTTGCGGGGCGGTGGAGGGCAGGGCAGGGCAGCCGATGGGGGCGAAGGGCGGGGTCAGTAAGCAGAGGCAGGGGTCTCAGCGCCAAAAGGCAAAACACCTTCTTTGAGCTCACAAAGGCAAATAAAAGGGGCGAAGGACTGAACATCACAAGTGCTAAGAGCAGTTGGGAGAGGAAATGAAGCGCTGTCATGGAATACTAGTACGCACTCCGTTTATATGTTGCATACATTTTTGATCACCCCATCTCAAAACAGATGCCCCAGAGAACTAGGGAAAATAAAAACTGTAATTAAATTGATCAAGGGGTTGGAGTAATTCCTGTGCCTCTCTCAATAGCTGAAAGTCTTTTTTTCATAGAGAAGAATAATCACATAGAGACATAATTCAGATTAATAAAATTATAAGCAGTGTGAGAGATTGAATAGATTTTTCTTTTATTATTTTTTTCTTTTCTCTTAAAGTTAACGTTGAAGATCACCGAGTAAAGTTTATTTGCAGTTGGTTCAGGTCAAAAAGGGAAATAATATTTTACTCTGGGACACATTCACCTGTCTAGTTGCCTACCTAAGTCACAGGACAAGAGTGGGCAATGTTGTTGTTGTTGTTGTTTGTTGTTGTGTGTCTTCAAGTCATGTCTGACTTATAGTGAACCTGGCATGGAGTTTTCTTGGCAAGATTTGCTTAGAGGGGGTTTGCCTGGGCCCTCCTCTGAGGCTGAAAGACTGACTTGCCCAAGTTCCCCCAGTGGGTTTCTGTGACTGAGTAGAAATTCAAATCCTGGTCGCCAGAGCTGTGAAGTCCAGCACTCAAACCACTACACCATGCTGGGTCTCTTGGGCAACTTATGGCTCTCCAAAAGAATGCTGGGAGTCCATCTATGTCTGGAAGACTTTAAGTCTCCCATACTTATCTTTGAAATTCTACCAAACTATGTGGTTATGGAAGCTAGCTTTGAAAGAGAACAGATATGTTTCATGGAGTGTAGATTCATCAATAGTAATAATAATAATAATAATAATAATAAAATTTATTTCTATCCCGCCTGCCCACATGGATCGAGGTGGCGGACAACATTAAATACATTAATACATTAAAAAGATTAAAAAACATACCCAATCCTCCCCACCCACCAATCCACCTAAAACCAACCCCCTAAAACACACAGCAATCAATCAACTATTAAAGGAACAGCAAGACAATTCATGGGAGGCGATGGAAATGCTAGTCTTGGAAGGCCTGTCGGAAGAGATCAGTCTTGACTGCTCTTTTAAAGCAGTCAAGGCTGGTAATGTGCCGGGTCTCCTCCGGCAGGCCATTCCATAACTTGGGAGCGATAGAAGAGAAGGTCCTCTGGGTAACCGCAGCCAGCCTAGTTCTGACTGGCTGCAGTAAATTTCTCCCAGAGGACCTTAGTATGCCGGGCGGATTGTATGGGAAAAGGCGATCCCGCAGGTAGGCTGGCCCCAAGCCATGTAGGGCTTTAAAGGTAATGACCAACACCTTGTACTGTGCCCAGAAACTAATAGGCAGCCAATGGAGAGACTTTAGAATTGGTGTTATATGGTCAGTTTTAGGTCTTCCGGTGACCATCCTGGCTGTCAAGAGCTGTTAGTCACGGTAGTTAATGGATTCTATATCTTTGAGTGTCAGGGATAAAGAACACGAGATGATCATGAACTTATAAGCCACTTGGCAATAGGATCTGGCTGCCAGTGTTAGAAACAAAATGTTTCGACTGGATGGAACTTTGGTCTGATCAATTAAGACAGTTACTATGACCTGTAATTACCACTGATGCAGATCTGCTTGAGATGGGGCCCATGCAATTTAAATTGTCAAAAGGTCTTGATCTTACTGATTTCAATAAGGCTACAAGATTCAGGCTTTTAGCTCAAAATAGAAGTACATCTTTATAGATTTTCTGTTAAATTTGTAGGGAGAAATATTTGCGTGGTGCATAGCTGATGCACTTTATGAAGAAAGATAAACTTAACTGTTTTTGTTTTTTACAAAAAGCCAAAGTAAAATTCTCTCAGAGCAATGCAGCAGTATTTTGTGTACTATTTAAAAAGGCGGATTAGATTACATGTCATGAGAGGTGGCATTTGTAATCTTCTTACCGTGTTTTCTGAGACTTTTTCCATGTGCTTACATAACAATATCTTATTTAATTCAGTTTAGTGCACTGTTTTATGCTGCTGTATAATGTGCTGTCAGTGTGCTGTGTTCATTCCAGATGAACAAGAGGGCATGGACATTGTTCTTGGTAATAAACTGCAAAAATTGTTTTGTAGAATCTTTTGTGTAAGCAGTTGTCATAGCTAAAGAGTTTTAAAATACCATGTTGTAGACTAATTTGGGAAATCACTCATTTATTTTTGTAGTACTCACTGATGGCTTCTGAACTGCTTTAAGAAAGTGGTTGGTAGTTGTATCTACACATCTATTGGCTGAGGATCAGATTTTCATTGACAAGTAAGTGTCAGTATGCTTATCTGTGTAGTCATGCAAGCTGCTATAATTCAGTTGTGTGCAGTATTTTCACTGTTTACCGATCTATATTAAAACATAATGGAAAGGAATGGGGAAAATACCCAAGCAGCACAGTATTGTGAAATTTGATACTTAGAATTACTTCCATCTAAGAATCATTTTTGTAGTGTTGATTGAAGTGGGTGGCTTCTTAGCTACTTCTGAGTTTGATCACCTGTTTGCCTATTTATGTGGCACCAGCACCATGCATATTCACAGAATAATTTAAACAAAATACACATTTGCATCCTAAAGAACTAAGAGTATATCTTGAGGGTAGATACTTTGTTACAAAGAGCATTTATTTTAAAGATGTGGATCTGGGAGGGCATAACTGCTTGGTGGTAAAACTTTAGAAATTGAAAATAAAATGCATTGAATGGACTATATTCAAGTCCTCACAAAGGCCAAATATTCTAGATCTTATTGTAAACACTGAAATCTTCAGCAGGTAAGTCATTTAAGCAAAATAGCTGTCCATAGTGCACTCTCACTCTCTCTCTGTTTCTAGTGTTTTAGAGGCTGTCTGTCAAACAATGTATTCAAAGAGAGTAATAAATGGGAAATTCAATACTGAATGTAATAATTCCTTGTTTTCCTTTTTTTTAAATGTCCACTTTGTTATTTTAATGTATTAGAAGTTTTTAAATCCAGCTGCTGACATGGCTCACCGATTTTCAAAAGAAGACTTAGATGAACAGTTTGAACAGTTTTTGAAAGAGGTAAATTATGTTTTCATTAAGTATATATTTTCAGTGTAATGTCAGCCTCTTGTGTGCTATTGTAAAGGCTTGCAGACTGTCACTTGCTACTCGTATCAGCTTGGACGTGTTATCAGCCAGCAGGTATATTCAGATGATTGCCTTTCATGTCTAGCTGGTAAGAACTGTTCTGCTATGCTTCAGTTGCCTTCTTCTGGATATAGTGATAGCTCAGGCTGCCCATTACTAAAATGGTACATCTTTTTACCTGAATTTGCTCAGCAGAATTTGTGTACTTTATTTTGTTACAGTTTAGCCCACCACCAACCTGATGTGTTAGCATATATAAAATGCTTTGAACACTTGCAGGGTTCTGAATGAACATTTATTATTTCATTTGATATATGTCTTATTACCTGATGATAAAATTCCAGAGAAAGTGAACTTTCTTTCATGTCAATTGTATAGGATTTACATTGCACTAAATATGGAGAAGAGCCAGTATGGTGTAGTGGTTGGAGTATTGGAGACCTGCATCCAAATTTCTGCTTAACCATGGAAACTCACTGGGTTATTTTGGGCAAATCACAATATCCCAGCCTGAGAAGAAGGCATTGCAACCCTCTTGGAACAAATCTTGCCAGGAAAATCTTGTGATAACTTTGCTTTAGGGTTGCCATAAGTTAGAAATGACTTAAAGGCACAAACCACAATAGTAACAAAGTATGCACAGGATCTAAAATGTAGGCCCATGAAAATCAGTAGACATAAACTAGCTAAAATCTGAGCGCTTCAGGTCAAAAAGATTATAGACCAAGATATTTTTCATGTTCTCAGGCCATATACCTACTATGAAACTGATTTGCCTTCCTGTATTCGTAATCAAAATGATTCTGTACTTGTAGCCAGAGAGTGATTTTAAACCACGTTAGTATAGAACTAAGGTTTTGGTGTTGGTTTTCAAAAGCAATAATCAAGAGCAGTGGTTCTTAACCTGGGGTCCATGAAGCCCTGCTTCTGGACACCAATAGCAGCGGCAGCAAGAGGGACATGGCAGTGGGAGTGGGGGGTTGTGGGTGCTGAAACTGCTTTCTCATTTGCAAACAAGGGAGCAGTTTGGGCACACACACATACACCTGCTGTTGCATCCCTGCAGAAAGGGACATGGCACCTGGTGTGTGCACACACCCAAACTCTGACTCTGGAGACCAGAGTCAGGGTTTGAATCCCCATTCTACTATGGAAACCCACTGGATGACATCAGGCAGGTCACATTCTCTCAGCCTCAGAGAAAGGCAAAGGGCCAGAGAATGGCAAGGGCAACAAATCTTGCCAAGAAAACCCTCCTGATAGGTTCGTCTTAGAGTCGCCATACATCAGTTTTCAAAGGGGAGAGACATGATGTCTAGAAAGAACATCCCTTTGTCAGTGGTACTTTGATGTTGTGTGTCTTTAAGTCACTTCTTACTTATAGCAATCCGAAAGTGAACCTATCACAGGCATTTTTTTTTTGCAAGATTTGCCTTCCTCTGAGGCTGAGAAAATGTGACTTGTTCAAGGTTACCCAGTGTCTGCGTGGGGATTTGAATCCTAGTCTCCAGAAGCTTTTAAGAAATAAATAAATAAATATTTAAATAAATGTTTGAATATTTAAAACTACATTTAAATATTTAAATCTTGAGTTAAGTCTTGGGGTGCCCGGCAGCAAATTATGTTTACAAGGGGTCCCCAGTAAAGAAACGGTTAAGAACTACTGATCTAGAATAAAATGGTACATTCTTGTAGACGTATCCTACATTAAGGGATACGACAATATGGCTGCAACCTGGCTGTTGAGACTGACTTGCAAAATATTAATTAATTCTTGTAGAGCTGATTCATGGAAGAGAGATCTTTCAGTCCCTTTGTAAGAGGGGGAAAAATATGCACCTTTGTGTTTAGCTTGTTCCTAAATTTTAAAGAGTTTAGAATGAACAAGAACGAATCATGTTCTTTGTTAGTACCTTGTGCTGTTGCGCACTTTAAAGTATCCAGAGCGGACCACTGTAAGATCCATGATTGTAGATGGTAAGTCAGTAAAACTTTTCATTATTATTCTCGCTGGATTGGAACGACTGGAAATTGGAACAGGTAGCTGTAGCTGTAGCTGTCTAGTAGCTGTCGCAGAGCTGCTTCCCTTCAAGTGGCAGAAGGGGAAAAAGACACCAGTTCATAGTACACCTAACCTTTTTTTCTTTTAAAGACAGCATGTGCACTTAACAGGTATTGATGTGCTCATCAATAACTTTGCCATCATTGACATGTTCTACAATGGAAAGAAACTCTCTCTCTCTCTCTCTCTCTCTCTCTTTCTGTGTGTGTGTGTGTGTGTGTGTGTGTGTGTCTTGAGACAGAGCAAGAGGACAGCAGCTTATGTATGGATGTTGTATGTGCATACATACACACACAGTGTCTGCCCTCCAAATGATAAAGTCAGTATCTATACAATAAAGCCAAGTAAGGGTCATATCATCTCTTCAAGTGTTCTGTACATATTTCAGTCAGAACTTAGTACTCATACTTCAGAGCGATTAATGCAGCCAGCGTAGGCATAGTAGGGACAAGTAATTGGAATAGTATGATTTTGTGTGGGAGTATAAATTTTCCAGTTTAAATTTAATTCTTCACTATAAAGCACGTGCAGTGGTGCTGACATACTGTTTCCCTCTCACTGCATCATTTCTGGACACAGCTCAAGAATACTTAATGGTGCACATCATTAATGAAACAACCAGATTTAATTAGGACAGCATATTGATTTTTAAGTGTTGTCATTGTATTGTATTATTATTAATGTACTGGTAAGAAGCAATGTTACTTGAATCCATATTTAACTATATTGAGCTGTTTTATGTTCACTTTGTTTTTGCTTGGACGTACAGAGTTCTCTTCTTTGTCAAACCAGCATTGAAAAGGTACAATTAAAAAGGCCCAGAAATTCTTTTCTTTTTCAATATTTCTCTTTATGATAGTGATCAGACAATTGATATATCAGGGGCCTGTAATGGCAATTTTTCTGTAAGTGTTCCGTTTCCCAGCTGTTACTTTACTATTTGAAGTTGACAAGATGGCTGGATATAGAAGGTTTCCAGATCTCAGGCTTAACATCTGGGGAGGTTTCAGTTTCTTCAATTACAATACTCTGAGGACTGTAAGCATCATCCAGGTCCCACTTGCTGAACAGAGGATGCAGTTAGTCACAAAAGAAATAGCAAGTGATAACAGAACTTGCATCAAACACCTGTCAGTAGCTCCCAGCCCAGTTGTTTTGGGGCATTGGTGTTGTGTTAATATTTGTGGTCTGCCTTAAAAACAGAACTTAATTTTGACTCTGTTATTTATAGGC
Organism: Cyclura pinguis; assembly: GCA_030412105.1. Classification (NCBI taxonomy): domain Eukaryota; kingdom Metazoa; phylum Chordata; class Lepidosauria; order Squamata; family Iguanidae; genus Cyclura; species Cyclura pinguis. Next base: position 125,246,636 of record CM059599.1, read on the forward strand.
TGTACATTAAACTTATATTAAAAATGTAACTTGGTTTTCTCTGGATAGTACAATAGCTTGAAAGAGTAAAAATATATGTTTTGTCTACCACTTATTTAAGGGCTGCTTCATAGGTTATGTTTCACTATATAGAAAGTCTAGAAAAAGTATGCAACCTGTGTGTGGGTCACTGTGGGTTGGCTCAGACATAAGGCCATAGTCTACACAGCTTGGTATAGCTTTGCCTTCAAATCCGTATTTGTTTTCCAGACTTCTGATTTCTTATATGTTACTAGTTGTGACTATATATTAGTAGTCTGCATATTATAACAAACTATATTTTTACAAACTGTGATTTTGCATTAGTCTGAGTATGTAGCAATACAGATTTATATGTTTGTCCAGTTTCAGTTTCCTGCCAATACATGTGATGATCTGCATAATTTTTTCCTATATAGAGCTGGTTTGGGTGTATGAAAAAATGAATATATGGTGTGTATTCTGCCTTCAAGTCACCTATCAACTTGTGGTAAACCCATGAATTTTATATGGTTGTCTTAGGCAAGGAATACTCCTTCCTCTGAAATACAGCCTACAGTACCTGTATTTGTCGGCAGTCCCCCATCCAAGTACTAACCAGGGTTGACCCTGCTTAGCTTCCAGGATTAGACAGGATCTGGTGCCTTAAACATATTTAGGGTGTGAATATATCATCAGACCTGGACGTATGAATTTGCTCAGTACTGTTACTACAAGGGTTACAGCAATCCTGCTGAAAGTTCCGTAAGTCATTATTGTTGTTATCTGACGAACTGAAGACAGAGTTTTCTTGGCATCATTTGTTCAGAGGGGACTTGCCCTTGCCTTCTGAGGCTGAGAGAGTGTGACTTCAATTGCAGTACTCTATTTCCATGTCCAGTTGGGGATTCAGACTCTCATCTCCTAGAATCCTAGTCCAACACTCAAACCGTTACATTACATTGACTCTCACTTTCAAAATCTACATTCCAGAAAATATTTGTTTAACCCATATACTCACACATACTTATGAGGCATTTGTGGCAAAAGCTTTGAGATGGTTAAAAAAAAGAATAAGTTCCCTCCCATGTTACAGATGCTCTGCTGTGTATTTACCCAAAGTGTATTCTTAATTAATTGACATGACCAAGTACATAATTGATTGTAAGTTGGAGTTAATAACTCCTGTGTTTTTGTTTATTTTTAAAGAGATGGGGGGCAGGTTTCTGTTTGGTTTTAGGAGCTTGATTTTTGGTAGGCCCATACAGGTTAAAAATCTAAAGATTAACTGATACAAGCATACTGTTGAGGTAATAATGGTAACTGGCATGCGGCGGCCTAATTTTGTGAATGTGTTCATCTGTGGTAGCTATTCAGTAATGACTGTTTTGTTGCAAATGTAATGACAGATAGGATAAATGTTGTCACATTAGCTGTCCATCTCATTCTATGAATGTACCTAGGTGTGTATTGTATTTATTTACATGAGTGCCCTCTTTGGGGAAAATCTTACCAGGCCACCCTCTTCAGTTGTTTAAGACATGGAGGACTTTTTTGGAAATCAGAAGTGACTAGAATTAATACCAATGTTATGTTTTGTCGTAAAAGTATTTTAAAATAAATCATTGCGGACATCATCAGACCAAAGTTAGTTTCTTTTAAGACCTGTTGCTGTTGAGTTTTAAGTGCGTGCTTGATTCTCCTTGAAATGACTCAGACTTAAACATATTTAACATTAGCTGGATCATATGCTATTTGAAGGGAATCAGTTAAGAATAACTAGCCAAATGAGTGATCTTGCTTCTGATACAGTCTCTTTCAGATGATTCATTGGGAAATGAACCAAAAAAAAATTCCAGTGTTCCTGAAACTATTGGGCCAGCTAAGAAGAAACAGCCCCTGCCGTGGTGGATATCTGAGGATGATTCAGATGATGGTAGTGCATTTCATTCTGTTCTGATATCTCAGTTTCGTGTGGCCACAAGGTGTCAGTCAAGGCCTTTCCCATTGATAGTGGCTTTTTAGAAACCAATAGAATGGCTGCAGTCCATGCTATTAACAAAAGTTAGTTTTCAGTTTTGAAGATGTTCTTGAAATACAAATTATTTTATTTGCATACTCATTGGGAACTGAAATAGCACTGGATACTATAAAGCATAATATATAGTCAGAATCCTTTTTAATGCTCCTGCTTACTTCTGTTTGAAGTATGTATCTGACAGATACACAATTTAGAGAAATCGTTTTTCCCATATAATCTATATGTAATAGTAATTTCAGATTTTTACATGTAAGAGAATATAATTTATATGATTTCTTGATTTGCTTTTTCAACTCACAAAGCTGTAAATTTGAAAAGCAGAGGAACGAAGAATTCCCAGGTTACTGGAAAGTGAATGATCCTATAGAAGCATAACTGTGAGGATTTTAATTGTGTTATGGCTGTCCTTTTTGCTTTTGACTTGACCAAGATGTGCTGTCAACGAAAGGAGGGGCTTCTTGGATTTGTGCTAGATTCTTTGATCCAACAAGGAGTTGGGGAAGAATTTTTATCAGTTCCCCTTCCCCCTGCAATTCCATATACCACTTCTCATACATATATGAAGGAGTCCACAACCATCTTGGTTGTGGTATTTTGAGGAAACAGGACCACAAGAGAAGACAGAATCAGCTGAAACTGTCATGCACACCATGCTGTGCCAGGGTGAACATCTTTTGAGCAACTCTTAGTCCAAACTTGTTATTTTAAATAGCTTTAAGATGTTGGAAATGTATTGTCGGTTGGTTGCTGTAGTCTCAGTAACTGAAGCCAGTCACACAGCTGAACAGAAGAGTGTGGTGTTTCCTCTTAATGCTCTGCATGTTCTTGAATGGTTGAAGAAATGGATTTCCGATAGAAGTATGGAATGTGCCTATACTAGCTTATTGTGAGGGTGTTCTTGGATTTTTTTATTCTTAAGCGAATGTTGGTTCCAATCTCAGACTTCCACAGTTGACATGTAAATAAGCTAAAGCTATCACAGTCAAGCTTTCAAAGAGACAACCATGTTAGTCTGATCCAGTATAAAAAGGAAAGTGGGTAGAGAAATCTGGTAGCACCTTTGAGATTTAACTGATTTATTTTAGGACAAGTTTTCATGGATATCAGGAAATGGATTGTAATCCATGGACACTTCCCGTACCCTCACTTTCCTCTGTATGCTGAACAAGGCTTCTTTCCTCTTTGATTTTTTTTTTTCTTATTTTCTTGATTTACTTTGTTTTGCTTTTGGTTGTCACGGCAATTTTTCCTCTGTGTTGTATCCTTTGATTTCCCAAGTTCCTAAGACAAACAGGTTTATCAAACAAGGTAATGTGGAGAAACCTGTAGAGGATACAGATGAAATGGCTGAAGATGGTGAAGAGAAGATCCCACTTTCAAATAACCAGTCTGGTACTAGATTAAATCTCCTCTTTTTAGATATCAGTGTGTTCTTAGTTGTGCTGTGCTGTGCTGTGCTGCAAGTCAGAATTGCTTCCTCCCCATTGATAATGCTTTTCCTTTGCTTGAGAATGCTTTATTTCTAATCAAATAAAGATGGCTTACGTTATGTGAGATAGCACTAAAAGTAATTGGAGAACATAAGCTTGCCAAAGTGAGTTGGTCAGAACAGATGGCTCTTCTTGCACAGAGTCTCAGGTTCAGCCTGAGCAATGGCTACCTGAAGACGCATTGTTAGTAGAGTATTTATTTATTTGTTTATTTGTAGGCTTCTTTCATAGTTACTCCTCTCAAGGTGGCAAATATCTTTTGGGTAGGTATTACTGAGCTAGATAGACAGTGGTCTCACTATAAGGCAGCTTCTAGGTTCTAAGGAATTATGTAAACTTGCTATGCAGTAGAATTCAAATGGATAGCTGTGTTAGTTCACTTCAGTATAAAAAGTACATAAAGGAATCCAACTGCACCTTTGAAACTACCTGGAAAGAAGTTTCTGGCAAAAGCTTTTGTGGACACTTTAATCAGATGTGAATGTGTTGAATTGGACTGTGTCCAATTATGCAAGAAATGTCTTCATTCTAGTTACTCAAATGAATGCTACAAGGCTTCTTTAAGTTATTTTGTGCTTTGCAATAGAACTCTTTTATCTAACATAGGCCCTTCACAGATGACTTAGCACAGTACTTCATGAGGGACTGGGATGGAGCAAGCTTAGCCTGGATCTGGTCTCTTCTGATACTTGCATGTCTGAGGGCAACGGTGGGGAAGTGGGGAGTGCTATCATTTAGTTCGAGTCTGAACACAATAAAATCTCAATGTAGACTGTGTAGTATGTTGAAAGAGCTTAGAGCAGTGCACTGGAAAGATGCAGAGAGAGAATATAATTGCAGTTCCCCCCACTGTGCACAATTGGTTGCACAAAACTGTTGTGTTCCAATTTGTGTAATTTCCAGTGGAAGAGGTAGAGACTATAGAAATTATAAAACCTTACCCTGTACACTGTCTCATTCAGGACCATTGGACATGGCAGCTGTGAGCTGTGATCCTGTTTCTGGGATTTCTGTTTCCTCAGCAGTAATAGCAATGAAAAAGTAGTAATCTCAGTGCAGATAGTGAAAGGTCTGCTTTCACCTTTTCCATCGCAGTGACTCTACAGTCTTTGCTGAGGAGAAGTTTAGTTTAAATTTTCCCACCCCTATCCAGTGAGGGGAAAGTGTTTGTGTGCACACACGTGCATGCAGTGCACCCTCTCCTGGTATACCTTCCACACGTGAATGTGAGGATACTCAAGAGTGTTGCTTCCATTATAGACAATGGATGAGATGGGCACATACCCACGCAGGAACACACACATTCTGTCCATTGACTACAATGGGACACAACACTCATTTTTTCTTGTTGTTTTACATGGGGATTCCTGTAACAGAACCCCCACATAAACAGTGGGTGTACTGTACATGTATATTGCCCCTCTCTCCCTCCCAACCAATACTGGCTGTGGCCCACAGGGCCACAGGGGTTGTTCATCCTGACGTAGTGTAAAACTAACTTTTCTTCCTTAATGAATTTTTTTGAACACCTTCCGCAAAAGAATACTATTCAGTTTTTAAAAAATGAGTTGTATCCAACAGTTGAGAATCACATACAATGTCATTACAACTGTTTAAAATATTTAAAATATTTGTATGCTGTTGAGGAAAGGCAACACATGCAGCTAAATTTCCCTGCCACTTATTTCCTACATAGCCCCCTCAATCCCTGAAAGTTTCCCCAGAGGGCAAGAAGAAACAACTGATCATTGCATATTATATCTGGAGCTGGGCGGGGGGGGGGCGCGGAGGAAGTGCCCAGAATCAGACAAATGAATCTTGCGTGAGCAAAAACTGTAGACAGTGTGCTGGGAAACTAATCACGGGAATGCTACTGTACCTAGACCTCTCAGTGGCTTTCAGTGCTATAAACCATAGTATCCTTGGTTATCCAGCTAGCAGAAACCTTTAAGTCATAGTGTTACCAGTCATTTCTAGAAGACATGCACAGGTTTTCTTGAACTCAGTACTAACCAGGGAAGCTCAAGTTGTGGCAGTAGCCAGTTTTACTACCTTAGGGTAGCATGCCAACTGAGATCCTATCTAGAAAGGACAGATCTTGCTTCATTTATCCACGTGCTAGTGATATTCAGTTATAATGTGTTGTATTGGGGGCTGCTTTTAAAGGTTTGGAAACTTCAGTTGGTGGAAAATGTGAATGCTAATACGGGCTACGTAGTTAAAGCAGGCAAAAGCTGTTGTACAAGGTGCTATTGCACTGCCAGAACCAAAGTTCTCGTATTGACCTTTAAAACTATACAATAATTGGGGCCAAGCTACCCGAAGACGTTTACCGATAAGACTGCCCACATTCATAAATCAGTTTTCAAGCCTCACTTAGTAAAGCCAGTCAGTGAGAACAATTAGGTTGATAGGCATGAGAGATGGGTCACTTTTGTATCAGTGGTCCTGTTTTTGTGGAACTTGGTTCTGTTGGAGGTGCAGGGGGCTCCATCATTGCAAGCTCTTAGATGGCCTTTATCAGACTGTAGTTAGGATATTACATGTACAATTATTTATTTTATTTTATTGTTTTTACTAGCTAAATGTCACTTGTGTTAGTGTTATTCCTGACTCTTATTAGTTGTTACTGTCATTTCTGTGATATTTTATGATTTGAAATCTGTTGTTTAAGTAATGTGAACTTATTTATTGAAAGCTCCCTTGGGCAGATTTAACCACAAAAGCCTGCAAATATTTTAAATAAATAATATAAAGCAGTTTTCATGCAACAATTTGCATGAATAACATCATTGGATTTAGTTCACTTTCCTTAATCAGTATTCTGCTTTGCATTGTAAAACCCTGAGACGCAACTTATTATTACACCATGTGTTCCAGAGCTTGGAAGGTTACTTTTGGGGGGAAAAAAAACAGTTGCCAACACAGTTCTGGGCACACACCCCCCCCCAGTAGTTATTTACAATTTTAAAATGTAACTTAAACATTTCACAAAAGTAATTTAAATAGTTTTCTGTTGTTCTGAGGCACTGTACAAGACAGCATTTGAACCGTGTGTTGTTCCATCATTTAGTGTGGCCAAATTACACTAGGAAAGGAACAGAGTGATTTCTTATCAAGTTACAGTTGTAATAAAACTTAGTTATACCTTCCTCATTGGGAGAAATGAAAAATTACAAGTGCCTCATTATTTGTAACATATCACTTTCAAGCTCTGATCCCTTCTGTGTTAACATTATCAGATTGTGTCAAAGTACCATAATAAAATAGTCTTTTAAAAAAAGAATAACAGCATAGGAGTGCATTTGAGCTGTGCGTTTTTAAAAGTGTATTCTATAAATATGTATTACTGATATTGCAGATAATGACCTAAATCTAATTGGTATTCCCAACTAGAGTAGACCTGTTGATTCAGTCACTGAATAATAAGTCAGTAAATCCCATTGATTCAGTGGATCTCCTTTAATTGGGACTAGCATTTGCGTTTGAGTCTTTGTATGTTGACTGGAGTCACTGCAAAAAGTCTGGTAACATCTGGGATAGTTTTACAGAAATAATCATGGATCTGTTCATGCTTGAGTGATGATATACCATGTAATTTGTAGCATAGCAGCAGGCCAGTTTAATGTTTTTAATATTTCATTTTGTTCATTTCTACAGTTTAAATTTCACTGCACATAATATTTTGTATTTTCACGGTAGCCAGGTGAATTCCTTTTCAGATCAACTGAACATGCATAATTCTAATTGAAAGATGTTAATCAGAGAGTATGCTATGTATATTTTTCTAAAGCAAACATAGTCATGAGTTTTAAAGGAGCTGACTAATTATGTATTATATAGATTAACCAGCAGTATGAGAATAACTATATACTGTCATTTTTGAGTTTGATAAAATAATTGTCTTTCTTTTTGGTCCCTAACCCTCTTGTAAACACTTGTGACTGTTTTGTGTGTAGTTAAAGTAGTTAGCCCTAAACCTTTTTCAAGCGCATCTTGCAGCAGGGCATTGGCTAGATATGAAATATTGGAAAAAACACTTAAAGCAAAGAAAAGTATGTGTTTAAACAAAGATGAAGTTCCTGCTACTGACAACTTTCACCAAACTGAGGGTAACAAATCTCCTTTGGTTTTTCAGTGTGACTGTTTTGTTTTTGATAGGATGTTCACAGATACAGGTTAAACATACAAATTACTTCTTTGGAATGACTCTTGTTGGTTTTTACTACTATGATTTAGAATTAAAATACCACTGGGTGGACTTAGTTATGTAATCAAGGTTCTCTATCATGGCTCATTATGCATCTAATTATTTGTTTTGTATCTTATAAACTATCCTACTTACTAATCTTTCAATCACTTTTTAATAGCATATTCAAACCTGAAGCATATCTAGCTCTCAGACTGCAGATATTTTACTATCAGATTAAGGATATTTACTTATCAGACAGCAGAGTAGAGCTAACAGGGACTTGTATATATATGTTATCTTTAGCATCAGTCTGGAGAGTGAAGCTGCTAAGTTATTTTACTGATGTACAACAGAGTTTTGAGTTTTCAAGCAAAGATCAGCAGTTGGGTTGTGAAGAGCACCATACACAAGCAGAATGTGCTTCTTCAGATAGGGGAAAGGTATTGATTTTTTTTTAATATTAAATCTCCTCATGTGACTTTTTTGATCCCAGGCATGTATACATCATTATTGACAGTGAAGTACTCTTTAAGTTCTTATCATGTAGTGAAGGACTCTTAAAGTCCTTTATCATTTCATCCATCTACCATCAACACATACAGTAGGTCCCTCATATCTGCAAGGGGTATGTTCGCAGACTTAACATGGATGGTGAAAAATGCAGAGAATGGGAGAGAGGGCTATGCTAGGCGTCATGTGCCTCTCTTCTCCAAGGAAGGAGCGTCTGTCTCCTTCCTTGGCTGAGAGAGGTATGTGGTTTTGAAGAGCCGGGTTTTGTATGCTTCTCTTGGCCAAAGAAAGAGTGTCATTTTTTTCCTTCGCTGAGAGATGCAGGAAGCCCAGCTGTGCCTTGCTGTCTGCCTCGGGTAGCTGCACAGAGCAAGGATCCTAGCTGGTAGTGGCAGCCATGGTCGCAGAGCAGGTTGTGGGTAAGTGGAACCAATCACACAGTTATGGGGGACCTACTGTATTGTATAGATTTTGGTAACAATACGTATTTTCTTCCCTACTGGTGTTTTTAGGAAAACATGGTACAAGTGGCAGTTTTCTGAAGTCACGAAGGCTATCTCATTCTATTGTGGAAGTAGATGAAGATCACATTGAAGGCATTCAGCTCCATCAGCCTAGTGGTGTCTCTGTCTGTTTAAGCAGAGATAGTCTGGAAACTAATGGTAAAAGTTCCTGAAAGATTTCCCTCTACCCACTGTATGTATTTAAGGTTAGATGGCATAATTAGTGACATATAGCCTATGAAAAATTAAGAATGCTGTTTAAAAAAAAAAAAAAAGGAAACACTGTGAATGATTATAACACAATCAGTTTCTCTGATTTTCTCCATTACATAATTATCCCAGCCCAAATGTGTTTTTTTGTTTGTTTGTTTGTTTTCTAATCACTGGCATTCTAGTGAACACAGAGTTTTTTACCCTGCAGGTCATCTTGCTTGTTGTCAAGGGAGCCAGTGAGGGCACATACTGGTGTGAAGTCCTATATTGACTTCTTCAACTGAAATAAGTGGGAATAAGTCATGTGAAAAAGATGTATTTGTGAATATTAGTGCTCATTGGCCACAGGCACGGAATGGATGTTTAAGATGAAGTCATGCATTCATGCATTCATTAATAGATCTCTGCACTTTCTCATTTTCTTCCTTAAATCAGTTTATTTTTTATTTTCTTCATTTGTATCCCACCTTTCTCCCAAAGTGGACTCAAGGCAGCTAACAATACAGATTAAAACTATACAACGTCATTAATAAAAGTATACGAGTTATTTAAAAAGCAATTAAAGAATGTATAAAGTTAAAGCGTTATACATTAAGGGCCTTCGTGCACTACACTGTTATAGTGCTATTATTCCACTTTCAACATCCTATGGAATCCTGGGGTTTGCAGTTTAGGGAGGGGCATTTAGAATTCTCAGCCAGAGAGCTCTTTGGCCTCAGTAAACTACAAACCCCAGAATTCTGGAAGATGTTGAAAGTGGAATAATCACACTATAACAGTGTAGTGCAGAAAGGCCCTAAAATTCATTAAACAACCATGTACAAGTCTTAAAAACAGCAGAAAATTAAAACTCCACCCCAGTCAGTTTTTAAAAGCCTGATGGCATAAAAATATGTTGACTTGCTGATGGAAGGAGAACAAGGATGGTGCCATCCTGGCCTCCCTAGGCAGGGAGTTCCAGAGTTTGAAAGCAGCCACCGAGGAGACCCTGTCCCTTGTTCCCACCAAATGAGCCTGGGAAGGTAGTGGGACAGAGAGAACAGCCTTTCCAGAGGAATGTAGAGCTTTAAAGGGTTTGTAAAGGAAGATAAGAGCCTTCAAAGAACCTGGTGCCAAGCTTTAACAAAGTACAGTCAGCCCTCCATATTCGCTAAGGTTAGAAGGTCAGGACTCCCACAAACGTGGAAAAATCGTGAATATCAAAATGTGTGTGTATCTGTGGGAAGGTGGCCAAGGCATGGTGTGGAGAGGAGCACCCAGGGTTGGAATCAGATCAGGGGAGGGAGAGGGAAAGGGGGCAGGTTGGCGTGTTGACACTACATTTCCTCTGTATCGCCCATCTCCTTTCTTGGGTGTGGGGGCCATGAGGAGAGGGTTTGTAGTGCTGAGAAACTGGCCAGGCAGCTGCTGGCCAGGCAGCTGCTGGTGGAGGAAGAAGAGGATTCGAGGAGGGTTTATAAAGGACTGTATGGTCTGATCGAAGCTGCTGAGAGGGAAGGTTCCCACAGAAAAGGAGTGTCTGAGGTAGGGGGCAGGGGTTGGAGAAATTTGCGAATAATCAAATTTGTGAAAGTCAAGCCCGTAAATGTGGAGGGCTGACTGTATATGGAAGTATGTGAACAGTATTGGACAGTCTTTCCATGTAATTAATACAAAGGTGGATGTGCATTACAGTCCTGATTCTTACATTACTATTTGCTTTCTGATCCTTTTACTATTTAGATTCAGTTATCGCATCAGGGCCTAAAGAGAATATTTTGGGAGCTGGACTGGATACTTTGGAGGAACAAGAGGAAAAGGAGAGATTCTTTGCTGACCTTGAGAAAGGAGCATCATCCACCATTGACTATTCAAAATTAAACAAGGAGCTGGACTCAAATGATTCTGAAGTGTTACAGGCATTTCTACGGTAAAATAAAATATTAGTTGTGGTAGGAACATGCAGAACCCATAAGTGTGCAGTATGGTATGATAAAAAATAGTACCCAGATTTGAATCCTACTCATCTTTGAGAAAAGCATTCATGTTGCCTAGAATCTAGCAATTTTAAGTGAACACTGTAATAAGCACTAAACTGTTCAATCTCTGTTATTTTATCTCTGTTATGGAGATGGATTTCTTAGAAAACATGAAAGAACTTTGTGGAGGCTCCAGTACTATTTATGTTATAAATGTGTTTAATATTCAGAAAAGTATATGTTTATTTGCCAGAACAGAGGAGCTGTCTAAATTCTGAGTCTTAGGAAGTTGCTCTTCATTCTGATAATGATTGGAATATATCTTATAACAAATAGTACTGTCACATTTGCAGAAATCATCCAGAAGTGAAGCAGGTAGAAGAAGCAAATGAAGATGATCCTAAGAATCATGAAAAATCTGGTAACTGTATTTCAGTGGTTTTGTGGCAGTTTACTTTTGTATGACAGTGAACGAACAGTTATAAACATATGGAATTAATTTCCAGAGGCTGTTGTCTAAACTGGTAGTTTGAATAGTCAGATCTTTGGAAGATTAATCACTTAATGACTGCTTGCCCTGATAGCTTAAAAGGTAGTTTCCATACACAGAACCAAAGAGAAATACATATGACTGCCTATGGTGGTAGAATGAATAACATAATTTTGGTCTAATCTAGGAATTTTACGGTCTATATAGTGCATTTAGAAAGGATTGAAGATTGTTAGACTCTCCTTATAGAACTTAAGTGCAGAATATCTGCTTCTGCAGTATATTGTTTAGGCTTTGGAATGACACTTAAACTCTTGTTCATTTGAAGTTTGTTAATTTATAGGGTTTTTTGTGCTATCTAGGATCTTTTCACTAGAACAAGTGAGGACCTGTTGGCTGAATGTGGACCTGTGGCTGTTTTTGGCACCCTGTGCTACTACCAAATTTGGCAGGATAGTGGCAGACTTCTACTTTTTGATGTCCTGACAGGCACATGGGGTGCCCACTTTGGTTTAGTGTAAACAGAAGTCACATACCAAACTGTTGCATTTCACTGGTGGACTGTTGGGCGGGGGGAGTGTTAAAATTGGGAACCTGTCCTGCTGAAGTTTGCCATGTCTGCAGTAGAAGGAGCTGCGCGTGGTTCCTCCTTCTTCAGAAACATTATTCTGATGCTATTTCAAGTTCAGGTTGCAACCTACTGAAAGAGGACACTTGATAGCAGGACTCTAGCTTGTGAGTTGAACCAAGATCTTTCCAGACCGACAAGCCCTAGACATTTTGCTGGCTGAGGTGGAAGTCAGGATGAGTGTCCATCATGCCAATTACATCCAGAGTGGGTGTTGAATCTTACCTCTATATTTCTAGTGGGACAACATCTTCCTCTGTACCTGCCTAGTATAGTTAAAGGGATTGGAGAGTAGCCACTGCATGTGACCCTTAAGCCTCAGAAGCAGAGGAAGCTGCCTTGCCCTGCCCAGTGGCACAGTTGGCCCTGCTGCTCAGTCAATAGGTCTGAGGTCTATGGAAGGGTTATATAGCTCTTTGTACTGGAAAGAGTGTTGTTGTTCCAGCCTATTTCTTCTGAAAAATTAACCATGTCACCTTGTTGCAAATATCTTAGGTGACTATAGCGAGGATTTTGAAGAAGATTCAGAATCTAATCGGGACAATAAAGTTGAACAAGCTGTCATATCAGAATCAAATGTAAGCCTTTTGAGCAAGTAGTATGTATTTAATCATAACTTGTATGTAAACAACATGACCTAAATCCAACTAAGAACTTACTTGCAGGTTAAGTGTAGTCTTAACTTGCAGGTTAAGCACAGTCTTAAGCATGTTCACTCAGAGGGCCCACTGTTTCATTGGGACCGATCTTCCAGGAAAATGCATATGGGGTTGCAGCCTCGGTGAACACCTCCAGAAGACCAAGGGCAGAAATGCAGCAACCCCTGCAGATATAATGGATGAATTTTTGTTAGCTGTCCGACTGGGGATGAGGCATAAATATTGTTTGTAGATAACATTTTGTATCCTACTTGTCTGTGTGGAATTTGCCAAGTAGCTTGGCAGTGCTGTGATAATAAAGAACAGTAAAAACATCAGATATCAATATAGTCTGAAAACAGCTGCAGATCCGGAGAAAGAAGGGATCAGCAGCTGTACTAAAAGCAAATTGAAAATAAAATGGGAGACTGAAAGGTCTAAGTAAATGAAATGTCGTTCTTTGGTGAGAAAAACACAATATGTGAGGTGGTGTGTTCCCTAGAGCTACATGCCTTATTTTATCAAGGCTTGAATGAGTTTCCTAGTATTAGAATGCAGTAAGTAGTGGATTGGTCATTTCCTGAAGCATTTAAAACCAGTGGAACTTTTAACAGTAACCAAATGAGACAGGTATAGTATTGTTTTATCATTAGAAAAATAATTACAGTTTTCAGAGAGAGACCTGTGTTACCGTCTTTTAGCCTAAAATAGAGAAGGGGAGTAACGATTGAAGCAATCTCATTTTAGTATAATGCTAGTCTGTTTTAAAGATGCTGCTTGATTCCCTTTTCCATTAATTAGACAAACTGGTATCTGTTATGTCCAATACAACATTAGAGATACCTGCTTCTATAATTTTTTTTTTACTTTCTTTCTCTTTAGAAGATACTTTAAATGATTTAGATGTATTTACTTTTATTTGCAAGCAGGGCTTTGGTTTTTTATATTATCCTTTAAGCTCAAGGTTGCTTCTGTGATTTTCAGCCCAATAAATCTTCTGATCTAGTTCTGTTCTGGACAGCCATATGCTTCCCATTCCTAGTGTACAGCTCTGCCAGTAACAATGCAACTATTTCCTTTTTCAGTGAAAAGTTTTCATTTTTCCAAATCCATCTCTGTTTATACATGTTCTCTCACTTTTTTAGGAGGAAAAGACTGGCATGCTGGCTAAAGGTACAAAATTCAAAAGATGTAAAAACCCATGTTATAACAGACTGCCTAGTTTTTATTTACTGCTTTGCTGCAGCCACACTTGTATGGGAAGTAGTAAAAAAAAACTTGCTCTGAATGAATGGAAAATTTTACTTTAAATATCCTTTCTGGGTACCTTTCTGTTCAGTGTATAATGTTTGCTACAAGGCCCACATTATGCTGCCATTAATAATAAAAAATAATCAGTGTTTAGCATTATGAATTCACATTTTCATCTGGAAGGACACCATCAAGGTTTGTTATCAAAACTGTCTGTTTTAATTGGCTTGAACTAACACTGGGCTCATTTTAAGATGATAGTTATGTGGATTACCTAGCCTTAGAATATCTTGGCAGCTGGCAGAAGTATTTACTTGACAGCTTAAATAACATCCAAATATTAAAGTGCCAATAAAATAGTACAAATATGTTAGATTAAATTATGGAACTTAAAATTAGTAAGGTTTAAAGATACACCATTGTCCTTCTAGTCTGACTTACTATAAGAAATGTTCTGTGTTCTTTTCAGTTGTCCTCCTTGATTCCCAAGATTCAGCTCTGGAGACTCAAAAGACCAGTGGACCTCAGGATGATGTACCTACACAACATCATCTACCTAAAGAAGCCGTTGCAGATGAAATGAATGGAACAGGTAAGCCTGGTTTTTATTGACTGCTTGTTTCCTCATGTGTTCACCATGCTTCAAACAGAAAAGAGAGAAGGGCAGTCTGTCTTAGAATACTCTGGCACTCTTCACTTTAGAATTACTTTTTGATCACATGAACATTTAGGGCAGCATTCTGCAAAGCTAAACTCTTTGAAGTCCCATTCATTTCATTGGAAGACAAGCGGACATTTAAAATCAAAGGGGCTTGAAGAAGCAGGTTTTAAAATCAAAGGAGTTTGACCTTGCTTTGCTGTAGCTGGCTCATACCATCATTGTTTAATAGTTTCTCAAGAAAAGGGTCATGTAAATGAGTCCTGAGAGCCAGCATGGTGTAGTGGTTTGAGTGTTGCGCTACAACCAGGGACCTGGGCTCATTTCCTCTCTTGGCCATGGAAACCTTGGGTGCATCACACACTCTCAGCCCCAGAAGACCCCACTTTAGGGTCTTCGTAAGTTGGAAACAACTTGAAGGCACACACAAACAAATGAGTCCCAAGTTTTCTAAAATTGTACAGTCCTCCCTCAACATTTGTGGGTTTGACCTTTGCAGATTTGGTTTTTCCCAAAGCATGCACGTGCCTCTGGGCACAGAGAAGGAAGGCACACATGTGCCTTTCCCCCTCCAATTCCCTTGCCTTTTGCCTTGACACACATTCTTTGCACCTGGGCAAAAGGCAAGGGAATTGAGGGAAAGAAGGAAGGCACATACACCAGGACAAAAGGCGGGAGAATGGGAGCGAGGAGCCCTGGAAGCGAATGAGAGTTGGAGATGGGGAGGTGAGTCTGTGGTTTTTCCACTTTCACAAGGGTTCTGCACCCCAAACTCTCAAAAAAGTGGAGGGGCCATTGTAGAGAAATACATTTCTTGGTAGAGAAATAAAAGAGAAGTAAAAATAAGAGAAAAGGAGAAGTAAAAAAATTCATTTGTTTTGTTTTTATTTTCTTGGTTCTCACCAGTATTCTGAGTTTTAGTTAGTGGCTAAAGACTTTATTGATATCAATGAAAACTCGTGTTATGGTTGTGAATTACTCTTTAGTCCTAGGCTTATTTACTTGAAAAGAACTCATTATTGAACTTGATGAGGTTTACACTCAGGTAAGTTTGCATAGGATTGTAGCCTAATACTGCCTATGTGACCTGAGAGCAAGCCCCATTGTATGGAGCATACTTCTGAGTATATTTGTTTAGGATTGTACATTTAGTCTCGTAATTTATTAGCAGTGTTATTTTAGTGCCATCATGCTCTTGAATATATTTTTTAATTTTCTTTTTTATTTTCTTTTATATCTGTTTTATATTTTATCTTGATCAACCTTTTCCTTTTCTTTCTCATCAGGTATTTCCAGTGGACAAACTAACAGTGATATTGAAGCTTTACATCAGGCTTACTGCCATATTGAGCAATCTTTAGGGGATACGGATGAGCAAAAGATTCATAATGATAAAACGGATATTGCAGAGAACTTGATTAAAGAAGTTTCACAGAGTAAAGAAGACTGTCCTCCAAATACCTCCAACACGGATTCTGGTAAATTTGGAAACTTCTCTGTGAGGTATATTTGAACCAAAAAAAAAAAAAGAAGCCTGTGTTTTAATATAACCTTTAGATAATATACTGTGTACCTTTAGACCTTTTTTTAAAAAAAGAAAGTATTGAATGGATGGAATATATCAACATTCTTCAAGTAGGAAAATAAGTCCATATGTAAGCTGTTCAGGGAATGTAGATATTTATTCATTTGTGCATTGATCCATTTGATTTGTACACTACAGTTCCTTATAAGAACTCAGGGCAATTAACAACCATGTAAAACGTACAATTAAAATCTTGAATTGCAAATATCTAAAATACATTACAATACCCTGAATACCCTAAAGGCACTAGATACCATATGATAGTGGAAGCTAAGCAGGATTACTACTTGAATGGATGTCCGCCAACGAATACCGGATGCTGTAGGCAGGAACTGGCAAAACCACCTCAGTATTCCTTGCCTAAGAAAACCATATGAAATTCATGGAGTTAACATAAGTTGATGGGTGACTTGAAGGCACATGCGCGCGCGCGTGCACACACACACACACACACACACACACACACACACACCATCAGTGAGAAAACCCTCCAGACAACATAGCCCTGGGCCATACTGCTGAAATACACTACACAGCAAATAGGGTCTCTCTCATTAATCTTAGATCCTGAGTAGGTCAATACTGTGAGCAGCAGCACTTTAAATGCCTGGATTCTGAGCTGTTTGTACTGGCAGCCAATGAAGGAATTTCAAAAGAAGATGTGATATGCATCTCCCTGACCACATGCAATCAAAAACCTTCTGCACCAGCTGCACCCTCCAGACTGTCTTCAAAGGAAGCCTTGTTGGAGTTTGTCATTCATTCAGACACAGATGCATACTTTTACAACCCTCAGCACCAGAGATCTGGAGATGCAGTTTTGGATTCCTGGCCCTTCTTAGAGTCATGTCTTGAAACCTTTCTCCCCAGCTTCTTCATTTCTAGCACTCACTCCTGTTCAGTCAGCTCTTACTACATGGTCCAGTTAAGTACAGCTGAACATTGTTGCATGGGCCAACATAATTATTCCCCCATGGTATTTTCCACTGTACACATGTCTTCAGAAGCACTGGGCCAAGTCACATTCTGACTTTCCTGTGCAAAAGCTACAAGGTCTTCCCCAGAATTGAGGATGCTGTTTTTGTTTCTAGGAAGATCACTAGATTTTCTCAAGCCACTATTGTTTCCATCCTTCTCTTCTTTTATAAACAGCGTGTAAATTTCCTGCTTTTATCAGTTTTGGTCCTCAACAACTTGCTGTGGCAGCTGCTTCCCAGTTACTCAACTGTGTCTCTGATGCTTGTTCAGACACTGACACAGCATTACAATGAATTTGATGCATAGATGATTCATTTGCTGACTAAATGCTGAGTCATTTCATTTAGTGACTTCAAAGGTGACAGAGTGACACACTGTGCTCTCTAAAAAGATTTGTGTGTTGGAGAACTGGCCTAACTGAAAATGTAAAATATATGAAGATATCTGTGCAGAAGTAAATGGGTTAAAATCAGATGCACACATAAATCAGTGTTCAGTAGTATTGAGAGGTTATGAATTAACTCACAAGTGATAAAAAGGTTGCAGTTAACTTGTTAAACTGTGGAGAGAAGAGGTAAGACCGCTTGTAACTAGAGACAGAGTTTTGTAGGCATGTATGTGCAGGTGTCTTCAAGTTGCCTGTAAACTTATGGTGATCCCATGAATTTCATAGCCCTCCACTTCTGTTTTTGTTGGCAGTTTCCCATCCAAGTACTAAACAGGACTGACTCTGCTTAGCTTCCAAGATCAGATGAGATCTAGTGCCTTTAGGGTATTTAGGCTCCTTGGTAGGCATTACTGGGAACAAAGAAGGTAATAAGTAGTATTTTAATGTTGTTTTACCAGTGTACCTTGATCTTGAATGTTGTCATTTCGTCTCTTTAGATTTACCTACCATAGAAGAATTTATGAAACCTATCAAAGCAGATTCATCATTTGCCAGAGGCTGTGACTTAGAACCTCCAAGGTATTCCTTAAAATACCTGGTTTCATCAATGAACCACTTTATGTTCTTTATTTATGATATTTTTTTCCCATTCTCATCCGAATAATTTGGGAGTCAGTCTGTAGTTTCTGCTTTGCTGTTCAGAGAAAGAGAGATCAGTTCTTCACTTAATCCTGAAATAATCACCTGGTGCTAGCACCCATTCAGTAAAATTATTAGCTAGACATTTCAACCTTGACACTTGCATGCTGGTGTGATTAAATAGTTCAGTCCATGCAGGCTGTCACACTGACGGAACAGCGTATTCAGATTGGAGACCATTGCCAGTCAGCTTGTGGAACTGGTAGCACTTAACTCTTGACTGTTCCTTTTGTACAATGTTGAAGTACAGCTAACTGGCAGTAGTCCCTCACAAGGCATTATTTCTTTATAGTAAGGGACTCTTAGGCCATCTCCACATTACACTGTTATAGTGCTATTACTCCACTTTCAGCATCTGATGGAATCCTGGGGTTTGCAGTTTAGAGAGGGGCCTTTAGAATTCTCATCCAGAGAGCTCTTTAGCCTCAGTAAACTACAAACCCCAGAATTCCACAGGATGTTGAAAGTGGAATAGCAGCACTATAACAGTGTCGTGCAGAAATGGTCTTAGAGAGAACGAAGAACATTAAGCTTTTCTCTTACCCCAGTCAAGCTGCTTTTTAGCCTCTGCAGTACAATTTGTTGTTTCAACCTTGATTATTCAAAGATATTTTTTAGGATAAGGCCATCCAGTAATAGATACATAACAATAATACGTAAGCCAGTATGAAATGCCTGTAGTCTTTTGATATTATAATATAATATAAAATTAAGGAAATAGAAGGTCTTATCCTATTTGCCTCCCCTCTCTCCTTTCTTCAGCTCTCCAAAAGGCACACATGACACCACAGATGAATTCGAGAGACAGTTACCATTTAAAGAGCACCAGAATGATCTACCATCTCTGGGAAAGCAAAACGTTGGTTCTTTGAACCATGATAGCGGTCAAGAGACTGTTTCTATTCAGCCAGTGGTAAAGAAGGATCATGATGATACTCCTCAGCAAAGGGCTGGCAAAGACAAACTAGCTGACAAAGTTAAACAAGACACCTGGAGACAAAGTACGCTCCCAAATTCTTCACCATTGCCTCAAGACAACAAGCCTAACGAGGTAAGCAGTGTCCATAAGTCTCATTTAAGTAATGTAAGTATAAAGATGTAGCAGAATTCAGAAGTAACTCATTATAGACAAGGAGTTATTTGTATTCTCTTTTGCAACAATTAAAGCAGGACTAATTCACATTACAATTGTAACATATTGATGGATAATGCAACTCCTTTTATGATGCAGCTGTAACCGTTTTTGTTATTTAGTTTTATATTTGCAGAGGGTGTACAGACTTACTTATTGGGTGCATTTTTTATCACGGACTAGCTGCTTGTAGTCTTACGATGACTTTTACTAAAAACTACCGTTTTGTTGCTTTTGAATAAGAAGAAAGAATTATACTCACAATTCTAATGTGATAACTAACTGCTTTTGGGGGGCGATCTTTGAAAAGTAACTGATTGCTTTAAAAGTAATTTTCTCTGCTCTGAGATGAACTGTGTACTTGTTTTTCTTTTCATTTATCCTAATAATCAGTAAAAGATTCTCATCTTCATACGAACTGGTTAGAATGATACATTTCAAGACAATCTCTGCTTGTCATCTATGATTTGTGACTAATCTGCTTTAGTTTTGATGTAGCATTGTTACTATGCAAACTACTTCACAATTCTTATCTGTAGAGAATTACAATATGTTTGTTCGAGATAATGTAAGAAGCTCAGTTGCACACATGGCATGCTCCACCATTCGCTGCTTGAGGGCACTGGTATTAATTCATTGTATGCAAACAGAATGTGTGTGTTTTTATGCAAAATGACTCCATCAGCATGAACTAGGATTTGAACCCAGGATTAAGTTGTATGTAAGTACAGTTATAATCCCTCATAATATATTTTAATATTTCAAGGGTGGCTTCTGTACATAAGATGTACAGGCTGCAGGTCTGTGTACAACAAGCAGTAACTAATGACTATTTTTTTATCCCAATTTTCCTCATGAAGTGCTCCAAATCATAGAACTTCCTGTGTCTGTACAGTAATATGCAGCTAATATAAATGTATTATACAGGTAATATAAAATATAAAATAAAAATACAATAGCAAAAATAGTTCTATCACAGCTGAAAGATTTAGATCCAAATATGTCTCCTACCAGTAAAATGTTCATACAAGTAAAATCCTCACTCTTTTGCCCTATCACATCCCAGTAGCAGAAGATCTCACCACCTTTTCAGTTACACTCCCAGTCTTTTCCTCTAACTGGGCTTCATCAGATTAGGAAGTAATGGCTTAGGCTGAGTGCCTAAGATAGTCTTGGAAAACCTTAAAAATTTCATTATCAACTTCAGTGAACAACTTCTGTCAAACTCCTTCCAGCCCTACTTTTTCCCATATTTATTCTGAAGTAAGCTAATTTCAGTTGACAGTCAAATAATAAAACAAATAAATTGTTTTAGGATGACAGCCTTCATCTTTGTCAGTATGTCCACAGGGAAATTAATTTGTGCATCTCACTGTTTTTAAAATCTGTTGTGTGGTTGTCAGTGTTTTTACAGACCTTGAGAACTAATAGGATGTGTTTACTAGTAATAAATTAAGATTTACACATGAACTGAATGCCAATATAGATGCAGTTCACTGAAATGTAGTCAATCTGGTTTTATTTTTTGCCTCTTGATTCCATTTGCCAGGAATCACAAGCAGGATATTTCTGTTCCACTCACATTCTGCTTATGGGCTTTCAATAGAGAAGCATTCCATTAGGGAAGCCTTTGATTTGATTCCACCAGGCTTTTCTTAAATTCTTGTGGTTCAGCATGTCCTAGATGATACTTTGGCACAAAATCATTAACTAATCTACCAATCCATCTGTATGAGCATCAGATAACACAGTCCTAATACATGTTGGTTGAACTATGTAACTTTGAAAGGTATGGACAGAATAATGTCTCATTATGTGTGTGGATATTTGGATGATGCAGATTTTATATTCTGGTTATGTATAATATGACATCAATTATTGTATTTATCTTACTGTAACTATTTACCTTTATTTTTCTACTTTCTGAAATATACATGGTACTTCCTCGATCTATACCAAATACCTAATACCATGAAGCCACTTGTGTCCCCCTGCTCTATTCTTTTACTTCAGAAATCATATACTCAGAGTGTCTTCTCCTGTTTTCCAACCTTTTTAAATATCAGGAATCTTAACAGCGGAGCACAAGCCTACTCATGTTTTTCCACCTTTGTTCTTGCCTGAGGAATCTTAGCTGCAATGCCTCAGAGAGTCTTCTCAGCTTGAAACTGGCTACTAAAACCGACAAGTACTAAAATTTCTCTGTCAGATTTTAGGACATTTAGCACAATGTCCTGAATAAGTTATGTCTGCAAAGACATGCAGACATTCTCTTTCATTATTATAATTTCAATCCAATTTCAATCCAAGATGTTTGATAAAAATAAATATATATGCTGTTATCTGCAGATACCTCAGCCTTGCACTTGGAATAAAGAAAGTCTCAGTTCAGTCTTGAATAAACAACTGATGCATAAGAATGCCAAAAACATAGTGGCTGCTCATAGAAAGAAGTCGATCAGTGGACCTTATAGCTCTGTTAGAAGTTCTGGATATGGAAAACCTAGTTCTTCAATAAAGCACTTTTCTACAGTTAATGAGAAGACAGCAAAAGAGAGTCTCAAAAAGCCAGTTTTGAAAGCCAGATCTTCTCTAAGGCAAAAAGGTAATTTATTTCTAATGTTACGGTGTTTATTTAACTAGAAGAGGAATGTTAAATATAGGTTTCCTCAAAAAGTTTATGTTATTTACTTTAAAACATGGAAGCAACCATAGGTCAAAACATAATTTTGATCTACAGTTGTTGTTTGGTAGATTAACCAGAGTTCAACACAGAAATATAATTTATTCAAGAAAAGAAATTTGTCTCAAAGGCAAAATCACTACTTAACTGCAGACATATTTCACTTCTTGGCTGACAATGTATCCAGCCAAGTGTTCAACACTGCAGAGCCACATCTCTCTTCTTAAGTCCCAAGGGCAAAATGGTGGAGGCTTAGGAGTGGTTATAGGACCAGGGATAGAGAGTTAGAGTAGGAATTGAGAGATACCAGTTCAATTTTCTCCTGTGAAGGACTCCGTTCCTAAGCTCATGCAAAGAGTAAATACCTATCAAGACCTATTTACATGCTCCTTTTCCCACTGTGAAGCCTCCTTGTGTATATTCTCTGAACTGTTTTTTTTTTTAAGGGGAATAGTTTTAAAAGCAGAATTCAGGTAGAATTCAAAGGCAGAATTCAAAATTAAGACATAGAGACTAGTCAGTTGTTAATATCCCCAGTGTACATGATGCTTTACAGAGTAGTCCAAGTAAAGTTAAGTAAGCCTAAAGTGTTTGAAAGCTTTACACTGGAAGGAGACAACAAAATGAAGAGAGGTGAACAGGAGGAAACAAAGTGCACTCCAGTCTATAATTATTGAGGAGTAAGTCCCAGTAAGAACAACAGGGCATATTTTTGCATAGTTGCTCATGGAATTGGACTGTATGAGGCAACAAAAATATTTAGGTGAAGAATGGGACTGAGGGAGGGGATTGAAGGAAGAGGAGTGGCATCCATCACATAGATAGTCTAGGAAAATAGAATATGTGAGTAGCAGGGGGATGGTGAGATCAGGTGACTTTTTGGCAGTTAAGGCTGGTACTATTAGAAAGAAACAGCATGGAGAATTATATATCAGAATATGAAAGCAGGAATAAAGGGAAGGGGGCCGAGGTTCTATATATAAGACATGTATTCTCGGGATGGCACGGAGGAGGAATCCGCAACGATTGGGTAGTCCCCACGTGCCAACCAGAATCGACAGGAGTCCACATTCCAAATCAGTTGCTACCATTAGGATCCCATGCCTCCTCTGTCAGTTTTTCTTATCCTGCCTAGCAAGCCGGATGAAATTTTCCCCTCTCTGTCAGATTGTGGAAATAAGTCGTTTTATTTCAATAACTACATGGTGAGATTGTGAGGAATGTTCTTGGAGATGGAATCTCAGATGCCTGCAAACCAGCAAGGCTCTGAGGAGGAGGAGAACATCACTGGTAGAAACGTTTCTCCTCAGATGCCCGCCATACAGCGAGGCTCTGAGTTGGAGATAAAGGAGGATTTGAGCAGAAGTACCTCTCAGATGGTCGCAGGGCAGCGATATTCTGGAGAAGGAAAAATGGTGGAGTTAAGAAAAGTATTTTTATCCTCCAGCGAGAGCTAAGTGGAGGAGGTAAGATCTCCAGGGAATAAGCATTCCAACAAGAAGGAAAGTAAGGAGAAGTTGGTTAAGAGAAAGAAAGTGGATACCGTTCTTAAGAAGGGTCTGGATGTGCTTTCTAAGGCTAAAATCAAAATGACGAAGGAGAAATCAACAAAGGCAGCTTTGGGCCACCATGTTGATTTCGTGCATTCTTCAGAGATGGGAGGGGCTCTTTCGGAGCAAAAACCTATCTCTGGAGCAGGTGCAGAGAGCCCGAAGGAGTGTGTGTTGCTAAAGGGCAGAGATTTGCCAGAGCGTCCAGGGATAGCATGCCCAACTGCTGTCAATCACTCACCGAGTCCTCCATGGGCAGGAGGTCATGGCACGTGCGGCGAAATGGAACAGTCAGCTCAGTTCGAGTGGAGCAGTTGCCGCGACTGCGCATAATACTCCCACGGAGTCGTTTACTTTAAGAAGAGGTGGTGAGTGAGAATGAGGCAGAAGGTCAAATATGAATATGGAGCGGCAATTATTTGGCTGCGCTGAGGATGGGCGTTCAGCTTTAAGACAAAGTGCCTGGGTTGCGCCACCTACTAGTGACACACATTTCCAAATGAATTCATTAAACTTGTGTGATTTACAGAGCATGATTAAACAAACTATTTCTAATGAACTGCATCAAATGTTATACAGGAATCAATTTCAGAGTTAATGAATTTGATCCAATGATTAACCAAAAATTAAATACTATGATGAATTTGAATAGTCAAACAAATGTGCATATGGCGTTTTCCCAGAATAAATTTCGTTCAGAGGAGAGAAGTAGAGGTGAAAGAAGTAAGGTTTTGGATGTTGATAAAGAAAGTCAAAAAGAAGGAGTATTGAGGAAAAGAAGAGTTGAGAGTACAGAGGGTACAGAGAATGTTTATAGTGAGCCAAATGTTAAGAAGAAAAGGAGGAATGAGTTGGAGAATGAAGAGGATGATTGGCAAGAGGATGAGGTAGTCTCAGAGGAGATGGAAATGGAAACTGATAGTCTTTCTGAAGGCGAGATAGAAGATGAAGTAGGCACCAGTAGATTATTTCAGGCAGATCAGTTTCGGGGTCTGCTTAGGAAAGTATTACATACTTTAGGTTTATAGGTAGATGAGGATGGTAATAGTTCTAAGGAGTCAAAGGAAAAAGGGGCAAAAGTTGCAGCTGTAATTAAAAAGAAAGAAGCACATGGATGGAATATGCCTATGCCAGCTATGTTTAAGGAATTGATTTATACAGAATGGGAAGCTTCTTTGAATACTCGTAGATTTGTAGGTCATTCAAATAAGCTTTATTGTTTCGAGAAAAAAGATGTAGAGTTTTTGAAGGTCCCTTTAGTGGACGGTCCTATTGCTGCACTGATTTCGGGAGCCCTGGTCCCTTAGGAGGGTGATACTATGTTGAGAGATGTGGATGAGAAGAGAGCGGATTCTGCCTTGTGAAAAGCTCATGAGAATTCAGCAATGGCAGTAAGAGCATCTGTGGCTGCTTCAGTGTTTTCACAGGCAGCAGTGATGTGGCTACAGGAATTGATGGATGGTGAGGAAATTCCATCTAAATCTTGTTTAAGAGTGTCATCTAGACTTAGAAAGGTTTTGGAATATGTGACGGATGCCAGTTATGATGCAGTGGCTTTTATGGCAAGAAATGTTAGTGATGTTACTGTAGCAAGATGTTCTTTATGGTGACGTCATTGGGATACTGATCAGAAGTCGAGGAATAATCTTGCATTTGTGCCCTTTAAGGGAGATTTGCTGTCCCACAGTGATGCTGATGCATTTAGGGGCAAGATTGGATACAAGCAGTGGTCGGCTTTATCTCTTGGAGGAGAGATGTGTGAAAGTTCAACGGGTGATGCGAAAATTGATGGCAGTGACAGCAGCAGATGTGATGTGGTTGGCTCAAGTAATGGGAACTCTGGTGTCAACTATTCAGTTAGTTCCATGGGGCAGGTTCCATTCAAGAGGTTTGCAAAGATTGTTGATACCTCATCAATGGAACATAGGAAAGAAAAGGCATTATGTGGTCAGACTACCAACCACTTTGAAAAAGGAATGGTTGTGGTGGACAAAGGTCTCCAATTTAAACAAGGGAGTCCCATTTGTAGTCAATCATTACATTCGAGTTACAACGGATGCCAGTCTGACAGGCTGGGGGCCTTATGCCAGGGAAACAGTGCTCAGGGTGTTTGGTCAGATGTAGACTTGAGAAGGAATATAAATTTTTTGGAGTTAAAAGCGATTTGTCTGGCACTTCTCAAATTTGCAAGTTTGCTGAGGGGCAAGCATGTTCAAGTCTGGACAGA
The DNA here is from genome assembly GCA_030412105.1 of Cyclura pinguis. NCBI lineage: Eukaryota > Metazoa > Chordata > Lepidosauria > Squamata > Iguanidae > Cyclura > Cyclura pinguis. The sequence continues at coordinate 125,272,447 of CM059599.1, forward strand.
CAACGTGACAGCCCAGGCCTATGTGATGAACCAAGGGGGTCTTCACTCAAGAGTGCTGATAGACAAGTCAAACAAGTTGTTTCAATGGGCAGAATGAAATCTGCAATCGCTGACAGCAGTGCATTTGAAAGGGAAACTGAATGTCCGAGCAGATTACCTCAGTCGAAACAAGTTACATCTCGGAGAGTGGACTCTGAATTACCAAGTGTTTCAAAGTTTGAGCAGATGATTCAGGCCTTTTCGAGTCGATTTATTTTCCTCAGCCAAGAATTTCAGACTAAAAAGATTCTTTTCAATCGATGGAAGCAAGTTTGCAGAAGCAAGAGATGCTCTATCAGTTCCGTGGCTGAAGGGCCAACTGTTTGCGTTTCCGCCAGTGCAGATAATACAAAAAGTGCTATTGAAAATAAAAAGAGAAAACGCAGGTGTGGTGCTGATTGCACCTTATTGGCCAAGAAGGCCTTGGTTCTCCTTGATGAAGGAGATGTCAGTAAGAGAGCCTTGGAGGTTGCCAGTCCAAAAGGATCTCTTAAGTCAAGGGCCGGTCCATCATCTGGATCCAAGATGGTTGAATTTGACGGCTTGGGTCTTGAGAGGAAGGCCTTAGAATTGCAAGAGTACTCGCCAGCTGTGGTAGATACCATTATGGCATCGCAGCGGCAGTTGACTCAGAATATATACAGTATGACTTGGAAAGCATTTGAAAAATGGTGTTCTGCTGAGTCCTTGCGGTTTCCTGAGGTTCAAGTGAAGCATGTTTTGCAGTTCTTGCAAGATGGACTGCAAAGGGGACTGAGGCCGAACACCTTGAAGCATCAGGTATTGGCGTTGTCTGTGGTATTAAAATTTGATGGAGTTCCTTTCAGCACATCCTCATATTAAGAGGTTTCTTAGAGGTGTAGTGTTGACTTCTTACCCAGCTAAGCATAGATTCCTGAGTTGGGATCTCAATGTAGTGCTGGAATCTTTAACAACACCACCCTTTGAACCAGTGAGGGATGCTTCTTTACATTTGTTAATGCTAAAGACTGTTTTCCTGGTAGCAATAACATCAGCTAGACGAGTTTCTGAATTGGCTGCATTATCTGTTAATGCTAACTTGTGTAAATTTGAGGAGGAAAGATTGGTACTGATGTTAGATCCAACTTTTTTTCCTAAATGTGCATGGAAAAAGGTGGCACCGAATGTGATTTACCTACCAGCTTTTTTTCCTCATCTGAAAAGCACAAAGGTATCACACTTTGGATGTGAGGATTGCTGTCCGTCTTTACATTAAAAGAACTGCACGTGTCAGGAGAACAGAGGCTTTATGTGTATCATATAATCATAAGTCTGTGGGGCAGAAGGCATCTAAGACTGTCATTGGAAGGTGGATTAAGAGTTGCATCTTTCAATGTTATGATGTGGCAGGCCAACCTAGGCCGTGCAACGTATATCCACATTCTACAAGATTTATGGCAACTAGTACTGTTTATAATGTGACTTCATCATTACAAGATATTTGTAATGCAGCAGGCTGGTTAGAGCCATCTACCTTTATAAGACATTATAAAGTGGACAAGTTTAAAGTGGAGCAGGCCGCTTTTGGCAGTAAGGTACTCCAGATGGTACCTCAATGTAAATAAAGCCCACCCATGATGTGGCTTGGGTCTGTCCCAGTCGTTGTGGATTTCTCCTCTGTGCCATCCCGAGAATGAGAAGTTGGACTTACTATGAACGGTCATTCTGGGATGGCATGAGGAGGAATCCACACCCTCCCTGATGGTGGATAATATATATAGGTTGATGTAGGCATTGGGGAGGTTAAGCGATTGTGATGAAGGTCTAAGGCAGATTTAGGTTAGAAACTTGGAAGTTAAGGAGCCGAGTTGTGGAAACTTCATGGTTTGCATGGCTGGAGAAGAAACTGACAGAGGAAGCACAGGGTCCTAACGGTAGCAACTGATTTGGAACGTGGACTCCTGCCAATTCCAGTTGGCATGTGGGGATTACCCAATAATTGTGGATTCCTCCTCCTGCCATCCCAGAATGACCGTTCACGGGAAGTCCAACTTCTCATTTTTTAACATGCATGCTTCTTACATAATTGATCTGTGTGTAAGAGTAAATCTTGTCCTGAAAAGAGTAAAACAGTGTTCCTTGCAGTTTTATATGCATAAAGAGATAATGACATATAGTGGAAAGAATAGCGAACTATAGAAGCAATTCAGGTTTTGGCAGAACTAGTCCCTTAGCTGGTGTATAGTTTTATTTTCAAAGCAGGAAGGCAGGGGCAGCAAGAGAAATTGCTCATTTTTCTCTATAGAACATCAAAATGAATTTCAGTAAGGAGAAATCTAAGGTACTAAATTTAGGGAGAAAAAATGAAAGGCGCACATATAAGATGGGTGACACCTGGCTTGACCACAGTATGTGTGAAAGAGGAGTCTTAGTATACCACAGGTTGAATATAAGTAAACAGTGTGATGTGGCAGCTAAAAAAGCCAATCTACTTCTAGGCTGCATCAATAGGATTATAGTGTCTAGGTCAAGGGAAGTAGTAGTACTGCTGTATTCTGCTTTGGTCAGACTCCACCTGGAATACCGTGTCCAGTTCTGGGCACCACAGTTCAAAAAGGATATTGACAAACTGGAATGAGTGCAAATGAGGGCAACCAAAATGGTAAAAGACCTTGAAACTATGTCCTATAAGGAACAGCGTAGGGAATTTATGTATTGGCTGGAGAACAGATGGTTAAGAGGCAATATGATAGCTGTGTTTAAAGATTTGAAGGGATGTCATGTGGAAGATAGAGCAAACTTGTTTTCTGCTGCTTGGAGACTAGGACAGAGAGCAGTGGCTTCAAACTTCAAGAAAAGAGATTCCATTAAACATTAGGAAACTTTTCCTGAAGGTAAGGGCAATTCAACCATGGAGAACGCTGCCTTGGAGTGCAGCAGAGTCTCCTCCTTTGGGGAGTTTTAAACAAAGGCTGGATGGCCATCTTTCGAGAGTGTTTTGATTGTGTATTCCTATGTGACAGGGGGTGGGACTCAATGGCCCTTGTGATCTCTTGCAGCTCTGTGATTCTATTTATTTTGTAGGTGTTGATATAAATGTTCTACCATGTTTAAAATTTGCACCTTTAAAATAAGGCACACACTTTTCTTTTCCTATCAAAGAAACGTCTGGAACTAAGGTAATACAGACAACAAAGGATCCTGTTTCACTGAAGGGAAATTATCCTGCTACACCTGGACAGTCATCTGCAAATAGCATTCAAGAGCAAGTTAAAGAAAATGACTCTTTGATCCACAACCACAATGTAAGCCATAAACCTTGCTGTTAGGATGGCATTTTATAGGGAGGTGCCAGAAAAGAGCAATATAGCAACAGATGTGTGTGTTTCTTGAACAGTAGAAAGTCCTGCTGTCCTGGCTACCTCAGTCTGCTTTCCTCAATGAGAGAGAGACAGAATGTGCACAATTGATGTCCCCTTGTCTGGACTAATCTGTGAACAGATTTACATGGGAGTTTGTTATTTTATTTCAGACAATATGGAAGAATTACGCACATGCATTTAGACATCTTGTTTGAATTACAAAAGAACCCTACCGTCCCTTTCACTTCATGGCATAGGGAAATGCCTGCTGTGTTGCTACATGCGTAGGGATAGGTCTGACGATCTTTTAGTGTAGTGCTCACAGAATATTTTTCTGAATGGAAGAAAACAACATTATTTTTGTCAGTTCCCACTGTAACACTTTGCACAATCCAAAATCAACTTTAGAGGGCTGGGGAACATTTTGGAATAATGCAGCAAATGATGCAGGTGGCCACAGTAGGAAGAGAAACTGGCAAAAGCCAGAACAGCTGAATCCCTTTTGTGGAAGCAAACCTATGCTAGATACTCCTGCCATTGCCAGTAAGTTTCCCTTTTGTAGAAGGATTCAGTGTGTTGGATCTAATTTGCAATTGTGTTATTGATTTCTTTATATACAGTGGCCCCTCCACTTTTATGAAAGTTTGGTGTGCAGGACCCTTGCAAAAGTCAAAAAACCACAAATATCTTCCTCCCTCACACAGTTGAACAAGCGAGGGAATGCATGCATGTGCCTTTCCTCCTGGGGCTCCCCTCTCCCCATTCCCTTTCCGTTTGCCTGGGCACAGAGAAGGAATGCACGCAAATGCCTTCCCTCCTAAGGCTCCCCTTTCCCATACCTGTCCCTTTTGCCCTGGCGTGGGGAGGGAACACATGTATGCACAATGTAAATAATCAAATTTGTAAAGGCCAAACCTGCAAATGTAGAGGATGACTGTACTTTAGAAAGCTTAAAGCAGCTTTTATGGAGATTCAGTGTTTCCCTGTCTATAATCTTCATTCGTCTAGATCAGCTTCAGAAAATTCATCTCCTATGGCTATTCCCAAATCATTGGTTAGACAACATGAGTTTTTAGGAGCCTTTTAAATGTATCTGCATGAAGTTTATTCTTTGCTGTCTGTATCACCTGCCATCTTGTTAAATAAGGAAGTCATTTTTGTCAGTATTCATTTTTTTCCTTAGATTTTTAAAAGACGGAAGGAGGGAGTTTCCATAGAAGTTAAGCTCTTTAAAATATTAAATCCATCAGTTCTTACTATAAAACTGAAAGAAAAAAGTGTTTTTGTGATGGACTATCAGAGTAGTACACAGTAAGATTTCCTCCACTCTCATCAGGTTCCTTCATATTCTCTGCAACAAAGTAGTGAGAGAGAGCTTTATTTATTAAAAAGGATTCAGGAAGCTGAGGAAAAATTGGCTTCAGCCCGTAATATGATTCAGCATCTAAAAGCTGTATCTTTGGAAAAAGAGAAGGAAATGGAAACAAAAATCCTGGAAATGAAAATGCAGCAAGATAAGAATCTTTTTGAGCTAAACAAAGAAAATTATGTTCTTCAGACACAGGTACTATACTTGTTTATATACTATTGCCAGTTAATAAAGGAAACAGACTTTTAAAAATACATTGTGCCATTCATCTTGTCAGCTTTATCTGCTAGAGGCCATTTCTGCACTACACTGTTATAGTGCTATTATTCCACTTGCAACATCCTGTGGAATCCTAAGTATTGCAGTTTAGGGAGGGGCATTTAGAATTCTCAGCCAGAAAGCTCTTTGGCCTCAGGAAATTACAAACCCCATAATTCTACAGGAGGTTGAAAGTGGAATAAGAGCACTGACTGTAGGGCAGAAATGGCCAAAATGAAATTGTAAAGGATTGTATTAATATATAGAACAGAATCCTGTTGGGTAGTTATGAAAGCATAACTTAGAGTTACATACTCATGACTGTTTCCTATCAACAATCCGTACATAGCTCCTAGTTTAGGGAATATATAGGGACTATGAAAGTATATAATGTTATCTAAAGATTAGACCTTTGTGTTAAAAATTAAAAGGAAGTATCAATAGGTTTACGGACTTTTTTCACACATTGGGATAGTTTGTACATAACATTCTAAGGCCTTTGGAAGAGGGACAGGATATAAATGTAACTTCTAAAGACACTAACATTTCATTAAATATAGAAGATGCTTTTTGTTTAAACCTCTTTCTGCTTAACAATTTTGTAAGGTGCACTGTACTTACAGAGCATTTTTCTCAGCTAAATCAGAGAGAAAACCTGCATAAAGAAACAAAGTGGTCAAAGATCTGGGAAAGAAGTCCTGCTGATGGAGATATGTTGAAAGAAATCCAAAAGGAAGTCCAAAATCAGGAGATGCTACTTCAAGGGTATCAGCAGGTAGAACTCTTGTAATATTATGACCCTACCCTCCATTAAATGTTGCTTTGTTTTATATTTGTGCTTTACAAATGTAGCATTTGAAGACAGATAAACTGACCAGCCCCATTTTTTAAACAACTAAGTCAGCCTGAGTTAAATTGAAAGGGAATTGTTATGGTTGCTAGTTGGGGATAGGAAGAAATAGTGGCTTGGACTGAGATTCTGTTTAGTGACGACTGAATAGAAAGCCCTACCAGCACATTTACTCCCAGGAGCTGTGTCCAGCCAGCAGGGAAAGAAGACAGGCAAGCTGATCAGAGGATGAGTTTGAATTTGCTCTGTAAAGCCCATACTATATTATATGTGAACTTCTTTAATTGCAAAGAACCATAAAATGTTATGTAGCAGTTTTTGTGGTTTAAACACTGGCGATTTTATTGTGGCATAAGCTTTTGCAAATCAAGAATTCTTGCCTCTGACGTATCAACAAGGGTCCACCTTCCTTGGTGTCAGTACTCAGGATCAACAGCTACCCCTCTGGCATTTTATTTATTTATTTATTTAGTTCTACATGTCTTCCCACACAAATAAATAGTGATTGTGAAATAATTCTTATATTTAAGGAAAATGAAAGATTGTATAATCAGGTGAAAGAACTACAGCTGAATAACAAGAAAAATGAAGAAAATATGTTTAAAGAGAACCGGCGTTTGATGACTGAATTAGCATCCTTACGGTTAGTTTATTTGATTTTTCTCCATGAAAAACAGTGATCATTTTGAGTAGATCTTAATATAGAAAGCAAAAACCAAGAAAGCTGTCCTCCTGCTTGTGAATAAGCACAATTGAACACAGTGGAACCTCTTTTCAGTATATTTGCATTGGTCTGTTGTATGACCTATTGGTTTTTATGTTTGAGATAGTTGAACTTTCTGATTGGGATCAGTAGGCTCAGTCATATTTTACCTGGATCCCACCCTCAGATGGGTAAGAGCTGCTTTTCAAATGCTATCTCAGTTGTCATATTGTGTAGTAGAGAATATATTATGATTTTGGTTAATATCAAGAGAATTGTTACATGTAGAATCAACGTGAACCATTATTTCTTTGTTTGCAGAGGATAATGGCCTTACATTGTGAATAGGCTTGATCTAAATTGCAAATGAGAATATTTTATGAAGTCTGTGGATGAGCAAGAAAATGAAAAGATTTGGATTGCTTGTTGATTTACTTTCATTCAGATTAGAATTTGTTCTTGAAAATGGACGAAACTCCAGTTCAGAAACACCGCAGTAGCTAAAAAGGTTCACATAAGCATGGTTTTCTTGGGGCATTGTGCATCCTTTGGAAGAAATTAGTATTAGAACTGAGGTCAGCATGGGCTGGAGGTCCATCAGGTAATAGTGATTGTGAACCACTTTGTAGATCTATTGGAAGCACAGAGCTACAAAAATGTTTCTTCTTCTTTCATTAAAATTAGAGAACAAGTGGATAAAAACAACCTTTTGTCAAGTGGCATGCAGAATGCTGAACCTGGGAACCAGAATTTAACAGATTTAATTCTAGAACTGAAATCAGCCAAGGTAAGTTCCTCTTGTTTCCTCTATTTTTATGCATTTTTATTTGATATATATCTACTTTGAGTTTTATTTGATGTTACTTTGCTGTTTCAGAGTGCCTTCAGGTCATTTCCTTGACCTTAAGGTGACCCTATCACGGGATTTTCTAGGGCTGAGAGTGTGTGATGTGCCCAAGGTCACCCAGTGGGTTTCCATGGCAGAGTTGGGAGTTGAACCCTGGTCTCCAGAGTTGTAGTCCAACACTCACTATACCATTAGTATCTTACTGTTATCCGAGTTGAGCACTATTTCTACTAGAAAGGCAGGACATACATACGTACATAACATTCCTTCAGACTGCTTTGCTGAGATCCTTACTTAGTGCAAATACTAAATGTTTTGCAAAAAAATAAAAAAAAATGAAGTCTATTAAATGGCTTTACCTGAGAGAAAACGCCTCCTGTGTTTATCCAGATTAGAGGACTTGGTGGGGGTAGGGGTGACACTATGGCCCCTGGGCCTTTTCCACTCTGAAAAGATTCTCAGTCCAGTCTGCAGAAGCTCTGCTCATTGGGAGGGGAAAGGAAGAAGAAGCCCATTGTGAACCATCTGCCCTGCCATGCTCCAAACTAAGTCATTGTCCAATGTCTTTCTTCAGGTGCCCCACCAACCAAGGGAAGGTGAGTGTTTACATGAGAGGGCCTTCTCAGCAAACATATGTGTTAGTAAAACATCCTTCCCCAGAGAACTATGCCTGATTCCTTATTATGGTCTTTATAGTTAGTGCTCCTAGGCAAGTTAAGCATGATGCACCGAGATCTTCACACTCTTTTATTTACATTTTTCTGGCTGCCTGTACTTTGGTTTTATGTGATGTACTAAATACCTTAAAGGTACCAGATTCCATCTGATCTTGGAAGCTAAGCAGAGTCAGCCCTGGTTAGTACTTGGATGGGAGACTGCCAACAACTACCAGGTGCTATAGGCTATATTTCAGATGAAGGAACTGACAAAACCGCTTCGGAGTATTCCTTGCCTACAGAAATCCTTTGAATTTCATTGGGTCGCCATAAGTCAGCAGGCAACTTGAAGGCAGGCACATGCATGCACGCGCGCGCGCACACACACACAAACACACAAATTGTTTTTACTCCTTCTGGGTTTATCAAGAATTTTATTATGCACTTTTTGTTTCTGGATTTTATTATTTTAGTTTACCTATAAGCCATTTGGGAAACACCAGTTATTGAGCAATCTAAAACTGTAATGAATAAGTAAATAAAACAAACACCGATTGCGATCTCTTTTTTCTTCCCTCCTCCCTATCAAAGAACAAGACTTGGAGAATTTTAATATATTGCTGGGTTCCAACAGGTCCAAGATGCCTATTTTATTTATATATTAGATCCATTTATACTTCACATTTCCTCCCCTGAGCTCAAGGTAACTTGCATGGCTTTCCTCATCCCCACTTTGTTCACACCACAATTGTTTGCATACTTTCTACAGCTTTTCTGATCTGAAAGATATTCAGGGTGTTCAATGAAAAATCATTCCTCTACTAACTCAGCGTGACCTTCTTGCTCTTATCCACCTACACACTGAAAGCACTGTTGGGGACTTCTTTATCGAGCTCTGCAGAGTTTCCAGTTCCACCTCTGGTGGAGGGGGAAGCAAACACCCAGATTGTGTCTGGTTGCCACAACTTAACAACTGGCATGTGCCCTTCCTCCAAGTCTTTCAAATGTAAAGAGGACAGACTGTATCCTGTCAGCAACTCTATGAGAGATGCAGGATGAAACATTCCTTAGACCATAATGAACTTCAAGTTCACTTGAACATTGGTTTCTTACTGGTAGACCAAACACTGTAACCAGCATTACAGTGGCTCTGTTGGCAGGGGGCAGGAGGATGGGATTAGAAGCCAATGGCCCTTTAGGCAAATGGGCAGCCTGTTTGCTAAATGTGGACAGCCTGGATTAAATCTGCCTCACCCAAAGCAAAGCAGATTAAGGTATGCAATTCACTTAACAAATGGAGGCATCTGTGATTTTCAGTTCAGTGGTGTTAAATAAGTTGTATTCTCATGGCATGTTTTCTGTATCCCTTTGTTCTCTTGGGGCTGTGGGGGAATGAAGGCTATAGAAACCAATTTGCTTGAAGAGAGAAAACGTCTAAGACAAGATAAACAAGCCCTTGAAGTAGATTTGGGACAAGTGAAGAAAGAGCGGGATTTAGCAAGAGCCCAGATTTCTGCCACTTTAGGTAAAGTGCTGCTTTGAAGAGTCCATTATTCAGTTTAACAGTAGAATTTCTGTTCTCTAGTAGTTTACAAAAGGAATGGAAATTGTATGTTCCTATCATCGTGCATTGTACTTTTGGCACATATTAGAGAAGAGTGAGGAAATAATGAGAGACTGTGGCAGAGGAAAGATAGAGCCCCATTCTTTACTTTGGCAGCTACTAAACTTCACTTTACGTGTACAGAAACGTGTGGTGTGAGCTGTCGTGTGTGTGTGTGTGTGTGAGAGAGAGAGAGATTGTGTGTGTTTATGTATGAAAGAGAGCAAAATTAAAGCTGCATAAATGAAACTGCCATACAATTTATAATCATAACTGAGTATCAGAAGTTGACCTATTATCAGTTTAGACTATTTATCCATCTTGCCTCATATCATCTACTCCACGAGGCAAGGGTAATCCATGGCAGAGGAACTGCATGGCACCTGCTATCTAATTCTTTCAACTAGAGATTCCAGGCATTGCAGTCTCAGTTGTTTTTCATACATATCCATTCTTTGAGATATGGGATAGAGACTTTCCACTGTTCCCTGATGTGTTTGAAAATGTTTGTTTTTTTGGGACTACAACTGCCAAAATTCCCAACATCTGAAGGTTGTACTTAAAAAAGTAACCTTTCAGAGCTCTGCCCCTACTACAGAAGAGCCATTGCCCACATATAAAGAGGTAAGAGAAGGGAAAATCAAAGAGTTGTGGGAGGCAGCATGCTTGAAAGATTGAAGAATGAAAAATTCGCCTGTTGCCCTTCTTGTGAGATGCCATGGGTAAGGCTACTAACAGTAAAAACATTGGCTGCAGACCACTAGTTTGCTAATAGCTACATATTTGTTTTGGAGATTAGTATGTATATTATTAGAATGTGAACGAAAGAATACTTGGTCCCCCAGAAGAGCTAATTAGCATCCCCTTACCATAACAAATAGCTCTAATAATCAGGCTTTAAAGTAAAGCGGGGGATAGACTGTGTGTGTGTTTCTTTTTCTGTTTAAATAACACCATAAAACTTTTCTTTTGTTTTTGTACTTGGCTTTTGAATTTCAGCTTAGCAGTTGCTGGTGCTTTGTACAAAGCCCTAATTTAAAAAAAAAAGGGATTATTGAAAGTAGTAGGAAAAATAATGCAAATAATACAAACATCCATTTTTGCAAAAAGGTCATTCATGAGTTAAATATATTTTATCACAAATGTTTAATGGAACATTTACTTCCTAGCTGAGAAATCACATGAGATGAAGTTGATGGAGGAATCCTACAAAGATGAAATCAGTCGTTTGCAAAAAAGACTCCAGTGGTATGCAGAAAATCAGGAGCTCTTGGATAAAGATGCAGCTCGGCTTCGTGGAGCAAAAGAAGAAATTGATAAACTGAAATTAGAGGTGATTGAAGTGTCTGGAGTCACTCTGGTAAAGTTGGTGGTGCCAAATGAAGGTGTCTGTAGCCAGCAGGAACAGACAATCCCCTAGAGATAAGAAATAGGCTAGTTTCACAGGAATCTGCCATTGTTCATGATTCTCTATGGGCACAGTAGGGTCAATCTACCCTTTTTCTCAGTGGTTAGAAAGTTAGAACTTAATATGTCAAAAGAGCCACAGTGTTTACATTCGACTGTCTGCCCCTGGATCCCTCAAGCAAGCATCCAGGCCTAAGAGCTGCTGCACAGATAAGGGAGTTCTATCTGCCGTGCTCTGGCCTCTGGGTATGAGAAAACTTCATTGGCTAATATAGCCAGTCTTCCTGCACTTGGCAAGAGCTGAGTGGTAATGCTCAGGCTGAATCCCTCAGGTGTCCATTTCAAAACCCACTGTGGGCTCACAGTTCTCTTCTGAGAACACCATACTACATAATTATTTTTCAGTCCTAGGCTACCAGAGTTAAGGTCATCCAGCCCTTCTTTTTTTTTTTTTCAGGGCAGGTCAGATATGTCCTCTCCTAAATTGTTGTCAAGGCCCTAAATCAGTTGAAACCTTTCTAGCCTAGTGTTCTGTATGTTGAGGATGGAACTAACTGTTCTGGAATAAAACCACCCTTTTGTTTGCCAAATTGAGCACTGACTTCTCCCTGCTGCTTAAATAACAGATTAATCTAATGAAATAGTATCATTTCACTTGCACAGTGGTTTCTAACCTTTGGGTTTGTTGCTCTTGTTCATATACAGAAAAGTATTCATTATGTTAAAAGAAGGTGTTTCTTATGCTAATGACAAAAATGAACGGTTTGCATGCACCATTCCAGTATATTTTTACGTATATTGCATAGGTTGATAAGCTGAGAAGTGAAGCTGGGAATCAGTCAGCACAACAAAAGAAGCGGCTAAAAGACAGGGCAGCAGATGCAAAACGAATTCAAGACCTTGAGCGACAGGCATGTAATAATAGTCTTTTTTCTTCTTTACATTTTTTTGTAACTTTCGGTGAAAACCGATAACTCATCACAACTGCAGTGTTGCTATTCAGACTGAGGAGAAAATGGAATGCATAATAGTGCTTTGGGTCTTAAAAGCTTTTAGGGGGGCAAGGGGAGTTAAAGGCAAATAATTCACATACTGAAATAATAGTTCCCATGTACTTCCAAAATAGCTTTCATTCATTAGAAATTGCTTTAAAGGATATTCAGCCCATCACCAGGAGAATTTAGGTGACAGAGAAGTTGTTAGTCTGAACTTCAAACGTAGTCTACAGATTTCACTGTCAGAAATCAGAGAACAAACTGTTACTTTGTGGAGTGTACATGTATTCCTTGTAATTTATCTATACCTTTTAAATTACAATTTCCTAGAGTCTGATTTTTTTAATACATGTGTATGGCATTTCTATGTTAAAGAATCATGCAGCTAGTTCCAAATTCCTAAGAACAGTCCCTGTTAACCTCTCTGATGTGGGTGATCAAGAAGCCAGAGACCAGCACCATATTTGTGCCCACTAGCTATAATCATTTTTGCCTGTGCTGGAAATTTGCCACAGACCAGCACTGGTCCATGGACCACCACTGGGTAGCATTACTTAAGAAGACATTTGCTTTGTTCCTAGACTATAACAAGATGTCTTGTATTAGGCCAGATGATTTGTCCAGCTAACACAGAGTCATCTTTACCCCAGGGATGAGCATCTCCTGGAGCTCAGCTTGCCATGTTGGCACTATCACCATTTCCCCAAGCCCATCAGAGCCTCAGCACCCCCTCTCCACTTCTGCAGCTATCCCACCTCTCCCACTACCCCCACCAAATTTACTGCTGCACTAGTGGAGGTGAAAGCACACTGAGAAAAATCACACTTCCGGCCATCTTCCAAGAGCATGAATCCACTTGTAACAAGGTGTGAAGGAAGCACGTTATCTTGCTTAAAAGGAAAAACACTGTGGTAGTGGCAAATGTGACTGGATGGGGTAATGGCAGGGGCTAGAGAAGACACCGAAACGGCCACTCGCCCACATGTGCCCAACTGTTGTGTACCTTGACTGATCTCTGTTGTCTCTGGCTGAGATCTTTCCTCTACCCTGCTGTCCAGTTTATTTCATTTGGACATGCCAGGGAACTTGATATGATCCTTTCTACTCCTGATACTTTCTAAAGATGTCTTCTGCTTTTTGATTGCCCAATCTTTGACAATCCATTCTTTTGACCCTTTTCAATGATAAACAGAGCCCATATATTCCATGCGTGGTCCACTCTTTCAGTTGACTTGGCACCATACACAGACTGATTTAAAAAGATGGTACCAAGTTGATTCACAGTGCACCTCTTAGAAAGTGATGCAGTCAACTTTGTACAGTCAACTTTTTATTTTATTTCACTATACAGTACCTTCGTATATTTAAAGGTAAGCTTTTGTTCATTTTACTGTACTTTGTTTTTGCATTATTTACTGGGTTCCACTTTTCAACAATTTCTGGTTTTCAGCTGTGCTCAGGCCCATAACCTGGTGAATAAGCAGAGGAGGCCTGTACATGGAAATCATCTGCAGTGCCATTATGATCTCTCCCTTTTCCTGATCTCAGTCAACTCTACTGTCTAGGAAACTTGTTTTTGCAAATGAGGAGATTTGTGTGTAAGGCACAGGGTCTGCTATTCAAGGTACTAGATGTGTCCCAAGTCCTTGCACTTACCTTAATTTAGACTTAAGAGCTCAGCCATATCACACTGATGGTAAGACATTCAACTTTAAAATGCTATTTCTAAAATATTTACAGTACTATCTTGTGATGCCTACTAAGGCATATTGAAATGTGTATACGGTATAAGTCTCAGGCTTAATTACAGTTAAACCTATTTATCTGTTGCTGCAAACATACAGTTAAAACAATTTTCTTTTGATTCTTTTAAAGATTGTTTCATTAATTTTAACTTGTTCCTCTGCTTTTTGCAAGGTTAAAGAAATGGAAGGGATTCTAAAGAGAAGGCACCCAAATTCTTTGCCAGCTTTAATATATGCTGCTGCTACAGCATCATCTGAAAGAGAGGGGGATGCTTCAGCCAAAACAAATACAGTTTTGTTTCTTGAAAGAAGAGTTAAAAAGTTAGAAGCAGAACTTGAAGGTAAAGATGATGAAGCTAAAAAAAGTCTCCGTGCTATGGAGCAGCAGTTTCAAAAAATTAAGGTAAATAAGACTGTACTATCCTGCTAGGGATTTTTTTTTTAATGATAAACAGTAAGTTGTTTCTAGGCACTTCCAAATGCTTAAAACATAGTTAATAGTTAAATATACGGTTAAAATAACATATGCCTTTAAATAATTTTCTTTTTATCACTTGATATTCTAACATCAGATTTTGAGCACTTCACAAGTGCTGTGATCTGAATGTAAGTCACAAACAAGGAGTCACCTACAATTGCTGGCTTTGTTGTGGATTCAGATCCATATTCATCTCAAAAGATGCATCTAGAATATTTTTATGAGCTCAGATGAGCATCACACTCAGTATTTGTACGTAGGTCCACATTTGCTTTTGCATTAACACTGTGCAGAAGGCTGATTAAATATCCAAATTTCTTGCTGAATGAAGGCACCACTCTTTCAGAGCCTCTTTGTTTCTTTTATAATTTTTCCTGAATGGAGAACCTGTAATCTTGCGACAGTAAAATGGGAAGTTTTGGCAGACTTTGTACACACACAAAGTATACAAGCAGAATCTTCACCCTCTGAATGCTGAAAAAGTGTTTCTCCCACTCTGATCAGTACAGACAAGACAGAGTTTAGGAAATGGTGATGGGCTTTGCCCACCAGTAGGACTGCTCCACGAAGAACTTTTTAGCGTATGTTTAAAATGAAAGTAAAAATTTAAAGATGGGAGAAAGAGGAGATTAAACTCTGCTCTAAAAGAAGACTTCTTGAATAATGTGATTTGCTACTACATTTAGGGTGCTTGTGTTATTTTGTTCTGGTTTAATATTTTTATCCCATTCTTCTACCAAACGTACCCAGGTGGAAGGCTAGGAGGAAGCATTTGCACTCAGGAGACATCATTGTAGGGCTGCACACCCTACAACCCACACCTAACCAAAAACAAAAAATAATTTTGGTGCCAAATGTCCTCTTTGGGGTGGGAGGGGCATTTTTCATCGTGCTTTTAGGCACCTGCCAGGAGAGACCTTTTTAAACAACAGAAAGTGAGCAGAAATCACTTCCTGTTCATGGCCTGCATGCCCCCCAGAGTGCATTTGGGTGCAAAACATATTTTTTTAAAAATTGAAATAGCCGTGCACGCCATACTTTGCCCATCCCTGAATTAGAAGATAACACAGTATTTTAAATAATCACAAAATTGAAATCAAACAACCGTGAGAAGCAGCAGTTTTTAATAATTCATTAAAATATTGTATAGTGTTTTGATTTTATTTGATGCGTATCGTATCAAACTTACCTGAGAAATTCAGCTTCATGTGTTCTATCTTTGTAGCTTCAGTATGAGAAAAGAATCGGGGAACTTGAACAGCTTCTGGCATACAAACTGCTGAATGAGCCACAGAAGCTTCAAGGCAACACAGCGACACTTCAAGCAGCACTTGAAAAAGAACTTTGCAGTGTAAATGAAGCCCATCAGATCACTGTAAAAAATCTTCAAGCCGAAATTGATTCCCTTAGAAACCAATTAGTGCAGTTGGAACACCAGAAGAATGCAACAGACAATGCAGAACTGCAGTCTCTTGAGTACCAGGTAGAGCAAGCTCACGCTAAAGCCAGGATGGTAAGACTGAATCAGGAAGTGGTTGCCAAAAACAGAGAGATACAAGACCTCACAAAAACTGTGGAAAGACTTCAGAAAGAGAGAAGGATTATGCTCTCTGATAAGAATTCATCTGGAAATACTAATAATAAGGAAAACCCTTCAGAAATTTTGAAAAGAGGTGCTGTCAGTAGCAGTCAAAGGAACACTAGAAATGAAGAATTCTTTCCTGCCACTCTTGATGATAAAATATACCAGCCCAGTGCCTTTGCTGATTGTCATATTTCAGAAGTCCTACAAGAAAATATCCATTTGAAAGATGAATTAGAAAAGCTGACCCTAGAACTAAGCCAACAAAGAGTAACATCTCAAGCAGCAATTGCAAATTCTGAAAGTCTTGTAAGAAGGTAATACATAAAAATGCTATGTTGTTGTGTCCCTTCAAGTCCTTACTGACTTACAGTGACCCTAAAGTGAACCTATCATGGGGTTTTCTTGGCAAGATTTGTTCAGGGGAGCTGCCATTGCCCTCCTATGTGGCTGAGTGAGGATTTGAACCCTGGTTTCCAGAGCTGTCCAGTGCTCAAACCACTGCACCATACTGTCAAAAATACTATGACCCAGGTTTATTCCTTAGCAAGAAGTGTTAGTAAGTGGTGAAGTGTAGTGTTGTTCTGAAACTCCATGGGTTCTATGAAACCTACAAGGAGTTCCTGCGAGCGAGGGCTTCCCCTCTAACAAGAATATTAGGAGTTGCTCCATATCTGTCTGCCACTTGAAGGCTAAACTAGGTATGATTCAATGTTAAGTAGTTGTTTGTTCCAACTGGAAGAGCCCATAGAGATAGTAAATTGATCGTGCGTGGAACTTAATCAGTCACTCAGTCCTAAAGTAACTATTGTGATCAGTGACTAAAGGCCAATCTTGATGTGACATTATCTGTGTGTTTCATTCTGTAACTTCTTTTTAAAAAACTGGTGGAGAAGAGCCTGTATAGGAAGAGGAGAGGGGTTTAAGCATTTACGCCTGCCGCAGTCCTGATCAGAATCCTGCACACTCATGCCCACTCACTCCCTTTAGCATGCAAATGTTGTGAGGGCAAAACTGGCAGGAACAAAAGGGTTCATTCTCCCTCCCTCCCTCCCTCCCTCCCTCCCTCCCTCCCCCCCCCCTCTCTCTCTCACACACACACACACACATATAACAGGGCACTCTGACTATTCCACCAACTATTTATGCTTTTCAGAAAAGCAGACATGCCAGGCTGAAGATGTAGATAATGGTCACATTTAGTTTGACCTCAGCTTTTTAACAGTCTCATCTCTCTCGTAGGGCAAATGAATATTGAATGCCAAGAACAGTGGGTAACAAACAAAAAAAATTTACTGCTTCTACTGTAGCAGAACCATCACAAAATTAAAGCATCTGGAAACCAAAGGGAATATTATCATGGGGTGGGGGAGTCTTCTCTACAAATTATAGCAGGCTTTTTGAAAATGATGTTTACAGAGCAAAAGAAGACTCAGAAGAATACATTGCAGCCCTGAAAGCATCACATCAGAAAGAATTAGAGAAGATTCTCTGTCAACATGCTATGGAACATTCTTCTTCCAAAGTAGCCGAGTTAAATAGTAAAATTTCAACACAAGAGGTAAGCAGACAAGTTTTCATCTCAGTATTCTAGACTGGCAGGTTTCCTTGTTTTGCGCTGTTTTTTGTATTATAAATATTCCTCGTTAATGTAGCCTGGTATCAAGTATGAGTTATGAAGAAAGCAAGCTAAACATTTTGAAGGAGTAAAATTCAGTGAGAGAGTATACATCAGCTCCTAGTGAGAGTGATTACAGTTTAATAAAGATGCACCCTGTTCCTTCACTGAGCTGGCAGAAATCTTTAACATTACAGGAAATTCATTTTTCCATGTCATGCACTACCATCTTTTATTCTTTGCCCTCTTAAGCCATTATGGTTTATATGCTGTCCTAAAGACCAGTTTTGTGGTAGATGACATGTTGAGATTGACAAGCTGAGATGTTTGTTTGTTTAAAGGAGAGAGACACTAAGGGAGACATTTCATTTTTATCTTTCAGACAGTTTCCCTCCTGATAACCCAGCCCATTTGCCATGATGTACCTATTTCTGTGTTGAATTTGACCATAAACATAAAGCCGTCATGAGGCCCATACTTTACAAACATACCTTAGTCACACTGGCAATTCATTCAGTGTCAGAAAGCAGGATGAAAGATGCCTGCAGAAGACTGCTGCACATCTTTAGAATTATCAAGAACTTAAACTATGGCCCTTTCCGCACGGGGTTATTAACATGGGTCAATGTGTTTTGGCACAGAGCTGTTCTGCACGTGAGAGCGAATTAGGTTCGCTTTATTTACTGTCGTTCCACATGTAATTCTGAGTTAATGCACCCCCGTGTGGTGGGAAAGCGTGCTATTTGAAAACCGGAAAAAATCTGAAACAATTTTCAAGATCAAGCAGATTCAGACTTTCGCAGTGGTGCAGATACATACATTCGCACTGGTGCAAGTTGGTGAGCAGCGGAGGGTGGGCCGTGGCCGTGCTCACCTTCTCCAGCTGTCCTCGCCCACCAAAGGACAGGCAGGCGCCATTTTTTGTTTTGTTCAGCAAACTTTAGAAAATGGAGTAACTGGACAAAACACAGCACAGGCATGTTAAAAGGAGAGAGCTGTTTTCTATTGCAAATGTTTTACCGTATTTGCCGGCATTAGACGCACTGCCATACAAGATCACCCTATTTTGGGACTATATTATTTAGGAAAAAATATTTTCGTACTCTGTTCCCGATTCCTGTCCTATCTGCTTGGGTGGGGGGACCTCCCTGCCCAGGCAGAAAGAAGAGGCTGTGTGTGTGTGTGTGTGTGTATGTGTGTGTGTGTGTGAGAAGCCCCTTCCTCCCCATTCCTCTCCTCTTCACAAGGAAACTTTCCTGCGGAGGTTGGAAGAGAAGGGAGGGAGGGTGTGTGGGTGTGTGTGGGTGTGTAAGAAGCTTCTTCCCCCCATTCCTCTCTGGGGCAGGATTGTGCTGGCAGCGGGGCGGAGATGAGCGGGGAGCGCCAGATCGCTCTCCCAACTTTGCTCTGCAGGTGATCTGCCTGGGTGGGGGGAGTTACCATATTTGCACCCCATTTTCAGAAGGCATTTTTGGGGGAGGAAAGTGCCTCTTATACAGTGGCAAATACGTACCTACATAGGTACATACAAATGTACCAACCCAAAAGAGAAAAAAAAATAAGCCAATCACAGCCGCCGGGACGGGGTGAGGGGAGTAGTGGGAGTGGTCACTGACGAAGTAGTACAGATGCATGAACTCGCACTCCTCTGGATCAAAACGAAACATACTGAGGAGCTGTGCGGAAGCAAATGAGGGAAAGCCCACGTTATTTGGATCCGATAAGACATGGTAAGAAACAGTGTGAACCGCTTCACGCACCTCATGCGGAAAGGGCCATTGTCTGCCATTGATGGCCATGTAGTTGAAGGATTATAGGAGGTGTGGTCCAAAAACAGTAGCTTTTCCAAACTCTGAATAATCTAAAATAGAAAACAGAAATGACATCTGAACAGAAAACTGAGGCGGTTCTATGAAGTTATAGAGTAACTTTCACTGTTATAAGTAGTTTGCTTGTAACTGAAACAGTTAAGGTACAGTTGGTGGAACACTGGACCTAGGCAGTTATTCTTCATTTTACTGCCTTTTGTGTTCTTATAGCTGATCCTGCATGTTTATTCATAGGTAAATCCCAGTGATCTTAACACAGTTCTAATCAGCAAAGGTTCAAGTTATAAAAACTAAAAGTACCACACTATGTCTGCTTGTAGTAAGATTCAAGAAATGCTTTCTGTTTAAAATGTAAAATAATGTAATAATTGAGAATGATTAATCTTTCTACAGATCCTTATTAAACATCTTCAGCAGCAAGTTCATGAGTTCCAGAGAGGTCAAGAAGCCCTTGCCATTTCACGAAAGAGAGAGGAAATTCTTCAAAAAGAGGTAATGGAACATTTTTAAAACTTTAATGTTAAATAATATTTTAAAACTATAGGAATTTTATTTTGGACACTCCCAGTTAATGAAATATTTTGTACATGATTTATTGAATCACCTAAAACTATGATGCATCTATTCTTCCCTCTTTCTGTTCTCTTTGCATTGCATGCCTGTCTTGACACTTAAAATATATAATAGTGACTTTAAACCAGACTTTTTCATTACATCTGAAAATAAGAAAATTTGTGTCAGTCTTTTACTCTAAACTGCAGTACAAAATCAGGATCTGATTCTCATTTTATATTGTAGTTTGAAGTCAAAAATTAAGCCATAGCATTGTATTTGAAGAAATAATGAAGAAAGGTTTAAAGTGGTCACAATCATAGAATCGTAGAGTTGGAAGAGACCCCAGGGGCCATCCAGTCCAACCCCCTGCCATGCAGGAACCCACATCAAAGCACACCCAAAAGATGGCCATCTAGCCTCTGCTTAAAAACCTCCAAAGAAGGAGACTCCACCACGCTCCGAGGCAGCACATTCCACTGCCGAACAGCTCTGACCATCAGGAAGTTCCTCCTGAGGCTTAAGTGGAATCTCTTTTCCTGTAGTTTGAATCCATTGCTCCTTGTCCTAGTCTCTGGAGCAGTGGAAAACAAGGCCGCTCCCTCCTCAACATGACATCCCTTCAAATATTTAAACATGGCTATTTATGTCCCCTCTTAACCTTCTCTTCTGCAGACTAAACATACCCAGCTCCCTAAGTCGCTTCTCATAGGGCTTGGCTTTCAGACCCTTCACCATTTCGGTCACTCTCCTCTGGACATGCTCTAGCTTGTCAATATCCTTCTTGAAATGAAGTACCCAGAACTGGACACAGTATTCCAGATGAGGTCTAACCAAAGCAGAATAGAGTGCTGAAGCTGGCAAGAGGAGGAGAACATAACTGGTTTCTGGGTTAATTAACTGGATTTTCCTTGCATGTATAGTAAGATGATTTCAGGGCCTCTCCTCTTAGGTTATGAACTGCATATAAATGAGCAAATACATCCCTGAGCCTGAACTTCATAACATTATCCTCCAAGCTTGGATAGACTGAGCATGCAGACTTAAACACACTTGCTAAGGAGAAGACCAGTTTGGAGACAGTGAGGTTCATGTATGAGTAAATATGCATAAGATTTCCCCAAGGCATTTAGACAGATGTTGATTTGGGTTATATTGAAGTCCATGTTTCTGTTTGGACATATCTGTAACTGTTCAGTGTGGCATTGTCATACAGATGCTTTCATTTCCGGGCACGCTTTGAGTAATGTTAAATCTTCTCCTCTCAATGACTCTTAAGCAGGTAAAGAGGTTGCCTCTTTCAGACAAATATAACACAATATATGCTCTGCATTTGCTTTCTTCTTTTTAAAGTCGCTGGGGCTTTGCTGACCTATCAAAATGGGATCTATGGACAATTAGATAGCAAGGCCAGGAGTCGAGAATGTGAAACACCCAGCTTCATGGGTTTCTTTCCTTCTTCCTGTCTTTCATCTCCCACATCTTTTTGTTCCCTTGTAAAGGCTGGTAATTTCTAGGTTGAAATCTTATATGCAAACTTCAGAAGAAACTGTATTCTACACAGTGGAGGATTTATTTCTGAGCAAATGGGCACAAGAACACACATCACAGAAACAGATCCATAAAGGACTGCTATTTCCAAGATCTGACATTACCTAATGGTACCACTGAGCACAGAAATTAATTAATCTGTCTGTAAATGTGATTCATGATACAGTTCCTCAGAATGTACTGTTTCAGGTGCAGGTGGAGGTTGCCTGATAGAATGCTTCCTTAGTGCAAAAATTCCCTGTATACAGAAAACCAGCACTGTGAGGATTACACCCTGCATACAGATTTTTTTAGACATTGCAGAAGGAGGTATTCAGTTCCTTCTGCAACACCTCCCCCTAGCTGTACAGCAACAGCTGGAGGCACTTGTGAGTGTACCTTCATTTCCCATCAGAACAGGAATGCAACCAAGCACATACCAAGCATTTAGGGATGGAAAAACAGCCTTAGAGCACCCAGGGTAAACCATGGGGGATGAGGAGCAGCTTCTGCTAAAGCTATAGGTGTGCTGGCAGTGTGCTTCACTCCACCAGCAGGTTACAGGATCTCAGCCACATCCCTGAAAACTGTAAATATATTTTGACAAGTAGCAACTATGCATTCTCTTGATCCTCCTAATATATGAAAACGTTATTTTAACTTTGCTGTTTTTCGGCAGGGGTTGTAGTTCAAGAAACAGTTTTTAACTTGAGAAACACTTTCCTCAGATAATTTCATAGTTTCTTATTTTAGATGGCAAAACTGTTAGAAGAACTCGGAGAGGCTAGAGAAAGGCAGACCCCTGAGATGAAACACTTTGTGTGTCTGGAAAGAAAGATCAAACAGTTGGAAACCCGATATGAACACAGAGAGCAAGAACTTCAGCAGGTAAATAAAAAAACGAAGTCATATCTGGAAAAGTCAGTGTTACCAGTTTCTACAGACTTTTTGCAAGCTGGCTGCTATAGCAACCATCTTGTACTAGAATAAACACCGTCTCTCTTCTGAATTATAAGCTGTTAATAAAAGTGTTATTTCAAGGTAGGTATAGTTGATTTAATTTATACCCAAAAAGACAGCTCATGGTAAGCGCTAAGATTATAACAAAAGTGAAGACTACCATCAAAACTGAATCTTCTGTGTTCCCCTTGTAATGAAGGACAGATGATTCCGTCAAGCGCAGTTTTGTTGTGATTCTCTTTTCCCAGTAGTAAATCTCTTCCAGCCCAGTTGCATGCCAGATTATGATGTATTTTTGTGTCCATATTTAAAAACTCAGCTTTTACTACATCTTTTAAATGCGTGATTTTTCAAGTGGTTTCCCCTTAACAAAGTGTTCTTGAACACTTTTCAAAAGCTTTCAAGCTTCAAAAATGTACTGATTTTAAGGACAAACTGCATTCTAATTCAAGGAGTGTGCATTTGGAAAGTTTCTTTTGAAATGAGAATTGAAACCCAAACTGAATAAATTCACCATACATTCCAACTTCTAATACATGTATAGATTTATGTTTCACTTCCAAGAAGTTTCCTCTAAAAGCAGGAGTCTGGTGCTAATATTGTGGATTTTGCAAGTCGAAAAGTATCATGGAAGAGGATGCTTTCACTTCTAAACAGAAGCTAGCCTAGATGACCTTCTAGTCCCTTCTTGATTCTTTGATAGCACATTACTGTTTCAAGTATTGGATGGACAATCTTCAGCACATGACTTCTGAAAAGAAGATGTATTGGTTACTAACGCTGGCCAGCATCCAGTTAGTGACTTAAGCACATAAATGTTTTTTCAGACAGGGCACAGATATTCTTTTGCCCCTACTCTGTCCAAAAACCTCCCTATTCATCATGCTTCAGCTTACTAGAGGGAAGAGCAAAAGGCAATTCAAAACATGAAGATCTGGCTGCTCTGAGCTCCTGGGGGAAGAAAAAGGCAGGTGCACTCCATTTGAGAACACACCCTCATTTCCTCCCTCTAACTGTGCTGAGCAAGCTGAACCATCTCCCTCCTGTCCCCACTGATATGGGACAGCAGCAGGTGCCTTTTGAGCAGTTGCTGGGCATTGACAGGACGTGAAACTGATGCGCAGAGTTATGCACACATGTAGGATCTCCACCATTGAATCAATGGCTGAGCCAAATTCACATTCAGAACTCAGCACTGAGGCTGCATAGGATGTTTCTTCCATGCCCTTTCTCTGGTACTGAAATGCTGACCTGTTGTCTGCCAACTTCTTTAAAACCCTGCCAGCGTATCCCTTCTAACTGTTGTGTAAATAGTTTATCCTTAGAACCTTGCAATTATTGTTGGAATGGATAAAGGAGTCATTCACTGTTCTGACCATATCTGTGAATTGTGAAAAGCCTGCTAATAGAGCTTTTTTCCCTCTGTGCACAAGTATTAATGAACTGTCCTCACAACTGAATTGTATTTGGCACTCCCTGCCCCCAGCATGTAAGTTAATAGAGCAGATGCCATAGATGAGGCCATGGGGAAACAGAGTATATCAAGTGGTTACTTCTTATCACCACTTAATACATTTCAGTTGAGATGGTTCCCCTCACTTCCAGTATCATTTGAACATGCTTGATCTGTAACTCCTATTGAGACTTGCACAACAAGTACATCTTCAGCTTCACACTTTTTTCCCCTTTGTAAAGTATTTTCCTTACATGAAACGTGTAACCTAAGAACTGACCTTAAATTGGTCCCAGCAAGTCCATATGAAAGCACATGTCTGCTTATGGAACCTCCAACACCACAATCCTCAGCTCAGTTTTTTTTTTTAAGCATGGAAAATGTTTTTACAGATGATCTGATAACAGATCATTCCAAAAAGTTGGTAACATTCCAAAAACTGGAATTTTTAATTAGGCTTTGGAACTAGGTTGCACTCTTCTATCAACAAACATGTGTTTAAAAATCAATATGCTTTCTTTCCATACAGGTAATTCAGGAAACACGGCATGTTGCTAAAGTGGAACAAATCCGGGAAATTGAAAAATGGAGAAAACTGGCACTGCTGAAGAATCAAGAGCTAGAGAAATTTCGCATTGAGCTGGATTCAATGTTGGATGTTCTACGACAGCTCCAGAAGCAGGGTGTCATCATTCCAGTTAGTTCTTCAAACATGCTGGAAAGTTACTGGAAAATTTGAACATACATGAACTAATCAGAGAAAGTTAATAAAGATGAAAACAAGCTTGAAAGGATTCTCAAAAAGTAACTAGTTTCACTTTTTAGGGATTCTGTCCATGTTTCTACTGTATAATCTCCTCTGCTTGTGTTTTTTATTATGTATATATTAAATAATATTGAATACAAATTGGAATACCAATACTGGTTTTTTTCCTTTCAGGTCTAATTGTTTGCACTTTGTTGGATGTGTTTAAAAGATGTTGGCAAATTAATTGCCAGATTTCTGTCCATAGAAAGACTCAAGCAGAGCTTAATTTTCAATTTCATGAAGTCAGTCTTCTTCCTGGTCACACTGGCTATAGGGTTCTGGGAGTTGTCAGCCATAAATGGCTTCCAGTCTTCCCCACCCCCCACCCCAAAAAGACGTACAGGTATTCTTAGCTGGAGTCCAACTCCCATCTATGTGCAGGCCTTCAGGTCACCTTTCAACTTATGGCAACCCCATGAATTTCATAGAGATTCCTTAGGAATACTCAGAGGTAGTTTGCCATTGCCTTCCTCTGAATGTAGCCTAAAGCATCTGGTGTTCCTTGGCACTCCCCCAACCAAGTACTAACCTGGCTTGACCCTGCTTAACTTCCGAGATCAGACAGAATCTGATGCCTTTAGAGTGCTCAGGCCAAGGGGACCCCTTTTCTCCCTGTATTTTTGCACAGTAAGAACAAGCCACCCCTATTAATCAGCAGTGGACTTCAAAGGCTTTGTAGCTTTTGGTTCTCCTTCTGATGTAATTTGCAACAAGACCTCATCCACTACAATCCTAACTCAGACAAATATATGCAAGACTCATTTCCATGACAGTTTGTCTCAGTGATTATATACTTCTGCTTAGCATCGCCTAGAGGCAAACAATCAGGAATGCAAGATGCATCCTCTACAGCTGGAGACAGGATAATGGATTAGATAAAAAGCAAAACGGGGGGAAGAATCTAGCAGTAGCTTTAAGACTAACTTGTTTATTTAAGTGTGTACTTTCATGGATTCCCAGTTTCCTAGACTGAAAACCACAGAAGCTCATCCTAAAATCAGTTAATCCTAAACTTGCTGCTGTATTCCTTCCCCCCTTCCCCTTTTTATACCGATTTTTGTTCCAGGGACAAAATATATTTGCGCCCATTGGCTACAACTGTTTCCTCCCTCCCTCCCTCCCTGCCTTCCTTCTTTGCCAGAGACCAACAGACAATAACTCAAGAATAAGCTGTAGTCCATGGGCCACCACATTGATTAGCACTGAAGTAGATAATGCATTCAATTGATGTAGCAAGGCAGATATCATTCAGGAAAGTAGAGAAGGGCCCTTCTGCCTTGTCCTGCTCTCAGTGTGCTATATTTTTTAAAAATTAGGATAGTTAAAATAATTTACAACTGAAGGCTTGCAAAAGGTCTACCTGTATTCCCAGTACTGCAGGTATGCCTTGATAGGGTAGATATGGAAATGACATACAGGTATACAAAATAAAAGTATATACCAAAGTAATGTCTTTACAGTAATGTCATCAACATGCACATTGAATACACCAAAATGCAGGCTCTGATCCAACAGAGAAATGACAGTTCTTCTTCATGGTCTCTGTGCCTCACACACTAGGAGTTTTCGCGCATGCGCGGTAACGTTCGGAAGATTCTAGAGCTTAGCAGCTTGGCGGGAACCCCTCCCCCATGCCCGTACTGAGCATGCTCAGCCTGCCAAGCCAACGGTCTCTCCTCAGTTCTTTCTCGTCCGCCCTAGCAAATGAAAGGTTCTTCCTTAGCAGCGCTATTTGGCTTGTTCTTCGGACTGTTTTTTATTGGTACTTGACTCGGAATTCGGTTTTTTGACTCTGGCTTTTGGTATTCGGATTCGGATTTGGTATTTCGGACTTTCAAACCCCTCCTTCGATCTTCTTCTTCGACCCTCGATCTCGCCGCTTCTGCTTTTTCCCCCCTCTTGGATTTCTTCCCGTCTCCTTTGACTTTCTATGTCTGCACTGTTTAAATTTTGCATCACCTGTGGTCGCAAGGTCACTCTGTCGGACGGACACAGTGTCTCTTCTGTCTCAGGGAGACTCACAATGTGAAGGCCTGCTCCATTTGTCCAAACTTCACCACCCAGACCCTGTGGAATCGTTCATCCCGCTTAAAATCCCACTGTTGGGAGGAGTCTCTACGGGCACGGGATCAAGCGGCCGGAGAGTCCGTCATGTCTCAACCCTCTACATCGAGCCGACCAGCGACCACACCCTCGTTGGTACTGGCGGCTGCCGTACCAACGACATTGACGGTACCAGGATCGGTACCATCTCGGCCTCTGATATCGGCCTTGCCGCGGATCCCGAAGAAATCCTCAGACGTGTCAACCTCTAAGGAGGCTCCTGCGGGCTCAGCCAAGTCCACCAAGGCGCTTACTGCTGCCCAACGCAAGCAGCCCCCTCCGCTTGATGTGTCCAAAGAGAGGGAGAAGAAGAAAAAAGAAGGAGAAGCGGGGTTCCCCCTCTAAGAAGACCTGTCCGCCGACCCAACAGCCTGGGGATCTGGGCGAGGAGTTGGAACTGCCAGAGATCCTGGAAGTCTCTGACGAAGACCAGACTACTGGCTCGGCTGTGCCTTCGGGCTCGCCTGTGCTTGCTGCCGCGGTATCTCTGCCCGGTCACCCAGAAGGGATGGACCGCCCAGAGAATATTCCGACCTCACCTCGGGCCTCGCCCCATTATCAGGCAACTTCTGGGAGAAGTGAGTCGCGCTCCCCAGAACGTCGAGTGAGACATCGATCCCCACGCCGGCGGGAGGCCTACCAGGAGCGGGCCTTGTCTCGGCCCCCATTTGACTCGCCATACTCGTCTGCTTCATAAGTAGCGAGATACAGCCGTGAGCACATCTGGCGGGAGCAACCAGGCTCGTACCGGTCCTATTCTCCTGCATATAGAGACCAGTACCACCCTAACGTGAGATACTGGTCGCCCTACCGATGATCGCGCTCTCCATCTCACGGCGGGTACCACCCGCAATATCACCATTCACCATCTTGCTCGCTCTCGAGGTCCCCGCGTTACGAGAGGTCCCGAGAGCACTCACCGCGATACCGGGTTGTGTCTCTGCCCCCTAGGGTTACCGTGACCATGTCTCGTCTGGTCCCAGAGCCTCTCCTGGCACAGACCTTGACCTTTGCTGTGACCGCTACCCAGGCGATTCAGTGCCCGCTGCCCGCAGTTGTGCCGATTCCCACGACCACAGCGCCTCAGCTGCCGGTCGCTCCACAGGTACCGACCACGGTACCGATGACTGCGCCGATGGTCACTTTGGCGTTGCCACTGCAGCGACCATCGACAGAGAGGTCTCCATCTAAGTCCTCTCAGACTTACGAGACGGACTCAGAGTCTGACGAGTCAACGCCTGCATCGCATGAATCTCCACCCTTGGCTTTTGGGGACCCCGCACCGGAGTCGGCACGGAAGACGTCAAACAGTTTTCTGATATCTTCCTCCGGATGGCGGCAGCACTTGGATTGAAGGTTGCGGACCCAGCTCCAGTCGTGCAAGATCCGGTGTTCCAGTATGTGGACACCCGTCTTCCGTCCACAGCACCGCTACCGTTCTTGCCGACTTTAATGGAGGCCCTCAAACATCCTTGGGCTCAGCCGGCGTCAGCCCAACCAATCCCGCACCGGTTGGAACACCTTTACCGCACACAGAAGGAGGAGGCCCAGTTTCTGTTTACGCATCCGGTATCGAGCTCCATCATTGTGGAGTCCTCCCAGACCAAGGGTGGCAGGAGGGTGCACACCACACCGCCAGATCGGGAAGGCCACCGTCTGGATACCTTTGGCAGGAGATTCTACTCTGCCTCATCTCTCATTGCCAGGGTATCCAGCACCCAAGCTTGCCTCGCCGCCTACCAGAAGAACCTGCTGGACAGATTCATTCCTCTCCTGGCAGACCTCTCTGAGGATCATCGGGCGAGTGCTATGCAATTCTTTAACGAATCTGTAGCACTCGCCAACCAACAGATCCTGTCATCTAGACACTCAGTGGAGGTGGCGGCTCGGGTGATGGTCAGCTCTGTTGCCCTGAGATGCTTCGCCTGGTTATGATCGGCGGGCCTACAGGAGGACACCCGAAAGCGGATAGACCTCCCTTTCGATGGTCAGGGTTTGTTCAGCGCCACGACTGACGAGGCGATGGACCACCTGGTTAAAGTGTGCCTGACAGCGAAAAAGATGGGGATCCATCAGCCATCTCAGCCCCGCCGTAGTTTTGGCTCTCGTTCTCCTGGCGCCGGTCATCTTCATCGACCTACCAGCCTCACTGTCCTTGTTCGGCTCCGTCTCGACTGTCGACGTAGTCTTCGGCTCGGAGACCTCTTGGGAGACGCCAGCCTTCTTCGAAGAAGTCTTCGTCCGGGGCAAAGTCCCGGTTTTGACTGCCTTCGCAGGTTGCGACCGCAGCCACTCTTCAGCCTGCCTGCCACCTTCGAAGATCAGCTGAGCCTGGCCCGACATCTTGCCAAATGGCGCCACATCACTACGGACTCTTGGGTTCTCTCCATTGTCCGTCTTGGTTACGCCATTGAGTTTCAAAGTATGCCTCC
The DNA here is from genome assembly GCA_030412105.1 of Cyclura pinguis. Classification (NCBI taxonomy): domain Eukaryota; kingdom Metazoa; phylum Chordata; class Lepidosauria; order Squamata; family Iguanidae; genus Cyclura; species Cyclura pinguis. Next base: position 125,301,587 of record CM059599.1, read on the forward strand.
GCGAGGTGTCTACTATTCCACCCCAGCCAGCTCGGCTCTGCTGGAAGAGATCCAGTCCCTTCTGCACAAAGGGGCCATCGAAGAACTTCTGTCCTCGGCCAGTACCACCGGCTTTTTCTCCCGGTACTTCACGGTACCGAAATCGGACGGTACCCTACGGCCAATCCTGGACCTCAGGGGGTAAACAAGTACATCCGCCCCAAGAGGTTCAAGATGGTCACTCTGTCTTCGATTCTGCCCGTCCTTCGGCGAGGGGACTGGTTCGCCTCCATCGATCTTCGGGACGCTTATTTCCACATTGCCATTCGCCCGCAGCACAGACGATGCCTATGGTTTGCGGTCGACGGTACCTGCTACCAGTACAGGGTGCTACAGTTCGGACTCTCCGCCGCTCCCAGGGTCTTCACCAAATGCATGGCCCCTGCGGACGAAGGGCGTCATGATCTACCTTTATTTAGACGACTGGCTGTTGGTGGCAACCTGCAGGCAAAAGCTGTACAGGAACATTTGTCGGACTCTGTCTCTCCTGTTTCACCTTGGCCTCCGGGTCAATCCAAAGAAGTCGCACCTCGAGCCGGCGAGGACTCTCGACTTCATCGGAGCGACCTTGGACTCGGTATCTGCCAGAGCATATCTACCCATAGAGCGGGCACACACCCTCCATCGGGCTGCATCAGCCGCTCTCGATGCCCCAGCGATATCGGCGAGAAGGATTCAGCAACTTCTCGGATACATGGCCTCGACCACGTTGGTCACTTATCTATCTCGTCTCCACGCCCGCCCGCTCCGACACTGGTTTGTCAGGGTTTTCAACCCGTTCCTGGACGACCAGAGGCGCCTTCAGTAGATCCCTTGACAGGTGCATCAATCCCTGCTATGGTGGCTACCCTATCATCATCTGCTGTCAGGGATGCCGTTCCGAGAACCGACTCCTCAGCTTGCGGTAATGACGGACGCCTCCTTCTTCGGATGAGGAGCACACTGCGGCGATCTCAGAGTTCAGGGACGTGGGATCGACGAGGAGACCAGCCTACACATCAATGCCCTCGAGCTCCTCACCATCTGGAAAGCTCTGAGAGCTTTCCGCAACTTAGTCATCGGCCGCATGGTGCAAATCCTGTCGGACAACACGACGGCCGTCTGCCATGTCAACAGGCAAGGAGGGACTCATTCGACCACCCTCCTCACCATAGCTCTTCAGCTTTGGGACTGGTGCGTGTCACTCCGAGTTCACCCAGTCACGCTGCACCTGGTGGACCAAGAAAACACCATGGCAGACGCCCTCAGCAGGGACACTTCATGCTACCACGAGTGATCTCTCTCAGATGCAGCGTTCCAGATGATACAAGACCGATGGGGTAAGCCAACGATCGATCTCTTCGCCAGCAGCCAGAACAGGAAGTGTCACCAGTACTGCTCGAGAGCCGACCTCGGTCGGGGCTCTCTCGGAGATGCCTTCCAGTTCGAATGGACTGACAGGCTGCTCTACGCATTCCCGCCGTTCCCTCTCCTGGGTCGAGTGGTCGCCAAGATCCTCGCGGACTGAGCCGACGCCATCCTCGTAGCCCCATACTGGCCAAGGCAACACTGGTTCGGGCCCCTGCTCGAGGCTGCTCGCGGCCGTCTCCTCAAGTTTCCAACATCACCAGATCTCCTGTCGCACTTCGGCAGTCTCGTTCTCCACCCGGACCTGCCGCTCCTGGCCCTCCACGCGTGGAGGATAACACCTTAGAGGATCTGACCATCCAGGGTGTCCTCACCGCGGCCAGGGAGGAGTCGACACGCCGCAACTACCACTACAAGTGGCAGAAGTTTGTCGCCTTTGCGGAAGCACGTCGAGAGCTGGTATTGCCTGTCGCTCTGCCCACCGTGCTCCATTTCCTGCTCCACCTTCAGCAACAAGGGCTCGCCTTCCTGTCGTTGAAGGTCTACCTCGCCGCTTTCGTGGCTTATCAGCCACGAGGGTCCTCCTCGGCAGCTCTCTTCAGGGATGCTACCCTTAAGCAGTTCATGAAGGGCCTGCAACACCTTTATCCGCCGGTGTCGCCGCTGCTACCGCCTTGGTTGCTATCCTTGGTGCTACCACAGTTGACGCGACCGCCCTTCGAGCCCATGGCGACTGCTGATGACAGGCTCCTGACCATCAAGACTGCTTTCCTGGTAGCTGTCACCTCAGCCAGGTGAGTGAGTGAGCTGACAGCGCTGCGATCCAATGAGCCCTTCCTCGTCTTCCACCAAGACAACGTAGTCCTCCGCCCTGACATTTCCTTCCTGCCCAAGGTGGTATCACACTTCTACCTTAGCCAGGATATCATCTTACCTGCTTTCTACTCGGACCCAACTACACCTCTGGAGCACTCCGTCCACTCCCTTGATGTTCGTCGGGCCTTGGCTTTCTACACTCACTGGACTGCGCCCTTCCGTCAGACACCCCACCTGTTCTTGTGCTACGGTGGGTGTCAAAAAGGCCACAAGGTGTCCACCCAGAGGTTCTCCAAATGGGCGGCCCAGACCATTCTGCTGGCGTACGAACTGGCCAAGCAGCCTCCGCCAGCCTTGCTCCGTGCTCATTCCACCAGAGCCATGGCTTCTTCAGCAGCTCTCCTTCGAGGAGTGGACCTGCAAGAACTGTGCTGTGTGGCAACCTGGTCTCAACCCTCGACCTTCGTGCGCCACTACAGACTGGACTGCCGTTCCAGGCGAGATGCCCGTTTTGGACGTGCGGTGTTGTCTTCCGTTCTCTAGGACCTGACCCACCGTCCAACTGGTAAGCTACAAAATCTCCTAGTGTGTGAGGCACAGAGACCACGAAGAAGAAGAACAGGTTGCTTACCTGTAACTGTGGTTCTTCGAGTGGTCATCTGTGCCCTCACACACACCCGCCCCCTCTTTCAGGTCCTGCACTGGCGGACTCTAGAACTGAGGAGAGACCGTTGGCTTGGCGGGCTGAGCATGCTCAGTACGGGCATGGGGGAGGGGTTCCCGCCAAGCTGCTAAGCTCTAGAATCTTCCGAACGTTACCGCGCATGCGCGAAAACTCCTAGTGTGTGAGGGCACAGATGACCACTCGAAGAACCACAGTTACAGGTAAGCAACCTGTTCTTATATTATTTTTATAGAAAACAGTGCTCTTTTACTTAAACAAGTGGCAGCCAATTTCCATCTCCTGAAGCTAATGGAGTTGTCAAAGGCAAACAGAGCTGCAGGCATAACCAGGTAATTGTGTGACAGTTATCCAATTCCTTGGAAGTGAACTAAGGAAAGATTCCAAATGTCATCAGTTCTAATGCTTGTCTACTTTCATGGAAGGTGCTTAAAATAGGACAAGTATGCTCCAATGTAAAGATTTCATTCCAGATGAGTGATGCTGTGAAATTGGTGACACATTCAATTATAATGGATTGCCACTAGCAGATCTTGAGCAAATGCACCCCAGTCAGCCATTAAGGCCTCTTTCAGATAGCAAAGCCAGCTAAAATCAGTTATGTAAAAGGTGATGGGCCTCACACAGAGTAAAAGTCATCTCATCTGCCTTAGAAACGTAGCTAGCACTCAGCTTGTTATACTGTCCTAAGTTAGACTTAGACATCACAATTGCTTTATATTCTCATTTGGGATGGAGGTACAATTGCCATCACTATTTATGATCTGAAGCTCACCTTAAAAGCCGGTTGGCTGTCCAGAATTATGGAGATCCATGCTTCTGTTGAACAGGGCACTACAGGAAGATGTGAGGAGCCCCTTCCTGCCATCAGGAACTCCTGCAGAGATCTATGACAAGTCTTTGTCACAGCATTACTCACAGGCAGGAGGGGACTGGTCATGTCATCCTGCAGCAACCCACTTGCTAGAAGCACAAATTTAAGACACTAGATGACTCGCTGGCTTTTAAGGTGGGTGTCAGGGGTCAGATGGGGACTTAAAGCATAACTACAACATTGTGGCTATGCGTTTGAGGCAGGCTCTTGGTCCAATTCCCCTAGCCAAAAATCAATGGGCTGAGCTATTTTTCACTCCACCAACCCCCACTTTTGCATTCTGACAAGAAAATGGCAGTAGTAGGTACTGGAATGATGACCATTTTGTGTGAACACATGGCAGTCATGCCACAAAACACAGCAATAGCAAAATATACAGTATTTGATCATGTAAACTCTTCTGGTCAATATTAAAAACACTGATGACATTCATTAGCACTGTCAACCTGATCCTGCACAGAATAAGGCATAATTTTATAACTGTAAACTGTTATATGGTGTCTTCATTAAGGAACCCATGCAAGGATCTGCCTTGGCTTCAGAAATCTTTGAATTAATGGGAAACAGGCACTTTTGCAATTGTACAAGTGATTTTTACTAATTATGAGATTAACATTAAATGACAATACAATGATTAATACTTAAAAACAATTGTATCCCACTTTGGCTGGCATCTTGTTACTGACTTATGAAAGTGACTAACGAAGGTATAAGTCCAACTTACCCCTGCATAACTCACAGAAGCTGGAATTCTGTGCTAACAACACAATAACAGGTCTCCCCTTCCCTTTAACCATTTTATGCTCCCTTACATTTTAAGCTGCTGCTCCCTACCCCAACACAGCCATTTACTGGTCAGTAGAAAGATGGGTGAGTAGCAGAGCGGCATCCAGCTGTGCTCCTATAACTGAACACTAGTAATGACATCATCCTCCAGGAACTCCACAGGACTCCCATGAAGTCCCAGAAGATGCCTGCGGCTCTGCTTCCAACCACAGGAGCCATAGCTGGACAGTATGCTGCTGCCCACCCTCCACTTTCTACTGGCCAATGATCATGTTAAAAGTTGGGTTGTAGGGTAGCAAGTGTCATTGTTCTGCCTGTGCAGAACTTTCCAATACATCCTCCAATCTAGGCTTTCAGACAGTATATTTTAAAATTCAAAATCACTTTGTGCTCTTTCTCTAATTCCCCATTTATAAAAATCATTCTGAAAAACATCTTCACATATTTCCTATGAAGTTCTTGTGTTGAATGCATAACCACATGCAGAACTGAATGCACAAGTTCCTTATGTGCACAGAGGCACTGCATGAGTAATTCCACTTCCACAACCTTGAACTGAATACAGAAATTTTGCATTGGACAAAAAAATGCTAACCTCTTCCACCCAGGAACCTAAGATTTAACATCACACATATGTAAGACACTGACAGGATTCTGGTGTGTCTTTACTGGACTCTCAAAGACTGTAAATGCTTGAAACAAGCTCTTCACTGGGCATAAACATTGAAAAGAAATATTGACATGTTTGACTTTCTGTTTCTTTAAACAGAGGAACACAAATGTTTAAGGAGATATCATGGCATTTAGATGATACAGTCTTGCTGCAAAGATCATGTTATAGAGATCCCAGAATCAAGACAGTGAATAAAAGGGCCCATTTTCAGGACCAAAGTGAAGAAGAAATGACACTGCTAGAACTGAAGATAAATTTGTAATACACACTTAAATCGATTGGCAAGGTGTGACTATTTATGAAGTGGTCAAAGGCCTTGATATAGTTAGATGCCACCTTCTTTTTCCTGTTGGCAGTGCACACTTTTGAAATGTCTCACTATAACTCAAAGTCCAAGCAGTTGTTTGCTGAACACTACATCTAAGTACAAAGCAATTGTAAAAATCTCACTCTTATTCAAAGCTGATTTTTTTCTGATTTTTTTTTTTTTATTCAGCAAATTGCCCAGTACATTTCGAGTCAAAACAAAAATGTCAGGGAAATCATATCTACAAGTTACTGTCCTGGATCAAGATAGCTTAAAAAAAACATGTGCAACACACTGAAAACTAGCAAAGCATAACTCTGTTTCTTCCTGTTTACCTGCTATGAAGAACAAAGACAACAACTAAGACAAGTTCACATACGAAAACAGTGGATCTGAATATTAGGGATGAGCACCAATCATGATTAGGCACTTCCAAAAAAAAATATGACCAACTTTTTTTCAGACCAATTTGTACCAAGTCTTGAGGACCAAATTCAGGTAAGAAATTGAAAACCCAAAAGTTAGTATCTTCCACTGGTTATCACTGAAATATCATTGTCAGGGTTAGGTTTGGACAAAACCTGGAAGGCACAATAGGCCCCTAGATGAAAATGACACTTGCCACATTACAGACAAATAGATGCAGGGGTTCTCTTCTATAGGCATTTAAAGTTTGTTTTTGTACACTGAAACTGACAAAGATCTTTGATTTTTTTGGCTAGAACGGAAAAGACTGGAGGTATGGTTGCCCCTTTTCTGAAGGAATCAAAACTCTCAAGCTTCAGGTGATTAGCTTAGGGATTTTTTTTGTGCAATAGCAGCCTTTCCATCTGGAGGATATCTAAAAAAAGGATGCACTTATCACTCTAGATTCCTTGTGCATCATTTTCCTGGACATGACAGACAGACGTGAAAAACAGCTTTGAGGAGTCCCTAAGTAATAAATTAGTGAAGTTTCAGCAGGATAGGCACAGAGATTTATGTGGATGCAAAGACCGACAAGCTTTGAGGTTTCTTGGTGGTGTTTTTTTTTTCCTTCCTAGGGAGCAGAAGAGAATGATTTCCTTCTTATTCCTCCTTTCCATTTACTTCATTTGTGGCTACCGAATCTTTTAGCTCAGTAGTTCTTAATCTTTTCTTTACTGGGGACCCCTGTAAATATAATTTGTTGTTGGAACTCCCAAGACATAAGATTTAAATATTTAAATTCAGTTTTAAATATTCAAATCTTTGTTTAAATATTCAATTTATTTATATACATATATTTATTTATTTATTAAAGGCTGCTGGAGACTAGGGTTCAAAATCCCACTCAGACACTAGGTGAGTCACATTTCCTCAGCCTTGGAGAGGGCAATGCAAAACTTCCCCTAAATAAATCTTGCCAAAAAAACAAATAAACCCCTGTGATAGGTTTACTATAGGATTGCAATATGTCAGAAGTGACTTGAAGGCACACAACAACAAAGTGCCAATGACAGAGGAGGTTCTTTCTAGCCATCATGTCTCTCCCCTTTGAAAACTGACTTAGGCAATTCTAAGGCGAACCTATCATGAGGGTTTTCTTGATAAGATTTGCTGCCTTTGCCTTTCTCTGGGGCTGAGAGACTGTGACTTGCCAGAGATCACCCCATGGGTTTTCCATGGCGGAGTGGGGATTCAAACCCTGATCTCCAGAGTCCTAGTTTGGATGCGCACACCCACCTGCTGCCATGTCCCTTTCATCAGGGACACAGCAGCAGAGGTATGTGTCTGCTTGCCCAAACTGCTCCTTCATTTGCAAATGAGGGAGCAGTTTCAGCCCCCACAACTCCTCCCATTGCTAAACCCCTGTTGCTGCTGCTACTATTGGTGTCCAGCAGCAGAGCTATGCAGACTCCCTGTGACTCCCATTAACACAGACCACAGAAAGTGTGATCTCATAACAGAAGCAATCCCAGCTTTAAAAAAAGATTAGGTAGGTAGGTAGATGACAGATAGATAGATAGATAGATAGATAGATAGATAGATAGATAGATAGATGGATGGATGGATGGATGGATGGATGGATGGATGGATGGATGGATGGATGGATAGATAGATAGATAGATAGATAGATAGATAGATAGATAGATAGATAGATAGATAGATAGGCAGACAGATAGACAGATTTTAAAGATTCAATATATAAGTTTCTTCAATCAAGAATTTGGTGGGAAGAATGACTAACTGGTTTGCTCTCTAAAATTATAGGTGGCTCAGAAATCAGCAGGTCATCTTCACCAAGGGAAGAATTCTGGTCAGTGTTCACAAAGTTAGGGATGTTGAACTTGGTGTGGCAACGCAACTCCTCTTCCAGTCTCGCCCTGTTATGCACTACTTCCTGAAAGTGGATGTTACTGTCTGTAACTGGCACTTTGTGGCATGGTTTTGCTCTGTCCACGTTCTCAAACTCATTGATGTAGCAATTGAAGAGCAACCTGGACTCTTCAGCAGCTTGCTGAGAAAAGATCCTGTCAGAATCCAGTGGTCGCCCAAAGTCAGCCACAAAGTTGTTCATGCAAAGCCTTTTCTCAGCAGAGTCTGTATTCCTAAAAAGCAAAGAGAGAGGAATTGTGGATGAGAAATCACATACAAGCCACGACTTCATTAATCCTCATTGCTAAGGAAAGATCCAGAATATTTGCTTGCCCACACCATATCTAAATGAGAGATTATTGATATGCAATTAATCCCTGTTGAATTCAGTGAGATTTGCCACAAGTGAACACAAGCTTGCCTCCTAATGCTTAAATCCAGTTGTTAATCCCAACTACAGTAGACACCTAAATGAACTGCATTAAATCAGTGGATTTACTGCAGTTGGGACTAATAAACAGATGTAGGTCCAGGGTCACAACTCTATATCCACATAATTGAGAACAAAGGCTATTTATTTGAACATAAAAATCTGCTTTATACAGAATCAGATCATTTGTCCACCTGAACAATATTATCTACAATGACCAGCAGCAACTGTCTGGTGTTTCAGATAAGGGTTAAGCCAACTTGAAAATGCTAGTTCAACTGACATTCTGCATGCAATTCACTGCCCTTTGCCCTTCACCAGAGATGGGAATCATAGTCCTGCAGATGTTGTTGGGCTGTAGCTCTCAGTTGTGCTCTGTGGTGATCTGGAAGGGTGACTGCTTTTCCTCTTTCTCAGCTATGCATCTGGAGCTGGATGATGCTTGGGAACTCCTGCCCCTGGTCACTGACTGGCCACAGGGTCCCTCCCCCCCAGGACCTTCATGCTGGGACTGTGGTAGCAGCAGAAGCCCAGTGGAACAACATGGACAGAGATTTCCACCCTGCCAGCGTACCTCTCCCTGGGTTCTATAGGGCCAATTATAATTGAATATTTGTAAACATAATCACAATTTAAATCCCAATATAGTCTTTTTTTCACAGCAATACAACAATTATATATTTAATTTGACACATGCACTGTCCCCAAAGTTCCAAGTATCCAATGATGTGCCAGTGCAGGATTCTTCTGCCTGCGCTGCTCAACTGTATTGCAACATTAGGATGCAAATAATATTAATAATAACCATAATAATAACCATGAGACCAATCACTGATAAGCATAGCACTTTTCTTAACTTAGAAAAGAAGCTATAATACAGTCTAATACACTCATTCTCAGATTTGCTCTTTCATAACAAGGAGGACAATATTTGGATGCAAATCTTAAAGCCCTAAATAAAAGATACAAAGCAGGTGGAAATGCATAGTAGCAATTTTGCTATAAGGAACTACCTTTTCATTCCATCCTTAATACTAACTGAAAATACCACCACCTTATTCAAGGTGAGAAGGGCTTACTCCTTATCCCTGGTGACTACAGCTCCTTTCCTCTCTGGCTCTCTCTCTCTTTCTGAACCCAACCAGAAAGAAGAGCCCCTTCCTTAGGGTTTCCTTACCCACTGGGCCAAACCCCTAACTCAGAGGGGCTACATCAGCACCTAAACGAGATCTTGGCCCTAGTCAGCACAGCCCATAGTGAGCAATGCTGGATGTTGCAGTCCAAGAAGATCTGGACAGCCACAGAATTCCCACCTTGCACTCCACCATAAGATCAGTTAAAGAGGTACTTATTGTTCAGTGATTAGAGCTTCTGGTATCTATCAGCAGCACTTACTCTTGGTGTGGTGCTCCAGTCTTTGTTAAAAGGGTAAGTACAAAAAACATAAAAATGATGAAGACAGCAAGGCCGACCCAAAATCCAATAACAATGGAATCTGTAAAAGATACAAGTTAATTTTTTGAGGGTAAGGAACAAACTTTAATTAATATGAGCATGTGGGAAGAAACATACAGAAACTCGACAAAGGCAGACCTTGCTTGATGCCTACATGCAACATGCAGGAGATGTTTTTGTTCACCTTGATAGTTATGGTCTAATTTTGTGCAATCCATGGCTGATTAAGCTAACTTTGAGGAGCCCAACCCTAGCAAAGACTTTCTTTGTGCAGATATGCATTTCTATATTCAGCCACCCTTCTGGACACAGGACTCATATATGCCTATACAAAAAAACCCCATATATGTATGTCTCCAGATGTAAGTGGTAACATCAGCTGTGAGCCAAGCTGATCACTTATTTGGAAAGAGAAATGGGAGAAAGAGGTGTCCAACTTCCTTTTCCTGTCTTCCTAACCCACAAATGCTTATCAACACAGTTGATGGTGACACTGGCCATTTCCACACGGGGTAATAAAAACGGTGCAGTGTGTCCTCCACGGAGGACGTCTGCACCTTGGAGTGGACTGGGTCTGGACTACTTAATGTAGATCCACACCTCAGTCTGCTCCGGAATGACCCCAAGTGGTCCTCCAGCATGCTTTTGAAAGACCTGATTTTTCCAGTCTTTCAAAAGCATGGAGTACGCCACTGCGAGCCTGCTCCCTTGTGTAGATTCGCAGGCTCGCACCAATGCGAGCCTGCGATCTGCCGAGGGCGAGCTTTAGGCTGGCAAGCTTCAGTGGTTGGTCGAGACCCACAACCAACTGGAAGCCGCCATTTTGGACGCCGGAGCAGAGTGGCTCCACGACCACGCACTGCTCCGGAGCAGCCTGGACCGGACCGGGGAGCCAGAAGATCCGGTAAGTAGCGGCACGGGATGATTCCCTCGCCCCATGCAGAAATGGCCATTAATAGTCATCTGCTTGCAGAGTTTAGAAAAGTGACTGTTTTCACCTTTAACTCTCAGAATTCCTCCAGCAAGTAGCACAGGCCAGAGAGCTGTGCTGTGTTTACTGTTGTGTGTTATGATCTCCGGATTGGGATCTGGCCCCCATGTTGTTACTACTAATATCAAAAAGATGTGAATAAAAGTAATAGGGTAAGTAATAACCGACTCATTACTTTTTTAAAAAATGTACCAGCATTTGTGGATTGTATGGTTTGTCTTCCTACTCACTTCTTCTTAATTGAGAATGATGCCATCTGGGTTGTTTTAAATCTCCTAAATATTCACCTGTATTTTTCTTCAGCATACTTTGCATCCTTTTGAGTGGAAGGATGCAAAGTACGCTGAAGAAAAATACTAAAAAGCTACTTTTTGCTAGCTATGTAATTTTGAAACTAGAAGAGGAATGATGACAGCATGGTACCGAAAGCTGCTTATAATTAAGTTTGATTGCATCTTCATTATCTTTCCTCCCACTTGGGAGTTTTGCATACATTTTCAGGAACTCAATTCCATTTGGAAAGATGATCTCCTTTCATAGAGGGCACGACAGTTCTCATTTCATGAGTTTTGCCTCCATGTGCAGAAGATGACATCTCATCATTGAAATAAATTAGGTCTCCTGAATCATTAGCATACTCATGGAAGAGAATGAGCTCATTTTCACCATTATTTTGTGTTATACAGTGAAGGTACAGCAAGCCCTAGGGTCTCATACTCCTTGTTCCTACCCTGACCCAGGCATGAGGAATAGCTGGAAAGTTTTAATTTCTACCTTTTATTAACAGCAGCTGATTATATCATCTGAAACCTGCAATTTGTGGCTAAACTTAACTACAGTTTATGTGAAACAAGCCACCTTCAAACAATGGCTTACAAAGCTGACTTGTTTGGACAAACCATAGTTAAGATTAACCCTAGTTCAGGGTTTGGAGGCAATGATAAAACTATGGTTAATCTAAAACAGAAATGAAAGTTTCTACTTTCCCCACAGGGGACGGGAGGGGAGGGGAGGGGAGGAAGTGCCCAGGCTCAGGACCCACTGTGGCTCATCCTTGTAATATTGAGCCACGGTTTAGCATTATATGTGAATTCTCCCAAAGTCAACATAGGATGTACAGACATAATTAAAAAGAAAGCAAGAACTCACTTTGCAGACTGCAGCGTGAACTGGGTTGGCTTCCTAGGAGGAATGCAACTGTCTAGCCTTTCAAACACTTCAATATAAAATTGTACTGAACATGAGGAAAGATATTTCAAAGCAGCCTCACTGTCTCAAAACATTATGTGTTTCTTCACCCACAAAATGTTATACATTTATATTTTAGGTTTTGACTTAAGGCTAGCTAAAGAATGCAATGTCTGAAAAACATACACATTGTAAATGTCAAAACAGTGTACACACTGCATTTTTCTTGATTCTTGACGTCCTGAATTCACATACATGGGACACCATCAGGTAGAATGAGAAAATGAAGGATTTTGCTGTGTGAACAAGGCTGCCTGACTGTCAGGTTCACACTCCACTCTCCCCTCAGCTCCTCTTCTGTATCCCTGACAAGATCACAAAGTTTCACTGCTGCTTTTTCAGTTATCTTGAACTATGTTCATCTGCACGGTGAATTGCTTTTTTAAAAAAAACGGGTGGACAACTGTCACAAGCTAGGACACACACACATACACACATGTGGAACTCTAGTGGGCTATAAGTCCTATAGTCACCCTGTGCATCCTCTGTACACACACACACACACATACACATACACACACAAACCATTTTAACCAATCTTCAAAAGATTCTCCCAAACGGTCAACAGTAGCCCTTACAGCCTCAGGGTGGGTGGGCTGTGCTATTGGCCATCTATCACAGTTACTGCTTTTTCAAGACTGTACTTCTCTCTTAGCTATTTTAGGTCTATACACACCTCTGGGGGAAAAATCCTTTACAATCCTAAAAAATGTTAAGCATTCCCAAATATCCTCTTTGGAATATCCCCAAAGATGGCAAAATGGCCTATAATCATTTGCCCCCCTCCAAAAAAAAAGCCTTTTCCAAATAAGGAGAGGCAAACAGCAGTCAAAAACACAGATTGTATCTGTGGCAGTCAAACACAATCATGGAAGTCACAATTTGTCCATTCTTGGTTTAAACTACGGTTGGACAGCTCTTAGCTCATTCTCACTAAAACACAGTTCTGAGTTTTGCTATCATGGGGAATCATTGTAAATAAATGTAAAAGCAGATGGGGGGGAGAGAAACAGACTGGGAGAGAGACAGAAAAGGCTACAGGACTTTGGCAAGCTATTTCCATTAGCAGGAAGTCAGGATTTCTCATTAAGAATGCCTAAATACTCTAAAGGCACCAGATCTCATCTGATCCTGGAAGCCAAGCAGAGTTAACCCTGGTTAGTACCTGGATGGGAGACTGCCAATGAGTACCAAGTGCTGTCAGTTATGTTTCAGAGTAAGGAGCTGGCAAAACTACCTCTGTGTATTCCTTGCCTAGGAAAACCCTATGAAATTCATGGGGTTGCCATAAGTCAGCAGATGACTTGAAGACACATACAACATACATATATGAAATCTCTCTCTCTCTCTCAGCTATGGATATTTGTTGAAAGCTACATAACAGATGTGGCCAAGCTGAGGTTTATCTGACTGCTCCATGTCTTCCCTGCCTTAATCCTAACAGAATACAGTTCCTCTACTCAACTTGTCTGCAGGCAATCTATCATGATGGTGCTTAAGCTGAACTTTAAAGGATGGAGTTAGATGTTGTGTGACAAGCTTTAAATTTCCAACACCATTTGCTGCCTAATGTGGAGAAACAGTTGCAGTTTAGCAGCAGATGTGGCAGTCCTTATACCAGGTCACTATATTTCCAACAACTTCTTACCCTTAACCATTTTCCCATAGTATTTTCCCTCAGTCCCACTGAAGCAAGAAATGTAGAATTTTTGCATTGAATCTGAAAACATTTAGATGAATCAAAACCCATCACCATGAACTATGGCCACGAATAATTGAAGAAAATTACATTTTATAGAATAATAGTGCTATTAAGCTAAATGCACGTGTATACACATGAGCATGCAAGGAAAAGAAGACAGAAGCAATTCTCAAAATATCTTTCTGTTGTAATTACAGTTGAAAACAAACAGAGAAGTGTTTTGAAATAGAGAACATCCAGATCAGACTTACACTTATGAGCTTTGAGGTCTTCAAAGGAAACTGGTTCATACTCATAATATTCATACTCCCAAGTGTAATCTGACTTTGATAGTAAAGCATGTTGGGACGTTCTGTTGGAAAAAAAACGAGATCCAGCCATCTCCAGCCTGGTAACAAGAAATGTGAAAATGGCAACCTTTAGCAGGAAAAAGTGGAACCAATCCAAATTAAACCATCTACTTGCCCACCATCTGTTCACATTCTATCCCCTACTCTGTACTCTCATCTGATCAGCAACAGCCCTCTTTTCACACAACCTCCTCTTTCCAACTCTCCCTTTCCCAGTCTTTGACCATTTCCACCCTGCACGTTATAGTGTTATAATTCCACTTTCAACATCCTGTGGAATTCTGGGGTTTGTAGTTTGCTGAGGCCAAATTGCTCTCTGGATGAGAATTCTAAAGGCTCCTCCATAAACTGCAAACCCCAGGACTCCAGAGGATGTTGAAAGTGGAATAATAGCACTCTAACAGTGTAATGCAGAATGGCCTTTCTGATAACAAGCCTAAAATCAGCCATGAACCAGCTGAATATGAAGCTAGACCAGAATTGATTTTATCCTTGATTTGAGGTGATGTTCACTGATTTTGGACTTACAAAAGTTACACAACATGGTGCAGGCATCTGCTATTATGTTATAACCCCCTGTATTACATGTCTGTATTTTACAGATGCCTATCTGATGTGGGGCAGCAGTATAAAGCCAGTGTTTGGTACATTTAAAAAAAAAGTTTCAGGTCCATCTAGGGAGCATCTCCTAAACTGCTTGAGAAAGTGGCTCAGCAACCACTGGATGCTACAGATCACCTTCTCTGCTGGCAGAGAGGAAAATCCAGGGGCAGAGGTCCCTCTCATCCTGGTGATGGAAAAGAAAAGTAAGCTTGCTAACATAAAGACGATTCTCTGTATACCAAACCTGTTCTCATCGCATTCTGAGCCACTTTCCATGGTGGAAAAACTCCCAGGCTGTGCTGCGGAAGGAAAAGCCCGGGCTCTCGTGCTGCCTGCTTGGGAGCAGGCAGCTCGTGAAGAGCTGAAGCAATGGGGATGTGAGAGCCTCTCGCTGAAGGCTGCTCATGCAATCCCCACACCCCACCACTGAAAAAAGGTAACCTGCGGAAAGGGCCACTGTTTCATTACCTTCCACTCTTATTTAGACTATGGAGATTTGCTTAGCTCTCCCATTAATCTTAAACAGAAGTGAACATGAGGGCTATGCAACTTACACAGCTTGAACCTCAAATCATAAGGTGAATTGGGGAAATTTAGATAGATTTGTACCAACTCTGGATTGAATCAGATTGTGTCTGATTGGTTCCAGAGTGAAATAGCACAATCCAAAGTGATTCAGACCACTTTGGAAATCTGTATGTCAGGAAAGCATGTCTCTAACATATAAGGAAAACGCCAAGACAGTGTAGTGTGGATGAATGGCTTTGCTCAGTCACAGAAATAATACAAAGCTGAGACAGCAATCTCACCAGAACACGCTAGTAATTGTTACACCCCAGAGTAACCCTAAGAGAGGGCCCCTAAATTGGCAAGACTTCCCCCATATTGGATATTGGCTAGCAAAGGTCAGTTGCAAGTAAAATTGGTTTTGAGTTAAATTCTCAAGACCAACAACCTGTTACCTTGATTTCTGGGGGTCCCGGGAGGGACACCTAAATGCGCTCTCAATTTTATAAGTTGGGTAAATTAGCCAAGAGCACAGCCTAACGATACGAGAGGCAGGGTAACGTAGCGAGATCTTGAACCCTATGTTTACGGGGTCAGGCTGAGTCAAGGAGCACACAGAAGTTGAAACAATAAATGATGTTTTATTACAACACAAACAGTGTATGCAGCACACTCACACAGATAACTAAGGAAATAAAGGTTGGAGTGGGATAGAGGGATTTTTAGAGGAGTTGTTGGTTTGGGTGATACTTCACCTGTCCTGAAGCCCGGTTGGAAGCGGAGAAGCTGGGGAGCGTGGATCTCAGCACATGGAGCTGAGGGGAAGGCTCGCTGGACAAAGCGACATCAAGGTGGGATGGAAGCCCAGAGCGATCCAAGGAAGCGCTCAAAGTCAGGGGTTCTTATAAGGAGAATTGTGACCGCAAGCTAGTTCGGACTTGGGGAAAACAATGGATTTGGGGCTGGAGACAAAGCCTCCGAAAGGTCAGAATTTGAATGATTGAGTTATAGCCAAATTGTCAGTAGGGTAGCCAGTATGCAAATGCGGAGTGCTTGAGCATTGTATAGCTCAATCGTCAAGCTGCCAGCGCAGGGCAGAGGATCTTTTGAAAGTTGCGTGCATACCTAATAGAGTACTTGCCTTTGAGGTCTCCTGAAGCTGCGAGTTGGGTATTTCTGGCCTGCCTGCATTGTTGGAATATTATGGCGATTATCGGCCGAGCCTGTATGCGTGCTTGTCCAGGGGCCTCGCAAGCATGTGGAGGGGAATGGGTATGTGAGGCCAAATTATTGATATCAAGAGATATCTTTTTATATCCCCCAAGCTCGGGCTAGCCAGGGCAGTAACAAACGCCCGTGCTGCTGTATGGTAACATAGACAATGTCCTTTAGGCTAAAAGACAACAGCCTGTTGTTCCCAGTCACGTATCTCTAGGCAGCCACAATAGACTCTCTCCTTGATTAATAAAAAGGTTGCCTCAGCCCCAAGCCACGCTGATGAACTTTGCGAAGATAGACAATCAAAGGCCCTTTTCACATGTGGTGGGGGGGGAACGGGCAAAAACGCCCAAAAACGGAGCTTACCTGAAACCGGGTAAGTCCGTCGCCACGTGGAGCAGCACGAGCTCGCTGCTCCGCAGTCTTCCGGTGTCCCAAATGGCGGCTTCCGGTTGGTGGAGGCTCTCCACCAACCGGAGAAGCTCGCCAGCTGGAAGCCCGCCCCCGGCAGATCTGCAGGCACGCACTTGCGCGCGCCTGCAAATCCGCATCGGAGCCGGGCGACGGAGCGGCGTGGGGCTGCACGCTCCGTGCTTTTTAAAAACCTCAAAAAAGAGGTTTTTAAAAAACACGCAGCGCGGCTAGTTCCGGCCGCTCCTGAGTGGATTCTGGTGTGGAACTACAAAAAGTAGTCCACGCCAGTTCACTCTATGGTGTAGAAGACCTCCATGAGAGGTCGCTCTGCACCATTTCAGAAGCCCGGTATGGAAATGGCCAAAGTCTATCTATTTGGAATGGTAATCCTATTATGTACCTGGACTTTCCCGGGAGAAACAATACCGAGGAGAGGTCGTGATATTTGCCTAACATTATATTCTGCAATCATCGCCCATTAATGCCACTTTGCTAGCCTGTACACAGCCTGAGGACAGAAATTGGCTATAAAAATCCTCACTTTTGGAGCCTCTTCGGAGAGCCTCCCAGACCAGACAAGGGCCCGTTTCGCTGCTACCGAGGTGTCCCACTTAAGCCTCTCAGACGCTGCTGAGAGCTAAACGCGACTAGCGTATCCGACTCGCCGCAAAACCCCGCTGCTTCCAGCCTTCCAGCCCCGGGATCCAGCCTCCCCTTGGTGCTTTACACCGAGCCTTCGCTAATCTTCTCCTTTCCAGGACGCCTAGACTAAGGTCCGTATGCCCCCTCTCCAAACTGTCTCTTGTTTCCAACTTCACTCCTGTAGCCCTTGTGTGATTGTAGGATTATTTGTTAACGTGTGTTGTGACCTTCTCTGTTAGTTTTAATAAATTTATTTTAGACTGTTCCTCTGACTCTTGCGTGGTTCTGACCCCGTAGACATAAGGTTAAAGATCCCTTGCCCTGACCTCTCACAAGCTTTGAGTGTCTCTGTTAATTCCCTTGATTTGAAGTCCGTTTGGGTGTCCTCGAGATACCCCCAATTTTCGGGGTAACATTATCACATTGATTCTAGGCATGATAAGTCTGGCTCCAACTCATTCGCATTTGGTCACTTGCCTTCACGAACCCTTGCCTTATTTTCTCTGCTTAAACATATGGTTGTCAACTTTCATAAGTTTGTGTTTGCTTCGATAGGCCAGAAGGCAGACAGACATTACAAACAGGAAAGCTGATGTAATTCCATTTAAGAAGGCACCAAGTAGTAACCAGTATCATGAGTTTCTAGAATGCCCTGGAATACATCTCCCTGTGCTAGCACAAGGACTGTTTCACACTGGATGGCATCTTATCAGTAAAATATGTGTAAGTGTGGTTTGTGCATGCATCTTTCTTTTCTTTTCTTTTTTTTGAACAGGGCAAATGGAGCTATTCCTAGTCCTTTGCACTCCCTACAAAACACATTGGCAGCTTTCAAGGCCTGCTTACTGGGGGAGGAGCCGGCAATTCAGGCAATGGAAATGGGGTCGGTCTGGTCTCGGAAGGGAAGGGAAGGGACGGGACGGGAAGGGAGGGGAGGGTCACTCCATCTGTGAAAGCAGCCTTCATTCTCCCAACACCCCCTCCTCCACCAGCGGCTTCTTTATCATCTGAATTTCCTCCTCCCACCAACTTCCCCACCAGTATGCAGCAGCAGGGGCCTCTCCCAGGGCTTTACAGCCATTGTAGGGAGAGGACATGGAACTGCATAGGTGGAGGATTCTGCTCCACTTACTTGGTGTCAGGTCTCAGCCATTAAATCCACGCTTGTCACCAAAAGTAGGCTTGAAACAGAACCAGACCTGATCCTGGATCCTTAGTTCATTGTTCCTGAATGATACGTATGTTTTTTAAAAATACAAGTTTGTTCACAATTCATATTTTTCAGTGTACCTGCTATATATGTTATATGTTAATCATCTCAACAATGTAATATGGGAAGAAATCATTTAAGTATTTATATACCACTCTGTACCTGAGGATAGAGCAGTGGTTTAGGTGTTAGATTAGGATTCTAGGAGACCAAGGTTCAAATCCCCATGCAGCCCTGGAAACCTAGTGGACAAGTCCCACTCTCTCAGCCCCAGAAAAAGGCAAGTGGCAAACCCACTTTGAATAAATCTTGCCAAGAAAACCCTAGAAGAGGGCTGCCATAAGCAAAAGTCAGGCTATTTCCACTCTACATTGATATAGTGTTATTATTCTACTTTCAACATCCTGTGGAATTCTGGGCTTTGTAGTTTACTGAGGCCAAAGAGCTCTCTGGTTGAGAACTCTGAATGCCCCTCCCTAAACTACAAATCCCAGGATTCCATAGGAGGTTGAAAGTGGAGTAATAGCACTATAACAGTGTCGGGCAGAAATGGCCTCAGTTTAAAGGAATGTAATAGCAAGTATCTCAGGACCTCAGGGTGGGATGCAATAATTTTAAAACAACAAGTTTAAAAGAGTAAGAATAATTTTAAAATACTAAATGCAAATTAAACCATTTAGGCCTAATGTTGGCCTAAAACAAGACCAACATGCTAATACTTTTTAGCCGCTTTTGGTTTCGTTTATTTTAACCAGCTAAACGAGCTTGTTGAACAGAGCAGCAGCATTCAGACAGATGTGAAGATCTCAGAGGAAGGGAAACAGAGTAATATCAGGGGAGTCTTCAAACACAGAAACCTTTCTGTCAAGTGTGCCAAAGAAATAAAGGTCAGTTCACTGTCTTGCAGAGGGGAAATTGGTAGCTGAGCATACAGGTATGTAGGCTTTTAAGTAGGTTTTTCCCATATCCTATCAATGTTTGTCAGCTGCTGTTTTGGATCATTAAACCATCCCTTCCATATGGCCAATTACAGCCAGAACTGTTTCTGCACTAGCAAGTATCAAAGCAGCATGCCCAATTAACATATTTTCACTCACACCAGCAGGAAGCCGAAAATGATGACTGAACAGAATCTCTTTCCTCAGCTGGTTATCACGGATTTCCATTCTTCCCAAAATAATGAAAGCAAAAGAGGACAACGACAGAAATAAACCTTGCAAACAATAATTTCTTTGGCCCAGCATGTGAAGTGAAACAGGTCTCTGCCCTCCAGCAGGTACTCTGCAGGACAAGGTCTTTTCTAACGCTTCGCATTTGGGTGTAGAAGTAGGAAAAAAGGAACACATCCCCTTTCAGCCCTTTCCCTTAACACACAAAATGTCCAGACCTGGCTAAGGACTCAGGGAACACTGTTTCACTGGGCAAGTGTGTGCCACAAATTGTGACTCTGGCAAAACCCAGAGGGAAGGGGAATAGATCTAAGCTTTCTGCTAGGTCCTCTAAAACAGGCAGGCATTGACAGGCTTCAGAACTGTGGCATCCGTTTTGTGCCTTACTAGAATGCCAAGATTCACCAGTTGGATACAGGTACAAAAACATTGGATGGGGGGGAGCCAAATGTAAAATGGTGGGTGGGAATCTGGAGCCAATTACCAAAGGCATTCTGTGAGCCTCTGCTGTAACCTTCATATACAAAGTACAAATTACATTAAAAGTGTGGGAAAGCCTGTTTGCAGCTGCGTTTGTTAAATAACTTGAATTCAGAATCCCTTCCTTGATCTACTGCTAAATTATCCCGTGGTCCACCCATAGCCCTCAGTCTACCTTCAGGCCACCTCAGAAATAACATGCAAACTGGCAGAGCTTTAAAAAATAACACTGGTTTATTCTACTATCCTAGAATCCCCAGAAAGCATAGCCAGTTGTAGCTGTAGCTGACAGATGTGGTCCAAAAAAGTTTTTTTTTTCCCAGCCCAAAGAAATGGCCAGTTTTCAGCAGAAACAGAGTGATGAATCCACTCTGGAATTTAGGCCATTTCCACCATTACACTGTGATAGTGGTATTATTCCACTTTCAACATCCTATGGAATCCTGGGGTTTGCAGTTGAGGGAGAGGCATTTAGAATTCTCAGCCAGAGAGCTCTTTGGCCTCAGTAAACTACAAATCCCAGAATTCCACAGGATCTTGAAAGTGGAATAATAGCACTGTAACAACGTAGTGTAGAAATGGCCTAAGTATGCTTTATAAGGGAGTTATATTGAACCTATATTTGGACAGGATTCAGGATAGGATTCAGAACCTCTGACAGCTCCTTTAACGTTCAGACAAAAATTTATGACCGCACTGACATGGAAGCCACCAGCCAATACCACCCACAGCAGTCGACTGGATAATAATCTTGTTTTTAAAATGTTGCCCTTTTCTATGGTAGATACAGATATAATATTTTAAATATTTGAAAAATGGGTTTCTCAAGTATCAGGAAACTGAGATGAGAAGACTCCTAGATGGGTGAGCATCTTTGCAGTTTTGGACCTTACCGAGTACAATAAATGCACACAGAAAACGTCATTTGTTGCACAGAAAACAAATGGGCAGAAAATAGAATTGTTCGCCGCAATCCTCCTGGGGCATTATGTCTTCACAAACGGACTTCCATCTGTAGGAATCAGGACTGAACAGATGCATAATGTCCATATCCAGCTGCTGTTACGTTACTATGTAGCAGAGCCGGTAAAGTGTCTGATGCATTCAGTAACGGGGTTTCTTATCACCTCTAGTATACATAATATAAATAATATAAAGGTATACATAAAGTTACAAAACATAACAGCTCATGTAGGATTCTGGCACATGCTTTCTGTTCAGGAAATATGTCTCCTGTGCAGGAAACATGTTTTCTGTGCAGAAAATACTGTTTTCTATTTTTTTTTAAAGTATTTTTTGCACAGAACAAAATCCAAAATGCCAGTAGTCTTTGAAAACTGCAGTTTTGGATTACTCTCTAACGTCATATAGAAAAACAGTAAAATTATTCATTCTTGTCTTCCAGGAAAAAAAAAAATCAGAAGACTTACACTCATATTCTGCAGCACTGTCAAAAACAGGAAAATTAAATTGATAACAGCGATCAAGCAACAGGTTAGGGAAGTGGACTAGGGAATGGTCAGAAGCTTTGTAGGAGCTAAAAATCCACAGTGTGCTAGTGGCATTGCTGCAGAAGTGGGTGGAAGCCCATTGTTGCCACCTTTGATCTCCAAAGGGCTAGAAAACCACTTTTAATTAGCCAGGAAAATAAGAGGCTACAGACTTGCCTGGCTTGCAAATCCATGAGCGTAATCACTTAACTAACAGCTGCAGATCAAACTGCTATTAAGGGACTGTTGGAAAATGCAGGGGGGCATGCTGTAGATCTTTAGCATGACCCACAATTAAATTGTCCTTAAAAGCAAGATAAAATACTTGTTCAGTCCCATAGAACTGCCAGTGAATGAGGCCAGCCGGTTTGACTAGAAGACTACTCAGTTTATTGAAGAGAAGCGTGAGTACATAATCAGCAAATTAAGTAAAATCCATGTCTGAACACACAGACAGGTAGCTAAGAGAATACATGAAGAGAAACAATACAGAAAGAGACACTGCCTGTTTTCAGGCTGCTCTTAAGTAGAATCATGTCAACAAGTTTTCACACCATGAGACAGGGAAGTTCGTTAGACTAAACACACCTTTGTTATGAGAGAAGAAGCTGCAGAGATTCTCAGGGAAAACCTTATCTGCTTTATGGCTGGGAACAGGGACCTCAGCAGACAGAGGACAGCGGAGTAAACAAGAACACAGTTAACCCTTAACACAGACAGAACCGTCCTGGCCTGCAAATGCCAAAAGGGACTATGACAAGGGCTGGTTGAAGAGCTGATAAATCTCTTCCTACCCTTCAGTGGTACTGGGAAAATGAATGAACCAACTTATGAGAATTCAAACGCTTTGGATTTCTCTGCAGACAACAGAACGCGTCATAACACCACGCTCCTTGCATGGAAAAATACTCTTCTGTAAAGGCCACTCACGACTGCTCTATGCCTCAGAGACAGATCCATTAGCAAGAGAAAATAAACAATCTGCTGGACGGACTCACATGAAACGTGCATTTCTAGGCCCAAAGAAACCTATCTAAATTCCTTTTTTAAAAAATATGTTTACTGCACAGTAATATAAACAAAGCAATTCTAGTTGTCTCGCATACAGAAAAAATAAAATAAATAAAAAATAATATGTACATTCTACTTGTAAACACACAGGCTGCCTTCAGGAGGCCCCTACACTGCATGGGCACCAAGTCCACTATGTTATCCTTTGGGCTGCTCTTTGTGGAAAGCAGTAGGAGCGGCCATAAATGCTTATATGAACAAACAGCAGAAAAAGTAAAATCCTCTCCAATTTTGCCTCAAGTAAACAGCATGACTTCACCACTACCAGTAAAATCTGAGGCCTACAGGACAACACTTTAAATTAAACCTCCCAGTGAGTATGTAGTCAGGAAAGCTCATGAAACACGGCATTTGTGAAGCAAGCTGACATGGTGGCAAGAGATTTCAAATGCAAGTCAAGATTTGGCAGCCCTAACTTATTCCTTTACGCTTTAGATTGTATGTATATATTTGCAACACTTATGCTTATGGCTTAACGGATTTAAATCTTCAATCAATTTGTACACAATCTACCAGTCAAGTGTGCATCACGTGTCACCCAACAGTCTATAAAACTCTGGGCATCTTGGGTCAAGAGTATCTGAAGGACTCCATTATCATACCATTCAAGCCTGCCCCAGCTTTGGTTTATTTGAAAAATGCTCTTCTCCCCGAGGCATGGTTGGGGAGCATTGTGAGAGGGCACCCTCAGACATCACTCTGAAGCTCTTAACCTCCTACCAAGGGAGGTTAGGCTAACTGTCTGCTGTTGTCCTTCCAATAAGAAGCAAGGGCGTTTTTATTCAGGAAGACTTTGGGCCGTTGAGGAGCTGCTGAGGACACAGCCTATAGCCAAATGAGCGCTATTCTTTTCTTGGTCATATCTTTTTAAGTTCCGTTGTTAATCGTTTTAAATTAGGTTTACACAGTTGGTCTTCCATATTTATGGGTATAATTCTCACAGATTTGATTATTTGTGAGTTTCTCCAAAAACCCCACACACACCTCATGCACGTCTTTTCCGAAGGAACCTTCCCTCCCCAGTCAGCTCCAGGCAGGCTGCACAGCCCTTGAAAAATCCACCTCTGGTCCTTCTCCTCTTCCACCAGCCATTGCCTGGCCAACTAAGGATGGCTCACAGCCCAGTTTCTCAGCACCTCAAAACTTCTCCTGATGCCCCACACACACCCAAGGAAGGAGAGTGGCAAGAGAGAGGAAGTAAAGGGCCACCATGCTGGCTCACCCATCCCCTTTCCTTCTCCTTTCCTGACTTGGTTTGGACCCTGGATGCCCGTTCTCCCGCCATGCCTTTGCCCCCTTCCTATAGACACACATATACATTTTGATATTGGTGATTTTTCCACTTTTGTGGGGGTCCTGTGCCTCTAACTCTATCAAATGTGGAGGACTGACTGTAGCTTAATTCTGTTTTAATACTTGATTTTCTTTTGTGTTTCAATGACATTCTTCTATTTTTTTTTTTCATATTACTGTGAGCTTTATCTTTGGGAGAAAGCAGGGAGGCAAACTGAATAACTAAAGAACGAGAATTCCAGACTGAGCCCTGCAGTGATTTTAACAAGCTGGAAGACAATTTCTTGTGGTTAAGAAGAAAGTATTTATATTTATTTACTACAGTTGTAAAGCTCAGAAAAGGTTTCATCCTAATAAAAATTCCACCCCTCACCAGAGGATGACAAACTCCTTTACAGACTCAGCCTTTTTTATTTCTGTGAAGCCAATTCAACATTTGCTGCTAAAATATATCTCATTAAACCTCATGTAAGAGCAAATGGTTTTAGCTCTACATTGAAACAAAAGTACAGGAGCACTTTTTTTTACAAAAAGGCAATGAAATCAAATGGTCAGCTGCACAAACCTATAGAATCACGTGTCCAGCACTAGGTCAAAGGCTTCCAAGCATATGCTCCCATTCCACACACAAGGTGGCATGAAACATTTTGGTGCCAAACACCAAGGCAAAAGCTACTAGGATCCAGAGTGAAAGCGCCACCTCAGGACAGCTGCATACTGAAAAGGCAACACATTGATATTTACATAATTTGTCACTGTTGTATTTTTTAATCACAAGGAATTGGAAACAGGGTGCTCATGGGCTTTTTTTTTTTTGGTCTCATGAGCCCAAATGGCTTGGTCAGCTTTGGGCACTGGGCACCTTGACCTTGGGTGGAGGTAGGTTTGTCAGAAGAAATAAGAGAGAAGGTTCCGTGTTGCCTGGTTGTGTGAGAAACAGCACTTGCTGAAATCTGTTCTTCCAAACCATCATTAAAGGGATAGGAGACCTGTTCCTTATTTCACTTGGCAACCCTAGGTGTGGAGAATGGCATTTCTTGTTCTACCTCAGACAACAGTAGAAAATCTATACGGGGGTGTAGATACAGGGGAAGCAAACTGAGGGCACTGCCCCCCAGTAAGAATTCTGCCACCCCCCACAAATTTTCATTGAGTTCACTAGGCTTGTAGTAACTTAAACTTGCATTTGAAAATTTAGAAATATAGGGCAGAATCTTACTGGGGAGTTGTGAATGTGCAACCACCATAGTTACATGGCTACCCAATGACTCCTGGGCCATTTTCACACTGGACTGTTATAGCGCTCTGATTCCACTTTCAACATCCTATGGAATCCTGGGGTTTGCAGTTTCAGGAGGGGCCAGCCGACCCCTCCTGAAACTGCAAACCCCAGGATTCCACAGGATGTTGAAAGCGGAATCAGAGTGCTATATCAGGCTAGTGCAGAAATGGCCCTGGTCTAACCCCTCTCCTCCAGTGTCCACTTATTGGGCAACAGCTGCTGCAGTGGGGAGGGGGGTTCATTGTCCTGTCACTCCAGAAGTGGCTGACTGATGTTTCCACCCTCTGCTTTTCAGCTCTATGATCCTCCCATGAGCCACCTCTGTTGCAACAAGCAGAAGAAGGCTCCCTTTCACAATTTTCCCCCATACCAGAGACTGCTCATGAAAATGAGGATGGGAACATCATCAGCTACATCCCAAGCAACAGAGGAACAGACCACCATCAATCATCAATCAGCGTGGCTGCTTCCTGCTAAATGGGGATTGGGGGACTTTCACAGTCCCTACACATCCCTAAACTAGAGAACAGGGATTGTGAATACCAAACAGTTACAAATGTGTAACTCTAGTTTACACATTCATAACTCCCCAACAGGATTGTAGCCATAGTTTCACAACTATCTAAAGTAAAGGGACAGGGAAAGTAACCAAGTTAATGAAAACACAGCACATAACAAAAGTTTGGATTAGTATAATTTTCAGTTTCTCACTCACTCTCTGCAAGGCTAGGAATCTGAGCCCTGAAGGGAAATTCCTCTTGGGGTTCGGAATTACTATTTGGGAAAAATAACAATGCCCTCATTTTGTCCCCTGTACCACCCATAACTACAGCCCTGGATCTGTGCAGTTGCTGATCATTTGGGAAGTCTCCCATTCTGACTTCACATGTTTGTACATTAATATTTAAAAATAAAACAAAATAAATTAGAACTGGCTCCAAATCCACAAGGCAGTGATATCTTTATTGGGCCAAGTCGAGAGTACAGAATACATCATGCAAGCTTTGAAACTTCACTTTCTTCTTCATGATCATGCAAATATGTTAAAAATCATTCAAGAGAAAAAAGGTTATGACGTTAGAGTCGCAGGCCTACATTCTATCTCAGATGTTACTCTGTTGTCAATTAAGACGATCAGGAGGAATCTCAGTGCAAGCGGAGTCCACTCCCCTTCTTAGAATTATAGAATCATAGAATCATAGAAATGTAGAGTTGGAAGAGACCACACGGGCCATCCAGTCCAACCGCCTACCATGCAGGAACACCCTCAAAGCACTCCCGACAGATGGCCATCCAGCCTCTGCTTAAAAACCTCCAAAGAAGGAGACTCCACCACACTCCGAGGCAGCCTATTCCACTGCCGGACAGCCCTGACTGTCAGGAAGTTCTTCCTGAGGTTCAGGTGGAATCTTCTTTCCTGCAGCTTGAATCCATTGTTCCTTGTTCTGGTCTCTGGAGCAGCAGAAAACAAGCCCTCTCCTTCCTCTACATGGCATCCCTTCAAATATTTAAACATGGCTATCATGTCCCCTCTTAACCTTCTCTTCTGCAGACTAAACATACCCAGCTCTCTAAGTCTATCCTCATAGGGCTTGGCTTCCAGGCCTCTCACCATTTTGGTCGCCCTCCTCTGGACCTGCTCCAGCCTGACCATGTCCTTCTTGAATTGGGGTGCCCAGAACTGGACACAGTATTCAAGATGAGGTCTAACCAAAGCAGAGTAGAGTGGTACCAGTACCTCCCTCGATCTAGACACCATACTCCTACTGATGCAGCCGAGAATTGCGTTGGCTTTCTTGGCTGCCGCATCACGCTGCTGACTCATGTTCAGCTTGTGGTCTATTAAAACTCCTAGACCCCTTTCACACGTACTGCTATCCAGCCACGTGTCCCCCATCCTATATTTCTGTATTCCATTTTTTCTACCTAAGTGTAGAAAGGTAAGTCTACCTAAGTCTACCTTGCCGATGTGAGGACCAGGAACAGAGGGCAATAAGGACAAGGCTACCCATGAATATGTTTCCTAGAACTGGCCCCATGAGCTTTCAGCTTTACCACACTGAGGGCCTTTCCACACTACACTGTTATAGTGCTATTATTCCACTTTCAACCTCCTATGGAATCCTGGGATTTGCAGTTTAGGGAGGGGCATGCAGAACTCTCAGCCAGGGAGCTCTTTGGCCTCAGTAAACTACAAAGCCCAGAATTCCACAGGATGTTGAAAGCGGAACAACAGCACTATAACAGTGTAGTGTGGAAAAGCCCTGAGTTAGTGCACAACTTCTACCTACTTCAGGGAGACCCGAAGAGGATAACTGCCTGATGTACTACACTTGGGGTTCTCTACCAAACTATTCTGACAGATTTAACAGCACCCAAATTTGCACCCAAAAGCCTTGCTGCTGCCCACATACGACACTGCCCACACAGAATCCCAATATTTAAAAAGTTAAGCACCACACCACCTAAAGAACCAAATCAGTGAAGGTGACTGGCAGGTTTGATATCTGCAAAGCCACTGCCTGTGGCTTCATGCCAAATGACCGCGCAAGCAGGCGGAGGAAGAACAGTGTGACACCAAGCAACATAACCAGCTTTGTGGGAGGTGGAGAGAGAGGAAATATGGAGATTACTCATCCACAATAATGAGCTCCAAGATAATTAATATAGCCCCATCCCAGGAAGCAAAGTAGCTTTGATAAACACTCATTAGCAAGGATTTCTGCTATAAAAGCCACATACAAAGCTTTATACAGCAGCTAAGCATGTTAGTGCTGCAGCATAATTAGCTATGAAAGAGAAGATCCCCCTTTCTCTCTCTCTCTTCCACAATCTTTCTTTCTCTCTCCATTCTCTGTCTGCCACAATTACCACGACTGCCTGTCTCAGAGCCACCCAAGAGTGGCAGTTGAAGTAACCTTTCCCTGTGCTGATCTTTCCTCTTGTTCCATGGGGGACTAAAGAATGGCTTTGCCCTTGACCCTGAATGTCCAGTAGCAGTGGGCCACTACTGCTGCTACCTTTCCTACGACACTGTCATCTCAGAGTAACTTGCAACTGTCTGTTCTTTCAAGGACCACGACGCCTAGGGTAGAAGGAACATCATTTTGCTTGTCATCTAGAATCTAATATGACAGCAGCAACCAGCCGGAGCCTCTTTTTTTGTGTGTCTGTTCACATTTTTTTTTGTTTACAAATGTTTTTGCTAGTATTGTAATAATGGCACCTCTGGTATTATCCTTAATCTTAGTCTGTTCTTTATCATATTTGACAACCTGCAAAGTGACAGCATGACCAAACTGCACTACCAACCCAGGGTCAAGTTAAAGGGTTAACACAACCAGTTAAGAGATGGCATTATGTAAAATCATGGGAGAGACATTTGCCCAGCGGAGCATAACTGATACTAGAAAAATTTGGAAAGGTCTGCAATTTTGGGAGCCAACATTTTAAAAAGACAAGGCAGTGCTCCATAAGCACAAGAGTTTAAGCAGGGGGCTTCTGACAAGCTGTGGGTGTCAGAGATGTTCACTATCATTGTCTGACTCAAGGGAAAGAACAACTGAGTTTTCGAAAAAAAAATGTCCACACTCACAGCTTACCTGAATCTGAGAGCAGAATATCAACCACAATGTGAACAAAATAAGAAACATGTGGTAGTCAGCTGTGTCAGGGGAAATTTCGTTTCATTTTGGTTTTTGCTGAATGTCAAATAACTTTGTTATTTTTAAAATACACCATGCAAGCTTTTGAAGTTCCACTGGCTTCTTCATCAGGCAAAAGATGTTTAAAGAAGGAAAAGTGATGATGTTAGAATCACAGGCATTTTATATGTTTTAATGTCATAGAATCTTAGAGATGGAAGAGACCACAGGGGCCATCGAGTCCAACCCTCTGCTATGCAGGAACACACATCAAAGCATTCCCAACAGATGGCCATCCAACCTCTGCTTAAATACGTCCAAAGAAGGAGACTCCACCACACTCCAAGGCAGCATATTCCACTGCCAGACAGCTCTGACCATCAGGAAGTTCTTCCTGAGGTTCAGGTGGAATCTTCACTCCTGCAGCTTGAATCCATTGCTCCTTGTCCTAGTCTCTGGAGCAGCAGAAAACAAGGCTGCTCCCTCCTCGACATGACATCTCTTCAAATATTTAAACATGGCTATCATGTCCCCTCTTAGCCTTCTCTTCCGCAGACTAAACATACCCAGCTCCCTAAGCCACTCCTCATAGGGCATGGCTTCCAGACCCTTCATCATTTTGGTCGCATTCCTCTGGACATGCTCTAGCTTGTTGATATCCTTCTTGAGTTGAGGTTCCCAGAACTGGACACAATATTCCAAATGAAGTCTAACCAATGCAGAATAGAGTGGTACCATTACCCCCCTCAATCTAGATACCATACTCCTATTGATGCAACCAATGTCTTTAATTGCTTTAAATATTTTAAATGTTTTTTCACTTTTTTGGAAGCTGCCTTGGGTCTCACTTTAGGAGAAAAGGCAGCACATAAATACAATAAACAAATAAATAAATGGCTGTATCTGAATATGTTTCCTGTTATTTCTTAGGCTCTCCCAGGGTCCTTTCATATTAAACTACTAATAACACTTTGATACCATTGTAACTGCCATGGCTGTATTCTATGGAATCCTGTCGGTTGTAGTCTGGTGAAATACAAGAGCTTTTGGAGAAAATTCTGAATACCTCATGAAACGATGACTACCACAGTTCCACAAGACATTGTCATGGTAGTCAAAGTGGAATCACAGTGTTATAATTGTGCACTATGAAAGGGCCCCTGGAGAGGTTGGTCCATTTATATTATGCCTTCTACTGTGATACAACTTTCTTAACTTGAAGTGGGTGGGGAAGGAAAAAGCTTTCTTCTGGCAAAATTCTTTTCATCTACAATCTCATCTTAGCTGCTTTGAGTGCTGGCTTGAAAAGGCCCTGGGAAAAGCAGGTTTATGGTACTGTGGAAAAAGCAGTTACTCCTGTCTTCTCAGAATTGTAGATGGCAGCAGAAGCAAGCTCTCAGCGGGCACACCAGGGTGAGTGGTGATGGTAGCTTAGCCAGAGAATCTTGTGAAAGCAGTACTTGGGGAGGAGGGAGTTATAGCATCCTTAAAGTGGAGAACTCTCTTCCAAGGATCAAGGACAGGGGGGGGAAAAACCCTTTCTAAAATTTTCAGCATTATTAAGCATGATCATATTTAACATTATTACACTATTGTGCTTTATATAAGTCAGTAAGAATGAAATGAGAGTGGCAGAAAGGGAAATTGGAAAGATGAGGCAATATTGAAAGAAAAAATTAAGGAACAGGTAGTGCCTCCATTGAAAGGCATTGTCTTGTATTTGCAAGACAATGCCTTTCACATAGAAACAAGCATAGTGTAGAAATATTAATGCACACCGTGAACTTGTTTTGTCAGAATCTAATAATTCAGAAAAACAGAGGAATTCAATGGTGAAATAACTGGCTAGGTGCAGAGTCAAACACTGGTACAGCTAAGCAAAGAACAACAGACAAAACAGTTTCTCCTACTCTCAGGGACCCATGAGAATGTTCACAGAGACAAAACTTAGTATTTACAGCCCACCTAATCCATTTCCGCACTAGACTGTTATAGCACTATTATTCCACTTTCAGCATCCTATGGAATCCTGGAATCCGGCTGGCCCCTCCCTAAAGTGCAAACCCCAGGATTCCATAGGATGTTGAAAGTGGAATAATAGCGCTATAACAGTCTAGTGCGGAAATGGCTCTAATCCCATGGGCTCAGAGACGTCTACAGTCATTTCATCCCCCACTTCACATAAAAGAGATTTACAGATGAATTAAATTATAGAGCACATGAAATCAAGACTTCTACAAAACTGAGGAGAATAACAACCGAGATTTGACTTGGGGGTTGGGAGGCTTCTTTTTCTTAAGATTTTACTTAATCAGAACAAAACAAACCAATCAGAGACAGTTGCATTGGTTAGATCATGGCATTGGTATAAAACATGCTTCAAATTTAAATGACATATTTTTCATATGAGTACAATAATACTTCAAATCAAGCTCCTCCTGGGTAATAGTTGAGCTACAGAGGGAGCTTCTTGAAGACATTACAGAGTGCCAGACATGCAGCACTCTGCATGTTCTCAAAACAAAGATGTGAATTGTGTGCAAAGAAAACAGTACTCAGTCCAACTAAAAAGTATAAATAGTATGTGGAGATGAAAGAATAGGGACTATAGCCAGTTTGAGAACCAGAAATGTTGCATCCAGTCAATGTGAGCCTCAACTTGTTCTACTTCTGCCACAAGATGTGAAGAGAAGCACTGACTTAGATGGCAGTAACAATAAGATTCTCTACCTCAAGAGGTGGGACTGGCTCTGTTGCTTATTAACATATATACAGTGTCAGCATCCATCTAACTAATAATCCTTAACTCAGACACATGGATAACTCAGGTTCTCATGGAGAATGTTATTAAGCTTCTGTTAATCACCACAGAACAAAAAATAAAAAGAGGTTCTGAGCGAATGCAGAAGGCTAGACCAATTTGGGCAAATCAAAGTGAGTTCCCAATTTGTTTGGCCATTTCTGCCCTACACTGTTATAATGCTATTATTCCACTTTCAACATCCTATGGAGTCCTGAGGTTTGCAATTTAGGGAGGGGCCTTTAGAATTCTTAGCCAGAGAGCTCTTTGGCCTCAGGAAACTAAAACCCCCAGAATTCCACAGGATGTTGAAAGTGGAACAATAGCACTATAATAGTGTAGGACAGAAATGGCCTTACTGAAGAACCAAGCAGAGAGAGAAGGGGGGATTCAAAAATGATCCACTGCTTTTAAAAGAGAAGGAGAGAATTTGCTAACCAAAGCTTACTTATCAGGAAACTAAATCCAAGCTAATCGGATTATAGATGGGACAACCAGGGACACTGCAGCATGGATGAAAGTGGTGTGGGCCTCGTGCCAGAAGCACCAAGACAAAACAGCATTCGATGGTAAAATATATTTCTGTGGTGCTCAGGAAACTCTCAAAGAAGAGTTAAAAAATTCAGGACAACCAAGCAGTAGCCTAAGATGATCATTCCAGCAAGAGATTCCTGAACATACCTTTTAAAGCAGGGATGGGAATCAAGACACTCCAGATATTGTTGGACTTCAAGCCCCAGCAGCCTTAAACAACATAATCAAAAAGGTGATGAATGCTGGGAGTTGTATTCATCACAAAAGTTCCACCCTTGCTGTAAAGGGATGAGTAATGAACATGGAAAGTGAAGAGAACTGAGTGTAATAAACAGATGTGTAATAAACATAGAGATGCCCTGTCTTGTGTAAGGATGTCTTTTGGTCAAGTATGCACTGTAGAAGGGAAGGAGGAAAGGTGAGTGTGTCACAATTACTTTCACAGTTGATTAGACAAATGCATAAAGAACAAGGCTCTCAAAAAAACTACAAGTCATAACAGACATATAATAAGGAACAACAAAAAGACGAGGTTATTGCATTCATGTCTTTCTGAGCGAACACTGTGGGAAACAGATTGCTAGGTTACATAGGCCATTGGTCTGATACGGCAGAGCTATTCTTCTGTTCTTAGAATGCAATCTATTCTGCTAGTTATTGAGGGTAGGAGCTGCTTAACTAGAAATATACTCACTGCCTCAACTTGTGTGCCTGCCTAGTTCAGTAATCAGAACTAAAAATATAAGGAACATAAGCAATTACCATGTCCAAGAACACCCCACCATTTTAAATTCTGAATAACTGAGGGTACAGCTTCTAGAATAACAATGCAACATGATGTCCTACGTGGGTGGCCTGCTTCCTCCATTAAATTTATCATTTAAATTTTATGTGGCTTATTAAGATCAAATAAGATATTCAAGTTAACCACACACTCCCCTTGGGGCAGAACAAATTACCCACTTCTCCATATGCTCTCACACTCACTGTCTGCAACTACATTAAGTTTACACGGTTTATTAAACCCTAGTGCTTTCAAACATAATGAGGGCCCGCCATATTTCTTCCCCTAAAGAATACTACACTGCTAGGAAACAAGATAAAAAGAGAAATAATTGGGTTATGTGAATGGAGTAATTACAATAATGGCACAAAAGAGGTTCAGAAGAGAAAGCGGGAAAAAACGACCGCTTAAAATAGCTATCCCAAATTGAAACAGAAGCCCCAGCCTTTTAAAAAAAGAACCATTTGTCTCTTGACTGTCCATCCCGTAATGGATGAAGAGAGCATCACTATGTTTATGGAACAGGGAAAGGACAGTCCGTGGGCCACATGACCCCCCAAAGCATTTCTGAGACCCCTATAAACCCCCTTGGTCAATTTTTCTTCCCCAGTGTTATTTCAGGCCTTATAGAGACCCATTTGAGTTAGGACGTGAGCAGAAGTTGACTTCTGATTCACTTCCTCATTTATTTATTTAGATGGTTAGTGTTTTTTCCCCCAAAGGTCTCTCTGAGGTGTAAAAAGGCCCAAGGCCAACAAAAACACAAAAATTGGTGGGTAGTTCATTTTCTGGTTTTAGGAAAGCTCATTTGCACCTAAAATGTGGGGAAATCACCTCTATCCACAAGATTCTCCATAAGAATTTGTGGTCAAAAAAGCATTTAAAAATTGGATGACGGGACATGCGAATGGGTGTGTGAGGCCCTCTAAGGCCATGGGAGGCAATGAAGTCCCCAGCCCAGAGCAGTTGCCTACCTCTACTATATTTCAGTAATCTAAACCTCTCTCACAGTCATGATCCTCATCCTCATCCTCAGGCACGTAAACTGGTCAAGCTAAATCCAGCTATTAGTCCAAGTTATACTTGAGCCATTGAACAAAAGAAAATTGTTAATCAATGCTTATGTTCAACATTGGTCTACTCAGTTCAAGCAACACTGGCCTGCGCCAACTGGGACTAGCAACTGGTTATAGCCTAGCATACCTGAGGCCTACAGAAGACGTAGAGCTCTTAATGAGGTTAATTAAGCAAATAGGCTGGCTAAGGAAGGAGAACACGTGTACCTTCAGACATTTTTTGGCATGGAACTCTCAGCATCCCTCACCATAGGGCATATTAATTACGGCAGATGGGGGTTGCAGTTCAACAAGACTTGGAAGGCTACACGTTCTTCAACCCTGGGTTAGGCATCTTCTTTGCCCTGACAATGCATATAACCCTGCGTAGTTCCAAATGCTGAGATTTGTCTGATTTATCATCAATATTATTAACCCCCCTTTGCTGGGCTATCTTATCAAGAGGTAGAAGGTGGAAATCCCTGAAAACTGGTAACTGGATTAGCTGATAAACTGAACCCAGACCCAGCAAGCAAAATATCCTGCAAGTTCTGTTGCTGCTCTACCAAGTCAAGAGGACATTTCTGTATCAAAAGCATGTTTCAGCTAGAAGAGGAAGTCAGTGGCAATGTACACTTCATGAATGATTAAGTTCAGACTGGATCACTGTGAATGTATTCTCCAGGGACCTTCCTCTGAAAAGCATTTAGAAACTTTGGTTGGTAGAAAATGTGGTGAACAGATTGATTTCTGGAGCCTCTTTAGCAGATCATATCACCTCTTTTGTTTCACCTGTCTTATCAGTTTGGTCCCCCCCCCCTTCTCTTTTTAACTGTTAGTGTCTGTTTTTAACTTTAAGACCTTATTTCACCTCTGAGCTTTGGGTTAAAATTCTGTTTTATTTATTTTTTTCCTTCCATATATATTTATTTATTTTTATTCAACAGAGCAGTGAAAGGGAAGGGGAAATAGGAAGAAGAACTAAGGTAAATAAGCAAGAGAAATGAAAAGATAGAAGACATACGTTCCACGTAATTACACGATGTACAACATATATGCACTTTGAGCGTAAATAACAACGTTTCACAATAACAAATAACAATGCTTCAGTGATGTACGCAAAACATCTATCTGCACTTTCGGTTTCAGAACACAAACGTATTGCTTCATCCTCCATATCTTTCGAAACAGCGTCAACATGATAATATCGCACATTTTAAGAATCCCTAGTGCACTAGCCTACATGTTGATAAAATGACCTTCTCTAGCATACAGAATCCTGCTCAACTAAATATTACATGAGCTAATAATTTAATAGCAATCGTGGACTTATAGTTACACAAGGAAACAGTTGTCAATTGACAGATATTTTATAAAGAGGGCCTCCCCCTCTGATTACAAAACAGTATAGTGCTTTTTTGCTTATCAATCCCCCTCCAAGCTTGAGAATGAGACTAGATGTATAAATATATATATGAATGTGTATATGCACACACATCCACACATATGTATACATATATGTACATATGCACATATACACACATATATAGGTACACATATCTACCTGTGTACTGGTCATTTTCGCTTTCCATATACGTATATTTATTAACAGAGTATATACAAAAAATTTCCCAGTCTTTTAATTGCAGAGTAGCCACTTTCATGAATAGTTTACTATAACCACCCTCTCTGAACCCCTATTCCTAGACTTCCCACTTTAAATTTAAATTAAGTGAGTTCTCAAACATATTTTCCTCTTGATCCATTAATCAATCCCAGTTTTGGTATATAAGTACTCCAACAGTGGTTGCCAAGTTTTTAAGAATTTATCATCTGGTTTGTTTTCTATCATACATGTAAGTTTTTCTATCCCAGCAATTTCAGCCAGTTTTTCTAACCATTCTGTCTCTGGTGGTGTCAACTCTTTTTTCCAATATCTAGCAAAAATAAATCTTGCCACCGTAACCATATGCTACATCAATCTGCCATATTTTTGTTCTATTTGCTTATCTAGATGGAAAATACCCAACAAGAAAAATTCCAGTTTTAAATCTGTTATGACTTGCAATATTTTTTGAATTTTAGAACAAATCATTTTCCAAAATTTCTTAACCTTTTGGCACCCCCACCATTGGTGGAAAAAGGTACCAATCTCTTTGTCACATTTCCAGCACCTGTTCTTAGCACTCTTAAACATTTTAGGAATTCTCACAGGAGGCAGATACCACCTGAACCACATTTTCAGTGCATTCTCTTGCAGGGTATAAGATCGAGTAAATTTAAGACAATTTTTCCACAACATTTGCCAGTCATCTAGATATATATTATGGCCTAAATCACATGCTCACTTAATCATGTATTCTTTAGTGGTTTCTCCTTCCAGATCAATCCCCAATATTAATTTATACATTTTTGACAGCAAGTGGGTATCCCTACCCTGCCACTGTTTTTCTAGAGGAGGGGGTTCCAAAATTATACCACCCCTTTCCATATCCTTTTTGAACCTCTCGTTGATCTGGAAATAGGGAAACCACTGTATAGCAATACTCTCGTGCAGAAGCTGTTGTTGGTCTTTCAATTTGATTACTCCACCTTCTAAATATGCTAGATCTTTATAAGTAAACCAGTCTCCTTCTCTCCTTAAGCCTTTTATCTGAAGTGCTTCTGCTGGAGAGGAGGTAGGTGGCAACTTAGCATATAGAAGGGGTTTATACTTGATCCATATCCTGAAGAGAGATTTCCGAATTACATGTCGGAGGAACACTTTCTGCACCTCGGCCTTGCCATACCATAGGTAAGCATGCCCCCCAAATACAAATCATGCCCTTCCAGCACCAAAAGTTGATGATTATTCAAGAGTACCCATGGTCTTATCCATACCAGGCATGCTGCCACATAGTATGTTCTTAAATCAGGCATGGAAAATCCACCTCACTCTCGGAGGTCGGTCATCAGTTTAAGCTTAACCCTCGGTTTCTTCCCATCCCAAAGGAATCTTAATCTTATCACAGAGTTTTCTGAGGGCTGAGAGTCTGTAACATGCCCAAAGTCACCCACTGGGTTTCCATAGCCAAGTGGAGAATTTAATCCTGGTCTACAGGGTCATAGCCTAACACTCAAACCACTACACCACTCTGGCTCTGACAATCCATTGCAGAGGTCTACAAAGTTTAATGTAGTGCCAAGAAAAACGGCGATTATTCCTCTCCAAATATATATTATAAAATCAGGGGAAATTTATGTCCTGGGTTATTGCATATTACCAGATTTTTTGGAACAAACAAAACATTCTAGTATACGAAGAGAATTGTGGAGGTGGCATGAAAAGTATAAAATATCCCTGGTTCCACTATTTCCAAGCGCAGCATACAGCAAAGTAAGAAAAACAATGCGATGAGGGAGGAAAATAACTAAATAATATATTTGTATTAACAAAACTGAAAGCTTTATAAGCCAGTCTTACACTTTACTGTTAGAGAGAGATGGGAAGGGGAGGAATTATGAGACAGTGAAACGACTTTCTTTATTGGTGGACCCCCTTCTTTTTAAAATCCCACACCCACCTCCAATATTTAAGGTAGCTTTCCACCAGTAAAACAGGACCTTAGCAAAGAGATCTTAACAAAATTTTGCAATATTTCCTAAGAATACAACAGAGAGCTTAGTAATTGTACAGTACATAGAGACCTTTTGGGTGAACATATATCTGAATAAATGCCTAGCTATCAAAACAAAGTATCTGAGGAGAGGAACGAAGGAAAGGAAGAACAACTTTTAGAAGAGACTTACACAATGGAGTCCATGCAAAATTTATAAAAGCAACCTAACTTAGCAGAATCTTGAGCAGAATCTTGGGTTTCAGAGTATATACAGAGTTCTTTGCAGAAAAGCATGTCTGAGAGAGAATTCTTTGGACTCTTAATTTAGGTGCTTCTGAGAGGCAAAGACCGAGGGTGAAGGGGGATCCAAGTCTAATGAAAACCAACCCCTCAGTGGAGATAGACTGTTCTATCAAATTTTGTCATAGACTTCATTTCTGGTATCAGTGGTCTAGCCAACCAATCAGAAAATTACATATTCAGAAGTTGCTCTATCTGTTTAATGACTCTGAACTATGTCAGAAGGGTGAACCGCTTCCAGCTCAATTTATTATTATGAAAAAGAGCTTATGTTCTGGATGTTTACTCAGAGACAAAGTTCAGAATGTGTGCTTATTCAAGTTTCACGGTACACTGTGAAAATACTAGCTGACATTGCAGAGCTACACTGCAATATAGGGATTGGTCACAGATGCATTTTAATATACTAATTAAATTAGTATCAGTTGGCTGAAAGAAACATTGTTTAAAAACTTGGCAACAAGGATGCCTAACTCCTTATAAATTAAGATTGATTTAAAATTCAACATCTGACATTTTATGATGTGGGGTCTGCCATGGGGATTTCCTGAATATTTTCTGGGTTCATCCAGTAAAGCCTTTTTTGATTAATATTCCGTATCTGTTCAAAGAATGATTAGCTGTCTAACATAACACTTCCTAAAATCAGTATTATTGCATTATCTTAAAGTAAGCAATAGTAACAGTTAAGTTTTTGAAAGCTTACTTACATCTGCCAAAATGTACAGATCTCAATGAAATTTCAGCATTGCCAAGAAACAATTACAGCCAATGTAGGTTTATGATTCTATACATGACACAGTGGGTGTTGGCTTCCCAGTCGATGGAATGGTAAATCCACTCAAGCTTTTAGAAGAGACTTTAAAGGAGCTGTTCAGGTTACTGAACCCTTTTCCCAAAATAGGTTCATCAACTTGGAAAGCTCCTTTAAGTCCATTTCTGCACGATGGGGCCGAGCCGCTTCTGGAGCAGAATGGCAGTGGTCAGCAGGTCGTGCCTCCACATAACATCGTCGCCAGCCACTGCCATCCCGTCCCCAAGTGTCGCCCTCGCAGAGTTTTTGCAAAACAGGAAAAACCTGTTTTGCACCTGAGATCATACGGTGCTCCTGTCACTCCTAGCCATGCAGATGCCACGGAAGCACACTGGCAACGCTTCCTTCTGTAGTGCAGCAATGGAAAGTGCCCGGCTGCACTGCAGAAGGAAGAGGTGGCACCATTGCGCTCCCTTCTGCATGGACCGAGCAGGTGTGGAAGGGAGCATTGCTGATGTGCTCCCTTCCAGACCCAGGACTACAGCGCAACAATGCGGAAGAGCAGAATACAGAATAAAACCAGGAGCAGATTCAATACCCACTGGCATGGAAGTCACCGGCCACTTCTGCCTGTACTTATCTACTCAGAGGTAAACCCCACTGTGTTCAACGGGGCTTTTCCCAAGAAAGCAGCTATAAGGTTGCGGCCTAAATTACAAACTTAATTAAAACTAGAGCTAGAACTTAATTAAAACTAGAACATCTACAGAAAAACAAGGATGCTGTATTTCCACTAGTTTCTACTCTTAGTTTTCCCATCAGCTTCTTCCTGTAAAACATTTCAAGCAGCTTCAAAAACTGAGCAGCCATTTTTGATGGGAAAAGCAAAGAAAGAGGGAAGGGAGTGTCAAAACAGCTGTTGCAGGCTAGGCGCATAATAGAGAAGCTATTAACGATGCACTTTATTGAATGAAGAAAAACTGACACATTTAGCTTCCCTCATAAAAAGCTCTGACGAGTTACTAAATCGCTGTTCTCTCATTATGCCTGCATGTAAAAAAATGACTTCTAATAAGGGGGAGAACTATTGGGTTTTCTATTTTATACACATTACACAAGAAAAGTTTTATCTATGCCACTGTTAGCTCCCCGCCCCCCCCCTTTTAAGAGCAGGCAAGATTGTCATTTGGATAACTAGCCTCATCCATGACAATGTGACACCCACATAATAGGCACTCTTCAACACATATTTCAAGAAAAAATAAGAATCGCTTAGCACTTTGTTAAGCTATGTAATTTCCTGCCACAAAAAAGAAGTGAAGGTCACCAAATTCAATTATTTTTAAAAAGGGAATAAGCAAATTCATGGAAGATGGGCTATCAACTATCACGATGGCTATAACCTCCAATATCAAAGTTACACGCCTTTCAAGTCAGAACGTAAATCCTCAATTATTTTTTCCTCCCTTGCAAAGATGTATAATTATGTAAGTTTTCTTCCCAGTATTCTGTTCCTCTCCTGTATTCTCCCCAGATTGATGTCCTGAAGTGTTGTGAAGGAATTATTCTGTGAAGAAAAACACATGGGGAGAGTGTGTGTGTGCGCGCGCACAAAAAAACATGTTTTTTGTGCAGGAGACTCGCTTTGTGTACAAAGTTTGTCATGTTTTTCACAAAAAAAATTCCACATGTTTTTCACCACTGAGTAATTCTTCCCAAACAGTTCAGGACATCTCAAAGCCAGGAGGAAACTGCACAAAATTCTCCCTAGTCTATTATTCTTCCTGATGGTGTTTCCTACCTGTTCAGAAACCTGGTTTTCAACTGGATAATGAATAATTATGAATATTTGTTCCATCCCTATTCTAAGTACCAGAACATTAGCAAAAGGATGCTGTATTCTGACATTCTGATTTAGTGCTTCCCATTGACATCTGGTTGGCCACTGAGCCAGCAGAACGCAGGACTAGACAAGGCTTTGGTCTGATCTACCAGGGCATTCCTTAGGGGTCTGCAGCGTACTACAATGGAAAGAAAAGTGTTTGTTCCATCCATCATCACATGTCGTCCCTTCTTTGCTCCCCACCCACCCATATACTCTTCATTAAGATCAAAGGAAGGTTCCTAATATCTCCGTCTTGGTGTCACCCAATGGGCAGTACAGAAACCAAGATGATAATCTGCAACTGGTCCAGCAGGTTTGGGTGAAACAGTTTTCACAAGGAAAGCCTCCACAATGGAGCCCACTTGTGCCACTAGGAGCCTTGCTAACATGAGCAGGCTTTGAAGGCAGCATCACATATCTCTTCCATCAAGTTCAAACCCACTTCCTGTCTCAGTTATCCACACTAAGTATAACAGTTTAGAAATAAGTGATAAGACTTCCTAATGCCAAGTACAATTAGCCTTTTCTTTTTATTTTTCTTCATTACACAGAATTAATACAATTCATCTTTTTACATTCAGTGGGACATATATAAATCATTTCCCAACATATTAACAAAGCTGTTAATACACAATGAACTGATTTTAAGCCTGTACACATAACTCAACTTTTAGCATTTTTCTAGTGCTCATACTGTTACATAGAATCAGGTTAGACAGAAAAGCGAGATCGCGTGGAAACATCGTCCTGCCCTACCCTCATTTTCTTATTTCATCAGCTCTGAAGCCCATCAGGAATCCAGATGCTGAAACCAAGCACCTTCCTTCCCTCCCTCTTTTTTCTACCATTTATTAAGCACATAAATGCTAGCTAGGCACTGCAAAGAAAACAACTGCAGTAATAAATGAATTGTGCCTTCAAGCAGACACATCCCCCTGCTTTTATCAAACACAAGCCACCAGAGGAA
Source organism: Cyclura pinguis (assembly GCA_030412105.1). Taxonomy (NCBI): domain Eukaryota; kingdom Metazoa; phylum Chordata; class Lepidosauria; order Squamata; family Iguanidae; genus Cyclura; species Cyclura pinguis. The sequence continues at coordinate 125,343,325 of CM059599.1, forward strand.
GTCAACAATAAATAAGATTTGCCTTATGGCAATCAGCAGTATGGCTTTTTCAGAAAGTGTATTTTGTAATGGGCAATGGAGCGGTGACACAATATTTGAATGGAATGCCACGTACGGCTATTAATTGCCACTGTGGAATTTACACCAGGTTATTGCCCTGCTGGAATAAGCCATTTTAACAGCCTTCTTCTTCTCTTCTTTCCTCTGTCAGATGTTGTGTTGTTGTTGTGTGCCTTCAGATCATTTCCAACTTACGGTAACCCTAAGATGAACCTATCACAGGGTTTTCTGGGAGCTAAGAATGTATGATGCATCCAAGATCACCCACTGGGTTTCCATAAACAAGCAGGGAATCAAATCCTGGTCTCCAGGGTCACAGTCCAATGCTCAAACCACTACACTATGCTGATTCTCACCTCTGTCAGATACCTATGAAAATTCCTTTCCCTGCTGTCCCTCCCCACCCACCCAAAACGTATCCTCATTAAAGCCACCGTGACGCAGTAGACGGAGTACTGGGAGGATCTGGGTTTCAAATACTTCACAGCTACACAGCTTGGCCACAGTCTTTCAGCCCAACTCTCCTTCCTAGGGCCGTTGGAAGGATACAGTGTGCAGGGGGGAATCATGCAGTCCTCCAGATTTTGTTAGACTGCAACACCCGGTGATCATCCCCTAGCTATACTGTCCGAGGCTGATGGGAGTTGCACCCCAAGAACTTCCAGGTTGAGTCCCACTTCAACGTAGTGGATATTATTCCTGAACACCTTGGAAGAAGGGTGGAATACGAATGAGATCCATTGCAGTCGATATTAAGCAAAGTCATTAAAGAATGCAAGGGAAACTGCCGGTGACCTTCCATTCCTCATAGCCATTCGAACTGTCATTGTACTCATTATCATTTCTGCCCAGTACTCTGGATTTATAGTCTGGGGAAAGTTGTTCTCCTAATTAGTAAAAGAAACCCAGGAATTAAAATCCAGAAAGGATAACACAAGAAATGGATATGCTGCATTTGGAGGAGAAAAAAACACCCGAAAAAATATAGATTGTTGCACATCAACAATGAAGCAGACAAATTCTGAGGCCCTGCTGAGAGGCAGATTAGAAACCTGGCATCAAAAACCCTTCAGTTTCCTCTCAGTTTGAGAGAGGTGTTCGATTTCCTTTTGGAGAAACAGCACAAGTCTGCTCACCATTAACCTGGGGGACTTTATTAGCAACAGTTTAACAAGAAAGCATCAGTATATTGCGAAAAACTTAACAACTGTAATCCCAGCAATGAGACAACACAGATTTACCAGATTTAGACCCTACTCTGGCCCGTCTTTTCCCAGAAGCCTTTGACTAACAGTGTTCTCAGTATCTTGGCGCACGTTGTTCTGACCACTTTTTAACTGAAAACAAATTATAAGTCCAAAGGTAATCAGCACACACCATAAATTCCAGCCTGCTCTAAGCAACTATTTCTATTTTGTTCCCCATTTTGGATCATCAATCCAGAATAAATCCCACCCACTGACTTCTATTTTTATTTCATTGGTTGAGTTATTTTATATCCTACTCTTCTCCCAGTGCGGGACCCAGGATACACCATACCACAGATTAAAACAATAAAGTAGCTATAATCATCTGTAACAGTGAAAATAAAAAACGAATAAGCATCACGACTGAAACCGTTGAGCTTAAAAAATGTATATAAAGCATTCAAATCATGACGGATGAGGAAACAAAGAACTCTCACCCCATTAAATATCCTTTTGTAACGGCCAAAATCCTGCGAAAGAGGAGCAGAGAAGGGTCCTGCCCAGCTTCCCATGAAACACAGTTCCCCAGGTTAGGAGCAGCCGCTGAGAAGGCCCTTTTCTGTGTCAGTGATGGTGGTGGGACCAAGACTTCTCCCAAGGATTTCAGAACTGAGGAAGTCCCATACATGTACATAACAGTCTTTTGGAAACTGTAGTCACACCATCAACTTAATTCAGTTTTTTATTATTATTATTGACTAGCATATTTCTTATTCTTATTTTCCTGTTAAGAATTTGCCAAACTGTCTTCTCCATTTCCTGTAACTTTGTTCCATATTTCCCAACGCAATCTGTATTCAGAGTTATTTACATACACAGTTTGGGTTCCTGCGGGAGTACACTGTCCTCCTCCTTGCTGCTAGACCTTGTGGCCATAGCAACCAGCCTATTCCCGTACCTGTAAATTTTCCCCATAGTCCCCAATCCAATCTGTGTTGTCTGACCTTGCTGATGTACTGGCTTTTGCTTTTATTTTATTCTATTTTATTTTATTTTGCTTTCTGTTGAATTTGTGCAATGGCTTTATATTTTTCTGGAAGCATTCTTTGTTTTGAATTTCAGCTTTTAAGATTCCTCACATATGGAACCCATACAATCTACTGTGTGAGGTAAGAAGACCTTGTCAGTATGTTGCGTATGTCACTTTCATTTTTCTCACATATGCCTTCCAAATGTTTTCTGGCATCCTTATTGATGGTAGGCCTCGTCTCCGCAGCAACCGACCCGAGGCCCAAGAGCTCTCTGGCTGAGAATTCTAAAGGCCCCTCCCTGAACTGCCAGCCCCAGGATTCCATAGAATCTTCACAGCCAGCCAATCATATGAGGTCTTCTCGCCTCACACAGCCAATCGTATGAGGTCTTCACCTGCCTGACGCAAACAGCCAGACAAACATGCAGGCAAACATTGACTTTTATATAGTAGATGTAAAAATGTCCGGTCTATTCTTCCGACACCAATAGACATAAGAATATTACAGTCATACTGGATCAGACCAAAACCCTATCTGGTCAGGCACTCTGCCCCCACAGTGGGAAACCAGAGACCCCTTGAGAGATCTCAGGCAGGCCCAAAGTGCAGAAGCAACCTCCCAGCTGTGTTGCCTAGCAACTGCATTTCAGAGGCATTCTGACCATGACCGTGGGCAATAAACTGCCATACCCACTGTGACTAAGGATGCAATTCTTCACTAAGTTTCTTCTCAAAGGTAGGAAACAGTAATTTCAGTTATCTTCCACCCCACTGCAAGAAAACATGCAGTTTTTGAAGGCTATTCGCAATTGAGACTTGATGCAAAATTTGCATGTGGTTGTTTTGTGAAGGGAAAATAATATTTCAGTGCAGAGATATTAATTACCATGCAGAAAATGCTGTTTTCTACGCAAAATCAACCAAGCATGAAGTTTCTGCAATACACATCCCCACTTGTAGTTTTTTTTTCCCCCTACATTTTCTGCACAGAAAAAAAGCTGTGAGCGCGGATTTGTTGTGTAAAATTTGCACATGGTTGATTTGCACAGACAACTGCACTTTCTGCACAGGAAACAGCATTTTCTGTGTGCAAAAGGAAGATATTTCAATGCAGAAATATTAATTCCGTGCAGAATATGCTGTTTTCTATGCAAATCGGTGATGTGTGAATTTTCTGCAGAATAAATCCCCAATTGTAGCTTTTTTTCCTGCACATAAAACGCCTTTTCTGCACAAGACTTCATATTTCTGTGTTGAAATATTATTCTCCATGCCGAAAAATGCAGTTTCTAACACAGAAAATACTGTTTGAGATGCAAAACAGCTCCATGCAAATTATGCAGAATAAGCTCTGAACTTCAAAGATTCTTCTTCTCATGGTTTCTCAACACTCAAGGTATTTTTGCAAATATTTTTGAATATTTTTTCAGCCCTAACTGTGACTAGAAGCCCTTCATAGGATGACAATGTTATTTTTTTAACTGAAATTCCCAGAGTACTTCAGGAAACACAGTCAATGGCTAAGCTGGCCAGGAAATTCTAGGAGCTACAGTCCAAAAATGAATTTTTCAAAGCTATGTGACTGCTTATTCATTGTATTTGTGCTTAATCCCTTCTTAAAATCTAAGATGGTGGCCATTGAGATAACTTCTGGTAGCCGATTAAGTACTTCCTTTTATCTGTTTTGAATCTCCCAACTTTCAACATGAATGGATAACTTGTTCCCCAGTACTATGAGAGAGTTCTTCCTATCCACTTTCTTCTCATAACCATAAATGATACATTAGAAGAATTTTATTATGGTCCCAAGCACATTTTCAAGGCTATTTGTTTTAGCCACATAATTTTTTTCAAAAACAAAGAACAAAGAGATTTGTAACTAGAATCACACTCAAAATTATAAGCAATGTACATTTCACAAAATGGTTTTGTTCATCTACAGTGCTCTCATAATTACCATCACTTCAGCCTCTTATATATTCTTAAGAATAAAGAAGAAGAAATGAAGGTGCAAATCTTCAACCCTTTAAACAATTGGGTATTCTCTAGTTGTATGGAAGGAGAGCAGAAGGAATTCTAAATAGCATTTAGGTAACAGACTTACTGTATGAGATAAGATTATGGGGTCTGCTTACATTGTGTCAAATATCCTGTGATAACAAGCCTGGCATTTTGTTTTATCCCATTCAAAAAGGTACTGAGTTGCCTGAATACTGCTCTATATGATAACAACTGCTCGGATTGAATATGCTAAGTTGTGGAAAACTCAGCAAATACCTACAGTGGAACAATGGTGGGGCACACTTATAGAATATAAAAATGCTGATATGGTCTCTCAGAGACTAAAAGGGAAATCAGACGAAGAGATACAAAGAGAATGGCAAATGGTAAATGGAAGTGGGTAATTGCTGGGTATACAGATGGAGATTGGTTATTCATGATGTAAGATAAGACACGAGTGGGCGGCAGGGTATATATCATGATGCGGGAATATGGAGGGAAAGGCAAGAATCAATGAGTAAAAAATAGCTGTAAAATGTAGTACAGTATTATATATCTGAAAAATAGTATGTAAAACTAGATCTCTGTGGAAGATCAGAAATATGTCAAGAAAACTGTCAGTTACTATGTATGTTTTTTATTATGTGAAATGGAATAAAATGATTTAAAAAAAAAAAAGGTACTGAGTTGCCTGTGATGTACACAACTGGCTTAGCAGAAATGGATTTTTCTACCCCCCCTCCCCTCCCACAGCAGCCAGACCAAGACACCAAAAAGATACACAGGGATTGGGGGACTCTGCTGAACGGGATGAGCTGCTGTAGACCCTCAGAGACATGTGCATGCGCATGAGTACCCCTTCACACACACACACAATTTAGGTGGGGATACAGGAAGCCCCCACTATTTGATGCCCCATTATCTGACAACTAGCTCATTTAACAGTTCCAAATTAAGGACAAGTTCCATTAATTCAATGGGGGTTGCACACTTTCGTCAGTTTTTCTTGCCTACAGAGGCTCACTTGGAACCACTTGCAAGCACACGTTGCTCACAAAGCAAGCTGATGGAGGTGAGGAAGGTGCTAATCCTGCTGAGAGACTTTGCAAGCAGTGCATACATGGTCAGTAACAAGTGAGCCTCCATAAATCCTTAATACTCCCTACAGTAGAGTATGTGGGTTCCACTTTTCAACTAAGTCCATTTTCTGACAGTGATCCAGTCCTTAACCTGTCAGATAAGTAGGGGAAGCCTGTATTTTCTTTGTGCACTGAGCCCTTCTGTCCATGTAAAGCAGATCCTAGATTGCTAGTCCATTTATTCTATGTAAGTTGTACCTTACTTTTCAGGGTTGAACGGTTCCATAGTAGCTTATCATAAAAAATGTCCACAAAGATGCAGAACACATTTGGACAATCATATCCTGGGTTAACAGAGTTAAGAGGAAATCCTTCAGCCACACTTTTGGGAACAAGCAAACAAAGCCACATGCCTTCCATTAACCACACTTTTCTATTTCATCTATTTTGGGATATACTTTGGAACAAGCGAAGTTATGAAGCCACAATACAAAGCCGGCTTCATATCCCAACTTCCTAACTGGTTCACATTAGTTGTAAATGGCACAGAGATAGGGACGGGGGGAGACACAGCTCATTAAAATGTCTTTATTAAACCAAGATATGTTCACCTGAGGCAGCCCCAAAGTTAAAACAGAGATGGTTCCATGACCACAGGTCCCATCTTTAGATAGAGGAGATTCTGGATTCAAATGGAAGATCAGAAAGTTAAAGAAATTGCCCTCACAACTAGGTCGTCGTTCCCCCTCTGACACAAGAGGAGATCTTTTGGCTTTCAGCTCTCCAGCCTGAAGAAGTTGTATTGCCATTTTGGGATTCAATCTCAGAAGTCCAAGTGAAACCAAGATCTTTCTCTTCCCTCTTCTAAACCCCCTGGGAATAAACAACTGTGCAAAACAAGCTAGGACCCTTTAGCTCAAGATATTTGCTTAAACCAGGATGGAGGCTTAGCCACTCAGATGGAACCGCAGCTTTAAGTTGCTCTGCCTGGATATTGTTGCCGCTGAAGCAACATTTGAGAATACTTCTTCACCTCAGCATGAGTCTCGCATGGAGCTATCCAGGGTGCTACTTGCCATATTGGAGCCTGGCCTCTGCTTTGCTTGACTTTGCCGGGTTGCTACCTGAACCTTGCCTTGCACAGTGCTGCCTTGTAAATGCTCACTTGGTTTAGAACCCTGCACACAGGAATCCACATGGTAGACTTCCACAGTCCCTGCCAGTCCAGGTTTCAGGCTCATCATTCCAGGAGCTGCAGCCAGACTTTATCATTAATTAAGATAAAGATGTTGAACCGCAGGAGATCCTCCTCTCTGGATATGCAGGCTTGGCACCTACCACCCAATGTCACAGAGATATGAAGAAGTTGCAATAGAATCTGCACTTCCTACACAAAGTGTTTTCAACGCACCTTTATTTGACACAGCAGGAAATAGATGGGATTCATAATTCCAATAAAAGGACTTGGGCTTAAATCAATAGGAGTGTGTAACAAAAAAAAAAAAAAAGCTGTGAATGTCTTTTCTCCCCAGGCAAGTATTGTTGACCAAGGAGATAGCTGATTATATAAAAGTGTTCAGTATGTATGCACGGGTTCTGTCCCATGAACCCCCACGTAAAACAAAAAAAGTGGTCTCACATCCCATTATAGACAATGGATGTGACGTGTGCACATCCTCTGGATCCATTGCTATAACGGGGCACGACCCATCACATAACCACACATTCATGCGCATGGAGGTTGCAGTAAGGGAGGGGCCACTATATTGTGTTTTAAAGCTCCACCACTGTATAGCCGAAAGATGCCCATCAATAACTAAGCCAACAGTCCCCTGGAGGCTTGATTTGTATCAAATATATTAAAAGAAACTGAATTACCATGAATTATTCACAGTCATATTGCTCATTTTCCTTACCACCCAAGAAGATCCATTCATCACTTTGTTTTTAAAAGCATATCATTTTGTTTCCACATTAAGGGCTCCTGAAGCAATCCAACAATTTCTATAGTGTTCCCCCCACCACCACTCCACCTGGCTTATTATCTTCAGCCACAAATCTTCACTCTGTTTCTGACAGAAAAGATAACTGAACACTTCCAAGATTTGTATTTTAATCATCTGCTGTGCTTTTGGTGGAAATATAACAGTTCTGTGGGATTAATCCTCACATTTGTAAGAGTTGAGCTGGCAGTACTGTTTGGAACAGCTTCCAATGAAAGTGAGGGCTAATTTGTTTTATTCTAAAAATTAAATATTTACTGCTTTGGAGACCCCTGTGGATAGAAAAGCAGAACATAATTTTTTAAAATTATTACAATTAGCTTTGCTTCTTTGTGATCATAAACAATGTAATAAAGGTCATTCTTTAAAGTTCTCCACAGCGAACTTTATTTCCCAATATATTGTGGTCAATGATCTTTCTTTCTTCAAGTCCACCATCCTGAGCAACCCCTCAAAAGTTTCTTTCTCTTTTATGCATTCCCCATTGGTGGCCTGCATACCTAGAACCTAGAACTTTTATTCTGTTTACTGCTTCAAAACTCTTCTCTTCCGTAAAGTCTTCAGCATAACTTCTTAGTTCTAATACCCAATTATCAATAGAGCTCCCCTTCAATAAACCTGCTTTTTCCCCTTGCATTATTTTGCACACCACCAGGTACTCTGTTACAAAAGAAGGTGGTGTTGCATATTGAACCATACATTGACAACTGCTTGAAACATGCATCCCAATACTGTGGAAAGACACCACAGCAAGGGACATTGAACAAGATGTCCCAATATGGTAGGGACAGGCAGATCCAGTAGGTCCAGGGAGAATTTTCAGGCCCCAAGACCCAGCCCTGAAAATGTGGAAAAATAATGAAATATCCAAATAGGGACTGGCCAGAGGTTCACTCTCAGTTTTCATTTGGAGAGACTGTAAGAAGGGTCTTACCCAAAGGGTCTTACCCAAATATTAATTACCATGCAGAAAATGCTGTTTTCTATGCAAAATCAACCATGCATGAAGCTTATGCAATACACATCCCCACTTGTAGTTTTTTTTTTCTCCTACATTTTCTGCACAGAAAAAAAGCTGTGAGTGCGGATTTGTTGTGTAAAATTTGCACATGGTTGATTTGCACAGAAAACTGCACTTTCTGCACAGGAAACAGCATTTTTCCTTGGAGGGTTTGCACTGCATTTTGCCCCTCTTACCTTTTTAAAAAAATATCTTCAGCCTGAAATCCTTCAGCCATCTTTCACTCACCTCTGCAATACAGATTCAGTGGCATGCTACAGTCCATGATGCCCTCAAGATGTCATGGACTATAGCTCAATGAAAAACCTACCACTTACCATGCTGGTTGGGGCTGAGGAGATCTGCAGGCCAAAACATCTCAGTGTCACCAGGTTGTTTATCCTTATTCTACCATGTGTTGCCTACAATCCCAGTCAACCAGTTTACTAACTAGTATAAACTGCACTGCCTTACGCTGGTAATATGTTGTGGGTGGAGCTGCATATCCCAGTGGCTGACACTGAGTTGTTCCTAGCCTTGCCCAGTGTCTGCATCATTCATCTAGCACCGGTTGCTCCAACATGCCTGATAGCATTGTCAGGGTAAGAGCATAAAGCAAAAGGTAACAAACTGTCTTTGCATTGGTCTTCATGTCATCACATCCATCTTCGTTACTCATTTACCACTTATTTAATGCAGAGAGATCCTCAGAATTTGGTCTTACGCAGAATAACTTATTCATTTTCCAAGAAGAAGCTCCTTATGCTTAGACACGTAGGCAGGAAGTAATCCAGCTGAAATGTCATCATCTAGACAGGGTTTCTATGCCAACAGTGCACCTCCCCATTTGTATATAAATCATGATATCTACCTGTACCAAGCAGATGATTGAAGGAGCAAGGTTTGACTGTACACAAATATACTGAAAGAGTCATCTCCAGCCCTCTCCCCAACATTACCACCAACCCCACCACTACCTATTTATGCAAAAGCATCACTTGTGGTATTCAAAAATAAAAAATCCGCTTGTCATTAATTTCTTATTTAGATATTCTTAACTCTAATGTCTTCTCAATTCTGACACCTTTGTCAAAGGTCAACAGCTAAACCAACTTGGTATCATCAAGCTTCCCACAACAACCTTATTTTGACAAAAAGAATGAGCTCTCCTAGTGGTTGGTATCATCACAAGGATATGCTCCAACATGCCATACCCTAGATGCTTTAAACCAGAGGTGAGAATCTTGTGTCCCATAAGGGCTACTCCTCCTCAATTCCACAAAGATCTTTATAAATTTTAAGGGGCAAAAATACCTCAAAATCAGAGCTCCAACCTTCCAACAGTGAAAAAAGTACAGATGCCTCCCCAAAATCCACAAATGAAAACCAGAAGTGACTTCTAGTTTCCTTTTTGCCCCCAAAGAGGCCAGAAAATGGACCAATGCAGCACACTAGGCGGCACAGGGGCAAAAACTGGCTAGCGTACCTGTCAAAACAGCTGAAGCCTGCTTTGCATAATAAGATGAAGTAGGCAAGCTGTGGCCTTCCAGATTTTGTGGGACTATTGCTCCATAGTATCTCTTGCTGTTAGCTATGCTGGCTAGGACTAGTGGAACTGTCAGGGCATTCAGAATGTGAGTGTGGTGTGTCCAAGAAGGTTTTTCTGGTGGACGGAAAGATGGAGTAATGTGACCTTGGCAGCGCAGCTGCAAGGTTTGCTATGGCTAGTCTGCATCACAAGGTCTTGCCTCATGAGTGAGCATCTAGCATGAGGAGAATGTATGCTGTGGATGCACTGGATCACCCAATGTATACCTGGGTGTGGTTAAGCCCTTAAAAAGGCTTAGAGTTTGTTCCGCAAATTGCCTTTGGCCACATTTTAGACCTGCCTCTGGCCATGCTCTTTGTCTGTCTTCCATCCTGGTTTTGTACCCATTGTTTTGCTTCTAGGCTTGCTGCTTAAAGCCCTATTGCTTATCTTGTGCTTTGTTTGAATAAACAGCACTTAGCCTTAATGCAATGAGTCTGCATGGCTAATTTTTCCAGTCTGGAGCAGCTGGCAGTGGTTTGGCACTGCTTCCTATGTTCTGTACTCTGCACATGCTCTGAGGTACATACCTCACACCCTGACAGGAACAACATCTGGAGGGCCACAAGTTATCCAACTGTTGCCACAAGGTAAAGGTACACTTTATAAGAAAACAGCAGACTTAAGCATCCTATGAGACTTATAGGATTCTCAGGATTTATTCTTTTTGTGACAGATGAGGAATCCCTCCAAATTCTCTTATACCACTTCTGCCCTGAGCCAATTGACTGTGCTCTAAAATGATACATTCAACCCACTATCTGAACAGTGCCAGCCAAATGCCCATAGAATATGGCAGCAGCTGTTAATGCCATGCCCAAGCCCTCTATACACAAAAGGAAAGCTTGCTTGCCTACATAGTGGATTCCTGCATTTGCAGTTCGAAGGCTTAAGCCACCCAGTGCGCAGAAAAGCTATCAAACTCTCTCAGCCAGCACTGCAGGCTGGCTTAGGTTTTTGGAGCAATGGCCTGAAAAAGCAACATGTGCAAGCTCTGCATAGAGCTGTATGCATTAAGTGACTCTCATAAAAGCCTTAAAAGCACAAGACAGCAAAATATTGGTAGAAAAAAACTCAGAATTTGAGAATAACAAGTTTTAAAATAGAGGCATTTCTCATTCCGGTGACAACAAGGTAGTCTCAAAAAATGTTTGATCAATGCATGACACTGATCTTTCCAATGCAATCTTCCCAAAAGCAGGAAATATTATGATAGGGGCACAGCACTGTGCTATCCTGATGACAGCTTTGGCACTATTTGGACTTCCACAGAGTCAACATGGAAACACTCATCATGTGACTTTGATTGCAGTGAAGGCGGTGAGAGAAAACAGCAGCTTGACTAATCCATCGCATGAAGGCCATGCCTTGCATCCACTATATAATACTTGCAATCAGTTCACAGTATTGATTGTGACTTGAAACAAAAATAAATATCATGCTAGTGCCAAGATTAACATGTATCAAGAATGCCTTCTGATTTTCTTTAATTGCTGGGGATATTCTATAGGGCATCACTGAGGAAGAGTAGGTCAAGGTGACAATGAAACAGGAATACATCAGACAGTATACATTTTTCCATACGCCCCAGAGGGAAAGGAAATATTCCAGAAACACAATAGAAAAGGAAGACGTCATCCAAAAACAAAGCACAGCAGCATAGCAGTAAAATATAGAACAAATACAGCATGTTTCTTATTGAGAGGAAGAGTAGCCAGTGGAGCTGGTGCCAGGAGACAGGGAATCTACTTTTGATTTAAGTGCCACTCCTCCCACAGCTCTTCCAAGCTGAACAGGAGCTCTGCCAGTTCTGAACTTCTGGTCTGGGATGTGGAGAGCTCCCATTCAACTGTGAACAGCTGCAAGTGATAAAATCAATTGTGGATTTGCTGCTGCTGCAAATCCATCAGAACTCCTCTTCTAAGGAAACCTCAGAAGGCAGGATCAAGATTTCCAGAGTAATATGCCTCAGAAAGACACATTCCCTTGTTCTATCTCAACTGAAAAGGCAGAATTTAGGCAGAAACAGTGGCAGCGGGCAGAAGAATATGACAAGAGTAGGGCATGATTTCCAGCAGATTTTGGTGCAACTTGACATGCGTTCAATGTCTAGATAATGTAATAAAGTCTGCACAACTCATTCTTGACACTGTTACAAATGGCAAAGTCTAGAACTTTTTACACCACATCCTTTCTTATCTCTTACCCTCCCTCTCCCTATTTCATTTCCAGCAAAGCTTGGGAAAACTACTTCTGGACTATAGTTCCCACAATCCTCTAGCAACTGTGACCAGAGGGGAGTCTGGGAAATGTATTCTGAAAAAGCCAGTTTTCCACACTCTGATTTCCAGCCTGAAGGAACATTCTAGAGAACTCAAAAGCACACTCACAACTTCGTAGAGACATTCTGCTTGGCCCTAATAAAGGCATTGCCTTACTGTGACTTTTGGACTTTTTTTCCCAAATGGACAGATAGCTACAGTATTCATCTAAAAGTAGAAGGTAAAGTACAAAGTCAAACTGAGTGGATCTACTGATGTTTGTAAATTCTAAGAACAAATTAATCCAGTTTAATTTACCAGAGTAAACAACAGAAAGACACAGCTTCACTGGAAAAAAAAATTAAAAGCATTTGGAAAGTATCAGTTTTTTCTTGCAGTATTCTCCTACCTCTGGCACCTTCCACATGTACTGGATAATCATTTCCATTATCTCAAGTTAGGATGGCCAGAACCAGTTGGAGGACACCAGGGCAAAGAACAACAAAATCCTCCTTCTGGACACTAACTATTGTCTAGAATCTAAGCAATCTTCAGTGCTTTTACATCTCACACACATTAAGCTGCAACTGTCTCCTAAGACTGGGTGCTTATATATTGTATACCTATGTGTGAGAGATTTAAAGACATACCAGAACAGTAGGCAGAATAAGAAGATAGGCTTCAACTACAGCGGAACATAAAGTCAGAGAAACTTTTGGCTTGAAATCTGGAAAGAAGGAAAGAGGACAAGTTATTCAGCCTTATCTTTGGAAGTGAAATGCCATACGTGGCACAAAACGTCATTGACTAGTGATTTCTGCTTACCATCTGCAGACTTTTCTAGAGAGAAGTAGACAGTCGACAGGTACTGCATAACTTTCTGTGTGGACTACTATAATGTGGTGTACGTGCGGCTAACCTTGAAGCCTGTTGAGAAACTTTACTTGGTGCAAAATACAGTTGTTAGATTACAAACCAGCTCTGCAAACAGAACGTCTTTCACCAAACACAATCTGATTTGTTTCTGTTCTGTTCCTGAGTACCTTTCAAGGTGCTGGTTGAAAGCCCTAAATAGTTCAAGACCCTCAAAGACCCCCTCCTTCCCCTGCACACACTTGCCTGAGTATTCAGAGCTTCCTCAGAGCTGACAAGTGACTTGTGACAGTCTGGTTTTGGAATACGCTCCTCAGCGGAGAAACTCATCTGATGCCAAGTCTGATGTCTTTTGGAGGTCAAGCGAAGACAACTATTTTGTTTATGGGGGGGGGGGGTTAGGTCTGCGACCTTTTTAAATTTTTTCATCTCCCTTGCTGTTTGGTGGACGCTGCTATTTTTCAGCTTTACTTCTATTTTCTGCCTTTTACTGAGCGAGTGTTTCAAGTCTATTTATCGACTTATACTGGACAACTGCTTTACCATCTCTTTGTAAAGAGCCCTGAGAATCAGTTTCAAGAAGAGCAGCGCACGAAAGAGGGGTGTACAAAAGAGGAGAACGCGAAAACACATTTAATAAACATCACTCCTCACTCAAGCGGGATGGACAGCGAGGGCGGTCTATCAACAGAGCCGCAATATGAAGCCGGGCTGCAGGATTTGCAGGGCGAACCAGCCGCTCCTGTACCGGCAGCACTCGAGTGGGTAAGAGCACCACCGGACTGGGGAGAGCTTTTCTCTCTCCCCACGCCCTTCTTCAGCAGCATGCGTAAGATCCTCAAAGATCTCCCCAAAGCATGCATAAGATCCGTCCCCAGCAAGCTCCTGTGGTATATTTATGTGGAGCTTCCTGATGAGATGCGTCAGCTTCACTATCAGACCGTGTCTTTTAAAACAGTTTAAAACAACGCGTCACCGTGGCTGGAAGCGCTTCCTACAACGCCGCTGGAGCAAAACAAACTGGGAAATTACTCGCTTGACAGCAAGCCTTGTTTTGGAGAGGGCGAACGAAAAGATGATTCAGGATCGGGCTGCGCAAAGAAGCGAGCAATCCGCTCCAAAGGCTGCCGAAATCTGATCACGATCCCGTAGATCCGGGATCCCCTAGAGCCAACAGATCCTCCCACAGCTAATGTCACCAAATTCCCAAAAGTCCCGCTAGTCTGCAAGGCGAAGAAGCAAGAGAAAAGCAACGCCCAGGGATGCCCCCAGCTGTCTGTGTCACGCGACGTACCTGTCTGGGTCTCCCTCCTCGCGACCCGCTCAGCAGACTGGCATCTGCCGCCGCCGCCGCCGCCGCCGCCGCCGCCGCCGCCGCCCCGGGCAACCGACGAGCAGCTTCCATTCATAAGACTCCCGGCGCGCCGCAGTGAAGCAGCCGCCACGCGCAGGCCCCGCCCTCTCAGCCCGCCGCCCGAATGAATGCGCTCAAGCTCCGCCCACCCGGGAGACCGAGGTCTGGCGCGCGGCGGAAAGCGGACTGGTCACGTGGCTTCGCGTTCTGAACAGGGGCGGAGCTATTGAAACGGGGGGCGGGGCCCTGGAGACCCTGGAGTTGGTAAAAGTTCCTTGGTCATAAGCGGGTTTTATTTCGTGATGGCTTTGGAGAACTGTTGCACGCCTGACGTATTTCACTGCTTTAAACCATGCGTAAGGTTTATGGTGCTGCTTTTAAAAAGTTTTTAAAATCTGCATGTAGAAACCTAGCGCCTCAGGTATTCCAGTATAGTCCAGCTGAATTATAGTGTAGCATAGTATGGTTTACCGCACATTCTGCATAGTAATAATAGCAATACTTAATAATGATAACATGTGTGATACTTCCAACTGTTTGCAATGGTTCACGTGCATTCTCTGTAGTAATCCACATGACACACTTTTAAGGTGGTGGTGGTGTTTTATTGTTTTTGTCTCTTACCTACTTCTCCCCATGAATCCAGGCAGAGTACAACAGATTACATATATCAGTTAAAAACAGAAAATCAATTAAAAACAATAGTTAAAATGTATGATATCATCTTTAAAAGAACAAATAATGCAAATACCTAAAAACAGTCAAGACATATTTAAAATTATTGTTGAAATTCACAATTTACAATATATCCTATGTGGTGGACATGTCCCAGAGCCAAGAAAAAGTGGGCTGATGTCCATAATAAAATTTGTGATTTATTGAAAATACAATTTGTTAAAATACCGGAACTTTACTTGTTAAATATGACAAATGTATTTGATGGTACTGATACTAAGAAATGTTGGAGAATAATTCTGTATATGATAACGATAGCCAGGATAGAGTACGCTAAGCTTTGGAAAACTCAACTGATACCAGCTATAGAACAGTGGTGGGGAACATTTATAGAAAACAGAAATGTAGATATTTTGTCACAGAGATTAAAAGGGAAATCAGAAGAGGAGATTAAAAAAGGAATGGCAGATAGTAATGCACAGCTGGGTAATGCTGAATGAAAATGAGTAATTCATGACTAGGATTTGAAATGAGGAAGCTACTGTTGTAAGCCATGGAACTGTGATGAAGAGATTGAAATGCAAGAACTGACACGTAACAATATCATTAAAATGCGGTACAAATAGAGATAGAAGTATTAAGAGGTATTGAAAATAAATTCTAGATCAGTGTGGAAGATTAAAATATGTCATGTACTATTCCAGTAACAATTGTTTGTTTTATATGTGAAATTGAATAAAATGATTTAAAAAAAAAAAGAAATTCACAATTTAAAATCATCAGGATAGGGCTGCTGGAAGAGGCTGGTCTTTAACGGTGTTTTAAATCTGGACAGCGTATTCAGCTGTGGAATCTCTTCTGGCAAGTCATTCCACAGTCTCGGGTGGCAGAAGAAAAAGTCCTCTGGGGCCATTTCCGCACTAGACTGTTATAGCGCTATTATTCCACTTGCAACATCCTATGGAATCCTGGGGTTTGCAGTTTCGGGAGGGGCCGACTGGCCCCTCCCGAAACTGCAAACCCCAGGATTCCATAGGATGTTGCAAGTGGAATAATAGCGCTGTAACAGTCTAGTGCGGAAATGACCTGGGTAGCTGTTGCGAGACTAATCCTGGCCTGTTGAAGTAAAGCTGTCCCCCAGAGGCCCCGAGTGTGTGGGGAGGATTATATGGGAGGAGGTGATCCTGTAGGTAACGTGGACCCAAACCATGTTGGGCTTTAAAGGTAATAACCAACACTTTGTACTTTGCCCGGAAACTAACTGACAGCCAGTGGAGTGATTTTAATACCGGTGTAATATATTCACTCCTAGATATACCAGAAACCAGTCTGGCTGCCATGTTTTGAATCAATTGACGTTTCCAGACTTGGTGCAGAGGTAGCCCAATGTACAGCGCAGTGTCCTCCAGCCCTGGGAAGGGTGTAGCTGGCATATCAGCTGAAACGGATAGTAAGCTCTCTGGCCGTCACATCTGTCTGTCATTTGGAGCAACAGAGCCAAAAGCACCCCCAGGCTGCAAACACAAGTCTTTCCGGGAAAGTATAACCCTGTCCGGGACAGATTGACACACTTGGAAACTCAGGTTAGGACCCCTGGCAGTAGGCACATCCATCTTGTCTGTTTTCTGTCTGTATTCAGCTTCAGATTCCTCATTCCAACATGCAAATCACTGGGTGACCTTGGGCACATCACATGCTCTTTTCTGGGACATAAACTCTCTGCCCCAGAAAACCCTGTGATAGATTTGCCTTAGGGTTGTAGTAAGTCAGAACCTATTTGAAAGCACACAACAGCATCAAAGGGCGTAAATATCCTAAAAAGTACCAGATCCTGTCTGATCTTGGAGCTAAGCAGGATCAGCCCTGGTTGGTACTTGGATGGGAGACTGCCAATGAATACCAGGTGCTGTCTGCCATATTTCAGAGGAAGGAACTAGAAAGTCCCTCCTTGCCTAAGAAAACCCTGTAAAATTCATGTGGTCACCATAACTCAACAGGAGACTGGAAGGCACATACACATACAGAGGGACTTTGTAATCCATTAGACTATATTCTCATTCCAATCCCTAAGAAGTCCCTAAGAGTTTAACACTTTTTTAACACACACACACACAAAAATCAATTCAGCAGCAATCTAAACTGAGCAGAACATCAAACTGTACATCAAACAACTGTGTTAACTCCCATGTGTTAGCACAGACCAGGAGTTTTCATTCGTTCTGGGTAAGGTGATAGATTAGGCATATTTTGAATGAAGTGCGAAATAAGTTTCTAGGTTATTTGATGCTGTGAAATAAAGACTCAGACACTGCTCCCCATATACATTTTTAATCATGTTTCAAAATCTTTTTTAAAAAAGTCTAATTACAGACTTCATTTAGCTCTGCAGAATGCTCAGTAGGTAATTGCTCTAACTATGCAAATTGTAGCCTAAAGCCCCAGATATGCTACATTCTCTTTTTTTCAAAGCCTAAATCCAGCTACTGGTTTCAACAGGGTAAACCCATCATATTAATTTCTAATTTCAATGCATATTTTGATCCCATTGATTGAGTGGGTCCATTTGAGTTTGGACTAGCACTTTGATTTAAGCCTAAAGGTTACTGTTTTGCTGGAACATAGATGATTACTTAAAATGGATACCATTTCACCCCGTGACAGGGGTGGGAAAAGTGTGGCTCATAGCTGCATGGGCATCCAAATAGTTGTTTCTGAAGGACTACAAAACTCCAGACCTCCCAATTTCTTAAATTTTGCCCCTTCCAACGGCTTGTCCTCACAATCCCCTCACATAACTTTAAAATGAAAAAAAAAAACCCTCAAATTGGCCCAAAATCCACTGAAAACAAAAACAAAAGCGGTATGAAATCATTTCTTGTTGTTTTGGACACATCAGAGGGGAGGTATGGGGCTGAAAAATGGCTTCCACTTCCTCTGCAGTTGTCCTATGGCCTGCAGGGTTTTAAAGTAAATACCGTACTGGTCCCTTTTAGCGGAACTTGGAAAAGATAGTTCTTTGGATGACTGCTTCCAGAACTATCAGCCAGCATGATGTGTGGCATGACAGCTGAGGATTTTGGAAGCTGTATTCAAAAAGTAACATTTCAAGCTCTATCTTTTACCATAGCAGCAAGGAACGAGAAGGCAGACTTGACCCTGGGTTTCCGGTAGTCAGCTGTCAATAATCAGCCGACATCAAGTCTAACAGAACAGGTGTTCAAGGATGCATCAGCAATATGACCAAGGCACATTGGGACATCAATTAGGGAATGCTGATGCTCATCAGGACACGCTTGCTGGCATCCCGCTATACATTTTCACAATTCACTAACAGGATTTCTTAGAGCATCAGATACCTAGCTTAAGTATACATAAAGTTATGTAATATATGCCACAGTAGAGGACTCTGGTCAAAGTGTACAAAACCAACAGAGAGAACAAGAGTTGCTTGCTTTGCAGCTTAGGTTGCATTTCTATGGCCAAACGCGGTAGGGAGGCCTTCCTCATTCCCAGAGCATGGAAATAATGACTGACGTACTTACTGTAATAGGGAGGGGTTGTCTGTGTATGTTTGTTTGTTTGTTTTTGGAAGCACTATTGGCAACATGGGTACAACAAAGTTACATTTTCCAAAGTAATGCAGTAAAGGAGTATTAAATTATTTTAGTGCCCCTTATTGGTGAAATAAGCAACATTTTCTAGCTCATTGTAAACGTGACCTTTCAGTGCATTTTGACGGACATGTTGTCACTTTATATCACAGAAAAATGTTACTTTCAAAACATTTATGATTTGTAATATGAAACAACTTTTACAACACCGTAAGTTATTCTGATCAACTCCTTTTAGAAATAAACTTTCAAGGCTCTACTGTAGCCCTTCTTATGATTATCGCAATAGCTGGGATTCCCAATGCATATGTGGGGTAACAGTAGCAATGTTACTATCTCTTCTATTGATAATTAATGGAGGAGGGACCACTTAGATGTTTTTGGCAAGAATTTGTGTGGGAAATAACCGTATGTATTCCACTTTTTCTCTCCTCTAAAGGAGAAGATTGTTTTATCAGGATTCTATTTTCTACTGTTTTGTGTACATACAACTCTAGCCTGTTCTCTTCCAGTATTTGGTGCCTCCCACCCCGTTTATCACGTTCAGATTACTAGTAGTTTAGAAAGGTTTCATCAAGGGAAACTTTGAACATAGTCAATAAATTATGAACTTTCTATTAAAATTTTCCAGTCTGCTGGTTTTGTATCACGTAACTTTGAAAAGCTCTTGATTCGCTCTGGTAGCAAAAGGAAATCATTTTAAAACATTAGTTTGATTCTCAAGGGCAGGGGGAAGCAAATCACAGTCTTGGAAGCCGCGTGGACCATCAAAACTCGGTACTTTCGTATGTGGCCTCTGTGATGCAGCAACGTAGGAGCTTTAGACTAGCCTTCCTCGACCTGCGTGGGCCCTTCCGGATGAACTCTCGTCCCCAGTGGCACAGCCAACAGTCAGGGACCTGCACTGACCAAGTCCTTTTTACACAGTTTTTGTTGCCCGTGATGTTCTAACAGGACGAGCCAGCCGGCTTTGCCTCTTTCAGTGCTGTACTTGCGCTTGTCAGTCCCACTGAAGATGTTTTGACTAACACCATCTTCCAAGTGCAAAAACAAAGCGGCACAATTATTTTCCGGTGGTTTGCTTTCCTCGGGTTTGAGCGTGCCCGTGTTACTATGACAACGATCTAACAAGAGATTCAAGCAAGATGCTTGGCTGGTACCAGTCCAGTGTTTCATGCAAAGAAAGTAATTACGCTCAGGCAGGAACAATCCCTGCACAGCGAGAACCTACGAAGAGACCTGCTGGAGCAGACTAATGGCCTGTCCAGTCCTGCATCTTGTTTCATACAGAAGCCACCCAGATGCCTTAAGGAACCATCCATCTGCTGTTCCAAGGTAGCCTGCCTCTGAATGTGAAGGCTTCTTTTTTCTGATATTATTGGCAGCCATTAAAAAGCCTATCTTCAATTGATTTATCTTTTATAGCCATTTAACTAAGACAACATTATCATTATATTGTGCAGTGTGAACTAAAATTCAAATTAATTCTGCATTACCATTATAAAGAACTTTTAAGCTTTAGCTCCCGAAGAAAGCTAGAGATAGATCATTTGTCATTCCACAGTTCTTAGATCACGAATACTGACATTAGTACCCAGACAGAATTGAACAGCCTGAAACTTTCAATTCAGCTTTTTTTAAAAAAATAAAATTTCTAACCCTTACGATCTAGAGATATCCAAAAAAAATTAAGAGGATGGACAGAACATTTAGCAGGATTTATCTGGTGCCCAGGAAGCAGGGCCCTAAACAATAGTATCTTGCCTTTTTGATGCTTCTTTGAATGTTTCCTATTTGATCAACTGTGCAAGTGATAGGTTGAAGACAATTCACACTTGTATGTTCTTTCTACTCTTCTACTCAATGAAGGAAAGTTGGGTTCTGTAAGTTGTATACATTATTTGAATCATGCTCCCTCCCTTGATTTCAGGACTGTTACACCTAATAATCTGCACACAAATTTCTATTTCCCAATTGTGTTAATTTTATCAGGATTGCATAAACCTCTCTGATGACCCTTGTACTTCCTACTGGCTGCTAGACAAACGATTTTTGACTGCTTTGTATCATTTTAAATGTATGCTTTAAATTGTATTAATAGTAATAGTTTAATTGTATTTTAATATTAATATTTATTGTGTTTTTAACTTTATTGCACTCATTTTATTTTGTAAGCTGCCTTGAGCCCTAGTTTTGGGGCAAAAGTCAGGTAAAGCAAAGTTAATAACTCCTCCTACAGATGACAGAGGAGGAGGAGGAAGATAAAGTCCTAGAAGTCTGTATTTCACTGAAGAGGTTAAGAGTCCTTGTGAAGATGAGCACTGACAGGTATTTTCACTATGTAAATGTATCTCAGTTTAAAGTGCAGCTCTGGAATTTATGATGCACTGACCAGGCAGGACTTGTTTGAAAAATCCTGTGTACATCAGAGACAGCCATGATGTTGCCATAGCAGCAACTAAGTGTGCGTGGGTTGATAGTGAACAGTCCCTACAGGAACACACAATTAAGTTTAGGTATTTAGCAACCACATACTTCAATCCCATTACAAATGAGGGGAACATAAATAGGAAATGGAGCATTGGAAAATGCTAAGATCATAGAAATTGTGAATGCATCTGATAAAGAAACAAAGTGCTGAAATACAGGCATTCCCCATTTTCGATGATCCACTCTTTTGACAGTAGCCAAACTACTTATCTTTTCCTCTCTGTCCATCCCATCCCTTTGAAAACCTCACCCAATCAGAAATGCCCTCATGGAAAATGGAGTGGATCACTGTTGTTTCATGCAAGCATACTTCATTCAGAAGCTTTTTTTTAAACTTAGCCAGCCTACCCACCTTCCATCTGTCCCTTGCTCCTCTTCTTCTCCCATTCCACACATTCTAATCACACACACCAGTTTCTCACACTCACACCAGACTTGCTGCTGCCGCAGCCATCTTAAAGATTACATTCTTCATTTTGACAATTTCTGAGTTTTGACAGTGCTACGACCCCTAACCTGTCAAATAAGCAGGGGACACCTGTATTAGCAGAGGAAAGCTTTCCCTATCTGAATGTTTGAATTTCCTTTTCCTAAATCAGCTTTAATTAACTATATGTTTCTTAAAATATGCCCCCCTTTCTACAAAGATAAGCATAATTCCACCAGTGCAATTATCTCCAATTACCTGAGTAAGGATGAAAAACAGAGGCTAAGTTGTTTGTAATTTGGTACAATAAAAGTTCCACTAGCTCCTTCCTTAATCCAAAGTGGAAAGCTTAATTGTACAAAGAAAAGAAGAGATAAAATTTTCATACAGGAAGACCATCCATTTCACTAATTTACAAGTCTACAAGGACACAACTGTTGATTAGTACTCTAGCCCAGTTACAGCCATGAAGGAACTTTGAAACCTCCTCCTGTCACAGCCCTACTCCATACGAGGTTCAGGTTTTGGTAACTTTCTTTCCTATCAAGGACTGCATTCTGTCAGAGGTCGCTTGTCAAAATCCACACAACTGTAGGGGGCAGAGTCAAGGCCAAGAACAGGCAACCCCTTGGTCTTTCTGTTTCTCAAGCCCTCTTCTCTTTCTCCCTCTGTTCTTGCTGGACTGGGACCTCATCACTTCCATTGGGGCTCGTAGGTTCATTCAAGTCTCAGGAACCTTCGCAACCTTCTCGGCCCTTCAGCTACACATTTGCTGAAATTGTGTGCAATAAGGTGTTGCTATCATCAGTTACTTCCTGTCTCTTGTAGTACAGTGTTTTAAAAACTACGCTTCTGAACTGTTTTCTTGATGGTGTCATGAAATTTCTTAGATGCTTTATGGTGAAAGGAGACAGGTGTGGGGAGGGAGATGTTTCTAATAACAAGAAACGGTGTAAGATTAAGATCTCAAAAACCAGCAGCACTTTGGAACCATTCAAACCATTGTAATTGCAGCCATTTTCTGGAAGGGTCCACCTTTCAAGAACAAGAGATTGCCAGGAAATTCTAATTATACATGATTACCTCAGGAATGATGCAGAGGAGATGATCCAGACAGGGCAATGCTAAGTAGTGAATTCATATATTTTATTTTAATGCAACAGTCTCTTGTTTTTATTAATCTTATACAAAAAGTAATTTTGCATATAAACTGGATATTCCTTATATAGTTTGTAAGGACACACACTCCTCATCAGCAATACTACAGCCTTATGACTCAGTAAGACTGTAATGAAACCAATCCTGTTCCTGAGTTAATCATGAAATATAACTTCACACTATATTGCTACAGTAACAAGACATTTTACAGTAACAAAGTTATAATGTTAAAAAGGTTTCTGGTGCCTGTAGACCCAAAATAATCAGTGCAACTGATGCTACTAAATTTTATCTGATGGAGGTCAGAATGCAAATCTACTCAACACGCATGAGCTGTGCTGATTTATTTACTTCTAAAATTTAAAGTTTTACATAGTAGCAAAAATAAATATCATTTGAAAGCAAAATATAAAATTGTCTCCCCCAAAAGGTGGGATTTCAAGTAACTGAAAAGAATACAGTATTCATGCATAATGCCTTCCTCTCAGAAATCCAATTAAAAAAAATACTGTGATAGTGACATGCACTAAGTGGAGCCCTAATGTTGCATTTTTTTTATCCTTTAAAACAATGTATTTCTTTACTGGAGTGTCCAAGATCTTGCAGAAACCTGAAATGAAAACAACATGAATCATGGCGGGCTAGGAAGGACAGAGGCAATAGCAACAAGCTAAGAGCACAACCAGCACTTTTCAGTGGTAAAATGGAACAGTTAGTTTGTGCTGCGAAGTTTTAACCTTTAACATTACATTAGTTTCCAAACTAAAGAATACTGAACTAAGTCTCTCAGAATGTCAATTGTTAAAATTTAACCTGAAAAAAGAATACGCATTTTCCAAATCTTTTCCTGTGTGGTTAGCTCGCTGCATATTATATAGCGTTCTCCTGCACATCTGCTTGATGTACTCTGTCAATGTATTTGCATTCAAAGCACTTAACTCAAAAACATTATTCTAATTCAGACTGCATTTGCTCAATGCCTTTAGGAAAAGTTTCACCCAGAAACAATAAATTACAATCTAAGCAATGCCTATGGCTCTAATCACAGGCCCATGTATGTCCCTTGTCACTCATCCTATCCTCAGTCACAGAGACTTCTTGCTGCTCTGGAATGGTTTATCCTGCCTTGGTCGAGCCTGGTCATTATCCATCATACATAAGTGGCTCAAGTATGAATGGATCAATATCCAATCTGTGTCAATATATTCAAGTAGAAATTTATATGCCACTTTGCCATTATTTTGCTGACAGAGTAAGTGTGATGGTCTGTTTTCAAATCTAAACTTTGCTATAGAATACAATATGTAATTATGTACACACACACACACACACACACACACACGTGAACCCTGCACTTTCACAGGGATTAAGGGTACATGACCCCCATGAAAATGGAAAAAACATGAATAAAAATAAAAACCATGGCTTTTTTTTTAAAACTCGAGAACCTTTCCTTAGGTCTTCTAGCACGATTCTGTTGTCTGGCAGAAGTGGATCACAGAATCATACTGGAAGACCAAGAGATTCCCAGAGAAAACATTTTTTCTATGGCAAGGGCAAATAAAGTAAGATTTTTTTTTTTCTAATAAACAAAATAACCCACAAATAATCAAATCTACCAAGCAAAAGAGGAGGGGCCACTGTATTATTGCATATGACAAATCAGTACTTCTCCCTTTCACTTACTGTATTCCTTGTTCCATGAAAGCTAATGGACCACAGATACATATTAGCACCTTCGAATCACATTTACTTCTTTTTACAAACTGAGAAAGGAGAGAGGAAGAAATTTTTCCTTGTTTCCCTGTCCATCCTTCCTTTGGCTCTGAAAGGACAAACTGAATATCAAACCTGAGAGAAACAGAGACAGAGACACACAGAGTGTAATTAAGATGCAGATTATTAAAATAGATCTTTTGCTGTTGTTTACATCATAATAAGTTTTTACAACCTTGCATAGTCGTCACTTTAAAACAGTGAACATGGATCTAAGCCCTACAGGAAAAACGGGAATTAGCATTCTGATCTTTTAAGCACTTTTGTACTTGCATATTTATCTGTAGCGCTGCTTGCATAATATTGCAGCAGCAGGTTGCATTGAGTTACCTTTCCTTTTGTGGAAGCATCTGAGAACCAGTGAAGATGAATCACTGGACTGAAGTAGAGCACATTTTCACTGATTCTTCCCTTCCTACTGTACACCAGTTTCCCCCTAGGTTCACAGGGTCCCTCTTCCCCACAATCATTCAGATTCAAACACAGTAATGAAGATGGAAGACCTGGAAAATTTCCTTCCTCCCTTCCCTTCCTTGAGCAGTAGCATCATGTTTCATGGATACTCTGGATCCAATCTAACAAGATTTTACAGTGTTACTCCGCCAGAAGTATTAACATAACATGGTATGCTGACATAGCTAGTCACTGAGTTGAGGTACTAATATCACCCACAACATCAAAGGAGGTTTTAATTGCCATTAATATGCCATCCTCTGCACTCTACACAGGACAAGTCTCTGAATAAGAGGATAAATGGATACAAATCCATCATTAGAAATGGCAGCATACCCAAACTGGTTGCATGGCATTTCAATCTTCCTGGACATTCAGTCTCTTAACTTACAGGCAGCTTTTCTGGAATAAACAATTTCAAAGGAAGACTAGATAGAGAAACAGCTGAACTCTGTTATATTCAAAAATTCCTGTCCATTTGCAGAGGTATGAATAGAAACAATAGTTTCTTAGCACAGTGCATTTACCAATATATGAGTCTCCTCAGAGTGACACATTTAACAAAATTTTCTCATCAGAAAATTTCTCTACTTCAAGGTAACTGACTGGCAGGTAAGTAGAAGGTACTGCTTTTTCATGCCTCAGAATTAACTAGGCAGCTACCTGACAGACCTGTATCATCTTACATAGCTCCTTGAAGGTTCACAGCCAGTGTCAAAATGTGCATAATTCTGTATCCATTATACTGAGATTCCACCCCACAACTACGTAAATACTTGTGGTTTTAATACTGTACTCTATCTGTACATCGGAAGAAGTGAATTGAAATCCACAAAAACTCAGGCTACAATAAATCCGTCTCAAAGGTGCTGCTAGATTCTTCCCCTTCCCTTCCTTTCTGTACTAAAGCAGATTACTACAGTTGCTTCCTTGAAAACTGTTAGTAATGAGTAATTCAGCAAGTTACCTTTTTGGAGTACAAGTAGTATACAACTGATGACTGGTTTGGTGATTAGAATAATGAGTAAATTCCTTTGTTTCTTTAAAGAGCTACCATTCTAGGCTCTGTTCCTACCAGGACCTCAGTTGGGTTAAGTGCAAGGTCCAGCCTGCATCTTACCTCAGGACATTTATTTCAGGGAAGTCCAAGAATGCCATAAATACCAGCAGGAGAAAAAGATGAAACTCTGTCCTATACAGTGAGTACCTCACTGTGTTTGGAAAAACAGAAAATTACAGCACTTTTAGAGTTTTCCCTATTTTTGATATCACAAAAATGTTTCAATATTATGAACTGTACAAGCTGCTTTGAACAAGGAGATGAACACTGTGTTGCTAGGAAACTCCACCACAGACAGAAACATAATTCCTATATTTCCTGTCAAAATCAATAAGAAAAATAAATTTCCTTGTGGTTTACCATTAATATCAGACAGGAAGTAACACCTGTCCTTAGTGTCTGATTTATAAGGATATAAAAACTAGGAAAGAAAAACTTTCTACATAGCCCCCTCTGTATCCAAAAATGATCAACTGTTTCCATATCGAGTAGAAACAGGACACTGGTCAGAGCAGAGCATGCAACTTTAAGCAAGATGAATAATAAACGAATACAGCCACCTCCACTGCCAAAAAGTCTCATTAATAATTCACCGAAATAGTTTGAAAGGCAACAAAGAAAGGCCTTGTCTTGAATGTTTAAGACGTTAATGCAAAATGGGACTATAAATACAGAGTGACCTAAAGAGAAGTTTGTTTGTTTGGAGTCCAGGACCTCAAATCTACACTGGCAAATTCCTTGGGATATTTTAAAGCTAACCAATACTGCCCAATATGCCTCACTTGCAAGGGTTTCAGTGGCACTTTGCTTCTTTAGAAATAACATACTACTCTTTTGCCCTGCTTATGAGTCTGGGAGTAAGCCGGCCCCACTTCAAGGAAAGAGTGCAACAAATACCCAGTTATAGTATCCACCTGACTACAGGAAACTAGAAGACCACCATCTGATTTTATGTCATAGAGAGTAAGTGTAATGTCAGTTATTGTCTCAGGATTTACCAGGCAAGAGATACAACAAACCTTCACAGATCAATTTCTATACGTCAGTACCTTGCATCATTAAGGGCTAATTGCTCCAGTTGACTCCTCCAAAGTATATCATCCTCTGTTTTATTGAAGAACATCAACTTTGCTACCCTTAAAAAAAAATTAGAGTACCAATATTTAAATTCACTGCCATTAGAAATATTGCGCACAAGAAGAACACACTGGATAATGCAACACCTGAGACTCAAGGCCTCCTCAGTAAGGAATGCTTTTAGCCCTACTAAAACACATGTGTAAAGGATTCCTACTGACATATGGCCAAGGAAAGAGTCTGAGGAGGGGCAAAGGAAAGACTACAGCTACTTGGCTTTTTATTTTTGCTTGTCCCTGCTTTGTTTTCAGCCTCCTACACACACTCTTATTATTTCAAGCACATCCATCTTATGCTGCTACCTACTACTGTTCATCTCCTCCCATTATTAGATGCAGGGAGAGAGACAGAGAATATTTTAGGAGCAGGAAGGCCTTACGGAATCATTTTGCTTGTTTCAGAATAACAGAAGAAAAAAAATTAATTTATTAGCTGCATGATTATACACAGTGTGGAGACAAAGACAAAGTCAGGGTCCAGCTCCTCTGAAAGGTCTCACCTCCAAATTCTGTGCCCAATCAGTTTCCTGTCAAATTTCTTTATTTAATCTCACTCTATATCAGTATCTTACAGTGAGATACAATGAAGCCAACAATTTAAAGCTTTATAGAGTAAAGGGTAATTTAAACAATCTAGAAACATATTAAATAGGGCAGCAATTTAAAATAAGTTCAAACAGTTAAGGACCATGGGCGTACAGCAACTAGATAAAGTCATTATACTGCAAAGCCTTTAACAAAAAGCCATTTTAAAAAAATTAGAGTCAGCACTAATTGGACCTCCAACAGGCACTCCACAAGTGGGGTGCCACAGCACAGAAGGCCCTCTTCCATGTCTTCCCACAGTGTTTGGCACCCACTGGTGGGACACGGGGTCACTTCCACCAGAAGTCAATCCTCAATCAGGGTATATAAGGGACAGCACTCTCTCAAGGTGAGTTCTCAAGCCATTTAGGGAAATGCCATCATAAGCACCTTTGAGCTGAAACGTACTGGCAGCTAGTACAATTCCTTTAAAACTGGCATTATGTAAACTCTATATAATGTTCTGGCCAACAATTCAGCTGCTGCATTTTCCACAAGCTGCACTTTGAGTCATTTCCAGGACAACGTCACATAGTAGTAGCTAATCAGGATGTTACCAGCACATGGACCACCATGGTTAGGTTACCCCAAACACATAATCTTGTTCCATTCACAATGTATAATAATTTACAATACAGTATTTCTCTGTTCTGCTTACAGCTACCAAACAGAAAAGTGTGAACTCGCTATTAGATAGTGAAAAGTTGGGAACCCAGAAATCCCCTGTGTTGGTAGATAGTCCAATACTGGAAGACCACTTCTCATCCAAAGCAATCACTGAGGAAAGGAAAAGAAAGATGAGATCATGGTGATGGCCTCCAGCCTAACAGAGGGAGGGTTAGCCCTTTCTCGAAAATATTTACCAAGCCCAAAACTTGTACCAGCATTATAACAAGGGGAAAGCAGCAAGCTGGTCAGGATAGACTTTCCCCACCCCATCCTTTGAGCATCACAACCTTATATAAGGGAAGTGGTCAGCAGATTTCTTGTACAGTCCATAACCTGAGTAACCCCCACCTCCCCATGTTGCCTCAGAGAGCTCTCTTAACCCTGTTGCCTTTTTCAAATGAGAAAGGCCTCTGGGGACACTTTCTTTACTCTTATTTGTTTTTTAAAAAAAAGGGGAAAGGGGGAAAAAAGAAACACAGCAGCACCTTTGAGAGTAACTCATGGTCATCCACAAATGCTCAAGCTAAAACAAAACAAAGTCTCAAAGGCGCTTGCCAGCTTCCTTCATCTCCCCTGCCATGTCCACTTTGTGCTGCAACAGACTAACACAGCTATCTCTTTGAAACCAAAAGAAAGAGGGAGGACCCAAAGGCTTTTTCTGCATACCTGGAAAATCCCTTAAGTATGCAGGAAAAAAAAAATCTCTAGTCTGGCCTTTAAAAATAACCCCATAGGCCTAAAACCAGTTGCAAGTCCTAGCCACAGCACATCCACTGAATAAGTGGAATTTGCATAAGGATTTGAATGGGCCTACCCCAGTCGGAATTAATAATCAACCAGTACACATGTGCTTTGAATGAAATACATGAACAGTTTAGGACAGAACTACAATGTTCACCTGGAACTAGTCATGGTTGTAAGGACAGAAACTTACCTGAGAGTATTGCTACTAGTTAAAGTGTAGTTTAGCAGTTTAACCATTGGTGTGAATCCTGTGCCTCCTGCCAATAAAAACAGTTCTTCTACATCTTCAACTTGTACTGTTGAGAAATTACCTTCAGGATTACTCAGGGAAATATACTCCCCTGTAAAAGAAAAACCAAACAGTACAATAAATGGTAAGGAGGAGATAATGGTGGTGTTTTCACTATGCACCCACCAAAATAAACATAAGCTTGCATGACTGCACATTTGTAGACAGAACAATCCATCACTCTTCAGGACAATATGGAAAAGGGTAATTGTTTTTAACTGTTTGAAGCCAGATCTCTGGTTGAGCCAAATTAAAATGCCAACTAGATTGCTTTTTTTAAAATTTTTATATTAATGTGTAAAATGTAAAAAATTTGAAAGGGGGAACTTCATAATAACTGGTATACTGTATATAGTCTTAGGATGCCCTGAAAAGGGAAAAGAAACACTTACCTATTTGCAGAGTATCAAGTACTGGTGTGAACAGTCCACTAGGATAAATCTTGATCATAAAAAATATATGTGTCTTATCACTGCAAGAAGGACTTTTGAATGTTGATACCAAGGAAGATGACACTGGTGTATATGGCTTTACTATCTCGGCACCTAAGCAAACAAAGTGGATGAAAATTGCGCATTAGATATCAAAAGAACATTAGACACAATTTTACCACAGAGGGCTGCATGGTATGCCAAGAGCAACCTAGGCTGACTGGTAGCACTGATGGGACCCAGGAAGAAGGGCTTCTGAGGACAAACCTTGGAAACAGGGAGCCCTTTCCAGTTCACTCCCAGATCTTCAAAGGAAGTCCAGCTCAGGGCAATAAAGGTTGTCTTGGACCCTGACTACCTCTTCTTATTGTTTCAGACTGGTGACTGCTACGGACAAGCATTGGTCACTAGGGGACAGGGTCCAAAAGAACATTTTCCAGTTTGTGTGAATGGGATCAACCTCATATAAACATAACGCATTCATAATTTGTTCTAATCCCTAAGTATAGTACAGTCTTATCATGGTGATGTTGAAGACTTTGGGCTAGATCCACTTAGAACAGCAGGTGGGATTTAGGATGGCATGTCTGTCCTACATGGAAGCTTTTTTGTGAGGAGAGTGACACATCACAGGTGCACAGCTGAATAGGTCCCATATTCTCATCATTGCCAACATGGTTCCCTTAGCAGGGTTAAGAATCAGACACCGTTACTATTTTACCCACAACCCTGCCACTGGGTCATTGCCACCTCCCCCCTCTTCATACTAACAGCAAGTACATTGCTTTTTTAAGTTTGGCTGTAATTTTGTAGTCCAAATGTTCCTTTAAAGCAGCATAAATCTTACAGTTTACAAAGTGACTGAAATCTAGATATAGAAACCTGCATTACATCTCTCCTAGATCATTTGAAAATTCTACTTTTAGATTGTGAAAAGGTGTAAGACTACATGCAAATAACATACTGGCTTCCTTATGATAAAGAATATTTTGAATCTGGCTGCCATTTTTTAGGCAATCTTATAGTACTGTTTGTTATTAAACAGAACCAAATAAGATCTACAAATTAAACCTCTGAAGATTGTGAAAACTCGTTCGAAGGCAACACTGCAAACAGATGACCAACTTACTTGAAATTCCTCTGTGTATGTGTGTGTGTGTATATGTATGTGTGTCTGTGGACAGATATACGCACACACACACCTATGTGTGTGTAGGTATATATGTGTGTGTATACACATACATATGTATGTGTGTGTATGTAGGTACATGTGTGCACGTATATGTGTGTGTGTACACACACACACACACAGAGAGAGAAAGCATTTTAAAAGTATTTCATTTATGAAGACAACCAACTCATTGATTCTGAAATCTCCCCAAGTTCTGAAAATTCTAATGCACTTTTCAGAGGGATCAGATTGGAGTGTTGTCTTTTTCTAGAAACATTAATAGATTTTCCACTACATTACCTGTAATTGTTTGTTTGAGGTACACATGGTGCCCAACAGGGACCTGGAGATGAGTTCCTGGTGGTAACATTAAACAGAAGAGCCTAGTGTCATGAGTGACATTTGTCTTTGACAGCAGTTTGCATTTTCTGTAGTATAGACCTTGGAACACAGAAACAATACAGTTAATTCAATTTGCACCCTATTCAAATATTTGTATTTTTAAAACATTTATAAATTTTCAAGATGAACAGGTTGCTTGCTGAGCAGCTCTGTGCAGGTGCACAAATCACCCATGCATGAGTTTTTGTAGAAATTATTCCATTACTAAAATCTACCTTCTGCAAGTGGAAGGAACACTTTGGATCCAAACCAATGTTGCATAAAATCTATATATGCATATACTGCTTTAACTCTAGCATACCAGCAGCTTACTCTTCTCCCTGGCTCACTGGAAAACAGTAACTGCTTGTACCTCATTTCAGACAGTCTGTGAAATACTGCCCAGAGGTTGTGGAAAACATTTTGAATACACCTAAAAAAAAAAAACACTAGATAATAGGGCACCCTTGGGACCTGCAAAAACAACCTTGAAGGTCACAAATTCCCTACACACGACACAGAAATTTATATTTTATGCCTGTGCTTTTCAGGACACTTACAACAATTTTTAAAATCACATTATATTAACATATTTTCCACTAAAATACAACAAAACAGAGACAAAGCCTGCAATCAAAACACAACCCTTAAGTAAACCATCAGGAGAATTCAACTAGTGTTCACTGACACAAGGCATCTGTTTACTGGGGGAAAAGGTCTTATCCAAGTTATTCCCCCTTCCTCCTATACACCCCGTTCCTCCATGTGCTCTGGAGATCTAATGCACCAAAAAGAGATGGAGTATACAGAAATTAACAAGACCAATTACCTCTGTCTGTGCGCTTTACAAAAGAGTTGTGACTTTCCAGTGGCTGCTCAAGAGTTTTCCAAGAGAGAGTTTCTTTCTTCTTCAGGACAAATTCCACCTTTCCCACTTTTTCAGAGACCTGTACTAAAAATATACATAGTGTTGTTCTATACTAATATGAGCACCGTGGCCTAAATCGAATGTAGCACTAGCACAAAAGCACACTCTCTCCTGCTCTTATTCTCCTGCACCTCTTGCTGACATCCAGACACTAGTGCTAGAGGGTTTCAAAGCCCTCTAGGGCATGTTTTTGGGATACACAGGAGGCAGCATTGAGGAAGGGAGATTGCTCCTTCTTGATTCTACAGATGGAGATAGTTCTATCAGCAGAAGTACACTGTTGGATCCTGGCCAATACACCTTTCCAAAGAAAACACTATTACAAGGTTCACAATCCACCAGCACCATTGCTCAGCAGCTCCACTCAGTTGATTAAAGTGTGTGGGTGGCAAGTCACTGAAATGGACCCTACTTGCTAATCTTCTAAAATAACAGAAGAGTGTGTGTGCGCGCGCGCACGCGCGCACATGTGCCTACTGTAGGTTCAAATGGAGGAATTAGTTTTAATGAATTAAAATTTGTCTGTATCCAACAGCAGCATCTTGATTCACCAGTGCCACTGAGTTTTAACTCCATAAGACTAAGAGAAGACTTTGGCAAGGAAGAGGTCTACTCTAGGATAAGTGCTCCACCCAAGAGCAGGAAGCCTTGCAGTTTGGTTGAAACGGTTGTAGCTGGTTTAGGGTGGGGTGACAGAGGACCAAACTATCAAAACCTTCATTTCTGCTAGAACAACACAATATCCCACAACTGCGTGAACCGCCTTGCCTGTTTCTACTCCAAATGCAATCATATATATCTGTGCATGCATGTATACCATATGTACAAAGTAAGACAATAAGAAATTTCTGTATTGCTTTTATTTTTTCCTTCTGGATAGCAGCTTTTTGTGTTTTGTGATTTTATTTGAATGTTCTTTCAGGCCCAAGAGAGAGTGTGTTTACCTGTGTATGGGAGAGGGGGCAGTGGAGTAGGAGAGGGTAAGAAGGGGAGAAGAGCTGATTATCTGTTTTTAGGGCCATCTTCTCTTTCAGGCTGCAATCTACCTTTGATCCTTTGATCCAATGGTAAACCCCACTGAATTCAATTATACTTATTTCTGCATCAGGTCAATATAATTTTACAGATGGAATATGCTTCCATCTACAAAGGCTGGCACCTCTAGCTGGGACTCCTGCAAGAACCAGACCTTGGTCCTTTGTCTGGCCCACTTTCCACCTGGCTTGGGAAGATGGCCCTTTACTGACTCCAGCTACAAGGATTGCTGTTGCTGCTCAAGAGACTGAGAAGGTAAGGTGTTCTTTGGGGAATGGAGCTGGGGCAACATTTAACTTTAGATAAAATTTATTTTTGTTCTATTTGGACTGTTCTTTCTCTTTTGTAAAGAAAATAAGAAGAACCATAGGATCAGACAAAAGCCCTAGACTATAATAACCGGGGGGGGGGGGGCAGTCCATCCTGGGGCCTTGTAAGGGTGAGGAAGAGAATCAGGTGTAACAAAGACTGAGTAAATGCTGGAAATGAGGGGAAGACCTATGGGGAGAAAAAGAACAGGGAAAAAGAGAAAAGAAAACAGAGGTATGAGGGAGACAAAGGAACTTAAACAGGGCTGATTCAGGGTGAAAAGACAGAAAGGCCAGCTGAAAAGAAAAGGCTGGGATGAGGGAGAGAGAGAGCACTGCACAAAGCAGAGTGGGAAGAACAAATGAGTTTTTAATCCGGGCCAAGATATTTTCTTTCCTAGCACCTAATAAGACATCTCTCATATACACAATTAAAAAAAAAATTAAAAAACAGTACAGTAATACACATTCAAGGCATGCCTTGCAATGTGCTTCTTGGTCTCACTGTGTGAGTTTTGGTTGTCACAGATTTGTTTTAGCAGATATATTGTGTGTGTATGTGTGTATGTATATATGCGCGCGCGCGCACGTGTGTGTGTATATATATAGATATATATAGACATAGACACACACACACACACACACACACACACACAGTGCATTGTAATGGACATTCAAGTCATTTCCAACTTATGGCAACCATAAGGTGACCCTATCACATGGTTTTCTTGGCAGGATTTGTTCAGAGGACATTTGTCTTTGCCTTCCTCTGAGGCTGAGAGAATGCAACTTGCACAAGGTCAGCCAGTGGGTTTCCACAGTTGAGTGGGGATTCGAACCCTGGTCTCCAGTCCTAGTCCAACATTCAAAACACTACTCTACGCTGGCTGTCTTATCATCAACCACTGAATGTATTAACCAGATGCAATTTTTAACAAGACATATTTTGACCGTGGGAAGACGTAATTACTTACCTATGAGATCCTCATGAACTGCATAACTTAGTTCTAAAACAGAAGCATGTATTCTGATTTAATATATAATAGAAATAAAAATAAAATTTAAGCTTCAGTCAATATTATTTTTAGAAGCACTGTTTCTTAAACATGAAGGTGACAAAACAATAGGATGATATTTGAACATGGAATTTTGTACAGGCGATACAGTATAAACCAAGTTATGAAATGATAAAATCACTAAACTAACTAGAGTCCTCCCTCCATATTTGCAGGTTTGATCTTCATTAATTTGATTATTTGCGAAGTTCGCATGTGCCTCTCCTCACTTCTCCTCCTCCAATTCCCTTGCATTTTGCCAGGCACAGTGAAGGAAGGCGAGCACCCAAATAAAAGGCAAGGGAATGGGGGGAGAGGCTCACAGACGTCTTTCTTTTCCCTTTTGGAGCTCCCCACTCCCATTCTGTTGCCTCCGGCCCTGGCGCTGAGAACTCATACCAAGGCAATAGGCAAAGAAATGTGGGGCAGAGTCCTGTGCAAACTGTTCCTTCTCCCCTCCAGAGCTCCCCCTCCAATTCTCTTGCCTCTGGCCCTGGAGCACAAAAGACAAGGGAACAGGAGGGGGAATCCCGGAAGGGAATGTCAGGCGCTTGCAAAAGTGGAGGGGCCACCGTACCTTACAAATGTTCCCTTACATTACTATATAGGCCTCCCAGTACATAAATGAGTCTTTGAGATGTACCAATTTTACCCAAACATGTAAAGATCTGAAAAAGTTTTATTTTTTAATTGCCAATATGTTGCATTCTAAACTGTAAATTGTGCTAAATCTTTTAACGTTGATTTTTGTCTATACACCCTCCTAAGATCTTGCAATTCGTTGAGGATTTAACTGTTTTAAATAAATGAATAAATAAATGAGTTTAGATTTGAGCATTTCTGGATTCCAACTTTAAATATAAATGCTGTATGCATATGTGCAGTATGTCATAGTTCAGGTACAATTAACACTGCACAGGTATCATTGAGAGAACTGGTGTAATTAATGCAGCCCAAGTGCATTAATATTTTTAAAGATATAATACTTTAATTGAAATATTTTGCAAGTAAAGTGCTCACCAACATGTAAAAGGTATGAGCAGTCCTTCACTATGATTTCTCCTCTCAGTTTACCATCTTGAAGATCAGCTATCACCAATTCAGAATTCATATCCTTTAAAAAAAAAAGGAAAGAAAACTGAGCCATTACTAGGGAGTTGTTAGTATTAAGGAGTGATTATTTATTATCATCATCATCAACAACGGGGCACTATCAATAGGCAGGTGCTTCAAAACAACACACAGTTTCTTGCCGTGGAGTGACATTCTAAACCAGGGTTTGAAAACCTCAGGCCTCGTGATGAATCCAGCCCTCCTGGGGAGTCAAATGAGAATGCAATACCTCCTTTCGCTATGATACGTTCATTTGATGTTTTCCCATTCTAAAAGGAAGAAGCGATTAATGGCAGTAAGAATTCTAAGCCAAAATGTGCTGAGATTGCCCTCTCACTTTTTGGCCTTTGATCCTATCAAGAACTGGTATACAACCCTTGAGAATTTTCTGATACTGAATCTGATCCTTGGCCTGAAAAAGTTTCTCCACCCTGCTCTAAACCAAAGTTGGAGAAACTGGCCTTCCAGCTGTTGTTAAGAGGACAACCCCGCTATGCGTGGCTGTACTGGCTCAGTCTAATGAGAGCTGGAAACTGTAGTCATCTGGGAGAACCACAGGTTTGACAACCCTCCCTAAAATGATACAGAGAAAGAAACAGAAGAACGATGGGAAGGTGTATGTAAGATTAAATGGGTGAGCAGAGTGCATTCAGTTCCATGTGCTTAGTTTCAATGAGGGCTGAAGACTTGGGGGCCACTGCCAAAGACTTCGCAAGCAACCTGTATTTTAGAAAAGATTTAAGACGCGGAATCATACCAGTTTTTTAGGTGGCAATTGTAGACATATGGGACAGCAAAAAAGAATTGCTGGATTAGTTTAAAGAAGGGAAAAAAAACTTCAGGTAGCTGACATGATGAAGCTGAAGGAGAAAAATCATGACTAGTTTTTATTTAAAAAATAAATAAATACAGGAGTATAACTTTAAAATTCTTTACTATCAAATACAATTCTTTACCTTTTGCTTAGTGTATATGACCACAGTGACCGAACCATCTGTCTGGAACCAATCATAACTGAAAAAGAATGAGAAAACTATAAAAACGTTTGAAACAAACATTTAAATATTCTTCTATATGAGTCTGTCTTCAAATCCCTTTGCTCTGTCTGGCTTGGTACTAATTGTTTATGCTTCAACCTCATCTTTAAAATCAGACTGCTCATTGGTTGCTTTTGACCAGATTTTTGTTCAGTCCTACAGTTTTAGAGTCAGCCTCTCTAGTATTCTTATCTAACTCATAAATATATCGTATACATTCAGAAGAGCTTCATGTAATTAACTCTTCCTGAGTCACCATTTTGTGTTTGCCTCTGATTGATAGACCTCAGTGTTTTAATAAAAAACAAGACATATACCACAAGTTTCAGGCCTAAGAATCTCTTATTCAGAATCCCTTAAGCAGAACAGGGGAATAGATTCTAGATTCTGTACTACAGCAATGGCATTAATTGAACTATAAGTATTAATATTATAAACCATCAGTATATAACACCAGAATACACTCCTAATAAATGTGTGTTCTTTAACACATACGAAACCCTACAGATAGAAGCAACTTAAGAAGGCAAAATATTATAATACCTCGGCACTACTTCTTTTGAACTGTTATCCAAAATTTTATTTTCAGGAAACATACCTACAAAGAAAAGGAAAAGAAAGCACATACAGTTTAACACATAAAGATTTGAAAAGCAGATAGCACAGCAGATGAACTGTAAACAGATACATTAGTTTAATATTATTATACTGATAGATATATTACACCAAACATCTATTGGCCTAACCTACCTCTCAGGATTGTTGTGCAAGTAAATGAGTATGGAGGGGATGGCAGCAAGGAAGGTAGCATATATGCTGCTCTGAACATCTTGGATGAAGGATAAGATGCTAATTAAAGCAATGTATTGGGCTAAAAACAGGTGCATTATCTATTTGGGAGTTAAAAACCTACTGGAAGTAGTTCAGAATGTTCAATTTGTTCAGTTTGACTTCCTCAGGTGTTTTAAATATTAAGTAGTCTTTCACAGTCTAAGAACAAAAGACAGTCAAGAGCAAGTCACAAAGCACCCTAATCAAGAGAGATGGTTCATGATTCCCTAAGTACAATTAATGGCACAGATAACACTTCCAGACTACGACACACAGTCAATGGGACAGAACAATATTGGTTCATATATTCGTTGTTGAACAGCAAAACATAATGGATACTGTCCAATATTTAGTGTAACATGTTTAATGGAAATAATATTACTAAGAAACTGGATTGTCTCACTAGTAAACTAAGGACTTAGATCTTAAAGTCTTAACATTCCCATGAGTGGGACTCTGCTTGCGGGACAATTTGCTAGTTGAAGAAAAGGCAATGTCATCTTTGGAATGACATCTTTACTTGAAGAAATGTATTTATATGCATTTATTATAAGCTTGGTTAAGGAATGATGGCAGACAGTAAATTTGATTTTGTTCTGTTGAGCTTTGTTAAGTTATATTTCTTTCAATAAAAGTAAAAAAAAATGGTGGGTAATTTTCACTATTCATTTTCCTCTTTGCAGTCTCCTGAAGCCCCCTCTCCTAAAATATGGGAGGCTCAAAGGACTGAGAGAGCCAGCATGGTGTAGTGGTTAGAGCAATGGACTAGGCTCTGGAGACCCGAGTTCAAATCCCCCCTCAGCCATGGAAATCCACTGGTTGACCTTGGGCGCATCACATTCTCTCAGCCTCAGAGGATGGCAAAGGAACACCCCACAAAAAAAATCTTCACAAGAAAACCCTGTGATGGGTTGCCTTAAAGTTCCCGCAAGTCAGAAACAACTTGAAGGCACACAGAAACAACAATAACAACAACAACAACAACAGAGTGAAAGAGTAATCAGCACAAATTCCCCAAACCATCATTGGCAGGAACATCCATTACCACTAAAGCACATCAACAAAGGGAAGCGACACTTAGTAATCAAGCCAAAAACGGTGAAGTAAGGAGCAAAGTCCAAAAGAACACTCATGTTTCCTTATACTGTTAGATAACCAGATAATATGGGATGCCTTCAAGGCAGTTATAAGAGGGAAATGTATTAATATAGAGATAGGAGTAAAGAAGAAGAAGAAATACTTATATAGGCAAACTCTTACAAAAGAAGCAGAAACACTACAGAAAGAATATCACAACTATAATAGCAAGAACATAAAAATACATTGGGAAAACAAAAAGAAGGGGTTAGAAAATTTAGATTAAGCCACTAGCACAAAGAATGTGTTTTATATAAGGAACGAATTCCACACTTGGGTTATGAAGAGTATGAAGGTTTGGGCAAAATATACTCTTCATTATTTAGTATATGTCCTGAACTCAGGAACAGAAAGGCCATTCAAAAATACTGACCTTCAGCTGTGCTAATAATAGAATAAGGATGAATAAGAAATGATGTGTACAACAGTGAAAAAAAGAACAAAATCCAAACTGTGAGGGTGATCTTTAAACAGTGAAACATAGTGAGTTGCTCTTTCCCCATCTTGTTGCATGATGATATGCCACTATTTTTTAGTATTATGTAGAAACAGTCTAAAAATCATGCCAAATCATAACTGTTTGAGAATGGAATATTTTCCATTAATCATTTCTTCAAGTTGAGAA
Organism: Cyclura pinguis; assembly: GCA_030412105.1. NCBI lineage: Eukaryota > Metazoa > Chordata > Lepidosauria > Squamata > Iguanidae > Cyclura > Cyclura pinguis. The sequence continues at coordinate 125,382,886 of CM059599.1, forward strand.
ACAGCTGAATATCACTCAAGATGCTCTACATGAGCCAAATTAACAGTCTGCAAACAGCACTATAAAACAAACAAACAAGAGGAAACAAAATAAACAAGAGGAAACTTGCAAAACCCACCATCTTAGCATAAACATTTCCAGGGGAAAGTAGTTTCAGATAACCTTTAAAGATACTTTACAAACACTGCTAAGACATTAACTAAAATTTATCTTGTTTTGTTTATCTACAAACAAAAGTCAATTCTATTTAGAACTGCAATATTCGTTAGACTGAAAGCCATGTTTAACATTTTCAGTAGTCCCCTTGTTTTTTGTCCTTAGCTTTATTAATGGAAATCTAATTTAGTGGAAGAACATTAGCTTCTCAATCTTGCCATTTAGTTTTCTGACTTCTTCTAGATAGTTAAATTACATTTAGAGAAAAATTCTACTATACATGAAAGATGGAATTGCACTAGAAATATCACAATGTAAATACCAATTCTGATGTAGACAAGAAAATTATTATTGAATCATTTATATTCTGCCTTTTCTCTAATACTGGGACTCAGGCAAAACAGCAGCAACACTAAGAATGATTTGAGTATTGTTTTAAAAAGTGCAAATCTACCTGTATAATTACTAGAACTGTTTAGTGTGACAACAGCTCAAATGGATGGCCATGTTACTTTCTCCTTATCTTTCCACTCTCCTCTTCCTCTGTCCAGTCCAAAATGCATTTCCCCTCTCAATCCCAGAGAGTTTTCACTGTCACATTTCTCTGCTCCCTTAACCACACCCCAGCCATATAAAGGTCTTTCTCCCCATTCCTCCCCTGGTCATTATATTTCATTAGTTTGCCATTTTAGCATTGTCGCTCCTGACCCAGGATTCTTAAGAATGACAAGATACAATTAGAGCACATGTTTGTACAATAGCTCAGCTCAGTAAGTTGGGATATAAATGTTTTTTGTTTGTATGTGCCATCCCATCTCTTCTTCCTTCACAGAAGCTATAATTAAACCAAGACATCTTTAATTAACTATAGTCTCTAGTTTCAGTTCCAGCCAAGTCAAATAACCATGGTTTCTCAACTTGGGATAGAAAGAGAAACCATGGTTAGAGATACCCATATTGCATTCTCAGCACAACATAAAGAAAGGAACAGGGGGCTGTGGGAAGGTGTAGTAATATTTACCTATCTCTGCCTCTCAAAAATGGTCATCTGAACCAGGTGAGTAAGCACATTTAAAAAAAAAAAATCACACCTGGAAAGGGATATTGGAGAATAAAAGAAAATAGAGGGAGAGTAACTAATTTGTCCAAGAGATAGCTGAGATTTAGGTTTTTTAAAAAAAACTAAAATTATGAAAAAGAAATAAAATTTTTAAAATACAAATGTTATAACATTCAATGAAATTAATTTAGCAGCAGTATGATGATGCTCTGGGATCCAGAACTTTTTTTAACCATTGTTTGGCTATGGATGGCTTTAGCACACCATTATATCCATTTTCTTAAACTTTCAAGGTTTGCTGAAATCCAGATTGATAAAGTCCATTGAAATCAATGGCTCTTTCAGCCATTTAAAAGAAACTCAATGAATGCTGGATCCACTGAACTCACTGCAGGAGTCAGTAATATAAGATTTGTTGTAATCAGAGAGAGCCAGCATGGGCCAGAGAAAACTCATGACCACAAAATCCAAAGAAATCCAGTCTCACAGAAATTAATGGCACATCAATTAATCATAACAACAGAAGATAAACACAATCAGCTTTGCCAGGATTTGGGCCTGTATGTCTGAAATTCAGCTATGAAACCAGCTACTGCTAGTAAAGAAAATATCCACATCATGTGCAAATTTTTCATTCTGGTGAAAACAGTATGAATAAAACCCATTCATTTAGCATAAAAACTAAGCGTACAGATTACAATATGTAGGTTAAGTGTCCAACCACACTTAGGATTTTAAAGTTTTCCTGTTCATGGCCATGTAATTCATAACAACCTAACAGCAAAGAGGCTTTAGTCTTCCTCATTCTGATTAACTTGTCATCACAGAATCACAGAATAGCAGAGCTGGAAAAGACCACAAGGGCCATCGAGTCCAAGCCCTGCCATGCTAGAACACAAAATCAAAGCATTCCCGACAAATGGCCATTCAGTCTCTGCTTAAAACCTCCAAAGAAGGAGATTCTGCCACACTCAGAGGCAGCATGTTCCACTGTCAAACTGCTCTTTGATGCCACCCTATCCTTGAAAATGTAAAACCAGATCTCCCCTATCTAACAGGCTCATTTCCATTTGATATTCTATTTCCACTCTAATTTAAGCATATTTAATCCAATCCAAGGAAGGAAGCCACTGAGCTGAATTATTATAAAAGTAAGAAAGAAAAGATGCCATAGTTCTGATGAACACAAATATTCTAATTGGTAAAATCAGTCAGAAAGAGGTAATGGCATGAATGACTCGATGGGCAAATGGGGTGCCCACAGAGCAATATGTGATCACCTTTTCACCCCCTGCTTGCTCAAGTGTCACAGCCCTCTAGATTTACACGCCAATATATCAAGTCCAAGCATTTTGTTAGTTTTGTAGCAGAAGAAAGTTCCTTTATTAAAGTCAGTAAGGAGTTCTGCCATAATTTGTTCTATTACAGCCACATCACAAAGTAAGGCCATTCCCTTCCACAAATGAAGAATTAAGGCTGGAAGAAAATTATTTATCCAAGTCCGAAAGTAATGCGAGATCTACCACATGACATGTGCTCTTGTAGTTTTTGCAGAAGACAGTAAAATCCCCTTCTAAGCTTTGTAGTAAATATCAATTATTTTTGTCTTTCTCATTAATGGATGGCTAACACATACTGTATTCCATACAAAAGCATACTGATCCTTAGCAGATCTGTTGTCATAACTTGGTTCCTATCTTTTTCTCAAGTAATAGGCAATTTAAAATGGTTTCTTAAGGGAAAGGTTTGTCTATGTGATACATTGTGTCTGAGAAAAACACACAGAAGAGGAGAAATTTGTCAGAAGCTTTATTTACACAAAGCTGATGACTCAGTTCTGCTGTGCTAAGCTCAGCCTACATGCAACAAATTCTTAATTCCAACCCCTTTTACATGGTTCATAGAAACAACCTACTACTGCTTATGCATGTTCATATGGAAGCAAAATAAATGTCCCAAGAAGCATGTTTCACTTGCAGCTCTTTCCTGGTTACTTGTTCAAATGACCCTCCCATTGACTTTTTTCAAAGGTAAGCGAGTATGGTTCCTCCAACAAACATGACTTCTGGCGCTTGTAAAAAACTCTTTAATAGTACTTGTTCAACACAAGATAGTGAGAATTACAACACAAAATATGTTTCTACTCTATACTCCCATCTTAGGCCCTTTCCGCACGGCATTTGCCATGTGAAAGGGCGCCTGGAGCATCGCACGATTGTGAGGAGTGATCTGCATGATGCACTCACAATCGCACAACGCTCCAGGCTAGGGCAGGTGCTGACCGTGCACCTTTTCATTTTTGGCTGGAAGCCGAAAATGGTGCGTAATCACGCATTGCTCCCGGGCCCCACGCGCACTTACCTGGCGTGCGGAGCCTCTGGAGCCGCGTTGGTTGTGCTTCCCGCCCCAGCACAGCCTGGGAAACTCCCAGGCTGCACTGCGGAAGGAAGAGGTGGGGCTCTCGCACGAGCAGGCAGCTCATGTGGAGCCGAAGGACCCCGGACGCGAGAGCCTCTTGCAAGACGCTGCTCACGCGATCCCCGCACCCCAGCGCCGGAAGAAGGTAAGGTGCAGAAAGAGCCTTAGCCTCAGCTGATAAGCAATTTTTCTCATACTCTCTCATTCTAAAATACGTACATACATACATACATGGGGAAGGGAGAGAGTTAATTCATTACCCTACTCTAGAAAGATAAAATACTTATTTTGCATGTAGTATGTTGTTATACTTCTGATAAGCTATTCTCTTTGACAGAGAAATCTACCACCAAATTAAGTATCAACTTAACTGATGGAGTACATTTAAATTACAAACAGAAAATCTATTTCTGATTAGGGATGCTGTTCTGCTAATTAAGTATTTACATAGCCAAGCCAAGGGAAAGGAAAGCAACATTAATATCACAAAAAGAACAAAATATTAGCATGAGTTTGGGGCAGAATCTAGGACTGTGGAACTGAGAGGAAAGAAGAGTTCTAATTCTGTTAAACACATTTTACTAAAAACTGTAGTAAGCTAGACTGAGGAAGAAATATAAAGCATCCTTTTTACAGCAGCTAGTGAATCCCATAGGAAACAATCTTTCCAAAGGGATTATTTACAAAACGCTCAAGTAAAGGTTAATACCTGATTTCAACTAATTAAAAACACTGATGAAATTCAATAGTTCTGTGTGTGACTGGGGCCACAGCACTAGGGGAAAAAAATAAATGAATTTTTACATACTTTGTCCAGGAAAAGAAAAACTTCAAATGGTTCTGATGGTCATTGAGCTTACATCAATCTGTGCTTCTGAATACAGAACAGAGCAAGTGATATGTGAATAACATTTGAATGCTCACTTGACATCTCTTCTCCCATTACAGCAGTGAGAACATTTGAAACTTTTTATGCTCTAGCATGTGCCAAATTTGTCCTCATTCTCTACAAATACTTGCTAGAAAAATCAAATTGTAAGGATGAACGATGTCTCAATAGTACTACATATAGACGTACAGGACAGATCATAAGAAATCAAGAGGCAGTAAAAATGCCAAGACAAGAATGGTACTATTTTTTAAAAAAAAAATTCAAGAGTGGTGATATTAAAGGAAAAAGTGAAAGAAGAGTTCAATACACATCTTTCCTGCTGTACTGATATTTTTGAAACACAAAACTAAAGAAAAAAGGGGCTGTGACAGAACAGATGTCACTTGGCAGTTTTCTGGGTTCTGACATTCCTGTGCAACCATAAGCAAAATTCTTCCATCAGGCAAAATACTGCAAAAGCCTTGGTGCAGACCTACAGGAAATTTCACTTCCCGATAAGATGACACTTACCACTTTCACTCAAATTGCCTGATTTTCTCTTGTTTAAATACATCCCTGTAGTCTATCTTCTCTTAACCTGTCATTTGTTTGGGCTGTGTATTTCAATTCAGAGTTTGAGGGTGGTGGGGGGGAGGAGACAAGTGACAGATCTGAAATGGACAGTCCTACATTTCGTCAGGAAACTTAGAAATATCAGCTGATTCCTTCCAATGCTTGACTGCCTGCCTCCACTTGTGCATTGCTTATTTTTTAAAAAGCAAAGTAGAAGGCTGAGAGCATGAAGACTTACCATTCAAGATCCTGCTTCCTGCAGGTACAGTGGGGAAGGTCTCTGCAAGTGTGCAAGAAAAGTGCAGTGATCATGACAGTAGAAAACTTCCTGCTTAGGATAATGATATCAAAACATGGTACAGAAAAGAACTTTTATTCATGACCTGCTAAGCTAAAGGAACAAAATGCTATGTAAAATTTCAGCTCTAAAGAAGTAAAATGTAACACGGGCAGATAGACTCCACTGTATGTAAGTATATTTATTTATGCACCAGCACTGTGCTTTAAAAATATATATTATAAAGGTGAGCATTTAGACACACATCACTAAAACAATTTCAGTATCTGAAGTAACAAATGCCAAATAAAAGTATTGATCCATGTCAATCATATTAAGAAAGTAATCTTCCACACTCCTCCTTTTGAAGACATATCTTTTTTACAGGGCCCAGGAGTGTAAAATCAAGTTACATGCAGCAGAAGTTACTTAGCGAGTTGGGTTGGAAGAAAAAAGAACTATCTGACCCACTGTCAGCACGAAGTTAAGAAGCTGCTTCAGAGCAAAACAGATGCCCAAGAAAGCAATAAAGTGGCTAGACAAGGAGAGGTTGGCCAGGGAAAAAAAACAACAACACGAGTCTTAGGTGTTGCTCACAATCTGAGAATGGTTTAATCATATAAAAGTGATAAACCTGAACCAAGGTTGTTCTGTTTTAAATCTATTTTGTTGTACTTAAAGATCACTAAGCCAATTTAGCCTGAAGAGTTCTCATGCAACAAGAAGAAACCACATCACCACACTGCAGCTTCCAAGCATGCTAACAGCATCAGCTACCTAGCAACAGTAAAATCCTATCTCAGATTCTCCACTGCTGACTTGATGAGACAGACAAGCAGATTAAGAGAGGAAACCTGAATGGTGCCTTTAGAAGTGAGACACCATTTAGGGATGTTGGCAAGCATTTAAAACATGCATGGCTGACAACAGAAAACTTGTACGTTAAAAGCATGTATGAGAGAGCAAAAGCCCTGATTTCAGAGGTGATACAATCTAGTTTTACACGTTAAAATCTCACCTATCAAGCAGTGCTTCCAAAAAATAATCTGACATGGATGTTCATACGTAGCACATTGCAAACAGTTTTTGAAACACATCTTCCCCAAAGTTTAAGACAAGTAGCTTGTGACAAGGTGAAGCAATAAGGCAACCGTGGGACCATTACAACAATTGCACAATAAATGGATGAAAGAACATGTGACATTAACATAACATAACATTAGCTTTTGTGTGCAACAGTTGCACAGGTAAGCAAATTTTCTAGTTCTGTACACAAGCTCTGGCAAGCAACTGGCCATGGCTTCCAAAAATGTGTACAAAAAAAAATCTATGTTCTGCATGTTAATTATGTAAAAATAATTTATGACTATAGCAGCAACTGCTTCATATAAAGATTTCTTTTAGTTCATATCCATGTAGAACTCCCTCCCTTCTAGATGTCCACTTTTCCCCCACCCACGCTGTACTGGCGGAGAGGTTTTTTTTTTAAACTTTGATAGGCAAGACTCATTAACTAGGATTTCCTAAGTTATTACTATTTTATAAACTACTGTTTGAGATTCATTGTTTTATTGTTATTTTAATAGTTTATCCTCATACTCATAAGCAACTTTCAATACTTTTTAGATGGCAAAATGAGTAGATGAATGAAAATAGCACGCATATTTATAAGGGTTAAATCAAAGGCACTGTCTGAGGTATGAGAGTGACATACACAGCATCAATTATTTGATTGTCATAATCCAAATCTATAAAAAAGGTTGCAAACATGAAAAAGCCAAAACACACAACAGTATCTTCTATAGGAAAAACAGAGACATGCTAAATGAATATAAGAATGGTAATATGGTACAGCATCTCAGATCAGGACTGAGGCCTTGGAAGAGAGGACAATACTGTTGGATGTCAATTCTGCATCTGGCACTCCTATGCAAGAGCTAGCACTGTACTAGGCTATCTTGTCAGCGGAAACAAGCAAGAGTTTGCATGGAAAACCTCTCATACATTCCCAGCATCCATTACAAAACAGAAAGAAGAACATTCCTCCCATAGGTTTGCATATTTGATAGTCTTCTAAATTTGTAGTGCTAGAGAGTAAATGCAGTAAACATGCTCACAAACCCAGGCATCACAAAAAGTCAAGATTCCCTATACCTCCCTGTCAAGGTACACTACAAAGAGGAAATCTGGTTTTCACAAAAGGTATATTATGATCTTAGAAGTATCATAAACTGTTTTGCCATAAAAACAAAGCAAAAACTGGGGAACACCCAACAGATTATGGTGAAGAATGTAGAGACAAGTCTTGAAGTGTGCTTTTGACGGATGTTTCACTGAGGAAAAAAAGCCAGTGAAAGCCAATTAAAAAGAGCTTTTTCACCAACAAGCTTGGCAGAACACCTTGAGACATGCATCCAGTTTTGTTATAAACTACGGGCAGGCAACTTCCAGAGGTCTGGAGCTGCAGTCTGTTTTAAGCCTGTAGGGTCCTTTTTTCTACCCCTAAAACACATGGGGAGAGAGAATGGGATGAAATGGCCAATTCATGTCCACTAACTGGATACAATGAGCCATGCTGGAGCCATTTTGCCCTAGGATGTGAAGGGGGGCACGGGCATAGAGGACCTGAAGACTGCACTTTGCCCATCCTTACAAAACATACACAGTACAGCCTTCTCCCAGCTTGGTACCCTTCAGATGTTTTGTACAACACCCATCAGCTCCAGTTAGCCAGCACACAAATGTTCAAGGACAAGACGCATTGTCTTTTAAGACACCTAGGAGCCCCAGGTTAGGGAAGGTTGCTGGTGCTTCTCAAGATACCATTCTTGTAATAAATCATGAGCATTCAAAACAGTTCATGTTGTCATTAAAGAAAGAGCTCCCAACCACACTGCTTGGAACAACCACCCACGGAAATTTCTTTTAGAATATGATGCTTACCTTTCAAAGGAGCAGCAAAAGGTTTGAGTGCCATTCTTCCAACCATGCACTCTTTCAGCATTGACTCATAATTGACCCAGCGATGAACCTGCACAAGAGAAAACAGTATTACTTTCGATGCCTGATAAAGACGATATTAAGCTATTGTATTCCCTAAGACATCACTGAGGACAAGAATACTGGAACAAACGGGTATTGCTTTTTCTCCAAATGTGAACTCTAAATGTGCAGCTCACTGTTCCTAAGCAGACCAGCTATACTAACAAAAGAAGCACTGTTTTGTGTTCTTTGAAATTTTTTAAAAACGTTTCTTTGGGGTATCAAGGGAACTCTGTTGGGTAAGCTGTGGGTGTGACCTCCCCAATATCCAATGAGAACTAATGCTCAAGATATGAAGATGACAAAGTAAAAACAATACTTTGAAAAAAATGCAGATATCTATATATGTATCAGTGCATTCAAAACAGGAAGAATGCAACTACATGGGCTAGTACTTAAGTTTCTTATTCCACTTTATACATTCTTAGATAAGAGTGTACCCCACTGAATTTGAATGTATTTTCTCAATACTAACATACAGGATATGGATTAGTTAAAGTATTTTCAGAGTGATGAAATAGCTTTGTCTTGAACTCATGTCACCATTCACATCTTTCCTCTTATCTCTTACATCACAATAATCATCCATAAAGGAATCCAGTAGCACTACTGAGCACTATTACTCTAGCATGAGCTCTCGTGGTGTCCAGTCTACTTCATCAGACACTTACTGGAGTTCAGAAAACCTTATGCTAGAATAAATCCGTATACAAAGGGATATTGTAGCATCTTTGAGACTAACTGAAAGAAGTTTGTAGCGTAAGTTTCCATAGACTGAGTCTACTTCATAGAAAAGCTTATGATGCAAATGTCTTTCTCTGTTAGTCTCAAAGCTGCTACAACATCCCTTTGCATACTGACCCAGACTGATGTGGCTATGTCTCTGAATTCTAGACTAAATCAGTTAGTCTCAAAGGTGCTACTGCATTCCTTTATGTCTTTTTACACTAAAACCGTGGGTTAGCTCTTTGAAAACTACTGCAATGCAATAAATAGTCTTTCAAAACAGGTGTTGGCAAAGTGTAACCCTGGAACAGTATGTGCCCCCATCCCCCTGGCTGTTTTTGCAGACCTTAAACCACCTAGACTCTCCAGACCCACCTTCCTTTTCTGGATAAAAAAAGAGGGTGAAATCACATTCCTGGTCGCCTCAAGGGACAGCAATTCATCTTTCAAATAGGTTGCAAGGTTCAACATCAAGCAATACCCGTTTTTCAAAAATAGATATGGACTGCCAACCACTTCCAGTTTTGCTCGCTTGCCTGTCATTTGTGGCAGACCATGTAGCCCCTGGAGGGTCCCAGAAAAGAAGTCTCTAGATCTGAGGAAGTTGCCTACCTCTGTTTTGAAAAGCAGAATTGCAGGTTCTTCTTCTTGTTACAAGGCACCTTAATGTGAAATACTTGAATTGTGTTTTGATGAACTGAATGCCAACTGCACTGCTGTTACCTGATCAAACAGATCTGTTCCATCAGATCCTGCTGCTTTCATTAACTCATCTTCACCACCCGGGTGATATTCCATATATGGTGTGACATTATATACAAGACCTAAAAAGTAAAAAAAACAAAAAATTAAAATATTTCCAAACAGGGTAAAGTGACACAGGCCACAGCTACTCATAGGAAGGCTGGAACACAGGATTTTAGTAGACCAAAAGCTAATTGTGAGACAATAGTGTGATATGGGAAGAAAAAAAGCCAACGCAGTTCTGGGCTGCATCAACAGAAGTGCACTGTCCAGATCATGGGAACAGTGCCTGCTTATTCTTTGATAAGACCTCGCCTGGAATAGTCTGTCCAGTTCTGGACACCTCACTTAAAGAAGGATATTGACAAACTGAAGTATGTCCAGAGGAGGGCAACCTAAGATGGCAATGGGTTGGGAAAACAAACATGAAGAATGGCTGAAGGAGTTGGTATACTCAGTATGCAGAAGAAAACAGTAATAGGTAATACAATAACAGTTGTACGGCTCTCATGTGGAAAATGGAGCAAACTTGCTTTCTGTCGCTCCATAGGTAGAACCCAAACCAATGGATTCAAACTACAAGGAAAGTGATTCTGATTAAATATTGCAAAGAACTTCCTGAGAGTAAGAGCTTTTTGACAGTAGAACAGACCACCTCAGCAGAGAATGAATTCTTTCAATAAAGGTTTTTAAATGGTGGTCAGCTGTCAGGTATGTTTTAGTTGTGGATGTCTAAACTGGCAACAAGTGGACTAGATAACCCTTGTGTTCCCTTCCAGCTCTCTATTTCTAAGGGTCACCAGTTAAAACATGGAGATTTTGTCACAAAAAAAGTGTATGTGAATTGGTACACAGGCTTTTATTAATAGGCTGTTTTTTGTTTACAGATGCTGTTAATCCAAAGTAACTACCCACCAGCAACAAAATAGCTAGAACAGGGGAGAGGAACATTAGCTTAATGGGGACACTGAATAACCCCCATACCACTCCAGCTGCAGGCCAGGTGACATCAGGAAAGACAGCCACACCCCCTGATATCATTTGGTCTCAGGCTTAAACGCATTAACTTTTCTTGGTTGCAGAGTGAAGCTATATACATCCCAATCTGACTGCAGGGGACTCCTAAAGAAGGTGGCACTTGGGTCACGATGCCAACTTTGCTAGGCACCAGGTAGTGCCTGAATCAGGGTGACTTCACCCACTACACAACCTCCTTCACAGGGAAGAATGCTAGAGAAGCAAAGCTCTATACTATCATCACCATTCAAATATAAGGTAATCATGGGGATTCCCCATAAGCCTCACTCACCTTCCCAAATGAAGCCAAGTGGGATGGGCAAAATTCCCATTGGATTAGAACTACTCATGTGTCTTACTTGCTCCAAGCTTTGGTAGGAAAGTGGCTTTATCAACTAAAGCTCTCCAAAATTCCTCAAGCAGCACAGTCAGTCACTGAACAAAAATACAACTTCTCCAAACTCTGCAATGTCTTTGAGACTGAGAAGGCAAGTACCCCATAAGGGAAAGCTCTCACTCCAGGAAGGAAGGGAATTCCTTGAAACCTCTATAAAGCAGACTGAAACCAGAAGCCAGTGGTTTTTGTCTCTTATCCAAAGTAAAGCAAGCTTAGGCACCAGGCTTTACAAGACATTTCAGCGTCACCTCTATCTGTGGATCCATTCAGTCAATACTATTATGGGACCTAACAATACTGATCATACCACCCAAGGATTCTTTCAATATGAGTATTTAGTTCAGTGCTAGACAATACAAATGGCTCCAGGTTCAGCTCCTGGTATCTTGAAAAGAAAGTGGCCAGCAAACAATAGGAAAGGCCATGGCCTAAGACTCCAGAGAGCTACAATCAGTTTAGCATACATAGGACTAGATTCCTGTAGATAATATTGGTCTAGACTGGATAAACTGCCTGACTTGATATAAGGTAGCTTCTCAAGTAAAGACAATGCCTTTCCGGCAATCCATTTCCATAGAACCAGGTCATTTTCCATGGAGGAAAATATAAAAGAGTACAAACGGGCAGCTGTAGAAAGCATTTTAGTCTTCTATACGCTCCTTTCTCAACAAACATCAAGACCAAACAGAGGTTCTGGTACAAAATTGCTGGACTAGAATTCATGAGCAAGTTATTACCTATACATGCTAAACCACCACTGTTCCCTTCTTTCCCATGACAGGCATTAAATTAGTAAAGCTAGAAGAATCAACCACTACTTTGGGGAGCTGGCTCTGTCTTTTATACCTCATATACAGCATATGCTCCAGGCATTTCATGACCATTCGTTTACAAAGCACTGTTCCCACTTTATCTTGTATACGTTTTATGTGTTTGGACCACAGTACATGTACAAGATCTTAAGGGCTTGTATGAATCCCTCAATCTATTAGTGTCAGAAGGAAGGCTTCTGGTGGTTATCCACAGACAGAATATGAGGACTACAGGTACTGGGAGGGAGAGCCTTCCTTCACTGTGAGCTGGCTTCTAAGGTGCAAACATTTAGGCTTTCCCGAAAGGCAGAGTATAACTGCTGCTGACATCTGAACAAGGGCTGATAGGAGGCAGGCCTCTATCAAAACAGCTTCCTCCTTCCGTTACTTGCCCTTTTTTTCTACTCATAGCCTCTCTTACAGGGCTATTTTCAGCAGCAAGAGCAGTCATGTTATATCGGCAGCTTATTGTTATCCCTTCTACACTGGCTGCTATTACTTCCAACATAGCAAGTATCACAAAGCTCCTATGATCCTTTCCACATGTATCACAAATGCCTACCTCTTTAATAATAAAACTGTTACAGCTTTAAGGAAGCACAAGGGTCAGTTCTTGCATGACACTATCAAAAAGTGTCATAACATATAGCAGTACTGCATATCAATGTATATTGTGTGTATGCATACATGCCTTTGAGTCAGCTATTGTCTTTACAGTGCCCCCATGAATTTCATAAGAGTTTTCTCAGCCAAAGAATGCTCAGAGGTGGCTTTCCCAGTTTCTTCTTCTGAAATACAGCATTACTGCCTCAGAAAGAACAGGCCATTTGTCAATTTATATCTGTTTACTTGAACATGGATATAATAGGGTATTAGTGTATTTAGAATAGTAGCCGATCAATCTTTTAGCTTCACATCCTTGCCCATTCAATATTTTCAAAAGATCTCAAATTCCTTCTGCTTCAAATATGAAAAGAAATACAAATTTTATTAAGGTCTTACGCTCAGCCACCCTTACTTTGGAAACGCATTCCATCCTACATGCATTAATAGTGCCATCTAGTGTAAAGTACTGAAAACTGCATAGCTTCAATCAAAGTCAAATGTAAATTCCACTGTTTCAGTGGCTCTACCTGAGTTGGAATTAGCAACAGGGCCAAAGTTTGTTTCCATCTTTCAGATGCATCAAATTTTAAGGATTATTGCAGGGAAGGGGACTAGAAATCTCAATTGTATGTGGGTTTATTGGTATTATTGCTTCCCATATTCATGTGACTGTTTCTAATGTTACTTACTGTGTTTGCTGGCATATAAGACTCACTTTTTTCACTCAAAAAATGCTGTTTGAAAATGGGGTGCGTCTTATACGCCAGTGTATCTTATACACCAGCAAATAGTATTTGCCAGTATGTAAATGGGGTGCATCTTGTACATGGATGTGTCTTATGCACCAGCAAATATGGTATTCATGCACCAATGTGGAACTATAGCAAGCTTTTCCCCTTCCTCACGCATGAAGTAATTATAGTTGCCATTATCATGCATGCCTTACCTATCCTGAGACAAGAGGCACAATACGCTTTGGTTAACTGTTTCACATTCTGATGGGTATTTGAGCTACTGTTGCAATCTGATCTAAGCTAGTCAGTACCAAAAAGACAGGAAGTGTTTGCTTGACTAGTTCAACAGCTACAAAAGAAACATTATTAATACAAGATAATGTATCTGGAAGCAGGTCTTCCAGAAGGAAACTAAAAGGGGATCGCTCACATTTATGGAGAGCAGGTAAGCATTAGGAATTGTGTGGCACTTCAGATTTTACCGAACTGCAATTCTTATTTATTTACTTTATATTCCATCTTTTTCCCAGCACAGGACTCAAGACAGCTTACAAAAATGCTAAAACAAGAAAAAGTCAAAGGCAGATAATAAAAAGTCAAAATATAATTAACTAGGCTAACATATTAAAATGTCGTTAAACATTTTTAAAAGTGTAAAATCAGTTAAAAATATAACAAAGTTAAAAACATACACATGCACACACCCTAAAAATGACTTCTAGCAGCGCCAGCCAGCACTGTGATAAATACTAGGAGCTACGGTTCAATAACATCTGGAGAGTGGCATGACTCCAAATCCTGGAGTAGGTCTATCAACCACAGTCCACTATGAAAGCTGAACAGAATCACCATAACGAGGAGCACTCAACCTCCAACTGCTTTCAAAGACATCTAGTTTGTCTCTGCAGGAAAACAGAATGTTGGCCCTCGCTTTGTTCCAGCAAGGCAATTCTTCTGTTGTAACCCAAACCGTGCAATGACACTCTGTAAACCAGAATGCAAAGTATGAAGTACTAGGTACTGTAACTGGCATAATGCATTTTGGTAGAACTGGAAGCAATGGGAGGGCTCTCACAGAACGCTTCAAATCCAATGAACACAACACAAACTTCTACTTCATCTCTACTTTAGCACTGTGTAAGTCAACTAAGAAAACTTGATATTTAATGATAGACTTTTGCTTCCCCATTCCACACCTAGCAGTCACCACTTAAAGTCCCACTTCACATATCGGTCTGTACTTCTCTTCAGAGGAAGAGAAGCATACTGATTTAGGATGAGAGAGAAATGATGTGGTCAGTGCTCTGTCCAAAAGTGCAGTCACAAATACATCAAGCTACTTGTTACTATCAAAGCACTAAACGGTTACTATCTGATCCCTCTTTTCAAATTCCAAACTGAGAGAGGCATGTGAAATTAAATTCTTATTTTCACACATTTGATCTGAAAGATTTTTTTTAAAAAAAATAGAATAAACAGGATTATATTCCTCAAATATTAGCGATCTTTTGCTTGGTGGAGGACCAGAGAGCATGTTCCCTTGCAAGTGTGCTTTTGTATGTGCACTCCATTTCCATTCTAACGGTATCAGTACTGTTTTCAAAATTAATATATTGTTTCAAGATTTTTCATTGCTAACCGTAACCCTTTTCCTTCTCTGTTAACTGCTTAAATAGAAAACACCAAATGATAGCTAAATTCTAGCAAAAGCACAACCAACTTCACTTAAACATCATTACACCTGGGTGATGGTAAGGTACCTCACAGGGCAAAAGCCTTATCAGCACAATTTAGTTATTAAACTACAACTGAAAAACAAACAATATGTAAATAAGATGTGCCAATACAATAATTTACCTCTTATACATATCCAGCAATCATCCTTCTTATTATGTTTGGTGAGTTCTTCTTCAGTCACTTCTATTAATCTTCCTTTTAGACCCGTTAGATCTTTTCCACTTTTAGTTAGCCGTACCCAGTCCATAAGACTTCGGCCTGGTTTCAAAGGTACCTAGGAAAAGATAAAGAAAGAGGTAACTCAACTAGTAGAGTAGATTAAAGTTTTGGTATCCTATATGGTAAGCTCCTTTTTTCATATTTTATTTTACTTGAGTTAGCAAGGGTATATTATTGCTGTTGTTTGCTGTCAAGTCATCACTGACTTATGGCAACCCTATGAATGAGAGACCTTGAAGAGTCCCAGTCATCAACAGCCCCACTTAGGTCTTGCAAATCCAGAACTGTGACTTCATTGATGGAATCAATCCACCTGTAACGCGGTCTTTCTCTTTTCCTATTGCCTTCCTTTTTCTCGCATTATTGTCTTCTTCAATGAGTTGTTTTGTTGTCTTAACACAATGTTCCACTAAAACAGCCACAATGTTAGATGCATTTACCTATACATATATATGTATTTATATACATAAAGCAACATTTGTTGTTTATAATTAAAGCAAAGAACTATACAGTCATCCCTCCACATTTGCTAGGGTTAGGGGCACAGAACCTCCATGAAAGTGAAAAAACTGTGAATAACTCTAGCCACCTCCCAAACTATATTTAACACACAAAAAAGTATGATCACTATTATTCAACCCACCATGGATTTCTCTGAGGCATCAGGGTTCCTTCACAAGGCAGAAGTAGGTGGCTGGTGGGGCTTACTGCCGCCTCCACTGCTGCCCCACACCATTTTTAATAGGGACTTACAAGCCTCTCACAAGGCTTGCAATCCCTATTAAAAATGGCACAAGGAGGCAGCGGAGGTGATAGCAAATAATCTGTGAATAATCAAACCCGCTAAAGTGAAACCTGCAAATGTGGAGGGCTGACTGTATTAGAATTGTTGTTATATGTTGCAGAGTCTCATACTACCTGCAAAGCCCATCCAAAATTCTCACAGGCCACCACATTGCCTAAGAATTAATCAGTTGGCAAACTTGCACCATTGCCAAATGGCTTACAAAAAGCCTCACCCGCCAATAAACACCCACATGTGGTTCAGCCTAAGCAGCTTCATATTAATAAAAAATTACTTAAAACATTATTCAGCTGACTTAAAAACATACATACAATATACTGAAAAACTGAAAACTCATACTCTCACATAAAATATACCTTTTCTTTATTTTAAGCCATACACAGAGGGCAGTCTCCCCTCCTCGCTTCTCCGCTTATTATTTTATCTTTCCTCACCCCAGGATACCTCAAGCGAATCAATCTCAAAGTCTGAACTTTGCCATTTCCGCCGTACACTGTTAAAGTATTATTATTCCACTTTCAAGACCCTACGGAATCCTGGGGTTTGCAGCTTAGGGAGGGGCATTCAGAATTCTCAGCCAGAGAGCTCTTTGGCCTCTGTGAACTACAAACCCCAGAATTCCACAGGACGTTGAAAGGGGAATAGCAGCAGTACAACAGCTTAGTGCCGAAACGGCCTTAGTTTCCAACATGTCAAAACGAACAGTGCTTCAAAACATCTGCAGACAGCCCTGATCAGCTATGGTTAGGCATTGTCCCATCTAAGATTAGGACTTTTTTTTTTATTAAAAAATAAATTTTATTATACAACAAATTCTTTCAAATCACAAAATACAAAACAATACGTACAGAAGACTTACATTTACATACAAACCTACAAAAACCTACAATAAAACCTCACATACAAACACAAATATAAATACCAATACCTAATCGAACCTAATTACACTTCTTCATTTATCCTTCTAGATGATGCATACTTCTTATTTCTCCTCTATCATGCATCATCTTCTCAAACTTAAAATAATTACTATCTTACCTTCCATTTATTCCTTCATACATAACCCATTCTTCTTCTATCATACATACCTTGACTTCTTTTAACTATCCATTGGGCGCAACCTTCCTCTTCTCTTCCTCGTGCTCAACTTTATTTTCATTTTTCCAGCTACTGAATTTCCTGCCTTCTACTCTGCTATCCTCTATCTAAGATTAGGACTTGATGGATAAAGAGTATTTTTCCAATACAGGCTTGGACTCCGTAGCTTCCTTCTCCTTTAGAAACTCAAGCATGGCTTATGCAACTCTCCAGAAAGAGGAAACAGCTGAACATATCTAGATGATGCTGGCTAGTGCGTTACCTACAGCACGCACACAACAGCCATTTCCGTACTAGGCTGTTATAGCGCTATGATTCCACTTTCAACATCCTATGGAATCCTGGGGTTTGCAGTTTAGGGAGGGGCCGGTCGGCCCCTCCCTAAACTGCAAACCCCAGGATTCCATAGGATGTTGAAAGTGGAATCATAGCGCTATAACAGCCTAGTACGGAAACGGCCTACATCACAAACGGTCAGTACACGCACCACACATCTGCAAGCGCTTCCCACCCTACGGCCTAAAGGGCCGACACCATTCCCTCACCCACCAGGGGAAATTCTAGCAAGACAGGCGGGCATTAAGCAGGTGCAGCTTCTCCATGCCAAAGGAGGCGCCATTTGCAACGCGGGCGGTGCAGAGAGAAAGGACGCCTGCTCCAGGCAACCGAGGACGCACAAGTACCCACCCACCCGCGGCTCCGAGACCACCCTCCCGCCGACCCAAGCAGGCGCCAACATCCGAGCCCGCTCCCAGCCGCTCACCTTGCTGCGCCCCGCCTGCGCCACCCGCTGCTGGGAGCCGGGGGCAGGAAAAGACCGAGACGGCGCGTTCAGCATCCTGCCGGGGCGAAGAGCGACCCTCACGGGCTCCCGTCCCCCGCCCCGCACGAACTCCACGCTGAAAGGAGACCGAAGGAGGCACCGCCGCTTCCGGGTTCAGCCCGGCTTGAAAGAGCAGCTGCAGGCACTACGGAGAGGAAAAGGGACGCATACTGCGCAGGCGCCACAGTGGGCCGGGGTTGAACGGCTTTCTCTTGGCAAGACGACGTTCGGAACTTGCCTCGAACGCCTGCGCGCATGCGCTCCGGTTTAGGTACCACCCACCGACATTGATTGACAGCGACTCGATAAACACCGGCGGCGTGGAAGGGTCGTTGTCGGAAGTGGCGGTAAAAGACACCCGGGCGGGGAAAGATCTCAGCCAGGGAGTTTTTTTTGGGGGGGGGGGGGCTGAGTTTGTGCTGCTTCGCCCTGTTCCTGCATGTTAGGTTGTTGCTGTGTGCCTTGCGGTCGTTTCCGGCTTGTGGTGACCGTAAGGCGAGCCTATCACGGAGTTTTCCGGGGGCTGAGAGTGTGTGACGCGCCCAAGGTCACCCAGTGGATTTCGACGAATAAGGGATTTTATTTCCCGAGCGTTGCGTAGCGCCTTTTCAAAATAGCTTATGGGGGGGTGGGAGGCATTGCAATGTCCTAGTTTCTCCTCCCACCCTCTCCCTTCATCCTCAGCTTTCTCCAGCCCCTGCAAACTGAGTTCAAAGAGTAAATGTAGTTGCTCTTCAATCGACTCAACAAGGGGGAAAGGAGATGGGGGTGTGGACCTGTCTTTCCCTGTAGGTCCAGGCAAAAGCAAACTGTTGCAGCCTCTCCTTGCTTGTTTATTCATTTATTCAGTCGTTTTTGCCATCTGGTTATCAAAGGGAAAGTGTTGGAGGGTAGGTGCTTAAAGCAATGAGTTCTTTCAAAGGCAGTAATACACTTCCACAGTCTTCTGTTGCCTGTACTTCTTGGGCTGCCCCACCTAAATCTTCATAGAGGTGGAAGAGATCCCAAAGGCCATGTAGTCCAACCCCCTGCTATTCAGGAGTGCACAGTTGAACTATGTGTGAGAGGTGTCATCCAACTTTTTTAAAAGTCCCCCACCCTCTGAAGTGGTCTGTCTTCAAACAAATCTTAGGAAATCTTTCTGATGTTTAGATATAATCTTCTCTCTTTTAATTTAACTGTTCTGCATTCTGGTTTCTGGAGTAGCAAATGATTGTCTGCACATGTTCCAGCCTGTCGATAGCCATCATGTACTATGGTGCGCAGAAGTGGACACAAAATATTCCAGGTGAGGCATGACCAAATCAAAACAGAGGGGCACAACTATCTCTCTTGATGTGGACACTGTTGATGCAGCCCAGAACTGTATTGCCTTTTCTGTCTGTCCCATCACACTGTTGATTCACGTTTAGCTTGTAGTCTGCTAAGACCCCTTGGTGTTTTTCACATGTACTGTTGTTAAGCCGGATGTCACCCATCCTATTTTGTGCATTTCATTGTTTTTTCTGCTCAAATTTACAACTGCTGAAATTTGTTAGTTTAGTCCCAGCTCTCCAGTATGTGGAGGTCATTCTGAATTCTGATCCTTCCTCTGGTTTTTAACTACTATATCCACAGCATTTCTTTGATATATCAAGCATGTAACTAAAAAAAAAAACATACAATTAGTCTGACATGACTATTCCATGCTGTTCATAGTAGTCACAATATTCTTAAGTGCTCATAGAATGACTGTTTAATTGTTTGTTTTAGAACCTTTCCTGGTATTGACATCAAGTTGCTCTGATCCTCTTTTTGAATAGGACACTACACTTACCTCAGTATGCTGAGACCAATTTTGTCCTCCAAGAACTTTTGAAGATAATGTGCAGTGACTCTGAGAGGAAAATTGCAAGCTCTTTGCTTCTGTTGGATGTGGTTTATCCACCCTGGAGACTTGAATTCATTTAGAGTAGCTAGGTATTTCAGTACTACTTCACATATTCTGGACTGCAGCCCCCTTACTGCATCATTTGTCCTATTTTCACCAGGTAGAGTTCTGCTTTTCTTTTGAGAAAAGACTTGATGCAAAGAAGGTATTAAGCAGTTCCCCTTTCTCTCTGTCCCCACTTTTACTATTTTTTCCATGCAGTGTGGTCCTGGTTCTTCCTCTTGCTCCAAACATAGCCATTTAAAAAATAGTCTCATTAACAACCCTGAGCTTATTCAGAACTTTAGCTTTTCTGGCTTTCCCCTTAAGAATACTGGCTATTCCTCTTTGGTGATTTCCCCTTCTTCCATTTCTTGCAGTTGCTGTATATCTTGAAGTAATTTCCGAGTTACAGCAACTTTCAGGCAAACCTATTGCAGGGTTTTCTTGGCAAGATTTGTTCAGAGGAGGGGTTGTCCTTGCTTTCCTCTGAGGCTCTGAGAAATAATGTGACTTGTCTAAGGGTTTCCATATCTGAACAGGGATTTGAACCCTGTTTGAATCTCCAGAAGTCCTAGTTGAACACTCAGATGATTACACCATGCTGGCTCTCTCCCGTTTCTTATACATGTATCCTTTAAATTTCAGATAATCTGGAAGTTCTCTATAGATCCACTCTGGTTTCTTTAGACACTTTCCACTTTTCTTGCTCATTGGAATTGTTTACAATTGTGGCTGTGATATGGTGCCTTTAAGAAACTCTTCATATATCATGAACTGTCTTTCCTTTGAGTATTTCTGACTATAGGATCTCATTCTGAACTTCTGAAGCTTATTAAGATTTACCTCTGAGTAAACATGGATTGGATTGCTTTGTCACTCATGGTAAATGTTGTGGAACTCTTGTTCTTGCCATTAACACACACAGGATTGGGCTGCAAAACTATTCATGTTTATATGTCAGAAATATTCAGTCTTATGGATGCTTGTCCAGAAATGTAAGGGACTTTATTCCCAAACAGGGACAGAGATTTGGAATATGATTCTGTGCACAAGTGATAGTTTTCAATGGTTTTTACTCCCAAGTAAACTTTCATACCTAGGACTTTGGATACTCCCAGTTATTTAACAGACAAATACGTCGAGCTGCAACTTTGACAAAGTTGATTGTCTGCATGTTTCCTCAAAAATGGCACCATATGGAATTGGTTCATCAGTAGCACAGCAGAGGTCATACCATATTAATTTTAGAAATTTCAGCAGGACTTTGGGGTACCAGAAATTTATTCAATGATGTAAAGGTAATTAAAACTGCATTCCTGTTGTTTCTGGTCATCCCAGGCTTCATAGTTTTTTTTTTTTTACAACATCCTTTTAGAGAAAAGGAAGAAAAAACCCACCCTTAGAGAGGGAAATGCAAGCTCAGTCCCAGTCCCAGAGAGGAGTTGATTTAGATCATTCCCCTCCTGCTGATTTCAGTGGGAGGTTTGTTTGTTTATTTTAAACGCAATGCGGGGGAGGGAGGGGGGTGATTGAGAAAAGCAGAAATGCTGCTTCTCCTTTTCCTACTGTAAGGACTATGGAATGCTGTTACCATTTTCTTGGCAATAAACGTCACTGAAACATGGGTTCTGCTGAACAAACAGATTTTATGCAACACTTCAGATTTCTCTGTATGATAGTACATGGGGTACCATACTCCACCATTCAGCCCACAGAATTCTCTTCAAAGTCAGTGGAGTAACCCCCATGTGCAGAAAAAAGGGATTGGATTTAATTACTGTTCTTTTTTATAAATGATACATTCTGAATAACAGTTTCCAATCTAAAAAGAAGGGGGGTGGAAAGAAACATCTCTAAGACTGATTTATTTTATGCATTAATCTAGTTATAAAATGATTTACATTTTGTACTTTTGCTTAACTCTTTAAGGGTTTTCAGTACTATGCACTGCAGCCCTATGCATGTTTACTTAGACATTAGTTTCACTATGGGACTTATTCCCTTCTAACTGTGCGTACTATTGCAGTTTTACAATTAGTCCTATACAGTATGTGTCAACTCAGAGCTAAAGGAAGTGCATATAAGATTACAGCCTTCATCTTGTTTGCTGGGAAAAGGGCACTTTTAGATTGAATTGGCCTTCCATTTTCTGAAGGCTACTTTTAGAATGTGATCATATTTTTCTACTTTATGTGTAATGTTAAAAATATAAACATCTCCCCCTCATCTTGTTATGTGTAAGCTCTTACATCATTTCAAACTTTGAAAAAAAATCAGAATACTAAAATCCAGAATAGATCTACACGAGAGTCTGTTCTGCTAAAAGCACCAGGGGTTCTTCAACATAAATAAGCTTAGAATCAGGATGTCAGATATAAGAAAGTAAAAAAGCTCAGATTTCCTTTGATGGAAGAAAAACAAACTGAATATCTAGCCCGGGCATGCCACCCTTCTCACCCCCCAGTTCATCTCCCTACCTCCGCAGCTGTATTTCTGTTTCATTGAGTTACTAGCATAACAAAATTATTGGTTTCAGAAGCACATGGGGGTGTGCCAGATGCATAAAAGACTCAAATGCTGGTATTATGGAAAAAAAAAAACCCCTGGAATTTTAATTGAAAATAACTTACATATAAATTAGCTTAAAATATTAGCTGAGATTGATATTAAATTAATGAATATAAACAGTAACATTAGTCCTTGTACAATCAGCAACCCACATCTTCTCCAGAACCATGCTCTGGCTCATCATTTTCTTCTTCACTGTCTGAATCTTCATAAAAGGAAATTGTGGCTTGGACAGGAAAGTTCTTCAGAAGTGCTTCTGCTTCATGATACAGATAGTCAAAGCACCTTGATTTGGGCCAGAATAATCTAAAACAAAAACAAACAAAATTGCAGCATGTTTTGTTCATTTACATGAGGAAGAAATTCAAAATCACTTGCTCTGGAATTCACTTCAAGTTACCCCATTAAACTGAAGTGGGAAGGTGTGGAACCATTTGCCCTCCAGATATTTTGGATCCACAATACCCTGCCATCGGGCTCACTGGGTGAGGCTCAAGTCCAAAATATCTAGAAGGCCAATGCTTCCCACTCTGACCTAGAGTTAACTGGAAATAAAATTTCCTTGAATTACCTTTTCTTTAGGTTTTAAAGATGTTCTACAAAGTAGTAAAAAGATGCAAGCATATAAGGTTATATGCTTTTTTTTTGCAGAGGAAGCCCTGCTGAATGAACAAATAGATAGGTTTGTTGAAGATTCCCTTTATGTTCTCAGAATAGCTAAATTCTTTTCAATTTTTTAAAAGAGCATGAAAATGAATTCTGCATTCATATCCTGCTCCAGAAACTGACACATAATTGCTATACAATATATTAAAAGTTTGACTTGTGAAATGCTGATGCTGTGATCTCACATCCAAGTCATAATACAAACATCAATGTTAATAATCAAGCAGCACGATCAGAACTGGAGACTCAAAATGTTGCCTTTGGCTCCAGACACTATAGTCAGTTGTGTAGTGAGCTGCTTCACATGTGCTAATACAACAGGGTCTGCTTTAACTTTAACTTTCTCAGAATGACTGTAGATGTTATACCAGCATAAGATACTAAAGGATTCAGACTAGAATCCTTTAGTACCTTATGCTGGTATAACATATACTCACCTTAGTGCAGTACTGGATAGGTTTTTATATCTCCAGGTACTACAATACAACAGTACAACAGCATTAAGTATGCTGGGAGAAACTGATGCTCAGCCAGTGGGATCTTGGCGTCACCTTTCTCCCAAAGTCAGGAACTGCTTTTTTAACTAGAGGGATTTTAAAATGATCAACAGGAGCAATTAAAAAACAATTAAAAACCCAGTTAAGGCAAAAATATTTAACTTCAACAAACATGTGGTCTTAAACCTCCATTTGCTGAAATAACTCCAATGTCAGTTACCAATATTCTAGTCTATCACCAGAGATTTGATTTGGCATAAGGGTTTATCATCACACTAAATGTGTTTATTTGCATAATGCCAGGATGTCTGTATTATCAGCAACAGTTTGGGGAATAGCCAGTGTTAATAATGTAATATCACTGGAAAAATACTGCAAAAATACTTTCTGCATTTAATTTTCCTATGACTTCAATGCTTACAGCCTTCCCACTGCCCCTATGTGTATTACATACTGTTATTTCCCAGCATATAAGATGCACCCATGTATAAGACACACTCCATTTATACACCAGCAAATACTACTTGCCGGCATGTAAGACACACCGGCATATCAGATGCATTTTCAAGCAGTATTTTTCCAGAAAAAAAGTGAGTCTTGTACGCCAGCAAATACAGTATATACCTGAAATTATGAACAACAGATATGGTAAACTAGGCTATAGTCCATGAAAACTCATGTTGTAATAACTCTGTTAGGCATTAAGGTAACACAGGCTTCTTTGTTACAAATGTCAAAAGTATTTATGGAAAGAGATACAAATGCAAAAGGCTTATCTACACCCCTCTCCCCCAATTTCCCCTACAAATACCCTATTGCCATTAAAGCTACAAAGAAAACATGGTTAGGAACCTCATAATATTAGTTCCCTATGCATTTCAATTTACTACAAACACAAATTTAGATTATATTCTGTTTATTCTAAACACAAAATACATACAGTCAGAATGTAAGCCATACATATCCAAATGTAACCAAAGCCATTTCACAACTAAGGATCCCCACACTGAAACAGTAAACTGTGTTCTAAAAATGCAGAATTATTTTCCATATAGACTGATTTTAGTAACAGCTCAGTTCTGATAATTGAACTGGTGACTTCTGTGAGGCAAAAACATAACTGCAAGTCTGGAGATGTTGCTGACAGGGAATTTTGAAACTACAATGAATATTTAGTGGGTCCGTTGGTTTTCAGATGACCTAGGTATCTTTCACACTACACAGATATAGCACTTTGATACCACATTAGTTGCTATGGCTCTATCCCTATGAAATCTTGGGACGTGTAGTTCTATGAGATATTTGGAATTGTCATATTTGATGAAGTAGACTTAGGGCCTTTCTGCGATACACTGATAGTGCTATTATTCCACTTTCAACATCCTGTGGAATTCTGGGGTTTGCAGTTTACTGAGGCCAAAGAGCTCTCTGGCTACGAATTCTAAACACCCCTCCCTAAACTGCGAACTCCAGGATTCCATAGGATGTTGAAAATGAAATAATAGCACTGTAACAGTCTAGTGCAGAAGGCCCTTAGTCTACAAAAGCTTATGCTACCAACTTCTGTCTCTCAGTTAGTCTCAAAGGTGCTACAAGATCCAGAATAGTTTCAGTCCTATAGTTCATCTCAGTATAACTCTAGGTAACAACCTAATACTGCTGATGGTCCCAGGGCCAGACCAAGACTTTTTAATGCCCTTAATCAAAGTGCCTACTCTGCAGGGTTGGCCAAGTTATTCCAACTTCTGTGGCACAATATCTAACAAACACATCTCATCTTCCCTGGCAGTGAAAAAAAAATCCAGCAATAATAGACCGAATAGCTAATAGTTTGCTGGTCTTTCATGAATTCTTACATCAGCTGCCCAATGTTAGTACAGGACCCAGGTAGGCTAGAGAGGCCTGTACTGTAAGTCTATCTGAAGCCCTGCAATATTCTGGGAAAGATACTAGAGAGCCAAGCCTACCATTAGGCAGCATGAGACAGCTACCTCAGACAGATGATTTTGGGTTTCATGAAAAAGGCAGCCATCTATTAGATATTCAGGGTATTATTGCTGTTGTTGTTATTGAATTTTCACTGCCAGAATTGTGGGGTTTCTGTCTCAGGTTGCCGAGACAACTCAACCAACCTTGGGTAAAGGGAACCACTGGCTACTCAATCAGCAAATTCTCTTGGGATGACATTGAATAAAGACATAAAGAAGTTACATTAAGACCACAGAAAATAAAATGAGGTGACATGAGGAACAGAAATCAACACATGTTGGAAGCAAGTTTCCCAGTGGCTAAGCCTTCCTCAAGATTTAGTTAATTGGAACCAATGGGGATCCATGTGGTGTAGTGGTTTGAGCACTGGACTATGGCCCTGGAGACAGGGTTCAGTTTCTCACTTGGCCATGGAAACTCACTGGGTGGCCTTGGGCACATCATACACTCTCAGGCCCAGAAAACCTCATGATAGGTTTACCTGAGAGTTGCTCTAAGTCGGAAAGCAACTTGAAGGCACACAACATCAGGGACCATTAAAACTGGGAAATCAAAAAGAGAGGCCTAGAGGCCTACACATTAAAAACAAAATATTCCTTTTGTTGCCAGATTTGTTCCAATTCAGCAAAGCAGGGATACTAACAATACCAACAAGTTTATTTATAACACTCTTTTCACCAAAGGGGAAATCATAGGAATTATGTGCCACTCCAGATCCAGCTGGACTACAACTCCTAGCATTCCTCACTATGCTAACTAAGGCTACAGGGCTTGAGCATGATTTCAGGAATCTGATATTAATTTAAACCTAGGGAGGAGTTTTGATGAATTTGAAATGCTATTCCAGATAAAGACATCATACCTCATATTACCACTTTTTTTCTGCCAGCTTTCCTCTACATTTAAATACCACCCAAAATTAAACATGCAAAGAGTACCCTTTTCTAAACTGTAAATCCCCATATATTGGATTTTCCCCTACATTAATGGCACAGGAGCCCTACTAGGAAAAAAAACCCAACAACAGTGAATATAATGGGTTACTGATTCTGTTTGGAAAAAAAAAAAGAAATGACATCTTACCTGACTGGGTGTGTATACTGTGTGAGTTTTGCTGAGTTTTCCACAATCTCAGAAGAATCGCACAGCTAGGGAGTGTGAGGTGGAGACATGGGTCAAAAACAGAATGATTAATAATACAGATTGAACAGTCTTCAAATGCAATGCATCTGAAATTCATCACTTGGTAATGGAACTTACCTAATACCAACAACATCAGAAAAGAGCTGATTTTATTTTAGATCACCCCTAAATACCCTAAAAGCACCAGATCCCATCTGATCTTGGAAGCTAAGCAGAGTTAGCGCTGGTTAGTACTTGGATGGGAAACTGGCAATGAATACTAGGTGCTGTCAGCTAGATTTCAGAGGAAGGAACTAGTAAAACTACCTCTGAATATTCATTGCCTTAGAAAAACCTATGAAATTCATGGGGTCACCATAAGTCAACAGATGACACATGGACACTTTTTGCTGCTTGAGACTCTCTGCTGTGCAGCCAAGGTTCAGAGTACCCAAAGCTGGTCAAGTTATTTTGACACCCAGAGGGGAAAAAAAATCCCACTAGCATCCCTCTACTCCCCTGGATGTCAAAATACCATAATGATAAAATTAACTAAATAATGATTTGCTGCTTTTTCATGACAGCCTCACCAAAATCAGCTGCCTGAGGCTGTCATCTCACTCTGTCTAAAGGTAGATCTATCATGAAGTTAACCTTGATTTTAGATTCAAACTACACTATGTGCAAGAAATGGCAAGTTATTTGGGTGCCACCCATGAAGACAGTTTTGGCCTTACGAGTGAAACAGTATCTCAGTTTTACTGATGGCGCTCACCCTGATCCTGTGGAACATTGCCTAAAAGTAGAAGAGTGGCACATTTTGCTCTTGCTCATACAGAAATTGTAGCGCTCTGGAAGCGCTTGCTTTGCTGCTGTCTTAAAACCTGTTGTTTCCTTTTTTTTAAAAAAAAAAAAAGTTTTTTACTCCCTCCCTCCTGCGCGAACGCAAGAAATCTGCAAGTTAAGGCAAAACCACAGGCAGAAGCCCACGTGGGACTGTTGCCGCTCGTGAATCTCAGCCGGCTCACTCACCGCCCGATGGTTTTGCTCGCGCCGCCTTTCCGCGTCTTTCTGGGTGGGCATCCACGGTCTCCAGAATCTTCTGGACCTGCAGCATCAAAAAACCAGAGGAGAGAGATTGTTTTTGTTTTGTTTTGTTTTGTTTTAAAACAGCGGTAGCCGGGTGGAGTAGGGTTGTTCTTGCAGTGGGCGAGAAGGTGTCTGTCGGCCAGGAAGGGAAGGAATCAAACCGCCCCCCGCCCGCCCCCCGGTTTTGCAGCGCCGGGGCCTGCGTAGTGGAGGCGCTGGACCGTGGCGCAAAGCGCGGGGTACCCGGGCTCTTCTTTGCAGCGGGTCCGGGAGCTCCGTGCTCCGAGCGGAGGCGAACGACGGAGGCAACGCTGCGAGCTCTCCATGCTCTCCGCCCCTGGCAGCGCCCAGGCCAGCCAGTGGTCCACGATGCCGTGGTGGTTCCTGCTCTCCCTCCCTCTCTCTCTCTCTCTCTCTGTCACTCTCTTGCGCGTTCTCAGGTTCCTTCCAGGTTTCCCTCTGGGTTGGGTTCGTCCGGCTCCGCCGCCCTCGCCCAAGAGCTTTTTATAATGGTGGCTCAGCAGCCTCCCGGCCACCTTCTCTCATTTGCCGGAGAGGTAAACAAAAAGGCTGCGCGTGAAAGCCGCCCCCGGGTAAACAAAGAGCGTGGGCGCGTGCGAGGCTCCAAATGGCCCAGGGAGAGATTTGGCGAGGGAGTGTGAATCACACTTGGGCAGACACATGGCTGTGTTGTCCTTCCGAGGGGAAGCCCACGCTCGGCCTCTCGCGGCTCTTGCTCCCTCCCGAGGGTCCAGCGTGAGAAAGCGTCAGGGAGCCTCCAGGGTGCGGCGGGGCGCGGGCGTGTTCCGTTTTGGCGGGGGGAAATGCCACTGCCGTAGGTGCGCAAAATTCCCGCCGTGTTTCTGATGTAAGACGTAATGAATGAATCAGCGGAGCTAAATAAAGGAAATTAAAAAACAAATAACCTGTATTCCGTGTTAACTCGTTACAAAAATAAATCGTTTATTCAAATGTTCATAAGCCTGCTTGGCTGAGGAGTGTGTCTAGAGAAGTTTTCAGTATTAAAAAAAAACTACAAATAAAGGTAAGGCAACTATATTCAGGTTTCAGGGCTCAAAGAAGATAAAATACAAACACAAGCAAGAAAGCAAAGGTGGTGATTGTTCCCTCACCAGCACTCACCGGACATTTAAATGCTGACAGTGAAACCCAAGCAGACCTTTAATAGATCTGTGATTGTGCCTATCACACTCTCCGACTGTTCAAGTTTCAGCAGGGGCAGCCCCAGTTAAGCTTCTGTTGTCCCACTTTTTCACCTGCTTTTAAAATGTCCCAGTTTCTCTCTCCTCCTTCCACTTTTCCGCTTTCTCACAGGCTTGCTCAAAAGTGCAAATGTAGGCCATTTCTGCACTAGCCTGTTAAAGCGCTATTATTCTACTTCCGACATCCTACGGAATCCAGGGGTTTGCAGTTTAAGTCTCCTCCCTAAACTGCAAACCCCAGGATTCCGTAGAATGATGAAAGTGGAATAATAGCACTTTAACAGGCTAGTGCAGAAATGGCTGTAGTTTGCACTCAATTAATACATGGGGAGGGGAGAGGAGAAGAGAGTGGAAAGTTTTGTCCCTCCTAAACTCAGTATGTAAATACCAGGACTTTTCTGCTTAAAACAGTAGTTTTGAGTTTTCTTCCTTATTAGTAACTTTTGCCATCTTATTACCTGGTTGCACCATTTTGACGACACTCTGGTGTCGCTCAGCTAAGTGTGTTCCCTTTTTTATCTGTTAAATGTTGGAGGGTATGCTGAGTCATTTTGCTGCCAGAGGCAAAAAAAACAAGATGACAGCTTCCTCTTGGATGTAGATTGGATGTTGTATTTTTCCTCAACACTGTTGATGGGAGACCATCCTCTGCCACCCCTGAAGGCAACTGGCTAACAAGGGTATGGGACAAACGGCATGGCATGCAGTTCTTTTTCTCCAGCACTCTTCACCACCTCACAGGGCCTGTTATCTGAAGTCACAGGCTCACTATGTGCAGTTGTAGGGTCTCCCTTGCTTAGAGGGTGCTGTGGGGTCACAGGTGGAAAGTCAGATTTGTGGCCACCACTTGCCTTGGTTCAGAAGGCGTTGTGAGCCAGAGAAAGGTGATGCATGAAAAGGTGTCTGCTAGAAGTGGAAACAATGGACTCTGGAGACACTGTGGATGGTCAGGAAGCTATATTAGCCCCCCACTCCCCCAGAGATCTTGGAGGGCAGCATCTGCCCAATGCAACCATTCCTTCAGAAAATTAGCAATGATTTGGCCTCCAAATACCCCCATTTCACTTAGGGTCCTTTCCATGCTATTGGGCCTTCCTGGGCCATCTTAGGCTCAAGAGAGACTCTTTATTAACAAGAAGTGAGCAGAAGTCACAGAAGTGTCTTTGGTGACTTCTGCTCATTTTCTGTTGACTTCCTTTATTTATTTATTTTAAGTCCTCTTCTTGGCCTAAATTGGCTCAGGCGGGACACAAAATGTGGCCCAACAGAGGACATTTGAGGACAAAAAGAGAGGGGAGAGTTTGAAAAATTTTGCATTTTTTTTTTACCCTGGGGGGGGCAAGGGGCCTCCAAACGTATTGGGAATGACCTTCACACTACCTAGAGCAAAGCAATTTTTTGACCCCTGGGCACCACAAAAATGACCCTTGGGGGCCAGATGCAACCCGCCAGCCACACTTTGTCTACTCCTGTTTTAGCCTTTTCACATAATCTCTTTGAACTGCATTTTAAAACATACTTAAAGCTGATGTGCTCTTTACAAGGTTGTTCATTTTCAAGTTGAGAGAATCAGCACTGTTGCTGTCTTCTCTTGGACAGACCAAAGTTTTCAGATGATCTTCAAAGAAAGGCCCCTGACCATTCCACTGTATTTTGTAATGCTTGGTACCTCAGCATTTTGACATGTTTCTATTGTTTAAACTGGTTTAACTTTCTAAACTTGTTTTACTATTTTAAATTGTTTGATAGACTTTTAGTTTCTGTAAATTATTTTTATTGCTTTCATTATTTTTATTGTTTCAACTGTTTAATTAACATTTTCCGTACATTGCCGAAGGACAGTGAGATATAAATATCTAGGTAAATAAATAAATGTAATGGAAAAAATAGAACTTCCTCAGCTTTCTGTGTTGTTATAGCACTATAACTTTGGTATGACCAGACTGTGTATAACTGCCAAATCATTCCTATCCAAAAAGGACTGCAGCTTGTATACCCATTAAATTCAGTTAAAAAGCCACTTCAAGCCACATATGTTGCATGGACGCCCAGAGACAATGGCATCAAGATTTGAACTGGATCCCTCTCAGAGCCTGTAGCAGCTACAGTATAAAACCAGGACTGAGTGGACCCTACTTGGCCCATAAGTTCATGAAACCACCTTTCAGCCAAGCTGTGTAGAAAAAGAAGAGCCAGAAGGAGTACAGATACCACCATTGTCAAATTTATGTACAAAGAGCCATAGCTGGTGTACCAATTAAATTTTATGAAAACTACCCTTCAGGGTCTCAGGTTATGAGAAGCTTCTAAATACAAAAAAATTACAAAATTTCAACTTTTACATAATTGTTAAGATAACAGGTAATGTTAGTTTTTCTCTGACATAGTTTAAGGCCTCGGCTTGTCTTCATCCGTCCTGATCTCTTTGGGAAAAAAGCAGAATAAACATTCAGAGGGAAGTTCTAACCCATCCAAAACAAGATGAATTCCCTACTCTCTAGGAACTACTTCTGTCTTATCTGAATTCAGTTTGTTAGCGTTGACTTATTCCCATAGTGACAGCCACTAACTTGTTTTATCCAACTTGGGTAACAAGAAAAAATAGAGCTTCATAAAATAAAACTGCCAGTGCACTAATATGACTTAACTCCAATTCCTTAAGCAAACTTGACCAGTGGTTTCATACTTTTTCTATCTATCTATCTATCTATCTATCTATCTATCTATCTATCTATCTGGGAGACAAATGTGATGGAGACAATAACGTCAAGGACCTGTGATAAAATATACCAGCAGTTTCTGTGGAACCACTGTGTCACTGTGCTCCCAACTTGGAAAAGTGGCCTAGATCAAAGTCAGCCACCTGTGTGTGTGTATGCGCATGTGTGTGTAAGCCTTCGAGTCTCCTGTAAACTTATGGTGACCCCGTGAATTTCATAGGGTTTTCTTAGGCAAGAAATACTCAGGGAGTGGTTTTGCCAGTTCCTTCCTCTGAAATATAGCCTAGTTCCTCTTAAACAGGTTGCACTGTGTCACAAAAGTAAACAGGGCAGTACTGCACTGTGTAATATCAGAAGTAGATTTATCACCACTTCTAGTTTTGTTTTGTTTTTGTTTTATGGCAGTCTGCGTGACCACTGGAAAACTGGCTCCTCAGTGCACTGAATTTCCCACCCCTGGCTTAGAGGGATACACAGTCACATTGCTCTGGTCCCTCTAGAATGGCTGAGGTTGTTCCAGAAGCAAGAACAATACAGATCATTTGTTCATTCTACAATAGCTACTTGGTAATGAGTTATGGGGTGTCTTAGAATTATCTTTATGTGTTCCATTTCCGATGTCAGATTTGTATCCATTTATTCTTCTGCACAGATATAGTTCTGGAGATCAGTGCTCCCTAAGCCAACTGACGTGGGAAGCTGGGATTTTCTTTTCCCCAATGTGCCAGGGACCAGTACCATTTTTCTGCCCATTACTTATAATTGTTTGTTTTAAAAAAAAACTCACCAAGGACCAGCAGCTTGTGGACTGGCACTGGTGCGTGGACCACCGCTTTGAGTAACAGGACCATAAGCTATTCTGTATAGTACATAGAATAGAGAGGAGATACTGTGGGCAGGAGATGGTCTATATCACATTAGACCTGGGTCAGGAATCGCGTGGCTCTCTAGTTGATGTTGGATTGTAACTCCTAGCCGCCCAGCCAGCACAGCCAGTGAAGAAATTCTGGGAGTTGCAGTCCAGCAACATTTGCAGGGTCAAACAACTCCTAACCCTGGATTAAAAGATGGTATTGCAGGTGACATAGTTAAGTCCTATAATGATATTGCCATAGTAGTTGTAGGGGGCAGACTTAACATCTCAATTTGTAGTGGCATTTTGCATCCATGTTGTGTGCATTTTTGTTGGTTACAAGTACTTGTATAAGATTGGGAAGTGGTCTGTAAGCAAGCAGAAGCAGATCGCCAATATCCTCCTGAAGTGCCTGAAGTTGGACTACTGCCATCTGCAACCTTTCTAAGAATGGAGGAAGCATCCAGGATAGCTTCCACTGTCAAGCAAACCCCTGTAAAATCTCAAATTTAACAGGTTAATGTGTTCTGGTTAGATGTGACCAATCAAGAACAGCAAGCGTCAAGCACAGTCATGGTTTTACCACCAAATGTCTTTTAAGTGCATTGTCCGCATCCTCAGGTATAACAACTGAAACTTACTCAGACAACAGCGGTGGTCAGAAACTTTGCTGGCATTTGATATTTGTACTGGATCATGCTGAATATGATTCTGTCTGCAAAATGTTTAAGAATAAATCACAGCAGGCTGCCCAGATAGTCAATACAGTTGTTACTAGAACTGGCATGCTGCAGATTTTTTCACACACACACCCCGAAACAAGTTTTGCTGGATGGCCTTGTGCAAACCTTGGGCAAGCAATCATATGTGAAGCAAAGCCAAGAATCAAAGCTAGGAACTTGTGTTTGACACCCAAGCATTCTCAACCTCCAAATCTGGCTTGTGGGATTTTGATGTAGCACTGCAATCAAAAGCTCACACTTTTGCAAGCACTGCAGATCCTATAGGAATCAAGTGTTTTCCATCAGGGTGCCAATTACACGGAGGTAGCGAGTGTTCTTTATGATGCATTTGGCTCCAATTTCCCACATTTATTGGGTTACTAGGAATATTTCATCAGTTGGGGGGTTGTTCATACTACCTTTGAGTTGGAGTTGTTGATTAGAGACAGGAGCGTTTATGAGCTAAGTGCAAAGCAAAGCAAAATACCACCCAAGGCAAAAAGGAGGAGGGGATCCATCTGAATGAAGCAGGAAGGACTTTAGACATTTTTATTATATACAGAGTGACTTTAGCACACTTAGTCCAACAACTAAGAAATAGTATAGTATTTGAAGTGAGAATCAAAGCTGCAGCCCTTCTAAGGGACTGAAGAGCAACATATAATAGATGCAAACCGAGAGCAGCCAGTACAGTCATCCCTCCACATTCACTAGGGTTAGGGGCACAGGACCCCCGTGAAAGTGGAAAAACCGTGAATAACTCTAGGCCTTCCCGAACCCTATTTAACACACGCACACACACACAAATATGATCACCATATTCAACCCACCATGGATTCCTTTGAGGCATCAGGGTTCCTTCACAAGGCAGAAATGGGTGGCTGGTGGGGCTTACTGCCACCTCCACTGCTGCCCCACACCATTTTTATAGGGACTTACAAGCCTCATTCGCAGTTTCTCAGGCCATTTCCGCACGACGACGCTCTTCCGTGTCGTCTTGCTGCAGTCTCAGGTCCAGAAGAGAGCACGTCAGCAACGCTCCTCTCTACGCCCACTTGGTCCATGCAGAAGAGAACGCAATGGCGCCACGTCTTCCTTCCGCAGCACAGCTGGGCTTTTTCCATTGCTGCGCTACAGAAGGAAGTGTCACCAACGCACTTCCGCAGCTTCTGCGTGGCCAGAAGTACTAGTACTAGAGTAGTAAAAGTACTATTCTTTCCCTGCCCCTTTTCCTTTTTATCTCTTCTCCAGTATGATTCAACTGGCAATCCAGTCAGCCTTGTGTGAAATAGGAGAGGGACACCGTCTTATCTTCCAGTGCAAGCACGAAAAATGTCCTGCCTCTCCCTGCATCCCTATGGACCCTTTAATATTGAACGAGAAGTTAAGGTTGAAGAGCAAAGAATGGTGCACTTGGATATTATAGGCAATGCTCAGTGGGGCAGAACAAACACCATGAGCCTTCTTTTGAAAGAGACTTAATAATCCATTACAGGTGCTGGTTTCTCCTCAAATGGTGTTCCACAGAAGCAGTGTTTCATTTACTCTTTAAGGAAGAACAACGGCCAAGCACTTGGAATCTTAATCCAAAGTGTTGAGAAGTCACTTTTTGGAATATAATTCTTACTGTCTCCCAGCCAGCATGACCAGTGAGTCTGGAAGTTGTAGTCCAAAAAAAGTAACTTTCCAAGCTCTATGTTAATCAGGGGGATTTCTTTCACGCTATATTTTCATTTTGACATTCTTTACAAAAAGTTACCTCATTTTCACCTTATACACAATTATGGCACTTTGATACCACTTTAAGTACCATAGCTCTGTCCTATGGAAAATCAGGATTTGTGGTTTCCCAAGGTATTGAGAATTCTCAGCCAGAGAGCTCTAATGCTCCATGAAACTGCAAACCCCAGGATTCCACATGAATGTTGTGTCTCATTTTCACTGCAGTGTGGCAAGCCATTTGGAAGCTTCAGTCCTAGGCACACTTACCTGGGAAGGACTACAGTGGAGTTTACTTCTGAATAAGCATTGAAAGGACTGGACTGCACAGCCCAGCTTTCCTACACCAGCCTATGTTGTTGTTGTTGTTTCTGACTTATGGCGGGGCAAACCTATCATGAGGCTTTCTGGAGCTGTGTGGGTGTGACACGCCCAAGGTCACAAAATTGGTTTCCATGGCCAAGCAGGGAATTGAACCCTACTTTCCAGGGCCATAGTCCAATGCTCAAACCACTACACCGTGCTGGCTGCTCTGGCATACCCATTTCCTGATTCAAGTGGTGGAAAACAAGTAAAATGCAGTGTCAGAATGACCATAAATATACTTGCTTACCTTTATGTGCATGTGTGAGAAATATGAATTCCCAACTAGCTTCAGGGTAGGCTTGTGAGGCAGATGGATGTACTGGCAGTACATTTTATATTCTATAGCTGAGACAAATACTAAGGCATACCCTGGAAAAAGTAATTGAGAACTAGCTCTGAAATTATGTTTTATTTAATTTAATTCTATTTCTGAAGTTCATAAGGATTCCTGAGCAAGTAACAACAATATTAAAACTACTGTAAACAATAAAATTAACAAACAGGCAATGAAGCAATAAAAACTGATGATTCAACGTGTTTGCCTATTAATGCTGTAAAAATTCATAAGCTTAATCACAATGTCACCAAAATTGGTGAGTTATGTAATAGGACCCAAATGAAGATCACAGCAAGGTTTTGGACGCAAACCATTAACTACTTCAGACTCTCAGATAATAACTCTATGTTTCTGTAATTTTTGGTTTGTTCTGAATTAGCATGTTTTTAAAAACCAAACTTGATGTTTAGATATAGGTGGCATCCCAAACATTTTCATGCCAGTTCAGGATGAACTGGAAGGTTTATGGGTTTTGTTTTTGTTTTCTTTTAAAATGTATCTGCTAGTTTGGGTCCCTTTTGCGTAAAATTTGGTGTGAAACAAATTTTAAGCTGCTGACATTCTGTAAGCAAGGTTAACAACATCAATGTTAGGAAAATTTCCTATAAATACCCAACATCCTTTTTATTTTCTAATTATGTACAAACACCTCTACTGTGTTTGTGTTCCGGAGGGTGTCAAATGTCAGATGAGCTTTCACACTGAAAAATATCGGTAAAAAATTCCAAGCACCCTTTTTCAGAAATGTGATGAACTATGTGTATTTCTTGCCCTTTCTCCCTGAAAACTAGTAAACACTGAGCACCTCATTTAACAGATTAAGTATTCCCTGATATCACTGATGTTTTGGTTATTCATAAGAGGTATCTGCAATTCACAAATTTCAAGAAATATGCATATAGCAATAGAGACAGATTTTCAGATAGCTGTGGGTTTGGTGTGAATTCATTTATAGAAACAGCCATTTCTTTTGCAATACTAGAAAGTATGTGGACACACATGAGCAGGCACTGAGATCTGGGCAGATTGGAGTGTGTTATTCCAAGCAAGAAGTGTGCTCACAGATGGCTCAAGGTGAGATTTGGCAGGATGGTGCTAATGGCACTTTTACATGGGAATATCTGGATGGAAAACATTCCACTCAGTTCATATTTACTTGGGCAAGTTTTGAACACAACTCTTGCTCCTCTCGCATCATGCCACACTATGTGCTTTCCATTTGGGTATAATAAACAGAATTCTATGCCCATTTAACATGCACAGTTTTAGGACTCCATTTGTGTGAACAGATCTTACTTTTGGCATCAGGAGCCTGCTTCGCTTCACTAAGATTTGTAGAAAAACACTGGAGGTAATTAGTCTATCACCTCTTTATCTCTGATCACCCTCTGAGATTGAGAACAGAAGGTTCCACTGTCTTGATAACCGGTCATGTTCAGCACAGGAGTTTTTCTCTCTCTTGCACACACCAACTTAATATGGAGAACGAAATTTTAGTTGATTCATCCACTGAATCAGCCTTTCTTAAGCCTGGTACCATACAAATGTTTTAGGTTCCAGCACCCATGCTTCATGTCAGTCAAGACTGATGAGAGTTGTAGTCCACAACGGCTGAAAAATGCCAGCCGAAGGAAGACTGTATCTTTTCCAAATTTAGCACTTTCTGAGTTGCGTGTTAGATTCATGTTCCAGCTTACTGTGGATGTGACAAATTCCAGCATAGAGAGCTGTTACTTGTAGTGCTGATGTGCTTACTGTTTTTAATTGTTACACTGGTTGTTTTGAATTAAATTTTTTTAGTTTGTTTTAATTTGATTTTAATGGCTATACTTTTTAATTTGCTTTTGGTGTTGTTATTAGCTGTCTTGAGTACATTTTGTTCATAGAAAGGCAATATAAAATGTGATAAAATGAACAAATCTGATATTAAGATGTAACTCTATAAGTGACTCATTGCAAAGGAAAAAGTGCTGCTGGGGGGACAGCAATTGTTGGCAGATGTAACTGTGATCCCATATCTTTCCTCTGCAATGATAACTATGGTGGCTCTCTAATTTGAACACTGGTCAGGCACACAATTGCTCATCTTAAATCATGTATCATCAGTGACTTGAAAAATAGGGGGTGCAACCACACCCAGCTCTTTAGAAATGACAGTCTGGCTTTGACAATAGAATTATGGCACAAAGAGTAATGTAATGGCCTACCATGCAGTTAGTACTCTGCATCAGCAGTACCTCCAGTCCTTAAAGAAAAAGAAAGCTATAAAGAAGGGCTGTTCAGCGATGTGCTATTTAGTAATGATCTCAACAGCAGCTACTCAGCACAATGAAGAAGGCATCACTCAGATGCTAATCTTTCAGATTTTGGCTGAAGTCAGGGGGTTATGATCTGGAGGGAGGCAAAATGAGGGCACTGTCCACCTAAATAAGAATGCTATCCCCCCATTACATTTTCCTTCTGTCCCAAAATTTCTATTATTGCAGAGAGTGAGACACTGAATGTAGTTCACATCTAGAACTCTCTTTGCTGTGTTTTCCATTGCCTTGGTAACTTTGCCTGCCCCTTTTCTTTTGATGAGTAAACTCTTATTTTTAAAAGCTCAACTGAAGTTTTAAGCTACCAAATACAATAAATTTGGAGAAGGAAAGAAAATTTTGCTGGGGCAGGCAGAATTCTTAATTGGGGGCACAATACCCTTATTTTGCCCCCTCCCTCTTATTGTGCGCCTTCAAGTCATTTCTGACTCATGCCAACCCTGTCATGGGGTTTTCTGTGGCTGAGTGTGTGTGACACACCCAAGGTCACCCAGTAAATTTCTATGGCCAAGTGGGGAATCAAACCCTGGTTTCCAGGATCATAGTTCAGCGCTCAAACCACTACACCACACTGGCTCTATGTCCAGAGAGCCTTGACAAGAGAGCAGGAATGGGAGAGGGAATACTCTGGAACTGGAACTTTCTCTGTTGATTTTCTGTGTGTGTGTGTGAGAGAGAGAGAGTATGTGTGTGTACATTTACCTTTGTATTTCCTGTCAACTTATGGTGACCTCACAAGGAATACTCAGAGGTGGTTTTGCCAGTTCCTTCCTCTGAAATACAGCCTATAGCACTGGCATTCATTGGTGGTCTCCCATCCAAGTACTAACCAGGGCTGACCCTGCTTAGCTTCCAAGATCACATGGGGTCTGGTGCTTTTAGGCCTGTTGGCTTTCTGGTCCTGTCCGGAGAAATTTATTTGGACAATTGTCATCCTCCTCACCTGTCAACTGAAGTATTTTATCTGCTATCCCTTCTCTCTACTGGTATTGACTGTTTTGTATTTTGTTGCTCTTAATATCTTGGTAAGATTGTAAGCCATCCTGATTGTTTCTTTGAGTCAATACACATACATTACAGAGATAAGTAAATAAATGTCCCAGTGGTGTCAGTGGAACACATTCCTTAGCCAATATATTTGCTTAGGCTCACAGCCTCAGTTTGAGAGGGGGTGTGAGTTAAAAAAAAAAAAGCATCAGGAAGCAGGTCAGCTCCGGCTCACTAAATAGTGACAAGTCTCCCTTAACAATGAACAAATAAGAATCTTTCTTCATTACAGATAGAAGTTTTAGGGTGCTAATACAAAAATAACACACTTTACATCTTTCACCCTCACCCCAAAAATGGCTGAGAAAGCTTTGTAACCAGACTGTGTTGACTGCATTTCTTATTAGGGAAGACACCATTTGGTGTGGTTTGGTTTAATTCTGCCCTATTGTGTTGCATTTACTCCTTCTGTGAATGGAATTGTTGATTTAATTGTAGGCAAATATCCTTTTCAGCTGAATACTGTATGAGGGCACGAATACATACGTTATACAAGAATACCTTTTTAATATTTTCCTGAACAGTGTTTCTTTAAATAAAGATCATAGAGATATTTTATTTGAATGATAAAGTCTCAGAACTCAAGGTGACTTTTGTGCAATCCAAATATAAAGGGGAAAAGTGGCAACAGGAACGTAAATAACATACCATTAAATTCCAGTCAATCATAGAAGAAAGAAGTCCTTCTGCTTTAGACTGAAGTAGACTCAGCTGGGAAGTGATGAGTTGCTTTGCAAAGTCTGTTGGCCTGAACTCTGTGTTAGTTACTGAGTTAAGTATATTGTACTTAACCTAGTATACTTGACTAAGTAACCTCTCCTGGCCCCAAACCTGACAGAAATGTCATCCACTCATGCCCCAGTTACTGGAAGACTGGGTCTCCTTCTCCTCATGCAGATGAAGACTAGTAAAGTAGGTTTAAGGAGAGGGAGTTACAATAGTATAAAAATTGTGACTAAGCAGTGATCATAAATATGAATATAATACAGGATTCCAGCCTTTGTTACCTATAACTACTTAACTTTGGTTTGGGTGAGGAGTGCCTTACAAGGTGACATTTTAAAAGCAATATAAAAAATAAGAACAATGTTACTTTAATGAGTGGAATGAGTAACAGTTTCTAGTTATTTTATTTTAGTTCTGATAAGAAGTTTTATGCCATTCTCTTATCAATTCTTTGTTTCCATCAGAAAAGTAATAGAAAGTGATGAAACATGACAAGCAGTGTAGAAAAGCAACGTAACAAGCTAATTTTTCCCATCATCATAATGTCTAGCAGAAAAGAGTTATTTTTAAACAGTGGAATGAATAATTATTTTAGAACTATTTGCACTACCTAAAAATAACTCATTTCTGCTAGACAGTACGATGATGGGAAAAGTTAACTTGTTTAAAAATAACTCATTTTTAACTTGTTTAAAAATAACTATTTAAAAATAATTCATTTCTGCTAGAGATGATGATGATGATGGGAAAAGTTAACTTGTTACATTGTTTTATGATAGACATTATGAAGTAACTTTCCAATTTCTGGGCAAATCTTTTGAGCAAATCATTTCAAATGATTGAGGCCGCCACCTCCCAGCTCCCATTTCAAAATCCTAACAGATGCAGCTTGTATCGTCATCTTTGCATAGAAGGTGAGCTCACATAGGGAGAGGTGATCTATAGCGGGACTTAGTTATACTCAAGTCTGGGCCTAAAGAGAGCTCAGTGAGATTCGGTCACACCAAGATCTTACTGAGACGTCACTGTCGTCTTCTTAACAAGGAATATCCAATGTTGCTTAAAAAAAAAACTTGTAAAGAAGGGCAAATTTAATCCTTAGATGTTGTTGTTGTTATTGTTGCTATTGTGTTGTTGTTGTTGTTGTCAGAATCAGAATTAGTTCATTACCTTCTTCTAATTTCTCTGCCTTTCAACTAGATATCAGTAATACAGTAATCTTCTTCAGAATTGGCTTTTGTATTAAGCAATTTTGGCTAAAATCTTGCATCCACTGAAGTCCATGCAGTGTGAGCAGCCTAGCTACCAGTAGGTACATGATTGCAGTAATAAACATGTATCTCTTGGAAATCTCTGTTAATGCCCCTTCTTTTTAAAGAAAGATGTTTAGGAATGGAGGATTCATTCAGCCTAATTCAGTCTCTATATATGCTTTCAAGGCATCTGACAACTTATGGCAATCCCATGAATTCCGTAAGGTTTTCTTCAGCGAATACTAAGATGTGGTTTGCCATTGCTTTCCTCTAAAATGTAGCCTACAGCACCTGGTATTTCATTGGCAGTCTCTCATCCAAGTACTAAGCAGGACTGATCCTGCTTAGCTTCCAAGATCAGATAAGATCTGATACCTTCAAGATATTTAGGTTGGTTCTAATTCAGCCTACTCTTTACTTTTTACAGTGTCTGACTTTCTTCCTCTCCCATGTCCCCTGCAGCTCTCCGAGGCACCAGAAAACCTGTCCTGGAAGTTCTCCCAGCTGTCTCAAGCAGGTTTTGAGGGTGCCTGGAGAGAGGAGGCTTTGCCCAGTATTGTTGATGTTGATGTCCCTCAAAGGTTCCAAGCAAGATTTTTTTCTAGACTGACCAAGAGATGTTGCAAATTGAACCAGCTGAGCTATGGCTGCTCCCTGATACAGCTTGCAATATTTTCTGCTGTCTGCCTATCCAAATGTCGACCAGGTCTGACCCTGCGTAGCTTCAGAAATCAGGGCAGATCAGGAATATTGAATAATATATAAATACCAACACTATTGACCTTTATATTCTAAAGTGTGCTTTAAACACTCCCTTTCTCTCTGTCCCTTGGTGCACCACAGACTCCATTGCTGTGCTCTGTGGGATATCAAGGTGAACTCCAGGTTTGAAAGGATGGGGCACTGAGCAAGTGTAATCTGAGAAAGTCTCCTCTACCACTGGGTCTTGGCAGGCTTAGCTGGCTCCTATGTCCAGAGTTAAGGAAAGCTTTTTGAACTCTGGACGCTGTAAAAGTTTGCATGTATCTTAAAGCAGCAGCAATAGGTTTAAATTGCATTTCAGTGGGCTAAGGTCTCTTCACATCTTATCCATCTATCCTAACCTCTGTGAGATATATACTCATATCCACCTCTTTTCTCTACCTCCTATTTATAGTATCACTTCTACAAAAAATTAAAACAGCTTAGTCCTTCCTCTCCTGTCCCTTCTTGGCCTAATTTGCTTAACACTTTATAGAGCTTTTCTATTTCTAACGGATTTCCTAGAGTAAAACTTTGTTTTCTATAGCTATGGGTTGCATTGCTCCTTAATCGTTGCCCCTAATCACACAAACTTTATCACAGGTAAGATTAGACAGCCATGTCTCGCCATCTTTTAAATTTCCCCAGTGCCACTAGAACTGTCAGGGGCCCAAAGTACCTAACTAGATTTTTTTTTAAAAGGGTGTGTGTAACAAGGCCTGCCTTTTCTCCTCACTGACTGTTTTGGCAGCTTCCCCCCACCCAGCCTGCTAAAGCACCTTGCCACTTTATGCACAGTTTTGGCCTTCCCTAAAAACACAACCTTCGTGTATGAAGGCTAAAACCTTTCTATTGTTATTTAGAACTCCTTTGGAATTTATGGTAGTATGATTCTGTTTGGTTACAACTACTGAGAATCATTCAGCTGACTCCAATTTTATAAAAATACACTACAATCTTTATTAAATCAACAAACAGAATAAAATATAGGTTTTGTATGCATATCCAAGCTCAAACAGATCTTCAGAATGCATTTAAACAGTTTCTTATGTCTTTACAACAGCATAAAAGCATAGGTCCTACAAACACACAGGCCTCTAGCTATCCTTTTTGCCAAAAGCTGTGTTCCCCTAGGGTTGATTTCTCTTCTGCCCCTCTCTCTACACTTTCATTCAAACCCCCCCCCCCCATTGATTGAAAACCTCTGGCTGGAAGACTGATTCTCAGCCC
The DNA here is from genome assembly GCA_030412105.1 of Cyclura pinguis. Lineage (NCBI taxonomy): Eukaryota > Metazoa > Chordata > Lepidosauria > Squamata > Iguanidae > Cyclura > Cyclura pinguis. The sequence goes on from CM059599.1 coordinate 125,426,099, forward strand.
CTCTTCTGGAAGTCTGACTCCCTCTCAATTCAATGCCTACTATTTATGCATTTTTTCTGAGGCCTCCAACCCCCTCCTTCACACAAAGGGGCTGGGTTTTTCTCTGGAGTGGCCATTCTGGTTGCCTGGCAACTTGTTGCTGGGCAGCTTCTCTGACACCCAAAACACCACTCCCCCTAGGGTCCCTCACGGGGGACACATTTCTGATACCTGCCTAGGGTAGGTATTAGCAATATCTCCTGGTCAGCAGCTTCCCAAGTTAGGTCTTGATGCTGACCCTGTTGAGGATTCCACAAATTCCATAAATTGTCCTTCTGCGCTAGAGGTTTCTGTTCCAGGTCCCTTGAAATGTCACAGATCAGTAAATCATCTTTCTGACCTGCCAACTTTGAACTCCAGAGTCTTTTCTCTTAGCTTCTTAAAGGAGAATATAATCTTCTGTTATACCAAATAAAGCAAAAGGGAGAGAGGAGGAAATGGGGCCGGAGATAGGAGAAGGAATCCAGTAACACTTTTTAAGATTCTGGTTTATTTTTAGTGTAACCTTTTTGTGGATTTCAATCCATTTCCTCAGAGGCACAGAAAGAATTCAAATTAAAGCACCAGGTATATAGCAGTTACATGGTCACAACATGGGATCAGAGAGTAATAGGATACAGAAAAATGCAACTTCTCACCCTGGCTGTAAACCTTCAAAGGTTACATAAGGTGATACAGGTCTGTCAAGCTGGTAGTAACCTTAAAGTGGGGAACCAATAGATCTGCTTACCCAGGACTGTTCCCTTAAAGTCAGTAATTTCTTCAGGAGAATTGCAATGTTACATGTATGGTTGTAAGGATATATTTATAAATCTATACAGCCTACTAAGATTTTTTTTTTTATCTCTATTCATACCTCTTGCTGATGGACTGGAATTTGTGACAGACACCTGAATCTAAATCAGGTATCTGTCTTTCAGTGTCTTCTAGACATTTTTTTGTTCTAGAATCACTACTTATACCCAGGAAGATTAAAAATGCATTGTGTGATAACTGAAGCCCCTGTCAGAGCTCCTGCTGATGAGCAGCAGCTGTTGGTCCCTGTGGCTCTGGCTGGAGATGAGTCCTGCAGCTCAAGAGCTCCCCCTGCTGCCATGGACCAAGCAGGCTCGGACGTCCCTCTGCCTGCTCCTTTAGGGCAACAGGGATCCGATTCTGTGCCTGCTCCTTTGGAGCAACAGGGATCCGATTCTGAAGAGGTTCTGGAGCCTGGTTCAATAAGCCCCCAATCAAGGCGGAGACTCAAGAGGGCTGTGCAAAGGGAGGCTTCCTTGGCTAAGTTTAAGAAGCGGTGACCAGACATACCTGTGCCTGGGGCTATATAACTGCCTGCCTGGAAGCTTCCCTTTGCTTGTGGCAAACTTCTTACAAGCCCTCATCTTGCCTGTACCTTGTTCCCAGCACCTGATACCTTGAATTGACCTCTGGACCTTGAATTGACCTCTGGACTCTTGACCCTTGGCTTTGGAACTCTGACTACGGTTTTGCTTGGCGCTCTGGTAAATGAACTTCCTTGAGTAAGTGCTCGCTTGTCTCCTCCTGGCTGGACTTTGCTGGCTCTCCCACTCTCTTCTCTGGGCTGGCTCGCTGTCCAGGTCTCTGACCTGGACACACTGGCCTGTCTTACACTGCATACATACACAAAATTGGTAGCTCAGCCTTTTTTTGTTAATTTAACTTTTCTTTTGGTTAGGGAAAATGCTCTTGGGAGGAAGCCAACAGAAATATTTGGTGTATGTTTGGTGTTTAAACATCCAAAAATTCATACTTACTGGGAAAAAAATATGGACAATAAATTGGGGAAAGGTGATGTAAGATGCTCTGCTATTTTTTTAAGTTTTTGAGGGCAGAATATCTCAAAGATTAACACTTCAGTAATAGTAAGCATTATCACTGTGGGCAAAATCACTCTGCCTCATTATTGGAAAAAAAATTCCAGTAATAAAAAGTACCTATTAAAGGTTTGAGAAAACACAGATGTGGCCAAGCAGAAAAATGGTTTCTTCAGGAAATGGACAGATAGGTGAGACTGAGGGCCTTTTTGCACTATACTGTTACAGTGCTGTTATTCCACTTTCAACATCTTGTGGAATTCTGGGGTTTGTAGTTTCTTGATGCCAAAGAGCTCTCTGGCTGAGAATGGTAAAGGCCCCTCCCTAAACTGCAAACCCCAGGATACCCTAGGATGTTCGAAGTTGAATAATAGCACTATAACTGGGTAGTGCGGAAAGACCCTGACTTTCTCACAAAGTGATATTCTTTTATTTACTATTGGAATAAATAAGTGGAGTTCTAATTTATGTGGTTTGTATTTTTCACCTTAAAATTTAAAAAGGAACTCAAATTTGCTTATGTGCCAAAGACCTCTTTTGTCATTTTTGTCACAGCAGTAGTAACAATGCTATTTCTCAGGACTCCTCTGTGTGGAAGATGTTCAGCAACTCTAACTGCCTGGTGTGTATAAAAAATGAGTTACAGCTCACGGTATGATTTCCATACTAGTATCTTCTGATACTCAGTTTAAACCCTTGTCCATCCCCTGCCAAAAATACCGTATTAGTCTTCCTTTAAAAAGTACTTATCTTCCCTTGTTCTCACCGTCTCATCAGGAGCAATTCTGTATCTCTGTATTTTCAAACCTGCTCAGCCTTTCCAGAGATTCTTGGGGATTCCTGTCTTTTCAAGTTGAGCAGAGTTTTGAATGTATATGATTCACATACATTGTTTAAAATATCAAGGGAAATGAGCATTCTAGAAACTCTAGCAGATAGCTTGATACTCTAATAGCTTTCTACTTTGCCGATGGCAAATTCTTTGCATTATGCATTATGCAGTTAAAGTTTTCCCTACAGTATTGCTTAAAGGAGTAGTATTTACAGATTTTATAATGTGAAAAATTGGGGAAATAATTTAATGAACTTCGTACCAAATAATCTTCTCACTGTTTACTTCTCCATATAAACAAGTAAAGAAACAAACAAGAACTAATATCTGTATTTCTTAACAATTTTTTTTCTGATGATTCACAATAGCTTGACTGAGTATAGTATAAATAAACCTACATTACTATATCACCAGGACCAGATCAAGATATTTTGATACCTGTGGAAGAACAACAAAGCTCCTCTTAATGGCTGGAAATGATTGGACTTGTAGTATACATCTGAATTCTGGTGAGCGCCAGATTTGGGAAAGCTGTTCTGCAGTTACATAAAGGTATGAGGGATATTATGACATGGACCTTTCTTTGTCAATGCACCTTTGATTTTCTGGCAAAGGACTAAGACAACTGAATAGCTCAGATTCTCCCAAAATGAAGATAAATATATAATATGACAGTAAACCAATTTGGAGTGTCCAGGAATATGTATGTATATATTTTAAAAAGCTTTAGAAATAGAGACACAATAATTCTTTTCAGGTGAACAATCTAATTTTCAACCAGAGCTATACCTGAAACTTCCTGCATGTATAAACCTATATTTCTATCCAGGTTAGGCCAGTAGTTAATTAAGACCTTTTAAAAATATTTCTCCACAGTACTGGGAATATTGTGTTATTAATTATGCACACCAGAATCTTGTTTAGTTTTCCCGCTAGCATTATATAACATCAAGACTGTAAGTTTCCATAATGGCAGAAAAAGTTATACATGAATGCCCTCCTACACTGAAAATGGGTTAAGCCTACATCTGAATAATTACAACATTTAAATGATATCAATGAACTGAATTAAAAGGACAGTTGTTGATACTTTAGAACCCAAGTGCAGATTTTGTTAATGTAACACAATAGTTTGATCTATCCAATTATGTCAACTTCTAACAGCTGTCCAATATTATTTATATGTAGGGTCACTATGAGGAGTTGTTGGGACCATAGAATCATTGAAATATAGAATCATAAAAGTTGGAAGGGGCCTCATAGGCAATCAGGTCAAACCCCCTGATCAATGCAGGATCTCCAGCTAGAGCATTCCCAATGTATATGTTTGTATCTCCCCATATTGCTTTTATTGTTCGCATTAAAAAAAAGTTGACTGGGACTCTACATACCCACCTCCCCATGTCTGATATCAGAACATCCTATTTGGTGTGTGTATCATTTATATGTATTTACTTTAATCTAGGAGAATAGTGCTGATCAAAGACCATTCCTTGTTTTCATATATTCCTCCTGTCATGGTATCAAATATCCTGGGAGAAGGGAAGAAGTGAGATGTATAAACCCACGGTTCTTAACCTGGGGTTCGCAAAGCCTTCACAGGGGGTCTGTGAATCCCTGCCCCTGGACACCAACAACAGTGGCAGCAACAGGAACGTGGTTGCGTGTGTGTATGTATATGTATGCGGGTGCCAAAACTGCTCCCTTCTTTTCAAATGGAGGGTACTGTTTACCAGAAACATGGCCAAGGAACTCAGCACAAGGCAAAGGTGACTCTAAGCCCCAAATGCTAAATCCTCTGCCCCACGTAATACCTATTTCACAAATTCAAATTGATGGCATTTAAAGAAAGACAAGAGAACATCAGCCCAAATTCCCATTTGTACCAAAGCAGATAAATCACACACCATAGCAAACAAACAAACCAGTTGCCATACAAATATGTATGCATGCGCACACACAACGTATTTGTGCACACATACATGCACACACTGCATAGAATGATGAGAGTTGTAGTTGAAATACCTGGGGCATATCCACACTGCAGAATTATAGTAATTTATAATACTTTCAATTGCCATGACTTCACCCTATGAATCCTGGGAGTTATAGTTTTATGAGGAGAGATTCTTAGGATACTCTACTGGAGAGCTCTAGTGATCCAGTTTAGGGGAGTAGATAGATCTCTGTAACAGAGAAAATTCTAAGTGGTTCACCAGGATACAAATCCCAGGACTCCACAGAATGGAGCCATGGCAGTTGAAATGGTATCAAATTGCTGCAGTTCTACAGTGTGGTTACATATGGCTGTCAGCTTGTGAGAAGCTGTTTCTTACCTCTTTGTATGACTAAATCTAGGTTTTAGTGCTGAGATTTAAAAAAAAGGGTATATTATAGGGAACAGAGTTTTACTTAAAATGTGGAAAGTCTGTGAAATAGGAAGGTCTTTCAGTTTCACCCTCCCCTTACTTTTGGTGCAAAGAAAACACATCCCTGGGAATGGGGTGAGGGTAACTGAAACAATTTCCAGCTCAACTCAAAATACCTAATGCTAATCAAATGACTCATGTTTAATAAGCACTGAGAATTCTAAACATCAAGGAGCAATTTCTTCAAGGAATTACCTTACCTTATTATAGCTGACTAAGTCACTGAGATTCTCAGAGATTTAAATAATCCATTCCATCAATTCTAATGTAGGTTTTGTACATGTGAATGGATAGATGGAATGCTGAAAATTAATAGCTATAGTCCATTGAGCTTCCAAGACCACTAACATTAATGATGAGATAAATGTTGCTAGGGATTTTCAGGAGCAGGAAAGTAAAGGCTCACTTTGACTGGCATTACTACAATGATGAGTAATCACTGTATCTGTAGATGGAGAAACCAAAGCAAAGTAGTTGGAACAAAGGATACAGCAAAAGATGTCAAAATCATGAAACTGTCTAGTAATTAGATGGATCCAGATTATTTTAGATGGGAAGTACAAGGCTAGACCTTACTGTCCTTTCTGTGAATGAGGCTGTGCATCCATGCATCCACCCAGCTTTCTTCCCCCGGCCCACACACACAGTATAGGCAAAGGCCAGAGAGACAAAGCAAGAGGCTATTTAATTCTACAGAGGGAAATGTATTTGTTAGAAAGTACCTCTCTTTCTGGCGTGTTTTTGAGCATGAGCTGTTTTTCAGAGGGAAAAACCTAAGAAGGAAAACCATTGCAATACATATACGTAGTAATTGCACCATGGATTTCAGATGACCTAAGGTACACTAACATCTCAGAGAAACAAAGGAGGCAAGTCTCTGTCTGCTTTTGTGCTTTTTCACCACACAATTAAAGTCAGCCCTCCATATTTGCTAGAGTTAGGGTGCAGGACCCTCACAAAAGTGGAAAAATCACAAATATCAAAATGTGTATGTGTATCTGTGGGAAGGGGACCAAGGCATGGTGGAGAGAACAGGCACCTGGGGTCCAAACTGGGTCAGGGAAAGGAAAGGGGAATGGAGGGGGTCAGCATGGTGGCCCCGTACTTCTTCTCTTCACCCATCTCTTTCCTTGGGCGTGAGAGACCTTGGGAGAGGATTTGTAGTGTTGAGAAATTGGGCTGCAAGCCATCCTTAGCTGGTGGTGGAGGAGCAGGACCAGAGGTGAGTTGCATAGGCTGCACAGTCTGATTGGAGCTGCCAAAATGGAAGGTTCCCCTGGAAAAGAAGCACCTGACAAGGATTGGAGAAACTCACAAATAATCAAATCCATGAAAGTCGAACCAGCAAACATAGAGAGCCAACTGTATAGCTGTCTTTAACTGTCATGGCTGCTCCTATGGAACCCTGGACTTTGTAGTTTGGTAAGACACTAGAGAAGGTCTGTAACTGAGGCCCTTATGCACAAAGTCGTCATCCCACCAAAGCAACATGTTGTTCCTGGTTCAGAACCCATGCTATCACACTATGTCATTGCTAAACAGCCACAGTCCTGTTCCCATGCATTGCAAATCAGCCCTTTTTCATTGTTGGAATTGCTAGTAATGGCCTCCTTTCCTGCAACAATCCCATCAGCTGGGTGAGTAGTTTCTCAATAGTGCTTTGTAGTGCTTCCTGTCGTTGCCAATCCAGAAGTGGGCGGGGTGTGGGTGTGCCCAGGTTGTCCCTCCCTCAGCTACTCCCATGGCACAGTAAGTTTGAAATCTATCATTCTCTGTGTTTATTTTAAATTTTTCCTTTGAGTTATAATTTTTTATGTTTTAAGTACATTTTTTAGCAGTATAGCACAAAAACACAATAGCATATGGGTGTGTCATGACGTTACAACATTGCTGTACTAGTACAGCTTACCAAAAAAACCCCAAAAAAGAACCAACCAGTCAGGAGCTGTGGGGCAGGGAAAAGGACTTGCCAATGACACTGAAATGTTGTGGGAACACTGGTGGTAATAATGCTACTCATCTGCTTGAGTCGATAGGGTGCGGTAGAGCGCATTCATAATCCGGTACCATCATGGAAATGGCAATGCTGGAATTGAAACGGAACAACGTACTATTGACGTATGGTGCGGTAAGGGCCTGAGAATTTTCAATGCTATCCCCTTGAACTGGAAATCCCAGGATTCCATAGGATAGAACCATGGCCATTGAACTGGAAGCATAGTGTTATAATTGTGTGAGCTGAAAGGGTCTTAACTGAGTTCCTCTGACCAGAAAAAAAGGAAGAATTGCAGAAACAAGGAAAAAGAAAGGGCCCAGATGAAGGAAGGGAAGACTGGAGGGCAGTTTGCCTAAGAAGAGAGAAAACTGGGATAGGTATGTGTGGAAGGAAAAACTGCTAACCACTCACAGTTTGGGGCTTTAGAAACTTTTACTGTCTTACAGCTCATGAAACCAGTGTTAACTGTTGCTACTTCTACATTTGTTTTAATGCTAGGAAGAAAATATCTAATCTTCAGTATATGTGCATTTGTTAGAAAACAAAAACAGCTGACAAACATCACAAGTGACCACAGCAGGTCCATATAATTTAGATGACTTTTAAGAAATTTTAATTCAGCAAACTTAGCTGCAACATTCATTTTTTAAAAAATAACCTTTGCGTAAGACTCAGGTTCAGACTGAGCTGACTCAACACATTTTGCTGCCTGATGTAGAACAGTACATCTAGAGCATAGTACTCAAAACCAGCCAGGTTATTTTGATGCATGAGACAGAAGATCTCACAAGCACCTCTCTCTATACCTGGTAGAAAATAATTTTAAAGAGGAAGCAATTCATCCTTTCCTACTGCTTGTGTATGTCCCTTCAAGTATCCTGTTGACTTATGGCAACCCCATGAATTTCATAGGGTTTTCTTAGACAAAGAATACTCAGCTGGTTTTGCTAGTTCCTTCCTCTGAAACATAGCCTACAGCACCTTGTATGCATTGGTGGTCTCCCATCCAAGTCTTAACTAACTAGCTTCCAAGATCAGATATGTTCTGGTACCTTTAGGGTATTTAGGCTTATGACATTCTAAATCCACTATCTGAAGCAGCTGCCTTGTTCTATTTAATGGCAGAGCCAGGCATACACAAGTTTAAGTCCCCATTTAGCTATTAAGCTCCTTTGTGTCTTCAGGCAAGCTGTTATCTTACACTACAGCTTTGCTCTCTGTGGTTGTTCTTGGAGAAAAGGGGCAATAATAGCAAGCAATACTTTGTATTGCTTAATGCAGACTGTTTGTTTGTTTATAGATTAGATAATTTATATCCCACCTTGCAAAGACATACCATCATAAAGCAGGTTATAGTTGCATCCGTAGAAATTCAGTCTTATATATGTCTACTCAGAAGGAACTAATTCCATTGGATCATATTCCTTAGTAATTGTGCATAGGATTTAATACTGTTTAATCTGTAGAGGAAGGCAAAAGCAAACCCTCTGAACAAATTCTGCCAAGACAGTCACATGATAAGTTTGCCTTAGAGTTACCACAGACTGAAAATGACTTGAAGGCATGTAACAACAACAAAATTAGGTAAACATTATTTATTTAATGTAATATTTCAATTCCATGCTCAAAAACAGAGTATTCCAAAGAACTATGACAACTGGTATTTGAATGCATACAGTTTTATTTATAGATAAGGTAGGTAAACACATAGTCTAAGCTATCTGTATTAGCTATGTATCAAATAGATGTAATTTCTTTAATGGAAATTTGGTGCCATCTATTGACTGAAAATGAAATAATCTCACTTTGGTATAGTTTACCTGTGGCCATGGTAAGATGGCTAAAGATACTAAACTAGATGAAAGCACAATCATAAAGTCCTATTTTGTTGCTGTATATGCCTTCAGCTATCTGCAACAGCAGAAAATGGGGAAAATGTTCCAGATCAATCTTTTGTGTCCACTTAGCACAGACGAATTAACAAGAGGGATAAATAAGCAGATACAAAACAGGAGAGAACAATTTGTGGAACTGCTTAAAGTTCCTCTGTTATTGCATTTTTTTCCTTAAAAAAAATAAAGCCAGTGAAGTTTTTTGTAACTAGACATGTTTAAATAGGCCACTGGCATAAAATAAATATGATAAATTATGTCAGGCGGACTACAAATAAATGCAGTGTGGTTTAGATAATGAACAAGTTGTGTAAAGTTGGTTGGATTTTAAAAAAATCTTTGTTTCTTAAAACTGTAGGTATACAGGCAAAAGAACATATCAGGCATGGGTGTGAAAGCAGGCCCCCATCCACATTACACAATTGTAGTCCTATGATTCTACTTCAACTGCCGTGGTTCTGTCCCATGGAATCCAGAGATTAGCAGTTGAGGGAGGGGCATTTAGAGTTCTCATCTAGCTAGCTCTTCTGGTGTCTCATCAAACTACAGATTCCAGGATTACATAGCAATAGCATGTGTATTTCTATACCGTTTATCAGCTAAGTGCTCTCTAAGTGGTTTACAATGTGCTAGCTAATAGCCCCCAACAAACTGGGGACTCATTTTACTGAGCTAAGGAAGGATGGAAGGCTGAGTCAACCTGGAGCCCAGCAGGATTGAACTCACAACCTTGTGGCTGCAGTACCAGCATTTAACCAGTGAGCCACAAGGGCTGCAACCATGATAGATAGAGTGAAATAAAGCATCATAATTGTGTAGTGTAAATGGGTGCTAGGGAGGGAGGAGGAGGAGGAGGAAGCCAGGGGTACCAGAAGCAGAGAAGTAAAATCTGAAGAGCTTTAAAAAGCACCTCTGAGTTCATGAATAGCTTATTATCTCAGCTGAAGGTACAGCAGGGAGAAATTATTGACCCCCCCAAGAAAGCCTTCTCTATATATTACAGGAGTGTATTTCTTCATTCTGTCCTATTGTGTTGTTGTTAACTGCCATCAAGTTGACTTTGAATGGTTTTCTGCAAGAAGAGATGTCTTGTTCTCAGCTTCAAACAAGTTCCAGGGTTGCCAAGTCAGAAGCCATGGAAGCAAGAGGTATCTGGTGTCAAAACAGTCCAGGGTCAGAAAGCGGTAAACCAAAGACGGGCTTCCAGGTAGCTGTGCTAGCCCAGTTATTAAACAATCCATTAAAGGGAAATACAGAAGTTTGTTTTGGAATAGAAATCTCTAATGGATTATTTAAGGGAAGATGAGGGTGAATTGATGGTCTTAGGATTTTGAACTTGCATATTGCTGTTTCTTTTTAATTTCTATTTTGATTGCTATCATGAGAAAGATACTATGAAAATTAAACATGACTATAAGTTAAAAAAAATGGAAGGGGTGTAATTCCATTAGACACTCTTGCACAAGCTGAGCTGTCAAGAGGAAGACTGAAGTTGTACTCAGCAAGGTGAACTTCACTTCGTTTTAGAGGCAGCATGTTCAGCCAATACCCTGATCCCCCAGCAGTATTCAGAGAGAGTGTTCCTCAGCGGTGCTCCTCCCAATGCCTTGATTGCAGCCTTTCACTCCATCTGGAGGGGAGGGTCTGAGCCAATGCCTGAGCCTCTGCCTCCCTCTGGGGCTGGGAAGCTCATCCTCCAACTCCTGTTCCTGCTTTGAACTTGGCCTGGCCTGCTGAACCAAAGGAGCAATTGGCTGGCTGTCAGGGATCTGCTCTGGGTCCCCCAAAGGTAGATCTGGTTTGTCTTCATTGGTAGATGGACTCTCAATGGGGGGCATGACATGAGAGCTGGTAACTGTCACAGCAGCAACAAAATTATACCAATAAACTTGAAGACACATGGTAATAGAAGATGAGTCCTCAAATGATGGCAGCTGGCAGTAGGTAATACTGCTGACAGACTTCTGACTCCATCTGAGTCCACGTATAAATATCTAAGGATATAGCCTCTAGTTCATTTTCCTCAATGGTCCATTTCTCTGGAGAGTGTATTGCACAGCTCCAGAAATTTCAATGTAAAGGTATGTATATACACCTTGGTTTGCAGAATAGTGTAATTTTTCTGTTTTGGAGATTATAATTAATATTGTCTTGTCTTTCTTAATATATTAAACAGAATTATATTTGTATTTTTTAGTGTAGCCACTAAGGAAGGCCATCTTTGATAGAGACTGGAATGCAATGAGTTTTGTAAAAATAAATAAAGCAAGTGACCATCAACCAGCATGTGGAGTTCTATTTCCTGTTTACTTCCATGTTCCTCACCAGGCCCTGTTTTGATATGTTCCTCATTGCTGCCACCCCTTGTGTGTTTCGTAATGTGCCTCATTCCTTGTCCATTATGTTAATTACTATATGGTTGGAGAGCGCACTATCTGTTAGTAAAGGGACTCTTCTGTTTGCTTCCATACATGATGTAGTCAGATGCAGGAGGTTTGTTTATTTCTGAAACCTTAAAATATCCTGGATCCTGCTCCTCCTTGCTTTTATTGCCTCCATTGCTCTGCAGAAGGAGTCAAGGCAACACAAAGCAACAAGAAGTATGGCAACAGTATGTTCTTCTCTGGTAATGGAAAATCTGTTATGAATTACCATTTATATAATGTCCCTATTGTATTTTTCACTCTGCAGTATTCAGAAATCCGGAGTTGAAAAGACGGGATAGAAACTGTTTGATAGAGACTATCTGTTGAACAATACCATATCTCCAATGTAAGCCTTTTTCTTAGGACCCCTTCACATTACAAAATTATAGTGGTGTGATTCCACTTTACTGGCCATGGCAACATCCTATGAAATGCTGGGATTTGCAGTTTCAGGTGGGGTATTGAGAATTATCAGCCAGACAGACCTAGTGTTGCACTAAACAACAAATGGCAGGTGACCCCAGACAGAATACAGATTAGCTGTGAAGTTGCAAGGACACTGAGTCCCTCAGTCTTAAGAGACAGGGATGGGGAACCATGCCTCTTTCACAAAGAGCAAAGGAAGTGTGGGAATTGAGAGCCCTGAGAAAGCCACTGAAGCTGATATTGCAATCAAGCTATATAAGCATGAAGGCTGTTTCACTGTTGACCCATATGCCACTCTGTGGGTGTAGCCATAAGAATAAGTGGGCTGCATGGAGCCCTGAAACATGAAGCAGCACAAGCTGGTCCTAACATGAAGACATATATATGTGCATGTGCTTCAGATCTGACAGTGTGTTTGTGTATCTCCAAGATCTTTTTTTAAAAAAATAGCACAAGGTAGAAGAAAATTGTGTAGATGAAGGAGCTGTTTATGTGCAGTGGATTTTCTCTCTTTCTCGCTGTTGTAAAAAAAACCCAAAACATCACATTTGCAGATATGTAACATTTGAACATGACTTTATTGAAAGAAACTAGTCCATAGCCAGCAGCCTTTCTGCTGGCAAAGCATCTAAATTTGGTTTTACAAGCGTGCCAGTATGTGAATTTAAAGCAATAGGCAACTGTGCTGAAGTGGAAGAATCTATCATTCCACTTGGCTCCCTGACAAAAGATGCTGTCATAACTGAAGTCTGGAATTATCCAGTTTATTAGTCCTGTTTGTCTTCGCTGATGATGGCCTTCTCCTGCAGCACTCAGATAGTGGCTTTCAAACCTGAAAGTGTTTATTTTAATGCTAATAGCTGATGCCATTCTTTATGCTAATTTCCCCATTCCTCCTGAAATTTAAGGGGGAAAGTGTTAGATTTATTTATCTTCTTCAGATGACTTATACAGCGAATAGTGATTTAAGTACTGAACCCCAGAGTTACTTGTCATAAAAATGCTATAATTAGGACAGGCTACACAGATGTCTTCTAACATGGTTGAGCAGTTCTGACTTCAGAAATGATCATTATCATGATGTATCAAATCCTTCCCCCTACAGATACTGGATGCTGCCAGGAGATCAGTTATACATTTGTCAAGTTCATCCCCTTTCTTGAGGGTTAAAAGAGCTCTGCCTTGCAGCCCTGCATTCAGCCACCACTACCAGGTTTTCAGAAAGAAAAGTGCCTGATTATTCTCTGTCTGACAAAACTGAAATTGTGTTTTTTTATGGTTTTGTAACTCTCTGGTGGAAAAAAGGAGCAGGAGCAGTAACAATGCCCTATGTTCAATGCCTCAGCTTTTGTTGCACTGTGTGCTTGTATGTGACTTCAAGTCACCTGTCGACTTACAGCAACCCCATAAATTTCATAGGGTTTTCTTAGGCAAGGAATGCTCAGAGATAGTTTTGGTAGTTCCTTCCTCTGAAACGTAGCCTACAGAACCTGGTACTCGTTGGTGGTCTCCCATCCAAGTACTAACCAGGGCTGACCCTGTTACCCTGACTTCTGGCAGTCCCTGGGGGAGACCCTGATTCGCTCCAAATGCAAAGGTTGGGGAAATTAGCAGAGCACCGGCTTTGGTAGAACTGAGGGTAGGGCAACACAGTGAGATCTTTAACCCAGTTTTTACAGAGCCAGACTACATGAAAACCCAGGGAAAGTGTTCAATCGCAGTGTTTTATTGAGGGGAATTCACTCATGCAGGTATACAAAATACACACAATCACACATTCACACAAGAGCTAACTGAAAGAGAAAGGGAGGAAAAATTATAGAGAGGCTGAGGGGTTTGGGTGGGTTTATAATTACCAGTCCAGAAGAGTAGTGAAGAGCAGAAATGTGTTTTGGCTTAGATATGACCTAAGGACAGTTCTCATTCAGGAGCCAGACAGACAGAGTGACGAGGAGACCTTCTAGAGACTGCACTGGGCAGCCTGAAATCAGGGGTATTTATACCCTGAAAATAGCCTGTGGCAGTGAAGGTTCCAGATGCAAGACAAAGGGAACCTGTTGTGAACAGTGGGTCTTTTGCCTGTAGATGGGCTTAGTGCTTGATTGACAAAGACATGATGGGTATTGTAATAGCTGTCTATTGTGGGTGCTGTGAGGAAAGAGGAAGGAGTCCAGATGTACAAGGGACAGATATGTGTCAATCAGTGTCCTGGTGGGCTTCTCACAGTTGGGTTCCCTGGAAAATTCCGGCTTCTATTTAAGTGTGTTATCCACAGGAATGGTGTGTATTTACCTGACAAATGACTCAGTCTTACCTGGAGGAAGTTTCGAGTTGACCTATCCTTCTCATGGTTACAGTCAAATCCCTTCCCTCGCTTGGTTTCACCTCTCCGTCACCTTTCAGGTCTGATTTTGATATCAGAGCTAATTAATATAGTTGTCAATTCAATATTGTGCCAATTAGGTATGGTGCCCATCCAAACCATACTAATATCAGGGACCCCCAAAGTGGGGCCTTACAACCCTGCTTAGCTTCCAAGCTCAGACAGGAACTGGTGTGTATTGATATGTGAATTCAGAAGCTGAGGAGGAATTAGAACATCTGAGGACTGGGGAAAGCTTGGAAATGCTTTTGTCCCCCTCCCTGCATCTCCCACTGGCCAAATTATGCACAGAACTTGCAATGGCAGAAACCAGGTAGAGAAACCTTGCCTTGAGAGGGATTAATATCTGCTTTGGTCCAACAACTATATTCTGCAAGGTTTGTTCTCTGAGACCTGCTGGGGCATAAACTTAAAAGGGAGAATAGAAGTTGGGCCATCAGATGTCTTAGAGAGACTTGTAAACCACCTTTGAAACTCATCACCACCACCACCACCACCACCACCACCACCACCATCATATACCAGTGCCTCTTGTGTCTGTCACTGTGAACTACAACTGTGGGAGTGTTACCCTGATTTCTGGGGGTCCCGGGAGGGACACCTCAATGTGCTCAAAATAATGGGGAACGGGAATTAGCTGAGAGCACTAGTTAGCAATGCGAGAGGCAGGGCAACGTGGCGAGATCTTGAACTCAATGTCTACGGGGTCAGGCCAAGTCAATGAGCAAACAGAAGTAAATAATAATAATTGTTTTATTGAGATACAGTCAAACATGTGTATGCAACACACTCACACGAAGAACTATAGAAATAAAGGTAGGAATTGGATAGAGGGATTTTAAGAGGAGGTTTTGTATGGGAAATACTACACCTGTCCTGAAGCCTGGGTAGTCTGAAGACGAAGTCTGTGGAAGTAAGGATTCTCAGCACGAGGAGCTGAGGGGAAGGCTTGCTGGACGAAGTGAAAGCAAGGCAGGATGGAAGCCAAGAGCGATCCAACGAGACACTCAAAGTCAGGAGTTCTTATAGGGGAAAATGTGGCTGCAGGCTAGTCCATTCTTGGGGATAACAATGAGTTTCGGGCTGGAGACAAAGCCTCCGAAAGGTCAGTACTTTAGATGATTGAATTATGACAGAGCTGTCAATAGAGTAGCCAGTATGCAAACGTGGAGTGCTTGAGAGTTGTATAGTCTGCTCATCAAGCTGCCTGCTCGGGGCAGGAGATCTTTTGTAAACAGCGTGCATACATAATGTGGTACTTGCCTTGAGGTCTCCTAAAGCTGCATTCGGCAATGATTGGCCTGCCTGGGTTGGGATTTGAATGGTTCAGCTATTTTTGGCCGCGCCTGTGTGCGTGCTTGTCTGGGGGCCTCGCAAGCACGTGGAGAGGAATGGGTAAAGAAGGCCAAATTATTGATATCAAATGATATCTAATATACCACAAGCTCGGGCTAGAAACTGCGGTAACAGGAGAGATCAGCAGGGCAACTTGTGTGAGCAAGTTTTGCCCTGTAAGAGATTCTTCCTACCCCAGAAGCCATTCCCCTTGTGATTTGCAGCAGCCCAAGAATCTAGAAGGAAAGCAGCACCTGAAGCCTGGGGTGAAACTTGCATATATCTTTGCCCCATGCCACCTATGATATGTTATGTTATATTTTAAGTATATTATGAAGCATCAAGATTTTTAATTTTTTTATCAGCAAGGACAATGGCAATAACTCTTACACATCTCTTGGGCTTCCCCATTCTTTCTGTGCAAAGCTTCAATCTATTGGATAGGGGAGGGGATGGATTTTTCCATCAGCCATATATTTGTTTGAGCTATTGCTATTGTGATACAAAGTATTTTTAGATGACTTCATCTTGATTTGGTAATCAAGTCCCATTTGCTCCAGGTGGAGAGGACAATGGCAAGAAGTGGCTTTTAAATGTGGATCAACATAACTTCCTGCGTGGGGACTATCAAGATGCTTACCATCTCATCAGAACTTACCACTGCTCCATTGCTTGGTGTCTTCCAGTGTTGAACAGGAAGAGTCATGTGAGGATGGGCCTCATAAAAATCAAGTCCATAGTCTGATGTAATTTACAGGCTTCCAGTTTGCTACTCTTATTTTACACTGACTATTGTCTACATTATTTAAAGCCTAGACCTGAGCATGGAAAGCTCCTGGTATCCCACAGGTAGCATGCTAGTGCATAGGAGTAACTTTACCAAGCGCTGGCCTAGATCTCTGCTAAAAATGGGACTTTAGAAGAGTTGGTTGCAAAGGGTGATTTCCAGAATGTTGCACTTCCTATATTGGTTTTCTGACATCACTGGTTTTATTTGCTGACATTAGTATACTATGACTTCAGACATCATAGGATGTGATTTTCACCTTGGCATACAAGTTTTGCTGAAAACAGTATAAAAATTGGAGTACACAAGAGGGAAGTTAAGTGGATGAAAACTGTCCTGCACAATTAGCTCCAGTTGTGTTTTTAAGACATTTAAGCTTTAAAGAAGGGCTCTTGATCAACTGATTTTAGGACAGTTTTCCTGTTTCATCATCAAAACTTTGCCCCAAATTGACTGAGAAATCTACCCCAAAACTGGAGGATTAACAACCTTTCTTTATGGAAGATGTCAAATCAGATTGCAGTGAACCATCATCAATAATTATCTCTCTTGCTGGTACTCTGGACTTTTGAGAAATTGAGTTGCATTGCATCGTAGCCTTCGGGGCAAATGCATCATTGTTTAGGCTTGTGAGCCGATGCATTATATTGTAATCAATAAAATTGAATGGTATCTTTTCCCTTTTGTGGTTCTGAGTATACGGTCTCTTTAACCTTGGCAAACCCTTACACTGACCAATATCAGAGTTTGGTATGTTTAGTATGCAGGCTGTTTCTGCTGGCACCTGCCATGAGACTTGAAACAAGACCTCTATGCTACCCTTGAGAAGCCTCAGATAAGGAAGAAATGTATGATGCTGTTAAGAAGATCCAAAAAACCCATCCAAGGGGAAACTTTCAGCCTGTTCTCTCACGTCCACCCAACTTCAAGACCTTTGACTGGTCTTGGGCTCCGGAGATAAGGACAGTGGATACAAAACCATGCACAGACTTTTATAGAGTACAAGCATCTCCTCCATGAATTTGTGGCTAATTGCAAGAAAAGCTTTGAACATTCATGAGGCTTTGGTTGTTTGCTGGGACAACAGGCATCCATTAGCTACAGTATGAGGAAAGCTATAGAGTGGGGTGACCAACTATAGCCCAAGGGTGGGCAATTAGCCCCCAAGAGACATTGAAGGGTGGCAACCCCTTACCACATCCACTCCTACAAAAAACCCACAATTATTTTTGCCCCCAAACGACTTCTAGGGGACATGCAGGGTGTTTTCACCATGTTATTGGGCCTTCCTGGGCCATTTTAGGCCCAAAAGGGGCTGTTGAGCAGCTCTTAAATAGGAAGTGAGTAGAAGTCACTTCCTGTTCACTTCCTGTTTTTTAAAAAAGGCATCTCCTGGGCCTAAATTGGCTTGGGGTGAAAAATGAGGTAGAAAAGCCCTCCATAATCCCTAGAGGGGATTTGGGCGCAAAAAAATTGTTTGGAAAAAAAACACAAGAAGTTTTTTTTACCCTTGCGGGGGGATCCAAGAGCCTCCAAACATGGTGGAAATCTCCTCTGCATCTGCTATAGTCCATTTTGGGACATTTTGGAGGAAAAAAACCCTGACCCCTGGGGGGGTGATGGGGGCCAGAAAAATGTGTCTAGGGGACCATACTTTGCCCACCCCTGTGGAACTCACTGGCAGCTTTCCATGGTCCTGACAATGCCTACCTGAATTTGGATGTAGCTAATTAATCAAGCACATGTTTCTGAACCTTTCTGGGAAAGACTAACAAGGTCTTACTCTAGTAAGTCTTTTATCACATCCCCTACAAAGAACTAACAAGAAAACCGAACAGGACATAATGTATGCTATTATGCATTATGTTTTTTATTGTGTCCTTTACTGGGTAAAAAGCAAAAACTGGGGAGACCCGATACTTTCATACAATGAAATTGTATGGAAAACTAGTGAGGTTTTTGTTGGACCTTAAATTCTTGGCAGAGTGTGACTTTCAACAAATATCAGAGTGGTTAAAGTCTACCATTAGCACTATATATCTCTTTTTTTGAATGTTCGGTCATTTGTTTTCCAAAGGCATAACAGATATATTCAGTCTGGCTGTGTAGGTTATAGTAGACCCCAACAAGGAGATCACTGTTGTTTCTCTTCCCTTTAATTTTTATGTCTTGTTACTTTTTATGATTTTATATAGTCCTTGAAGAAGGCCTTTGAAAACACATACAGGCTGAAAACACATTGGCCTTTTTATCAATAAATCATTCATCTACTGAGCACCTTAAGATGTGTTTCTAATTTTTTCTGCGTATTACCTTGATTGGACCATTGGCTCATCTAGGTCAGTGCTATCTGCTACAGGTGGCAAAGGCTCCCTGCAGATTCTGCCTTTTCACAACACCACCTGGAAATGGCAGGGACTGAGCCCAAAACTTTTTGCACCTTTGCTATGGTGATAGTTTGTGGCCATTGCCCTTAGTATGTGTGTATTTCCGCAAATTTTTATTGAAAATTTTCAAAATACATATCATAGTATATGAAGTGTCCTATCAAGTAGGATGACTTTGTCTATGCTTCTTTCTCCCTGGACCAATCCTCCCCTGAAAAAAAGCCAGATTCTAGGATGATGCAAATTGACAGTGCTTACCACTGACTTTAGTAAAATTGTGTCCATTACTAAAATCCAGGCCATTTTTTAACTCTTACATACAACTAACAAATCCATTAAATGATTGATTAAAAGAACAGACAATGATACTAAGGGATATGTGAGCTTTGAACTTACATGTTTCAGCAATGTTTGAGTTGTACAGATTTTTCAGTTAATTATTATACCACTGTTATTACAAGCTTGTTACACAAGAGACATACAAGCACTCTTCCTTTGACTTTTTTTTTAAAAAAGACTATTTTCCCTGCTGTATCCGGAAACATTTTTTTCAGAGTCTGACTGATGGTATCATGTAGAGAGTTCTTGATGCTCTGCTTCCTTTTCATAATATAAACAAGTAGGACATGTAAAAAAAAATTGCAGTATATCCTTCAACTCTGAACAGCCATTTCACACTAAACAATTGTAGCACTACGATTCAGCTTTAATTTCCATGGCAACATCCTCTGGCATCCTGGAGTTGGTAGCTCAGGGAGGCACCTTTAGAATTCCCAGCCTCTAGCGGCTCTGAACAAACAACAAATCCATAGGATGCAACCATGGTAATTAAAGGGGAATCATAGTGATAGAACTGTGTAGTGTGAAAGGACCCAAAGAATGCTATCCAGTCATTCACTGCAAGCTGAATATACCACTACTGCCCCCACCTTTTTTTCCAGTTATCACTTTATGTTCCCTGACTAGTGAATACACTCAGTTCTCATTGAGTTAGTTTGGGCTTCATATTTATTTTTGTCATTGCTGTTGTTTTTACCTCTACAAACTTGGAGTGGGGGGGAGGCAGATATGCTAACACTGCCCTCTTGTTTCTAAATGATCCCATTGTGGCTACAATCTTGGCAGCATTGGGGGGGGGCAGGTTTCCACATGCCTGCGAGGACGTGCCTTCAAGTTGCCTATTGACTTATTTCATGGGGTTTTCTTAGGCAAGGAAAACTCAGAGGTGTTTTTGCCAGTTCCTTCCTCTGAAATATACCTTACAGCATTTCATATTCCCTGGAAGTCTCCCATCCAAGTACCAACCAGGGCTGACCCTGTTTAGCTTCCAAGATCAGACAGGATCAGGTGCCTTTAGGGTATTTAGGACCCCACTGTAAATGCATTCCTCTTTGATGACTATTAAGCAAGAGTTGTTCAGAGAGGATCATGTCTGAACATTCAGCTTGCATGAGTCAAGAGAGGCACAGAAAGCATCTGTGACCATGGAAGATAAAGCCTTTCAGCCATTCTTGTGTCTCACAAACTACTCTTGCAAAATTTGGAAGACACATCTATGAACAAAAGGGCTCTCTGCACCTCCGTACCAAGATAACACATAAATCTTAACACTGAAATTATTGCCTTGCTGGTCATTAAGTGGACCATGATATCTGTTCTAGGTTGGTTAAATATGTGTCAGATCAGGGGGGCAGCATTTTAAATTGACAGCTTGACTTAACAGAATTTTGCAATTATGCTGTTGCCTATCTCTTCTTCCAAATGGTGAAGCAAATGATCCAAGATTTGATTACTTTCATAGCCTTTGTACTGCCAAATAACTGTAGTCACTGAGTTGTCTCCATTCACAAGTTTATCTGCATTTGAACAATGATACAAACTCTATAAAAAACACGTTACAGCATGGCATAAAGAAGCGGCAAATGTGCTTTACGACTGTGTTGAGATCCCTCAAAATATAGCCAAAAGGAAATATACAAATAGATAATTTTTACTAGCTTAGCAAAGAATTAGCAAAGAATAATTTTAAAATGAAGTTGTGATTGGAAGGTGTATATATCTAACATATATTCCAGAAAATCACATAGTTTCCAGGAATAGTTTTCTTTTTCTCTGATGTTCAAGCATTTTGGGTAAAAATTAATCTGACTTTCTGATTATTACAAAATCAAACAGACTCTGTCTTGTATAATTTTCAGTAAGATGACAAATGACAACAAAATTCCCAGCTCTGGTTCCCAGATGCCAGACCTGCAGCTTTAAAATGCTATGGATCAGCAACATACTGTGTGATGATTCTACTCAGAAGTTACTACAGTCCATTCTTCTGTTTACCTATTCCTACTTGCCAAAGTAAGCAGGTACTGCACATCTGAGG
This sequence comes from Cyclura pinguis, assembly GCA_030412105.1. Lineage (NCBI taxonomy): Eukaryota > Metazoa > Chordata > Lepidosauria > Squamata > Iguanidae > Cyclura > Cyclura pinguis. The sequence goes on from CM059599.1 coordinate 125,447,240, forward strand.
CTGAAACTAGATGAGTGCTCAAAAACCAGTCCCAAATAATTAAAAGTTGCCCCATAAATGGAAAAGCAAGGAATCTCACCAATAAATAAATAAATAAATCTGAAAAAAAATGACGGTGCATGAGCTTGATAGAACTGGTTACCAAGCATGTATTTTGTAAAAGATATATTTGCAGTCTATACTGGCTAGTATGAAGGCAGCTTTTCCTACAAATGATACATGTCTGTGCATATGTGCCTTCAAGTTGTCTGTTGACTTATGGTGACTCCAGGAATTTCTTAACCTTTTCTTAATCCAGGAATACTCAGAGGTAGTTCTGCCAGTTATTTCCTCTGAAATACAGCACCTGGTATTCATTGGCAGTCTCCCATCCAAGTACTAATCAGGGCTGATCCTGCTTAGCTTTCAAGACCAGATGGGATCTGGTGCCTTTAGGGTATTTAGGCCACACACAAAAAATAACATATGATATACATGGTTATTTTTGCAACTGCCAGTACAATACCATGCCACCACTGACTAATATTTTGTGAAAGCCACATTATGCCAGAAGAGAAATGGAGTCTACCAGAGGGAAGGATGTTAGGAAAATTACAGTTGGGATAAACCAGTTAGTGGGTATGGGACTGGGTGGTGGATGAGTGAAGTTCCAGGTCAGTAGTAGATTTGCTGGGGACTATGTACCCCTCCAGATGTTGTTAGACTGAACTCCCAACAGTTCTAGCCAGGGTAGGTAATAGCGAGAGGTGACTGCGGGTGAATTCCAACAAAATCTGGAAGTCTAAACGTTTCCCAAAACTCTCCAGTTTTGAAAGTCTCTTTATAAAAAAGAAGAGTTTTTAAAATGTGAACTTTACACCTTAAGGAATACTGAACTTACTAACAAACTTGGCTTTATATTTGTTTCAAATTTCAGGAATAAAACCTGTTAAATTTTTAATCCTGGTCTATTTTGCATGGAGTGGCTGATCAATAGTTTAAACAGCCACCCTGCTGAAAAATACTCATGATTACACAGTAACATTGGCAGCACTGTGGGCAATTTTACCATTTCCTCATCATTCTTGCATCTTCTGTTTAGGTCTTTTCCATTTCAAGTGAGCAAACACTGGATTTGGCATCTTTTCCACTAGTGCAGAGGTGTATTTCTCTGACCCTGGTGTTATATAAATAAAGGATTTTTTCTGCCTATCTCTTGTACACTTTACCTTTACAGACACTTAGTTCTTTCTATGCTTTAATCTTTCTTTCTTTCTTTTTTTCCTGATTGAAGCAGCAAAATAAAAAAAAATCCCTAAAACTAGCAGAATATAATTTTAATATAATTAAAATGAACAGGAGAACAAAAGTTCGAAGGCTTAAAAGGACTAAAACAGCTCTCTAAATGTCTAAGAGAGTAAAAATTTCTTCACCTGGTGCTGGAAAGACAATGATGTTAAGTGTCAAATGAGCCTCTCAACCCTGAGATGTACCACCAGTGAAAAGACTCTTTTTCATGAACATGTGCCTTGCCCTGTTTGGTGGGGGAACCTAAATGATTAGTCTGCAGAAGAGAAGGTTAAGAGGGGACATGATAGCTATGTTTAAATATTTGAAGGGATGCCATGTAGAGGAGGGAGAGGGCTTGTTTTCTGCTGCTCCAGAGACCAGGACAAGGAGCAATGGATTCAAGCTGCAGGAAAGGAGATTCCACCTGAACCTCAGGAAGAACTTCCTGACAGTCAGGGCTGTCCGGCAGTGGAATATGCTGCCTCGGAGTGTGGTGGAGTCTCCTTCTTTGGAGGTTTTTAAGCAGAGGCTGGATGGCCATCTGTTGGGAGTGCTTTGAGGGTATTCCTGCATGGCAGGGGGTTGGACTGGATGGCCCGTGTGGTCTCTTCCAACTTACATTTCTATGATTCTATGATGACCTTGGGTTTGAGACACTCCCTTAGTTCCAAGCCACTTAGGAGTCCAAAGGTAAAAAAGCAGCATTTTGAACTGGGTTTGCAAACAGACTGGCAGCCAATGCACATTCTAAAACATTGGTGTAACAGCATCATTCAATTCACTTCATAGGTATTATCTGCTTTTAGCCTTTATATCAGTCTTGTAAGTTAGAGCAGATTGCCTAAGAGCACTTAATGAGTTCACGGTGATAAAGAAATTCAGACCAGGAAAATTCTTATTCAAATTTCAGTCTCTTAGCCATAATACTGCAACAACTTCCAATTGTTATGATATCCTGCTGCCCAGCTCTGCCACATTTACAAATAACTTTCAGTCTCTTGGCTACACATTATTAGCCACTGCATATTTGAGGGACAAGGCCTTCAGGGATATAACACTAGAGGTTGAGGCTGATATGCCCTCTCCATATCTCCAAAAGCCCATTACATCTCAGTCTTTGGATTTTTATCAATATATGTTATAATGAAACATTTAAAAAGTCATGGGGTGGGGGGGAAACTATCCTGACCCTTACACTGCAAATAATGGCTCGTTTGACCATTTGGTTACCTCGGCTTGTTACAAAAGCCAACAACCAATTACTGGCTGTGCCAAATGAGGTGTTTTGTTTGGGACACTCATTTGACTTTCTGTTTGGTTCCAGTATTTGTTTACTATTAATACAAGAATTTCCCTGAGCAATGGGATAATGAGAATGAAATTTGATACATATGTTCAGGATGCAGTTCTGCATTTTGAAGCTGAATAGTGGGTTGACACCCCTACTCATTTCCAGGGCAAGATGAAGATGCCGCAATCTTGCGGTGAGATATTGGAAAGTCAGTCTTCTGGGGCAGAAGCATATGGCTGCTGGTGTGGGCTTATGCAGACAATTCTATTTCAGTTGTTTCTTATAATATCTTTCGAGTGAGAAAGAACTGTCTCTTTCTGTTTAGAAGTGTGAAAAGGGGCACTCTCTGAAGAGGGGTATACCATATTGACTGGCTGGAACACTGAAGTGGGACAATCCACAGCAATAATTTCTTATAGTCTCCACATGTCACTATTACGTTCGGTCTTCCTTCATATACAGTTGGCTCTCCACATTTGCTAGGGTTAGAGGCACAGAACTCCCGCAAAAGTGGGAAAATTGCAAATATCAAAGTGTGTGTGGGGCAGAAAGGGGCGAGGCATGGTGGGGTGGGCAAGCATCTAGGGTTCAAACCAGGTCAGGAAAATGGAGGTGGCCAGTCAATGACTGGTGAAGGTGAAGGAGGAACAGAGGCAGGTTTTTAAAGGGCTGGGTGGCTTGATTGGAGCTGCCGAGAAGGGAGATTCCCCTAGGAAAGTGCTTGAGGTAGGGGGGAAGAGGTTGGACACACAAACAAACAAATCCAAGAAAGTTAAGCTTGCAAGTGTGGAATTTTGACTGTCATCACTCCTTCAAAATCCCAGAGCGTAGGACTCGAGTCACAGGGATCCTTGTTCATCCCAACCTGACCTTGGCACACCAATTTCTACTTGTCAAGACATTCCATAATCCTCACAATAAGATTTTTTGCCTCTTATGACCTTGCTGATTGTCATAATGACTGGCATTTCATAAAAGCAAGAGGCCACCATTCAACTGTGACTGTAAAATAATTCATAATTTACCTACCTCTGAAATAGTATGTGAGCTATATACACTCTGAAACTATGAACTCTATCCCAAGACTCTCAGAGAAAGTAATTTCATGATTAAATGCAAAGTGACTATTCGATAGCAAATAGTTCTGGACTGTCACAACAGATAAACATTAGGGGCCTGTCCAAGAAACAGTGGTTGAAAATAGCCTTTATAAATAGTCAGAAATATTATAAACCATTGCAAATATGACCAGACTGACTCAGTTCTAATTACTGGGATGACTAACCTGATGCCTCAACATCTTTCCAACATCATTCCAAGCCTTTAGTCCTGATTTATAAACTCAGTGTTGCTCCATTTGTTATTCAGGAGAGGAGAAATGGAGCATTATCAGTTTCCGAGTTCTTAAAATATGACAATTTGGAAAACTAATTGCAATTACAGGTAATTAAAACAGGAAAGGTTTGATGATAAATAGGAAATCTATGGGATACAAAGATTGAGAGAGAAAGAGAGAAAACAGCTTAAATGACTAGAAAATCGTTATAGAAGCATTGGTAGTTAAAATTTGAAAATTTAAAATGAGATATAATTGTGTATGTGTTACAGTACAGTCTTAAGTATATTTACCTATAAATTCCATTAAGCTCAAAAGATTCTCACAAGGCACGGTTAGGACTGCAGTTTATTATAGCTGTGGATCTATTTAGACGTATAGCTAACAATATTTAAGAGCAACATACCGATGCTGAAATTAACAGTGAATAAGAATGAAGAAGCCAAGTAACATCAAGCAACCCAACGAATTTTAACAAAATAGTTTGATTCCATTTTTCACTTACATTAAAAAAAAAAAAAAAGCACCTCCACAGGAGAGACTTGCTTAAATCTCCCAGATTTAAAGCGAAAGGTTTAGGACGAGTATCGTAAATCTGCCCAAACAAACAGAAAAAGCAGAGCAATGCCACAGACGTCCTTTCCGCACTAGACTGTTACAGTGCTATTATTCCATTTTCAACATCCTATGGAATCCTGGGGCCTTTGAGGCCCCTCCCTAAACTGGACACCCCAGGATTCCACAGAGTGTTGAAAGTGGAGTAATAGCATTATAACAGAGTGTGTGTGGGGGGGAGGCGGCTTTCTTCCCCCGTGGAACCAGCCAGGCCCCGCGCAAACCAACGTCGAAAGCGGCTCCTCGCGTGGCTGAGCGCCCGTCCCTTCCAGAGCCGGCCAGGGTGGGGAATCCCGCCGCTGACCGCGAGGGGTGTCCCCTTTAAGAGGAGACGGGGCGGGAGGTGGGGGCTTCCTCCCGTCTTACGGCCCCTCCGAGGGCCGTCCGCTTCGTCCGCGCCGCGTCACCTGACTCTGAAGAAGCGACGAACCTGCGAGAGGCCCCGTGCAGAACGAGCAAGAAGAGGAGAAAGCGCGAGGTGCGCGCGCGCGGGCGGGCGGGCGAGCGACGGGGCTCGTGTCTTGCACGCATCCTCCCAGGCATCCTTGGTCGCCTGGCTGACAGAGCGCAGGGAAGGCTTGCGGTGGCCGCCCTGGGGATTAAGGCTGCTGGGCCGGCGGGCGGGCGGGCGGGCGGACAAGCGGGGATTAGGCTCGAAATAGCGGCAGCTCCTGGGCGTGGAGAGCCGCCACCGAGCCCCTGCGGCTTTAGCGCATCTTTTCCCTTCCGCTGCTCTTTCCTTCCCTCCCCCCCCTCCGCACCCTGCACCTGAGGGAGCCGTGAGTGCGCCTGAGGCGCGCCTTTCCGCGCACTGGAGCCGGGTGGACGGTGCTGTCCAGGGGAGGGGGGCACAGCGCAGCTGCGAGCGGGCAGCCAGGAGGGCAGGGGCGAGAGAGGTTGCGGCGGCGGCGGCGGCGAGAGAGGAGGAGGAGAGACGGTGGCCTCCTCGGGAACCGAAGGCAGCGCCAGCCCCGCGAGGGGGAGAGAAAGAGGCGCGGCAGTCGCCAGAAGGACGCGGACGCACTGACAGGTCGGCTTCGGTCGCCTTGGGCGCTCCTGCGTTCCCGGAGAGCGGGGCGGAGGGGGAGGCCTGGCTGGGCGTTTGGTCATCCTGGGCGTCCGGAGCTCGAGAAGAGGTTGAGCGGGGAGGCGTTGATGTGAAAGAGTAACCAGGCGCAGCGGCCTCTGGTATCATTTCCTCCCCACTGGAAAGGGGGAGAATTGCATTGCAGTGGGCGAGGAAAAGGAGGACGGACGCTTGGAGAGGGTGAAGAAGAAGAGGACCAAATTGGGGGGTCTGGGGTATGATACCGAGGTTGTCTGGTGGCAACGAGAAGCCCGCGGGTGTCTTCGAGGAGCGGTTGGCCAGAGATTGGGGAAAAGGCACCGAGAGGGCATAACATGGCGCAATGATATGATAATCTCCCACCAGAGAGAGAGGTGGAAACGCAGGGGAAGAGGCGAGAGAGGGATCGAGGCGTTGCTGCAGTAGAAGCAGGAGGAGGAAGCGGTGGTGAGAGAGGCCGGACCGGAGTCTAGCCGTTTAATTCATTCTCGGAGCCCTCTTGAGGCTCTCTCAGGAAGGCCCTGGCTGGGAAATCCTGGGGAGGCGGGGGAGGAGGAGAAGAGTGCCCCCTCTTCCCCCAACAAGGGAAGATGCGATAGGTGGTGGTTTGCAGTAACCGCCATCATACTAATCCGGAGATGCAGTTTTCAGGCAGTGAGCGGAAGGAAAAGGAAATCGCCAGCACTAGCCCCGTGGGAATTTGACATATTTATGGGAGGGATATTTTCTCAGCATCTACCCCAGTCTCAGAAATCTCCTGATTTACCCCAAGCATCTTCTCTTGGATGTTGCAGTGCAAATACTGACACAACAGGGAAGGTGGCGAAAGGAGTGAACTTGGGAAGAGGCAGGTTTTGGAAACAGGCATTTTGCTGGTTAAATCTTTGAAGAGGATGCTTTCTGTCAAAAAATTAATAGTATTAATTCATAGTAATAATAATTAAAAATCCTTCCATTGTTTTTCCCTCCCTTGTAGAAGTGGTAGCAGCCTTAGAATTAGTCAAAGATGTCGGGCCAGACGCTGACAGATCGCATCGCAGCTGCTCAGTACAGCGTTACAGGATCAGCTGTGGCGAGAGCCGTCTGCAAAGCAACCACACATGAAGTGATGGGGCCCAAGAAAAAACACCTGGACTGTAAGCATCTCTTTATATAGGCACTTTGGTGTGTGTGGAGCTAAAAACTATAGTGTTCCCTGCTCTTGAACGTCCTCTGTCTCCTGAGTAAATTATTTCTGCTGTCATAAGGATTGTGTGAGAGATTCAAGAAAGCAAACTTTTAAAGGTATAGTTTGAGAGTATATTATTGTTTCCATCCCTTTATTTTTTAATTTGACTTTCACATTTTAAAATAAATGCTAAGTTGGAGAGATTAGGAGGCCTGTGAATGCCAGGAAGCAAGAAAAAATTCTGGTCATGCCTTGTTCACTGAGTTGAGGCCATTGTTGATGTTTGCCATGACTGGCTGTAATATGACAATTGATGTGAAGTAAAAGTTTGTTCAGTCATCATAAAATTCTATTATTTTTGTCACTATAACCTATTCAGTATGATATTGTATCTTTGGGGGGGGTGTGATAGAAGAAGAAAGAGGTATGATTCCACTAGACTATTTCTCAGTAGCATGACATATCCAAATTTAAATGAATGTCATTTGTCATGAAATTGTCTCTTTTTTAAAATGTTTTGCCATACTGGTAGTTGCATTATTTTGTGGAATCATCCTTAATTTCTTCTGGAAGTTGTAGTTTCTTATTTAATCTGTGATCTGCACAGTAGCAGTAAAAGTAGCTAGACCATAGATGTACAGGCCAAACCTACTTGTGGCCTTATGCTAGTATAATATTTTCATGATGTCTGTGTATCCCCAGCAGCAAACTAGAAATTTGAACAATACTTTTAGAAACTGCACATCTGCTGTATGCAGAGAGGGCATCGGTCAGACTATAGTCATAGCAGTGATGCCAGCACACAACCCTGGTGTCATGTCTTTCTACACACAGTGCATGAGTGTATATTCAGGATGAACCCGCAGCATTCTCTCAATCTTGCTTTTGTGGTCCACGATTAGTAGAACAGCAAGTGGTACCTGTAGCGACAGATTAGTTAGATGGAAGTGGAGAGAGGGAGGGGTAGTACTGATTTTATGGCATTGGGACAATTTGAATTTTAGAGGAGTTATCCAAGGTGCTGAACCTATTTTAGGACAAGGTTTCACACCATGGACAGCTCCTTCAAAATTCACCTTAAAACTCAGAGTGAATCCACTGCTCACTGGAAGGGAGTACCATTCTAGTCACAACTGAAACACTCAGGACAGAAGGTGGTAGGCCTTGCTATAGAGTTCAGAGGCCACATACTGTTCAAGATAAGTGCTTGACTCCTTAGATGAGACAAGTCCTATAAATCCCTCCACCCCTGGCTTTTGCTGTTGACATTACCTGGCAAAGTGTTCTCTCTGGCAGTGGACGCCTTTCATGGAAGGCAGAAGTCTGCTCTAAGTTTCCAGTTGTGAATTTGTTTACATGTGGTTTGAGCAGGGGGACACAGTTCCATGCCATGCTTCTTGATACATGATCATTGTTCATCTTCTGTGGCCTATACATCCCTGAGCAGTTGTGGTTAGAATTCTGTTTTCTGCTATGGATGGGGGACGGGAAAGTGAGGTTTATATGAATTGTTTTGGGGAGATATCTGTTTGAATCCAATGGGAATGTATTTTCCTGTAGCACCCATGTTCCTGGCATGGTGTTATGAAGGTGGGAGCCACCCTAAGCAAAGACAGGATCTGGATAAAACTCTGAACCTGTTTCACTTTGCCTTGAATTCTCCATTCTCTGCCAGTTTCTGACTGAATTGCACTGTTGTAGCATTGGCTTACATTGATACAGTTGACTTCATTATTAATCTACTCCTTTTTAAAAAATATAAATTGAGAATAGGTTAGCACTGCTTTGGCATTCAACTAGGCTTTAGGTAGTATTTTGATATATTCACTCTGAACTGAAAGAAAAACTGCACAGATTAATAAGTAGCTTGACATTGTTAAAAAAAGTCAAATAGTAGACTTGTAAAGATGTAAGATGGGAGAAGCTACAGATGTATCCTTTTTCTGGACCTGCAGATCTGTTCAGAGAGAGAGGAAATAGAGTACTGAGTCTGCAAGCTTATTACCTTATTTTCAATCATGGAGGCTGTCAACCTTACCCTTTTTAATATATATCTGACCACCAGGATACATCTCATGGTAATTGTTTCATACTGAGAAAACAAAAGATAAGATCAGTTTATCATTTTTTTAAATAACTCTTGCCTTAGAGTGTTGTAACTTTTCTAATTTATCTAAAAGTTGATGAAAGTATGGCAATCTCTAAATCTGTTTCTCTTACTAGTATTCTTTCATAGCTGATTTGTCACCTCATTGTAGCAAAAATAAACTGGGTAAAATGTATGTGCCATACCTCCAAACAATTAACATATGCTCACTCAGGCCTTAAATATTTTTAATGGAAATAAATTCTAGTGACATTAGTGAAAATTCTGAGGACTTGTTCCTTTATCTGTGACATCAGTAATATAGGCATACCTCCATTAATGAAGTAGAAGCATTCCTGGGCATTACTTCTTTAACAGAAAATTTGGTACCAGAGATGGAAAAGATGGAGATAAGTTCCTACATCATACACACACACAAAAAGAGCAGTTCAATATGTTTCAGCACACTTTTTATTCAAAACTAACAAAGAGCATATGTCATATGAAACAGCCAGGTCAGGTAAGCTTGAAATATTTTGAACCTTCTAGAGATCAATTGAAAGGTTCTTTACATTCAGAGGTTTTTTTTTTCTTTTGCCAGCCTCTGTTTTTCTTATAACTTCCATTTTTGATGGTCAATCTTATAGATTTTTGCTTTTTTAAAAACTTGCAGGGGTAGGGGTGTGGGTCTGGTGTGCAGGCCAATTTGCTTTCCCCGTTTTTCTCTGTCCTGCTGCTCTCACAGGCTCAGCAAGGAGTTCTGGAGGCAGCTGCTGTTTACCTTGTCTGTTGTAAGCTGGAACACACAGCCACTGTAGATTGTCTAGAGCAAAATCTCATTCTTTCTCAGCTCAAGCTTTATTGCATCGTTTCCCGCAGACATGCTGCTGCAACCTGCTGCCAAAAGCTTGTGCTTCTCCAGTTCTCCTTCACCATCCTTCCTGTGTTGATGTTGCTAAAAAAAATTCTTCTAGGCACAGGACAAGAAGGAAACAAGGGACTGGAGAGATGTAAAAGAATGTAAGCTTCTTTGTCAGAGGCTTTGCTAATTCAGTATGTAACCTGGTAATGAGATGGCTAAGTAATGGATTGAACAACAGTTCAGAACTATTGTACAGATGTTACTTATATGTATCTACTGTATATTGAAGAAATTATTGTATGGATTATTTAAATGACCAATTACCATGTGGCTTTTGGGCATGTGGCGTTTTTTAGGAGAGACAAATGCCCTTTGACGTGAATGAGTTAGAATCACAAGGCAGATATGCCACTGTACACCTAAGGTGTATAGCAGTCACCTCTCAGTGCCCTGAATAGCTTTCAGGAGAATAAGATGCCACCTTAGATCTCACCCCCAGAGAAAGGAAAGGCATAAATTTAATAAATACATACATAAATAAGATGCTTCTAGGAAAATGTGCAGGTTGAGAGTTTACTTTAAAAGGAATGTGGCAGGACCTTTGAAAAAGATAATCTGCTTTCTTTGCTTTCACTGGTCCCAGAGTATACAAAGGAACAGGATCTGTTAACCCTCTTCCCACCATATCTGAATCTTAAGAGAATATTGACTTGGAGCAAAATAACACAAAGATGCTGACACTTGGAATGTCTTCTGCTTCTGACTGAATAATATCTGTTTTATCACAGTATAGATAATGAAACTTCTCAAGATGTTTGCTGTATATGACAAGTAGATTTTAGCAGAAAGCTCCATCTTCTCCCATATTTCTAATGGGAGAAGAGCTGAATGTGATATTCCAGAAAAACATTGAAGCAGTAGACAGTATCTTTAAAAATAGTTTGTAGTAGTAGAAAAAACAGCTACATGTATTTAAAAAACCAGCAAGTACACATAGTATTTTGTAGCACTGCATCCTCTTTAGTATGTCCTAGTTTATATGTTTATAATCCATTGTTGGAACATGTTTTTCAGAAAATAACACTAAAGTTTAAATTGTCTTGCTGTAATTAGATGAAAAAGGCATGTACATAATAAAATGGATGCATATGTGATGGAAAGTGCCCTACTGGGACTTAATATAGAAATTCTCCAGAGATCCTACTTGTCTTCCTATGGGGAAGACATGAGAACAAAGTAAATAGATCACTGAAGCTAACTTTTTATGAATGGCTGTTTTGGACTCTTGGAATAAAAAACTATTTTGCTAGTGAAGAGCCAAGATACAATTTTTGGCTCAGAAGTAAAATGAAAGAGCCATAGTATGTGCCCTAGTTGAATTCTGATGAGGAGATAACACAAAATGATTGCTTAGTTTCTTTCTTTTTTTTGAAACTGTTGGGATTTAGGAATGGTGGCTTTGTTATCACTGGACTTATGAATAGCAATGATAGAATCAATAATAATAGAGTTCTTTTTAAATGATGCTGAAATCAAGTTGCTTAGCAGGATATTTGGCTAGGTCATAATTTTTATGTTGGTCACTGAACAATAGATTAATCATTCAGATATCAGTTTGTGAATGATTATTTGCATCATTTGTCTGTACCCTGTTTAGAAGAAGGAAAAAGGAAGAGCCATTTTGATTTTGCTTGAGATATATATAGTTAATGATGAGGAAAAGTATAAGCTAAAGTTATACTAATTCAGCATTGCATGGAATTCAGAAAATGAGATGCTGAATAAATACCCCACTCAAATAATAAAATATATATAGCACAGTGAAAGCAGCATATTGGTACTTTTCTGCATTGGAGATGAGACCCTGAAGTCAAAGCAGATCCTGGGATTGCTATCTGCCTTCACTGTAAGCAGTAAATGAGTATGGGAAAGCAGCTTACAGAACCAGTAGTCTACTGCAACACCTTAAAGGCAGCTTCAAGTGATATTGCTCAGAGCAGAAGCAGAGGAAACATTCAGGGAGCCAGGCAGCAGGGAGAGTACTATGAAAGCAGGAAGAAAGAGTGATGTGGGCAGCAGCTCTCATCCTCCACTCCTGAAACTTAGATAAGCGACTCTGGAAGAGATAGGGTGGAAGTAATGCCAAGAGAGGGAAATTTCCGATACCTACCTGAAGCATCAGATGCCTTGAGGGAAGCAGTGGGATCATCAGGGGAATTTCACTGGTGGAAGCCAAGATAACTGAACTGAGGCTGTCATACTTTGGCCATATCATAAGAACATATGACTCATTAGAAGAGACAGTAATGCTTGGTAAGGCCAGACGGCAGTAGGACAGATGGATAGACTCAACTGAAGACATGTCCCTGAATTTGCAAGAGCTGGGCAGGGCTGTTGAGGATAGCATGGCAACAAATAAATAAAGCATGTTCAGTTCAGTACATGCTTATGCTCTGTAACCGAATATCACTGATTGGATTAATGGCAGAATAAAGGAAAAAAGCACTCTTTCAAGTATACTGTTATTTAAATATCAAATATCCTAGATAGATGGTAACAGACTTAGTGGACTGGTGAGCTGGAGGACATTGCAAAAAGCAGTGTGAAATAAACCGCTATGAGTGAACACTCAGTAGCAGCTTTAAAAAAATGTTTTTAAATGACAAATGTTAAAAATTACTAGCACAAAAATCTCTAGAGTAACTGGTGTGAAACTGAAGTCAATTAATCCTCTCTTTAGGGTCCTCACATTTCATGGAGATGGACTGAGGAAGTTATAGCTATTTTGAGTTTTCTAGTGCATGTCAGTAGCGGAGGGTTGGTGATCTGGATTCATGAATCTTAGTTCAGATTCAGGGTCTGAATAAGAACATATAAGGTCTGGATTGATATGATCTGAATTGGGTCCAGAGGGGTCCAAAACCAAATTGGTAGCCCCATGTGCAGCACTACTGATTAGGGTAAATATTCAGTTTGTGCTGAAACTTAAAATTCTCTGTACAGATAATCTCAGTTCTACAGCATTATGTACATTGTGCCGATTGATTGAAGTTTCAATTGCTGGGGTAATTTAAATGAAACTCTCTAGTTTGAAATATCTCAGAATTTTAGAATTTTAGAAATGACTTCATTTGTCATGTAAATGAAACAGAATTTATGTGCTCAGTCTCTGTTAGAGTATAAAGCAACCAAGAAATAGTCCAGGGAATTCCAAGATAAAGTTTTGGTGTGTTATAGGGATGCGGGATGAACTGATCCCCCAGGTGTTATGGGAATTAACAGCAAAAGCGGGTAAAGTACATGTTTTCCTATTTCTCTGTTGGAAGTGAATGGTTAGCATTTATTACTGTAGACAGAACACTGTGTTTGGATACTGATGCAACTGTGGTAAAAGCTCTGACTCTGGTCAGTCAGGTCTTCTTCCTGTCTGTAATTCTAGGAGATCTGGTCCTGACTTGACCCTGACTGGGAAGTGAGGGGAAAGTATGCCTCAGGCTAAGAGGCAAGCCAAGCCAAGAGTCATGGTGTCAGGCAGGTAGCAGGGCAATCCGGAAATGAAGGGTCTTAAGGAGAAGCTGAGGTCACACAGGCTGAAGCAGTCCCAGAGTAGCCATGGTCAAATAGTGGAGTTCTTAAATGACGCTATTGATAAATACAGATGTCCAAAGGTGGGCATGATAGCAGGAGCAAGGTGTCAGCTGGTATCTTGAGGTCAGGAGCATAGGAAGTCAATCAGGAAACAGGAGCTGGGTTGCACAAGGCTAAGAACCTGCATGATTCTAGCAGCTCACCAGCCTTAACAGGAAACTCCCCTATGGGGAGGGGTGTTATGCTAGTGTAACAGTCCACTCTGCTGTTGATTTGACTTACTTTGTGCTTGGAAAAGACTGTTGTCTCTGTGGTGCCTTGTTCTCAAATGCCTGGTGTGGGGTGGGGAGGCTGGAATCAGTGAAGCTATGGAACTGTGGGAGGTCTGCCTTGGAGAGTTGCCTGTGTCAAAACACATGGAGGCACTAGTCATCTCTTCTCATCACCACTGCCACCTTTCCTCTGACTTTTTTTCGTTGATTCTTTGCCATCTCCATTGTCTGGAAAAGAACAGAAAAAAAATGGACAGAAAACTCTATTCCCCCATTTTTTTTGAAGCCTACTGAGATCCCATCCAGACCCAGCTATAACTTATTAGCCACGCATTGAGGATCTTTATTACTGCGGAGCACTTCACTTGTTTTTTGAAACGGTTCCTTACTCCAAGAAGCCTGGTTCTTTTGAGTTGTAGGGCACACGCTCCATTGATGAGTGGCTGCCCGCACTTTTAGAAGTTTGTGCTTCTTGGGGCTGGAAGGCTGTTTGATCTTTCCTGTTGACATGTCAGGTGAGACAGCTGCCCTAGGTGAGTTGGAGGAGCTGTCTACAGCTGGATCAGGTGTGGCTTCTTCAGAGATTCCAAGGGTGCCTGAGGTAACACTGGAACCAGGGACCAGACTTTCTTCAAACTGTGTGGCTTGTAGGAGAGAGGTCTTTGTTTGAGGAGAAATCTGGCTGAGTCAGGCATGACTGTGTTTGTTGATAGGGACCTTGCAAAACAAAGGCCATCTGTGCAGTGTAGGATGGTATGGCATACATCTGGATTCTGCTCACTCAAGAGACCCCTGGAAGACACTGACTATCCTTCTGTGTGTCTCCCTTATTTGTTGCAATTATTGCTGTTTTGCTAGTAATTAATATTTTCCTGTTTCTAAAGATATTGTTTTTCTTTGGTTTTGTGTAGCTGAAAGCAGAGCATCAATGATAAATTAGTGTAAGTGACCAAAAACTGGCTAAACAATATTAGGTGCTTGTGGCAGAAATACATAATGCAATGTGAGAGGTCACCCTAATTGAAGAAGAAGCTTCTTGGTTGACTGCCAAAAAAGAAGTCAAGATGGGATTTACACATTAATAATTCTGATAACAAGGTAGAACAGGTCAGAGTGAAGTGGTTCAGGAAAACCTCTGCTAAACTAATGGACATTCAGCTGGCACTTGGAAGAGAAATTCAACTTTCTTATGAGAGTGTATTGTTGGCATTTGGAACTCTGTAACAGAATTCATGAGGCTGTATTGGATCTGTAGAGATGTCAGAGACCACTGACATAGCTGTAGCGCTCACTGGTGATTGGCCTTCATATGAAAACAATGCAAAATCTTCACTGGCATTTTGAGTAGCATTTGATTAAGGAAATTAATACTGTTTGTGCCAGGATTTGAGGACTTTGTATTTATTACCTGTATTCTCGATTAACCTGATTTGCTTGATTTGCTCTTACCTGCCCAAAATCTCCTAAACTTGGGCAGGTTAATAAAATAGTGTCTAGACTTGGTCACAGAAAATAATAAGCTGTACAGCCCTTTCCCACTACACAGTTGCAGTGCTATGATTCCACTTTATTTGCCATGTTTCCATCGTTCCATAATTATCAGACACAAGACATGGCGGAATCATAGTGCTGTAACTGAGTATTGTGAAAAGGCCCTCAGTCTGCAGTGACATTTTGAGGTTTTTGCTTGGTTCTTATTTCCAGCTTCTCCTGCAACTTACTTGCATGATTTATTAGCTGCAAGTGACAATGAAATTCAAGCTCTTAATGCCTTATTTTTTGTGAATTAAGGAGCATTTCAATCATGATGGTCATAACTTGTGGTGGTAAGTCTTCTGTCTGTCATTCAGAAATATGGGGCGTGACTTCAAAAAAGAAGAATTATGTAAGAATTTGAGCTAAATTATTTTTAACATCCAGGAAAACTGTGCCAGAAGTTGGTTTAATGACCATTTGAAGACTGAGGGCTTCTTCAGATATCCTGGTCTTAATTGAGACATGCTTAATTTAAACATGTATTTCCATACATGTTAAAAAGACTGAAAGTCTCTTTCATTTATTCTGCAGTGTAGAAGTATGCACTAGAAAGTATTGTCTAGCAGCAGCTTTCTGATTTCATGGGATACCCAAATTTGTTTGTGAGGTTGGGGTAGAGTAAATATAGGTGCTTCAACAAGGGAGTTCTTAGTTGTACTTAACATAGATCTGTCAATATTTTCATAATAAAATAATAATGTATGAAGTAGATTTGATATGGTGGGGGATATGTAGCTGAGTCTGCAAAGTAGCCATTTAAAAAAATGAGATTTTTAATCTACAGTTGGCCCTCCACACTTGCAGGTTTAACTTTAGTGGATTTAAGTATTTGTGGGTTTTTCCAATTTCTCTTCTCCCTACACACCTCAGGCACTTCTTTTCTGGGGGAACCTTCCCTCCAATCAGGCTGCACAGCCCTTTAAAAACCCACCTCTGGTCTTCCTCCACCATCACCAGCAGCTGCCTAGCCAGGTAAGAATGGCTTGCAATCCAATTTCTCAGCATCACAAACCTTCTCCCATTGCCCACTAAAGCCAAGGAAGGAGATAGGGGAGGGAGAAGTAGTATAGGGCCATCATGCTGACCCAGCTCCTTTCCCTCTTCTTTCCCTGATGTGGTTTGGATCCTGGGTGCCCACTATTGCTGCCATGCCTCAGCCCCCTTCCTGCAAACACACATGTACATTTTGATATTTACAGTTTTTCCACTCTTGTAGGGATCCTGCATACCTAAAACCTAGCAAATGTGGAGGGCCAACTGTAGTTATATACCTATGTTAGTTTTTAAGTTCAGAGAAGAGACAGCTTTTAATAAAGTGACTCTGTTTGGTCGTTGAAAACAACCCATAGTTGCTATGAGCAGCAAGGCAAAATGACTTTATAAACCATACGTGGTTATGAAAATACTTCTCTAAATCCAAGTATCAACATCAAGCAGACAAATCATAGCCTGCATGCTTTTCTCTGGCAATTTTCATGTCTTCCATCCTCTTTTCTGCCAGTGTCCAGTTTGCCATGGTGGTGGCAAAACTGATCCTGTTTTCTTTGTAAACTGGTGTGGGAAACTGCGTATCTTATTCTTCAGGAGATCAAATTCCAGGGAGGGCATGCCTCCTTAGAAACCAAGACATGGCACTACCATGCATATTGCTTATGTCTTTTTTTAAGGCAGACATTTTACTGGAAACTGAACAGCAGGAATAATGGTTTAGAATGGAACTGAAGAGTGTCTTCCTCAATCATTTTCTGCCAGTGTGTGATTGAAGAGTTTAGTAGAGTCAGAGGAAAATACAAAGGAAAGATGCCTATGATATGGAAACAGCTGTCCTAGATATGTATTTAGTGTTTAAATAGGTGAAAGCTTAACAGTTATTTGTGGAATCTTTTTAATCACAGTTTTGTAGAACAGAGGTTTCCTGTCAGTATAAGACTTGAGGGAGGCAATGTGGTGGAACTCTGCTGGTTGTGTACAGTGGCTTTCACAGTTAAACTGAGATTGAATGGGAACTGTGTAGCTCAAACTGTGTAGCTCTTTTAGCCACTGTACTATTTCCTGATTTGATGGTAGAAGCTTCGTCTACAGGCTCCAGATGTTTACATAAGAACTACTGAATTTGCACAAAATGGATCAGCATAATACTACATTCAAAAGCTAAAATGAAATAACAAAGCCAGCAGCCAATTAGTGGCTGTTTGTTGTGGGTGACTTAACAGATCTGCCCTCAGAGCGACTGCACTGTGCTGTTCTGTAAGCATAACTTTTTATGTAGCTCCTTGGACTCATCTCAGATTATTTTCAATACATTAATTATTAGATTAAAAAAAACAGTTTGTTATGTGAATGTTGCATTACCTAATAAATTAGCTTTTTAACTGAAAGTTGTTACTTGCGTATGCATCATGTTAACCTAACCTGATGAAAAGAATAATGAAAACAGGTGCTAAAACTGTAAATAAAACTATGGCTTGTCAAGAACTTTGTTCCATTAAGAAAATAAAGTGACAAAGGTACTATAATATTTCCAGTACTGTAAACTATCAGCTATATGAATCCGTTGCCACATCATCTCTTTTAGTGGGTTTTTATTTTTGCGTTGGTTAAGAAATACCCTGGAGGCACCAGATCCTTTCTGATCTTGAAAGCCAACCAGAGTCAGCCCTGGGTGGTACTTAAATGGGAGACCACCCAGTTGCTGTAGGCTATATTTCAGAGGAAGGAATTGGCAAAACCACTTCTGCATACTCCTTGCCTAAGAAACCCCTATGAAATTCATGGTATCACCATA
Source organism: Cyclura pinguis (assembly GCA_030412105.1). NCBI lineage: Eukaryota > Metazoa > Chordata > Lepidosauria > Squamata > Iguanidae > Cyclura > Cyclura pinguis. The sequence continues at coordinate 125,465,114 of CM059599.1, forward strand.
AGTCAGTAACCAACTTGGAAGAACATTCACACACACAAACATATACATACAGTATAAATACAGATTGTTGTTGTTTTGTACACATATTAAAACCTGGTTTCCTATTTTAAACTTTGTTACTTATCTATATTGCATTGCAAACAAACTTATTTTAAAACATATATTAAAAAGAACCAGTAGAGTAAGTATACTTATACTGTTTCAAAAAGTATGCCTAATAAGTGTTTGCAAATAATATCTAAGCTGAATACATGAGTTACATGAGAGCATACCAGTGAACAGCACTGTGCAGAGGTCAGCTGAGGCAAATACAAACCATTCTTCAGTATTCAAAAGTTTTAGATGCTCTGGCAGCTGCTAGAGGCTTGGAAATTCTCATGTTGTCCTGTCGGTCTCTTGCTTTACTGAAAAGGAAGTCAAAAAGGGTAGGAAATCAAATTAGGGCAATGTTTGTGTGTCTTGTTATGGAGCTGAATTCCTTCCTCATATTCATATCTTTTCATCAGGCTTGCTAATTCATTTCCTATTTGACTGTCTTTGTGTGTGCATGTGTGTGTGTGTAGATACAAGATTTCATGGTAGTTCCTAAAACTGAAATTTTAGATGGTGTCATCATTGTTACAATATTTCTCAAACTGTGGGTTAGCACAGAAGCAGAACAAAACATAAACTGTTTTTGTTGTTGTTGTTGTGCCTTCAAGTCATCACTGACTTATGGCAACCCCAAGGCAACCCTATCACAGGGTTTTCTTGGCAAGATTTATTTGGAGGGGGTTTGCTTTTGCCTTTCTCTGAGGTTGAGAGAATGTGACATGCCCAAGGTAAGCCAGTGGGGTTCCATGACAGAGCAGAGATTTAGACCTCGGTCTCCAGAGTCATATTCTGACACTCAAACCACTACACCCGTCTGGCTAAATTCTTATTTTCTTCATGTTAAGTCTTAAAGTTTCCTGAGAACTGAAGGAGAATGGCTGTTCACCTTATCTATTGGCAATAGCAGTGAGAAGCAGTTGACTCAAGCTATAAATGTAGATCTAATGTTACATTTTCAGAAAACAGCCTTACTTTCCAGGAGTCTCAGTTCTTCTGAGTGAGAAACTTGGCAGCTTTCTGCTTAATCTAGCCTTTGATGAACAGACATTTGTAGGCTGGTAGCAGAAGTCTTGTATGCAGGATCCCTCTAGTGACAAGTTTGGACATGCTTATGCAGAGTACTTCAAGAACACTAGTTTATTGAGAATTAGCAGTCTGGCAGTGCACACAGTTCATCATCCTGTTTGCATTAAACATAACTAAACAGCTGACAGAACTATGCTCCATGATTTGTTTATTGCATCATCCAAACCTGAAAGCTGCTGGCCTCTAGGTCTCTGCTTATTTACCTTCCAACAGGCCAGAGAAAGGAAGCATAAAAGAAACCATAGGTTCTGTCCCATGGGTTCTGCCCCTCTCTAAACTGCAAACCCCAGGATTCCATAGGATGTTGAAAGTGGAATAATAGCACTATAACAGGCTAGTGTGGAAATGGCCAGAGGTAACTTCTGCCTGATTCAAATAACATGATAAATCATGGAGCAAAGCTTCATGATTTAGATGAGTGCTAATGGCCATGTTCTATGGCTGAGTGGGGATTTCTACCTTTGTCTCCAGAGTCATAGTCCAGGGCTCAAATCACTACACCACACTGACTTGAACATTATTGCTCTAATATGTGTCTGTCTGTCTGTCTATCTATCTGTGTGTGTGTGCTTTCCCTGTGTATAAATGTGCCTTCAAGCCACCTGTCCACTTGTGGCAACCCCTTGAATTTCCAAGGGTTTTCTTCAGCCATTTCTGCACTAGACTGTTATAGTGCTATGATTCCACTTGCAACATCCTATGGAATCCTGGGGTTTGCAGTTTCGGGAGGGGCTGTCCGGCACCTCCCAAAACTGCAAACCCCAGGATTCCATAGGATGTTGCAAGTGGAATCATAGCGCTATAACAGTCTAGTGCGGAAATGGTCTTAGTCAAGGAATATTCAGAGGTGGTTTTGCCAGTTCCTTCCTCTGAAATACATCCTACAGCATCTGGTATTCATTGGTGGCCTCCCATCCAAGTACTAATTCAGGATGACTCTGCTTACCTTCCAGATTCAGATGGATCTGGTACATTTAGGGTCTTGGGTAATTTGGCTAGTATATACATTTTTGCACACATTTTTGAATTGGAAAACTTGGGGAAAAATTCAAACGTGTGTGAATTTACTAGGATAAATTTTGTGTTTACCCATTTGTTGAAAAGAATGACTTTAGATATCTCACATTTTAAAGAAAGTTAAATGGATTTCTCCTCCATGCTTAGCTGGGATAGAATTATATCCATTTGCTTTCGCAGTGGAGTGACAGTATCTCTGTAGAGCAAGAGCACATCTGCCAGGACCTTCTAATTGTTGCATTATTCCTTTCCTGAGGTCAAACACTTCTTGGGTCCAGAGAAAGGAAGATACTGTTTCAGGATTTATGTAGTCAGATGTGTTACCTTTTGTGGTTTGGAGAAATAGTCATTGCAGTAATACATTGTGTCTGTTAGACTCTGCTAACAGGTGCAAGGTCAATAGGCATTTCACTTGGGTGAGGTGGAAGGCACAGCATAAGCTTGTGTCTGTTGTGTTAAACCTCCCCAGCCCCAGAGGGTCTTTTTGAAAAGTTTGGGTGAGCTGGGTGAGCTGTTTGTGTGAGCTGGGAGGAGCCTTGCTTGTGTGCTTGTTAATGCTCCAATTGTTCTGTTGTGTTTTGGTGAGCTTGTGCCTGTTGCATTAAGGCAGTTTGTTTGTGGGAGCTGAATGCAGGCTTGCTTGTATACTCATTAGTGCTCTATTGTTCTGTTGTGTGTAGGCCCAGAGGAGTTGATCAGAGACTTGATTCGAAGAGGAGCTAGCACCACTACCTCTCTATGTAACTGCAGCCCCAGGCCTTGGAGCTTGGCAGCAAGTCTAAGAGGCATTTCACGTGGGCATTGTTATGTCCCAGGACTCAGGTGCAAACACAGTCAGGACCCTCCCCTACAACCACAGCACAGAGACATGAACAGGACAGTACTTACTGCAACTGGTGTAGATGGAAAAAGAAGAGCCCGCGGGACTCAGAGTGTTTATACAAGGAAGACATGCTAATTAGGCAAACAGCAAGGGAAGGCTCTCAGCCTATAAATACAGGGGAGGGGAGGGGAATGGGGAGCAATCTGTTGCAGACAACTGATGTGACCAGTGGAAGCAACATATCCTATGTTTGGATCTCTGACTTGTGTTTCTAGAAACCTTGACCCTTGCCTTGTGTGCTGACTTTGCTACTAGATACTCCTTTGGATTATCACTGAATTAGCTGACAAACTCACAGAGTGACAAACTGTTGTAAATTTTGTTCATGGCAGGTGATAAAGTTTCTAATGGGAGAGCTCTGAACCCTGGCTGGCTGCCAGAATAGGACAGGATTTAGCGGGGAAGTTTTGCAGAGGAGTCCTGGAGTTCTGTTTCAGTGCTGTCACCTGCAACAGTTTTGGTATGATTGTGTTCTTGCCAGAAGATATGGGCATTTACATCTGCAGCAACTGCATGTTGGTTGCTCTGATAGAAGAGAAGGTTCAGCGACTTGCCCATGTAATCTACTCCTCAGCATATTAAGAAACATGAAGTTTTCTTGGATGGAGTGGAGCAGACTGTCCTGGATGAGGATCCGAGGAGGAGGTCAGTTCCCAAACACAGGAGGAAGACAGTTGGAGGAAAGTGACACATAGAAATGGAAAGACGAGGGATCATTTTGTGAGTTTGGAGCTACAGAACTGATTAAAAAATCTCTCCCTTATCAATGGTGATGAGGAAAAAGAACAACAGTGTCATTGTCAGAGAACATGTAATGACCTTGGAAGATTCAGTGGATGGAGTGGCCCCTGCCAATTCCCAGAGGAGACTTGTGATGGTGGTTTCTTGCTGAGAGGAACAGAAGCAGTGGTTTGCAGGATTCACAGGATATCTCTAGAAGTGTGCTGTCTCTCTGGGACAAAAACCCATGATTTAACAAAGAGGCTGACAACACTAATCAAACTCACTGACCATTATCCCTTTCATTTGGTCCATGTTGGAATCAATGGCACTGCAAGGGACAACCTTCAGGAGATCACAAAGGATTACAAGGCTCTGGGTAGGAAGCTGAAGGACCTTGATGCACAGGTTGTTGTTTCATCTCTCTTCCCAGTTGAAGGACACAGCCCAGGAAGGGAGAAGAGAATAGTGGAGGTGAATGACTGCTTCCACAGATGATGCTGATGCGGACAGTTTGGCTTCTTGGACCATGGTGGGCAGTTTCATGAAGATGGACTTCTAGCAAGTGGCGAGTTGTATCTCACAGCAGTTAGCAGGAACGTTTTTGCTGAGAGTCTCACAAATCTGATCAGGAAGGCTTTAAACTGAGTGATGTTGGGGAGGGAGATAATATTCTTGAGGGCATCAAGTGCTGGAGTTCTCCCAAATGTTATGGGGAAAACTGGAAAAATAGTACAAGAACCCAATAGCCAGAGGGGGGAAAACCCTTAAATAAGCAGCTAGGGATGAATGACCAATGGTCTTAGAAATCTCTGTACTAAGACACAGAGCATGGGAAATTAACAAAATAAACTTTTAATACAGCAAAGCAAAGATGATATAATAGACATCATTATAACCTGGTGGGATGAGTCTCATGATTGGACTGTAGCAATAGAGGGGTATAACCTATTTCAGACAATACACCAAAGAGGAAAGGAAGAGGAAGAGCACAGTGTGTCAAGAATATGCACACCTGTGAAGAGATCTATCACTTAAATCCTGGAAACCAAGTCGAGAGCATCTGGATTAAAATTAAGGGGGAAAAAAACAACAGTGATGTCATTTTGGGGCTCTGCTACAGACCACCAAGCCAGACTACGTACTTCAATGAGGCCTTCTTAAAAGAGATAACTACACAGTCAGAAAAAAAGTTAGTAGCAATGGGAGATTTCCACTGTCTTGATATTTGTTGGAAGTCAAACTTTGCCAAGAATATAAGATCCAACAGATTGCTCACTTGCCTTGCAGACATTTTCATTGTCCAGAAGGTGGAAGAAGCAACAAGGGGATCAGCTGTTTCAGATCTGATCCTAACCAGCAATGGTGACTTGATTAATAGGGTAGAAGTGGTGGAATCTTTTGGTAGGATTGATCATGTTCTCCTGGAGTTATACAGCAGAAAGGGGAAGCCATGTGTAATCAAACACACATTCTAGACTTTATAAAAGCAGGCTTCAGTAAGCTTAGGGAAGTAGTGGGTGTGATCCCGTAGTCCGGAATACTAAAGAAATGGAGTTCATGATGGATGAGAGCTTCTTAAAAGTGAGATATTGAAGACACAACAATTCCTATGAGGAGGAAAAATGGGAGGTGTCTAAAGAAACTCGAATGGATGTTTAAAGAACTTTCAACTGAGCAAAGATTTAAAAGGGGCAAGACATTGAAAAGGAGGAAATCACCAAAGAGGAATTCAAAGAATAGCCGGCATGGTAGAGTGGTTTGAGTGCTAGACTGCAATCCTGGAGACCAGGGCTCTATACCCTGCTCAGCCATGGAAACCCACTGGGTAACCTTGTATGCATCACACAGCCAACCTCCAGAAAACCCTCTGATAAGTTCACCTTGGGGTCACCGTAAGTTGGAAATGAGTTGAAGGCATGCAACAACAATAAGGAGAAAATCAGAAAAGCTAAAGTGCAGAACAAGCTTGAGCTTGCTAGAGAGGTCGAAAACAATAAAAAGGGGCTTTTTTTTTTGTTAACTATGTAGCAAAAGTAAGAGCAAGGAAATGGTAGGGCCACTACATGGAGAAGATGGTGAAATCCTGCAAGGAGGAGAGAAAAAGCTGAACTGCTCAACACCTTCTTTGCCTTGGTCTTCTCCCAAAGAAAAACAGTGCTGAATCTGAGAAAAATGGATCAGATGATGCAGTAGAGAAAACACAGCACAGTATAGGTAAAGAGGTGGTACTGGAATACCTGACTACTGTATGTGAATGCAGGTCCCGAAGCCCAGGTGAACTGCATCCAAGGGTATTAAAAGAAGTGGCAGAAGTAATCTCAGAACCACTGTCAATAATTTTTGAGAATTCCTGTAGAACAAGAGGAGTCCCAGCAGACTGGAGGAGGGCAAATGTTGTCCCCATCATCAAAAAAAGCGCGGGGAGGGGGGGACAGGGACCCAAGACATTATGGTGCAGTTAGCCTGACATCAGTAGGAGGAAATATTTTAGAGCAGATCATTAAGCAGACAGTCTGCAAGAATTTATAAAGGAATACTGTGATCACTAAAAGTCAACATGGGTTTCTCAAAACCTAGTCATGCCAGACTAGCTTATCTCTTTTTTTGAAAGACTTGCAAGCTTGGTAGATGAAGGCACTGCTGTGAATGTAGCGTATCTTGATTTTAGTAAGGCCTTTCACAAGATCTTCCATGATATTCTTGGAAACAAACTAGTAAAATGTGGGGCAGAGAAGCCTGTCGTTAGGTGGATTTGTAATAGGTTGACTGACTGAACCTAAACAGTGCTCACCACTGGCTCCTCTTCCTTTTCGAGAGAAGTGAAGCTATTCAACATCTTTATAAATGACTTGGATGGTAGACTAGAGGATATTCTTATTAAATTTGCAGGTGATGCCAAATTAGGAGGGGTCACTAATACCCCAGAGGACAGAATAAGAATTCAAAATGACGTTAACAGATTAGAGAGCTGGGCCAAAACTAGCAAACTGAATTTTAATAGGGAGAAATAGGGAGAAATGTAAGATATTACACTCAGGAAGGAAAAATAAAATGCACAGATATAGAATGGGTGACACCTGGCTTGACTGCAGTAAATGTGAAAGAGATTTAGTAATCTTAGTAGGCCACAAGCTGAATGTAAGCTGACAGTGTGTTATGCCAGCTAAAAAAATGGCTAATATGATTCTGTGCTGCATCAATAGAGTATAATGTCTAGACCGAGGTAAATAACAGTACCACGCTATTCTGCTTTGGTCAGACCTCACATGGAATGCTGTGTCCAGTTCTGGGTACGTCAATTAAAAAAGGATATTGACAAGCTGGAACATACTCAGAAGAGGGCGACCAAAATGGTGAATGATCTGGAGACCACGGTCTATGAGAAATGGCTTAGGGAACTGGTAATGGCTTCAAATTACAGGAAAAGAGATTCCACCTAAACATTAGGAAGAATTTCCTGTTTGTAAGAGCTGCTTGACAGTGGAATAAGCTACCTTGGGCTGTGGTGGAGTCTCCTTCTTTGGAGTTTTTTAAACAGAAGCTGGATGGCCATTTGTCAGGAGTGCTTCGATTGTGTATTCCTGCATTGTAGGGGCCGGACTTGTTGGTCCTTGTGGTCTCTTCTTGCTCTGTGATTCTAATTGTCTCTTGAAAGTTTACTATCCTGTTTGTCAATGCTTGATGTTTCTAGATCAGTCTGTAGCAGGAAGGTAAAATTTAAAATGTTACTGTTGTTCTCTGGGTTTCGTTTAGACAAGAAATAAATAAAAAGGCATTAAATTGCAAATGAAGACAGTTTAGTATAAATTCAACACTACCACAAAGTCATCACTATTTGTTGCATGAATCCAGTTTTTTTTTCCTTGAGGCAGTTTCATTTTCCCTCTTACTGGGATGTGGGTCTTCTTCCATCTACAAAGATAGAACTGCCTCCAATGCATGGTTTCAAAACATGGCTGCTGCTCCATTACAGATTGCGGTAAGGAGGTAATCTATGGTATTGAGAATGGAAAGGAGGGAGAAAAAGACAGGAAAATAATATAAACTTCTGTGAAAACTTGACAGTGTTAGAATGTCTGTAAAATTTTTGTATTGTATCTCCTTGGAATAAGTAAAGCATATTTGTTTTACTTGCAGCTGAATGTGCTGTTTCCCCTTTGCCCGTGTCCATATGAAGGCAAAATTGTTCATGGAGAGATTGTTTGATGGGGTGCTTTGTGAGTTAATTTGAGCACGAGTTACTTCCCTTGCTTCATCTACTTCTCTTATAGGTAGCAACACTGTGCTGACGGGATCTCCCCATAACCTAAGCGCTTAGCTGTTCTTGTTTTTAAAGATTAATCACTGCCTTTGCCTGACTGCATGGTTGTGCTAAATGGATGTACTGCAAAATAAGTACTTATTTTGCTCTTACTTTTTTTTTTTTTTTTTTTTTGGTAATATGAATTCAGTTGAGTAAAGACTGGCTTAATAGAATCACTGAAAGATGAATGGCTGTGTAACTGGATCAGGCAGATATTCTTCAGACGGGAAGCAATAATTTGTCCTCCTGTATGAACCTCCCCACTCTTTTCATTCTCCTTCCTTTTTAAGCCACAGGTGTAGTCAACCAGCAACACAGTTGGTTTTCTAGGAATAAAAGCTCCAGAATTCAGTCAGGCCTGAGAAAGATTACCCACATCTGGTCACTGATGCTAGGAGACAGGGATAACTACCCCTTTGGTCATTTTGCAGAGCCCCAACTTGCAATTCCCTTTGACTTGGTACAGGAATTTCTTTGTTCATCTGGTGTATTCTGAGTCTCCCACTGTATCTTTTGTTGGGGAAGACATTAGGGAGGTACCAGCTCTGAAGCATTGCCTGAGGTGTTGAAGGAGGCTGTTGGGTATGTCACACGGCCTGCCCTGTGCCCCCAAAGCTAATCTGTCGCCCTCAGGTGTAGTGGATGATGCTGGCCTGTTGCCAGGATCAGATTAAGACCCAGCTGCCAGTGTGGTCAGCTTCTGTACTTGGAAAGCAACAGGAGCACCATCTCATTCTTTGCCTCAGGCAGCAAAGTATGTCGGGCTAGTGTAGATTTATTTCCTGTAGCTGGTCTTGCTTTGTAAGACAAGCTGTGTTTTGAAATACTATGCTTCAAAATGCAAGAAATATTATACTTCTTAGGCCTGAAGTGTAACTCTAGGAACTATTCACTGTTACTGAGGATATCACTGTTTACTAGAGTGATTCCATCTGATCCTATTTCATTCGTAACCCTGTAGTTTAGAATAGGTGGGGTTTTTTGTAATATCTTTATTAATAATTTTTAAAAACACTAAAATTGTACAAATACATAAAAAGATGGGAGGGAAGAATAGAAAAGTATAAAGCATAATGCTAAGAAATTAAAGAATAAAGAAAAATTTTAAAAGGTGATTTTCATTCTTCCTTTAAACAGTGTATAATGCTGAAATTGTTTCAGGTCTCTCAAATATAATATCCAGCGATTGTCTTTTTCCCGTCTCCTTATTTTATTTTTTCCAACAACCATAAAAGAAAAATGAACTTTCTTCTTTCAAACATTAGTACACCTAGCATAATGTATAAGTATTACATTGTGTTCCATGTTACATTCACATGATAAATGCTATTGCGTTCTCTGATCTTTATTACTTGCTGACTTGGTTACATGATATTAATTTTCATTACTTAAAACATGTTATATGACATCATTAAATCCAAATATTTCTGTACCATTTCATATTGTAGAGTCCTTTGCACAATTTATTACCAAATCCTGTTTTCGTTGCCTTATATTTGGAACCATTTCATAACCCTGTTTTAACCAAATTTTCCTTTTTCCCCTATTTTGTTTTAAATTTAACTATCCTCTTCCTTGTAATCTATCCGGGTTAGAATATGTGTTTGAAGAATTCACACTAAGCCAGTTACATGGTTTGGGACTTTACTGTACCATCTCAGTGATCAGCAACCAAAATGTCTAGTTGTACTGCTAATAGGAAAACAAAGTATGTCTCAGGTACTTTAAATTATGACTGATTTCCAAGCCCATATTGATCTCTGTACTCACAAACCAATTTGCAATAATCGCATTTGCTAAATGATCACCTCTGTAGATGCCATCATACTGTGCGTGAATTGGTTCTAGAGCAGAACAGTTAGCATAAATCAGCAGTTTAAATTGCTTCACAATCATATACCTTATAATTTTTATATTCTGGTTACTGGGAAAGAAATAAAAATAAACACTACATTAAAAATAATGTACAGAATTACAAAAAGTAGACATTTAAAATAATTATTAAAAACTGCAGTTACTATATTTTCCACAAGAAAACATTAATATAGCTGCAGTAAAAGAAATTGTAACATAAATGGGATAGAATGATACGGTATCTATTATGATTTCATTTGGCTAACAATATTAAGTTATATTTGTTGTTTGCTTTACACACATACACAGAGACAAACTGGTGGCTCACAATCTTAAGAGTCTATAGAAAGTGGTAGAAATAACAGCTACAACAAAAATGCAGCCAATTTGGATATTACAGTATTAATATTGAAAAGCCAGCAGTAGAATTGATAATCAGGCAACAAAAGTAAAGAGGTTCCGCCAAGGAGAAAAAGGTCTTAGCCAGAGTCAAAATGTACATAATGAGGATGCCAGGCATAATCAGGATGCCAGGGGAAGTTTTTCACAGATGTGGGACGACAGCAAGTAGCATCATTGTAGCAACAGGTAGCATCAACAGGTAGTAGCACCATGGGAAGAGTCTTCCAAGGTTATCTCTCTCAATCAGGCAGAGAACTCAGATGAAGCACTCCTTCAAGCAGATAAGGGATGAACAATTTTAGTGGTTCGTAGAGCTACAACTCATTGGGACCTGCCTGAGTCCTCACTCTGCCAATGCAAAAAAGCACAGCAGGAATTGGCCAGAAGTCCCTTAGTTAAAAAAAAAAATGGGGAGCTTGGGCCTGTGGGTTCTGTATCTCAGCCTTGCATTGCCTCCACAAAAATCGCAGAGGTTATTCTTAGCAGAAAATCTCCATTAGTGAATTGCCTTCTGCTCAAACCTTGTGGCACGCACTGCAACCAAAAGGCTCATCTTTAAGAGGCAACTCAAAGCTGGCCCCGTTTTGAGTCATGTCGCATCCCTTCTAAATTGGGCCAAATGCAGAAAAAGGGGCTCAAACATCATCTCTGGTGCTTTCTCCCTGCCCTTCCTACCAGTGCTCCAGGAGGGCTCTTTTATATTGAAAGGAGCCTTATTTCATCTTCTTTCCCCAGGTTTTCCCTTATCTTTCCCCATCCTTTCTGCTTAGAAGAGCTGGTGGAACAGGACTGACATAGAAAGTAAAAGAGAAGCATGGAAGCAGCAATTACACTTTTCATCTGTATTTAAAACATGTTTGTGGTTTGTTCAGTTGGAATACTTACAGCATTTAATGTGAACAAAGTCAACCTGCACTTCCCTCTTTGAAGGCTCTGCTGGTTGAGATGACTATTTTTCCCCAGACCCTGTTTTAAGTATCCAAAGAATTATGTAAATTGGTTGGTTAATCTGAGAGCAGCTCTATACTTCAGGGGCAGATGTGGGATTTGTGGTTGGGTTGTCTGTGAAATCATGTTTTATTCTTTCCCGTTCCTTCCTTTTCTGTCACTCCTGCAAGCAGAGAGCCTAAGATGTGTCTGCTAACCAAGAAAGAAAAAAGTGGCTGATGGAAAGGAAATGGTGGGAAAGGTAGTTCAGCATGCCCTCAACATTATTAGCAGCAGTTTATGCATGTTAACTGCAAACATGGGATTCAAAACTTTGATTTTTTTTTAATTGACGTGTATTTCCAAGAAGGAAAAAGAAGAAAGCTTTGGAAGTATAGAGATTGCATAAGAAGCTTTTTGTAGAAGAGAAATAATAGATACAGAAAGATGGCTAATGTTTGAAGACGTCCTGGAGATGTGTGAAGGGGAATATATTAAATCAAGATTGCTGTTAGTAGGAGAGGGCAGTAGAATTCAGGCATTTCTTACTTGCAACTATGGGAAAGATTTAAAATGCATAAAAAGATGTATGATTTTGAACAAAATAAGTCAGAATTTGAAATGTAGCTGTGTACAGATGATGAGCATGTAATTGCTAAAATGTATAAACTTTTGTTGTAATTTGAAATGGAAGAAGAACGTTAAGTGTATGATAAAATGGGTTAAGAATTTTGGTTATAATATACAGGTGGATCAGTGGGACAACATGTGGACAAAGGAGTTGAAATGTATGTTATGATCTCAAAAAGAATGTTTGTAAAATGGTGTATCACTGGTACATGAAATCAGAGAAATCGTCTAGAATATATGAAGAGGTTGGGAATGTGAACAAAGTGAAAGGACTTTTTACTGTGTATGGTGGCCATTTGAAAAAAAACTTCTTAAAAATGGATTCAAATGTATACACCAATGAAGAAGATTTTAAAGATTAAAGCTAAATTAAACCAGATTTTTTTTTGAGGGGGATTGATGGATGTGCAGTTGGAAAAGAACTGTGGAAGACTGCTTCAGTATATGGCCACAGCAGCAAGACTGTTGTACGTGCAAAGATAGAAGAATTCAGCACTGTCCCCTATGAAGGGTAGTTGACTCTGATAGATTTAGCAGACATGGACAAATTATCTAGTTTGATTAGTGAAAGGTCATTTGTGACATATCTTAGAAACCCCTTATTAACTTTTTTGCAAAAAAAGAAAAGAAAAGAACTTGATAACTTTTGATTTTGATGGTTAGAAAGAGTAGGCTAATTCTGAAGAGGGAGAGATAAATAACAAAATCCATGTGTAACTGCGGAAAGGAGAATCAAAGTCACCTTTTTCTCTTCTTTTCTGCTCTTTTTTCCCCTGTAATTTTGTTGTAAACTTTTTAATTTTTATTGTATTGCATTTCAGTTTTCTGTCTTTTCTTCCCCCCATCTCTATAATCCTTAATATGTATTTTTTTTAAAAAAAAAACCTTCATAATAATTTTTTTTTTTTAGAAAAAGAAAGTAACTTGTGTATTTAGGTCCCAGTGGTAACTCTACTAAATTACTCGAGTTGTAGATGGGTATTTATTTTCTGCCTAAGACTGGGCTGATAGATAAACACTCACTTTGTAGCCTTTAATGAGTAGTAATATTCTACCGGGAAAGTTGATTTTAGATGTTACATTTCCCATGTGTCTTACAGTTTTGTTTTTTTGCTATAGGCTGTCTAAAGTTCATGTGTTTTGTGATACTGATAAATAGAGTGACCTCAATGAAATGAACAACAACAATATTTTAGCACCTTAAAGATTAACAGGGGTTTTTATAATTATACCAAATGAGTAAATCAGCTCACCCTTGTAATCATATCTGTGTTACCACCCAGAAGTGTTTGGCAAATTGGTTGTTCTGTTCTTTTTACATTTTTTCCCCTATGACCTCACTGTCTATGGTCCATACACGTTCATTCCAGTGTGAGATAACCCTTCATGCATCTGATGAAATGAACAGTATCCAAGAAGTTTATGCTATAAAAATGTACTAGTTTTAAAGGTACCACAAGACTTCTGGTGTTTTTGATGCAGCAGACTAATATGACTGACTGTCTCCAAAGTGTAATGATACGGTCTTTCACAAATATAATTTCGCCATATTGACTGTGACTCTTCTCCTTTTCTTAAACAGATCTCATCCAGGCCACAAATGAGACAAATGTCAACATTCCCCAAATGGCCGATACGCTTTTTGAACGAGCGACAAACAGTAGTTGGGTGGTTGTGTTCAAAGCCTTAGTTACAACACATCATTTAATGGTTCATGGCAATGAGGTAAGCATGCTGTAGTCTTATAGCTCATTTTAACTCAAGTCATAGACATGGAACTTAAAGTGAAGTAAAATGGAGCTTTCTTTTAAATACAGATTCATCCTTTCAATTGTTGAAAAATATTTGCAATTGTTTCTGGTTTATGGATAGTATTTAAAGCCTTTTGGCTTAGTACGGTGACAATCAGGCTCTTATTCTATTTCCTACTTAGGAAAGAGGTTTCTCTGCCTTCCCAAAAAAACTTCATGCAATTCCAGAGAAACAGTTTTGTTTGCTAAAGCTTTTGCAGTTTTATATTCCTCCTTTAATTTCTTTTCTCTTTTAATTTTTCACCACATATCTTTATTGGAAAGACGAGTCCTTCGCAGATTATGGTGGGGATGGATAGAGATTGGGCAGCTATCTCTCTAGCCATGCCTGTTCCCAAGGATTTGACTGGCAAAATGTGACAGACGCCATCAGGTTTGCTGATGTATATTCACAGCAAGAGTGTCAGCAGCAGCATCTCCTTCCAACTCCATCTGTTTTGGGCTGAATCAAATAATATAGCTACCTAAATAGTATATCAGAAAAAGTTGAGTAATAGTTCTTCAGGAGTTCCTTCACCTTCCAAATTTTGTTGGCCCATCTGAAATTCTTTCCATGGGTGAAGACTAGGTGTGTCGCTAGGTGCAGAATTTCTCACACACAGGTGATACAAATCCAAGTATGTGCCATTAGGATGGTGACAGCAGGGAAGCAAGGCACACGCATCATAGCTGTTCCATAGTTAATTGCTTTGCTCGGTTCCCTAAGAAAATAAATGGGGAACAATACAAAAATGACTAGTCAGGTTTCTCAGACAGAATCTTTTCATGTTAGTGAATTTGAGATAAGTAGTGATGGCCTTAAACAAGATTATCTTGCCTGTATTGATCTCTGAGAAGATATTTGTGTGCTGCTGTGAGAGACAGATACAGTATGAAACAATCGTCTTTTTTGTATGGCCACTTTTCTGTTAAAGAACGCTGCCATCATGCTCCATATCTTTGCCCAAAATATTCAACTTGTTAGGGAAGCTGATAGTACTCCTGAAATTTAGAAGTCTAACTTTTGCTGTACTCAGATGGCCTTTTTGTCCATTCTTCATCAAACCTGAAGGCAAAAGACTATTTGAAACACCTGTAGGGAGACTGGGTTTATTGTCAGATGAGAGCTCAGTTCAGAGTGACTGTGTATGCAGCATAGCGTGGCACAGGCAGGGGGAAGTGGATTCCAGGGTTAAGTTGCTCAGTGTTTTCTGAAGTCCTGATTACCATATGTGATCCATATCCATTTGGAATGGAATGGTGTATCTGGAATACATTTCTACAGAGGTGCAGTTGCAGTTGGAGTCTCAGAAAAGCATAATCAGAATTGAGATTTGGACCATTAAGATAGTTAAATAGTTAATCCAAGCTAGTTTGCTTTTCTTCCAGCTTCACATGCACAGTTAAGTTCTTGTAAGGGCTAATAGCATATCTCTGGAAGCCTGCAACAATTGAAAGGGGTGCTCTCTCTCCCTCAGGGAAGAACACCTAACAGGATCCTTAGACATTCTGGTGGATTGGCTTAACAGATCATGAGTCAAAGGATCTGGCTGATTCTGTAACTCGTAAGTGCCAGGGCTCATGATAAGATATTATCTTGTGGACCTAAGAAATTAGCATATTTGGATACTGTCACTAATTCTGGGAGTGGACTTCATTCTTCTGGCACCACATTGATTGTGATGTTCCTCTTGATGTCCCTGTGATGATACTGGAAATTTCCCAATTCTTGTTATCTCCTGTCTCAGGGTCATGTTGTATATCCTGAGCCAGATAGGTTCCACTGAACAACACCAAGACTGAATGGCAATGAATGAAATACATGGATTGCGTAACAAACATAAATGATATCTTTGTTTTCTAGAATGTTCTCCTCCCAAGAAAGAAAATGGCAAGAAATATCAAATATATCTTGCAGGGTTCTCAAATAAGGGCTGGATTGTAGGTGGATAAAGGCATTTAGAATATTAATGGATTTTTGTTCAGGAGGATCTTAAAAGACAGAGTTTTAATATGCCATGCTGTTCATAGGTGTGTGTTTTTTTTTGTAAGATTAGCATTCCTAAATCCCCTTGCAGTTTCCTGTTTTACTGTATAGAACATGAACTGGGTCCTCATTTGTTGGCTTGAACTGTTGTTTAACTCATAGCAAAGTGTCTGATTAAAATTCTGACTTTAATGTTTGGTTTTCCTACCAGCAGAGCATTAAAACTACCTGCACTCTTGTTCAACCTCAGCATTAGAAAAGTTGCATTTAAATTTGACACTACAATTCTGTCCAAAATGAACTTGGACGTTTCACAGGTAGTGAGAGGCATCTTATCCTCTCTCCTGAAGCTGGATCACCAGTTGGAGGAGAACTGGCACAGCCAGGACATGTGCAGAGCCTTTTTGTTTTTCCATTTGTGTAGGCAGTTGCTTATTCATGCCTTCTTTTTATCTTTTCTAATTCATGGAAGTGTTATGTTCAGCATCTAATACATGTGGTCCAGAAGCTGTACTTATCTGGCCTATGTGTTCCTCGTGCATGCATTACAGCAGATTCTGTGTTTTGGACGCAGGGTGGCTACCTCTAGATCATTTTGGAGATAGATTGCCATTTGCAGGTTTTGTAGAGCAGTATTTCCATCACACTGTCAGATGCTGTGGCCTTAATTTAATTTCTAGTCCCAATACAGTAGACTCGTTTAATCAGTCATATTTACTTAATGGGATTCAGTGGGTCCACTCTAGCTGGAACTAGCAAATGGATGTAGACTTGTAAAATTTGTGGACTGACTGCAGACATTGCATTGTGTGAATGTACGGGCTCCTTTTGAGCATGCAGAGAGATCCTAGGTAGCTTTGATGGAAGGGAGAAGAAACTCCCCAGTTCCCTCCTCCAGATATAGCCACTGACATCCTGTGGAAGGACCCCAAATCCTTTAGAGCAGGGCTTTCCAAACAGTGTGCCGCGACATGTTAGTGTGTCGCCTGAAGTGGGTAGCTGTGTTGCCTACAATCTTGGAAATGTATGTTATTATTTATAAATCATATATTTTTAAAAATATATGAAAGGTTTTCATGAGATATGTTGTGTCCCCATACATTTTGTTATTACAATTTATGTATGTATCTGTATCTCTTATAAGGGGTTAGTTTAACCTCCAGTTTGCTAGTAAAACTGAAATTACTGTATCACAAAATGATGCATGTTTAAAAAGTGTGTCACAAACATGAAAAGTCTGGAAAGTTCTGCTTTAGAGAAACTTTTGTTCCTTCCTGGTAGCTGGAAAATGGTGGTGATTTTGCTTCAATGTGGGTGTTATGCAAAACACCTTTTCCCTACAATATAGTTGTCTTCTAGGTTATCATTATTTTATTTCCTGCAGTGTAGTTCTCCATTAGTTTTTCATTTTGGAACCTCAAGTGTGTGTTTAAAGATTTTGAATTTTAATCTAGATTTTGTTCTCTGACTTAAACTGTATTTGACGAGCTTAAATAATATTTTTGTTGTGTGGATTACTCACCAGTTAATTCAACATATTTGTAGGAGTCTCTTACTCTTGACCTTAAGTCAAGGGTCTGGAGGGAGCATAGGCGGTTTAGATGAAATGCAGCCACAGATGCTGATGGAGTGTGGCAAAATATTAGATTATGTTAGCATTGTTGTACGCCCCTGATTGTATCACATGCAGATATTATCATTAAGATCTAAGTATTCATTCCTTTTGGTCTCTCTTTGAGGAGTATTTGAGCAAAATTAGTCTTGGGAAGTTTCCATGGACGTCTTTTCATTATAGTGGCCATATGTAAATACTATTTTTTTCTGTTTTTAAGTTACCTTACACAATTAACCATATGCATGTTGAGATGTATTTATATAAGTCACTTCTAGAACATTTTAA
This sequence comes from Cyclura pinguis, assembly GCA_030412105.1. Classification (NCBI taxonomy): domain Eukaryota; kingdom Metazoa; phylum Chordata; class Lepidosauria; order Squamata; family Iguanidae; genus Cyclura; species Cyclura pinguis. Next base: position 125,482,709 of record CM059599.1, read on the forward strand.
AATATGACCTTATATCTGTACTGCTACACACAAAAATGTGTTGTCTGATTAGAGCTTTTTTTTAAACGTGGAAGGATGCGTCACAGATTCTGATTTTGTGAACTAGGCCATCTGTATCCACTCCAGGCAGAATTATTCAAGTTGGCAAGAGATGTGTAAACCATGGGATTCATTATAATATGATTCCCATAGCTTTTCACCTGGAAGGACACATGCTTGTGGGCTTGTCATGAAATAGTACAAGGACAATGTTAAAGGACAGCTTATAAATAATTATTTCCTTTTCCCTCCCTCCTAGAGATTTATTCAGTATTTGGCATCTAGAAACACACTGTTTAACCTCAGCAATTTTCTGGACAAAAGTGGATCACATGGTAAGAACTATTCATTTCCTCAGTAATATTTCACTAATATCTGTATAAAGTTCTTGTCACTTGGACAGAAATGTGATATATTTTGCTTGTGGACTGTGACATAAATCAGCTAGATGAATGCGAATATTTATCAAGAACTTGTGTGATAAAGCATGAATATATTAACTGTTGCTCAATTGCACTGCTGTAAAATTTTTCCAAAGTGTTGAAGTAATCCTTCTGTGAGAATTTCCTTGCTACTTTCCTTTGGAATAGAAAATGAAGCCATTTTGAAACTTAAAAAGCAAAGTAAAGTCAAAGATTTTTCCAAGAGATTTGCCTCTCTGCATGTGTGCATGTGTTTCATTCAAATAAGAGGTAACAAATCTTCAAACTCAATGATGAAAAATTCTTTCTGGATTACAGTCGTTAGAATCAGTGGTAAGCAGCTGTCAATTGCTAGAGCTAAGATTCAGGGTTATATGTGTGTGCTTGTACACTAAAGCTGTTTTGTCTCTGGTATGCTACTGTAATCCAGGATGACTGCCTCGGAGTGTGGTGGAGTCTCCTTCCTTGGAGGTTTTTAAGCAGAGGCTGGATGGCCATCTGTCGGGAGTGCTTTGAGGGTATTCCTGCATGGTAGGGGGTTGGACTGGCTGGTCCGTGTGGTCTCTTCCAGCTCTACATTTCTATGATTCTATGAAATATAAGATTGAATTGGATTTCCAATGATGAGTGGAAACCCTTGTTCAATAACTTAACGCCTAATACTTTACGCCTAACTCTGCGCCTTCAAAAAGTCTCTTACGTAGACTTTATTACTGTTCAAAATATGATTTAATAAATTAATTTTTGCTTCAGTTTCTTATAATCGTTTGGGAGGCATACATATGTTGGGTCTTTTTGCAATGTTGTTTGGCAGTCTGTCACCCCATATTTGTGAGCATGTGTGGTTTCTGAAGAGAGCTTGTGTGGGTGTCTTGTTTTTGTTGCTGGAGGTAGTTTTAATATTCCAGAAAGAAGGGAAGAAAGAGCTATGCTAATTAGAGAACGGATAAGTGGAACAGGAAAGATAAATTGCAGGGTCATTTTATGCTGGAATGACTTCTCTGAACTCCTGAAATTTCAGTATTGTTTTCTTTTCCTGGAGGTTTCAACAGGAAACCTCATACAGAAAATGCACTAAAACCTGGAGCTATACACTTAAGTGCTAAGCTCCTCAAAGTCTGCTATTTTATCAAGCTGCTTTGATTCCTTTCTCTTGCTTAGTCAAAACCTCACTGCAGCTGTCCGTCATGAGTACATTGTTGTGATATATCTTTATAGAATTGTACAGGAGCAGAAGCAGGGACACTGGCAGGTACTGCCTGTCTTCTGCAGAGTATCAGTTTTTATCCAAAATATGTAGGTTATGTTATTAAAACAAGATCCTTGCTGCCCCAGTCTTGGAATCCCTTCTTTGGTTGTTGATGTCTGTTTGTTTAACTTCATATAAACCAGTTCATACACTTGACAACTCTTTACACTGAAGTTTGGCCAAGAAATGACTTGATGGCTTTACAATGGAAATTTTAGGAAGCTTGAATTCTGAATTCTTGCTTTTCCCCTCAAATCCTTTCATTTAGTTTGTAGTGCTATATTAATTCTGATACATTCTTATTAGAACAAATGTAATCATGTTTTAAGAGTATAACTGCACTGGCCTGCATTTTTGCCTCTGTCACTGTGTCACTTCTTTACTAACTTCACCTTCAGCTATTTCAGATGATAAGCACCTTGGGGACAGGGACATGTCTCCTTTCCTATGTAGGTCTGTTTGTGGCGTGAGCATTGACAATGTCATATAATAATAATAGCTATATATGGTCAAATTTTTTGCCCACTCACTGGCACTGTTTGCACAAGATGGAATTATAATGGCAGCCATCCCATGGTGTGGTAGAAGTTACATGACTCAGTCCTTGTGTACCTAGAAAGCAGGAACAGCCCTCCAGAGGTCACTGGACTGTAATTCCCACCATTTCTCACCGCTAGCTATTCCGGCTAGGACTGTTGGGTCTTGCAGTCCAACAACATCTGGAAAGCTCCCAATCCAGTATATAAAGGCAAAAGGAGAATTGGTACAGAGTCTTTTTGTGACATAAAACTGCAAAGGTAACCTGAAAAAAATCCTTACCTAAAGCCCCAGGACCAGCACTAGAAAAGAAAAGAACAGTTTATATGTACCCTTGATTCAGAAAGTATAGAATGTAGCAAGAAGATGCAAGGCTGAAACCATCTTTGACGTTTCAGGCTGGTATTTCTGTGGAGCCCCTCTCCAAAGGAATTTGAAAGTATTACCACTTTTTCAGGAGAAGATGCTGATTTTTTTCAGCCATGCCAGCTCTCTTCAGCTGTCTCATAATGCATATTTGCCTTTCCATCCTTGTTGCTGTAGTTGTTGTGTGTCTTCAAGTTGTTTACAACTTACAGCAACCCTAAAGGGACCCTATCATGGGGTTTTCTTGGCAAGATTTATTAGAGGGAGTTTCGTTTGCTTTCCTCTGACTGAGAGAGTGTGCTTTGCCCAAGGTCACCCAGTGTGTTTCCATGGATGAGCAGGGATTTGAGCCCGGTCTTGCAGTGTACTAGACCAACACTCTTACACTACACTACAGTGGTTCTTACTCTCTCCCCGTCACCCAAGAGTCTTTCCATTGAGAGTCTTTCTATTTAAAATTGAAAGATTCTCAATTTTATCAAACTACAAAACATTTAGCAAAGTAATCAATAGTTTAAGGCCATTTCCTCACTATGCTGTTGTAGTGCTGCTATTCCACTTTCAACATCCTGTGGAATTCTGGGGTTTGTAGTTTTCTTAGGCCAAAGAGCTCTCTGGCTGAGAATTCTAAGTGGCTCTCCCTAAACTGCAAACCCCAGAATTCTATAGAAGGTTGAAAGTGGACTAAAAGCACTATAACAGGGTAGGGCGGAAATGGCCTAAAACTGGGGTGGGTAACCCGTGATCCTCCACATGTTAGATTTCAAGACCCATCCAAACCTAGCCATCATAGCCAATGTTGAAGGATGATGGCAGTTTCACTCCAGCAATATCTGGAAGCCAACGAGTTTCCCACCCCTATCTTGTATATTATTTCATTTTTTGCATACTCCAGCTAATTGTATAGGTGGACTTGATCTAGTTGATACCTGACAGGCCGAAATGGTTTGAATTTCCAGCTTATTTGTTTTTGGGATAAAGATGCTTGTGTATGTTTGCAGGAAAGAGTTGCTTGAAATTATCTGTAGTCTATTTATCAGAACAAAACAAAATAAAGTGGTAATGGAAAATGGTCGGGTGAGCAGGACAGTAAAATAACTGATTAAGGAGTTCCTCTCTAACTAATCAAAATAACCCACTGTACCTAGTAAAAGATTCATTCAACAATAACTTAAACATAGTGGAGATGCATCTAAAACAAACCAGTCCCATTTCCCTTTTTGAAAGCTTGTAGTACAAGTGGCAATTAATTCTTGATATGATGTATTCATAGATTGACAGATATATTTTTAAATAGAGTAATAGAATGTTGCTGAAATCCAACAGTCTCTCAGTTTCCATTTGCAGTTTCTCTTGATCCACTCTTAAAGACTAAGGATGAAAAAAAGATAAATTTTCCAACAAATTATGACATTTTTTCTAGGATATGACATGTCCACCTTTATCAGGCGCTACAGTAGATACTTGAATGAAAAAGCATTTTCCTACAGACAAATGGCATTTGATTTTGCAAGAGTGAAGAAAGGGTAAGTTGTCTTCGTCTAATACCATGCTGTTGGGTCTAATGTAATGACTTACTGTTGCTATAATAATGACTAACATTGCCTGTGTTATTCAGTAAGTTATTCAGATAGAATTGTAGAGTTAAGAATATGTATATGGATGGTGATGTGATATGCAAAGAATATGCCTTACTAGCTTTTACAAATCTACTCTAGGTATGGGAATAGAAAAATTGACAATGGGTAGGATCCAAATCAAGTCATACTTGTAGCAACGTTGTTGTTGTTGTTTATTAACAATGTTGTTATGTTTATTATTTCCCACAATGTGTCCTGAGATCTCAAGGCAGCATACAGCTAAAATAACTTAAAACAGTTTAAAACACTTTAAAGTTTAAAACAGTAAAAATAATTTCAATAGACTTAAAGCATATTGAACAAGTTAACAAATTAAAACAAATCTGAAAAGTTAAAATTGTCTAAAACAATGTGAATTTTTGAATAAATTAATTTTAAAAAGCCATGGTTGTACATTGTGCCAAAATGAAGTCAGTCTCAGCACTGGTCAAGTTGGGGTGCCATGGCCAAGAAGTCCCTCTCCCATGTCTTCCCACATGGTATTGCCTCCACCTGTCACCCTATAGACTGCAGTCTTTGGGTAGAAGTAGAGAGAGAGAGGTGCTCCTTCAGGCAGTGAGATCCAAGGTTGCTTAGGGCATTGAATGTCATCACAAGCACCTTGAATTCAGACCAGAAGTGTATTGGCAGCCAGTGAAATTTCTTAAGACTTTTGTTGCATGATGACATTTTGCACTAGCTGCAGCTTTTGAGTCATATTCAAGGACCTCCCCACACAGAGTTTATAATAGTAGTCTAATTGGAAGGCTATCAGTTCATGAACCACTGGAGCTTAGTTAACTCTGTCCTGGAAAGTCTATAGCTAGTGGACTAGTCAAAGAAAGTGGTATAAGCCATTTAGTCTACCTGGAACTCTAATGACAAAATACTCCCAAACTTTGTACATGCTCCCTCAGACTGGGGGAGAGCAATTCTATCTTGTATGGAACTTCCTGGAACTCAGAACCACTAATCCACCAAGCTTCACTTTAGCTTCACTTTAGTTTCAGTTTATTGGCTCTCATCCAGCCCATTATAGCAGCCAAACACTGGTTCAATGCCTACAAAGCCTGAGCCAGCTCCCAAATCAAGGAGAACTGGAACTGGGAATCTTTAGTGTGTTGATGGCATTCAGTGGAGTAGCACACTTTAAATAAATGGAAATTGAATTTCTCATTGGTTCCTTTGCTGATAACTGTGACTGAATTCAGCGCATGGGTTAAATCATACTATTGTTTCTTAACTAGAGTAAACCCATTGAATCAATGGAATTTGTCTAAGCTTTGACTTGTCAAAATTCTCTTGTTTCAGTGGGTCTATTCCATTTGGGACTGACACTTACATCCAGCTCATTCTATGTTTAGCATCTGTTAATAACCCTTCCACTTATGACTGATAAGCATATTTGCAGAAACAAAGGAAAGTCACTATAGATGCTGTAAAGTTAATAATGGTATAATTTGTTGAATTCCAAGGATAGTTGGATATTAACAGGACAGTCATGGTTGTCTTAGTGCAGTTGCACTGCCTTTATGTGATATGTTCTCTGTTCAGTTCTGTATAAAAAATTAGTTTAAAAATGAATCTTTTAGAGAATGATTTTCCTATTCCTGTGCCTTTGGGTGCATTCAAAAGAGCAAAGCAGCAAGAAAAGCTTTATCTAAATGAGCCTGTAAAAACTTAAACTTTCAAAGTTCCTTTTAAAGAGTAGGAAATTTGTAGTCCAATTCTGTAAAAGTTTTACAACTAAGTTTTAGTTGAAAATAACTCATTCATTCCCTTGGTGGGGGATAACATACAGTTTTATTTTGAAATAAAGTAAAACATAGGTCACAGAAAAGAATGAATACATATAAATATAACAAGATCAATCATTAATGAGAGAAGAAAATTCAGTTGTTAGTCTCTAGTTTATCATGACTAAGGTTGTGGGATATTTTAGAGTAAAATAGTTCATTCATTGTTTGGTTTGTTTATATGACCACATTATGTAGCTGAATTACAATCACAATTTTGTATAGGAATATGATGAGGAGATTCAAGAACGGCTTGCAGTTTTCTAGCATTTAACAGCTCTTGATTTTGATAAAGATCAGGCACTTATTTTTCATTACTGCCACCTCTTTCAGTGACCAGATACTTCTCTTATTGGGTGGTACAACACTTACTGACTAAATCTTTTCTTGCAATGAAATATTAACTGCTTTAATATTGATCTTCTTTCTTTCTGTAATTTCAATTACTAAATAATATCTGTGGTCAGTTCTGCTGAAACTTTTTTTTTTTTGGTATTTTTATTTGTAGGGCTGATGGTGTAATGAGGACAATGGTCCCAGAAAAATTACTGAAGAGCATGCCTATATTACAGGGACAAATAGATGCACTTCTTGAATTTGATGTATGTATTTAAAATTTTCTTACATGATGAAAGAAAACAGTTCACATTTCCTCAGTAGAAATAAAATATCACTTCAGGCCATTGAACGGGCACTAACTATTCTTTTTACTTTCTGTAAGGTTGTCTAAGTTGCAGAAGGACTACATGACTGAAGGCTGTGGATTGAACATACAGTTCTTTTTTGCAGTCCGGTGAAATTCCGTAATAGGAGTTTCTTCCCCTAGCTTTTAGTAGCAATCTGAATTTTCCTTAGCCATTCTTATATTTTTCCACAGGGAAGACAGAGACAGGATTTAGCTATTTATGTGGACAAAACATGTAGTTCCTCGCTCCAGTTCCTGTTGAATTCTAGGAAATCTGAGCTAAGCATGCACTTTATTGCCATCTTTGTGAACCTTCAGGAATTCTCTTTGTGTGCTCAAAACAAGCGTGCATTTGCAATCTTACGTATGCCTGAATAATGTATGTTATTATTAATATTCCATATTATGCTGCAAGAAAACCTGGCTCCAGATTTGGAAATAACAATGAATACATGGTGGGTTTTTATTTTTATATAGGTTCATCCAAATGAATTGACAAATGGGGTTATAAATGCTGCATTCATGCTTCTGTTCAAAGATCTCATCAAGCTTTTTGCTTGTTACAATGATGGTGTTATTAACTTATTAGGTAAGTGAGTTAATGAGGCATCTTTTTTAAATGTCACAGTTATTAATAGAACAGTAATTCTGAAAGTTAAAATTGTTAGCAAGGAAGAAACAACCCCTATAGGCTAACATTACACTCTCTCAAATCCATCTGTTTCTTTACCTATCTGTAGGAAACGCAGAGCTCTGTGATAGTATTGCCAACTGAAGAAGATAGTTTCGGATCGGCTATGCTAGCATGTTTCTGGGTGGCCTGTGAGAAAACTCAAGTTAGACACTGGGTTTATATAGATAAACAGTACTATCAACCTTTACTTCTTAACCACATCCTTTCCAATTTTCTTCTTTGAACAATCCTAAGTATTGTAGCTGCTTACAATATATATGTATGTAATTACTTCTTTTGTGATGATTACTTGGCTGCCCGTAATCTCTGACACAGATTAATATCCTCGTTTTGCCTATAACACACTTATAATGGAGGTGGGGGGGGGACTTCAGAGCTAGAGGTTCTCTGGCAAGCTGTCTAATCCTATCTCCTCCATAGTAGAAAGAGGAATCCCTGCTTTTATTTCCAGTCGCTGATCAGAGATAATAGTAGGGATTTCCTGAGTTGGCTACACACTCAGCCAGTGCTTGCAGACTCCAAAGTGATTTAGTACTCTTTCATGGTTCTTTAATCCACCCACTCTTCCAAGCTTTGAAATCCAGGCTTGAAAAAATATTTTCACAAAGACCTTGCTGTATTTAGCCATGCTTAGTTAATTGCTTCATGTGCAAGTCTTTGTGAACATATTAATGCAGTGATCTCAACAATTGGCGTATACTCATCAAGCCTTGCCTTTCACCAAAGTAAATAGCCTCTGTCTTGAAAGGAATAGTGTGCACCAAACAGACCAAATCACAATGCATTGGGTAATCTACTGTTTATGAAGTTTATTTTATTATTGATTTTACAGATAGAATTTCCTGATATTTCAGTTTAAGTAAGGGAGAGAGGGAGATGAAATTTAAGCATAAGCACATCATGTTAACAAGTTTGTGTTCTGGCTGTATGTGATGTATGTGTTCATACTGCCCTAGGTGTTATAGGAGAAACAGATTTGGTAATAAGCAGCCATTGCTACACTTTTAATAGTTACAGTAATGCAGGCTCTTCTTTCTCCACTTTAAAATTCCAGCTTTTTGAATGAAGTCTTGTTTATAAGTAGTGGTTATATTTTTGAGGCTCAAAAATTACTGTATTTCTTCCAGAGAAGTTTTTTGAAATGAAGAAGGGACAGTGCAAAGATGCTCTTGAAATTTACAAACGGTTTCTGACTAGAATGACAAGAGTATCAGAATTCCTTAAAGTTGCAGAGGTAAGTGAAACTTCCATGGTGGCCTAAGAAATATGCTCTATCTAGGTATATGTATGATCTTCCCACAGTTTTCCATCTGATAACATTTTTTTCCACGTGTGTGTTGAACTAATATGCAGCATACCCACAAATAAACTATAATGGGCAAATCATATTGTGTACTCACTGAACTTAATGGGAGAAATTATTATTCTTCAGCTGGCCTGGGGAATTCATTCCCACAGTTATCATTCCATATTCTTGCAATAATGCACTTGATACTCTGAATTTCTTGCAAAAAGTAGCACAATTTCATGGAAAACTAATTTAATGGATGAGGAACTATCTTCCATACAGTGACCTTAGAGATTGTTTTCTGAATTATTGGGATAACTTGTATAAAATGTTTTGAACACTCAAAGAGTTCTCTTTCAAATGGGATTCAAACCAATTAATGTGGGTTACTGAGACTTTCCAATTGGTATGAGTTGGTAAAAAGTTTAAACTTGCTAAATAGTTACTGTTTCTGCTTATGGTGTATATTTTGTTGTGGTTCTAAAACCAGCCTACCAGACTTCTGACCTATTTTTAGATTTCAATTTCAGTTCATGAAGGTGGTAGGAAAGAGGTGAAACAGAAAAAAGTGTAAAAGACCTTACAAGTAGGCTAAGAAACTATGTGTTACTTTTATTTAGTTACTCTGGTATCCAGTTACTTTTTGCAGGAACAGGCTGGAATTCTATTAGGTGTAAAGCTGTAATTTGCTACTTTTCAGTGTAGCATAATGGGGTTTCTGCCTGTTGTTCCTGACTGGGTGTGTTTTGGCACAGTCTACGCAATGGGAGGGAGAAGAGGCAGAGTCATCTGGGTTGTTGCCTTGTCCCATCGCTTAATGGGTTGCGGTACAGCTGGCGAATAGTAGAGCAACCAGCAAGAAGTTGGAAGAGAGGAGGAAGGGGAATAGAGTGATTGGAGGCAGAGGAGGGAAAGATGTATTTCCGACTTAACCTGCATCAGAGGGTCACATTAGCTGGAATTTGAAAAAAAAAAATCTTTAAAAAACCTATTTTGTCTTTTTCCCCCTTTCCTCCATTTTGTTCAAACGACAGAGATTGTTTTTTCTGTCAGAAAGTGACAGAGGGAATAGTTACAAGTCATGGGCTTGGGATAGAGGGAGAGGGCTGCATTGCCAGCATGGCTCTTCCCAACAGCAGCACAAGACATGCATTTGAACAGGTTAGAATGAGCTGTGAGGGAGAGAATTTAGGGGAGGTGTTCTTCTGCGCATCTGAGGCTGTATCAGGTACGAGATATAGAGCAATTGTTTGGAGACAATGGAGATGGGAAAGGAAGAGAGATTGAGTAACTGCTTCTGTGCACCTTTCCAAAGCAGCCATGTCCAATTCACATGGAGCTATGTGGTCTGTGATGCTGTGCTTACATGGCTGAATGTAGGGGTTCAGGCACAGTACTCCACTCAGAATTTGAGCAGAGATGGAGGAAACCAGATAATATTTTCTTGTATTTTTTCAATGGTACATTAGTAGTAATAATGATAACATTTGTGTGCATCTACATATATTTGGAACTTGGGCTCACAGGGCCCCAGAGCTGCTGTTCTGTGACCAGGAGAAAGTGCCATGTTTTGGAAATATACCGCTTTAAAAAAAAATCTCTGTATAGCAAAGAGAATGCATATTAGAAATGGAACTTGTAATAATTCACTTAAAAGATTTTTTAAAAGCTCATATGTGCTATCAAGTCAAGTTTCTCAACTTTTTTCAGGTCTAAAAATCATGAAAAATTAAGTTATTTCTGAAATGTTTTTGTTTTTCATTATCCACAGCAAGTTGGAATTGACAAAGGAGACATTCCTGATCTCACACAAGTAAGTTCTTGTTATATTTTGCCTGATAGTTAAGGTAGCGGAAATGGCTTCTGTTCATTTAGCATGCAACCTAATGGCATTACTTTTTAAAGTCAGTATTCTGAAAACAGTGACCATTTTGATTGATATTGATCCATCATTTTTCTTCCCAGAAGAGGATTTTTTTTAAAGGCCATATTTAATTTAAAGGTACATTATGAAAAGACTGCCCATTTCTTCTCCCTTCCAGAGGTGCAGATTGATCCCACGAGCTGAGAGTGTGAGTAGCGCATCTGAGAGAGGAAATGCTTCAATACTGAATCTATGCTTTTGATTTCGTCCGTAACAAAACCTGTGCTGGGTTATCTTTTGTCTCTGGACAAGAGGCTGGTTTAGGGCTGCCATAATAAGACTATATCTGAGTAAGAGGATACAGTATCAGTAGCCAGAAAGTTGGTGTAGTGTGGCGATCAAGATCTTGAACTAGAAGCCCCCATTTCAAATTTCTGGTCCCTGAATCATCATAGGCTAGTAGCTGTGTCTTGACTTCCATTTGTAATATGGAGTAATATTTGCCTTACCTTGGAAAAATTGGGGTAATACTTGTATGGCAATATATATGAACTACACTATAAACATGCTGCTATATGAAGACTAAGTACTGTAGTTTGACAAAAATCTAATCTAGTGATAAAACACTTTAAAAATATTATTGTGGCATCCTTACCCTCCTTCAGTATAATCATTAAGATTCTTGCAAATAAATGAGATTGCTTTACCTTAAGTTGCACAGTAGCATGACATCCATTACTTGAAACAAAAGCCATTGAATTAGAAATCCTAAGATAGAATGAGATGCTAATAAAATGTTTGCATGTCTCAGTGCCTGCACAGTAGCACTGGAATTAAAGGCAAACAGATGAACTACTGTAAAGATATGTTGTTACGTAGTCCTTATTGTTATAATACAGGCTCTTCAGTGGTAATCAACTCTTTTTTGTCCTTGTAAGTTTACAGCAGGGTTGAGCAAAGTGTGGCTTGCAGACTTTATGCAGCCCCTCAGGGCTGTTTTTATGGCCTATAGGGGTCAATTTTTTTTTTGTTCTGAAATTCCCCGAAATTGTCTCTAGTGGTTGTGGAGGGCATTTCCACCACATTTTGGCCCCCAATGGAGCTCCCTGGCTCCAAACTAATTTTTTTGCAACTTTTTTGTTAAAAAAAATATTTTTGGTTCAGAATGCCTGAAAATGCCCTTTTGGGGCCAGAAAGGCCCCAAAACATGCCCCCATGTCTTCTACAGGGCTTTAGGGGGCATTTTGAGACAAAAAATTGTGTTTTTTTTTTTTTTTTGGTAGAGCAGATATGGTGGGGGTGCATCCCTCAAGATCTTCTGGAGGGCTAATGTGGCCCCCTAGTCTTCTACAAGTACCCCTCTTATGAAAATGTCTGATCTTTGAAATCCAATATAATACTTCAGTACATGAACATCTGTGTGTTGCCTTTACATGTCTTTTTGAAAAGCAGTATAAATATCTTAAAGAGCAGTGCAAAATGACATGGCAGAAATAACGGTTTAAATATTAAACAGTATAATTTTTGGTCCGTAGACCCAGCAGTTACTGTTTAAAAAAAAGAACCATTAAAGTCTTCATAGGAATAATCTACTTTATTTTAATGTCTTTGGTACAGAATTACTACGATTTTATTTGTGTTTAGTATGTTGCTTCTCCAGATGCATATACTTCTGGGGACTGCATGAATAAACCATGATGCCCCAAACTGAACTGTAGAGTACAGGGCTGTCAGGCTGTGGTTGATTTTTCATTTCTTGGGACTTAAGGCAAACTCGAAAGTTGTGTATCTTTGGACTTCAATAGGTTTTTAAATTATTTATTATTTTTTACACAAATACAAACTATCTAATTCACAATGAAAATATATGTTTGGAAAAAGGAAAAGCAGAAGGAAAGAAACTAAAACACAATACTAACACAGTAAGCTAAAACACTAGACATTAACTAAAACACATTAGACACTAACTTACTGAAACACAAAAGGGTCCTGACCCTATCAGCCTAAACTAGTGAAAGGGGGGGAAAAGAAAAAATATATATCATTACAGATCCAATTAAATAATCCTATTAAAATTACTAGTACCTGTAGCCACATATTATTGCATTTCCAAAACTGTTAGTTCTGAGATGGACATTTAGCCCACATACACTTGCCATCTGTAAGGAATCTGCATATGTCTGTTCCTCTTCTCATTCTTCTTTCTGTAGAATTTTCAGATTGTGAACTGGTGTGTTGTATAGGAAACAGCAAACTCTTTTTATTACTTTAATGAGAAATTGTACAGATACTTTGAGACAAATGCTGGATGTGTGCAGTCTTTGATTTCTGAAGAGTAATGCATCCATCAGATTTCACTGGGCATTTTTATTCATACATAAATCGGTAAATAGCTATGTGATCTGTCATGTTACTACTCTCAATCTGTAATTGTTTTTAGTTCTTGTTCTGTTAGTTGGCACGTCTTTCCTTAAAAAAGAGCAGCACTATCAGTGATGGCATAGTGCACAGGAGAAAGCACACAAGTATAATTGCAGACATGTTAACTCAGATGGCAGTCTTACTGAATTCAGTGGGACTTATTCCCAGGTTTGTGTACAATTACACTCTTGGAGGAACTAGTGACGAACCGTTGCCAAATTTTCATATTTTCAAACTAGGAAGATTTATCTGAAGGACATTTCTTTATGTTCTTGTTCAGAACATTTGTAAAGCATTCCTGATAGCACATGAAGTTCTCCTGTTGAAAACTGAACCTATGATTGGCCAGTAACAGAACAACTGAGAAAATCCAGAACCATTTTGCTCCTTGCTATTGACAAGGAATGTTCTGGAAACCGTTTTAAATCCAATCCCTTTCTGAGGAACTAGTTATTGTCCTTGTATCTCTGTGGGTTTTTTTTTTTTCGGGGTGAGCTTGGTCTTTTCCGTTTCAAGTGAATCTTGGTGAGATGCCTGTCTACTTCCTGACCAGACCAATTTCCAACCTAGTTATAGCACAGGCAGTAAGTTGGAGTTGAAGCCAGCAGTTATTTGTTCTTGGCAATAGAGATATGGTATTTAATTGTTCTTGCTGATTGATGCTCTTTATAAGTCATTAGTTATATGTTGTTCTTGGAAGTACTCAGAAGACATATGTCCAGCTGTTCTGCACAGATTTTGTCAGCAGACTCGTGATGCTAATTGGTTATTGTTAATGGGCTGGTAGTATACCAACATCCAAAGAAGGTCACAAGAAAGTGATGGGGATAATTCTATGTTGTGCTGTATATTTTTTTAGAGATTTCATATGCACTTTTGGTTTGTATCTTTTTGTATTGTAGTCTCTCTCTCTCAATGGATAGTACCTAGCAATGGCAGGGGAAAACATATGGGCTAAAGCTTAACTGTAGTCGGAGGAAAGCCATATTTAAGAGAATTGTTAGGCTCTGTACTCTGATGAAGAAGTGGTTTTTTTCCCTCCTTCAAGTCACCGCTTCAGATGTTTCACCTGCATTATCTATAAATTTCTTCCTGAGCTCACTTCAGTGGAGTGGTCTCATTTAAGGCTGAAGTGATCTGGCTCCAGATTATTTTAAAAGTAATCTCTTTTATGAGTCTGTTCTGCTGCTCTGACACCTTGCATATTTCTCCCCACTTAAGAAGTTCAGCAGGCTGTTATGCAAAAGAGTGTCCTTTTGTTTGTGGCACACAGATTATGGACTCCCTTCCTCAGGGAGGACCAGATGACTTCCTTTGTACTCGCATTTTGGCAAGCAGCAGATAAAACACTGAAAAGTTTGAGGAGCTTGAGTATGAAGAGTTTGCATTTTGAAAGTTCCTGTGTTGAACTAGTATTTCCTATTTTATTTAAGGAATTATTTTTTTTGTACACCTCAGAATTTCCTTTTCAACAGTTTTTATACTGATTTGCTCAAATTATTATTTTTAAATTAACCGTCATCATCCAGTTAACCACCAGTCTTTGAATTAGAAAAGCTTTGGACGCTTATAACCTTATACTACTGTCTTAAAGTGCTATATTCCATATTAACTCCCGTTGCAACATCCTTTGGAATTCTGGGGTTTGTCGTTTAGTGAGGCTCAAGACCTCTCCAGCTAAGAATTCCAAATGCTCCTCCCTAAACTACAAATCCCAGCATTCTACAGGATGTTGTCTTGGCAGTTAAAGTAGAATATAGTACTGTAACAATGTACTGTGATAATGGTCTTAGTTTGCACACTGGTGATTTTGTTTAGGTCCTTAATGTGATAAGAGACAGAAGATGTAATCTTTTAATTTCACAAGTATTTTCCTAAGAAGATAGGAAATGTTCCTAAATGTTCCTAAGAACATTTTAAAGTGCCCAAAGGGCATGGATTTCATGAGCAAAATTAGTTGAATATAGTCTTAGGTAACGGGGACACTTGATGTTTCTGGCAAATTTTGATTCTCTAAAACAGAGTGATTAACCTTTGCCTTTCCAAGATGTTTTGAACTTCAGTTCTCACAGTCTCTTACCATTGAGCATGCTGAGTGAGGCTGATTAAAGTTGTTGGTCAGAACATCTGGAGGGCAACCATGATTTATAAGTCAATTGGTATGTCTACTTGTTAAAAAATAACTCATGGGATAATAGCCTTTTAAAAAGTGATTATAAATTGACTATTTGCTGCTATTAGGTATGTATTTCCTGATTTTGTATTCAGTATCCTAAAGGAGCGCTTGGATTTATTGCAGAATTCTGGATTGTGGAGATAGCTAAAAAGTTTCCTCACTTTTTTTGTCTTACGAGGAAGATTAGGTTCTTTTAAAATTCATCCTAATTCTCAATAATACAGTGCAGAACTGTGTGATTTGACTACTACAGACCATTCAAAGTGAGGGATCCTCTGAAAATATTTTAGAAGAGGCTATATTAAGTTGAAGTTTATTTTAATGCTGTAAGAAGGGCCATCATGATTAGATGTTTCTTCATATATCTTTAGAGCTAATTTATAGCAGGTGAATGCTGTCTCATGTAATAGATGCAAAGATATGGGCAGGTGCTTTTAAGAAAAGTGGAGCTGCTATATATGAGGTCAAAACTGTTGTGTAACTAGCCCAATCATGCCTGTTCTTGACATGGATTCTTTGAGAACTGAGAGAGGCCTTAGTGTTACTTTCAGAGATTGTGAGGCTTAAATCATGCACTTGCGGCTTGAGTGCAAGTCCCAATAAATTCATATGTTTCACTAAGAATGTTAACTAATAAGTAAAATCAAAAGTATTTTTATGATTTTTGTTTAAAAAAATAAGCTTGGGGCTTTTGTTATTCATAAGGTAGTTCTGTCCTCCTCTAAAACTCCTCCCAAAGGGAAAATTTTACCTACTGCCCATTGGGAAGCAAGACCAATAGTGTCTCTTCCAGTGATACAGAATACAGTCAGCTGCTTGTAAAATCTGTAGATTATATCCACATTGCTTATAATGTGTTAATTGAACCTCAGACTTCTGGTTCACTGTGTTTCTGTGCTAAGGTAGTTTCCTGTGAAATAATTCAATGGTTACACTGTAGAATCCTCTGGGTGGGCTGAAACAGTTGATATAGGAAGGAATCTTTGAAAATGTAGCGCTCGGTGGTGCCAAATCAACCATAATCAAGCTTTGTGCTCCGTTAACCAGGCAACTTGTTTAATCACGGTGTAAATCTATTTTATGTATAAAAAAATCTTAGGTATTGCTGACCAGAGTTCTCTGTGATCTGAAAAACAGTGATGATAATGAAAAATCTCCTTTTAAAGACTATGCAATTGATGAACCGGTAATCTTGATAAAATGTCTGCTTCTCTTTACCTCTGAAGGTTTTCTTCTTTGGTCACTGACTGTGGAAATCTGCTTATCTAGGCACTATTTTTATCCTGGAGTAGCTAAGGGCACTGTTAATTGTTCTTACTGTACTTACTTTCTTTCCCATTCAAACAACAGCAACAGCATGTTTGGGTTCTTTTTTTTTTAAGGCTATAAAACCTGGAAAAATGGGAAAGACCAGTTAAATTGAACTAAATTTTTTCATAGTATTAATATTTTGTGTCCCAGCTTTATTTTATGTTTTGAACTACAGTTTTGCTTATAAAACAGTATCTTTTGATCTTTCTTTAAAAGCTTGGCTGCTTGTTTGGGGAAAAAATTTGAAGGCATAATTTACCAATTTTGTGAATTATTCAAACATGTATATTTATTAAGGTGGAACTAGATGTTATGAAACAGAGCTGCTACCTCTCTCTCTTGAACTCATATCCCCGTAATGTCTTATAAAACACTGTGCACACTGTTTTTGCATGATGTACCTCGCTGTTCCTCCCTCACATTGTTGGTCAGTGTGGGAGGGAAACGTGGTATGAATATAGTCTTTCATGCATTATGTTAATAAAACCTTCCCCAACTAGGTGTCCTCCAGATATATTAGATTACAACTTCTAAAATTGCTGGCAGGGGTAATATGGGAGTAATACTCCAACACAACATGGTGTAGTGGTTTGAATGTTGGACTACAATGGGAGAGACCAGGGTTCGATTCCCTGCTCAGCCATGGAAACCCACTGGGTGATCTTGAGCGCATCACACACACATAGCTCCAGAAAACCCTGTGACAGGTTCACCTTAGGATTGCCATAAGTCCGAAACACAGAAACACACAACAACAGCTCCAACACATTCTGCGAGCACTATGCTGAAGGAGGCCTATGGCTACAGAGTTGACAGACCAAAGATGAGAAACAGCAGCTTCATGGTCATTTTCTTAACATATAGTTCTGCTCTATGTTACAACCCTACTTCAGTAAATATGAAAAAAAAAATGACTAAGCTAATTGGGTTGAATGCACAATCTCTAGTTATGCATGGAAATATCTGTTGTAGTTTTATTGATTACTTTGACCTGTGGATGCCTGTGCTGTTGTTAATTTCTAATGTATACACACTCTGGCTTTAATGCATGTTGTCCACACTTTTGATTTTCAAATTAATAAAAAAAAAGTACATTAACCAATGAATACAGTTTCAGTAGCAGCATGGAAATGGTGTTCTTATTCACATCTATGTTAATGGGATTAAGGTTATGGCATGTGCATGCATATGGAAAACTAAGAGAAGATTTAAGGTACATGTTGGATTTCCAAAGCAGTTGCTTATCCCCTTCCTCATTACTTCTTTTTAAATGTTACAATTTCTTATGTATCTCAGGCTCCCAGTAGTCTTATGGAGACTCTTGAACAGCATCTAAACAGTTTGGAAGGAAAGAAAGGGAACAGGTATGTAGAAAATGAATTTGTATGTCAGCTTGCTACACATGCATATGAACATCTAACCACACCCAGTAACTTCAGAGAGCACCAAACCCACTGCCTCCTGATTCTTCTTTATCAAGAAGGAATACTGGGGCACTTCTTATAGCCTTGCAAATAGTGAACACAGAGTTTCCTGGCTCCTGATTGCTAATAACTCTTCTATTCCTCCACATCCCGCAGCCATACCTACTCTTTTCACCACCAGCACTGTGATTCCTCATGCCTAATGTGACCTTTTAAATTTGGCGATAGATCATTTGAGAAAGCCTAGCTATTTGCTGCTTTTAGCAAGAGCAACCTTGCTATACCTGTGCATGGATGTGTAGTCACTCTCCATCCTTAATGAATGCTCCTGCAGTGCATTGCAACTCTTTTTCCTTTCACCATACATAGCACATCCATGTGTTGTAATGCTAGGCTGCTATTTATTTCCTGTCAAGAATAGCTGGCCTACTCATGCTGCTGTCCCTGGGACAGGCAGCATAAGGTGGCATTACAATGTGCTTTACAGCTGAAGAAGTAGTTTCTGATCAGGAAACACCAACTGTACATGTACTGAGCGTACATTTGTATATTTGATTGCTTTTATTACAGCCTCATTAAATGAGCCAAAGAAGTGGCAGATTGCACACCGATATTGATAAGTTGCCTTTTCCGCAGCAGCTGCAAAATGAACATGAACTTTGCACTCTTTTAAACTGTTGGCAGTGACCTTGAGTGAGGAGTTCTGCCAATTACTGAAAAGAAGTCTTTAATATTTCTGAGCTGCCATTTTGACTGTGGCATATAGTGGTAGAGGTTTATTTTGTTTCGTTTGTGTATGTTTACTGTACAGCTTATAGCTGGTTCACATTTTTACAATCTTTTTAACAGAGAGACAAATGTAATTTACAATCTTTTCCTTCTGTCTGTTCTTTGTTGGTTGCTCTGAAATCTGTGATGTTCATGGCTTAAACTCAATGGAGTAATTTTTCAAGAGGACTGTGGCTGTTCTAAAACAGAAGATAGATGAAATTTGTAATAGCTTAATGCAGTCCAGTTAAATTTGATTAGGAATATAATCCTAAACAAATTTTGGAGGAAGTCCAAATGAACCCAGCAGGACCTGCCTTTGGGTACACTTGCCAAGGAAGGGACTTCATGTTTACTAACAGCATCGAGTTTATTCTGTTCTGCCTTACTAGGCATGCATATTCTAGGACTTTGTGTATAGCATACCATGTATGTTGGGTAGTTGTTCCATAGTCTGTTGCCTAGATAAATATCTAAGCTACATGTTCATAACTTTAGGAAGAAATGGTACTAAGCTGTTAGTAACTCATCTTTCTTTATATTTACCCCTTTTTTTGTGTACATGGCTGTTTTGCAACTTAGTGAAGGGTAAGTAACTCTATACACTAATGTTTATGCATATATCTATTTTAGTGAGTCCCTCGGTGAAGGGGTAGGGCTTACCTTATTTTATTTTTCTAAGTCCTGGTTTGTCACCAGTAGCCTTATCTGCATACAAACCCAGAACTTTAAGACAAAATGCCTAAGAATTACTGATGTGAAAAAAATAGAAACACTTTAATTTTGTTGATCCCAATAAACTCTATCCAGAAATCTTAGTGTAGATCCTAATTTTAGTTTAGTTTAAAAAAATAGACAATATATTGAATGTAGTAAAGTACACTAGCTGTGAAGATGAATCTCATCTAGATTCACGGACGAATCTATGAATAACATAGAGCCAACTTATTGCAGTAGTTTGAGTGTTAGACTCGGAGTGTGGGAAACCAGGGTTCAACTTCCACTCAGCCATGAAACTCCACTGGATGGCCTTAATGAAGTCACACTCTGTCATCCTTAGAGAAGGGCAGTGGCACACCTTCTCTTAATAAATCTTGCCAAGAAAACCCTGTGATAGGGTCACTCTAAGTTGGAGTTGACTTGAAGGCACTTAACCAAAAGAACAGTGTAGAGGAAACAATGAAGAATATTCATAAAAGAATGAAGAAACTTTTGCAACAGTATGTAGTCAACAAAAGATGATTGTAAATATTGTTGAACAGGAATCACTATTAAGAGAACATAGATTTTCAGTTAACGCTCAGATTGTGCAATTTCTATTTTGTGAAACAATTTCTACTCAGATGGGCTGCACTGATAATTTTAAAAACTAACTAAATATTTATTTCCTTTTACCATAAGTCTGTTTCTTAAGTTATTAAAAAAATAGGCTTTTGTTTATTATATTCAAAGTTACCTTAGAGATTTAAACTGTCCTTGATTAGTTAAATTCTTCATTGGATTGATAGTTCTAGTTCTCATTAGTTTCCACCAAATTCTGTTTTAGATTAATTTGGAGGAACTACTCAAATGAACAATCTGTAGTAATTTAGCAAAAAGCTAAATATAGCTTTCATGAAGGGAATGGGCTCACCTTTCTCTATATGAGGCAGCCCAATAGTCTGGTGTTGTGTCATCTAACAGACAGTGATTGTCCAAGGACCCAGGCAGAAGCTTCATTGCCTGTCATGCTTTAACTGGAGGAACCTGGGAACATGTGCATGCAGGGATTTGCTCAGCTGCTGAGATGTGACATCTCCCTGTGTATTAATTGGTTGGCTAATATTCCTGATAGAGACCGTGGGGACCTCTGCTTGTGCCATCATGGTCACTACTAGCATTGACTGTCTTTTGATAATTGAAGCTGCTGCCACCATAGACACGCCTGTACTTGAATGTCAGCACAGGAAACCCCCAACAGCACATATGTTTAAATACAACTGTTTGTTTAACAGGAGAAGATTATGAGACTATTCACAGGTCCTTGTTGTTCAAATGCATGTGGTTACAATACAGTGTTTTAACTTAGTTCTTACTGTTCTTTATATGCTTATAAACTCATTCAGATTAACTTTCCTCAAACATGCCTCATAGATTCATGTCTTTACTCTAATCAACTGACCTCTGACTATAGACTGTTGTTCCTCTTTTAATTCTTCTCAAATCAACTCTATCTGACCCTAATTCATATTTCTGACAGTCAGACACAACAGCCTTTTTAAAATCCCATTTACTCAACCAGTCACCAATCACCTGCAACATTCTATGTTGTCATCCCCTCCCGTCAGAACACTTACCTTATTTCATATTTTATGATGCATGACCTTATATATTTTTCTGCATTTTCTATATTTTCTATATATCTAATTTTCTGTAATATAAACTCAACCACATTTTTTCAGAAATCTAGTACATCACAGAAAATGATTGCCATATTTAGCTAAAAATTTTACAGATGTAAAAGCCTATGTTATTCCAAACTAAATGATAAAAGTGTAGAAACATACAAATTCTAATAGCAGTTCTTTGCTTTTGACTGTGACCTTATACTTAAGCCTGTTTAAAATATTCCTGAATTGTATTTCATTTTAAAAAAAACCTTACGTTTATTCTTCTAGCTCTGGTGCTCCTTCACCCTTAAGCAAGGTAAATATTTAATATTTTGTATTTTTAGTCAAGGTTATTTTTCTTGAGATAAGTGTTTAGGAAGTTTGAGGGTAAAATACTTGTTTTAAGAAACCCAGCCGACTTGGTTGATATGCTAATTATTGGTATGTGAAAGCTATTTTCACATGTGCAAATAGGCAACTCCATGTAAAATATATTTTACTACAATATAAAAATTTTGTTTCACTAACAACTAAATTCATCTGTGCTGTATTTTAAAATATATATATTTGTAGTTAGAATTGTGGTGTAAAGAAAAGTAACATAACCTGTGCAAAATAATTGCATGAATTTCTCTTCCTTTCGATTCTTTGTTATGTTCTCTTCTTGCCAACACATGGGTTTGTGGACTGGGAGTCAAATTATTGAGCAAAAACATATATAATGTCTCCTAAATTTTTTGCAAGTAAACCAGTCTTACTTGGAGGGTTTGTCTTTTCACATCATTGGGTGGACATTATAATTTGAGACTTTTGATGTAGTGGTATTTAGATACCAGTTGTGTAGCTGTTCAGTTGTGTCAAAAAATGAATTTGTTGCATGGATTGTTTCAGGATCAGGCTGATGGTAGGGTGTAATTTGTTGAAATCTGATTAAACTTCTCAACTTCCATGAGTCCTATAATAAAGATGGTGTTATAGTATACTTAAGACAGAGAAGTGAGTTGAGGAAGTGTTGTTTTAGGTCAGCCATGAAGATATTTGTATACTGTGGTGCAAAGTGGCAGAGTTTGATAGGTAGGTGTACTGTAGCCCCATCGTATTCTTGATGGCATGTAGTCCACTTTCATGGGGGATGTTGATTTATAGGGTTTCCAAACCCATAATATATAGGATGGTGTTCCCTGCGAGATTGTGGGTAGACTGCAGTTCCCTTAAGAGATAAGCAGTACCCTTAGCTTGAAGTGTTGGTGGCATATGATCTGAGAATTGAGTCTGTATATCCAGGTGCCCCACCTGTGAAGATTCCAGTGCTTGAGGTAATGAGCCATCCTGGGTTATCTGGTTTATATATTTTTGGGTAGTTGACAGAAGGTGCCTGGTCAAGGCTCATAGGGTGTGTCCATACGTGGAATTATCTGATCAATTGATGTAATTTTTATAATCTCTTCTTGTAGGATCAGAATTCTCTTATTACTTTATATAATTCCTTCATCAGTTGGGTCTAAGCCTCTTGTAAAGAATATCAGCTCTGAGCTAACAGTCTTTATTGAACTCTCTATCATGATGGCAAAATATTTTTTCACAAAAAGTAACTGTTAGTTCACTTACTACCAGTGATGTTGAGATTAGTGTCCCAATGTGTATCACTTTATTCCTACTTTAAATCTTTGCCATTTTCTTGACCCTTTATTCTTTATGGAAAGAGCCTTTTGGAACTCTTAACAAACTGCTTAGACAATCAGGTTCTTGATAAATGGGATGTTCTGATAGAGTCTCACTCAACTTCTGATCATTTATAAATAAATTTAGTAGCACTGATCCTCGTATAGATCTGTAGAGAACTCCACTTACTGCTGCCTTATATTGTGAGGACTGTTTCCTTATTTGTACCCTATCGTTCTGGTCTTTAACCAGTTACTGATTTATAACACAAGGCTCTTAGTACTTCATGGTCTAAAACCAACTGCTGGTTTCAGTTTGAGTAAACCCAATGAATCAGGTGTTTTATTGTGTAAACGTCTTGTGCTGCCTTTAAAATCAACTAATATATTTCAGCATAAGCTTTTGTATATTTCAAGTCAACTTCTTCAGATGTAGGCTTATGCCAAAAGCTCTTATGTTCAAATAAATTTATCGCAACAATGCCACAAGTCTCCTTTCTTTTTTTCCTTTCTGCAAAATATATAGTGCTTACCTACATTATCAGCTTGTTGGTATTCTTATTCTTGATAATCATTCTACGTTGCCAAGGCATGTTCTTCCCTATGTTTTGATAATTCTTTATGCCGATTTACCTAAGTTAGTTAGCAATCCTGAGAAGTCTTGGCTTCTCCAATATATTAAGATTTATTATCTTAGCATTCAGTGGTAAGAAGGCTGATTTTGGTGGCACTTTACACATTTTATCAGAGTTGTATTGGAGTTCTTTAAGAGCCCTTGGCTGTATGCCAACCTGGTGACTTGTTAATTTTTAATTTGTTAGTTACCCCTAGAACTCCATTTTGTTACTTCTGTTTCACTTGATTCTTCAAATGCCCTATCTGAAAAAGCCTTTCATGCATGGGTACCTATCCAACATATATCACTGGGAAAACAAATGCAAATAGGTTATTCAGCTTTTCTGCAGTTTCCCTATTCTTGTACAGTAATAATTTCATAGCACTATTATCTAATAGTTCAACCACATCCTGGCTGTTTTTCTACTTAATCTGTCTTAACTTTTTGGCAATAGGCTGTTCTTACACTTACTGCGTTTGCTTAGCTAGACTTTGTGTTCCATTTTGTTCTTCTCCTTTGAGAATGTTTCAGTAATTAAAAAAAAAAAGCTTTCTTGCCTTTTTATTACTTCTTCAACTCTGTCCATTTAACAGTACTGATTTCCTGTATCTTTCCTAACTTGTGGTCTGAATGTAAATGTTTGCTTATTTTATTTTCATAAGCGAGAACAACTAATTTCGAAAGTTTTCTCCTCCTTGATGAGATTATGAAAGGCTTTACTTGTTGTTTTTTTAATGATTTTTTTTTCACACTTCAGAGTTTTGGGGTGAAAACTGTGCTTGGGCAAAACCCCATAAAACTGTACTTTGTGCAAATACATCTTTTTATGCAAAAAGCCAACATTTTCACACATTTTGTTTTTCAAAGAAGTCCCTATATAGCCCACACACGTATACACACCTAGCAGTTGATCTTTTCTCAATGGGAATTTTTATCATTAACTTGAAACTAAGTTTCTATTACTGTGTTTTTACAGTGAGTTCCAAGTATTCTGAAGAGATTTAGCTGACATTCCATTTTAACTATTTTTCTTTTGAAACCCAATTACCATCATGTGGACTTCCTTGTAACCTCTCAGTTAAAAATACATTGAATTTCCTAAGACCAAAGTTGTTGTTCCAGATGGTTTTCCAATCTGGAATATGGGCTTTGGGCCCATTTTTCCCCTCACAGTAATTCATCAGATCTAGAAACTTTATTTTTATATTTTTCATTCTGAATGAACATAAATGCAGTTGTAGTGTCCCTTTCACATATTACACAAATCTTGCGTTTACTTTCTTAAATTTAATACTCTAGTGCCTGAAGCTTCATTCTGTTTTTTTGTCCAAAACCTCCTAATCTCACAGAGATTCTCAGTCTCAGAACTGCCAAATCCTTTATAGTTACCTGCATCTCAGCTTTCATGAGGTAGACAAAAAGGAAGACCACACGGCAAGTAGATTCAATCAAGGAAGCCACCACCTTGAGTTTGCAAGGCTTAAGCAAGGTAGATTCTGGAGGTATCTCATTCATAGGGTCATCATAAATCAAAGTTAGCTCCATGGCAAATAAGAACAACAGCAAGATCTTACTTCCTCTTAAATGCATGAAACTGTTGAATTCTAAGGGCCTTTTTGCACTACACTGTTATAGTGCTATTACTCCACTTTCAACATCCTGTGCAATTCTGGGGTTTGTATTTTAGCGAGCCCAAAGAGCTCTCCGGCTGAGAATTCTAAATGCCGATCTCTAAACTGCAAACTCCACGATTCCATAGGACATTGAAAATGGAATAATGGCACTATAACAGCATAGTGCAGAAATGGCTTAAAAGTGATTACAGAGTTGTATATTTTCTTTCAGAAAACAAAGTATGAGCATTGTTTCCCCTCTTAGTTATGAAGCAAAACTTCTTTTAAAATGTGTTTCCAAGTCTAGGTCTCTTAAGTGTTGAAATGAGGTATATGGTGTGCACAAATTAAGAACTCTATCTTTGATCCTTGATGGAGGGACATATATTTCCTTTTAAAAAAAAAAAAGACAGAAAACGACAATGTAAGGGATGCCTTAAACACTAGACTCACACAACAAAGGAGCACCTTTGCCTGATGGGATCTTTTCCACAGTGCATGTTGGCATGATGCCAGTTTCTATCATGGCAAGGAAATCCAATATCTTGCTTAGCCAGCAATCCTCAGATAGTATTGAGCTGCTATGAACAAGGGAAGAGCTCAGAGAATACTGGTGTTAATTCTGTGACTTCTTTGTCTCTGTGGTCTGGTTCTTAAGATAAACTTCTAGGTGTTCTTTTCCCTTCTGCTGGGCTTTTCAGTAATAGTAGTAAAAGCAAATGGTATTATATAATATACTGCCATTTTGGGTCATGCTGCATGTTGCATTCATCCCTGCATGTCCACTTTTTCTTTTGGAAACAACCACTTTAGGGAGCCCAATCTGGAGTTGGACCTTGCCTTGAAAGTACAGGGGCTGTAATTGGTCCCACTCCCCTTTGTAATCTGGATCACATTGCTTAACATTTGCAATTTAAGTAGAAGGAAAGGCTCTAATGGGAAGGAGAGGCACTAGTTATTGAAGATGACACAGTTCATATATCCAAATGCAGATTGTGCTAAAAAATTCTGTTAAGTAGGGCTAGGCTGATTTTAAAGTGCAACATGGGCAAGTGAGATGGGTTGCTGGACCTTAAATAGCCACTACCCCTACTTCCTAAGAAACTGGTATCAACACAATCCTGACACTTGGGTCCACCACTGTCAGATTTGAACTCATTCCTTTTCAAAAATCCTTTTTTTAAAACTGAAAAATATTGGGAGTAATATTGAGAGTTAACTTTTTGGCTCATAAAAAGGTTTATGTTTATACTTCAAATCTCTGTGAAATGCAGGATCAAGTCATTCAGTTTGCCTGCATCCAAGTGTAGTATCTTCTGTAAGGAATGTATCCTTTAATTAATTAAATAACATTAATATATATAATGTTTGTGTTCAGAACTGGGGTGAGAGAACTCTACTAAACAACAAATCTGTCTTCAAGAAGACATCTGTTTTCTACATGGGGGCTGCAATATTTTGTATGCATTTTTGTTATTTAGTTAGTTAGTTCTTGAGGAAGAAATGGAGACACTTAAAGTAGCCACTATTAAAAAATAAAGTAGATATTCTTTGTGTTCTTCGTGTTCCTGTGTATTTATGAGTTTTTCTTGTACAGTCCTCTCCAGCCACAACTGTTACATCTCCCAATTCTACCCCAGCAAAAAGTATTGATACATCTCCTCCGGTTGATCTCTTTGCAACTTCTTCTACAGCTGCTCCAGTCAGGTTAGTTTCTCAATAACTACAAGATTCTACTTGAAAGTACTGGGTTGAAAGAGTATTGATATATGGAGAATTGCCTTCTCGAAAGAGACAAGCTTGGTTTGGTTTGGTTTGGTTTGGTTTGGTTTGGTTTGGTTTGGTTTGAAAAACACCTTCCCCAGTTCAATTAGAGCTGCACAACTCTTTCACAAAGGTGCTATGGATCAGATCCAAAATATGAATATGCACAAGTTTAATGCACCCTCCTCCCATGCAGTAATGGATCTCCTGCATCTAGTTTCGTCTTGCTTCTGCATGTTCAGGGAAAAGCTCTCTTAAGGATACCATCATCTGTGCAGGCCCATCTAACAGGCACACAAGAGAGGGCTTTCCTCCAGTTTCGACCTCAGGCTATGGAATGCATTCCCCTCAGATCTAGGATCAGTTCCTAATGTTGCTGTTTTTAGGAAGAATGTGAAGACACATCTCTCCAGACTCGCATTTGGAACTATTTTGATGTTTATTGATTAATTTAATAATTTTAATGCTTTTATTATTTAATTTGTGTATAACTGATTATTGTTAGCCACTTTTGAGTGTTTTTTAAGTGTGCAGACAAGATAAGGAAGGAAGGAAGAAAGAAGGCAGACAGGGATGGAAGTAGAAAAGGGTCTGCTCCTTGTCTAGGTGTGCTGCAAAGCTTTCTGCCTTTGCTGCTTGTAGCAGCCATGCTGAACATTAATTTTCTACAGACAATAGGGTTGCAGCTGTATCCACCAGAAGAACATTCAGATGCCATCCTGATTATTTTCTTGAATACACCATTATTGTTAACTCTTTTCATACCAGTATCAACCTATATGCACTCTCAAAATTGTAAGATTTTTCTGTCTTGTTTGCATCATAGTGCTTCCAAACCCTCTAGTGATCTTCTAGATCTTCAGCCAGACTTCACATCTACTACTACAACTACTGCGCAAGCAGCTTCAGCAGCTTCTGCTGGGGCAACTTCATGGGGAGGTAAAAACATGTTCTTCTCAGATTTCTTGAACATCTTGCAGGATAATGCCAGATTTGAGTGTTAGTGGGCTTCTTTCTTCACTATACTACTTCATTTCATTTCTTTTTTTTTTCTTTACTGGTGATAGCTATTCTGTAGGCTTTATGAGTCACTTCATTTTCATTTTGTATGTATCACATCTGTAGCTGCAAAATCATCAAGTTGCTTTTTGTTAAGACTGATTTCATAATATCTAGGGAGGGGACCCTGGCTATATTTCTACATGTGGCACAGTCATTCCTGGAAACAGCCAATAAAAAGGCTGTTAGTGTGGTAGTATTTAGAGTAGGCAGAAAGCAGGATTACTTTTCTGAAAGGAGCAGCAAGCACTTGTTAGTGGCTTTGCTAATTTAATATAATGCATCATATAAAAATAGCTCTGGGCTTGATTAGTTCCAGGTTGAACTGAATATCAGCAGTGGCTTATAGAGCAGGGAAGGGTGCTGGAATGAGGGTGCCACACCCACTATTGATTCATGGAGGGGGGTGAGGGGCGGGGAGCCTCATTCATGTCAAGCAGTGGCATGGGGTTGTGGTGTGTTCCTCCTGTTCCATTGTTACTCTGTAGTAGCCGCTGTTTACTTCCACTGTTGTCAGCTGATGCTGGGAAGCATGCTTCTAGTGTCTTTTCAGGAAAAGTCACAGAAGACTGGTATTTTTGGTGTGCATCTCTGTTTCTGCATTTCAAACAAATGGATATGTAGGGCAATCAAAACTGAGTTATAAAGAAATTATACTACAAGTAGAACTTATATATATTATATGTACTATTAGAATATAGTACAAATAGAAATTATAGGTTTTTTTTAAAAAAATACACTTCAGTCAACCTCTAAAACAACCTAGAAATTTACAAGGATAGGCTCATGATATAAGAAAAGCAGTAACTACAGTTTCCAGTTTGTTTTATTTATACACACACACGCACACACACACATACACATATATACATACATACATACATATACAGTAACATTACTTTTGTGGTTACAGTGACAATCATATCAGAGATCTGACTAATTGTTTTCTTTATGAGACCTTGAAATTTATGGTACTTGTAAAAATCTTTAAGTTCAGAATAGTAGCCCTGAATTCTGAATCTTTTTACAGTTTCCATTATTTCTTCTTATATTTCGGTTATTCTATTATTTCATTTCATATTTCATACCTCATTCCTTATTTCAAGTGTTATTTTGTATGCAAACATGTGTTGAAAGCTTTTCTTTTGGCAAGTCTTTAGTGAATCAGTCTATGGTTCAGTCCATCCTTATACCCATTGGAATAATAAAATGCTAACCCTGAGTTGTGTTCTTGTTTTACATTTGACTTGCCTATAACAAAAACACTATATCTCTAAGTATGATGGCCTTTAATTTTCTCCTTCTGCAGAAGGAGTGTGACATTTAAAACTTGAATGCCTTAAATTGTCATTAAATATGCAGCACTTTGGAACCGTGTTGGAGGCTGCCAGGTCTCAGGAGACTTTCTAACACCTATTAAGAACACTAAGCATTGCATCATATGGGAACATAAATAGGAAATGTAGAGCTTCAGTGCCATTTAAATATAATATCTATGGGTAGAGATTGATGACAACTATTTTGTTGGGTATGTGACTTAATTGCATAATTACAGTTTGATTTATGCCTGCTTTGCATGTTACATGCATGAAACATGGTACCATGTTTCTTGTAGGGAAGCTCACTGAT
The DNA here is from genome assembly GCA_030412105.1 of Cyclura pinguis. NCBI lineage: Eukaryota > Metazoa > Chordata > Lepidosauria > Squamata > Iguanidae > Cyclura > Cyclura pinguis. The sequence continues at coordinate 125,512,079 of CM059599.1, forward strand.
GCCCTGAAGCAGCTTTTAAAAGGTCACCATATTTATGAGATAGCTTTTCATGGACTAGAGCCCACTTCAAATTAACATGGCTGTTGTGGCTGCAGGAAGTTGTTACCATGGGAGGCACAAATTTAGCCATATGGAAGGGGAATCCATATGGCTAAATTTGTGCCTCCCATGGTAACAACTATACATGGCCAATGGCTTGTGTTCCACTTGCCCAGCATGTCCTACTTATCTTTTTTCCCCAGATATGGCAGTGAAGCACTGATTGTTGGAATCTCTTTTTAAATCTTCCATCTCTGGGGTATTTTATCAGCAGTAGAAAAGCAGTAGGAATTAGATACCAAATTCACAGTCTGTCAAGGAGCTCTTCTTTGTTTCAATTCATTTGGCAGATGTATGCTTCTGCATTAGTGGGTATTGGTGGGGGAGGCAGCAGAGGACGAAAACAGCAGCAAGGAACAAAAACTGTTCTTGTGTTCCCCGTGTAAGACAAAAGTGATTTTCCAGAGTTGGGTTTCAACCTTTTTATGAGGGAGAAAGCACATTTTTGCAGTGGAATCTATTGCGGCTTGAATGCAGCTTGTGTGCAGCTCTGTACAAGAAATTGTACAGTGTTTTTCAGAACTGGAAAGAAAGGCACAAGAAATTGTACACTTTGTAAAAGCTGACATATAGGAAGTCTGATAACCAGTTTAGTTTGTAGGTTGACTCAAGATGATAACTGTGAATAGAGTTAAGCAGATATTTGGGTAACTAAAGCCAAGGGATACCCATGAGAACACTTAGAATTTTGAGGAAGTGGCGTGAGTATCACAACAAAATGTATTCTGCAGGAGACATGACCAGCCACAAAATGACACAAATAGAAAAGGCTGAATCTAGGAAATTGGTATATTAGTATACTAGTATATTAGTATAGAACTGATCCAAGATAAAAATGTATAGAATTTCATATTAGGTAGGGTAGAAATGAATGGGACTTATAACAGGTAAGTCACAACAACATAAGTCACACTGAATTAACTGGATCTACTCTGTATAGTACTAATAGTGATGTTTGCCCATAATCATGAATTAGACTGACTTTACATAGGATGCTCCCCAAAACACTCTCAGATTGTAATTTACAGTTTTGTCTATAGACTTCATAGTAAAATCGAGCAATGCCATGCCACAGAACATGAACCCAAGTCTTAAGATTCTGTACCTGTTTATCTTCAGGTTGGATAGCTGACATGTGTGGCCATTTATTAGATTTTAGAAGATGCCATGAATAAAATACTTTAGTCTGTATTCTTTTCTTTCTCTAATTTGGTACTGTTCACTCAGCAATGTGTGATTTTATCATCTTTGAACTTACAGACTGGTGGACATTCATGCTACAGTGGAGCAGTGGGTGTCATACCAAGTTATGGCATGCTTTGCCCAAGGTCTGTGTGCCTTACAGTTAAAATGTGAATGCATACTCACGTACACGTGGATTCAGGTGGCCCTTTAGAATAAAATATTCAATACAGAAAGCCCCCGGCTTTCAATACCCTATTATCTGACAACTTACTCTTTCAACATTTCCAAATTAAGGAAAGTTCCATTAATTTGACATGAGTCTTACTCTTTTGTCAGTTCTTCTGGCCTCTGGAGCCTTGCTTGCGACTGTGTGTGAGCAGGGGGAAGGAAAGCACCAACCAACTGAGAGACTTTTTACAAGCAGTGCTCTCATGTGGCCAATCCCAAGCAAACCTCCATAAGTCTTTCGTATTCCCTATAGTAGATGGGTCCTGCTTTTCAACCATTCCTATCTTCTGGGAGTGCTCCAGTCCATAATCTGTCATAGAAGCAGAGGAAGCCTGTATACCTGAGAAGTGCTTTGAACGTTATCTGTTTTTAACTCCAAGGAGAGTCAGAAGCATAACTGTGTTACAGTTCAGGGAAAGGGACTGAGCAAACAACTCTCCTCTTTCTGTCATCTCTTTCTTTCTCTCGCTCTCTCTCCCCCACCCAAAGATCCCCCCACTTCACTCTACCCAGAACTGCAACTAGAGTTGGACCTTGGGGCTGAAGTACAGCCTATGCATCCCAAAAAACAACTGATGGTGGCAGTAATGTCTGGAATAAGCACCTGTCCTGTCATGGGTTTTCTGGGCCTCACCTAGGGCTGATGTTGATGTTACACAGCATTCATCCCTCTTATTTTTTGAAACATTAACTGGGCTACCTAAATTAGCCATATATGCTTACCTGGTTCCAGATGCTCTTTTTACTGCTGGAGTAGACAAACCCACAGGGAGCAGTGGCCATTTTTCCACACCAGCATGTGCAAAGTAACACTGTGTTACTTCTGCCCACTATTTTGACTGAGTTTTTAGATTTATTTTAGGTTTGGGGAAGTTGGGGGGGCCATTGAAGGATCAGGGGAATCAGGAGTGGTTTCAGGGCAAAAAAGCACCACAAAATTGCGAATTTTGGAAAAAATAGTTAAGGGGTTTCTGTGGGGGGCTCAGGGGCTGCATTTAGGGGTCCCAACGGCTGCATGTGGCTCATAGTCTGCACTTTGCCTACCCCAGTTTATTGCCTTGACTTCAAAACTATATTATTTCCTTCTGTATGCTTTCTACTAAAAGTCTGTGGTTTCAAGAAAGCAGAAGAAATTAATTTTAATTTTATACTCATGTGAATAATGCACATGGCCATCTAATGGCAGTCCTCCATAAAACCATTAAATACAAGGTCTAAAACAATGTAGCTGTACCACTGTCTTTCCTTGTTTTCTTTTATTTTCTTAAAGTTACCAATGCTAACTCAAGAGTTGTGTAATACAGGATATAATTGATGCTGTTCCTCTGCCCATGAGTAAAGTTCAGTTGAGATGTGATGAAACTAAAGAACTCAAACATATGAGAAGGGGGGTTTGCTTCCCCAGCCCTTCATATGGTTCCATTTCCTCTTAAGTGTGGAGAAGAAGTCTTCTGAAGAAGAGAGGCTTTCCATGGGATCTTTCTATATTTTGTATGGAATTTCGATGGAAACATGTGGTTAGAGGGCTGGAAATGGGGCTAGCTCGCTTCCACTCCTTGTATGATTACACTACCCATTTTTATGGTGCCTGAATAGCCTCCTTATGTTTTCCTGTGAAGGAAATTGAAAAAAAGATAGTAATAAGGCTATAATGAAAATTTCTTCTAAAGCAATCATTTTAATAACAGCAATTTAATTCTTCTAAGTAGAACTGCCAGTATATTAGTTCTTCCATAGCCTTTGCGTAAGTCAGCAGAATGGGGTATCTGTACTGGATAATCTCAGTCTCTCTTTTGTTTTACATAGTGGATATAGAGAGAAAACTAGAAAATAATTGCCCAGCTATCTGAAATTGCTGCAGAAGAACAGACCTCAGACCATATTCAGATCACTCAGAGAAACATGTTCAAATAGATTGTGTAATGTAATAGAATATCATAAGAAAAATTCAATTCACTTCAGTGGTATTGATCGACAGTTTTTGGGCTGGCCTTGCTAGCTAAGCCAAATATTGCGTCTTCCACAGTTTTGCCCTGTGTAGATAGGTGCTAGAAGGAAATCTTCTGGATACCCTACTTCTAGGAAATACAGCTGAAGCATTTGCCTATTTGGCCACTCAGAGGGAGGAAAGACAACCCTATTTGAGCTGGGAGTGGGCATAGATTTGTAGGCAACTTTTGGGGCAACCACTGCCTTCTACAACAAGGTGGGAGAAAGGCTGGCTGCTCATCCCACTCATTTTGTCAAGGAAAAATGTAGCGAAGTTGAATCAACGGTATTAACTGCAGAGATCTTAAGAGCAGGTGATTTTTTAGAATTTGATACTGCTGTTCATTTGGAGCTAAATAATAATATAGCTATCATGACTGTCAAACTGCATGTGGGCATATATAATTTGAGCCTCTACAGATGACAGTTTAAAAACATGTATTTTCGGGGCAGAGGACATACTTTATTCAGGAGAAAAGATAAGAATAATCTGTCAATAGTCTTGTTTACAATGGTGTGCTTGACTTAACTCTGTTTTTAAACAATCAGTAATCTTTGCTGATCATGATTCTTTAAATCCTAAATCATGATTTTTTTTTAAAAAAAATGTAGCCTGGGTTGGATGAAGCTGTAATAGAAAGGGATTCAGAAAAAAATCTCAAGTTACTTAAGGAGTCTTTGTTTTTAGGAGCTTTGGAAAAGAAAAGCAGCCTGCATCATATAAAACCATACGCAAGGTACCTGTGGCATACCTGGAATTAGAGCAGCATCCTCTTGATTTGAAATAGACCCACTTTGGCAAGGGATGACTTCTGGATAGCATGCTTATTGACTCTGGCAGTTCTGTTAACTCTCTTATTTCTTTACATTGCTATCTTCTAACGGACAATGTTGCAGACCTCTTGGGAGAGGGTGAGTAACGCTTGATTTCTATCCATTTCCTCCAGTTAAAAATTGTTAAATATATAAGTAGTCTAGGTTTGCTTCTCTTTACTCTTTCTTTTTTGCAATGTAGTGTTAGTTTGGGTTTTTTTCCCCCTCTCTTCTGCTCACTATTTCCATTTGATCTTCATATATGGACACATGTAGACAGTTTGGCTGCGCTTTCTGGTGTTACCTCTGAGCCACAGATTACAGATCCGTTTGCACCAGAGCCCACTCCAGCTTCTACTGCTGCAACAACTGAATTAGCAACTGCTGCTTCTACTACAGCTGCATCTTCTACTGCTGCCGAAGTGGATCTCTTTGGAGGTTAGTTTAGCCACACAGGTTCTTTTCCTCTTTTCCTTTTTAGTTCTTCAGCTTAAGAGGATGGCTAACTAGTTTTCCTAGTGTCACTAATGAAATTATCGTAATGTCATTCTTCTGGTAACTGGAAATTTCAGGAGAGGCCAATTGACATGTTCTACAGAGGTGGGGTTGGCCTTGAGACCAAATTATTGAGGACAGTAAATGAGTTGCTTTAAATTACAGGAATGGCTTTATTTGTTCTTCAGGATTGGGACCATGGGAAAAGAGGGGCTGACCCTTTTCTCCTGTGTTGTGGTCTCAACAGAAATTACATCATCTCTGAACTGCTTTTTAATGCAGAAGAAAAGCTTCCCTGGGTGTCCAAGATGTACTGTATCAGCTGTGTCATTTGAAGCAGTTCTGGGGCATGGGTACATAAAGGGACTTAGAATATGCCTTGTTGGGATATGGTACCCTTAAACTGGCTGCTATAAGCACTAACTATGGTGAACACTGGATAGGCATTCCTAGGCTTCTACTAAAGGCCTGATGTTTATACAGTTATAGCTGCCACCATCAGCTGTGTAATTTACCAGTGATTAGCCATGGTCCAGTTGTAAGACTTCACATATTTCATGTGAACTTGTTTGCATGCAGTAAAGCTATAATAATTTGGTTTAGCTCTGCAATACAGCATCCCACAGGCTGGTGAAGTGAGAAGAAGAAGCTTGGCCATTCTGCTCAACTTTGTTAAGTATATTCCACAAGACAGAATCAAATGATGAGGAGATTGCCCAGATAAATGTTGTGTCCTGCAGAGTAAGCTGTGAAATTATATTCAGTCCATATTCTATATTTTAACGTGGCTTTCAAGTAAAACTTCCTATTTACCTTGTCAGAATAAAATCTTTGAAAATAAAATGTCCTCAAATAGTTATTGGACAACTGCCATACAGTTTGCTGAATTGTGTTAAATGAACACCAACAACAACAACCATAAATGCTTTAGTTATGAACTGAAGCAAAATGAGAACTTGGCAGACTCCATTTCCTGTTGCTCTTCTCTGGTTCTTTTGCTCTTCAGTAGATTTAAACCCAGCTTTAACTTGTTCTGTTGCACTTCAGATGCATGTCAACACAAGCTTTTAGAATAGTTGGCATCAGTATTTTTTGTGTGTTTAGGTGTCTTCTTAACAGCATGTAAAGTTTTCTGTGCTTGGAAAAATTGTAAGTAAGAAACATTTTTCTTTTGAGGTTCTTACCTAGCTTCCATAATTAGGATTGCCAGGTTGCAATTCAAAGCTTTCTTTTCTCTTTAAAATTCCCAGTCTTGGTTTCCTCAGTTTCTCCTTTTCTCTCCTAGTCATTTTGCCCACCTTTTCCTGGCAGTTGCTGGAATAAACCAAATTCCATTATGACAACATAGCAGCCTATAAGAGAGTACTAGGTCATAGTATCATGAAAGGAAATGAAAAAAGCTGCTGTTGCCTCCTCTCCATTGCTATAGGGCAGGAGTCTGGGAAAGAGGCCCAGACCTGTAGAAGGTTCTAACAGGCTAGATGTGGAGGTCCCATGGGGCATATCCATTTTGTTGGCTGGAGGTCTTTCATACTTGGTCTAGCTAGTGCCTCTTGTCTCTCCACCGTCACTTCCATTGCTAACACATGGGAATATTAACTGGTGAGGAGGCAGTGCTGGATGCTCTGAACAATTTACTTGTGCCATCTATACACAGAAATGAATTGCCTTGCAGTAGTAATCTCACCAACAGTGTACTTGGCTTTCATATGAAAGATTTAATCTTGCTACATCTTGGGAAATAGGAATTGTTGTAACATTTTTATATCCAAACCAAGTGTAAATGGTAAAATGCCATAGATAACCAAGTATCCCATGTCACTTGAACTCTGCGATTGCAAGCCAGATGGGCCTAGAAGATCTTGCATTACTTCTGGGTATGACTGTCAAAAATGTTAACAACAGTAATCATTGTATAATTTGATTTTTAGTAGATGTCCTATGACCTCATGTTGTATGGACGTGCTTTGTCTTAGAGACAGCGATATGAGAGAAAAGGGTGTCAGACTGGTTGGAAATGTATTATTGAAGCCTCATTAACTCAAAATATTCATATTATATTATTATAATATAGTTATAGTTGTATAACTATACATTGTATGCTTAGGCCTAAATTCAGTGGTTAGACCCAACTAGAAAAGAGACATTGACTCAGTGAAAACTTGGTAAGGCAATACTTATATATCCTCCATTGATTCTAGTTGGAATTAACACTTGGATTTAGTCCTTGGTGTATTTTTTCCCCTGTAATCCAACTCATTAGGGAGATGGTCAGTTGTTGGAATATCAGCGTTAATAATGTCATGTTCCAAAGGGCACTCACTTCAAGTGGATATCTCTATTCTAATTGCTGTAAAGTCAGGGTGAAATTTAAGAATATGAATAATTGAGATGTATTGGCATAATTTAGCTCCTAAATCTTAGAAAATACCTCAAAGCTAAAGTTACTATGCAAATATAAATAAGAGGGTTTTGAAAAAAAAAACACAGGAAAATATTAATGTCCTAATTACCATTGGTTTATCCTCAAAGTTTCATAGGGTCCATGAGTGTATTTCTCTTTTGTTTTCTCTGAATGTTACATGAGCATGCTGTTCAGAACCCTTATACAATGAACATCTTGTCACCATTTGCTGTCTTGCATATCTTGCCTGTAACCACAGGTTATCTTTGTTAATCTTACCTAATATAAACAAGTTGATTGAACAAACATGTTGACTTCTAAAAACTGTTGGTGTCTGCAAAACCCTCATCCATACGAATCCCAAAGCATAATACCCTTTGATTTGTATAAGGGAATCTTTTATGCCATTTAACTTAGTTCTTTTACTATATTTTCTTCTTGTTTTTATTCTCCTTAATTTCTGTTCCTAAAACTGCACTCAAGATGCCTTTGCAGCTTCTCCTGGTGAAGCCCCTGCAGCACCTGAAGGGGCAGCAGCACCAGCTACCCCAACCCCTGTAGCAGCAGCTCTTGATGCATGTTCAGGAAATGGTGGGTCCTGTCTCATTAGCTAGTCAGTCATTTGTCTTGTGTGTCGCATTTTTTAAAAGAAACTACATGGCAGTAGAGTGTGTCTTCCCCACTCCCCTTTTCATATTTTCTCTGAGTGTCTGCAGGTGGTCATTCTGATCTGTTAAGCAAATCCCAAGTCTTTAAGACACCAGAGCGAAATGTTTGTTAATGCTAAAAATGTGAACAGTGCTGAATGGTGCGTGAGAGTCGGTGGGATTTATCAGTGATTGATTTCTGTTGTTTTATAATGAGTTTACTAAAATTTGGGAAGACTTTCCCTTAGTGTAACAGAATGCCATACTTTAGGGAAAGTAAACAGTTCTGTATTTTTTAATCAGTTAGTGAAGATGCTAGAGATCAAAACTAGCTACCAATCTGTGCCTTCCTGTTGTTTGTCTATGTAATGTACTATTTCTGTGTGTATGGTTTTTAATCTACATTATGTGTGGTTTCTCTCAATCTCCTTCCCTACTGATCCTTGATATATACATATATTTTCTGCCCTTTCCTTTTGCAAGACCCCTTTGCCCCATCTGAAGGCAGTACAGAGGCTGCTCAAGAGCTGGACCTCTTTGCTATGAAGCCAACTGAGACCAGCGTTCCTGTAGTTACCCCTACAACTAGTGCAGCCACTCCAGTTCCCGCATCTACTCCTACTCCAGCTGCTGCCACAGCCCCTCCAACCCCTGCTACAACTGCTACTACTACTACTACCACTACCGCTACTGCTACTACGTCTGCTACCACCACTACTACCACCACCTCTGCTCCTCCTCCTGCTCTAGATATCTTTGGTGGTAATTTGTTTTTAACTCTTTTAAAAAGAAAATTAAGAACATAACAGGGTTAATTGATCTTTCTTAAGATGTACAATGTATGCAACTGCAAATAAGGTTTTGCATGTATACTGTATGTGATAATTCCTTCTGGAAAGAAACAAAGACTCCAGGTTGAAGCTGGAACAAAAAAAAATGACCAGTCTCATCTCCTAGAAATGAGTTAAAGACATGTATGTTCTTGGTCTTAGATTTGTTTGACGCTGTTCCTCCTGAAGCCCCTGCAGCACCTAAGCCAGATGCTACTCCTAGCATAGACCTGTTTGGTACAGGTAAAATAAAAAGGCACTCTCCTTTCCCCTTTGTAACCCAAAACTCCTTCCTCTATCAGTTGTTTTGCTGTTTGGTTGGTGGGGATTTTGTGGACTGTAAGCGTCCCACTCTGCCTACAATCTTCACTTTTCTGCTTCATTTTTCTTTGATTTCTGGAAGATGCTTTTTCTTCTCCACCAACTGGAGCTTCTCCTGTGCCTGAGAGTTCTCTCACTGGTGATCTCTTATCTGGTGAGTGCTTGTTACTTGATCTTTCATTTCTTCCCCATGTGACTTATCACAGCCCTACCAACATAGATATTTTAAAAACTACTCAGTTGATTTGGCAAAGATTTTGATGGCAACTTTTTTTTAAAAAAAAGGTAGTCTCAATAGCTGATCTGATCTTTGAAAATGCTTCTCATGCCAAATAATCTGAGGACATTGGAACCAATTTACAAAAGTTTCTGAGAGGAAAATAATTTTAATGAGTCGCCATTGTGCTTGAATTATGCCACTGTCATGGAGATTATCGGGCTTTAAGCAAAGTGCTCACTCCATCCAACCCCTAACCCTGTGTGCAACAGCTTTGATAAGAGCTACTATAGCCTATAGGTCAAGACAAAGGCTAAAAAGGTTGTAAGGAAAAGTGAAGAGATCAATGCTAAATGTTCTTACTGGATACTTAGAGCCCAGTCAAACTTGCCTTTGAGTGAATATGCTTTATATCTGATTGCAAATGTTTTAGGAAAAAGATGGTATAACTAATTACAGAGAAGTTTTTGAAGGGGATTGAATATGCAAATTTCATTTGGAGGGTCATTAAACAGATTACATGAATGAGATTACATGACTTAACACAAGATACTTACATGGTAAAGAATTCTTACACACATTCTTCCTCTCCTCCGCAGTGTGTAGGTTTATGCCATATCTGGGAATCTTGTGTGGATTAGCCAGCAGTGTAAAATTTGTCTAGATGTCAATTAGTGTATCGTTGTTCAGTTTGCAAATTTCACAGATATGTTTGGAGCTTGGTGTGGTTTTTCATGCTCTGGAAAGTTATGGCTGTTCTGATGAAACGCAACTTCATGTTTTTTTTATACCTCAGCATACGCTGTTTTAACTCACCCCTATGCTCTGTAGTGTGTGATTTAAAAAGACAAAAAAGAACAAGGTAGTAAAACTAAGAGAAGCCAGGCTGGGAGGAATTTCCCCGCTTTTAATAATAAAAGGCCCATATGACACCCACTAGGAACATGCACCTTTACACCACTGCCCTTCAGCATCATCCCTGTTCCAAACAGCACCCAAAAGAGAGAAAGATGTCCAAATTCAGTATCTTGAGCTCATTTTTGTTCTCCCCACACCAGTTTGGGAAAGAGAGGAAGAGATACCCATTTTGTCTGAAGAAGACAGAATTTGCTTGCAACTTGAAAGAAATAATGATTATGAAATCAGGCAATGTTTATTGAAGCTAAGCCCTTTTTAATGCATCATTATAGAGCCAGACAATTAAAGGGGCATAAGGCTGCACTGCTGCCCCCTCCAAAGTTTTGCCCTCTGTTCTTCATTTGGAGTTGGGAACTCTAAATGATTGAACCTCCTAATCATGTGGGAAGAACCTCTGAGTACAGCTAATGCATTTTTCAAATCTTTTGTCATTGCATGGAAGATTGGTACAGAGGCTAAAGGGCAGGCAAGATGTTGGGGACAGGCATAATGCGTGGTCCTTCTACTGCTGTCTTAAAGTCCAAAGACCAAACTCAGTTTCAGAAAGATTGTATTTACCCACTTTATAGTGGTGAATGGACACAAAGGGAAAAGAATGGTATCAAAAATATCAATACAATTTAGCTAAAAATGGGTAGTAGCTAAGCATTAGGAGAAAGTATTTTAATTAGCTGGAATGGTATGGGGAGGAGCCTGTATAAATGCTAAGGAACTCCCCACAGGATGGTGTCATGGAAAAGGATTGGTGACCATCTAAAGAAAGTCAGATTCATCCCCAGGGCCTGAGGTTCCCTTTCCCTGCTATTCTATCCACATTTAGGGAACTCTGGTAAGTTCAGACAAATCAGAATGATAAACTACTCTAGTTTACTTAAATTAAACTGAGTTTCCTAGATTCATTTATGCTGAAGAACTCTGGTTGGTTCAGAAAGAGAAGATTTGAGACTTTCTCTGGCACTTATGAAATAGAGAAGTACACAAACTCAAGACATTGGCAGGTGTGTTCACATAAGGCTATGCAAAGTTCAGGTATATATGGAATAACCAGAACTGGTAAAAGACCTGTGCCTTTTGTTAAATCTGACATTTGTCTGCTCCTTTAATGCATAAGCACACATGACTGAATTTTGGATACTGTGTGGAACATGTAAAGGGAATTTGTGTATACTAATATCTCAGAACTCAGGATTTGCTGCTGTGTTGTCATGGGTTCAAGATAGTTGGGGCTCCTCACTCCTGATTTGCTGATACTGAATGTTATCATGCTTACCACAGTGGACGCATTTGCAGCACCATCATCCCTGCCCCCTGGCTCTCCAGCTAAAGTGGATTCTTCAGGTGTGATTGACCTGTTTGGTGGTGGGTATTGCTCCTTCTCACCATTATGGAATCTTCACATTTCATTTCAGTTCCACTTTATTTTCTTCTTCACCAGCAATTCAAATTTTTAAACAGTTTTCTTTGTGGATTGTTGTAGTTGAGTATTCATTTCAACTGTACATCATATCATAAAATGTTGGCTTTTTTCCTTCTGTCATCTGTGCTTGTTTTCTTTAACATTCTGTGCATGAAACTGCTTTCTTGTTCAAGTAACTGAATTATTATTACATTCCTGTATTAGAATGTTCTGTCATGATGCTTCTGTATAGCATGTTTATTTCTCGGTTGAGCTATATAATATCTAAAATGTTGATAAGGAATGGGTTTGGAAAACTTTCATATGGGAGAGATGCGGGGATTGCTTGGTTCCAAATTGGTAAACATCTTGGGAAACATTCAGGTCCTTTCTGCCCTATACTGTTATAGTGCTATTATTCCACTTTCAACATTCTGTGGAATTATGGGGTTTGTAGTTTACTGAGGCCAAAGAGCTCTCTGGCTGAGAATTCTACATGCCCCTCCCTAAACTGCAAACCCCAGGATTCCATAGGATGTTGAAAGTGGAATAATAGCACTATAACAGTGTAGTGCAGAAATGGCCTCAGTCACTTGACCTCTGCTACTGAGAACTGAAATTATTATAAAACATATACTGCTTTTACATTCTAAAATCATAGCCATACAAGGATAAGGTCTAAATGCTGTTGCTAGTCCTGACTAGAATAGATCTGTTGAATCAGTGGATTTAGCTAGGTCTTGACTTGATCTTCAGTTGTTGATCCAGTGAGTTGATTAAAGAAGACTAAATTAGAGACTAGTAATTGGACAAAGGCCTGAATGTCAAACTCTTTCTTTATTGTTTTTCAGTCGGAAAGCAGGTGTTCACTGTAACATACAATATTGAGTAAAATAGGGATGGGCAACTGAACAGGGATTAGACCCAATTCCCTTCACCCCTCATGTGGGCCACCGTTGCCCAGAAATCCCTTCTTTTCATGGCTGTATTGCAGCCAAACTGGCAATCAAAAGCGGCATTTCTTCACTTTCATTTTGTCCAGTGAGGAGGTATTAGGTGTGAAAAATATGTGTGAGAGAGTGCTGCACACTTTTTTTTTTAAAGTTGAGAGGGGTTGGTGCAATTTTCAGCTAGAAATAGCCTGAAAATCTTACAATTTTTTTTTTTTAAAAATTGGGAGGGTTTAAGATCTTTGGTGATGGGGAGTTGGGGAGCAACAAAAGTGGATTAAGCAGATTTCACTCTCCCCAACCCTGCACTGAAGTGTGAGATATAAGACAAATTAATGTAAAAGAGTGACCATAGGTTAGCAGCAATAATGGAGTGCTGTTGAGCATAATACATAATCTCTGTTGGCATGTCAGATGTTACAGTATAAAGAAAATGCTCCTTTTAGATGGATGCGGAGTACATATCATTAGAATCTGGGGAAATATATATCACATTTATAAAATGGTTGTAGATTGGAGACATCAAATTTGGCAGCCCATTTATTCAAAGTCATTGAACTTTGGTCATTCAAAATATCAAAGATAAACTAAAAGGCAGGCTATGCACAGCTCCCAAGCCTCACATTTCCCAGATGGGTGAGGCACATAATTCCTGCACCACTGTGGGACCTGTGGCCAAGTCTCAGGCAGGCACACATACGATCGCACCAAACTGCACAGCACCTACGCTGATCATATTTGATGGTTGGCTGATGGGCTCACTTGTCTGCTTATTAGCTCTTTTGTTTCTTTTTGCAGTTGGAAAGAGAACATGTGGGTGGTGCTGTGGACCGTGGGCATCTTTTTCCTATGGGTCTTTATAAATAGGGGAAGCTGTGTGGACCAGAAATAGCAGAATACTTTGGGAAGGGAAATAGCAGGGGGTATGCACACTGTATGAATGGATGTGAAAGAGAGAGAGAACTAACAAATGATGATATGAATAAAGGATTATAGGGATTTCCCACTTGTGGGCTTAGCCCTACCCATCACCAATTTCTGTCAAGGAAATGTGACCCTAAATTTCAGAATGGTTTTCCATCTCTCATCTAGATTGTAACTGAGTGGTGTCTTCCAGATTTGCAGCTGCAACCTAGTAATTCAGTAGGGGATTTCCCATTTTGGGAGCAGGAATACCTTTAATCTGACTGTGCTTGGCTTCTGAAGCAAGCCGTGCTAAGTGGTTGTATAAGACTATAGCCATATACGCACTGGAAGTAAGTTCCATTTACCGCTGTGAGACTTATTTTTCAGTAGATATGTATTGCGTGGAGATTTCTTTGTGCAGGTGCAATGTTTCAGGTTTCTTAAATCATGCTTAGAGTAATATGCATGGTCACTTATTAAGTGGTAACTTAATCACCTTGCAAGTGGTTGTCTTAATTACTATTTCAAGTCTTGAAAAGAATCTTATCATATCCATGAATTTCTAATCAGATGCAGCACTATGGAAACATTTCCCCTTGGCAGGACAATATACAGAGTGTCTCCCCAAGTGTATATACTTTAACAGTTTATAATTCTGGGATTTTTTTTTGCAGTTTTTTCAAAAAATGTGTACACCCTTCAGGGGATTAAAGATTCTAGTAGTAGAGAAGTGTTGCAAAACTACCAGAGAAATTTTGAGGTTTGCAGCTCTGTGCTTCAAGAATGCGAGCAGTGCATTGCTGCACAGGAATGACAATCTAAACACCTTACATGAAACTGTAATTTAAGATGGAATTTGTAACTCTGATTAAATCACTATTATAACGTTTACTCTTCAATATAAATATACTTAGCCTTCAAATAATCCTCATAGCTACTATTAGCTTTTAAAGAGTGTATACCTTTTCAGAGTAGGGGTAACCCTGTATATACATGGTTTACCACATGATTTTACATATACACCATTGCAAGAAAATTTTACCACTTCATAAAATGATCTGTATGACCCTTTTCCCCTTTGTTCTGGAAGTGCAATCCATGGTCAGAACTGCTGTAACACTTGAGACCATCATGTCTGCTTTACTGTGTTCATTGCTGTTGAGCCATTAAGAAATGACATTTATCCTGTTTGCAGTTCGTGGTTATGTCCCACTCCAAACTAAGAAATTAATATATTTGGTGTTTAAATTCTCTTGTCTTTTATTGCTGCCTCATGGAAAAACCTGTAGATGCTTTTGGAAGTAGTGCTCCTGAATCCCAGCCTGCAACCCAAGCTGCTTCTAGCTCCTCTGCTTCTGCTGATCTTTTGGCGGGTAATGAAAAATAATGATGTGCTGTGCTTAATAGGGCAGGGTGGGTGGGGTTTCATGGTGCGTCTCTGTCTTCATGTAAACTGGTATTTCTGTACTCTGACCCAGATGTTGGAGAATTGTACAGAGATGCAGGAGGCCTTGCCATTTGCTAGATTAGAAATATGTTTCTAAGCAAATACAGCTTTGCTTTATTCTTCAACCATTCACATTGCTGAATATGTCTCTGCAATGGATAACATAGTGTTGCAAAGACCTGACAAATTTCTTTAGTCTTAGTGTGTTTCATGTGGACAAGAAGCTTCAACTATATGGACAAGTGGCCAATATCCTGTGGTGTGTGAGAGACAGAGAGAGTTCTGTGTTGGCCTAAGCTCCTTAGAGAAGGAAGAGAGTGCAAATGAATTAAAATAAGTAAAAGATTAGCAAATTAAAATATCTTTTTATAATGGGTTGAATTATCTGAGGCAGGGCTTGCAGAATCAGTTAGGAATAGACCTGAAGTCAACTGAGGTGAGTTTCCCATACGGCATCACCTCCACTACCTATATACCCCTGAGAGGGAACTGAAGCATGCCCAGTACACTGCCCAAGACAGTTTCCATCATGACATGGTTATTTTGTCAAGGCCACCCTCCGCTTGGTCCAGAGGCTTTCTCCTGGGCTCTGTTTCTACTTGCCCTCTAAAACTTGGTTCATTAAATAGTTTCCCCACCATGTTTCAGTGTTGTTTTATTCTGCCAATAGTAATGTTCTCATTAATATTTATTAATGATGATATTAACAACAATGTGTTTTGCATAGCAATTGCAATTCCACTTGCTTTTTAACTAAATTCCAAGGTGAATTTGATTGGTCTTCAAATATGTAGAGGTGAGGGCTTTAAAGCCTTGTGCTATCAAGCACTTAGTATCCATTTCATGGGATGGCAGTAGCATAAGTTGAAGCATAAAGCAATCCTCACTTTAAAAATAAATGCAACTTTTGGGTAGTATGCAATGACATCCTTCTATCAGAAGAATAGACATTCCTGGCAAATCAAATTTGCCATTCCCCCTAGAAAACCTTTATGTGCTCCTCACTTTTGTTCCAAATGTTTGGGGAACCCTTCAGAGCAAATTTTGGGGGATACAGGTGGGAGAAGGGAAAGAGAAACTCCAGCTATGGAAGTGCAAATAGTTTGTTCTTGAAACCTTTTCAGACATTTTGTGCTAAGATTCACTCTTACAGTTTAATTGTACCTGTGCATTGTTCTCTTATATACCAACCAAAAAAGTATATTATTGTCTTAGCCACATGTGTCAGTTTTGGTTTTTGTCAGATTACAATACATAGATGTAATGTGGCTGTAACTGAAAATAACTGTGTATTTCATTTTTCAAATACTTAGGTAATTGTTAATTAACTTCTGGTTACTGAGCCAGTGCTCTAGAAAGCCAGGAAGAGGAATTTGGCACAAAAGCTAGAACAATGCTCTTTGACATAGAATCACAGAGTTGGAAGGGGCCCTGTGGGCCTTCAGGTCCAACCCCCTGCTTAATGTGGGATCTCCAGCTAGAGCATCCTCAGCAGGTAGCTAGCTGTCCATCCTCTTTATGAAGACATCCAAAGAAGGAGGCCTCACCACTGCTGTAGGAAATTTGTTTCATTACCTTTCACTTTCATGATATTCCTTCTAATGTTTAATTGAAATCTGCCCTCCTGTAACTTAAAGCCATTAGACATAGTTCTACCCTCTGGGACAGCAAAGGACAAGCTCACACCTTCCTCTGTGCAGCAGCCCTTGAGGTGTTTAAAGAGTGTGATCATGTCACACACACACACACACACAGTCTTCTCTTCACCAAACTGGATATGTCCAGCTCCTTCAACTTCTCCTCATATATTCTGTTCTCCATACCTGTTATCATCCTCACTGCCTTTCTCTGAACTCACTCCAGCTTGTCTATATCCTTCATAAAATGTGGTGCCCAGAACTGAATGCAGTACTCCAGATGAGGCCTGATCAGCGCAGAATATAGTGAGATAAATACTTCCCTTGACTTGGAAACAGTGGTTCTGTTAATACAGGCTACACACTGCTGGCTCATGTTCAGTTTATGATTAACAGTAATCCCAAGGTCTTTTTCACATGTAGTGCTGCTGAACCATATATCCCCCATCCTATTCTTATGCATTTGGTTCTCGTAGCCTAAGTGTAGAATTTAGCATTTGTCTCTGTTGAATTTCATTTATTGTGCATTTGATTTCATTGTATATGTTTTGTTTCATTTATTATGTGTTTTCCCCACCAACCTGTATTTTCTGGTTCAAACAGAAAAATAGGTGTTTGTACCACAATGTTTATTGGGAAGGAGCACAAGTTTTTCTATAATATGGTTTAGAGCAGAAATATACTCTCCATGTTGTTTCTTGTTTGAGAAAGTGACAGGACATTAATGGTGTTCTGGATAACAAATATTTTTAGATGGTTACCTCATTATTTTAGTTCCGTTTTCTCTTAGCTTTGTTATAGAAAAGGGCTGGAAATAACTTTGGATTAGGATGAATAACTGGAAATAATAAGGAGCAGTAGTGGGTGAACCCTTGGCTGAATATTCACTCAGCTTTTTTTTTTTTTTTTGGTTAATTTTAAATGTTAATAAGCTACTTGTCTAGACCATATCCACGTGAGGCAGCTAACAGTACAACTGGATTGTATAATCAGCATCTCCCCCATCTCTAATATGAGGATGAATGTTTATCATGACAAGTAATTACACATTTGCTATGAGCTAGGATGGGAAACCTATGGCCTCTTCAAGATGTCAGTGAAGTACTGGTCTCATCATTCACCACCATTGGCTAGGGTGTCTGGGGCTAATAGAAATTAGAGTAGAGAAACACAGTTCCCTGGTTTAGAATTGTGCACTCACTGTCTCCTTCTTGTACATGAATTCTCTTTTGCCCCCTCTACTTATTCACCTTCCACTTCTATCAACCCTCATTTGAGTAAATCGAAACTATTTGCAGGAGCTGGGGGACTACTACATCAGAACCCACATGTACAGCTCAACTCAAGGGAGGTTGGGGAAGGTGCACTTACGGGCTCCCCATGTGGACCATGGCAGAGAATTCCAGTTCCACATTTTCTGTGCTGGGGTGTCCCACCTCCTATTGGCTGGCCATTCTCATTGTTCTCAGGGAGCCCATGCTGGCCATGGGGTTTCATAAGAAGGCAACACATCACCAGGAAGGAAAGATAGTGGCCCTCTGCTTCTGCCCTCCCACAGCCGGCAGAGAGTTGCTCCTCATAAGTCTGGAGCCCATGCTTCTCAAGTCTGCTTTCAATTTTTAAATAAATCCAGTGGAAAGTAACACACTTCTCTAACTTCTTCCCAAAACATGGCCTGAGGGCATCTGAAGCATCCTTGATGAAACTAATTGGGTCTGAATCTGCTGAATGCTGGTTTGGAGAGATTGCCTCAAAACTCTGTATGTCACCTTGATCAAAGTGCAGCCTGCAGCCCACTCGTGCACCCCAAGGTCATTTTTTTAAGGAGGAGAAGCAAAGTGGAATAGCTGCCTTTTGAGTGGTTAGCAGTAGATGTCCTCCATCTGGAAGCATTTTAGATTCAAAAGGGCCACTCTGGGGCACTGTGTATTCACAGTTGTGTTGCCTATGGCAGTGCTTCCGGTATTGACTGACCTACTCATCTATGTAGGTGTGTTTGGCATTGTGATGTGCTTCCATATTTCAAGCAGTGAAAAGAATCTCTGGGACATCAGTAACATGTTATCTCCCCCCAAAAGCTGGGCAAATAATGAGCTACGCTGTTGATTTTGATTGGGAAAGAGTGGGATGGAGTTGGAAAAACATGTGCCCAGTCAAGCCAAGAGAGGAAGAGACAGAGACAGACATTTATTTATGTTCATCTGATGCTTTACTATTTCTCCCTCTTTCATTTCTTAAAGGCTTTGGAGGTTCTTTCATTGCTCCATCTCCGTCGCCTTCCCCTGTTACACCAGCTCAGGCTAATATACTACAGCCCAATTTTGAAGCAGCTTTTGGAGCATCACCTTCTCCCTCCCCTGCTGGTACTTCCTTTGATCCCTCAGGTAAGTGAAAGATTCCTGAACAAAATTCTTCTTTCTTTTCTAAAATGTGATGCCGTTACAATTTTCCCTGATGTGCAAAAGACATTTAGGAGTTCTTTTGAAAGTAGAAATACCTTCCTGTCGTGTGTTTCTTGGAAATGGGTAAATGTTTTGTGCCATAGTTCCAGTACACAATTTGAACAAAAAATCCTTCAATTCTATTATCTTCAATTCTGTTAGGTTTTCAAGATAGAACAAACTAGGTGCATATCCTCTTCTTCTTTTTTTTTTTTTTTGGCATGTGCTTGATATGCATGTTTGTTTAAAAGAAACTCCTATGATCACAGACTCTTAGTACTGTGTGTTCAGTATATGGATGTGTGGTCTTGCTATTGTCGCTGAGCTTTTCCCAAGTGTGCATGGCACCCAGACTTAGATATAACGGAGTTCCGGGATGGTCTTCCCTTGACACAAAGCTTAACTTTTCATCACTGCTCTGTCGTTTCTGTTTGTATCTCTTTTCATTCTATACTTCCATGCTGGGGCCTTGCTACAAATTTGCAATTTTGGGTGAGTTCTGCAACAGAAAAAGTAAAAACCATATATTTTAGTATTGCTTTGCGTTATTTGATTGCTTGCCAAAGCATAGTACAACTCTGCTTATTACTATTAGCATGCACATCTGATGTAAATAGTTTTAGTTACCATGTATATTGGTCTCAATTAGAAACTGCTGCCTGGTACATTTCCCAAGGCAGCACCTGAGGCTGCGAAGACAGGGATAATCCATATGGATATTGGATTCATCTGATAAATGAAGCAATACTTAGTTTAAAGGGCCATTATTTTAGCTGTTTTGCTGTTAGTGAAAAGGAATAACTTCTGTGAGGTGCTTAGTAGAACTCATCCTGCAGTTAGTTTTCCAGTGTCTTTACAAAAAGCAGAGATGCATATTAAAAACATAAATATTGCTAAAGGTTAATGGGCTTCTTTACCTTCCTGACCAAGGAATTCTTATGACAAGGCAGCTGTGGCTTTCTTGCCCTTGCTTGAGTTGTGCATGTGGTATATTTTCCAGCTGGAGAAAATGCTCATTGCACTGAGAATCCCACTTTCTTTCTGATACTATTTACATACTCTGTTTGCAAAAATTACCTAGAACAATCTGAAGAAGAGTTGTTCATAAATTTTTCTAATACATGTTTTGTTTCAAATTGGATGACAACAAACGCTTGGTGCAGAAAAAGTTCAGGGAGATGTATTGAAACTTTTAAAATGAGTGAGTCAGCAAGCAATAGAATTTTGCCATATAGTATCCCTAACCTTTCCCTTTATCATTCATAGCAGCTTTGTTTGCAATTGTTCAGATTTGTTCCCCTCTCCCCCGACCCCAGAATTATCCCAGGGAGAGAAATCAGGAACAAGCTCTAGGTATTTAAGCATGTAGGTATTGTAGCTATTGAATATAAGTAGTTTTTTTTTAACATAAGGACTGTCTCATGTGAAGGTAATCTAGTAATTACTGTTTTGAAGAATGGCCTTTTAATTTCCTATCCTTTTCTTAAGGAGTTTTCAAGATTAAAAAAAAAAAGGAAAAAAAGTTATTCCATTCTAGGAAATACTAGAACCAGACAAAGGCCTAAACAATCACTAATTGTCATACAGTTGTTCTAAACAAGAGTGCATTGTGTTCATGGTTGGTGTATATTTTGTTGCATTAGTCAAATAGTAAGCATGCCTTCCATTGGCATTACATTGACATTAATGTTATATAATGGTACTAAGGTTTGTATGTATTACAGAGTTCATGATTCAACCATACATGGTTAAGATACATATCTGTTCCCTCAGAATTACATATGGGACTTCCCTAACTACTGCTCTTCTTAAATCTTCAGTGTTTGATGGGTTAGGTGACCTTCTTATGCCAACTATGATGCCATCTGGTCAACCTCTGTCTGCCTCAGGCACAGCCGCTGCTCCTGCTTCAGCTGCAACCAAAGGCATTGGAAGCGATCTTGATTCTTCTCTTGCAAACTTAGTAGGAAGTACGTGGGAAATGCTGCTGGGGCTGAAAATGATCTTCTATGATCTATGGCATACTGTTCTAATCAGTCAGACCTGGGCTATAAGGTCTTCACTTAGCATGCATTATTTTCAGGCATTAGTTGCCTTTTTCATAACTATTGCAGAAGGATGTTTATAGGAAGACAAAGAGATTAGGTCTTCATTTGTTCTGTAACAGGAAATTCTTGTCTCATCCTGAATTTTGACACTCAGCTGCATGATGCTGAGTTAGCTTGTTGTATGATAAGTAAGTGTGTAATGTTTACATTTTAAAAAAAATAGATAGCAAATGGTGAAGCAGTAGTCCAGGTTCTAAGTGAGGTCTAGAAAATGATTTATGGGTTGCCAGCTGATGCCACCTTAAAATAAGCTTTGAGTTTTGTCATTCTCTTTGCATTGGGAATTTAAGAATCAGTCAAAAGCAAGCAAGGTTATAAGAAGATGCTCAGGTAGAATTATGAAATGGCATATTTATGTTAAACCCATGCCTGAATTCTATAGGAAACCTACTGATCGGTTGTGTGCTTCCTTCACAGTTCTTGATAGCTGAATAAATGCAGCTTCAGGCGGTCAACCTTAGTGATCAGTGAGCTCAAAAACAGTCTTCAGGAACTGTTAAACATGTGTTGACAGGGCATTTTTATCTGTGAACTGGGTGAATAATTATGCCTTTTATTACATTAAGAAGTTCTCATATTATGTATTCGTCTTTGCAGATCTTGGAATTTCTGCAACCACATCAAAGAAGTAAGTTGCCAATGAAATCAAAGTTCCTATTTTTCATTGTCTTACTTTCCACCTGCAAACCTTCTAGCATAACACTGTAATTATTCAAAACTAAAATTATTCAAAATTATTCAAAGGAGAGAGTACCCATCTCCACCATAGTTTCAAGACCATGAAACTTGCCACACATACTCAGGGAGGCTTGGAGTGTACACACTGAGGATTATTTGTGTGGACGGTGGAATTGATTAATTAATTTCACTTAGTCTGCAGCCTTCAACACCATCTTCATTCACTAGTCCTAGCCATTGGAGAAGCAGCAGCAGTCAGAGATTTCATTTTCATTTCTCTAGAGGGCCTGTGGGCAGTTCCAAAAAGGCCAGAGAAAGAGAATGCCAAGCACAGCTGCTGCTTCTCTGTGCAGGACCCCGAAACATTTAAAGTTAGTCGAGTCAGAGAGAAGGGGTACTGCTGCCTATAACAACTTAGAGAAGGCTAAGCAGATGGAAAGGCTGAACAAGTTTGAAGAGAAAGGCTAATGAGAGAAAAGGAATGAAAGCAGGAGGAAGAGGGGGAAAGAGCATTGGTTGGGTGGGTGGGTGAGTGGTGGAAATGAGAAAAAGAACACTTGAGTGGATAAGAGGAGACAAGAGCATCTCATTGGGTAAGAAAAGAAAAAGAACACTCAGATACTCATGGGAAGAGAGGCCCACATTGGATGAGGAGAAAGAGTGACCGCTGTGGTCATTGTGTGCATGTGTGAGCACAGAGAAAAGGGGGCAGGTGAGAGACGGAGTAGACACTGGGGTGGCATGCAGGGTGGCTAAGTTATTAGAAACTGTGTGAAGCTTGGTACTTCTGCTGTTGTTTTTATAAAATTCTTTTTATCTGTAGTTCTGCAGTGATGACGTATTTCTTCACATCCATTGTATAGAAACGTGAAAAAGAGTGGTGGTCTTGGCAAAATTCTGAATATTGAAGGGATTATTATCTGAGCTAAATTGAGTGCCAGCATTCAGGATAAAAATTTTACACGTTACTGTGTTTTTCCCATCAATGAATATTCTATGGTAGAATTCATAAACTATAATACCCAGTGGTGAAAGAATCTGACTCAGTTTCCAATTTTGCCCTTATTCATAGCAGCACTGTCTCACATTATCTCATTTTAGGGGAGACCTTCAGTGGAATGCTGGGGAGAAAAAGTTAACAGGAGGAGCTAACTGGCAACCAAAAGTAGCACCTGCAACATGGTCAACTGGTGTTCCTCCCAGTGGCCCAATGGTATGTAGAATTACTGGTTGCGTCATATCTGCATCCCATATCAAGTATGGTTCGAGACTACTGTTACAGCAATAAATGTTTACTCATGCAGTGAGCAAGAGCAAAATTTCTCATCTCAGAAAAGCCAGTATTACTGGTTGGCTTGTCTGTTGTGAAGTGTGAAGTGCGCTTTTACTAATTTTGTAAATGTTTTTAAGGAAATGTATATCCCATCCTGCTATTGTCTAAATAGCACTGTTATCATATGACTTCTGCTAGCAGCATAACACTTCCTCAAGTGGAAACATACCTTGGTTTTATGCCTAGTGCAGTGTTATGTCCCTACTGTCATAAGCACTGATTTCCAGGATTAGCCTGTAATACTCAGTAACTGATAATTGTGGAGCTATAAACTGCAGAGCTCTTTCTAAGAAAAATATTATACAGTATATAATAGTATACTATTTATATAATAGTATATAAAATATTATATACTATTATAACAAAATATGTACAGTTAAATATTACAAATTTTTTTTGTGCAGCATGATATTCTTTCAGTCTAGTTACCAAAAGCATGCTGAATGCCTTCCTTGTGACAGGGCTTTTTTCCTTGCCAAAAATGGCTGAGAAAAATATTCTAGGCTTTCTTTATGACAGCAATGGGTAAATTGTTGTCGTATGCCTTCAAGTCATTTCTGACTCACAGCAACCCTAAGATGAACCTACCATGGGATTTTCTGGGGCTGAAAATGTTACGTGCCCAAGATCACCCAGTGGGTTTCCATGGCTGACAGGCAAATCAAACCCATACTCTTATGTTGCTTTTTCTTTCTGATGAATTTACATAAAAATGATTAGAACCAGAGGTTGTTGTTTTTTTCCTACTGATGTCTGCTCGGAACAGACCTATCTTTAGAAGGTGAGGGAAGGGTATCTTTGTCAATTTTTCTCTTGGTTTTGCAGTTCCTCACACCCCCTCCTTCACTGTCTCTGAGCGTCTCACAACCCTCAGACCATATTTTCATGGGGCATAAAGGAATGCATGGGGAAGGTGGAGAGCTATTGTAAATTGCCTCTTCCTCTTTCAGTCACCAGAAAATCCCCAGTGAAGATTCCATCCCCAGTAGGCTTTTTACCATTGTACATACATACATCCCTCTATAGTTGGCTTCATGGAAATACATTTTTACAATAACATCATCTGGATCTAACCATAGTGTATAATTTTAATAATGCTTTGTTTTTTGTTTTTTGTTTCTTTATGTGCAATAGAGAAATAATAGATGCAATTGGAGAAGCAAACTGAAGTACAGATGGACATTAAATAATGTTGGCTCTTCCAAAAGTATCAATATATCCAAACCACATCCTTGCGTAGATTGGCACAAGAACAACCCAGGAAGGCATGCAGATGTGGCAGACATTTAGTCAAATGTGCATAGGCTTAATTTGGACCTTCATATGAGTGTGTGTAGGCTAGGAGCATGGACAACAAGCACCCACTTAATACATTTATCTCACTGTTTTGATCATACTGTGGAAATGACTTGTTCTTTTTAATGATTCCCTGGCCTTTGCTTCTTCATTTCTATTGTTCAAGTTCTAAAAATCTGGTTGCATTTGGTAAATCTTATACACTGCAAAGCTGTGTGTACATAGGAGCTGCCCCAGTTAGTGCATTGTTAGAAAAAGTTCTGTCTACTGAGAATATTCACAGAGTGTTTTCTTTGAAATGGATGGGGCAGTAGCTTTTCTGGTAGAGATCTTGATATAGTGCATGGTGTTTGATTGTAACTGCTTGTGCAAACAGTTTCCATTAAGAGCAGTCAGAATGTGTTCCCAAGTAAATGCCTTAATGCCCTGAAGGCACCAGATCCACTCCAATCTTGAATGCTAAGCAAGGTTAGTACTTGGAAGAGAGACTGCCGGGGAGTATCAGATGGTGTACGCTATCTTTCAGAGGAAAGCAATTAGAATCCCCCCCTGAATATTCCTTGCCTAAGAAATCCATGGCAGCACCATAAGTCAACAGGCACCTTGAAAGCACATACTTCAAATGCATTAGGAACAGTCTGTGGTGGATAGCTGAGTGTGAGAATGGGGTGGGGTTTTTTTACCCATGTAGAGTTTTTTTTTTAATTGAGGAACAAGGAATCTAGTGATTTTCAGTATTTTAACAAATTAACTTTATTATTTGCAATATAAAAGTGTTTAATGCAAGTAATCAGTTCTACATCACCTTATCTTTGGTAGGATAAGAAAATGGCTGAATGAATTTCTACACTGAACAGTATTTTATTTTGGAAATAAGTGCTTCATTGTTTCTTTTTAAAGCTTTATGGTTTTAGAAATTCTTAATCAATTTGTACCTTTCCCCCCTTTTGGTTTCTAGACAGGATCCGTACCTCCAGCAGGTGCTGTCCCTCCTGCATCAGGTGCCCCTCCTGTGCAGCCTGGTTCAGGATTTGGAATGGTGAGTGAAACTTTATAAACTACTCCTATTTGTTTAAAACCCAACACAGTCACAGGGAGGATTACCACCATGTTTCACTTCTCCTAGTGACCTTTGCTTCCTTTTTGAGTGACATACAGACAAGACATTATGCTCTGTCAGGATTCTGTGCTAGAGGAAACAGAAATCACACTATTTATTTACATACATCCTTGCTTAATTTACTTAGTTTGCACAAGGCTTGGGGGAACGAGAAATTATACATTTTCCATATATTCTGCACTGCAGAATATATACTGCAGTGACTGGGATTCTTCAGCAGAAAACATAAAGTAATAATGTGGAACCTTAGGCCCTTGGGATGTCATATATTGACTCCAATCAGCCTTAGCCAACATGGCCAGTGGTCAGGGATGTTGGGAATTACAGTCCAAAAACATTTGAAGAACTACAGGTTCCCCACTCTGACCCTGGATAATGTGCCCTACCTGCAAAGTGTATGAATGGAGATGAAATCAATTCTTGACCAGTTCAAATTAAACTGTGCCTATTATGCTCAAAGGCTGGAGTATAGCATTGCTTGTTATGCTGTGACCTTCTCAGATTGACAAGCTGGTAATCCAAGAGCTTTCTGTGTTTGTACAGCAGGCACCATTATTTGTTCTCAAATCCTTTCCAGCAACCTCCTGGAGCAGGTGTTCCAATGATGCCACAGCAGCCTGTTATGTATGGACAGCCTATGATGAGGCCACCATTTGGAGCAGCTGCAGGACCTGGTGTACAAGTAAGAAATAAGAATTTCTTCAGTATAGCTTAATTTTTTAAAAATAAAATTAATCGCACCGTTTAACTTCCCACCACCACTATCGTCATATGGATTTTATATTCTCAGTGATTACTTTTTAAGCTGTTGTTCCAAAAGGATCACATTTTAAACCACTCCTCCTTCCTTCTAGCTGTGTATGTGCAAATATATGCTACGAGGCACCTGTATAACATTTTTGTTTAGCTAAAACCATATTAGGTCATTGTATCTGTTTTGTCTAATGTAGCCAGTCACTATTGCAGTAAACATGAGTAATATCCCGTTGCTCAAAACCGTCAAAGGGAAATCAGCTTCCCTTCTAAAGAAAATATTCTTCCAGGTACAATGATCAAAAGGGCCCTGCTGTTCTCAAAAATAAAAACTCCTTAACAAGGGGATAATGAAATAGGATCTAAACTCCAGCCTTAATGACTGAATGAAGTTTAATATAATGAAAACTTCTTTTTCATATAAGCGGCAGCTGTACCCTCCTCTTGCTGTGTGCTGTTGAACTTCGTTGAGAGGACAATAGATGAAGGAAAACAAGAACACTTTCATTTTAAAAGAAATGTGCGCAGGGAGCACAGGTCCTATTTTAAAGAAGAATTGTCCTTCTGGATAGTTTTCAGAAGTGCCCTTCTCCTTTAAACAGTATGCACACTCCCTATACACCTTGTTTTCAGCAACAGTGAAGGAGGAGTTACCATCATTGTACTGCTGAATTTGTGCTGCCCTCACATACGCTCAGCTCAAAAGGCACCCAGTGGAATAGGGTGTAAAATGGAAACGACATTCATTCACTGTATATCCATTGCATCTTAACTTTGATTGCAAGTAGCATCTTGCTATTTATCTTGCCATTATGCCCATGCTCATGTTTTCCCTTTTTCATTTTGCTGCTGTTCTTGACTGATGGAAAACCTGTTAAGCTGTCTCCAAGTCCCACACCTGCTACTCAGAGTCCCAAGAAACCTCCAACAAAGGACCCATTAGCAGATCTTAACATCAAAGATTTCTTATGAACTATTTAAGGTACGGAGTTGCTTTTTATATGCTCCACTGCAGTACAGTCAAGCTTATTCAGTTGCATTCCTCTCTGACGTTTCAGATGTAACTCTAAGCGTTTTAGTTTTAAAGGTTTTTAGTATTCTGCTAAACTTCTATTAAAGCTTGATTTTTACCTCCAAAGATCATTTTGGATTTTTAGCTACTTAAATCTGTCTTCTTTTCCTTTTCACAACTGCACACGCCCAACCCTTGCTAGCAGTTCCACTTTTGCCAAGGGGGCAAAAGCATTGCAGAGGAGGTTGTAGCTCATTGTGAAAAGACTGATATTTTTGAAATACCTATAGGTGTGTGAAATCTCACTAGGTTTTTCTCCACATTATTATGAAACAGACACAAACACAGGGGTAGAATTCCTCTTGGTGACTAGTTTTGTGGTTGCACTTTTTCTACAATGGTTCAGCCATAGCAAAGGAATGTAGTCACAGTCTGCCAGCTCCAAGTAGCCTCCTTCTCCGGTCGCTGACTTCATTCATGGTTGCTGCAACTTTTTTTGCCCTTCTGCTCATGTCATTATCCTGGCATAGAGTATGAACAGGATTTGGGCCAGATAAACTGATTCAGGGAAATTTTGCAATCTGAATATTCAGACGACAGGTTGAAACTACTCCTTCAGGGTAAACAATGATATGACCATATTATTTGCATAAAGATATCTTTTCTTGAAAACTTTCTCTCTCCCCCCTCTCTGTATGTATGTGTGTATGTATATGTATGTGTATATGTGTGTGGTGTGGGGGTGTGTGCATGTGTGTGCAATTTCTGTTTAAATATGTTCTAAATATTTCTAATTCTTTTCCCTTCTTCAAAACTGTAGTTTTCTGACAGGATAACTGAAGATGCAAGTTTGGAATCAACAAAGCAGAATTTTGTTGCTCAGAATTTCCAAGTGAGCCACCACTACCAAACCCAGTGCTTACTCAGACTTCTCTCCTACTTCCAAAACGTGTAGCACAGCTGTGAAAGTGAACATTAGGAATGTGTACTATATTTGTTGTTATCCCTTCTCTCTCTCTCTCTCTCTCTCTCTTTCTCAGTTTGTGTACTTGGGTTATTATTTATGTGTTTTACAACTTAAACAATGGATGTATGTTTCTGATGCCTTCTTAGTGCTTTTCTGAACCTATTTCAATAGGGACAGATTATGCAGCTGTTGTGTGTGGTGAGCCATTTGGAGCGACGTGTCTGTGTTTCTGGAGGTCTAAATGTAAATAACTCTGGCAAACCCTCTAAATTTTCCCCTTTAAAGTCCAGTTTCTCTTGTATATCTGTTATACAAAACAATAGTGTGATGATGATATCAGGTAGTAAGAAAAGCACTCTTCAATCCTACAACTCTTTTTCGTGTGGAATACATTTTTTCCAAATGCAAAATTCTCAATTTGTTGTGGGATATGTTTTATTTTTGTGGCACTGTACATGTTAAGTTTAAATTATAATTCAAAGTAATATAAAGAAAAATCTGATTTAATGCATCTTCTATCAAATTACTTCAAGAAAAGTTAAGAAAACAACTTATTGTATTGTCTTTTGCTGTCATTTAAAAAAAACAGCTTATATATCTGTTCTTTTAAATGCACTGAAAGATAAGTGAGAGGGGAGTTTCTTGCCATGCTGATGAGGAAAATCCATAGTGGAACAAACATTTCAAGAATTGTTAGGCTGATCAGTGTATCTACCGGCAAATTATGAAAAACTGGTTTGCTTTTTTTTAATTTAGCTTTTACATGCATCTGTTAGTTTGGTGCTTCTCTGTATATGCCTTAGACTAGTGTTTTTCCATCCCCATACAGCACTATGTATTTTCTGTACTGTCTGTGATTAGAGGTCACACTAAACTGGAGAATTGCACCCTTAACTGTAAACAAACAAACAAAAAGTGTTCTTTTAAAATTTTAGTTTGTTCTCTCATGCTGTTCGTGCTGATGGCTTGGCTTAAGATTTTTGACTCCTTAATAAGGTCACTGTTGATCAGTGTTACAAGCGGCTTGGCAGCTCTTTGTAAAAGCATACTAGGTTGGAAAGATGTTCACTGAAGTCTTTCAAATTAACTATTTAATCAATATATGGTACCATTTTTAAGAAGTGGTTGTAAACTGAATTTATTGTGGGAATAAGATACACTGTAATGACAGAGAGTTAGAGAGAGAATTTCAAAATGGATTTTCTTTGTATTTTGTTTTGAGAAAAACCCAGTGCATGTATACCCTCTGAGATGCAATAAAACACCTTGATCAAAGTCAATTCAAACACAGAAGTTGTCTCCTTTAATTACCCAGAACCAGTTACATTGTGTTGATAACACAGGGCACAATTTCTGTTTGGATAGTTCTGAAATAATGGTTGAATATTTGGATGTTCTTGCCATTTGTTTTAAAAACTGAATTCAGTCATGTCAAAGGTACACCAAATCCCCATTTGAATTTGATGACATTTTAAACTCCACTTAACTGCTTGAGAATTCTCTGAACTCTTGTGAGAGATGCTACAGCACTCTGCTGTATAATGCTGTGCATGTGTTTTCACAAGTGAGTCCCACTGTTTTCAGTGGGCCTTAATACTAGGAAAGTGTACATAGGATTGTGCAAAAAGCCATCAGTGTGTGAAATAAACTGAGAAGGCATTTCTTGTAGCTGACAAAAGTAAAATCAGTCAGGTTGGCTTGCATCAGAATCTTGTAAAGCTGGAAATGTTACAGAAAGTGCTAACCTAAACAGTTAGCAAGCTGTACAAATCCCCATTGGGCCATGGAAGCTCTGTGGGCAACTCGCATTCTCTCAGCCTCAGAGGAAGGCAAAGGTAACCATTCCCTGAACAAATCAGAGTGATAGGTTCGCCTTGGGGTTGCCATATGTCAAAAATGACTTGAAGGCACACTGCAACAACAACAAACTGATCCTACTTTGTGGAAATGTTACAGTAAGAAATTTAGTTTGGAGGGGAGCAAGAAATGAAAACATATAGTGCAGATGTATAAAATTATGCATGATATGGAAAATTGAATAGATAGATTTTCTCACTGTCATCCTGTTAGAAAATGAGTTCATCCAATGAAGTTAAATGGTGGGAGATTGAAGACAGGGAAAATGAGTACTTCTTTACACAGTGTGCGATTAAACTATGAAATTTGTTCTCACAAGATGTAGTAATGATCATCAGTGTCGTTTTAGAAGGAGAATAAGGTTATCAGAAAAAAATTCTGGAGAATAAGGTTAGCAGCCACAAACTGTGATAGTTATATGTTGCCTCCAGGGCCAGAAGTAGCATACCTCTGAATACCAGCAACAGGAGACGGCAGTTGCTTTTGTGGGCATCCATAGGTATCTGCCTGACCAGTGTGGGAAGCAGGAAGCTGGACTAGATAGAGCCCCAGGAAGCTTCTCATGTTCTTACATTTCTTCTGTTCACTGTGTTAGTTTTGAAACTATATTGTGCAATGATTATTAGTACTCTCATTAGCTCTGTAAGTACTCTCAGAAACTGAACTCATGTAACACCTTGTTCACTAGCCCAATAGCACTTCAAGGAGGCCTCCCAAAGTGCTATTAATTTTGCAGAGAAGCCATGTGCATCCTATATAGCTTGCCTTTGGTTTAAAGGAAGATACAGGTCAGGGAGCAGGGAACACCATCTAAAGTCCCCAAAAACTCATTAGAACTCATGATGTTCCTTGTAACTCCCTTCAGAAAGAACAGGTAAGATGCAGCCCAGAAAACCTAGACCTTATCAAATAATGTTTCCAACATCATCCCAACCTGAACATCAGCATGTGATGCTATCATATCCCAAGTACTGCGTCTGTTTTGATTGGTAACCGCTTTCATAGGTCTCAGACAATTTTTTACCCAGTAGTGACATCTGTAGCAAGAAATTCCTGAGACTAAATCAGAATTCTACATCCTAAACATGATCATTAAGATTGAGCCCTGACCTGTTCTCTACATGAAATAGATCGCAGAGCATTTTTTGAAATGTGAGTAATGATACCAGAATCTGATGAAATTTTGGTGCTCATCCTCTCTGAAAAAGAGAGGCAGGGTGAATACATTGTATGCCGAAGACACCAGGTCCAGTCTTTCTCATCTCCAATTAAAAGGACCAGGTAGCAAGTGATGGAAAAGGTCTTTGATTGAGACCAGGAGCCAATGTAAGTGAACAATATGGGACTGAAGAGGCAAATTGTCTGAGCCGGTACCCGTCCTAAAAACACGTATTGATTGTTCCTGAGGAAAGTGATCGAAGCAGAAGTTCTAATTATGAACATAAACTTAATGTCATTCCTTAGAATTTTGGAGATTTCAGCATTGTGCTGGGTATGAGGCACATGTCACCATGTCCTGAGGGAACTGTGACAAATAAGTTGTCTCAGGGACTACATGATCACCATAGCATTTTTAGCCCAACAGACAAGTCCTGATACAGTTACGGGCTAGTCCAGGTAACAAAGACCTAGGGCTGTATTTAAAACACTTGTGCTCCAGGCTGAATGGTAGCCATAGGGCAGATGTGGATTCGGCAGTCACCCGAGACTGGTCTGATGGTAGTTTCAAATAAATCGCTGATCTGGGGGTCTTATACTTAGTTTGATTCTCGAAGACTCTAATGCTCCAAGTTAAACAGTTCTGTTCAGTGGAAATCCCCTTTAATTTCAAGGAGGCTTAATTTCCATGTGTACCTGCTTATGATTGACAGTATAATCCTGATCTTTCTAAATAGCTGTACTATGGCTGAGCTATGTCAAAAAAAAAAAAAATTACAAGGAAGAGTATTGTACAGTTGTTGGAGTTTTTGTTTAATACCTTTGGTCAAGTCTGGACATGTCTAGGTTGCATTGTTTGAAATAATTGCAAAGGCTTGAGAGGAAACTTAGCATACCACTCTTTTAATGTGAAATATGTTTTTTTCAGAGAGCCAGCATGGCATAATGGTTTGAGTCTGAAGACCAGGGTTCAAATCCCTGCTGGGCCATGGAATCCCACTTGGTGACCTTGGACAAGTTACACTCTCTCTGCTTCAAGAAAAATGGCACACCCCCTCCAAACAAGTCTTGCCAAGAAAAGCCTATGATAGGGTCACCTTGTGTGTTTATGTGCCTTCAAGTCACCTGTTGGCTCATAGTGACCCACGGATTTCATAAGGTTTTCTTAGGCAAAGAATACTGAGAGGTGTTTTTGCCAGTTGCTTCCTCTGAAGTATAGCCTACAGCAGCTGATATTCATTGGTGATCTCCTATCCGGGTACTAACCAGGGCTGACCGTGCTTAGCTTCCAAGATCAATGAGATCTGGTGTCTTTAGGGGATTTAGCAGTGATATAGAGTCAAGCTGATTGACTCAAACTCGAGTCGGACTCAAGTCACTTCAGGGACTTGACTTGGACTTGACTTGGCAATAAATGATAGGCTGACTCAACTCAACTCGTGATACATCTGTTTTTAATGACTGACTTGCTGCCCTTGGTAGTCCCATCTCCTCCTCCAGCCTTTTTCCAATCAGCAGTGAGGGAATATTATGGTGATGAATCAGTGAGAGCTGCACATGGTCCTTTTCCCTGCCTCTGTGCCTCTCCTTTGTTTCCCACGTTTTTGAGAAGCCTTTTATAGGAAAGGAAAAGTGTGGAAGGATTGAAGGTGGGGGAAACAGGAGTTTGTGGGTCTTACCGGTGAATGTGGGCATAGAGTGGTTTCAGCATGGTGGGATGAGGGGAGGTTGGGGAAGGTCATCTCCAAGAGGAAGCTACACCCCACTTTCTCATGGCTGACAGAGTCTGGGTACCTATCCTGGTAGCTTCCTCATGAGTAAGCAGGATTTGATCCAACCCCTAAACCATGGAAGGGCAGGGAGCACCTTCCAAAAGGAAGCTACACCCTATTTTCTCATGGCTGGCAAAGGAAGCATAACTATCCCAGTTGCTTCCTCAAGAGCAAGCAGTACAATCCACCCTTGAGATTCAGGCATTTCTCTTTCATGAGGAGTCAGTAGCTGCTGTTTGACTGGTTCTCATCCCCTCCTCCTCCTCCTTCTCTCCATCTCCCATCTTGTCAACAGCCCATCCTGTCACTCCCTTTCTCACCTTCTGTGAGTGATGCCACCAGCCATAGAAAGTGGGGTGTAGTTTCCTTTTGGAGGTGCTCCCTGCCCTTCCATAGTTTAGGGGTTGGATCTACTCCTGCTTTCTCATGAGGAAGCCACCACGATAGGTATACTGTACTCCCTTAAAGCTTCAGCCCTTAAAGACAGGTTTAACATTTGGCTGAAGCATCACTGATGCAAAGTGGGGGGGAAAAAGTGACAGGATGGGGCTTTGATTTTCTAGTTATTGAAACTTAACCCTCCCCCCCATCACCACCACTTCCTTTTTTGTCAGTTAAAGTTGGCCCCCCATACTTGAGACTCGACTTGAGATTTGGAATAAAAGACTTAAACGCATCATTGGGAGTTGGGCCCCTATGTTCACCTTAGGATCACCGTAAGTCAGAAATGACTCGAATGCATACGACAACAATTTTTTCCAGAGATTGTGGGAACAGTGCTTTTCACACTCTACATCATGAAATGTACCTGTGTGGATTATGCAACAAAGAGTTTCTTTGTTTCATTTTTGTGGACATTTCTCTTTCATCCATCAAGTCAACAGCACACTGTTGCTATTATAATTGTCTGACTTAGAAACAGATTATCTCAATTCTTCCCTTTGTATTGGGGTAGACCACTGTGGCCAGATCCCGGAACCACTCTTCTTCCCAGGACTTTCTGGGGTTCATATAGACTCACAAAATGGGGGGGGGAGTACATGGGAGCACTTTAACCTATTTAAAATGTGAATTGCCTGTCCTCTCCTATGGCTATAGTTCTCTCTTGCTTTTTTTTCCCCCCTTCTTGCAACCAAACTGGCAGTTGGAGAAGTTTGGGGCTGCTAAAACAGCTGCAGGGATGTCACCCCAGAAGCACACCTTGGCCATCACTGCTCTGTATTATGCTTACTCTGTTCAAATGGATACAGCCTATATCAACAACAATATAAAATTAAATACAAAATTGTCCTACTGATGGGACAGTCTCACATTTTTTGTAGCGCAGGTTTGGAAAAAAAATAAGGCTTGAAAAGTGAATTTAAGAAGGAGTTGATGGAGTTTACAGGTTTAAACTCTGCTCCGGCATAGAAACCCACTGGGTGACCTTGGGCAGTTCACACACTCTCAGCCCCAGAGAACCCCATGATAGGTTCTCCTTAGAATCAGAGAAAAGCTGGAGGTATACAACACACACACACACACACACACACACACACACACACACACACACAGTAAAACAGTTGAAAAGCAGTGAACTGGAAAGCAAGTTTTGAATCTAAGGCCGCCCTCTGGTGGATATATAAAAACTCTTTTATGTTACAATTTGATATGATGCACGTCTCCGTTATTTGCTTCCCAGCTGAAAAATAGGTTTCCTCACCCTCAGGAAAGCCAGTGGGGAACCATAACAGGCAGGTGAGAATTTTGCGATGTTCACACACCAAAAGTGTTTCAGGAAATTATTCTGCACAGAAAATGGGAGTGTGCACGAAAACTGAGGAACAGAGAGAGTCCTGCCAAAACAAACAAAAACCACACAGTTTTGCAGGAAATCCATGGTTTCGCATAAAATATCTCTTTTATATTTAAATGCACATTTTTAATTTTCAACAAAAAAACCCCCCAGAAAGTTCACAGAAAAAAACTGTCTCCAGAAACATATACTGTTTGTGAAAGTGATATGAGTTTTGCCTCTCCGCCCCCCAAAACCCCTCATGAGTATTTCTAGAAACAATTTTTTTTGTATGTCGAAATTGTACTCTTTATACAAGAACCACATTTTTCATGCAAAAAAAAAGAAAAGAAAAGAAAAGAAAAGACTTTTCAGAAATGCAAGGTTGGTGGGTTTTGTGCAAAAACATGACTTTTGCATCAACGCCCCCCGCATTTCTCTAGTAACAGTAAGAATCCTGTTGAATTACAGAGCTATGCAGTGAATTCCAGCCAGTTCCTCCCCTAGATCCTTGCTTACCAGGGTAGCAGCAACCAACTAATGTGGACCTTTCTCTTGTCACTTAGGAACAGGTGACTACTACTGCTCCCATCTCCTCCCAAAAGGGATCTCCATTGTGACAGATCCCTATTGCAATCCCCTATAATTCTGGGGATTGCTCATGAAAGGGGGTAGGGTTTAAATGTCAGCTGCTTTCCAAGGCATAGAAGAACAGACTCCCATCGATTGCAGTGGGTGTTTCTTTTTAAGTGGGGACTGGAACTTTCATGATCCCAACACATTCCCTAAACTAGGCGCTACACTGGGATTGTAAGTATCACATAACTCCAAGTTACACATTTGTAACTCCCCAACAAGATTCCAGACAGTGGGGGGGGGGGGGTTGCATAAGTATTGTTGGGGATTCTGAAAAAACATATTTATGTATGAAAATTGTTTTTTCAAAAAACCCTGAAATTTCTTGTGAAAAATATTGGCCTGAATTCTGTTGCTAGTCCTACCTGAAGTAGACCCAAAGATCAGTGATACTGATTTGCCATTCAATAACTCATTGAATGGGTCTACTCTAATTGAGACTAACCAACGGAATTCCGGTAATTTTTTAAAATAGAAAACCTACAGTTTTCATGCAAACCATCCCACATGTATTTCTGTGCAGAATAATTTCTTGAAATACTTCAGGATGTGCAAATACCAGGCAAGAACTATGCAGAAAGACTCATTTTCTCCTGCAACAGGTAGAAAAGTACTGGAATTAATCTTCCTCTCACGGGAAGACATAGCTATTACTAGCATGAATGTAGCTTTCCTCACAAGCTACATAATATGTGACAAAGAATCCTGGAACCAGTAGGTGGCAATCTGGAACCTGCTGTGAAATATTAGATGTCAAAAACTCAGCAGGACAGTTGAATTTTATGCATGTTTTTTCAGACCTATTCCTAATTGAATTCTGTAGGACTACTTCTTAAATAAACGTGCCTAGGTTTGTAGCTTTAGTTTACATTGTGTGGAATATGCTGGTCTTCCAATTATCTGGTGATTTTGCAATTATCCTTTTCTGTCTTAATATAAGTGCTCCAAATCCCAGTTCCTTGGGTAGGGAATGCCAACTTAGAGTAGAATCCATTGAGGGAGTCCCATGAGCTACAGTGCAGACAAATAACTAGAATATAATTGGGGCTCATGCCTTTTAGCATTCAAAATACTTTTCTCCTTTTACTGGGACCCACAGCAGTCCCTATCATGATTTTAAAAGCCAGATTCAACCAACAGCCCAATAAGTTGTAAGATCGAAATGCAATTAAACACCCTATCATATTAAAATAATGACTGGGGGGGAAAAAAACAGTTTCAAACAATTCAAAAGCTCATGGGCATGGAGGATAGCACATCCCTCTAAAAATCCCTTCCTCAGAAACAGGCAGCTGCCACTTTTTTTGCAACTTGCAACTTGCCTTCCCTGAAGAGTTCCAAAACCTGGAGGCAACTACTGAAGGGATCCTAGCTCACATCTGCACTAAACATGCTTGTATGGGTGGCGGAGCCAAGAAAAGGAACTCACTGAAGATTTTGAAACTTAGAAAGAGAGATCGTCCTTGAGATCACCTGGACCCAAATCATATAAGGTTTTATAGGCTGTAACCTATAACTTTTGAGTTATGTCCCAAAAATGGAACAGTAGACAGTGAAGCTTTCATTGAAAAGTAAGGTATATATTTCCTGTAACTATATTCAGTCAACAGTTCGGTTTCAGTATTTTGAATCTGGTGGAGTTTCTGAACACTTTCCAAAGACAGTACCATGTTGAACATGTTACAGATAGGTTACAGTAATCTGAAAGGGATCCAAGGCATGAATGACCACGGTCACATCAAATATCTTTCACGAATGGATGCAGCTGGCATGCTAACTTTAACAATGTCAAAGTAATTGATTAGGCCACTGATCTAGGAACTGTCCTTGAGCTGTGACTTTTCAGGGAAAGTGTTAACAGCTTCCATAGTTTAGATGGAAAGGATAAGAGTTGGGTGTCATCAGTACTGATGGCACTGGGTCCCTAAGTTTTAGACTGTCTCTCCATGTTAAATGGGGGGGGGGGTTGAGGAGAAAGCCCCAAAGGACAAGACAGGCCATTGGCTATGAAGGCAAATAGGAATCCTCTTCTGAACTTTCTCTTCCAAAAAGGGCTGGAGCCAATGTAAAACATCTGAACACCTCTCAGCCTGATCGCAGTAAGACATCTCTCAGCCTGATGACAGTAAGACAGCCCAGAAGCCAGCCATGATCAATGATGTTGAAAGCCACCATGAAAACCATCAAAACCATACTCCTCTCGTCCAATTTCCAGGACAGATCATTTCATCAAGGCAACCAAAGCTTTCTTTGTCCCATAACCAGGCTGATACCAGACTGAAATGGATCTAAGTAATCCATCTCATCCAGGAAGCGCTACAGCTGAGAAGCCGTCCCATGGTCCTAAACCCTTTTTTGTAATATGGCAAGGTTTTTGTATTTTACAAAAGACTAATACTTCAAGATTAAAATAAAAAATGGAGACAAGGTATAGCTTTGTGGTGTGCTGCAAAATAGTTCGGAGAATTTCACAAGCAGTAACTCCCATATATGAGTGACTAGTTTGGGATAATCAATTTCAATTAAGATTTTGTCCTAAAGGAAAAAATAGAACTTTATGAACTTGACATGCAAAATCAGGTCCTTCATGTCTGCTCAATAAATATATCCAAGCAAAGATCTTCAACTCTGAGATACGCCCATCCAAAAAGCTTCAGAGTGGTTAAAGTACTGTGGCAAGAATTCACGTAGCTTAGTAGTTTGTGTGTATCTTAGAAACGCTTGGATCTGTGGGAATTTGTCTCCATAGTCTAATATCATGGCTTAGTTTTATTCTACCCAGTAATTTTAGTGTGGTTTTAATTTTTTTAATTTGGCAGCAGCTGAAAGATGGATTAGGTTTGTTCTGAGGTATTTTTAAAAGCTGTTGAAAAACACATGGACTTTACCAACATACTACTTACAACCTTAGAATTGTCAGCCTTTTTTGGGAAAGGGATGTGGTTGTTGAAATGTGGCACATCAAATATAGTCCTCTGTGAGTCGTGTAGATTTCCAAGAAGAGTTGAAGTCTGAGATAAATATCTTAGGTTCTTTATATTGCCAGGGGATGCTTAGACAGCATCAGAAGGTATGTGTTTGAAATAAGTGGCTGATTTTCTCTACCCGTTTTATGTGGATTAGGTTATACAGATTTCTGTTGGTGTTTGCACTCACTGCCTTCTCTTTTGCAGTTCTTTTTAAACATTCTGTATTACACGAATTGCATGGAGTTGCTGACAGTAACAATGTTAAAATTCAAAGAATCCTAGTTAAAATCCATAGCTTTTGCTCCCTGAAGAAGGAGAGGTTCCTTGAAAACAACCCTTCATGTCTTTCTCTGTGCTTGGGAGAAGCTGTTCCAGTCTGTGAGTTGGAGCTGTACCATACTCTCCAATGTTTCAAGATGAAAACCAAGCAAAGATCTTCAACTCTTGCTCTGAGGCCAGGCAAGATGGCAAAAGTTATTAATGAGGAAGAATGCACACACTAGGAGAGACCACAGCAACTTGCTTTAGCCTGAGTTTACAACAGCCATTCTCAACCTTTTTCTTTTCTTTTCTTTTTTGGGCATGGCCCCCTTAGGAACTCTCCTCAGATTCCAGGAGCTCCTTTTTAAACAGGGATACAACACAAACAGATATAAAGAAAATCATTTACCATTGAACACCAAGAAAACTTTAACATTCCAACATCCTGGACAAAACTTTGAGAAAGACTATACAAAATTAAAGATCTATCAGGCCTAATGTGATCCTTGAGCTTGGTATTTTTCTGCAAGTTTCATGATATCGGGTTCCAAATTAGACAATGACAGTCAAGGAAACTGTCAAACGGAAAGATATTACAAACTACTAACTCAATTAAATTTGCTGCTTGAGTATTCCACTGGTTTAGTTACCAGGGCCCCCATAAACCCTTGGGGCTCACTTTCTGACAGTTTTCAGCCTGTGACACCCTGCAAATGTGCCAGGGCCCCCCGGAAGCCACGTGGTCCCCATTGAGACTGGCTGGTCTACAAGGAAGGGCAAGACTCCATCCCTTCTCTCCTCTCCTCTCTCCCCTGCTCAATTACCTGAGTGACAACTACTTTGGCACTCTAGAATCAATTTGCAACAACAGAAATAAGCTGAGGACAAAGGGAGAAGGGGGGAGGAAGAGAGAGAACCAGGATATTTCAAAAGCAAGTAAAAAATTGAGATGATAGGATTAAGGACAGGGGGCCATATGCTGTAGCTTTTGTACAAACAAGCTATTATAGATGACAAGTAAGATTCAAAATCTATAGGCTACCTGCATGTTGTATGGGAGTGTCACAACAACCATGGCCAGAATTCTCTATGGTAGTTAAAATGTGTAACCTGGAATTACACGGTTGTGACTGTTACATATTTGAGGTCCCTATGTAGTACCCAATTTGCAGTAATTGAAATAAGCTGAGGACAAATGGGGAAGAGGGAGGAGGAGAGAGAAACTGGGATATTTTAAAAGCAGCTGAAAAAGTGGGACGAAAGAGGATTGACTGGGATTGTCTCTGCCAAACTGGGACACTTGGACGGTATGTAATTCCTGGACGGTGGGGTGCTAATGCTAATTATGTTCCAGGCTTGAACACTGACCATACTAGATTTGGGTGAATTACGAATAAAGTCATGTTAAAATTGCCACCTTTCCATACTTCTAACATAGATTTGGAATAGCAGGTTAGAGCTCAAAAGGTGAATGACCACACTTCTTTGCAGAAACCTTCACTGCTGCGGACACCATCTTCCTCCCCAGAGAGAAAGCTCTTCCTGTCTAACAAATGGCTTCTGACTGAGCTCGTTTTAAGAATTCTTGTTTCATCTTGTTGTGTGCCTTCAGGTCAATCCTGACTTATGGCGACCCTATCACAGGGTTTTCTGGGGGCTGAGAGTATGTGATGCTCCCAGGGCCACCCAGCAGGTTTCCATGGCTGAACAAGGGTCATAATCCACACTCAGGCCATTTCTGCGCTAGACTGTTATAGCGCTTCCATTCCGCTTTCAACCTGGCCGGCCCCTCCCTAAACTGCAAACCCCAGGATTCCATAGGAGGTTGAAAGTGGAATGAGAGCACTGTAACAGTCTAGTGCGGAAATGGCCTCAAACTACTACACTACTTTCTGTTACCTAATCAGTAATGGTAGGGCCACATTAAGGTTTTCATAGGCCCTAGGCACTCCTGTATTTGACTTCCTGCCTCATCTCGACTCACCGCTAGGGATGTTTTCATAAGCCCTACAATCCTATTTTCCGAGGGCCTAAAATTTTCATAGGCCGTAAGCATTGTACCTAAAGTGCCTAACGGATAAGGCAGCCTGAATAATAGGACTTCAGGCAACGGCCACATCACACTGTCTGTTGCCTTATACTGATTTTCCTAAGCTTTCTACTGAAGCTTGTCTCTTAACTGTTTTAGCAGCCATCCTATCGCTTATCTGGGTGTTGTTTACATGACAGTGAAATGTGTACTTAATTGTATCTTTTCTGAAAACCATTTTCAGTAATATATTGGTTATGAGCAAGCCTTAATCGTCAGTTACATTTCTTGAATGTACTTGCTGATGCTAAATAGATCCTCTTCATAAGAAAAGGAGCCTATGGCTATAAATCGAGTAACTGGTCGTTGCTTTATACAAGATGCCCGCTGTGCACTCTCTTGTATCATATAACATATGCTTTATGAAATTATATTGTCTATTGTGATGTCCTTGGTTCCAGACTGCAGCCGCACAGTGAGCATCCAAATTTAGCAGAAAAAGTAGGCTCCAAAATGAGACTGTCCCCCGAGTTCTGCAGATGTCTTTTTACCAGCTTCCAGTTTCTGAAAAAACATCCAATGTGGTCTTGACACTGGCAAAGCACACAACTGTGCCCAGCTGTTGGAAAGCTGTGTCATTTCAGGCCAAAGCAGCACTCTGTAACTGATGTGGTCAGAGAAGTAGACACAGGACCCACTTAAGGCTGAGCAAACTGCCATGCACTTACAATGTTGTCTCCACCTTGCATGTTAAAATTAAAGGCTGCCTTTTCCAGTTTAGGAGGAGTACCACAGTCTTCTGTCATCTGAGTAACTTTCACTGGCACGGTGTAGATGTAAGGATGCTTCATCACCAAAGCGTAGTCTGGCCACGGGGAGAGCTTTGCAGGCATGTTTCAAACATTAGATTAGCTTCCAGTGGTGTAGTGCTGCAGAAACCAAAAGCTAGAATTAGGGAGCAACCACCTAGAGTTTCTAGATCTCAGGATCTGGCCCCAAATCTCAGGTCCTGGACCCTGTTCTCCAATCCTCAGGGCATGCGAGAGGAATCTCAGGGTGAGGAAGATGGTGGGATACTACAGAGGTCAAAACCTATGACTAGGAAGCAATCCAGATCTCAGTGCTTACATATTTTCCTTATGCTGTCAAAAAATGAAACCGAATAAAAGTGAAATAAAATTGGGTAAAA
The DNA here is from genome assembly GCA_030412105.1 of Cyclura pinguis. Taxonomy (NCBI): domain Eukaryota; kingdom Metazoa; phylum Chordata; class Lepidosauria; order Squamata; family Iguanidae; genus Cyclura; species Cyclura pinguis. The sequence continues at coordinate 125,553,914 of CM059599.1, forward strand.
TCAGACAAGTACTTCTTGCAGTCTGGAGGACACACAACCCAGGGGAAGCTGCTTTTGTGTAAGCCTACTGGGGAGAGAAAGATTCTGCCCTCTCCTCTTCTTTCCTCCCCATTGAGCTGAGTGGAAATGACTTTCACACATTGGACTCAGTCTGCAGCAACTGAAGTGAGCCAAGGACAAAGGGAAAAGTTGGAGGAGGCATGATAAATGCTGACATTTTAAAAGCAGCTGCAAAATTGGAATGCAGAGGATTAATTGGGACTCTTCCTGCCAAACTGGGATAGTTGGAGCACATGCAATTGCAACATACTTGACAATACCTGAAGAAAACATTGATTTAGGGAATATGAAATGCCACTATATAAAGTTGGCATTCATAATACAAGTTTCAAGACAGTGTGGAGAACAACTGTTTCCTGCCCATCACATTCCTAGTCTTTAGATAAGAGTCAGTAAATGACCATTTTCTACAAATGCTTCCAGACTATTAAAAGTTTGGCAACAGTGGCTGGGCTGATTTAATCTTTTGAACTATGAACTTCTTATAAAGCCACTTGCTGTATATATGTCAATTAGGCTGCCACCCAGTTATGTGTAAGTCACGTTTTATGCTAAAGAGAGAGACTTAGGCAGGAGATATATTGATTGTGATTTATAGTTCCCATTCTCTATTTCTCTAGACTATTAAGCATAACGATTTCTGGTTTTTCTTTGAGACAATCCCAGTAAAGATATTCTTTTGCTGATCAGAAGCTTGTAGAAGGTATGCACCTAGTCATGAAGGGTAAGTGTCCTGATTAACATGCCTCCAGCTCAAGTTCATCATAAGCCGGGTGGTCAATGCTTCTCACTTGGTTGGGTGTGCCAATGCAGTTTTCATCATCACCCTGAAAGCTTGCTTGTGACCCAGCAGAATTACTTCCTACAGATTCCATTTCTGCATCACCAGAATCAATAGGACTATCTGTGTGTCACAGCCTTCTTCAGCAGAAGGATCTTCAAAATGCAAATCAATCTTCCACAGTCTTATTCGCTGGTCCCAAGATCTCCACCTATATACTGCTTAAATTTATCTGGAGTCTTTGGGTGGACCCCTAGATCTGAGAAACACCTTGGAACCTCTCAGATGTATCTACCAAATGCAGCATATTCTTCCCATAGTTTATTTGGTTTTGTTTCCTTAGTCTTAAGTTCTTCTGCCAGCAGACAGATTTTGCTCTCTTCCAAACTGACTTATCAAGTGTGCGTGTGTGTGTGTGTGTGTGTGTGTGTGTTTTGCCATTTCTTTATTCACAGTCGTCTTGATTTTATGGTCTTCAGCTGCAGCTCCCCATTCTGACTGCTTATGTTGTTTGAGTGCTGTGGAACTATCCGGTCTGCCATTTATTAGCCTGCATGTATCTTTGTAAGCCAAGATCCTACACTGTCAACTAAATTGGGAATGTGCAACTAAGTATTTTCTCCTGGGTCAACTTCCAAAACCTACCTTTAACAGCCAGCAGCTACTCTGAATGATGGAGGTCTACTCTGCTGGTTATTGGGGTGCAGCAGGATGATGTTTCCTGCCCCTTCTCAGTGATCTGCAGTGCAATGAAGAATTGCAATGGGGTCCTGCTTCTGATTGTTGTAGGCTCACTTGCTGGTGGGAAGCAGCTGGTAACATCATCTTGCTGCACCCTAATCACCAGCAGAACAGTGCCCCAATCATGAATACATAGTATAACTGAATACGGTTCATCCTCCACATTTGCTAGGGTTAGAGGTACAGGAGTCTCACAGTAGTGGAAAAATCACAAATTATCAACATGTGTTTGTCTGTCTGTGGAAAGGGGTCTGAGCCATGGTGGGGAGAAAGGGCATCCAGGGTCCAAACCAGGACAGGGAAAGGAGAAGGAAAGGGGGTAGGTCAGCATGGTGGTCCCATACTTGCTCCTTCTTGCCCATCTCCTTGCTTGGGTGGGTGGGGAGCATCAAGAGAGGGTTTGTGGTGCTGAGAAATGGAGCTGTGAGCCATCTCTAGTTGGTCAGGCAGTGGCTGGTGGAGGAAGAGAAAGACCAGAGGTGGTTTTTTAAAGGGCAGTGTAGCCTGATCAGTGGCACCAAGAGGGAAGCTTCCCCTGGAAAAGGAGCACCTGAGATGGGGAGGCAGGGATTGGAGAAACTTGCAAATAATCAAATCCATGAAAAGCGAAACCCACAAATGTGGAGGGCTGACTGTATGGAGCAGTTTCAGATCTGTAAGCCTCGTTTACAAATCTGTAATTGCAACAGAAGGTACCACCTATCATCATCACCATCATCATCATCATCACCATCACCATCATCATTGGGCAAGCTTGAATCAGATGTCTGTGTTTTCCATTTGAGCCACATTTCATTCCTCAGTGTCAGAGTTCAACTCCCTGCCTGTGTCTCTCTGCCAGCAAGGGAAGAAAGGCGATAGTTCTTGTCCAAGAGGAGGAGGCAGTGAGGGGTGTCCAAAGGCAAAGAAACAAGTAGAGATGCTGAGCCAAGCCAAAGCCAAGGTCAAATCCAAAAGGTCCAGAATGCTGAAGGTCAGTCCAAAAGGGTCAAGAGAGCCGGAACACAAGGGTTGTGAGAGCTTGAGTAGTGATTTGCTACAAGCAAACAGCAAGCCACACCGAGAGACTTATATAGCTGACGAAAACAGGTGTTACTCATTGTTCTGTTTACTCAGTCTTGCCAAAACGGTTTCCTTCTCAGCTGCTCATTTCTGTCTCCTCCATGATTGGCGGCGGGGGGGCAAAGGTGGACCTAATTCCTCTAAGTCATTGCTGGTCCCTCCTCCCACTGACACTGGTTGCAACAACTCTGTCTCAGCTTGTCTTTCAGCTGTGTTTCCAAGATTGTTTGGTCTATCTCTGGCTATGTTTCTGGCACAATCAATTGCTCATCGACCTCTGAGCCATCATCTATCACACTCAGGTCCAACAACCTGGTGATCTCCTGTGAACACAACTGCCAAATGCAGCTTCCAAACGAGCTCCACTGGTGAAAGGACATGATGGCATGAGCATGTGATTGTCTCCTTTCTCTTTAAAGCACAAGAGAAAGTGCCTTTCCTCCACCCCCAACTTCTTCACACTCATCTCCATGGCCTTTGTTTCACTTCACAAGGTTTTTTGACCTCTATCTGCCATCTGAAGAATGCAGTTCAATAACACCTGGGGTATCACACGGTTCCCTCCTCTGCTCTAACTCTGGCCCTTTTTGCACGGCATTTGCCATGCAAAAGAGGGCTTGGAGTGTCGCGCGATTGCGAGGAGCGATCTGCACGACGCACTCACAATCGCGCGACGCTCCAGGGGCTGGCAGGGGCCGATTGCACACCTTTTCATTTTCGGCTAGAAGCCAAAAATGGTGCGCGATCGCACATTGCTCCCGGGCCCCACGCGCACTTACCTGACGTGCGGAGCCTCTGGAGCCCAGCCAGTCACGCTTCCTGCCCCAGTGCAGCCTGGGAAGGTCCCAGGCTGCACTGCGGAAGGAAGAGGTGGGGCTCTCACACGAGCAGGCAGCTCGTGCAGAGCTGAAGCAGCAGGAAAGGGAGAGCCTCTCGGCAGAGGCTGCTTGCGCAATCCCCGCATCCCAGTGCTGGAACAAGGTAAGGTGCAGAAAGGGTCTCTGTCATTGGGAAGTCACGCTTCTTGTTGGATCACAACTACACAATACTGACAACACCTGGAAGGAAGGGGGTGGTTTTGCAACTGCAGGTTGCACCACACAAAAATGTCCAAAGGCAAGAAGTTCTCAGTGGGTTCCTCCACTTTGTGCAAGTTGTCTCACAGAGCATCTTAATTAATGAATTCAACTTCAAAATGATTTAAATGGTCATTAAATATTTACCACTTTTTTGGCCCCACTTACTGTGGGATGTATACATGTTCCCATGTTCCCTCTTTCTCTTAGTCTCACAGTAAAGTAGGCTAAGAGATGGTGACTGGCCATGCTTAGATGGTGAAACATCATAGAATCATACAGTTGGAAGAAACCACCTACCAACCCCCTGCCATGCAGGAATCCACATCAAAGCATTCCCAACAGATGGCCATCCAGCCTCTGGTTAAAAACATCCAAAGAAGGAGACTCCACCACACTCCAAGGCAGCATATTCCACTGCCGGACAGCTCTGACCGTCAGGAAGTTCTTCTTGAGGTTCAGGTGGAATCTCCTTTCCTGCAGCTTGAATCCATTGCTCCTTGTCCTGGTCTCTGGGGCAGCAGAAAACAAGCCCGCTCCCTCCTCCGCATGACATCCCTTCAAATATTTAAAAATGGCTATCATGTCCCCTCTTCATGGCTATCATGTCCCCTCTCAGAATGAATCTGCAGCCCCTTTTCTTATATTTGTTTTATTTTTACTACATTTATATCCTACTTTTATTTTCACCATGGAACTTGAGATGCTGCACAGAGAATTCCAAGCAATCTCTCATCTAATCGCCGATCAGACCCAGACTGCCTGACTTTACCAAGGTTTATGAATTGTGTGCCACCTTCTCAGACCACACCTTAGGAACACAGAAATCAATAGCTGCCATTCAATGTGTGTTCTGGAATTGGTTTAGCTTCTTTTCCCACACAGGCCAGGTTTTCTTTTTCTTTTCTTTTCTTTTTTTCAAACACTCCTCGAAACCAACTCCAGATGGGGATTAGGCTTCAGTGAATAATCAGTCCTGACTTTGGCAAATGCCTACTACAGAAGTTTTCATAAGATTTACATAAATCTAGACAAAATAAACGGACTCCTTTTAAGAAAATTATATAAGGCCAGAGTAGATTTTCTGAGCATTGATACTCAGTTATACAAACCTGGTTCATCAGTAGGGTTATAGTTCCATTAAATCTACTGTTTCCTGTTGCCTGAACTACCACGTTCCAAGGGAGCAGGGCAAAGGGATAACTAATGGTAGAAGACTGCCATTCTTTTCACTGCCTGTGATTGCTGCTGAATGCCAGACAGAAATTCCACAGCTGCAGTTCTTCCATCACTACATTACTAGGTCAAAGATATTTTTCCCATTAAAGTGTATATTACTGTGTAGCTGAGAGAAACAAAACAGAACCACAAGTGCAAAATGGTAACAGTACAGTAAAAACTGCATTTAAAGCATGGGCGAAAAAGTAATTATTTTTTACCTCTACGGTGTTTAAACATGTATTTTAATCTGTACAGATTTGAATGAATGGAATTTCTTGCGGGTTCATCCAAGGTGATTGGCCAGTCTAAATGTTCTGAAAAAGTTCTAGGCAGTGATAATGCAATTTGTCTACGGAGGAATGAATTTCGAACATTAAAGGAACGGCAAGGTCAAGCTGGGTGGTATGACCCCCATGCTGCTTTCAACCACAACATGACAGAAAATGCATTTCATGCATTAAGACTGTGGCTCAGGCCATTTCTGCACTACACTGTTATAGTGCTATTATTCCACTTTCAACATTCTGTGGAATTCTGGGACTTGCAGTTTTAGGGAGGGGCCTTTAGAATTCTCAGCCAGAGAGCTCTTTGGCCTCAGGAAACTACAAACCCCAGAATTCCACTGGATGTTGAAAGTAGAATAATAGCACTGTAACAGTGTAGTGTGGAAATGGCCTCAGTATTCTCTTCTCTAAGCTTTACATTCTAAGGTGAACTGCAAAAGTGTGCAAATATCAATATGACAAAATCCTTATAGCAGGGGTGGGCAAAGCGCAACTCACAGGACACACGCAGCCCTCAGGATTCCTAAGAATGGCCCTCAAAGTCCCTCAGAAGCACCAAGACTCCAAAAATTAATGAAATTTTCAGGTTGATTTTCATGCAATTTTGTGCCTCCAAACCAGTCAAAATCTACCCGAACCACAGTGGTTTGCTTCCCCTAGCCCTCCTCCAAAACCCCAAATCTCAAAAAACAAAACAAAAAAAAGGGGGGGGGTGGCCAAAAAACAGCCAAAATAGTAGCCAAGAGTAATGTCATGTCAACTTGGATGTGCTGAAATGCTCCGGTGTGGCCTGCTGGGTGGGCACAGGATGATAAAATGACTCCCACCCTTGCACAATTGCCCACCCCTGCCTTACAGCGTAGTGCTCTGAAGTCTAGTTTGAACTGATTTGTCCCTCCTAGTTGTGCGCTGTAGGCCCACCTCATATGGATTCCCTCACACACCCTCTAAAAAGGAAAAGCTCTAAAAGTTCTTAAAATCTCCATGAAATTTTAGCAGCAGTCAGTTGCGTAGGGACGTGGGGGGTGTGGGGGGGGGCAATTTGCCCTGGTGGCAAAGTTTCTGGGGCATCCTGGCCCTTAGGCATGCCCTCACATGCCCTGGCCACACCCCTGTGCACCTTAACTCCACCCCCTCACCCCGCAGCCACGCCCCCACACAGAGTAGCCACGCCCCTTGTGCCGTAGCTCCAACCCTCCCACCCACCCCTCCACACACTTCACGCTCTGCCACTGGCAGCAGTATTACAGCGAACAAGACACCAGCACTCAGAACCAAGACCTTCCCAACGCAAATTTATTCTCAGTTCTTATCTTGCTGCTTGGCAATAGAAAGTCATTTACCTTTCACCTTCTCCGATCATCCTTTTGGTGACCAGGGTTCAAATCCCCACTTAGCCACAGAAACCCGTTGGGTGACCTTGGGCAGGTCACACTCTCTCAGCAGGAACTCCCTCTGAACAAATCTTGCCAAGAAAACCCTGTGATTGGTTTGCCTTAAGTCAGAAAATCACCACGAGTCAGAAATAACTTGAAGGGACACAACATCAACATTACTCTTGTAACATAAAATAATATCATAAATCCTACTGTTAGGCCCTTTTTGCATGGCATTTGCCATGCAAAAGGGCCTCTGGAGCGTCGTGCAATTGTGAGGAGCCGTCCACGTGACGTCATCGCAATTGCATGACACTGCCGGGGCCGGCAGGTGCCGATCACTCACTATTTCATTTTCGGCTTGTAGCCGAAAATGGTGCGCGATCGTGCATCACTCTAGGGCCCCGCGCACACTGCCTGTGCGTGCGGAGCCTCCAGAGCTGCAGCGCTCACGCTTCCTGCCCCAGTGCAGACTGGGAAAATCACGCGATCCCCGTTCCTCAGCGCTGCGAAAAGGTAAGGTGCGGAAAGGACATTAGTCCTAACTAGAGCAGACCCATTAAATCAATTGCATCTGCCTACATTTTGATTCACCATTGAACAACGGATTCAATTGGTCTACTCCAGTAGGACTAACTAGAATGAAATTCAACACGTGGAGAAAAGAGGATTCCTGCTGTCATTAGTTCTGTTAACAGGGCTTGCGTGTGGTTTATTAAGAGAATGACCTGACTTCTATGGAATAGTTTTAGCCTAAGCAGACCCACTGAACCAATTCTTGAATGATGAGTCAACACACAGATGAACTCCTTTGGTTCAACAAGTCTATTTTACTTAGATCAGACTAAAGTCTGTATAGGAGCAGGCCAAAGTCTGTAGGGTATTGGAACATGCTCCTAACCTTCCCTCCAAATCAGACAATAGTTTGTGTACATATGCTTACTCATATTTAATGTTAGTGTCTTGGCTCATATTGGAGACTATTTCCACAACTGAGCACAGCATGGCCCTTCCTCACTCCACAATTATAGCACTATGATTCTACTTTAACTATCATGGTTGGATCCTATGGAATCCTGCGACTGGCAGCTTAGGGAAGGCCCTTTCAAATCTCAGCCAGAGATCTCTTGTAGTGCCTCAACAGAAATGCCAGTCCCAAGATTCACAGAATTCAACCACAGAAGTTAAAGCGGAATCATAGCGCAATAACTAGGCTATATGAAAGGGCCCTGAGAGCCATGAGGGGAGTTGCAAGAATTGTGGTGATCAAGCAGGAACCTCATATTGTTTTCCTTCTACATTTTGTCAGAATTTAATTCAATACTTGGACAAAAACATTTGTGGGAAATACGAATTCTCTGGCACAGGATTCAGATATGTTTCTGTGTTACCATAGATTATCAAGGAATGTCAACGATTTCAGCATAACTGTAATCCTGGTGTACAGTTTGCCGCGGCAAGTTATTATTGCTGAAAGTTTAAACCGTGAAGTTGTCTTTCACAGAAAATTGTGCTGGAAAGTCTGTTTTTTTTTCAGTTAAAAATGAGAAATACAAAGGCAGATGGATACTCTAAACTGGAGTGGAAAAAGCATAGGCCATAGGCTTCATATGGCCCCCAGGGCTGTTTCGATGGCCCTCAGGCCCACTCAAAATGCTCCAAAAGTGGGTCTGGACGGCATTTCCACCAGGTTTGGAGGATCCCCGAACCCTTCATTTGGAGTTAAAACCAATTTTTGCATTTCCCCCCTCAAAACATACTCTAGGAGGCCAGGAAGGGCCACAAAGATTGCGCCCCCTAGGGGGCATTGGGGCACACTTGGGGGCATTGGGGGACAAATGTGTTGACTCGTCTGGTGGGAGCAGGCACAGTGGGGTGCAGCCCTCCCAGGAGTCCTGGTGGGTTAATGTGGCCCCTTAGCCTTCCACAGTTGCCCACCTCTGCCCTAAATGCACATTTGAGTGCAGAACAAATGAAGGCCTAAAGCAGAAGAAAAATGTGTCACTTTAACAGAAAAGCTCTGGAAAGACATATGTTCAAAGAAATAAATGGATCTGTAACAATATATTGTTAACATAGAACTATTGAAAGTCATGGCTTCTAAATCATATTAAGCACTGCGACACTGTATCTCCTTAGTAATTCCTTGGTCACTAAGGAGGAATGGGCATGAATCTTGTAGGTAGTTCCTCCAGAGCAAAACCATTAAATCAGTTATTAAATGGTGAGACAACACTTATGTAAACCTCATCAATTCAGTGGGTCTGCTTCAGTTAGGGTTCAGGTCATAGTTTAGTGTAGGAGAGTCTAGTGATTTCCAAACTCTAGTCCTCCAGGTGTTTTGGCCTTCAGCTCCCAGAATTCCCAGCTGCTTTGGCCAATGATCAGGGATTCTGGGAGCTGACGTCCAAAACACCTGGAAGACCAGAGTTTGGGAAACAATGTTTAACCTCACGTTATCTTCTCTAACTGGCAATGACTTTCACTGGTCTCATCCAGAGGTCCTTCATATCTTACGTGAAAGCTAAGTGTGGGACTGAGTTAAAGCCTGGCCTGTCAAGGGATGAACTGCCCACTGCAACTGTGAATAAAACAGATGGCATGAAATAATTACAATCTGTGTTAGCGGTGGGACTAGACTGGTGACACAATCAATCTCCAGACTATTTGAGATATCTACAATTCACTTTAGGTTTGCCATAAGTCAGAAATGACTTGAAGGCACACAACTACGACAACAGTTTTAAAAGATGTCTAATACCAGGATGGAGAAAAACATCTGCCTGAGAGACAATGCTGGTCAGAGCAGACAATACCAAGAAGTCTGACGCAGCACAGGCAGTTTCATCTGAGGCTGCTTAGCGCTGCACCAAAATGCTGCCACTATCTGTCAGAATTCACTGTCTTGCTTACAGGCCATGGATTCCTCACAAACGGATGCAAAAATCATCCCACTTTTTGGAGAGCCTGTTGCCTGGATTTTGAGAAAACATGGCCTTCACTCTTAAGTTTGCATGCAGGCGACATAAGATTGTCAGTAAGTTTAGGCTAAGTGATCGTTCGTGAAATCAAATCAGAGTGGGGGATGCCCTTGCTTGACATCTTATGAGTTAAGAGATGGCGCATAGGAGAGTGTAGCTGACACCACCGGTAATTTCAAAAGCACACAACCGCAGTGACTGTGGAAACACGAAAAAAAGTGAGGAAGGGGACTTTGGCGGGGGGGGGGAGGCTTTTTTTCAGGTAAAAAAAAAAGAGAATGTTCAGCTCAGATTTATTTGTAACCAAATTACACAGTTTGATAATATGGAAGGCCTGATCATTTAAACAGTGGCAATAACAAGCTACACTCCACTGACTTTGCTGGAATGGAAGCCTTGGTGTGAAATTTGATCACATTTGTGAAATATTTGAGAACTGTCTGAGTTACCCACGGTTGCTTTCATTGATAAAGGGTTTCTTTCTTTATTGTTTGGTCAGTCCCACTTGCTAGTGGATTCAAGGTTTATTCATGCTTTAGTGGCAACATTCAGAGTTTGGGATGTAACTTTACTGACTGGGCTTGGTGCGGCGTTCTGCAATCCACCCCTCATGCTTGGCCCACAGCAATTCCTCTGCTCGGAAGAAAGTCTAGCCATCTGTTGTCTGCAGCATCAGCACCACACGCTGCCTCCAGTTGTCTCTACATACATCATTTTCCTCTTTACCTGGGTTGCCAGCCACCACGCCCAGTTTCCGACAACTAGCTTTACACATCTTCTTTACTTTGGTGGTGATGCAAGAGATGCAATTCCTTGCTCAAGACCCAGACATTTTCAGGAGGAGTGCTTCATGTTCACTGCTAAAGTATGAAATGACGCTTTTGTTTAGAAGATAATATCTTCGCTATGGAACACCTTCCTTTTACAGGCTTGCATATGGAGTTTTCAAGATGTTCCACTTACACAAAAGGCTCTCCAGATATTGATGGATTGCAACTCCTGTCAGCCCTAGTCAGATGGAAGACTGTGAGAGATGCAGTCCAAAAACAACTGGAGGGCCACAGTATCAAGCATAGTAAAAATTATTTTTTAAACAATAATCTTTTTAAAAAATTTTAGCACAGAAAGACAGCATCCCAAGCCACATAACTATAGCCACTTCAAATCAACACAACTTGCTAATTTAAAATAGCGCATCCATAACAAAATTTGGGTTAACTTCAGTAAAAATCATCAGATTTTTCAGGATTACTTCAGGTCAGGGAAAGTAAATATGTGGCCCTCCAGATGTTGGTAGACTACTTAACCCATCATCCACCCCATGGCTATGCTGGATAAGTTTGATAGAAATTTTTCATCCATCCCTACTTTAGGTCCTATTGTAAGGAAAAAACTTTAAAAATGATAAGCTGAACAGAGATAGTTTTAAACTATTTTAATGTTGAAGTAACAGTTTATTAGACATGATAAAATAAATACTTTTGCCACAACTGTTGCTATACTTTTTAATACATTTTCTTTTCTACTTTTCTTACTGATTTTGAGAAAAGCAAGATGCACACTTTTGAGCTTGGTTTCTTTCACAATGAGAGTTAACCATTGGGGGAAAAAATGCAATGAAAATGTTTTGATATATCTTCAGTGAATCTTCATTACAGATGTTAGTTTTGTCTGGGATGCTTTCAAACACACACACTGCAATGTAACAGAAATAATAACATAACTGAACAGATTAAATCTGCCACTAATTTAATCATATACCAAAATGAGTTCTTAAGAATATGTCATTCATACTTGATAGAGGCACATTCTTTTTACAGATTTAGTCCAATTTAGAGTCAGCATGTTTACTGGTCTGAGTGTTGGTGTGGGACTCTAGGAAACCAAGGTTCAGATTCTTGCTTACCCATGGAAACCCACTGGATGACCTTGTGAAAGTCACATTCTCTCAACCTCAGAGGAAGGTAATGGCAAACCTCCTTTGAACAAATTTTGCCAGGAAAATTCTCTCATCTGGTTGCCATAAATCAGAGTTGGAAGCACATATTCCTCTTCAACACTAATAGCAAATGGATGTTAACAATGCAAGTTTAAATCTGAATTACAGTAATAATAATAAAACCAAGCATATATGACCTGAATATGCATCTTAATGTTACATATCAAAAAGCATCTTGATGGTCTTGTCATAAACAGCTTTCTCATAGATAAATACATCAGAATCAGAAAGCTCAGCTCTTATACTTTCTAAAAAGTGACTGAAATGTTTAATTCAAGCTCACATTAAATGCATTTCTAGCAGAAGCTGAGTTCAAAAATTGAAATGAACCCGAAAGTTTTATTGCTACATAAGATATATCATATATTTACATAAGAGTCAACCTACATATTCTATAGACACTGAACATGAGTGTTCTAGTAATATTTGTTGATCTGAGGACTGTCACATAACAACTCATTACATAAATCATGGGATGTGATCAGCCGTTCAGATGTCATTTGACTCCAACTCCCATTAGCCGTACCTCACCTAGCCAATGGTAAAGGGTCACAGAGTGGCTAGAAGGCCAGACAAGCAGCCATCTCAACCACAAACCTATCTGACTTAAAATTTTCTGACTGTTAAATTATAGCACCAGTTATCTTATCCCAGTGACTTCATTCACTTTGATAGGTGGGCCACCTCTGTGTGTTTCCATCTGAGAGAACAGAGCTGTCCTTCCCTCTGTTAAATTGCCCTCATCATTAAGAGTGTACATGTGGTATGGTACCATATTTTGAAAAGCAAAAAGGAGGACACATTTACCAACTACTTCAAACCACTGATCCCTTTGATGGCTCTCACTTTAAATACCCCTACCACATAAGCTGTGGTAATTACTACTAGATATATTCCTAACCTGCATTGTTCTCAAACAAAAATTTGCCTTCCCTTTCCCCCTTCCCCACCTCTTCCAACAGCCACCTCGCTCATGCCACCAAGTCACCTTGTTCTATCACCTCCATGCAGCCAAAGACTCCCTGAGCCACCTCCCTCTGCCAGCTCACCTTCCCTCTCCAGGTCTGTCTTCCTTCTCCCACTACCCTACTGTACTCTCAAGATTCTCTCAATCTCTCTCTATCTCTTTTTCTGGGTGTTCTGCTATGCTGGCCTCCATCCTTTTTCCTAGCAGAGCTCTCAACAGACCCTGGAAGACAGCAATACAGAGATGGCACCAGTGGGCAAGAGGCAAAGCAGATGTATGGTCTCTAGACCTGCCATGGTCCTCTACCTTTGAAGGCAAAACCGTTGGGACATTTTTTTGGATCTTTGGGTTGTTTAGTTCTGCATTAGTTTGTATTGTGAATTAGTAATTTTCACTGTTGCCTCTTGACAAAAAAGGATCATTATTTGCAAAACAAAACAAAACAAACTGGAAGTGATTTGTGTTTGGCTGAAACAAATGCACATTTTCCACTTTCCAGCTTTGCGTATCTTCCAAAACTAGATTTGCAGGCATTCAATTATAAGCCATTGCATTCCTTCTTGTGTGCTACATTCATCACCCTCCACTTTGCCAAATGGAACCACTTTATTTGGCTATATAATCTAAGCTATACTAACTTATTGGAGAGGTATTATCAGCATTGTGTAGACTCTACAGTAAGTATTACGTGAGAACTTTCTTCCTGGTCTTATCCCAGTGTTTAACAATTTGGATAGTCCCACAGATACTATACAGTAAACTGCATTAATAGAAAAATGCTTACTGGTGCAGAACCCCTGAGATAAGTAAATAAGTTGAAAACAAAACAATCATATATTTTAAAATTACTGGTTACAAGAGAAGATGCTTCTTCTTCTAAAAAAAAAAAATGCAAGCAAACAAGGAGCCAGTAATTTGTGCTGTAGAGTAGGAGAGTAGGAATGACTCAAATTTACCACAATGTAAAACAAAAACAAAAACAAACAATAAATATAGTAATACAATTTGAGATTTTAAGTGCACCTCATGTCTACTGCCAATTTTAAAAAGTCAGTTGAAAAATCCTGGAAAATGCTGTACAAAAATGCTTTCAGTTTCTCAGTTCATTACAAAGTATTTGCTGGGTTCAAGTTCAAACAAAATGAGACCCAAGCCAATGTTTAATGTTTATCATTGCAGGTCTTCTCTATATAGCACCATTCCATACTAGTGGACCATGTGTTGGCTGTTGTCAGCCCTGGACACAGTTCTCACTGTTCCCATTTATCCAGAGACATATCTGGGCATATTTGAGAGGAGTAATTCGAACTGCGACATTGTAATCCTGCTGCTCTCCATTGACATCCACCCACTGATGACCTGAATAAACAGCAATAATTTTGCGCTTCCATTTCTTCTCATTGGGCTCTTTAAGGCGCAGGTAGATTCCTGATCCTGTAGAGCCAGACTCAGCATCACAATATTGGTAGAAGAGATCGTTGGATTCCTCAGATATGCTGCAGAATCGGTAGACCAGCTGCCCAGATCGGTCAGAATCATATCCAGAAAAGTGGATCATGTTTCCAGGCATCATTTTACTAGCTGGGCTGATGCCCAGATCCATGTATTTCTTTTTATGGGGACGCTTGAGCTCCAGAACGGCATAATCATAATCCACTGCAACATCTCCAGCTACATCTCTCAACCAGCCTTTGGGGATCTGAGTACTTTTCACTCTGGTCCACTGGAATGAAGGCTTACGCTCAGATTTCTTTTCATTCAGCCCAGACACCTTTTGCTTTCTGCCAGCTCTACTGCTGCCGGACCCCCGGTGAAGTTGTCTGGCATCAGCATGGTGAACCTCAACTTCTGATGCCTCCCTCTTGCTCCTCCTATTGGCACCCCTGCGTCTCTTGCCACTACCTTTGGATTTCAGCCTCAGCAACCCCACCCTCAGCTTCTTGCTTCCTTTGATGTAATCTTTGCCATCGTGCACACAGTGAGCAGCTGTGAGCACATGTTTTGGAGAAATCAGGATGCCACTGCAGCCTGTGGAAATCTTGACGGCAGTGTTGAAAGGGTAGTTGGTCAGAAACCGTGTATCAGAAATGCTGAACCTGCTGTCTGTGCCATAGACCTGTCTCTTCCTTCTTGACAGCCCCCTGGTGGTGGCATTTGCTCCCGGATCAAGCTCGGCCCCCAGGACATTCACTTGTGTTAGGGTCCTCGTGCCATTCTCAAAAACCGTCTCATAGGAGAGCAGCTCATTCAGATCAGACAAGCGTGGCACTGGGAGTGTCCTTTGGCACTCAATCCCACAGACTCCACTCAGTTCCAACTTGGCATCTGCTTCAAATTTAGGAGTGTCCAGGGAGAAAATCTTTTCCTTCACAATCTGGGGTAATTTTTTTAACGGCCAGCTAAAATCTTCTTCTACATCTATTCCGCTAGTGAGGTGAAAAGAATGGATGGAAAATAGTAGTAACAGCAGAACACAGCCCATCTTGTCCTTGTTTCTGTTTAAGAAAGCACACACATACACAAGAAGAGTTTGTTTAAATACAGTAAACTCATAGAAGTTTCCATTTAAAGGATGATATAAACATTACACTATTTTTGTATCATGGCAAAGACAATAAAAGTGGCCACAATGCTCCTATAAAGTCAATAAACAAATTACAGTAAGGGACCCACACAAACCTCAGTAACTTTATTTATTTTTAGATCTTTGTGATTTTGTTCTGCATTTGATTATATAAATATTTAAGTGTATAAGTCATTTGGCTGTGAAAACCTAGAAGTAGTCATAAAATATTTTTCTTTCTGTTCACTCTGCTTTCAACCACATGGTGGCCTAAAATCTGGAACTGCGGTGAGGTTAGGATTAGCTGGAATATAGTATGTATTCCAAATCCATTTAAGCCCATATATGCGAGTGAACTAATGAATTTAAGAAACATTGCAAGAATCCCAAGAGATGGGGGTGTAGGGTGGCGGTTGAACTCATACCTTTAAAATTGGAAAAGGATGAATGTAACTATTTGATTCAGGTCAACTGCCAAATGAAAGAAAAATATTCTGCAAGGTGCCAAAAGATGACACAGACTTAGGACAAAGCTATACATGCAGCTGCACAAAATACTGCACTGCATTTCCACCCAAGAGGTAAAGTATATATGTATATATGATTTTGTTTGGAGTTCAACCAAGAATCCTCTGTTTAAATTTCATTTGAAAACAGCCATGAAGGAGCCCAAATTTTACCAGGGCTACCACATTAGGGAGAGGGGTCTCCCTTTATATTTTTCCCAAAGAGATAATGCATATATAGACCGTACATGCTGCGGATGGTGTCATGATTGTTTTGTCTTTGTTTTCCAGCCAGCTATGAAGGAAAAAATTAAAAAATAAGGGGCAGGGCCCTTTCTTTCCAGCCACAGCCATCCTCCCCTCACCCCACCTTGGCCACCAATTGTACACAGCCTTTCTGTTGCACTCTGTCCCAAATCCTCTAAAAATTGTTGTCCTCCACCAGCACCACCACCACCTTGGATGCATTCTTTCAACAAATGAGCAAGCTTGGATCCAGTTAAAGGTCAGGAAGCTTTCCAACAGTGGCAAAAGATACCAGGTTCACACATCATCCCCCTTATGCGGACAAAAGAACCAAGTGATAATCCAAACATCAGTTTGGAAACTTGGGTTGGACTTTAAAAAATGAAGATGAAGAAACACATTTGCACTCCAGAAATGAAGTAACTTTCTCACTATCCCATGCCAAATCTACACATAGGTCCAAGTTTCCTGAATACTAGTAAACTACGTAAACTATAAACTATTGCTTCTCCAAAGTCAAGCCTAATGTTTTAAATCATTTACAAAAGAATTGGCAGCTGCCATTTAGAGAATAGAGTTTGCTCTCCTTTCTTTTCCCGCTTCATAATTTCATCTGTATGGAAACTTCAACAGCAGTATTTCCTTCTAATTATTTCTCAAAAGCTATAAATTTAAGGATTCATCTGGTTAGACTCTATGGGTTAGATGTTGTAATTAAAATACAGATCAGAACAAAGCTCTCTCTCTTTTTGATGTTATATCTTAGACTTAAAAAGGGCTGAGGTCCACATTATAGCAAAAAAGAAGAAAAAGAAGAAGATGTCAGAGTTAAAAGCTAAAGAAAAGGTATATAAGAGTACCAGGCTCAAATTCTATAAGTCAGAATTTTTTTTTAAAAAAATTGTCAGGTTCCAATGAAGCTGGACTGTATAGTTTGATTAAAGCTTATTTCTATGGCATTTAGACTACCTGTCCTGGACTATCTCCCCAGAACAACAGTTCAGTCCCAGAATGATCTTCAAAGCTATAGCCAAACAACAGTTTTTAACCCTTCTTCTTAAAAATATACTTGTTGGTACAGGAAACCTTGGGCTATTATTTTTGTGAACTAGGAGCCCCATGTTCAGATAAACAGGGCTTTAATATCAGGTTAAAAATAATCAAGCAACCAAATACTTCTTTGTTTCTGTGTCCAGGTAACCAAACAAGCCTTTGCAATCAGTGGAGTCTTTTATAACTACAGCACAATGGTCAGCTGTGCTGGTGAGTGGGTGGGTGGGTAGCTAGGGAAGCCACTCAGTGATCTAAGAGGAAATAGTAAAGGCTGGAAAATGGTGGCTGTGGAGGCTGAGGGATTCTGGGATTTGCAGTCCAAAAAGGCAACTCTTCAGTGGTTTGGTAGGAAGGACCCTCAGTACTCTTCTTGTCTTCCTCTGGTACTCTCCAAAGGGCTACTGAATGATAGGCAAAGACAGAATAATGGGAGGAGGCCACCTTGACATAGTAGATCTCCCACTCCATCTACACTCACCATACATTCAAAGGCCTGAAAGGCAGAGGACCCTGATACTTGGAGGACTGCCTCTCCCTGTATATCCCTGTCTGAGAATTGACATCTGCTTCAGGGGCAATATGACAGGCGAGGACACAAAAGAGCACCCTCTCAGCTGTGGCACATCACTTGTGGAATGTCTTCCCCGTGGAAGCCTGACTGGTGACAACATCGGTTTCTTTCTGGAACCCGATCAAGACATGGCTTTTTACTAAAGCCTTTGCAACTTAATTCACTTTTAAGCATGTACTTGTTTTTTTTAAAACTCCTTTAGCCTTTTTAAGCTGTTTTGTTTGAAAGGTTGTATATATTTTATCTTGTGTAACTTATTTATTGATTTGAATTTGGAATTGTCTAAACCATTTACAGTCAGCCCTGCACGTTTGTGGGTTTCACTTTCACGGATTTCATTATTTGGAGGTTTCTCTAACCCTGCCCCCTCCCAGTGGTTCTGTTTCGGGGGAATCTTCCCTCCTGACAGTTCCAATCAGGCAATGGGGCCCCTTAAAAACCTGCTTCTGGTCCTCCTCCTCCTCCTCCACCAGCTATTGCCTGGCCAGCGAAGGATTGCTCACAGCCCTATTTCTCAGCACCATCAACCCTGTCCTGATACCCCACACACATACCCAAGGAAGGAGATGGGCAAGAGAGAGGAAGTGTAGGGCCACCATACCAACCAACCCCCTTCCCCTCTCCCTTCCTTGACCTGGGCCATTTCCACACTAGCCTGTTATAGCGCTTTGATTCCACTTGCAACATCCTATGGAATCCTGGGGCTTGCAGTTTCGGGAGGGGCCAGGCAGCCCCTCCCGAAACTGCAAACCCCAGGATTCCATAGGATGTTG
Source organism: Cyclura pinguis (assembly GCA_030412105.1). Taxonomy (NCBI): domain Eukaryota; kingdom Metazoa; phylum Chordata; class Lepidosauria; order Squamata; family Iguanidae; genus Cyclura; species Cyclura pinguis. Next base: position 125,572,174 of record CM059599.1, read on the forward strand.
CAAGTGGAATCATAGCGCTATAACAGGCTAGTGCGGAAATGGCGCTGGTTTGGACCCTGCGTGCCTACTCTCCCTACCATGCCTTCACCCCTTCCCACAGACACACACACACACATTGATATTTGTGGTTTTTCAACTTTTTTTTTTGCAGGCGTCCTGCACCTCTAACCCTAGTGAATGTGGAGGGCCAAATGTATACCGTTTCACCTGTTTTCTTCCCTGAAATCTCATAATAAAACAGAGGAATAAAATATTTATATCCTGATTGGAGACTACCTTGTAAACTGCTTGTGACAGAAGGTATGACTTTAAAAAGAGGGATTATTTTAAGTCCAGCAAGCCTTTTCCCTCTATACTTGCCCCATCTATGGGCAAGCATCTGTGGAGAAAATGATATGCAGGAATTCAAAGGAATCAGAGGAGACTCCACTGTTGGTTGCATACGGATTAATTAGGTGAGCAATTACAAGACAGATATGGGGTGGCATCCTGTTAGTGACATATCTAGGCAGAATCAAAAATTACACCTGCTTATGTACTTGATTGGTTGTGGAGACAGAAGAAATCCACACTTCTATCTGCCATGACTCCTCCCTGAGCCACCTACCTGTGTCAAGTTGGGTGCATCTTCCCCTCTATAACCATTCAGAAACTGGGGAAGCACAAGGGGCAGCAAGGCAGCAGCTGGCTGCTGGAAGAAACACGCGTCCACCTAGACCTTTTGTGAATCTACTGGAAATCCAGGAGAATGACATTGTCTTCCTAAAGCTGGCTGCAGGAATGTGACTGGCTGCTCCATATGGCTGCCTCTTACCCTCTCCTCTGGCCACTGAATGGCTGTAAGGACTGAGTTTTCAGCTTGACAGTAGTTAGATTGAGTGATGGGGAAAGGGGACACCAGGGTGATGCAACCATGGTATTTACTTTCCCCACACTGGTTGGCACTGGTGAGTCCTTTCTCATGTGCCATTTTTTTCATATGAGTCTCACACTTCAAGAGATATGGAAAGAAGCTAGAAAAGTTCTCTCACATGAAAGCAATAAAAATTATCTGAAGGCTAGACCTATCACACAATAACAAACTGAAGGAGCCTAGAGGATGAATTAGAGGGGATCATATTGAGAAGAGACTTATTAGCATACATAAAAGGATGTATCTGCAGGAGGATTTATTAATCATTTCTTGCTGTCCACAAAGTCCCTTCCAACTGTTTTTCTCTAGTTATATGGAGCTGAAACACATCTAAAATGCTTACAGACAGAGCCAATCAACCCAGCCTGCTATATAGAGGAAGCCACCATCTCATCTGGTGTAACTTGGCATACCTGTGTCTACAGCTCTCGGTGGGTGGGTGGGTAACAATTCACTTAAGCATAATGGCTGGAACCTACCCCCACACTTATACAAACTGCCACTGCTAGCCAGAAGCAGTAACAGAACGTGGGGATTAATGCTAGCTGAGATGTAACTACTTCTATTCAGTTGGAAGAACACTCAGGCTTGCATTACACAGAAGATTTTTAAGCCTCTGAACTGGCTTTCTGTCTTTCCAATTGGAGAGACCCTTTCTGATTGGAGTTATTAATAGTTTGCCTTCCTTTAAATCACTATATAAGAAAATAGTCAGGGTGATGCTGCAATTCTTTGAAACCAATCCTAACACTGCCACAAAAACCACCTCAGCTACTGGTATTACATTTTGGTCTTGCTAAATACATGTTCCCTAGTAAAGCAAACTCAGAAAGGTAGCTTGTAATTAACCTCTGACGATTTGGCACTTGTGATGCAAGAGAGTGCAGCACTACACGGATGCTCCAGCTGCAGCAGGAAAGCTTGAAAACTGCCTTTGTACTGATTCCTGCTTGGTCCTCTTGTATTCACCCTTCCCAGGTTTCAGAAAGGGCAGGGAAAGGGTAAAAAAAACAAAAAAAAACACAGTCCTTCAACCTTTTGCTCAGTTGTGTCTTACAGAAGTGGAACTAAAGCCCACGTAGTTTCTGTGACAGATGAGGGAAGTGTGATGTTTGATAAAACAGCATATGCTGTTATAGAATCATAGAATCATAGAAATGTAGAGCTGGAAGAGACCACACGGGCCATCCAGTCCAACCCCCTACCATGCAGGAACACCCTCAAAGCACTCCCGACAGATGGCCATCCAGCCTCTGCTTAAAAACCCCCAAGGAAGGAGACTCCACTACACTCCGAGGCAGCATATTCCACTGCCGGACAGCCCTGACTGTCAGGAAGTTCAGGTGGAATCTCCTTTCCTGTTCCAAGTAAGTAAAAAGAAGCTTTGTTACAGCTACTCCATCTAGAGATGGGAAGGTTACAACTGGGGGTGTTACTTGCTTGACATCTGGTGGGGAAAGGAAAGAAGAGGTTTAGGTAGATGGGAAGACAGAAGGCATCCCTGAGAGTAGGAGTCAGTCTACATAAAGAGGATGCAGATGAGAAGTAGGAAATATTCAAGTGGCCCTAAATGCCCTGAAGGTTCCAGATCCCATCTGATCTTGGAAGGATCAGACCTGGTTAGTACCTGTATGGGGATCATCAAGAAATGTTTGGCTCTGTAGGCCATCATCCAGGGGATAGCAATGGCAAATGACCTCTGAGTACTCCTTTTCTCAGAAAACCCTGTGAAATTCATGGAGTTGCCATAAGTTGACAGGTGACTTGAAGGCACACACGCACAGACACACAGGACATCTGTATCTACCACTGCCGCCTCCTAGAGGCATAGAGACCTTAATGCAAATCTTGTTCTACTTTCGTTCACTTCCAACAGTCCCCGGTCTGCTTCTGTCTCTTCCATATATAATGCAAGAACTCCCTAGCGTCTTGCAAAACTTCCTGTGGGAGGAGCTGTTATCTTAGCCCCTGTGACAAGAGGATGGCAGCTCACTCTGTGACCCACTTGTAGCTGTAGGGCAGTGTAGTGTTCTCCAGTTGTTTTGCACTACATATGCCAAAACAACTGGTCATGCTGTTTATGTCTTATGAGAGCTGTGGTCCCAAACATCTGGAGGGAACCACATTGGGAAAGTTGCTGCACAGCAGGAGGTGGAATATCCTCCAGATGTTGTGGGACCACAGCACTCCTCACCATTTGCAATGCCAGCAAAAGCCCCCCTGATTTCTCACCCCTGCTCTAGAAAAACACTCAGCTCCTCAAAGGAGTATTCCTGCCTTGCTTATAAGTATTTTGTTCTTCAGATAACACAAGATGATAAGTGATGAGAAAGGAGAGCCGGATCTGGACTGAACCCTTGTGGGTGGTAAGGATTGAGTTCTGAATAGAAACCAGAAGATTCTCCATCAAAAGTTGTCTGTTTCAACTGGTTCAGAGGCTGATAGACTACTAGTGCTAATAAATATTTAGTGGTTTACAGTTATTGAGTAATGGCATGGAGCTTATTCCCCTATTCTGAGCCAAGTCTACACATCACTTAGAAAAACTACAATCTTCTGTTTAAACTAGTTTTTAGGTGGATTGGATATCACGCTGTTAGCATTTAACATAAACTTTCCGTTCTCTTGTAAATTTAGTAGTATCTTTTATAATTGCCTTTCAATATTTTTTTCTTTCCCCTTTTTTACTATTTTTAATCCATGCTGAAGGCACTGAGCTGACAATTAAGGAATATAGCTTTTCTTCATTTTAATTTTCCTTTCATCTTAAACATTAGGTAAGCATGCTTGCAAGGCAGCCGCTAGAGGGCAGAAAAATATAAATATATCCAATAAGGGGCTTTATGCAATCTCTAGAAGGCTGCGTCTGTATATTTTTGTAACTCAAATTGTGCTTTGTGTAAATATACTGTTATTGACATATGGTGTCTTGCCATAGCTTAGCCTAGGAGCAGGGGGGAAATCACATTCTTCTCCAGAACTTGTGGACTGCAAGTTCCATCAATCCCAAACTGTATAGCCAATAGTGAAGAATGTTGGGAGCTGCAGTTCAACAACATCAGGAAGGCAACATGATTTCCCATCTCTGGCTTAGTGATACAGTATGTACTCTACATGCATAGAAATCACAGGAACTACATTTCTGTTGTCGTTGTTGTTGCTGTGTGTCTGCAAATTGTTTTCAAGCTACGGTGACCCTAAGGCGAATATATCACTGAGTTTTTTGGGGGGAAGATTTGTTCAGAAGGGTTTTGCCTTTCAGTTCTTCTGAAAGAATGTGACTTGCCAAAGGTTACCCTGTCAGTTTCCATATCTAAGAAGGAATTCAAGCTGTGGTCTCCAGAATCTCAGTACAACACTCAAACCACTACACCATTAGCCCTAATGGGAGTAGACCCATTGAATCAATGGAACTTATAAAACTGTTGATTTACCAAGTTCTAATTGATCCATTTGGTTTACTCTAGCTGGGACTAACCATTAGATTTAGACCCTGACCATAACTGGAGCAGCAGTCTGAGGCCATTTCTGCACTCGACTGTTATAGCGCTATTATCCCACTTTCAATATCCTATGGAATCCTGGGGTTTGCCGTTTCGGGAGGGGCCCAGATGGCCCCTTCCGAAACTGCAGGCCCCAGGATTCCATAGGATGTTGAAAGTGGGTTAATAGTGCTATAACAGTCGAGTGCAGAAATGGCCTGAGTCAGCATGAGGGAACTGTGTATATTTTCGTTCCATCTACCCTGCTGTTCCTTTTGTCCTTTTTTTTTTGGGGGGGGGGGCTTATAAGTTTGACTAGAGAACATATTTTATCTTATCGTGAAATGATTAGTACATTTCACAAATGCATTAAAATAACATTACAGGATGACATAAGAACATATTTTATCCTATTGTGAAATGGTTAATACGTTTCACAAATGCATTAAAATAACATTACAGGATGACATAATCCCAATAATGTTTTTTATTTGATTTCAACAATCTAGCAAGGGAAGATTGTCAGCACATGATTCTAAACCCCATTGTTAATCCTGGCCAGAGCAGAGTCATTAAATTAATTGATTTACTTACATTTTGACTCACCATTCAACAATTAATTAAATAAGTCTAGTGGAGTTAGGACTAATCAGCATGATTCCAAACATGGAAGCTGATTTCTCTAGGTAAATCTCCCCATATGCAATGGGTCTTAAACCCTGTATCTAGACATTGAATTGTATGTGTGATGCCCACCCAAGCCAAAAACCCATGTGGAGGTCAAAGTTGAACCACCCGTCAAATTATATCCCTTTAGCAACTCACTCATCTCTTCTATCTCCTCCAATGATTGTTAATGCTGCTAGAGCTAGAGTTACCATGTTTAATGAGGATTTCATGATCACACTTTCCAATTCCAAAATTCTTTATAAATTTTACATGTACATAAAACAACTGATTGGAAAGGGGATTTGATGTGCAGTCTTCACTATCACTATGAATGGTTTAAAGCAATCCTTACAAACTGAAGAAGGTTTACAGTAAAGAAGGATAGAACCCACTAAAAAGAATAGTAACAATCCATCATTTTTTAAAAAATCTCCAGCTTTTAAAGGAACAAGATCAATAATTTGGGCATTGCTGTCATGTACCGCTGATCTTCTGATCTGATGAATGGGTGATTCTGACAGGAAGATACCAACAGTGATCTTTAAGAACCTAATATTTAGCTTTATTGCCCATTCCATCTGCAGATGGAAATGCTTGTACAGGAATAACTCAATAAACAGCTTGGTTCATAAGAGCCAGTGTGATGTAGTGGTTTGGGTGTTGGACAAGGACTCTAGATACCAGAGTTTGAATCCTTGCTTAGCCATGAAACACAGTGGGTGACCTTGGCCAAGTCATACTCTCTCAAAGGCAATGGCAAACCTCCTCTGAACAAATCTTGCCAAAAAACTCCATGATAGGTTCCCCTCAGGGTTGCCACAGGTTGGAAACAACTTGAACAAATGTGGTTCATCCTTGGATCTGAAAGCTGTGCTTTCCTTAGTCCTAGTCCAGGAGCCTAACTATGTCTGATTTTTACGGCAGATGTTAATCCATCCATCCCAACACTCGAAAGCTTCCAGCCTACCGTAGTTCCATTAAATTCAACTGTTGCTTATAAACCAACTTCCCTAGGAAGGACAATCCCTTAATATCACCCCAGAAACCTATTGTTACTCCTGACTAGTATAAACCCATTGAATCCACTCAATTTACCCACATGTTGTCTCCCCATTGAATAAGTCATTCTGCTCTAACTGGAACTAACCAATAGAATCCCATCCATTCTATAATCCAGCACATTCTCATTAATGGGATTTAGAAACATGCAATCAATTATTTCTGCAAAGTAACCCCAGTCACCCCTCTCCAACCATCCTCAAAAGGCCACCAGATTGTTGACACGAAAAACTTAGACTGAACGCACTAAAATTATAGTCAGTCCTTTGCATGTGAAGGCATAGTTTTGGAGAAGAGAAACCCACAAGTACTTGGAAGAAACAGAATCATCTGATAGTTACGCTTTTGTCAGATGTATGCATTTAGCAGTATTACTGCTAAATTAAATTTCCATGATGTGGGTTGCAGGAAAAGCATTAAATGTTGCAGTCTGTATCTAGAGGAATGCTTTAGAGTTCACAAGAATCAGGACCTTATAGGCCAATTCACTTTCTCCCTCCTCCTACACTTAACAATCTCAGTACAATAGAGTGGTGTGTTTTCAAAATAGTAGCTCACAAGCTGCCCATGAGTCACAGGGGCTTTGTGCATGAGTCATCAGTGTCCCCATTACAAGTGTGGGAGAATGCAACCCAGGGGTTAAAGGGGAGTTAATGGCTACTAGACTCTCACTATATGATTGATTGGTAGCTCACAGAGGAAGACAAATTTCCATTAGAGGTTCCCTCCCCCACTGGCTTGCCAAAACAAAAGTTTGCAGGGCTGCAAGAAGAGAAAGATTTATTTTTGGCAACAAAACAAAAGCCCTAACTGGTTTTTCCCCCCTGTTGCTGGTGATGGCTTGACTGAGTTCCTAAGGTTAGTGCTGTCAGCACTTATCCCCCTATACTTTGCAGTGTAAGACTTGTGAAGTCTCTGAGGCACAAGTTTGACAAGTTTCTCTTCTAAGTCTTTCCATCAAGATTCACTGTAGTCTTTTTTTTTTTTTTAAAAAAGGCAAAACAATAACACATAGGTGTTGATTTTTTTTTTTTTTTGAGTCAGTGAGGCTGGTGAACTGGGCTATGACTGGAGACAAGGCAGGCTATGGAAACCTAATGGGTAGCCTTGGGCAGGTCACATACTCTCAGCCTCAGAGGAAGTCAAGGGCAAACCTCCTTTCTGAACAAACCTTGCAAAGAAAGCCCCATGATAGGGTTTGTCTTAGGGTCATCATAAGTCAGAAATGACGTGAAGGCGCACAACAACAAACAACAAGCTGGGGTTGTTTGTTTAGTATCCCAGTGTATCATCTGCATAGATAATGGTGATCACCTCTGCTTATTGCAAAGGTGGGGAGAAGAGAACATGGCACAACAGAACCCATCCATGCATTCCTCTGACACTTCAAGGACAGCATAGCCACTCCCCAAGTATCAACATCTTAGCATCAAGAATACAGATGTTACCTGGCCAGATAGCTGCAAAGCAGTTGGAAACTGGCTTTGACATTTCATGTGTTTATTCTGCTTCTTGTTTTCTGAACTAAGCAGGCGATACCGCAACCAAAGCCCAAAGCCCTGGAGGAGAGCCACAGACACAAACTAACTCTCTATTAGAGACTAATCAAAATCCCCTCCTCCTTTTTTAAAAAATTCAGTGTGACCACTCTTTAGGGTGTCAGCTCACTCCCTTCTCTCTCTCCACTTTCCTTCCTCTTTCTTTTGAGCTCATTTCATTTATTTAAACAAGGCTTCTGAGAGCTGAAAATCAAATAAGTAACCTTAGTGAAAGAGATTTTTGTGATTCCAACACACAGCTTCTCAGCGCTAGAAGAGGCAATCTGGATAAAATTAGTGTCAGTTTTCCAAAAAGGAACGGCTCAGCTGGTTCTGAATGTGAACGCTGGCTGTATTGCAGAGTGGCACAATCTCTCGCACGGACAAATCTGTACAGAATCTCAGCAGGCTCTCACCTCAAGGCGTACCTTGTGTGCCAGCTATGCAAAACCAATGCGTTATTTAAGTCACCCTCCCCAAGCACAAACATAGTACCTACGACGGAGCGCACCAGGCAGACTATTCACACCCTTCCCCTTTCCAAGTCCAAAGGCAAACCGCCTTAGCTTCATTCTCTCCCCACCCCTGCCCTCCTTAGGAGTCGCAAAAGATGCGCTCGGTTCCTAGAATACCGTCCAGCATCTTGCTAACCTAAGGAAACGCCAAGCTCGACTCGCTCTCCCAACCTTCCAATGCGACCAGCTTTTCAACGACTTCGGGTGAGTCCTCGACCACCTTTTCATTAACGTGCAATTTAGATTAGCCACTTGGAGGCACGCCTGCTCAGTTTCATGCCACTCATTCTAAAACTAAGGGTGCATCAATTCCCCCCCCCGCCCCCCAGTTTGCAACTTCGCGGCGCTCTTCTGGGCCACCGAGAAGCCGCATCTTCTCGATCTCTCACGTGCCTTTTGCTATCGGCTTGGGCAAAACCTGCGCCGATGTCATGAGTGTCAGTGGACGCAGCATACCGGGGTGAGCGCAAGACGTAAAGGGAAACGGAGCAACCCGAAAGTTTTACAAGTCTCCCTTAGCCTAGAGGGATTTTCTTCCCGGTAAGTCTGCCGCCGTGGCCGGACTGGGAGCCAGGCAAAGCAATTTTTTTCCGAAGGAGCCACCCCGGTCCCGCGGGGCTAAAGGCCATTTCCGCACGAGGCTGTTATAGCGCTATGAGTCCACTTTCGACATCCGACGGAATCCTGGGGTTTGCAGTTTAGGGAGGGGCCGGCAGGCCCCTCCCTAAACTGCAAACCCCAGGATTCCGTCGGATGTCGAAAGTGGACTCATAACGCTATAACAGCCTCGTGCGGGAGACAGCAACCCACCCCTGCAACCCTTGGTCGCATCCTCATACCTCGAAAGGCACCCGGACCCGCCGCTGGCAAAGCCGCCTTGGCACGGCTTGGCTCTCCTCCCGGCCCGAGCTAACTCTGCAAAGGTCCAGCACGAACCATCCTCCTACTTGCTGGCTCCTCCGCCTGCTCGTTTTGGTTTCCGAACGGGACCGTCGAGCGACCAGGGAGCCCCGACCGCGAGCGAGCTTCCCATTCAGTTCAGCCGGAGGCAGCGAGAGAGCGGCGGCGGCGGCGGCAGCCCCTGGGCGCAGGAGGAGGCTACTGCAGCCCGCCGCCCGGGAGCCGCCGGGGGTCTTTCCCGGCCCGGTGGGCGGGGAAGGGATGCGCCGAAGGAGGGGAGAGCGAGCGCGCGAGGGAGGAGTCGCCGCCTCCGTAGCCCTCCCGGAGGGGGCAGCAGACGAGGACCGCTGTTTGGGGGGGGGCGGATAGCTGAAAAGGACGCGTTCCTGGCTTTTGTTGCATCTCAGGAAAAAGGGGGCTCCGTTTCGCACGGGGCATTTCTTAGATAGATAGATAGATAGATAGGTAGGTAGATAGGTAGATAGGTAGGTAGATAGGTAAGTAGGTAGGTAGGTAGATAGATAGATAGGTAGGTAGATAGGTAGGTAGGTAGATAGATAGACAGACAGACAGGAAGGTAGGTAGGTAGGTAGGTAGGTAGGTAGGTAGATAGATAGATAGATAGATAGATAGATAGATAGATAGATAGAGTTATGTGCCCAACAATATGAAACATAATACCAGCTTCACAGATCACGTTAAAAGTTTTTTTTTTTTTTTTTTTTTTTAAGGGCGCGTGAACGAGTCTTTCCTTAGCTTCTGATTTTCCAGGCACTTCACTCTGTAGCTCCGCATTCCCGCATTCTCTTCAGAAGACATTCGGTGGCCTCGGCTGCCTCCAGTAAAATCAAGGGCCATTTCCACGCTGCGCTGTTTACAGGGCTATTCTTCCACTTTCAACATCCCGTGGAATTCTGGGGCCACAGAGCTCTCTGGAGGAGAATTCGGAAGGCCCTGCCCTAAACTGCAAACCCCGGGATTCCGCAGGGTGTGGAAAGTGGAAGAATAGCGCCATAACAGCATGGTGCAGCAATGGGCAACCTCAGCACATCCAGTCCTTGCTAGATTTTTCCCAATGCCTGAATACCGTAAAGGCGCCAAGTTCTGTCTCATCTTGAAAGCTAGTTGGATGGGAGACCGCCAATTAATAACCTGGGGCTGAAGATTATATTTCAGAGGAAGAAACTGGCAGCTTTTTTGCTTAAGAAAATCCTGTGAAATGAACGGGATCACCATAAGTTGCCAGGCAACTTGAAGACACATATACACACACACACAATGTTTGGGTGCGGAATTGAGATGTGGTTAAAGGAACAGCAGGAGGATCTGGCAAAAGGCTGGCAACGTTATTATTCAGAGGCTGTGCGCTTTCTAATGCTGACAGACATGTGCCTACATAGACTGGGGGGAAAAAAAGCTATTTATGGCTTAAAGTAATGCCATTTGTAGTTATCAGCCAGGCAGTTTGGCATGTTGCTGTGCACCTTCATTTCAGACTTATGGCAATCCCAAAGCAAACCTGTTACGAGAGAGAATGTGTGACGTGCCCAAGCTCACTCAGTGGGTTTCCATGGCCAAGCCAGGAATCAAACCCTGCTCTCCAGGGTCATAGTCCAATGGTCTAACCACACTGGCTCTTGATTTTGCATATACACCCACACACCCACACACCCAAGCATGCATAGATATAAAATATCATGTATCTAAAGGGTATGTGCTTAAAACACGTAGTTGCTCTCAGTAAGCTAAAGCAACACTTCTCCCTTAAGCACTGACCTTATGGTTATGTCTGGATGGTAGCAAAAAACATCTTGAGCTACTAGGAAATAGTAGTACTGTAAAATGCCCTAATATGGATGAAGAAAACTCTTCTAATCAAAAAGACATTTTTATAAGAGGGTCGTGAGGCCCTTTCCACAGGATGTTGTTGTCCTGCACTGGGGATGGGAGAACGACGGGACCCAGATGACGGTTCTGCATGACATTGTCCAGATCCTGTCAGCGGCAGAGCTCGGACTGTGTGTGTGTGGGGGGGCAGGATAGAGGCGGGGCTGCGGTGCAAGGAGCACAGCCACTGCGCACGGGGGCATGGCTGCAGTGCGTGGGGCATGGCCAAGGCGTGCCGGGTGTGTGGCAAGGGTGCGCGGGAGCATGGCTACGGGTCGGGACACCCCAAAAACAATGCCGCCCGGGATGAATCGTTCCCCCTGCCCCCACGTCCCTATGCGACTGGGTCCTGTCCTTCTCCTGTGCCCAGGTGACAAACCATTGACAGGTTTTCCCGCCAATGTCCAGCAACCCTGCAGCCCTCCCGCCACCCACCCGCACTTACCTGGTGCATGGAGGTCCTGGAAGCACAATGACTGTGCTTCCTGCCCAAGCTCACCCTGGGACAGTACCCATGAAAGCCACACGGAAAGGGAACCACCATGTGTTGCCATGTCATTTCCATCAGGAAAGAAGACAGGACTTAAATAAGACTCGACATCAGACCACTCTTCTAGGAAGTTTCATCTTTTTATTCTTGATCTTGCACACTGTGAAGTTGAGCTCTAGGACAGAAGAAAATTTAGACTTTGCCACTGAGCAGAAATTCAGCTTGTTTACATCTCTTGGTGTTTTGCTCTTAATTATGATTGAGCTGTCCTATTAATTTTTAACATGACAATTAACCAAAGGCTGATTTTATTTTCATTTTCAGTTTTAGTTTAATTCTAGACTTGCATACATTTACATATGGCCTGGTCCACAAAGCTCTATATAGCTGGGGTCCAAGTTATCTGAAGAACTGCTATATGAACCTGGCTGTGTCTTGAGAACTTCACTGGAGACTTTTCTCTCCATCCCATGACTCTCACAGGTACATCAGGTGGGAACATGGGAGAGGGCCTTCTCAGCAGGTGCTCCTAGGCTCTGGAACTTCCTCCTTATACAAGCTAGATTGGCCCCCTCCATGGTGTCCCTCTGGAGGCAGGCAAAGACTTGTCTGTTTTCACAGGCCTTTAAAAACTACTGCTGAGGAAAGGGCTTTTAATAAGGTCTTTCATTGTCTGCATTTTTGTTACTGTTGCTTAGTGATTATATTTTAAAATTGCTTTTAATTCTATTTGTAATTTAATAATATTTAAATTTTCTATGTCTTAATAATGTGGAATTTTATCTGTGTTTGTTTTACCGTTTCAAGATCCCTTGATTCCCAGGGCTGAGGAAAAGGCAAGATCAAAATAAAACAATAAACCCAGGCCACTTCCAAGCAGTGTCCAGGCAAACAGTATGGTCAGTACTAATCTTGAAAGTAGAACATAAAATGGCAGGTAGGTCAAACAGCTCCAGATGAGGGTAGTCCTCCAAAAGGACACTAAACACATTTGGAGATGGATGTGTCTGAGCTAAGCAGACAAATGTTACAAAACATTTGGAATAGTTATCTGTAATTGCTTCATCTCAGCAGACTGAGACCAATCATGCCCATCAGACGAGACAACAGGGCTCTTTTACTTCCTTCCCATGTTTGGTGTTGTAACATGAATGCCCCTGAAGTTTATCACATCACCAAGATGCAGAAGTTCCTAGTTTTCTTTTATAGGTAATAAACCAGAAGAAGTGTCAGGCAGCTACATTTTAAAATAAACACATTTCCAAACCAAACAAGAGAAGAAAACAAGAAAGCATGTTAACATAAAGCAATTGTGTTTGGAAAGTATCCACTCTGTTTTGTTCTTGCGGTTGTGGGTTACTGAATAGTTTTACTAACCTTTTTTTCAAAACTGGTGATAAAAGAATTTGGAGTGAGTCATTCTTTCAAGTCATGCTCAGATACCTTTGTTGTATTTGAGAGCAGTGGTACGTACATAAGCTTCTATAAAACTGACTGTGGATGTCAAAACAAATGACTATGTTCAACCCTTTATAGAAAAGCAAGGATACATCTCTCCATACAATTTAATTATATGCAGAGACAATTCTATAACTTGTAACAGTGACCATTTATTCTTTTTTTACTAACACAGACTGGAATCCTATTAGTAATGTACACAGTCATTATTCTTGCATATGTTCCGTTATGAACTTTGCATAAGGAAGTATCCAAATCTGCCTTTATGTGATGACCTCCTGTCCATGCAGTCTGTCTTTCTGCTGCCAGCATGTCCCCCATTGCCTCTTCCCCTCTTGCTCACTTGAAGTCTGTCTTCCTAGTGTGCCTCCCTCGTGGCCTTTTAGTGGCTGGGGGGACAGGGCAGCTGGATGTACACAGGAAACATTCTCTACCTAAGACCTCCAGGAGGATGACATTTCTTGATTGCTCCCATTTGCAGAAACTGCCCTCACTCTTCTGGCCCCTAAATGGCTGGGACTATGGATGTGCCAGAAAACTAGGGTGAACAGAGGTGGGAGGGGTAGGGAGAAGGAGGCAGAGATGTTCTCAGAGAAGTACTAAGTTCTGCCAGGCCAATCCAGGATTTTGGACACAATGAATTACAGGATACCTTTTCTTCCTTTGTGGCTAGAGTAGCAGGACATATATCTTGCTCGTATCAGACTCTGGTATGCCATTGCTGGTAATTCTATTGCTCATTTTTAAAAGGCATTTTTTAAATCTGTTGTACTTCTAGGGTTTATAGGATCCAAGGTAATCAAGTATTGCATCAAATATCTTAAATTGGTTGTAGAGTCAGATTAGAGCAAACTTTTGTAAAATTCTCAATCCCCGTAACAACAAGCCACCATAAAAATCTTCCCCTTGTTGCATCTTCAGTTTCTCTGTCTCCGTCCTTGTAGTTCCCTCAGTCTTTACTGCTTTCTAACTTTTAGCAGGATACTCCTTCTGCTCTTTGATCAAAATGAAAAAGTCCCATACAAAAAAAGGATCTTTTAGTCCAGTTAATTATCGCTGTCGTGGAAGGAGTAATATCGAAAAAAATATTGAAAAAAGTAGCGGAAAGGGAAAGTGAACAAAGCTAGTAGCCAAAAGTATTCCCACCAGCTGCTAAAAATGGCTCCCGAGTTGCCGGCTCCACTACTGGTGTGCCAATATTCTTACTCAGTTCTCCGGAGAATCACGGTCTTAAAAAGTCAGTAATACAATCAGGATTCCTTACCCTGTTAGGATTTATGATGGATTTTAGTCTCTTCAAAGAATGAAATAATGCGGACCCTTACAAGTGTTCTGCAGTGGAGGTTTTTGATTAAAAGGTCTGCGGGCATCACTTGTGAGCCAGAGCGCTGTCAGATGGTGGTGGTCGCTCTGATCCCCCTCGCTCCGTCTGCTGCCATCTGTCGCATATTTCTTCACTTCGGGTGGAAGCTAGGAAGCGCACATTCGATCTCCGGAGCCCCACTTAATCCCCCAATACCAACGGGGGTTTTTAGTCGGTTCGGAAAAGTTCCAAACTGTCTCCAACCATCCGATAGAAGGATCTCCCTATTCAGAGCTTCGAGGACAGCCTTGTCATGGCGCCATTGTCAGACCGGAAGTCCAAGTATTGCATCAAGTATCTATGAGACTTGCCCAAGTCATATTTACATTTGGTTAAGTGATGACCTGACCATAATTTTTGAATCATTAAAAAACAAACAAAACAACAACCAAGGGTGTTTCCATACTAGATGTTTAATGTGGAATCATCATACTTCTGGAAACATCATACGGAAGGCAACATATTTTGTGGACATTTTTTGCCCTGGTTATTTTCTGTTTGTGGGGAAAAAATATTTGTTCATCACCTCAGGACCCCTTGAGAAATAGTTTAAATAATAAATAATAATACACACAAGTAGCTGAAATATGGAGACACTGTTTATAACTATGCAGGTGACAAGTTCCAATATGTCTATGTCATATGTCTAGTTCTGTGCAGTTTCTGCAATAAAATTTGACTCATAATACTTTTGTGAATGATGGTTAAAAAGGCTCTTGTGCTAATTCATTGTTTTAAAAAGAATTATAGCCTGAGATTCTTAATCAGTTGGAAAGAGCATTATGCACAATTCAGTGTTCTCCCCTTACCCTGGCAGTTGCCAGGTTCGAAAGTGGGAAAACAGCTGGTCAGGGTTGTGAAGGGAAAGGAAATGAGAGTGTTCTCCTAGATGGAATTCACCTTCATTTCCCTTTTCCTCAAAGTCCAAGAGGTTCCTCCTCCTCCTCCTCTGAATTCCCTTCCTCCTTCCACCTACAAGCAACAGCACCGCTCTCCACCCTGGGCTTGACAGCTGATGAGGAGGTTTTGGACAGCACACAAAGGGCTACACAAAGCCTAACACTTTGTGCAAAAAGAGACATATGTGTGTGTAAGTCACAACAGGATTCCACCCATAGTATTATAGCATAGTAATGACAGAACACCATGATACAAAAATTAAAATTGTAGCATTATGGTATTATGGTGCTAGTTGTATCTTTCACTCTAGGGAAAAAAAAACTCCAAAAAACATTTTAGTGGTAATTTGCAAGTTATTGGATTGCAACTCCCATTCCATCCTCAACATCAATTGTGCTGATTAGGGCTGATGGGAGGTGCAGTCCAGAAACTTCTGGAAGAGGCCACAGTTGCCCACCCTTGTGCCAATTAAAAGAAAAATTTAAAACTCTATGGGGTCATAACATGTTGTCCATCACAAGGGTTGTAGTGAATGTCTGCTGAACTTCACGTGGCTCCAACCACAGCAGCTATGTAACACCCTGTATTATATATAGAATACAATGAGATGTAGGTGTTAAAAATTATAGGAGACAAAGAGTCTGGAGGGATGCCAAAATAGGGTCTTGATGACACTAAGTAGCAGTCCCCCAGCACTACCTACTAGAATCAGATGTCCAAATAGGAGTAGAAGTGGAACCATTGCAAAACAGTGTTCCCCAGAAGATACCATGGTCAATTGCACTGAAAGTTGCTAAGAGATACAGAAGAACCTACAAAAATGCACTCCTTCTCTCTTTTTCCCAGCAAAGATCATTCCATCAGTTGACTAAAGGAATCTCTACCCTTAAATCAGGCCTTAAAGCCCAACAGTAAACACCCATTCAAACACCTTGCCTCAAAATGGAAAATTGGCCACAGGTCTGAAATTCCTAAGTTCTTCTGGATCCAGGCCCAACTTCTCCAGCTGTCTTTAAAAAAAGAGATTAATAGCTGGCAGAAACAAAAACATTTAACATGTATCCAAGTTACGAAGCCAAATCAGGTTGCTGTAATCAGCTAAGATGAGCATGAATCAGGAGCAGTGGCAATTTTAAGGGCAGGTGCAACATGGCTTCACATAGGTAAACCCACCAGAATTCTAGCATACACTCAAGGTCCTAGGTTGCTTTTAAGGAGACCTTCACATACAAATACACTTGTGATCCAACTTGGAGTTTACAAGCAGATGGATCACTGGAGTCTGAGCAGCCTTGTGCAGACTCTATCCAGAGATACCATACAGATATCTAATATCTAGTTTGAAGTTTAAAGAGATGGTAGTTTGTAGTTTAAAGAGATGGCATGATTGTGATTGATTTCAGTTTTTCATGCAGATAGATACTCTTTACTGTGAGTAATACATCTGTGTGCAATGCTGTGTTTACATGCTCTCATTCAATTTGTGGCTATTTCAGCAAGAAACCCATATGTAGGACTATCATAAATTCCAAGATATGTGATATGATCCTAAGTAATAAAGATAGTGGAGTTTTGTCTTGTGTGTGAGAAGAGTTTCATTCTCGCTGCACAAGACATATGAGTTGCTCTTACACTATGGTTCTTATTGGGTCCTGAATGCCTGTCAAACACAGAGACATGCTGTTGTGTTCTTCTTCCATCATGAATACAAAACATACTGTATTGCTATAAATACCTAATTGCCGTTGGAGTTCTTCCAGTAACCAAACTTAATCCCTCTAAAGTAATTTTATCTTACTAGAAGCTGAATGGACCCTTGTGCTGTCTTAACATAGTCAATGCAGTTGATCTGACATCATATACTAATAAACAGACATTTGCTTTGTAGTACACTTACACAACCAAATAGTCTTTTTTAGTTCATTTTCAGAAACAACAACAAACGATTTACTACCAAAGCCATTTACTTTCTCAAAATATTATTCTTTTTTATTGCAAACTTGCTTGCGTTCTAGCAACTTCGTGCCAAAATAAATTATGGTAAGCAAGATCTACTGCTTTTGCCTTCAATTTATGAGTGAAGATTTAATTTGTATTTGAAGTTACCATCTTCCCTTTTTTGTTTCTAATTCCAACTTGTTTGGGACAATTTATTTGGTTTTGATAAAAACTCATCAAAAGTCATAAATTCCTTCACAAATAGGTTTGAAAAGAAATTGTTTGCTTGTTTTTTTAAAGAAATTGAATATCAGAGAATAGATAAAGTGAGTCACATGTTCAGAAACAAATCTTTGGCTGATTTGCCTTTTAAAATCTGTGCTTGAATTCCTATTTATTCAACCATATTTGTTAGGCTGAATGGGTACCACCTTTTTTTCCCCCCATGATGGAATAATCATAAACAGCTAGATGGAATCCAAGTACAAAAGCGTGTTTTCCATTATGCTTCATTTGGCTAGCACATGATTTAGAATTTTATTATTATTTTTTGAATAAGAACTTACCAAAATAGTCAAATTTCTTGATAAAAAGAATGAAAAAAAATCTTAATTTGGAAGGAAGGAAAACTGGCAAATTCATCCATCCCTGGATTTGTTTAATGTCGCCCATGTTTTTAAATAAGACAGTCCACCAACAGGTTTTTTTCTCTGTGTTTTATCTGTTAGACCTTGAACTTCATAACATCTTTCATCTTACGCATGTGCACTTATAACTCAGGCCCACTCTGTTCAAGACCTCTAACTTCCCAGTAACATTTAATAGTGTTGCAACATGTCAGGTGCATTGCCACTCAAAAGTCATCTATAATACTGTACACCACCACCTGCTCCATTAAATGTGGAAGAATTATGAGCAGTGCCTCACATGATGATCTTAATATGTTTTGGCAGATTGACAAAAGGATCATCCTGCTTTTTCTAAACAAATCAAAGAGGGTAACGGGCATAATAATCGTGTCCAGAGGACCATTTGATTCCCCACAAATGTCTAGGCTTCAGCAATTGATGAATATCCTCCTTCCATCCCAACTACCACAACTGTGGTCTTGAAAGAAGAGAAGAACAGGCAGGCACAGTGTTGCTGTGCCTGGGTGCATGAGCTGAGGAAAAGCCCTCCTTCCATACCAAATGCCACCGCTATGGCCTCTGAGGAAGAGAAAAAGCAAGCAGTCACAGCTCCATTGTGCCAAGGCCCCTGCAACTGATGAAAGGCCCTCTTTCCACATCCCAACTACCACTGTTGTGTCCTCAGAAGGAAAGAAGAACAGGTAATATCTGCTGGACTTAATCTCCTCCCTGACTGTCATTCCCCTTTCCTTATGTGTTGTATTTATTTAGACTGTAAATCTGAGGGCAGGGGACTGTCAAATTAACATTTTGTAATCTGCTGTGGGTACCTTTTTGGCTGAAGAGTGGGATATAAATATTCTCAATAAATTATCCAATTAATATTACACAGCAATCAGTCTCACTTTAATTCAGTCGCACTCAGGTTAAACAGATATGAACAAGCCCGGTTCTATGAACGTTTATTTCCAAGCAAATGCCACTGTGATTGCTTTGATGAATGGAGCTTAGGTGGGTGGAGGATTACAGCCTGTGAAATTATAGAAGCATTCTGCAACAAATAACTAACTTGTTGTGGTCAAGTGCAGCTGCTCTAGAATTTAAGGGCCATGCAGTTTTGGTTTCAATTTGGTAATTCTGTTCTTTGGATTTTATCCTTATATCTGCCATATATCCTTATCTCTGCAATAGCAAACCTACCATGCAGTTTGAGGGATTACAGGCGTCCTAGTCTAAAACCTAACTAAGTCTGACCCTAGGAAGGGGATGAGTATGCTTGTGGCCTTCCAGATGCTGCTGGCCTGCAGTTCTCCTAATCCTTTACTATCAACTATGATGGCTAGAGTAGATGGGACTCCAAATCCAGAAACAGCAGGGGCGAGCACTGGGAACGAGTTGTTCACTATATCTCAGGAGCATAACCTTCAGCATTTCAGAGAGGAAACCCATGTATAGCCAAGCAACATCAGAGTGTGGCCAAGATGGCAAAAGTTATTAGTGAGGATGAACACATAAACTAGGAATGGCTGCAGCAGTTTCCTTTGCCTGAGCCAACTGCGAATATCAAGAACCCACCCATCCTGTGTGCCTCCTGTCCCCCACTGACTTAACTGAGTGCAGGCTACTTTTGCACTTTGAACTCAAGTTTAAGCAGTTGAAGTAAGCTGAGGACAAAGGCGGAAAATAACAGAAGGAGAGAGAAGCTGTGAATTTTGAAAACAGCTGGAAAAAGTGGGACAATAGAGGATTAATCAGGACTATCCCAGCCAAATTGGGAAAACTGGAGGGTATGCAGGAGAAATAAATTTATTTTAAATAGCTCTTCCAGAATTAGTGGTACTCCTCTGTACATATGATTTAATACCAAATATTATAATACCAAAATGTTAATGAAAGAGATACAGCTGCCTTAGTATCACTGTGAGTTTCTTTGATCAAGTAGTATAAATTTGCAAAGTACAAATCTCGACATGTGCACAACTCCCATTGAATTCAGTGGAACTCGTTCCTAGAAATGTGTAGGATTACAGTCTTCAAGTTCCAAGGAAGAGGTCTGAGAACTAACTGCCTCATCTACAATCACTGTTTCCCATGAACTTGGTTAGTTTTTTAAAAAATTCCCTTATAATTCCTTTATAGGTCCAAATTAGGCAAGTAAAGTCACAGATTAAATGAATTCCAATGCACAAGAGAAGGTTGTTTACACACATTCCTTTCTCTCCCACGTGTGTTATGAAGAAAGAAATAGTATCCCAACTCAGCACTCTAAACAATTTCACACTGTAGTTTTCATCAAACCTATAAGAAAGGCCAAATTCACTCAAATTAAATCAGCATGAATTTGATATCTTAACAGGTTTATGGACAATACAGTTTTAAAATAGAACACAGCAGCCCTAAACACTCGTGTGCAACAAAATGAAGAAAGTGTGTGCCATAAATAATAGGTCACAGTTATCATTTATTTCTGTTATTGATTTTTATTGTTTCTACATTCAATTATTCAGAAAAATGTTTAAAATTATATGAAACAATAAAAGATATAAACAAAATATAAAATCCATATGAAACCATAAACCAGTTCAGCAGTATAGTTAGTTCAAACATCTGTTCTCACTCCTACCCCACAGTTGCCTCATTTTATGTTAGAAGTTTCTGAGTGGAATGTCTCACAGTATTACCCATAATTTTGATGGGAAGGAAAAGATTAAGCAAAATGGGTACTAATAATAACATTGACCAGTGGGGAGAGTGGTACTTATGGTGAAACTAGAAATCTCTCTACTTCAAGGATGGGGGAAAGGCAGGCTATCCAACATTGTTGAAATGTACTTCCCGTGAATCCTGGTCGCCATATCCAATGGTAAGAAATGCTGGGATTTACAGTCCAACAACACAGGGAGGGCTGTACTTTGTCTATCCCTGCTCTACTGCCACAGTGTTGTGTGTGCCTTCATTAGAAGACATTGACAGCACCCATTCAATATCTTTAACCTCTGTGCATTTGTTCTTGCTGTTATCTGGATACTTCAAAAAAGCCAAAGAAAAACTCAGGTTGAGATGCTCATATGTTCTGAATCAATAAGACCACAGGTAGTTCTGTGATAACAGTGTTCGTTTGTTAACATGGATTTAACATGTTTAAACAGTGGTCCTAATTACAAGGCTAGATGAAGATGTGCTGAGGCCCTAAATTTAAGAAGCTATTACTAAAGGTCCCTCATTATCTGAAACCTAAATTGTACCTTGTTGCTTTTGTGTGCCTTCAAATTGTTTCCGACTTATGGTGACTCTAAGGCAAAACTATCACAAGGTTTTCTTGGCAAGATTTGGTCAGAGGGAGTTTGCTGTTGTCTTCCTCTGAGGCTGGGAGAGTGTGACTTGCCCAAGGCCACCCAGTGGGTTTCCGTGTACCTTACTTTGCCTGTGTATGATTTCCTCAGACTCTGTGGAAATTAGTCTTACCCTGTGAAGAATTTCGGATATGCTTAATTTTAACCTCACAAATCATTAAAGCCTAGACCGTGGAGACAAACAGCTGGACATGAATATTGAGGAGAACTCTTCCTTTGTTCTTTTGCCAGAAGAGCCAAGTCATAGCTGTGTTAACAAATAAAGTATGTTCAGTAAATTATCACATCACATTTCGCCTCCTTAATGCAAGTGAGACATATCTTGCTTCACATTAAAACTCTTATTAAATTTCTAAGCATTTCTAAGTCCTAGGGCCTCAGAGAGGAAGTCTGCGTGCAGTTCCCAGTTAGTGAAAATTGTGACCACATAAATAGCATACCTATAGCTATAGCTATAGTTTTACCTATCCCTATAGCATACCCTGCCTCTTTCAGCTGACCCACCTCTTTGTACCTAGTTTTATCATTACATGAGCTACAAGCTTTAATATTTAAACTCATGGTTAGGTGGTCAAACGCAGAAAATGCACATCATAGGGAAAACACATTGCTACTGAGCTTTCATTATGGTACAGTAGCAAAACAGTTAAACAGTACTTAACTACAACAGAAAATCATACAAGCAGAATGCATTGCCACCATGGAACACAGCTGAAATTGAGGTTTCTGGATATGCTCAAAGTCTATGATTACTTTTGTGTGATCAATGCATCTGAAGGACTTTAGAAGCTTGCCTGTCTGGCAAACAGAAACACTTTTTTGTAAAAAAATTAACCATAAATATACATCTATCATATTTCATTTTATTGTTCTGCTAACCATATTTTTCATTTCATGGGTTGGGATCTACCATGAGATATGTGGCTCTGAGTGATTTGCAGTAGATGAACAAGAGTACATGACTTCTAATTGTTTAACAACAGCAATAATTAAGAGGCTCCAGCTTCAAAAATTTGGGTTCCTGAAACAAAGGAGAGAGGAAATGTGGAGGAGAGGAAGTCATGAGTTAATTTCTGAATAAAAGGGCCTGTGAGCTTGGTTCTTGTATTGATCACAAATTTCTGTACTAAGTACTGTTACCCCAAAACGTGGGTGCCACAAGGGCACACCAGCCATGCCAGTACCTCCGTTCGAAAATGGGGAATAATTAGCTCAAAGTCAGGAGACCTGCAAGAGGGGGGTAACTTAGTGAGATCTCTCCATATATGTTTATGGGGTCCTTGCAGGAAAAAACCAGCCAGAGAGTTTCAATTGTGAACTAAAAATATCTTTTATTGGAAGAAATTCACACAAGCATGCAAAGAAGACCTCAGAATATGTACAGTGCTGAATTTTCTTTCTTATCATTACCTTCATGGGGTAAATTCTTGTCAGCTCTGGTCTGAATCCTATTGGTAGTCTTCCAAATAGAGGAGATCCATTGAATCAGTGGGATTTACGTAAGTGTTGACTTCCTTTTCAGTGATTGATTTAATTGGCCTACTTTAGTTGTGACCATGGGCATTTCCGCACTACACTGTTATAGTGCTATTATTCCACTTTCAATATCCTGTGGAATTCTGGAGTTTGTAGTTTACTGAGGCCAAAGAGCTCTCCCTCCCTAAACTGCAAACCCTAGGATTCCATAGGATGTTGAAAGTGAAATAATAGCACTGTAATAGTGTAGTGCGGAAATGACCCATGACTGGGATTCAGGCCTCTCGCAAGAGCTGGAACAGTGCCCTAGAATGGCAAAGGCCCATGGTGTATCACCTAGGATTCCCCCAAATGTGCAGGCAGGTTAAAGTTGGACCCAAAGGAAAGAATTAAAAGGATTTATCTTTCAGGGAGTTCTTATTAATTTTGTTGTAGAAGAAACTTAAGAAGGATCACTATGCTGAGGCCCACTCTTTAGTTTAACCTCTAAATTAATTTAAGCCCTTTCGGTTAAACAGAGACCTCCATATAGCTTACAACAATATCTTAATTGTCCACGTATTTTCTGAAGTGTTTGGGACAAATGTTTACTTATGGTGTGAAAGTTTTTCCCCCCTGTATAAACTGATGGGGAAATTCTTAGCCCAGCCAGCAGCCAAGGGAACTGGTATGTTACTTTTGTAGTATGTAACTTTTTGACTGAGACTGCAGACCCTACGTGCAAGCAACTACGTCAGAGTTCTTTAACACCAGGAGGAGGAGCCATAGCACATACCCTTTAACATTGCACAGATGAAAACCAGGATACAGGCGGCCAAGCAACATCAGGGTGTGGTCAAGGGGGCAAAAGTTATTAATAAGGGAGAACATACAGATTAGGAGAGGCTGCAGCAGTTTGCTTTTGCCTGAGCCTACAGGGAAGGGCAAGATTCTGTTTGTTTCTCTTCCCGCTCTGATTTAATTCAATGCAAACTACTTTTGCACTTGGAACTTAGTTTGTAGCAACTGACGTAACCTGAGAAGAAAAGGACAAAAGTGGGAAAAGGAGAGAGAAATCGGGAGATTTTAAAAGCAGCTGAAAGAGCGGGACAAAAGAGGATTAATCAGATCTATCCCTGCAAAACTGGGAGAATTGGAGGGTATGATATCATGCTCACAAGGAAGAGGAGAATCTTTATAGTGGCTAAGGGTGTGCTTGGGATTTCACCTGTGCTGGGTATTACTTTTGTGGAATTTTCTGTATGCAATTTATCCAGTCTAAAGGGACACTTGGCTAGGAGACTGTAGCGGCCCAACGTGGGCTAAGGCTTTCCCAGCAGGATACTGTGTCAATGAGCAGGTAAGAGAAAGTGGGCAGGGGAATGGAGTAGCTGTTGTCTATAAAGATCATCTTAACCTGACCAGATTGACTATGAGGGAACTGAATCACTTTGAATGTGTGTATCTGAATCTGAAGACCAGTGACAGACTGAGGGTTAGCGTACCAGCCACCTTACTGCCTATCCGATTCCCTGCCCAAACTCACAGAACCAGTCTTGGAGTTGGTGTTGGAATCACCAGATTTTTGGTCTTGAGTGACTTCAACATCCCATTTGAGGCCACTCTGTCAGATGCACTTTGGGAGTTCATGACATCCATGACAAACATGGACCTGTCCCAACTGTCCAAACATGGACCTGTCCCAACTGCTAGGTTCACTGTCTGAATTTAAAGACTAATTGAAAACAGCACTAAAGATGATTTTTACATTTTGAGTTTTTGAATTATGACTTGACTGTTTTAATATGTATGCTCCTTTAACTGATCTTATACTCTTTTAAGTGGTCATATATTTTAATTGGTGTTCTGTGTATTTTAGCTGGTATCTGTCTGTTATTGTATTTTAATCTGTTGTTCCCCACATAGGTGGGTAAGAAATAATGATAATGATAATAATTTATAAATTTTACAGATGTCAGGCTTGGAGCAGTTTAACCCATGGTTACTCTTTTCTCAGGTATCCTTCAATTCTTTCAGATGCCCACTACCAAAAATACATGCTAACCTGAGCTGCAAGTGATCTTGCAATTTTAAAAAAATTCAAAATAGTATCTGTGGGATGGCAGAAGTTATGCAGGTAGCAAGGGGAATTCCAATTCCCAGTGCAAAATTGCACTTCAATTTTTTTTTCCTCTATACTGCATCAGGTCAGGAAAGTATTATACTTCTCTCTGTTTGCTTTTTATCCTGACCTATTTATTACATTTTTAACCTTCCTTTCAATGAAGAAAAATTCAAGGTGGCCAACAATAAAACAGTATTAAAATGATAGTTATAATTTAAAAGAATTAAAATTCATGTAAAAAAAAAAAGACCTAAAACAAAACTATAAACTAAGAGACATCATTAAGAAGCAATGGCACTTAGTAGATTGAAAACTACTTCATCAGAAAGTCAATTAAGGGCACATCCAGAAGGGAAAAATGTTTCTGGAGATATTGCAAGTTTCTCAATGTCTCTCTCTCGTGTTAAAATTACCTACATACTCCAATGTTTGAAAGCCAGGATGGCACAGGGATCTGAGTGTTGCATTTGAGGGTTTGAATCTCCACTCAGCTGTGGAAACCCACTGTGTGATGTTGAGCAAGTCATGCTCTCTCACCCTCAGAGGAAGGCAAGGGCAAATCCCCTCTGAACAAATCTTGCCACAAAAACCCCATGATAGGTTTGCCATAGGGTTTCCATAAATCAGAAACGACTTGAAAGCACAACAACACACTCCCAGGTTTGCATCCGGTACCTTTCTTCAAGTATCCTGAGTTTCCCTTCCTCCTCCCTCCCTTGCATTATTCCCCTTCACCTTCCCACTAATTACATGTCACATCTAGAATTATGCAACATTTCAAAAATTTATTTTCTCTAATTTCCACTGTGACTTATTTACTATTATTTAGAAGTCACAGTCCTAGTGCAAAAATGCTTTAGGAATATTACACTAGTTAAACATTAGGGTCATTTTATTTTGATATCATCATCCCACTTTCTCTCACTTGATCTTTGTTGAATCTACGTCCTTAAAAGAATAGCTATATTTTACTAGCAGCAGCCATCATAGCTAGTTCTCAGATAACACAGCCAGCCAGTCAAGTAGTGATACATTTCATTTTGGAAAATATTGAGTTAATTTAAAGTGACCTGAGAGGTAGGAATGAAAAGACTCTGATAATGCTGGGAGTTCCCAGGAAATACTTCAGAATTAAGAGTTTCCAAAATAAAATTGGTTCACACAGGAACAAAACCTGAGACTTTCAGAGGATTTTCAAGACACCCAAAGCCTATCTGGATAATGAAAAATGTATTTTCCTGCAGCACAAAAAAATGGAGCTGATTGGCTGGGAGTTCAAGATCATAGGAACAACTGTCAAAAAGACCTTCTTTCATGTTCCCATTAAATGTGTCACTGATAATGGCAGAAAAAAGAAAAGGACCTCTCTAGACAATCATAAAAACAGTTGCAAAAACTTCTGTATTTAAAAAAAAGGAGCATCTATCATTATGTCTAGGTGGGTCCACAGATGATATATCTAACCATGCACACACATCTTGGCTCTTACCCACAGTTTAGCTTATGTGTGCTCCTAGTGCCTTCATTTCTGAAAGCAGAGCTGCTTTGTTCTGAGACCCTACAAGTAAGTGGTTTCCTGCTTAGCCTCTGAGAAGCACTGGAACCATTCAATTAAATGGTGGATACCATGGCTGAGTAGAAGGTAAAGACATTGTTACCAAGAAGGCCAATGTTGTGCGAGGATGCAGAATTTTATGCTGTTTGATAAAGAGACCTGTCAGACTTTCCTATGTAATTCCAGCAGGCCTATCCTGATTATTTTAAATTCTGAATTTTAACAGTGAATTTTAAATATGCATCGTCTGTTTTTAGGTATTTGTATTTTTTTTCTTTTATGATGATACGCATTTTAACTATTGTTTTAACTTATGTTCTGTTTTTTAACTGATATATGCTGTATGTCAGTCTGTTGTTGTCCTCCGCCTCAATGCCTGGGGAAAGGTGGGTAAGGAATTAATAATATTAATAATAACAATAAATTTCTCAACTGAAATGAAATGGATCCTATGTGCTGCCTTAATAGTCAGTGAGAAAACTGATACTAGCTTAAATGGAAGCATCAATATAAGCTAGTATTGGAGAATTTTGTGGTCCCTTCCCTCCGTTTGCTTTGTTAAGCAGCCAAGCAGCTCCTTCATAAAATCTAGACACTTCACTAAATTTTCCAAGCTTGCCAAAGAAGTATGAGAGTTGAAATTTCTTTCACTCTGCAAGTGAAAACTATGTGTGAAATATTTAATGGTTTGGAATACAAGAACACATCAAAACATTTAGGCTATCTGGGGTATTGGGTTTCTGCAAAGCTGAAATATCACGGCATAATTCTATGTAATTAGACCACTGACTGCTATTAATTGTTTGAACAATATCTGCCTTTATAGGCACAATGTAACACCTCATTTCTGGAATTTTTGTTGATAAAAGTGGTATCATTAGGAAATTAAGCTGTTTGGCAGGTGTTTCCTGGAAAAGCTACAGTACAGAAATACTGCCAGTGCAAAGCAACATAAAAGCGTACAGCCTTTTGGAAATCCAAGTAAGACAGATGTATCTGTTATCTATCTAGAATACTAATATATTTGTGTTCTGTACAGATGTTGTACTGTATTACAGTGATATGAACAGAAACAACTGTGCTTGACATTGGTTCTCCTTAAGCTAGCTGAGGAGGAGGACCAGCAATAGGTCTTTGTTTGTTTATTTTATTTGTTTGCCAGTCTGCCATATTTGTGTCCATTGGTTACAATTATTTCTTTTCTTTTTTTCTGGATGGTCTCCAGGGACTGACAGCTGATGTCTTGCAGACAATCACTTTCAGTAGTACTGCTTTACAGGACTTCATTGCAGCTATGCTAAGAAAAATACCCATATTACGCACAGCTCTTCAACTGTATACATTTTAAATTGAGAATGGCTTAATCTATGTTCTCACATCAAGTATTCCAGCCCGGTTTTGTTTTTCCCTAGAAAACACTAGATGCACATTGTTAAATGCTGCTCAGTCTTAACAAATACATTGTTTTACTGAACTTGTATATTTTTTTCTATAGTGGTCAACATAACTGATTTATTTTCATGTGCATACAGCAGTCAGTTGAGAGACTTTGGTCTTAGTTTACACAATTGGTAGGTTCCAGAGATGTGTTTCATTAATAGTTCATTAAGTTCCTCCTAAATCTGACAGGGGAAAAATAAACTCATTTGAAATGTGGTGCTGGAGGAAAGTTCTATAAACACCGTGGGCTTCTAAACAGATAAATAAATGGATTTGGGAGCGAGTTAAGCCAGAACTGCCCCTAAAAGCAAAAATGACTAAATCATAATGCTTGGTAAAGTTAAAGGCAGTAGGAAAAGAGAAAGACTGCGTTATGAGTGGGTAGGCTCAATCAACGAAACCATACAGCTTTGAGTTCACAAGACCTGAGTAGGGCTGTTGTCAACCAGGTCTCATGGCGGTCTCTCATGGAAAGGATAACCCTAGGTCAAAGCCAGTTTGCTATCACATAACAATAGTAACAAACTTCTTCCTGGATGTTTTGCAAAATCAAATAAGGATCATTGACAGAAATGGCAGATAAAAGAGGATGCAGATGTTCTACATTCTTCAGAAGCAGAGGACTGAATGAATCCAAAGTGTGTAATCTCCATATCTGCAGAAAAGGTAGGTTTTGAGATGAGGTTTAAGCCTTCTAACAGTTCGCAGACTAAAATAATTCCATACATTTTGTCTTACCTTTCAATTCTCATACCAAATATTGTAGGCAAATGTGCCATTTTAGACTCTACTCTGTGTCACCACTGCTCCTTCTATTGACTGAAAAGGTAGGAGAGTGTTCCGTTCCTGTAATGAAAGATATATTTGTGGGGGGAAAAATCATAATTGCCTTACAAAACGTTTGCAACAGTGCAAAATAGTTTGGCAGCTGCAACACATACACGTGTAGATCTCTGTTGTGCATCATTATTGGAAGGCAATATTTTCAACAATACACTCCAGTCAGAAAAGGGGTTTCATGTGAGTTTAAAATAGAGATGAGCAGAGTTTGGAGGTCAGTTTTGCCCATTGAAGACTTGCTGTTGCTGGCCTGCACCTCCTTCTAGAATGAATCTGGCTGCTCCAAATTGGGGGTAAGGGGAGAGAAATGCTGAAGACCATTCCTGCAGTGACAATTCTCCTTTTCAGCTAATCAGTCTTTTGGGTGGAGGGGTTTAGGAGAGATCCAGGGCTATAAAAATAACTTTGGAGTCACATAATTCTCAACACTTGGTTACATTACTAGCCCACCCCTCCCCCAAAAAACCTTGTTTTCTTTTAACTCTCTTACGAAGTTCTTTTGAATTTTTTGCAGAATTACCCTGTGTGCAGCAGTTCTATAACATTTACCTGGGAATGAGGCCCACTAAATTCAATGGGACTTACTTCTGTGTAGGTATACATAGGATTTTCTCTTAATGTTTAAATTTCGGAAAACCTGATGAAGAATATTTTAAAAAATAAAAAAAGATAATGATGGCAGTGCATGAAGGGGAAAAAAGGCAAAAACAAAATAAAATAAATAAAATCCCAGAGTTTAGCAATACATTTATTAGGACCAAGCAAAATTCCACAAAAAGCTATGCACATTTTTAATATCTTTAGAGTGCTTCATTTTTCTAAGAAAAGCAAAAGGCAAAGGATGGTAGAAGAATATTAAAATTAAGAATAAGAACCTTAGCAGTTCTCACCGAACATGTTAGCAAGTTATTCCCCAGAGGTAAAAAGGAGGACTAAGGAGATAAAGCATTCAGAGACAAATTCCAGAAGTTTTTTGTTTTAAATCCCTGGTAAATAGGACAGTTTGAGCATGCAGAGAGAATTCATATCTCAGGTAGATTTGCCAAGTTACCATTTTCAACTCAACACAGAATTTATTTTTTCGATTAATAACTGAGCAGGTACTTTAGAATTCAATTACAGTTTAAAGAACGGTAATAGGTGTAAAACAATCACTGAATCTTTGCCAGATTTCTGCTGAGTGTATGAAATACAAACTATGTTTTACTCTACGCTATAAAAAGTTATGTCACTACCTAGAAACGAATTATGTCATAGCAATTTGAAATGTGTTGTTTAGAATAGTACAAGCAAGGCTCAGAGTAGGATAAATGTTATACATAGGGATGTGCTGTACGTTTAAAACACTCTTTGTAGTGCTACCAGATTGAAGATCTATAATGTGCTATCCTTAATTAAAAGGCTGCAACCCCAAGCATATTTCCTTAGGAGAAAGTCCCACTGATTTCAGTGAATAAATGTGGTTAAGATTGGGCTACAAAGAATATAAAAAGATAGATTTTGATCAAGGATCAGGCCAAGACAGATTGCTGTCTCATGTGGCTACAATCCAGTAGGCATGCCCAGGAATCCACTGCAATGGGGGCCAATGTCTCTTGTATGCTGGAAACCAGCGTGACAGTGGAGTGCAGTTCTCCAGTTGTGCACAGATGTAAGTGGTCCAAGAAGGTTGAGTCCATATTTGCAAGAGGATCCAGGGTACACCTTTTGGGTCAAATGCTGATTTGTTGGCTCTCCTAAAAATATGAAGATATTAAATGGGTTTCTCATACAACTTAGGCCATTTCCGCACTACGCTCTTATAGCACAATTATTCCACTTTCAACATCCTATGGAATCCTGGGGTTTGCAGTTTGGGGAGGGGCTGGCTTCAGTCAGTCCTGGATCATTTAGAGCTGAGCTTGGAAAAATTATTATTTTGGACTATAAATCAGAATTTCCCCAATTAGCACGACCAATTAGATGTAATGGCTACTACAATCTGCAAGATACAACTAGGAGGAATCTTTGCCATTTCTTTTATATCCTGCTGAACTAGAGTGCCTGGAACCAAAGAAAAATACATTTTCAGTTTCAAGTGTTTCAACACAATATAGAAAGGGAGGTGGGGGCACAGACTTGAAGGTCAAATTCAGGCTATGCAACGTAAGTGTTTATATTTGTATGTATGGTTGCCATTGGCTTTAAGTTGATCTTGTATAGACACATTGTGAAAGCTGAAAACTATAGACACATTGGCCCTAAAAACCTTTATAGTGTACCCTTTGTGAAATAAAAAGCTTCTAAGCTCTGGAATATGTTGCAGCCAAAAGTAGTAAATGGGACTTTTTGTTCTCATAACCCACTTAAACTGATGCACACGCAGTTAGCTTAAACAATAACTATATTGCATATTTGTTGGCTATGGAAGCCAACAAATATGCAAATATCCAAGCTCGTTATTTCTTTCATATGATGTAGCTGTCAAAATGAAGCAGGAATCACAGGTGTTTCACTTGTGCTTGCATTTAAAACCTCCATCTGTGTTTTAAAAATCAAAAATATTTCTAATCTTAGATCATTTTTTTCCAGCTAAGTGGGCCCACATTACTTGCATTGCCTATTTTGACTTGTGAATCTGACTGTAACTTTGAAACAAATCATGCATTCTTTCTGGACCTATTAAAGTAAGATATAATAAGATTATTATATTATACTTCCTATCATTCCATTCCTTATAGACTTTGCTTTAACATCCACATAAGAAGGGGATTGTCATTGGCATAATTGGATAAGAGCCAGTACCCTTTTTTCTGCGGCAGATGTAGAAGTTTTGAGCCAAGATTTAGTACTAAACAAGAAAACATTGAAAATCCTAATACATTTAAAATGTGTATGTTAAAACCTCAGCTTTTTTTGAGAGAGCGAAAGAAAGACTTCATCACCTGAAACGATGAACATCTGAGAAACTATTGCTAAGCAGTCAGTACTTTGTTAACAACAGTCTTCCCAAGATCTTTAGATATGTAGGACAACAATGTCTCATATCCTCCAACATTTCACTTATGAAAACCAAGATGTGCAGCCAAGCAACATCAGTGTGTGCAAAAGATGGCGAAAGTTATTATTGAGGAAGAACACACACACTGGGAGAAGCTGCCATGGTTTGCTTTTGTCTGAGTCTTTTGGGGAGGGCAAGATCCCATCCTTTCCTCTTTGCCCTGCTGAATTAATCAACTGCAAACTACTGTCATACTTTGAACTCAATTTGCAGCAACCGAAGTAAGTTGCAGATGAAGATAAAGGACCTAGACAAGATCTTGAAATGTAAATATATGCAACTGGCCATCCGTATCTGTGGATTCTGTATCTGTACAGATTCAGCCAACCACAGCTTGGAAATATCCCCCTCCTCAAAAACAATTCAAAAAGCAAACTTTGATTTTTGCCATTTTATATAAAGGATACTATTTTACTTCACCATTGTACATAATGGGAATTGAGGATCCATGAATTTTGGTATCCACGGTGGGTCCTGGAGCCAAACTCTAGCAGATACCAAGCAGATAGTGGGCCTATATCATTTAATGTTAATATTGGGATTGTCCATGTCATCATCATTTCCAACTTCTATGTGTGGTTGTGAAAGCTGGACAGTGAAGAAAGCTGATAGAAAGATTTTTTGCAGTGTACAGTAGCTTTTTTTAAAAAAAATTATGTGCCATCTTAGAGTATTAGAGTGTGAAAGCCAACAGGGTGTTGTGGATTGAGAGTGAGATTACAATGCTGAACATCAAAGTTTGATTCCCCACTCCGCCATGGAAACGGTCTGGGCGACCTTGGGCATATCACACACTCTCAGCCCCCAGAAAAACCCATGATAGGGTCACCTTAGGGTCACCATAAGTCAGATGTGACTTGAAGGCACACACAACAGCATTATTTAATGATAAAGACAATAGTTGTACATAAGATTTGAAGTGCTTGATATGGGTTGTTTCATTAATCTGTACTACTACCCTGCAGTCATCAATACATTGGGCTATATCTTGTATTAATTCTAACTACAGTAATAGATCTGTTGAAAGCAGTGGGACAAGCTGGTTACACAAATAAGTCCCATTCATATCAGTTACTCCAGAAGGATCTAATATTAGATATAGCCCATTATCTCTATATTTTTGTTATTACTGAGGCCAAAAGCAGTGGTTCTCCCAAGGTAACATATAGCCAGTACCATACTTCTTCTTCGTGGTCTCTGTGACTCACACAAATGGGTTTACTGCGCCTGCTCAGTGCATCATTCTGAACCTTCTAGAACTGTTATGCAAGTGTTTTGGTGGTAGCCCTTCCTCTGCTGCTACATATCACTGGCCATTTTCCCTCTCAAACTCTCAGTTCCTTTTCATCCATCGCAGCAGGAGCATTGAAGGAACAGTGTCGCTGTGCATTTTGGCTTGATCATTGGTTGACTTGGACCGTGTACTTTCTCTCTCAGCATTCCAACACAATTTGGCTTGGTATCTTTGTTTGTTTTTGACTCTTTGTACTTCTCTTTCGGATCTTCCTTGTGGTTTGACTGTTTGTTATTGGCTCTTTCTTGTTGTCGTCCCTAAAAACTGTAGTTCTTGACAGTGCCATCAGGGTCATTTCAGAAGTGTTCTTCTTGTGAGGCAAAAATTCCAAATACTGATGGCCACTTCTGTTTTCCATTGTGCCTGGGAGAGAATCATAATATTGGATTGTGCTCGCATCACAAAAATCATGATGCTACAGGCCTGCAAAAACTGCTCTTCATGTGTGAAGGCCCTCCTCTGTGAGCTGGTCTTGACTTGTCCAGACACTCCTTTGATGTCCTCGGTTCTGCATGTTTCATTCATACAGACTCTTCTTTTCTCTGCTTCAAGACCTGCTTCTAAGTGGCTATCCAACAAAGTTTCTATGCCTGAGGTTGCTAAGCATCCCATGTCTGACCCTGCTGTTAGTACAGGGAAGTAAAAACACGAGGCCTGCTGTACTGATGTCCCTTAGACACTAAGCTGCTTGTTTGACCTCAAGTCTGTTTGGAAGCAGGCTGAATGCAGGTGCCATAAAAAAGAGGTCCAAGGATTCTTCTAACTTTCCTTGTTATTGGTTCTGTGGTCACACCAGGACCAGCCTTCACAGACCACTCGCCGCCTCATTCTCCTCTGGCCCAACTGTTGCAACTTCCATCTTCCTATCAGTCTCCAGAAGCTGTGCAGGCAGTTACCATGTCAGATGGTGAGATAGATGACTTGTTAAGGCACAACCCCCCTCAACGGGCATGGTTTGATTTGCAAAATATTATTTAATTGGCACTATAACTGATAATGATATAAATGATACCTGAGGTGATAGAAAGGTCAAGCTGGAAGAGGCAAATTACTGACTGTAAATGTGAGATAGCAAGGCAGGTCAGTTGCACACACCTCTTAGGCACAAACTGAGTCATTATCAGGCTAAAGGCACTGCCACTCTCAAAACAATAGGCTTAGGCTAACAAGCTGGACTTCTCGGAGTTGATTGTCTTAACCCTGGTTCCTGAACACCTGATGTTTCCCTATTGTTTCCCCACCTCTCCACAATACTCAGCTATTACGACAGTCATTAACTTTTTGTCACCTAAACACCGTAACCGTTAGCTCTTTTCAGACTTCATTGTTTGTGTTGCAACCCCCATTTTCTGTTTGGCTGGGAGAGTGATTCACGCTTATACCCACAGGATATTTTTCAGGCATATGAACCCCTGATTTCAGGCTTTCTAGTACAGTCTCTTGCCATTTTGAATGCCATGCTGTCTGTCCAGTTCCTGAATGAGAACTGTTGTTAGGTATCTACCTAAGCCACATCACCACTCCTCTTCGCTATTTCCCAGACTGGTAATTATTGCCCAAATCCCTCAAAGTCCTCTATCACAACTTCCCTCTCTTTTCCTTCAGTTAGTCCTTGTATGAATATGTGGGTATTTCAGCCTTTTTGTGTGCTTGTGTGGCTCTTGTAATAAAATCACATTTTTAGTTTATTTTTCAAATCTCTAGCTGGTTCTTTCCTGCATGACCTTGTAAACATAGAAGAGATCTTGTTAAGTTGACCCCCTCTCACAGGCCTCCTGTTTTTAGCTAAATATTCTGCACTTTCTAACGGAGGTACTAGCATTGTTGGTAGATCCTTGAGGCACCCACGTTTTGGGGTAACAGACTCTCCATCTCATGGGTCACAACATTCTCCTGGTCTTTCAGCCCAATCATAGCCTTGATCATCTCCTCTGGGAACTCACATTTCAAGGAATTCCCTTCCTTTGCTTTCTCTGCCTGCTCTCCATAGTCCTCCATTGATGGAAATTTGTGACATTCATCTCCTGAAGTGGAAGATGGCCTTCCTTCTAGTGATAACATTGGCCAGATGGGCTGGAGAGCTCTGCGTACTCTATATCAATGCTCCCTATCTGCGTTCCCACAAGGACAAGGTTGTTCTTAGACCAGACATTTCCTTTCTTCCCAAATGTGGTCTCCATGTTCCATCTGAATCAGAACAGCATACTGCTTGCATTTGTGCCTAACCTGTGTTCTGTATTTGAATGGACACTTCATTGCTTGGATGTTAGAAGAGCATTGGCCTTCTGCATTAATAGAACAGTGACATTAATCAAACTCAAAGGCTTTTCATTTGTTATTTGACGCACAAGAAGGGTTTGCTGGTTTCTGCTCAGCACCTTTCCAGATGGATCTCCTCTGCCATTTGTCTAGTGTATGAGCTTGCCAAGAAATATCCTCATGTGACTGTGCACAGTGATTCCATAAGAGCTATGACTGTTTCTTCAGCCTTTTCAAAGGGTGTTGCTTTAGAGGATATTTGCAGAGCAACTACCTGATCTCAGCCTTCAACCTTTATTATACACCGCAGACTGGACTCGAGGTCCAGGGCTGATGCTGTATTCCTGTGTTGCATGACTCACCCATCACCTGGGTCAGTACCTTGCCAGTTTCCCAGTTGTGTGCATCACAGCCCATGAAGAATAGGTTGCTTATCTGTATCTGTGGTTCTTCAGGTGTTGTCACCTGTGAACTCACACAGCACCCACCCTTCCTCCCCACTTCCATCATGCTCAACATGCTTAGATCCTGGGCTGATGCTTTGGTAGCCATGGAACTGAGGGTATGAGCAAGAAAATGGCCAGTCATATGTACCAGCAGAGGAGGGGTTACCACCAAAATGCTTGCATAACAACTCTAGAACTTTCCAAACAATGCACTGAACAGGTGCAGTAAGCCCATTTGTATGAGTACACAGATGACCACTTGAACCTGTTTTCATCTTAGAAGAATGTCACCTTGAGTTCACTTGCATTTACTCCCAGTTAAAGACATGAGGGAAGAATCATGACCTTCCTGTCTCACACGTTCCACAATGAGGAACAAGTAGTAAAGAAACTCCCCCACTCATCAGATGATAAAGAAACATATCAATTTAGAATTATGGCATGCAGGTTAGCCTTGACCATCAAAAACTATGGGGTGGAGGACTTCCAGAAAATGCTCTAGCTTGGATATCTGTGTACTGTCATATATACTTTACTCTTCAGAGTCTTTCTTGCAGTAGATTTTTCCATCTGTACAAGCCAGACAGAATACTTAAAGATCTTGTTTTCAACAGACCAGGGAGACTGGGAGCAGTAAGGCTCCTCAGAAATCATATTCACAACAAGATGGAATTCAAATACATAAGAATTTGAGTGCTGTTTATTGGACAAAGGAACTACGACCCCAAAATTTGGGCTGCTTACCCATGTTTTCATATAATCACATTTTAATGAGTTAATTATAGGTCCCTCCCACTTGCTCATCTCATACCTCCATTCCCTATCAATGCTGCATTGTTAAGTTCTGTGAGATGGCAGCTGCTAAGAAGGCCAAATAAGCTACTAGCACTAAAAGTTTCAATGAATTCAGCAAATATATTCTAGTACCCTTAAGGCCTGCATTCAGAGTACCATTATTCTGCTTGAGGTCAGAATGCTGAACGATCTACCAGCAGGATGGCTAGCGTTTTTAAAAATGTTTTAAATAAATAATATTTATCCACATGCTGAAATGTTTCAACTGCTGACTGCTAATATACAAGGCATAGAATGAGATCACGTTGTCTCCACCCCAGTCTATTGGCAACAGAACTTAAAAACAACAAACATTCATGTGATTGTTATCTGGGAGCTCCTACTGTGAACTATAAGCCACATAAGGTTTCCAAAACAGTGTCTCCTCTTCTGGGAACAAAAGCAGTGATGCTATAAACTTAGAAATAAGCATCTTATGATTGTCACTGAGTTGTGGTACAAACTGGAGATGTTGCAGCACATGGGATTTAGAGACTTTTATGACTATGGATTGAGGCCCTTTCCGCACAATGTCGCTGTTGCGTTTTTGCCACAGGATGGCAGTGGTCGGCAGGTTGTGCTTCCGCATGATGTCGTCACCGTCCTGCTGTCATCCTGTTGCAGAGTGTCGCGCTTGCACAGTTTTTACAAAAACGGAAAAAATCTGTTTCGCGTCTGCAATTGCGTGGCACTCCCGTCACTTCTGGCCATGTGGAAAATGCAGAAGCGCATTGGCGACGCTTCCTTCCATAGCGCAGCAATGGAAAAAGCTCAGCTGTGCTGTGGAAGGAGGACGTGGCGCCATTGCGTTCTCTTCTGCATGGACCGAGCGGGTGCAGAGGGGAGTGTTGCTGACGCGCTCCGTTCTGGACCCGGGACAGCAGCGAGACAACGCAGAAGAGCTTCGTCGTGCAGAAATGGCCGAAGTTTTACTATTCATTTATGATTCATTTTTTAATAATTCTTTATTCTGCTTTTAAGTCTGGAAAATGCCCTTGTGTAAAGTTCAACTAGAGTTTAAAACCAATTTAAAAAAGCAATTAAAAATCATCCACAAAAGCAAAATGAGTGTGCATGTGTGTTCAGAAATACTAAACAGGGTAACATTGGGCTGTACTCATTCCTAAATTAGCTTTATTTTCATCATAAAGTTTCATGACACGCACACTCGTAAGTTTCACTTAATTTGTAAACCAGTTCCACTAATATATCTAGAATGATGTGGGAAATTAAATTAGTATTCTGAGGCATAAAAGAGTAATTTTTATAGTTGTTTCTTGTTAGTTAAC
The DNA here is from genome assembly GCA_030412105.1 of Cyclura pinguis. NCBI lineage: Eukaryota > Metazoa > Chordata > Lepidosauria > Squamata > Iguanidae > Cyclura > Cyclura pinguis. The sequence goes on from CM059599.1 coordinate 125,609,845, forward strand.
ACTAATAAATAGAACACTATTACTAGAAACTGTCTGATTTTAAATAGTGTATTCAAGTGGTTATCATATGTCGACAGGCAACTTTGAAGGCACACTTTTAAAACTATACATGGACAGAACATAATCACTTAGGTCCCTTTCACACAATATAGTTATAATACCACAATTCCACATTAAATGTCATGGCTGCATCCTGAGGAATCCTGAGATTTGTGGGGTAGTGGTTTGACCCTGGAGACCAAGGTTTGATTCCCCCACTTGGCCATCGAAACCCGCTGGGTGACCTTGGGCATGTCACACACACTCAAAATCAGAAACAACTTGAAGGCACCAGAACTTTCTGCTGAGAATTCTAAATGCTGCACACCAACTTCAAATCCCAGGATTCCATAGGATGGAACTATGGTAATTAAAATGAAATGAATAGGCCTTAACTATGTAATGTGAAAAGGTACATAATCTCCACAAGTAGAGTGAATAAAGTATTTTGAATATTCCTTGTGTATGATCAACTTAAATAGTTTCACAATGGTGCTTGTGCAGTATGTTAGCCTCAATGAAGTATTTTGGTAGAAAAACAAGTAATTTTTAAAGCAAATAAAGATTGTGTATACACCATTTTTTCCACACAGATTCACATGGCAGGTTAATACAGATTTACATAAGTATAAATATTGGGTAGCCCTACAGGCTTCAATATACTGTTATCTTGGCCATTTTCTGGGATTTCCCATATGGCTGCATGTATTTATTTTTTTTCTTGGACCTTCCAAGAAGAACTGAAGTTATCTAAACAAGGGTTAGCCATTTCTTGGATTGGGGCTTTAGATTCTTCTTGAAACTCCACATGTACATAACTGCAGTTATCAACACATGGGAAAAAGGGTTATAGGAAGCCTGTACTGGGGTGTGCGATATGGTCCTCCAGGATTTTTTGGGCAATAATTCCCCATAATTCCTTAGCATTGGCTATGCTGGCTATGGCTCACAGGAATTGTAGGCCAGAAAAATCTGGAGGGCAACAGCTCCACTCTTGCAGTCTATATTGTTCAGTTCACAGTAATTCCTCCTACAGTTGTTGGCACAAGAAGTGGCACAGGGCAAGGTATGGCAGTTTACGTGAGATAGAAATTGTCTGCCAGGACAGAGTCAAAGGGCCTTTCCGCACTACACTGTTATAGTGCTATTATTCCACTTTCAACATCCTGTGGAATTCTGGGCTTTGTAGTTTACTGACTGACTCAAACAAGACTTTGACAGTAGCATGAGGAACAGGAGTCTGGGATGCAGTGTGATGCCCAATGTACTACAAATTACATGGGCTAGAGCTGGAGTTTTTATACCCTATTTTCTACCCTGAAGAAGAATGTGTGGACAAAGTGATAATTCCTTTTCCACAACTCTGACAAAGGAGTCTAGAATGGGCTGATTGTCTTAACTTTAGGTGACAAAACAATGATGGGAGTCTTGACAACCTCTTAATGTCTTGGTTGGGAAATAGGAAAATAGGAAAGGTCTCTGTAGGGTATGCTCACAGCAGGAGTGCTTGACTGCTTCACCTGGGCAGTTTTGTCTTCTGTTGTTTCCAAGAGTGCCTGTACCTTACAGCCTTTTGAAAGGATCACCCCAAGCCCATCAATGCTGGGCTTTCTCTCTAATACTCTTGACCTTATGAGCTGGCCATGCTGAGATCATCCTTACCTGGCTACGTGTGTACAGTCAATGCTTCCCCAAACATGCTTTCAGCCATAAATATATCTAATTTATGAAAAATAGCATCCCCGTCAAAGTGGGAGTGTTGGGTTTGGTAACACCATCTCTTTTAAGCTTCTGGTGTGGACAGCCAAAACAGTGTGGTTCCTCATGAAATTGCTGTTTTAACTGTTTCAAAACTGGATTCTAGGATTGTTTTTAGACTGCTTTTAGAAACTTTTAAAGAGCATTATAATATGTTTTAAAACTTTTTTTTAATCTTGCAATGTTTTAATTGTTTTTTATTTGTTCATCACCTTGGGAGCCCTTGTGGGGTGGGAGGTGAGACAGAAATACTTTAAACAGATAGATAGCTGCCAATATAGCAAAGGCATTGCCCAAAGATTGTTTCCTGGCAAACAGCTCCCATACCAAGCTTGAACAACTGCTGCAGAAGTGACTTTATAAGGCCCAAATGCTGGGCAAGTCCAGTGTTGAACTTTCACTATCAGATTGGTGAGATCCAGTAGAAGTGAGAGGTAGGTGATCTCCTCTTCCCACAGAAATTGTCTATACATTCCCAACAATCTGCTCTGGTGGGCTGATAAACCACTCAAAGCTAATTTTCAAGCAGTTCTGAGGATTCACAGTGGTGGGGAAGGAAGGAAGTTCTACCACTCTTGGTGCTGCAGCTCCAAGCACTATCTTCAATTTCATAGAATCATGGACTCTTACAAGGGCCATCTAGTCTAGGGCCATTTCCGCATTACACTTTTATAGTGCTATTATACTTCTTTCAACATCCTATGGAATCCTGGGGCTTGCAGTTTAGGGAGAGGTATTTAGAATTCTCACCCAGAGAGCTCTTTGTCCTCAGTGAACTACAAACCTCAGAATTCCACAATTAGGAAATGACCTAACTCTCTACACTGTAGCAACAAACCGAAACACAACTGAAATAATTCCATCCAACCTCACTTTAAACATGTCAAAAGAAGGAGCGTCTCCCCACCCTTTCACCCATTATTCCACTGTCAAACAGCTCTTATTGCCAAGACATTTGTCCTAATGTTTAGGTGGAATTTCTTGTAATTTGAACTCCTTGGTTCTCATTCTAGTCTCTGGAGCAGCAGAAAACAAGCTTGTTCTCTCTTTGACATGAAGATATTTAAGGATGGCTATCGTGCCACCTCTCAGATTTAGGCCACTGAAAACCATTTGAGTGACTAGACATAGCATGTGCTCTGGACTGCATACAGCTCCCCAAATTACTTTGGTCTGTAATCCTGGGTGTAGCCTCTAGTGGGCAGAACACTGAGACAAATTGAATATGATTAGCATTTTGTAGGACTCCTTCTTATTTCTTTGAGCTGTAAAATGATATGGGTAACAAATAATTATCCACAATGAAACTTATTATTTCATGCTTGCATAATACATTAGACAGGAGCAGTGTTAGGCAACAGCAAATTGTTAGGTTTGGATGAGGTCTTCTATTATTACATTTATTCTGTTTACATAGCTTGATATTGCAACACAGGTAGTCCTTCCAGTTCATTTCAATTGGCATATGAAGATTTTCAGCATATTGATAAATGTGCTTTTGGCCTGAATTTAATTGCTAGTTCCAACTTGAATAGACCCATTAAATCAATATTTATGTAAATCTCATTGATTCATTTGGTCTACTTTTGTTGGGACTAGCAATTGGTTTTAAGTCACTGCCTCCGAATCAGGGCACAGTTAAAAGCCAAACAGCAGGTTCTAATTTTTTTTAAAGTTAGGAAATATGTGATTGCTTTACATCTATGGCTGCAGTCCAATGCACACTTACCATAATAAATCACAGTGGGCTCTGTGAGACTTAAGTGTCAGTAAATATCCATAGCATCAAGCTGCAGAAAAAACATAGGGGTTTAAAATACAGACTAAAGTGGAAAAGGGTTAAGAGGATAAGGATTTGCTTAAAAACTATAACTGGAAAGAAATAAGAAGAAATAAGCACAAGAAGAGGAAAAGAAAGAAGTCTTTCTGGACAAATAGGTATGCAACTTAAAATTGACGTTTTGACCCCACAGTACTAAGAGTACAGCTCACAAGGCCTCATGGGCCCAGGTATTTGATACATGTATTTCTGAAAAGCAGGCAGGTTGCATTCAGTTTCACACAGGGGTTTCTTATTTTGAGAAATGAAAAGGACAATTCTTTCTTGTGCCTCAGAGTTTTTCCAGTGGATTAAATGTGTCACTCAGGGTATACAGATTTCATATGGTTGTATACAAGGAACTGCTGATAGATACCTCATGAGACTTGTTCATTTGCTTGTTACATGTATCTGCTATCCTTCTTCTAAAGAACACAGAGAGAGGAGACAAAATGAGAAACAATAAATAACATTATTTGTAATAGAAGACATTCGGGAATTTTAATCAACATTTTTCTATGTCTATTTCAAACAGAAATGACAATTCCATATTTATGCATTGGCTGCATTGTGCATTTGTAACAGTATCCAACAGGACAGCCGTGTTTGTCTGTTGCTGCAAAAACAACAGAGTCCTATGGCATCCTGAAGATTAATACATTTCTTACAGCACAAACATTTATGGGCTAATGGTCCACTTCACTTAATGGATATATACAGTACACGTGGGGCAGGGGAATATAGGCATAGGTATCAGACAGAAAGTATTGACATTGACAATTAGAATGTATACAGTGGTCATTCTCAAAACCATTTTGCTAATAACGTAAACACTCTTCTCAGGTGCAGGAAGCTAATAGTACCAGGATGTTTGTTATCTGTTGGTCTTTAGGGTGCTGCAGAACATCTTGATATTTTAACTTCATACTGGGTTTTTTTTTCCAGATTTGCTCTAGATTAGTAAAACAGTTCTACTGCCTGAAGACAATACCTAGAAGATCTCTAGCAAAGAGGATTCTGGTGACACAGAATACTGGAACCAGCCTTATACCTAGCCAGACTGTTTGTCCATTCAGATCTATATTGTGGACAACAGGGTTGTGAATCATGTAGATCTTCAAATGTTGTTGGATTGCAGCTCCTGGTCTTCCTCACTATTGGTAATGCTGGCTAAGGTAATGGAAGAGAGTAACTAAAATAAAATGATATTAAACTGCATAACACACATTTAATGTATTATATACACTTCAACCTCACTGAGGTCTATTTTATGTCTGATGGGCTAATGCACTAATCCTGGTTCCTTATCTGAAATGAAGCATTAAGAACATATGCATATTTTATATGCAAATTGTTCAAAAGTTACCAAAAAAAAAAAAGATGAGCCTGATCTTTTTAGGGCATGTTATAAAACACATTCAGTCCCATCACTTCCCATGAGAAATATTAGTACAGCACATGCAAATTTGTGTTTGCACAAATCCTTGTATGTAAAATGGCAGTGATGGGCACATGTACAAATGTCACCACTGTTAGGAATTATGGGATGTGAACATTCACGTTCCTTCTTTTACGCAGGGATTCCTGGAATGAAACCCTCACATATACAGAGGTCCCACTGTACTGCTTGTGGTATCAGTGAGCCAGTCACCCTTCACCCTGAATTAATCATTTATTTTGCTATTGACACCAGAATTAAGACAAGCTTCTGGGGAGATAGAGACATTGAATGTTTCCCCTCTTGCTTGTTAGATCTGAGTCTCCATTAGTCTTCTACAGTCACACTGATGTTCTTGAGATGCTCCACAATGTCATCATTTCATTGTTTCATTTATCTTTGCTCTTGGTACACATGGCTGTCTGATTGGTTTAAACTAGTGCACAACTGAGGCTGTGCACTAGTTGACATGACTCATTGGAAAAGACAATGCTCAGTAAAGTGGAAGGGAACAGGAAAAGAGATGGATGCAGTGAAGGAAGCCATCGCCCTGAGTTTGCAAATCCAAAGCAGGGCAGTGGATGACGGGAACTCTTCGAAATCTCTTATTCATAAGGTCACCATAAGTCGAGGTTGACTTGATGCACAACAGGTGGGGATTCTGGTTTCTTCCCCCTTCTCTCTCTCTTTTTGATTAATTCTGCTTACTCTTTTGAACCTTTTCCACCATAATTTCTCTGTTTAAACTGCTTTATCTTCTGCAGCTTGATCCTATGCATATTTACTCAGAATGTTTGAATTTCTTGGAAAGTACTCTGAGACTCTGTATGAAGCAATCCAATTTAAACTTCCTTGATTTTGTCTCTGTGGCAGAACAAGCCCAGGGTCCACACTCCAGTGACTAAGCATTTCAGATAGGCAATTACCATGCCTTTAGATATGTAAGATTCCGGAACAAAGGGCACTGGAATAAATGGCTCAGACCATAAAACAGCACCATATACAGAAATTTTATATACAGATAGATAGATAGATAGATAGACAGACACAAACCTGTAGAAGGAAAAGAGAAAAAAGTAATAGGAAAGAACAGAAAGGGCTATCCATTAGTATAAGCATATTGAATAAGCTATTTTCCACCACAGTTTTTTCTGGGGCTGAGAGTTTGTGGCATGCTCAAGGCCACCCATTGGGTTTCCATGGCCAAGTGGAGAATCAGACTCTGGTCTCTGGGGTCGTAGTCCAACACTCAAACCACTACCCTATGCTGGCTCTCCCTAATGAGCATAGTAGTTCAAAATCTCTTGGAAGGTTGAATCTTCTCTGTAGAGTCTGGTCTTTGTTAGCTGGAGTGGCAGCATGGGAAAGCAAACTAAATTTTCACATAAGCTGGTTGGTTACAAGAAATGACTTGTGTTCATCTACCAGGGTATGTATGAAATAACATGAGAAGTCAATCAGCTGTAGTGCCCAACTATGTGGTATGATTTTTTTTAAAGAATCACACATTTGCATCCAGAGAAGGGGTAAGTATGTAGTAAAATATTCCTCAGAGCACAGCTGGATATCATAGGAAACCAGCTTTTCCTGCCAATAAATGATCATGGTTATTTAAATATGTTACCATGTAGAATTTTCTGAGGAAACACAGGGAGACAGAAAAGGTAGGAGTTTAAATTATATCAACATGGAATAAAATTAAGTCTGGAATTTTTAGCTGTCAATCCTGTTTCTTGTTGGCGTTAGCTATGAACAGGTATTTCAAAAGAAGCTGAACAAGATGAACCAGAGCAGCTACTTAGCTGGAATAGGTACCTGACTCTTCAGTGAGTCAGGATTGCATAAGAGTGTCTTTAGAAGTCATTGGATTCTTTGTAACTAAAATGAGATCACATCACAACACATTTAACTGCCTTTTACAAAGATCAAAATCTGCACACAACTTAAAATACATTTTTAAAAAGGGAGGAGGTAATCTCAGGGAGGTGTCCAACTAGTCTGTCCTGCCAGTAGTACACTTGTCTCCATATTGATACATATTGCTCCAAACAAAAAAATGAAGACCATCAGCTTGCACAAAATGGGAAAGGGAAATTTTCCCCTAGTAGTTTCCTACTTGACCTCCACAGGGTGGAGACATTCCAGACTTGGTATATCAAGGGATGGAGTGAGGTGCGGGGATAGCCTGATGCATGAATGGAAATTTACTCATATGCGTGTATGTGCATTGAAATTGCCTCTCAACTTATGGAAACTCAATGAATTCCATAGGATTTTCTTAGAAAAGAAATACTCAGAAGTTGTTTTCCAGTGCATCTTCTGAAATATAGTCTACAACACCCAGTATTCCTTGGTGGTGCCCATCCAAGTACTCACCAGTCCTGACCTTCCTTAGCTTCCAAGATCACAGTACTGGATTTCATCCTGAATCTTTAGGTTATCAATTATCTTTCTCAGGTCTTGCAAACTCATGACCATGGTTTCCTTGATTGAATCAATCCACATATATTGTGGTCTCCCTCTTGTGTGCTAGGAGTGAGACCTGCTATGTGTAAAAAAACAAAAACAAAAAACAAAAAACAAATACATTGGAAGAAAACTTTATTGGTTACAACTGCTAACAGGGTTGTCATACGCATGGGTCTGGACCCAGGCATCAATTAACCCCTCTGTTGACCAATGCGCCTGACCATTCAGCCTGCTGCTGGAACCCTCGGGATGACACAAGACGGATCCACCTGAGGGGAGGCTCCCCAGTGTGTTCCCTCTGCCATCAAAAAGGCAGGAAATGCATTCACCTTCTAAGCTGGGCATGTCTGGAACCCCTTGGAACCCATAAAGAGACTCCATACCTTACCAGTGCCAGAGAGAGATTGGTAACTGCTATCCCAGATCCAGGATCCTTGCAAATCACCCCTTCCAAATTGTGACAGTTCTACAAAGTAAGTAGCATAACAGCGATATGCACCTCTACCTGACACAATATGACATTTCAACATGGGAGGGTGGATAGGACAATGCTCCAAAAGAACTGAGCAAACATCCAGGAAGAGGCTCAACTTACAGCCCCACTACCTGACTGGAGTGAAGCCTACATCCAGGTCACTCCAGTCGGGCTTCAGCAACCAATGAATTCAAACGTGGTTTGAACTCATTGGCTTCCAAATACCTCTTCTTGGCAGATGAGCTGCACCAGTCCTGGGAGGAAGAACTCAGCAGCCTACTGCAAAGGTGAAAGCTAGCAGCATATTGCATCCTCCCCAGTCTGCAATAAGCAGTTTTGTTTTCCTGCCTTCCACTGTACCAAGCATTATTGTCTCTTCCAATGAGTCATGGTGTATCATATGTCCAAAGCATGACAGCTTCAGTTTAGTCATCATTGGTCACTTATTAAAGAAGTAAATTCCAAATGGTCTGAATGTAAATTATCCTTTTATTTAAGGTCTGAATGTAAATTATCCTTTTATTGAAACCCCTCTAGGATGAGGGAAGGTAAAGAATATTTTTAGCAGTACCAATGGAAGTCCTTTGATTTTTATTCTTCATATAAGTAAATGCCAGCCATTTCTCATGATGGTTACATAACTGAATATATAACTCAACTTACTTCATTGTTTGATTTTTCATATTCGTTAAGTATAAAATTTCAGGTTTACTGACACAGTGAGAACTTCAGACAAAAAGATTATGGCCATAAGTTTGCAATATTATCTGGATAATATATATTTTAAAAATTTATAGAAAGAATTTCCATAAATATTTGAGATGCTTTGGTGTGAAATACCAACCTCAGTCATAGGTAGAGATAAAAAAGTGCTTAGATACTCGGTTTCTAAATCCAACATTATGAGGAGGACCATATTTAACGCTACTGATGTTATAATTCTTTAGATTGTAAAGGTCTTGTGCAAATTTTGCACTTGAGAGAAAGCAGATAAATGAATATCTTGAAAGGACCAGCTTTAATTTAAGCCGTGTGGGTTTTTATTTATTTTAATAACTTCTATCTTGCCTTTCCAAAAGATTCCAGGAAGAGTGGTATTGTGAAATCATTTTTAAAAGGTCAATTAATTAAAGGGCTAATTAAAAGAACCAGCATAGTGTAGCAGTTTGAGTGCTGGACTACAACTCTTGAATTCAAATCCCTGCTTGGCCATGGTAACCCATTGGATTATCTTGGGCAAGTTATACTCTCAGCCTCAGAAGAAGGCAAGGACAACCCCCCTCCAAACAAATCTTGCCAAGAAAGCTCTGTGTGAGGTTCACCTTAAGGCTGGCATAAGTCCGAAATAACTTGGAGGCATAAAACAACAGAAACAACGAAAGCAATTAAGCTATTTGTTTTGTCTTTTTATCTTTCCTCAAAAAGTAACACATACATATACAACAAGCACAGTATCACATCTGCTTCTCAGTCTGGTAAATTCAGGATGATTCACCTCTCCAGTGACTGCCCACATAGCTTTACTGAAAGTTATCTTGTCTTTTTCATGCTGAGGAAAAACTGGCTTTTTAAAAACTGCTTTCAATAAATGAAGTGGGGAAGGGTAAGAACAAAAAAAACCTGCTCTACAACAGTTTGGTAAAGGAGTTCAATTCTGACTTCCAGATTAGTTTCTATAGTTTGCATGGAAATATTAGGTGTGTCTTCACAGTGCTGTTACCTCCAAAAGCAAAGATACTTGGACCAAGGCCTAATCTGTAGATCACGTGGAGATACTGTCTCCAAACTATGTAGGTCAACTTTGTATGGAAACACCAAAGGAGTAATTAAATTTCAATGGAATTCTGCAAGCAGTCACTGAAGTATGGTTGGGTGTTCCAGGAAAATATATTTTCCCTTAAGTGTGGGCATATGTTGAGGAACATCTATGTTCCTTGCCACAGCTTTGTTTTCAACATCTTTTTTTTTAAGTCAGGTATAACTGTTTCAGTGTCTTAAATTTGGGCATGCTCCCTCTGCTAAACTTGCTATCCAATATAATCCTTTTACAAAGTACTTTTAGCAAAGTATTTGGACATGAATGATTCTGGCAAACTGGCTAACTGCTGGTGGTTCAAGTGTTTTTAAAATTACTGGTTAATTCATAATAGGTGTGTCAGGGAATAATTTTCTTCTTTTTGTCCTTGTTCTGCTATTTCTGAATCTAGTGACAAGTTAACATAGTAGTATTAGAGTGCTAATAGAGACAGAGTAGTGTACTGGTTTGAGTGTCGGACTAGGAGACCAGGGTTCAAATCTCCACTTGGCCATGGCAACCCATTGGAAGCAAATCACATTCTCTTTAGATTTAAAAGAAGGCAATGGCAAACACCCTAGGAAGAAATTTTACCATAAAAGCCCGAGATACATTCACCTTAGAGTTGTCATAAGTCATAAACAGTTTGAAGGCACATACAAAACAACAATTAGAGTGCTGTTGAAAGGCCATGGAGATAGCTACGAACATCATTTTTGTTTTCACTCTCGTGCTGTACTGTCATGACTTGTGATACCAGCCCAGTAGCAAAAGAAATCACTGTTGACCTGATTCAGCACTTGTTGTAACAATCCTAAACACATATGGGTGTTATCTTTCTGATGGTATGAAAGATATGTTTATCTCCAGGAGTTTTTTCTTCAGCTTCCTTGCAAAAAATACATGCTTTGTTTTGCAACAGGTCATTGGGAAGTATGCATGGGCTTAACTTATAATTATTTGTTTGCTAGAGTCAGACTAGGAAAAGTGTGCTCATTCATACACCAATTAATTGATTAATTACATAATTAATGTGGATTCTTGCACACAATGTGGTGATAGCTCCTGGCTTAGATAGCTCCAAAACTATGAAGAGTGAAAAACACTAACCAAATTAAAAAAATAGTTAATGCGTTATTGTTACTGGGTTTTTTTAAACACACACACACACACACACTTATATAAGCAGATGTTTCTTAAACACAAACTAGTCAAATAGACAAGCTTGATTTTTCTTTTTACGCTCACTATTTTTTAAAAGAGTACATGCACAGTTTATGATGGCATTTAAATTTTCATAATGCATTTATTTCTTACTCAATTAAGTGAGACCCAGTAAACCTTTCATTTCACAGGGAACTGGAATCGTATTAGTATTCAGTTACACAGCACTGTGCAGCCACCTGCTAACAGTAGGCCTCTTGGGGTAAATATGTTTTTATTACTTTTATATAACATAATGGAATTAACATAATTGAAGTAATAATTTAGATGCCATTTCTTCAAATCACATCTTTGCAGGAAAATGCCTGGACCTGTTGGGGCTAACATGAATACAGAATGGACCATAGCTGTCTGGCTGTACAGACTTATGTGTGCGGGATTAAAGAAATATTTTCTGAAGACACTGCCATTAAAAAGGAATAAGAAAGCATTCCATTTTATTATACCTGAAAGTTAAAAGCTGTACAATGTGCTGATGCAGTTGCCTTTGATGTTTCATGGCTTAAAAAACAAGGCACTCCAGTGTTGTTGGGAATGGAACAGTTCAGATGAGAAGCTGCAGTGAGCTCAAGCCTCCCACAGTGGTATATACCTCCTCCAATCTGGATGTAACAGTTCAGGCTATAAGGTCCAATGAACTATAACTATCTGTGCAAGGTGGCTCTCTCCAGATGTTCCGGACTACAGTTCCTAGCATGCCTGCATTGTTGTACTGGCTGGGACCAGTGAGAGTATTTATCCAAAACATTAGAGGGCACCCTCTTGGAGAAAGTATTTGAATGTGTTTCCAGCTGTATGTGGTTTCCTTGTTTTCATCAGGTTAGAAATACAAACAATGGAGTGACAGCAGAGAGCATGGCTACTGATATTTTTCCCATGTGGCTTGAGGATATGGGGCTCAGAGATTCTGCTTCTCTTTTATTTGCCAAAGTAGTTTGGGGGGAACAACCATCTGGAACAATTTTAATCCTTAAGATATTGTTACATTGTTGTTCAATGTGCACAGTTCTCACAGAGAAACTGTTGGTTTAGTGTAAATAACTGCATACAAACATAATCTCCACTCAAACCATCAGTACTATTTATATGTAATATCAGTCAACAGAAGCATGGTTTAACTCTCCAGTACATATAGAAAATTCATAATTGTACTGCCAGTAAATGTAGAATAATAATGGATATCGGTAAACCTGCATAATATAAATATATGTTTATATTATATGTTTTAAATCCAATTGCTTCTCCCAAATAGAGTAGGCCCATTAAATCAATGGAATTTACATAGGTGTTGAGATACCAAGTTCCTATTGATTGAACTGGCATCTATTTGAGACTAAAAATTGGATTTAAGTCAATGTATTCCAACAGCAAAATGAAAATTAGCCAGTAATTATCAAAATCAAACCAGTAATTGGAAAGTACATTGATAAGTCTCAGGGACAGATCAACAGTTCTTTATCTCTCTGACAAGAAGTACAAGGCCAAAGATATTTTATGGTACCGTGTGATCATAGGCATGTTTACTCAGAAGTTAATTATACTGGATTAATTAATGTATTTAGGTGGCCATCTCAAACATAGCTACTATATATTAAGTCATATTGAACACATTGGCACTTATGTCTGAATAAACAGGCAAAGGATTACAGTGCTCTTTTAATGCAAAGGTGGCTCAAAAACAAGAATTATTCCCAAACAAGTAGCATACAATTGCAGCACTTACCAACATTTTTTGGAATTATCTCTCATTTCACAGGAAATTGCTATCAAGTAAATATACATAAGGTTATGTAGGCCACATGTCCAAAATGGAAGGAAGTGTGGACAATCATGGGACTAGAAGAGATAATAAGGGAGTAGGGCAGGGAGTACAGAAAAGGAAAAACATCAAGGACATGCTGTGTGTGCAAATAAATGAAGGATCCCAAACAGCACAACATTTATAGCCTGTTCTTCTTGACATTAATACACTCTGCATTGATAGTGTGTGTGTTATAAGAGTTGCTTAAAAAAATAGTTCTGCTTTAGTAATTTTAAAATGATCTGAGGAGCATGAAATAAAGAAAATTTTTACTGGTATGTGTGTGTGTCTGTGTCTGTGTGAGGGGCAGCTTTTAAAGGTAGTGGAAAAAAGATCAGTAAGGAGCTGGTGATTTTGACAGAATTTTAAATTGATTGGGAGGGGGGGGGCTTCATATACTCTCTTTCCACAGTCCTCATGCAAGGAATTGCTTGGCTTGCTTTGTTGGAAGTGGAAACAAGTTGATGAAACAAAAGAACTTAATTCACTGAACTGAAAATGGCAGGTGTGTTCCTAATAAACTGTGCCTCAATGGAAACCCTTCCCTTCCCTATACGTTTGCAGGCCTAAAAAGAACTTAATCCTCTCCAATAGTATCACCACACCCAGTAATACATAGTTACACTGCCAGTTGATAAATTTCCAGATAATATAAAATAAGCATAACTTTAGAGGTGACATGACATCATGAAACCCTTTTGTCAGAAAGCTGTACAACCATACAGATGGTGCAGATTCCATTGCACAGCCTAATTCTTAATTTAAAAAAATAAAAATAAAGGAAAAAGCAGTACTGTACTCTCTAATCTTGTAAATTTTGCCCAAAAAGCAAAGAGAGGGCTGATGAAGGAAAGGATAGTGCAGCGGATTAGTAAACATATCTGTAGGATTTCTGCATCTAGTTGCATCTGGATCTGATCAGCAGGCTGTAGATTGTCTTCTTTCACACCTGCTGGAGGTAGCATAGACTGCTGTTCAAAGTTAGTGCTATTCAAAATGGCAGTCTATGGACTGGTATTGGTCCATGAGCTATTGGCTACCAACCTGTGGCAAGGAATTAGGAAAAAACAGGTGCAGCAAATGGGCAAAAATATATTACCAATCCGTTTATTCATTGGAGGTATGCCACTGATCTCCTCTAACGCTGAGAGAGTCTGACTTGCCCAAGGTCACCCAGAGACATGGACCTTAGAACTGGGATTGGTTGGCTCAGAACAATGAGAGTAGACACCCCCCTAAACTAGGCTGGCAGTGGGGGAGGGGACACAGCCCCACTTCTGAAATGGTCTGGTAAAATTGCACCACCAAGATGTCTATTTGGGTGAGCCTCCTCAGAATATATTAATTAGAAGAATATTAAATGATCAAGTATTAAGAAATATTAAGGCAGCAACTGTTGTTAAGCCTTTCTAAACAGTAAAGAATGCCTCCATTGTATCTTGCACACACAATATTTGGAATGTGAGCTACACTGAACACAGGGAGAGAACTTGCAAACACACTTTCTGCTAGTAAGACATATTTATATTCGTGGGAATGGATGGGAAAAATAATTTGGCCAATCCCTACATGTAGGCAAAACTAATAACCACCTGCCAGACAACGTTGACCCCCCTCCCCCCCACCATCTTAAAAGCTCTTTCAGGATCCCTGTGGTTTTCCATGGCTGATGGAAACCGAACCTGGTCTCCAGGCGTCCGACATTCCCCCCCACTCTAACTTTCCTCCTCCTTATATACCAGGGCCGCCCGAATGAAAAGTGGAGCAAGCTCCTGTACTTTCAGTGGCTGTGTGGAAGAGGGAATTTCAGCGGGGGTTGCTTGTAACCTGGTGGGTTGACCCCTGTTGAAATTCCCTTTTCGACACAACCATCACCAGGGGCAGAAGCCCTCTCCAGTTTTCACTCCGGCAGCCCTCTATACCCCCTCAAGATGCGGATGCCTGTGGCGAGGGGATATTTTTTCGATGGGTGTGCGACCCCTGAGACTCTCCCCCGTACCTTTTCTTTCCCCCTCCCATGCCTCCCGCCCGGGATGACTCAGCGGCTCTTTCCTTGCCCTGCTGACCCCTGCCGGGAGGCGGCTTGTCAAGGCGCTTCTCCTTCCTTCTTCTCCTCCTCCTCCTCCTCCTCCCTCCACGGGTGTCCTCCCAAGAGGCGGGAGAGCCACAAACACCCACAGGCGTCACCAACTGACTGTAGCGCGACCCAGCCGCCTCGTAGACAACATCCCCCCCCCACCCGCGCTTTCTCGCTCTCTCTCCTCACAGACAGACACCGCTTGCCTGCCGACAACCCTCACCCTAACGATGGAAGCCAGGCGCCCTCCCTGCCCGGGGAACGAGACCCCCGTGTTGACCATGAAGAGGGGCTACGACGTGCTGCGCTACCCCTCCCTCAACAAGGTAGAACGGGAGCTGGGTTTGTGGGGCGGGGGCGTGAAGCGGGGTCGGCGGGGAGCGCGTCGCTGCGCGAGGCGAGGACGGTTGAGCGGCGTCAAAGCCGGGTGGGGGAGGGGCTCGCCAGCGACGCCTGAGGGCCCGCCGCCGGCTCGCATCCCCTGGAGGCGTCCCCGCACACGCGCTCCTCCCTCACGGCGGCTGGGGGAGAGCAGCCCCTTTCGCTTCCCGGGCGAGAGGACCGGGGCGGGGGGGTCCGCAGCCAGTTCTTCCCGGTGGAGGAGTCTGCTTTTCTTGTTTATTAACAGTTTTCCATACTCACGCTCTCCCAATCTCTCTCTCTCCCCCTCACACTGTAACCGAGCCGGGCGGTGGCATTTTCCACCTTGGCTCCGCCCCAGCTCTGGTCCTTGCTGTCAGCTGTTGGGGGAAAAAGAGTAAGGAGGGAAAAAAACAACCACAACAACAGCACGAAAACCGCACACAAACCAAAAAAAGCCCTCGGGCGCTTTTCGGGGAGTCGCGCTCCATCGTGTTTGGAAGAGGCGCCTTCTTTTACCTCACCGCTCCTCCCTCTGCCATCCAGATTTAGGTACTGGAGGAGGAGGTGTGTGTGTGAAACACAGAAAGCTGTGTGTATATGTATATGCATATGTGTGTAATACGCACACATATATACATATGCAAGCATGCACATATACATACATGTATACACACACCTATGCATACAAATAGAGTTGTCCCCTGGTCACAAACCAACTGGTCCAGGCTGTGCTGAGCAGAGCTCGGATACCTGCAGTGCTGCAATTGACAGGTGAAGCGTCTCCTGGCTTAAGTGTATCCAGGGCTAATTGCAGTTAAAGGGATAGCAACAGGGGCCAGTTCAAATATTTGCACTGGGGAGGTGTCAATCCGGAGCAGTTCTTTACCCTGAATGAACCCACCTAGCCTGCTTTCTTAGAGCCACTGATCACAACGTGATTTTCTCATGTCAAGTAACAGTTCTGGTCAGCCCATTTTCTTGGCACCAAAATTTTGAGTTTTCTCAGTGAGATCAGTGAATGCATCTGACGTGATCCGGTGGTGCCACTATCTTGCCAGAGTCAGGGCAGAGAGCGGAGTATTTAACAGTGCACTCCTTTAAAAGCACAGTGCTGCTGTTTCTCCCTAATCTGCTTCGTTCCAAGCGACTTTCTTTTAGAGTGGTCGTGGATTCACCAGCCTACAGGATATGAACGGCCATACTTGGCGGGTAAGCTCCCAAACTGAACAAAATACAAAGAGAAGGAATTATGTAAAAGCTATATGGAATGAGAAGAAGTGTGGTTCCTTAAAGGGAGAGATGCTGGATTAATTTGATAGTCTTCTAACTTTGGGAGGGGGAGCTGAGTGAACAGAAATGTCTTTTCTGATTTTAATAAAGTACATGAGAGCCAAGGTGGTGTAATGGTTTGAGCGCTGGACTACGATTCTGGAGACCAGGGACGAAATCCTTGCTCAATCATGGAAACTCACTGGGTGACCTTGGGCAAGTCACATTCTCTTAGCCTCAGAGGAAGACAAAGGCAACCCCTCCTGAACAAACCTTGTCAAGAAAACCCCATGGTAGGATCGCCATAAATTGGAAATGACTTGAAGGCACACAAGAGCAACAACAACAACAACGTCATTACTTAGGAAAAGATAGGTAGCAGCACATGGACTGCAAAAGAGGGAGTAAAAGAGGAGGAGAACTCTTCACATGTCTTTCAAAAATCCCTTGTTAAGCAGAAGTACCTTCATCAAGAACAACCATATAGGCAGAAATACATTTACGCAGCTTTTCATTGCATTTTTTAATTTGTACAATCACTTCTCAGGGTTTTTTTCCTCCCTTAACTGTTGATAGTTGTTGGGAAAAATTGAGTTTGTGGTCCATCACCTCTCCTACAGGCATCCTAACAGCATTATTTTGTATACAGTCATGTAGTCCAGTTTGGTAGTACTCATACCCTGAAGATCAGTTGAGCTGTGATTGAGAGCTTCTGAAGTTAAAGAGAGTGGAACAATATGGCCAAATCTGATCAAAATCTATCTTTTATGATATTTCTCCTAAGAAATCATCAACAACTTTTAGAAAGCACTAGATCATTTGGTTTCAGAGTTAAAAAGAAATTAAGAAGATAGATTATTGTAACAAATATGAGTTTGTCCACAAAGTTTCTTTGCCAAGGTGGAAGGTGTTTATTGAAAGGCTGGACAGTTTTTATTTTTATTTGTAGAAAATAATGGTTTGATTCATCTCAAAAAATTTCAAGAATTCAATTTTATTAGATACCAGCCCAATGCAAAATAAGGATTTATTTTACTTGCCTTGTCTGTTAGCTAGAGAATAAACATCTAGATTGGAGTGGGCAAAGTGCAGTCCTCCAGACATTGTTGGATTTAAGAATTATTGGACTGCAGCTCCTAGCATTCCTTTCCATTGGGTACACTGGCTAGGGCAGATGGGACTTGTTGTCCAGCAACATGTGAAGGGTATACTTTGCACGCCCTTGCATTATGAATATAAGAATTCAAACAGCAGTTCTAATGATGATGCCAGAACTGTGGTTTCCTTAGCCTTGAAACTCTTGAGTAATAGAAAATGATAAGAGCAAAACAAATGATGATAATATTCTAAAGTTCCTGAGAACTTTGGCAGCCCTTTGAAAGTGGGATATACTAATGTGATATCTTAGCACATTTTGCTGAGCAAGTATGGGAAATCTGATAAGATAACTACTAGTTACATTTTAACTTATATATAAAACTTAATTTTATATCATGTGGCATTTTTATACCATACTAGTATATGTAGCCGGTGTTGCCCAGGATTTTATTTTCTCATACATAATGCTTTTCAGAAAGATTTGAGATCCTATGTCTCTAATTCTCCAAACTGTCTTTTCCATAACCTGTATCTTTCCCCCATATTCCCCAATCCAATCTGTAGTCAGAGTTATTGATATACAGAGGCTGGGTTCCTGAGGGAAATACACTGCCCTCCTTCTTGCTGCTAGGCCTCATCTCCATAGCAACTGTCCTATTCAAGACAGGCCCAAGAGCTCTCTGGATGAGAATTCTAAAGGCCCCTCCCTAAACTGCAAACCACAGGATTCCATAGAATGTTCTTAGGCAGCCAATCATATCAGGTCTTCGCCTGGCACAGCCAATCATATGAGGTCAGGTCTTCTCCTGACACAGACTAAGAAACTTTGACTTTTATATGTTAGGTAACATATTGATTCTTCCTTCTCTTAAGGGATATTCCCATGCTAATCCTTTTAAAGGTTGTATTCCTTTGCATAGATATTATAATGGTCCCCATATGGAATGGGCCTGTTATGATGTGAATGCAAGTATTATTAAACTGGTATATTTCTGTGTATTCATTAGAGGGAAACTGGCATTGTGTTCTTAAACTATAGTAGTTTAATGTAGTTTTGTGATAACTGCCATCAACTATATTTATGGAATGAATATTGACTCTGCAGACCTATAGTTGCTTAACTGGCTTAACTGATCCCACCTCACCTCACCAAAAAAAGTCCTATGAACTATAGCCCATGAAAGGGATCAAAGAGCTGGAAAGTCTGTACCATCTGGGAAGTCAATAGCTCCCAAAGCAGGAGCTCTCTGGTAATTTGTGTCTTAAAAAAAAAAAAAAGAGTAAGCATTAATGTGTGCCAAAGCTGTTGGCAAAGTAAATCCATAGTTTCATACTGAACCACTCCTTTTTTCCCCCCACAATGTTGCAATATTTGAAAGCAGTCTAGATATTCACCAAGAAGAGTAGAAACACGATTCAGTTCAAATCTGACCATTGCAACACCTAATGAAAGGTGGGCAATGGATGCATGCATTTCTCTAACAGGAAAGCAGAACTGGCTGGGGGAGTTGTGGGAGTTTTAGTCAACTGATCAATCAAACAATCAAAATTCCAGGCTTTGCAATAGATGCATTAATTATATGCACGTGTGTGAATGTAAATGTACGTACGTTATCTTGGAGTTGATCGGAAACTGTCCCTTTTAAATGTTTAGCTCAGACAGCAATTTATAAATGTCTGTTGTTAAATACCATCAGGTTGACTTTGACTCATGGCAACCCTATAAATGAGAGATCTCCAAGCTATCCTATCGTCAACAGCCCTGCTCAGGTCTTGCAGACTCAGGGCTGTGGCTTCCTTGATTAAATCTATTAGTTCTAAGTCACAGGGCAGTATGTTTCAAGGCTGTGTTTTCACATTCCTTTCACGCAGTTCAGGTGATATCATTTAAAATGTATAGAATATCTGAAACATGGTTTAAAAGAGATATACACAATAAAATATATATACATAAATCATGAAATGTAGGCATTAAAAGAAATAACAAGACCAAACTGACTATAGAGGCATAGAATTAAGATTCATTAAAAAAAAATAGCAAAGGGATTTAAATAAGGAAAATTCCCTTCCATTCTTTGCAGCCAGAAAGAGAAATTTGGCCACTGTCTCAATCATTGGTACATTCATATCTGGCAAGAAGTAGGCCAAACACTATTCAAAGGACCTACCTAGAATTTTGTTGTTGTTGTTTTTTAACCAATTTTTACAGATATAATCTGATTATCTTTATAAAAATGACAAAAAGCACATAAGCCTAAGATTCTATAGGTGCTTCCCCACAATGACAAAGTGGTCCACTTGAATAGATATCCTTAAATTGGCCTTCTGATACAGCAAAATCTAGCCCTGTTTTAAAAAATCAAACAGTAATTAGGAACAGTTAGATTTTACAGGTATATGGCTTGACTCCCTGTGGCAGTAAAGGAAATATCCAGATATAATGAGAAACATACCATCCAAGGGAAAGTCATAAAATAGTGAATGTCAATAACTTTAATACGACAAAAAAGAATAGGCATTATTGTCTTTTCTAGTGAGTCATGTCTTCTCACGATATGTTCAAAGCACGGCAGTATCAGTTTGGTCATCTTGGTTTCTAGAAGAGAGTTCAGGCTTAATTTGCTCTAGGATCCATTCATTTGTGTTTTTAGCAGTCTAGGGTATCCCTAGAATCTTCTCTAGCACCACATTCTAAATGAGTTGATTTTCTTCCTGTCAGTTTTCCTCACTGTCCAGGTCTCTCATTCATACATAGAAACTGGAAATATGACAGCATAGACAGTCTTAACTTTAGTATTCGATGATATATCTTTACATTTTATGCCAAAAAGTTTCCAAATGCATCCTCATGTTGAGTGCATTACAGTAATCCAAACAGGATGTAACTGAGTCTCAAGTTGCTGTGGCCAGATGTGACATCAGATAGGGATAGGTGCAGCTGGTATATGCAAACATGCTCCTAGCCAGCACCAAAACCTAATCCTCCATGCTCAGGGCTATATCCAAGAGTACACCAAAGCTACAAGCTTGAGATTTCAGGGGGAATGTAATACTTCCAGTAAAGGAATCTCTGTTCCCTGATCTGCCTTACAACTGACTGGTGGTGGCATCTTTGTCCTGTCTGAGATAAGCTTCACTTTGTTCATCCTCATCGAGTCCATTAATGACAACAGCCACTGATTTAGTACTGAAACAGTTTCCTTGGGATTAGATGGAAAGGAGAGACAGAGTTGACTGTCACTGGCATTGTGGTGACATTGAACCACAAAACCCAGGCCTACCCCTTCCACTGGTTTGCCAAATATGTTAAACAGAACAAGGAGCTTGGCAAAACAACTCTGAGGGACACCATGTTAATAATGATAAACTCATTGATTTGGAGATCAAAGGCAGAAGATCTAATTTAAGGGTGAAGAAGAAGAAAAAGGGCAAGCCCTCAATTTCTTCTCTTCATTGGATTTGATCAATCCATCTGGATGCAAAGCTGTTCACTGAGGACTTAGATAGAATCTCTAGATTGCTTAACATGATGGCTCAAAGTCAAAGAGCTCTTCAAAAGACATTTAAATCTGTAAAGTATTCAAAAAAGGTTGAACTTTGCAGGGTACTAAATAGCTTGTAATACTGGAATTGTACTCAGCACAATCTTGGATAAACTAAAGGTAATTTTAATGTCTATGTACTGGGTTCTTCTGCAAAGAAGTACAAAATCCTCAGGCCTTTCAGATCCTGACTACCCACCCTCTCTTGCAAGATACCCATTTTAAAAAGTAAAGCCATAGCTATTTTCCACCCCTTCACTGAGGAGTGATGGCATGCACAGGGGGTCTCCAAAATCTACAGGTATAATAGTATTCCTTTTCACAACCCGTCAATTTAAAGTCTTAGACACATTGAGAGGCAATGAGGGAAAACTCATTTTTCTTCAAGGAATTTGGCTGTGTGTGTGTGTGCGCGCATGCGCGTGTGTAAAAATATCACAATTGGCTTCTATTACTAAATTATGATGTTCATAGGAAACATATTAAATATGTTTGATAATTTGACCTCATTAGACCTGATAATGGGGGGGCACAAATGTTTTATTAGATTGGGATAAAGACAGATCTGCTAACCACTCCAGAGAAGGAAAGGAGGAATTTGTTATCTTGAAGGTGCTAGACAAACATAACTCATTGGATATCTGAGACAGAAATCTCCTACAGGAAAAGATGAGATGTTTATTCTGCCAGATTTGAAGACACACAACAACAGCAGCAGTACCTCTGCCCGGCCAGATTGACCGCGATGATCAGAGCAGTGTCTCCCAGCTACTTGAGAGGTTTTAATATGTCTGGAACAATTATATAAATTTGGTTATATTCCCCCAAGGTATGAATACTGTTACAAAGTTTTGAATATTCTGGGCCAAATAACAAGCCAACCTTTTCTTTCAAAGGCATTTTTTGTTGTTTATAATTATAAGTCCTAAAGAATATTCATTTTTTAAATTTTCATTTCTCTGATTTGGAGTAGCTACACTTGAAGTAGTGAAAAAGTTGGAAGGAAAAAATGACAGACCTATGCACCAGAAAATGGATATACAAAGTACAGTGGGCCCTCAGCATTACTAGGGTTCAATTCCAGAACCCCCCATGGATACCAGGATTTGTGGATGCTCAAGTCCCATGATGTACAGTGGTGTAGTCAAATGGAGTCTCTTATATAAAATGACACCATCAGTTTGCTTGGTGGATTTTTTTTCTTTTCTTTTCTTTTTTTTTTTTGGGTGGGGCGGAGAATATTTTCAAGCCGTGGTTGGTTGAATCCATGCATACAGATATGGATATGGAGGGCCAACTGTTGGGATCCTGCCCTGGCAGAAAAACTAACAGACATTAAAACATCAAAGGACATATTAAAAAAGTATGAAGAAGTTTAGTGACTCTTACTTTTGCGCATACCAAGAATCATCTCCTTGTGGAATATGCTGTGGGTGTGTTCAGTTGTTACTCCATTTGGGTTGGATATGTTAGATTGTATTGATTTTGTGTTAGAATAGATGTACATGTTTTTTGAATAATATTCATCTAACCTAGAATTTAATTGAGGGTATATGTTGCTGGATCTAGTTTATTTTTACTGATGCAAACAAACTCCAAGATTGAAAGATAAACAGTCACTATTTATCATTAAATGATCAGAAGATCTTTTTGTTTTACTGTATACATGACTGTGGATTTTATAAATGTCACCTTCAAGGACATTTATATTTCAAAGTATGGTCAGGCTGTATCAGTATAAGCTTAACTCTTGATGACAGCCTATGTAGTTTTCCCTTCTTTTTTTCTATTTTTCCCTCCATGTTTTTCTGTTTCTTTTCTTTGTAGCCATACTTTTAAAATCCCATAAAAAGATAGTAACAAGAATTGCAAATAATTAGCTCATCTTCCACTATTGGATCAAAAAAGTTATGAATTAACGCATGTTTAGTACCTGCAAAATAATCTTAATGAAATCAACCTTTCCTCCTAGTGAGGATAGAGGGAGGAGAGGAGGATTGCAGGGTTGTTTTTTTTTTTTATGGAATGGTTCCTTGTTGCTGTTAATTACTTTATTAAATCTAATAATATTAGTTGTAAAACCCTAAAGTAGTCAGAGGGTCCATAAGTAGAAACAAAAACCAGTACTAAATTGTTTCACTTGTGCCAAGAAGTACAATGCCTTTCCTTCATAGATCCCAATATTAGGATTAAATTATGTGTTGTGAAGTAGCTTTTAGACTTTTTGCCACACAGATGCTTATCCACAACAAAGTGGATAAGTAGGTTTCAACTTTGTTCCATCCTGCGGGTTTTTCCTTCAACCTCCTATTCCCCCCCCCCCCCTTTTGGGTTCCATTCTAGATCTGTGGCAGTTGTAAATGTATCTCAGGGAAACTTTTTTCCATTTTGCTTTGGAAAAAGTGGCCATCAGTCTTACATTACATGCCCTTAATATAATTATTTGTAGCTGAGACTGAAGACTAGATTATTTGCATACTGTTTAATCTTAAGATTTTAATAGACTGCGTCATCCTAGCTCTGCCTTTCTTTGATCAAGGCTGATAATAGGTTTAGAAAAAGGATTAAGACACATAGGTTTTATCTTTAAGATTACTGCCACCTTGACTTTTTTTTTTAAATGGAGGATTCAGGTACCCATACATTATAATGAGTGTACATAAAAGATAAAAGGGACAGCTACCTCAGTTAGCACACAGTTTAAGATGTCCCATGAGTGAATCTGTGTTCACCTAAAGGTAATCTTTCAGCCCTTAGCTGAACTTGAGGGGGAGGTGTGGCTAAGATTTAAAAAAAAAAACTATCAAGATTTACAAAGACTGAGAATCCCAAGTCTAGACAGAATGTCAGTATGTAAAATCAAAACTTTCAGTGTGGAGCCTAATTTTCTTAGCCTCTCTGTAAAATACCTATTTTTTCCAAAAGGAAACCTAACTTTACACATACAGGCTAAAAATTTCTCCAGGCATGAAAGAAGTCTGACACCAGTAATTTCTCACTGTGACATTAGCAAGAAATCACAGTCGTACCAGTTTAATAAAATGCTGTTGGACTGGTACCGTTGCTTCTGTTTTCCTTGGAGATGGTAAGATATTTGCTACATATTTTCTGCCTGTGTTGAAAATTGGTTTGACAACACTCATCCTTCCTTGGAGAGAAATACCAGAGAAAAAATGATTGCAGTATAGGATATTCTGTATATTTTTGATTTCCTTCTAATGTATTTGTGGAAGGGGAAAGTACTCTCCCCAACAAACAGCCTAACTACTGTGTTTTCTTAGGCAATTTCCTAAAGATGGTAAATAACATTAAACTATGAAGTGCTGCTTCAGTCCTCTTTGTTTCAGCTGTTACATTGATCTGATTTTGTTTTCTGTCATTAAGTCTAAAGCCATTTCCATATGAAGTCGATACTTTGTAGTCACCTCGAATTCTCAGCCATCAGTCTGCGCATTGTAGCATTGTAGCGTCGTATTACTTGTGCTTCTGCACATTTTCAGCTCCTAGCACGGTTCACTGCGATGAGAAACTGCTCTATCTGAAAACCAGAAAAATTCTGATGTAAATCTCCCAAACCGTTTCTGCTTCGTTTTTTGCCTACATGCAGAAGCGTAACATCGATTCAAAGTGCAAAAGTGGCCAGCTATGGGCGTTCCCAGGTTGTCCCTTCCGTCATTTCTGTACCTATCTCTCTGTGCCCATCAAAAGGCAGGGTGCTGCCATTATTGTCTACATGGGTTAAATGGACAGCGGAAAGAGAGTGGATCTGGTAATGGACCGTTAAGACATGTTTTTTTCCACGTATCAACGAACATACATACGTACACACAAACGTAGTAAAGCAGAAATGTGTTTAATTTTTTTTTAAAAAACAGACCAATCAGTGATGGCAGGGTGGAGTGAAGGAGGGGAATGGGAGTGGCCAGGGACTTGCTGTTGTGGATGCAGCAACTGCTGTTCTCTGTGGTAGTATAATGTAAATGGCGGGGGAATGCAGACAGCACAGTTTCTGAATAAAACACTGCTCTTGACATGCGGCGAACTGCTCCTTCTATCTTGTGCGGAAATGGCCTAAGAGTTTGATGCTGGGCTTCTTTGATGCTATGACTTCCATTAATGCTGAAACTGATATATTGAACTTACAGGTTAAGGAAGTACTGTAGCTGAGATCTAAGAATTCCCAACATGTGTTTTAAGAAGCAGGGCAGCATCTCGTCTGGTCTTGAATGACTTCTGAGTGACTTTTTAGATTTACCAGTAATCCTGGGAGATATACATCTTGTGGAAATACTTTAAATAATTTTAATACCCTTATTAAATAATGTTGCATGCTTGAAACACTTCAAATCAGAAACAAAAGCTACTTTCTAAAAGAAAGCTATTATACTTTGCATGTAACATCATAATTAATGGTGCTTAAAAACTAAATATTTTCATTAAGTTTTCACCCCAAGGAAAGAACAGTAAACTTGTCATTATTTCTTAATAGAAACCATACGTGAAGAACATTTTTTAAAAACAGTGAGAAACAAGTATCTTCCTAGAATTTGGCTAGCTGAATTAGGCTATGATATTTATTTCACTTCTTGGTTAGACTGCTCTATAACTTAGGGGAAAAGTTCATAGCTGTATATCAGGTCCTGTCTTGAGTGGCTAATTGTTGAATGATACCTTCATATTCCTATCAAACAGCTACTTGTATTTGACATATTTGAATAAAACCCTTCATATTGAACCCAGTTATTTTTTGCCAGATAAACATGTAGGACTTGCCCCTGACCTATCCTGCACTAAAATCGACTAAATTTTCTATCCTTGTTTGAGGGATTCTTAATCACAAACAGAGGGTTGAACCAACTGTGTTATGATTGATTTTCTTTTTCTGAATCTGCCAGCAGCTGTGACCTTCATGATGATATACGCTGCCTTGTGTAAGGTCACCTGGTAATTTTAAAACCAGAGATACCCTGATGCATAGTTGAACAGATCAGATCCATTCCCCATATTCTGCCTTTAATAGATCTACTTTTAATTTCAACTTTTTCTTTTCCTTAAGAATTCTGCTTATTCCAAATTGTATAGTGTGTGAAGGATCTTTGGATTTTTGTTTGGCTTGCTTCCTTGCTGATCAACCTCCATCCTAACATATTTCTGAATTTGATTATGACTAGTACATTAAAATCAGCTACTGTCAGAACAGTCAATTTTTATGTTGCTAAAGGGGATAGGACTTGAGAACAATTGAATCTGTTCCAACTCTATGACTCTTTAAATCTCCCAACCCAACCATTTTGTCAGTCTGTGCAAGGCAAGCAGGCGCCTGGAACATGTTAAAATTGGAGCAATCCTGTTAAGTATATGATGTCTTCTGAAAGTTCCAAGAAAATTAAAATTGTTGAAAGCTTATTATTCTGAGCAAATGTTTCCCACCAACTTTCAAAGCCTTTGATTGCCCTTTTATAGTTGAAAGGTGGGATATATTTTCTTAATTTAAAACAAGAAGCAAGTATAAAAAATTGTATTCTGTTAGCTTTTACGTTTGTGTTTGGATAGCTTTTACAATGGTATTGAACTGTTTTTATATCTGTGGTACTTTTCCTTTCCTTATAAGTTTAGAAATTAAATTGCATTTCATAGAATCATAGAGCTGGAAGGGACTGCAGAGCCATCAAGCCCAACTCTCCTGCTACACAGGAATACACCATCAAAGCATTCTTGACAGATGGCCATCCAGCCATCCAGATGACTCCACCACACACTGAGGCAGGTTATTCCACTGTTGAACTGCTCTTACTGTCAGGAAGTTCTTCCAAATGTTTAGATAGAATCTCTTCTCCTGAAGTTTGAACCCATCTGGCAGGGCCAGTGGTCTACATTATTCTGTGAAGTACCTTGTACATTGATGGTGGCATATAAATAAATGAATGAGAATACCTATATGTAAATAAAAATGTTTATTTTGTAAAAGATTAATTTACCAGTCTCTTCAGTATAGAACTGAGTGGCTCATGGTTGAAAATTATTGCCATTTCCAAGAAGGTTACTTGACAAAAGTTTTTTGTGGGTGTTCATTTTAGCAATATGTTTTCAAAGAAAGGTCCAAGAGAAAAATACCCAGGCATGTTTTCACCTGTCATGAAAAAACAGGATTTAAAAAGCTTAACTGCTGCCAAAGAGAAACCTTAAAAGTGTCTGTATCCTGTTGACTGAATCCATTGTATTTTGATTGTACAGAGGACTTCCACCTTCTGCAAATATGCGTGTGTTGCAGCGTGTAAAGAAATAAACTAGCTGTTCAGCCCCCCCTTTTAAATATCATTTTTGTCAAATTCAAGTATATACATAAAAAGGAAACAACAAAGACTCAATCAAAATGCAATGAAAAACACCTTGATAACAAAGGCCATTTCTGTATGGTGTCTCCATCCTGTGATGGGGACGCATCGGCAGCGGTCTACGAGTCATGCTTTCACATGATGTTGTTGCAGTCCTGCTGCCAGTGTGTCCCCACTCGTTGCAATCACAGGATGTTCCATTAATGGAAAAAATCTGTTAGTGGGCCACGATCACTCAGTGCTCCTGTTGCTGGCAGCCATCGAACAGGTGGAAGTGTGATCTAGGTGCTTCCTTCCCTGGTGCAGGACAGGAAGGCACCTGTCACTTGCACTCCCATTGGCAGGCAGCCAACTGGGTGCAGAGGGGAGTGTTGGGGACATGCTTCGATCCTGGCAAAGGTACTGCTAGGATGATGCTGGGCCATGACGGAAAAGGTTAGGGTGCAGAACTGGTAAAAGACAGATTGATGAAAAGAAAAGAAAAGAAAACATCAACATACAAGTAAACAAAAGTAATCTAAGATCTAACAATAACAATAATACATAAACATACATATAACAATTTGAAAAGAATATTTAGACTTCCTCATATGATGAGATTTCAGGCTTGGTTAACAACTAAGCCCCTTGACAGGTAAAATCCATGAACATTTTGCTGAACTTTCAGTTGGTTCCCTGTGCTGGAATTCTAAGTGCTTCTAACAGTGCAGTGAGGAAGAGGAAGGAAATGTATATCTCAAATTACTTCTTACAGGGACTAATGATTAAAAATATGTTTTTTTTCAGCTTCTAATTAGATGATATGAAAAGAAAAGGTAGCCAGTACAATCATTAGGTGAAGTCAAGGTCACAAAATAGTATTTCAGGTTCAGCAGAAATATACATCAGGCAAGGTAGTGACCTCTATGGCTTCAACATGCACCATTTTCCCCCTCCCCCTTCCCTCCCAACATCATCTACTATCTGAATATGAGTATTAGAGTCACCACATCAGAACTATCCCATGCCCTGAAATTTTAGGGCTAAAATTTGAGATCTAGAGAAGATCCTTTGTTATCCCTCAGAGAGGGTGGGCTTTGTTGAGGTTAATGAGGTCGATGTAACAAAGGGCAGCACCAGTGTTGTCATTAAGCATGAAACATCAACCACAGTTACACAATATATCATTTAAAAAAAAAAAAACCAAACACCAAGTGTAAGTAATGGGGAAAAAGTATCTAAATGCATACTTTTCAAGGCAGTGCTCTGACCCTAACATTCTTCTCTTTCATCCTGAGAGCTAAGGAAGAGGGATCAGGCCCTGAGAGTCAAAGCCAGGCCCCAAGATCAGGGAATCTTAGCGAGTGGTTGAGATATATACCTTTGAAACAGTGGAGGAACAGGATCATGCCAACAGGTATACCTTCTGATCTCACCAAACTATCTGAAGGTACAAGTTGTTGTTGTTAACTATTGTCAATTTCCAACCTTGACCTATGGCAACCTAAGAAATGCAAGATCTCCAAGTTACCTTGTCGTCAACAGCCCTGCTCAGATCTTGCAGACTCAGGGACATGGCTTCCTAGATTAAGTCTATCCATCTGTAATGAGGTCTTCCTCTTTTCCAACTGCCTTCTACCTTGCCAAGCATTATTGTCTTTTCTAGTGTGTCCAATGTCCAAAGTAAAACAGTCTCAGTTGACTTCTAGGAAGAGTTCAGGCTTGATTTGCTGTAGGTCCCATTTATTTGTCTTTGTAGCAAACTTTCTTCGAGCACCATGTCCCAGATGAGTTGATTTTCTCCTTATCAGCTTTCTTCACCATCCTGCTTTTACAATTGTACATAGAAATTAGAAACACAATGGTATGGACAATCTTGACTTTGGTATTCAATGATATGTCTTTACGTTTGAAGATCCTTTCTAGTTCCTTCATAACTTCCCTCCCAAGTCCTAGACAATTTCCACACTACATCGTTATAGTGCTATTATTCCACTTTCAACAACCGATGGAATCCTGAAGTTTAGAGAGGGGCATTTAGAATTCTCAACCAGAGAGCTCTTTGGCCTCAGGAAACTACAAACCCCAGAATTCCACAGGATGTTGAAAGTAGAATAACAACACTGTAACAGTGTAACAGGTGAAAAGGCCCTAAGTCTTCTCATTTCTTGTCTCCAGTCTTCATTTTGATTAATGACTCATGAGTAGAGGGCACTGTGTGTGTACAACTATATGTAGAAATCCGTTCATACACTGGGATGGATACATAGAAGCCTAGGTAAGAGCGCCAGTGGGTGCAGTTGTGCTTTTCACTCCCATGTGTTCAGTGAAATTTGGCTTAAAGTTTATTTGCGATGTATAATAACCAGATATCTTATTGCCAAGAGTGGTAGCAAAACTTAAGATGTACTTCTCATTCTTTGCAAATTACTAAAATGTACAGAACTGGTCATTTTCATACTTCGTCTGTAAGCTTTAGAATCTTTTTATGGCCCTCTCATTGCTACTCCCCCCTCCACAAAGTAATATATGCTTAGTATACTTAATATACTTTAATGTTAAACCCTTAATGGATGCTGAGCTGAACCGATTGTTTCCTAGTTGGTATGGTCAATCGTAGTTACAACTTCATAATTAGCAGTTTTAAAACAACCTCTCAACATTTTCAAGAAGGTGGGATGGTTTACAATAGTGAACGTCTAAGTGACAGCTAAGAGGTGTATTAAGATTATAGAGAGAACAGAGTCACTTCAGGAGCCTGAAGGCTGTTTGAGATGCAGCCGTCTGGAATCTAGGTCAGCCTGAAATCACATGAACACATTCTTGACCAGTTTGGTAATATTGTTTTAAAGAATATCAAGAAACAAATGAGAACAAGCATAGCATATATCACATTTAGAATTGTTCTCAAACCTACCAGAGAGCAACTGCAACTCTTCTACTTTTGTGTCATTTTGAATACTCCCACATTCCATTTCTTCATACTTACGAAAATCATTATATGTTTGCTAAACTTTGCTCCTTCAGTGCATTCCAGGTTTGTAATCTTAGAAGCAGGATTCTTATTTCTGATTGTGGGACCCTTTTGGTTGTTTTGTTTATCACAACAGCAGCCCTATTATTCCCAGATCAGAAACAGAGAGAGAGTATTATGCACCAAAACCATTCAAAGTATTTATTGCTAAGGTAGCATTTCAGTCGTGGCTCTCAAGCAGTGTTAGCTTCCATTATTTAAAGCATGCATTTTGACACAAGTGTATTCACACTCAGACACTCAGATAAGTACCTGTCAGTATAGGAAATGAGAAATGGATTTTTCTGTCCAAGCTGGAATTGAATGTCCCTTACAGGAAGAACAGAACAGAAGGGTTGATGATTTGCATCTTTTGATAAAAGGAATTAAAATTATTGATGGATCAATCGAATGTATACCCCACCTTTCTCTCAGGATGGAATCCAAGGCAACTAAAATCAGTTCAGAAAACAATGTGTACAGTTGAAAGGAATGCAGCAGCCTCTCTCTTCCATACCAGTTTTCAATACACTCTGTACTATTGACTTTTATAGAGAATTGCTTAAAGATCCATTCAGAGAATGGGATTCACCATATTGCACATATCATAAATAAATCTTCAAAACCTATCTCATTCAGCTTCAACCACGCAGATTTCTAGACCCACTGATCCTTTTTATGTTGAGGCCTTTATAAGAGAATTTAAAGGAATTGCATAAGGTGTTGGGACAGGACAATAATACAAAATCTACTTCTAACATATGTAAAAGTTTGATCTACTGGATGAGGTTGAACTTTTGGTGATGCTTCTAATATCTGTTCAGTACTTTGTGTCCTAATATAAGAAAGTGTACTGAGACAATGCTGTTAAGTAAGATTTTAATCTGATCTCAGAGAACAGATGACACATCCAATTAGTATCCTTGTCCCAAATTAGAAATACTGCATGATTAAAATACTCTGCTAGTTTCTTATTTGCTTAGGTTTTCCTGTTAATCTCTGTGCTAATTTTAAAACAAAAGAGTTGATGTTTGCCCTGATCCCCCTTCCTCTAGTTGTTGAGTGTTTAAACTGTTAAGTAGAAGAGTATGCAGTACTCTCAAATCCAGCAGAAAATGACATGAAGTTAAACAAAATAAATAGTTTGTTGTGGTCTGGTGCTGATTTATTTCAGCCAGAACCATGGGCACACTTTAGCCCTATTCACAGTTCCAAATGAACAGGAGCACATACAGTTTCCAGTGAATTTTCAGTGATATTTAGGGATTTAAAAGTAACGCTTAACAAAGTTTATCATTCTATATTGCAGAGGCCAAGATCTTTCACCCTCTAAATATTTTAGTCTAAGACTCTCATAAGTCCTATCGAGCATTTCTAGTGGGAATTCTAGTCTAAAAAGTCTAAAAGGCTAAACATTTTCCGTCTCTGCTATAATGCCTAAGTTTACACTCCCAGTTGAATCAGATGTGTGATAAAGTCCAGCTTTGGAATGGAGATATCAGCATTCTGCCTAAACACAAAAGGTGGTCATTCAAATCTATACAGCATGCCCATTGTACATGTGTAGTGCATCCGTTATTGTTACTCTATGTTCCAAATATCTTTATTAGATGCCTGGAAATTAAGATTTTCTTATGGGTAATTCTGAAGCCTGCTGTTGATGTATTTATTATAGGTATCATTTTTTAATCTAGTCATTGTAACAAAAGAAAGAAATCTGGACACCACTTGTGAAGAAACACATAGGTTTCAATTACTGAATCATTTGGTTTGATTTCAACACAAAAGTATTGCTCAGGGAGGTTATTGGTGCGAGCATAAAGCAGATTTGGCTTTAAAACAATGTCTGGGACTAGTTCATGAGCATCTCCTGAGGCATGTCCAGAGATAAACCTTTCTCTCACCACATGTGCTAGATGAGATATTTACTAGCTGGATGGGGTCTGAGAAGCAGAAGAGAGGGAAATTTAATTTCTTTTGTTACCTTCACTGTTGTTTCTGGATTTATATTATGACCTCTAAAAATATCCAGATCTCTTTTTCATTATATTAAAATAACTAGACAAACAAATGGGTGACTGACACTAATTTTTGAGCAATTGCAATAAATTCATTAATATTTTTACAGCAAACAATTCTTGCATTACAGTTGTGCATTTGACACTGCATGCACTCACATTCCATATTGCATTCTTAAATTAAGTGCAGCACTGTAAATACATATACGAGATGAGAAGCTGCCACTTATAAAAAGCTTAACGCAAATGTTAGAACAAGCCCTCAGGCTGACCAGTTGCACTGCCAAACTGGTATATATGCATTCCAGATTCTGCATAGTGATGTCAGATACCTTGAAACTGGGAGACACATAAACCATGATTATTAAAAAGAAAATTGGCCATTTAATTATGTGACTCCAGAAGCATTAGTTTCGTTTATGAAGTTCTTGCCACTGGGACTACTTTACATGTCTTCAGGCCACCAAAGTGAGTGCTGCTATTTGTTAGATTTATAGGGCACATTTTTTTTCTCCAAGGAATTGAATCTTTTCCTATAGCAGGCTAGTTATAATATAAACTTTGCATTGCATTTGACTTCACATCTGGAATCCGATTCTACACATGAAGTTAGTAATCTCAAGTGTAATGTTATCCAGAGCATGATGTTCTCGTTTTGCTGATTTTTACAATGGCTGAACATAAGTAGAAATATTTCTTGTTGAACATGATTTTCTGGATAGAAAAGTGCAAACTAACTCCACAAAATATGGCAGTGCTGCAGATTTATTCCATATTGTGAAACTATTAAAGGAATATGTGGTTTTGACAGGTTTTTTTGCTTTCCTTAATAGAACATCTCTGAGGTGTTATGATCTATGCATTTTCTTATTTAGAGCAAGACATGTTTTATGGTACCTTGGGAAACACTGCCTCAGATACTGGATTCATGTTTAGGAGGCCAGGGCTCCACACCTCTGCTTTGCATGTTGCTAATGACAACATCTTAAACCCCACCACCACCACCACTGTATCAGGCAGGCTTTTCTTTTCTAAGTATTTTGAAAGTTGAAGAAAATGTGGAACAGCAGTAAGGTCTATTTTTCTATCTCTTTGTTAGCACAATATAACTTACCGACATTGTTGCTGACCTCACCTAGGGCTTTTGCAAGGCCAGTATGAAGCAAGACATATCCTTTCCTTTCCTACTATCCTGGCATATGCTGACAACTCAGGGAAAAGAGAGGAGCTGGTTGCAGCCACAATACAGAGCCAACTTGTAAATCCAGTCCAAATTTGTGGATTCTTGCCTGGGGCTTTCACTGTAGAAGTGCCAGTTTGAATTTTAGTTTTAATAATACCTTGTGTTTAATTTTTAGTGTTTGCCAGACACAGGTGCTCTTTTATTTTCTGGTGGGCAGCAGGAGTTAAGAACTTGCTCCATTCATATTTTGGATCAGTTATATTAGGCAGAGTAACTGGTCAAAATGATTGGTTAAATCAGTTGGATTTCAGAAATCTCTGGGAATCTTATTCCTTATTCTCTACTATGCCAATAATTTTGTTAGTGCTTGAAAGTGAAAGGTTAACCACGGTCAGTGAGAGGCCCATTCATAAGAAGCTAACAGATCTCCTTTAGTTTATTGAGCATTTGATTGATCACCTGGCTCCTGGCTCTAGGAACAAAGAACAGCACCATTCTGAGGTCTGCAGTTGTCAGTGTGCTGCTGCTACAATCTAGGAAGTTTTAATAGGGTTAAGGTCAGACATGCTTAACATACCACTTCCTAGCAGGTAGGGACTCTGCCTTGCCTGGGATACCTTGCTAAACATACCATAGCTCTTCTGGTATGATCTCCTATGGAACCTAATTTGGCTTTCTTAATGTTGAGCTCCCAGTGGCAGAATTCCCTCCAGATTAAGGGCTGCCTGACTTCATACCTTCGGGACTCTGGGAAACAGAAAAGAGCATTATAAATAAACATCATCATCATCATGATCATCATCATCATCATCAACACCAGCTGCTGCAAACTTATTTCAAAGTGCAAAAGTAGTTTTAACTCAATTGAGCCAGCAAGGGAGGAGAGGAGAGTAAGGCCATTTCCAGTAGACTGAGGAAAAAGCAAACTGCAACAGACACTCCTACCTTGTATGTTTTTAATGATTATTAACTTTTGCTATCTTAACCACACTTGGATGTCACTTGGCCACATGCGTCCCAGTTTTCATCTATGAAATTTTGGAGGCTATGATTACCCAGTCCCAGATACTTTTCATAGATGTAATCTTTGCTGTCCAGATGCATCTCGGAAACAGCAGGTCTTTTTTTGTAAAAAATCCAGCTTCTAAATGGATATAATTTTTACAATTTAGCCTCAAAATAATATGTCGCTATTATAAGGGTTCAGTTCTATGCATGCTGCTACTAGATACGTCCCCCTGCATTCCACACCACCTGGTCTCTAACAAGTGTGTTTATAGGGGAAGCCTTAGGTTTCTAATTTACCTTAAAGCACCCATACTCGGCAAATTAACTGACAAACTGTGGTGTCTACAGTTACTGTTTTAGGGAGAATATGAATATTTATCTAAGGCCTTATATAGCACAGGTATTTGTGCTGTGAAGGTATTCATGAAGCACTGGAGGTTAGGAGTGCAGACCTGGCTAATAGATGTTATGCTTAGTTGGTAGATTATACATAGTTGTCTCTGATGGTATGAGTACAGGTCTGGTATCCAACAAAGGGGGATCTATCAAATCCATTAAACGTTTTGATCACTCTAAAATCAAGCAGCAATAGTGTGAAAGTTATAAAATCTTAATAAAAATCATGTTCTCCTCTGCTTTAATCTGCTTTTCTTCTTGTACCATTCTAATGGAAGTTTTTCTCCCAATTAAGATAAGTACAAAGGGGGCTGGTGACTGATCTGGATTACTGCCATGGGAGGGCAGGGATCAAAGCTCACCTACCCCCCCTCCACAGAGGTCTCAGTCTAAATTGCTCCCCTGTACCTCCTGTTTAGAAAACAAAGGACTTATTAATGGAATGAATAATGTCATGTGCCATTTGTTCCCAATGTGCCAGTCCACAAGGTGCTATTAGACTTCTTGCTGCAACAGTTCAATATGGCTAATCCTTAAGAATTTGTCTCTGTTCTAGCTGGCAAGCACAGCTAATATTATTGAACTGTTGACAGAATCAAGGCATTTGATATCCTTCTTGTGTCAATATACTGTCCGTACATATTCCTCTAGTTTAAAACACCACCACTGCATTTTCAGCCTTTCATTTACCTGTTCCCTCCTCTTCTATTTGAAACACTGTTTTGGAAATGTCATTGAAAACTCAAGGTCTTTATTCCTTTCTTTTTACTTCCAAAAAGCTGTTTATGTTGAAAATAGTTGCAGTCCTGAAGTCATCATTCACTCATGATTTAGAATACTACTAGATGGAGTGGGATTTGTGGTAATGTAACAATTTCCATTCTGCTTTCCAATAAATTTTCTAAAAGTCCAGAAACTTTACAGCTTTATTATCCTATTAATAGAAGCTTGCCATTTTTCTGCTCTGCTTACATGCTGTAAGATACTGCTGTCCTTACAAAAATCCTTTGTAGTCTGGTTTGAAAATTGTGCTGACAGCTTTGCTTGTGGCACTGAGTTAACATCAAGGCAGACACAGTGTAGCAACTTTGTGACATTGTAACAGTACAGTTATAATTCCATACTAACCATGTAATATTTGGGGTGTCATGTCTCAGGTGTTTAGTTAGTGCTCTGGATGAGAGAATCCAGTAGAATAAGCCCAGACAGTCTGAGCTGTCCAGACATAACTCCTCTAAGCTGGTGAGGCCTTACACGCTACAACTGGCCACGGCTGACACAACTGAACTTGGGCCTCCGTGCCTGTGACAATCTTGACACCTCCTGAGTCTAGTCCTGGCACTGCCATTCTCCAGGAGCTCTGTGATCCCAGGAGATAGCATGCCAATACCTGCAACATTCCTGACAGTAGTTCCTGGAGAGCCAGTGAAATGCCAGAAGTCAGTTGTCTCCTTGAGGCTTCCTATTTGGAGGAAATGGTGAAGTCTGGAAGGAGTAGTCTTGGTCAGTAGTGTAAGAGGCCTCAATTCAGCTCCAGCCAGTGGGTTCTTATTACTGGTCTGAATGTAACAATGCTATAGAATGTTTTAGGATGGCCTGTTGGCTGAGAGGTGTGTTTGGGAGGAGGAAGCCATACTGGTCTTCCTGTGCTTCTCCCAGGTGAGGAAGGAGTGTTTTCCTCAGTCCCCCTCCTTTGGCCAAGAGAGGGAGGGGAAGCCCATCTGTGCCTCACCATGCACCTCTTTTGGCCCAGCTGTGCAGAGCAAGGACACTAGCCAACAGCAGCCGCCATGCCCTGGAGTGAATCACAGGGAAATGAAACTATGGATACCAGTCACATTGTTATGGGGAACCTACTGTACTGTAAAATCCGTTATTACAAAATGGAACAAATATGGGTCAATTGTGAGTTTTCCTAGAGAAGACCGTCCACCCAAACTCAGCTAAGGGGGACATGAGGGAAGCAGCCAAGAGGCCAATGGTAATTCTGAAGGTGTCAGAGAGATCTGCATCTGAGTTGGGAGAAACATCTGTGGGATGACTATCACATGGACACTCTACAAATCTATACCTGATGAGAAGAAAACCATTGCTGAAAGAAACCCACATCAAAGCCCATTTTCAATCTGCAAAAAAGGTGTATGGGAGACAGAGAAAACATATTAGAAAAAGTCCCATGGTCTTTTGAGACCAAAACTGAACTTTCGGGCTTTGCCTCCAAATGTGATGTGTGGTACAGGGCCAGAAATGATTATCGCCCTGGGAATACCTTCCCACAATGAAGCATGATGGTGGTAGTGTTATGTTATGGGAATGCTTTATCACCAGTGTTTCCCTGACTATGACCTAGCCATCCCATGCATGTGTGCAGCCAGTTCCTCTTTGCCAGCAGGCTTCTCAGCCATAGCAGGATATAACTTATATTTCATGCCAATTAATATTTGCCAATTAAGCCATATTGTGGAGTGGGGGTGTACGGCCTGGTAACATTTAAATTGAGCTTCAATTTATTGCTCCAATTTAGAATTGAACATACCTCCATCCACCTTGAGCCCCAGTTTTGGGAAATAGATGGAATATAAATAAAGGGATGAATCGATGGATGGATGGATGGATGGATGGATGGATTGATGGATGAACAGACACTGTTTCTTGAATATAAGTTATTAAAAAATTTGGAAAGTAACATGTTGTCCACTGTAGTAAGGATATGAAAGATTCTGAGTACTACCTTGGAGGTTTTGCCCAACAGGTGAAAATGCATCACTGACTAAAGCAAGTTCTTGAACTCTTTGGGAGGAAGTGAGACCATAAAATAATGATGACCAGATTTCAGGCTTGAAAATCTACCTTTTTTTTTTTTTTTTTAGCCAGGATTGTAAAAACTACAGGTTCAAGAGAGGTATTAAACAGTGGCTCAGGAGGGATGCTACACACTAAAAATTAAGTACCAGGATGTTTCTCAGCCCAGGAATTTGTGATTAGTACCAAAAACAAGCTCAGGAGTCCTTTCACATGCAAATCCTTTTCTTCTTTTTCTTCAAGCATATTTTTTTTAAAGCAAACTGATGGGGTAGAGTGGGAATGTAGGCTTTTTGTTATTCCTTTTATCAAGCAATTGAGAACCAGGCACCTCTGCTGTTCTTTTGCAAATCACTCAGAAATCTACTGGTAGATCACAGTCTGCCTTCTACTCACCTTGGCCTGAATGTCAAACTCTTTAAGGCTACTGTTTTCAACATTTCTAGTTGTACAGTTCACTTTCAACTGAACCTGCAACATTGGTCCATTTGAAATGTAATTTGTTATTGTTGTTATTACTGTTATTGTATCATATTTGTAGTTACAGCTATGCTGTAACTACAAATGTTATAGCTATGAATAACCTAAGGAATTAGTCCCTGAAATACATTCTGATCTCTAGGGAGCTATTGTGAGCAACAAGGGTCTGTGGTGTTGTTGAGTGGGGTACTTCAGAATGCTGCAGCCAGCATCCTCTTACCCACAAGCTGTTATGTGAAAAGAAGAAGTGAGACTATTGCTTCTTTTCATCACACCACATCTTGCGGGCAGGAGGGGACTGGCCACATCATCCCAAAGTGCTGCAGCTGAACATGCTATATACCTCCATTGCTTGGAGTGGCTCCCTGGACATTAAGATTGGTTTCTGGGGGCATTTGTGATTGTGATAATAGTGCATAAATATGTAGCACAGCCAAATACGAGGCAGTTCTGGATCTGTAACTCTAGGTTACAAATCTGCAACTGCAATGTGGGATGCCAGCCATTATCATCATCATCACCATCATCACCGTCAATTTTATTATATTTATTCATATCCCACCTCTTCCTCAAAATTGGGATTCAATGTGGCTTTCAATTTAAAACAAGCACTATACAACTAAAAACATTTTAAAAGTGAATATTGACAGTATTAACAATAGCTCTACCTAACATGGTAAACCAAAATCCTGGATAATCTAATATAGTATTGATACCCAAAGAGGGTAAAGATAAAAAAGAAGTCAAGAATTATAGGCCAATCTCCTTGTTGAATGTAGATTACAAAATTTTTGCGGCAGTGTTGGCAAAATGGTTGAGACAGATATTACAGGATGAGATCCAAGAGAGTCAAACAGGTTTTCTCCCGGGTAGATACATGAGAAGTAATATAAGGACAATCTTAAATGTAATTGAATAATATGACAAAAACCCAGGGAAGAAAGCAGCACTTATCTTTTTGGATGCAGAAAAGGCATTTGATAATGTTTCCTGGGCTTTTATACATCGGGTATTGAGAGAATATGACATGGGAGAAGATTTTTGTAAAGGGATTGAGATGATTTATCCAGAACAATCTGTGAGATTAATAATTAACGGAGACATTTCGACAAACTTTGTAATAAACAAAGGGGTATGGCAAGGGTTCCTGTTATCACCATTATTGTTTTGGAAATATTGTTGAATATAATAAACGAGGATTCACAGATCAGATGCCTGAAAATAAGGAAAAAGGAACTGAAACTAAAAGCTTTTGCAGATGATGTAATTATATTTTTGGAGGATCCACAAGAATCAATTCAGGCATTGATGGAAACTTTGCAAAGATATGGACAAGTAGCAGTATATAAGATAAATAAGGAAAAGACAATGATGATGACATTAAATATGACCAAAAAAGAGCAAGCTGATCTGGAGAGTAGATCTGGATGTCAATTAACTAAGAAAACAAGATATTTAGGAATTACATTAACAAAAAGAAATCAAGAATTATTCAACAACAATTATTTGAAGATATAGAAAGAGATTAAAAATGATATGGGAAAATGGAAAAAACTTAAATTTATCTCTCCTGGGAAGAATAAATGCTTTTAAAATGTCCTTATTACCTAAACTTATGTTCCTCTTTCAGAATTTACCAATAATAGGACGAGAAAAAGTATTTAAAGAGTGGGAAAAAGATCTTCAAAAATTTATCTGGCAAGGCAAAAAGCCAAGGATAAGATTTAAAATGCTTCAGGATGCAAAAGAAAGAGGAGGATTTGATCTTCCATCACTGAAAATCTATTGTTATGCATGCTGTCTAGATTGGATTAAAGACTGGATTCAACTAGAGAGAACAGCTATGGAAGATTTGGAAGCAATAAACAACAGATTTGGATGGCATGGATATTTATGTTATGATAGATTAGCGGTGAATAAAGAGTTTAACAATCATTGCATCCGGAAGACATTGTTAAAGGTTTGGCTACAAATAAAGCGGAAATATTATAGAAAACTTCCAACATGGACCTCACCATAAGAAGCATACAATTTTGCTCCAACAAAACAAGGAAATTTATTAACATATCAAGACATACTGAAATGGGAAGGGGATAAACCAAGAATGTATACAGTAGAAGAATTAAAGGCTGACGGATATGAGCGAAATTGGTTCCCATGGCGACAATTAAAAGAAAGATTTAAAATGGACCAAAAATTGTACGGATTTGAGAGAAAAGAGAATGAATTAGATCTATTGATGAAGGGAAATCAGAAGAAGAGAATCTCCACATTTTACAAACTATTGTTGAAAAGAGAAATGGAATCAGAAGCAGTTAAAGATACAATGGTTAAATGGGCTTAGAATGTGCGGCATCCGATTGAATTAGCAGTTTGAGAGAAAGTATGGAAAACTGATATAAAATTTACACCAAACTTAAATTTAAGAGAAAAAATTTATAAAATGCTTCATAGATGGTATATGACCCCAGAAAGATGTCAAAAAATGACTAAAAATGGGAATGCGAAATGTAGGAAGTGTGATGAAGAAATTGCATCTTTTTTTCATATGTGGTGGACTGAAGAAGGGCAAGAAAGTTCTGGAAGGGGGTACATGATGAAATTCAAAGAATTTGTAAAATGAATATGTTAGGACAACAAAGAAAGATAAGAAGTCGTCAGAAGATATTGTTATATTTCATAACAGCTGCAAGGTTGATATATGCGCAATATTGGAAAGAAAAGAAAGATATCGATTTAGGAGAGTGGAAATTAAAAGTTCTGGATATGGTAGAGACAGAAAAGCTA
This sequence comes from Cyclura pinguis, assembly GCA_030412105.1. Classification (NCBI taxonomy): domain Eukaryota; kingdom Metazoa; phylum Chordata; class Lepidosauria; order Squamata; family Iguanidae; genus Cyclura; species Cyclura pinguis. Next base: position 125,651,013 of record CM059599.1, read on the forward strand.
GCATTTTCACTGAAAAACAAACCTATCCAGAACTTCGAAAGGGAATGGAGAGTTTTGGATTGGATAAAAACATAAATGTACATGAAACCAAAGAAAGAAATAATGTAACTGTTTTTCTCTTCTGTAAATGTAATGTAATAGTCATTCTTTTGGGTAAATGGAAACAAAGAAAATTCAACTGGAGAATATAAATATGGAAATAGGGCGGGGAAGGGTGTGATATATCTCTCAACAGAGTATATCCACTCTGTTTTTATGCAATTAAATCTTTAATAAAAAACAAACAAACAAACAATAGCTCTACCTATTTCTATATAGATTGGTCTCTTTCTTTTTCATGACATGGTTATAGTTATAGTTATATATACTTGAAGTAGTGTTACCCTGTGAACTGGGGGTCCCGGGAGGGACACCAAAGTGTGCTCAACTAAAGTTGGGGAAAATTAGCTCAGAGCACTGCTTAGCGTTACGAGAGGCAGGGTAACTTAGTGAGATCTTGAACCCTATGTCTACGGGGTTGGGTCGAGTCAAGGAGAACACCGAAGTTGAAATATTAAATGACGTTTATTAAATACAAGCAAAACAGTGTATGCGACACATTCATACAAGATAACTAAAGAAAATAAAGGTTGGAGTGGTATAGAGGGATTTTTAGAGGAATTGCTGGTTTGGGTGATACTTCACCTGTCCTGAAGCCCAGAAAAATAGAGAGCGAAGCTGGAGTGCAATGTAGCTCAGCACGTGGAGCTGAGGGGAGGCTCGCCAAGCAAAGCGGCAGCAAGGCGGGATGAAACTCGGGAGCGTTCCGAGGAAGGTCTCAGAATCAATTGTTTTTATAAGGAGAATTGTGACTGCAGGCTATGCCGTACTTGGGGGAAAACAATAGATTTGGAGTTGGAGACAAAGCCTCCGAATGGTCAGAATCTGAATGATTGAGTTATCGTAGCAGTTCTCAATAGAGTAGCCAGTATGCAGATGCAGAGTACTTGGGTATTGTATAGTTAACCCATCAAGCTGCCATCGCGGGGCAGAGGCTCTTTTGTAAGTTGCGTGCATACTTAGAGTACTTGCCTGGAGGTCTCCTAAAGCAGTGAGTCAGCTATTTCTGGCCTCCCTGTATTGTAGTTTGAATATTACGGCTATTAACGGCCGAGCTTGTTTACGTGCTTGTCCGGTGGCCTCGCAAGCACGTGGAGATGAATAGAGAAGTGAAGCTGAATTGTGATGTCAAGAGGATATCTTTTAATATCCCCAAAGCTCGGACTAGCCAGGGCAGTAACAGTAGGTTCACAACTTTGCAGTGATGTATTTAAGTCTTTTACTCCAAGTCTCAAGTCAAGTCTCAAGTCTCTACCTTCAAGTCTCTACCTTCAAGTCTTAAGTCTCTACCCTCAAGTCAAGTCTCAAGTCTCTACCTTCAAGTCTCAAGGCAAGTCTCAAGTCCTTGAAGGTACTTTCAAGTCAAGTCTCAAGTCTGGGAGCCAACTGCATACCTCATGTGATAACTGAAGCCCCTGTCAGAGCTGCTGATGACAAGCAGCAGCTGTTGGTCCCTGTGGCTCTGGCTGGAGATGGGTCCTGCAGCTCAAGAGCTCCCCCTGCTGCCATGGACCAAGCAGGCTCGGACGTCCCTCTGCCTGCTCCTTTGGAGCAACAGAGATCCAATTCTGAAGAGGCTCTGGAGCCTGCTTCAGTCAGCCCCCAATCAAGAGGGCTGCGCAAAGGGAGGCTTCCTTGGCTAAGTTTAAGAAGCGGTGACCAGACACACCTGTGCCTGTGGCTATATAACTACCTGCCTGGAAGCTTCCCTTTGCTTGTGGCAAACTTCTTACAAGCCCTTCTCTTGCCTGTTCCTTGCTCCCAGCACCTGATACCTTGAATTGATCTCTGGACTCTTGACCCTTGGCTTTTGGAACTCTGACTATGGCTTTTGCTTGATGCCCTGGTAAATGAACTCCCTTGTGTAAAGTGCTCGCTTGTCTCCTCCTGGCTGGACTTTGCTGGCTCTCACACTCCCTTCTCTGGGGTGGCTTGCTGCCCAGGTCTCTGACCTTGACACCCCAACCTGTATTCCAGAATTATTGGATAGAGTGAAATATACTCAGTTTTAACAATTTAAGCAGAGTTGTCCCTCCACATTTGCAATTTTGCCATCTGCAGCTTTGGAAGTGGGGAGTAGGATCCTATCTTACTCCCCATTACTGAAGATTCAAAAGATTTAGAAGGAAGGATCTTTCTTCCTCAAGCCTGTTGCCTAACACATTTGCTGTTCCCCTCTGAGAAATACACCCTGCACTCTGGGATCAAGTCTTGTCTTTTCTTCTTAGGAAACGTTTTAGAAGGCTTCTCTGATATGCAGCAGGGACAGGCCACTGAGTAAACCTCAAGCCTGCCTCAAGCCTATTGCCTAACCTGTTTGCTGTTCCCCTCTGAGAAATGCACCCACACTTTGGGCTTGAGAGATATTGTCATGTGACTAATAGGCAAAAAGAGATGGAGGCATTGTTCAAAGTTGTAAGTTTTCTGGATGAGAATATGTTATGTTACCGAACCAAGGGCATTAAGTCAGTCATTAAAAATATACAAGTCTCGAGTCAACTCGAGTCAGTGCATCATTTATGGCCAAGTCAAGTCTGAGTCGAGTCACTGAAGTGACTTAAAGTCCAACTTGAGTCCGAGTCTATCGACTTGCATCTGCATCACTGCAAGTTTGCATGTTGCCTGCAAAATTGAAGGCTAGTTTCCTCACACAGATTACATTTTTTGATTATGTATCTGGATTGTGCTGTTGGCTTGAGGCTGTCATGTCAAGGCAACAGGTATAATTTGTTGATGTTTCTGGGATGTCAAAGTAGTTTCTTTATATTTTGGATTCATGGCTTGTCTAATATCCCAAGTAAATGAACATGGAAAATTGAAGGGGTAAGAAAATTGCTGCCATTAAAATTATTTAACAGAATTTTAATGAGCATAGAAATTTCAGTTCCTTTCTAGGAAAAGCATATGTTAACTCAAATAGCATAACACAAGTTCACATTGAAGGCAGCCAAATAACTTTTTTAAAAAACAACCATTCTACATCTCAAGAGTTATACATATTTTCCACATATCATTATTATAAATAGGCCTTAGATCTATGTACTACGTTGGGAGCAGGAGCACTTTATTGCTTCACCTTTAGATTTCTTTATTTTCAGAGCTTCATATTTTACATTAATATGGAGATATTTCATTCCTTTAGCTACTGTAGCTATTAATCCCGTTGTTATGTCTAACTGGAGTAGACAGAATGAATCCATGACAATTTAGTAAATCTGCACTTATGTAAATTCTGTAGATTGAACAGGCTTACTCTAGTTGTGATTAACTCTTGGATTTAGACTCCTTTATGCATTCTCTGGACAGTGAAATCTGGACAGTGAGAAATATTATAAGAAGACAATCAGCTAATTTGAAATGTGGTACCAGAGGAGATTCCTGTGGATACCCTCGACTGCCAAAAAGACAAATAAATTGGCCCTGGAGCAAATCAAACCTGAGGTCTGTCTAGAAGCCAAGATGACTAAACTGAGACTGTCATACTTTGGTCATATCATGAGATAACATGACTTCCTAGAAAAGACAATAATGCTTAGCAATGTAGAAGGCAGTAGGAAAAGAAGAAGACTACCTGAAAGATGGATAGACTCAGTCAAGGAAGCCACACTGCTGAGTCTGCAAGACCTGAGCAGGGCTGCTGATGACAGAGTGACTTGTAGGTCTTTCATTTGTAGGGTTGCCATGAGTCAAAGTTGAGTTGGCAGCAGTTAACAACAATGATAATGCATTCTCTTTGTCTCTCTCTCTCTCATTTTCTCTCCCTCTCTCCCTCTTATTTAAATGATACATGATTAAATTTCTATTGCTTTCCTACCTACTGAATTGAAGGACATTACATAAAGAAGGCAAATGGACAATAAACCAGGAAAGGTGACACAGACTGTATACCAGAAAGCGGGGTGAGGGGGAATAATGCAACCTTCCAGATATCATTTCATTTCAATCCCCAGCATTTTTACCCCAAAACGTGGGTGACTCAAGGGTGCACCTACAATGCCAGTACCTCTGCATGATAATGGGGAATTAATTAGCTCAAATTAGGAGGTGTGTCAGGCAGAGATAACTTGAAGAGATCTTTCCACCAATGTTTACGGGGTCTTCCAGGAAAGAACCAGCCACAGATTCCAAAAGAAGCTAAAATGTATTTTATTGAGAGATTGGTCACACACACAAAAGATCCAAACACTCACATACCTGCACAAGAGTTAACTGAAGAATAAAGGGAGGAAAGTTGTGGATAGAGGAGTTTTCAGAGAATGGGTGATAATTACCAATCTGGAGAGCAGCAAAGAAAGCAGTGGTGTGACTTAGACTAGTGCCTAAGGACAATACTCGTTTGGGAATCAGAGCAACAGGGGGCGTTCAGCAAGCAAGATACTGCAGTGAACTGCTAAAAATGGAGGGGTTTTATACCTAAAATCTATCTTGAGGGCATGGATGTGAATGGCTCTCTGGCTGACCACCAGTGGAGGTTGCCACATGGACAATGGACAGAGGTAATGGTCTTAGTGTTAGTGACAAAGCCATTAACTTAGTGACAAAAAGTTAATGGCTGTCATAATAGCTCTGTAATTGTGGAGAGGTAGGAAACAATGCAAGGAAACACCCAGGTGTGAGGAGAGAGGGCTGAAATAATGAGGGTTTTGGTGAGAACTTCCCTTTGCCATTGTATGCTATCAGAGATACTACAGCTTCAGCTTAAGCCTATTATCTCTGGAGCTGCTTGGTAATCTACCTGACAATAACTTTGGCATGCCTAGAGGGGATCTCCTGACCTGTCTTGCAGTACACGTGTTCAGTCAGTAATTTTCCTCTGGCCAGCTTAACCTTCCAGTCACCTCAGGTTCCATTTTATATCAATGCCAATTAATGTATTTTGCCAATTAAATCATATTTCACCAATAAAACCATTTCAAACTGTGTGTGTGTGTGCGCGCGCGGGCCCATAACACATTCTTCATCGTTAGCTATGGTGGCTAGGGCTGGTCATACTTGCAGTCCAGCATCTGGACGGCTCCATGATTACCTCTCCACCAGAAGCAGATACTCCTTTTTCATTTACATTTTCAAAGGCAAGATTTACATGTTGCGTGTTTAGAGTCCCTGGAGCTGTCAAATAGATTTCTCTTCAGTAAGCATATGGATATTATAATTCTCAGACCTAACCTGTATGCAGACAGACTAAGTGTATAAATATTGGAAACAATTGCATGACCTCTAGCAGCAGTGCAAAAATTCCTCTCTACATAATTTTTTATGTAAAACCCTTGTAATGTTCAAATAGAGAAATTCCAGATAGACATACTTCTTGCCTTCTCTGCAGTTAATCCAGTAGCTCATCTTCAATTCTACTTCCCTCTAAAACTAAATTGGTCAATGTGTGGGCACGGCACATTCCAAGCTGCCTACATTGTCCTTTAGTTAGAACTAGTCAGCAGCTAAGCAAAACATGTTTGTGAAGTTGTACTGGTACACAAGTATTGTCTTTTTTTTTCCAGATAATATTCAACTATCGAAAGGCAAGATGTATAATGTTCATAAAGCATTAGGAGCATGCAAGCATACACTGTTCTGAACCAGCTGCCACTACATCATGCCCATAGTTACATTTCCCCTCCAATGATCTGCATGGCTTATCAAAGCCACAGAGAAGGAAGGTTCTCCTGGAAAAGAAGCACTGGATGTGGGAGGCAGGGGTTAGTGGACCTTGCAAATAAGCAAATCCGTGAAACTCAAACTCACAAATATGAAGGGCTGACGGTATAATCATCAGTTTTATGTTGAAACAAGATAAATGCAACATTAAAGGTGTACAAAGCGTTCTTGGATAAAGTATATTTTTAAGTTTAAAAAAATATAAGTTGTTCTCCTCTACACAGAATAGTTTGGCTCTTTAAGGGTTTTTTCCCCCAGAAGGATAGTTTTGCTCAGCTGAAAGGGGTCTTTTTGTGAACGGATGACCTTTCCATTCACAAAAGTAAATCTTTGGAGCCAATCTGGAAAAGTCAGAGTGTGTTACATTCATTTCACTCTGACCTACACAAAAGATAAATCCCCCCCAAGACCATCTTTTACATACAAAGGAGTTTCTCTATCCATCTATAGTTAATACAAAGCACATTACAGTTTAGCTCTATGTCACAAAGGGAGAAAAAAAAGAAGGAAATATATTGCTTTTGGAGAGCCTACTGTTGCAACAAGAAACTATTCCCCCCCCACAACACTGTATTTTGTCACTGAGAAGTATCATTGTGGATCTGTAGAAGCATAAGATTTTCACTATTTAACCATAATCCTGCCAGAATTATACAGAATACATAATTATAACAAAAAGTATAAATAGTAATGTTGCAAACCATGGCTGTGAGCTTTGGCTCAACAGAGTTCCTGAACACTGACATACTTGCACAAATGATAGAACTGTTGTCAGATTAGAAGAAATCTGGCTATTTTCTGGCACTTTGTGTATGTTGTTGAAGTTTTCAAGTTGTACTATGTGGATATTTAGAATGCAAAACTGGTTTCATACCCACATGTTTGAAGGAACAATGATATTAAGAAAAATAAAATGTATACTTTTGGAAGTATGTTTTCTGTGTTCATATTGTGAAATAAATATAGCAATATTTTGAATGTTGACAGACTGAAAATTTTAAAATATGTTGGTATTTAGAGATCTATGGGCTGTACAGTATGGCTCTTGCTGGCAAACTGGCAAACTCAACAAATTAAAAGTACATCCTTTTCAACAAACTTCTCTTTTACTCTACAGGGTCTGGCTTTCACCTTGGAAGAGAGGCAACAGCTGAATATTCATGGATTACTACCTCCCTGTTTTCTCAGTCAAGAAGTCCAAGTTTTAAGGGTTTTAAAAAACTTTGAAAGACAAACATCTGACCTGGACAGGTAAAATCTTGAATGCCTTGCGAGTCTATTGCTTTGGGATACTTCAGCTTTCTAAAAAGAAAGAAAGGAAGGGAGGGAGAGAGAGGGAGAGGGAGAGGGAGAGACTGACTGACTGACTTGGGGGGAAATGTGACAGATTGTAATTGGGGGCCTTTCCACACTATACTGTTCCTGTGCTATTATTCTACTTTCGATGTCCTGTGGAATTCTGGGGTCTGTAGTTTACTGAGGCCAAAGAACTCTCTGGCTAAGAATTCTAAATGGCCCTCCCTAAATTGCAAACCCCAGGATTCTATAGGATGTTGAAAGTGGAATAATAGCACTATAACAGTATAGTGTAGAAAGTTAAATTGTTAAATCTGAAGAAGATGAGGTTTATAACAAGGTTTTGTTGCCTAGCCTGCAGAGCTCAGCAAAGTTCCATGCAGGATGTTCAAGAGCATGGTCTTTACAGTTTAAGTATCTCTAAATGTCTTCCTATCTCTGAGCAATAATCAGAGGTAACAGCTGAAAAAGCTTGCAGGCTTGCAGACCCACACAATATTCCATCCTTGCTTTTACTTTTTATTAGCTGCATTGATCTCCAACTGTGAATTCAGATCCTCTGCTTGCACAAAGCTCATTTCCACATGAGAAAAGTTGCCTGAATGCTGTGTGATACCTATTCAATGGCAAATAGGCATCTTTGAGATTTCACCTGATTTCGCAATTTTTAGCTTTTTGTTTTTCTTCTGCTGGATGCATACTCCTTAAATGGGACAGAAGCTAGTGTCTACTAAGCATTTTAGGTTTCAATTGCAGTTGTTTAAATTAAGATTTTTAAAAAGTATTCTCCTGGCATGGATGCAATGAATGAGGTAGATGGACAAGATCAATTAAAAAAAGTTTTAGGTTTCTGTCTCGGATGATGAAAAGAAGGCAGAGGTAAGAAAAATATTTTTGAGCTCTAGTGAGAGCAAGTTAGATGACATAAAACTGGTGGAAAGACAGAGACAACAATCAGAACAAGAGAGAGAGAGTGAACAAAAGGGAAAGGAGACAGAAAGGGTGGAATTGGGGAAGAAAAAGAGGAAAGGAGAGAATTTTGAAGGTATTTGCCTTCAGAAATTGTGGAGAGAAGCTGCAGCAGCACTAAAACTCCAGTGGTGTCTTCAGGGTGCCATCTTGAAAAAGTCAGCTTGAAAGCAACAGCGAGATCTTCAGGGTGCCATCTTGAAGCACTCAGTTCAAAGGCAGGGGACAGAGCTATGAGGCTGCTAAGCAATGCACCCAGGCCAATGGCTAGCAGACAGAACGCTCAGTCAGTAGCAGCTAAGAGCTGCGGAGAAGTCACACTGACAGAGGAGGCACATACATCACCACTAGGTCCTGCAAAGATGATACCAGAATTCAGAGCCTACTTTCAGAAAATGTTCATGGGCGTGCCTGTATGGAAGCCATGCTCCAGCCAAAGAAACAAGTCAGTAAGCCAGGAAGAGCAGTGGGCTTATAACGTCAGTTGCGGTAAGACAGAGAGTAGATGAGAGGAAGACAGGTTTAAATATTTAATTAGAGACCTTAATACTACTTGGTATTGCTTCTGAAGAAGTGGGTTTCTATCCATGAAAGCTCATGCTAAAATAAAATCAGTTATTCTAAAGCTGCTGCCACGTTTACTTTTTTCCCCTCCCCCTTCCTTCTTCCTTTTTATGCTGCAAGAGACTTAACACAGCTATTTCTTTGAAAACTGTGTAGTTCTTTAGCACAATGGACTGTTTGAAGAATTTGGTATTACGAAAAATTGAAAGCAACATGCTAGGTAGAGAAAGAGATACTCCAAACACATGGACATTTTCCAAAAAGTGTGTTGTGTTCAATGCACATAGAAGTTTTTGTGCAAAACTGTGAATGTTAGCTTATTGTATGATAATTAAGTCTAAACATTGGGTAATTCTTTCAATAAACAATGGAACTGCTCCATATTCAGACTGAAAAATTCAGAATGAAAGTATCATTGTATTAATATTGTCAAATACTATCAAAATTATTTCTTGTGGCATAAAAATTGCTGCAGTGACATGTCCGTTGTTGTTTTCTGCATAGCTTATGTAAACATGCTAAGTATAGATGGCAAAATCTCTCCCCTGTCTGGCAAAGTGCATGTTAGTTGAAAACATTGCAATCAAGATGGACAGCATTTGTACTTGGGCATACAGGGCCAAACTAGGTTTGATGGCTGCCACATTGTTTCTATTGCATGGTTGACTTCTTCCCCCAACAAGCATCTGGTGTAGGGGTGGGGGGATTGATTGGGCTTGTAGTATAAGTGAAGGAGGCTTTAAATCTTTGGCTTTGGCAAAGTTTCAGTCGGAGTGTCCCCCCTGCCCCATGAATGCTCTTGGTTCTCTTTTATTGTGAAAGCAGGCATGGGGGAATTGATTGTGATTGGGACTCTACTGGGACAAAGGTTTAAATCTTCCCATGGTACGGTTGTGATTCAGTTCTTTTCTCCATGCCAACTGTTAGTCAAATTGCCAAGGGCAAACCCTGATGACAAGCATCAAGTCTTGCCTGGCCATGATAATGTACACCTAGGATATCTTAAGTACTGGTTAATACATAGCAAACTTCCTTCTTGGTCTGACTCTACCTGCCTGGAGGTGAATATACAGATTTGATTGATAGCCATGATTCTGCTGTTGAGGATGACAGCCTCATTTTCCCTGCCAGTTCTGTGAAGCTAGGTGCAAGAAAACCCATAGAGTAATTTTAGCTAATGCCAAGTGGCTGAAAAAGTATACTTAAAATAAGAGTTGGTAACAGTGGAGTGGGCTAGGTGATGTTGTTTCCTGGAACTGATTGAAATACTGATTTATACTACTTTTTTGCGGGGGGTGGGTGGGGAAAAGGGAAGACAAACCACCACATCTTTGTGGTACTTGGATCCTTGTGCTGAATGTTTTAGCCAAAGTATAATTTTTGAGTGGTTCAGGGTCTTTGGGAGCGGTCTCCAGAGAGGCTTGGGAGCTGCAGAATGTATCCCTAGGGGTCACATGAAGTTGTGAGCTGTATTTCCACATGCATGATCTAAAGGCAGCTTAAAGATTGGCTACTGCCTAGCAGACTTTCTTCTTGCCCTGTAACTCAGGATAGAAGAGTTGACATGCATAGTTCTGCTGCTTGGGAAGCAGCAATGGTTAACAGAATACATTTCTCTGGTAGTTCTCTGGAGCCAGCAGCAAGGGGGCCATTTTGGCTGACGCTAAGGCCCTTTCCGCAGCTTACCTTCTCACGCCGCTGGAGTGTGGGCCTTGCGTGAAAGGCCTGGGCAGGCAGCTTTTGCAAGCCTCCTGCTTCCCTGCTGCTTGGGCTCTACAGCTCCTTTCTGCTCGTGCAAGAGCCCCGCCCGTGCCCCGCCCCTCCCTTCCGCAGTGCAGCCTGGGAGTTGTAGGCGGCACTGAGGAGAGTGCGGCCCAGGCCCGTGAGCCTCGCGCAAATGCAGCTTATTTTTGGCTAAAAGCCGAAAATAAGAAAATGCGCATTTGCTGTGCTTGCGGGCCTTGAGCGTGGTGGAAATGGGAGTGCGTCATGCAGACCACTCCTGACATTTACGCGACGCTCAAGGGGCCCTTTCGCTTGTACACTGCCATGCGAAAAGGACTTAAGTGTCTGCCTTCTTTCAGCTAAATGGCCAGGCCAGGCCAACTTGGTGCTTATGGCTGCTTTCTGGTCTCTGCAGTGAGTGTAAGAAAACTCTTGCCCCATTTCCTTACCAAGCAGTCTGCTGGTGTTTCCCACTTCACTAATAATTTAGTGTGATGGTACTGCAGTACTAAAACTGTGAACCATTAACATGGTGTCCTTGTTTTTAAAAAACAATCAAACATAAATCACTATTTATTTATGATCTACTTAGAATAAAGATTAGGGACAATGTTCTAACCTTTTTTTTTTTTAATGTTAGGAACTTTTAAAAACAGTTTTCCTCCTGCATATCTTTCAGCAGTTTTTTCCAAATACCTTGCCCAGGAGATTATTTTTGCAGAATATATAGTCCAAGATTGCTCCAAAGAAATAGACAGAAGAATGAGAGACCATTTGGGGTTTAAATGGAAGCAGCTGGTTTTTGAAAATGAAGAAATCAAAAGAGAATGGGCAAATGTTCAGAAAAAGACTGTGTTTCAGTCCTCTGGCTGCCATGCATGCCTGAGCTGTCTGGCATAGTGTACATTAGTTTATGCATAATACATTTTCCACCTGTCAGTTTCCTATGGAAATGAAATGCACATCTCAAAAAGGTTCACCCCACAAAACTGTATATCATTCAGAACTAAGGCTTATAAACTCAGCTGCTTTAGAGACAGGGAACTCTCTTGGAATTCAAGTGTAAGACTGAAATGGACTGGAGGGGAGGCTAACTTATTCTTTGGACATGAAATAAAGCACATCTGGCAAACAATTCTGAAAATATGTAATAAAAATAGATACGCAACTCTGGTATTTTTTTCCCATTTGGCCAGTAAAATGTTCAAAATTGAAATTAAACTCTGCAGTTATATATTTTTTTATAGTCTGACACTTTGGTCAGGATCCCAATTGTTGCAATGGGAGCTTCTGCATGTTGAACTGGCCAGGATGCAGTGTGAAGGCATATGAGACAACAGCATTCTTGCTGAACTGAAACAAGTTTTGGTCTAGTCATTGTGAAAGGCCACCCGGAAGGACTTTGTACATCACCTGTAGTTCTAGCAAAGAAAAGAGGATAGAAACAGAAGGAATGAACAGAGAATTCAAAGAGATCTTTGGAGTATCCACAAAATTATCCACAGTCCTACACTTCTTACCGCACTGTCAAAAATAGGGCCTTGCATTTTCCTCATTGCAGGCATATTTAACTGCAACTGTAGCCCTTCTACCAGTATGTCCATCTTCTGTTACTCTGTTTTCTAGCCCAGTAGTGAAGAAGTTTCTCAAGGGTCTAATATATCTCTATCCACCTATTTTTTTTCCAAATCAAACCTGGTCTCTGTCATTGGTTCTGTTAACAATTAATACACAAACCTCTCAGGCCTCTCACATCTGTAGATGAACATCTCCTTACCCTGAAGGTAGTCTTTCTCGCTGCTGTAACTTCCAAAAGATGGTGAGTGAGCTTGTAGCCCTTCAATGGGATGAACCTTTCCTTCCACTGTGACAGAGTCACCCCCCATTCAGACATTACTTTCCCTCCAAAAGGTGATCTTTCAGTTTTGTTTGAATCAAGACATTGTTTTATCTACCTTCTACCGCAGCCACCATCACCTCTACAAAGGGTACTCATTGTTTAGCCATCCATCAAGCATTAGCCTTCTATATTCAATGTGCAGCTACTTTCTGTCATTTGAGCAGATTGTTTATTTGTTATGGAGGGCCCAAAAAAGGACAAGTATCTAAGTGGGTGGTAGAAGCTCTGCTGCAGACTATCCTACAGAATTGCTAAGCAGTCTATTCCTGTTGGTCTTAGGGCACACGCTACTAGAGCTGTGGTTTCTTCTGCAGCTCTATTCCATGGTGTGTCTTGACCTGAATTTTGTAAAGCTACAACATCTACATTTATTCAGCATTATAGATTAAATTGCAGAGCTAGGGCAGATGCCCAATTTGGTCATGCTATTCTTTATACTGTTCTCCAGTGACCTGGCCCACCTCCTCTAGTAAGCTTCATAGTCTGCCATTTGTGTGAGGAACAGAGACCATGAAAAAGAAAGACAGGTTAATTACTTGAAACTGTGGTTCTTTGACTGATCATTTGTGCCCTCACACAACCCGCCCTTTCTCCTCTCTGGTTCAGCTCCCTGTTTACTCTTTGGTGGATTTTCAAACTAAGGGGAGTAGCTTGGCAATCTTGGACATGTATAGATAGGGAGGGTTATGGTTCCCACCTAGCTACTTAGCTCTAGAGCATTCCAGTTGGGTCACTGCACAGGCATGGAAACCTGTTTGTGTGAGGGCACAGGTAACCACTCAGAGAACCAAAGTTAAAGGTAAGCAACCCATCTTTAAGTAACTATGTATAAGATTTAATTCTAAGTGAGTTTTCTGCACTAACTGCAGCAGTAGGTATATTGTAAAAAAACTGGTACAAATGGAGCAGTCAGGTAGAAGAGCTACAATACAATTTATGTACAATTATTTATGTACAATATATATGTACACTATATTTTTGGAAAATAAATTATATTTCTTTCCCCAGCTATCCTGCCTCTAAAGATACATGGTGAATAACAGTAAAATAATTAAAATGCCAAATAGTTTTACATTTGCTATCATTTTTACTTCACTTGTTGAAATAAATTCAAATCTGGTGGTGACATGGGCCTAGATTCAAAGTGCTGCTGTCGTGCATCATGAAACTTTCAGTCCCTCTGTTCCCCTTCCCTTAGCAGCCCTTGTAGCCGCTTGCAAATCTGCTCTTGAGGGTTTCCCAGCCATCCAGAGTGGGTTTTATGGATGGTTGAGAGGTAGAAGTGAGAAAGTGAGACCATCCACTCTGCTGGATTCTGCTTTCCCGCTAATGGGTGTCAGGACTGGATACAGCCTATGATGGTGATAAAGTGCTTTGGGCAGAGAGAGAACTTTTCTGGAGATCAAAATGGCTTTAATAAAAAATAAAAGTGCATGTTTCACTCAGCTTGGGGCTGCATATGGGAGACTAATTTATCATTCATTTTTACAGGTATATTCTGCTAATGGGTCTTCAGGATCGAAATGAAAAACTATTTTATAAAGTGCTGACTTCTGACATTGAAAGATTTATGCCTATTGTTTATACTCCCACTGTCGGTCTGGCATGCCAACAATATGGTATAACATTTCGGAGGCCAAGGTATGTAAGGTTATACTTCACATGCAAGTAACCCTATCTTTCTTCCCTTTGGCAGGTTTCTCCCCTTTTTTCCCCCAGAATAGTTGAATGTAATTCAAAACTTGAATAATTAGGCTAATTCAGACTACATTAAGTGCACTTTTGCTCTAGCTAAGCTGTAATTTGTGTTGTGTTGAAAAAATAAATTGACATTTCAGTACTTTAAGTGCTGACATATTTTTAAAATTTTGCTTGATTCAATTGAACTTGATTCAATTGAACAATCAATACTGTGTGTTAATGAAAAGTAACATAAAATAAAAAGATTCTACCCTATCTTTACTTAACCATCTGAAAAATAAAAACATTGTAAATAACAATGATGTATTTCAGCTGAGAAAAATGTCAGGATGATATGACATAATTTATTTTTCTATTAAACTGTTGAAACAAAATTTTAAAAATCACATTTAGATATTGCTATTACCCTTGGCAACATCAAGCTGCCCCTATGGTTCACATTTATTTTTCTTTGAGTTGTGTTGGTAGCCAACTTTTTTGTTTTTATCAGAACTTTCTCAGAACTTTCTCACAGTGTATTTATATAATATCAGTGTTTATAATGATTCCCATGGTTTATTTTCAGAGGCTGTAAACTCTATTATTGAACTGTTTGAGTTGCACAATTACTGAAATGTGAACAAATCAGTGTTTTTAGATGTTAGCTAAAAGGGAAAGATCTGTTTCTGTTTATAAATCAGCAGTCAGCTGTGACTACATTAAACCTGTCTTGTGATTTATGCAAGTTTTCTAACTCTAACTCATCTTAAACAGTCCTTGTTCTGTGATACATGTTTCAGTCATTAGTGTATTATACTAAAATGAATGTGAACAAAACATCTTCTGATTTTTATCCTTCTGCATAGCAACCTGAATGAGCTAAATTCTACTGATGACTTGTGTAATGCAATTAATATCTGATCATGTGCAGTTTATTTTCTCTATTATGCTCTTGTTATGAATACAAAGCTATCCAGAATTTAATGGCAATGGCTTATTGTGATGCATGATGAAGTCTAATGAAGACCCTAACTAATACCTGGAACATTAAGTCTGAATATTAATTGGATATTGTTAGGCATTAGAAATTGGGAGGTTAGTTGTCGCTAACACTAAAAATGGAAATCATTTAATTAGTCAGTTGGTTACTTGAATGCTAGTTTTTTGAACAAACCGTGCAATTACTTGAAGTCTCACTGTTGGCTCCTATTTCTCTTTTTCTTATTTTAAAGTTCCCTTGCCACAACCTGAATTTTTTTCTAGATGGACTACAAGAACCATAATATAATTTTTGCTGGGGAATGTTGGCTTCCAACATGTCTGGAAACTAACAGGTTGGGAAAGACTGTCTAAAACCACAGGATCTCATTTTACAACCTGTTCAGTTATGTTTTCTTACTGATCTGCATCTTTTTTCACTGTATCTTCTTCCACCCTTGCCAAAATGTACACTTCACTTATGTGAGGAAAACTTTTTTTTAATTATCTAGGTGCCTGACACTGTTTGAGCAATAATAACTCACAAGGGAAGACAAAAGGGGTTCATTTCAGCTTACCCTCAAATAATAATATACACTTAATATACCTACTTTGTTGTTGTTGATGCATGCCTTCAAATCACTTCTGACATGGCAACCCTAAGGTGGGGTTTTCTACATATACAGCAATGTGGAATGGAAACCAGAATAAAATCAAAAGGGGAGGAGAACTGAAGGAAGTCACTGTGTACCCCTGTATCTCTGAAAGTCTCCCAGTGATCTCAGTACAGGCCAGTAGAACGAAACACCAGGCTTTTAAGGATCTGAACCACTGAAAGGCCCCTGGCTGCTTTGGGATCTTCTGTTGACCAAAAAATCTCCTCGCCCACACATTCCATTCCTCCATTGCAGACCAGGAACTGCTTTGTCTTCACTCACCCACGTCCATCGCTCTATTCCTACTCGGTTGCTTCCCAGTTGGTACAATAGAAAAATTAGCTGGCTTGCAGCAGAAGCATGTGATACATTTTCTACAATCCTAATCCTTCTTCTAAGATCTCACTGACTTACTACATCAGGCCGAGTGAGCACCTCTGATCCTAGTGAATTCTAATAAATAACTAAAAATCAACCCATTAAATTACAGGATTAACTTTAGTGGTGCTCAGAAAATATAGTGAGTAAAGCCACATTCATGGAAAATTTAACGTCCTACTATATATTTTAGATATGCCAATTAACTAGTTATTCCCAAGCTCTGGGTAGGGGTGTGCATGTGGCCCCCGAGGCTGTTTCTGTGGTCCTCCAGCCCCCCCAGACTTCCTAATCTGCCCTTTTTCTGGCCAAGAAAAGAGTCAATTCCTACTTTCCCATTTTTCCGGGAGTGGCAGTTCAGTGAATTAGACTTGCATCCACTTTCCGTTTTCTTTTTTGTTTGTTGGAGCTTTATGAAGGATCCCAGGGAAGTTGACATAGTTGCCAATCCCTGCTCTGAGGTCAGCCTCGGGAATTTTCTTTCTCTGAGAAATGGAAGTTCTGCTATGTTATAGGGACATACATGAGGTTCTCTTCAGGTAATAAGCTTTAAGTTCTGGACGGTATCAAACATTGTTGCCAGATCTGCTTTGTGATTCATCTGCTGTGAGAAACTAAAGAAAGCATAATCAGTGGCCTCTGATTATTCTCCTATTCTGAATAATTGATTGAGCTGCACAAATCAACACATCGTTCCTGTACCTTTTTTATTTCCAGTTTTTGTGTGCAACCTTTTTATAACACACTGAAAATAAGGATTTGACATTTAAACTCTGCAATGTTCTACCATTATTTTGACTTGAATTCAGATAAAAGAGGTAAAATCCCTATTCTTTCACTTGCGAGGGCTCAGACCCACAGGAATAATGGCAAAGAAATTTCTAAAGTACTGAGAGTTGAATTTTCATTGAAAGGGAATAGAAGGTTTCTGCTCTTTGGAGGTGACTGCAGTGATCTGATATAAGCTGATATATCTGATAACTAAGGGGTAATTTAAATGAGAGTAAAACCAGTGATTTCATCTTTCATTTATTTAATGGCATATCTAGTGCTAAACTGAAAATACAGGTTAGTTACAAACATGTCATTTTTACATAGAAACATGTTTTGAGCTTTTACCATACACCGATAATAATTAAAATATATATTTTGTTCTTTCATTTGTGCCTATTCAAACCACTCAGCCATATGGTATGTAGTAAAGTTAAAGCCTCTCTCCTAGCATTATTGATGGACACAAGAAACCTGAGAGTAAGGAAGAGTGATGTCACCAGACTGACTTAATAGGTCATCTTAGTTTTTGCTTTAGTCATAAATTATTTTAGATTTTTCTTGGCATTGAAACATAAGCCATTTCCTTTCTGTGTTTCAAACATATAGTATCAAAAATGATAGAATAACATCATTACGTGGTTATGAAATCTCCACTGTATCACTTGGGGACTGCTGGCGTGTTTTTGGTGTTGGTATTTCTGTAGATTCAAAAAACGTTGTAGAACTTTGCATTAGTAATATATCTGATTTCATTCAAGGATTATATCTAATAATTAACACAGGTGTTTTAAATATATTTATTTAACAATTTTCACACACAATAACATAAACTCTAACATTTTTAACATAAACACCATAATAAAACAATAAACCGAAAAAACTCCAAATATTCACTAAAACACAAACTTCCTGATTAAACACAGATCCCTGCCAACCATCCTGTAATAAGAAAAAAAATAAGAAAAAACAGGAAAGTATTATTCTATCATTACAGATCCAGCTAAATAAATTACTAGTTATATTCACAAATTATTTCGTTGTTTGATTTCTTATTGCTCAAAAAGTCCATAAACATTTTCCAAATTTTCAAAAAATCTTCAGTTGGTTTATCCTTTAAAACCCACATTAATAATCCACAGAAATTGGACCTTTAGTTTGGCCATTTGGATAGTTCAGCAACTTTAACAATCCAATCTGTCACTGGCACTTCAGTCTACTTCCAGGTTTGTGCAAATAATATTCTTGCAGCTGTTACTATATATCAAAGAAGGAGTTCATATTTACAGTCCAGATCTTTGTCCATAATGCCCAACAAAAACATTTCTGGAAACTTTACAAAATCTACCTTTATGATTTTTTGCATTAACATATAAATCATAGACCAAAAGCTTTTTGCCTTTTTATGAGGCCACCACATATGAAAGAAAGAGCCCTCTTTATCTTGACATCTCCAACAGTGGTTTAAAATATTCTTAGGCATCTATACATAATTACAGTTATGATGAAACACCACGTAACTTGCATTGTATTTTGAGCCAGTTTTTCCAGAGTCAAGAAATGATAACTTGAAAAAATTAAACATTTTTAAAACATTTTATTTTATCTTGGGTTTGTATACATTTGTGTAGTATACCTTTATAATTTACTTGTAAACCTGGCATGGTTTCTGCAAACACGAATGTGCGCCTGCTGGTAGCAGTGGGTGGAAATCCATTCTTATTCTCCCCAAAATGGCTTGGTTTTGGATTTTTTTCCCCTCATGGTGTCTTGGGCTGATTGTGAACTGCATTTAGGTTTTCTGTGTACAGTATTATTAAAAATATTTGCACAACATTGAGACATAAGTATGCCAGATATTTTCTCCTTCTGAACTACTGAGGTTATAGACCCATATATTTTATATTTTATTAACTCTTTTCTCTCTTTGAAAGCATCTTTCAATACAAATGCTCCTATTGACAGTCACTAGGTAGGTCAGTAGCCCTAACATTTCTCATAGCTCACAATTTGAACAGTGCCTACTGTTGTCCCTTCCCCAGCATATCATACACCGTGTGTGGTCTAGTATATTGTCTTCCTGCAGCTGTTGATTTCAGGATCTTGAGTGTCAGTATTTTTTTTTAATCTATATAACAATTCTCTGGTTACAAACTGCCCTTGTCCTTCATGAAATCAAATAGACTTTTTTTCTCACTGGTGAACCTGATCTTTCGTACTACAACCTAGATTGTTTCCTTTCTAGGTAAAGTTCTACATGGCTCATTTAAATAAGATTAAAGTCAGTTACACCCGCAAAGTGTTAGTAAGCACCTGGAAAACAGTATATCTATCGTATATCTAAACTGATGCTAATCTAATAGAACATTATCTCTGCTTTCTAACCTCAGTAGTATGGGAGTTCTGTTGCAGGCATATATCCTGATTATTTATGCTCAAGTATATATCCTGGCAGTAATTTCAAAGCACCCATGTAAGAAAGTGTTCTGTTTTACAAAGGCAAATCGCAGTAGATAAAGAACACCACTGTGATTCTTTTCTTATGTTAGCGAATTTATGCAGGTGGTCGGTTGTGCATGGATTAATTGAAATTGGACCTTTGATGAAGTTAAAGGCCAAAGGTCAGGGTCAGTTCAGATGTCACTTATTCCCCTTGAGCTTATCCTTCCTGTTCATGAGTTCACATTCACACCACATATTACATGAGCCTGGAATTTATAGATAATGACTCTCATGATGATGATATTGTGGAACTTGGTAGTGAACCTGTTTCCCTCAATTTCTGGCTCATGGGTTATGTTTGCTCACCTAAGCGCACACTTGAGAACATATGTCTTATCCAAATGAATCTTAAGTGTAGACCAGTTGAGCATTTCTTTTTCAGAGAAATTGCCAAGTTACTGTTACAGAAGCATGGGTCTGTTTCTGTTTTCTATCTATGTAACATGAAAATTATATACCTGAGGGAGGCCAAGATGAGGGAGGCCTGGAAACTTTCCTTGGAAGTTCTTTGGGAAATGCTTTGTCAAATTATGAGACGGATTAATTTGAATAATATGTGAATGAGTATTATTTCTGAAGCAAATACAGCCTTTGCCTTAGTATTCACCTTTGCTCTGTGTAGATACTCTGCCTGAAGGAAACCTATGTATTTCTACAGCATTCTTTGTGAAGGGTTGACTTTACTGAACTTGTGTCTCATGAAGTACCACTGAAACCTGACAGTATACATAGCATGATTTTGCATGGTGAACTGCTTCAACTGATAGGGAATGGTATTATATGTTCTGCAGAACTGTGGAGGAAGTGAACAGAACCTATGTATGCCACTTTGGTTTATTTGCAAATAGCTCTTTAAACAGAAAACAAAGTTGTGGTAAAGGGAACTCTCCACTCTTGTTTTGTTCTCTTATGTTCTCTTGTTAGCATGATGCTCTTTTTTTTCTGTTTTTTGTTCTACAGATAAGGACACAGATCTCTTAGAGGCCATTTCTGCACTACACTGTAATAGTGCCATTATTCCACTTTTAACATCCTGTGGAGTTCTAGGGTTTGTAGTTTACTGAGGCCAAAGAGCTCTCTGGCTGAGAATTCAAAATACCCCTCCCTAAACTGTAAACCCCAGGATTCCATAGGATGTTGAAAGTGGGATAATAGCGCTATTACAATTTGGTGCAGAAATGGCCAGAGTGTCTTTGAAAGGAGCAGAAAGGCCTACTTTAATCTGCTGTAGCCCATATGTGGGCAGACATCAGGTTTATGAGGTCTGCTCTGTGTGTTCATTAGAACAGTAAAGGCCCAGTGCTCAGAGCAAATTGAGGTTAGGTGATCTGAAGATGGTGGCATCAGTTAACTACTGTACTCCACACACACACACACACACACACACACACACGTATAGAAATACAAATTTATACCTTATTTATCCTCCACGGTTTAAGTCATTTCAGTAAGCTTTAAAAATCGATTTCAGGTGATCTTTGAATAGCCTACAAATAGCTCTTAGGGTTGCTTATGTCAAGTTTTACTCTTGGAGTTCACCTGCATATTGCTGTCGTATATCTTACAATTCTTCCATTACATGCCACCTTGAAAGGGCAGGCCCTAAAAAGCAGTTTACTCCAGTTCCTCAGATAAACAGATCAGACATTTCAATACAAAACTTTGTATTTTGTTTAAAAAAAGACTCATTTTTGATACCATGTTTTAAATATGTTTTACCTGGCATACTTTAATAATTGTACAATTTAATTTCTTTTTAAACCTTTGTAAATTGTATGTTTTACCGGTATCTTTTTAAGTTATTAGAAGTTGCCTTAGTTCTCATTTGGGAGAAAGGTGGGGTGTACATTTAATAAATAAACAAATAGCCAGTTTAAATAAATAAATAAATAAATGGCCTGTGCAAAGATATGGTGAAAAGTAGCCAATTGATATTAATATTTTACAAATGAGGAACAGTGAAGCTAAGAGATAAATGATTAGTACATGCTTAGCTGGTACAAATATCTATTTATCTGTCTACATAGAGTATCGATGATCCAGTAATGACTTAGCTTTTGGAAATCAGAGACCCTTGCGAATCCACTGTACACACAGTGAAAGTTTGTGAAATATGTCCAGTAATACATTGGTATGCTATACTAGGCTTTTGGATTATCGCCTGGATAGTCCATTAAAATTGCTTAATATAAACCTGAAATCAACTGAGCCTTTATTTCTCAAGGATCATCCCAAATCTTCTTCAGCATACAAATTGGTTGTATAGTTACTTACAAAGTAACTATAATTCATTACTTTTCATAACAAGAGTATAAACATTTTACATTTCACAAATAACATAAGGAGGGGGCATGATGTTACTTTTTTATGTGATGAGTAAGTTGTTGTGTTATTTTTCCATCACCATTTTAGAGGCATTTTAAGGTATTTTTAGAATCATTTTGAAAGGAATATTTCAAGTTTTATGCTATTTTCCTGTCCCACTTCTAATAAGTAACAGAGAGCAGAGAGTAAAGTAATGAACTATTAAATGCTTCTACAATGATTACAGTAACAAAATACTTTTGGGTTTTGGGGGGTTTTCATAACAAGTTACACAATAAAGTACTTTTTAAAAGTAATTTCTGAAGCTCTGCGCTGGCAGCAGTATTGCTTCCATAGCTCATGGTGCCATAATTCAAGGTGGCAGTGTATAGAAGAGCTTGTAGTTTAAATCCTTCTCTCATCTGAAAATTGCAAAAATATAGACTGTAGTTACTAATAGTATCCTAATGTTGATGGGATAAATGTTGTTGCCTTGTTAAGAAGTGATCTTTGCCATAATTTTTTTTTACAAAAAAGAAATAATAGCTCTTTCAGGTATTCCTTTCTCCCACCCACCCTGATCTCATTTTTAAGCTGCAAATTTAGGTGTGGGAAAGTTCAATGGAAATATTTTGTTAGGATGCCAAAAATAACTTCTTTACTCAGTCTGTGGAACACCCAGGTGTTTCAGGCTTATTAGCAAACTCAGTGTGTGCAGACTGAGGAAAAATCAGGGCCAAGTATTCCATTTCTAAGTCTTGGAAACTGTTGGAAAGTGAAGAGGCTAAAGCATTTGAATTACATTTCCATTTGTAATGCGGAAAGCAAAGTCAAAAATTTGCAACAACTGAACATAAAAGGAGTAACTGAAATAAGCAGGAAAGGATATCATAATTTGTTGAAGCAAATACATTGCCTTTTATATATTTAAGTAACACCCATTTCATTACCTGAGTAGAAATATATATGATAGCCCTTCTGTACCATCATAGCCAGTCTGTTGGCTGGGTTTGGTAGGAACAGTAGTCTCACACAGAATGCACCAAGCGGGAGAAGGTTGCTATAGATCATAAAGCAGCATTAGTACCTGACACTGTTGCTGGATGCCTTCAAGTTGTCTCCGACTTACGGTGGGGTTTTCTTGGCAAGATTTTTTCAGAGGGGGTTTGCTTTTGCCTTCCTCTGAGGCTGAGAAAGCATGATGTGCCCAAGGTCATCCACTGAGTTTCCACGGCTGAACCTTGGTCTCCTTAGTTGTAGTCCAGTGTTCAGAACATTGGCTGTCAGTGGTTAACATGTTTTGCCTGAATTACTTTTCTGATTAGCACTGGATGTCTACCCCACATACTGGTCCTAGGAGACAGGGCACTTTACACACGATGACGGTGTCCTGGCATAGGGAGGCGAGAGAAGTGGGACTGCGACAACACTTCTGCATGATATCGTCACGCTCCCACCCTTCTCACATTGCCATTTGGCATGATCACGGGCTATATCATTGATGGAAAAACTTCATAAATGACCCCCCGGCCTCACAAGCCTTCCATTGCAGGCGGCCATGCAGAAGGGCTGGAAGCGCAATCTATGTGCTTCCTGCCCTACTGCAACATGGGAAGAAGGCTGGCTGCAGTCCAGAAGGACAGAGCGTGTTCCTCACTCTCCCTTCAGTGGGCAGTTGGTTGCATGCAGAAAGGAGCATTGGGAATACGCTTCCATCCCAGCAGAGTGGCTGCTGGGATTGTGATGGGACAATGTACGAGAGCGTCGTCGTGTGGTATCAAAATTACTATATATACATTCATTCTACCATCAGAATTAATGGGCTTGAGATTCTTATTGTTATACCAGAATGCTAACAGGCACATCATTGCAAGTAGATCTGATTGACAGTGGCATCACTTTGTTATTAAGGTTTCAGTCCTATACACACATACCGAGAAGAAAGACCCATTGAACTCAGCAGGATTTAGTTCTTTGTAGACATGCACAGAATTCTGATATTACAATATAACTGCAAGACAGCAAAAACAATCTGCATGTGGGTTCTGTATTATAAAATTGCTGCCTTTTTCCTGACATTTTCTTGCGTGTAGACAGGTGTTACACTCGATAGTTTCCAAATTTTACCAGGTGTTTGTGATAAGTCACAAATAAAGTCTATATATGGAGAGACATTATCTAATGTATTTGGAAAAGCGTGAAAGTGTGAGAACATTACTTTCTCTAATGAATTAGTGCTGGATTTTTAAAGATTGAGATTGGGCCAGATAAAGTCCAGATGCTAAATAGTTCTTTCAAATATTATCTTAGGATTTCATCCAATTTTTAAAAATTTCCATGGCTAGCTTTTTAGAGACCTATATTAACTCAATACCTCAGGAATATATTTTAATTAAATAATAATTAAAAAGCACTTAGTCTAATACCTAACATAAAAATTAACAATATAGAAAATCTACAATATGTCCCATTTCTAGGGCTGCTTTCTTAAATGTTGGATGGGTAAGGGAAATCTGTGAACAGAACATGATCACAAAAACTGACATATTTGTCACTGTCTCCATCTGAATCCGGAACAACCTGAGATTTGTTTTTACAAACTCTTGTACAGTAGCTGGTGATTGGTATCCAGTTTTGATTTTGTAATTTTGCTGTGTACTAAATCTGATGTCACTTCTATCCAGAATAGGCTTGTTGAAATGACTAGTTTTGGCCTTCTCTAAGTAGGACTAGTGTTAGTTTAGCCTGGTGAGCTGAAAATGAAAAATAACAGATTGGGGAAAATGCAGTTGCAGATTCAGGCAAAAGATAGTGTTTCTACTTATGTACTTGCCAGCTGTAATGGTGTAGCTTCTCTCAAATACTTCACTGCCATTGCTATTAACACTAAATGTGTCACAAGACCTTCTTTGACAAAGCAAGCACAGGACTTAGATCTGGGCATTTTTCATTATTATTTTTTTTTAAGTATTTCAAATACACAAAATGTTCTACATTTTAATTCCGTCTTTCAGAGGAAAGAATTGGCCAAACCATCTGTAAGGAAACCCAATGAAATTCATGGGGTCACCATAAGTTGACAGGCAACTTCATGGCACATATACACACACACGCCATTGACAATTAATATGTTCAAGGAACAAAAGCCTCAAGGCAAGCAGCAGGGATGAGCCAAGGCTAACTGTGATTTACAGGGGCCCATTCACATTATGCAGTTTCGCACTATTATATCACTTCAACTGCTATGGCTTTGTCCTATAAAATCCTGAGGGTTCAGAGTGTAGGGAAGGGCATTTAGAATTTTCAGCCATTGAGCTCTGCTAGTACCTCCCAAAACTACAGACCCCCTAGATTCCATAAGATACTGCCATGGCAGTTAAAGTGGAGTTGTAGCACTATTATCTGTGAAGTGTGAATGCCCCTCATGTGTTGCATCATGTGCAACTCCCTGCTTTCTCAACATGGGCTGATCAAGTAGCAGAGGCAAAAGGAAGAACTATAGTGGATTGTTTGGGTCAACTTCCCTCCAGGCACCACCAACAGTGAGACTCTTCTTGACATAGGAAAATACATAAGTCACAGATTGCTGCCCCAGAAAAACCTTCCACGTACTAAACCAACACCCCTTTACTCTATATAGTTTTCTAGTAGGAAAACTCTTATTATCTCTCATGCTTTCCACCTTCTGGAGGTGAGGTCTGTCCTTTGCTTGATCAGCCTGTGCCAGTGTGGATTTCCCCTCTTTGCTGATTGCCTTTTAGCTGTCAATCATGATCACCCTGATGAAACAACGTAGTGCATGACATAATGTCCTTATGTTTTGTCTGATCCTTCAACCGTTTCGAGCAGCTACAATAAGTGAGTGCTGTGTTTTGTTGCTTCTTAGTGTGGAATTACATATGCTAGTAATCTAGCTTAGGTTTTTATTTCCATATTATGAAAACATATGCTTACCACCTTTCTTTGCTGTACTTAAAGCAAACACTTTACAATGGGATTCCCTGACTTGACTAGATTCTTATAGTACTCAAGGGGGTTGGGTTTTCCTCCGGGAAGCCTAAACTGTTGAAGTTACATTGCAGCAAGTTAATGGGAGAAAGAGAAGGGTGATGGACTGAAGGTGATTAGCAGAAAATTCAGAATTTGGCTGGGAGACCTCCTTATTTCCTTTGTAAGCATTTGCAAATAAAAACTGTAAGTTCCCAGGGTTCTCTTTTGCCCGAACCTAGGTGTGACAAAGAAGAGAGCAAAGAGATGGAGGACGAATGGACAGTGAGCTGCCTTCTAATGTTGGTGCTGAAATGATAGTCCCCACACTGATTAATAAATGAATTATGAGACAGTTAAAATATAAATAACATTTTTGGTGTTTTGGTTTGTAACTCAGCTTAGGTACCATATAATTAAACCTTCAAATAGATACATTTCACTCTTAAAAAGCCTAATCTGTACCAGTTGTCACGTTTTGTCCTGTTTGTACCCAGTGTTCCATCTTCACCATAATTTTGCAGCCTATTTCTGAGATGTGCTTTAAGGATGGCCCCAGCATTGGAAGCTGGTAATGAATCCAGTTAATGTTTTCAGTATTGTCAACCCTGCAGTCATTGACCATGGCTCATCAAAGTCATTTGTTGCACTCCAGGAATGCTGGGGCACAATTCAGAAGTTCAGGGACTACTTTATAATCATGGCCTAGTTCTTACTGAAAATTGATACAACTTTTGGGTACATATTTTGTGAAGAAGTTGTCACCACAACGGGAAGATTGGTGCCAGATTAGAATATACTATTGATTGTGTGCACAAGGAATGAGATTGGGGTTGTAAAGCTTATTATATGACATTTTTCTCCAAGTATGAGCTGAGATGAAAAGAATAAACAGTACATTAGAAGAAATCCTTTCTAAAACACACAGTTTGGGCTATAGGACTTCTCTGTGACATGTGCCCAACTAGATTTTTATTGTTGTTATTGTTCCCATTATTTATTTGGAAAATGTCTGTTTTTATATTTCAATCAAATTACGTCTAAGGAAGCTACTAACAAATGGTTGTTGTTGTTGTTCTGTGCCTTCACGTTGTTTCTGACTTATGGCAACCTTAAGGCAAACCTATCATAGGGTTTTCTGGTTCTGAGAGTGTGTGACACACACAAGGTCCCCCAGTGGCTTCCATGGCTGAGCAGGGAATCAAACCTGGTTTCAGGGGTCATAATCCAGCGCTCAAAGCACTATGCCATGCTGGCTACAGTACCAGCTGATGGCAGAGACCAGAATATCTTTCTTACGTATGTGTAATTTCAAGGTAGCTCTTTTTGCTGGGTCATTTATCCCAGTTTAAAGCCAATGCTATTTCAGATAAATGCTAACTGAATCACTTATCTGCTATGTTTCCATCAGTCTGAAGCATCTTTCTTTTTTCCCTCTTTGGCCTTTTAGTAGTGTCCCTAGACTCAAGATTATTCACCCAGGCCCTCCGTCGTACAGAGAGATCTGGACTCAGCTGTCAGCACATTCTCAGAGCCTCACTTGAGGGGTTGTCCCAGGTTCTCAGGAGCTTGGAAGACTTCCAGCGAGCCTCTGTAGCAGAGAAAAGACCCTAGTGTTCTGGGCAGCTCTCCAAGT
The DNA here is from genome assembly GCA_030412105.1 of Cyclura pinguis. Classification (NCBI taxonomy): domain Eukaryota; kingdom Metazoa; phylum Chordata; class Lepidosauria; order Squamata; family Iguanidae; genus Cyclura; species Cyclura pinguis. The sequence goes on from CM059599.1 coordinate 125,678,113, forward strand.
CTTGTCAGCACTAGTTCCTGCAGCCTTTCTTAATAGCCACAACCGACTTCCAGGCAGCAGCGTTCCTTGAAGACAAACACCTTCTTCACCTGTTAACTTATTTCCTTAAGCTTTTGCATCTCTCTGTGCTTTCCATCATTTTCAGCTGACCCCAAACAGCTTTCATTTTTGTGTCTGCTTCTAGGAGTTCATAAATTAATATCTTTCTTCTGGTAACAGGTTATCTGAGTCTCTCCAGCATTGAAGGGCTAGCCTGAGATGGCAGTTTTAAAGTCTTATTTTGACTTTTGTTGTGGTGCATTTTCTACCATAGTTCCTGGGGACCCAAGCTAGGTTGATCCACCCTCTGCTCTCTTTCTAACAGCAGGTAAATCCCCCCCCCCCCCCATTTAGATAGGCTTTGGCCATTAACTGGTTGCTGCAGAAAAGTTTTTTTTTTTTAAATGGAGGGTGCTGTACTTTTTGTCTTATTATATTTTAAATATAAGTCAAAACTGTTAAAACTTTTTAATTCAGTCACATTTTATTATGATAATTTCTTTGTTACTGTTTTTCACTGTCATGGTTGATTTTAGCTATACTGTGTTTTGAGCTGTGTTGTAAGCCATGTTGGGTCCTTTAATGAGCAGAAAGCTGGCTATAAATAAAATAAAAATCAATCAATCGATCAATAACTAACTTTTAATATTTTAAAAGAGACAGCATTCCAGTTTTGCTGTTAGAGATTCAAGCACCCTGCCCAAGTCCCTCTTGCTTATTGTCACTGGTGAGCAAATACAAGAGAAGGATTGTCCTGAACTTCATCATAATTGTGTTGACATACCAGAGATAGGAGGAATGCAAATTAATTAAGGACAAAGTGCTGCTTTCTTAGTATCCAAGTTTGATGTTTACTGTGATGATGTGAACTTAAAGCATTGTTTGCACCGAAAGTTTCCAAAGTTGTTTAATCTTGGCACTTAAGTAACAAATGCAAATCTGTTTTTGATTAGAAGTTACAAGTAGGGGCTTTTGTTCTCTGTCTTCAGATAAATGTAATATGCTTTTAGTCAATGAACTAGTGCTGTTTGGTTACTTTCACAATGATGTAATGACATAAATAGCACTTATCTTTCAGTTTGCTTTGAATTGGAATATGCCCACTCTTCTGCTTCCCTAAAGATGAAATCTTGGAAAGCACTAAACATTCAGATTTTGAACGGATTTTTCCCTTAATGGTCAGCCAATTCTTAGATGGTGTTGACTGTTTCTGTGAAGTGCTCAGTATTCCCTATCACCAGTGCTATCTCTAGCAGATGTTCTACTCTTTTAACATAATGGGAAGAATATTGTGTTTGTAGGCGAATGCATTTTGACAATGTTATCATTTTACTACATCTCTGATTATTCAGTAGTTATTCTCATTTCTCAACTACCATTACTATCTTCACAAATCTAAATCTTCTAGTTTTTGGAAGTCATGAAGTTATTTAAGAATATGTGAAGCCATGTTATACCTAGCAGAATGCAAGTCCATGCATGTAAAGCATTATTATCTATGGAGGACTTTCAAGAAACCTCCTTTTTCCAGGGTCTTGGGAGGAAATTTCTTGCAAGTCCACCGTGAAGATGCCATGTATTAAACCTTGGATCTTTTGTGTGTAAAGCTGAGGTGCTTTCCATCTGAGCTGTGTCCTCCTCCCATTTTGCAACTATTCTAGAGAAGGAACATGGATCTTCGAATCCATGTCCTGTGAGGAGTGGCTTAGGGAGCTGGGTATGTTTAATCTGCAGAAGAGAAGGTTAAGAAGGGACATGATAGCCATGTTTAAATATTTGAAAGGATGTCATGCTGAAGAGAGAGCGGGCTTGCTTTCCATTGCTCCAGAGACTAGGACAAGGAGCAATGGATTCAAACTACAGGAGAAAAGATTCCACCTAAACCCCAGGAGGAACTTCCTGACGGTCGGAGCTGTTCGGCAGTGGAATGCGCTGCCTCAGAGTGTGTTGGAATCTCCTTCTTTGGAGGTTTTTAAACAGAGGCTGGGTGCATAGCAAGGGGTTGGACTGGATGTTCCCTGTGGTCCCTTCCAGCTCTATGATTCTACGATTAAGATTGCATATTTCTAATATTTAATATTCTTCTGGTGTCCAAACTATATTTCCTACTGAGCAGCTTGTTCTTACTAATTTTTGTGATCCATGCACTGATTGTTTTAACTGAATTCTCTCTTCTCTACTACATTTTAATCAATTTTATAGATTTTAGTCAGCTTGGGTTTTCTTTCCTAATCACTGTTTCAGCATCTTTGAATAAAATAGATTACTCTGTTCTGTGAAGATTTATTTAAATGTTTTACACAGAATGAAAGTGGTTTTCCTTTACACTTACATCAGCTTGATTTCCTTTCTCTTCAGCATTTGTGTCCCAAATAGCACACTGTATTTTACTTGAGGCCTCAGTAGTGCTCTAGCAGTGTGAATATTTTCCTAGTTTCCATAGAAAAAACACAGCTTGTAATTTCATCCTGCCAGACTGGGTTAAAAAACAGGGAGTTTTGACAGGTTTGATTTTTAGTTCTGAGGAAAATGTTAGGAATTTTAAAAGATTATGTGGTAAATCCTTTGTTCTAGGATGATATAGTGATGAACTATAGGTTATATTCTTAGGTTGCTTAGATTATATTCCTGTTTTTAAAAAAACTGCTCATTGGGATGCCACAGGAATACTCTCATAAAAATGTCTTAAAATGCATCAACAGGCACATACATAGAGAGTGCAGTTTGGTTTGGGAATTCTGTTTGTGGCACATGCTGTGTATCAGAAACAGATGAGTCCAAAGGTAGTATACATTACATACTCAGCTTTTATCCTTTCTGTGCATGGACCTAACGCTGGGCCATAATGGCTTTTTAATGGCAGCTGTACTGATGAATTTCAGAGTATGGGAATAATTATGTTTTGTGGGCATGTTTGGAATCAGCAGTATTGTTTAGAATACTCTTTTAAACAGTAGCAATCTGCAAAACATTTAAGATCAGCTGACAATCTATAGTGGAAATAAAGTATTTTTTAAAACGTTTAGCAGCAACAACTATCTTAATCACCAAGTTACATTCCTTAATACAATCTCTTGAACGTATCATCACCAAGCCACATTAGTTCATACAATCTCTAGCTGGAAAATCAACATATATATATGGGTAGTTGCATGATGCAGGATCAGTATTAGAATTTGATTTTTTTTTAAAAGTAACATTATACCTTCGTATGATATTTTCTAGCAGCCCTGAACTAAACAATTGGTATTCATAAGAAGTGTGTGTCACATGGGAGGATCTCTATTCAAAACTGTAATTAATATATGTGGTTGGTGAGGATACTATTAGAATGCTTGCATATTTTATTCAGTCACATAATCTGATCAGATTCTGACAGGCACTCAGTATTCATTAGCAATGTAAAGAATACTGGCAAGCTTTCTCCTCCATGAGAAGGAAGAGAAAAACGGTCAAATGCTATGAATTGTTTTGATTTGGGGTTTTTGTTTTTGTATTTCAGGACTTTTGGGGAAAATTTTGTTTGTGCAGGGAACATTGCTTTTTTAAAACACAAAAAGGCTTTTTGTTTAGAAAACTGTAATTTGTGCAAACCCACTGTTTTTGCTTAAAAAGTACACACACACACACAAAAATAAAGTCCTGAAAATGTGAAAAGCATTGGAAAAGTGTTAAAATGCTTGTAATCTCACTCAGAGGAGAGACCCTTTTCATGTGCAAGAATGAAACAGACAAAGATTTGCATCTCTAGTATTCATATCGAGAGCATGTTTTGCTCCTGTCTTGATCTTCTTGCTTATATGAGCAGGAAAAAACACCAAACATAACTAACTTACGTTATATGTATAGTTTACTATTTCCAAACAAGCCAGGATTTGTAACCTGACAATAAGATCTGGTTTAAAGCTGGCTCATACTAGCTTGTTTGGGTGCAATACTGGCCTTAATTTGGATATCATAGTCCTGGGTTTGGTGTAATGCTCAGCTACCAATAGATTGTTTGTTTACTTATTTCTACAAACAGAAGTAGTGCAGAAAGAGCAAATGGTGTATACCTGCATGCAAAGCCTGCCCACACCAAGGCATTTTGTTGCCTGAAGCAGGATTGCAAATGCTGCTCCCCCATCAAGGTGCACAACTCAAGGCTCTCCTAACTATTTTGGCATTGGAGGAAAAGACCCACAAATGCCCCTCCGTAGAATATAAAATAAATAACATTTTGCTGCTCTTCCATGACAGCCTAAATCAGCTGTCTGCGTGTTGACAGTGTCAGCCAGACTACACCTTAGTCAGACAGTTATACATTAAATTCAGAGGTAACCAAAGAGGCACATTTCCTGCTTTCATAATCTGTGCAAAAGGATCCCTCTACATTAATTGTTTAGTATTTTTAAGAGATACTCCACTAGTTGTTAAGCCCATGACCACAGCTCTCATCCAGAGCACTTCACTACAAAATATATGGGGAGTGCAGGTCACCAAAAAATCTGCCTGGGAGTGGAAAGAGAGAGTAAATGTAACCCAAATATGACCAATAAATAATCTAAACATTAATTGCTTGACAGCACCATTTTGTGTCTGTAGTTAGTCACTGTCCATTTGTGTTGAAGTACTTACACAGCTCAGCACAGTACAACTTAAGATGTCTCTTCTTTTGCCCTCATGATCAGGCACATAAGTATCACTTTGGTTCCCCCCTCCGGAAAACAAACAAACAAACTTCTATTCAGATTTGGAAACTGGTGCAAATATGTTCCTCTACCACAACATACTCATTCTTCTTTGGCCTGCAATGCACCACCTTTGTGCACAATCCTATATTTGTTCACTCAGGAATAAGCCCCTGTGAATTCAATGCGGTTTACTCTTAAGTAAATGAGTTTAGGAATGCAGTCTATGTTTCAGCTTTGAAGTCCCTGGTTGTATGTATTTATGGTTGTTTTTGACTGCTGTCAAACTGCAGCAGCAACCCTAAGTTGCATCTCTCTTTGAATGTATTTCTTACCACCATTTTGGGAGGATCTTACTGGTTATAGTTCTCCCCCTTCAATATGTTGGTGCTATTTTTTTTTTAAAAAAATAATTGCTGTGCTTTCTTTTTTTAAAAAAACTTCTCTTCATGTATTTGTGTTTTAGTATTATTATTTGTGTTCTTATTTGTACCAGTTTAAATCATGTTATGTGCTGCTTTTGGTCCCAATCTGGGAGGAAGATGGAATAAAAATCAAGCAAGTGAATCCAGAGTTCTGGTTCTTGGAATACTTGGATAAAGTGTGTTTTTATAGAGGGAGAAACTGTATACTGCAATGAGCTGTGGAGATGTGTATTGCACTACTGATTGGTTTGCACTGATTTTCTTTATCTCTAGTATATGGTCCCTGCCACGGTTTAAACTTCTACACTTAAGAGTGAGTGGCAGCTGTTTGCTTGAATGCTTAAGTATGGGAAGGGACACTGCTTTTGTGGTTTGGTCTAAATGCACACTCTCTGCCTCTGGTGATCTATAGCAACAGACACAATTGACGATCAAATCAGCTACTGCCTGTGTAGTCTTGTATGTGTGTGTTCCATATACATGACTATATGTACAGTATTTGCCAGTATATAAGATGCACTTTTTTCCTGGAAAATGACTGTTGAAAATAGAGTGCATCTTATACCCCAGTGCATCTTATACGCCAAGGCAAAACAGATGGGGAAGGGGGGAATTTGCAAGAGACCTCCGCCCCCCTGTCCGTTTTCCTCCTTCCCTACCCATCCATTTTGCTTCAGCAGGGACAAATCCTGCAAGGTACAGGGGATGTGAAGGGTAGGGGTTAAAACTTTACCAGAGAACTCCTCTGCTCTGTCTGTTCTCCTCTTCCCCTGCCCATCTGTTTTGCTTTGGCAGGGAGAACTCCTGCAAGACATTCCTGCAAGCAGCTCCTGCAAGGCCAGACCAATACAGTAGATCAGAAATGTACTGGTACTAAAAAAAATTTTTCCTGGAAAATAACATTTGAAAATGGGGTGTGTCTTATATGCCAGTGCATGTTATATGCTGGCAGATATGGTATTTAGGGTATCTGTGGACTTTTAAAGCTTTATTCCCAGAAATCTAGTTTAAATTTTAAATTATTGTCTTACAGAGGACTCTTCATCACTCCCCATGATCGAGGACATGTGGCCACATTGCTTAAATCATGGCCTGAAGCAGTCGTCAAAGTAGGTAGCTGTTTGGTTATATGGTAGTATGGACTTGGCATCTTGTCTCTTTGTGATCAAAATGATGATATAGGACAGAGTTGAACTGTATGTCAATAGAAGCATCTGGTACAGATTGTGGGATGGGGCTGGTATATTTGAATGTTTCCTTATGGGGGAAAACTCCCTAAATATAGAAAACTAGTGTTTGTAACAAAAGGCTAGTCTGGAGTACTTCTCTCTGTCCTAATAGATTTCTCTATGCAGAAAGGTTTTCTTTAAGTCTGCCAACATTTAAAGCATGTGATCCTCCAGCCATAGCTTGAAATGGTGCAAACTAGCCAGAGCTCCACCATGTGATTCTTTTATAATACAGCAACAGTCTTTGAATGAATCAAATTGTAGATGAGGACAAGACAGCAGTATGCTTACAGACAAGACAGCCATTTATAACTTGAGGTGCAGTACAAGATGCACAATGGAATTGTAAGGTTGTTTGCACTAGTCACTCTGAGCACCACTGCAGCACATTTGTAAGGCTAGTGAGATAGGTGTCTCCAAACTGGAGAAATCCTCTGTTATGCCACATGAAAATTAAACAGGACAGTCACTGTTATATTTACAGGTCTGTACATGATAATTTGTTACCACAGTAATCACTGTACTGAGATTTTAAATGCTTTAAATCTTTAATTTGGACTTTGTTGCCTGGCTCTCTAACTATTTTCCTTGGCTGAAAAAAAATGATGAATTTATTATTTATTTAGAATATTTATATCCTGCCCTTCAGCCAAAATCTCCCAGGGTGGCTTAATTTGACAGCTCCTTGCCCTCAGGCTTACAATCTAAATAAGACATGAAACATAAGGAAAAGTCAATGGCACTGAGGAAGGAGATAAGTCTGACAGATGTTGCCTCTTCTTCTCTCCCTCCAAGGCTAGGACAGTGGCAGTTGGAATGGAGGGGAAGGCCTGTAGTTGAATGTGATGAAATAAATCATAAATGGAGGAAAATTAAAATGAATCCTGCATGAAACAGGAAGACAACTACAAACATCACAAAAAGATTTCCTTTCCTGGTAGATTTGTGATTACCTAGTAATGAGCAGCTTCATTCTTGAATGAAAGTCTGCTAACCTAAAGTTTAGTTACATGGCAGGCTGGAAACATGCAGCCCTCCATATGTTGTTGGGCTGCAACTCCCATGAGATATAGCCTTCATAGCCAATGGTACAGAATGATGAAAACTATTGTTTCATCTGGAATGATGAAAGCTATAGATGTCAGTCTATTATTTGAATATTTTTAACAAATATCTATATAAGAGCTTTCATAACACAAATCTTTTATAACAACATCAACAGTGTTTCAACACCAACAAATTAAAAAAAACTCCAGAGAAATAGTTGGTATTCTTCCAAATATCCTGTAAATAGTGTGCTTATACACAGTTATTAATTATATCTATATTGTCTATTAAACGAATTATGTCTTCACATTAAAAATAAGAAGGCTGAAAAGTTAACCCTGCTTTTAAAAACTGTGATTTCAAAAACATCTTTTGAAGCCTTTAAAAAGCTTTGTTAAAATAGCTATATTATATGTAATATAATATATACCATGAGTACTGCGTCTGATTTTACTTGGCAATAGATATTTACAAATATGATATTAGCTTTCTAGTTTATAGTAGTATCTTTATCTGGAGAGAGTGAGGTAATAGATTACATAAAACTTTTATCCTTTACTCATAAAATTCAGGGTCAGGGGTTTTAAATAGTCATTGACTAATAATTTTTCCCTAAATTTTGCTGATATGGCATTCAAAAGACGAATGTTTTAAATATTGTTTATTAATTAAATTTATATTGCAGAACATATAACCTTCTCTTTTCCCATTCAGCCTTAATAAATTAACTAGTTGATAAAGTCAAGTTTCACACTTTACACTAAAACAATCTATTTTATGAAGAGTTTGTTACCCTGTGAACTGGGGGTCCCGGGAGGGACACCAAAATGTGCTCCACTGAAGTTGGGGAAAATTAGCTCAGAGCACTGCTTAACGTTACGAGAGGCAGGGTAACTTAGCGAGATCTTGAACCCTATGTCTACGGGGTCGGGTCGAGTCAAGGAGAACACAGAAGTTGAAATAATAAACGATGTTTATTCAGTACAAGCAAAACAGTGTATGCGACACACTCATACAAGATAACTAAAGAAAATAAAGGTTGGAGTGGTATAGAGGGATTTTTAGAGGGATTGTTGGTTTGGGTGATACTTCACCTGTCCTGAAGCCCAGAAAAATAGAGAGCGAAGCTGGGATGTGATGTAACTCAGGACGTGGAGCTGAGGGAAGACTTGCCAAGCAAAGTGGCAGCGGCGGGATGAAACTCGGGAGCGTTCTGAGGAAGGTCTCAGAATCAAGGGTTTTTATAAGGAGAATTGTGACTGCAGGCTATGCCGTACTTGGGGGAGAACAATAGATTTGGAGTTGGAGACAAAGCCTCTGAAAGGTCAGAATCTGAATGATTGAGTTATTGTAGCGGTTCTCAATAGAGTAGCCAGTATTCAAACGCAGAGTACTTGGGTATTGCATAGATTACCCATCAAGCTGCCATCGCGGGGCAGAGGTTCTTTTGTAGGTTACGTGCATACCTAATTAGAGTACTTGCCTGGAGGTCTCCTAAAGCAGCAAGTCAGCTATTTCTGGCCTACCTGTATTGTCCAGGAATATTACGGCAGTTAACGTCCAAGCCTGTTTACGTGCTTGTCCGGTGGCCTCGCAAGCACGTGGGGGGGAATAGAGAAGTGAAGCCGAATTATGATATCAAGGGATGTCTTTTAATATCCCCAAAGCTCGGACTAGCCAGGGCAGTAACAAGTTACTGCCATTTTGGTACACTCTGGTCAACGCTGAAATGAGTGTTGTAGGGCTAGTTATGGACCATATTTGCAACAGTAGAATGCATTGCCTTCTCTGGATCTTGGCCATTCTTTCAGATGTACTATCTATGAAAAAAATGCAGGTTTAGAGAGCAAGTGATTTGTCAGTTGTTGCACCATTGCCAAGATAACACACCTTTCTTTATTCTGTCCACTGGGTGCTGATTGTTAAAACAGCCATTTGGTCTTGTACTTCTTCTGGGTTGACAGATATTTCTTTGTGGAGGCAGCTGGGAAATTTGTAATTTCTGTGGAACAACAGGAATGAATACCTGTTTTTTAAATAACAGTGGCTGCATTCCCAAAGGATTAGCAGAGGAAAAGAGAGCTGAAAGAAATGAAAGCCATGAAGTGTGCAAAAGTAGTGAAAAATAGCTGATGTGAAGATTTTGGCTTCCTGAGCCTTGATGGTCTACTTCCGTTACACAAACAACAACTTTTGATGTGATAAATGTTTGTTTAGAAACTATGTGCCATACAGCAGTTGAGTTGTTTCCATGAACATGTTTTGTATGAAAATTAAGCAATTTTCTTTTTTATACCATCTTGCATATCTTGTTTTTAAAAAGCCAATTTTGATCAGAAGAACAGTTCCCTGGGTCTCTTACTAGCCTGATGCAAAACCTGATCTGTCAGCAATTGGTGAATATGCATCATTAAACTACCACAGTGTCATTACTTGTTGTTAAAACAAAATGTTAGCTACGTTCCATTGATGCAAAGATTTATGAGTAGGGTGGGCCCTCCAGATGTTGTTGTACTGTAGCTCTCAGTAATCTTCACCACTGGCAGTGCTGGCTAAGGCTGATAGGAAGTCTACTCCAATAGTATCTAGAGGGCTACACTTTGCCCATGCCCAGTTTAGAATGAGAGTGCCAGGGTTCTTTCTTCCTACTTTAGTAAAATAATTCACATTCTTTAGAAAATGCAGGGGAGCAGTTAACTAGAATGTGGTTTATCTTGTGCCTTGCCCAGTCATAAGGTAACTCACATGTTGGTAGATGACACCTCCATGCCTCAGAAGAATGAGCTTTCTTGGTAGCTTTCTGTATGCCTCATTTCTTGCATCACAGTCAAAACTAAGGCCTCAATGTTTAAATAGTAAATTAATTTGATTCTGTAATTTTTTAAAAAAAACATTTTTGATTTAATCGATCAGTTAATTAGGCAGCAGATTTTTTAAAAAAGAAATTAGAACTATAGTACTTATAGAAACTAAAGCTGGCAAGTGGCCATGAAAAGAGACATCTCGTTCTGTCTGAGAGAACTAACATTGTTCCTTGTCCAATGCAATGCTTGCTGCAAAATGAAGTTGTGTCACCTAAAATTAAAAAAAAACAAAACAAAAAGAAAGAGAGAGAGAGAGAAAGAAAGAAAGAGAGAGATTTTATCCAGTAGTGTTCTTCCATTCAGCACATATTCCTTCATCTATCCAAAAGTTTCCATATAAAAGACAGGCAAGACAGTTTTGGCTAGCTCCCTTTGCAGCTTCCTGTGGCCCCCAATCTCTTTGTATGAAATTCTTGTGTGAACAGTGTGGGAGGTGACAAGAGATAGGGTCAGTAGTAGCCTTCGCCCCTTCAATTAGTGGAAATGGAAGGGTATCATTAGATAAAATCCATTATGCTGTTTTCCTATGCAGTTATTTATGTCTGGTATGAAAATTTAATTGACACATAAATTAAAACTCACATAATGAACCGAAGTAATGGCCCTATGGAAATTGCAGTGCTCTAAAACTCTGATGGAATGTTTTGCCACTTTATTTAATAAAAGTATTTGAATCAACTTGTTTTCAAATGGTCATGTTAAAAAATTCTTAAACATGTTTACAATTTTATGAAACTTTCCCGGTAGGCTATTGTGGTGACTGATGGAGAACGTATTCTTGGCCTTGGAGACCTCGGGTGTTACGGAATGGGCATCCCAGTGGGTAAACTAGCACTTTACACAGCATGTGGAGGACTGAAGCCCCAGGAGTGTCTGCCTGTTATGCTTGATGTGGGAACTGACAATGAGGTAAATGCTGTTCCATGCCGTCATGAACATTTGACATATTTCCAGAGAGAAATGAATAAACTATGCTGCATTATTTGCGTGTTCAGCTAAAAAATTACAGTTGACACCCTCCCACCTCTTTTCTACTATGACAATAGGTCAGCTCAGTTTTAAAGTAATTCGTTTTGTTTAGTGCACATCCTTGCCTATGACACTGAGGACACAACCTGAGACATATGCTGCAGCAGTGAGTTAGGCATGTGGGACAAAGCTGGGCAGAACAAACTATCAATTGATAAAACATTTAGTTACGCTTAAATGGCTCATAGAATGACATGCAAAAGCTGGCAGAATCCCTCTTGGAAACTATTCTGCGCATAGTGTTCCTAATAGTATTTATTGCATTAATTTATGGAATGGGTCTAGCTTTGGCACTAGAACAAGGGACTGAGTGGTGTGTATCAGTATAGGATCAAGTTCTTACAATGAAGAAAAGTTTGTAATTATTGCTGATGTTATCACTGTATGTATTACTTTATGTGTACTCCATGAAGAAATGCTGCACCAGAAGGCTGGAAAGCCCTCCACAGAATGGTGTTCGGTATGAGGGTGGGGGGTGGGGCTGCAGTAACATGAGGACATTGGTAGAAATAAGTGACATCCCCTTCACAAGTGCAGAGTAGCTGTTGCCACTAAGCTTCTGCTGGTCAGAACCACTGTGTATATTACAATTGCTTAAGAATTACAAATCTTTCTCTGGCTCCAATACTTAAAATACATGCTTATGAGTTAATTTTAAAATAAGACTAATCATATATTTCCTCAAATAAGTACAAAACATCTTTGCTTTCTATGATTAGAGAGTACCTGGGTGCAAGGGAATTTCTCTAAAACATAAAGCGGGGGAATGATATCCATTATTGCAAAGCAGAACTGGTGGAAATGATTTGTGTAAGGCTGTTTGAGTATTCTTAGCTGCACAAGGAAAAATGGTTTAAAGGGGGATGTGATGAAAATATTTTGGAGGATTTAAAACTATGTTGTGATGAAAAAAATACTTTGGTAAATACATCAGACGATTTGGTAAGTACATCTGAACATTAACTGTCATTGTTCCAAAAAATCAGAAATACAAAATTACAGAGAGGATTTACCATCCATTCAGACAGAGAGAACTGTGGAATTTAACTTGAAAAAGGGAACAGATCAGTACAGTATGTTAGCTTGCTGTAAGCTGAAGCAGATACTTAGTTGAGAGTAAATCTGTTAAGGCTAGTTGGGAATTTCCTGATGGAAACTATTTTGATTTTTTAAAAATACTGTGTTTCATTGTGTTTCATTGAAACTGGAATGCTATGATTATTTTCTACTGCCAAATTGAATTTCCAGAGCTGTTTAGTTCCTAGTCAAAGGGCAGTAAGTTCTAAGGCTCTGTTTGCCCACTCCTTTCGCAAAGGTCAGATTATATCATTTAAAATGTATAGAATATCCTAAACCTGATTTAAAAGAGATATACATATATAAATACATAAATCATGAAATTTAGGCATTAAAAGAAATAACAAGACCGAATTGGTTATGTGAGCAAAGAATTAAGATTCGTTAAAAAAATGGCAAAGCAAGTTAGGTTTAAGTAAGAGAAATTCCCTTTCATGTCTTAGAGGCCATAAAGTTAAATTTGGTCACTGTCTGTGTTGTTGATTTGTTTTGATCTGACTAGAAGTAGGCCAAATACTCTTCAAAAGACCTATCTGGATTTTTTAAACCAATTTTTACAAATCTAATCTGATCTCTTCATAAAAGTAACAAAGAAAATGCACATAAGCCAAAGATTATATAGCTCCTTCTCCACAAAGAGAAAGTGGTCTGCTGTAACAGATATCCTTAAATTGGTTGTCCAGTACAGCACAACCTAACTCTGGTTTAAAAAACAAAACAAAACCACAGTAGATAGGAACAGTTAGATTTTATAGCTATATGGTTTGACTCCCTGGAACAGCATACCTTCCAAATGGAGGTCATGAAATAGTGAATGTCAATATCCTCATTATGTCAAAAAAGAATAGGCATTATTGTTCTTTCTGATTAATCATGTCTTCTCATGATATGTCCAATGTATGACAGATTCAGTTTAGTCATCCTGGCTTCTAGGGAAAGTTCAGGCGTGATTCATTCTAGGACTAAATTTGTCTTTTTAGCAATCCAGGGTATCCCTAGAACTCTTCTCACACACCACATTTTAAATGAGTTGATTTTCTTCCTTTGGCTTTCTTCACTGCCCAGCTTTCACAACCATATACAACCATACACAGAAATTGGAAATACAATGCCATGGACAACCCTAACTTTAGTATTCAATGATATATTTTTTACACTTCAGGATCTTTTCTGGTTCCTTTGTATCTGTCCTTCCAAGTCCTAGTTCTCTTCTGATTTCTTGACTGAAGTCTGCATTCTGATTAATGATTGAGCCAAGATATGGAAAATCTTGAACTATTTCAGTGTCTTCATCATCTGCTGTCTTCATCAGTTTCCATGTCTTACTGGGTGACTCTGGGTGAGTCACACTATCTCATCCTTAGGGAAAGCCATGATAAATCACCTCTGAACATATCTTTCCAAGAAAACCCCTTGATAGGTTCACCTTAAGGTCACCATAAGTGGGAAACAACTTGCAGGGACACAATAACAAAACAGAGGCAGAAGAAGAAGAAATTGAATGATTCTGTGCTGGAGTCCAGGAGGAAGTTGGTCACACACCAAAACATGACTTTCTGTTAATCATAGGCACTTGAAATGCAAAAGTAGGAAACAGAGCAGAGATGGTGCATACACTTGGATTATGGTTGTATTGATACATTTTCTCTGAAGTCTTACTAATGTGATTTGGTTAGACTATACATTATAAGCTTTGACTGCTTTTGCTACATCTCCCCTCCCATTTCTTCTTAGATTTTCATTTCCTGTGTAAAACAAAATATTCCATCCCTATCCACTTTAACTCACTTACCTCAAAGATTGCAATGTTTATACATTCCATTTCTTGTTCTATAGTGTCTAGCTTCCGCTGCTTCTCACATTCCATGTTCCTATAATATGTGTTGTACAGATTTGGACTTTACTTTCACCTCTGAGCATGTCAACAGTTGAACAGGTTTAAGTCCAGTTGCATCATTAACCACAGTGCTAAGTGTACTTGTCCTCTGCTGTTCCCCAGGAGCTCATGGAATTCCTTCCAACTTCGGAGTATCCTCCTCTGGCACTATCTCTTGTTTCATTTTGGATTGTCTCATCATAGGGTTTTCATGGTAAAAGACATTCAAAAGAGGTTTACTGTGCCTCCTTCCACGCAGTACTAACAAGTGTGGCGCCAGTGCTATTGTTTCTGAAAGATCCTCTCCCAGTGTCATCCCCCCCCCCACCTGCCAGCTACTGCTGCTGCCCGGTGGTTGTTTGGCACAGTTAGTTTGGCTCCTCAGCAAAAGCCTGTCTGACACGGGAGGCCCTACTAGCAGCACTGCTGCCCTCAGCAGCATTGCTGTCTTCTTCCTCATAGGACCACACAATCCCAACACTGTGGAAGGGTAATGCCATGGTGATTCCATGTGTGGATACTTCATAATAAGAACAGCATTTGGGTGGAGGAGGGGAATGTTAATTAAAAAATAACAGCAGCAGGTATAAATTACCCACCTGTAGTAGAGAAAAATTGGGTTCTAGCTATAGTGTTATTTGAAGCAGTTTTAACAGCAAAACCTGAGTCAACAATAATGCTGAAAGGGTGCCCATCATTTTATACTGACCTTCAAAAATTCAGATGTAATGAAGCTTTAAGTATTTGCAGGCATGAATACTAGTGACTCAGCCAGAAATCAGACCTTTGATCTTCCATTTAAAGAATCACTGGTACCCATGCAGGAAGTACTTAAGAGTTCATCAATAAGGAAATGCTGCTACAAACATTCCTGGGGTCATCAAAAAGTAGGATACCCAAATGTTAAGCCTGGAGAATCTTTCAGGACACCAGCAACTATAAACCAGAATAATTTGGTGGTGTTTTGCACAAGAATCAGTCAAGAGCTTCTAGTGATATTGCATAGTTTATTGCCTTTTTCTGAATCACCAGAGTGCAACTATTACTGTGTTAGCACACTTCCTTCCATCTTTCTATATTGCGGATATACTGTTCTTAATTGCTGTTTTTTCTTGTTAAACCCACTGGAAGATTCATTAGAGGTGTTCCTTTGGCACTACTTGCTTTGAATTCAAAATGTCCTGCAAAGCTAAAGAAGTTGGGAACAGATGCTCAAAGCGCTTGTTATCACTGGAGACTGCTAGCATTGTCATTACAGTCTTATACCCACTAGGAAAGGAAAAAAATGTAAAGGATTTGACATTTCAGTCAGTAGATCAATGAAGCCTTTTACAGCAAAGTGATGAAGTATTTTCTTTTTATTGCTGGTTAGCATACAAAAAATATCTAGATGGAATTAAAAGGTAGGGCTGTGTTGGAGATAGTCACTCTCCATCTAATTACTCATATGAAACTTCTTAATGAGATTATAGGCAGTGCTAGAGAGCAAAATGTAATCAAGAGCCATGTAATCAAAATGTAATCTCCTACCATGTTCTCACCATGGGAATCAGCACAGTGGCTGCCATTAAGAATTTTAAATGCTGAACAACTAGCTGTTTGATGCCTGATAATCATAGAGTCTTTGGAATACCTATCATTATTATAAGAGTAGGTTGTACATCCTACTGCCCCTTGTGAATGAGAAGAGAAAAGCGCTTTATTGTTGGAATTCATTCTAGCATTAAAGTCATCAGCTACCACTA
The DNA here is from genome assembly GCA_030412105.1 of Cyclura pinguis. Lineage (NCBI taxonomy): Eukaryota > Metazoa > Chordata > Lepidosauria > Squamata > Iguanidae > Cyclura > Cyclura pinguis. The sequence goes on from CM059599.1 coordinate 125,694,114, forward strand.
AATGTGCTAAAGGCAACTGAGACTCCTGGTTGATAAGATCTGCCACCAATTTATCTGACATGGGCTTTACTTCTTTCTCTGCAAGATTAGTATGGCAATTCCCCAATCTGATAAGATGCCCTGTCTTTTCCATGCAGCTGTGCCTTCCCCCTTATAACACCACATTTGTGTAAAAGGGTGAGGTCTCTCAATAGTTATTTAGAACCCCTTAATAGTTCTATGGTAGTGTGTTTTCTGTGTTTCTTTAAATGCTGCATGCCACTTGGCCGAGCCATTATTTATAAAAATGAACTGTAGTATTTGTTAAGATAACATATAGAACAAAATATTGGAGTTCATATGAAGGTCAAAATGAATACAGTTGTTCAGAGTACTTTTAAACGTTTCCTTATATCTTTAAATTCTCATATAAGTGACACTTTCACCAAAGACTCAACCCTAATCTAGGCCACACTTTCTGACTGGATTCTATAATGGTTTAATTATTCTTCTGCCTCTCTCTAGGCTTACCCTGAGAATTAAACCCTTCCGACACAGTTATGCTCTCTGGCTGACTGAGGGACTTTATTCCCAAGCTCTCTCTGGTGAGAACTCTCACAGAAGGACTGCAAATAACATTCAGTCATTTACCTTTATATAACTTTTCTTCTCAGCCACTAGCCCCTCCCACACACTACTGGGCTGAGTTTCTCTCCTGAAGAGCTATTCTGGTTGCGTGGGAACCTGTTTCCAGGCTGCTCTGGCACTCCAGATAGCCACACCTCCAGAACTCCATCACACTTGGTTCCTCCGGAGAACAGGCGAGATATAAAAGTTGACAAACAATATGGTGGTAGATCTTAAATAGTATTATGTCAATTGATGCAATTTGTTCACATGGAGAAAGCCATTTAATAGATGTATGATGGAAGTAGAGATCAGCAGGGACCACCCAGCTTTCGTTATCCCTCTTCCTCATTCAGGAACAGCATTCAAATCACTAGAGAAAAACCCACTGATGTTTATTTTTATTGTATACTATGTCTCTTGTAATAAGACTATATTGAACTTGCTTAGGAAGTCTAGTAAGTCTGGATCTATTGATCTGGAAGACTACCCAGCTATACTCCAAGAAAGAATTTTAAGTTGCTCATTGTTTAAATGGCATGTATTAAAAAGATGCCTTGATGAAGCCATGCATGAAGCAGCACAATTATAACTTGGTTATGTCTATAGGCAAGATGTCAATCCAGCCTCTGAATTTGATCCAGCACTCCCTTGTCATCAACAGAAACTGATGCAGAAACTGATTCCATCAAAAGAAAAAATTGCACATTGCAACTTAGAGCAGGGAACTGCTTCACCCCATACTTCTACTAGGGGAGTCAGCCTAAGTGGGCAGACCAAGCGAGCATAGCTGAACATTTCCTAGCTGAGGGAGGGTTCCCACTGCTTATGTTGCTGATTCCTTTGTCACACTCAGTCCTCTTGGGATCTGCATTTGGATGTCGTATCCTCTGTTTATCTAACCCCACCAATTCATTCTCTCCAGTAATTAAATTCCTATCAGGGAACCCAGGAAAATTCAATATACCTCTCAAAAGTGTTAAATAGTTTATCAAATCATCCTGAATCTGTATGAGAAGCCACCCAAAGGGAAATAAAAGACCCATTTCTTTGGAGAAAAGATTTCATCTGCTCCAGTACTGTGATCAAGCTGAGGTTTTTCTAATTCAGGATTGGGTTTACTATGAATTTTCGAGATTAGAGAAGAGCAGTACTCTTCAAAACTTATTACATATCTTTTAGGGCTTATTCTAAATAGCAGATCTGGATTACCACTATTTGGGCTTTTTAATGGGCACAGGAGTCACAATGTTTGTTAAAAAAAAAATCTAGAGACCATTACCTGGAAGAAGAAAGTTTATTTTGGTTACAGTACACTTGGTTAGCAGTCTGCCATACTTTGAAATCAACAATAGTACAGATATGATAACAGTCAAGAAATAGATAATCAATATGTTTAATATCAGTTATACTAAGAGTTAGAAGAAGCTAGATTTTTTAGAAGAAATGTAATTTGTGCTATAACTGGAACAGCATACCTCTGGGCTTTGGAAAATTACTAAAAGCTAGCACATCATGCTTCAGTACCAAATTCCAAGTTGGCACAAGCTCAGGAGAGACTTCAAGAGAGTCCTGGGTTTTGTTCATCAACTTGCACTCTGTGCCAATCCCAGATAATTTGACTCTTGTGTTTTTGCCTTCTCAAATCAAACTTCTTCCATATTCTTTTCAAAATCCAAAGAGGGGGAAAACTCTAATTGTCCAGGAGGTATTTGATATTGCATCCCTCCCCTTTTCTGCTGTGCAAAATTATTCTATCTCTTAGACTTTTGAAAGACAAGTAGCTCAATTCCCCTTCCCTCCCCTTTCCACTAATGTCTTCTCTTGTTTAGATTTTAAGCCTATGGGCAGGGACTATCAAATTAACTAGTTGCAATAAGCCACGCTGGCTAAAGGGCAGTGATTAAATGCTTCAAATAAACAAACCTCAAAATATTTAGTGCAGAACATAACACAGCCAGCAGTTGTATGCCCCTTGTGACTGATAGAGATTTCCTCCATCCCTCCTTTTTGAATAGCATTTTCTCTTTTTCTAAGTGCTAATAACAGGAAAGACATACATAATGACATTTATCTGCTTTGCATTTTGGGACTAAGTATATATTAGGAGGAAGCATGTGCACTATCATTCTTTTGTTAAATGGTAGCACAGTGGTTAAATGCTGGTACTGCAGCCACAACTTTGTGAGTTTGATCCTGCAGGACTCCAGGTTGACTCAGCCTTCCAGCCTTCTGTAGGTCGGTAAATGAGTACCCAGCTTGTTGGGGGCAATTAGCTAAAACACATTGTAAACCACTTAGGGAGTGCTTAGCACTGATAAGCGGTATAGAAATGTAATTGTTATTGCTATATAAAAAAACCCACACATTTGGGAGATAGAATTTGGAGTAGACAAGTAGCTAGGGCAATAATTGAACAAATAACTCTTCCTATCCGTAACTTCCTATTCCACTTCGTTTTCCCAAATTGCTTCTCTTCTCCATAATTTGAACACAGTTGAGGCAAAGAAGTGTCATAGTGCTGAGAAACAGCAGACAGAACCAAAGGCTACACATCCTGCCCAGTTTTGATTTTGAGGAGGAGCCAGTGGGCCACAGAGGGACAAATGCAGGAAGGCAAGCTGGGCATTGCAGCACCAATGATGGCTCGTATTGACTTAACTGCTGTGTATGCTTTGCCATTCAAAACCTATTCTCAGGCCCCACTCTTTCAGAAATGGAAGCTGGGTTGGGCTTCTTGTGGCTCTCCAGATGCTGCTAGGCTGCAGCTCAAACAAGCCCTAGCCAACATAGCCAAAGATTAAAGATGATGGGAACTAGAGTCTACCAACATCTGGAGGGCAACATGCTTAAGGGGACAGACCACTAACCTGATGACTAGCATTCTCTCTCTCATTGTCTCCCTTTCTCTCTCCCTCCAAGACCTCCTATCAGTTACACTACCTTTATTAGCACACTGGTTCTATGGATCATGAAGCCCTTAGAGGGAGTGTGCTGTTCCTTAGCTGGACCTGGGCTTGGGTACTGCAGTCTCTGAGTGGGCACAAACATCTCAAAGTTGGGATGTGTGACAAACCCTTACTGCTACCAAATTGGAGTGGCCCCTCACCTAGTCTTTACCACACAGCTCTGCCTTCCACCTTATAACACCACTGTTGTGTAAAAAGGTAAGGGTTTTTAATGTCTATTTAGAACCCCTTAATAGTTTTATGGTAGCGTATTTTCTGTGTTTCTTTAAATACTGTATACAACTTAGCCAAGTCAGTTCTTATGAAGATAAACTGTAACATTTATTAAGATAACCTACAGAATAAAGTATTAGAATTCATACGCAGGTCAAAGTTAACACATTTCTTCAATGTTCTTTTAGACAGTTCTTTTAGACAGTTCCCTTAGACTCTCATATAAAGCACAGGTATCATAAGCAGGCCTTTGGCTACACTCCCACCAAGGGTTCAATTCCAAATCTAGGCCACACTTTCTGACCAGATTCAGTTACTCTTCTGCTTCTCACTAGGCTTTCATCAAGAATTATCCCTTCACATGCAGTCATACCATCTGACAGACTAAGGGTCTCTACTCCATGGCTTCTTGCTAGAAATCGCACTGAATGACTAAATGCAAGCTGGTACTCAACTTTATATAACTTTTCCTCTCAGCCACCAACCCCTCCCACAGGCTAATGAGCAGCTATTCTAGTTGCCTGGCAATCTGCTTTCAGGTTGCTCTAGCACTTCAAATAGCCACATCCCCAGAACTTCATCACAGGGTGTCCCCAGTGTGTGTCCAGTATCTTAGGTTTGAGATTTTATAGTTCATCCCCAGAGAAGGAGGGTTTTGGAAAGTCTCTAATCCATCTAATTTACTATTCTTATTTTTATTCTGTCAGACCATGAGTGCTTCTCTGTATGTGTCTGGATCACTCTTGGAACTTGGGGTGATTAATTCCCCCTTCTTGCTTTCAAAACACCTTTCTCCAGAAGCTGCTTTCATAATATTATTGTTCTCTTATTGGATTGATAGATGCAATGAGTCTTCTGGGTGGCTGTTGTTTTCTTTGTGAAATGTGGTTAATGTATGAAGTTAAACTTAACATACTTAGGAATACATTAATATGGTGTGGATTTCATACCATTTAAGCCCAGACTTCTCTACATTGATTTAGGGCATAGTTTTAATAAAGCTAATAAGAAATCTTTCCAGAAACAATGCTTTCAAAGGATATAAAATCAAGAATTGTTTGATCCAGTTGTGCGAGCACTGAGTACAATAACACATGAAAAATTAGTCCACATAGCAGATTGAATGTGTGTTTCATTACACTGTTGTGCTGTGGAAAAATTCAGAGTTCAAATGTTTTCCTGTTCTGTTTGCATTTGTTTTCCTATTTCTTTTCTTCTTGGGTTACTGCTTCTGTAATTCTTTTACTTACACAAGATGATATTTATAAAGTATCACTGTATACTCTTATTTGTACAAAAACCTTAAGTGAAACAAGTGTACCACATTTAAATATTACCATAGCTTTCCTATATTTTTCCATTTTTGGATTTGTACCGAGGTGCCAAATACTTGTAATCTCATATCAGTACATGTAATTGAGGTAGCAGTTTTGAAATAAAGTTCTAGTATGCCTGTGGACTGAAACGCTACCTTCCAAGCATTTGTTTGTGAGGGAAGCAAGTTTCCAGATAGGCCTGTTAATAAGTTTAAAGCAGTACTTAATTGCTTAGGTAAATAACTGGATGTGGCTTATGAATTTTTTTGTTTTTATTCAGGAGCCTTTAAAATGATAAACAGCAGAAGACTGCTGGAGTATGAGGTGTCTCTAGACCATTTCCATACATACACACCATGGTTTTCTGACGAGAAGACCTTATCGCTAGGCCTCCAAAATGAAGAACCAGAAACACACAGCTATTGGTGCCTTTTTTAGCTGCATAATGCACATCTTTTAGTTGTCATCTAATAATTTAAAGAATTTGTTTTCTTTTTAGTTATATAGAAATCTATATTCTAGACATCTAATGCACATGCAGTATTCAGAATGATTCACAGTACATTATAAAGACGTACAGTGGCCCCTTCCACATTTGTGAGGGTTTGGGGTGCAGAAGCCTTGCAAAAGTCAAAAAAACACAAATAACTCCCCTGCCTGAGTTGAGTGAGCGAGTGAGGGAACACATGCTTGTGCCTTCCCTCTCTGTGCTCCTCCTCAGGGCCTCCTCCTCCCATTCCCTGGCCTTTTGCCCAGGTGTGCGTGCCTTCTTTCCACATGCTCATGCAAAAGGCAAGTAAATGGGAGGGGGGAGCCCTGTGCAGAGAAGGCACATGTGTGTCTTCCTTCTCCACACTTGGGCAAAAGGCAAGGGAATGGAAGGGGGTGAATGGGGGCAGGCATTCTCATACACCTTGTGAATAATCAAATTTGTGAAGGTCAAACCCAAAAATGTGGAGAGAGGACTGTACAAGCATTAAAAAATACAATAAAATATCCTAGCCGCATGTTTTGGTTTGGTTTAAAATTGTGGAAAAGAATCCTTTTTTAAACCAAACCAAAACATGCTCAATTGCAATAATTTCAGTTAGTATATCCCAAAGGAAGCCACTCATTTCAAAATACAGCATGTATTTTCCCATTTCGGTATTTTCAAAAAAAATAAAAATGAGGGGGTTCGTAGTACTTCTTCTCCCTTCATAAAATATATCTCAACTAGCTTACTCATAAAAACAGTACTGTGCCCCATTTTAATCAGTCTTCATTGAAGGGACCACTCACTTCCTTAAATAAAAATGAAATAGAAAAATCAAACAGTGATCAAGATCCTACATCAGGAGATATATCTCTGGCATGCAGCTGGGATATGTCCCCCAATTCAGTTCTCCACCAAACCCACTTTCCCAGTGTAGCAGCTCTCTCTGCCTCCCAAGGCATCCACTTCCATGTTGGTGGATGGTAGGGGGAGCAGCAGAGTCTGTCCAGCTATTTTTCTTTAGCCAAAGCTACTGTGACAGGCATTCTCTATGACCGTCTGGGGGTCTTGAAGAATGGTGTTATTACTGTGCATCCAGTTATGGGAAAATAGCTGGATGCTCCTCTGCCACTTCCTCAGCTCTCCACCAATATGGAAATAGTCATCTTGGGAGTCTGACACACTTAAAAAGTAGTTTTGGAGGGCATTTTGGCTGTTGTGCAGAGACAGAATTCCAACCTTAGACTTATGACATTGTAACTCACTAACAAGATGTCAGGCTATCTGTTGTTGTTGTTGTTGTTGTTATTATTAATCAGTTAACCTAAAGAGGGGTTGTGTGTTTTTTTTTATTATCATGATGCAAGGAACTTCTGATGTTTTCAACTAACAGAAAGTGCTAGTTATATTCTAGTAGTGGAAACTGACATTGTCCTAATGCTTGATTACCAGCATGACAGAACTTACTTTCGTTCCCCTTTCCCTGCAGTTTTCTACACTTCCTGAAACAGACTGTAGATAGTATCTGTCATTCCTCTGGAACATGTTTTGGGAGCAGATGGGGATGGTGGTTACAGTTCATCACCTACCAGTTTGGTTAACAGAAGCAGATCAATCAAAGGAACCAGCTTTTGGATTTGGCCAGTGTCTGACAATTGGCACACCAGTCCTTTAATATAAGCTAATATGCTTATATTGCAGACAGGAAATATCTGAATTTGATGATGCTAATTAATTTATGGCTGTTATGATATATCAACCAGAGGTTTCCCAGATCATGTTTTTAGAGACTATGCCGCACCAGCTGTCAAAGGCATCTTATCATGTCTCGTCTACATATTCAGCAAATGAAGTGCCAGGGTGCTGAAGTGACAGAATGGTTTGTGCCTCTTCCAGTTGGCTGACCTCCTAGTCACTGTTAGAAACTTTAGTCAAAGAACCAGCAGGACAAATAAAAAGGACTGTGAAAGAACATTACAAATTTAAGAACCTTCAGAATTGTACCTTCCTCCCTGTTACTATGTTTCCTCAGTCACACATGTGCACACATTCAAACGTGGATATGTGTCCAAGTGCTTGGTAAAGGTTTGGGGCCTGGAATGCAACTGAAATAATACTCACACAAATTTATACACCAGGTCTATTCTTGTATGAGTTTTCATTTACGATGATAACAAGTCTGAATGATGACAAAATTCTGTTGGAGTTTCTTGACTTTCACTTGTTTCCTTTGTATTATGCTGATGCTATTTGTTGTTAACACGAGAACTCTTTGGCCAACTTAATTCATTTGCTGACATTTTGGGAGCAGATTCTTTTGAGTAAATGAGAAAGATTTTACAAATTCTTCCTAGCATTTATTAATCTCTTACTTTATATGAAATTGCAGCTTTGGCAGTGGTAGTGGTGAGATCTCTCAGACATTCACAACTCTACTGTAGTAAGTGGTCATTACAATCTTTTCTTTTAGCTCAAGGTTATTAGGAACTTAGAAGCTTAGTGGTAAATCTAGATTAAACAACAGGAGTATATATCACTTCCATGCTAGCAGTACTCTAATAGCGAGTCCTTTATGAGAACTGAAAACTCTCTTTGACCAAGTTCTGGTATGCCTTCTTGAAAAAAAAATCAAAGTATGTTCTATGAATCCCTAGCTTTCAACTTCTCAAGTACTGTAAATGCAATGTAACTTGGAGTGCACTGTGGCTAAAGCATATGGATAATAACCAAAAAGAAAATAACAGAAATTGCAGATTGATGGATGGAAGAATTGAACAATAACAGATCTGTAGATTTTAAAAGAACATTTATTCCTTCTCCAGCCCACCCCCACTAAATTTTCGAGGAAGAGAACTTGTGTAAATCATATGATGCAAAATTAATAGTTTCAGACACTAGATTTATAAACTTCCCAAGGCAAGCAGTAGAGACTGCTCTTAAAATGTTACAGTCACTATCTGAAAGTGGAGATGAATTTTCATAGAAGCACTGTGGTTAATTTCTGAAGTACTGCAAAGATTCAGGAGAAAAGGAAAATCATTTGCCACTTGGATGGGAGAACAAACATTTGGGAGGCTTTATCAGGGTTTTAGGTTACCTGCTGAAAAGAAGGTGATACACTACAAGTGGCAGTCATAGGAGACAGCAGGATAAACATCATGCTAAATCATAATTTATGCTACAGTTTTAGAACCCAGGACATGGCTTGTGTTCCCAGGGGTGAAGCAGCTGGTCTGTAGGTTTAGAATGACTATTTCAGCTTCATAAATTCATGAACCTCTCTATGGTCCAACAGCTCTGTGGAGGGGATGGATGTGCACAGTTACGCTTTGCACGTTGAGGACCTAACTAGGTCTTGAATGCAGTTGCCTGTAACTCTCCTCCAAATTTACCGAAGACTTAGGGACGCATTTCCTCAGTGGCATCTCAAGGCAAAGGTGCAAACTGCCTTCCTATAATGTCTTTATATATTGTATAATTTAACATGTATTTTCTTTAGATTTTTTTAAGGGACAGAACTTGTGTTAACCCTGTGCAGGGGGCACAAAAATGACAGGACCCATGGGTTACACTTCCTCCACTTCTGATGTAGAGTGAGGCATGTATCCTGGGGGTGGGAAGACACGAGAGTGCTTTTCGACAGAGATCTGTGTGCTTTGCAGCCTGTCTTGCATTGCTCATCTAAGCTAGCTTGCTGCCTTTTTGTTGCAGAAAATGCTGTCTCATCACCAATATTAAAATAACATTCAACTGTCAGCCCAGTTGGCTTCTATATATGGAACAAGCACGCACAACTTGTCCTTCACTTAAGGAAGCAAAATGTTTCAGGATTGCTCTCACTTCTTCATTGTAATAAAGTTTTAATTTGCTGTATTTTACTTTAAAACCATAATTCCTGTTTTGAAATGTGTTTCAATCACAGTCCAACTTTTGGCAGTTCAGTTTCTCTGCATGTTTCTCCATACAATGCCTCTTGATACATTCACCATACAGATTAAACAGATGGGGTGATAAATTGCAACCATGCCATATGGTAACCATTCTTTTTCTCCCTGTTCTGTCTTCATGGTGGCTGTCTTTTTGTCCTGAGTACAGGTTACACATCAGGAGAATGAAATGATGGGGCACACATTTTTCTTTTAAGAGTGATCCATAGTTCTTGTGTTTTGCACAATCAAAAGCATTGCTATAATCTGTAGAGCACAGGTTAGTGCTGTGCTAAAATGTGTTTTCTGAGTTTCCAAGACTTTTATTTCCCTTGAAAGAGGCCATCTCATGAGTGAGGTAAGCACAAAAATCTTGCATCTCACTTGTGAGAATTTATTTGAAATATCTTCTCCTTTGACATTATTTTACTTTTCTGTCAAGTTGAAGAAGGATAGTAGGGAAGAAAATTGAAATTTTTGTCACATTCCTAGTGATGCTATTTATCACCAGTTTCTATTTTCTGATAAGAAGAATACGGAAATATGCCCTACTTCTTTAACTCATGGAGGGAGATGCACTTTCACATGTGAAACCATTCTTGAGTTTATGAATTTTTTGGAATGGTATGTTTATTTTTTCTCCTTTGTTCATGGACAGTAATTATAATAGAGGAAATGTGTGCATTTATGCATACACATGTATTTTGTGCAACATTTGACCCTAGTAGTGAATTCTTATAAAGAATCTGGTGGCAGGAAGCTAGCGATTGTTTCATCCTGATCTGGTATCTAGAAACCTCTGACAATGGGCACTGATTTTGATAAATCGGATAGAGTCGTTGCTGAGAAACCGCCCGTTGCGATAGTGGGGAAGGTGTAGACTATCTTGTTTAAAAAGCGAGTGATACTTGTGTAATTTGGGCCTTCGTCCGGGTGGTGTATAGATGAAGTGGATAGGGAATTCTTCATTGCCCTTGTGTCAAAGTGGGTATGGTAGGAAGTGACAAGGTACACAGAAATCTGGATGCTTTCCCTGAGCAGGTCAATAGATATATGCTTCATTGTTTCATAATTACAGCAATATTATCCATGATGAGTGTCTACTGCACCTACTATTCACCAGCTGTGCAGATTTTGGATAGCTGAACCAGACATTTTGAGCAAGAGCAAGATAGTGAGTTTATGTGGAGTAATAAAAGATTAATAACGTTAAATCCATATATATATAGATACATGGGTTTAGAGCTTTGGAACTTGTACCTATTCAAAGCTTTGAAAAGGTTGTTGGAAAGAGTTGGTTCCACATCAGCACAACACTGAATCATATTGGCAGCTTTCTTCAGACAATTCAAAGGGAACTTGTGTTCTCAGGTGTCCTACAGAAACAGCAAGAGTACTCATGTTGCTTCAATTACTTTGGCGATACTTTACAGGCAACATACAGTAAATGCTGTAAATTGCTACTACAAAATTCAAGTTCAAGTACTTACCAAAGTACTTATACCTGGCAGGAGTCCCAGCTGGACTGTAAGTTGTCTGTTTTAAAATACACACAATCTTATTAGTTGCAAAAACCACTCAGGATTTGGGCTGTTAAAATCAATAGGACCACTATTCATTAAACGTTTAGAAAGGAAGCTTTTAGAATCTAAAAAAGAAAGTTGTCAACCCTTTAGTGGGTTAGTTGAATCCATTTCCTAAATATTTTCTTGTAGGGTTCTGAAGCTTGGCCTTAATGTTTTTTCTTATTTTTCTGGTTAGTCACTCCCAGCTTATCATCTAACAAGGATACTACATGCATAAAAAGGAATTAATGTTCAAAGTTGTTTTTAATAAATTTTTAGCTAAAATATGATATCCTACAAGAAAACTACAGAGAGGCAAGGATTTGCAGCATTATAGCTATGCTGATGGAAAGAAGATCAGCAAGTTTACGTAGTATTGACGACAAAGCTAACTGCACTAGGTGATCATCTCTTCCAGTAAATTATTTCTAAATAATTCTAGAATTGCATCAGAATGGGGCATTTTAATCCCACAGAGTCATATTTTGATGCAGAATCCCCATAAACTAGTTATGTAGGCTATCTGCAGACTACAGGAGAAAAAAAAGACAGAGCAAATGTTGCTGCAGTTTCCAGTATTTGTAGCTGTATTTCTGGGTTCATTTCTTCAAATGTCTAAATGATGTTTTTGTTATCCCAGACTTGTGTGTTGGCAATTTCTGGTGACAGCTGCAGCCTTTTATCCTCACGCTCTAATTGTGTGTGTGTGTGTGTGTGTGTGTGTTAAATTGTAAGAAAATAGAGCCAGAAGACATGTGTTCATTTGTTGTTGTGGTTGATACTGTCTTTTCTGGCCACTCCCTTAATGATGGGTATTGTGACGTAGGTTGCAATCTTTGCGTGCTGGTTGGTGTCAAAATGGATGGCAGTAAGACTAAAGGTGAAGGAAATCCTTTCATCTTCTTCCCCTTTTTCTCCTTTTACATTTTTAAAACACATTTCAGTGCGCAAGTAGTATTTTGCTGATGCACTTAGACTCTAAGAAAAATTACAAAATATACATTTCCAGAACATAGGAACACACCCCAGCCTCAGTAAACTATGTCCCCAGTTTGGGGAAAAAAACCTCTGAGTGAGGATCAAAAAAATTGCTATATGCAGCAACAAACAACCTGGTCTCTCCCCCCCCGCAAAAGGCCACTGGCAATTAATGAGTGGACATGGAGGAAAAACAATCACCCATATCTGGCAAAAATAAAGGAGCAATACTGTGAAAGCATATATTTCTTTATGCCAGTCTGGAAGAGCCAGTTTTAATCTGAACAGCTATAAATGATTTCATCATTTAAAAAAAAAATTTATTTATTCATTCATCTATCTATCTATCTATTTATTTTTTTTTGTCTGAGCCATTGTAATGTATTGGGGCAAACGAAGTACCCCATGGTCTTTTTTCAGCAAATCATAATGCAGTTAAGCAGATATGATCTGACTGTCATTCAGGCTCCATTCAGGAAACTTCGAATTCCTCCATTAAGAAGTGTTGGAATTCCCGCTGGTATCAGGAAACACAAAAAGTATACTTTAAACTAACCCTAATCCCATCCCTCAATTTGTTGGAATCCTAATTTGACTCAGGAAAAAGTCCACAACTCACACAGTGTGATTTTTAAAAACAAAACAAAACAAAAACCTTCATGTATGAGCATTGCAGCTTATTCCATTTTAACTAAACCATTTACCAAAACATTGCTATACCTCCATTATCTGATGTATAGCACTGCATGGATAGGCCTTTCATATGACTCTGAAGGCATTACTTGGCAAAATTGAGCTGCTCCAGATGGTTGCTTCACAAAATGATAGCTGAATACTTAAACTGTTATTCCTTCTCCTTTAAATAGTTCCTAGAGCCTTCTGAGCCTGTTCTTATCCATTCCAATTGGGTTTGACTTGTGATCCAAACCCTTACTTACTCGTTTTAGCCAATTTGCCAGTGACTGTTTTTTCCATTCTTTGCCTTCTTGGGTGAATGTGTGTGTACGTGTCTTCAAGTCATCTGTCAACATTTGGCAACAACATTAATTTCATAGGGTTTTCTTAGGCCAAAAATACTCAGAGGTGGTTTTACCAATTCCTTCCTCCAAATTACTACACCATGTTGGCTGCCGTCAAGCCTTGGATAGGTCATCCTGATTAATGATAGCACCTCAGGTCTACTTACTGCTGTTACTTGAAGGGAAGTAAAAGTTGGAAAACCTGTGGAGAGATGCCCAGGCCATGCAGGCCAGCTGTCCTGTGTAGTAATATAGATGCCACTAGGTGTGGTGCAGTGGTAAACTTACAAGCAGAAGGGTGCTCACTTATGAGTGGAAGGCTGCTTGTTATGGGTGTCAAAAAAAGTTGCAGTGGAGAGTTCAGTGGCAGAACTACCTGGAACATAGGGCAGGTTGATCTTCTAGTGTTGATACCTTGGTTGTCATTACTGCTGCTGTTCTTAGAAGGGACAAGAAGAGGGGAACCTGATAGAGCATTGCTGGGCTAGGTACCCCATGAAGGGACTATATCGACAGAATTTCAGTGAGAGGTTTACTTATAATTCTTAATTATTGAAATTCCTGTACTGAAATACCAATTCATTCATCAGGTGTCATGAATTTGCATAATATGAGATGCTGAGGAAATATTAACATCTTGCTGATACTTGCAAACAGCCTGATCCTCATACACTAGAGTTCTTGACTCCATGAAAAGACATAATAATTCTGTCTAAGAATTGTAGTGTATTCTTTTTTTCCTTTCTATCATGAAGGCAATGGTTATATTTTAAATATTGGTAGCTGTTGAAAACAATGCATGCTTATGAATTAGAGAAAAGAGAAAGCACACTTGTTGGTTTAGAGAGAAAAGAGTATTTTGGCAATACTTGGCTTTGGTTGCTACTATCAAGATTCATTGGCCAAACCACTTTCAGGTTTCAGTTCAAAGCACACCATATATTTTCAATTATTTAACTTTAGACAAGAACAATGGATAAAGAGCCTTTGTTACAGCTAGCCTGAAGTCTCAATCTGAAATAGTAGCTTCTAATTGGCTGCAGCTTCAGCTTCAGCTCCTTGTCAAGCAAATTTATTAGAGATAAGCCATAGACTCACAAATCAAAACCTGACCTTGTACATGAGCCAGACAGCTAGTGTTGGCCATAACAGTAGATATTAGTTGAAGCTGTGAAGTGGGACAGAGTGGATGAAAATGTTTATACTTGTGAAATAAAAGTATGTAGCATATAATCTTCTAGATCACTTTCTTTTTTTAATATTTATTTTTATGTAAAAGAAGAGTTTATACATACATCTTATCACATCATATCACCGTTTCTTCATCACAAAAACAAATCGCATCAGAAACAAGTCACATCTCAAAAAAAAAAAAAAAAAAAACCCCAATCACATAGTTATCTAAAAAGAAATACTTAAAGAGAGACTGCCCCCATGGGGTAGATACAGGTTTTTTTTTCTTGTTGTTATTACTTCAACCCCCTCCTCTATAGGATGAGTGAAGCTTACACATGACAGACGTAGCATACATGATATTTCGAGTTTTGACCTACAAAATCTTCTGCTATGCTTTCTGTTTAGAATCACATGTGACACTATAAATTTCTTCACTCAAAATTAAAAAAAAAAAGACCCTTCATTTCTGTGGATTATATGATACTGTCACACTTTTTGGTTCACAGTATTTTATACTTCTGTTATAATTTTCCAATTACTTCTCCGCTATTTTGGTGTTCTAAGATCTGTTTTAAGATAGTCATGTAATGGCTGCCATGTCCTCAAGCATTGGTCATCGGATTTATTATCTAACATATATGTTAACCTATCCATTTCTGCAACTTCTAGTGATTTATCCCACCATTCGTCTTCTGTTGAGATTGTATTGCTTTTCCAATGCCTGGCATATACCATTCTGGCTGATGTTACCATATACCATATAAGTCTTCCTAACCTTCCTTCCTGATTTCTGTCCAAATTGTGGATACTGAGTAGAAAAAAATCAGGTTTTGACTCAATCCTAATATTTAACACCTTTTGCATTTTTGATCAGACCATATACCAAAACTTCTTTGCTTGGTTGCATCCCCACCATTGGTGTATATAAGATCCCATTTCCTTATCACATTTCCAACACAAATTCTTGACATTTTTAAACATGTTAGCAATTCTCATTGGTGAGAGGTGCCACCTAAACAACATTTTCAATATATTGTCTTGCAGAGTATATGGTCTAGTATATTTTCTGTAGTTTTTCCATATTTTCTCCCATTCATCCAACTTAATTGCACGTCCAATATCTTTAGACTATTTTATCATATAATCTTTGATAGATTAATCTGTGAACTCATATCTCAGCACCACATTATACAATCTAGACAGCGATTGTTCATCACCTTTTAGTAGCAATTTCTCAAACTCTCTCATTTCTAATTCTGTACCTCCTTTATTTAGATTTTTCTTAAATCTTGCTTTAATCTGTAAGTAGGGAAACCAATTTATGAATCTTCTAGATCACTTTCTAAAGCAGGGATAGTCGAGATTCTATGACTCTGATGAGAAGAATTGATTTGTACAAGTCAGTGTCAATCACAAAGCTCAAAAGAATCTTTAGAAGATACAGATGAATTTCTCCACTACTTGAAATCTGTAAGAGTAACAGTTGGCCTTATGAATGGATAGTCAGTGCTCTAAAAACAGCTCTAACTACTGGAAAGAAATAGCAATATGGGATTTGTAGGGATAGGGATGATTTCTTTTTCTGCATCCCTCAGATTTGCATCGTGATATTACCTCTTCACTTTGAGAGTTTTGAGAAGTATGGAATGTAATTCCATCTGTGTTGTCTAATTTTTATCTCATCTGTCATGTCTATTAAGGGAGAGATGTGCAAAAGTATACAAATGTGCAGATCATCTTGGCTAGAGAAGCTAGGCGATTAGTCAGTTACTGTACAGTTGTACGACCCTGTGGTATTTAAAGAAGCATGGGACATGCTTAGATTTAAACAATAGTTGCGTGGGAAGACCAACTGGAGACTAGTGTATGAGCGAGAGAATTTAAAATAATTTGAATAAGTCTAGCTGATCCCCAGATTTAGAGTTATTGGTCCTTGTACCAAGGTATAGCGTTTGATAATATCCTAGTACTTAGCGCTCTTGCAGGATCTGGACTGGTCTTGGGTATCAGAAGGTAAAACACAGCATGTGGGCTGAATTAGAGAACTGAAGAGATAGGAAGCATGGTGCACTTAGGGGAGCACAAATGACCATTTTTGGGTTGTCCTGAGTAGGAAAGTATTCTAAGGATTGAGGCAAAGGATTATTTCTTTCCCACCCTTCTGATGTTAAATAATACTGATGTCAAGGTTGGAGGTGAGGCAGACCTTGCTTCCAGCAGGTATTATGTTTAAATCATCATCATCATCACCATAATCTTTAGAGTGAATTCCCAGCACAAGGGGGGGAAAGGAGAGGCAATCTGCATAGATCATTAATCAGCTATGTGGCTATGTCTGGAAAGGTGAATACTGCGCCAGTAGAGAACAAAGCAATGGATAATTTTTCATGATATTCACGGAAAGCAAATTTAGCAGTCTGCCAGTGCTTGCTGCTTTGCCAAGCCTTTATAAAGAAAGAGGTTTTTTAAAAGACCTTATTTAGAATGTGGTTTTGGAATGTTTCCTAAGTTCTGAAATAAAGGTCGTTTCTTTAAAAATGGCTTCTTTTTGGGCAAATCAGCACAAATACTAATAATCACAACAGGCAGGGTTGTTTCTCATTTTGCTCACATTGATTTTGCTGGGGAGTCATCAGACCTTTCTGCACAATTCAAAAAGTTGTTATTTGCAACTGAGGTCTTTGGTAATGAGGGGAGGGAGAAAGAGATTTGCATAGCTGTGTTGTGATTTCTGTTCTAAAAGATCTTGTGTAACAAATATCCTGTAATTAATCTGCAAGAAGCCTTCTCCTTGCCTTGTCCTGTATTAATGGAGGAAACATAATATAAATACAATGCAAACTGACTGAAACAAAAAGAAAACAAAAACAAAAAAAAGAAAAGAAAGAAAGAAAGAAAGAAAGAAAGAAAGAAAGAAAGAGAAGACCACACTGATCTGGAGTATGTGTACAATTTAATGTTACAGTGTATCATGCTGGGATATTCAATAGGTAATTGCAGTGTCAGAAAATATTTCTGTGTTTCATAAAAAATAAGCAGCAACAGTAAGTGTTTGGAGCTATCAGTTTCTTTGTTGAGTGATCTACTTGTACAAAGCTGCAGTCAGGGGTGTTTGAGTGTAGCCATTGCCAAATTGTCATTCTATGAGCAGTTCTCTAATATATAGTAGGCCCTCAATATCCACAAGGATTTAGTTTCAAGACCCCTAATGAATACCTAAAATTCATGGATGCTCAAGTCTCACTATATACAATGGTATAGTAAAATGGCATCCCTTATATAAAATGACAAAATCAAAGATTGCTTTTTGGATTATTTATTTATTTATTGCAGCGGGGGAATATTTTCGAGCTGTGGTTGGTTGAATCTGTGGATACAGAATCTGCAGATATGGAGAGCCAACTGTACACCAGATCCATACTAGCTCTGGATTTAAAAACTGAACCAGAGCGGGGCTTTGTATGTAGTTGCGTGTGATGGGTGAGAAATTGGAGGTGTAGACTTTCCAAGTTTATGAAGAGGGCAGGTCCGGGACAAACCCAGGAAAAGGAGCGTGTACCTCAGTGGTTGTAGTGTTATCTCAGTGGTCTCTGGCTGCCTTATCTCTTGGAAATTTGCTTTTAGGATAGCTAATTTAAGCTCTTCAAATGTACATGCACTTACATAGGACTGTATAGTCTCTACAGAGGTGAAGAAACGGACAGAAATTTGAGATGAAGAAAAATAACACAGAAAAAAACCTTTTCAATTCTCTTTACCATGCCAATGCAGGAGTTTTGTTTCATCTTAATTCAGAAGGATCATTTGGCAATATGAAATTGCGTGAATTATAGTATCATGGGAGCTTTTATTTCATGAAGGCATGGTTATAGTCTCTGATCCAGTGTAGTGTATAAAATAGTTATTGTGCAAATTTGAACAATGTACAGAGTTCAAAGTAGTTGCCATCTTCTTTTCACTTCATGTATTCTATATGTGAAAACACATATAGGCAATTTTTTTTGAGGCAATACAACTGTGAATTGTATCATGACAGGACTCATAGCCTGAGTCACCAGGATTTTATGTATCTTGCTTTTCTAACACAAAGCTCTGGCTTCGAACCACAGAGATTCAGAACAAATCTTCTAGATAAGTTTATGAGGCATGGCTGCAGTCCTGTGCAGCTTTGCCTGGGAATAAGCATCATCAAATTCAGTGGTGCTTATTTCTCTTGTATAGGGGAAACTTGAAAAACAAATTTAGTTTTAACAAAAAATGTTCAGGTAGTTTAAAAACAAACTTTCACTTTTTATTAACAATGCAAAAAAATTATCTTTAATTTAAACTTTTTGAAATTTTACAGTGTGTCAAAAAATCCCCTATATGCTTTTTACTACTCCCATATGCATCCTTGCCCCTATCTCATATACCTAGAAACTCTGTATCACACCCTAGCCACCCACTGCATCTATCTTCCTGTTTCCATTAACATCCCGATTGGTGACAATCATTTTCTTGATTAGTGGCAAGCATGTTATTTTCTCTGCTGATTGTCTTTATACATTTTGTTTATATATGACCTGTTGGTTATAACGTAACAGTTCAAACAATCCTACACTTATGCATATTTACAGACTTTCTTCACACTGAATGTGTTTCTTCTGTGGTGTTCTCTGAACAAATTAATTAGCTATAACATTAAGATCAGTTTCCTAAGAGATTTCTTTATGACTATGATGAGCCGTCTTTGAAGAGTGTCTCCCTGTTAGCTATGTTTCCAATAAAAATTCTAGTAAAATTTGAGGAAAACTGGACTAACTCAATGCACACACATAGATATGCATCCACTCAGTATCCCAAACCATGCCAACAACCTCCATGTAGGCCTATAAGGGGAATACCAGCCTCAAAGCCTAAAGGATCTGATGTTGTCAAGGGGCTTCTTGTTAAGATCAGAAATTTCTCTCTTTCTGTTTCTCACATACACCATGCATTCCATTCCTCCATTCCACAAAAGCCTCAATATATTTTTGCTTCTGAAATCCTGTAGGATTTTAAATTAGAACAAACCAGCGGCATAGAAGCACAGAGCCTACATTTCTTCCAGTCTTAATCCTTCTTCTGGGATCCTCCTGTCTTACTGAATGTGACAGAAAGAGTACTATACCATCCCCTAGCCAAGTCTAATGACCCAAATCAATTGATTTATTAAAGTGGAAGATTTATCTGGAAATCTATGGAGTTAAACTGTGTTGGATGGGAAATCTTGGAGGAGTTTCAGGGACTGAGGGATTTCTAGATTAGCTTGTCAGTTGACTTCTATTCTGTTTATATAAACTTCTCTCTTTCTCAGAGCATTAACTGAAGCATGAGTCAGAGACTGGATGTGTGAATACATGTTGTACAAAATACTAGCCTTCTAACGTATTTTCTATTATCTCTTAAGTCAGCTCTTCCAGTAGCATTGGCATTGTGTGGCCTAGTTCTAATCAACAAAAAAGTTGTGAAACTGTTTCTGTAGAAGCTTTGGCCATTTCCGCACCGGGCTAGTAAAACGATGCAGAGCGACCTCCCACGGAGATCTTCTGCACCGTAGAGTGGACTGGGGCGGACTACATTCTGTAGTTCCATACCTCAGTCCACTCTGGAGCGACCGGAACTGGTCACGCGGCGTGTTTTTTAAAAACCTCTTTTCAGAGGTTTTTAAAAATAACGGAGGGCGCAACCCCGTGCCGCTCCGTCGCCCGGCTCCGGAGCAGGTTTGCAGGTGCGCACAAGTGCGTGCCTGCAGATCTGCCAGGGGCGGGCTTCCAGCTGGCGAGCTTCTTCGGTTGGTGGAGAGCCTGCACCAACCGGAAACCGCCATTTGGGACACGGAGAACTGCGGAGCAGCGAACTCGTGCTGCTCCTTGTGGCGACGGACTCGGCCGGCCGGAAAAGAAAACCGGTAAGGTCTGTTTTCGGCCGTTTCCCCCCCACCACATGCGGAAAGGGCTTTAGTTCTTGATGATAATATAGCACTAGAAATGACACATTTACACTTTTGAATTACACTACTATAAAAAGTTTGTGGAAACCCTGTGCTTTATAAAAGTTTAGATGAATTTCAATAATGTGGAAAGTGATTTTTTTTTTCATGGTAAAATAAATGTTTTCTAAAGATCAGGGAACAGTTTACAAAAGCAACAACCTACATTAAATATCATATTTGTTAGGAATCTTTTTGAAAACAATTGAATATTGAAATAAATATTTTCTTCATATACATATCTGTATTCGCACAATCATTTATTCATTTCTTTTTTAGCCATGTGCTGAACATTCCATTTTTCCAACATTTCCGACAAATTTCTTCACCGACTTGGAAGAAATTTCATTAAAACTTATAATTAATTGTGTTTTTTTCCTTGTGATTCAGGGAAATATCTCTCTTTGCAGTGTGTTCGCTTGGCCTAGAAGTTCTTCAGCCAGCTGAGGCTGTTCCATCAGTTGTGTTTAACCTATAGTGAACAGATATAGCTTAGACTAGCAGTAGAGAAAGTGTGGCCTGTACATGACATGGGACCCCTGAAATTGGACCTCCCCCCAGTGTAGTTGCCCACCTCTGGCCTAGACATTGTTATCCATGCTCTGCTAACACTTAGCATGGATAACGGTAACACTAGGCTACTGTATCATGCTATACATGGGGCTGCTTTTGAGGCCTTCCTAGAAACTTCCTTTAGTTCAAAATATTGAGGCAAGGCTGTTGATGAGGCAGGTCAAAGGGAAGATGTCTTTCGAGGTCTTAAACAACTTAATTGACTGCCTGGATATTTCTGAGTACAACTAGGAAGCTCTGTATCATACTGTATAAAGTACAGTCCTCTGTTTAGCATTCTCCATCTGAACAGCTATCCTGTTCAACTCTGCTTTAAAGATAGTGGTCATTTCATTTAACATTCTTCTGTGTAATTAAATATTGATTAAGATTTATGTGGTATATCTGTGTTATATTGCAGCCAATTTAGTAGAGTTTACTTTTTACATACTGAGTACACATAATCTAATTTTGAAATGTTTTGAAGTATTTATTTTAATACTTCCTAGCAGTTGTTTAACTAAGTTGATAAAAATGACATTGCGATGCTTATACACCATTCTGCATAATTCTGTGGAATAAAATTGTGGCTTGAGAACAGTTGTGATTTTAATCTCTTCTTAAATGGTAAAATGAAACAGCTATTATTTTCTTGTGCTATACATCCCATCATTCGTAAAGGCAATGGAATCAAGAGAACTATAAGCAGCATTTCAAGAACAGGGCTTCTTGTCTTTTCTTCTGCTTTATAGTTTCCATTGTTCCTCAGAGGCTGATGTGGGGGGTTCAGAGAACCTTTAGGAATTGTGTGCTGTATGATACAACAGGTGGTTGATGGAAGGCAAAGTAGTCAGAAATCCCCCTTTTCTGTTGTGTAAATAGAAATGCCTTCTCAATTGAAACTATGATATTTGAAGATACTCTACGAATTCTAGAAATATCCTTTTTACATTTAAGAAGCAATTAAAATCACCGATTTTCAAGGGTATGTGTTCTATGACTTGATTATCAACTGTCAGTAATTTACTGAGACTTATTACAGAATAGGACAACTCTGAGTTTGCTTATGGCATAACCCTTCCAGGGTTTACAAGAGAATGCTGTTAATAGTAGTAGTAGTAGTAGTAGTACTACTACTACTACTACTACTAATAGCCATCGTCACATTTTTAGAGACACTGGTAAATGTGTGATTGAGAATAGGATGTTCATGAGATGCGTGAAGGAAGAAGAGATACAATTGAATTTCCCTAATGATATTTCCCCTCCTGTACAAGTTTCCTCACAGCTGGATTTATTCGTAGTTACAGAGCACAGCTGGATGGTGAGAAAGTATATAAACTGCTGTGGAGAGGCATCTACAGAGAAAACCAGTCTTTGGGGGATATTTAAATACTTTCTCCTGTCCTCTGGTTGTTGGGTCAGACTAACTGCATCATGTTATAATCTGCTGGACATGTATATCCCTGAGAACTTGTGCTGATCTGGCTGGCCAACTTGTTGCACACCATTGTGTGCTGAATGGGCATGGGTATTTTCTGGCAGCAAGAATGCAGCACACATATTCCAATATGTGGCCAAAGGGAGTGAGCAATCCCTGGTTTTCTGTGAGGTTGGAGTGGGTATCCACCTAAGGTTTGCCTTGGGAGTGGAATGAATTAAGGAAGCTGTGCTCATCTCCTTTGAAGATCCATAAGGATTTCGCTCCAGTGATGCCTTCTCTGACAGGGAAGAGGAACAGTTTTCTTGGAATGTCCACAACACCTCTGAGGATTCAGTACCACCTTGGTGCTGGTGCTGAGGCTCCTTCCCCAAGTGCTAATCCATCCAAGGGGTTCCTGTACTGACAAATACATTGTTGGGGCCCTTATCCCTCTCCTGGACTGCTCCTCCAACTGTGGGAATTTTAAGAGTGGCAACCATTCTTGGCCAACGTTCCTATTCCTTGGGATTTCTCAGAATGGGGAAGAGGAAGAAGTAGTAGCTAGCTTCTTCTGTGTTCTGGGGCCTTCCCCTGAAATGTTCCTGGAAAAGATGAAGCATTAGGTTATCTGTAAAAACTAACTGTCCATGGATGCTCTTTGCTGGTACATGCATTTTTACTCTTGCAGCTTCAGGCTTTTCATGGAGCAGCTTCCCTGCCTTGTTTGAATGGAACATCAGCAAGCTTAAGGCAGTCAGTGGATCCTGGTACTAAAGGGCATAGCACTGTGTGTTGTTCTCTTGCCTGACACAAGGTTTATGCTTGGCTTCCTTTATTCACACTTCAAGCCTTGACCAGCTGAGGTTTTGTGGCTGGTTTTTGCTGTCTGTTGCTTCCATGGATATTTTCAAGCCGTATGAGGGCAGCACTCATGTGCCAGTCTTGGCAGAATGGCGTGCCACATTTTTGGGGATCTGGAAGATGGAAATGAGATCCTGCTATTATTTGACAAGGTGAAGATTATCACTTCTTCAGACATTGATTGTTGCAAACCATTTCCTAAACTTGGAAGAGAAATTCTGAAACAATGTTATGTTGACTCTGTACTTATGGTAGCTTAGACTTCAGTAACAGTAAAAATTGCAAGACAGACAATGTATTATTGGCTTCTTGAAATGCACTTTCCTGAATTTTCTGGAGCATAAAACTTTTATTACTTTTTGATGTGGGCAGGCATGTGCTTGTTTTAAAAAATGAGGGTTTTCTTTTTTTACAGTGGGTTATGAGTGTAGTTGGATTTTAAATTATAAGGTATGATTTGACATCTGAAATCCAAAGCCAATGGTTATGCTCAAAAAAGAACGTAATATCTACTCTGTAATTGCTTCTTGATTTTCTCCCTTCTCCATCACTATTGAAAAGGCATTTCTGTTCTATGAAATTTGACTTTATAACTTTGTGAATTCATATATTACTTCATTTAGAAGTGATGGAAAAGGATCCATCCAAAAGGATGCCTTCAGTTATCTTTTTCTAAGTCTTTACATACAAATGAATACACTTAAGTATATGTTAACCCTCTTATCGTTCATATTCATTTACCAGGTGAATTTAGACCACAGAACTTATATTAGTTTTATACCAGTTCAGTTATCAAGGCTTTCTACGAGGATGCTATGAGTTTGGTATTTGATAGGGCTGCTGAAAATTCTCATTTAGAGGTCTGCACAGGGCTCCTTGACAGATCAACTATAAATAGCTTTTAAAAAAATCTATACCCTAGATAGGATCATGCTTTCTGCCTTTGGATTCATGTAAGCCAAGTTGTGCAATCAATTGACCTTGTTTTTTTCTTTTCTTTATTTTTTTAATAGGAGTTGCTAAAAGATCCTTTATATATTGGGCTGAGACATAAAAGAATCAGAGGCCAAGCTTATGATGACCTTCTAGATGAATTCATGCAAGCTGTGACTTCCCGGTAAATTGGTTTTGTTTAAATTGTTCTATTTATATAGTTTATTTACCACTGAATTTTTTTTTTCCTAGGAAATGAGAGGGAAGCACTAAGGAGATTCATGTTTTCTTTCTTGCAGTTCTTTAAAACTTTATAAAATGTTGTTGGTAACCTTGGGTTCATTTCTTTGTAATGTTGAACTGTTGTGAGTTTACTTGTTTAAAATGGCAACAAGAAACTGAGGGAAGTGCTACTGTTCTTATTGTATTAGGAAAAACCTCTGTTTTGAAAAATAGTTAGTTCCCTGGGAAGGAAACAAGAATGAGTGGAGGCAGCTTTTATCATGAATTGCATTGTCCTAGTACTCGGAGTCTTGCTTATTATCATGGCTCAAGGAAATTTCTAAAGAAACAAATAAGAAATGTTTCACAAGTTGCAATTTCTGAGGAAGCCAAGAGTGATTGTTGCACATGTGGGGCATTTTACTGTGAGGTACCTTGCACTGTGGGATACCCCCCATAGGAGAGGCATAGCTGATCAGAGCCTTGCCTGAATGTTCATACATAACAAAATATCTCACATCTCTATTCATCACATAGTATGATCTAAGTAGAGACTGCTATGGACTACATAGAAGCTCTTCTAGTTCCTACTTTTAACATAATGTGGGTCTAACATAATGTGGATCTAAGCATGTTATGGTGGATAAGCATACCAGTAACTACTAGTCTTAATGATTACATATTATTTGGTGAGAACAGAATGCTAGCTAGCTGATCCAACATAGCTCCTCTTTTGTTCTCATTGTAGGAAGAGGTTTGTTGCATACTAGTGGTATGAAACAATCCAAAACAATATGAAATTTCAGCTATTGAGTTCGTAAGTGTTGTACCGACAGTAGGCGTGATTACCAGATGTAGGGTAAAAGTGGTGCGCACAACAACGTTTTATGTGCTACTTTTTAATGCTACATGAATATGGGATGACAGGAGCTAGATAGTTGCTGAAATGGATAATTCCTAGAGTATGTTACAACACAGTGTAATAAAAAGATGTAGGGAAATCATTATTGACAGCATAGCAGAACAGGCGTGCCTTATATAGTACTAATAGCTGTTCCAGTTATGTATATGTATTGGAGTAACTTTCACTGAGGGTTAGTTCTCACACATTCATATACATGAGTTCATTACTGCACAGCTAAGAACTCACATTCAATATGTGAATTAACTTTATTGAAAAACATTGTATATGCCCTCATGTTCAAAGAGCTATCTCTGGTGGTAACATCAAAACTCTCTCATTATCCTTTATTCTCTCTGTGGATTTCACCTCCTGATCCCATTGCCTGGAACATGATTGTAGGTTCTATGTGTATATACTCTATGAATATAAACAGGGATCCTGGTTACAGAGTCAATCCTACATACAGTTCTTTGAAGCCCATTCTCATGTTTTGCTCAGTGCATAGGCAGTGGACAAAAGAAGTCAGGGGTTGGGACCAAGATCACAAGCTGATGTAGGTCCATGCACTGATTGAAATAGAGAACAGACATAATGAAGCAGGAATGTGGATTTGTGCTCTGCTTAAATAACACATTGACATTGCAATATGGATAGAAGAAGTAGGCCACAACTTTTACTGATTACAGCTGCTGAAAGTGTTGGTACACACTTCCTGGACCCAGGAATCAGCTAATCTGCCTGCTGATTGATGAGCCCGACCATCCGGCCCACTGCCAGAACCCCTGGGGCAGATGCCCGCTCATGGTCCCCCTGCCACCAGAGAGTGCAGGAAAGGCATCTGCCCCTGACAAGGCATGGCCATATTTTCCACTTCCTGAGTCCTGTAAGTTAACCCGTATTCCTACTGATGCTCGAGCACCTGGGAATTGATGACCTGGATTCAGGATCCATGCCAGCTATCCCCCAAAAGTTATGACAAGTTAACAACATGTATACATAGATGGCACATAGCCTGTATACAAAACATCAGACTGAACACATGACAAAATAAAGGGTGGGTGAGCTGGCTGATCCCCTCAGTACAAATGACAGGGCATGTGAGGGAGCTGGCTCCATATAACTGACATCCTAACCTGACAGAAGCCTACATCTGGGTGTCTCAGGTCCTCCCAGCCAGCCAATTAGTTTAAAACAGGTTCAAACTTACTAAAACAGGTTTCCACTTTTCCCAGAGCTGCACAAACTGCACAGGGCCCTGGGAAGAAGAATCCTGGCTGGCCGCCATAACTGGCAGCTGCTGGTGCTGCATTGCCACCCCGGAGGCACAACGATGCCATGTGGTAATTGTTTTTCTTCCCTAATTTTTAGAGGCGTTCAACTACTTTTTAGAGTTATAGTGCTAAAGTGGTATAGCCTTATATCACTTTAGTAGTATAATTGTACAAAAAAAAGACACCCCCCCCCCAAATTAGAAACAGAAACAGGAATAATGTGTGAGACAGGGAGCATGGCTCCTTGAGGAGGAGCATATTCAGTGAGGTATTGAGTTCACAGAGGGGATGGAAACACATGCATATCATATGTCAGCCATACCTCAAGAGAAAATAAAAATGGTTAAAAACAAATGTGCAGCAAAAAAATAAGAGCCAGACCTCCGGTATATTTAGGGATGACTGGATGTGAGAGGTAAAACAACCATTACAAGGTGAGAATGCCCCTAATATTTCTAAGAGAATGCCCTAATATTTCTAGAACAACAGGGTAGACTGAAGGAGTCCTAAGTCCACAAAGGGTGTGTTTAGTCAAATGCATACAATGTGTGAGTGAAAACAAAATTTAAAAATTCTTCTTGAGTATAAATTTTGCCTGGAAACCTTAGTATATAGTAGTTCATATCTAATGGATGTGGTTCAGCATTTTTCAAGCAGAAAACCTGAGCTTTACTGTAGTCTTACAGTGTTGCATTTACTGTGCAGTCTTGAAGCGACATCTTAAATTAGTCATTATTTTAGTTTTTAATTTTTCTAGGTATTGAACTTCTCATTTATTGTGTCTATTCTTTCATAAAAAAAGAGGGCAAACATTTAAATTTGTTTTAGGTAGAACGATATAAAATGAAATAAATGATAATTAAACAAAGTCCCTATGTTTTGCTTCTCTTGAATCAAGACCAAGCTATGTATATCTTTTTCTTGAACATTTCCTTTTACTTTTAAAAAGACAGTTTCTGGTATTAAGAAAGAAAGGAAAAAAGAAAGAAAGAAACGGGGGGGGGGGTGGTGGTTGGAAAATGAGCAGAATGGATAAGAAGTGGCCAAGAAGGAAAGATTTAACTAACCACTCCCCTTTCAGTACTTCACTGAAACTTACAGGAGCTAATTCAATAGTTGGCTTTTTAAATTATTATTATCATGAAAGAAAATGTTGAAGAAAAATGGCCATGGCCATGTGTAACTGATCTTTAGCTTTCAACAGGTCTTCCAAGAGCTGCCTAGGAGACCATAAATGCGTACTTCATAGGCCTTTCTATGTGGATGCCCTTCAGTGAGACTATGTTACTAGTTTTGAATGACTGTGTTGCATTATTACTCTCATCTTCAGTATTTCTCTTTGGTTTAATTGTTCAGACTTCAGTTGCACTGACTTCACATGCATATCACTGGGACAAAACTATGCTCCTATCCTGGGCATAGATTAAAGCCCAAGGTTCTGCTTTTTCATTCTGTCTAGAAGATGATGTGACATAGACTTGTGTGCTGATTAAACCTGATTAAATCAGTTAATCTAACTGGTGAGACTGCTTATGCAAATTATGAACAAAGGATGACCTGGCATTTGCTGGGCTGTACACGCATAAGCTATAGTTGATTGAACCTCAGGTTGGTACTGCTCATCCAACCAACTCACATGTGAGCTTCCTCACTGGCTTTTTTGCAGGCATCTTTCATCAGCATTAGTATGCTTTTTCTGTATTGAGGATTATCTGTCTTTCTGACATGTCTGTTTAGTTGTAGCAGAAAGGACTGCCCTTGGCAACAGTCTCTTCCCAGCTCAAAGGTCATTTCGAGACCTCAGTTGACACTAGGACACTAGAACAGTGATTCCCAACCTGGGGTACATGTACCCCTGGGGTAAGAATGAGGACATTTAGGGGTACACACACACACACACACACAGAGAGAGAGAGAGAGAGAGAGAATAATGGCAGAAAAAGTATAAAGTGTAAGCCATTCTCAGAGGACATCACAACTCGACGCGGTTCTTGATTGCCCATGGTGTTGGTGTCCCTGCACTGGAACCTTAACAAACAGTGAGCAGGAATCACTGAGATAAAAAGAAGAGTGACACACAAGCTGAACTTCCAACTGCCATTGACCCACAAATATTTTTTTTAAAAGAGTCTTCTTCACACACATATGCACATACAGCCTTCTGTTGGAGTTACTGCAACCTTAGCCCTGTCCACATTGCATGGTTTCTCGAGCCTTGTGTGCATGTTTTTCTTTCCCTCTTCCTTGTGTCCCTCTCCATAAGGAGAGAGCACACGTGGTGGAAACATCCAGTTCCTTCCTAAGTCTGTCAGAGGGAGGGACACGCAGCACCAGTTGCTGCTCCCTGTGCCTTTGGCCAGGAGCAATCCAGATCTTGAGACCACAGAGAACATGCAGGTGGGTAACAGGGCATGATGGGTTGGATATGCCTGGGCAGGGTCTGGACATCCTGCCTGTCCTTCCATGGGTCTGGGGATGTCACCTCAGAGTGCACAGAAGCTTTCCGATGTTGCTTACCCCTCCTCAAAGAAAGGGCATGTTTTTGGAGGGGAAGGGTACAGTTTATGGAAGTAGGCTGCCGCAGGGTACAAAAGTGAAGAAAAGGTTGGGAAGCACTGCACTAGATGATACTGTTCAAGATCAAACAATAACCATGCAAGAGTCATCATGGAAGGTGAGGTGAGATTGGTTCACAGGCTTAGAACCTAAAATCAACTTTGAACTCAGAATACTATTAAAGGATCCATAAAGGAAATGTGCCCAAAGTTTTCGAGCTTGGGATCTGAGCACAGAAACAAAAGACACATCAAACAGTATGTGCAAATGTTGAAAAACATAATATAAATATGTATAATATATAAATAAATACACAAAATATAATTATTTATATTAAAATATAAATAAATATAAAATATAAACAAACAAATACATACACACACACATCACACAGTAGAGATCTCACTAGGAATAGTCAGTCACTTAATTTGTAATGCTGCCATTTGGGTCCTAAGCTTTTCATTTTCTAGAAAAGAAATGGTTAGTATGAAGTGAAATGGGGATACAGCATTTGATATTCATGAACCTAACAGAGTGTTCACCTCTGCCTTTTTTTTTTGTTTGTTAAAGGTAACTGAAATGTATTTAGTGTTATCAAACTTCTTTAAGAACAAGTCCATACATTAAATAAATAAAAATGTTTGAATCTCACCATGTTGTTTTGCTTAACATTTCATTAGAATATTATAGGACTTGCCATTAATGTATTCAGTTGGCAAAGTCTTTTCCTTTGGCAAAAGAATATATTGGCAAGAAATCAGATAAATGTGACTCTTACTGGAAATCATGAAGAAATGGTTCGGCCACACAGCAGCTTCAATAGCAACGTTTAAAAATTATGAAATTCTAGAGTTCTTAGTTTGGTCAGATCTTGGCCTATTCTAGATTTATGGTTACCACTGATTTCCCACAAATCACTTTTATGATTGTAACGACTGTTAGGGAGATGATGTACTCTTTGTCTACTTACAACCTAATCAACCTAATAATATGATGAGAATTCATAATTGAGATCAAATCATGTATGAATAGAAGATAAAAACTGATGTCTGTTAAGACTTTCTTCAGAAGGGGATTGTTTTAGAACTGTAGTCCTAAATCACCCAGGATTGAAAGCTGCATATGTCAGTGTCATCCACTGATAAAGTAGATTTTAGCTTATGAAAATTCAAGCTATTAGTTATTTTAAGTGCCATAGGACTCTGTCTTTTCTGTCTGAACAAAGCATCACTCTGAAACTGGTATGGCAAAATCACCTCACGACAACAATTTGTTATAACGTAAGTTTTGATCAGGATTCAGGAAACTCATTCAGGAAAATAGAGTAATTAAATTAGCAGTAAGAATGATCGCTATTTTTTATAATATATCAGTTTGGAATGTCTTATGAACTGAGCACAAGCGGCAGTATACAGAATTTGTTTTCCATTATAGCAACTGTAATATGTCACATTATTATTTTGTGACTTGTAGGAGTAGGTTTTCCTTTTATTTCTCTGCATCTCTGACAAAACTAAGTTATTTGCTATTTTAGTCTTTTATGTATTCTTTAGCAACCGAAGAAGACATTTATCTTAAAAAGATGACAAGGAGCATACATGGTAATTTGCAGAATGACTAGCACAGCAAGAAAATGTGCAGACTGTATTTCCCAGTACGCCTAACATCACCAAGCTGCATATTGGGAAGTACAGACTACATAGGTGTGTAATGCTTATTCTCTGACGAATTTACCTATCCTTTTCTGGTGCTCACTATGTTCTCTGGATTATGGTCTTTAAAACTGCAATTGGAGGAAAAATTACTGACAATAAAGCAGATACATACAGTACGAATGTTAGTCCTTGACAAACTGCAGTTGGTATGTTGATAGGCTCCTATACATTTAATAGTTGTATAGGACAGAGGTAGGTAGACTTCAGGTTTATGGGATTTCAGCTAGAAGCCTGAGGTCGACCTAATTGTATCAGAGGCAAAAGAATTGATTTAAAAAGTAGTGGGGGTCAGGGCAGATGTGAATTGATGACCAGGATGCAGAGTTAATTATCTACAGCATACTATGCGCAATTCATGTTCAGTCTAGGGACTTATTTTTAGTACCAGTCATGAGCTTTCACACACAATTTCTGCCTTCTCTAGTTGTTACTTCAGTAACTTACTTTAGGGAAGAAAAACATTTTTGTTGTTGTTATTAGCATTAGCAAGCCTTGCCAGTTTTCTTCAAATCAGAAAAAGATCTGAGGATAGATTCTGATTCATATTCTTCCTATCCCTCGTGTAGGTGAGGGAATGAGGAGCTTAGTATTATATAAGGGTAACAGGCAGTCTTTGTTGTCCTGGGATGATGGAGTAGTGGATTGGTAGAGTGTACGAGTATGCTATATCTCTAAAGACCCAAGGTAGAAATTGCTCAGTGCAATTTAGTATACTCAGTATTTAGTGTACTCAGTATTTAGTATATTCAGATGCAATTGTCCATTGTTAAGTGTTAAAAGACATTGTTGGGAAAGAAGATATGTAAATGTAGGATTACATTAAATTTAGTCACCTGGCAGAACTAGGAATGATGGCAAGTCATTCTTCTAATAGGTCTGTTGGAAAATTACTTGGCTGAGAAAAGATAATTTGATTCTTAAACTGCAAGAAGAATTTAATCATTTGACTGATTTATTCCCTGGCAGTATTTGGCATCTGTAATGCTCTTGACACTTCTTAGAAAATCCATACATCTGTCCCTGCTTCTGCATTTATAATCACAGTGATGTATGTACAACTGTAAAGAAGATCAGAGCTGAAGTCTTGGAAAATGAATTGCAGTCAATCATACTTGCTACACTACATGAATGTGGGTAACTGACACTTCATTTGATACCCACACTGAAACCAACATTAAGTTAATGGAAGGCCCACATGTTATTGTATTTCATAAATAAAGCCCTTTTCTGATTCCATTTGAAGAAGTTGTTTAAACTGAAAGGCCATCTAAATTTCTTAGCCTGCAGTCTAAATAACACTTACTACGGAGTAAGTTCCATTGAACACCAAATGTACTTTTAAGTGAGCATATGTAGCAATGCTTTGCAAATTACAGATAGTCATAAAATTGGTATCTACATAATCTTGTTGATCTCTTATATGCTGTTAGGAAGTTAAATGTGGGTGTAAAGCTTCCCATCATATCTGAGGGTCTGTATCCCATTATGCCATTATGCTGCCTCTTGTACTAGTGGTTCCACATTTTCAGAGTTAGGAGAAGGGTGTGACTGATACTGCCATTACTGGACATACACTTGTGCAAAGCAGTTGCACAAGTGGTTGCGCAAGAGCTTGTTCAACTAATTGTGTGAAGCTGTAATCCAGGGCAATTGTGCTAGCTGGGATATACACTTTCTAACGTTAAATTGGATTTTGGCTAGTGACCTAAAATGATAGTTTGAAGAGGATTTGCAGGGCTTGGCACTGTCCATGGCAATTTGTGGTAAAAGTGTGGTGGTGTATTGTTGCAGCTACAGCATGATCAAGGATGATTAAGTTGAAATTCAAAGTAGACTGAACGAAAGCAGCACGTTAACCCATATACTGCTTGCAATTTCTTAATATTGGTTATTAAATAAGCAGACTAACTTCTGCTATGACATGTCATCTGTGTTGTCTTCTCTCAGCAATTCCATATGAAGTTATTGCGTGTTATCATGAGAACTTTAAATGCTTATAAAATCTAATTTAAATCCTGTGAAACTGTCACAAAGATTCTTTTGGAATCCATTAATTTTCTGCTCTTGTAATCCTAAGGGATTCTGTTAAGTAATTTTTATACAATTATTTAATCAGCCCAACTGTTGCTTTTGCAGCCCCACAATAGTAGTGTCCTGTTGTCCTGCATTACTGTACAGTATATGCTTTCTGTCTGTATGGTTGGGAAATAACAACAGAAATGACATCTAATTGCTTACATGCATTTTGTCTCTAGTAAATAACATCAAGGGTTGTTCAAGTATTCCTACACATTAGTTTTATTTCACTTTGAATGTGGTAAGAGGGACAGTGAGTGCTACATAGTTAATAAGATCTAGGGAGATTTCCATAAGAAAGCAAGTAATGAAAGAATAGAGGACATATGGAAGTACTTGGCAAATCACATCCGTCTGGAAAAATCAGAAAAGTTCTTTTACAAACTGGTCAGAGACGGTAGACAAACTTCTCCTATGTATTATAATTTCTGTCTGTAATCTTAAATTTCATCTTAATCAATGTCTGTCATAGCATCCTACATTAAAAAGCAGATAATGATAACCCAGTTTGTTTCATTTATTGCGTACTTCTTAAAACAAAACTCTCACAGCCTCAAAATCAGTTCTGGGGGGAAACTATGGTAGTCTCAGGTTTTTTTCCTTTTTTTCTAAGGCTGCATTTTGAGGAGTTAAAATCATCCTGGAAAGAAAAGGCCTGTTTAATCTTTTCCCCTTCAGTTGTTTTAATAAGCTGTTGTTATTCCCACAATCACTAAAAAGCTCTGTCATATCTCAGGTAACGGTGGTAAGTTCTCAGAGAAGAGCCTCAGGTCTCAGTGACAGGATAGATATGATGTTCCTTCACTTGCTTGCCATTTGTGATTCATGATGCTTTGTTAGAGCAAGCTGTAATTCCTTGTAGTAGAGGTAACCAAGATTGATATGTAATTAATTAAAGTATATTTATTTGTATCTCTTCAGTAATAATAAAGGAATGGAATATTCATGATTGCTGTTTCCCTGCTCTAGTGTAATAAAATATTTATTATATTATATAGCCATTGTATATTAAGTGCAGGATTCTTTTGGTGTTATCTGATATATCCTTGACTCAGTTTTGGATCCATGGTTGGCCATACATAGAATAAATGAAGTATCATTGATTTCAGTGGACCTACTGTAAATATGACCAAGTCTGGACCCAACAAATAGGCTTAGATCCTATGTCATGGAGATGT
This sequence comes from Cyclura pinguis, assembly GCA_030412105.1. Classification (NCBI taxonomy): domain Eukaryota; kingdom Metazoa; phylum Chordata; class Lepidosauria; order Squamata; family Iguanidae; genus Cyclura; species Cyclura pinguis. The sequence goes on from CM059599.1 coordinate 125,728,058, forward strand.
AGTGTAAAAGCTCTGTATGCAGAACTGTGCTATGTCTCTCCTCTTAACCCCCAACCCACATTTTAGCTGCAGAACCCCCTTGCCGTGGCCATTTAGTGACCCATAGAGAACAGGAGGGATCATAGGGACACAGCCAGATGCTTTTCTGATGCCCCCAGTTCTTCACCAGTACTTAACTGACAAGGGATAGGGGGCTCTTCCAGTTAAAATACTTGGTTTGAGGGGGATTTTGGTCATTGAATAAGGTTGGTAGAAAATTCTGACCTCCCCAATGTCCAAAAAAAATTTCCTTACGATGGCATAAGTTGGACTTACACCACGGTAAGTCACTAAGTCACTAACACGATGCTAGGACACCATTGTCTTTGTTTCCTCTCTGGCTCTCCACAGACAGCACATGTGTTGTGGCCTAATTCACAAGTGCAAGCAGCAGCATGGTGCCTGCCTGAAATGCTGTTTGTGCTGAGGCAGCACTCTTGGTATAAAGTTTGCATAAAGCAGGTTCTGACAATAACTGACACCTTTTACTGAACTACCAAGTATCCAACTGCCTCCAGAAAGCTGTTGTCTGCTTATATCTATTGGGCATATTTCTGTCCTTGCAACTTGCCATACCATTAGTGTTGCTTTGCATCAGAACTATGCCCTTTAACATATTGAACTCCAGTTCTAATCAGCCCGAGCCAGGCTGCTTAATGGTAAAGTAGGGTGGAAGTAATCATTTATCAACATCTGTCCCTACATAGTGTTGTGGAGTCAAGCATGTCTTAGGTACACCTAGAATAGATTGTATGATGGATATTAGCATATGATTTTGGGGATGGGAGAAAGGAAGAAAAATGACTATTACTTGCTGATATGGCTATTTTTGGAATGAGAAGTTACTCAAGGCTTATTCTCTGCTGCTGTGTTTCAGAGCTCCAAAGTTATTTTACAGCGCTGCCCTAGAGCTGTCATAGTGGTAAAGGGTTAGCATCTTCTGGTCTGAAGCCAAACTAACTACTCAGCATTGGACTTTTCTTTTTCTAAGTGCTTGCCAAGAGGCCACAGAAGCTGTAAATTATGGGTGGAAAATATTTTTAAAGGACAGTATTTGCAGACTAAATTTACCAAGTGCAGCTGGTTTGCTATATTTTCCAAATCAGATTTTAAAATATGATCCAGCTGTTTGCATTTTGCAATTAACTGACATACCAACATTATGTCAAAAGGCCCTCAACTGACTTCCTGACTTACTATACACTTGGGATACTGGGCATTAGTCTGGAGTCAGTGGTAGGTTGCGCTTTGCAGTTTTGCAAGAATATGAATGCATAGGTGCCTTATCTTAACGGTGTTTCCTTTTGGTTTAGTTTACTAATCCCATAAAAAACAGTTTAAGAAATCTGGCACTGAAATATTCACAATGTAATTTGATTGGATTTTTTTATGCTGAGCATCTTCAAAAGACAACATACTTTTAGTCTCTGGTGGTGCATCAAAAACCAGAATAGTGGGTCTTAAAAGATCTGAATACGTGTTTAGTCCAACCAGCACACAGATCTTTTATCCCTACCTGCCTGTTCTTAGAAGAACTTGTGTGGCCTAAAGAAAATCAGTCTAGACTCAGCCTGCTTCTTCTAGTAGCCAGCACACCACAAAGCATGGCCATTTCAGCACAAAGTCGATACATCGTAATAGCGTCGAATCCTTACCCTCCTGTCTGCATGTTGAACCATTTTAGCGTCATAGTTTTCCTCATGGTTCTGCACATTTTCAGTTCTTAGCATGGTTAACTTCAACGAGAAACCTCTGTATTGTAAAACTGGAAAAACTCTGATGTAAATCTCCCAAACTGGTTTTGCTTGATTTTTCACCTACATGCAGAAAAGCAGCATCAATTCACAGCACAGAAGTGGCCAGTTCTGGGCGTTCCCAGGCTGTCCCTTCCATCCTTTCCATCCTTATCTTTCTCCACCTTTCAAAGGACAGGCTGCCTCCGTTATTGTCTTCATGCATCTTTTTTCCCCCTTACCCATGCACCTTGGCCAGCTTTTGCTCAGCCTCCCAGCTAGATCTTGTACCCTGTTGAGACAAAAGCGGGGTGCCACAGGGTTCTGTCCTGGGCTCAGTGCTGTTCAATATTTTCATCAGTGACTTGGATGAAGGAATAGAGGGCATGCTCATCAAATTTGCAGATGACACCAAATTGGGAGGGGTTGCTAATACGCCAGAGAACAGGATCAAAATTCAAAATGACCTGGACAGATTGGAGAGCTGGGCCAAGGCTAACAAAATGAAATTCAACAGAGAGAAGTGTAAGGTCCTACACTTAGGTAGAAAAAATGGAATGCTGAAATATAGGATGGGGGACACGTGGCTGGATGGCAGTACGTGTGAAAGGGATCTAGGAGTCTTAATAGACCACAAGCTGAACATGAGTCAGCAATGTGATGCGGCAGCCAAGAAAGCCAATGCAATTCTCGGCTGCATCAATAGGAGTATGGTGTCTAGATCGAGGGAGGTACTGGTACCACTCTACTCTGCTTTGGTTCGACCTCATCTTGAATCCTGTGTCCAGTTCTGGGCACCCCAATTCAAGAAGGACATGGTCAAGCTGGAGCAGGTCCAGAGGAGGGCAACCAAAATGGTGAAGGGCCTGGAAGCCAAGCCCTATGAGGATAGACTTAGAGAGCTGGGTATGTTTAGTCTGCAGAAGAGAAGGTTAAGAGGGGACATGATAGCTATGTTTAAATATTTGAAGGGATGCCATGTAGAGGAGGGAGAGGGCTTGTTTTCTGCCGCTCCAGAGACCAGGACAAGGAGCAATGGATTCAAGCTGCAGGAAAGGAGATTCCACCTGAACCTCAGGAAGAACTTCCTGACAGTCAGGGCTGTCCGGCAGTGGAATAGGCTGCCTCGGAGTGTGGTGGAGTCTCCTTCTTTGGAGGTTTTTAAGCAGAGGCTGGATGGCCATCTGTCGGGAGTGCTTTGAGGGTGTTCCTGCATGGCAGGGGGTTGGACTGGATGGCCTGTGTGGTCTCTTCCAACTCTACATTTCTATGATTCTATAAGTCACCACACGTTGCCTGCTGCTGCTGCTGCAGTTTTGAATTGCACTTTTTCGCTCTTGGCTCGCAGCTGTGCGGCCAGGATCGATCAGCTGGGCTGGAACTGAACTCAACAGCCTCTCCAGGGAAGGAAAAAGGGAGAAAGTGGAAGGGGAAGGCAGGCTGTTGGCCGGTTGAAGTAAGTCTCAGAGAATTAAACTAGATCTCTAAGTGAAATGTTTCTAAGAGGGGAACCTTAAAAGCATCCTTGAACATTGCTTGTGTCAGGATAGTTAAACAGCCAGCGGGAAAAGAGTGGATCTGGTAATGGACTGTTAAAACGTGCTTTTTTCCCACGTATCAATGAACATACATACCTATGTACAAACGTAGCTACATAGAAATGTGTTTAAAATGTGTTTTTTTAGAAAAGACTAATCAGTAATGGTGGGGCGAGGTGAGGGACAGGAATGGGAGTGGCCAAGGACTTGCTGTTGCGGTTGCAGCAACTGCTGTTCTCTGCATTAATACAGTGTAAATGGGGGGAGCGCAGACAGCACAGTTTCTGAATTGGAGTATAAAAACACCGCTCTTGACACGTGGTGAACCGCTCCTCTCCTCTTGTGTGGAAATGGCCCATGAGGATCCAAATAGGGCACAATACAGGAAAGGAGCAGATTAGCAAAATACATGCAGAGGTTTGAGCACTTCTGCCATTGGTTGTTCACTATCACGTTGGGGAGGACTGATATTTATGCAGGTTTTCCAGAACTATTCAAGTGAAAAGTGTAATCAAATCAGAATTGCAACAAAATATATGCTTTAGTTACATTTCAACTTTATTTTGCTTTAGTTAGCACCAGCATTATAATAAATCAGCTTAACTGAAAAACCTAATTCAAGATAAACAGCTTACTCTGCACTAGACATGATTTGCCTTTTTCATAATAATTGGTATTTATCTTAGGTTGCTGAGTGATTTTTCTTACAACAACAGCAGCAGCAACAGCAGCATCTAACAGCAAGCATATTTAGTCATGCATATAAAGAGCAATTGTAACAAATCTGAGGAACATGAGAAAGGAGTTTTCCCCAAATCATGTTGTGATTTCCAAAGGTGAACTTTGTTTTGGCTTTGAAATTATTTTTTTCCCTGAATGTTCACCAAAGTCTAATGTAAAAGAGAAACATATAAATCAGTCAGTATATGTTCTAACCTAACTTTATTTTCAACCTTAATTCTCTAAAAGTGGCTTTATACATGACTTATAACTTGTTCTTTCTTCTGCAAGACGATATCTGGAAGGTACAAAGGAGGGCTTTCATTTAAATGGAAAGTAAGCTTAGCCAATCAACCCTGAAGCATGATAGCTGTTTACCTTATAGGCTCAGGAAATGAGCAATGAAGGAAGCATCTTTATTTTAATTTGTTTAATTCCATCAGATCTTTGTAATGAGCTCAATTTACTCGTGAGCTCAGAATCAATATGTTCAAGCATAGTATCTAAAGAGGAGTAACCACTTTTTGTCATTTGTTCTTGTGTGCCTTCAAGTTGTTTCCAGCTTATGGTGATCCTAAGGTGAAGCTATCATGAAGTTTCCTAGGGCTGAGAGTGTGTGAGATGCCCAAGATCACCCAGTGGGTTTCCACGATTGAGCAGGGAATCAAACTTTGGTCTCCAGGATTGTAGTCCAATGCTCAAATCACTATACCACGCTGGCCCTGTAACCATTCATACCTACCTACATCCACTTATGACATCTGGTTTGCAGACTGGAGCCCAGTTCAGGAGTACACACTCCTTCCCTTCCTTTTTCTCTCTCCACCACAAATTGCAGTCTTAGCCATGTAGCTCTGGCAACAAGGGGTTAATGAACATTTGGCTTAAAACAGTTGAAAAGGTTACCCTCAGCTGATATGTTTGTTCAGTGGAAGTTTGTTGGCAGATGATTTAAGTAAAGCAACAGAGCCACTGTCAAATAACTATTTCATAGAACACATGACATGATGGAATAGGTTCTAAAAAATGAACATAGCTGCACACCAGAGAAAACTGATTAGTTTTAGTTTTAAATGGGAGTTGTCTTGCTTGGCATGCAAAAATATTATTACACACATTGACGGGTGTGGGCTTTTGTGCTGGGCTTTTGGGGGGGTTGGTAGAAGACACAGCTTTTAAATGGCTAAATATTACCGCTTTAATGTGGGGGAATCTGTTCATGTTCATGGGGAAAACATGTGTGTTTACATTTAGATGTACAATCTCTTTTTAAGGAGTCTGTAGAACTGTGATACACTGTGAACTGTGTAAGACACATGAAATATCTAAAATCAGGCCTTTGGTAGAGAATGCAGCTTAGATCAACAAAGAACGCAGGTATCTCATCTTTTCTATTAATAGCTAGCGTATGGGATTCTTCCCAGCAGTCAAATGTTTTGATTTAGACTGCAGTCCTAAATAAATTCATTGGATAGTTAGACATAGTGAATACTTTAATTTATTAGTAAACATATATAGGTTTGTACTAAACTTCTTAAAACAATTTGCCTTATTTGGAATAAGTCATCTTGTTTGTAGGAATCACTTTTGAAACTGCAGTTCTTTAAATCTCTACAGAAATTTTGATCTTCCATCTGTGGAATGTGTGTTTGAAATGCCTCGTATCTAACAGTCGTACCATAGTAACACGTGATAGGATCAGAACAAAGGAAAGTCTGATTCCCACACAGAGCTTGGACAAGTTCCAATTTAGAGCTGCAACTCTGAACAGCCATGTTGCTAGAGAAAGCTGGGAGTGGTAGTCCAAAATGAAACTTGTCCAGACATTGATCTCACAATATATTGGACTTCCACTATACTCTGGCAAAGTGTAGCCCCAGGGCCGTTTTTATGGTCCCCAGCCCCTGGGAGTCATTTTTTAAAATGTGTTTTGCTCTTAAATGCCCCCAAAAGCCCTTCCAGGAGTATGGAGGGCATTTCCAACAGATTTTGGGGGGGGGGGGCTGGAATTGGTTGAACGGAATTTACGAAATGTTTGTAATATTTTTCAGGGGTTTTTTGCTCCAAAATGCTTTCTAGGAGGTATGGGTGCATTTCCACCATGGTCTATCTCCCTGCCGTGCAACTTGGAGCCTCCACTGAGTTTCCTCCCTTCTTTCTACTCCATCTCTTCCTTCCAGCCCCCCCCCCCAACACTTGGCTCATCTCATTGCTGCTGCCAGCCAACCTGCCTGCTTGCCTGCCCGCCCTCCGTAGAGCAGCACAAAGCGGCTAAAGTGGCACAGAATGACTTTAGACAGAGGGCAGGTGGAGAGCCGTCAGGCAGCAGCGGTGCAGTGCCTGCCGGAGCAACAGAACAAGGAGCGTGGCGAAAGGGGGACGGGGTGAGCTGAGATGCAGGGGAAGAGGGAGGAGGAAGTTAGTGGGGTGGCAGAAGCAAGTTGGTGCAAGGGAAGAAAGTAGCAGTGAGGAGGAGAGGTGGCTCTTTTCCTCCCGCCTCAGTCAACGGGCTTACCCAGGTCACCCTGCTAGGGGACTTTAGGCACACCGTGAACTTCAATCAGCTATTTCATTTTGTAATTTGAGGACAATATTAACATCTCCTACAGCACAACTTTTTAAAAAAATGCATTAATGTATGAACAGTTTTAAAAGTATATTAAAATGTCTCATTGTGGCGACGTAACTATAGGCCTAAACGCCCTGAAGTCCCCCAATCTCATCTGTTCTCAGAAGCTAAGCAGGATCAGCCCTGATTAGTAGTTGGATGGGAGACTGCTAAGGAATAGCAGGAGGGAGCTGGCAAAACCACCTCTTGAGTGTTCCTTGCTTAGGAAGATCCTATGAAATTCATGGGGTCACCATAAATCGACAGGTGACTTGAAGGAACATACGCACATAGAGAGAGTGAGGAAACTCACTCAGATACGCTGCAGTGTCTCATAATCTGCCTTTTGATACCGATGGACACTTACTGCTATATTCCTATCTTTATGTTGTTTAGTGGTGTCATCTTTACTTGTCACTTTTGTGTGTTTTTTAATCTGACTACTGCCAAAGAAACCCCCAATTAAGTCGTTAGATATAATGCAAATTTTTTCATGGCTCTTTTTAGAATATCATACACTAGCATATTTACCTGGCATAGCCCAAGATTTTATTTTCTTAAAGGTAATACTTGTTAGAAATACCTTAGGAATTACCTTACCTTACCTTAGGAATTAGATGCAGCTGAAATACACAGATTTGAGATCTTGTGTCTCTCATTCCCCAAACTGTCTTGTCCATCCAGCACCTTTAACTTTTTCCCATATTCCCCAATCCAGTCTGTATTCAGTGTTGTTAACATACAGAATTTGGTTTCCTGAGGGAATACACCGCCCTCCTCCTTCTTGCTGGTAGGCCTCGTCTCCATAGCAACCGGCCTGAGCTCTCTGGCTGAGAATTCTAAAGGTCCCTCCCTGAAATGCCAACCCTAGGATTCCATAGAATCTTCACAGCCAGCCAATCATATGAGGTCTTTTCACCTCACACAGCCAATCATATGAGGTCTTCACCTGCCTGACACAGACAAACAGACAAATTCCCTCACAAACAAACCTTGACTTTTATGTAGTAGACAAAGGAATCATACATTGCAATTCGCAGTGGAGGAATCTTCAAAATTCGGAATGAGGAAAGCCTTCTCACAGGCGGAGTTGTATTTGTATGGGACTCTGCTTTCTCATCCTGCTGTATAACATATAGTCCCTGCCTTTGCCTTCCATGCTGCAGTGCTGCCTTGTTGCAAATTAGTGTGAAATGTGATACATTGTATAGCTAAATAGGCTATATGACTACAATTGAAAAGTGGCACTTTGCTTAAAGAAAAAAATGCGTATGTCAAAACAAGTGCCAATCTAGTGTGGTAGGCATGATTTCGTCTTTGATCTTTGCTATGGCACAACTTTTCATGGTTTGCTTCCACTTCTCAATATAAGTCTTTTCTATGCCCATTGCACTTTAGGTACTTTTGTAACTGCATTCCCTACTGCCAGCTAATGTATCACAGACACAGAACTAAGCTAGTGCAATTATGTAACGTCTATTGTGTGATAAAGTCCATAGAGTAAACTTGAATGCTTATAATATAATTCTAATTCATTGTAAATTGCTAATACTAATAGTTAACAAGAGAAAACAAACTGTTAAACAGTTCCTCTGTTAAAACAGAGAGAACATTACATCAAGTGAATTTTTGAAAAGTGTAAGTGTAGGATGTGACAATTTATGATAGGTGGAAATTACAGGTCTGGAGATGATAGATCTGGACAGTCCACTGCAAGTGTACATTACACGTTTAAAAGCACTATGTTTTGCTAAACTCTGAATGGTGAAGCAGGGAAGAAATTAAGAGATGCAACCTTGCAAACATTTCTGTTAGTCTCAGAAATAAGACTTGCTGAATTCTGCCCAGGATTGCAAGAGGGAAAAAATTGTGAAAAAGAGAGAGAGAGAATATTATCCCAAAACTTTTGAAGAGACATGTTGATTTCACCAGGTAGAAATATAATGGCAGAATGTCAAGACAATTGCATTTCTTCCCCTTTAACTCAGTGTATGATTACACTTTTGACTGAAGCTTTAATGTTACCAAAGAGTAATGTACTGTGTTAGTGTAAAGAGTTCCCCCACCCTCATAACTAGAAGCTTCTAACAACAGTAACTAGATCTGGTATCTTGTGGTCTGCAAACTTTTAGTTTGTTCTCTAACTACCACTTCCCCCACCAGTCCAACGGCATGGAAGAGTCCACATACTGACTTGTTCCTAACTTGCTTCCTTTCCTCAAACACAAAAGTGTGAAAGAAAGTGGGAGTCAGACTCACTTTCAGTGCAAATGCTTTAAGGGCAAATCACTGAAATCTTCTTTTGCTTTTGTTCTTGAGTTGTATTGACCCCCCAAATTATTGAGAAATGAAAAATTGGATGAATAAAAAGGATTCAGCAAAATGTTATCTTTGTAGTTTATTTCAGGGTGAAATGATTAATACATTGCATGTAAGAAGGATGAGGCCAGACTGCTCACCACAAACATCTGTTTATAATTTAAATACTGCAAGATATATATTTTTTCAAATCACTGTATGGTCATTCTGACTCAGCTGTGTATAGCCAGAGTCTGCTGTTCAAGGAACTGATCTTGTGCTGTTATTCTACATGTATGTCTTGTGTTCATAAAGACTATCCACAGAGGAAATACAATCAAAAATCTATATTTCTTTAGTTTTATGACTGCAACTGTTTAGCATGAACATACTGACTCACTTCAAAGTTCTGACAGAAGCGATTTCATTTTGTCAGAAACACCATATGAATTGTGTAGCTATACCTTTTAAATATGCTTCATTCCCACCCCCACCTCCACCCCTTTATTCTCAACTATCACCTTCATCAGGAACTACCGTCCGTCAGACAGATATCCTCTGTCTACTTTTTTCAGTTCATCTTATGTAACAACTGCTGGCCATGTTTCAGCTAAATTTATGAAAACCAGGGAATTAAATCAAGTCTCAGCTCAAGGGTTCAAGTTTATCAAAAATAAGCAAAATGTGCAAACATAGGCTTCAGCATTGTGTGGTTGTGGGAATCCACTTTTCCCATGACTGCAGTGAATATTTGTACTTCCGCTTTCAGTGACAAAATTGTGCATTTGCTGTTGCCAGTGAATGGCTTGCACAGGCAGCCTGTTGGAGAATGTGGGCTGGATTCCTATTGGTGCATTGCACTTGTGAAACATTTTATTATGCACTGTGTGTAGCCGTGAAGAAAATAAAGCAGATTAATCACTGTTGCTGCCAGGAAAAGAAGGCTTTCAGCTCCAAGTAGTCCATTTCAGTTTGTGGCTACTACAGGGGTCCTTGAAGCTAAATGTGCTCTGGAAAGCCTAGCTTGGGAAAATCACCTGTGCCATGGGACAGGTGACTTTCTAAGCCTGTCTACCCAGAGTGGTCAGTGGTGGAGCTTGGAGTGTATGGAGGGCAGGCATGGGGCTATGGTGTGAGGGGCATGACCACTGTGCAGGGGGCATGGCTGTGTTGCATGGGGGCATGGCCAGGGCGTGCGGGGGCATGGCTGTGGGCTGGTACGCCCCAGAAACGTAGCCGCCCATGGCGAATCACCCCCTCTCACATTCCTACGCTACTGAGAGTGCTTGTAGCTCCAAAGGCCTATCTTTAAACAAAACATTTTTTTTTTACTTTTTATCTGTTTTACTTCCTTTCTGGTTGCTGAGTGTGCTGAATTTTTCTTCCTGCCACTGCTGCATCTCTGTTGCCTACATAATTTTATGTACCCAGTAGAATCTTGGCCATTATTAAATCTGCGGAGGGGGGGGGAGTCTGAACTTGATACATACCTAATTACATATAAACAATAATCTTGCAAAAAATAAGCAAAAGCAGCTCAACAACCGCTTTATATAGTTCAGACAGATTTCTGTGCTTTTGAAAGTGAAAGCAAGGGCATGATATAAATTAAATCGGTTGCTGGAGAAAATAACCATTGCAAAAACTCACACTGTACTTTTGCCAGTAAGCTTACCAAGCACATGAAAAGGAGAAACTATAGAATTAAAGGGGCAGATTTTGCACATTCCAACATACATAGAAGCTTTTATGTAGCAAATTGAACTGGTTAAGCAATGAGAAAGTACCAAACTATTTTGTCAGAAGCTCAAATGAGTTCAGTCACATCCCTGATGTGTGAAATGAAAGACTGAGCTGACTTTTAGAAATGTGTAACTGTGCAGATTTTAAGAAATAAACTGGTCTCTGCTAAATAAAATTCTTCAGGTCCTTAACTTTGGGTTTGCTGGGAAGCAGACTGCATTGTAATACTACTCACTACTTATTGCTACTTTTATTCGATGCCAGAAACAGGGATGTTTAAGTGATTTCTAGGCAAATGCACAACAATTTCAGCAATATAAAATTGGCCATATTCCTAGTTTTGCATAGAAAAGTAATAAAGCATGAGATACTGAGTGGAATCGCATGTCAGTAAAATTGTTCTACCTGAACAATATCGCATGATTTTCGCATCTACTAGACTGAATGCACTTCCAAGATCTCATTAACTCACTCCCTGGGGACAAACCTTTCTGGACAGATAGATAAAATTACTGCACATCTTTCCAGACCACAGTAGGGAGGAGGTATTTTAATCAAGATGCTTCCTTACCAATGTCTTTGATAATTTGAGTTTGTATTTGAAACAGTGACACATTTTAAAAAGATTAACATTAGCGAAGGCTGTGTTTCTGTACACTCTTTCCTTAGAGTACACTTCACTGAACACATTAGGACTTCTGACTAAACATGAATAGCTTCTGCTGTGAATATCCTGTTTGCTCTGCTCTTGTAAGCAAAGCAAAAGAGAGGAAAATAGGATGGGGATTTTGAAAAAAGTATGCTTGAGGGGAACATGATGTTCTTGCACTAGTATGATTGTAAAGCCCATGTGAAATTGAGTAAATTATTGTACATAATGGTATTAAGATTTTGGTGCCAAAGTAGATAACTTAACTAGATCAGGAACAAGTTCACAGAGAGATTGGTTGATCGACTGAACCCAAAGGGTGCTCACCAATGGCTGCTTTTCATCCTGGAGAGAAGTGACTAGTGGGGTGCCACAGGGTTCTGTCGTGGGTCCAGTGCTGTTCAACATCTTCATCAGTGACTTGGATGAAGGAGCGGAGGGCATGCTGATCAAATTTGCAGATGATACCAAATTGGGAGGGGTTGCTAATACCCCAATCTGTCAAGGTGATTTCAAAATGACCTTGACAGATTGGAGAGCTGGGCCAAAGCCAACAAAATGAATTTCAACAGAGGGAAATGTAAAGTCCTACGCTTAGGCAGAAAAAATGGAATGCACAAATATAGGATGGGGGATGCGTGGCTGGATAGCAGTACATGTGAAAGAGATCTAGGAGTCTTGGTAGATCACAAGCTGAACATGAGTCAGCAATGTGATGCGGCAGTCAGGAATAGGAATATGTATGCATCAATATGTTGCATCAATAGGAATATGTATGGTGTCTAGATCGAGGGAGGTAATGGTACCACTCTATTCTGCGTTGGTTATGCCTCATTTTGAATACTGTGTCCAGTGCTGGACATCTCAATTCAAGAAGGATATCGACAAGCTGGAATGTGTCCAGAGGAGGGCAACCAAAATGGTGAAGGGTCTGGAAGCCATGCCCTATGAGGAACGGCTTAGGGAGCTGGGTATGTTTATGTCAGGGATTCCAGGCAGGGAACCCTGGGAAAATGATCAGCCCACTGCAAAGATGTTGCATCATGCCCCAGCTGTGGGTAATTGCAAGGTTGCATAAGAAACCGGGGTCGTGTGCAGATGGTAGAAGGAGGTGTGCAAACCTCTACCTGATTGGTTGTAGATATGTATATAACAAAGCAACACCGGTATGTATTTGTCTGTTGACCAAACCTGGTGCCTGGCGCAAGCTTTTTCCGTCTGTCCTATGTTTTGTATATAACGGAACTTTGCTGCAAGATAAAGTGCCTCCTGTTTTGGAAGAAACTCCTCCGTGTGTGAGTATCATTACTGGGGAACAAGGCTGCTGCTGTTGGCTCGCTGAACTCTGGTTTTTCTGCTGCGTTTCCATGGGGCTGAAACTCCTATCATCCCCAACAGTGGTTATGGGCCCGGGCCCAGAGTGCACAGCATCCACAGCGCACCTGTAATTGTTTTTCCCTGGATACTGGGACTGTTTTTGACTGTTTGCCTGGCTCTCCGGTGCTTCGGGAGTCTGTGTTTTGGCAGAGAGACAGTTAATCTTCAGTCCGGAACAGTTTAGTCTGCAGAAGAGAAGCTTACGAGGGGACATGATAGCCATGTTTAAATATTTGAAGGGATGTCATGTTGAGGAGGGAGTGGGCTTGTTCTCTGCCGTTCCAGAGACTAGGACAAGGAGCAATGGATTCAAGCTGCAGGAAAGGAGATTCCACCTGAACCCCAAGAAGAACTTCCTAACGGTCAGAGCTGTCCGGCAGTGAAATATGCTGCCTCAGAGGGTGGTAGAGTCTCCTTCTCTGGAGGGTTTTAAGCAGAGGCTGGATGGCCATCTGTTGCGAGTGCTTTGATGGGTGTTCCTGCATAGCAAGGGGCTGGACTGGATGGCCCCTGTGGTCTCTTCCAACTCTATGATTCTATGATTCTGTACTGTTGGAAGGTTCTGACTTGTTTGTGATTCCACATTCAGAAGCAAAAGGTATCAAATACTGTCATGTTGCACAAGTGGGTGCATCTATTTAAAAAAAAATTAACTGAAGTAGAAATATACCGTTGCTAATAGTTTGGGAAGAATACATTCCATAAATCTTTTATAATAAACATCCCAGACATAGTTATTTATTTTATGCAATTGAAATGACAGTCTCCAGTGTTTTCATAACATAAAAGGAAACACTCATTTGCATTTAGACACTTAATGAAGCATTTACTGTTGTGCATACAAACACTAGTTCATTATATTATTTGGGATATGTTATTGTATAAAATGGATGCTACATATTGTATAAAATGCTACACATTTTGAATGAAAAATGGCGTTGTACTTTGATTTAACACACAGTTCATATGTATTTTCTTTCAAAATACCTGATTTCCAAAGACTTCCTTATTTAAATTATTCTCCAGTTCAGTAGGCCTAGTATAGAATCCTTTAACAGAATTTCTTGGATTCACTTCCTCTCTCTTCCATGTGAATCTCCTTTCTTTCCAGTGTTAGCCACAGAGGCAGTTTTAAACAGTTTTAAATATGTGGGATCAACAATTTTTGGCTTAATAACCAAACATTAAGTGGAGTTGACACACAAGCCCTATTTCTGTAGCACGTGAACAGAACATATGGGAAAGGATGAATCTTTCTTCTGCCTTCATGCTGCACTTTTGCAATAGGCAATAAGATATGTTACTGTCTTCTGTAAAAGCAGAATGAGAAACACCCATATTGTGCTCAATTTCTCCATGATCACAGAAAGTCAGAAAGATAAGAGGCATATTTCCTCTGCTTTTGTACTGTGTTTCATCAGAAGGTGAAAAGCAATGTCTTACTTTGTTTGGAAAATCTGTATAGAGGCAAAGCAAGCATACATCCTGTTTCCCATGTTCTCTGCAGTTTGTGGAAAAATCAGGGGACAGGATATTTTTATTTGGTAAGATTTGTCTTTCTGGGAGAGTGGTTTTGTCAAAGCCTGTTTAAAGCTATCTGTGGGTGGCATTCACTTTGGGCAGACCAGAGTTTGGAAATACGTTGAAATATTCAAGATTTTCTATACCTTGGCTCAGCTATTAATCAAAATGGAGACTGTAGTCAAGAAATCAGAAGAAGACTAAGACTTGGAAGGTCAGCTAGGAAGTAACTGCACAAGATCCTGAACTGTAAAGATATATCATTAAATACTGAAGTTAAGATTGTCCATGTCATTGTATTTCCAATTTCTGTGTGAAAGCTGGACAGTGAAGAAAGCTGATAGGAAGAAAATCAACTCGTTTGAAATGTGGTACTGGGGAAGAGTTCTATAGATATCCTGGACTGCTAAAAAGACAAATGAATGGGTCCTAGAGCAAATCAAACCTGTGGTGTCCCTAGAAGCCAAGATGAGTATAGATGAGGCTGTCAGACTTTGGCCATATCATGAGAAGAGATGAATCACTAGAAAAAGATAATATTTACCTGGAAGAGGAGCTCTAGTGTTTATACTGGCAAGATTTGTGCATACAACAAGAGCTCTGGTTTGCAGACTCCCTATGGTTTCTTTTAAAAAATTACATTTAATGTGCTAAATTTTAAAAATTCTTACCAATATTAATATAATCTAATGCAAGCTAGCAAAAAAGGTCTCCTTTAAGAAGGCACCACTGATCTACCTGCTCTTGTCAACCAAAGTTTGTTTTGTCTGTGTTCTATCTTGATGCTGGAGATTATCTGTGATCATAGCAAGAAAGTAAAGGAAGTTGTTGCTTTCATCTCGCAGGGATACCTGGTTTTATCCATGGATTAGCCTTGTATGTATTTAGTTCCCTAGAACGCTGCGCTCAATGTAAGAGTTGTGTTACATTTAGAAGTACTTGGTGGTTGTGTTTCTTGTGACAGTGAAAGAGTTCAGTTAAACTTTAGTTACTGAAATAGCTATGACAACAGCTAAGAAATATTTCATGTATCAAAAGGAGAAGTGAATTGATTTTGATTTACTAATCTACAGTTCTAAAAACAATCTTAATACAAGATTGAGTGTTAATAGAAGAAATAGATATGTTTGGCCGAGGTCCATTAATATATACTGGAGAAATGTATCTTATCTTCCTCAGATAGTCTCAAGGGCTTATAAGTGATTAGTCATAAGTTAAACGCAATGATTTCCAAAATAAGGATAACCGTTAATCTGAAACAATATGCACTTCGTCATGGAGCTATTATCTTACAATAAATAGTGGAAGAGTATGAAGTGCTTCAGCTCCAAATAAGGATAATACTGAGAAAAGCAAACTTGATTCTTTGATTATCATTTTGAGAAAAAGAGTGCATCTTTTCTACAGTTTTAAATGGTTGGAGAAGTTACATCAAGATGGCTCTTAATAAATGAAACAGGATTGAAATGTAATTGCCATAATGGCTGATACTCCCTACTTGGGATCACTATCTTAGCTTGTATTTTTATCTCATGTTTTGATTCATTTAAGTCCACTTTTCAGTTTTCTTCTTTGCTTTGGATGTGATCCTAACTGGTATCTGATGCCTCAGTCTGCCAAACTTTCAGTTTAGTCCCACTGTTGTATGCCAAAGAATAGAGGAGCAGCCCCTAATTGTTATTAATAATAATAATACTAATAATAACAATATTTACAAACACAAAAATAGGAAAAAGAAAAGTATATATAAAAAGACAAAATAACAATTCACAAAAAATACTACATAATAATACTTAATGTTAAACTATAAAACTAAATAACATTGCTAGCAAAAAACAAGAACTACAAATATCAAATTAAACTAACAAACAACAAACTAGACAAAACTAAAAATTGGTTCCCACTCCTTCTGCAAACAACTAATAGTAATCCAACAACTGCTTATCCAATAAGTCATGAATTTACCTACAATTGCCTACAATTATTTCTGTAATAAATCATAATAAACCAGTAAAAAAATCTATACTTGTAATCATAAATGGATTGTTAATATTAATACTAACTTAATTGGTGTGTACCTTCATTACCTCAGAAGTTAACTATTAGTTAATTAGTTATTACATATTGAAATCAATAATTTGTAAGTATCAAGATATTTTTAACATTCACAGTAAAATCATTATATTTCCTAACTCTTCCTTACTAGTTCTTACTTACTCTTAATATATCTATATCTATATATCTGTATCTATATATGTGTGTGTCTGTGTATATAAAAATGTTAGTAAGGCAACAAATTAAAGTCATCCATTATTTTCGTAGTACAGTTCACATGATAACAGTAAAGATAAGCATCTGAACATTTGAACAAATGAAATAAGCTGCAAGTTCAAAACCCCAAAATCATTAATTCACCTTCATTTTGTCTTAAATAATCAATTAAAAATCTCCATTCCATAATAAAATCCTCTTCACTAAAACCCTTTAGTTTAGCTGTAAATTTGTCCATTTCCATTATTGCCATCAATCTATTAAACCATTTGGTTGTGGATGGAATTTCTGTTTTCTTCCAATACTCGCTGCCGGTAACATATATTGAAGTAATTTCTGTTGTTGCTTGTTAACACTGGTGTCTTCTCACCAAATTCCAAGCAAGAATAATTCAGGAGGATTACTAATTTGAGATTTCAAAATTTTTTTGAATCGTGTTCTATATTGACCTCCAAAACTGTTTGGCCTTATCACAAGTCCACCATGTATGGTATAGACATCCAATATGGTTTTGGCATTTCCAAAAACTATTGCTCATCTCTTTAGGTATCTTTGAAAAGATACCAGTGCAACATCATTTTATAATTTTCCTGTAAATCATAGCATAGTGCATTTTTAATTTAATTTGTCCACAGTCTTTCCCTTTGGTTTATGGATATAGCATATCTGAAATTCTTCACCCAGTTAATCTTATATTCTTTCACTTGGTCATCTTCCATCTCCATTTTGAACAAAAATTTGTATTACTTGGCAGTCAAATGTTCATTGTTATCACACAACAATAATTCAAAGTTTGATTTATCCTTTTCAAAATCTTTATTCTTTTTGTCTTCAAGAAGTCTCAAGAAAAAATGTCTGTGTGAGAGCCATTGTAATTTACAACCTTTCCCTTGGAATTGCTATACTGATTTCCTTTCATAGTCCTGATCTCACTTCTTTAATAAATCATTATATGTTAACCATCTTTGGTCAGGTCTCATTTCTGTTCTGTAGAAGGCATCATGTGGCAAAATCCAAAGCAACGTTCTTGGACATAATTTCGATTTGCTTTTAGTCCAAAGTCTTAGTAAGACACATCTAATACAGTGATTATTAAAGGCGACATTGACCTTAACTTTATCGTACAATAGATATGTGGCAGCAGCCCTTTGTGAGGTATGTTGGCCATACAGATTAATGAAGGAAAATTGCATGTGCTGATAAACACATCTTTCTCTGTTCAAAAGATGCTTGCTTGTTAACATTAGTATTCTTATAACAGTGCAATAGTTTTTTTTTTAATTGCTGCACTTGTAGCTTATTCACAGCTGAGATAACTGTTAGAATTTGGCATGGTATATTTAAAATATTAATGTAGGTAGTACTGTAAAACATTTAACAATGAGAACATCCACTTTTAGGATCCAGAGGAGAATCTATCTTTTTTTATTATTATTGTTTCCATTCACATTGCAAGGGGAAGTGAGGCACATGGCCTCTCCCATGTTGTAAGTGGGACAGTGGGAGGGAAGGCTTGGAGAATATGTCCACTCCTAGAAATCTAGGATACTTTTTTAAAAAATAAAGAAGTTGTACTTATATCTGTTACTATTAAACACTTCTTTTACTCCAGAGGTAATAAGCTAATTGTAAGAGCTGCTGGCCCGGAAAACCCTAAAACCAAACTTCCCCGAGTTAAAACCCTGTTTTCTGAAAATTACATTATTTATGAAGAACATATGGTGCTTATTTAAGCTTGTGTTTTAAGCCAAAATTGACTTCAGTATAGCTGTGTTGGCTTTCAGCATCATAGGCCAAAACTGCATTGTGATAAAAGAATGTTGTTATTACTATTGTTATTAATATAGTGTCAAAATTTTTGCTAGAAACTCTACAAGAGATTAAAGGCTCTTGCCAAAATGACATACGAAAACAATGAAGAGAGAAACAATACTGACTGAAGAAGGAAGGGGATAAATTATAAACCATAATTACATATTATAATGTCCTGTCCAGTTGCTAGTCCGCACTAGAGTAGGCCCATCTCATCAGTGGGATTGAAATAAGTGTTCATTTTGCAATTGAATCAAAGGATCTATTCTAACTAGAACTAGCAACCAGATTTATGGTTCCTCAAAGTATAGGAGCTTGCCACTGAAAACTGCATCATTCTCCCAAAGTAAGAATGTTTAAAACTGTGGGAAGAAAATTTATATCCTCCATTCTCTTGCATATGTGGTTTGTGACATTCATGCTGTGAAGTTAATGAGATAGACTGCATTCCCTGTGTTCTGAGTAAAAGATAAAATGCTCTGTTTTATTAATTTTTAATAGTAATTTGGGTGTCTTAGACAATGTATCTATGACATTTCAAGTTTCTGTTGTGAGAATATCTTAATTTTGACACACAGACTCCCACAAAGGAATGAGATAAGTATTTGCTTGGATCTAACCTCAGAGAGAGGCAAAGGCAAAGACCCTTTGAACAAATCTTGCCAAGAAAACACTGTGATGGGTTCACTTTAGGATCACCGTAAGTCAGAAGTGACATGAAAGCACACAGCAGCAATAAAGGAGTATAAATCTAGTTCTGCTCATTTGGAGAGTGTTTCTTGTGCACTCTTCCTGTGGAGCTTTCTTCTGGCCCTTATTCTGGGAATAAGAATCCCTTCTGGGAAAACAGAAGATGTATTAAGAAGAGAATCGATGTAAATTTGGGGCTCTTCTTTGCATAACTTACACGAGCGGCTGTCAATAAACATAGGCGAGCTTGAAAAGAAATTTCCTATTATGTGGAGATGTAAAAACTGACTGGAAAAAATAATGAAGTCATTTGAAATGTGCCGCTGAAGGAACATCTTAAGGATACCACATATCGCCAAAAGGACAAATCAAGAAACCCAAGAGCAAATAAGGCCTGAACTGTCACTAGAAGCCAGAATGACTAAATAAAGTCTTGTACTTTGAACATATAAAATGACATGACCTATTAGAAAAGACAATAATGCTTGGCAGAGTGGAAAGCAGATGGAAAAGAGGAAGACTGCATTACTGGTGGGGTGACCCAGTCAAGGTGGCCAGTATGCTAAATTTGCAAGGCCTGAACAGGGCTGTTAATAATAAGGTCGTAGAAGTCTCTCTTCCACGGGATCACCATAAGTCATACCTGATGTGACAGCACAGAACAACAACAATGAAGCAGAGGAAGTTAAAGTTGGTTAAGTGTATAGGGAGGAGCAAGAGTGGGCAGGCCATAGCTCACTGACTCCAAGCATACTTTGTACAGAAAGGTTCTCTCCTGGACATTTGCCTTTGAAGGAATTATAGGCAACCAAGCTAAACCATCACACAAATGGATGGTGATATGTTAATGAGACTGGGAAGATCCCTGCATTGTATCTTAGACAAAGTATGCCAGTGTAACACTAGACACACATCAGGGCCTCAGCACAACGCAAGTATGTATGTGCAAAAAGAATGCAATGAGATATTTTGTTTAAGAGGTCTAGGGTCTGAAAAGAAGAGAATGAGATGAAGACCTTGCACTGAAAAGAAATGGGTGATGGAAAAGGAAGGATAAGCTCTATTACTCAGATGCTTAAAAATAATGGAAATAACAACCCTTCAAGTGAAGATGTTCCCTTTTGGTAGAGGAGAAGTATTGGATTTGTTGGTCTCTCACTGTAACTGAAGAGAGTAGGAAATCACAGCACCAGATGGGAAAGTGGGTAACAATTATGACTAAGAGACAGGGTGGATCAGGGAATCCAGATGTTCTCTGACTCACGTTGTTTCTCAGACTCTGGGGCTTCAGGAATTCAATTATTGGTAGATGCCTACCACAGCACTTTGCAGAAGGAAACATTCTAGGCCGTCCCATGTTTCCAGTCCTCCCCACCCCTGCCACTTAGAATGAACATCTGTTCAGGAGAAACTTAAGGGTTTCTTGGTATGTTGTTTATGATGACTGGAAAGTGCTTAGGGCAGAGGGTAAAACATAGATGGAAATGGCCAATGTCAGCTCCTTGTGATGGTTTAGTGGAGATGGCTCATTTTTAGGGGGCTGATTAGATGCAAATGGGAATAGAATGGCTCTTTCACAGGCTATGCCGAAGAGATCCACTTTAGCCCAAGAAGCCACAGGGCCAGGAAAGGAAAAAGGAAGTGTTCCTAAGGGCAGGTATGTTAATATTAATTGCACTGAAGTGGGTGCATTTTAGTTCTCTCTGCAGTATCAAAGAGCCAATGTAGTATAGTGGGGTTGAGTGTTGGACTATGACTCTGGGGCATCAGCATTCAAATGCCACTTTGCCGTGGAAGGCTACTGGGTGACTTTGAGCAAGTCCTACTCTTCCAGCCTCAGAGGAGGGCGATGACAATCTCCCTCTGAATAAATCTTGCCGAGAAAAAGCTATCATAAGTTCACCTTGGGGCGGCCATAAGTTAGAAACAACTTGAAGGCACACAATAACAGCAATGTCAAAATGCCTAAAGTTGATCTTGTGTATTTGGGAACTGGCCTCAGTCCATTCTAAGCATGGTTTTTATTCTTTTCACGTTTTGGAAGCAATCAAACATAGCCACAGATATGATGAAGTAGACCAAAGTTGTGCATGTTTAAGATCTTGGAGAAACTTTAGGTTTGAAGAAGCTCGGACGAATGTTTATGCATTCGTGCTCAAATTGATTACCATTTATAGCATTGCAAAAGAATACACTGCCTCATGCTACACAGAGGAGAACTGTGAACTCCCATGTGCTCTTATTTCAGCAAAAGGTCTATGGAACTTAATGAGAATTATTTCTGAGTAAATATGTCTAGTATTTGCCTGCAAGCATTCCCAAGCCACACAATATGACACAAGCAGACACTGCAAGTATTTATGCCTTCAGTTTGTTTTTGTAATAACCCAGATTTATATTTCAGGGAATAAGTCACTGTTAAGTAATCAAGTCCTTTTAACACTGCACATTACAAACCACCACGTTACTGCCCCAGGTAGCATTTTTAAGATTATGCAAGATTGTATGCCTGCTCCAAATAATAGTAAAATTACAGAATATACTTCATTTTCTTGGAATGTATTAAGGTGATTTGTTTTGTCATGGTCAAGAACTCATTGTGCTGCAAATGTTTAACAGTCAAGGTGAAACCTATTGGCTCAGACCACCATGATCTTTCCATAGCTTCATTATGATGTGAGTAGGTGTTGGAAAGGAGCATTCCAGGTTTCATGCTAACTTCATTATCTGCTGGTACCATTTTATTTAATGATGGTTGAAAAGCATTTCCTTAAAAGGAAAGTTCTGAATTGTTCAAATAGCCTGCACAAAGGCCTCCATATGATGATTTTGTGAAAATGCCTTTTCATTTGTTACTTCAAAGTTCTGTCTTGTTTATTAGAAGTTCCAGCTTCGCATTCCTACGCATTTTTACTGAAATAAAAATGGATTGTTAAAGGATTTGATGTTGTCTTGTGGTTATGGACTGTACACTTAAAGCTCAACTGTTAACTGTGTGAGGCTTATTAAGTGCTGTAAGACCCACCAGAGTATAGGTCTTCCACATTTGCTAGGGTTAGGGGCACAGGACCCTCCCAAAAGTGGGGAAAATGCAAATATCAAAGTATGTGTATGTGTTTGTGGGAATGGGGGACAAGGCATGGTTGGGGAGAATGGGCACCCCAAGATCTATACCAGGTCAGGGAAAAGAGAGGGAAAGGAGGTGGGTCAGCGTGGTGGCCCTATTCGTCCTCTCTTGCCCATCTCCTTCACTGGATGGCTAAGGGCATTAGGAGAGGGCTTGTGGTGCTGAGAAACTGGGCTGTGATCCATCCTTAGCTGGCCAGGCAGCAGCTAGTGGAGGAGGAGAAGGACCAGAGGCGGGTTTTTAAAGGGCTACATGACCTAACTGTAGATTGTATGGTCACCTCATACTAACTTTAAGGTGGCATTTAATATCACAAGTTGTGGATAAATGTTCACAAATGTTGACAAAGACAGATATGTATATAATTTGCTGAATTGTGTATGTGTGTGTGTTTGTGTATTTCTGCAAGTGCATCCATGTACATGTACTAAAAGAAATGTTCCTAAGTAGTGTATAACTGGAAGTTTTCAGTAAATTTTCTACTAATTTTAACTAAAACCAAGTACATTTAAAGCATTAAATAGCTCAGCAAGATTTTTAAAAAAGAACAATTGTAGGGTTAGTGATGATGATGTGCAAGGGAACAACCAGGCAACAAACATAAAACGGTTGGAGAGAACTAAGGGCACAACTTTATTATTTACAGCTGAATAAGGCTTGGCTCAGCATGGGTTAGTGGATCCAGTGGGGTATGAGATAGTGCTCCTGCTGGCTAATGCGTACCTGTCTCCACTCTGCCTGCTGAGGCCACTGAGTGGCATGCCATTGTGCGTTTTTCCTTGCCACCTGGGAGTGAGGCTAGTCTGCAGTTCCCAAGCAGGGCTTGACCCAGTTAGCCTGTACCTCGGTATCTTTTGATGGGAGTCCCAAAACAGGCAGATGGGCACACAGGCCCAAAACTGGATCCAGTGCCATGCCACATGCCACATGCCAGAAGAGGTATAACCTGCCAGGCAGTTACTGAATGAGTGTTTCACATCCCTGGAGTTCTGGAATTTCTTTTCATTCTTGCTGAGGTAATATTCACAACAGTGCTATTCAAAGTTGTCATTGCTGAACCAGAGCTAGTCCCTGAGCTGTTGTCTGCTGGTCCCTAGAAAGTTTCCAGGAAAGGAAGGAAGGAAGGAAGGAAGGAAGGAAGGAAGGAAGGAAGGAGCATTTGTAGCCACTGGGCCCAAATTAGTGCTAATCCTTGGCACAATAAAAAAAAAATTGCCTGAGAAACACTGCTTTATAGCCCTAGTAAGCTTTACGCTTAATGAAAAACTGTGTCGCTATAATGAACTGTCCAAGAACTACTCTCTAATAGATAGAGGGGGGTTCCTCATTGTTATTAAAGGCTGCCATTGTGGTGGCCAAACCTCTCTAGCACAGATGCTGATCAGTCCTCTGACCCTTCTTTTCAAAACTCAAGCAGGCAGGCCTGGGACATGTGCTGTTGTTCTCTAGTAGCCATTTTCTTCACTGGTGAATTCACCTTCTGAGGAGAAAGACTCACCTGACAACTCAAGAGTTTTCTGCCTCTCATGCCTATCCATTGGCTTCCACGGCTTTCTGTCTTGAGGAAATTCCTCACGTGTCTCTGGTAGGCGCTGCATGGACAGGGATCAAGCTCTATGTCTCACCCAGGTTGATGTCCTAGACAGAGCTTCTTTGACTTGTGCTGCTGGTCATAGAGGCTAAAGCTTGAGATGCAATTGTATTTTGACTCAGAGAAGACCCTGCTGCTCCACTCACTCCACCAGCTTCTCAAGTGTCTGCGAAAGAGCATGAAGGGTGGACCTGCCATCAAATCCTGCTGCTGCCTCTGCCACTCCCCCTACTGTTGGGTTATGGTGTGGTTCTGCCACCTCCTACTTCTTTCCTGGGACTAGCCCCCAAACATGACTTGAGGCTAATAACCCACTTGGCTTTAGTCCTGAAGGGTAGGGGCAGCCTTCACTTCTCATGCTGCCCTCTCAGTTTTGGCTGGCTGTTTTCATGAGGAAAAAAACCAGTTCCTTCTAAGAACTATTTGCTGTTACAGCCTTTATGAAGGCTGTTAGAGAGAGCTCAAACATCTCTGACCCAGCAAGGCTCCACAGTGCATCCAGTGATCCAATCTCCATAAATCCATCTGAATGTTCTCTCTCTTGCTAGCCTCCTTCCTGCGCCACTGTGCTGCTCTTAGTTCTTTCTTCTTCCTCCTCCTGCATTCCTCATCCCTCTTCTTCTCCCTGAGTCACTTTGTCCAACAAGGCAATCTCCAGCCAAATGTTGGAGGAGCACCAAAGATCTTTTCTGACTCTTCCTGTGTGGACCAGAATGAAACCCAAGGCTTCCAATGGCCGCTGTGGGAAGAGCCTGCCTACTGCAGCATCTGATTGGCTGGCTTCCCAGAGGTCTGTAAACAGACTGAATCATCAGAGCTCAAGAGAGAACCTTGCTGTCCTGCCCCCATAGTCCACAAGTGGGCTGCCTGGTAATCTGGGAGTCGGGGACATTTGTGGTAAGTCTACTTACCACAAACGTCTAAAATATGTGACTCTAAAAAATATTTTCCCATTTTATTCAAACAGCTGCCTATGAGGTAAATTAGGCTGAATGTTATCTATAGCAGAAAGGTGATCTGGATAAACTGCCCTACCCAGGATCAGAACTGTGTTCACTAAACTGCATAGGTTTATATATCTGTATCTATTGCAACAGTATAACAGTAAACATATGAAAGTAGTTTACACTGGTAGACATTGTTTTAGTTCTATAGTACTTTTGAAGGTACCATATCTGCCCAGTTGCTATGGGCAGATACAGAATAAAAATAAATGTTTACAACTTAGTTAAAACCATACAAAACCTGCTTTTCTTTTGCATTTTTATTTTAATCATAGATTTTAAGGGTTAATATCATAAAGGCATGCTTGAAATAGTTGACAGATTTATCTTGCAATAATCTGTCACAATAAGGAGAGTGATCATCAACTGAGAATGTTGCCTGAAATATTTTCATCGTAATGCTGTAATTCTTAAGTGGACTGCTGTTAAACCTGTCACAATTAGTTCATGTCTGCTTTGTCAATTTAGTTTAACTAAATTTAGGCAAGCATAATCACTAGATTCAATCTATACCAAGTATTACAGTTCCTTGTCCGCCAAGTATACGTTGGGCAAAGAGTTACTGAAAGAGTGCTATTACATAATTAATGGAATTTCTCTTAGCTCTCTCAGATTTAGTAGGATATGAAATTGTAGTTGAAATATAGAAAACATCTGGAAATGAAAGTATGGAATATTCCTTTTAAAAATCAGTATGTTGACATTGGATTTGTGACATTAAATTGTGTCTGCCCTTCTGTTCCAAGAATTCTAGAAATTGCCGTGTGATTATCCAACTGTAAATTCATTGTTTATGGGAATCTAAGGGCCTGCAACTGTGTGGTAGCACAGCTAAAATACACACAGTACTCATAAGCTTTGGTGACATGCAAAAGCACAACACTCGTATGTTTCAGTGACATGCAAAACAATATCATACCACTGAAAGAGAGGTTCACTTGTCTATGGGGAGCTCATACCACATTCAACCATTAATTTGCCGTTTTTTGTCGTTTTTTATTACTGACTGACAAAGCTCTGGAAGCAACACCGGTTCTGCCATTGGGCAGAATGAGGTGGTTGTGCCAGGGAGCAGGTTTGAAATATCATGAAAGGGCAGCAGAGTCCAGTTCCTTCCTTCCTTCCTTCCTTCCTTCCTTCCTTCCTTCCTTCCTTCCTTCCTTTCCTGCCAGGAGTGGGAAGAGATGCATGTTGAATTTTTCTACCTTGTGTACTAAAACAATTTGATGGTTTTAGGTCGTGGTGAGCAACTGCACGGGGGGCGTTTCCCCTTTTAGCACCTGGCAAGCTGTCCACATCAACACATTTCAGTGTGACCAAAGTGACACAACATGAGTTCCATTTTGTTTGGTTTGGGAACTTCTTTGGTCATTGGGTGGGGAGGTTTGGGGGCTCTGGGGGGTTACAAGAAGCAAATAGCCACATTTTGGGATGGTTTGGGAAGGGGTTTGAGCAAACTGGAGGCCAAAAAAAGTCGGGTTTGGAGGCCTGGGGTCTTTGAGGACTAGAGGGACTGCACTTAGAAGACCCAAGGACTGCATGTGCCAATGGACCACAATATGTCCCTCCCACTTTAGGTGCTGTGTGAATGGCTTGGCTTGTGTGAATGAAGGACCATTTGCTGCTGTACCATAGGCTTGACCTATCTGGAAGGGCAGGGATCTAAAGGCATTTCTGTATGTGTAACTCAAATCGCTCATAGGCCATTTCCACAGTATACTGTTATAGTGCTATTATTCTACTTTCAACATCCTATGGAATCTTGGGGTTTGCAGTTGAGGGAGGGGCTTTTGGAATTCTCAGCCAGAGAGCTCTTGGGCCTCAGTAAACTACAAACCCCAGAATTCCACAGGATATTGAAAGTGAAATAATAGCATATAACAGTGTAGTGTGGAAATGGCCTTTGTCTCTTTCTATTGTGCTTTAAGTCAACGTAGGATTGCTTTTAATTTGGATCAGATATTCAAAAAGGAGTAGCTGAAATCTGAATGTCCATTCTGGACACTGTAGACTTTACATTGGTATAAATGACATGCTAATTTGGGCATGACTGGGTTTCAGACCTTGCCGGGGGGAAAAAAATCCAAATTGGTTGTGGCAGATGGGTGGCTGAATTCATACAGTTAAGTAAGAGGGTGTCTCCTTAGGCATGGTAGGAGAGGATTAGTATGCTCCACATCGGCTTCAAGGAATTTGGGTAAGTGGATAACAAACTTATGAGGTGGGTTGTGCTGAAAGAGATACTAACTTGACCAGAGCCTCATGTTGAATATCATGCCAAACAAAGATTTGAACTTGGATTCTCACCATTCAAAGGCCAACATTATTTTATTTATCACATTTTATTTATTAAAGCGTTTGCTGATTTCTTCTCAGGCTGCTAGGGCCCCAGGACAATGTACAACGATAAAAATACTCTTAAAACCTCATTTTAAATGCAGGCACAATGAAAACAATATCAAAGGCCAACCTTAGTTTTAAGAACCAAAAGGCTGTACAAAACAGAGCGGTCTTGGCTGCTTATTGGAAGTTCAAAAGGAAAGGAGCTAGCCTGAAATTTTAAGCCATATGCCACATGTACTTGCTGTGGACAATAGTATAAGCTCAGTTACTGCTTCTCAGTTTGGTGTGTGTGTGTGTGAATATTAAGTTATGCAGACAAGTTGAGAGGATGCAAGGATTCATATTTTGTACTTGTCCAGTGGTAACCAGAGAGACTGGTTGAAGTGGCACTGTGTGATAGGGCTAGAATCTTGTTGAGGCATTACACCGGCATAAGACATGGTTACAACGGTAGTTGTACTCTTTACAAGTTTTTGTAAGGAGGTATGCAGTGCCCCCTTATAAAACTGGTTCATTATTTACCCAGTTTACAACAAGTTGTTGTATCATAGAATCATAGAATCATAGAAATGTAGAGTTGGAAGAGACCACACGGGCCATCCAGTCCAACCCCTTACCATGCAGGAATACCCTCAAAGCACTCCTGACAGATGGCCATCCAGCCTCTGCTTAAAAACCTCCAAGGAAGGAGACTCCACTACACTCCGAGGCAGCATATTCCACTGCCGGATAGCCCTGACTGTCAGGAAGTTCTTCCTGAGGTTCAAGTGGAATCTCCTTTCCTGCAGCTTGAATCCATTGCTCCTTGTCCTGGTCTCTGGAACAGCAGAGAACAAGCCCACTCCCTCCTCAACATGACATCTCTTCAAATATTTAAACATGGCTATCATGTCCCCTCTTAAGCTTCTCTTCTGCAGACTAAACATACTCAGCTCTCTAAATCTATCGTCATAGGGCATGGCTTCCAGGCCCCTCACCATTTTGGTTGGCCTCCTCTGGACTTGCTCCAGCTTGACCATGTCCTTCTTGAGTTGAGGTGCCCAGAACTGGACACAGTATTCAAGATGAGGTCTAACCAAAGCAGAGTAGAGTGGTACCAGTACCTCCCTCGATCTAGACACGATACTCCTATTGATGCAACTGAGAATTGCATTGGCTTTCTTGGCTGCCGCATCACACTGCTGACTTATGTTCAGCTTGTGATCTACCAAGACTCCTAGATCCCTTTCACATGTACTGCTATCCAGCCACGTGTCCCCCATCCTATATTTCTGTATTCCATTTTTTCTACCTAAGTGTAGGACCTTACACTTCTCTCTGCTGAATTTCATTTTGTTAGCCTTGGCCCAGCTCTCCAATCTGTCCAAGTCATTTTGAATTTTGATCCTGTCCTCTGGCATATTAGCAACCCCTCCCAATTTGGTGTCATCTGCAAATTTGATGAGCATGCCCTCTATTCCTTCGTCCAAGTCGTTGATGAAGATATTGAACAGCACTGGGCCCAGGACAGAACCCTGTGGCACCCGGCTAGTCACTTCTCTCCAGGATGAAAAGCAGCCATTGGTGAGCACCCTTTGGGAACGGTCGGTCAACCAGTTACAGATCCACCTGACAGTAGCCCTGTCCAGCCCACATTTTACTAGCTTCTTTGCAAGAATGTCATGTGGAACTTTGTCAAAGGCCTTACTGAAATTGAGATATGCTACATCCACAGCATTCCCTTCATCTATCAAGCTAGTAACTCTATCATAAAAAGAGATAAGATTAGTCTGGCATGACTTATTTTTGAGAAATCCATGTTGACTTCTCATAATTACCGCATTGCTTTCTAAGTGATTAGAAACTGACTGCTTACAGGCTGCTTAAAGGGTTGTAAAGGCTGGTTGGTGCATGGGTATGGCAACTGAAATGGCAAGTGAAACACTGTTACCACTGGTGGAACATTATGCTCCTCTGGTGCTGAACGGGGTTTCTGCCGTTGTTTCGGTCTTGCAGGTTTAATTCAACACTGATTCTGGCTAGAGAAGCGCAGCTGGGTATCTGGCTTTGCTCCCTCCTCACCTTCCTACTACAAGGAGAAAGAAACAGGGAGCAAAGTACACCTTAGTTGGTTCTGCGGAAGCTGACTGTGTCCCAGTCTTGGGATTCATTTGGCTCTTGGACCATGATCCGAGTGTGAGTTGGAGTCTGGTTTTTTGAGGATAAAAATAGGGAGGAGTACATTGTTTGTTGCCTTGATCTCTTTGTAGGAAAATGTAATATGTAAATATAGCAAATAAATGAACATTGTTTGGGTGATAGTGAATCGTAAATAATGAGATCATAGGGAAAGTAGATGCAGAAAGGACAGGCGGTGATAATTACTTGAACAGTAACCATCCACACCAAAATAGGTGGGTGGTGTCTCATTTGCCCTCTGCCAATTGTTGTTGAAATCAGTCTTTTAAGTTCCTTTGTTTGAAAATGACCACCCTGGAGCCAGTGGCAGAAGATCCAGAGAGACTGAAGTATTCTCCTGATGGTTTTTGACTATAACAGCATATATCACATTGGAAGGTGAGCAGGTGTATAAACTTCTGATGTTATGGATAGCATTATTAGATCCTATAACAATGTTGTCTGTGTAGATCTGGAGGTGGACTTGGCATCTAGATCTGGCTCCTGTGTCTTTATCTCTGTTGTAGTCTGTCACTGCTGGTCAATAACTGTGGGAGGTTTCTAAGCACCAAAGGCCTTTGAGGAGGATTGTCCATAACCTGTAAATCAGTTATGATACATTTGAGTAGTTTCAGCTGGAATAATCTTTAAAAGACAGTACTGAATAGCTCTTTCAGACAGGCAGTTTTTCCTTAACCCTTCAAGTAGAAGTTTCCCTGTGTCCTGAAGCACAAAAGGGTTATACTGTGTGATGAATGTTGTCTTTATCCAGTTAAATGTACCAACACTTCTTAACTCATTGATGCTTATGATCGCTTGTGACAGTGACTTTTCCTTAAAACAGTATTCACTATTAGTCTGAAATCTGGTAACTTCTCAGCCCTATTGAATTTTTCCTTGTTGCTCTGTCCCAAAAACCTCTGGCAAGTATTACATGGTGAGAAAAGAGGACACCTGGAGTGTATTTTCACTTCTTTATTAGAGAGTCAGCAAAGTGTGAGTTCTGTGATAGAGCCGAAGGTGTGCAATTGCTTGCTTCACCAGGTACCTCGCTTCATGGCTAATGGATTTAAAGAATTTTGCATCTGCACAGACTATTTCTACATATGCAGAAGAGGAAATTCTTGCCCCCAAAACTGTTTCCATGTGTGGATTGCCCTTGCTGGATAAGGACCATCCTAGTCATCTGCTAGATATCATATGTTAAATCGGTTTTACAATACTGTGGCATCTTTCCCATCCATCTCACAATTTACAGTTCTAGCCTTGTCCCCTATGTTTTGCAGATGTTTATATTCAGAGGACTACAGTAATTTCGGCATCCAAGTGAGCTGTTTCTACTAGGCTTTTTACCATATGTATTGTCATTTAATTAAGTGCTTTTGTGGTGAAACATCCAGTTACTCACCACCTTTCAGTTAAAAGTATAACTCTACTTTGATCTGACAGTTGATGTCCTTATTCTTTTAGTGAAAGGTGTCACATTGGTTTGTAGTGTCTTTTTCCTTAGCTAATCTTTTTTGGCTAGGTGATTTAGCTTCTTTGCTGGTTAGAGAATTTTGATCTGCTGTCTGAAAGTTGATAAGAAAATGGACAGGTAGCCTGTCAGTTATGTAGTTAATTTACTGTCATTTTATTGTTTCTATTTTAAGCTTTTTTGCTTTGTATCTCTAGGTATGGCAGAAATTGTCTCATACAATTTGAGGATTTTGCTAACACAAATGCATTCCGTCTCCTGAATAAATATCGCAACCTATACTGCACATTCAATGATGATATTCAAGGTAATGAACTATGCTTACTATACAATTTAAAGAAGGAAAGCAATCTTATTTTATACATATACGCGCGCGCGCGCACACACGCACACACACACATATATATATAAACAGTGTGGGAGGGGAGAGGTGAATTAGGCTCCCTAATCACATTTGAAGAACCAGTGCTTGTGAGCGCTCAGCCTCTACATATGTACACCCACACTTTATTGACAGTTGCAGTGGTAGTACAGTGGTACTATGACTGGTGTGTGTGTGCATCTATTTTTGCCAGTAACAAAATATTACATGGTGTGCAGGGAGAACCTAGTAACCTGATGGGCAAAGTGCTACCTTGGTTGGGTGGATGAAAATGTAACTGAATGGGTGCTCCATAGCTGTTGTGCTTTAAAAATAACATTTAAGTTCCTTTGTAAGGCCCTACCTGTGCCTTTATGGCATGCCACTGGCAGTTTGTGGTATCTGATTCTGATTTGTGGTATTTGCCTTGAGAATACCAGGGTGGGGTATGGGTCTTTCTTGCCCAGTTATGACATTTGGGAGTGGAGTGGATTCTGCAAGGGAGACCTGTGGAAGTCATAGTGATTTAAAGGGGACCACATTTTTCTTATTACACTATTAAAATCTATGGCCCTTTTTGCATGGCATTTCCAATACGAAAGGGCCCCTTGAGCGTCGCGCACATGTGAGGAGCAGTCCACACGACGCACTCACATTTGCACGACGCTCAAGGGCCTGACGCGGACCGTGCACGCATTTTTTTCATTTTTGGCTTGAAGCTGAAAATGCTGCGTGGTCATGCATCACTCTGGGGCCCCGCACGCACTTACCTGGCGTGCGGAGCCTCGGGAGCTGGGCCAATCGTGCTTCTTGTCCAGTGCAGGCTGGGAAAGGTCCCAGGCTGCACTGCGAAAGGAAGAGGTGGGGCTCTCGCACGAGCAGGAAGCTCGTGCAGAGCTGAACAGGCAAGGAAGCCTCCAGAGGCTGCGCGCGCAAGCACCGCACCCCAGCGCCGCAAAAAGGTAAGGTGTGAAAATGGTCTATGTGGGCAAAAATCTTGCATAATAGATGTTGCCTTTTGGTAGAACTTGTCATGGACTTGCTATCTCCTTTGTCTCCTTTTTTGCCCATCCTGTTCTATAGTTTGCAAAGAATGAGGCTTATCACCAGGGGCCTAATTTCCCTGGCATGTGCTTTAAAAAACCCTTTTTCTTATACAGGGTACAGTTGCATGGTTGTTTTTCTCCCCCCCCGGATACATTGCATAATATTGTATTTGATTTGTTTTCTTGGTGTGGTCACCAGCTTTCAGTTGTCTTTTAAAAAAATGAGACTGCATTTTAAAAACAGGTACATGTTACTATGTTCTTTAATTCTCATCAATGCAGTTCTGTGTTCCCTGTTGTTTTTTTATAATGCTATACCATTTCACAGTGGAATTATTGTTGTTTTAATGGGGTTGACCATGCTGAAACAATTCTTGTGTGGGATAATGTTCCAGGTACATTTCCAATTAATGTGCCCTCTACCATTTGTTATCTTCCATTGTGCCCACCTGTGTAATATTTTCTTACGTGGTAGGCTCAGATCTACACTTTAATGTCATTACAGTAATTCTGTAGCCTATGTAAGAGAACTTTTACAGGTGCTGTGCCCTGGGGAAACATCTTCAGATTTCAACAGGTGTGCTATGAAAACTATGAAAATGTGTCTTTAAAAAATGATTTCACATTGTTATTATACTGGTTATAGGGAGCATTCAATCCCCTTGTTAAAGCAGCTCGACTGGCTACAGGTCTGTTTCCAAGCACAATTAAAAGTGCTGGTTATGACCTATAAAGCCCCTGTACAGCTTGGGTTCAGACATCTGAAGGACCTTATTTCCCCACATGACCCTGTCCTCGTTTTGAGATCTTCAGGGAATGTCCTTCTCTCGGTTCCACCACCCTCACTGGTACATATGGTGGGAGTACAGGAGAGAGCCTTCTCCATAGCTGCACTCAGGCTCTGGAACTCCTTTCCCAGAAAGTCCAGGGTAATATCTTCCACAGCGTCCTTCCAGCAGCAGGCAAAGACTTTTTGTTTTCTACAGGACTTTGCAGACTGACTGCTCATGGGGAAAGGGACTCTATTGCTTGTATTTTGGGGTGGAGTGGGGTAGGAATGCTTTTAAGTGGATTCTATTGATAGTTGAAATTATATTTTAACTTTTGTATGTTTTCATGATGTGAACTTTTATCTGGATTTTTAAATCACATTGAGTTCCAGGGCTGGGAAAATAAGAAAGTAAATGAATTAATAAATAAAAATAAAATAGTAGCAGTTGTAATAATAGTGAAAATAATCATGGTTCTTTTCACCTTATTGTATTTCGTTTTTTAAAAATTATTGTGTGATGAGTATTCGTGTGTTGCAAAAGAGAACAGAGCCACCAAGCATAGTTTTTTTTTTTAAGTTCATAAAGGAGTGAGTGGAGAGTTTAGGCTTGTAACTAATGATGACACAAATTACTTTCAGATTTTAATAAAATGCCGTCATGTTTTTCTGTTTCAGGAACAGCATCTGTAGCTCTTGCAGGTCTCCTTGCTGCTCTCCGGATTACAGAAAACAAATTGTCAGATCAGACAATACTCTTCCAGGGAGCAGGAGAGGTATAACACTGAAATACATCAGCTGTCCTAGTTATTCTTTCTTTCCTTCTTTCCTTCTTTCTGTCTGTCTGTCTGTCTGTCTTTCTGTCTTTCTGTCTGTCTTTCTGTCTTTCCTTCCTTCTTTTATATCCTGTCCTTCTCCCAAGGCAGATTACAACCTGAAGTAAAACAAGGTACATGAATTGTAATCTGAAAATGAAAAGGCTCATAAAAGGAGACAGGGTGTTTCAGATAGTCTGGACATGTAAGGCTATATAGGTCACACTGTGTACTGTGTCCAGAAATGAACCTGTAACCATTAAAGATGTTTTAACAAGGGAATTCTATCTTTACCAAATCAGTAGCACAACTGCTTTACGGATCTCAGCTGGGACCCTTCCCCAATCCTGCATCATTAGAACTTGTGCAATCTAAAGTCTTAAGATCAGCTTTCCAAGTTCCAGAATGTGTCTGCAGTGCAACTCTGAGACCAGAGTCAGGCTTTATGAAAGTGGGGTCCAGAGTGTGGATTCCCACATTGAGCTGTTGGCTTCAACTATCCTTCTTTCCCACTAGCCTTGCCCCATTAACGTTGAGTGATGACTTCCATTATATGTAGAAAAAGACAGCGATGACTAAAATCTCATCACTGGGCTTTTCTCCAGATCTTCTGCTCGATATGACCAGGCTAAAGCAGCTATCAAACAACGAGTAATAGATATAGAGAGACAACTGGATCTAGCTAGTACTCCAGCTTTTATTGCTAGTGACTCTAATAGATATCGTGCCTCACCTATGGCCTATCTAGCAAACTTAGAAATACCTAAACACCAGAGGGCCTTCACTTTGATGCAATGTCGTGCCTTCCTGTCAGCTGTCCTTGAAGGATGATACAAGAAGACCCTCTTCTCAGGCACTGTGCCCCTGTGACTCTGGCCAAATAGAAACAACAGAGCATTATTAGTGCCCATACTACAGGGATATTTGTTTTAACCTCATTTCACCCCTGCTGCATAAAAACCAAGGATGCAGTAGACAATTCTATACTTCTCTGTTGCTTTCAGACACAAATCCTGATATAACATATAATGTTGCCAGATTCTGTGCAGCAACAGCTAAAATTCATCAAGCAATGACTTCTGCAATAGACCTGCAATCCTGTCCTGTTATATTGGAGCTACATAACCTGAAGGGATATTTTAAATACTGTTTTTAAACTTGTTTTTTTTTACCCTTTTTGTATTCTGTATCCCCTTTTTACCTGTGCTGGTCTATGACCGTAATAAAGATTCTATTCTGTTCTATTCTATTCTATGCACTAAATCTCCTCACCAAGGCAAAAGGCACCCTTTCTATTGGATGCAAAACTGCTTGGGAATCTTATGTGTATTGTCTTGAATTCTGCAAATGTATTTACCTTATAAATATAATAATGAACAAACAGTCTGTTGAGCCACAAAGGCTCCTTCACAATTTATTACTTTGTTATAGATTAATAATTAGCACAAACAGTTAGGCAGTTGTCGTTTTATAAAAATCCACACAAAAATATTGTTGGTATGAAAATAATGCCAGAGGGGTCTGTGTGTGTGTGTGTGTGTGTGTGTGTGTGTGTGTGTGTTTAGGTTTTTACTGTTTTGCGGTCACTTACAATATTCTCTTCTCAGGATATTATCAACTTCACCCTGCATGGTAACTCAGATAGCGAGCCTGAAGGCATAATAAGAATTTAATCACAATGTACTTTCAGTTTTAAAAAGGGTATGATAATAGAATGCCTTATTGATGCTGTGAAAATCCGTGCCGCGTGGATGGACTACACTCCATTGGCACCTAGGATAAATGTTCATATGCAGAGGATTTTATTCTGTTGTGGCTCAATCAAATCCCTCCCCTCCCCTCCCCTCCCCTCCTGTATGTAGGTAGGAACAACAAGGGCTGTTAGCAGGGATGGGAACCCTGTCTGTGCTTCTTTCATTGCCATCCAACCCTGCCTTGCAAGCCATAATTTGTATGCACAGGCAGGGAAAACAGACATTTGTAAATCTTCTATATATAGGTGTTGGGCCTACGGTGGAGCTGGATTGTGCCTGTGGTTTCTTTTCCCCACTGCTACTGAAGCTTAATTACTGTGCTACACAGCTCTAGCCCATGAACACTATTTGTTTATTGTCCTGCTCTCCTTTCTAGTGAAAGTTAGAGCCTTCTATGTCAGGACATAGATGGATTCAGCCATTACTTTGGAAGTTAAATTCTGTCATTTGCAATAGGATTGTGGTTATGAGGTATTCTAATATAACTGTTTCTGCTTTTATAAGCATGTGTGTTTTGATTTTGGAATTTTGAGAAAGGGTCTTCTTTTGGTCTTTTATGTATCATGGTTTTCAGAAGCACTCGATCTTGCTTGCCATATCCCTCTGAGGTTCTTTGCAATGAAGACAAACTGTATGTAAGATGAAAAACAGATTACTCTTCCTTGGGACCCTGCTGTTATATGTGTATACACAGATGCCATTCTTATCAGTGAATAGACTGGGAGCTTTTCTGACTCAGTAGAGTTCTCAGAGTTCATGTTTATGTCTGCTTGGTCTCTGTCTATAATACTGTATTCACTCTTTGGACTTTATTTGGAGCCTACTGCTCACATTTCAAGTATCTGTTTTGGGAAGAGTGTGTACTGGGTGCTGTGTTACAGATATGCTAAGTAATATGTTTCTTGGCTACTCCAGGATTCTGTCATAATTGACATAGTAATATTCTAACCCTTTTCCCAGGACAAAGGCACAGAGAGATAACTTGCAGTTATCTCAAAGCTAAAAAGAAGTGGATGATTTTTTCCACCAGGGATTTTGTGTGTATGTGTGTGTATGCATGTGTGTGCTGTGCGAAACCTTCAGTATTCCTTGGAGAAAACTGCCAGTAGCTGCAGGCAAGGAAGTTGTTTTGATTGAAATTAGGCCCAAGTCCTTGGCTTAGCCTGCATGCCTGTTACTATGAGGCTAAATTCTACATTCTGTTACACTGAGGCTAAGCTGTACCTTTTGCTGTTAGATGTTTATTCATACTTAAATTTCTTATGTACCTATTTGTGGTTTGTAGATGTTATTGAATCCTGATAGATTTAATGGTGTCAGTCAGAAGCAGTATGAGATCAGAACAAGCAATAATGTGGGCAGTGTCACTGTGGCAAATCGAAACCCATCTCAACTATAGCTTAGTGAGCATGCTCATTGTTGTTGTTGTTGCTGCTTCATTATTAAAATTATTGTTATAGTGAGAAAAATAAAACATAAACCAATATACCACTTTAAATAGATACAACATAACAAAACATAACGTATACACAACCTAAACTTACATTCAAAACCCGAATTACAATATTATACACTACACAGAAACATAAAAACAACAATTAATTTATACAACACATAAGTGAATTGCCCCCACTGACAAGGCACTAGCTTGTTATCATTTATTTTCCTTTAACTCTCTATTACCAATATGATAAGCATTAAACCCCAATAAAAATCTCTTAAATCAATAATCTTACTTAATTGGTATCGTTGTTGTTGTTACCTTGCTTTTCCCCCAGAATGGAGACTGAGGACAGCTTACAATTTAAAATACTATACAGTTAAAAACATGCAAAAGACCAGAATTAAAATGGAATTAAACTATCAACAACATTTAAAAACAATTTAAAATATGCAGTTAAAATGATAAGCAGTTTAAAAAGTGTAGTTAAAAACAATACAGAACCCTTTTAAAACCCTTTAAAAACTTTGTTCTCAAAAATCTTGTCAGAATTTTTTTTTAAATGCTAGCCAGTTGTATTAGAATGGAAAAACCCAGCTCATTTCTGTGGAGCTGATACGAATTTGTAATATGAACCACAGGTGTCCTTCCTCTCCTTTCCACATAAAAGGCCTTGCCTCTTTTGAAAAACTAGAAGATCATATTTGATGAGTTTTAGTTGCTGCATAGACACAGAACTGGAGGGGGACATGTGTGTCCGGAAACTCTAGGACTTATTAATTGAAAAGACAAAGAGAACTGTGAAAGCCAGCATGGTGGTTTGAGCACTGGACTATAACACCAGAGACCAAGGTTTGTTCCCTGATCAGCCATGGAAACCGACTGGGTGATATCACATACTCTCAGCCCCAGAAAACCTGTGATAGGCTCCCTTCAGGGTCAGAAATGACTTGAAGGCACACAGCAGCAGCAACAACAGCAGGAACTATGCCATTCTGTGGCCCTTTCCACAGCTTACCCTTTTTTGGCGCTGGGGTGCGGGGATCACGCGAGCAGCCTCCAGCAGGAGGCTCCTGTGTTCCCACTGCTTCAGCTCTGCATGAGCTGCCTGCTCCTGAGCAGGTAGCGCGAGAGCCCCGCCTCTTCCTTCTGCAGCACAGCCTGGGAATTTCCCAGGCTGCGCTGGGGCAGGAAGTGTGACCGCTGTGGCTCCGGAGGTTCTGCACGCATGGCAAGTGTGCACAGGGCCCTGGAGCAATGCGCGATCGTGCATCATTTTCGGCTGAAAGCCGAAAATGAATAAGTGCACAAGCAGCGCCTGCCCTGCCCTGGAGCATCGCACGATTGTGAGTGTGTCGTGCAGATCGCTCCTCACAATCGCACAATGCTCCAGGCGCCCTTTCGCATGGCAGATGCCACACGAAAAGGGCCTGTGTTATGTGTTCTTTTACAACATGGTGTAGTAGTGGTGTTGATAGGATTTACAGGCATCAGATCATATGGAAGTAAATGATCTGGGTTTCTAATCTCCAGAGAGCATAGAATAACTATGGATGTTACGGACTGTATCTAAAAGGGATTTATAATCCCTCTATCTTGTATGCTGTATACTATCTTCTGGCTATAAATACAAATAATATAACTAGAAGCATAAGGAAATTAAAACAGTGAACTGGAGGTGCTACAGGACACAAACCCAATCTTCCAGTTTTTTAAAACAGGCAAGACCTTTTGTGAGAAAAGCAGAGAAAGGGAGCCTGTGGTCCATTTTACAAATACAGATTTGTTTTATACAAATGATACCTGAGCTAGGGATGTTCATGCTCACTTCTCTCACACTTGTGCCAAGAAACCAGGAAAATTTTCGCCTAGCCTACAAGATAATTAGACATTTTGGCAGTCTTGACGAGAGTTTTGCATTTGTAAGAAGGATCTTTGTGAAATTAGACGTATTGCACAAATTGTGTAGCTTGTTGCATGCATGGATGTAGAAAGTTTCAGTGGGTTGTTCATCATCATAAATTTTGTTGAATGTAACATAGGTTGTCACAATAGGAAATAAAAAGCATGAAGACATTAGTAAATAAGTGTCACATTAAAACCATATTCAGTATTAAAACCTTGTGGATGTTAAATATCACATATGTGCTTAAGGGGTTGTTTTTATTCAGCCATTCTCTTTCTGTACTTGCTGTGTGTGTATGGGAAAGAGAGAGAGAGAGGGGGGGGGGGGAGGGAAAAGACATGGATATTTTGTGCAGGGATGTTTTTTGCAAATTGTAGAAACTGTGACAGGAGAAAAAATGATCTTATTCTCATGTTAGAGGCAAGAAAATTCATAAGGGCTAACAAAATCTTAATAAATTGTCTTCATGCGTCAAGAATGAATAATGAGCAAAATTTCTTCACATCCTCAGTCTGGGCACTGATTAAAGTAGTAGTGGCTAAGAATCTGAGTCATGAGCTATACCCTGGTAACAAAGCCTCTCTCTAATCGGCAGTGCCCCCCCCCCGCCCATTATAGAGATATTAATACATACCTTCTAACATTTCATAGATGTAAATCAGGATGTGCAGCCAAATGAGATCAGAGTGCGGTTAAGATGGTGAAAGTTATTAATGGAACACACAGGCTAGGAGAGACTGCAGCAGTTTGCTTTTGCTTGAGCCCACAGGGAAAAGCAAAATCCTGTCCCCTCCTCTCCTCCCTGCTGAATTAATTTGAGTACAAACTACATTTGCAGTAACTTGTTGAAGTCAGCCAATGACAAAGGGGAACAGTGTGAAGAAGTGAGAGAAAGTGGGACATTTTAAAAGCAGCTGAAAAAGTGGGGTGATAGAAGGTTGATTGGTACTGTAACTGCCAAATCAGAACAGTTGGATAGTATGTTAATAAAGATTGTAAAAATTACTTTTTTGGACTACAACTCGCAAAATCTGCCAGCCAGCGTGGATATTGGCCTGGGGATTCTGACAGCTGTATTCCAAAAATATTATTTCCAAGCTCTGAATAGAAATGCCAACTGTCTTGCAGTCGTCTTCTACCAAGGCTATGTATCTGAGATGCTTTGAACCCTCAAAAGAGCGCAAAGGGTTGTTAATAGTAATAATTTCACCCTGCGTATTAGTGTCAGTGTCTGCATTAAGTGGGAGATCCATGACTGGATCTATTGATGATTTGTTTTGTTAATGAAATGTAACCATTGGAGTTGCCAGTATTATTGGAGTGGTGGTAGAAATGTTTAATCTTCCCCTTCTTGGTTTTCTAGTCCAAATGACCCTCTCAAATCTTCTTGTTTGCTCAGGATGGGGAAAAATATTATGCAGCTAGCTACGTTTCATTTTTTTTTTGAAAAGGGAAATGTTGGAAGAGCCACCTACAGGTCTCCTGCGTAATGTGTAGCTTGGCCTTAAGACTGTTTGGCAGAAGTGTTCCCATTAACCATGACTGCTGCTTCATTCTAAGCAGCCTATTTGGCTGTAGGTGTTTGGGGGTCTTTCCTTAAGGAATTCAAGTCTCCTGCGTAATGTGTAGCTTGGCCTTAAGACTGTTTGGCAGAAGTGTTCCCATTAACCATGACTGCTGCTTCATTCTAAGCAGTCTATTTGGCTGTAGGTGTTTGGGGGTCTTTCCTTAAGGAATTCAGGAAGGTTCACTGCAAAAGAACTAGTGCGTGAAGCATTCCATGTCTGTTTTGAAACTGTCAGAGCTGAAAATGTATGAAGCTGTATAAAAATAACAGGAGAACTCTGTGCCAAGGGAGTCTAAATGAGACCATACAGAAAACATTAACACCAGCATTCGTAGATGTTTCAGGGTCCTATAAGACTCAGGCATAGAGCTTCTGTCAGAAATTATACTTTGTTAAGCTGTTCAGAGAAAACTGTGTGAACCTAAAATGGAAACACTGAGTGTAATTGTCCTAATATCACTTACCTAAAATCACTTTATTTTCTTAGGTGAAGTAATAGCAAATTCTAATGTGAAAAACATAGAATGAAGCTTACAAACTCAGATATCCTATTGAATTTACACTTGGCCACAACTGCTGCTGAGTCTCCTGCAGACATATCTTTGTCATAAACACATACAAACATATGTGCATGTATGTTGTCACGCACATGTGCATTCACATGTTGTTACATTCATATTTTAGCTTTATTACAAAAAGTACCAACCCACCCCCCACCCCCCATTTTCCAAACAATAAGCTGGAAACAACTTCATTGTACTAGAAGTGGACCTGGTTGAAACAGATATAGTAAGGGAACCCAAGGAAAGGTTTTTGCTCTTTAGCTAATTAAAAGGGTATTAAAGCATAGTGTACATAGCGTAATTTGCAGACGTTACTCAAGAATTTTAGGTAGATGGTCTAATGAAAGGTGAGAATAGCCAGGGATGGGATGGGGATAGAGAAAAGGGTTGACTGGAAGATAACTGATGCAATGGAATAATCCTAAGAAAAAAATATATATAAACATTGCCTAATATGTGTGGTACTGTAACAGCTCTTTTCATTGATATATTGTGAAGAGTCAGTAATCTGTATATTCTTGAAACAGTAATTGTCAATTTGGCTGATGGGTACACTCCGTCAATCAAGATAAATCACATAGTTTGAACTGTGTTGGTTAGTTTCATGGACTAATTCTTTTTTCTCCCCTTTCTTCACTTGTTAAGGCAGCTCTGGGGATAGCCAATCTGATTGTTATGGCCATGGAAAAGGAGGGGACAGCTAAACAGGAAGCCATCAAAAAGATATGGATGGTTGATTCAAAAGGATTAATTGTAAAGGTAAATAAAGGAATTCCCTTATCCAATAAATGTATGTTTAAAGTAGTGTACTGTTTCTCTGTGGTACTGGCTGAAGCAAAATGCATTAGCTGTTTTCTACATATATGGGGGTTAGGTTTAACTTGATGGGGCTTAGACACATTGATATCTCTTCTTTTACAATGTATTGCTGTAAGATTTGGATACATGACCCAATGGTGCTGTTGGCAGTGTCATCTGGATATATAATTATATCATAATTTCCTTTGATCTTCTTGGAGACATTTACCACTAGTGCTTTTGGAAATATATGGATATTTTTTTAAAAAAGCAACCTACCTGAAATGAAGACTAAGGAGTAGAGAGGTTAAATTTCTGTAGCATCTTCCATAAAAAGTAGTCAAAACATGTAGATATGCTGAGCACCGTAAAAAACCTTATGTTTAGAGCAAACAAAGTCGTTTCTTTAAAAATTTGCAAGAAATGCTGATATAAAAGATAACTTCCTGCTGATGTTTTCCTTTATGTATGCCAGACTTCTGCATAAACTTCAGCTGTGTTGCCTCAAATAACTCTATTGCATGGCAATAGAGAAGAGACCATGTCCCATATGTTGTGGTTTGCTATGATATCAACAGTGGCTAGAAATTCAAAGCTGCCTAGAGACTGCATCAGTCATTCTTACCTCATTTCTTCCACATACGAGAATTAAGACAAAATCATGTTTATCTGGAATGCCAAAATAAAGCTATATGTTTTTTTAAGGAGTCAGTTTTGAGGTACTTAAAATTAGCCCCCCAAAGGAACAGTTCAGTTTACTTTCTTATTGCTTGTACTGAGAATATTCATACTTTTAGAGAAAAAAAAGTTATATTTAGATTTGTTACTAGATTTTCATTTACCTAATATAAGTTAAGCATCAATGGATGCAAATAATTTATGTCTTCTGTTGCTGCCATGTATGCCTGGGAGTACCTATTGTTCACTCAGGACTTGTGCAGTTGCAGGGATAGGACAGTGTGACCTGAGATGGATTGCTTTTTCACATAACACTGTCAAGTTAGAGAATGTTTTATGATGTACTTGAGGTACCCAACCTGCAGATTTGTTATTGTTGGCTTCAGAAGCTCATTGAGATTGCATGCCTAGTTTTCATGTGATTGCTGTAACTGAAAATTGATGACAAAATTGATGATTAATTATACAATCAATTATAATTGATTATTAATTCATGATAATCAGTATGAATGCTACTATCATTTCTTTGGAACTGGATAGACTTTCCATTAACATTACAGGGGTGT
Organism: Cyclura pinguis; assembly: GCA_030412105.1. Lineage (NCBI taxonomy): Eukaryota > Metazoa > Chordata > Lepidosauria > Squamata > Iguanidae > Cyclura > Cyclura pinguis. The sequence continues at coordinate 125,771,020 of CM059599.1, forward strand.
GGAGGTTCGTAATCACTATGGTGATTTATTTATTTATTATTTATTATTTCATTTAATTTAAATCCCACCTTTTTCCTAGCATGGGATTCCATACCTTTCATATTTTCTGTAATTAATATAAGCTAGACTACTCTCCTTGAAATCTAGTCTGGTCTAAGTCTTTTCCTGAAAATTTGGAAGATTAGGAACAGAATAGGGACAGAAAATACCAGCACATAAATTCTTCTACTCTTCATTCATTCATTCATTCATTCATGTGCTTGTTTCATCCACTGATATGTTAACTAAATCACTTTGAATTAAAGAAAGCAAAAAGTAGTGAATATGCCTGTCTATCTAATTGTTATCTTGTCTTCCCTCTAAGAAGTTTCTAAGAAGGTTCATCTATAATTTTATTTATGTATTTTCATAATAATCTTTTTAAGCTGAGCTAAAAACTTGAACATGGGAATCCAAATGGAAGTTTCATTACTGAACATGTTCTTGCAACCAGGCCAGTCTTGCCTGAATTCAACCTGCAGTCCATCACATCACACAACTCAAAAAAATATTTTTTCATTCGTACCCAGTGTTGATGTATTTCCCAGATCAGGTATTATGTTTTTTACACACTGAGCAAGCTGAGCGAGCATGTGTCTGAGCCCAAGTCCCAGTCCTGTTCTCTTTAGTGTTAAGAACATCGTTATCAAATGTAGGACCTTGATCTTAGGAGGTCCTTTGGGGTAGCCTGTTGGGCCCAAGGAGCTCCCGCTACAGCCCATGGAACTCATAATCCAGAGTGAGTGGACAGGAACAGCAAAGGTATTTTATATGAGGGTAGTGGAGAAGGGGAGATAAAATGTGCAGTCTCCAGGTTTTATCTGTTGCTGCTTGGGGACAAAGCTGGGGATGAGCCTAGCACATGCAAAACCCTGCAAGCAGACTTGCAATCACAGGGAGCTGAAGATCCAGAGTACAGAAACTGGAGCAGCAAACAGTGATTTTTACTCAGGAATTTTGTGGAGGAGACTATTAAGTTTGTGATCACCATCTACAGACAACCAGGTGGTGTGACAGATGGAGTTACTGAGGTGACCTGCATGTCTATGCTATACAGGTTTCTTGGTGTGAAGGCATGCAAAACTACACTTGCTGCATGTGCAAGCTGGTGTTTATGCTAGAATAGAAGTTAGAAAGGATAGCTACACTTTGACTTATCAGAAAAGATGAACAGTTTCTGGAGAGAACACAGGAAGCACTTCTGGGAGGACAACAGGGAAGGAACAATTAATAAGTTTCCACATCAATGGAAAGAGATCAGCTGCCTGAGATTCCACAGAACATGAAGGAAGCCTCAGGGGCCTATGTAGATGGAAGGATTCCTGCAGCTGCCTCAGCAGGAGATACGTGGTAAAAATTGTTGATTACTGGCTGAGAGGAGGAGAGGAGGTAGGATACCAGCTTGTCAAGTCTTTACAGGAGGTGTGTGTTCCCCTGGTGAATGTATCTAGGATGTTATGGAAAACTTTCCAAGACTCATCAAGACTAATAACCACTATTCTTTTTGTTGATCTATGTGGGAACAAATGGTATTGCTGGAGACACTTGAAACATATTGCAATTAATGATAAGGCTCTAAGTGAAGTGTCTTAGGGCAAAGTCTGTTGCCTGTGGAACAGGAAGGAAAGAATATGAGAAATGAATAACTGGGTATGGAGGTGGTATCACTAGGAAAAGTTTGGATTCTTGGACCATATCTATACTGCTGTGGTAAAGGACTTCTGCCAGGATATTACTTGCACCTCATGAGAAAAGAAGAGAATGTGTTTGGCAGGAGTCCTGTAAAAACCTGGTCAGGCAGACTTTAAACTAAAACTTCTGTGAAGAATGATGAAATCATGGATGACAGCATGAATTCGTGTACTGGAGACACTAGTATGAGTGAAGCTGGCGCAGCAGTGCAAGTCTAATATGCAAAGAAAATATGCGAGGGATAATAAGAAAGAAAATTAAGTTAAGGGAACTATTGATGCATATATTGTATAAGTCTAGAAATTTTAGTCAGAAATTCTACCCAAAAAACCTGGTCCGACTTATTCAGGGGTCAATGTAAGCAATGCACCTTAACTCTTACCAAAAAACAAACCATCCCCATCTCTGGCACAGACCTAGTCCTTCCTGGGAGAACCTAAAAGAAGCACTGATGTCCTCTACTCTCTTCACTGTGGCACAGCTTCTGGCCTTTTTTGAATGCCTGAGTGGGAAAATGGCAGCAGCAGCAGCAGCAGCAGCTCTGTGGCCCCAAAGGGGACTCCACCGTACTCCAAGGCAGTGCATTCCACTGTTGAACTGCTCTTATCATCAGCAATTTCTTCCTAATGTTTAGATGGAATCTCTTTTTCTGAAGTTTGAAGCCATTGCTCTGTGTTCTAGTCTCTGGAGCAGCAGAAAACAAGCTTGCTCCATCCTCCATGTGGCATCCCTTCAAATATTTAAACATGGCTATCATGTTGCCTCTTGACCTTCTCTTTTCCCAGGCAAAATATACCAGACTCCCTAAGCCTCTGGTTGCCTCCCTATGGACATGCTCCAGCTTGTCAATATCCTGCTTGAACTGTGATGCCCAGAACTGGACACAGTATTCCAGGCGTGTTCTGACTGAGCAGAATAGAGTGATACTATCATTTCCCTTGACCTAGACACCATACTCCTGTTGATGCAGACCAGAATTGTTTTGGTTTTCTTAACTGCTGCATCACACTGCTGACTTACGTTCAGCTTGTGGTCTACTAAGACTCCTAGATCTCTTTCACGTGTGCTGTGGTCAAGCCAGGTGTCATCCATCTTATACCTGTGCAATTCAATTTTTTATACTTTCATATATATATATATATGAACAACAATCCTCTTCTTTGAGTGGCAAAAGGCCTTTTTGAATGCCTGGGCAGGAAAATGGTTGCCGGGGTGGCCCGGGGTGGCTGGCCCTCCCATAAGGTACTGGCAATTTCCCCTCTTCACAGAATGACCTGCAAGTTATCCACAGGTCATATCAAAATCCATAATTTTAGCCCCCAAACCTGTCCTTGACTTATACATGAGGTTGATTTAGACTACTGTATATACTCATGTATATGGTGTCTATACATACCAGTCCAAAAAGTATGGGAAATACACTAATTTGAATCTGAATACAGGAAATATGATTTAGTAGAGACTACTGAAACCTAGTGAGATAGAACACATGATTAAAATGTGGAGATTGAAGAGTATGAACTTATCCAAGAGGAACAGACCAAACAGGAAGGAAACAAGGAATAGTGTTATATGAAAAGGATGAATCCACATTTCAGGAAATCCATTAATAAAACCAGTGAATAAAAATAAGAGAGTTAAAAACAGAATGTCATTGTGGGAGTATGTTAGGCTGCCAAGTCAGAAAGAAGATGAATGTTGCCTTCCTGGATCAGATTGCCTGCTTTTCAAAGAGGAGAGACATAACAAAATTTCAGTTACCTTGACATCTGTTGAATGCCAAATTGTCTAATAAATTCCTGACCTGCCTTGCTGATCATTTCATCTTCCATAAGGTACAAAAGAAAATATGGGAATCTGCTATCCTAGACCTGATCCTCACCAGCTAGGGAAGAAGTCCCTGATGAGATGAAAGCAGTGTAGATCTTGGGATGAAATGATCATGTCGTCTTTGCATTCATGATACTACAGAAAAGGAAAGTGAAACATGAACACACACCCTGGAGTTTAGGGAGACTGATTTTGACAACTTAAGGAGATAGTAGGGGTGATCCCATGGATAGAAAAACTTGAGGCTAATGGAGCTCAAGACAGGAGGGAGTCACTTAAAAGTAAATAAATCATTCAAGTCAGTAAGGCAAATGGGAGGCATCCAAAGAAAGTAGAGTGGCGACTTAAGAAAATGTCTGACAAATTCGGAATTGAAACAGAAGAAATGGCAAACCACCAAGGATGACTACGAACTATCAGCCAAAGTTTAGAGGGAAAGTGTCAGGAAGGCTGGCATTCAGAATGAACTTTGGTCTTTATCACACCATGCTGTTATGCCTTCAGCAGTACTTGTGATGAAAGATGGTCACTCACACTTTATATGAGTATCACACCTTTGCCGTAATTGTGCTGTAATTGTATGGTTTGCACAGCTTTTTCATCTTCTGATGCTGTTATCACTACCCCATTTGCTCTGCCTTGCGCCTCACAATTGGTTTGTGTCGATTTAAAAAAAATATGTAGTTGTAATAACGCTATTATGGCACAATGTCATTATGGCACACACATTGCTGCCCAAATCTCTCATCATGAGAGGTGGCACAGAAAGATAAACTGACCACCCCATTTCCCACAATTTTTGATACCTTTCTCCTGTGAAAAACAAAAGTTCTTAATACACTAGTCAGTTGTTTCAGGTTGTTCTGTTCAAAATCACTTCAGCCATACTCACTGAGCCATAATAACATTGTTATAGTGCAACAACACCCATCACTGCCCAGGTGTTGGATTGTGAGAGGTGACACAGGAAAACAAATGTACCACACCATCTCCTACCATTTTGGATAACTTTTCTCTTGTGCAAAACAAATGTACTTCTCATGGTAGTCAGTCATTTCAGGTTGTTCTGTTCAAGAAACACTCCACTTGTACACATTAAGCTGTAAAAATGCTATAATGAAATGATGTCATAGTGTTATTACACTGTAATCTTAAAATAATAATTAAAAATAAGGTTTTAGAAAATAATTCTGTGGTGGTAACATGTGGCGCATGGTACCACAAGAAAGCAGTAGAGAAATCTTTGGAAAATACCCCCATACCGTAAGGCATCTGAATAGTGACTAACAGGCCAGGATTACACAGTTATTGCAGTATAATAGCAAACCATTATGTAAAGCACAGAAAATACAACTATTCTCTTGAAAGGTCTTGTCCTGCTCAATCAAACACCAGATGTAGTCTGATTTTTCCCTGCTGGTGATTTCTTTGGGAACCCCTAAGAGAGGAACAATCAGATTACAGGCTACGCCCATATCATGCCCACCAATTGATAGTTCTCACACTGAAGCAGAATGAAAAACCTGCATTCAAACTAGCTACTGAATCATAGTGGGAAAGAAGGTCAGTAACGGATTATTTCCAGCGTGAAAAAACTGCATTCCCAGTGACTGTCCAGCACAACAGCACTGAGAGAACCATGATGTCATGTGACAAGGCTGAGACAAAAGTGGGACTAAACTACTAATATCATGGTATAACAGTGTGGTGTGATAAGGATCTGAGGCACAGGAGGGAGGCTAAACTTAAGAAAATTGATTCTTTGTGTACAATTAGAGCAAGAGGAAGAATAAGAAGGGGTAAATCCATTGCAAGGAAAAGATAGATAGAGAAATGTTTGCGAGTGATAGAAGTCTCAACTCCTATTTTGCTTCAGTATTCTTCCACAAAGGAAAGAAAATATTAAATCAAACTGTAGAGGTAAGGGGATTCAGCCATGATAGGTAGATACAGAGGTGGCAGTACAAGACCTAACCACTCTAAGCACATCATGACCATCACCATCTGAAAAATTACATTCTAGGCTACTAACAGAATGTGCAATATAATTTCAAAAAAACAGCCTATAGTTTGTTTTTTTGCAAATTTTGGGAGAACAAGTGAAGTGCTGGAAGCCTGGAAAGAGGTAAATATTCCCATCTTCCAAAGAGGATGAAAGAGGAACTGGGCGAGTATGGCTCTGTCCACTTGGTAATAAAACCTAGAAAGGCTCTGCAGCAACCTCTTAGGCCACTGGAACATGAGAAAAAGTACTGGAATTGCAGAGAGCTAACCTCAGCAAATTTAATGAAGAAAATCAGAAAAAAGTGAGATTTTAGCAATGGTATGGAAAGAGAACTTAACTTTTCAGAGAGATGCCATGGTGATGGGTATACATGGTTTGAACACTTTAGCAGTGTTTTCCTTAAAATATTTTCCAGTGAAATAAAAAGGTCATATATGCATTGATGGTGGTGGGACATTTTTGTCTTTTTTTTAAAACAAAAGTTTTATTTATTTTCTTGGGCTTAAAATCTGAGTCACGCATGCTTAGAAATCCTAAAATGGCAATGCTATTAGCTCAGTCACTTGGTACTGAAATGAGTTCTCATGAGTATGTCAAAAAGTGACCAAAAGAACTATGGGTCTAGAAAGGCTACGAATTTCCATTCTGGCCACAGAAGGAAACCAGGTGCAAGTATGTGTAAATAGCTCTGTGGTAACAATCCTAAGAAAATGCTTGTAACCTGATGAAGTACATTTATTCAGCTTAAAAGTCCAGTAATTGGCTATCTTAAAAAAGAGAAGAAGAGGTTGATAAATAATAGCTGTACCCTCCCATAAATCAAATATGAGTCAGAAGCTGGAATACTGTAGCGTATAGCAACATATTTCTTGCTAGCCACGTGAGAGATCTATCCAACATCTTGTGGTCTTCCTGGAACCATCTACTGCTGTAGATAAAATATTTCTTTCCATTATATAAATACCAAGACTTGTGGTTACTGACTAGGGGAGAAAGGGATAAAGAGAACAAATGCAATGAGGTAATTTGTGTCACCACAGCACAAATCTAGGAACTTTTTTGTATATGTGAGTGTATATAATAGACTGGTTAAACTGAAAAATGATTATGTTTGTACTGCTTTGAAATGTCTTGTTCTCTGAATTGCATCATAAAGTTAGACATTTTCATGCTTATAAAATGTACACTATATATTTATGACAGATTTGAGGAGCAAGGTGGAATGAAGGTTATCCCTCCCCCCGTATAATCTTTGCACAAAACATTAAAAGAAAGGTGCTAGTGGAAGGTACTTAAACTGTGTTTGCTTTGAAAGTATACACCTTTACATAGTGTTATTACATTACTACATCCTAGTAGTAATATTATTACATTGCTTCAGTACGTACAATGGTAGCACCTAATAGCTATTTCTGCAGCTTTGTGCCCTTCAGAATTTAAAAGCGAGCTCTCACTGGGAAAGACATTTGTTGGGATGAATACTGAGGGCCAAAACTTTTGGGAGCAAGATAAACATGCTTCTTCCACCATGTCATTTGGGGTTATCTGTGCTTTGCAATATGAGGGATAACTTGCCCTTGTTGAGTGCCAAATGCCAGTTCCGTCCTCCCACGCAGCTGCAGCCACGGCTGAAGCTAGTTCCAGTTCCCACAGCTTTCAGGCCTGAGGTGGTGCATGTGAGTCAGAGAACCCTACTCAGTCATCCCAAAGGAACTTGGATGGTTCCCAGTATCTGGGGGAAAATCCAAAGAAGCAACCCAATTAGGAAGAGAATAGAGTTCTGTTTTATAGCAAGCAGGGAGGTGGAAGGTAAACTTTTCTTGAGGTGAAACAATCCAACAGCTGTGACATAAAACAGCAGCAGAAAAGCATAGTCTGCTCAGTACCTAACGGTGGTGCTTCTTATCCAATAATAGTTACAACTAGACTTCCACTACTTGTATTTGTGTATGTGTTTGTACTTTTTGCAGATTTCCTAGTTACAGAGGCTGTATTACATGCCTTTCATAGAATTACATACTGTTCTCTCTCTCCAATGTGTCTGAAAGGAATATCCAAGTCCCTTATGAATGATATGCTGAATTATCAGGGAAGTGTAAACACCTTCTACTCCTTCACTCTCTGTATGTGGATTGTTTTAGGATAAAGTGTCAACCTATCCCCAACTTACCAGTATGCATTCCAGAAGCAGTTGGCTTTATTTCTATGGCAGTACCCATTTAGGACAATTTTGTTGCATCATCACCAAGAAATTGTATTTACACAAGTTAAGCTGTTTTGATTAAACTGCATGTAGATTTGGAGAACTGAGAATTCCTAAAAATGAAGGGTACAGATCCCTCAGTTTTGGGGGAGATGTAATAGATTTTCACCAAACTGACCCTGGAAAATTTGCGGATCAAAACGATTAGAAATGTGTAGATGCGTATCTTCCTCAAAATACTATACTTTCAAAGGATGACAAACAATGTAATGAAATGTCCCTTCTGTGTATTTGGTGGAAGCCTAATTTTCTTTTGAAAATGTCAGTCTTATTTGTAACATGTGGCAGATGGATTCAAGTTGACTGACTGCTGAGAAAAGATACATATTTTTGAAGTTAAAATCAAGACCTTTCATTGCAACAGAAAACATCCATGCAAATCTGTATTTCCTTACTAAGCTTACTCTTTTTTAACGTAGGGTCGTGCTTCGCTTACATCTGAGAAAGAACGATTTGCTCATCAGCATGAGGAGATGAAAAATCTAGAGGACATTGTTAGTAAAATAAGGCCAACAGCTCTTATAGGTAACATATACATCTGTATCTAAACTATCTGTCTATCTGTCTTTCCCTCCGTCCATCCATCCATCCAGTCATCTAACTATTGCTGTTTTATTTTATTATTTGAAATATATACTGTGGGCGTGTATGAACTATATGAAAGATTTTGAACACCTGTAAATATAGAGATGTTTAATCTGTGATCCACAAAACACTCAGGAATCTTATGCTAGAAGCTCTAAAATAATTCTGTCCTACTGCCTTCAATTTTTGAAACTATGTGAAATTATCATTTTTTTCCAATGGTAATGTAGCTGATAGATTAGTAATATATGGTATCAGAAAGAATTCATAAAGTTGAGTGAATTTGTTAATCTGGCCCTATGCTTATCTTGGTCCTTTCTAGGCTAGTCAGTACCTACATTCTCTGCTTTTTTTTTTCAAATTCTGTGCCACCAGCCACTTTTAGAATAGAACATGCAAATTTAAATTTACATTGTTATGTACAGTGTTCTGCAAAAGTATTATTCCCCTTCAACATTACATTTTGTTTTCTTACAACCTAAGAAATGGATTTCATTGTTATTGTTGCCACTCTGCAGCTAAGATGACAAAGCAATCCATGGGGTAACTATCACCTGGATGCTCCACAAAGCTAGGCTTTATGAAAAGGTAGCAAGAAAATTAAAAAATGAATGAAAACCTGTTTGGAATCTGCAAAAAGTCATGTGGGAATCATACCAAGCATGTAGGAAAGGTTCTCTGATCTGAAAGAAACCAAAATCGAACTTTTCGACCTTGCAATAATACGTTTGCCGTTGTATTTCCAATTTCTATCTATGGTTGCAAATTCTGGAAAGTGAAGAAAGCTGATAGAAAGAGCATCAACTCATTTGAAATATATTGGAAGAGAGTTCTTTGGATACCGTGGAGTGCCAAAAAGTCAAATAAATGGATATTGTAGCAAATCAAACACAAACTAGAAGCCAAGATGACTAAGCTGAGATTATTGTACTATCAACATATCATGAGAAGATGTGATTCACTAGAAAAGACAGTAATGCTTGAAAAGGTAGAAGGCAGTGGGAAAACTGAAAGACCACATTACACATGGATAGATTCAATCAAGGAAGCCACTGCCTCGAATTTGCAAGATCTGAGCAGAGCTGTTGATGATAGGATGACTTGGATGGCTCTGCTTCACAGGGTCACCGTAAGTCAAAGTCCACTGAATGGCGGTTAACAACAACAATCAAAACACTATGGTGCCATCCTATTGGTTAGTTCCAACTAGAGTAGCCCATTTAATCAACTATTGAATAGTGAGTCAACCATTGGTAATTCTCGGGCTGACAGGAGGAGCAATCCACGACACATGGGTTGTATCCCTCGCGCGCCAGCCGAAGCAGGAGCCGTCAGCATTCCATTTCAGAACAACCGTTAACTGCTCCTTGTCCCCCTCCGTCAGTTCTTTTTTCTCCTGCGACCAGCTGGAAGTGTTTTTCAGTCCCTCTCTGGATTTACTGCTGCACCTTACTTATATTACATATTTCTATTGCGAAATGGCAACAAAGCCAGATATTGAGAAGCCGACTGCAACCTTGAGCCGAAGCGGTGCGGTCGCGGAAAAGGTACAACCAGTCCAGAAAACCGCTGCACAGCGGGTCACGGACGGGGTTCTGTCAAATGGTAAAAAAATTGCCGTCCAGAAAATCGCAATTACGCGGGTCACAGACGAGGATAGTGCCAATGGGGGCAAAGTCAAGCCTCAAGAACTGGCTTCTGATGACCACGCGGGGGACTTGAGAAAAATATTTCTCAGTTCCAGCGAAAGTGAACTTGAAGAGAGTAAGTTGGTGCCTGGCGCGAAAGGCGTTAAAAACACAACTGGGGAGGAAAAAACAGATAAGGTAAAGAAGGGGGAAAAGTCTGACAAATCGGGTAGCAAAAAGAGGCACCCAAATGTGTCAGAGACAGCACAAATACTTACCGGCGAGAGTTCGGGCCACCATCTTGATTTCGGCCATTTTACAGTGATTCAGCGCAGTTCCTCCAGGGCCTCAGAGGCCTCTGAGGCAAGCGCAGTGGGCGGGGTGTCGGCTCAGGGGGCCATTTCAGCTCGCCCAATCAGAAATTCACCTGTGGCACCAGGGAGAGAGCAGGGGCCGGCCATTCCCCACTGCCAGTGAGCCGAGCTGAGGGCTTCACCCCAACAGCAAGACCTATTGCCGGAAATAAAAAACCTCCTTTCGGAGTGGATGCAGGCGGCTCCCACTCGGGCCAGAGAGACGGAGGCCACATCATGTGAGTCCCAGTTGGGCCCAGATAATGTCGCTTTGCCGTGTCAAAGTAATGAAATGTTAATGAACATACAGCAAATGATTAACGAGGCGGTGTGAACGCAAGTGCAGTCTGCTGTTTCAGCACAATTGCCAGCAATGAATTATAACCAAATGAATTTTAATCCAATGAATTCTGCCTTGAATGATTTCCAAAATCAATTCATGTTATGCCACCTAATGAATTTGTTAAATGCGAAAGGACAGAATCAATTGCCGTTTCTTACATCAATGAATTTGAATAACAAACCACCAGAACAAGAGGCTGCTGTTATTGAATTAAATCAGCCACCATCCGAGAGAAGGCGAATTGAGTGTGATGAGGATAGCAGCGTGGGCCACATTAAAAATTCTAACAGTTCACAAACCATATCTTCAGGGAGAATGGGTGGTGAAAGTAACACATAGACTATGAAGGTAAACAGGAAGGATACAAGAGGTGAACATCAGGAAATGATAGGTAGTGACATACAGGATGAGTTACAGGAGGAATTAGAAATGGATGACAAAGAATTCATTTGTAGTGATGAGGAAGAGGATGAACAGATGGATTCAGACAGATTGTTTGAGGTGCAGGTGTTCCGTAACACCCTAAAGAGAGTGCTGCAGACGTTGGGTTTAGATAATAGCAGAGAAGTAAATAGTGAGAGTAACAATAAGGAAAATCTGGTAGCTTCTGTAATTAAAAAGAAGGAGACAAGGGCCTTAGAGCTTCCAATGCCAGATTTTTTTAAAGATGTAATTCTGAGTGAGTGTTCTGCACACTGGTCAACTAAAAAATTAATGACTTACTCTCAGAAGCTATACTCCTTTGTAAAGCCTGAGGTTGATTTCCTTAAAATTCCTCAGGTGGACGCCCCGATTGCAGGGTTGATTTCGGGGGCCATTGCTCCCAGAGAGGGTGACACACAGTTAAAGGAGGTGGATGAGAGGAGAGCAGAGACCTCCCTAAAAAAGGCGCATGAGGCATCATCTTTGGCTATAAAGGCTTCAGTGGCCACCTCTATGTTTGCCAGAGCGGAGGTGCTCTGGACCCAGGATATTCTGGATAATCAGGATTTGAGTGTGCAGGACCTATTGAAGGATGTTGATAGGGTACAGAGAGTACTAGAATACGTGGTTGATGCTGCTCATGATGCCACTGCTTTCACAGCAGGGAATATAAATTTGTTAACAATTGCGGGGTGCTCTTTGTGGTTAAAGCACTGGGAGGCAGATCAAAAGTCTCACAATAATCTGGCCTTTGTACCTTTTCAGGGAGAGCTTCTGTTTGAGGAAAAAGCTTTGGAGAAGGTCTTGGTTGAGACCAAGAAAAAGAAGCAGGTAATGCCCACCTTACAGAAGTGGAAGGTTGATAAAAGACCTTTCAGAGCTTCAAACTACTCCTTTCGTGGAGGCAGATCGAACGGATTCTCTGCAAGGGGGTCTGAATACAGATCTGGTAGATTCCAGGGGAACAGACAGAGGAATCAGTATAGCAGGCAGTTTCAGTATTCAAGACAAGGACAGAGCAGGCTTGGAAATAATTCCAAGCGAGGTAATCCTCAATACTGACTATCAACACCAAGCAGTGGGAGGAAGACTTCTTTCTTTTGGTCTCAGATGGTCTCAGATAACATCGGATCAGTGGGTCCTACAAGTAGTGACCCGAGGTTACAAAATACGTTTCCATACGAGACCGAAAGAAAGATTTCTTCAATCCTCAGTAGAAAAGGACAAGACCAAATGGCATATAGTTCTACAGGAGATTTTCCACCTACTGCGAATAGGGGCAATCAAAAGAGTCCCAAAGGATCAGGAGTGTCGGGGGGTTTACTCGACGTTCTTTGTAGTTCCCAAACCCAAGGGCAAATACAGACCGGTATTGAATTTAAGGTACCTCAATGCCTTCGTGGAATACAGAAAATTCAAAATGGAGACTCTTCAAACAATGAAAGAGAATCTGTCTTTGGGGAATTATATGGCTTCCATAGACCTCAAGGAAGCTTATTTACATATTCCCATGAGCAAAGAGGACAGGAGGTACCTGAGGTTCAATTACCAGGACAATCACTTCCAATTCAAAGCTCTGCCATTTGGTTTGGCATCGGCACTTCGGGTATTCACGAAGGTGATGGTTCCACTGATTGCGTTCCTCAGAGTTCAGGGGGTTCAGCTTTATCCTTACTTAGACGACATCTTGTTAAAAGCAGCCTCGGAGGTCAGGTTAAGGAAGGATGTGCAGTTGACCATTTGCACATTAAGGAACTATGGGTTCCTTCTCAATCTCGAGAAGAGTTTCTTAACACCGGTCAGGGTGCTCACGCATTTGGGAGCACGGATAGACACCTCGAAGGGGAGACTGTATCTTTCCCAAGACAGGTTAGTCAAGTTAAGGCAGGAAACTGCAGAGTTACTAAGTTGCAGGTCGGCGGATCTAATGAGGCTGGCAAGGCTGCTAGGCATACTGGTGTCTGCAACACAGCTGGTGCAGTGGGGAAGTTTCCATGTGAAGTCTCTGCAAAGACTACTGATGCCACATCAGTTGGCAATATCGCTAAAGAGACATTACCAGGTGGCTCTGACACAGCAGGTTCGAGAAGAGCTCTGCTGGTGGATGAAGGAGAAGAAAGTGGCTTTGGGGATTCCAAACCATATTGGCAGCATGGTCCATGTGACAACAGATGCCAGTCTCAGCGGCTGGGGTGCGCACTGCGAAGGATATTCAGTGCAGGGGTCTTGGACATACTTAGACAAGTGGCACAACATCAACTATGTAGAGTTGAAAGCCCTTTGCCCTTACGCTGCAGCGGTTTCAGCACCTACTGAGACTCCGCCATGTGAAAGTATTCACAGACAATATGACAGCCAAAGCCTACATTTGCAAACAGGGCGGTTTACATTCAGTGCCTTTGGTGGCAGAGTCAACCAGGTTGTTTCGATGGGCGGAGAAAAATCTGAGCTCACTCATGATGGTGCACGTGAAAGGAGTGACAAATATGCAGGCGGATTACCTGAGCAGGAATTGGCTGCACCCTGGAGAATGGTCTCTCAATTCAGAGGTGTTCGACACCTTAACCACTATTTTTGGTCAGCAACTAGTGGACTTGTTCGCTTCTGCCAGAAACGCCAAATTAGAAAGGTATTTTTCAATAGATGGAAGCAGAGGTGCAGAGGCACACGATGCTCTGTCCGTGAAGTGGCCACCTGGGCTGCACTATGCATTCCCGCCAATATGGATCTTGCAGAAGGTTCTGTCAAAGATCCGCTTGGAGAAGGTGACAGTGGTTCTGACAGCACCTTACTGGCCAAGAAGGCCATGGTTTCCGATGCTGCTGCAAATGTCTCAGACACCTCCATGGAGGTTACCACTGAGGGAGGACTTACCCAGGGGCCAGTGTTCCATCCGGACCCCAAGTGGTTGAGTCTGGCAGCATGGAAATTGAGCGGAAGTTTCTGATGCGTCAAGGGTATACCAACAGTGTGGTTCGCACCATGTTAGGATCAAGGAGAGAGTCCACTCAGAGGATATATGATTGAACTTGGAAGGCTTTCCAGAAGTGGTGCAAGACCACTCAGGTGGCAGAGGAGGATGTGCAGGTCTCCCACATCTTACATTTCCTCCAAGATGGCTTGGAGAACAGTTTGCGCCCGAACACCTTGAAAAGGCAGGTGGCAGCGTTGTCGGTTTCCCTGACTGCAGATGGGGAGTCCTTATCTAAACATCCACATATAAAGAGATTTCTCAGAGGTGCAACATTGACTTCTTTTCCAACAGTGCATAGGTTTCCTACCTGGGACCTTAATTTTCTGCTCAATGCCTTAACATCGGCACCATTTGAACCACTACGGGACTCCTCATTGAGGTACTTAACTTTCAAGACTGCATTCCTGCTGGCGGTGACATCAGCCAGAAGGGTGTCAGAGTTGGCAGCACTGTCGGTCAATGAGCATTTGTGCAGATTTTGAGTTGGACAGACTGACACTGGGTTTTGACCTTTCCTTCCTGCCAAAGTGTGTGTCATCAACATCTTGACCAGAGGAAATACATTTGCCAACTTTCTGTCCCAAGCCAGTGCACGCTTTGGAAAAGAAGTGGCACACGTTGGATGTAAGGAGAGTAGTAAAGACTTACATTAAAAGGACAAAAAGTTTCAGGCGTTGGGACGCCTTGTTACTGTCTTTCCAGCCAAAGACTTTGGGTCAGAGAGCCAGCAAGTCAGTTATTGCTGGGTGGATTAAGACATGTATTTACCTTTGCTATGACTATGCTGAACAGCCTCGACCACAAAATGTGTGGTCTCATTCCACCAGATCAATGGCGACATAGGTGGCATATGCATCATCCTGTTCTCTGGAGGATGTGTGCAGTGTGGCAGGCTGGAAAGAGTCTTCCACTTTTCTTAGACACTACAAGTTGGACAAGTATAAGTCTGTGCAAGCAGCGTTTGGCCGTCGTGTGCTGCAGGCTGTGCTTTAAGAATGCACCCACCCAGAAAACAGCTTGAGAAGGTCCCATGTGTTGTGGATTGCTCCCCCTGTCAACCTGAGAATGAAGAGTTGGTACTTACATGAACGGTCATTCTGGGATGACAGGAGACGCAATCCATGCCTACCCGTAGGCCTAGCGTTTGGAGTATAGGTCTGGGGTGGAGGAAATGTGAGAGGAAACATAAAAATTAAATGACATAGGGAATATGAATAGTACAAACAATCAACTAGGTACGCTAGGGAACAGAACTGACGGAGGGGGACAAGGAGCAGTTAATGGCTGTTTTGCAATGGGATGTTGACGGCTCCTGCTTCCGCTGGTGCGCGAGAGATACAACCCATGTGTCGTGGATTGCTCCTCCTGTCATCCCAGAATGACCGTTCACGTAAGTACCAACTCTTCAATCTGATTGAATCAATGGATCTACTGTAGAAAAGAATAACAAGAACACAAAGCTAACAGCATTCATTTATCTGAGAATACATCCTCAACAATGAAGCATGGTGGCAGCATTATTAAGCTGTGGGGATGTTTTTCTATGGCAGAAATTCGGAAAGTGCTCAATATTCAGGGCAAGATGGATGGAGGGAAAAAAAAACACCAACTCTAGAGGAAAACTTGCAGTCTCTAAGAGACTTGGGATTTGGGATGGAGGTTAATTTCCACTGGGACAATGATGCCAAGCACACAGGAAAGGTAACAGTAGAGTGTTTTAGAAACAAGAACCTGAATGTTTTAAAATTGCCCAGACAAGGCCCAGACCTGAGGATCTGTGGTAACACATGAATGCAGCTGTTTACCAACATCACCTATCCAACCTCTCAGAGCTGGAGCAAATCTGCCACGAAGAACGGGCAAGAATTGCAGGATCCAGGTGTGCAAGGCTGATGGAAACCTACCCAAGCAGACTTACAGCTATAGCCAATGACACTTCAAGGTATAGCCTTCAGGATATTACAAGGGATTATGAGACTCTGAGTACAAAGCTGAAGGAACTTGATGCACAGGTTGTCAATTGTCTCTCCTCCCACTTGAAGGACACAGCTGGTGCTGCTGGGAACAATTTGGGTTTTTGGACTTTCATGAAGATGGTTTTCTGGCAAGTGATGGGTTGCCACTCACAGCAGTTGGCAGGAATGTTTTTCCTAAGAATCTCACAAACTTGATCAGGAGGGCTTTAAACTGTATTAAACTGAGTTACATGGAGGAGGGAGACAGTATTCTTGAGGGCAGGAATTCAACAAGTGCTGGAGATAATAGCCCAGATATTATAGAGAAGTGAGTGAATAGTACAAGAACCCAACAGCAGCTAGATGAAATGACCCATGGTCTTAGATGTCTCTACACTAATATACAAAGCATGGGAAATAACCAAGATGAACTCAAACTCTTAACACAGCAAATATGATATAATAGGCATCACTGAAATCTGGTGGGATGAATCTCAATTGGAAAGTTGTAATAAAGGGGTATAACATATTTCAGAGAACCAGACCAAACAGGATGGGAGGCGGAATAGCATTATATATCAAGGATGTTTACACCTGTGAAGAGATCTATGACTTAAATTCTGAAAACCAACTTGAGGGCATCTGGATAAAAAGGGGGAGAGAAACAAGATTGATGTCATTGTGAGGGTCTACTATAGACCCCCCAAGCCAAACTGAGGACTTGATTGATGCCTGCCTGGAACAGGTGACCAAACAATAGGAAAGTAGAGATGTAATAGTAGTGGGAGATTTCAACCATTCTGGTAGTTGTTGGAAGTCAAACTCTGCCAAAAATATAAGGTCCAATGAATTCCTCACTTGCCTTGCAGACAATTTCTTTGTCTAGAAGGTAGAAGAGACAACAAGGAGATCAACTATTTTAGATCTGATCCTAACAGTTGATGATCTGGTTAATGGGGTGGAAGTAGCAGACGGGAGTTCATAAGGGATAGGAGTTTCTTAAAAGTGAGATATTGAAGGCATAATTTCAAACAATTCCAGTAAAGAGGAAAAATGGGAGGGGGCTAAAGAAACCCAGATGGATGTCTAAAGAACTTTCACCTGAGCTAGGATTTGAAAGGGCACGTACAAGAAATGGAAAAAGGAGGAAGTCATCAAGGAGGAATTAAAATGAATAGCTAGCACGTGTAGGGAGAAAGTCAGAAAACCTAAAGCTCAAATGAGCTCAGGCTTGCTAGAGAGGTTAAAAACAATAAGAAGGGGTTTTCTGTAGGAAAAGGAAGGACAAGGAAATGATAGAGCTGCTGCATGGAGAAGGTGGCAAAATGCTAGCTGGAGACAGAGAAAAGGCAGGGTTTCTCAACACCTTCTTTGCCTTGGTCTTCTCCCAAAAGGTAACAGTGCTGTGCCTGGGGAAATGGAGTGGGTGATGCAGTAGGGGAAAAGTCAGAAAAGCTAAATCACAGAACAAGCTCAGGCTTGCTATAGAGGTTAAAAACAATAGAAAGAGCTTTTTTGCTTATGTTTGTAGCAAAAGGAAAAACAAGGAGATAGTAGGGCCATTGTGAGGAGAAGATGGAGAAGTGAGACAGAGAAAAGGCAGAACTACTCAACGTTTTCTTTGCCTCAGTTTTCTGGCAACAGAAAAATGGGGTTCAACCTGGAGAAAGTGGAACAGATGATGTAATAGGGGAAATACAGCAGAGAATAGGTAACGAGGTAGTACAGAATACCTGGCTACTCTTAATTCAAGTCATCAGGGCCAGATGAACTACATTAAAAGAACTGGTAGAAGTAATTTCAGAACCACTGGCAATAATCCTTGAGAGTTCCTAGAAATCAGGAGAAGTCCCAGCAGACTAGAGGAGGGCAAATGTTGTTTCCATCTTCAAAAAGAAGGAAAAAGGGAGCCAAAAACTACCTCCCAGTCAGACTGGCCTCAGTACCAGGGAAGGTCCTAGAGCAGAACATTAAGCAGACAGTCTGCAAGAATTTAGAAAGGGATGCCATGATCACTAAAAGTCAACATGGGTTTCTCAAAAACAAGTCATGCCAGACTAATCTGATCTCTTTCTTTGGCAGAGTTACAAGTTTGGTGGATGAAGGGGATGCCATGGATTTAGCATATCTTGATTTCAGTAAGGCCTTTGGCAAGATCCCCAATGATATTCTTGCAAACAAGCTAGTAAAATGTGGACTAGACAATGTTACTGTTAGGTGGATCTGTAATTAGTTGACTGGCCAAACCCAAGAGTGCTCACCAATGGTTCTTCTTTGTCCTTGAGAGAAGTGACTAATGGGGTGCTACAGGGTTCTATCCTGGGCCCATTGCTATTCAACATCTTTATAAATGATTTGGATGAGAAAATAGACAGCATTCTTATCAAATTTGCAGATGACACCAAATTAGGAGGGGTAGCTAACACCCCAGAAGATGTGATAAGAATTCAAAATTACCTTAATAGATTAGAGAACTGGGTCAAAATTAACAAAATGAACTTTAGCAGCAAGAAATGTAAAGTACTACACTTGGGCAGAAAAAATGAAATGCACAGGTATAGGATGGGTGAGAGCTGGAGTGATCATAGTACATGTGAAAGAGATCTGGGAGTCTTAGTAGACCACCGGCTGCACATGAGTCAACACTGTGATGTGGCAGCTAAAAAAGCCAGTACCATTCTAGACTGCATCAATAAACATACAGTGTCTAGATTGAGGGAAGTAACAGTACTATTCTGCTTTGGTTAGACCTCACTTGGACTACTGTGTCCAGTTCTGGGTACTTCAATTCAAAAAGGATATTGACAAGCTGGAATGTATCCAGAGGAGGGCAACCAAAATGATAAACTGTCTGGAAACCGTACCGTATGAGGGATGGCTTACGGAGCTGGGTACGTTTAGCCTGGAGAAGAGAAGGTTACAAAGTGACAAGATAGCCAAGGTTAAATATTTGAAAGGATGCTGTATGAAAGATGGGGCAAGCTTGGCTTCCCTACTCCAGAGAATAGGACATGGAGCAATGGCTTGAAACTACAGGTAAAGAGATTAGGAAGAACTTCCTGATAATAAGAACAATTTGACAGCGGAATATGCTGCTGCCTGGGAGTGTGGTGGAGTCTCTTTCTTGGGAGAGTTTTAAACAGGGGCTTGATGGCCATCTTCGGGAGTGCTTGTGAATTGTTACAAAAGGTACTTTTACCACTCAAGGGAGTGCAACCAACAAGTACCAGTTTGTTTTTGTTTACTGTGCATTTATGCCAGAAAAAAATTATTTTGCACCTTCACCGTGTTCAGTACCCTGTGTACATCAAGTGGTAACCTTGCAAATTAAATCCATTTTAATTCCAGGCTGTAACACAACAAAATATGGAAGTGTCAAAAGATAGTGAATGCTTCTCCAGGGTATTATATTTTTGCAGTGCACACAGAATAAGAGAGATGTGATGTGTAAACAAGAAAGACCAGTCAAATTTGAGAGTGCTGTTTGTGTGTGCATGGGCACATGTGATTAATGGTTTAGAACCTCTCCTTGCATAGCTGGGATTGCTATGTTGTCTGATGTTTTCCCAAGGTTTTCATTAAACTTGAGTCGCAGCAAATGCCATATATGGAGCCTTGTGAGACACTGCTCAGGAAGAGGATTTGTTATTGTTGGACCAAGAAAAGAGACAATTATTTTAATATGACAATAAAAGTAGCCATAAAGCATAAGTGAAATTATATTTTCTAATTTATTTTAACTGTCCATCTAGAAATGGTTGTCATTCTTCCCATTAATTGTCTTGAAGAAAACTTCACATGGAATCTAGACAAAGTGAGGCATAACTTTTGTTTAGATCAATTAGTCTTTAAAAATGCTAGGAACCAACATTTGAATTGCACATTCTTTCAGAGGTCTTAAGAGGTTAGAGCAAAAAAAAAGCCCAAAACAACCCCTCTTCCCAAAAACAAAACAAAGGAAGATTACATTCTCAAGCTGGTAGGATTTTGACTGGGTCTAAAGCTATTCTTGCACATCTGTTCAGAATATGTAATACACATTCATAACATTTGTCTTAAAATTGTGCCTATTTCAGATTCTTAAGTGTCCCAGTCTGTATATAGCCCACTGAAGACAATATCTCCATTAAATGAAAAATTGTACAGTGATGCAGTTTCTCACTTTAGTTTATACAGGAGACTCTGGTGGATTATGCCAATTGTCTGTGAGTGATTTAACCCAAGGTTTTCTTTTTCCCAGAAGAGAGTGGAAATCATAGTCAGGGTTTTATGCAAATACTGATAAGCAGGTTGAACAGTGAAAAATTTGAGGAAAACCTTCATCTATTTCAAATATATTTACATTTTGTAAATATATACATAATTAGAAATAAAGGCATCTGAATGGGCTTTTAATAGCATAGCTCAAGTATTTGACCACTGCTGTTCTCTGAAACAACAATGCAACATTGCTGCAAATCTGTGTAAAATCTCTTTTTGTAGGTATTAGTATTTCAATTCTAAACAGTTCATGCTGGCAAAGGAGATATAAGAATAGAGGTCTTTAGGCTTTTTGAGAGTTTTACATAGTATTGGCAAAGATATTTAATATTCTTACCAACAAAAATCCCATGTCTTCATAACTGATGTGGCAGAAATGTCCCAGAATACTTTCTTTGCGGCAAAAGGGACAGTGTGCATGACTTTTTGACAGTAGATTCTGATTGCTTCCATACCTTCTAGTGGGAGAATTTCATTACTGTGTTATATAAAACATCTTAGTGAAAGCAGTGAAAGAAAGTCAGAGTTTGATTGATGTCATTTATAGAAATCTGCCCTTTATTAAGAGAGGTATGATATTTGTTCAAGGATATCAGGCAGTGCAGTGTTATTTTTTATAATCTCATGCCACTCCATTTTATATACTCACAGTGGAATTGCAGTTTACAGTCAGCAAGGAGATGCTGTTAAAAATGAAAGGTTTTTTTGACAAGATTACCTTTTTTTAAACAAGTTGTTAATTTCTTCTTCACCATCCCATGTAATTGTCTTACACCAGTGGGAAGTCAGGATGGGCCAAGCATGAGCTATTTTTAGGTACCATCTCAGTGCCATTTGTAAACTGTAATTCAGTCTGCAGTTTCCTGTCTTCAGTTATCTTCAACTAATCAGATACTGTAATTCTGTCAACTGTGATTGGTTTAGTTTAAGCATGGGCCAGTGAGAAGAAGAAAGTAACTATAGTAAAACAAATACAGTAAAAACCATTTGATATTTTTTGTGACACTTATTGAAAGCCTTTAAAGGCATGTGAGGAAAAACTGTATTCCAAAGCATTGTCTTTTACTTTATCTGTCTTGTGTAGGGGTTGCTGCCATTGGTGGTGCGTTTACCAAAAAGATTATCATGGATATGGCTTCCTTCAACAAGCGTCCAATTATTTTTGCCCTCAGTAACCCAACTAGCAAAGCAGAATGCTCTGCTGAAGATTGCTACCGTCTAACTGAGGTAAGGAAAGAAAGTTTATTTGTACTTAGCTGGATTTACTTAATACACAAGGGTTTATCAGCAGTCATATAGAATAATGAGATGTTAATTTATGTTTTTTTAAAATAATGTTTTAAAACCCTTGTGCTTTACAGAAAAGATTTGAAAAACTAAGATTCTGTGTGTGTGTGTTTTGCTTCTAAAATATTTCTCAAGTGTAGTCACTGGAGATGAAAGTGAGACCATCAGAAAGTCATATTACTTGGCATCATCTGGTAGCTTTCAACAGAAAAAATGCTGTGTAAACAATGAGGGTTGAAATTGCATTGAACAGAAAGCAATTAATGGAGAAAATGAGATTTGAACTTGAGTCTCTTCAGTCTCAGTGCAGTGTTTAGGATCTAATGGAGTACCTCTCTAACAACTGAGTCAGAATACCAAAGAGATGTCAATAGAGAAGATATTAAAGGATTGTTTTAGGTGAGAATTTTTCCACAATATTACCCTGCCTCCTTCACTGACTTTGGGGGGAGTGGTGTTACACAGTGTTGTTCTCCACTCATAACATTGTCCTGTTTTTCCATAGCTGCTTCCTTTTTTTTTCCTTATCTTGAAAAACCCATTAATGAGAAAAGATGGAATAATTGCCAATAGCATACTCAGAGCATCATCTGAAACCACCAAAAATAACATGCATTAGGAGTGCTAAGTGGCAACAGAAGGAGAGATCAAATGAAATAAAGAAGCTTTTGTGCTTCTTTCTGCACACAGATGCACTTATAGAATCATATTATTGGAAGGCACCTCAAGGGCCATCTAACCTTCTGCCAGTGCAGGAATCCACAGGGAAAGCATCTCCGAGAGGTGGACTTCCAAACGCTGGTTAAAAACCTACAAAAGAAAGAAAGTCTACCGCTCTCCAAAGCAGTCTGCTCCACTACTGAAAAGGTTTTACCTTCAGGGCATGTATGTGGAAGAGATAAAGACAGGGCAGCTGCCATAAGAGTATTTTAGCAGTAGGGAGTCAGAATGGCACAAGAAGCAACAATGGATGCACAGTGTGGACAAATGAGTAATATGGCCAAGATACTGGACATAGGAGAAGCAGCCAAAGACTTATTTGAAGGGCCTATGTCATTTTGGGATTGCTGTAACCAGGAACAGGTTGTATAAGATGGGGAGGATCAGAAAAAGCATTAGCTTTTTAGCAGTGGATAATTTCATGACAAGGCAGCATCATTGGGGCATAGTTTACTTGTTGGTTTTTAGCGCTTGAAAATGCAGGCCAGATGTACTGTGTAGATGTATTTGCTGAATACTATGAGAGTAAGATAAATACAGCCAGTTACAATTTAAACAATCATAAGCACTGGTTTACAAAGATTTCTAGTTGTGATGTATAGCATATATGTTACTCATATGTATGAAAACTGGAAGATAATTAATAAATGAACCATATTTGTAAACTGGTCCATCAGTTTGGAGCAAGCACGAGGAGTAAAATGACATATTATCAAAATATTACATACTGCTGTGTCTGTATCTAAACTGTTTATTTTCACGCTTGGGTTGCAAATTTTCCATCTTGAATTTCTCTTAGGATAGCTTTGCACTTCTGTAAATAGAACAAAAATTTAGCATATCCTATTTGCCTACTGAAAAGTCTACATTGGAGAGCACAGCAGGAATGAAACAGGAATGCAAATATTTTAAAAGTATGGTTGTAATGGGCAGCTCCATCTGGTGACCAGAATTAAACATATACTGAAATACCAAAGAGGGTGTTATTATTCTACATCAAACTCAATCTTATTCTTTCGAATAACAAGGCACCAGTGGTATTTTGTTATATTAATATTTGCAAGTCCCTAAATTTAAAAATTAAGGCTCCAATCCTTTACACATTTCTGAATAGACTCTCAGTCTTGTACTCCTTTTCAAAATTCTATCCAGTAAGCTAAGAGAGAGGGAGGCAAAATGAAGGCACAACCCCCAAATAAGAATTCTTATCTCCCGATGAAATTTTATTTCAGTCCCCACATTTTTAGCATTAAAGTAATATAAAACTTCAGTTGAACATTTAGAAATACAATTTAGGAACTCAAAAAAGAGAGGCAGCAAAAGTTTGAAAGGGCATGTGAATGCAGCAGATTGTGCAAAACATTTTCAGTGTCTCATTCTCTGCCATGCTAGAAATTTTGGAATAGAAGGAAAATTTCACAGGGGTGTCAGAACACTTAGTTGGACATGCAGCCCCTCCCCTTATTGCTGTACCTTTATTTAATCCTAGCAGGTGCATGTTACAACCACAACAACCATTAGAGATTAGATTAGAGATTAATAGTTTTATTAAAAATGGGATTTCCGCAAAAGGGAAGAGTAGCATAATACAATCATGTGAAATGAGACATAATTACAGTTTATTATCATATATCCCAAAAGAGTATGAAATATAAACAGTCATCCTCACTGGTATTTCACTACTGTACAGTAAACCTTTCTTATCCTTAAGATATATTATACGTGCCTTTATATATACACCTACAGTTATCAAAAGATTTGGACAGAATTTTGACCTCAGTTTTGTGGACTTGTATTTATGTGAGCAGCTAAAACTAGATCTCAAAGTATAAATTCCAGACTCCCAAAAGGGGGGGAAATAACTCAATAAAAATCACATGAAAGGAACATTTTCTTATTGTTGTTACGTTTAATACCAGAAATACACCAGATACAAACAGGCATAGAGATAAGTTATGGAAGTGGAGATACTAGTTTTATATGAAACAATTTGTGTGATACCGAACATATATCAAAGCAGTAATATTTAACAGTACATATTAAGAATACCAAGATTCTTGGTGTATTGCTTTTTATAGTATAAATACAGTTACTTTTGTGGAAAAAAATGCTTTCTAGATGCTGACGATGTTTCGATAACCTTTTCAAAACTACTTTTAATGGTAACATTTCCCAAACTACTTTTGTCTGTTTCAGGGGCGTTGCATTTTTGCAAGTGGAAGCCCTTTTGATAAAGTCACCCTCCCAGATGGACGCACATTTTTTCCTGGGCAAGGTAACAATGCCTATGTGTTTCCAGGAGTCGCCCTTGGAGTTGTTTCATGTGGAATGAAACATATAAGTGAAGATGTTTTCCTCACTACTGCAGAGGTACTGGCTATTCGTTGTATCTGAAATGAGCATTAACTTTTTCATTTAATCTTAAATAGATATACAATGACTTTTGCCTCTGTTTTGGTAAGCTGAATGTTACCGCTAACTGGCAGCAATGCTGAAATGGTTCAACAAACCTTACATAACTGTGCCACATAAGGGTGATTTTGTTTTGTGTGGACAGCCCAGTTATATAATACAGTGACTGTAACCATCTTCTATAGGATGCCTACTGACTATATTTGGGTTCCATAGTTATTACTGTCAAGAACACCTTATAAAATCCATTGGGCTGCTTGCCACTCCCTGAAATTTAATAGCATCTGTTCCTTCCCCTGTAATTTTGACATAATAAACATCTATTCTTAAGTCTCAAAAGCCAATATAAAATAGTATAACGCAGTTTACTAACGTCAAGCTCATACTGTGTAGGACCATTTATCCCAGAAAGATAAGCTATTTCTCCTTGTTCCTTTATTGTGCCTAGATTTTCACTCCCATACACTGTACTTCTCTTGAATTCCATTTTGACTGCAAGAATTTCTAAACTCATTGCTGAAATTTGAACATACCCAGTTTGTTACAGTTTTCAGTCATTTCATGCCCCCCTCCATGATGCTCACTCACTGCAGTGATAAAATGTTGCAAAAATCCAGTGTTGATGTCATCACATATATGGCTCTTCGAAGATTTCTTTTTGTACTATTGCATTAATACACACTTTCTGATCAATAATACAGTAGTCGAGTTCAATAATTATAGCAGTCCAGAAGTGATTGGTTCCATTCTGGAATCAAGACTAAGTAATTTGGAACTTCAAAGTTCAGCAATAAATTTAGATTAAAGGAATTTGGAAGGCATGAGTGGAGCTATTTCAGTCAAGCAATACAATAGAATCTGAAGGTCCTACAACAATTTGAAGATGCTGCAACAAATATGTCAAAATACACCTATAAGCAAGATGTGTTCTTTTATGTGCATGCTTCAAAGTTTCAGGGGATTCTTTTTAAGATGCAAGTACTATCTCAAAACTGTGAAACAGATAATTATGTGGAATGGTTGTCACTGTATGTAACTGAGACAAGAATTCAAAAGATTGAGTCAACCAGTGTTTAAAATGAAACATATTTTCGCCTTTGGAAGGACTAGAGGAGCACATTGGGGGAAATACCTGTGATTAATACTAACTATATATTTAGTATATATTTATCTCTGATTTAGTATATACCTGTCCATAGAAATGTTGACAGCCTGGCATAAAGATGATTGCAGCATTTCCCACTTTTAAAAGATTCATATAAAGGAGGTAGTGGTGAAAATGAAGTCATTGTTTGCAAATATCCTGATCCCTACTATCAAATGTTTGCCTGTTGGTAATTTAAATTCTTACTTAAAGATATTTGACAAAAACTTTAAGACTTAAATAAAAACAATTGGTTGCTAAAATGCCAACAAGATTTACAGAGTTGTATTTAAACTCTTTTAAACAGAGCTTGAAATAATAATTCTTCATAACTGGACATTGATTTCTTCTTAGGAATAGTTAAAACAGCGAATCACATCTAATGCAAAGGCATATAGAAAACAACATAAAAATATTCCAACAGCCACAAACTCCGTAACCTTTCATGTGCAAAGTGCAGCCTGTGGCCATATGTGGTTCCCACTGTGCCCCAAACACCAACATATTTTCCCTTTTTGACTTGAAAAATCCTCTCATGCCTTCCAGGACATTTCATGTGCATTTTGGAGCAGAGGCCTTCCCTGGCTAAAATAACTAGGAGTGTTGAAAAAGATGGTAAACTTGCTGTGTATAGCTTCTAGAAGACCCTAGAAAAAAAATGGATTGCAGCCAAAGCCTCTGGGGGGTCATGTGGATATGAATGTGGCCCCTAGGTGTCAAGAAGTTGTCCATCCCAACCTCTAGTCCTAACTTTGGGAAATTCCTCTGCTGTTGTCTAGTACGAGGAACAAGGACCTCAGGCCCTGTCATTAAATATGAAACTACGAAGCACACTAAATGTCTTTTTTTTCTTTTTTTTTAATTAAAATAAAACTAAGATGGGTTGATAAATACATAAACAGGATAAACATTGAACAGAATTATAAAGCACACTAAATTTCATTGTTTCTTTGAGTAATGTCTGGTTGCTCACTTCTTCCTATTATGAGATTTAACTTGTGGAACTTCTATCACCAACCTAGCTAAACTGAGTGTTAGTTTGCTTCCGGGATGCTTTTCTTCAGGCACCTTTCACACTTTCTATGTGTGTAAATCAAGGCCCAGGCTCTCTCCACTAGTTTTGACCAACCAAGATGGGCAGCAATCCATTGGAGAGGAACTTGGTTAATTTTATCCTCTTTGCTAAAACCTTCCTCTGTAATTTCAGTTGGATATGGCAGTCCTCTTTCTGTGTCCTAAGCTGCCACATCTGTTTTAAAAGCAATGCCTGGTCCATTTGGTTTAGTGAAGCAATTTATGTATAATCTGTAAAGTGCTTTGGAAACTTCCAAAATGAAAGGTGGGGCATGCAGTGGACTGTGAAGTGTCTCAGATGTCAAATTTGTGGGGAAGTCAGCAGCAGCTGGTTTCCTTTACAGATAATTTTAGCCGTTAAAAAAAAATATAAAAGAAAGTGAGAGACACTATGCAATAACTTCTTAAGATAAACAAATATGAAGACTAATGAGGTGCAGATTTTGCCACCTCGGTTTTTAACAAAGTGTGCTGTCTCACTAAGGCTGTGGTTGTAAATGCATTTACTTGGAGTACCCCATTTATCCTGCTAAACTCAATAGGACTTCCTTTGAGTAGATATGTAGAAGATTGCAGTGTGAGTGTACCTGATTTTAAATCTCATTCATTATAGCTATCCTGCAGCCATTAGAGCACTTGAGTCTGGTTTCAATCACGTTGTAGAAACTGAGTGTCAAGGAAACAAAAGCGTATTCACATCTTGAATGGATTTGACTGGTTATGTCTTATCTGCAAAGGAAGTGCTTTGCTATTCACACAACACATAATTGACTCAGAATTCATTGCTACAGCCTCTTAAAAAAAAGGATTAGATAAATTCACAGAACATAGTTATATCAACATATATCAACCCAAATCTTGCTGTTTTGAGGCATCTGAATGGTGGAGGCATTGGTGGGGTTAGGAGACAAAAAAGAGAGTGTGGCTTTTGCCTCATGTCCTGCTTGCAAATTTTCCAAGGCAAGCTGGCTACCCAGCCACTGTGGGAAACAGAATAATGCACTTGAAAGATTGGATTGATCCAGCAAAGCAGCTCTTTATGCTCTAATTTTGAAAATAAGAGAGACTGGATTTTAGAATTCTGACAAACATAACTTTTCACAATCATAGCTTGCCAATCACTTATGTGCGCCTTAGCCCTTTTGAGAACCTGTTGCTTCAAACTGAAGATGCAAAGGATTCAGAGAGAAATGAAGCAGTGAACCTACTGCCTCGTCCTCAGCATTGCTAGCTTGCACTCACCAGAGCTAAGGGGTGCGGTGGGGTGGGGATGCTGAGCTTTATGGGCCAATGATCTTTTTATAATCTTCCTGGAGATAATTGGGAGTAGGGAGAAGATACCTTAGCTATACTAGTTCTTCCTCCTGGAATTGGAGAATGGAATAGATTTGGACTGAGTATATCCAAACCACTTTTGATGCACCATCTCTGGAATGCCCTGCTTGCTACCCTGGCAAGAATACTGTGGGCAGGAGATTTTTACCTGGGGAGCTTTCCTCAACCAGGACTGGGCCACCAGGTTATACAAAGCCCCATATTGTCAGGAGTGCACTTCTAACTGAACTAATGCCCCCTCAGCCAGAAGACCTGGGGTTCAGGATTTCTCAATCTGGAAACAACCAATTGTATGTATGTATGTACCTTCAAGTAACCTGCTGACTTATGTTGATCCCATTCATTTCATAGGATTTTCTTAGGCAAGGAATACTCAGAGAGGGTTTTTCCCCCGCCAAAGTTCTTTCCTTTGAAATATTACAACAGACTGAAGTTAGTGTCATGTTCCAGCTGCTCAACTGTAATCAGAAGAAGGAGCAGGTGTCAAAAAGGAGAACTTTCTGCCATGCCTTGCCAGTTGAGGCATCTGTAGCCCTGTCTAAACAGAAGTCAAGAAATGTGGCCTAGTTCATCTTCTAATTCATTACTTCTCTAGTTAAAGCTGATAAAAGAAACAGGAAGAAATTGTAAGAGCAGAATGGTTTGTTCTCAGGTGTTCTTAATTTTCATGTCAAATAAAGTCAAGTTCAGGTTTTAGCTTGGGATGATAAACCTAGGGTGTGGTCAGCTAAAATAATGCAACTGTACACAATTTCACTGTGATAACGTATGGCATTTTTCAGGCTTATCAGGCAGACTCAGTATGTCAGAGAACTAATATGAACTAACAAGTTCTACTTGCAACTAAACATATTGCAGTTAAGTCTTACCAGATATAATTCCATTAGAACTTCAGATATCATCTTCAGAAAGCCAAGGTTGTTAGCATTAGTTGTTGTCTATAAAACTAGTAAATATCTTCTTTCAACAACGACAACAACAATAACAGTATAGCAATAGGCTTATCATTTAAAGTCTAGTTGCATTGACTGTGATACATTTATATTTATATTTATTTTTATATTCATCTTTTAAAACATTTTCATTATTCTGCATGCTGAGCAGTGAAACTTTTGCTAGGGTCTAAAGATCAATAAAAATAGGGTTTTTTTGTGGTCTCTGTGCCTCACACAATGGGAATCTTCATGCATGTGCAGTAGCTTTTTGGAAATTTCCAGAACTGAGCAGCTTGGCGGGAACCCCTCCCCCATCCGGTACTGAGCATCCTCGGTCCTGCCAAGCTAATGGTCTCTCCTCAGTTTCTTTTCGTCCACCGACCTGTTAGCAGCTCGGAAGGCTTCCTCACTGAGCAGTTCCTTGAATTCTTGGCCTTTTCTTTGTCTTTTCGTTCTTTTTTTCTTGTCTTTTACAACAAAAACTGTAAGAACTCTTCCCCTTCTTATGTCGTCTTTAAGTTGTGCGTGTCTTGCAGCTGCAAGGTCTCCCTTTCGGACGCCCACCCCAAGTGTTTGTTCTGCCTCAGGGAGGGTCATAACATTCAGACCTGCTCTATTTGTAAGGACTTCACCTCCCAGACTCTTAAGAATAGAGCTTCTCGGTTGAAATCCTACTGTTGGGAGCAAGCCCTTTGCATTAAAGAGCAGGCATCTTCGAATACCACTCTTTCCACCATGTCGGTATCGATGCCCTCCACGACGTCCTCTACTTTGGCTCCGAAGTTTTTGGTAACCTCCGGTCCCTTGGTATCAACAGCCTCGGTAATGGTACTGACCGCAACCTCGTCGACCTTGCCGCCTATTTCTTCTTTACCAAAGATTCCAAAGCTCTCCAGGATGTCTACTGTACCATCTGCCACTGGGGATGCCACTTTGACCTCACAACAAGCTTGCAAAGCGGTCTTGGCTGAGCGTAAACGTGTCTTGTCGCACCATTCTTCTGTTTCCTCCAACAAGGAAAAGAAGAAAAAGAAGAAGGAGAAGCACCACTTTCCTTCTCCCACTACCCGTCCATCAGCTAATTGACCTTCCTCTCTCGGTCCCTTACTGACACCTCCTCCGATGCAACCTGCAATGTCCACTGTTGAGGAGGAGGATGTTCCCACACTTTCGCCGGTGTGGGATGCTGCCCAGCTCCCGGAGCTGTCAGTCCCAGCTACTGTGGCTCTCACTTCCAACTTGGACCGTCAGTCCTCACCACTGGCCCCTTTGCCTGTGACCTCTGGCCAGTCTGGAGATGGCTGCTTACAAACTCCAGTGGCCCCGACTCTCTCTCCTGGCCGTCCTGAGTTCGACCATCTGCTTGCTTCGGACGCTCCTCGGACTGTTTCCCGAGACCAGCCTCAACTGAGCATGGCCCGCTCTCTGGGACGTAGCGAAAGGGGTCGATCCCCACATCATTGGGACTACCGCCGTCGCACTGCTTATGAGCCTTTGTTGGCGAGGGTGGATTCGCCTTTTTCCTCGGCCTCCTATATCGCCAGGTACGGCCATGAACACCTCTGGAGAGAGCAGCCCAGCTCCTACAACTCATATTTGCTGGCTTACCATGACTGGTACCATCCCAATGTTCGTCATTGATTACCGCCCTCGACGTTCACGCTCTCCATCACGATCTCCGTCAGGGTCTCGTTACCGATGCTCCCCTCGGTACCACAGCTCCAGATCCTGTTCTCGGTGCCGATCGGCTTACTACCACTGTTCACCATCCCGGTCTCACCACCAGTCCCGAGACCCATCACCTCATTGTCGGGCCGTTTCGGTTCCTCCTTGGGTGACAGTGACGGTGTCTCGGCCCCCGCTGGATACACACCCTGCATCTACTCTGCCAACATCTCTGTCGGCCTCGTTGTTGACACAGTCTGTCGTTGCACTGATCCCGACTGTACTACCCATTTCGTCGGCATTGACCTCGGTACCGATTCACATACTGGCCTCGATACCAGTGCAGATTCCAGTCTCACTACTGGCCCCAACTGTTCTACCGGCCTCTGCTCCTGCTGCACCTGCTGTTCTTCCTGCGATGAGACCCACCCCACATCATCGTTCTCAATCGCCTTGCTGTCTCCTTCTTCTGCCTCTTATGATTCCAATGGTGATTCTGCAGATTCCACACCACAATCTCATACCTCCCTGCCTTTAGCGTTTGGGGACCCATCTCCTGATTCTGCTCCTGAGGACGTCAAGCAATTCTCAGTCATCTTGGTCCAGATGGCCACTGCCTTGGACCTTGACATCTCTGGACCTGCTCCTACTGTACAGGACCCGGTTTTCCACTATGTCGATACTCACCTCCTGTCGGTGGCTCCGATTCCATTTTTGCCCATCCTGCAGGAGGTCTTGAAGCACCCGTGGGCCCAGCTGGCATCGCTTCAACCAATCCCTCACCACCTGGAGCATCTCTACTGTACCTAGAAGAAGGACGTCAATTTCCTATTCAATCATCTGACTCAAAATTTGATTGTTGTTGAGTTGTCCCAAACAAAAGGGGGCAAAAGGGCCCACACAACCCCACCTGATCGAGAGCGCTGCCGTTTGGATGTCTTTGGCCGTCGCTTTTACTCTGCTTCTTCGTTGATCACCGGGATCTCTCACACTCAAGTTTCCCTGGTGGCCTATCAACGCAATATGTGGGATAGTTTTTTTCCTATCCTCTCCCACCTGCCGGACGATCACAGGGCCACTGCTGTTCAATATTTTAATGAGTCTGCGGCCCTTTCGAATCAGCAGATTTTGTCCTCCCAACATGCTGTTGAGGATGTGGCATGCATGATGGTTGGTGTGATCACTCTCCGTCGCTTTGCTTGGCTCCGGTCTGCCGGTTTAACCGAGGATAGCAGGAAATACATCGAGGACCTGCCCTTTGACAGTCAAAGGCTGTTCCATGCCACTACAGATGAGGTGATGGACCAACTTGTGAAAGCTCGTTTGACAGCTAAAAAGATGGGCCTTCATCCATTGACCCAACCTAGAAGGCCACCTACATCACATTCCTCCTGGAGGCGCCCTTCCTACTCTTGCAGGTCACGCTCTCCTCGCCGCTCATCTCTACAATCATCCTTACTGGCTTCTTCCTGCCGTTCTTTTTGACGTTGTCAACTGTCTTCCAAGAAATCCTCCTTGACTGCCAAATCTCGTTTTTGACTCCCCTTGCAGGTCACCACCTCTGCTCCTTTTCCATCTACCCAACTGCCTCTCCAGAACCACAGGACTAGCCCACCACCTCAACATCTGGCGCAACATCACTTCGGACTCTTGGGTTTTGACCATAGTTCGTCTTGGTTACGCCATTGAGTTTCAAAGTACTCCTCCTCTTGGCGTCTTCTACTCCACCTCTGCCAGTCTGGCCCTCCTCGAAGAGGTAGACACCCTCCTTCTCAAAGGGGCCATAGAGCGGCTTAGTCCCTCGGCCACAGGCTTCTTCTCCCGGTACTTCACAGTACCCAAATCGGATGGCACACTCCGACCCATCCTAGATCTCAGGGGGGTGAACTTCATTTGCCCATTTGCCCCCAGAAGTTCAAGATGGTCACCCTGTCCTTGATCCTACCTTTTCTGAGGCTCTGGGACTGGTTTGCATCCATCGATCTACAAGATGCCTACTTCCACATTTCCATTCACGCCCAGCACAGGAGGTACCTCCAATTTGCAATCGACAGTATGTGCTACCAATACAAGGTCCACCCCTTTGGCCTGTCCACCACCCCCCGGGTCTTCACAAAGTGCCTAGCCCCTGTGGTGTCTTACCTGCGCATGAAGAACGTTCTGGTGTACCCCTATTTTGACGACTGGCTCCTGGTGGCATCCTGCAAACAAAAGCTGTATTAGGACATCCATATTGCCCTCTCCCTCCTTTCTGATCTCGGACTCAGGGTGAACTCCAAGGAGTCCCACCTGGAGCCCTTGCCTGTCCTGGATTTCATCGGTGCTATCCTGGACTCTGCCTGTGCCAAGGTCTTCTTACCTTTAAGGCGTGCATGGACTCTGTGATAGGCTGCAGCCGCCATCCTGCGCAATCCATCCGTTTCTGCCCGCAACATTCAACAGCTTCTAGGCTACATGGCTGCAATGACGGCGGTCACCTATTCATCCCGCCTTCGCGCTCATCCTCTCCAGCACTGGTTTCTCCGATGTTTCGACCCTCTCCTTGATGATCAATACCGTGTTCTCTGGGTACCTCATCCAGTACGGGACTCCCTTCATTGGTGGCTCTCCCTAAGCCATCTGTTGTCAAGGATGCCATTTCTAGAGCCCTGTCCAACACTCACTATCATGACCGACGCGTCTCTCCTGGGCTGGGGAGCTCACTGTCACGGTTGTGCAGTCCAAGGCCATTGGGCCGGCCTGGAGTTGCGTCTCCATATCAACGCGTTGGAGCTCTTAGCAGTCTTCAAAGCGCTTCGGGCTTTTCGGAACCTTGTTGTCGGACAGACTGTCCAGATCCTACCAGACAATATGACAGCTGTCTGTTACATGAACCGGCAGGGAGGCACCCACTTTCCCACTCTGCTCCATCTGGCTCTACACATCTGAGACTGGTGCATTCTGCTACATGTACACCCCGTCACGGTCCACCTTGCGGGATGGGACGATGTGACAGTGGACACGCTGAGCAGGGACACAGCATGTCATCACGAATGGTCTCTGTCCAGTGCCACCTTTCGGTGGATAGTGTCCCATTGGGGCACTCCAACCGTCGATCTCTTTGTGACCTACCACAACAGGAAGTGTCCTCGCTATTGCTTGAGAGCCGGCCTGGGCCCCGGCTCCCTCGGCGATGCGTTCCAGTTTCCTTGGAACAGAGAGTTCCTTTACATCTTCCCACTGTTTCCTCTCCTGGGTTGAGTGGTGGTGAAGATCGCAACAGACAAGGCAGACACCATCCTCGTCGCCCCCTTCTGCCGAGGCAACATGGTGCAGGGCCACACCATGAAGCTCCGGAACGCGCTGGACCTCCTCTCTCATTCGGGAGGTCAGGTACTGCACCTGGACCTCCTTCTTCTCCGCTTGCACGCTTGGAGGATAACGTTCTAGACTCCCCTGCTATCCAAGCCATCCTCATGGCCACGAGGAAGGAATCTACTCATAGATCCTACAAGCATAAATGGAAGAAGTTTGTGGCCTTTGCTGTCTCCTGTGATGAGCCTGCTTCTCCGACCTCCCTGTCTACAGTGCTTTATTTCCTCTTGACTTTATGGGATCAGGACCTCGCCTTCTCCTCTCTGAAAGTTTGTCTCTCTACAATAGTGGCCTATCAGCCATGGGGTTCTCCCTCTTCGGCCCTTTTCCGGAATGCTACAGTGAAGCAATTCCTCAAGGACCTGCAACACCTCTATCCTCTTGTCACTCCACCGCTTCCTCCATGGTCTCTGTCACTTGTCCTTTCTCAACTCATGCACCATCCCTTTGAACCGATGGCCGTGTCTGATGACTGCCTCCTAACTATGAAGACAGCGTTCTTGGTCACCGTCACTTCAGCCAGGCGGGCAGGAGAACTAACTGTGTTGCATTAAGATGAGCCGTTCCTGGTGTTCCATCAGGACAAAGTGGTCCTGCGTCCCGACCTGGCTTTTCTTCCCAAAGTAGTCTCCGATTTCCATATAAATCAAGACTTGATTCTGCGTACTTTCTATCTGGACCCTGCATCGCCCCTCGAGCGCTCTCTTCTCTTGCTTGACGTGCACCGTGCCCTCATCTTTTATCTTCAGCAGACCTCCACCTTCCATCAGATGCCCCACCTTTTTGTTTGCTACGGTGGGCGTCAGAAAGGTCATAAAGTCTCCTCCCAATGTTTTTCCAAATGGGTTGCCCAGACAATTCCCCTTGCCCATGAACTTGCCAGGCAACCTCCCCTTCTTTGCTTCGGGCCCATTCTACCAGGGCGATAGCCTCTTTAGCAGCCCTTCTCAGAGGAGCTGACCTACAGGAGCTTTGCCGTGTGGCTACATGGTTGCGGCCTTCGACCTTTGTCCGCCACTACCGCCTTGACTGTAGGGCCTGGTGTGACGCCCACTTTGGCTGTGTGGTGCTGTCTTCTATCCTCTAGGACCTGACCCGCCGTCCAATGGTAAGCTACTCAGTCTCCCATTGTGTGAGGCACAGAGACCACAAAGAAAAAGAACAGGTTGCTTACCTGTAACTGTGGTTCTTGGAGTGGTCATCTGTGCCCTCACACGCACCCGCCCAGCCTCCCCTCTTTCAGGTCTTGCTTCGGTGGACTTCTAAACTGAGGAGAGACCGTTAGCTTGGTGGGACTGAGCATGCTCAGTACCGGATGGGGGAGGGGTTCCTGCCAAGCTGCTCAGTTCTGGAACTTTCCAAAAAGCTACTGTGCATGCGTGAAGATTCCCATTGTGCGAGGGCACAGATGACCACTCGAAGAACCACAGTTACAGGTAAACAGCCCGTACTTCTGAGCCCTGGGTGTGTTTGTTTTTCTTGAACTGTGGAACAGCAGTCTGCAAAGCAAACAGCTTTGGAAACAAAAAGGGGAGGATTTTCAGAGACAGTGTGTGATAACAGAATTTTACTAATAAATGCAAGGAGAGGAAGACAATACATCAACTTGCCTACTTTCAATTTCTTTCTTTGTAGCTCTTTACCTTCGGTCTCTAAGCCTCTTTTTTTTTTTTTAAGTTGGCAGATTAGAATGTGAACTAGGTGAGAAATACATTTTTACAGTTCAAATATTATTATTCAGCTCTCTTACAGACCAGACAGCATCCTTACACTGAATTTTAATTTTACCTGCAAGTGATATTGGCCATGTCTGTTGGATAAGAAGATCTTAATAACAACTCATGTTACAATTTGACTGGTTTCTCACCAATGTGCAAATATAAACCATGCTTTGTGACTTATAAGGGCTAATATATACCCAGGAAAAGAACCAGTATACGGCAGTTGTTTGAGCACTGGACTATGAAGCTGAAGACCAGGGTCTGAATTCCTTATGTTTAGCCATGGAAATTCACTGAGGGACCTTGGGCAAGTCACACTCTTTTCAGCCTCAGAGGAAGGCAATGGCAAATCCCTCCTGAACAAATCCTGCCAAGAAAACCCTGTGATAGGTTCCCTTTAGAGTTGCCATATGTCAGAAATGACATGAAGACACAGAGGAACAATATCTCCAGGAAAAGGAATAGCTGTTGATTTGCCATAGGAAAAAATGATCAAATGGAAGAAATATACCTCCTTTTCTCAACTACTTTAGCACCCTCTTGTGGATTCTTTACTACAGAAACACATAAATTGAGACAGAATGACTGTTGGTGGCTTATAACACTTCCTTGTGTTAAAAAAAATGACACAAAATCTTTCCTTGACATTTAGCTTCAAAAATAGGTATCTCTGCCTGTGCTAGGTAATGTTTTATTTGCATAAAAATACTATTGCTGTGTGGGTGGGTGTTGGACTAGCTCTTTAAGTAGAAAACATCTCAAAGATTGTATGCAGGGAAACAAAACAAATAATTCAACAGTCAGTGGAAATCAGCATCAGATAAACTTTTAGTTAAGTCCGTTACAAAATGCCTATTGTAAGATTCCAGCACTTACCTTCTTAGTTTATGAAGCTGTCCTACAGCTGTCCTCTTGCTGCTCAGTTCCTGGCATTTCGTAAAGTCACACATAGTGTGTCCACCACCACTTGCTCCAAAATCAGGGTAGCTTCTCCAGTACAGCTATTAGCTTGCTCTCCAAAGACCCAAGGAATTACATAGACATGAAACAGAGATAAAATGGATGAAGTCTTCCTTTTTAATGACTTTCTTCAATGGAAAGGGAAAAGTGGTCGAACTGGTGGTTATTTCCAAGGAGATTCCAAAGTCACTGTGTGAGCTCCCCCCACTGCCTTTTTGCTCCTGTTAATGATTTCCTGAAGCACTCTCAGTGTTCAAACTGGTGTGTAGCTTGTTGTATTTGCTCAGAGTCCTATTTAAACAAATAAGTTCAACCCTAGTCACCTGATTAACGGCCACCGAGATTATAGAATTAGAGATTCAAGACATTGGCTCTCCTTTCATGAACACTGATTTGTCCGTCTCAAATTCTGAGATAACTTTCATTTAGATGTTGAAAGGCAACTTCCAAGTATGCATGTAATTTGATTGTTGAAAAGCACTTTGCACACAATTGTATAGAGGAGAAGCAGTAGGCATGTTAATATGTTGTGACAAAATCAGAAAAGAGTCTTGTGGCATCTTGATGACTAAAAATTTTTTTAATGGCTTGATTTTCCATTATAACACACTTCATGGTCTTATCCTCAGCATGGGGTTGTAGTGAAGGAACAGTGAGAGGCCTGAAATGCAGAAAATGATAATTACATTGTTAAGTGTGGCTGTTTGCAAAACAATTATTGAATAATAATGCTGGCACCCTTGTTCAGATAGGCTGATTAACACATATTGGCTGGCATCCCCTGTTGGTGGTATGTGCAGGCATAAGTCCACCTTATACCTGAATATGGGTTTTTTTGTTTTGATCATTGTGAATGCTGGTATTCTCTTCCATCCTCCACAACAACCAAAGTCTCTCCCCACTGAACTTACCAATGGGCCATGGCAGCCCCCGTGGTCTTTCTGTGGCTGGTAGAGAGCGGGGAGGAACTGAAGAAGTGTCTGGCTGTGTCCCTATAGTCAGACAAAGAATGATTGCAGGAGAATCCTGATGGATCTCAGAGATGACGTAATCATTCTGGGTCTGGGTTTACATCCCTACAGGAGAGAGCTCTTGATCAATAATAGTTCAGCTGTTTCATGTTTGAGTCTTTCTTCAGGAATGGTCATCTTGGCTGAAATGCTCTCATACTGATTTTTAAATATTGGCACTTCTGATATTAGATATGTCTTCATTTACTTTTTTGCACAGAGACCTGCCTACTCATCTAATATATAAAAGTCAAAGTTTTTGTGTTTGTCTGTGTCAGGCAGACAAAGACCTCATATGATTGGATACCTGAGAAGATTTTATGGAATCCTGAGGTTTGCAGTTTAGGGAGGGGCCTTTAGAATGCTCAGCCAGAGAGCTCTTCAGCCTGGCCGGTTGCTATGGCGATGAGGCCAGCAGCAAGGAGGAGGGCCGTATATTCCCTCAGGAATCCAACCTCTGTATGTTAATAACTCGGAATACAGATTGGATTGAGGAATATGGGGAAAAGTTACAGGTACTGAACAAGACAGTTTGGGGAATTAGACACACAGGATCTCAAATCTTTCTAACTAGTATTACCTATGAGAAAATAAAATCCCAGGCAATGCCGGGTATATACGCTAGTCTTATCTAAAATGCAATAGAATTTTTTGAAGTTAATGATAGTTCTGTTTGGCTTTTTCTATCCTCCATTAAACTACTGAAGCAAGACTGATGAATGTATTTGTTCATGTTTGAAAGAGAGAGCCAACCTTATGGCTAATTCCTGATCAGAATGGGCTACCTTCTTCCTTTGGTTGACTCTAGTAGGCCTTCTGGTGCTTCCAAGAGAGGAGTATAACAGGAACTGTTCTTAACCATGCCAGATGCCTGGTACTGGCTGCTGTGATGTCTCCTCCAAATGCTCTTGGAGGGACATTATATCGAGGGCATTATGGGAAATTTTAAATGGCAGCTCTGAGCACTGAGTATGGGTTGGAAGAGGTGTAGAAGAAGGAAGACAGGCATTAGTGATGGGTCCTGACCTATCACAGGAAGTTGACACAAGCCGTGTTGTTGCTATCTGCTGTCAACTGTTAACTGTTGACTGCTAGCTGTTGACTTTGACTTATGGCAATACTATAGATGAGAAGTAATCTTATTATCAGCAGATTTACTCAGGTCTTTCAGACTCAAGGTTGTGGCTTTCTTGATTGAGTCTGTCAATTTGTAATGTGATCTCCCTCTTTTCCTACTTCCTCCTACCTTATCAAGTATTATTGTCTTTTCTAGTGAGTCGTGTTTTCTCATGGCATGTCCAAAGTACAACAGTCTCAGTTTAGCCATCTTGGCTTCTAGGGAGAGTTCAGGCTTGATTTACTCTAAGACCCATTTATTTGTCTTCGTAGCAGTCCTAGGTATCCACAGAACTCTTCTCCATCACTACATTTCAGATGAGTTGATTTTCTTCCTATCAGCATTTTTCACTGTCTAGTTTTCACAACCAAATATAGAAATTGGAAATATGATAGCATGGACAATCCTAACTTTAATATTCAATTATATATCTTGACACTTCAGGATCTTGTCTAGTTCCTTCATTCTTGTCCTTCCAAGTCCTAGTTTTCTTCTCATTTCTTGACTGAGGTCTCCATTCTGATTAATGATTGAGCCAAGGTATGGAAGATATTTCAATATCTTCCTCTGCTTTAAAATTATGTAAATCATCTGTGGTCACTATTTTTGTTTTCTTAATATTCAGCTATAAATCTGCCTTAGCACTTTCTGCCTTGACGTGCTTCAGTAATTGTTCCAAGTCTTTGCTATTTTCTGCTACTAGTATGATGCCATCTGTATTTCTTAAATTGTTGATGTCCTTCCTGCAGTTTTCATGCCTCCTTCCTCTGAGTCTAATCCTGCTTTACATATGTGTTTAGCACAGAAGTAAAATAGATAGGGTGATAAAATGCAGCCTTGCAGCCTTGTCCTGACAATTGCCTTTTGTCCTGGGTACAGGACAATCAAATGTTGTGGCACACCCATTTCTTTTAAAGCAATCCA
Organism: Cyclura pinguis; assembly: GCA_030412105.1. Classification (NCBI taxonomy): domain Eukaryota; kingdom Metazoa; phylum Chordata; class Lepidosauria; order Squamata; family Iguanidae; genus Cyclura; species Cyclura pinguis. The sequence goes on from CM059599.1 coordinate 125,811,028, forward strand.
AAGTTTTCCATGATCTATACAATCAAATGCTTTGCTAAAATCTAGAATGCACAGGCTGAATCTCTGCTGTCCCCTTTCTTGAGGACAGAATCTATACTAAGTTTTTCCAATTTGTAGGCCATTGTTTTGTTTTCCATATTTGTCATCAGATTTCAGTTAGAACTAAAGTAGATTCTGTCTCTGTAACTTGAAGTAGCTCTATTGGTATGCCATCTGTTCCTGTCCCAAGTGTTCTGAGTGCAGCTTCCACTTCACTTTCTAGAAGTGTGGGTTCTTCTTGAAATGGTTTTGCCTTGAGTGAATCTGTCATCCTTTCATCTCTATTACATAGCTCTTTAGCGTATTGTTTCTATCATGTTTTTATCTGTACGTGATCATGTAATGCCGTGTAATGTGTTCCCATGCCGGTCATATAACATCCCTACTCTTGGTCTAAATTTCCTTTCGATTTCTCAGATGTTGTGGAAGAAGTTTCTTGTTTCTTCCTTTTTTGTTTTCATCTTCTATTTCTCTGTTCTCTTAGTCACTGCACAGAAGTAGCTGAACAGTTGCATTCAAGGTTCTCACCCTGTTTCTTTCCCCTTTTACTTTTGCTTCTCATCTGTCCTTAAGTGCTTGAAGAGTTTCATCTGTCATCCATTGAGGCTTCTTTTTCTTTTTGGCCGCAGATAGTGTCATCCTACATTCCTCCCTGACAATGTTCCCGGCTTCAATCCAGAGTTCTTCTGGCTCTCAGTCAATTAGGGTGAATAGTGCAAATCTATTTTTCACATTATCTCTAAATTCTGCAGGCATGTTCTTCCAGTTGTACGTATTTTGGTGTAATGGTTGGGTTAGTGTTCTTCTTTGACTTTACTCTGTTTTTTGATATTAACAGTTCATGTTCTGTGGTAGAAACAGCTCCTGATTTTGTTTTTGCAGAGAGAGAATAGAGCTCCTCCATTATCTGCCTCCAATTATGTAGTCTATTTGATTTCTACATTGGCCACCAGGTGATGTCCATGTATACAGTTGCCTGTTTGGTTGCTTGAAAAATGTGTTTGTGATGAACAAATGTTTGGCCTCACAAAATTCATTTGGTCACTCTCCTGCTTCCTACAGTTTTTCCTACAATCTTTGATTCAGCTCTGTTTCCTGCTTTTGCATTCCAGTTGCCTATGACAAGCCCTTTTTTATTGTGTGATCCATTTCTTCCTGGACTCCAGCATAGAATCTTTCAATTTCTTCTTCTGCTTCTGTAGCTGGGGCATAAGCTTGGAGTATATTTATATCAAAAGGCCTTTCCTGAAGTCTTATTGATACTATTTGTTAGACCTTGCATTATACCCTTCCACTTCTTTTGCTACCTCTCTCCTCATTATTAATGCCACCTTGTTTCTTCTTAGATTTTCATTTCCTAAATAAAACATTGTAATTATTTAAGTCAAAATGTCCCATCCTGCCTGCTTTAGCTAGCACATCCCAAGCATGGCAATGCTTATATGTTCCATTTCTTTTTCTAGGTCTTGCTTCTCACATTCCATGTTCCTATAATGTGTGTTATGCAGCTTTGGACTTTGCTTTTACCTCTCAGCACGTCAGCAGCTGAACATCCTTTTGGCTTGAGTCCATTGTTGACATTTAGCCACAGCACTATTTATACGTGTCCTCTGCTGTACCACAGTAGCTCGTTGAGTGCCTTTCAATCTGAGAGTATCATCTTCTGGCACTATCTCTTGTTTTAATTTTGGATTGTCTCATCATAGGATTTTCATGGTAAAAGACATTCAGAAGGGTTTTAATCTGCCTCCTTCTGTACAGTACTAAGAGATGTGATGTAATTGCCATTGTCCTGAAAGATCTTCTCCAAGTGTCACCCCACCACCATCACTACTGCTGCTGCCCAGTAGCTGTTTGGCACGTTGAGTCTGGCCCCTCTGCAAAAACCTGTCTGATGTGGGAGATCCTGCCAGAAGCACTGCTGCTGTTAGTATACCCTCTTGCCTCACAGGAGCACACAATCCCACCATAGAAAGGTAGTGCCACAGTGGAACATGAGCCCTGGGTACCATGTTATAGGAGAATGGTTACAGAAACTCACCCTTGGTGTTATTACTATGGCAAAGGTTTTTTAAATTATCTACAATATGCCAGGCTAAAAATAAGTGTCTTTTGTTTTTTCCCAGGTTATATGTCAACAGGTTTCAAAGAAGCATTTGGAGGAGGGTCGTTTGTATCCACCTTTATCAACCATTCAAGATGTCTCTCTGAAAATTGCTGTAAAAGTAAGTTAATTTTGTACCTTCTGGTTAGTAATAGGGTTAATGCATTTTGTTAGTGTTGTTACAATGTAATGACATCATTTATCTTTTTTTTTTTTTGATGGGCAAGGAATTGCCTTAAACAATAGCAGTGTAACAGGATTCATTGCAAAGCAACAGCAATGTAGAATCATAGAATTATAGGATCATAGAGTTGGAAGAGACCACAGGGGCCATTGGGTCCAACCCCCTGCTATGCAGGAACACCCGTCAAAGCAATCCCAACAGATGGCCATCCGGCCTCTGCTTAAAAACCTCCAAAGAAGGAGACTCCACCACACTCCGAGGCAGCATATTCCACTGCCGGACAGCTCTGACTGTCAGGAAGTTCTTCTTGGTGGTTTGGATTGGATTGTTTATCTGCACCTCCATTCTGCCACCTGCTGGCCATTTTCATGAAATTAGTTAGAAGTAAATCCATAATTGTTACTTTAATACTTTTGAAGAGAATTTTGTCTTTAAAAAGCTGTCTTTAGCTGAGACCAATTTGTTTGGTTGTGACATTCATATCCACCCTTTCTTCCAAGGCTCTCAAAGTGGCATTCAGTATTATTTCTCCCTGCTTTGTTATCTGTAAAGCGAACCAACAAACAAAGAACTATGAGATTAGTTATATTGAAAGGTAGTGACTGACCCATAAACTATGCGGTGAGCTCCGTACACACTGGAGAGTTGAATCTGATCCTTCCCAAACCCCGTTTAACATGGTATGTAAATATTCCCTTACATGGAAAATTGAATTTGAGGACAATTTTCATCTGGGAAAAAAATAATGGCACCAGGGAAGGGTTCATCTCTTTCTCCTAAGGCTCAGTACTGTTGTCCTGATCCAAATTCACTAAAATATAAAAAAGACAAGAGATCTGTGCTCGCTTGTACAGTTTGCCCTTCAGTCTTGTTCTCTAGACATTGTTTCCTTTTTCTCTCCCAGGAGCCTGCCAATTCTTACATTTATTGCTGAGTGGGACATAGATGATCTCATGTAAAGATCACCCTTTGTTCTCACTAAGCTTCTATTAATGAATCCATTCTCCTAGGCTGATATGCTAATTGGTTCCAGCTGAGTGTAGAAAACATCGTATTTCCTCTCCCTTTGTGCTGATAATACATAAGATAATATGGACGTCAAAACAAATTTATGCAGACTTCTCATTTTGAAAACCAGCATTCTACATGTGGCAAAATCTCTCAGCAAGATTAGAAAGTTTTTTCTTTGTCACATTACAGTGAACAAAGAGTTTTCTTAAAAAATCAGATGTAGTAATCAGTACAATTATGTGGATTTTATTATCAGTTTATATTTTTTGTGCTGAACCCATACAGTGTCCCAACCAAATATTTTAACTATGTATATATGTTTAAACTGTATAAATCACCCTTCATCCATAAGAGTCAGTGAATAGCACTTAGTTTTTTTTAAAAAAAGCATTATTTAGAAATACAGTAATAAATTAAGATGCCAAAAACTCATCTAAGAGCAAACAACTACATGAACATCAATTTAAAATATAAACACAAAATGTAATATTTTAAATTTAAAATGCCTGGATAAAAGTGAGTATTTCCCAAACAAAGTCATTGTCAATCATAGCTTGAATCCTGTTGTTACTTCCAAGTAGAGTAAACCCATTGAATCAATAGGATTCACACTATTTAACGTTCAGCAGTTGATTCAGAAGGTCTCCTTTAGTTGGTACTACAGAAGGGACTGGAGCCAAAATCTCTTTTGGAAGGGCATTTCATGGTTGAGGCATCATTGAAGTCACTCTCCCTTGTGAACGCATAATGTATATCTTCTGCTAATGGTCCTTGGAGAAGGATGGCTTCTGAAAACTGCAGCTTCTGGGCAAGATGAATAGAAAGGAGGCATTCCTGTAAGTACTGAGGACACAAACCATGTGCAGCTTTGGGAGAAGGCGATGATCAGCACCTTGAACAGAGCCTCATATCAAATAGGGAGTCAGTGTGATTCTTTGAAAATGGTATGATACGCATACTTCGCCCAGTATCCAACAAGGAATCATCTAAACCTCTGGATCTTGTGTTTCAGGTGGGACTAAGGGCTAGTGAAAGGAGACCATACAATATTGGATTTATCCTATAATATTTATTTAAAATAAATGTGGATGCTTTTTTAAAAAAATTCACGGATTAATACACAAATAGGATGGGAGACTTATGCATAAATATGTGAGACAGACGTGGGAGCTGACAATAGGTTGATAGATCTATTCCAAGTAAGCATGCAGAACATTTTGTTTTGTTTAAATTCTGGCAGCTAGTGGCTTCCATCTCAATGATGAATGAACCCAGATTTTAGTCTGAATTTCAAAGGAGTGATCCAAGGTGCTGAACTTATTTAGAGAATTGAGTTCAGCATCTTGGATGGCTCCTTAATGTTGAGTCTGAGTCTAAATGTAGTGTCTTAAGCCCAATTCTACAAGGAAGTCACTGAATTCTACAGATATTAGGACAAGACTGAAACTATCAACAGATTCTAAAATTGGAGTTCTAGAGTTCTTTCACACAAGTTTAGCACTGTTATTCTATCCTATGGAATCCTGGGATTTCTAGTTTTGTGAGGCACTAGAACTCATTGGCTTAAGGCCTTTCCCTCAACTGCAAATAGAAGGGCTACATAGGGTGTTGCCATGGCAGTTAAAATGAAACTATATTTCTACGGTTATGTGCTGTGAAAGGGCTGCTAGGTGCTTTTTGTAAACAAATGTCTGTCCATGATGAAATTCCCTTTTATAAAACATAAAATTGTAATTTTTAAGTTCAGCAATGAGCGATTGAATATGAAGCTGGCTTTTTGTGATAGTTAAAAGCTGGTAACAATTCTTTCCAAAATTTGTATGTCAGTGATCTCGATAAATCTAGTTACTTATATAAATGTTTTTGGTCAGATCAACTTCTTTGGGATCAGTCTGATGAGAATCATGTACCTAAGACCAAATTTTGCATTTTCTTCATTATAAACCATCTCAGGTTGATGCAAAATTCTAACAGTGAGGGACTTGTCCTGTTTTCTTAGATTGCAGAGCAAGCCTACATCAACAACACAGCCACTTTCTACCCTGAGCCAGAAGACAAGGAAGCATTCATCTGCTCCCAGATTTATAGCACTGACTATGAAAGCTTTCTGACGGACTCTTACACCTGGCCCAAAGAAGCCATGAAAATACAGACTGGAAACTTTTAATAGAGAAATAGTACTGCAACAATACTGAAAGCACTCAGATACTTGTTAGTTGTCATTATTTGCTAAATCATAGCACAAGTTTGTCAGAACTCAGGTTATATTTGTTTTCCTTTTTAAGAGCCAAGAATACTTTTGAAAGCCATGGCATTTTTCTTAGAAATGTTAATAGTTTGTTAAGCTAATTAATTAAGCAAAATTAGCATATAAATAAGAGAATAAAAATAATTCAGATACTGTTTTGAAAAAAAAATTTTTTCAAGGGACTCTTCTAGGTTAATTACAGTAAAAGAGAAATACAGAAATTAAACTAGCTTGGACTTTTTGTCTACCTTGACATCTGTATGAAATTATAGTTCTGTGCTACAGTTTTTTCATTAAGCTCTGGAGAACAATATTGCCACAAAGTGACAAAGCAATATATCAACATGATCATATAAATGTGACACAGCTATTTCACACTTTGTTATTCTCTGATGTCAGAACAAAAAGTGGTTTGTATTCTTGTATCAAATGCAACTGAGAAAATTTGTCAGCTAGCAGTGTGCATGTTTTTCACAGGGAGGCATGCTGGTAAAACCATGAAAAAAGAAACTGGGATGAAGGTCTTGGATGCCACCACCCTTAATTTTAGAACTTTAGCAGGTCATCACAAAGCAATCAGTACTTTCTAAATAATACAGAACATAGGTACACTTTTTGTAGAAAAAAATCATGATGTTTGAATACAAAGATTTTACTTTGTTCACCAAAGTTACCACTTAATTTAAGAGCTCTGCTGGACAAGACACTGTAATCCATGAACTTGTCCAACAATGGCCTGCCACATTTTCAGGAAAGTCTTAACAACAAAAGTGGGTCAGTGAGCACTGAATTATATCTGAGAGAGGCTGTTGCAAATTGCAAGAAAGTGGTGGGTAGGACCAAAGGCAAAAGGGTCAGACTAAACATGCTGGCTTATTCTAGCTTAAAGTTCTTATTGCCAGTAACTTCACCTTAGGAAAGTTATTTCTCCCCTTTAAGAAGGGAAAAACAAACTACACAAAAGCTGTGAAACCAGAAAATGATGGAAAGTGGGCATGGCTTTTTGTGGAATCCCAGAAGCTCAGAATTTGGGCCAGTGAGCAGATATTTCCCACTCCTGCCATAGAGCTTCTCTCATTGTTTGCCTCCAAGCAGTTTTCATTTAGCTATCAACTGCTGAGAGTTACTACCTTTCATAAATTTAGTTTCCTTTTAATGATATCTAAATGGGAGCCATATATTTGTGATAGCAAACCTAATATATGGATTATTCGTTGGGAAAAGTTCTTTCTGTTTTAGTCTTAAATCTACTGTCAATCAATTTCAGTGGATGACCTTAATACTGTGAAGGACATATATTCCTTTATAGCTTTTTCTATAAATCATTTACAGTTTTATAAACCTCTGTCATCTCTCCCACCCTTAAGTAATAACCTTTTTCTAGCACTTGATCATTTTCAAGAATTTAAGAATTCCAAGTACTTGCCTTTTTCTGCACTATTTCCATCCCTACAGTGTTTTTTAAAAGAAACAAAAAACAGAGCAATTACAACTGTATTTTATTCCCAGTACCATTGTACTAGAAGTTTATATAAGGGCATTACAGAGCTGCTTCATTTATTTTCAGTATTTCCAGTTGCCATACACTGAACTGACTCTTTCATTAAGCTATCCATCAGTTTCATCAACTCCTTCCTAGAGAGCCAAGTCAGTTTAGATCTCATTAATATATCTGTGAAATTAGGAGATGTTTTTTGCTTGTCTGCTTGACTGTACACCTATGTATCCTGATCTTCATTTGCCATTTTGTTGCACATTCAAGAGGGTTTCAGAGCTCCTTTTAGAGCTCCCTAGAGTGTAATTAGGATTTCACGATTCTGAATATTTTGGTGTCTCCTGTAAATCTAGCAATCTTGCTATTTAGCCAACACTCAAGATCAAAATTAACAAAAACTTGGGGGATCCAAATACTTCTCTACTTTCATTGTCAAAACTTCTACTTTTTGATTCCTGTTCTTTAATTAGTAAATTAATAAATTTAATTAGTTCCTGTTCTTTCATTTAATTGGTAAGATAAACTTTTTTATCTCATAACTAATTGTGTATCAGATGAGGATCTTTATTAAAAAGTCCATATATGGTATACTGGTTACCTCTGTCTGCATATAATAGTTGTCAAATGATTTAGTTTTCACAACTTACTTCAGCAAACACAAATATTTATAGCACATCCTTTCACTATTCCTGGCCAACAACATCTGCCATATAAAATACTATGAGTTATTTACTATTCATTTTTACAACCTTTGTATCAGGTATTCAAAAAATGTAGTCTTCCACAGAATTCACTGCGAAAGACAAAAATCTACTTTGCAATTCCTTTGGTTCAGTGAACTATGAGTTTTTGAGAGAAGATAAATGATACCTCTTACATTACACATAAGATCTGCACTGCATTTCAGTGAATAGAGCCTTTTGATAAATATTTTGTAGTCAAACAAACTAACAGCCATCTGTTTATTAGGCCACATGTACCTTGCTGCTTTGAGCCATCATGTATATACTCTTTTTCTATATAAATTGTAAGTATTTCAGTTATTCGTGCTAAGATGTTAACATACACAACAAAACCTACAAGTTTCCCACCCAAAATAGTTTTTAAAAAAATCTATAGTGGCATTAATAACAAAGGTAACTCTCTTTTCTTGAAGTGGACATTATTTTTTGTACCACTACAATTTTATTAAACATATTTTTGAGACTCAGCTTTCAGTAATCTATAACATGGACCCTTCTCTGTTCTCTGACCCTGCCTGCAGTTCTCTTTGCCTCCAGGAAGATCCATGGCTGAAAAAGTTGTACACTGCTGGTCTAATTAAACCTTTTCAGCTCTTCAAACTCATTAAAAGAAATACAGTGATATAAAGATACTCCAAATCCAGAGACTGCATTTGTGCATCTTGTCTGTGGTTACTCACTCCAATCTTTAAGAAAATGTGTCAGCTATAGAAATCAAAATTCCTGGCCCTACATGTTATTAAAAAGATGGATCCAGTTGGTTTTCAGGGAAGCTTTATGCCATTAATAATCTTTGCACTAAGAAAGCTTTGATAAGCTTGTACAACCTGTTTGCAGAACACTGACTGGGCAATGAAACAGTCCACCTGTACTTTTGTCAATCCTGTTGGGACAGTCAGAAGTCTTTGACATCATTGATAGGACAGACTTGAGTGATTTTGTTCCCAGTACTAAAAACGGATGAATCTCTACAGCTTTCAGTAGCTCAGCCCCTGTGTAATTTACATACACTGCTTTCTTTATGTCTTGAGATCACTATAATCAAACTTAACCCTACCTTTCCTGTTTGTACCATCTGTGCACAAATACATCCAGCAAGATGTTGATGATTCACCCTGAACACTCTCTCTCCTAGTATAAGAAAGCCCCTTGACAGAAAGCCCCTTTCATGTTTCTACTGTGACAATGTTCCAAAAGACATGCTCATGCACCTTCATTAATATAGGCAGTTTGTACTTTTTAAAGCAAGATAATTAAAATATTTATTTTCAAGACCTATGGCTTAATGGAAGTGTTTGTGTTTATGAAACGTTACTGGAAATGATTTATGTGTGAGTCTCTTGACAACGTGGCTGGAGAGAAGCTGTGTGTTTAAATGCAACATGGGACTGACTAGTACACATCAGTTTCCCATCAGATACACTTTGAACAAAACTAAAACGTACAAATTGTTCAGAGATTCTGTGTGCGTGCCCTGTTCAGTTACTTGTCACACTAACCACACTTGCGTTTCATCACGGCAGTTGTGCTTTTTTAATTTCTATTAATAGAAAAATTAAAAACACAGTTTTGTTAACTTTCAGAACATTTCCCTTCAACACCAAACAAAATCTGAAATACATGTTCACTCTGATGTGCCTTCAGAAATTCCAGGAATTGACCAAGGTCCATGTGATAGTCATTCCTCAGTCCATAATCACCATGGGCTTGAAATTGTAAATCTTCAAAAGTTTGAAAGAGTCGTAGGTCATCCACATTTGCCTCTGTCTCTCCACTCTCAACATGTTTGCATGAAATGTGTTTCCAGTTGGGATACCTAATAACATGCCAGAAATCTTCACAGTTTTCTTTGACACCCTCCACACAAATTATTCCAGGCTTCCCAGTTAGACAGAAACCAGTCAAGTTTAATTTCTTGGCACAATCAAATATCTTTTTCCTTAGTTCTTGTCTATATATGTGGTGGCTATAAATCCACATCCGGTTAAATAATGTTTTTACCGTTTTTGTATCTGGAACTCTTTCAGAGTAGAGTTTGCTGTTTTGTATATATGAAATGCTGTTGTCTCGCAACCACTGAATAGCTGTGCATATGCAAAGTTCTCCTAAATCCAAAGAAGCAATGTAAGAAGTGAGATCCTGGTTGAGCCGCAACTGTTGCTGCCTATCTAGAGCATCCGATCTTGCAAAAAGCTGCGGTGTCACATGGGGGTAGTCATGAGGCAAAACTACCTGCAAATTCACTTTTACCTACAAATAGACAAGACAAGACAAGTATCACAATTCAGTTTTTGAGTAGCTGGGTGGTTTGTAGAGAGTTTGAAAGTTTTGTTCTTGAATCTCCTAACTATAGTAATACAGATGGAGATAGATACGTGGGGACAGTTGGTGGCTCCCTCTGTTTCCCTTGCTGATTTGCACCGGGATCTGAATAATGGACCTTTGGATTCTAAAAAAAAGAGAGACTCCACAGGCCCAAAATCCGCCCATCCAGAATTAAAAGTATACACCTACTTCATTACTGCACAGAAGAGAAAAAAAGCAAACCCCACAATAGTATATTAATGTGATCCAGTATATGAATGCAATACATCCTTCCCATGTTATCTACAAGGTTGAGAAAACTGCAAGCCCAGCTGACTTTTGTCTAAATTCAACTCCTAATCCCTGCTAGAGTAGATTTAGCTATGAATTAACTTAGCAACTTCAAATAGATTAAACAAATCTGATCTAGTTGGGATCAACAATTTGATTTAAGCCTTTAAGTGGACTATTGGTTTTGTGTAGGTATTTTGATGCAGACAAAGTAGGATCCCACTCCCCTAATGATGAATTATTAGTCGGATAAGGAATACTCACACTAATCTCGCACCCTGCAATAAGTGTGAAATGGAGTGCACAAATTCAATGGTATCTTCTTGTACTTTCTACCTTTCAGAATCTGGGGGACAACTGTCTTGTGTAAGTTGGGTTGTGGATGGGGTGGGGATTTTCTTGGTGTGTCTGTCTGGAAGAGGCATGTGGCACTTGGTTTATCCATGCAGGTCACCCGTACTGTTTCATGATCATGACTGCAGTATAGCAGGGGCTACCATACGGTTGCATCTGGTCTCTCATTTTTGTATGGCACGTAGAAGAGGGATATTTGTTGAAATAAATGCTCATTTTTGCTACCAATATTGAACAAAAACAACTGATGAACTGATGTTGAGGGTTCCAGTACAATGGTCATTACCTGACTTGAAGTTCCTGTCAAAAGCTGTTTCAGGCATACAAATTTGGTCTGCGCTCTCTGTGACTCACACAAATGTTTGTACCTGCACAAAGCATTTGAATCCACTCATCTTCCTTAATATCACAGATATGTATGTTTCTCAACTGAGGTTTCTCAAAACTCTACATGCTGCAACTAATATGGCCCTGTTTCTCATCTTCATCTACGGTATAAGGAAAAGGGGTTCAGAAACACAACAAAATGCTCAAGTTGGGCTGATGTGGCAGGAGCTGCTCTGGAGAGAGGCTGGTTGCAGGCTGCTAAGTCCTTTAGCAGTCAAAAGCAGCAGCTTAATTTGAGCCTGGAAATAAACTGCACCTAGTGTAACTGAAAAAAGAATAACATGATCTGGCTTGCTAGCTCTAAACTGGAAGTGAGAATTGTGCAGCCCTCCAAATGTCACTGGACTGCAGCTTCCAGCATTCCTCACCATTGACTATGGCTGCTGGGAGTTGCAGTCCAACATCACCTGGAGTGCTGCACAATTCTCATTCCTTCTTTTAACAGTATGCTAGCAGCCATATTATGAAAGTGGACTGTATCCCTTAAAGCTTAAACCAAAATAAATGTGTTAGCCTTTTAGGTACTACAAAAGCATTTGTTGTTTTTGCGGTAACAAGTTAACATGCCTAACCTTTTAAAAATTTTGAAGTTTCCTGGCTGCTCTCAAGGATACGTCTGCATATAATGCATTATAGTCATCTAACCATGAAGTATGAATGACTGAGGCCAGGATCAGCTTTAAAGAAAAAATACAGTACATTGGTTCAAGTCACTGTATTCTTGAAGACTGTTTCACAACTGTTTAGCATCAAGTGAAATTATTAGAGTTCTTTTTAAATAGCAAATAATATGGAACACAGACGGTCTCACCTTTGGTTCATCAATAGTAATAGAAACTGAATATTCAATAATATGTGGGAGATTTTGACTTGCATTATTCAAATATTTCTGAACATTATGGAAAGTATTTTCATCATGAAGAGTTATTTCTCCTTTATTAGGAAACATAGAAAAAAGCATTTCTAGTTCTGCCATCTGAAGCTGAATATTTTCTTTTATGACACCGGACATTGCTACAGATGTGAAACCACCTGGAGACAGAAGAAATAAAAAACCCCATGTTATTTCTCTTTACACTGTCCCTTCATTCAAAAATACACTATGAAGTTATTGACAAATTTTGACAAGAAAGATTTTTAAAAAACAAAACAAATGAAACACACTCCCCCCCCCATGTGATAGAAATAAAACCCAAAACAGATTTTATATTGGATTTTAAGGAGTTCAAAGAGATTGTTTACACGAGTAAGATCAGAGTCACACATAAATGTGTCCAGCTGTAGCTTTAAGAAACACATGAAGTGAATCACGGATATCCCAGCAAAATAAACATATGGAAGTAACTAAAGGCCTAGTACTTCTCTTATTAAGTCATGTGCTCAACTTTGCACTGGACACACAATTACAAATAAGGATGGCAATTTAAGATCAGTTTCCAGAATGAAAATATATCCTTGTAAAGTATGAGGTGTAGAAGTTTGAGTAATACTGAGTAGACTAGGACTTAAGAGACCAGGGCTCAAATCTCTGCTCAGTCACAGAATCCCACTGGATGACTTTTGTGCAAGTCATACCCTCTCAGCTTAAGAAGGCGGCATTGGCAAACTTTTTCTACATAAGTCTTATCAAGAAATCCCTGTGATATGGTTTGCATAAGTTAGAATTGACTTGAAGGAGCATAACAACAAAACAACCAAGTATTATTTGCATGAATGACATGAAATTGTACTGTTTTGTTCTTGGGTTGACCATTTTCTTCCTCTTCCCAAAAGACTGGCCCAGCTAATGACAGTGGCTGTCTACTAGACAGCAACCATCAACATGGAAGACTTGCCTTTGTTTACGGCTAATTTTCAGCTTTCTGTGCACATGCTTTTGAGTTGCCTGTCAACTTAAGACAACCCTATGAATTTTACAGGGTTTTCGCAGGCAAGGAATAACCAGAGGTGGTTTTGCGAGCTCCTTCATCTGAAATATAGCCTACAGCACCTGGTATTCATTGGCGGTCTCCCATCCAAGTATTAACCAAAGCTGATTCTGTTTAGCTTCCAAGATCAGATGGAATCCAGTACCTTTAGGTATTTAGGCTAATTAATTTCCAACTATTCAATGCTATTACCTCAGAAGGAGCTGCTGTGTAGAAGGAAAGGATAAAGACTGACAGATGCTTGGACTGATGCTTAAAGAAGACTCATGACAGAATATATTGTGAGGAAGACAGAAGCAGCAGCCCAGGCCAAGAAGCAAATTTTTACATGCCTAAAGAGACCAGTCAGCCTGAGATAATTTTGTTTTATTGTTTTGTTTCCTCATATTGTTGTTGTTGCATTTGTGAATATAAGTTATCTTGAATGCCTCAGCAGAAAGGTAACACACAAAAGTAGGCAGGCAGTGATCATGTCAAAAAAGAAGCAGTTTCCAAAAATTCTTGCCTGATTCTGCAACTTTCTTTTGGATTGCTGCAGCTTGTGTCCACAGATAGCTCAGGCCACTCTTAGGTTTTAGTATTACTAGTATTTAGTATTCAGATGATCATGTATCTCTTAATAAGTGGAGATAATCAATGAGCGTTTTGCCTCTTTGTGCATCTCCTTCAGGACCTGACCAGAACTCCCTAATTAACCTTGTTTTCCATTATGCCCAAACTGCCAAAATATACACTACTTACCCCTTTTGGAGCAAAGCAAGATATTAGATTATGGTCTGAAGTTGCTTTAATAACTTACCATAATTTCACAATTTGGACACTATGGTTAGGTTTTCTAAGACTGGTTGTTTACCCAACATGAAGGGGTTCCATGTGTGGGAGAATGCCTATTCATATCTGTGCTTATTAAGTCATTTTCAGAAAAGGCTCCTCAATCCAAAGAAGTCAACTGGTGGAGCTGGTCATGAGCCATCAGAAAAGCATATAAAAATATTGTTGTGCTGCTTGCTTTTATATGTGGTTGTGATAGCGACTCTCCATTTTCCTTTGCAAATTGTACTCAGTGACTTGTGATACAATCCCATCATCACACAGCGAGCAGATGCTCTGTGGCAGATGGGTGATACCACAAAGTGATGGAAGAATAGCCTACGTATTACTTCATTTTGTCAGCCATGACTTCATTGTATCAGTTTATGTTTCCCTCTGGCAGTTCCAAGGATAGTCATAGCAATAAAATATAAAAATTGCCCTTCTAGAGCTAACTTACACATGGGCAACGAAAGCTCTATCTCCAAAGCCATGCCTGTCACACTTTTCTGACAGCAGGTGTCGCAGTCCAGATGTACCTGCCATTTTGCTCCAGATGGTCGTACACCTTACAAGCAGACAGATGTTTGTATAGCTTGCATATACGCTGGACTAACAACCAGAGCTTGGAAAAGTTACTTTTTGTACTCTAGCTAGACTCTTGTTGGTGATATATTCGTGCGTGAGTTGTACTACACATATGGGGCATTTCCACACTGGATTGTTATAGTGCTATTATTCCACTTTCAACATCCTACAGAATCCTGGGCTTTGCAGTTTAGGAAGGGGCCTCTGAGGATTCCATAGGATGTTGAAAGTGAAATGATAGCACTATAACAGTCTAGTGCGGAAATGGCCACGGAGTGACGTTAAAAAAAATGCAGAACAGATCTATCTGGCTGGTGGTGGAGGGAGCAGTTCCAGATGTGCAGATGTGTAACACAGCTGGGGTAGGGTGTGGACATGCACAGCGTGCTGCCTTTTGTGCATCACTGTTTCTCATACGCTCTTCAGTGTATGGACGGTGTAGCGCTACCACAGTGAACTCTGTCAGCTTGCATTTACACTATATTGAGACAATGTAGAATCAAAACCAGCGACTCCCAGAAACCCCAAAACAGCACGACCAGTCACAACCCAAAACGGTGACTTTTCAAAAGACCCTAGAAAGTAACTTTTCCAAGTAGCGTTAATAACTCAGTACAATGTCCAGTACAGTATTCTGAAAAAGGTCGACAGAGAGGACTAGGATATTTCCCAGTCCTCTCTGTCGACCTTTTTCTGACTGGAAAGAGTTATTATTAAGCGGAAATTTAATTCAGTCTTGTCGCGGACGAGTCTGTACCCATCTGCTGGGAAGGCGGGGGGTGGGCGCCAAAACAGACGGCGAGGCCGTTGCTCGCCCCCCGCCCGCCCGCGTGCCCACCAGCCAATCAAGCCTCGAACCCTGTCACGCGCGGCCAGAACCCGGGGTCGCAGGGAGGGGCGCGACTGGCTTTTCTCCTTCTGGAGCGAACTCTCAGTGGGGGTGGGTATTGGGGCATATCCCCCCCCCATACCCACTCAACGTACCTCGCGCGAGGCTGGCCGCGCGCCTCCAGCTCCGCTTAGCCTCCCACGCTTAGACGCCACGCAACGCCCACTACAACGCCACCCCTTCCCTCCCTCCCTCCCATGCCAGGTCATATGATTCCAGGACTGCTGAGTTGAGGACGCATGCGCGCCAGGTTGTTGCTGTCAGATGAGAGCGGGCTGGAGCAGCCAGGCGGAGCGTTGGACTAGAACGCCGGGTTGCTAGTCCCCCCCGGATGATCTTGGGCAAGTCACGCTCTCTCAGCCTCAGAGGAAGGCGAGGGCGACACCCCCGCTTTGAACAAATTCAGCCAAGAGAACCCCATAGTTAGGGTCGCTTTAGGGTCGCCAGAAGTAAGAAATGACTTGAGGGCACACGACAACAACAACAACAACGAGGCCATTTCTGCGCTAGACTGTTAACAGTGTTATTATTCCACTTTCAACATCCTATAGAAAAACTGGGCTTTGCAGTTTAGGGAGGGGGCTTCAAAGTCTCCTCCCTAAACTGCAAACCCCAGGATTCCAGAGGATGTTGAAGGTGGAACAGTAGCACTATAACAGTCCAGTGTGGAATTCGAAATGAGGCCCCGCGGAGGGGCGGGAGCGCATCCCCTTTCGGAAGCTGTGGCCATTTCCGCACTAGGCAGTTATAGCGCTATGACTCCACTTGCAACATCCTCTGGAATCCTGGGGTTTGCAGTTTCGGGAGGGGCCCGCCGGCCCCTCCCGAAACTGCAAACCCCCGGATTCCAGAGGATGTTGAAAGTGGAATCATCGCGCTATAACAGGCTAGTGCGGAAATGGCCTAAGATCCATGGATAGGAGCACGCATGTGGCTAAAGGCAGTCTCCACACACATAAGCGTTCCTTCGCCGGCACGTAGGTGTATGTGCGTGTGCGCACAGCACATAATTCCAGGGTGGGAGGCGCCGCTGCTCAACGCTCTCTCTCTCTCTCTCTCTCTCTGGAATTGGCGTCCTGTATACTATGACGTCCTCCCTTTTCCCCATACGTGATATCTTTATAGGATTGGGCGGTAGGAGTTAGCATCTCCTCTCCTCTCCCCTGAACCACCGTAATATGGTGGTCTGAGCGCTAGACTAGACTCTGGATCAGGGTTCTAATCCCTGCTCAGCGATGTAATGCCAACCGGGAGAGCCTGGGCAAATCACACTCTCTCAGCCTCAGAGGCAGGCAAAGGCAAACACCCCCTGAACAAATCTTCCCAAGAAAAGCCCGTAGCGGCGTCGCCATAAGTCGGAAGTGACCCGAAGGCACAACAATAACAACAACTCTCTCTCTCTCTCTCTCACACACCCACCCCTTGGGCGGCAGCTCCGACCCAGGAGTCGGGGCAGAGTAAGGGCGCGCCGCCGCCGCGCTCAAGGGCCCGCCCCGCCCCCAGGCACCCCTCTCGCGCACTCAGTGGGCACCCACAGCCCCAACGCCCGGGCAACGACCGTTCCACGACCCCGCCCCCGGCCTCTCCGCGCGCCGATTGGCTCAGCCGGGAACGCGAGGGGCGGGGCGCGCCCGCGCGCTAGGTCCGCCTCCGTGATCCCGGAAGGGCGCTCGGGAGGTTTCCGGTCAGCGAGCCACGTCTGCCGGCGGAGCGGCGAGGTGGGCGCGGGTAGGTGGGCGCGCGCCGCTCCGCGATCTTTGTGTTGTTATCCTGGTTTGCTTGCGGAAAGCAAATGATGCTCTGGCTTTCGTCTTACAGAGGGAGGGGTTGTGAGCATCAGATGCCCTGGGGCAGGCGGGATTCTCCTGCTCACCGCTTCAGATCTTGCAAAATAAGTTGAACTCAGATAGAAGCCTTTGAAGGGATGGGGATGCATGGGATATGTCTCCCCGTGATTTCCTACAAGCTGCGTCGGGGCAGGCGTCTGCGTGACTGGCAAGAGGCTAAAATGGAGACAAGTTTCTCCCCCGCCTCGTCGCTACCCAGCTAATGTTCCTATCTGGGCTGTGTGAGAGGAAGGAAAGGGGTAGGCAAGTAATCAGGCAAGGTAACTGGGCTGTGGTGCCTTGGCCTGTGCATGACATATTTTTTTTAATAAAGTTTCATAGAATCATAGAAAGGTAGAGTTGGAAAAGACCACACGGGCCATCCAGTCCAACCCCCTGCCATGCAGGAACACCCTCAAAGCACTCCCGACAGATGGCCACCCAGCCTCTGCTTAAAAACCTCCAAGGAAGGAGACTCCACCACACTCCGAGGCAGCACATTCCACTGCCGGACAGCCCTGACCGTCAGGAAGTTCTTCCTGAGGTTCAGGTGGAATCTCCTTTCCTGCAGCTTGAATCCATTGCTCCTTGTCCTGGTCTCTGGAGCGGCAGAAAACAAGCCCTCTCCCTCCTCTACATGGCATCCCTTCAAATATTTAAACATAGCTGTCCCCTCTTAACCTTCTGTTCTGCAGATTATTTTTTTAATAAAGTTTCAGTTTCAGCCTTCTTTAAAAGGTTTCCTTTCAGACCTCTCAAGCACCAAGTGAGGAAGAAGCACCCATACCGTAGGGGCAGAGGCTGCTCCTTCCTTCCATGCAGCTAGAAAGAGCCCTGGAATATGATCAGTGGCCAGAGACAGAGCTGTGCCTGGCACCCTCTGGCTCTGGGACTCCTGGTGGGGAATTCATGGAAAGAGATACTGAATATCTCCTTTTGCAAGGTTTGGAAAAGTATGTTCGCAGGTGTGATCCTCAGATGCAGAGACAGTGTTGTACAGTGGTTTTAAATTTGGACTCTGGGAGATGAGGGTTTGCATCCTTGTTCAGCCATGGAAGTCCACTGGGTGACCTCAGGCGAGTCTCACTCTCTGAACCTCAGAGGAAGGCAGTGGCAAAGCCCATCTGAATAAATCTTGCCCCAAGCCGCAAACCCCTGCAATAGGTTCACCTTAGGGTCACCATGAGCAGAAATGACTTGAATGCACACAAGTGACAGCAAGTCCCTAGATATTCCCATATATTTCACTGGCAGGATTCCAGCCCTGTAATGATAGCTTTTGTGCAAATAAATGACCATTCTTTTGCTAAAACTTTTTTTAAAAAACTGTGTGTTTTTTTTGTATAATCTAACCATTGATTATTGGGATAGGATAGGTCCTCTTCCAAAACTGGTAGTGTGGCAATACTTGTTGCTGTTGCTGTTGTGTACCTTCAAGTTGTTTCTGACTTATGGAGACCCTAAGGTGAACCTGTCACTGCATTTTCTGGGGCTGAGAGTGTGTGATGCACCCAAGGTTACCTAGTGGGTTTCCATGGCTGAGCGGGGAATTGAACCCTGGCCTCCAGGGGTTAGTCCAACACTCAAATGACTACACCATGCTGAAAGTGTCAGAATCAACGCAAGCTTTTAAAACTTCCAGGGTGCTACATCAAGCAGACACTCTGGAAAAATCATGTCAGGAAAAGGTGGGGCAGGCAAAAATGACTTGATCTTAAAATGATGTAATCTGCATGTTGTACTGAGATGCTGTGAAAGGGAGGGACTCCAGAGTCTCCCACTGGGTTTATTGGGTTGCACTCCTAAGCATTATGGGAACAAGAAAAGCCAGAAAAGGCAGTAAACGTTGATTCTCCATTTTGAAATCAGAATTCCCCTGAAAGCTCAGATCTGCTTTACTTTGTGTGAATCACCTGTCCATCACTGTATTTATATCCCACCTTTCTCCCAGGCTGGGGCTCAAGGTGGCATACAAAAAGACAGAATATGAAAGAGCATATTCATACAAAATTTAGATTAAAAGTATTAAGTAAGAACAGAATTAAAACCAGTTAAAACCTTACTTTAAAACAGATTAGAAACAGTACAGCATCATAAAAGTTATTTTGTTAAAATCAGTTTCCAAAAGCTTGCTGGACAAGAAAGGTCTTAACCTTTCCTGAAAGGCAGACAAGCGCACGCGGTTATTAAGGTGGGCCAATCCATCTTGCCACGGAGGTCTTCTGCACCTTGGAGCGGACTACGTTCAGTTTATTTACCTTCGTTCTGCACGCAATTCCAACTAAATGCACCCCCATGTGGTGATAAAGTGCGCTATTTGAAAACCAGAAGAAATCGGTTTTCCAATTTTCCAGATCGATCCAATTCGTACTTTCACAGTGGTGCAGACACGTACATTCACACCAATGAGAATTGGTGGTCAGGGGAGGCGCTCATGGGAGGAGCCAGGGGGTAGTATGGACTTACGCATGTGCGCACATACGCAATGACGTACTAAACCATGCAACAAAAAAAAGGGCCAATCACAGCCGACGGGGTGGGGTGAGGGGAGTAGCGGGAGTGGCCACGGCGGAGGCAGTGTGGGTTCCTGAACTCGCACTCCTCCGAATCAGAATGGAACATACGCAGTAGCAGCATGGAAGGGAATGAGGGAAAGTCCGCCTTGTCTCGAGCCCAGAAAATCCAGTAAGAAACGGCATGAACCGATTCACCAGCCTCGTGCGGAAAGGGCCTAAGTCCAACAGCTTTACCAACCAGACAAGTCTTTATGTTGTTGAGATATTACTTATTCATTCCCACCATCTTTCCTTCTGGGTGTAGCTGTCGCATTGTTGCAACCTATTCGACATCTAGTACTCAGAACAGTAGTATAACTTTGTTTTCTTTCTTACAGAAATGGACTTTGAAGCAATTGCGAAGTATTCAAGAATCCATGCCAAACCTCCAGGGCTTTCCCTTCAGTATGGGACAGCTGGCTTTCGGACCAAAGCAGAAAACCTGGACCACACCATGTTTTGCATGGGCTTGCTGGCTGTGCTGAGGTCCAAGCAGACCAAATCCACCATTGGTGTTATGGTCACAGCCTCTCACAACCCTGAAGTAAGAGAAATTAGTATTTCTGGTAGGGGAGAATGGAAAGGAATTGCAGACAAAGAAGGCCACGTAGGAACACCATCGCTTGAATGTTGTTTGTGAAGTTCTGGATTCATAGAGCTGAAAGGAATCCACTAGGTCAATTAGATGAGCCTTTCCAAAGGAGAAAACTGTATAACTTCTCCAAGCAGGGTTAACAGACCTTATATTTAGTGGACAAAGTGTAGGCATGTTTAGGTTTCATTGAACACAGTAAAAAATTTAGGTCAAGGATTGGCCTCTTTTTTGGAAGCTTTGCAAGAGAGGCTGAGTGGCCATCTTTCAGAGATACTTTAGCTCTGTGTTCCTGGAGTAGTAGGGGGTTACACTTAGACAATCCCTTCCAACTCTATCAACTCCCATTGATTTCAGTAGGACTCAGATGTGCCTAATAGTTTCAGGTAACAGATTTTTCGTATTCTAAATCAAGAATGGAAAGAAGGTAGATCAGGATCTGTTGGTTAGACCTCTGACTATTTTATGGTAGATCTCCAAGATTTATTGACTCCAGTAATTTAATGAGGAAGGGGGGGGGAACAACCTTTCTACCATGATTCACCTTGTGCTAATTGCTTATCTTCCAGTCTTATCTTTCCTCCTCTGTAAAATAAGAGTATTAGTTGACTGCTTTTGGCCAGATATTTGTTAGAGTGATATGTTAAAATCCCTGTTCCCTTGATATTTCCCATGTAGATCCGTTTGTGTGCCAGTGCATGGTTCATGGAGAGAAGTAGGCAATTGATTCTGCTGCTTGAAAACTACTATTTTATATCTGGCTGTGGTTGATGTTGTGGTTAAAAAGACCCCCAAGGCCTGAAGTTTATCCAGCCTTACCCTGGCCACTTCCTTCCTGTACTTGCAGCACAATTTGCTCAATGTATGATTTACTTAATGTGCATTTATTCAGGGATAAGTCCAGTTGAAAGCAGGTATGGTGTAGTGGTTTGGGCATTGAACTATGACCCTGGTGATCAGCTCAGCTCAGGTGACCCTTTGATTCCCTGCTCAGCTGTGGAAACTCACTGGATGACCTTGGCTGTATCACACACTCTCAGCCCCAGAAAGCCCCGTGATAGATTTGCCTTAGGGCTGCTATATGTCGGAAATTATTTGAAGGCATACAACAACAAGTCCTGTTGAGTTTAATGGGGCTTACTTCCAAGAAAAAAAAATATGTATACAAGATTGCCATTTTAAACTCACCTAAGGATGGTGAGAAGCATCCTCATTCTTCTTCTTGACATCAGGTGGCATCTAGGATCTGCTGTTCATGAAGGAAAGGTTCCTGGAGGCTGCAGGAGACTTCATGGTTGGGAAGGTGTTTTCACCTAATTTTCAGGAGTTTCCCTGAACCACAGTCCACTCCATTCAAAAACCTGTAGCATCTGGAGAGGTTGCTGTGGGGCAGGGAAGTCCACTTCCAAACCATATTTTCTTTTCTTTTCCAGCTTCAGGTATCCTTTGAAGCATGTTTTCTGTGGGCTATACCCTATCTTCCCTTTCTAGCTTTTTCCCTCATATCATTCCTTCTTGCTGTCCTGCCCCGCTTAAGTCTTCACAAAGAAAGTTATGTTTATTACTTAGTAAAAACTTCCAGAACTTTTATGATGGTTATTTCTCTTGTTCCAAGGAAGACAATGGTGTGAAACTGATTGATCCTTTGGGTGAAATGTTGGCAGCTGCATGGGAAGAACATGCCACACACTTGGCCAATGCAGAAGAGGAGGAGTTGCAGCACGTGCTGACGGACATCTGCCAGAAGGAAGCAATAGACCTTCAGGGAAATGCATTTGTTGTTATTGGCAGAGACACTAGGTAAAAGTTGCACAACTGGTACACATCTTGGAGAACAACAGGCAATATCAGAACTTGCAAGAGTTACTTTTTGAAGCTATAACTTCCAGAATTCCCCCCTCCCAGTCAGTATGGATCCTGGGAATTGTAGTTCCAAAAAGTAACAGTTCCAAACTCTAGGCGATGTATCCAGTCACTGGTGCCACTTAATGTCAAGATTTTTCATGGAAGATCTATGTGCATTTTCCTAAACACTTCCATTAGAGAATAACTGAGTTGGAAAGTATCTCAAAGGTCTTTAAGCCCAGCCTGTTGGCAGAGCAAGGAGTTCAGTACTATAGCACAATTCATATGTGACCGTTTAGTCACTGCCTAAAAACCTCTAACAAAGGAAAATCCATCACCTTCTGAGGAAGTGGATTGCATCGTTAAACAGCTCTTGCATCATAAGAGAGTTCTTCTTGATACTTATCCTAAATCCCACCCCCCTTTTTTTGGTAATTTGAAGCTGATGTTAGGCCTAACCCATTGGCTTCTTCCCTTAAAGCAACAAAAAAGAAATTTGCTCCTTCTGTGATAGCCCTTGTGAGAATGGCCACTGTGTTGCCTCTTAGGCCATTTCCGCACTACACTGTTATAGTGCTATTATTCCCCTTTCAACATTCTGTGGAATTCTGGGGTTTGTCGTTTACTGAGGCCAAATACTCCCTGGCTGAGAATTCTAAATGTCCCTCCCTAAACTGCAAACCCCAGGATTCCATAGGATCTTGAAAGTGGAATAATTGTACTGTAACAGTGTAGGGCAGAAATGGCCTTAGTTATTTCTTCAGAAGGATGATAGGACCAGCTCCTTTGCCTTTTGGTATAGGACTTGGACTTGGTTTAGTGTGTGACTTGGGGGTGTATGAGGCAGTTACTTGACTCAGAATAAGCAGATCTATATCAAGATGGGAGGCCGTTGTTACCCTGTGTACTGGGGGTCCCGGGAGGGACACCAAAATGTGCTCAACTCAAGGTGGGGAAAATCAGCTCAGAGCACTGCTTAGCATTACGAGAGGCAGGGTAACGTAGCGAGATCTTGAACCCTATGTCTACGGGGTGGGGTTGAGTTAAGAAGAACACAGAAGTTGAAACAATAGATGATGTTTATTAAATACAAGCAAAACAGTGTATGTGACACACTCATGCAAGATAACTAAAGAAAGTAAAGGTTGGAGTGGTATAGAGGGATTTTTAGAGGGATTGTTGGTTTGGGTGATACTTCACCTGTCCTGAAGCCCAGAAAAATAGAGAGCGAAGCTGGGGTGCGATGTAGCTCAGGACGTGGAGCTGAGGGGAGGCTCGCCAAGCAAAGCGGCAGCAAGGCGGGATGAAACTCGGGAGCGATCCGAGGAAGGTCTCGGAATCAAGGGTTTTTATAAGGAGAATTGTGACTGCAGGCTATGCCGTACTTGGGGGAAAACAATAGATTTGGAGTTGGAGACAAAACCTCTGAAAGGTCAGAATCTGAATGATTGAGTTATCGTAGCAGTTTTCAGTAGAGTAGCCTGTATGCAAACGCAGGGTACTTGGGTATTGCATAGTTTACCCATCAAGCTGCCATCGCGGGGCAGAGGCTCTTTTGTAAGTGGCGTGCATACTTAATTAGAGTACTTGCCTGGAGGTCTCCTAAAGCAGTGAGTCAGCTGTTTTCTGGCCTCCCTGTATTGTAGTTTGAATATTACGGCTATTAACGGCCGAGCTTGTTTACGTGCTTGTCCGGTGGCCTTGCAAGCTCGTGGAGAGGAATAGAGAAGTGCGGCCGAATTATGATATCAAGGGATATCTTTTAATATCCCCAAAGCTCGGACTAGCCAGGGCAGTAACACTGTTTAGGCATCCCATGTCAACCATTGAGTTCCATGATGGAAAAATGGTTTGATATAAACATACAACATGAACAAATGCATAAATTGAACTGTAAACTTTGATGAGAGAGGCTTTAATTTATTTTGGGTGTGATGTATGGTTTCAATTGTTCACAGTCCCTAGCTGTCCAGTATTTTCCTAGCTCCTTTGCTGCTGTAACTTTCTCCCTGTAGAGAAGTAGATTTGCAGTGGGCTTGCTTCCTGAGGCTGAGGATTGTGCCCTGTGTGATGTTATCATCTGTTGATATTCACTTGCCTATAACTAACTGGAGTCAGCTTCTGTGTGTGCTTGTGTCATGTTTCAACAAATGTCTCTTTATCGTACCTGTGTTTGCATCCAGGCCCAGCAGCAAGAAGCTTTCACAGTCGGTAACGGATGGTGTATCTGTCCTTGGAGGTCAATATTATGGTATGTCTTTGGATCTTTTCATACAATATTTGCTCTTCCAAACATCAACGGGATTTCATTCTAGTCTATAGCTCTTGTCTGAAATTTCACTGAGGAGGGATCATAGTTCCATGACAGAATGCATGTTTTCCATGCAAAATAACCAATAAGCACTGCCAGGTAGAAATTTGAAAGACTCTGCCAGAACCTGGCCAGGGTGTCAGGCAAATCATTGTAATTCAAGGATAGGAACCATGCAGGCCTCCAGATGTTGTTGGACTGTAGCTCCCAGCATCTCTCACCATTGGCTATATTGGCTGAAGCTGGTGGGATTGTAGTCCTACAGCATCTATCAGGCTTCATAATACCCCTCCTGAGGTACAAAATGCTGGATGAGGTGGATCAATGTTTTGTCTAGGTATAAGGTGGCATTCCTGTTTTTTATTTAATTTTTGCTGTCTTCTCCTGTGCTCCAAAATATGTGTCTGAAGTTAAGTGGTATTCTTTCCTGACCAGTTTGATTTTTTTTTAAAAAAATCTAGACTATGGCTTAGTAACAACACCCCAGCTACACTATGTGGTCTGCTGTCGAAACACTCACGGCAACTATGGGACTGCAACAGTGGAAGGCTACTATCAAAAACTTTCCAAGGCTTTTGTGGAGCTTACAAAACAGGTGAAAGAATTATTTTTCTTAGACATGTCTTGGTTTGCATTAAGGGTGTTTACGTACAAGTTCTTTGAGGAGCGCCTCTCCACGTGGGAACCTCTCATGAAGAAACATCAGCAATCTTCTTTGTTGCACTGACACTCTTGAAAGTTTTAGAAACATATTCAGGGTAGCCATGTGGGCCATGCAGCAAAATACAGCAGAATTCAAAACCCAAAAGATAGCAATGAAATAAATCATACATGTTTTTGAAGTTTCTCTGGCTTATTAATCAGGCAAAATATTAAAAATCATAAAGGAGAAGAAAGGTGATGATGCTAGAATCACAGGCCTACATTTTGTCTCAGATGTTACTCTGTTGTCAGTTTAAGATGTTACTGAATTTTGCAATATTTTCTGAAAGTTCTGGCGCTGTGGATGAGTTGCAGGGCCTCTGAAGCAAAGAATGTACATCTTAGAGAAGTTATTCTGCCTTTTGGATATGAACTAAATGTTTTTGTTTAAGCAGAGTTTCAAAGCATATGGTCTGGCTTTGATCTCAGTGAGGCTATTTCAATTGCATATTACTTGTTAAAAGCTCTCCTAATTTAATAATTGGACGTAAGCCCTGTGAAAATTGGTGGGTCTTGACTTCAACATGAACACAGTTAGATGAAGCTTTTAATGTTACATCTGTCCAGATTTAAGCTACTGCACTGGGGAAAAAAGGCAGGACAGGAACAAAAATGTAATTCTCTTGCCCTGAAAGCTCTAAAATTGGCATTTAAGGGATGAAAATCACACAATGCTATTAAATACTGATCTTTGGTGAAAAGGAGGAATAAAAATCCTATACGTAAATATTGTTGCTGTTGTTGGGAAAAAAAAAAGACAAATTAGTATTATTTACATAGAATACACCCCACTTTTCTGAATGAATGTGTAAAAACATGATGGCCAAGGTCCTGCATGGTCAGATGTAGCTATGATGATGGAAATTGTCATCATAGTTACTTCTGCTGTTACCCCCTCCCCCCCAAAAAAACCTTAAGCCAGGCAGTGCTCCAATCAAAGGGTATCCAAGGCACTACAGAGTGCCTTGAGACAGCCAGCTGGGGAGACCCCCTTGGGGAACAGATTCTCTTGTTGCAACTGCTTCTCTCAATGCACCCCACCACTGGAAGAATGCTGCAGTCATCATTTTCCAGCACCCTGATATGCAGCCCCTTGGAAACTCCTTGGTTGGAGTGCTGCCTGGCTTAAGAGATAAGTTTTTGGGGCCACGGTCAGTCATTAATGTCAGTAAGCATGAATTCCAAAAGCTAGGAGATTGTAAGTCTACTTTGTGATCTTATAAATACAGAACAGTATGCCAGCTTTTATAAGATTGTTTTAAAAACAGTGATCACATTTGAAGGCTCTTGTGATGACGACGGAAAATGTGTGTTATTCCCAAGGAAGACATCATGTTGAAATGCATTGGCCATATTACAACTTGTAACTTCTGATTATTATTTTTTTTTAATTCACAGTTTGGCACCTCCCTCTTTTTCCATTTTTCTCTTTGTGAGCTTTCTTTCTTTTTTCTTTCTTTGTTTGGTTTGGCTTTCTGATTTTGAGCACATTTGTTGCTTGTGCATAGATGATAGAATTTTAAAAAATTCTTTTTGAAGGACCATGTTTCGCCTTTTTTTTTAAAAAAAAACAAACAAACCACAGGCTACAAGTCAGAGGGATGGGCACATGTGCCTGAAGATCGATTGTGCGAATGGCATTGGAGCCCTGAAACTCAAAGAAATGGAACGCTACCTCCCTGCGTGCCTTGTGATGCACGTAGACAATGATGGAACTAAAGGAAAACTGAATCACTTGTGTGGAGCGGATTTTGTAAAAGTCCATCAGAAGCCTCCCGTAGGTATGCTGTTAGGTGTGGATTATCTTCTTAAATGATTATTTCAAAACAAAAGCAGAAATTAAGTGTACTTAGTGATAATTTGAGGGAAACCAGATTTAAAGGAAAACACTAATACACTGTGACATTACTAATTCAAAAGATCATTCCCTCTTCCTTCCAATATTTTCAGGTCTTAGCAGGCAAGGTTTCCTTTGCTCCTTTCTTGGGAGGGGTAGTGTTTCTTGACCTTATTGGATGACTGCCCAGTTCTTCTGGGGGCATCCCTGTCTTGTATAAAGTCCAGTCTTATTCACTTGGAAGTTAGTAATTCATTTCCTTCAGTGGCAGAGTCTGTTGCAGCAAAAATAACAACTCTTGTGGCATTTTAAAGCCTAAGTTTTATTTAGTGTTTGCTTTCCTGGACTGCAGTAAAACTTCACTGGTTGTTTAAATGCATCATTAAATGCATACTGAGTGAGGAGGTGTGGAATTATTAACCTTTCTGACCTGTTGATTGTAATCACCTAGCCACCCAAGCGTAGCTGTATGAATGTGGTGGAGGGAATTTTCAACTGAAAGTTACTTTCTGTTTTGATTTGCAGGGATTGGGAGGCATTTTTGCTTTTAGGTGGTTTGATGTTTGGGGAACGTATTTTGAGGTGTAGCATAGGACTTGGCACACTGTCAAGGAGAGAGATTTTACCGTTTGGAATTTTTT
This sequence comes from Cyclura pinguis, assembly GCA_030412105.1. Lineage (NCBI taxonomy): Eukaryota > Metazoa > Chordata > Lepidosauria > Squamata > Iguanidae > Cyclura > Cyclura pinguis. The sequence goes on from CM059599.1 coordinate 125,838,712, forward strand.
TGATCTCCCCAAATTTTGAATTTGGGGGTAGAGGCTGATGTTTCTTTAGTGCAGGTCCTGCCTAGCCTTTGGTGTTGCTTAGAGCCTGCATGATTTTCACTGTTAATGTGACAACCTGAACAAACCTGACAGTTGGAGTATCTGATTTAATCCATTTTAAGTCCCTGACTGCTTAGATGAAGTGAAATATCTTGGTTCCCCAAAACTTTATAAAAAAAATACACCTTTTTGTTTTATGGAATATCTTTGCCATTGCAAGTTAAATAGTTTTGTAGAAAATATAGCAAATTCTTGCTATGTAGTTAATATATTCTGTTTGCTTTTACTCTCTCTAGTTATTTCTGCTACTGAATGCTCATCCCCTTCTTCAGTTTTATCTAGTGCAACCATCTGTTCAGGAAATGGCCCTAGAGTTAATGTTAATCTTATCTAACGTATACCTACTGCAGTTGATCAGACTTTAGTTAGTTATTGCTAGTAAGTCCCATTAATGTCATTTGATCTGCTCTAGATTAGGACTAACATTGGATTTAATCCTGTCTAAGGATACCCTCTGAGAGGCAGTGTGATGTAGTGTTTTGAACCTTGGACTATGACCTTGGAGACCAGGATTGGATTCTCTGCTTGACCATGGAAACCCTCTGGCTGACCTTGTGTGTGTCACGTGCTCTCAGCTCCGGAAAACCCCATAATAGGTTCACCTTAGGATTGTCATAAATTGGAAATGACTTGAAGGCACACAACAACAAAAGGGTATCTTCTCTATGCTCATATTCAAGAAGCTGCTCACAGACTCTCTCTCAGTGTAATTAGCATTCTATCTACATAAGAGAGAATTTGAAGTATGAGTTGGAAAATTAAAATTGATTCTTTGCTTTGTGTTGAAGCTTTAGAACTGATAACTCATTTTTGGCAATGTGTCATTCTCTGTTCAACCTGTAGGTTTGTCTGAAAGGGGTGTGTGTGTAGATATATATAGATATATATATGTATACATATAACCACTGAAGGGTTGTGTTTTGCCTCCACTTTTTATTTTTTATTTTTTAAATTTTTCTTAGGGCTTGAAATGAAGCCTGGTGAGAGGTGCTGTTCCTTTGATGGAGATGCTGACCGAATAGTTTACTACTATACTGATGCTGCTGGCCATTTTCACCTTCTTGATGGAGACAAAATAGCAACCCTAATCAGCACTTTCCTTAAAGAACTTCTGGTCAAGGTAATTGAATTCCTTTAGAATTAGGGAGTTTGTCTTTCATTGTGTGGTTAAGCATTGACCGGAATCCTGGTAGAGTAGTGAAATTAGTGGAATGGTCTGTTATGTTAAGATATTGCACTTTTACCTGGGCTACATAGTGCCTCAAAGAAGGGAAGGCTGAATCTTTGTGGTGGTCACCTGGCAAAGAGGGTGTTTCACCAATGCTGGCCTTCCAGAGAGAGATGTTCTCAGAGCTAGTAGTCCCCTGGAAAGACTGGCTTGCAAAACTGCCCAGGGCACCATTTTTGCTGCTGTTAATAAATGGTTGATGACAGCCAGAGTGGTGCAGTGGTTTGAACATTGGACTACAACCCTGGAGACCAGAGTTCAGTTTCCGCACAAAGTGACCTTGGGTGCACACACTCTCAGCCCCAGAAAACACAGTGATAGGGTTTTCTTGGGGTCACCATAAGTTGGAAATGACTTGAAGGTGCATGACAACAACAAGGGCTGTAAATCCTTGCTTCAGATGCAAAACCAAATAATTAGTTTTCTCCCTGCTGGGCAGCATTATGATATTTTATTTTACTTTATTTATTAGCGTTTTGAAGGCTTTTTGTACTTTGGGATTTTAATTTTGTAAAAAAAAAAAATTTTTTTTGTCCCAAAGTAGGGTTTTTTTTGGTATAAAGTAAAATTACCTGAGTTTTTGTGTGTGTGTGTGAAAACCAAGTGGTTTTTTTCTGCAACCAAAATTCTCCCCAAAAGTCCTAAAGTGGTAAAAATCTCAGAGTAATTAACCATTTTCTCAACACAAGTGTCTTGAAGTGTTGAAATACACTATCTCACTAAACTGAATGTTCCTTACATTCCTTAGTGAGTGGCCTTGGCTGTGTCTTTTGAAAGGCGTATGGATTTCCCCAAAACAAAGATGAGTAACTAATGAGCCAGCCTGGCAGCTCGTTCTGTGTTTGTCAAATTAACTTTCAAAGATCCAGATCTAAATCTGCTTGTGCATGTTTACTCAGAAGGAAGTCTGTAATAAATTAAATGTTTGTTTCTCTTGACCTTCGTTTAGATTGCTACTGTTATTGCACAATTATGATTATTTTTAAAAAAACCAGAAGAGAAAGAAAGCAAAGCAAATACTAATACCAAAAAGTTGTTTAAAGGCAAATTACATTTAAGCAGATGGGGAAAAAAAACCTTCGAGTTTTGTGGAATCCTCATGATAATAGAAGGGCAAACCAGTGCAAAGCTGATGGCAATTGATGGTATTAGATAGGCTGTCACTGGCTGCAGACGAAAAAAAATATTATCTTCTTTTCAAGTTTCAGGAGGCATATTATCTCAATTTATGAGAAATCTCAGAGCGTAGGGCCAATGCACGTTCTGTCCCATTGGGAAATGTGATGTCTTTGTAAACTGGAATATATAAACTTCTGAAAGCATAGCTTTTGATTTCCTGTGGTGGATTGGGGTATGGGGTGTAGGTATATGTCTGATGGTGAAAACAGCATTTCTCTGTTCTTTCAGGCTGGGCAAACTCTAACATTTGCTGTAGTGCAAACAGCCTATGCCAACGGGAGCTCTACGTGTTACTTGGAAGAAACCATGAAGGTATTAAGTTAACTGTTACATGCGGCCATGTTACATGCCTTTGTGCTGAAAACTCAGTTAAAAATAACCCAATCCTCATTATTAGGTGCTGTTCAAAATTGCTGGGACAGCACATATGTACTGCACAAGCGAATCTTTTAGCAAGCAAGCCTTGTATTCAGTGTTCTAAGCAGAGGATGAGGGAGGCTAGTAGATATTCTTTTCCTCCCATAATACTTCAGGTGCATGATGAATACTGGCCCTCATAGTCAAAACCTTGGGTTCCATGAATATTGGCTTTCTAAAGCGACCAAACTTATGTGTGATCTTTTCTTTTCGGATGCATGTTTCTTTGGGTTACTGTGCTGTGATCACAAGTTTTATGGCCAAGTATGAGATAGCCAAGCTTGGTGTGATTGAAGACAGCTAGTCTCTTGGCACTGGACAGCTTGGAGCTATATTGGCACTTAATAAAGGTGGAGTCTCAAACATTCAACATCCTGTACAACCATTCTGCAGCTTAAGAGCTTGAATGGTGGCACAGACCTGTGTTGTGCTGTTTTGTAGTACTAAAGAAGTGTTTTGCCAGGTGATATGGATGGATTGTCCATTGCCATTTGCAAAATACACAGTATTTTGCTGTGACTACTACAAAAACACACTTCTAAGCAGAGTTTGGAAAATATCCCCATCGGATGATAGTTCTCAGAACTCCTCAGCCCACACATCCATGTGGGCTGGGGGATTCTGTGAGATGCCACCCCAAAACAGAATTGTTACAAGCTTTATTTCGAAGCTTCAGTCACCAGAAGGGTTTTCTTGCTTATGTGCTTCACTGAGAACAACGGAAACCTTTTCATTGTTGTTCTTGGGTACCTTTCTAGAATTTTGCATTGTGTTTTTGGGGACAGCAGTTACTCTATGTTTATGTTGTACTTCTTTGTCCCAACGAATCCTCACCGCTTTAAGAAAAAGCCACTCTGCATGGGACACTTATAGTTGACACTGGTCCTGGTCTCTCAGTACTGATGCTGGGTTCTGAACGCGCAACTGTAGATTCAGCCTCTAGACTGTTTGTGTGGTCTCCCTGTCCCAGGTGCCCGTCCACTGTGCCAAAACAGGAGTGAAACACTTGCATCACAAAGCTCAGGAGTTTGACATTGGAGTTTATTTTGAAGCAAACGGTCATGGCACAGTAAGTATTTGTTTTAAAACAATTTCTTAACTGCTCTTCATCAGTAGGATTCCAGAGAACTGTGCAAGACTGTGAATAAGCACATAATTATGAGAAACTGTGTCTGTGATCTCTCTCGTTCTGTCTTTCAAGTCATGCCCAAACTTGAAAGTCCAAGACTAAAACAAAGAATAACTAAATTGAATGATGCTCACTTTGGCTTACATCCAATGTCATACCAGCATATACCCAGAGTCTACTACAACTTCCTTTCCCTCCTTTTCACAGCATTCTACACTACCCTAAACCTGTCTCCATTTGGTTTCTCACATCACCAAAACTGGATTTGGGAGTGCTGCAGATAGAGAGAAAACTGGAACTTGTCTTTTCTCAGCTCTCCCAGAAACCATTTGAACCAATGGTGATGTATGGCATCCACCTCCTGACATAGAAAATGGCCTTCCTTCTTGCAGTGACATTGGTCAGGCAAGCTGGAGAACTGTGTGCTCTCCATATTGATGCTTCCTATCTATGCTTCCACAAGGACAAAGTCATTCTCAGACCAGACATTTCCTTTCTTCCCAGGATTCTCTCTGCTTTCCACCTGTACTAGGTGGTACCTGCATTCATGCCTGAATTATTATATTACATTATACATTATACATTATATTACATTATACATCCATACATTCATGCCAAACCCTTCCTCTGGATTCAAATGGACACTTCATTGCTTGGATGTTAGAAGAGCATTAGCCTTCTACATTAATAGGATGGCTGATATTTGACACTCTCTTTGACCATTTCCGCACGAGACTTTTATAGTGCTATGATTCCACTTTCAACATCCTATGGAATTCTGAGGTTTGCAGTTTAGGGAGGGGCCGGCTGGATTCCATAGGATGTTGAAAGTGGAATCATAGCGCTATAACAGTCTCGTGCAGAAATGGCCTTTGTCTGCTATTCTACCCACGAAAAGGACTACCAGTTTCTTCCCAGTGTCTCTTCCGTGATTCACCTGGCCTATGAACTAGCCAAGAAAGATCCTTCTGTGACCATGCACAGTCATTCCACAAGTGCTGTGGGTTTCTTTTCTTCCTTCCTTCCTTTCTTTTTTTCCCCCAGCCTTTATAAAGGGTGTTCATTTGGAGGACATTCACAGGGCAGCCACCTGGTCTCAGCCATTGACCTTATTACATACTAAAGATTGGTCTTGAGATAGAGGGCTGATGCTGCCTTTGGTAGAGCACTGTTGCCTTGTGTGTTTCATGACTCGCCCACCACCTGGCTTAGTATCCTATTTCGTCTCGTCTCCTATTTCGTCTCCTATTTGTGTGAGTCACAGAGACCATGAAGAAGAAGAAGAAGAGATTGCTCAGCTGTAACTGTGGTTCCTAAAGTTGTCGTCTGTGAACTCACACAATACCCGCCCATCCTCCCCACTTCTGTTATGCTCAATGAACAGGAGGACTGAGGTGGCTGGGAAATGCTTAGCTCCTGGACTGTTTCTTCAGTGGCCATGAGTTGAGTGGGAACATGTTTTCATATCTTTTTATTCAGAATTTACAATCTCAAATTCTTCCAGAAAGCAGATTATCTCTAATATACTTTAAACAACAACATATCATATTGTAAATAACAACATATATTATAAATAACATATTATAATAACATGAATAGCAACCTCAACAATAACTTATTAACAAATGTATTCATAACATGATTAATTCCACAAATACTTTCTTTAAACTTAAACATCCAGAAATAAACTTTCTTACAGCCTTCTTCTAAAAATATCATTTTTCCAGCTCTTGTTAACCAATTTCTGGTGTTCCTTCTTGAACAAATCTCCCCCTACGGGGTTTAGTTGCTTAAACTACTAGATTCCCTAATTTTCCTTTTCTAAGAAATAAAACAAAAACAAAACAAAACAAAAAACCTTCCCTTATTTTCTTTTCCTGTACTAGTTGGTTATTCCCTAGTTGTTAACTTCCAACAATATGAATATATATTTGTTTTCAGATCACTCTACTTGCTTACAATCTTCTTGCTTTTGCTTTATCTTTCCCAAATTTCACTCATGGTCAGCTATCATAGTAAAGTATCTTTTATTATTTTCATCTTCATACTTTATATTTATTTTCCTATCTCCTCTTTGTATACCTATTCTTATAATTCCTGTGTTTTTCTTCTTGTATCTTCCTGTATCTTATATCTTATACTTTTCTTCCTTCCACTGGTTCTTCCTTTTAATCCTTGTATTCTTTTAAATTATACCAATCATGGATCATCTCGCATTGAACTGTATCATTTCTCCAATATTTAATTATAAACCTCATCTAATCCATTATTCCTTTTATAGCCAGATTCCCCCACTTTGCTTCAAAAATGGGTATAATTAATTCCCAATCTTCCTTAACTCTCTCCATTGGTTTTTGGGATAATGTTGCTGTTTATCCATTTCTATTAAATCATACAATTTTATTAACCATTCTTCAACTTCTGGGACTTCCTCTTGCTTCCATTTTCTTGCATAAATCATTCTAGCTGCTACTATCATATAAGTTAATAGCTTTTGGAGTGATCTTTTTTTTAACAGTTGTATTTGTTCATATATGTTTAGCAAATATGTTTCTGGCAGCATCGGGAATTGTATCTGTAAAATTTTCACTATATTATTATGTATTTGTGTCCAAAATTTTATTGTTTTTCTGCATGTCCACCATAAGTGATAAAGAGTTCCTTTCTGTTCACATTTACAACACTTAGTTAGATTTGGACATTTTCTCTATTTGTACCAGTGTATAGTACCACCTATAAAAGATTTTATAATAGTTTTCTCTTAGAGTTGCACTCTTCAGTATTCTAGATACTATTTTCCAAGAATTTTCCCAACTTTCAAGATAAATTGGTCTTCTTATATTCTGCACCCATTTTATCGTATTCTCCTTAATGCTTTCTTTTTCTAGTTCTAAATTAAGTAAATTTTTATATAGTTTTGCTATCAGATGTTCAACTCCTGGTTTTAACAATTTATCACATTCATTCTCTCTAGTTGCTATTCCTATTATTCTTTGATCTATCTTAAATTTCTCCGCAAGTTGTCGCTGCAATAGCCAATGAGTAGAGAGTCCACTGTTGATTAGTTCTTCTTTCGTTTTCAGTAAAATCTCCTCACCTTGAGTTTTTACAATATCTTTATACATAATCCATTTATTTAGTTGCGGTCTCTCTCTCCTGTAAAAGGCTTCATGGGGAGATACCCAGGGTGGTAATTTTAGGTATATTTTCTTTTTATATAATAACCAAACTCTCAATATAGATTTTCTTATAAAATGGTTATTAAATTCTCTGTCAACTTTTGCTTTCTCATACCAAAGGTATGAATGCCATCCAAAGGGCAATTCTGCCCCTTCTAAAGTTAATAGCCTTTCATCTTCCAAGTTAATCCAAGTATTCACCCAATCGAGACAGCTTGCATGGTAATACAATTTCAAGTCTGGTGCTCCTAAACCTCCTCTTTTCTTGATATCCTTCAAGCTACTCCACTTTATTCAAGGTTTCCTGCCATTCCATATAAATTTGGAAAGATCTCTTCTCCACTGATTAAAAACTATATCGTTAGTTATGATAGGAGTATTTTGGAATAGGAATATCATTCTTGGCAAGATGTTCATCTTTAATACTGCAATTCTTCCCAGTAATGATAAATCTAGAGTCGTCCATCTTTTCAAATCGTCCTTCACTGTCTGCCATACTTTTTTATAATTGTTAATAAATAGGTCAGTATTGTTTTTTGTTAAATTTATTCCCAGATATTTTTTTTTATATTTTATATTGAGATTCTCTTTCTAATTCTGCTTCTTCTTGCTTACTCATATTTTTTGTTATTATAGATGTTTTTTTGGAATTTACTTTAAATCCTGACACTTTTCCATAGTCATGTAGCACCTTTTTCAACCGTTTTATGCTTTGAATTGGATTTTCTAATAAAATTACCAGGTCATCCGCAAACGAGTTGAGTGGGAACATGACTGGTCACGTGCACTAGTGGAGGCGGGACGGTTGCCAAAACCTTGCATTGCAGCTCTAGAAGGTTCTGAATGATACAATGCACAGCAGCAATAAAGCTGTTTGTGTGAGTTCACTGGTGACCACTCAAAAAACCACCAGCAAGTTGTTCTTGCTGATCTTGGTTTTTTTGCTCGTCTAAGAGGTCAGATTGTGAGTAGGAGTGAACAGATCAGTGGCTTCTGCTGCACTTGGGGATAAGCAAATGTGGTGCCATTAGTAAGGTTTTTGTCTTTGGTAGATGGCTTTAAAAATTCTGCTCAGTTTCTTGGGACCTTTTGACTAAGATCAAGTGTAAAATTCCATAGAAATACAATGTTGGTTTGGGGAGAGGATCCTTTACTTCTTATGAAGTGCAAATGAAATGTATCCCCCTCCCCCACTCTTGTTTCTGTACCCCATACAGCTCCCTTGCAGTTTAATGCTATTACTGGTTGGTGAAGGGGCTGGGAATCGTGTGAATCTCCAGATGCTGTTGGATTCCCAAGTTCCAGCATTCCTTACCCTGTAGCATTCTGGCTAGAGCTGCTGGAGCTTGTAGTCCAATAACATCTGGAGGGCTGCAGAATTTCCTCCCCCCTTTGCATTCTTGCAAGGTAATGCTTTTATACAAGCTCAGCTTGGGCATTTTTGTGTGTGCTTGGAACAGCAGTCTGGAGTTTCCTAGCCACCTTAGTCCTCCTGTCCATGGAGCAACTCCTTTTGGAGCAGGAGATACATTATGGTGGTACGGATTACATTTTGTTCCTTCAGGTTGCCACATACATTTCTTTTTCCTTCCAGGTGTTGTTTAGTAAAGCTGCAGAAGAGAAGATAAGACACCAGGCAAAAGAGGAGAAAGACAACCTAAAAAGGGAAGCTGCAAAAATGCTTGAAAACACAATCGACTTGATAAATCAGGTAGGAGTTTTGAGGTGGGATCGGACATTTAAAGTCGCAGTTCAAGAACATCTGGAGGGCTGCACGATTCCCACCCCCTAGGCTGGGCAGATGCTGATGGCTAACTTAAGCCGCTTGTGTTTCAGTGAGTCTGCACTGAGGATAACTAAGGTTAGTTTCCGTTGGGCTGTTCTGCTTGTAGAACTGCTTCCCATCAGCAGAAATGGGAAACTGCACCCTCTTCTTCTACGTTCCAAACATGCCGGAGAGGCCCAGGGCAGAGCAGGCTTTCAAGTGGCCCAGAGGGCTGTAGTTGGGTTTGGGGGAGGGAGAAAGTCCCTTCATGCTACCACAATATTTGATTAAACCTGCATCCAGCTCTAGCCTAAAGTAGCTTGCACTTCTCAGGTGGCTGATGAACTAGAATAATCATCAACACATATGAGGGATGATCCTACTGTTCTTTGCAGTGCGGTGTGCTGCCTTCCTGGACCTTCTGGTCTTTCTCTGGAAGGCAGTTTGGGGCAGTGTGGGAGTGTATGTTGGCCCTGGCAGACAAAGGGGAGACCATCAGGCAAAGAGATGCAAGCAGAACCTTTGTGGTTTGCCCCAACTCCGTTTGCAGTGGTTTAGGATAGGTTGTGCGCCGTCATTCTGTACAGCTTGAGTTCAGTGTTAAGTTTTGTCGAATGGGCTCTTGGTCTTTTGTAAATTGAGTGGTAGTGGCAGTAGAGATGGAATATATAAACATTCTCAGTGGCGTGATGTTGACTAATCTCCCAATTCCTTTTGCTTTTTGCGAATAAGGCTTGCCTAGGAGATCGTGAAGGAGGTATTGGGTGGAATCCTATGTGATCATTATGTACGATGGAGCGCCATAATTATGGTCCTATGTAGTGGATTCTGGCCAGAATTCCGCAACCCTACTTATTGGGAAGCAGTTGCTGGACTGACGGAGATCCATTCTGCTGCTGGAGAAGTGGCTGGCTGATATTCCCGTCCCCTCCTATAAACAATTTCCAGGACAACAGGCAGAAAAAAGGAACCATGTCACAATCCCCCTTGGGAAAGCAATCTTTGGCACGAGGGGGTGGGTGGGAATGAGGTACAACCATTTCTCGATCAACGGGGGAGTGGTGCTCCACAGATCCCAGCAGTTGCTCACTGGTAAGAGGGTTTTGGGAGACCTTTGTGATTATGAAAGGGTTTGTGAATACGTGGCAGTTATGAATCTGCAACTGTTAAGTTATGTATTTGTAACTGCCCAATGGGATTCTTTTTTGTTTGTTCTTTGGAGATTTCCTAGGCCAGAGTACAGAGTACAGCAGTGAGGAGTGTTGTGTCAAATCATGGCATTGCAGGGCTGTTGTCTCTGCCTTCTGATTTCAGTAAAATCCCACTGGTGCCAGTAGCTTTTCAGCCAACTTTCTATGCCAATCCATTGTGAGAATTTCCATTAGAAAACTCTGTCCTATTCCTCTGTGAAGAAAAGAAAGCACAGATACTTTCATAGGCAGTTGTAGGAATCTGAAGGCTATAAAATAGGAGAAAACAAAGTCCGTGGTGTGTGAGGGTGTGGCATTCCATGATGAAACCTGAGTGATGAAAAGGAACTACTATACAAAAACAATCTTTTTGTATAGGTCTTATTCTTGGAGGTTTTTAGTGTGATCAAAATTGGCTTCCCTAACTCAAGGCTTTAGAAGAATAACAAAAGCTGCAATCAATTAGCTCGTGCTCCTTTTTGTCTTGGTGAATAAATTGGGGTAAGAATCAAGGCCATGTGAGAAATTAATTACACTGGAAACAAAAATCTTGCAAATTGAGACAAGAGATGAGACTGCTGTGCCAGAACTGCCAGAACTTGATTTCCTAAGAGATGGTGAGGAATTTTTATTCCGATTCCAAGAGCTATTGTGGTTAGTTGGGGGATGAACTCTGCACATGTTTAAAAGTGCTTTTATATAGAAATAAGATCTTGGGTTGAAGAGGGATTTGGGGCTCATCCGTGTGTGTGTGTGTGTGTGTGTATTGCCAGTTTTTTTGTTTAAAAAAAATCAAGATGGACTTCAGAACTTCTGTGAGTTAAATCTTGAAAAGCTTTGCACCCAGCTGTTTCCTGTTTGTACTTAAGATAGCCACCCTCACTTGACACTTCCAGCTCCTTTGGGTGTTGGAGCAAAGAAATGGTGAACGAAGTGAGCTTATCTCACTCTTGGAGCTGCTTTTGTCAAACACAAACATAGCAACATCATTGCACAGCCAAAACAGCTACTCCTGAGTCAGCTCCCCACTAGACAAAACATTTGGGCTTCGCTTAATTGAGGTATGTCATCATCATTATTATCTTTGGAAGGCAGCATTTAAACAATGACTGTGATACTCAAGTCCTAAATGTTTCTTTGCTTTCGTATTGAGCTGGCTTAGACACTGCCCATCTCTATTCTCCTTTGATGTGGTCTAAAGGAGGACTTAGGGAAATAATCTGTGCTTGATTTTTCTTAACACCTGGCAAACTGTGGCTATGATTTATTTGAAACAAGCCTGATCCAGATCATGGCATTAAAAGTTAGTTTGTTTCAACAAAACACAGTCAATACAAATCACAGCTGGGGGGTTCAAATGTAACACTAAACTGAGGTTGGACACAACAGCTTCTAAACTCCTTGGGGCCACACTGAAGGAGGAGAGCAGATGGGGAAGCACACAAGTTGTGCCTTATTCTTGCTATGATAAGCCATGGTTTAACATGGCCTCAGAACTGACCCTCTTCTTCTTTGTACACACCCAGACTCTTTTCTGTCCAAACCAAAAGCTTTCCCAGTAGGTCTGCAGACTGAACGCTTGTGACAGTAACGTTTGAAATTCCCTAATTTAGGAATCTTTACTATCATTTGACATCAAGTTTGCCTCTACTACCTAGGATTTCTTCTCACTGTCTCTTTTTCATGCACCCTAGACGGTTGGTGATGCCATTTCAGACATGCTGCTGATTGAAGCCATTTTGGCTTTGAAGAACCTCACAGTACCACAATGGGATGCCATGTATGTGGATCTTCCTAACCGGCAACTCAAAGTTAAGGTGAGCGAGAAACCCACACCAGACAGAAACGCCACATGTCACCCACTAGCATGGTTGCTCTGCTGTTTGCATGTGGAAATAATATCATATTGGCTGGGCAGTGATTGAGAGGCCAGGTCATGTGGTTACCTTCTGTTGCCAAGAGATGGATGGATGGATGTTGGCCTGGGGGAAATCAGGTCTTGTGTTCCTTGCATCCTCAAGCTTTCAGGTTTTCCCAGCTGGGCTGAATAGCATGTGGTACCATGTTGTTGACTATGATCTGAACAACAGTACAGTGGCAATGTTATTGATGGGCATATCTTTTGAGAAGGGCAGACAGCAACTTGCTAGAAGGAAGAGGACATCTTGTTGCCACGCCTAAGCAGTTAGCTCAGTATACAGATTCAGATTTTAGTCCTGTTCTGAACTTTAAGAGTAATTAGTTAGCTTTTTGGCGGTCTCCTTGCCTTGGAAATACAGATTGTACTCAGTAGTAGCTGGAATCCTCTGTGTACTACATTGCTATGTAAGCATGGTAGTTACATAGCAATATAGTGAATCTTGACCCAACCCTCTCAGTTCCCAGTTAGTGGTCAGCAGCCACTGCAATGAACAAGGTTCAGTTCCCCTGTCACTCAGGAAGTGGCTGACTAATGTTCCCATCTCCTTACGTGAGTGATCTCTGTTGTGACAGGCAGAAGCAGGGTCCCTTCTCACACTCCCCCCCCCCATGCAGTGGGAAGGTGGGTGGGTGAGAACATCAGTCAGTCACTTCTTGAGTGACGGGGAACAGACCTGCATTGATTGCAGCAGCTGCTGAGTGGCCATTGGGGTTGGGGGACCGTCACAGTCCCTTTGTATCCCCTAAAGGAAGGGATATGTGGGGATCATGAATATGGATTGGTTATAACTGGGTATTTTTCAGTTCCACACTCATAACTACCCAATAGGATTTTGGCCAGTGTTTTCTGTAGTAAGTAGAAGACAGTAAAGTAACTTAACTTGTAAGCACTGCAGTAGGAAGCGGCACTTCTTTTGCAATTCCTTCCTCATGCACATACACCTGGAAATAATTATGTCAGACAAGGGAAGCTGAAATGACATTGCTATAGTTTTGACAGTACATGCACAGCCTGTGCTGGCAGTATCTACAATTTTGGAACAGATTATTACCCTGTATTCTGGGTTGTTGGTGCTTACTGCCTTTTCCCAATGTGTTGCCTTTTGTACCAAGAAACATATATTCTTTGCTTTAGAGAAATCACAAACAACTGAGTTTACCCCCCCCAGCCCACCACCCAGTGCTCCACTTGTTTTTTGAGATACTTCAGCATGGACTAGAAGTGTGGAACATTTGCTGATGCTTTGGAGCAATTGAAGTGTGAGCTCGTCCAGTGTTGGTCTCAGAGCAGAAATTGAAATCTGGAGATCTGGGAGGTTGTAAAAAAAAAAAGGGTCCAAAGAATTACACAACAGCAGCGAAGCAATGGACACCAAGAAAATAGGTCTAGGATCATGACACAGAGAGGATAGGAATCACAGAGGGTTGGAATCTGGCCACTGAAAACAAAAAAAAAATGAAAGGGGAGATCTTGCACAAGTGACAGCAGTCTAACAGAGCACTTCCCTGGGAGTAAGTCTTACTGAATGTTTAATTATCAGTATATCAGATCGCCTTGCTAGTGTCTTGCAGAGTGCTGCCCACGGATCAAGAATAAAGTTTTGAATCTTTGTTCTTTCTTCCCAAATGCTGCAGAAACAAGAATATTTTAAGATGCAGAGCATGTAGGTCCACACTGAGAGCTTGAACAGGTCAGAGCATTCTTTTGCTTGGACTTGCAGGTTGCTGACAGGCGAGTCATCAACACCACAGATGCTGAAAGGCGGGCAGTGACACCTCCAGGACTGCAGGAGAAAATCGATGACCTTGTGAAGAAGTTTCAGTTGGCTCGAGCCTTTGTTCGCCCGTCCGGAACAGAAGATGTAGTCAGAGTTTATGCTGAAGCAGACACACAGGTCAGAGTGCAAGTAATTCACGACCTCACAGCAGTGTGGGTGGGAAGAGTTTTGAGTCCTTACTGCACATTGAGCCAGTGTGGTGTAGTGGTTTGGGTGTTGGTTGTGGGCCACTGGGTGACTTCAGGCAATTCACACTCTCTCAGCCTTAGAACAAGGCAAAGGCAAACCTCATCTGAAAAAATCTTGCCAAGAAAACCATGTGATAGATTAACCTTAGGGTCAACATAATTTGAAAATGATTTGAAGGCACAAAACAACATTGTATATTGCTTTTCAGATAGCTTTTAGGGTGGTTTTATGTCCATGTATCACTCAGTTTATACAGGCAAGTCCCAGCAATATGGATAGTTTAGCCAAGACCCTACATTTCACCAGTGGAGCATAAGACTCTGGCTCCCTATTTCTACTAGGTTTCCTCTCATGCCTGTAGTGCAGTGGAATTTCAATGCCATAGGGCATCCCTACACTCAAGAGGCCTAAATTATGCTGTTCATCCTGGCTAGAGTAGACCTGTTGATGGTCGCCTACACCTTTAACCATTCAACAGTTGATTCAGTGACTTTATTCTAATTGGTACTAACCAGTACAGTTTTTGCCCCATTAGTGGCCAGGGAAGGACAAAAAAGAGACCTAGTCATTGAGCAGGTACACTGGATGTAGTTTTGTGTGTGCTAGTAATCCAGAGGACAATGGCCACAATTCCCTATGGTTCAGTGTAGTGTACTACGTCCTCATTCAGATCTACAGTAAGCAGAGCCATATACCATCCCCCCAACTTACTAAACAGCCTCTGAAGCCGCCCCCTAAATGGCCGTTCTGTGCCAGGTGGGGAACAGGCAGGATCATAGCAGCATTTGGTTACATCTCCATGGCCAGATGCATGGCCAGCACTCAGCAGTGCTGAGACTTCTCAATGACTCCATCAGATCTCGGCTCAGATGTCATCATTTTGCATCTAGCTACAAGGAGACACTTCTGTGATCCTGATCACTCCCCATGAAACAGGAAATAGCTGTGGAGGGGGGTGCTTCAGGGGATGCTCAATAGGCTGGGGAGTGGGCATTTGGTACTATGGGGGGAGGAAGGAAACGGAAGGGAATACCAACCACCGCAGTGCCCAGGAAAAGACATATGCATACCTAAGGGAAACTTATGCATGTGTACGTCTCCAAAAGAATGCCACCCAACGTCTTGTCTCCTGGCTGCAAAACCACAGCTGGTTGCTAGCTCAGCATCTACTTGCCACTCTGGCCACAAACAGGATCTGGTGGGGGTATTTTGGGAGGGCTGCCAAGGTCCATTGTGCTAGAAAAGGTAATTATGCAAGGTGGTATTACTTCCTCCTGGAGTTATTAAAAAAGAACACACTTTGGCATAACGGGAGGTTGTACCTGTTTTTGTCACTGATCAGATTTCAGTCCCTGGAATCTCAGTCTCACCAGCTGGAGGTTACCTGTGCCCAAGTCACACATTCCTAACTTGTTCTCCTTTTCAGGTGTCTGATTAAGAAAGACATGAAGAGCATTCTTTTAGTGCACACTTTTGTATTCCTTCCTCTCCTTGACTTTTTGAGCAAGGAAGGAAAGCTAGAAATGGAAGGCTGTGCACAAAAGATCCTTTGTGTAAAAACAAAAGATTCAGTTTTTCTTCTTTCCTCTGCTTGAAAGCAGCAAGAAAAGTCAAGAAAGGGAGAGCCAGGGACAAAAGAGACCAAGCAGTAGTGATTTTGTACCCTTCTGTTCTTCAAACTAGAGAAATACTTCAGTAACTCAAAAGCAGATAGAGAAGTGCATTTTTAAAAAAAAGTTCTGGTCATTATTTTACCAGTCCTCTTCTCTCCTTGACTTCCAAAACATCTGTCTGTAGGCCAAACCAGACATTATCACTGGATTCTTATACCACCTTTAAGGTAACTTTATGTATACTTAGCTCAGTAGCAGAGGTGCTAAGAAACTTTGTTACTGAATTGTGAACATATGGATCAGGACACCAGCAAGAGTGCCCCATACCCATCAGTGCATAATGTGCATTAGGCACTTTGCTGGCTCTGCTACATACTAACAGAAGCCTTCTTCTGGATATAGATGTTATGAAATGGACTTATTCTAATTCCCACATACGTAAGTCCTTTTATGAAAACCTAACTCCCATACAGGATTCCAGAAGTTATTGAAATTTGATTTTTTTTTTTTGCATGTATAAAAAATGTGTGTATTAAATATAGGTTGCAGCTGCAGGGGGACTGATATTTATACCAGAACTGAGGTGTGCGAGGAGGGAGGAGTTTAAGTCTTTCCTTTACTGGACAGAAAATGGATCCTTTTGAAGCTGCTCTTGGAGGAAACCTCTTTTTAGGAATAGTTTGACCTGATTTGTTCTGGACAGAAGGAATGGTGCTAATATAAATTATACATCACTCTTTAACCAGTGAAGCATGACTTCAGTTAAAACAAAATATTCACTGTAGGCTTATATCCATGGTTCTGGGAACCAACTGACCAAAGCATTCTTTGCACTACGTAGTCTTTTAGGATTTTTCTGTATGGCATTGTAAACAGCAGCCTTAAGAAGCACAATGGTCACTGATTCCAATCTTGTCATGTCCTTTGTTCTAGGAGAATGCCGATAACCTAGCTCATGAAGTCAGCTTGGCTGTCTACCACTTAGCGGGGGGTGTTGGAGAACCACCGAAGGCTGTGGCATCATGAAGTGCTGATTTTCAAGCTAAACCTTAAACCGTCCATCCTGGCCTTTTTATTATAACTTCATTTTTCTCCATGTTAACTCTTTCCTAGCTGAGACTCAAGATTAAATTTTGATTAATAAAAATGAAGCTATTAGTACAAGTATGTTGTTGCTTTGTTTGTGTAACAGCAGTGAGTCACTTTTATCTTCAACTCTAAATATGTTTCAGATGAAAGAGTCTAAGAGTCTGCAGCCCATCACCTTAAAAGAACTCCCCGACAAGAGCTTAATACAGTTTGTCAAAGAGAATCAAGCTGTCCTCCTCAAGAGAGACTGTGTCTGTCTGTGCCCCTTCCTCATTTTCATAAAGTTATTTCCTCTATGAAATTGACACACTCCTTAGCATTACAGTTGATGTTTCACAGGGACCTATTTTACTTCCCCCTCCAGCAATTAGTCAGAATGGGAGATGTATTGCTTTCCTTGTCTAATCAGATGTGTTCCACAGCATAACTAACTTGTGTTACAGCAAAGGAGGGCACACAACAATGTTATATTAAAATTATTGGGCCATATGTCCTGTGTCTTCATTTGGATGCATTACGGCCAACAAATGCCATCACTTACACATATCAGTATCCCCTCTCTCTACTAAGCAAAGTAGAATTGTCAACAGTACTTATAGAGTATTTCCAGTTTTTAAGTGGGAAAAAATACAGTTTAAAAAAGGGGTGTATTTTGTGTTGGGAAATAAGCCCAGCATTTTCTAGTGATATCCTCAAGTCCAACATATACTTGTGTATGTCCTTTTTGGCCCTGGTGGACCTGGGTATTCTGCTTCTCCCTCTACAACAAAGAAAGCCCTGCCTAGCTCAGCATTTAAACTGCTGCAGCCCAGTAAACAGATGCCGACTGATGACATCATCTGCTGAGAACTATCAGGGCCATCCACTTATACCATCCCAGTGGATGATATAATTGTTCTGCATCTGGCTACAGGGATACTGCTACATACTTCTTTGAGCCATCCCCCTCAAGCAGCTGAAGTCCAGGGGGTTTAAAGGATTTAACTGTCTTGAGGTGGGGGTGAGCAGGGTAAGAGGAGAAATGTAGGCCGAGATCCTGCACGGGAGACCTCTCCTGATCCAACCTCTTAAAACCCACCTTAAAAGCCAGGCAGTTTCACCAGCTGAAGGAGTTCTGCGGTGTAGGAGAGGGGGGTTCTGGATGATGTATCCAGCTCCCTCTCGCAAATAAACCTTGGTGTACTAGGCAGGTGGCATTTGCAATCATGGCAATGGTGCCAGATTGTGTATGTGACTAGCACTGCAATGTGCTCACCTTATTAGATACCTCCTTAAAATTGCACAAGCATTAATAGTCATGACAAAATCTCTTAAGTTGTCCAAGGTTTAGAAAAATAGTTCCTTGAACTATGTTGTCTAAGCTTCTAGGCATAGAGACACAACTAGAAAAAAAATGCAACTTGTATTGTAGAATCTTAAAGACAGACCTCAAGATGACAGAAACAAGAATGTACCATAAATATTAGGCACCATAATCAATATGAGCCAGTGATATTTAAACTTGATTCAGGCCACATCCAGAACTTGTATTTACAAGTATTTAAATTAAATACATCCTGAAGTATACATTACATACAAAGTATGAAAAAGAAACTATACACTCTGCAAGGATGGAGTGGTTTCATTTGAAGATAACATTACAGAAGATAAACATTTTGCCCTTTCAGCTTCATGTCTTTATGACCCCTTCCAGAAAGTCCTTCTCCACCATCTCTTCAATTTTCTGTCTTGCTTTGCTGGAGAATGTCTTTTGGTTCTCCATTTTCATGTCCTTGTTAGGGAAAGAGTTGGGGTAAAGCACGGGGCTCCCTGAATGGCCGATGCTTCTGCTGGTGACTTTACTGTTGAAGACTTGGCTCAGGACATTGAAGAAAGGCAGTAGTTGCTCAATGGTACGGACGGCACAGATGGTCAAGAGCAAGTGACCAGGTTCCCAGTTTAAGGTTTTCCCTGAGCTGTCCTCTTCCGGATTTTTCTGTAAATACAAGGACAAAGGTCAAGACCCCATAACTGTACATTTTGTCACTAGAAGCTCTCTTGGATTGATGTGTAGTTAACTCTGGTTACCAATGCATCTAGCCAACTGCAGGTAGTTACTAACACCCAAGAGATGTCAGCCATGCTCACTGATCATTTATCCACAAATGTTCCTCTATGTTGATATTCAGTACGGGACTGCATACCGCAAGCGTAACGTAACTCTGCTGGCAAATATTTATGCTACATTATGCTACTCAGTTATGTGTACAGCTAGGACAAAGCATCTTGGGGCTGAATCCATTCCTTTGCTTCCTTCTCTGTCAGAATTATCAGAAACACTGAACTTTAACCTAGCTAATATTTCAGTCATGTTGTGGGTGGGAAGAACACACACATACACACTTGGATATGGGTCTAAGAATATGATAGATGTAAAACATGCATCATATAACCCAGTTTCCTGTAGGTATTTCAGCATCAGAAGTTAAATATCCCAAGGGACAAAAATAATCTACCTTTGCTCTTTTTCGAAGTAATTTTGCTAATCGCACCACATAGGGTTTGAATTCCCTTTGGTGTGTGCCCTGCCTCCGCACTTCCAGTCCTGAATCATCTGAAGCTTCTGGAATGAAGGCCCACCGATACCTGCGAAAGAAAGTGAGGTACATTACCACTGGAACACCCATTCTGCTTTCCTGAAGATGTTTATATGCATGTGTAGATACCAAGGCATGTCTTAAATTGGCCTCAATATACACACCAAACATACAAAGAAAAAAACCATGATCCACAATTCATGTCTAACATGGAATACAATTTTAGCAAACTGTGTCACATTCATCACTTTTACAAAGTAACCTTTTAAAAGTGATACCTGCCTCCCTGCAATGCCTGCCAACCTCTTCGAGGTCCCTGATGGTATCTTTGGTTAAGTAATACTAAGTGGACTACAGGTTCCATATTCCTAACAATGGCCATGTCGGCCAATAGTAGATGTAGTCTAACATTTCTGGAGAAAGCCACTATAGTTCCTGGGCAACATCTACAGACTTCAGCATGGTTACAGAAACATCTAATAAGATGTACTGGATAAATCAGCTCCACATTTGTTTCTGCCAAATTTGCACCAACACCAGATTATGTGAGGCACTGCTTTCTATCGAGCTGTGCTCACCTAGGTTGCACTATTGTGGCTATACAATGAAGGGCTGGAGAATGTGTGCCCCTTCATATATTAATGAAACACTCCTCTTATCATCCCTCTCCACTGACAAGGCTGGGGCTGATGGGAATTTGAGTTCAACAACTACAGATTTCCTAACCTACTGAAGCAGAAATAAAAGAGACAATTAGAAGCAAGTAAGGAGCATCTTTCTTGACCCCACAAAGAAACGGTATCTGAAAAACATCATCAAAGTCAACACAATTCTCTCACAACCTGATGTATCTATAGCACATTGTGGCTTCCAGGTACACCAATTTACTTACATCTGAAACTGAGGCAGATTTTCAGAGGGTAATGCCAGGGCTAAATCCAGAAATTTACAGGCAGACAAGTAAAGGTTTAGCCATCTCTGGCTATTATAGGATGTGGAAAATCCATTGCCTCCTGTGTATGTGGTTTCCAGACCAGCCACAGATGGGCCTGAAGTTCTACAATATCAATGAAATTAACAGATTATTCTCAGTCACGTACAATCACAAATCCATGCCGGCAAATGAATATATAAAGACACAAAGTGAACAAAGTGTAGATGCATTTATGGCTCACACAGTGTTAAAAGCTAAGCACACATGGAAACTTGCAGAAGACACGTTTAAAAAATTATCTCATACAAAAATGTATGAGTCTGCCAATAAAGGGAGGGGGAGATAAACTGGTGGGAATGACAATGGCAAGCCAAAATGATCCTTTCCCTAAATCAAGAAGTAAGCAAACGAAAGGCAGATGACGCGCATTTGCAGCCCAGAACAAAAAACCAATCACAGAACTGCTCGCTCACTTGAAGGCTGCATTCCCAGTGCTTTGACCACAGAAAAACCTGCCTCTAGGAAAAGAGATTTCTCTCTAAATGTCTGTATGCGTGTACATCTGCATGTACCACACCATCCAATTTTCGTGGAACTTCTCTTTTTTTCTCCTCTTTGTCTGCAAATTCAGTTTGAGACTTGCTGATTTGCCTTCCTTTTCACACAAACTCCATGCTCAAAATGTGTTTGAGAGCACACAGAAGCAGAGCAGTTGAAAAGGAGTTGAGGGGTGGGGGCTGGGATTCAAGACCCAACTCTGATGGGAGCCCAACCCCAATGGGAGCTCTGAGAAAAAGAATGCTAGAAGAGCTTAATGTGTTCAACATGGCAGTGAATCAGGGATGAAAGATCTGTACAGAATCTGCATAACTGTGGCCAGGGGGAAGGAAAAAGAGGGATGCAAGATTGGGTGGCTTCAATCTCCCTTTTGTACGTTTCGTCAGACACCAGCAACAAATAAAGGAACTTAATTGTAGAAATTATTTTTGATGCTTTGATCTTGCCTGATTAACACTGTTTGTGAAATGGTGCATCTAAACTGATGGCACAATATTAGATGTTCATTAAATGAAACAAATAATTTTGGTTAATGCTGCTTCTTATTAGCACAGGTTATGTCATTGCTTTCACAGACTGAAAAAACCTTTCTCCAAATGATTATTAAATAATGACTGTGTAGAACAGACAGAATATCAGCCATGAGTGCTTCATTTGTTACACAAATGAGTGAGCAAAGATAAGCCAGCTTTACCTTGAGATATCTTCATCAGCTGTGAGTTCCTGTTCCATTAGTAAAAATACTTGGACCTAAAGGGCAAAAATGCCACACCTTTTAAAAAAATTCCAAAGCAAAGGGAACACAGTTTAAGCTGGTTTGCTAAGAACTCCTTAGGCAATGAAAGAAAAGCCAATTGCCTCTCAGGCCACCCATCACATATCTATAGAGGTGTGGAAATGATTTCCTTGAGTACTATGCCACAAAAAAGCAGGACTCATTTGAATGATGCTATCTATCTGTCTGCCTATCAATCACTTGCCTTTCTCTCAATATGGGACCCAAGGTAGCTCACAATATGAGCTAAAGCAAAATACAATTAAAACAATGCATATTGAAAAAGTTTTTTTAAAAAATAAAACAGAATTAAAAGGCTGTTAAAATGACAGAAACATAGCAGACACCCATGAAAGGACCTTCTGCATCACACAGCTAGATCTGAGTAAAGATACAGTCTGCAAGCAGAGAGGATGCAAAGCTTGCTTCCTGTGGGGAAGGAACAGGGAGCAGCCACCCCCATGGAGTCACTTGCGGAAGAGCTGCCTGGGTCTTCTCTCTTGCCTCTACTGCCCTTCCTGCACAGTTATCCCAATCCAAGCACACCACTGCATGGGAGCTACAGCAAAACTGCTTTCCATAAAGGTTTAAGTACCAAAGTAAGAAATCAAGCTAGTTGCCATCCTTAAACCAACAGCGTATTTTATATTCCTAAAGTCTCACACTAGATAGGGGGGATTCCTCGGCCTCTTGATAGTTTGGCCTGTCACTCTAGCATGCCTGCTCAGCATGGCCAATTGTAAGGAAATCTGTGTTGTCCTCCAAATCGCCTGGAGGGCCGTTTTTGCACCCTGAGTCCACAAAAGCTTATGCTAAACATTTCTTCTTTCCATTTAGTCTCAAAAGTACTACTGGTTTCCTTTTGGTCTTTCTATTTATTCAGTTAGCTGACTCCAACTGAATGTAGGCCACAGTGGTTAGTGTCACGTACATCAAAATGCAACCACCTTTTAATTTGTTTTACATTTAATCATGCTGAAACAGAGTGCAAGGTAAACAAGAACAGAGAAGAAAGGATATTCTAGAAGGTTATAAAAAAGAAGGAAAGATCATCAAGTAGCAAGGGGACTTGTCGTGTAATCCATGCTATGCAACGAAGCACCTTTTTAAAAAAGTTACCCAGAGCTCTAAATGTTATTTGCAACTCACCAGTTCTGTGATCATGGTAGGCCAAAGTGAGGTAAGGTGCTGCGGAGACATTCTTAAAAGCAAAACTCGGAAAAACAGGAACACTTGAGAGTGGAGAGTGGGCACTTGGGGCAGGCGGAGACTTTCAACCAGCCTTTCTGAAAGAGAAAAGTTGACAAGGAACTGTCAGCTCAGAACTCTACTGAGCAGTAGAGCTGCAATCACTTAGAGGAAAGTTTAATCAAGATCAAGATGCAATGACTTTCAGACAATTAATTAATGATTAAAATACACAATCGTATCTGTATCTGCATGCACATAAGCCTGTACACACATCCCACGGGGAATACTTACTAGAGAAGCACTCATTTTTCAAGCACAGTGAGTTCGATTCAGACATACTTATATATAGAACAGACCTAATGAAATCACTGAGCCTTCCATTAGTCATGGTCCACTGATTCACTCAGTCTTCTCTAAGTGTGACAAATTCTGGATCCTGTCCAAAATAGGTTGCCAGAGACATACTAACACAACTAATGCTATGATTCAGATTCAGTCAGTTGCCCATTTTTGTCTACTTTGTTCTCCTGAGACAAATGTGTGTCTAATATATGGAACAGAAATTCAGCTACTGATTTAAATGGAAACTGTCACAGTCCCCAAAGCACTGACAAGAATAACATTACTAAGACAGCAATAGTGTTCTGTCCAACGCATGAGCAGACTTCTTTTCAAGCCATGGTACTTCCTTGTTCTCTCCTCTTTGCTGCAGCCCCCCAATTTGCTCCAGAGGGGCCTAAAGTCTTTACAGCAGATATGGGGGAACATGGGTGTCTGTGAAGGGTTGAAGGAATCTGCTCCACTACAAGGTGCTTGTGGAGGAACACAAGATGATACCACCCATCCTCGCCCCAGCAAGCAAAGGCCTTATTTACCTTGTATATCTGGAAGATATTTCTGGTATTGGTCAACTTCACTACTAAAAATGGCAAAGGCCAACCTCTTCAGGAGCATAGCACGCTGTTCCAGCTCTACATCTCGATTAGCAAACAAATTGAGCGAACTGCTCTGAGCTACAGCCACACGTGCTGAAGAAAGAATAATACAACAGTGAAGATGCTATCAGTGAAGAAAAGAATTTTGACTAAGAAATCATTTAGATCACATTGTTCAAATCACTGAGCAAAATTACATAAAAGTTGGTGCCTAGACTCTATTTTGCACTTTTCACACATACGGTTGATAGTTTTGTAATGGATACTCCTAAAGAAATATATCTGAGTGCCTATCTCATTCTGGGCATGGGGAATATATCTAGCAAAAACCAATTCCTTAGTTTTCCACAAAATTTTTGCATAACCCACAGAAGGGCTTTATTATGCCCAGTCTTCCTTTCCAAGTGGAGACAAAGTGCCATCACAGCACAACTCAGCTGCGGACTGGCCCATCAAGCTACCCTGAGAAGAGCTAATCTTCACATTTCACTAGCTAACACAATAAGGATGATTTCCAAACAAATAGGGATCACAGATCTTAAGATGGTGTATAAAAGCCAGGACTCACTCATCAGATCTCTAAACGTGGTTTTGTCATGTGTCATTAAATTATCCATAATTGCTCTCCAACTAAAAAGAAAGGAAGAAGGAAATGATATTGTGGTAAGAAAAAGGCACAGTAGCTTACTTTTTCTGAAACAAAACTAGTGTGTATCACTGCGATACCTCTCCCAGAATTCTACTATCTATATCAAAATAAGGTATTTCAGTATTTGAGTGTCACTGTTGCTTTAGTGGTCATGGATTGGGTGGAGTGGCACGAAGAATCACAAAAATGTAAGACTGGTTTAAGTCTAATATGGGCTGTATAAGCACACCAGGATGAATTACCTTTGGACTCAGCATCGATGATCACACCGTCCAAACAACTATCAGTCACTGCCAGAAGAGATGCATATGGAGTCATGTAGCAACAGAATGGGGAAGAGGAGGAATGAGGAAGTTGTGGAAACTGAGAGAAACAAGTTTTACTTGACAGGAGCTGAACGTGTAAAGAGCAAAAGTACAGGGCTGTGGCTCAGTAAGAAAGAACACATGCTGCATGCAAAGTTTCCAAAGTAGATGGACTAATGGCCTGTAAGACCACTTTCAATGATGTCATACCAAACAGACATACGAGTGAATGGGAATGTCTACTCTTATGGAAAATGCAGATTATTAGAATCTTGCTTCTGTCCCCTAGCCTGTTGGCGCTCCACCTACAACTCCCATCAACTCCATCTGAAGAGCTCCAGCTTGGAGAAGGCTGTCCTAGAGAAACAGTTTGTTTGCTGGGTACTAACTCTCTCCAGAAGCCAAGATGACTAAACTAAGAGTGTCACACTTTGGTCATATCATGGGAAGACATGGCTCATTAGATAATAATGCTTGGTAAGCTAATAGAAAAAGAGGAAGACCGCATGACAGATGGAAAGGGTCCATCACAGAAGCCACGGCCCTGAGTCTGCAGACCTGAGCCGGGCCGTTGATGGCAGGGTGACCTGGGGCTCTTTCATCCATATGGTTGCCATAAACTGAAGTTGATTTCAGGGCAGTTAGCAACAACAAATGCCAAAAAAGCAGCAAAGAGGCTTACTGGTTAACACAGGAAGCATCCATCTGAAAGAAACTGGAATCCATAAACAAGTCAAAAGCTTCTTTTTTCCACGCTCTCCTTGTGTACTGATACCCACTCAGACTGCTCAGTAACTGCACACAGGCTCGATAACTGGGTGCATTATGGGCACTGGAAGGAGAAAAGAAGTCCAGTTTAAAATTATTAAGAACTTTGGTGGTAACAAATTTCTGTTACGTAACTCAGAATGATTCATGCTGGAGTTTAAAAGGTTGGGTCCGAGCTCACAGTTGTTTGCTGCCCCTGTCTACACACTACTTCTGAAAATCAGGAAATCCTTCAAGGGCAGAATCTGTCAATGTGTTACTCAGAAGGAAATTAATTAATTTAGAAAATCATCATTGGTCTGTTCCATGCATACATCAAGCACTACCTGCTCACTGCATAGGTTCCTGTATGTTCCCGTATCAGGACCAGCCCTAGCAGCAGGCAGAGTGAGATAAAGGGCTCAGGCAGAAAAATCTGGAGGGCAGCAGCCACAGCTCCCTGTCCCACTATTCCTCCTGACCACCCTCCCCACCCCCCAATGTTCCCATCTGCTGGAGAACAGAGCTGCATATACCATATGACCTATCAAAGGCTCTTTAAACCAGCCTGCTTCTTTGGGGTGGAGGATGGGGTGAGGAATACTGTCCTATTAACTACAGTCCACTTGTCTCGGGACGGAAGCACCACCTTGTCTTCTGCCTTAGGCACCAAAATGTCTAGATCTAGCCCTTCCCAATGTCACTCTTAGAACGATAATGGCAGTTCAAGTCCTAGGGTGAGGCAGGAAGTAGAGTTCTTAGACTCCAATCTCCATCAGCCCAAGCAAGTCTGGCTAATGGTAAACGATGATGGGAGCTGTCATTCAACAAGTACCCATACAAGGGGAAACATTTAGATCTGTGTCATATTCATTCCAACAGTTTTGTGTCAGGAACAGTCTCAGGAGCTTCACTGCTGCCACACAACAATTAGCATCACGTAGAGAGCTGGAAGAACAAAGGCAAACTATTCCAAAAATATTTGCAGTAAAAGGAGTAAGTTCAGTAATGTAAATCTGTATAACTCAGACTACTTATCCTTGAGCTCAGCAGAGTCGTGTCAGTCACAGTTAAAACAACTGCCATCAAAGAGTAATATCTAACATATACCTTGTGATGCACTAATGTGTGTCTCTGAGTAGTCAGTTACCTCAGTGTTAAGGAATATCCATTAAATTAATTATGGAAGGTACTGAGGCATTATTACCTAAAATCAAGATGCACAGGATGGAGCTGTGGTCTTGAAGCAATAGATCGGTGAAAGGCAAAATATCCAAAAAAACCAATGAGCAGAAAAGATGAATTTAAACAGCACCTCAGTAATCATGAATAACACAGTTTGTATGTCTTTTGTACTGGGACCACTATCTGATGGGGTAAGAAATAACAGTAACAAATGCAACTTTGGAAAAATCAGTTTGAGAGAGCAAAAGAGTGGCAAAACATTATTATGGGAACAACGGTTTAATTTGTCGGTAAACCTTAATATGCAGAAATTAAAAGCTGGAATAATGAATGGGATCGTGAAATTTATCTGGAAAGCATCCACCAGCCTTACATATTCCTTGGAATAGTTCCTGCAAAACAGAACAATGTGCCATTCTCTTTCATGGTAAATTCCCATGAACAAGTTGAATGTTATATGCAAATACTAACACAGTTGCTTCAATGAAACTGTATATAGTTAAGTGTGTTGAATATGTAATTGCAGAGGTACCTGTGATTGCGGAGATAAGGCACAACGTAGTGCATTATATTTACAAGAAGTGGAATAACCCTCTCTTTTTCATCACTATAGAAAACCATATCGAGAAGATGGGCCAAAACCTGGAATACAGTAAAAAATAAAAACATAACACCCTGAAAATATTAGTGGAAGTTTTCACAAACACAACCATTCACAGCTCTGGAGTTATACTGTATTATACTGCATCACACTGTAAAAATACTGTAACATGTATTTTTAAAAACTTTAAATGAAAATCTTTCTAAGGATGACTGTTCAGTTCTCAGTTATATTATTTTTTGAACGTCAGCAGTAAAACATTGCTTAACAAACTCACTTTCAAACATACATAACTTGTCTCAACTAAACAGCTATTCCAGTAAAGTCACAATGTGGAACACAACCAATGAAGAAGATTTTTGTTTCATTCTCTTGTCAATGGGAGACAACAATTGTATTTTGACTGTTAATTGTTCTGTGTTTTAAGGGGTTGGTTTAGGTGGGTTGGTGGATGGTGAGGATTGGGTATGTTTTTAATCTCTTTTAATGTATTTAATGTATTTTATGTTGTTCACCGCCTCGATTCTTGTGGAGAGGTGGGATAGAAATAAATATTATTATTATTATTATTATTATTATTATTATTATTATTATTATTATTATATCTACTGAATGTCTGATACTGACATCAAACTACATCAACTGCTATCCTATAAATTTTGGTCTGGACTGAACACATACAACATAGACATGTTTAAAGTAGGCTCTTGCCTGTTACTGTCAATCACTGTTTCTATATAACAGAAGTTTGTAGACCAGATGCTCCCCATTCCTGGTTCAGCCAGACATGAACTACTCTAGCTTTCTCCAGGTTTTGTACAGCCCTCCTCTCCTCTCCTCCTCCTACGTAGCTGGGTAGAGAAGTTTAGCTTCTGTGGTTTGTGATGTCCTCCAGCCCAACCAAGTGCGGTTGATATTGGTTACATTCAGCTTTAAAGAAGCCAGCTTCAAACTATGGTTTCTGAAGATCGCTTGTTCACAGCACGCATAATTAAAATCAACCACAATTCCAGGGCCAGATGACATGATAAGCAGTAATTAAGCAAAAGCAGAAGTAAGTGCAGTCAAACTCCTCACAGACACACAGGAGAAAGACAGGATGTGGGGAGCTCAGTACAAATTGCACTTCAGTACAATTTTACTAAGCTCAAGGGGAAGAAATATTCCAGGGCAAAGGACGGATACAGGCCACCACACATTTACTTCCTTACTTTTTCTGACAATGAGGTCTGCATCCAGATAAACGATAACATCAAAAACCCACCACTCCTTCAAGTACAAGTAGAATCAAACACTTCCAGAAAGACTAAATGTGATCAGAAAAAAAGTAAGCACAAACACTTATAACAGGCAAAATAGGGAGCTGTAATAAAGGTCAGAAAATGCCACCTCATGTCTATAGACGTATCAAGAAACTGTTTTGCTTCATATTTAATATTACTTCTGCAGGGCTGGCATCACATGAAGGATAAACTTCACTGAGCACCTGCTGAGATTCACACCCTTGGAGGGGGCCCATTAACGCTTCTCTACAGCTTCCTGGGTTCTCTTCCTCCTTGCTGCCTCAGTACTTTGCTCTCTCCAAACATGTCAGCAAGAAGAGTAAGGAAGTATAGCTGCATCCTCCAGTTTCCTTGTGTTTGCCCTCTGAGAGGGAATGGAGATAGAAGAAGACAGCAAGTGCCTCTTCTAGTTGTGTCTCAAAGAGGAAGTGAGAGCTCACTAAAGGTATCTGAAGGTGGCACCCTACTGATGAAAGTCAAGAGATGCCAACGACCTCTCTCTTCAGTCGGGCAAGATTTAAGTCCTGAATGTCCTATTTGACCTCTAGTCAATTTCCAGAAGTGGAGTAAAATTTTTGTTGTTTAATTTTCTGCCTGGTCTTCCTTACAAATTATAAAAACACATAATTTCAGAGAGTATACTTAAAAGAAAAAAAAACTTACTTCTGATAACAGCGTTAAGGCATGAACACTATAAACCGATGGAGTTATGCTTGAGGTCTCCAAAGCTGGAGATAACATATCTAAAAGTAAACAGAAATGTGGAAGAAAACATATAGGGAGCATGAATATTATACATCTATTAAGCCATTTTGAAAGAAAAAATAGTTCAAAAATCTGCAGTTGATAAAACAAGTTAATACCGTAATTTACAGCACCAAGTAAAATTCAGCCAGATTTTTTTCTGAACACATGAACTCTAGCCAACAGAAGTCTGATCCAAAAGAAAAGTGATAGCCTTATATTTAACTAGGCATTGTTCTATTTCTGTAAAGATATTACAGGTTTAAGCTGAACTAAAACACACTCAAAAGCTGTAACAATGATTTTGTATGGCACGGATTCTTATGGCTCAACAATATTAACAAAAAACAAACAGAAAAATCATTTATATGAAGATACACTCTGTAACATAATGGCTTTTTCTCAGCACAGAGCATGCAGAACTGGAGCTGTAGGTATGACTCTTTCTATATGAAACTGAATACCTGACAACTAGCTGCCTGGTAGATAAGGAGGAGGTACATTTTTTTCTAAGTCTCACTGTGCACAAGATGGCTGCTGGATTGGGTGAAGAAACCACGCACACAGGCTGTAGTCCTGTATGGCTCAGTTCAACATATAGGCCCTATGCTGGGCTGAGTCATGGCCCACACTCCAGATTTAATGTACAACCTCTGCCCTCTCATGGTCACTCTGTGTCTTACTGGGAGTAGGCAGGATGGGAGAAGCGTCTGCTTATTTCCCCACAGCCAGACATGAAATTATTACATCAGTGCTGATGTAGTGCTTATCCAGTGGGCTCAGAAGTGCTGTAAACATTTTGCACCTGGCTACAGAGCACAGCCAGATAGTTCCCTGAACCTGCCCACTTCCCACAAGGCATGGAATGGCTGTGTGGAGGGGGAGGCCTTCGGAAGCTGCATGGTAAGCCAGGGGAGGGCTTTGGGTGCTGCAGAGACAGAAGGGGAATTCTAAATTTTGCAGTCCCCATAAAAGAATGGAAACTTATGTGTGCATATGCCACTAACAGGATGCCAGCCAGGACCTGTTAATACACAGGGATCCACATCCAGCTAAGGGTATCAGTACAGAAGCACACACTCCTTCGCTGAGTTTTAAGTAAATTTAAACCAGTGGGCCACAATCCAATGGGTTGCTTCTGCCAGCTTAACAGAGAGAAGATGACCTACCAATCTCTGCTCCCCCTCAACCTCTAGAGTAGTGCAGAGAATTGTGTGTGAATATATCATCAGGCACCTGCTAGTATGAAGTTGGATGTAGGCCTGGGAGTCCTATTATACAGTAACAACCAATAGAAATATTTTTTTAAAGCTGATGAGATACTGTGGATAGAAGAGAAAGAGAGAACAATAACCTTCAACATCAGACTCCAGGTTGTTTCCATCAACCATTATCTTGGGGGAAGGTTTAACTTCTAAATTTCGCCTTAGCCACGTAGTCTGTTCCAGGGATGAGCCAGCAATTGCTCCAATGGCATCCACTATTTTGTGAGTGACATCCTGGTGGGTTAGGGGGGAAGAAACACAAACAGAAAGGCTGCTGCATATAAGAGAATCAAGTGTTTCTCTCACAGTATCAGTTTCCATAAAAGGGAACACATTGCATAAACAAGGTGAAGCTATGATGACATTTAGTAGCCTTTGCAACTGAATAGGACAATTCTATTTCTATCTATAGAAACAGAAAAACAGATTTATATCCTACTTTACCTCCAATGAGCTCAAGGTGGCATACTTGGCACACTTCTGCTGCAATCTAAATTCACAAACCCCCCATAACAGCTAAGCAAGAAATTCATCAGGTGCAGGATCACACATTGAGCAAACCTAAAATGATGGCACTCATAGTATGCACTCCCAAGAAATTAATGGTACATAAATCTTGCTGAAAACACCAGGACTGAGACACAGTGATCCTTTCCAAATAATTCATCTCACTGTAAATAACAGTGAATTAGGATGGTGCTAGGATAACATAAGAAACAAAATTTCTCTTGTTATCACCATGAATCTCCCCACAGTTTCTATTAAAAGAGCTTACAAAAACTGAGCAGAATTGTTGTGGAACACACTGTAATCAGATTAAAATTCTAAGTAGTTGTTGTTGTTGTTGTTGTTATTTAAAAAGTCCAGCAGTAACTAACAGTATTGGCTTCTTACCTGAAGATCTCTCTGGTCCTTTTTATTATCCAGATTTGGGTTTTTCATAATAAATTCATTCAAAACACTTTGGAAACAAAGAAACAAAAATAGTAAACTTTCATAAGATATTGTCCATAGAATAGAGAAATTAGATCCCCACTGGGCCAAAATTATTTGTGATTCAAAGAGATGCATGTTCACAGGTTCCTGGATGTCCAATTCCCTGTTTCAACAGCAACTCTCATGTTATATTGGAACGAACTTCACTGGGTGACCCAACTTTGAGAAGAAGCTTTTCAGAAGTAAGAGAACTTGAGAGGGGGACAGACAGCCTCAAACAGCTGTATCCACTGAGCAGAAGATCCTTGTGCAGCACCAGAAACTAAGAAGAGAGAGGGTTTTTTTCCTTTCTTCTTCCTGTAGCTCCCTGAAAATCTCCTGCTGAGGAGGAGAAGACTCTCCTAAGCATCATAAGAGGGTTATGAGGGGAATCAGCAAAAAAATGCCTCCTAATATTTTCCTACGAGGAAACTTTGTTTGATCTCTACTTCTCCCTGTCTCCACTTGCCAACCCCCTCAATGCATTTACTGAAATGTTCAGACAACTCACCGTGATTCAGATTTTTTTTTTAACATTAGCAAACACTTAAGGTTGAGGTTATTATCTGCTACATCCAATGCAATGAAGCAAAACGTCACTTTACATCCGTGTTGCATAAGGTTATAAGAATGCTACACAGGGATATATACAGGGATTGGTTATCTTAGGAGCCAGTCATAGCTGTAGCTAGGCTACAGAAGAAGACGCGTTTTCAACTCTGAATGGAAGACTATAACCCTGGTCAAATGTGAAGTGGTATTTTTCCTAAGAGGCACCTTCTAGTCTTCTGACATTTTTCTAAAGGGACATCAAGGCATGCTTATGTAAACTAAATGGCTCACCCCAAGATAAGAAATTGTCCTGGAGCTGGAAGGCCAAGTTGTATGGAATCCTTCAGAAGAAGCAACAGTGAGGCCCAGCTGTCAACTATGTTGGATACTGGGATTCTACAAGAAAGGAAGCAAGCCATGAGTGCATCCAGAAATCATACATGAAGCATTTCTTCATACATAATGGCAGATTGACCGGACAACACTACAACCTAAAGCTGGTGTTTTCTCTTACTTAATGGCCCAACGGGCAATTTGTAAAGACACAATGCAGAACTCTAGAGGAAATGTGAAACCAACAAAGAGAGAAAATCTGCCACTTTTCAAATTTGAATGTGTGCAATTTTTCAAAACCTGAAATCAGACTCCAACTCTTTCTCTGCCACTTTGACCACAGCTCTCAGAATCATTCAGCTCCAAAGGAACTGTTCCACCAACATGCCCTTTTAAAAACATCTCACTTGAAGACACTGATGGAGATAAGAAATAAGGTAGAACCTCACTGTCTTACCTCTGAATGTATGCAAAGAAAAACTGCAACATGCAGACCTCCAGTGAAAGGTGCTTCTAGAAAGATTTTTTTTTGAAAAAGCACAGAGTTACAAAGAGAAAGGCTTTCTTTTTCAATTTCCAAAATTTAATGACAAACTCAGAAATCAAATGATTAATGCAAATCACTGAAGAAAAATCATTAGTTGGCAGCATAATTTCAGAGAGTGTTCTAGTCACATGCACAATTTCAGGGACTGCCACAGTCACATGGCAAAAAATTAAAGCATGGGAGTTGGAAAAGCCTTTCCCAGTATATGTTACCAGTATATGTACCAGTATATGTTGCTCTTTGATTTGCCAGTTTCTAGCCCTGCAGGTTAGCTGTTAAATGCAAAATGTGTACATTATAGTCAAAAGTAATTGTATTCTGTGCTATAGAGAGTGAACCTCTAGGGTTAAACGTGTTATTTGTTGCCAGAGAAACTGTGTAGGCTTCCTGGGTATAAAGCTGCCAGCTAGAAACAGAATTAGTTCTAGAATAAGAAAGCAGAGCCCAGTGTCTTACAGAAAAAAAAACAAGAACCTATCTAAGTGTATTTCATCTCCATAATGAGGCCTTAATCATGCTTGAGGGCAGGTATCCAGGTCAAGAGTTAGTGGCTTCCAGTTCTTGGCTCTTTTCAGGTACAATAATGCTCATCTCCTTAATGGCTGATGATCAGATAATGAGATACCAGCCACAGTAGAAATACCACTTCAATGCCACTTGTGGCAGCTTTATGGTCAGTCTGGTGGGGCTGTGAACAACACTCTGCAATGTGGTTAATAGAGAAAACCATTCTTTTCTCCTCAAACGGTTATAGTTATGCTGAATTATATCTATTATAGGAAAAAATAGGACTAGATCATGGAAAGCCATACAGTCAGCCCCCTACATTTGCTAGGGTTAGGGGCACAACACCCTGAAAAATTGGGGTGCAAACCAACTTTAGCTGGGGAGGCAGCAGCTGGTGGAGGAGGAAGAGGTCAACAGGTGGGTTTTTTAAAGGGCTGTGTGGCCTGATAGGAGTCATCGGGAGGGAACGTTCCCCGGCAAAAGAAGTGCCTGAGGTGCAGGAAGGGGTTGGAGAAACTTGCAAATAATCAAACCCGTGAAAGTGAAACTGGCAAATGTAGAGGGTTGACTATTATTAAAAACATGGAAGTCTATATGGCTAGACTATGCAGTATCTATATAGGGAGGTTCTCATATAAGAAGGCACCTAGATTACAGAACGTCTGTGATATGATAAACTTCTCCAAGTGGAGTGTATAAATGCATGAACTGATTTATTTGCCTTAATAAACAGCCAGAAAGATTATAAAACTGTCTCTTTTTCTGTATATAAATATCCTGAAATTCCTAAGCTTAAGAAATTCTCAAAGAAAACACTGATGTTGGTCTATCTGCTGAACAATACTGTTGCTTACAACTTTGGAGGCTCAGATGTGACCAAAATGGTAAATTTTAAGGAATTCTAACAAGATTCAGATTGACAGTCATAAGGCAAAGATATGGGATGAGGTAGACAGCCTATCTCAGCTACCTTTCCTTAGTTCCTACCCTTTAATTAAACCTGTGAAGGAAGTTATGGTAATCTATAGTGAGGCAAGCTAGATTTAGACTCAAGTCTGTTTCAGAAAAGTTGCCATTATTAATAACATTTAAGAGAAGCAGACAACAGGGGGTTTATATCCAAGGACTATAAACCAAGGAAACTTCTACTGAGCATGGTAAAAGGGCATAAAATAATCACAATGATATTGAAGTTTTGGTACCTTTTGAAATCAGAAATGCCATCTGTTTTCATTACAAAGGACTTAATTTCAAATGAAGTTTAGACCTACAACTGGTTCTCTAATCTACCCATAAAGCAAGAGCAACCCAATATTTGTGACATAATTTGGGTAATGGTTTAAATGTTGTACTATGACTCTGGAGACCAGGGTTCATGTCCCTGCTCAGCAATGGAAACCACTGAGTGACACTGGGCAAGTCACACTCTCTCAACCTCAGGAGAAAGAAAAGGAAACTCTGTTCTGAACAAATCTTGCCAAGAAAATCTCATGATACGTTCACCTTAGGGTTACCATAAGTAAGAAACAACTTGAAGGCACACAACAACAATGTTGCTATTTCCATACCTTGTCCTTAGCTATTGCAGGAGGCTGCTTTAAAACTTCTTTCACTGTCTGCATAACTGTCTCAGTTCTCATAACACTGATAGAACGAACCAGCTCCACTAGCAAAAGTTGCTCTTCACTGGCGGTAGGAATGACCTGGAAAACGACATCACACATGGCCTCTAGGTCTAGTACAGATAAGTCTTGTTCATTTCAAAACTGCGCATGTAATTTAAGCTGTAATCATTTTACCATAGTTACCTGGGAGAAATCTCCAGTGAACTGAATGAAATTAACTTTTCAGCAGCCACAGAGCAATTTCAAAAGCAATTCAAGACTGAAAGCTACAAGCCAATTGAAAAGTTGGGGTACTGCTATAAGCAGACAAACTACTCTATTCAGCTGTTATCTCCAAGCTACTGAATAAATTATTATCTATCCTAAAAGCACTCCCTCTGCATCTCCCCTTTCTTAACCATAAAAAAGCATGTATATGCAAAGTTTTTACAAAATCAAACTTTAACAGTGCAAATAAATAATCTGTAGAAATTCTTTACCTGCAGTTTGATCTACCTTGCTATTTGGGTTATCTAGTCAGCACTTACAGCAGCTTAAAGCTATTTCCAAAAGAAGTTTGGATTCTCAGTTCCTACAATTTGAACTTGGCTGCCAACTAGTAAGCTTTGCAGAGAGGCTAGGCAGAGCTTGAACAAGTCACGTTTTTGGAAAAGAAGTTCCAGAATCACACCTGGGAGACCCCTGGAATTGTAGTCCAAAGAGTAACTTCTCTGAGCTCTTACTTAGGGATCTAGCTTGAGGAAATTATGCTGGGTACCAACAGCAGATTCAAAGAAGCCATAACTTTACCAAAGTAACAGTCAACACAGCAAGACCATTGGGAGTTGGTTCTCCACCTTTGGTATTACTCCAGACCAGGGGACTTATTTTTGAAAAACATCCTCTTAGCTTGTCCCCTGGAAGAAAATACCTACTGGCAGAGAGTAATGTAGGTCAGCCTCTCAGTGAAAAACAGCAAGAACTGTTTTCAAATTGCTGCATCACCTAACATACCTTAGTCCGTGAAGTATGTTTTTGTTGTCTCCTTTCATTCCACACAAATGCAATAGCTGCCATAAAATGAACACCATGATTCATTGAAATTGGACCCAGTAGTTCAAGAATCTGCTGCCTCAAGTTCTGAAATTCATAACAGAACATATTTATTTTCAAAGGATGCATCCAGAGTATTATTCTATTTTTAGGCAACAGTAAAATACTGAAAAATGCAACTTTGTTGAAGGACTTTTTTTTTGAACATTTGCTCTGAGAGGAGAATTGGTATGGCAGGAATAGCATTTGATGACAAGAAGCCACTGTGTGCTACCTTTCCTGGTGTTTACGGTTCTTTGCCACTATCCCACATTCAGCCGACTCATTTGGCTCAATGAAGACATCACACTCATCCACAATTAAGGAAGTTTAAATTACATCATGGTGTGGCTTTATATCTCCATCAACAGGCCATGGTTAGCAATCAAAAGATAAACCAATATCAGAAATCATGGTGTGAAGTAGGATTAGAAATTTTCCACTACCTATAATGATGCATGATATATGAAGAGAGAAACCACAGTTATAGCCGTTCCATCAACCTCTGAGGTCTCTAAATAATAAAAATAGGATTGCTGAGAATATGGAAAATAAAATGAAAATGATGGCACACAAAGCATTAAGAGGAACTGAGAGTCATAGCTAACCTATGGGATGCTTAGTAAGAACTGATGTGGGGCTGATTTTCGATTATAAAAGACTAATAATGCTGTAGAGTTCACTTACACGAAGGCACAGGCATAGCTTCCCACATTAACAGTAAACAGTAACATGGTCTAACAACATTTAGTATTCCAAAACGCATTTCAAGTTTTTTTCCTTCTCTCGGTCTAAAATTTTCAGCGTCTATCAAACATCCAACAGCCAGTTTTTATCTCTAGTAGTTTTTCGGGTACTGTGTTGGTGATTTATTATACAATTAAAGAAATACAGTTCAATCTAATGGACAAAGTGCACCCCTCTTCTCAAACCTCTGATGTTCTTACCTTTGTTGATCCAAGATTAATAGTAGTAACTGATGCAGCAGCTGCAGTAGTTGTTCTCTCTGAAGAGTCTGCCTGGTACAGGATGCTCCACAGAAGAGTCACAGATGACATGATCATGTGAAGGATAGACAAGATCCCACTGCGCGCTTCAAACATGTGCTTCTGATCGGCATTAACCAGAAGCTAGTTCAGATAAAGGAAAAAGAAAACAATCAATTATTCTCAGTAATACTGACAAATAGGAATGCCTCATCCTTCTTCCCTCTGGGCATACATTTCTCTCTTGACTTTTCCTTTTTGTTTTTAGTTAGCACTATGTCTGCAATGAACTGAACAAGAACAAAAATTATCTTTAAGTCACATTTTGACACTATGGTTAGAAGCAAGTTTAAAACTGATGATGATCAATATTTGATGGAATGCAGAGGTGATGCTAAGTACAGTTTTCAGATGAGGGGGAGAGGAGGGAAGGGGATGAATGTCTGATCCTGAATGTTCTCATTCTTTTTAATATAATCATAAAATTAGGAAGAATTGTGTCTGAGTCAAGCCAGAGTTTGTTTTTCACGCTTGTACTAATCAGCTAATTCAAAGCTTCACCTTTATTAGAACCGATATTTAAGAAATGGGGGGAAAAGAGAAAAGTCCAAGAACTAGCCTGGATGCATCCAGATGGTCAGTAGTTAAACTCAGTTGCACACAGTCACTGCATAATGAATAAATCACCTAACGTTCTGCATAAATCTTGCATGCTAAATTAGGTACTGCCCTACTGTGGATGTTGTTTTTACTCTGGATATATGATTAAAGTACAGTATTAAAATAGGTCAAATAAATCAATAAATACCAAAGCTGAGAAAAAGTGACTTGCCCAAGGAAATCAATGCATCTAAACACAAAGTAGGACTTAAACCAAGGCTGCTAATATCCAGTGGATCCTACCTACACCTTTGTTCTTTGTAGACTGTTAGGTCTTTAGTATTGAAAAAACATGTTCTCTTCAATAAATAAAGTACTACAGAAAGATGATTTTGTTTACTGAAAATATAAACTTCCACTATGCCCCTGAGAAAAGGTGAACCATATCTCAAAACAAATGTAAAAATCTGTAGCTTTATGTGTCCCCAATAAGTGGCTTCTTTGTTTCTAGCTTCAACAGCAGCAACAGGACTGCACCACAAATTCTGTACACTAAACTTGGAGAAACTTACCTGGTGACAATAGAAGAGGCCAAATCAATGGCATCATCGCCAGGGAGAGGCACACATCTTAATCCTTATAAGCACTTCCAGCTCAATAGAAGAAGCGGCTTATTTTTATTTATTTATATGTATTTATTGAATTTATATCCCGCCTTTCTTCCAAATGAGATCTGTTCTTCCAAAGGGATTGTTCTTCTCCCAAGAACAACCACAAATACATTTACTTGAAAAAAAAAACCCCCACAAAAACTTGAAGAAATCTATAACCAAATCCTTGGAACATCTTTACCTGATGATACTGCGCAGAAGGGTCAAGTAAGCAGTAGTGAATAATAGTAGTAATGCCTTCCAAAAGAGTCAGTATCATATCAGGCGGAGTAACTGATGCCATCCAAAGGGGCCTAAAATACAACATGGAATTTGTTGCGATTGTGCAAGGAACATACTAAACATACATACATATGAAAAAAAAATAAATAAAATTTGCCAAGTGGAAAAGAGAGACACGTGCCTACTGTCAGACAATCCCATTTCGTATCTGTACTGCTGAATCAGGTTATCGAGGTTCCTGCAAAGCTGGAGAGTCACAGAAACCACCACTCTTTGGAGTACTTTCCCCATATAAGGCAGAGAAGCAGTAATGAGACCTATCCACTGGGGGTGCATTTTACAGGCACAGTGCTGGTGTAACGCTCTGATCACGGCACAGAGAAACATGCCCTGGGAGGTTATTGGCTGAGAGTGTAGATATTGAAGGGATGTCATTGGCTGCTGCGGGTTGATGTGCTCCAAGTCAGTTATGACAAAGTCAAAACCTGTTTCGTTCTCTTCAGGCACAGTCATGACTCTGTGCTCCAGGACAACGAGCCGCTGGAGGACTTTTAAGAGCTGAGACTGGAGAGTGCTACCGTTGTCAAATTCATCCTCAGAGAAGTTAATAAGGCTGTCTTCCGAGAAACCTTCCTCAATTGCCACTATATTTTTCCCAGCTACTTTCTCACTATGCCACTTTTGGGCGCTGAAGATGGAGGACAACAAACAGTGCAGGACTACCTTCTGCACCTTGCATTTCGACAGCATGTCTGAAATGAAACTAGGGAAGCCTTTGGTGGAACTTTCCACTACTTTCGCCAGCTCAGCAAACAGAAGAGTCAAGATCTCAATGCTCATCATCTGCATGTTACGGTTGCCTATCAGGTCTTGCGAGGAGACTTTCACGTGGGTTGAATAGTGACTTCGCATATAGTACAAACACAAAGAAATCAGAATCTCTATGTACATAGAGCTCCGAAAATTATGATTTGAGTCCACCGGGATATGGCTGTAGAAGTCTTTGCCCATAACAGATATGCGATGCCTGGCCAAGAGATTCTGAAGTAATGATAGTTGGGGGGTATAGGCATTGTTGACACTGGTGGTAGAGATGGCATTCACAAAAGCAGAAGGATTTGTTTTCAAGATGGCTTTAATTGCGGAAAAGGCGTACAGAGTCCTCGAGGAGTCATACACCTGAAGGTAGAGCAAAACGTGCTGATACAAAGGATGTATGTTAAAATGAGGTGATTTGCGCATCCCTGGTGACCCTGCATCACTCTCGATTTCTGAGATTTCTCCCTCTCCACAGCTGTACCAGTTTTCCAAGTCAAGGCCATCGCTGAAGAAAACACTGGTTTGTTTAATCTTCTCCGCTTGTGCTTTCTTTTTCTCTTCATCTCTCCTCCTGGCTATTTTGACTTTGGGTTTTGCTCCTGGTTGCTTACCAGACTCTTTCACAATAGTTTCTTTCTCTGACATTTTTTCAGGCAACTTGCCTTTGAAGCTGAACTGGATGCTACTGTGACTTCTCTGCCTGGACCTGGCTTCTGTTGATGGGTCACCGAGAGTCTGCTGGCTTGCTGAGATGCAAGGTGAGGAGTTGTTTCTCGAGATTTCATTGGAAATGCTTTCAAGTCCTGTCTCAGTTGAGGCAGATAACAACTGGGAGCTGTCATTGCTAAGCAAACTACTCTGACTGTCCTGAATGCTTGGCTCTTCCATTTTAATTACCTCTTCAGAGGGATCCAAAGTATTTAATTTAGCTGAAGTATCTTCTGCATATAGGTAATGTTTAGCTGGCTCAGTATCTTCACCAAGCCCACTGACAACCTTGCATATCAACTCTGTGACCACCTGCTGTATTATTTCATCTGGTGAATCTCTCAAATGCTGAGAACTGTCTGGTGCAATCAGACTTTCAGCTTCCACCTCATAACTTAGGTTATCCCCAGCAGAGGACTGGGAACAGCCAGAGTCCGAACTCTGCATTATTTCTATTTGATGGTCAGGAAGGTCAAAATCAGAAGCAGCCAAAGGAATAGTTTCACTGCTGGTACTCAGTAGGGATATCCTATCACTTAAGGGGTTGACTGTAAGACTAAAGTTCTCCATTTCATCCACAGCAAGTTGTTTCTCATTGTTCTCTTTGGCTGAAATATCTTGTTCTTCACTTGCTGGCGTGTGGGCAAATGCTTAAAGAAAAAGCAAAAAATTAACAGGTATGAACCTTTTCCTACTCAGAAAAAAATATTTATTTGATTTAAATAATCAATGAGAAATTATTAGCATAAATCACAAAGCATTACTTTTTACACCACACTGGCTGAATGTTAAACCTCTAGAGGGAAGAGGATAAAGAGAACAGAGAGAAACGAAATGAAATGAAACAACAGAGAGTTGGGTATGCACATTTCTACAAACATTTGGGTCCACCACTTTGTAAAGTTACTGCTATCCAGGGAGGCAAATCTGGGATGACTTAGAGATGTCGATGTTTGAATAATTTCCAAAGTATTCCCTCTCACTATAGGAGAAAACAAATATTTCTCTACAGTGTTTGAGTGATATCTCACGCACACCCCAATGGGGTTGAGAAATGAGTCTGCACGAATACATTTTTTTCCCTGTAGAAAAAGAACCTTTTCTAGAAATACATGTGGTTTGTTTGTGCAAAATTTTGTGTTTTTTCAGCAAACCCATCAATTTTGCATGAAAAATGGTGTCTGTTCCTGCAAACTTAGGGTTTTGTTTTGTTTTGTTTTTTTGCGTAAAACTGTGTTTTTGGCACTAAAATCCAACATCTACTCCCTCCACAACAAACATGCA
Source organism: Cyclura pinguis (assembly GCA_030412105.1). Taxonomy (NCBI): domain Eukaryota; kingdom Metazoa; phylum Chordata; class Lepidosauria; order Squamata; family Iguanidae; genus Cyclura; species Cyclura pinguis. Next base: position 125,880,135 of record CM059599.1, read on the forward strand.
TATTTCTGAGCAGAGTAAGTCCCTGAAATGTTTGGGATATAGAAATACCAGATAAAAACTGTGCAAAATTGTCACTTTTCTCATTCTTCTTGACTGGATTTCCTGAGTGAAATGAATAACGGAGAATATATTTTCCATTCTTAATACTATCACCAAGGCAGTGTGACTGAAGCAAGTTGAACACATGGAGACAACACTGTTTTAAGGGACTATCAGTCTGCCTCTTGTGAACAACCTGCCTAATCCAACAAACTGCCTAAATGTAGATTTTTCATTAAAAAAATTATCTGTAGAAGATACAATGTTTTTCGTTGTTTTTTTTTTAAATTATTGGGAGCTACTTTAAGTCCTAAACAGGAGTCCTAAACAGGAAACAGTCCTAACCAGGAAAAGATGATGATGATGGAGCAAAATTGGATAAAAATACATTGGGATCTCCAGGTAGACCATTAAGTGATTTGAAAGAGGTCAACAAGCAGTTTTGACACCTAAATCTGTAAGAATAGCAGTGACTAAGACGCCTTCCTCACTCAAAAGAAATAACATTAAAAATAACCTGCTGGGGAAGACAACATGAGGGAAAACCAGGAGTAGATTTCTGTATGAACCTCTCCCCCTCCCTCCAGTAAACTTGATTCTGGTACCAATCAGAAATTTCTGGGCCAAGCAAACACTCAGAATCACTCAGGTACATGTCTGCCTTCTCCAATCATTATTTTGCACTGAGCTCTAGTTGGAGGACATCAGCATTTGTGAAAACAACAACAACAACAAAAACACAGAACAACATCAACCAAAGCAGATTCCAGAAATATGAGGTCTGCCCACCCTTGCAGCAGACCTCTCTCATTCTCTCTCATATTTTCCTAGACTCGGTACAGGATCTCCCTACAAAGCACAGGAGCAGTGATATGCAACGACACTTGTCCAGTTTACCAATCTACAAATACTCCCCTTAAAAGCATTGTTCTGAGATACAGCCTGCACAGGGAAAGATATTATATTGTTGCCAAGGTATATGTGCACACATGAACCAATTTACTTCAGCAGAGCCAGGCCCTATAGTCCCCTCTCTGGCACTGCCCATGTGACCTCACTTTCTTCCAGCAGCTGCTGCTGCATACAGCTAGAGTACTTAATCTAGCCGTTTCTAGAGAAGCATCTTAATCACATGCATCTCCATGTGAGCCAAAATCATGAGCAGGCTTTGTTCCTCCAGATGTCTGGGGTACAAGTGTGGACATCAGGGGGACAACACCATGGTCCCACTCCACACCTGCACATTAAGGCAGGTCAAGTTACGCATATTTGAAGAAGGAATAAGTCGGCATATGAAATAAGTTTTTCATGCGCACACACAGAGTACTTACAGCTATCACAGTTAAACTTCTGCATAAAATGCTTTTCATTTTCCTCTTCAGGATAACAGGGAGATTTATTCCAATAGCACTCAGCTTGTACTCTCTGAACAGAAATGCGTTGAGTTTTTGGATGAAGCAGCAGCAAAAGCAAAGGTTCAAGGACTCTTGCAATGTCATGACGTTGGAGTACTTGATTTAACCAGGCCTGACCAACTGACCAGGTAGAGCCATCTAAACTGTTAAGGCTATCAAGCATAATAAACAAAGACCTGAAGGGGGAAAAAATCTAAATTAAAATGTATCTGACAACTGCAATAGGCCAATAAAAACAGCAAGCACTGTAACAGTTGGCATTGTCTGGAGAGGTCAGTTTCTTCCTGTCTAAACTGCTCAGAGCCAAGCTTAATATGGAATAGTTGCTTATGGCAGGATTAGGGAGGATTTCTGGGTGGAAAGGAAGTGGTGGAATGGAAGAGGTGAGAAAGAAGTGGAATGGGAGGGAGGTGAATGGAAGAAAATAGAACTTGGAAGTAATCCATTACAAGAACCAACATTATATGCAATGTGTTACTTTTGGGTGCGCTTACAATGGGGCCAACAATGCCACTTTTTGTGTGTGAAAAGTAACACTAACTCATTACTTCTGAAACACCACCCTTTCTAAGGTCAAGTAGGTACTGATAATCTTTTAACATTTTCATAAATTTAAGGCTTAGATTATTTCAAATTATGTTTTTTCAAATAACAAAAATAACAAGCAACACTAAATACATATGTAATTAACAAGTAACATTAACATGAATATACTATGCTTTTTTTCAAAGTAGAAACTAATGCTAACATGATAAGGGTTTGAATTAGGTTCCAACCTCTGAAAATGGGTACCCTGACCTCACCTGTTTTCTTGGCAGCCTTCCCATTTTAGTACGTGGCCTTTCAAGAATTGTCTCATAATGGAACATGGCCCTCAATATAAACAAGGTTCTTTATCCAAAATCATCATTTGACCAATCACCATACTTGCAGCCCACAGCATCCTTCATCCTTGTTATCAATTAGCTGAGCAATTTTTTTCTACTATTACAGTTAGGTTACATTAGAAATATTTTGCAGTTCAAGAACTGTTTGACAAGCAGACTTTGAAGTCATTTTTATCATCTGATTTTACTCCCCAATCTCATTTGTCATGGGGGATTTATTTCCATTTCTCTACTAGAGTGCATACAGAAGCAATATTACTACCCTCCACCAAAACAAAAACAAAAAACCTGCAACAGAGTTCTCTGTGCTGCAGGATCAGCCAAGCTTCCTTCTACCCATGTAAAATAAATGTCAGACACTAATGCTAGCAAACAGAATACTGGGTTAGCTCATCTCTTCTGGTCCATCCTCCTTGCCAGACTTTCTCATTTACAGTCACCCCTCCACATTCGCTACAGTTAGGGGCATAGCACTCTCATGAAAGTGTAAAACCGTAAATAACTCTAGGTCTTCCCAAACTATATTTAACACACAAATAAGCATGGCCACCATATTCAACCCTCCTTTGAGGCATCAGGGTTCCTTCCCAAGGCAGAAGTAGTGAGCTAGTGATGCTGACTGCCACCTCCACTGCTGTCCAAACCATTTTTAAGAGGGACTCACAAGCTCATTGGCAGTTCCTCAGTCTCACAAGGCTTGCAGTTCCCATAAAAAATGGCACAGGGAGGCAGCAGAAGTGATAGGAAACAATCTGTGAATAATCAAATCCGCAAAAGTGAAACCTGCAAATGTGGAGGGCTGACTGTACTCTTTCACTGAAGTGAAGATTTGGTAAAACACAATCACTTAAAAAGGAAAGCAAGCAAGCAAACAGATCAGAAGTGCAAAACTGCTCAATGGGAGGTGGACAGAGATAGATGTGACTCTCAGGCAGCTCCCAATCAGCAGTGGGCACAGCCGCCTCATCATGCACATTTACAGAACCAGCTTTACCTCAGTCTGGTCCTGAAGAAAACAGAAGTTATTAGAGAAGAAGACAGTGAGCGCAGCAGTCCAACACTCCAATTATGTTACAGTTGGACATACTCTTCAATTTTTCCCATAACTTTGCATGTCTTACTTTATGGGATAGCTGGGAGGATATAACTGCAAACTACTTTCACTATTTTTCTTACTTAATAGGATGAAGCAGGAGGATAAATTCATAAATCAATTCATTGGAAGACTATAAATGATGTCATTTCACACCCCCACTTTGTAGAAAATCCAAAGGTAGGAAGTGAATCAGGAAACATAAATTTTGCTAAAAAGGTTGCAACTGTAAAATACAAGAAGCACCTCCAGATTACAGTGTTTGAACAGAATGTTGATGAATCAAAGTTTGAACATTTAAACAGGTTTATACTGAATCCATACGTATTCTTCACTAACCTGTCAAATGAACGGCCATATGACGAGGACTTGTTAATATGAAGATCTCTGGTGAGGTGCCAGAGCACTGCAAACTTTGCATGGGCTTCCATCCTGATTTTCTACAGAACAAAAATGACTGATTAATCCACACATATCATCAGTTCTGGTGGGAATGCAGGCAGCTACAAATCTATAACCTAGAGTTATGTACTTGCAACTGCTTTAGGGGCTATGAAGGGAGCATGAAAGTTCCCTAATCTCCACTTACCAGGAAGTAGCCACTGCAATCAACAGGGGTCTGTTCCTCTGTTGACTGTGAAGCAGCTGACTAATGGTTCCTCCCCCACCCCACCCGATGAGCAATCTCTGATGCATGGGGGAATTGCAAAGGGGTCCTGCTTCTCCTTGTCACACTAGAGATCACTCATGGGACCGAATGGAAGTGGCAGCCAGCAGCTTCTTGAGTAACAGGGGAACAGGACTGATTGCACAGGCTGCCTTCTGATAAGTGGTGACTGGGACAGGCTGGGATTCATTGTGTGACTTATGCATATACGTATCTCACATATAGGATTCTGGCTGTAGTTTTTAAAAAGGAAATAACAACAGCAGTCTAAATCAGAGCAAAGTAAGTAAGCATGAAAACAGTACAATCAAATTATTTGTTTGCTTATATCACAAATGAAACAGTGACTGGGTTTGTGTTCGTAATAATTTTTGTGCTTTATTTTAGCATAATCTTAGGTCTCCTCTAGCTCAGCATCAGACCATATCTAATTGCTATTTCATCCCTGACCATAATATCCATTAAAAAAAAATTCCACAGGCAAGTCACTACTGCAATGGCATACAGTTAATACATAATATAATATCAATAAGGGCACATGGTTCCCCAAGCACAGGACTATGATGATTTGAACTACCAAAGATAGTACACACTGTTTTATGATAAAAACAGTTCGATGAAGCCAGTAATAACAAGTCATGCCTACACAATTAAAGAAAGAGAAAATACTAGGAAAAAATTAGTTAAAAGACCAGAGGTAAGATAAGCAAAACAGATTTGCAAACCCACTCCATATAGAAACATGAAACTTGAGATCTGCAACACTGTAACATTTGGAAAAGTAACCGAATATAGCTGAAAACTGAATCCCCTGGAAAGTAGAATCAGTGTCCAGAAAAAACAAAAAGCAATAGCTAATAAAAATGGAATATAATGACATGCTGAAGCCATCTTTAATGGAGCCATGGCAAGATGATGCCTTGGGGCCTAGAGTTATGGATGCCATTAGCATGCTATTATATTCATTCCTTCTACAAGTAAGTTGCCAAATCCATAAAGAAAAAACTAATAATATGACGGGTGGGCATTTCAAGGCCTGTGGCCCCTCCACCAGCACCCAAGAAAACCCGCCTTATTTTTTCTTTCAGGGAAAAAAACACTTCAAAAGCTATCACACTAGGTAAATATGCTGTTTCAGGTGATCTCCCATCCTGAAACGGCAAGAACTCCACGCTCAAACAGCTCAGAAGGTGACTGAGAATAACATCAACACCACTTCTGATCATCAAAATGGCAGCTGCAATGGTGTGGCCTTTAGGTCTCCAGGGGAGCTGAAAATCCATGAGTCTGACTCTGTAGGTTCCAGTGAAAATGAAATAAAGAACCATTTTTAAAGCCAGAAGACCTATATTTCCAAAATGGGAAATAAAAAGAAATGGCACAGCTTTACGGAATTTTAATAAATAAGTGAAAGAACGCTGTATCAGTGGGAGAAAACCTGTACATTTTGCTAAGAAGATGTTGGGATAGCAATATGGCACCAGAACTTAGCAGTGATCATGATTTGACAATTTATAATACAATGCTAAGCATATTTACTCAGGAATGATTTCAATAGGCTTATTTCTGAGCAAGATTCAAAATCCATATTACTGTAATATCTATGTTAGGTCAATCAAAATCTGTCCAAGGTTTCAAAATCTCCAGATTTCTTCTTTAAGGAAGATGTCAAACCCGGAGACCAGAAAAACTTGGACAAATTTTGATGCCCTTTTGGTTCATCTGAAAGTATAACAAAAACGTGAAAGAAAATATAACAAAAATGTGAGGTTTTGAATTTTTCTTAAAATTCCTATGCAAGTGCCTTTAGGATACAATCTAAGATGGTGCCTGTGGAACTGAATCATTCTACATATATTTTATATGTACAGCAAGCATCTCAGATTTAATCTATCATTATATGCAAAGACATAGTCATGTTAGTCTAGATCTATATGCAAAGGGCTATTGTAGTACCTTTGACACTGACAGAAGTTTGTAGTATAAGCTCTCCCACAGTCTGAAAGGCACTACAATATCCCTTTACCTATCATTACATGTTCACTAAAAATGGCTAAAATAAGATTTGATTGTACTTTCATTATGTTTTTTACATAAATTAAAGTTGAATAATGGAACTATAATCAAATCTTATTTGAACCATTTTCAAGTGAACATACAAAGATATCAGTCATTAGTAAAACAATATACCGTGGGAATGAAAAAGCAAGAATGAAAGAGAGGATTGTTTGAGTACTTTATTTATTCAATGTAGTGCCAGCTAGAAAGGTGAACTAAAAAGAACAACAGGACAAAACCAGAGAAAGAACCAGACTGGTAGCAAAGGACTGCCCTGGACAGAAGGCATAAATGAGAAAGGAAGGTAAAACAGGACTGCTTTTTTGTTGTGTGGCACGCATATATGGTTGGTTAATATCTAATTTAGGGTGTATAGTAAGAAAGACATATTATCTGCTTTAGAATATTACTGTTCACAACCACGTGACTCTCATAGATGTAATGACAACACGGTCCTAAAATATTCTTACTTATAGCAGCTTAATTCCCACATTTTACGCACCTCCACAACAAAGACTAGTATAAAGGATGATTTACCTTGTCTCTGTGGGTCAACTGCTGACTGATAACATCCTCACAAATGCTAGAGGATGGAACAAGATTGTGCAGCTGGAAAAAAAGCTCCACACTCTTCTGGTGATGTTGAGGAGTTCCATCACCTAACTGGTCCCATAGAGTCAATGCCACATGCTTTTGGAGGAACACAGGAGAATCACACAAACACAGGGAGAGGAAGACAGAGAAGAGAGTGAGAAAGATTGAGAGAGAGAGAGAGAAAATGTCATTTTTTTCTGAAATAATCTTTCCCTCACCGATCAGTTGAGGATATTATAGCAAAGAGTAACTAGGGCTTGGGCTGCTCGAAAAATTGCCCATGCAGGATCAGTAGCTAAAACATCCCTAAAGCAAGAGCCTTCATGTGGTAGTCCTTTCTACCAACACTTTATTTATACTGTCAGCAAATACTTCCTGTCCTATCCTGTCCTGTCCTCTGTTGTAGCAGGCAGAACACAGAACACAGATGTGGCAAGCACTGTATACAAACAGAAGTGGTGTACAAATACACGACCATCTCACTGTACCTTGAAAAAATCTGTTTTTTCAGCCATGTACCGGAGGTTGCCTTGATTGAGAGGAGGTCTGATGACAACAGCCACTCTTCCCTGGTTTGGACTAAGAGGTTGTGCACTTTCTACACTATTTAGATTTTCTCCAGTCACCATTGCAACTGATTGAGTCAATCCAACTAAGTCCATTATTAAAGAAATAGTAACACCCTGGATGCTAAAATCATTTGCTTGCCTGCAAGCACTCATAAGAGTCTGGAGCCACAAAGGGGGTTGCTCTTGCTCACAATCTGCAATGGAGAAGAATATATTCCTATTAAGAAGCCATCATTGCCATCATCATCATCATCATCATCATCATCATCATCATCATCATCATCCCCATCTTGCTTATCTACTATATCACCATCATCAACATAAACTCTTTTGCTTGTAGTTTTAAGAAACCTAAAATTTATTTGTATTTTGACAAATTCCGTTTAGTTACACAAAACAAAACTGACATTTTTCAATTACAAAAAAAGAAAAAAAGAAAAAGAGGCTTGTTTAGAGTTCTACTCTTTATGTACTCTCCATGTCCCCTCTCTAATGTCAATCTGTTATGATCAGGATAACTCTGATACCCACAGAGACAAAAAGACTGAAAGAATATGATGGTTAGCCACCTACTCTGAGAACTAGAATTTGTCAGGCATAAATTCTGGAGACATATCTTTTTGAAATGTTTGTTACATTGATTTTCAAATTGCTGTGTAGGTAGATAAAGAGTGTTGTTCTACATGCATGTTAAATTTGTCTGGTTCAGTACATTGTTTCTTAGTTACTGCATTTCATATGGAAGCTAACAAGAAGAATTTGCCTCCTATTTCAATCTCTTCAGTCTACATCTTCTGAAAATTATTAATGCATATGGAAGCATCAGATTTCAGCTGAAACTGGGAGTTAAGCAGGGTCAGTCCTTGTTAGTACTTGGATGGGAGACTGCCAACAAATACCAGGTGCTATAACTATATTTCAGAGAAAGGAACTGTCGAAATCATTTCTGAGTATTTCTTGCCTAAAATACCCTATGAAATTCACAGGATTGCCATAAGTCGACAGGTGACTTGAGGGCATACAAACACCCACACTGTCTCTCCTTTTTCTTTTAACACCCCCTGAAGAAGGCTATGTAAATATTTCTTGGCCAAAACATGTTAGGCTAATTTGTGAAATAAAACTGCTTTTAAAATGCACACTGCACTTCAATCTCTCCAGCATATTGAATTTATTAGATATTTCCAGTTCCTTCTACCTTTTTTTTAAAATCAAGAGTCTTGAAGGTGGATGGGCAACTTCTTCAGAATGGGGTGACAGCATTCACATTGTTTTTCCACAAACAAACTGTCTTTCTCAAATCTACCTCATGTTCCTACCACTGCCATACCTGTTGCTGTCATTTGGAACCTGCTATGGTTTTTTTCTGCAGCCACCACAATACCCCAGTTATTACACTGGAAAACATGGCATACAGGGAAAGCTATGTGTTCTTTCTCAGCAGAATCACTGGGATTTTGCAACGTGGAGGAGGCAGACAACTGACTGGAAGTGCGTTGCCCAACCTGGCCTAGAAGGATGTCTCAGTGCAGAAACTTATCAAAAGCTCCAGAGGAAAGAACCGCTTTGAGAGAAATCAAGGCATACTGCTACTCCTACGAAAGTATACTCTCCAACATTTCACATTTGAAACTTGGGATGTATGTGTCCAAACAACATCCGAGTGTAGTCAAGATGGCAAAAGTTATTAATAAGGAAGAACACACAAGTTAGGAGAGGTTGCAGTGGTTTGCTTTTGCCCAACCCTACAGGGAAGGACAAAAACTGTTCCCTCCTGTCGTCTCCCCGCTACTGAGTTCACTGAGTGCAAACTACTTTTGCAATGCGAACTCAGCTTGCAGGAATGGAGGTACGCTGAGGACAAAGGGGGAATGTGGGAAGAAAAGAGAGAAACAGACATTTTCAAAGCAGCTGAAAAAGTGGGATGAAAGATTAACTGGGATAGTCACTGCAAAATTGGGACACTTGTCCCAAAACTGGGACAGTTGAATGATCTCATGGCTGTCCATCAGGGGTGGGCAATTGCATGGGGGCCAGGGGCTGATATCCCTCTCAGGCCACACCCTCCCACAGCAACCGCAAATACTCTCATTTTCTTCTGCAGTCTCTCTCAAAATGGCAACAGGAAGTGATATGTATCATTTCCTGTTGCCATTTTGAGAGGGACTGCATAAGAAAATAGAGGTATTCAGGAGTAGCACAGGGTTCCAGTGTCCTTGTGGGGGTGAGGGGAGATGTTTTTGTATGCTCTTCACATTTGGAGGGCTTTCTGTGAGATTTGAGGGCAAAAACTGTCTGGAAATTGCAACTTTTTTACATTGGGGGGATTTCAGGGACCACAAAAGGAGGGGGCTCTAGGGGCCACATGATCTAAGGGCTCCACTATGGTATAGCTAAAAAACAGTAATTTCACTTAAGGAAATGTCATACAAAGCATCACAAGACTCTAAAAACACTAGGATACAAATGATAGAATCAAATGCCACACTGAACACTGGTGGACATGACTATATTAAATGTATTTATGTCTATAGCTGAATCATGTCTAATCACTCTGATTAAGACCTAGGATACCTCAGACCACACCATTTTTACTAGGAGACATTTTAACTTTCAAAAAATTTCAACAAACAAAGAAGAACTGGATTTGTGCTTACATCAAAGGCCAACAAATGAAAAGGCAAGGTAACAAGACTCTGTATTTTACCAAAAGTGGTGTTTTAAATTCAGACAGGAAAGGAAACTCAGCAGAGAAGGAATAAAAATGCCACAAATTACTCACCAATGCCTGTCTTCTCAGCATGAATTTCAGATGTGTGGTTTCCCTCTGCAATGTAAACAGGAAAACTTGAACATTCAAGGAATAGCTGACATGCAGCCATAAAAGCAGAGAGGTATTCTTTTGGTGTTGACTTCTTTGTAATTTTTTTCCCTTTAGCTGCATCTCCTTGTGACTCTCTAGGGCATTGCACAGCCTCTCCTTTCCCTCTGGAGAGTTCCTCCTGAAGTTCTGTTGCCAAAGGCCGAGACAGGGAATTGCATGGAATGATGTACAGGTTGATAAATCTGGTTAAAAACTGTTGGACATATTCCAAACAACACTGCATTGCAGTCTTTTGGACTGTTGTTGTCTTCCCACTTCGAGATCCTATCCCCTGGATCATCTTGGAAGCAGGTTGCACAATGGTCTCCTCTGAACCCACTGTTGAGGCCGTCTCTGTCTCTGAGGAGGCACTCCCAATGATGGGGATGCCAGGGGTTCCAGGACCCCCACTTAACATCCGGTCAATATCATCCGCTGTGTCTGCCTGGTACTGGACAAACTCAGTAAAGCCACTTTCAGATGAGCGGCTGCTTGGAGGATTTTCACCATCTTCAAAAACATCACTGGGGTTTTCTACTGAAACTAGTGGCATCTAGTTGAAACAGACAGAAGAGGAATGGAATAAAATAGTGAACAAACCACTCCATATTGCATGTTAACACAGACCATCCTTCCCCTTTCCTCAGGGCTGTACAATAGCAGCTTTGCTTATAGTCTAAGGGAAGGTTCAGAAAATCATTTTTGACAACCCACTTGTATGTGTATGTGTATTTTACCACCACTGTTTGACAAGATCTCAAAACATGTGAGAGTTCATGGTTATCTGGCTTTCATAAAGCATGGCGGCAAAATCTCTTTGAATTATGCATTTCTATATAGATCTGTATTTTGAGTAGATCGATGGAAATCAGGGGGATTGATATTAGCGATGACTAACTTAAGTCCCAATGATTTCCTGGAATTGTTTCTAAATATGCCAAAATCTGGATTGAGCTCTAGGATTCTGAGAAGTTTTGCTAAATCCATCTGTCTATTTTATTTATTTTATTTTATTTTATTTTATTTTATTTTATTTTATTTTATTTCCCACCTTTCTCCCAGCATGGGATCCAAAGTGGCTACATTAACGTAACTACTGAAATATTAAAGGTTCACTTAATAAGTGTTGTTGTGTGCCTTCAAATTGTTTCTGACTTATGACAACCCTGAGGTAAATCTATCATGGAATTTTCTAGGGACTACGTGTATGTGATACACCCAAGGTCACCCAGTGGGTTGAGTAGGGAATCAAATTCTGGTCTTCAGGGTCATAGTCCAATCCTCAAATTGCTATACCACACTGGCTCTAAAAACACTTAATACAAAAAGGCAGCATATCACATTAACCTCAGAAGCAAATATAAGCATCTACAAAGTAAATATGCTGTTCTACTCTCTATCAGTGTGTTACTATGATTCTCTTTGCATATCTTTTCACTTTATTTACATTCTGCGCATTCAGTTTGGTAAAAGAGTTTTGTCAATAACTCCACTGACACCAATAACAAGTAAGCATATGCAGAAGTTTGCACCAATCAAAATATGTGGCAAAGAACTACAGGTAACATAATTCTACAGCATGCCCTTTCCATCCCTCTGTCCTAGCAATATCTTGTGCTCCTAACACCTAGCAGCAGTTCAGTAACAGAGTTCAGACTGTAGTTCCCCGCTACACCACAATATCCTGCCTTTCTTTCACAAGACAAATCAAAGTGGATGATAACAAGTGGTTATGAGAATAACAGACAATAAAAATAAAGCAAGTTACAAAAGGAGTGAACTACATACAATAAATACAATCACAGCCACAAAACTCAAAAGCAGCAGTGTACACAATCTCCGAAAGCCTTTTTGAAAAGTGTGCGTGGGGGGGAATCAAGTAGTGGCAGACAAATGGCAACTCTCCTCCCACCCCAAGCCCCTGCCATAATTAAGAATCCCTAGTCCCTTATACTCAGATGCTGAAACTCAGAAAACGTAAACAACATGGAGTAGGACCTCTGACACTGGGCTGATTCTAGATCCAGGAGTGACTATACAGCAGGAAGCAGTTGTCAAGACATACTGGTCCTAGGCCCTGCCCATCATTTAAACCAGCTGTTGCACTCTGCTGGTATGGGCCAATGCCTTAGGAAGCAAGGCTGATGGAGACATGCAAGGGGGCTGTTTCAGTATTGTTGTTTTATATGTGGAACTCTCTGCCCCAAAAGTTTAGGTTATCTTCCTCTCCATCTGTGTTTTGCTCTAAGCGGACATCTCTCTTTAAACAGGCATTTGGCACTGCTGCTATTTAATTTTATTTAGTGAATGCTAGTTTGATTTATTTTGCTTTTGCTGCTGCCTTTAGCTATTGTAAATGTGCACTAATTACACATACACATATATTAAACTGTTCTGCAGTCTCTTTACTACAAGTGAGCACTCAGAGGCACTAGAGCAATGTGTATTCAGCGTATTTGTTGTGCCTTTCTTTTATTATTTTTCACACTTTTTCATTGTCCCTTTTACTCTGTGGCAGCTGTGAACAGCCCCAAAGTATATTCTGGGCTGAAACATTATTGCTACATTCTGATTTATCAAAATTAAATGTATGCCTTTTAGAATTTTGTAGCTTAATTCCCTTTGTTTTCATCTGTAAGTCACTTTGAGCAACTCATTTTTATCAGGGAAAAGTGGGAAACAAATGTCAAATGACAGATGAGATTACATTTTCACCAGCTTCTAGAAGATCGTGCACTGTCCTTTAGGGTATCAGAATATCTGATGATTTTATTTCTTCTTTATTCTCTTCTAGCTTCCAGGTAAAACATGCAGACATGTTTCCAGATAATTAAGATGGTGGGTACAACAGACTCAGTTACCTTTTAGAATATACAGGCTGGCATAAAGCAACATGTCCCCTTCTTGAAGTATATCACAGATTTTTAAGCAACACATCAGGGATTAAACAATCATTTCAAATTCTATAAATGCTACAGAACACAATTTTTAAGACTGAGTAGTTTATCTTTCAATAAAGCAAAAAGAATATAAGCAGAATTACCTTTTTATCTTCCCATTCTTTGATCGTGCTGTGCCTGCTGGGTAGCTGCAAGACACCATCAGTACCAGCAGATAACAGTGGGGGCTGAACTTTGCTAAGAATCTTAGAGCAGAGTTTCAAGGAATCGGTGAGTTCAGACAAGTGCAAAGTCTGGAGGTGGCTCGTCAACGCAGAGATCATCCTGAGTAACAACTGAGGCAGATGTTCAGTTTGTATTTCGATATAGGTCTCCTACCAATAAAATATATATAGCTCTCTTATCAAGGGTTTGTATAATTTATTCTTGTAAGGGTTTGTGACTACAACGTACACATGATTTCATTTGTAATCAAATTGCATAAAACCAGAGAAACTTTTTTCAAAGAAGTTTTAAACAACGACAATGCAGCAAAATCGTAACAGAACGGGGTGACAACAAAGTGACTATCCTCTCTTAGCCTCTCCTAAAGGTGGGGAACTGTAGTGGAGGGGGGAGGCTATGACACAGAGAGGGGACTGAGGGAGAATGGGTGGGGAGACTGAAGAAAGGTAGAGGCAGCACTGATGAACAGAAGCTCTTTTCACAGTTGGTGCTTCTACCTCATTTTAGTGACTCCCTTCTTTTCCCTCAGGCTCATAAGCCATAGCCAACCCCCTGCAGTAGAGCCCCCTGGCGCTCAGAAGAGACTGGGGGTTGGGCTTGAGGAGAGTTGAAGACTGCAGGTGAGAAGGATCCAAACCAGTATCAACACATATTTTCGCCATGTTATTAGCTCATTCGTAGCCCAACCCTATACATTTCTAGCAGAGTCCAATTACACCTACACAGGACTGCAACGTCACAGTATGGAGGGTTGGCCATGCTATGGGGCAACATCCTTTTTGTGGAGTCAGGTGAAAATAACTATGCTGCTGCTAAATGCATATGTAGGGGATGAGAAGGGGAGAGAACATGTATGTGCACTATAGAGAAACAAGGTTCATGCATATTCCACGAGAAAGGAACCAGCACAGTCTATAAAGAATTTCAAAATTGGTTGCTACCTGCTATTCTCCCCAGTGACTTATGTTGCTCAGAACTACCTTATCAGCAATGATAACCTTATCTGGGTAATTGTATCTTCCCTAGTCAAAAGAAACTGTGATTTAAACTATTGGATTATTCATAAAATAAGCACAGCTCTGTGTGTGTACTGTACTACTAAGAGAGCAATGTGCATTTATTGGACAGAAAAAAAAATATTGTGGGGATAAGAGCCTAAAATTGCAAACATCAAATTCCAGAATACATTAGCTAACAAAATATTCACAATTAACTCACTGCTAGTTTTTATCAAAGGAAATACTGGCAGAAATGTGTAAAGGATTATTTTTAATTAAATGGGGAAAACAGGCTGAATGTCATACCTGACAAAGCACTCTCATGCTTCTAGTAGGCTTTGAAATGAAAAAAGCAAAGAATTTGAAGAAAGACAGATAACAGAGAAAAAGCATTTGCACAAGCCTTCATTAAGATATATAAAATTTATAGAACACACAACTGTGGCATGCAAAAATGACTATTGTTATCTAACAAGTTTAACAAAACCACATTACAATGTTTTCAGTATAACAGCATGAAAAGAGGAAGGATTGCAACAAATTCTAACACCAAAAAAATTAAACCAGATCTTAATCCATTTTTAAAAGCATACAGATTACAGTGTGGTAAGATTCTCTAGAGTGAAGTCACGTTATGCCACTACTGAAAGCAATGCTTGCCAAGTTATGTCTAACAGAGTTAAAGACAACATCAAATTTCTGCCACTCCACCTAGCATGTCATTCTACTTTAAAAAACACCAAGAAGATGCAGGAAGAGCACAAACTCTTCATTTTTATAATCTGTGAGCAAAGGGAATCTTACCAAAGATACTATATCCAACAAAAAATCCACCAGCAGGCAGAAGTTGGTGAGGGGGAGTTCAGCGGGCTCACTGCCACCACCTGGCACAGTCTGTAGTCGGGCATGAAGTGTCCTCCTATGGATTGAACAGTAGTTTATTTTATTGGTAGCAGGGCAGCAATATAATTCATGTCATATAATAATACTCGTAAAAATAACACAGTTGCATTTCAGTTACACAGTATCTTTTCAAATTGTTGAAAATTAGGAAACAGAGTATGAAGAAAACTAGGGATCCAGGTTTCTTTATAATTTCTATTACATTTATCCACAAATTAGGCTGACTGAGCAACTGGTATAAAGGTAGATTTTAATTAGTTGTCCCTGCTGACACCATTCTGCCCCTGCAGATTCCCATGACTCTTCCAATACTGTTCTGCAGGGAAAAGAGGGACTGGTAAAAATTGCCTCTCCACACTCTATTGTGGAGCAGGAGCAGAATTCAAGTAACAGGAACTCTGGCTCCAACCCTACAGCACAAGGAGGGAACTTGCATAAGATTGCTACTCAGTTTGAAATAATTGTACCACTTCCTTAGATCAGAAGTGGAATAAGCTTATTCTGTTCCTCTAAGACAGAGTTGGGGTAGCTCTGCATGCCAATTTTATATCCTCAAGAGAGCTCCACCAGCAATAATCCTTCACTTACAATAGAAATAAAGCTATAAGTCGTTATAAATTCATTTCCAATTTTGTAAAGCCTGGTGTGTATGCATGTATGTGGAGCTGTGACTTCTTTTAATGCAAAACTGTTCCTGGAGGCTTTCATAGAATCACAGAGTTGGAAGAGACCCCAGGAGCCATCCAGTCCAACCCCCTGCTATGCAGGAACACACATCAAAGCATTCTCAACAGATGGCCATCTAGCCTCTGCTTAAACACCTCCAAAGAAGGAGACTCTACCACGCTCCGAGGCAGTATATTCCACTGCCGGACAGCTCTGACCGTCAGGAAGTTCTTCCTGAGGTTCAAGTGGAATTTCCTTTTCTGCAGCTTGAATCCATTGCTCCTTGTCCTAGTCTCTGCAGCAGCAGAAAACAAGCCCGCTTCCTCCTCGACATGACATCCCTTCAAATATTTAAACATGGCTATCATGTTCCCTCTTAACTTTCTCTTCTGCAGACTAAACATATCCAGCTCCCTAAGCAGTTCCTCATAGGGCATGGCTTCCAGACCCTTCACCATTTTGGTCGCCCTCGTCTGGGCACGTTCCAGTTTGTCGATATCCTTCTTGAATTGAGGTGCCCAGAACTGGACACAGTATTCCAAACAAGGCCTAACCAATGCAGAATAGAGTGGTACCATTACCTCCCTTGATCTAGACACCATACTCCTATTGATGCAACCAAGAATCACATTGGCTTTCTTGGCTGCCGCATCACACTGCTGACTCATGTTCAGCTTGTGATCTGCCAAGACTCCTGGATCTCTTTCACATGTACTGCTATCCAGCCATGCGTCCCCCACATTCAGGAATGGAAATTGATTTTTCAGTAGAGAAGCACTGGGAGGTCCTGAAGAAGTCTGTTACCCATAAAAACTAGGTTCCACATACAGCTCACAAGCCAAAAATTTCCCACCCTTGCTGTATGAGGAAGCAGTAATATGGAAACCCCTGTTAATTAACTGAAGGACATAGATGTACTAGTCTGGATCACTATGCAAAGAGAACTTGTAACATCTCTGAGACTGAGAGAAAGATGTTGGTAGCACAAATTTCATAAACTAGGTCTACTTCACCAGATGCACTATTAACTAAATTTAACTTACCTACAACATTCTTCAAACCAGCGGGCAATGTAATCCCACATATAATAAGGCTCAAAAGAATTAAATAGAAGATTGGCAGTTTTAATCAGCTCTGCTGTTTTCTTATTTTCTCTCAGTTTGCTGGAAAGAAAAGGTAATTCACAATATTCAGTACGGATGCTTTCACCTACTTGCAGTCTTGTACCAAACCTCTTCCCTGATTTTCCTCACAGTTACCATATCATTTTCTTTTCCTTTCCAATCCTTTGGCTTTCTGCTATCACTTCCATACAGGAAATCTCCAGCTCCCTCCTCTGAACTGAGAAGCATTCAAAAAGCTAGGCAAGATATATACTTGCAGCCCACCAAAAGGTTCCTCAGGTAGACAAAAACTCTTAAACAACTATCTTAGTGGTAAATCTTAGCTGGAGTGTCTCCAGCTACAGCAGGGATGGGCAACTACAGCAGAGATGAGCCAAAGTCCATAAGTCTGACTTCATAAAGGTGGCAAAGGGAATAAACGGGACAAATAAGGAGGAAACAAGTGAGAGTCTAAATGGCTTCCTCCAACAGATTATTCTCAATGGAATGTTGTCCTTAACAGAGAAGTGCTTCCCCATTCTTGAACTACAGAAGATTTATTTTAAAAAGTACATCAGTTATAAAAGTATAGAGCCACAGTTAACTATATAAAAAAGAAGCCTAACTAGCAAGAATTGATATGCAGAGGGCTCTGAAACATAAATACCTTTAAGAACCAGACTCCCCATGGCAAACTGGGGGAAAGACTTTGTGAGACAGCGTAATTTAGGTGCTAAACTGCAGCAACAACATCCTTAGCTTAGGAACTCATATCAATAGCAGGTTATGGGATAAAAGCTACCTCTCACTTGTATAGTTTCCCTTTCCAATAATTATCAATCACCTTCCTTGCTGGCAAGCTCAGTGATATTCAGTGATGTGCAGTAGTACAATGCAAACTCATTTGCCAACAATTAAATGCATGGAAATTTAGAATATTTTGACTTTAAACATACTGGCTGGGATCCGAACAGTTACTTTAGGCTGACTCAAAAGTGTTACTCACTCGATTTTTCAGTGTTTTTTTTTTAAATCCATTACTGACTCCCCCTCCCCCACACACACAATCAAATTGATTGTGTAAGTTCTCACAATCTCAAATTTTTTGGAAAGCCTGCTGTTCAAACAACACAAATTTACAGCAATTTTAGGCCCATGGAGTGAACTGAATGGTTTTTTAAATGCAAGCTACTGGCTGCAATTTTTTCTTTTCAGTCCCTATAATCACCTGCTGAGCTGTGCATGATCCTTGCTGAAAGAAGACTCCACCTGAAGATCCAGTTCAGCTTTGCATTGTGTATATAAGGTCCTAAATACTTCAATCAGAACATCCTCTAATATTACAGGTCCTAAAAATGAACGAGAGAAAGAGCTGCAATTATACAGACGAAGAATTTTTCCACAATTAATAAATGACCTAGTCTCAACCCACTGTAATTGAATTTTAATCAACTGTACAACAAAAGACACTTGTTCATAGATATTATCTTCATTCTTACTTGATCTTGCTATGCAAAACTGATAGGTTGCCAAATTGTTTGTAGAGGCTTGTGATGGTGAACCTAAATTGCAATATGCTTGCTTACTGTTAATGCATCTAATGAAAAGTAACTAATACAAATATTCTGAGTGTACTTCTTAGCATTTGCTTCACTCCAGTGTCAACAGTGAGAGAAAGGGCAAGAGACATTAGCAGAAGGAAATTTTCCAAGCTGCAGAATGCACATATGAATGCACAGGAGCAGACAGCATAAAGTATACACTGGATTGGATCCAGGATTTGCCTCCTGTGGGCAAGTACTGTTCCTAGAAGGTATCTCTGTCAGATATGCAGGGATCCTTCAGGCCTGCAGCACATGCCACAGCTCACTATTCAGAGGGTTCCCAGTTAGGAGGTTATACTAGTCTATGGGGAGAGAAACTGCTTCTACCAGTTGGTTGCTGACTATTAAATCTGGATCTCACCTAACATAAAATACATAATTGTATTTACTACCTGAAAAAACCTATTGGACTGGACCCAGACATAGTCTATTTACAGCATTCCCATTGAACTGAACAGAAACTTCAAATTAGTGACAACTTATCTAAACATGACCAAGTCTGGACTCAACTGATTAGATGGAAAGGCCATTAGACCCATTAGTGTGACCATAATATACTGATTCTGGGTAGACAACTGTGTATTTCCATTGCTAAGACTTTGATTCCTGTAAATTAAGTAAAATAGCTCTTACGTTAGTCCTTTGCAACCATTTGCCTGCATCACAAAGTGCAACAAAGTTGGGGAGAGAGTATAGAAGTATGCAAGACTCATTCCTAAATGTCCCCATGCGCCCTATTTTGTTAAAAGAACTTGATGGTTTTTAAGCGTAAAGATCTAAAGGATCTGGAAGCAATTTTGAACACATTTGCAATACTACCTGTGAACAAAAACCCTAACGCTATGTAGGTAGTAGGTGCTCTTGAAGACAAGTAGGAAAGCTGGAGGTAGCATAGGCAAATCAGCTCATATTCAACTGCACTCATGTTGCAGGCAAATGTCTGCACAGGGTACTGTAAGTATAATACATTAAGGACCTCTGAAGACAATTAGAAAGGATGACACTGACACTACTTACTTGTTGGGGGCGGGGTGCAATGTCTCTAGACAGTGTCAGTGTAATGCACCAGCACACTACCTATATAGTAGTTGTGTTGGTTTCATTAAACTTTAATGTGTGGACATCGTCATTAAAGATTTAAGCTTCAACCTTAATTGGAAAACATCATCACAAGATTGTTTAAGACAGCAGCTTAACCACCAGGGAAAGAGATGATACTGACTTATACAAATAAAATACAGGGGTTTTATTTATTTCCAAAGCTACTCAACTGGTTCTTGGTGACTGCTTTATTTTTATTGGCTACATAATGTGACATTTGACTTGCACCCTGATCCAAATGCTAGTTACACCATAAAATAGTAAAGAGCATACAACAAGGTTATCTTTTTTTAACTATATCTTTGAACACTCTCATTTGCCTAGGAAAGAGCATTACCCATTTCTCCTTCACTAGTAGGGCAACACTGACTGGCCTACCTCATAGGCTTGTTGTGAGGAGAAAATGAGGAGAAGGTGAGGCATATACAGCACTATTTTGAGCTCACTGGAGGAAAGACAGAACATTTTATTTATTTGATTTATATTCTACCTTTCACCCAGCACAGAAGTCAAAGTATATAAGTGGAGCTAGTAAATCCACTGAGTGACCTTGGGCACGTCATATTTTCTCAGCCTTAATGGAAGGTAAAAGCAAATCCCCTCTGAACAAATCTTGCCAAGAAAACCTGTGATAGGGTTGCCTTTGAGTCGACATAAGTCAGAAATGACTTGAAGGCAGACAACAACAACAAAGGACCAAATGCTTGGGAGGTTGTTCACTAACGGTGAAGACTATTCTTTATATATCTACAGCCAATCATATGCACATTCACATACTAGCACAGAACAGCACTCAGGTAGCTACCTAGCTCAGGTTTGTCCAGTAAACTGATAAGAATCCGGAAAGGCTTTAGGTCTTGCATCAATGTGCTCTCCTCCCCGTGCACATTGATTTGCAGAATTCCCACCATTGCCTGTAAAAAAAAAACGGCACTTTGTAGTAAAAATTTAGAAAGAATTTTTGAGCTACAGCAACACAGTGTCAGTAAGAAATCATTCACATTGTTGCAGCTATTCCTACAACCAAGCCCAGAGTGCTAACACATGAACTTATTTGGAGTAGACAGCCAAATTTCTGCTCCCCTTAGCACACTGCCCCCCGCCATTAATATGCTGGGCAAGTGGTAATATAACTTTCATCAGGTTAATTTTGTCATGCCAGGTAGTGAGTCCATGCAACAAGTGCTAATTTCTAGTTTGTTAAGGACATGGGGTGCTCTTGCTAGGTGAAAAAAGAGGGGAATTTCTTGTCAATTCCCCCTTTCCCCTGTAGCCTGCTATGCCCCTAGCCCACAGGGCTGGAGCAGCAAGCAAAGAGGAAATGGGCAAATATCTCCATATTATCAGTGGGGGCCTTCACAGGATTTCCATCCTTTCAGTAAAGATGAAGAAGTCTTCTGTCTGCAAAACGAGACACTCTGAATCTAACCCATGATTCTCTGTCGTGCTGACTTCTAGGGGAACGTAAGGTTATAGCTATGGGTCTAGAAAAGTACTTTCACAGAAAAAAAGAAACTGCGCATGCAAACATACAGGTGTGTGTGCATACATGTGTCTGCTTCAAACACCTAAAGTCCCAACATAGTAATATGAACATCATTTAACCAGTTTTCTCACAGTTCATGTAACCAGCTTAAAATCTAATAATAAGCTAATATTTTGTTATCTTTTAAAACAAGGAACAGTTAGTTTAATGCAAGCATATGCAGGAACTAAAATTGCAAGAAGGAAAATGCAAAGCCTGCATTTAATTAAAAGGCACTTTTGCAAAGTTAAGTTGTTCTGGACACTGATTTCTTCCATGTAGATATTATAATCTAGCATCAGTTCTTTTAGAAAAAAAAAATCACCAAACATGAAACATATCTCCCTGGTTATTTGACCAATTATATTGTCTGTCTCAAAAAGGGGTGCTATTTTATTGATCAAAATCCACTGACATGAAAAATTTCTAAACACGTTACATAATTCATTTGCACATAAGTACTTACGGTCTGCAAAATGGGACCGTGCAAAATGGCAACTTTGGCTTGCAGCCAGACAATAAACTGGCATGTCTATTACAAACACCTATAGCCTAATGTTTACAACTTTTGATCCATCTTGTTGAATAAAGGATATGAGACATGTCTGCCAATCCAGCAGGGACCTGATAAACCTCACAGTTTCTCTGCCTCTTCTATAGCCAGAAATGGAATAGAGGTGTCAGGCACTTAATTGGTCATGTTACATAACTGCTAGAGACTGTTTTCAGTTTAGTAGAACCCACAAAGCTTCTTAGTGGGTACTGTAGCCTGCATTACAAGATGCCCCACCCTTCAAAGAAGCCCCTGTGAGTTATACTATCATTTGTTTCAGAACTGAGCCAACTGTGCAACTTATATGCATGGATACATGGAGATATGTACAGAGGTACCCGATCCTGGGAAAGTTACCGGAAGTGGCTGCAAGAGATATACATATAGATATATACACAGCCTCTAAGTAAAAGGAACAAAGACAAGTTCTGGCACATACTTTCCCATCCCACTAACGTACAAACAATATTAAAAGCATGGTTACCTGAACTAACATTTCCTTAGAGAATGTATTGAAGTAGTATGTAGCATGTTCTTCAGGATTACTGTGTCGTGTGCTTCTAGGCCCTATAATAGCACCATTGTTATCAAAACCTTCAAGTGAAGAAAATGAAGTAGCACATTAATACAATGTTTTAAGAAACTGATTAAGAACAACAAACAGTTGAGGTCTGATAACTTACCATTTTGCCGTCCAAATATTGTTGGCAAAAGGAAAGACCATTTTAAGTTAAATTTAATAAAAGGCAACTAGTTGCATTCAAGAGCAAAACAACAGCTGTTTCCCACTTCTATAGGGATTCCTGGCATTCTGGATGATGAATGCTCAATCTACTTCTTTCAAAGGAGAAAAACACTTTGGACTTCACAAGAATTAACAATGAACTAATTCTGCAAGACTAACAACAACTTGGGATGGTTTATAGTACCTTTCTGAGTGCCAAAAGTACACCCTTATATCCAGCGCCTTGTTCTAAGAATTATAGCAACTCTGTAAAGTAAGTTAACCTGCAAAAGTGAGACTGGTAGTTTACTAGAGTCTAATTAGTCAGTTTAGAGCTGAGGTGAGATGTGAAGAAGAAATTTCCTGGTTTCCAGTTCAGTCTCTCACACTGCACTGCTAAACACACTTAATAGACAGTAAGCCTCATGGCACATTGGGAACTTACTTCTGAGTAGACATACACAAGCCTACACTGCTCAACATTATGCAATACATGCTCCCAGTTCTACAGAGCATGTGCCTAAAGGGAAATGGGAATCTTGCTATTAATGACAGGTCAAGTTGCCTGCCCTGTACGTAATTCAACCTGACTCGCTGTTTCAAAACTGAGGAAAGAGTATCCAGTCAAAGGCTGCACAATAAATGGACCATGTCCTCCTTCCTTCACGTGCTCAGTCCTGTAGTTGCTTCAGACAGGTCTACTCAATTGAGTTGGACTATATATGGGATAAATGTACCACATAGACTTTCAAAAACTTCTCAGGAGATCTTAACTTACACTAAAAACAATTTCCAAAACTATTTGTTCACACACAGTATTTAAAACCACTGAAGAAAAAAGGATCTGAGGAGAAAAATAAAAAGAAAAGAAAAGGCTTGTCTACCTCACCTTACAAATGCCTGCTGAAATAAAATTGTTGCCACTTATGCTACCACCCAGTAAAAAGTGAAGCTAGCTGGGCTTCCTCAAGGAAGGAAATCTGGAGAACACGTGTCACTGTCTAAGAAAACTGGGCTGGAACAGGCCAAAGGCCTCTGCCGTCCAGCAGCCCCTTTTCCACAGTTGTAAGCAGATGCCTATGAGAAATTCACAAGAAGGCTGAGATGGATGTCTCTGTTCCTTGTGCTATAAGCTTCTTGTGTACAACAGCTTCACCATGTGGGAGAAGGAACTTGGATGAGGTCCCTAGCAAAGATATTTGTGCATGGGGAAACTCTTCAGTGAAGAGGCATTTTCTAAGATATCCCAAAGCCTGATACTTTAAAGGTTGAAATTGGCAGTCTTAATTGTGCACAGAAACAAACTGGGAACTAGTGAAGCCATTTTAGCTCAGATCTAATATGCTTCTTTGGCCAATCTATCAGCATTTCACACTATACAGTTAGTGCAATGGTTTAACTGTCATGGCAGCAACTTGAGGAATCCTGGAGTTTGTAGTTCACTGAGGCACTAGAGCTCTTTGGCTGATAATTTAAATCTCACTTTCTAAATTGCAGATCCCAGAGTTCTATAGGACATTGCCATGGCAGTTAAGTAGAATCATAGTGCTATAACTGTGTAGTGTGAAAGGGTCCCTGAAAATAGGTGGGATGATGTTCTCATCCAACTAAAGTTTTTGGATTCTTTTCTAAGGTAACTCCAGATGGAAGACAATATAGTACTTAATTTGGAAGTTACCAAAGCATGAAAGCACACTAGCCAGATTGCCCTTTAATAGGTGCAGGTGCAGTTAGTGAATCTTTTCAAGTAGAGAAAAGGTGCTCCTGGCCATGATCCCACTTGAAAATCCAGGGGCAATGCTGGACCAGAAGTATTCTCAACCTGCAAACCTAACTCTGCTTGGAGAGGGACATGGACTCTAATCTGACGATAGACAGACAGACAGATTATACATATACATATATACATATATTTGGGGTGTGTGTGTATATGTATGTATGTACACACACACACACATACACACACAATCTTCAGATAACCTCCAAAGGCACTTTTATTTGATGCTGAAAATGGTATGGGAGACAATAGAGAAATCTTCAGAACCATACAGGTCAGATTCCAAAAGATAAAGTAGCTATCCCCAACACCATATTTTAGTCTCTGAGTATATTTTTCTATATTGCTGGTGAACTGACGTAGTTTTAAATAAACTACTTTATAGCTGTGAATTTTAAATTGTATTTTGAGGGGTTTTTTTTAAACGGCCTATTCTCTGGTTTAAAGATTCTTGCAATTAGAAAGGAGATTATAAATGTTCTATTAATAACAAAAGCAGTAACAGTATAACCTGCACCCACCTAGAAGCCAGGCATAAAGCCTTCTATTGAGTGACATATCTCTGCGTAGAACTACATGGAGAGATGCTGACAGAATTCTGATCATGTCTGGGCGCGTTGCCTAGAATTGGAAATGTAAACAACATGCAGCAACAGGTTTCACATTCAAAAGTTTGGTTGCATGAAGGAACAAAACATTTAATTCATTTCTCAGTACCTCTAGAATTCATGCATGCTTATATATGAAACCTAACAAAAATAAAGCACTTTTATTAAGACTTGACCCCACTCTATCTCTGCACCCACCAAAGCAATTGCACCTTTGCTGGCATCAGGAGACAGTCACCACATAAACAAGAATAATACAGTTGGCCCTCCACATGTGCTAGGGTTAGGGATACAGGATCCTAGCAAAAGTGGAAAAACTGCAAATATCAAAATGTGTGTGTGGTGTGTGGTGTGTGTGTGTGTGTGTGTGAAAGGGGCGAAGGGATGGTGGGGGGAACAGTCACCCAAGGTCCAAACCAGGCCAGGGAATGAAGAAGGAAGCAAGCGTCAGCATGATGGCCTAGTGCTTCCCCCCTCTCACCCATCTCCTTCCTTGGGTGTGTGTGGGGTACTGGGAGAGGGTTTGCGATGCCATGCTGTGAGTGGTTCTTAGCTGGCCAGGCAGTGGCTGGTGGAGGAGATGGAAGACCAGAGGTGGGTGTTAAAAGGGCCTGTGTGGTCTGATCGAAGCTGCCACTTTTAAGAAGGTTAGGGACACAAAATCCCTGTGAAAGTGGAAGAAACATGAATAAAAATAAAAATTATGAATGTTACTTATTTTTAACCTGACAACAGTTCTCTAGGAATCTCTAGGTTGTTCAGTGCAATTCTACAGTCAGCTTCCAGTATAAGTGGGCCACAGAGTCATGCTGGATGGCCTAGGAATCCAGTGCAACTCTACAGCCCACTTCCACTGAAAGCTGACAGTAGAAACGTACAGGAGGACCTAGAGATTCCTAAAGAAAATATATCTTTTCCATGGCAGGGGCAAATAGAGTAAGATAGACAGACAGACAGACAGACAGACAGATCAACCAACCAACCAACCAACCAACCCACCCACCCACCCACCCATGAATAATCAAATCCATGAGTGCTCAACCCACAAAAGTGGAAGGCCCACTGTAGATAACATTACACGATCCTAACTAGCCTAATGTGATTTCTTAGATCCCAGCTTGTTGAAAATATGAGCTGCTTCAGTCACAAGAGCTTCACCCATTTCACAGTGCTATGCATCAGGTGCTGGATCAAGATCTATACAGCAAACATGACACACACCTAAGAACACGCTCAGATTCCCATCAAGCTGCCCCTGCACATTTTTGTTTCACTTTGGTATTATCTGCCAAACAATGGCTGGGAGAAGAAGCTCATCCATCCCTGCCACAGAAATCTTTTGCTTCAAAGGTCCTTGGTGGTGGAGTTATTCCACCCTATTCCAGCCCTTTTTGTCAGGGCTGTTTTCTTCTCCTGTTCAGCTTGAATGATGAGGATTAAAAATAAAAATCCGGCTACTGAAAAACAGCTGAGGGGGAATTCCATCCCACATCAACTTCTTTTGAAGCAACTGGTTCCTTAGCACTGCATGTACATATCCCCCAACTCCATTTTGGTAAGCTGGCTTGCTGCTTTCTCTGTTCAAACGAATAGAGCATTTTCTATATTCATTTCAACAGCTAAAAATAAACCCTGTCATGCTGAGGGTTTGGGGTGGAATGCCACCTCCCACCCTGACCAAAAACATTTGAACCAATAGGAAACATGGTGGGCTTATCTCCTGAAACTTCCTATTCCACATCCAACTATATGGAACTATTCAGCCATATTTATCCATATTATGGAGAACCATACCAGCCAGAGTGTTTAGGAGATCAGCTGTGACAAAAGCCTAGCACCTGGAGAGTTATCCTATTGCACTATTTACACTACGCAGAGCTTAGACAGTATTGATACTGGCATCCAGTCTATGCAACAGGGTATTTCATGGAATATGCACTTGGTGACACTTTACCTGACTCATGTGGAATGGAAAACAGAAAAGTATCAGGTCGAGTGTGCTCCTCTGTACTAATACACTGGAATCTTGCACTGAAGTGCTTACTGCTTCTACCTGAAATACAATTCCCATTAAAAGCAGGCATAGTCAGTAATACAGAGCATACACTGACTATATCATACATAACCATAATGTAGCATAAGACTCCTTTTAACTATGGACACATTTGCACAATAACATCCACTGATTACTCTCTACACACAATGAGGTAAACATAACTGTGTAGTATTCACAAAAATAAAATTCTGAAATACATGCAAAGGTGTGAATAATACCAGACACTCAGGTGTATAATGCCATGGTATCCAAAACAGTAAATAACAGACTATTATATGCCCCACACATGTTCCATACTTCATGCTTATTTATACATATACCTACACTGAAGATAATTTACAGGTTATATATTGGTTTAAAAAAAAATATGGATGGTTGTCTCCCTAGACAGAGTTCTGCTCTGAATACTCCAGCTGGTAGAAAACAAGGAAGCATCAGTTCGTCCCTTACACTGCAACTTCCAGCACATGTTCCAGAGAGTCCCCTGGTTTTCCAGAGCAGATTTCTGGAAACATATGAGGCATCATGGAGAAGGGGAGAACAGCAAAAATCAGTTACTCCTTATCCTAGCAGTGTGATTCCTCCAATGATTTATAAGTTTTCCATAGATAGAAGGAACAGATAGAAGATGTCACGTTTCCAACTGCAGATCTTTCAGAAATAGCATTTATTAAATGCTGACACCATAATAAATTTTGAAGGTATAAAGTAACTTCATTTTAAAAATTATTTCTGTCATCAAGTTAAAATACTGAGCAAAACTCAGTTGCATTAAGCTTTTTCAAGCCCACTGATTTCCACACAAAATAACACGCCCACTGAAATCACAGAGATGTACAAAGTGCTTAACTTAGAATGTGCACCTTGACTGAGACAAACAGGGACACTTATAGTACATATAAAGTTTCTTTCTCAGAATTATTGAGCTATCCAATTCTGGTCATCTGCCACCAAAGCAGAAACTGCTGGCAGAAGAGATCCTCCATTTCAACTGAATGCCTGTCTCTCATGGACTCAATCTGCTCCAGAGAATTCAGCTGTCCTCTAGAGGAGATTGGGGACTCGGGAACTGCTGGAGGGAAGATGCCAAGAGGAAGTCCTGATGCATGAGGCAAGGTCTGCCCTTGTATGGTTGGACGTAGTGCTGTATTGCCATTTTTAAAAGACCATCTTGGCCACAGGTAACATGAAAATGCTTTTCAATGTATCTGCTGGCATATTATACGTAACACGGATTAGAAGTGGTATTTCAAAAAGTTACAAATGAAAGTGAGCGGAAAATTCCACAAATTAAGTTTTACTGACGCTTACCATCAGTTCAATGTCACTGCCTATTATATAGAGCTGATCTTCCATGGAAAGCTTTCTGTTGAGATGGGAGAGGACATATGTAATTCCAGGCAAACGAACTGCAGGACTAGTAAGAAGACTACCCCACAATGCACTGTAGAAAGCAGACTGGTCCACTGCAGCAGCGACCTTCTCCAGCAGAGTGTTTGTTCTGTGATGTAAGTGGCAGAGTCGAAAAAGAAAAAAAAATGAAGGTGAAGGAAAACAAGACAAATATTTTTAAATAAACCCTTGGAGAAGGCCTGTCTTTCACAAATTGAAACACAAGGTTGCAAAAAGTTGGTTAGAAAAGGTGAAGAACATGAACAGAATCTGGAACTTTAGCTCTCTTTTTATCCGGGAGTTTTGACTTTTTCCTCACTGAAAAGCTTACTCCTACAGCATACCACCAACATTTCTGATTAGTAGCCTTATTTACTTAATAGTTACACTGATATCTCATTTTAACTCCAATGAGCTGAAGCCAGTGTACATGGCTTTCTCCCCTACTAATTTATCCATACAATAACTCTGCAATATGGTATGTTGAGAGAGAGAGAGAGAGAGGGAGAGACAGAGAGGGAGAGAGGGAGAGAGAATGAGACTGGCCTAAGATCAGCTAGTTAGTTTCATGTCTCAGTGGGAACTACAACAAGGATCACCTTAAAATTTCATGCACACCCCCAAAGATTTTGTAACAGTAATATTATATGAGAGCCAGCATGGTGTAGTGGTTCGACCAGGATTAGATTCTCCACTCAGCCATGGAAACCCACTGGGTGACCTTGGAAATTTCACATACTCTCCAGCTCAAGAAATCCCTGTGATAGGTTCACCTTAGGGTCACCATAAGTCAGAAACTACTTGAAGGCACACAACAACAACATCAACAACATTACATGAACTTAAAGAGCCTTACCTTTCATAATATTCAGATCCCTCCTCCAAACCAGGAAGTATTCCAGTTAACAACCCCTGCAGGCCTGGTTTCAAGGTTTTGCCCAATGGAAGGTAATAAACTTCATACAGGCTGAGTAATGCTGGTTTAACAGACATAGCAGCATTGGCAAGGAGGGGAAATAACCCAGAGCTGTAAAAACAAAGCACAACCACAAATAAAAGAGATCGATGTGGCAGTTGCATGAGACTGGACTGTTTTACATGTGTAATTTTTACCACTTGGAGATAACTACTAATGCAGAGAGCAGCTTCCCAATTTATACATACTCAAGTAAAAAAGAGAACAAGAATAGGTGTTATAGTTGCATATTGTGCAATGTATTCTGAATTACTTGAAGGGAAAGTAACAATTTGTCTTCTTTTTACTTATTCTCAAAAAAACCAAACACTTGACTTCCCGTCGCACGGCACGCGTGAGCGGTCGTTCGGAATAGCGCTGCGCAATTCCGAACCTCCACCTGCTGGTTCCAGCTGGTTCGAGAGCCATCTGAACCAGCTAGACATCCCCTCGGTAAGGGGGATGCGGAAAAGGTCCAAATGGGATCCAGAAGTCCGGTGCTGAGCTCCCTCTGAAAGGAGAGAGCGGAGGCGCTGTGAAGGATCGTAGGACCGTGACGGAACCTCCAGGCTCGCTGCTTTAGCGGTACAAGTGCCGCCGTCGACTTTTAAATCAAGAAGACACACAGAGACTACAATTAGCAACCCGACCTGGATTACAATTATTTAAGATCGCAAGAAGTACAGACCTGCATTCGCTGAAAGTGAGCTGCTTTAGAAAGAGACCCTGAAGGCTGTGAGTTGGACTGAAAGGGCTGACAATTTAAAGCTACAGTAACCAGGTTGGTGAGTGCGAGGCTGGAATTTTCCTTTTCCTTTTTGCTATTTCTTTGGATATAATATGGTTTCTTTTACAAATAATTAAAGAGTTGACTTTTTTGGACTGGACTGGACTGGGATTAACATTGGAAGGTAAAGATTTCAAGTAACTGATTCAGCTTTCTTGCTTAAAGAGACTTTATTTTTATTTTTTTTCCTTTTAGTTTTGCTTGGCAAAACAGAGAGACTTGTGGATTTATATGCTGTCATAAATACATTCCTCTGGATTAATACTTCTTTTGGGAACTAACTTGGACTTGTGAATTGTTTTCTTGGTTTTTTTTGTTGGAAAATGTACTTTGGTGTGGTGGTTTGATGAAGAGGAATCTCCGTGTTTCTTTTAGTTCATCAAACATTTTTGAAGCTCATTGTTGTCTTTGGCACCTGGATTTTGATTTTGGATCCTTTTCTTAGTGGACAATGGAATTAAATAGAAACTGATTTTAAAAGAAGTAACCTGGCTCTTATCTACGAGCAGACCCACTAATGCCATGGGATTTACAGAGGTATTATTCTTATTTACAGGTAGACCCACTGATGCCTTGGGATTTACCCAGATGTAAGTGGATCTTACGTATGAGGAGACCTATTGATACCTTGGGATTTACCTTGGTGGAAGTGGCTCTTACCTACGAGTAGACTTACAGATGCCTTGGGATTTACCTATGTGTAAGTGGTTCTTTGTTACAAATAGACCTATTGATGCCATGGGATTTAACAAGACGTAAGTTAGAAGCAACTAAAGAACTGAACTTTTGTTTTGGGACTTTTCATGAACATATGTTTTAGAACTTTATAGATTTTTCACATTTAAGAACTTTAGAATTTTATGAACTTTTTATGAACGTTGGAATTGGACGAAATTAGGATACTACAAGACACTAACATTTACAGAATATTGGCTACAGGATTACAGACTGAGCTGAACTGTTCATGTGAAATTGAACTTTTCTGAAGATAAGAGGCTACTGGAACAGCCACTCCCACGCAGAGAAGCTGCTGGATTTTATATTCAAGGTCTTGCTAGTTGTTTACTAAGTTGAGAGCAAGCTTCAAAAGCCAGCCTAGAAGAATTGGGAGGGGGGAGTTGGAGTGAACTGGAGTAAGCTTTGTTTTTAAAGGGAAGCTTTTGTACCAAAAACAATTCTTGTATATATATTTTGAGAAATAATTACTTTGAAGTATTCGAGCTTTAATCTTCAGATTTATATATATGATTTTATTCATTTATTTATCTTTTGAAATTATATTCCTTTTGGATTAATTTAGAGTGCATATAATAAGGTATAGGCTGATATAGACAATATTGCTCTGTATGTTTTTGTGTTTTATTGTATATTTTTCTTAAGAGATTTAAGATGACTTTATAGAATTGACAAGTGCCAGGACAACAAAGATAAAGGTCAAGACTTTTGGAACAAAAATTCTATTGTCAAGAAAATACAAATGGAACCAAGAACAAGGAAGGGAACGGCGGCAGCAGCTGCATCAATGACTACCCAGCCAGTAAGGAGAGAAATGGACTAGAATGCGACTATCTTCGATGGGAAGAGTGGTAGTCATAAAAATGAACATACTTCCAAAGATGAATTACCTTTTCCAAAATCTTCCTATTATTACAAATACTAAGCCTTTTATACAATGGAAGAGAGATTTAACTAAATTTATATGGCAAGGGAAAAAACCAAGAATAAAATGGAATATCATGACAGACTCAATAAGAAGAGGAGGGTTGGGTCTACCGGATTTACAGATATATTTCAAGGCAGCGGCATTTACATGGATAAAAGACTGGATGAATCTTCAAAATACGAGAATGCTGACATTAGAGGGAGCTGATTTAAGGATGGGTTGGCATGCCTATATGTTCTATGGGAAAACTGCGGTTGACAAAGACTTTGTTCATCATTTCGTAAGAAAATCACTACTTAAAATATGGACTGACTACAAGAATAAGAACATTAGGCAACTACCTACATGGGTCCACCCTCAAGAAGCCTTCTTTGGAAGATGGTCTGATTCAGATAAGTGGCTGTGTTATGATGACATATTAGAAATGACAAATCTGAATCTTTTTAAGATGAAATCAAGAGAAAAATTGGAATCAGACGGAATAAAGTTAAACTGGTTCCCTTACAGACAGTTAACTGAGAGATTCCAGATGGATGTGAAAACTTATGGAATAGAACAAAAAGAGCAAGGAAGAATGTTGAAGTTACTGCGGGAAAACCCGCCTCATTTACTATCACATGTATACCGGGAGATTTTAAATCAAGAAAGAGAAGATGAGACAGTCAAATCAGCAATGATATTGTGGGCTCAAAATCTTGGACATCCAATTCAATTAGAGCACTGGGAACAGAGCTGGCAACGGACACAAAAATTTACTGCAGCTCAGAACCTAAAAGAGAACTATTATAAGCTTTTTCATAGATGGTACATGACACCAGAAAAATTAAAGAAGATATATAATACGGGAACAGGTCAGTGTTGGAAGTGTCAGGAGAATGTTGGAACACTATTTCCTACGTGGTGGTCATGTCCTAAGGCTAAAAAATATTGGAATGATATACATAATATGATATGTAAAATATTCAGGGTTCAAACTGATAAGAAACCTGAACTGTACTTATTAAATATGACACATGTGTTAGATGGAACTGTTGCAAAGAAATATTGGCGAATAATGCTGTATATGATTACGACAGCCCGTATTGAATATGCAAGGCTATGGAAAACTGAGCAGATACCTACAACAGAGCAATGGTGGGCAACTTTTATTGAAAATCGGAATGCAGATATAGTCTCTCAGAGATTAAAAGGAAAATCAGGTGATGACATTAACAAAGAATGGCAAATTGTTCTGGAAATGGGTAGGGTGTTGACAGGTAATAATTCTTAATTCATGGTAGCATGAGTAGTTAGAAGTAAAAATCAGTGGAATATCATGGAACATGTAAAGTAGGGTCGAAGAGCAGGATCTATCTTGTATGTTAACAAATGCAATGCGGTGCATAATGTTGATATGTCAATGAAATAACACTATTGAAATCCAGAGAGGAGTGGAAGATAGAGGTAATAGTTCAGTAAAATGTACAATGAGAAATGTTGTTTTATACGATGTAATCACAATAAAATTAAATAAAAAACCAAACACTTCAGTTACTTACTGCATGATAAATCCTGTAATTGCTGGGAAAGTGGCAGTTGTTATAATTAGACAGATTTAATATCAGAGATACAGTAGCCCTTCTTAAAGAAGCTTACTTCCTTAAAGAAGCTTACTTACAGAAGTTTAACAGATCTTACAGAGTCACTGACTGTTACACTTTAACATCACCATGCATTCACTTGAATTCCCTTTTTAAAGCTACCTGTTAACTTAAAAAAACCCAGAATGTAATATGTGACTCACTTAATATAGGCTTAATCACAATGAAACCGTACCTTCATTGTCAACAGAACAGAGACATTATGATTATACCATTTTAAGGAGATCCACGATCATAAAGGCAGGGTTGGATCTAGAGGTGAGGAGAGGGCCTCTTTCAAAAGCAGAACCACACAAATTGCACACAGCACAAATTGTTAAAGGAAGGCGCGGGGACTGAAAAGCAGCAGTACACTTCTGTCAGTAGAGGATGCCATCTTCCATGTCTCAAGAAGCAGGATAACCAAAGGCCTAAATCCAGTGCTATGCTAATGCCCCACTGCTAGTGCAACAAAACATTCTCTCTGTGCCACTAACCAACCAGCTCTGGAGGGCCTCCCAGTGCTCTGGATCAAGATCTGGAGGTACGTCTCCCTCTTCCCCACATTCTATTGTCAGAAGCTGTCTTACTGACAGAATTCCATACTGGACAGCGACCACAGTGCTATGCTGTGCAAATTTTCTTCTACCCCTTAAAGAACAATTTGCAGAACATTGCTGGCCAAATTTATTCTGTCGGTAGACCTCTTGATGCAAGTATGTTCGCTCAAGGTCACTATAATTTCCCATGAACTCCAACCTGACAAAGATGTGAGGTACGCAAATATAGAATTTTAACCTAAAAAACATATTCAGACAATGGGTTGGTAACTATACTTCTCTACAAAAGAGAAAGAGATCCAGTGGGGGCTTCTACTAGAGACAGGAAGTGAGGTGATTTTTTTATTGATTCCCCTTTCTTCCTGCAGCCTCTCTGCCACCTCCTACAGTGTTCCAGAAGAAGCTTTTCAGAGGACACAGGGAGGAAGGAGGAATTGTCAAAAATGGTCTCCTCCCACCTCTTTTTTCAGAAGTAGCACTTCATCAGATTTTTTCTGACAGGTTGTATGAATGTCAGCCATTGCAATTCTGTTTGAAAGAGCTGAAAGTTGCAATGCATTCATTAACAGGGCATTTGCAGCCCAGTTAAAACACAAACAGGTCATCTATGAAATCAAATGCTTGCTTTCCATCTTCCAGCCACACCAAGTTTCTGTGTTCCTGTCCTCTAGCAAAGCACCCACTGCACAGTGGTAGTGGGACATAACCAAGAGATGGAAGAAAAAAAATACAACTAAGGTGGGTTCCTACTGCTCTTCACACTAGCCTTCTTCGCCAACCAATTCTTGTAACCAACAGTTTAAGGCAGCTTCAGAGATGTTCAGTCATGCTCATCTCAGAATTTTCATTTTATTATCAAAAGCATGTATATGTATGTAACTATATATACACACACATGCACATTTGTTAATTCACAAAATAAATCCATCTCTTCAAAGACATGACCTATTTGTTAGTCATTTGAAGTACTAGCTTTGCTTTCTATTATGAGTTATACTACTAAAGGAAAAAGCATTGCTATCCATCCTCTAAAAGACTAATCAATTTAATACTGGAAAAGGTCACTGCTGATGAATATAAAGGGAAGTTAAATAGCTTAAGTCTGAATCTTTTCCACTCTTCTTTCCACGTGCAAATGTTAAGAGGAGACTCTTCAAACAACAAATTGTAGAAGAGGATGCTAGCACTAATGCTTATTGCTGGATTATGACAAAAAGGTTGAGATACAACTAATATTGATGGATGTTTTCTTTACTGTGTTACAAAGAATACCCTCCTATGAACCCCTCATCTGTTTTCTACCTCTCTATGATAATTTTTCTACACTTACAAGAGAAAATATTATTGTTTTGTGTCCATTCTAGGCAAACAGAAACCAGCTGAACTTTGGTCTCCTGAACAAAACAATAGCTTTTTTAATGCCAAACATGTCTTTATCTAGTTGGTTTTCGGTTTTTAGATATCTGTCCTTCTAAAGAAGCAAATTCAGTTTATTTGCTTTTATTCTTCTACTACAATATTAGAAACAGTTTCCACTGCTAAAATGTATCTTTGCCATCACTCTCAGACAAATCCACATGCTTCTCTACAGAGACATGCTCCTGATGAAAACCAGGGGCCCTTTCACACTGCGTTATTATAGCACTACTACGCCACTTTGGCTGACTTTGCAACATCCTATGGAATACAGGGTTCTGTAATTGGTGACCAGGCACCATAGGAGCTCTATGGTTCAGAACTCTAAATGTTCTGCCTTAAACTGCCAATGCCAGGATTCAATAGGATGGAACCAAGGCTGTTAAACTGGAATAACAGCACTATAATTTTGTAGTGAGAATGGACTCCAGGCTGCTCTACACACACCTATCTGTCAGTCATTATTACGAACAGGGGCTTTAAGAGGAAAATAGCCATAAATACAAAAACAATTGCTACCTGATACTAACAAGTCTTCATGCTGCCAAGCACGGGTAAGCATAATTGCATGAAAGCAGTTTAACACTTCAAACAAATCCTTGCAACTTAAACTAAAATGAACAGCTATAATTGCATTTTCCTTTTCAATGGCAGACACATGCCTACGCCATCTCCAACCCGGTATCATGTGTGAGCCCTTTTTTTATATATATATTTGACTTCTTTATTATAATATTTACATAGTAAATAACAATTAATATTTGGTTGCAAGTAACATCTACACAAATTATGGAAATAACAAAATATAACAGAATATTATACTCAATATACATTAACAAAGAAAATACTGGGCTAACTCCAGTAAAGATATACCTCAGTCTTAACAAATTCAATCTCTGAAGGCTATAACAAATGTGTCCACCCAATTCTCCTCAAAGTATGTAATTAAATTTTCCCATTGTTTTTTAAAATCATCTAGTGTTTTATCTTTCAATAACATTGTCAAT
Organism: Cyclura pinguis; assembly: GCA_030412105.1. Taxonomy (NCBI): domain Eukaryota; kingdom Metazoa; phylum Chordata; class Lepidosauria; order Squamata; family Iguanidae; genus Cyclura; species Cyclura pinguis. The sequence goes on from CM059599.1 coordinate 125,916,462, forward strand.
TTATCTACTTCCAATAACTCGCATATCTCTGTAATCCATAAATCAATAGTAGGGATTTCCTCCTCCTTCCATTCTTTAGCAAAAAGAACTCTAGCTTTGGTTATCAAATTCAATATAATTTTCTTATTTTTTTCTAAATATAGCTCTCTACAGCACTAAACATATTTAGTCGATACAATTCTGGTTCCATAGTGAAGCTCTTCTTAATTTTTGTAACTTTTATATGTATGGTTTTCCAATTTCTTTTTGCTTTTTTACAATTCTACCAGCAATGAAAGAACAAATCTTTTTCATATTTGCATTTCCAGCAATTTTCATTCCCTCCTTTATAAATCTTAGCAATTTTCGCTGGAGTTAGATGCTACCTATATAGCATCTTCTAGTAATTTTCTTTTAGTGATTCACAGGTGGAGAAATTTAAATCTTTCCAGGTCTGCAACCAATAGTCTAGATAAAGAGGATATCCAATATCCTGCGCCCACTTTATCATGCTGCTTTTAACTCTAATTCTGATTTTAAAAGAAGTTTATAAAATTTGGCCATGAGATGTTGTTTATCAGCCTCTAAGATGATATCTAACTCTGAGGAGGAATTCCTTAGCAATTCTTCTTTATAATCCAGTTTGAATCTATGATACAATGTATCATGTGCCACTCTTAGGGCCAAAAAGATTGGGCGTAACTGTCAACACAAGCGACTGGCAGTACCAGATTTACTCGATCTTTCAAAAATTTCAAATATTAAGTTGCTCTCTCCTAAAGCTACATATGCTGCATGAGAAATGTTGCACATTTATAAAAAAACATAAAGCATACTGTTAATTTGAGATTAGGGGCATTTAATACTCCAAGATTACCTGTAAAGGAAGAGATCTTTGGCCAGGCGCTTGTGACCAATGATTTTGAAGATAATCTCATATGTCTCAAGTGCCTTCCGGTGCACTCCACCTGGCAAGGCCGGATGAAGGCACTGGGCGAGGCGCTTTCCGATGGTCAGTTTTTTTGGTACTACTTGGTACTTTGCATTGTTTTGGAGAACCTGACAAGAAACATTGCAATGTATTTTAAAAGCTTTAACAGTTAGCAAATTATTCCAAATACATTCTATTCAACAAGCCATTGTGATGCATTAGAAACAAACAACTCTTTTAATTTAAGAAACTGACCTCTTTCATTGCTATTTTTTTTACTTCACTCATATTATAAAATGAACTCGCACTAAGGCAAATAAACAACACCAACAATACACTTATATCCTGCCCTTTTCCCCCAATATGAGGACTCAAGCCAACTTACAGAACTTTAAAACCAGAACAGATTAAAAAACATACAAAAGCATCAGTTAAAATATGTAAACATTATTTTTAAAATAATACTATAGAAATGAAAAGTTTCTTGATTTTTTGGATCTTTCTGCTGTAATGTTGTCTTCCTAGGTCAGGACTGGGGACCATGAAACCATACACGTGTTGGTGGACTACAACTCCCATGAACCCTCATAATTGGCTACACTGGCTAGTGTTGTAATACTGTATAGAGGGCCTCATATTTTCCCATTCTTGTTCCAAACAAATATTGATACAGCAGATTATCACGCACCATAAAGTAAGACCTGAATTATCAGAAAAGTTATGAATGTAACCTTTCCATGCGAGGAAAACAATCTTTGAATAAATTTACATAAATATATACTTAATATTGTGAACTCATGTCACTACCAATTGTCATTCAAATAATAAGATATAAATATTCAAATTAAGCAAATATTTGCTCTCTAATGAGGTGATCTAGTCTTGACAATATATCCAGAAAAAAAAGTTGATGTCAATTCATAAGCAACACCAAATCAGAATCAAAAATACATATTTTCTGGGCTAATATGTTTCCTCCCCTCTAATTTAATTACTTCTGCTTTTACAAAAATCTGCTGTCACATCTTGATTGGCAAATTATGCTCTGTGTAATTTAAACAGGATAAAACCATGGTTTGAAATCTGAATTTTGAGGGGCCACACAGAACATAAACTGGATTGGCCAGTTCAGACATGATATGAAAATACATCTGGCACAGTCTTATGTTACAGATGAACTGGGCTTTTGTCAGCAGAAGTATACCATAGAAAGAGCTAGTCTGCTAAGTCCTCTGAACAAAACACTGAACAATTATAGCTGAGAATTTAAAAAGTAATATCAAAAAGATAAAGAAAGCAACTAAAGCAAAATAGCAGAATAATCATATTAATGAAGTCTAAAACTGTTATAAGGACTGAGGACAAATTCACATCTTTTGACTAGATATGCTTAAAATTTTTTAGGAGTACGTATGTAAGCACACTGAAGTGTGACGCCACAAAACATGTATGTTATGCAGGTACATCAGCTAGGAGTACCTTCAATTACCTGATGAGCATTGCTTGTTATGTATGAAAGGGGCTGGGCAGATATCTTTTTATTTTCTGTTCTAGGAGCAGAGGGCAAGGAAAATCCATGTGTACCCTATATAAGCTACTAATGCTTTCCTTGCAAAATTATTATGGCAGGATTTGTCTGGGGTATATTAAGTATCTTGGGGTTGTTTTTCAATGAAATGGAAACGGTAAGGCACATGTAGAGTATGTTGCACAAGCAGCACAAAAATCTACCTCTGCAATCCTAAGATTTTTTTTTACCCCAAAGGAGGGCACTATGTGCCAGCTGCTCTGAGATTGTTTCAAGCTAAACCCCTTAATCAACTTCTTTATGGTTCGCAACTAGGTTCCTATGCTTCTTTTACTCCATTGGAAGTAGTCAAAATTATTGAGGGCCATTTTACAGGCCCCTCAAGGGATTCGTAATGCGGCATTGCGGCTTGAGGTGGGTTTTTTGAAAGCTGAATCTTGGGCTTGGCTAGCTATTTTTAGATTTTGGCTGAAATTAGTTTTTTTTTCCAAGGGATTTAACCTCTTTGATATTACAAGATCATTATCAGTCAGCTTGGAGAAAAGAAATATCTGCTAATCTTAAACTATATGGCTTCTCTGAGGAGTATCTTCTGTGTATAGGATTTGAAGCAGCTAGCCGAGCCCTCAGTCAACGAATTAAGGATGTAGACAGACAACTAGACCTAGCGACAACCTCAAACAATATTTTAAGTGACACTGCACTGATACCTTTCAAGCCTGCTAAGTATTTTTATTTCCTGACAGTCCCAAATCACTGTAAAGCCTTTACTCTTGCTCAGTTAAATGCTTTGCCGTCAGCGTTATTAGAAGAAAAGTTTAAAAAGGTCCCGTACCTCCAACGTGAATGCCCTTATAATATTGGTGACATTGAAACAACAACTCATGTTCTCTTCTATTGCTCGTATTATTGTGAAATCCGGGAACTTTTTATTGAACCTCATACAAAGCTATTTCCTGCACGGTCAGAGGCTTTCTATACTCTTTTATTGTTATCAGGACAAGATACAGGTATGTCAACAGAGTTAAACCTTGGTACAAGTATGTTGTTTGAGGTAGCAAAATTTTGTGCTGCCGCAGTCAAAATCCACAAAGAAAAGGTTAAATTAAATGTTTAAGTTTATGATTCTGCTAGCTTCTCTACCAATATATGTTTTACTGTCCCATTTTATATTTTATAATTGATATTTTATAATGGATATTTTATAAATAATTATATATTTATAATTTATATTTATATTTTTACTTACATATTGTATTCGAACTTATAACTTACACTTTACTTTTTATGTAATGTCGCTGAATAATGTATAATCTGTGTTTGTAGTTGTTATTATTATTGTTATTGTTATTATTATCATCTTTGGATATGGCCAGCGGCAGCAATAAACTGTATCGCATTGTCTGGGGTATAGGTTAAGAAAAAGCATTTAACAAGAAAGAATGGCAATTCAGTATACTAACTCCCACAACCTCAGGAATGAGAAATGTCTGGCCCTTCATGTTTTTTTCAATTTATTCTTTTCAGAACAGTCCTGTAAAAATATTTTGTTTAAAAAAAATCCTAGATTATGATTCATTTTAATCCTTCCGGTTCTTCTGAAGGGACTTCCATCATACCTTGTTGAGCTTTCCAAGTGAAGAGATTAAATCAGCCCACTCACTGGAGTACTCAAAGCTTTTCAGCGCCTTGTCAACAGCTGCTACATAGTTCCTATACTTGGAGTCACCCAGTAGCTCCAGCTCCTCTGCATTCATCCTCCCGCAGAGTCCCGCTAGAGACCAGCATGAAATTCATGTAAAGTTGTTAGCTGGAAGAGACAAAACAAATGTTAACATTTCCTCTGAGATCACAGCATTTAACTACTGGATTCAGAATGTCAACAAGAGTGGCCACCACAAATGCAAACACCCTGGAATATGAGAACACTGGCACTGCAAGGGAGTATCCTTCCATTTTCATCAGCCCCCTTGCCAAAGACTATCCCATTCCAGATGTTTCTATGACTCTTGGGACAGTCCTTTAGGGGGACTTCCAGAGTCATGAGGGCGGAGGAAAGTCAAAACCTACAGCCACCCTTCCACCACTTCTGCTTCTCTGGGTCCAAGCCAACATCAAATTAATATTTCTGGAAAGCAGATTATTATTATTTTTTTGGAGAATGCTTCAGCAGAAAAAAAATTTTTGGAATGATGAAATAATGATTATATATTCTAATAATGGAGGCAAAAACAGTCATTCATTTTATAAAATTCTAGATCAGACAAAGAGGCTACAGAAATAACATTTGGATTAAGATTTTCAAAACTCAGATCAAAAGGGCTATGTTGGCTAAGTGATTTTGGAAGGTATAGACCAAAAAATAACTTGCTCCCATTGTACCACTGATAATCCAACCTTGGCTCAATGGATCATAAATTCTGTAAACCCCCAACAAAGAAGTTGTCCAAGGGAAATGTGTACTCATATGACTATCTAAAGCAATCAAATCTTTTGTTTCTCAAATTGCTGAGAATAGCCCATTTCAAATTTACAAAATGAGTTACAAGTTCCCACACGATCTTCTATTCCATCTCCAAGATAATCATCACAGTTTCTGCTCTGGTGTCATTTGTTCTCCTACCTCAAGGGTAGGAATCATACAGCACCCTAAAAGTTGCCGGATTCCAGGTATCAGCATTCCACTTAATTGGCCATGAGGTTTAGGGCTGCTGGGAGGCGCAGTTAAATAACATTGTTCCAATCCAGACGGTCACAGGAGTCCTGCCCCATCCTATATTCCACTATTAAGTGACCCATATTAATTAGCAGCAACAGTTACAAATAATGGTCCACGTCCAAGGGAAGGGGGAGCAGTTCCAGTTCCCGCTATAGCCACTATACCTTGAAATTGAAGGAAGGACACTGTTGGGATATAAAGAACATTCACTATTTTTTTCCTTGTCAGTGAAAATGAGTCTCTCAACATAAGAAATCCCTGCGGAGAGGGGAATCCTGCCCATTGTTGCAAGATTTTACATCCCTGTGCATGCGTGAAAAGGCCAGGGCACATTTCATCATGAGGAGCAACAGTCAAATAGATTACCTCCTAGAATTAGTAGTAGACAAGCCTCCCTAAAAAAACAGGTCGAGCATTACTACTGATGCCCCTTGCAACATACAGCTACTGGGGAACTCAGCATTCAAAGGATCATTCCTTCCCATATGTTCTTAATAAGAGATGATATCACTATCTGTGCCCTTGAGTTATTTCCTTAGATAGTTACATTCTGCTTTTTAAGACAGCTCTTCTTCAAGAATCTCTGTTGAGTGAAGAATATGGGATGGCTATAAGCAAAAGGGTCTTTTCAGTTGTGCCTCTCCTCTGAAGAGATCCCACGGTGCCCACCTGAATTCATTTTCAGTGCCAAAGACCATTTTATTTTTTGACAGGCAGCTTAAATTATGCTGTGGCTCTTACATTGTTAGCACTATTTTATATTGTTAACGCTGTTTTAGGCTCTGTGGAATTTTATAACCTCTGCCTTGTATTTAAGTGATTTGTTATGCTCTCAACTGGCATTTCTTGTATGCTATATTTTATTGTCTTATAACAACATGATCTTAAAGCCTTTATTTTTTTTTGACAGTAAGCTGCACAAAAATTTTCTGTCGTGAGGCAGCCTATAAATGTTTATGCATTGCATGAATAAACAAAACAAAATTTTCTATTACTGTATCTTATTGTGGGGACGCTTCCTTGCCACTGCAGGAGGAGGAGGATAGATAGACCATCTGAGGAGGTTTCATCAATTTAATATATCTGCATTTTTAAAATGTTGGGTCCAACTGAAGATGAAAAATCGGAAGCTACACTGCAGAGCTGCACAGTTTATATACCTCCAATCAAAACCATACTCAAAATAAATACTGCAAAAACTAATTTTATACCTTAGTGGTAATACCCAGATTAGCACCGGGGAGTGTGAAACATCATTCTTCAGCTCAGGAACAACAAGTCATAAATAGATCTGTAGCAATATTCAAAAACAGAAGGAGGCCAAGCCTCCATTCAATAGTGCTAAAAATGCAGACAAATATGAAGGGAAATTAAAGAACATTCTGATCTCTATAATCTAATGCTTCTTTAGTCTACAACAACAAATAATATATAGACTGCTAATACAGAATACAAATCTTCCCAAATTTACAGAGATTGTTCCAAAAAACAGTTTGGTATCTCAGCTGAAGATGTGGAATCCCCTGGAGCATGAGGTATTAGGATGGGAAAGCAAACATCAGATGTCTTAGCCATGATGGGCAAGAATCTAACACACCTTCAGATGTAGCTTTAGACTCCAATTTCACTGTAAGCATTCTTGAGGGAAACAGAATTAAACCTGATCTGAGCAACCATAACAAGCGCTTGCCTCTGGCACCCACGAAGCGGTCACTGCACTACAGTTATACTAAAAAGTATAACTGTCGACACTCCACTCTTTGCTTTATCTTTAGGGCCAAACAGATTTTCCAAAAGCGTCTGCCGGGGACAATTCATCTGAAACAATAATGACAAAGACTTCTTCACTGCCAACACTTCTGTTTTTTCATTCTGCAAAGGATGCTCTGGGGTGCTCTGACAGATGTGGCAGAAATTTTCCAATACATGCACTTTAAATCAGCTGTCTGAGTAAAGTATTGCAAGGGAAGAGGATGAACCACTACTATTGGATTAAGAAGTGCTTTGGAAAAATGAACAAATTATTTTGTCAATTAGAGTTAACTTTCTAGGTCTTTAGTTTCTGAAAGTTTTCTAAATCCATTTATTTAAGGTCTCAAACAAGAATGGTGAGTGACTGCTGTGGGGAAAGGATTGGAATAGAGTGGAATGGTTTGAACACTGAAAAGAAGCACTCCATACTGCAAGATTTTGTTGCAGTACCCTATCGTTTTTCTTCTGTTCAGTATTTCCAGGTTAATAGGAACTGACAACTCTGAACACAACCATGAAGAGATCTGCATGTCTTCCCTGTCAGCAAGAAGAAAGTGCTTCAATCCAAGCACGGGGGAAGACGGAAGGGAGTTAGTCTATTTCAAATACTTTGTTCCTTTCTGCTTACTTTTTTAGCCACATAAACCTACCGCAGTGCAATATACAGTCCTTACACCTGGACTAACCAGACCCAGTCTTCCCCTCACAGCTGTCTATTACTGCTCTCCTCTCACAAGTGCTGGGAATCATGGGTGCTGGGAATATTTTGGTCGCGTTGTCTCCAAAGGAAGCACTTTACTTTCTCACAAAGTAAAAAGGCAAGTACAGTATTCACTTACACCAAAGGAAGTAAACGTACTCATTCAGGAATTTCATTTGAGTAGGGAATAAACTTGATACCTGTCCTGGGGGGATCCCATTTGTTGGAGGAGAAAAAACGTCTCCTCTCCACCACATGCCCTTGACTGCTTATGTCCGCAGAAAACAAAGGGACCCACTGATATCCAAAGATACCATGCACTTGTAGGCTAGGACGGCAGACAAAAAGGAAGCAATTCTCTATGCAGCATGTAATTATAGAATTAATTGCTACAAGTTGTGGTGATGATTATTGGCTTTGTTGTTGTGTGCCTTCAAGTCACTTCTCACTCGGGGCCGGCTTTTCTTGGTAAGATTTGTTCAGACAGTGTTTGCCATTCCCTTCCTTTGGGGCTGAGAGAATGTGACTTGCTCAAAGGTCACCCAGGGGGTTTCCATGGCTGAGCAGGAAAGTGAACCCTGGTCTTCGGGGTGCTAGTCTAATACAAACTACACTACACCACACTGGCTGTCATGATCATTGGCTCAGGTGGTTTTAAAAAGAATTTAAAAAAAAAACCAGGCAGGGTACCTACACCAGTGGCCATTAGCTGCCGCCACTGAAACAGCCTTGAGACTCCTGATGGGCCTTTGCCAGAAATATTATGATCAATTACATTAACACCCAGTGACAGGACAAGGAGCAGGAATCACCCAAGAGGTACTCAAGATAGACACAGTACATTTATGTCCCACTTATTTCTGAGTTTTAATATGATACAGGGGCCCTCAATATCCACTAAGGTTTGGTTCTAGGACACCCCCTCCCCCGGATATGACAGTTCATGGATGCTCAAGTCCCATTATGTCCAATGGTGTAGTAAAATGGCATCCCATACATAAAATGGCAAAATCAGAGTTCACATTTTGGATTTTTTTTTAAAAGGCATGGTGGGCTGAATCCATGGATACAGAATCAGCAGATATAGTAGGCCAACTGTATCTTGCTGGATCAACATTGACAATTAAAAACAATGTGAAACAGTGATTCTACTTTTATCTGTGGAATCCTCTGTGCTCTTCAGGAATGCTTTCTATATGAACCCCTAGGGGATTTCAGCAGAGATGTCAGCTGGGGCTAGACCTCCCTGAAATGACAGATATATAGTCTGTGGGTACTTGTGCCACCCTTGTCCCTGGAGGCCTGAGTTGAACTGAATTGTCTTAGCCCCACCTCATCTGGTGCACCAGTCAAGTTGTTCTGATACACAGATAGTTTGCCCAATGTGGTGCTAACCTCTCCTTTGTAATACATTTTCTGCAGAGCTGTCCTTTGAAAAGATCCAGAAATTTGCACCTGGAAATAAGGTGCAAAAAAACAGCTTTTTAGAATGCTGACAAAGCTAGTTGTCAAGGATCACATAACTTCAGTACTGCCCTATTTGCCTACCTATAACCAGATGGAATTCAAGATACTGGTATTTATTATGAAGCCCTAAACAAATGGGGACCTAGTATTAGAGTGAATGCCTCTTCTTGCACCAGCCTGCTAATGTCTATAGACTGTCAGGGTGGGGGGGCTTTCATCCTACCAGTGTGTGCGTGCGTGCGCGCGCGCGCGCGTGTCTTCAAGTTGCTCGTCAACTTATGGCAGCCCCATGTATTTCATAGTTTTTTCTTAGGCAATGAATACTCAGAAGTGGTTTTGCCAGTTCCTTCCTCTGAAATATAGCCTACAGCATGTGGCATTCCGTGGTGGTCTCTCATCCAGGTATTAATCAGTGCTGATCCTGCTTAGTTGTCAAGATCAGACAGGATCTGGTGTCTTTAGGGTATTTAGGCCATCATCCTACCACTTGGAGAAGTAAATTAGGTGATGACACAGGTTTGGGTCTCCTCTGCAGTCCCCCATCGCTGCTGAAATGTCTTCGCTAAAGATGCATCTAGCATCAACTTTAGTGAAATTTCAGTGCCAGGCCAAGGTTCATTCATTTACCTGGGCATGTATGAGCAGTAAGTTGTTTCTCTAATTGAACATAACAAAATCTACTGTTTACTATTTGTTCTCTCTGTTGATTGCTTATTATCATTTTTATTTGATGCCTCTTTCCTATACTTTATTGTCAGTTTGTTCTAACACTGGTGTTACCTGTCTTGGCATTTTTATGAAGACTAACATGAAAGCTATATGGATCTTTGATGCTCAGAGGCAGTATGTCTACAAACACCTACTACTGATCAGAACATCATCTGTAAAGACAGAATTATAACCTCCTTGAAATAAAACCATGAAGCAAAGTCTAGTGTAGAAATCACTCTTCCATCTCTCCCTTGGGTGCTTAATTTGTAAAAAACTCACCCAAACAAAGAAACAAAGTTACTTTATCATAAACTACAAAGTCATATGATGAAATAATAGTTGTGGACATTTTATGTATGGAAGATAATCTACGTAGCATTATCTTCTTCGCAGTTGCCAGCTGAAAAAATGTCACTTTACTAACAGCATTGGAAAATTAATTTTCTCTGCCTGGCACTTCAAAACTTGCACTGCAAAATAGTCTTTCTGTAAAGAAAACTCCATTGACCTCAAGGCCTGTCACATATCAGTCAAAATGAAAGCTCTTTGGTTTCCCTGATACAATATGCAATTTAAAGATTAAAAAGCATTTTTTCAGTTCAATGAATATCTTAGACATTTCATTTACTGGCAGACTAAAAAGTCAATATTTGACAACAGCAAATAAAAAGAATGCATACAAAGTACTTCTCCAGTTTAAACTGAGAACATTGGACACTCTTCTAGAAAGGATAAGCTATGAGGTGACAAAAATGGTCTGCCCATTCCCAAGCAGCACCTTAACATAAGTTATCTAAAAGCACTGCCTAAATTCTTGTCTTAGCTGAGCCAGCCCCACAGTTATTGTTTTATTCATTAATGAAAATATTTATATTCTACTCTGTGTCTAAAGATATCAGAACTATGTAAAATAAAACATGATCAGTTTAAAATACTGTGCATAGATTTTAAAAGGCTAAAAACATATTATACAATCTATCAAGTTACAAGACTAACCCATAGGATATCATCGTTGGCTGTTTTAAGTTGTAACTTCACTGTTGTTCTGAATCACATTGTTGTTGCTGCTGCATGCCTTTAAGTTGCTTCTGACTTAAGGTGACCATAAGGTAAACCTATCACAGCATCTTCTGGGGCTGAGAGTGTATGACACATCCAAGATCACCCAGTGAGATTTCATGGCAAAGTGGGAAATCAAACCTTGGCCTCCAGGGTCATAGTTCAATGCGCAAACCACTACACCATGCTCACCGTCTCTGAATCACATAAAGCAGGTTAATTCTACAGAAGTTATTAACTTGACTGTTTTTGCCTTTGTCCTCTAGGGCATCTTCCACATCCACACCCCTCTGGCACAATATTTCCTTAATGCTTAGCAATACAGTCATCTTGCATTACTCTTGAGCAGCAGGATTCCACTTCCAGACAGCATCTTCTCCCAGATCCTAGCTCTAAAACTGGACCTGCTTTTAATGGACTGGAATACATTCTTTTATCTATTATATTTTTAGAACACAAATAATAAGAGTTCTCCGGGAGGATTACATGATATAAGAGGAATAAAAACAAAACATGTATTCAGGGCCAGCTCTAATACTAGGCAGAGAGACAAGATATTAGGGGGAGGGCAGAAGGAGCAGCAGCAGGGTATTAGAAGATAAGAGTTGTATTGGCTTGCCTTCTATTTGTTAAGCTAGGCTTCTGCTCTCAGGTATAGAAGAGAAAAGTGTCTCAAGAGCAGTGATTGAATTAAAACGCAGCTGCCAGTCTCATCTCTTTCTGTACATAAAATGGAAAGTGCGGCCTCTTCTTCAAGCAAAGTATCTTGAGCTAGCCTTCTATATAATAAAACCAAAAGTAATAATAAGGTACAGGAGAAAAAAAAAACCACAGTGCCAAATATAGAAACATAACTATTACAACAGACTTTAAAAAATCTTAACAACAGATTGTAAAATCTAGTTTGGACTGAGAATATTGGGACTGAGAAGATTTACAATGCTGAGATTAAGAACACTGAGAATTTTAAAAAATGGGAATATCTAAATAAGGAAAGGAATTTTATTTATTCACTGAATTTATACCTGGCCTTTCTCTCAAGATGGGATTCAAGGTGGTTCCACCTGGCACTGAAGAGATATAATGCCAGGTCAGTCTCCTTCAAAAGGCAGTTCTTAAACAGAGTATAACTTCCTTAACTTCAGTCAGCAGGGGCACTTAGAGGACAGCCTCCAAAGATGGGCTATGACTGTGCTACCAAAGGAACACTATACAACCATCTCTTGTGTTGAAATAACCACAAAATAAAAAACAAAAACAAAAACCCCACACCAGTTTAAACTATTAATCCGCACATCCTCATTGCTTTGCACTACTATTTTGGCGATCATAATTCTATTTGTATTTTGTGATATATTGCTTGGTTATATTTGCACTGTAAATTTTTGCTCATTTACTGTTTTACTGTAACTATTTTAGTATTATAAAGCACCTTGGAACTTAGAAGGATGAAAAAGAATTAGATACACAGTATGTAAGTAAGTAAAATAGTATATACTAAATAAAACATCTCAAAGTGTATCTAAATACATTTCTAAAAAAAATAGGTTCCAACTGTAGGCTACAACTTGATAAAACTTCCAGAAAAGTCTTATGTTTAGAAAAGACAAGGCAAAACAGTTCTTCTCACAAGCAGACCTCAAGGAACTTTACTAGGTGTCACTCCCACTGTTTTGAAAAGTTCCCTATTTGGACTATAACTCTCAGAATTCCCCAGTCAGCACAGCCACTGGCCACTGGGAGAACTCTTGTATCTATAGTCCAAAATATGAACACTCCAAGCTGTCATGGTTTCCTAAGAGGTTATTGCATCAACTGTAACTGTTGGCTGTGGAATAAATTAATAATTCAGTATTTATACAGTGCTTTTGATATTAAAACAGTTTGCATACATTGTATCAACAATCTTTAAATCAGCCTTCTGCATCCAGTTCTTCTACATGTGTGAGGCTACAACTTCCATCGTTCTATCACACCGGGAGTTCTAGTCCAACACATCTTAAGAATACCAAGCTAAGAACGGCTGTCTTACAGTAGTCATGGCAGGTTAGTATTCCCCCGTTCCCTGCTTTTTTTTTTTGAGACAGGAGGCTGAGGTTGAGAGAAGTAGCTTGCACACAAGCCACATCAGATTTAAACTAAGGATTTCCTAGATTACATTCAGAAATCTAAACCCTATTGGTTGGTCTCAACTAGAAAGGATTGATTAAAAAACTGTTGAAGGGTGAGTCAGTATGTACAGTAATTCCACTGATTCAGTAGGTCTACTCCAGCTGTAAATAACAGCATGGTGCAGGCCTTATTTACTATAATGTAACAGCCAGTGGTGAACAAAACATTAAAATGCCTATTTTATTAAATTTGTCTAAACATAAAAACCAACCACATATTTGTCAGAACAGATTAGGCCATTGTACTTTGCACATCAGCTGAAGCCAAACAAGGCTACGTTCTTTGAACACAGAAAGAGCATAAAGACAAAAGGAGTTTTCAGAAAACTAGAAAGTCAGTGCCAACAATGGACCTTCTGTACCCAGCAGGATATTTCTAACTGTGAGTACTGGAGGACAGATTTTTTCTTGTGAGTTTAGTCTCTAAAGATACAAGCCAAAATCTGCCCCACTTCACTATCAAGAAAGCTGCAGATTTCACATTCATTCTAATTCCTGTTAACTAGTTGTTCAAGCAATCAGCTACTGTGGATGAGAACTGTAGTCCAACATCATTCTTGCCATAACAAGATCTGTTGGATTTCTCCCTTTACATACTGTAACTACTTGTTCCTATGTGAACCAAAATATTTCTGTGTGAGAAGAGCACAGTCTATGGACAACACAAGGTCCCCAAAGGGCATTTTTTTGGCTTCCCAGCTGTCCTCGCACTCTTCAAACCCCCTCCAAAAATGAGGGTCAAAACTGTTTTCATTTTGCCTTGAAAATGGCAAATAGAAACTCTCAAAACAAACACTAACACGGACATGAGAGGTGCATGTATGTATATGTGTGTGTTTATGTGTGTGTATACACACACATACATATATGGATGTCTGAGTAAAAACCTCCATTCTGAAGAAAAGCAAATTACAAAAACCTTGTGGGCCCTAGCCATTGAGCTCTTATTCAATCCCAGGTCAAGTCCTCAATAATAGTTCAAAACAAGACTATTCCCACGATATTTGTTGTCCTTTTATTCTACCAGAGTTAAAATATTAACTAAACTGGAAGAAATGATTAATTTCCCTTCCACCTTCTTTTGTTGACTTTTCCCTTTCTCAAGGCACCTTGTTACAACAAGCTTTCAGTACCTGACTCAGTTTCTTTGGCTTATTCAGCAGTTCTACTCTCAAATCTCCTTGAGAACCACAACTTTAAGAAAAGAAGCAAGCAGCATTCAAGAACTTTTCATATTCTCCCATAAGACTGGGAGGAAGGTTACTGGTCTCTTGTTTGGTGACAAAGAACTATTGATATTTGGAGCTGATATTTATGGAATAATATACTTCAAGTTTACCTTTTTGATAGTCTAATCATGCTTACTGTCTGGCTCAGTATAAGACAGTACCATTTGCTCATATGTGCAAAAAATTTGAAGCAATTATTTCTTCAGGAAGTAAATCAGGATTTTATTTCTATGTGCAAGTGAGGGATCTCCCCATCTTCTCTATAGGACAATCCTTATTTTCATACACCAACAAACAGCATTTTTTCATAAGGAAAAAAAGTTTTACAATTGTTGAAAGGTCTGATACCGACCTAATGTGTTGTTAGTAAAGAGTGCATACTGCACTGTTTTTCTAGCAGCCTACATGTCTGTGGGTTAAGCATTTACTCTTCCCATTTTGTGCATACAAGGCTGCAGCTGAACTCAGGGAGCTAACGTTTATTCTGTGAGTCCTTAATAGCAAATGATACCCCTGTTATTGGAATGTTCTCCTTCCATTAAGATGCATCCTCTTGAACATATTCATCTTCCCTCCAACAAATCTTTTTAGTGCAACTCTCTATATCACCGATTCCCTCTCTCCTGCAGAAATACCCTATGGGCAGAATCCATCACACACAAAAATTCTTCACTGCTCTGTGTGATCTGAAACTCAAGTGTCACAGAATCATTGGGCAACCAAATAAAGAAAGTGTTGATTCTACGATCTTTTATTTGGGGGGAAAAAGTGTATAAAAATCAGAAATGAAGGCTGCAATCCTAAGCATATTTAGTAAGAGTAGAGTGGAACTTCTTCTCAAGAAAATAGGTTTAGGATGAAGCTGAAAACTTTAAGTCCTTTGTCAACAATGACAACATTTACCACTCACCCTACATGGACAATGTGAATGGAGCTAAGATTACTTTTTAAAAAAAAATTCTGAAGGCTATAAAAGAAAGCCTAAGAATAAAGTACATGCTTTCATAGCCATATCACTATGGAAAATTTTCTTCTCAAACAGAAGATACTCAAATACTCAAAAAGTGTGTTGCATTAAAATAATCTATAGTACAGAATAAAATTAGTGATTATCGACAGCATTTAAGTACAGGAGATTCAATGTGAAAAGGGGACTACAGAGAACATGAAAGAAATATGAGTGACAGTCCAATTCTCTGCACATTTACACAGAAATGTGTCTCCTGATCTTGTGTGTGTGTGTGTGTGTGTGTGTGCCTTCATATCAATGGTTGAAATATGGTGACAATGCACATTTCATGGGGGTTTTTAAAGCAAGTAACACCCAGAAGTGGTTTGCCGTTCTGAAATACAGCCTTACACCATCTGTTATTCCTTGGTGGTCCCCCATCCAAGTCCTAACAAGACCTGATCCCGTGTAGCTTTCAAAATCACAGGGAATCTGGTACTTTCAGGTATTTCACCTTCTCAATAGAACTTAGACCTTTATAAATACAGATCTTGGATTGCTGCTTAACTGAAGACATTATATGACGGAATGCAAAGTTCCAATGGGATTACAAGATCACACTATCATTAAGTAAACCACCTTGGAATATCGTTAAATCAGGAACCTTTGATTTTTTTATTCAAAGTTGTTAAGGGAGTGAAAACACACCTTCAACCAATGTTTTGTGGCGGGGAGAAGAAAAGCAATGACTGCTGCCTGGAGGAAAAGCAAGGTAGATACTATACAGACACATATTTGATAAAATAATAGTAATAACAAATATGACTATTCTTCCCTTTTAGTGCATGAATACAAGCACATAACCATAAAATGCAGGTGGCATTTATCTCAAACCAACCACCATAAAGTACAAAGGTGAAGCGTGTCTACAACAGGCAGATTAGGGTTATCAGGGGAGAGGGAGAAATTCCACCTATACGGGCTCCCCTAAGCATGGGTTAATCAATCCACCTGTACTCACAGACACACGGTTTAACAAATCCAAATGCAGATCCCTCTTGCAAATCTATCAGAGGGAGGCCCAAGACAGTCATAAATAACAACTTCGAAGGCCCCCTCCCCCCTCCCCCTTACTTGACAACCCTTCAATTAGGGGAGGGGGTAGTAAAAGAACGGGGAGAGAAACACGGGTGGCAGCCAAGAGGAATCCTTTCACAAATATTTTCGAAGAGAGAGACCTCCCCCGCCCCCACCCCTACCCTACTCCTCTGAACCTAAACCCGGGGAAGGAACCGACAGGAGCCTCCTTGGGTCTAACTGAAGGACCGCAGGCCCCGCGTCCTTCTCCTCTTCCCGGCCACCCTCGCCCACCCCAGTCCGAGGCCAGCGCTTGAGGACTGACGGAGAGGGGACGCGAGAAAAGGGAGAAAATTACCTTGGCGTCCCGACAGCCGGAAGAACCCCCACCGCCTAAACAGACCGGAGAGGGCACTGACAGCTCCCAGCATGCAGCGCGGCTCCCTCCCTCCGCCCGACTTCTCTTCGCATTACGCTGCAGCGCCTCCTGCCGGAGCTGAGCAGAACAGCACCTTCGTGTCGGCGCCGCTTACTGCGGGGTGGTTTCTCTCCGCCTGTCTTTTCGCACTGTTTTAAGCCATTCGCTCTTCCGTCCCTCTTCCCGGCATCGAGGAACATGTCCGCACGACACTCTCATAGCGCGATGATTCCACTTTCAACCTCCTATGGAATCCTGGGGTTTGCAGTTTCGGGAGGGGCCGGCCGGCTAGTTAGAATTATTTCATGCGGAAACGGCCGAGGCCTGGCCCTCCTCGCCGGGAAGTAACAATCCCACTTAGCTCCCGGGAGAGATGGTGGCCGAGACTTAGGGCCTTTCCACACTGCACTGTTATAGCGCTATTATTCCACTTTCAACGTCCTATGGCATCCTGCGGTTTGCAGTTTAGGGAGGGGCCTTTAGAATCCTCAGCCAGAGAGCTCTTTGGCCTCAGGAAACTACAAACCCCAGAATTCCACAGGATGTTGAAAGCGGAATAATAGCACTACAACAGTGTGCTGCAGCAAGGCCACGAATGGAGACAGATAGGTGCACATAACCTCCACTGTGTGTATTCTTATCTTACATAGGGTTGCAAGACAAAAGTTGATGGCAGGTCCTAGAACTTATAAACTTTAACTTTATAAGGAATTTTAACAGGTGTTGCTCATCATGCAACCGGCTAACAATCAATATCCGCTGAAAACATCTCTTTTACACAATTATTAAGGCTACAGAACTGTCTCCAGTTTTCACTCTGGCAACTCTGCTTATGAACGACCTCGCAATTTGTTGGTGTGTGCCTTCCAGTCATTTTAGACTAATGCACCCTATCATGGGGTTTTCTGGAAGATGAGGGTGGGAGATGTGAGTGATGCGCCCAAGGTCATGGCCAAGCGGGGACTCAAACTCTGGTCTCCAAGGGCTTTGTCCAAAGCTCAAACCACTACACCACACTGGCTCTCGGTTTGCACTTACCTTACCAGGTTCAGTTTTTCTAATGAGCCAATCAGATGCTTCTGGCTCTGAAGCTCTCAAGCAAGCCATACTAAAACGAGGAGAGAGGAGGAGTTTGTGGGAACTTTCTAAAGGCTGATTTTTTTTTCTCACACAAATTCTTCTTGTGGATTAATATCAGTTTTCTCAGACACATTGCAACAAACCAGGAAGATCAAAGCAACTTGTTCCCGCTTAATGTCTGGCAAAAGTAAAAACTATGCCGCTTCTGAAAGTGAAAGTCTCCATGTAGCATTAAACAACTCATTCCTAATCATTATCCACTGGTGAATTTGAATATGGCTGTAAGCATAATTATGGAGCTTTCCCATGGCAGAATTATAACACTTTGATTCCACTTCAACTTCTTTGGCTCATCTTTTGAAATCTTGTTATAGTAGGTTGGAGAAGTACTAGAACTCTCTGGATGAGAATTTTAAATGATCCCCCCTACAAATCCACAGAATTGAATCATGTCATAGTGCTATAATTGTATAGTGTGAAAAGGACACTATATCCCTGTTTGTTGGGGAAAAAAAAGACTCAGACTTGCAATTCACCAACTATTTATCTTTGAGCAGTAGTGTTCTGGTAACTTTGAAGCTCAGTCCTTGATTATGATAGCTCATCTTCAGGTCAAGTCTACAGATGCAGGTGTCTCTGGTGATCTGTCTTTTTCAAAGAAACATTTCCAGAGTTTCCACCTCCCTGAAAGCAGGGCTTTTGTAAAGCCAATAGCCCTTGACCAGAAAAGCCCAAGGCACCCCAAAATACTTTGGGTTACCATAGGATAGCTCGTAACAATGCACTGTTGCTAGAAAAATCTATTTCCCTTCCAGCTTTTGTGAAATTGCAGTTAAAGAAAATTGGATAGTCCAAAGTAGCTGGCATTTAATAGGTATTAAATATCAAAGTCAGAATCATCTATATTTCTGATTTCTATGTTTGGTTGTGAAAACTGAAAAGCGAAGAAAGCCGACGAAGAAAACCAACACTTTTGAAATGTGGTGCTAGGGGACAGTTTTACAGATACCACAGATCACTAAAAAGACAAAAGTGTCCTAGAGCGAATCAGGCCTAAACACTCACTAGAAATCAAGATGACTATAGATGAGGCTGGCTTGACCGACTGGAAAAAGAGTATACTGCCTGATAAAGTGGAAGGCAGTAAGAACAAAGGAAGACTGCATTTTGGGTGGAATGATTCAGTCAAGGAAGTCACGGCCCTGCGTTTGCAAGACCTGAGCAAAACCGTTAGATCATTTCTGCACTCCACTGTTATAGTGCTATTATTCCACTTGCAACATCCTATGGAATTCTGAGATATGCAGTTTAGGGAGAGGTATTTAGAGTTCTCAGCCAGAGAACTCTTTGGCCTCAGTAAACTGCAAGCCCCAGAATTCCATAGGATGTTGAAAGTGGAATAACAGCACTATAACAGTGTAGTGCGGGCAAGGGCCATAGTAACATGGTGTCGTGGAAGTCTTTCATTCATAGGGTCACCATAAATCGAAGATGACTTGACAGCAAATAAAAAAAGCAAGATGGGTGGCAGACGACCTCATTGTCCCTACTCGTCCCAACATCCTGGAGCTTTGAACCTAAGTCGCCTGGATCCTCTACATCACCTCTTTGTACATAAATCTGCATAGGACTGAAAACCAGGCCGGCTTACTTCCGATTAAATGTGCCTACGACAGGGTTGCAAACACTTACTACACTGTAAATAGTCTCTCGATGACAATACAGGGCGGATCAGGTGAGACCAGCTGGAGCAAAACTCATGCACCCTTTTCCATTGCTGCACCTCCATTCCAAGGCAAACCACACGGAGAATTAAAAGAAGCGATTTCTGGTACGCGGGAGCTTTACGGAAACATGCAGTCCTAAAACGCGGTGAATTCGAAGTCCTGCTGGAGGTACAGGGATTCTTCTCCGGAGGCCATTTCCGCACTCGCCGGTTACAGCGCTATGGTTCCACTTGCAACATCCTGTGGAATCCTGGGGTTTGCAGTGAAGGGAGGGCCCTCAGGCAAACCCCAGGATTCCATAGGAGGTTGAAAGTGGAATAACAGCGCGATAACAACCAAAAGCGCATCTCCTCAGAACATTTCCGCACGGCACTCTTATAGCGCGATGAGTCCACTTTCAACCTCCTATGGAATCCTGGGGTTTGCAGTTCCGGGAGGGGCCGGCCGGCCCCTCCCGGAACTGCAAACCCCAGGATTCCATAGGAGGTTGAAAGTGGACTCATCGCGCTATAAGAGTGCCGTGCGGAAATCAGCACAGCCATAGCTTTTTAGCGCGAGAGAAAAGGCAAAACCAAGCAAGGCGATTCTCCTTTTCCTCTGAAAAAACAAAACAAAACCTAGCAGCCGCTGCTCTCAAAGCTCCGAGCTGCTGGTAGGCGACGTGGAGGGGGCGCTGTGCAAGAGGCAGGATCTCTCTCTCTCTTTTGCCGGTTGGGTTTAGACGAGCTGAAGCGCTTCCTGGGCCGGGCTCTGCCAGCGCTTCCCTTCCCCACGTGGGTTCATTCCCCGGGCGGGTCTGAAGCGCACCGGCGGGCGTCCTGGGTCTTCCTTCCCGGCGCTGCCTTCATGGCCCCTGCGGTGTTCTTGGAAGTCAGGCAGAGGACGCAGAGCGGGCTGCTTATTATCCGGTACTGACTCCCTCTTTTTCTAATCGCCTTTTTCTGGTGTTGAGGGTAGTGTAACGCGCAGGCGGGCGGAAGTTAAGATCCAGATGATCCCCGGGTAGATCTGCTGTAGATTGGCAAAGAATTTGAGCACTTCAGGAGTCGCTAAAACAAAGCCCACCCGCACCATTTTAGAAATCCCAGATGATGCTGTGGCTATGAAGAAGCGGGGGAAACTCATCAGATGTGGATTTTTCTGTAGAAAACCTGTGGACTGTCTTCAGTTCTCTTCCTCAAACCCATGTTCCTAAGCTCAAAAATGAGGTTTTAACCTTATTCAGGCATTCCTGCAATTCCCAGTCCAGAGCCCTGGGAGGTTACATTATTATTATTGTTGTTGTTGTTATTTCTTCTATCCTCTATCCTGCTTTTTCTCAGATCTGGACTCAGTGGCTTACACCAATTAAAAAACGACATAGTTACAAATCTACAAGATATAAAAGGGAAAGCAAGATTAAGCAATCAAAAAATTAAAACCAAGGTAAAACATACATCTTTAACACACATACACACAGGGGCCTCCCCAGCAGAACTCAAAGCGCAGGCTGGTTTGTAAGGGGGAACACAAGCTCTCCAATAACCTAAGTCTGAATGAGCTGTGTAGAGTATTGAAGATTGTAACCAGTGCTTTGGTTGTTTCTGGAAACAGACCATCATTCAGGGGAGCTGTTGCAACAAGGGAGTTGTGTGATTCCTGTCCTCCACCCCGGTTAGCAATCTGGTTGTGACTTTTTGAACCAGTTTAAGTTTGTGAACACTCTTCAAGGGCAGCTCCAAGTACAATGTGTTGCAGTAATCTAACTGGAAAGTAATTATCTCGGCTACTATGGTCAGATCTGATGTCTCAACAAATGGATGCAGCTGGCACACAAGCTGTAACTGCCCAAATGTACTCCTTGCCACCGCTGAAACCTGAGCTTCCGGGCTCAGAGTTGAATTCAGGAGCACATCCAAGCTGTGAATCTGTGTTTTCAGGGGGAGTGTGACCCCATTCAACACAGGCTGAATCCCTAGTCCCAGTCTGCCTTCTGATTGACCAGGAACACCTCTGTTTGGTCTGGATTAAGTTTTAATTTGTTTGCCTTCATCCAGTGCACTGAATTTAAATGCACTTATTTAAGAACAAAACAGCTTCTTTGGCTTGTGGTGGAAAGAAGTAATAAGATTGGGTGTCATCTGCATTCTGATGGCATCAAACACCAAAACTCTGGACAATCTCTCTCAATGGTTTCATGAGTATAAATAGGATGGGGGACAGAACCAATCGTCAAGTGGTCAAACAGGAGGTTCCCAGCACCATCTTCTAGGTTTGTCCCTCTAGGAAGGAACAAAGTCACTGTGAAACGCTGCCTCCATTCCCATCCCAGCAAAGTGACCCAGAAGGATTCTATAGTCGCTGGTATCATAAGCCTCCAAGAGGTCCAGCAGAACCAACAGGGATGTATTATCTGAAAAGTACTGGGCAAATTGATCGCAGCAGGCTGTTGAGCGATCTTGATTTTCCACTCTTGGGCCAATGTGTAAAAGATCCCTCACCACTCGAAACAGCTCTGCTGGCTGGCATCCTGCTGATGCAACAGAGAAAGAGAAGAAATTTGCCATTGCTGCCTCTATTCCGTAGAGTAGGCCTTCAGATGAGTTTTAGCCTGTGTTTGGTCAGATACGCTCTGAGTTTTCTGCAGACACTGCTCTAGTCACCTTCTCATTTGTTTCATCACTACCAACTCCCTGGAAACCCAACGGCCTGGTTTGGCTCCACTCTGTGAGAAAGAACACTTGGGAGTGATTGTATCCACTGCCCTGGCCATTTCTCCATTCCAGAGATTGGTCAGGACCTCGACAAGATTGCCTGTCAAGGCAGCAGGAAACTCCCTAAGAGCCATCAGGAGTCCCTCCAGATCCATGCGCCTCCTGGAGTGGACCATCTTAATGGGTCCACTGTTCCTGTAGAGGTTCTGAGTCCCAGCAAGTCTAAACCCTAGCAAGGGGGTGAACTGTCTATAGATAGTTCTTCCATTCCCAGATCACATTCACTCTGTCCATTACAGGAAACAAGATCAGAGTGTACCCAGCAGTATGAAGAGGGCCAGATACCACTTGGGACAGACACATGGTTGTCATGGCAGACTTGAAGTCCTGAGCCACTTCCAATAGGGCAATCTCAGAATGGATGTTGAAATCCTCCAGCACTGCAAGCCAGGAGTATTTGCCAACACCAACCCCAAAATACCTCTGGCTAGCTCAGGAAGGGAGACTGTTGGGCAGCAAAGTGGGTAGTATGCCAACAGAATCCCTAACCTGTCCCAGCCACCCAGATTCAGGTAAGCCCACTCAAACCCAGAAAACCTGGGATGAGGCATCTGGCTTTTGGACTACAGCTACCCAAATCTTCCACCCAGCATAGCCGTACCATGCCAGGTAGGGGAACTAGGAGAGCTGTCGTTCAGAGAAATAATTTCTCTGAGGTCTACAGTTTCCTCAAGCATGGGACCATGAGGAAGAGAAGGATGCGTAGACCACATGAAACATTGCTGCACATGTTGGGTGGACTTCTGCAAAGAAGAATTTTATCACATGCAGCTCTTCTTCAGCCATCTTCAGTATTACATACAGCTGGTGGGAGGGGGCAGAGTAGTATGGTGCATGTGATGTTGGAGAACAGTTACGTGACATGACCCTGCTCCCCAGTTGCATATTCAGGTAACTGAGCACAAGAATGCTCAAACAGGACTTAAGCATCAAGTTTCATTGGGTGGATCTTGGGGTTCCAGTAAAAAAACCATAGTGGATCCTCCAGGGTTGAATTCTACCTTACCTGCAGCCCAAAAAACCGATTTATATGTTACAGTAATGTGCCACCTCTCTTCTATGGAAGAAATACAAGGAGGCCTACATAAAGACCCCCGTGTGACCTTACGGCTGGGCATCTGCAGGCAGCTTCAGCAGTTTTGGCCTACTCTGTTAGCTCAAGCCAGCAAAGGCAATGGTGAAAGATGATAGAAGTGGAATCTAAAAATATCTAGAGGGTCACAATTGCTCACCCCTGGAATATACTGACCTCTTCAGTAAGGCAGCTTTATCATTTGTTCTGAGACAATAATACTCTTCTCAGAGGATTCTACCCTGTCATTTGAAACCACAAGGGATTCCTCAGAACCTGCACTGTGGACTGAAAGTGGGATAATCCCTAAACTAAAAGATCTGGAGCCTTTTTATGCTGCATAATTATAGCATTATGATTTCACTGTAATGGCCATGGCAACATCATTTGGAATCCTAAAATCACAATTTTAGGAGGGGCATTTAGAGTTTTCAGCCAGCGAGCCCCTCTGGTGCCTCACCAAACTACAAAACCCTTGTTTCCAAAGGGCGTAGCCATGGATATTAAAGTGGAATCATGGTGCTATAATTGTGTAGCATGAAAGAGCCCAGGGAAGAGCTGATCATTTTATTATTTTGTAGAAAAGGAAAAAAAAATCAGCCTATCACTTCAAGGAAAGTGTTATTTTTTTCAAAATTGAGTGTTATCCTTAAGGCAAACTAATTTTGTTAATCTGATTCCTGAAATCCTAGAACCACATATCCCCCCACCAACTTCGGTTAAGAGGCTTGGATTGAAGTGTTGTCTCCAAGACATTCTCTGTGACATGGACGCATCTCCCTAACTGCAGAAATAGAGGTCGAATTTCCCATGGAGTGCAGTCCACATCTCTGTTTTCTTTGCTGTTGCTAAACATAACAAGTCTTATGGCCACACTCTAGTGGCTGTAAGGGTAATTGCCAGTGAGCCGTGCATCAAATGAAGCCATATTTGTTACTAGAGAATGCCATTCTATAGATTTATCTACAAATCAGTCTGATTTTGAACTCAAAGAATTATTTTTGAGTAAACATGCATAGGGTTGCACTGGTAGACTACAGCCTTACATAAGAGGGAAACCCTTTATTTCCGCTTGTAAGTGGGCACATTTACTTGGGTCTAATCTGTAGGGCCAACCACTTGCCAAGTTTGGGTAGAGCTGAACCCAGTGACAGATGGGGCTAGAGCTGATTGTAGGTGGAATTGCCTTCTCTCTCCTCTGACATCTGGCAACACAATACACTTCTTGCTCATTCAGCTGCAGGAGGAAGGACAAATTGTCTTACTAGGCATAGTGGCAGCTGGTGGTTTCCATGTCAGTGCGGTGGTGAATCCATTTCAGGTTTTAATTGAAACTTTAAAGGAGTTATCCAAGGTGCTGAAGCTATGGGGGGTAAGGTTCAGCACCTTGGATAGTTCTTTTAAAATTCAGACTAAAATGCAGATTGGATTCTCATCATTCCTCCACCAAAATGGAAGCCACCAGCTACCATGTTCTTCCACAGACCAGACTGAACTGGTCACTTAGAGAAAGCTTTTGAGATGAAGTTGAATGGTTGTTCCACCCCGGCGGTACACACTTAGCTGGGAGAAAGACTGAATAGACATCTAAGCATTTTTCTCTCAATGGTAAGATGAAATAAAACATTATGAACTTTCTTTCACGAAGATGAAGAGGAACAGGAGGGTGAAGTAATCTTGTGCCACTCAATCAGGGTTCCCAATTTTGTGGTTTCCACTCCTGTGGCAGCTGGCAAAACTCAGCTTATAATGCTCTGTAGGTCCACACAATTCTCTAGAGAGATTTGGGGTGTGTTTTCAGGAGACTGCAGGAGAAAGGGGAAGCGCAACCTTGTTTTCTGCTTGTGCAACTTTCAATTCTACCTGCTGGTTCTAATTGTTTTTATGTCTATTTTGTTGTGTTCAGTTCCTTTAAAGCTTGCCTTGTAAATATTTATGAATGGTGGTGCAAAAGTGGTTCAATTTAAAAACAGGATGTTTTCCTGACTTTCACAGTCCTATCAGTATGTTTCTTACGAAGCTTTCTCAAATGGAATATACTTGCTTCTTTTTAAAAAATAGAGAATTGAAGCTGGAAAGCTGGCCTGTGGATATTACTGTGATGCCGTCCTCAATAGAGCTTAAAATTGGTGAAGACTGTAAGACAGTGAACCTTCCACTAGAGGTCAGGATTGTTCCTTCTTCCTGTCGCGGATTGCACTATGTTCCTGGTGATGGATTACACATGAGATTTCTAGTTCAAGCAAGTTTAAACACAAGTAAGAAAGTGACTGGCTTTTAATATATCTACCTGCCTGCCTGTTTCTTTAGTGGTGTGCTTTTTGTAAAGCAAGCAGGTCAAACTGAAGAGTTAAGAACATTTTCCAGAAACTCTAAATTCACTTGAGCGGTATAGGATTGAGGAAGGTTTAACTTTTAGCTGTGAGATTTGTTTAAACAGACTTTGCAGTTCTGGCTGCATCTTTGTTTCTATTTTGCCTCTAAAATTTCATTAGGTTCGACATGGATTTTATTGGATTACTCTCTGTGCTGAGCCTAATGAAACCAAAAGTTACTAACAATCTTGGTTTCCTGGCAAAGCACATGCGTGGCAAAATAATATTGTGGCATTGAAATGAGGTTTTCACGTTTCTACTTTTGTAATTTTTGAGACTCTGAGATACAACTCTGTGCTCTGGCCCTCATTTAAAAAGTTCCAGAAATTATGCTGTTCAGGCATCCTTTCACTTTGCCACAATCTTTTCCTTTACTTTTTTGCCTATGGAAATCTTGGCTACAGTCAGAGCCCATTGTGAGACTTATTGCTGCAATCCTTTGTGAGATTAAACCCCATTGAGCTTAGTGGGGCTTATTTATGAATAGAAATGTCTAGGTTTGCACAGTAATTCACATGAAATGTTGGTCATGGAATGGAACAGAACGGAAATTTCCCCGAATATCACTTTTCCAGTACTCATGGTATAATTTATCAGCTATAGTCTATTAATATTGCTTTAAACAAAAATGGCAGAAATACAATATTTATTTATTTATGTATTGCATTTATTTATCGCCTTTCTCCCAAATGGGATTCAAGGTGTCAGTACTTACCTATTGCTGCTTGATCAGAGTTATATATAGTTTTCATATTATTTCTGTTGATGTTTTCTATATTATATTAATATGGGGAATATGGAGCCCTATAGATGCTGCTGGACTGCAGTACCCATCCTCTTTTACCACTGGCTATGCTGGCTTGGGCTGATGGGAGCTGTAATACCAAAAGGATCTAGAGGGGAGAGATCCCACGTGCTTCCCATATTTTAACAAGATTATGTTGCAACAGTGTTAAAATAATATCTCAAAAGTAATGTGTTCATAAATGCTTTTGTGCTAGAAATGGCCTCTCGTCAGGACAGTTGACCCTTACTTGATTCATGGCTGAGAAAGCCACTTACGAATGGCTAAACAGAAAAACCAAAAAACGTGAGCGTTATCTCATTTGATAGCCATTTTTCTTTCATGGGAAGTAGGCAGTGAAATGGGGAGGGAGGGAAGGAAGGAAGGAAGGAAGGAAGGAAGGAGCAAACATAAGAACAACCCAGATGCATCAGCTGAAATCTCTGCATAGTCTAGAACCCTTTTACCCACATAGGTCAGTAAGATTCCTGTTGGAAGCCCACACGCAGAACAATAAGGGCAGTAAACCTTTCCCATCATTGTTCCCTCGTACGTGGTATTTGGGGGTATGTCAGCTCAGATCCTGGAGGTACCATATAGCCATGATGACTAGCAGGTATTGATATCCTATTGTCCAGATAATTTCTGGTTCACATTTCATCTCAGCTTTGACCTTAGCAGGGGCCCTTTCATTTTACACAGTTTTAGCACTGTGATTCCACTTTAACTTTCATGGCAACATCCTGTGAAATCCTGGGATTTGCAGTTGAGGGAGGGGTATTCAGAAATCTTGGCCAGGGAGCTCCAGTGCCTCTCCAAACTACATAACCCAGGATTCCATAGGATGCAAACATGGCAATTATTCATAGCACTATAACTGTGTGGTGTGAAAGTGCCCTTGGTGGCCATTATTCTATTAGCTTTAGGCTGCTGTCTATGTAATAATGGGATTCATAATGATATGAACCTATTTTACAATAGATTTAGCTGCGTACTCCTTAGTCAGGTGTTGGTTGTATTGTTACCCTGATAATGTGTATCTTGTATCCAAAGTCTTGAACTAAGCTATAAATATTGTTTCTCGTGTGAATCCTGTCCTCTGCAGGACATCTTTTCATGAGAATGTCATTGTAATGTTACCTGCTTTGTAATGTTGGAAGTAATGAGGATTATATTCTTCAATATCCTTCCAGAAGTGCTACCAGCTGTTGGTGATGGCCTTAAATCGAAAAAGAGGTGTACCTTTTACTGCCAGACTTGTGGCGAGAGAGTAATAAGTGATCGGTAAGTGCCGGCCTCGATATATCTTGACTTTTGTGTGAAGGGATGGATTTGGATAGTATTTGGATCCTTCTAGGAAGTGTGAAGACTTCTTGGTGAGGCCTTTGCTCCTAAAATTCTACTTTGTATTGGCATTGCAATGGAAGTTAAAGTAGGACTATGAATCCTTGGACAAGGAAGTAGTCCTTCCATTCAGAGAATTACAGCTTGTTACCTATGTTTTCTTACTCTACATCCAATATGAATAACATATCCCTCTCCCCTCCTTTTTTTTTAGTTCTTTTTGTTTTCATTTCACTTTGTTTATATTGAATCTTCAGGCTAAAGAGCAGGATATTAAGTTTTCCTAATAAATAAATCACAGGATTCAGCCTGAGGAACAGTTCAGTTAGAGTGGGAAGCTAGCACACTGTTTTCTGACTTTTTTTAAGTTGACCCTAAGGAGGATTTTTCATTTCGTTTCATTTCATTTATTAACTGCATTAATATGCTGCCCCGTAACTAGAATTCTCTGGGTGGCTATTCTGAATTTTTAATAATCAGTCGGCATGGTGACCTGAATTTGGTTGTGTTTTATTTGTTTAGTATCGTGATCTTCATAAGACTTTTGTTTGCTCAGTAGCAGAAGTGGTTCAACCCCTCACCCCTGTTTTTCTTGCTAGGAGGCTATCAAAGGTTTTCCCTAATTGGAAGCTACAGAGAAATTCTGGCAGTATTGTTGTTAGTCACAGAACTGGCTCTTTTTTTTCTGCTGCAAGAGACTGAAAAGTGGTGTGCTTGTTGAAGCTATAATATGTGGCTGACAAGCTGTGTTCAGCCTGATCTGTCTCAGGTTGCACTGGCTTCTTTGATGCATGACACGCAGGGAAAATGCTCCTCATGCTCTTGCTCTTTCCATTCAGTTGCTTTCAGAGAACTGAGCAGAAATGGCATTTAAATTAATTTTCCTCTGCTAACTTTTCTGGCATTGATCCTTTCCCATTAATCCCAAATACCACTGCACATTTGCTTTGTAGGTATGCTGAAAAATGAAACACAGTAGAGGCCATCTGTTTAAGTTTCCATTTATTGTGTTACATATTGTGCCAATTATTAAATTTTCTAGCATGCGTGGAAGATTTACTACCATGGGCTAGGAAAACGTGGTAATCTAAGTTCTAGCGCAGCCGCACGACTAAGCTTTGTTTCTCTTTCTTTGTTCCTCAAATGGATTTGTGTGTGTCTTGCTTGTCAGAAGTATGGTATGTAGAACTAGGAGGTGAATTGATTAAACAAAAGACATAAAAACTGGGGATGTGGTTCTGTTTTTGCAAAGGAGACTCATATTATCTGAACTTATGAGGTACTTTTCTAGGTTCATATTGGCTAGTCTGTTTTTTTCTCATGAATATTTGTAGAATAAGTTTGGAAGACACCAATCTAGACAGTGGTCATAAAGGGGAAACTTTTCTTCTGATGCTGCTGAGTAGACTTCTTACTGAATATCCAGCAACCGCTGTAATGAGCTTCTCACCAGGCTCAGCATGAAATCCAAGATTTTATATCAAGCTATTCTATCTCTGTGTGTGGGTATAATATATATGCATATATATATTATGTGGAAGTAATCTTAAATCACCCTAAAGTTTCTTTTGTCCAAACTTCTTTTTAACCCTAACTCATTACAAGTCTTAATTTATTCTGAAACGTTACATCACACAACTTACTGTAGTCTGTGCTGGATGTAGTCTGTGCTCTTGAGTAGCTTTACCTTTAGGTGATACAAACCTTTTGTTTGTATCATTTCTGACTTACGGTGACCCTAAGGCAAACCTGAGGCAGGCTTTTCTTGGCAAGATTTGCTCAGAGTGGGTTTGCTTTTGCCTTACTGAGAGGTTGAGAGAGTGTGATTTGCCCAAGGTCACCCAGTAGGTTTCGATGGCTGAGCAGGGATTCAGACCCTGATTTCCAGCGTCATAGTCTGGTGCACAAACTATTACCCCATAATGGCTCTCCTCTGAGGCATATATTAGCCGTTATAAGTCACAAAGCATGGTTTATTTTTGGACGTTGGTGAGAAACCAATCACGTTGTAATGTCGGTGGTTATTAAGATCTCCTTATGCATCAGACACGGTAGCATCACTTGCAGGTACAATTAAAATTAAATGTAAGGATGTCTGCTCTATCTCCAGAGTCATAGCCCAATGCTTAAACCACTCCACCATGCTGGCAAACCTTTTACCAATACACATATTACACAGTTAATACTTACTATGTGTCCTACAGCTCACATGAACCTTGCTTCATGATTATTTTTTGCAGCTCTTGGAGGCCTACCCTACACATTCTTTTCCTGAAAAAATAAAATGTAAAAAAGTCCCTCTCAAAATGAGAGAATTGTGCCTTCAGGGAGTGATTCTCTTCTAAAACAAGAAGCACATCATACCTTACCTTGGTTAAAAAAAAAACCTGTTTTCTTCGAACCTGACGTGACCTCCCACTTATTTCCATAACTGCAGTGAGGGGTTGTGTGGCTTCTGGGAGACCTATCCCAGTACTAGAGCGCTACCATTTGCTTGTAGTGTGCACATTTCCAAATCGCACTGTAGTATGAAACAAAACTTTAGCTTGGTTTAC
The DNA here is from genome assembly GCA_030412105.1 of Cyclura pinguis. Lineage (NCBI taxonomy): Eukaryota > Metazoa > Chordata > Lepidosauria > Squamata > Iguanidae > Cyclura > Cyclura pinguis. Next base: position 125,946,842 of record CM059599.1, read on the forward strand.
AATACCAATACTTTGGTTTACAATACCAAACATTTTTAGTCGAGTCAGCTCATCAGTATTTGAGATAATTGCATAGCTAGTAATTTAAAATAACTCAGGGATAAGGATTGTTCTAGTACTGGGGTGGAGTAAATGCAGCCTGCGGGCCACGTGAAGCAACCAGGGCCATTTCTATAACTCACACAGCTCCCCAATTTTTTTTCACCAAAATGTCCTCATATGCTCTCTAGGTATTGTGGGGTATATGGGGACATATTCCTATGTTCTTAACCTCTGGACCATTTTAGGGCCATGAGAGGCCTTTAAAAAAAATACAGAAAATGAACCAGAAATGCTTTGTTTGATTCTTTTTTTCTTGTGGTGAGGTGAAGCAGGAGGCATGGGCTCCCTAATCCACAACTCTTGCCTAGCCCTAGTTTCGTGGAATGGAATAAACTCCGGTTTCTCTACCCAAGCGGTACTCTACTACATGGCTTATATTAGTTGGCCTTGTCATAACAACTAACTCATTCTTTTTCATCTTTTTTTAAGGACCTTTCTCAGAGTCCTTTCTCTTCCCAGTGAGAACTGGAGTGACTTGGTGGATGAGTGGTGTTGTCATCCCAACCCCTTCAACGACAGTGTGCTTCACCCACAAAATAATGACTGTTTTCTGGGACACAACTACTTCTTGATTAATCCAGGAAGTGAGTCATGTGAGTCAGGAGCTGAAATCTGTCATTCAGAATCTCAGAAGGCTACTTCTGAAAGCAGTGGTTCTGCTTTGGTAAGTATGCTGGGCAACAAACCAAGAAATTATGAATGAGCCTAATGGTAAATTGCTTCTGTTTTGCAGGGTTGGTGGAATGCACATGTTATATGCATAAGGACCCAGGTCCTTTCCCTGGTATATCCAGTAAAACGGGTCAGGAACCTGTGACCTTTTGGAAGTTGTTGGACTCCTAGCAGCCCCAGCTAGCATAATGATGGGACTTGTAGTCCCACCTGGAGGGCCACAAGTTTCTTGCTTGCAAGTTAAAAAAGATTACAGGTTGCACTCCTGGGAAATAATACTGTTAGAGATTCTTGAATACCTACTGCCAGACAAAGGTGATAGTGCTGTCCTAAGACATGGTGAGTGAAAGACAGATCTGGATCTATCTGTAGAGTTGGACGATTAGTAGTAGATAAGCTGGATTTCTGACTCCTAAATACCCTCCAGTCCTAAATTATTTTGCCAATGTGAAGAAAATTTAGAGATAATAAGGTGTGAGGTTTTCTTGTAGAAGAACTGCAAGCTTAGGTCTGGTACTCTCCTTTCTAGATACCCTAATCTGGCCACAGTGACATATGCCTTAGCCTGTGTCGTAAACTATGACCCCCTGCCTCACACACAGGCCACATGTGCCCTCTATCTTAATGCTGACTACTCATGGTTGCTAAAGGGCATGGGCCTGTTATGCCAAAGACAGGACATGTGGAGAAGCTGATTTGGAAAAAAATAAAGAAAGGAAACCGATTTTGTTATATCTGAGATTGGACGAAGGTGCAATGGGGGAAAGTGCATTGTGTTGCTCTTTGACAGAGACCAGTCAGTCCTCAGTGGTGTGTGTGCGTACACACACACACAGAGGTTGTCTTTCTTTTTCACATTTGCTGTACTTGCACGCTGACTTTTCTTGCACCGACCTTGAGCAACTAGCGTGCCCCCAACAGTTTGAGAACCACTGCCTTAGTATATCTTTTTTGACTATTGTACTGCACTTTATGTGGGATTGCCTTTCAAGAGTGTTTTGAGGTCTCAGTTGGTCCAGAGAGCTACAGCCAGATTATTAACTGAGGCTGGCTACAGGGAGCACACAACCCCCTTGTTGCAACAACTTTGTTGGTTACCAGTTTCTGAACACTAGTCAAAATGCTGATTATGAGCTACAAAGCCCTATATAGATTTGTTGTTGTTGTATTCCTTCCAGTCATTTCTGATTTATGGCAACCCTAAGGGGAATCTATCATGGGGTTTTCTGGGACTGAGGGTGTGTGACACACCCACGGTCACTCAGTGGGTTTCCACCGCCAAGCAGGGAATCGAACCCTGGTTTCCAGTATTGTAGTCCAACACAAACCATTACACCACTCTGGCTCTTTGGATGTAGAAATACTTAAAATAACTCTGCAGGGGTGGAGTAGGGTAGTGTTGTTTACGAGCCCTTGTAAAACAGCTTCACTTCCTATTTGCTTCCCAATGGTTGCCTTTCGCTACAGTTCTGATGAACGAACTGCCACAGTTCGTTCTAGTGAACGAAATAGATCATTCAAGCTTGAAGTCTGTCCACCCTAGCCTTGGTGGACTGATTATCTGACCCAGGATTAGGCAGCTTGATATATTCATGTGTGTTCTTATGTTCATATGGCATGCTTGCAGTGGTATTACAGAATGTGGTCAGCAACTCCGTAACATAGTTCCAGTTGTCGTAGTTTGTCTCCTGAAATGTCCATTGGAACCCAAATATGGTTGTGATTCTTAGAAACAATCACTTTCATCTGGAGATAGGGCTGGAATAGGACTGAAAAGGAGATGGAGGCAAATGGAATGAAGTCTTATGGAGGAATTAAGATTATTTTTTTCTTTAAGTAGCTCATTTGTCAAAACATTTGTCACCCCCCCCCAAAAAAAACCTTTGTAAAGCAGCTATCTCTAGTAGGAAAAAAAAAAGAATTGATACATCCAAGTACTGACTAAAAGCAGTCCTAGTTATAACTGAAAGCACAAACAGCCAGTGTTTCACCAGTCTTCACACGTATGTAATGTACATAGTTACTTGTAATGCTCTTAGGGAAAGTTGCTGCATACTTTCATCACATGGTAATTGTACATCAGCCAAGCATTTGACATGGGAAACTGCTCTTAGCAGAGAACGCTATGGACTGATCCTCCATATCACCTGAAATAATACTTTTTAATGGGTTTGTTTTTCTTGTTTTCTTGAAACTCAGCAAGTGATGAGTCACTGAATAATGAGCTGTTGTGCAGGGTGCTTGTTTTTGTGTGTGTCCTCTCAGTCAGTCCTGAATGCAACTGAAACCACCTGTCCACCCACAGCCCCCAAAATGGCAAAAGACTCTGAATCATTGTTTTAACACAATATTTAAACACTCTGAGGTCAGACAGCATTTTAGCCATTATCTCTAGGGGAAAATATTTTCTTCCAGACAATATCAAGGACCTTTTGGAGTAGAACAACAAAAAGATATTAAGACAGTGTAGATCGCCAGCAGCTGAAAGTTGTCACACAAGATGCATTGATTTAATTTGGGTGGCAAAAAGCACAGGCAGTTTTGTTTAAAACCAATGGGTGCTCAGGAGCTTTTGGTGCCTGCTTTACTCTTATGCCATTACAGGTACCTTCAACTGGGGTGAGAGGTCGGGGGAGAAGATGTAGTGGGCTGTGATCCCCTTTACCACTTCCATTGTTCATTTATTTATTTGATTTCCTTTCTCCCAAAGCTGAGACTCAAGCTGACAACAAGATTAAAAATAGTACAGATAAAAATGCAAAAAAAAAAAAAAATCCTAAAAAATACAGGATTAAAATGCAACTGAGCTAAAGGTAATGTAGAAGGGGAAGGAATCAGTTGCCAGAAGCCTGTCTGAAGGAACAGGTTTTTGTCTATGAACAAAAGGACTACAGGGAGGGAGTTAGTCAAGCTGCCTAGGCAAGGAGCTCTGCATCCTAGAAGCAGCCACTGAGAAGGACCTCTCTTGTATCATCATCTCATCTGGGAGACTGGAACAGAAAAAGGGACACTGTCAAAAAATCTCAAAGCCTCAGCAAATTCTCACTGAAAAAATTGATGGGGGTTACTTCTGTAAGAAAGACTGTGATATTTAAATAAAGCCCCCATATTTGGAAGCAGTGTACTTTTGAATACTAGAGAAGCATGAACAAGGGAGGAAGATATAGGACCTGTTTCATAGCACTGATCCATTAAGCTGAGTATTGTGTAGACCATCCTTTCCCAATCTGGTGCCATTCCAGATGTGTTGAAGTGTAACACTCTTCATTTTGTTTGTTTATTCCATTTATATCCCAATTTCCTCCACTATGCTCAAGGTAGCATAGCCGGCTCTCTACCTCCCTACTTTTATCTTTACATCAGCCCTGTGATGAAGTTCATACTAACAGAAAATGATCAGTCCAAACTCAGTTAGTGAGCTTCATGGTTGAATGGGGGCTAGAACCTGACTTTTTGATGTCCCAGCCCAATATTTTCATCATTACACCACAATGTTTGTTATTCCCAGCCAATATGGTGGTCTCCTCTGACTGTCAGTGGCTTTCCAGAGTTTGACAGATGTCTTTCCCAACCCTTCTTGGCGCTATTAGAGAATGAACCTGTGACCTTTGCATTTAAAGCATGGGGACTGTCACCTGAGCTGTTGCCTTTGCCATCTTCTGGGTCTTTCTAGAAACATCTGCTGGTCACTCTTCAAAGCATGATATGAAGTCAGATGTAGGTCAGATGAAGCTAGGCTTTAAAAAATGTCCTTTGGGTCTATTTCAACAGTATGCCTATGCAAATTAAAACCTTGGGCATACTGTGTAGAGTACAAGTTGGCATGGAAGCCACCAAGGCATGAAGATCCGAGGCTTACAGACAGACTCCCCTTGATACCCCCAGCCACTGAGAAAAAAAAATTAAACCCTAAAAACTTTTTTGTTGTACGATGGTTTTGTATAGGTGAGAGGGAAGGCTATCTACTCCGTCCAAAAATCAAAACTGTGGGCCCGTTTACACGCCACAATTATAACACTTTGATTTTACATTAAGCTACATGAGAGAATCCTGGGTTTTGTAGCTTGGTCAGAGACATTAGATGAACTCTAAGGACAAGTATTCTAAATGTCCCTCTCTAAATTGCCAGTCCCAGAATTTCATGGGATGTTGCTATGGCAGCTAAAGTGGAACGTAGTACTATAATTGTATAGATGTGAATAGGACCCATGTCTGTTCACTTTCTGGATTCTCCCCCCTTCCCATTTTTTCCTTTGTATTTCTATGCCTGGTGTAGCTCATGATGACTGCTAAGAATGACCATTTGGCCCTAAGTCCTGCCAGAATTGTCAACATAATTTAGCTTAAACCTTACTGCCCTGGGGCTTGTCTACATGGCAGAAATCAGCAATTAATTTTATGACACTCGCTTTTGCCTTGAAATTGCTTATCAAGTTTGTAAACCAATATGTGCAAGTCTGCAGTTTGCATCTGCTAGAAACAGACATTTGTAAGTCTAGGTGATGAATTTCAGCATCCTAGCCAAACGTGTTGATTTCCATTAAATTTAATCAGATGTTGGAAAAGGGTTTGGTTGAAGTTTTGTTTGTTTGTTTGTTTTGGTTCTTGGTTTTGTTTTGTTTGAAATATATGTTCTAAAATCCGCCAGCTAACACAGCTAAAAAAACAACTTTTTCAATTGCCTGTAGGATACTTTGCTTGAAGAAATCTGGAAAAATATGACAGGGCCGGTATGATGCAGTGGATACACTTTGGCTAGGGAGACCTTGGATCCAAATGCCACTCAGCCTTTAAAAAAAATGGTTTTTTAAAGTATGATTCTATTTAAAAATCAAAAAAATAAAGAAAAACAAAAAGAAAAAATGGAGAAGAGGAGTACATAGGATATAAACAAGGGCTAGGCATGCACATTAATACAAGGTGACCAGAAGACCATATTTCCTCAAATACATTTTCTTGAAATTGATGTCTTCAAAATACAGTCAGCCGTCCACATTTGTACGTTTCACTTTTGCAGACTTGATTATTCATGAGTTATTTGCTGTGATCTCTGCTGCTTCCCTATGCCATTTTTCATAGGGACTACAAGCCTTGTGAGACTGTGAAACTGTGAACAAGGCTTGTAAGTCCCTCTTAAAAATGGTGTGGGGCAGCAGTGGAGGTGGCAGTAAGCCCCACCAGCCACCCACTTCCGTCTTGTGAAGGAGTCCTATGTCTCAAAGGAGTCTATGGTGGTTGAATATGGTGATCACACTTTTTTGTGTGTTAAATACAGTTTGGAAGGGCCTAGAGTTATTCACATTTTTTTTCACTTTCACAGGGGTCCTGTGCCTCTAACCCTAGCAAATGTGGAGGAACGACTTTATGCTTTCACACATAACTAGACCAGTAAGATCTTCTGAACCTTGAACAATAGATACATCTCTCCAACTTTGGAATACAAGTCTTTTTTGCAAGAGAAAAAGCACACAAGACCCAACAATATTCACCCTCAGTTAAAATCTACCTGACACCTGCTCGATCTTGAAGCTCACTTGATGACTTTGGGCTAATCCTATCACAGCTGGTGGCTACCGTGTCAGTGGGGTTGTAAATCCAGGTTTTACTACACATATTAAAAGAGCTATCCATGGTACTAAAACCTGTTCCCAAAATATGTCCTATATAAGTATTTTTTCATAGCCCTTTTTATGTTTAAAATTTTCTATATTTTTGATTATTTTCTGTTGCATTTATTGGCCGCTTTTCTTATCTGTTCATCATTCATGCAGACATCTTCAGTTGTACATAACAAGTGAGTACACCTCCACCATCCCACACCACCCCATTTTGATGAAATGTTATCTGCAAACTAGTCCTTAGCATTTGTTTTTTGTTTTTGTAGTGTATTTAACAACTGGACACTAGCTTTCTGTGTAGGAACTGTCTGTGCCAGATCGTCCCCAGGTTAAGACCAGGTGCAATGATTTGTAAAGGTTGATTTATGATAGTTTTTGTGTTAACATTAATAATCTTCAGTAGAAACAATAACAGTTGGACTTAAAAATGAAGTCATCCTAGGAGAAAATAGACCTGTAGATCCAATTCTTTGTTTAGATGGTGGCATGATTTATTTTAAAGGTAAGATTTCTCTTCTCTAGAGAGACGAGACACTGAAATGTTATTTCTTTGCCCTGCAGAATTCAGAGACAAATAGCAGAGTAATTTGCAAGCGCTGCAAAACGTTGCTGGGAGAGGTTATGCCCTCAGGTATGGAGTATGCAAACAACATTTTCATAGGCTGCTTAGGTCACCCACAGCTGGAGGGGGTGAGGTGTAATGTGATTTTTCTTTTAAAAAACCCCCCACTAATTAAAAATATTGTTATTCATGGAGATGTTTAATATGACCTAGGTTCCCTTCTTTCCCTCTGTTTCTCTTTCCTTTTATTTTTTTTCTTTTCATTTTTTTTCTATATGCCGGTACATAGTTAGGTACTTATTTATTAAAAAAATACATTTTTATCAAGAATCCACAAATTGTATCTGCATTTAGTAATTAAAGGTGTTTCTGGATACATGGTTGTTGTTGCTTGCCATCAAATAGACTTCGACTTATGGTGACCCTATGAATGCGAGACCTCCAACATCTCTGCTCATTAATTGCCCTGCTCTTGCAAACTTGGAACAATGTTTTCCTCAATTGAATCAGTCTACCTGTAGGGTAGTCTCCTTCTTTTTGTACTGCCCTCTTGCATTCCATCTTTTCAAGTGAGTCACGTCATCTAATGGTATCTCCAAAGTATAACAGCCTCGGTTTAATTACCTTTGTTTCTAAGGAGAGTTCAGGCTTAATTTGATCTAAGACCCATTCATTTGTCATTTTAGCAATCCAGCGTATCTACAGAACTCTTCTCCAGCACCACATTTCAAATGAGATGATTTTCTTTCTGTCAGCTTTCTTCATTGTCACTGATTTTTTACCAAGCAAGTGCAGCCTTCACTTCTCATAGAATTTGGGAATAATGTTAGCACAACAGATTGCACTGTTTTTCATAAACCTAAGTTTCTTACAGGTGTTTTTATGAAAACAAAATGTTATCCTAACTTTTCTGACAAGTCCCACTACACTACAGGAAGCAGCTGTTTTCAAACTAAGGATTTGAAAAGATAAAAGACACAGTCATTTATTCTGTCTTCCTTGCAGCAGTTCCCTTTCACAATCACTTCATATTTTGTTTTCATTAGTTTGTTTCTTTCCTGAATATGCTTCCAGAAGACAATGCAAACTGAGTTGGTCTTTTTTTTTCCCCTCACAAACTGGGAATGGGAGTGAGAGCTGCTAGTTTCAGATTGGGCTGTGGAATGAAGAGAAGCAAAGAGAAGTAATTTTAAATGGTCCCCTGCCATCTAGTCAATCAAACTGGCAGGGGCTGTAACAACGAGAGGAAGTAGGGTACTGCATGCAGCCAGGCCATGGTCCACTTGTTTCTGACCGCTGTTTTAAAAAGTCTGCTTGCAGCTGGAATGAAAGGACAGTTGAGATGTTGACTGGGAGCACTACTGAGGGAGAGAAAAGCAACTGAGCGCAATTCTAACTGGCTAAGATTAGGAACCTGTGCTGTATCTGAATGCAGCTGGAAATTACTTAGGAATATCCTCACACAACCTAACGCAACTTTGTGCTGCCATTTGTGGTTGTGACCCTCATCTAGAGGAGGTTTGGATCTCATGTAACACATTACACAACTCACATTTTTGTGGCATATTGCCTCTGAACCTAGTAGTTCAAGGTAGCTATTGTTGTGTCCGAATGTTGTTTTAAAAAGAAGAGCCAGCAGGATGTAGTGGTTTGAGTACTGGATGATGACCCTGGAGACCAGGGTTTTGATTCCCCACTCAGGCGCAGAAACCCACTGGGTGACCTTGGGTGCATCACACTCTCTAACCCCCAGAAAACTTTCACTGTAGGGTTGTCGTAAGTTAGAAACAACTTGAAGGTACACAACAACACTTTGATCCTGGCAGGACGGATCACTTAAACTTCTGAAGCTGGGGTGGTAAGCTGGAGCTCCCCGCCATGGCCTGTTGCCCCCATCTTGGAAACCTAGCAGTGGGGAGGGGGGTTTGCTTGTGACAAAATGGAGGATGAAAGCAAAGTGTCATTCTGAAATATGAGCTAAGCCCATGTGAATCTGTACACAACTGAAATTTCTGGTGGACATTTCAGGCTTTCTGCCCATTTGAACACTCTCTCTATTTTTACTTCATTGTGATGTGATGTTTTGTTTATGTGAGTTGGCGGCCTGTTTTTTCGTGATGAGTCAAGAAAGATTTAAGTTGTGTGTTTCCATATATATTAATTAATATAGGATAAACATTTTTGTTCCTAGGTGTCACAAAGTACTATTTCACCGAATTGCTTGTTCAGCTGTCAGAAGACTGCTTCAACACAATGCCAAGGTATTAAAGGGTTCACTGGTTTTATATTAGAATAGTACTGCTCATTTGATAGCTGAAGCCTGGTTGCATTTTTCTTTTGTACATTTCATGAAATATTCAAATATTAACATTGTTTCCTGCAGTGTTCACTGAATGGTCATTAAATGTATTTATTGCTTTTTCTGCCCTCTCTCCCCTTCATAGCAATATAATTAGAATGTCGTACTGGTGCCTAGAAGCCTTGGAGTCACAGGTCATCTGAATATTATGAATCATTTAGATGACTCATACGTCTGATTAAAAGATGCCCATTTCTTTGATACTCATTGTCCAACAAGCATCATGTTTCAAAGACACTGTGTTTCTTTCCGGTAGGAGAAAATGTGCATTTTATTCCTTGAAGTGTAAGTTCAGTGCAGGAGATGGAGCTGTATTGGATTGTCTTTGGATAGTCTGCTTAGAGTGGGAGAGAGATTGAGTCCTTATCTTTGCATTCTCTCTGTTTTCCTTAAAAGATATGTTGAACATATAGTGTATTAGACACATGCACCAGAAATTCTGACCTGGTTTGCACCTCAAAATAAGTCCGGATTCCATGGGAACTATGCACCCACGGGAACACTAGCTTGTTGTCCCTAAGCAGTTTACTGGTGCACACCCTGACTCCCCCTACAAGTGGAAGCAGTTAAGCAAACTGTGCAGCAACTGTCTGTGGTCTGCTTAGCGAAGGTGTGGGCAACTATGCCCCTCCAGACATTTTTGGCCTTCTGTCAGCCCCGGCCTGCATAACCAGTGGGGAAGAGCTTGTGGAAGTTGCGCTGCAAACTGCGGAGGTCCACATTTGTTCCCCCACCGCAGCTATTGCGTAATGTCAAGTCTGGCAGCAGCCAGCACTTTGGCTTGTTTCTTCCTTGACAAGTCAGAGAAATAACGTGTGGTTTGTTCCAGTCTGTCTTACTGGGGAAGAAACAAGGCCAGCTGCCACTTCTCCCCAGGTTTAGATCTCACACTGCCAGGTGTCTTCTTCTGATATCTAAATGTCCCCCTTTCTGACTGGGGCTGTTTGCACATGGCTCAAGTCTACATATTCCGCTTCTGATGTTCAGTTATTTTGTCAGCCTTTTAATCATAGGCCATCTTTTATATATTTATATATTTGTTTGCATGGGTTTTTTTTCCCCTCATGTTGGATCAGGGCAGTTTGTCCTTGCACCCTATACCCTGTAACCGCTATAATTCCATGGTATTATTGTTCTGCAGCAGAGTGTGTCAGATTCCAGGCTTGTGAGAGCTACTCTCTGTGTGTGTCCACATATTCAACCCATGCAGAGGTTTGGTAACCCTGAGAATCTCTGGTCTCCTAACTGGAGCTTGGTACAGAAGTCACATTTCTAGAACTTGAATTCGGACTCAGAAGTGAACCTCAACTTTCAGTCTTTCTATGTGAAAATCCATTCCTAGGCACATGTCTATATTGTTTCTGTCGAACAACTGAGAGTTAGAAATGCTTCCCCAACCTATTTCAAATCACTCAAAGATCCCCTGGTAGATCTAGCTCTGTGCAGTCTAATTACAGAATACAGTGCAGAGCCAGATCCATAATTTTGTTGAAACCTTAGTCCTGTAGTTTTCTAGTCTCCTTCCCTAAATATCCATATTGGTTACTGTGCCCATGAAACCCTTCTTATGGTTTTTGCAGTGTCCTTGTAACATCACTGTTTGTGATATGCTTACAACAGAATTAATAATCCCCAACCTGAACGTTTATTTGCTGTTGTAGCAAGTCTTAGGGTTAATCAGTGGCAAATTATGCAAACTTAATGTTGCTTTAATTAATTTCTGCCATGAAACATATAATTGCCAATTACAAGCTGATATCTAGCCGTCTTTTCCTAGCTGATGCATCTCTGTGCTTCAGTGAAAGCTTTCTACTTTTTAATTGGAGGGCGACTCTTGAATAAAACATTTCAGACAATCTAGTTTGAAGCACAGGCAAATGTCCATATGCTGTAGTTGGCACAGAATGCAACATGCTGTGACTACCTTGTGTAGACCAAATAACTTTTCCTACTACGAAAGTGTATGTGTTATTTGTGTGTGTGATGAGAATTATTTTCCAGTGCATGTTAATGCTCATACAGCATTCTGGGCCTTCAGAAATATAGTGATAGGAGAAATAAATGTTCACTGAGGGTGGTGGAAGGTATACCATAAGTTTATGTTTAAAAGATTTAGTGAAGACAAATCATGGAGGAGGCACAAACGCTGTTGGAATGTGGATGGCTCTGACTTCTTTCACACTGTGGGCCTTGTACAGTATGTGCACACAGCAGGCTTGCATAATATGCCAGAGCTCCTTTTCATTAATCTAAGGCACTTTGCCTTGGACTTTCTGATTTATAGTAAACAATTAGATTAGGTGTGGTGATTTATTATGTAGTAGGAAGATTTTTTTAATTTTATTATTTTTTGGGGGGTACTATGGAACCGATGAGAATGGTAAAGCGAGGAAAGCAAATTTCCTTGACTCTTACAGTACTCAGAATTCTGGCTTTCCTTCTGGACATGAATAAAGTTAATGGTGATGTTCTTTTAATATAATTAATTATTTCTAAGCCCCGTGATACCTTCAATGGGCTACAGCTGGTATGGGTGTGCACTGGGGATCGTGAGAGCATTTTCAGCTCCTAGAGACCCATGGTGGACTGCACTGATGCAACCAAGTTACTGAAAATGAATGTTGTGTCTAATAAAATTCTAAATGTTTTTTTCTTGCATTTTTGAGGGACACAGTTACAAGCAAAATAGAGCTCCTAGAGTCTATTTTTTAGCCCCTCCCCAAAATCATTTTGTATACATATAAAAAAACATTTTGGGGTTCACTTGATGTATAGCTTTATGCCTGCCTCTTTTCTTGAACTGGTCTCAACATATTTTTCTACATCACCCATGTCCTTAAAAAACGACTTATTTTTAGTGTCGCTGTGGTATGTAAGCCTGTTCTAAATGTATGTGCAGGACTGAAGATAAAAGCAGGCTTCCATAGGTACTAGAAAATGAAAATATCTGTTCTTTTGATGTGGACATTTCCCCTATCTACCAAAAAAAAAAAAAGGAAACTGTGGATACTTGATACGAAACAATCTTTTCTTTTCCTCCTCTATCCCTAAACAGGTCTCTCTTTATACAGAGTGTTGTAGCCCAGTGCCTTGTACAGCTTTCTTCTGCTAGAAGTACGTTCAGATTCAGCATACAAGGGACTGATGAGGCAGTCTACATCCTAGTAAGTCTATAACTTTTGGTTTTGGTGCAAAGATAATCCAGTGACTGAAGTTCAAAGCTCTCTGCTCTGTTTGATTGTTTTAGCTATCCCCCCCACCTTGTCTGTGTAAATGGCTTTGTCTTTCCAGGACTTATTACAATCCTGTGAGTGTCTACTCAGAAGTAAGATCCATTGAATTCATAGGAATTTTCCGTGGAAATAAATCCTGTTGCACTCAGTGGAACTTATCTCTGAGCGGATATGTGTAGAATTACACTGTGTATACTCCATCCAGTGTTACAGGAGCAGACAAATTTTTGTGCATTTCATTTCCTTTCTCCTCATATGTCTCCCCAAATCAGCTCCAGGCATCTTGTGTAGATTTGAGAAACTTCTGGGGCACTTAGAAGGAAGAGGGTATTTCTTCTACCAATGATATCTTTAAGGGATTAGTAGAGCTATACTGAAGTTAAGTAGTGTTCCTGGACCTTACTTCTTTAAAAGAATATTTGGTACCAAAGGCAAACATAACAAGGGAAGAATAGGGATACATTCCTACAGTGTAAACAAAGGAGTTCCACATGTTTCAGCAAACTTCTTGTGCAAAACTGACAATGTTCACTTGTGAAATGAAACAACCACTTAGGGAAACCTTCCGTAAGTAAATGAAAACATTTTGAACCTTCTAGAGACCGTGTGAAAGCTGTGCCAAAATGCATCCAAGGACAAGTCTCCATTTTTCCAGTGATTTCCGTTTTGGTGTTTGAACCTATAGATTTATGCTTTTTAAAAAAAACATGGTTGGGGGAGCTGGTGAAGCAGGTGTATCTGCTTCTCCCTTTTCTCTGCTTCACTGTTCATGCATGTTCAATAAGAGATTCTAGAGGCAGCTGCTGTTTAGGTTGCCTGTTGTAGACAGGAACACATAGATAACGTTAGGATCAAGTAGCTCAGATTTCCGTTGTTTCCCAACTCAAGCTTTATTGCATTGTTTACTACAAACACACTACTGCAACTCAGGAATAAAAGTCTGTGCTAGACAGAACATGAGAGGGAAAAAAGAGGGCCTGAATTGGCAAAATAAATAAAAGTTTGTAAAAAGAAACTTCTTTTTCAGAGGCTTTGTTAACTGAGGTATGCCTATACAGGATTGCACTGCAAATGTGTCTCAGTAGAAATTTCAAAATGTTTTTGAATTGCTGCCATGATTTCACTGCAAATCCATCTTCATTTGTGATAGAATGGCATGTACTTGCCAGATGTTATTCTTCATAGACCAACAGGGCTTGTTTGCATGGGCAGTTCAGTGGACTGAAGCCTGCACACCTAAAATACACTGTATGGGAACAAGCTTCATGGAATTGAGAGTACTTTTTATCTTGGTAGATATGCGTGGAATGCCATCATAAGTTGGAGGATTATGAAGCTTAGTTTCGCTTTGACATACAAATGCCTCCATCTGTGTATGCAAAACAAAAACAAAACACAAAAATTCCAAATCAGTAAGTGAACTAAGAATAGTGGAAGATTTCCTGTGGACTGGGCCCCATTTTTCTTTTAATGCAAGTTGTAGGTGTGTCTTGTCAACAGATCTGGCTACTGAATTCTGACACATTGCTGGTGGAATCCTTGGGAAATTTTACATCCAGTGAGGTTTTTACATTGCTTGAACATGACCCATCATCTGTTTCAAAGGCTTCAGAGATTCGGAAAGCTATTAAAGTTCTGTATCATCCCTGCATAAAAAACAGAAATAAGGAGTAAGTATGAGCTGAACTTAGACTTTTTGCTAAGTACTTTAGTCATTTGTGTTCTTTCTTGCCAGTCGTATATGTGTATGTACATGTGGAACATAGTTCCTCCAGTTCAGTTTCTATTTAAGTCAGTGAAATCTTTTTCAGAAATGCTTTAGTTCAGCTAACTTGGAAATTAGATGAGGTAAAAGTATATCACAGCCAATGCAGTATTTGGCCAAAATCATAACAACAGTATGCTGCCTTTGACTGATGATAGACAATACAGTAGATGATGCAATTAAATTGCCTTTAAGTATTAGCACAGCTATTGATAAGGAATATGGGCTTCCTTCGTATTTTTCATTCTTTACCATTGATTTTCTGACTCTGGCTTTGTTTGGCCATATATAAACAGTAATAGGTTATAAGCGTGTGTTTTCAGTCTTCACACCTTTTGGTGTACACAGGATCAGCTCAAGGCCTTTTTGCTGCCTGAGGTAGAGCAACAAATGGTACAGTGTCTTCCAAGCATATTGGATACTGACAAGCTGGAACATGTCTAGAAGAGGGTGACCAAAATGGTGAAGGGTCTGGAAGTGATGCCCTATGAGGAATGGCTTAGGGAACTGGATATGTTTAGTTTAGAAAAGATTAAGAGGGGACATGACAGCCATGTTTAAATGTTTGAAGGGATGTCATGTTGAGGAGGGAGCGGGCTTGTTTTCCGCTGCTCCAAAGACTAGGAGAAGGAGCAAAGGATTCAGGCTACAGGCAAAGAGATTCCACCTAAACCTCAGAAGAACTTCCTGACGGTCAGAGCTGTCCGGCAGTGGAATATGCTGCCTCGGAGTGTGGTGGAGTCTCCTTCTTTGGAGGTTTTTAAGCAGAGGCTGGATGTCGGAAGTGCTTTGATGTGGGTTCCTGCATGGCAGGAGATTGGACTAGATGGCCCCTGTGGTCTCTTCCAACTCCGTGACTCTATGATTCTATGAAATCAATGTGTGTAATACCAAAGACCAGACATACTATTTTTGTACCCGAGGCTGTAAATTCCACAACTGCTATTTTTCCAATGGCAGTAAAAGTACAGTAAGAAAAAATAACAACTTGCTACATTTTCTTGACACCCAAAAGTAAATTCTTAATCCTAGGTCTGGCTTTGGGTGTACATACACTACTAACAGGAGCCAGAATGGTATAGTAGTTTGAGTGTTGGACTAAGACTGGGGACCGGTGTTTGGATCCTCACTCAACCATGGAAACCTGCTGGAGGACCTTGGACAAGTCACACTCTCAGCCTCAGAAAGGGGCAAAGAAAAACCTCCCTCTGAACGAGTTTTGCCAAGAAATCCCCATGATAGGATCGCGTAATGTTGCCATAAGTTGGAAATGACTTGAAGGCACACAACAACAAACACCTCTAACAGTGAATTCAGGTTGTTGAATGCCAATCAGTTCAAAATGGTGCTAGCCAAAAATATGGTAGTGGTTGCTATGTATTCCAAAGTCTCTGTAGATATGTGGAAATTTCTGTATTACTGTATATATTCATGTATAAGTCTAGAAATTTTAGTCAAAAAGTTGACTCAGAAACCTGGGTTGACTTATCCATGGGTCATTGTAAGTACTGTACCTTAACTCTTATCAAAAAAAGAAATCACATCCTTCTCTGAGTAGAATGGTGAAAGGTGAGCTTAGTCCATCCAAGCAGAACCTGAAATAATCACTGATCCCTTCTATTTCTTCACCACAGTGCTGCTTCTGGCCTTTTTGAATGCCTGAGTGGGAAAATGGCAGTTCTAGCAGCGACTCTTTGATGTGGCTCCTCAAAGGAGCACTGAGAAAGTGGAGGGGGTTGGTGCTTGTTTTAGGTTCTTGCAAGATGGACTAAGTCCTCACCTTTCACCACTCCACTCAGAGAAGAGGATGTTTCTTTTTTTTTTTTATAAGAGTCAGTCGTGTACCTTAACGTTTATTTTTTAAAAAAATCCCTTTCTCTGAGTAGAGTAGTGAAAGGCCTTTCTGCATTCTGGGCAGGAAAATGGTGGTAGCGGTGGCAGCCAGGGGTGGCTGATCCCCTGAGGCAATGGTAGTGCTTTCCCTTCTCTGTGGAATGACATTCGACTTATCCACAGATCATATCAAAATCCATAATTTTGGCCCCAAAACCTGCCCTTACTTTTTACATGAGGTCATCTTATATACTAGTATATACAGCAAAATAAAAAAAAAAAAGGCAGCTTATAAAAATATAAAACAATAAAACATAACTTAGTAAGACAATAAGAGCTCAGTTAAAAATGTATTTTGAAACTGTGCTGGCACGTCCAAAATAAAATGAAAACCATTCTCAGGGTATGTTTAAACATTAAAAAAAAAAAGGTGGGAGAAGCCTTGCCTGTTTTTCAAGGGAGTAGGTTCCGTGATGAGGGTACCATAGCAGGAAAGGGTTTCTGGTATTCCCCAAACATGACTGACTTGGTAGAAGAGCAGATAGTAGGGACTGGGATGAAAATCTTAATAGAGACATGGAGTGAAGGTCCTTTAGATTGGGAGTTGGCAACTATGGGGGGGTCTAGGAGCCAATTTTCCTTCCCCCAAGGGCTGCATGGACTGTCAAGAATGCTCCAAAATAGGTGGGAGGGAAACTAGAAGTGGCTGGAAGGTCATACCACACAACCTGTTGAGAAGGAGGGCTACTGCCTGTTGAGAAAGTGAGTTGCCATTCCTAGTGCCACCAAAAGCAGCAACTTACCCATTATGGGGAAGGAATAGGAATATGAAAGTCTTGGGAATCTGAAGGCATGAGGGACCATAAAGACAGCCATGAGGAGGATGTACTTTTCCTGTTCCTGCTTCACCCCTGTAGAAAGTGGTTTAGATTGCAGTCCTGCACACCACGGATGGAAAGTATGTGGCCCTTCTGATGTTGACCTACGACTTCCAGAAGCCCTGGTAAGCCTAGCCACTGGTAAGAGATGCTGGAAATTTCAGGTCAATAACATCTGGAGGGTTGTGTGATTCCTACTGTTACGCACAATGGGAATTGACTGGTAAATTTGTAAAGGATTGGACTAGAATGAGTTAGGTTTACTAGCTGGTTAGCAGCAGCCCATTTGTGTCTGGTTAAATCCTGTCTATATGGGCATTTTCCCCTTTCATAATGAAGTAAATGGAGTCTATCCCCTCAAGTTGTCTCTTTTACTATACACGGTTTTGCACACAATGAAGTTGCTTTCAAAGACTTATTTTTGCAGTACTGCATACAGTAAAACTTAATTACCAATGTTGTATCCATTGCTCATTTTTACTGAGGGAAGAACTTATTAAGAAGGGAGTGCGGGGTTTTTTGTTTTTCTTGGTGTTTGTATATCTCCCAGCAATTAGTAAGCATTTTTGTAATTTGAAAAGATATTATGAAGGATTTCAAATATCAAGTTCTTAATCCACTGAAAAGCTTTACTGATCCCCCAAAACATTATGTATTCAAAGACAAAATTAGATACTCTAATGAGAGTTCTGATATTCTTTATTCTCTTTGCTGCTGCAGTACAGAAGCAGTACAAGTCACTTTTGTCCAAATCCTCTTTATATTGTCAGAAATGCTCTTGCACCATTAGTAACAACTAAGAGACAGAACATTATTTGGGTATCAGGAGGATAATAAATCCCATAGTAATGTCATCATTAGAAGTCAAAATCATTTACATTTTCATTGCAAATGCTGTTCCAGCAAGGACAGACTTAGGATATAGTGGCTGTATTATCAAGCATAATAGTGTTGCCATATGCACAAGGACAATTAAAAGTTAAGTTAGTTGCCTGGCATTTCATACAAGATCTCTTACTACAATTGAATGCTACTTCTTGACACAGGTTATCATTCTGTTTTAAAGCAGGGTGGGAATTATATGGCCCTCCATATAATTCCTCACCGTTGCTTATGTTGTCTGGGGCAGCTGGGACTGGTAGTCTAACAACATCTGGAGGAGCTTGTGATTCTCTTCTCTGTTTTAAAGACCAAAGGTTGGGTATCTTTAAACAGAATGAAAAGGTTTGGAGAAATGATTAATGGATTATTAAGGAATTTGTTATAATTGCATTGTATTGCATTATATAATTATATGTAATACAGTAAATATATTAATAAACTATTAATAAACCTCATATATAATAAACCATTGATATAAATAATATACAATATTACATGAATATGTAGTATATTTTGTGGTAAGGGAGTACCACATAACCCTAAAAACTATTAAGGTAGGATGGAAAAACGGTAGCAAGAACACTTCTAAGTAAAAATCTAAAAAACAGTAATTCCATTAAAAAGGAGAAGAGATATAGCAGAGAGGCTTTCAAAAATGCCATTAAAGTCTTACAGAAATAGAACCAACTTTGCCTAGCACTTTAAAAGTGATAATGGAAGTCGCCTGAAGAAAGAATTCTACAGTTTTGTTGTCACCACTGAAAAGTCCCTCTTTCTCTTACTGAAGGTTCAGAAGCTGGGGATAGAGGGTTATCACGTCCTCTAACAAAGATCTTCACTGATAGGTGGGCGTGTGCGAGAAGAAGCTCCTTCAGGTACTCCAGGACCAGACCATTTAGGGCTTTAATGCCAAAATCAATACCTTTGAATTAAACTCTGAAGATCAGTTTGGTAGACATTGAAGATGTTTTAATGCTGACATAATGTGTTTGCGGTTCTTTGTTAAAGTCAAGAAATTGGCTTTCACATTCAATACCAGTTTTACTTTCTGAGCGTTCTTCAAGGGTAGTTCCAGGTACAACACATTGGAGTAGTCTAGAGCAAAGCCTCCTTAAAGTGCTATTTTCCTACATGCAGGGGAGTATTTTGTATACACGAGGGGATATTCAGATATGTACTCCACTTACTGTCAATCTGAATTAGTTAAGTCTCTGAAAGTTAAACTGCTGAACTATAAACTAGCTATCTGCTGTCTTATTACTCATGGTCATTGGAGAAGTCTAGATTTGGACCCTCCAGACGGTAAAACTATTTGCATCAGAGATAAGAATAAAAAATGTGATTGCAGTTTTCATTAGAAAAACAGCTAAGCTCCCTGATAGTTGGACATTGCCTTTGTAATTTTGTTTACTTAAAAATGAGATTATTATGTCTGAAAATAATCTGTTATTAGCCACAGTCCACAATGATTTATTGTAATTGGCTGCTTTGTATCAATTTTAAATAGCTAGGCATATGAATTTAGACAATCTCTTCCCTAAGGCTGCATTAGTCAGAGTGAACTCAAACTGCTAGGTTGACATTTTTTCCTCTCCAGACTCATATGCAAGTGTAAAAATTTTATGAGGCAACTTTAACAAGGCCCACTGGGATTTGGGATTATTTATCTTAAGCTCTTATTAAAAGACAAAAAAGTTTTTTTTTTCTATGTTTAGTCAGGTAAAGTAAAGCTCCTTTTTCAAAGGCTGTAGTGCTGCTTTAGGAGTAAATAAGATTTGGCAGAGGCTATTCGCAGCCAAGGGGGAGAGTTATTTTTTTCCACCTCTTTTGTGCTAAATGTATTTTACCAAAATAAGTGTTGACTTTGACAATATATTGCAGAATTCTAAGGCTATTTCTCTAGATTAGAGAGGCTTGTAGAAGAGAAAACTACATCTTCTGCCAGGAAATTGTGAGTTCTGATAAGTAAAAAGTGATGTGCTTAGGGAAGAATAGCCCCCATTATGCTCATATAGCACTGGATATTGAATGGTTTCCTACCATTCAAGAAAGTAAAGTTGGAAGCGTGGAAAGCTCATTTGATTGTGTTGCCAGAGAAAGAAAAGATACAAATGAATATGTTAGGTGGGTTTTTTTTTTTAAATCTCTCTCTTACCCCTCCTTCCCTTAAGGAAAGAGATGTCATGTAAAAAGATAGAACATATGTTACTCCAATGCACTGATAAAAAGCTGCTGTGCACTCACACCTACAGTTCTAGAGGTTGTCCTGGATGTTCTGTGGCTCAGCTCATACTTACTGTGCCAAACCATGGTTAAATGTGATTTAGCGAGAGCTTAAACTAATAAAAAAATGTCTTGTGATCAGCCAGTAAACAGAGTCAGAAATCCTGGTTTAAAATGGATTCGCAAATCGCAGCCTGTAATTGCTACAAATAGTTGTTGCAACCTTTCAGGAATGAGATATGCCATAAAAACAGAAGCACTGATTAGGTGAAAAAATTGGGGGCGGGGAGTGTGTTATTCTAAACAGGGGTTGGGTTATCATACGAACTTTCCAGTCTAGTTGGACTGCCACACTCAGCATTGGTTATGCGGGCTGGGTCTGGGGCTGAGTCACATAACTTCTAGAGGATTACATCATTCCTAACCCAGGCTTAACCCATTGTTTGCTTGCACGGAAAGACAAATTATGGTTCATATTTCTAACAACCATGCTTTGATGTGATGTCTGAAGTGAATCAGTGGTAGAAGAGCTGTATTGCTTATGAGTCTTCATTTGTGAAAAGAGATGACTTAGAAGAGGGAGGTCCTGCCTCAGCTGAACCATGGATTCTTTGGCTCTTCTTTTAGCCTGGTATAAAAGGCTGGTTAGAGCCCTGAAAGTGATCCCATTGAACCAAGCTCTGTTTTCTGGAAAGCTATTGCTTCCTCATTAGGCATGCACAAAATTAAGTCGTGCTTTAGTGTGTTTGGTAGGAAAATGCCCAGAATGGTAAGAAATAGATGTAGTCCCAACCGCTTTGTTTTGGCCCTGCCCCATCCCCTAGACTCCACTCACTGATAATGTGCCCTGCATTTGGGGTATCAGGTGTCACAAAGTAATGACTAAGATTTTTTGTCCTCCAGAGTCCTTCTGGCTGAATAGTAAGCCAAACATTTCGTTAGAGTTTTATGTAATATTACTTATGTAATTTTTTCCCCCAAGCTTTGTTAATATAAAAACTAACCTTTCCCCCTGCTGTGTGTCTTAAAAGAAGCCAAGATGCTATGCTTAGTCTGGCAGATATAAGGAAACAATGGATTTTGTATTTTTCTTGAACAAAAATGCACTAAGAGCTGCAGTTGTGTCTTTGTCTCAGCCGTGTTTGGTAAAACCTGGATCTGGTTTGCTCCTGATTCAAATATATGAAATCTGATTATTCCTCCTGCGCTCCTACAAGACATTGAGACCATTTCTGCGCTTACACTGTTGTAGTGCTATTGTGCCACTTTCAACATCCTGTGAAATTCTGGGGTTTGTTGTTTACCGAGACCAAAGAGCTCTCTGGCTAAGAATTCTAAATGCTGCTCCCTAAACTGCAAACCGCGAGATTCCACAGGATGTTGAAAGTAGAATAATAGCAGTGTATCAGTGTAGTGTGGAAATGGCCTTGGGCTAGAACTACAGACTATAGGGCTTTTCCATCATGTCCACCTTCCTCCCCTTGCTCTACCTAACATTGCCTTGTATGACGAACGTCCAACCTGAAGAACAGTTCCGGGTATTTTGAAAGTTTTCACACTATTTTGTATGCAACTGTTCAGTTGGTCTTAATAAAAATATTGCCTTGGTGTTTTCTTCTAACAGATCAGTATGGCTGGCTGCAATGTTTGTTTGCTCACTTGGGCTGATTTCATATGGGAGATCTTGCAACAATAAATAACAGTTGAGATCCTGAGATGGAAATGCAAGCAGAGAGCAGCAGATCCATAATACTGCACTGTTGTTGGAAATCCCTGGGAATACAAGCTTCTCCAAAAGAGATGAATTTTATGAAGTCAGTTAACCTCTTTTCAACTGAGGCCAAGGTGTCAGAGGTGTTGTTTTGTTTTTCCTTGTAAACCCACTGCATAGTGAAGTGGGCGTAACTTGGTGATAGAACTTGTGCTTGGTATCCCAACTTCCCTTTCTAGCATCTCTGGGTAAGGCTGGAAAAACTCCTGATTGAAGCTCCAGAGAGGCAGACCAGTGCTCTGACTCAATTTAAGGCAGCTGCCTGTGTACTTCCATAGCATTGGGGCTCTATTCATCAGTGTTTTTACACTGTGTGCTCTCAAAGACTGCGTAATGAGCTTCTGTTGAAAGAAATGATATTTTTCATCAAACATCACTCTGTAGGGGCAGGGAAGGCTGGCTGCCAAAATCTGAGAAATACAAGAGCATTGGCAATGTTTAGTCAAATCCTCTGGTGTGTAAACCTCAACCTCCTTTTCTTTTCTTTTCTTTTCTTTTCGTTTCTTTTCTTTTCTTTCCTTTTCTTTTCGACACATTCACTTGGGGTTAGCCTATCAATGGCTGCATGCCAGCATGCAGCCAAAACCAAGATGGGGTCAAAAACAAGAAGTAGGGAAAGGTACCCCTTTTCTGTCTTTTGATCCTTCTCTCTCTCCACCTCTTTCTGTCCCTGTCTAGTGAGCTGTTGGCAGGACTGTCCCAAGATATTGGCTGTTTGAGGTGCATAGTAGTCCAAGTCAGAATGCACAGTATTCAAAGGAAGTCAAGAGTTCTTTGGCACCTGAAGCGGAAAATCGCACCGCTGCTTCTTCCCATCCCAGGCAGTAAAACTGCAAGTGAGGAGAAATTAAATAACTAGCAATTTGCTGCCTTTTCATGACATTCAGAATCTGCTGCCTGCAGACACTGCCCTGGCTGCTGGGGAAGAAGGGAAAAGATTTTTGTTGTTGTTGTTGTTGTTGAGGCCTGAACTGATCACTTGCAGAGAGCTTTTGAAATTAAGTCAGGGGCCACATGAGATTTATAACTTTGGTGCCCGTAACTGTTAAGCCTCTGGCGGAAATATAGACACTTTTAGGAATACTTGAGGCGATGTTCTTCTTCATACAGTTTAGCCATTCAGGAGAGTTTTTCTCTTTCTCAGTGGCTCCCAACAAACTGAAAACTAGAGAGGGCTCAAGTGTCACAAGAATGAGATTCATTGTCCAGCAGAGGATCCAGATTAGCAAATCAGTGTGAACAAGGAGTAAAGGAAAGACAAGGTTTATTTCTGCAGCAGAAATAGGTCAACACATTGTGGAGGTCCAAAGTAAGAAAAAAGCGCATTTCCTTGTGCCCACCTTATATACACTAAGTGTAAACATTCAGAAAACAATTAACACATAGTTCAATGCACATCCTCTCTGTGTGGCATCTGTCAACATTAAACTGTTCCAATCAAAATTAAACTATCCCAATCTGTATATCATTATCAGATAGCATGTGATGATTCAACAGGGACTTAGGTGTTTGATTTCTTCAGAGAGTATGTTACCTTAAACAAGGAGTGTAATTAGCAATTGTAAATCAAAGAGGAAGCTCCGTTTTCTCACTTACATGTTAAAACACATGATGGAACCAAGGCTCGTAACCTAGACTATGTGACTGCCTTGCTTCAAGGGAATGGACATCTCAGGATTTTGGAGTTCAGATTAGAAAAAGCGAATTTCTAGCTTTGAGAGTGAGGGTTATATCATATCACCATCATCATTTTTAATTTATTTATTATTTTTATTACACAAGTATCTGTAATGGCTGTTCAGAAGAGTGAATTTTGGGAACAGCCAGGTAATAAGCAAACCTACTGACATTCTCTCTTCTGCATAGTATTAAAGGTACAGGAGTGGTTTTCATTCTGGTAACTTTATTCCCAGGGATACAACTGTAGGGTTACCTCATGGCAGTGGAAGCCAGCACCGACTCATCTTGACTGCCTTTTCCATGTGTGGCATCCCCTTGCCGTTTGAACCTTTATCACTCTCACTCCCTCCTCAGGAAAGCTCAGGGCTAGCTTATGCATATTCACCTGAACCTCCCTGATAGCTCAGTGGCTTGAAGGGCCTGCCCATGTAGTACCTGCTGAAAAGATTTTGGAAACAAGACTGGCCTGAGGCATTTCCCAGCCTGAAGCAAAGGGCAAAATCCCACCACAGTTCTGCATACTGGGTCTCACTTCACTGGTGATTATTAGAGCAGCATATGCTACTTCATTACTGCCTGATGGGAGCAGGGCAGTTGCTTAGTACACATGGCTGGACCTGCAAATAGTTTGCTACTGCTCTGAAGCCTCCTCACTCCCCCACCTATATTTTTCAGTAAAACTGGAAAGTTTCCATCAGGGGGATCCTTTTGAAGAGATTAAAATGTTAGAGTTTATATAGCAGTATTCATCTAGTGCTTCAAGCACTTCCCATTGGCGTGGATTTCCCCAGTGAGCCTAACATAAGGTAGGCTTGTATATTTCTTTCCCCTTTGGATGCAGAGCTGGCAAACGTGTGACTTGCCTAAGGCTGCAAGATACATCAGTGGCTTGAGTGCGATTTGAACTAGAGTCCTCCTTCTCATAGCTGATATTCTTCTTAGCTTCTTCTCTGCTCCAGCCATCAGATTGCGAGTTACCTGCTGTTTTATGTCCATTTTATCATCTGTATAGTTACTGCTGTGCTGTGCCTTAATGATTATGTTACAAAAGAAGGGGGGAGAGATGTTACCCAGGTGACAGAATTGTGACAAACAAGGGCCATATACTTGAACAGGGTGAATAGGTAAGCTGTACCATACCTCTAGCTAACTTGCAGGTGTTCAGTTAACAAACCAACAGTCAAAATGCCTCCAATTCGGCTTTCTCTTTGCAGTAGTTGATCATAGTCATCTGTGTTTATCACTCTTTGTTGTCTTACCCACCATTCAGTATATTTTCTGTCTTTAATTAAGATATGAATTTTCAGGAAACTACCATTGAAATGCAATAGCCTTTGTTCAGCAAGCAGAGCAATTAAAAATGAAAGAAAGCCCATTTTAAAGCATTTGCAAGACACCACCCCCTGCAAGAGCTATTTCCATCTCTTTTAATGAGATGCTCTCTGACTCACTGCTGTGATTGTTGTAGATTAAGTTGTGCTCCGGACCTGAATAAGTAACTTTTCCATTGAGTATGCATTAATGAGCGGCTAGAGGCAAGCTTCTTTCTGTGCTCAGTAGGAGCAGCCCCTCTGTACTTTTCTCCCTTAGAGAATTGAGATATGAGAACTGACAGAACTTTAGAAAATATGATCTTTACATCTAAGTTCCTTCTTTTCTCTGCAAGGAGACAAGACAACCACTGAGAAGACAGATTCCAGAAGGATACTTGTGTCTTGCAGCTGCTTTCCCCAACCAGTATCTTGTAGTACCTTAGAGACCAAGTTATATAGAAAAGAAATGTAAAATAGTTCCTCTTTGCATTGTCTATGTGGAGGCTATTGCCATATTAAAGCACTTTCCCTCTCTTATATTTCTGTGATTTTTACCTTGCATTGCTCTTGGAGCATTTGCTTTTTATCATATAGCCTCTCCTGATCCCAGTGCAATCTTTTTTCAGTAGCTGTACATCAGGACACTGAGATCAGATCTTGGAGGTAATGACAAGTTAGTTTCGTGAGTAGTTACTTTTGCACTAATAAACTGAAACGATTTCAGAGGTAGCTGTGTTGGCCATGCAGCAACATACTATAAAATCCAAAATCAACAAAACAGGAATACTTTTATTGGCCAATCAAAATGCACAAAATATGTAATGCAGTCTTTTGAAGCTTCACTGGCTTCTTCATCAGGCAGAGATGTTAAAAATCACATAGGAGAAGAAAAGTGACAATGTTAGAATCACAGGCCTACATTTTGTCTCAGAAGTTACTTCTGTTGTTAGTTAAGACAGAGAGATCTCAGTGCAGGCCATTCCCCTTCTTGGCCATGTGGAGACTAGGGACGAAGGGCAATAAAAAGCAAGTAGTTAAATTTCAACCCCATTAGTGACAGAAAGGTGACTTCCATTGAGATTCAAGTTGTCTCTGTCCTGTGCAAAGCTTAACTGCCCCTTTCTTAGGCAGAAAACATTTAATTTCTCAAGAAGTTTCTGTACTGTTACATCTACAAAAACTTTTAGGTGTTGTATAGGTAAAACGTGCCAATTGTGTCCCAGACGACAGAGCTTTACCTTTGTTGGAGGTAGAAACCAGTCCATTAGCCTCCTCTTGTGAAAGTTTTCCCTGTTGTGGGAAAATTGGTAGCTTCAAATCCAGGAAATGTATGAATAGCATTATTTTTATTTCAATTTTAACTTGCCTGTAATAGTCAGGGCTGTAATTCAGTACTTTTCAGAGCTGTTGTTGTTGTTGCTGTGTGCCTTCAAGTTGTTTCTGGCCTGTGGCAACCCTGTCATGGGGTTTTCTTTGTTCAGAGGAGATTTGCCTTTACCTTTCTGTGAGGCTGAGAGAATGTGACTTGCCCGGGGTCACCCAGTGAGTTTCCATAGCTGAGCAGGGATTTGAAACCTGGTCTCCAGAGCCACAGTCCAGCACTCAAGTCACTACACCACGCTGGCTGTTTCAGGGTAGACACTCCCAAATGTTGGTTGAGCCTAAATATGTATCACTGTAAATCACGTCCAAAATATGGTAGTCTCAGTTTAGTAATTTTGGCTTCTAGGGAATGTTCAGGCTTGATCTGTTCTAGGGCCCATTTACTTACCTCTTTGGCACTTCATGGTATTTGCAAAACTCCTATAGCATCACATTTCAAATGAGTTGATTTTCTTTCTTCAGCATCTGGGTTTCACAACCATATATAGAGTATGCTTGCAGCACTTAGGAAGGTGCCGAGTCTTAAGACACGCATTTTAAAATGACATTGTCAAAGATGTTGTAATTTGTTTCCCCTTACCTTTACGATCTGAGGAGACCATACCTGCAATTATCCCTTGCTATCTATCAGAATAATGTGGGTTAGTTTAGGCTAGAGATGGGCAGCTTATGGTCTTGTACCTCCTACCAGCTTTGGCCATCATTGCCAATAGAGGAAGTTGTGACCGTTGATGAGAGTTGTAACCCAGCAATAGCATTAGAGCCACAAGTTGCTGTGGTTTAAATTAAGGGGTAACTGGCCAGATTATTTTGTTTTCTTTAAATACATTTAATACTGTTTTTTTCTTAAAAAAAGAAAACTCAGAACAGTTAACAATAAAAAAATTCAGTAAAACCAATTGCTAAAAACAATAATGAACATAATAAAATTCACTTAAAACAGCTCATTAAAGACCAAGGAGTTTTGATGCAAGTTGGAATCTAACAGCATCTGGACTTCATGTTAACAACCATTGAAATGTTTGGAGAAATAGAGAGGTCTCAGGTTGATGGCAGAAACTCCCAGCTCTAAGTGGCTGACAAATCTCTATGGGGAGATCATTCCACATAGTGAGTACCATAACAGAGAAGGGCTTCTTCTGTCCAGCAAGCAAGCAAACTTCACTAGACTAGGGTAAGGATCTGCACTGGTCTACTTCAAGTTCTACATCCCTGTGTTGCATTATTTTAAGCTCCCAACTTCAGGATTTCAACCTTGAAATGAAACTGGACAGACCAAAAACAGCTGATACTGTTATGCTTGTCTTGTTGAACTTTCAGGAGCATCTGACTTACTGCTGCTAGAAAGAGAATGCTAGATTAGATGTATCTTTGGTCTAGCAAGGCAGTGATGATGACAAAGTGTTAGGTAAGCAATACGAGGCTTTGCCAGATACTAGTTACATCATTCAGACTAGTGTTACATGGATTAGCCTGTTTCATAAGTACTTTGTTTACTGGAACTTTGAATTTCCTAAATATTAAGTAAATGGGACTTCTCATTCCTTTACAGTCTCGTTGATACATGGAGAAATGACATTGGAGTACATCCTCTAAGATTTCCATCAAAAACTTGTTTGGATCTGCTGCTGATACTGTCTCAGAGTAATGCTTCACTGCCACCTTCCCTTCGGTGGATGAATTCTTTCCAGGTAAAGAAATGATACAATGCAGCTTTTGTTAAAAGGATAGACCTTTGGATCCAGTTTATTGTTGCAAAGCTAATAGTAACAGGCCAGGATATCCAGCCCCAATCTGAGCCTGAATTGATACTGTTAACTAATTATGGTTTGTGAAAAACATATTTTCTGTAGCTGGACTAAATGAAAGACTATAGTTTGTTGCAAACCATGATCAGAAGGTTTAAATTTCTTCCTCTTGTGTATTAAAGAGGAGTGTGGTGGAATGTACTGTTCTGACAAGCACCACAACTCATAAACATAACAGCAAACCATGATTAATCATTCCTTCTGAGCTGAGCCTTTGTATACTGCTTTTGTCACACCCTTGTAATGAAAGATAGCTGTTGCAGTCTTAGGAACAGAGGTCTGACATTTTGATTTTTAAACTGCACTAAATGTTCATACCTATTTACTGAGCTTAAAATAAGGAGTTGAAAGATGATCATGATTTCAGATGACATGCTTGAAGTCAATAAAATCATGCTGTTAGATTGTTAGACTTTTGGTAGTAAGTAATGATGCCGGTATAATATCAGCCCAGGTGGAACAGAGAGACAAGAATTCAAGAGTGTTGGAATTAAGATATGATTTGTGCTCTTTGCATACTCCTATAACTGAGGGTGAATTTACTCAATTGTATGATATTTCTGCTCTAAAAAAATGTGTAATTTTCTTCTGACATCCCCCCCCCCCGGTTAAACTTTATTACAAAGATACATAGCAGAATGAAGTTTGTGTCAGGTTTCCAACAAGTGCCTCAACATTGTCCAGTTAGAGAGCTCCAAGAGAATGGGATAGTTCTCTTTCTTCCCCTTTGGGGAAAACAGTACTGCTGTGCTGTTGGGAAAGCAAAGTTGGCTGACTTGAATTATTAGTAGGCTAATTTTAACCACAGTAAATAGGCTTCTTTCAATTCTCCACAGGAGTTTTAGTTTGCTTGCACACATATCACAATAGTGAGTGTTTGAGACTTTCAAGTGACTAACAATGTATGCTATGAACATTAATAAAATTCAAAGATACATGGCTGGCCAAGTTAAAATGATATCACCTTCGTAGAGCTTTTGCTTCAAACAATATACTACGTCTGCCATTATGGTATTACAAACTGCTTTTTAAACATTCACAGATTCCAAAAGTGGCCAGAAATTTAATTAGCCCAAATCAGTATGTATAATTCATCCTTTACCATCCTTCTCTTTTTAGACCCTTTGTGTGTCCTTTTTCTCCTCTATCCTTTCCCTTGAACTAACTGTTTCTTCATGATTTCTGGTCTCCTGGTTTTTAGTTCACTGCCTACTTAGCACGCCTTCTTCAGCTTGTCTACCATTTCAGTGCTCTTTGAGTTTCTTACCTTCCAAGTCCCAGTCTATCCCACAAAGCCATTCTTTTTACAAGGGTGTGTGAAGTTGTATGCACTCAAAAACGCCAAAGCAGTGGTTCTTCACTTTTTCTTTACTAGGGACCCCCTTTGAATCTAATTTGTTTCCAGGGCCCCCCAAGACTTAACTCAATATTTAAATATTCAGATATTTAGATTTAAATATTTATTTATTTATTTAAGGCTTATGGAGATTAGGACTCAAATCCCCGCTTAGACATTGGGTGACCCTGGGCAAATCACATTCTCCCACCCTCAGAGGAAGGCAAAGGCAAACCCCCTCTGAACAAATCTTTCCAAAAAAAAATAAAATAAATCCTGCAATGGGTTCACCTTAGAGCTGCCCTAAGTCACAAGTGACTTGAAAGCACACAACAACAAAGTGCCACTGACGGAGAGATTATTTCTAACCGTCATGTCTCTCCCATTTGAAAACTGACTTATGAAGGTAATCTTATCATGGGATTTTCTTGGCAAGATTTATTGCCTTTGCCGTTCTCTGAGGCTGAAAGAATGTGACTCGTCTGACGCCACCCAGTAGGTTTCCATGGGGATTCAAACCCTGGTCTCCAGAGTCATAGTTTGAGTGCATGCTCGCACCTGCCAACGTGTCCCTTTGTCAGGGACATGGCATGGAGGGTGTGGATGCCGAAGCTGCTCCCTTGTTTGCAAACAAGGGAGCAGTTTAGGTATGTGCACATGCCTGCCATTATGCCCCTTTCGTCAGGGATGTGGCAGTGGGGTGTGGGCGTCACTTGGTGCTCTGTTCTGGTGTTCCACGAACAGGCTGGTCCCTTTCGATTGCAAATGCTGCACTCAGCTCACAGTGTCCCTCTCACAACACATCCTCAGTGTTGTTTTATTTAGTCTAGATAATGTTTTTATTCAACTTCTGTCAGTTTGGACTAATGCCTACTGGGGGCTGGAAAAGCTGCTTTTTTGATATCTGCTGGCCTGACCCCCCCACCCTGAGAGAGAGAGAGAGAGACCACCTGCTACTAAGATATTCCTGGCTACCACCAACTTTAAAAGAATTGTGTCTTTTAAAACTAAAATCCAGTATAATTCATTTTTCATGTAACACTTAATTCTGGTGG
Organism: Cyclura pinguis; assembly: GCA_030412105.1. NCBI lineage: Eukaryota > Metazoa > Chordata > Lepidosauria > Squamata > Iguanidae > Cyclura > Cyclura pinguis. The sequence continues at coordinate 125,977,315 of CM059599.1, forward strand.
TGGAATGGCTTGCTATAACCTAACCAGATTTGGAAAAGTTAGTTTTATGAACCAGTTCTCTCAAAATTTCACAACCAACATGGCACTTACCATACTGGATGAACAAGTCCAGGAGCTGTAATGTGAAAAAGTAAATTTTCTAAGCTCTGAATCTAATATAGAAAATCTAACTTGCTCTTTAGTTATTTTGGATTTATATGTCTGCCTGAAGGAACTGAGACTCATGTAACTTCCCTCTCATGCTAGCTGAAAAAGAGTGACAAAGTTTATAGTCTTTAGAATATGTAGAGTTTTTTTAATTCAATATCATGCTCCCATACAAGAAGACAGCCATAGTTTATTTAACTCTGCCAGTCCCTCTTTCATTTTGCATGCTTCAGCTTTGATGTCTGAAGTAAAATATTCATGTTACTTCAGCTTTTTTTCCCTTTTAGCTTTAGCTTCAGCTTTGATTTCTGATAGTGTTAAAGTAAAGTATTTATTTTTTCCGCAACAGTGTCACCCAAAGAAACATGATAGCTGGCTTAATGGGTCAATATAAACATTCATTATCAGATAAGCTCTCTGGTTTGGAGCAAGTTTGCTTGTTTGTCTCCCTAGACAATGTGTGTCTTTTGAAATAATGTTAGCAGAGCACAACAGAGATTGCATATCACATAAGATGAAACCTGTTTTAACCATTTTGTGCCATAAACACTAAAGCTTAACTCTCTTGGCCACCATTTTATACTGAAATTCTGAAAACTTGATGAACATACATGGTGCTACTTAATGTAACATGTAGGTTTCTACAAGATTCATCTATTTTGTGAACAATAAAGTGCTCCATAACTAATTTTTTAAAACCATCATCGGCACCACCACAATAATAACATATCAATTAAATACACATGGAATTGAAAGAAACATTTTAATGGATAAGAAACTTGAAAGATCAATAAATAACTGTGTGGAAATATTTTAGTGTCTAAATTCAACAGAACTTAGCAGAGGGTCATGTTTTTTTCTGAAGTGTGGAATAATGCATTGGCCTTATTTGGAACAACACTTGAGTGCTGTGGTCAAGCATGTCTCCTTTCCCTTTGCTGCTTGATGGCTTTGGTCTAAAGATCCTGGTTTTTAATATCAGAGTTCTCTATCACATCTGAACTCTGATTCAGACTTGGACGTAGCAGTCTTGTGAACTATAACTTCCAGAATCTCCCAACCAGCATGGTTGGTAGTTGCTGTGGTTGGCATGAACATTCACTTTCTGGAAAATATGAAGCCATATGTATCTTTAAAATCAATAATCTTATTTTAGGAGGGAAAAATGAGTTTTATGAACTTTCCAACATCCAGAATAAGAGTTGAATTAGGTTTTAAAGACTTGTGTGCATGATATGTATTATTTGTCAAACATCTAAAGCATGGGTGGGTAACTGTGGAAGGCTAGGGGGTCTTGATTAGCTCCCAGGAGATCTTAGACAGCCCTCAGGAGGTTTTAGACACCGTACCTGCTCCTGCCCTCTCCCAAAAAAGCAATCTTTTTCGTTCCTAGAGGGCATTTTGAGGCCAAAAAAATTTGCAAAAATGTTGTTTGACTCTCTATGCCCTCCCAGAAATAATTTGAGGCCATTGTGGACCAAAAAAATTTGGAGGTGGGATTGAATTGGGAGATGAGAATCGATTTTTTTGAACTCCTGGGGGAAAATCTCCAACCTAAAAGAAAGAAGGCATTGTGCTGAAATATATGTGTGATATGCAAGTATATTGTGTTGTTGAACTGTAGTTGAAATGTGTCTGTGCTGAAGTATTGTATATCTTTGCTGAAACTATGCTAAAATATATCTGTGGTAATGCAGGCATGTAGTAGTGTTGAACCGTAGCTGTATTTCATAGCTGGGTAAATACTGCTGAAGATCGTAGATATTTTGGAAGAGGTGGCATGACCTTTTGGGAAGTCGTTTTTGCTAAAAGATTAAACTGATGTATTGTGTCGCCAGCCTTGCTTGGCAGCCCATTCAGAGGAAGTTGAAGTGATGATCTGGTTTCAGGAAAACCAAACGGCTCTGACATCTCTTCAGAGAGGAAATGTACCAAATTACCGGGGCTCAGAGCATATTGCAAGATGTGGTTGTGAAACTGAAAAGCAATTTGGATGTGATGAAGTGTACGAGGGCAGCAAAGAGAAGTTATTAAGCTTGTCTTGTATTTGCCAATTGAGGTACAAGAAGTGTTTTCAGTGTGTTACAGCCTTTTCTTCAAGGCCTCAAAGTGATGTCTGCAGTCAGTTCCCAACAACTTGTCCGCGTGAAGTGAAATCAAAGCCTTTCATTTCATTGCAGCCATGGTGATGATGGTGTCATGTTCCAATCAGGACACCCAATTTTAACGGGTTATCCACAGAAATAGCCTTTTGGCTGATTAGACCTGGAAAAAGGGATAGACGAAAATGGGCTTGCTACCAAGGTGGTAGAGTTTTAGTTTGATCAAAGGTGATCACTTTGGAGAAGGGGGATATTTCACGGAGTTGCTAGATATTGGGAAGCAGTTTCTGTGAGGTGGAAGGAGAGGAGGGCAGCCATCATCACGAGGAGGTTTTCACCTGGAATAAAAGAGGAGAAAGGAGGCTGCAAAATGGCTGTGGATATTTACGTAGTTCTGAATAACTGCTTCACTTACAGGGGTGCGTACAGTCCACAGAGAAGACGGACTGTGTGTGGTTGCTTCCTTTGTGTTTCTGTTGTTTAAATTATGTATGAAATTATTCCTATCCCAGCTTTTGAACTTCTCAAGGGTTTCCTCCAAGGAGTTTACTGCTGAAATCATACAATACAAAACCCACATACAGCAATCTTAAAACCAAACCAGAGAATAAACAGGAGAGAAGAATTTTAAAATGAGTGAAATGTCTGGCAATGTAACAATAAAAAGTCTACTAGGAATAGAGAAAAGAATTTAAAGTGAATGAAAGGCAAGGCAGAATAAAAAAGTTTTAACTGCCTGACTACCTGGTGACGGGAAACAACTGGTCCTCTTTAGGGAGGGAGTTCCAGAATTCGGGAATGATGACAACAACAACAACAACAACAAAAGTCTTTGGACTGCATCCGGTGTGATAATGCCACTTGTACATTATCTAGTGGCTATGAAGTTAGCTACCTCCAGTTAAAAGAGGGTTAATTCCACCGCCTCCCACCAATTGTCTTGTTGTTCTTTCAATAGTTAATTAATTGTTAATTGTTGTGGGTTTTAGGGGGTTGGTTTTAGCTGGGTTGGTGGGTGGGGAGGATTGGGTATGTTTTTAATGTTTTTAATGTAATTAATGCATTGTTGTTGTTCGCCGCCTCGATCCATCTGGAGAGGCAGGATAGAAATAAATTTTATTATTATTATTATTATTATTATTATTATTATTATTATTATTAATTTATCAGTATGGGGTAGTGGTTTGAGTGTTAGACAGACACTGGGAGCTCGGGGTTCGAATCCCTGTTCAGCCATGGAAACTTACTAGGTGAGCTTGGATAAGTCACACTCTGTCAGTCTCAGATGAAGGTAAGGGCAAACCCCCTCTCAACAAGTTCTGCCAAGAAAATCCTGTGATAGGTTCACCTTAGGGTCACCATGAGTCAGAAATGACTTGAAGGCGCACAACAACAGCAACAACAACAATTTACCACTTAGTTAGGCAGAGGGTTATATAAGATCAAGTGAGATCCTCTTTGTCAGTCAAGTTTTGTCTGCTACAGAGCTGCTAAAACATCTGGAACCTTCTGAGATTCAGGAGTATAACGTGTTACTGCCTTTGTTCTCAGGATCTGTTAGGATGCTAGTTGTTGGCATGAGGAAGGCTGGTAGAGGCTGGTTCCAAAAAAATCACACTTTGGCTTTCCCAGATATGGGGAAAACCTGAGAACAGAAGGTTTAATTCTCTGTAGGTGGCGAGGGACCATTTTAGTTAGGGGAGCATCAGGGATTTTTGTCATCTTTCCCTGTCTGCTTGTCAATCCCAAGGTGTTTTTAAATGTAATTAGTTTTTTGTAGGACCTTTGAGACTAACTGAGAGAAAGAAGTTTGTAGCATAAGCTTTCGTAGACTCTATTTCATCAGATGCAGGACTACAATCGTTTCCTATAGCTTTGCAGCTTCTCACCAGTATTGCCTGACAAAGGATGCTCCACGATACGATACCAAAAAAACCCTGATTTAATCATTCTTACTTTAGATTAAGGTCCCTATCACACTATACTGTTATAACACTATTATTCCACTTTAACTGCCCTGGCTGCACCCTTTGGAATTCTGAGATTTGTAGTTTAGTGAGACTAGAGCTCTCTGGCTGAGAATTCTAAACGCCTCTCCCTAAACTGCAAATCCTGTGATCCCATGTGATATTGCCATGACAGTTAAAATGAAATAATAGTGCTATATCAGTGTAATATGATAAGGCCCTAAAACTAAGCCTTGGAGTGCTTTTGGCTACTTGACACATACATGTTGCCTTTTTCCTCAGGGAGAGGGAAGAGGAAAAAGGGTTTTACTTTGGTTTGCTCGTATCTCTGTCTCCTGTCTGGGAAGGATGGAGAAGAGGTTCCAGGGTACGTGGGTAATGGGTAGGAGCTGGGAGCCCCTGGTTGGACTAGTTCTATCTTCTTTGTCCAAGGGTTTAGGTCAGAGGGATTGGTGTGACATCCAGTAGTCCTATTTGCTCTCACCAGGGCCAAAGTAATAATTCCCCCCTGCTTTCTCATACTATTAATGTTGGAATGCCAACTAAACAAAAGATTTGTGCATCAGATCTCTGATTCTCTGTTGCCACTATCAGATCAAAAAATATTCAGATCTTTTGAGCAGGCAGTGCAAGTGTTCCACTTACTCTGGATTTGTCCTGTCCACAATTTTGTTTAAAAAAAATCTACCTGAACAGGTTGTGAGTTATGGCAAGGAAGGTAAAAGGATTATTGATTCCCTCCCCGTGATATGTCTTCATCCATGTTTCTCTACCCTCTGGATGAACAAGGAGCATACTGGTAGAGGTTTTGAACTTAACACTGAGCAGAGTGGAAAGGGGTACCAAACTACTTTCTGTCATAATTTGCAGCGTGTCCAGACTTCTTTAAAAATGTGAAGAATGGGAGGAGTCCTAGAATGTCATGTAACATGTAGCTTGAACCCTAGACCAGAGCTTTCCAAATTGTGTGTCACGACACGTTAGTGTGTCGGTTGCAGTGTATAGGTGTGTCATGCGAATGTAACGGGTGGAGGGGCTGTCTTTCCCACCACTGTGGCAGGCTAGGCCTGAGTGAAGGGGCTGCCTATGCCGCTGCCATCGCCCTGGACCAAGGAAGACCCCAGCAAGGGTGGTTGCGGGCCAGGTCCGAGTGGATGGGCCACCTCGCCTGCTGCCTCTGCCCCAGGCCGACGAAAACCCAGCAAGGATGGCGACCCCAGTGGACCAGACTGCCTCCATTTACTGAATTACTTGCTGAATTACTGTGTCGCAAAATGATTCATGTCTAAAATGTGTGTCATCAAGATAAAAAGTTTGGAAAGCTCTGCTCTAGAGTATCTGCTAACAGGCTTGTACTCTTCTGTTTCTTCCCATCATATTCCTACAGCTGGCTTTCTAAACTGGCACACTGGCATTTGGAATTCTTAGATTTAGAGCAGATGGTATTGGATCCAGACTTCTTAGTGTTTAGCTCTTGGAAAACAGTGGGACATAAGTGAGTCATTGGGTCTACTCTAAATGTGATTACACCTGCATAGAATTCATGGTTGGTCAACAGAGAGAAAAATTAAAGATGATTTGTGGAGTTGTGTTTCCAAGGTCAATTTAAGTGTCGAATGCTAGTGCCTAGAACTGGACAAGTAATGTGATTTCTACCATTTAAATTTCTGAAATTGTTTTTTCTTTAAACAAAAAATTATGGTTCAATAGCATTTCTGTTTTCTTTTTAAAGGAGAAGCCTTGAGCAAGAACATGGTGGCTTTTCTGTATAACTGTGTGCAATCAGTGCTACACTGTGGTAGTTTGGTTAAAGAGTTCTTTCTGGACAGACTGAAAAACAAAAGAAAACTTCTGCACCATTTTTTCCCTTTAGCACAGTAGTAAATGCACTTTCAGCTATACTTTACCCCCTTCTCTCTGCAGTAGTTAGTGACTTCTTCAATTAATCTCAGGTTTTTGCTCCTTCTGGGCATCCTGGGGAAATATTCCATTAAGAGATTCTTACCCAAAAGAATCATAGATAGTATATGCACTAGAACTATCTATTTTTTTAAAAAAATATTGCTTAGCATTTTGCACCCACAAAGATTCATTTGTAAATTTCCTTCTAATTCTAAAAAAAAAAAAAAAAATACAACAGAGCTGGGCCTATACACACTATCTAGCAAGCCTGACTGCTTTGGAAGCATCAATGTGCACAGTATTTAATGCCATAATTAGTGGGGAATATTGATGTGGTCTAGGAATCCTGGTTGTTCTCAGTTTATTGATAAACAATTGTTTCATATTTGCCAACACACTGTTAATGAATTATGTCAGGGATTGGAGGGAACCTACCTCTTCTTCTAGTGAACTAGTGGTTCAAAGGGAAAGGTTATTTGTTGTGTTTTGTTGAACTCACAGTGTATGTGCCTTCAAGTCGCCTGTCAACTTATGGCAACCCCATGAATTTCATAGGGTTTTCTTAGGTAAGGAGTAGTGAAGATTGACAGTTTTGCCATTTCCTTTCACTGAAATATAGGTTACAGTACCTGATAATCATTGAAGGTCTCCATTCCAAGTATTAACCAGGATTGACCCCGCTTAGCTTCCACGATTAGACAGGATCTGGTGCCTTTAGGATATTTAGATCCTTCACATTGTTAGCTGAACAGAATTCCTATTGTAATCACTGAGGTCACTAAAGTCAAGTCATGAAGGAAATATTTCCCCATACTCCTTGTTCATAGCACTCTAATTGTGTGAGATGCTCCCTCAATACTTGCATAGGTCTGGTAAAGAGCTTGAGGAAGCTACCTTTCAGGACTACAATTCCTAAAAAGTTGTAACCCCCACCCCCAAAGGACCTTGGAGGGCTGCATGATTCTTGCTGCACACCCCTCATTCCTGGTATACCCACCACCCCTGGTTTTTTCTTAAAAAAATTCTTTTCTGTATTTGCCTTCAAATGGGAGCAGTTCTGTTACTTTTGGAAGGAGGACTCCATCTAAAATAATCCATGGCAATCCTGGGGTTTTATTACAACTATTTCTGAGTTTCTGGAGGGCCCTGGAAAAGAAGATTTGGGGGCACACTTTCCCCACTCTGCTCTATAATAAGCAATTGTCCTTATGCTGAGTTAAGTCCATCTAATCCTGTACTGAATACTGTAACTGGTGGAACTTCTCTGTACATTGTCACTTGTGGTTTCTCTATAAGTTAGAAACATATGGGATTTGAAGCTGGCACCTGCAAGCTGTAGGTCTTGATCTGTCGAATAAATCCTTCCTGGAATGATAGTGCATTTTCAAGGAGAATGTGCATAGGAACTCTTTGATCTTTCTTAATGGTGCTTAAGGGATGCCAGTGGGTTGTAGGTGATAACAGGAAGACCATTGTTAACATACTTGGAATACAGGGATTACCTGACAGCTTTCAGAGTTGAGTTGGGCACCCTTATTGAATGAAATGGTGTCACAAGCTTTATTAAATACGACATCATGAAGTTCAGCTGAGATTGCTGTAAATAACAGGACTGAAAGGGAACCTTCTTCAACACCCAAGAAACTGGCTTGGCTGTCTAGGACACTCATGGATCATGGACCTTACTTTTCCTCCCCCCCATTTACTGTCTGTTCTGTTTGCAAGTCAGAAAGAGAGGCCAGACAACATAGGAGGACATGTATGTGTATGTGTGTGTGTGTGTGTATATATATATATATGTAGAGAGAGGGAGCTTCATCCAAATCGTACCATACATTCTGGGGCCTCATAAGATTTAAGTACTTTGTGTGACAGGTGGAATGCTCTGGCCACTGCAAGACTAGCCCCCAAGTGGCAAGTAAGTACATGATAGCCATGTTTAAATATTTGAAGGGATGTCATATTGAAGATGGGGCAAGCTTGTTTTCTGCTGCTTTAGAGACTAGGACATGGAACAATGGATTCAACTACAGGAAAAGAGATTTCACCTAAACATCAGGAAGAACAGCAAGAACCATTCGACAGTGAAATGTGGTGCTTCAGAGTGTGATGGAGTCAACTTCTCTGAAGATTTTTAAACAAGCTGGATGGCCATTTGCTGGGGATGCTTTAGGTGTGTGTTCTGCATGGCAGGGGGTTGGACCTGATGGCCATTGTGGTCTGTTCCAACTCTGTGATTCAAAGATTCTACAATGTCACTTTTTCTGGCTGTCACAATACCACTGCCACCACCCTGGCCATTACAGTGGAAGTTGTCACAGTTTGGTGAGCCATGATCTTCTCAAAGCAAGAGTGAGATTCACAACTGATTGCATTCTTTAAACATAAGATAGAAAAATGAATTAACAACTCTAGTGGCTGGTTAAAGAGGCATCTTTTTAATCTTTCCTTTTGAATATACTTCAAACAGTGTAAGAGATTTAATGTCTTCAGCCTGGTATGAAAAGAAATGCAATGCTTATAGTTCTGTTCTTGATTACACTGTGTGGGTATTATGATGATGTAATATTTTATGCTTGGCTAAGTATAGATTTTGAATAAAAGATTTTAATTATGCTGAATAAATGTTGAAGAAAGTTACATTTTATTAATGCTTCGTGCTTCTAGCAATGAACTAATTTAATTACACTCCTGCTGCTAAAGGTCTGCGCGCATGCACGCACGTGTGTATCGCTCTGCCTCCATTTTTAATGAAAATGTAGATCAGTTAGAACATAAATAGTAAAGTAAATGATCCATCTCTGACTCTTTGTACAAATATCACACGGAGTGTTCCTTGGTGCTAGGGGATATAACAGTGTATATAGCAAACTTCTCCAACCAAATACAAATTAAAGAGGCACAGGTGTATGTCTTTCCTGACTATGGATCACCAACATAAATCGCAGATACAAGCTCTTTAATCAGTTGGTGCCCTTCTTCTTAGGTTGAGCTTCTTCCTTAGGCTGCTTTATCCCAAATTAAGACCAGACTGTACCTCTCCACCACCACAGCCATTAAATGCCGACTTTCAGCAAATGTTTCTAACCAGCAAAGGTAATAGGGGAATACATTTGAAGGCACTCCTTGTTGGATTTTCCTTTCAAGAAATCCAAGCACATTTCTAGAAGAAGTTAAACTTATTTAACATTCAGATTAAAAAAAAATATTAGTAGACTTACACATAGTACCTAGTGGTCTGAGACTTTTTAGTATTTTCCTCTGCAACTTTTTTGCCTTTTAGAAAGCTATGGCTTGAGAGTGCTCAGCAACACAGCCTTGCTGCTGCATCCTTTGACACTTGGGCTCTACATGTCCTCAGGTGGGCCCATGCCTGATAATGTAGGGTTTAGAGATGTAAAGAATTCTTGTTAATATTCACATCCTTGATGAAAAAGGGCAGTTGTAACACTCTGCTAAGGAAAAGGAAGCAAGCCACAAAATTCTGTGAACTTCCAGCTTTCGCTTGAGAAGATTCATTTTCACAAAAATACAAGTGGTTTTGCTGCACAGAAAACTTGTTTTGGGTCGTTTGACAGTCCTGTAGTTTGCATAAATACACAGATTTCTGCACGAAAAGACTATGTGTAGTTTTCCTGCATGGGTTTTCTAAGGAAGAACCAATATTTTTGTATGAGAATCAGTACACTATATGTTGCACAAATACATGTTTTCAACAGCAGAATATATTTTCTATGCAGGGAAACAATGTGTAGTTTTATTGCAAAATAATACTCCATGATAAAATTAATTATATGTTAGTTAATTACAATTAATTAAATGCCCCAGGAGGCTTATTGTTCTGATTGGATTCCTAATGGCTCTTGGGGAGGTTCCTGTTGCTAAATCGGTGATCATGTTGTAGACCTGATTGATCTCTGGCATGGGCAAGGGCAGCAGATGCAATTGCCCCTGGATATCCTCTCTCATGGAGTAGAGCTAAGGTCTTAAAACCAAAACTTAGGAAAATGGTATTTGTGAACTACAAGTGCCTGAGTCTCATAGCCATTCTTTGTTTCAGTTTGCCAGTAACCTACCTAAAAACATGTTGTGAGAGTGAAATGTAGCAGGTTGGCAGATGTTTCACAGGAAGATTTCTCTTTGTTGTTTTGCTTTCCCTGTTCCCTTCCTATGAGAAAAGCTGCGTCTGCACATAAGAAATAAAATAATACAGTAGAATTCTGCTTTGGTAGAATAGACTATACTGTTTCAGACTATAGAGGTTGTGGAGGTGAATCCAATAACAGTTGGAGAGAGCAGCTTTGTTTGTGAGGTGTTTGTGATAGAAAAATATTGAGAGCCACCATACATGCTTTGTATCTGTGAAGTAAATGAGAACAATTTGTCTCTAAAATCAATCTGTTATTCCTTCCAAATTTTTTTTTGGAAATGCTTTGTGTGACCTACTTGAGCGACCATGAAAAATGATTTTGCCATCCATTAGTGACAGGGAAATCTCAAAGAAGAGTCCCGAAGTATTTTAGTTTAAGAAGTTCTGATAGGATGAGTATTGTCTGTACTTGTTTCCGTATATTTCTCATTTATTTTTGTCTTCTTAGTGTCCATGAACACTTCCTAAACATAGGTAGAGGACAGTTTTCCAGAATGAGGGTAATGTGGAAACTGCATTCAGGAGGGATTTTTTTTTCTTAAAGCACAGAGCATATCCTGTTTAAGTGAAAGAAAATGAAGAAAATCTTAGAATATGATTTTTGGAACAAGAGGTTATGATAAATTGATAGAATTATTATTCTATCAGCTCACAGCCACCACTTACCCACTTCTTGGGTACCCACTTTATAGGAACAAAAGAAGGTAAGAAAAAGAGGTGCCAGGACTGGGAAATCATGTTCCCAATTTCTAAAACAGTTAAAACGTAAAGCTATTATCTAGAAATTCTTCACAGGGCTTATCTCCTAAAACAAAACAAACTGGTGTAGCGCCTACACATTTGAACCCCTCCTCCCAGATTATGCTGCCTAAACATATTTGCTTGGAACAAGTCCTGTTGATCTCAGTGGGTTCCACGTTTTGGTGACTGTTAAGATCAATGTTTACAGTACTTGGAAAAACAGCGGAATTTTGTTCAGCTTTATCAGTATGTGTGAACTGGAACTTGAAACACACAGCAGTGAGCTTTAAATTAAGTTTTTAAAAATACTTATTGCAACAATTTGCCAACTGCTTATCAGTAAACCCAAGTAACAGATGGATGCCTTCTAGGGCTTGCAGAAGTGCAGAAGCCTAGGCAGTCCCTTGATACGGAAGACCCTTCAGAAATCAAATTAACTTCACATTTTACTTTATTTTGTTGAAAATCTTTACATATATCTGCCTTTACCTGACATTATGCAAATAGACTCCTCTGTTCATGCAACAGAATTTGCATTTCTCTCTTCCCCACCTCCCTCTGCTCTGGGGGTCCATCAACCCTCCAGAACAGATTCAGGGGTCCATGGGTAAGATGCTGCAAGGCAAGTTGGAATCCATTCTTCCAATGATTTACATTTTAATGGTGGACAGACAGCACTGGATACAATTATCACTTTCTAGGAATGAATTCCTCCGTGCTACATCCAGTTTCAGGACCAACTAGAGTAACTCACTGAAATGAGCAGGACTTTTTAGGCACCATTTGTAGTAAGTCCCATTGATGTCTGCAGGCCTTTAGGAGTAAAACTGGATTTAGAACTTAGCCTTCTGTGTTGCTCTAGCCCCCGTTTGCACACTGCTTTTCACTCTGCTTCTTATTTGTTTATTTATTGAAGTTATTTATAACCTGCTTTTTCTCTGGAGAGGTCAAGATTATTAGCTAGGGGGGAAAAAGCCATGAATAACACTTTAAAGCAACACTTAACAGTATAATAATAAAGCATTAACATGTCAAAACAGCTGCAAACAGCAAGAGAAAAGGGTAGGGGGAAAAATAGTCCTAAGCCAGAGGCAGGTAAGAATTAGAATCCAAAACAGTGTCAGTCCACTTAGAATATGACAGCTGAAGAGAAATACCACTTTTCCCTTCTGTTAGAAGATGGAAGAAACCACTGTACTTTGACATCTGCTCCCAGGGTAACTCAAACTGAAGGCAGCAGAAGAGTGAAAAGCAGAAGAGCTGCTAACTATGAGGGGATGCAGTGGAGCAGTAGTTAATTTTGTTTTTCCCCCCTCCAAACTGCTTACATATGCTACATGCCCACAGGCCTGGTCTTCTTTTTGCCTACTGTACTTTATATCACTTCATAGGGAAAAAAATGTGCAGTTATGTTTGCTTCATTAGCTGAGACTTGCTGATCTTTGCAGTAATTGCTGGACTACAAAAGCAAACAGCAGCTGGTGTTGACTAGGAAGATCTTGAATTCTGTGGAGGCTTTTGGAAATCTGCTCTTTAAAAAAACCCCACTGTAGAACAGGGGCATTAAAGTTCTTTTGCTAGAAGAAACATTCTTCAGAAGCAACTCCTAGTGGCCTGATTTAGATGTGGTGGTAACTGAGATGAAAAACTGAACGACACTCCTCCACTGTTCTCTTTTTTAAAACGTTACAGAGAATATCGAGGAACCTACCAAAAGCAAATTCACGTGTGTGATGACTTACTCCTAAAATGTAGCTACTGTGGGACAACTCCAAAGCATATGTGTTAAGGAAGCATTAGCAATATTACATCTCCAATAAGTTGCCGATTTAGAAAGCCCTTTCTTGAATACGTGTTTTGGCAACCAATATACCCAAAAGAGCAATTTCTGCTGTTTATAAGTAGTCAGAAGTCTATAGCCATCTCAGTTATAGATGCTAAGACCGATGGCCTTTGTTTACAGTTGGTCCTCCATACTGTGGGTTTGACTTTCATGGATTTGATTATTTGCAAGTTTATTCAATCCTGCCCCCACCTCATCCCAGGCACTTCTTTTCTAGGGTCACCTTTCCTCTTAGTGGTTCCAAGTACGCCATGCTGCCCTTTAAAAACCCACCTCTGGTTCTCCTCCTCCTACACCAGCCATTGCCTGACCGGCTAAAAACAGCTCATTGCCCAATTTCTTAGCACCACAAAACCTCTCTGGATGCCCTCCCATATACTCAAGGAAGGAGATTGGTAAGAGAGAGGAAGTATAGGGCCACCATGCCAATCCCAGCTCTTCTTTCCCTGACCTGGTTTGTACCCCGGGTGTCCCTTCTCCCCACTGTGCCTCATTCCCCTTCCCACAGGCACGTACACACATTTTGATGTTTGCAATTTTTCCACTTTTGCAAGGATCCTGTGCCCTTAACCCTAGCAAACTGTAGTCAGAACTGAATACTCTGTATTAGAGAACTGAATTCTCTTTTTCATTCTTGCTGTAAACCTCTCATGTCATATTTGCATGTTCTTTTGTATTGTTTCCCTGTTATTGGAAATTAACAAATGGTAAGCAGAAATGGATTTTTTGCACCCGTTTGATTGCTAGAAGATTGATAAGTTGTTACTGGAAAGATAATTTTTCTCCGTCTGTGATCCAGTGGCTAGGAGATCTAACAACACTTACAGTATTTGAAAAATGATGTATAGAGGAAATTTACAAACGGACTTATGTTTAGATGTTTGGACAGCTTTTATAGAAACTTGGGACGAATGTGGTTATTTTTCCTCCTTTGGTGTTTTTATTAGCCTACTTTTGTTATACTGGAACATTATTGTATGCAGCTGAGGTCCCTTTTGAATGTAAATAAAATTTTATTTTAAGAAATGTTACACAGAAATGCAAGGTGCCCTTTTGTAATCTGTGAGTAAAGCCAGGTCTGTATACACTCATCTCACTGTTAATCCAAGTGAGGATGCAGAAGGAAAAGAGTTACAATTGAATGTAAGGCAGCTTGTTGTAGCCAGCATGCTCTAGTGGTATCAATGTTGGACTATGACTCTAGAGAATAGAGTTTGAATGCCTGCTCACCCATAGAAATGCACTGGGTGACCCTGGACAGGTCATATTCTCTCAACTTCAGAGGAAGGCAAGGGCAAACCCCCTCTAAACAAATTCAGCCAAGAAAACCCCATGATTAGATTTGCTTTAGGGTTGCTGTAAGTTGGAAATGACTTGAAAGCACACAACAACAAGAAGGTATATTGGCAGCATACAAAATAAATTGCTGTTTATTCTGATCTTAGGTGTCAATTAAAACAATTCCATCTTTTGTTTTCCCATGGAACTTTTACAATCTTTAACTAGATTACGTTGCAGGTTCTGTTTCCGAGACAAATATTGTAGTCTTGTTTCTTCCAAACAAACATTTCCTATTGATCAGTAAAAACAGTTGTTAGCATCTGGAAGTATAAATTCTTTCACACTGTAATTGGGGAGTGGGGTGGCAACTCTGTGGCTAAATACAGAAGTTGCTGCAGGAGTGAAATTTGGGATTAATACAGTTGGCCCTTCACATTCTCCAGGGTTAGGGTCACAGGACTTCCACAAAGGTGGAAAAACCATAAATATAAAAATATCCCAAGGCATGGTTGGGAGAACAGGCACTCAGGGTCCAAACCAGGTCAGGGAAAGGGGGTACGTTGGCATGGTGGCCCTCTACTTCCTCCCTCTTACCCATTTTCCTTGGGTAAGAGGTGGCATTGAGAGAGGGATTGTGGTACTGAGAAACTGGGCTGTGAACCATCCTTAGCTATCCAGGCAGCAGCTAGTGGAGAAGGAGGAGGACCATCAGGTTTTTAAAGCCTGATTGGAGCTGCTGAGAGAAAATGGCACCCTGGAAAAAAACCTGGACGGGGGGAAGGGTTGAAGAAACTCTCAGATAGTCAAATTTGTGAAAGTTAAACCCACAAATGTGCAGGACCAACTAATCCAACTGCACATCCCTTTTAAAAGCATTGTATTATCGGTGACATCTGCATTTTGGCTTGTATTCTGATGTTCATTTTTGCCCACGGTTCCTAAAAACAAAGATACCCAAGATACACTGCAGACTTTCTCTGGAGATCTGACTGAGAACATGTATCTCAACTTTAATAATATCCTCTTCAAGAATCCTTTTAACATATTTGAAAGGATTTCTGTCATCCATCTTGAGAATTAAAGTCAACAGCAATTTGTATTTGTCTTTTACAGCATGCCTACCTTTCCTTCTGAAGCTTGGTCAGGTCTTGGCATGCTTATGTTAACGTTAGCAAAAAGGCAGCTTAAAGTAAATCTGTGCAGCCATTGATCTTCAAAGAAATACCATTCTTGATTTTACATTTACCTCTGCTTCATATCAACTGCCTAGAGTAGTATTACAAAGCTAATTCCCATATATAGATTTAATTAAAGGGACTGTGTTGATTTTCTTATTTTGGAAACAAAAATTGTTGTATGAAGCAGCCTTATGTTGAGTTTGTCCAACTCCCCAGGGTTGGTCTCTTGAATTCTCTTTCCTCTGATTGGAAGAGGCTCTCCAAAGCTTCAGGACAGATAACTTGATAATGTTTTGACATCCTTTTAAACAGAAGGATGTCATATGCTCTGTAGTAGGGACTGGAATCATGTGGCACTCTAGATGTTGTTGGACTGCATCTCCCAGTATCCCTCATCATAGGCTGTGCTGGGTAGGACAGATAGGAGCTGCAGTCCAACAGCATCTAGAGTGCCACATGATTCCTACTCCTGAGCTAGGGTGTCTCCTCAAGTATTTGAATCAGTTGCATAAATCTTTTATACATTCCATGATCATGATTCTTTCCTTGAGATAGGAAGTTCCTGCATCAGATCTCAGTTTAATCAACTTACTGGGCAGTCTTGGACAACGAAGTACAAACCACAATGAAGATACATGTAAGAATCTTCTGATTGCAATTGTTTATGTGAGAATCTGCACTCTGGAGGCAAAAGAAATATAGTGCCTGAATCTATAATACTACTGGGATGGGATGGAACAGAATTTGAGCATAAAATCTGATGTGAATAGCACAAAGCAACCTCTCTCTTGTGCATTCCTCTGCTGGAAACCAGAGATCTTCCTTAAATGCTTTTCATTTAAAAGAAAATCATCAATCCTCCTTAACAGTACCTGCCCCCACTTAAGAAACAAGAAAGTAATGCAGTCCATGGCAAAATTGCAGGTATACCTCACTTAAGCAAGTCTATTCCTGGATGTTACCTCTTCAACAGAAAATTTGGTACCACAGGCAGAAACAACATACCAAGAATAGCAATAGATTCCTGTACCACCACCCCCGCCACCCCCAAAAAAGCCAGTTTGACATGTTTCAGCAAACTTTTTATTCACAACTAACTATATGCAAGTAAGAAATGGAAGAACCAGGTCAAGGAAGCCTTAAATAGGTAAAAGAAATACTTTGAACCTTCTAGAGAACGCATGAAAGCTTATTCCAAAATGCATCTGGGGATTACTTATTTCTTTTGCCAGCTTTTCTTATGATTTCGATTTTGTAGGCAGACTTAGAGTTCTGTGCTTTTTAAACATATGCTGGTACAACTGCTTATCTTCTCTTTCCCCTCTGTTTTGCTGTTCCTACATGCTTAGTAATGGATTCTGGTGACAAGTGCTGTTTACCCTGCGTGTAATCAGGCATGTACAACTACAGTAGGATCAGCTTGAGCAGAATCCTGCTTTTGCCCAGTTCATGCTCCGTTTGTTGCATTAGACACAGTGCTGCAACTTGACACCAAAAGTGTGTATTTCTCCAGCTCTCCTTCACCTACTCCCCAATGAGGCTGCTGTGGGGTAGGGGTGGGAGAATCCAGCTAGACAGAAGACAAGGAGGAAGGATGACAGACTAGGAAGTCTTTGTAAAAAGGAGCTTCTTTGTCAGAGGCTTTGTTAGCTGAGGTATACTTGTACATCATGGTTGTACGTGTAGAAAACAGTTTGAGATGCATGTCAGGTTTTCATCTCTTTTTAAAAGATACTTTCATTTTGAAATTCTATGGGAAAAATAAAAGGATCCTTTCAGACTTTTGGGTTGGCATGGACCCTTGTGGCTTTGTCCTTTAGCAAGTGCTGAGCAAGGGAAGCAGCCAGTTTAGCACTTTTAAAACTAGCTGGAATGTCCCCCAGGCAAAGGAGGCTTGGAAGATTGCCCCAGTATTCCAGACTCCAAAGATGCGGAGGATTGGAGGGGACTGGAGAAACCATTGTACCCTGCTTCACTTCGGCAGCCGTTTCATGGAATGAGCAATGCAAACCAGCTTTCTTAAACATCCTTGAAATATGCTTCGACTCCTAAGGAAGCCTTTCAGCTGATGGTAAAAGGAAATAACTTTGAAACGCAAACATGTGGAGTTGTTGTTGTTTTTTTTAATCATCATAATCTGACCCCTATCCTTGTGTGGTCTCAAATTTGCTGCTGTTTCTCAGCCTCATTTGGAACCTTTGCAACAGGGCAATCGTATCAGCCTGACTTACAGAACTCTAAAGATTATTAATGTAGTCTGTGTGGAATGTCTTGGGAATTTTGGCAATGTGCGAAATAAATTCTTGGTTATCTCTTATTATATATTTCACAACTGGAAGAAGTTTGGGATGAGAACTATACAACCTATAAAAGCTCCCACAACTCACTTCAGCATATCTCCACTCATTTTGGGTTTTGGGATAGTATGTCTAGTCAAATATAGTGGGTTTTTTTCTTTCCTAAATATAAGAAGGGGAAATTGGTTATGTTTTGTAGCAGTTCTCTTCCGCTTCCTGACAAATCAGGCATATGAGAAATTCGAATGACGTGTGGTAATGTTTGATAGAACAGCTCACTAGCTATTATAACTTTGAGTACTGTCAGTTGTCAGGAAACTAGGGCTGTGGGAAGTCATATCCCTTTTGATGATGAGTGTGCTGTTTCGGTTCATAGCCGGTTGAGCTACACAGATGCTGCACTAAATATCTGAGATGGTGGTGGGCTGTGGCAGTGAAAGGTACTGTTCTGAAGAGTGATTAGTTTTTGGGTAAGATTGTTGTGTGACAATAAAGTTGCTTTCGGGAGGGAATATAGTTTTCTGTGAAAAAAGCACCATAACGTACACTATATCCTCCAGCATTTCACAATTGAAAATTGAAGACATCTGTGGCCAACTAACATCAGAGTGTGGTAAAGATGGCAGAAGTTATTAATAAGGAAGAGCAGACAGGGTGGAAAAGGCTACTGCGGTTTGGTTTTGTGTGAGTCTGCTAGGAAGGGCAGAGTCCCACTTCTTCCTTTCCCCCCACTGAGTTGTATACAAACTGCTTTTGCATTTTGAACTCAGTTTGCAGCAATTGTGGTGGGCTGAGGACAAAGGGGGAAAGTGGAAGAAGAGAGAAACTAGGGCATTTTAAAAGCAGCTGAAAAAAGGAGATGATAGAAGACAATCAGGACTGTCTCTTCCAAATAGAGACAGTTGGAGGGTATGCATGCACACACACAACCTTCTCCTGTGAAATCATGATCCACCTGACTTACTCTGCAAATCATTTCCCTGGAGAAGGAGAAGTTGTTCCTATTGTGAATATTGATAGAGATTCTCTTCTTTTTTTGGGGGGGGGGGTTGCCATTTCTAAAAGGATGCTCACATTTGTGGTTTCCATCTCTTTCCCATCCCAAGATTGTGAGAGAATACCATGTTTTTGTGAAAAGGGAACTTTCAGTAGAAACCCTAATATATACAAGCTGGAATTTTGCTGGTGTCTTATGCATGCCCACGTTCCTCTACAGAAACAATGGAACATTTTTGCCTGATGTAAAACATCTGCATTCAGTTCAGGATTGCAGAAGCGGAATAGCGTAATGTAGTGGCATTGCACATGCCAAGGCGCATTGCACATGGATGCACATAGATAATCCTTGTGGATGGATGTATATTGGGATCTTGGTTCAGTTGTGCAACACAAGGGTTGTGTATCACAGTGAATGCTTAATTCCACATGGGAAGAATTAGACTATGTAGTTCTAATGCAGGATCATAGCCACAGTGTTCTCTTCTTTTTAATTAAATATCCTCTTTGAATTGTCCTAAAAATTCTGGACAACAAGCAAAAACTAGAGAGGGCAGAACATGGGGACAGCTTTTTCTAGGGGCTAAAGAGGCAAGTATCTCAGCCTTCAAAGTCTGAGAAGCAATGTTTTATTTCCAGTTTGTGCTGTTAACCAGTTCAACCAGCTACTGCCCGGAGTTAGAATTCTGCTCTGTTATTTAGTTAAGCTACAGCTGAGTTAAGGCAGCTTTTTACTGGCAGGTGGTAGGATATTTAAAGGAATATGTGTGTGTGTTCCTGTGTGTGCATGCAGGCACAGGCATGTGTGTTGTTATGAGCCTACCTGGATCTTAAGATCAGGAAGCACTTTCCTATGACCTATCAGTTGGGGAATCACATCCAAGACTAGACTTATTGATCGATGATTTACGTTAATGCAGTTTCTCAGCTTTTGGCCCTATAGCTTTGGACTTCAGCTCCCAGAAATCCCAGGCAGCAGGGCCAGTGCAGGCTTCTTCATTGAGCAACATTTTTATAAAGAATTTTTGTTAGTCTTACAGAGCTGTGTGCTCTTTGAGGGGATACTTATAGAGTCATAGGCCATTTCTGCACTAGCCTATTATAGTGCTATTATTCCACTTTCAACATCCTATGGAATCCTGATGTTTGCAGCTTAGGGAGAGGCCTTTGAGGATGGGGTCTCATGGGCCATCTAATCCAACTTCCTGCTCAATGCAGTATCTCCAGCTGAAGCATCCCCACCAGTTGGCTACCCAGCCTCTTTTTGAAGGTGTCCAGAAAAGGAGAGCTCACTACCATTGCCAAACCACTCTTACTGTCAAGACGTTTCTTCTACCGTTCAGTCAAAAGCTACTTTCCTGTAACCTCAAACCGTTAGATCTGGTCCTACCCTCTGGGGCATCAGAGAACAGGCCTTCCCGCTTCTTTAAATACCTTGATCATGTCACCCCACAGTCTTCTCTTCACCAAGCTGAACATGCTCAGCTCCTTCAACTTTTCCCTCGTATGTTTTGTTCTCCCTCTTTTCTTCATATGTTTTGTTGCCCGTCTCTCTGTCAGCTCCAACTTGTCTATATCCTTCTTAAAATGAGGTGCAGTATTCTGGCACTGAATATAGTGGGACTGTTATTTCCCTTGACTTGAAAACTATTCTTCTATTAATGCAAGCTAAAGCAGCATTTGCCTTCTTTGCTGCAGCGTCATATTAATAGCTCCTGTTCATCCTATGATGAACAATAATCTCAAAGTCCTTTTCACATGTAGTACTGCTGAGCCATGTATCCCCCATCCTATACTTGTACCTTTGGTTTTTGTAGCCTAAATGTAGAATTTTGCATTTGCCACTATTGAATTTCATTTTATTAATTTTTGCCCAATTTTCCAGTTTATTTGAGTCCTTTTGAGTTCCCCCTATGTGTTAGTCATCCCTCCTAGTTATGTGTCAATCTGCAAACTTGATAAGGATTCCCTCCATCCTGTCATCTAAGTCACTGATAAAAATGTTGAAGAGTAATGGCCCTAGGATAGAACCCTGAGGCACTCCACGTGAGACCTCCTCCCAGCAATTTGAGGATGGTTTTCCAAACAATGCTGCCCTATGTTAGGCCTAAATACCCTAAAGGTATCAGAGCCTGTCTGATCTTGGAAGTTAAGCAGGGTCGATCCTGGTTAGTACTTTGATGATGAATGCCGAGTGCTATAGGAAGGAACTGGCAAAACCACCTCTGATTATTCTTGTCTAAAAACCCACTATGAATTTCATGGGGTTGCCACATATCAACAGGCAGTTTGAAGACACATACACACATGTTAGTGTCTGAGCCATTTTAATTGTTTTAATACTAAACATTATTGCTGCAAAATAGTGCAGATCTTTCCACTTCAATCTTTCCTTCCTTCCTTTCTCTGGCTTTCAAGTAAATGAATATATATCTATTTAAGAGCAGTCAAAACCAGCTTCAGCAAGGAGCTAATTGTTTGGTGACTACCTTGGAAGCTTCATTGTTTTTCTACTAGTCTAGAAAGAAACTTGCAACCAATGTCAAGTCTTCATGTGTCATGCTGAATTGCTTGTCTTTTTGTACTCAAGGGAAGGTAGTGTTGAAAAATAAATTCATTTCTTTTATCTCATTCAAGCCAGACATTCTATTTGCTACCACTGTTCAAGACTTCGGCTTCTCCTTTGACTTTGAACTTTTCTCACCTTCTCATCCATTTCTTGTATCTAAGTATCTCTGTTGCCAACTCCACAGAATAGTTTCTAGATGTTGAATTTGGAAATACTTGTTTTCTTTAAAATACATGGCCTGTCAACTGTAAGCTTTTTTCTCCATAGCTTTTGTAAACAAACCATCATGGCTATCAGTTTGCAAGATTTTGCCAGTGGAGTTCAAGCAGATTTTTTCTTACAAGTTTTATATGCTGTTTGGAACATCTCTTACCTCCTCAAATAACTCTTGCTAATCTGTTTTGCTGCTGAAATGCCAGATTACTTCCACCAGCTACTAGCATTCGAAAATACAATTATCCCCTTTATTGATCAACTCTAAAGTGAATATAAGTAGGTCTTGCCAAGTGGCTAATTTTCTGAGCCTGGATTCTGAAAAGCAGAAGTTTAGAAAGATAGTACAAAGTGTTGTGGCCGATGCTGCCAGAGGTAATTGCTTAAAATAGTCTAGTTATCAAATTTGATAGCCAGTTCCATGCAATCATTTCAGGCTTATGTAGTCATTCACCTGCACGTGAGGTGCCACTCCATACATTCAGCTGCCTTTAAGAGTTTCCCACATTGAGCATGAAAACTGCATTTTGGCAAATGTCCTTATAGAACTCCCGTGATTGGAAACATTCTGAATGTTGTTTCAGGGCCATTTTCAGTTATTTGCACTAAATGGACAAAAATCTAATCATGTGGCAATATTGGTGGTGGGGTTTACATGCACAAGTATGTGTCCTATATTGTTCAGCCCTACTCATATGTGGGTGAATGCTAACATAGTTATCTCCTTAGGTTTATGGTCCAGCGACCAGCAAGGGATGAAAGCAGTGAGAAACAGACGGCCACGGGGTTCTAAAAATTCACATTAATAGGAGAGGACTTGCACTCACAGGAAGAGCACATTTGATTATTAGAAGTTCCTGGTTCAATCCCTGGTATTTCAGATAGTCAGACTGGGGGGGATCTCTGCTTGAGACCTAGGAAGAGCTATTATGAAATGGAGTGGAGCAGAGAATACTGAGTTAGATGGATAATAGTACTTACAGAAGTCAATTTCATTTCTTCATATATGTTCGTAGAAAACATGACATCCAGACCACAATTACTGTCTTTGAATCAAACTTTTAGTCTTTACTAGGGTAGATCCACAACCTTATGTAAGTGTTGACTTTTCAAATTCTCATGGATTAAATGGATTTACTCTATTTGAAATTAAAAGTGGATTTAGACTACTGAAATTAAAATAATACCAGTATGTTCCTTGCAGAAAAACATGGCATCGATGAGGAGCCGTCTCACCTAACAGTTATTTTCAAACCACAAGTGTGTGTAAGGAGAAAGCATGAAAAAACAGAATAGATGAAGCAAGCGTCGAATAGTCAAATAATACATGTAGTGTTGGACGTTATCCTTGGAATTGCTTTCCTCTTTGCTTTGCTCAGTACTGCTCTTCTTCTGAGAACTAATACATCAGTCCTCAAAAACACAAAAATGGAGTTCCGTGATGAACCCCACATGGTAGTTATGATGCTGTATTAACTAATACATCCAGACATCTCCTTTATAATTAGCACGACTAAAATACTTTGCTGTGTTGTCAACATGGCTGGTGTTTTTCTCTTTTTCATATTTCTTAGTGCTAAAGATCCATTACTCACTGTAATATAATGTAAAACATTGGGAAGGTATAGGTGTGCTGCAGATCCAATATGTGTTATTAAATGAGATAATGAGAAAATATGGGCCTAAATCCAATGTTAGTTCCAATTATATTGAAACAAATGGGATATATTAGTCGCCACTTGTGCACATCTAGTTCATTTTAAGGGGTCTGTTTTAAATGGGACTAATACTCAGTTTAGTAAACAAAAATATTTCTGAAGTGATAGGACAACTTAGACTTCCTATATCCAATATTTTAAGGATTTGAATTCTATAATAAGAGACTGTAATTAGAATTCTTGGACTGAGGTTGCGTTGGTTACCCATACTGGTATCAGTGGAGATAAAACTAGAAGTAACTTCAGGAAGAATAAAGATCTGGTTGCAGCCATGATGAAAGAAAGAAAGCAAAGACCTTGGTGAAGAGAGGATTTCTCCAGTACCTGGCTTCCAGGGGAAGGGGATCTTTAGAGTCAAGATATTCTGGGAGAGCTGGCTTGGGCATTCATTTGTGACATGGAACAAACTTTTGTCCAAAGCAGTTCTGCTCAGCTGGAAGTAGTGGGGTGAGGGGCTGTTTGCTCCAAGTGGCCTATTTCTCTAGTTTACCTTGCCCTCTGCAGGCAGGCATACATGGCTACAGTGGAGTCTTGCCTTTTCTCAACTCAAGCTTTGTTCATTGCATTATTTACTGCAGACACACTACAACCCAGCACCCAAAAGTGTATGTTTCTCCAGCCTTCCTTCATTATCCTCTCAATACCACTGCTGCTAAAAATATCTTCCAGCTAGACGGATGCTGAGGAGGAAAAGGGTGGCTGGGCAAGTGTAAAAAGCATGAGCTTCTTTGTCAGAGGCTTTGTTAATATGATTTGAGTTGAGCAAAAATGGGTTTGACAATCGTCTTGGACTGTAAGTTTTTAAGTAATGAAGTTTTGCTTACCTTGCAATTAAGGAACTTGAAGTAATATTTAATTTTTGTATATTCGTATATTTATAGAAAACAATTTATTTCTAGCAACATCTTTATGTACTATTCTCCTTAGTTTTGTCAGGCATGCAGTTGCTGAGAAAGCGCACAAATAGATTGCAAAAGGACAAAGGTTCAGTCCTGGCATCCCTCCAGTAAATGTGACAGGACTGTCAGAGGTTCTGGAAAGCCATGGCCAGAAAAGTCAGAAGAGTGTATACTGAGCTGGATTGATCAGTGGTCCAGCTTAGTATAAAATGGCTTTCTGTGTTCCTCCTGGTATCATCAGATATTGTGGGTTTTCATCTGAGCAAACGTTCCTTCAGTTAGTGGACACTTGGGCTCCTTTCCACAATTTATGGAGCCACTTAATAATACCCAGTGGCATGCAGAGCTTCCCAGCATGCATGACAGTAATAAGAAAAACATTGACACAGGGGCTATAAAACTTCAGTTCTACTGGGCAATGCTGCCAGAGCAGATGACACATTACTGTTCCAAAGATCGCGAGGGGAGTAGGAGAGGTCAGGCTCCTATATAAAGAGGATTTTCTTGCTGGATTACTTCAGCTCAAGAACTAATCTCTTTTAAAAGTCTACAGGTATTTCATTTCCATAGCATGATAAGTTTAAATACACATATTGACTGCTCTGTTCACAAGACTCATAGCCAGTACCAAAACACACGTACACACACACAGAGCAGAATGCAGTACAATGGAATGAAAACCTGTTACACTGAAACATCATATCAAAATTATCCATTTTCTTCTAACTAAAACTCAGTTCCCAAAGCCAGCCCACACAGATTGGTTTTACAGTAATGCTAAATAATGCCGAGCTTGCTAAGAAGCAAACCATTTCCAAAGTTTTCTCTGGCTCCAGTATTATCTACACTGTTTTTTTGTTTTGTTTTGTTTTTTAGGATTTGGCAATGTCAGGTCATCTTTGCTCTCCCAGTCATGCATTTTAATGCTAGGTTGTACTCTGAAGTTTAATAGCATGTAGTGCTTTAATGTTTGATGCCATGGAATGCCCTATGCCATGCTATGAACAGAGGGTTGGAAGGGGATGATGGGTTTGAATGAGAAAACAAGGTGTTGGGAATAAAGGAATGTTGTTTTAACAAACTTTGATAAGAGATGCACTTTGATTAACAAATGCAGATGCAAAGTCTTGCTGTTGACAGGCAGGATAAAAGCCTGGGAAAAGAGTTGTTTTAATGAGCTGTCAAACAGGATGCTTCTGCATGCAAATTTGTAATGTTACCATTTATAAGGCACTGTAAATTCAATAATCTTCAAATTCAGTAGTCTTCACAGTTTCCAGAATGTGCTGGTTTTACTCTGCTGTTCCCGAATAAAGCTTTTGCAAACTTTTAAGCTTAATTTCTGAGATGGAGTTATCCTGTTCATGACAGTCGACTAGGATAAACAACGGTTATCCTGTCCTTGGGTAGCTCTAAAAAATTTGATGTAAATGGTGGAGTGCCCTTGTAAGGCACACAGGGAGGAATAACAAGGTGAGACCAGAGGGTCTCCTCCCCCCCCACCCCCAAGAAAATGAGGTTTCATTTATAAAGAAAAACAGAAGATGCATAGCAAGGTTGAGAACTGACCCAGAGAAAAAGGAGAAATGTTGCAGGGAGAACACAAACTGAGCCAGCAGCAAGCAGAAGGCAGCTTTATATTGTTTAGGAGAAAAAGTATGGGATTTTTGGGAGCAGGGACATTGATGCAATGAGAAAGTAAGCTATTGCTCCAATCATTTTTTAATCAGTCTGAGATAAAGGGAGAGGATATCAGGTTCAAAAACCTACAGGCAGACATGAAACTCTATTCTGGAGCCATGAAAACTTTTGCCGGGTAGACATTCGAGGATACATGGGTGTGGAAGTAGGCATCTCAGACCAGGGCTTCAAAGAACAGGATGAACGGAATAGCTGCATATTGCACTGCTCTTTCAGGAGGGGACAACAATCCAAAAATTGGAGAGAGGGGAATGGTGTGAATCTTAGCCAAAGCAATTAGGGGCAGAAAAACAGACTGGGATTATGTAGTTGTCAGCAAGGACACTTCCCAAAAAAACAAACAAAAATGAGAAAGACTGACTTCAGACCAGACAATACACTTAGAAAACAAAAATGAAGAACTCATGACCTTTGGTTAATCAGTGCTAAGAGATTGTCCTGAGTGCATTAGGAAGACTGTACATCCAAGAATTACATAGCCCAAGGAAAAGAGGGCAGGATGCCCTCCTGTCCCTGACAGTAAAGAATGGCATCTGTCCTGCAATCATAGTTTATCCCAGATAGGTTATGCATCACATACAAGGCAAATTCTTTCATAGAAGATGGGAGGCTTGGGAATAGAATGACCTAAAATTCTGTTGTTAGTTCTCATTAAAACAGTCCCATTTAATTGGTGCGATTTATATATATGTAGATTTACCATTCAGTAATTTATTAAATTGGCTTGCCCTAGTTGGGATTAAACAAGAGGATGTCAGGCGATGTTGGCAAGCTCTTGCTGTCTTGTAGCAATGCAGTCTATCTTGATTGAAGCTATTAACTGCGTTCACCAGCCAGTGCTACTTTTACCTTATGTTTGTACTACTCTTTTTATATTGAGTAATCTTAAGCCATTTCCACACTACACTGTTATAATGTTATTATTCCACTTTCAACATCCTAAGGAATCCTGGAGTTTGCCGCTTAGGGAGGGCCTTTAGAATTCTCAGCCAGAGAGCTCTTTGGATTCAGTAAACTACAAACCCCAGAATTCTACAGGATGTTGAAAATAGAATAAGAGCACTATAACAGTGTAGTGTGCAGAAATGACTTTAGTTTTAATTCACTACACTTGAGTGTTTACTATGAATATTCTTTTAAGCTGAGGAAGCCTATATTGGAAGGGTAACACGTGGGCTGAGAATCAAGTAGTCCACTAGTAGAATGCAAGTAGTCCATTAGTGGAATACTTTCAGCATCCAGAGCTTGTTCCTCCTTCCCCATTTCCTCCCCTGGAAGTCGAATAGTGGCCATTTCTGCACTAGACTCTTACAGTGCTATTATTCCACTTTCAACATCCTATGGAATCCTGGGTTTGCAGTCTAGGAAGAGGCAGGCCGGCTGGCCCCTCCCTAAACTGCAAACCCCAGGATTCCATAGGATATTGAAAGTGGAATAGTAGCACTATAAGAGTCTAGTGCAGAAATGGCCAGCAACTGTGGGGGGCTTCTGGGCACAACTCTATTCCCCTGGCCACTGATCAGCTGGGAGGATCTGTCTTTGTGCATCTGGAGAAGGAATATCCAATTCTTCCTGTGTGTACGCTCCTTCCTCCCTAGGTAGTGGTGGTGGTGGTGGGGAGCTCTCTGGCTGATGTTCTACGACTGGGGCAAGGGTGTTGCAGAAGGAGGTACTGAATACCTCCTTCCACATTGCCACCCAAAGTACATATACTAGTGTAACCAGTGTATGTCACCAACAGGATTGTGGCCATACAGTATTTATTTTAAAAAGCAAGCTTGGTGTTAAAAGATGAAATATTAAAATATTTCATGTCCGTATGGTTTTTATGCCAAGGAGTAGATAATTAAGTCTTCCAATCTGTTTGCAATTCCTTGGCGAGGCTTCTTCTGCAAAGTCAACTTTGATCTAGTAGTCCAGGTTCTTCAAGGCTTATTCATTTCCAAAATGGGGCTTTTGCTAGCTCAAAGTGACGTACTCCTTGTACTTTACAGTGCACTTTGCTGACAGTATGGAAATTACATCACCACAACTTCTGTATCTGCTTCATTTTACTAGAATATGTTATGGTGAACACAGTCAATTTAATGGGTTGTCTCTTTAAGTGGGACAGTCGGAAGAGATTAAAGAAAAAAAATACCCTTTCATTTTACCCCTTTCAAGAGACTTCTTTACTAAATGTTATGAATATCTTTGTGTCAGGGTGAGTGGGACAATGAATGAGTGAGTCTTGTTTTTAAGATTGACATGCAGTGGCTAACTTTTTGGTTTCATTTTGTTTCTATTGCAGGTTGCATTTTTGAAACTGTGACGGAACCAGTAAAGGGAAAATTCCACTCAAGTTAACTATCAGCTATGAAGGAGACAAGACTTTAACCAGGGCATGAGTTTCATAAACCAAAAAGAAAATTGTATATTCAGCGTGCAGCTTGTTGACCTTTGAATGTTGAAACTTTCAAAGAATATGACAGGGGCAACTTGTTCAAGCAGGGAAGCCAATTGTTGCAGAACAGGAGTTCAGAGGGCTCTGTAATTTGGGATGTTGGGAACCTGAGATCACTGTAAATAATGGCCTACTTAAATTCCCCAAAGAGAGGTCATTTATCTATAGCAGCCAGTCCAGCTTTAAAAAGAAGTTGCTGGTAGTGGTTACTTTCACTCTTTTGAGTAATAAAAACCAGCAGCCAGGACTATTCTTGGATACTGCTCTGTCTATATGAAAGAGCTTTATGGTAATCTCTCAGCTCCAATTACATGGAAGAACCTAATTAAGTCTTATATGCAACTCTGCAGTATATAATTCTTATAACAGATGTTGCAAGGCAATAATGATTACCTTGGAAGAAAGGCTGGCTATTTAGATATCATTACAGACTGGTTCCTACTGGCTGAGGGCTTGTTGCTTTGTCTGAATCTGTCTCTGTAAACAAACCAAGATGTGTTAGCTAACCACAAGCTACAGTTACAAATCATAATTTGTTGTTGGCTTGTGAACTCTAGCTTCCATAAACCATGGCTTATCATCATGGCTGCATTCACAACAGTGACTTGTCTCCAGTTTGTTTTCCCAGCTGCCAATTCAGAAAGGGAAACTGACAAAAGAAACCAGAGAGAAACTTGGGTTGTGTGTGAGGCAGTTTATGTTCCTAAAGCAGCAAACCACGGCTGGCATAAACCATGGGTTTGCATAACATGTGAACACAGCCATTGTGTACAAGATCATACAAAAGTGATAGGACTGGGGCAGTGTGTGACATACCTGGCAAGTAGCAAGTGCCCAGTGGAATGGCTTCACTATAAATGGTAGAAAAGAGAGCATGAACAAGATTTCACTGGGACTTTGTTGACCACAGAATCACCTGTTTTAAGACAGAGAGGCACTGTAGAATCTGCAGAGCATGTAATTACTGTCTTTTGGACTACAACTCCCAGACAGACAGCATGGCCACTGTGGGATTCTGGGAGCTGTAATATTATTATTATTATTATTATTATTATTATTATTATTATCATCATCATCATCATCCAAGCTCTAGGAATATATATATTTCATTCTTCATCCTCTTGTGGACAAAGAGCAATCTGAAGTCATGGCCATAGACATGTTACAATATATTTCATATATGGAAGCAACATGTAACATATTACAGAGCAATCCAGTACCAGTGCATGTCTAAGGCACACAGATCTCAGGAGTGTAACCAGGTCAGGTGTAGTGTTGCACAAATTCTCTTAAGTTGTATATGAATACCAGTATATTGTCAAGCTGAAATGTGGAATTTTTTCAATGAAAGTATCAAGAAAGTGATGTACAATGGATCTGGTGAAAGTGCAGCTGCACTTAGAGAAATAAAAATAATGTATACCGTGATCCTTACCAAAGTTACCTAGTTATTTGTCCTGTTAGTTTCTGTGTCTGTTGTTAAGGACTATAGTATATAAAGTTAAATGAGGATGGATTTTTTTTTATGTACAAAATTGTGTACTGGGGCCTAGCAAAGATTTCTGTGGCAACTTTCCTTGAAAGTTTTCTACAAAAAAAAAAAAAAAAAAAAAAAAGGAAAAGAAAAAGAAAAAGAAAAAGAAAAAGAAAAAGAAAGGATGCATTACAGCTCCATTGCACAGCCTGTGTGAGGCTGTTTTCTCAGATTACCAGACTTGCCCTTTAATAGACTTTGATTTATGTGGTCCTAATAAGAGCGGAGCAGGCAAAGGCCTTTATTTCAGTGTTGAAAAGAAAGCAGATATGGGACAATTTACAGCTTATGCTTAGCTTCGGAAAAAGGTCTTTTTCCAAATGACTGATGAAATATACCTCAGGCAGATGAAAAGCCTGAGTTTATACTGAATTAGAAGAGTTTTAAAGATTATTAGGGCAGTAAAGACAAGCTACTCAGTTCGAAAGGTTCAGTTTTTAATAAATGGCAATGCAGCAAGATCGATTGAAATACAAAAGGGGACCAGCAAGGTTATCCCCTCTCTCTTCTACTGTTAATTTTGGCATTGGAGACCCTACTGAAAGATATCAGACAAGACAACAGAATCTATAGGGTGAGAGTGAAAAAAGAACAGTAGAAACTGAGAGCTTGTATAGATAATCTTGTGATAATGACACAAAACCCAGTGGACTCAATGGAGTCTCTTTTGAAAAAAAACCCAAAAGGCATTTGGGACATGATCTGATTTTAAAGTGAACTGTGAGAAAACAAAATTGCTAACTGAAAATATGATTGAGAAGAGGACAGTGAACTAAATGCTCCTTCACATTTTAAAGTGGAAAAGGGGGAGATTAAATATTTGCGATTTAAAGAGTTAAAGAACAACAGCTTATTATTTAAAAACATCTATGAAAAAGTCTGGAAAGAAATTAAAAGAGACTTAGAAAATGGGGAAACTTAAATTTATTCCTTTTCAGTAAAATAGTGGAAATAAAAGCAAATGTTTTGTCAAGGATTTTATTTCTCTTTCAAATTATCTGTATTAAAAGAAATGGACTACATTTTGTGCAATGGCAGAAGGAGACTTTCAGGTGTCTCTGGCAGGCAAAGAAACTCAGAATAAAATTTAAAAAACTGTATGATGCTAAAGAAAGGAATAGTTTGGAAGTCCCTAGTGTCAAATTGTATTACGAGGCCTGATGTTTTGTATAGTTGAAGGAAGGGATATTGCTTAGAGATGTGAGACTCTTGGAACTTGGAAGGCCATAATTTAAGATTTGGCTGGCATGGTTTTCTTTAGTATTATAAAGTAAAGATACATGCTGAATTTAAAAATCATTGTATTAGAAGGCGCTCCTACAATTTTGGTATAAGTTTAAACAGAGACATTTTCCTAAGATATTATTAGCCACTATTTTTAAGGAAAGAATGGGTCGAAAATTGGAGATAGTCATTCTATGATTATCTTTTGTATTTTGAACAAGACAGCTAAAAGTTTAAATCAAGAGAAATGGTTCTTAAGGAGGGCAAATATTTTAATTGG
Organism: Cyclura pinguis; assembly: GCA_030412105.1. Classification (NCBI taxonomy): domain Eukaryota; kingdom Metazoa; phylum Chordata; class Lepidosauria; order Squamata; family Iguanidae; genus Cyclura; species Cyclura pinguis. The sequence continues at coordinate 126,008,500 of CM059599.1, forward strand.
TTTGCTTGCATACAAGTTAAAGACATATTTAATCAAGATAAGAGACATGCAGCCATAGAGATTAGAAAAAATGAGTTTTATTTAGAGTTGTTTAAGGACAATGACAATATAATTTAAACCAAGATGAGCCTGGAATAGAGTACATGATACAGTGGGCCCAAAATTTTGGGCATAATGTCCATGTGTATATATGGGGAAATTGTGGTCCAAAGATATAAAATTGACTTTGTAGAATAACTTAAGAGAAAATCAGTGTAAGATGGTGTATAGATGATATCTAATCCCAAATAAGCTGTCAAAAATGTCCCAGAATGTTTCAAACCAATGTTGAGGATGTCAAAATAGGGAAGGCTCCTTTTTTTTATATGGTGGACTTGTAAGAAAGCAGAAGGTTACCATCTAAGATTTATTTGGTAATCCAAAATAAAATAATAATAATAATAATAATAATAATAATAATAATAATAATAATGGTCGATTTTGTAATGTTACCAGAAATGTTTTTATTGGGCATTATGAATGAAGAACTGGATAGTAAATATGGATTACTTCTTTGAGACATGCCAACAGTAACAAGAATATTGTTTGCTCAAATTTGGAAACGGGCTGAAGCACTGATTAAGGAAGAATGGATTGTTAAGGTTGCTGAGTTAGACCAAATGACTAAATTAGTATGGGTTTTAAAGGATAAGCCAACTGAAGACTTTTTTGAAAGATTGGAAAGACTTTATGCATTTTTTGAGCACTAGGAAACCTAACAATCTGTGGTTATGGTTATTAGTAATTTTAGCAGGATTATTTAGTTGGATTTCTGATGACAGATTTTTTAAAAAACTTTTGTTTTCATTACAGTTGGATGAGGAGGTCAGAGCCCTACAGTGCATTAGCTGTATGTCTTCTTTTTTTCCCTTTTTTCTCTTTTTTCCCTCTTCCTCTCTTTTTTTTCTTTCTGTCTCTCTATTTTCTGAATGTATATTACTTTGATTGAAATTAGATTGTTCGTATGAAAAATAAAAAGAACTTTGAAGAATAATAAATGATACCTTTAAGGAGAACCCTCAGCTGTTATTGCAGCTCATTCTTGTGAACCATTAAAATCCTGTTTTGAGGCTGTGATTTATAAATATAGCTTGAGTGTTAATGACTTCTGCTGTTTAATTTCTGATAAAAACAAAAAGGCCCATTCCAATCCTGCAAATGGACCTGTAGCAAACCTGGTGTTTGGGCAGCTCTCTGTTTGCTCAAAAGGTGAGATTGGGTATATCAGTAATTCATGAAGTATGAAGAAATCTCAAAATAAATCCAACACTTTTTTCTTTAATTCTGTTTCTCAAATTTGTAATGCCTGCCTGTACTATGGAATCAAACTGATTTAATCCTCAATCTTTTTTTCTTGTCTACATGGGGAATGTACTTCAGGGGAGTGAACTAGAGCTCTCGGTCAGAAAGTGCTAAATATATCAGCAAATGATAGATCCCAAGATTCCATAGGATGGTACCATGGCAATTAAAGTGGCATTAGACTGCTATAACTGTGACAAATAGACCCACTCTTATGCTCATCCCAAAATACTAACTTTATTTGTCAAGATAAGAATTGTAATGTAATTTGCGTTGCTAAACATGCATTCATATTGTTTCATAGCTTAAAAGAAAAAGTTGAGTTTCAACACATATCCATATGTAAAGCCCTAAAGAGAGGCACTGGCATTTGCAAATATTTTTTTCATAACTTTTGCTAGTCTTGCCTCACTCTGTTTTCTGACTTTTACCTGTATAAGAAGAAAATCTGATGGGGCAAAAGTATTTCAAGCTCTCCCACAGTTTTTATGGGTAGAAATTATACCAGCACTTGACTATTCTTGCTCTAAATGTGACTTTCATAATATATAATTTCATTCTGCAGAAGCAGTTGGCAGCTTGCAAAAGCAAACTTGTTGGCTCTCTCATTACTGTAATGGTTCAGTAATGAGACTGCCAAGGAGTTTACATTTGCAGGTTGCTGATTGCCCCTGGGGAAGGAAACTTTGTTTGCTTAAACATGTGGGTCTTGAATAAATTATGACATTTTTAGACCAGTTTCTCCTCTGTTCCTCTGATGAATTAGGTGCTATTCCTTTTTGTGTCTTGTTCTTTTTGACAATAGCATCCACCCTGATCCAGCTACACTGGAAGAAGCAAACTCCTATGGAATTCTCTCTACTACACATCTAAGTCCAAAATGCACATATTTCCCACTATTTCGTTCAGCATCTAAGACTACACCAATATAGAGCCCTTTTTAAAAAGTTAAAATCCAAGCCACAGACAGGGCATGATGCCCCTACTTCCCTGCCCAAATAGCCATCAGTGGATGCTTGCTTTTTCAAAGGCGATCTACACATGCACCACTTGACTGAACTAATAAGTGAAAAAAAAAATACTGTTGCTTAACTCCTACATTGTTACTTAAAAAGTAGATATAGCTATTAAATATTTGCCTTTATCAACTGTCAGGCATATTTAGACTATTTGCTGTCTCATGATAGGATTGTGTTCTACATTACCTAGATCCTGATACCATTTTCTGAGGCCCCTCTCCAGGTTCCCCTGCCAAGTGGGGTGCTTCAATAATCTGAAAGGGACAGGGCCGTTTCTATGGTAGTAGCATCCTAATCATGAGATGGCCTCCTTAGAAATGGTTGCCTAACACCCAGGTTGTGCTATTCAGGGCAGCAATGAAGACTTCACTTTCCCAGGCTTATAAAAAAGCAAAATCTTTTTGTAAATTAAGGAATATTATCTGGAATATTAGAGATCTGTTTAATCATTTTTCAAGCTGGTGGAAGCCCTGTTATACTGATTTTATTCTTTTCTGATGAGTTTCGTTTTCCTGCACTATAAATTTGTTCAATATTTTTTTAAAAAAATTGTTTTGTAATACCTATCATTTTAAGCTGTCCAGGAAACCTTGTTACCAAGTGGTGTATAAATGCTGTGAGTAAATAAATATGAAAAATAATTTGCATGGAGTAGCATGATTCATTTTAGCCATCACATGTCAAAGGTTTAGAACACACACAGGAAGGAGAGAGAGTACCTGACATCTCTGACTTAGGGAAATTACTATTAAAGAGACTTATGATGTCATGGGTTGGTTTTCTGAAAGAGGAGGAAGAAAGAGAAATCCTTTTTTTTTTTCTAGAATGTTAAATAAAAAAAATCAGATCCTTTTAAGAAAGAGATGAGAAGCATTTTTTGGCTGCATGATTCTACAAATAACCAGAAATGGAGAAAGAAGAGCTAGGATTTCCTTATTAGGAGATTGATATATATCATTAACTTTATTATACTGAAATTATTGGGGAGAATCTATGTGGTTTAAGTTTAGGAAATATGCCTGTAGCAGGAGACAAGATAGCTAATTATCATTCTAAACTTTTACATTTAAAAAACAAAATAAGGCAAACTACAGGTAGTGCTGTGGAGTTCCTTACAAATGGACTGTGTGTCCTATAAAATTCATCTATGCTTATTAAAGTACAAATATCCATTGAATATTTGTATGACATGTCTCTCACAAAACTATTTCTGTACTTTCTTCCTCTTCTTCAATGCAAACCATTCCCTGTGCTGGTAGCTACATTACAGATTTGTGCTTCCACTGGTACCTTTTTATTATAATGTCTAATGATGCCCTCTGTCCTTGTATGTAGTTTCTATTTCTGTTACAATGCTGCTAACTCAAATTGTTCATTCCTACACTAAAACTTGTAGTTATCTGGAGGATAAAACTGAGGGTAACTAAGAATGTGTGATTCAAGAGAAGGGCAATGTTGTCTGATTGAATGTTGAGTTAATAGAATTAAATGGGCTAGCCCCCTCCTCCAATCTGCGCTGATGATAATTTCTTCCTTATTTGCTCTTCTTAGTCACTGATTTTAATCCCTTTCCCCTAGAGTCTCAATAAATCACCATGCATCTATAGAAGCAGGTGTATGCTTGCTGACACTGTAATTTTAATTATGACTTTGCCTCTTCCTCATGCCTGCATCCCAGGTAATGAGGAAAATTTAGCTAGAGCAATTTGGGATACTGATGCCAGTTGTGAGATCCAACTACAGCTTGATCTGAGCTGGAGTTACTGCATCAGCAGTAATTAACTTTAAGGAGAACATCCACACGGGTCTGACATCAGCAGCTTGCATCTCAGAGAAGGTAATAAGGCATCCAGCAGGGCCTGTGAGCACTGATGAATGACCCTGGCACCACCACCACTCTGAACCATTGTATCTGGATCTGTGGACCATCATTTTAATGCCCTAGAATTCCCTAGAGGAAAAAAGACTGAAATCCTACACAGGAGTTGTGAAACATAATTCACCATATATGGAATTACATTTTGCTGTGCTGCACAACCCATGTGTTGAACGGCAATGGTGTGCGGCTGAATGTCATGTTCTACCCAGATGGGGAAGCAGAAGAGAGCCAAGATAATGCTCCAGTCAGAGAAAGGAGGCTGGCAGTCCTGTGACAGCATGTGAAGAAGTAGAACTTGGACCATCCGATGAAACTCCTGCAAATCATGAGGAAGACATGGAAGTACTTCATTCTATGGAGAGTTGTAGCTTAAATACAGGTTGCAAAGGAACAGGAAATGCCATTATCTAGTTTGAAAGGAGAATCCTGAGCTAATAGGCTAGCTTTGTTGATTTACAGCTGGTTACAAATTGGCTTAGCCAAGACCATTCTGTTAGTGCAAACATGTTGGTGATGATAGGAGTTTCAGCCCCACGGAAACGCAGCGGAAAAACCAGAGTTCAGCGAGCCAACAGCAGCACCCTTGTTCCCCAGTAAGGATACTCACACACGGAGGAGTGTCTTCCGAAACAGGAGGCACTTTATCTTGCAGCAAAGTTCCGTTATATACAAAACATAGGACAGACGGACAAAAGCTTGCGCCAGGCACCAGGTTTGGTCAACAGACAAATACATACTGGTGTTGCTTTGTTATATACATATCTACAACCAATCAGGTGGAGGTTTGCACACCTCCCTCTACCATCTGCACACGACCCCAGTTTCTTATGCAACCTTGCAATTACCCACAGCTGGGGCGTGATGCAACATCTTTGCAGTGGGCTGATCATTTTCCCAGAGTTCCCTGCCTGGAATCCCTGACAATCCCCTCCAAAATGGTCAGGCCACTGTGTACAACATTTTCACAATCCAGACATGTCATACAATACATGTTACATAATACTTACAGTACATACATTCAAAGGTACAATTCATCTTCCACCTTACAGTCTGGTGGCAAGGCCCAGTTCACCTGCCAGCTTCTCATGGCCTACTACTGGAAGGGCCTTTGTGAGCAAATCCGCAATATTGTTTTTCAGATACCATACCCCAATGTAGTCCTACACTCAAAATTTCAGCCTCAGTCACACGGGACAGCAAAATACCCTCCTGACCTTTTAGGGATAAGCATAACTTTACTTCACCCAACCCAGCAAGTTGGGTACTTCCTGACCCACTTTCACTGGAACCACTGCTGGAACTAGTGCTGACCTCAGTGCGAGGCTCTTTCTTGACTGTAAATGCAGGTTCAGCACTAGGTGGCGGTGTTGAACTCTTTGGTGTGACGTTGATTGAGATTTTTGGCTTCTCCTCCTCAGTACTTTCCTCGGTACTTTCTTCTTCTTCATCAGCCATCACCACCCCTCCATCTTCAGAGCTTTCAAGTGTATCCGGGACACTGTCCTTTTCCTCATCAGACATCACTGCCCCTCCATTCTCAGGAATTTCGGGAACACTTTTCACACTTTTACCCAGGGGAATCAAAACCTCTTGGTTACAGTGCAGTCTATCCCATCCTGAATGGATTTCAAAGTTTGCACTCCTAGAATACACTATTTTGCCAGCATGGGGTAGAAATCTATATTTGTTACCTTCATATCCCACAAAGCGTAACCGTCTGGATTTCTCCTCTCCAGACTTTCTGAACCTTGGGGGAACATACACACTAGCAAACTGACCCCAAAACACGTAGATGCTGCAGGTTTGGTGCTCCACCATACAATAGGTAATACGGAGTTTGCTTCACACTTGAACTCCACATCCTGTTTAAGTGGTAGTTTGCTGTCACTATTGCTTCTCCCCAAAGTCCTGCTGGGGCTTGGGCATCCTCCATCATACAGTCCTTCATTTGTTCTAACAGCTCAATTCTTCTTTCTGCAAGACATTCCTTCCTGGGAGATGCGGGGTTGGTGGTTTTATGCCTTATGCCTTTCTTACGCATCCAGGCTTGCAGGCTATTAGACAGGAATTCTCCCCCTTGATCTGACACAAGACTGGCCACTTTATAAAGAAATTCCCTCTCAACAGCATTCACCCACTCTTTGAACTTATCCGCTGCTTGGCTTTTCTTTTTCAGCAGATAGACACAGGAGTACCTGGTGTGTCTGTCTACAATTACCAGGAAAAACCTATTTTGCCCTTCAGTTGGCTTGAATGGCCCAGCCAAATCTGCATGTACAACCTCAAAAGGCCGTTGGGTGACACACTTGCTTTTCTTGGCAATGGGGTAAGCCTTTACCTTAACCTTTTTACACAGAGAGCACTCTAGGAACTTAGGACAATTTCGGACCTGTAACCCAGGGCATACCTTTGCCAACTCTTGCAAACCTTTGTAGCTGGCATGACCCATCACTCTGTGGAGGTAATGTACACACTTTTCATGTAGAGGTTTGTTACACAAAGGGTTAACGTTTGCCACTTTTCCTTTGGGCAACATGTGGTACAATCCCTGCTTTTTCACCCCTTTTGCACAAAAAACACCATTTGCAGTAATTATACATTTCTCCCCTTCAAACACGACTTTGTAACCCTCACTGGCCAGTTGGGAGACACTCAAAATACAGTTGTGCAAATTTGTCACGCACAATACATTATTAAACAATTTCCCAAAACATGGCACATATGCAGTACCCATCCTCTGCACCTTGCTTGGTGCCCTATCTGCAAGGGAAATTGCTGTTATATTTGCATTTGTAACATCATTCAACAGCTTTAAATTATTCACCATGTGGTGAGTTGCACCACTGTCTAGCAACCACACACCACTCTCAGACTGTTCTTTTGCCACAAACACATGGCCTTCAGCCTGTGACGACACGCCCCTCCGCTTCTGGGCTGTCTTCTTCCCTCTACTCGGCGCTGGCATTCTGCAGTCCTTCTGGAGATGGCTGACTCTCTTACATCTGTGGCAGTGTCTGGCAAAGCTGCACACTGCTCCTTCTTCCAGGTCAGATGCCTCCTTGGGAGCTGCCTCTCCCCCCTGGCGACTGGCTGTTCTGCCCTCCGACTGCAGTCTGGAATCGAACTGCTTACGTTGGACTTCCTCCAAAATCCTCCCGACTACCAAGTCTACAGTCAGCTCTTCCTCACGCACACCCTGGAGGCTGTATATCAAAAAGTCCCACTCCTTAGTGAGGCTTCCCAGCAGAATAAAACTTTTCTGCATTTCTGGGATATTTACCCGTCTGTTGGCTACCTCTTGAAATAACTGTTTCATCAGCATGAGGTGCTCTCTTACACAGCTTGCGGGACATAACTTTGTGTTATACAGTCTTTTCGTCCATGGCATTTTGGACAAACACGAGGAAGATTGATGCGCACGCTTCAGAGCCTCCCAGAGCTGATATGCTGTGTCTGCAGCAGTGTGAATCAACTGGGAAGGACTTAAAGTAAGCAAAATAACTGCTTTGGCTTTTTTGTCAGCAACCCTGAACACTGCTATTTGAGCAGCAGTTGCTCCTTCTGGGGGCTGTCCCTCATTTTCCAAAACGTGCCACAAGTTTTCCTTCGTCAAAGCGGCTCTCACATAAATTTGCCAGCTTTGATAATTAGCATCGGTCAACTTTTCAAAACGCAGATAACCTCCCTCAGCCATGCTGCTGCCTTTGTAAGGAAAATTCAACAAACAAAGCAGCTGGCTGCAGTGACCTTGATGAGCTCCGGACTGAAGATTAACTGTCTCTCTGCCAAAACACAGATTCCTGAAGCACCGGAGAGCCAGGCAAACAGTCAAAAACAGTCCCAGTATCCAGGGGAAAAACAACTACAGGTGCACTGTGGATGCTGTGCACTCTGGGCCTGGGCCCATAACCACTGTTGGGGATGATAGGAGTTTCAGCCCCATGGAAACGCAGCGGAAAAACCAGAGTTCAGCGAGCCAACAGCAGCAGCCTTGTTCCCCAGTAAGGATACTCACACACGGAGGAGTTTCTTCTAAAACAGGAGGCACTTTATCTTGCAGCAAAGTTCCGTTATATACAAAACATAGGACAGACAGACAAAAGCTTGCGCCAGGCACCAGGTTTGGTCAACAGACAAATACATACTGGTGTTGCTTTGTTATATACATATCTACAACCAATCAGGTAGAGGTTTGCACACCTCCCTCTACCATCTGCACACAACCCAAGTTTCTTATGTAACCTTGCAATTACCCACAGCTGGGGCATGATGCAACATCTTTGCAGTGGGCTGATCATTTTCCCAGGGTTCCCTGCCTGGAATCCCTGACAAAACAATCAGCTCCAACACTCCCTTGGTAACTTTTTCTGATGTGGCTGGCTTTGTGAATCTCTCAACTTTGGCATGTATCCTTAATGGCTGATTTTAGCAACTCCTGTACTGGTTTTGGACCATGCCTAGGACTGCTTTTTACATTTGGACTTTGGACTACTTGGCCAAACTTCTACTTTTGTTAATATCCTGTGTATGCTCTGGTACTAGCATGGTTTCTCCACTGCCTATTCCTGTGGACTGTGAGAAGTAAAAGTACCAGTTCCTGTGGATTGTGGAGCATATGGTAGGGCCCTCAGTATCTCCTAGGGTTTGGTTCTAGGACCCCCCTGTGGATACCAAAATTTGTGGATGCTCAAGTCTCATTATGTATAATGGTGTAGTAATACGGCATCCCTTATACAAAATCAAAATTTGCTTTATGGATTTTTTTCCTTTTTGAGAGGGGGAATATTTTGAAACTGTGGTTGGTTGAATCTGTGGATATAGAATCTGCGGGTATGGGGGGCTGACTACAATAGTGCCACATTCTAGATCCTTTCCACACCTTACCTTCTTCTGGCGCTGGAGTGTGGGGATCATGCGAGCAGCCTCTGGTGAGAGGCTCTCACATCCCTGCTGCTTCAGCTCTGCACGAGCTGCCTGCTTGCCCGAGAGCCCCGCCTCTTCCTTCCACAGCGCAGCCTGGGAGTTTCTCAGGCTGTGCTGGGGCAGGAAGCGTGACTGACGCGGCTCCAGAGGCTCTGCACGCCAGGTAAGTATGCACGGGGCCGGGGAGCTTCCAGCCAAAAATGAAAGGGTGTGCAATCGGTGCCTGCCGCCCCTGGAGCATCGTGCGATTGTGAGTGCATCATGCAGATCGCTCCTCACAATCGCGCAACGCTCCAGGCGCCCTTTCGCATGGCAAATGCCGTGCGGAAAGGGCCCTAATCTACTCTGGTCAACCCTTGCCTGGACCAATGTTTCCATTTCTGGACACCACAGTTCAAGAAGGATATTGACATGTTGAAATTTGGCCAAAAGAGGATGACTGAGATGGTTTGGGGTCTGGAAACCAAGCCCTATGAGGAATGACTTGGGGAGCTAGATATGTTTAGCCTGCAGAAGATGAGGGGTGTTACGATAGCCATATTTAAATACTTGAAGGGATGTCATGTAGAAGATGGAACAAGCTTGTTTTCTGCTGCTCAGGACACGAATCAATAGATTCAAATAACAAGAAATTCCACCTAAACATTATGAAGCTTTGCTGTAAGAGTTGTTCAAGATTAGAATAGACTTTTTTTGGAGAGTGAGGGACTCTCTTCCTTTGGAGGGCTTTAAACAGAGCCTGGATGGTCATTTCTCCAAAGTGCTTTGGTTGTATTTTCCCGCATGACAGGGAATTGGACTAGATGGCCCTTGCAACTCAGGGCATTTGTGTACTACACTGCTATAGTGCTATTATTCCACTTCAGCTTCCTGTGGCATTCTGGGCTTTGTAGTTTACTGAGGCCCAAGACCTCTCTGGTTGAGAATTCTAAAGGCTCCTCCCTAAACTGCAAAGCCCAGCATTGCATAGGATGTTGAAAGGGGTATAATAGCACTATAACAGTGTAGTGCCGAAACGCCCTTAGTCTATGAAAGCTCTTTCATAATTTTACTTTACTCCAATGCATAAAGAAAGTGGACATGAAGCAATACACTAGTGAAGCTTTATTGTAAAAATTGGGACTATCTGCATAAGGTCATTATTATTTCCCCTCATTTTAGTTTCTTTTTTCTTTTCTTTCTGCAAAGTGAACACTGCAGAATTATCTCTGCTCATTATTATAAATATCTCTGTGATCCGTTTCCAGCTGTATCAGAAACTTTATCCACAAACACACTGATGAAGTTAAAGCTGTTTGGCAAAAGCTTTCAAACTAGAAGGCTGCAATGAAAAATGATCCCTGTCAAATGAAAACTGATTTGGCATCACTAAATATGGGCAAGAATGATTCACTTTGCACAGGCTGGCCAGCCAGTCACCCACATTTACATGTGCCCCTTTCACCCAAGGAGCTGTTACCTGCCAGAAGCTTCCCTGGATTTTCATCTGTGAACATGTGTTCTTTGTCAAGTTAGATCCATGAGAACTTCAGCCCTGCCTCTTCTCTCTCTCCCTCTCAACACTCTCCCGTTTCCTCTCCCTTCTTCTCTTAACTTTCCATCTTTTTGTGCCAAAATCTTTTCTTGAGCCTTGAATTCTTTACAGAATGATATGCAGTGTTTTATGTTCTTGCAGCCAATGTTGATTGTATACAATGCTAAGTTCAGAGGCCTTTTTATACCACTTAAATTACTTTTATTATTATGAATAATAAATAATTATTATAATAATATTATTGTAAATAATAATAATAATAATTTAGAATTGTCAGCTAGAGAGTTCTGGGCTCTGCCCAGACTACAAACTTCAGGATACCATAGGGTGCAATCATGACAATTATTTGTCATGCAGCCAACACTTGCTGAAATTCCCTCTCCTATACAACCATCTAAGGGAGACGAGCCTTTTCTTTTTCCACCTGGCAACCCTACTAATCAGATGTTTGTGGGAAGGCCCACAAAAAGGATATGAGTAATAAAAATCTGCTTGTGTTCCCCAGCAACATAAAGGCAAAAAATTATTAGAGCATTTGAGGCCTAATTGATTTCTTCCACAAATATATATGTACATAATTTTAAAGTGTTGTAACCTTTTAAACATGTTTAACTCACAAAAATTGTTTATTACTATATGTTTTTAACCTTTCTAAATTATCTTTGATGGACTATCACATATTAGTTTTATGTGTATATAATGCATCCAATTTACATCTGTATAAAGTTAGGCAGGGGAATGTCTGCCCGGCCAGCATCTGAATAGAAGGCTGCCCTGTAAATAAGATTCTTCCTTCTCTTTGTTGCCTCTGGTGCATCAGCTCTGGGACTGAATCTTCTTTGGGGCCGGACTTTCTAATCATGTTTCTTTGTAAAGTACAAAAGAAAGAACTATAGCTTAATTGTAGGAAGGGAAAGACTTGATGGAAAACCCAAAGGACGTATGTCTGTCTCCCTAGAAATCAGTAAGATAGAGTGTTTGGTAAAACCTAACTAAAAACTAAGTAACAAAGTTGTGTTTCAAAAGTAGTAATAAGAAGTGGAGAATGCATCTTTTGTTCATTTGGTATAACAATTTCTAGTTGCTTTTTAGCTCCTTTTCTTTCTTTCTTTTTTTTTAATAATTTTATTCAAATTTCAACAAATAAAACAAACAATAATTTCTGCAATGTTTACATGTAATGTTTTTCCTTCTTCCTTTCCTTTCTGGATTACAATTATTGATATTCCCTCTATTTGTTTCGTATCGCAATAAAATGTTAATAATCTATAATTTGTTAGTTCCTGCTGTATATCTCTACTTGTTACATGATATTTCATTAACTGTTAACTGTATAATAATTGTTATCATGAAAAATGTCTTGCCCTCTGTCTACCCCCAACCCAAATCTGTGACAATCTTCCACTCTTTATTAATGTCTTCATCTGATTTCCCTTTCAGTCTTTGTGTAAGTATATCCGCATTTCTGTTTTCCATGAAAGCTATCCACCACTGTTCCATTATGGGTGTAGGTTCATTTTTCCAAAGTTGTGCATATTCGAAGTGGAGTGAAGAAGTGGAGAATGCATCTTTTGTTCATTTGGTAAAACAATTTCTAGTTGATTTTTAGCTCCTTTTCAAAAGGATTTTGGCAGATTTTTTTTTCCACGGGGTGCATGCCATTCTCTCATCAATCAAAAGATTTTTTTTTTACTAAAGAAGTAATGAAGTTGCACACACACACACACACACCTATTGCAATACTAATGAATTACTTATTTTGCACTGTAATATAATTGCTTACATTCTTTGGAATGTGGTGCTTGGTCCATTCCTCATGATGAACACTTCTGTGTGATCTGTGAGACTCCACATTCCAACACCAACTGAAATGTAATCTGATGAAAGATAGCACTGTACACATTTTGCATCTCTCATCCCCACATCACTGATGTGATGAAAGCTATTTACTGTCTATGAGGTGATCCTGAACAGGAGTTCTTCAGATCAAGAAATTACATACACACACGCACACTCTTCACATATTCTCTAGTATATTAAAGTTAATATGGATTAATTGAGAGCTAAAGTTCAAAACTTTGGTTTATTTTTATGGGGCAGGGTAGTACACTGGAAACTATGAGCTCTGATTATTCAAGCATCTGCACATCACCATAGAGACTTCTTTTTTAATTAAGAAATATAGTCTGCAATAATCTTCTCTGAGTACCAGTGAGTCTCATTTAGATGTAAAGTCATTAGCTATGCTAAAATACCATATACAGAAAGAAGCTAGAGCCAGAAAATGCAACATGGGAATCACCCTGTGATTATTTAGCTGCTTAATCTGTGATATGGCAGTTTGGTACTGGGGTTAAAGAAACCTTTCATGGGTAAGAATCTAAAAGATGAATGCAAAATCTTGGTGGGACGGCAGATAACAAATGCTAGGTTTCTTCCAGCAGAAGTGGGAAAGCCTAAGTTGCATCTTCTCCTGCTACTCCTTAAAAATGACAGACACGGCCTTCAAGCTGTAACCTGGCAACCCATAGTGGAAGCAAGCTATTCATTCTTCATATTTGCGGTTCACATGTGATGGATGTTCTGAAACACCCCATTTACTAGAATCTGCCCAAGAACTGTGGATGTGTTGGGCAGGACCTTCCCTGTTGTGATTCCCCAGTTGCAGGATACATCTTTGGCACATCTGCTGGTGTACATCTTTTGTTAATGCCTAATGATGAGATAAGCCCTAAATACCCTAAAGACATTAGATGTCATCTGATCTTGGAAGTGCTAAACAGGGTCAGCCCTGGTTAGTACTTGGATGGGAGACCACTAGTGAATACCAGATACTATAGGCTATATTTCAGAGGAAGGAATGGACAAAACCACCTCTGAGTATTCCTTGCCTAAGAAAACCCTATGAAATTCATGGAGTTGCCATAACTTGACAGGTGACTTGAAGGCAGGTATACACACTGTGACGGGATAACTTCTTCCTGTTATGTTTTACCTTTGGAAAAGTTACTGATGACATTTCTGGCTGGTATGTATGGGCTGCAATGCTGGTTCTTATTACTGAGTTAATTGTTTTCATTGTCCTTGTTAACTGTTAGTCACTGTTTTTGTTTGCTTTCCCCCCCTTTCTTTCCCCACAGTATTCTGGGTTTAGTTTGATTTGATTCTGTTTTGAATGGAAAACCATTTGGTTTTGTTGTGTCCTGTTTTTTTTGGTGGTGGCAGGGAGGTAGAAAGAGAACATGTAATCAAAGCACATTCATCTGTAGACTGTTGATGTGTTGCCTTAATCTCTAGCTGTTAACCAAGCTACTTGCATATGATGAGAGTTGTCATCCAGCAACATCTGGAGAACCACAGTTGGAAACCATCTATAGACCTCAGTGTGATTAACCATGAGTCCCTTTCCAAGCTAAATAGACTTGCCTTCATTAGCCATTTTTAGCATTCTTTGCTTCATAAGACAAAGGTTATTGCTAACTTATCAAATAACAGGATTGTAGTGACTATTTGCAGCTGTGAAAAATGTTAAAATACCACACGTAGTCAAAGTGGATTGGCTATCTTTTCTTTCTGGCAAAGATTCTCTGACATCTGAATGACATGCAGTAATTAAAATGGGAACCACAAACATATTTAATGTCCCAATGCATTCCAAAGTCTACAACCTTTCTTTGGGAAATGAACAGAACACTCAAGCTGGCGTTCCTAGCTAAAGATGAAGAGAAAATCTGCATGGTAATTTCTAGGTAATTTGATTCCTTCCAAATAACTAATTATTTGCGTGATCCACCAAATGCAACAGGTTGGATCCAGAGAGGTTGAGGTGGAAGGGAACTTCCTGCTCAACTGATAGACTCCCATGGAGCCTCTTCTAGGAGTCATCCTGAATGTGATGGGATATGAGGGCTGAAGGGGAACTAACAAAAATCAGCCAGAGTAATTTCAGCCAGACTAATGGGTAGAAATCAAGAGGAAGAGAAACAAAAGTGATGTCATTGTGAGGGCCTACTACAGACCCTCAAGCAAAAGTGAGGACTTGGGTGGTGCCTTCCTGGAACAGATTACCAAACAGTCAGAAAGGAGAGATGTAGTTTTAATGGCCAAATTCAATTATCTTGATATTTATTGGAAGTCAAAACGCTGGCAAGAATCTAAGGTTCAACAAATTCCTCATGTGCAGACAATTTCATTATCCAGAAGCTGGAAGAGACAACAAGGGGACACCTATTTTAGATCTGATCCTAACTAACAGTGATGACCTGATTAATGGGATGGAAGTAGCAAGATCCTTAGGTTGGAGTGACCATGTTCACCTAGAATTTGTTATATAGCAGAAAGGGGAAGCTGAGGTAGTCAGACATGCATTCTAGACTTTAAGACCATTTCTGCATGGCTTCACAGTCCTGGGTTAGGGATGCAATGGCAGTGGTCCACGGGTCATGCTTGTTCATGGCATCGTTGCAGTCCTGCTGACATCCCACTCCCACTTGTCATGATCATGGATATTTGCTTAGCGGAAAAAATCCGTTAAGCGCCCCTGATCGTGCAATGCTCCCATCATTCCTGGTCCTGCAGAAGGGGAGGGAGTATCATGGAGGTGCTTCCTTCCCAGATCATCATGGGAAAGAGCCTGCCTGCACTGTGCAAGGCAGGTGTGTGTTGTTCATACTCTCTTCTGCAGGGAGCTAGATGGATGTGGAGGGGAGCCTGCCTGTTGCACTCCCTTCCCAGCAAAGGCACTGCTGGGATTGTAACAAGAGGACAGTGAGATCAGATAAGATGCAGAAATGGCATAAGAAGGCTGATTTCAGTAAACTTAGGGATATATTCTTGTGGTCAGCAATACTCAAATAAAAGGGAGTTTATGACGGATGGGAGTTTCTTAAAAGTAAGATACTGAAGGCATAATTTCAAACAGTTCCAATGAGGAGGAAAAATGGGAGGTGTCTAAAGAAACTGATGGATGTCTAAAGAACTTTCAGCTGAGCTCAGATGTAAAAGAGACATGTACAAAAAACAGAAAAAGGGGGAAATCACCAAAGGAGAATTCAAATGAATAACCAGCATGTTAGGAAAAGAGTCATAAAAGCTAAAGTGAAGAATGTGCTCAGGCTTGCTAGAGAGGTTAAAAACAATAAAAACAGCTTTTTGGGGGTTATGTCCTTAGCAAAAGGGAGAACAAGGAAATGATAGGACCACTACAGGGAGAAGATGGTGAAATGCTAACAGGGGACAGAGAAAAGGCAGCACATTCCTTGCCTTGGTCTTCTCCACGGAGGAAAACGGTGCTCAGCCTGGGGAATATGGAGCAGATAATGTGGTAGGGGAAATTCAGCACAGATTAGGTAAAGAGGTAGTGCAGGAACACCTGGCTACCATAAATGAATTCAAATCTCCAAGGCCAGATGAACTGCAGTCATCCCTCCACATTCACTAGGGTTAGGGGCATAGGACCTCTGTGAAAGTGAAAAAACCGTGAATAACCCTAGGTCCTCTCAAACCATATTTAACACACAAGAAAAGTATGATCACCATATTCAACCCATGGTGGATTCCCTTGAGGCATCAGGGTTCCTTCATAAGGCAGAAGTGGGTGGCTGGTGGAGCTTACTGCCACCTCCACTGCTGCCCCACACCATTCTTAATAGGGATTTACAAGCCTTGTTCACAATTTCTCAGTCTCATGAGGCTTGCAATTCCTATGAAAAATGGCATAGGGCAGCAGCAGAAGTGACAGCAAATAATCTGTCAATAATCAAATCTGCAAAAGTGAAACCCACAAATGTGGAGGGCTGACTGTACATCCAAGGGTATTAAAAGGACTGGCAGAAGTAATCTCAGAACAATTTGCAATAATCTTTGAGAATTTGGTGTAGTCTCAGCAGACTGGAATAGGGCAAATGTCCCCATGGTCAAAAAGGGGAAAAAAAGAGGATCTCAAAAATTACTGCCTGGTCAGTCTGATATCAATAACAGGAAAGATTCTAGATCAAATCATCAAACAGATAGTCTGTAAGCACTTAGAAAGGAATATCATGATCACTTAAAAGTCAACATGGGTTTCTCAAAAACAAGTCATGCCAGACTAATCTTATCTCTTTTTCTCATAGAGTTATAAGCTTGATAGATGAAGAGAATGGTGTGGATGTAGCATATCTTGATCCTTTGACCAGATCTCCTATGATATTCTTGAGAACAAGCTAGTAAAATGTGGGCTAGACAATGTTACTCTTAGGTGGATTTATAATTGGTTGACCAACTGAATCCAAAGGATGCTCACTAATGGTTCTTCTTTATTTTGGAGAGAAGTGAATAGTAGGCTGTCCCAGGGTTTTATTCTGGGCCCAGTGCTATTCAACATCTTTTTCCATGACTTGGATGATAGAATAGTGGGCAAACGTATCAAATTTGCAGATGACACCAAATTAGGAGGAGTGGCTAATACCTCAGAGGACAGGTTCGGAATTAAAAATGACCTTAACAGATTAGAGATCTGGGCCAAAACTAACAAAATGATCTTCAACAGGGATAAAAATAAAGTACTACACTTAGGGATAAAAAATAAAATGCACAAATATAGGAGGTGTGAGAACTGGCTTGACCATAGTACATGGGAAAGGGATCTAGGAGTCTTAGTAGACCACAAGCTGAACATGAATCAGCAACTGAACATGTGGCAGCTAAAATAGCCCGTGTGTTTCTAGGTTGCATCAATAGAACTATAGCATCTAGGTCAAGGGAAGTAACAGTACCACTTTATTCTGCTTTGGTCAAACCTCAGCTGGAATACTGTGTCCAGTTCCAGGCATCACAGTTCAAGGATATTTACAAGAGTCCAGAGAAGAGCTACCAAAATGGTAAAAGGCCTGGAAACCATCTCTATGAGGAGTGGCTTTGGAAGCTGGATATGCTTAGCCTGCAGAAGAGAAGATCAAGAGGTTCCTTAATAACCATGTTTAAATATTTGAAGAGATGTCATATGGAAGATGGGACAAGCTTGTTTTCTGCTTCACTGGAGGCTAGGACACAGAGCAATGGATTCAAACTACAGGAAAAAAGATTCCACCTAAACAAGAGGAAGAACTTCCTGATGATAAGAGCAGTTCAACAGTGGAATACGTTGCCTAGGAGTGTGGGAGAGCCTCCTTCTTTGGAGGTTTTTGAGTAGAGACTGGATGACCATTTGTTGGGAATGCTATGATTGTGTATTTCTGAGTGGCAGGAGGTTGCACTGGATGGTTCTTGTGGTCTCTTCGAACTCTATGATTCTATGAGTATACATTCAGTAGCCCTAGTTAAATCCAATATAGAAACACCAAGGATGAGTCACAACTAGAGAAATCAGTTAATGTGAGCTATCTGTAATGTGACTAATAAATTAACTAGTTGGTTTTTGAGCATGTGTAGGTAGGTAGTAGATTCTTTTTATCAGCTTTTGAACATTGGGTGGGATGATCTAAACAATCTGCCTGTGATCTCATTACCAACATGATAAATCTTGCTTCCACAGATAATCTTCTCATAGGTATTACTAACTTTCTCTAATAATTATATCCTTAATCATTTCAGCAAGCTAGTATGAAAATGCTCCAGGGTAGCTTAAATTGTAAGGCAGGTCCTTAATGACGAATGTCTTTCCTTTTGTGTTAACCACTTTAAAAATGAGATGCTTCCCAATAATTAATGCCCTTTCTAAATAATGAAAAGCTGTAATTATATTTT
The DNA here is from genome assembly GCA_030412105.1 of Cyclura pinguis. NCBI lineage: Eukaryota > Metazoa > Chordata > Lepidosauria > Squamata > Iguanidae > Cyclura > Cyclura pinguis. Next base: position 126,026,921 of record CM059599.1, read on the forward strand.
TCAAAAATTACTGGTAGTAAACTCTTGAATCTTGTAAAGGAGGGAACATTCTTTGGGTTTAGAACCCCTTCTTGTTTATTACATGTGCCTTTTCTGTTCGTATATTCACTGCAGGTTTCTGAAGTCCAGAAACTGAGGGTATTAGTTAACTGACCTAGTTCTCTTCTTATGTGCAATATTTATCATTATATACAAAAAAGCTCTTGGGCAATTAATTCTTTGAATAGCTGGATATCACCTATTTCAATCTATGCAAACCAAAAGACCTAATTAAATTGCCACTCAATATATTTTTAGTACTATGTTATGTAGTGTTTGTATGGTGACCTTCCAATGCTAGTATTTATGAGTACATCTCTCGTGGTTTAACATGATAAATGATGTTATGCATACTAATATGACTTCATACATCTCTCTAATATCTTACTGCCTTTTGGAATTCCACTAACCCCAAAAGCCATGACTCAGCTCTTACTCCCACCGCACACAACACAGCGGTTTCCTTCCCACAAATAATTCTCATTTTAGCAAGTTTGTTAGGGTTTTATTGCATGTCTGGAAATTACAGTAAGAAACTTTTGCATTTTCATGCATCATCTTTTGATGGAAGGCAGTAGTATTCACATTTATAAAAACTAAGGCCCTTTCTGCAGCTTACTTGCGTCCGGCATGGGTGCATGCGGATCACGCGAGCAGCCTCTTCCGTGAGGCTCTCGCATCCCCTCTGCTTCTGCTCTGCAGGAGCTGCCTGCCGGCCGGCAAATAACATAAAGGCTCCACCTCTTCCTCCCGCAGCCAGGTATTTTCCCAGGCCGTGCTGTGGGAGGAAGCGCGAGGGCCGTGGCTCCGGAGGTTCCGCAAGTATGGTAAGTGCGTGTGGGCCCCCGGAGCAATGCGCAATCGTGCATTTTTGGCTAAAAGCTGAAAATGATGTAGTGTGCAATCGGCACCTGCTGGCCCTGGCAGAATAGCATGATTGTGAGGACGCCATCTGAAACACTCCTTGCAATCGCATGACGCTCCGGAGGCCCTTTCGCATGAGAAATGCCATGCGAAAAGGGCCTAAGTTAAGAGAACGGAACTTCCCTGTATTTGGGACGTTCAGCTTCTGTAATCCCTAACTATTGAACATCCCATTAGAATTGACTTGAGTCATAGCTTGAAACATCTGAAAGATAACAGAGTGCTTATCCTTCCCTGCGGTACCCTTGAGAAGTTTCAAACTATGTCATTGTTAAATGTTTGGATTTACAGTCATCCAGTTTTATCACATTTCTCCAGTTTGAATAGGTGAATAAAATTGAAATGTATTTTGGAAGAAGTTTTTTTTTTTTTTTTTTAATGCTAGCAGCTTTGACACTACTGAGAAGAACTAGGAACCAACCGACTCTTTGCCCAGGTGAGAGAACCCTCAGCTTTTACACAGCAAAAGATTTTCTGCTTCTTAGCCTGGTTGCTACTTAAAACCTTTTGGAAGGAGGAGGCTCTTCTCCTCATGGTGACAGAATCATTCCCAAACAGGTGAGCAGCAAGTGTAAAGGTAACATCCTTTTTCTTTTTGTATGTATTGGGGAAGTTTAGGTGGATGACAAGAAGAGGAGAGTCTTGCTACCCCTTTCTATTAATACTGTTCTATTGTAATCCAGTCTTTATGTTTATTCCAGATTCATTTCGTCTTCCTTTAAGCTGCCCCAATGGTTTCTGTGCAGACAGAAAGAATTTGCACAAATATTTATCTACTATATAAAAGTCAAAGGTTGTATGTTTATTTGTCTGTGTCAGAGGAAGACCTCATATGATTGGCTGTGTGAGGTGAAGACCTCATATGATTGGCTGACCGAGAAGATTCTATGGAATCTTGGGGTTTGCAGTTTACAGAGGGGCCTTTAGAATTCTCAGCCAGAGAACTCTTGGGCCTGGCTGGCTGCTATGGAGATGAGAACTAGCAGCAAGGAGGAGGGCAGTGTATTCCCTCAGGAACCCAACCTCTGTATGTTAATAACTCTGAATACAGATTGGATTGGGGAATATGGGGAAAAGTTACAGGTACTAGACAAGACAGTTTGAAGAATTAGAGACACAGGATCTCAAATCTTTCTGACAAGTATTACCTATGAGAAAATAAAATCCTGGGCAATTCCAAGTATATATGCTAGTCATAAATATTTGTGACTTTGGTTTTACGGTTGTTATGTGCCTTCAAGTCAACTCTGACTATGGCGACTCTATCTTAGTGTTTTCTAGGCAAGACTTAGTCAGAGAAAGTTTGCCATTGGCTTCCTCTGAGGGTGAGAGAGAGTGCCTTGTCCAAGGCCACACAGTGGGTCTCCATGGCTGAGTGGGGAGTCACGCTGGACTAACAGAGTCTAAGTCCAGTACTCACACCACTGTACCACACTGGCTGTCCGACTTCAGTTTAGAGACAATCCATTTAAATCTCTTCTGCCCTACTTTTTGTATGCCCAAGGCTCTTTATGACTGATGTAAAGAAATGAGAGTTCTCACAATATGGCACCTTGGATTTTTCATCTCTGCAGCCACTTGTTCCATTCTTCTGGGGAGCTGTTTGTAGTGACTTCTTGGATCTACGCTAGAGTTCTTCCAATTTTTTTTTTTAAATTTAGGAGTAGTTTGCTAAGGAAGTCTTATGATTTGAAGAGCAACATTTCTCTTCTCTGAATGTTTGAATATTTCCTCTCTGCGTAGTGCTAAGCCCCGCTGCATTTTTTACAGCGGATAGTGACATGGGCAGAGGCGATGACTGTACCACATTGAGGTTTGTAAATGAGGTACAGCCAAATGATCTGTGTAGGATAGGAGTGAGGCCTGATGCTGTAACACTCTGCCCCACCTCATGGTCTGTTTAAGAACTGGTATAGGAATTACACAGGCCTCTAGATGTTGTTGGATTGCAAGTCCCAACGGTCCTAGCAAACTAGCCAATGGTGAGGAATCCTGGAACCTGCAGTCCATCCAAATCTGGAATTCTGCATGATTCTCACCTTTCATATAACTCATGGGTAGAAACATGTAGCCTTCCATGCTGTTGGAATGTAATTCCATCCTTCTTCGTTCTTCATTACAGCCCAGCAACTTATATAGGGCCACGTATTCCCTATACCTAACATAAGGTCCCATTCTGGTGTTCTAAGCCCAATACACTGAGGAGGACAAGTGGGGACAAAACATGCCAACTGCACCATCCTGCTATCACTGGGATCCAAATTACGAAGTCAGAGGAAACTGTCCACTCCAGGAAACCACACCTTACACATGGAGGATAAAGAGAAAAGTGATGGAGGTAGAGTTGACGCGATCATCCCCCACTCCCTCTCTTCCCATGTAGAGGTTACATTCATGTAGAATTCCTGAAGGCAGCTATACAGTTTTAGAGTCACCGGAACAAGAGTATCATAAGAGTATGTCTTCAGCTCTGATCATGTTTTTGCCAGCCTTTATGTGTTTGCATTCCCAGGAAGAATTTAAAATCCTAGTTCTGAGTTGCATTGGTACCAGATAACAGCTATATTGTTTTTCATCATGCCCTTCCCCAGTAGGTTTTGCAAAAGACCTTTTATAATGGCAGCAGTAGACCATCTGCTGTCTATCAGCTTTTGAAATATCCACAAAGCTAAGCACCTCCGTTCTGAGACTTGGAGCTGACAGAGCTACAAAAGAGTCACACAAGGCGTGTATCAGAGCTGCAAAAATTATTTGTGGTTTTTGTGAGGGAGGGAAAGACGAAGTCTGTTACAGACTATCTCTGTTTTCCCCATACCCATTTCTGTGTAATTATATATACATATACATTTATGACATGTAATCTGTCCTGTGCTTGGCATGAGCTTCTTTGTGCTTTTTTCAGGGTCTTGCATGTTTCAATCAGTGCCTCTTTCTTTGAAGCCCAAACTTCTGCCATTTTTCCTCATTCTTTCTTTTTCAGACTCACTTCTATATTTATTACCTTTAGGTTTTTAGTTTGCACTTTACTGTTTTGTATTATACACTTTGGTTCACCATTGGTTGGTATCATACACTTTTTGGTTCACTTTTGGTTCATATCCTAGAGCGCTTTCATTAAATGTGGGGTTTGCCCACTCTTATCCCACCACACTGGCACCAAATGTTTCACTCCCTTGCCTACAACCTGTGGAGGCTCTTCTCGGGAAATACCACTACTGTGACCAAATGTGGGATTTTAACCCTTAAACCCACCAAATATGAAGACTTTCAAGATGCTCTCTGTAATCACCAAGAGTGAGGGCCTTCCCTGTTCCCCACCTCTGCCACCAGTGGAAGGACTTTCTCCTGTCCTTCTTATGTGGCACCAACTGTGGGGATCATCTAAATGTCCTCAAGGTTCTTATGATGATTTATAAAACACTACTTTTCTATATTAAATGATGGCACCACAGACACTTTTTTGAATTCAAGCTTTCAGTTAGATAGCATTCCCAATGACCAAAAGTGTCTAAAAACCAAAAGAATTCTTTATTTACAGGTAAAACATAATAAACCAGATTAAATATTTATTACATTGAAAACACCACACATACTCTCACACACACTCCTCTCTGGCTAACTCAGACCCTTAAAATACAACTCATTTATTCCTAAACCTGGCTGACTCTTAGGCCATTTCCACACTAGACTATTATAGTGCCATTGTTCCACTTTCAGCATCCTATGGAATCCTTGAGGCCCCTCCCTAAACTGCAAACCCCAGGATTCCATAGGATGTTGGAAGTGGAATAATAGCACTATAACAGTCTAGTGCGGAAATGACCCTGATCATAAATCTTCCATACTCTTTCACTCAGACCAACCATTGCAACTCCCTCCCAAAAAACAACTAAATAATCCCAATACCTACTGTTTAACTAAAACCAAATATAGCATTAGCTAAATGCCCTTCACCAAATGCCATTCTCCAGCCACATGCAAATCTCCTCAAACATTCCACCAATCAACATTCCATTCTGTCCTCCCTCCTAATGGCTTCTTACCTTATACTCCGTCATGCAACCAATAAAATAAACAACTTTTCCCAATACAAGTCCATGACATCACAGGGGCCTTTCACACTACACAATGACAGTGCTATGATTCCACTTTAGCTGTCACGGCTGCATCTTATGCATTCTGGGATTTGTAATCTGGTGTAGCACTAGAGCTCTGTGGCAGAGAATTCTAAATTCCACCTCAAACTGCAAATCCCAGGGTTTGATAGGATGCAGCCTACGGAGTTAAAGTGGAATCATAGTGCTATAGTTGCTTACAGTGAAAGAGCCTTAAAGATGCATATATGCACAAACAACTAACTCATAGTTTCCAAAGATAATTTAATGGCAGGGAAAACTGTGTCAGTCTTAAAGGTTAACATATTTTTAGTCAGAATTTTTGGGGAGAGCCTCCCCTTCCACCTACAAAAGACATGCAGAGAAATGTTAGAAAGAGAAAACTGAAAATCAGCCTTTTTAAAAAGTGGTTAGGTGAAAACAGTTGCTAATCGCATAGTTATGCATCAAGCTTCTGCTAGACTGCCCCAGGCTTCATAATTCTAATGAATATTAGTCAGAGTATGTTGCTTTGTCTATATCGGCAGCTAGTCTGTCATGTCAGAGCTGTTCCTACAAGAATCAGGACATTGTTCGGAAGCTGAGCTCATTATCCAGAAGTGTGAGGACTCTTATATTGACCCATCCTGTTCCTACAGCTAATAGAACTGTCAGCATTGCTGTCAGTCTCCATCATCTGAACCATAAACCCATTAGAAGCTGGAAAAGAAACCCAAGAAATGGGCCATTTCAAGGACACAATGATCCTTGATATAAAATAGATTTTTATCTGAACGCCTATGAATATCAGAAATTAAATTCTAATGAATATCAGAAATTAGAATGCTTAAACTTTATATCTGTGGCTATGTTGGGCAGTTATTTTCATTTGTTAATGGTGTACTGAACAAATCTTATTGCAGTGTTAAGTGGTTTTAGAATTCTGAATTATGACAAGGTCTACTACATGAAAAATTCCAGGGGGTCCACTGAGTGCATGGCAGGGCAGAGGGAGGCATACTCCATGTTTGGTCAAGACTCTGTGTTGCACTGTTGCACCGTACGCTTCAATTATATCTCATCTCCCTTTCCTACACACTTGACCTACCCGTTTTCTGGCTTGGTGCCCACAACTACTGCTCAGCAGTAACGTGTTTAAGGCCATTTCCGCAAGAGGGAATTAAAACGGCACAGTGTGTCCTCTCACGGAGGTCATCTGCACCGTGGAACGGACTAGGTCTGGACTACTTACCTGAGGTCTGCACCTCAGTCCGCTCCGAAACGACCCCAACTGGTCCTCCAGCGCACTTTTTAAAGAATGATAGAAAAACGTTCTTTAATTTTTCGGAGCGTGCCATTGCGTTCCTGCTCAGTTGTGCAGATTCGCAGGCTTGCACCAGTGCGAGCCTGAGATCTGCGGAGGGCGGGCTTTAGGTGTGGCAAGCTTCAGTGGTTGGTCAGGACCCACGAACAACCGGAAGCCGCCATTTTGGAAGCCGGAGTGGTGCGGATCTAAGACCTCACACTGCTCCGATTCACCCTGGACGAGACGGAGGAGCCCTGTGGAGGGGCTTAAGGGACAGTCTGTGTTAGTCTGTGCCCAGAAGATCTGGTAAGTAATGGCATGGAGCGATTCCCTCGGCTCCTGCAGAAATGGTCCAAGTCTTTTACTCCAATCAAGTGAAGTCTCAAGTCTCTACCTCTCAAGTCGAGTCTCAAGTCCTTGCGAGACACTTTCAAGTCAAGTCTCAAATCTGGGAGCCAGTTTCTGAGGTGGGGAATAGGATTCTTCTTGTTTCCCATTTCTGAAGCTGGAGGCATTTTTGGAAGTGGGAAATAGGATCCTTCTTACTCCCCATTACTGAAGCTTCAAAAGCTTTAGAAAGAAGGATATTTCCTTGAAGTCTGAGGGAGAGTCTTGCCTTCTGCTGCAAGTAAAAGTTTTAGAAGGCTCTTCCTATACGCAGTGGGGACAGGCTACTGAGCAGACCCCAACCCTGCCTCAAGCCCATTACCTAACCCATTTGCTGTTTCCCTCTGAGGCCCTTTCCGCACCTTACCTTTTCCGGCGCTGGGGTGTGGGGATCGCATGAGCAGCCTCCGGAGAGATGCTCTCGTGTCCCTGCTGCTTCAGCTCCGCACGAGCTGCCTGCTCGCGGGAGAGCCCCGCCTCTTCCTTCTGTAGTGCAGCCTGGGAGTTTCCCAGGCTGCACTGGGGCAGGAAGCGTGACCTGCGTGGCTCCGGAGGCTCCGCACGCCAGGTAAGTGCGCACGGAGCCCAGGAGCAATATGCGATTGTGCACCATTTTCGGCTTCCAGCCAAAAATGAAAAGGTGTGCTATTGGCGCCTGCCGGCCTCTGGAGTGTCGTGCGATTGTGAGTGCGTCATGCAGATCGCTCCTCACAATTAGGCAATGCTCCAGGTGCCCTTTCGCATGGCAAATGCCTTGTGGAAAGGGCCTGAGAAATGAGTCCATGCTTTGGGCTTGAGACAGATTGTGATGTGATCAGTAGGCAAAAAGAGATGGAAGTATTGTTCAAAACTGTAAGGTTGCTGGATGAATGTGTTATGTTATTGAACTGAGGGCAGCCAAGTCAGTTACTAAAAATATACAAGTGACAACTTGAGTCAGGTCAATGTGTCATTTATTGCCAAGTTGAGTCCAAGTTGAGTCATTGAAGTGACTTGAGTCTGAGGCCCTTTCCGCACCTCACCTTCTTCCGGTGCTGGGGTGCAGGGATCGCGCAAGCAGCCTCTGGCAAGAGGCTCTCGCATCCGGGGTCCTTCGGCTTTCCATGAGCTGCCTGCTCGCGTGAGAGCCCCGCCTCTTCCTTCCGCGGTGCGGCCTGGGACCTTCCCAACTGCACTGGGGCAAGAAGTGCGACTGGTGCAGCTCTGGAGGCTCCGCACACCAGGTAAGTGCACTTGGAGCCCGGGAGCAACGTGCGATTGCACACTATTTTCGGCTTCCAGCCGAAAATGAAAAGGTGCACAATCAGCACCTGCTGGCCCCTGGAGCGTCGCGTGATTGTGAGTGCATCATGCAGATCGCTCCTCACAGTCGTGTGGCACTCCAGGCGACCTTTTCCATGGAAAATGCCATGCGGAAAGGGCCTGAATCAATTGACTCAAGTCTGCATTACTGCTGTTCAGTGGCCCAGGAGGACAAGTAGGATAAGGGACACACAGGGAGACAGCTCCATTCCTGTAGCCAGCTGGTGGAAGATGATGTCATCCTCTTGGAACTCCAGAGGACCCCTGGGAAGTCCATGACAATGGTGTTTTCTTCCTGTGGGAGGCTGCAGGAATAGACGCAGCTGTCTCTCTTTCATTCTTCCCTGGCCACTGAAAGGACACAAGGAGGGGCACTCAGCTAGAAAACAGGTCATCTGCATTGGGCAGAGAGTTGTAGTGGATGAAGGTGCAGAATCCTTCCATTCACTAAGCCCAGAAAAGTTACATAAGCAGGATATCTCACTAACAGGATGCCTGCCTCTTTATGAATTTAATAACTTGTATGCTGGAAATGTAAATGTTTTAATCACCCTTTCTAATAATATATCATAATGCAAATCTTCAACTTTTTGTGGCTTTCTTTACACAAATATGCTCAGGAGAATCCAAACGTTAAGGCAGTGGAAAGTTTGGTAAATAGAACATACGGGTCCCTGAACACATATTAGATCAACTGTCTTGGGTGATGTGCTGTTTATTCCCACCCACAGTACATTAGAATTTTGACTGATGGTAGATACTCTCCGTACCACTGGGAAATTATTTCTGTTATGTGGATGTAAACAAGACAGTAAAAATTAAAAAAAAAATAAAGGCAAAGTTTGGTGATGCCAATCCAACCTGCTTAAGAAGATGGTATGAGGTTCACAAAGATTAATCGTTTACATTAGTTTGCTTGTAAAACCACATGAAGTTGTTTATTCACAATGCAATCCTATACATGCCTACTCAGAAATAACCCCCACTGGGGCCATTTCCGCACTAGGCTGTTACAGCACTATGATTCCATTTTCAACATCCTATGGAATCCTGGGGTTTGCAGTTTCGGGAGGGGCCTGGTGCGGAAATGGCTTAGTTTCAGTGGGACTTCCTCCCAAGTCAACCTGTAGAAGATGGCAGCCATAGTCTGTCTCCTGTTGTTTTAATTTTTGCAGGGTAGTAACAGTTTGCAAAAACTGGTATGGTGTAGTAGTTTGAGCATTGGACTACGATGCTGGAGACCAGGGTTCAATTCCCAGCTTGGCAATGAAAACCCACTGGGTGACTTTGAGCATATCAGACACTCTCAGCCCCCAGAAAACCCCTGATAAGTTTGCTTCAGGGTTGCCATAAGTCAGAAATGACTTGAAGGCACACAACAACAAAAAGAGTTTGCAGTCACTATATTCAGAAAATAAAGTTTTAGTTTCTTAAACTAGAACTGAAACAAGCTCTGGGAGGCCACAGCCAACCACTTTCCTGCCATTTTATTCTTCCCTTTGAGTAAGTGGAAAAACAAACCCGACAAGTACAGTGAACTATATTTTCTTGTCATATTTGAACCAGAGGCAATGATTAATGGCTTTCAAATGAGCCAGGATTTGGAGGTAAATTTGAAACTGTGGCTTAAATCTGTGTTTGTTTGGACACTATTAAGTGTAGTTCTCTGTGCAGACATATTGAGTTTCTATGGTTGATTGCAGTTTCCTCTACGCCCTTTTCACACGGCGTTTCTTAAGTGAAAGGGGCCCTTGAGCATCGCATAAATGTGAGGAGCAGTCTGCATGACATGCATCAAGAGTGTGACGCGAACTGCTAACGGATTTTCTTATTTTTGGCTTCAAGCCGAAAATGCCGCATGGTCGCGCAACACTCAGGGTTGTGGAGCACACTTACCTGCTGTGTGCAGCCTCTTGAGCTGCACCGGTCACGCTTCCTGCCTCAGCGGTAGCCTTCAACTCCCAGGCTGCGCGGTGGTAGGAAGGGGCGGGGTGTGGGTGGGGCGCTCACGCGACCAGCAAGCAGCTGCGGAGCCGAAGCAGCAGGTACACGACAGCCTCACGCAAGAGGCTGCTTGCACGATTCCTGTGCTCCAGCACCGAGAACAGGTAAGTTGCGGAAGGGGCCCTAGTTTGGTTTGTATGGCAAAAAAGGTGCACGTAAGTTTGTTCATTGTCTGAACTAGGCCAATGCTTTCCAAGCTATTTTGAAGATTACTGTTTTCTCCACTCATGGTAATCTATATGCTATTATTCTCTTAAAGATCAGGCAGGTATATCTAGGTCCCAAACCATTTAGGGCCTTGAAAACAATTTTGAGGCCGTTTCTGCACTAGACAGTAATAGTGCTATTATTCCACTTTCAACATACTATGGAATCCTGGGGTTTGCACTTTAGGGAGGGTACTGTTACTGCGAGAGAGAAGCCCTATCCTGGGTTCTACAATTTTAATATTAAAATATAGCTCTGTATGCCAGAGAGGTCCCCCGAAAAGGGCACGTAGGCAGGCATGGCCAAAAGACAGATAACAGGGTCAGACCAGTAAAATTCCCATCACGTAGCCCCAGGAAAACCTCAAGAAAAACAAATCCACAATAAACAAAAGGTCCTCAGCCCCAAAGACGCTGACTTGAGAGGATTAACGTGTGTGCCTCAAGTTGAGCAAATATCCCATCAGGCGGGAACCAGAGTTCACACCACAACACCTCCAAAAATCCAGAGACTTTGGCAACACCCAATAAACCTATCACTCAAAGGAAATTACCAATATGAAGCTTTGTGTCTACTGCAGCTCCCATTGTTCTCCCCGGGAAAGGATTAGCCCTCCAGGTACTTTTTCCTCTATAAATAGTCCCGGCTTTTGAGCGTTTCTTCGGATCGCTCCCGGTCACCCCATCCGACCTTCGCTCTGTTTGTTGAGCAATCCCCTCAGCTGTCTCCGTGCTGAGTCCCACTTCTTGGCTGCTTTCTTGGACCCAGGTTTCAGGACAAGGTGCAGTATTACCCCAACAACACCCCTTCAATGTTCCCTCTGTCCAATTTCCTTTCTTTTTATTCTTAATAGCTCTTGGATGCGTGTGTGCGAGAGTGCGTTGGTGCGTGAGACTTACATTTAATAAAATCATTTATTAGACATTTTGTTTGGTTTTTGGCTTGGCCTGACCCTGTAAAAACTGGGTAAAAAGACCCCGCTAGGTTGTCCTGCCTCTTGCAGTGCTGTAACTTGTGCTCTGGCTAGTTTCCATTTCCCATTAAGTGGAGCCCAGTGAGGTGTCCCCCAGGGACCCCTGAAATTAGGGTAACAGTACTTTGAGGCCCCACCCTAAATTGCAAACCCCAGGATTCCATAGGATGTTGAAAATGGAATAATAGCACTATAACAGTCTAGTGCGGAAATGGCCTAAGTAATTTCCAATACATTAGCTCAGGAACCTTAAGTGAAAGCGTTCTGAAAGTCCAAGTCACTTTAGGGAAGGTACAGCTTTTTTTTCTTTTAAATGGTGCAAATGAAATATTACTTTTGAACTTTTGAAAATTTGCTTCTCCATTTTATAGTCAAAAACTCAGCAGTTTTTAAATTTTAAATTCCAAATATAGTCTTTCATCAAATTCTTCATTAATCACTGTTACCACAACACCACAGTTTTTTTCTTTTTAAAATAACACTACTAAAGATCTGTATGAGCCTTTATTGTTAGAGAGGATCTGGGACAATGGGAACTTACATGGATTTGTGATAGTAGTGGCAGTTCTGGTTAGTGATTTTTTAGAAAGCAGTACATATTACTAAACAATACCTACAAATTGCTCCAGAATTAGATTAATTTTCTCACTATTTGGGAGATAGAAGTAGACTCCAAGACAACACGCTCCTCTGATTTTGTTTATTTATTTGTTTGTTTTGGCTTGCTACAAGACATGGACCCTTTTCGCACCTTACCTTTTCGCGGTGCTGGGGTGTGGGGCTCGTGCGAGCAGCCTCTGGAGAGAGGGTCTCACTTCCTTGCTCCTTCGGCTCTGCACGAGCTTCTTGCTCGCGAGAGAGCACCGCCTCTTCTTTTTGCAGCGCAGCCTGGGGGACTTCCCAGCCTGCACTGGACAGGAAGCGCAACTGGTCTGGCTCCTGAGGCTCCACAAGCAAAGTAAGTGCATGAGGGGCCCTGGAGCGATGCACGACTGTGCACCATTTTCAGCTTAAAGCCGAAAATAAAAAAGTGCGTGAGCGGTGCCTGCCAGGCCCTGGAGCGTTGCACAAATGTGAGTGCGTCGTGTGGACCGCTCCTCACATGTGCGTGATGCTCAAGGGGCCCTTTTGCATCGGAAATGCTGTGTGAAAAGGGCCGTAAAATTGAGCTGCGTTGGAAAGCGGGTACCAATATTTTGGCTATTGAATGGGAAAATTTTAAATTACTGGGAAAACTGACACAAATGCTTAGAGCTATTATACTTTGTTTGAACCGTGGTAACTTTTTATTACATTTATCATTTATATATTCCTCCTGCTTAACATGGGTCTTAGTGGACAATATTGTAGACTACTTGTGACAATATTCTTATGTTAAGGGCTTTACATAACTGAAAATTTTTTTAAAAAAATTAAAACCAAGATTACTACAATGCTACATTTTGTTGTTCAAAAGCAGAGGATGGGTAACAACAAATAAATGTGATGTAGAAAAGAGACAGAGTCTGAGGGTGCTGAAAAAAATAATACTGTTATTATTGAAAATAGCCCAACACATTTTGGCCTGCAAATATTTTTAAGGCCTTCCTCTGGGGATTACAATTTTAAAATCAGCCTGCAGAGATTCTGACAAGAATGTCTCCAAAGCTTATGCCACGCATAATAAAACCATCTTTCTTTTCAACATCCTGAGACTGGGACCATTTCTGCACCACACTGCTACAGTGCTATTATTTCACTTTCATCATCCTGTGAGGTTTGTAGTTTACTGAGGCCAAAGAATTCTCTGGCTGAGAATTCTAAATGCCCCTCTCTAAACTGGAAACCCCAGGATTCCACAGGATGTTGAAAGTGGAATAATAGCACTATAGCAGTGTAGTGTGGAAATGGCCTGTTTTCCTATTCCACATCACATAATTTTCCAAGTCAACATGATGGTCTGACTTCTCTTCTCATAATTTTTTTTGGGGGGGGCTGTTTAAGATATGTAATTGCCTATTAAAGATATGTAGCTGGATTTTTAATCTAATTTGTTTCAAGATGTTCTGTTCCCTCCATTGTGTCTTTGGAGAGTAAAAAAAAAAAAAGTTAATTCTCAGTTTTCTGAAATGAGCCTATTCAATCTAAGTCCAAAAGATAATTTAGTTCTATGGGTAATGCTATCATCAGCATTACTGTATGCAATTTAGTTCTACAGGTAATGCTATCCTCAGCAATGTTCTAGGCAGCTTTGGGAACTACAGAGCCTGAGAAGCAGCTTATTAGTGGAAATAAGTAAAGCCCTATTAAATCTCATGGAGAACACTTCAGAATTCTTTCCAAAACTTTGAGTGTAAAGCTCAGCCTCTCCTCCACTTTGGAAATCTATTTCCAATGCCAATGCTTGGTGCTGTGTGATGTTCCCTTGCTAGGCCACACACATCTCTTTGACAATAAATAACCTAGGTGCAATGATAAATGTATTTGATGGAAACATGAGAGAAATGTCCCCTAAAATGACAAACTACAATGGTGTGCACATTTTTGTCCTTTAAGTGTTTCACTGCCATACCAACAGGAGTGACACTTGCTTAATAGTTACCAGGTGTGAAATATCCAGAGCCTACATCAACTCTGTCATCTCTTAGACCTTTCCAGCATAATTTTCTGCATTTCAGTGACACTCAGTGTGAAAAGGACCTTGAAACACTGGCAGCCTGAACTCCCCAAAGTCAACACTAAAGTGATGATGGCATGCTGGTTTGCATATGAAATTGTACTGAACATTGAAAGACAGTCTAATGCAGCTGTTAATGGGAAAGAAGCAGGTATGAGGCTATATTGAAGACTGCAGTTCTTGGGCTGCCTGATTGACACTTAAGTTTGGAACTAACTAATCTTCAGTGGCTGAGCCCAGGCCAAAGTTGTTGTTATTGCTGTTGACTGTCCTAGATAAATTCAAATTCTGCCCCATATCTGTATTTTAGTTTTATAGTGGCCAGCATAATCCTTTCTGTCAGAATCCCACATCCCTCTTTTAGTTAACACAACTTTATGTATACCTTAGCTAAGTAACAGAGGTGCTAAGAAATTGCGTTAGGGAATTGCAAAGATGCATATCAAGACACTGGGACCAATGCACATTGGTGTGCAATGTGCATCAGGCACTTTGATGTCTCTGCTACATAGTAATGTCACAGCAGCCCTCTACTGTATATGTACGTTACAAAACCGACCAATTCTAAATCCAAGTATGTAAGTCCACTTACAAAGACGTAACTCCGTACAGGATTCCAACTGCAGTCACTTACCTGGGAGTAAGTTCCAATGAATTCAATGAATGCAGCTTCTGAATAGATTACCTTATTAATGAAATAAGTTCCAAATCAAACACTATGCTAGTAACGGCATTTTGACCTTTCTTCCTCTCTTCTTTGCAGCATTCTATAGCAGCTAAAACTGTTTGTGATGGTTTTCCAGCAATAAAGATTAAAAAGCCTAATTTAGCATAAGCTTTTATGAACTCCACTCCACTTCATTAGATGCATACAGTGCAGCTTCAGTTGGCAGATATTTATGTGCATGGTAGGACTGAAGAGGAAGAGTGAGGGGAATGGAAATACAAAAGGTACCTGCAACTGATTATTTTAATTGTGGGTATTCAATATATCACTGTAACACTATAGCAGCAGGTTGTTACCAGTCCAGGAGCCGTGCTTCCATACAATGTCACTGTTATCCAGCTGTTATCCTGTCCCCAAGCATCACCAAATTGCCATATTCGATTTCTAGAAAAAATCTGTCAAGAGCCTCCTATAGTCCTTCAATCTCATTAGCTGTCGTAGTGCAGTACTGTTATAACACTTGATAGCACTTCCTGTTATGGTGGATCCAGCAGTGGGTGGGCTGTGGACGTGCCCAACTCATCCCTCTCTCAGTGATTTTCATGGTGTGGTAACTTCCTATCACCTCTCCCTGTTTACTTCAAATTTTTAAACAGCATAGGGCAAAAGTGCAATAGTGTATGAGCACGTCATGCTGTTACAACATTGCTGTGTTAGTACAGCCCCCCCCCCCCCAAAATCACCACTCAATCAAGGGTGGTGGGGCAGGGTATGGGAGTGGCCAAGGCTGCTGTAATGCGGAAGGAACACCGATGGCAATACCACTACTCAACCACTTAAGGGGGAAGGGTGTGGAAAAAAGTGTCCCTAACCCGACAGCATCACGTGAATGGTGATACTGCCATTATAATGGTATAATGCACTACTGACCTCTAGTGCAGAAATGGCAGAAGACGTACAGCCTTTCTACACCACACTGTTATAGTGATATCATTCCCTAAACTGCAAACCCCTTGTTGTCCTCTGTCTAACTGAACATTTATTTAGCAGCACGAGAACTGGAGGAAGGGTGAAGGAGGGCTAGGAAAACATAGACCATTTCCGCCATTAGACTGTTATAGTGCTATTCCACTCTCAACATCCTATGGAATCCTGGGGTTTGCAGTTTAGGGAGGGGCCTTTAGAATTCTCAGCCAGAGAGCTCTTTGGCCTCAGTAAACTACAAAGCCCAGAATTCCACAGGATGTTGAATGTGGAATAATAGCACTATAACAGTGTAGTGCGGAAATGACTATAGACTTTTTTGGTGCTGGTTTTCAGCAGTGTGTCTGCAGTAATGAATGTAATAAAGGTTTAGCTGGGAAAGAATGGGATTCTATTCGAACCAATCCTACTGTGGCTCTGTGTGCTTGCCTACAACAGGCAAGATAAAGAACAGCTGCCTCCAGAAGCCCTTATTAAGCATGCATGAACAGTAAAACGGAGAAAAATACGTCTGGCCACCTATCACACCCTGCTTCCAGAGCATGGACTCTGACTCAGAGTCTGAAACAGGAGGCATGCCAGAGGCTGAAACAGGGGGCATGCCAGGACCTGCTGTACAGGAAGACGTTACAGTGCCACAAACAGAACAGGAGGGCGGTGCCAGCCCCTGTAGAGAGCCCTGCCCCTTCAGACACAGAAGAGCACTTACCTGTACCCACATTTGCAAAGTGCAGACGGTAAAGAGGGACCTGGCATCGCTCTCTCAGGATTTATAACCAGCAACATTTAATCAAATTACAGGTGCGCTAGGCTTCAGACCTATATAACTGACATCCTTCCCCTCCAGGAGTTGTCAGAGCTTATCTGACCTTCTACCCTGCTGGATACCTTGATGAATACTCGGATTGACCTTGGACACTCCCTTGTCTTTGATCGCTGTTGGACTTTATTTATGATTCTGTGCTTACTGCCTGGAAGTAAGTAATGAGCTGGAAGTTATTCAGTTTGTTTTATCAGCTATGTCAAGACTGAGGCCCTTTCTGCACCTTATCTTTTTGTGGCGCTGGGGCATGGGAATCGCAAGAGCAGCCTCTTGCGAGAGGCTCTCGCGTCCCTGCTGCTTTGGCTCCGCAGCCGCTGCCTGCTGGTGAGCAGGCAGCATAAGGGCTCTTCCTCTTCCTTCCGCAGCAGATTTTCCCAGCCTGTGCTGGGGCAGGAAGCATGAGTGCTGTGGCTCCGGAGGCTCCACACGCACAGTAAGTGCACGCAGGGCCCTGAAGTGATGCGCGATCGTGCACCATTTTCAGCTACAAGCCAAAAATGAAATAGTGTGTGATTGGCACCTGCTGGCCCCGGCAGCGTCACACAATTGCGAGGATGTCATGTGGACCGCTCCTCACAAATGCGCGACGCTCCAGAGGCCCTTTCACATGGCAAATACCATGCAAAAAAGGACTGAGATAGGACACCCCCAAAATGGAAATTGTAAGAAAAGTGAAGGCTGGTGAAAGAAAAAGACATCCCTGAATGCATTTTAGAAGAAGATTTTGAGTGGCCTCCAAAAGATTCAAAATGTTTTTGTTGACTTATGCAAAGCTTATGTGACCCAGTTTTTTCATTTCACATGGGTATATAGTACATATAGTTAGTTTTATATAAGAAATTTGCCAAAACTTACAGAACTGCTCTTCTTTTTTCGTGGTGTAGAATCCCATTCCTCTTCTTTCT
Source organism: Cyclura pinguis (assembly GCA_030412105.1). Lineage (NCBI taxonomy): Eukaryota > Metazoa > Chordata > Lepidosauria > Squamata > Iguanidae > Cyclura > Cyclura pinguis. The sequence continues at coordinate 126,044,192 of CM059599.1, forward strand.
GCATTATTTCTGCCTCTGGTTCCAAATTTTCTGTTAAAGAAATGAAGCCCGGGATCAACTTTGCTAACTGAGACGTAGCTGTACTTGGTTTGCATATACACTGACCTGATCTACTGTATAATCTGTAGACGAGAAAGAAGTGTGTAGGGAAAGGTTTCAAGCAATGCCAGATATGAGAATCCTTGAGGTAGACAAAAGCAAGCTAACTCTTGCCTTGTCTTCTCTTTGATCTCCAAGGTACTCTCTTATTTACTGTGTGTTTAGCCAAGCATAATTAAACTCTTGCCTCCATTCTCACCTCCATTTCCTTGTAGCACTAGAAGGCAGAGTAGCTATGTTTGCAGAGTCTTGCGCCCTTTTCGCGCGGCATTTTCCATGCAAAAGGGCGCCTGGAGCATTGCGTGATCGTGAGGAGCAATCTGCATGACGCACTCACAATGGCACAATGCGCCAGGAGCCAGCAGGTACCGATCGAGCACCTTTTTATTTTTGGCTAGAAGCTGAAAATGGTGCGCAATCACGCATTGCTCCCAGATCCTGCGCGCCTGGCGTGCGGAGCCTCCGGAGCCACGCCGGTTGTGCTTTCTGGCCCAGTGCAGCCTGGGAAGGTCCCAGGCTGCACTGCAGAAGGAAGAGGCGGGGCTCTTGCATGAGCAGGCATCTCATGCGGAGCTGGAGGACCCCGGACACGAGAGCCTCTCGCCAGAGGCTGCTTGCATGATCCCCACACCCCAGCGCCGGAAGAAAGTAAGGTGCGGAAAGGTCCTTAGTGTGTGAGGGAACTGGGGCTAGAGGGCAGTTTAAATGCTGTTTTCCCAGACCATGTTCAGACCATTTCTTCTTTCAAGAAGAAAAGTTACACAAGTGAACAGGCTAGTATCTCACAATGTTTTCAGCACGTTTAACATTCAAGATTCAAGAGTGCAATACAGATATTACTCAGGGCTGGTAAAGAAACAGCAGCATTTCTTTTTTGCCTGCTTTATAGTTATCACCACAGTTGTTTGTGTGGAGCTGTAAGGAATATATATCTGGGAGGGGGAAGTATGAAACTTGAAAGTGTGAAGAACATTTGGTCTTTATGTTAGCAGGGTGCAGTGGGTTAATGCTGTAAGCTTATGGCTATAAAACAGGAGCAATAATTCTAGATACTCATAGTAATGTAGAAAGAAAAAACTTGATTTATTGCTTCAGGAAATCCATCAAAGATAGTGCAGAGTTTCTAAACTTGATTATTGATGCTTCTAAAGTGGGCAAGTTTGTTCAGGCAGCCATTTAGAAAGCTTGGGGTGCTGCCTGCCTCCCTCTAGCCGTGGGAAGCAGAATCAGGAAGTGACTCCAAACAAATTTGTTGTTGTTTTGTGCCTTGAAGTCATTTTCTGACTTATGGCGACCCTAAAGCACACCTTTCCAGGGTTTTTTTGGGGGGACTGAGAGTGAGTGACATGCCCAAGGTCACCTAACGGGTTTTCATGGCCTAGTGGGGAATCAAACCCTGTTTTTCAGAGTTGTAGTCCAATGCTCAAACTACTACAACCATGCAGTGTAAGGAAATAAATCCTTAGTATACTCATTTACACATGGATCTAAAAAAAGGCAGGGAGGGGAGAGGGGAAAGCTGCAGAGGCTGTCCCTCTGGTTCAGGTTCCTTTTTACAATGTTGCTGCTTGAAGGAAAGGCTTTTTCTTTGTGTTTGCTGAGCACGTTTTATGATGAGGGGAATAGAATGGACTGGACACTTTACTAGAGGGATGCATTTGAGCCTGTTGGTGGAGAATTCATGATCGCCGGTTTGGCTGGGCATTTCAACTACCTTACACACTTTTTAAAATTGGCATGAGTAAGCAGTAAGGAAGAAGAAAGGTAGAAGGTACCATCGACAGGGGCTAGTAGAAGGCTCCTTCAGTGAGATGAAAGAGAGTGGGAGAAGAGGCAAAGACTTGTTAACCTAGGGAAATGTTTGCCTGTGAATATCTGGAAGTTCTTTTCTGTTTGATAACATCGATTTGCCCCATTACCTTTCCCCTGTTAGTTCTTTTAATAAAGATTTTAAGCTATTTTTTTTATAAGAGCAGCTTGAATACAGTGTTTCTTCAATTTGAGCTCAGTTACACATGTTACCACAAGTGACACATTCATTCAGGATAAACCTGAAAACACTTTGCCCTATATCCACAAGAGTTGTGGGCTTAGGGAAGGCATAAGTGTGATTAAGTGTGGAGAGGGAGCCAGGGGGTGGGAATCACATAAAAAGCTGCTGCTTCTATACAGAGAGAGAGAGAAATAAAAGCAGGCCTGGCCTGTCACAGCCCTGGCTGGCCCAGATCTCCACATAACAAGGTCTTCTCTGAGATCATGGGCCCTCAGCAGCTACTTGACTGGGAGAGGAGGTGAAATAAAAAGAAAGGGGGGCAGCAGAAGATATTTAGCCAGGAATTAAGGGAAGAGGAGGGGAGAAGGAAAAAGAATATTTTGAAATTTTAGTTATTGACCAAGGCCCTAAAGAGTTGCCTCATATGATACAGTATGATGGGGAAATGTTAGCAGGCCCAATGCAGCCTTCAGGCTACACTCTGGCCCCCTCCCACCAACATTTTCCCTATATAGGGAATGTTTTTCTGAAGAAACTGCATAGGCATTGAGAAATGTGGAGTATGGCAGCATGTCTCATTCTTCACTGGAATATAAATTGCTAAAAAGTTCTTCAAGTGAGAAGAATATAGTGAATGAATTTGCCCTCCACGGCTTACCTGGAAAGTACTTCCCCTGCGATGGCTTGATAATGCAGCTAGTAATACTGAGCCCCAGATTAAAGGCAGAACAAAGCCATTTGGGGGCAGAAGTTATTACTTTAATATGTATGAGAAAAATCTAGACGTGGTCCTCTTTGACACAAAACCAGCTGCAGCCTTTCTTTGATGTTTATTGCTTAAAGCTCAGGTGCTTCTAGCGGGGCGTAGACATTGGGAAACATGAAGCATAAAAGCGAAATTACTCGGTCATGGTACATTACAGGAATTTGTTTTTTAAAAAGTGTTCTCTGACTGAGCACGGATGCTTCAGTGGATTGATAATCATGTTAGCAGAATGGGACCCCGTCAAGAGAACTGTAGGGAGGGGAAATGCATTATGGATGCTTTCTAGAGGCGATTACATTTTTCATTTCAAATTCTAACACATTTGTTCTGCATGAAAAGATGTTGCAAGGAGTCTTGGTTACCACTAATTGATTTTAACCCCACAACTCTATAGGAAGCCACAGATGTTAACTGCTCATTGAGGCACTCAGATTTCCTACGATTCTCACAAAAGGTTCAGGGTAATTGCAAGATATGTCTTGTAAGACCATGGATTACATAAAGCCAATTCCTCTGAGATTTGTTGCATGGAAATCATTAATGTTAGGCATGTAAGCCTGTTAAATGAAATGAACCTTTTATATGCCTGGCAGTTCCCTCTCTGCTCACAAATTTGAAGAGAATGTGGGAAAGTAAGAACAAAAGGAAAGCTGAAATTCCTCCTGTTTCTTTCAGTCAAGGCAGAAAGATGACTATTAAAATAATTATCCGGGCACAAACAATCCCAGTGCTTTGTTTTCTTAGAAAGTAATAAAAAGAAGCTTGTACAAACATAAGAATTCAATACGTCCATTTTAAATTAATCTCAGCCCATAGAAAGCAGCAATCAAAATATTCCAGAGACTTTTCATGTTAGCCACCATGCTGTGACTACAACAACACCGAAAAGGCATTCCTGTTCTATTTAAACTCATCTACAAATACATACAAACTTCTCTGAGGATATTCTGATTTTCAAAATTAAAATAAAATGCTTTCACAACTTAGCCAGTTTTTGTTAGGATGTATTTCAGATTGGCGGGGAGCTTTTATCACTGACCAGGAATGCCGTAGACCTTGGCAGTTAACAACTATATGTAGTGGAAATAAAAACAGAGGTCTAACATCTAAGAGCTGACTTGTGCCAGCCGTTGATAACATTGGTTTCTCAGTGTTCTTCATGGTCCCAACAGCTGCTGCAGTATTTGTTTTAAAGTCTTTTCTCATTTAGACAAAACAGGAATATATATCTCTTTTCAGTCGCTGAAAAATTAGCCTTGTATTCTACAAAGGTTAAGCAATTGGCTTTCACTAAAAATGTACTGAAGGAATAATCTGAGTACGCTGGAGGAAGAGCAACACATAAATAGAAGAGCAAACTATGAGCTGCAAATACAACTGCTCCTTCTCTTTGCCCCATACACTCATCTCTTTATGTGTTGCTATCATCTTATATCTTTGTAATGGATGTTAACTCTTTGAAGTATTTTTGGCACTGATCCTATTTGAAAAGCCATGCATAAATGTAATGAGTAAACAATTTATTGTACGGGAGTGTTCATTGCACTACAGCCACAAAATGGATGAGAAAGTCAGCCAGGTTTGTTGTTTCTTTCAGTCTATGAAGCCTAAGGGAAGGATGATAGTTCTCTGGATGATGTGTGGTAGCTTGGCAAGTATTTCTGACTCCCAATCACAATAACAAAATGCAGTTTCCACCTAAATTAAGCTGCTGAAATGAGGAAAACACAATATAATCAGAATTGCCTGCACCTCCTTATTTCTCAATTTAACTTTGCCAACTCTCTATTCTACTTCTTGCATTGCCCAATTCTATGTTATTTACATTTTGAGTTTATCTTGTAGCATTGAGGCTTCCAACACAATACACTGCTAGATCCATCTGATTCTTCAGCTGGATCCATTCTATCCTTCATTTAGTAAAGGAAAGACCTTCTGTCTCCTAATTTTAGGTCTACATATTTAGTCTCACAATTGCCAACCAGGTATTAAATGTGTGTATCTAGTTTGTGTTCCCATTTTGCAGGAAAGTTACATATTACAATATATAATGAAATATATGCTCTTTGGATGGAAGTCCTAATCTATATTCAAATACTAGCCTTCCCTTTTGTAAAGCACAAATCCTTCTGTGTGTGATCAGGGACACACAGAAGCAGATGCAGAGGGTGGTCCGCCCTCCAGTCCCAGCAGGACAACTGTTGCCTTGAAAGCTAATGACAGACGGCAGAGTAGCAGGTATTTGTTTCCCCAGTGCTCTGTCTGCCTCTTTAGAAAGGTGTTTTTGGCTACTTAATCTCACTGTCAATATGCAGCCCTTTTCTGTTTTCCCATGGAAGGAGGGGACAAGAGCCACTAGCTGTTGGGGAGATATATCCAATGCACATTTGACCATCTTGCAAGGAGAAGGGAGACTCCTGTGGGCCTTCATTTTCTCCAGTGCTCCGTTCCAATGTGAAGTATGATTTCAGTGGTACACACCAAGAAAATGCCTTGTAAAGCCAAAGCACTGTGCCTAAAGTGCCTAATGGATAAGGTGGCTCCGGGCAATGTCCCTGGTGGGCTTAGTGTAGAACCTACATGTCTGCTTTGCTTTGGGTTTTTGGAGTGTCCCTTCATTCTTTATTAGTGGCTGCAGAAGAGCTGTGGTGAACAGCTCCTTCATGATTCCTCTGCCTTAACCTCCATCTTCTGCTGATAGCATCCCTGTTGTCTACAGTCTGAGATCCTCCTCTTGATGGAAAGACCACGGTTATTGAACAAGATTCATCTGGCCTACATATGATCTTGCAGCCAAGTTGTCCCCTATCTGAGTGGTACATTCTTATCCTAAACCCCCTTTCTGAGGAATATAATCATTAATCATTTGGAAAGGCTAGATAGTAAATGTACAGTAAGCCATATTTTAAAGAGAAAGGGAAAAGGGAGATTGCAACAGCAGCCACATCTTGAGGATGGATCCCTGCCCTCCCTAAACTGCCACCTGCATGGGGTACAGTGTCAATAATATCACGCTGGCTCTGGAGGCAAAATACCTACGAGATGATGGCTTGTAAATTGGACCCCTGGCATGTTACTTCTGAAGCACATGTAATTAAAGAACAAACAGAATACCACAAATTCATTAAGAGTAAAATGAAGAACAGCCATGATGAAACTGGGCCAAAATGCTTGGCTAAATGGAGCAGAAAGATATAAGCAGCAGACACTCTTCCACTGTAACACACTATGTGGGTCAGATTAGTCTTTTCTTATATCCTTTCCATAAGTGGATCTCTAAATGAGGATAGCTTAGATGTCACCAACATGGGAAAGGGGCTGAAGCAGCAGCACAGTGACAAGTCTGTTAAGCATGACTCCTCTTCTTGGTAGCTCAAATTCTAACATGAAAATAAAGAACATTCCCCATGCCCAGTGCCACTGGGTACCACCTAGACCACAAGTGAAGACTTTAACAGGATCTATGGGAAGGCTTACATTGATTTCATAACCAGTTATACACAGTTACTGAACACAAGATCCAAAGATAAGTCTAGCAACCCCTGGTTCAGATGAAGCCACTGATGTGGTGTAACTCCCATGTCAAGTATTCCAAGATACTCCTTCCATTTTGGAATGGATGTTCTACTTCATTTTGGATGTTCATTCTTTTTTTAAAAAATGATTTATAGTGTTCCTTGAACCATAAGTGCTTTTGAATCATAAATAAGAAGTCAGATGTATAATTAAAAAGTAAAACATTGGCATATGTATTGATATGCTTTATTACAGATCACATTCTGAGAAGTCATGCAACATTAATTGTGATCAAAATGAAAAATTATTTCCACTCTCTAGATGAAAGAAATCTCAGTTATAAAAATGGACTTCATAAAGCAGAGCTGTCTGGATGTTGTTACCTCAATAGGAATTTACAATCCAATATTCACACCTGAGTATGGACTCAAGGCTTCTTAGAGTTAAAATATGGAAAAGTAAACTGAACTATACTGCAGTACACCAAAGCCATCTCTCAACACTCAATGAATATGTAAGAAGGTAGCAGAATATGCAAGAAAGTAGTTCACTGTATCCAAGGATGGAGCAAGTAATGGCATACAGTAAGCTATACAGGTATGAACCTTCACATATATGAAACAATGCTATAGAAGTTAAGTGGCATGTCTCTGAATTTCCTTACCGCAAGCTTTGGGGCTTTCTGAAACAAATGGAAAAGATGTATATACAAACTTGGCTGACTTCATAATCTTAACAGTAGATACCTGAAACTTGTCTACTGAGTGCATGTAAACTGAAATGCATTTTTACTTTGTACTTAGAAATAACAGAAAAGATATAATTAATTAAATGCTTCTATTACTTTTTTCAGAGCCAGCATGCTGCAGTGATTTCTGTGTTGGGCTAAGCCTGGGCGACCAAGGTTTGAATCCCTGCTTGGCCATGAAAACCCACTAAGTGACCTTGGGCAATTCACACTTTTTCAGCCTCAGATGAATGCAATCGCAAAATCTCCTTTGAAAAATATTGCCTAGAAAACCCTAGGAAAGGGTAACCATAAGTCAGATTTGACTCAAAGGCAGATAGCAACAAATTACTCCTTTTTCCCTTCTTCATTTGTAATTTCATGATACTGAAAATATAGTGCACACATTTAAAACAACAAAGAATCCTGGGATATCATAAAGACTAACAAATTTTATTTGGCATAAGCTTTCAAGGGCTTCAGCTCACTTCATCAGATACACCATTGTGGGCTTCAATCCATGAAAGCTTAGGCTAAACAAAACACGTTAAATCTCTAGAGTGCTGCAAGACTCTGTTGGTTTTACTACAATAGATGAAAACTGCTAGCTCCTTGGAACACACTGGACTTCTCAGAGATTGCATGAAAACATAAAAGCAACCAAGAGTGAAATATTTCCCCATATCTCTGTATACACACATGGAAAACATTGCTACAGCTAATTTAATTAAATTAAACTGAAGATTGAGAGAACTCTATAAACATTTGTATAAACACATCTGTATCATTAATATACAAACATACAGCACACTAATTTTGCATTTTAGATATAACAAATGTGTCTAAGACTTCTATTTCCTATCCAAACTATATGTCAGTTAAACCCAGCTTAATTTGACCCTGTACCTTTTTATATTTGGAAGCAGGTGCACGGGAGTTATGGGGCAGCTGAGTTAAACACACTGTGGCAAGGGGGTTAAGTCTTTATCCCTGCACTGAAGACCCAAAGAAAATTGTAACCCCTGCTGCTCTTTGTGTTGTTTGACTGCCATGACATCTTCCCTCCCCATGCAAATAGCAACTTCTAGAGGACACTTTTCATTGGGACTGCAGCATGGAAGGAAAAGCAAAGCACCACCTGCAAGTCTTCCCAATCCCAATGCCACTGCTACTTGCAGGGAGAACGAACCACATGACATGTTTAACAGAACATGTCATTTGACCTACTGTCATGTGAATGTAGTAATTAAAAGCATCTACGTACATTCCATTAAGGATGAGAAACTTTTTTCAGCCTTAGAGCTGGTTTCAGTTTCCTGTGAGATGTTGGGGGCCTCATTCAAGCCTTGGGCCAAAAGCGAATGCATGGGACAATAAAGTGCCAACATATTTTAGCTTAAAGCCATGGGGGTGGAGGCATTTCAAATTTTTTAAGTGGCAGAAAATGTAACCAATGTAACCATCTTCAACCAACAGTTGTGTCATGGGAATGAGGGCCTAGACATTTTGGGAATGCCAAGACTGGATTGAGGGCATTAGTGTTAGTTACATACACAGACATGTGTTCCACTATGGATGTGTTGTGGCTCTTGTGGCTGATGCACAATGGGTCATATCTGTCAGGAATTTCTCCCTGCCGGGCTACAACCAACAAGGGAGGAGAGAACCCAGGAACACTTGGGGAGTCCGAATATACCAAACTTCAGGAAAACACAAGCTGAGCCAGGTCAAGTCCAGTCCAGAGGTTCAGGAGGCAGAGATCCGTCCAGAGGGTTTCAGGGAGCAGGAAACACAAAGGTTGTTAGGGCCTGCTAATAATTTGCTTCAAGCAAGGAGCAGCCACGCCAGCAGACTTAAATAGCCCCTGTGAGCAGGTGCTGCTTGTTAGTGTTTCCTTAGCCTAGTCCAAGCAGCCTCCCTCTGAGCAGCCTGTTTCAGCCTTCTGTGTGATTGTGGGCTGATGGGCACAGCTGGCTGCAACTCCTCTGCGTCACTGCTGCTTCTCTCTCTGTCATGAGCTGGCTGGGGCAACTCAGTCTCTGTTTGACGTTCCAGTGCAGGGGATATTTGCAGGTTGACTTGCTCAGTCATTGGCTTAGCCCCCTGCACAATCAGTTGCTCCTCAATCACAGCATCATCATCTATCACAATATCCAACGGACTAGTAGCACACATGAAGTTGCACTACATGGTAGCAGCTACAGGCATCAGCCACCAATATGCCTATGTTGTACTACATTGCTATTCATAATGCAAGTGGGACATAGCTCCACTGGGGTTACTAATGCTACTTGGTACCACTGCAGGATCTTGGTTTGGGAAGGTCAGATGTGGCCCCACGGCCTGAGGTTTCTCTTTGCTGCGTTATCTACAACTTGATCCAAAAAAAAGAGTCCTCGATAGCTAACATCAATGGCAGATGACACCAACATTTCTCTGAAACTTTATAAAGGTTAAAGCAATGCTCTAGTTAGTGCTGTATCCAATCTCTTTATACAGGTTGGAGGGTATTCCATATGAACGGTCTTCTGGAGATTTGCTGACCTGTTTGAGAGAAATGTTTAATTTTAGCTACGCTTTATAGATCTATTATTTTCCCTTGGGCAAGAAAAACCTGTCCAAAAAAGGCAACGCAGATTCAGATGCACCGTTCAAAGAATTGACTTCTACCATAGCAAACTGCTGAGGATCAAATGTTTGCTAGGATGTTCATATCAACAACTAAATAAGAGTGAAATTTGCCCATTAAAATGGAGCCATGGTGAAACTTTAAACTTACTCTATCTAATACAGGGTTTATACAGATTTTACTCTGAATACAAAGGCAGAAATCCAAAGCAAGCTTACTTAAAGGATATCCTACTGGAGAATACTTTACTTTATTTCAGATAGTTTAGAAGAATGAAGCAATGTTTAGTTACTCTTTGGTGAAGGGAAAGTTTTACAATTGTGAATAGTTTAACACAAGTGTTTCCCGTTGCTATTCAAATTAAAGGTTCAGTTCTACCTTACAAGAATTAGGAACGGACTCCAACTTTTGATTGTAAGCATCATAGGAAACTAAGCTTAATGATGAACATTACATCACCACGGATCTGCATCTAACAATTTTAGAAGCTGTATCAAAGCACTGTTGAAAAACTCTTTGTTTCCCTACCTGGTTTCCTTTGACCTGTTTCATTGAGCCTTCTGCACTAGTTTGTTATAGTGCTATTATTCCACTTTCAACATCCTATGGAATCCTGGGGTTTGCAGTTTAGGGAGGATACCCTAGGCCCCAGGATTTCATAAGACGTTGAAAGTGGAATGATAGTGGTATAACAGTCTAGTGCGGAAATGGCCCTAGTCCCACTACCAATGCAAGCACGGTTGGTGGGGATGCGGGAGAGAGGACCTTCTCAGGGCCTGGCCCTTGACTCTGGAAACGCCTTCCCAGGGAGGCCAGAATGGCCCCCTGCCTGCTGTCCTTTCATCAGCAAGCTAAAACCTTTTCATTCTGACAGGTGTTTAAAACAGAAGCTTTTAAAAGAACAGACCTGGAGGTGCTGTATAGTTTTAACTATTGTTTTTAAGACCTCTTTATCTTTTTACATTGCATTTTATTCTTTTATTGAGGTGTAATTGTTTTAGTACTGCAAATACTATAATTCTATGTTAATATTTGCTTTTTGTATGCTTTCAGTTGTATTGTTCTTTTAAATTGTAAACCACTTTGAATAGTAATTTTTTGGAAAAAGCGGGATATAAATAAATGTGATGATGATGAGAGCAGGAAAAGGAGTTAGAGCAGCAGAAGAGCACATACTCAGTGAAAACACCCACAACCCCAAAGAAAGGAAAATCAGGGAGAGGAAAATAATAGTAAATGGTGGCAGGAAGAGGAAGAATTTCCCCCTGGAACCCATGTGCCCACTGCAGGTGTGAGGTGTGGCGGCAAAGGCTATTGTAATTGTTGGTGCTTGCTGCGTTGCAGTTGGGCTTGGCCTGTGCTTTGCATTTGAGAGCAGATGCTGTCTCCTCTCCCTTCCAGCTTTTCTGCCTCCATTTCAAGAGAACAACCTGTGGAGGAGGTGTACTAGGAGAAGTGCATGGGGTGTGTGTGACAGAAGCCCTGCCGTTTTCCTGGCTGGGAGTTTGTGTGTGTGTGCCTGCTTCTCTGCCCGCTTTTGTCTTCCTCTCCTAAACTCTATACCTTGGTGCTTAGCGCTGGGAGTGGCAACCTTTGCATGCTTAATTAACTGGCTAGTTTGTTTGCACGTTTATTGTAGGCATAGAGAGATAGCCTAGAGAAAACTTCCTGTTTGTTTTGGTCAACACCTCTTCCTCCACCACCTACACATTCTTTGGTCTTAAAAAGGTTCTCTTGCCATTTACTCCTTCCTTATGTCTTCGCCTTTTGTCCTGAAAGCATGCCCTGAGATCTCCTAACAGGGATTGTTTTCAGCAAGCATGTGAGTGCTTAATTTTCTTCCTACCTTCTTCAAGAATTGAACCTGTGTAGACTATGCACAAGATTTTGTGAGTAAATTCTTTTATATTTTTAACCAAATTGTTTTTTGTGTTTATTTTGAGCTAGGTTAAGTGTGTTTGGGGTGGAGTGATAGAAGTGGGACTGGTAATCTGTTCAACTTCTGTTTTTGTGCAATTACTAAGATACTCTGCTGATTGAGAGTCTCATTACCCAAAATCTCTCAATTCCCCAACACTTAGTTCCTGTTTAGGGGTGTGCGAATGAGAGGTTGCCTTAAATTCTTTACCCCCTCTCCTGTCCTTCCCATCACCCTTTCAGAGTTCATGGTAGGGTCAAGGCTGCAGCTTTTTCTGAAGTAGATGCAATCTGTTTTAATCCTTCAAAAAGAACCAGTCTCTCTTAATCCATTTTCTTTCTCCTCTCTGCTGACTGGCTTAACACCAGCCTCGGTTGCCTAGTGTCTGGGCCTCTTCCTTTCTTCCCCTAAGTAGCACTTGTCCCTGTCTGAAATGCACTCTCTTACTACCTGCATCCAGAGTGAACTCCCCTCACTGCCCCACCCTTAGTACGTCACTGAATAAAGGCATTTTGATTTTACAATAATGCCTTAGATAATATTATGTTGTTGTTAATTGCCCTCAGATTGACATCAACCTATGCCAACCCTATGGACGAGAGACCTCAAGTCATTGGAGCCATAATATTATAGTTATGTTAACTGAGCTGTGTGAGCACACATACAGAGAGAAATGTATTTATTGATCTATGTATGCGTGATTTCCCCCCCAGGTTTTTCTAAACTGAACACATAAATTCAAGAGTTCTCTTCTTAGCATAGTAGTTTTGTGTGTCCTTCCTCATTAACGACTGTTACTTTGTTATTGCCTGGCCAAACATTTTGCGGGTGAGCCAGCATGGTGCAGTAGTTTGAATGTTGGACTACAACTCTGAAGATCAGGTTCGAATCCCTGCTTGGCCATGGAAACCCACTGGGTGACCTTGGACAAGTCACAGTCTCTCAGCCTCAGAAGGCAATTGCAAACCCCCCTCTGAACAAATCTTGCTAAGAAACCATTGGGATCAGGTTGTCTTAGAGTCATCGTAAGTCAGAAATAACTTGAAAGGCACAACACCACAACAAGAGAACTCTCTTGTCCACACTTTGATGATTCTGGGCCAAACGTATTCTGATTTTCATCTGTGAAATATTGGAGGGTACGGTGAGAGCTCCAGAGATGCTCCATTTTATACTACAGTAAGTATCTGAAAATGGAGGAGTATGAAAATTTACGTGTTCTATCAATGCTTAATAATTCAGAGAAACACTGGTGAATAGTAACATGTTGATATGTTTGGACATTCACAAAACTGATCTTGTATTGTACCAGCCTTCACCAAATTTTGTGCATTCGCTATAACATATGTAAAGCTATATTACGATCCTCAAAATAATTTTCAGTCATGATTGTGACTCTTTTTTATCCTTCTCAAAGTCGAAACAAAAACCTAATGTTGTGGAACCCAGACATATTACTCAGATGGACAAAGAGAAAAGCGGGGAGGAAGCTCTTTAAATTAGTGAAGTCCTTGCAGTGGTAGATGAGGCAGGACCAGAAACCTCCAGGCCAAGTTGATGGGGCAAAACAATTTTAAATGCCACATTAAGTTTGACTCATTAGTACTATCGACGTATCTTTCATAAAAGTCCTGGTAATGTCATTATAGTTTTCCTTTCCTTTTATTTGGTCGTTAGAGAACATAGCTATTTTTTCTATTTTTTTCACTTAGTTTGCAATTAGACAAAATAGCTTGTGTTACGCTGACTGCAGACAATGATGATGATGATGATGATGATGATGATGATGATGATGATGATTGTTTTACAAAGCATATCAGGGCCAGACTTTTGTTTATATTTTGCTAGGTTGTTGTGTCTCTTACTCAGCACAAAGTACCACTGGAAAACCTCTTTGGTCTCTTTGGAAACAGAAGGTATAATAGATCCATCAGTCATGTTTCCTTGGTGTAAAGTTGCTTACTCTTTATCCATTTCATTTTACTCTCAATCACAAGATGTAAAGCTTTCAGTCTAAGTTTTCTGTTGACATCTGTTCAGTGGCTAATTAGCCTATTGCCAGAGGTGTATTTTTGGTGTGTGTTTGTACCTGTCTTCCATCCCACTTCAAAGGTATCATTAAAATATGCAGAAAGACCATAAGATGGATTGGACCCTCCTTCTGGTCCACTTTGCTTGCACCTGCTCATGTCCCTAGACATCTCTGTAATTAGTCAACTTGAAAGAGTCGTAAGAAAGAGTCCTGATTTGGAGACCTATTATTCAGCATGACAGAGCTTGGCAAGCTCATTTTAGGTTGAGATTTTGTTTCAGCAAATGGCGATATAAGATACTTTGTTCTGTTCAGCTCATGAGATAGAACAGGTGACATACTGCACTAATATTCCGATACGATCTGTTGGCACCTTTCTTTGGACATACAAAATCTGCCCTGCCTTGAGTCACAGAATTGGACCAAAAGTCATTATTGTCTACTCTAACCTGCAGAAGGTCTAATTTCTTGGGCAGAGGTCATATTAGCCCTAAAATCTGAGTCTCTCCAGCTAACAGTGATCAGGATTCTACCTAGGACTTTCTACATGCAGAGAATAGCGGATGGTGACGGTCATGTCAGTGGAGTGGTAAATTGGTTCCAGATGTTGGTCCAAACTTTACAGAAGCAGACTAAGGTGCTATTTTGTGGGCTGGAATTCAGCACCTTGCATAGTTCCTTTAAAAAACCAGCACGGTGTAGTGGTTTGAGCATTGGATTATGACCCTGGAGACCAGAGTTTGAATCCCTGCTCAGCCATGGAAACCCACTGGATGACCTTGGACAGGTCACATTCTTTCAGCCTCAGAGGGAGTCAAAGGCAACCCCCTCCCTGAAATCTTGCCAAGAAAACCCTATGATAGGTTTGCCTTAGGGTTACCATAAGTCAGAAATGACTTGACAGCAGACAGCAACAACAACATAGTTCCTTTTAGGATCTGACTAAAACCCAGAATGTAATCGCTGCCCTGCTGATATGGAATCCATCAGCTACTGCCGCATGCAAAACCATATTCTCCTGTATTCAACTGTGGAGACTTATGGGTATGGGGTAATTATTTTCCTATAATTTTATTAGTTAAAATGGTTTGCCTGAAGCTTTATTGTGACTTTGGGAATTCAAGGCGTTATTCAGCCAGAATTAGGCATTTTAAAGTCCCATTGATTCAGCTGAAATGCATAGCATGTAAAAGTGCTTACCTCTGGCTGAATCATCCCTTATGTTTTCTTTCTTTTAGAATCACGTCATTTTCAAGCAACTCAACATTGATTGTTTGTCCTGTTTTGTTCAGCTGGGACCAGTACAGGAAGGAAGTATATCACAGAATGTTCTCAATCATATGCTGTCTCTGAATTGACATCTGATGTGTTTTATCATTTATTACTGGAAAATAATAACGCATCATATTACAGGTCAGCCATTGAAAATTAATGAAAGACTGAGTGAGGCTGGAAAGAATCAGGAAAATAAAGGGAATCCTCTTCTGCTGTTTTTCAACATACGACAGTACTTATAGTGAAAATATACCAAATAAATTTCTTGGGGTAATCAGTGATGTGTATTAATATATGTCAGAAATTCAATTTCTGTTGATTACAGCTACATTAGCAATAATGCATGAACATTTTAAACAGAAAGCTAAAATCATCAGAGCGTATAAATGATACTATGTTTTAATAAACAGCTGCATATTAGCATTATATGTTAGAATTATGTGCTATGTTAGTAATTTATGTATTTAAAAGATTTATCCATTTTGATGTACCCTGTGTATTTATGTATTTAAAAGTATTACCCATTAACAAGCCATTATGCTAAGTACTTTTAAAAGCTGGGATAATTGGGAAAATGCTTTTAAAGCCAATGGGAGTAAATATAATTTTCATCAACAAAATGTCCCTTCTGTAAGTGGAAATATACAAGAAATGTACCATTGTAAATAGCTTAAATGGTAATGGCCGTTAATGTTTACACTTGTACACGAACCACAGGTGGTTGCATATGTTAGGAATCTATTTTCACCGAGAAAATCTGCAACAGCAGACAACATTTCTGTACTCTATGAAAGCAATTCATGACCCCATGCACTGAATGAAATTAAAGCAACAGTTTGTAATATACATACATACATACCCAGAAGGCAGCTCCACTGAATTTTGTGTTGGCATGAAGATGTGTACAATTGCGCTGTAAGGTTGGCATTATCCTGCGACATTCTGCCCTGGGTGTGAAGTACAACCAGTTCTTTCTTCTCATTATCCAAGAACAACAACGGTAATATTTGATTTCCCTCTTCGTTATCTCTCCATCACAGCTAATATTTTGTCATCGTATCTCACTGTTCATTGAATGATATTCATGTTCCTTAGCTGAACATAGTAATGTTATTTTTTATGCATTATCAGTAGTAAGAGACAAAGAAAAGTTTACCTAACTCTGTCAGTGTAATAACTACATACGTGAGCAGCGTTTTAAGATTTTGCCTTCTACCTTTGGAGGGACTGCTGTTTATACATAGAGAAAATCCTAACAGCTTCTTGAAAATATGGAGGATGCATCCTTCCTACTAAACTATGTGACCCACACTGTACTACTATAGCTATAAATATAATGCATTAAAATACTATACAGTTGGCCCTCCACATTCGCTAAGGTTAGGGGAGCAGGGCTTTTGGAAAAGTGGAAAAATCAAAATATATGTGTGTGTCTGTGGGAAGGGGGTGGAGGCATGGTGGGGAGAACAGGCATGCAGGGTCCAAACCAGGTCAGGAAAAGGTGAAGGGATGGGGGTGGGTTGGCATGGTGGTCCTATACTTTCTCTCTCTCTCCCCCCATCTTCTTCCTTGGATGTGGGGGAGGCATCAGGAGAAGATTTGTGGTACTCAAAAATCGGGCTGCAACTTGTCCTTAGCTGTCCAGGCAGTAACTGGCAGAGGAGGAGGAGGACAAGGATCAGAAGTGGTTTTTTAAAGGACTGTGAGATCTGAACAAAGCCACTGAGAGGGAAGGTTGCCCCAGAAATTAAGTGCCTGAGGAGTTGGGGCAGGGGTTGAAGAAACTTGCAAATAATCAGATCTGTGGAAGTAAAACCCACAGATGTGGAGGGTTGACTGTAAGAAGAATACAAAAGCAACATTTCCCTGGCTAGAAAAACACACAGAAAGGCTTTTCCCTAGAGCTCTCTGGGATCTCAGATTCAAAGACTTAAACATAAAGGGCTAGATTGAAATGTTAGTCCTAACTAGAGTAGACTCACCGAATTGATGGGATTTACATGAGGATTGACTTGACAACACCCATTAATTTGATGAATCTCCTCTAGTTGGAACTAACAGTTGGATTTGGCCCAGAATGTTCTGCATTCAGGCCATCTTTCACAAGGATATAACTGAAGCTTTAATTAATTAACGTTTTTGTTGTTTTTGCATTTCTGAATCCCAGTTCAAAGGAAATCAATGTAGCACGCATGGCCTTCCCTTGTTTTATTTTAACCACAACCCTGTGAAGTAGGCTAATCTAAAACATAAGAGATTGGCCCCAACTCATCCAGTGAGCATCATTCATCTATACTGCAGGTCTCCCATCTATGGCCAACTCTAACTAGGACACCTGTCTCAGCAAGGCAGTGAGAGACTGAGCACGGAGAACTCGGCTGAGGAGACTCCGCCGATATCTTGTGAAAGACTGATCTCCTCCATTTGTGTAGAGTGCAGGATTGCAGCCTTTGAAGGTAGCTCTCCCATTGAAGTCAGTGGTCCATAAAAAGTGTTTAGGTTTTAAGAGAAATAAGATCTCATCAGAAGATATTGTTATATTTGATAACTGCTGCAAGGCTGATATATGCTCAATATTGGAAGGAAAGGAAGTATGTTGATATAGAAGAATGGAAATTAAAAGTCTTGGGTAGGGTAGAGACAGAAAAGTTAACATTTTCTCTGAGAAATAAACCTATCCAGAACTTTGAAAGGGAATGGAGAGAAGTTTTGGGCTGGATAAAGACATAGTATAAGAAAAGAAAAAAGAATAAAGTAAGATTGTAATTAATCTAATGTAACAATGTAGTAAGACAATGTAACAAAGTAATGTAACAAGGCAGCAAGGCAATGTAACAAAGCAACTGTGTAATAATATAAGATGTAACAAATCCTTTGAACAAGTAGTAATTATGTGTGAATGGAAGGAAAACATACAGATTCAACTGGAAAATAAGCCTGGAAGTGGGGAGGGTTTTTTTTTTTTAATTAAAATTTTCAATAAAAATATTTTTTAAAAAAAGTGTTTAGGTTTTGCTTGCTTCTTTGGCTATGGCCTGTTTTCTTTATGAAGCTTGTGGTGCCTTTCTACAGTAAATAATGCTTTCTATTCATTCAGAATAGCATGACTACGAATCTGAGGTGGGTTTGTTCAAAAAATTAAAATCACAACAGGAGATCAGGACTTCAATAACTAAATTCCACATGATAATTACAGAATAACTATGTCCTCAGAAACAGATTGTCTTCCAATTTTATTTTAACTCAGCCGATTTGACATATGTGAATTTGGGGCTGATGTAAAAATGGAAAGATCTATAAGGGGAGGGCCAGCATAAGGGCAGGCTGGAAACCCACGCACACCTGATTTGCTGTCCTAGTTTCACAACATCTCCTGAAGGCTAGCCTGTAGCTCCTTCTAGAATAGTTCCAAGGCCAACACTTTAAAAGTTTGTTGAGCAGGTTAGCCTCTCTTATTTTGCTGCAGGAGGTGGTGGGGAGCGGTTGTTTAATGCTTCTTTGATAAGTATTTCTTCACTTTTATTTGGATATCTTCCTCTTTGACTTTGCTTTGCAGGAAATGAAGAGGGAGCGTAGGTCGCTATCTTTGTTATTTATGATTTTCTAGGCTTCTATTAAATCTGCACTTACTAAGGTAGATTTCTAAACTGCCTTTGTAATTTATTTCCTCTAGTAAAATAATGATTTGCAATGTTTCAACAGCTGTTTATTTTTTAAAAAATACACCAGCAAGAATTTATCAATAGTTGATTGACTTCAGCAGGTACAGAATGTAAGAAAAACTGAGGGCCTTTCTGCACTATACTGTTATAGTGCTATTATTGCACTTTTAACATCCTATGAAATCCTGAGGTTTGTAGTTTAGGGAGGGGCATTCAGACTTCTCAGCCAGAGGGCTCTTTGGCCTCAGTAAACTACAAACCCCAGAATTCCACAGGATGTTGAAAGTGGAGTAATAGCACTATAATAGTGTAGGGTGGAAAGGCCCATAGTATTGGAAGGGACTTTGTAGACTCCAGGAACGGGCAAAATCTGGAAAAGTTTCTTGAAATGCTACTGCCAGAATCTCTCAGTGGGGTCAGCTGGCTAGGGGATTCTGAAAGGTGTAATCTAAAAAACTATTTTTTCCGTAGGATTTGGCACATTTTTGTGGTGTGTGGGGCCAGAATCAAAAATTGTTGACCTAAAACTTCTCTCATTCTCTCTGTCTGTCTGCCTTCCTCCCACTAACAGAGAAGAGGGCATCCATCACTTTCTGAGACTTGAACTGATCATTTTCAGAGGGATTTTGAAATGAAGGCCACTCTTATCATGAGGTTCTGTCCTGATTTAGCCCAGTCTAGAGTTTGGAATATGACCTTTAAAAATGAACCAGTTGCTTTACTTATTATTCTAAGATGTCATTACTAGTTGTTGTTGTTGTTGCGTGCCTTCAAGTCCTTTCTTTTTTACAGTGACTCTAAGGTGAACCTATCACAGAGTGTTCTGGAGTTGAGTATGTAATGTGCCCAAGGTCACCCAGTGAGTTTCCACGCCTGAATGGCGAATCAAACTCTAGTCTCTAGGATCACAGTCCAATGCCCAAACCACTACATCATGCTGGCTCTCACTTGTAACTGTTACTGCAAGGTAACTCATCGAGCTAGTCATTATTAACAAAGCAAAGTAGCAATATTTTTATTATTTTTACTATTTACCACTATTTATACTATTGTGCCTTTGGAAATACAGGAAATTACTCTCTGGTTTCCCCCTAGTGCCCAGTTTAGATATTGCACCTTGGGAATTCTGAGTAAAATGCAAAAGGCATTACAAAGCAATCCTTTCCAGCTGCAGCAAGAGGCAATCACCTGTGCAACCCTTCCTCCTCTGCCACCCATTGCCCAGGCTGAGTCATCCCATAAAATGTAGTAATGACCAGTGATGTATTTAAGTCTTTTACTCCAAGTCTCAAGTCAAGTCTCAAGTCTCTGCTTTCAAGTCTCAAGTCCTTGAAGATACTTTCAAGTCAAGTCTCAAGTCTGGGAGCCAACTTTATCCCCAACCTATATTCCAGAATTTCTGGACAGAGTCGAATAAAGTCAGTTTTAACAATTTAAGCAGATTTGGCCTTCCACATGTGCTATTTTGCCATCTGCAGCTTCAGAACTGGGATTCTTCTTACTCCCCAGATCTGGAGGCTTTTGTGCCAATGGGCATAAAGGAGTATGCAGCTTAGGAAGTGGGGAATGAAATCCTTCTTACTCCCCATTACTGAAGCCTCAAAAGCTTTAGAAGGATCCTTCCTCCTCAAGCCTATTGCCTAACACATTTGCTGTTCTCCTCTGAGGACCTCAAGCCCCCTTCAAGCCCATTGCCTAACTGGTTTGCTGTTCCCCTCTGAGAAATGCACCACACTTTGCTCTTGTGACAGCTTGCCATGTGACCAGTAAGCAAAAAGAGATGAAAGCTTTGTTCAAAGTTGTAAGGTTTCTGGATGAATGTGTTATGTTACTGAACCAAGGGCAGCAAGTCAGTCACTAAAAATATACAAGTCTCGAGTCGAGTCAAGTCAGTGCATCATTTATTATTGAGTCAAGTCCGAGTTGAGTCACTGAAGCGACTTAGGTCTGACTCAAGTCCGAGTCAGTCCACTCGAGCCTACATCACTGGTAATGACGAACAGGCAGACAACCCATTCCTATTCTGCAGAAAAGTAGCAACTTCTAGCCGTGTCTGTTACAAGAAGAAAGGTAACTCTGCTCCAGCCAGTTACTGCAAAAGTAACAAGTTGCCAAATTAATTTATAGAGAAATAAGTTGCTGCCCAGCTCTGAGCATAACCTCCTGCGCCATGCAAATTCTCTAATACAGGATGCAACTCCTGCATTTCTGGAAGATGGCTGTCTAGCCCTTGTTAGAGATCTCAGGTGAAAGAGAATCCTGAGGCAGTCTGTTCCACTCCTTAAAACGAATGGGTAGCTGCAGTGGGGTTGGGAGCCAGGTGCCTGAGGGCCACACTTTTGTTCTGTTTTGTTTTCTTTTTTGATTATTTTAACCTACTAATTGAAAAATAGTAATACTAAAAGAATACTTTCTGGTTGGCTTCAGAGCTACATTTTCACTTTGTTTTGTTCTTTTGTTTACTTCTCCTTTTTAATAATCTTAAACAGTTCAATACATTAATTAAAAAACTGAATGAAACACAAGGAGTATAGCTATTTAATAGTTCTTTAATATTCAAATATAAACATGTACAATGTATTGGGCTATTTATGTTTCTTTGGGCCATTCTGCATTACTCTGTTATAGTGCTACTATTCCACTTTCAAAATCCTGTGGAATTTTGCAGTTTGTAATTTACTGAGGCCAAAGAGCTCTCTGGCTGAGAATTCCAGATGCCCCTCTCTAAACTGCAAACCCCAGGATTCCATAGGATGTTGAAAGTGGAATAATAGCACTATAACAGTGTAGTGCGGAAAGGCCCTATGTCAGTCCTTTTCTCACTACCACCCCCACCCCAAATACAGTAGTCCAGTACAAAATCTTAGGTACCTAAGCAACAGTAGGATATTTCTTTATCGTTATTTAATATCATAAAAGAAATATTAAATATATATTCTCATTGTTTCTCTCTCATTCCTTTCTTTCACCCTGTGTGTATATGTGCCTTCATGTTGCCTCAACCAACAAGCCTACAGGCTATCCCCTTCACAGCTACGTGGGGCTTACTTCCTGACTCTGATTTTAGAGATGATCTGCTTTGAGAGGATGGGGAGGCATTTGTGAAGTGAAGAAGTGCTGCTAGAGGCAGGTTTGAGTGTTTGCTTCACATTCTGTACATCGGAAAGGAGAAGCAACCACTCACTTATCAGTGATGCCAATGCTGCTTTGCTTTCCTTAAGAGGAACTTGAAAGCTTAGGTCTGAAAATGATTCCCCCCCCCACTATTAATTATTAGAAATGGAGAACTTAATTTGTTGCCACAAGCAATAATAACAGAGATTTGTTGATCTTAGCAAATCAACGCTATTTAATTTGTTACTTAAAATGTTGTTTTTCAGAACATACTCCAAGCTTACCCAGAACTGCATGGAGGTTTTCAGTGTTGACCCCAGGGCATGTTTTGTTATTCGCTCCTACAAAATTGCTCTTTTTGATGGTTTGAAATTGCCTGTCTCTAAGCCTGGATTCTGCACCTGCCCCCTGCCCCCCTCCATGGACTACTTAGCCCATAATTTGATTGTGTTCCAGGAATGCTGGGGATCCAATGCATTTGAAACCTGTCAGGCTTGGAAAGGCTGTCCTAAAGGATGGGATCCTGTCTAACAACTTGTTCAGTTACATTTTTTCCCTGATCTGCACCTCTCATCTCTTCTTTCTATGCCCTTGACAACCTATATACTTTGCTTACCATGAGCCATGTCATTCATTTAATGGATTAAAATTAGTTAATTTGTTGAAGTGTGATTAACTTCAGCATTAATCAGGAAACTCATGCCATTAAGCCATGGCAGGGAAAGAAACCAAACAAGTTAATAATTTAATGAGTTAATTAATCACACATTAATCTATACTACTGGCTATTCAATTTATAATTTATTACCTGAAGTGTACCCAGCACTACCAGATCTGTACCTAATATCTCAAAAGGACCTTCTATTTTCTCACTCTCCCCCTTTTTAACCTCAAACACCTTACCAGCAGTGTATCAGAGAGCTATTTCTGATTTCCTTGTCATATTTTAAACCCTAATGTTATAGTTTTCTAGTCCTTAATAAGATTTTTTCCCACTAAGTTTTGGCAGGTTCTTATTTTGCTTCCAGGAAGCCCCCACCTGAATAATTTAACTTGAAGCTGATCACCGGAAACTTTGCTGAATCCTCCAAAATACTGTCAACATTTTGAGGTATGTATCATAATCTAGGAAATTATGGCAGGTCCCCTTTTTGTAGGAAAGTTTCCTACGTGTATAGCATTTCAACTTTTTGACAGATTTTGAGTTATCTACCATAATTTTGCCAAAAGTTGCATCTGTCAAAGACAGAAAGACATTCTCTTTTGTTATTACAGATTTCTCTGTGTTTGTCATGGCAATGATCTGATTTTTCTTGTACAGACCTGTTAGCAATTGATCAGGCATGACTCATCTGCGCTAGATCATAGTCCAGGTATCTAGCAAGAGGTATACCAGGCAATGGGTAGTGAGACCAGTACTGCTTACAGAGATATAATTGGAGGTGACTATGGCCTTCTACCTGCAGAACACATTCCCTTCCATGGACCAATGTAGGCTCGCTGATGCTTGTAGGAAGTGTTGTACCATGAAACAAATGAAACAGCCACCATTTTTAAAGGTGAAAGAAACAACGCAGGTGTAGTCAAAAATCTGACAAAATGGCAAAAATGTTTTGGTAACGAAAGGGGGAAGAAACTAGGGTCCTCTATGTGTAGCTGGACTCCAATTCCCATCTCCCAAATCAGCCCAACCATGGGAAGGAATGAGGAGTCATTGAATAGCACTTGGCAAAGCCACAGCTTCCTCACTCCTGCCTTTACATTTTTTTTTGCATTGACAAACATCAGGAGGGTGTCAAGACCTGGAGTCTGAACTGTTTCTGAGTTAAAATGAAATAATGTGAAATGAGTTTAAATCAATTTTGTTTTATGCTATTGCTTTATTTTGAATTGGCTCAAAGGAAGGTTATGAAGTGGTGGCCATCCCTTTCTCAACTTATAGAGTGTTTCATCCTTCTCCTGCAATAATTTTTCTGCTAATTAAAACTTTTAAATGGCTGCAAAAAAACATTCTTCACAAACTAAGTTGTTGCTGTTGTTATTGTGTGCCTTCAAGTCATTTCCAACTTATGGCAACCCTAAGGTGAACCTATCACAGGGGTTTCTTGGCAGGATTTGCTCAGAGAGGATTTGCCATTGCTTTCCTCTGAGGCTGAGAGAGTGTGACTTGCTCAAAGTCACCCTGGGGTTTCCATGGCTGAGTGGAGATTCAAACCCTGGTCTCCAGAATCATAGTCCACTGCTCAGACTACTACACCACACAGGCTCTCTGGTTATTTGTACTGCTCTAGATTTCTAGTAAAGATAAAGATTTATTCCTATTTCTTTAACTGCCAGTAGAGACACAGCTTAAATATTAGGGTGACTGCTGCTCTATAAATACCTTTGATAGATAGATTACAAACTGCTCTACAAACTTGAGCTGAGCTAACATATTTTCTCTTCTCAAGGCTAGTGGAAAGGAAAACATAAGGTGCAAGCAAAACAACAGAAACAGTTGAAAAAAACCCCAAGGGCTTGCAATAACAGCAGCAATAAGTTGGCAGTTAGAATGTACCCTTTCCTTTTTATATTTCCTTTCTATATTCTAAAAATGAATTACCCCAGGGAGCAAGCTGATAGGCTAATATTGCTTTCAGCACCAAAGTGACAACTTATTCTGCCTAGAGAAACACACTGTCAATGCAAGCATTTCATTTGGATCAATTCTGTACTGTTTAAAAATATATTTGATCCCAATGGGGCTGGTGAGTCTGATGTCAGCTGTGAAATGACTTTGCTCTGGATTTCAGGCTGAAGGAGCTGTCCAAGGTGCCAAACCCTCTCCTTTGAGTAGATGCAGCTCTTTGAATGGCTCATTTGAAGTTTGAACTAGAACCCAGACCAGATTTATTAGATGGTGACACTGGAGCTACCAGCTGCTACTGTTCAAGTCTCTTTCCAGCTGTCAGTGTGCATCTGTGAAGGACAGAAGGGCAGTTGTAAATGCATTTTTATAAGGTTCTAAAACTGATTCACTGCCTTTGCTTCATGCAAGAAGACAGATTTATAACTGGATTTCAACCTGATAGCACTTAAAAAAAAAAGTATTCTGTTAATGCACACATCCCTTCTGGACTGAATTTGCAGCGTCCCTTCCACCATGTTTTCCATACATATTTAACTGTGTTTCTTTATAGAGAAATATCTTTTGGGGCATTATAACTTGTGAGTGAAGTGTGATGCCTTTCTACTCTTGGGGGAAGGATGGTGGATTCCTGAAAGGCTGGTTGCAGGGCGTTCCTTTTAAAATCCTATTTCTTTTTTTTGTTTTGTTTTTCACTGGAGGTAGGTGGGATTTCTTACAAAGCCAGACAAAAGGAGAATGACAGCCACTAGGGAAAAATATATGAAAGGGGGAGGAAAGAAGGAAGGAAAACTATTAGGAAAAGGAGGGTACAGACAAGATTAATCTGTTCTTATTTTTGTTTGCATAAGTTGCTATTCTCTGTCCTCTTTCATGGTCGAAGCTCTTTAATTCCTCAGAAGAGGTGTCATTTGGGATGAGAAATGAGGTTGTGTCTGTGACTTGTTAGGATAGGTTGAACTATAAATTTAAGAAAGTAATGAGTATATAAAAATACACTCTTGCATGAGCTTTTTGCTACTTTGGGTTGTAAATCGACAGGAATAGTTTTAGAACTTAATAACATTGGATTGGAAATAATGACATTTGCAAAAATGAGATGATTTGGGTTTTATTTTTCATTTATGATCTGCATTTTGAGTCATTAACATGTTTTCAGGTCTTTCCTCATTGCAACAGCATGCCATTTATAACCATTAGTTTCCACTGGTCACTTTCGTATCCTACTTAGCTTTCCCATTTCTGGTTGTAATCCACAGAAAGTGTTTCATCAGTTTCATGTAGAGTGAAGGCTGGGGGTATACTATTGATTAAAATTCAGCCAGACTATCAACTTCTATGAAAGTTGTTTTTTGGAGGCCACACTTGATAGAAAGATGGTCCCATCTGTAAGGGATGGGGGTAAAATAATTGAATAAATAAATAAATACATAAATACAAATCTGCTACCTGATAGGATATTTCTGTGGGTATCACTAGACACATTCCACTAATTTTTCAACGATTGCTTTACGTTTCTAGGTGCCTCAGATAGTATTCAATTTTACTGAACATTGGTGAAAAGATCTCCTCTTATCCCTCTTCTCCCACTTTCTCTGTTTATCACTATGATCAACCAAGACTTCCCTTAATAAAGAAGTTAAGGATTCTTTTCAGAGAGAAAGTAAAGTGCTTTTCTTGGCACCTGCCTCACATCTTTAGAATTATCTTCTCTTAGAAATTTGCTATAGCCCAAATTTGAGGCCAAGATCAAAGAGACATGACATGACATTATGCTGAAGAAAGTGGGCATCAGCTGTGCTATGTCACTTTGTTACGGAACTATGATGTTGCACAACCAAATGTGCATTGTGCATGCATGCACAACAATGCAACCAATGTACAGTGGGCAGTGATCACAATGTGCACTGCACAACACATAATACACAATCATGAGCAGAGGAATCACATGCAAAACTCTGCTTTCAAAATCTTCAGATGAACATGGATATCGCACATCATCAATGACAAAAAAAGTACAACAAAAAGTTGCACTGGTGTAAGACAACAACAAATTACTATTCTATTTGGGCTCTCCTTCTTGTTTTGACTATAGTTCCATTGTTGAAGCTAACGTGCTGGCTCCCTTTTGCTCCCGTCTTTGTTCTTACTCATTTTTTGGTTGCAAGAGTAGGACTGAAATGTTGCAATCTGAAGAATGCAGGATAGCCATACTGATCATTAAACAAAATCCCAAATCCCAAATACATAGTCATGATTAGTCCAACCAGAGGGCAGAATAAATATCATGACAGCTTTTGAAGATCACTGGCTTCTTCCTCAGGCAAAGATGGTAAAGAAAAATCGTTCAGTAAAACAAAGGTGACATGGTTGAAGTCAAAAATCTGCAGGTCTGCAACTTGTTGTTTCTAAAGTTACAGGCTGAAGAGGAGGCTAAGCTTTCCTCCTTCTTTGGCTCATGAAGAAACCGGGAAGTTAGCATACTGGGTTTTGTGCCTTCTGGTTGGCCTAACAAAGTCATCACTAATGTGTATAGTACTTTGGATTTCAGGTGAAAATTTTGAGTTTGATTCTGTACTTTTCAATCCCCCACTGAACTGGGAGATTCAGCTTATGGCAAAGCACCTGAAAAATAGTCTGAACTGAGGTTAACCAGTGTTTGAATGTCAACTGTATATTCAGTCAAAGGTTGCACACACAGCCCATCTAATTTGTTGGCAATGTTGCTTGAATGTGTTATCTTTTTATTTCATAAGTGGAAGTACAAGCACCCGTATCTGAAAGAAACCTTAGCTGAATTGCTGGTTTCCTTCACACCAGCAAACAGCCCCTTTTGGCTTCCCAGCATGTGAAATTTGATCTCTTTCTTTAGAATGTTCTGGGTTTTCTTTATATTACTCCTGAGAGACTGTTCCAACGGCAGGAGTCATATTGTTTGCAGTACACTCCAACTTGTGCAGAAAAAAATCCCAGTAGGAGATTTGGCCTATTTACTACAATTTGCTTAGCAGTGCACATTCGAGATTTTGTTTTGCCATAGAAAAATGCTTTGTAAATAAGGCCTTTAAGATCTGATATCAGTGCACAGCTTCAGCTTCCTAGCTTATCTATCATAGACGCAGTAACAGAGGTTCTTTGCAGCCCAGTGTAATGTGCTCATTTAGAACTCGTTTACATGTCAATTATTTACATCTTTCTTTCTTACACACACACAATGAATTGGTAAACCACCACCACCACCACCACAAAATCATTTCTCTCAGTAGACATTGTGCATATTCAAATGTTGCAATGCAATCTGAAAAGCACAGAGTGTTTTTTTTTTCAGAAAAGTATTTTGCCATTTTTACTTTTGAGTGGGCCCATGGGTCCTTTAAGAGCCTCAAAAATGGCCACAGAGGTCACATGTGGCCTACAGGCTAAACTTTGCCTCTGCCAATATGAATCCTAGATTTTGATGTAGCTTAAGAATTCCTTCCTCTCCCCTTCCTTGGTTGTCTGGAACATCTGGAATGCTACGTGGCAGTCTGAACAAGTACACACTAAGTGCTTCGTCCTTGAATGAAGACCCCAAACATAAGGTCTTTTTTCTGGAATGGTCCTTCTGGAATCAACAATAAAGAACCTTTTTTGTTTTAGCCAGCAATGGCCATAAAGAAAGTAGATTCAATTGCTGCCTAACTCTGATGCACTGAGTAGTTTCCTGACCCCAGAAATGGAAGACATTAAGAGACTGGACAAAGCAA
Source organism: Cyclura pinguis (assembly GCA_030412105.1). Taxonomy (NCBI): domain Eukaryota; kingdom Metazoa; phylum Chordata; class Lepidosauria; order Squamata; family Iguanidae; genus Cyclura; species Cyclura pinguis. The sequence continues at coordinate 126,072,295 of CM059599.1, forward strand.
CACACAGTCAAGGCAAAGAGGCCAACTTTTGCTGAACTCAGATTCCCACAAAAGTGTTTGTTCCTCACTCCTCAAGGGTCTTCCTATGACTAATTGGAGGCTAAGATGCCCTTTTTCAGAGCATCCTGTCTGCAATATGCTCTGCATATGCTCAGGAACTGGGTTTGTCAGATGAAATAAGGGACAGGACTCTTGTTGCTTTTATAGTTGGTCTGAAGAGGGAATTTCAGCTGGTGTTGCTTCTCAGGTAACTAGGTAACAAACAACTGAAAGCCTCTTTTCTATACAATCAGCCGTGTTCCTCATTTCACCTGGCAGCCCTATCAGAAACCCAAGAGTTTGTTCACGAAGGTAATTTTTAAAATTTATATTACTTGATAGACCTTATTTGGAATTCTTTGTGAGTGACGGTCACATTCTCTCGATTTCTCCATTTCTCTCCCAAATAAAATTCTTTTTATATCTTGAGATTCAGCTGTGTGGTTTTAAAGGAGAATTTCTTACCAAAAGTTCCCTATGTGAGGAGAACTACAAATACTTGCAAAAAGAACATTTGATTTTGAGGATTTTCACAAAGTTTGCATTGAGTGCTGTTTGTAGACTTGGAGCAAGAAAATCAATTGTGCTTTACTTTTCATCCCACCCACAATTCCACAGAAATGGGCTGGAAGGAAAAATCCTCAACCATAGGGATTTGAAACACCCAAACAGCAGGAACAATGGATATGTGCTGGAAACCTCCCTTATTACAAACCCTTCAAAATTTCACAGAGGAAAACCAGGACACATATATCCAAACAACATCAGACTGTGGTGAAGATGGGAAAAGCTATTAATGAAAAAGAACATATCTGCTAGGGGAGGCTGCAGCAATTTACTTTTTTCTGAACCTACTGGGAAGGGCAAGACTCTGCCCTCTCCCCTTCTCTTCCTTTGCTGATTTAATAGAGTGCAAACTACTTTTGCACTTTGAACTCAGTTTGCAGCAATTGAAGTAAGGTGAGGACAATGGGGAAGAGAGAGAAACTGGGACATTTTAAAAGTAGGTGAAAAGTGGGACAACATTAGATTAATCAGTATTGTCCTTGCCAGATTGGAACAGGTAGAAGGTATATTACTGGTGGCAGCTTATTGGTAATTCTTTTATGGTGGAAAGATTGTGAGGGCTTCCACTTTTCTCCCCTCTGCTGCCAATGTGAAGATCTCCTCCTGTCCCACTGCTATGACATCAAATGTGGGGATCTTTTACATTCCCTTGTTAGGGTTACCTCTGAACCCTAGGCAAAAAAAACATATTGGGCCAAACCTGAAATATTAGGTCCATCATGGACTACCACAAGTAGTCTATGTGATTTGTGGGTGAGCTGAATCAGCCTGGAAAGGTCCCCAACTTTGGACTTCCCCCTACCTCAGGAAGAACATGGTCAAAAGCACTTCTTACATGAGCAAAGAGAAGAACCATTTATTGTTAGACGGAGGGGTTTTTATATGTTAAGGTGATGATCATCTCATGCATGTGCAAGAATTATTATTTTTTCAGGACCAAAATTCTAATACATGGTCCCTAATAAAATAACTTCTGGTGAACAGTCAACAATGAACCTTGAATCACACATGTATTCACTCAGCAGTGAAGTAAAAGAAATATTGTTACAGGGAATAACAGAGCACTGGAAATCAATGCTGAGAACCTAGGCATTTACTTTGCCAGTTAATGTCAGCATAATTTTAAGTAGGACAAGGGGCTGACAACATGAACAACCTTTAAAGTCAACCAGAATTCAAAATGGAGGAACTTGACTTAAGCAGATTCAGAGACACGCAGAAAGAGTTCCTTTAACTTGGACATTTAATACCCTCTGTGAATAGAAATATTCAGAGTACTGAATCTCTAGCAACCCTGCAAAGTAGACTAAGGAAAAACTGGAAGCACCATCTATTTTGTCTATGTGCTCTTACTGCTTACACCCTCATGATTCCTGTGCAAGATTTTATTCAATTTAACTCCCTACTGGATATCAGCACCCTGTATTCATTCTGCCACCTTTGACACTGTTGGGGATGATAGGAGTTTCAGCCCCACGGAAACACTGCGGGAAAACCAGAGTTCAGCGACCCAACAGCAGCAGCCTTGTTCCCCAGTAAGGATACTCACACACGGAGGAATTTCTTCCAAAACAGGAGGCACTTTATCTTGCAGCAAAGTTCCGTTATATACAAAACATAGGACAGGCGGACAAAAGCTTGCACCAGGTTTGGTCAACAGACAAATACATACTGGTGTTGCTTTGTTATATACATATCTACACCCAATCAGGTAGAGGTTTGCACACCTCCCTCTACCGTCTGCACACGACCCCAGTTTCTTATGCAACCTTGCAATTACCCACAGCCGGGGCATGATGCAACATCTTTGCAGTGGGCTGATCATTTTCCCAGGGTTCCCTGCCTGGAATCCCTGACAGACACTGTGTCTGAACTCAAGCTTTCCAGTATGTATTGTTCTCAAGGCTCAGTTGTATAATACGAAAATAATGATTTGTTAAACAGTAATGGAACAAAATATCACAGATTCTTATTCAATACGTACATTTCCTGACTGATGCTAACTCTAACACACATCTCTAATTCTGTCTCTCACCCATACCCTAACTCTAACTGTGACTCTAACTCTCTTCTATCTCTGATCCCCTCACTAACTCTCTTGATCGCTCAGACTTCTAAACTCCTAAGCTCTCACGTACTCCTCACCATCTGACTTACACCAACCTTGCAAAATCCTCTCTGACCTTCCACCAATCGCTCCCGTCATTCCCAACATTCTGCTTTCTCACCCCCTCTGAACGGATCCTTAACGTGTAACATCTTGTACACATTGCATACATAACTATACTTCACCTTACTTTATCTAATAAAGGCAAACATTTTCTATAGAAGTCCAGAATGTTACAGAGACCTTTGTAAAAATGGGGTCCAACAGCACGGAAAGGAACCCCCGATCTTGCAACTCTTTGTGGCTGTTCTGTTTGTGAACCATATCTCTCAAGGCCATGTCAGTCATTCCTGATTTATATAGGCGGAAACTACAGTTTTGCATATGCACAAAAAGGCAAGACTTTTTAAAAAAAATGTAATTATCTAACCCAAGTTCCTTTTCCTTCAATAATGAATATCAGTGGATGTGAAGTTTTAATATTACTCCTGCTTCATCCCTTCCCATTTTTCCTTTATCTTGCTTTCCCCTCCTCCCTTTTTTTCTCGTATTTCATTCTGTGTAAGTGAGCCATAGATTTTACTTGTCCTGAATTCTCTTTGTTATACTGCTGGAGTGAATTATTCAGATGTGCTACTTATACCTCATTTGATTAAATTTTACCAGACCCCCCCACAAGTCTTTCAGGCAGTGATTGACAGCTCTTCCATTTCCAGTCTTGACCATTGCTAGCTTTATCCCCTTAAGTACTATTTTCATCTAGTCTTAAAACAGGGTATAGTTTAGATAGAGGATGCTGCCTAGAACATTAGTATTTTATACATTGGCCTTTAAATATTAAAAATTGATAGGTCTGCCAAACCAAGACTATGAAATTATGTCCCTCCCTTTCTTCAAATCATTCCTCAAAATTCCTCATTTGGAACAGCTTCCTAGTCCCAACTGTGTAGCTCCAGTGCCTTACCAAAGGGGTGGGACAGTTTTGGGGGCTGCAATGGCAACCGTCAGAAGTTGGGGGGGTGCATTGCTCTCCAAGACACCATGTTACTCTGCTGTAGCACCCCCCCCCCAAAAATGAAAATATTGTGTTGTCCCAAAATGTTCCCAAATATTCTCTAGGGGAGACGGAGGCATTTTCACCATGTTTTTTTGGCCAGGTTTTTAAAAACAGGAGTCACGGGAAGGCCAGAAGGATAACATGGTGGCTGGTATTGAAAGCTGCCACAGAACCAAGAGAGGCTCACTCGCTCTGTCCAGTTCTTCACAAAGGTTATCTAACAAGCTGGCCAAAGCTGCCTTAGTCCCATAACCAGGTCTGAAAGCAGATTGGTAGGGCTGATGGCCAGAGTAAAAGCGCTGTGGTATTTGTGTAAAGATAATCAGCCAAAACAAAGTTTTTACTATGATTGCCTTTTGTGAGATAGGACAGACTTCTTGCTCTGTCTTCTTGCAAAGCACTGTCCCACATCTTTTGACGTTTCTTTGGTACTAGAGAGCCTCAAGCACAACAGAGCTGAAGGGGAAAACACATGCTGTTGTAGACCCTTTTTTCTGTCCCGCTTCCTTCTCAGACCTTCTTGGCGGCTGCTCGCAGACTCTGGAATTCCCTCCCTGCGGAGACTAGGATGACTCCTCTCTCCTTGCTCTCGTCCCACTTGCAAATGAAAACATTCCTGTTCCATCAGGCCTCAAGAAATTGATTGTTACCACCTTTTATTTGTGTCCTCTGTTGTTTTGATTTTCTTTAAAAAAATATTGTCTTTTAATGAATTTTAAATTTTAATTTTACAGATTGTTTTATTGTTTCTTAAATAATGTTTGTATTTGTATTTTTTACTGATATTTCTGTATGTTTTAAATCTGTACTGGCTTTAATAATTTGTCAGCTACCTTGAGTTGTATTTTTTGGGAAAAGGCAAGATATAAATGAAAATAATTACAAGAGTAACAACAACAATCAGAATGGTCTCAATTTGCTAAGGCAGTTCGTCTAGGGTACATATTTGTGAGTGGTTCATATTCACGATCCCTATGTGTTCTCTAGTTTAGGGAATGCATAGGGACTGTGAAAGTTCCCTAATCCCCACTTACCAAGCAGCAGCCAGTGCAAATGACTGGGGTCTGTTCCCCTGTCAGTCAGGAGTCAGCTGACTGATTGGTCCACCCCCTCTTGTGAGCAATCTTTGTTTCAACAGGCAGAAGAAGGGTTCCTGTCGCAATTCTCCCTCACATTGGAGATTGCTAGCTCAAGGAAAGTGAGTAGGAACATCAGTCAGCAGCTTCCCCAGTGAAGAGGTGAAAATGGAGCTGTCCATCATTAACTGCTACCCAGTAAATGGGGACTGGGTTGGGTAAGGCTGGGAGGCACTACTTGTCTATGTAATTATGGTGGTTTCATAGCTGTGTAGAGAATTCTGGCCAATCAGCATCAGCATCATCATTTTTTACAGTGCAATCCTACGGATGTCTTCTCAGAAATAGGTGTCACTGATTCCAACTGCACTTAGCCCTTGGCATGTATGTATAACATCTTATGGAGAAATCCTAATGCCCTGAGCATAAATGGGATTTACAGCTATACCAAGTGACAGACTCTAGTACTTCTGGAATCTTAAGCAAGGTAGAGAAGCTCTAAATTATAAGGCAAGATCAGAAATACAAACCTGAGATATTAATTTGCTTGTTTTTCCGCAAGGGTTGTTTTAATCATTGGAACAGAACTGTCTGAGGCAATTAATCTGAGGAATTTGTTCATCAAGTACTAAAATGTAACACTTACTTGTATTGTCATGGAATAAAAACTGGTAAAATTGAAAGTGATACATTTTTCTATGGAGGTGTTTATCTGTATGAGACAGACTGATATATTGCTTTAATCTTCTTCATTTTCTCTTCAAAATGGAAAGAGGTTTGCTTTCTAAAATCTAAATTAGATCTGAGGTATGGGAAAATAGCATACAAAACAGATGCTTATTTCCCCGCCCCCAGCACTTGCATTAATAAGTGTAGTATTCCATTTTCATATTTGTACTGCTTTATTGGTGAATGTGACTCTGAGCCTTTGAACACTACACAGTTATAGCACTATGATTCCACTTTAACTGCCATGTCTGCATCCTATGGAATTATGGGATTTATAGTATGCTCAGAGGTACTAGAACTGCTGTCTGGCTGAGAATTCTAAAGGCCCCCTCCCCAAACTGCAAATCCCAGGATTCTGGAGGACAGACCCATGAGAGTTAAAGTGGACCTTAGTGCTACAATTGTCTACTGTGAAAGTGTTCCTAGCTTTAGTAAGGAAGCCAATAAATTGGTACCTAAGCATGTTATAATTTCCTAGTGCTGTAGTAGCGGTCCTCTGTACTAATCCTGTGCTAGTCAAATGGCAGATGTGGGCATTATGTGTTTGAGTGGGGCAGTGCTAGCAACCCAAATTGTAAAATGGTGGGTGTGCCAAGCACAGGGACTAAAGCATTGACTTATTCAATGAATCTAGCCCTTCAGTCTAATAGTCTTGCCCCATGTGTCTCAAACTCCGTTGAGAAATGCGGGTGTTATACAACAAGGATTTACCTATTCACAGTTTAGTTCAGTCCTGAATGGGAGATTTCCCCAAACCAACACCCACTGCGCAAGTTGGACTGCAGATTCATCATCTCCTGGCCTGGTTCTCAATATGATGTCAGGAGAAGAACAGAATCAGTTCTGGCATGAGGGCTTTTTAGTCTGAAATGGTGAAGTTTTGGTGGGTGGAGATTCCGTATGTGTACTGTGTTTGTTTGTCTTGTATATTCTTATTCTTATTAGCCCTTCCACCAGAAAGTTCAGAGTGGCTTGAAATCATATGAGTATTTCTGAGCGTCATTTTGTATCCTTCCCTGATATCTTTGGATAAAAGGCAGTTTAAATATCTTTTCCTAAATAAAGGAACAAACAAATTTCTTCTTCTCAAATAACAAGGGGAGGGGGAGCCACACACCCCTTGTCACTGCCAGTGACTCGCCTGATTTTTGCAAACTGCATGAGAAGACCTGAAGGGGTGGTCTTCACATATTCAGCTGCATGTTCTTAGAATCCTCTCTTGGGCCATTTCCGCACTACGCTGTTATAGTGCTATTATTCCACTTTCAACATCCTGTGGAATTCTGGGATTTGTAGTTTACTGATGCCAAAGAGCTCTCTGAATTCTCAATTCTTTGGCCTCAGTAAACTACAAACCCCAGATTTCCACGGGATGCTGAAAGTAGAATGATAGCATTATAACAGTGTAGTGCAGAAAGGCATTAAGATTCTCAGTGGAGATGACCAAAATGGGGACTTTCAGGATGAGAGCCAATAGACATGCCCCCTTCCACATAATTTTTGGAAGTGTCTGTGGGTAACTTCTGAGAAGGCACAGTTCTTTGTCAGTTGCATGTCAAGAAAGAAGCGTTTAGAAGAAATACGGAGCCCTGAATTATATTGTAGTCTCCAGATCTCCTCGCAGCCTCTGCAATCAGCCAATTCTTCTGCAGCTTCGTCAGAGCTATATAATTGTTTGCCTTGCTATACAGACATAAATATGTTTGGAGGACAGTATGGCATCTGTAAATTTAAGTTCAGCTATATTGCTACTCTAGATTGCAAACATGCCCCTAAGTTTGACTACTCCATTAATTTTGCAAGGCCTAGGTAGCTGACACTGATTGCAGGTAGCACGTTTTCAGGGACAAAAAAAGTGAAGTATAGAGCCATATTCCCCCAAAAGGAGCTGAGAAAATGGGCTGATATGAGGAAAGAATATTAGGCTGGGAAAGGTCAAGTCCTTTACATCCCCAACCTGATACCTTCTAGACTGGGCTAGTTCAAGATTTTTGCTGGTCACGGTGAAACAGAAAATTGCTCTCCCCACACTTGCTCAAGTCAAGCTACATCATAACTAAAGCCCGCCAAACTATTCTGGTGAAGAAGCAGAAAATCCTCAACTCCAGATAACTAAAAACTTGCTGTCTGCCCATGAGACTCCAAATCTGATGTCTTACTTTGCCTAATGGCAGGGCTAGACTGCACTCCAGATATTTTGCACTGTGACTCTCAGCATTCCTGACTACTGGCCGTGCTTGCTGGGACTGCTGGGTATCCTAAACATCTAGAATGCACCAGGATGAAGAAACCTGCTGTAATGGTTTGCAAGTATACACAGATGTAGGGATGCTGCATTGCATTGAGTTAGGCCCAGAGGCAGATCTAGGGTGGGGCAGCTGGGGTGTGTGCTCAGCAATGTGGCAATGCCAGGGGGTGCAAAAAGAAGACCCCCTACTGTCCTACTGCCCCTCCTCGACCCGCTGCTGCTTACCTCACCCCTGCCTGCTGCTCACCCTTCCCCCTCTCACCTGCCACGTCCTCCCCCCCACACCGCTGCTCACCCCTCCTCCACCCACTCGCCTGCCGCTAAACCCTCCCCCGTCCACCTGCCACTCACCCTTCCCCCAGCCAGTGGTGCTCGCCCCTCCCCTACCTGCTGCCGCTTGCCTTGCCCCACCCGCCACTCGTCCCACCCCACCCCTCCCCCTACCTGTCACTTGCCGCGCCTCCACCTGCCACCGCTCGCTCTGCCACCGCTCACCCCCTTCCCCTTGCCCTGGGTGCTGTTGAGTCTCGGTATGCCACTGGTCAGGCCTCAGGTTGCCAGGTGAGCAACTTCTTGAGATTTCAGGGAGACAGGGGAGACCTGAGACTAGGAGATGTCTTTCTGATGACATAGGATTAGGCCTTGTGATGTCACAGGAGCAAGGGAGGTGAGTTAGAACTGCTTCTGGGTGATTCCTGAGGGCAATCCAGGTAAGTGGGTGCAGAATTCGGGGAAAAACCCAGTGAAGAAGGTAATATGGCAGCCTAGAGCCTAAGGAGGAGAAGTCAGCAAAGCATTTTTGATATGTGTCAGAATGCGTCCTGTTGCTGCCATTCCTGCCGGGGCTTCTATCTGTCATTCCTTTAGTGACATGTGACACATGGGGCATTTTTACAGGCTTTGGAAGTGCTGCCGCTTGTGGATGGTTCACTGCTAACCCCGAGAAAGCTCCCCCTTGAGACCATATAAAGACTGTTCCACTCTTTGCCGTGCTCCAAATAGCACCATGAGCCTAAGTGTACCAGCTCTTTCTCCAGTCCCCTTTCCTTGCCCCTGGCTTTTTGGTGTGTCAGTCTTACATAGATATAACACATATGCAAACACCTTCAGGCTGGGCCAGAAAATCCTTGTGTCAGCTCACACACAAAAATCAGGCTTTTGCCTCTTTCAGTGCCAATAGTCTGAGATTTGTCTGGAAAAGGACGAGAGCTCTGTATTGTTTTAGCTGGTGCCCTACAACCTTGCAATCTTACTCAGGCCTATGGTTCATCTCTTTGCCAACAGTGGCAAGCAGCAGCTCTCCTGGGTTTCAGTCAGGAGGAACTGGGAATGTCCAAGATTGAAATTGGGTTCTTCTGAATGCTGGGCATGTGGTCTACCACTAAGCTGCAGCTCCACTACTGCTCACAGGATGTGTGCCCCTTTAACCTGAGTTTATCCAACCAACACAGGGATGAAGGCAGGGAGTGCTCTAGGAGGGTGATATGCAACTAGTGGATTTATGCATGACAGCTGGAGCTACACCTGTATAATGAAATTGATTTCTCTGCCTGGTTGTTTGTTTGTTCCTTCCTTCCTTCCTTCCTTTTTAAAAAGTCCTCAGTGTTATGTGGGTCTGTCAATGTGATATCATCATTAAAATTCTAGAGGATTTGTTTGGAGTTTTTTTTTCCTGGTAAGCCCCCTGAAGCAACACTTTGTGGTTCTTGAATATTGATCTTATTTGTCACACATAGTGCTATGATATTTGAGGAGTGTTTTGCATTTTGGAACTCTCCACCATTCCTCTTTTTGCCAGACCATTATTTTTTACATAGTCAGAGGATGTACATTTTACAGGGGCTTGCAAAATCTTTTGCAGAGTGAGTAGTAAGCCTTTAGGTATGCTTCTGTAAAGGAATGCAAAACAGGCAGATAATGGTATACGCCCATGCCTGTATGCATATGTGTGACCTCAACATCTGCTAAAGATAACAAATTTGCAAATCAGTCTCATGCAGCACTACATAGATTAGTTAATAGATACAGATGAGCACAGGCCTGGTGTTGGTCCTTTGGCATATTTTCTGGGACCCATCCATCCTGGAAATTTACTCATTGGGACTTGTGCCTTGTTTCCCCTTCTCAGTGGAGGTTGGTGTCTCTGAGGCCAGTAGAGTGGTGAATTCAAGTTTTAAAGTACAGATATCCAAGTTGCTATCCTAAGTGTTGAACTCTACTCCCTCCCCACACACACATAGGTTCAAGACCTTGCATAGCTTCTCTAAAGGCCTTTAAAACACAGAATTGGGTTCCTAGACCACTGGCATCCAAATGACCAGCCTCCATTACCAGCACCTTCTACCACGTGAGTGTGTGGCAGCGGAGCTACCTTCTTCTTTCCATGGTACTGTATGAACATACATCAGTGAGAATGAGGCTGGTAGCTTTCGCCATGGTCACTCCTTCCTATCATGTTAATTCTTATGCAGGCTGACCCACTGGAGGCTATTTGTTTATGGACTGGGAGCTGGGTGGCTATAACTGGGTCATTACAAGACTGCCTCCAGGAGAGCCTCTTCAATGGGGTGCATGAGAGGGAAGGAAAAGCTGGTGGCTGCAGCAACATATCCACCGCTGGGAGGCCTGATTAAATGGTGGGTACTAGAGGACTGGATACTGGGATAGTCTGCGCACATACACACCCAGTCTGAAACTGAGCCTGCATATGCACTGAGAGTCACACTAAACAAACAGACAGGAAAAGTATATATAATATGGTTGTGAAAAATAGTTTGGCATCCTGGCAGACAGTTGCTGTGTAAGCAAGACTTATGACCTTGTAACTATTTTGGGTTCACATTCAAGATTGTGGCACCCCTGCCACAAGCACAAATGCCCCCCAAACCTACCATGAGGCCAGGCAGCCATACCTAACAAAAGGGTTCATCAGGGCACTGAGGGATGATGCATCCACCTTCCTCTTGCTAATGAACTGTGGCGGACAAGGCATGGTGACAGAACCCCACCTATGTAGCTATGACATCTTACCCATTGTAGCTATGACATCTTACCCATGTGTCACTTGCAGGATTTAGGCCATAGTAAGCACATTCTATAATCCTATCAATAAATCTCTAGAAGTGTTCAAAACAGCTAAGAGAACTAAACCAGTAGATCTCTGCCTATTCCAATAGTTAAAGAGAAGACTATAGCTTTCTTGGAAAGATTGCACAGCATGTGATTGACTGCTTGAATGATATAATTCAATTGTTTGTTCATATAATAGTGATAGAATTTTATTATGTAAAATAAATGTAATTAAATAATGCAAAATAAATATAAAATAATTATGCATTTAAATGATTTAATTCTAAGTTGTTTAGTGGTTTAAAAGTTAAATTGTGCAGTTTGAATTGGTCTTGGAAAGCAAATAGGCAATTTGTGGGGCTCCCTCAAGATCAATCTCATATGACTCAATTTCTTGCACTTTTGAACCTGCATTCTAGGGCCCTTTCACACGACACAGTTATAGTGCTGTGATTCTACTTTAACTGTCAGGGTTCCACCCCATGGAATCTTGGGGTTTGCAGTTTGGCCAGGGGCACTAGAGGAGCTCTCTGACTGAGAATTCTGAACATCCTTCCGTAAACTGAAAATTTCAGGATTCCATAGGATGTTGCCATGGTGGTTAAACTGGAGTCATACCACTATAATTGTATACTGTGAATATTGCTCCTACACTGTCTGCAGCATTCAAACTTTTGCAGTGAAATCTGTAGTAGCTGCTCTGGGGAATTTTAGGTGCAAAGGTGGGTACAAATGGATGGGCGGAGTAATATATATCAAGTGTATTGAATAACGTAAATCAATTTTTGGGATGAATGTGACTTTAACCATCTAAACAGATAAACCAATTAATTGCACCAACACTTGAGATAATCTAGACCAGGGTGAGCACCTGGAGAGGGGGTGGGGGCCACTTCCCCCCTCCGACCTGCCCAGTGGGCTGCTCTGTTGCATTTTGGTTCAATAGAAGTGATGTAGCATCACTTCCAGTTCCCCTTTTGGCTGATTTTTTGGCTGGTTTGGGATATGGAGGGTTTGTGAGGGTGCAGGGTTGCAGGTAGCAAACTGCTAGCAAACTGTGGGTGATTTGCTGGTGGGGGGCTTTGGGCTGATTTTCGGATGGAAAATCACCGAAAGACACACCCTCCAAAAACTAAAACTAAACATGATTTTTGTGTGTGTGTGTCTGGGCTTTGGGAAGTCTTCTGGGGGTCTTCAAGGTCTGCACTTAGAGATCCCAAGGGCAACATGCAGCCCATAGACTACATTTTGACCACCCATGACCTAAGTTTTCCTCAATCATCTTCTTACAAGGGAGGTTCTAAAACATTCAGTTGATTTTCATCTTGTTCTATTGCAGACATCTTTGCTGCAGTAGAACATTTCATATCCTTCAAGTTGCATTGTAGGGTCGTTCGAAAGGCAAAGAAACAAACGCTTTCACAATCAAAGTGGAATAAATCACATTCCTTTCCAGGGACGGGGAGCGAGTTTTGAAGCAACAATGATTTTCAAACAAATGTCTATATAAAATTATTGTTCATTTCTAATCTGGTGTCAGCCTAACTTTTGTTGCCAGTATGCCCTCACTAGGATTTCTTTCTCTTCTCCTGAATGCATGCCATCATTTGTATGTGTGTGTGCGTGTGCATATGCACATGTGTTTTCTTTCCAATAGAAATCAAAATAACAGTATGGTGATTTTCCTTTGATAGTTTAAATAAATGTTTTTCCAATGAATTGAATCTTGGGAACAAAATGTGCCTTTTTAAATAACTTTTTGTCATACTCAATTTGTATTATGCCAGCCAGGTGCAGCTGTTCCAAGGAATAAAGTTCTCCTGGTGAGACTTTGGCATGGCCACTCTGGAGGGGGTTGGTTGTGACCAAAAGGCCAAAAAAGAACATAATGTGTTTGGTTCCCCCAAGAAATGCAACTGCTGGGGCTACCATTTTCTCAGAGCAACAGTTTAGAAGGGGATAATTTATCAAAGGCTAGCATCAAAGCAGTCAGGAAGCAAGATACTGTTCCCCTTGAGCTGTTTTTCTCTATTCAAAATATCTCTCAAATTTGTTTTTCTTTTCTCCATGGGGCTGCAAAGGAGTATGGTATCTTTTCTCCCCTTCAGGGAAATAGTGGTTTGAAAGAGATAGGAAAGCAGCATATCCTGTTGTTGTTAACTGCCATAAGCTTTGGCTTATGGTGACCCTATGGATAAAGGACCTCCAGATCATCCTATCTTTAACTGCCCTTCAGGTCTTGCAGAATCAGGGATTTGTTGATTCAGTCTATCTATGTAAAATGCAGTTTTCCTCTTTTTCTACTGCATTCTACCTTACCATGCATTATTGTCTTTTCTAGTGAGTCATGTTTCTTCATGATATGGCTAAAGTATGACATCTTTAGTGTAGTTGTCTTGGTTTCTAGGGGGAGTTCAGGCTTTATTTGCTCTAGGACCTATTCATTTGTCTTTTTAGCAGCCCAGGGTATCTGTAGAACTCGTCTTCAGCCCCATATTTCAAATGAGTTGATTTTTTTCCTATCAGCTTTCCTCACTGTCCAGCTTTCATAACCATACATAGAAGCTGGAAATATGATGTCTTGGACAATCCTAACTTTAATATTCGGTGATATATCTTTACACTTCATAGTTTTTCATGATCTACACCATCAAAGGCTATGCTATAATCTATGAAGCACAGCTGTTGTTCTTTTGAAATTCTTTGGTGAGCTCCATTATCCAATGTACATTTGCAATATGATCCCTAGTGTCTCTTCCTTTCCTGAACCCAACTTGGACATCTTGCATTTCTCACTCCATATGAAGTAGAAGTCTTTGTTGCAGAATTTTGAGCATGACTTTGCTTACATGGGAAATTAATCCTATAGTTCTGTGGTTACTGCAATCCCTGGTGTCCCTTTCTTGGGGATTGGAATATACATTGAGGAGTTCCAATTGTTTGTTTTCCATATTTTTGACAGTTTTTAGTTAGAACTGGAGTATATTCTCTCTCTGTAGATGTCCTACTTCTCCAGAAAAAAAAAAAAACACTCCTCAATCACTGTGGCCATTTCTGCACTGTACTGTTATAGGGCTATTATTCCACTTTCAACATCCTATGGAATCCTGCAGTTTGCCATTGAGGGAGGGGTGGCATGGCCCCTCGCTAAACTGCAAATTCCAGGATTCCATAGGATGTTGAAAGTGTAATAATAACACTATAACAGTCTAGTGCAGAAATGGCCTGCGTTTCAGTTTTTGCTGGGTTGATTTTTTGGAGGGAGTGGAGTAGAGAAACCAAGCATGATTGTATGGTTGATTTATAATTGGCTCTTAGACCTCAGATGATGGCCAATCGCTTAGAACATAGGAGTTCAAAGCCAAATCCAATCTTAGTCCAGACTAGAATTTAAATAAAGAGGATTTGATAGTTAATAAACACGGCTGGGAATTGTATTGCCCTGCAGCTTTTTCTGGAGTTCAAGCCTCGGAAGCCCTAGCCAGCATACCGAATTGTGCCGGGAGTTGCAGTTCCATTGGCTTTTGCAGCCTTCACAATTTCCACCCTTGAGTCACATTAATATAAATCTCATTTATTTCAGTGAGTGAACTCTAGTTGGGACTAAAACTGGATTTAGCTCTCAAGTATTTTTTCAGTCGCTAACTATGGGTGGATCCTTGCTAAATAGCCTGATAAATTCTTGTTGGAATTCAAGCAGGAATGAAGAGGTTTCACATCATACTTTGGTGAAGTGTAGTAACAGAGACACATTTCTCACATTCCTTTTCAACATGAGTCCCATTTGTTTATTCTGCAATCATGTTGAATCCATACTTAAAGAGGAGGATAGTGCACTGGCCCCACCTCTGCCCCCATTTCCTTATTCTTCTTACAGGGAGAGCTGTGAATCTGTGCAGGAAAACTTCCTGGATTGATGACTCTGTTTTTAAGAGGTCCTAGATCATATACTGGGTAGGCTCTTCTGTGCAGTCTTATGTCTCCCAGATGAAAACTGGAATTGGAGATGGATGGGATGGGGCTGGTGCATTTCCCCACTTCCAGGTGGAATGAATGGGGTGTGGTTTAAGTGGCATTGTTGGTGTTGTTACATGCTGTCCAGTTGACTTCAACATACAGCGATTCTATGCATAAGAGCCTTCCAAAAGATCCTGATAGTAACAGCCCTCCTGGATTATTGCAGACTTAGGGCCATGATTTCCTTTATTGAGTCATTCTATTGGTAATGCAGTCTTCCCCTCTTCCTACTATCTTCTGTTTTTCCCAGCATTATTGTCTTTTCCTGTGAGTCCTATGAGTTTCTCATGATTTGCTCAAAGTATGATAGTGCAATAAGTCATTACAAGGTGATTTTATTGCTTTCCTCTCACAAAGTGAAATATGCAGTATTTCCATGTGGTGAAGCCTGTATTTCTCATGTCAGGGAATGTTATGGAACGAGCCAGGGCTTGCTCTGAGGTCAGTTTCATGGCTACTAGTCATAATAGCTATATTCCCAGTATTCAAGCAGTATACTTCTGAACACCATGCAAAATGGAACACAAACAAGAGGAGAACTTTGACCTTATATCCAGTTTGTGGACTTCCCATTAGGTCTGATTGGCTGCTTTTTGAACATAATCCTATACTAGACAGGCCTTTGGTCTGACCCAATACAGTACTTCTTAAGTTCTTAGTTTTCAATTCAGGTAAATATTTGCATGTGACATTGCTGTTGCACAAATATGCCTGGTGAGTTTACCAAAAGGTAATGTGTTTCAGTGAATAACACACTGAACCTAGAACTGGGAGACCCATGTTCTTGAAAAGAGTGGCAGCAACTTTGTGATGAAAGATGAATGGGATATTGATTAAAGTGAGGCATAATGTCACAAGCTGCATTTGAAAAGACCTCTAGTCCTTGCCACATACTTTAAGAATGGCCACCTACCTCACAGGGATGTTGAGCGAGCAAAATAGCTTGTTAAGTACTTTGCAAATTTTAAAAAAACCACCATATAAATGATGTTGGAAAGTAGTAATGAAAACCAAACCTGAATGATAGCAGAAGTGTGAGTAAATAGGAGTATCTGTGCAAGCATGGGTTAATTTTCTGTTGAAGAAGAATCAGCAAAGGCAGCATAATGCCCTGTGGGATAGAGAAATCATTAAAACCTTGAAGTCAGATGAGAGCCTTTATGTGTTACCACTGAATAAGTTTCAAGCTACCGTCATGCTTAGGGCGACTTTGTCTGGTACTGTTGACTGTCTGGGTTCAGCATTTATGTCTCTCTCAGAGGAGGTGTTATTAGCATTACATAGCTGGTTACTGATTGAAATCAGAGAGACAGAAGGGGAGGGAGAACAGTGAGAGAGAAGCATCCTGATTAAGATTGTCTTACAAGATGCATGGCAGTTTTAACAACGGTACAGCAGCTGTTGCTTCACAGAAGTTGACTTTAATTTTTGACTTTTCCTCCCAGGGTTTCTAATGAAGTTCATTTTAAATGAAATATAGGTTGCCATAGGAATCACAGATGCTTAGAACACCCCCCCCCCCGTGAAGGTGGTGAGGCCAGAGAAATAAAGACAATAGTCCTTTGAAGTCAGTTAAATAATTTTGATGATTGGCTGGTCTTACCAGTAGGCAGAGAGAGGGAAGACATGACAGGCTCTGATTTGAGGTGTCAGGAAATGGTGGGTCTTTGTTATTATTGCACATTTTAATGCCAGCTAGGGGAGAGGTACTTATAAGATTTTCTGCCTCATATACCAAAGCAACTCAGCTTGCCTTGGCTATTATGCACCCTGAAATGCATGTGCAATGGGCACGTATTGCTGCTTTCTCTCAGACAATAAAATGTCTTGGGTTGGGCTTGTGTAACTCATGCACAAAAGCAGCAGGGTCACTCTTTAAAGTGCCTTCTATTAGCAGTGTCTTGGCAGCAAAGCACCCAACTAAATTTACAACATGTCGATACAACTGATCAGATGGGGTTGCATTCACTGATAAGTGAAAAAAAGTCACTGTGAACAAAGATCCCAGATGTGGAAAGAACGAGCCCTGATGTGGGAATACATGTTCATGATAACTGTTTACAAGTGGGCTTTGATGGGGTTATAAAGCCATGGGGAGGGAAGAGGAGGATGTGTTGAACTGTGGTGGCATAACTCATCTTGAAAAATCAGAGGATCCAATGCAGAGGAGTTAGATATAGAATGGCTCCAGATGATGGGTCCCCGCATCCCCGGAATCTGAACAGCTAGTGTCTGAGGCAGCTGACCAGGAACTTCAGTGGGTTGGGTCCACATCTCAGCTGGAGTTGAGGGATACTTGTGGAACGTTGTCATGACAAGGAACAGTGGCGGTAGAGCCAATACCTCTTAAACAAGAAATGCTGCACAATCAAACATATGGCATCTCAAGGTCAAGGCAGCTACAAATCCCACAGCAGCTGCTCTGAGGTTTTTTTTTTTTGTCGTTTGTAACCTTTCGTTTTCTCTGGCTTTTGTGTGTTTCCTACTTGTGGATTTATTTGGATTCTTGACCTCTGAATGGTCTTACAGTGAATGTCTCTTTGTGTTTCTCTTCTGGTATTAGTTCTCATGACTTCTGGATCCTGGAACAGCTGAGTTCTTGCTATTGCACTTCCCTAAACTACCTATGTACAAACTAGGTTGCCTCGTCTCACTCACACCTGCTTCTCCTTAAGTGTAGTCTGCCTGTCTTGCTGCTTGCTGCACGTAGGCCTAGAGCTTGTGTTAGTGTGCTAGAAGAAGTAGACTGAATTCTATTAAAGCTTATGATAAAATAAACCAGTTTGCTTCAGAAGTGCTGCTAGATTCCCCCCTTCCCCTCTTTTACTTCCTTTTTATGGATAGAGAGGAATAGCTTTTTGTCTGTTGATGGATTTTAACTATCAGAAAGTGACTATAAGGCCAGTTCTAACTGGCCTTATAATCCAAACTGGGCAGCACTGAATGGGGAACGGTCAACATGTCATGAAACTTGACTGGTGGAGAATGTTCAGCTAAGAGAGGAGTTTGGACTATTGAGTCCTCTAGAAAGCATAGAGCCATAGAAGAGAGAAGACTTCTGGGGTTAAAGCCATGTGAAGACCTGAGGAATCCAAAAATGATGAGACATAAAATGGTGTAAGTCAGCAGTGGTCAGCAGTGGGACCAGAGATGAAATCAAGGGGAAAAAAAGCAAAGCTTAGAAGGGCCTTTGTGAGAAGAATGTAGAGAAAGACTCTGCTGGTGGTAGCCTTCATGAGAGCTAAGTATCTGATAGTGACAGAAGAGCTGGTTCCTTCATGTCAGGTGCTGGACCTGAGAGAAGACTTTCTGAGAAGAGATCAAGTAGAATCACAATTGTGTTCAATGTAACTCAAGTGCGGCTTTCTGTATCTATGAGTTAACTGGGGTGGGGTCTGGCAGAGGGACTGGCTGCTATTTAAGTAGAGAATGGGACTTACACAGAGATCTACATATGAAGTTCTTAAATAGTGACTGTGTACCAAAAATTTAATTTTGATCAGCGAGAAAAGTCCTCAATACCTCTGCTACACATTCTTTAAAAGCTACCTGCAACACAGGAAATCAGAAGGTGACTCAAAATGATGCCAGCAGCGTTACATTGTTATATGGTTAAATCAGTACAAAGCCATTTAAGAAAAATAAAAATAATTTTTAAAAATACCTTGATGAATATTGCCTTGCTAAAATGTTCATAGCAGAAATGTTCATAACGTGCTATACTTGCTGTTGGTTACTAAGTGGTACATTGGTCTTACTTAAATATATACATTTAAATATATTCACTAATTTGAACATATAAGCCCATCAAATTACTTTATTTGACTATGGATTGCTATTTTATAGCTTGATGCTGAATTACTTTTATTGACTGCCCTAGGATTCATTGATGTAGAGCAAATTAGAAATAATCCATCCATCTGTCCATTCATCCTACTTTAAATATGGCTTAAGTTTTTGCCAAACACAATGTTGCATCTATAACAGACATGAGTTTCTGAGAAAGTTAATAACAGTACTTGTTACTTTTCTTTTTAAATACCAATGTCCTGGGGCTACTTATAAAAACCGCTGTCACACAGACTAATTGCAAATAGGACCATCCATAAAGCAGTTAGTGAACCTCTGGAAAATGATAAAAAATGATTAATTACTTGTGTTAAATCAAATTGCAGTAGATAACAGTAGCATCCTACAGGCAGGTTCTTCAGTTTCCTGTTTTGGAAGATCAAAATTTTCCTCCTGGTACCATCTAATTTTCTAAAACACCAGCTACATATCTTGGTTTTGGTATGTTTTTCTTCCTTTTTGTCCCTGTTTTATTTGAGCAATTGGAAAATGTCTCACACTTCCGTGAACAGACTTTCACCGTGACCACATCCTCCAGAGTGAAATGAGTAATTCTGGGAATTTTAAGGTAATATGCCTCAAATAGGATGCACTGAAACCTAATCTCCAAATAAATATTGTACAGTAGTCTGAAATTAAGACTTCTAAAATGTTTCTCCTATTCAATAATGTTCAAAGATGCCGTGGAAGATAAACATCTGAGAATAAAATGCCTGTCTCTTTAAAATTCAGTGTTCTTGCATAGAAGCTGGAATTTGTTCATGATGTTCCTCCTCCTCCTCCTCTTCCTCTTCCTATTATTATTATTATAGGAGAGAGGGTGTGAGTCTAACTTCTCTGGGAAGGAAGTTCCTGAGCCTGGGGGCAGCCACCAAGAAGGCCCTCTCCTGTGTTCCCATCAGATGTACCTGTGAGGGTGGTGGAACAGAGAGAAGGGCCTCCTCAGCAGAGCTTGAAGACCAGGCTGGTTTGCAAGGGAGAATATGGTCTTTCAAATAACCTGGACCTCAGCCGTATAAGGCTTTAAAGATCATCACCAGCAATTTTAACTAGAAACAGACCAGTAGCCAGTGCAGCTGTTGCAACAAGGGAGTTGTGTGATACCTATAGCCATCCCTAAACTGACTGTGTGTCTTTGGACTAACTGAACACTCTTCAAAGCCAGCCCCATGTAGAGTGCATTACAGTAATCCAAGCCGAATGTAGTTGAGGTATGTGTCACTGTGGCCAGATTGGGTGTCTTAAGAAACAGGTGCAAATGCCACTGCTTTTGGAGTTTGTCATTCAGTGGGAAGGAGAAGCCAAGTGTAGCCAGACATGCATCCTAAACTTTAAGAAAGCCCATTTCTGTAAATTTAGGGAGTTACTTGCTGAAATCCCATGGTCAAGAATACTAAAAGAGAAAGGAGTTTATCATGTGTGGGAGTTTCTTAAAAGTGAGATACTGAATGCACAATTGAAAACTGTGCCAATAAGGAGGAAAAATGGCAGGTGTCTAAAGAAACTGGAATGGTTGACTAAAGAACTCTCAGCTGAGCTAAGTGTTAAAAGAAACGTGTACAGGAAATAGAAGAATGGTGAAACCACCAAAGAGGAATTCAAGCAAAGAGCCAGGATATGTAGGGAGAAGGTCAGAAAAGCTAAAGCACAGAATGAACTCAGGCTTGCCAGAGAGATTAAAAACAATAAAAAGGCATTTTTAGATATGTCCACAGCAAAAGGAAAAACAAGGAAATGGTAGGGTCACTGCATGGAGAAAATGCCCAATTAATAACGAAGGGAAGAGAGAAGGCAAAACTACTCAACACCTTATTTGCCTCAGTTTTCTACCAAAAGGATAGAAGTACTCAACCTGGGGGATGGGGAGCAGGTGAGGAAGGGGGGGAAATGCAGCACAGAATAAGTAGAGAAACAGTACAGGAATATTTGGCTAAACTAGATGAATTCAAGTCTCCAGGGCCAAGAACTACCAGAAGTCATTTCTGATCCACTTGCAATAATCTTTGAAAACTCTTGGAAAACAAGAGAAGTCCCACCAGACTGGAGGAGGGCAAATGTCATCCCCATCTTCAAGAAGGGGAAAAAAGAGGACCCAAATAATTATCATCCGGTCAGCCTGACATCAATACCAGGAAACATCGTAGAGCAGATAATTAAACAGTCAGTTTGTAATTACTTAGAAAGCAATGCCGTAATCACTAAAAGTCAACACGGATTTCTCAGAAATAAGTCATGCCAGACTAATCTTATCTCTTTTTATGATAGGGTTACAAGCTTGATAGATGAAGGGAATGTTGTAGACGTAGCATATCTTGACTTCAGTAAGGCCTCTGACAAAGTTCCTCATGACATTCTTGCAAAGAAGCTAGTAAAATGTGGGCTGGACAGGGCTGTTAGGTGGATTGGTAATTGGTTGACCGACCCAACCCAACCCAAAGGGTGCTCACCAATGGCTGCTTTTCATCCTAGAGAGAAGTGACTAGTGGGGTGCCACAGGGTTCTGTCCTGGGCCCAGTGCTATTCAGCATCTTCATCAATGACTTGGATGAAGGAATAGAGGGCATGCTGATCAAATTTGCAGATGACACCAAATTGGGAGGGGTTGCTAATACCCCAGAGGACAGGATCAAATTTCAAAATGATCTTGACAGATTGGAGAGCTGGGCCAAAGCTAACAAAATGAATTTCGACAGAGAGAAATGTAAAGTCCTACAATTAGGAAGAAAAAATGGAATGCACAAATATAGGATGTGGGATGCGTGGCTGGATAGCAGTACATGTGAAAGGGATCTAGGAGTCTTGGTAGATCACAAGCTGAACATGAGTCAGCAGTGTGATGTGGCAGCCAAGAAAGCCAACACGCTCCTTGGTTGCATTAACAGGAGTATGGTGTCTAGATTGAGGGAGGTAGTGGTACCACTCTATTCTGCATTAGCTAGGCCTCATTTGGAATACTGTGTCCAGTTCTGGGCACCTCAATTCAAGATGGATATCGACAAGCTGGAAGGTGTCCAGAGGAGGGCGACCAAAATGGTGAAGGGTCTGGAAGCCATGCCCTATGAGGGATGGCTTAGGGAGCTGGGTATGTTTAGTCTGCAGAAGAGAAGGTTAAGAGGGGACATGATAGCCATGTTTAAATATTTGAAGGGATCTCATGTCAAGGAGGGAGCAGGCTTGTTTTCCGCTGCTCCAGAAACTAGGAAAAGGAGCAATGGATTCAAGCTTCAGGAAAGGAGATTCCACTTGAACCTCAGGAAGAATTTCCTAATGGTCAGAGCTGTCCGGCAGTGGAATATGCTGCCTCAGAGTGTGGTAGAGTCTCCTTCTTTGGATGTTTTTAAGCAGAGACTGGACGGCCATCTGTTGGGAATGCTTTGATGGGTGTTCCTGCATAGCAGGGGGTTGGACTCGATGGCCCCTGGGGTCTCTTCTTACTCTATGATTCTATGAAACCTGAGCTTCCAGGCTCAGAATTAAATCCAGGAGTACACGTAAGCTGCGAACCTGTGTCTTCAGGGTGTGTATGACCCCATCCAGCTGAATCCTTACCCTCTGGTCTGCCTTTTGACTGACCAGTAGCACCTCTGTTTTGTCTGAATTAAATTTCAATTAATTTGCCTTGATCTAGTTCATTATTGATGACAGGCACCACTTTAGGACCAAAACAGCTTCCTTGGCTTGTGGTAGAAACAGAAACAAATTGAAAATCCCTCCCCCTTTTCAGTTCATATGTCCACCATGAAGGGTGGTTAAAAAGTGCTAATGGTTCCATCGCTTTCTGTCTGTTTTGGACATTCCATGTCCCTAGAGGGGAGTCTATGTCAAGGTCAGAGACCTGGGCAGTGAGCCAGCCCAGAGAAGGGGGTGTGAGAGCCAGCAAAGTCCAGCCGGGAGAAGACAAGCAAGCACTTTACACAAGGGAGTTCATTTAGCAGAGCGTCAAGCAAAAGCCGTAGTCAGAGTTCCAAAAGCCAAGAGTCAAGAGATCAATTCAAGGTAGCAGGAACCGGGTGCTGGGAGCAAGGAACAGGCAAGAGGAGGACTTGAAAGAAGTTTGCCACAAGCAAGGGAAAGCTTCCAGGCAGGAAGTTATATAGCCCAAGGCACAGGTGTGGCTGGTCACTGCTTCTTGAACTTAATCAAGGAAGCCTCCCTTTGCTCAGCTCTCTTGAGCCTCCGCCTTGTTTTGTGGGCTGATTGGCACAGGCTCCAAAGCATCTTCAGAATTGGCTGGCCCCTCCCGAAACTGTAAACCCCAGGATTCCAGAGGATGCTGAAAGTGGAATCATTGCGCTATAACAGGCTAGTGCCGAAATGGCCTCCGAGAAGCAGGAGCACAAAACCACGTAATAGAACCACACCCTCCAACTGTACCAATTTACCAGGGCAAGACCAAGTACTCCCCTGTCATACTTTTTTCAGCTGCTTTTAAAATGTCCCAGTTTATCTCTTCTCCCCCCACTTTCGCAGCTCTGCTTTACTTCAGTTGCTGCAAGCTGAGTTCAAAATGCAAAAATAATTTGCACTCAGTTAACTTCGCAAGGAAGAAAGGAGAAATGGGAAACTTGCCCTTTTCCGTAGACTCAGGCGAAAGCAAATTGTGACAGCCTCTCTCAGCTTGTGTATTCTTCCTCATTAATAACTTCTGCCATCTTGACCACGCTCTGGGGTTGCTTGGCCACATGTATCCCAGTTTTCATCTGTGAAAAGTAAAGCTGAAAATGATTAGCTGTTCTCTAAACAACAGATGTCTTGTCGCTTAGCTGGTGCATGCCTTTTGTGACTTCCCTATCAACTGTAATTCATAAGCAAACAAGCATGGATTATGGAAAGAACTACATGTCATAATTTCAAAGTGATGCATTTTTACACCAGTTCAGCAGGATTGTTTTGACAAAAAGGGAAAAGGAAGGCAAATTTTGTATCTCTAATTACCTTGTATGGTCTAGGGTTCTCAGGCAAATGCTTCGGGAACGTATTTTGTAATCCCAGGTAACTCTGGATCTTTTGAACTCACCTATGTCCAGCGGACAGAACTTTCTTGGTGTGGGTGTAGAGAGTGAGAGAGCGCATCCCACACTATACGCAGATGGGTAAGGGCAAGACGGAGACCTAGAAAATGAAGTTAGAAATGCACAGACAGGTTTCCACAAATGGCAGTCTAATAAAGAAGGCAATTCTCCAAACACCCTCTCTCCATTTTGCTTCTAATTACAGCTAACTACAAGGTTAGTTCTTCACATTAGGTGCACTTTAATTACTCTTCTCAGTGTTGACTTTCTGCATTATGATCTCTTTACACACACTGGAGGAAGCAGACATTTAATTCACCAGATGGTATCCAATAAATCTTAACAGTTATTCTCTGAAATGGAGAAGCAAGCACTGGCTGATTTTTTTTTTAAAGCGGTGGTACTTTTTGGAACTGCTTTTGATGGGAGGCAAAGCATAGATGAAAAAGAAATTCTATCCTGGTGTCAGGGAAAGATGGAATAAATTGCAAAATGAAATGCTTATGATTACTAGTCGCCTGTGGTCCAAGCAGCAGCGGTGGTGGTGAGGCTTTTCCTGAAACTGCTTGGTCTTTTTGCCACTGGCGCCTGTAACAGCTAGAATGTGGTAAGAAACCTCTGATTCTCCAGATGATCTTGAAGTCCCAGGCAGCATGGCTAAAGTTAAAGGATTGTTTTCCAAAATCAATGTGGTGATCATATCTGAATTAGACATGTAAACAAACAACCACAATGGCCTCTAAGACACTATATTAGACAACCACTGACAGGTGAATGATATTGTATTTAAAATAAATATTAAACTATATAAACTATACTCATGAATAGGATTGATAACTAAATCATATACATCTATCAATATATAAATATGTGTATACATAAATATGTGTCATAACAATAGTCACTAGTGGCAATAGATACAGGCTTCACAGATACTTATTGGGAACAATATATAGTTGTGAGCATATTATGATGGATACAGACTTCACAGATACTTAATGAGGACAATACATAGCTGCAAAGAATACAAAAATACAAAAGTGCAAATTACAAGATGCAAGGATACATCCTTTGCCAGAAATAAGACCACTATGTGCAACTTGTTGGCAATGCTTCACAGTGGTTACTCCTCCAGGCAAAAATTAAACCACTATTGGTAGAGATAAATCAGGAGCTCTGTCAGCAGGAATGTAATAGTGGTCTTATTTCTGTTACAGCTGCAGAGGTGGAAGATGATGAAATTGGGAGATTTTTTTTTTTATATATATTATTTTATTTTGTTTTCAGGTTGCATATAACAAGTAGAGAGGAAGAAAAAAAAAGGCCCATTCAATCTAAAAGAATTACATGCAATTATATACGATTATCCATTTCTCATTGATAAATATCCCCAATATCAATATAAAACGAATATAATAAAGTTAGATTATGTAATCTCTGTAGTCTAAACTTCAACCTAAGAATTATCCTCAGTCTGTCAATGCGATTACTGACAAAGCCCCCCATCTCTTTTCCAGATAGTTACACACTTCTCCCCATTCTTCTCGATATCTATCCAAAGATTTATCTTTCAACAAAATAGTAAGTTTATCTATTTGCATCAAATCATATATCTTGTACAACCAATAATCTATGTCCAGTACTTTCTCTTTTTTCCAGTCTCTAGCAAATAATATTCTGGCTTTAGTTGTCAAATATAGAAAGATTTTTCTGTTATGCCTCCCAATAAATCCCTCAATTAGCTCAACCATATTCAACAAATAACTTTCCGGTAACACGGAGAAATTTGTGTTTAACATTTTTGAAATTTCTATATGGATGTTTTCCCAATATAGTTTGGCTTTTTTACAATCCCACCAACAATAATAAAATGTCCCTCTTTCAGCCTTACATTTCCAACATTCATCATTGTTGTCTTTATAGATCTTTGCCAGTTTTGCTGGTGTTAAGTAATATCTATTGAACATTTTGTAATAATTTTCTTTAAAAGTTTGACATCTTGTAAAATTCAGATTCTTCCATGTTTGTTCCCAATTTTGCAATTCAATTGGGTACCCTACATTTTAGGCCCATTTAACCATCGTATTTTTCATTGCCTCCTGCGCAAGATCCCATTTTAATAATAATTTATAAAATTTTGAAGTCAACTATTTATCTCCTCTATCCAAAATAACATCTTAATCTGTCTTTTCATTATTTATCTTCCCTTTGCTACAGTCCTGCTTGAATCTAGTGAGCAGGCAGGCATAAAGGAACCATGGACAGTCAAACGCCTCCTGTAAAAGTTCTTCTCTTTTCTTACGCATCGGTGTGCTATCTTCAAATTTTAACAACTCTTTATAGGTCCACCATCTCTGTTTTTTAGGCTCCTCTCTATAAAAAGCTTCTACTGGAGATATCCATAGTGGGAACTTAGGGCATAACCGTTCTTTAAACTTTTTCCATGAAAAATATAAAATTTTTCTTATAGGATGTTCAAAAAGTTCTTTTTGTGTTTGTTTTTTTGAATACCATAAATAAAAATGCAATCCGTTGCCAATACCTGCTCTTTCAAAAAGCAAAATTTTGTTATTTTCTAATCTTATCCAATCTGTTATCCAGCACATAATATTCACATGTAGATAAAGCCTGAAGTCAGGGAGACCTAGTCTCCCTCTTTCTCTAACATCCGTCATGGAGGTCCATTTGATTCGGGGTTTCTTCCCAGCCCAAATAAATTTAGTCAGCTCTTTCTTCCATCGTTTAAAGACATCAGCCTTTATTATTAATGGTAAGTTTTGGAATATAAAATTGATTTGAGTTAGTAACATCATTTTGATTGCCGAGATTCTTCCCAAAACGGAGAGCTTTAAATTCCCTCAAGATTCAATCTCTTTTTTTATCTCTTTCCATTTCCTGCTGTAATTGTTAAGAAATAAATCTTGTTTTTTCTTTGTTAGCCAAATTCCCAGATATTTAATCTTCTTTTCTATTTTAAATTTAATTTGACTTTGCAAATCTTTCTCTTCAATTGAAGTCATATTTTTGGTCAGCAGGGCTGTTTTCTCTTGGTTAATTTTGAAACCAGATAAGTTCCCGAAATCTTCTAACATCTGATTTAAAGGATTTAAGGAACGCAACAGATCTTCTATTATAATAACAGGATCATCCGCATATGCTTGTACTTTCACTTCAGCTTTCCCAATCTTAACCCCTCTTATAGCATCGTTTCGTCTTAATTGAATCAGAAGAACTTCTATAATAATTAGAAAAAATAGCACCGAGAGGGGGAAACCCTATCTGGTACCTCTTTTAATCTGGCAGGCTTCAGTTTTTTCAGAATTAATAATTATTTGACCATATTGATCAGAACATAACATTTTTATCCAATTTAGGAAAATTTTACCACGGTTCATTTTGTGAAGAACTGCCAGTAAAAACTACCATGAAACATTGTCAAACACTTTTTTGGCATCCAGGAAGATTGAACCTAATTTCTTCTTTTTGTGAGATTCATGTGATAACTGAAGCCCCTGTCAGAGCTGCTGATGACGAGCAGCAGCTGTTGGTCCCTGTGGCTCTGGCTGGAGATGAGTCTTGGCATGAGCTCAAGAGCTCCCGCTGCTGCCATGGACCAAGCAGGCTCAGACGTTCCTCTGCCTGCTCCTTTAGAGCAACAGGGATCCGATTCTGAAGAGGCTCTGGAGCCTGGTTCAATCAGCCCCCAATCAAGGTGGAGACTCAAGAGAGCTGTGCAAAGGGAGGCTTCCTTGGCTAAGTTTAAGAAGCGGTGACTGGACACACCTGTGGCTGGGGCTATATATCTGCCTGCTTGAAAGCTTCCCTTTGCTTGTGGCAAACTTCTTACAAGCCCTCCCCCTGTTTCTTGCTTCCAGCACCTGATACCTTGGCTTGATCTCTTGGCTTCTGACCTCTGGCTTTTGGAACTCTGACTATGGCTTTTGCTTGTTGCTCTGGCTTAGGTAAATGGACTTTCTTTGAGTAATTGCTTGCTTGACTTCTCCTGGCAGGACTCTGCTAGCTCTCCCACTCCCTTCTCTGGGCTGGTTCACTGCCTGTGTCTCTGACCTTGACAATTCAGCATGGTGGATTACATTCAAGATCATTCTGATGTTATCTTTTAGATGGTGACCTGGTAAGAAACCAACCTGATCTTCCTGGATCCAGTCTGATAGTGTTCTTTTTAGCCTCTCTGCAAGGATCTTTGTAAATATTTTATTGTCAACATTAAGCAAAGAGATTGGCCTATAGCTTGATAATAATTTAGGATCTTTCTCTTGTTTAGGGATCAGAGTCACATTTGTGGATTTCCATGACTCAGGAATTTCTCTGGTCATCAATTGATTTATAATTTCATGGAGGGGATATATCAGCTCCTTTTCAAAAACTTTATAGAAAATAGCTGAGAAGCCATCAGGACCTGGAGCTTTCCTTGGTTTCAATTTTTGGATTGCTTCAGAGATTTCGTTTAAAGTGATTGGTCTATTAAGTTGATCCACTTGTTCTTCTGTTAATTGTGGTATATTAATTTCTTTTAGATAGTCCCTGATTCTTTGAGAAGCATTATCATATTTTGTACCATCTTCATATAGGTTTGAAAAATATTGATGGAAAGCTTGCTTTATTTCTTCTTGTTGTTCTATCGTTTTGTCTCCAATTCTAACTTCTGTAAATGTTCTTTTTTCCTTATCTTTTCTCAATTTACGTGCTAACCATCTACCAGGTTTATTAGCTGATTCAAAGTGATATTGTTTCATATATAACATTTTTCTGTCCAATTGTGATTCTAACAGAATTGCATGTTTTCAGAGATTTTTAATCTCTTTAAGAATTCTTTCATTATTTGGCCTCACTTTAAGTTCATCTTCTTTCTCTTTCAATAAGTTAACTGTTTGAGCTTCTTTCTCTTGCTGTCTCCTTTTAATTTGAGCTTTCTGAGATACGATCAAACCTGTCTTGGCTGCATCCCAGACAGTGTGCATGGAAGTTTCCTTACTTATGTTTTCTTGGAAATATAAATTTATTTGTTGTCTAAGTTGAAATTGGGAGATTCTATGCTGGAATCCAGGAGAATTTTTTCTAAATTAATTTTTATTTAATTTTACACTAAGAATCCAGGAGGATCACACACTAAAGCAGACATAATCATAGGCAGTTCGAACATCAAAGTAAGAAACAAAAAGAAGGAAGGTTGAGGGAGGGAAAAATGTAGCACCACCTTGAAAAGACCAGCTGTTTTTTATTTTAGCATGAGTGTTCATGAATATAAATCCACTTCAGATGCACTATAGAGTATACTAAAGCCTCAGTCAGCCCTCCACATTTGCAGGTTTCACTTTTTGCGGATCTGATTATTCATGGATTATTTGCTGTCACCTCCCTATGCCATTTTTAATAGGGACTGCAAGCCTCGTCAGACTGAGAAATTGTGAATGAGGCTTGTAAGTCTCTATTAAAAATGGTGTGGGGCAGCAGAGGACATGGCAGTAAGCCCCACCAGCCACCCACTTCTGCCTTGTGAAGGAACCCTGATACCTCAAAGGAATCCATGGTGGGTTCAATATGGTGAATATAGTGTTAAATATGATTTGGGAGGGCCTAGAGTTATTCACGTTTTTTTCACTTTCATGGGGGTCCTGTGCCCCTAACTCTAGTGAATGGGGAGGAATTACTGTATTTACACAGTTATAGGAATGGGATGAAATGTAATAGGATCAAGAAAGATGCAAATCATGACCCTCACCCTAAATGTTCAAAGGGCTGCATAAGCTGATACAGGCCTCTCAGATCTTTACAGTGTTCAGTTAGTGCTGATGTGTGAAACCAATCCAAAAGTCAGATTTTCCCAGGTTCAGAACCTTCTCTGAGATTATTCCTTTTGTCACATGTGCAGTTATTGTATTAATACATGTAGTGTGCCAGGAAGCCATTGTCTTTGTTCATACCTCTGATAATGGATTGGAATTTGTGAATATGCTTCAGTTCGGCTGCTGCACTTTCTAGTTTTCCTTTATAACTGAACAGAACCAAACTCTGTTGGAGAATTTGGTCTAAGAGCAAGAAATGAGGTAGGAGAACAACTGACTAAATTTTGCAAACACATTCTTCAGACAACCCAAGGGACAACTGTATACATGGATGTCGCTTGATGGTCAACATAGAAATCAAGGAGACTACATAACTGGAAACATAAGACAGAGATGCTCCATTCTCTCTGCAAAAACAAAGCCAGGAACAGACCATGAACCACTAACATCAAAAATTAAAGATAAAGAACATTACACTTGTCATGATACCAATATAAAACTTGAAGAACATCCCTGTAGAGTGTAAAGAGCATGTCAAAAGTAGATTTGCACTATTAAGCCTAATTGACTGGGAGCTAGGAGAACTCTAGACTGGTGCCATGGACATTGGCCTTTTCCACACGGGGTTTTTGAAATGGTGCAGTGCGTCCTCCAAGGAGGAGGTCTGCACCTCGGACCGGACTGGGTCGGACCTATTTAAGGTAGATCCCTACCTCAATCTGGTCCGGAACAACCCCAAGTGGTCCTCCAGCGTACTTTTGAAAGACCTGATTTTTCCGGTCTTTCAAAAGTACGCAGCATGCCAGTGCGAGCCTGCTCCCTTATGCAGATTCGCAGGCTCGCACCAATGCGAGCCTGCGATCTGCCCTGGGGCGGGCTTTAGGCTGACGAGCTTCAGCGGTTGGTTGAGACCCTCGACCAACCGGAAGCTGCCATTTGGGATGCCGGAGGAGTGCGTATTGACGAGCACACACTCTTCTGGAGCTCCGTGGACCGGACCGGGGAGACGAAAGGTCCGGTGAGTAGCGGGGTGGGGCGGTTCTCTCACCCGGTGTGTAAAAGGCCATTGTCAGGTAAGAAGCAAAAAGACACTATCTGCAGCTAAGGACACTATAGTGCCGCTTCTTATTAGTGGGAAGTGGATGGAACAGGGAGGCAATACAAACCACAAAGATATGGTTGCTCTCGACTGCTAGGGGAAGGGAAAAGAGGGTGATCATAACCTATGAGTGCACACTCATTTATGTGGTTTTCCTTCTCTGTATATTCTTTGAGTGGGAAAAGGGAAACAGTGTGGGAAACGACATGAAGAATTAGGCCTAAAATCCTCTGTGGAGAGAGCACGGGAGAAGTTGTACTTATCAGTACTTAGTACAGCCATTTGCTTGGCATCAGAAGAAACCACATAAAGATGACCACTGAGAATCAAAATGGAAAATGGAAAAAGGAGCCAATAGGGAAGAAGGAGTTACTACAACCATGTGGTCATCACACAAATCAACAGAAATTACACACCCCTTCAAAGCACAACAGAGTGAGAGAAAGCAAGTTGGAAATCTATACTCAGAAAAGGGAATTGGACTTTCCCACAGATCCACTTTCCAGATTATTTCTTGTGTGAGATAACCCAGGCAAGAACAGCAAATACACTGGGATGCCACAGGAAAACAAATCCAGTGTTTGGATCACCTGAAAATAAACTGCACAGTCCCTTAATCAACATCTCTATGGAACAAACTACAAAATCTGTCTTGATTTTCCCCTGTATGTTTTATATTATTTATGTATTAGTTTAATATTGCAAGATGTCTTGAAGACTAGTAGATGGGTGGATGGACAAGAAATCTTTGAAAGCAAGAAACAAATCAGTATTAGTATGGGTTTCTGTAAGTGACTGGTTAAGGCAATTTATGGATAATTCTGATGAAATTTTTTATTGTACCCTGACCCATTCTTATTCATGGCATTTTACAGGGGTTCCAGGCATGGTTGCCTTCCATTTTCCTCTTCCCTTATTTCCCACCAGGTTGTCCATAATTTTCTTTTCACACTTCAGAAAATCTTTTAAGCAGGGGATATTGGAATAGCTAAGCAATATCTTTTGACTAGTAGTGCTAGGAACAGTCCATCTGGAAGCCTCATTAATCTTTTGTGGCAATTATTCCTGTAGAAGCAGTATGAGTGGCATAGCAACTGTAGTACAAACCCAAGAACTTCAGTAACTTTGGTTAGCACCGCTGTTATATTTCACCCTTTTATAGCTGGTTGCTAGTTTGTCCACTGAGGAAGCAGCCATTTGAAAGCGACACCATACTCAATATTGTGAAGAATGCATCTAAATAGACCTCATGGATTTAAGCTGGAGATATACACAGCTCATTCCTATACTGGATAAGAATAGCAAGCAAAATTATTTTTCAGACATTCATTGGTTTCCTATTAGTGAATTATAATGGTGAGAGTCAGACTTATGACTTAAGTCAAACTTATGCAGTGCAACTCGCTTTTTTGATTGTAGGGGAGTCAGAATTCTATTCTGACCATGAAAGAACCAAAATCCCCCCTAACCCACCTTATAATTTGTGGAGACTTCCTGAGGATTCCTGGAGGTCTCTGCAGATGCCAGCTGCGGACATCCATCTACAGGAAAATAGCTGGACACATCCTTTCTCAACCTGATAATCCAGAAATGGTCATGTTGGTGGGGCTGAGTTGCTTACAAGGCGAGGTTCTTTTGGGTAACGTTGACAGATGTAGCTACAGAGATATAGCTACATGTATGTCCCCTGATGCAGGGTCTCAGATATAGTGTTTATTCTGCATGTGGTCTTAGATTAAAAGCAAGAACTTTATATTCGGAAGTTGTATCTGTCTTGCTGGTACTTGCGCTTTTAGTATTGATGTACTGATATTGAAACTGTTCAGTTCTTATTTTTTATGGTGGGAAAAAAAAGAACATCAGAATGGCTTCAGCTGAGTTAGTGTCTTGTTTTTCCTTTCCACTATAAATGAATAACTTCTATTTAATATTTTTACATCATTGAGTCTCAAATCATAGCAGTCTCTTGGGGGCAAAGTCCAATACCTGTTGATGTTGCAGTACTGGATGGATCCAGGCATTATGGTTGCTGCTCAAAACAGCAGCTTCGTACTGTCTCCATGTTTCTCCCTGAAAATACTATGTAAAATTGAAGGCAAATTTCTGAATATCCATCCCACACAGTTGGAAACAAAGTTCTGCGGGAACAGGCATACTCAGAACACAGTGATATTATGCATTTTATTTTACTAAGGAGCTTTCAAATAAATACAACATGCATAATTTTAAAACACTATTATAATTCCTTTTAAAGAACGTAGACCAAGCTTTTACAGCTGAAAATAGACAGGAAACATTTTTCTAAACAAATGTTTCTGCATACTGTGGGAGCAGTATAACAGGGGCCAATAACATCACTCACAACATGAGATGAGTATTTTACTTGCTCTTTCTTCAGAGTGACATAGACCATCCTATGCTAGCAATGCCTCTCCACACTCAACATTGGACAGACAGTAATGAACACAAATCTGGCATTAGAAATGGCAATACCCAAAAACCAGTTGCAGAACATTTCAACCTCCCTGGACACACAGAAAGTAATTACAGGTTGTAGTCCTTGAACAAGGAAATTACAAAGGAAGATTAGAAAGTAAAGTTGCTGAAGTCAATTATATTAATTATATTAATTCCAAATTCCAATCAACTAGCAGAGCTATGAACAGAGAAAATGGCTTCATGGCACACTAATGTATTAATATAAGAATCCTCTGCACATGTAACAAAAAGAATCTCCTCAGAGAGTTTTGAAGCTTAGGAAACTGAATTTTTGGTAGGCAGATTTATTGCTTTCACACGTCAACAACTAACTGACCACTGTAAAGATCTGAAAGACTATATTGCATTACATAGCCCTTTGAAAAGTTAGGACAAGGGTCATGATTTGCATCCTTCTGAATCATATTGCATTCTACCCCACTCCCACAACCAAGTAGATTTACTTTATACCTGAGTATTTATTATCACTCTGTATTGCATCTGAAGAAGTGGGTTTATATCCACAAATGCTCCTGGGAAGAAGAAAAAAAAAACAGTCTTAAAGGTGTTACCACATGTTTTTTTTCCTTTTTTTCTGCCTTTTTCTTCCTCCATTTATGCTACAAGAGACTAACAGGGCTACGTCTTTGAAAGTGTTACTATAGATATTTTAAAGCAAGATGGTCAAAGTCAATAAAATAGTTCATTATTTTTTAATTCCATGACCTCTTGAAGGAGAATGCATGGTTCTTTCTGTAAATTTAACCTCACAATGACTTTGAGAGGTAGGTTAATGTTGAAAGTAGTTGAGTTAAATCAATTAAATCTCAATGAAATTGAGCAACAGATATGGAGAACAAAGAGCAATTTTTTTGAACAGGTCAATAAACCTTCTAAGCTACTGGTTAATATGTTGCATAAAAGAAGGACAAGAAATATCATATCGGAGGTAAAAATTGGTGAAGAAAGAATTACAAAACAGGAAAAGATAAAGCAAGCATTTTGTAAATATTATAAGAAGCTGTTGGGCAATAGCACAGCATTGAAAAAAGAACATGAAATAAACGACTATTTGGAAAAAATGTGCAAAATTAGATTCTCAGAAGAGCATAGAACAGCATTAAACAAATCAATTTCAATGATGGAGATATCTGAAGCCATCAGGAATTTAAAGAATGGTAAAGCTCCTGGACCAGACAGCTTTACGGCGAGATACTACAAGATTTTTGAGCATGAATTATCAATGCCTCTTCAAACTACAATAAATGAAATACTAAATGTTGGCATACTGGACACCTGGAAAGAAGCTAATGTGGTGTTGATCCCAAAAGAAGGCAGAGATTTAACTGATGTTAAAAACTATAGAGCAATTTCACTTTTAAATATGGATTATAAAATTTTTGCAGCAATTTTAGCAGACAGACTCAAAAGGGCTCTACAAGATATCATACATGAAGATCAAAACGGCTTTCTCCCGAAGAGGTTCTTGAAAGACAATATCAGAATGGTGCTTAATATAATAGAATATTATGAAAAACACAATGAACGAAAGCTGGCAATGATATTTGTGGATGCGGAGAAAGCCTTTGATATGATTAATTGGGCATTTTTGGAGATGGTAGTTAAAAAAACAGAAGCTGGAAATAAATGTATTTCATGGATTGAAGCGATGTATAATCAGCCACAAGCTTGATTAGTGGTGAATGGAGAAAAAATGAAACAAATTGAGCTACAAAGAGGGACAAGACAGTGATGTCCTTTGTCTCCTTTGTTATTCATTTTGATGCTGGAAATACTTAATGATGCAATTAGAGGAGACGCAGATATCAGAGGAGATTAAAAAATACCAATACAAACTTAAAGCATTCGCCGATGATCTGGTGCTGTTTTTGGATGACCTGATTGGTAGCATAAAACATCTGATTGAAATAATACATTTATATGGCGAATTCTCCGGCTTTAAGATTAACAAGGAAAAAACAGTTCTGTTAACAAAGAATATGAGTGATAATGAAGAAAAGGAAATAATACATATAACAGGATTTAATAAAGGACAGAAGGCAAAATATCTAGGTGTCTGGATTGCCAAGAGAAACAATGAACTATTTCAAAATAATTACGAAAAAAAATGGAAAGAAATAACAAAGGACTTGGAAAACTGGTCACGTATGCAGATGTCATTAATGGGCAGAATAGCGGATGTAAAAATGAATGTACTTCTGAAAATGAACTTTCTTTTTCAAAATCTCCCTATTACGAACAGTAAAGCTTTCATACAATGGAAGAGAGAGTTATCTAAATTTATATGGCAAGGAAATAAACCCAGGATAAAATGGAATATTATGACTGATGTAACAGCAAGAGGAGGTTTGGGACTACCGGACTTTTATATATATCACAAGG
The DNA here is from genome assembly GCA_030412105.1 of Cyclura pinguis. Taxonomy (NCBI): domain Eukaryota; kingdom Metazoa; phylum Chordata; class Lepidosauria; order Squamata; family Iguanidae; genus Cyclura; species Cyclura pinguis. The sequence goes on from CM059599.1 coordinate 126,107,852, forward strand.
CAGCGGCAATGACTTGGATAAAAGAATGGGTAAATTTACAGAGAATGAGAATGCTAGCACTTGAGGGAGTGGACTTAAGAACGGGGTGGCATGCCTATATGTTTTACAACAAAGCAGAGATTGATAAAGAATTCTCGTATCACTTCTGAAGAAAATCATTATTGAAAATATGGAATGAACATAAGGTTAAAAACATAAGGCAGCTCCCAGCATGGGTGTCCCCTCAAGAAGCCTTTTTTGGAAGATGGAAGGAAACAGAAAAATGGCTTAGATATGAGGACATAATAGAAAAATCAGCTGGAAATAAAATTAAAACAAGAGAAAAATTGGAAGAAGAAGGAGTAATCTTAAATTGGTTTCTCTACAGACGATTAACTGAAAGATTTCAGATGGATGTAAAAACCTACGGAATTGAACAAAAAGAGAAGGAAGGATTGATAAAATGGCTATTTGAAAATCCCCCACATTTATTATCCCGTATATATCAAGAATTGTTACAGCAAGAGAAGGAAGAGGAAACAATTAAGGCTACAATGATTACATGGGCTCAAAATGTAGGACATTCAATTCAGTTAGAGTCTTGGGAACAGAGTTGGAAAAGAACACAGAAATTTACAGTTGCCCAAAATTTAAAAGAAAATTATTACAAGATGTTTCATAGATGGTACACGACACCAGAAAAACTTATGAGATTTTATAAAACAGGAACAGGGCAGTGTTGCAAATGTCAAAAGGAGGTCGGTACGATGTTTCATATGTGGTGGTCATGTCCCAAAGCAAAGAAATATTGGGGAGAAATACATAATAAGATTTGTATAATACTGAAGGTACAATTTGAGAAAACACCAGAAATGTATTTGTTGAATATGATATATATGATTGATGCTACTGTTCAAAAGAAATATTGGTGGTTAATATTGTATATGATTACGACAGCTAGAATTGAGTTTGCAAGACTTTGGAAAGTGCAGCAAATTCCTACAATTGATCAATGGTGGGCAACTTGTATTGAAAACAGAAATGCAGATATAGTCTCTCAGAGATTAAAGGGGAAATCAGACGAAGAGATAGTGAAAGAGTGGCAAATAGTGTCAGATAATTGCTGGGGACTATCAGATGACAACGCTTAATGTAGAAGAATATAGATCGTATATTAAGAATATGTAACTGGTTGAAAAGATGGACATTATATTATAATATACTGTGTCTGAGGTATTGCAGGATCTAGCATGAAATATTAGCATTTATAGTGTGGTACAAATAATTTTAACATGATGATTATATAGAAAAATGAAATCTAGTGAGGGATGGAAGATAAGCAAAAATAATTCAATGATATGTACAATTATATATGTTTATTTTATATTATGGAATTTCAATAAAATTATTATAAAAAAAAAGAAAGTAGCAACTGGTCCCTGAAAAATGAAAATTTCAGGTCTTACACATATGACACTATATTGCTTCTTCATGACACATGGATAACTGAAGACAACCCACTGTGGCAATAAATTGTTCTTGCTGGGATATATCAGTCTTCTATTCTGCCTTTCCTGTTAGCTTACTCTGTGGGAGTCTGAGATTTCAGACCAATGCAGGACAGCTCATTTCCCCACAAAATATTAGTTGCTATCCTATGGACAGGAAGGCTTCTGAAAGAATCCTTTCAGCAAGTTTTCAAACATGTCTTATGAATACAAGAGATGGTGACAAGTTCAGAAAGAGTGGGTGGGGGTATCGAAATGAGGACACATTTGGACTTTCAGATACCACATTTGCTTTCATAAGGTGGGTCTCAACAATTCCCACCTCAACACATCCTGGCTTCAATTTGTGAAATGCAAAAACAAGTCCCTGAGTCAGTGCAATGATAGATGAAGGTGAAACAAAGTGAAAAGACTGGGGAAAGAAAGCAAAGACATAGTCAGAAATAATGGCCTTTGCTTCCTCTGAGGAGTTTGCAGTTTTGAGATAGGAACATGAACCACTGCTAGCTTTGAAATCTGTAATAATAAAAAAGGCTGTATTTTCAACTACCACAGCTGTATTTTCAAACCTATGAAAGCAATATACCTGAAGCTTCACAGGTATGCAAAGGGGACCCTAGTGGTTTGCACATAGGGGTTATTTAAATTTTAAATCACATTAATTAAATTAACTTAAATATGTACACATTTTGACATTTTTAGCAGCATCTTGGGTCATTAGTTGAAATTTAACCAGTACATAAATTTGCAATCTAAAGCTGAAGGTGGAGCGAAGTAACTTGGGGAACAGAAAGAGAATGCTGCTCCTTTCCTATACTGTGAGGCATTTCCCCACTCACAGCCATGGGAGTGAACAGATTGGTCCTTCAGGAATTTCTCAGTGTACCATGGCAGCAGGTGTGCTGAGGGATTGCAATGGCTGTGGCTTAACTCAGACAACACATTCCCAATTTGTCCAACTTTGACAGCAATAAGGACCTTGGAAAAAATCACTATTTTGTACTACCATTCCCAGAATTCCCAAACCAGCAGCTATACAACTTTCTTTGAAGCCTCAGTATACCAGATCATGTGAAACCAGTTACTTCTCCTAATAAGGATGGGAATAAACTTGGGGCTATTTCAACTTACTAGAATGTGAAAGCACATTTTCTTTCCTACCCTTGATTATCTGTTGGTTTGCTGTCCCAGAAATGTCTGATAAGCAGGTGATTCCACCCTTTGCTTCCTCCACTGTTGTTTAAATGTCAGTCCTTTCACTTCACTAATTAAAGGCTGCTGATGAAAGGAGCACGCCATGGCCTTTGGATGGCTCCTGCATTGCCGACAGAAATGCTATTTGAAATTGGAAGAGTATGCTGTTATAAAAGGGTTGATCATTCTCATTTTTGCCTAATGTGTAGGAAATGAGTCTCAGTGCCAAACTCCCATGCTGTACTATCATTTCATTACACTAAACAAGAAACCTTGACCCTTTTTCATTGGCCCAGAGACCCAGCTTTTTACACTGACTGTTTTAGAACTGATCATGCATGCCTTTTTCTGGTGTTAATTGGACCAGTGTTTGGGAAAGGTATTTTTTTAGACTACAGATCCCTAAAACCCCAACCCAGCCAGCAAAGCACTGCCTATACTGGTTGAGAGATTCTGGGAGATATAGTCCAAAAGTAACATTTTCAGACTCTGGAACTGGTGATACAAGCATTCACTATGACTTTGTAATATAGGTATGTAGGATTATTGACCCTGAGTGATTTGAAATTAATAATCAGAAAATTACTTCTTCACAGTTATTCATTCAAATTACTTATTGCAATGTTTGTAAAGTAACCCATTGCTGTTGCTCATTACTGTGCTGGAGAAGTAAACTGGTACACTCTTGTTACTCGTAATTTTTCTATTAACTTTGTTACTTTTGAGGGGGAAATAAATAAAAAATGTTGAGATTTATAAAAGAATGGCATACAATTTGAAAACTTCTTGCCAAAATGCCTTCAAAATGCCCTTTTAAAGTGATGAAGTACTCTGGGTTAATCTTGTAATTTGTGTAACCGTATCAGTAACCAAACAATCTTGTAATGTTTTTGATGATGGCTACATATTATCAATAAGAACTGCAATCCCAGACACACTTATTACAAAATACATCTCATTGAATTAAAAAAAATGTCCTGGTAATGAAAGTTAATAGTTTAGTGTGCTTGTGGCTATATGAATAGGTCTACATAATTTGCCTGTACAAAATGCATAGGGTTCATCAGAGTTTTCGTTTTGAGGTGCCAGTTTCTTTACATCAATTCACTTTGGCAAGGAGCAAGACCAGGAGACTGATCTATATGCACCTGCGTCCCATCCTCCTCATCTACCCTCTAACATTTCACAGATGAAAACTGGGGCCATTTCCATACCGGGCTTCTGAAACGGTGTAGAGTGACCTCTCACGGAGGTCTTCTACACCGTAGAGTGGGCTGGCGTGGACTACTTTTCGTAGTTCCACACCAGAATCCACTCAGGAGCGGCCGGAACTAGCCGGGCTGCGTGTTTTTTTAAAACCTCTTTTTTGAGGTTTTTAAAAAGCACGGAGCGCGCAGCCCCGTGCCGCTCCGTCGCCCGGCTCTAAAGTGGATTTGCAGTCACGCGCAAGTGCGTGCCTGCAGATCTGCCGGGGGCGGGCTTCCGGCTGGCGAGCTTCTCTGGTTGGTGGAGAGCCTCCACCAACCGGAAGCTGCCATCTGCGATGCCGGAGGAGTGTGGAGCAGCGAGCTCGCGCTGCTCCGTGTGGCGACGGACTTACCCGGCTGCGGGTAAGCTCTGTTTTAGCGTGTTTTTGCCGTCCCCCCCCACACACACGTGGAAAGGGCCTGGGACACATACATTCAAGCAACGTCAGAGTGTAATTAAGATGGCAAAAGTTATAATGAGGAGGACTGAAAGCTAGGGAAGGCTGAAGCAGTTTGCTTTTACCTGAGTCTACCCGGAAGGGTAGGATTTCACCCCCTACTCTTCTTTCCCTGAACTGCTGAGTTAATTGAGTGCAAACTCAATTTGCAGCAATCAAAGTAGGGAGGGAAATGGAAGAAGGAGAAAGAAGCTGGCATATTTTAAAAGTAGTTGAAAAAGTGGGAGGACAATTGGGACTGCCAAATTGGGGTAATTGGATGGGATGTGATCATTATCATCAATTATTATTAACATTATTTATACTCTATCTTTTCTCTAAAACCTGGACTCAAAGCAGCCTACACATTCAAATGAGTGTCACATGGTTAAAAGTATTAAAACAATCAACTTAAAATGGAATTAAACTATTAGCCATATTAAAATAATTTTAGGCACACTTCGAAATTACAAAAAGCAGTTAAAAAACAGTACAACTGGAACTGTACAGTACCCTCTTTCAAACCTTTCCCTTAAGAACTTTCAGTTTTAAAAGCCTGTCAGAACAAAAAAGCGATGAAAGGACAGCAAGCAGGGAGCCATGCTAGTTCCCCAGGAGGAGAGTTCCAAAGTGTAGAAGAAGCCACCAAAAATGTCCAGTGCCATGTCCCTAGCTCTACCTATGAAGGTGAAGGGTTTCTTCTGTGGATATCAGAGCCCAAGTAGGTCCATACAGGGAGACATGTGGAGGTAGTAACAGGATAGCAGGATAGATAACAGGATAGACTCCTGAGGGCAGCAAGCTAGCTTATGGGAGCCAGACCAGAAAATACAGCAGAAAGCAATCTCATCAGACAGTGCTTTCATCTCCTCTCTGATTCCCTTCCCACTCCCCACATCTGCTACCTGACATGGCTGCCTCATTCCACCCAATGGAACAATTTTGGTGGGTGATAAATGCATCATATAGGAACCTACCTTCAGTCTGGGACAGTATAATACTAATGGTCCTTTCACACTACACAGTTATAGTACTATATTCCACTTTAACTGCCATGGCAAAACACTATGGAATCCTGTGATCTGCTGTTTAGGCAGGAGTGTTTAGCATTGCCAGCCTCAACTTGTCAGTCAGACCCCCAAACTACGAACCCCATGATTCCATAGAAGGCAATGATAAAAGTTAAAGTGGAATACGTACACTAAGATTGTGTAGTAGAATCATAGAGTTGGGAGAGACCACAAAGACCATCGAGTCCAATCCCCTGCCATGCAGGAATACACAATTAAAATACTCCTGACAGATGGCCATTCAGCCTCTGTTTAAAAACCTCCAAAGAAGGAGACTCTACCACACTCTGAGGCAGCATATTCCATTGTCAAACTGCTCTTAACATCAGGAAGTTCTTTCTAATGCTTAGGTGGAATTTCTTTTCCTGTAGTTTGAATCCATTGCTCTGTGTCTAAGTCTCTGGAGGAGGAGAAGACAAGTCTACACATCTTCCATATGAGCCGTTTCCGCACTAGACTGTTATAGCTCTCTCATTCCACTTTCAACATCCTGTGGAATCCTGGGGTTTGCAGTTTACGGAATCCGTCAACCTGCAGTTTATGGAATCCTGGTGTTTGCAGTTTAGGGAGGGGCCGCCTGTCCCCTCCCTAAACTGCAAACCCCAGGATTCCATAGGATGTTGAAAGTGGAATGATAGCACTATAACAGTCTAGTGCGGAAATGGCTGTAATGTGCCTTCAAATATTTAAACATGGCTATCCTGTCACCTCTTAATTTTCTCTTCTGCAGGCTAAACATACTCAGCTCCCTAAGCCACTCCCCATCGGGCATGGTTTGCAGGCTTTTTGCCATTTTGGTCACACTCCTGTGAATGCTAGTCAATATTCTTCTTGAATTTTGATACCCAAAACTGGACATATGATGCCAGGTGACATCTGACCAAAGCAGAATAGACTGGTACTATGTAAAAGTGTGAAAAGGTTGTAGAATGTAAGGGTTGCAGAAGCCCATGTTTAAATTTGTAGTAAAGCTTTTATGTAAGAATTAAAACCTTGCATTCTTTTTCATAAAAAGCAGCAATTGAAGGTATCAGTTTACCTTCAAAGTTGAATGCAAAATTTAGAAGTGTTCATAGTACCGATTATAAGCATGCAATAATCTTGATTGTTCATCTTTCTTTGTCTCTGAAGTAAAACAACTCACAGAAAAGAACAGTTACATCCTCAGACTCCTTTGTCTTACTTGCTAACTGAAGTTTCCTCCAATTTGGCTTGGTTGGTAAACATTGTAGAGCAACATATCTGGAGGAATCCAGGTTGCGGAATACTGTATTACAGCTTCAACTGATACCAGGTTTGCAGATCTTTCCTTAAACACACCAACACACACATACATATATGCATAAGGGCATTCATTCTGCACTCTGCCCTTATCACATGGGCAAAACCAGTTCTTGAGGTGAGGTGCTTGTTTCTCTTCCTTAAAACTGTCAGTCTACTCCTTTACTTGGTAAGTACTTCACTGAATAATGGTGTTATTTTAAAATTTAAGCTAAGACTTGCTAATTTGTGACGTATTTCTACCTTGCCTCCTTTCTTCTCTCCTAATGAATAATGGTGGCATGTAAGGTTCCCAGCTCTAAAAACCTGGACCCTCCTCTACAGTTCTCAGGGTATAGCTGACGAATCTCAGGGAGAGAGCAGTGTCTTGAAAAGTGTGAGTGAATGAGTGTGTGGATACATGCACATTACTGTGTATTGCTGGCCCTGTTGTACAGGGCTTTGGAATGACTACTGTGAAGTTTTCAGGGGATCTATTTGGCCCATTTCTCTATCCTTTCCCAACATCAGCAGGGAACATTCCTAAATCTCTAACTTTCAGCCTGAAAATTTCAGGGCCTGATATGCTCTTGACCTGCCAATCCTATTTTTCAAATATTATTTGAGTGGTTTTGTCTTGTAGTACTTTTAGTATTTTGTGGCTTTTGTTTCTGGTTAGCACTTCTGAAAAGTTTCTAAGAATTTCTACTGACTGGCAAAACATGAGATAAAGATTCATTAGGTGGCTAAGAAGCAATCGTTTTTGTACCTTAGCAGAGTTTCACACTGTGCTGTTTGCTTTAACCAGGTAAGAGAAAAAGTCACTTCATTATGGTGATGGTCTTTTGGTGTTTTTTTCCCCCTCTACTAATGTGTTTCCAATTAATGGTAAGGGCAGCTGAGATACTGAAAATCTCCTTAACCTTGAAAACAAAGGCCTGCAATTATTCTTCCTGTCCTCCCCTCTTGCTATCTTCCCAACTTACATTCTTTGTTTAAGGTTCATTGCCAGAAAGGGATTTTATGTCTTATAATACTTTAAGAAAACTCATTTCCCCCTCCATAATGGAACTTTTAAAATAACACACCCGCAACCATGCATGTGAGGTAATCTATTATAGATCTAATTCCACAGAGTTTTCCAACCAGAACACTGGAGTCACCAATCCAGTTCTATTAATATATGTTTAAAAGGAACAACAACCCTGAATGAATGGATTTTAATAATGTGGACAGTGGCAGAAGAAGAGTGAGAAGAGAATTTCGCTTGAAAACTTAAGGGGGTAGGACGGGCACTTGAGGCCAGGTGGAAAATTTTAAATGTGAAAGAAAACAGGGACTTTTCAGACTACATGTTTACAGTGCTATGGTTCCACTTTAACTGTCACAGCTGCATCCTATGGAATCTTGGGATTTATAGTTTAGTACTAAAGTTCTTTGGTCAAAAATGGTAAATAATGCTCCATCAACCACAAATCCCAGGATTCCTTAGGCAGGAACCATGACAGTCAAAATGAAATTATAGTGTTACAGTTGTGTGGTCTGAAAGAGCTCTGAGTATCAGGATGAATATCAAGGACTTGAATCCACAGAACAGCCCAACACATAGAAATATTTATATGGCCTTCTTCAGGGGCTCCTTTTTTTCCCCAAGCAGAATATTTACCCTGACACTGATTGTCCTCATCTGGATATTCTTAGGTGCTCTTGAAACTGAAGTAATGATAATGTATACTTGCCAGGTTGGTTTGGCTACTGAAAATTCACATCCATTTGCTAGCTAATCAAGTGTCAATTTGTGAAGCCACTGAGACAAGATTTACATGAAACCACCAGCAGGAATAAACTGGAGATCTGGGCTGCAGTGTCATTGATATGTGAATGAATAGCTTTTTCACACTCATTAATATCTATCTATCTATCTATCTATCTATCTATCTATCTATCTATCTATCTATCTATAGACCTCCCGATCAGCTTTGCAAGACTGTTAGCAAAAACATTCCTGCCAACAGTTGTGAGGTGCAGCCCATCCATTGCCAGAATACCATCTTCGTGGAAATGCAGACCGTGGTCCAAAAACCCAAATTTTTCCCAGTGGCACCATGATGTTTTTTGCGCATTTTGGTTGGCCAAAAGCAGTATCACTCTTTTGTGGATTTTGAACCTATTTTTCTTTCACACCCTTTTGTTTTCCACTGGCTAATACCAAGCAATTAGGTACTTAGATCAGTTTTGGGGTGTATGATGGCAAACAAATGGAAGCTGAAACTTAATCTTGACAAGATAGAAATACTTTGGGTGGGAAAACTGATATTCCAGATAAAGGGATACAGCTGGTATCAGATGAATTTGCAGTTTGCCTGGAGGACCAAGTCCATAACTTGAGGGTCTTATTGGATTTGTCACTGACTGTGGAACCACAGGTAGAAGCAGCGGTAGGCAGGGGTGCCTTTTACCAGCTTTGGTTGGAACTTAACAAAAACAGACTTAGCTTCAGTTAAGCGTGCATTAGGTACATGCATACTGTACTACATGCATCTTCTGTACATGGGTCTGCCTTTGAAGATAACTGAGAAAATTTAGATGGTACAGAATGTGGCCCTAAATGTGGCATGGGAATTCCACAGGACCACTGATGTACTCTAGTTCATTGTAATGGAGGTTTTGTAGGATAATTTATTGGCAGACTATATCATTTGGTGGGGGATAAGAGAGTGGAAATGATGGGACCGGGGAGACTGTAGAAAAAACAGGCCTTGGCCTATTGTTTTGAATGCATTATTTCTTTACTTCTTACTTCAGAATAATGCAGTCAAACTTTCCTTGTTGTTAGCATGGTCACATCTTTCTTTGTTCTAATCTAGGTGGCCTTTTCAAAATAGAAACAAAGTCAAGATTATAAAGGTTAAAATCTACATCCATACAAATAACACCTGGTTCCATGGGAGCTGAAGCTGTTAAGAGACACGTACCGTATGGTGCTGAACAATTTTGTATGATTTGCTCTGGCTTTTGAGTCGCACCAAGATGATTTGGTACCAGAGGCTTCACAAGAATTCTAGGCATACTTTCAAGCAGTGGCAGCTCATGGACTGGTTGGAGTGGTGGTGCTTCCCCAGAAAAGGGGGATTCTCCTCTTGTCAGTCTGCAAACCATCACAGCTTTCAAGGCTATGGTTGGCATCCTATTAGTGACATAAGCATATGCAAGTCACCCTACATATATGGGGCAAATTATTGGCCATCATGCAATGGACATATTTTACTGACAGTGGTAGGAGTGGATTTGTGCATTAAATTATGAAAGTATACATTGATTGTTTTTTTTATATGTATATCTTCTTTTCAATTGGTGTTACGTGTTTTTTACTGGTGTTATATGTCCAATGTGGTGCTGTATTCTTATCTGTTGTTTCAGCCTTGATCAGTAGGGAGAGGCAGGTAAGAAATAACAACCACAACAGCAGCAGCAGCAACAATAATATGTTGTCAAAGTTGTGTATGAGCACTGACCCAGTTGTACAATATTGCTATTCTCCATGGGAGTTGTGTAGTGTTGGCAAAGCATAAATTGGCAAGCAGATTTTTATGCTACACTGAGGAGATGTTGGATTGCAGTCTCTAATTGCACCAAGAAGTTCTGGCAATTTTTTTTTTAAACTGAATGCTAAGATTTTAAAGACATTGAATGTCTTGGCTGTGACTTCACAGCATATAACTTTAGGAGTATAGTGTTTGTGGAAACTGTATGTGAATATACCTTCCACATAGTGTTTTGGTGTTGGCTCGCAGCTGTATCAACCTCAGCCTGGCTTATAGGTCTGACCAAAGACATTGTGTTTTCTGAGATAGATTAGCAAATGTCACATCCCCTGAGTTGAGTCCATGTAAAGTCAGCCACGTTACTGTCGGCAAATTTCAGGTGGAAGCTCTCACAAGTCCCTCTCCCCTTTCCTAGGCAATGACCGTACAGAGTGTCTGAGATATATTGTATTCCACCAATATATCTGTTAAGCTAAGTTGTAACCAATGAAAGTTCATGCTAAAACAAAAAAGGCGCCACAAGCCTCCCTATTTTTTTTCTTCCACCCTTCTTTTTATATTTGTTTGTCCCAGTTTTGTTGAAAATAGACCAAGAGTTCTGTTCCCAGTTGGATGGGGATACATTTGAAGATTGCATGAGCTGTGAGATTAAAGTCTCCTGAGCCACAGTTTCTCATGGAGACCTTAAGAAAGCCACTATCTCTTCACCATCTGTGCTTTGAGGATGATATATATGGGGCTGCTCTAGGGACTATTGAGATAATGGAAGCAAGTGCTTTGAAGACGGATGTGGCACAACACAAATGTGAAAGAGGATTAAACTGCTGCCCCACATTCCTGATACAGCTAATAAACACTTTGCTGAGTACATTTTTCTTTGAGTTTGGGTCTCTCAAGCAGGAATCTAGAGGCATGGCAAGAGGAGGAGGTCACTAATGATATTTGCTCCCTGCAAACTAAGTCAATATCTTGACAGCTTGACTCACAAGGTAAATATCTGAAAGACGAGAGCCCCATGCAGTAAATTTCCTTCTATGTAAGCTCTACTCATGAGGAGCAAAGTGTGTGTGGGGGGGAATCTGATCTTCCAGTGTTCAGAAATCTTGGGGCAGAGTCTCCATGAATCAAGGAGAAACTTTTTGTGAATCATTCATCCTTGAGGATAGAAGATAAGGAGATCAGGATGGGGGAGGATGAGCTTATTCATAAGGTGAATGTCTCAGTAGCACTAGCTTGTAGGCATAACTCAGCAACTTCCTAGGTGAAAACATCCCTTCTCCCAGCAAAACTTACCAATAAAAGAAACAGAATGGAAGTTTGGAAGTTCAGATTTAAAATTTTAGTCCCCTACATAGCTAAATGAAGGAGGTGATTTCCTTTCTCTTTAATTTCAGAAAGCCCCTGGAAGGACATTCACTGAAAAGACTTTGCAGACATTCTCTCAAGTCTTTCTTGAACAGGAAGGAAAAATAAAAAAGAAGATCCCCTGACTACTAACCCAAAGCTTGCTTCTATGTAGCATAGCAGGGTTTTTTTTTTCCAAAAAAAGTTTCCTTCCTTATTCTTTTCAATTGTTGGTTATTTGTTCTGAAATCTGTTTAGGGATCTCAGTCGACCTTTTAATCAGGGGTAATTGTACACAAGCTTCAGAGCAAGGTGCATTTGTTCTGTCTTATTATTTCCTTTATTACTTATTACGTACTATTGGTTCCAATTTTATCCTCTTGCCACTGTGGAATGTTGTAGAGGGCATGATGAGCTGAAACACCATGGGCAATATAATTATAAATATACTTTTTCTTGGTAATCTGAGACTAGTTCTTTTTTATTTGTTTCTTTTATCTTTGGGAGGGTTTCTGCCAGTTTTTTTTTTTGTTTGTTTCAATTTTTTGTTGTCAGAGCAGCTCTGCTGTTAAACTTTTAAAAATAAGTGTCTTAAATCTTTAGTTGTGGTGGTGGTGGTGGTGGTGTGCTTTCCAATAGTTTCTAACTTATAGTCACCCTAAGGCAAACCTACCATAGGCTTTTTTGGGGTGAGAGTGTGTGATTTGCCTAGGATCACCCAGTGGGTTTCCATAGCCAAGTGGGGAACTGAACTCTCCTCTGATGTTCAAGTCATTATTTCACATTGGCTTTCCTTAAACCTCTGCCTTCCTATTATTACTTATTAGTATATTAGACTTGATTAGTATATTAGACTTGATTTCCGCCCCAGCAGTTTCCTCTATTGCCTGCTTGTGACCAGAAGCGTACCTTAGGTGTGCCATTTGAGGCTGACAGGTGAAAAACAAGACAGGCTCTTGTATCTTTAAAACTGTGTAGACAGCTGTTGCTTGCCATGTGAGCTTTGCCTGCTGAAATTCTCTTTTCTGAAAAATCAGTAAAAGCACAAGAGCCTTGGCCTGTTTTTCACCTGGCAATGCTAATACCAATGCTGTTTGGAACCAGTCTTGTTGTGTTGGCTTCCGTCTATCTTGGTTTTATCCCTTCTCTGCTAGTGACACATCCTGATGCAATAGCACAGCTCTTTTGGTTGGAAAGATGCAGTGAGGGATAAAGTAATAAAGATAATTATACAGGAAGCCCCCACCTTTTGACACTCCATTATCTGATGACTCACTCTTTTTGATGCTTCCAAATGAAGGACAAGTTCCATGAATTCAACAGGAGTTCCACTCTTTCATCAGTTCTTCTTGTATATAGAGTCTTGCTTGGGACTGATTGCATGTGTGTACTGTTTGCAAAGTGAGTTGAAGGGCAGGGGAAGGCATTAAGTGGCTGACAGACTTTGCAAGCAGCATGCACACAGTTGGGCCCAAGTGACCCTCTGCAAGTCCTTCATGGGTCCTGCAGTACAGTACACAGTTCCACATTTTAACCAATTCCGTTTTCTGACAGTGCTCTGATCCCTAATCTGTCAGGTAAGTGGGGAAGCCTGGATAATGAATATGAATGTATTTAGTGTATGCAGTGGCAGAGCTTGGAGTATCTGGAGGGGTGGGTGGGAGGGGGTGCTACAGTGTGTGGGGGCATGCCTCCAGTGCATGGGGGTGTGGCCATGGGGCATGGGGTGTGGATGTGGGGTGTGCGGGCGTGGTCAGGGCACACAGGGGCATGGCTATGAGCCAGGACACCCCCCAAAACATTGCCACCCAGGGCGAAGCACCCCCCACCCCGTTCCTATGCGACTGAGTGTATGAGTGCACTTTATATTGTGATTATGCTGGGATAATAGCACCATAATGCATAATGCAACAATGCAATTCTATCAAGAACATCCAGAGCTTAGGAAAGTTATTTCTTGAAGTACAGAAACTATCAGACAGCATGCTGGCTAGCAGACTGTGGGAGCTGTAGTCTTAGGAAGTAATTTTTTCATCCTCTGATAGATATCCTGTAATTGATACGTTGTTGTGTGTCTTCATGTTGTTTCAGACTTATGGCAAACCTAAGGTGACTCTATCATGGGGAACTCAGCAGGATTCATACAGAGGAGCTTTGCCATTGCTTTCCTCTGAGACTGACAGAATGTTTCTCCCCCAAGATCACCAAGGATGTTTCCATGACTGAGTGGGGATTCAAACCCTGGTCCTCCACAATCCTAGTCCAACACTCAAACCCTACACCACCCTGGTTCTTGTGTAGGTGTTTGCTTCACCATACTGTGTATGATTTTATTTAATCTGTGTTCTGTGTTACTCCCAATATGGCATATGGTTCACAATGTGAGAGCAGAATTTGAAACTAAGCAGAAATGATTGATTAATAGTTAAGCTATAGGCAAACTACTAACAGGAAAAAAAAAGGGCTAGACAGAAGAAAAATAAAAAGCCAGTGCTTGCAGAAGAAATATGCCAGTGCTTCCAAAAGAAATAGAGGAAGTCTGCTCTCTAAAAGGCCTGGGAAATGAGAAAATGACTACTGACAGTTGGGAAATGGGGAACAGACAGGGGTAGTAACTGTCTGAATGTGGTCTATTTTTGTGACTGATGTGTCTGGTGACATTTAGCTAAGAATAGGGGAGGGAGAATGACCACCAGAATTGAACTTTTGTGACTGAAGAGCTAATTAAGACTTACTTAAATATTACTTTTCACTCCCCCAGGGTGGAATCTGGTATTATAATTTTGGAACCACCTATATGGACATGCACAGTGCCTTAATGCTGACATAATAATGTATTCGTGACATAGTTAATATACGTATGTATTTGGATTAGCCAATTAACCAGCATTTCTTGCTTCTGTAGCCATGCTCGCAAGGTATATAGCTGCCTGCATGCAGCCATTTCTTTGGAGTGGCTTGTCTTGGTTGCATGGCCATAGTCATTCCCTATTTGCACAAATGAAATAAAGAAGAACCCTTTTCTTACTGTCCAGGTGTCACTGATTAATCTTAATAAGGTTAAGTGCAGTAACAACAACACAGATGGAAACAAAACACAGCTGAACACAATCATAACTAAAAAGGCAAAGAACAATTGAGAAAAAAAAACCATCCTGTTCTTAAACAATGGTTAACAATTACATTTTTGTGTTTCATTGGTGTGATTCCTGCACTCATTCTTTGTTTCAGGATTGTCACTGTGGAGGTTGTGGACTGGAAGTGCACTAATTCCACAGTAATACAGATTTTTCTAGCAAGTTCTTATTGCTGCTGCTGCTGCTGTTAATGTTTATTTCTACAGCACCATTGAAGCACATGGTGCTTTACAAGTAAAACAACCAAAATCAGTAGGTCTTGCCAAAAGTGTAAAATCTAAAATATATGTGTGTATATACACACACACATACACACAGATTCAAAGGCCCTTTCCACACCGGGGTATTAAAATGGTTCAGAGCGACCTCCCACGGAGGTCGTCTACACCGTGGAGTGGATTGGGGCGGACTACTTTTCGTAGTTCCACACCTCAATCCGCTCCAAAGTGACCTGAACTGGCGACGCTGTGTGTTTTTTAAAAACCTCTTTTCAGAAGTTTTTAAGAAGCACGAAGCATGCAGCCCCGTGCAATTCCGTCGCTGCGCTCCGGTGCAGATTTGCAGGCGCGCACTAGTGCATGCCTGCAGATCTGCCAGGGGCGGGCTTCTGTCTGGTGAGCTTCTCCGGTTGGTGGAGAGCCTCTGCCAGCCGGAAGCCGCCATTTTGGACGCCGGAGGAGTGCGGAGCAGCGAGTTCGCGCTGCTCTGCATGGTGACGGACTTACCCGGCTGCCGGTAAGCTCCGTTTCGGCGCGTTTTCCCCCGTTTCCCCCTCCACATGTGGAAAGGGCCAAAGAGAGAGAGAGAAGAAAGAAGTACAATACTCTCTCCCGCCACCTTTGTGAGAGTTAGAGGAACAGGACCCCTATGAAAGTGAAACTATCACGGATAAACTGAAGCTGATTTTAGAAGCAGCCGTCCGTAACAGTGGTGGCCAATTGAGCTCCTCCCCACCCTTTTTCTACTTCCTCTCCTTCCCTGTCCCATCAGAGCCCCTCCCACTTCTCTTACCCCTGTCCTCATGCCTCTCTCCAGTCCCAGCAACAGCAACCTCTCATTTGTCTTCCTGCACACATTGAAAACTTCAGGACTCTTTTAGATTCTCAGACCAGGAAAACTCGACCAGGTTTTAGTCTTCTCTTCCCCGACTCCTTGCACCTCTCTCCCGTCCCAGTAACAGCAATCCCTCTTCCTGCACACATTGGAAACCTCACGACCCTTCGAGATTCTCACTCAGACCGGGAGAACTCAACCGGTTTTATCAAAATGACCAGTAGCCTCCCATCACCCAGAAGAGTTTTCCTGGTCTGAAAATCTGGAAGAGACATGAAGTTTCCAATGTGTGCAGGAAGAGAAGTGAGGGGTTGCTGTTGTTGGGACTGGAGAGAGGCATGAGAAGGGATGAAGAGAAGTAGGGGGAGGCACTAGAAGATGGGAGGCTGCTGCTGGTGGCTCTAAAAGCAGGTGGAGTTTTCCTGGTCTGAGAATCTTGGAGAGGAGAAGTGGTGTAGGATGAAGGTGGTGGTGGTGTGTTATGAACTTTCAAACTCTCGAATAGTCAAATTCATGAAAGTCAAACCTGTGAATGTGAAGGGCTGACTGTACTAAAAATATAAAACTATACAATGCAATTATAGAAGCAAAATATCCAGATAAAATTAAAAAACACAATATAACATAAAGCAAACTGATAAATACATATGATCAAAATATACAAGTTCATAAAACAGTATTAGACTAAAATTCCAAAAGCTTTGGAAACAAGGAAGTTTTTAATGGATATTAAAAAAATAATGAAGAAAAGAACAGTCTGCAAATGTTCAGGGAGGCAATTCCAGGAGTATGGAGCAGAGAGTGAAAAAGGTTGAAGTAAAAGGATCCTAGAGTTCCCAGAACACAGATCTTGAGCAGGCTGGTAAAAAGAAATAAGAGTTGAAAGACAGCAGGGAGCTAGGTTGTGTAGGGCTTTGAACATTAAAAGAACTGTCCCTTCTTTTTTGCACAGAAATTGCAAACTGGGCTGTGTGGTATGTCTCACAGGTTTTCTTTAAAATTCTATTGTTTCAGTATTCCCCACTCTCCCAATTATAGAATAAACAAGATCTGTGCATGAATAATCAACACTGACCATCAGTCAGGTACAGCTTTTCAGTTGTATATTGCTGAGCATATAAATAAGCCTCAACATTGGACTTGTTTTTTTAATCTGGATAATTTCTAAAGAGCACTACAAACATATTAGTCATTATGCCATATTTTTACAGGCCATTAAGCAACATAAATTTCATCAAGAGCTACTTTACACTAATAACCTCAATTATTTCCTTTAAAATAAAATTTGCTGAGTGAACATTAACAGGGCTGCTCGCCAATGTGAAAGAAAGTGGGAATAAAGGACCATTCCAGGTCAATTAAAGGAAATGTTGGTTGAGCTAAATAACTAAAAGTCCTCATTGTGGGTTCATTCTGTCATAATTTATTCACAGTTTGATGCAATTGTAGAATTAGGAAGCACTCAGAAGGAATGCTAAGAGAGTCTTCAAGTGTGGTATAGCGCCTATGAGGAAACATTGTAACCAGTGAACTTTCTGGCATCAATTTGAATTCACCTCTTCCTTTGCTGGGTGAACTTAAAAACCAAGAAGAGGGAGCCTTTTCCTATGAATGGTCACTGACCAACTAGAAAAGTCAGCCAGCCCCCATTGAATCGTGGTGGTTCCTATGTCACCGGGAGGGTGAATCCACATGCAGTTTTAACCTGAACTTTAAAGGAGTTATCCAACGTACTGAAGCTATGTTGGACTTAGAGTTCCACACTTTAGAGAGCTTCTTGAAAGTTCAGACTAAAAGATGTAAATTCATCTTTCTAGAGATGTGGAAGCCCCTAGCCACCAAACCTTTGCCTACCTTTCTGCTTATGCATGTGCACACACAAAAACACACATACACACAAGCTGGAAGAGCAAGTAAATTCCAGAGGGTCAATCCAGAGAGAAGGCATGGGCCTGCAGTGTCTGGAGATCCAGAGGATAGTGAGTGCTTCGTGAAATTAGCTGGCAGGTTCCTTTAGAAAATCAAAATGTCATCATCTTTCAGCAAACTAACGTGCTACCACTACTACCTCTTCTCATCCTCTCACATCATATCCTCTCCTTCTCCTCCTCTTCTTCCTCCCCACCACCACTCCTACTGGCTGATGAATTCTGGGAGTTGTAGTCTAAGGAAATCGCTTTTCCAAGCTCTGCACCAATGTAAGGGCTCTCTCCTCGCTTTTCTAAATCCAGAATGCTGAAACAAAGAAAGACTGAGGAAAAACTATGACTAGGTTTATGTGTGGGCAAGGACCATGAGGTCAGTTCTGTGGCAATGGAAACAAGTTTTTGACATGAGCGTGTGCTCAGCTAGGGGTGGCATCATTGGTAATTCTAAGCCCACCAATTCTGCCTATTTTGCATCCAGGTCCAATTGTGGGTTTCTAGATTCTACAAAAACAACAAACCCACAATGTAGGCCTGTATCTGCTCATGCTCAATTTAAACTTTATTGAATATCACTGACAGCTAGTGCCTTCCAAGTCTATGGAACAAGCTGCTCCAGCTTTCAGCTCCAGCTTTCAGCTTTAAATGAGCTCTGTAAGGTGGTGGACCATAAATGGGTTCAGCACCCTGGATAGCTCTTTTGCGGTTCTTCCTAAAACCTGGAGTGGATTTGGCATACCACCAACATGGAAGCTACTGGCCACTACTATGGGAAAAAACATCAAGCTAGTCATTTAGCTGATAGTGGAAGGCATGAATTCACATGTGTCCTCATAGCCAAACACACAATGATTACAACTGCACTGAACCCCCTGGAGGACCCTGGTGGAACTCAGCCAATACCATCATTTTGTATCAGGTGACAGTGATGTAACCAACAGTTCTCTGATCCTGCTTGTTCTTTGCAAAGCCCAGAATGGCACTGTGGGGCAGCTCGAGGTCAGGGTGGTATGGAAGGAGGAAGGCAATACCAACCAGTCAACACCCAACAGTGGGTGTGTGTACATGCATGTGTGGGGGGTTGTCCTCAGACTGAAGAAAGAAGAAGAGTGAATTGAAAGGGGCATTTGAGGAAATGAATGAGGGCTGGAGCTCTGGGAGGAGACAAATGAGCGAGAGACTTCCCTTCTACATGTTTTGAACAGAAATTCAGTCTGCACCCATTGTTGCTGTAGAAGACAGTGGCAGTGGGTGGCTTCCATTTCAGGGGTGCAGAGACACTTAAATGAGCTATTCAAGGTACTGAATCTGTTTTAACTATAGTGTTCAAGACCTTTGAAGTATGCAGTAAAACCCAGAGCAAAAACAATGCATCCCTGACATTATGCCATCACCCTCAACCAGTATAAGAATAACAAAAGCCCCCTTTATGGGGACTTGAGGAGGATTGTCCCCTCTGAAGGACTGGTTCCTTGGCTCTGCATCAGTGGTGGAGGCAGAGTACCTTGGGAAGACCCTGGAAATACTTGGAACCGGCCCTGAACCTGTCAATCTCTTCTGCTTTGCTGGTTTTATGAAGGGCATGGCAAAATTATTTCTTTGGACGACTATGCCTCACTGAGGTGATGCTGGGAACTATAGTCGCCAAAGGCAATTTTTCTGTGACCTATTCTGGTGGGATAATCTGTAAAAAGTTCTCTCTCTCTGGCTACAGACTCACAATTACATAAGACACAAAGAGTTAAGGACAAAGCCTATACAAAGCTTTTTCCTAAGGATTGCAGAAGAGTAACAAAACACTGGATTCAGCTAAAGAAAAAGAAGAAGAAAGCAGCAATGAAGATTATTTGTTTTACCACTCTCTTTGGTAAATGAATGGATGCTTGCCATTTGTTTTCTGCTTTAACCTCATTTTCTTTGCTTAGAGCTACAGCATGCAAAAGCACAATTATTTCTCCAGAAGGATGAAATGAAATACTGGGGACCACTGAGCCCAGACATTAAAAGTCTTTGAAGCAGAGACACTATTTACATTGGGCAAAGGGGTCAGCCCAGTGAGCCTGATCAAGAGCTTTTCAAGCCCCATGTGCACTGGAAGTAAATAACAGCAACCATCCCAGGGACATGAAGGGCTTGGGGTGTTAATGGAGCAAGAAAGCAACCTACTTATACTGGATTGGTGGGGGGGAGAGGGAGAGGGAGAGGGAGAGAGAGGAAGGATGTGCCTTTGGGTGTGAAGGAGGTGGCTATACTTTCTCAGTGGAAAGGGAAACAGAGAAGTCTAGGAATTAACATTGCTTTTAAGGTGGACATGGCTGCCTCATCTTCCATGGTCCATGCCTTTCTACCTTTCCCCACTCAGCCTTCTGTATTGAGAGGGCATAGTCCCTGTAGTTTGTCTGACCGCTAGACTGGCCCTTGCTCAGCCTCTGGTTTTGCTGAAAGGCCACTATGGGAAAGGATAGGCGAAAATGTTAACCCCAATCTTCCAAGTCACTTTGTAACAACGTAGTTTGCAGTGTGACAAGATGGGAAGTTGGTGGTGGTTGAAAAGGGATCTATAAATGACAGGACTGGCTGAAGACATTTTGCTGCCTGTATTTTGCCCTAATTCCACATTTTGGTCTCACTTTAGCACTGGTTGTGTGATAATGTTCTCCAAGCAGGCTAATTCAGAGGATGAATGGCAGGCTCCATTCCTCAACAAGTAATTCCTGCCCTTAACATCTGCTACCAGAGACAGCTGCATCATGCTGTCTACTGGTAGGCCAGGTCTGTTTAAAGGTATGTCACACTATAGGGATGGCCTCTACTTGTTTGATCTGAGAAAACTTGTCAAAAGTCGGTTCATTCAGACATATATACCTTCCAATTGCCCTGATTTGGCAGGGATAGCTCTTACTAATCCTCTGTCACCCCACTTTTTCTGCTGTTTAAAAATGTCTGAACTTCTAACAATTCTTAATTCATGGTAGCATGAACAGTTAGAAGTAAAAATCAGTGGAATATCATGGAACATGAAAAGTAGGGTAGAAGAGCAGGATCTAACATGTATGTTAACAAATGTAATGCGATGCATAATGTTGAAATGTCAATGAAATAACAGTATTGAAATCCAGAGAGGAGTGGAAGAAAGCTGTAATAGTTTGGTAAAATGTACAATGAGAAATGTTGTTTTATACGATGTAATCACAATAAAATTACTAAAAAAAAATGTCTGAGCTTCTGTCTCCTCCTCCCACTTTCTCCTTTTGCCCATAGCTTACTTTAGTTGATGAAAGCTGAGTTCAAAGTACAAAAGTAGTTTTTAACTCATTTAACTGAGCGGGGAGGGGAGGAAAGGAGGGGGCAGAATCTTGCCCTTCCCAGCAGGCTCAGGCCAAAACAAACTGCAACCTCTCCTAATCTATGTGTTCTTCCCTACTAATAGCATTCGCCATCTTAACCATGCTTTGATAGTGCTTAGCCATAAGTATCTTGGTTTGCTTCTGAGAAATGCAGGTGCATATGGATATCCTATACCAAGTTATAATCTGTGCTCCAGAAAACAGATTTGAATCATTCATTTGTCATTAGGAGAGTTTTGTCCAAGAATTTAGAAAAGCACTAATGATAACGGGAAGCCATATTGCTAAGCCTTATGTCAAACATGGCTGAGCATCTGCCAAGATCCATTCACTCTTAGGTTGTCCACTACCAGCTACTGTATTTTATTGTATGCTGCCCGCAGATCTTCAGGTATAGGGTAGGGGGTTAAATAATTTAATGAATAGAACAGAATAGAATATGATAGAACTCTGACCTCTGGTTTAACTATATTACCAGTAACAGACTTTTCAGATACCTGAGGCCAATTAACCGTATTTTCGGTTTGAATTTAAATTCATTTAAACATTTACAATCATGCTGCATACAATGTTTATAGATGGTAGAACACCAAGATTAAAAAAAAAAAGATACCTTAAAAACAGCAACAACAACAGCTCCTGAAATACCAGTGTTGAGGCTGGGTATACAGGAGATCCTTCCACGGGTCTGAGACTGCTGATGAGGAGGTCCATATGGTGTCGTCATCAAATGCAACTTGTTGGCTGTGGCATGAACAACATCTCTCAGAAGATCACAGTGATGTGAGAGGCTGGTAAAAGGAAAGATGTTTCTTAAGGTAACATTTTGTAAATGTATTAATCATATGCATTTTATTATAGATAAACTCAACAGAGAATATATATTAGCTTTACTCACATGACAACAGTCATACATTGTCTCTGTGTTGCCACTTGCATTTTGTGTGGAAAAATTAATCTCTCTAAATGTTTACAGAGTGCATGTAAAATGACCTTCGTTCAGTGACAGAAGTTTTAGATGCTTGTGAAAGGATTATCTTCGTCCCACAGGAATCAATGAGTAATTTCCATTTGTGGAGCAGAAAGTTTTTTTAGGCTGAATTGTCCCCTCCTCTCTCAGTAAATCAAATTGCAAATCTCTTTGAAAGAGATCACATTAAGTGGGAAATTAGCATACCTGATAGTGAGGGAGTGAGACAGGCTACTGCAAACATGACTTTTCCTTCTAAATTTAGGGCTTGTTTGTGTCAGTTTTAAAATGGCTTCTAGGAGTCCATATTATTAAAATCAGACCATTTTAAAAAGTGAAACTGAATGATCTAGTTAAGACCTTCGTCATGTCTTATTTTAATATATATTGGATTTCTCTTCCCATTTGGGGTGATATTTTCCTATGTAAAATTAGTCTTCTCAGCTTTTTCCCCACAGGCAGATGATGGGAGTGAATTGTACAAAAAAGGAGACAATACCAGGAACAATTCATTACTGTCATGTCTCTCATTGGCCTAACAACTAAGTGTGGAAAAGAGATTTTTAAGAGAGCAAATGAGAGAGAGAAAGAGAGTATACACGTGATCTTTGAACATGTCGTTGTAACAGCCCACAGTAATTTAAGATTACAGCTTTTGTAAAGTTGTAGGCAGCACTGTTATTATAGCACAGCATATGATAGCAGTTATTATAGCACTATTTTGAGACCCTTGCATTAAGGCATGAGGTTAATAACCCCATGAACTGCCAGGGTTCTGATAACTTATCAACAGAGATTCTAGGACCCAAAGAGGAATTGGCTTCTGCTCTTTGAAAATCATGTGTTCTCTTTTGGGATAGAAAACCTTTGGTCCCATAAGCCATTAACATTTGCCATGCTGGCTGGGCTTCTGGAAGTCTGTAACACTTTGAGATTCCACCTCCCTCATTAAAGCCAAAGAGGGTAGAAGTATGAGGGCACACGCAGCTATGTCTTTGGAGAGTTGTGAGTGGCCAGGGGCTCATAACTTATCTCCAGGGGACTGTCACTACTGTCTGAGGTACATGCCTTAATGTCTCTATTGGTAGGGCTAACACAGTCCAACTGTATAGTGAAGCTCTTTGTATATTTAAGGCTCTTCTTAGTTTGATGAGTGTGCAGAAAGGACATCGCTGTTATTGAGCATGGGGTAGGTCTTGATAGCCCATAGGGCCCCTTCCAATTCTATGATTTTATGCTTCTGTGTGACACAGCAGTGGCACTCTGAGATTTGACAGTCCCAGGAGAGCTGCAAATTGTAACAGTAATAGAAGGTAGGTGTATGGGAGTGGGAGACTCCTAAAGAATGTTACATTGAGCTGTATGAACTCAAATCTTATTTCATTCTCACGGAAGCCCTGCTTTGCCCCCATGCGAAGCCTATACTAAATAATATCCTTGAGTTCCCAGCCCATTCCTTCCATAATTTATGTTTTTTATTATATATTTTATTTAAAATGTTTATATCCCAACCCACATCATAAGATCTCTAGGTGGCTTACAATAAACTCAGTTTAAACAATTTAAAATTAGAACAATAACAATTTCAAGCAATTAAAATAATTTCAACTTTCTAAAAACATATTAAGCAATTGAATAACTGGAAAAGCTAAAGTTAAAATAATCTAATACCATGTACATGTACAGATTTGAATGAAATCATTACTTCCCAAAGATTTTTATTACAAAGGCAAGTTTTAATGCAGGGCTGGAATGAAACTCGTGTTGGTGCCAATTGGCCCTTGAAGGTGAGGGCATTTCACAATTGGAATACCATGGCACTGAGGTCTGCAAGCATGCCTTGGCAAATTGGATTCTCAGATAATGGGTTCTGAAGCAGATTCAGGATGCCACGCTTGTGGAAAGACTTTGGAGATGTATGGAATACAACAGCTTCTTCTTTATTTTGTTCTGTTGAAAAGACCCATGAATGGTACGTGGGTAACACAGCAAAGGAAATACAATTATTTCACAGCAGCAGGTAGCGGCTTGATTTGATATATTGTATATAGTGTCCATGAAATTTCCCTGACATAAATTTAATTGTTAATCTCTCTGTAATTAGATTAGGGTGCACATCATTTTATCAGAGCAGGGCCTCCTGGGGTCTTTGGAACAGAACAGCAGCACTAAAGCTATTGCTCTAATAGCCAACATTTCCAGAAGGTGTAACTGTGACACACAGATGCAAGTGCATATAGGCCATTTATTTTGTGAACAGCTGGGGGGGGGGGATGTGTTCATTTGGAAATACTCAACAATACTGTCTGCTAAGAATTATATGCAAGGAGAACAACACTGGCTCTTTTCACCACTCTAGTGGAAATGTTGCTTCTTTTCACCTGTTCATTACTTGGGATCCCGGAAAGCAAAATATTGAAAGCTATTCTGAAAACTTCTGTTACTCAACAAGAATTGCTCTTGTCAGCTCTTTCTCTTCTCTCTCAGGACAAGCATATCATTTCACCAAACTAGAAACTGAATGTGAAATGACTGGAGGCAGAGTGCTTCCAGAAAGTATCAGAAGAAAAAAAAAATAGTGGAAACAATGGGACCATATTAAGCTGAGGACTTGTAACCAGCAAGGTACCCAATAAAACAGTTCATCATATTCATTCCTAGATCTGGGCCAGTATTTTAGATTCCTTGGGTTAGACATGGGCCATTTCCACACTATACTCTTATAGCGTGATTATTCCACTTTCAACATCCTATGGAATCCTGGGGTTTGCAGTTTTGGGAGGGGCAAATCGCGTTATAAGAGTGTAGTGTGGAAATTGCTGTAGATTAGTAGAAATTAGAGCAGTAACCTGTGGCTGAGATCTTGTATCTAATTAGGCTGGCATGGGTTGCAGTGACAACATAACATCTGCAGGAATAACAACAACAACAACAACAAGGCTGTGGGGTAGTGCTGTGAAGTAAGGCCTGCAAATTCTTGGTGGCTGTCTTTGGGAAAAGAAGGCTGCTGGCCCCAAGGATTTCTTCCTATTGCTTCAATGCCAGCTATCCTTGTGAGCATTCCTGGAACTAAACGCTCCCTGGGAAGGTAAATTTCCTCTCCTATACTGCAGGAAATTTTCCAAGCCAGCGTTCCCGTGGGGCTTTTAGCTTCAAGGACCCTCCCTCCCACCAATTGAAAGACGAGTATCAGAGAAATAGGCTGCTTGGACCTAGAAGCCGCCTTCTTCTTAGGACAGCAGTGTTACGTCTGCCTTCCTCCCTTTGTGGACACTGTACAGCCTACGTAAAAATGCACTAAAGTGGCATAACATAATTTTATGCCGGTTAAGCTACCACAGTGCATCAGCAGGATTCCAGCCTATATCTATTAAACTTAGGCCATTTCTGCACTACACTGTTATAGTGCTATTATTCCACTTCCAACCTCCTATGCAATCCTGGAGTTTGTAGTTTAGGGAGGGGCATTTAGAATTCTCAGCCAGAGAGCTCTTTGGCCTCAGGAAACCACAGACCCCTGAACTCCACAGGATGTTGCAAGTGGAATAACAGCACTATAACAGGGTAGTGTAAAAATGGCCATAGTCTGCGTCCACATTCTTAACTGGAGTGCTACTGAATGACTTTGGTGGGAAGGAAGGGGAAGAGAGGTAAAATATGGATTGTAAAAAAAAGCAAATACAGTAATTACAACGACTCTTTCTTATTCTCAACTCAACACCAGGATAGGCTGTTTGGAATCTTTTAGCTATTTTCTGTTCCATCTAGTTCTACACCTGCCACTTTTTTGTGAATGCCTTTCCCCAACTCCAGATGGTAAGAGCTGAATTGCTAACTAGGTCAATACATGTGGTGGCAGATTTTTGTTCCAATGAAGGATTTTATGGTTTGTCTCCCGATAGGCCTTGGTCCTTCCTGATCTGAGGGAAGAACAACTACCTACTTTTGCCACAGTCAGGTTCTCAGCTTGGTCATCCTCAGCAAATTTGATCCTAAAGCTGTAACGATGTTTTTCATTTTCTGGTTTACATGAAATGAATCCATCTAGAATTATGGATAATGGCAAAGCTAGGAAAAACGTACCAAGACTTTTTCTGTCTCCATGGCTTTTCTGTGGCAGATTTTGGAGGGCTGAACTGGAATTCAGCATATGCTTTCCCCCCCTGATTCCTCACTTACTATAGTGACTCTGATTGCTATACACACTCTCTTACTCAAGCTCCTGCTGCCCCTTTCTATTTCCGAAGGTACTCTGAAGCACTGGCCCAGCTACTCAACCAAGTAAGCAGTGACGTTAAAAATGATTACTTTGACCAGGGCGCTCCAGAACTAAGGTGTGGTGATGTTTCTTCTGAATTAAAATTAGAGACACAACTCACTCTTACACCCTGACAATCTTACCTCCAGGGCATGAGAGAATAAAAATTACTCACCCTCAAAGGATGACACTCCCTGTGTCTCTGTACGAGTCACCATTCAGAGCATGCCTCCTGACTGAAGGAGTCATGACTCATGCAGTGATGTGACAAGCAGCCTTTACTCTGCAGGACATTATGAATCTGAGATATCATTGCATCAGGAGTGATCGGCTAATAAATGTTATCTTGCAAGCAGGGATGGAGAAGAGCTAGCAGTATAGGCAAACTGGTACAATACAAAGGATGGAGAGTAAAATCATGCTAAGAATGGAAGGGATAGCCTCTCTCAGTGTGTTCAATGTGCAGATGTACAGATCTCTTTAACTGTTTCATTTCAAACAGTGCAAGACAAAAAGGGAGTGGCAGAGAATTACAACTCACCTTTGTCTAGGATTTGGTTGCCCTTCGAGTCCTCCCATTACTTCCACAAAGCACAGGAATACAGGAAAACACTTTACACCAACTCAGGCCATAGACCCACCTGTCTTAGTACTATTTACACTTAAGCTGTTGTGGCTGTCTAGCGTCTTAGACAGGGGACTTTACCAAGCCTATGAATTGCCAGAGATTGGACCTGGAGACATTTGACTTCAAGGTATGTGCTCTGTTCCTGACTTGTGGACTGCCCCAGTTTGGTTAAAAGGCATTAGGTTAGATTTCCTGAAGCAAATAGACTGTTTATCCTGTATAACCACATGTGAAGTGGAATGCTGGAATACAGGGCAATCACTGATATCCTGAACCGACTACTTAGTTATGTAGGTGCCTGTGGAACTAATTCATGCTTCTCGCCCTGACCCCCTGCCAGCCCACCTTAACAACCAGTAGCTAGATTGAGAGAAGGGTGTCTGTATAGCTGCCAATCAGGTTAGAAGGAGGGTGATGTTTCCAGGACCTGAACACCAGTGAGTGAGGCTGCCACAAGGAGTTGTGACAAGGGTCCTGATTCTGATTGTCACAGCCTTGTTCACTGGTAGGAGGGGGCTACAAGCATCATCCTTGTTGCACTCTGATCAGCAGCTGAATAGATCCTTGTGACAGAGTCTGTGGCTAGCAGGGATGCCCTTGTGACAGGTGGGCATAGAACAAGAGTGGCTCTATTAGAGCAAAACCCAGCCCACTAGTCAGAAGGAGGGGCTGTGGGTGAGACAGCACAAGGCATATAAACAGAGAGAATGAATTGGATTCTAGTATCCCTCAGTGACATTCTTAGAGAGAACTTTAAGTCAGAGCCCTCAGTCAACCAAGAGGGGGTTGTCTGACTAAAAGGGTTGTCTTTTCAGTGGCCTAGTGAGAGGCAGAGAAGGAAACAGATTACTTCTGAGTGAGTTAGAAAGTGGGACCCTGAGTTAGGGAATTACACCTTTGCACTAAGGGGAGCCAAAGGTTTTTCTGTACGTGAAAGCTCTGTTCTTGAATACTGTGGTTGTCTGAAGAAACTTTAGGGAAGTGTTATTATGTTTGCATATATTTGTAACACCCAATACCTTTTCTCTGTGTGCTATTTAATAAATATTACATTATATTTTTATAATTTCTACCTCAGCATAGTACTTTCTTCAGTTTTACTTTTATAGGAACATGCTACCACAGTGAGGGAGAATGTGAGAAAGAATGTGGAAAAGAAACAAAGTGAGGTAGAATTTCTACTTGCAACATTTAGAATGCACAGTCACAGAACAGAATGGTCTATTGTCCATTGTAGTATGTAGTACATCTGGTGCCAAAACGTACATGATAAGACTGTATCAAAGAATGTATAAATTGTTGTGAATTGGTGAAGGGAGGGTTCTCGGTCTTTGGAAGCGATTCCACCGAGACCCAGCCGGCTGAATAAACTGTGAATTTCCTCTCCGTGGGTCTCGATCTCTATTTTTCTGCAACAACAGGTCATCAATCCTTTTTGAATAACCACTGAGAACCCTTTGCCTTTCATCCACTAAGGTGGTGGTTTTAAAGGGAAAGCAGAATTGTATTAGGAAGAAGGGAGGGAGCCAGGGTGCTATAGCAGAATTAAAGGGAAACTGCTACTCTAAGTCAGGGAGAAAGAAAAGCAGGCTGCCTCCTCCATAATCTCCTTCATTTAGTGTAGCTGCTGGCCATTAAGGTGGGCTAGGAGGGGTCTTTTACATAGTCGTACAAAAAGACTACATATAGAGCAGTTATGGAACCATAACTTTAGGTTCCAAAGCCATAACTGCAATACAGAATGGCAGTCACTATTAGTATCTTTGAAGAGAGAAGTCATGTAATATATGCTATGTGTATTCTCCTCTGTTCACCTGTCCTTACTTTCTTTATGAACAAAACAGAAAAAGCAATGTTGCTAACATAAATGTAAATCTTGCACATTTTAACACCATCTGTCAAACACATGCTTCTGCAAACTAAGGCCCTTTTCACATGTCGGGGGGGGGTAACGGGCGAAAACGCCCAAAAACAGAGCTTACCTCCAGCCGGGTAAGTCCGTTGCCGCGTGGAGCAGCGTGAGCTCGCTGCTCCACACTCCTCCGGTGTCGCAGATGGCAGCTTCCGGTTGGTGGAGGCTCTCCACCAACCGGACAAGCTTGCCAGCCGGAAGCCCGCCCCCAGCAGATCTGCAGGCACGCACTTGCACGCCCCTGCAGATTCACTTTAGAGCCGGGCGACGGAGCGGCACGGGGCTGCGCGCTCCGTGCTTTTTAAAAACCTCTAAAAAGAGGTTTTTAAAAAACACAGAACCCGGCTAGTTCCGGCCGCTCCTGAGTGGATTCTGGTGTGAAGCTACTAAAAGTAGTCCACGCCAGTCCACTCTACGGTGTAGACGACCTCCGTGAGAGGTCACTCTACACCGTTCCCCCCCCCCCACATGTGAAAAGGGCCTAAATGTGATATCTCTCTTTTTAATTCCCAGTCTAGCAGTGTACATTTTCATTTTGCAGGTCATTTACATTTCATAATAGAAGGAAGAACATATACCAGCAGCACAGGCCATTGCCGTTCAACAAGACGGTAAATGCTGTGTAACCTTCTATATCCAATCTTTCAACAGTTAACAAAGCTTTTCCTTAGCATGATTTACTCTAATTCTCTCACAAGCATATCCAAGCATACACTATAGATTATAATCAGTGAGTTTCTTTATTCCTTCAGTGATCTTAGTTGTAGGGAAGGGTGGGCAGCTGTGCCAGGGGCCAGTGTTCACCTCTGTGCTCCTTAAGAAGGACACACTGGCTCTAGGGCCTATTTATATGTCTTTTTGGCAATCCAGGGTATCCACAGAACTCTCCTCCAGGACTGGATTCCAAATGAGTTGATTCTCTTCCTATTAGCTTTCCTCACTATCCAGCTTTCACAATCATACCTAGAAACTGGAAATGCAGTGGCATGGACAATGACATACTTAACTCTCGCAACGTTCCTAACACTTGTTAGTACTGTGCAGAAGGCGGCACTGTTAAAGTACTTCTGAATGTCTTTCATCATGAAAAACCTATGACGAGGCAATCCAAATCCTGACCTGCTATAAATTTGCTAGGTAGCCTTAGGCAAGCTGTCATGTCAGCTTCCACACACCTGAATATGTATATAACAATACTTACCAAATTCACAAGGTTCTTGTAAAGCAGAGAGGGGGAAGTGAAGCCCATGAGCTGTCTGTAGTCCCCAACACGGTTTTTGCAGACCTTGGTGCACAGCCTTCCTGGAGCAAGTCCCCAGTACACTCCAATTAATTTTTTTCCAAAGGTATTTTTCTGGGTCCTGATCATCAAAATGGGGGCAAAGGTGCTATAAAATGTGGTGGTTTTGCTCTGTAACCTTCCCCAGCTCCCCAAGAAGCAGCTAAAAATGGCCAGAAATGAAACTGAAAGTGCCATTGAAACATATTTTAGCTGTGTGGTGTAACCTACCAGTGATGCAGGGTGCATAAACCTGTGTACAATAAACTATCCCTTCTTCTGGTGTTATTGCCTAGCCTGGATGTAAAAATCAACAGAATTGCAATTCACTACAGTCTTGATTGTTGCTTTCTTATTGTTAAGGGACCTTCGACATATTCTCAAAGCAAAAAGGACCAGAGGAGTGATATAGAAATGGAAAAGATCAAAGGTGCATACTTGGATCACTATCATGCCTGGCACTGCTGTTGGTTTCTTCACTTGTTGTCACTTCATACCCTTCAACTGTCCTAATTTGGCAGGAAAGTCCAGATTAAACATCTTGTTTTAGCTGCTTTTAAAATGACCAAATTGCTCTCTCTTCTTTCCAGTTTCCATGTTTATCCTTAATTTACTTCAGTTGTTGCAAACAAGTTTAAACCATAAAAATAGTTTGCTTCAGCTAATTCAGCCATGGATTGAAGAGAGGAGGGGTTGGAATCTTGCTGTCCGCCCCATAGTCTCAGGCAAAAGCAAACTGCTGCAGCCTCTCCTATTTTGTGTGTGTTTCCTCTTTTGTCATCTTTAAAATTCAGCATGTGCCTTGACTTTAACATGGCAAAGATAACCACGCCAACCAAATCTTAAATTATGGTGTTCAAGTTCCAAGAATCTCACATCTCTAAGCAAATATCCATTCCTTCAACCATATAAAACAACAGGCCTCATAATACAATTTGACATTAGGCCACTCCTTTCCTTATCATCGTACAGTGTTTTAATTTTTTTTTTTAAAAAAAAATCTTATTTTTTTTATATCAAGACCCAATACCAAATGCAGAACAATACATGTTAATACTACCCAACACTAATCTATCATTAATCAAACACAAAAGGAATACTAAAAATGCACATAATTAAGAATTAGTTCCCCTGATTGCAAACAGCTCTTCATTTATTGATTATACTTAATTTTCCTTTAAAAAATTACATTTCATCCAAGTAGTACATTGTTACTCTTATGTTGTATCCTCAACACTTTAATAATGTTATGTAATTTCTACAAGTCTCATCTCTTAACTACTAAAATAATGTAATTATTCAAGTCCTTGCCCGAATAATTCTTACTTAACATTACAAATTCTTAGATCTTCTAACATTAATCTTCTGTTATATATTTTAACTCTAAAATTAATTCAACATTATTTAATCATAATCAACTTAAATCTCCAATGAAACAGTGCTGTAACACTTTAACTGAAAACTATAACAATAAAATGTAATCTAATATTACATAATGTCTTACTCATACTGTATAGAACTAAATCATGTTATTATTATTTTAATATCTTAGAAACCTATTATCATCAATTTACCCTGTTTCATTTAAATAGTTAAACAAAAGTTTCCATTCAAATAAGAAATCTCATTCATTTGATCCTTTAATCTAGTTGTTAATTTATCCATTTCTGCTATTTCAACCAATTTACTAAGGAATTCATATGTTGATGGAATCTCCAACTTTTTCCAATATTTTGCATATGATAATCTAGCTGCAAGTAACATATATTGTATAATCTTCTGCTGATTCTTCCTGACATTAGTATCTTCATCCCAAAAACCTAACTGAAATAATTCTGTTTTTTAGAAACTGAACTTTTCAAAAATTTTTGCATCAAATTCTGAATATTACCCTGGAATTGTTTGACCTTGTCACAAGTCCATCACATATGAAAAAAAGATCCAATATGATCTTGGCACTTCCATCAAGTATTTTCAATGTTTTTATACACCTTAGCTAATTTTTCTGGTATAATTTACCAATGGAACACCATTTTATAGTAATTTTCTTTAA
This sequence comes from Cyclura pinguis, assembly GCA_030412105.1. Taxonomy (NCBI): domain Eukaryota; kingdom Metazoa; phylum Chordata; class Lepidosauria; order Squamata; family Iguanidae; genus Cyclura; species Cyclura pinguis. Next base: position 126,139,998 of record CM059599.1, read on the forward strand.
GGTCATAGCAGAAGACATTTTTAATTTCTTTCATTCATAACTTTTCCCATTGATTCATATGAATGTTACATTCAAAATTTTTCACCCAGTTAATCACATATTCTTTAATCTGTTCTTCTGCCATTTGGAATTTCAATAACAATTTATATATCTTTGGCATTAAATGATTCTCCTTTGCACATAACGATAATTCAAAATCTGATTTATTTCTTTCAAAATCTTTATTCTTATCTTCTTTAAATCTTAAGTAGAATTGTCAGTGTGTAAGCCACTGAATATTTAGGTCTTCTTCTTGTAGTTATAACTATTTAATTATGTAATCTGCCTCAGTCTTTATCAACAAATCAGAGTAAGTTATCCAACACTGATCTGTTCTCATTTCTGTTCTATAAAAGCTTCTTGTGGAGATATCCAAAGCGGTGTTTTTGAATAAATTTTAAATTTGAATAAATAAATTTTAAATTTGAGTAAATAAATTTTAAATTTGAATAAATTTTAAATTTTATTCTGAGTTTCTTTTTTTTAAATCCTTTTATTCAAATTCAGATATAAAACAAACAATTATAACTGTCAACTTATTTGAAATATTTCTGATCTTCCACACTGATCTAGATTTCATTATCAATATTTCTTAACGTGCTTAAAATATTGTACTACATTTTAGTGCTATTATTACTTGTTGATTCTTGCATTTCCATCTCCATATTCCTGCTTCATGATATATATCCTGTAGCCCCCTCATAATGTATCTTAAATCATGAATAACAGATTTCCATCTGATGGTACCCAGCAATTACCCATTACAATTTGCCATTCTTTTTGTATCTCTTCATCTGATTTCCCTTTTAATCTCTGAGAGACCAGATCAGCATTTTTGTTTTCAATCGGTGTACCCCACCATTGTTCTAATGTGGGTATTTGCTGAGTTTTCCACATCTTTGCATATTCAATACGAGCTGTTGTTATCATGTACAGTAATATTCTCCAGTACTTCTTTATACCAGTACCTTCTAATATATCAGTCATATTTAACAAATACAATTCTGGTAACTTAGCAAACTGTACTTTCATTAATGCACATATTTTGTTATATATTTCAGTCCAATATTTCTTAGCTTTAGGTCATGTCCACCACATATGATATATCGTACCGACCTCATTCTGACATTTCCAACATTGTCCAGTACCTGTATTATAAATCTTTTTTAATTTATCTGGTGTCATGTACCATCTATGAAATAGCTTGTAATAGTTCTCTTTCAAATTCTGTGCTACTGTAAATTTCTGTGTTTTTTTCCAGCTCTGCTCCCAAGACTCTAATTGTATTGAATGTCTGATATTTTGTGCCCATGAAATTGTTGTTGCCTTTACTGTTTCTTCTTGCCTCTCCTGGTGTAATATTTCTTGATATATTTGGTCAGGTAAATGAGGCGGATTTTAGAACAGCCATTTAATTACTCCAGTTTTCTCTTTAAGTTCAATTCCATATGTTTTTATATCCATCTGAAACCTGTCTGCTAACTGTCTGTAAGGAAACCAGCTTAATGTTATTACCCACCTCTTGTTCTAGTTTTTCTCTTGTTTTAATCTTAAAGTTGTTGGACGTTGATCTCTCAATTATATCATCATATTGCAATCATTTATCTGTGTCCGTCCATCTGCCAAAAAAAGCCTCTTGCGGTGAGACCCAGGTGGGGAGCTGCCGTATGTTTTTAGTTTTATAATCCTCCCAAATTTTCAGAAGTGATTTTCTGATAAAGTGATGTGTGAAGTCTTTATCTATTTTTGCTTTATCGTAAAACATATAGGCATGCCACCCCATTCTCAGGTCTGCTCCCTCCAGTGCCAACATTCTCGTGTCTTGTAGGTCTACCCAGTCTTTTATCCACGTAAAAGCCATGGCCTTATAGTATATTTGAAAGTCTGGTAGTCCCATTCCTCCTCTACTTTTTGTCTGCCATAGTATTCCATTTTATCCTAGGTTTTTTCCCTTGGCCATATAAACTTAGTTCTCTCTTCCATTGTATGAAAGGTTTCATGTTCATTATTATAGGAAGATTTTGGAACAAAAAGTTCATTTTTGGCAAAACATTCATCTTTATTGCAGCTATCCTCCCCATCATTGACAAACGCATGGAGGTCCAACTTTCCAAGGCTTTTGTTATTTCTTTCCATTTTTTTTCATAATTATTTTGAAGTAACTCATTCTTTCTTTTGGCTATTTTATTCTGAGTTTCTTAGCTTGCCAGACAAATCTGAAAATCTCTTTGTGCCATTGCACAAAAAAAATTCTATTTCTTATGACAGAGACCGTTTGAAAGAGAAGTAAAAGCTTTGGCAAAACATTTGCTGTTCTTAAAATTCTGCCTGAAAGGAATAAATTTAACTTCCTCATTTTCCTAAGTCTTTTAAAAAAATTATTTCCAAACTTTTTCACACTTATTTTGAAATAATGAGCTGTTCTTTGTGATTGTAACTCCTAAATATTTAACCTCCCCTTTTCCACTTTAAAATTTGAAAGAGTGGTTAATTCTTTGTCCTGGGTTTGTATTTTTAGTCAGCAATTTTGTTTTCTCTCAATTCATTTTAAACCTGAAGCATGCTCCCAAATACCTAATTTTTTTTCACAAAAGTTTTCATTGCATCCAGTAAGTTTCGTATCACTATCACAAGATCATCCACATCGACTCTCAGCATCTGCTGTTGCTTTTTAATCATCATCCCACAAGATTTTTTTATCTTGTCTGATCTCTCAATAGAGTCTCCACTAGCAAAGTAAACAGTAGAGGACAACTTTGTCTGGTTCCCTTTTGTATTCCAATTGATGTTGCTGTATTGCCATTTACTAAGATCTGGGCCTTTTGAACTAAGTAGACTGTCTTTATTGCCCAACTAATATTTTCACCAAAGTCTATTCTCTCCAATGTTATATTAGCAAACAAATTTTCTACACCTGAAAAAATCAAAATGACCTTTTTATCATTATGATGTTTCAAAAATTCAACAATATTAAAATCAGTTCTTAGATTATATCTTAATTGTCTTTTTGGCAAAAACTCCATCGATATTCTGAGAAATACGTTTTCTTAATCTGCTTGCCAAGATGGCAGTAAATATCTTATAGTCATTATTTAGTAGTGAGATAGGTCTATAATTCTTAATGTCTCATCTATATTTTCTTTATGACTCATTGTAATATAGGCATTTATCCAAGTATCTGGCATCCACCCTTTTTCTAATAACTCATTACGTACCATTTTTAATAGTTAAAATAGCTCATCTTCAAATTTCTTTTAATATACTTCAGATAGTCCATCTGATAGTCCACTTTTCCAGATATAATCTTTTTAGTTGCTTCAATAAGTTCTATAGTTGCCATGGGCCTATTCAGACTTTGCTTTTGTTTCTAGCATAATTGGTTCAATTGGAGTTTATCCAAACAGTCTTTCATACCTAAAATTTTCTCACCGCTCCAAGCATATTCTTTATTCATTATTCATATTCTTTAAAGACTTTTAATATTTTCAAATTATCCATTATAAACTGATCTTTCTTCCTAATCTTTGTGACATTTTTATTTATCTTTTCCTGTTTCAGCTTATAGGAAAACCACTTCCCAGTTTTATTTGCTTTTGGTTAAGCTATAGTAGTTTGGCATTCATTTCTTGGACTGTGAACAATGTGAATAACTGTTGTTGAAATAAGTTGATATTTTGTTAAGCCTTTGTCAAAAATTTCCTTACGTTTTTCCTCCAGGTTCAGCATGTCATCTATCAACTTACTCTTTTTAGCTTCTGTTTCTTTTTTTCAATCTAAAATCATATCTAATAAATTGTCCTCTAAAATAAGCTTTGCTTGTATCTAAAACAATTCTGGGCTTTGTACCCTTATTTAAGTTCAGCTCAAAATACTTCCTCAGTTCGTGTTTATATAGTAATATTTCCATCTTCAGAAATAAATATTCATTAAGTCTTCATCCGAACTGTGTTTGCTCCATTTTCAGAGACATCATAAGTAGTATTATGATCTGAATAAACTTTGGCAGAATGTCTGTACTTTTAAGTTAGCCATATTCTTAGAAATCCAAAACATATCTATCCTAGAAAAAGATTTATGCTGTGAAAAAAAAGTATAGTCTAGCTGCAAATCTCTCCAACTGTCTTTTAATCCAAAGTACTCTGCATAATTAAAGAAGGTTTTTAGGTAGTCTTGGTCTTCCTTAATACCTTTACTGGAACATTTATCTTTATTAGGATTAACAATCCCATTCCAGTCACCCATGCACATCAGATTTTGTAGGTCTAGCTGATATGCCTTTCTTAACAAATTCTCATAAAATGTTGATTTCTCATTAGTGGATCATAAATACTCATTAAATGGAAGACAGGGGAAAGAAGAGGAAGAAGATTTGTTACTTAAACATTGCCCACATTTTAACAGATCTCTTCTTATTCTCTTTTTGGAGGATGCTATTACCAGAAATGAAGCCAAGAGAACAAGCATCTGTGACAGCCAAAAACATCTCAGCATGGAAGGTGCTGCTGGAAGGGAGTGAGAAGGCCGAGACTAGTAGAATACAGCAGTGCCACCCTAGCTACAAAATCTGGAAACAGTTACAAGGAACCTTTAAGGAATACTTTCCTTTTTAGGAAAATAATTTGTAACTATAAGAGAGAAAAAAATGATTAGAAAGTAGAAAATTACTGAGTACCAGCAGTAGTATAGGAATTAATTTAACTCACTGTGGCAGACAGGGATAAGCAGAATTACTTAATCTTGCTCAGATCCACATATGGGCTAGAAAACAAGGTTATAACTTTGCTTTAGCTTGCGCTCTGTCATATTGTAATACACACACGGTAGCTGTCTCTCTCTCTTTTTCGTTACTTTTGGTTAGAAAACTGACTTAATGTATGTTTCCAAAATCTCTGCCTGCATGGTGTAGCATCTTCAACAATGGATCAGTGAAGAAGGGCTGAGTCTCGTTCAAGCCATGTCCTTGGTGCTCAGCTACTCATAGAGTGATACTCTGTGACAATTGAGATAGTGCAAACTGAGAGACAGTGGTGTACCAAGGTTATCCAGTGATTTTCATGATTGAGCGTAGAGTTAGAATGGAAGACCAACACATAGCCATTCTGCCACACCTGCTGTGAAGGAAATAATGGACATTGATCCTGGGGTCCAAGTTACTCCATCCATTAAAACCAATGAATAATCAGAATTAGAATAACTTGCATCTACTGGGATGCTCATGAAAGTACTGATGCAGTTGATATATCCAGAAATTTGAGATCAGACAGTGAACACGTCATCTGTACTCTGGATGATTTTGGCTGGGTAAAAAGCAACAGCTTTCGTCAATAAACTAGTCTAGATGACATAATCTAAAATGAAATGGAAGTAGAAAATATGGTACAGAAAAAAGTGGCTCCTTTCTTGGGAAAGAAGATATACTGATTCCTCTAAATGCAGGTGATGAATTTTCATTTAACTTTAATGAAAAAGATATTTAAAGGTATGCATTTTTTTTTCTTTTCAGGTACAGCTCAAGACAAGATGGGATAGCAAAGTCTAAAAGCTGCTGACAAATGTTTCTTTTATACCCTCAATGAACTTCTTTATTTTTTTCTTCAGATACTAGAAATAGCTTTAAAAAGTCTTCTCAGACTACTGTGAACTTCAAAACTGTTCCAGTGGAATACACCATAAATGCATTTTTCCTGTCTCAATCATAATGCCCTTAAGGAGTGATACCTGAGCAGCAGATGAGTATCTAATATAACATATTTATTTGTTACATTTATACATTCTTATTCTTCTGGTGAGTTCAAGGGTGCATTCATGCCCCACCCCCTTACAACAACCCTATAAGGTACCTCAGACTGAGAGGGAATGACAAGCCCAAGGTCACACAGTGAATTTGATGGCTCCGTGTGGATTACAACCTGGGTCTCCCAAGTATGAGCCCCCAAGTTCTAACCACTACACCACACATCTTCTATTTAGTATTATCTTTTTTACTTTCATTGGTTTTTTTTTTTTTTTTTTTTGCAGTTATGTCATCCAGACATTGGTGGACAAAGAAAATAACTGGAAATTTTGAACCGGCTTAGGTACTACCTTCTTTCGGAAACTGGAGTCCCAAAATCATAGTTCAGGTTTGTTGTTGTGTGCCTTCAAGTCATTTCCAACTTATGGTGACCCTAAGACGAACGTGTCATGGGGTTTTACGGGGCTGACACACCCAAGGTCATCATGCAGTGGGTTTCTATGGCTGAACAGGGAATCAAATCCTGTTCTCCAGGGTTGTAGTCCAAGGCTCAAACCACTACACCATGCTGGCTCTCTAGGGCATTTCTGCAAAAGAATCCTTTGATAAATCAAAGACTCACTTAAAAATCACTTAACAATCGAAAAAGAAGGAATTACAGCCACTTAACAACCACTAAAAGTTTAGAATAGTAAAAATGTTGTTGCTGTCCACCTTAAACCCTCCAGAGACTGGGACCAGGCATTCATCCCTTGGGTGGGAGTTCAACAAATGGGATGCTGTCACTGAAAGAGCCTCCTCTAGTATCATTGCCAAGCATGCCTTATTCTGTAGAATGCAGAACAAGGTCTCTGAAGATGACAGTGGACAGGTGGGTCTTGGAGAATGGAAATCCTCCTGTCCCTTCATATCAACAGGAGGCAACCCCCCAAAGAATCTCTTCTGCAGTGATTTCTAAGGATCAAGAAGAGGGAAGAATCCAGGGTCAAACTAGTCAATACATATAACACTTTTAAAGAAGAGATTCTATCTCAAGTGGTGGAAAACATCTGTTTGTTGAGTCCGCTGTTTGTCATGTAGAATGCTTTGTTTTGTGACTGACCATTAGAAGGTAAACATGGATTTAATTTGCAAGTTTCATTGTTTAGGTACATTATTTCGAGGGAAAACCCACTGGAGGTAATCACAGGGAATATTGTTACTGCCCTGGCTAGTCTGAGCTTTGGGGATATTAAAGATATCCTCTTGATATCCTAATTTGGCTTCACTTCTGTATTCCTCTCCACGTGCTTGCGAGGCCACCGGACAAGCACGTAAACAAGCTCGGCCATTAATAGCCGTAATATTCCTGGACAATACAGGCAGGCCAGAAAATAGCTGACTCACTGCTTTAGGAGACCTCCAGGCAAGTACTCTAATCAAGTATGCACGCTACTTACAAAAGAGCCTCTGCCCCGTGATGGCAGCTTGATGGGTAACCTATACAATACCCTAGTACTCTGCGTTTGCATACTGGCTTCTCTACTGAGAACTGCTATGGTAACTCAATCATTCAGATTCTGGCCTTTCAGAGGCTTTGTGTCCAACTCCAAATCTATTGTTATCCCCAAGTACGGCATAGTCTGCAGTCACAATTCTCCTTATAAAAATCCTTGCTTCCGAGACCTTCCTCGGATCGCTCCCGAGTTTCATCCCGCCTTGCTGCCGCTTTGCTTGGCGAGCCTCCCCTCAGCTCCACGTGCTGAGATACATCTCACCCCAGCTTCGCTTTCTATTTTTCTGGGCTTCAGGACAGGTGAAGTATCACCCAAACCAGCAATCCCTCTACAAATCCCTCTATACCACTCCAACCTTTATTTTCTTTAGTTATCTTGTATGAGTATGTCGCATACACTGTTTTGCTTGTATTTAATAAACATCATTTATTATTTCAACTTCTGTGTTCTCCTTGACTCGACCCGACCCCGTAGACATAGGGTTCAAGATCTCACTACGTTACCCTGCCTCTTGTAACACTAAGCAGTGCGCTGAGCTAATTTTCCCCACCTTTAGTTAAGCACATTTTGGTGTCCCTCCCGGGACCCCCAGTACACAGAGTAACAATATGCACTCTCCTTAACATCCTTAAATCTAGTCTGACCACATGTTTCCTTCATCCATTGTCCGCAAGACTATTTCCATGTGACTTTTGGAAAAAGGTTACTTTTTGGACTGCAACTCCTACTATCCCAAACTAGTATGACCAGTAGCTGTGCTGACTGAAGATACTGGAAGTTGTAGTAAAAAAAAACCAAAAAACAACAACAACAACAACAACAACAACAACAACAACAAAAACAAAACTTTCCATGATCTATTCTCATGCTTTCTTCTGTCTACCCAGGGCATGTGGTAGTATCTCTCCCTTCATATCCCATGCAGAGTGGACTAGCAGTTGAAACTTATAGCATCATTCACCTCACTTGAGGGCAGCGGGCTAGTTTTAGAGATCTGTACAGGTGATGCAGTAACCAAACCTCTGTCCTTTAACTAAGAGGAAGGACTGAGAAGCTACCAGGGTCCCTCCAGCATCTGTTTCCTAAGTCAGTTGTCTCACTCTGCAAAATGACAGGGCCAGCCCATTCTTCCATGCAATACCTCTAGAAAGGTGGCACCTCTGTAGTCTTCAGTTTCAAACGTGAGAATCTATTTATTTTCTTAACAAATGTAACTGCTTTGGTTCATAGTTGAAACTCTTGGTGCAACAATCTTGACTTGTGCAGTGAGTGGTTTTTAACAGTATGACTGAGCAATCAACTCACCTTTTCCTCTGGAAGAAGAAATGTCAATATCAGCTGAGTTCTTTAGGGGGTGCAGACTAAAGGCACTGGGCAGATTTGTTTAGATCCCGCATGTTTTAGTTTAGATGTTTTTGTTTAGATCCCACATGTTTTAGTTCCACGTCGTCAGTAAAATCTGAATTCTCAGTTCTATAATTGAAAATAATCGGAATTAACTCCAGACATTTACAATGGGAAATGCCAGTGTATTCTAACAAACTGTATGAAAGTATGTAACCACCCAAAGAGAATAGGCAAAGAAGAATCACGTACATAGCCAAAATCTCTAGATGTACTTGTGTGTGGAGGGTTGAATTCTATGTAATAATAAAAAATAAAAAATAAAATAAAATAAAGATAAGGGGCAGGGTTTGTGTGATCGTCCAATTGTTATCTGACCACAACTTCCAGCCTTTCTTGCAATGATGATGGTGATGATGATAATGACAGGGATGATGATGGCAGCAGCTGGAATCCTCTTGCAGTTACAAAGACAATCTAGAGTTATGCACTTGGGACTGTTATGTTGTGTGCCTTCAAGTTGTTTCCAACATGGAAACCCAAAGGCAAACTTATCACAGGGTTTTCTGAGGCTGAGAATGTGTGATGTACCCAAAGTCACCCCGTGGGTTTACATGGCTAAGTGGGGAATTGAACCCTGGTCTCCTGGGTCATAGTCCAATGCTCAAACCACTACACCACTCTTTAGGAACTATGAAAGTACACCAATCCCCACTTACTGGATTGCCGCTACTCTGATAGATGGAATGTGTTCGCCTGCCAATTGCCCCCCCCCCCAATGATCTCTGGTGCAATGAGGAATTGTGACAGGGGTCTTGCTTCTGGCTGTCACACTGGAGATCACTTGTGCAAGGGGGTGGAATAAACTGCCCCACTGATCACAATGGCGGTGGCCTGGTAAGTAGTGACTGGGTGGTGGATCTGGGATTCATTGTGTAGCAGTGTTAAAAAAATAAACAAAAGTTAAAACTAGAGTACTCTCCACCCCACAAGAAGGCTCCCTGCAAACAATTAGTCATTAAAAGCCTGTTTAACCAAGAAGTTATTTCACTTCATATTAAAACATATTTAAACAATCAATAGATGCTTTGATACATAGGTACTTAAAAATTCATTTACAGTCAGCCCTCCACATTTGCGGGTTTCATTTTTGTGGATTTGATTATTCACGGATTATTTGCTGTCACCTCTGCTGCCTCCCTATGCCATTTTTAATAGAGACTGTAAGCCTTGTGAGACTGAGAAACTGTGAACGAGGCTTGTTAAGTCCCTATTAAAAATGGCGTGGGGCAGGAGTGGAGGTGGCACTAAGCCCCCCCAGCCACCCACGTCTGCCTTGTGAAGGAACCCTGATGCCTCAAAGGAATCCATGCTGGGTTGAATATGGTGATCATGCTTTCTTGTGTGTTAAATAAGATTTAGGAGGGCCTAAAGATATTCACAGTTTTTCTACTTTCATGGGGGTCCTGTGCCCCTAACCCAAGCGAATGTGGAGAGATGACTATATTTAAAAATCACCTCGATTGGCTCACTAGAAAAAAGTGGTTTATTGTTGCTTTAAACTCAAAAGGTATATCCAGCGGACAGAAACCCCCCAGCAGGCCATTCTACAACCTGGGGAGGGGGGGCCTGAAAAACATGTCCTCTAGGTAACAGTGGTCAGCCTAGTTTTGACTTATTGAAGTAAATGTCCCTCAAAGGACTTGAATGTACAGGGTGGGTTATACAGGAGAAAGTGGTCTTATAAGTAACCTGGACCCAAACCATGTGCGGCTCTAAAGGTAACAACAGACACTTTTAATGCGATTAATGGTCTCAGCCACAACAGACACTGCTGTGTTGTTGAATCCACAACACTGGATCTGTTGTTGAATGGCGAGTCTCATTGATTCAATGCATCTTTTCAAGTTGAGACTAACAATAGGATTTGGGCCTAGAATTGATGAGACTTGTATTTCAAAAATGTCTGGGCAGCCATATGATTCTCTCTCCTGAAGTAGGTCTGAAGACTTCTGGTTTACTTTAGGCTTCCATTTACATTACTTGGTAAAAGAGATTTTGTAGCTTTTTTGACAGCAAGGAAGATGATAATCAAGTCTATTACATTTTATCAGCCTGTGAATCTCAAGTTATATGACTGCGGTGACACTTAACTATACTTGGAAGTAGAAAGAATGGCGCAGAGGGTGGCCGATGTGACATAACTAATGCAAATTATACAGCTGAAAAGATTAATAGGCAGTTTGTTTACAAGTGGCAGAAAATGTAAGCAAAGAGAATTTTGATGAAAAGAGCACTTGGTTTATGATTGCAGCATGTCTTTCTGTTTCATATCCAGTTGATATATCTAAGTTAACAGTGTGCTTTTGGGATTCCTTTAAAAAGGGATATGGTAAAAGTGCACTGTGGAAGCTTCAAGAAATAATGCATGTGGAATAGTACATAATTTAATCCATGAGATGTAGTAGCAGTATCAGCTTTTTTGATCTCAATATACAGATTTTGGAGAACTGATTTTCCCACTTGGCTGCAAAGAATGCCAGAAGCAAGAGGACAAGGCTGACTACGTGAGTTTGTCCTGCCAAACTGGCTCTTGGTTGGGATGAGGAGTGCTGAGTGAGTGACAGAGCCCCATGATGGTCAGCCCTACTCATGTGGTTGGGCCATCTACATACCCACCAAGCCAGCTGTATGGTCTTGCCTGGTGTCTTTTTTTTCGTAGCAGACAATCCAGTGTTTCTAATTAGTACGAGAGCACTGGTCAAGCTCAGGAAGTCTGGGGGCCATTTTTCTGGCCTTTGGACCCTCCAAAGGCCACAACATTCCCTTGGAACGAAATTGGAAGCAGCCACAAGGCCACTCCCAGTTTTAGGGGGAAAAAATCCCATTTTAACCCCCCCCTTCTCTTTTTGCTAAAGTAGGGTGTATAGGGACACACCTTGTTTTAGAGGAGAATTATAGACTTTGGAGGAGTGACTCTTCCTTTCTGGAAAAAAAAATTGGTGACTGTGAACCCTGGTGTTTTGGTGAGACTTTTGAGGCTGCAAGCAGCCTATCGTCTGTGGGATCCCACCTCTACAGTGAAGTCTGGTGCCCTTTTTCCTGGATTTGTTCTAGACTGCGTTTGGAGTGACTGAATAATTATGGTCTTTTTAAAAACAAAGCCAAAATGGACCGGCATAAAGTCAGCAGGATCATACATCACGTCTCCTTAGCACACCAGTCCTATGGGATCATGGCCTTACCATCTTTTCCCATCATAGTTGTGCAAAATTATGTTTCCAGAAGGAGCCAGACACACCCATCAGACCAAGAAATTGAAGGAAAGTTTTCCAGAACTCTTCTTTTGACTGAATAGTAAACTAGTTTAAAAACAAAGTGAGAAGGGGTTGGGGAAAGAGCTGGATGTAATCAAAAACCTCCCGAGCCAGCCAATTCATAATAGACAATGACAGAGTCTGAGAAGTGTTATTCAGTAGAATGAATTAGCTTTGGTCTCACTTTTGCAGTTATCTATGCTTCCTCCTGCTTAAAAGGTGGCACTTCCTTTTGACTTACCATGTACCTTAGCTCTACTCATCAACTTGGCTGATTTATTAAAATGAAAGGGCGGAAAGGAATATGCTTGTTTTGTTTCACGCTTCTGCTGACCTTGAACAGATTATTGTATTTGTTCTCCCCCTAGACTGAGGAACAAATTGTTTTGGGATAAGTTGTTTTTGCTCTACTGAGATCCTTTCTTGCTCCTTGGGTTCCCCAGTGACATCATTATATACCTCTTACAGTCAGCCATCTCCAAAGGGACTGCTGTGAAAGGAGCATAAATCCAAACAAAGCACACAATGTGCTCATCTTCAAATAGAAGCAAATCATAGGTGAGTGGCCTGCTCTTATTATAAGAGCACATGCTGTTGTTTAAGAGCATCTTAGAGTTCTCCAAAAGGAGCATCCCAGTAATAAACACTGATGCTGCAGCTTTTTTGCTGATGACAGATGCATTTAACCTAAGATAAGAAACAAACCTACAGCGAGGTAAAGAAGAAATCAACTGTGTCAGTCATACGAAAAGTCATACCCATGCATTTTATTGCCCTCATTGGGACTTATGCATGAATATTACAGGCTGCAATTCTACCCGCACTTATCAGCAAATAGGTCTCAATGGGGCTTACTTCTGTGCTGCTATGTTTAGGATTGGACTGTTATAGTGACTGTTAGCCTGTAAGTAGCAGCCTGCCAGGAATAAGGTATCTTGGAATAAAGCCAGGGCCAAAGGACAAACCAGAAGGCAGGATTAAGGAGCAGGTCAGAGGCCAAGAGCAAAAGACAACCAAAGGATATTGGGAATGATCCAGGTTTCATGAAGTCTGTGTTGTTCAAGCAAGAGTTAAATGAAAAAAGAAGACCTGTTAAGTGTTGGGAGTGGCAACCTTTGCATGCTTAATTAACTGGCTAGTTAGTTTGTATGTCTATTGTAGGCATAGAGGGAACTGCCTACAGTAAACTTCATGTTGTTTGGTCAACACCCACTTCCCCTTGCATGTTCTCTTCCTCTTCCCCCTCCTTTTTTTTGTTTGTTCTTCAGCTTACCTGCAAGCACGTGGTCTCCGATTCTCTGGCAAGTATGCTTCCCTGTAAGCATGTGACTGCTTACTTTCTTCTTACCTTTCTTCAAGAATTTGAATGTGTGTAAGCTATGCATAAGCTTATGTGAGTAAGTCCTTTTTACATATTTTTAACCCAACTGTTTGTGTTTATTTTGAGCTAGATTAAGTGTGTCTGGGGTGGAGATGATGAAGTGGGACTGGTGATTTGTTCAGCTTCTGTCTGTGCATTGCAAAATGCTCTGCTGATTGGGAGACTTATTACTAAAAATCTCTCAATTCCCCGACATTAAGCACCTTCCTTAAGAATTCAGTAACCAGCTTGGTGATGGAGATGTTGAATCTCAGCCCCTAAAGTTATTAAGTTGCCAGTGTAGAGATGACAACATGGAATTCAAGATCAAACTAAGCACTGTGTTAATCATTTGCTCATCCCCTTAGGAAGCAAGAAATCATTTGCTGGTTTACTGACAATTTCAATAAAATATATTGGAATCCTGTTGGTGTCTTAGGTATGCATGGGTTCCCCTATAGAGGTGGTTGAATATTTTTGTCCCCTGCCAAACATTTGTATTCATTTCAAGGTCATGCAAAGGGAATTGCATATGTGTTGCTATGCAGATGTGCATGAACACATGTGCATTTTGTTACCCATTAAAATGTGCATTCAGTTGTACAACTTAGCCATTCAACATCAAGGCTGTATAGCACAGTCAGTGCTCAGTTTGTTATTTACGCTCTGTAGCCCTGACACATGATCTTATCTTGAAATTATCAGTTAAACAACAAAATTCTACATGGGCCTATTTAGTTAACATTTGTGTAACTTAAAGCTGTGTAATTTAGTTACATTTGTGTGACTAAGTAACACCTCCTTGGTTCAGCCCTCCCCAACCTACTTTAATGGGCATTCACCACACTAAGAGAAAGGGATCTGTTCTGCTGGCAATGGGGGCATGGGTGGATTATGTTTCCACCCCCTCTAGCCAGTGAGAGACGCTGCAACAAGGACTTGCAAAAAGAGTCCCGCGTCTGACTATTATAGCTTCATAGAATCATAGAACTGGAAGCAGCCTTATGGGCTATTGATTCCAACCTCTTGCTCAATGCAGGATCTCCAGCTAGAGCATCCCCAGCAGGTAGCTGTCTAGCCTCTTTTTGAAATGTCTACAGAACAAGACCTCACCACCTCTCTAGGCAATTGGTTCTGTTGCCACACTGTTCTAACTGTCAAGAAGTTCTTTCTAATGTTCAGTTAAGATCTACCATCCTGTAACTTAAAACCATTATACTTGGTCCTACCTTCTGGGGCAGCAGAGAACAGGCCTATCCCCTCCCCTCTGTGGCAGCCCTTGAGGTATTTAAAGAGTGGGATCATGTAACCCCTCAGTCTTCTCCTCTAGGTTAAACTTGGCTTGGTCACTGGCAAGAGATGGTAGAAATGGTCATTCATCTGTTCACTATTTACTAGCAGAACAGTCCTCCTTCTCACAGTTCAACTGATGCCTGGAAAAGTGGGTTTGCTAGGGCAATTACAATTGTATCAATAGTGCCACAGTCCTAACTATGTAGGGGTTGTGAGTACAGTTCAGTTATGGATGTGTAGCTTCCCTTCTTATTCCTAAGAGAATGAGTCTTGTGGGTCAGGTTTAGCAAGCATGTATCATGCACACAGTTCATTTTTGAGTAGTCCTCAGTGTAACTGTTTCAGTGAGAGTCTTACCCTTTTTAAAATTTCAAATCACAAGCCCTGGGAGACAGCACGTGGAACTGTGTAGAGCACTTCCCTTGATGCTTCTGACAGGACTGTATAATCAGCCAAACCAAAAATAAGGGGAAAGAAATCACAAGTTACTTTTTGGATGATAGTGCTCAGAAGGCCCTTACTATGCTGGCTGGGGGCGATGTGGAAGTGGTAGTCCAAAAACATAACTTTTTCAAGCTCTTGAATTTGACAAGGTCACATCTGCGCTGACAACCAGTGACAGTTGCTATGGTCATCAAATTACTGTAAAACCTCTGTGGCCATTTCCGCATGGTGTCACTGCTGCATGATGGGTATGCATAGGGATCAGTCTGTGAATCGTGTTTTCACATGATATCATTGCAGTCCCGCAGCCAGCACGTCCCCACCCCTTGTGATTGTGGGATATTCACTTAATGGAAAAAATCCGTTAAGCGCCTGTGATTGTGTGATGTTCCAGTCATCACTGGCCATGAGGAAGGGCTGGAAGTCTGATTATGTGCTTCCTTCCCCAGAGCAGCATGAGAAAGAGGTCAGCAGGAAGGAAAGCGCATGTTGCTCAGGCTCCCTTCTGCAGAGAGCCAGCCAGATGCGGAGGGGAGCATTTGTGTTGAGCTCCTTTCCTGGCGAAGGCACTGCAGGGACTGTGACAGGAGGACAACAGAAAGAGGTATGGTGCAGAAATGGTCTATGATATGGCTTTTGGCCCTAAATGGTTTGGGCACAAATAATTAATTTAATTACCAGCAGCATAATAACGTGTGCAAAAAATTTTGGTTTAAAGTGAACTTAGAAGTCAGACTAGCATGCATTAGAATGCAGTAAACTGTACATAAAGGGATTATGCAAGGTTTTTGTGTTTTGCCTGAGGAGAGAGCCACATGTATCTATAATCTCCACTGATTAATGCTTGGGCTTGCCAAAACTCATTTGAAGTCACTTGGGCTTTTCTTTCATGGGTTTAGAGGTAGCCCAAACAAAACTTCATATGCTGGAAGGAGGGAGGAGGGAAAATTTGCAGCCCTAGTGTCAAATCATCAAGCTGGATGGAGAAGCTGACTGAATGATTCCCATGAGGAAACGTCAAGAACACAATGTTTCAGCTGGCCCACAAAGGATCCTTTCAGATCTTACTTTTGAGATAGCTGATGCAGCTGATCTGAATGCAGGGAATCGGAACAAAAAATAAGCTGATATCTCTCACACTGAAGGCACTCAGTGTGACAATAACAGCTATTCCCCAAGAAGATTCTGCTTTCATGAAGAGATCAGAAATACAACGATGAAAAAGATTCTTTAGAGAGATATTTATCCAGGGATGACTCCAGAAGGTTGGGCATTTTCCAAGACCCCAAGACTAGTAGAAAGTCCACTTAGACTAATAATGCCACCAATATATATGCCATCTGGGGATGCCAGGGCCCCCAAGTGTCACCATGCTCAGTTGGCCCAGGGTATACTGAAAGGCCAGATGCCCTCTATGAGTATTCTCAACTTTTCCAAGCCCTATGGGAGCAGTGAGGGTGCCAAATCATGCCAGTAACACTTCTATCCAAATCTGTATATAGTGAGTATGACAGTAGTTACCAAAGAAAATTGTCATGAGTGACAAGGGTGGAAAAAAATCCTCCTTCCACATTCACGGGTTTGACCTTTTTGAATTTGATTATTCATGAGGCATAAGCTTGCCTTACCTCTCCCCCGCCATTATCCTCATCTCATTCCCTTGCATTCCTCACCCCAGACTTGTGAGGTTTGTGTTTAAAATTGACATTTTTTTCTTTTGAATGAGCAAAGCCCCTCTCCCATTTCTGGAGGCAGCCTCTCTGCCGCATGGCTGCACATTCTGCGGTGTAGTGGACGCTGATTGGTCAGGTGCTCTCTTTGCTCCTACCCTTCCCCTCTGGGAGGAATCTCCTTTCTCAAGATGGTGGTTGGAAGCAGCAAGAACACCAGAACTCAGCACTCTGCTCTTCTCTGTCTGAGGGGAAGGTACCAGTAAGCCCCTTTATCTTGTCTTTTTTCTTCCCCCAGGGAATACTGGGGCCAGAGGCAAGGAAATGGGAGGGGGAGCTCTAGAGAGGAATGAGAGGAGTATCACAGGGGGAGGTCTTTGTGTTTTTCCACTTTTGTGAGGGTTCTGTACCTTAAACCCTTGCAAATGTGGAGGGACTACTGTATTCACAATTAATTGTTCCCAAATTTTAAAAGAAAAACAGGTTTCTTGAATAAAAGATCAGGAAGAATTTTGCACAATTTTCTTCTGGTATTCACCATCCCATGGTATTCTGCAGCAATTATTCTGTAGAGAAAAACATACATTTTTATGTATAAAAATCTGTTTTCTACACAGAAAATACATTAAACAGAAAGCTATGCCAGTGTATGTCAGCAACACTAATTCTGACCATAATGTGACTTATTTATATCTTTATACTAGAAAAAGGAGTTCACTACAATTTGATAGAACTATTTTTTATGTATAACTCCAAGTTCTGCACATGATTCCATTCCTCATTGTAATGTTAGCTTTCAAAATATGAAGTGATCCATGACTTCTGGGTTTCAATGGCGCCGCGATCGCCAGAACAGTGAGGCAGCCCTCGCTGTTTCTGACACCCCACGTGGATCTGCTGAAAAATCACTCTCTGCAAAGTACCCCCCCCCCGGTAAAGGGGGTCCAGAGGGGCTCGATGGGGACCTATTTCCACTCTATAGGCAAAGAGAGCAATCGAATGATGGGCTCGAACGCTGGGTTAGAGTGAGGGGGTTGAAGAGTTCCACGTCTGCCTGGGCTGTAGCTGCTGAGGCAGCCAAGCGTCATCTGAAACTTTTCAATTTAAATAGACTGGAAAAACAAGTCAAGAATTGAAACATCTCCTAATCTCAAAACAAACTTTCTCGAAGATTGGAAGGAATGTGCCGGTCGATAAACAAAAGCTGAGGTGGCACAGAGATTGGAAATGAGAATCTAAGAGGACAGAGGACTGAGAGGAGGGGGAGGTAAGAAAATCCAAGGAAAGCACAATAGTATGAACTGAATAGACTGAAAGAGACTGGGAAAGTGACGGAAAAATGTATTAACAAGACATGAGACAAAGAGACTTAAAATTTTAGATAAAGAAGAAGAGCCGGGGTGAAATAAGTGAAAGAACGGGAACCGGGGAAGGTAAAAGACAGACGGTGAGATAGCGACGGAACTAAGCTGGAGCTCGCGGCAGAACACTTGAGTTCGCTGGATAATAGAGACTACGAAAGCAGAAGCTCTCATAAAAACTCTGAGAGGGGAAAGAAGAATGGATATTTAACTGGAGAAAGAACTGAGACGGAAGGAGGACAAGCAACTGGGAAATGAGAGTAAGGAAGGTCTGACTAGCATGAGCTCGCGCGAAGAGTCGGGACTGTGAAGGGGGAAAGATCAGTGAAGAAGTCGCTGGAAGCTCGCTAGGAAAGACCGCAAGAACAGAGCGGAGAAAAGGACGTACTTTAAAATTGGAGGCAAGAAAGTAAAAAAGGCACGAACGAAGCCTGAATTTAGAATCGCAAACTAAGATATAGAAGTAGAAAGAGAGAGTGTAGAACCAGCTGGAGCTCGCGTGGAAGTCACTGGAGCTCGCTGAAGAACAGAAAGGAGGATAAGAAAAGGATATGCTACTTGAGAAAACTGGATTAAATATGAAAAACAGCGGGTGGTGCGTAGGGGAGATACAAGCCTGATATAATAATTTTTTTCCCCTTTTTTCTGACTGGTTAATTCTTAGACTGTGAATGAATTGAGCTGAAAGAACTGTTGGATATAGCTGATTGAACTTACATATTGGATTAAATATATACACTGATTTTATAAAATATACATGATTAAGATTATGCTATAGAACTTTGAAATACATAGAAAAAAAAGAAGAACCTTATATAAAAATATATCTAGAAAATATTCACATGTATAAATAAGTATAAATATCTGGAGGAGATCTGCCTTCTGATATTTAATTAACTTTAAGAATTGGTGGGAGTTTAAGTTGTATAAAACTTATTGTCTGATAAAGAGTGTCTGCTTATAAGAACAGAGTTTGCATTTTGGAAACATTGTAAATTAGTGTGAATCCTATACTGCTTACTGGGGACATATTGAGGGCATAAAGGACATAACAGTTAGTCAAAACAAAACAGCTGGAGAGAGAGGTGACCTTGTAGAAAGAACACGAAAAGTAAATAAGGGTAATAGACCCAGAGGGAAATATTTAAAAAGAGAAAACAATCTTAATTAACTCTTGAAGAGCTAGGAGAAGATAGAAAGTGGTCTGCTAGCGCCATCTGATGTTGACAGGGAAGCAGTACAATTTTAAAAAATGGCATCTGGACTAAGGAAAGGAGCCAAAACACAGACCCAGATACAACTTATTGATCCAGTAAGGACAGCGTCAACGGAAATGGGTCAACAGATGACAGAGATCCTAAATGAGATAAGAAGCCTCAAAATGGAAATGAGACAAGAGATGAAGGATACTAAAGCGGAAATCAAAGCAGATATACGAAAGGAAATGGACCTTATTGTGAAAAGAATGGACAACATGAGTAAAGATATCAAAATAATGAAAATGGATATTCAAGAGATACAGGATAAAACAAGACAGTTAGAAAAGAAGAAAGAAACAATAATGGAGAACCAGAAACAGGAAGAACTAAGGGCAAAACAACAAGAATTGAGGTACCGAGAGAAGTGTATCAAATTAAGAGGAATCGGTGAATCAATGGGAGAAAATCTAGAAGAGAAAGTAATTACATCGTTAGCAAATTATATTGGCATGAGAGAAGAAGATATGGATAAAGAAATAGATCGTATTTTCAGAGCTAATTCAAGAATAGCGAAAGAGAAAAATTGGTCTAGAGATGTCGTGGTGTGTTTTACCAAGACGAGGGTCAGAGAAAAAATACTGCAAGTTAACTACGAAAAACAGTGATAGAGGATAAAGCAATTAAAATTTTCAAAGATATCCCATATGAAGTATTAAAAAAGAGGCAAGAATATAAATTTTTGACACAATTTTTTCAAAAACATAAGATAACATACAAATGGGAAAGACTGGAAGGAATATCATACACCTACAAACAGAGGAGATACAAAATCTCAAACACTACGAGAGCGAAAGAGACTTATGAAAAATTGTAATCAAAGATATTTCCAAATCAAGTTCAAAATAAAAGTCCAGAAATATATCCGAATCAGGTCCAAGCTAAAAATCCAGAAATATATCCAAAAATCCAGAAATATATCCAAATCAAGTCCAAGTTAAAAAAGCAGAGAAAACAACCCCCCACAGTCTAATAAAGACCATAAACAGAGAACTATAATCCCAAATAAGTTCTCTTCTGCTCTCTTCCAAGTCCTTGCCCTCAAGAATAATTCCACAGCAAAAAAGTTCCTTAAAAAGTCCAAACAATCTTATTCTTTAGTCACCACAGTCCAAAAATAAAAAATAGAGAAAAAAAAAAGAAAAATTGAAAAGAGAGTTAGAAGGCCCCCCAACAGAAATAAAGGAAAAGAAGAGGGGGAAGACCGTGGCAACCAAGAAGGGATGCAGGAAGGAGGAAACACGGAAAGGAACACAAAAAGAAAAGAGGAGGGACAGGAAAAAGATAGTCATTTAGAAACGGAGACAGAACAACAACAAGAAGAAGACCTACAAAAGCCAGAATTAGAAATTGAGGATTTGTATGTGGAGGAGGAAGACATATAAGAGAAGGTACTTAGCAGAAAGAGATGGCCATTAAGATACTTTCCTGGAATGTAAAAGGTTTAAATTCGAATTATAAGAGAAGACAAGCGTTCCATTATATCGAGAAAATCAAAACTGATGTAGCTCGTCTACAAGAGACTAAAATTAAAGAGAAAGACAATAAGTATTTGAAAAACCCTAAACTAAGCAAGAGTTATTTTTCCACATCATCTAAGAAGAAAAAAGGAGTAGTACTGTATGTAAATCAAAAATATCCATCAGAAATGAAATTCCAAGATAGAGAGGGCCACTTCATGTAGAGACACAACTTCCAGAAACTAAACTACTGTTAATAGGGATATATTCCCCAACAAAAAAGAAAAGTAAATTCTATAAGAAATTACAACAAGAATTAGTGAAGTATACAAATGAGACAAACCAAGAAAATTTCCTGTTGTTAGGTGATATGAATGGGGTGATGGACCCCCAAAAAGACAGATCATCATCCAGACATCATGGAAAATTACACAGGAAATTACCACAATCATTCTTCAAATTAATAGAGTTGATGGCATTACAAGATGTTTGGAGATGGAAATATGGTGATTCTAAAGGTTACACATTCTACTCGGACGCCCACGAATCGATGTTTATGATCTCGAAAGGACTACAACAGAAGATAAAAGACATGGAGATCCTTCCGAGGACGCTGTCTGATCATAACCCTATCCAATTTGAATTAAAGACAGTAAAGAAAAGTACAAGATGGAGGCTTAATGATTATCTCTTTCAACATGAAGATTACTTTGAAAAGATAAAGGAGGTGATCAGACACTACTTTGAAGAAAATATGTCAGATGAATTAAAAATGAAAACGATTTGGGATACCAGCAAGGCAGTACTAAGAGGACATTTCATTCAATAGGGTGCGGAACTTAAAAAAAAGAGACGAGAGAAATATAAAGAAATTTTGGATAAAATAAAACAACAAGAAGAAAAATTAAGAGAAAATCCAATGGATAAGAAAGTACGGGTTGAACTGAAAATTCTACAAGAACAGATTAAAGCTAAACATCAATTAGAGATGAGTAGAAAGCTGAAATGGATGAAACAAAGATATTTTGAACATGCAGATAAGCCTGGAAAATGGTTGGCCTACAAATTAAGAAAAGAAAGAGAAAAGAGATTAATCTAAAAAATAAACACAGGAAAAAAAATAATGGCGAATCAAGAAGAGATACAGCAAACTTTTTATAAATACTATAAAGATCTTTTCAGAATGAAAACGCAAGGGAATACACAAAAGAAGATAGAAGAATATCTAGCGAAATGTGAAATATCACAAATCACAGAAGAACAAAAGCAAATGTTGAATGCAAAAATAACAATAAGGGAAATAACTGAGGCAATCAAAAAATTGAATTCATCAAAGGCACCAGGCCCAGATGGATTCTCCGCAATATATTACAAGAAGCTGCAAGAATTCCTAATAGTACCAATGGCAAAATTGTTTAATGAAATCATAAAGGATGGAAAACCAAACTCGTAGAATGAGGCAAACATTACATTAATCTTAAAAGAAGGGAAAGACACGAGAGACCCAGGGAACTATCGACCAATTTCACTTCTAAATATTGATTATAAAATATTTACAAATATACTGCGGAAAGAATTAAGAAGGTACTACAAGAAATGATCAAGGATGATCAAAACGGCTTTCTCCCAAATAGACAAATTAGAAATAACATCAGAACAATATTGAATATAATTGAACATTATAAAAAGAACAACGAAAAGAAGCTAGCATTGATTTTTATAGACGCGGAGAAGGCGTTTGATAATATAAGGTGGGACTTCATGATACAAGTGCTAAAAAAATGGACATTGGTAATACATTTCTGGGCTGGATAAAGGAAATTTATAAAGATCAAAGCGCAGAAATAATAATTAATGGAGAAAAAACAAAGCAATCTGAAATTGAGAAAGGAACAAGGCAGGGATGTCCATTGTCCCCATTTTTATTTATAACAGTTTTTGAAGTATTGATAAGCATGTTAAGAAGCAACCCAGAAATAAAAAGATGCAAAGTAAAAAACCACGAACATAAAGTGAAAGCTTACGCAGATGATCTGGTGATGATCCTGGAGGAACCAGATTCAAGCATAGAATTAGTATTACAGAAGCTAAACCAATTTGGAGAAGTAGCAGGATTGAAGATTAATAAAGAAAAAACCAAAATACTAAAGAAGAATATAAGAAAGGAAGAAGAAATAGAATTAGTTCAGAGAACAGGATTTAAAGCAGAGCAAAAAATAAAGTACCTGGGAATTTGGATTGCAAAGAGAAATAATGAACTATATGAAAACAATTACAAACCAATATGGAAGGATGTTAAGAAATCGTTAGAGAATTGGACTTCTTTAAAATTATCACTGTTGGGAAGAATTGCAGTGATTAAAATGAACATGTTACCCAAACTAAATTTCCTCTTTCAAAATTTACCCATTATTATTAACGATAAACCCTTTAAAGAGTGGCAGAAGGATTTGATGAAATTCATTTGGGAAAAGAAAAGACCAAGAATAAAATGGAGGCTACTCACAGAAAAAAAGGAAAAAGGCAGCTTTGGTCTACCGGACTTGAAAATGTACTATTATGCTTGTGGACTTACCTGGATTAAAGAATGGATAATACTCCAAGACGAAAAATTACTAAATTTGGAAGGTTCAGGAAAACGTACGGGATGGCACGTGTATATGTGGTATGATTAAACAAAGATAGATAAAGGATTTCAAAACCACTACTTAAGAAAAGCGTTGCTAACAATCTGGCAAAAGTTCAAGAAAAAATATTACAGAAAAATGCCCCAATGGGTCTCACCACATGAAGCATTGTACGGCAGATGGAAAGACCCACAGGACAAATGGATAAGATACAGAAACTTAATAATAGAAAAAAATAATAAAGACCACATGTTGAAATCAAGAGAAGATATTGAGAAGGAGGGATTCAAATGCCGTTGGTTTTTATTCAGACAATTAAAAGAAATATTCCTTATGGACAAAAAACTAGAAGGAATTGATTCGGCAGTAACAGATGACATATTCAAAAAAATAATGTTTGAAGCCCAGAAACAAATGATATCCAAATTATATAAATTACTGCTCGAAAGAGAATTAGAAGCCGAACAAATTAAAGAGAAAATGATCAGATGGACTCAGAATATAGGCCATGAAATACAATTAGAGCAGTGGAAGAGAAGTTGGAGGGATACCCACAAATTTACAGCCGCACAAAAATTGAAAGAAAATTACCTTAAAATGTTTTACAGATGGCATCTGGATCTGGTAAAGTTGAATAAGATACACAAAACAAAAGAAAATAAATGTTGGAAATGTGGTAAGGATAATGGTACTTATTACCATACATGGTGGACATGTGAAAAGGCAAAAATATTCTGGAAAAAAATTCATGAAAAAATGACAGAAATTTTACAAATAGATCTACCATTAAGTCCAGAAATATTCTTGTTAAATATATTGCAGAGAATAGACAATGAAATAAGAAAGAGATATTGGAAGATAATTTTATATATGATAACGGCGGCAAGATTAATGTATGTGAAGGTGTGGAAAAATAATTATACACCACAAATAGATGAATGGACTATAAAAGTGGCAGAACTTAGAGAAATGGACAGATTAACAGGAGTGATACACGGCAGAATGCAAAGACGACATGAAGAAGATTGGAAACTAGTGGATGAATATATGTCAAAAGAGGGACTAAATAATGAAGTATAGAGGACAAAGATTCTCAAAGATAAAGGTAAAAGAGGTTTAAGTAAACAAGAAAAGAGAAATGGCTGACAAGAAGTTAAAAGTAGTAAGACAACACTAGATAGAAAAAGAGAAAAAGATAATATAAACAAATGGTTTATTTCATTAATAACTTTTTAGGAAATAAATAAATGGTTTACCCTGTAGGGGGAAATAAAGAAGAGAAACTTTGAAAATACAATAAGTAATGGGAGTAGGTGAAGTTGGGAAGTTAGATTAGAAGAAAATACAGAACTGATTTGGATTAACGCTAAATCGGGAAGAAGATATGGAGAGTTTGTTTTAGTGGGGAATAAGAATGATGTGTTAAGACTGGAAAGAAAGAATACATGTAAGTATGTACAAATAATTACAGGAAGGAAATGCACTAATGGATTATATTTTCAGGAAAAGAGTTAAGATGAATTACTGTGAATATGGTTTTAATGAGTTATGAATGTTTAATAAAGGTTAATAAAAACAAATATGAAGTGATCCATGCCCCTATATAGCCTCTGGCAATCATTCAAGTTTTCTTTAAGTTTCACATAATCTGCTTTGTTACTTTTATCAGCCTTGACTGTCCTCATATATATGAGCTTCAGGTATTTTAAGCACCATTAAAATTTTGAATATAAGTGTGTATTCTAGGGCCATTTCCACACCGGGGTATTAAAACGGTGCAGAGCGACCTCCCACGGAGGTCTTCTACACCGTAGAGTGGACTGGCGTGGACTACTTTTTGTAGTTCCACACCAGAATCCACTCAGGAGCGCCAGGAACTAGCCAGGCTGTGTGTTTTTTAAAAACCTCTTTTTCGAGGTTTTTAAAAAGCACGGACCACGCAGCCCCGCGCTGCTCCATCGCCCGGCTCCGACGCGGATTTGCAGGCGTGTGCAAGTGCTTGCCTGCAGATCTGCCGGGGGCAGGCTTCCGGCTGGCGAGCTTCTCCGGTTGGCGGAGAGCCTCCACCAACCGGAAGCCGCCATTTGGGATGCCGGAGGACTGTGGAGCAGCGAGCTCATGCTGCTCCGCGTCGCGACGGACTTACCCCGCTGGAGGTAAGCTCCGTTTTTGGGCGTTTTCGCCCGTTTCCGCCCCTACATGTGGAAAGGGCCTAGAACATATTAGTAGGAGACCAGGAAATGACAGAAGGGCTTGCATGTACATGATATATAGTAGATCCACAATGTTATTTCATTAACTGGTTAAATGAATTAATCAAAACATTATTCAATTTACTACAATGTATCACTTGATAGGAAACAGATTTTGTTTTATATTGCCTATGGAGCCTGGAATGTTTTCTTCAGGCATTGTATGGGAATAAAGAGCCATGTCCTTATTAACTATAAGGATTACTAACTATAAGGATCTGCAATGAGCCACAACTTGTATACCATAGTTAACACTTTTCAGTTTTTTTCAAATTTTCCTACAAGACAGAAAGAGAAGCAAATCTATCTTTGAATGACTCTCAATTCTAGCTCTCTCTTAAGGCTAAGCTACAGCCCTGTTCCCGTGTTCTATTCAGGTAGGGCATGAGAGTGTTGAAGCTGGGATGCCAGGCATGGCCCAGTCCTAACAGCCATACATCAAATGCAGATGTCTAATGTATGCCATCTGTGCTCAGTTTGTGGGTGTTTGGGATGGGAAACAGCCTAAGTAAGTCTCTTTTCCTTCTTTTTGCTTTACATGCATGATTAGGGCAGTAATTTAGCCTTCAGAGAGAACGAGAATCAAGAACCATCCAGAGATTAAGCTGACTTCTTTTCTGCTTATGTGGGGGAATGCAAGAGAAGAGACATTTATAGCACCCAGTGTTTTAACTAAGTGCAATATAGACTCTGACTCTTACTGTGGTGCCCATAAACTTCAAAAAGACAGCTACCTCCATCCAAAGTGCAAGTAAATAAGATGTGTTTGCTGTCCTGAATGTAGCTAATGTTGACTGAATAAGAAGATACCAATTTCCTGTTTCGTGCTAGTGCCACTGTGTTTTGACAGTATAGACTTAATGTGACATCTTGCAGATGCAGGAGTCTAGTATAGCAGGCGATCTATATTTTATCCTTTAGAGAGAAGGGAAAGCAAGACTTACAGGAATGAGAGGACCTAATAGATCATTCAGCTTGTTTTGCAGTCCCTGTAGCATTGCTCAGTGTCTACTAATGCACGGTGCCTATATTGACCTTCTCTTTTTAAAAAAATGGGGTGAGGGACAGACTACATGGCAAACAATTAATCAGTTTGTCCTTATTGTTTCATTTCTCCAATACATGCACAGGCCTTGATATATTATCTCAAACTTCCGTGAGGGGTGTGTGTGTGTGTGTGTGTGTGTGTGGGCATTGAAGTGTTGCAGACTGGAAATATGAAGTCAAAACTGCATCTGTAAACTTATCATTTCTGGTTTCTACATGTGTTTATAGGGCACTAGATATAGGAGGGCATCAAGAGAAGTAAGGGGAAGGTAGTCTCCAGGTACAGACAAATATACTAACAGAGCCCAATATCTTTCATATACCTTCTTCAGGGGCACTATGAGTTATAATGAACTTGAGTTTTTGACCTTGAAAACTAACTCTTGTCACAAACAAGACAATGCCTGAAGAAAACATTTGAAACATTTTGGTCTCAATAAGAACATCTTGATATACCTGGCTTGCTTCCCCCTTTTTCCACCTTCCTATTTGTGCCTGGTTCCTATTAAGGGTTTAGAGCAGGGAAGGCCAACACATGAACCTTGGCTTGCACGCTTGTCTTTTTGGTGGGGCCCTTTTTGTTGCTGTTTTGGATTTTGCTGCTGTACTGTTGAATTGTCACAGCATACTTCCAACCATCCTGATTTGACAGTGATAGGCCTGAGCAATAATTCTTTGTCATCCCACCTATCCAGGTGCTTTTAAAATATCCCAGTTTCTCTCCCCAACTTCCACTTTCCCCTTTGTCCTCTACTTACTTCAGTTGCTGCAAACCGAGTTCAAGGTGCAAAGTAGTTTCAATTCCATTAACTCAGAAAAGGCGGAAGAGGAGAGGAAGGGGCAAAATCTTTCCTTTCCCAGTAGACCCAGGCAAAAGAAACTGTTGCAGCCTATCCTAGCTTATCTGCTCTTCCTCATCAACAATATTTACCATCTTGACCACATTCTGATGTTTCTCAACCACACGTATCTCAGTTTTCATTTGTGAAATGTTGGAGTGTATGTTGCAATGGACAAAAATAATACAAAGATAGGAATCTTTTTGAGCGGTTACAAACGTATAACTTAGAGCTAGACTTGTGACTGTTTCGTGGTCTAGCTATCTAATGTGTGGTGACCCCCCCCCCCCCATGGCAAGCATTTGCTATATTTGTGTCCACTGACTACAACTGTTTTTTCTCTGGAAGTTCACTGCAGAGTGGCATCCAAAGATCCCTGGCAGTCCACCATTTTGAGGATCCACTTTGCAGTGGATATAGCAGTGGTCTGACACTAGGTGACCTTGAGCTTGTCACTGTCTTTCAGTGTGACTTATGTTACCAATTATTGTGAAGACAAGATGGGATTGGATGATAGTGGTGATGTATGACTTGGAACTTTGGTGGGATACAAATTTTATTAATAATAAGCTTGGGCAAAAGTAATGGTTCATGGCTTACTAAATGGCTGAAGAGATCACATCTGGTCTTCACAGGAAAAGAAGGGTTCCAGAGTTGGAAACTGGAATCATTCACTGTTCATCAGCTTTCCTTAGTTCTCCTTACTAAATAGATTTGAGGAAGGGAATAGGAGAAAGGGAATTGCTTGTAGGGTAGAAACAGCAGAGGGGAGAAAGGGAGGCATGTGGGATGTGGTCAGAAGAAGTCTTCCAGTGCTTCAGAGACTCTTGGCAGAAGACCAATTTTTGTTTGAAAATCGTATGTGGAAGTTGAGAAAACAACAACAACAACCCTATCCTGAATTAAGAGAATGAATTTTAATTACTTTTGTTCATAAGCTGTTTATAAAGTTCCCCAAGTAAAATCTGTCCCTGGTGCTTATTATACTTCAATCCACTAATTACTTCCTTATCCTTTGTTGATTAACTAGGAACCTACAACAACTCAGCATCAGTATCATCTGATGAAGCTTTGGGTATGTTATTCAACAGATTTAGGGAGGGATCCACAGTTTCTTTATTAGGCTTATGTGATGGATAATGGTTTACAATATTCATAATAGTTTTCAAATTCAGAAGCAATATGCTTAGGACTCACTTTATTATAACTTTTTACTCTAACTGTTTTTGTTACTCTTTTAAAACTGTATTTGCTGAGAGCACATCATGTCAACCTCATCTCCTTTATTGAGGAAATGTCTCACATATCTTAAGAGACATCATGCTTTTTCATTTGTTTCTTTACTGTTAAAAGTTGCATCATACACTTTTTTCAATGGTGGTCTTTAATGCAGGTCCTTTAACCTCCTCAATTCCACAATCAGTTATCCATCTCTTTGTTTTAGACTTTCAGATTTAAATATGCCTGCAATAACTGAAGGGCCATTTCTGCACTAGCCTGTTATAGCACTATGATTCCACTTTCAACATCCTATGGAATCCTGGGGTTTGCAGTTTCGGGAGACCTGAAAGTACAAACCCTAGGATTCCATAGGATGTTGAAAGTAGAATCATAGCGCTATAACAGGCTAGTGCAGAAATGGCCCCTGTGTCCAGTACAGATTACTTCGTCATCCTTTTCTATTCAAGACTATAGTATGCAGTGTGAGTAACTAGATATGTTTTGAAAAAAGTGATTCCCAACCTGCTCTCCCCAGACATCACATGGACAACACAGATCACTTATTTATTTGATAGATTGATCAGCATACTACTCTTCATTAACCATCTCAGCAAGTTAAGATGTACACACACAAAATATAATAAATAGCATATTGAACCAGAAGTGGGAGCCAGCATGATGTAGTGGTTTGAGCGTTGGACTACGACTCTGGAAGACCAGGGTTGAAATCCCTGCTTAGCCATGGAAATCCACTGGGTGACTGTGGGCAAGTCATACTCTCTCAGCCTCAGAAGAAAGCCAAAACAAACCTTCTCTGGACAAATGCCTGGAAAACTCCAAGCTGGAAATGATTTGAATGCACACAGTTATGATGATCTGTATCTACAGAAATTGCTGGAACATTGTTCTTGGGAATTTTTTTTACCCCTGAACATTTTGTTTCAAAAAGTTTCCTTTTATTTTTATTACTATTGTTAATTATCCCACCTTTTTCCCAGTTCAGGACTCAAAGTGGTTCACAACAAATTAAAGAAAGACATAGTCAAAATTCACAAAATATGGAAGTTAAAAAGTGATTAAATTATTTTAAAAAATTAAAATCAGTTAAAAAATAAACCATTCTCTCTCTCTCTCTCTCTCTCTCTCTCTCTCTCACACACACACACACACACAACAAATAGAAAAGTCCAACAAGTTGATTAGATGGGATGGGCTTTCTAAATTAGTCCTCAAAGGACAGTCAAAACAGAAATGTCTTCTCCTGTCTGTGTAAAGAGAGTAAAGAGAATGCCAATATAATTTTTCTGGAAAGGATTTTTAGAGCCTAGAGGAAACCACTGAGGAGACCCTCTCTTGTGTTTTCACCAGATGTACCTGTGAGGGTGTTGGGATAAAGGAAAGTGCCTCCCCAGCAGATCTCAAAGCCACAGGCCAATGGTAGTCAATCCTCTAATTGCCAGGCAGATTTTTGGAGGCTGTGTGTAGAGCGGTTTCCCATCACCTTCCTTTAAGCCAGAAATACACGACTAAGCCAAACTCCTTCTGCATGTGTTCTTCACCAGTGAGCAGCATGACCTATTGTGCAAAAAGTGGGATATGAAGCACCACTCAGTTGAAAAATCCTGTGATGAAGCCAGATGCAAAATTTCTAGAGCAATGGGGATGCTTTGGAAATGTCTTCACTGATTTCATTTGAAATATGCATGTATTCCAAGGCTTTACTTGGGGTGGGATAGGCAGACATCCCACCTGAAGCAGAGAAAGGCTAATGAGAGCATGTTCTCCAACATTCAACATATATAATCTGAGTGTTCTCAATACAGCAAAACTTATTAATAAGAAAGAACAGAAAGTCTAGGGAGAGCCTTTCGCCTGAGCCTCCTGGGAACGTCAAGACTTCATTTCTCCTCTCTTCTCCCCTCTACTGAGGCCATTTCTGCACTACACTGTCATAGTGCTATTATTCCACTTTCAATATCCTGTAGAATTCTGGGGTTTGTGGTTTACTGAGGCCAAAGAGCTCTCTGGCTGAGAATTCTAAATGCTCCTCCCTAAACTGCAAACTCCAGGATTCCATAGGATGTTGAAAGTGGAATTGCTGACCAAACCACCAAATGAAGAGACCACACACAGAGCTTGGGTTGAACTAGGGCAATTTATTATATGCCTATTTAGCATGAACATGAACTTGAACTTGGGCCTTGAACTTTGTGACATGAGAGAAGGGGGGTCAACGCAACGGGAATTGTTAAGGCAAGGGGTCACCACCTGACCTCTCCCCCAACCTCCTTTGGGCGAGATACCGGGTCCCGAAGCGAACTTCAGCCAACCCCTTTTTCTGGAAGGCAAGCCCCCTGCCACGTCCTCCTTGCCTCACGAGCCCCGAAGTGAGGGCCAACTGTGGGCCCTCCCCAAGGACAACTCGATCATCGTCCTCCTCGCTTGTCTAGTGACAAGACGAGAAACTCCTGAGGCTTGTCCTACACCAGAGGGTGCCGTAGGTACTCACCAAAGCCTTTAGACCCCCCCCGTTTCCAGCCAGTGTGGCTATTTGAGTGACCTATCTAAGACACCACCCCGAAAAGCCAATTATCCCTTTTCCTTGGAGCAGTGTAGGGTAGGCGAAAAAAACCCTTGGTGAGGGAAAAAATTCCTACTCAGCCCCGAAGCGACCAGCAAGCTTACACTGAAAAAAAAGGGAAGGAGGGTGGGACACCACGAGCCCAAAGAGGCTGAGGAAGGGGCGCTGCGGCCTTAAAAGGAGGCCTGCTGGCCCCACCCCCTCTCTACCTACTGTGCGACCCTTGTTGCACAGTAACTGTGTGGTCTCCTCTCGCGGGAGGCCGGCAAAGGCGTACCCCCCACCAGATGTGGCGTGGCGCACTCGGGGGGGGACGAATAATAGAACTATAACAGTGTACAGCGGAAATGGCCTGAGTTAATTCAGTGCAACTACTTTTGCATTTTTATCTGTTTGCAGCAGTTCAAGTGAGCAGAGGACAAAGTGTGAACATTTAAGGAAGAGCGTAAAGTTGGGATATTCTAAAGGGATCTGAAAAAGTTAAGCAGCAAAGGATTAATTGGGACTGTCTTGACAAACTGGGACAGTTGGAGCATGAGAGTCAGTGTGGCGCCATGGTTAAAACGTTTTACTAGGATTTGGAAGAGACGGTTCTCACTTAATTATGAAGCTCACTGGATGATCTTGGGCTGTTCACATTGTCTCAGCCTACATCACACGGCTGCTGAGAGGACAGAAGAGGGAAGAAGAACCATGTATGCTACTGAGAGCTCATTGGAGGAATGAATGTGTACACGGAGCTCACTGACTGACTGATCAACTAATAAATCAGTTTGCTAGTATGCTTCCCTGTTATCTATTTCTATTCCAAATTACTGACAAAATCAGGCTCATTCTGTAGTTAAAGTGTGGTAATACCCTGTGAGTTCACTTTTTATAGAGCACCTGTATTCACCCTTAAATAAAACCCATAATACCTGGCCTTTTGTGTCTAATCTGTTGGTCACAGTGTTTCTTGTTTTACATTAATGCAGAAAATCTCTCATGCACAGAACATACAGGTTCAAATTCGTTTCTCTCCCCACCCCTCCACCCCTGTATTAGAAGACTATTTATACCTGAGGCAGGGGGGTTGCCCATAGGCAATAAGGGCCTCTCCCAAACCATTTTTGTGCTTCCCACTGTGCTACTTTGTTTCTGCTCTTGCTGTTCACCACTGGCCCAAACTATGCTCTTTGCGCTATTTTCTCTTGCTTCCTCTTAGTATTCCCCCTGTCCTCTGGCTTCCTTTCTGTATTCTACCACAGAGAGCTGCCACCATAAAGAACTTCTGCATTTAACTCTAAATTTTGCTAGCAAATATGCTGGTATAATCAGTAGTACCCATTTTGGCTTAAAACTGAAGTGTCATCAAATAAGGTGGTGGTGTAACTAACATTATGTTCAGGCTAAAGCTAGCCAGTTCAGCTACCCTACTGATCTGGAACTGCCTTGCCTGTATGCTTTCGATTTATGTTATAATCATTTTTAAAAAAAGTTTAAGGTGAATGATTAGTCTCATATTCAGAGTCTACAGTAATCTCCTCAGTCTCATAAGCAGAGCCTAAAAACATGTACATACCATATAAATTTTAACATTTATACCTCATGTTACTCGGATGAACAGTACTAATAGAAAGTTCAATATGGAGAACTGGTCTTAAATAGCAGCATCCCATTGTCTTAAATCATCCTTGCAAGTCCCTTTTTGAAATCAGGATTTGCAATCAATTCATAAATCCTGAGATGACATTTGTTCTGAGATTGTGATTCATTGGTGCATCAGGCTGAGCAATCCTTCCCATTACACTTGGGAAATCATTTAATTGCTGGGCTGCATTTTGCCTACAGGTTAGATTTATGGGGTGTTCTTGCTTCCCTGTTTCCCTCTCCCTATCAGCTACCTAGTGCGGTTCTTTATCAAACCTTCTTATAAGTGAAAATGTAATTGTTGATGACGGTGCTCAACAGGATACTGTTAGGCCCATCAAAAAGTTCAATCCATCATTCTACCACTTGGGAGTACTAAGCCTATTACCAGAGAATTCAGCTCTTGTTATATTTTAAGTATGTATTTGAAAAATAGGCTATTAAAATAATGGATGAGTGCTGTAGAATGTTCACCTTTGCATTCAAATCTAGGTTTGCTAAAAAAAGAGAGAACCTTCCAAATGAGGATAACAGTGCACAATTAAAGTATTATGAATTTGATTAATCCTTTTCAGGCTTATTTTTAGAATTTATTCATTAAGCTGCAACACTGAATAAGATGCAAAGGGGTAATCTCTTTGTATTAAATAGCCTTTTGTCAAAGGAAAAAAATTACATTCATGGAAATTAATTATAGCATTATTGAACTTTGGACCAAAGTTAAATTCTCCCCACCGCAACAGATACTGAGGTATACCTCCTGCTGATATCTGTGGGTGTATAACAAATGGAAATTCTCAGTTTTTAAATATTTTTCATTATCTGGCCACCTTCTTTCCCTCATAACAACTGCAGCATTTTTAACATCTCTAGAAAGCAAAACGTTGGTTATGCTTAGATAATGGAGAGATAGTTCACAGTTCTTGATATCCTTTATGATAGGAACAACATTTGAAAAGTTACTTTTGGACTACAACTCCCAAAATCATTAGGTATATTGTATTTAAGTCCCTAGCCACTGTCATTATCCTTCTAAAACTTTCAGCTTTAATTCCAGGGGACATCTCTGTGATGTGTGCCACTTTGATATAAATTGCTTAGAGCTGGAGGGAGCTGCAAGGACCATTAGTCTAATCACCTGCCATGCAGGAATACGAACTAAAGTACTAAAGTACTCTTTTTAAGGACTTCCAAAGTAGGAAAGTCCACCATCCTCTACAAAGAGCTCTTACAGTAAAGAATTTAGATGAATCTCTTTCTTGTAATTTGAATACACTTTTTCATGTTCTGTCCTCTGGAACAGCAGAAAACAAATGTGCTCCATCTTCAGCACAATATCTCAAAGGTTTAAAGATGGTTGTCATGACACTTTTTGGTTTTTTTCTCCAAGCTAGATGTACCCAGTTCCCTAAGTTGTTCCTCATAAGGTTTGGGCTCCAACTTTTGACCATCTTGCCCATCCTCTTCTGCACATATTCAAGCTTGTCAACATCCTTCTTGAACTGTAGTTCCCAGAAGTGGACGCAATATTCCAGGTGAGGCATGACCAAAGCAGAATAGACTAGGACTTGTACTTTTCTTGATCTGGACACTATGCTTCTGTTGATGCAATCTAGAATCACATTGGTTTTTTGACTACTGCATCACACTGTTGACTCATGTAGACCTTGTAGATGCCTTCTTTTTTATATGTACTGCTTTCAAACCAGCTGTTAGTCATCCTACATTTGTGCATTTCATTTGTCCTGCCTAGATGTAGAACCTTACATTTATTCCTGTTGAAATTAATTTTGTTAGTTTTTGTCCAGTTTTCCAACCTGTCAAGACCATTCTGAATTCTATCCTTCTATCTTTACCCACCCCCTCTACACACTTGGTGTCATCTGAAAATTTGGTAACAATGTCTTCTGTTCAATCATCTTAATCATTTACAGAAATGTTGAACAACATTGGGTCCAAGATAGAAGCCTGAGGCATGCTACTTGCCACTTCTCTACAGGATGAAAAGCAACCATTGGTGAACTCTCTGGGTTTGATTGGTCAGCCAATTACAAATCCACCTAACAGTAGCACTGTCTAACCCGCAATTTAACAGCTTGCCTACAAGAATATCATGGGGGACCTTGTCAAAAGTCTAACTGAAATCAAGATATACTACATCTACAGCACTCCCTTACTCTACCAAAATTGTAACTCTGTCAAAAAAGAGGTAAGATTAGTTTGATATGATTTTTTTTTTAAGAAACCCATGCCTACTTTCAGTATCCCAGCGACTTTAATCCTGCATGACATTTATGAATGCATAACCTAGAGCTGTGCACTTCTAACTGCTACATACTCATGATCTCTAGTTTAGGGACTACATAGGGACCGTGAAAGTCCCCAATCCCCATTTATGGGCAGCAGCTGCTGCATTTGATGGGGCTCCATTCCTCCATCACTCAGGAAGCAGCTGACTAGTGTTCCCACCCACCCTTCATGCAAGTGATCTCTGCTGTGAGGAGGAATTGTAACATGGACCCTGACTCTGCCTGTTGCAACAGGGATTGCTCCCAAGATGGTGTGGAACTATCAGTCAGCTGCTTCCCTGTCAACAGGGGAACAGATTCCTATCACTCACAGCAGCTGCTTCCCTGTAAGTGGGGATGGGTGAGACTGGGCTAGGATTCATTGCATAGTGCTATAACTGTGGTGCTTATGTATATGCAAATCCCATAGAGGATTCCATCAGCATTCTTTTTTAAGTATGCACAAACTGACTGTTAAATGATTTGTTCTAGAATCTTTCCTGGTATCAGTGCCAAGCTGACCAGTTGTGAGTTGCTTGGGTCTTGCCGATTTTTGACATGAAGAGGATATCCAGATATTGCTCCACCCTGCGAATTAAGAAAACAATTGGTTTTCCCTCCTTATTGTATAAATCTGCTGTGGAGAAACCCACTTCTTATTTTGCTCCTGCAAAGGAGCAATTTATATCCTTTTTCCTGCCAGGGAGCAAAAGAAACATGTTCATCACATTCCCACATGCAGTTATCAACTTTCCTGTTATGCCTTCTAGAAGCCAGCCAAAGATATCATCTGCCTTTCCAAAGGCATGAAATTTCCTTGTGGAGGAAAGCAGTACCTCCCTTCCAGGAACCTAGGGAAGACAATGGGAGGGGGGAAAAATAAACCATATTTACTCTCTTTGGTGCCTCAGCAAGCAGTATGCACCTGTCAGAAGTTCAGAAAGGGAAGCCCAGCCAGCTACCGCCCTTCCTCTCTGCCACCTCACAAGCCAAAGGGAGCAGGTCTACCACCCACCATACCCACAGGACAGGTGCAAAGCAAAGGTTTTGAACAACCTCAGTCTCATAAAAAACTCATAAGTTTCCCATAATATTCCATCCTTTCACTGCTCTAGTGGTTACAGTTGCATGGAAGCCAATAAAGAAGAATAAAGATAATGGTTAAAAGATTGCTCTGTTATGTCTTGTGGTAAATAGAGATGGACATCTTTATTCAAAAGGGAAGCCACTATTTCAGAAGGTAAATTGATATACATAACCCTCTATATAGAGAACTTTAAAAAGCTAACACATAACTTCTATGCAAGCATCAGTTATCAGTTCTAGTTCACATCTTAATAAGCTTGAAAACCACTCTATTCATTTTAATTTGCTTATTTAAAAAGCTGCAGTGAGTGTTTATAGTAGCCATGGTGACACATATATCAAAATAATCCTACAGTTTTGCTCTTCTTTCTGCTACACTAATGAACATAACAGGGATAGCTGAGCCCACTTATGTAATAAATTATACCCATTTCTTTTCTAAGAGGAATGTGTGGTAAATATTTTGGACACCCACACTGTAAAATGATGTAAGCTCTTAACTGACATGAGAAAACTGTGCTTGAAACCATTTTAGGGCTATGTACCAAGGTGAAACAGATCATATACCGGCAGTGATGTTAAAATTGTTTCTTGGATTTACATACTGTGTGATTGCCTGAGGCAACTGGGATATCTACAGCAAGCAGGTTGAGCCCAAGATATTTAGATGCCTGAGGCACAAGACAACATGGGGCTTTGTCCTTCATTCCACATATAGAAACTTAAGTGGACTGCTAGTCAATCTTAGTGCAACCCTCATGGTAGAACAGTGTCCTGCACCAGCTGATGGGACAGTGTGCTTCACCAAGCTCAATGGCAGAAAGGTAGCTTGGGATTCTGCACAAGGAAGCCCCAAGTCCATGGGGCTCAGGTGGGATGACTGAGAGGGGGACTGCTATGTACATACCGTCAGCATCTGCCTAGTGGTATGGCCATCCTTTGCTGTGGTGCATACTACAATTCTGAATTTCTACCATCCTGCTGAGGCAAGTCACCAAAAGGAGTCCCAACCAGGAGTGAGCCAATACAAGGCAGGAATGTGAAATCCTGCAGGTAAAGTTGAGTAGGCCTTCTTTTGTAAGATAACAGGGTAGGAGTCCACCAGAGGAACATATACTCAGAGGAGAAGAAGGGTAAAACTCAAATAAAGCAATGAAAAGCATACAACAAAGTCCCCCCTCCCCCATTTTGTGCAATGTGTCAAACAGTGGACGTACTTGAGCTGATTTTCATTTGACTTTAGACTTGAGTGCAGAAACTAGGAAGGCTCAACAGAAGTTCTTGCTCTTGTGTTTTAAAGCTACAACAAAGAACAGCAGGCAAGGGCGGATATGTATCTGTGCAGTATCAGAGCAGACTTAAATTTTCATATTCCGCAAGACGCACCTCTGAAATTCTAGCTCAGTTTATACATTCAGCAGAAATAAATGGCAAATGAGTTATGTTTTCAGGGTGGAAACAGTACATTGAACCTTTGGGCTGGATCCAAAGCGTAATCCATTAGCAGAAGTGCTTTCATCACCAGAAGCAGGAGGGAGGGTGAGGAATACCTGCCACAACATGCTTTGGAGGGCTTAGAAACCCTCTGGAGCAGATTTTCAGAGGTATGACAGGGCTATGAGGGACAGATACTGTGTCGGTGGTTGTCTGCTAGCATGACACAGAAAAGTTGCCTTTTGGAATACGAATCACTGGCCATGCTGGTTGGTAGTCCAAAAATGGATCTTTCAAAGCTATGATGTGCATATAGGACTTTAAATCCCCTCTGAAATTCTCTGCATACTGAGGTGGGCAAAATGCAGCCCTGGGGCTTCCTTGCAACCTCCAAGGCTGGCTTTTGTGGCCCTCAATCCCTGTGTTTTCCCTAGACTGCTCTTTTTCTAGCAAAACATAATTGGATTACCATACTGGAAGCATCCAGGGACCCTTTCACACTACACAGTTCTAACACAGTGATTCCATTTGAACAGCTATGGTTCCATCCTGTAGAATCCTGGGCTTTGTAGTCTGGGGAGGAGCACTTAGAATTCAGCCAGATACACCAAGCTACAGATCCCAGGATTCCACAAGATATTGCCTAGCAGTTAAAGCGTAATGGTATAGTTGGACAGTGTAAAAGGGTCCAAAGAATGGCAATTCACCTTTTGAATAAGTTGTAGGAGCCCCTTGTACTGTTCAGTCTCAATAAATCTCATTGTCACAAAACTGCTTCTGTTCTTCATTTTTGATGATGTTGTTTTCAGCCACTTGAGTTGGCAGGGGGAGGTTGGCATTTTTTGGCAGTCTGTGTGATCCCTTGAGAGTCTCAGTGGCAGAAAATGGATCCACAGACTCACTGCACTTGCCAATCCCTGCTGTACCTCAAAATAACAAAACCCTAACGCAGCCCTTTTCTCAGCCTTTTTACCCTGGAATAATTTTCAGGTCTCAAGGAACCATGTAATATTTACAATTCTAAAGAAAATCTTTATTTTTTTTTTCCTAGCCACTATCTCTTGTGGAACCCCAGCAACTTCTTAGGGCACCTTAGGGTTCTGGGGATCTCTGCCTGAGAAACTCTGCCCTAGCACATTTAGGAGAAGGGTTCAGCCTAAGCTTCTCCCAGTCTTGCTACTTTTCTACAAGCAGGGAGTTCTATTTATGGATGAGAACATTCAGCTTATGCAGTCTTTGACCTCCAGCCTGAAATGGTAAAGTGCAGAGGGAAATGTTCTTTCAGTGAAGTATATCAAGTGTGCTTTCATATGAAAATCATGCCCTATCTGCATTACCTAGAAGCATACTGTCAAACCACAGTGCACTTGCTCCTCCTGCGTAGGCTTCAACTAAGTTAATTAGTACCACACTGACATAATAAATGGTTTGCAGGCTACAATCCTTATGTGAAAAATAATGAATGCAGAAGGGCATGTTGGAAACTTTGTTGAGGTGGCGTGAGTGGTGAAAGCAAATCGCAGTTCCAAAAGACCTTGTCCTTTAGGTGTCTTTTATGTTCCCTAAATGATGACAAAGTACAAAGGTTTTCTTCCCTGGGAATTAATTAATTTGATTAATTAAAATGGGCTAATATTTTAGTACAAACTGAATCCATGTTTTCACAGGGGAACAGATTTTGAAACAGGAACACCCAGACAGTCTTTCTTCCAAACATAAAGGCTTTATCAATAGGCCAGTATGACATTAACAGTAATGCTGACCTACTTAGAAGACATAAAATGTATAAGACGGGAATTCACACTTCTCTTTCACAGAAGAAAAGACTGGAAGCACGGTCCAGGAACTAGCAGAACCAGAAAATAGAGCACTATAGGGCTCCTTGTATAGCTGTTCACTTACTGCAGCAGCTTATTTTCTTTCAATCAATCTTAGCACTGACTGACTGAGTAAGTCAATATATACTCCACCGTGGGAAGGACATGAATGATGCATAATGTAGCCAAAGTACATTTTTTAAAAAGCAAAGCTTTCAAACTACAAAGCTTTTTAAAGAAAAACAAAACATCAGGAACAAGGTAGTGATTGCACTAAATGAATTCATGTTTATTTCCTCTTTTCTTATTTTTTTTCCTCCTATGAAAATACATCAAATTTGTCCACTTTAAAATCAGTTGGTGTAAACTGGAGCCTTCAGCAGGAATATTTCCCATTGGTTTGCTAGGGGAGCACAAGATGGGAGAGGTCTGATTGATTGATTGATTGATTGATTGTATTTTTATGCCACCTTTTCTCCCAAAGTGGTACCCAAGGTGGCTTCCAAAAAGTTAAACATTAAAAATATTTTAAACAATTAAAAACATTGTCTGTTCCATGACAATCTGAAATTCTTAAAACTTCAGTCTTCTTATGGAAAAACCATCGTGCTTGTCTCTTTCGGACAATTGCTCCTGTTTGCAATTTGGTCCACAGTTTTTTTAGTCTGAACCTATCAGTGGGTGATACTTGGGCTTGCTTCTTCCCAATAAGCCAGAGAAAAAAGACAAGGTTTTTTTGTTCTTTATTTCTCTGCCTTGCTGTAGAAGAAGCAGCGCCTGCTAGGTTTGGACATCATGCACACAAATCAAACTTGAATGGTCCTTCACTCTCCCCACAACACTGTGGTCCAGTAGTGTTACTTGGAAGGCTTTGAGGATCCCATCTGAGATGTGCAGTGGTTGCAGGGAGGTCCCCTGGATTTTCTGGCAGCATGAATTGGATTAGGTCTTGATATATATTTGCCTGAGCAATTTTCTTTGCCTATGATGTGTATTCACTTGCCATGTTTGTGTTCCCAGGTGTTGGTTTTGTGGTGTTGCTGTTGTTAATGTAGAAAATCTCACTCTTTCACCCCCCTGGGATATAGTATGGACAATCTATATGATCCATATTCAGCACAGGTGGTTTGTTGAGATCAAATACTAGGATGAATGAGATACAGTCCTCCCTCCATATTTGAGGATTTGACCTTTGCGAATTTGATTAGCTGTGAGGCATGTGCTTGCCTTCGCCCGCTTCTCCTCTTCCCATTCCCTTGCATTCTTCACCCTAGGCTTGTGAGACCTGTGCTTAAAAGGGACATTTTTTTTTCATTTTGGGTGAGCAAAGCCCCCCAAATTGCTGTAGGCATGTCCTCTCTACCACATGACTGCACATTCTGCTGTGTAATGGCTGCTGATTGGTTAGGTGCTTTCTTTGCCCCTCCACTTTGGGAGGAATCTCATTTCTTAAGATGGTGATTGGAAGTAGCTAGAATGCCAGAACTCAGTGCTCTGCTCTTCTCCATCAGAGGGGAAAGTATCGGTAAGCTCTTTACCTTGTCTTTTTTCTTCCCTCAGGGAGCGATGGGGCTAGAGGCAAGGGAATGGGAATGGGAGCTCTGGAGGGGAATGGGAGGGGGATCATGGGAGAAGTTATTCATGTTTTTTCCACTTTCATGAGGGTTCTGCACCCTGAACCCTTGAGAATGTGGAGCGGTGTCGTGTTCCAGCAAAGGTGGTGGGGTGAAGGGCAGAAAGGAAAGCCAGATGGTGCAGAACCTCTGAGAGTTCTCAAGGGAACTCTTTGGTCCAGCAAACGCTTTTTTCATATTGCACAACTATATAGCACTATGATTCCACTTTGGCAGCCATAGTTAGATCCTATGGAATCCTGGGATTTGTAGTTTTGTGAGGCACTAGAGCTCTCTGACCAAGAAGTATAAATTGTTGTTGTTGTGTGCCTTCAAGTCAGACCTTCCCCCTAAACTACAAATCCCAGAATTCCAAAGGATGTCGCCATAACACTTAAAATGGAATTGTAGTGCTATAATAGTGGAGTGTTAAAGGACCCCTGCTGCAGTGCCTGCTGGGACTCACCGCACAGCCCCCACCTCCTCTGTCCCACACTGTCAAGTGAGGATGGAACATTAGAATGTCCTTTAAGACCACTGAACAATAAATACTGTATAGGGAAGACCAATTATTTTTGAAAAGTAACTTTCCAGGCTTTACTTTTCAAAAATAATTGGTCTTCCCTATTTTTCCAAGCCCACCCCAATACTTCGTTACTTTTATAGTTCTAGTTTTTAGAAATTAATTATTTTCCTTTACTGTTTCTCAAAACTAGGATTGTTACTTTTTTAAAAAAAGAAAAGCATCTGGAATCTTTTTGGTCACAGCACTCAAGCCATGTGGTATTACTTCTCCATGTGAGGCCGCATCCCCATTGGCTGCCGTTGCAGAACAATATAAGCGATGCTATCCCCTGTTAAGTTAAAAGTCTAAAGTGATACAGCTGTGCTGTTATTGGGAAGAGGAACTAATTACAAGTACTGTGTTAATTTGTGAGCAGTTACATCCATGCTGTGCACATAGGTAGAATTTAGTATCTCTGTGTACACAGAGACCAAGATGGCAGAAGCAGGAACAGCATAATGGGAGGACAGTTTAATGTTTACTTCTGAAATGCCACTTCCAGCCCAAATGTCGTCTTTCATCTGGAATGCTCTTTCTAGGAAGGTTATACTGGTGCTCTCCTGCTATCCTTCCATAGGCAAGAGAAGATCTTTTTGTTTCGGCAGGCTTTTGAGGTGTCACAGAGAAAGGCCTTTCATGTTCTGGACTGTTACATTTGTCCTTCTTTTTAACATTTTGTTTTTAACTGCTTTTAATTTTATGGATAGTTTAATTATATTTTTAACTTTTATATTTTTAACTTTTGCAAAATTAAAATTTTTTAAGTGTTTTAAGTGTTATCTGTTTTTGTAAGCTCTCTTGTGTCTGAGACTGGGAAGAAGGAAGGATATCATCATCATCATCATCATCTTCATCATCATCATCTTCTTCAATGGCAACAACGTGTAATTAGTCTGTGTAATTGTGTAATTAGCTCTTGATTATTGGAAAAACTGTTCTCTAGAAGAAATAAGGAAATAACAACAGGACGGGGTGGGTTTTTTTGAGAGGGCAATATGCATAATTTCAAAAGCCTGTTTTGAATTACATATCTTGGAGGGGAACAGAAAATGTGTTAGGCAAAGGGCTTGAGGAGGAAGGATCCTTCCTTCTAAAGCTCTTGAAGCTTCAGTAATATGGAATAAGAAGTATCCCATTCCCCACTTCTGAAAAAGCCTCCAGTTTTACAAAAGGGAAGTCAGAAGAAGGCTATTTCCCACTTCCAAAGCTGCAGATGGCAAAAGCACAAAAGCAGAGGGCTGACTCTACTTAA
The DNA here is from genome assembly GCA_030412105.1 of Cyclura pinguis. Taxonomy (NCBI): domain Eukaryota; kingdom Metazoa; phylum Chordata; class Lepidosauria; order Squamata; family Iguanidae; genus Cyclura; species Cyclura pinguis. The sequence continues at coordinate 126,183,023 of CM059599.1, forward strand.
ATTGTTAAAACTGACTTTATTTGACTCTGTAGAGAAATTCTGGAGTACAGGTTGGAGTATAAAGTTGGCTCTCAGACTTGAGACTTGACGTGAATTATCTTGCAAGGACTTGAGACTCAACTTGAGACTTGAAGGTAGGAACTTGAGACTTGACTCATGACTTGGAGTAAAAGACTTAAATACATCACTGTTAAAAAGCTTGACATGTTTCAGCCTGTGCCCTGTGCAAACTCTGAAGGCCTTCTTCAGGGGCAGTATAAAATCATGAAAAGACAGCTCATAGATGCATAGTATAACAATATATAATGTAACATTACATCATTTTTTATTACCTTTGTGCACTGTGTGTGGCCTGTACATACTTGTCAAGGAAGCCACGGCCCTGAGTGCACAAGGCCTGAGGAGGGCTGATGACAAGGTGACTGGGCAATTTTTCACTCAGAGGGTCATCATAAGTTAAAGTCAACTTGACAATAATTAAAAGCAACAAATGCTACATTGTATATTGTCATACTATCTATTTAGGATTTGTCCTTTTATGATTTATAGACCATCAAAGAATGGTCTGGCACTGAAGTAGAGCATCATGTGTTTTTTTGGAACCAGATCTGTCTGGCGTTTAGGATATACCTGTGTCTGTGTGCCTTCAATTTGCCAATCAACTTATAGTGATCTCATTGAATTTTATAGGGTTTTCTTAGACAAGGAATACTCAGAGATGGTTTTGCCATTTCCTTCCTCTGAAATATAACCTATGCACCTGGTACTTATGGGTGGTCTCTCATCCAAATACTAACCAGGGCTGATACTACTTAGCTCACTAGATCAGATGGGATCTTAGGATATTTAGGTCCTTGGGGGTGTACTTATATTTTGATTAAATCCTTCTTGATTTGGAGAGTCTATCTTGGGCATATATGAGCCAATTTAACAGAGTTTTCTTCATCAGGGCCATCGCTCTCAGGGTTAAGAAGGTCATTCACCATGTAGATTGGGAATGATGGGATCTATAACCCACTGCACTTGCAAAGCATCAGACTAGGGAAGTCTGCTCTACAGCAATGTTTTCAGCACTTTCGCACACATTTTAAGCAGCATCTACTTGCCCTATATTTTTCTTCTTCTTTCTTCTTCCTTATTCACTTCAGCTATTTTTGCACTGTGTATGTAAGACTGCTTGGTGATGCACACAATGATTATTTATTGTTTTGTTTAGGGAACTTTCCATTCCAAATCAAGACAATGTTTTTGCTTCACCAGTTCAACTTCACCAGTTCTCCCTAATTGCTTCCAAAATTTGCCTTTCTCTCTTTTTTATAGCCAGAGTTCACAACTATTAAATGACCTTGCTCAAAAACTGACACATCTAAACACAGGGTAAGAAATGCACGCTATTGTTCACATAATCCACCTCTCACTTCCTCGGTGAGTCAAGAAGTATTTTGGAGTCTGTGTTCAGAACAGAAAGAATAACTGAATGCACACTCTCTGCTAAAGTTTTTACTTACTTATTTATCTGTTTCTGCTGATTTTCACCTTAAAATGCAGCAGTGAAAATCATGTAATAATTCAAGCAGGCGAGAGACGGCAAGCGTTATTTATGGACTACACCTTCCCAGAATCCCCCAGCCAGCATGAGTAGGAAAGTCCACTTTACAATAATGCTGTCAGCATAGTGCCAGATGGTGAAATACAAAAGAGGACAGAATTCCTGCCCTTTTAACAGTTATGTAGATTTCAGTAAGTGTGGTCAAAAAATAACATTTCCAAGCTCTGCTCTCAAATTCTACTTTTTAACATTACTTTATATTATACTTAACAGCTGAAAAAAAACCCCCACCTCTTATGAAACTGCCTTGATTGTATGGACTTCACAATGGGGCTCCCTCCACATTTGCAGGTTTGACCTTCATAAATTTGATTACTCGCAAGATGCCTGCTTGCCTCCCCCGACGTGCTCTCCTTCCTATTCCCCTGCCTTTTACCGGGGTGGGCTTGCCTTCCTTCCAGGTGCCCAGACAAAATGCAAGTGAATGGCAGGGGGGACGTGTGCGCTTTCTCTGGGTGTGGGACCGCCCTCTCCCATTTGCTTGTCTTTTGCCCAGGTGCCTGGAAGGAAGACAGTATGCCGAGGCAAAATGCAAGCGAATGGTAGGGGACATAAGTGTGTGCTTTCCCTGGGCATTGGTCTGCCCTCTCCTTTTTGCTTGTCTTTTGCCCAGGAAGCTGGAAGGAAGGCAATACGCCTGGACAAAACGCAAGTGAATGGTAGAGGGAGAGATGCATGCACTTTCTCCAGGTTTGGGGCTGCCCTGTCCCATTTGCTTGCCTTTTGCTCAAGAACCTGGAAGGAAGGCAACATACCCAGACAAAAGGCAAGCAAATGAGGGGTGGGGGGAGCCCTGGAAAGGAGGAAGAGCGCTCACTTGGGTGGGAGGGGAGTTATTCGTGTTTTTTAGACTTTCGCAAGAGTTGTGATCCCTGAACCTTTGTGAAAGTTGAGGAGCCAGTGTAATGAGGCTGGCAGCTATGAGATGCTCGGGGGCTACTTTAGTTCCCCAGGAGACCTTGGAGAGTCATACTCCTCCAAACACCAACCCACAAAAAGTTTTTGCCCACAAATGCCTGGTAGCATCACATCCCCATGCAGGGATGTTGCCGTTGTGCAATAAGGGCCTATGTTTAGCCATTCAGAGACGTAGCTATGTCAGTCTAGATCAGTATGCAAAAGGACATAGTCACAGCTTTGAGACTAACTAAGAGAACAAAGTTTGTAGCATAAGCTTTCGTAGACTGAGTTTACTTCATTGGATGCAAGAGCGAAGTGCCCCCAGACAAACAGTTATACCCATGAATGAGTGAGTTGTGTGTATGAAGAACAGTATAGTATAAATGCAAAGCCTATAGATATGGTGATGGCATGACAAGTTCAGTTTTAACAATGGTTCTTAGCAAGGGAAAGGATATTGCTTAAAGCCAAGATGAGTAGATACCCATATGAATGGTGGAGGGAGTTCTTGGAATATAGTATGTTGCTGGCTGGAAACCAGAAGGAAATGTGATAAAATGGGCAAGAGAGCCCTCATGAGGCTGGAGTATTCACCAGTGTCCTAAAATGTGTAGTGTGCCAGGAAACTGTTCTCCCTGTTAACCCACTGTCAATGGACTGGACTTTGTAGATACATCCAAACTCTGTTGTTTCCCTTGCCAATCACCCCTTGATTTTTTCCTCCAGAGACTGCTGTTCTGAGGTCCAAAATGGAATGTCCAGGAAGGGTGGAAGTGTTCTTCAGTTGGTTTCTGTATATTTGCATTCATACTATCTGATTTACATGCACTTGTGTTTTGACACAGTTTAGCAATAACATTAATGCATATATTAGGATAACCATGATGGAGGTATCTCACAAGAGGCAACAAGACTGGAGATGGAGAAACAAACCTAGGAGATCTAGCAGGTGACATCAAGAGTAGCTTCCCTGTTTCTGCAAGTAAGTAATGGCTGTTCAGTTATGCTTAGGTAAGAGTTGTCATGGCTGTTCAAATATATTTAAATAAGAGTAAACATTACTATGTGCAATGGGACTTATTTTCATGTAAGCCTGTTTACGATTGCAGCTCCAAGCTTTTGAACTTGATATATTATTGCCTTGAGAGCATGGAAACATTACTTGTTTGGACTACAACCTCCAGAACCCTCTAAAACTATTACAGTCCTTCATCCACCTTCATGAGTTTCACCTTTGTGAATCTGATTATTTGCAAGGTGCACATGTGCCTTCCCTTCCCCATTCTCCTGCTCCCATTCCCTTGTGTTTTGCTGGGCACGGAGAAGGAGGAGAAGCACCCAGACAAAAGGCAAGGGAATGTGCGGGAAGGAACATGTATGCCTTTCTTCTCCCCTCCAGAGCTCCCCCTCCCGTTCCCTTGCCTCTCGCCCTGGCACTGAGAACTTGCACTGAGGCAAAAGGCAAGGGAATGGGGGGGGGGGCTCATGCAAGCCTATGTTTTACCCTCCAGGGCTCTCCCCTCATTCCCTTGTGTCTGGCACACAAAAGGGAATGGGAGAGGGAACCACAGGATAGGGGAGTTATTTGTGGATTTTCCACTTTCACAAAGGTTCTGCATCACAAACCCTAGCAAAAGTGGAGGGGCCGCTGTATTCCTAGAAGTCCTCAGTCAGGTGGGAAGGGCTTCTGGGAATTTCAGCCCCTCAACTTTTCTAAGCTCATGTTGTATTATAGATCTGTTTAGGTTTTTAAAAACTGATCTGCTTTATTAAGCATTACTGTTGCTGGGTATCAGCAATAGGCCTGCAGAGTGCAGCAACTGGCTATTTTCTCCAGTCTCTTGGCAACCTTAATCTACACAGTTTATTGCCCTAGAATAGTAAACAGGATTGTAGTTCAGCAGTTCCCACAAGTGAGAGGCCCAGTGAGGAGTAAAGGGGCTTCCATGAGAGGAAAAAGAATGTAGCTCACCCGGCTGAATCAATAAGGAAGGGCTGCTGAACTCAGAACTGGAGGAGAAGGTGGAAGGAAGAGTCCAGGGAATTTTCAGCCCATGCTCTCTGAAGCTTCTTCAGGTCCATCCAGATTTGCATCTCTAAGCCATAAAATCCATGTGTGTGCGTGCGTGCGTCTGTGTGGTGTGTGTGTGTGTGTGTGTGTGAGAGAGAGAGAGAGAGAGAGAATAAAACCTTTAATTAATTGTTATTGTGAAATATCTGAAGATACAGAAATGCCAAAAGGCCTGCATCATAGCTGAAATGACTTCTTTTCTTCCTTTTAATAATAAAATTAGAATGTGGTTGGCATTTGGCTGGTTAGTCCCAACTAGAGTATGCCTATCGAGTCAATTTTTGAATGGTGAATGAAGACATAGGTAAATCTAATTGATTCAGTGGATCAGCTACAGGTAGGACTAAGGGATTTAGCATTTAACAATAATTACAGGATTTAATAACAGGATTTAGGCCCATAGGTATTACGACTTCACTAGGTGTTGCTGTTTGAAAAGTCTTATAATAGAAAGATGAGATATAAATGTTAGATAAAAACAAGTAAAAAATTTGAGCTTTTATTTCAAGCAAATTACTTAAGAGAAACATGTTGTCTTTTCCCTTCTTTCTCACAGGTGGATACCTTATGATCAAATCTTACAAATAAAACTAATGCTGTGAAATTGACTCAACAGAGCTTTATCTTTTTATCATATCCATATTTTTTGAATCCAATGCATTCTAGCATCCACATATACTTACAGCATACCATTCAGATGTTCTGATTTGGCAGGGACAGCCCGAATTAATCCTCTGTGTCCCACTTTTTCAGCTGTGTTTAAAATGTCCCAGTTTCTCTCTCTTTCTCCCCCTTCATACTCAGCTTACTTCAGTTATTGCAAACTCAGTTCAAAGGGCAAAAATAGTATATTAACTCAGCAGCGGGGACAGGAGGGGAGCGGTGGAATTCTGCTCTTCACAGGCAGCTAAAGCTCATATGTTCTTCCTCACTTTTGCCATCTTGCCCATGCTCTGATATTTCTTGGCCACACTTGTCCTAGTTTTCGTCTGTGAAATGTTGGAGGCTATGCCGTAGAGGGGTCCCAGAACTGTACACACACCAGCCCCAGCTTCCCCATGCATGCTCACGTTGCCCCATGGCTCTTGACTTTTGCAAATTCAGCATAACAAACTAAGGGAAGATTTTAAGTGCATTCTAAATACCTTCACAAGTTTCTTGTAAATCAAAGAAATAAAGTCACTGGGGAGGTGCTTGCACATGCAATACCACTCCCCTCCCAACAAATGACCAAAGACAGTTTTTTATGGGGCTGTATTTGCACTACATAATTATATCAGTTTGAAACTACATTCAGTTGCCATGGCACCATCCTAAGGGAACTTGAGATGTGTTAATTTGGTGATGTGCTCAAAGGCCCCTCCCTAAACTGCAAACCCCAGGATTCCATAGGATGTTGAAAGTGGAATAATAGCACTATAATAGGGTAGTGTAGAAATGGCCTTAGAGTTCTCAAGGTACTCAAAAAACAAAGGGGTGAGGATTAGTATAGCTTAATTTTGTAGTGTAGACAAGTAGGGTACCCAGATTTTAGTTCAAGGGAGTGGACTAGAGCTCTCTAACAGAGAATTGTAAGTTCCACACCAAACCACAAATCCTAGGGTTCTACAAGATGGAGTAATACTGATTATATCATGGGACATATCAATATATTAGGGGAGATATTAATATTGTTGTAATAATATTGTAACATCAGTGTAATATGACTGAAAAAGTTTTAAATAAATTTTAAAAATAAAAACTGTTCAGTGGACATCCATCCAAGGAGCTGTAGTCCAAAAAAAAAATAATAATTTTAATGCTGTGATTTCCTTTGTTTAAGCATTCTGCTGTGGGTTGCTTTGCCTCAGGCTCCCCTCCCTGTCTCTGCTTGTGGCAATGTTCTGGCATATGTTTGGTCACAGAAAAGCAGTAGGCTCAGCACTTTTTTTGTTTGCTCCCTTTCTCCCCTCTCAGTAATCCACCTCCCCCTTTTATTCCTTTCTTTTTTCGTTTTTAATTAATTTTATTGTGATTACATCGTTTAAAACAACATTTCTCATTGTACATCTTACCGAACTATTACCACTATCTTCCACTCCTCTCTGGATTTCAATAGTGTTATTGCATTGACATTATCAACATTATGCATCGCATTGCATTTGTTAACATACAAGATAGATCCTGCTCTTCGACCCTACTTTACATGTTCCATGATATTCCACTGATTTTTACTTCTAACTACTCATGCTACCATGAATTAAGAATTATTACCTGTCAACACCCTACCCATTTCCAGAACAATTTGCCATTCTTTGTTAATGTCATCATCTGATTTCCTTTTAATCTCTGAGAGACTGTATCTGCATTCCGATTTTCAATAAAAGTTGCCCACCATTGCTCTATTGTAGGTATCTGCTCAGTTTTCCATAGCCTTGCATATTCAATACGGGCTGTCGTAATCATATACAGCATTATTCGCCAATATTTCTTTGCAACAGTTCCATCTAACACATGTGTCATATTTAATAAGTACAGTTCAGGTTTCTTATCAATTTGAACCCTCAATATTTTACATACCATATTATGTATATCCTTCCAACATTTTTTAGCCTTAGGACATGACCACCACGTATGAAATAGTGTTCCAACATTCTCCTGACACTTCCAGCACTGACCTGTTCCCGTATTATATATCTTCTTTAATTTTTCTGGTGTCATGTACCATCTATGAAAAAGCTTATAATAGTTCTCTTTTAGGTTCTGAGCTGCAGTAAATTTTTGTGTCCGTTGCCAGCTCTGTTCCCAGTGCTCTAATTGAATTGGATGTCCGAGATTTTGAGCCCACAATATCATTGCTGATTCGACTGTCTCATCTTCTCTTTCTTGATTTAAAATCTCCTGGTATACATGTGATAGTATATGAGGCAGGTTTTCCCGCAGTAACTTCAACATTCTTCCTTGCTCTTTTTGTTCTATTCCATAAGTTTTCACATCCATCTGGAATCTCTCAGTGAACTGTCTGTAAGGGAACCAGTTTAACTTTATTCCTTCTGATTCCAATTTTTCTCTTGATTTCATCTTAAAAAGATTCAGATTTGTCATTTCTAATATGTCATCATAACACAGCCACTTATCTGAATCAGACCATCTTCCAAAGAAGGCTTCTTGAGGGGAGACCCATGTAGGTAGTTGCCTAATGTTCTTATTCTTGTAGTCAGTCCATATTTTAAGTAGTGATTTTCTTACAAAATGACGAACAAAGTCTTTGTCAACCGCAGCTTTCCCATAGAACATATAGGCATTATTCCTTTCTAATATATTCTAACACCGTTGCTTATACTTTCAGATATACTTCTTTCGATTATTTCTTCTACTTTTCCTCCCTACCAGGTGTTTCTCTCTCTCTGCTTTTTCTTTTTCCCTTTTTCTTTCCTTCCTTTTTCAAAATAGATCTGCTCTGTGTCTTCTCCTCTTTTTCCAGTCGATGTCTTTACCACCCCGCTAAAGTCATTAACGTCAGTTCTGTAATATCTTCAATATCTTTTCTCTCAAAATCTGAGCAATATCCGTTTTTTTTCTTTCTCTTTCAGCGGGTTCTAAACAAAGTCTTTCCAGTATTTCAAACAGCAGCAGCAGCAGTGTTCCAAACTGTCTTTGTCATCCAGTTTCAGATCTTCCTTTTTCTTCTCTACAGTCCCCGAACTTTAATCTATATTACAAGTTAAGTCCAAGTCTCTTTTCCCCTTTTATATTTTATCTATAGTATTTCTCCCTTATACTTCTAGATCAGCTTTTCCTGGCAGCGGCAATCCTTTCTTCCTCTCGCACTTTCTTTTTGGTCTACTGCTTCCACTAATCCTCCACCGTTACAATCGCCTCCTCTGTCTACATGTTGCTTTCTCTTCCGCTCTCCTAAGTCCAAAAAGTCACCTCCAATAGATCTTTAAAACTTGAAAAATTGTCAGTCCTTAATCTCCTAAAACCTTCAATATCCAAATATATTCAAATGTCCAAAACAACAGTTCTACTTATTTTCCTTCTCTCACTGTTCTGGCTCTTTCCCTTTTGGTCTGTCCTTTCATTTTGCCCACATGCATCTTGGCATAAATTCGTCCTTGCACTTCTCCTCCTCTCTCATTATCTATAATATCAATTCTTGCTTTTATTATTAATAATATTAAGGGGGAAATTGATTCTCAGGTTCAGATGTCGGTTTGACTTGGGTACTCACAGTCTTATTTGTAGATTAAAAACAAAGTTGTTGCCGGTGCTAGGCAGGTTTCTCTGGACTGACCCTGGTGGCGTCTGCTCCGCCAACTTGATTCTGTCCGCTAACGACTCTTCTTCTCCCACCTCATCATCGCTGGGTCAATCGTTGGCCCAGTGAGCTGCTCCGGATCCCCTTTACTGGGGGGGATTTTTCTTGACCTCTTTTTTTGGGGTCTTACGATGTTTCCTTTCCTCAGGTTCAGCGAAAGTCCGGGACTGTCTGACTCAGGCTGCCATCCACGCTGACATTACAACAGGAAGTCCTCTTCTCATACTCTTTAAGACTTACCATATTTGCTGGTGTATAAGACAACCCGTGTATAAGACTCACCCCATTTATGCACTGGTAAATACTATTTGCTGGCGTATAAGACACACCAACATATAAGATGAACCCCATTTTCAAACAGTATTTTTTGAGAAAAAAAGTGAGTCTTATACACCAGCAAACACAGTAGGCCATTTCTGGCCTACACTATTATAGTGCTATTATTCCACTTTTAACATCCTGTGGAATTCTGTGGTTTGTAGTTTACTGGGGCCCAAGAGCTTTCTGGTTGAGAATTCTAAATTCCCCTCCCTAAACTGCAAACTCCAGGATTCCATAGGATGTAGAAAGTGGAATAATAGCACTATAACAGTGTAGTGTGGAAATGGCCCAAGAATCAGGGAAGTTTATGAAACAGGGAAGAAATGAAACTGAAAAGTCTTCTCTGTGATGGATTTTAATCCAAACTGGAGGAGAATGTTGCAGATCCCAAAGCCTACACTTTAATCTTCACAAGGCCCTGAAATGTAATCTGAGCTCAGTGAGCTTTTGTCAGCATCCCAAGTGGCTAGAGCATAAATATGTGGTTCATTGTGGAGGAAGGCATATTTGTCAGAAATCAGCATTTGAGTGTGAAAAGTGGGTTTTATTGTGGTGTAATGTCTGAAACAGTACTGGGGCTGCCTTTTTGTTTCTACGGTACAAATTCAGTGATGGAAGGTAGCTGAGTATAGTGATGGAAGTAGTTTTTCTCTCAAAAGAGGGTCACTGGCATGCTGTGTTGTGCATTAGTATAGCAATAACTTTGACATTGGGTTTATGAAATATTTAGACACCACCAAATGTAAAACAAAACAAATGCCATTAGTAGTAGTTCCCTTCCAGCCATGACTGTTGGCTGCAGCTACAGAATCATTTAAACATCTACCTTGTTTCTGATCAACCAGGTGCATGTTTGTGTCTGTCTTTCTAGCTGTCAGCCCCTTGAAATTCAATGCAAAAGACCTGGCATTTACAAGAATGTGGGTGAAGAGAAACCAGGCTTGGTCTGGCAGTTTCTCTTCATAGTTAATTAAATGACTTCCTATTTGAATTATGCCATTCTTGTATCTGTCTCACAGTGGGTTTCTCAGAAGAAGATTTGAGAATATGCAGCTGGGTTGGCAGATGTATACTCTGGAGTTTGGCTTGTATGCATTCCTCCTAGGATGGGAGTTTACTTCTCATCCTTGATGACAGAGAGAAGAGAGAGAGCCTGTATATAAAAACAACTAGCCATCTGCTCTTATTACAGATCTCTCCACAGTGTCGATAGTGGCCAGTCAATTACAAGAGGAGATTTCGTACAGGTAGTGAATAAAAAGTGGTGCCTAGTGTATTTAGAAGGGGGACCTAAGTTCATATTGCTGTTCTATCATAAAATCACAGGAGATCCTCTGCAAAACACTTTTTGGTGATTGGTAAGGAAGAAATATATACAGGGCCAAGTTGTGCTTATGACTCAGATGTTTAGGAAAAGAATGTGGAAAACATCTGCTTCATGAAGTGGGGATCAGCTATTCCAGAGTTTGGAAATAAGGAGTGACAAGAAACATAGCCAACTGTAGCAAGTTATATTTCTGTAGCAAAGGTATAATCAAGTTATATTTTAAGTAGTGCACCAAGTGGGAAAGAAATTACTTGATGGATTTAATGAATAACATTTCTTCATGATATTAAAATCATTAAAAGGCATTAAAGATGTTTTGACAGGAATTTCTCAAATTTTAAGCTATTATTTTGTCAATCCTAATTTTTTTGATGGAAAAATAACAGACAACACAAGTAATATGAGATATTTTTTCACAGTAATGGTAACAATAATAAACTACTTTTTAAGCAGTGTAACAATAAAATTCAACTTTCTCTGGCTAATGACATTACCATGAAGATCTGTTTCCACATATACATATGTGTTTCAGGTTAGAATCATAGATATTCTCACTTTGTGAAGCAGGCATGTCATCAAAACCTGATATGAACTTGCCTGCTTCAAACTGTAATGTGAGAAGCCATATAAAATTCCTGAATGCCATCTCTAAGAGGAGAAATCCTGTAAGTCACTTTGTGTCTGACATGCCTCACTGGAATGTATCACATACGAAATCTGGGAGTTGCCAAAACTGATGTCTCCCAATGGGATGAACAGAACTCTATTAATGTCCCAAATGCCAGAGCTGAGAGAATCAAGGTAGCCTTTTGTCTAAGGTATTTTTTATTGTTAAAAAGGGCCAGCCCTGGCATTAAGGAAAGGCAAGTGATTGGAACACAATTCTCCTTGCCTTGCTATGAAAATGTTACTTTTGTTAACCATAACATTTGTGAAGCAGTGTGTGTTGGGTTCCATGCAAACATGCAAAACATGCAAAAATGTGCAAGGGAACAGGTGGAATGTGGCCTCAATGAATAGGGAAGCCGTTTTATTTCAGGGCAGCTGACCCATTTACCATCATTTGCTTTCCCTCTGCTCTCTTGCTTCCCTCTGATGCTGCTCATAATGGGGTCTGCCTAACAAACCTAGAAAATCTTGTTGCTGTTGTTGATTTGATTCTTTGCAGCTACCTCTTTCAGAAGCTATGGAGTATGATAATTTTCCAAAGTGCATCCTTTGCTTGCCAGTGGTATTCAGCAAATATTCAAATGCTTGCAAATAGGATCAAAAGGAATACAGCCCTCTTCACAGCTTCTTGCAAGTGGGGGAAATTGATGTTCACATCAGTCCAGCTACTACCCTCACTTTTTAGTAGCAAACCACAAAAATATATTTCAATCACACATTTTCTGTTGTTTTAATGGCTTCTAGACATTTCCCTCAGATCTGGACTGTGTGGTTTTTGGCATTGCTGTGAATGTAATACCTGCTTGAATGCAATTCCAGTGGTAGGCAATGATCTTTTTATTATTCTCACTGTCCCAAAATGCAAAATACCCTAAAGCTGTTAATTCCCCCCCCCCCACACACAAATGGCTGTGTTGATATGTGAAAACATCCTTTCTGGGTGAAGGAGAGAAAATGTGTGAGTATTCATTACATCCTTAATCCTAAATATTCAATTAACTAACCATTGACATTGTAAATTTATAAACAAGTATCAATTAGTCAACAATATAGGCAAGCAAATTATTTTGTTAAGAAAATTGTCCAAGTTGTGGCCGAATATATGAATACAGTTGGCCGTCCGCATTTTCAGGTTTCACTTTTGTGGATTTGATTATTCACAGATTATTTGTTGTCACCTCCACTGCTGCCCTATGCAATGTTTAATAAGGACTGCAACCCTTGTGAGACTGAGAGACTGTGAACAAAGCTTGTAAGTCCCTATTCAAAATAGCGTAGGGCAGCAGTGGAGACAACAGCAAGCCTCACCAGCTACCCCCTTCTGCCTTGTGAAGGAACCCTGATGCCTCAAAGGAGTCCACAGTGAGTTGGATATGGTGATCATACTTTTTTGTGTATTAAATATGGTTTGGCATGGGGACTAGAGTTATTCATGGTTTTTCCATTTTTGTGAGGGTCCTGCACCCCAGCAAATGTGGAAGGATGACTGCACAGTGATATGAAGTTCTCTTAGTGATGAGAGATGTTGATGTCAAGGATTATTTAATTTTATACATCTTGTAATTTCTTTTTATAACTGCCAGCTGATTAATTTCATTAGTTACCTTTATACCCTGTGTTGAGCCCAACAGAGCATATATGGCTGTTCTCCTCCCCACAAAAACCACAATGCCCTTATGAAGCAGGTCAGATTGAGAAGGGCCAACTGGCCCAAGGTCATTCAATGAATTCCATAGCTCAGTGGGGACTTGAATCTGAATCCCTTCCCCCCCACAAACTGGGTTATGAACTAGGTAGTCGCTGATTCAAATATCATCTCAGTCATAGATCTATCAGGTGACTTTAGGCAAACCACTGCCTTTCAGCCACAGCTATATGCTGCATGCAATGAAAAATACTGGGCTATGTTACAGAGTTGTTGTGAGGATTTCTAAAACCCAAACACACTGTATCAACACTGCTCTTTCATATCCTCGTAATGCAAGTAGGCACTTGTAGTCCAGGACTGCAAGTTGAAACATGTTAATGAATGATGGGCATTTCCTTGCAAGGAAACATGCTGTAATTTGGGATATTCCATTCTTTTGATGTTATTTAGCTGGTGCCACTTTTTTAGAAGAATATAGGAGGAGCAGAAGGAGTTGCTAATAGTACTAGGCAGCATAAAATATCTACAAGTAAATATAACCCCCCTCCAGGACATCTCTGAAGAATTTGGAACATGTTTTAGCACAAGAAAGAGTTACCGTAGACTCAGATAAGATTTCAGATCTCTTTATGTTGTCGTGTGCCTTCAAATCATTTCTGACATAGGGTCACCTTAGGATCGTTACATCATCACTACATCATCATGTAGACTATGACCCCAGAGACCAGGATTCGATTCCCTACCTGGCCATGGAATCCCACTGGTGACCTTGGGCACATCACATACTTTCAACATCCAGAACTCCCCATGATAGGTCTGCCTTAGGGTCACCATCAGTTGGAAATGACTTGAAGGCACACAACAGCAACAACAGAGTCATTGTTTACTTTTGATTTGTATTATAATAACAAGCAAAATGTTCAGAAAGCTATTGCCTGAGGTGGCAACCTCCCTTAGCCTAATGGCAGGGCCAGCCTGGATTCTTGTACTCTAAGTAACACTGAAAAACTATTTTGTCCTCTATTTATCCCTGTTTCCTTCTCTGTTCCTTTTTCCAGTTGTCTATCTTATGTCAAATTTACGACTATAAACTCCTCAGGGCAGGCACAAAGGCTGGTGGCAAAGTGGAAGCAATACTTCATCACACTACTGACATGGAATCCACCAGCTGCCACTGGTAAGACGTACAACAACCATTTGAGTGAAAGAAAGAAAAAATCCACCAAAAAGTACCCTGGGAAAAAGTTTGTAAGTTGCTCTTGTAATATGCTCTGTGTCATTTTAGTAGAGCCTACTTCTTTTTCCTTTCAAGTTTTAAATTTTCTACTAATGACGCATCTCATTGGTTTCTTTATTACCTCATTTCAATATCCTCACAGCACTATTAGGCATTAAATGGCTTTATTCTCCATTCTGCAGGATTTGTGTTCGGTACATGTATTTTTTTCACAGATCTCCCTATAAGGATTCTTACAAGAGTTGCCACAGCCACAACATGAATCAAATTCTAGGTAGTGTGCATGTTTATTTGCTTTGGGTAGGCAGTGGTTTCTATGGCTACTGCACATCTGCTTAATGCAGTTTGCCATGCATTTTTGGTAGCTGTCTCAGAGCAGATATTTAAAGCACACGCTGACCCTTTTGACTAAGCACAGCAACCTACCTGGCATGAAAACTAGGCTTGTTCCAAGCTGCATGTTCTGGAAAGTGAATGTTGAATACTCCAGGTGCTGCTTTTGAGCTGTGTGACAAATCCCCTTTTTGTCAGAGTTCCTAGTCTGTCTTCTGAATAGAGAAACTTGGGTCTGCTCCCACTCTGAGGGTACTATAAGATAAGGTTTATTTTATGTCATCCCCCTGCTTCACTTGTAGAATTCTACAGCATCCAGGTGACGTTGTCCAGTGGCCATGATGGGATTCTGAGAAATAAAGTCCAAAAAAAGTAACTTTTCCAAGCTTTGACACTATCTTCCTTTTGTAATCCTCCAATGTGTTGTTGCATCACTTCCTTTGCCTTTTCTGTTTGCACAGGAAACCCATTGAAAGCAAAACAGAACAACATCAGAACACCTTTTGATCATTAGTGCTGAAAGCCTGTCCGTGAAGTGCCCAAGGGCTCTATAGCACAGCTAAAGACTTTCTCTTCCAGAATCATCTGGAGTCAGAATTAACACAAAGGACTTAGCACAGCTCTATTCTCACAGTCCAGGCAATGCTTCAATCCATGCACAGGTTCTCCAGCTTGACTCCAGATATCTTGCTGCTCAGTGCAGTGGCAAATGATACTTCCCACACGTCAAAATAAATAGCATCCAAGGCCGCTCAGGTTGTTTTGCTCTGGAGATGGGACATCCCACAACTTCCCAACTCTGGGAGGAAAATGAAAATAGATTTTAAAATGAGGGAGGAGCTAAAAAGAGGCTGGGAAAAGAGCAAACATTTCATCACCTGCTGTGATTTTGTGGTTTAAGCAACAAGCCACATTTAAAGCAAATCATCGTTCATTTGGACATGTGAACACATTTACTATCTGTGAAAATTTTAAACATCTCGGATGGAATTCTATGGTGTAGTTATGAATGCATAAGTGAGAGTTACACATTTGTGGCTGCTTTGTATTCAGAATTGCTACATATTCCCCCATTTAGGGGACACATAAGAACTGTGAAAGTCCCCCAGGCCTCATGTACTGGGCAGCAGCCACTGTGATCGATGAAGGTCTGTTCCCCTGCCAATAGGGAAGCAGCTGACAGACAGTCCAACCCTCCCTCATGTGAGCAATTTCCTCCTGGGGTGGATTGTGATAGGGATCCTATTTCTGCAGTTTTGATTATATCTTTCCCCAGTGAAACCCACGGCTGGTTAATGGCATGCCTTGTTCATAATGTGCATACATTTTTTTCTGGCTGGGATATTATGTTCTAACATTCTTTAGCGACTCTCTTGAGCACTTCATAAATCTGCAAAGCATACAGGAAAAAAAAAGATGAGCCCATTAGTAAGTGCAGCTAGATTATAAAAAGATTCCACTCCTGCACTGTAAAAATATTAGAATCAGAAAGACTTGGTACCAAGAAAACATGATTTGAATAAGTGTATGCAAAAGTATTTGATCACTATATTAACAGTGGGTAGTGGCAACAGCAAAATTAAGTTGTTTCAGATGAGTGTTAAAACTTTATTCTTTTTAAAGCACAGGTCTATGGTTACCCAGAAGAAAATCCTGCTACATTGAATGGGTAGTATCTCTAGGTAAATATCTGTAGATTTGCTCTGTTAAGCAACACCTTATTTATTGAAGAGTAGCCATGTAGCTGTGACACTGCTAGGAAGTAGTTTGACAGTTATGTGTGAGCAGTGCTATTCAGAAACCAAGGCCCTTTTCGCATGGCATTTGCCATGTGAAAGGGCCCCTCAAGCATCGTGCGATTGTGAGGAGTGATCTGCACGATGCACTCACAATTGTGTGACGCTCCAGGGTGGGGCAGGTGCTACTCACACACTTTTTCATTTTTGGCTGAGTGATTGTGCATTGCTCCAGGGCCCCGCGCACACTTGCCGTGCGTGCGGAGCCTCTGGAGCTGCGCCGGTCGCGCTTCCTGCCCCAGCGCAGCCTGGGAAACTCCCAGGCTGCGCTGCGGAAGGAAGAGGCGGGGCTCTCGTGCTGCCTGCTCAGGAGCAGGCAGCTCCTGCAGAGCTGAAACAGTGGGGACGCAAGAGCCTCTCGCTGGAGGCTGCTCGCATGATCCCCACACCCCAGCGCCGGAAAATGGTAAGGTGTGGAAAGGGCCCAAGAGTGGGATTTCAATAGATTTAGTTCCACTGGCTTCAGTGAGGGCTGTTAGCCCAATTCTATTTTTGTTATTGTTGCTGCAGTGGAATATGTTGTTGGTTGGTTTGCTTAAATACTTATAGACCAGTGCATACCACGATAGTTACAGTAACATCTTATCTGACACAACTGTTAACAGGACTGTCTCACTAACTTTTAATCCAGCTGTCATTCCTTTATAATACTTCCATACAAAATATTATTTGTGTTCATGGAGGCTGGAAGACAATACATCATGCCCAAATTAACCCTACCATTAGGTAGAACAAAGTTGTCATGAAAGGACAGCAGATGGTTAGTTGTTTTGATGTATCATCATTTTATTTTTACTGCCAAAAGGAAAAGAAACAAACAAAACAAAGCAAATAAACACAAGCAAGAGGCACTTGTGAGATCTTTTCTGTGCCAGGTGCCAAAATGGGAGAGTGCGGCTTGGTGCGGCCCTGGGAGGAAGCAGGAACTGGCAGCCAATGAATTTGGCTGGATGGCCATCTGTCGGGAGTGCTTTGATGTGGCTTCCTGCATGGCAGGGGGTTGGACTGGATGGCCCCTGGGGTCTCTTCCAACTCTATGATTCTATGATTCATTTACTGTGGAAAATGTCGTGTTGAACACAGCAGACTTTCTGGGAAGAGTACTAGCTAGAAGTGCGCTACGTGTTATTTAGCTGTTGCCTACAGGTTTCTCCCTATTTCTTAATCCGTCTATTAGTCACAACTTTTGGGCTGGTTGGCATGGCTCCTGGATCTGGGATAGTTGTCACCAGTGTCTCCCAGGTATTGGTAGCATTGGGAGGTCCCATTAAGGGACTGAGACAGTGTGGGGCAAACTCAGTCTTGCCCAGCCTGAGGGCAGATACCCTCCCTACAACCCCTGATGGCAGGGGGGACAATGTGGGCCATCAGCTCAGGTGGATCTCTTCTTGTCATCTCAAGGGTTCTGGCATCAGGCCAGAAGGTCAGGCTTATTGATCAGCAGGGGGTTGGTTGATGCCTGGATCCAAACCCGTGCATGTGCCAACTCTTATCTACAGCTGTAATCAATAAAAATTGTGGCCTATTCCTTCCAACCTATTCTGGTGTGTTATTTTGTGTGGAGTGAGACTCGCCCCTGAACATGCAATGCCTGCTTTATTCTCCTGACTAAATCATGTACTTGAAAAATCCTCTGTGCAATTCTCTTTGATGGTATCAGTTGCCTGTATCAAGTAACCTGTGATATGAAGAGTAGAGGAACGAGTCCAGGTAATTCCTTTGTGTTTTCCTTGAAACAGTTTAGGATTGTTGTCAGGAGGACTGACAGTTGCTGCTATGCATTTGGAGATCTGTTTGTGCTCATATCTTTCCGCTGATGTTTCTGCGCTGTTTGCTGAAATCTCTGGATCGGGATCCCATTCTCCCTAGAGCTAGTATACTGTAGTGGTTTGAGTGTTGGACTAGAATTCTGGGAGACTAGGGTAGCTGTAGAAACTCACAGAGTTAACCCTGGGTAAGTCACATTCTCTTGGCCTCGGAGGACGGCATTGACACACCTTTAAACAAATTTTGCCACAAAAATCCCATGATAGGTTTACTTTAGGATCACTGTATATTGGAAACAACTTGAAGGCAAACAACAGCAACCCAGCTAGAAAAACAAAACCCAGCTGGTTGTCAAATAGCGTGGATCATTTAAAAAAAGAAGAAGAAGAAGAGGTGAAATTGATCATGATAAAATGGACAGGCAGGCATGACTTCTACTGTGTACAACACCCTGACAGAATATTTGATTGATCATCTTTTTCCATTTTGCTCTTAGGAGTATCTCATTTGTCATTTGCAAGCCGCACTGTGGCTCCTTTCCAGCAGTTTAGAGCCTTAATGTGGCAATAAGTGTGTCACTTGCAGCCTCGCTGTACTAGTAGGGCTTCATGGGAAGAACCACATGAAACTCTGTGTTCCCTAGAGATTGGAAAGGGAGCCTGTTGCTACACAGAAAAGCAAAACAATCCCCCGAATGGTTGCTAAATCTTTCCCTGGACCATAGCAGGTGATCCCATAAGATTGGAAGGGGAAATGTTTAACACTGTTCTATCGTAAATGGCATTTTTTTTTAAAAAAAAAATGCACAGATGAAGAGGTCCTCTTAGTTGTGCAGGGCTGGCAAGTGTGCTATTTCTGGCTTCACACACTATCTACCTGAAAGGTAGTAAGTAGTTCCAGGGCTGCCTCAGAGCCACCATTGTTGGAACACAGTTGATAATAGCTAGGTTGCTCACAGGCCATAACTCAGCCCAATTATTATTCCATCTGCTGCTTGAAGAAGGAGTACAAACCAAAAGATTATTTTATTCTTGCCAACCTTGATTGTGCTAATATAGGGCAGGTCAACCAACTAGGACAGAATATGCCAGAAGAATTTGTTCTGAAGGCCTACTATATTGGCTGCCTGAAAAATATTCAGACACTGTAGCTAACAAGGGATGCAGCTGATTACTTCTTGCCAGGGATAAGAGTGCCAAAAATGGATACCTTATTCCATACGTTAGAAAAGTTACTTTTCTAGATTGCAGCTCTCAGAATCCCCCACCCAGAATGGCAGCCAGCTATGTTGCCTGGGGTATTCTGGAAGCTGTCTTCCAAAAAAAGTAAGCTTTGGCTTTCAGTGACTGGAGGTTTGCTTCTGGGGAAAATTTAAGTTGATAATCTTAACTATGAGGACCTAAATCACCAGATCCTCTAAAGTTTCCTTCTTCTTATCCATTTCCTTCTTTCTGCCTGCTAAGAATTGTAGAGAAAATCCTACTCC
The DNA here is from genome assembly GCA_030412105.1 of Cyclura pinguis. NCBI lineage: Eukaryota > Metazoa > Chordata > Lepidosauria > Squamata > Iguanidae > Cyclura > Cyclura pinguis. The sequence goes on from CM059599.1 coordinate 126,202,487, forward strand.
AAGTTTTGTTGTCCTGTGGGTATAAACAGATCAAGACAAGCAGCAGAGTCTTCATTACTGTGGGACCCCAATGGTAAAATCCTTTCCCAAGGGAAGGAATATTTATTTTAGGCCATTTCTGCACTAGACTGTTATAACCCTATTATTCCACTTTCAACATCCTATGGAATTCTGAGGTTTGCAATTTAGGAAAGGGCCTTTCAGGGACTAAGTAGGGCCTGTGCCCCTCACAAAGTGGAGAGGGAAGTATCTCTTCTCTGCTTACCCCAGAAGTCACACACATCCATATCTGACAGCTTGTTAAAACAATAGCTGAACTTAAGAAACCTATGACTGGGGATGGGGATGGGAATTCTAATTGACTTCTGATACTGATGCCTTTGTTCTTTAGGCCAGATTGCTATGGAGGACCATAAAATGCACAAGGAAACTGCATAGTGACAGATTGGCAAAGTATCTGAGGGTAATATCTAATTTATTTTTATAATTAAAAAGAAGCACTCCTCAACCAAAAAAAAAGTGGATTACATTGCAAGAGACATTATTTAAGTGAAAAGGAAAAGGGGAAAAAAACCTAATCCAAAGTAACTAGTAGTAAATGAGCTACTAGCTATCATTCCATAGATGGCACAGAAACATCTGAGATTCCCAGCCAATTCAGGTAAGAAGAGGGATCAAAACTCTTGAACGGACACCAGGGCCTCTTCATGATTCTACAGATACATGGCAGAGTTTTTGCCTTTAACATCTCTCTCTGTGCAGAACAACCTTCATTGGATCAGTTTCTGTTAGAGAAGGGAACACTTGGGGGTGACTTAAACTGAAGATATCTTTATATGTAAATGTACAGATTAAGAATCACGTGGCAGAGACAACAGTAAGCTCACCCCTCTCACCTCAGTGGCTGAATCCATTCAAGCCCTAGCAGCTGAAATCTTAAGAGTGCAGAATGCTGCATTACTTGGCAATCTCTTGTCTAGTTTGAAACTTAATAAGCAGCGAAGGAAAACCTGGATAATCCAGATCAGAGTTTGGGATCCAATTCTTGGCCATGCTAGCTGGAGGGTTCTGAAAGATGTACTCTGTACAAGAAACATGTCCAAGCTCTGCTTGAAATTCTTAGAATATTTCATTTGGTCAGGAAATACTTCATATGGAAGTTCAGCTCCCCATCCAGGACACTTAAACACAAGAGCTAAGGATACCTAATTCTAGCCTGTGTAGATTCTGATACAACATACAACAATGACAAGGCTGTGGACACATTTGATATACAAGTGTTCTCACCAGGAAATTAAGAGTTGGTCATGCTTGTCTATGGTGTAGATTCAGTGGCAAATCTGGACTTTCTCCCACTGATGGGATGAGGTTTCATGAAATCCAGAGCAGTAATGGTGCTGGTGTCTCCTTCACCACACTATTTGGGGCAGAGTTTGGACTCTGTGTTACAGCACACGATTTGCACACCAAAGATCTGAGTTTCAATTTTTGGCCTTTCCAAGTATGTATTTATGTGGAGGTGGGGGGATCAGACTCATGTCTCAAACTCTAAAGCAGGATTGGGAATCATGTAGTTCTCCGGATGTTGTTTGGCTGCAAATCCCATCATCTCTAGCCATCGTAGCCCATGGTGAGGAAAGCTGAGAGTTGTGGTGGAACAAGATCTGAAGGGCTACATGGTTTCTGCTTGTAGAATGCCCTGGATGGCCAGTTAGTGTAGACAATCCTGAGCTGAGATGGATCAGTATAAGAGACACCTTCACGTTCTTCCTACCATATCTGACCAGAAATGTCGGCATTAAATGCCAAAGCTGTCTAAATTGTCTTTAAAACAACTACAGAGATTTTTTTTAACCTGTTTTTTAATGTGCCATTTTTCACAGTTTGGATCTGGGTAGATTAGCTGTCCAATTTGTTGCAATTTTGCAGATGTTTGCAACCAAAGTTTTTTTGGTGTGTGTGTATGACAGATGCAGGTCTGCTGCTGCACTTTCTCATCCCTAAAGATGGGAGCAAGATCATCGAGTGCCACCAGTTCATGTTTCAGCTGTGACTCACAAAGGCTAATAATTCATCATGGGTTCTTTTGCAGCCCTATTTTTGGTTTGCTTTCAGCGCACAGCCTCCGTGAAGAATCCCAGGTGTTCTCACTCTGAGCAAAGTGAACGTGCAAGGATTGCCCTCAGCAGAGCAAATGTGCTCATTAAAAATGATTTCTGGGAAGGGGCGAAGACAACTCATGGTTTCAGCTTCTCCTTGCTGTAACCTGAGGAAGCACAAATACACCTGAGAACGATGAACATTAGGTCACCAGGGATACTGAGGGTGAACCTGTGGCAGGCTAAGGAATTATGGATGATATTGATTGTATATTTGAAGCAGCTTTCCTAAGTTTCATCAATTATGACTGATATTTCCAGGCAAGTTCTGCGTCCTGGCTGACGGGACAATTGTATTTGCAAAGACTGGCTAATTAATCAAATAAATTAATCAAATAAATACACCTGAAAATATTAAACATCAAGTCACCGGAAATACTAAGGGTGAACCTGGGCAAGCTAAGGAATTATAGATGATGTTGATCATATATTTGAAGCAGCGTTCTTAAGTTTCATTAGTTGTGACTGATATTTCACAGGCAGGTTCTGTGTACCAGCTGATAAGACAATTCCATTTGTCAAGACTGACTTATTAATCAAATAAATCTTAATATTGGCCATTTGCACATTTATTTATTTTTCTAAAAAAGGAAGATTTGAGGATTTGTCCTTCCCATCATTGTGGGATCACGTTTCAGTCAAATGAAAAGATTTCCATATAATAATCTCTGATGCTTTTTCACCTGCTAAGGTGATTAGGTACAAAGCACAGCAAAGTTTCTGTGCACCTAATAGCCGTATAAAAGAGGGGAATTTCAGTTCCAGAAGCTTGTCATTCAGGAATCATGCATCAGTAACACATGTGTGTACGGGGGTGGGAGGTGGGGGCACTGATGAAATACCTTTTCTACATCATCATTAACACCCCTCTTTATAGAAACCCTGCAAAGCTTGGAAATATATAGATGCAATCATTTTAGAAGTAAGTATTTCAATTATGTGCTGCAGTGGTTGAAAAAATAACCTGTTGCCATCAACTCACTACAGGGGTGAAAACAAGTAACTCATGCATTACTTGCGGTGCTCGTTACTTTTCAGTGACTTTTTTAATGGAAAAACATTTGGAATTGATAGGAGAGTTGCATAAAACTTGAAAAAAAGTCAAGTCAGAGGACCTATAAAAATGCCTTTTACAAGTCATGTTTGAAAGTAACTAGGGACTTTTACTTGTTCCACCAAGAAAGTAATGTTGCTCTTACTTACATTATTTGAAATGTGGTTTTACTATCTTTTGCTCCCCCAAAATTAACCAGTTACAGGTAACTGTATTACTAGTAACCCATTACTTCCAAACTGTGAAAACCTTCTCTCTCTCTCTCTCTCTCTCTCTCTCTCTCTCTCCTGCCTCTTGTCATCCTGTTGCACAACCTTTATTTTTTTTCATAGCTTTCCTCTATAACAGTCAGGGATTGTCTCACTATGTAATGCCATGTAGTTTCTTGTATGGGATGAGCAAAGAGACTGAAAGTATGGATTTTGGTATTTTGGATAAATATGAAGGAAGATTAATCCCTTTATGCCCCTCAGGCTTCATTCCAGACAAGCTCTCTAAGCCTGGGGTGGGCAACTGCACAGGGATTCCCCCTGACCTTCAGCAGGGCACACAGACTTTCTCTGAGGAAGCAGAAATGAGGGCATGAAACTTTTGTCCTCATTTTTGGCTGTGCATCAGCCTTTTTTTATTTATTGTCCCCAGGTGGCAGTAAAGAGTCAACTGCCACATTTTCAGTCAGTTTTTCGGGGCATTTGCAAGGGGAAAAAAATCCCCTAAATAATAATAATAAAACTGGAGCTTGGAAGCGTCCTGGAGAATGTCAGGGGCTGTGAAGAAGGGGTACACTTCCCTCACCTCTGCCCTATGTGTGTACAGTTACCCTTCCCCACCCCAGCTGTAAGATATAAAAAGCCTTTTGGTACTAACTGTGAAAATCCTACAAGTGATGTGAAATATGCATTGAATTATCTCTGCTTTTCATGGCTGTTATTTTTGAGTTTCATACCACTTCTGAAATGCTAATAAATAGATATTGCTTTCCCAAAGGAAACAAATTGCATTATATTGTTACTTTTGGGATTTTTTAAAGAAAGAGCCAAATATGTGTTAAACAAGTTTTTCTTTTTTTTTAAAAAAAGACAAGAGTGCAGGAGGGGGCGTCATAGAATGATCCATATGTACTTGAACAAGATGGAGAACATGGGGGGAAAAAGAAGTCAAGAGAACAACTTACAGATTCAAAGGACAGCATCCTGATATATTTTCTGTTATTGCTGCTCAGACAACATTCCCCAATGTCTTTATAATTGCTGACAATAATTACAGTAGTTATTGGTTCTTAATAATTCCCACTGGCAAGTACAAGCAATACAAATGAAATAATGGTGCCAAAAGTGCTCAGGAATATGCAACTAAAATGATAAAATAAACCAAAGCTGAAGAATATGATGATGGCAAAGTAATTTTCTGAATGGCATGAAGTAACATTGGAGGAAGAGGGGGAGGAGGAGTGCTGAGACTGGGACTGGGATTAGGACTAGGACTAGATTGTATTCTGTTTACTGACCAGCCACTGTTAATGAGTGATGGAAACACCATGACCTGCTAGGAATGCATTTTGTACTTATCGGCCAAGACAAGAGCTGAGACTAGTGTCCTGATTAGGGCAATGTAGTAAGAATTTCCCTTGGAAATCTCTTCCAGCTGGTCGCTTCCATTGGTATTATAAATCCACTCTATGATTTATTCCAGACTTCAAAGGAGCTTCCCAAGGTGATGAATCCTATCTCTGGCTGCTTTAAAGTCTGTAATAAAACCAGAGTGGATTCACCACACCACAGACATGGAAAGCTCTGGCAGTCTCTGCTTTCCTTTGCTTGGGAAGCACAAAACAGTGGGTTGAATCTCAACTTAGGCCCTTTCCGCACGGCATTTTCCATGCGAAAGGGCGCCTGGAGCATCGCGCGATTGTGAGGAGCGATCTGCACAATGCACTCACAATCGCGCAATGCTCCAGGGGCCGGCAGGCGCCGATCACACATCTTTTCATTTTTGGCTAGAAGCCAAAAATGGTGCACAATCGTGCATTGCTCCCAGGCCCCATGCACACTTACCTGGTGTGTGGAGCCTCCGGAGCTGCACCGGTCACGCTTCCTGCCCCAGCGCAGCCTGGGAAGGTCCCAGGCTGCACTGCGGAAGGAAGAGGCGAGGCTCTCGCACGAGCAGGCAGCTCGTGCAGAGCTGAAGGACCCCGGACGCGAGAGCCTCTTGCCAGAGGCTGCTCGTGCGATCCCCACACCCCAGCGCCGGAAGAAGGTAAGGTGCAGAAAGGGCCTCAGTCATACTTGGAGTAAAACTACTGAAATCAATGGGGCTTGAGTTAGTCATTGTAACTAACCTGTCTCATTGGTTGCAGTCAGTCTGCTGTAAGTATAGTCAAGTCTGGATCCAACCTATGCTATTTATACTTCTCACGCCCCAGCTTTACAAGTTTTGAATATTTATAAAGCTAGGGTGCAGAATGAACTAACTGTTCTTCCAGAGATTGTAAAAGTTACTACTGAGGACTATAAATTTCAGAATCTCCTAGGCATCATGGTTGGGGACCGTGGCGGCCAGGATATTCCACAAGTTGTACGCCCTAAAACAAATTTTCCCAAGCTCTGTGCTCTTCAAAAATTCCTTAGTTCTAGTTTCCCTCATGTTCACATGATACATTTCTTACGCCCGAGTATCATCTGTAAAATGCAGTAGCTGAAATGGACTCCCTAGAAGCTTGTCTTCAAAGGAAAGCTATGCAAGTTTCATATTGCATCTGAGAGCATTATGTTGTTTCCTCAGGAGGTCAGGTCCATGTTGCATGATATTCAGAGTGTTGTGTGTGTTATCTTCCTGCATTCTCATTTTACTGCCTTCATCAGCTAAACACCCTTTGAGCTATCAGTAATGAATGTTAATGAAGTCAGTTAATACTGCACTAGGAACATGTGTGCTTTCAGCTTTTGCTGACTTTCCTACAACCAGTCTTTTCCTGGGCATAATATGCCATCTTCTGCTAAACTTGGATAGCCTTAAGGAGTGTATTATATTTCATCCTGAAAGCTCTCTAATGGGTTTGTATTTAAATAACTCAAATTAATACCCTAATATGCATGTACTTGCTTGCAAATGTATTACTATTAGGTAGCCTCTAGGGTTTCTTCTGTACAAAGATGCCCAGATATAATAGCTCTCACACAGGACAAGGAGGTTCCTTCTCAAGTATCGTTTTATTGCCTGAAAACATCCTGAGACTGGGCTATAGCAAACCCTTTTGAAAGGAAAGTATACATCCGTGGGAAATATTGCTTGAATGGTGGGTTTTCGTCCTAATCTCTTCAACAATTTAGGCCCTTGGCAAGACTTGTCAAAGTAGAAAGCTCATACATGTTCCTCCCAAACAATTCTGTTTGGATAATCCAAGCAGAAGCACTGACAAGTTCCAGGTGAAGTTGCTGTTAATCTCACTTTTCACCCCGTTACAATGTACTTGTCACTGTGCAACTAATCCATCTCAGACCAGCACTAGAAGACACATGTAAGGCATTTAAGATGTGCCTAAAAAGTAAAGAAGTAAACTTACAAGAAGCAATGGGATTTATTTAGTTACCTAACCTTACTCTCACCTTTCTTCCAAGAGGCTCAAGAGAAATTTTTCTAAGTTTCGTTGCTATGGAGGGTAGGATTTTTTTGGTGGGGCAGGGGAGCAACTGTTCCACCAAGGTCCAAGGTGGTATAGTGGTTTGAGCATTGGATTACAGCTCTGGAGACTAGGGTTCTACTCCCTCTTTGGCCATGGAAACCTACTGAGTGACCTTGGGTGCGTCACATACACTCAGAACCAGAAAACCCTATGATAGGGTCACCTTAGGGTTGCCATAAGTTGGAAAGAACTTGAAGTAACAACAACAACTGTTGCAGCATGCCGAAAGGGTCAATCCTTCTCTCTCAGCTACAATCCCACTTGAAAATATCCCCCTGCATGGTCATTAAGCTAAGAAATAAACCCCAGACATTGCTGCCAATGAGCACTCAGGGATCTAAAAGTCCTGCAAAATAGATTTAGGGCTTCCAGGCATTCTCCCAGCCTGGTACCAGTTAGACCCAAATCTGCTTAGATTTAGGACAGTTTCTGATTCTTTCTGACCATGCCTCATCCCTATACAAAAGCCTGGATTTTAGGGCCAGTATAAAAAGTCTCCTCCAGGTCACTTATCAGAGTCAGCAAACTCATAGAATCATAGAATCTTAGAGTTAGAAGAGACCACAGGGGCCATCTAGTCTAAACCCCTGCCATGCACCATCAAAGTATTCCCTACAGATAGCCATCCAGCCTCTGTTTGAAAAATTCCAAGGAAGGAGACTCCATGACACTCCAAGACAGCATACTCTATTGTTAAACTTCTCTTCTGGAATCTCTTCTGTAGTTTGAATCCATTGCTCCATCCCTCATAGGGCATGGTTTCCAGGCCTTTTACCATTTTGATTGCCCTCCTCTGGAAATGTTCCAGTTTGTCAATATCTTTCTTGAATTGTGGTGCTCAGAATTAGACATGGTATTCCAGGTGAGGTCTGACCAAAGCAGGATAGAGTGTTTCTATTAGTTCCCTTGACCTAGAAACTATACTTCTATTGATACAGCCTAGAATTCCACTGGCTTTTTAAGCTGCCACATTGCATTGTTGATTCATTTTCAACTTGTGGTCTACTAAGACTCCTAGATTCCTTTCATGTACTGTGGTCAAGCCAGTCCTCACCCATCCTATATCTGTGCATTTCGTTTTTTCATGCTCAAGCATACTACTTTAAGTTTTTTGCTGTTGAATTAATTTAGTTAGTTTTGACCCAGCTCTCTAATCTGTCAAGGTCATTTTGAATTTTGATCCTGTCCTCTGGGATATTAGCTACCCCTCCTAAGAATGCCCTCTACTCCATCACCCAAATCATTTATAGAGATATTGAATAGCACTGGGCCCAGGACAGAACCCTGTGACACCCCACTTGTCACCTCTTTCCAGGATGAAGAGAAGCCATTGATGAATACTCTTTGGTTTGATTGGTCAACCAATTACAAATGCACCTAACAGTAGCAATGTCTAGCTACTGTTGTGTTAAATTGTAGGCTATAACTCCTTGAAGATAAGGACCTGTCTTCTTGTTCTTATTCTCTTAAGCACCACCCACAGTTGTGATACCATATGAATTAAGCTGTAAATCAGTGTCATCATGGAACTGTAATCTCTTGGTATTTTTCTCCTCCTCCTCCTGCTCCTCTTTTCTTTTCTCTGTTTTCCTTTTTTTTTTTTAAATTACAGGAAAATCCATTTACAAAGAAATGGTGGACAGCAGCACAATGTTGTTGCTGAGCTGAATAGGAAAATGTCACTGAATCGCAATCCATGGAGAAGGTGGAAGATGGGTTGAGAATTCTCCTCCTGTCTCTAGATTTCTGTTTCCTCATTGCATGTTGGCTTTTATAGCCAGCCATCAGAGAGGGAAAATCAATCCAAAATGATCTCTAGCTGGAAACTGACTAGGGCCATTTCTGCCCTACACTGTTATAGTGCTATTATTCCACTTTTAACATCCTATGGAAACCTGGGGTTTGCAATTGAGGGAGGGGCACTTAGCATTCTCAGCCAGAGAGCTCTTGGGCCTCAGTGAACTACAGACCCCAGAATTCCACAGGATGTTAAAAGTGGAACAATAGCACTATAACAGTGTAGGGCAGAAATGGCCCAGATATTAAAGGTATCTGATTAGATCCAGCTGTGAAACTGTTCACAGCATAGTCTGAGTATTCAGGAAACAGAGACACCATTGGCTCCACTCTGCAGATTTTCTTCCAAGTAGGGTATGCTTACAGCAGTAACTATAGAACAAGGGTTGGGTAATGAGAAACGCTGCGTCACTTGGTAAGACGCAGGGCAAGCAAGCTCCTCAGGACCAGAGTGAGCTGGACACCTCATAGACAGATTTTTGGCCAGCATATGTTATACCTTTTAGTTATGTCCTTTTTATTATTGAATTTCTGTTACCAGGACAAGAGAGAAATACTTATGGGTTTTTTTTTCACTCACATACCCAAATAAAGTGGCTGCACTAGGTGTTTTGACTTGGGTGTGTGCTGGAGGCTTTGCAACAGCCCAACTTACTGGAGTGGAGGATTTCTACACTCCGAGGCTGTAAAACTCCCCATTTCCTTCCAAAGTTTTCCCAGCATCATATGGACTTATAGGGGATAACAGAAAACTATTTGTCCAATATTTACTGTTCTTTTCAGGTCTCAGTGTCCCATAGTACCAAACAAGGGCTAGTTCCACCCTATACTATTATAGAGCTATTATGCCACTTTCAACATCCTGTGGAATTCTGGGGTTTGTAGTTTCCTAAGGCCAAAGAGCTCCCTGGCTGAGAATTCTAAAGGCTCCTCCCTTAACTACAAACCCTAGGATTCCACAGGGTGTTGAAAGTGGGATAATAATACCACTATAACAGTGTGGTGCGGAAGTGGCCAAGATGTTAGATTTCTGTTTTGCCCATATTACTGCTACTTCTCACTGCTTCTTCTGGGTAGAATGCCTTCTTTTTGTGGAGGATGAGACTGCATTTTCTTTTGCTTTGAGATTCTTTTTTCCCCCCACTTTCCCAAACTTACAATCTTTCTTAGGCATTTCTTCCACAAGCCAGCTTCTTTCTCCTTCCCTCTGTCACAACAGTCAATCTGTCAAGGTTCTTCCTTAGCCCTCCCTCACTTTAATACTCCTCAGATTTGCTAATCTTCAAATGTCAATTTTCCATACTGAGTTGTCCCAGTGAAATACAGGCAGATCCCTATCGTCTCATATCTGCAGGTTTGCATGCTATCACAATATTATGCCCAATGGTCAAAGAGGACTTGCAGATCGACAAACAACACTTGGTGTGTTTAACCTCTGGTTTTTCCCTGGTCTGTAGTCCTGTCAAATTTCTTTGTAATAAACTACACTTCTCTTTGTTCCTTTCTCATGTCTATGTATCAGTTTTCATCCTGAAGCAGATGACATTTTAACACCAGGACTAGCCACCAAATCACTAGTGGGCTGCTTTTATGCAATTACAGCAAATGGGGGATAATATATCCCTAGTTCCACAGTGCATGCAAAATGCAAGTGCACTTTTGGAGAAATGTTTGCTGTTACCCAGGTATAAATGGCACTTGTTCAAACAAAAGCTTCACCTGTGTGCTTTCTGTGTGGGAACATAGATATGAAATGAAGTGAAAAGCTTGTTTAAGTGAGTAAGGACCAGTCCTGCACAGAAGAGAAGGCAGCAGCAAGCCATTATTGTCATCATTGTGCACTTAACCATGATGGTTTCTCCTAATGGCATCTTTAGATTTGGCCTCCCATACTTAAGGTGCATGCTAACACAGGAATAGAGCTACAGATGACAAAACTTGAGTTTATCTTCTTTTTCCAAACAACAACAGTGATGCTCTGTCTTCAGAACTTTACCTATGAACCACTGCTAACAGAGTTTTTGGAATCTGGTTGGTTAGTAACAGTGCATCAATCACAGGTTGATAATCCCATCAGCATATATCACTAGTGGAGGATTACAAAATATTTGGGGATTTTTGTGGCTGTATTTAATAATTCTCATTGTTAGAGACAATGGGTTGGATTTGGCTTAGATATGATTTAAGGAAGGTACAATGAAACCAGGGAACTTAACTTACACACACACACAAGCACACATACATGGTACACTGAATGATTCCCAAATATTAAGTATAGGATGGAGGACACATGGCTGGATAACAGTATGTGTGAAAGGGATCTAGGAGTCGTGGTAGATCACAAGCTGAACATGAGTCAGCAGTGTGTTGCAGCAGCCAAGAAAGCCAATGTGATTCTTGGTTGCATCAGTAGGAGTATGGTGTCTAGAGTGAGGGAGGTAATGGTACCACTCTATTCTGCATTGCTTAGACTTTATTTGGAATACTGTGTCTAGTTCTGGGCAGCTCAATTCAAGAAGGATATCGACAAGCTGGAGTGTGTCCAGAGGAGAGCGACCAAAATCGTGAGGGGCCTGGAAGCCATGCCCTATGAGGAACTGCTTAGGGAGCTGGGTATGTTTAGTCTGCAGAAGAGAAGGTTAAGAGGGGACATGATAGACATGTTTAAATATTTGAAGGGATGTCATGTTGAGGAGGGAGCAGGCTTGTTCTCTGCTGCTCCAGAGACTAGGACAAGGAGCAATGGATTCAAACTGCAGGAAAGGTGATTCCACTTGAACTTCAGGAAGAACTCCCTAATGCTTAGAGCTGTCCAGCAGTTGAATATGCTGCCTTGGAATGTGGTGAGTCCTCCCCTTCTTTGGAGGTTTTTAAGCAGAGGCTGGATGGCCATCTGCCGGGAATTCTTTGATGGGAGTTCCTGCATAGCAGGGGGTTGGACTGGATGGCCCCCGTGGTCCCTTCCAACTCAATGATTTTATGATTCTATTTATTATGAGGTTTCCCTTTACTTTTTCATGTTCTGGAACAGTATTTCAGATCATGGCCATGATTTTATATCACCTATTTGGCTATGTAATCACTCTAGTTAGGTAGCTAAGTAGCATCTCCCAGTTTGACTCACTTACCATGCAGCAGCCACTGTGAGCGACAGGGTCTGTTTCCCTAGAGTCTGTCAATCAGGAAACAGGTGAGAGGTGTCTCGACCACCTCCTGCAAATGGTCTTGATGCAACAGTCAGAGGCTGGGTCACTACTGCAATTCCCACTTGCACTAGAGATTGCTCATCAAGGTGAGTGGAAACATCAATTGCTGCATTCCAGTCAACAGGGAAACAGACCCCTGTCACTTGTAGCAGCTAATGCCAGATAAGTGTGGATTGGAGAAGTTTCATGAAAAGCAGTGGATACACAGGGATGACAAGTATGGATCAGTTATGAATGTGTAACTCTAGACCAGTAGTTCTTAACCTTGGATCTGGGGACCACTAGGGGTCTGCAGAGCACTCACAGAGGGTCTGCAAAGCCCTGCTGCTGGACACCAACAGCAGTGGCAGCAACAGGGATGTGGCAGGGGTGGATTCTGGCGCTGAAACTGATCTTTTATTTGCAAACAAGGAGCAGTTTGGGCAAGCACACACGGCTGCTGCATCCCTGACAAAAGGAACACAACAGCAAGTGGATACACATGCCCAAACTATGACTCTGGAGACCAGGGTTTGAATCCCCACTCTGCCATGGAAACCCACTGGGTGACCTCAGGCAAGTCATATTCTCTCTACCTCAGAGAAAGACAAAGGCAACAAATCTAGCCAAGAAAACCCTCCAGATAGGTTCACCTTAGGGTCGCCATAAGTCAGTTTTCAAAGAGGAGAGACATGACGGCTAGAAAGAATGTTCCCCTATCAACAGCAGCACTTTTTTGTCATGTGCCTTCAAGTCACTTCACAGTTATGGCAACCCGAAAGTGAACCTATCACAGTTTTTTGGGGGGCAAGATTTGTTCAGAGGTGCTTTGCCTTGGCCATCCTCTGAGGCTGAGAGAATGTGACTTGCCCAAGGTCACCCAGTGTCTGAGTGGGGGTTTGAATCCTAGACTCCAGAAGCCTTTAAGATTTACATAAATATTTGAATATTTAAATAATATTTGGAAATTTAAATCTAAATTTAAATATTTAAATCTTGAGTTAAGTTTTGGGGGTCTCAGCAACAAACTATATTTACAAGGAGTCCTCGGTAAATAAGAGGTTAAGAACCACTGCTCTAACCTATGCATTTGCAACAGCCTTTAGTCAATTCTGGCCCCCTTTGGTCACACTTTGGCACAAAAGTTGTATTAATGGCTACTTAATAGAGGGTCACTCCACCTCCCATGCACAAAATAAGGGAGTACAATGGTAGTTTCTCCCCTTTCCCTCACTGAGGTTCCAGAAAAGGGAAGCAGAGATTGGCTGCCAAGAACCTGAGCTTGGCAGGAGATACTTATAAGCCGCATCACAAACATGTCTCCTCCCGCCTTGCACCTTTGGAATTTCCTCCAATCAGGCAGGAAAGAAGAGAAGATAGGGCGGTGGGGTGAAGGTAGCTGCAGCTTCCCTTTGAAAATAGAACTGAAGGGAAAAAAGGAGCCCCTGATTTATATTTTAGCATGAGCATTTATGGATATCAATCCACTTCCTCAGGTGCGATGACTGAGTATTGATATCCACAAAAGCTCATGTTAAAATATGACTTAAAATAAAACTTAAAATAAAAAGTTATATTTTAACATATCTTTTAAATAAGTCTCCGACCCATCTGGAAGCAGAGACAGACTGCAGAAAATGAGGTCCCTCTAGGCTTGGGGCGAGAGCTTGCTTTTGTTATCCAAAGTTTCCTAGGTAAATGGTGCAGTTTTGTGGTCTGTGCAAAGAGCAGAGGCCTTTCTCCCTCCTTCCTTCCCTTTCTTGCTTGCTTGCTTGCTTCCTTCCTTCTTTCCTTCCTTTCGAGGTATAGGGATACTAGCACACAGTGCAAAAACATGGCAATCATTACAGGGTTTTCACAAAAATGTAAGCTCTATTGTATTTTGCCCAGGCTTCTTCAGAGCTGAACAGGAGGCTCCCAGATGGAATGGAGATGAGAGAAAGCCAGATAAAGGATAGATAGAAAGATGCATAGGTAGGTAGATGTTCACTGAGGAATGATAGCTGTTTACTTTGGGTTTTAGATTTCTTGAAAGTAATTTCCAGTAACAAATGAAGTTCTCTAGGAAGGGCTAATTATTCAGGCACATCAGCCCTCAAATAGATCTTTAAAATAAATATGAGTTACATCTTTGTATTTATCAGGATGCCATTCCATTCCTTACTGCAATGTATTCCACAGCAGGGAAACAAAAGAGAAGCTGTAAGGTGAATACAAGTGTAGGATTTAAAAAGTAGAAATAAAATGTAGGAGGGTGGTGATAATAGGGAAAAAGGTGTGCCACGCCAGATCGCTACTTACATTGAAAACGCGTGTGTGTATTTTTACACAGAGGAAAACAGACTTTTCGGGAACTTAGTTCTGTTAGTCTTTTGAAGGAAAAATGACAAAAGAGTATTGTGGTAGCTTAAAGATTAACAATTCTTTTTATATATTACCTTTCCTTGATAGCACTGCCTCCAGCTGTCCCATGCTCAGCAGATTCACCAACAACACAAGACTAGGGACCTTATCACACCATACCTTAATACCACGTTGTTCCATTAGAATCCCAGTATAGCCATTCCCGTGATGGTATCAGGTTATTAATGCTCTCTATAGCACCCTTTCGACATCTGCAGATGAGTAGCATCATCCATACTGTTCTTCCGTCCACGTTAAAGTGTCATTGCTGAGTCCTTTTCCCTACCCCACACCTCAAGATTGGTCTGGAGGTTATCGGGCAGAGATCTCCCTGGGAGTAGCTAAGAGAGGTACACCCCGGGAACACCCACACAACTATTGGATCAGCTAGGGAAGGAAGCATTGTGAGGAAACCACACTAACTCTGCTAATAGTTCTGGGAAAGGAGGTCATTAACGGATTATTTACAGCATGAAAAAAGGACACATTTCAAACAGATTGCAACACAATAGCTGCTGGTGAGCGATGACATCATTCAATAGGACTGATCCCAAACCAGGAATAATGAATTGCTGTGTCAGTGTGATAAGGCCTTGGTGTGATAAGGCCCTAGGTCAAAGAGACGCCATAAACCACAAAATTCCACAGAAACTACCTTTTTTGTCAGTTCATTCCAGACAAAACACCAAAAAACTAAAACAAACCACTTCTGCATGTGGTCACAGAAGCACATGGAGGATGGTGAAAACATGACGAAATAGACTGAAAGAGTGGATCATGTGTTGAACGTATGAGTATAATTGAAAAGGGTCAAGGGTGGATCATTAAAAAGCAGACTTGTCAAAAAGCAGGGGATGTCCGTACCCATTCCAGTCAAAATATCTATGTTCTGGAGAGTGGCCCACAACACCAACATTTCAGATAGCCATGCTTACCAAATTCACCAGCTGCTGAAGAATAAGTGGAAGTGATACAACAAGCCAGGAGAAAAAGCCAACAACATAGGAATCAGCACCAAGGCTCTGTATTCTAGAACATGGCTCCAAATACCAACTTTTTCCAGGAAAGCATGTCCAGATAGATTACAAGGAGGGGGTTTCTTGCAATTTTTGTGGCTTTCTATGTCACACCCATCTAAAGTTGTGAATGTCTGGTGAATTGGTAGGTGTGACATCACATCTCTCCTATTTTTTACAGAGTATATTTGTTGTGCATAAAATAAACCAGTAACGTAATAAAATGCAAAGGTGCAAGAATTACAAATAGGCTACTATATAACTGGAAGTGGAAGATGGAGATGCTCCAACTATGTCTGCAAAAATAAGACCAGAAGCAAATTGTCGCACAGAGCATGAACTGTTAATACCAAAAATGTAAGTAAAGCTAAAGAAGATAACTATAGTAATAATCAATGCAGAGAAATAGAAGATGACAACAAACAAGTCGAACAAGAGACCTCATCTGCAAGATCTGAGAAATCAAAGAGAAATTTATACTAAGAGCTGGGATGCTGTATAGCCAGCAGGAGAGTGACACTGCATGATCAAAAAGAAATAAGAAGATGATGGAAACAATACATTAAAGAACTATATAAAAGAGATAAAAGGATGGCAGATTCATTCAGAGGAGAACCATTTGAAGATTGTGAACCCACAATTTTAGAAAGTGAAGCAGAAGCTGCACTCAAAACACTTGGGAAAGTAAATCACTGGAAACAGATGGCATATTGATAGAGCTGTTTCAAGCCACAGATATAGAATCCACTCAAATTTCAGCTGAAACCTGCCAACAAATGTGGAAAACAAAACAATGGTCTATGGATTAGAAATATTCAATATACATTCTAATCCTCAGGAAACAGGACACTAGAGATTGCAATCACCAATGGATTAATCTCCTATGTAAGCAAAATGATGCCCAGAATTTTACAACAAAGACTTTTACCATATATATGGAGGGATAAATGGCAGCTATCCAAGCTGGGTTCAGAAAAGGAAGAGACACTAGGGATCATACTGCAAACATGCATTGCATATTTTTTTCCTTTTTTTAAAAAAAAAATATTAATGTGATTTAAATGTATTAATTATTACTTTTTTTCTTTTTTGTACTGTAATATTTCTTTTATTATCTTTAATTAATTAATTAGTGCTGATATGATTATAGATACAAAATTCAATAGAGGAGAACTGTCACTGCTGTATTTCTGTTCTGGCCATTATTATTTTTTGTTTCATTTCATGATTGTTACCAAAAGTAATTTGGGAGGGGGGAATGTTTTTTAAAAAATGTCCTGCATTGGGTGTCAAATATACTAGGTATGCCACTGAATGATATAACTTGTATTCTCATTTTAAACTCTTCAGAACATAGGCTTTCATCAGCACACATAAAAATTATCTTTTTTCTTAGTAAGAAACAATTGAACATGCCACAAAATATTGTAGCGTGGAGTGCTCTTGTTCAAGAAGCCACCCAGTCAGTCCACCAACTAACCATCCTTTCTTCCATCCATTTTGTCCCCTATTCTTGTTTCCTGTTTTTCTTTATTAGGAAATGTGGCTTTAATGAGACAAATGTAGGCACCTTGAGAGTCAGCGTGGTGCAGTGTTTTAGATGTTGGACTAGGATCCTGAAGACCAGAGTTCAAATTGCCAGTCAGCCATGGAAACCCACTTAGGTGACCTTAGGCAGGTAACACTCTCTCACCCTCAGAGGAAGGCAAAGGCAAACCATCTTTGAACACATCTTGTCAAGGAAATCCATGAGAGAGTTGTCTTTGGGTTGCCATAAGTTGACCAAATGACTTGAAGGCACACAACAGAGCCCTGATGGCGCAGTGGTTGAATGCTGGTATTGCAGCCACGAAGTTGTGAGTTTGATCCTGCAGGGCTCCAGGTTGACTCAGCTTTCCATAGGTCGGAAAAATGAGTACCCAAGTTGTTGGGGGCAATTAGCTAAACACATTGTAAACTGCTTAGGGAGTGCTTTTGTCCAATCTCAGTCACAGCACAGTTGATAAAACTAACAAAACAAACTGAATAACTCCCAGCTTGTTACTTACTTCCAGGAAGTAAGCACGGAGTCGTAAATAAAGTCCAACATAAACAAAGTCCATGGCAAGGCAGTGTCAAGGGTCAGTCCAAGCTTTCGGCAAGGCATCCAGCAAGATAGAAGGTCAGATAAGCTCTGACAACTCCTAAATTGGTCTGAAGCCTAGCGCAGCTATGGCTTGATTGATTGTTGCTGGTTATAAATTCTGAGAGAGCAATGCCGGGTCTCTCTTTGCTGCCTGCGCTCTGCAAAGCTGGGTATAGGTAAGTGTTCGTCGATATCTGAAGAGGCAGGACTTTCTACTGGAGCTGGCACAACCCCTTGTTCTGTTTGTGGCACTGTAGCCTCTTCCTCTACAGCAGGTCCTGGCATGCCCCCTGTTTCAGCCTCTGGCATGCCCTCTGAGTCAGAGTTCATGCTCTGGAAGCAGGGCATGACAGCTTTGCACTGATGAGTGGTATAGAAATGTAACTGCTATTGCTATTGCTAACAACAAACTACCTTGCATACATGCAAACTGAATGCACACATGCTGGGCCTTTGGGCACTGACCAGTGGGTGTAGAGGTAAATCCAACACTCTGAAAGCTGAGGGAGTCTAAGACAACAGAGAGCAACCTTATGAGCAATCAGATTTTTTGACCAAGGAAGAATTAAAACGATTGAAATCATCTATATGGGAATTAGCATCATTCATTCAAAAGATATTAGCAAGAAGATAGGAAACTTGACTTTTTTGTGGTAGGTAGTTGTTGTTTCAGCATAATCCACAGTTCAGTGTTGACAGGCTCAATGTATTTTGGTTTCTTTCTGAAACGGCAACTCAAATTGTGATGTCTTGTTATTGACAATCTGTACTGCTTTGTCACTTTCCACCATTGCCTTAAAGCAAGGCCTGCATTTTGCAAATGTTAACCAGTAGGAGTAGAAGAGATCAAGAGACAACAGGCTCAAGTAACTTCAGGGTATATTGGTTTCCTATTTATTTATTAACATGTTTTATTCTGCCCTTTTACCATTGGATCTCAGGGTAGAAAAATGGAGAAAATAATATAAACAATGTAGACAATTCCAAATTACAATCAAGACATGATTTGAATAAGACAAAAACATATTAACAATTCCAAACAAGTTAAAGCAGCTTAAAAAAGCTAAAAGAGTTTTCAAAAAACCATGCACATCCTTAAAAGACATTTCGAAAGTGGGGTATCAGAGAGAAAAAGGCCTTCTGGTATGCCTTTTCTTATCGTATTGCCCCCACTGGTGAGACACAAAGGAGGACCCTTCTGGCAGCAATGCATGGGGAGGGGCATTCCTTCAAGTATCAAGTTCCCAAACCATTTAGGGCTTTGTCTGTGATCACCAACATCTTGAATTCAGATTGTAAGCAAACTGATAATCAGTGTTATTCCTTGAAGACCAGTGTATATGTTGTCTGTATGTCACCCTGGTCAGCAAAATTCAGTGCAGCTTCCAAGTCATATTCATGGCAGCCCTGTGTAGAGTGCATTATAGTAATCTTACTGGGATGTTACCACCTCTTACATACCCCAACCTGTGGGATAGCAAAATTGGCAAGAAATATCATTTTCGTACAGAAACTGTACACCTATGGCTGGGAAGTGTGCGGTAAGCAGGACACTGGCTGTACACCTGGGCTAGGTCAACATGGCCTCAGCATAGCCAGGTCATAAGGTCAAGAAGGTTTAAGCAGGAAAGCTAAGAGTCAATAGGCTTCCAGTTATCCTGTCAATGACCCAACATCTGAATACAATATTCAGTGAAGCTACCTAGGTGCAGCAACCAAGCACCCCTGCTGTGCACATTTCCTACCAAAACCTTCCCCATTCACATTTACCCAGCCACAATGTTAAGAGGCTGTCAGGACTCCCATCAAGGTTTTGTCATCTGAAGTAAGACAATCAGTCTGTTCTGGACCCCTTTGTTTACTTTGCCAGAGAGCCATTAATACCCCTTTAGAGGAGGAAAAAGGGTTTAAATACCTAGCTTTGTCCCTGGCAATTTGTAGTACTTTGGATGCGCATTGGTATGTTACTCTGCATGTTGGCCCCCAGATCCCCATGCTCTGTGCTACCCTTGGACTGTGGTCTAAGCCACTCCACTTCAACTTTCTTCTGGACCAGTAAATTTCTCTTTCTCTTTCTATCCAATGTTACTTGCCATTCCCTTTGCTAGCCTTGTATGATTCATGAGACTGCTTGACTTCTCCCAGTTTCTAAGGAGAAACTGGCACTGCTGGTGGAACTCAAGGTCCCCCACCTTTTGGGGTAACAGGGAAGATTCCAGTGCATGGAATACTGTGGTGAAGTTGTCCCGGTCCAGGAAAGGCCACAAATGGTACACCAGTTCGAGCTGGTCCCCAGCCTCCAAGCCACAGAATACACATGGGCCTCAAGTGACAAAGATGTGTCTAGGGATGAGAGCCAGCATGGTCTAGTGGTTTGACTATTGGACTACAACTCTGGAGACCAGGGTTTGATTCCCCACTTGGCCATGGAAACCCATTTGAAGACCTTGGGCATGTCACACATTCTCAGCCCAGAAAACACTGTGATAGGTTCGCCTTAGAATCACCACAATTTGGAAATGACTTAAAGACACACAATAATAGCAGCAACAGCAGCAGCAGCAGCAGCAACAACAACAAGGATGCTCTCAAGCTACATACCAGCTTCTTTGGCAGAGTGCAACCCCATCCAAGAGACATTGTTTACTTGAAAACTGCCAATCAACAGAACCTTTGTCTTATTAGTATACTGCTTCAGTTTACTGGGCCTTTTTTTTTTTAATATTCAAGACATGTACAGTCATTTTAGTTGAGACTCTTTTTACTGCTTTTTCCAAGCTCCCAGAAAACGGTCTCTTTCCAGACAGAGGTCCTTTTCCCCCAAATAGCAAAATTCAGGGGAATGTAGTATTGCCCCCAACCAATCAACTCTCAGTGTGATTTACACGCATGCTGTTATTGTTGTTATTTTTTATATCCTGCCTTTCTCCCAAAATTGGGATTCAAGTGGGCTTTCAAAAAAAAAAAAAAGCTAAGAACATAAAAAGTGAACATTAAAATGAGATTAAACTATTGACAATATTACAGTGATTTAAAGCTACACTTTAAATGTCTGCACTTAAAAAGAGTGTTGCCATTTGGGTTACATAAGGACTGGCATTTAAGAATGACTTCTCTGTTAATATACACAATGCAAAGTCTTGGGTTAAACAAAAACATTATAAAGTACATCGCCTCCCTCCCTGATCTCTCATCCTTCCAAACTCTGAAAGACTGTGATACTTAGCTGCTTTTTGACAGGGGATAATATACAGTTGGCCCTCCATATTTGTGGGTTTCGACTTTGTGGATTTGATTGTTCACTGTCGCCTCTGTTGTTGCCCTATGCCATTTTTAATAGGGATTGCAAGCTTTGTGAGACTCATCTATTACGAATGAGGCTTGTGAGTCCCTGTTAAAAATGGCATAGGGCATGAGTGGAGGTGGGGGCAACCCTGCCAGCCACCCACTTCTGCCTTGTGAAGGAACCCCAATACCTCTAACGCATCCATGGTGGGTTGAATACATGGATCACATTGTTTTGTGTGTGAAATATGGTTGGGGGAGTTAGAGTTATTCCTGTTTTTTCCACTTTAATGGGGGGTCCTACACCCCCAACCCCTGCAAAAGTGGAGGGATGACTGAATTGCCAATGTTGTTGTCTTCTATGTGGTAATCAAGCAGCACAAGTAGTTATTGTAAGTACTGTCTATCATCAAAAAGAATATTCATTCAAGACAAATGAGTAGTTGTATCAGCTTGTATTGGCTGTACATAAAACAAAATTTGTTTCATGACAGAAAATATATGGCGTTTCCAAGGTTGGGCTTAATGACACTGTGTCATTTGGTCTAAAAGAGAAGGTAGATGAACCTAAACTATTATGTTCTGGGTGTTCTGTAACAGACTTGGCACTTGCTAGAGTTAAGAGCGCCTGTCTCCTTTTCCGGATTCATTGATTCTAGAACCTTCACAACTGAATTGACTGGAGATGGAGGATGGGGAAATAAAGACTTGTGCCTGGTGGCTCTGCCCCAGTCTTCATGTGCCATCCAAATCTGTGATCCTATGCACATAGAGGCTGTATCTTTGGTAAAGTTGAGAACGGTAGGGGGAAAAAAAGGCAGGGGGTGGGGAACTAAATTACAGGTGGATAGACTCAATCAAGGAAGCTATTACTCTGAGCTGGTAAAACTTGAGCAGGGTTTTAATTCACAGGGTCTCCGTAAGACAAAGCTGACTTGATAGCAAATAACAACAACAAAGTTCTCTCAAGCCTGTGGTATCTGGGGGTACAGTTTTGCAAATCATCATTTGTTAGTTTCCCAGCTATTGGGAACCACTTTGGCTCATCCTCTTTACTCCATCCGCACCCCAAAATTTGAATGTCTCTGTTGTAGTATGGGTAGAATTCCCCATTCCTTCCTTTTTGCTTGTTAGCCACATTATACAGCCTGATAGGACTCAAACAGAGAGAAAAACTATTTTAAATCAGAGGCAGGAACTAGGGGTGAGGGGCCTTCCAGATGCTGCTGAATGGCTCAGGTTGCTGGGAGTCACACTTCAGCACCATTTACAGGGCCACACAATTCCCACTTGGCTTTAAATAAATATCACTCTCAAAGGGTACAGTCTTCCCCATTGTGTAGAACACATGTAATGAGTGGACATTACTCAGCAGCTGCCAGGAGTTTTACAGAAGTTGTTTTGAAACTCACAACTATTGGAAGATTTCATGCAGGAGTTCCCTTTACATGGAGAGCTGAGGCGTTCCTTTTAAGGCTAGTGAGTATTTTTGGAAAGGTTAACATCTAATTGCAGCCATATTAAGGACGCATGAGTATCAGAAGGAAAGAAAGAAAGGTTGAGAGAAAACACACACGCATACACACACACACACACACACAAATGTGTTCTGTGAAAGAGTGCCAGCAGCTGCCTGAGATGAAACTGCAGACAGACAGTGTTTCTTTGCTTTTCCCCATGGAGAGAGGCTGGAAGGAATAAATGTGCATGGGTATCATAGATTGTTATTGACATTTTCGTTGGAACTGTATTAAATATCTAATTGGGCAATAGCTGCAGCTTGAGTAAAATTAAGCACTGGAGAATGAAACAAGCCGGCAACTTCTATAAGAACCTGCTCCAATTTCTTTGTAATCGTTAACCTTTCCAGCTGTTTCCCCAGTGATTACAAATTTGCAAAAAAGATTTTCATCCTTTTCATTTTGCCGCCCCACTCTTTTAAGAGCAAATGCCTTTACTTTTCTTCAGCTCAGTCTTGTATTGTTTATGGGACACAAGACAGACAAAACAGAAAGGGCAAATCCAGATGATCAGTCCATTGCATTTTGAGCCTTCTTATCATACTGTAAGCCAGAACTGAAAAACAATAGCAAAGCATGCAAACCATACGTGACGATAGGATTACTCCTATCTATACTGCTTTTGCTCCCATGCAACACCATAGATAACAAATAAATACCACATTAAGTGTTCACTCCAGTACAGGGTGAGAGAACCTAGAGCTTAGAAATTGTGAATGAAATTACAGGTGGGGGCTGGGCAACTGAGCAGCTGATGGAGGCCATTTTCCCTCTCTGCACCCATCTGGAAGGCTGTACCTTTGTGTTTCAGTGTGCCTCAAGTGACATTGCCACTATTTTTTTTTTGCCAATTTTAAATTGTTTTCTGTGTTTTTGGGAGGTTTGGTGTTATCCTAAGAGAAGGGGGATATTGGTCCCCCCGCAATGTCAATGTCTCCTTAGAATTTGGAGGAATTATAGCTCAAAGGAGACCTGTGAAAGGAGAGTAATGGTAGGATCTCTGATTGCTTGCCAATCTGGGCAGTTTGTCTTTCTCTGTATTCAAAAATGCCAAGAGCCTGAAGCAGTGAAGGGATTAGTACAAACCCATCAGCACTGGGTTTTCCACATGATCCTATCTGAACTTTCATGACCCCAAACATGTCTCTGGCCAGCACGATCCTAATCATGTTCTCCAGTCCAATGTATGAAAATATATTAATAAGTCCAATATATGAAAATCACATATCTCATAGGAGAGGTGGTAGGGTATGATAACATGGTGGTCTTTGGAGTGTTAGGGAGGCAGATTGCTGTGGTTTGGGAAGATTTTGGCTTGTTTGGGGCAAAAAAAAAACAAAACAAAACAAACAAACAAACAAAAAACCTTGCTTGAAAATTGGCCTGAAAAAATTAATTAGTGAGGCATCTGGGGGCTTCAGGGACCACATGTAGGAGTCCCAAGAGCCACCTGCAGCTTGGTCTTTGCCAATCCCTGTGATAGCACATAATTTGAGGGGATGGAGGAGGGTGAAATTTGCTGGGTGTTAACTCATTTTTGTGTATTAATTGCACACTTGCAAGAAAATCAGAGCAAAAAGAACATTTCACAAAACAGCATTGGGTAGTTCTCATGCATTGCCATCCACAGTGCAGGCAATTTTGCCTAGATTCCATAGGAGCTGCTCTACACTGCCATTGCTATAGTAATCACAACGAGCTGTTCGGGAAGAAATCTGTGCGTCTCTCAGCAGAAAATGTTGCTGATTTGAAAGCTACAAAATATAATATGCCCTGGACAGATGCTGAGAAGACAGGTGGGTCATTTAGCCTACCCCTGTCTTGAAAATGGAGTTAACCTAGTAGCAGAAAGACAAAAAGAAGGACAAATTTTTTAAAGGGCCAGCTCACCCTTTGCTGAAACCACAGATGCAGCATGTACAGTATATAGAATTTGATGTAGTGAACTCAGTAATAGGGATGGAAAGTGGGTGAGAAGGTAACTAGATTCTAGGTATGGCTGGCCAAAGACATTTTGCTGTCTGAGGCAAAGTTGGTGTCCCCGCTGCATTGCTGCCTGAATTGGCATTTGAATCTTATTTCTGTGCTGATGACAGAACAGTATCTCCCACCCTACTTGAGGTCTTGTGTCAGGGTCATGTGAGAGGAAACAGGACAGGTTCTATTGTATAGACCATTGGTTATCAATCTTTGCTCCCTCTGATGTTTTGGATTCTCAGAAGCCCCAGCCAGCATGGCCAATGGTCACAGATTCTAGGGATAGAAGCCCAAAATATCTGAAGGAACAAAGTTGTGGCTGCTGGCACAGATAGCTCTCTTCTTTAACAGAATGGAATAGCTGGAGATGTGACAAGAAATTTCTGAGCAAATGTGATTTCTGTTACTGAGCATCTGCTTCCTAAGACAATAATTTCACTCTGCCTAATAGTAGGGCTGGCCCTTGGTGTATGTCCACTGTGTGTTCCTGATAGATATTCTTCCCTTGTGGTTTCATTTGCAGAACACATCAATTTGTAGACCCATAACAAATACAGCTCTCCAATAATAGGGCTAATTGGCCTTCAGTGATGCTAAAAGGAAGAACAGATTATCTGTCTGACAGGCTGATTTGCCTGCACAAAGGCAGATCAGAAGAAAACAGATGTGGAAATTACAGCTCTCTTTTGCATAAGAAATGCCTATACACCTTTATCTTCAATCTCCTGTATGGTAAATTTTTATATCTCCTTCCTAATATCCACCTAGAACTAGAATAGATAATTACTGGTAGATTGCCTTTTATGTCCACTGTAGGTCAAATAAACTAAACATGATTTGAAGTTCATTAAAATTAATTCAGTTATATGTATGGTGCTGCAGATGGTATAAAGGAAGACCTGTACAATTAGAGGTATCATAAAACATGGCAGCATGAAGAAAATATGAGAAGAGTGCTAGCATCCTGAAAAGAGATGATACAATTGCCCATACCTTCAATCAGGTGTGGGCAAGTTCTTAGTGCAGATGGGCATATTGTACTTCCCTCATCCACTGAAATTGTCACACCACTGCCTTTGCCACAGAGATTTGGTGGCTGCTATTGAGAAGCCAATCATGGACTCAATTGTCATTAAAATTTGGGAGCAACCACAGCAGTTGTCTATGATGTGGGAGGGTGCTAGAGCACCTACCTGCACCACAGAGCTTTGTGGGCAGTCAGGATAGAGCATCTGCTTCTCTTCTGGAGAGTGGGAGGGAGGGAGGGATGATTTTGGCTTCTTCATGGGCTTTCAGTAGCTTCTGTTGTTGGGAGGGAGAACAAATATAGGCAGCAAAGGCCATAAAAATGACTATACCCCCTAGTCACTGCATACAGCCCTTGGTCTGCATATTGTTCGTTATTTCCTTAGATGGCTGAGCAGCCATATTGGTTTAAATCAGTGGTTCTTAACCTTTTCTTTACCAGGGATCCCCTGCAAATATAATTTGTCGCTGGGGACGCTCCAGACTTGACTCAAAATTTAAATATTTGAATTTAGACTTAAATATTGAAATATTTATTTATTTTAGGATTCAAGTCCCCATTACACACTGGTTGACCTTGAACAGATATATTGGATTACAAGTCCCATAATCCTCGACCACTGACAAAGCATCAGGTTGCTTAATCCTGTGTTTATTTTTAATGGGATGTTTTTTACACATATCCCCTGCTGGAGACTGAAGATATAAGAACATCATCGAAGTATACCTGCAAGAAATGATCATGCAGAATGTACCTGGAATTCTGCTTGCTGATTTCCTTATACTGGCTTTGCCTCTAACCACCAAAAGTACAAACTATTGAGTCTAATAGAAGCTTATCTCATTGCTGTTGGAAGTCACTGTTGCAAAATTGGCCACAATGATCCAGCTGCACATGGTAACTATATATGCCTGCTAGCTTCACTGACTTCTAGGTTTGTAGATGTAGGATTATAGTCCTAAATTCAGCATTCACTTCCACATGAATGGAAGAAGTCCTGAACAGCCGTTTATTCATTTTATTATAGAAAAATTATGTGCAGGTTTTTCTCCTACTTACAAAAGCTTACTACTTGTTGGATTCAGTTTCCACACGGTCTCCCCTGAAGACATATATTCTGTATATGTTCTGATTTGCAATGGTAATGTGTTGTTTTCATGTTTGCAGATTAACTAAAGCAGCAATGAAAAAGCTGATTTTGTAGTGAAATGAGAAAGCACTGAGTGATAACCTCTAAAATTTATGTAGCTTGAAGCATTTCCATTCTATAAATAGTTCTACAGAAAGCAAATACAATATAATATAATACAATAACAACTGTCAGAAGAGCACTGAAAGGTGTGCCAGACTAGTGTAAAGGTGCGTGCCAGGGTGGCTGGTCTGTACATACTGCTTCTTTTTATAGCTACAAACCTGGATGTATCTGAACAGAATGGGTTGGACTGCATAAAAAAATCTATTAGATAATTGCTTAATATGAACATAAATCCCAAGTGTTTGTCACCTTTGAAATCCCATGTGGCCTAGTTCATACATATCACAGGAGCACCGTTTCCCATATTATCTCCCTGTAATATAAGATGCTCTCAACTGGGGTAGGAAACTGCAGAAGAGGGGAGGATTCCATCCCCTCATAACTTTCCAGTGGCCATATTGGATATCATGCCACTTCTGGTTCTGGTAGCAGTCAAAATATGGATAAATTTGTGTTGTGGGGATCAAGGAGACTGAAACACCTCAGGTGGGGGTAGTTTGGGTGGTTTTTGACTGGTTTTTGGTTGGATTTTTTTGGCCACAAAAATTCTTAATCAGGAGGAAGTTTAGGGACTTTGTGGCACACACAACTAGGAGGAGGTATAGGGTCTTTGTATGGAAAATTCGGATGCCACAAAATTGAGCCCCAGGAGAGTGTCATATGGCCCATGAGCTGCACCTTCCCTACCTCTGCTATAGATACCATGGGTTTTCTAGATCATGCTTATGGTGCTAGTGTGTAAACAAAGTGCATGCCCAGGGATGAGCATTCTATTGTAGACATCAACATCTACATCTCTACACATTCCAGGCTCTTTTCTTTCTCCTCACTTCATGACTCAACCTTGGCCCTTTTTGCACGGCATTTGCCATGCGAAAGGGCCCCTCGAGCGTTGCGCAAATGTGAGGAGTGGTCCACACGACGCACTCACAATCACGCGATGCTACAGGGTCTGGCAGCCGCCGCTCACACACTTTTTCATTTTCAGCTGTGAGCCAAAAATGGTGCGTGATTGCACATCGCTCCAGGGCCCTGTGTGCACTTCCTGCCTCAGCACAGCCTGGGAAACTCCCAGGCTGCACTGCGAAAGGAAGAGGTGGGGCTTTCGTGTGAGCAGGCGGCAGCTGCGGAGCTGAAGGAACTGGGACGCGAGAGCCTCTCGCTGGAGGCTGCTTGCGTGATCCTTGCACCCCAGCTCTGTGAAAAGGTGTGTTGCGGAAAGGGCCCCTGTGTCAACTACATACCTTCAGGAATTTTCTGGAAGCTGATTCATACGTAAAGTTTTCAGTCTGGAACTTGCCAAGTCATATCTTTCATCAGCAGATAAGTGTTTCTTTGCTTTCTGTAGGTTTCTCATAATTTTGCTATTTTATTTCCTAATTCTTTTGCTGATAGGTTGTTTGTTTCAGAGTATTCTGGTATATTGTGCAGTTGCTTCAGTGGTATTGGCTTCTAAATTGACTTTTAATCACTGTTCTAATGTTACGTTTCATTGCTTTTGTTGTACACCACTTCAATTTCCTTCTTCAGTAGAATGGTGATTAGTAACTTTGATGTAAATAAAGAAATAAATGGAGAAAGTCAGATTTCTCTCATCTTCCAGGTTATGAAAGCTATTTAAAGAATCCCTATCAAAATGTCAGATCTTTTTGATGCTAGTCTATTCTTTAAGGAATATCAACCCAGCAATCTATATTGTTCCCAACAGATATAGTCATCCCTGTGAGCTTGCCTGTTGAAATCCTATCTTAATCCATCCTTTTTCCATTATGTAGTGAAAGTTTCAGATGAAAGGATTTTTATCTGCTTTTTAAATTTATGTTATCCGTAATAATATTTTCACATCGGCTGTAAAACAAACTCTTGAGATTTCACACACTTTGCTTCTGACATCCTCCACCTAATGCATCTGCATTTCCCTTTATTTTAACCATACTGGATTCAGGCAGAGCACAAAGGACAGTAACTAAATTTGATCTTGGGACAACTTTTAAATATAATTCAAATCCATTTATTTGAGTTGCTCAGGGGCACATATAAACAATTTCATTTATTCAATGCCGGATAAAGGGAAAGAGTGTTTATACACAAGGTTGTGAGTTCTATCCTGCCAGGATCCAGGCTGACTCAGCCTTCCATTCTTCTGCAGGTTGGTAAAATGAGTACCCAGCTTGTTGGGGGCAATTAGCTAACACATTGTAAACCACTTAGAGAGCACTTAGCTGATAAGCGGTATAGAAACACACATGCTATTGCTACACAGCTATGATAGAAAGAGCATAGAATTCTAATGATTCAAAGTCTTAATAACATTAGTAATAACATGGTCTATTGCAGGCTTTGTCAGTGTGGTGCCCTCCAAATGTTTGGGGCTGCTACTCCTAAATTTCTGACCACCGGCCATGCTGCTGGTGGTAGCTGCAATCCAGAACAGCCAGAAGGCATCAGGTTGGGCAAATCAGGTGTACTGTGTCTGTGCCAAGAGTACAGCCAGCTTCTGTGCTGATTTTCTGATGGCTTTTCTGTTTTACACAGAAAGGCTTTGCAGTTAACGGATCTGTACTAGAATGACACTTTTCAAGTACTTTTGGGATACTAGATGCTTGAAAACACTAAAGACAAACATTTAAAACTGTGGCCCTTTCCGCACGAGACAACATAAAGCAGATAATATCGTAGTGTACCGTAGTTAAGGTGGATTCTCTTGAAACGCAGTAGCAATGCCACGTTCTGCACCTCTCACCATGAATACAAATTGAAGGGGAGTGTCTCTTCTGCATTGCAGTGTCTAGTCCAGTCCCCTGGCCCGCCTTTGCCCCACGCCTCTGCCCCTGATTGGCCTCGTGCTGGCTCCGCCATTTTCTTAGTGCGCAGTAAAGCGCAGTTAACGTTTCTGCATTGAGGTGGCATAGGGGATATATGCAGATGAGGTGGCGAAAGACAGATTTTTTCGGAAGTTCAAATAATGCATCCTAGCTGCACTTTTAGACAGGACAGCTACTGGATGGCTACAATGTCATGTGGAACTGCATCCCCTGAAATGAATACAACCTATAGCGACTACGTTTTAGCAAGACCATCTGGACAGGGCCTGTCAAAGTGGAAGAAAAATGTAAATCTATGATTCTTGAAAATATGCGCTTCTTGGAAAGAAGAATCTAATGATTTACTTGCAAATCACACTTTTCTTCACTTATTCACTGTACATAAAAATATGTTTCTCTCATTCCTGCCACCCTCACAAGTATGCTTGGTGGGAATGCAAGAGAATGTCTTCTTGGTGGCTACTCCTAGGCTCTGGAACCAGGGAGCCTCAACGGTCAGTCTCCTTGCTGTCGTTCCATTGGTAGGTGAAGACCTTTTTTGATTTGAGCAATGTTCTGGGAACTGCTTCACAGGAAAAGGGCTTTCCTGGGTGTGCGTTATTATCTTTATCTTTTGCTTTTTTGTGGGTATATTTTAAATGGTCTTAATTCTATGCACAGTTTAATTGCATTCTGAATGTAACTTTTTGGATGTTTTTCTATCTATTTTTACTAGTATTTCTGCTTATCTTGTAAGTCATCTCAAATCCCAGCTTGGAGGAAATGATGAGGTAAAAATATACAGTGCATTCAGATATCAGAAAATCTACAATAAAAAATGCTA
The DNA here is from genome assembly GCA_030412105.1 of Cyclura pinguis. Classification (NCBI taxonomy): domain Eukaryota; kingdom Metazoa; phylum Chordata; class Lepidosauria; order Squamata; family Iguanidae; genus Cyclura; species Cyclura pinguis. Next base: position 126,232,620 of record CM059599.1, read on the forward strand.
TAATTTAAACAAAAAATTAAAAAAATCCACATCGAGGTGAGAAAAGCAAAAAAGATAGAAGTTGTTTGGCAGGAGCTATAGAATCCAGTGTCAATATTGTGGTCATGAAAAAGAGCCAGCCCTCCCATTAGGCAGAAGGAGACAACAGTCTCCTGGCCATTCCTATTGTTACCCCACTGGAAAACCCTGTCCTGGGGTCTACAATTTTGATATTCAAATATGATTCCATGTGCCTGAGAGGTCGCCCGGATGAGCACGTAGGCAGTAATGGTCAAACGATCGAAAACCAGGTCAGGCCAGTAAAATCCCCCATCACGTAGCCGCAGGAGACCTCAAGCTGTGCAAACCCAAAGTAGACAAAGGCTCCTCAGCCCCTGAGAAGCCAACTTGAGGGGATTAGCATGTTTGCCCCAGGTTGAGCACCAATAGCAATAAAATCCTATCAGTCAGGGACTATTTACATAAAGTCACACCACAAGCCAATGCAGCCGAAGATCCTGAGACTTTGGCAACACCTTGTAATCTCATCATGCAAAGGAAGTTACCACTGTGGAGCTTCTTTCTCAATGTGACACTCATTGTTCTCCCTAGGAAAGGATTAGCCCTCCAGGTACTTTTCCCCCTACAAATAGTCCCAGTTTTTGAGCGGTTCTTTGGATCACTCCCGGTCATCCCAGCAGACCGTTTCTCCATCCGTTGAGTAATCCCCTCAGCCCTCTCTGTGCTGAGCTCCACTTCTTCACTGTTTTTCCCGGACCAAGGACTTCAGGAAAAGGTGCAGTATTACTCCAGCTACAATCCCTTCAATATTTTCCCTATCCAATTTCCTCTCTTCTGCTTCTTAATATGTCTTGAGTGAGTGTGTGAGTGATTACGTTGGTGCGTGAGACTTTCATTCAATAAAATTATTTATTAGACACCTTTGGTTGGTTTTTGGCTTGGCCTGATCCCGTAAAAACTGGGTAAAAAGATCCCGCTAGGTTACCCTGCCTCTCGCATTGCTATTGCTCGTGCTCTGGCTAGTTTCCATTCCCCATCACATGGAGCACATTGAGGTGTCCCCCAAGGGACCCCAGAAATCAGGGTAACACTTTCCTCAGAGTTATATGTGCCACAGAAACTATCCTGTACCCTCTAAACCACCTCGGTGCTTTCTAGTGTAGTGAAGGACCCTATTGCATTGTCATTATTGACGGAAGCTTCAGCTACCAGTGCAATCAACTTCTGTACATGGAATGGAAGTGGTGACACCTTTTCTTTCAGGCTGCAGAATGTCTTGGGCCTGGGCCTGCAATAGTATATATATGGACTAATGCTGAATTAGGAGAGTAAGATTCTGAGTAAACAAAGATCTCAAAGCAATCAAGGCCTGTGGGAAAACCTTCCAGAACCCTTTACTTCCTTGTGGTCCATTTAATGATTGCAAGAGGTAACTTCTCTTGCTTGTCACTCTGAGAATCACCTTGGGGCAATTTTCAACTTGCACAAACAGTCAAATGTTACTTTTCAGTCCAACTTTACAAGGCCACTTGAGACATTGTGCTCAGTCATCACTGGTGGTTTCCATGCCATTGAGGCAGTGAATCTCCTCTAGGTTTTAGCCTGGACTTTACATAAAGTATCTGACAATCTATTTAGGGATAGGTCCTTCAAAGCTCAGACAACAAAGCAGGTTCATCACCCCGTTGACACAGAAGCCACCATGTCATTGATTTTGAGGTCTGAGACAAAAACATAATGCCCTCCCCCCTGTTCTGTACACTGGTGAGATGCTTACTTCAACACTGGCGATGAGGCCATATCTTCCATGATACTTGATGGCAGTAGGCTAATTTAGAAGCCACAAAGCAGGCTGTATGACACATATCACAATGTAATTGACCTTCCTCTCAACATTTACCACTTGAAGCAGCTGCTTCACTCATCCTCATTGTAGGGCCAATCTTGCAACTCTGGTAGCTGTAACCACTGATCAACTCACTTCTTTACGAACAGGTATGTGCACAGGTGAGGGTGCACAAACATCTGATGTATGTATATATGTATATCTTTCTTATCCCAACCATCTTATCCCACAGATATTTCAGAGTGCCTGGGCAAGATTTTGTTATTTGGGCTAAAACTCTGAGCAATCTAATTTTGTTATTTCGGCTAAAACTCTAAGCAACATTTTCCTAATAGTTAGGAACTATTAGGAAAATGTAAGTTTAGGAAAATGTAACACGTTAAGTGATATAAAAGGAAGCATAAAAATCATTTTAGAGGTTCTACTGCTGTTCTTTCCGGATGTCAAGTGGATTCCCAACTTGGGCTGAATATTCTCATTATCTAGATCACTCTCGGACAGCATAACTTGCTCTCTTCTGACATTCTCTGGCAAAACCCAATGAAAAAAATCAGTGAATGAGCTGAGCCAAGCTGTCTGACCTTGAGTGATGCTACACTTGTAAACAGAACAATATCACCTGAAAATGAAGCAATATCACCAGGCCCTCACATTCAAATTTTGAAGTCCTGACCTATAAGAAGCACTGACATTCAGGCCTTGGAAGCAATGTCTTGCAAACAAGAGCATTGCCTAAAATGTGTTAACTTTTTGCTTTTGCAAAGGAATGCAGCGATGTACAATGTCACCACTTTTTAAGAAATGTAATGAATAGAAGTTTGTCCAGGATGGGCAGACATTGAGGTTTATATGGCCTTTTTCAGTATTTGCCAGCTCAGTGTGTACTGTATAGCACAGCATGGCTGTTATTTGGTGATTTTGGTGTGCGTGTGGGAGTGCATTTTAAGGCCTTTACAAAAATCATTTCTGGGTAGCTCTCCACCTCCAGAAGAATGTTTTAAAGCAAAAACTGCCCCCACACTGGTATTTTCTTCTGTGACAAAATGTTTTGTTTGGGGTTGTTGGTGTGGGCCCTCAAGTTGTTTCTGACTTATGGAGACCCTAAGGTTAATCTAATACAGGGTTTCCTTGGCAAGATTTGTTCAGAGAGGTTTTGCCTTTCTGAGGCTATAACTTGCTTGAGGTCACCCAGTGGGTTTCCATGGCTGAGTGGGGATTCAGACCATGTTCTCTAGAGTCTCAGACCATTTCTGCACCACACTGTTATAGTGCTATTAATTCCATTTTCAATATCCCGTGAAATTCTGGGGTTTGTCGTTTACTGGGGCCAACAAGTTCTCTGTCTAAGAATTCTAAATGCGCCTCCCTAAACTGCAAACCCCAGGATTTCACAGGATGTTGAAAGTGGAATAATAGCACTGTAACAGTGTAGTGCCGAAGTGACCCTAGTTCAACACTCAGACTGGTTAGGAGTACCAGGTATTTAAGGGAACTGGTGATCATCCTAGGCTCCACAATTTCCACGTTGGATTTACTCTTTATTTCTAAAATAGTTTTTAAATTTTAAGCTATATTACAGTAAAATAACAACAAAGTAATGATAAAGAAAGCCATTCTTAACAGGCTTTGTTCTTGCTGTGTGCCTTCCAGTCATTTCCAAATTATGGCAACGAAGGCTTAGGCAAACCTATCACGAGGTGTTCTTAGCAAGACTTGTTCAGAGGGGCGTTGCCTTTCCCTTCTTCTGAGGCTGAGAGTGTGTGACTTGCCCAAAGTCTCAAAATGGGTTTCCATGGCTGATCTCCAGAGTTGTAGCTCAACCACTACACCACTCTGGTTCTATATCATTAGCAGGCTACCAACCTGATATTATTAAGTAATCAGTAATGCCTGACCCTTTAAAAAACTCTTTACACTACAGTGTTGCTTTTTAAAGCAACATTCCAAGCTTTTTTTAGAGACAGGGTAGAATGGTGTTAAGGGAGTGCTCAAAAAATAAGCCATTTGGGGCCTCAGATACACTCTTGTGTTCCCTCTGGTGGCCATTTTTGTACAAATATACTGCTTTAAAAGAAACAAAAAAAGATCTGGGCTGGCATTTGGTATTGTAGTTATGGATTCATAATGTACAGTTACAGATCTGTAACTGCTTCGTATTGAATAAGAGCATGGAGCCTTACTGTAAAAGCATGTAAATGGCCTCCAGTCCATGTTAACAGCCTCCAACTGGATTGTGTGAAGGAGCTCTGTTCAGCTGCTGACCGGGGCACAAGGAGAGTGACACTTCCATCCCTGCGCCCACCAGTGAGTGGGGCTGTGACTATTTAAAGTAGGACCCTTGTCACAGTCCATTTTTGCAGCCTTGCTTGCCACAGGAAGGGCACTGGAAACATCTTCGTCTTTGCACCCTGATCGGCAGATGAACGGACCACTTTGCTTCATTGTGCTCTTGGCTGTTAAGGTGGGCTGGCTGGTTGCACTGGGAGATGTTACTTAATGACATATATGTAACCACTTATGTATGTGCAGCTAAGTACATACCTAAGTAGCCAATACAGAACATCAGTGCCGATCTTTTCTGTGATCTGTGAGTACTCAGCTATGAGGGTTTTTTTTTAACATAAACAAAAGGCAGCGCTGCACTCCAAGTAAGTGCACATGAATCGAGGAACAAACGTGATGGGGGGTGGTGTTTAAAACAAAATCAACCACTCAGACCTGGCACACACATCACATTTCCCTTCTTGTTTTGATCTATTGAGAGCAAATTGTTAAATCAAAATGTAAAGAGTTTCCAATTTACCTGTAAGCCACGCCTATAATTCAGTAGACCAGAAGGAAAAAAAAATCTGTAGGGACTGGGGGTACTTATCCCTTGGTTATGGCCATAAATACATAAATGTGCTCACTAATCCTCAAGGGATTAGACATTTTCATAAGGAAGAGAACTAATTACATGCAGCTAGAGAGAGGGACTGGAAGGTTGGTTTACAAAGTAAACTGCAAATTTGGCTTCCTGATATTAAATACTTATTTCAATGGGATTTAGTTTTACATAATGGCTGCCATCTAATGAGTCCCTTTATGTACATACATAGCCTGGTGAGTACACCACTGGGATCCTGCTGACACAATATGTAGGGAATTAAGAATAAAAACAAAGCTCACAATCCAATATGAGCAGACAACTTGTTGAGAAAGGGGGCGGCAAAGTCACACTGAGCATAAGAATCTCTTCTCTTTTTAAGGATTGTAGCCAATTCTCCCTTCTCCTCATCGTTATCCTATCGTGTGTAGTGAGAGCTTAGTGTGCAGCCAGAGCAAGAGGGGAGGTTCAAAATTCTCACCGAATGACCTCAAGTCAGCCACACACTCTCCATGGCCATGCTAACTGCAAGTATAAGCTAGTATTGTTGTGAAATAGGAATAATAATAATAATAATAATAATAATAATAATAATAATGTTTATTTATAACACCCTTTGCACCAAAGGGTGGAATAATAAAACAGAAAATCACAACAATACATGGAATGAAATCCCCAACACCCCACCAGTCACTACCCATCTCAGCACCTTAATCACAACTCAGTGACTTAAGGTGATGTGTCAAAGAGGAAGGTCTTCAACTGTTTATGAAAACAGGTGAGCTCCTCCTCCAACCACAGGTCCAAAGGAACAACATTCCACAAATGCGAAGCCAGATCTTGAAAGGCCCACAGCCTTGACAGAGCTGTATGCGTTGGTGGAACAGACAATAGTCCTTTGCCTGTAGATCTTAATTTCCTGGATGGAACGTACCAAACAAGCTGAGCTGCAAGGTACTGAGGGAGGCTGGAACACAAAGCTTTAAATACCAGGACCAAAAGTTTGAAACAGGTCCTGGTAGCCAGTGAAGGGATCTATGGCAAGAAGAAACAAGTGGATATTTTGGCAGATTTAAAACAACCCGGACGGCATTGTTCTGAATTAAAACCAGAGGAAGAAGGGAGCGGGAAGGCAAACCTGCCAGTAAGTTGTTACAATAATCCAGGCGTGAGATAACCAAGGCCTGGACAAGCAGATGGGCAGTCTCCGACAGTTGTGTAGTCAATGACACATTGTGTGCCATAGCCTTGATTTCTTCCATTGTACAGCAGTCAATGGCCTTCCCAACTACCAAATCCAGAGAGAGATGACTGTGCGTGTGCTTGCACAATGGTTGGCTGTACTGGGGGAATGCAGTCTGAAATCTCAGAGGAAACACCACTGCTTATGCCAGCACAGTGCCTCAACAGGATTCCACTCCCTGTCTCTCCTAGTATGGTTGTTGAAAGTGTCTGGAAGTGGGGAAGGGAATTGTATGTGCTGTTTTGAGATCCTTGGTGAAGAGGCAGGATAAACATAAGGAATAAATAAATGCAGTCTCTTAGGCATAAGAACTCATATACTTGTAGACCTGCTCAAACACAGAAGTGAACAGGAAAGCGAACTTATTTTAGAGGTCTAACTTTTGAAGAGAGGTGGGGAACATTTACTCTTCCAGATGTTTCAGCCTACAACTCCAGATGTTTCAGCCCCAAACAATATGGCCAATAGGAACTCATTGTGAGAATTGCAATCCAAACTATCTGGAGAGCCAATGTTCCCCGCTCCTGGTTTGAACAAGAAGTCATCCAATGTTTCATAGGGTGGGCTTTGTTGCATCATTATATTTTATATATATATATAAAATAAAAAAAAAAAATCAGAGCATTGTTTTCTTTTAAAAAAGACCAAAACAAAAACAACAACAGGCGACACTCATTTAGTCACTTGCTAGTTTACTTCTAAAAATTTATTCCAGCAATCTCTATACAAAGTTATCTGCAACAGTTTGTATAAACATGCACCACAATTAACATTGTATTTACATTTTTTAAAAATAGTTGTTTCAAAACTCCAGTCCAGTATAATCCATGAGGGACAGACCTGCTCAAGCCATGAATGTGAACTGGAAGAATAATAAGCAGATCTATGACACCTCTGCTTTCGACTGTTAGCATCTTCTCACACATTTTAGCTATTTGTTATGCATGCCCACATCCTAATACATATCGTTATTATTATTTATTGAATCTTACGAGCCTAAGTGTTTCTCAATGAATGTTATGTAAACTTTTAAGACTATATTGGCATTAACTATAACACTCAAGAGTTTTCAGACACTCAGTGTATATTTTTCATGCATCGTTTCTAAAGCAGTGCAAAGGTTGAAAAAAAAAAGACAATCATGTCCCAAGCAGGTGATCAAGGGATCCCATCTTTGCAACACATGAAAAAAGGCTCTGGATGTAAGCCACAGGGACATTCTCCTGGGCACACTTTAAAAAACCCCAAGAACTGTGGAAGAGCTATAATAATCCTTGTGTACAGCTCCCACAGGCTCCTGAGGGACTTGTGGCCTGTTCATTCAATAATTAAGCAACATTTCAATTATATTTTCTCACTAACTATTACTTCTGAAGAATGCAATTCAAGCTAATAAAACAGAGAACTTGAATCAATTGCTTCTGAGAATAGGAAAACAAGAGGCCTGCTAGAACAGATCCTAAGGCCTATCTCAGGGATGAATTATGTATGGGGCCTTCCAGATTTTGTTGGATTACAGAGCCCATGATCTTTCACCGTTGGCTATCCTGGGTAGGGCTGATGGGAGCATCGGTCCAACATCTCGAGAACCATAAAGTTTCCCACTCCTTATCTACATAATCCAATATTCTGTTTCTTTAACCCCCATCAAAAATTTGTGGGAAGCCCACAAGGAGACATAGGAGGGCAACAGATCTCTTCTACTGCATGCTTCTGCTAGTCCTGAAGGTAGACCTGTTCCAGCTAATCATGATTCACAGCCACTGCATCTTATCTTCAATAGCTTTCATAGCTCACAGCCATTACCAGTCTTATCTTCCATGAGTCTTTTGCTTGAATTTCAATAAGTATTTGTACAATTTCTATGGATTGCATGGGCATAATTGTGTGCAGACTGCAACACGATTGGGAAAAGAAGAAGGCAATAATAGTTTGGATCCAGATTTAGTAATATCTAGACTCATTGAAATCAATGGTACTTCAGTTAAATCACAGCTAACTTAACCTCCATAGTTTTCAGTTTACTCCAAGTGTGACCAAGTTTACATCCAAACTAATTCTTAAACAATAAAGATTTATGTCAAGTAGACTAAAATCCAGTGTGCACCTACCTAAGAGTAAGCCTCATTGAACAGTAAACATACATAGTGTTGGGTTCCACAAAAATTAAAATTAAAATTAATTAAAAATTCAGGATTTTACTCATTCAAATGTGTTTAAAGATTCTGTTGGATGGGAGCACAGGAGTGAAACCTTGACTGATAGCACTTTGTCTTGTATTTACTTTTAAAGGTGGATGCATTTAAAAATAACTGCTGGAATCCTGTTGGGACCTTATGTCTTTGCAAGTGAAACTACATCTGCAGGAATCAGCATTGTGCAGTTGTGCACTGTCCGTATCCAGTAGGAGTATACTGTTTACATTACTACATAGCAGAGCTGGCAAAGTGCTGATGCAGATCAGTGTGTAATGCACATTACTGTGTGATGTGATCATCTAGTGATGTGCATTGCACACCGAGGTGCACGTGCAGTGATGCACACTGTGCATGAGGTGCTCTTGCTAGTGTCCAGTTATGTACCTTTGCCATTCAGTAAAGGGGTTTTTTAGTGCTTCTGCTACATAGATCAGTAAATGTAAAGTTGCGTAAAGTAACAAGTAATACAGGATTCCAGCAAATAGCTGTTACGTCTTGTAGGAGGATAATACAATATATCATAAGGAAGCCTGTTCCTCATACTGGCATTTTTCTGTACAATCAGTAGATAAATTAAGGAAGATTTGTTCAAGCTGAGTCTAAAGACCCATCCTGGCCTTATTTGAACACTTATTCGCACAAAAACATCTGCACAAAAAATTGTGCTCCAAAGTCCTGACCTGAAAAACATGTAATGGTTGAATATTTCTTGGCAAGGTATTTCAGTGAGTCCAGATTCCCTTTCTCATTGAGGTAAAAATATTTAGTATTCTTTACATCGCTTGACTTGGATAACCAATGTGGCCACTGTGGAGTTACAACAGCATTAGAATGAAATAACTCTGTCTTGAGAACCTTCCAACAGATTGTATACTTCAATCCTAACGTTTGATTTCTAAATGCCACATAAAGGCTTCTGTTTCTGAAAGCCTAATTTTAGCCCACAATAACTCTTGACCTAATGCCATCATCCAGAAGCCAGTTTAAAGCATTTCTTAAGGTCTGATATACCTGCTTCTCTTATCGGCTGAATACATTACATTCATGTATTTTCAGACATATGTACAGAGGCAGAGAGAGAGCATACACTAAACCTGGCACCTCAACTGAAATTAAATACAGACCAAATTTCAGAAGTTGAAGTACAAAAAGTAGAAAATCACCAACCAAACCACTGCAATGGGCACCCATAAACCAAGATCATCTGGACACAGGCAATTTGAATTTTGAGTCAGTTTGGATTTTGCGTATTGGCTTACATGATGGATAGTAACAGGAGTCAATAATAGGCAATGAAACTGAACCAGAGGAAGAATATATAAAAACTGTACTGATGGAAGATCTCATTTTGATATCCCTCTGTTAGCAAAGCACTCCAGTTCCCACACTGGTGGCCCTGCTTTACATCAGGTTGGGAAGAGCAACCCTTCTTCAAATTGTCACATCTCAGCAAGACACACTTCTTGGTATCTGCTATCCACAAAACACACATTTAGGTGCTTCTGAAACAATTCCATCCCTAAGTCTGCACTGGTTGCTTCGTCAGGTAAGGCAAGGCAACCGCAACTGTTACAGGGGAAAACAAAGAACTGAATCTTTCCCAGAGCTTGGAAAAGTTACTTTAGACAGCAACTCTCCAAGCCCTGTAGCACTCACGGCCAGTGGCCAGCTGGCTGGTGGACTTGGATAGCTGTACTCTATAAAACTAAAGTTCCCAAATGCTGATCCTTCATTATGTCCCCCAATAGTGGGCCGTGTTCTCTTTCTCCCCAGCTTTCATCAACATCATTCTCAAATTCTCAACATTACAGTTCTCACTTGTATTGTTCTACAACTCAGTCTTCAGCAATTGCAGATATGTTACAACTTCTAATGCTTGAATGAGAAAAAACAAAAGCAGAACAAAAACAAAACCAGAGGTTTATTTTATTTTGTGCGAAAGCTCATATATATTATTACAAATGCATCCACTACACAGCAAGTCACACAATGGGTCAACGACAGTGACAGGGTATTGTCTAAATCAAGTAATTGTTTCAGTCAAGCAGGTTAGAGTCCTCATTGCTGACAGGGACACTGTCAAGGGCTCCTTTGTGAGAGCAAAAAAAATCAGTCCAGCTTTGCTTCTGTGCTATACAAAAAGGAACTCAGAAGCCTGGGATTGAAAATGTTCTCTTACCCAGTCTCATTTTCCTTCCTCACATGCACAGAGTTATTGTTGTAGCGTGAGAGCATTCAACTGCCGAAGAAAGAAAGAAAAAATTGAGTTAGGTTTTGATCTCACCACCAGCTTTGACTGAGTTCCTTAAATGTCACGACTTAAGAGGAAATTAAAACAAAATGTATAAACATCTAACGGCAGCCAAGCCAACTGCTTATCCAGTTCGTTGGCAACAGATCAGGGACAAATGGGCGGGGGGGGGGGAGGTGAGGATCAAATTTTGAGTGAGAGGTTAAAAAAATAAACAGAGAACTTTCATATTGCTAGCTCATAATGAGATCTTATTAAGAGCCTATTGACATGTGGGTTTTCTCTTTCTCTAAGGGGCAGAACGAATACAGGCAAGCTGGAAACTATGGCAAAGCTGGTAAGTAAAGTAAAGATGTAAAGATGTGGATGTAAGGGCCAGAACGCTGTTGGTGCTCTATGCCAGGTGGTGGAAGGAGGAAAAAGGAGAAAGATAAAAAAAGAAAAAAGGTTTTGGAGAAAGATGTATGCTTTTCAGAGCCAGCAGATTCTGTCCACCTTCCATTCCTCACCATGGTGGGAGTCTGGAAGGGCAAGTGTAGCACTCGGAACAACTGCTGCATCTAAAGGCAGCTTCTTTATTCAGTATCTGCTAGAACAGCCATCGACCGGGAATCTATAATCCAGTAATCCAAACTGTAATTACGTGGGTACAATTAGTACTCTAGGAAAGAAACAAACTAGAGAGGAATCATAGGGGAGCAAGTCACAGGCATGGATCAAATTACAAAAGAACAAGCCTTGTGAAGGGGTGTCTCTCCATGAAAGAGTTGATATTTTTCATACAAAAAGGTTTTGTGTGCAATTGTTGGCAAAAAAGATGGGACAGAAATAAATATCATTATACAAAAACAGTAAGAACAACAACTCCAGGGTCAGGAAAAAAATCCCAGTATGAAATTTTGGAGAGAGTGTTATCTGTGTGGACAATATATACCAATTAACTTGGTATAAACCAACTACCAATCTCTTCTATCCCCCTGTTGCTGTCTCCTACAAGGTGACAAGAGAAGTCAAAATTTGGCTAAAAAATGGGTAGAGGAATCACGACAGGACTTGTGAATTTTATTTAATGGCACTCTTTTTCTTTGCACCACTGGAGTAAAACTCGTGTGTGTGTGTGTGTGTGACCTCAAGTCTAAAAAATTAAGGGGAGGAAATTGCTTTGTTTTGGACAGGGCTTGTGATGGCCCAATACAAACAGAGCAGGCATCTATTAACAACAGCGCATGACCTCCCTAGTGTGAGTCAGTTCTGGACAAGAATACCTGTTAATGCCATGAAAACAGAGCAGGGCAAAGGGCCCGTCTTTGGCTTTGGATGCAGTGTCCTAAGAATTACTGCTATGGCCAACCCTCTCCCCCCTTCATTAGATGAATCCTCATTTTTGAGTTTATGCAGAGATGGTATTTTACAACACATCAGGCAGAGCACTGCCATACTTCCTTTGCTAATTATAGGATGCCACCTGACCTATTATCCCAGCAGAAGAACCGATGGGTGCGTATCTCAGCAAAACAGTTCATGAGTGCAGGACACAGCGCAGCAGATTTAATGAATTTAATTTGAAGAGCTGGTAAATATTTAGAAAAAACCCCCACACAGAATAATTTGTCAAATACTTTAGGTTGCCCTGAAGAGGTGCAGGCTATTAAAATAGTTGCCACTGTTGGTCATGGTTTAGTTTGCCTCAGATACACTTTACAACAGTGGAAAACTATGAAAATGGAATCTAGCTCTATCCTATTGCAAATCACCTTAAGAGTGAACGTTTATTAAGAACAGGGACTTAGGCATTTTAATCCCGTACATATCAGCCGTGCTTTTTGCATGTGACAATTCCAAATTAACAAACGAATCTGATTTCTTTAAGTTGATTTATCTCAAGTGGTATAAAGATTCTCCAAAAGCCTTTTTAAAAACCCTCCCTTGCCAGTCTGACATTACACATCTTATTAACCTCTTATAAACCTGTCAAAGAAATATTCACCGTGTCACAACTTGCTGAACAGTCACAGCATTAGAAAAAACAAGTTCCAGAAAAAAAAAAGACATAAATAAATCATTTCTAACTGTACTTTGAGGGAAAAATAGGAACATCTTTTCCAAGAATTATACTCTGTATATTGTCATCCTGTTATACAATAAGAAAACAAAGCTTTCTATAAAAATAGATAATGTTGTATAAAATATCAGTCTAACTACTATTTGTCAAACACATCTGGGTACAATACAATAAACAAATGCATCATATATTAAGAAATGCACAGCAAAATAACAGATAGGACTTTCCTCTGAAGTGGAAGTGAACAGTTCTTTAATGAGACAAACATTTTGGGTCATTTCAAAAAACTATTCTCTTTTCGGTCTGGCAGGTATTGGTAGAAATGCAGTATTTATTCATTAGAAAGTGTAAATTTGCTGAGTGTTTTAATGAAAGACTATTTAATTCAAAGCCATCCAAATCACCTATGCATATTGTGGCATACAACACTATTCAAAGTCTTCATTCGACAAGATGTTTCCCTGTCTCTTTAAACTCTTTAAATATTTAAAACAAAATATTGAGGTTTGCTATACACATCATTAAACTCACAGATGCATTTGTTTGCCTGGTACATGTTTTACATAGGGCAATCTAAACTTTACATTGCATTATTGTGTAGAAGAACAAACACTTGAACCAAAAACCACTTGGTGTTTAGTGCTCTCTGGAAATGAAAACATCAGCACAGGGATTAATCAGGAAGGACAGCAAAATCTGGAATTATGAGCAGAGCTAGTATCTTCAACAATTATACTGTCCTTAACATTATTGTTAATTGAGTCCTGCTGCACTGAAACATTAGATGGCCAATAGTGTATACCAGTAATATTTATATTAGAATCATAACAATGTGATGATAGGTAGAATAAGTATATCTTTAAAACTAAAACATGCCTTTAGCATAGACACTTTTTCCCTTGGTCCCTAAAATATGGTGTTGATCTTAGAATAAAAATTTCCAAGTCAATAAAAGCGGAAAGTTCGTATCTCCTAAAATGAGATGGGGAAGCTTTATGGCCACTGATAATGATGGTAGCTATAAAATTAAGGTCTTACAGAAGTTTGAAAGATGAACACCAGATTACAAACTCTATGTGCAGTTACACAGGAACACTGGAACTTATTTTCACATAACGTGCATTGCTGTGTTGAGTTGCTACAGTAAGTTATTCATGTTTTATTGGACAAGCAAAATCAAGTATTGGACATACTATGCAGCTTAACCAAAAACTGATAAAGCAGCTTAGTTTGAAATGTTAAGAATTCTGTTAAGAGCTGATTGGCATCACATTTTAGGCATTCCTATTTGTTTATAAGAACAACATATTCACTAGGTATCCTGTGCTGTCACAATGTTAGCAGCAAAGTACAGGTGATATTGTGATTTTCAGGAATTTTCCTTTATAAAAGTTCATAACACAAGTCACATACAGCTGTAGCCATGCATAGGTCAAAAGCAGAAAAAACGCTCCCACATGTGTCTATATAACATTGTATCCCAAGTACGTTTGAGGTTTGCTGTACACATCATTAAGTATATTTACAGAATTTGAAAATTTGATTTCTCAATAATCTCTTCAGTTTAACACTGAGATTACAAGCAGTTGCCCCTCCAAAGAAACCTGAGCACACTTACTCACAACTTTGGCCTTGCGTTCATGCGCATCAGGCAGCAGACTGGGTTTTTGAGTGGGCTATCTGAGACTTCAGGTTGTGGGGCAAGTTCACAAGGCTGAATGCTCACAGGGTTGAAAATAAAGGTATAAACAACTCCCCTGCCCCTAAACACAGAAACCTGGCATGCTGAGGGTTATGCTAAAGTAGAATCATTTTCCCCAATGACAGTTTTGTGTATGGCAGAGCACATAGGAGCATCTTCACTCATGTGAGCCTGTCATGAACCTGAAGCACCCAAACTTTACCACTTCATCTATTGTTTGTGAAAACTAAGGCCAAGGACACATTGACAGAACTTGCCAGTCAGGCTGAAGTTCTACATGCGCTTGAGAGCAAGCCACTGTATTAAGTTGGACTTGTTTGCAAGAAAACATGGATAGAGTAAAGCCATATTTACACTTATAACCACAGCCTACTACTTCATGACCAGATCCATCAGCTGCGATCCAGTCAAGCACATTTTAAGGTCAGCTGACTTCAACAGGAGGGAATTAAATATACACCTAATTCTCTCCCACTAAAATACACAGAACCCTAAGATTATGCATGTGAATCTGGAAGTAAGCCCTATAAAGCTCACTGCACCTTGCTTTGGAGTAAATATAATCAGGATTGCACTATATAAATGTTTAATGTTGGACATGTCATTCCCATTACTCGGCAGTAAAGCAGTATCTGTTTTAAGAATTATCCATTGAGAACTACAGCAGCAATTTAACAGATCCTCATCTCTACATTTTATGGCATTCTTTAGACCAGAGTATGAAAAATGACACATGTATAATGAAAGAGATGGCCATTCACATGCAATTTAATAAACAAGTTCAAATCAGAATAACTTCTTATGTTCATACTCTCTCTGAGAGATAATCTACATTGGCAAAGATGCTTTCAAGCAAACGTTTTAATAAATGAAGTATTTGGCATTTGCCAAATATTTTTTAAGCAAAAATGAGTTTATCACATTAGCAACTGTGTTAATTCTATATTGTGCTTCATTTTCAGACTAGAATATTAAAATAGCAAACTTTTAAAAACAGATGTTCTTGTAAGAATATTTATTGAATTATTTATCAGTTTAAACTCAGTTCATAGGCAGTTTATATGGTTTATGTTTCCTTTTGCATTTTTTTTTTAAAATCCTGTTTTCATGTAAATTGCAAGTGCTTGTGCCTTTTATCAACAGTAAAACAGTATGGAGGTTGTTAGTTTTCCCCTACGCTGTGTAAAATCATCAAGTATTTGCATGCTTGGATTTTATTTTATTTTTTTCTTTCTACAAAGAATTTTTTAAAAAGGTGAGTTCTGAATACATATGTAGTCTACAGAAGTTTTTGCACTTTGGCTGCACAAAAAACCCGAACTGGTACTGATGGATAAAACATTTCTCCCCATCAAAGTGCGAGGCAGCCTTTGTTGAATGGTACTCTTACTTCTTGATACGCATGCTTTTGTGGTTTAGGAACATTAGGAAGAGGAGGATAAAAAACACCCCCTTTTCTTATTATTGTTTTAGATGTTGAGAAATCTTCAAGCAAGGAAGCAACTTGCAAAGCAAACAGGCAAGGAGACAGAAACATGGTGTTTTTTCTTTAAAAAAACTTACAGGCTTTTACCATGCACAACTGACTGTGAGCAATAACAACCATAATTGTAACAACAACAACAACAACAACAACAAGTGAATTTTGTGGCACAGGTAGGCATAATTCTCTGCACAGCACACGTAAGTCTGTGATGTCTCTAAGGTGTAACGAGGGGTAGCAAGCATGTGGGGACTGGGGGGATAAAAGCTAATAGTCTACATCTCATGCATTGCTATTGTGTGCTGGGCCTGCCTTCCCCCACAGAGAGCTTCTTCAGACATCTGAATTGGAGCTGAGGTGCGTCAGCCTAGGATCAGCGTTGATCTCATACCTGTAGTGATATCCCTCCATGTGGTCTCTACAGGCGTCCCTGATATTGTACATCCACTTTTTGATCCCTTTTCGGTTCAAGTATAAAACCAGGAGGAAAATGGCACCAATGAGGGCCAAAACTATCCCAAGGAAGACGTAAGAAGTCTGCAGCTGAGTCTGGTCATCCATCGGCTCGGGGCAATTCAGGTCTGAGAAATCAAGGCTCACCAAGGAGCTGTTCTCCTTCTCCTCAGGAGAAGAGCACTTGAGAGACTCTTTGGCCTCCACCTGGTTGCTTTCCTTCAGCCAGTTCACCATGTCCTCGATGTTGCAGTCACAGACCCAAGTGTTGTGGCTGAGGTTAAGGTTGGAGAGCCAGGGGAGGCTGCGGAGCTGCACGAGGGTGCTATTCCTCAGGTGCTTGAGGGAGTTGTCCCCGAGGTTGAAGCTCCGCAGCTGGCGGAGGCCCCAGAAGGAGACGTTATGCAAGCCCACCAGGGAATTGTTGTGCAGGTCCAGCTGCTGCAAGTTGGGCAGCACGGAGAAGATGCTGGCTGGCAAGTAAAGTAGGTTGTTATCGGACAGGTCCAGGCGGGTCAAATTCAGGAGGATCCCCTTCTGGAGCAGCTCAGCAATGGCTGCCACCTTGCTGGCATTGTAGAGGGAGTTGCGCAGGTTCAGGTCCTCCAAAGAGCTGCTGCTGGCATTGCCAAAGGCTTCAGGGCTGATCCAGATGAGGGTGTTGTCACTCAGGTCCAGGCGCTTCAAGCCGGACAGCCCAGCGAAAGCCTCCGCATCCACCCGCTCCAGCTGATTGCCGCTCAGGTTGAGGCTGCTGAGCTCCAGGCGGGGCTCCGAGAGGAAAGTGCCAGCAGCAAGGTGCTGGATGCGGTTGCCAGTGAGGAAGAGGTTCTGGGTGT
This sequence comes from Cyclura pinguis, assembly GCA_030412105.1. Classification (NCBI taxonomy): domain Eukaryota; kingdom Metazoa; phylum Chordata; class Lepidosauria; order Squamata; family Iguanidae; genus Cyclura; species Cyclura pinguis. The sequence continues at coordinate 126,249,563 of CM059599.1, forward strand.
AGGGAGGCAGGTTTGGCGGGACCTCCGTCAGGTTCTTGTTGACACACTTTACTGTCCTGGCTGCCTCAGAGCACTCGCAAAGCTCAGGGCAACGGGCGGGCTGTTGAGTCAAAACCCAGCCTGAGAAAATGAGCAGGAGGAGGAGGAGCAGTTCAAGCCACCCGGCTCCCTTCCTTTCCCCAGCTGGTGTGGGGGGTGCACAGCCCCAGATAGAGCAACCCAGCATCACCGCCTCTCCCAGGAGATGCACTCACACTGTCGTTTCTCCTGCCAGGCGCTCTCTGTTGTCTCCTGGATCAGTTGTGATGCTGGCACTTGTGTCAAGCGGGGGAGGCAAGAGAAAGAAAGCCCAGAAAGAAGGGTTTGCCTCTGGGTACATTCAATGCCTCTGGCAAAAGGAAGGAGCCAAAGAAGCCCTTCCTTTCCTCCCCTGTATAGACCACCTTAAAGCAGCAGCAGCAGTGACACTGGAGCGCAGATGAGAACCCCTTTTCAAGTGTCCAAAGTGCTTTCTTCTAGTGTTCCCCCCACCTCGGAAATCTTGAGGTCCTTTCTTTCCTCCTTCTCAAGTCTGGCCAGCTCTGAAAGGAGAAAAAAATAAGGAGGATGGAAATCAGAGAAACAATTCGCATCATGCCCCAACAAAACCAGTCTTCATTCTCAGTCTTTCTCCTCTTCTAACACAAATTCGTGGTCCTCAAAGCCATTCCTCTCAGGCCTGCCAAGCCCCCAAGAACAAAAACTAGGCCATCCTTCCTGAGTAGAACAACCGAGCTGCCCATCTGCGAAGACAGTTTGGGCTTGGGTTGGCTTTGATCAAACACTCTCTGTGTATTTGCATCCCATCCTTTTCACTAGACAATAGGGCTGCCATGCTGCCCGAGAAATAAGTCTGTTTGGATTGTCCTGTTTTTCTCTACCTTGCAAGAATTCTGATCAATTTCTATAAGCCTCCCCACATCTGATGAAAGTTCAGAAGTCTGAACTTTTCCCTTCTTTTCTCTTTCCCTTCTTCACCCCCCCCCCCCCCAAAAAAGAAGGTGTCTCTCTGAATTCTAGATTTTGGAGACAAACAGGATTGCCATCAGCTTCATGCCCTGCTAGGTATCTGCCTGTCCCTTGCTCAAAACACAACACTGTGCTAAAGTGACCCTCCTCTGGGACAGCGTGATAGTTTTCTTATACATTCACTTCACAAATATCTGTTTCCTAGCCACCCACCACCCACAAAAATCTTTTGCAGCCAGAAGTCAAGATCCCATCTGTTTCATACGGCACACTCCAACCACCTTGTGGTGCCGTCAATCACAAGGCATTTATAAGTCACAGATGCACATCCAAATGGATACCCAGTCCTAGCTTTTGGACACCCAATGGAGACATACGGACACATACAATTTAATCAGTGCACTTCACTATTCCTACCCATTTCAATGCCCTCTTCAAGTCACTGCAAACTGAAAATAAAAATAATCCCCAAATATGTATCTTTTTGAGAGCCAGAATGGTGTAGCAGTTTACATATTGGAGTAGGACCCTGGAGACCAGGGTTGGATTCCCCGCTCGGTCACCGAAACCCACCAAGCATGTCACACACTTTCAGCCCCAGAAAACCCCACCGTAGATTCACCTTAGGATTGCCATAAATTGGAAGTGATTTGAAGGGACACAACAACATAGATATCTTTTTGCAATCCCAGATAAGTTGTGGCTTTTAACTCATTTTTCTAGGTTTTGATCAGAGTTTTAAGGATTCCTTTCTTATTTCAAGTTATTTTCTGGTGGTGGACTGGACAATAAAAATTGCTAAGCTACTGAAATGTTTAAAAGCATTTGCAGCTCTGTATTGATTTCCTCCCTTAAATCCTTTTCAACACAATCTGAACGCCAGGATTGTAGGAAGCAGAGAAGTTTCCACTCTCGAACCTTTGGAATAGACGAACGGCTCACCAGAAACAACTTCTTTAAAAATGCCCTGCTCAACCCGGCATCGAATCCGTCCCAGCATTCTTTTACAAGAACCTCTTTAAAGACAGACAAACAAGTTTAACCATGTTGCCTTCGGGGGCTACAGAACGAAACCCAGCACAATTTTCTCCGTCTTAGGAGGGGGCAATTTTTCAAGTTTTCGCGAGCGCCGCCCTGCGTGTGGCAAGAGCGGAAAGCCCCGCGCCTCCCCCGGCGCCCGCCTCCCCTTTCGAGGCTTCCCTCTCTCTTCCTTCTCCCGCCGGCCACCCCAACTCCGCGCCCGCCTTTGCTTGCGAGGAAGCCCATTCCGTTACTTCCGAGCACGGACGTCCAGAGGAGAGCACGCAGGGGGCCAAGGAGGTACCGAAACGCCCCGGATCGGACCAAACTGTTACAGGATCGCGGCCTGCTACCTGCCAGGAATTCGGGCTCCGTCTTTGCGCGCCCGGGTGGCGAGCTGGTAGATGCGCGGTTGCAGCCTCTCCGCCTAACCCAAGGAACCTCCGCACGCACTCTTCCTCTGGCGGATCGCGGCCGCGGCGATGCCCCGTCGCCGGGATCCGCTCCTTACCTGGCCGCGCCTGCCTCCGCCGGGCGCTCCCTCCAGCCGGTCCCGAGCAAACTCCCGCGCCGAGTGAGACCTGCATGGCGCAGGCAACAACTTTCCCTCCCACCCGCCTCGGCCGTGCCGTTCGCCCAGCCTCCGCCGCCCGGAGAAGCCAATGGCAGCCCTGGCCGCGGGGAAGCCGCCCGGCTCGCCGCGCCACGCCCCCGTGGCAGCCGGAGCCTTCTCCCCTTCCCTCCGCCCTGCGCGCGGCGGAGGGTGCCGTGGCGGGGCTTCCCTCGGCCCCGCGGAGGCGCTTCCTGGGAGGGAGCCTCCCCCCCCGCCGCGATTTATTTGGGGGCCGCGTTTGTGGGCCAAGGACGCTGGCGCCTCCTTGGACTGCTCCTGAACCTTTCCCTGCGGGATCTCAGTGGCGCAGCAGCCGAACGGGACTGTTGTTGCGCACTCGGAGAAATTTGCGGAGGCGGGGGAGAGGCCTGAAGGGAAAAGGGAGAAGGCACTCTGCGTGGGCTCAGAGACACGCGCGTGGGCTGGCGTCAGCTCTTAGGTCGCGGCGCTGAGTTTTAGGACCGGGTGGGTAAAAAAAAACAAACAAAGACACACGCTGCGGTTTATTTATTTATCTCAACTTCGGCCACAGAACTCAATACAGCAAATCAGACCCTGTCCCTCTTATCTTGGGTACAACCCTGTCAGGTAGTAGGTTGGGCTGAGAGAGCGTGCGCGCCTCACAGGCTGAAAGAGGACGTGAAGCGGGATCTGGGAGCATCCACTTACTTGAAATGTGGTGCTGGAAGAGAGTTCTGCGGATATCACGAACTGTCAAAATGATCAGTAAATGGGTCCTAGAGGTAGTCAAGCTGGAACTCTCCCTAGAAGCCAAAATGATCAAGCTGAGGCCTTCATCGTTTGGCCGTATGGTGAAAGCACATGACTCATTAGAAACGACTAATGCTAAATAAAATGGGAGGCAGTAGGGAAAAAAAGACTGTGTTACAGGCGGCTTGATTCAGTTAAGGAAGTCCTGGTGCAAAGCTTGAGGGATCTGAGCAGGGCTGCTGGTAAAAGGCTGTCTTGGACACCTCTCATTCTCAGGATCGCGCTAAATCTAAGGCAACTTGATGGCCATTAATAACAACCCAGAGAGTTGCCTAACTGAGTGAGAATTTGAACCCAGACAATACACAAGGGTTTTTGTTCAGACTAAACAGTTTCAAAAAAATTCTTGGTTTTGTTGTCCAAGCTTTGGTTTCCACTTAATTGTGATTCATCATCTATTCTAAATGACTTCAGTCTTCATCAGTTCTGAGGTCTTCTCTCTCTTGGGGCCCTTCTCTCTTTTCCAGTTCATTCCTGCTGTTGCTGTCACTGCAAGTTAATATCCATATGTTCTTCCTATGATGAATGACTATTAAAAGCAAATTCCAGACTCTGTATTGTAGCAATACTTTTATTAGGCCAGGCAAAAAGGTACAGAATTGATTGTACTAGATTTCACAGGCTTCTTCATCAGGAAAGGTGGGGGAAAATACATATAGGGGAAAGAAAGCGATAGTGTACACAAGAGGCATTAGAAGAAAATTTGCTTACCCATTTGAAAATATGATGCCTTGGCCCATGTAAAGTTAGGTCTGCTCAAAGTCCATCTGCAGGAAGATTGCTGAGAGTTTCTCAGGAAGTCTCTCCTCTGTCAGATCTGAAGATAAATTAGGTGTTGGAACAAACAAAGGGCTGTCAAGAGTAGCCAAACTGGGTAGCTTTACTTCTAGCTGAGGAAAGAAACACTCGGAAAATCAAGGAAACCAGAAGGATGGTCACTATCTTCTTCAAGTCCTTTGTAGTTTCTGAAACACTGAAAACATACAGAGATTTACTTTTATAGGAAGACCAAAGTGATTAGGAGTTTGCTAGAATCAGCAGCTGCAATGATTTCACAATAACATAATTTTATCTAGGAAATGATTAGAGACATCTGGAAGGGGTAAAAAATGAACATTCCCAGGACTCACTGGTCATTGCATGCTGAACTTCAAGGCAAGAGAGCTGCCCGTCGTGAGTCTGAGAGTTGCTTTGCAGGATCTTTATATGAGTGAAAGCCAGGAGTCCTTTCATACAATGCTAGAGCAGGGGAAGTTTGGGTCTTCCAGATCTTTTGGAAGACAACTTCTCTAATCTCTGGCTGGGGCTTTTGGGGTTTATAGTTAATTCCCTCTAGAAAACCAAAATTTTCTGAGCTGTAAAATCACACAGCCACTTTTAAGGGGGCAGGAAGGGAATATTAAGCTGTTGTTTATCAAATAATTAGGTGGATATATTCACAGAGATAACTATGATAGTCTGTTTTAACGTTAAAAAAATGTAAAGATGAATCTGATTAAATAGGCTGGGCTCACAAAAGCTTATGTCAGAAATTTCTTCCCAGCAACTCTTAAGTGTCACTGGATTCCTTTTGTCCTTTAAGGTAGATATATCAGGTGTTGTAAGCCGGATTTTAGAGGAAGGAACTGGCAAAACCACCTCTGAATAGTCCTTGCCTCAGAAAACCCTGTGAAATTCATGGGGTTGCCATAAGTTGACAGGCGACATAAGGGCACATACACACACAATTTACACCTCTGATCTATGTCCAGAGCATTTCTGAACCAAATGACACCCCCAAATAAGAGGAGCCTTCATGTCCCCCCTGACTGGCATTCATCAACAATGAATATGATTATTTTTTTAAAATTCTTTAAAAAGTATGTGTAGCCCGATTTCACAAGTTTAATGCTGTTGTCCCATTGGTCAACTCTGTCCCAGGGTCTACAACTTTGGTATAAAACATAATCTAACCCAACAGAGAGGTCACCCGGATGAGCCCGTAGGCAACAACGGTCGTATGATCGGAAGAACCAGGTCAGGCCAGTAAACTCCCCTGTCACTGGAGGCCTCAAGCTGTGCCAACCCACAGTGGACAAAAGGTCCTCAGCCTTTAAGGAGCCAACTTGAAGAGATTAAGAGTTTTTTCCCACAAAGTTGGGAACTGGAAGCAATAAAATCTTATCAGACAAGGATCATCTACATAAACTCACACTGCAACCCAAAGCGGCGGAACATGCTGATACTTGGGTGATACCTTGTTATCCTCCTATATCAAAGAAGGTGCCAGTGTGAAGTTGTTTTCTGTTGCTGGCCCCTTTGTTCTCCCCGGGAGAGGATTTGCCCTCAAGGTAAATTTTTCTTACAAATAGTCCCCATTTTTGACTAGTTCTTGGGATACCTCCCGGTCATACCAAGTGACCACCACCCCTTCCCGACAGCCACGTGATCTCCTCAGCGTCTCTTCACTGAGTTCCATTTCTTTTGCTGCTTTCCGGACTAAGGACTTCAGGAAAAGGTGCAGTATCACCCAAGCCACGAATCCTTTAACAATCCTGCTATTGTATTTCCACTCTTTATTTTTCTTTAGCCCTTGGAGGTGTGTGTGTGAGTGTATGCGTTAATGCATGACATTTCCGTTCAATAAAGTCATTCATTGGATCTTTTTGTGTGATTTCTGTGTGGGCCTGACCCTGTAAAAACTGGGTAAAAGATCTCGCTAGGTTACCCTGCCTCTCGCATTGCTATTGCTTGTGCTCTGTTGAGTTTACTTTCCCCATCATGTGGAGTATATTTAAGGAGTCCCTCGAGGACCCCCAAGAATTTCAGGGTAACAGTGCACTGCTTGCATGCCTGATGTACCCACATCATGTAAGATGATAACCTTGTAGTCATGGATCTAATTGGAAACACCCTTGTGTTGAAGAATTGATGTTATAGATCTTTTTGTAAGTTTTTGTAAAAATGTTAACCCAATACTTGCTACAAAACTCAGTGCTTCTAGATTTGCAAGTGTTGATAGACTGTTTGTACTGTTTTGTTTCATCTCTTGTGTGGATTGTTGAACAGATTCCCTTTCAGTGGACATTTCCTGCATCCTCTGCTCCTAAACCCAGTCCTGCTCTGTAGGTTTCTCTGTTCCTTTAAAGTGTGTGTGTATGTGCCTTTGTTGCCTGTCTACTTACGGACACCCAATAAATTTCATAGAGTTTTAGGCAAGGAATGCTTAAAATACTGGTTTTACCAGTTCCATCCTGTGAAATATAGCCTACAGCACCAGATGTTTGTTGGCAGTCTCCCTTCCGAGTGCTGACTAAGGCTGACTCTGCTTAGCTTCCAGAATCAGATGGGATCTGGTACCCGTAGGGTATTTAGGCCTACTTTAAGGTACTCATATATATTTTAATCTCTTTCTTTGGGAGATCTATTTCTGCCACTTCGAAACTTCCTAGTAATAGTTTGGCCATATACTTACTGTGATCCAGCCAACTTATTTCATAACAAGGTTACAAAACAATTTTATCAACATAGTCCTTTTTTAATGCATTGCAATTGGTAGTTTACTGTAAAAGGAAACACTCTGAGGAGTGAGTTGGTTGTATGCTGGCTGATTGTGGTGACCTCTTACTTTCAGCTGCCTATCTGTAATCACAGGCTGGATTACAAAAGCCCATTAATGCTGTCCTGTCAGGATCCTGGCCCACTGAGAATTAGCTCTGTACTAAGGCCCTTTGTGGTTCACATGGAACTGATGCCAGGGAACATCTGTGTTGGCAGATTGGGGGCATAGCCTTTGTGTACTGCAGTGTTCTTCTCTTTTTAGGATCCACAGGGAACATTGAAAACCAAGCTGCAAAAGAACGAACTTTTTTTTAAAAAGGTGACCAGATGCAACTTAGAACAGGACAAGAGAGAAAGTGGATTGAGGCCAGAGCTTGGAAAAGATACTTTTTTGACTTAGTGGACATACGGGCTGGAACTATATTTCTAGAAGGTAACTTTTCCAAGTTTTGCTCTGGACAGTTTGCAGCAAAAACTTTTGGACTCCCAATTGACTGATTGATCACACCAGTAAAAACCCCTTTCTCTCACTTTCCCCTACATTAGACTGTGAGAGCGCCATATCTTCTGATTTATTCTTGTGGGGTTTTTTTTCTTTTCTCAGTCATCACAGAGTGCAGCAGATAACTAGTTCCATTGCTTTTGCTGTCATTTTGCATCCATCTGCTGGCCACCATTCTGCACCTGCTGTTCTCCAGTCGGTCAGTCCTGTGGGACTAGTAAAAACATAATGTAGATCTCACAAACCTGAAGTGTGACCCTCCTGGTTTTAGAGCACACGGTTCCCAACAGCTGTGAAAAAGAACTTTAAAAAAAAATAAGTGTACCAAGCTTGAACAGCTAAGTTTTACCTCTTCTGTACAGCTAATGATTGCTTCCTTTCTATGTAGTTAACTATATGTTTATGTTTATTTCATCCCAACCTTCCCCAATTGGAAGCTCTGCAGATGTGTCAGACTATAACTTTAATCAGCCCTATCCCCATTCTTCAATGGGGGTGAAGTTGGGGGTGCTAGAAGTATTAATGCAATACATTTGGTGAGCACCATGTTGGGAGATGGCTGATTCACACACTTGGAACCGGAGAGGTTTCAATCATAAAAAGAGTGCAAAATTTAAAAAAAAGAACACCAGTACCCTAGATTTAAAGTTCCTTTTAAAATAAAGCTCATGGTTTTTAAAAGATATCAGGCATCTAATGTTTTTGGGCAAAACGGACATGAAAATTTAAAATAGTAAATTGACCTTTTGGGGACTTGGTTTACTCTTTGTTTCAATTTTTTGTTCTTGTCGAAGCTGGTTGTCATTATCCTTGCCCTTATTCTTACCCACTTCCTGCATTTAGTGTGCAGAAGGGACACCCCTGACTAGCCTTTAGATCAGGGTAGGCAAGATGGGGCCTTACAGGTCTTGTGTGGCTAAAACTTTCATCAGACATAGCCAGTGGTAATAAATGCTGGGAGTATCAGTGCATTAACATCTGTAGGGCACGCTTTGCCCACTCCTACCTTAAACAGAGCACCAGTTACAAGAGATGAAGCAGTTCCACATGGAGGCTGTGTGTGTGTGTGCGCGCGTGCGCGCGTGTACACACGCATGTATGCATGCACACTGTGTGTTTTCAGGTCGTTTCTGACTTATGGCAACCCTAAAGTGAACCTTCCTTGAAGTTTTCTTGGTAAGATTTGTTCAGAAGGGGGTTGCCTTTTCCTTCCTCTGAGGCTGAGAGTGTGTGACTTGCTGAAGGCCACCCAATGGGTTTCCATGGTTGAGCCAGGATTCCAACCCTGGTCTCTGGAGTTGCAGTGCAACGCTAAAACCACTACGCCTTGCTGGCTCATGGAGGCTGCCTAGCTGCAAAAGCATGGGCATTTGTATGAATTGTTGCATATTTATTTGTATTCTCCAGCGCTCTGAAGAAAATTAGAACTGTTGGGCACATCTGTAGCTGAGGAAACAGCTATTCTCATAACACATTACAATTTCCTTCCTGAACTGAATAGGATAGAGATGTTTGGGCAAATGGAGTAGAAAACCAGGTTCTCTGTGTTGGAGAGCTATAGCCTCCACAACATCCATTGCATTTGTTTTCTTGTTGCCTGCAAAGCTATGTGCTCGTTCCCCCACAGCATGGCTTGCAATTCATAGGAATGCCCAGTGGAATCAAATCTATGCAGGGTCCAAACATTTCTTACTTAAGAGCTGCACCATGTTGTTTCTCCCTCACAGATTCACTGAACATATAAGGGATGTTCGTAGGGCATATAGCATATAGCGAAGACCGTCAGGCTAGCAATCGGACAAAAGATCAAAGACTCGAAACTTCCCCTTTCACGTCTCCATAGGAAACCTCGGAAAGGCATGTAGGCATAGGTAATGGGCCATCAGCACAACAATGCTTCGGGGAGGTTGCCTGATTCCTCGCCCCCCCCCCCCCGAATGCTTGGAACAAAGCAAGGCATATCAAAGCAAGCTCCAGTTACATGGTGCGACTATCATGGAGCCATCAGACGCCTATCACACCTCCATTATTCTCCAGTTTCAGCCATTATTCTTTCCAGAAAGAGAGTCTGCCCTCAACGCATGTTTGGCCCTTTTTGGCCTCAATTTCGGAGTTCTCCCAGATGTGACTCACAGGCTGTCATTCTGTCGGTTGAGGCTCCCCTCAGCCCCTCCCCTACCCTGAGTTTTTCTCTCCACTTGTCTTTTTCCAGCCGAAGACTTCTGGACAGGTACAGTATTACCCCTCTGCACATTCCCTCCACTTTTCCCCTGTCAGTTTTCACCTCTTTTGATTTCGATAGTCTTTGTGTGCTTGCGTGAGTGTTTGACTCTGAGTGAGTGTGTTTGAATATGTTTTCTAATAACATATCTTGATTGAACTTTTAGCCTGGCTCTTTCACAGTCTGACTCCGTAGACATTGGGTTAAAAGATCTTTCTAGGTGTTGCCCTGCACTCTGCATTGTTAAAAGCCAGTGCTCCTTTAATTTCTCCAATGTTAGCATTTTTAGAGCAAATCAGAGTATCCCCCAAGGACCACCCCCAAAAAATCAGGGTAAAACTGGCATACAGGTTTGGCAGGACGTGTATGAATCCCCCTTCTCTGTTTATACTGTCAAAACAGCAGAGAAGAAAAGCGAATCAACAATTTTTGTGCTGGCCTATTTGTCACCTTGTGGACCACCTGCGGGCTCTGACCAAAAAGACACGGAGATAACCTACACAATTGAGGAAGTAAAAATCTGAAAACTAACCATGTGATCTTTGTTTAAGGTTGATTAATACCTTTGTTGGATCACTACAACACCATCAGGAAGGTAAAGCTTTGGATTGAGTAGCTAGATTCTTAGACAGTATAAAATTTGTGGGACTGGGAAATAGGGGCGTGGAGAATCCTTGCAAATTTTCTTGTCCTTGACAAGAATGAGTGTATCACACATCAGGGCACAATGCCAAAATAAAATGAAAGGAGCAACCGGCATGAGATTTTCTTTTAAAAAGCATTTGGAGAATTTTATTGAAATGTATTGAAAAATTTATTTGAACAAGATCTCTTTCATGTGCAAAAATCCCCAAAGTTTTTGCATTGCTAGAACTAGTTTCTTGTACAGAAATACTTTTTTTTTTTTGCTCAAAACCCTAAGGAAAAACTGTCTTGAAATGTGAAAAATTATTGAGAAGAGGATTATTTGAATGCAATGTGGATTAACCTGGCTGTTACTCAAGTTGTCTTATTCAGCAAAACAATATGGGTTGTATTCAGCTGGGTCTCCCTGGCGGACTGAATTCTTTCTCCCAACTGCAGTCCTGCTCTTCTTCAGATCTGTTTGAGAGGGCTGGGAGACCCTTGGAATATAGTTGAAGGGAGCATGGGGGATTTGAAGTGGTGAAAAGGAGGGGAAGTCCCATTATGTGAGTGGGAAGCTCCTCTCCCATTATGCTGAATATCACCCTTTAAGGAAGAGGTGGGAGTTATGCAGTCCTCTCGATGTTGTTGAACCAGAACTTCCAGCATTCCTCACTGTTGGCAGGGGCTGCTGAGATTTTTGGTTCTGGAAGGTTAAGATTCCCCCCAGCCAAGTTACAAAGTTTAGTACAAAATGGTACAAAACAATTAGTACTGGTTTTAATAATTTGTAAGTCATCTTGATCCCATTATTGGGGAAAAGAAGAGAGATAAATGAATAAAATGATGCCGATAGTAGTAGCAACAACTGTGTCACACGTACAATTTCTGAATCTTTTGTTTTGTCAGTTTTAACTATTATGTATTTTTTTTCTTTTGTCCTCTTTCTTGTTCTAATGCAGTGTTTAGAGGGAACTGACTTTATCCACTCACTTGGACCTTGTAGGACTGAGTTCAAAAAAAAATCTCACATACCATATGTACCATATGATGGAAAAAAGTGTGGAGGTATGAGTCCAGGCACACCTGTGCAGATGATCTGTCTCTCTTCGCGTAGTAGAATGGGCCATTAATTCTTAATTACTTAACAGCTACTCATTGCATATCTTAAATCTGGGCACTCTGAACCCAGAATTGGGAGAAGAGGACAGACCTCAGCCCAGGATAAGGAATGTATGGCCCTCCAGCCGTTGAACTGCAACTCCTATTGGCCCTAGCCAGCATAGCCAATGACAGGGGTTGATGGAAGTTACTGTCTACTAATGTCTGGAGGGCCACGCATCCCCATCACTGTGCTGTGCAGTTGTTATTGTTCATAGAATCATAGAGCTGGAGAAGACCACAAGGACTGCTGAGTCCAACCCCTTGCCATCCAGGAACATACAATAAAAGACTTCCTGACAAATTGCTATCCAGTCTCTGTTTAAAAACCTTCAAAGAAGGACACTCCACCACACTCTGAGGCAGTGTATTTCACTGTTGAACTGCTCTTACTGTCAGAAAATTCCTCATAATGCTTGGATGGACTCTCTTTTCCTGAAGTTTGAAGCCATTGCTCCATGTCCTAGTCTCTGGAGCAGCAGAAAAAAAAATCTTGCTCCATCTTCTCTATGGCATCCCTTAAAATATTTAAAAACAGCTATCATGTCACCTCTTAATCTTCTCTTCTCCAGGGTTAAACATACCCAGCTTTTTAAGCTGCTTCGTACTAGGTATAGTTTTCAGGCCTTTTACCATTTTGGTCACTCTCCTCTAGACACATTCCAGCTTGTCAATATCTTTCTTGAATTATGGTGCCCAGAACTGGATACAGTATTCTAGGTAGGGTCTGACCAAAGCAGAATAGAGTGGAACTATTATTTCTCTTGACCTAGGAACTATACTCCCATATTCCTATTGATGCAGCCTAGAAGATTTGAACCCTTGTCTCTACATCATGGTTCAATGCTAACTATGACTTGCTGGCTCGCATCCTATCCAGTAACCTTCTACGAGCTTTAGGCATGAACAACAAGGCCACTGGCATGGAGACAACCCCAAGAGGTAGCCACATTATTCACACTGGAATCCCCTCTCACAGAAGCAGACTTAAGTTTGTATGATGGGATTTTTCTCCTATTCTCCTCCTTTTGCAGCCTCTCAAAAAAAATCTATGCAAGAAGGTCTGCCTTCTAGGATAGATCCAGAAGGTGTGTGGTGGCTTACATAGGAAGGGGGACCTGCTCTTCTTCCTCCCCCAGCAACAGAAACAGTTCTGTCAGCAGAAGAGCTTAATTGGATTCTGCCCTGAGTCAACTCTAGACTTCCAAATTGCAGTATTTATATTATATGATTCAAAAGAAATGACTAGGAGAATAATAAGCCACAGGAAAGAAAAATGAACAAGTAATTTCTAGCTAGCCTTGCACTGACCGATTCAGCTGTATTGTAAACTGTGTTCTGCTTCTCTGTGTTGAGGTGGACAGTATTCCTTCTGGAGACATGAAAAATAAATGGCAAGGAATTGAGGTAAACACATGCTCTTTCCCTTAGTTGTTTTACACAGGGTTCAGGATGGACATGAGGAAGGGAAGCAAGCAGGCACTCAGTCCAATAGTTAGATGTCCTAGAACAGCACTTAGAGGACCTTGCTCGGCCCATGAAACATGAAGGTTTAAACTTGAGGCAATGTCTCTCTTCCTACCCTGCCAGATTCTTCTCGTGTATTCAAGCAAAGCTGAAGGTCTCTGCATTTTTCTTGCTTTGCTGAGAGGCTGGGCTGGGCAGCCTCACATCTTAGACTTTTTCTCTTGTTCTCTCTCTCTGTCTCTCTCCCTCTCTCTCATTCTCCTTCTTTTCTCATGTGGTGACAAAAGTGCTTCACTAGCTGTTTGAAAGACTGCAGTGCTAGCTTCGAGCTGCCTGAAAGCAGTCATTGGTGCTTCTGCTGCTTCCTTAGAACCACAACATTGTGATGTTATACCGCATTAAGGTGTTGTGTGTCTTTTACCTCTGTTTTGCCTTTTTCTAACACAAACCCAGTGAATAAGATTTACTTCTTGGGGTGGAGTGGAAAAAATATGTTTGTTTCCTGTTATTTCTTTCTCTCATAAATGAATGCCTGTGGAGGGCTGGCAGCTTTCATGTCAGTGGGGTGGTGTATCTGCTCTGAGTTTTAGTCCAAAGTGTAAAAGAACTATGTAAGGTGCTGAACCTGTTTGGGAGGACAAGACTCATTGGCCTCCTAGAAGAAGGAAATAGTCTCCGAAAGGGAGGGTGGAAGTAAAAATGTAAGCAGAGCAATTCACAGAGATTTGAGGCCTTATCACACTGTTCCTTATGATGCTTTATTCCATTTTAGATCTGGTCCAACCATTATCGTGAAGGCACCTGATTGCTGATACTTTCTGTTGCACCCTTGCCGCACTAATGCTTTATTAGTATCATTAACACGTTATTTTCATCCACATTAAGGTATAATTACTGTACCCCACCCCTCGCTTCATGATTGGTGCCTGTAGCTGTAATAGCGCCATTATGTTGTCACAATGCTATGACATGTCCACACCACACCCAGAGACTTCTATGCACTATGAGACTTCTGCACCCAAACTGGTTACTGAATTGTTGTGAGAAAAGGGGATCATTACTAGATTATTTCCACTGTGAAAAATAAAACACATTTTCAGTGACTGCAACGCAACACCGCCTGCAGAGAAATGACATCATGCAATAAGGCTGAGACAAAAGTGGGACTAATGTATCACTATGATGGTATAATACCATGGTGCAATAAAGAAAGGTACTGGAGATTTATCCCTCTACCTGTCCCCTGCCTCCTCTGCTTGTTTCTGTGTTGATGCTCTTCCAACAAGGGACAGCTGCAATGTGCAAAAGCCTTAAGAGAAAGATTTTTTCCTCCTCGAATATTATGCTGGCTGCACCATTATACTGTGGGATCTCATTTTTCCATCTTGTCTGCAAGTTCAAACATTGGACAGGTCCTCTATATCCTCTGTTAAAGTCAAGCAAGTAAAGAAAAGGGAGTGAGTGGGAAATACATCGATGAAAATGCTAAGTAGAGACCTCACACAAAGCATGTGATTTTAAGCTCTTCACAAGTCATGCAGCTAACCAAGAATGTGCAACCATGCATCTAAAAGAGCTTGAGAAAGGGATTCTTGACAACATACAGGAATGTTCTTCTGCAGAGTAGAAATATCTGTAGCAGGTGGTGCAGAGGGCAAAGGAAACCACAAAAACCTCCACAAAAGATAGCAAGCCAGAGGACATCTCAAAGCAGCAAAGCAAGGCATGATATATTAGATGACATGATGGAGGTGTTTAAAAGTTTATCTTTAAAAAAAGTATTGGACAAATTGAGAGAATATAGTTATCAACAATTCTTAGTCATCTATAACCTCCAGTATCTGAGGCTGGGGAACTTAAGTGGCCAATTGCCACTGTACTCCCATCCTGCTTCGTGGACATCACATGGGTCAGGTGGTCAAATTTCAGGCTGGAAGAGATTACTTTATTTTTTTACTAGGATCCCAACATCACCAAACTGGAACCAACTGCATAAGAAATACGTTTCTCTTCAAATAGTTTTTGAGGCCAAGAATTCTCTTTCTCTCTCTCTCTCTTTATCTCTCTTTCTCTTTCTTTCTTCCTTTGAGTGTCAACACTGAAAGGAAATCACAAGCTTTCCACAAAAAAAACT
The DNA here is from genome assembly GCA_030412105.1 of Cyclura pinguis. Classification (NCBI taxonomy): domain Eukaryota; kingdom Metazoa; phylum Chordata; class Lepidosauria; order Squamata; family Iguanidae; genus Cyclura; species Cyclura pinguis. The sequence continues at coordinate 126,264,624 of CM059599.1, forward strand.
GTTTCTGATCACCATGCCACTCCTGGTCATGGCTTTCTTAATTTTAGCAATATAATTTTGGGCATGGAGAGTATTCTTGTTGTTGCTGTAGTTAAATGACTGGAAAACAGAAAACTGTTGCTTATTTAATGCAAATCTCTCAGTAGATCTTGATCTGCCTTCTTCCCACCTCTGTCCTAGGCGTCTACTTGCTTATAAGATAGATCTTTCAGATAGACTGTTGGACTAGATAAGCCCTTCAATTGGATCCAGGATGACTCTTCTGATGAGGCATTTCTGTAGGTAAGAGGTTCTTAATAAGTGTTGTTTAGGATGGTGAAAGCATCACAGTGAGAACTCAACATTTCTTAAAAGTCATAGTCCGTCTTTCTTTGCTGAAGGAAATAAAATAAACATGTCTCTGATACAGTGTACTGTTTTTAAACTTAAGGTTAGAAAATTGTTAACATTAGAAAACTAAATCCAGAGCATCATTACACTGAAGCGATAAGTGCTAATTGGCTGCCAAGAAAAGGCTTTTAATGAACGAGTGCTATATTTTTTAAAAAATCGATATGGGTTGAATCCTGTGTGGCAGTTATGAATATGTGACCTAGAGTTATACACTTGTGACTGCTAGGTATTCATGATCCCTATGTACTTCCTATATAGGGGCTACATAGGGACTGTGAAAGTCCTCCAGTCCCTACACTGGGCAGCAGCCACTGTGATTGACATGGGGTCTGTTCCCCTGTTGATCAAGAAGCAGCTGGCAGATGGTCCCACTCTCTCATGCACAAGTGATTTCTGGCCCAGGGGGGAATTGTGACAGGTCCCATTTCTGCCTGTCACACTGGAGACTGCTTGCATGAGGTGAGAATGGCAGTTAGCTTCCTGAGAGATTAGGAACAGACCCCATTGATCTCAGTGGTTGCTGCCCAATCAATGAGGATGGAGGGGTTGGGCCTGCAGTCACATCATACCACTGGAACTATGGTGCTTATGCATGCATAAGTCACATACTGTCAGAATTCAACTCCCAGCCCTTGCCTCTCTGCCAGCAAGGGAAGGAAGGCAATAGTACTTGTCCAAGAGGAGGAGGCAGTATGGAGTGTCCAATGCAAACAATCAAGTAGAAACGCTGAGCCGAGCCGAAGTGAAAGGTCAGATCCCAAAAATCCAGAATGCTGAAGGTCCATCCAAAAAGGGTCAAGAGAGTCAGAACACAAGGGTTGTGAGAGCTTGAGTAGTGATTTGCTACAAGTAAACATCAAGCCATGCCGACAGACTTATATAGCTGATGAAAACAGGTGTTACTCATCATTGTTCTGTTTTCTCAATCTCACCAAAATGGCTTCCCTCTGAGCTGCTGGGGGGCAAAGGTGGATCTAATTCCTCTAAATCATTGCTGGTCCCTTCTCCCTCTGGCACTGACTGCTACAACTCTGTTTTAGCTTGTCTTTCAGCTGATGGGAGTTTTGGCAAGATAGTTTGATCTATCACTGACTGTTTCTGGCACAATCAATTGCTCATTGACCTCTGAGCCATCATATATCACACACAGAGGGTTGCAAACTTTGTTTTCATTGGCTTTTTAACTCAGTACTGATTTAATTTTATAATTTATTTAATTCTGTCCAATATAGCTTTTTTGTATTTTGTGGCTGTTCTTAATTTTGGTGAGAGCTGTATCAAGCCCCAGTTTTGGAAGGAAAGTGGAGCATAAGTTAAATAAACATTATCATTGTAAGAAATTTCTAGTTGGTGTCCATTATCTTATTCTTTTGCAACAAAAACTTCAAAGAATCTTGTGGCCATTCTGGAGCAAAGGGACTTGAAAACCAGATTGCAACATGATACGGCTGAACAATTCATCAGGAAGTTTTACTCTATCTGCTACTCTTTGAACATGAAGAAAGTATTTTGATTAACTCTACTATTGAGGTAATGGATTGTAGGGTATCTGCGTCAGCATGGCTCGCATCCTGTTGGTGAATTACTGTGGTGTAAGTTGGATTTTACACCATTGCAACTTGCTTTGTTGTCATTGCAGAGGAAGGAATTCACAATCAGCTATTCAGTGATCATAATTCTCCACCCACAATGCACTTGTCTCAGTGGCAGCTTTCTGAACCAACCTGTTTCTTGGTCAGTGGAGAGTGGAGGTGGTGGGGCGAGTAGAAAAGTGTCCAGCTATAGTCCTGTAGCAATGACACCATTTGAGGGGACCCCTGGAGGTCCTTGCAGAGGATTGTTGCTGTGTGTCCTGCTATACGAAAATAGCAAGATGCTTCTCTGCAGCCCCCTCTTCTCTCCAGTGGCCAGAAAATGGCTGGGTACAGGGGACTGCTGCTGAGAAAAAGTGGGTGCAGGAGTTGGATAAGATACTATCAGCTACATTTTTTAGCTACATCTCCTGATCTCAATCAACTGTTTTATGAATAGTGACTGTTAATTAAGTAGTTCTCATTCTCTCTACATTTCTTTTCCCCTGAGGTCATTGTTTATAGGTCCTGTGATAGGGAGGAGAGAGAGACAGAGGTGGAACAGAGAACCAGTGGGATATGGTCATCTTGAGTACAGAATAGGGATGGATAACTTCTAGAAATGGGGACCACATGAACCTCTCTGGACATAGGCCCTCCCTAGATCTTGTGTCATGCCCTGCTTCCAGAACATGGACTCTTACTCAGAGTCTGAAACAGGGGACATGCCAGGATCTGCTGTACAAGAAGAGGTTACAGTGCCACACACAGAACAGGGGGTGGTGCCAGCTCCAGCAGAGAGTCCTGTCCCTTCAGACACAGATGATAATTTACCAGTACCCACCTTTGCTGAGTGCAGACAACAAAGAGAGAGCCTACATCTATCCCCAGACAATTTATAGTAGGTCCTCCACATTCGCAGAGGTTAGGAACACAGAACACCAGAAAAGTTAAAAAAAAAAATCCTGCGAATAACACCCCAGTGAGCACTCGCCTTTCCTGCACTGTCTTGCTGACCAATGCCAGCACACCCACCAGGTGGTGGGAGAGGGGGAGATATTTTCCCCTGTGCCCAGGAGAGCACAGGGAAAAAGATCTCCCCTGCTTCACTCTCTCAATCGTGCGGGCAGCAGTGACAGGAGAGCGTAGGGGGAGATAGATCTTCCCTTCAGTCTCTTGCCTTCTGCCCACATGATTGGGTGGGCAGAGGCGGCAGGAGAGCATGAGGGGAGAAAGATCTTCTCTCATTCACTCTCTCACTCCCTGCCTGTGTGATTGGGCGGGCAGTGGTGGCAGGAGAACACGGGGGGAGAAAGATCTTTTCCCCCTTCACTCTCTTACTCCTTGCCTGCACAATTGCATGGGCAGTGGCAGCTGGAGAACGCGGGGGGAGAAAATCGGGGAGAGACAAGCGGACACCGTGAATGATCAAACCCACAAGAGTCAAACCTTCAAATGTGGGGGGTGAACTGTATAACTGGCAACAATTACTCAGGCAACAGCTGTGTTAGGTGGCTGACCTATATAGCTGCTGCCATTCCCCTCCAGGAGTTGTCAGAGCTTATCTGACCTCTCTGCTTGCTGGATACCTCACCGAACTCTGTGCTTGACTCTGGATTACCCTGACAGATTTTGGACTTGCTTGCCTGAGAATTCTGTTGGACTTTATTTACAACCTTGTGCTTACTGAATAAAAGTAAGTAACAAGCCAGGAACTATTCAGTTTGTTTTGTTTGAGTTATCAAGTGAGCCACTGGGACTGAGGTAGTACACCTTGGATGGACAACCCCCTGACACTCCAAAATTCTACTTTATTTTTTACTTTGAAAGCTCCCTTAATGTCTTTCAGAGAGCATAGGCGAGCAATTTCTCCCTGTTTGGTCCCCAACCATGACCTGTCTTCAAGAACAGAGAAGCCAGAGAAGCATTTCAGGAATGCACTCAAAGGAAATAATGTTGTAATAATGAATGGTTTTAACTACCTTTAAATTTATTAGGGAAATGTGTGTTCCACTCATAACACAGAGGTAAAATTTCTAGATATCCTAAGAGACTGTACCTTAGAACAATTGGTCATGGAACTAACTAGAGAGGAGGTGGTCCGGGACTTAATACTAATTGAAACTGTCCAGAAGGTACTGTAAGAAGTGGTTGTAGTTGAACCAGCTAGGAACAGGACCACAATGTTATCAAATTTAATTTAGAAGTAAGTGAAAGAGTGCTGGGGACACAGTCTTACTTGAATTCAGAAAATGAGAGGAATTACATAACAGAAGGTGAAAGGAAAGGTCAAAATGTCAATTCTGTCCATGATGCTTGGGTCCAACTTAAAACCATGTTAACAGAAGTTCAGCTAGAATGCATACCAGATGTCAGGAGAGGATGTATGAAGTCCATGAGGTCACCAACACGGATAACAAGCAGTGTGAAGGAAGCTGTTAGAGAAGTGGGAAAAAAGCCTTCATAAACTAGAAGTCTTGCCCTCAAGAAGTGACCACAACCTTGCACAAAGGAAATGCAGGGAGATGGTTGGAGATTTTAAAAAAAGGAGGATTTGAGGAGCACATTACATAAGAAAATTTAGACCAACAGTAAAGAAGTCTTTAATATATTGTGAAGAAGAAGCCTGCCAGTAAAAGAAAGCTCTTTGGCTTTTGAGTGACAATGAAAGGAAAGGAAATCTGAGAGAAAACATAAAATCTGTGTTCACTGTTGAACGTAGAGGGCAAATACTGGTCTCTGATCTGATGTCTCCAGGAGGAAAGGAGGAGGAGACTCTATCACTTCTCTAGCAGTGAGAAGGGAGTTCTAGGCTGTACCAGCAGATTACAAAAGATCACTGGGGCCAGGAAGTATCCAGTCAAGAATTCTTAAAGACCTCAAATGTGAAATTACTGATCAAACTAAAACATGTAACTTATTTAAGGACATAATGTATGTCCCTAACATTGACCTCTGTACCAGAGCACTGGAAAGTGAAAAATGTAGCACCTATTTTAAAGAAATGATCTGGGAAGTTACATGCCAGATAGCTTAAGTTCTGGGCAAACTAATGAAAAATTTCATTAAATTTACCATATTCTATTGTAACAAAGGTTGCTGAGAGGCTCAAGGATTCTCAGTGGTATGTCATTTACCCATTTCTCTCTCAAAAAAGTCATATGTCAGGGTGGTTAGTTCAGAACCAAATCCAAACCTGAAGCTGGATTAAAATGTTCCTAGAAATAATTTTTTTCCTCCATGATGATCTGAAGCTGAGTTGGTGCCATATTTCTCCCTGAGCTTGCTGGGATATATGGCATAATTTTGAATAGATCATTCAAAGCTTAGGAAGTTACTTTATACCAACCTGGATCACTGAATCATTTAAGTTACTATGGCTGGCAGCAGCTCACCAGAGTTTTAGTCCTATCTGGAGATGCCAGGAATTGAACGTGGGACATTTTGAGTGTATTGGGCTCTCTTACTGAACTAGATTCCCACATGGGAGCTGAGGTATCTGTACTGAAGCATCTCCTTATTCGTGTTTGGTAAAGAGGAAGAGAAAGGAAGAGAAAGCAGGATGTCTCTTTATATTCTGCCTTTTCCTCAAAACCAGGATTTGAGGTGGCTAAAATGTTGGGAGTGGCAACCGTTGCATGCTTAATTAACTGGCTAGTTAGTTCACATGTTAATTGTAGGCATAGAGAGATAGCCTAGAATAAACTTCCTGTTTGTTTTGGTCAACACCTCTTCCTTCAGCACGTACACATTCTTTGTTCTTAAAAGGTTCTCTTGCCTCTCTTTTTGTCTTCACCTTTTGTCCTGAAAGCATGCCCTGAGATCTCCTAACAGGGATTATTTTCAGCAAGCATGTGAGTGCTTAATGTCTTCTTACTTTCTTCAAGAATTGAACCTGCGTAGACTATCCACAATATTTTGTGAGTACATTTTTCATACGTTTTAACCAAATTGTTTGCGTTTATTTTGAGCTAGATTAAGTATGTCTTGGGTGGAGATGATAAAGTGGGACTGGTAATTTGTTCAACTTCTGCCTGTGCATTTACAAAATACTCTGCTGATTGGGAGACTTATTACTAAAAATCTCTCAATTCCCTAACATAAAACATTAAACCAGCATGGTGTAGTGGATGGAAGTTAGAAGAAAGAGGACCTAGTCTACATTGTCTGTTAATAACCATGCCAGGTGAGCCGAGTTTTATTTACTGTTTTGGCATGTATATAAATAAAGCTAGTTTTACTGCTTCTAAAAAGAGAGTTGGTGTTCAGTAGTGGCAATGCTACTACTAGCACAACTACACACCCAAACACCCACTCTGCCTTATGTCTCTTTTTTTGGACATATGCAATTTCCCCCACCCCAAACCTTTCTTTTCTTACCTAAGCACACAAGAATGGGAACTTTTCCTTCTGGTGTACTACAGTCCCATTGCTTGTGCCTCAGCTGTTCCCGCAACTGAGCGTCCCATTCACGCCACTCAATTATAGTGCTATTATTACACTTTAACTGTCATGGCTGTATGCTATGGAATTCTGGGTTTTGCAGTTCAGTGATGTGCTGGAGGAGCTCTCTGGCTGCGAATTCTGAAGGTCGCTTCCTAAAATGCCGTTCCTAGAATTCCATTAGACAGAACCATGGCAATTAAAGTGGAATTATTTTCTACTATATAAAAGTCAAAGTTTATGAGTGGTCTTGTCTGTTTGTCTGCATCAGGTGGGCAAAGACCTCATATGATTGGCTGTGTGAGGCGAGAAGACCTCATATGATTGGCTGTGTGAGGCGAGAAGACCTCATATGATTGGCTGGCTGGGAAGATTCTATAGAATCCTGGGGTTGGCAGTTCAGGGAGGGGCCTTTAGAATTCTCAGCCAGAGAGCTCAGGCCGCTAGCTATGGACACAAGGCAGAGCAGCAAGAAGGAGGCCAGTGTATTCCCTCAGGAACCCAACCTCTATACGTTAATAACTCTGAATACAGATTGGACTGGGGAATATGGGGAAAAGTTACACATACTGGACAAGACAGATTGGGGAATTAGAGACACAGGATCTCAAATCTGTGTATTTCATCTGCATCTAATTTCTAAGGAAAGGTAAGATAATTCCTAAGGTATTTCTAACAAGTATTACCTACGAGAAAATAAAATCCCAGGCAATGCCAGGTAAATACACTAGCACTGCTATAATTCTGTAGTGTGAATGGGCCCAGTGAGGGTGAATGGAGAGCGTGTGTTCTAGGTCCAGCATGGGAAACCATGAAGGGCCCACAGGCCATGAGTGGGCTGTCCCCAAATGAAAGTAACCTGAAAGTCTCTTCTAAGTTTTTGGAAGGGCCGGGAGGGAGGGAAAGGATATTTCAGGCCTAAAACAGGTCAGTCGTGATTAATCTTTAAATGGCCAGCCACAGCCCCTGAAAGCTTTTGAAAGTGTCCAATTGCCCATTTTAGACCTCCTTCTCCTCCTCCTCTCCTCTTCCTCCTTTTTTTGGCATGAGGGATCTTGGAGCTGTTGCGCATCACACTAGGGCCCTTGGCAAGTCACATGTGCCCGTGGATTACAAGGTTCCCACATTTGCTCTAACCAGTTTAGGGATTAGACCAGTTTAGAGACAGTTCACACTCTTCTTGGGTACTGCTTTATATGATCCTTGAACAGAAGCAGGCACATATAACCTGCTGTCAGACCCGCTCCTGTTTCTATAGAAGACACTGCACATACATCTCCTTGTGTTTCCAGTTGAATTCTTTTGTAATTATCACTATCTCCACTACCCTTAAAAAGAGAGGAGGTGTGCTGTTCCATGGGGTTTTCCTTGCTAACAAAAGGACATTGCTCTTTTCCTATAGATTGAACTATTCAGTGTGATCTTACCCCACGTTGCTGACCTCTGCAATTTATGGCAGACAGCTAGTATTCCATATGACTGAGCACAGGTGAAATATGAGTAGTGAAGAGTACTGATGGAAAATTCATTCAGTCCAAAAAAGGCCTTCCAGAGCTGATATTCAGCTAGAAGTAGCTAAGAGAAATTAGCAAATCCCTTGCCCAAAAATTCAGCAGATGACTATCCACCCTATTAGGACTGGATACTAGATATGTTTAGTGAGAATTAAGTCTTCTAAGTTATAAGGCTGTTACTCTAAGAGGTGAGTGACATTGGGGTCCACCTGCAATACCAGTGTCTTCTTAGAATTTGGGGGAATTATAGCTCCAAGGCAGCCTGTGAGAGGAAGGTAATGGCAGGTTCTTTTTACCTATGTATACCAAGTGTTTTCGTTGAACTGACAAACATAACAAGAAATCAGACACTCTTGAGAACCATACAAGGCTATCAGAAAGTGAGTCGGAAAAAGTTGGATAGAGAGAGATTGGAGTAGCGGGGGTGGAAAGGGTGACAGGTACCAGTCTTGAAGAAGGTGCTTGTAGCAGAGGGTCTCAGACAGCATTCCTGACCATGACCCCCACCATGTTCTGAGATTATTAATAAATCCAATTTATGAAAATTGCATCTTGAAGGAGGGTTGGTAGGGTATGGTAACAAGGCCTCTCTATCTAGATTACTAGGTTAGGTCTAGTCTTGGTCATACCTAGAGAAGATCAATAGAACCTGGAAGATTACTGTTAAGGAGGAATATAATGACATGCTGAAATCAGCCATAACTGAGCAATGGTAGGATGGTGCTAACTAACTCATTCCATTGATTTCAGTGGATCAGTTTTTTTTTCCTCAGGTGAAATATGAAGCTGGTTTCATGCAATAAAAATGCAGTTGTTACTAATTTGTTGTTCAGTATCCAGAAGATCTTTCTCCAAGCAAGCAATTATCTTGTGTGGAGATCTCACATTTGCTCAGCCTTTAATATACAGTATTTTGCTACTGGAAATATAAGATTCCGCCATTACTTCCAAGTTAGCTCAGCTACCATGACTGTGACTGTGGTGTGGATGTGATTGGACTAAATAAATAAATAAAGCAAGCAAGCAAGCAAGCAAGCACCCACTGAAGAATGTATCTGATGTTCTATGTACAAGATTGTATGTACAACTCTTCCTTTTTAAACAGTTCTATAAAGGCTAGACACTCCTTCTCTAGAAGTCATTCAGTTTGCATGCTTGTGGGGTAGGGTGGCATGGAAAAAATGGCCAGTCAATATTGCAGTGGTAGCATGTTCTGTTGAGTTTTGGAAGAAAAGCCATATTTGGATTCCAATGTATGCTGCCTTGGTATAAATAAAATCAACCAATATATAAATTAAGACTTATACTTCAGTGATTATTTTTGCTGTAGCATCTAACTTTTCTTCTGCATATACAATTAGAAAGGAGATTCTTGTAGCAAGCATTTTCAACAATTCAGCAAATTTTGTGAAACACGACAATATTTTGTATTGGATAGTTCATCCACAATGTTAAGTTTGGAATAATGTATCTCAACAGTGTCATCTAGTGGCAAAAATATTCCCAAGCTTTCTCTACCAAACATGTAAAGTTGAACATTTAAGAATGAAGATTATTATTAATGTTATGTCATAAGTGAGATCGATTTTCTTTATTCATAGCTGTTATTTTCCCAAAAGATGTTCATACTATGGCTAAAACCTTAATCAGACTAGATGAAAGTCCCACTCAACTCTGGATCTGATTCATACTTAACCGTAGTAGCGTGCAAGCCATATTCCTGTGGTTGTTTCCCTGCATGGAAATGGAGGAAATATGTGGGAGTGTTTGATAAAATAAGAACATGCTAGCAACAAAGGCTTAACAGGATTATAATAGCCTGAATTCTTATGTCATACTGCCTCCTCCCATACTGAATCGATCGTATCTTCAAATACATGTATTATATGACCTCTATTTTTTTTTGGTTTGGTATTAATTTAAAGCAGCGTGCCAAATGTGTGGCCTGTAGGGGCCTTTTATGTGGTTCCTAGAGTTCTTGACCCTCCTTCTCCCATGACTGGATACTTTTTTTCCTCAGTGAAGCTTCGTGCGTCCAGGAGCCTCCTGGGCACACTCACAGCTTTTATGCTCCAAGAGCATTTTTATCCCAGTCATTTTAGATTTTGTAAAAATGAATGGGTTTGGAGCGGTAGTTGGAAGTAGGATAGGTGCAGCCCCTGGGCACAATATAGTTCTATCGTTACTTCATACTTTTCATCATCAAAGAGTAAGAACTGGAATCAACAGGCTCTAAAATTTTCTCTGGTTTGCTAGTGAATCAGTTCTTGGGCTTAAGAGCCACTTATTCTGTTCTATTTTCTTCTGTTTATAAAATAGGAATACAGAAAAGAGAAGCTTCTGTGGATGACACATGAAACCCTTCAAGCATTAAAGATAGATGAGAAGCAAAAGTTAAAGGTGACAGAAATAATGTTAGAACTCTGTTCAGCGACTTGTGCACAGGGACAAAGAGAACTACTGTGACAGTCAATCCAGAGAAATGACAACAAATAAGGAAGAAAAAGGGACCTCTTCCACAAAATCTCTGAAATCAAAGGAAAATTTAAACCAAGAATGGGGATGTTCTAAAACCAGCAGAGGAAAATAATACATGACCAAGTAGAAATAAAAAGATGATGGAAACAGTACACTAAAGAACTATATAAAAGAGATATAAGGATGAAAGATTCATTAAAGGAAGAACCATTTGAAGATGAACCAACAGTTTTAGAAAGGAAAATGGAGGCTGCACTAAGAGTACTTGAGAGAAATAAAACAGCAGGAACAGATGGCATACCAATAAAGCTACTTCAAGCTACAGAGACAGAAGCTATTCTAGAATCTAATAAAATCTGTCAACAAATATGGAAAACAAAACAAAAAAAATAGTCCACAGATTGGAAACACTCAATATGCATCAACATCCCCAAGAAAGGGGACATTGGGGATTGCAGTAACTGTAGGACCATTGCACGAATCTCCCATGCAAGCAAAGTGATGCTTTAAATTCTAAATTTACTATATATGGAGTGAGAAATGCCAGAAGTCCAAGCTGGGTTCAGGAAAGGAAGAGGCACATACATTGGATAATGGAGTGCACCACAGAATTTCAGAAGAAAACCAGACTGTGCTTTTTAGATTATAGGAAAGCTTTTGATTGTGTAGATCAGTGGTTCTTCACCTGAGTCTGTGAACCCCTTACAGTGGGTCTGTGTAGGGTTGCCATTCATCCCACCCAAATCTTGGAGAAAATCCCAGCTCTAATTAACTAAAAATGTCCTGTCCAGTTGTGGCCAGTTGATACAGCATGTCCTGGATTCCTTAAGGGTGATAGTAATGATGCTGGTGGCAGTGGCAACAATGTGCTGGCAGGCATTTCATCCTCTGCTGGAGGCTCTGGGCATTACTGCTCAGGTGTGCCAGAGGGTCCAGAAGGTGGGAAGGTGAGAGCAAAGCCTAGAAGATAAGGGAAGATGCCCAGCCCAGGCCTTGTGTGGTGAGTGTGGCAACATTGCTTGAGTCCAGGGCCAGGCAGCATGGTGGAGCTTTATTTCAAGCAGCCATGAGAATCGAAGAGAGTCTCTTTATTCTTGTTGCTGCTTGGGAGTGAAGCAGCAAAGGTCTCAGTGCTCCTTTAGGGGACAGTGTGAAAGAAATGCCAATTCCCTCTGAAGGGGCACTGTGAGAGTAGAAAGAGTAAGTGCTTTCAAAAGTGATTCTTTGAAAAGCACTTATCTTCTTTGCTCTCTTAGTGGTCTTTCAGAGGGAAACAGCATTTCTTTTGTGCTTTCCCCCAAAACAGCACTGAAACCCTTACTTTCTAGGCACTGCTTTCAGGGAAAGAAGGAGCAAAAGAAATGTCATTTCCCCAAAGGAGCATGAGAGGGCTGAGAGAGGGTTTCCTTCCTTCAGAAGGAAACATTTCTTTCACATTTTCCTCCAAAGCAGCACTTAGACCCTTACTTTCCAGGCACTGCTTTGCGGGGGGAAAAGGCAAAAGAAATTATTTTTTTGGCCTGCCTCCCATTCATAATCTCCCTTTAGTAAATTACAGTTTATTCTACTCTCCTGGCTCTTGAAAGATCTCAGCATGCTACTCCACAGACTATTAACAAGCCTCCTTTCCTTTGCACTGTCAATTGGATGGAAGAATAAGGGATAAGGGTGAGCAACTGATGAGCAACTTTAAACAAATATTGGAATATTTATATAAATATTTGAATACTTAAACCTCAATTAAAATACAGTGTGCCCTCTTGTGGTGGGACCTCGGCACCCATGAATCTGAGGTCATGAGAAGCGTTGTGTCCATTACTGTCAATGGATACAACAGGCATGTGCCTATGCTGCCACAGGTGATTGAAGACTGAAGACTACTGAAGATAATAGGATGTGAGAATTTGCTTTTTGTTGTTTTATATCGGGTTCATGGAACAGAACCCCTATATATACAGAGGGCACACTGTATTTAAATATTGACTTAAGTCATGGGGGTCCCCGGCAATAAATTATAGTTACGGGGTCCCCAGGAAAGAAAAGGTTAAGAACACTGGTATAGATCCTGAAAAACTTTGGATTGTGTTAAAGAATTGGGTGTGCCACAACATTTGATAGTCCTGATATTTAACCTGTACTGAGAACAAGAGGCGTCCATCAGGACAGAATGTGGAAAAACAGAATAGTTTTCAATTGGCAAGGGGGTCAAACAAGGCTGCATTTTACTACCCTATTTGTTTAACTTGTAAGCTGAACATATCATTCATAAAGCGGAATTAGACTCAGAGGAAGGACCCGTTAAAAACTGGAGAAAGCAATGGCAACAATTTAAGATATGCAGATGATAACACACCACTAGCAGAAAATAGCAAAGACTTGGAACCATTACAGAACAAAAGGCAAGAAAGTGCAAAGGCAGGTTTACAGATGAACATTAAGAAAGCAAAAATAATGACCATAATTCACGTAATTTTAAAGAAGATGATAAAGACATTGAAATAGTTAAAGATTTTCTATGTCTTGGATCAACTGTTCATCAGAATGGAGGCTGTAGTCAAGAAATCAAGAGAACATTAGACTTGGAAGTGCAGCTAGGAAGGAACTAGACAAGGTCCTGAAGTATGCCACTGAATACTAAAGTTAGGATTGTTCATGCCATGGTATTTCCAGTTTCTATGTATGGACAGTGGAAAAAGCTGATAGGAAGAAAATCAGCTCCTTTCAACTATGGTGCTGGAGAAGAGTTCTACAGATACTGTAGTGTGCTAAAAAGACCAGTAAATGGGTCCTAGAGCAAATCAAGCCGGAACTCTCGCTAGAAGTCAACTGAGACTGTTGTACTGTTGTACTTTGTACATATGACTCACTAGAAAAGGCAATCATGCTTGATAAGGTAAAAGGCAGTTGGAAGGTGGATGACTGCATTCCAGATGGATAGACTCAATCAAAGAAGCCACATTGCTGAATCTGCAAGACCTGAGCAGGGCTGTTGATGACAGGGTGACTTGGAGCTCTCTCATTCAGAGAACTGCCATAAGTCAAAGACTATTTTCGCACCTTACGTTTTCGCAGTGCTGGGGTGCGGGACTCACGCAAGCAGCTGCCGGAGATACCAGAAGCAGAAATAACATGGAAAGAATTAGCACAGGATCCTGTACCGAAAAAAAAAGAGTAGTTTAAGGCATTTCAGCATATTTCTTTTTCATCCAAAACTAACAGCTGCTCATGTAAAATGAAACAAATGAGTCAAGGACATCTTGCAGAAGTAAATGAAAATATTTTGTTTCCTTTGGAAACCATGCAGAAACTTCTTCCAAAATACATTGAAGGATGCCTTTTTATTTCACCAGCCTCCACCTTTCTTATGATTCTCATGATGGCGACCAAACTTAGAGACCAATTTTTTTTTAGTATGCTGGTGGTAGATGGCAGGCTTATCTGTTCTCCCCTTTACTCTCTGTCTTGCTGTTCATGTGTGCTCAGTATGGGATTCTGAAAGCAACTGCTGTTTTCTGTGCCTGTTGTAGAAAGACACACGTAGATATAGTAGGATTGGCTGCAGTGGAATCCCACCTCAAGTTTTATTACATTGTTTACTGCAGACATGCTGCCGCAAACTGCAGTCTGTGTTTCTTAAGCCCTCTTTCACCATCCTCTCAATGCTGGTGCTACTGAAACTGTCCAGCCAGACAGAGAACAAGGAAGAAAAAAGAGCTGGTTGGTTGTAAAAAGACTTTGTAAACAGGAGGTTCTTTATTAGAGGCTTGTTAACTGAGTTATACCTGTAATCATCCCAACATTTTTCTGTATGACTTTGATAGTTTTAGGTGAACAATTCAAGTAAAGAGAAATTATCATTATTGACCTCAGTTTTAACTTTATTTTTTGCATTTTTATTACTATCTTTTAAGTAAAACTGGCTTTTTAACATAGTGGAAAAATTAACTGTGATGCAGTTCTCTACTAAGATATGTTTAATTTTTCAGAGATGTGCAGATTTGTTTCCACCTATATCCATCTATATCACAGTGCCAATTCTGACCTGAGGAAACAAATTACAAACAAATATCTACATATTTTCTCTTCAGTTTTCTGTAGTGGATCAAACCTGAAAGCTTAAAAGATGGTCTGCATTTACTTTATAAATGCAGACCACATTTTCCATGAATCATATCTCCAATGAAAGTCACCAGTAAAGTCATAAGAAAAGAGCTTAACTGTTAACATTAGTTTGGATTTCTGAATGATATATATATATAGAAATTGGTGCAATTTTTAAATTTATTGTTATACCAACTGAGTGTAATGCAACATCAGTATTATGAACGGTGGTGATTCATACTGCAATCCTGTATGTACTTACTCAAAAATAAGTTTGATTGTAGTCAATGGGACTTATTGCTAAGCAGGTATGCATAGTAAGTCCCACTGACTACAGTCAAACTTATTTCTGAGTATATGCATAGGACTGCAATGTGAATCACTGTCATTCCTAGTACTGATGTTGCATTATGGGATGTAGTGATTTGCATGTTGGACTATGAGTCTGAAGACCTGGGCTGAATTCCCCCCTTGGCCATGGAAACCCACTGGTTGTCAGGCCATTTCCATACTACACTCTTATAGTGCTGTTATTCCACTTTCAACATCCTATGGAATCCTGGGCTTTGCAGTTTAGGGAGGGGTATTTAAAATTCTTAGCCAGATTGCTCTTTGGCCTCAGTAACTTACAACCCCCAAGATTCCACAAGATGTTGAAAGTGCGATAATAGCACTATAGAGAAGTAGTGCGGATATGGCCCTAAACCCAGAAGACCTCATGATAGGTTTGCCTTAGGGTTGCCTTTAGTTGGAAATGACTTGAGGGCACACAGCAACAATAGCAAGGTATGCACAAGATTGTACAGCCTGCACATTTTCCCTTTTGCTTTATCCTAAAATATTTTAAAAACGCAAAACAACAGTAACGGAATGGAATTATTTGTTTGAAGGCAGTAGTTACTTTTTACTTGCAGAATGAATTTATTTATATAGCAATATTAGTAATATTAACCTTGGAAAATGTTATTGTTGTTGTTGTTGTTATTATTATCTTTATTTATAGCCTGCTTTTTTTCCCACAGGTCGGTACTCAAAAGGCTTACAACAATTAAAAAGACATACAGTGGCCCCTCCATTTTTGTGAGGGTTCTGGGCACAGAAACCTTGTGAAAGTAGAAAAAACACAAATAACTCCCCCTCCTATTTCCTTCTGGGCCTGTCCCCTCCCATTCCCTTGCCTTTTGCGCTTGTGCACGAGCCTTCCTTCTCTGCACCAGGCAAAAGGCGAGGGAATGGGAGGGGGAGCTCTGTAGGGGAGAAAGATGGTGTATGAGTACCTCTACGGCTGTTTCCTTGCCTTTTGCCCCGGTATGGGTTCTCCATGGCTGGGCAAAAGGTAAGGGAATGGGAGACTGGAACTCCAAAGGGGGGAAGGAAGGTGCACATGTGCCTTCTCCCCATTCCTTTTCCTTTTCTCTGGATGTGCTTGCTTTCTTTCTCAGCACCTAGCAAAAGGCACGGGAACGGGAGGAAGAGAATGGAGGGGATGGCATGCACGCATCTTGGAAATAATCGAATTTGCATAGGTCAAACCTGCAAATGTGGAGGGAGAACTATAGTGAAAAACCACAGAATAAAAAAGTTAAAACACAATTGAACAGTCAAAAAGAATGAAAACCAAGTTAAACTATGTAATTAAAATCTCACATACCCATATACATCAGCAACACAATTGACAATATCCAACACATTCTATTGACAGGCCACATATAACCACACATCAAACATCTGTTGAAATAAAAATGTCCTTTCTTGATTGCAGAAAGAAAGCATGGATGGGTTCTCTGGGAAGGAAGTTCCAAAACCTGCAGGCAGCCACTGAGAAAGCCTTCTCCTGGTTCCTACCAGATGTACCTATGAGGGTGGTTGGATAGAGAAAAGGGCCTCCACAGCACATCTCAAAGCCCAGCCTGGTTCATAAGAGAGACTATGGTCCTTCAAAAAACCTGGACCTGAACTGTGATAGGGCTTTAAGGAGCATCACCAGCACTTTGAATTGTGCCTGGAAATGGACCAGCAGCCAGTGGAGCAGTTGCAACAAGGGAGTTGTGAGATCCTTGTAACCAGCACCAGTTAGCAATCTGGCCGCAGCTCTTTGGACCAGCTGAAGTTTATGAACATGTTTTAGGGTACTTACAGATATTTGCAGATATGACAGTGTAGATTTCTGCAAAACCGTATTTTGCTAATTACTCTCCAGATGCCTCAAAAGAAAAAAAAAATCCTGTAGCAACTACATACTGCAGGTTTTGAAATTTCTGCTATTGAGCATGAGCTGTGATTAGAAGAAATGAGTCCCTTTCATAATCACCAAATCAGTTGCTGCATTGCTATGGGATATCAATGAGATTTCAGTACTTCAGCATTTCAGCATACAAGGAATGAAATCTTACATCTGAGCATAGCTCCGTATGCACAGTTCTGTTTCCACCTCTCAAGTACCTGGAGTGGCCCCTGCTGCTGTCATTTAAGTGAGGTGAGAAGGTTGAGGGAAGTGATTCAGATCATGGGAAAGTAACTGGTCTCATTTTGGGCCATTTCTGCACTATACTGTTATAGTGCTGTTATTCCACTTTCAACCTCTTGTGGAATTCTGGGGTTTGTAGTTTCCTGAGGCCAAAGAGCTCTCCGGCTGAGAATTCTAAAGTCCCCTCCCTAAATTGCAAACCCCAGGATTCCATAGGATGTTGAAAGTGGAATAATAGTGCTATAATAGTCTAGTGCAGAAATGGTCTTGGTCATAGAAGGAAGAAATAAGGGTGTGCTGTCAAATGGAGTGCACCTGCCCCCCCCCCCCCCCCCCCAGGAACACAGGGGAGCCAGACCTTCATGGTCTGAATTGTCTTCCTCCTCCTTTCCCTCTCCACCAGTACATCACAGTAGCAGGGAACATGACAGTTGCTGCATGGTGGGCGTTTTTTTGACAGAGTGCAAGGAAAGGTGAATAGCTCTTCACAGTCTATCCAAAAAGGCATTCATGAATACACATGTTGCTTACAGGATGCTAGCCAATGCCTCTGTGTTGTTGCAAGAACATTTTTAGAAACCATGCAAAAGGCAGCAGCTCTAAAATGTCTATCAAGAGTTTGACTGTGGTTATAAATGTATGTATATGAGAATGGTAAATGAGTGACATGTATGAGTAGTAACAATGGGTGGATGAGAAAGCAGAAATTGTGAAAACCTAAGGGATACATGTTACTGGGCTCAATAGCAGTTCTGGAGCATCATGAACTTGGGATCTTGGGGCTTTTTGTGTGATTTGGCCATATCCATGCTGTTAATAGATATGTTATGACAAGTAAAGTCCTTTTTCATTTCTCCTGTTCTTCCCTCAAGTTGTTCAGAATGGCTAACATAGGGTTCTGTCACAGTTTTCTAGTTTTACAGGGATGAGAATTTTGAGGATGACCAGATGTTGTCGAATGGTGACTCCCAGCATTCTTCATAATTGATTATGCTGGTTAGGGCTGCTGGGAGTTGCAGTTTGGTGACATCTGGAGAGCTCTTTGATTCCTACTAGTCTAACAATCTAGTACTAGCAGTTTAAGAAATGGATGAAGGAGAAGGGTAATTAGCTCACACAAATACAGTTCATACTACTAAAGAAATTAAGTCAGTTTTCTTATATTTTTGTATAATGATACCATCCCTGATGCAGCTGATGATTCTTCCAGAGTTTTCTTTGCAGGACAAACGTGGTGCTACTAGAGAGTGAGAAACTATAGGTTTGAATCCAATTGCTAGTTACATTTAGACAAGATGAATTGAATCAAATGCTGAATGTTATGTCAGCACTTTTGTGAATCCCATCGATTCAGAAGACCTCCTGAATAGCAATTGGATTTAGGTACTAGTACTCTTGACTCATGTCCTTCTCAAAGAAGAATGTGGTTAGAAGGCTTCGGTGGTGTATAGGTTTTGCTTTACACAGTTTAGTATAATGGATCACTATGGTATCAGGAAGATTACATCACCCTCCCACTTGAAGGATGCAAGAGGTTTCTTTGAGTCCAAGGACAGGGTTCTCAGAACAATCGCTACAAAGGCACATTTTTGGTAAGAAAAAAAGACAAAAATAGTAGTGGGAAAATATGGGTATGATTACAAATGGATGGCAAATATATCTAGACCCCCTTGATAAAGTTCTGTGTTTGAGGCAGGGTAATTGCAGAATAAAAATGATGTATAGAAGTACACTAGCTGTAAGTCAATATCTCTTCCCCCACATGGAATCCTGAATCCTATTATTTAGTCCCAACTAAAGTAAACCCATTGGTGCAACTGTTGAATAGTAAGTCAACATGTAGGGAAACCCAATTGTTTTAATAGGTCTACTCTAGTTGGGACTAACAATAGGATTCAGACATTTATTTCCTTGCTTTCCTCTTCTCTCTCGCATTCCACTCTCTCTTCGAGATTTTGAGCTTACACAAAGAACCCTAAACACTGTACATGTTATTTTTAGGTTCTTGTATCATCTCTAAAGAAACAGTCATATTGTTATTTCCAAAGGATTATGCATGTTAGACTACTGCAGCAAAACAAAAGCAGAGCTGAAAGATGATCAAATTTATTATGGCATACGCTTTTGCGAACTAGGATTCATCTTATCAGATGCAAATATCTAAAGGCAACATTGGTTTACAAAAGCTTATGCCATAAAAATTGTTGTATCTTTAAAGTACTACAAGACTTGCTAATGATTTCCAGGGTTAGAATATGGTTACCTATTGAAAGCTTTGTCTGGCAGTGCAAATGTCTATGTGTCTTTCCAGATGTCAGTTCCGCTGGATTTAATGACACTTTCTTGGAGATTAGCCTGCCTAAGATTGAAGCCTTCAGGATAAATATAATAGGAAAAACACAAAAGGGAAAAAAGATAATTAATCATTCCTAATCATCTTTTTTCCCTTTTGTGTTTTTTCCTATTATATCTATCCTCTTTCCTCACTTTGGATTTTTCTCTACTTTTTTTCTCTTTTCTTTTCAGTCTCTTCCTTTTCTAACTGCTTTTTATCTACTTCCTTCTACAGTTATTAGTACTCTCAATAAATCTGATTTCTTTTCTATCATGATATTATATTCTCAATGCCTCTATGTCTCTATGATTGTGTGTAATATGTATGTTGCATGTAAGTTTGAATGACCAGTTGATCAAATTTTCAATAGAAATATTTTTTAAAAAAAGATTGAAGCCTTCATCACGTAATATGATCTGCTGCTTTCAGAGAGTGGAACTTGTGTGTTAATATTACCTAAATTATGTTTTTATGTTAAATAAATACTTAAACCAGAACATAAAATATCTTTTTCCCCAAAGAAAATGAAATATAATTTTGAGGGCATTTTCCAGTGTATGAAATGGTTAGGGGACATTTTAGTAGTTACACTATTTTTCCTGTCCCTTCACGAGCTCTCCCGGCATCCTTGGTGGACGTTCTCACACCATGATGGGCAGCACAGCAAAGAACAGGAGGGAAGGAAAACCAAGAAGGCAAAATTGTGCTGCCTTGTTGTGCAGCATGCACATAGGAGAAAAAAGTAAGCTGCACGGCGTGCATGAGAGAGAAGGATATGGACAGACTAGGATGAAAGATAAGAGAAGAAATGAGAAGGAGTGACCAGGGATGTGGACAGAGTGTGAAAGAGAGATATGGAAAGCGTGAAAGAGGGTTATGGAAGGGCATGGTTCCATAAAGGGCATGGTTCCAAAAATGGCCTTTTTACCATTTTGGTTGCCCTCTGGACACATTCCAGCTTCTCCATATCCTTCTAACTGTGGTGCCCAGAACTGGACACAGTATTCCAGGTGGCTCTGACCAAAGCAGAAGAGAGTGGTAATTAGAGTGCGTTTAAACCATGGTAACGTTTTAAAAAGTAAACCAGTTTTATTACATAACGTTTGTGTGTTAGGGATGTGCGCAAATGATTTTTTTTTTAAAGCCAAACTTCTAATGTTTTAGGATCAAACATTCCATAATGAAAATACTGTCAAAGATTAGTTTCCTGTGTCATTTGGGCAAGTGAAAGTTAGAGGAACTGACAGCTACAATCCTTTGCGCTCCGTTGAATTCTGCTGATAAACTGCATAGTGTCGCCAGGTGCAGGACTTAAATCCCAGGATATCGTTTCTTGGGTGTGCATCCCTTCTAAACCAGAGAGGGGCGGGCCGCAGAAGAAAAGAGGTACTCTCTGCTACTCCGATTTCCACGTGTCCACGACCACGCTCTGTACTTTCTTGAAGCTGGAACCTACGCAGTCTTCCGGGGAGTACTGTAACCCCATTATGATTTAACAGGTCTCACTCTTGGGTAAACCGTGCACAGAAATCCACAATGCGTCATACGCATCCTCATCTGTAATCTGAGCTACTGGCATCGTCAAAGGGAAGGAGTGCCACTGCATTTAACGGCCCTTCTGAGCAAACAGGCAGCCTGAGCATATATACGGTAAATCGATGCCGTAGACTCCCATGAGGCTTGCTTCCAAGGACACAGACGTAACGCGGCTAAATCCACAACTCCTGTAGGGCCATTTCCGCACTGGAGTGTTATAGCGCTATGATTCCACTTTCAACATCCTATGGAATCCTGGGGTTTGCCGTTTAGGGAGCGGCCTCAAACTGCAAACCCCAGCATTCCATAGGATGTCGAAAGTGGAGTAACAGCGCTATAACAGTCCAGTGCGGAAACGGTCTAGGTCAAGCGCTCCCTCCTCTCCGCCCCTCCCTCGGCCAGAGGTCCTACTGCGTGTCAATCCCCTTCAGCGCTCGGCAGATTCCGGAGCGTAGCCTCTCCCCAGCCAATCGGCGCCCAGGATACTCCTCGCGTCGCCCAATCCCGCGGCGGCTTGCTTCCGTGTCCCTGCTGCCTGGGTCTCGCCACCTCCCCGCCCGCTCCTGCCTCCGGGTTGCAGCCGTGGCGGCTTCCCTGGCCGTGTGGGCTTGAGCAGCTGCCGCCTCCGCCGCCTCCGCCGCCGGCCCCCCTGGCTCGCTTCGAAGCCCGTCGGCGCCACTGAAGATGGGCCTCCCCGCTCTCCGGCGCGCTCCCGCTGGCGACCGCCCGAGGCCATTCATCTAGCGACTGGTAAGGGTGGGGAGGAGGCTGAGGCGGGGGTGGGAGGCTTTGCCTGGGCAGAAGGCGAAGGAAGGAGGCAGCCCGGGGGGCGGATGGCCGCGGGGTCCTGCTGCCTCCTGGTCTCCTCCCTCCCGTCCAGCCAGGGCTTTTGACAGCGCCGTGGGAAGCAGAAATCCAACAGGTGCAGACCTTCCCCGTTTGGGGAAGGTAAAGCTGCACTGGTTGAACTTCTGCGTTTCATCTGGTGGTTAAAGCTTGTGGAAGGTCCGCCTGGGAGACCAGGTATAGAATCTGCAGGTGTCAGAAGAAGGAGGAAAAAGAGTACATAATGGCCATAGGAAGCCTGTCATAATCATGACGTTTTGAGAGGTGCAGAAGAGGTCGGTAGTAGCCTTCTAAGATACTTGTGCACACCCAGAACTGACATAAAAAAATAAAAGTCAGAGGATTACTTTTCTGGGCTGTCGGTCTCAGTAATTCCTTAATGTGTATCTAACAAGATTTGCAGTTTGAATTGTGTCGGTGCCTAAGGTGTACCTACTTCTCTAGAAAAAACAATTGCGGTGTGGTGTTTTGTTGCTAAGGGCGGCATATTTGGAGGAGTGCCTCCTTTAGGATCTTCTGCATTATGCTGTCTCTCAGAATGACAGAGCTGAGCTGTATTGGTCAGGAGCCCTTGGCTTTGTTAGCTTTGGTTGCGAGATAACTGAGTGTACAAGAGCAGCAGGGTGGTATTTCACCTTAAGAGAATGGAGAAAAGTACTGAGCAAATAGAATGAGCGGGAGGTATTGCGCGAAGATATTTTTGCTTGTGTAAATAGAGGGCAGTCTCTAAATCAGAACTAAGTAACCGTGACCCTCCAGGGATTATTACCCTGCAGCTCTCATAGGCCATTTCCACACTGGACTGTTATACCGCTTTGATTCCACACTCAACAGTGTATGGAATCCTGGGGTCTGCAATTCCGGGAGGGGCTGGCCAGCCCCTCCCAGAACTGCAAACCCCAGGATTCCATAGGATGTTGAATGTGGAATCAAAGTGCTATAACAGTCTAGTGCGGAAATGGCTATAGTTTCTCACTGTTGGTCCGACTGGCTAGAACTGGTGTGAGCTCCAGTTTAAGAATGTCTGGGGGCTCGCAGCTGCCTACCTCTGCTTTAAATCTTACCTATATAAAATGAGTTTGAGATTTTCAGAATGTTGTTCAAACCTGTCACCACATTCTCTCATTCTCTACAGTAGTACTTTTAGTACATTAAAACTTTTCTGTGTGCAGGATATGGTATTTCTGAATGACTAAACTGGCATGTTCTAGTAGATCAGGTGAGGCACATTTTGAGGATTTAGTGCAAGGGTAGGAATCAGTCTTTCAGATATTGTAGAATTCCCACTCACACCAGCTATCGTAACCGGTAGGAATGATGGAAGTTATTGTTCGGCAGCATCTGGAAGGCTGCAGCATTCCCTTCTGGTGTTGCGGAGTAAGTCTTCCGTGTACATCATGGGACAGACACCACATTGCTTTCAGTGCAGTTTGTGCCTCTTATGGTAGTTTGCCAATTCTTCTTGGAACTTTAAGGACTTCTTCATTTGAGGCTGAGGAAGGTGAAATGCCTGCTTGCTCTGTTTAGGTTGCTAAATGTGAAGATATGTCATAAAGAATAAGATATGTTGGGTAATTCTAGGTTTCTCCTTGATTCATATGAAAGCACAATCAGTTAAGGCTGGTATATTCTCCAGTTACGTACCACCATCTGTCCATAGTGGGGAACCTTTGGCTCGCTAGATATTTTGGATTATAGTTTCCACTGTCCCTTACTGTTGGCTGTACTTTTTGGGCTTCTTGGAGTTCAAAACATTATGTATCCCAAGTCTAGGAGATCTATGTAAAATATACCAGCTGCAGGCAGTATATGAATTAGTGGAAGCTGACTGGTTCAAGATAATATTTTTAGAGCTGCTCACAGTTACAAGGGGTAAGGTCTGTGAAAATGTGGGAGACACAGTTGAACATGACCTCACTTGGCCTTGCCATTACCTTTTTATATTGTTAAGCTCTTGCAATAACATCAGTTGTGAAAATATTTGGCCTGGTATTGGAAGCCTGTACACTTTTGCCTTGGTGGTATGAACTATTGGAATTAATTAGGGTTTGCATCTGAATAAAGTATATGGGATTGCCTTTATAATACAAATTCCAGTCCTTATGAAGTTAAATTTTAGAAAATAAAGCTAAAATTATTGACCATCCACAATAAAGAACGTGGATCAGCAGGCTTGAGGGAAGGTTCATAGAGTACAAAAATTTTTTACAGAAAATTTTAAGGTGTACCCCCCCCCCCCAAAACCACCTCAGTGACAACTAAGCATGCTCTGTAGCCAGGGAATATGGGGTGAGGGAAAAGAGGGAGATCTTTTGGAGTTAAAAAGGAAACCTAGGTGTGATGGAATGAAATATTTTAGGGAAGGGCATTCTGATTGGCTGAAGTTGTGGTGCCTACAACATCAGTCTGCCTTTTTTTGTCTCTCCCCTTACACCTCTTGCTGATGTTTCTCAAAAGCTGACTCACTATTTTGTGACATGTTGATTGGTTCTAATAAAAGTATTGTCTAAATGAATTTTGGGATTTATTCTTCCTTGTTTTTCTGTTTCCTCCTGAACCTTTTTCAACAATCCATTCTAAAATACCTTTAACTTGAGTTTAAGAACTGACTTAGTGGTTTGAAAAAAGTAGTTGCTTCGGAACAGTGATCTATGGCTTCGTAGAACTAGGAGACAACATTGCTTTTTAGGAACTTGATTTCTTAAAAAAAAGTAAATGCTTTTTTTCAGTTTCAAAAAACCTGCATGAGTGCGCACACGTATACACATTTTGTAGTCAATATAGATGGAATTGCAGGCAGATTCTCTAGTAACCTGAACTGAAGGAATCTGAGTTCTCCATGAGAAATGAAAAGAATAGGGAATTACTGATTGGTCATAGTTCCTTTAGACATGGTTCCAACTTGGAAGTAAACATTTTCAACACATGGATGTATCACATGAATATGATGCTACTTACTTCCATGTTGGCATCTCAGTTGAACATGTAGTCTAAAAGAATTGTGAGATCTATTTGAGAACATGTTTTATATAGTTTTTCACTTAAAAACATCTAAGAACTCTCATTGAAATGCTTTGGGCATGATTATAGTATTGTTTCCTTCTCCTTCCTTCTCTCACAGAGTTATTCTTCTAGCCGTTGGGCTGGAGTTAATTCCAATCTTAGGTTATTGCAAAAAAATAGTGTAAAATCATATGTATTGATTTAATTTGATTTGTATCCTACCTTTGTCCCAGAGTTGTGATGCAAAGCTGCTTCCAACATGATTAAAACAGGTTGAAAGAAATATGTGTTGTGTTAAAAAGAGAATGTAATTATACTATTAAACCATTAATTAAAACAATTTAAGATGCATGCTAATAATAAATAAGCAGTAAAATATTAAAAAATTCAACATGCCCATTTTATAACCTTTTGATTCAAATAAAATCACAGTACTATTCAAGCATTCAGTATCTTCTGATCATTTTCCCAAGCAAGATGTTATAAAAAGCATGGTGAGGGTATGGTGAGATTGAGGAGGAAGAGAGTAAACTTGATGTTGCATTTTTTTTCACTTTCAGAATTTTAAGATGAAATGAGGAGACAGGCTTGACCATTGTTTAGATAAGGTTATAGCAGGTAACATCACAGTTTTACCCCTAGGACTGCTGGGAGCAAGAAGGGAAAAGTGCGATTCCTCTCATTTGTTTGTGAAAATCTAGTTTTTACTGGGAAGTAATAATTTTGATTCATTTCCATTTTGACTACAGAATGTATACATGTATCAGATGAGCATTCTTTTGGGATCTCATAATTTGTTCTTCATTGCTGTGAGATCAGAGGTAGACAAACCACTTTTGATATCCTTTTATTTTTTGAGATGTTGCAGGAAGGTTATCTTTATCACCATCAACTGGACTGTATTTCGTCGTCTTGTTCATAAGCCTTATAAACTGCAGCACAGATAATTTGTTCTAGACGTTCAGTTTTATGGGAGCCTCCAGAGGACTGCTGTAGAGCACAATCACTCGCATTGATCCAAGCTATTTAGCATTCCGTTCCTTGTTGCTTTCGTGTAATCAGCAATGACCCGGGCCCTATTGAGAGAGCTCTTTGTTCACTGTCCCTTCTCTGTCCCTTTTCCATTGTTTATGGACATTTGGGTGTTGAGGGGTCGAGTCTGTGTCAATGCCTGATTATATCGTTCTGTTGCATGGTTGTTGAAGCTTTAAATAGGATATGCACCTCAGATCTGTGGGCATGGCATGTAGTAGGCTTTTGAATTTAATGTCATTCTTCTTGTACTAATCTGGATATGTTTTCAAAGATCATTGAAATCTTTGAAAAACTCATAATTTATCTGATCAGTAAACAAGCTGTGGGAAAAGACTTTAAAAAAATTCTAAGGCTTAAATCCTTTAGTTTTAATTAGAGTAGATTGACTGAATGAAGAGGAATTTGGTAAGTTAGCACTTACCTAAGTTTCATTGCTCTAAGAAGTCAACTCTGTTTGGATTAGGCCTAACATTTTTCCTCTTAACAATGATTTGGAATATTATTACAGACATGTTAAGGTGATACTTATGGATTCCTTAAACAGCACTAAAAGCATGTAACAAAAAAACTTATTTAAATTGTACTGTTCTATTAAAATCATGGGGAAGATAGTGAAGTTAACTATTTCGAGTTTAAGTATTATACATGATGTGATGCTGTATATTGGTTTGGCTTGAACAGGTTTGGATGGAATCAGTTTGCTCATTAGTGCTGTTTTTTGGGAACTATTGTATAAGCTGTAGTGAAAGACCACACAAAGTATTGGGAACTGCATCACACCTTATGAACCATGATGCCTGATCTTAGCTGTTGTATGTCAGTGTAATACTTTAAGCACATGATGTGCTTTAAAGAGATGAAGAGGGAACTGTTATGTTCTAGATAGTTGCCCTCTTAAAGGGCTTGCTCCTCTGCGGGAAACTGTGGCCCAGTCATTTAGAAGAAGCCCTACCTTTTAATACGTGTTATTTGATGGCTCACTCTTTTGATGCTTCCAAATTAAGGACAAGTTCCATTAATTCAATGGGGGTTCCACCCTTTCATCAGTTCTCCTCTCTTATGGAGGCTTGCTGGGAACCGCTCATGCACTTTTGCAGAGTGAGTTGAGAAGAGGAGAAAAAGGCGCTAAGCCAGCTGAGAGACTTGGCAAGCAGCATGCGTGCGGTTGGTCCCCAAGTGGAGCCTATGTAAATTCTTCATGCTCCCTATAATACAATACATGGGTTCTGCTTTTGTACCAATTCCATTTTTTGACAGTGCTCTGGTTCCTAACCTGTCAGATAAGTGGAGGATGCCTATATTACTTTGCCGTGTAGCTTATCTTCTTGTATGCAGCGTAGGGTGGAGGAGGTTTGGATATGTTTCTTGAGGAGCTCTTCTCTGTTTCATATATGAATCTCCTTTTAAAATTAAAGGAAGCTTCCAAAGTAATTTTTGATACCTTAATCAGACTCAAATGGAAAAATTAAAAATTCCAGCTGAGAATACCTAGAAGTGTTCATACACAGAATATCCTTTGGATTTCAGGTTTCATGCATATGAATGTGGGCTTCCTATGCATGTAGTAATACCCCAAATGCTATTATACCGTTCCATTACTGTAGATGTTTGTGTTATCACCTTTTGTATTTTTCCCGAAGAATTCGTGCTCTGTGGTGTGCTCAGTTCTCCCATTACAGTGAATATGGTGCCCTTCGTGATGGAGGCATTAACCTCTTCTGAAATCCAAATCCACCAGCCTGGTGGATTTCATTATCTGGATTGCAGAATTCAATTGTACAAGCATCTTGTCTCAAGTTGAAAAGAATCCATAACATGATGGTGACCTAACCTCATCCAGTGTTAAACAGTAACATCCAAGTTGATGTAAATGTGAATGGTTTCATCCACTGATATCCAAGACAAGTGTACCACAGTTAGTGTCGGCATATGCCATTCTCTGCTTCCTGGGACCTCTGCCACGGAGAGTGTTATCTGCATTGAATAGCTCCACTTGTTGATGCTATATGAATAACATGGTGGTGGCAAAGTAAAAAATTAATTCTATCCGCTATTTCAGTACATTTTGCAGTGTTGGTTTTGTATTTCTGCAAGTACAAAACCCTTTTAAATATTACTTTATTTTATAAAAATGGGCTGCCTGATAGTGTTAGATCCTGAAACTGTGAGGTTTCAAGCAGAGATTCATGCCTGCAGAACTGTACTGTTTGGGACAAGAAGAGCAAGCATTGTTGGATTACCAAGCATTAATTTTGTTTTACAACTCTTTGAACTCTGCTTAAAATTCCTTTTAAAATTTCACTATTATGATTCTGCTGTAAATAGATAGAACCACTATTGTGTTCACAGGCTGTCTTATACCCTTATACAATGGCCCCTCCACTTTTGTGAGATTTGGGGCAAAGAACCCTCTGAGTGCACTTGCCTTCCTTCTCCACACCTGGCAAAAGGCAAGGGACTGGGAAGAGGAGATGGTGGGGAGAGGCATGTGCACACCTCACATATAATCAAATTTGCGAACTTGTGAATGTGGAGGGAAGACTGTACGTTCTCTCTTCTCCCTCTTTGTGGGTGGTGCTGTCCTGGAGCTCCAAGGCTCTGCTGCAGCACATGCACAGTGACACAGAATGACTCTCTTAAGATCATAGTTCAAACCATTCACAGGTCTATAAAGCACTTGCCGTGGAGTAGGATTATCTGCCTATCATGGCGGTAATAATCCTGTAAGGAGAAATCAAGTCTCCTGTGGGAAGATCCCTGTGGAGTAAATGTTTTTTCTACGTCCTTGGTGGTAAGGTGAAAAGATAGTGGCAGTGTCGTTCAGAACAAAGTACAATCAGTTTATATTAGTGTACAATAAACTTTTTATCTCTGGTGTTACCAAAAAAAAAAAAAGCTTGTTGTGATTGAATCTGTTTTAGACCTGCTTGGGTAGAAGCATTTCTTGCTCGACTCAGCAGTGGCAGTGTATTTCAGGTCAACTTCGATGCTTCATTTGCACCAATGTTTTACCATTGTTAAGGTTTTCAGAAGAACAAATGAAAGTTATGTAGTTATTTTGTATTTGTCGTATTCCCTTTGTCTAGTCTGAAAATACTGACTGGAAAAAGAAATCTTTATCTTGTTGGATTACCAAATGTTTGTCGCTGTTTGGGAGCACCTGCTATTGACCATGTGCGTGCTGAATCTAAATATACCACAAATATTATTTAATGAACTTTTGTTGGCATCGTGTATGTTTTTCCCCCCCTAAAACTCTGTCTACTTGGATAGTTCCGCACCTTTTAGTAGTTGTTTTCCCTTGAACGATAAAATTCTATTATGTATTTCTGTTTACATTACGTATTTATGTGTCATAACAATGAGATACTGTTAATTTTGTACACATTGTCATGAATTATATTGATATACTGTGTTACTTTGACATAGTAACCTAATGCTCATTTCAGTGAGCAGAATGCAACCTAGCTTACCTAAAACAGATATCGGGGGTGTTGAACTTGTGTATCATTATTTCACAACTTGTGAAGCAACTGATAAGAGAGAACTAACTGCTGAGTCAAAATTGGCTTCATGATGTCAGCAGTTTACTTTCTGTTAGAACAAGGCCCAAAATAGAACTCTGGCTAATGTTGACCTGCCTCCCATTTTCCCCCTTTGTACCTCTACTGTCAACTTAATAATCTAAGTTGCTCCTGTTAACATGATGTTGCAGTGATTGGCAATTACAGGCACTAAAATTTATGTGTTGTTTCCCCCTCCCCAAGAAAGAAGTGTTGCTTTCAGAGGAAGGCATTTACAACTGTTGGCTTAGAGCTGTTGAAAAGGAAGAAAATAAACTTGGAAGACTGTTGCTTACATCAGTGGGTGATGATGTATATCTAAAAAATAATTGCTGTGCAATATAATCCAGTGCTGATTTTTAATATCTGACAGGCCATGACATTCAGTATTTCAGGTATTTGACAACCTGTATAATCAATCTCTGATATTTTATAGAGAACATAATTGTTATGAAGACATATTTATAGCAAATGCAGATTTTAATCATTGGTCACTTATATGTAGTAGCGGATACTTAACACAAACATAAATAAAATGAACTTAAGTCGAGGCTTCCTAGTTGGATTCATTTAACTAGAATAAATACTCACTTAACTAGAATTATATGTTCCTTTCATAAAGGTAGCAATTTAAATAACATTTTATACTGATGGATGAAATATTTTCAGGCCAATATTACAAAATTGGAAATTACCATAGGTGTTTGAGAGTTGGCTTGTGTAGTGGCAAAAACTTTTGGAGTCAGGAAGCCTCAGAATTTTCACTTCAGTCATTAATGCATGAGCAGCGCAGGCCTTTACTAGTTTGCACAAACATAAGCTCCCCTGCCCAACCCCGTTAAGCTCAGCTTAATAGTATTATTTTGGTGGTAGGGTTCACAGGGCTGAAGTACAGGGACATTTTCAGTAAGAATAATGGTAATGTCATTTGACATCACCTGTCCTTCCCTGATCCCTCTGAGATTAGTTGCAGTCTATATTCAGTTGGCCCTCCACATTTGCTAGGGTTGGGGGCACAGGACCCTTTCAAAGGTAGAAAAATCACAAATAACAATATCTATGTGTTTGTCTGAGGGAAGGGGGTTGAGGCATGGTGGGGAAAGTGGGCATCCAGGGTCCACACCAGATCAGGGAAAGGAGAGGAAACAGGGTTGAGTTGGCATGGTGGCCCTATACTTCCTTTCTCTTGCCCATCTCCTTCCTTGGGTGTGTGTTTGGGGGCATTGGGAGAGGATTTGTGGTGCTGAGAAATTGGGCTGCAAGCCATCCTTAGCTCACTAGGCAGCAGAGGGTGGAGGACCAGAGGTAGATTTTTAAATGGCTGTATGGCCGGATTGCAGCTGCTGAGAAGGAACGTTCCCTTAGAATAGAAGTATCTGAGGTCATGGGGGGGGGGAGGTGCCAGAGAAACTCGCAAATAATCAAATCTGTGAAAGTCAAACCCGCAAATGTAGAGGGCTGACTGTAGTTGCTGTGGGAAGACTGTTTTTATCCAGGAGCAATGTAGTGTTGTAATCTGTCACTTTTGTAATGCAGAGTACCTGGAGATAACCTGGATTTGAATGGGCAATTGGAATCAGTTACCTTACAAAAGTTCTGCTGAAGAGGCATACTGTTAGAGCTAGTTCTTTGTACAGAACAAAACAGCTGCCACATTTTTAGACTTCTACAGGGATGCCTGAATTTCAAAAAGTATTGCTTCACCACTGCAGTTTTAGTGGCCTTAGGCAGCGAGTTAATGTCTCTTACTTTAGCTTAACCATCTGCAATTTTGATTCAGTCTTAGATTTCTTGTGAGGATTACTAAAATAATGGATATGAAGTTCGTTAGAAAAAAATGGTCTAAGTCATAGTGTAAAGGATGATCATCTGAAATCAAAGAAGGGATAGAATGGATGGAGAAGCTTTCTGTTGCTCAAAGCCCCCTCAAAATATATGCTGGTAAGCTAGAGTTTCTTTGGATCTCTATGTGTAGTGACCTTGCACGGCCCTGCAGAACTTGTAGAGTTCAATCTGGTTGAGCTAGGAACAGTACTAGTAAGTTAATGTTGTCCCACTGGGTTCAAGAGAGCTGTCATTTCCTCTCTTTGTGTCACCAAGATAAGTAGATGTAGGCAGCACAAAAATGGAATGTCTCTTCTTGTTACTATAGCACTGCTCTGCAGTGTGACTAAACTGCATGGCAGAGAGACAGAGTTGGATGAAGGACGTAGGACCTCCCATTCCTTGTATGGCTCCCTAATACCGTTTCTCTGTTGTGGCTCTGCTGAAGCCAGTGAAAGTCCTTTTTGCACAGCAATTATACTTGCCCTTGACTGGGTTATTCTGATAGTTTACTCATAAAAACAAACATCACTGGTTGAATGACCTAGGTTGAAATAACAGGGCAACTTTATTAGCATTAACATGGTGCTTGTTATTATCATTGAAAAGCAGTGCATGCTCTTGTCAAGACAATCAATGATTGCAGACCTAATGTGGATATTGGGAAGCATCTACCTCACTCCACAAATTACGAACAGTAAACATGTAGTAAACCTGATTTACATAGGATGCTGAGCAAGTTAAACAAAACGAAACAAAACAAAACAAACAAAAGGATGGCAAAAGAAAACCAGAAATAAAAACATCATTCTGGAGTGAAATGCACCCAGTATCCCATTTTAACCTGTTTGTGGGTATGTATCTGTGCATAGACACTCTGAATTAAATGTGACCATCAGCTGCATAGGTAATGTGTGTTACATGTTGGTGTTATGTTTAAACTGGACCTGACTGAGTCAAATATGAGGCAGTACAAGAAAGTGAGTAATGAAATGGACAGTCAGTATGTAAAACTTGCTGTTGACTTGATGAAGATGAGTTACATCTGGCACTAGGTCAAAACTGCTAGGAATAAAAAAAGAAACAGGAGTCCACATCTAGAATTTGTTGCAAGAGGGGGTACAGCCTCTGACAGACAGACAAACTTTGGTCAACATGAGTCCTAACCACATTAGCTAGTAAATATTCTATTAGGTTTCAGATTGTAATCTCCAGATTGCTGACCATAAAGTTCCATGTAAGGCAGATTTCCCAATTTTACAGTATTTTTGTTAAGTGTAGGCAGAAAACCTAGAGTTGTGTCAGGTGTTCAGCTATGATTGTCACATTTTGTCTGTGCATGAACAATGCATTGCTGAGGTAGAGTTACTTTTTTGCTGAAGCAGGGAGACCAAAGGGGAAAACTAGAGTTCATATTGTCTTAAATGTCAAATGTTCTGTAGGTATTTGAATAGTACAGAATTGACTGGAGCTACATCTTTGTACAACCTGACAAGTTCAACAGTGAATGGAATTACACTCAAAAGACATAAAGGCAAAAAATGCAAACAGGTTCTGAATATACCTTTTTTTGAAAACATAGTCAGATTTTATATTACAACAGCCTCCATGACATGAACCTCCACTTGTACCTGAATGTTGACTATCTGGTTTATTTTCATAATAATGTCTATAGAGAAAATATGACAAGAAATCTGTTGATTATGAATATGATGAATGAACATGGTTGTTTAAACCTTGTTTTTTTAATTTTATTTTTATCTGAGTTTTATCTGAATTTGTGGTATAGAGCCTATGAGGATGGATTCTGTTAATATGGTGCAAGCCTAAAGTGTGAAAACAGACCCTAGAGATGGGGGGAATGAGAGAAGAGTGGTTGATGTAATGGGAAGAAAGCAGAGATGAACGGAAGACACAATCTCCATTTTCCTACTCTTAGGTCTTTTGAGTCCCTAAGTTTTCTAGTCACATTGTTTGAACCTTTTCCTACATCTCTGAGGGCTTGAATCTGGTTTTCATGAAACCAGCTATCAATGTTCTATCTTCCTGGTATGTGTGTGATAGACAAATTTTACTGCTTATCCAGTAAACTTAGTACTCTCTTCCTCTCACTTCATGCAAACATAGTTTTACAAGTCCAATACTCTGCTGAAGGTAATTGTATTTTAACTAATCATTCATTTGATTTATCTACTGATCTACTTCTGTTTTTCTTTCTTTCTTTTTTTTCAGGTCACCCTTGCAATTATGGATATCTAAAAGAAGAAGATAGTGTGGAGGGGGAATCCCCCTCCCCACTCCTTTGGTTGCCTTCTGTAGACTTGTTTTCCTGGACAGTAATAGACTATTTTGTAGATAAAAGAATGAAGACTTGAACTCAAAATTTATATTGATGAAAAGCATTTATTTTTCTAAGTGCCAAGCCTTAAATAGCACAATGATTTCTATGGCTGTTGTCTGAAACTGAATAAAAGACCTGGAAATCTTGAACTTCGTATGAGGAAGGGGGCGAAACCAGATTGCTGTGGTGTGTTTTATAGGGGCTTAGCAGTTCGGTAAAGAGTAAGATGAGTTCTTTGATGCCAGACTGTACCCTGAAATGTCGATCACAGCAGCATGCTTTGGATATTGTTTCTGTAGTGACCCGAGGAAATGAAGGCCAGATCAAGGCCTTCCTCACTTCTCATTGCTATAATGCAGCAACAAGCAAGGATGCCTTTGGTAGGAATGCCCTCCATCTCGCCTCTTCTTGTGGGAAAAAAGGAGTGCTAGACTGGCTAGCAGAAGCAAATGGAGTGGATTTATTGGCAAAAGACAAGGAATCAGGATGGACTGCTTTGCACCGTGGTATCTTCTATGGCCATATTGATTGTGCATGGTCACTGCTGAAGGTTTGTATTTTGCTGTTTTTATGAAGGCAATGAGTATGTGTTGCAGCTAACTGCTGGAAAAGCCCTAAGAATTTTTTTGAAATAAGTAAGTTTTTATGTTGCTGCTAAATCCCATCTGGTCTTTCTTTCATCTGCATGTACTTTTTATTAGTTTCTTCTGAAATTAAAGTCAGTCTAGTTTTTTCTGTTGAATGATATTTAGAATAAATCGCAGCTGGAAGTCTTATATTAGAAGGACTAAGACTGAGTGGAAAAGCAGTTGTCCCCCATTAGTACAAGCTGAACTTAAAAAGAGCTTCAATTTTGCTTTGTTTTTTGGGGTTTTAAATTATATCAAACTAAAGATCAGCAACAGAGCCCCTTGGGAACATATTCACCTAAGATAACAGCCGCGTTTTCTTTCCATGATTTGTGGGTAGGGAAATTGTATTTTAGTTGGAACTTGGCATGAGAAATTAAGTGAAATGAAAGGAAGAGATAGGTAAGTAGGGATTTGGAAATATCTGATTGCTTTGGTAGCCAGCAGAGAGGAGGGTAGTGATTAATTTGATATGAATTATTTGATATTTCTTTGACATTAACATTATTTGACATTCAGGGTAACTGGAGAGAAGAATTATGAAGAGAATAGGCTCTGTCTTCCTCTAGAACTTGAAAAAATTACTTTTTGGAGTATAAATGATTGCTAGGTAGGGGATATTAACAATTGGAACACCCCCCCCCCCCGAAAAATTGCCTTCTGCCTAGTTCTGGGCTGAAATGGATGTGTGTTTGGGATGAGGATTCATTCCCATTGTGATCTGTCTCAGAAACATTCTGAAAGAAATTCTCATGGTTTGCCAGGTGTGCTCAAGGTTTTGCACACAGTCATGGAGAGTTCCTGCTTTTCTTCGGCTCAGAAGAATTACAGCAACAATCCCTAGTGACACCATTTTTTTCAGGTTAAAAGTGTACTCTCTAGTAGTAAATTGAAAAATACATTTGCTGACCCATTTATGGTAAGCAGTTAGAAAGTCCATATGTTTCAAAAATATTTTTAAAAGAGAAACCTCACCATGTAATAAGTTTTTTTTTTCCAAAAAAAGTAAAGGAGTCATGGAGCAAACATTATTGGATGAATTTTCCACAAATATTTTATTTCATTTTTATAGTGTAAAAATATATATTTACATTATTATTTTTTACATTTGTATCCTTCCCTTCAAGGTGACTTAGAAACTATGTAAAATTAACTTTCAGACTTTAAAACTACTGCTAATAGTGTAAAATAGGGGAGTTAACACAGGTATAAAAATAGAATTAAGGGCAACATAAGAAGCAGGAATTTAAAAACCGGGGAGACCTGTGTTTCTGCAGCTGGATACACAAAGAATATGTCATCTGCCTGGCCTAAGGTCTGCTCTACCTATAGAGCCAAAGTGTTTTTCATCTGTAAAGTGTAAAGTTGATAAACAGTGTAGGAGATAGATGAAAGAGGTCAAATTCTTACAGTTCACAAACCAGATTGAAGGAAGATTTTTTTTTTTTAAAAAGTGACTCTTGTTTGTATAAAACAGGCTGTCCTATTCTATGTCTCTCTCTCTTTTTTTATCTCATCCTTTCAGCATGGTGTGAACCTGTATGTGCAGGATAAAGAAGGCTTGTCTGCTTTGGATCTTGTGATGAAGGACAGACCATCCTATGTCAGTTTCAAAAATACTGGTAGGTTCTAATACAAGTCTGTGATGATTTCAGGTGTTTGAACAGGTAAACAGAACTGTTTTTTTTTTTTGAAGAAAATATGTATGGTATAAATATAAATACATATGGTATAAAATGCAGTGCGGTCAAAGCTTTCTGTCAGTTGTGTTCCACCTGCAGAGTAGGTTGAGAGCCAGTGTGGTGTTGTGGTTTGAGCATTGGATTGATGACTCCAGCAACCGGGGTTTAAATCTCCACTTGGC
Source organism: Cyclura pinguis (assembly GCA_030412105.1). Taxonomy (NCBI): domain Eukaryota; kingdom Metazoa; phylum Chordata; class Lepidosauria; order Squamata; family Iguanidae; genus Cyclura; species Cyclura pinguis. The sequence continues at coordinate 126,300,567 of CM059599.1, forward strand.
CATGCAAGCCCACTCGTTTGCCTTGGGCAAGTCACACTCTTTTAGCCTCAGAGAACGGCAAAGCCAAACTCTTTCTGAATAAGTCCTGCCAAGAAACTCCCCTGATAAGTTTACCTTAGGGTCACCATAAGTCAGAAATGGTTTGAAGGCGCAGAACAACACAGCAACATATATACCTCATGTTAGATGCCAGGTTAAGCCATTTCTCTGCGTGCAGGAGCAGATCCACAAGGGCAATTTGTGTAATTCGCTGACAAAGACTCCTTTCAGGTAATTCTGCTTTTCCATTTTCAGACTGCTTGGTTGGGCAGATGAGAAATATCTGTTTGAAGAGAACACGTGTGTATGTCAGTAACTGTGTGGAATAATCCAGACTCATAAATGTGTTAACTGAAAATACCACACTTACTGTCCTGAGTATATTATCCTGCTCAGCATATTTTTATATATGTATGGTTTGTGTGTATATATGTATATGTATGTATGTATGTATATGTGTGTGTGTATGTTTTGACATGACACTGAACAATATTGTGTAGTTTAATTATCTGTAATGCACATCTTGAGATTATTAGAAACATGTTAAATTTTGCAAATGATGGTGTACATAGTTTTGCCACATTATTGAAAGCCAGTATGATGGGTTAAGCCAGTCTATTAACTGGACTGTTGGACTGGGACTTTGGAGATTCCAGTTCATGCCTCCACTGAGCCATAAAACTCACTTGGTCATCTTGGGCCAGTCAGTGTCTCCCAATGTGACTGATTCATCAGAGTTGTTGTGAGGAGAAATTAGGGAGGGAGAAGACCATATGCACTGCTTTAAACTCACTGGAGGAAAGGTGGGATGTAAATGTAACTATTACTATTCATGCATGTAAATTTGTGTTTAAATTTTTTCAGGTGTTATACCCCAGAATGATTAATATTTTTCTGGAATATCCAGAATATGCAAGATGTTTTTCTGGAATGTCTGGAGTCAGGGCATCTAATAGTAGGCAAAAATGATGTTTAAAAAAATGCATCTTCTGCATAAGCTTGATAGTATCAATGGCATTTCCTTTTGTCTTAGATCCTACAGATGTCTACACTTGGGGAAACAATATTAATTTTACTTTGGGTCATGGTGGCCAACAAAGTAAATATCATCCTGAGTTGGTGGATCTCTTTCCTAGGAATGGTGTTTATATTAAACAGGTAATTAAGACATTAGCAAAGATACTCTAGTATTGTTAATACAAAGTGCAGTCTTTGTTGCGTTTCTCTCTATATGGCAAATCTTAGTTCGTGATTATACTTTCTTATGTGCTCTTTCTATGAGATCCTTGATGTTGTATGAAAAATGTGCTCTAGGTTACATAGGCATGCGGAAGACTCTGAAATAGACTGTCTAAGGCTTATTACCTGCCGTAAGTGATATAAACTATTTATAGGGGTAAGGTGATAAGTCTGGGTCCGGTATTCCCACCTCCATTCAGCACGTGACTTGAGAGCTATTTCTATGTTTCGTACTCACGTGTGCTTCAGAGTTTCTTAATGCTTGACTGTTTTATGTAAAGTCATCCTGAAAATGTTCTCTTCCTTAAGAATGCAAGAACTTGGCCAGATCAGATTAAGGTTTCTGTAGGTTTTTTTTTGCAAGAATCCTAGGAAATACTGGGTGGTAGGTAACAACAGACATCTTCCAGTGAATCTTCCATGTACTCCTGAAATACAGGGATATACATGTGGATAAAACAAGGAGTGAATTCTTTTATAGTTGTATGCTTGTATTCCAGATATTTGAGAGAGACAGTTGTTGCCAGGTGGTCAGGCTCCTCTTAAGGCTATATGAAGTGGAAAAGTATATGAAATGGAAAAGTAGCAACCACAGCAGAACTACACAGGGTTGGACTAACTGGGCTTGAATGGTGGCCCATCAGAGACTTAGTAGAATTCTAGCTTGCTTGAGCCTTTCTTAAGCACCTGAGGGACGACAGTACTTATAGTATTCAAAATATATTTGAGACTCATGAAAATGCCTGTTCACTGGTGAAAAATGGATCATATTAAATAACTTAAATAACTGTTTCCTGTTGTGTTTATCTTTCAAGCATGTTTCTAGGATAATGCAGATCAGAACAAATATAACTAAGATACTGAAGCAGGATTGATCACTGTGGAACAAAATAAGTAGTTCTCCTTTGTTTGTTTTTTGGACTTTATATCTAGAAGAAGACTATGGCTTATATTTAAATAATGCTCCACAGGCTAGTCAACGTAGCTGAACATGCGTTCTTTTCCTCTCTCCTCAGGTGGTACTCTGTAAATTTCATTCCGTATTTCTTTCTCAGAAAGGACAGGTTTACACCTGTGGACATGGTCAAGGTGGACGCTTGGGTCATGGTGATGAACAGACTTGCTTGGTATGCCAGAAGTAATGCCCTCCTGTGAAAAGAGAATTGGTCTTCAGATGTAGTCTCTGACCCCCTGTTTTGAGCAATTTCTATTCTAGTAGAGGCAGGCGCTGTTTTTAGCAAGAGTTAAAAGCACAATTACTTGTGGAGATCTTTACACATGCAGATCTTATCACACAGTCCCAAATGGGTGCACTCTTCATTATGCTTTGTACCAGATGGAAGAGTGAGAGCGTGATGTAATATTTTCATTTCTGATGGATGATGTGCACTAAACTCTGATAATTTCTTGGTTAAGAGTAGTGCTGGTATTGATGGTAATGATGAATTATTAACATGATTCACTTTTAACTAGTTAGAAATGAATATTAGTTAGAAGTTGTGACTAAGTCCTGGAGGCGTGGCTGTTTGGACTGCCAGTGCAGCCTGACAACAGGTTGTTAGGCAACCAGAATAGCAAGCACCCAGCTTAGTAGTATGTGGGAGGGGCTTATGGCTGAGATTAGCATTTATAGAAAGCCAAGTACCTGTGGGTATTTTGATTGGTTTGATGGGAGCTTAGCAAGGAACTAGGGAGCAGAGTCCCTTACTCATCCAGAGACTGTGTCTGTTTGGAAGATTTAGTGGAAGCCTAGTGAGAAACAGAAGAGAAATTGAACCCTAGTAGGATCTGGTCAGAGAGTGTGAACTAGATTGGGGGGTAAGCTTTTGGGGGGTGGTTAGTCAAAATGCTGTTGTATGATAATTTTGCTTTTCATGAAAGACAGGATTGAACTGTTTCTGAGCAGGGAGTTAATTGTTAATCCTGTCTGAAAAGTGCACTGGAGGAATGTATCAACATTGAAGTGCACCTGAACTCTTAACATGCTACTTATTATCTTAATAAATGTTATAGTTTATCTTTGTAAACACTGACTCAGCTATACAGTGATAGGTAATACAGCAAACACACTACCATAAAATTATTAAGTGGTTCTAAGTAAACATTGAAAACTCTCACCCTTTTACACAAAGTTGGTGTTATGGTGGGGGAGTTAGGCCGAGCTATATGGTAAAGACAGTGCACTTTATCAGATTGGGAACCACCACACCAATCTGGGAGAAGTAAGGGTGGGTCACAGAAGTGAATTCTAGTTCATGTTAATCCTGGTTAACATTCAGAGAAGTTTTATACAAAAACAGGAAGTCTCGAAACATTTTTGTGGCCTGTCTCTCAGCTGGTACTGGACTTAAAAGCGGGTACAAAGAGAGAATAATTGTATTGTTCTGACGTGCCTTCAGAGTACCCTGCGGTCTCTGGAGAAATTGTGCATTTTTTTAAAAAAATATTATGCATATATGTAAACATTGCAAAACCTTTTTCATCCTAAAATAATCTAAACTAAAATCAATATAAATAAATGATACAGTATTTTGATCTGTTTAAAAGTGTTAGTACATCCAGTTTGCATAAAGTATTGTTTGCTTTAGTTTTGACTAGGGCGGTGAAGTTCCTAATTGAGAGACATATGACTGAGATACAGGTGCAATGTTTTGTCACTTTCCATTTAGATTCCAAGGCTGGTGGAAAGCTTGCTAGCTCATCAGTGTTCTCAGGTGGCAGCAGCTAAAGATCATACACTTGTGTTAACAGAAGATGGATGTGTGTACACCTTTGGCCTCAATACTTTTCATCAACTTGGTGTTCTTCCTCCTCCACCTAATTGCAGTGTTCCCAGACAGGTAATATGAACTTTTTAGTAATTTGTTAGTTTTGGCATGCCTACAGCTGGATGCTTGCAAGGACACAGAGACTCATTCCTGTGTATGTGTATTACTCAGCAGCACTAGGAGATATCTGCTGCACTTGACGGAAGAATATTTAAGGCTGCTTAAAAGTGGTGTCAGGTTATTCACTGCTGGATAACAGCATAACTCTGTCTTCTTCAGCCTTGTTCATAACCTTGCTGTGCTTATTTGAGAAGAGTATATTTTGGGTAGTACTTGGCAGCATTCCATGACATTCTGAATCAAAGTGTGGGAAACTCTTTTAGAAGAGTTGAATCGTTGAACTCTTTCAGCGCTTTAGTTCTTGAGACTATGTCAATAAAGCTGAGCAATGACTATCTTCCAAAACATAACTGTAAATGGAATTTCAAGAGAGAGTAGCTTGTTTGGCTACTTGTGTTCTCACTTACCATTCCCTGTATGAAGTATCTGTTCATGGAAAGGCTTAAATATGTACAGTTGCAAGCTCATAGACTTCTCTTCTGCAGATGCTTTCATTACCTACAAAAATACCAATGTGGAACTGCTATGAAATATGTGTGATTTGGGTGTAGGGTTATATGCCATGACTTTTTGTCAAAGGTTCAAATAGTCAGGTACATTAATATCCCCAAGGGCTAAAGTCATTAGCAGATAAACAAAATACACTTTGATTGTATGAAACATACCCATACTTCCTAGGGATGAGTAATGGTAATCCTTATCTTTGCCTTCTGAATGATGTAATAATGAGTGAAATAATAATAGCTGCATCTGAGGCTTTATCTTAATATATTAACCTCCCCACACTCTTAAAATGGGTAAACTATAAACTAAATGAATAGCGTTTCAAGGCTTAAAATTCTGCTCACATATATTTCATGAACAGTTTTCTGTTTCAACAAGCATGGTATGTCACTGTTGACACTAGGGAGCTTTTGACTTAGGTGTTAAGAGTAAGTTTAGCAGATGGTGAATATAAAATATTAAAAACACCAAGTACTCACAGGTTTTGTAGCAGTGTGGCAAATAGCTTTAAAAGTAGCTTACAGTAGTAATAGAACCTTGAAGATGATTGAGAATAATTTTAAAAAACAGTGGGAAGATTGTCTGGCATCTAAAAGTAAAAAGGAATGTCTGGTGAGCATCACAAGAAGAGAATACTTGAGTCTGGGTGCCATTGCGTGACCCTGTGTGTCCTCCTTGATCTATTGATGACTGGAACGTATTAGTACGTATTTAATAATCTGTGTTTTCTTTCTCTAAACAGTAGCATTTTAATTCTCATAAAATGCCTGTGATTGAATTCTGTGCTGCTGCTGATATGCATCATCCTGAATATACTAACGATACGTGACACCTCTGTGTGTTTTGGGTTTTTCATACAGGTTCAAGCAAAAAATCTTAAAGGAAGAACGGTAATTGGTGTGGCTGCAGGCAGGTTTCATACAGTGCTGTGGACCAAAGAAGCAGTCTACACAATAGGGCTGAATGGTGGACAGCTAGGTGAGAGAGAGAATATTAACTCTGAGCTGAAGTTTTGGAGGATAATATGTATAATGTTGCCATGTCTATAGAAGTGACTGAAAATATTTAAGTGGTGCTGTCGGAGTTTCAAAGGATTAAAAGAGAGAAAGGACTAAATAGGGTTCTCCCTGTCCTTCTCTGTAATAGCTTTCCTATTAATTATTATTTTGTTACTGCTATACAGCCTTCTCATTCCCTCTGGGTGTACTGTCATTCCCCATTCTGTCTGAGAATGTATGTTGAGAGAGGGTGAAATGCTATTATTTTTAACAAAAGTTACACAAATAGAGTTAGTCTCCTTTCTGCTGTTTCACCCATAACATAGAAATGCTTGGTGTGGGTACACAGTCTGTGGGAGTTAAGTGAAATGTTTAAAATGGACTTCAGCATTTGAATTCCAGACACTGAAGATCAACAGGATATGAGTCCAAATTTGAGATGTACTTGAAAGTTGACTTGAAAGGAAAAATGCCTTTAGTGTGTAGAATGCACGAAATGTATTCACAGGGGATTCAGGCTGGTAAATCCTAAAACAATCTATACAGGATTAAGACATGATTTCATGTTTCTGTGCATTGGTTGGGGTATATTTACTATACAAATCAAAAGGAAAATTTTTATTCATAAATACTGTTAAATCTATTTAACTCCTTCCTAGTGGATTAGCTCTGAAAGATGTACTTAGTCGGGTATTATGTTACTGTTCATTAACAAACAGTTTTTGTTAGTCTTTCAACAATGCAGTTCAGAAACCTGCAATGTTTTCTACAATTGCATGTTTAGCATGTTCTTTGTTTGAAATGTTGCAGGGCCTTTTCTGCCTAGATCACTACATCTTATCAAAGGAGAAAATTCTGGGCTGGTGGACCAACGTTCTCATTTAGTATAAGAAAGCTTCATATGTTGGCCTAAACTAATAAATCAGTTTTTACTTCTCCATAAATTTTAATTGTGTGAATGGCTAAAGCGACAACACCTTTCCCCACTATCTTTCCTTTCAGTAGGGGAAAAAAAAACATACGCCAAAAATTCTTGACCTCAAAAACCTGACATTGAGGGTGTTCTCTTACATTGTAGGATACTTGCTAGATCCTAATGGAGAGAAGTGTGTAACTTCTCCTCGCCAAGTCTCTGCTCTGCATCATAAGGACATTACTATGTCCTTTGTCACTGCAAGTGATGGTGCCACAGTTTGTGTTACAGAAAGAGGAGATATCTATTTGCTCACCGACTATCAGTGCAAGAAGATTGCTTCCAAGTGAGTGCTTTTCTTCAGAGAAATTGACACATGTATCCTTGCTGGGGTTTTTTAATCACAGGTTTTTTTTAATTACCAAGGGGTTATGTTGTTTGCATAATAACACCTTTGTTTTGAGCACGTGTGTATTGCTGACTTCTGATCTGAGACTGTATGAAATAAGAGCAAAAGAACTCGTGTAGAGATGCACAAGGCTTTGCCAAAACTGTGCTGTTGGCTATGTGAAATAGGCTTCTGCATGCAGAACTGGTATGATTCCAATTTGATTTTTTATGTATTTTTTATGTTTTTATTATAACAACATAGCACTCAGTGAACACATATCAAGATAAAGCACGGCTACTATGTGGAATGCAAATGGCTTAGTGAACCCATCATTTGAAAATTTTTTCCTTAAGCAGAAGCTTTTTTCAGTGAAATAAATAATACTTTACAGTATTTATTATATTTTATTTTGTATCCCGCTTTCTTCCCACATGGGATGCAAAGCAGCTGACACCGTATTTTAAAACGGAACGGTTAAATCAGTCTGCAATACAAACGTTTAAAAAGCGTTAAAAAGCATGTACTCCATGTAAAAACATTAATTTAGAACAGTTAAAAAGACATGAAAACTAGCCATTGCATTGCCCAAACAAGTTAAAGCTAAAGGCCTGTTTAAATAAGGAGATATATGCCTTCTGGTGAAAAGAGAGCAGGGAAGAGTCTAGTCATGTCTCCCTTGGCAGAGAGTTGCAGAGCCTGAGAGCAGCCATTGGGGTGGCTCTTTTCCCAGGTCCTTACCAGCTGTAACTATGGTGGTGTTAGGACTGAGAGAAAGCCATCTCTGTTCTGAGAAGTACCTGTGCTAGTCTTCTGCATCAAAAAGCAGAGTCCTATAGCACCTTAAAAGATCAGCTAATTATGGCATGAAGGCCACCAGATTGATCATCATGCTGTAATACCATTTAAAATCTTTAGTGCTGCAATACTCTTACTGTAAAAAAGCAAATGTTGTACAGTTCCTAAATGGTAATCATAGAGTGCTTTCTAGTTTTCTCTAAAATAGAACTAAAGTACTCTCATGACAATGGTAATTAGCATTTGGGTACAGGAAGCGCCTACCTTTTGATGCCCTGTCATGTGATGACTTGCTCTTGATGCTTCCAAATTAAGGAATTAATTCCGTTAATTTGTTGGGGATTCCACTCTCATCAATTCTTCTTGTTAAACAGAGGCTCACTTGGAACTACTTGTTTGCATGTGCTGCTTGCAAAGCAAATTGAGAGGGGGAAAAAAGGTGCTAAACTGCCTGAGAGACTTTGCAAGCAGCACAGGTGTGGTAGGTCCCAAGTGAGCTTTGGTGAGTTCTTCATGCTCCCTACAGTACAGTACACGGGTTCTGCTTTACAGTCAGTTCCCTTTTCTGACAGTGCTGTCATCCCTAACCTGTTAGATAAGTGATGGAAGCCTGTAGTGCTTTTGAGTGCCCAAAGTCTTTCACATACATATCCTGAGTAATTACAGTTCACTGAGCCAACAGGGATGGGCAACTCTGGCAGGTCCTGAATCAATATTCTGCTCCTGGAAGCCTCCAGAGGCCACTCAGACTGTCAGAAATGCTGAGACAGGGGGAAGTGGAAAAGATTTGAAGTCTGGTGTTGGTGTTGAGAAACTTGAATTTGTTGATGTGGACCAGTGCGAAAAGGCCTAGCAACTTGTTTAAAAGGCGAATAGTCTGTCTTGGAGGCTTTGTGGAGGAGCAATTTATCCTTTTTTAACCAAATAAAGGGTGGTTTAGGGAATTGAGCTGTCGAGAGCTGTGAAAGCAGCTGTGGGATTCTTATGCAACCTCAGGGCCACATTTTGCTCACCCTTTTATAAAAGGTACATCATTATTATTATTCCTATATTTTAGGTGGGAAGCTGAGCATAATGCATCTTAACTAAAACCATCTACTAGGTTGATGGTAGTTGTGAAGCATAACTGAAAAGTCCTTGGTCCACATCTTAAGTCTTTTATCCGTTATCTCTTGCTAGTGTAGTTGGAATTATGCTTTAGTTTACTGTTAAACTATTCAGTTAGTGTGCTTTCTAGTTGCCAGTTGTGTGGAAACTTTGGATGCTAGCTTCCTTGTTGTTGCTGTTGCATTTTAGTATTTTGTCCTATTGCTATCCTACAATCTAAACTGTAAAGCTCTTCCACAATACATGCAAATAATATCTTTAAAATTGGTGTTATGTGGTGAGCAGTCTTTTTAAAGTCACATACTGTAAAATGAGAACAGGGCAAAATTTACTGGTTGCCCTTATATTATATAGTTTGCTACATCAGTGAAAAAACTTATGCTGTCCTCTCCATGTATTGTAAGAAGCTGCAGTGGATTTTGCCATTGGCATTAATTTTCTTTCATCTGCACTTGCCTTCCAGTGTTTGTCTTATTTTATTACTTCTGTTACTGTAAAACAGGTGTGAGTACCTGTGGGAGACTAGAGAGATTGCATTAGCCGAAAATCAAACTTTCTTTTTGTCCTGTTCTTTTTAAAAGTCACTTCCTGTTTCTAGTCCTGGGCCTGAAATGGCTGGGGGGAACAAAATGTGGCAGAAATGCCCCCTAGAGAGCAGATGGGCATTTGGGGTTAAAAATGTTTTGTGGCTGTGGTAGGGCTGCGCCTTGCCTACTCTAACAATAAAATTAAGACTTTAAAAAGATGTCTGTATGTTGGTGTAAATAAGCTTCTCTTATATTTTCCTTGTTCAGGCAACTAAACCTGAAGAAGGTTCTTGTCAGTGGAGGGTATCTAGATTACAAAGTAGATCCTCAACACCTTAAAGAAAATGGAGGTCAGAGGATTTGTATTCTTGCACTGGATAAAGCTGGAAGAGTAAGTTTTGGTCATTATTTTTAAAAATTCTGCAGAAGTACCTTAGCAATCATTTTTGTTCATAACATGTGACATAGTTATGGTATTAGTTCAAAATTCAGGTTTATTTGCTTCTAATTGTAATGGATAAAGTCTCCTCTGGCCTAGAGATGCACACAATACATTTTTAAACAAAAACCTGTATTGAAAGAATGACATTACTGATAAGAACAGTGTTTTGTGTGCATCGTTGTGGTGTGCCTTTCAAGTCATTTCTTACTTATGGCAGTCCTAAGACGATGGAAACCCACTGGTTGATCTTGGGCAAGTCTCACTGTCTCAACCTCAGAGAAAGGCAAAGACAACCCCCCACTGAAAAAAATCTGGCTGGGAAAGTCGCATGATAGATTCTTGAAGGCACACAGCAACACAAATCTTTAAAGTAGCCAGTTGAATGGTTTTGGCAGTGGTCTGTCGGAAGTTAGTTGTGCTCTTATGACTACCTTCCTCTAAAAGAAAAATAATTAATATGATCATATATAGAATTCTCTGCACAAAAGCCTTTTTATTGCTAAAGAACTATGAGGCAGCTCTACCAATTTTTAATGTTTTTAGTAAAAAAGCCTCATCCCTGTAGGGAAACAGGATGGTGGTTGTAAGCATCTGCATTAGGACAAATTACAGACAGAATGCAGAAAACATTTGGTTTAAAGCATCTGAATAGGATAGGAAGGTCAGCTCTTATAGATGTGTGTAGATCTCTCACTGTCTCTCCCCACTTTCCACTATGTCCTAATGTTTTAGGTGTTTTGCTGGAAATCTGCTAACAGTCCTATGAAGCAGTGCCGATGGATTTATGGCCGCCAAGTCTACATGTCTGATATTTCTCTAAATAGGAATGAAATGATGTTCGTTACACAGGATGGTGAAGCATTCAAAGGAAAGTGGGCCGATGGAAATAAAAACTCAGAAAAGAAAGGTTGGCAGAGACTTTATAATATCAGACACTATACAAAACTGAGCTGCTTCCAGAGGACATACAATTAAACAGTTCTGGATCAGTCTCAGTAAAGATGACGTGAAAATACAGTTATTTCTCTCTGTTCCTGCCTCCCCAAAAGTTAAGACATACAAATAAATGAACAAACTTCCATAGGCATACTGTTTGAGCAAATCCACTTAGCTAACTTAAAATTACCAACTCATAAGGCGGTATCACACAGCTTACTGTACTGTGACTCTTTCCCATGCACCTTTGAAAAAATGGTAGCGATTGGATATTTTGGTTTATGTTTGTACCATTTGTTATGAAATAAGAATATTAAGTTTCTGTAATACTGAACTTGAGGTTTGCATGTGTGTATCCTATAGGGGACTTAACTTATTCTTTTACACCATAGATTATGTTTTTCATCTCTGAAAGAATCTTAGCACTTGTTCTTTTGTATCCTTTCTTTGGCTTTCTAATGGCACAAGCTTAGGACCAGAGAGGACACAAAGGCAAAAGGCCTACCTTTCTTCCTCTTTGGGGAAGACAGCAAGGGTGGTTCTGCCATCATGAAGTGAGGTAAAACTGCCTCTGATGTCGCTGCATTGTGAGCCCTGAGATCAATGGCTGTATTGCTTTAGCAACATAGAGAGAGAGCTTTCAGGGCTAGGTGTTTAGTAAGGTGCCCACACACACACACAGAAAATCCAAGCCCTTCTTCTTTCCAAGTTATCAAGGGTAGTTCTCTGTTCTTCCTTGTTGAGCAATATTTGTTGTATTTCTAAATCACTTGTCTGTTTAGTGGCCATGGTGAAGTGAAATAAAAACACAGTGGTTTAGAAACTACATTGGTAGTAGCCCCCTTCTATACTCATCACAAATGTAATTTTCTTTTATTTAAAGATCTTCATATGCAATTTATGTTGACCACTATAGTGTTCAAGTTAAAATAATAAAAAAAATCTGCCGCTGTAAAACAAGATACAAATACAAACAAGCTGGAAGCAGTGGTTATAAAATACATGTTGAAACAAGTAAGGATTCAACATGTGGCCAAAAATATAAAATAAAAATTTTCAGCTTATGTATATTGTCTCACTTGTTCTTTTCATACTACTCTCTTTAGTCAGTTTAACCAGACAAGATTTTGTTTTATTATTCCCTTTTAAAATCTTTCTATATGCGTGTTCCTCAGGAGTTCGCAGAAAGTTCTGTCTTGTTTCTTGAGACCATATTTTCAACCCTAGTGGTTGGTACTGGACCACAAACTTTCTGTAGGGGGAAAGAAAAAGCACAGTTTCTGTATAACAGAGTGAATGTGACTAGCTGGTGCCATCTAGTGTATTGAAATAGCATACAAACATAGATATCGCTTCTAGGAACAAGGAAATTTGTTGTTAGAACAATGCTGTTGTTGAGATTATAACCATAGAAAGTAGTCTTACATTACTGTGTAGTAGTCTGGGGTCTCATCTGGGTGATACAATTTGTGACATGATTACTTCATATGATTATAATCTTCAGACTACAGTCTTGTGAGTGCTCCTATTCCTACACTGGCTGAAACATGGCATGAGCCAAAATAATTTCTAAGCATAGAGATTACAAAAGTGTAGCTGTACTTCGAACAGCTTCAGTACATATGGCCAATCTGGGCCAGGTACTTGAGTGAACAAAACATTTAAAATAAAGTAAAATTTAAAATATTTTCTGTTCCGTTCTAAGAGAATGAGCTATTTTTTAACTGTATATGTATCTGATTGTGGAAACATCAGTGATAATTTGACTTTCGTACAAAATAGTCATTTCCTGGACTGACTTGTCCTTGCACTGACTGTAGAAAAAAAATAATTATGCTGCAAATTAAATATGGTGGTATGCATATTGCTTCATGAAGATGGGTGTTAGTCTTTTCTTACATTCTTATGAGATCGGTTAAATTAGTTTAGAAAAACAGACATTATCTTTCATCTGTAGTGAAATCAGCTGATTATTGCAGAAAATGCTTTCTTTTTGGTTTTTTAGTCACCTAGTTATTTTAACTTCTCTATATTTAGCAGAGATTGTTTCAAACATTCAGAATTCCTCAAATGACATCTCATCTTATGACACCAACAATGTATATGAACGGATACGACTTGAGAAGCTTGCTTTTGTTCACAGAGCAGTCAGTATTACCACAGATCCTAATGGTTGTAATTTCGCTGTTTTACAGTCAGATCCAAAAACAAGGTAAGCTTCAAATATTTGGGGGAATAACTTATCTGCAAGTGCCAGCATTAGTGCTGGCATTCAAAGAATTGTCCTTTTGGCACATCAGTCAAGATCCTGTCTTATTAATGTTTAGTACTTGAGTTATGATGAAGTTGTTCTTGGCTGATTGTGTCTGACATTTTGCAAATGAAAGGCTATGTGTTATGTTAAAGCAAACCTTAGCTGCAGAATGGGGCAATGTGCCTGCTAGTGTTAATGTCTGAGGTTGTGAATCCAAGATTCATTATCCGAGCCTCTTAAGTCAACAATTAAGGGGTGCCTCCAAGCCCCTTCTTTCCAAGGGTTTGTGAATGTGTGGGTGCATGCACATATGCATGCACTCTTAATATGTATTTTATAAGTGCCCAGTTTGTACTTTTGCTGACTCAACATATTTCTTTATGTTCATGTTTCTTTTGATGCTTGAAAAGAGGGAACAGATTTTAATAGGGTGAGATGAAAACTAAAGTAAAGGAAAATCCATATAATTTTGTCTTCCAGTTTATATGAAATCCCAAGTGTGTCAACGTCTTGCTTTCCTGAGGATTTTGGCAAATTGTTGGGAGAAGCAGAAGTTATGGACACCATCCATGATGTGACTTTTCAAGTTGGCACGAGGATTTTTCCTGCGCACAAGTATATTTTGGCAATGCGTTCTGATTTTTTCCGGAAGCTCTTTGCGTCTGATCACAGTTGGCTGGATCCTACTGACTTTTACCGTAAAGAGGAAGATGATGTTGGTTGTGATTTGTTTGTGATTGAAAAACTTCACCCAGACTTATTTATGTATCTTCTGCAGTATATTTACACAGACTCTTGTGATCTGCTCATTCATGGCCACAAGCCTAAAATGGTGTACAAAGAAAGAGTGGAAGAAAATGAAGACACCTTGATTAAAAACTTGAATAAAATAACAATTCATGGGGACGCAAATAATAAGTCTGCGTTTGAGGTTTACAGAAGTAACCAAGAGCAGCTGGTAAATGAAAAACAGAAAAGCAAATCAAAATCCTCTTCCAAGAAATGCAAAGGTGTTGGAGAAGAAGTGAATCTCATAAAAATGCTACAGGTGGCTGCAAAGAAATTTGGACTTGACAGTTTAAGTTCAAGGTACGCCAGTTACTTGCATACATGCACATGTCTCTGTGTATTTGTTTGAACAGGGTTATCTTTACGTTAAGCATTTCTGACCATGATGTGAAAGGGAGACTACAAAAGATTCCGAAGCACATGGGTTAGCAGTTCCTGATGTGGTCACAACTGCATGGCAGGATTATTATTATTATTTTTATTATTATTATTATTAGTAGTAGTAGTAGTAGTTGAATGGCATAACTCCTCTTTATTGTCAAGGTCATCCTAACTGAGCTGCTTCTAAATGTTTGCTTTAGAATGGAAACGTTAGCTTGGAAGACCACACTTGTCATTGGCATCCTGTTAGTTAGTCCCAGATAGCGTAGACCCATTTAATCACTTGTTGAATAGTGAGTCAGTATATATGTAGATACTACCGATTCAAGTGATCTACTCTAACTGGGACTGACAACAGGAATTAGGCCCTAAACTGGAATCCTTGGCTTGCATTATGAAATATAGCTAGTGAATTATGAACCGCTTGCTGTTCGGCCCCATATCATTACAACAAAAGCATATAAAATATCTCTGGAACTTTTTTTTTTTATACCAGGATCAGGATTTTAGGAAATCCCAATCCTGTGAATCTTCTGTCCCTGTTGTGCGCCAAGGAGTCTTTGATTGCATCCTACATTTTTTTGATGGCAGTGTTTGGTAACATTCATGAAGGCCATTAGAATTCTTAAAGACTGCTTGCAAAACTGAACTTCCTTCACTGTTCATAGAAATCTCAGAAAAGATGAGTAAAATCCCTGAAAAAAGATGAGCAAATACCGTATTTGCTGGTGTATAAGATGCACTTTTTTCTTAAAAAATACCCTTTGAAAATGAGGTGCATCTTATACACCAGCAAATATGGCAATACTAAAAACATAAGGAATGAACCGGGAGCCAAAGTTCTTCTTGCCTAAGCAAGCAGGAAGGGAAGGGGTAGTGGAATCCAGGTGAAGCATTCCTTGCCTTCTCCTCCTCCTCTGCATTTTGACTCTCCTAGGACCGAAGAAAAACTGGTGCAGCACTCTTTTCATTCCTCTCCTCTCCTGGTGCAGCACTCTTTTCATTCCCCTCTTGTCCTGGCGCAGGACTCTTTTCATTCCCCTCACCAGGGAACAAAAAATTTTTTTTCCTGAAAAATAGCCCTTGAAAGTGGGGTCCGTCTTATATGCAGGTGCATCTAATACACCAGCAAATACAGTAGTTCCTGGTCCTTTGCTGGGCTGCTATAATGTGCTGAAATATTATAACTGACAGAAATTGATTGTGATGCTGCCAATTTGAATAATCTGCCGTTCATCAAGGATTTCTGTCAGTAGTTTATTATTCCTGTCTTATTTTGCAGTGGAATATGGGTAAGGACATTGACCTTAGTTTCTTTACGGATATAATACATTTTCTGTGGACCGTGTGTAGTAAAGTTTTTATTTTGTTGCAGGCTAGATGGGGTCAGAATAGAAAATGGAAGAATTAATGTTGCTCACAAAAACAGTGGAAATAAGCCAAAGCTAAGCCAGAAAAAATGGTAAGTTTTAAAAAGATAGACATGTGTTTAAGGTGGAGGTTAAAAGGCCAAATGTACATGGTACTAGTTAGATATTTCTTAGACGCCCTTTGTGAGAGAAAGGAAGCCTCAGACCTTGCCTTCACTTCTGCCCTCTTCATTAACCTTCCTAACAGAAAGCTTCTCTATTTCTTTTGGTCTTTTCTTGATCTCATATCTAGTGGGTTGCGTGTAGAATTATGTCTTAGCTATAACATGCACATACACAGATAGACTTATCAGTCCTGATCTGTAGCACATTGAAGACAATTATTTCTTCACAAAATTGTTTGTGTTTTGTATATATTAGGCTTTGTAATAAAACAGGTTTGACTAGCAGTTCTGAGTTTGAAATCATGCACAAAGACCAAAGTGTTACTGTTCGACAGTGTCCTGCCAGTTTTTTCTACTCTGCTTAACCCTTGCTCATATGTTTTCAATCCATGTTGTCCATTTTCACATTTTTCTACTCATCTTACTCAGAATGTAAATCTGGATAGTGCAAAGCTACCTTTGTATTCATAAGCCCCTAGGATTAATCTGCAGAGCAGGCAGGATAAGTAGTGTTTTTATCAAAACTATCATGAGCTTTCTATTTCATCACTTCCAAATTGAGTTGATTTCCTGAAACATAATGCTGAACCATGCGCGTTTTGCAGTTGGATAGCCCCAATATACTTTAAAATAAATAAATCTATTTAAATTTCTGTGTTAAGCATCATAAGGACTAAATATGATTAAGCAATCTATTATTTACCAATTGGTGTCTTTAAATTAGACATTTGTTTCTTTTTTTAAGTTCATACCTCTGCGATGTGACCATGAAGTCTATAGATGGAAACGAATTTCCATGCCACAAGTGTGTACTTTGTGCAAGACTTGGTAGGTACACTGTAAGGTATTTTTGTTATTTTACTAATAGTTATGTATCTTTTTAATGCATGTCAAAATGAAGTTTATCTCCTTTTCAGACTACTTTCACAGCATGCTGAGCAGCTCCTGGATCGAGGTAAGTATATCAATATGGTGTATGGCTATTCCAATCTTCCTCTTTAATTTGTGCAAAGGGATTTACTTGAGGGTTGGGTGGAGAAAGAAATTAATCACAAAAGAAAAATTGATAATGGGTTAAAGAAAAGGCTTGTTTCTGTGTAAGCTCGCAAAAGCAGAATGTCGACATTTGGTTGAAGTTGCAAAGAGTGAGCACAAATAACTTTTATGTTCTTAACTGGGCACGGATAATTTGTATGTTCCTTGTAGCATGTCATGAAACATTAGCTGCATATTCATTGTTGATGATAGGCTTTTAATAGGAGGTTTTTTTATGATTAGAGTTGCTTAGCTCAATAGTCAAGCACATCTTTGCATGCAGTATATTCCAGGTCAAATCCTTGATATCACTGTGTAGAGATCGGAAAGGCATCTTTCCGAGACCCAGGAAGTATCACTGCCAGTCACTGCGTACAATATTGAGCTAGCTAGACCTATAATCTGATGTGGTTATAGGTCATCCTGTCATACTTCTGCTGCCTTGGAGAGGTGTTAGCTATCAGAGTAGACAGTATTTGATTACACGCATCAGTGATTTGATTTGGTGGAAGACAGCCAAATCACAGACATAGTCTAACTTCCTGCAGTAGGCGAACAAACAGTAAACAACATCCTTCTCTTCATAATTCCAAATGGCTTGCAAATTGAGTTGTAATACTGAAAGAGTCACCAATGCATGCAATATAGGAATTGATAAAAGTTACTTGTTTCTGAACTGGATTAGTTATATGCTGGTTGTGGCTCAGCAGCAGATTATTTTCTAGTCTTTGCATTAAAGAAAAAAAAAGTGCAATAAGCTTGGTCTGGTTGCTTCTTAAAATATCTTTAATGCCAAGATCTAAGCCACATGTGTCAAACACAAGGCCCGTGGGCTGAATCTGGCCCGCCAGGCCATTTCATGTGGCCCTTGCACCTCTTCTACAGCTGCGGCACTCCCCCCACCTGGTGAGTCCGATCCCCACGTTGTGGGCCCCTGGCTGCTGGTATTCTGAAGAGGGACCCCGCAGTCAACATTCACGATTTACTTCTACTTCTTTCTTTTTTTATGTAATTTTTTTTTTGACTGCTCCTCTGACCAACTCTTGCAAGCCATGCGGAGCATTGCTGCAGGTAACCAACCAGCCTATTGAGGGCAACTATAATGCTGACACGGCCCAAGATGAAATTGAGTTTGACACCTCTGATCTAAGCAATGAGCAACTGGTTCTGCTCACGCAGAAGAAGTAGGAGATTGTGTTCTTTTGAAGTGTAGTTCCTTCCCAAGTTTTGCTAATGTAGCCCAAAGATACATTTGATGGGATGTTGCCCCTGCCTGCTTGCATATACGCAGAAGAGGTTTTTGATGGATTGATTGCCTTGGCCTCCCTATTTCCATCAGTCTCAGTTGGAAGTCAGTAGTTCTGTCAGGTATTTCTACTGGGTGTGATTGAGTCATTGCTGCCTGGGCAGCCTGTTGCTTTAGTTTCTAGACATGAGGCATGTAGAGAAATGCTGGAGGTGTCTTCCTTTGAGAGTGGGTGATTTAATATTCCTTTAATCCTTCTCCTAAACCATTTTGAAGTATAAAATTTAGGTGTGTGTCTGTCAGCTATCCAGAAGATAAAATGCTTTTCCACTATCAGAAGTTTGGAAAACATCCCCGTGCATCAAAAAAAAAGAAAGAAAGAAAAAAGAAAAAAAAATCAAATGATTTTTAATATCTTAATATCTTGGTTTTTAGGACTGATATCATGATGTTGAGTGCATGTATTTACATGTGCAGCCTGTAGGAGAGTAAGCACACTATACTGATTATCTGAATTTATTTGAAAACAGTATCAGTTGCCATTTCTTCCTCCTTTTCCTCCCTCTTCTTCATTTTCTTATTTTTCATATCATCATCATCATCATCATTACCATCATCTTGGGCTTGTGTGTGTGCGGTGTTGCTAGTGGCAAACTTGTACAATTTCTTTTCTGAAGGCTCACAGAGAATTTCTGCTGGGTCTTGCTTCCTTCTAGGCATCACGCTGTGCATCTTTGGAAATGCCATTCCCCTCAGACATCCTGCAGGTCATCCTGGACTATATTTACACTGATGAAGCAGTGGCAATAAAAGGTGGGAGCACTGACATTTCTGGCATTCACAGAAGAACCAAGTTGGGAGTGTATGGAGGACAGCTTTGCCAAGAATGACTGAGGATGGGGGTGGGAGGGGGAGAAAGAGAAAAGCAATTCTGATACTCAAGGGCCAGCTTAATGAATTAAAGTAGGTAGGCAGGATAAAGTAGGTAGACAGCGCCCTGTTGGCGCAATGATTAAATGCCGAGACTGCAGCCACAAGGTTGTGAGTTCGATCCTGCCGGGCTCCAGGTTGAATCAGCCTTCCATCCTTCTGTAGTTTGGTAAAATGAGTGCTCTGCTTGTTGGGGGCAATTAGCTGAATGCATTGTAAACTGGTTAGAGAGCACTTAGCTGATAAGCAGTTTAGAAATACACATGCTATTGCTATTGCTAATGGCATACAAGTGTGCTGCAAATGAGAATAGAGTTGCTAAAATGTAGGGTTAATCAAAGAGGGAGGAGGCTGTCTTGGCACACAGGGGTAGATATTGGAAGTAGTAAAGACATTTTATAAAGGGTTGCAGAAAGGTGAAGCAAAGAGCAAAATAATTTGGGGTGCATGAACTTTGCAGGGAAGACTGTGTATAGTAGTTCTGGGGAGAAACTTGCACATTCCAAGCTGATTGTTTGAAATCATTTAGGTAGGAGTTAAGCTGACTCATACTATGTGTGTTAGTCTGTGATCTTGGTTTAGTTAGCAGACTGACCATAAAGAACGCATATTGAAAGATAAAATTTCTCAATGACTTGCAGAATCTCAAAATGTGGAGTTCATCTGCAATGTTCTTGTGGTGGCAGACCAGCTCCTTATGTCACGACTGAAAGAAATCTGTGAAGTGGCCATTACAGAAAAATGTGAGTTGTATCTTATTTCACAATGTTACTCTAAATGTTACATATTGTAACACAGAGCTTTCCAAACTGTGTGTTGTGACACGTTAGTGTGTCGGCAGCAGTGTGTAGGTGTGTTACTGCTGCTGCCCTGAGCTGAGAAAGACCCCAGCAAGGGCAGCAGTTAGTTACTTTAACCTCCGGTTTGCTAGTAGCGAATCCCGTATAAGAGATAAAAGAGATACAGACACATACATTAGTTGTAATAACAAAATGTATGAGGACACAACATATCTCATGAAAACCTTTCATTTTATTTTTAAAAATGTATGATTTATGCTTTGATTTATTTAATTGTAATACGTAAAACTGAATTACTGTGTCACGAAATGATGCATGTCCAAAAAGTATGTCACCAACATGAAAAGTTTGGAAAGCTCTGTTGTAACGTATCATAATTGGTGAAGACGTATAACTTGTTCCATTCTCTCTTAAAAATTATTACATTGTGCTTATTCTTAAAAGGGAATACATTGACACAGGACTTCTCAAACTGTGGTGGAGGGGGTTCCTCATCTAAAAAATTAATAATGAGGGGCAAGCTTTCTGAAAGAGAGATTGCCCTCCATTATCTATCTTATTTTGCACTGTGCAGCTGTAAGAGCATGTAGAGTGAATTTCAGGTGCTGTGCTCCATTTATGCAGATCTGGAAAGCTTTTCTGGTTCCCATTGCAGATGAGTCATAGTAATAGCTGAGGAATTCCTCTCTGGTGCCCAAAGTGGTCTGTATGACCCCCAAAACAGGGCCCAGAACCTTGTGCAGTCCACTGGGATGTGAAAGTAGGATTTTTTCCCCCCTTAATATGGGTGGTATATAAGTAAGAGTAGGTGGAAAATGTTATTTTCCTTTTGTCTTAGCTTTCTAGGTTATTTGCCTTTCTTTCCAATTTCAGTTACTTTAAAGAATGCTGCTGAGCTTCTGGAGTTTTCAGCCATGTATAATGCTGAACAGCTGAAACAGTCTTGCTTGCAGTTCATAGTACTCAACATGGCAGCTATACTTGAAACGAGGTAAGAGCAGGATGTGTCTCTGCATGTTCACTTGCTCTGCTAGGCTGTGATCCAGAGGGGTACAGGTAGCACCTGCCTATGTATCTGAATGTTTAAAAGTGTTTCCCATAGCAGTTGTCTTCACAGGGCACATCCAAAGATCTGCTTTAAAAGTTGAAGCTGCCTGTATGTATTTTTTCTGGGTTTCTTTTTAAAAAGAACTTGCATTTGATTTCAAAGTGTTTTTCAAAGCAGAGTTTGGGAAAAGGTTTTTAGAGTTTTTGGTCTGCACTGAATCCTTTGGTTTCCCCCAGATCAGCTTCAGGTTACATGTTCTTAGTATCTCTTTCTTTTTTTTTTCCCTATGATTTTTACTTGACTTTTGCCTTTCTCGATACAATATGTCAGATCTGTTATTTGGCCCATTTTGTTGCTTGTGCTTTCTGCCTGTGCGCTTTGTACAGGTAGCTTTCCAGTTTGGCTGCCTACAGTAGGATCATTTAAATTGATTTGTGGACTATGCGGGATGGCTTTTTGCTGAAATACAGTAAAGTATAAGATTAAGAAGACTGACATTGATGGGACTTGATTAACAGAGATTGACAAAGTCCCCTCATTTTAATGGATCTGTTCTAGGTTGGACTAATGCTGGATTAAACCATATGTCTAAAGAGTATTCTGTCAAGCTCCCATTTCTCTTTTTAAAATTATTCTTTGTATCTTCACAATATTTTCTATACCATCATGGCATCATTTTTTATTTGTGTGTTGCCAGGCCTTAGGGAAAAGTTTCTTTGCTGCTGATGCCACTATTCAAGAAAAGTGTTGTGTAAACATTCTGGAAATATTGCTAAGCCAAAAAACAAAACAAAACAACCTCCTCCCAGGAAAACAAAAAACCCGTTCACAATGCTTGCTAGGGCTTTTACAGATCTAAGGCCTGCAATCACTATCTACTTCTAACACTTTAGAATTTTGTTCTTTCATTACTTTATAAATACAACATGTGCTTTTAGGATCTGAATATTAAAAATGAAGAATGCCACATAATTGCTTTGCATTTCTCTTTACTTGGTCACAGCTGAATAGTGCCTTCACTGAGTGGAAATGGATGAGCAAGTCATTCAGTAGGAATGTTTCTGCAACTTTACTAGATTAACATCTCCTAAAACAACAAGGAAATGGAACAGGGTTGAGAGCAGCAATAGATTCCTTCCTAAATTGAGTGATGGAGAGCTCCACTCAAAATGACAGATACTTTAGGAAAAATTTCATAAAAATCCATACTGTATGGAAAAGTGTTCACAAAAATGGACACAGTGCTGAAAAAAAACACAGGTGATAGGGAAGTGGCTTAGAAATGCATGCCTTTGGAAAATTATGAACAAAAATTTGTACAGGAGGAAAAGTATTTGCAAAAATGTAAACATTTTTGTATGAAGTTTTAAGAACGTTAAAAAATGGAGATGGAATCAGGATGAACTGGATTCGTGATTTGAAAAATGAACAGTGGGACAGATCCAAAATAGATCTGCCCACCCCTACTACTAAGTTGCATGAAATTGACATTTAATATCTTATTTGTCTTAGGGGTCTGGATGTTTTAAGTGATGATGTCCTGAAAGACCTTTCTGTTGCTTACAGGAGAGTGGTAAGTTCTGCCATTAATTAGTTAAAATAATTAAATTTTAATTGTGAAATGTAATAGTCATTATTGTTGGAGCCATCTTTGGGCATACAGCCCATAAAATGTGCTCTGAGTTGTCTTTTTTTTTCCTTCTGAAAAAAAGAAAACCCTTGCCATATTTTTCTAACCATTTTTTTCTAGCATTGCTGTTTGTTTCCTCTTTTAATCTGTGCTCCTAAAAATATGTTGTAGAATAATCCTAGTAAAGCTGCAAATGCCATGGGAGCTTTGCAAGAGTAAGCATTTTGTAAATTTATTTTTAAACTCAAAAGAATCTGGAAATCTCATGCATCTTCATCATCATTGCTACTATTGTTGCTGCTGCTGCTTTGTCCCACTTTCCCCACTCCAGAAATGTGATTGAAGGCAGTTTGTGAAATATGAACAAATACAATATATCTTGAGCTGTGTTCTTTATAGACAAAGTCCAGCCAACAACACAGCTTGTACTCTTAACAGTCATAGTGAATATCCTGTCATATCTCCTTATTTGGAAATGGTTGTGAAAATTATTGTTGCATAGTAATTGCAGTGGTGTAAGTAAGAATGGATAAATAAGATGGAATATGCAGCTTTTTCTCTGTGTGATTAGTAAATGAGAGTTTATGCAGGTGCTCTTGTGCAGGGCCCTGTCAGATACCTTTATGAGGTAGATACATATGCAAATATGTGTCCTCAAATTGATGTAGTATGGAAAGGTTCTCTCTACCACCACACTTAAAACTGTCACTGTAATGATATTTCAGAATGTACTGTGGCAGAGGCTTTTAACATCTGAATTTAGTATGTAACTTGTCTTTCCTAGTGTGTGGCTTAAAAAGAATTTATGATGTTGCAGATCCCTGCTATGACCAGAAGAGTAATTACCCCGTACCAAGATGGCCCTGATATAAGTTATTTGGCGCCTGAGGAGGGAGAGACATTTGTCTTTCTGAAGGAAGAACTAAGTACAGAGCACACGTGCCAGTAAGAATCCTTTTTCTTCTATTAAATAGAATAATGTGGTTTCTGTGCACAGAACAAACCTATAAAAAAATAAAGTTCTTTGGTAAGTAATAACTTGACCTTTCAGTAGTTACAGTTAGACCTCTTTTGGTTTGGAAAATGAGGGATCTTGGTGTATAAAGGAAATTCTCTGGCTGCTGCAGAGAAACAGCCCACAGTTGTATAGGTTATATCCCTCATGCACCAGAATCGGAGGCATGAAAGTTTTGTATTGTGCCTTTTCCGGATGTTGTAAATCCACAGTGTGGTCTATAATCCTGTGTCAAATCTGAGCAAGGAAAGATGGAGGAGGAGTATCTCTTAAAGTGTGTAACATGCAGCCCTGGGGATGTTGTTGGATTCAGTCAGCCCCAGTTGATATAACCAGTGCTCTAGAATATGTAGGAAGCCAAGAGCACCTGAAGGGCCACAGACTGTCCACTTTTGTGTTAAAATATAAGAATAACAGAGCTCTGAAGTAACCTTACAGTGACAAAGAGTGTTTACTTCATGACATCTGTTAAACATGTGTTGAGTGTCTTTTAAAGACTGAGCCAAGAAAAAGATGATCCTGATGATGGGATTGTCTTGACTGGAGAGAATGTTGTATGAAAAATGGATATATTTATATGTGCAGTTCAAAAAGTAAATGAAATCTTAATAAATGGTTGTTTTTATTTAAACCAGGGATGCTCTTCTCAAAAAAGCTAAAGCAAAGGCTAAAAAGAAACCTCGAAGACGATCAGACAGCTCAGGAGGATATAACCTGTCAGATATTATCCAGAGTCCACCCTCCACAGGTTAGTGGCAAAGAAGTTTCTTTGACAGTGAGATTTGTGGATTACTTTTAAAGTGATTTATGAATGACATCTGCATATTCATAGAAAGTTTTGTGCGAATCATTACATAGCTTTCAACTGCTGTTCATTCTGTGGTGCCAGAATGAACTCTGGAACACATGGCTCTCAACATGGATGACATTCCACATTGCACATTAAGAGTGTTGCATGCATCTATTTATTGCCATGCAGTGAACGCTGTTTGTGTTTGTGCTTGTGACTTCTAGGATACCCTTAATTTGACAGGATGTGTGGTAACTACTTGATCCACATGTAGAAATTGTCATTGTCGATCTATCTATGGCAAATTTGTTGCATTATATGTTTACCAAGCTTAAAATATTGTTGAATGGCTTCTTGATTCTTTCTGTGGTTACCAGATTTCTACTTTTTTGGTCATCATTATGGCCACAGACTAGGTAATGTGCAATATTTTGCTGGAGCCATGCAGCTTGTGTTTAAAGGTTGCCAAGGGCTGGTGCACAAGGTGTTCCCTAAACTCTCACAGACAATTGGCAGTCGTTTGGCTATGAAGGAAATACGGACAAATTGTTAGTTTGATTAAGCAAGATACTACATGTATAAGAGCTGTGATATCTCTTTCTCTCCCCCTTCCTTGCCCCAGTTTTTGTGCACAAGATTTTGTTATCAGTAGTTCATGAGGAAATGGAATAAATGGAGACGTCAGAATGAAAAAATACATTAACTTATTGTATAATTTGAACATTAAGGTGGCTTGACTATTTAATTATCACAGTACATGGAGGCAGATGGGACTTAATTTCTGGATGATGCGATCCCATGACAGAAGTAAAGAGCTGTAAAGATAGGCTGATAGTCAAGAAAGGAGATTCCACCTGAACCTCAGGCAGAACTTCCTGACAGTCAGGGCTGTCCGGCAGTGGAATATGCTGCCTCGGAGTGTGGTGGAGTCTCCTTCTTTGGAGGTTTTTAAGCAGAGGCTGGATGGCCATCTGTCGGGAGTGCTCTGAGGGTGTTCCTGCATGGCAGGGGGTTGGACTGGATGGCCCGTGTGGTCTCTTCCAACTCTACATTTCTATGATTCTATGATTCTAAGAAGTGGCAGCTACTCAAAGAAGTGAGTGACAGGAGTGGAGAAGGGAACAAAATTACATAGTTCACAGAGAGACTAAATGTTTACGGAAGGAGACAACATAAATGTCTATCCGCATAGAGGCTCCTAGTCAGAAAACATATAAACTGTTCAGTAATCAGGTATAAGTAAGTATATATTGTACTTCTTAGTGGTTAGACACTAAAGAATGGCAGTTTGTTGGGCTGAGTCCATATTCTGGCCCTCGTTAAAATTGTAATTTATTGAGACTGGTAAGACTGTTATTCACACAGGCATAAATTAATCTTTTGAGTAACCAGAAGAGCCTAAGAATTGGTGGACACAGATCTGAACTGAAATGATTTGCAGGCTGTAGGGGTTTATTGAACTGCGGCCTTGAGCTCAGTTGCTTTGTTCTATCCTCACCCTGTATTATTTCTAAATGTTTATTTTTTTCTCTGTAGTGTTTTTTATTTCACCCCAACCCATGCACAGAAACATGTTGCTATGAACGGGTTATGGACTCTGTGGCCTTGTGGCAGCTACTCATTCTGATCAGTGTGATCAGAAGTAAATGCAGCTTAGAGCCAAATGAGGAGAGAGATGTTCTTCGTAATGGCCCATGCACTGGAGAAGGCATGTGGACTGAAGAAAGAGATAGAAGGCATTGTAACTGCATCCAAAATCACCAGCTGCAAATGTCTTCTCAGTTCTTAAGCACTAACTGCTCATTGCTCTTTATTGTATTTATGTAAGAGCCAGCATGGTGTAGTGGTCTGAGCATTGGACTACAACACTGAAGACCATGATTTGATTTCCTGCTTGACCATGGAAACCTTGGGTGCATCATCCACACACAGCCCCAGAGAAACCCATGATAGGTTCACATTAGTGTGTCATGATTCAGAAATGACTTGAAGGCACACCACAATAACAACAAAAATAAAACATTCTACCTAGTAGTGTCCCAGCCTGCAGGGGCTCCTCGGCAATACAGAAATACTTTAAATAAATAAATAGAAAATAATTCAAATGAAACAATTTTTTAATTTATTTGATTTGTCTGAGAAGCAGCATCAGTCAAGGCAAAAAGCAAAGTGGTTGTACAGGCAATCCAGCCATGTCCTTGGGAGGAAGGATATTTTCTTAACTTGAAGCCTAAGAGTTAAATATCAGCATCAGCCAGATGTCTCTACAGCTAAAGGACTATCAACCAGAAATTCCAGTCCCTCTTAACTCAGGGATGGAGGCTTCTGGAAGTAGTCCTTTGGCAAAGTAATGGTCAAGTTAAAGGAATGGCCAGGTGACTCTTCAAGATACTTTGGCTCTAAGTTATTGTTAGTGCTCTGTATGTTAGACTCAACACCATGGATTGTTCTTGAAACAAACTGTACTCAAATGAAGAACCTCTGATACTTAGGAGAAATGCTCCTTTTAGTTCTTTCCAGTTAATCTGATTGATGTATCTCTTAGCCCCAAATCTAGCAGAATTACCAGCATAGACATGAGCAGCTAGGAAAAGCATTGTGGACATTAGGGTAACCAGAACTCCAGGTATTCCAACAGGGGCTCAGTGCCCTTCTAGGAGCCATTCAAGACAAAGGAATCAAATGAGGAATGCACTTCTGCTCGATTCCTCAGAACATACCAGGCGAGGGTCAGATAGGGCTGCACCATTCAAAAGCAAACAGATGGACACCTAGGACAGTGCCACTCTCCGGAACAGATATTTATTCCAAGAAACCTTACATTGCCAGAATATGGGATCAGTTTGTTTTTCAAAAAAGTTTGCCATGATGCTTTTCCTCTTATACATGCAGGAATACTGAAACTGGACAAAACTAATTCTGTTGAATCTCTTCCTGAGATGTTGATGTCTGATTCCGAAGGAAGCTATGTGGGAGTGAACAGTCCTAGAGATTTGCAGTCTCCGGACTTCACAACAGGATTCCATGCAGATAAGGTTGAGGTCAGAGCTTGCTGAGTCATCTTTTTTACTTCTTTGCTTGTTAGTTAAATAAAACATAACTTTCAGTATATTTAAAATAGCTAGTTTATAGAAATATCTTGTGTAAGGTATGAATCTGGGAGGGTATTCAGAATTTTAGTGGTGCTGTGTCAGACTAATAGGTTTTGAATTTATGTAGACTTGGTCAGTGAGTTTTGCAGATGTTACTTCTTTGCTTTGGTCTGCTGGTTTTCTGTTTTTAATATTTTCTGTGATGCAAAAATCTTTACTTTGC
This sequence comes from Cyclura pinguis, assembly GCA_030412105.1. NCBI lineage: Eukaryota > Metazoa > Chordata > Lepidosauria > Squamata > Iguanidae > Cyclura > Cyclura pinguis. The sequence continues at coordinate 126,328,113 of CM059599.1, forward strand.
GTAAGGTAGTACCAATTTAGATTACTTGTGCTGGCCTTTTCTTAACATGGTGCTTTCCACACATGTTGGACTGTTAGTCCCATCAGCCCTAGCCAATATGGCTGATTGTTGGGGATAATGAGAACTGTAGTCCAGAACATCTGGAAGTCATGAGTCTAGGGAAGGCTGAGTCATAATATATGACTTGTATTGTTCAAATAAATATATTTGATACACTAATCCAAAGAGGTTATTTTGAGAGGAATATAGCAGTATATCAGAAAAATACCAGTATTTTAAAAAATCTATTAAAGGAGAGAACCATACACATAGCTTAGTTTTCATGGAATATGGAGCCATTACATTATATCAGAGATCATGTAAACCAATAGGACTTTAAACATGTTAAATCCCAAATACTCCTCCAATGGCAAACCAATTCTAAAACTCAAGGGTGTTAAAAGCAGCGTATGTGACATGAGGAAGAGATGTTGAAAGGAATTGCTACATCCCTCTGGATGTGTGCAAACAATTGGAGATGCCTAAAGTACTTCTTTTGGATCTTAGCTAATGAAGGTAAATGTAGTATTTGACTTTGTTCATCTCTTGGATATGTATGTTTAAGTGTCTATCTGTCACTCTTTAAACTGGTGTAATTGTGGTCTGTTTTGACTTCAGGTGAAAGAGAAAATGGATGTTTCCAGTACCGTTCCACATGCCAACAAAGAGGTGAAAACATGCAATGGGACATCAGCACAAAAAATATCACTTCCACAGAGCATTCCTAATAACAGAATCACCTCTGCAGGCTCTTCCAGCTGGGTGGTCGGGTCTCTTAGGTACATATTGTCCATGTGTTCCTGTGTTTGTCCGGGTCTGTGCTGTTACTGCAGTTCCTGTGGTGTGGTCTCTCATGTGACAAGCCTTTGGAATTAGAACTTCCTCCTTCCCTAGTGAAAGGCATTGCCTGAGTATGACTAGTTGTTAACATGATTTCTGCAGAATCAAATGGCCAGATAATTTTGTGGTAGTTGTGATCATTACACTAAAAGCAGTTATGTGGCTGTGCGCTGAGCTTGCTGCCATCGTCCTCAGTGGAAGTTGTTACTGCCTTAGCTGTGTACAGATTACAGCTTGGATTTGCCATCTGAGGATCTCATTCACAGTAGGTTTTAAAAGAAAAATAAGCAAACTTCACATTAACTAAAATGCTGGGTTTAACATATTTCATACAGCACTGACAGTATACCTAAAAGTGTCCTTGGTGTGTTTTTCCTGGATAAAAAAAAGTTTGTTTGAAAACATTCTATTTGCGGTTTGCCATAATTGAGGAAGTGGACATAAATTATACATCCGGTTACAAAATGTATGCAAGATATAGAAGACTTAAGTTGTGTTTGGCATCTGGAATGTAAGTAAAAATGGATGCCTTGAAAGTAACAGCTTATAATTTTTTTTCTTCATTCAGCCCTGCCAGTCCTCCTGCTATGGATTTAAGAACTATTATGGAAATTGAAGAGAACATGCAAAAATGTGGAAGCTTGCCAAAGATAAATTCAGGGTTAGTAAAAGATAAGGCTTAATAAAATAAGTTGTAAGAGTGAATTGTTCCAATGTAAATCATTGTTTTAATATCCTGATCTTTGTGTAGCCTTTTCAAACTTTATTTTGGGAGTAGCTGTGTTTTGAAGCTTCAGTTCTGATTCACCTGGTGGTGACAAAGTAATATCTGTGTTACCTCATTAGCAGTGTTCATTACTTGCATGATTATGTAATCATGGGTCAGGGTGGCATTTGATGGACTTCCTTTTTTAAAAAATCAGAGGTCTGAGAAACAGCCTATTTTTCCTTTACTTTTCTGAATTTAATATATGTTGTTTATATTCTGTTCTAGAATTGGTTTGATAAGGAAGTTCACATTTTTATTTTTCATTTTTTAGGAGGCCTACTCCTCATGGAAGTAAACTTTCTCAGAAGCAGAGGAAACTGATTGCCCTAGCCGCAAAGGATAGTAGCCCAGATTTTGCGTCAGATGCAGTCATGCCACCTACATCCCCCAAAACTGCAAAACCTGCAAATGTCTGGTATGGTTTTTTTTGTTATGCTTATGTTCGTGTGCACTTGAGTTCATTCCTATCTTTAAAATAGGCGTTGTTTCAGCCTAACAGCACTGCCCTTCATTCATTTGTGGCTTAAACTTCAATAAACTTAAACTTCAGTGGCAAAGCCTCTACTTTGCATACAAAATGTTCTAGGTTCAGTTCCAGGGACAGTTGAAGAAAACACCTGAAGAACTGCCAGTTGTTGGGCTAGACACTATTCAGCTATATGGGTCCAGTTTTCTGGTCACTTTTTTATGTTCCTGTTGCTTGAGAACCGGAATGTAGGTATGGCCATCATTTTGAAACTTGGAGGCAGTCATTGCTCTTTCATCTGTCATGTTTTGTTTTGGTTTTTTGCTTGCTATTTTTGTGAGATGTATTATTATGTTGTTGTGTGCCTTGAAGTAATTTCTGACTGAGGTCTCCATGAACCTACCATAGGTTTTTCTTGATCGAATTTGTTCAGAGGGTTTGCTCTTGCTTTCCTCTGAGACAAGGGATCCAGGGTGCCCTCCAGAAACTTAAAACAAGATTAGATTAAAATATTATTCTATAAAAAGTTAAAAAAAATAAAAATGGCTGAAAGTTAAAAACATGTTTATTTAGTAATAAAGATGAACAAAAATATAAAATACACCATACCACTGTTTCACACAGTGTATGGGTCTCTGTGTTTTCAAGTTGTTCTTTGACTTATGTAAGCCCATGAATTTCACAGGGTTTTCTTAGGCAAGGAGTACCCAGAGGTGGTTTTGCCAGGTCCTTCCTCTGAAATATAGCCTACAATACCTGGTATTTGTTGGCATTCAAGTACTAACCAGCACTGATTCTACTTAGCTTCCAAGATCATATGGGAGCTGATGCCTTTAGGGTATTTAGGCCCAAAATTATACTGCTACATAATTTAAAACTCAAAAGACCTGCCTGACTGAAAAGGTCTTCGCTTGCCTATGGAAAGAATCTTGTATGATGGATTATTTTTTATATGTTGCTGCAAGAGAAATGTCAGCAGTCCTGGCTGTTCAAGTAGAAAAGGGTCAGACTATATGTGTAATGTAATGAAGCACACTGTTCCATAATACAATTATGTGATTTTGTTCTTTGTTTTCCTGATGGTTATTAACAGTAGAATAGAATAAAATGAACCTGCATGAAATAGAACTATTTTATTATGGAGCAACTGACTGGCTTTTTGCAGTTGGATAATTTATGTATTCAAGCAAACTAGAGCCAGTTTCAGTTAATATGAAGAGGTGAACTTTTTGACAGGCTCAGTAATTTGTGGATGGTGGGACTTAGTACCCAGTTATTGTTTCTTCTGGCCAGCTGAAAATTTTACCACAATGTTGTTATACTCTCAACAAGAAGAAATGAGATAAAAGAAAATCAATTAATGTATTTATTATTTGATCTTTATATTAAAATATCTACCTCCTGCCCTATATTATATGATCTCAGGAACAGTGTACAGACAGAAAGCAATATAAAAATGGTAAAGAGCAATTTAGAACAATTTCAAATGTTCTAAAATATATAAAACAATATGAAATAATTTGGAACCATATATTTATGTAGATTCAAGTTATGATTCTTAGACTGCTGAAATGAAGTCAGTATTCTCACCCAACAAGCTTCCAACAGACCGCAGTAGAGAAGACCGTTCTGTGTGTTTCTGTGTAATGTATTGTTGGCACACAGAGGGGGCCCTACAGCAGATGTCATTGTTTAGGCAGGTATTGTTGGATTAGAAATAACTTCCCTGGGTATTGGGCCCTTTTCTGAGAAAGATCCTTTAGCAGAATTCACAAGTAGAAGCACTAAAATCTCTTGAATGTCTCTGAGAGTTGTTTTAGTGAAGCAAGGGAAACAAACAGTTTGAAAACTTCATAGCCAAAAACTTTACTGATTATATTTAAAGGTATGTTCAAACATATATACTTGTGATGCTTAAGCCCAGGCTAACGATAGGAAAGTTGCAAGAAGAGGAGCAGCTCGGCAGACCGTTAGCATCTTGTGAGGAAGGAGGAGGAAAGAGTGGAGTGGCATGACTGCACCCGATGCAGTCTTGGGGTTTATAGTTTGGCCAGAGGCAGTAGGGGCTGTGTGGATGAAAATGTTCAATAGCCCTTGCTAAACTGCAAATCCCAGAATTCGATAGGATGTTGCTTGGGGAGTTAAACTGTAGTCATAGCACTGTCACTGTGTAGTGTAAAAGGTCCTATGACTAAAAGACTAAGATACTCACAAGCTGTGATTCACTATATTTATCCAACTGCAGATAACCTTCAAATTATTCACTGAAACAGGATATTCCTACTACTAGTATTACACTTATTTTACATACAAGGAAAGGAGCTGAAAATTTTGTATAAACCTCCATTTTACTGCTCCCAGTTTACAGACAGCACACAGTGTTGGGGACACATCTGAATGGGAGCAATAGATGGGAAATGGATGTTTTGCCTCCTGCCACCACTGGGTGAGCACCATGAATTAAAAAAAAAAAAGACTGAGAGAAGAATCCAACATGGAAGTAGAAACAGTTGGATCAGTAATTAAGTGAGGTGCAAAGTAGAAAGGGGAAATGGTAGATGTGACATTTGTGTATTTTTACTTAATTTTTAAAAAATACTTGTACTCTGGTATCCAACTTGGCTTTTATTGCAGTTTTGAAACCGTACGTTTCATAGTTTGGCTTCAGTTAAACTACTTTTGAAAGGGACTTTTAGTGAAGTTGTGTAGTTCTAGAACTAGAACAAATGTTCTCTGTTATTTGTCATTGTTTCGGGTTGAGCAAGTTTGGCAGGTCCAGGGGCAGGTTTTCTGGCCCAGTGATAATCTGGTGGCCACACAGACTGCTAGAAATATAAACAAACAAACAATTAAAAAACCTTTTTGGGACCAAAGACGAATTCTAGTTTTGAAAAGGTTTTTTTTAAAAAAAGTTTATTAAATGGTGCAGGGCAACTTTTGCTGCCTGTTGTACAAGGTGGGTCTTACTTTGCCAGAAGAAAGTCATTACGAGCATGTCATGGGAGTCAGGGGTGCAAAATGAGCTTTTGGGGAATTATTTTATTGATAGGTTGTTGTGGGTTTTCCGGGCTTTGAGGCCGTGTTCTGTTACAATTTTCTCCTGATGTTTCGCCTGCATCTGTAACTGGCATCTTCAGAGAATATGGTGGCATGGAAGTGAGACAGAGTATATATACTTGTGTAGTCCCCGGGTGGGAAGGAGCAATTTGCATGTGTTACAGTTGGCCTGTGTGATGGCCTGTTGTTAAATGGGATATCCTCCAGGGTGTATTGTTAGTCAGGGGATATGCATCAGAATGCGTCAAAAAGCATTCGTGTTTGGACACTGCGTTTTGTAGAAAATTCAACAAATGCTACGTTCAGCGAAGAACAAGAGGGATCCTCTAACTTCTGTGGGAGTTACTGCATACCTTGCAGCTGTGGGCAGGTCTACATAGGGACTACAAAACGCAGCGTCCAAACACGAATCAAAGAACACAAAAGACACTGCAGACTGATCCACCCAGAAAAATCAGCAGTAGCAGAACATGTTATAAACCAACCTGGACACAGAATGCTTTTTGAAAGCACAGGAATTCTGGACCATTCTGACAACTGCTATGTTAGACTACACAGAGAGGCCATCGAAATCCATAAACACATGGACAATTTCAACAGGAAAGAAGAAACTCAGAAAGTAAACAAAATCTGGCTACCAGTAATGAAGAACACTAGACTCAAAAATATGCTAATGAACACCACCCAGACTCCGGAGGTCCCTCTACGGGGAACAATACAATGGGTTGCTAATGTACTTAATGCACTCTTATGAATATTCCCTGAATATTCTGTGACTAACAATACAACCCTGGGAGATATCCCATTTAACAGTAGGCCATCACACAGGCCAACTGTAAGACATGTAAATTGCACCCTCCCACCCGGGGACTACACAAGTATATATACTCTGTCTCACTTTCATGCCACCATATCCTCTGAAGATGCCAGCCACAGATGCAGACAAAATGTCAGAAGAAAATACTAACAGAACACGGCCTCAAAGCCCAGAAAACCCACAACAACCTATGGATTCCGAGCGTGAAAGCCTGATGTTTCTGTCTCGGTGTAATATTTGTTGCAGTTCAAAACAGATGTGTTTTTTCAGTTAATGTTGAAAGAAGTTCATACTGAACCTTCTATATTGACAAAAAAATTGCATTTAAGTACTTGTCTAGTTTTGAACAATGAAACAAAAACTTTATTTCATGCAGTGTAACCTGTGCATCTTTTAAAAAAAAACTTGGGGTTGTTTTTTTGAACAGTTTCAAGGAAATCAAAATGTGATGAGGGAAATGGAAAATGAAATTTGGACAAAAACCTTGATAAGTGAAATTGACTTTTAAACATTTATTGTTTTCTTCTTGTATTTGTTTATCCTGATGTGCATCACTTTAAATGTGTTAATGTGTTTACATTTAACGGGTTTGTCCATTACAGTGCATTGGCATTAGCTGGCTGTACTGTAGCTATGGAATGAATTTTCATCTAATTTTTTTATATAGGCACAAATGACTTGTTAACTTCTTTCGCAAAATTCCTTTGGGTAAAAAAATGGAAAGTAGCAACACCAAAAGTTTTAGATATGAAATCTATAGCTTTTTAAAAAAAATGTGCACAGCCAACTTTTAGGATAATGGAATTGATTTTAGCATTTTAAGTTCCTTATGAAATGTATACTTTTACTGCTCCTGGCTTTATGACAGTTTCTTTTTACAATTTTTGTTAACTACTTTTTACTTGACTGACTTAAAATAAGAGAAAAGGTTTTGTTCTTGTCTGAAGCATGTTGAGTTATGGTATACTTCTTACCCTTCAGAAGTCTAAAGTGAAGTCTTATGCATGCATTTGGCATCAGATTGAGGTTTCCGTGCTTGCAATATGTGGCAGTCTCCAAAACCTTTGTTTTGCAGTGAAATGAGATACTTGTCTTGGAAATTCAGCAGCCATTCTGGCAAGATAATATGCCAGATGGGTGTGGAACCTTCTGGAACTTTTTTTTGGTTGACATGGAGACTCAATATATCTTAAACCATACTTGGACTCTTTTTGCCAAAGAAACCTCTAGTTTCACAGTTTGGGGGAACAAGACTATGTAGTGTTCTTTGAAGATCAATTAAGAAAAATAAAACTCATGTTCAGATTATTTAAAAGCATAGAGGAGTGAAAACTGAATGTAGACTTAACCTTTCGTTGTTTCGACGTAGTCTTCAATTTTAATATAATTTTCAAGGGGCATCTTTAAGTGTAATAGTGCCCAAGCTTGGAGAATAGAGCTAAATTTCTGGTTTGAGGTATCAGTTATGTTCTGTCACTTCTCCCTCCTTTTTGGCAGGCTGGATGTGCTATTACTTTTCTGAGTGCCAGTTTCAGTTATCAGATTCAAAATACCATAAATGGCATTTATTCCGCCTTACTGCTGAAGGTGTCTGGTAGATTTACGTTTAAAACTAAATTGTATAAGTACAGGTTTCCTTCAATTATCTGATGGGTTAGGAACTACGGCACGGTCAGAAAACAGGGACTTTGCAAGCAGCACATACACAGTTAGTCTCAAGTGAGCCTCTGTAAATGCCACAGAGGCTCACTTGGGACTAATTGTGCGTGTGCTGTTTGCAAAGTCTCTCAGTTGGCTTAACATTTCTCCCCCATCCTCAGTTTACTTTGCAAGCAGGGTGCATGTTAGAGTGGTTCCAAGCAACCCTCCATAGGCAAGGAGAACTGATGAAAGAGCAGAACCTCTGTTGAATTAATGAAACTTGTACTTAATTTGGAAGTATCAAAAGAGTGAGCTGTCAGATAACAGGGCATCAAAAGCTGGGGGCTGCCTGTATTACATTTTTATAGGGTGTTAATGTAGTTAGGGAAGAGCCAGTGTGGTATAGTGATTTGAGTGTTGGATTAGGACTCTGGGAGATCAGGGTTCGAATCCATGTTCAGTCATGGAAACCCACTAGGTGACTTTGGGCAAGTTACACACTCTCAGTGTCAGATCACACTGATGACAAACCTCTGAACAAACCTTACCAAAGAAAAGCCCGTGATAGGTTTGCTATAGGGTTTCATAAATGGGAAACAACTTGTAGGCACACAGCAACCAGCAACATTGTAAGAGGATTTCTACACCTAGAATGCTGGAAAATGCTACACTTGTAGTTCCAGGCACCCCCAGTTATTTAAAAAAAGGTCAGAAAATTGGGCTCTTTCCTTGAAATGCAGAATGAGAGTTTTACCTATTTAATAGATCTACAGTCTGGGGCATGACACTTAGAGCAAAAGGAAGGGTTTTTTGTTTTTGTTTTTGGTCATGCCGCCCTCTTCTTCTTCTTCTTCTTCTTCTTTTTTTGGCTCTTCCTGCTTCCATCTTTCATTGGGCCTTCACATACTTGAACCAGCCTCTGTTTGAGAGAAGCCTGTAGTAGTGTTTAGGAATCTTTGCTTTACAGTTTGCAGACTGTATCTGCTGCTATGTCAAATAGCTGAACTAGTGCTCTTAAAATAAGGACTTTCTTAGGTCTCTGCAAATAAATATTTTGACCCAGGCCTCAAGAAGGAAAGGAATTTCAAAACTGCAAGTTGTCACTGATAATGACTCTCTGCATCTATTAAGATTGGCTTTTATGACAAATAAAACCACTGTTCGGATCATTAAAAGTTTAGAGGAGTGAAGGCAGAATAACTGAATATAGACTTAACCCTTCATTATTTTAACATAGTCTTCAGTTTTGATATAATCTTCAAGGTACACCTGGGTGTGCAATAGTGCTTCTAGGGTTGAAGAGACATTTATATCTGTCTTCAAATTTGGTATAGTCCAATAGATCGTGGCACACAAAGGATGTGGCAATTATGAAAAAACTTGAGTTGATCTCAGTGTAGCAAAGGATGGATCAAATATGAATGCATTTGATGTGGTTTTGGAGACATAGCAGATGCCTAAAGAAGGTCCGTACTTCTCAGTTGCTCATCTTTTTCACCATAAAATGACATATTTGTCTTTGTAAACAGCCGTGGAAATGCACCAAATTCATGTGAATTAGGATTTATGTGTAAGTTTGATAAAATAGATCTGCAGACAAAAAAGTCTAAAATTCTCTGTAGTAGTCTAAAAGCCATAATGTAGCAGTATTTGGTTCATTTTACTGTAGTAAATGAATATGGTGTACCATAGTAAATTGAGTGTCCACATTAAGTGGCATACTCAGAAATTTAATAAATTAATGTACTGTGTTAATTAACAAGAACAAATAAATTACTGTGTTACTTGATATGACAAGGATACAGTGCTAGAAGGTACAAATGTTTCTGAGACTTTATTACTTTTTTGTTGTTAAAGGGCTTCTCCAATGCATTCTTCTTTGCCAAAATCATTCCGTGATCTCCTGGTGGAGGAGAAAAAAACAGCTGGTGCCAGTTCTGGAAAAACGTGTGCTAAAGTGACAGAGGATGGACCAGCTCAGAAAACCCTGAGGTGAAAGACTTAAATTTAATTTAATAGAAAACTTATCTTTAGATATTGAAGGCATCTATAAAGCAATACAAATGTCTGATGTTGCACCATTCAGTTTTAAAACAGTTGTGCTGATGGACAGCTGAATAGAATAGATCAGCCATTCTCAGTGGGGTCTGTGTGGCCCCCATGGGTGCCCAGGCACATTTGAAGGGGGTCAAAGACAGAAAACCGAGAGAAGAGGGCCCCCAAGAGTTTATTGGCCCTGGTTACTGAACCAATGAAATACCCAAGCAAGCAAACTTAATTGGAGTCAATAATTTCCCTCCTATTTATAATATCTTTCCAACACATCAGTTGACAGTTTCCTTGAGAGAATCCAAGAACAGTATTGATACCGCAACACGAGGTGAATCTGATTGTCATTGCCTAATTTGGGGCCTGATATCATGAAACTTGCAGAAAAGCACCAAGCTCAAGGATTGCATTAGGCCTGATAGATGTTTTAATTTCATACAGTCTTCTTTTTTGTCTGGTATGTCGTACTGTTGAAGTTTTCTTGGTGTTCAGTAATAAATGATTTTCTGTCTACCTGTTCATGTTGTATCCTTGTTTGAGGGGGAGCCCTGGAATCTGAGAAATGCTCCTGGAGGCTGTGGCCAAAAAAACAGTTGAGAATGGTTTAGATGATAGCTCAGATACATACAATATTTTCACAAAGTGGCATAAAGATGCCAATAAACTTCTGGTTTGAGAACAAAGATGAGGTGTTGCTCCATTGAATTTACATAGCAATTATTTAATTTAATGAAGTAGTGAATATGATTTATATCTAGATGTATAATCTTATTTTCTAGCTGTTTTTTTTAAAGTTGTGACCTATGCCATTTCCACCACTTAAAGATTAGCTGTACCTCGTTTTAGGCCATATTGTGAGCTGCTTTGGGGCCTCTGTCAGAAGGGAGTTAGTTGATGAATGAATGAATTAAAGGAAACAACTGTCAACCCTGTTCTTGTCCTTTTCATACATAGGTCAATTTTTTTGTGTGTTTTATCAATTTTTTTATGTGTTTTATCAAAATGAGAAGGTGTGAAGTGCACGTTAAATAAATGAAATTAATACCAATACCAATCAGAATTGTCTCCAGGAAATACTATATTGTTGCCTTATATGTCTTAACTACTGTGTTCCACAGCTAAAATGGCTGCTTATGCTGCCACAGAATTGGTGTTGTAATGCTAGTTCTCAATACCTCTTAAACATTCAAGTATTGTACATTCACTTTTTAATTGTCTTTTTTTTTTTACTTTTCTTTTGTTTCTGCCAGTAGATGAAACAAATAAGGCAGTGTATATTCATACCACTCACTGTGTGGCTCTATGAATTTTTATAACCTTTAGATATGTATTTATACAGTACTTATGTTAATAATTTTTGTTCCTAGGTGTGCAGCTGCCACTGCTCCTGGAACAGAGAATGAACATTGGAATGATCCAGTACAGCCAGAAAGCCAGAAGTGAGTTATAGTTGTGATTTAAAAGTATGAGTAGAAAAATATTTTCTGTCAAGTAGTGATAACCTGCTTTTGTAATTTACCTTGCAGTCCTTGGTTAGGAGCATCTTTGGTGAGTCCAGCTGCACCAACACCTATCACGTTTGCAGAAATTGTAGAGGAAGAACTCCAGCAAGAAGCTGCCCTTATCCGTAGCAGAGAGAAACCTTTAGCTTTGATCCAGGTAAGCAAAAACCTCTGGTATTAATAAACAAAGGCTGAGGTCCTATTGGTTCACACCACACATGTGTAAAGGTCCATTACATATGCAGTTCCACTTTCTTTGTGGTCACAAAGGGAGGCCTTGCTGATGGATGGCCCAAGAGGAGAAAGCTGCACATTCTGAGGATCTCTCCCTCTCCCTCCCTTCCCCCGCCCCCTGTAATGCACACACAAGCGGCTATCATGCTTTGGCAGAATAGGCTGCTTGGAGCCAGCAGCCTTCTCCTCTCATCCCACCTCTGCCACCTTCACCCTCTTTTCCTTGCTGTAGGTGTGTTCATGGACTTTCTTTTTCCAGCTGCTGACTTTACTACCTTAATCTCTGCCACCATAGTACACCAGAATAGCTACCCAGCAGGACCTCAGCATATGAGTGTCTGCTTCAGACATTCTTTTCCCTTTCTTAAGTGTGTTTCCCTTCTGCCTTTTGGTCTCTGCAGGGTTCCTGAGAAAGCATACAACCACTGGAAAAAAATAATAATAAAATTTAGCATAACCTACTAAATGTTTTTAGTTGGGCTGTGCTTATTTATGTGCCTTTTTTTTTGATGATTGGATTACACTGAGCTGGTTTCATGTTTCATCTGACTAATGGTTAATTCTGAATACTCAGTGGCGTCTTCTTTGCAGTGGTTCAGTGGACACTCTATGTGTTTCCTTAACTGTTGAATGTTTTGGAAATGTGGGACTGTAGATAAATACCTCTCTTGGGGTGTTGTCCTGTTTTTGAATTTTTGGAGAAGTGCACATTTTTCTAGTGTAAATGAAAAGTCTGATGACTACCATTATTCCAGGCTGTGCCAACATTCTTACTCTGAGTCCTAATAGAGTTTCAGAAGTGACTCCTTCCTTTTCCCCCTTTCTTATTTCAGATTGAAGAACGTGCTATTCAAGATCTTTTAATTCACTATCGAGCAGTTGGCAACCCTGATGAGTTTGTTGTTGTTGAAAGGTCTCCTCAGGGGCCAATAGCAGCTCCTATGTGGAACAAGCACTGATGCACAGTGATGCTGGGCTTTATGAAGATGTGCCTGCATAAATGTTGGGTTGTTTGTTGTTCCCATGGATCTGCTGGTTCTGCAGTGACAGTGGGGGTAGTAATGTGTGTCCAACCTTTCTCAGCATAGTATGTGTTTTGAAAAAGTATCTTCCTTACCAGGTAGCTTAACTAGGCTGTACTCTTGCACAGGGTATGTTTCATAAGGATGGGACTGAAGACTACATACACTTAAAATTAACTTGTAAGTAGGCATAAAAGAAATTCCTATAATAATTAGCAAAAAGTGGAAAACCAATTGTTCCTTTTCAGGTTAACTACAAAACTTTCATACTCATGTAAACATGTTGAGTTAATAAGATGGAATGATCAACCAGAATATCAAAAGTTTAGCTTTCATTTAAATAAATAATAAAAACATAGCTTTTATGTGTAATAACAGAAAAAAAACAAGAACATTACTGTCTGTTGAAGTGATGACATCTCATGTCTGGTATGTTTGTGTGCCTCTGGACTGTTTGCTCTTCTGGACGATGCTCCTAACCATCACGCCTTACAAAAGTGGTGAGCCTTTGTGCTAGGCAAGCATTTTCTACTGGATTAAGTATGTATTTTATTATTACAAGGACAGGCTCAGAAGAACCTAAACTTCTGTGTGGGTTCCCACAATAACAAATAGCAGTGAATAATAACTGTTAGCAAATATGTGGCAGGATGGGAAAGGGGTAAGAATAACATGCTAAACAGCAAAATGTTTGGGAGAAAAAAAATAAAGCAAGTGATTGCATTAAAGCTGCTCAAACAATTATTGTGTTTTGGTAAGGTCTGCTTTTAACAGATGCATTGATGCAATTTAGTACTATGTGTTCAAAAAAAGGAAAAGAAAATGTGCCTGATTGTGATTGGTTTTCTTGTTGTTGTTAGAAAGTCTTCTAAAAGAGTGTTTTCTAACTCTGAAAACTAATGTGCTACTTGTATGAGGGGACTTTTTCCAGGGGGAGGGAAGGAGTTTTACCTACATCACTCATCTGCCTTTACCACCTCAGTGCAGATTAGGGCTGCTGTGTTTTACCCTAATGGCATTGTGAGGGAATGATCTTTGTTGGCATTTAGTGGTTCTGTCTCACAGCTTGAAACTGATCCCCAAAAACAACTATGTGAATAAAACTGCAATAAAGAGTAAAATGATGGAGCAGCAGAAGTTACCACTGTTGCATTGTGTGTGTGTGTGTATTTTAGTATTTCATTTTGGAAGGCAAAATAAAAGTCAACAACTGTGAAAGGATAATGTTCACTTTTCTTCCCTTACTGTCAGAAATTCCCAAAGGCAGCTTTTGGTGTGTTGTGATTATGCAGAAATACAAAAAAGGTAGGGAAGTGTATTCTTGAAGGAAAAGATTCAGCTGTCACTTCCAACTTGTGGCTGAGGGAAAGAGGTGTCGACTCCAACATGTTTTTTTCTCAAGCTCCCCCTTTAACAAGAATAAATACCTATGTACACCTTCTCACATATACATATGTATACCTTGTTCTCCCAGAAGGCTTTCATCTATAATCAAATAAAATAAGCACATTTTCGCCCTAACCTATACAGTCTAAAGGATTTGAGACAAAAGAGAAAAGTGGTAGTGGGCAGAGGGGCAGGGAGAAAACCAAACTCAGATACTAATTCTTCATGTTACAAGGTTGTTTACAGTGACTAGATAGAATGGTTGTAGTGCACCCAAGATTGTTGTTTGTTGTTATATCACAACCAGTTGGAATGGAAACAACTGAAAAAGAGGAAGAGGTAAACACTGCTCATTCCTTAACTGAGCCAAGAGAATGATCTTGTTTCCTATCACTCCCTCTTCTACAGGCTTATTGGATGGGTTACTGGAGGATGATTTGGGGAGAGGTAAAGCGTGATGGGCTTCTCAGGAGGTTTGCTGGTGGCCTGGTTTTCTTTTTTGCTCCTGTTGCAAAGCAGTGCTTCACAATCTATTTATACATACGACTTCAGGGGCTCTGATGCAGGCTTTTATTATAAACCCATTTCTGCAGAAAAAACAAGGAAGTGACAGATATCATTACCACCTGTGATTTCCAATATTTCAAGAGAGAAGGTGGCCATTCCATAAACAGATTCCTCAAGACTGCAAAAAGAAGTTAGAAGGCACAGATATATTCTTAGTTTTCACACATATGCACACACCCTATCAATGATTAAAATTACATACTGTAATGAAGTGAACAATTTGAGAGTCTTAAAAAGGGACAGGCAATTCTGGCCCTCCAGATGTTGGACTGCAATTCCCACTGGTCCTAGCTAGCATGGTACTGAGGAATTATGGGGACTGCAGTCCAAAAGCTTGAACAATTTACTCAGTGCAGTAGAGCCTGCCATGGTAGAAACTTGTTCTTTCTGTGTATTAAACCTTTTTGAAACTTGGATTCTGTTTACTTTTATTTTTACTTTGCCTTGTTTACTTTACTTTACATCATGCCTTGTATTACCAAAAATCCCTTTGCCAAATAACACAGCTATTTACAATAAGGCAGTCTCTCCCCCAATCTGTTACAGTATGATTATATATAGTACTGCTGCCTCTTTGAATTGTCCTATGGCATTCTCAGAATAAAGCTAAAATAGAGTTTGGGAAAGCTATGAAGGTACAATCTTGTGTAATGTGCAAAGGCTTTTCCTGTGCTGCATATCAAGCTATAGCAGGAAGGATTAAAGTTGGATAAAGCTTGGTCTAAGCCAAGCAGCAGAAACTGTTTAATGCTACATCAAGCTGCTCTCAGAATTTGAGTTTCTTCATCTCTTGGGATTTAACCATAGCAGTGCTCTTTTGTAAAGAGAAAATACATTTTAATGTATGGAATTAAAAGTGAAATGCTGCTACTGAAACAGTAGGTTGGGTGGGAACTGACCAGTGGGTTATTGGATGCTTTATCTATCTGGGATGGTAGGATCTATGTAGTGAAATATGGTAACTGCCTACATAGATGTATCTAAGAGCATGGGAAGGAAGGGTTTCCATGAGAGCATACTTGGATCTGGAATATTGCCAATGCTAGTTAACATTCTACACCTCTTTGTTAAGTTTTTCAAATGCCAGCAGAAATAGTGAAAACAAAAAGGGAGAGGGAAGAGATTTCAGATCAGGAAACTTCTAACACTTGCCTGTGTCTTGATCTTTGCCTGTGATCACCATCAGTAGATGTTCTATAGAATTTATTCAGAACCTTGCTATTGATATGTTCAACCACTCTCATTTGACATGTACTTTATTAAAATTCAAATAGTAATAACATGCGCCTGCAAAATCATATGAACTGATCAGTTAAAGATATCTTGGTAAATAACTGAATGTGACGCTGAAGGTTGATTGCTTGCCACATCTTCAAAAACAGCTCAGTACACTTTGAAAATATTAGGCAGTGTTCGCAAAATGTTCCAGTGTTAATTGTGATTTCGATATACTGACTCTTTTCCTTTTTCAAGACCCATTAAGTTTCATGCACATTCAAAGACAAAACAACAGCAACTAGGATGTTCTTTTTGGGCTGAATACACCTGAAGATTTTTTTTAAGTGTGGCAGATACTACAAAAACTGAAATACCAAGTTGAGAGGCCTTTGGATCCTGCTTTGTGTCTCTGTGTTTGGAGTCCCCTTTTGTCCTCTTGCTGAGTTGCTCAAATTCCCAAGTGATGAGTAAAATTCCAGTGGCTATACTCCAGGAGCAAGAGGGAAAAGGTGGTGGCAGCAGTAGCAGTAGCAGCAAAAGTAGGCTCCATTAGACACTTCTATCATCATTTCGTTTTCCTCTGGTTCAAGGAGGGAGGGAAGGAAGAGTGAGGAGAGCTGTGCGGGAGGGAGATGGAGAGGAAAGACTCTTGCTGAGTTCTGCATGCCTTTGGCTTCAAAGGACAGGAGGAGGAGAACACAGGGCCCCTAGAGAGTTTCCTATAGCCACCAACCAGCCAGACTTAACAGCAGCTCAGTTTCGAAGCTGCTGGAAAGACTAGCTTGTGCTCGGCTGCCAGAGACTTCAGGGGCTCTGAGTTCTCAGAGCCTTTTTCCTTGTAGTTGTCCTGTTTTCCTGTTGCATTAATTTTTTTCAAAAAGTTAAGGATTGCTTGACTTCTTACCTATTTTCCAAATGTGGCATAAGTTTGAATGCTGTGTGGGGTATGATGGAAAAGTTCTAGCTTTTCTTTTTAAAATGACTTACTGGTTCAGTGTACTTTAGCTGCTTGTTATACTGCTTTCTTTCCATGGATAGGCCTATGATTTGATTTTTTTGCAAATGACATCTTGACAAATATATGGAGGGTCCTTTCCAAAAAGCTCAGGATCACAGCTGAAACAAGAGTAATGTAAGAGAAAGGTAGGATTTTTTCTACCTGCCCACTGCCCGCCCCCCTCCCCACCAGGTGCTGCTGCTTTGTTTAAGCCCGGTACCTCCTCTTGGCCACTTTTGAAGTTTCATATCATTTTGCGTTCTAAATGATCCCCTATATCACATCTGTTTAATCCTCGCTGTTTCTCTGTTTGTTAATGACAGTATTCTGCTGCTGCTTTTCCAACTTTTCAAACCCTAAGCTAATAAAAGTAACAAAAAGCTTTTCATGTATGGTACACAACAATATCCACAGTGCTTCTGGGACAGATAACTTTTTTGTTTGAACAAGATGGACTTAAATGATTCTGCTGATCTTCCATGGGCTATAATTTTGTACCTTGCATTATGCTATATCAAGACTTCAAAGCACTACAGGTTTTGTGTCTGACCCTTCTCTTCCCCTCATTGAACTACCGCTGTGGGATTACTCCATCTCCAAGCTGTTGTTTGTAATCTGCTGGGCTCTTTTATCAAAAGTTAACCTGTTCCAGCCACAGATATCCCCACTGTTTTGTTATCTGGTACAGATGTTCTTATTTGTAGAGAGGAAACCAAATGGGTTCTGACTTAATGACTGGAATCTTTTTTGCAAGTTTGCTGATGTAATTCAAATATTCCTTTAGGTTGTAAGCACAGCTAGTCTGTGGCTAGATGGCTAGATAGTGCTGTCTTTGTTGCCTGTATTCCTCATAGTCTTCCCCAGAGCACCAGATGGGGGCCTTCGAGGCAGGAATCATTAATGAATGAACTGGGCAGGCCGCCCAACAAAAGCAACTACCTGCTAAGAAAATACTAAGAAGCAAGAAGTGTGCTTGAATATTGCCTGTAAGCTTTTTAGGTGTACCAAGGATAGGGAGAGCAGTAGTGCTTTGGGGGCAGCAACTTGGACAAAGGCCCATCTAGATGTGGGTGTTTTTATATACGCCCTCTGTCAGAGAAATAGTGACCCCTCTCCAAAACTGATCAATTTAGTTTTATTGTTATAAATCATGGGTGGGAATCATGTGGCCCTCTAGACGATTGCAGCGTTTCTTGTGTTCTTGACCATTTACTAGGCTGGCTAAAGCAGCTGGGACTTGCATGTCAACATAATTTTTTTCGTTGTTGGAAGAAGTAAATGATGTAGTTTTAGAGAGAGAGGTGTGATTGTATTATATGTATGTATAACCGCCAATCAGAGTCAGAAGCCATTTTTTTTTGCTTTATGTTTCTTTTTATATCCTACTTTTCCCCCCTCATTTTTGCTTTCCATTTTATTTTGCCTTCATTTTTTTTCAAAATATCTGTAATTTTTATTGTATTTTGAAATACTCTTTATAAAATTATTTTTAAAAAGTGGATCGATGTGGTTTTATTGCTATAGATCACGGACAGGAACCATGTGCCCCCCCCCCCAAAAAAAAAAAAAGGATTTCAGCTTCCACCACTTTTCACTATTTTCTGTGCTGGCTAAGGCAGCTGAGACTTGCAATCCAACAAAATTCGGAGCATGCCCCCCAAAATTTCACAGACGAAAACTAGGACATGCGTGGCCAAGCAGCATCAAAAAGTGGTCAAGATGGCCAAAGTTGTTCATGAGGAAGAAAGCACAAGCCAGGAGAGGCCGCGGCAGTTGGCTTTTGCCTGAGTCTCTTAGGAAGAGCAAAATTCTGCCCATCCATCGCCTTCTCTCCCAGGCTGAGTTAACTGCAGTTTGCACGACTTTTTCACTTTGAACTCAGTATGCAGCAACTGAAGTGAACTGAAGACAAAAGGGAAAAGTGGGAAGAGGAGGAGAGAGAAACTGGGACATTTTTTAAGCGGCTGAAAAAGTGGGACAACAGAGGTTTAGTTGAGGCTGTTCCTACCTCATTGGGACAGTGGGAGAGTGTGCTGAAGGGGCACATGCTTCTCATTTCTGCTGTAAACTACCTTAAAGCCTGTTTCCCCTCTCATTATCCTTGTACAGTCGGCCATCCGTATTTGGTAGGGTTAGGGGCACAGGACCCCTGCAAAAGTGGGAAAAACGCAAACATCAAAACACGCCTGTGTGTCTTTGGGAATGGGGAAGGGGCAATGGTGGGGAGAGTGGGCACCCAGGGTCCAAACCAGATCAGGTAAGGGAGACAGAGGGGGGGTGGGTCAACATGGTCACCTTATACTTTCTCTCTCACACCTTTCTCCGCTGTTGGGTGTGGGAGGGGGCATCAGGGGAGGGTGTGGTGCTGAGAAATCGGGCTGCAATCCATGTTTAGCTGTCCAGGAAGCTGTTGGTGGAGGAGAAAGATCAGGGGTAGTTATTAAAGCGCTGTGCAGCCTGATCACAGACCTGGGAAGAAAGGTTCCCCTGGAAAAGAAGCATTTGGGGGGCAGGGGTTGAAGAATTGGAGAATCAGAGAATCAGAGTTGGAAGAGACCTCAGGGGCCATCCAGTCCAACCCCCTGCCATGCAGGAACACCCATCAAAGCGTTCTCAACAGATGGCCGTCCAGCTTCTGCTTAAAAACATCCAAAGAAGGAGACTCTACCACACTCTGAGGCAGCATATTCCACTGCCGGACAGCTCTGACCATCAGGAAGTTCTTCCTGAGGTTCAAGTGGAATCTCCTTTCTCGCAACTTGAATCCATTGCTCCTTCTCCTAGTCTCTGGAGCTAGGAGAACAAGCCTGCTCCCTCCTTGACATGACATCTCTTCAAATATTTAAACATGACTATCATGTCCCCTCTTAACCTTCTCTTCTGCAGACTAAACATACCCAGCTCCCTAAGCCGTTCCTCATAGGGCATGGCTTCCAGACCCTTCACCATTTTGGTCACCCTCTGGACACATTCCAGCTTGTCGATATCCTTCTTGAACTGAGGTGCCCAGAACTGGGCAGAGTATTCCTAATGAGATCTAACCAAAGCAGAATAGAGTGGTACCATTACCTTCCTTGATCTAGACGCCATACTCCTATTGATGCAACCAAGAATCGCGTTGGCTTTCTTGCTTGCCACATTACACTGCTGACTCATGTTCAGTTTGTGATCTACCAAGACTCCTAGATCCCTTTCACACGTACTGCTATCCAACCACGTGTCCCTCATCCTATATTTGTGCATTCCATTTTTTCTACCTAAGTGTAGGACTTTACATTTCTCTCTGTTGAAGTTCATTTTGTTAACTTTCGCCCAGCTTTCCAATCTGTCAAGGTCATTTTGAAATTTGATCCTGTCCTCTGAGGTATTAGCAACCCCTCCCAATTTGGTGTCATCTGCAAATTTGATCAGCATGCCCTCCACTCCTTCATCCAAGTCATTGATGAAGATGTTGAATAACACTGGGTCCAGGACAGAACCCTGTGGCACCCCACTAGTCACTTCTCTCCAGGATGAAATACAGCCATTGGTGAGCACCCTTTGGGTTCGGTTGGTCCACCTAACAGTAGCCCTGTCCAGCCTGCATTTCACTAGCTTCTTTGCAAGAATGTCATGGGGAACTTTGTCAAAGGCCTTACTGAGGTCAAGACATGCCACGTCTACAGCAGTTCCTTCATCTATCAAGCTTGTAACCCTATCATAAAAAGAGATAAGATTAGTCTGGCATGACTTATTCACAAATAATCAAGTCTATGAAAGTGAAACCCACAGATGTGGAGGTTGACTGTAGATGTTATTGAGGGGGTCTCTGTGAGGGTTTGGAAAACAATGTAGTAGAAGGCAGAAGCGGAAAAGAGGCTAAAAGGGTTGACCGTGCAGCTGGGGCTGTGTGTTCAGTAGATAAGAGGGAAGGAGGAATGCACAGAGTGGGATGTTTTCTTATGTGTATGATTTAACTTTGGAAGTAACAGTGCTCTTTACAAAAGAGTATGATCTGAGCATGTTTTTATGCTACAAAATTAGTGCTAGAGATCCTGCCTGTATGTGCAGATGTTTACTGTGATACATTGATGTGTATAAACAATTACAATTTTTTGTTTGTTAAAAGATGTTTTGGCAATTAGTGTGATTGTTCCTGTAGGCTTTATGGAGAGAATCTCAATTTATTCACCTGGAACTCTAGACTTGTGGAAAAGTATACTTCCACCTTCTCCCCATGCTTAGGCAGGAAAAAGGTTGCACAGTCTCTTGCCCATCCACGTCTTCATTCTTACTCTGACTTCTTTCACAGTTTTGGAAGCAATATTTTCAGGAGGATTTCACCCCAGTGCAGGGTAAAAGAAAACTCAATTGTTCAAAGTTCCTTTCTTAAGGCATGTCTCATTCCTGACACACAGCTGCTGTGAGACATTTTGTGCACAATTCTCTGTCCTGAAGTCAATCCTGTTAAATCTGTGATAGTAACAGGTGAATTCCACTGTGAATGCAAACCATTTTCCTCCACCTTTCTGGGTGAATCATTAGTTTGTATCATCTTGCATTATGATGACTCATTCCTAGGGTCTATTTTCTCTTTAATTTCGTGGGGGCAGCCGCTTGCCACATCTGCTAAATGTCATTGAGTAAAGCATGACACTTCATTAGAGGCTGTGTGCTTCCTTCACCTGATAAAAGCGGCTGGAACAATCGGAGAAGGGGAAGGTGGAAACTCTAATTAAAAGAAGTTCAGGATGGCAAGAGCTGTCTGTTTTTCTCGCACAAATCAAGCTGTACGCAGCGGACACAAGGGGGCAGAGGAGATGCCTGGTTTGCTTTGAACGTACTGAACAAAGGACTGCTTGCATTTTGAGAAAGGATTTACACCAGGAGAGGGAGCTGACAGCTTGGGTCAATCTTCGGAGATGAACATTT
The DNA here is from genome assembly GCA_030412105.1 of Cyclura pinguis. Lineage (NCBI taxonomy): Eukaryota > Metazoa > Chordata > Lepidosauria > Squamata > Iguanidae > Cyclura > Cyclura pinguis. The sequence continues at coordinate 126,349,628 of CM059599.1, forward strand.
GGCGTTGGCTCCATTTCCTTTCTCAATATCCCTTGGTCTATTTGGTGCTGGAAATGGTGCATTTTAGCTCAGTGGTTACTAGTGTAATCCAGTTCACACTCTTTACCAGCAAAATGGCTAATCGGATATCACATCTCCGTATCTACCCGTACGAACTGACCTGAGTTCTACAATCTTCAGGGGTGGGCTTTTTTTCAATTCCACCACCTTCAGGTGTGGCTGGTGAGGATATGAGAGAGCCTTCTTGGTGGCTGCTCCTTAACTATGAAACTCCCTCCCACATTGAGGTCCATTGAGGAATACTTAGAAATGATAAATATGTTAGCAGTTTGGTCTTTAGCCAAAACCAAACTCCTGTTAGGGCTATTAGCTCTGCCTTCTGAGCTGGGGTATTTGGTGGCAGTGGCTTGGCTTCAGTGGTTTCCCTTAGAGTGACTACTCTGCGGCATCCCTCATGTATAAAATTGTTCCCATCTGTATAATATTCAACATCTGTATTATCTGTGGGCACATTTTTCAAATCAGAGCCCCTGACCTAATCAATTTCAATGGTCTCACTGCAATCATGGTGGAGGTGCGGCTCTCGTTTTTCTGGCATAAGGGTTGCAGGGTTTAGAGTGCTAATCACAGATAGCTGAATCTCATACTGTTCAACAGCATGGCTTGATGCTTTGCCATGCAACCAGGCATTAGCCAGAGACACCCCACCACCACCAACTCTCTTTTCACAATCAGGTTAAGACCTATCTATTGAGGCAGGATTTTGATTGGTTTTAATCATGTGGTATGATATTGTTTAAAGTAATGTGCTCTGTTTTTATTTGGTATATTTTAAATTATGTTTAAGTGTAATTTAAAACATTTTTAACTATGTGTTTTTCTATTTAGAACTAGTGTTTAATTGTACTTTTTAACTTTATTTGTATAGTACATTTTTATTTTATATTTTGTAAACTGCCTGGCTCCCTAGGTAGGAGAAAGGTGGGATGTAAACTGAATGAATGAATGAATGAATGAATGAATGAATGAATGACTGAATATTATATAGGAAGCTTTTGCGGGGGGGGGGGCAGTCACTGAGAGAACAGTGCCCTGGTTCTTTGTAGCAGTTTTCTACTGGAAACATCCTGATTATCAACATGAATATTCAAGTTTGTAAGCTTTTACAGGAACACTTCCTCCATGATTTGGGCTCTGCTAGTCCTGATCAAGGTCAGACGAAGGTGTTTTGGGGGCCTGCAGCAAAACAGGGCCTCCTTTCCACCCATGAAGAACTTTCCTATTGGAGTCCTGGGCTGGTACTGTGGCAATTCTCCACTGTCAGTTCTGCCAGCATTTAGATGGAGTTTACCACCCACTTTGGGCTTCGTTCAACTTGCCGCTGTGGCAGTCCAGGCTTAGCAGTGCTTTAAGGCCAAGAGGAATACTCTCCAGGGCCAGCTTCAGCCCCTTTAAGGCCCAAGGGAGGAGGAGGTTCTGGGAGTCCACTCTACCTATGTCCCAGTTGGCATGACAAATATAGGAGCTTCAGGGTCTTAATCCTGCATTGTTTCCTTGGAATCCCACTGTAGCCATTCCTGTGAAGGCATCAGGTTATTAACACTCTCTGTTACACTCCTACAACATCTGCAAATGAGTAGCATCATTTGCACTGTTCTTCCTTCCACATTACGGCATCATTGCTGAGTCCTTTTCTCTACCCCACACCTCATGATTGGTCCATTTTTAATTTTTTTATTGCAGTGTACTTGCTCGTTAATGTTTAAGAACATATGAATTCATGACATTGTGAAACCCACACCACGCCCACTACTGGATCAGCTACAGAAAGAAGTGCTATCAGGAAACCACACTCCCACAGCTAACTGGATTCTTATGGGAAAAGAGGTCATTAACAGATTATTTACAGTGTGAAAAAAGGGCACATTGCAAGTGGATTGCAATGCAATAGCTGCTGGTGAGCAACAACATTGTGCAATAGGTCCGATCCCAAACCTGGAATAACACATTGCTCTGGCAGTACGACACTTTAGTGTGATAAGGCTCTCAGAGACAGCAGCACCAACTCATTGCATACTACAGCTGGGATACAGAGCCAAGGTGAATAGGAAATTCAGCTTGCCCAAGGGGAACACAAGAGAGCTGCTGCTCTCCCCAGGACGAGCATTCCAGCACAAGAAGCTTGTGTGTGCAACTAATATATGTGTGGTACCAGCAGCAGTGTGGTGCTCCTATCCATGGAGCATTTTTTTTCACAGTTTCATCATTGATAAGCCAAGCTTGGTCCTGATTTCATGAGTTTGCATCTTCTGTACCTACAGAAGCAGCTGGAATTACAAGTTAAGTTGGGAGCCTGAAGGACTTTTTCCACTTAAAGTGTGAGAAAAAAATGTCTGGGTTATCCTATTTTGAACTGCAAGCACAGACCCTCCTGGAATTAAAACATAGAACACACACCTGCACCATATATGCCTTCTTTCTGATGCACTAATCTTCTTCGCATGCATTTAAACTCCACATTTTAGTTGGATGTCAGGAGGAAAGTTCCAGCACAGGTGCCCCCACTGTGCAACCTGGAGTGGTACACCCCAGAAACCTATTTACTGTACCACAGGGCTAATGTGGTCAAAGTCCAAGGACAGAGCTAGCTCTTCATAGTCATAAAACTCCTTTTGTGATGGATAAGGCAAAGTCCCTTTTGTTAAGGTAACATTCATTATTAACAGAGCATATGCTTGTGAGCCAGTGATTTGAAATACCTAACCCTTAAATACCTAATTAACTGTGCTAAATTGTTAATAACTGTTTCAATACATAATTCATGTAGCCAAATACTTAGACTTCCTTCCAGTAAGAACACTGGCATACCTTGGAGGGAGATATCTCGTTAGAATGAGATATAAAACTCAAGAAAGCCATCTAATCACCACAAATCAATTATTCAAGTGAAATGTATTAGAGGCATCTCACTGATATGAAGGGGTGCAGTCTTGAATAGTTTAGTTTGACTGACACATCAATTTTCACTGTTTAATTATTAATTTTGCTCTAAATCACTTCCTCCCATGCTTTGATATGGCTGTCCTGTGGGTGAATTGTTCTTGCTCACCAACGTGGGAATGAATGAGAGCGACAGGCCAGATTGGCTATGACTTTCTAAACAAAAAATGAAGAATTGTGGCATTCTCATTTATCCTTCCTGCAAAGATAGATGACTTTAGAGAAAGGAGAGAAAAGGAAGATGAATAGTTTCGATAAAAGACTGACTACTATCCAGCTGGTGCTGAAAAGAGAGGTCTGATGTCTGGAACCATGGTCCTACCATCTTTTTTGAAAGGTTACAGGGAGGAGTTTGATTGTACATCAAAATTAACTGGGAATAACTTGTTTGGCAGAAAAATGGCAAACATTTTCCATTGTTGTTGATCTTCAAGCATAGGAACTAGTATGGATATATCAAGAATAAATAGTGGCTGTCAAATATTAACTCTTTTCAACTGGATTGCTACTTTAGTGGACAATGGGAATGCTATGAATTTAATTTATCTTGTTTTCAGCAAAGCATTTGACAATGTTCCTCTTGATATTTTTGTTAGCAAACCAGGTAAATACAGGCTTAGATTTAGAGCTAGGTAGAAGAGCTTACGTAGTGCTCACCAGTGGTTCTTCACAAGGTGAAGCAGCAACATGCAATCCATGAACCATTCATAGCCTTCTTGGCCTGTCTCTGAGGCCCCCGCCACCCATTTTGCAACTGCAATGCAAAGGCAGTGGTGAAAATGAAACTGAGTAGCCTGATGGCAGCAGGTTGTATCCCTGAACAGATGTGGAGGCAGTGTGTGTACTCCACTGTTCGGAGTTGTTCACTGCTGATGTACAGCCTAGTTTTGAATGGGTTTGTGTCCACTGTTGATGTACAGCTTAGTTTGAATAGGTTTCCTTCCTCCATTTAGTGTAGGTACAAGACCCAGCTTTCTCCCTGGATGCTGAGTGGGTGCTTGTTGTTGGGATTACCTTTTACTACATGTGTGCCTGATGGGAAACAGAGCCAGCCATTGTCTTTTTGTAGCTACCTATTTACAGAGGAAGGTACTGTAGTATTCCTTATGCAGAGATGAAAAGTATCTGAAAGTGACAAAAGGTCTAGAATGGATGCTTTTCATAAAAAGTTTAGAGTTAAGAACTCATTGGCTCTAGTCCATATGAAGTTTTGCTATTTATAACTTTTAGACAGGTTAGGATTTCTAAAGGACTGGATATCTTTAGCTGAGGCTGTTCCTGGTCGTTGAAGGCCATGAATTGGGTATATCAACCTTCATAAATATGATGGGTGGTTGTTAGTGGCAAGGCTGCCTAAATGGAGGTGCCCTGTCTGCGATATACCTTTCCCAGGAAGATCCAAATGGTTTTACAAACCTCTCCATTTCTGAATGCCAGGCAAGACCATTCTCTTTTTTGGGAAAGCCTTTACAGGAGAGTATGGTATGTGTCATTGTTCCATGCCCTCCAACATTTCACAGATGAAAACTGGGACAGATGCAGCCAAGCAAAATCACAGTGCGATCAAACCACACCACAGTGTGGACAAAATGGCAATACTGTAGTTACTAAAGAGGAAAAACACACAAGCTAGGAGAGACTGCAGTGGTTTGCTCTCTTGCTTGACCTTAAGACTCCACTCCCTCCTCTCCTCCCTGCTGAGTTAACTACTTTCAGACTTCGAATTTGGTTGACACAAATGGAAATAAGCTGAAACAAAGGAGGAAAGTGGAAGAAGGAGATTGTAATCAGGGTATTTTAAAAGCAGCTGAAAAAGTGGTATGACAGAGGTTTATTTGGGGCTGTCCCTGCCAAATTGGGGGAGTTGGTGAGTGTGTGATTGGTCATTATTTTCTGAGTTGTCACTTTTCCTTGTTTGAAATATGTTTCTTCTCCATTTTAAAACTGCTTTATTGCCTTATGGTTGGACATCCTGAGCTTTACTGTGTGATATTGTGACTTGGGAGACTTTTATTAGCCAGTGAGGTAGAACAGAAACATTTTAAATAATTTTCAGAAAGGTATCTGTATCAGTGCATTACAGGAAAGACAATGGAGTCTTCTGAAAGCTTTTAGAGGGAAATGCCAATGTGGAGCTGCTGGACTGTGACTAATTAATAAATGTAATTCTAGTTTTTTTTGGGTTTGGACACTCTCCTGCCCTGTTACAGGTGTTAATTGACCCAGTCCTGCAAAAGTATTGTGTCAGCACGATTAGTCCTGTTGTAAAGAGCCATTGTGCTCATTTTTCACACATTTATTCCTCAGTTGAATAGTCACAGATTGTTATGCTTTGCATTTCTTTTTCCTCTAACCCACAGAGGGTAATGTAGGTCTCTGTAGCCCCATCTGCTGTCCTCCCTGCCAATAGAAATGTACGGACACTTGCTGCTACACTATGGAAAGGAACTGCAGAAATCTGGCACCACTGAAAACTACTGAAGCATAACGCTTCTGGGAAGGGAGGAGATGCTCTTGCTGGCCAGTCTGGAGAGCTCTATCACACAAAAGGGCGTTCTAACACCCTCCTGCACTTTAGAGACATGCAGCAGAAAGCTTGGTGATGGCTACTGCAGAGTTCTAGCACCAGAGGGGTCAATACCCCCTAGTGGGATTCAATGCACCTTGGTCTACCCCATCTTCTATTATTCTTCCCTTTGACATCCTATGCCTACTCGCCAGCTAAGGCAAAGTCTTCATGGGTCTGATGAAGCTGACTATTCAGTGAATACACATGTTCATCTTTGAGCTGCCACAAGAGTCTTTGCTAATATTTTAAATCACTTCACATGCATTCAAAGCATTATATTAATATAGTAATCTTGTGTTCTTTTTTCATCTCTGGATACTTGCATGGCTTCCACATCACATTTTTTTTTCAATGCATGAGGCAGATTTCCTCAGCAGATTTGCTTTGCGGGAACAGGATTAAGATATATCCATGTCATCAGCAACTGCTGTGACCTATGTCTTGCCAAGATTGTTTCGACAAGGCAAGTCTCTCCAGTGATAGCACTGTAGCAGCAATGAATCAAAACATGACCTTTGCAAGCAGTTCTGAAGCATGTTTGCTTTTGTTGCAGGAAAAAGAAGAACCCTTCTTAGGACGAACTGACAGATCTTTGTGAAACCTTTCTGTCACATATGATTGTTTTGTGTGTCAGTAATATTCTACCAGGGATGGAAAGAATATTCAAATTTTTTAGTACCAGGTCACAAAAACAGGTTTCCTGGCTGTCAGAAAGTCCTGTCAGGAAGAATAATACACAAGCAAGAATTTTGCACAATTTTCTCCATGTATTTGAATGCCCTGAAATGTGCTGGAGGTGGACTGTGGACAGATAAAGTACAACTCCAAAGCAGACTCTAAAGTCCTCTCAACTGACCTGTCAAAAAGTATAATGGAAATGGAAAACCCATTTTCTCCTCATCGACATAATTTGATAATTTCCAGATCACAGGAAGCAATTGTACCATTTCTGCTTTGGTGAGACCTCATCTGGAGTACTGTGTTCAGTTCTGGACACTGCAGTTTGTGAAAGCTATTCCTGTGTTCAGTTCTGGACACTGCAGTTTGTGAAAGCTATTCCTGTGCTGGAATGCATTCAGAGGAGTATAACCAAGATGATAAAGGTTCTGTCAACCAAGCTACATGAGGAATGGTGAAAGGATACATTTAGCCTGGAAAAGGAAAAAAGATTGAGAGGAAATATCTTCAAATAGTTCAAACCATCTTCAAATAGTTAAGGAGTGAGAGAGCAAGCAAGCTTATTTTCTGCTGCTGCAGAGACTAGGATGTGAACGAATGGATTCAATTTACAAGAAAGGAGAGTCCAGCTACATATTAAGGAGAATAGATATTGAGAGGTGTTGGGCAGTAGAAGGGGAGATCTTGGAAGGTGGTGGACACTCTTTCGTTGGAGGTGCTTCAGTAGACATTAGATGGCCATCTGACAAGGATGCTTCTAGATTCTTGTATTAGTGGTGGTAGGTGGCCTAGAGAACCTTTGCAGTTCCTTCTAAGTCTACAGCTCTGTGGTTCTGTCACAAATGGCACAAAACAGCAGAAGCTAAACCAGTGGTTCTCAGCTTTTGGTCTCCCAAATCTTTGACCACTGACGTACTAGCTGGGAGTTAAAATACAAACATAGAGGTCTTTGAATAGAAGACTTCTGGTCTTGGACAACTATTAAAAAAGAAAAGAAAAAAAGAAACACCCTTTATAAGTAGTTGCATCCATCTATTTTGGTCCATGATCAACCTTTCCTCAACAGGGCATGTTGGCAAGGGATGGTGGGAGATGCAGTCCAACACATCCAGAGAGCACTAGGTTGGCAAAGACTACTGGATAGCTGAAAGTGGCACTCGTGTGTGTGCTCACGTGTGCACGCACGCATGTGCACACACTTTATGTAGCTGAAGCTGAAGTTTGAAACACAAACCTGACCTCCAGCTCAGAGCAACTTCTTTGGAAAGGAATATCTTTTCTCCCTAAGTAAGAGACAAACAATTAAAAACTTGTCATTTGTGCATGTGGTGGCACAGAGTTTAGACTCCTCAAGGTATAATAATAGCTGACATTGTAGTGACCTCTGCATCTAAACCAGTAATAAAGGAAACCCTAATCTAAAACCCAGTGATCAACTTGCCATTAAGTCCCACTGTAGTATTTTTAGTTCTTGTGGCAGTTCTTTTACACAAACGTTTTGAACTTGAAAAAAGAAAAAAAAAGGTTAAATTTATCTATTAACATCTTGGAGGGAGGAGTATATACTTGGATGAAAATAGCTGGCTAAGATTACAAGCCTGTGTATGGATTTATATACAAGTTGCATACTCAAAAGGTAACAGATCATTTCTGATCTTGGAAGCTAAGCAGGATCAATGTAAGTTAGTAGTTGGATGGGAGACTGCCAATGAGTACCAGATGCTAAAGGCTACATTTTGGAGAAGGGAACTGGCAAAACCAACTCTGAGTATTCTTTGCCTAAGAAATCCCTATGAAATTCATGGAGTCACTATAACTCAACTGGCAGCTTGAAGGCACATAATGACACACAGGTCTCAATGAATTCAACAAGGTTCATGTACATAGTTTTATCCCAATACAAATGTCAGATGCCAAAATTAATCCAAATTAATGAGAAGGTCTTTCTCTCCTATCTCAAGAGCTCATACTCTGAATGTATCCAAGGCATATTTATTAAGGAGCAACACGAACTTAATTCAGTGGGAATTTACTTTGTCATATACACACTTATTTTAAACCAGTGATACTCAAAGTGGAAGCCTTTGGCTCAGTGGCAGCCTGCAAGCCACCAACTGTTGGTCTGTGGAGAGTCTCCAGGAAATGGTGGGAATGCAATAATGATATGGCACAAATATGGTACCTTGTCCCTGCCACAAGGTGAAAAAACCCTGATTGCCAGGGCACCACATCAAGCACTTTGAGAAATCTTCCCAGCAAGCATAGCTTTCCCCTGTCTGGTGTCCTCCAAATATGTTGGACTGTAATGTAGATCATTTTCACACTGCATTGCCTGTCATCATTGATGATGCGGACTGTAGTCCAAAGATCAGAGGTTCCAAGTCATGGATGGCTGCTTTAAACTATTCTGCCATTTATTTACTCTGCTTAGCTTGCTTTTTTTTTTTTTTTTAAAAAAAATCAAAATAATTTATGGGGGGTCCAATTCTCCATCACTTTGATCCATGACCTTTTGATCTTTTCTGCATGAACTTATTTGTCTTTGGTTTGGTTTCTTTGTAATGGTAATAGAATGATAGGCTCTAAGAGTTGGAAGGGATCACAAAGGCCATCTAGTCCAACTCTGTGCTATGCAAGAATATGCAACCAAAGCACTTGTGAAAGATATCCATCCAATCTCTTATGGGAAGATGTTCTTCCTAATGTTTATGTGGAATCTCTTTTCTCATAATTTGAATCTTGGTACATGTCCTAGTCTCTGGAGCAGCAGAAAACAAGCTTCCTTGATCCTCTATGTGATATCCCTTCAGATATTTAAAGATAGCTGTCATATCACCTGTCAGTCTTCTATTTTCCAAACTAAGCATACCCAGCTCCCCAAGTCATTCCTCATAAGACTTGGTTTCCAGACCTTTGATCTTCTTGGTTGCCCTTCTCTGGACATGTTCCAGCTGGTCGATATCTTTCTTGAACTATAGTGCCCAGAACTAGACACAGCATTCCAGATGAGGTCTGACGAAACCAGAATACAGTGGCACTACTACTTACCTCGATCCAGTCACTGTACTCTTGTTGATTCAGCTCAGAATTATGTTGGCTTCTTGGCTGCTGTGTCATATTTTGACTCATGTTTAGCTTGTGGTCTACTAAAACTCCCCAGACCCTTTTCGCATGTAATGGTGACCAAATCTGACTTTGTCTGATGTTTTCTTGTTGTGACACAGTTGGGAATTGTCACCTCAGGCCCTGCCTATGTGGGTGTTGCAGAAAGCAGCCACGAATAGGCAATTGTCCTCTCTGAAAAAACAAACTGATGCTTCTCCATATAGCAGAGCACCATTGGACTAACAACCTCTGCATGGTGGGACAGATCTTCTCTCTGTGAACTCCCTTTAGTTGGCAAGGAGTTCTGGAAAAGCAAAATGCATCGTGTCATTTTGGCTGGTCATAACCATGTTGTTATCCAACTGTGAAAATTGGATTCCACCCCTCCCCCTGGCTCATCACAACTTTCTTTACATTCCCTGGAGAACACCTTATTTAACTATTCTGGCTGAGATCAACAACCAGGAAGAAATAATTATTTACCACCTGAAGATAGACTTTGTATTTTGAGGAGTCAGTCATCTCCAGTCACAAGACACTGCACAACATGATATAAATTGACCCCCCTTTTTTTCAAACCAAGTGCAACAACCAACATTACTCTCTAGCTTTTGGTATTAAAAATACTATGAAGTATCTCTTCTGTTCTCCCTTCTGTTCACTCGGCAATCTGGGCATTTCAGTCAGGACCGAAAGAAAGACTTAAGGTACAGCCACCATTTCTATTTTTGTGAAATGCGGGTCTGCCATTGTCCGAGACATCCTGCTGCTTCTTATTCCTACAGGAGCCATTCGGTAGTTGGCTGAACATTTTGCCCTCTGTTTTGAGTTGGGCCAGGGCCAGTTGTAGTTGCTGGAGTCCCAGGCCCCTAAAAAGCCCTGCTGCTGATACATGCCACTGGCCACACTGACTGTGAGATGCTATAACTTATAGTCCAAAAATGAAACTTTTCCAAGCCCATGGATTCCATAAAATGACTTGCTCTTTTTGAGCCTTCACAGTCACGTACTTTTTTCCCATCAGGTTTTGCAGTCTACACACACATTTGAGTTATGTTATCAAGCCAATATGCTGCCATCTCACTTGTGTGGGTTTTTATCTAGCAAGTGATTTCTTAATGCTTTGGACCACTGAGTCATTTCCACCTACAAAGGTCACATTTACAGATGGAGTTTTCTCTTAATCACTGCAGGATATTTTTTTTGTTCCATCACTCTTTCTTGATTTAGTCTGAAAGATACAATACCAGAGGAAATGAACCAAGATCACCTTGTCTAGGGCAACTTATACTCAAGAGAACAGAAGGATTACTAAAGACATACCATGATGTATGGAACTACTTGCTGGAATCCTGTTTGGGTCTTAACATCTTTGTAAATTGAGTTCTGTCTTTAGCAATTAGAATTGTGCAGTTGTGTAACGTCCATATCCAACAGAGGGCTGCTGTTACATTACTATGCAACAGAGCTGGGAAAGTGCTCAGTGCACATCAGTGCTCAATATGCACCAATGCACATTGCACACTGATGGGCATTGTGCACTGATACACACTGTAGCTGATGCCCCGTTATGCAGCTTCACAATTCAGTAAAGGGGTTTCTTAGCACTATGCTATCTAGCTCGATATACATAAAGTTAACATAATGTAACAGGTCAGGTAGGTCGTGCCTGTCTTCATTTCTGGGGTTGATGCTAAGATTTTTAGTCCATGATGCATACTGCGATTATGTTGAAATTAAAGTCCCATTGGTTTCTATGAAACATGTGCAACTGCTTTTCTATGGATTGAGTGTGAGTTATAAAATGGATTGAACATGAGTTATAAAAAGGAATGTTTAATAGGACTAAGGAGTATTAAAGGAAGGATAAGAGACTTACAGTGGGTAATAAAAGGCTGGCATCCTCATAATGACATATGCAGTAAGTCCACCTGTTTGGGGTCATTGTGGAGGTTGGTATTCTAGTCCACCTCATGACCAGAGCCCCACTGATCAATGACTAATCCATTACTGGGGAGGCATTTCCTATGTTCCCATAGCTGGTCACAGAGACATAGCCAGATGCTTCTCTGAACTGAATGATGGAGTGCGGTGCTGCAGCAGGTCAAAGGTGAGTCTAGGGGGTGTTGAATGGCCCGCTGTAGCATAGTTCTGCATGCAGAACTACTACACTATTTTCCTGATTCACTTAAAGAGCAAAGAAGCCACATGAGTAAATAGTAGTCCAGAGATCAAGAAGCTGAGGAATCAATCAGTAGCTGGGGAGAACCAAGACAGGCAAAGGGACATGCAGAAGTCTAGTAAAGATTCAAGTTTCCAGAAAGTGGATCAGAGTCTCTGAGCTGGTTTGGATGTCTTTCACACAGGGAGAGCGATAGATGTTGCTTCCAGCATCTGAAGAGTATTTGCTGCCTGTTGGCTGATTATTCAGTGAGAATGGCTGAGGTGGCACCAACTGAGATGCAGGAGTGCTGTGCCTCTCCCCAAATACTCTTGTACGGCTGCTGTCTCAGAGGGGGCCACGAGCTATACTGTCCCATACAGTCAGAGCGTGAATAGCCAGAGTGTGAATAGCAAAGGGATGCTGTAATACAGAAGTGAATTTTTGTTAGAAAATATAAACACAAATATGCAAGGTGTGGTCCTGGGACCAAAGGGGGCTCATGGCTACTTTTGCAGGTCCCGTCCGCTCCAGACGCCTCAGACTATCTTTTTTTTCTGGCCGAAAAGGGGCAGGTGAGTTTCCTTTCCCAGAAACCTCCAGCAGTAGTCATTCATTTTTTACATAGGCTGCAGGCCACCACACACTATTGTTGTTGTGTGCCTTGAAGCCATTTCCAACTAATGGCAACCCTAAGATGAACCTATCATGGGGTTTACTGGGCTGAGTGTGTGTGATGCACCCAAGTGGGTTTCCATGGCTGACTGGGAAATTGAACTCTGGTCTCCAGGGCCATAGCCCAATGCTCAAACCGCTATACCATGTTAGTTCTTGCACCATTTACCATGAAATAAATACTCCAATTTTAAGAGCAATCTATACTCCCTCCATTGAATCCTGGGGGGAGAAAAAGGCTTCTGGATCTGCCGCAGTTGCTGACCCCAGCAACGGCATATATATGGCTATTCTGCCTATATATGGCTATTGTGGGTGATAAATAAAACAAAGAGTTGAATATGCAAGGCGATCAAACTGTATTTTTTGGAAGGTAAGCCCTCTTCTGTGGAGGAAGGACTCATTTTCCCCCCCTTGAAACTGAAATGCCAATATTTTATCCCCGATGAAATGTCCTTCCCCCTGCCCTGGGCGAGTGCGTCAGTTCTGATAGGTAGAGCTTTGCAGAATGTCACTGTGCAGGTGTTATAAATCATGAAGTGTGGGCAAAAGCCTGCCAGCCATAATTCCTGGAGGGGCTAGAGAGCGATCGTTCTAGCCGCTTCAGGCCATTCCTGTCAACAGCACTTCTTGGGGAGTGATGCCTTGTGTTTGTCTCTTGTGGCAAGCTAAGACCGGTCAAAGAACTTTGTTTAACTGACACAGCAGATGCAGGCAGGGTCCTGGGCTTCTGTGAGCAGTGTGAGACCCCTCTTTTAAGAAGAGAGACTGAACAAGCTCCTCCAGCCAAACTTACGTACACAAAGTAAATAACAATATTGTGTCCAGTTCTGGGCACCACGGTTCAGGAAGGATATTGACAAGCTGGAATGTGTCCAAAGGAAGGTGACCAAAATGGTAGAAGGCCTGGAAACCATGCCCTATGAGGAGCGACTTAGGGAGCTAGGTTTGTTTAGTGTGGAGAAAAGAAAGTTAAGAGGCGACATGATAGCTATATTTAAATATTCAAAGGGATGTCATAGGGAGGATGGAGCAAGCCTGTTTTGTGCTGCTCCAGAGACTAGGACACAGAGAAGTGGCTTCAAACTTCAGGAAAAGAGATTCCATCTAAACATTGGGAAGAACTTCCTGATGGCAAGAACAGTCCCACAGTGGAATATGCTGCCTTGGAATGTGGTGGAGTCTCCTTCTTTGGAAGTTTTTAAACAGAGGCTGGATGTCCATTTGTCAGGAATGCTTTGATGGTGCATTCCTGCATGGCAGAAGGTTGGACTCAATGGCCCTTGTAGTCTCTTCCAGCTCTATGATTGTACAATTCTATTCTCTGCTCCCAATAATGGCCACTGCAACAAGTACAATTGTTGCAACTGTATATATCTATTTGTATATGCTGAAAGTAATATCAATATACAGATAAACACACACTCAGCGGTATTATTGTGGGAAACATGTTTCAAAAATTCTCATGACTTTGATTATTTCTTATAGCTTTAATGTGCTCGATTAATTTTTTTCTTGAGCATAAAATGCCTATACCTTGCTCCTCCGTTGATTTGTAAAGAACAATGGCCGGAATCCTCTACGGCAGTTACGAATGCGTCACCCAGAGTTATGCACTCATGACTCTAGTTTAGTCCCTCGGTCCCCTACTGTGGAGTCCCCTTATTGGGAAGGAGTCCCCGTGAATGATGGAGATCTGTTCCCCCGACAATCAGAAAGCAGTTGACTGAGGTTCCCATCCTGTCTCACACGAGCGATCCCTGGCTTGAGGGGGAATTAAAACAGGGACCGTGATTCTATCTGTCACAGTAGAGATGGCTCATGGGAGTGGGTGGAAATGGCACTCAGCTGCTTCCTGAGCAACAGAAGAACAGACCTCCATTGAACACAGCGCCTGCTGTGCTGAAAGTGGGGATTGGGTTGGGCTGTCTAGCACCATAATTACAGTGCTTATGCGTATATAAATCCCATACAGGATTCCAGCCATAAGCAGGGAAGTAAACTCTGATCGAAAAGGTTGCTGTGATTGATTCGGGAAAACATTGTCATCTCTACACGACTGCTCTTCTTGGAAATACTGAGGTTCTCATAGCTGAGTCCTGCATTTGGGTGATTATTGGCTACCACTTTCCTTGGTATCACATTGACTCAGCACAGTGAAAGCAGCAGCTGGAGCTCATTTTGGACAGCACATTTTGAGGGAAATGTAGATAAATTATAGAGAATTTATTTAAAGGAGAAAGAAAACACAGGAGATTTACAACCTACAGCTGACCAGTTCCACTGAATGAAATCCAGTATTATGGAAAAACCTACACATTCATCTCTCTTCACTCTCTACCACATACTTCACAGTTGTGTAGACTTCTATTATGTTACTTCTAGACTTATTTTTTTTCCTTGGTTGTCTTTAGGTAAAGAGGGTTTTAAAAAAAGAATTCTGGCGTGTGTTTGCAGTTGAGATAGGCTACTTTTAATCAAAAAGTGGATTATTGCTGGTAGGGATTTGCTACTTTTTACTGATGCGTTTGAATCCCCTTGATTCCCTTTCCCTCCATCCCACATAACCTGATATAAAGAATACCAAAAAGGAGGAGGCACAGGGTCTGCAGTAACTTTAAGTAACTGTGGCCATTTCCATACTACACTGTTACGGTGCTATTATTCCACTTTCAACGTCCTGTGGAATCCTGGGGTTTGTAGTTTAGGGAAGTGCCTGCAGAATTCTCAGCCAGAGAGCTCTTCGGCCTCAGTAAACTACAAACCCCAGAATTCCACAGGATGTTGAAAGTGCAATAATAGCACTATAACAGTGTAGTGCAAAAATGGCCTGTATGATTGTGGCAATAGTATCAGAATGGCGATCAATTTGTAACTGTGAATACAAAACAGTTACCTAGATTTACTCATCTATAAGTGTTTTGTATTCATGATCACTACTTAGTCATAATTATGACACTATCACCATGATTATAATTTCCCCCACCCACTTTACTAGGCATCAGCTGCATGGAGAGACGGAAGTTCATTCTGCCAGCAATTGGAGTGTGGGCTATGAACCACCTTATTTCATGCATATGGAACTTTCCCTCAGGCTGGGGTGGGGGAGGGTGGGCGAAGTTATTTAGTTAAGCATATTTAAATAACTAAGTATATTTAACTTGTTGTTTGCCTTCAAGTCGTTTCCAACTTATGATGATCCTAAGGTGACCCTGAGTGTGTGTGACGCACCCAAGGTCACCCAGTGTGCTTCCATGGGTGAGCGGGGAATTGAACCCTGGCCTCGAGGGTCATAGTCCAATGATCAAACCACTACACCACACTGCCTCTCATATCTAACTTAGACCCTTTTTGCACCTTACCTTTTTGCGGTGCTGGGGTGCGGGGCTCATGCGAGCAGCCTCCAGTGAGAGGCTCTCGTGTCCCGGTTCCTCCAGCTACGTAGCTGCCACCCACTCGTGCGAGAGCCCCGGCTCTTCCTTTTGCAGTGCAGCCTGGGACCTTCCCAGGCTGCACTGGATAGGAAGTGTGACTGACCGGGCTCCTGAGGCTCCGCATGCAAGATAAATGCACGCGGGGCCCCGGAGCGATGCGCGACTGCACACCATTTTTGGCTTAAAGCTGAAAATGAAAAAGTGCGTGAGCAGTCCCTGCCAGGCCCTGGAGCATCACGCAAATGTGAGTGCATCGTGTGGACTGTTCCTCACATGTGCGCGATGCTCGAGGGGCCCTTTTGCATCGAAAATGCCATGCAAAAAGGGCCTTAGTTATGTATTTTTAACTTAAGTATATTTAACTGCATTACTTACTTAGCTAAGAAACTCAACTCAGTTAAATAACTTAATTTAGTTAAATGCTTTAAATGTACGTAACTAAGGCCATTTCCACACGGGCTAAAAAAAACGGTACAGAGCGTCCTCCAAAGAGGACGTCTGTACCGTAGAGTGGACTGGGTCGGTCTACTTTTTGTAATTCTGCACCTCAGCCCGCTCTGGAACATCCAGAAGTGGTTGTGCAGCGTGCTTTTTAAAGACCTGTTTAAACAGGTCTTTCAAAAGCAGGGAGCGCGCCACTCCGTTCTGGCACTCCGGTGCAGATTTGCAGGCTTGCACCAGTGCAAGCCTGCAGATCTGCCAGGGGCGGGCTTTAGGCTGGCGAGCTTCAGCGGTTGGAAGCCACCATTTTCGTCCCCGGAGCAGTGTGGAGCGGTGGCTGTGCACTGCTCCGGAGCAGCCTGGACTACAGCGTCGAGCCAAGAAGTCCGGTAAGTACCGGCACAGGGCGTTTCCACCGCCACGTGTGGAAATGGCCTGAGTAGCTTATAGAGAATATAGGCCACTGTGTATGATTTGGCAGAAGAAATCTCTAGTGATCTTTTACTTCTTTGTTTATAGAATTTGCTTCTGAAGACTGAATTCCACAGTGGACTCCTGGAATTTTATAGACTCCTGAAGTGGAAAAAGCTAATGGTCTGAGAGTCTCATCCCAATTCTTGGGCAAGATTTGTTGGACAGCGAAGAGAGCTATCTATGAACCACCTTATTTCATGCATATGGAACTTTGTTACCTTAGGGGAAAGCAACACTTGTAAACATTTCAAACTGTCTTGGAATTAGTGATGTTTTAAACCTGTCTATTAGCCAGGTGATTTTAATGTTCTGGAAGAAGACCATTTTTGTACAGTGTGTCCTTTGAAAAATTCCTTACATTAAAAAGAAATAGCACTTTGGATTTACTGGCACAAAAAGGTTGCAACTTCTTTTTCTTTCTGCATAGAGGTGGATTTTTATTTCAGAGTGCATACGCAGATGTCAACCAAAGAGAACAAAAACGGGATGTGTTTCTAATGGCACTCAAATTAGGAAAGCTCTTGGTCCTACTATATTCTGATTTGAACTGGCACATTTTATATTTAACACATGGTAGAAATGGTAGCCTAGTTTTCAGTTTCCTAACTGTGTCTACCCTTCCAACTAGTAGTTAATTCAGTTTTTAACCTTGAACATAAAGTGGTCATGGGCCCTCCCCTTACAGAAAGCACTCCTCTATTTGGAAAGCTATCCACTTCAAGCTCACAGTAACAATAAAGAACTAAATAAGTTGCCCAGCAAAGAGAGCAAGTTTGATGAGAGGGACGGCTGCTGGGGGCAGGGAGCCAAAATCTCTGGGGGACCTGGGCAGTGAAGAAGGTCCCATCCTAACTTCTCTAGGAATGGTGTCCCAGAGGCTAGGAATAGCCACCAAGAAATCCCTCTCCTGTGTCTCCATTAAATATACCTGTGAGGGTGATGGGACAGAGCAAAAGATGTCCTCAGAAGATCTCTAAACACAAGTGGGTTTGTAAGGGAGAATGTGGTGTGTCAGATAACCTGGACCTGAGCCATATAGGACTTCACAATGAGCACTTTGACTTGTGTCTGGAAACAGAACAGCAGCCAATGAAGCTGTTGCAATAAGGGAGTTGTGTGTTCCCTGTAGCCAGTCCCAGTTAACAACCTAGCTGCAGCTTTTTGAGCCAACTGAAGCTTCCAAATAAATCCACTCCCCTCCACGCACAGTGTGTTAACAGTAATGCAAATGAGACATAGCTAAGGCATGTGTCACTGAGGGCAGATCCAATGTCTCTAGGAATGGGTACAGCTGGAACCCAAGCCTTAACTATGCAAATGCACTTCTGAGACTTGGGCCTTCAAGCTCAGGGCTAAATTCTGACTACCCCAAGCTGCAAACCTACATATATTTTTTTTGACAGGGGGATGTAACAGCATAGGCTACCTATTCCTTGATCCACCTTTCAATTGGTCAGGGTCACCTATATCTTGTGTGGGTTAAACTTCAATTTTTCATCCTCATCCAGCCCATTATTGATGACAGACAGTGGTTTAAAACTGGGACAGCTTCTCTGGACTGAAGTGGAAAGGAATAACAGAGTTGGGTGTCATCGATGTACTGACGGCACCAGACTCAAAATTCTGGACAACTTGTTCTAGCATCTGGGTGTTAGTCAAGATTTTAATGGACCTGCCCAAAGCACTGAATCTATTTTTGGGGTAGGGTTCAGCACTTTTGATACATCTTTTCAGACTAAGGCCATTTCCACACCGGGCTTCTGTAACGGTGCAGAGCGACCTCTCACAGAGGTCTTCTACACCGTAGAGTGGACTGGCATGGACTTTTTGTAGTTCCACACCAGAATCCACTCAGGAGCGGCCAGAACTAGCCGCGCTGCATGTTTTTTAAAAACCTCTTCTTTGAGGTTTTTAAAAAGCATGGAGCGCGCAGCCCCGCGCCGCTCCGTCGCTGGGCTGTGACGCGGATTTGCAGGCACGCGCAAGTGTGTGCCTGCAGATCTGTAGGGGGTGGGCTTCCAGCTGTAGAGCTTCTCCGGTTGGTGGAGAGCCTCCACCAACCAGAAGCCACCATTTGGGACGCCGGAGGACTGCGGAGCAGCGAGCTCGCGCTGCTCTGCGTCGCGACGGACTTACCCGGCTGCTGGTAAGCTCCGTTTTTGGGCGTTTTCGCCCATTCCCCCCCCCCATGTGGAAAGGGCCTAAAACTCAGAAGGAATTAACTGTCCTATTGCCATGGAAGCCATGAGCTGCCAATGGCTCTTAACAGAAAGTTCTGGTAGACACAAGTGCATGGCATGAAACCCTGTTGGTCACTTTTTTCTGAAGAAGAAAGGAAGCTTTGGAAAGAGTTGGTTTTGACCACAGAAGTCATTGATGGAAAATTTAATCCTTTCCTTGTAAACAATCTTTTTTCTCCACCATATTGCCCACCACCACTATACGTGCTATTCTGTGTGAAGTTCCAAATACAAGCAAACGCTTATGGGAGATAGTTTGGATTAAGAGTTTTGTCCTTCTTCTCTACCACTTTGCTCAAAATAGGGACTTTCCAAATCTCCGTCCAACTCAAGAATGCTCATCAGTGCTATGTTACATCCTTTTGCGATAACATATAATCTCCCTTCCTCTCTGTATGTGTATGTACCTTCAACTAATCTGTTGACTTATGATGACCCCATTAATTTCTTAGGCAAGGAATACTCAGAGGTGGTTTGTTCCTTCCTCTAAAATATAACCTTCAGCATTTGGCATTCCTTGGTGGTCCCCCATATAAATAGCAAGATTTTACCCTGCTTAATTTCCAAGATCAGATGAGATCTGATGACCTTAGGGTATTCAAGCATTCTTCTCCTCTACATCTTATTTAAACTAATACACTCAGCAATGGTTCATACAAGTACACAGTCTCCTTTTTTTCCAGTTACTTGTTGACTCAGCATTCAGCATTTGTGTATGTACTCAAGAACCAGTGGGATGTAGTTGAACTATTTTATTTTATTTTATTTTATTCATTATTTAGGCCTTTGGAAAACCTGAGTTCAAATGCCTTCTCAGCCATAGAAACCCACGGGGTAAACTTGGGCAAGTCACACTATCTCACCCTAAGAGGAAGACAAACTTCCTCTCCATAAATCTTGCCAAGAAACCTCTTTGAGAGATCATCATAAATCAGAGATGAATTGAAAACACACAACAACTGTAAAAGTCCAAGAGTCATGCAGGATGACAGGACTGGGACCAGGACTGAGATTTTGCTTGCTTGCCTAGTTCTCTGCCTGACAGTCAATGTCATATTTACACAGAGGCCAAGGTGTGAATTTGTACAGTTTGACTTCGTAATGTCCAAATCTGACTTTCAGTCCTTGAACATACTGGGCTTCTACACAGACACATTGTTCATTACTATGTCCTTGTCAAAGTCTGCAGTCTCACAGCTGAATGTGTGAATGGTTGCATGAACATCCAGTCTGAAGTGTCTGATCTGTAATGGTTTGTTCATATGTGCTAGTCACCACTTGATATCATAGCAACGGTTATGCTTATCAAGTAATGGTTGTGTGCAATCAGGAAAGTTTTTAGAGCCAAGTGAGGGCTTCACCTTCATGAAGTATTTTGTTGGTATTCCAGAACTTTTTTTCAGCCACTGTGAGATTCTTTTTCTTAAAATGGAAGCTTTACTGAGTAATTTCAGCAGGAGAAGATGCACTCTGTATAATATACTGAAAAGTGAAAGAAGAAACTGCATAAGTAAAACAAAAGTAACAATAAAAGAGCAGGAGCGATGTAAGACACAACAGATGTTAAAGCAAAATACAGACTAAAAAGCTAAATAAAACAAACATGCAGGACATCATGGCAGTCTAACTAAAGAACAGTTAAAAAGACTAACTAGAAACCATAAACTTTTATTTCATCATATTTCATACAGACAGAAGGGACTGTAATTTTTAGCAATTACCAATGACTTATGGTACTAGCAGAAGAGAATCATTTGGGTCTATTAACATGTGGTCTTGTTTAGTAAGTGACAAATTTCTTGCATTTTTTTTCATATCCCATCATTATTTCCAGTGGAATCTCCAAAATAACAAATAGAAATTTGGTAACCAGCGACTGGTTAATTTGCTGAGAAATTTTCTCATGTTAATTTGTTACTTTGCATCCATAAAACAAATGTATAAAATACAGTGTTATCTCTAACAAGCATGGGTTCATCATTAGACATGAAGTTGTGATTGCTCATAGACTAAAAAGGACATAAGAAGAATTAAATTACCATACTCTAAGTCAAATAAACAAGTTGCATTTGTCTAACATTTCAGTCAAAAACTAACTCCTGGCACAGATCATAGAAGCAAAGTAAATCAGAAAATATGCTATTGCTTTTTGCCACAGTTGAGAAAGATAACATAAAAAGTGAATGGAATAAGATGTTTAATAAGTTAATATTTTATTTATTTATTTCTTCTCTTTTTGTTTAAGGAAAGTTTATATTGATGTTTATTAGCCAGGGCTGAAACCTCATGATGTGGGAAGTCTACTTTAAAGATTGCTAAAAGTTTAGATGTTAATTGTTTAGATGTCTTATATTTATATCTCTCGTATTTCTGATATGTTTTCTTTTTTTGATATGTATTTCTTTAATTATCAGTCTCTATTTGTTAAAAAAAAGAAATATGTTAAGAGTTCTCAGTTAACTGTACAGAAATATACTAGCGGTAGCCATCTGAAGTAATGCAGAATTAGAGGTAGAAAGTAACACACTGAAAGTAATTAAATTACTTGCAACGTGTTACTTACTTTAGTAAGGAGGGCAATATTATTACTTTTTTGGTGTTTTAATGAGTGTGAAGTCCATGCTATAGTTGTTTTGTGCAACAAGCAATGTTTGCTCTTTGCCAAAAATATTAGTTTTCTGGACAGTTAGAGATAAAGCTGGCCTTTTTAGTTTTTTTAAAAAAATAACATTGATGGTAACACATTAAAAACACATTGCTATGTCTCCTATTTATGAGGAATAAGGAAGGTTAAGAAACCTTCACCTACGAAAAATATTACAGACAAGTAAGTCACCCATTCCTTCTTTTTAATGTAATGTTTCCAAGCTCTGCTTATAAGGTATCACAGAAAACTGCAAATCTTATCAAGAAACATGGCCAGCTTATGATTCAGTGGTTTTGTAGATACTCACATTCACATAGTTGTAAAAAAAATAGTTGGCAGCTGTTCAGAGGATCCTCAAAATTTCAGTTTCTGCCCAGGTAAAGCAATTTTTATTCTGTTGTTAAGCTCTTGCTATTTAAAATCGCATGCTGCAAATGAGATTAGCCTTGATGTTAATTCATGTTGTCCCTTTCATTGTGTTTTCATCTGGAACTGCACCCACAGTCCTCCTGCACAGACTATATATTGAAAAACAAAATGATATTTTGCGATGCTATTGGTGGTGCTGAAGCCTTTGGCTCACCTGGTATTTTCAAGATAGTCCATGATAATCCATGATAGCATGAAATCTTCACAACATTTGGTCACCTAAACAAAGTTGTCAAAAATATAATGTTCACAATAGTTTGAGGTTAGAACTGGAAGCCAAGGTTGAGCCTTGATTTTAATTAAGCACAGTTAGAACAAATTACAATTCAGAGGTAACAGGGAACCATGGTTAGTTCAAAAGGGGAAGTGCAGTCTTTTGATCTCATTGCACATGAAGGTGAAGAAGAAGGAAGGAAAATGTGACCCTGAGAATAATGTGTGCTCATCCTCATCATGGTCATAACCATGGCTTCCTGTTATGTCTGAACTGGAGCTAATCTTGTGAATATCAGACAATGAATTTATATCCTATCATACCTGCATAGAAAGAACGATGTACAGAACACGATCTGGATAATACATAGACTGCAAAACTGTGCACAATCAATGATTGGCTTCAGTCTGTAAAGTAGTCTTCCCTACCCAGTACTTTCCAGGTGTGTTGAACTACAGTCCTCATAATTTCCACGGAGCTTGGCCAATGATGAAGATGCTGAAGTCAGTCTGTAGTCTTTCCTAGCAATATTTTTGTAGTAATCCAAGTTTGCATGAAGAAGGCAATAAACACTTTGAAATCTCAGAAAGGGAAGCTAACCTGCCCTTAGTCTCATCTTATCCAGAAAGAAGTGACAGGTACCAGCCAACATATATGCATACACAAGACAGAAAGCTTCTGCGGCTGATTATAGAAAAGAAATACTGGGAAGTAGCATAATTAACACCATTGGAACTATGGTTGCTCACATTCCCTCCCCCCCAATTTTCTGATCAAGCTGTGCAGTTTTTCAAGTACAAAAAAACCTCTTTGTCCTGTGCTTTGATGAAAGATCAGGGCTCATCCTTTTGTTTTCTATTTAATTTTAAGAGTTCTTTTAGAACCCCACAGAAATATTCCAGATTCTTCAGCCTTTCGGATGGATTTAAGGACATAAGAACAGTCATGCTGGATTAGAACTCAGAAACAATCTAAGGCAACATTGAATTGTCAACATTGAATTATAGTTGTCTATAGAAACCTCAGTATCCCTCTTGAGCTCTTCAGTATTGCGTACTTACTTGAATCTGTCTAGAATTTCCCACTATTTAGTTTCGGTAGATGACCTTGGTTTCTAGGATCTTCATTTCTAGGATTTCTACTCCCACTTGTATTTTCTTAAGCTAAACATTCCTAAACACTGTGATCTGCCATCATAAGTTGTTGGAACTGACAAGACTTGCAACTTTAGTTATTATGGGGTTAATTGGTCTATTGGTATTATAGAGGACCTTCACCTGCTACTGTTATTGGAAGCAGTTGTAAAGGCTCTATAAGAGTAGCATTCTCTTAGTGAACACTCACTTCTCAATTTGCTCTGATGTTGCTGCAGTTTGTATCATATCCTGCTTCATTGTGGTATTGTATTATATATTTTGATATATTTTGTATTTGTATTTTAACTTGCAAAACTTGCTCATGTTCTCTTTAAAAACCTTTTGTACATTAAGAACCCATATGCTATTTTTATCTTTTAACTAGAATATATAAAAGACTATTTCTCTTTCCCTATTTTGTCTTCTGAATTTCCTTTCTATTCACAACATAAGTGAGTTTCTCCAGTCTTTGATCATTTCCAAACTTTCCCCATCTCAACAATATTGGTTGTATGTGCAGTGATCAGAACAGTACACAATATTCCCCACTGTAGACTTGCTTTTATTTTTGAATCCTTTTCTGATTATACTTAACTTGGAATTTCCTGTTTTTTTGGCAACTACAGCACATGAGTTGACATTTTCATAGCAATATCAACCAATACCCCCATATCCTTGGTCATCTACAGCTGAATCCCATCAGTGTTTATGTGAAGATGGGAATTTTTTTTTTGCTTCATATCATCACTTTACATTTGTTTTCATTACATTTTCATGTACCATTTCAAAACCAGTTCCCTTCATTTAGAGAGATCCTTTTGGAATGCTTTACAGTCACTTTTTGTTCTCATCACCTCAAAAAATTTATTGTCATAAGCAGGTTGAATACATTTATTAAGGCATGGGAAATTTAAGGATTGCAACAACAGGGCCAACATCCATTCTTTCCAGATGTGCTGAATTCATTCTGACTGACTTCTAAAACATGAGCATGGTTCATCCTACTTTTTATCTTGGCATTCTCTTGTTATAACAGAACTTCCTAGCCCTTCCCTTATTTGGTATGAAGCTGCAGTGATGAGTTAAAGCTATCTCTTGCAGATGGTCCAAGATCAGAAGAGCTTTGGTCCCCTTTCCTCAAAGGGTCATGTGGAAGACCTGTTCTCCCCTGTACTGCCACAGAAAAAAAGGTCTGGATCTCAGACAGGTGAGAGGGGTTGCAATAGAAAGAACCAGAAGTGATCAAATGGTCTTTTCCAGCAACTGAAAGGTAGTAGGTAATACTCCAGTCGTTGCCATGATTGTTGTCCAGCAAGGTGTCCTTAGCAGTTGGATCTGTGGGAAAAAATGGCTTCTAGGAGTACAGTTTAAAGGATTCAGGACATGAAGACAGCTTTCAGTAGCATAGTCAATGTGGAAGACTCCTTGGGGCTGATGCTACCATCTGCCCCTAATGCTTGGCTAGCATTGTCATCCCCCTTGACCTCCAGTACAGTTGCGGCTCTTGAGCTTTTGCCCTTCTTCCACATAAACTCCTCAGAGGAGAAGAAATGGGCATTCTCCTTGTAACTGGAAGGTCCAACACAAGCACCATCAGAGCCAACCAAGCAGAGTTACTACCAGAGACAGCTGACAGAGGGTGTCTGTGTCCAGGCACACCATTATAATAATCAGTGAGAAGCTGGCATGTATGTTGTCCAATTTTTCCAGTATTTTCCGATTTTCTGGTCACCCTAGAGACACATGATGACAGGTAGACAGCAGCACTAAAAAGATAAATAAATGAAGGTAGTGGCCAACTTCAACTGTGGGTCTGGGCTCTGAAAAAAAGCCAGGAACTATGGCACTAGTAGGCAGCAATGCTGGGTATTGGAAGACAGCCCATGGACAGAACCCTGGCAAGGAAAAACTGTTGTGTCGACAGCTTCAGAACAGTCTGAAAAGGAAGAGGGGTGCCTTGTTTATTCTTAAATAGTGTTTTGTTTTTGTATATTAGAATTTTGTTTTTGCAACATTTTTCTTTTTGTGGGATGGGGGGACCATTTTAATCTGCTTTTCTGTCATCCGTTTCTATGAACAGTCAAAGAAAATCAAGACAACTAAGGCTTTAGGAAGAAATTTTGGAGTTGCTTGTAACTAGCTCTTTTTCTTTTTCCTTTCAAAAATGAGCAAGTGTTCTCTACTCTCCTATAAAGTGAGCTGAAGAGCAGTAAATCTCAAACGTACATCAATACACTACTGCGCGTGGCAAACAGCCATTCATTCAGATTGAAAGCATTTATTTCAAAAGCAATTTGTCCTAAGTTTGCCAGGTCTGGAATGACACCGAGTATGATGCTGATAGGAAATGGAAATACCAGCCCTGCTTTGTCTTCAGAGTGTTTCTGTCTTTGCTATTTATTCCCACTGAACTACTGAATGGTGGAAATTCCAAGCAGGAGCCATTGCACTTCAGAGAGGCAATTTATATAATGTATAAAAATGTACTGAATGGCATTTTCCTTCAAATTACTCTAGCAGCTTCTTGGCTTGCCTAGGTTGAAGCTGTAGACACCAATTTCTCTGTTGCTATTTTGCAGAGTTTGGAAAAGTTACTTTGTTTGATGACAGCTCCAAGAATTCCCAGCCCAACCAGCATGAAAAAGTAACATTTCCAAGATATGTCTATTTGCAAAGCTGGTCCATCCACTGGGCAAGATATGAGCAGCTGCAGTGAAGTCATGGCAGTATACAATCATTTATCAGGGATATCCTGCTGTGTCTCCTTCCTACAGTAGTTATTCAACCACCAGGTGACTGTTTTGCCAACTCTTTTGAACAGGGTCAGAGTCACCAATACCTGGCATCCTTTGGCACTCTCTGGGGTCCCCAGGGTTCTGGCCAGTCCCACTACTGACAAAAGTTCACTTCTCCACATTAAATAAAATTCTAGACCTGGGCCAAAAGCTATGGTAGATGTCTAGTAGAGGTGCTGTTTCATTTTCCCCCCAACAATGCCTCTCCTTCTCCATTACTCTTTAGTATGGTGATGAGGTTAACAATTTTTTTAAAATCAAAGGGCAGCTCCATCTTTGAAGGGCTGCTAGAACTTTTTAAAAAAAGTTTCCAGTGCTTGAAAGAGAGTCCAACCAAAGTCTGATTTAAAGATAAAGAAGCATAAGGAGGGAGATCAGGGACCCTGGAGTTATGCATCCACACTTTACCATCTCAGTAGGCATACTGGTCACCTTGTCACCATCTTTTCTACCTAGATGAAACACATTGTGATTCAGTTAAATTTATTTTTAAACTAATTTTCCTTCTGTACATACATTAACATATGCATTTCCTACCTTTGTACTCACTTGTGGATTATATACCTATATCTCTCTATCTAGTGATCACTCTACTCTGGAGAAATTAACGTGGACTGATTCATGCGAAGACTTTCTCTGCCTCCTTTTATCACATTAGATGTCTGGGTGCTTAATGGTCTCAGTCAGTCAATCAATTTATCACTTTCTTAATATCCCAGCTATTTACCAAAAGAGAGACTCCTGAGTTAATTTAGAAAGGAGATTATAGGTGCCTGAACAAGTGCCTTTGCTTCTCTCAAGTTTTAGGAATCAGCTAAATCAGGGATTAATCTTTAGAATACATGAGAAAGAATATATTTCTAAGCATATGAAAAGAAATTTCCTTTCCTGTGCTGGTGGGAATACCTAAATTCAGCCTTAAAATATCTAATGAGTAGCAGCCACTCTTCTAGGGAAATTCACACATTCTCACATCTCTTTAGACAAATTAAACCCCTTCCACTAACTCCCTTGCCCCAGGACTTGCTGCCAATATCCCACAGATCCTGTTCCTCCATATCTTCTTTTAATAATTATTGCACTGTTTTCTAATTGGTACTGAGTGGTCCTCAGCAACCAATTGTAATTCCAATTGTAATTGTAAAAAATATGAATGATTTGTATGGGCTCAGGTAAACAGCACTTGCATAATTCAGGCAAACACACATAATTTATTCTTGCCACAGTGAATTCCTAGAATTTTTCTAGGAGACCAAGCGTGTTTGAATATATTAATCCAAATGTATTGATGAGTATTGTGGTGAAATCAAAATGATATGGTGTGATCTACCTGTATCATCACCTTCCAATCTCTTTGGCCATTTCCGCACTAGCCTGTTATAGCGCTATTATTCCACTTTCAACATCCTATGGAATCCTGGGATTTGCAGTTTAGGGAGGGGCCCCAAAGGCCCCTGCCTAACCAGGGTGGACTCTGCTTAGAAAAAGAGATACCGAACTATGTCAGTAAGTCAGGGGAAATCATTAATAGAGGAACCAAAAAGTCAACTTTTGAAAAATATTTCTGTCTATAACATGAGCAAGCCATAATAATAGTCTAAGAAATTATCTTTTTTTAATGCTAAATGGCCAGAGTTCTCATTTAGTTCTTGAAGCTTGAATTGCAATGGATACTGTGGGAGTTTAGACATTAAGCTTCTGAAAGAGAAACCTCTGGAGGAAGGCTGTTAACACTTTCCTACTTTTACAGGAGTTATGTTAGGAGGTGAGGTGTGAAGCAAAAGGCAAAGATTTTCGTAATATGCTCTTGGCTGCAGTTCTTCAACCATTAACATAAGAGTCTTTCCTACACATTACTTGATGAGGCTTCAAAACAAAGGGTTGCACTTGTTTGTAGTATTTCAGG
The DNA here is from genome assembly GCA_030412105.1 of Cyclura pinguis. Lineage (NCBI taxonomy): Eukaryota > Metazoa > Chordata > Lepidosauria > Squamata > Iguanidae > Cyclura > Cyclura pinguis. The sequence goes on from CM059599.1 coordinate 126,377,532, forward strand.
TTCCATTGAATACAATACACATATATAATGTCTTCTTGTCTATTAAATCTCATTGCTAACAATATGTCTGCTCTAAGTATACTACATCTGTATCCAGCTCCCAATATTGTATTGTTATAAAGCTTTACTCCATGATGATGAAGTTGTTTTTGAAGAAGATGGATAAAACAGACACAAGAAAACCACGTTTTATCACCATTTTTAAAATTTCCTTAAAGGGAAAGAAACAAGAAAGTCATTTCTAAAGTAGCAGATTTGTGTCAGAATTGTAACAATGCATTTGCACATTGGTATGATAAGAAAAAAGAACTCTGCAGCAGCTGACCAAAGCATGTGGCTGAAGCCTTCCTGTTGTTTTAGTGTATTGTTTGGCAGTGGGCAGCCCCCTTTCTTCACTTTGTTTCCTCCAATAAACCAGAGAAAGAATCTGGGATTTGTTCTTGGCTTCTTTCTATGGTTTGTTAAGAGAGCAAACACCAGAGAAGGGAAGCTGGTGGACAGCACTCTATGGCCCTTTCCACATGTGTGTGGGGGGGAACGGGCGAAAACGGCCAAAAACGGAGCTTACCGGCAGCTCGCTGCTCCACAGTCCTCCGGCGTCCCAAATGGCGGCTTCCGGTTCGTGGAGGCTCTCCACCAACTGGAGAAGTTCACCAGCTGGAAACCTGCCCCCGGCAGATCTGCAGGCACGCACTTGCGCGTGCCTGCAAATCCACGTCGGAGCGGCACGGGGCTACGCGCTCCGTGCTTTTTAAAAACCTCGAAAAAGAGGTTTTTAAAAAACACGCAGCGCGGCTAGTTCCGGCCGCTCCTGAGTGGATTCTGGTGTGGAACTACAAAAAGTAGTCCACGCCAGTCCACTCTACGGTGTAGAAGACCTCAGTGAGAGGTCGCTCTGCACCATTACAGAAGCCCGGTGTGGAAATGGCCTATGTCAACTGTGGAGTGAAGGTCTGTTGTTGGTTAGCCACTCCTGAACATCGTATACCACTACTGCTTGCCTGCAGGAAACCAGGGTTCCCACACACCCCTATTTTGTTGTATTGTGCAAATGCATACATTTTCTCTGTTTCATGAAACAGAAAGGGTAAAAAGGTTAGTCTAAATGCTGTGTATGTGCCCTGCTATTACTGTTTGTGTCTGAGGTACAAAAATATAGCTTGAATTTTTATAGACATTGCATTATGGGAAAGGTAACTGCCCAATCTCTTTCTTGGCCTGCTTCAGAATAATTTGGTTGCAATTATGAGTTTTGGCTGTGCCCCACTAGTTCAGTGAAACTATTAAGGAAATGTCAAACATTCATTGTAGCATCTTTGCCATGAGAGATGTAGTCCAAGAATTCAGAACAGGATGTGTTTAGAGATTCCACACTTTAGTCTCACCTTGAAAAAGCTTTGACATTTCTTAGGGTTGGAGAAAATGTGCCATTGAAAACATCTGGTATTAATAAAACGGTTTGGTTGTAAATCCTGAATTCTTGTGATCGAGTATAAGCAAAGTGATCCACAAATGATGGCCAACTCAAATGGCCTGTGCCATATACCAATGTTGGGAACAGATTTAACAAATACATGTTGCAGTGGGGAGCATAAGAAAGGGTTTGGTCTCTCAATATTTACCAAACAGTGGGGCAAAACAGGCCATAGAATGTACAAAGTACACCAACTGTGACAAGTCCTTGTAATCCTTAATAATAACATATATTGATATGTTTCAGAAAATCTAAATGTATAGTATCCATTCACAACAGTAGAAATGGTGACAAGAGCACTGTATTCATTTTGCAGTACTAATGATTGCCTGTACTAGAAGATGAATTATCATATACTGGTTACACTCTACTCTGCTTTGGTTAGACCTCATCTTGAATACTGTGTCCAGTTCTGGGCACCCCAATTCAAGAAGGACATGGTCAGGCTGGAGCAGGTCCAGAGGAGGGCAACCAAAATGGTGAGAGGCCTGGAAGCCATGCCCTATGAGGATAGACTTAGAGAGCTGGGTATGCTTAGTCTGCAGAAGAGAAGGTTAACAGGGGACATGATAGCCATGTTTAAATATTTGAAGGGTTGCCATGTAGAGGAAGGAGAGGGCTTGTTTTCTGCTGCTCCAGAGACCAGAACAAGGAGCAATGGATTCAAGCTGCAGGAAAGGAGATTGCACCTGAACCTCAGGCAGAACTTCCTGACAGTCAGGGCTGTCCGGCAGTGGAATATGCTGCCTCGGAGTGTGGTGGAGTCTCCTTCTTTGGATGTTTTTAAGCAGAGGCTGGATGGCCATCTGTCGGGAGTGCTTTGAGAGTGTTCCTGCATGGCAGGGGGTTGGACTGGATGGCCCGTGTGGTCTCTTCCAACTCTACATTTCTATGATTCTATGATCATGATTCAAACCTAAGCAAATGGAATCAGGCATCTTCACATGTTTTGATCACTACCAGATTTTTCTATAAGTGAGGTCACCTAGTCCAATTTTCTGCCACTAGTAAAATATTTCCAAACATCTTCCCTTTCAGCCAAGTAACTGAGAGAATGGACAGTGCTGTGGTAATCATTTTCTGTGCCAAGGCATAACTTTCTAATACACAAACCAGGAAAAACAATTCCTGTAAACATGAGCAGAGTGAGATTTTCTTCTTAAAGGGTCTCCAGAATGCTTTAGGTTTTGAGCTTCGGATTGGTTATTTCTTTAAAGATCAAACACACGATAGAACCACAGGCATTCAGTTGTGGTGTTCTCTTGTGTCATTTGTTGTACCTTGTCATGGGATATATTTCTCTCCTAGCTCAAGCCTCTGTCCCTAGCTCCCTGTGTAATTGCTGTGGATCATTTGGAAATCAGGATTACCATGAGAGTTTAGGAAGAGAACTACCACTTACAGAAAAGTATGCACAGTTGTTCTGAATCATTTATACACTGCCCTCTCTAATGACTTAAAAGGCAGGACTTTTAAGACTTGCAGTCCAACACATCTGGAGGCTGTTGGGTGGGGAAGACTGGATTACATTAACCAGTCCATCACGATCACTGTAAAGAAGAAACCTGGATATTTGAGCTTGAGCCTTTTCACTATCATGGGAAGCATTTATTTCTTGAGACAATTCCCATCGTTCCCAAGTTGAGATTGCCATTTTAGCATCCAAATCTGTGTTACCATTCCAACAGGCTATTTAGTATAGCTTTTAATGTGGTTTCACCTTTACTATGAAAACATTATTTTATTTTCTTCTTAATTAGTTCAGCCATTTCAGTCACCACCTGTGATCAGTAATTATTTTTCCATCTGCAACAGTTCAGCAGCTTGGTTCTAGCCTCCCAGTTCCAGTCAAGGACAATGAAATGACCCAATGTCAACCAGAGCAGAAGGGCTTTTCTTGCTGATCCTCTGGTTTTTCTCCTACATGAGAGGCACTGTGGCCAATTCTGCATATTAAGATAAAGGAACAGTAGGCATCTCTCCACTGCCCTGTTTCTTTTTCAAACCCAGCCAGCACAAATCCTTCAGAGAAAAGTGCTCCTTGCTTTTTTAGAAAATGAAATTCTCCTCCAAGAAAAGCTAAATTCTGCAACTTCTATAAATTATGAAATTATTTAGTCACTCATTTTGCACACTAAAATGTCTACTAATGTTGAACCCATTCCTGAAGTGATGATTCCTTTAGAGCAGAAATCTTTGGGGGGAAAAAGGGGGAGAACATAAAGAGGTGCAAAATACAAAATAAGTTTTAAACCAATACGTCAGTGGATGGGAAGGAAGTCCCCCAAAGAAGGACATAATGCTCAGTAACCATAGAACAGAAACTCAGTCAAAAAAACAAAACAAAACAAAAAAAACTGAGGGAGGGCAGGGAGAGAAGAATGGCATCAGCTAGCAGTATTTGGTGAAGATGTTTTTCCTGCCTTAAATTGGTGGTCTCATCACAATGACTTTCAGATACAATGGAACCATGGTTAATCCAAAGATGTATTCACTGCTACCATCTTACCAGTGCAGGGTGACCAAGGGTCAAGCACACATTTAATGGATCACTTTTCTTCAAGGATCCTGTTGATATCTTTAGGCTGTAAAAATGGGAAAGTATTCCTCCTCACTGGGACACGGTACATCCACAGAAACTGTATCAAGTATAGCATTTAAACCGGAATGGGTCTGAATAATTTTCCTCTGAAAAGCATCATTCAGCTGGTCACAATGACTATTCAGTTGCACATGGAAGTTTCATGTTGCACTGATTTTCATCCAGACTGGTTACACTTCTAAATTTCAATAACTTGTTGAAACAAAACATAGACAATTTGAAGAATGTCTTTTTTGCTAACCCTACCAACTCCAGGTTGAGGTAATAACATTCACACTAGGGATACAATGCAATGTTTTTCTCCTGGGCCCCACTTTTGCTACTTAGTCTTCTGTATGGTACAATCTCTGATAAATGGACAAACAGTTTAGCTTTAAAGATTTTACCAAGTGTGGCTACTCGTGTGCTCATGTGCATACTTTGGAACATAGCTTAATAAATACAAAGGCTAGAAATTTAATATTTAAAATAGAAGCTGAGATACTTAGGATGCAAAATTTCATAGAAGATAAGAACGCACACAGTCCTGACTCCTCATAATGATAAATCATGTTTATCAGCATTCATGTCCAAACCCTCCTGGATTCACCCTCATTACATACCTTGGCTTCTTAATGGGCAAGCCCCATGACATTCATCCATTTAGGTTTCTCAAATTAACTCTAATGCCAATTTAACACAAAGTCCATCTTGCAACTTTTTGATGGGATTTCTTTCATCTTTAATCTTCTCTTTCATTAAGTTTTAAATGTATTTTTTTTTAAACGAAGCACTGCTGATACTTTCCCTTTTCTGCCTGCTAAAAGGGTTTTGTTTTCAAAAATTTGGATGGCATTCTGGATGTGAATGCCATTGGCCTGTCTCTTCTGTTTCCGTCAGTACTGCTGACATTGCAGTCTATTAGTTCCATAATGAGAGATTTCTCAGGATCTCAAATTCATTAACAGCAATACCCAAGCCAGGGTGTTTTCAAGGTCTCTCTCCAAACTAATTTTCTTTTAAACAAGTTTTGCACATAATCTGGAATGAATATCTGACAAAACTACCATCCATAGTTATTGTTTCACACTTCTGACATCTGTTGGTTTAGGCATTTCAAGAATAGATGTTATGCTTTTCTGTTGAGCTCTTTACCCTCTTCCAATAAAAATACCCAAAAATTCAAGTTGGCTTCCAGCTGTGAGCACTTTCCCAATTCAGCGTCCTTCTCTTTCTTTCTTTCTTTCTTTCTTTCTTTCTTTCTTTCTTTCTTTCTTTCTTTCTTTTTCTCTCTTTCTTTCTTTCTCCTTCCCTTCTTCTGCATTTGTACAACTCAAGAAGATTTGTCAAAATGTCAATATGCTTTTGGTGAGTTCTGGTGGTGGTGTAAACAAAACATGCTTTTTATGTTGAATTAGTTTTGAAATATCAGCAGTCTGTGGAACCAAAATTGCTATTAAAATCCTACAACAATCCATTTCAAGTGTGAAAGGCTGTGTTGAGCTTGCACACTACTTGGCCTTGGGGCCTTCAACAGCACTGCCACTACTAATCATTTTCCCCTGAAACATTCACTGGGGGAAGTGGTCAGCGCTATTGCTTTTGGATGGAAGGGTATTGGATGGTGGCAGCCGTCTTAGGGTTCTCCATGTGAAATGCTGCTGCCTGATCAGTGAAGAGGCCTGGCTAAATGAGTGGGAGTTACAAGAGTGGGGAAGAACCCCATGGTGATGAGAGTGTATGTGTGAGGAGGGGAAAATTATTATTTTTATTTTATCTATTTTTTTTTCTGGCTACCTGTCATCTAGACAATTCCAGGCCAATGTATATGAGTGTGACTAAAATTACTGAGGGGGAAAAAATGGTAGCAAGGAATTTAGAGGATCAGTGGTGGGTGATTTAGGGGAGGGGGTGAGTCTGTAAGTAAGCAGTTGAATTCGTCTTTAGCGTAGAAGAAAAGCCAAGATGGAAAACATTATGGGTCATACTATACTTCCCTCATATTTGAAGTGAACCTTATGAGTTCCTGAGGTTTTTTTTTAATTTCTGGGCCAGGAATTGTATGCCTTTGTGACAGCTCTAGGAAAAATCAGATTAATTTCTCTCCTTCAGCACTATGCCTGATCTGTTCCTTGTGCTTACAGTATGCTTTATTGGCCATTTCCCCCTGCATGACAAGCAGAAAACAGGCTCCATTCTCCAGTTGTTGAAGGTTTGCGAGGAAGATTTTCAGTGAATTTCTAAGTCATTCAGCAGTTAAATATATATGAGCGGTGCTAGAAAATGTTGGTAACCTTAATCTTTATCTTCCTAATGCTACTATCTTGAGGATATATTATTTTCCCCAGCATTCAAGGAAACATATTTAGTTGCTTGGTATATGTTATTTTCCAAATGATTGGATGAACACAAATCAAAATACTATTACTAGGGAATAAACTCACTGAATACAGCGGGTTTTATTTCCAAGTAAGTACACATACTGTTGCTTTGTAGGACAACAGTTACTTTCTGAAAGTTCTGCCCTGAACCTCTAAAGATTTATCTCCAAATGAGAGAAGATTATGTGCATGTTGCAAGCTTTACTTCTACAGAAATCATGTCTCAAACACAGTGCTTTAGGGACCCTTACACATCTGTCCTTCTGAAAAAAGCAGGCACAAAGTATATGTTGAGAATGCTTGCCATTGACATCTGCATTTCTGATTTATTTACTCTTCAGTGTACACACTACAATTGAGGTGAAAACCTTTTGAGATGGAAACCTTTTGGTTATCTACACATCTAACTTCCTATTAGCCCATTGGCAAGATTAATTTGGTGTGCCACTTGATTCCTGCCCCCACCCCTTTTGGTCTGAGTTTTGCTTTGTTTTACCTCCTTTTCCATTCTGCTCCCTGGCAGCTGGCAAAAGTAGCAGCTGGCAATCCAACCAGAGAGCCAGAATTATTCTTACTCTTGCCCTAAACAGACCCTCAGACCTCAGCATTCAACCCCAAAATATTTTGTGCCACCTATATGCAACAATATTCATACAACCAATTGAATGTTGTTCTCTAAAATAAGCCTCAAGACAAATAAAGAGGGTCAGAGTCTGGAAAAGAAAAAAAAATCTTTATCTGCATACCTTGGTTCTTCAGAAAACCCCTCTTTCATTATGTCATCTTTCCATCGATGTTAACCATCGACAATTGGTTGGTAGCAGGACTGCTTCAGGTGAAGTAAGAGTAGGAGCAGTGAGGTAGGAACTAATGTCTCTGGCTGCAGTGAGACTTCTAAAAAGTGTTGTCATCTGAAACAGAGCCCAGATGTCTTGGATTGCCCCTGCTGATTCAGATCAGAGTTTGGAAACTTTTTTTTTTTTGATGATAACTCCCAGAATCTTCTAGCTAGCACATACAGTTTGGAAAAGTCACTTTTTGAACTACAGCTCCAAGAATCCCCCAGTCAATATTTGGAGATGCTTCCTTTAGTAGGCATCACACATATGAGAACTGTGCTTGTGAAAATGCTATGTGTGAATTCCTAACAGATAAATCTCACTGGCTGCACAGTTGTGATAGCAAATTAGATTCATAGAGAGCAGCTGTTCACACGCTTGTATCAGATTGCGGGCACACAAGTGGTTCTTACCACAATACTGGAAAATAATCACTCCAACTTGCTTCTAGGTTTTTCTGGTGACTCCTTTTGTACAGCTTTTACTCCTAGGACATTTCTGCGTGTTCCTTCCAATCTACCTCTTAAAGGAACCTTAATTTCACTGGATACTGAAAAGCTCTTTCTGGGGTGCCAAATTATTCTGAATTGTTCTGAGTTACTAAGGATGATGTTTATAAGGACCCTAAGTCGCTTTGGGAGGGAAACATTAGCTTATAAGTATTTTTTAATGATTAAAGCAATCAATTAACTAAAATTATTTCTTTAGCGAATAGATTTTGTAGCAGTCTGTAACATATATCAACATAAGCTACCTTGTCTGACAAAACTACCCAAATGATTTTAACAGGCCTTGTCAAAAAATGAGTCATTGTGGGTAACAGTCTCAAACATCCTTTATTCTCTATGGTTTAACTGGTTTTAATTTCCTGTCACAGAGGGGATGGTGGGAAAATGATCAGTAGGCACGTGCTTGGCCCGCACAGTCTCTCAAGCTAAAAATCATTCAGTATTCATCTTTCTAAGTACCTTCAGCTATGGTTATTCATGGCAGACATTTCTGAACACCATAGGATGTGGTCTGTGGCCTGTGAGAGGCAGATGTTCAACCAATAAAACTATTATTGTTGCCCTGATAGTGATCTGTATTGCTCTTGAATTTCTGCAACTGCATGAAGGCCCAAGAATCCTGGCTGGTGTGTGTGTATGTGTGTGTGTGAAATCTGCTTTCTAAGGAAAGATATTTCATTTCCACACTATTTGTTGGAGACCTAGTTTCTACAAAAAAACACTGTAAATCAGCTCATAACGTTGTATTAATTCCAGGCAAAAGACCTTTTTTCAGATCAAAACTCAAGCACTGATACTTTCTCCAATGTCTGTATACGTGTTTGTTGATTTTAAGAATATCCACATCGATTGTAAGCCAATGTATCTGGCAAGGGCAGAGGGGGAAAAAGAAACAACAACAAAAACCTCTAAAGCAAACTAGCTTCATAAATAAAACTGATGCAAAATATTTGATCATGAAAAAAACAACCCACATTGATATTGGTAGATGGAAATCCACTCAGTTTTCAGTCATTAACATTCTTCAGATGACATGTGCATGGTGAAGGAGCACACATGGCTTGCCTTACACACTTTTAGTTGAATGTCTGTAGGCATATTTGTGCTCTACGTGATGTGTGAGATTTTTTTTTACAAGGTTGTGGTTCATTCAAAGAAAATCCCACACATATACTTTTGATTACAGTTCAGCCTTCTCTGACCTGGAGCTTTCCAGCAAAGCCTTTGTGGGACATTGTACCTGAACTGTAGAGCATCTATCAAGTTTTGACATTTCAATAACATCCAGGTTAGATTACCTATTCACCCAGGTTATACTACCTATGTGCTTAATTACTTTTAAAATTGCCCAAACTGTGCAGAACTCAAAAGAGAGCTGTATCACAAATACTTCCCGAGAAAAATTGTTTCCAAGATTGAGCTGCACAAAGTTCAACTGTAAGTGATAGGCAATTGTATTTTATAGGTAGGGTCATACTGACATTTCAAAAGCAGGAAATTGCTGTCAAAGATAACTGAGAACTCTACACACTTCAAGGAAGTAAAAGTAAGTTGCTACAGTGGTATATAATTAGACAAATAACCTGAAAAACTCACCTGAATGTATTATCAAAAAGTGACCATGACATATACTGAAATGTTTTAGAGAAATGTTGAAACTGTGGCATATGCAGGTTTGGAGAAGCCTTTGTGGTCTTTCTAAAGCAAGGGTGGCAAACATGTGTTACTCCAGAAGTTGTTGGACTACAGTTCTGTCATCCTTCGCCACAAGCAGGAGATGATTGGAATTCTGGTCTAACATCTGGAAGGCCATGCCTGTCCTAAAGTCACAAGTTACCACATACCATGAGGTTCTTTAAATCAGCCTTCCTCAGTCTGTGCCCTATCCTCAGTCAGCATGCTCTTGTCATCATCTTTGTGTCTTAGGCCATTTCTGCCCTACACTGTCATAGTGCATTTTCAACATCCTATGGAATCCTGGGGTTTGCAGTTTAAGGAGGGGCCTTCAGAATTCTCAGCCAGAGAGCTCTTGGGCCTCAGTAAACTACAAACTCCAGAATTTCACAGGATGTTGTAAAGGTTTCTTTATCACTCTATGTAGCCAATGGCCACCACAACTTTTACAATGAACAGTTAAAATACAGTACAAATATATAATATAATTACGTGTTACAATAAAATAATAAAACAGTAAACACATAAATGAGCTATAGGATCACTGTATCAAGAATGATTTGATGTTGAAAGTGGAAAAATAGCACTATAACAGTGTAGTGCAGAAATGGCCTTACACTGAACTGATATACCAAGGGCAGGCAAACGGTGATCCCCCAAATGTTGTTGGACAGTCCTAACCACCATGACCAATGGTTGCAGGAGATGCACATCTGGAAAATCAGAAGTTGCCAGCGAATTTATAAGCTCTATTCCCTAGATAGTCTGGATTACAATTCCCATCATTGTAGTCCAAAGCATCTGGAGGGCACTAAGTTGGAGAAGGATTCTCAAAAACAGTGTTTCTCAGGCTATCTGCTGTGAGGGAACAGGTTTTTCCCCAACAGACTGGTATCATATTTTCATTGATTTTCATCTATACAATTCCTATTTCCGTCTTGAAAGTTGGTTGTGTACCAGCAACTGATGGCTTGTGGACCAGCACCATCACTTTCAGCAGGATTGCTCTATTTAATGTGGACTTCACAGTGTCTGAGCCTCTAGCATTGCATTTGCAAATTCCATCTGTGTTAAAAGAAACCTTACCAGTCTATAAATTCAGTGAAACAAATGATCTTTAATGGCTTTAGTGTTTCTGAAAGAGTGACCTGTTCTGTATCTTCATTATAGGCTTCATTATAGGCTATAAACTAAGTTTTGTGTGTGTGTGAAATGTACTCTGGGATTAACTATTACAGAATGGTCGTATGAATGTATCTTTCTGAAAAGTATTCTCTGGTTCTCTCCTCCCCACCCATTGTTTGTGGATTTGAAAAATAAATGCATTGCTCTGCACTAAAACTGGTATCAATGACCAAACAAACAAAAAACAGCAAACCACCAGCTAAGACTTGAAACTCACTCCCTTCTCAGCTGCATCATCATCATCATCATCATCATCATCATCATCATCATCATCTACTTGAGGCATAGTATTATAAATTTTGGTTCTGTAGATGAGTTTCCTACCTGGGCAGCTTTCTGCTTGCTTATCTGATCAGAATCTTTGAACAAGCCAAAGTGACCTGTCTCTGTTGATTCTCAAACACCAGGAATTGATATTTTAGACTTTCAGAGTCACAGAACCCACACAGAATGAGACCTATAGTTCTGACATGCGGCAGCATTGTCACCTGAATGGTTGTGAACAATTTCCTCAAATTTCAACCATTTGTCACATAGCATTTTAAAAAAACAAACAAACAAAACCTAGACAGAACACAAAACATCCCAAGATATCTTTTCCTTTTTCCCAGCATTGTAGAAAAGATATTGGCCTCAATCCCACTGTTAGTCTTGATTACAGCAAACCCATTGAATCAACGAGATTTATTTATGTGTTGACCCATCATTCAATAATTGATGGAATGAGTCCACTCTCACTGGGACTAAACAACAGGATGCAAGTGAAAAGGATAAAATGAACTTCTGTAACCATGTAAACATATATCATTGAATACTACAGTTAGGATTGTCCATGCCATCATATTTCCAAGTTCTATGTAAGTTTGTGAAAGTTGGACGATGAAGAAAGGTGATAGGAAGAAACTAAACTCATTGAAACTGTGTTGCTGGACAAGAATTTGTCGATACCCTGTCTAAAAAGACAAATGAATGAGTTCTATAGCAAATCAAATGTGAACTCTCCCTAGAAGCCAAGATGACTAAACTAAGATGGTAATACTTTGGCCATACCGTGAAAAGACATGGCTCACTAGAAAAGATGATAATGCTTGATAAGGTGGAAGACAGTAGGAAAAGAGAAAGATGGCATTAAAGATGGATAAACTCAATCAAGGAAGACACATCCGCAAGGCCTGAGCAAGTCAAAGTGGTCTTGATGGCAGTTAACAACAAACTTCTTGTCCAGCACAGCCAGCCAGGTACTGATTATAAAATATTTTTAAAAATAAGAAAGAAAGGCTACTTTAGCAAGTGACATCAGCCCTGGCATGGCCCTAGAAGTCCAGTTACTCTGTGGGAGGGGACTTAGATTTCAGCTCTGACGTCCAAACCTCACCATACCAGTGTAAGAAAGAATACCGAGAAGCCGGGGATTCTCCCTTTCTATGAATAAGCTGTGATTTGCATGTTCTGGAACTACTTTTCAACCATCAGACTGAGGGTCAAACTAGACTATTTATCATGTGTTTGGAAAAGGTGTTCCCTCAAGGGGTGAAAGACATTTGTGTGTCATAGCGCTTGATTGTTTTCACCTATATATTCTGTGTTCAGTGTGCATTGTCTTGTGGCTTGTCATTAGAAGGTAAACACAGGCTTCATTTGAAGTCTGCTGAACCACATATCTCTGGAGAAATCTTTTTCTGCTAGGGAATACATACTTCCAATAATATCTTGTTTGCTCCCCAAAACGCATTCAGCACATGGCTTTATATAATTCTGCCGTGATGACCTCCATGTGTGAGAGCATCTCCACAGATCAGACAATCGGCTCTGCTGTGAGAAAAAAAAACAAAAACCTTTTCATTCTATATCTGAGGCAGAATCTACACAGGTGAAATAATGTGACCTTACCTCCACCTCCATATGGAATATTCCTCTCATTCTGATGTGAAAGCATTTCTTTTTGATGCCTGAGGGCTTTAAGGTGATTTTTAAAAACCTCCAGTTTACTCTGCTGTTTTTGGAAAGAAGTTTTTTTTTAAAAAAATGTGGCTTGACCCTCAAATTGGGGTTGGGGTGTGGTGGAATCAGGAGTGGGGAGATAGGTGGGGCCAGGCTGGTGGGTGGGCAGTAGGGAGTTGACAGAGATTGTCTCCCAGGCTCCTGCTTGCTTACAAAGGGCTAGAACGATTAATACCATTTTTTTTTTGTTGTCTTTTCCCTTCGCTATCTGTACGTATGTGAAGCTTTGAATCTTCGATCTTTGAATGTTTGCTTGCCTTTAGATGTCCTTTTGAGTAAAGTGAGTCCCGTGGGACATGCGCTATAAAATACTTTCCTGGGAGTAAGCACAATTGAATTCAGTAGGACTTACGCGTGAGTACACCCGTACAAGAGTGCACCATATGCTGTCAATCCGACACCTGCTTTCCTGGCAATTATATTTAAAATATGAGAAAGCAAATTGGAGAGGTTGAAGTTAACACATGTGAAGGCTGGGGAAACTGCCCAGGTATGCATCCAAATTAATAGGAGTGCAATCAGAGTGATGGAAAGCAGAGAAAGGCGATTTGGTTATACACATTTCCGCACTAGCCTGTTATAGCGCGATGATTCCACTTTCAACATCCTCTGGAATCCTGGGGTTTGCAGTTTCGGGAGGGGCCGGCCGGCCCCTCCCGAAACTGCAAACCCCAGGATTCCAGAGGATGTTGAAAGTGGAATCATCGCGCTATAACAGGCTAGTGCGGAAATGGCCTATGGGAATATGTGCATCTATGGTGGGAAGAACAACAACGAAACAACAACCCTACAGCTGCTGTGGTCATGTAATCTGACATAAACTGACAAGCAGAACACATCCACGCAGCAGAAACACCCCCTTGTACTGATGTGACTACATGAGGCGGATCCAATGTGGCTTCCCAAATTGATTTCAGTTGGCATTAAAAAAGGGGTGTGTGGTAGTAAAGGGGTTGAGCTGTAGCAGGGCACTATACATGGAGCTGGGATACAGCCCTTGTGCAGATTCAGCCTAAAATGAAATTCTTTTGCAGCTTCCTCTTTGGTAATTTTTTAATCACTAAAAATTAGAAGAGATGAGGGACTGTGTATACTCACTCTACGTTAAGACCAGGACAGCCAGCAAACCTGAGGTTATTAATACAGCTTTGAAAAGGAGAAAGCTGAGTTTAAGACACCATCAAAAGACAGTGACATTCCATGTACAGCTGTGGGGTTTAGAGGTATGTTAAATTTCTGTATTAAAATATTTCCTTAAAACAAAAGGACTATGGTCTCTGCATTCCTCCGACATTCCAGAGGCTACCGTGGGGGAAGAAATGGTTTCTCAATCCCTGTTCCAGTCCAAAAGAGAATTTCCATCTCACCGTTCTGCCTAATTCTCTTGGTACTATTGATTTCCCCACAAATATGAGATTCTGAAATCTGGCATAGCAGAGGATGTTAACCCAACATACTTAAAGTGGTAGAATTCTAAGTTCATAGAATCCTAGAATCCTAGAATTGGAAGAGGTCACAATGACCATTGAGCCCAACTCCCTGCCATGCAGGAACACATACTCAAAGTACCCCCTGCAAACTGCTATCCAGCCTCTGTTTAAAATCCTCCAAAGAAGGTGACTCCACATTCTGAGGCAGCATATTCCACTGTCAGAGCCCTTACCACCAGGAAGTTCTTCCTGATGTTTAGGTGAAATCTCTTTTCCTGTAGTTTGAATCCATTGCTCTGTGTCCTAGTCTCCACGGCAGCAGAAAACAAGCTTGCTCCATCTTCAACATGACATCCCTTTGAACATTTAAACATGGCTATCATGTCACATCTTAACTTTCTTTTCATCAGGTTAAACATACCTAGCTCACTAAGCCACTCCTCATAAGGCACAGTTTCCAGACCCTTCACAATTTTGGTCACACCTCTTCTGGACACATTCCAGCTTGTCAATATCCTTCTTGAATTGTGGTGCCCAGAACTGGACACAGTATTCCAGGTGAGATCTGACCAAAGCAGAATAGAGTGGTATTATTACTTCCCCTGATCTCAAAGCTATACTCCTATTGACGCAGCCCAGAATTGCATTGGCTTTATTAGCTGCTTCGTCACACTGCTGGCTCATGTTCAGCTTGTGGTCTGCTAAGACTCCTAGATCCCTTTCAGACGTACTATTTTCAAGCCAGGTATCACTCATCCTATATCTGTGCATTTCATTCTTTCTTCCTAAATGTAGTACCTTACATTTCTCCCTGTTAAAATTCATTTTGTTAGCTTTGGCTAACAAAATGTTAGCTTTGCAATGTGAGATTTATGCAGGGACAATGGCATTTTATCTGGTATACAAACATAATCTGCCATCAGGTAAACATTTGTGAGGCTTTCATAAGAACTCGTAGGCAACAACTTATCACCTCTCTATAGATATTTGCAGCTACATAGAAATGGCAGGGGATAGGACTACTCAGCACATGCTGCTCTAGAGGTGAGGCATAGTCCATATAGCCTCATTTCCTCTCCACTGTTTGGGGCAGCAAGTAGGCTGTTCTTCTGGAAAGAACTAATCTCATCATGCGGTGGAGGTACAAATGACCCCCGCTATGCATTGAAAGAACTTGGGATGGAGGATGGGAGTGGTCATGAAGTGAGGCAGACCAGTCTCACTCCCACTACCGGCACGCCCCAGTGCTCATGTCTGGAAGATCTGTATGCCTGAGAGTGCTGGAAAAGGTCCTGGATGTCTGCCGATGTATTTATCTATGTATGCATTTATTAAAAAATTTCTACTACACCTTGTATCAAAAAGATCTCAGACTGATTTACAAATAAAATTAAAGCAATAAGTTAAACAAATTAACATGACAAAAATAATTGAAATAAGCTAAAAATGTATTAAACACAGATTTAAAAGATTACAGAGTTTTTGGACTGAGTTAATGAGGCCCAAAAGCCTTGATGTACAGCCAAGTTTTCACATGGCATCTACTGAAATGAGTGTTGGCACCAGTTGGGCCTTCAGGAGGAGGGCATTCCACAGCTGGGGTGCCATGCCTGAGAAGGCTCTTTCCCATGTGCCAACACAATGTATTGACCTCACTCATGGGACTCAGAGGAGGCCTCCCACCAGCAGGCCTCAGTCCTTGGGCAGCCACTTAAACATGTGCTTTTCCATGCAAGGAGGGACTCTGACCCAAATATGGCCCCTTCTGGTATGGAAGAGCTCTGCCAGCATACCTCAGTCTTTCTTGAGGCGGGAGAGCCTTTTCATCCTCAGACACATTTCACCCAGTGAGAATATCACTACACCTTGTATCAGTGTCAGAGCAACCTGTCCTTTGACACATTGCTTCAGTAAATGGGGAAGAGGAAAAGTGATTGGGGGGGAGGATACAACACCAAGTATTTCCAAATCAGCATGCCCACTGCTCATGCGATCTTTCTGGTAATGCTGTTCCGAGGAGGAAAATAGTGACTATCAGCCAAAAGGTGATCACAAAAGTGCAGATCATCCTCTGAGTTTTCTCTTCTGGAGCCTCAAAATGCATTTCCAAACAATAATGTTGCTGCTGTTGTTGTTGTGTGTCTTCAAATCCTTTCCAACTTATGGTGTGTCATGCCCCACTTCCAGAACATGGAGTATGACTCACAGTCTGAGACAGGGGGCATGCCAGGACCTGCTGTACAGGAAGAGGTTACAGTGCCACAAACAGAACAGGGGGCAGTGCCAGCTCCAGCAGAGAGTCCTGCCTCTTCAGACACAGAAGAGCACTTACCTGTACCCACCTTTGCAGACTGCAGACAGCAAAGAGAGACCCAGCGTCGCTCTCTCAGAATTTATGAATGGCAACAATTAATCAAGCCACAGCTGTGCTAGGCTTCAGACCTATATAGCTGATGTCCTTCTCCTCCAGGAGTTGTCAGAGCTTATCTGACCTTCTACGACACTGTCCCAGGACCCAGCCAGGACTCTTCTCAATGGCCACACCCTAGAGATATGAGAGGGACAGTAATTATGGCAGCCAGTGGAGGTGGAAAAGGAAGAGCTTGTTAATTAGGCCACAGTTGGCCAAGATGCTGAGGCTATATAGCCAGAGATCAAGATGGCAGAAAGCTGCTGGAATCTACTGACTCCATTGGTGGTGACAGCCTTGCTGACTCTTGCATTCTCTGCTCGTGTTCTTTGGACCTTGGACCTTTGCCTGGACTATAGATTGTGCTTGGACACTCTCTCCCTGGACTATTGGTGACGTCAGACTCAGTAGCTTTAGACTGCTTTTAGGACTTAACAAATGCTATTTGCTAGTTGCTGCTGATTACACAGCTGTGAAGCCTTGGCAGGCTGCCAGTACAGAACATGATGATCTTAAGATGAACCTATCATGGGGTTTTCTGGGGCTGAGAGTGTGTGATGAACCCAAGGTCAGCCAATGGGTTTCCATGGCCGAGTGGGGAATTGGACCCTGCTCTCCAGGTTCATAGTCCAACACTCAAACCATTACACCATCTTGGGTCTCTCTCCAAACATACCATTTGAAAATGTGGAGGTTACACTGCTCAAGTCTGTTCAGCCTAGCGAGTTTACCCCCTTGTTTTTTTGCCAGTAGTTCGCCTATACGTTTTGCCAAAGCCACCTGCTGATACATCATAGGAACTTGTTCTAAGGGAGTCTCAATATGACATAACTTGGGAAGTCAGGACACACGGCAACTAAAGAGAAGCCCTTTTGAGCCAGACTGAATCTTTAGGGGTCTCAAAATTCTCCCTCCCCTGCCCCATTCTTTATTTCATTTAATACTTCTCGCACACTTTTTCTTGTGGCAGGAAGCTCCTTGATGCTGACAATAAGTACAAACTGATGGTCTTTTAGCACCATGTACAGAGGTTGCTTCAGAGCCCACGGTGTAGTCATTGTGGTTGTGATGGGTTGACTAATCCACCCGTCCTGGCTCACAATGGTTCTAACGTATTTTCTCCCTCAGCCTCATGAAGGGATATATTTGACCCACAAACCAAGAAAAGCTCCATCTGTCCCACTGCATTGTGGAGAACTGGCTGATGAGCCATTTGGGCCAGACAAAGTAATTCAGTTCAAGTCTCCCACTGTTCCCATAAAACATTTTTTCCTGCATCACAAAGGGATGAATCAGCAGTAGCGATAGCAAGGCTTGCAGTGTGGCTGGAAAATATGAGGATCCCAGGGAATACAGTAATGAACATCAGGCTTCAAAGAGATTTTGTCATCCATTTTTCCCCTTGTCAAGCACACATTGAATATGTTAATCTTTATTTTTTTAAAATGTGCTGCCTTTCCCATACAGTATTTGCAAAACATGCCATGAACTTTCAGTAAAGCTGAGGAATTTTGCTTGCTATGACTTACCTTTGAAGACATGACTGACATACTGATTATTGATAAACCCAGTCCTAAAGGCACAGGCCTAAATCCTACTGTTAGTCTTGACTAGAGTAGATCCATTGAATCAGTAGGATTTCCCTACATGTTGACTCATCAGTCAGCAATTGACTGAATGGATCTACTCGACTTGGGACTAACTGATAGGATGCCAGCCATTGATGATTTCCAAAGACCCTGCCTAATTCTTTTCCATGAGGAGAGTAACTTAATGTATGCCTTTCAAGCCTTGCCCTACAGATTGGGCTAAAGCCCCCCCCCCCGCAACACCATCTGGCAAAGAAAGAGAAATTAAAAACTTCTGCACCAGCAAGGCTTGAATTTGCAACCACTGTGTGGAAAATATGCCACTGAAATTTCTGGAATGTGGTTCTCCACAGGGAGAGTCAACTATCCAGCAGCTGTAATGTATACACTAAATCTAGAGTGTGGAAAAGCTATTTTTTAGACCACAACTCCCAGAATTCCAGGAAATCCCACAATTCCCAGTGGCCATGGCGGCTATGGGATTCTGGAAGTTGTAGTCGAAAAAATAAATGTTCTGAGCTTTGGTTATGCCATGTTCCTGTTCACTTCTATGGGAGGCAGATACTGACTGCATACAACAGGAAATACCCATGTACACACGCAATTTTTCCAACTCATAGAATGTAACACCCTTATGATTTTCTATAATTACTTAGATCCTAAACAAAGCTTAATCCTAAACTCTGGGGTTAGCTTTCTTTGAAGCATGGTCCTAATGTGTAAATCTTTCGAGCTTCCTGTGGCATGCATAATCAATTTAGGGACATGGCTTTATTAAGGCCCAGTTACAGGACAGTTTCAGATAAGGGTGATTATTTTATTTTTTTTAGTAGCCGTACTTGGACAGGCAGAGGTGGCCATATAATCTCTGACGAACATATGCAAAAGGATACATGGAATTAAGGAGAAAATATACACCTGGAAAAGCTGCAGTCATTATTAAGTAGGAAATCAATTCAACGCTGTTATGCAATAATCCCAGCCTCGGCAACAATGTTCACTGAGTCCACAACAGACCTGTGATGGTGAGATAGGTAGGAGAATAAAACCAGTAACAGATCATATGCATTGCACACAAAAAACATGTCCGGTTCATTCCTTGATCAAAAGCATCTGAAGATAGCAGGTTAAAAATTTGGAATAAACTACGTTTTTGGTTGCAATCATCTGATACCTCCAACACCTACCAGTGACTAATTCATTCTGTCTGTAAATATGCAAATAAGATTGAGTCTCAGACTTCATGGCTACAGCATCTGCCCTAATTTTGGACTTTCATGTCTTTGTCTTCTCTCATCTCCTAGTTTTTGTAGCATATAGCTGAAAGACACACTACCCAAAATGATGGTCCATGGACTGGTGCCATTCTGCAAGCCGTCAACTGCTGGCCCACAGCAAGTTTCCAGGAAAGAAGAAACAGTTGCAGCACAAATATGGTGCTGATCCCTTCCATGTTGTGGGGAAAATGCTGGTCTACCACAAAACATTTTCTAGGAAGCACTAGCTGAAAGAATAATTCTGAAGAACTCAGATGCTTCAAACTTTTGTGGGACTTAGGTTGGTCCTAAAAAGGTATTACTAAATTGTGGAGTTTGTCCCCTCACTCAGTGGGCCAGGATGGACACACACACACATTTCTCAATCCTATTTATTGAAGAGATGATGGTGAATTGTTTCATTCTTGACATTCAGTGGGTCTTTCTTCAGAAGTGGTGTGGATATAAGTGAGGTATTGACAGGATAAAAGGAACCAGTCCCTAATTTAGTGGTGAAACACGGGACATTTCTTCAGAAAAAAAGTTCATAGTTCTCTAAAAACATTAGGATTACACATATAAAATGGTAGGAGAGGTAAAGAGCAATGTCAAGGGTTTTCTTCACCGCAAGAAGAACTTGAGAGCTGTGCAGAACCCTTTTTATCTGTTCTGGAGGTAATTCTGCTTCTTACACAGTCTTGTAGAATTTTGGTTGACTTTTTAAGTATGTTGGGATAGAGAGAGAGAGAGACTGAAATTTCTCACTGAAAGGATAAAGGTACTTTGTATGCTTTGTACATGTCCAGAGATATATTTTTAGAAAGGGCAAAGTTACTGTGGGGCTAAAACGTCATCATTAAGTGGACACATTGAAAGGAAGAGGGGTGAGACTAGAAGGCCAAGGTCACCTGTCCTAGATGAGGCCATGGCCAGCTGTTTGGATCTCTAAAGAGGAGCATCCCTATTAGGATGAGTTCATATTACAACACTATGTCTCAAGTCCCAGTAGTTATTTTCATCCTGCTGGGATCTATAGGAGACTGAGGTCTCATTTTTGTTGGGTTCAGTAAACTGAACCTACCAGCCCATTCACTAGGCAATGGGAACTTGTCTCCCAGGTACCCAGAAGCCCATCCCACCCAATCCTATTCATGATTACACAGCAATAAGTTCCACTGAGGTCAAGAGACTTCCTACTTAGCATTATGTGGGCCTTCATCACCATTTCACACATAGAATCACCAACTGCAACGATAAAGAGAGAACTTTGAGAAGACAGAGACAGTGTATTTTTCCACTGCTTGGGCTATTAAGAGGGGGGGTCATAGAACAGTTTGTTTATAAAGTAAGATGAATCATCTTTATAACACAAACCAAATCTAAAATTACTTCAATCTTTCTAGTGGGTTGAAGTGGTTTCTGCACAGTTCTGCAGCATGTGGCACAAGAGCCAAAGACCCTGTTAGCAGCATGTGCTGATTGCCTCTGGACTTTCCGCAAATCATGTCCATATGGACAAAGATCTATGAAGGATGGCTGAGACGGAATGAACCCTGGTTCAGTCCAGGGGGGTTGGAACTGAGAACCCAAAAGTACTTCCCTATGATTCCTTTATAGAATTAGTCAGAATAATCATGGGAATGATTGAGTCAGGGTCGGATTTTTTATGTTGTTATTTTTTAAAATACTGTGTGAATTCCAGAAGGGACTAGTCCTATCAATGGGAAGTTATATGTCTCCAGTGGCTCTTTTTAGGCCATGCTGTTGTTGCACTAGCTCCTATTTTGTTTCTGGATGTGAACTCTTGGTCTGTAAAATCCCATACCTTCCAACATTTCACAGATGAAAATCAGGACATGTGTGGCCATGACAGCGTCAGATCATGGTCAAGATGGCAAAAATTATTAAAGAGAAATAACACCCAGGCTAGGAGAGGCTGCTGGAGTTTGCTTTTGCCTGAGCCTACAGGGAAGGGAAAGGTCCCACTTCTTCTTTTCCTCTACTCCCCCCCCCCGCAGTGTGAAAACAGCATTTGAACTAAGGCCATTTCCGCACGTGGCGATGGAATAGCCCCGGTCCGGTACTTACCGGACTTCTTGGCTCGATGCTCGGGTCCAGGCTGCTCCGGAGCAGTGCGTGGCCTCCGCTCTGCACTGCTCCGGGTACAAAAATGGCGGCTTCCAGTTGGTGGAGGCTCTCCACCAACCGCTGAAGCTCGCCAGCCTAAAACCCGCCCCCGGCAGATCTGCAGGCTCGCACTGGTGCGAGCCTGCAAATCTGCACCGGAGCGCGGGAATGGAGTGGCACGGAGTGGTGTGCTCCGTGCTATTTAAAAACCTGAAGAAACAGGTTTTTAAAAAGCACGCTGCACGACCACTTCGGGTTGTTCCAGCGCGGACTGAGGTCCGGAACTATGTAAAATAGTCCGACCCAGTCCGCTCCCAGGTGCAGACGTCCTCTCTGGAGGATGCTCTGCACCGGTTTTTTAAGTCCGTGTGGAAATGGCCTATGTTTGATAAGGAAGTTGAGAACAAAGGGGGAAAGTGGGAGGAGGAGGAGGAAAAAAATGGGATGGCAGAAAATTAATTGGGACTGTCTTTGCCACATTGGGTCAGCAGGAGGCTGTGAAACCCTGCACAGCCAGAATCCTTATGATCACACTGATAAAGCACAAAAGGGATTCAAAGAACCAAGCTGCAGACAATGTAGGAAATGCACTAGTATGGCTGATAAATGGCTGCCATACCTCTGCTTAAAAATCTCTGATTAAGAGCACCCTCCACCTTCCGTGAAGGCCATCAGATTGAAACAGTATTTTTTAAAACAGGGAAGATCTAAACAATCTAGATGTAAAGAGACTCCCTCTTCCACATGTTTAACCTGGATACAACTGGAATGCTCAGCATAAAGGCCTTCTGGCAGCTCCCTGCAGAATGGGAGAAATTAAAACCCTTGTTGAAACAATGAGAAATGGATAACGCCTGATTTCATTTCATTTTCCATCTCCTGATGTAGGATACATCGCAATGCTAATGGTCCTAGATCCCTCTGTTTGGATAAAAAGTTTTTTTTTCAGTCAGACTTTTTCTCAACTTCCCTTATGAAATTTTAATTCTGTTATTCCTGAATCAGTCACTAGGGTTGAGATCCCACATTGCCCAGCATAGCATAAGAATTCAGCAAGCAGAAACCTGTTACAGCTCCCTACACTCAGGAACAATGGTTTTGCTTTCACAGACCCCCGAATAGCCATTCTGTGGCCAGTGGAGAGTGGGGATGACATGGAGAAGCGTCTGGCTATGCCCCATAACCAAATGTAGACTGATGACATCTCCCACTGAGATCTGCTGGAGTCTCAGTGGATGATGTTGTTGATCTGCACTTGGCTGTGGAGCACAGACACTTCTACAGTTCCCTGCACTCTCCACTAGCCACAAAATGGCCTTTGAGGGGATATCACAGCAAAATCATAAGCCCAGGGGAGCAGCGAGTGGTGGTCATCTGGGGGAGTGGAAGAGAATGCCAATCTCTGCAATGACCACCCCTGATGATATATGCATGCATAAAGCAGACTTACATTTGTCTATGCCACTAACAGGATACTTGCCTAACTGTGCAAACTATAGACCAATCTGTCTATTAAATATAGGCAAGACTGGCTAATTGGCTAATATCTGCCGAGGCTGGCTGTTAGCCAATTAGCTGTTAACTGTTACTGGATAAAAGGCTTCCAAATGTATCAACAACACTAATTCCAGGTAGATTCATTATTGGCAGAGAACTGATAATGTAAGATTAGTTACAAATTAATCTTAATCATTATCAACATGAAAAGACTTGATTCTGATGTCATTATTTCACTTGATGGAGGAAAAGGGATTTGAGAAAATTAATTGGCGGTCTATTTTTGTGACAGAAGGAATTTGTCTGCCCCAGTGGCATATCTAGTGTAAACAGTGCTGGGGCAAGCGTAGAAGTTGCACCACTACCTTCTTTCTCATACCTCCATCCCCACTCTTACATGCACGCCTTTTTTGCACACACCCCCCGGCATTGGCGCGTGGGGCACGTACCCTACTTGTCTCACCCTAGATACACCTCTGGTCTTCCCATCAGAATTTTTGCAATGGATTTTTTTAAGAAGTTTCTCCTAGGCAAAGGGTGATTACAAATGGATACTCTCTAGGTTTTTTTAATCTAACGCAGGAATGGGTAACTGTGACAAAGTGGAGAGAGGCAGTTCTCTGTTTGTATGAACCTCCCGGAACCTCATGGATTGCTAAAAATTCTCCCAACAAGTGGCTGGAAATATATTTCTGGATACATCCAGGAAAGATTTTTTAAAAAAAACAAATCAGGAAAACGGCAATCTGGGGACTCTGGATGGCTCAAAGGCTATGAAAACAGCCTTTGAGAGCAACCTGTGGATCCAGGGCTCTGCTTTGTCTCTGATCTAGAGCAAGACACCCAACAGAGATCTCCCTGCTTTGATATTTGATCTATGCTTGAAGCCCTTGGTGTGTGCAGCCATTCAAAATCCTCTGGCTTTAAACATGAAAATCGTGAATACAAAACTGTTTTATGTGCTGATGCCTTTTCTGGTTTATCTCTAGAGCCAATTCTTCTTTACCAATGCTGATAAAATTAACTGATAGCCTTGAGACCCTTTCCGGTTATACTATTAATTGCTCTTAGTCTGAGGCTAGGCCTAGTGGAGCCAGTATCTTAGGGATCCTCCAGGCTTCTCAATAGTTTCAGGAAATGCAAGGGCCTTCTGTTTTGGGATTTCATATATAGTAATACTTCATAACAGTTGTTTCCACTCCTGCATCCAATAATATCCTAAATATAACAGATTGTTAGCCCTTTTTTGCGGGTTGCTCTTTTCTCCCATTTGAGGTAGAGGTAAACTGTT
Organism: Cyclura pinguis; assembly: GCA_030412105.1. NCBI lineage: Eukaryota > Metazoa > Chordata > Lepidosauria > Squamata > Iguanidae > Cyclura > Cyclura pinguis. Next base: position 126,401,776 of record CM059599.1, read on the forward strand.
GTGTGCACATTGATTCCTTCCATTCTTGCATTTCCTCCCTGAACTCAACACCTCCTTCCCCTTTGCACTTCTTCCCTAGTATCTCCTTGTCTTGCCCATTATTTCTATTTAATGGTTTTTGGGTTTGTTTATTTATTTATTTTTTTTGCATATTTGTAGTGCTCATAGTGTTACGAGCCAGTGTGGTGTAGCGGTTTGAATGATTTAGGAGACCAAGGTTCATATCCTTGCTTGATCATGAAAAAACACTGGGTGACTTGGGGCAGGACACACACTCTCAACATCAGAGGAAGGCATTGGAGCTTCTATGAATAAATCTTGCCAAGAAAACCCCATGATAGGTTCACCTGAGGGTCACCATAGGTTGGAAATAACTTGAAGGCATACAACAGCAACTAATAGAGCTAAAGTGATAAAAGGCTGTGCCACTTTACCACTAGGACTCTAAAAAGAAGGGGGCAGAATTCAGGAATTCAGTCAGGGACCCGGAAGTACTATGAAAGAATGCGGGTCAGTATGACATCTATGTGGTAAAGATCACGTATCCATATAAATGACATCAGTGGGACCACCTAGAAATATAGCGAGAAAAAGTGGAACAATGGGTATGAACATGTAACATTTACCCAGGCTTGTATTAGAAACTCTAGGAACAGAAAAAACAAAAAACAAAAACAAAACCCATGTCCTATAGTGGGTGTAATATTGTGGCTACTACTAGAATTTCAGTAGCAACAAAAAGGGACAGAAATAATGTCAGATGTGCAGATGTATGACTAGATGGAAAGACAGATTCTCTGATAGATACAGCTCCATCTCCCACAAAATCCCAATGCTTTTGGCTGGCTGGTGGTGAGGAGGGGGAGCCAAACGTGTCAACAGGAAATCTCACTGGTGGCTGGAAGCTATTAGGTATTTAGGTATATTGGTTCTTCAGGGTGTAACTGAAAGGTTTAAGCTGGACTTCTCTGCAGGGCAGGTCTTTTGATCCGGTCACGTGGGCAACACTCGTATCAAATATTTGAGATAAGCGTTAATATATTTAAGATGCATGTTCTGCCAGAGATGTTGCTTATTCTTTGAACCGTTTCATTAAATATTCCTTAAGCCTAGTTAGAAAATTAATGCTATATCTAGGATTTTTTTTTTAAATGGAGACCTTCACTATCCCATTTTTCATCTAAAAACATACACTTGCCACTTTCTAAAAGAGGGTTTAATTTTTCAGTTTTGAGTTTGTATCATAAAGTCTATCTTTTGGCTTGTCCAAGCAGCTGGCAAGTATGGTTTGATTCAAATGCGCCTTCTTGAGCAATTTGGGAATTAATTTGTTTAGCACCTTTTTTGTTGGATTGACTTGGATTCTATCCATTTAAGGAATAAAGAGAAGGTGCTTTCTGCAGTTTCTGCAGCCAGGGTATGCTGGTATATGATGTCTGACCAACTGCAGTTTGATCTATATGCGCATGCTAAACCAAGGGTTGTAAGAGCCACTATGGCGTTGTAATTTAAATATTGGATTAGGACTCTAGAAGACCAAGGTTTGAATTCCTACTCAGCCATGGAAGCCCATTCAATGACCTTGGTCAAATCATACTCTCTCAGCCATAGAAAAAGAGAATGGAAAATGTCCTCTGAATCAAATCTTGCCAAAAAAACTGTATGACAGATTTGCCATAAATTGAAGCCAACATAAAGGCACATAACAATAGCAACAGCAGCAGCAACACCAACAACAAATCAATTGAGTGGTCCATGATGGTCCTTGGGCTATTTATTCAAGTCTGTCCTGTGCCTACAGGCAGTCAATGCTCAGAAAGACAGATTATTGTAGGGGAAGCAGGTACAGGTAAATCAATCCAGTTCATATCATGCTGGAAATGCATATCTGGAAATTCATGGAAAATGAACACGAGACACGGAGCAAGTTCTCAGCCACTTCAGAAGTCTTTACATGAAGCCATTCGTGCAGATAAACCAAGCCAAAGGGATATGACAAAGTCAAACATAGCCAGTCCAGAAGACAAGAATCCTAATGAGTACACGAGCACTGAGAGTACTACCAGCTGGAGAAACTGAATGGTTGTGAGCAATGAGAACTCACAGTAACTGCTAGGAGATTTATAGGTGACTCTGCATGCCAAGTGCTTGGTACTCAGACGTCTTTATTTAACAGATGTTGACTCTTATGATGTTGTTCCTTCTTTCTCCCCCAGATTCCAAAAGGCAGGGGTATTTCTTCACTGTCCATGAAGTCCTGTTTAAGAGTGACCCTTTCAGCTTTTTTTGGTCATCAGCTTCTCAGATTTGGGGAGGAAGCATTCAAGTGGGGCCAGAAACTTCCTCTGCATTAGATTCCTCAGGTTCCAGAAGGTGAGTTATGATAACAGTCTTTGGGATGATCTGGTGCAGCCTTTGGGGTCCCTAATGATCACCCAAGTCCCCAACACTCCTTCCATTCATTCAGCCAACCCTTCATTTTCTGGCTGACAAAATGTTAAAATATTGTTGAAAACATGGCAAGCCCCACTGCCCCACCCACAAAAGAGCAAGAATATCTATCTTAAAGAGCCACAAAGGTGACCAAGAAAGACGTGACATCACTTCCAGTTGTCTAAAATGGTGACTGTAGTGGTATGCTTTGGCCCTTCTGAATTCTGAAGGAACCAAACACTGGATGGTATCGCCTTCCAGACTCCATAGCATGCCCGTCTCTATGCTAAACTAACTTTGTGAGATAATCCTGATTGGAAAACTGTGAGACAATCCTTCTTTTGAAAGAAATTGGTAATTGTGAACTTTATACATTGGACCAATTGGTATGGCCAGATGATGATGATGATGATGTAATAGTGATGGTGAAGACAATTGTATTTTCAGTATTGCAGTCTACAAGCATTTACCCCATGAGCACCTCATAGTGTGGCCTAATTATAAAACATCTTGGTGTCACTACAAGCATCATCACTCAGAGTGCATCAGCCACATTTGCTGTGTTGGAAGCACTAATTGCATCCTCAGAGAAATGGAAATCAATGAGGGTAGTTTACAAATGTTTTAAAGCAAGAAAATTGCTGTCAATTAAGTTACAATTCAGTGGAGTTAGATTGTCCTGTGCAAATTAACCAGTGGAAAATTGTCCTAGCTTCAAAGTCTAAAATCACTAAAATCACAAAGATCTAAAATCTCAAACTGCATTTGGTTCAACAAGAAGTGATATTTCAGGTACATTGGACATCACTTAGTTGTGTGTGTGTGTGTGTGTGTGTGTGTGTGTGTTTGTTTTAGAAAGAAATTGGCCACTTCTGTTAAACATTAGCTTTAGTTGAAGATAATGCTTCCTTGTGACTTACAATGTGAGCATGCCCAGTCTGGACATATTGCAGTGTCTAACTTTCTATTAAGGAGGTTTTTGATATTTGTAAACTCATGTGTACTGTGACTTCTAACTTGACTAAAGTTCAGTGTTGTTGGGTCCTGTGTGTGCTGACTGTTACTTAAACACATGTATGCCAGAAAGACAAATATTCACTATCCACTATTTAAGAGACAGAAGAATTTACTGTTTTAGTCTTCCATGAGCTATGTATGCTATACAGTTCAAATCTGAGTGAATATACATTTGGACATATTTGCAGCTTATATTAATGTATTTGCCTAGCTTATGTTCATATCCTGTGTATTTCTTCTACCCTGTTTTGTCTCTCCCACTTTCTTTGCATACAGAAACAAAATATTTAAGGAATACATTTTTCATTTAGGAAACAGCTCCAGATAGCTTCCATATAGACCAGAGAAGATATCATAGACTGCTAAAAAGACAAATGAATAGGTCCTAAAGAAAAGCAAGTCTGAATTCTCACTAGAACCCAAAACAACTAAGCTGACAGTGTTGTACTTTGGCCATATTGTGAGTCTCACTGGAAAAGACAATAATGCTTGGCAAAATGGAAAGCAGTAGGAAAGGAGGAAGGCCATTTCCACACCATACCTCCTTCTGTTGTCATCCTGTTGTGGTCCCAACAGACCCATTGCCAAGAAGGGAGAGCAACACAAACTCTGGCTCCCTGCAGAAGGGAGCATGAGCAACACACTCCTTTCTCCCACAGCGCAGCTGGCCTCTTTCGTGTGCTGCGCTGGGGAAGGAAGTGTATGATCGCACCTGCACCCCTTCCAAATGGCCAGTGGTGATGGGAGCATTGAACAATCGTGGGAGTTTAACAGATTTTTTCAGTTAAGTGAATATCCCGTGATCACAATGGATGAGGGTGTGTTGGCAGTGGGACCACGATGACGTTGTGTGAAAGCACAACTCACAGACCACTTCCAACATGCCCCCATCACGTGACAGCAATGCCATGCAGAAATCACCAAAGACTGCATTACTGGTGGATTGATCCAATCTAAATGGCCACAACCCCTAAGTCTGCAAGACCTGAGCAGGGCAACTGATGACTTAGGATCTTGGAAGTCTCTCACTGATAATGTCACCATAAATCAAAGTCTTATGCACCAAATATGGAAGCCCCTACCTGGACCTAAATGCTCTGAAGGCACCAGATCTTGTCTGATTTTGGAAGCTAAGGAAGGAAGCCCTGCTTAGAACTTTGAGACTGCCAATGAATACTAGGTGCTGCAGTCTGTATTTCCGAGGAAGGAACTGGCAAAACCACTTCTGAATACTTCCTGCCTGAGAAAACCCTGTGAAAATCATGGGTTTGCCATAAGTCAGCAGGCATCTTGAAGGTACATACACATACACTTGGACATCAGCAAGCCAGAACATTTCAAATTGTGACCTTGGGGTTGTAGCAATTAAATTTAATGTTTTTATATCAGTTTTTGAGTATTACTATGGCCTGAATCCCATTGTTAGTCCCAGATCAATGGGGATCACTTATGTGAGCTCCATTGATTAAATGGGTTTCATTCTACTCGGGACTGAAAACTGGATTTGGTCTTCCATGTTTGTTTGTTTGTTTGTTTTTGGATGAGGATGAGGATGATGATGATGATGATGATGCTCTGGAAGCAAAATATATCTTTAGGGCTTCCCCCTCAACAGTAACATTAACAATACTTAATTCCAAAAAGAATAATTCAGTCACAGGTAACACTCCTTTTATGGGAGTACAGTGCACTTAATCATTGTGTATCGTACACACCCTATATTGTACACTATATGATATATTTAGTAGGGGGAGAAAAGAGTCAGTGGGGTAAACAGATATATATGTGTTTGTGTGGTTGTGTATACTGTATGCGTATACATTGTACAATATGTACAGACTGTGGCACCATAGGAAATGGCAGGAAGCCAAATGGAGATGAAGTGTTATAGGAAACTTCTGCTGAAATTTGGAAAATATTAGTTCCAGTACTCTCATTGGTCCTTCACACTGACTGTTGTCAGAAGAGTTGGTAGGGTGGGATGGCATCGCACATACAGAAGCAAGCATGTTAGAGGATTTTTTTTTAATGGAAACAGGGAATCCTGGCTGATCAACATTTCATTTTACATTAGTAAATATAGGTATGGACGTCAAGTGTGAAATCCAGGGCTCTATGTTAGGCACCCATAAAATGACAGGTGAAGAAGGCAGGGGCAAAGAAGCCTGACATTAGCACCCAGCTTCTGTAGGTTGTCAGGGCCCACTACTGGGGTTGATGCTGTTCACTACATATCCTTCCTTATTGTTTAAAATGGTTTATAGAGTACATATACTGTATTTATCAACAACAGAAAAAGCAATGTGTTTCAGACTATCTAACTATTACCTGGCTGTTGCAAGTAGGTTTTTTTTTAATTGGGGTATATGTGCTATACCTTTGTCTTCATTATTATGTTTTAAATGCTTTTTAAACTGTGTTATCAAAAATTAAGCCTTTTAATAGGATTGCTTATTTAATTGTTTTTCAACTTTTGTACCATAAACTGTTATAACTGAGTTTGGTTTCAGAGTATGCTGTACACTGTCTTGGGCCCTATAATGGGAGAATGGCAGAATGTACGTTAAATAAATGAAGAAAGAAAGAGTAAAATATAGTAGGAGTATGTGTGACTGAGCATGTACAGGGCTAGAGATGCTTATTATTTTTACTTTCAACATATATTGCTCTTTTCTACAACAAAATGCAGCTTGCTGGAAAGTGAAAATATTTAACATCAGGGTGGTAGAAGGAATTTCTCTTTTATTCCTGTAGTATTAATGATGCTATGGCTTAAATAATCATACAATGCAAAAATGCATGCACTCAAAGTATTTTTTAAAACAAATCTATTTTCTCTTTTTTTGTTTGTTTTCTTTCCTCTGTACCAGGAACACAGAAGCTGCAGTAAAGCATTGACTAGCATTGTGGAAGGATGGTAAGGAAAGAGAGAAATGTTAGTTGTACATAGGACAACTGAAATAAGATACACGGCTATATAAAAGATCCCTGTAAGATTGTTAAGTCCAGGACTGAACTACTTAGCTGTACCTTCGCTGCCTTGCGCAGGACAAGGCTTATTTAGTATACATTTGCTGAGAAGGGAGATAGAGCAATATCTGTTATTATCTCTGCTGGAAACTAGTGAATAAAGACTCAAATCCTATATCACAATGTAGATTTGCTCACAGAGTTCCACATCCCCCTGCTACACCTGATAAGTCCTGGAAGGAGTTGCTGCTTTTGCTTACTGATGGGGAAGAGAGGAAGTGGGAAGGTGATTCCAGCCAAGAAGCAGCAGCTGGGCTTAGCTTGGGGTGTGTGTGAAGAAATGAAGGTGCTCTCATAGATGGTGAGTACCCTCTTTTCCCTTCCCCTAGGAGCCCACAATAGCCCTGTCTTCATAGTCTGAATTGCCTCCTCTGTCCCCTTCCTACCAGTAAGCAGCAGCAGCAGCAACTCCTCCCAGGACTTGACAGTGGGGTGGGCTGGGGGAGGGATAGAGTGCAAAGGCAAAGTAATATTCCCTTGTATCCCATCCAAAAAGGAACATATGTGGAAGCTGGTTGAAATGTTACAGTGACCCTTTTTTATAGATGTAAATGTGTTAAAGAAGGTTGGATTCACACAGACTGTAAGTTGCAAAAAGTTTTTTCCCCTTAATGTTGCCAAAAGTTTTTTTCCCCCCTTAATCTGTCACTTTATATGGTCAGTGAGGCATTCACTTTTAAGAGAAAAGGCAAGTCCTTTTCATTCCACCTGTTTCTTCTGGGTCTTTCCTGCAGCATAGTTCTTTCCTTCCTGCCTGACCGTTGCAATTGGAAGGGCTGCTCTGTGGTGTGGAATATTATTCGAGTGAGTTTTTCTTTCATTGAATAAGCATTCAATGCACCATTCTAAGAATCTGCTCATCTTAACTATTTGTATGCAGACTTGGAAAAGGCAGGGAGAAAGTAATAAGGGCGTAACTGTTAATATGGACCCTTTCTGCACTCTAAATTTTTGTGACAACATCTAGTGGGGATCCCAGCATTGGCTTTGTTGAGAAGGGAGCACAACAGGAATGCTCCCCTCTGCACCAACTGGCTCCATGGTGAAGGGAATGCAATGGCCACACCTCTTCCTTCTGCAGCACATCTGAGTATTTTGCCAGGCTGCACTGGGGCTGGAAGCGCAGCCATTGTACTTTCTGTGGTTCTAGAGGACAAATAAGTCCATGATGGTGGTGCAACCGTGGGTCATTGATGGGGAAAACCCATCAATGATATTATCTGGAATTGCACTGCCTGGGGATGGGAGAAGGAATGGGACTGCAACAATATCATACAGAAGCATTGCCACGGTCCTGTCCTTCTCCTGTCCCCATGGGGGGTTAGGAGAGTGGTGTGGAAAGGGTCATAGCACTTGATGGCTAGTGCCTTTTATTTCCAGGGTTCAGTTCTTCTGTGTACAGGTAATCTATAATTTAAGTCAGGTGGAGTATGAGCAGAACTACTCCACTTTTATCACTGTCTCAGAATATGTCTCTTTGAATCATAGCTAAGAAAACCCAGCTCTTGGTGAAGGCTGAGCAAAGTTTCAGGATCTGCAGTATTTCTACCTTGAACCTTTGGTGTATGATAAAGTAGCACAAATAAAAGGAGTGATCATGGATTTAACATTTTTTAACAAATTAACACACTGAACAAACTCTTTTGCCAGAACAACACTAGAATCTAACATATTTATTATAAGAGAGGCTAACCTGAAAATTAATCTGTTAAGATTTCCTTGAAAACAGGCCCAACTGGATGCAAAAAGAGAAAGCTCAGTTCACACTACCAATCTGATATGATGCTAATGCAAGTTGAGCAGATCCCTGCATAGTTCATCACCTATTAAACTAGTTCACTCCAGTCAATCCACACTGGCTGAATCACTGTATGGATACTTTCTTTACACAGTTGAGCCACTGAGCTGTATTTAATTAGAATCAGGTTTTGTTTTGTTTGTTAACACATCTTGCTTGCTTCTTCTGTTTTTGCTTAAGAAAGACTGTATTTCTCTCTTGTCTAGCTTCCTGTCCTGTCTTTCTTTGACAGACACCAAAAAGCAATTTAAAAGGACAAGGTAGGTTACATTTCACTCATCAAGACTAGCTGACAACTTTAAAGATATGAAAGACCTGTAACTTCATGCAGCCCTTTGAAATTTTATAGCCAATGGTCATGATTTGCATCTTCTGAACCCTATCATGCTCTGTCCCACTCCCACAACTGTATAAATATGCTTAAAAACTGATGGCATTAATATCACTGTGTCATTGCATTTGAAAAAGTAGATTGATATCCATAAAGGCTCATGCTAAAATATAGAAGTGTTTCTAAATTCTGTCCCTCTTTCCCCCGTTTTTATTTATGAAGACCTATGTCCTTTCTGAGCCAATACTGCAGCTGCTGCACTACTTGCCAAAGGCCGAATCTACCCATGTAGGAAAAGAAAGAGCAAAGTACCACTTCATCTTGCATGATGAGGTAGAGAAGAGATACTTCTTTAGTATATGAATAGTGTCATATTGCTTTGTAAGCAGAGAACTATATAGAATGGGAAAAGTCTGAGTCAAGCCATTTACCTGTTATGTAAGTTTTCTATGTTAGGGACATTTCTTTCTTTCTTTCTTTCATTGGACCCAGTGTGGTGTAGTGGTTTGAATGCTGGGCTATAATTCTAGAAACCAGGGTTTGATTCCCCTCTTGGCCGTGGAAACCCACTGAGTGCGCTTGGGCATGTCACACTTCCTCAGCCTCCAAAAATCCTCATGGTAAGTTCACCTTAGGGTCACCATAAATCAGAAATGACTTGAAGACCCACAACAACAAGGTGTCATTCATATGTGTTACTCCATCTAACCTCTGTTACCTGATATAGTCCATTCTGTTACTTCAGGATTCCCTCATTTTTCAAGCATGTATAGATGATGCCAAATCCTAGATTTTCCACTTAACCTACTTTTCAATATTCTGATTCAATTATGTGAAATATCTGAAAATGTATATTGTCATTAAAACTCTAACAGCACAGCTCTGTACATGTCTGTGCCAAAGTAAAATCGTTAGAGATTACTGTTAGAGAAACAGGTGTAGGACTGCAACCTGAACAATGTAAATCACACTCATTTCTAGGGCCACCTTTTTCCATTTGTGTGTTCTCTTGTTCATCAAGATCAGCACTAAGAATTTTTCTCCTGAGCTGTCTTAGCGTGAAGTAAAATTCTGTGGTACCCATCAAAAGGTTAGTTTTCTTCTTAGTATTGTGGCTAAGGCATCCAGTCCCTGTGGAGGCCCATTAACTCAGCTGGTCCTCATTTTTCATAGCATGGGAGGATATCTGTATGCTTCTGCAGAACTGTTTCCTTATTGCTGTGTAATCTCATAATTTTAAATGGTCTAAACCTCACTGTAGTCATATTGAACACATTGTTGCTTTGATAAATTTATGTAGTACCAGCAACGTTGATCATTTTTTTAGAAATGCATTGTATACATTTTGACAACTCTGCTTTGTGCAAAAAAAGTGACTATTTAATGTACATTTTTTTTTAAAAAAAAGGAAGCTGGAAGTTAGGCCCTTACTTTACTATGCCATGATCCTACATTGTCCCATCACAATTGCCGGGATGGGATTGGAACCCGAATGCTCCCCCACCACACCAGTCAGCTGCTGATGGATGGGTAGTATTTGGGACATGCTTCTTCCTTCCACAGTATAGTTTGCTTCTTCCTGCACTGTGCTGCAGAAGGAAGCACTTGATAGCACTTCTGCATGTCTGTAGCTGACAGGACCATTGCACAAAGGGAGACCATTACTGTCCCCCCCCGCCCCCCCGGTAATGGTATACAGTGCAATCGTGATGGCTGGGATGTGACAGCAGTGGGACCACAACGATATCATACAATGTCACATGTCACAGACTGGCAGCAATGCATCCCCATTCTGGGATGGCACCGTCAAGCAATAAGGGCCTTTGTCTCTTAAAATGCATGCATGCGCACAGCTGCACTGTATATTTATTTGAAGCATGTCCCCCCGCTTGACTGCTCTTCAGCTGATATGGCCCTCAGAGAGATGCAAATGCAATCCTTGCTCATAGATTTAAAAATCTGAAAAAGTTACCACACAAAGTAAAAGCAGACGGGGAGAGTGGAGGGAAGAGGAGGAGGAGAAAGAAAATAGCAAACACAGATATCAGGTCTTCCAGTTAAATGGTAGTTCTTCCAATGAAGCAGACAGAAATATCCAGAGACCTCAATGGAGCTGATCTTTCCAGTGAGCTGATAGAATGGCCCTGCATCCCATGTGTCTCTCTGTCGGCTGCATTATTTGATTATAAGTTACCCAACCATGTCTGCCTCTATAAAGCTGCATTAGTAGCTGTGGAGACACCAAAACCTTTGAGTTGATTTTTTTTTTAAAACATCCCCACCATCATATATTCTTCTTCCTCCTGCTTGTACTGGATGCTTTTGAAAGACAAGAGTTTCAAATGAGGATGTGGAAAGGATGTGTGAGTGTGTGCACGTATATATACACAGCATTTCCATATATATACACACACATACAGAAAGAGAGAAGGAGGGAGTGACAATATCCCATTTCCACATCCCCACTCTCTTTTGAAACTCTTGTCTTTCAAAAGTGCCAATGCAAGCTGGAGGATGAAAAGTATATGATGGTTCTGATCTTTTCTAAAATACCTATTTATCTATCACTGTGGTAATTTGCTACCATAAGATAGAATGATGACTGTCTGTGGACGGCTTGAACAAACTCATGGAGGACAAAGCTACTGATAGCTACCAGTCATAACAGCTATGGATGGCTAAATGGTAGGTATACTAACACCACCTGAAACACTGTGCCTTTGTTTATCATTGTGAAAGTCAAAACTCAACAGCTCAAAGGGCAAGATGAATAATGTCAACTCCAATAGAGCTGGGTTGGTAATTGGCTAGAGAAGAACTGATCTGGTCTACTCTTATCTCTTTAGCAAAGCTTTGATTGGGCTCTTCCAGACTCATCTGAAGAAGCATGATATCTCATAACATATCTCCTTGTACCTGGCCAGGATTTGGCTATTGTTGTGACCTCTATGTCCACTTCTTTCATTCTTCCTTAGGGCTCTTCCTAGCAATATTTGGATTTGCACTAGAGCTGTTCCAAGGAATCATTTTTGTGATAACTGAAGCCCCTGTCGGAGCTACTGATGACAAGCAGCAGCTGTTGGTCCCTGTTGCTCAGGGTGGAGATGACGAGCAGCAGCTGTTGGTCCCTGTGGCTCTGGGTGGAGATGAGTCCTGCAGCTCAGGAGCTCCCCCTGCTGACATGGACCAAGCAGGCGCGGACGTTCCTCTGCCTGCTCCTTTAGGGCAACAGGGATCCGATTCTGAAGATGCTTTGGAGCCTGTGCCAATCAGCCCAAAAACAAGGCGGAGACTCAAGAGAGCTGAGCAAAGGGAGGCTTCCTTAAGTTCAAGAAGCGGTGACCGGCCACACCTGTGTGTGGGCTATATAACTGCCTGCCTGGAAGCTTTCCTTTGCTTGTGGCAAACTTTCTGCAAGCCCTCTCTTTGCCTGTTCCTTGTTTCCCCGCACCTGGCTCCTGGTACCTTGGATTGATCTCCTGGCCCCTGGATTTTGGACTCTGACTATGGCTTTCGCTTGTCGCTCAGGCTTAGGTAAAGGGACTGCCTATGAGTAATTGCTTGCTTTGATTCCTCCTGATGGGACTCTCTCTCTCTCTCTCCCTCTCCCTCTCCCTTCTCTGGGCTGGCTCGCTGCCCGGGTCTCTGACCTTGACAATTTTTTAAGGCAAAACAAAACAAGCCCTGGAGCATGGTTTGCTGAGGTGGTGCTGTAACTTGAAGGGAAAATATCCCCTTACTGGAAGAAACACAAAAACTTGGAATAATATTGCTATAATCATAGGGCTTTTCCACACTACATTGTTATAGTGCTATTATTCCAGTTTCAACATCCTATGGAATCCTGCAGTTTAGGAAGGCTTGCCGTTTAGGGAGGGGCATTTAGAATTCTCAGCCAGAGAGCTCTTTGGCCTCAGTAAACTACAAACCCCAGAATTACACAGGACATTGAAAATGGAATAATAGCACTATGACAGTGTAGTGCAGCAAGGCCTATACTGGAGGATCAGAATAAATGCCACAACTGGAACTGGAATTGCATAGCTCAGAGCAGAAAGGAGACAATATGGTGCATTGGTCTGAGTGTTGGACAAAAACTCTGGGAGACCAGCATTCAGATCTCTGCTCAGCCATGGAACTGTATCTGATGACTCTGGGCAAGTTCCATTCTCTCAGTGTAAGAGGAAGGCAAGCATAAATTGTCTCTGAACACATCTTGCCAAGAAAACCCTAGGATAGTGTTGCCATAAGCCAGAGTTGACTTGAAGGCACATAACAACAAATCACAAATCCAGGACAGCAACGGTTTCATTGGGATATTCATTCCGCTGCTTCCCCAAATTGTAGAACAAACTCCGCAGCCTCCAGCAACATTTGCACCTCTGGAGGAACCCATAGCAAAAGAAACAGCTGAAGCTTTCCAGCAGCTGAATGTGATAACTGCAACAACGCAACAGTTGTTAGCAGACAGAAGCTGCTTCAAGAATGGACAAGTCTAGATAGATCAGCTAAGGAGACTTCAAGTGCAGTTGGATGTGCAGTAAGTAGTAATATAATAAACTTGAGCTGTTCAGCAGAAGTTAAAAATGGGCAGAGCAATCCAGCAAAGCAAGAGTCCTGCTAACATAGTTGGGATTCTAAATATTCTTATACACTCTTCTCGGGCTAACCTGGTATCCCTCACCTGTTGGACATCATCTCTCAGCAACCCCAGCCACCATAGCCAGTAGTCAGAGATGATGAAAGCTGGAGTCCAGTAACATTTGTGTACTGGGCTTGGCAGCCCACCAAGGTTCCTCAGCTGCCTAATAAGCTAGATAATGGCAGCTCTGTAAAAGAGACTTGGGACTGAAGTAAACTCTTAGTAAAATACAACAACAGTCCAGAAAGAGAATAGTCCAAAAGCCAAACTGATAATCTGAGCAAATATCGAGGTCCAAGAGCCAAAGCACACAGGTAGAGAATGCAAGAATCACCACAGCTACCACCATCAGTAGTTTCCAGCAACCTTCTGTTGTTGAGGCCTCTGATTATATAGCCTCAGCATCCTGGTCAGCTGTATCCTAATTAATGAGCCCTTCCCACATAAGCACTGCCCAGGGCCTGCACTCTCCCTTTACTTCCTGCACTGGCTGCCATAAATATTGCCTTTTCATGTTCCTGGGATGTGGGTGCTAAGAAAGGAGCTGTCTGGGTCCTGGGGGAAGGGCATGAAAATCTGGGAACCGAATAACTGGAACCACTGCTCCAATCCAATTAAGAAAATGAAAAGCACTACAAACAAAAGCTGTAGGAAGTTGAACAGCCACCTGTCCAGCACCTATAGCAACACACCAGTCGTGGAACAATGCTCCATCTGTTAGTAAATATGAAGGCTGCTGTTTTCACTTTATCAGTCAATTAAGCAACAGTTTTATTAATGTGACATGCATAGTTGGTACAGAAAGAAAATAAGGGGTATGTTACCTCTAGATACATGACTAAGAAGAGAGTGTATGAAGCACAGAAAGAAGTAAAAGAAAGTTTGCAAGTATGAATCTTTCTTTCTTTTCTCTGCTACTAAGAGTCATAAAAATATTATTCAGACATATAGAATCATAGAATCATAAAATCATAGAATCATAGAAATGTAGAGTTGGAAGAGACCACACGGGCCATCCAGTCCAACCCCCTGCCATGCAGGAACACCCTCAAAGCACTCCCGACAGATGGCCATCCAGCCTCTGCTTAAAAACATCCAAAGAAGGAGACTCCATTCACTCCGAGGAAGCATATTCCACTGCCGGACAGCCCTGACCGTCAGGAAGTTCTTCCTGAGGTTCAAGTGGAATCTCCTTTCCTGCAGCTTGAATCCATCACTCCTTGTCCTGGTCTCTGGAGCAGCAGAAAACAAGCCCACTCCCTCCTCTACATGGCAACCCTTCAAATATTTAAACATGGCTATCATGTCCCCTCTTAACCTTCTCTTCTGCAGACTAAACATACTCAGCTCTCTAAGTCTATCCTCATAGGGCATGGCTTCCAGACCCCTCACTATTTTGGTCGCCCTCCTCTGGACCTGCTCCAGCTTGACCATGTCCTTCTTGAATTGGGGTGCCCAGAACTGGACACAGTATTCAAGATGAGGTCTAACCAAAGCAGAGTAGAGTGGTACCTGTACCTCCCTCGATCTAGACACCATACTCCTATTGATGCAGCCGAGAATGGCATTGGCTTTCTTGGCTGCCGCATCACACTGCTGACTCATGTTCAGCTTGTGGTCTATTAAGACTCGTAGATCCCTTTCACACGTACTGCTATCCAGCCACGTGTCCCCCATCCTATATTTCTGTATTCCATTTTTTCTACCTAAGTATGGGACCTTACACTTCTCTCTGTTGAATTTCATTTTGTTAGCCTTGGCCCAGCTCTCCAATCTGTCCGGGTCATTTTGAATTTTGATCCTGTCCTCTGGCATATTAGCAACTCCTCCCAATTTGGTGTCATCTGCAATTTGATGAGCATGCCCTCTATTCCTTCATCCAAGTCGTTGATGAAAATATTGAACAGCACTGGGCCCAGGACAGAACCCTGTGGCACCCCGCTAGTCACTTCTCTCCAGGATGAAAAGCAGCCATTGGTGAGCACCCTTTGGGAACGGTCAGTCAACCAGTTACAGATCCACCTGACAATAGCCCTGTCCAGCCCACATTTTACTAGCTTCTTTGCAAGAATGTCATGGGGAACTTTGTCAAAGGCCTTACTGAAATTGAGATATGCTACATCCACAGCATTCCCTTCATCTAAGCATAAGTAATGCTTGGTGGATTTTTTTCCTCCTCTTTTAAATTAAGTTTCTTATGTTTTAAGATTTTAAATAACTGCTGATCTGCTACTTGTTCTGTTTTATATTGTTTCCATATTGTATTGTGTTTTGTGTGATGGATGTATTGTGTTTGGATATTCTGTGACCTCATAGTAAATACATTGATGCAGGTAATTCTAATTCTGAGTGATGGTGCAGGTAAATTTCCCTGGAACACAAAATTTTACTGCAAGTCCATAAAAATATATAGCTAAAAGCCTGCATCAGAGGCATAGCTATGACATCTCCTGACTTGACCCTTGAAACCTACCTTGAAATCCAGTCAGACATCCTGGGCAACAGAGTTCTGCACTACTGGTTAGTGGAGAACTGCATGATGATATGACCAGCTCCCTCCTGCTAGCATGAGATGGAGCAACCAAGAGTTGTGACAAGACTCCACAGGGACGGCTGGTTGGCTTTTAAAGCTATTTTCAAGTGCTTTTATGTACCACCAAGTGAATAGGAAACAATCGTGCGGTCATAACGTAGCTTATGCACCACTGAAACATGGTACTAACATGATGCTGGCTGTACATCTCCAATGCAACAGCCTGATACTGTGGCCGTTTCTGCACTTGACTGGGTCCTGCTGATGTCCCTTCACCATCCTGGCATCACTTTTTCTGGGAAGGGAGCATGACGGGAATGGTCCCCACCGCACCTGGCTGGCTCTCTGTGGAAGGGAGCATGAGCAACATGCACCTACCTTCCACAGTGCAGCAGGCCTCTTTCCCATGCTGCACCGGGAAAGGAAGCATGTGATTGCACTTCTGCCCCTTCCGCATGGCTGAGGGTGATGGGAGCATCCTGCAATTGTGGGTGCTTAATGGATTTTTTCCATTAAGTCAATATCCTGTGATTGTGACACATGAGGATGTGCTGGCTGCAGGACCGTGATGATGTCGTGTGAAAACATGACCTGTGGACCGCTGCTACCACATCCCATTGTGGGACTGTGACGCCATGCTGAAATGGCCTGTGTCTCTTTTAAAAACTTTTTTTTCACAATGGCACATTATTTTTCAGCTTCACACTGTGTCTTCGGCAAGAAGAACATCCAGAGGTTGGAGAGCAGCAAAGCTCTGAATCTTAACTGTGATCCAAGACCCCTCTGTGGCTGAGAGTACCTGCCGTGTCTTGATGATCACACCCAAAGGCTGTAAACAATAGATCTAGAGACACTGAATTCTTTTCAACATCTGCTTTTCAAAGTTTTTTTCAAAGCTTTTCAAAGTATAGGGAGGGGGAACCTAAGCTCACACAAGAGGTCTTCAGGACAGAAAACCCAATAGGCTGTAATAGGCAGCCTGGATATAAATTGATCCCATTGTTCCTAACATGTCCATTTCCAGCAAGGGAGGCACAGCAGATATTTCCCCCTGGACAAAATTGATCATTGTCAGGAGAAACTGTGCTGTTTGTTTCCTGTACGAGAATTGTCAGGTAGACCTTGCAGCAGACAGTGGAGCTGGGCTCAGCTGGAGATGGCATCTAAAAGTCAAACTGGATGCCTGGTTTAATGTGGTTTGTTTCCCCCAAAAATGTAACCAGTAAACTGTAAGAGGAAAAAGCTTTGAGAAAGAGAGACTGAAAGCGGGGAGTGGGAGAGAATTTTCTTTAAGGATACAGATTGTTTTTTTAAGTCATTGTTTTAAAGCAGAGGTGACCAACTCTGGTGTGTCTGGGGGTCAACTTTCTGTCCTTATAAGCCTCTGAAGGTCAAATGGACTGCCAAAAATGCCTCCAATATTGTCCGAAACTAGGGATGGGACGCATCCAGAATTTTCTGAATCCAGATTCGAATCCCCGGAGGGTTCTGGGAATCCATGAATCTCACAAGTCTTGAATCTTTCGAATCCTTTTTTAAAAAAGAGTTTAAAAAGCAAGGGAAAGAAGGATAATCTTGGGCAAGACACACTCTTTCAGCCTTAGTAAAAGCCTAGGCAAAGGCTAAACTCCCTCTGAAGAAATCTGGCCAGGACAATTGTCACAGTTTTGCCTCAGGATCTTCCCAGATTGAAAATGACATGAAGGCCCTTTCTACACAGGCAGAAAAATGTGGATTTATCCCACATTTTCCTGCCTGTGTAAACAGGGCCACATACTACAGTACAAAGATAATACAGTTCAAAACTGGATTTTCTTTGCAGAGCTCCTTATGGCATCCTGGGGTTTGTAGTTTGATGATGCTCCAGCACACTTTGGCAGAGAAGGCTGTGACACCTTGTAAAATGACAAATCCCAGAATTGCGTATGAAAGAGCTTTGCAAGGAAGCTCTGCAAAAGAATCTTTCAGCTGTCCTTGAAATCTCAAGCCTGTAGCTTCCAGCCAAGTGCTGAACCTTAATATTTAAATGTTCAATTGAAATATCTTAGAATACAGTCCCAGCTGTAATTTCTGAAATTGTTAGCAAAGGCCATTATTACTCCAAGGGAAAAACTCACTTACTTGCCATTTCCCCTTGTGTGTCTGGTCTCCCAGGTTTTCAGGTGTCCCGGTCTCCAACAACTATTTGGTTGGTGGATTCAAAAGATTCAATTTGCCTATTTTGGCACAGGGATTCAGATTTGCGAATCTCAAACCCCTGCCCAGGATTCAAGGCTTCGGTTGGCCCATCCCTACCCAAAACCAAGTTATCTGGATATGTGCTTTTTGTTTTAAAAAGTGGGTATTTTTTTCTGTTTAACAGTGCAGGGCTGGAGTGTGGGCTGTTGGATCCCTGGGTCTGGCTCTAAATCTTCAGGACAAGGTAGAAGAATCTCAGGGAGAGAACACCGCCTTTAAAGATATACACCCAGACTTTGCTCTGAATCCTGTTATTTACCTCAACTAGAGTAGACCCACTGATTCAATGACATTTACCTATGTGCTGACTCACCATTCCACAATTCATTCAATGAGTCTATTTTATTATGGGACTAACCAACAGGATTCAGGAGATACACAAACATATTTGCATATGTGCTGCTGTAGACTGTTTTCTATTTAAAGCAGAGCTTGAAAAATATTCTTTGCTTGGACTTTAGCTCCCATGTGTTCTTAAAACTAATGCTTGTCCTTGTGTTAAACACAGCTGGGAAAAGTGTGTGTGCTTCTGTTCAAAGCAGAGCTTGGAAAACAGAATTTCAAGCCAGAGAAAAGTTTTCTTATTTATGTTTGACTTGATGTTCATTACTGGAATGACACGTTCTGCAACCTCTGGTTGCTTCTGGATGTATTGTGCTAAATTACATCCTCAGAGGCCATTCCTAATCCTGAAATCTCAGGGCCTTGGATGCTCCTGACCTGGCAATCCTAGGTCCCTGCCTCAATGAAGCAAGAAGACATGGACTCCAACTTCAAAATGAATTTGGAACACAAAGCAGCCATCTGCCTCCGCAGCAATTCTCCTGGAATACTTTGGTCTTAGCTGGACATCTGCAGTACAGGAACTCAGCTGAGGGTGGAGTTTGAAAAGCAGAATAAGGTTTAGGCTATAGTCTTATAAACATGCACCTAAGAGTAAGTCTTGTGGAAATCATTGAGATTTGCAGACACATACAGAGCTGTTGGACTTCATTTATATAGGAAGCCCCGCCTTTCAACATTGTGTGATCTGGTGACTCATTCTTTTGACACTTCTAAAATTAAGGACAAGTTCCATTAATTAGATGGGGGTTCCACTTTTTAATCAGTTTTCTTGCCTATGGAGAGTAACTTGGGACCACTTGTGTGCATGCACTGTTTGCAACACAAGCTGAGAGGGAGAAAAAAAGGCACCAAACCAGCTGAGAGATTTTGCAAGCAGTGTATGTGCATTCAGTCCTAAGTGAGCCTCTGTACGTCCTTTATGCTCCCTACAGCACAGGACATGGGTTCTGTTGGTCAGCCAATTCTGTTTTCTGACAGTGTTCGGGTTCCTAACCTGTCAAATAAGTGGGGGAAGCCTGTACCCTGGAGGACTTAGGGCCAGGATATAGATTGTGTGCTGCTGTGTTAAAAAGCCTGGTTGCAATATGCTTGTTGACTTGTTCTACCTTGGCCATTTCCACACTAAATGGTTATAGTCCTATCCTATGGAATCCTAGGGTTTGCAGTTACAGGAGGGGCCTCAAATGATGAAGAGCTGCTGTTGTGTCACTTTCTCTCTCTAATACAGACCAGCATTCTAAAACTAGATTAAAATCCCAGTTTATGCAAGTGGCTGGGGCAAAAGGGGTTATGGGAAGGGCCTCAAGGATTTATGACAATCATAATTTTTACAACTGTATCTTTCTTAATTACTTACATTCCATTTATCTCCTGAAGCTAAAGTATGGCCATTTCCACAAAGGCCCCTCCTGTAGCTGCAAACCCCAGGATTCCATAGGATGTTGAAAGTGAGATAACAGCACTATTACTGTCTACTGCAGAAATGGCCAAGGTAGGAGAAAAAATGCCCACTATCTCCTGACGTGTTCAACAATTACTCAAAAATGGTGGGAGCTCAGTGTCGTCATTTTGTCTCTGTATGCTGGTATTAGGCTTTTGGATAGATTAATTAGCATTATGGAAAGGAAGCCACTCCATGAACAGTTAAATCATCCACAATTTTCTCTGGCCATGATATGGGCACGAAGTAGAGTAGATTTGGTACCATTAGTTTAAGCAGAGCTTGCTCTTTCTTCACCCAGCTGCTTCATTTGACTACTGGCTGTTATCATTTAGATAATGTGTTTCTCCAGCCCTTCATATTTATATCCTGCAAATATTTACAATATCAGCAAATACTGAGCTCTCCTCTCTCGCTGATTCTTTGCTTAGCCAGCTCTGTCTACCATATTTATCTCTTTAATCTTTCTCCACGTTGTAAGTCAGCGCCTTCATCCCCTTAATCATGTTGGCTACTCTGAAGTGAAATCCCTCTAATTTGTCTACTGAATGAATCATTTGATGAGTTCTCTAAAGTGAAGTCAGTGGCGGCAAACTAAGGCAGGTTTCTCAGACTAATGCCTGCCTATATGGGTTACTGTGCTGAAAGAAAAAATAATATAGGGAGTATCCCAAGCATCAAGAGGGACAGAGATTATTACAGGATTCAAAAGCTGTTCCTAGGTTAAGGAAAATTAAAAAGAAATGAAGGAGGGTGGGAAGGCACCTGTGTATCTTTAACAGTTGTGGAGAAGTGGAAATTGGGATAAGTGCACTTTCTCATATGTGCAGGAGAGAAAAAGAAATTACTTTAGGCCATTTCATATCCTCCAACGGTCTTTATTTAACAGGGACAGTTTGATCAATCCTCTGCTGTCTCAGTTTTTCAGCGGCTTTAAAAATATCCCAGTTTTTCTCTTCTCCTCCCACTTTCCCCCTTTGTCCTCACTTTACTTCCATTAGTGCAAACTGAATTCAAAGTACAAAAGCAGTTTGCACTCAGTTAACCCAGCAGGGGAAGGATAGAGGGGGGAGTAGGATCTTGCTCTTCCCAATAGACTTAGGGAAAAGCAAACTGCTGCAGCCTCTCCTAGATTGTCTATTCTTCCTCATTCTTCTGCCATCTTATCCACATTCTGATGCTTGGCCATACGTATCCCACTTTTCATCTGTGACATGTTTGCAGGCATGGCAATTCTATGCAAATGTGCAGAAGCATTGTCCTCTACTGTACCTGCTCACCTGAGTTAAAGTTAGCAGTGTGCAATAAAAGCAAGAGTTAGTTTGAATCCTTCTTTGGAAAGGTGCCCAGTACCAGTACATCTTGGCATTGGCATATCTAGGCTCAGCAGCACCTGAGGCAAGCACGGAAATTGTGCCCATAAGTGTCGCTGCCGCCTCTGCCTCTGCACTGGCCCAAGAAGGACCCCTGTGAGAGTGGTGGCAATAGTGAGGGGGGGGGGACAGTGAGGGGGGCTGGCAAGGCTGTGGGGGGTGGCAGCAGGTGTGGGGGAGCTACAAGGGGGCAGTGGCAGGCATGGGGGTGGTCTGAGGGGATGGCAGCAGGTGCGGGGAATGGTGGTGGGCGTGGGCCAGGCGGGAGGTGGTGAGTGGCAGGAGTGAGGGCAGCAGGCTCAGGGGGGCATTGGCAGACAGGAGGGTGCCCCCCAGGCATTGACACCCAGGACACATACCTCAGTTGCCCCAACCTAGATACGCCTGTGCATCTTGGTCCATTTCAGAGTATTCCTGCTCCGGTGTCTAAATCTACTTCTATTTGCTTTGAAAATCTGACGTTTCAGATGTCATTTTGACTATGATGGGAAAATGAAGAAATACCTATTACATTTTATTTAAATATCTTGCGGTGGGGAACCTGCATGGTTTGAAAGACTATTCTGAGTTCCTTGACTTTCTGACTGGCTGCACCAACATGCCTGGCATGACTTTTCGTATGCCCAGAAGTAAAGCCTAGACACTGAAACAATCATCTTTATTTACTTTTTGTGATATTTAGCTGTTTTTTATTGCTGGTTTTTAGTCAGTCCCCACCATCAGAAACTTTTAGGTGGTACAACAGCCCTCTTGGATGCTTCTTGTCCTGATATGCTTGGATGAAATTTTCAGGCACAGTATGCTTTCTAAGAACCCTGCTGAACTCTGCCAAATGCCAGATGAAGAGGTCTTTGTGTAAGAGACCTTTATATACTATTATTGATTTGATTTAGGTATTTATAAACTGACTTTCTGCAATCAATCAAGGCGATAGTAACATAGACAATTCAGAAAATACAGCAATAAGTGGACAAAAATCAATAAGATACTGTAAAATATGCACTCCAACTGTTCTGATTTAGCAGGAACAGTTCTGATTAATTGTCTGTTGCTCCATCTTTTCGGCTGCTTTTAAAAACTGCCAGTTTTTCTCTCTTCTTTCCACTTGCCTCTTTTGTTCTCGCCTAACTTCCATGGCTGCAAATTCAATTCAAACTGTAAAAGTAGGGCCATTTCCACAATAGGCTGTTATAGCGCTATGATTCTACTTGCAACATCCTATGGAATCCTGGGGTTTGCATTTTTGGGAGGAGCCACTTGGCCCCTCCCAAAACTGCAAACCCCAGGATTCCATAGGATGTTGCAAGTGGAATCATAGTGCTATAACAGCCTAGTGTGGAAGTGGCCTAGGTTGCACTCACTTAAATCAGCAGGGGGGTGGAGAGAAGAAGGGGAGGTGAGATCTTGCCCTTCCCAGTAGACTCGGGCAAAATCAAACTGCTGCAGGCTCTCTGTGCTTGTGTGTTCTTTCTCTTTAATAACTTTTGCCATCTTGAACACACTCTGATGGTGCTTGGCCACACCTGTCCTGGTTTTCCTCTGTGAAATGTTGAAAAACATGTTTAAAAATCATGACAACATTTTCAAAAGCTAAGATAAAAGGATGTTATCTTGACAGTCTTCCTGAATGTAGAAACAGAGGGTACTCACTGCAACTTCAAAGTGGGAGCATTCTCAGAGTTTAAAAGCAAATGAAGGAATGGTAAACAGATGTCTTTCAGCACTCAAGAAAGCACTTTTTCTAAGTAAGGGCTATGCGTAGCATCCAGCGTGACCTTCAATAAGCATGGATAGACCTGGAACTTATGCTTGTTCTCCCCACGTTTAAATCTCACCCAACCAGGGTGGATTATTGCATAAGGCGGAGAGTTCTTCCAAATCCCTTCTGAAATTCCAGAAGAAGCCAGATTCAATTCAGATAGATTTGGAGGACAAACAAACTTTGCTTCAGACAAATCACAGATCTCTAAAGTATAGCTTGGCTCTCAGATTTTTTTTTTTTAATTTTATAGAGATGAGGTGAGTATATACAGTAATATGTGTGTATGTGAAATACAGGGGTTTAAAAGAGCAAATGGTATTTAGAGTTACACTGACAGCAAAAGTAGACAGAATACTTCATCTTAAATTATTATGTGAAAAACAGTTTTTTAAATCACAGTTATATGCGCACTTTTAAGTCTTCTCTATAGTTACGAAAGACAAAGCACTTGTTACTGTTAGGTTTTAAAACAAAAGTATAAGAACATTCAGGTTAGTTTCCAATGAAATTCTTTTCCTTTACTCTATTTCTTAATCTTGTATTCTTCCTTGTGTGCGCTCGCTTTTAACTTGACGGTGTGTATGAAATACTAGGATTTAAAAGTTCTTTTAAGCCTTTTTAAAGAAATTGTATTTTTGGAAAAAAAATTCTAAAGATATGCAGGGTTCATCAGCATAGCGATTTCCATACCAGAGACGTACAAGACAATGTATGGGCAATTCTTTAATGCAACCAAACAGGAGATTCATGCTACAAGCCCAAGCTAAGTGACACTGTTTCTTGAGATCTAGCATATTCTAAGTAACTATAGAGAGATGTGAGAATGATGGGTTAAGCAAAAGACTTGCTTAGCCTTGACAGAGTGAAATGTTTGAGGAGTATTGTCTTAAAATAGCCAGTCAGCTTCTGAGGGAAGCTAAGTGAACAGCAATTACATACATTCCAGACAGTAAGACCAGGCTAGTGAGTTGATGATTCACCTATTTGCTGAAGTGAGAAGGCTGGTTTCCCCCCCCCTCCCTTCTGTTTACAAGGATATCCTGTTATTTCATGTCCTGCCAGCTGTTTACATACTGCCAATATTCTTGGCTGCTGTTCAGGAAGCAAAGACCTTCCAACCTGCACAACAATGGGAAGCTCTCACAAGACAGAATGCTGAGAGAGGTGAACACATGGCTTTGACGCAAGGCACAGTGGTGAAACATTTAATCTCTGGGTGTTTGATTGGCAATTATCATGCAGATTAAATGCGGCACCGGTTTATTGCGATCAGCACTTCCACTCTCCCTCCCCATCTGTCTAATTCAATTTGTACAGCACATCACAGGTTATTAAATCAAACATGCTCAACAGAGAATTATCACGGGGGGGAAATTATTCGATACGGACGCAAACACATTCATAATATTCATACCACATCTTCTAACTGAACTCCTCAGTGTTGCTTATGGGATATTTAAAATACAATAAAATGGATAACTGGTATCTTTTATTCTTTCATTGGGTCGCCTTGTCTTCCTCATTCAAGTTGCCAGTGGTCTCACTGGTGCTGTAGGGAGGGGAAGGGAGCAAAGATTTAGGGTTCCTGAACAGAACAATATGTTTACAAGGCCTCCCTCTATCCTCAGCCACCACTCTAGAGCTGAATGTCTGACAGTGCCTCAATTACACAGGGCAGAATGAGGGATTTGCTCCCCTACACTTTTGGGGATGGGTAACCTTAGCCATTTTTAGAAGTCTAAAGGGATGAGGCCACGATTTGGCTAAAGTTGGCAGGACTTACAAAATGGGGCCGGTACACTCGGCTAAACATCCCCTCATCCTCTATAATTTGACTATTAATATCAGGGCTGCAGCATGCTGCAGGGGAAGTTCCTGTGCCCCAAAAATGGCTGCTGAAATAACCATTATTGTTCTTCCTAGGATGAAGCTTCCAATCCTCTGATCTGCATATAATGTCCCTTACAGTTCATAGCTCCATCTGTGTTACAGCTAGTTGCGCTGGTTTGTGAGTAGCTGCCAGAAAGGAGAAGGTATCTGATCCGAAAAGGAATAGATTTGCTAATGGCATATTTTCAGGTTGGCTGGTTTGACCTGGATTGTTGCCATACCCCCTAGTGCCCATTTACATCATTAGCTGCCTTTGTTTTCCAGCTTTCTTTTCTTTTTCCAAAGGGCAAGTATGAAACACTTGTAAAAAAACAAAGATACAAAGCAAAATATGCAGGCTCTATTCTGCCCAATTGTCCTGTGAAAAATGAGCCAGCACTTCCTTTTCAGTGATTTTAGCCAAGCAAGGCATAACTATGATTGATCTTTGAGGGACTGATGAGTTTAAAACACTGTAGGATGACAACCTGGTGTACGCAGGAGGGTCTTCTTGGTTCATTTTGAATTCTCCTTTTTTCCTTCTTCACTAGAGGAGCAAGTGATCATCATGCCTGGAAAACACTGGAAAAATTCGGAACTTTAATGTAACTGTGTTGGGAAGTGGTGTGTCCATCCAAAAACTAGAAGCAGTTGCAAAGATAGGATTTATGCTTTTCCTAAGAAGGCAATTTTTTTTATTTTTAAATATTTTTGAAAATTACCTTTCCAATAAAGTCAACAATTTTTTAAGATGGTGGCAGCACTGTAGCTAAAACATATTTTTATGGCTTGTTATATGGTTCCTTCATCAGGCTTTTTTTTTTTCACCTGTCAAACTCCTGCATTCCAAATAGCTTCAGCACAGGGGATAAGATGGAGGGATGGCCCACTGTTCCATATACAAATACCAGTTGTTCCAGTAATTGGTTCTCCCCCTCTCCCCCCATGATAATCTACATTTATAGGTGTCATAGTTCTAGGCTCTGACAAAAAACATCACCTCAATGGGAACTTTGAGCTATATCCGTTCCTCATACATCAGCATCTCTTCATGTGTCCCATCAGCACCCATTTCATGGGCACCCCAAATGAGGCTCTTCTTTTTTACTGCCACTTCTATGTCTTCTTAACCCCAAAGAATCCTGGTGAGTTATTAGTAACTTTTTATGGTCTGCAGCTAGTAAACAAAAGGGCTGGTGTTATCCCTGAAGGTTGGTGACTCAGAGGTCCACCTGTGGTGCCAGTGCTTCTGTGGATCAGTGAAGAATTGTTATCTCAAAAGGGGGCCTACAAGAGGGGATAAACTTACAGGATCTTTCCATGTGTGCACAAGTACTGGTACTTATACAGGGACACCAGTAGGAAATTAAAATAATGTTTTGTTTGGAAAAGATCACAAACACACACAAAATTCAAGAAGTGTCACAGCCAAACAAAGTGAACTGAAGGAAAAGAGGGAAAAATTGGATAACAAGAAATTGGGGACAACTGGGTAATATTTACCAATCCTGCAGAGAAGAGACAAAGCAATGTGGCTCAGACTAAGGGTAACAGCAGAGGGCTGTACCAGAACAGGAATCTGAGCAGCAGAGTGTTTCTGCCCTGAGGGGGGAGGTGTTAATGGCTCTCTGGCAGAACAAACAATGGGGTCTGGAACAGGCTAATGGCCTTAGCATTAGGTGACAAAGCATCGATGGGAATCGTGATAGCTTCTTGATGTCTGGGCAGGTGAGGAAACAAAGGAGAATTTCAGTGGGAAGAGGAAACAGGTGGATGACAATGGGTTGCTCTGTTGAGCCTGACCCACTGCCGCCACCACGCTTGCCGCAGTCTTCCTTGGCCCAGGGTAGTGGCAGCAGTGGCTGGAGGGGCAGCCCCTTCACCTGGGCCTCGACCACTGCAATGGCAGGAAAGCCAGCCCCTCCACTTGTTATGTTTGCATGACACACCTACACACTGCAGCCAAGAGATTAACGTATTGTGACACACAGTTTGGAAAGCCCTGAGTTGCACTGAGGAAAAGCTGGGTGCCCAACTGGGGTAAAACAGAGCACAGCTTTATTATTTTAACAATAACTACAGACTTAACAGTATTCTTAGTGAAAAAGAAAGTGATGAGCTGGGATGGCTTGAACCTGAGCTGAAACATGTGAGTGGCTAGCATGTGGGGTTGTTTCTCTGACCCCCTTTTGGATATAGGCTCCAGCTCACTCACCCAAATTACCACCAGTTGTGACAAACAGCACCTAAAGAATCTAGAGCAACTGGACAAGAGCATACCCACACAGAAACACACACACACACGCACAGCTCCATTAAACAATTACTACTTCCAATGTAAACGGCATGAATGATATCAAATAATTTTATCAGAGGTAAGCATGTCTGCAAGAGCCAGTGTTGTGTAGTGGTTTGAGCTTTGGACTATGACTCTGGAGAACAGAGGCCCTTTTCACATGTTGGGGGGGGGGAACGGTGTAGAGCGACCTCTCACGGAGGTCGTCTACGCCATAGAGTGGACTGGCGTGGACTACTTTTCGTAGTTCCACGCCAGAATCCACTCAGGAGCGGCCGGAACTAGCCGGGCTGCGTGTTTTTTTAAAACCTCTTTTTAGAGGTTTTTAAAAAGCACGGAACGCGCAGCCCTGTGCCGCTCCGTCGCCCGGCTCTAAAGTGGATCTGCAGGCACGCGCAAGTGCGTGCCTGCAGATCCACCGGGGGCGGGCTTCCGGCTGGCGAGCTTCTCCGGTTGGTAGACAGCCTTCACCAACCGGAAGCTGCCATCTGCGACGCCGGAGGAGTGTGGAGCAGCAAGCTCGTGCTGCTCCACGCGGCGACGGACTTACCCGGCTGGAGGTAAGCTCCGTTTTTGGGCGTTTTTGCCCGTTTCCCCCCCACATGTGAAAAAGGCCAGAGTTCAAATCCCCAGTCAGGCGTGGAAGCCTTGGGCAAGTCATACTCTTTCAGCCTCAGAGGAAGGTGAAGGCAAACCCTCTCTGAACAAATATTTTCATGAAACCCCCTTGATAGTTTTGCCTTAGGGTTGCCATAAGTTGAAGGCACACAACAACAGCAACAAGCGTGTATGTATTACGCTTTGGTAATAACACAACAATACTAGAAACAGAGGGTAATCTCCACAGAAGGTGACAAATGTTTCACAATAACATCCACAAAAAAATATTTCCAGGGCCCTCTAAAGCAACAAGCAACTACTTGAAGAGACCAAAAAGAAACAGAGGGTGGACAGGTACTTGGTGTCTGCCATAAGTCTGGCTGACTGCAAGGCTTGGGTTTTTATAAGCACATTGGAAATCCTGCAAGAGGTCGACACCTTGTGA
Organism: Cyclura pinguis; assembly: GCA_030412105.1. Classification (NCBI taxonomy): domain Eukaryota; kingdom Metazoa; phylum Chordata; class Lepidosauria; order Squamata; family Iguanidae; genus Cyclura; species Cyclura pinguis. The sequence goes on from CM059599.1 coordinate 126,429,929, forward strand.
GATTCCCAAGTCTAGTGAGATGAGAAGTCTTACAGGAATTGCAAGTGCCAGATTTTATGATGTTCAGTTTTCAGCCATCTTGAGATCTGGTGAAACCACCCCAAGCTGAGCAGACACCTGGAACCTTTTGACATTTCCCAGTTTACAGCATTGTGAGTCCATTTTAACCACTCCGATTCAATCCTATCACTGGTGGAGCTTGGAGTGTGTGGAGGGGAGGGCGGGAGGAGGTGGGGCTACGGCACGGGGGCATGGTTGCAGTGCATGGGGGCGTGGTTGTGGTGCATGGGGTGTGGCTAGGAGCTGGGTGCCCCCCCCCAAATTGCCACCGGGGGGGTGAACCGCCCCCATCACCCCCCCCCCCACTTGTATGCGACTGCATCCTGTGGAATCCTGGGCTTTATAGTTTGATCAGAGGCACCAGAGGATCTCTCTGGCTGAGAATTCTAAGTGCCCCTCCCCACACTGCCAATCCCAAGATTCCATAGGATGGAACCATGGCAGTTAAAGTGGAATCATACTGCTTTAACTGGGGAATGTGAAAAGGTCCCTCTAAACAAAAAGTCTCTCAGATCATCAGAACAAAATACTGGTTTCTGGTGTGATTGCAAATGTTCATTAACATCTGTTCCTTTAGGCTAGAGAAAACTGTTAGAGGCCAAGGCATTTAAAAGCACTGGACAATCCCAAGATTAGATTGCTTAGACTGAGGAGATAAATTTTTACAAATGCTATTTTACTCTGACAGTTACACAGTCTCTGGCCATTATCATGATGATGGTTTCACCATGTAACATCAGACTTTGGATAAACTAGCAGACACAACATTTTCAGGCTAAACGATAGTACTTGCTAGAGGTGGACCTATAATATTCTTTTTCAACTGCCAGTGTTTTAATTATATGATGGGGCTTGGTGAGGGAGCTAAAATTAGAAAGAGCTGAGTGGATTTTGATATGAAGGGGAAGGTTTTCTCTTTTACTTGAGGAAATTATATTTCTGAGAGAAATGTGAAACCAGAGAGACCAAAATGACTTTGTATCATTTTCTTCAGCTATAGGGTGGAGGAGGCTAAGCAAACCAAAGGTCATAACACAGAGACTCATCTATTTATAAGTGAAAAAACCAAGAAATTACAAAGGGGAAAGGAATCAGTTAAAATGGAGCATGTGTGTCTTTAACTGCAAAAGCACAGTGACAGTTAACAAACTGCATTCAGGTTTTTGCATACTCTCCTGACCAAAATTAAATATATAAATAAATAAATAAACACTAGTGCTCCCACTCAGGCTAATATTACCCTCTGTGCAGCCTTTCTAATAACCTTTCCTATTTTAAAAATAGAACATGTGTCTATCCAAGCTGAAAAGTCATTCTTATCAAAGGGCAGAGGTTGAGCGTACACAGAACTTCTTGAAATTATTTTTTTTTCACTACAGTTCCCGCAATGCTGGCTCGTTTTTAAATATTTTATGTGTAGACATTGATGCGAATGCATACTGAAAACTATTATGTGCACACTTTTGTGACTTGTAGATTTTGTTGCACAATGAATTCTTATTCTTTCATTCTGTCTAATTCTCTTTTTCTGTAGTTTTTCTTGGACAATAAAGTCTTATTCTCTCCCTTCTAGAAAGGTTGCAGCTATTATTTGCTTCAAACACACATCTATAAATAGTACATTGTGCTTTCTTTCAAGTTTTTTTTTTTAAATGCCTTAGTCCAGCACTTGAACCACTTCACTTTGCTGGCTCGCGAAACAGTTACAAATGAGTACAGATGAGGAAATCTAGGTGACTTTTTCATATTTCTGATTGCTACTTAGTCATGAATGTGACACGGGCCATTTCCGCACTAGACTGTTATAGTGTTATTGTTCCACTTTCAACATCCTGTGGAATCCTGGCATTTGCAGTTTAGGGAGGGGCCTTTGAGCCCTTCAATGAGCCATGGTGATAGAGAATACAGGTCAGCATCTCTTTGCAGCCACACTCTCCAGCTTCAGGTTCAGCTTTGCTTCCACAGCAGGAAGTTAACTATAAAAGTAACATTCAGATTGCAGATAATCACTAAAGGGAGTGACATTATTCTTTGCCAAATGCACACATAGGGCAGCCTCTGTAAGATTCTGGTGCTACAAATTGAGGTGGGAGCTATTTGAGGCACATGGCTTGTGTGTTTTCCCTGCCTACTGTAGCCTCACTCATTCCTCCATTTGTCCTCCCCTGGTCATTTGGATCTCCCATCCCCAAAAGTGTCCTCTTTTTTCTCTTCAGAGCTACCAGTCTACCTAAGCCCTGGATGAGATGCCACTACCTGACCATCCCTTGCCTTTCAACTGTCCCAGTTTGGCAGGGACAGTTCCAAATAATCTTCTGTCATCTCACTTTTTCAGTTTGCTTTTACAATGTCCCATTTTCTTTCCCCTTCTCCCCCCTTTTGTCCTCATCTTACTTCAATGGCTGAAAGCTGAGTTCAAAATGAAAAAGTATTTGGTACTTCATTAACTTAGCAGAGGGGAGTGGAGACGAGAGAGAGGAAGCTTGCTTTCCCCAATAGTTTTGGGCAAAGGAAACGGCTGTATCCTCTCCTAGCTTGTGTGGTCTTCTTTTGCCATCATGACCACACTCTGCTGTTGCTGGGCCACATGTCTCCGTTTTCATGTGTGAGATGTTGGCGGGTATGCCATCCTGCCTTAGGAAGGCGGTCGTGTGTCCTGCCAGCTTCCCTCATACTCCTTCTCTCTTCACAGAAACACAGATCAAAAACACGAGATTACAGGAAGCCCTCATCTTTTGACACCTTTTTTCTGATGACTCGCTCTTCTGACACTTCCAAATTAAGTACAAGTTCCAATAATTCAATGAGGGTTCTGCTCTTTTATTAGCTCTTCTTGCCCGTGGAGGGTTGCTTGGAACCACCCCTATATGCACGCTGCTTGCAAACCAAGCTGGGAGGGGGGAAAGGTGCTAAGCCACCTGAGAGACTTTGCAAGCAGTGAATGTGTGGTAGTTCCCAAGTGAGCCTCCTTAATTCTTGCATGATTTCTACAGAACATTGGTTCTGCTTTTCAATCTATTTCATTTTCAGACAACGCTCTGGCCCCTAGCTATCAGATAAGTGGGGAAAACCTGTATGATGTCTGCTGTCCTATTCTCATTTACCTGAGACTAAGCAGTAGTGAGTTTAGTGGGATTTAATTCTGAGTAGATACGTGTAACTACACTCACCTTAGCAGCACTCTTGTGTGGTGGTGGGAACGTGGAGCTTGACATTCTGCTGTAGTGGAGCAGCGGGAGCATGTTGGCCCTGAAACAGCATATGGTGTGGCTTCTAACCCACCAGGCCCACTACTTCCTGGAAGTAGTTGGGGAAAATCAGCGAGCAATGTGTTGGGATATGAATCCAAATATAAAGGTAGGATTCATTTAGTGGTGGGAAGGAGGCAAAATGAACACTGGGATGAATAAACACTATACTGTAAGGCTTGAAGCAATAAAGTGTCCAGAAAGTATATGATCCTGAAATGTGCTGGTAACTTTTCTCTCTGCCTGCAGAATTGAGAGCCAGTTGTAGACTTCAGTCAGGGATACTTAATAGTGGAGTAGCCGCTGCCTGGCAGTTGTGAGAGGTCAGACTGATACTGCTTCTGCTGCTCTCCTTCCTTGTCTTCTCTTAATTTTCTTTGGGCCATCTCTGTCGTGGTCTTTCTCCCTCTTTCCTGCTTCAGAGTTGCCTCCAACTTTTCTCTCCTTACAGTCTCTTCAGAAACCTCCTTCCCTGTCTCTGCCTCAGCTCTTCAGGCACAACAAGGGTTGAACGCTAAGCACTCCAGGAGGGGGCTGCACTGCTCATGGTTACACACGTGAAGAAGCGTGTTGCCAGAGACACATTGATACCAAAGAGTTATAGCTCAGCTACAGCTGTTGTCTGATTGATGAATTTAAATGCTACCTTTCTCCAAAGACTGGGAACCGAAGACAGCTCACAAGAAGATTATGAGATACAGATAAAAGCAGGAAAAAAATGAAAAAATTAAGATAACTGTATAATTTATAAATTTGATAATTATAAACTACATTCAAATTAAAAAAAAATAAAAAGTGCGGCACCCACCAATTAAAACCCCTTCCTCAGCAATGTATCAGTGTCAAAACTCTGCCTGAAAAGAAAGCTGATTGCCTTTAGAATTGTTAATATACACAGCACATATGCAATAACAGTTTCTGTCTCAGAGGGCTACAGTCTTTCCATCATCTGTGATCAGATATCGCAGTAACTGTTTGGGTACAGGTCATATCTTGCATTGCTGCAGCTATTAGCTGTGGAATCAAGATACCAGTTGCTTTTAATTTTATCTGGATTTAAACATGTTCTAGTGGCCAATTGTTTACAGGAAGGTGCCACGCTTCACTCACTCAGCCTGCTTGCTCCAAAAAAATCTTTCTCAGTGAGTTATAGTGGCCACTGGCAAAGCTGACTGGAGTTAATGTTGAGTTCCAGCTCTTTTTCCAATCCCCTCCTTTATGACTTGGTGTTTTCCCTGATGAATTCCATTTGAGTTTGGCTGTTTTCAACAGAGAGGTGATTATGTACATATAACATTTAAATGAAATATGTGAAACCATTTAAGCTCTAAGGGAGGGATGAGAATTCAAGTGTGAAGAACAACGTTTTCACCTCCCGGTCTGCTTATAAAACCTCCCACTTAAATCCCCAGCTGCATAAACCCATCAAGATCCATCACGAAAATCCTGCTAGAATATAAAACACTTCTCATTAATAGAAATAAATACTTATGCTGTACTATTCCTAAGGCAACTGTAAGAATGTGCAAGTCTTCAAAATGGTCTGGTATAACTAGGCTAGGAGATCAACAAGGCTTCTGCTTAGGACAACTGACTTCTTTATCCTATTGTAGCTTGCTTCTAGCTTGTGGAAAATTAAACTATTCCTTTCTATTTGATCTCAAGTGTTTCTTGTGGCACCCTTGAGTAACTATTATTTTAGTTCTCCCAGATTACTAGCACATTCTGACCGGTTTTTGGAATCACCAGAGGTCCTTTCACACTTCACAGTTGTAGCACTATGATTCCACTTTAACTGTCACAACTGCATCCCAAGGAATCCTGGGATATGTAGTTTTGTAGAGGCACTAGAAGAGCTTTCTATTGCTCAAATCTGGGGACATGCATCAGACCCCATCAAGTTTTGATTACTTTTAATTGTTGAAATTAAAACAGCAAAGGAAAAAAAAGGTAGATTCTGCCCTTGCCCCTGCTTCAGGATCACTCAATTCTTATTCTTCTTGTTTTCATTTGCTTTCATTTGTTTTCCACATGGGATTGGTCTTTCTCATAAGTGGATACCAAGATCATATGGAGTTTCACCTCCCTCCACAACTCTTGTCTCTAGAGGGGCAGCTCAACCTTGTAAAACATTTTTACTCCTTCCAGCTTTCTCCCTCTGTCTCCCAGACTGTGTACAAGTACTCTGTCCCATTTTTAATATCTCCTGAACCTTCAGTGTTATTCCTGAGGAAATTCTGAATCCCTAATATGGATGACTTTAGGAAGTACACCCTAGATCATGTGCAGGGATGAGTTAATCTGTGAATGTTAGTTTCTATAGGTTTCTCATTTTTTCCAGTACTGTGTTCTGTTTTGCTTCTGCATCAGTTGCAACTTCTATTTTTTTTTAAAAAAACCTGTCACTAAATCTGTGAGCTTTTTCATACCTTCAGTTATCTGTGTTTTGGTATACAATTTTGCCCAATAGACATATTTTGAAATCAATTTCCCTTTATATGACGTTAGTTTGTATGTTTCTCCACCAGTACATGCTGTTCGTGCACATTTTGCTGACACATGCATTTTTGTTCCCTTGTTTGAGCAGCAAAGTGTACTGCAAAAATTCTGAGAAGTCTGAATATGAAAAAGACAGCTGTGTTCTACTTGTATTTCCCTTTTATTTGAGAAGTAAAGGCATCAAAATACAAACTGAAGAAAAGACTTCCTCATCTCTACTCTTGTGTTAATGTTCTTCCAAAGAAACATGACAAGACAAAAGTTCAGTGACCAAGTGTGGGTTTGAGAGATCCTTTTATTCTATGTTATTTATTTATTTAATTTATACCACATTTTTCTCCCATTAGGGACCCAAAACAGCTTATACTGTATGCTAAAACAAAGTAACTAAACCAATGTGATACACACAAATTTTAAAAAGCAATTAAACAACAATCCACTTAAAAAAAACACATTAATTTGGAGCAATTAAAAACACATTGGCTGGAATTCTCTATGGCTGTTACAAATGCATATCCTAAAGTTACACGCTCATTACTATTACATATTCACATTCCTTGCCTTGCCCCTAGCTTATTCCCACAGTCCCCACTTACAAGGCAGTGGCCACTATGATTGAAGGAAGTCTGTTGCTTTGTTGATCAGGAATTGGCTGACTGATGTTCCCATGAACCTCACAAAAGCAATCTCTGGTGCAAGGGGGAAATTCGACAGGGGCTGTGTTTCTGTCTGTTGCGATGGAGATTGAAGGGAAGGGGTCGAAATGGCAGTCGGCCACTTCCTGAGCAACAGGGGAACAGAACCCCCATTGATCAAAGTGGCTGCTGCCTGATAAGTGGGAAATAGGGAGGGCCAAGCTGAGATTCATTGCATAGCACCATAACTACAGTGCTTATGCATACATAAATCCTAGATGGGATTTTGACTATCAAAACATATAATATACAAGTTGAACCTCTCTTCTCTGGAATCCCCGAAACCATAAGTGTTTCACAGTTCTGATTCTTTTCCCCCAGATTTTTGAATACAGTACGTTTTTGGAATAGCCTCACATCTTGTTTGTTTGCTATTCGTGCTGTGTATGAAATTAGAGGCTCGAGTGAGAGACTAAAGATCTGTGAAAAGCTAGGAAGCCAAGCATAATCCTCAGCATGAATCCACACCTCCTACCATTTCTCAGATTGCCAGTCTTTCTCTTTGTGCTGCCAGCCACCCACTTCTGCCTTTCAGGTAGTGGCTGTGGTGCTCCTGTTTGTTCATCTCTCAGACCTGAGGACTGCCACAGCTGCCATCTTGAAGGTGGAAGCAGGCAGTTGATGGCAAAAAGAGAGAAACTGAGGATCTGAGAAATGAACAAGCAGGAGCGTGACATCTGCCACCTTGAAGGTAGAAGTGAGCGGGTGGTGGCAATGAGGTTTTCAGCTTTCAGATGTCCACATAAAGGAGGTTCAACCTGTATTAAAAAAAACACTACTCCAACCAGTTAAAAGCTGAAGGCCTGTTTAAATAAGATCTTTGCTTGCTGGCAAAAAGAGAGCAGAGAAGAAGGCAATTGAGCCTATCTTGAAAGAGAGTTCCATAGCTTGAGAGCAGTCAACAGAAAGGGTTTCTCCCAAGTTCTAAACACACAGACCTGTGGTTTTGTTGGTGGGACCAAGAGACCTCCCTTGAATATCTTAAAATCTGGACAGGCTTATATATGGAGATACAGTTTTTCAGATCATTTATGAATGCAACACTTTTATTTATGGTATTTTATGTCACAATAAAAGAGCCAGTGTGTTGTAGTAGCACTCTAGGAGAAGAGAATTCAAATCCCTGCTCAGCTATGGTAACCCACTGAATGACTTTAGGCAAATTACACTCTCTCAGTGTCAGAGGGAGGCAAAGGCTAATCCCCCTCTGAATAAATCTAGCCAAGAAAACCCTGTGATGAGTTCACTTTAGGGTCGCTATGAGTCAGAAATGACTTGATGGCACACTACAACAATAAAATTCAATGTAGTGGTTTTTCTAATAATCATTTTTATGAATAGTCCGATGCATAATTTTTACACACATGCCCTTATCACAGTCTTGCTTGTCTATACAACTAATTAATCAGTATTCTTGCGATTCCTTCCCAGATGTCCAACTGCTGCCCATTGGTTTTGGAACACAGTGTGAAAGAAGGTCATTACAGGAGATCTTGCAAGGAACAATTTGATTTGTAGGTGATTCAAACTCACCTAAAACTAACAAAGCATCTCTAGTGCGAAAAGATGAGAAAATTCCTGTACTACCACCATCATTGTATGATTGAAGAATCTGCCATTTTGTGGACTATTTAAATGTCCATCTGATCTATGGACACTGGCACTGTCATGTGACAGTACATGTGCAAGCAGTGCCCTGGATATAAAAACATAGACAAGACCATAGATCTCCATACTTTTACAATAATGGCTCAGGTCACTGCATACTGCTAGAGCACATACTCTCCAATATTTCAAAGATGAAAACTGGGACACATGTGGCAGGGCAACATCAGAGTGTGATCAAGATGGCAAACACAATTAGGACACACACACAGGCTGGGACAGGCTGCAGCAGTTTCCCTCCGCCTAAGCCTACTGGGAAGGGTGAGTTTCCATCTCTTCCTCTCCAGTCCTTCCTGCTGTTAATTGAATGCAAGCTACTTTTTCATTTTGAACTTGATTTGTGGCAGCAAGTGAAGTAAGCTGAGGACAAATGGGGAAAGTGGGAGGAGGTCTGTAGGTCCGCACTGCTCCAGCTTCCAAAATGGCAGCTTCCAGCTTCCAAAATGGTTGTTCTGGCTTCCAAAATGGCGGCTTCCGGTTGGTCGTGGGTGAAGCTCACCACGCCTAAAGCCCGCCCTCTGCAGATCGCAGGTTCACATTGGTGCGAGCCTGTGAATCTCCACAAGGGAACAGGAACGCAATGGCGCGTTCCAGGAAAATAAAGACCTGTTTTTTGCGGTCTTTAGAAAACACGCTGGAGGACCACTTGGGATCGTTTTGGAGCGGACTGAGGTGCGGCTCTCCGGTAAGTAGTCCGCTCCTAGTCTGCTCCAAGGTGCAGACGACCTCCGTGAGAGGACGCAGTGCCCCGTTCTAATTGCCTGGTGCAGAAAGGGCCAAAGTGGAATAATAATAGTTAAAGGAGAACAGTATTCAAAGAGAGAGAGTGACTGATTGACAGCTGAGTACCCTAGCCAGTATAGCCAAAGAGGTGGGGAAGAGGGAATGCTGCTGTAATTGCCAACACACACTACATAGTTAGACAATTTAGATGAATAGTTGTGACAATTTAGATGCAGTTGGGCAGGCAGTGCAAAAATGTGTTGGACTCTAAATAAGGTATTGGTTTGAGCATTGGACTACGACCCTGGAGACCAGGCTTCGATTCCCTGTTTGGCCATGGAAACTCCCTGGGTGACCTTGGGTGTGTCACATACTCTCAGCCCCCGGAAAACTGCCTGAGAGGTTCACCTTAGGGCCACTATAAGTCAGAAACAACTTAAGGGCACCACAGGAATAATAGCAACAAAACCTATTAAAGCACTTAGAAGCACAGATACTTCTAAAGTTGTAGAAGCACACACTTGGAAGGAGCTCTCAATGAGGGCATTGCAGTCAGAAATTAACTGTGAATTATTTTAAGATAAGGCTAGAACTAGATCTTTCTTTGTCCAATTGAATCTACAACTGGAGGATTACAGCTGATAGCCAGATTTCACTGGCATCTCAGAAACTGACCTCTTTCACACCATACAATTGTAGCATTTTGACTGGACCTTAACTACCATGGCTGCCTCCTGTGGAATCTTTGGATTTGTAGTTTGGTGAGGAAATTGAGCTCATTGGCAGAGAACTCTAAATGCTTCACAGGATTCCATAGCTTAGAGCCATGGCAGTTAAAGTGACATCCTTTTATAACTGCGTAGGGTAAAAGAGACCACAGTCTCTGAAAGAGATCAAAACACTCTGCAAGAGTCTCTTATCCTCCTTGTTTGAGACAGACCAGAATGGTGAATGGAAAGGCAGGGAGGGTGTGTGCTTCACATAGCACATGTGAATTTACCACCTGTTACTTATATTGGTATCTTATTGGTGGCTCATCTTGGTATGTGTGTGGATTATAGGAAGGCTTATACATGAAGTCTGTCTGTTGCTAAACATGGGCAAGTCTTTTATCTTCAATAGAGCAGGCCGGGGTACTTCCTGCATCTCTTGAACAGTTTAAAACAAAAGAGATTTTCATTTATCTGAAGATTAGAGAAATGAACAGATTGTTCTGTGCCTGCCTGGTTTTCTTTTTTCTTTTTCACTTTTAGAGGTTATAGACAACTGTTCCATAAAGATAAACTCTGTGCCCATTGTAGAAAATGATACCTACTGTGCCGGACAGGGTGAATTATGTCACTAATTGAAAGTCAGAGCTGAAGTCATATTGACTAGAATCCAAACTCCTGGTTTCAAAACAATTTTCACATTTTAAATAAGACTTATATTTATAAATAAATGAATATAATATGTTCTTTTAAGATACTGAGTTCCTAGGAGATACTAAGTTTAAAAGACTCTAGCATTATGAAAGAGAGAGGGACAGAGAGAAAGGTATCACTCCAACAGATTTTTCCTGTGTTTTCAAAAAAATAAAATAAAATGAAAAATAAAAAAAAATAAAAAAAAATTGGGGCACCACATAATCTGTGGCCCTGAGATGTGTTATTTAGTTGTGTGTTAATCCAGGATGGCAAATAAAGATGAAGGAGTTCTTTGTCAGTACTGGTACATGTCAGTCATTGGTTAGCTGAGATTTTAGAGTCCTTGTCAGCATTCTGGACAAACGGCACTGAAAGGGTCATTTTGTGTTTAGTGGTTCTGCCAGCTAAATAGTGTCACTTTAGCTGGCAGTTTGAGATTGTAAATGAACTGGATTGTAAATGAACCCTTTCTGCTGGCAACTTGCTCATACTCTTCTCACAGCTATTAGGATGGGAGATGGGTCATACATGTGCACTTCAGTTTCCTTTGGTTCTGTCTATATAACCCCAGTCTTTAGCCGCATCACATTTAGAGGGAGACTGCATCACAGCCATGGGACCCATTCTCCAGTTATTGGGTATGGGAATGTTGGCCATGGGACAATCTGGGTAGACTTCTTTGTTTGCAAGAACTTACTAGTTTTTGTTTTGCTATACTTTTTGACAAAAAAATTCAAAATGTTTATAAAACACATCCTCTCTTTACATCAATCTTTTCTATAGTTACACAGTATACATATCCTCCAACCAAAGCATAACCCTCCAACTGTCCCAGTTTGGCAGGGACAGTCCAAATGAATCTTCTCTCACCTGACTTTTCCAGCTGCTTTTAACATGTCCCAGTCTCTCTTTCCTCCTCCCACTTTCCCCTTTTGTCTTCAGCTTACTTCAGTTTCTGCAAACTGTGTTCCAAGTGCAAAAGTAGTTTGCATTCAGTTAGCTCCCTATGGAAGGGAGGAGAGAAAAGGGTGGAATCTGGGCCTTAGTTTTCATCTGTGAAATGCTGGAGTACCCTCTGTACCCTACCCTTTAGTACCCTACTAAAGGACTGTGAGGCCTCTTCTGCTGTAGAGTGTCTGTTGCATCAGATAAAGCTTATCTTTTAACAGTGATATGTGTCAGTTTTCAGTACCGAACAAAATCTTGGGGGAGACCTAGAACTGCAGATGGTTCAAGCATACCATACCAATATCTACTTGTTTACTTAACAGTTAAGTCCCACTGAGTTCAACAGGGTTTACTGCCTTGTAAGTGGATGTAGGCTTGTTCTGTATAAGTTAATCCATATTTTCATATCTCGGCAAAAGGCCCTATAGTCTGGTTTCTGTAGAATACCCATTTTAACATGCCTTTTTAATGGATTGTTTTGTATAGTGTGACAAAACACATTTGGAAAAATCTGGACATAAATTGGATAAGAAAGAAATGTGCTATGCTATTAATATAAAAGGATTATTTAAAACACATTATGCACTAGTTTGGTTAGCATATTGAGTTTTTCTTTATAGGTTGGATGCAGCTTATCTGAAGAAATATATTCACCCATGCCTGGCCTTGAGATCTTCAGAGGAGCCCTTCTCTTGGTCCTCTCCCACCCCATAGGAACACCTGGAAGAAAGGCAGGAGAGGACCTTTTTGGTGGCTGCTTCAAGATCTTTCCTTGTTGTCTTTCTGTGGATGGGAAAATACTTTCATATTCCAAGATGCTTTAAAAAACAGTTTTTTTAAAAAAACAAAGTTTTTAAAAATGGTACTTAATAGTGTGCTGTACTGCTTTTCAGCTACTTTTTAAAAATGTTAATGGATGTTTAAATTTGATTTTAATGTTATAGATGGTTAATTATTTTTCAGTGATTATCTTTACTATGTTATTATCTATACTGTATTTTTTTTTAAAAAAAACTAGTTTGGGTCCCACTTCTGGGAAGATAGACAGGAATGAATGAATGAATGAATAGTAATAATTGTATTAACTTTTAGGGCAGGAGTGGGAATCATGGAGCCCTTGAACTGAAAATCCCAGCAGCACTAGCCAGCCCAGGATATGGGAAAGATATGCTGGGAAATGCAGTCCAAAGACATCTGGAGACCAGGAAACAGATCAATGTGTTCACATTGCAAGAAAAGAGACTACAGCCCTTTCTGCACGACGTTGCTGTTTCATTTCTGCCACAGGATGGCAGCGGTCGGCAGGTTGCACTTCCACATGACATCATCACCGTCTCGCTGCCATCCTGTCGTGGAGTGTTGCGCTTGCACAGTTTTTGCAAAATGGAAAAAGTCCGTTTTGCGTCTGCGATCGCACAGCGCTCCTGTCACTTCTGGCCATGCAGAAGTGCATTGGCGACATTTCCTTCCATAGCGCAGAAATGGAAAAAGCCTGGCTGCGCTGTGGAAGGAAGACGTGGTGCCATTGCATTCTCTTCCACATGGACCAAGCGGGTGCAGAGGGGAGCGTTGCTGATGCACTCCCTTCTGGACCCGGGACTGCAGCAAGATGACACGGAAGAGTGTTGTCATGCGGAAATGGCCTACGACCCTAAGACAAACCTATCGTGGGGTTTTATGGGGCTGAGAGTGTGTGATCCACTCAAGGTCATTCAGAGGGTTTCCAGAGCTGAGCAGGGAAGCCGGTCAGCCCCTCCCGAAACTGCAAACCCCGATTCCATAGGATGTTGAAAGTGGAATAATCGCGCTATAAGAGTGTAGTGCGGAAATGGCCAGGGTCACAGTAAGTCGGAAATGACTTGAAGGGACACAACAACAACAAAGGTGAACCTATCATGGGGGTTTCATGTCAAGATTTGTTCAGAGGGGACTTTGCCTTTGCTCCCTTCTGAGGTTGAGAGTGTGTGGCTTCCCTAAGGTTCCCCCAGTGGTGCCATGATCATGAATATGTAGCATAGCTGGATACAGAACAGTTACAGATGTGTAACTCTTTGTTACGAATCTGTAACTGCAATGCAGGATGCCAGCCAACATTTAGCAATTTGAGAGCCAGGGTAGTGCAGTAATTTATTCAGTAGTTTGTGCTCAAATTTATCTAGTTGAATGTTGGACTTGGACCCTGGGAGACCAGGGTTCGAATGCCTGCTGAGCCGTGGAAACCTAATTGGTGACCCCAAGGCAAGTCACATTCTCCTAGACTCAGAAGAAGGCAAGGGCACACCCCTTCAGAATAAGTTCTGCCAAGAAAACCCTATGATAGGTTCGCCTTGGGGTTGCTATAAGTTGGAAATGGCTTGAAGGCACACCACAACAATATTTTGCGTATCCTGGCAAGTGTTAGACATGACATTATCTTATAGATCAGCAGCACAATTTGGTTTCTCTAAAACTTGTAGGTCACATCTTCTGCTTAATTGTTTGGGTTTCCTCCTCCACTCTTCTTTCTCTCTTTCTTTCTTTTTGCTCTCACTGTTTTAGTTTTTGCAACACTATGTGCTGGAGTTGGGTTGGCCACTTCCTTTGTGGTCAAAACAATAGAAGACTCTTAAACCAAGAGTCAGTTAATTAGGAAACCTAGTGGTTAGTTTTCATAGACAAACAATGCTCAATCTATTAAGTAAGTTAGGCTTTAACTGTAACAATATTTTGAGTTTTATTTAAGCAACATACATAAAAAGCCTGTGAAACATTCATGAAGTAGTGTGTAGATCAGGAAAAGCCAAGTCTCTGTGCCTTGCTCTTCCCTCATTCTATCCATTCTTGCTCCACACTCATACCTGTTTCTTTCCTCATACTTTTCTCCATTCTCTTTCTCTTTCCCTCCTTTACTGCCTACCGAACCAAATCCACATCTAAAAGGCAGGCAAGTTTACACCCCATGGCATTTTTATGGAAGTGCAAAATTAGGGCTCAAACATACAGCAACTTTCAGTGATTGCAATCATATATTCAACAGTGACATCTGTTCTGAAACGGAAATAAGATGAAGGCAAACAGAGAGGGAGAGTGGGAGAGAAATAAATACTAGCACCAATCTACTTGCCCCTCCAAGAGGCAAAGAGAATGCATGTTATAGATGCACAAAGAGGCCCAGTATCTATATTTCTTGGTCCTCTTTTTGTGCGTGTCTACATGGGCTCTCAGGAGATCTGTCTAACATTTACCACTCCATCACTGCTGTCTAGTCACCCTGGTCTGGTTTGGTGATGTTGGCAAAGGTCATTTATTAGGCCATTTCTGCCCTACACTGTTATAGTGCTATTATTCCACTTTTAATTTCCTGTGGAACTCTGGGGTTTGTAGTTTACTGAGGCCAAAGAGCTCTCTGGCTGAGAATTCTAAATGCCCCTCTCTAAACTATAAACCTCAGAATTCCACAGGATGTTGAAAGTGGAATAATAGCACTATAACAGTGTAGTGTGGAAATGGCCTTAGTCAGCAGTCATGTGCTAGTCTGACAGTGTCTGAGGTGTCTGTACCTTCTTTTTGGCTTCTCCTCCGAATTTTCGTCATAGTGCTATCCTAGGAACTCTGCTAATGTGCCACCTCATTGGCCACTGGTTTCAAGAGATGTTTACTTTAACATGATCTCAGCCTTTCTAAACTTGTTAAGGCTGCCATGATAATTGTTTGATTAGACTTTCGGACTGGAACTTGGGAGATACAGGTTTTGGTCCTACTGAGCTATCAAGCTTCCAGGTGATCTTGAGTCGCCACTTTCTTTTAGCCTGATCTACCTGACAGCATTGTTTATTTGTTTTTTATCGACTAAATAAAGACATGACACATACGGAAAGAGGAATGGCAAAGAGAATAGAGTCCAGCAATGGTAGTTGGAATGGAGGGGCAGCCTCTCACCAGCCACTGGGCCAAAGCACCATGGAGCTCTGCCTGGCTGCTCTTCATTCCCTCAGAGGCAGAGCAATCTCAGTTAGAATAGAAGAAGTGACCATGTTTTGTTATTTGTGAGGATAAAGCGGCTTTGCATTCAACCATTTATATCATTTTGAGATTATTGGAGGAAAGGGCATATTGATCTAACTAAATAACATAAACCAGCTGGTCAAGAAAGTTTCATGATTTTGTTTTTTAAAGGGGCTAGAAGAATCCCTTTTTCTACAAAACTTATGGTACTACACTACAGTGACAGCTGGTGGCTTCCATGTCTGCGGGGTGGTAATCCACTCTGGGTTTTAGCCCACATTTTAAAAGAGCCATCTAAGGAGATGAACTCCACCCTTCAAGCAGGTTGGGCACCTTGGGTAGGATATTATCGTAGTAAGATCTGGAGTAGATTTACTGCCCTATTGAAATGGAAGTCACCAGGTGCACCTGTAATTTCCAGCGTTATTTGGAGAAAGTATCACATGACCACTGGGTGGCAGGGGTGAGCAGAACAGGAAGGAAGGTAGCCCTACAGCTTGCATTTCTCTATAGCTTAAATGTACAGTTGTAGATGTGCTCTTAGGTTAGGATATGGAACTTGCACAATAGTACAGGCTCTATTCTGCTACTGTGTGTTCTGAGCAATGTGTTAGAACTTAGCGCATACCTTGTTCTTGCTACAGTTCTAGAACCTGCAAATAATTAGTGTCCTCCCTCCATCTCCACATGTTTTTATTTAAATATCAAAGGAGGATTGCAGACAGGCAGACAAATTTGGATTTTTAATGTTCTTCAACTTCAGAATCAAAACACCACCAGAAGATCTTATAAAATTGCAACACGTCCTGCGGAACAGTCACGAGAAGGGGCTGATCATTGAGTGAATAGCAATGTATAATTAATTACAGTGATGCAATAAAAAATTGTAGAACATGTTGAGCAATGACTCAAAAATGTTTTCTTTATAGCCTCTAATTTGGGTGGATAATCTCTTATTAAGGAATCTAAATTGCTGATCTTAACCACATTGTATCTCACCCATTTAAATGTAATGTCATTCTAAGCAGGGGTCTAGAAGAAGCGAACACATCATTTTCTAAGTGGTATCAGTGGGATGTAAGAAAATAATGGCTATGCCATGGTGTCATGTGTTTGCTTAATTAATTATTGCACTGTTTTTCTAAATACAGGCACAATGACAATACTTAACAGCAACACGTTCATGCTGTGTATATACTTTGACAACTCTTAATTCATCTCCCTACCATTGCCAGTGTAAACTGGGTTCATCCTGCATTTTTAGGGACCCTTCATGAGTCGTTGATGTAAAGAGTTTATAAATTTAAGAAGCAGGAGTTGCATGAAACACACAATTCTTGGCACTGCAAAATTCCTATGGTTATTTCAGATCTTACCTGCGGTTAGCAATATGAAACTGGTATTTACAGCAAGTACCCACCTTAATTTTGTAATCAGAATGATATCTGCATTTATCCCACTCCTGACCTTTCCCCATTCAGTGGATACCTTACTTGCAACACTGTCTAGGAACAGTCTCATATTTGAGAAAGCTTCCATAAAAGTACCTATCTATTTCTGGCTGCATTTCATTATTGCTTTCCTAATATTTTTCTCTATGTCCTTGCAGTAAGTCAGGTTTTGACAAAGCCTGAGTCAGTCCTGATTGCTCTCTCTCTAGAGAAAATGGACAATGTAAAGGTTTGTTGAGGAAAACGTGGCTCTCTGGATATTGATAACTGTTCCAATTAGCCTTCACCATTGATCAGTCTGAAGACTGTAGCTCAGTGGTAGAGGAGGTGCTCTCATTAAAGGGAGCAGGTAGTAGGGATGTGAAAGTCCTCTCTCTGCCTAAGAGCTTGGACCATTTCCACATGATGTCACTGTCCTGTGATGGGGATGGGATGGCAGCAGTCCACGAGTTGTGCTTTTGCATGACATCATTGTGATCTGCTGCCATCCTATTCCCACCACTGTGATTGCAGGATATTCGCTTAATGGAATAAAGCTGTTAAGTGTCCATGATCATCTGATGCTCCCGTCACCACTGGCCATGCAGAAGGGGTGGAAACGTGATGGAGGTGCTTCCTTCCCCAGCACAGCATGGAAAAGAGGCAGGCTGCACTGCAGAAGAGGGCACATGTCGCTTGTGCTCCTTTCCACAGGGAATCAGCCAGATGTGGAGGAGAGCATTCCCATCCTGCTCTCATCCTGGCAAAGGCGCTGTTGAGATCGCTCCAGGACAACCACGGGATTCAGTGAGGTGCGGAAATGGCCTTGGAGATCTGCTACCTGCTGATGCTTGACTAGAAGATGGGCAAACCATCCGACTTTGTCCAAGCCAGCTTCCTATGTATAAAGGGAAGTCAGCAAGAGGGAAGGAGAAGAGCACTATCACCTCCACCAACCCAAGAAAAAAGATTACTGTCCGCTTGCTTGCTGCTCTGTATCTCTCCTGGTGGACTGCATACTCTAGAGACCTGGACTCCCTGCAGAACCAGGCCCCAGATATTCAGCCAGCTACTGGCTAATTATCTGTCCCCTTTGAAAGGGGATAAAACCTGGGTGCCTGTTGTGGCAGGACTGCCACCAGTGGGGTCACTGTTGAACAGGGCAACACCAAAGGGGGGCACTTCTTTGGGAGAGCCACTTTGGGGATAGACTGAAGACAAGGAGGAGAGCATGAGTTGGGTAGCTTTTTATGTGAAGTTGTGATTTATTTAAAATAAAAAAAAATAACCTTCCTGCCAGCAAAGAAAATGTGTTACATGGAGAACACAGGAGAGGAAGGAGCCCAGGGAGCAGCCATTGTGACAACAATGGGCAGAGGGAGATATGGAGTGGGGAGATAGTCCTATCACTATGGTATAAGGGACAGTCACAGGGTGTTGGTTAGCCCCAAACTGTCCCCCACTTCAAATAGTCTGGACAGCCTTGGCAACAGGTCCTCAGGCTGAAAATGCTGGTTCTCAGTGCCGGGTCAGGAGGAGCTAACATCTCCCAGCTTTGTCTACCTAGGTTCTCTCTACAGTAGCTGGTGGGGCCTGGGGGCACAGAGGCAGAGTTGCAGTGCTCTATCTGGATTTCATCCCCCTGACCAGGTGGCCTGTCCTACAGTCTGCTAGATCTGAGTGTGTATATCTGAAGGTGGATGGCTGGGATAGCATAGGGATTCTGTTGGTGTACTGCCTACCCTGCTGCTCAGCAGTCTCCCTTCCTAAGCTGGCTGGCTTGGTCTTGGAGGTGCTGTTGGAATCCCCTCCGCTTGTTCTGCTGGGGGACTCCAACTTCCACAAGGAGACTGATCCCATACATCTTAGAACTTTATGTCTGCCATGACAATCAAGGGTCTGTCTGAAGTAATATCTGGTGACATACATGCTGCAGAACACACTCTGAACCTAGTTTTCTGTGCTGGGCAGAGTAATGGTGATCTAGGTGGGAAGGAACTTTCTATAGTTCTGTTGTTAGGGACTGATCACTACCTGGTGGGTTTTAGACACACTGGGATTTGGGCGCTCTGCAGGGTTAGTGAGTCAATTAAGATATTCTGCCCCAGGAGACCTGTAGATCCAGATGGATACCTGATGGGTCTTGAGGAGTTCCTTGTTGCCTTGGTAGGTTATCTTGTTCAAGCCCTAGTTCATCTCTGGAATGGCAAAATGGCCAGGGCAATGGACATGATCTCTTCTGAGTGTCCCTTCCCATGAAGTGGAGTCAAGCAAACCTCCTGGTTCACTCAGGAACCGGAGGTATTGAAAGCAATAAGACAGAAACTAGAGCACTGATGACAGAAGTCTCAGAGTGAATCTGGCCAAACACAGGCTAGAACTCTTTGGAAGCCCTATGCTCTGGTAATGGTGACAGCAAAGAAATTATACTTCTCAGCCACCATATCACCTGCATAATGTCATCCAGTGGTCAGGAGCCTTTTACAGTTTAGCCTACAAGAGGGAAACAAAGACCGCTTGACAGCCCAACATGAAGAATTTAAAAGTCACTTTGCAGACAAAATAGCTTGGATCCACTCTGACTTGGATACTGTAGTTAAGACAGATCCAGTGGATGTAATCTTGGCACCTGCTTGTCCTGTATTATTATTATTATTATTATTATTATTATTATTATTATTTTTCCATTTGTGCAGCCTGTGGATCTGATCGTATGGAGACATCAGAGCATTCACATGTGTACTGGACCTTGCCCTCCTTGGCTCTTGAAAGCAGCTAGCAGGGTACTGGCTGGGTGGGGAAAAAGAGTGATGAATGCTTTGCTGCAGCAAGGGAAATTTTTGTCCTGTCTAAAAGAGACTGTGGTGAGGTCATTACTAAAAACAAAAACAAACTCAAAACAAAAACAAAAACTCCACCATGATTGAGAAATATAGGCCAGTTTCAAATATTCCATTCTTGAGTAAGATCCTAGAACATGTGGTAGCTTCCCATATCCAGGGATTTCTAGATGAAACAGATTATATAGATCCATTTCTATCTCCATTATCAAATTTACTGCCACTGTGCTAGTAGCAGCAACATCCTCTTTTTTTTTGAACATGTAAACAAGGAGAATCATGTGCCTTGAAGCCTCCAGGAAGTGTGATTTTCATTAAAAACGAAAAGAAAAAGTATACATCCCTGCATGCGTTGGTTCAGTGGAAAAAAGTTATCTTTCTCTACTATTGCTAAATTTGCTGTAGTGATGGTAAAAATCAGTTTTTAAATACATGAACAAGATGGGACAGGATCAGACAATTTTTTAAAAAAGAAGAATCACTCTTCCTGGAAGTTTCTAGGAGTCTGCTTTACTTCACAGGTAAGGTGCATGGTCTTTGCATGCCACCTTTACAGCTATCTAGCAACAATTCTGCAATTGCTGTCACAGTGAATTCATTGGTGAAGCTGGTTAAGACTCCAACCAGGGTCTCAAAAAATAGCCAAAGGCTTTCTGGCTACTTGTTACCCATGCTTATTTTGCTTTATCATGCTTTTCCATCCATATAATTCCACAAAGTAGTTAACAATGGTCTTTAAACAAACAGAGTCCTTTAAAAAAAATTAGCAATGACAAATTTCATAGAGAAGACCTCAGAGCAACAGGTGGAAACAGAAGGAAAAGAGATTTTGGCTAAAGCTTAGGAGAAACTTCCTATTGGTATGAGATATTAAAAAATGACACAAGATTCCTGTTTGGAAGAGGTATTTAAGTGGTGGGTGGACTGACAACCGCAGTTACATCTTGCATTTCAGATCTTGCATGGAGCACAGGGCTGAATGAAATCACCTACAAGACCCCCTTCCAATTCTATTACTCTATAAAATCAGCAGTAACTGAAGCATTTTTTTATAAACACTGTATTGATTTATTTATGCATACCCTGGTTTTATCAACTCATTTTCCATGGCAATTTGCGTTAAGAAAGAAAATATAATGACAAATTACAATTTAACATATCCTTGCAAAACCTAAAAACAATCTAAAAACAGCAGATCCAACTATAAAATGCCTTCAGGAATAAAAGTCGTCTTCAAACATTATATAAGATGTGAAGAGAAGGAATTTATTCTACAGCTGTGGAGCTACCACTGAGAAGGCCCAGTTAGTGATACACCCCCATGGGGATCTTGGGTAATACTATGCTCCAGATCTCTGAAAGTTTCAGGTCTCTGAAGTAGACCTTAAGGCTCAGGAAGGCTCACAACAATGAAGATAATATAGATAACTTTTAGTTTTTAAAATGGAATTTAAAAGTTTAATTACAAAGAAAAGAAAACAAGTAGACAAAAGGGAAAAAAATGGGGAAGTATACAGAAGAAGAGCGTGGACTAGGTATATACATATTTCTCAAAATGCTAACATGTCACCAACACAAATAAATGTCTAAAAGCCATGTAGGAAAGAATAAAGCAAACCAATAGGCAAGAAATAAAGGACTTTCTATGTTGCCCATACTGGTGACTGGAAGCACGAATATCAGTGTTAAAATCTGATCTCAGTTTTAGTATGAAGTGCAAAGAAGCTGTTGAAGTTGGTGAACTCATTTTTGGGTTCCTTGACCATCTCCTTTAAAGTTCAGTCTAAAACACAGGCCAAAATCCCACATGTGGCATGCAGAGCATATTGCTTTGTAATGTTCCCCTCGCTCATTTTCCTTCCTATGGCTGGGAAACTTCAGGCAGGACAAGGCTACAGTCCCTGCTGCTTGGCAACATCCATTCCTCCCTTTCCCTTATCCATTACACAGCTATAGCAGTGTCCCATGGACTTTACAACTATCTGGGGAGGGGGAGTATTTGTGAACCTTACTGTAAAGAAGACATAAGCCTGAGTACACCCAAATTATCTTAACAACAGGATTCCGACTTATTAGTTCATTTAACTTGTTGTTGTGTGCCTTCAAGTTGTTTCTGACTTATGGCAGTCCTAAGGTGAACCTATCATGGGTTTTCTGGGGCTGACAGTGTGTAATGTGTCCAAGGTCAGTGGGTTTCCATGGCTGAGCAGGGAACTGAATCCTGGTCTTCAGGGCTGCAGTCCAACACTCAAATCACTACCCCATATTGCACCTCCCTCCCAAATATCAGAGCCATCAGATACTATTACTCATTTGTCTGTACTTCAGTGGGGAAAACTGGTCCTGTACAAAAAATCTGAACATTCTGGTGGACAGTCTTTCATTTACTATATATTTGATGCAGTCTATTTGTGTTCATAGAGACCTACACATCCTTTTCTGCAGAAGAAAAGGTATGTCTCAAATATATATCAGATTTCTTGCTTGATTCAGGACATTTTTGGTGTTTAAGTATCAGGTCTATCCCACTTATGAGTCAAAGCTTGGATTTTTTTTTTTTTTAAATGCTACTCACAGAAATCTGGGGACAAATTTTCCAAGCCATGTTCTGATTGCATTTGTTTTTCCTGCTTGAAAGAACAGCTGCTTGAAAGAAGTTGCAAATTGTGGAAGTCAGTGTAAACAAGGACTGTTAATATTGTAGCAATAGTTTTCTTGGAAATTTGAGAACCTGAGAATACTCTGCTTGTTAGAAGAAATGTTTTAGAATTCTTATCTTCCTTGGGCATGAGAATGAAAAATTAAGTCCTGAAATGGTAATTTGCATTTTGTTTGGTAGATGACTGATAATAATGATAATATCATTATGACCTTTGGATGCCACATGTTGCTGCGGCAGAAGTCCGTTAAGCTATAGATGTAAAACTGATACTGAAATGTGGCTTGTTTCCTCTTGGTGAGAGTTAGCAACAAGAACTATGCGTTTTATGGCAGTGGATTGAATTGTGAAGCAAAATGGTTTACCAAAACATCAGTTCAGATACATGTCATTAGTCCCGTCATGGTTTATACACCTGCCAAAATTAGGCAATCCGCATTTCTGTTTATGTTTGTAAATATTCTCCTGTTTTCTTGACCAAAAGACCCTTGATTCTTTCATCAGAAAGCCATTCTGCTTCTGAGTCGGAATGAATTTCCTCCCACTCTGCATGAAGGAAGGTAGAGTAAGGCATCAACACAGAGAAGCTAGGAATAGTCCTCCTCCTCCTCCTCCTCCTCCTCCTCCTCCTCCTCCTCCTCCTCCTCCATCTTTCTCCATTTTTCTTTCTAGCATGTCAACCTGTCTACCATCTTGGCATCTATCATACGGTCTTAGCCAGTTGTCTGAAGGATCTGAATACAATTTTGGGGTGTTGGTGGTCATATTTCAGACTTAGTATATTTTACCACTTGGTCTTCAGACTTCGTATGTTTTAGCACTTGGTTTAGCACTGGCAGACCTTTAGTTAAGCTGTGGGATATGAGAAGCCTGAGGCACCTATACAAGTGAAGGATAGCTTGTTTCAGAGGCAGGGCAAAGCATTTTGTTTGATCCACTCCCTCAGCTGTTTAAAATAGTTTTTCCTCCTAAGCTGTGCTGCCACTCATTAGAGTGGCAGCACAGCCACTCTAACGATGTTTAGCCAAGAGCTGTGTGTGGAAAAGGGGTGAAGACAAAGGCCCTTCTCATGTCCCACATGGGGACATGAGAGGAGCAGGACTGTGATGATGCTACTGCATGATGTCATTGTGGTCCCACCGTCCTCCCATCAATGACTCCTGATTGTGCAATGCTCCCATCCTTCCCAGACATGTAGAAGGTCAGGAAGCATGATGGAGATGCTTCCTGCCCCAGTGCAGCATGGGAAAGAGCCTGACTGTGCTGCAGAAGGCAGGTGCATCAAGTCGCTCACACTCCCTTCAACAGGGAGCCGGACAGGTGTGGAGGGGAGTATTCCTGTTGCGCTTCCTTCCCAGCAAAGGCGCTGCCAGGATTGTGACTGGAGGACAATGGGATCAGGTAACATGTGGAAATGGCCAAAGAATAAGAGAGAAAGAGGCAGAGATAGAAGGGAAGGGAAGGAAGGGCCTGGAAGGGCCTGGAAGGGAAGGGAAAGGGAAGAAATATATCTACAAATTGTGGGTAGGAGAGTGAAGAAGAAGAAAGAGGACAAGATAGAGATAGAGCAGGCAAGAAGACAACATTAACCCAGGAGTTGTGGGAAACAAAAGAGAAGGAAGATGACAAAGAGAGAGCCTAGGAAATGAGACTTTAGATTAATGTAACCAGAAGTTGTAGGGGAAGGAGAAAAAGGATGGAGGGTAATGATGAGATATTTATTCAGGAGTTGTAGGGCAGGGAGAAGATGGTCAAAAAAGAGGGAGAAGTCAAATCAAGAAATAAAAGAGAAAGGAATCAAGGAGAGGGTCCAGATCCTGAGATCTGGGAAATCTAATACTACAGGAACATACTTGTGCATTGCACACATTGTCTTAGGCCTCATCCTTGTTCTGCCACCTTCAGAACACCTTCAGACAGGACTTTTGATAGGGTCACAAGAGCTGGTCATCTCAATTGTGATAACTAGAATGTAGAATTCTCTTTTGCAAGAGGATCACTTGACCCTTACCTTGTGAGTTTAGGGGAAAGTAAGAAACAGTTTCTACAGTGCTTCTAATCTGTCTTCGTCTTCTACTGTGGTGATATATTTTTAAACTGAACTAGCTCTTTTATGC
Organism: Cyclura pinguis; assembly: GCA_030412105.1. Lineage (NCBI taxonomy): Eukaryota > Metazoa > Chordata > Lepidosauria > Squamata > Iguanidae > Cyclura > Cyclura pinguis. The sequence goes on from CM059599.1 coordinate 126,454,203, forward strand.
CTCCCACATGCCCCTGTATCTAATATTTAATAATAATTTACCCTGAATATATTGTCTTGGGACATAAGATCCACTGATCCCCCTTGAAAGGATTCTGTATATGGTTGGCTCCCCATTTTGAATTACGAGAGATCTGAAAAGCTTGGAAAAGTTAATTTTGGACTTCAGATCCCAGAATTCCTTAGCCAATGGGATGGGGGCACAGGAGGCATGGAGAGGAGGGATGGGTAACTTTCTCTAAACTTCCCTAATTTATATTGGGGTAAATATCCAGTACAGGTTGATTCTCCCATATCCAAAATGCTTCAGACCAGAAGTGTTCTGTATTTTGGAATTTTCAGTATCTTTTTGCAACAGCCTCACATTTTGTGTGTTCACTATTTGTGTTGTGTATGAGAAGTGAGGCTGGAGAGAGAGTGAGGATCTGTGAAATGGCAGGAATCCAAGTATAGTGCTCAGTGCAAATCCATGACTCCCACCATTTCACAGATCCTCAGTCTTTCTCTTTTTGCCACCAGCCACTCACCTCTGCTGTTGAGGGCTCCTGCTCTCTCATATTCTCCGTTTTTCCTGTCTTTTTGCTGCCAGCTGTCCACTTCTGCTTTTGAGATGGTGGCTGTGGCACTCTGCAGAACTGAGAAATGAACAAACAGGAGTGTCGCAGCTGCCACCTTGAAGGTGGAAGCAGGCAACTGGTAACAAAAAGTTTCCATTTTTGGAGTTCAGATTTCCAGATAAGGAAGGCTCAACTTGTATTAGGCAATACAACAAATCACCAGCTGGTTTTCCCTCTGTGCTTCATTCTGCATTGTTCAGGAGATTCCCTGTTAAAGCTTTATTGTAAAATATTGTCACCTGTTGCTACTGAAGTTCATGAGTACCAGGGACATTCAGGAGCAGTCTGTGATGGTGTGGTGGGAGGGACGCTGACATTAGGGACACTGTTCTGGAAAGTTTACTAGTTCCTCTTCCCCCTTCTGTACATAACTAACACCAGCTCTTTAAGTGTAATACAAGCAACAGTAACTATCCCTGTTTTATGCATACATGGAATATGTTTGGATTCCACACATCCAACACATAATGCGTGTGAAACAGCTTTTGCAATGACTGGGAGAAATCTGAGCTCTGCAACAAATACTGTGATGCGTTATTACATCGATTTCTATCCAGTTCACATTTCTGTGGTTAGCTTTGCAACCATGGCAACATGTTCTCTGTGGGAATTATTTATGTTTACAGAAGCATAAGGAACAGAGAAAAGGAAAGGGAGGTTGTAATGTCCCTCAACATGACACCAGTTGCAAATCGCTTCGTTATTCAAGCAGAACATCTAGTTGAAGCCTGTGTGGGATTCTCCCCCCAAGAAATGAATGCCAGGAGGAGTAAATGAGTGTCAGAAACCCTTAACAAACATTCCTATCATGCAGAACTGGTCACTGTAGATATGGGGCATTGATAGTAATCTTTACTTCTAATCTACATGCATTTATTTCCCTGCAGCTGCATGGACGAATTTCAATATGTGTACATTTGTCTGATTGTAATCTTGTTTTACAGACAAAATGAACACATGCACTCTGTGTACAAGGACTGCTGGCACAATGTCCTTCATGCACATTAATCCCGGGAACACATTTCTTTCTCTAAAAGCTCAAGTGTGTGCTAGATGTAGAGTGCGAATCAATGAAATCTAAGGATTGTGATATTAATGGCCAAACTGTTATGAATGCAGAGGTGCACTTTCAGTCTTCCCCCCATTGATAACATCATATCTGCTGTTGTGAAAGCATGCACACTTATTCTATGTGTGGGGCATTCATAACTGCAGTAATCTATCCATCAATAAGCTAAAAAACACATTCCCTAAGACCTTGGAGGCCCTGCTGGTTCAAATTTTGCTTCAAGTACGCCATTCTTTCCTCAGATATAATGGGAAGCCAGAGTTTCCTGCTACACAAATGTGCCCACTCAATCGACAGTTTTTCAAGCTGCCTTTCTGTCATGCTTGCCGTCTCTCACAATTTCTTCTTTTGTGTGGGAGTGGAGGACACCAGAATATTGCAATTCCAATTTCCACAGTTTTCCATGAAGTCCAAACCCAGGGAACTGCAGGCTCTATATACCCTACTAAGTAAGAACAAATCAGCATCAAAGGATAATTTCAGTTACTGGTTATTCATGAATTAGGGTTTAAGCAAGCTATAGCCCATGTGTTTGAATATAACAGAAATTTATTTAAGATCAGATGTCAATGCCATACCATCAAGTGTCCCAGCTTAGCAAGGAGAGTCCCAATGAATCCTCTGCTGGCCCCTGTTTTCAGTGTCTTTTAAAATGTTCTGGTTTTGCTCTCTACCTGCCACTTTCCCCTTTTGTCTTCAGCTTACTTCAACTGCTGCAAACTGAATTCAAAGTGTAAAAGTAGTTTGCACTGAATTAACTCAGCAGGAAGAAGAGGAGAGAGTGCAGAATCTTGCCCAAATTGCTGCAGCCTGTCCTTGCTTGTGTATTCTTCCTTATTAATAACTTTTGCCATCTTGAACACAAAATGTTGCTTGGCCAGAAGGATCCTGATTTTCATCTCTGAAATTCTGGAGGGTGTGAAATGCTTGAAGCAGCTTCTCACACCCTTGAAAGGGGAGGTAAGCTAAAAGTTTGTTTATATGTGGCTTATTCACATAAAAGTATGATTTCTTGTCACAGCTATGCCAGATGAATGTATGTTGATTCAGAGAGTTATATACTGTTTTCCATTTAAAAAATCCCAAGGCAGTTTGCAATAAAAATAAGGCCATTTCTGCACTAGACTGTTATAGTACTATTATTCCACTTTCAAAGGCCTCAAAGGCCTCTCCCTAAACTGCAAACCCCAGGATTCCATAGGATGTTGAAAGTGAATAATAACACTATAACAGTCTAGTGCAGAAATGGGCTAAGATGAAATGAAACCAATTGCCTTTGCATGTGAAACTCCCTGTGAACACTAACTCATGACTGAATGGAAAAGAATAATAAATAACGTTCACAAATTTTCTCATTTTTGTCAAGGTAGCACACCAGGGAGGAACAAGAAATCTAACACAATATTTTTTTTTATTTCTGAAATGGTTTTTGCATAAAAATTAACAATTTTATGCTAAAATTGTACTTTGCACAAATCCATTTTTCATGAAAAAACGCTTATGAAATTTTCTTCAAAAAGTCCCTGAATATCAAAAGTAATTGAAAAACACACAAAAGCTCTTCTAATTCTGGCTATCAAGGACTACTGATATCTTTTTTTCCCCTTGAAAACCAGATTGGAATAAGTGAAGATTTACATCCCTTACTGGATAGTAATTTGAACTTAACCCTTGGTTCCTGGCTCATATTCTTAATGACTGTGCTAGAGGTGGTTCCAGATCCTTTTCTTCAGAAGTAACACCATCTTTGTTACCCAAGGTGCTATGGATTGTTGCCAAGAGAGACACAGATTCCTCCTTGAAGTCCACCACTTTCAGATTGTGTACGTGTTTGACAGAGGGCCCTTTCATAGTGCACAAATTTGTTGTTGTTGTTAACTCCCATCAACTTGACTTTGACTTATGGGCGACCCCCAGATGGGAAACTTCCAAGTCACTCTGTCATCAACAGCCCTGCTCAGGTCTTCAGACTCAGTGCTGTGGCTTCCTGGATTGAATCTATCTGCCTATAATGCAGTCTTTCTCTTTTCCTACTGCCATCTACCTTGCCTAACATCATTGTCTTTTCTAGTGTGTCAGATTTTCTCATGCTATAGCCAAAGTATGACAGCCTCATTTTAGTCATCTCAGCTTCTAGGAAGAGTTAAGGCTTGATTTGCTCTTGAACCCATTAATTTGTCTTTTTAGCAGTCCAGGTTATCAGTAGAACTCTTCTCTAGCACCACATTTCAAATGAGTTGATTTTCTTTCTGTCAGCTTTCTTCATAGTCTAGCTTTCACAACCGTACGTAGAAATTGGAAATATGATGGCATGACAATCCTAATTTTGGTGTTCAGTAATATATCTTTATACTTCACTTTATACATCTTTTCATTTGTCTAGTTCCTTTATAACTGCCCTTCCAAGTCCTAGACTTCTTCTAATTTCTTGATGGTAGTTTATATTCTGATTGATGAATGAGACAAGATATTGAAAATCTTGAGCTTTTCAATGTCTCCATAACCAACTTTAAAGTTATGTAAGTCATCTGTGGTCATTATTTTTGTTTTCTTAAGGTTCAGTTGTAAACCTTCCTTTGCACTTCCTTCCTTGACTCCTTCCTCTGAGTCTAATCCTGCTTCGTGTATGATACCTTCAGCAGACAAAGTAAACAGATAAGTTGATAAAAAGCAGCCTTGACTGATGCCCTTGCCAACTGGAAACCATTCTGTTTCTCCATATTCTGTGTCTAATGGTGATCTCAGGCCTGAGTATAGGTTATGCATTAGGATAATCAAATGCTGTGGCACACTCAATTTTTTAAGAGCAATCCATAGTATATTTCATGATCTACACACACAAACGCTTTGCTATAATTTATAAAGCACTGGATTCTTTGATGTGTGCTATTATCAAATATGTTTGCAATATAATCCCTTGTGCCTCTTCCTTTTCTGCACCCAGCTTGGACATCTGGCATTTCTTGCTTCATATATGGTAAAAGTCTTTGTTGTAGAATTTTGAACATCAGTTGAGTTGCATGGGAAATCAATGGTCCTGCGGATACTGCAAACCCTGGTGTACCCTTTCTTGACGTTGGAATATACATTAAATGTTTCCATTTTGTGGGCCATTTCATATTTGTTAGAACTAGAGTAGATTCTGTCTTGTAGCTTGAAGCAGCTCTATTGGTATGCCATTTGTTCCTGGTGATTTTTTTCTCGCAAGTACTTTGAGTGCAGCTTCCCTTTCACTTTCTAAAATTGTACAGTCATCTTCAAATGGTTCTTTGAACAAACCTGTCATCCTTTCATCTCTTTTATATAGTTCTTCAGTGTATTGTATCGTTTCCATCATCTTTTTATTTCTACTTGGTCATGTCTGCTGATTATGGAGCATACTAATTCTTGGTTTAAATTTAAATTTCCCTTGGATTTCTTGGATCTTGTGGATGAGGTCTCTTGTTCTTCCATTTTGTTCTCATCTCCTTTTTCTTTGCATGGATTATTATAGTAGTTCTCCTTGTCCCTGCACACAAGTTATTGGACAACTGCATCCAGGGTTCTGACTCCATTTCTGTGAACTTTAAATTTTACTTATCTCGGATGGAAATAAATTTTGCTTCTTATCTGTCCTCAACTGTTTGAAAAGTTTAAACTATCTTTTATTAAATCTTCTCACCCTTTTTGGCTGTAGATAGTTTCTCTTTTGCATTCTTCCTTGACAATGTCCCCAGCTTCTGTCTTGATTGCTTCTGGCTCCTGACCAATTAGACTTAATAGTGCAAAGCTATTTTTCATATTGTTTTTAAATTCTACTAGGATGTTCATCAGGTTGTATTTTGGCATGATGGTTTGCTTAGTGTTCTTCTTTAGCCTTACTCTAATTTTTGACATCAGCAGTTCATGGTCTGTGCCACAATCTGTTTTTCTTTTTTTTCAGAGACAATGGAGTTTCTCCATCTTATGATTCCACTTATATGATCTATTTGATTTCCATATTTGCCATCAGATGATGTTCATATGCACCATTGCCTCTTTGGTTGCTTGAAGGGCATGTTTGTCATGAGCAAACAGTTTGTAATGAACCAAATGCAAAAGTCAGTCAGCTGCTTTACTGTTTCATTTGTCTTGCTAGGATAAATTTTCCTGCAATCTTTGATTCTGTTCTATTTCCTCTTGTGGTCAGTTTCCTCCTGGACTCCAGCATGAAAGTTTTCAGTTTCTTATTCATCTTCTGCCTGTGGAGTTGGAGTATAAACTTGGGTTATAGTTATACTGATGGGTTTTCCCTGAAGTCTTATTTATATTATTCTGTAAAACTTCGCATTTTATCCTTTGATTGCTTTTGCTACATCTCTCCTCAATATTAATGCCACTCCTTCTCTTCTTAGATTTTTGTTTCCTGAGTAGAACACTGTGTAGTTATCTGACTGAAAATGTACAATTCCTGTCCACTTTAGCTCATTTGCTCCAAATATTGCAATGTTTATACGTCCCATTTCTTGATTTATTATGTCTAGCTTCTCTTGATCCACGCTTCTCACATTCCATATTCCTATAGTACGTGTTACATAGCTTTGGACTTTCCTTTTGCTTTTGTGTACATCAACAGCTTGAGTCCAGTTGTGTCATTGACCACAGCGCTACTTTTAGCTGTCATCTGCAGTACTACAGTAGCTCATAGAATACCATCCAACCTTGGAGTTTCATTTTCTGGACCATCTCTTGTTTCATCATTGGGTTTTAACAGTAAAAGATATTCAGAATGGATTTACCATGCCCCCTTCTGTACCGTACTAACAAGTGTTAGCTATGGTGACACTTCTGTTGTCTCTGAGAGATCCTCTGCCAATATCAACCTCTCCCGACACTACTAATCCAGTAGTCCAGTAGCTGTTTGGCACTTTTAGTCTGGCTCCTCAGGAAAAGCCTGTCTGTTCCGGAAAACACCACCAACAGCACTGCGTCACAGGAGCATGCAATCCCACCACCATGGAAAGGTAGTACCATTCGTGGAAGTATACAACTACAGCACTATAATTCCATTTTAACTGCCATCGTTCTGTGCTGTGGAATCCTGGGATTTGCATTTGAGGGAGGGGCATTTAGAATCCTCAGTCAGAGAATTACTCGAATGCCTCACCAAACTACAACCCACACAATTCTGTAGGATGCAGCAATGGCAGTTCAGGTTGAATCACAATGTGATAATGGTGTAGCATTAAAGGACCCTAGGTAAGGAACTGAAGAATCACTGGTCTAGACTTAGTTCCCCATTTCTTAAAGAATTATACTGTTTTAATATTTTATTTTTTAAATGATTTTCTTGCACACAACTTTGAGATCCATATGATGTGGGGGTGGGGGGTGTAGAAATGTTACAGTAAATAAGGAAATATGTAAAATGGACTTTGTAGTAGTTTTCTCCTTCTGTCCTTCAAAATATTCTGTGCACTGTGCATGCTAGAGGCAGATTGGACTAGTACATTGATTTTGACATTGCATGCCATTCATGCACACAGGTTGGACTAGAATACTGACTTTGACATAGTATACCATTCATGCACACAGGTTGGACTAGAATGCTGACTTCGACATTGCGTGCCATCCATGCACACAGGTTGGACTAGAAAAATGACTTCAACTTCAACACTGTATACTATTCATCACAAAGGCCTATGTTGGACAAGTCAACCAGTTGCCTCATCTATTAAACAGGAATCATACAATATAGCTTCAAGAGACTGTTGTAACACTTATGTGAGAATGTACATTAGAGAGAGAGTATTTTAAAACTGAAATTAAAATAATTACTTCATGCTGGCTGTTATGAAAAAAAAAAGGATCATGGCAGAATCCTCAAAAAAGAGGTTTCTTGTAATACCATATTAGTCACTAGTATTAACTGATTAAATAATGCATGTAACAGCAATTGCAGTAGAGAAGAGGCTTGCTTAATGCATTCCAACAGAATCTGATTAACTCTTGGCATGCATGAGGGTGGGATGTCATTCCATAGAAAGGAGATGATGAGAAGCAAATGCTGAGAGGTTTCTGAAAGTAATAAATTCAGTAACTGCTTACAGATGGTGGACATTTAGAAACAAAGGCAAAGAGGTGGAAGAGGAGATAATGAACTCTTTGAAGTGGTGAATCCAGTTCACCTGTTGTGATGCTCAGGGTTGAGTGTACTCTGTACATCCGTGCACATGATGTGACCTGGTAAGATCTGGAATCTGGCATGGAATTTGGGTCTTGAAGGGCAGCTTCAGGCATTACAATTGGCGACACAGAGATGAAACACTACAAAGGAAATTGACATGTATGAAGTAGTCCTCAGCACCTATGCTTTTGTTAGTGCCTTTTAAAAAAGCAACTTTCTAGCTTATATAAAAATGTTAGGGAAGGTTTAGAGTTATACAGGTACATTGTCTGTTTGAGGCCCTGAAGTTTAAAAATAAAACCCAGATACAACTTAACCAGGATGTTGGTTAAGGCAGGGTGGATGGATCATATTTAGAGTTCACCAAATAAGTCAGTTTTATTTTCCCCAGTTAATTTTTTATTAAATTGTTTCCTGCACTTTAATGCACTTTTTTTTTTTTAAAAAAAAACAAACATATTTTGATAAAACAAACAGAATGAAATTCTCATCATTCACAGAGGTCAAATTCAATAGCTTTAGCTATTTTCAGTATGAAGAGGACCACGTGGTTGTTGCTGCTGTTGCAGTTGTGTGCTTTCCAGTCATTTCTGACTGATGGTGACCCTATGGCAATTCTATCGTGGGGTTTTCTGGGGGCTGAGACTGTGTGACATGCCCAAGCTCACAGAGTGGGTTTCCATGGCTGAGCGGGGAAATTGAAACCTGGTCTCCAGGGTCATAGACATATGCTCAAATTAGTACACCACGCACTGGCTGTCATGTGGTACCTGCCTTCAAAGTAGCTGTTAAAAGTGATGCGGCTGTTGACTGAGGGGCTGAGGGGGATTTTTTAAAAAACTTTAAGGTTCATGAATGGAGTCTGAGGCCATTTCTGCACTACACTGTTATAATGCTATTATTCACTTTCAACATCCTATGGAATCCTGGGGTTTGCAGGTGAGGGAGGGCCATTTAGACTTAGCCAGACAACACTTTGGCCTCAGTAAACTAAAAACTCCAGAATTCCACAGGAGATTGAAAGTGGAATAATAGCACTATAACAGTATAGTGCAGAAATGGCCTGATAGCAGATCAAACTTAGCAGTATATTTAGTGACATAGTGCTGGGTGGACTCTGGCCCAAGAGCCAAGGGTTCCTCCCCAAACAAGCAATTTAACTAACTTTAGTAGCATTCGTACAAAAACATGCAGTAGCAGCAACCAAGCAACAAAAAGCTACGGCATAAAAACAAAGTAGGAGAAAGCACTGTCCCCAAACTATGTACATCACACTTGTTCTTTGTATCTCTGTATTTTATTCTTGTGTTCTACCTGTTCCCGTATCAACTGAACATTTTAAGATGTTTTTGAAATATGCCTCAGAATGTGTAACTTAACTTGAAATCACTAGAAACTTACAACATTTTCTATGTCTAAGCTGTTTCCTTCAACATGACTGCAATTGACTAGGCCTTCTGGTCTCTTTCTGACTTTTATCCTTCAGAGTGTAGTGACCCTAATTCAACACCTCAAAAGTGGCTGAATACACTGGCTTCCAACCCAGCGTTGTAAGAGCAAAGCACTCAGACTCCTCTACCATGAGAGGATGAACCTGTTCATTTTGCTTTCTCCTACATGTGATCTTGTTTAACTCTTTTAAGTTTTTCCTGCCATGTTCCCTGTCACACTACCCCTCATCCTATTGATTGCATTGATTAACAATTCATTTCCAGGTTCAAGTTTAAATAGCTGGTAATAATAATGGTCTAAATCTAGTTAGTAATCCCAGTTTGAGTGGGCCCAGGGAATAAATTGTTGAATGGTAAGTCAACACTTACGTACATCTCATCAGTTCATTGAGTCTACTCCAGTTGGGGCTAGCAATTGGATAAAGAGCAGTATTTATAACCTTTAACAACCTGGCTCCATGTTATTTTAAAGGCTGCCTTCACTCAAATAAGCCTGCCAGAGTTTTCAATCAGCGTTAAAGAGTCTGCTGTCTGGTCTATCATTAGCTTCCACTCCTATTGTTTGGTCACACAAACAGGACCTTCTTGGTGGTTGTAAAACAGCTGTGAGGTTTTCTCTCCTGTGAACTCCTTCAGGATTTTTGGACAGAATTTAAAGATGCGTTTTTTCCCAGAAAGCATTTTATAACTATCTGCTGTTTTAATTAACTTTTTTGTATGATCATTCTGGACTGGTTTGTTGTTGTTTTTATTTTGTTTTCTAGCCCATTTCCACACTACACTGTTATAGTGCTATTATACCAATTTTAGCATCCTATGGAATCCTGGGGTTTGCAGTTTAGGGAAGAGCATTTAGAATTCTCAGCCAGAGAGCTCTTGGGCCTCAGTGAACTACAAATCCCAGAATTCCATAAGACGTTGAAAGTGGAATAATATAACAGTGTAAAGCGGAAATGGTCCTAACGTAAGCTGCTTTTGGGGAAAATTGGAAAAGTGGAATACAGTGTGCTTTCTGTATATGCAGAGATTATTTGTGAAATTCACAAATGCTCCTGTACCATTATATTCAATGGCAGGAATGTGTGTGCAGATGCTCAGATTTGCACATCAAGAGACCATGAGTAAGGAGGGCACACTGTATAAATAATTTGAATAATTAAGCATTTTGGAGGAAAAAAATATACAAACCAAACAAGCAGATATAAAACAACAGAATTTCTGAATTCAATTGCCCTCTCTCCTCTTAGAGTTAGACTTTGTCCAGAATCTGTTTGTGGTTTATGAATCAGTCCTAGAATGTGTGAGCCAGTAATAAAGAATAGAATGCTTTGGTCATCTGATAAATGGAATGTGGAAAACCATTAGCCAGGTTTAAGGAGTTTAAGGAGGCAGAAATTCCCAGTGAAAACATGTGGCTTAGAGATTTGAATTCTTTACTATTAAAAATTCTCTTCATTTGAATGTTCAAATTTCACATGAAGATAGCATGAAAAGCAGATGTTGTTCCAAAAGGTCAATGTTCAGCGTGCAGGAGGCGTGAGAATGCGTATGCTCGGATTCCAACCATATGAACCATATGGCATCCTTCTCAGCAAAGATTGCTAGAAAAACCATGTATTTCCCACCAACACATTTTCTGGATATCACTTGCAGGCAACAGTCCTGTTCAGGGCTATACAACTGTCCGAAAGGGAGCGAGCCCTATTAAATGGCTCTCCCTATTTACTGAGGGGAAGGTGTGTAACTGAGGACAGCTAGTTCTACATGCATTGACTGATTTTTTCTCCTAATTTTTTTTTTTGCCTGGGGTAGAGCTTTAATATGCTAGTGTGAGTCTCAGAAGTACAGTTGCTACTTTCAGTGTAACACATATCTGCTAGCCAGTCAGGAAAAGGATGTGTGTGGTGTTGGGGATGGGTAAAATTGGCCTGTGGCCACTACGTGCTGTGTAAACAGTAGCACAGGAATCTTCTCACAGCTTATGGCAGGAAGAGGCCTCTCTCTTTGTCGGGCTTATGAACCTCATGTGCAAAGCATTTTCTCAGCTTTAGGAGTTCTCTCTATAAACAGAGCACCTTCTTCTGATCCCTTGCCAACTTGACCTCAGCATCATAGCCTTCAGGAATATTACCTCTTTCCCTAGTTTCGCTTTCTGCAAAGTAGATCATCGAAAACTAAGTTTGAAAGTAAAGTGGTTTGGGTACTCTAATGTGCAGAGCAAAGTGGAAAAGGAGATGAATGGAATTGTTTGTTAGACTAAAGGCTGGAAACTTAGACACTAGGCTAAATGAAAAACTAGTAGGTGATGGTTTTGAACATTACCTCAGGACATATGTCGCTTTGGAGAAAGAATGTATACCTGTTCAAATTTGTGCCAATGGTGCAATTTTCTTACTGAACTATTGTCAGAACTAAGACAATTAGTGAAAAAGTGCCACTATCTTATGTTTGCGTTAAAAAAGCTTTAAAAATGGCCTTGATCAATTACTGCTTTTTTAATTGAAAAAGAATGTTTATTTTAATTCTACTGGTTCTGACTCGACAACCATATGGACTAACTTTTCTCCTAATATTTTACCTACTATAGTACTTTAAAAGAAAACCTGTATAAGATGATGTATAGATGGTATTTACCCCAAATAAGCTGTCAAAAATGTCTCAGAATCTTTCAAATCAATACTGGAGGTGGCAAGATAAGGAAAGTCATGAGTATGTTTTGGTGGCCTTGCCACCTCTCGCTTGATACCTGGATTCAGCAGCAGCAGCAATACTTGTAAGAAGAAAGATAGGCCACTTAATTGCTCGATTTAAATCCATTTATTTCTAACTATTATAAACAACCATGGTCATTTAGCCACATGTGAAAGAAACAAAGATGATTATATTCATCTGCACTTATTAAAACACCTGGTGTCAAAATTAATAACAGTGTTATGTACACCTACACATATAATTTCTTAATTGGGTCTGTAGTATTTTGATCCTCCATTCAGACAAAGTGAATGGATTACATTTGGAGTAATGAAGACTTTTCTGAAATACTCCTTAATGGCCATAAAAACCCCAACAACTTAATTTAATAATAGTTACAGTTAAATTTTACAAGAAAAAATGTATTTTTTTAGGACTTCCAAGTCAGGGAAATCTATTTGGAATTGTAAAAAAAAAAATCCATTTTAATAACCATTGTTTATTTCTGGATAAGAATACACCTGCTCACTCCACTTCCCCATTTTGTATCCAGCTCCTCACTTCTTTCAAAGACTTCCTCCTCTCCCACATTTTCAACAATATCTATGTCATCATCATTGCTATGCGAAACTACAGCAACAACACTAACAACTCCTCCTCTTCCGCCCTCTCCCCTCCTCATTCTCATTCATGTCCCAAATAAGATTCTCTATCTCTTCTTTCACCCTTTTATCTGTACCCACTCCTCTCTCTCATGCATATTTTCTACAGCTTCCTCCTTTCTCCCAGGCGTATGCTGCAGTACAGGACAGTACACCACAGATTTTCTCTTCCTGCTTCTCCCTCCCTTTTGCCTTTTTGTTCTTCCATTATTTGCACAGCCCCACCACCACCACAGTCTGAAAAACTCTGCGAGGAATGGCAAGGGAGGCAATGGGGGGAAAAGGTGGGGGGGAGTAACTGCTACACCCCCATTTCCATTGTTCCTTGTCCCTCTAAATTCCACTAAGCTTCATTTGGTGAAAAGATCCTTTACGTACTGCTCCAAGTAATTTTTTTAATTACATCATAATCAGTACTAATGTACGGGCACTGATCTCTGGTTATTGTGCACAGATGGACAACAAGCACTCTTTCCAGATGAAAGTGTTACCTGTGTTACACATCTGCATTAGTTTGATGCCATGTGAACTGTCATCACTTACTTCTGAGATCTATAGTTTGCCAAAGTGCTCAAGAATTCCCTAGTACACTGTTATGAATTACAGTGCTAGAATTCTTCAGCAGAGAATTCTAAGCATCTCACCAAACTACAAATGCAAAGATTCCTTAGGATGGAACCGTGACAGGCAAACATAGTATCAAACTGCTGTGACTGTGTAATGCATGTATAGTCTGAGTTCTGTGAGTCTAACATGCTGAAAAGATCTGCCATGCATCACATAAGGACAGTTAGGCCTTCCTACAGTGCAGTCAATCCTATCAAAGTGGCATGGGGACAAGAGCCTCATAAATCCTAAAACAGTATTGCTCTGAATGCGTATAGTCTGTTCAGTATTATTTACTCCATTTTGCTCTATTTCTCCTTTCTTCAATGCAAGTACAGTTTGCCCTCCACATTTATGGGTTTCATTTTCATGGAACTGATTATTTGTGAGTTTCTTCAACCCTAACCCCACATACCTCAGGAGCTTCTTTTCCAGGAAACCTTCCTTCTCAGCAGCTCCGATCAGGCTGCACAACCCTTTAAAAATCCACCTCTGGCCCTTCTGCTCCTCCTGCTCCACCAGCCACTGCCTGGCCAGCTAAGGACGGCTCACACTCTGATTTCTCAGCACCATGAACCCTTTCCAGGTGTCTCACCACATCCAAGGAAGGTGATAGGTGAGATAGAGGAAGTATAGGGCTACCATGCCAATCTACTCCCTTCCTTCTCCTTACCTTGACCTGGTTTGAACACGGGGTGCCTGCTTTCCTCACCATGTTTCAGCCCTCTTCTCCCCCTCCCATTTTGATATTTCCCATTTTTCCACTTTTGTGAAGGTCCTGCACCCCTAAACCTAGTGAATGTGGAAGACCAACAGTAGGAGGATGAAGACTAGTACAGGTTCAGTTCAAAGTACCATGTGGAGCCACGTGGAACCTGAATGGGCTAAGACATCCATCTGTTTCTTCCTGCAAACCTGTGAATGTTCCATAGTATATGGAAAACAAAACCTTCATTTTTTTTTCATTGTGGTAGCACCAAGATTTATCTCATGACCTGAATATACTCTAACAGGAAGATATAGCCATGCTCTTACATTGGCTGCTGACTCTCCAAACTCCTTGAATTGAATTGTGCTCATTTATTTATTTTAGTACATTTTCAGACTACCCAATAACTGGAGTTCTCTGGGTGGTAAAATTGAAACCGTAAAATTCAAAACAATGATTAAAAAGAGTACATAATAAAACTGGTAGCAGGCAATAAAAACAATGAAGCACTTACAACCAAAGTAAAACTAGGAGCACAATGAGCACTAAAACATTTGTTCAACTTAACATCGCTTCTTGGGAGTCACTTCCTAGGGATGGACTACCTTTGATTTGTTTTATGCTCAATTTCTTTCCATCATGTTTAGGAGGAGATTTGCAAGTTCTTATTAAAAAACAAACAGAACAAATTTCTCATCCACTTGTACCTGTCAAACATAATGTAGTTGTTATAGGCCCTCTCCGCATGTGGGGGGGGGGAACGGGCAAAAACACCCAAAAACGGAGCTTACCTGAAGCCGGGTAAGTCCATCGCCACGCGGAGCAGCGCGAGCTCGCTGCTCCACAGTCCTCCAGCATCCCAAATGGCGGCTTCCGGTTGGTGGAGGCTCTCCACCAACCGGAGAAGCTCGCCAGCTGAAAGCCCGCCCCCGGCAGATCTGCAGGCACGCACTTGCGAGGGCCTGCAAATCCGTGTCGGAGCCGGGCGACGGAGCGGCACGGGGCTGCGTGTTCCGTGCTTTTTAAAAACCTCGAAAAAGAGGTTTTTAAAAAACACGCCGCGCGGCTAGTTCTGGCTGCTCCTGAGTGGATTCTGGTGTGGAACTATGAAAAGTAGTCCACGCCAGTCCACTCTACGGTGCAGAAGACCTCCGTGAGAGGGTGCTCTGCACCATTACAGAAGCCCGGCGCAGAAATGGCCATAGTTGTTGTTGTTGCTGCTGCTGCTGCTGCTGTTGTGTGCCTTCAAGCCATTTCTGACTTATGGTGATCCTAAGGTGACCTTTTCACAAGATTTTCTGGGGCTCATAGTGTGTGATGTGCCCAAGGTCACCCAATGGGTTTCCATGGCCGAGCAGCGCATCAAACCCTAGTCTCCAGGGTTGTAGTCTAATGCTCAAACTACGCTCGCTCTCTGTTAAATATAATAGGTACAGCTATTCCCAGGGAAAGTCACATTGTGTAGGTCTTAAAAATAAAAAGCGGGCCAGAGCAAAGAAGTGGTAACCCTAATTAAGCACCACAAACATGATAAAAGCACACAGAGTTCAAGGGGAGACATTTAAGGGCTAAACACTTGTCAATAGACTGCCTTGAAACATGCTGACTCACTTTGACAGAGGTTTTTACACAGAAGTTGAGTGCTTAACTCTCAGGACTACTTTAATGGTGGATTCTTGCGCTAGCACACAGTTAGATTAAATGGCCCCGGAGTCCTTTCCAACTCTATGATTCTATTGATTCTAGAGTCATCTGCTGGATGGACAAATGTTATTGATCTTGCTTTCTCTCAGATTCAGTTTTTAACTTCCTTTCTGCCTGGGAAGTGTACGTTTTGAACTACACCTCAAGATTCTGAGAGTTTCAGTACACAAGTAACTTTTTCATGCTCTGTGTACCTCCTATTATTTTGTTTTGAAGAGGAGAATTCTTATTAATCGAGAAACTGAGCCAACTCTCACCCATCCCTACTTTTCACAAGACACCTTCCCTTCTGTGACCTTCAAGTATCCAGTTTCCGTGTTCAGAGAATTTTTTGACAGGCCATCATAGGCTATGGCTGTGATAGTCTAGGCCCAGAACTTGTGTTGGGCCATTTCTGCACTAGACTGTTATAGTGCTATTATTCCACTTTCAACATCCTATGGAATCCTGGGATTTGCCTCAAAGGCCCCTCCCTAAACTGCAAACCCCAGGATTCCATAGGACGTTGGAAGTGGAATAATAGCACTATAACAGTCTAGTGCGGAAGTAGCCTTGATGAGAGACAATTCAAAAACAATTCTGTGTAAATGCTTTGAGGAAAGAATGGGTATATTAAGGTATAACTTTTTTTTTGAAGTTTTATCTTCATATCAGGAATATCCACTACCATAGATATATATCATTTTCTGTAAGCAATGCTGGCTTGACATTTCCTTGTGTAAAATTACAGCTTGAAAAATACCTTTTTGTGTTTAGTCTGGATAGGTAGCCTGAGGATGTTCACTCATTCTCAGGTTTGCGACTGTTACTTAGGAATAACCTCAAGACAGTGACAATTAAATTTATATACCTCTTTGATTACTTAGCTTCCTGTAACCAAAAGCAGGAAATGACTGCCTTCAGGCACTGTTCCCCCACAATCAACATATTATATATATGGGATCTTCCTAAAACTTAGACTGATACACTGCTGTGCTTTAATCAAAATTATAGCATGGTAACATTTCACATCCCCAGATCATGAAAGCAGTCTGAAACACATTTTTATAGCCTAGTATTTCTTTCCCAAGACTAAGCTAAATACCCCCAGACTGCTTTTCTGGACTGTGCATCCTCCATGAGTGTATATGTTCATAGGGGCAGTAGAGGAGGGATACTGGTGATTTCTTTAAAGGAGGTGTGGATTTGGCTTTCAAGACAAGGTGGCTGAGGGACTTCTCACTTTTTTAAAAACCAGAAAAACAAATAGGCTTTGGTCCCATTTCAACCAGCAGCTTGGCACCCTAAGAAGCCTGGCAGTGTACTCCATCGAGTACATGGAGTCTACTGCATGGCAGTGTACTCCATACCATAAGCCTGGAGGGCATTTGGAGTAGGAGAGAGGGGACCTCATGGACTGTTCTTATACCAATTGTCCTGATTTGGCAGTGAGAGTTGGGATTAACTCTCAGTCCCATTTTTTCAATGGATTTTAAAATGTCCCAGATTTAGTCTCCTCTTCCTACTTTCTCCCTGTTTCCTCAACTTATTTCAATTGCTGCAAACTGAGTTCAGAGTGCAAATGTAGTTTGCACCCAGTTTTTAATTCACCAGGGAGGAAAAGAGGGGAGGGGAGGGGATGGAAACTTGCCCATCCCAATAGGCCCAGGCAAAAGCAAACTGCTGCAACTGCTTTAAGCTTGTGTGTTCTTCCTCATAAATAAATTTTGCCATCTTGGCCACACTCTGATTTTGTCTGGGAACATGTGTCCCAGCTTTCATCTATGAAATGTTAGAGGGTATATACTCTTTCTCACCCCCTTGCAAACATCACATCAATGACTTCGAACTACAGGAAAAGAGATTCCATCTAAACATAAGAAAGAACTTCCTGGTAGTAATAGCAGTTGAACAGTGGAATATGTTGCCTCAGAGTGTGGTGCAGTCTTGTTATTTGGAGGCTTTTAAACAGAGGCTGTATGACCATCTGTCAGAAGTGCTTTGACTGTGTATTCTTGCATGGCAGGGGGTTGGACTCAATGACCCTTGTTGTCTCTTCCAAATCTATGGCCCTTTTCACACCTTACCCTGATAGCGCGACGAACTAGAGCCCTCACGATATTGCCAATATCGCAAGAGGCCCAGTAGAGAGCCCCTTGCAGTCTGCACACGGTAGGGCATTCGCGAGACAGCACCAGTCCCCGCCTGGTGCCTTGTCCGCATGTTGGTGTCCTGGGCCATGCCCAGGTCCTGCCCTGTCCCCGCCCCACCGCCCCTGATTGGTCGGTGGTTTTTCTTTTCTTTTCATTGTTTCATCGACTATCGTGCTAACGTTAGCATGATAGATCCTGCCAACAGGATGTTTCGTACTACGTTGGTAACGTGCTAACGTGCTAACGATAGCGTCCTGTTTACAAAAAGAACCACACAGACAGCCGGACCCCAGGGGCTGCTATCGTCTCGAGTGTGAGTGGCGACGCAGCCCCGGGGTGGCCTCTCGCGGCGACGTGTCGTACAGTGTTCCCTGCTATGATGCGGGCAGCAGCCAGCCTGCTGCTGGGCGGAGCGTCCCCTGGGAGTTGCTCCATGAGGGACAGGCAGCAGGGACTGCCCACATTCCGCCCACTCCTGGGTCCTTCCCGGAAGCTCACCGGACGACGGTTCCACAGGCCCTCTGGTTGTGCAACAGATGCGTGGAAGGGAGGTTATTTTCGCCTTTCAGGCGAAAATAAGAAAACGTGCTATCAGCACTATCCATGGCCGTGATAGCACCTGGTTCGCCAGAACGTCACGCGGTACAGCGGCTCGTGAAGGGGGGAGGGAGCATGCCTAATACGCTTTAAAAACGCCATGCGAAAAGGGCCTAAGATTCTATGATTCTAAGTCTGCATTAAATCCAGGGACAGACTGACTGACTGACTTTCTTTCTTCCTTTCTTTCTTTTTTTGTAGATCAGCTTTTATCCTTTTATCCATAGCTGGGACACAAAGTGGCCCACAGCAAGTATAACAACATGTGCAATTAAAACTAGATAAAAAGACGTACAGATTAAAAAAAAAAACAGGTAAAAGTTATAGAGTTAAAACACAATAAAACACAACCAGTAAAACACAGTTGAATTAGAAAGCATCTTTTTTAAAAAAAATCAGTAAAATATACAGCACAGATTGAATTTATGGGGTGGGGGATGAGGACTTTGTCCCCCAAATGAATTCTTTTTCTTCAGTCTCCAATGTTCTAGTATTCCAGAGATTGAGACACTGAAAATAGCTGACACCTAGAACTTTGACTATATGCTGTGTTTACATTCTCTTGGTACCCTTGCCTTTTTCTTGGGATGCCTCAACTTTTTAATGCTCAACTGAAACTTTAAACTACTACAATACTAGAAATTTGGGAACTGATAGAAACTTTCATGGTGGGGGACAGAATTTTTACTTGTGGGAGCAATGCTTCCCCTTATAGATACACCCCTGGACAGACAGCAGGTAAAAGTGTACCTAACATCTGTCTCTCTGTCTGTCCATCGATCTACTTACTTATTCTGTTAATACAGTTATCATTGCACTATAACCCTCTCACAGACCTCCACATGCCTCTTTGTGTGTTTCTGTGCTTTCAAGCTGCATGTTGACTTATGGAATCCAAATCTGCACAGGCAAACATTCCCTCCTTCAGGCTTGACCCCATTTGCTGACCTGTCCACCCACTTAGAAGCTCAGAGAGACCACACACTAATCCCTTGGCAACCTACTTCAGCTGTAGGAAGGAGAAGAGAAATGTGGAAGGACTTTTTAAAAAGAGAGAGAAAACTCTCTGTGAAGCAAGATCTAATTAGAGGCCAGCAAGTGATGGCAACAGGGAACAAAGAATGGGGCTGCTGGACCCTGTTTGGATTTCAGTTTCTATCCACTTTCCAGGGATCTTGAGGAGATACAGTTGCAGTTTCCCCACTTTAGAACAGATATGGCAAAGAGGCTGCCAAATTAATGTGGATTCATGGACAAAATCCTGCTGGGCCACCGTGCTCATGTAAAACCAGTTGCTCAAGCACTTGTGTGTCAGTGGGTTTCCTCACGCAGCCAAATGTTTTGCAAGCACAAACAGAAGCCCCTCTCTCACTTGGACTTGGTGGGTGGAACTAACTTACTACTGTGAAACATGTCCCCATGGTGCCTATTGCACAACTCTGAGATCTACGGTAATTATGCTGGGATATATTCATGCTATGCTAAAAGCAAACAAAATCCTGCCCTATGCAATAGCAGAGGCTTGTTTTTATTCTTAGCCAACTGGGGTAAATTTTCAGGGCACCTCGAAATAACCTATGCCAGCTCCCCTAAAGCTCTGAGGTATGCAAATGAAATTTCTTCAAAAACAGGGGAAAGGAGTTGCTTCAGCCACTTCTTCAATGGGTTTTCCTCTGTTTTTGAAGAAACTTCGTTTGCATACCTCAGAAGGGAGCTACAAAAAGTCCGTATTTAGCTGTTGGATGAGGTATAGTAGATCGCTTGCACTCACTAGCAACCCTTTACACTATACAGGCTTCCCCTATTTATCTGCCATGTTAGGAATTGGCACTCTGTCAGAAAAGGGAATTGGTTGAAAAGCAGAACCCATGTACTGTACTGTAGGGAGCATGAAGGACTTACAGAGGCCCGCTTGGGACTGACCATGTGTGCTGCATGCACATGGTCAGTTCTTAACCTTTTCCTTACCAGAGGTCCCCTTTAAATATCTTTTGTTGCTGAAGACTTAAGATTTAAAACCCTAAAGTACATCAAATATTTATTCAAAATTGCTCATCAAAGGTCTGCAAACTGGGAGAGAAGGGAGAAATAAGTAAATGCACACTTTCCTGAGAGGTGCTGGAGGGGGATGGAAGATTTTTCTTCTTCTTTCTACCAGTTTAAGGCTAGAGTAGACTGAATAGTAATGCACAGGCCCAGCCAGCCAGCCAGCCAGCCAGCCAGCCAGCCAGCCAGCCAGCATTTACCCTTCTCTGTTTCTTGCTTTCCCCTCTATTTCAGCCATCCCATCTATTAGAAATGCTCAAGCATCCCCCCTTTTTTTACCTTCTGCACCAGGGGGAGAGAAGGCCAAGATCGGCAAAGGAGGGAAGGAGGGAGGGAAGGAGGGGAAAAGGCAAAACACAGGGTTGAAGCAACTCCTCTATAAAAGACCCCCAGCATGCCTCCTCATTTCTGTTCACAAAAGCATGTGCTTGTGTGTGAAACAAGTGGTGGCTTATTTTGTCAATGGTGATCCATTGTTTCAGCTTGCAGTGTTCTGCTAGGGGGTAACACCTGTTGCAGAAGTGCCCCTTCTTCTTGGCTGCCAACTCTGAAACATTAAAGCAGGGAGGAGTGAGGAAAAATGAAAAGGGGAGCCCTGCTGCAGCAGCTGCCAGCCCCTGGCAAGACACTGGAAATTGGAATGAATGGTTTAAGAAGTGTGCTCAGCCTTGGCCAGAAGAAGGGGATCATGCCGGATTATTGAGCAACTTGACATTCTTGGAATTCTTTCTAATTATGGTATCGGTTATGATTTGGGCTGAGGAGTTGGCTAACTCCTTGGTCCGTTTCTGGTGTGATAATATGGCAGCTGTCCGTGTTATAACACAATGTCCTCCAAATCCCTCTGGATTATATGACTGTTTAAGGCCTTTGTTTTGCAATGTTTGTGATACAATATTCTGTTTGCAGTGCTTCATGTGGCTGATGCGGATAATGGGATAGTTGATGCTCTACCACCAACAGATGGAGCAGTTTGGAAATTGGCCCCGGAAACAGACTCTGGACCAATTCCAATACCCATAGACCTATGAAGCCTTGGAGGAATAAGGTTGCATGAACCATTGGTCTCTCATTAGCCCTAGTACTAGATAGAGTTATCAAAAGGCTGGTATGGAGTTTGAATACTTTAGGATGGCTGACAGGTTGCAGGCCACTTGGCCTACTCCTGTTGACCATATTTTGCAATATTTTGTATTTTTAAGGAACAGGGGGCTGGCACCTCAATCCATTTGGATTAGGTTGTCAGCGTTAGCCTTCATGGCTAAGCCACAAAGGTATGAAGACTTGACATGTGACTTCAGAGTCCACAAAACCTTGGAAGGTTGTACTTGGGAATGGGGATAAGTGGCAGACAGGCACAAACCTTTGTCTCCAGATGTTCTTTGAGGATTAGGCAATGTATGGCCTGTCATATGTAGCTCTAGTGATGAGGTGATCCTCTTTCATGCAGCATCATTGACCATGTTCTTTGGGGCCTTACACATCAGCAAATTGGTCCTAGTAGCCAAAAGGGATGATTCTGGCAGAGCTTTGGCCTTTGGGGATTTAGAATTTAGTTGTGATCATGTGGTTTTGAGCATTAGATGCTCCAAGGCTGATCAGAAATGGGTGGGAGCAGAGGTCCAGTTGGAATAGGGCTCTGACCCAACTTTATGCCTGTTTGTGCTCTGCAGGGTTATGTACATTTCAGCGGAGCTAGATCAGGATTGTTGTTTTGACATACTGACTTTTCTCCCCTCAACAGGTATTAGTTTCGGATGGTTACCTCAAAGGCCTTATGATATTTGGGCTTGCATATTAGAGTTTCGCATGGCAGTGTTCAAGTGAAAGGGCCCCTTGAATGTTGCGTAAATGTCAGGAGTGGTCTGCATGATGCACTCCCATTTCCGCCACGCTCAAGGCGGGCAAGCACAGCAAATACGCATTTTCTTATTTTCGGCTTTTAGCCGAAAATAACTCACGCTTGCGCAAGGTTCACGGACCTGGGCCGCACTCACCTGTGGTGCGGAGCCTCTGAAGCCGGGCCGGTCATGCGTCCTCTCCTCAGTGCAGCCTCCAACTCCCAGGCTGCACTGCGGAAGGAAGGGGTGGAGCGTGGCGCTGGCGGGGCTCTCGCGCGAGCAGGAAGGAGCTGCGGAGCCCAAGCAGCAGGGAAGCAGGAGGCTTGCAAAAGCTGCCTGCCCGGGCCTTTCACACAAGGCCCACACTCCAGCAGCGTGAGAAGGTAAGCTGCGGAAAGGGCCATAGTGTTAAGTTTGGCAGCCATTCTTTTACAATTGGGGCTGCCTCCACTGCTTCTGTGATGAGCTTAGGCTTTCAAGTGTTATTTCATGGTTGGTCATCAAAAGTTCAGTTTACTTTATCGATATATTGGCTCCCTTGAGAGCTACAAGCCCAGTGGTATAAGTAGAGGCTTAATGAGGCGAAATTTTTTCAGCCAAGGGTAACAATGTCTTTTTTTGGTTTTTTTTGGAAGGGGGCAGTAGCCTCAGTTTTATGATTCAGCACTTTAGAGGTACAATAATTCACAGTAAAAAGCAATGGGGCTGATACCAGGTTTGTATGGGCTGAGTTAAATTTAAGTGAAAAAAAAAGAGAGACTCAAGCAATATACTCTGTAATTAACAAGAACTGAAATGTATTGTATGATGAAGACGGTCTGGCTAGGCCTTAAAGGAACAGCAATACAACAGCTTTTCTTTATGGGAAATAGGCTAGTCACTTTGCTCAGGAGAGAGACAACCTTTTCTGTTCATTTTGAGAATAGGCAGCGGTCTTGCCAAGAGCACGAAGCTTTCTTCATGCAGCACCTCCCATTTCTTAATGTGATGAAATAACGTCTTTGTAGTCTGTTCTTTGTGAATATCCTTCAGGCTGTGGGCTTCAGATAAGATCACTCAGAGTTGGGTAAGTAAAAGTGTCAGTTACTGCTACCCACAGATGAGGCTACAAGTTCTGCAATCTAATTTGTCAGACTCTAGGATGATGATAATAACCCATCAGAAGAGATCTTTTCACTTTGAGCTGGCATTTCCACAATTGCTAGTTAACTTTTTTAAAAAAAACTTATTTCAATGGGTCTATTCCAGTTGGGATTACCTTTGGATTTAGGCCTATGACTATAATGAATTATTTTCAAATAACTGAGCATATGCTGCCTTTTGGCTTTAAAAAAAAACAGGATGTACTCCCCCAGATCCTGAAGCAGGAGTGGCAATCATGCAGTTCTCCAGTTCCTTTTGGACTGCAAGTCCCAGCATCCCTAACCAGCAGAGGTAATGGTGAATGCTGGAACTGCTGTCCAGCAGCATCTGGAGGACCACATGATTCCCACCCTGACCTAAAATAAAACTAAGATGATGATGGTTGAGTGGACACTCAGGGACAGCTATGAGTGGGCACTGAGACAGAAAAAAGGTGACTGTTCTGTCAGCCAGCCACCTAACTTTAGAAGGTAGAACTCCCAGGGAAGAATGTCTGAAGATGACCTCATTTTCTAGGGGAAGTTCATATGAGAGCAGGAAAACTGGCATCATTTTCTGTCCTGCCCAGAAATAGGAAGGTTGTTAGGTTTGGATTTTAATCATAATGAAGAAGGCCTCTCTGTATTTTTTTGCTGATGAGTTTTGGCACATATGTTACTGTCCTGTGCATCCCATGCAAGATTGATATGGTTTAATTGGCAAAATTTTAATTGGCAACTACATTAATTGGCATTGATATAAAATGGAACCTGAGGTGACTGGAAGGTCAAGCTGGGCAGAGGAAAATAACTGACTGAAAATGTGTGATTGCAAGGCAGGTCAGTCAGCAACCCCTCTAGGTGTAGCAGAAGTCATTGGTAGGCAGATGCCCAAGCAGGTCTGGAGATAATAGGATAAAGCTGAAGCTGGAACATCTCTAACCATACAGTGGTCAAAAGGGAAGTTCTCACCAAAACAATTACTGTATCAATCCTACTCCTTCACATTTGGACATTTCCCTGCTTTGTCCCTCATACCTCTCCACAATACACAGCTATTATAGCAGCCATTACTTCTTTGTCACCTAAACACTAAGACCATTAACTCTATCTGGATGCCATTGTCTGTGTTGCAGCTCCCATTGTCCGCTCAGTTGGGAGAGTCATTCACAAGGTGTGTTTTGGGTAGAAAAACCCTCAGTTTTGAGTGAGTCAGTGCAATACTTGGCTTGGTTATGGCCATTCTGTTGTTCTGTACTGCTCTTAGACACAAGTCTAAGCAACTTCATTGCTTCTTCACTACTCTTCTGAATTGGTAATTATAACCCAAACTCCTCAGCCTCTCTATCCATAATTTTACCTCGCTTTATCCTTCAATTAGTTCTTATGTGAATGTGTGACTGTTTGCATCTTGTGTGCATGCATGAGTGAATTCCCCTCAGTAAAACACATTTTTAGTTTACTTTTGAATCTCTGGTTGGTTCTTTTCTGTGTGATCCCACAAATATTGGTGGAAAGATCTCGTTAGGTTACCCCCCCAGGCCTCCTAATTTTGAGCTAATTAATTCCCCTTTGTCACGTGGAGGTACTGGCATCATGGATGGACCCCTGAGTCAACCGTGTTTTGGGGTAACACATACTAAAATACATGCAAGTCACAGTGTCATACAGTTATATGTCTCTTCTGCAAGTAATTGACAGTGGCCACTTGTTGTTGTTAGTTGCCATCAAGTTGACTTTGACGTATGGCAATCCTTTGAATGAGAGATCTCTAAGAGCCTCAGTCATCAACTCCCTCCTGTAGTCTTGCAAAATCAGGGCTGTGGCTTCACTGATCGAATCCATCCACCCATAATGCAGTCTGCTTATTTCCTACTGCGTTCCACTTTACCAAATTTTTTTTTTAAAGAATTGGATTGTTTTATGATACGTCCAAAATAAAACAGTCTCAATTTAGTCATCTTTGCTTCTAGTGAGATATGCACATTGTATGCAAACACACATTTTGAAATACAGTTGGCCCTACACATTTGCGGGTTTCACTTTCACAGATCTGATTATTCAAGAATTTCTCCAACCCCCACCCCTCCACCTCAAGCACTTCTTTTTCAAGAGGAACCTTCCCTCTGGATGGCTCTAATCAGGCCACACAGTCCTTTAAAAACCCATCTCTGGCCCTCCTCCTCCTATGTTAGCCTCTGCCTGGCCAGCTAAGGGTGGCTCACAGCCTGATTTTTCATCACCACAAACCCTCTCCTGCTGCCTCCCCACACACCCAAGGAAAGGAATAGGAGGAAGAGAGGAATTATAGGGCCACCATGCCAACCCACCCCCCTTCCCTCTCCTTTCCTTGACCTTGTTTGGACCTTGGGTGCCCATGCCTCAGACCCAATCCCACAGACATACACATACCTTTGTGATTTTTCCACCTTTGTGGGGGTCCCGTGCCCCTAATCCTAGTGAATGTGGGGGGGGCTGACTGTAATAACTATAATTTAAGCCATGGCCCTTGAATTGGCAAGACCTGAGCAGGGTTGTTAATAATGGAACATCTTGGGGATCCCCCATTCATAGGGTTGCCATAAATTTAAGCCAACAGCAATGGAAAACAACAACAATAACACAATATTAGGGAAGACTGTGGCTGGGTGTCCTGCATATCAGCAACTTCCAGATTGCTGTTCTCTCTTTATATCTTTATACTAGTCTTGGGCCATTTCTGCACTAGACTGTTAATAGTGCTATGATTCCACTTTCAACATCCTATGGAATCCTGGGGTTTGCAGTTTCAGGAGGGGCTGGCTGGCCCCTCCCTAAACTGCAAACCCCACGATTCCATAGGATGTTGCAAGTGGAATCATAGCGCTATTAGCCTAGTGCGGAAATGGCCTTGGATTGGAGAGCCTTTCAAATAGAGAACACTTCCAAACAGAAGACAATCAGCAAACAATACTTTCAAACAGACTTTCTTCCATAACAAAGCACACATATATGTATCTGCATGTATGCATTTAGAATATTTTTCTACCATCTTTCTTTTAAAAAACACCAAGGCAGTCAAAAAAATTGCAATAACAACTAAAGCATTAAAAGATAAAGCAGGTAATTGAGCCCTGGCCTGCAGGGTCATAGTCCAGTGTTCAAACCACTACACCATGCTCTCTTTACTGTGCTTTAAATTAGTGCTTGTTTTAATTGATAATTTATGATAGTTTTTTTTAAAAAAAACTTTTGAATTGACAGATTTTTAACTGTCATTTTGCTCTGACCTTGTAAGTTGCTTTGTGTTGTGATAACAGTGGGAGATAAATAAAATGGAAAACTTTGGGGTTTAAAAAGTATGTCTTGCCACCTTTTATAAAGGAAGAAGGAGTAGGAAATCAGTTGAAGATCTGCAAGGAGAGGATTCCACAACTGGGGAGTGGGAGAATAGAAAACCCTCTCACCTCTGTTTGTGACAGGGACCTCCACAAAATGACAGTGTCCTCAACAAGATTTCTCTTGCATATCTAACTAACTGGGCAGTTTCATAGAAACAGATGGCACTTTAGTTAGCCAGATCCAAAGCTGTTTGTAGCCATATCATACCCTTCAACTATCCCAATTTGGCAGGGACAATTCTGATTTGATCCTCTGCCATCCCATGTTTTCACCGGCTTTTGAAATATCCCCTTTCTCTCTCCTCCTCCTACTTCCTTCCTTTGTCCTCAGCTTACTTCAGTTGCTGCAAACTGAGGTCATTTCTACACTGCACTGTTATAGTGCTATTATTCCACTTTCAACAACCTGTGGAATTCTAGGGTTTGTAGTTTACTGAGGCCAAAGAGCTCCCTGGTTGACAATTCTAAATGTCCCTCCCTGAACTGCAAACCCCAGGATTCCATAGGATGTTGAAAGTAGAATAATGGCATTATAACAGTGTAGTGCGGAAATGGCCTGAGTTCAAAGTGCAAATTTCACTTGCACTCAATTAACTCAGTAGGGGCAGGGGGGTGAAATCTTGCACATACCAGTAGACTTTATGTATTCTTCCTTATTAATTACTTTTGTCATCTTGGCCACATTCTGATGTTGCTTGTCCCCATGTGTCCTGGTTTTCATCTGTGAAATACTGGAGCATATGCCACATAGGTTAAAATCAACACAACTTGTTTTCCCTTTCTTGCTTCTGTTAAGGTCCCTTCATGTCTACAGTGAAGTAACCTGCAGCCCATTTTCTGTTTCAAAATTGCCTTAAAATAGAAAGCAAATTTCCCTATATTAACCAGTCATGGTGTAAGGCCTATTACACTTCATCTATCAGGCTAGAAAAGCTTATTGATACAGACATGCTGACAGGGCCTTTTGTGTTACTGTGAGATGGTGCCCATGGTTGGAATCATGATCCAATCTGCTTTAGAGTAGAATTTGGCACATCAAACTTGACATGTGGCTGTTCCTTTTCAGACACATATTTTACCTCCTTCACTCCTCTGATCCATGACAGCTTATGTTTTGTTATGATATGTGTCAACAGAGGCTCATTTAATGTGGATTTAATGTGTATGGGGAAGCTACAGGGATGTTTTCACTATCTGTTTTATGTGTTAGCCTGTAATGAGGAAGTTAAACGTGAAATGACAGCAGAAAATTATTTCTGCAAAATGAGAATGTGAGCTAAAGGGTGTATTGACATAACTGAGATAGAGCTTTCCCAGACTTCCTTATAAATAATCCATAGTAGCCCAATACACCCTAACAGAAAATAGGCTAAATTAATTCCTGCTGTTACTCCTACAGGCTCAAGGGAATTTTACCAGACAGCAATAAATTGTAACCTTTAGAAATTGTCACAGGCATACTGACTAAATATAATTCTCCTTCTCTGTATTTTTGTGTCTTGAAATAGAATGGTTATAACTTTATAGGGTTATATGCTGCCATTCACATCTGTTTAATCGTTGCAATATATCCCTTATGGTCTTATGCAGAATTGTGTACAGTGCTTCAGAAACATTATAATTATAGGTTCCCCAAGGAAAAAAAATTCCATTGACTCCAATGGCAAGTCAATAAATGGTCCCCAGACGATGAAGAGATGTTGGCTTGAATCCTGAATTGTCTCTTGCTGGTGAGAATATTTGCTAAGTGCAATTCCTCCTACAGATGTTCTCACCACCAGGTGACACCCACAGATTCCCCCCCTCCCGTCCTTCTGCTGTCTCTTTAAAATTTCCTCTAGAGAGTTGAGTGATCCTTTGAAACATTGGGAGGAGGGGAGGTGTGCAAGGAAAGGGAACTGGTGGAGATCTACTAATGGGATACCAGTGCTAGGGCCATTCCTGCACTAGACTGTTATAGTGCTATTATTCTACTTTCAACATCCTATGGAATCCTGGGGTTTGCAGTTGAGGGAGGCAACCGCACAGTCTAGCATTGAAATGACCTAGATCTGTGGAAATAGAAGGGTCACTTTCATTCATGGATTAAGATCCAAGCCATAGATTAACTTGTTTCTCAAATTTTATACTCTTTATCAGGTCTTGGAAAAGTCATTTCTGAGGATTAGAGTATCCATCTGTCATGGCCTTGTCCTAGGACCCAAGCAAGATGCTTCTTAACAGCCACACCCTACAGACATGAGAGGAACAGTACCTATGGCAGCCAGCATAGGGGAAACAGGGATTTTGGATTCTGGCAGCTTTTATATAAGAAGGACTCATTAATTAGGTCCACAGCTGGGTAAGGCTCTGAGCCTATATAACAAGAGGCCAGAATGGGAGGAGGCTGTTGTAGCCAACTGATCCCATCAGTGGTAGCAGCCCAGCTTACTCCTGAATTCCTTGCTCCCACTCCTAGAACCCCTGACCTTCAACTTCACCACAGATTTTGCCATTGGACTCTCTCTGGACTCACAGTAAACTCGAACTCTGTCTCTCTAAACCTACTGAGAATTCAGACTGCAAAATGACTAAGACAAACTTTGCTGGCTAGCTCCTGATAACAGCCTGATAAGACAGCTGGAAGCCTTGCTGGCTGCCAGCACAGAACATCATCATGGATACCCTTCAGTGTCAACTGAGCAGCTAAAAGGAACTATGATCATGACAACCTATGTTTGAAATGAGAGACATAGCTTAGAGGATAGCATGCTGGATAATAGGATCATCTGATATTTTCTGTAGAGCAGTGGGGCAGTAAATGTAAGTCTTGCTAGGAGGGAGAATAATAACTCCATAACTATCTGAGAAATAAAGGTATATTCTAGCAGTTTATTTATTTATTTACCATGATTGGAATCCTGTTAGTTAAGATGTCATAAATTAGACTTAGGACATTGTAACTGCTTTGTATTCTCATTGTGATTGGGGCTCTGTTGCTGTGGCTGCTAATGACCCTGAAACCCACCTTAAAATCCACTCAGGTGCTCCAAGTGACTGAGGTCTGTGCTCCTGGCATGAGGGTCCTCTGGGATGATGTGTCCAGACCCTTCTCACCAGCAAGTGATGCTGTGATGAAGAGGTGTAACAGGATCCCCCCGGGGGCTCTGCTTTTGCTCCTAAAGGCATCACTCTCTGCCAGAAAGAGGCTGATCACATCATGCTGTAGCACCTCACTCACCATCACCACAGCCCTCAGTCACTTGGGATGACTGGTTAGCTTTTAATGTGGGCTTCAGGGGCTAGATTGGGAGATAAAGTGTGTGCGATTTTTACACCACCCTTCTGTTATCTAATTTACAAAGTGGCTCACAGTATTAAAAACAAAATCCTATCCATAATAGCAATGAAAACAATGGTATCTACCACCATTTAACAGTCAACAGACAAAAGTGGTCAGATCACTCCTTAATCAAAATCATCAAAGAGACACTTGACTTTCAAAGAAGTAGCAAGCTTGCAGCTCCCATCGACGCTATTTATTACAACCAATGTTAAGAAATGCTGGGAGTTGCAGTCCAGTGGCATCTGGAGGGCCATACTTTGCCAGTCCTCACCACAACAATCATTTTATATCTCTTTGAAAGACCACCAGTATGAAGGAAAGATAAAACCAGTGTAAGTTTATTTCACAACACATGGACATGTGGCAACAACTAAAAAGGCCATATTCCCAGTGAATGCTCAGCTTGCATCCCCCACAAAGGAAGTACTCTGATCAGGAATTCATGAGCAGATCTTACATAGGGTTGGGCTAGCGCACATGTGTGATAATGTACACCAAGAGGTATTCAGGATCTAGAGTATCAAGAAGGAAGTCAAAAACAGCATTTTTTACCTGGCTGTACACCCCCACTCTATGATATGGTTTACTTGGCAAATATTTAGTTGGCATGAAATATAAATTATATCCTCTATGGCCATTTCCACATGATGATGTCCTCCCATGTCACCCAGCAGCAGTCCGGGCAGGGAAGGGAGTGCAACAGGAACGTTCCCCTCCGCACCTCACTGGCTCCCTGTGGAAGGGAACACAATGGCCCTGTCTCTTCCTTTTGCAGTGCAGCTGGGCACTTTCCCATGCTGCACGATGGAAGGAAGTGTCACCATCGCACTTCCCTGCCCTTCCACATGATGGTAAGTATGGGAGAGCCGCGCAATTGAAGGCACAAAATGGATTTTTTCCATTTTGCGAATACTGTGCGAGTGACACTTGGGGACAGGATGGCAGTGGACCAGTGATGATGTCGTGTGGAATCACAACCTGCCAATTGCTGTCATCCTGTCCACAAACCGGCACAACCCCATCATGTGGGAATGGCCTATGACTAGGAAGCTTGCTGGCAAAGAGGAACTGGTTGCACACGTGAATTGCAAAACTAGGTCAGAATGGGACATCAGGACATGACTTGGTCATAGTCAGGAAAACTCCAGAGATAATGGACTTGCAGATGTCCCTTAATCCCTTGACCTTTAGAAACAATAGTGCACAAAACTGCTTCCATGGAACGACTGATTGTCTTTGACCTTCTCCCTTTGTCCATCAAAACTATCCCTTCGTCCCCTCATCTATACCACTATTAAGGAGCTATCATAATTTCCATCAGTCCCTTTGTCACCTAATGCAAAGGCCATTAGCTCATTTCGGGCCCCTTTATCTACTCTGCCAGAGAACCATTTACACCTTCTGCCTCAGGTTGGAAAAACAGTATTTAAACCCTGGCTCTGAGCCAGATAACTCATAGTACTTTGGCATACTGGCTGTCACTCTGCTGTTCTGATTCCTAGTGTGGTACTGTCCCTGGACTCTTGGTCTGAGCCACATCACTTTGTCTGTTCACTTCTGGATTGGTAAATATCACCCACGTTGCCCTAAACTCTCTCTATCCAAACCTCTCCTCCCTTTTCCTTCAGTTAGCCTTGTGTGATTGCGAGACTGCTTGGATCTTGTGTGTGTGATTGTTAATTCCCCCAGTAAAACAAACAAACTTCCTTTTGAGTCTCCAGCTGCTTCTTCCCTGTGCTAGTACTGGTACACATAGGTGTAAAAGATCCTGTAAGGTTACCAACCTCTTGCAGGCCACTCCTTTGAGCTAATATTCCCCACTGTTTCATGGAGGCACTGGCATCACGGGTGGACCCTTGAGTCATCCATGTTTGGGGGTAACAACTTAGAACTGTGAATGGAAACTTACTGACAGCACCAGAACTCTGTAAAATACACAGAAAATAGCTTGCACCATTAACAGGACTGTGCCTGCCAAATCAGGACAATGAAGTATATAGTTTCTAGTTTTTAAGGGCAGCTACATGTGAAGTTCATTACAGCATTCTGATTTGAAAGTCACCAGGTGATAATAACACTAGGCAGATCTCCACAGTTCAGTAGCTGAATGACACTTCTCTTCTACTAGTGGCAACATGGAATAGACCATCAAATGAACTCCAAGCCATTTGTCTTCTTGTATTTATTTTAACTCTGATTACAACCTACTGCTTCTCTAGCAATTTTTCAAAATATTATTTAAATACTTTTCAATGGGAGAGGGCACCGAGAGGCTAATCATATAAACTGCCTTGTTCAGCAGTTTATCCCAGAATTCCACCTACGCAGCAGCAAAAAGTTGCCTGAAGATTCTCCAAGGTACACCGAACACCATAGGGTCCACTAGCTTCCAAGGACTGACCATCTAAATGGCTACTCTACCTCTGCAGAAAGTGAAGGGAAGAATCCATGACTCCAAATCTTCACAAGGAAATAATCTGGCCAAAACAAAGGGATGTGGGAAGCTGCTATATATGAAGTGAGACCACAGGCCCGCCTAGCACAGTGTTCTCTAAGGTAACGAACACAGGCCTATTTGGAGATATCTGGAATTGAACCTGAGATATTTTAAAATGCAAAGTGTACAGTTACTTCTATAGTGCGGAGTGGACAATTTCCAGGGATTAACCACCCTAGAAATTACAACCCAGTGCTGTTAACATGGTAGCACATGTTTCTGAATCTGGCCTTTTCACCATTCTTCTGGTCATGGGGAATGACTTGGGGCCTTTCCACACTACACTGTTATAGTGCTATTCTTCCACTTTCAACATTCTATAGAATCCTGGCATTTGCAATTGAGGGAGGGGCACTTAGAATTCTCAGCCAGAGAGCAATTTGGCCTCAGTAAACTACAAAGCCTAGAATTCCACAGGATGTTGAAAGTGGAATAACAGCACTATAACAGTACAGGGTGGAAAGGCCCTTGCTTTTCAGCCCTGTAGAGGATTTCTTTTTGCCTACAAGAAAAAAAACAACAACCAAAACCCAAATAACAAATAACAAAAAACAGGAAGTTGCTGGACCAAGATCACATCCTAGTTTTTGTGGAGAGAAAAATCTTGTACAGGACTGATGAAAGGACAGGGCAGGAAAGAAAAAATTACTCTCCCAGAGGTTTTTTTTTGGGGGGGGGGATGGTCCCATTGGCCACTTTGGGGTAATTTTTTAATTCCCTCCAAGTAAGGGCATGCTGTGTGTGTATGGAAGGGACAGGAAGAGGGAAACATTGGGGGATGTTCATGGGGCCAATGTGATCTTCTGACCTCTGCTTAGAAGTGAGTTACATATCCTGAACTATTTGTTTACAAGTAGAATGCTACTTCTGTGAATTTGGGGGAGTGTGATTCCAATTGTACAACTGTAAAATTGTAAAATTAGAGATGTAAAGAATATTTGCAAGTTGTCTCATACTTGCTGAGAAACTTTGTTAAACATCATTCAGCTACCATGAAATTTTGCACATTTCAGAACAATTTTATTAGTCTTTTTTTGCACAAAAAGCATTATTTTGTGCAAAATTTAATATTAATATTTAATATTTTCATGCTAAAACAATATTTTATGCAACAGACATGTTTCTTTGCACAAAACATTGTATAATGAGCAAAACTTTTTTTTGCACAAATGAATTTTTCGCACAAAAGTTGTGAACTGTGAAAAAATAATCTAAAAATGTACAAAACTTTTTAAAGAAAAACTTCCTAAACTGTTTACTGTTATAGTGAAAAATGCAGAGGTTTACCTTCCTATTGTAAACAAGTCTTTCAAAAGAAAAGTGGCCTTTCACCATTGACATTGTTACAGCAACAAATCTGGCCATGGTAATGGCAGCAGAAATGACCAAACTGGAAAGGAGAGACAAAAAGGAATAATATAGGACAGCCTCCATAACGTGACATAAGAAAAGATCCTGTCTTCATTACATTGTTAATTCAAAGGGGAGAACCTCTTTTTACCAAAAGACTGCTTGTGAACTTCTCTGATGCCACCAGAAACATCATCCTACCCTGTTGTTCTTAGCAGGTGTTGTCACTGAGGAGTGGGTGTTGCATTCTTGTGCTCTGACCAGGGGCTATCACTAGGGGCAGCTCACATACTTGGATGTACAGGGTGGTGCTTCCTACACTCACCTTCAATCTTCACCCAGCAGCAACAAATCGATGACAAGGGGTATATGTAGGTGCACTATTGTACTTACTACCTTCCAGCCAGGACTCCCAAGTCTTTACTTTATTCTTTTCTCCCCTTTTTAAAAAAGAAATATCACAAGCTCATGTTGCTCTCACATCCATAAAATGTACCTGACAGAGATCTTCGGACAAAGTTGCTGCTTTGGGACAGAATGCTCTGCCTCTTTGCCAGAATTGGTTCCCCAGGACATGTAGAAATGGCATTTGCTGGTTAATATCAGCAAACACATAGGGTTTTTTGTTTTTTGTGATGTTCAGAACTTGTTGCCCATGCTTACTCCTAGACTATTCTTAGAAAATCTTCTTATTTTCAAATACATTGTATAAATTGGAGGTTGTATTTTACCTTTATATTTCAGCAGGAATGGAGAGGAGTGAAAATATAGAGAGGTATGTTTTGAAAGCTTGTGCTTGCTGTTCCTGCTTATGTCTGAGTATTCCAGCCTTTGCTATACTCACTATTATTTCTGACTAGGCATGTGATTGCAGAGTGATGCTTATGAAAATAGTATTAAAAAGTGCATTTTGGAGGTTCAGAATTATTTTTGGTGCTTATTGTACTGGTTCCATCCTCTTTCTCCTCTTCCCACTGCTTTGTAAGCATGATCACACTTCAAATGCACCTACATTTCACTTTGAGCAGTTGATTGCTGTTACCTTTTCTGTGTAATGTGTTACTGCTACAAATAGTAGACAATTTTGATTGCAATGGAGTAGATTAGTATTGTGTTGGGGTGAGTCTCAAGTTCTCCCTTAAGGCATACATGCTTTCTATTGAGTGATTTTTCTGCTTCTGAGTTGCATTTGTTTCATCTTATATATTTATTTTTAACATTGGCCAAATTACTTCATGAAGCACAAACTCTGTTTAGTGTTGCTGCAAGCCACTTCATTTTCCATGAATATATTTGCTTCACCAACTTTCCACATGACTCAGCTTTTTATATTTCTTTTCTCCATGGCCATTGACTGAACATCACGGGCCTTTCTGCATTACACTGTTATGGTACTACTAGCATATTTACCCAGCGTTGCCCAGGATTTTATTTTCTTCTTAAGAACTCACCAGACTGTCTTCTCCAGTACCTGTAACTTTTCCCCATATTCCCCAATTCAATCTGTATTCAGAATTGTTAACATACAGAGGTTGGGTTCCTCAGGGAATACACTGCCCTCCTCCTTCTTGCTGCTAGGCCTCATCTCCATAGCAACCAGCCTATTCCAGTACCTGTAACTTTTCCAATATTCCCCAATCCAATCTGTATTCAGAGTTGGTAACATAACAGAGGTTTGGTTTCTGAGGGAAAATACTGCTCTTCTTCTTACTGCTAGGCCCCATCTCCATAGCAACAGGCCTGAGGCCCAATAGCTCTCTGGCTGAGAATTCTAAAGGCCCCTCCCTAAACTGCCAGCCTCAGGATTCCATAGAATATTCATAGCCAATCATATGAAGTCTTCTTGCCTCACACAGCCAATCATATGAGGTCTTTGCCTGCCTGACACAGGCGAACAGACAAACTCACAGACAAACTTTGACTTTTATATAGTCGATTATTCCACTTTCAAGGTCCTGTGGAATTCTGGGGTTTGCAGTTTAGGGAGGGGCCTTTAGAATTCTCAGCCAGAGAGCTCTTTGGCCTCAGTCAACTACAAACCCCAGAATTCCACTGGGCGTTGAAAGTGGAATAATAGCATTATCACAGGGTAGTGTGGAAATAGCCTGTGATTCTCGTCTAGGAGGTTTTACAGTCCCATACATTTCACTCAGAAATCGGTTCCATTTTGTTTAGTGATTGTTTGCATTGCAATGTTTTTCTTTCTGCTCTCATTTTCCCATTCCTACTTCTTTTTTTGCAGAGTTGCCAAATATTTGATCAAGGACTGGTGTTCTTAACTGGAGACTGGGCTGACTGCAAGTCACGGTGCAGTCACACACTTTTTCTCACAACACAGAACCAGGTATGGTGTACCAAACCTTCTCTCCCACCACCACCACTTCCTTCCCTTCCTTCCTTCCCTCCCTTCATTCAAACAGCCTTTCAAAGGTTGAGTTTTGCTACAGCCAAAATCCACATTCAAGGAGTAGATTCACAACTGCAGGGTCAGTATAGCTGTACAACAGGGATACAAAAAGGCCAACATAATCTCCCCCATAGAACCCAGTGTGACAATTCCCTTCCCTTCTAAACCTAGATAAAACACAATAGTAGTGGCTAGTGGCTGCTATGTTGGTGAAGCAGTAAATCCATTCCAGATTTGAAGGAACTATCCAAGGTGCTAAAACTATTTAAAAATAAGCTTCAGTGCTTTGGAGCTCCTTTAAATTCTGGATTAAAACATGAAGAGGATTCACTGACAAAGGAGTCACCACTAGTCCCAGGCACACAAAACTTTTCTTCTATTGAGTTCATTGAAACATAGTGCTTAGCTGTACTTAGGCCACGCAAAGGACAAGGTTGGGTAGCAGACTTAGCTGTAGTAGCCAGTACTTCTGGTAGCCCCTGGGTTCTACTTTAGGAAGGCGATCCCAGCTTGTGCCCAAGTGGCCCCACTGGATGCCAGCTACTACTGTCTCTCACAGTTACTTAAGGGTACCATGTAAAATGGCATAGTGTGCTAACCGGGAGTCACCATTGCTTGTCGACATGTTAAACTTTATTATGAGTGGCTGGTCTCTTGCCAAGAACTTTGCCTGCTGGAATGTTAACATTTATGCTACAAGTAGCATGTAATAAAAATTTTAGAAAAAAGGACTATTGTCTTTTGTGTCTATTTCCTCCAGGGTTAGTAACCTTGTGCCCTCTAGTAGTTTTGGATTGTAGCTCTTCTTAGACCAGTCTGCAAATCTAATAGCCAGAAATTATGGGACATGTAGTCTGGAAGTCCTCCAGATGTCAATTCATGGTCTAGGCTTAGGATGTCGTAAGAGTTCACAGAAGAAAACAGATACACTTCCTCTTGTCAGTGTGTGTGGGTAAGTATATGGAAATACATACTGCCAATTTGACTGACTTGTAGTGTCTGAGGAAGAACTTGCTGTGGTAGCAGAGTAACTCTAACCCAGAGGTTTTCTATGCTCAACATGGACCCACCCTGATTTCTGACAGGGTGGTTGAGCCCTGATGAGGACATTTCATTTTGTCTTTTAGAAATAACCCTACATATTTTCTTTTCAAAAGACATAAAATATCCCACAGATGAGCAGAGTCAAATGGATTCCGCATTCTTTTTGTGGATGAAGGGAATACCACATAAAGGTGCCTACGCTCTGGAGCAACCTCAGCCATTATCACCCTATACTTTCTGAGCTAAGTAATGGAATGAAGAACGAGTATGAAAGAGTGTATTCCTTTCATGCCCTTTCCCTCAGTCGTGCTGAAAACACAATACGTGCTTCTGGTAGAAGAGACAGATCGTTTTTGGATGTATGGATAAATCAGGCCCCAAAACCAATAGTGAAGGCTAGTGATCTTGTAGATGGAGGAAACACCCTGTAATTTGCTATTGGCACCACAGGCCCTGGATTTTAATCTTTATTCAAAAATTGTATGCATTTAAACCCAAGGATCATCACAAAGAAGTTTAGACCACATATAAACAAAGCAAACAGTAGCGAGACAATTTGCTGCATCCTATGCCATCCACAGTCAAAAAGAATTTCCAGCAGCTCGTTTTGATTCTGTGTTCCCTTCCCCACCTCTGAAAAAAAGCAACAACCTCTACTTACTGGTTTAGTACACTTGTTTGGACGTTTATGTCTAGACATAGTGATTGTGAAAAGGACAGGCATGTTAGTTAATTTCTAGAATGATAGAGAATGTCTGTGATTTCCCGGGGGGGGGGGATTAACAGAGGGTAGCCTAAGAACAGAGTAATCTGTTCAGACTTTGGAAGGCATAATGAATGTTTCTTTAAAGTGTGAGAATATCATAATTATGCAAGACTATTAGCATCCATGTATAAATCCCTCCTGTCTTTATGCCTGAAAGAAGAGAGGTTTTAATCCAACTATTTGTTTCAGTGAGAGTATGTGTGTTGAATCAACAGAAACTTCGTAAGTTAGCACTTACACAAGACTCATAGATTGAACACAAATTTACTGTAGCTGGGGCTAACAGTTGGATTTAGGTAAAGACATTGAGCTGAGGTATTAGCACCAGTTTACCAGTTTAGATTATTGTTACTCTGTATGCCACCACCATGTCCTTGCTTTTCTGCCTTGATCTGGTTGCGGACTCAACTAGTGAAGTAAGGTGGCGCATGTAAAACTCACTGAAAACAGCAGATTGTGTATTATTCCGAACAGCAGAGTCTCTATCACAAGGTTATTGATAAAGCTGTCCACACAGTGACCAAATGGTTCTTCATATGTACTTTCTGGTAGAGATGTGGAAATAATGTGTGGTCATTAGGACTTTGCATGGGTACTTTCTTACATGAGATCCACAATTAAGTCATATTAAGCATGATAGGTAGAATATTGATGAATGGAATATTCAAAAATGTTTGGGGAAAAAAAGATCAAAAATGGGTTTCTTGAATGTCAGGAAATTTCGACGAGTGGAATCCTAGATGGATGTGAATATTCCAGATTTAGAACCTATTCTGCACAAAAATGTGCATGTTTTTCACAGAAAATGGCATTTACTGTGCAGAAACCAAATTACCTTAGCAGAAAGCAGCCAAACATTGTGCACAGAAAATAGCTTTCTGAACAGAAAACACATTTCTTGCACAAAACCACCATTGTGCAGGAAACTTGCTTTCTATACAGAAAATGCAATTTTCTGCCCAAAATGTCCACACATATTTTGCGCAGAATAAGTACCCAAGCTTTGAATAGTCTTTGAAAACTGCTCAGTTTTTACCCAACAAGGAAAAATACAGTAAAATTAATTGTTCTTGCCAGCAGGTATGAAATGTATGACGATTTGTATCCCTTTGACACTAAGTAGCCTTAGACATGTCACAGTATTTCAAACAAACATAGGCTTATTGTGAGGAAAACAACAAAGATATAACTGGATCTTTGAGGTGGATCAAGAACCATCAACCAGATAATGGACATCTCTCTGTGTGTTTCTGTTCTTTTTCTTCTATATGCATATTCAACCTTCCAGAAGTTCTTTGGCAGCAATTCCCAGAAACCCTAGCCAGCATAGACAATAGTGAGCAATGGTGCAAGCTGCAATTCAGCAGTATTTGGAGAGCAGCACAACACTTGTTCTTGATGGGTGTGGGTGTGTCTTACACATGTACGTACACACACACATGCAGGAACAGAGTAAGATGCCTCGTATCAGGATCTCTTTTCTATTACATAGTTATAGCACTATGATTCCACTTTAACTACCATGGCACTATGCTATGGAATCTTGGGATTTGTAGTATTTAGAATCCTCTGTCAGAAAGCTCAACTGCTTCACCAAATTACAAATCCCAGAATTCTACAGGCATCACCCATGAGAGTTCAAGTAGTATCAAAGTGCCATAAGTGTATAGTGTGAAAGGGATCACAGTCAGGCTGCTGCTTGTCCATCTAGATAAGAACTGCCTATGCTAAGAGGTGGAGACTTTCCATAGTCCAGTGATTTATGAACAGGGGACTTGATTGTAGAAGATTGGGGTGGTTCTATGGTGATCAAGAGACACCAGGCTTTGGTTATTAACTCAGTGGAATGTTTTAGACAAACTATGTTAGGCTGTAAGCCTTCTGGCAGTCTTAAGCATAGAAAATGCCCTTCATATCTGAAGTATCAAACCTTTGCTTCTAAAGCATTTAAATGTTCTAGGATTTAATATCTGGCTTAAACTATGTTTTCTTTGACCTTGCCATCAAAGAAGATTTTGATGTATGCCTGTTATATTTTTATTATTATTGGTGTAGCCCATGGATTTTTAGGCTCTTGGTGAGAGTGGCAAAATTAGAAGGTAGAGAGAATGCTGATAGGACAGTATAAAGCCACATAACTGAATGGGTGAGCATCCTTACCTTGAGCATTCTTTTCCATTGGTTCCCCCAAACCTCTACCCCTTGCTAATTGCAGTCATCCATATTTGATGATAGCATTACAACACCACTTAGGGTGATTAGTTCAAAATATCTTTCCTTTGCTGGATGAAAAGGCCATTCCTGCATCAGAAAGACCTCACGCAAATTGACACATTTGAAATTGTGTGGGTGGGAGGGGTGTGTGTGTGTGTGTGTGTGTGTGTGTGTGTGTGTTTTACAGGATGAATCATCATTACCAACTCTCTGCTACATACATTCTTGCTTTCTCTGGAGTAGTCAGGAGTCAGTTTTCGTCATAGATTTTTATGCCAGCTTGAAGTGTATGATGCTTGACATTCCTATGCCTTACCCGCTTTGTTATTTTTACCTCATAGGCCATACTTACAGTATGTTCATACAGTGGATCTTTCTGCAGCTATGACCTTCCTTGCCTCAACAGTCTAACCATATAGTGTGTCATTTCCATTGGTATGTTGCCATATTGGATCCTGCACCCATGTTCTCAACCGAAGCATCTATCTGTATCTGTGAAGAACTGGAATGCTGTGTAGCATGGCCAGGAGAAAGCTTTTTTCTTTGGTGGTTTTGCCTTTCCAGGAAATGCCAAGAATAAAGCATAAAAAGTGAATATAGAAACATCTAACTTTTCTCGATAACTAGAAACAGCTCATATTTTTTTTTGCTAACAATCAGGGTACTGAAAACATAAACTCTGCACATATTTGTCTTGATAATT
Source organism: Cyclura pinguis (assembly GCA_030412105.1). NCBI lineage: Eukaryota > Metazoa > Chordata > Lepidosauria > Squamata > Iguanidae > Cyclura > Cyclura pinguis. The sequence continues at coordinate 126,495,279 of CM059599.1, forward strand.
ACTTTGGCATTAGCTGACCAAAAAAAAAAAAAAAAAATCATGACCATCTTCTTGATAACAGTGTTTACCACTTTACCACTTTGTCAAATGGCAAATTAGTTGTTAGTATAAGGACAGCGAGGGAGCCAATGTAGTATAGTAGTCTGAGTGTTGGACAAGATACTGGATTTGAAGATTTGGCCATGGATGCCCATTGGGTGACCTTGGCCAAGTCACACCATCTCAGCCTCAGAAGAAGGCAAGGCAAACGCCCTCTGAACAAAATTCTGCCAAGAAATCTCCATGGAAATATTTGGCTTAGAGCCAACATAAGTCAGAAAGGACTTAAAAGCACACAATAACAACAACATAAGATATTAAGACTTATTAATTGACATATTGTTTATGTTAATGCAGAGGCTATTATGTGACTGTCTTATCTCTGACACAGGGAAACATGGTAGTTGATGAATGTAGCTTTTTTGTTGTTGTGTGACTTCAAGTCATTTCCAACCTATGGCGACTCTAAAGTGAACCTATCAGAGGGCTTTCTGGGGCTCAGAGTGAGTGATGTACCTGTCCCTAACAATTCCTTCCACTTGGAAGGCTCAGTCCTCGCTTCTTTCCTTCTGAAGAATTTTGGAGAGCACAACCTCAAACTCTGATATTAGCCAGCCAGCTGCCCAGAGTTGCCCACAGCCCTATAACTGGCTACCTCAGGCCAGAAGACTCCCCATCATTGATAGTGGATTAATTAGAGTTTCAACAATTCTGCAAACAGGTTCTTCCTTAGTACTTCCTGTAAGTATGTTCTCTCTAACTAAAGATAACTAAGGAAGCTTACTAAGTCAATATGGACCCCTTGGAGAGTCTTTACAAGCTGCAGCAAGAAATGAATTAATCTTTGGAAATTGTAGCAACTTGCTGTTCTGTTAGCTGAGTTGGAGATTTGCACATAGCACTTTCTTCTTCCATGGAACAGGGCCTACCAAAACTGGAGAATTTGCACTCTTGTCACCACTGTGTCATAGTGATTTGAATGTTGGACTATGACTCTGGAGACCAGGGTTTGAATGTTCACTCAGCCATGGAAACCCACAGAGTGACCTTGGGGAGGTCGTGCTCTTTCAGCCTCAGAGGAAAGCAAACACTAAACCCCCTGTGAGCAAATCTTGCCAAGAATATCCCATGGTACATTTGCCTTAGGATCCCCTTAAGTCAAAAAAGACTTAAGGTACACAACAACAGCTCACGCCTGAAGATGACCTGTGAAAACTGGGGAGTCAGGGCCAGGCCCTGAGATCTGGCAACACTAGCAAAAGTGAAATGCTACTCCTGGTGGCCTCCAGGAGAGGAAATTAATCCCTTTCGTTGCCAGAAAAAGGGAATTCTGAAGAGTTTGGAGGGGTTGAGGACCAACCAAAAATCCTTGTGGGGCGTGCATGATGTCCCAGGGCTGCACTTTATCCATCCCTGATCTACTGGATTGACTCTTATCAATTTAGTACTGCTGTTTGGCTCTATAGGACATTTTGTTTGTGTGTGGGTAAAACAGTGCTAAGTATCTTTGTTTGTCTGTCCAAGTATAATGAAATTAATAATAGGAACATATACTTTCATCCGCTGGGACGAGACCCACTTGAACTGCTTTTTTGTTACAGAATCCGTGCAGAATTTAGATTGACAATACAGTTAGCCCTTCACATTCTGAGGTTTAGGGGCAGGAACTCTGCAAAAGTGGAAAAACTACAAAAATCAAAATGTGTGTGTGTCTATGAGAAACAGGGTGAGCCATGGTGGCAGGGCAGGCAACTAGGGCCCAAACCAAGTGAAGGAAAGGAGAGGAAAAGGTAGTGAGTTGGCATGGTGGCCCTATACATCCTGTTGCCCATCTCCTTCTTTGAATTCGTGTGGGGCACCAGGAGAGGGATTGTGGTGCTGAGAAATCAGGCTGTGATCCATCCTTAACTGGCCAGGCAGTGGCTGGTGGAAGAGGTGAAGGACCAGAGGTAGGTTTTGTAAAGGGCTGCAAAGCCTGATCAGAGCCACTGAGTGGGAAAGTTCTCCCAGAAGTGCTTGCGGTGGGGGGCAGGGGTTGGAGAAACTTGCAGATAATCAAAAGTGCCACAGGCAAATGTGAACGGCTGACTATAGGCATTCTGCAGCACTGTCAGCTAAATGACTGTTACTAGTTTCTCTAGACTTCAACCACTTGCTATATTCAGTTTTTTAAATCTAAAATTAAAATCAAAAGTAAAGTAAAATGCACTTATAGCAAGATAATACTGTCTTTATTCCTCTTCTGTTGTTTTCCCAGTGGTAGACAATATGGGAAGTGTTTCTTTTACAAAGGAGGTTGTTAATTAGTTTATCTGGTAATGATTAATCCTTTGTAAAAGAAACACTTTACAAATGATCTCCCACTGAGAGAACAACAGAAAAGGAACTACATCATGTGATAAGTCTTTACAAAGATGTCATTATCCAGCTGTAAGTGCTATTTACCTGCCTCATGTGAAAAACTCCAGGCCTCAATACACTGGAATTCCTGGGTCAGGAAATACTTTACCTTTCACACTGCAAGTGTTTTTTTCTTTCTTTCTTAAAAGCAGCAATACTTTTTTTAAAAAGCCAAGGTTTCAATGCAATTAAGTGGAACAGTGACTAAACTCTTTAGTGCTGAGCAAGAGCCAAGAAATTATTCTGTCCCAGCTTTGACAGCCCTTTATTGAACCAGCCAGATTAAATCATTTTGAGCTGATGTGTAATTTAAGAATGATTTGACCAATTTTGAAATATACTTTCTTCTAAGTGGAACGAATGAATTATGCCCAGATACCCATAAATATAGAAAATTTGATTGTGTGACATAAAGCAACAAGAGACACTTAATAAAAAAATTGGTCGTGTCTTGCAAATGAATAGAAGAGTATTCGATGTCAAGATTCTCCAATGCAGTGAGCACTGATTATTCATGGAAATTAAGGACCATGGGCAGAGCAGAGGAGAGAAAAGGAGAGGGAGCTTGGATGCACATGTATGAGAGGGAAATGAAATCTTACCTAGTAATCTTTATGGCTTTCTTCAGAGTCTCAGTGTAATTTTCAGTATTTTAATGCTTCTGGCAACCCTTCAGCAAAAGTTCATTGTGAACAATCCCCATGGAGAAGAATGAAGTGGGACTCAGCCCTCCTCATTTTACTAGGAGGTGCAATTTAATCCTAGCCTTAATTACTCAGGAGTAAATCTCACTGTGTTTTTCATGGGGCTTATTTTCAAAGGTTGTATTGCACTTAAGAATTGATCAGGACTAACTTTTTAAAATTTTTATTTTTCATTTAATAGTGAAGAATTAAAAAATATATTATGTTTATCTTCAATGTGATTCTTTACAATATAAATGGAAACCTGTATCTCAATCGAGTTGATAGTATCATATTTACATTAAACACCCACACCTTTAAATGTTGGAGCTAATATCAAAAATTACAATAATATAAGTACAATTTTTGACTGCACCAACTCCTCAATTTTATTTGATCTCTCCTTGTTTTCCGTTATAATTTTTTAAATGTTCTTTTCCCCCACTTCCCCTTTGTTGGATTATTTCCCATATTTCTACTTGAAAATTCTTTTTAATTTAATTTTATTCTTCTTTATCATTGACTTTCTGTCTCTCCTAAATCTTATATTTCAAGCCAAAAAGATAAACTAACTCTTTAATTATACCTTAAGATAGTTGCAATACAGTTTGTGCTTTGAGCTTATTTTTAGGAATTTATTTTTAGGAACCTCTCTTCTTTCGAAAATGTTTTATCTTATCTTTTATCTTTCATCAGTTTACAAATATTACACTTCCCCATTTTTACACAAGAAATCTTATTACTGGTTCAATTTCTCTTCTACCTCTCTTCAGTACACTGCTATACTGCTACAAGAATAGTAAGACATAAACAAATAGCCCTGATCAATGAATGAACAAATGGTACACTCCTAATGTGTATAGTGTGAAATAGTTAAGTGTGAAAAGGCCTGCTATGAACAGACATCTACATTTCCCAAGTTCCCCTGTTTGTTCAGTCTTAAAAAGGGAGGGGGGGTCCAAGTTCAAAATATTGCAGATGGTTAACACTTGAATCTCATAATTTTCAATAGGTGCACTTTTTCATGTTCCAGTTATAGGCCCTTTTCGCATGGTGTTTTGGAAGCGAGAGGACCCCATGAGCATCGCATAAATGTGAGGAGCGGTCTGCATGATGCACTCACATTTACGCGACGCTCAAGGGCCGGACGCAGAGTACGCACGGATTTTTAAAGCCCAAAATGCTGCACGCTCACACGTCACTCCAGTGCCCCACGCGCACTTACCTGGCACGCGGTGCATTGGGAGCCAGGCCAGTCGCGCTTCCTGGGCAATGCAGGCTGGGAAAGGTTGCAGGCTGCACTGCGAAAGGAAGAAGCAGGGTGCTTGCGTGAGAGGAAAGAGCTGCGGGCCCAAGCAGCAGGGAAGCAGCAGGGAAGCGGGAGCGTTCCTTCCAAGGCTTCTCGCGCGAGGATCTCAACCCAGCAGTGCGAACAGGTAACGTGCTAAAAGGGCCATAGTTTTCTAATGATGGACATGATGCTTCTTTACTGAACTGACCCAGAAAAAATTGTTGATAAGTTGCCATATATATAAATGTAATCAAACAGCCAAGATTCTATTTGATTGTGCTTTAGTTCTTTGTAATAATGCGAGATGTGAAATGTGAAATACAGTGGGACCTCCACATTTGTGGGTTTAACTTTCATGGATTTGATTATTTGTGAGTTTCTCCAAACCCTGCCTCTCCACCTCAGGTACTTCTTTTTCAGGACAACCTTCCATCTTGGTGGCTCTGATCAGGCTGAGCAGCCCCTTTAAAAACCTGCCTCTGGTCCTTCTCCTCCTCCACCAGAAACTGCCTGGCCAGCTAAGAACAGCTTGCAAACCAATTTCTCAGGACCACCAACCGTCTCCCAATGCTTCCACACATACCCTCAAGGACTGAGGAGCACAACAGAAAAGAAATATGGGGCCACCATGCCAACCCACCCTCTTTCCTTTTCCTTTCCCTGAACTGGTTTGGACCCTGGGCTTCTGTTCTCCCCATGACGTCTTAGACTCTTTCCCCCATAACATACATTTTGATATTTGTAATTGATTCATGCTTGCAGGAATCCTGCACTCCAACCCTAGCGAATGAGGAGGGCTACTTGTGTTCTTTATGACAGTATAATATCAGTTGAGAAAGGAGTCACTGATTACAGCCAATGATATAATGAAACTTGACAGCTGAATTTGTGAAATTTTGTTGGCCCAATATGAGATCATTTCATTGGGCAGACCATATATAACAACTGATGTATATACTGTGGCACACACCACAGTTATCATAAGCACCATGGAGGTGTGAGAGGCAATTTCATCACATTTGTGCCCCCTCATTGCCAGCAGAGCATCTTTCCCTCTACAGGATTTGACTCCTACATAAATTTATGTGTCATTTCCTGTTGGGAAAAAAAGCCCCATCATGGACCCTTTCCGCATGTTACCTTATCACGGAGGTGGGGGATGCCGTTCGCGGAAGCAGGCTCTTGCGCGAGGCGCTCTCTTCACTGCTCCTTCTCCCGCAGTTGGCTTCCTGGTAGCTCGACCGTTGCACGAGCACCCTGCCCCTTTCTTCTGCAGTGCAGCCTGGGAGCTGTAGGCTGTGCTGGGGGAGGAAGCGCGACCAGCGCGCCTGTGACGACATACCGCAGGGCAGGTAATTGCGCGCGGGCCCCGGGAGCCTTGCGCAACTGCGCAGCATTTTCGGCTTGAAGCTGAAAATATAAAAAAATGCATGCACGGTTCACGTTAGGCTCGTGAGCGTTGCGTAAATGGGAGTGCATCGTACGGACCACCGTCATTTACGCGACGCTTAAGGGGCCCTCTCGCAAAAGAAACAGCATGTGGAAAGGGCCATGGTGATAAAATGGCTCAGAGAAGCCCCCAAATGTGGCACAATTGCTTTCTGGGGGCATTGGAGAGCATTTGGGGGAAAATGAAAAAAAAAATCAACTTTCAGAGAAGCAGCAGAGAGAGGCTTACCAAGGTCTCCTTGAGAGCCATTCAGGCTGCCTAACTCTCCACATTTGCTCACCCCACTTTATACAAGAAATATCTTATAACACCTGATTGTGTTCCATTACAAGTTGGTAAGTAGCTAGACCTTATCGCAGAGCAGCCTTTCTCTCATACACAAATATACAGACAGAAAGAGAGAGAAGGAGAGAAAGGGAAAGAGAGAAAAACTCAATTAAAGTACTAGCAAGAAATAAAATAAAGGGAAAGGCTTGCTATGGGTTCCCACCCATAGTAGGTATATAAAGTTTTCTTGGCTTCACTGAGAAAGAGTGCTTTGACACACTGAGTTGCTGGCCTTTTCCACATGATGATGCTCTCCCACATCATCCTGTCACAATCCCGGCAGCACCTCTCCCGGGATGACAGCATGTCCCCAGTGCTCCTCTACACATGTGATCGGCTGCCTGCAAAAGGGAGCATGAGGGACATGCAGCCAGCCTTCTTTCCATGCTGCAGTAGGGGAGAAAGTGTGTAAATCACATTTCTGGTCCTTCTGCTTGGCCAGCTGCAATGGAAGGCTCACGTGATTGGGGGTCATTGACAGAGTTTCTCCATCAGTGATATAGCCCACGATCCTGCCAGCTGGTGACATGAGAAGGGCGGGATCATGACAACGTCATGTGGAAGTATTGTTGTGGTCCCGCTCCTCTTGCGTCCCAATGCCAGGCCGCCATCATCATGTGGAAAGGACCACTCTCTCAAGAAAATCAAAATTCCATGAGGGTTTTACTTGCGAACAAAATTGTGAAGATTTTGTTTGTGTAGAAAACTGTTTTTTCTGCAACAAATCATCTTTTTCACAGAAAACAGGGTATTAATACTCAAACAAAATTTACATTAAAAAACTCAAAATGCAAAAAGAATAAAAAAGAAAGACTAATATGCAACATCTCCTGTGTTCTCTTCCAATGGGAAGAAAACAAGAAACTTCTTCATTCTTGCATACAAGAACAAACTAAGCCAAGTCTAACATCTCTGGTAGCAGCAGCAGAATTGGAAAACTTGAGAAAAGAAATAAAGCCTTGTGTAATATTGCAGATATTTTTCTAAATTCACATCACCAAGTCTCAGATGCTGTCAACTGCCATAGAACACGTGGAAAGCATCAATTATATTAAAATAACAGTTTAATAAAATATGCAATATGCAATAACAGAAATGGTATTAACCAGGACCATGCAATCCTGGCCCACACAATCATCTCTGGCAGCTTTTCTGAGATTTATAGGTAAGGCATACTTCAGATTACATGACTGATCTGCACTTTAATGCACACTTTACACATCCAATGGAAGGTGGTTCCCAGCTTTAGTTTTGGTCATAATAAAACCAGGACAATAATTTTTAGATTCAGGCCTGAAAGACGTGCGTGAGGTCCATCATTGAAATGCTTATTGAATTTAGGGCATTATCTTGTGCTAAAGCAAGAGGAGAAGCCTGCACAAGTAGTCAGAGTACAGTTGAAAATTATGGTGTAACCATGAAAATGTGAAATCAATGGCAGCTGATGGTGGTCCCCATGGAATCAGGGTGCTGAATCCATTCCAAGTTTTAATCCAAACTTAAAAGAGGATTACCAAGATGCTGAAGCTGTAGTTTGGGTTAGGGTTCAGTATCTTAAATATCTTCTCTAAAGGTCAGACCCAAAACAAAGCAGGTTTACCTGCACATTTACACGATAGCTCTACCAGGCATCCTGACTGGGGAAAGACTGAAAGTTCTCTGCATAAGAAGAAGAGAAAAGACAGACATGCCTCTACATGACCAAGAATCTGGATTTTTGCTGCATTTATACGAGGGGGAAATGATTATTGTAGCCGTTCTGATTTTTTTTAAATTTGACATTTAATGGCTGAATTACAATTTACAATTTCTGAATCAGGAGTGCAGATAATTAACACACTACCTGTGTCAATCAGCATACCAGTTCCAGGATGTGCATGATAAAGTTTGCAAAAGTTACTTTTCACAAATCTCAGAATCTTTGTTTCAGCATAGCCAGTGAACACACTGGATGAGTGATTGTGGGAACTGTAGTCCTATAGGTAACTTCTGCTATTAATATCATCCCACACCAGTTTTTGAATGGTCACCAGGAAGACGTAACACAATGATACAAAAAAAAATGCTTTTCAATTCCTTTCAAGTAGGGCAGAACCAGGTCATTTGCTGCCTGAGGCAATGAACAAGATGGTGGCCCTTCCATTCTACTCAAGGAAGCTGACCAGAGCAACAGTTTAATCTTTTTTTCAGGGGATGACACAGTATCATCCACCTCACCTGAGAGCAGAAGGTAAGCATAAACAGTACAGAGTAGGAGGCCTGAAATGCACAATTCCATATATGTCAACATTTCACAAGTGAAAACTGAGACAACTGTGACCATCATGGTTGCTGCACTCAGAGAGCCATCAAAGTGCTCACTGATGTTTCATGGTGGCAGGCTGGGTCAACAGTAGGTCATCCTAGACACAAGGGCCTCTGAATCTGCCAGCAAATACCATAGCCTGAAAAAGTTGTTCCACTTGACTAGATGGGGATGGGGGTGGGGGCTAGATTCTGGAATTCTGGGAGTTGTAGTCCAAAAAGTAACAGTCAGAACTCAGCTGGTGCCATAAAGAGTTGTAAGTTCTCTTACATGCTTTGGCCATTCTGCAATGGATACATATCTATTCTAAAATAGAATGGAATTCTATTTTAATTCCATAAATGTAACAATTTCACACGCGCCTAAATCCTATTACTTGTCCTAACTACAATAAAGCCAATGAATCAGCTGCTTTTGCCTAGGTGCTGAGCCACCATTCCACAACTGATTCAGTAATTCTACTTTAGCTGGAACTAACTACTTTAGTTGGAACTTAGTTGGAACAAAATTACACAATTTTCTTGCACACTGGTGCCACAGTTGCACAATTTTTGGGTGGCACAGAAATATATGTCTGTGCCTTCAAGGTACCTCTTTATTGACTGGGATTGTAAAAAGAACCACTGTGCATTCTCCTTTGCACAATGGAACAATAAGGAAGCATACTGGCAAATGCACAGTTGGTTACACAATGGACTGAACAATTCAACAGAAGACTGGTGTAGTGCAAATACAGTAGTGAACTACACAATGACACACAGTATAAGATCTCAGCTGGCATTTCCAAGCTCTGGCACACGTTGATCCCTGGTAGAAGCTATGCAACGCATGGATATGGAATCGGAACTGCATTTTTGTAACTTTATTCTTGTCAGATTCATTCTGAGCCTGGATGTGTCAATACAGATTCACTGAATTATATGACTCATTGAATAATGAAATACTATATACATCTCTCCATTTGAACCCCATTTCCTTTCATGGAAATATCCAGTAAACCAGAGCCCTGTGCTAACTTACTTTTCTTGTTTCTAATCATTAAAAGTAAGTTAGCATAGGGCTTTCTAGACAACCAGGGCATGTAAACAGGTAGCATACCCTCCAACTGTCTTGATTTGGCAGGAACAAGCTTGATTAATCATCAGTCTTCCCACTTTTTCAGCTGTTATTATAATGTACTGGTTTCTCTCTCCTCCCACTCTTTCCCTTTGTTTTCCACTTATTTCAATTTCAGTCAACTGAATTCAAAGTGCAAAAATACTTTGCACTCAACTCAGCAGAGGAGAGAGGAGAGGAGGGGATGGAATCTCCCCCTTCCTAATTTGTTGTTGTAGTTGTATGCCTTGAAGTTGTTTCTGACTTATGACATCCCTAAGGCAAACCTGACACAGGACTTTTGTGGGGCCGTGAGTGTGTGATGCACCCAATGGGTTTCCATAGGTGAGCAGGGAACCAAACCCTGGTCTTCAGGGTCAAAGTTTAAGGCTCCAACCACTACACCACACTGCCTCTCCTTCCCAATAGGCTGAGTCAAAAGTGAAATACCGCAGTCTCTTGCTGCTTGTTTGTTCTTCCTCATTAATAACTTTTGCATCTTGACCACACTCCAATGTTGTTTGGTCACCCACGTCCTGGTTTTCATTTGTGAAATTTTGGAGGGTATGAGGTAGACTGCGGAGTATCTTTAGCTAGGCAGGTCTGCAAAAGCAGAAACAGATGAGGAACAACAGTGAGTCCTAACTGTTGTAAATAAATCACTAGCTTTTATTGGCTTCCGCTAGAGTGATTCCAGTGTGAATCATGGTGGGAGATGAGTGCTATTCCCTCTTGTAGACTACAACAGTAAATGTGCACATGTTTGCCTGAGGCAGCAGATAGCGTTCCCTTTATCCTCAGGTAAACTCCAACTGTTCTTGAGCCAAGAGACTTTAACAATGTTGAAGTGCTGCACTAGCTTTTTAAAAATCAAGTTATGCTTCCAGCTGTTAAGTGCACGCATGAGCCACTTCTGTTATAATGGGGATTTTCAGGCTACTATCTGCTTATAAAAACACCAAAAGACCAATTCACCCATTAAATGCTGGGTAATAATTAAGGCTGGAAAGCTTAATTAATTTAAGTGGCTGATTAAGCAAGTCATTTCCTCTTTCCTGAAAGTAATCTCAACTGACTGCATTGGAACTGACTAAGACTGAACGCTGAAAGCCTGGAAATACTGAAAAGGATGGCACTTACTTTTGAAGAGAAGGGACATCTGTGTGCAGTGAAACAGTATGTGCTTGAATTGTTGATTGGTTTTAATCAATGTAAACCAAAAACTAAAGCCAGAGGTGGGAAACCAGTGATTCTTCTGATTGTACTAAACATCAGCTCCCATCAGACCTGATCAGTTTAGTAAATAGTTTGGCATGGTGGGATTGTAGTTCAGCAGCATCTAGAAGGACACAGTTCCTAACAATTGTTGTGAGCAATGAGATGAAGAGTAAAAGCTATAGGAGATGGAGACTTGATTCATCAGCAAGGCTTTCTCATTTTCCTTGGAGTTACTGGGGAAAGAAATTCCTCTTCAAGGGTGAAGTTATTTATTTTAAAGCTGTTTTGTCCTCTGTATATTATGGTAAAAGATAATGGAAACAGGAAAATAAATAAATAAATGCAGCCTTACCTTTCCTCTTTCTCCTCCTCTTCCTCCTGTAGTAATTCCTTTTATTTAGTAAATTGTTGTACTAGTCAAGCATTATTAAGGAGGTTAACTATCCTTAAAAAAGGAGATTACCATATATTCGGGAGTGTAGTGCGGAAATGGCCTTAGTCTCTTTATGTACTTTTTCTGACCTTTGGGGTGGGTGTTAGTGGCAGGAAATTATTTCCCAATATGCAAATAAAGTCACATAAGATGAATTTCTACCTGATGGGGCCTGGTGGAATGGTACCGTAATACTAAACATGACCAACAACTACAAAACACAGAGCTACAATTGTTACGATATTTGTGCATACAGATTTTGGAGTCTGGATTTTAGAACTCAGTGCTTCTGACTTCTGAATGTCATGTATAAGATCAGGATACAAATTCCTTACCTTAAGTGACTTTTTTTTTTAACTAGGACACATTAGACTTGCCCAAAGACTGTAAAATAAAATGTTAAAGCAATACAGATTCAAATCTCACTTGCAGGATGCTAAAAATTACCATGTTCTCTGTGAAATCATTGAGCATTCCTCTAGGACTAGGAGGTGGCCTGGCACACATATATTTACTGAGCTGCACAGTAAAGAGCTGTAAGACCCTGTCCTCTCCAATGGCAATCCAATGGCACTCCATTAAGAGTAGTGCCAGCACTTGCTGATAGCTTCCATTTCAATGGGACAGTAAATTTGTTCCAGATTTTAGTCTGAACTTTAAAGGATCTATCTAAGGTGTCATGCCCTGTCCCTGAAATCGTCTCTTCACCTTAGGAAGCTCCTTTAAAAGATAACTTCTCCTTGTTGTTGTTGTGGGCCTTCAAGTAGTTTCTGACTGACAGCAATGTTAAGACAAACCTATCATGGGTTTTCTTGACAGGATTTGTTCGGAGTTGCCATTGCCTTCCTCTGACTCTACAATTCAACAGCTCTGCCTTTCACATTATGCGAGTATGGGACTATGATTCTGCTTTAACTGCCATAGCTCTATCCTATGGAATCCCAGGATTTGCAGTTTAGGAAAGGGTATTTACAAATCTCTCAACAGCTAGCATGGTGTAGTGGTTTGAGCAGTGGGCTATGACCCTGAAGATTCCCACTCAACCATGGAAACCCACTGGATGACCTTGGCCGCACTGCACACTCTCAGCCCAAGAAAACCCTGTGATAGGCTCACATTACGGTGACCGTAAGTGTGAAACAACTTGAAGGAACACAACAACTATTTCTAGGAGTTCTAGTGCCTCATCAAACTAAAAATCCCACACTTCCATAGGAGTTAGCCATGGCCATTAAAGTGGAATCATAGTGTTATGATGTTATAATTGTGTCATGTGAAAAGCAGCTAGGCCTCTGGTTGGAACATTTATGGCATAGTTACAACACTCTCCTTAGAGAAACTCACCTGGTGGTATTCCCTTAAGCATTTCAGGAGCTGTTTTTAGTGCTCTTAGATCAAAGCATTTTTCTACTTAGGTGGTGGCTTTACTCTGGCTTCATATGGTGCGGAGTTTTTATGTCTGCCGCTGGATTTATCTTGGTTTCATGATGTGCTGCCTCCAGTTATTGTTTATGGTTAGGATAGTATATTTTTAAATGTTTTGTGCATTTCCCAGAGAACGTTTGTTATTGGGCAGTTTGAAAGTATAATCAATCAATCAATCAGCCAGCCAATCACTGAGAGTTATCTAGTGGCAAGAAGGAAGCTGCATTCAACCGTCCTCAGTGTTAACTCCTGCTGGCTCTATAGGTTTGAACCAAGTCTTAATCACTCTTGCAGTATCTGTCTTCTTATCCTTTGTTCTTTTACATCAAACTGTTTGTATTCTTGCTATATTTCCCAGCAAGCCAAACCATTTTCTGTTCCTTTCTAAATTTCCCATTGTCACCATCAACATCGATGCCAAATACTTACATTGAAGTTTGATTATGCAGTTTTAAATCTACCAGTCCTATGATACAATGTGACACTGGGTTATTCACAAGACAGGTATACAAAAATCATGAGACAGTGCGATAGATGGTGAAAACTCCTGTACCACATGAACCCAATTCTGGATTAGTTAAAATGATCAAGAATGGTTGATGCAATCAACTGATGCACATAGCAACATATATTTTGATTTCATTTGTTTTTGTTAACCAGTTGAAATAGTTATGGAATTCATCCAGGTCTTGGTGAATGGTGTGTGTGTATGTATGTACACACACACACACACACACACACACACACGTGTGTGCCCAGCATATATGTGGGAGTACTGTTCCTGAAACACCCACATAAAATAAAAAAAATGTGAAGGACTGGATCCCATTATACTCAATGGATGCAACATGTGTACCCCTGACATGTCTATTGACTATAACAGGACATGACATTTCATGTGACCTTGCCTTCATGTGTGTAGAGATTATGCAAGAGGAGAGCCCACTGTATATCTGAATATTAAACTCTGATGCCAATTCTTCAGATGGAATTTGTCGAATAGGTCCATTCTGAGAGCAAAGCATGATAATATACTTTTATATATTTTGATGCAACAAACCACATGTCTTTTTGAGATGACAAACTTCTAAAATGACAATATGGGTCAAGAGGGAAGCTATAGAGTGTCTGTGCTGCATGCAAAAGGTCCCCCGGTCAATTTCTGGCATCACCAAGTGGGGAAGAATTTCATCTGGAATCCTGGAGATCTGTTGTCAGTCAGTGTAGAGAAGGTGTGGGCAATGTAGTAAACTGCTAACTGGCACTACCTTAAAAGAGGCATCCTCTCTTTCTCTTACACACAGAAATAAAATCATCTCTGAAGTGATTCTTGCTGTAATTCAAACTTGCTTCATTTTAGGGTTGTTACCCCAAAACATGGGTGACTCAGGGGTCCACCCATGATACCAGTACCTCCATGTGACAATGGAGAATTAATTAGCTCAAAATTAGGAGGCCTGTGAAAGGGGGATAACTTAATGAGATCTTTCCACCAATGTTTACAGGATCATGCAAGAAAGAACCAGCCAGAGAATAAAAAAATGTAAACTAAAAATGTGTTTTATTGAGAGATTCACACATGCACGCAAAAAGATTCAAGCACTCACATAGTCGCACAAGGACTAACTAAGGGTAAAGGGAGGAAAGCTTTGGACAGAGGAATTTTAGGGTTCAGGTGATAATTACTGGTCCAAGGAGAAGGGAAGAAAGCTGCAATGTGGCTTAGGTGGCAGTGGCGGAGCTTGGCGTGCATGAGGGGGGGCAGAGGAGTGGGTGGAGGGGAGGGGGTGTGTTTACGCATGCAGGGGCGTGGCTCTGGTGCATTGGGGTGGGGCTACAGCCCACGGCGATGAGGCTATGGTGCATGGGGCACGGGTATGGTGCGTGGGGGCACGGTTACAATGGACAGTGAAGAGCTATGACACACAGGGGGCGGGACTACGGCTCATGGGTGGTAAGCAAGGAGTTGCGGCACCCCAAAAAAATTGCCATTGGGGGCACACCACCCCCATTGCCCCCTCCCCTATGCAACTGTTAGGTGGGTACCTAAGGACAGTTCTCATTTGGGAATCAGTGTGGCATTCAGGAAGTCGAGAGACTGCATCTGACTGCTCAAAATCCAGGACTTTTATACCCAAAATCTACCCTATGGTATGGGTGTGAATCGCTTTCCCAGCCAAGTGGACAATGGGAGTTGCAACACAAAGAATGAGGTCAGGACAGGATTAATGGTTTTAGAATTTAAGTGACAAAGGGATAATGGCTGTCATAATAGCTCTGTATTGTGGAAAGGTTGGGAAGACAAGGCAGGGAAATATCTAGGTGTAAGAGATCAGGGTCAGAACAATCACAATTTGATGGGGACTTTCCCCCTTCTGCTCTGACATATCCAGCTTTTAGCATAAGCCTATTGTCTCTAGAGTTGCCTTGTAATCTGCCTGACAATGACTTCAGTTTCACCTAGGAGGAGGTGTGACTGACCTGCCTTGACATCTCACATTTACAGTCAGTAACATTCCTCTTTCCAGCTTGACCCTCCAGTCACTTTAAGTTTCCATTTTACATCAATTCCAATTAATGTAGTGCCAATCCAATAATATTGACAATTAAACCATGTCAATCTCAGGGGGTGCATGGGGCTGTAACAGTGGCCATTTCTGCACTACACTCTTATAGTGTGATTATTCCACTTTCAACATCATATGGAATCCTTGGGTTTGCAGTTTAGGGAGGGGCCAGTGCAGAAATGGCTAGTGTCTTATTTCAGAATGATTCTCCAAGTAAATCTGCAATGCCTTCTGTTAACTGATGGACTAAAACTCACATGTTTGTCTATTATTTATTAAATGGGAGGTCAGGTCTGATGTAAACAGAGTAGAGAGGACTATTCTTCTGATGTGGACAGAAAAGAAAGGAATGGGTTGGATGTAGACTTAGTCATCTGTAGAGCTGATGAATAAATAATGACTAACCTATTTCAATGGATATTTTCTGGATCCAAAAAAAAAAAAAAACCTTAAAAATTGCAAGATTCACTATTTATACTATTTATACCCCTGGCAAGACAGCTGAGTTTTCAGGTCCATATTAATCTTGGTATACTGGAATACCAGTTCTGTGGAGAAAATTATGAGACTGGAATGTAAGTGCATTTTATATATTTACCTTGAAGGCAAGGTTTGGCATGTCATAGTGCCAACATTCTCAGCTAAGGAGCAGCATGTTGCCTTAGCACAACAAAAAAGAACTTTCTACAAAAAGGTCGTTGAACTCCAGCTTGTGCGTACATTTGTTTCAGATCATCTCATACAAATGTTTGTTTTCTGTGTTGCTCATCCATGTAAACAGATGGCTCCCGGACAAAGAGGGGTGGCCAAGATGGGAACCTCAGAGATAATTCACAGGCTGTGAATGACCCCCCCCAAAAAAAACATCGTGGTGATATCACCCTTACCTTGCTGACCCTCAAAATAAACAAGAGGTGGGTGGGATTTGCCAATGAACTTTATTCATTTCCCTCAAAATTCATGCTCGGAAACAGTAACCCGCCACCAAGAATAATGGCTGGCATCTTGTTATGTTAAATAAAGTAGACCATACCATCAATTGTTGAATAGTAAGTCAACAGGTAGGTAAATCCCATCAATTTAATGGGTTTACTGTAGTCAGAAATAACAGCAGGATATAGGCTGCTATGGTGCTCTCTCTCAGAAGACTCACTCCTCCTCCTCCTCTTCTTCTTTTACTTGTCAGTTAGATTTCTTTCCTGCCTGTTGATACAGAAAGGTCTCTAACTGGTTTGTGTGAAATAATACACTCCTATCAGATCTTGGAGAAATTACTTTTTGGATTAGAACCCCTGAAACTCCCAGCAAACATGCCCATGTACCTTTTTAAGATAGTAAAGGACATCAGTGTCTTAAAAATTTACTATTTGAATAGCCATGCTATTTGGGGGATATCTGGGAATTGTGTAAGTGACTTTTCCAGCCTCTGACTCTAATAACACCAGAGCTGCTTCTCCTTGCTCTGGAACATATCTTTGTTTGGGGATAGCATATCCTCTCTTCCCTCTGGGAAAGCAGATATTTTCACCGTCCAAGAATAGCCAGAGAGGAGATGCCTAGGTTCATCTGGGACCCAGGTGAGTTGCTGAGCAATAAAGATTGGATTGGCTGTTGTCTGGCTTTGTTCTTGTGCTCAAGCTACAGTGCTTCCACACTCTCCAAGGAGTGAGGAGGACGAGTGAGATACAGCATCTTGACTGTGAAAGCAAACACATGCAGAAGCATTATTGGAAGCAGAACAAGAGGCCAGGCTGATAATTTAGCCAGGTAAAACACAGAGCTGAGGAAAAGCCCCTCTCACAGAAACTCTAAGTGGCAAATCTGTCACGCCATATTTGAGGCCCTTAAAATGATCTTCAGGTCACTTTAATAGCATCAAATGTAACCTAGTATTCTACAAATTTGGGTACTAAGTATGGGATGATCTGTCAGTTTCACAGTTTTTCCACAATCAGTTTTGTTAAATGTCACATTCTTTCTCTCCTGATTATGAAGCCTGAAAATTTTGTGGGATTTTTTTCCAGAGACAAACTAAAATATATTTCTCTTCCATCTGTAGCAGTCAAATTAAATAGGCACATCTATTTCCAGCTGTTGGTAAAACTATATTGTACTATGGGTCTTCTATTAGAGGTGAGAAAAAAGATGTGGGAACCCTAATTGACACGACTGAATATAAAGAGATTCAAACCCAGAGTTTTAACAGCTAATCACTCTAAACCTTGGGTTCTTTACAAGTTCCTTCCACCTTGAAAATGCAAGTTATTATAACATTGGAAATGTAGAAACATGTGAATTTCGTTAAATTCTGATCAAATATAAACTGAAAGAAAATTCTCACCTATCCATACCAGTGGCTACTGATTCCTACATTGAAGGAGCAACTATTATGACAGCATTTACATGGAATTTTAAGAGGAGGTCAGTTTAAGTTTGGCTTGAATGATAAAGTTGGAGGTAAAAACATAAAAAAAAAAAAAGCTCTCCCACAGTAACCAAACAGATGCCCTTAAGAAGTTCACAGGCAGGAACCAGCCTCTCTCATGCTCTTTCCTAGCAACTGGTATTTAATGTCAATGGTGACACTGAGTTTGGATGTCCAAGAAATCTCTTATGACAAATGACCTATGATGAATTTATCTTCCAAGAACTTGTCCCATTCTCTAGGTGAGAGGCCACCACCACATCATCAAGTCTGATAATAATGGTGAAACCAGATAACTTTAGCTATCTATCAGTGTGACATCAGATAATTTTGTAGCAGAGGACCCATTTGCCCCACCTATGGTGTGGATCTTATGCAGAGCTTGGGAATATTACGTTTCTTTACTACAGTTCCCTCGTGGGCTTCTCTCTTAGTGCAATGCTGGCTGGGGAATTCTGGGACTTGTAAGCTAAACAAAAGTTTAGCTTTTGTTTAGCTTTTGTTTTGTTTTGTTTTGTTTAACCCACCTCTCTAAATAGTTAAGTAATCCCAATTTTATCAGGGCACAACCTTGAACAAAAAATAAGGCTGGGAGGAATTGATGCAGCAGCTCAGTCAATCCAGATTAGTTACAATGGCATCTTCCAAATGCTTTGTAAGGTAGGAGAGTTTAAAGGGTACTTTAAGGATTTGAAGCAAAGGGGATAAAATGGTGCTTCTGAACATGTGGTAGCATCTAAGGTCCTGGGATTTAATTACAGTTACCACCGTCCCATGGTTGGTTGGTTGATTGATTGATTGATTCCACTTCCTTCTCCTCCTCCTCCTTCTTCCTCTTCATTTTTTTTTAAAATATCTCTCACAACAGTCATGCTCCTGTTTGCCAGAGTTGTCTTAGACTCAATATTAAGTGTCACTCTTACAGAAAGAGAAAGGGAACTGGCAAATCCAGCCCTTATCACAATTGACATTCCAGTTCAAATGCTAAAAGGCCATCTCTACGTGCTGACATTTCTGTTTGGAGGAGTCCATTGGACTTCTATCAAATGTACACTGAATTGGTATTTGCTTTAGGAACGCATAAGGCAAAAGAGAAAACACCATCACCTCCCTTGGTAAGCATTTTCTGTAGGCAGTCAGTGTCTTTAGAATGATACTGTTGAGTTGAAACATATACACATATTTGAAGAAATAGCTAAAGAATACGCTTCCTCATGCAGCTATTGCAACATGTTTATGCCGTCGTTTATGATTTTGCAATTAGGTTTTCTTCATGGTCCATGATTGCCCCGACAACCTTTTGGCTTGTTGCTGCACAGAAGAGGAAGAAGCAGTAGTTCTATATTTATAGCAAGGGTAGCTGCAGAAATGAAATAACACAGTAAACAGAGAAGTGATGTTTGTGTATCATTTCTTTATATTAGCTATCCTTGTGCCTTCATATAGACTTCTCACTGTTAATTATACAGTGGTATTATGGATGCCAACTTCTTGTTTAAGCTGTTGACTTTCCAGTAGGCCAAGACGCCTATAGGGCAGCCAACCAATGGCAAGAAAATGCTCTTGCTTAAGAATTGGGCTGCAGTACCAAAAGTTAGGGATATTATTTTTGGAATAAATGCTGGTTGGTGCTGGGCATCAAGTTAATGACCATGGCACATGGTCTACTTGATGCCTTCCTTCCTCACCATGATCCTGTTGAATATCACCACCACCCAGGGGCACAGGAATAAACTCACATTGACACCAATGTCAGCTTTCTTCTAGTGCTAAATAGCTTTGAGATGGGGCAATTCCCCATGTGCTCTAGGTCCCATTCTGATTGGACCCTTTATGACTACTGTTTCAAAATGAACATTCATGGTAAAACTCTGAGCTCAATCCAACATGCTGGTTTATGGCCTACAAAACCCTAAATGGTTTGAGGCCAGGATTTCTGAAAGAATGCCTCCTTCCATATGAGGCTGCCCAAAATTCAAAATCCTTAGAGGAGGCTCTGTCACGTGTACCAACACCTCATGAAGCATCCTGACTGTGAAACTCCTTATTCTAGGAAGTTAGGCTGGCTCTCTCTTTTGAGCTTCTGGCAGGCAGCCAAAACAGTACTATTCTACATGGCCTTTGGTGCTTGAAGTTGCTCTGTTTTTTACTGTTTTAAAATCAATTGCGCTCCTGAATGTGGATTATAAAATATTTACAACTATATTAGCAGAGAGATTAAAAAAAGTATTACAAGAGATTATACACATAGATCGAAATGGATTCTTACCCGGAAGGACTATAAAAGGGAATATAAGAACAATACTAAATGCTATAGAGTATTATCATAATCATAATGAAAAGAAAGTAGCGTTACTTTTCCTAGATGCAGAAAAAGCATTTGACAGGGTAAATTGGAAGTTTCTAGAAGAAACAATAAGATTACTGAACCTAGGGGAATCTTTCGTAAATTGGATAAAAGCAATATATTCAGAAGAAAAAGCTCAAATTATTATAAACGGTGAGAAGACAGGTGTAATACAGATTAAAAGAGGTGTAAGGCAAGGATGCCCTCTGTCACCATTACTTTTTATATTGATTTTAGAATTATTGAATAATACAGTTAGAAGAGAAAAGAGAATACAGGGAATCAAAATAAAGAATCAGGAATATAAAATAAGTGCATTTGCGGATGATTTGGCAATCATAATAGAAGACCCTTTAAGTGGTATAAGAATTTTATTGGATATTTTGAAAAAATTTGGGGAGTTATCAGGGTATAAGATAAATAAAGGAAAAACAAATATAATTACGAAAAATTTATGTAAGGAAGAAGAGGAGGAATTAAGTAGAGTAACTGGATTTAATATAGCGAAAAAAGTGAAATATCTAGGCATTATAATTACAAAAAATAATGTAGATTTATATGAAAATAATTATAATAAAGTATGGAAAGGAATAAGGGTAGATCTTAAAAAATGGGAAAAATTGGACTTATCACTATTAGGAAGGATAGCAGTGGTTAAAATGTATATATTACCCCAACTGAATTATTTATTCCAAAACCTTCCTATAATTAAGAATGAAAAACCCTTCAAAGATTGGAACAAAGATATAAGAAATTTCGTATAGAAAGGAAAAAGATCTAGAATTAAGATGAAAATTTTGGAGGACAGTAAAGAGAGAGGAGGAATGGACTTACCAAATTCAAAATTATATTATCATGCAAATAATTTGGAATGGATAATAGAATGGATTACATTGAGGAATAATAGGATATTATATCTAGAGGGAGAAGGTTTAAGTTTTGGTATGGAAAAGCATCAATAGATAAAAATTTTAAAAATAATATTTTAAGAAATGCTTTAATAACAACATGGACAAAATATAAAAGGCAATTATATCTAAGGATACCATTATGGGTCTCAGTTCATGAGGCTATTTACAATAAAGAAAAATTAAGAGGAGGGAAATGGATAACATATAGGGATATTTTGAAGATACAAGGGGAAGAAATAAAGTTTAAAACACAGAATGAACTTCAGTTAGATGGTTGGAATACTCACTGGTTGCTAATCAGACAGTTGTGGGAGAGATATAAAAGAGATAGGGATGAAGAAGGTTTTGAATTCAAAGAAAAAGAATTTGACAAAATATTAGAATATGGAACTAAACATAGGGTAAGTCAGATTTATAAGATTTTACTTGCAAGACAAAACGAACAAGAAATAGTAAAAACAACAATGGTAAAGTGGGCACAAGATGTAAGAAGTATAATAACTATGGAGAAGTGGGAAAAGGCATGGAACACAACCTGGAAGTTATTAACACCTGTTAGCTTAAGGGAGAATTATTATAAAATGCTTTATAAATGGTATATAACTCCAGTACAATTGGCAAAGATGCAAAAGAATGTGAAGGACATATGTTGGAAATGTGAAGAACGTGGTACATTTTATCATGTACGGTGGAAATGTAAAAGAGCGAAAAGATTTTGGGAAATGATACATAATATAATACAAGAAGTATTAAGAAAAAGATTTGATTTGACACCTCAAATCTATTTGCTTAATATGATTGATGAATTAGGTATTAATAAGTCACAAAAGAAAATAACACTATACATGATAACTGCAGCAAGAATATGTTATGCTAAAGTCTGGAAACAAAAAATTATTCCAACATTGAAAGACTGGTTGTTTAAGTTATATGATATGGTGGAAGCAGATATTGTTATTGAGTCATTAAAAGAAAATCAGAAAAAGAAAACTCTTGAAGAATGGGAAACAGTATTCCCTATATGGAAAAAATGTTGGGGAGAAAGAGTGGTATTATTTTTAAATTAAGAAGTTTAAGAAGGAATAAGGAATAAGGAATTGAATTGGAGATAAGAAAAAGAAAAAGGTTTGAGAAAATTAGAGATAGATAGACAAAAGAAGGTAAAAGAAGGAGGAATAGATAAGGAAATAGGATAACCCTGAGTTTTCAGAAGGGGGGAAGGAAAAGAGAAGGTCGGTAATTTATTTTTAACATGGGTGAGTGTTTTGGGTGGTGGAGAATATTTTTCTCGATGATGTGATAGAAAAGAAGATTTTGCACTGGGGGAATTGGGTGGTGGGGAATGTAAGAATTAATATGTGTAATATGTATGTAATATGGATTTTTTTTTAATTAAAATAAAAGTATTAAAAAATAAAAATAAAATAAAGGTCAGCAGAAAAAGAAAAAAAACTGTATTTTAGGACTTTTCTAAAGCTAGCTTTCAAAAGTCTTTAGAGAGCATGTTAATGTGTTTTTAAAATGTTTTTATCTTTGTATTGCTTTCACGGTTTTCACAGTTATACCTCAGTTAACAAAGTAGAAGTATTCCTGGGCATTACTTCTTTAACAGAACTTTTGGTGCCAGAGGCAGAACTAACACAGAACAAATCAGGCTAGGTTCCTGCACCATAAAAAAGAGGAGCAGTTCAATATGTTTCAGCAGAATTTTTCTCTAAAACTAAAAAATATGCACAAATAAACAGAGGCAGATCTAGGGTAGGGCACCCAGAGTGAATGCCCTGAGTGCCATCCTTGGGGGGGGGGGGAGGGTGGAAAAGCTGCCACCCCCCACCCACCATCTCCTGTGCCTTTATGCACCTGTTCACTCCCCCACACTCTCCTGCACTCATTCACCACTATCCTGCTCACTGCCACCCCCTCCATCCTTCCTGGCCTGTTTGGGGAGGGGTGACGGCGGCGGTGGCAGCACCTAGGGGCACAACTTGCGCACTTGCCCCAGGCATTGCTGAGCCTAGGTACACCACTGCAAATGAAATGAACAGGTCAGGTAAGCCTAAACAGAAACATTTCAGATTTCGTAGATATCACTCCAAAGTTTCTTCCAAAATACATGCAAGGATAATATTTCTTCTTTTACTAGCCTCCACTTTCCATTTTTGTGGCCAGGCTTATAGATCCGTGATTCTTTAACAGCCTGCTTTCAACTGCTTTCCCCTTTTCTCTGTTTTGCTGCTTATGTATGCTCATTAAGGAATTCTGGAGACAGCTGCTGATTACCTTGCCTGTTGTAGGCAGGCACTCACAGCTACAGTAGGATTTACCTAGAGAAGAATTCCACTCTATCCCAGCTCAAGTTTCATTGATTTTTTTTTAATGCAGACATGCTGCTGACACCTGATGCTGAAAGTTTGTGATTCTCAAGGCCTCTTTCACCATCTCCTCTATGGTAATACTTCTAAAAACCTTCCATCTAGCCAGATCACAAGAAGAGGAAGAAGAAGAGGAAGAGGAGAAGAAGGGGGGGGTGCTGGTGAAGTGATAAAAAAAACCTTTGTAAAAAGAAGCTCCTTTGCCAGAGGGTTTCTTAGCTGAGGTATGAGTGTATTTGACCATTACCTTGGAGCCCTTGTGGGCTGCGTGGCAAAATAGAAATATCTTCTATAAACAAACAAACCTCCCTGCCTTCCTTCCTACCTACCTAAGGACAGTGGAAAAATGATCTTATCTATGTCACTCTTACTTCTTATTTTTTTCCCCTGTACTCCATATTGCACAAATATTATGAACACCTGAGACCTGAGTGAAGAATGAAAAAACACAAAAGGCCTTATCTTGTCTTTTAGGAAGGATAAACAATGACACAGAAAACCTATATTAGCATTTCTTTTCTATATGCTCCTCAGCATGGTATTTATACTTTCCCTTTGAATTTTCACCCAAAGACTAGTGCAACCTTCCCCAATCTGGTGGTTTCCAAATCTGTTGAAATACAGCTGTGGTGGGAGAGACTGGAGCAGTGTCTAGTTTCAGAAAGTTACTTTTCAAACTACTGTTGCAAGAATTCTCCAGCTAGCAAGGCTCTAAGCAAAGTCAGATTTATCCCATCCTGGTTCAGCTTTTGTTAGGCAGGCAAAACTGGACAACTCTGTATGGCCTTTGGTTTTTCAAGCTGTTCTTTGGAATTGTTTTTTAAAATAATATTCTTAATCTGCTTTGTTGCATATTACTTTGGCAGCCCTGGGGTGTGTGAAAAAGCCATTTAAAAACACTTCAATAAAAAATAAAACTTTTTCCAAGGTCTAACTAGCACACTGCCACTTCCCTCCCCCTACAGTAGGGTTCTGGAATTCTGGATGCTATGATTCATAAATGGTATATTTTCAAGGTTTGTTTAGTGCAGAGGTGGCCAACTTCAGTGGGATTGGGGGCCAAGTGGTCTCCTCCTCCTAAAAAAAAGAATTAAAGCAGAAGTGGCTGTAAAGTATACTTCAAGTTTTGAAAATAAGTGCTATAGACTGCGACATATTCACAGATTGAATTTGAGATCCTGGAGTTTTCTGGAGCTGAAATGCATTTTTTTTTTCCTGGAAAAAAATAAGAGAGAGGCAAAGTCTGGGAGAATCTAAGGACCTGAAGGCTTCAGAAATGGTCTTGGAGATTGCTTGCATTCCCTGGGGGGCACTTTGCCCACCTTCATCTAGGGCATATGAGTGCACACCCAGCAATATTCTTGAGAATACTCCTTGTTTGTGGGAAATATACCAAGACTTGTTCATCATGGGCACAACCTCCAATACTGCACATGGTAGTCTAAGTAACATTTAGGACAGCATGCTGGTGTTCAGGCTTTACAGTGGCCAAGAAATGGGATGACCGTTTCATCAACAAAGCCTATATCAGGTAAAGGAAAACACACATACACATAATTGCTTTACATCTATTTGGAACACATATCTGTTTTAAACAGTTATAGTTTATAGTTATATAGTGCCATTCCAAATCAGTCAATATCCTTGAAAGGTTCCATCTTTTTACCTCCTTGCACCGCTGGAATGAGATGAATAATATTTATTCTGTACTAATTGGAGAACTTCAATATGTGTGGCTATAACTTAGAAAAAAATTATTTAAATAATAATCTTAATGACCTTTGGGTAATTGAGCACTATCTTTCAAATGGTGATGCTTTAGTTAGCATGTCACTTTTCAAACTATGTTTGATCTAAAAATACTGAACAGTGATGATTCACCGTTAGCTAATTCGATGTGCTCCTTTCCCACAGAGTAAATTGGACAGTATGGGATTTCCACAAACACTTAGTAAAACAGGAACTGAGAAATTTAACAGAGCCAAGGCAAGGCTTCTTCTGATTCCTGCTCGAACATGATTCACAAATACTAAGAGAAAGAAAGGAAAGTGAAACTGTATTAATCTAGAATAAGTCAAAGTTTATCTGTTTGTGAGTTTGTCTATTTGTCTGTCTCAGACAGGTAAAGACCTCATATGATTGGCTGTGTGAGGCGAGAAGACCTCATATGATTGGCTGGCTGTGAAGATTCTATGGAATCCTGGAGTTGGCAGTTCAGAGAGGGGCCTTTAGAAGTCTCAGCCAGAGAGCTCAGGCCAGTTGCTATGGAGACGAGGCCTACCAGCAAGAAGGAGGGCAGTGTATTCCTCTCAGGAACCCAACCTCTGTATGTTAATAACTCTGAATACAGATTGGATTGGCGAATATGGGGAAAAGTTACAGGTACTGGACAGGACAGTTTGGGGAATCAGAGACATGAATCTGTGTATTTCAACTGCATCTAATTCCTAAGGTAAAGTAATTCCTAAGGTATTTCTAACAAATTTCAGCTATGAGAAAATAAAATCCCGGGCCCATGCTAGTGCAATATAAAAATAAGCAAAATTAGGAGACACCACCACATTTCTAAATGTCAACAGCAGATATTCCTCACAGTGTAAAGCAGGAGTGCAACCCACAGGGATTTTTTTTTTTTTTTGGCACTACCCCAATCTCTTCCATCATTTTTCTTCCCTCAAATCTCATTTTGAACATGTGAAACCTCCAGGTGTGAAGAGTTTGGAATACTTACTGTCCAAAGCCTCTCAGACTCTCAAATGTACAGGTAACATTGTTCTTATTTGTATCTGGCAAAAGGAAAAAAAGCTTGAAAAACCATTGCCATATTTTTTTTATTCCATTGTTACTCCTGATTAGAATAGTCCCATTGAATCAAAGGGATTGATCCATGGCTTGATTT
Organism: Cyclura pinguis; assembly: GCA_030412105.1. Classification (NCBI taxonomy): domain Eukaryota; kingdom Metazoa; phylum Chordata; class Lepidosauria; order Squamata; family Iguanidae; genus Cyclura; species Cyclura pinguis. Next base: position 126,521,466 of record CM059599.1, read on the forward strand.
ACCATTGGATAGTTGATTCAAGGGGCACCATCTAGTCAGGATTCTAGCTATGTTATTTTTTTTCCCTACTATTTTTCTTTCACCACCACTTCTAGTTTTGATTTTTCAACTGTTGCATTTTCAGGACTTTTGTGTGTGTGTGTGTGTGTGTGTGCATGCACGCGCTAAAAATTGGTTCCTGGACTGTCCTAATATGCCCATCCCTGATTTACAAAGTGAAAGAAGTACAATCTTGAAAGTGGAAATAGATTTTTGTGTGTGTGTGCCAAACAATAAGCAGATTTAGGGACATGCATGTGTTAGGTATGGCTCACAGCAGATCCTCCAACACTGTCAGTTGTTATGATTTAACTGTGATTGTAATAATTTAATACAACCCTCATGCAACTGGATGCAAAGAATCAGTTAACATGTTCATTTTTGCTGCTGATTCCTGCTAGTGTGCTTATCTTTAGGAATCCGTGAGTTCATGATAACATGAAGAAAATGTACTATGAATCTGCAGCATACACACTGAATTCCACAAGATACTGTTATTGCAGAAATCACTGCAAAGTGAAATCAAGACTGTGTTGGAGGTTGGCTTAGTTGAGCATCTGTCGAGGCCGAGACATCAGTGGGAGACCTACTACTGACCTTGGCTGACCTTCTTTGTGGGCAGAGCAGTGAAAACTGTTTCTGCTTTCTGTAAAGAAAATAATATGGAGAAAGAAAATTATTTGGCAGCAGCTTTTCAACTTTTTTTTTTAAAGATGAGAACACTATGGCCATTTCCGCATGGGGTAAGTAAAACGGTGCAGTGCATCCTCCATGGAGGGCATCTGCACCTTGGAGCGGACTGGGTCCGGACTACTTACTGTAGATCCGCACCTCAGTCCGCTCAGGAACGACCCCAAGTGGTCCTGCAGTGTGTTTTCGAAAGACCTGATTTTTCCGGTCTTTCAAAATGCCGGCGCGCATCATTGCGTGCCTGCTCTTCAATGCAGATTTGCAGGCTCGCACCACTGTGAGCCTGCGATCTGCAGAGGCTGGGCTTTAGGCTCGCGAGCTTCAAGACCCATGACCAACCGGAAGCCGCCATTTTGGACACCGGAGCAGTGCGCATCTACGACCACGTACTGCTCTGCCTCACCCCGGACCAGACCGGACCGCCAGAAGATCCGGTGAGTAGCAGCAGGGAGTGATTCCCTCACTGCGTGCGGAAATGGCCTATATCTCTAAACTTTCACTGAGCTCAAACTTTCTGCATATACCTTTGGTCTGTCTTCCAAAACTCAGCTTCAGATTTCTTTGCTTAGGTCAACATATAACAACATATACATTTTTAAAATTTAGACTGCTTGTGTTTGAAAGCATAAAGTCATTTGGGAAAAAAGGGGTTTCCTATTGGGAAGCTCCATTTCATTCAAGGAGATTCATGATGGACAAATCTGTCTTATACTGTGGATGTGCTTGACAATGAAGTGTTGTAATACATTTTTGGGAGATATGTCTTAATAAAGTGGTGAGGAGTTCAGCTGTATGCCTTTCTCTGCACATCCTCTGTCAGGAAGGCCTTTTATTTTTAAGGTCACCTACTTCGTATCCTCATTCCTTCCTTGTCATTCTTACAAAGCAAGTTAGACCAGTGTGAATCTCAAAATATAAGCTCAATTACCTGATTATTCACTGCTGCCAATTTCATATACTGTCTTCCTGAACTGAAACTTTCTGGGTCACTCTGGCTAATGTCATGCTCCTATTTCATCCATTTTTCATAATCTTACAACAGCCTTTTCTGTTGTCTCTTGAAGGGCAGTTTTGCTGGTTGCGTGGATTCATCGAAACAGAAAGGGTGAGCGAGTGCACTTCCTCTTTCCATCCTTCCAGGGAAAACCTGAAGAAGTCAGGCACTTCTACTCAGAGATGCCTCTCCCTGCAATCTCTGCAACATCTCTGTTGCTATTTGAGGTTTGCTCCAGTAATCCATGCACAGATACAAGTATGGAAAAGTTGTGAAATCTACAGTACAGAATGGAGCATGTGTGCATACAAAAGATAAGAACAAATACCTTAATTGTAATTTCCTTAGTGACGGTGCTATGTGATCACGTATGCAAAGGCTTAATATGCAAATACAGCAGAACACCTTGAGGGCTCTGTGTGTGTGTGTGTGTGTGTGTGTGTGTGTGTGTGCGCGCGCACATGTGCACATGCACCATTCATTGCATTATTTCATTTTGACCTTTCCGCTTGGCTGCAACTTTGGAACATTTTCTCTTCCCTTTTGTTATTTTATTTATTTATTTTTCTGAAACAGCTGATTGATCCAGTTAGCCATGCTAAAGTTCACTGGAGTTCAGTGAACTCTTTCTGCTCCGGGCCATGCCCCAAGGAAACTTTGTTTAGTGATGTTGTTAACATCACCAGTGACTCACTTCAAACTTACCAAGAGGGTGTGCTTGATGAGCCTAGGAGGCCACCAGGATCCTGTGTGGAAGCCCTGTGTTTGAATATCCTATTCACTTGGGAGAAACGACGTAGCACTGTTGGCAAAGACCAAATCAAACTCGTTCAGGGCTTATCAGAAGGCAAATTGCTGCTGCAGCTCTGCCTGTTTAAAAAGGGTGTTCCCTTAGAGAAAACTCCAAGAGGTTATTGCTGCTTTGATTACAGATGTCTGGAGATAGAGGTTGGCTCGGCTTCTGAAGCCTACAATAATAGGAACGTTATCACTGGTGTTATGCTGCCTAGAGAGCCTTCCCAGAATCAGAATGAATGAATTCTCATAAAAAACAAGAGCTTGTTCTCCTCCTCTGTAAAGATTAGCCTGTAGTACTGGTGAAAGGCTGTGACATGCTGCTTTTCCTATCAGAAAATAGCACACCTGTTTATCAAATGCTCACAAATCAGGTATGATAAGAATGCTCCAGATATTCAGAGTTCTTCAGAACTGCCCCAAACAGGACAGTAGAGGGTGTAATATGTATAAAGGGCGTGTACATCATTGTCAAAGCTTCTTAAAGAAGTGGGGAGGAATTAGGTAAGAAACTAGAAATATTAATGAGGTGAAAAGAGATGGCTAGGTCCAGATGGTAAATAGGTCTCAGTCTAAAGGGCTGTCTTTTACACAGTCTAAAGTCTAAAGTCTGAGTCTAAAGAACTCGTTTGCCCAGTTCAAGTCCAGTTTAAAGAAAAAGAAGGGGGAGGAGGAAGGCTTGAAGATCCCCATCAACAATGAGCACTTGGTGATGAGTAAGTTGTCCTTTAAACAAGTTTGAAGGATTGTGGAAAGTTAAAGATCCTTACCTGAGTTCTGTTTCTGGTCCTATGTAAGGCAGGCCCATTGAATCAGTGGGATTTACCTATGTGTTAATTCACCATTCAACAATTCACTGAATGATTTTTCTCTGGTTGGGACTAACCAACAGAATTTTAGCCCTTATTTAAGGAGAACTAAAAGCTACTTTGCACAAGCACTTATACTGTTGCAGTCTAGGTCTATAATGTGGATATAATAGCGATGTAAGACGCTGGAGACCAGGGTTCGACTGCCTGTTCAGCCATGAAAACCCACTGGATAACCTTGGGCACATCACATACTCTCAGGCCCCAGAAAGCCCTATGATAGGTTCTCCTTAGGGTTGTTGTAAGTCGGAAATAACCTGAAGGCACACAACAACAACAACAACAACTGCTCACCAGCTTTCCCATCCTTGATTGCGGAGACGGTCAACTGGTACAAAGGTTTTCACATTTTTAAAAGTGTCATTTGTGCAATAAAGTTGTGTGTGTGCATTTTTAAAGAATCATTTTTGTTCAGAAATTATACAAAACACTGTTTCCTGAGCAAAAATAGTGTTGTGAGACAAAAATGAGGACAAGTTTTGTTTTGTTTTTTGCTAATATATATTTTTTTTCATAAAAAAGGCCTCAAAATGTGAAAAAACATAGAAAAATATACAAGAATGCTTGTAATCTGGGAGAATCAGAGACAAAACTTTGGACATTATTCATTCTTGCATATGATGATGAACTAAGTACAGGTTGATACACACACACACCCCACCCCCATACATTAGTTTTGGAACATATGATGCTACTCCATTGTACACAGAATGCAATATCTAACATGATTAAGCTACTTTGTATTTCTTCAACATCCCAAAACAAAATATGGGCTCATAAGGGGGTGGGGGGACTGGAAATTTTTATGCTTGGGAGATCTCTATATGGACATTTCTCTCTCTCGAATACATCTACCACCAGAACTTGGGTATTATGCATTTCAAGTAGCAACATTACCTCTAATGCTTTACTTTTGAGGTAACATGGATAACATCATTTTATTTATGAAATTATGAAACAACCAGTAACACTATTAGTGTTTTAGTGCACCAAGTAATGTTGACTGATCACTTTTTCTCATTATTGGGCTGGAAGAGGGTGCTTTGGGAGCCTTTTGATGGGACTACTTTTCAAAGTTCAGGCATTTTAAAAAATCAGATTTTTTTTAAAACAAAGAACTAAAAATTAATGGAAAATAATGAGTGGCATGAGTAATATGATGAATTACTATTTTCTTCATAATGGTAACCATAAATGGTTGCTTTAGAATGAAGCTCTGCTTTTGTATTATACAGTGCAATAGTTCCAACTAGAAAACTCTTGCATAAATTTGGAGCAATCAAAAACTGTCATTGCGATTTTTTTTTCTTTTGTAAGAAGTACCAAAAAACCCCAGATATTTATCAGTTACAAAATTCTTATAGCCCAGATTTTTTCAGCTGATTTGTGTTCTGATCATGTAATAATATGCTACAGGATATGTAGATATGTTCTATTGAATAAATGCTTTTGTATTTATTATACATTTGTATTTATTATAAATATTTTATTTCTCGGAAAACTCAGTCACCGCCCCCACTTGCGTCCAAGCCGATTGTTCAACTGAGAACTGACGAATGTCATGGTATCTGGAATCACAGAGGAAGAACCTTCATAAATCTTCCTCAAAACCTGCCATGGCACTGAGTGAACATGGGGGTATTTTTTTTTTTAAATGGTAAGCTCTTTCAGTTAAATGTTTTCCTGCTATAACTCTAAAGTGACTTTCCACAACCAGGTGCCCTTCAGATAGTTTGAATGACAACTCCCATCATAACTGACCATTCCTCATGCTTCTTGGGACTGATTGGAGTTGTTGTCTATAACAGAGGTTCTTAACCTGCGGTCTGCAGGCCCCCAGCGAGTCATGATGGCCTCACAGGGGGTCCCTGAAGGCTTGAAGATATGTTATGAGCTTTTACTATTAAAATAGAAAGAATAAAGACAGACGGATGGGTGGATGGATGGATGGATGGATGGATGGATGGATGGATGGATGGTCAAACGCTGATCTCAAAGAGCAGGAGTCTTTTGCCAGTGACAGACAATATTTGTACAAAGTTTCATTACATTGTCTCAAACCGTTCAAAAGTTATGAAGTTGATGGCAAAAAACATACTCAGCACTTACTACTTCTGCATGCAGTGAAAGCATGCAAGTGAATGATGCTGAGTGGCTGAGAGAAAGCACGTGACATTTTTTGCTACTGTATATACTGCCAGAAGCCACCTTGAGTGGTCTTGGTGGTCCACGGCAATAAATGATATTTAAAGGGGGTCAGTGGTAAAGAAAAGGTGGAGAACCAGTGGTCTAAAACATTTGTAGAGCATTAGGTTCAGGAAGGCTGCTCTAAAGCACAGCAGTGACTTAACACTGAAAAAAAATATATATACTAGAAATTCTACTACTGTCTTTGAACATTCTGGGAATTTTATTTTTTTTCTACTTTATGGACAGATTTTATTCTCCATTTTCTAAGTTCCTCCCCATATCATTAGCAGAATCCTGTTCATAGCAGGTCTGTCTCCCTTAGTTTCTATAATGTCTCATTGTCTCTTGATGGTCCATCCTGTATATGGTTGGGATACATGCTGGAAAAGCCTCTACAGTTTGCTATAAATGGGCTAAACTGCACAGTATAGGAAACACATGGTTGAACTGTGTGCACCATTGGGAGGGCTGGAAAATGAGGCAGTCACCTCGGGCAGCGGATGTTGGGAGGTGGCAGCAAGGTATCAGAGGACAAAGTGATGCTTCCTAAGCCAGTTTGTGCCTTCATATGTGGTAGAGGTTGCTTTCTCATTGCAGCTGTTGATGAAACTGCATTAGCCACTCCAGCTAGCCTTTGTGCATGGAAGGGAAGGGGGTATTATCTTGTTCTTGAGCCAAGATGGACAGCAGGAAATGCCAGACACTGGGGTCTCGAATAAAGATAAATAGCCCAGAGAAGCTTCAAACATCTCATGTTGTTTTGAAAGGATTTCTTGTCAACTGCATGGCCCATTAATTTGAGGATGCGTGGTTTCAAGGATCTTACTACTTTCCTGAGATGTCTTTAACAAACCCTGGAGACTTATGGCATTTTATATAGACTGAAACTACTCACAAATTTAAAGGCTGACCATTGCTGGAGAGAACCACTATTAACATCTCAAATGATCCCCAATGCAATCTTTGAGAGTTCCATTCAGTTCCTTGATCTGCTGTCTCTGTCTTTATCAGTCTTTTCTCTGTTTCCCTTCAGAACTGTCGGCTTCGCTTGCCGTACTTGCCCTGGCCAGGCAGAGAGAGAGAGAGAGAGAGAGAGAGAGAGAGAGAGAAGACGTCATCTTCTGGTCTCCTTGGTCCTTCCACAAAAGTCCTTCTACAAAGGAAGCAGCTGGCAACTAGTTCACTCTCAAGAGTCATGGCTTGGTAAAATTCGGCCAAAACAATTTTTCTCTTAAGCAATTCCCTGAACTTTTACAGTCTGAGTCACTGGGTTAGAAGGATTGCTCATCTCTTTCAGACTCTCTGCTCCCCACTTGACAATAGCTTTATAGGAGACCTTGGTTTTGCCCAATGCCTATTCACACAGATTGGTAGGACAGTAAACTGGAACCTTCTGTTTTTGGAGAATTTCTTTTCCAGAGTTGCCTCTGTATCATTTTTTTTCTTGTGTGCCTCCAACCTCTATTGTGATTGGTTTTTTGTTTGTATTTGGCAAAATTATTTATTGAGAGGAGGTGCGCCATTGCCTTCCTCTGAAGCTGAGAGTGTGTGACCTGCACAAGGTCACCCTGTGGTTTTCCATAGCTGAGTGAAGATTCAAACCCTGGTTTCCTGCAGTCCTGGGCTTAATCATACAAGGCAGGTAAATCACAACTGCATGTAGGATAATGGCATCTTTGGCTGGGGCTTATCACATGATGTTGTTTTTCTTCTGTTGTTCTCCTGATAGGAAACCGTTTGAAAAGTTGTTTTTTTTTTATTAACACAAAATATTAATAACTTTCTTTGTAAATCGTCTCCCACCAGGAAAACAACAGAATAACAGAAGAGGAATGATGTAATGTGATAAGTGCAAGCCAGAGACACTATTATCCAGCTGTAATTGTGATTTACTTGCCTCATGTAATAAAGCCCCTAATCCAATGCCCCAACCCTTATGCCACTCTAGTTCTGTACTGCACTCTTTGCAGCTTTTTTTTTTGCAGGTAATTGGCAAAACATTTTTAGTCTAGAAACTGAACCTGGAAATGGTATAGCTCCAGCCAGTATGGCCAGTGCTAGGAAGTCTGGGAGACATCCAAAAAGTAACACTTCTGGTACATGACCCCAGAAAGATTACAAAAAATAATGAAAAATGGGAATTCAAATTGTTGGAAGTGTGATGAAAAGATGGGGTCTTTTTTCCATATGTGGTGGACATGTAAGATAGGAAAAAAATTTTTGGAAGGGGATACATGACGAAATCCAAAGAATTTGTAAGCTGAATTTTGAAACGAAACCGGAGCTTTATTTGTTAAATATGCTAGGGCAACAAAGGGAAATAAGAAGTCATCAGAAGATATTATTATATCTAATAACTGCGGCAAGGTTGACATACGCACAGCACTGGAAAGAAAAGAAACATATTGATATAGAAGAATGGAAAGTAAAAGTTCTGGATATGATAGAGATGGAAAAGTTAGCATTTTCTTTGAAGAATAAATCTATCCAGAACTTTGAGAAAGAATGGAAGAGAGTATTGGATTGGGTAAGGATACAAATGTATAAGAAATCAAAGAAGAAATAATGTAACTGTTCTTCTCTCTGTAAGATGGAAATTATGTTTGTAATGGAATGGAAATAAGCAATTTCAACTGGAAGATTTAAGCATGGAAGTGTGTGTGTGTGGGGGTATTTTTGAGACAAACTTTCAACAAAAATTATACACCCCCCCCAAAAGTAACACTTCCATGCTTTAATTAGAAAATATTTTATTCTGCAGTGAACTGTTTTAATCTTGGATTATTCATGCTTTGTGGTATGCTTTTATTTTTACAGATATTCTACACTTTTTTTAAAATAGATACTCTCAATGAAGTGCCTTGGGTGAAGATTCTTTGGAAAAACAACTGTTAAATATTTTGTTTTATTGTAACGTTCCAGTGAAAGAAATGAATTCTCAGGGATATGATTTGCAATATAACAGGATGGCAGTCTGTGAAAATAAAGGCCTTAAGGCCTTCGTATGTTTAGATGTCTGGACACTCTGATGACCTTTTTTATCTTAATAAAATGTACACTCACTGTAGTACAATTTCATTATTGGCTTTTCCAGACTTGGCCAGGATTTTAGTTTTTTTTTTTTTTTAAGGGAGAAATGCTTTACTTTTAATGTATAAGCATGAGTCATTAGGAATCTGTTAAAAGAAGAGTGTTTGGAAACCTCAACTAGTCCAAAGAGCTGCAGCCAGATTGTTAACTGGGGCTGGCCACAGAGATCACACAACCCTCCTGTTGCAACAGCTCCTCTGGCTGCTGGTCTCTTTCTGGGCACAATTCAAAGTGCTGGTGATGACCTTTAAAGCCCTACACAGCTCAGGTCCAGGTTATTTGAAAGACCATATTCTCCCTTACAAATCAGCCTGGATTTTGGGATCTGCTGGAGAGTCCCTTCTCTCTGTCCCACCACCTTCACAGGTTCTTTGGTGGGAACACGGGAGAGGGCCTTTTCTGTGGCTGCCCCCAGGCTCCGGACCTCTTTTTCCAGAGAAGTTGGACTGGCACCCTCCACACTGTCTTTCCAAAATCAAATAAAGACAATTTTATTTGGACAGGCATTTATGTGGCCTGTCTGATAGAATGTGCTGAAGATTGTTAATTGTGTTGCTGGTGTATATGGGTGTGTGAGTTTTTAATTACATGTTTTAACATTGTTTTACGTTTTTATTGTTCAATTGTGCTTTAACTTTTGTATTCTTTGCATTTTAGCTATATCTTTCTAATTGTTGTAAGCTGCTTTAAGTCCTAACTTGGGAGAAAGCAGGGTATAAATAAAGATAATACAGTTCTCCCTCCCCATTTGTAGGTTTGACCTTTGCAAATTTGATTAGTCATGAGGCACATCCTTGCCTCCCACCCTCATTTCCCTCCTCCCATTCCCTTGCATTCATCACCCCAGGCATGCAAGGCTTGTGTTTAAAACGGAATTTTTTTTCTTTTTGGGTAAGCAAAGTCCCCTCCCCAGCTGCTGGAGGCATGACCTCTCTATCATGTGGCTGCACATTCTGCTGTGTAATGGCTGCTGATTGGCCAGGTGCTGTCTTTGCTTCTACCCCTCCTTTCTCAAGGTGGTGACTGGAAGTAGTTAGAATGCTAGAACTCCACTCTTCTCTATCTGAGGGGACAGTACCAGTAAGCCCTTTATCTTGTCTTTTTTCTTCCCCCATAATGCTGGTGCCAGAGGCAAAGGTATGAGAGGAGCAGCTCCAGAGGGGAATGGGATTGGGATTGTGGGCAGCAGTTATACAATGTTTTTCCACTTTCCTGAGGGTTCTGCACTCTGAACCCTCATGAATGTGGAGGGAACACTGTAACAACAACGACAACAACTTTTCTGGCTGAAAGCCAGCATGGTATTTTGGTTTGAGCATTGGGCTACAACTTTGAGACCAAGGTTTGAAGCCCTGCTCAACCATGGAAACCCACTGGGTGACCTTGGGCAGGTTACATTCTTTCAACTACTGAGGGAGACAAAGACAAATCCCCTCTGATTAAATCTTGCCAAGAAAACCCCATGATAGGTTCACCTTAGGGTTGCCATAAGTTGGAAATGACTTTACAGCACACAATCACAACAAAGATAAATCATAATGCATTTTCCATTGAAAATACTGTAACTTTCTTTCTTTCTTTCCTTCCTGCTTTCTTTCCTTCTTTCCTTCCTTCCTTCCTTCTTTCTTTCTTTCTTTCTTTCTTTCTTTCTTTCTTTCTTTCTTTCTTTCTCTCCTGCAGTCCCTATTAAATAATTCCAAACTAAATGTTCAGTTTTCCCCAAAAATTACTTTCCGGGCACTAACTGTGCCCAGGAAATCAGGAAATTATTTTCTAAGGATTAGATTTATGAATATGTGCTCTTATTTTGGCCTTTTTAAGATGTTTTCAAATTAGCTTGCTCATTTTAAAGTTTCGGACAAAATGGCATGAAACAAAATAGCATCACCATCCTGTACTTTTTAAAGTGTCGATGGAAATGAATATTTGTTTTAGCCAGGGCTTAAAAGATACAGAAACAGAGCAAAAGCATGTGGCTTGAAAATCTCATATTACTTTCCCTTCATATCTCTTGCACACTGCACTGGATATATACTTAGCTGTTTGTAATAGAGACTTATACAAACCAGTGCTCTTTAAATGGCTAGCACCGAAAAATGTAGCTACAGCACCAGAGTCATTGTGTGGTTGCCAAACTGCTCTGCGGCATTAAATGTCTGCAGCCTTGCCAGATGTCCATTGTTTGACATCTGTAACAGCCAGCTTTGGAGTATATTCTGAAGCAGTTTTCCATCAGTTTAGTTGCAAATAATGAATCAGTGCCAAGTTATCCTTGGAAGTTCTGTGTGTTAGGTTGGGGAAGACTCAGATACCCTTCAGAGAACTTTTTCAAAGACCGGTGGGGGGGGGGGAGCGCTATTTGGTAAATTATTTTTCATGACAGCTTTTTCCTCTTTTCTAGAAATAAGCTTCTGGCTTTTAAGGTATCTAAATACAGGAAACAGACATTGGCACTCTTGGTACCCCGACCTCCATGTTCTGTTCATGATTAGATTGAAGCAAGGAGCTGCCAGATGAGTAATCAAGTTGTTACAAAATAGTAGGTCTTGTTGGCGAATGACTTACAGCCTTGACTCATTGAAGTGTCTGGAATGTTCTTAGCTAATAGGATAGATCTGTTTAAGGTTTTCCATTGCTTTTTGCATTTAATTTAGGAATATGTTTGTAAAATGACAGCTCTGACTTGGAAACATGGTAACCCACCAAACCATGCACATAAAAAAAGGAATGCTTACATTGTCTTGTGGATAAAGTGGACAGGAGGTAAGGAAAGTAAAGAAAGAAAGAAAGAAAATGTCATTGTTGGAAAAATGGATGTCTGTCTTTTCTCAATAAGATGTCAATCCAGTTAGAATTTCTAAAATCACACATTATAGGAGGAAAGGCTTAATCCAAAGGAAGTTCAGATCTTCATATTTAAGTAAAAAAACTGCTGATATTAGGATTGATCTAGCATTATATTGCTTTTTATTTATTTATCTATTGGTATTACTTCCCAGTTATTTTTTTTTCCTACAGTAAGAAAAAAAAGCTGCAGAACATTCCTATGGTGAGCTAAAATGCTATGAAACATTCTCTCCCCCTCCCAAGGAAGTTTCTTAGCATAATATTCATAGCAAATTAATAAGATTAATTATGTATTCAACAATATCACATAGTTCAGTCTCATAGGACAATAGGAGTGGTGTAGGCTGTTCTTTCTGTTTATGGAAAAATATTTCAGTGGGAGAATTTTATCCTAGTCTTCTCCCTCACATGGTGAGTCTTCTGTGTGCAGGAAATTGTACTGATTCTGGTAAGACAGGACTGCTTAACACTTACTACATTTCTGCACTACACTATTATAGTGATGTCATCCCACTTTCAACATCTTGTGGAATTCTGGGGCTTGTAGTTTACTAAGGCCAAAGAACTCTCCGGCTGAGAATTCTAAATACACTTCCCTGAATTGCAAGTCCCAAGATTCCATAGGATGTTGAAAGTGGAATAATAACACTATAACAGTGTAGTGCGGAAATGGCCTTAGAGACTTTGAGGAGAGAAGCAGATCACATGTTTTCTCAGCAGTGAATAAAGAAAGATTGAATGAATGCAAATATAACTTAGAGTTTTGACATACATTAGAAAGAACAGGTGATGAAGGGGATGGTCAAATCTATTCCGTTTGGTGATCAGTACATGGATGAAACACGCTGGCTTTATGAAAAATAAGAGAACAAAACAATCTGGGACCAGATGATACAATTTTTTTTGTCAAGAAATAGAATATTTGCAGGCACTGCTCTGTAGAGAACGAGAATGGTTTCTGATAGGTATTTCTTTAACATTATGACCGTGAAGAACTATGGAACAGATGAACCTGATGAAAGGGAACATCATAATAAACATAGCAGGTTTTTATGATCTCATAGCCTTTTGCAAAAATGGTTTTGCTACATAAGAAGAAGGAGCCATACTAGAATATGAGATCAGAAGTTTAAACTTGGATCTGCCCTAACAATGTAAGTGGTGTGTGTGTGTGTGTGTGTGTGTGTATAACATCCAAATGGAAAGTGTAGGGGAAAGCTGTTGAAGTTTTCCTGTTTAGCACCTCACATTCTCCTTGTGTCTGTTTTTGTCTGCCAAAGTCACTTCTTGGATAAAATACATTTGGAAAGAGAACTCTATGTAGCCTTGAGAGGAAAGAGGTCCTTTTGCTACGAAAGCTAGACCTGACCTTGTATTTCTCTGTAAGTGGAATTGTCCCTTGTTTAAACTGCTGCCATCACAGCAAGATTGGCCCTAAAAATTACCCTTTTGCATGACACCACTGGACATCAAACAGCTGTTTAAAACAGTTACTGTTGCTAAATTTAAAATAATATGTTATTGTCTGTGTCTATGTTCTCTCTGGGTTAGTGCAGCTGTTTTCACAGTCTTAACTGTACTAACTTTTGTCAGAATCCTGCTGTTGCTAATAAGCAAGTACAGAAGACAGTATTTGAACTTCATATGGCTTACATGAAAAGTCGATTTGGGAGGCTGTTTGATTTTCACAATACTGATCTGAACACACACACACACACACACACAGAACTGTTTGCTTTTGTAGGCCTATTAGTCTTCATGCAATAGGTTGATGTTGCTTCAGTTCTGTCAATGTGTCAGAAAGACTGAAAATGATTTTAGAGAAACACAGATTAAAAAATCATAAATGAAGGTATGCTGCAGTAGAATATTAAAGTGAGTTGGTAAAGCATATGCAAAGTTAAAGCAGGTTGACATGGATTGTTGTTGTTGTTTTTATTTGTATCCATTTTTCCCTCAAAATTAGGACTCAAAGTGGCTTACAATTTAAAAGAACAATGCAATTAAAAACATAGCACAAGTGAACATTAAAAGAGAATTAAACTATTCACAGTTTTTAAGCACAGTATCAAACCACAGCATCAAATTAAAAGAAGAAAACACCATTTCAAAAGACAAAAAGGCTATTAAAAACTGCTCAGTTTAAAACAATACAGCACCCCCTAGACCATTCTTTTAAAACTTTCTGTTTTAAAAGCCGGTCAGAATATAAAGGGAGTTCCAGAGTCTGGGGCATCCACTAAGAATGCTGTCTCTCACATCCCTGCCAACTGTGCTTATGTTGGTGGTGGGACAGAGAGAAGAGCTTCTCCTGATAATTTCAGGGCCTGGGCTGGCACAATGAAGGGAGATAAAGTCTGACAGACAGCCTGGCTCTGAGCCATATAGGGCTTATAACCAGCACTTTGAATTGTGCCCAGAACAAACTGTCAGCCAGTGAAACTGTTTTAACAGGGGTGTAAGTTTGGTGTCTGTAACCAGCTCCAATTAACAGTATGGCAGCTCTTTGGACTAGCTGAAATTTGTGAACACTCTTCAAAGGCAGCCCCATCTACAGCACATTACAGTAGTCCAAATGGGATGTAAGTAAGGTATGTACCACCGTGGCCAGATCTGACATCTCAAGGAACAGAGGCATCTTTGGGTTACAAGATTGAAATGTGCAGAAGAACTCCTGGCCACCACAGAAACCTAGGCCTCCAGGTTCAAAGCTGAGTCCAGAAGGACACTAAAACTGTGAACCGGTGTCTTCAGGCTGAATCCCCTATATCCCGATCTGCTAGGAGCACCTCTGATTGTCTAGATTAAGTTTCAATTTGTTTGTCTTCATCTAGTCCATTATTGATGACAAGCACTGGTTTTGGACCAGCCTCCAGTCTCCTTGGATTGGGATGGGCTGCAACCATGGTCCATTGCTGACCAAAACTCTGGATGACTTCTCTCTGTGGTTTCATGTATATGTTAAACAGCAAAGGGGACAAAACAGAGCCCTGAGGGACACAGGCCAACAGCAGCGGGAGTTGAACAGGATTATTCTGCCACCACCTTTTGCAGTTATCCATCCAGGAAGAAACAGAGCCACTGAAAAACACGGCATCCAATTACCATCCCACTGAGGCAACCCAAAAGGATACCATGGTGAATGGTATCAAAGCTCCTGAGATGTCCAGAACCAACAGGGATACGCTCCCCAGTCCAGTTTCTTGTGCAGGTCATCCACCAAGGCAACCAAAGCTGTCTCCATCCCATAGCCAAACCTGAAACCAAATTGAAATGGATCCTCAGGAACCTGATCTGTGAACACTGCTTTTTCCTTGTTCATTCAAACTGTCCCTACTATTGAAAGCAAGGGTGAGAAGAGCTTGCAAAGGCTCTAGTTCAGCATTTCTACATAGACTTCTTCTAAGATGCCTTAGGTCTTTCAACATCTGAATATTGTAATTTTAATTAAATACCTGAAGCTTCTGGGAAGAAAAGTGTATGTCTAAAGGTCTTATAATTTTTTTTCCAAATAGCTTTAAGTATTTTATGCAAATTAAGACCTGAAGCATCTGTGAAAAAGTATCTGTAGCTTATATTTTTTAATGGTATAATCTAAAGCTAGCTTGGAGACATATTAAAGGTACAAGTTTGCTTCTCTGAAATAAACGTGCAGATAAAGAAGTAAAAGAAATAAACTAAGAAATAAAGCAGAGCTGGAAAACTTTTGGCTCTCTGGATGTTCCAGCTCCCACAAGCCTTAGTCAACATGGTAAATGGAAAGAATTATGGGAGTCACAGTCCCCAAAACTCTGAAGGGCCAGACATTCCCCAACTCTTAGGTAAAGCAGGGGAGCAGCATAGTTAGCAAGATCAGTTATAACATTTTAAAAAACTAAGCATGGATTAAAAAGCTTTCCTGTAGCTTAGCTAGATAAGGGCTGGAAGTCTACAAATTTCTTCATCCCCCAGTGCAGAAGTTTTGCTGGATATGCTCAAGAATTCCCAGAATCTTTAAAAAACATTTCATTTGCTTCCTGAAAGGAGTAGTATAATTTTTGAATATTTCAAGCAGAAATAGAAATCCCTGAATTTTGAAGCACCACAAGTCTACCTGGGCCTCTTCCATGTAATATAAACACGTGGAAACAACAAGAGGAGGAGGAGGCAGCTTAAATTTGGAGCAGAATGAATGTCATTCTATTGAATGGAAAACCATTTGAATAAAGCTTCTAATGCCAAAACCTCCATGGGATGGAAATGTTTCTCTTGCAAAATCCTAGAGAATCTTGTTGTGCAAGTTTAAGTTATTAAGCTTAAACATATTTCAGTGGAGTCCTAACATTTCTCTGAATATAGTACTGAAGCAAACTGCACATGAAATTCTGCCTTTCCAGCATCTGGTATCTTATGCTAGAAGTCAACTGGAACATTCATACTGTAAAACACTGCTTTGAAACCACATTACCTCATGACAGTGAGACTATTAATTTAGGGCTTATTGCTGGAAAAGATTTAGGCATTTGCAAAAGCCAGTAGACCTCTTCATTATAGGCTGTTGCATACAACTGACCTAGAGACCCTTGCTTTCAGCGTGGAGTGCGTAATTCATGTTGCACTTCATTATTGGCTGAAGAAGCCCACAATGGCAAGATCTGTGGCTTAATTACATCCTGTTGTCTCTCTTCCCGTTCTGCTTCCATTGTTTCAATGTACATTTCTCCATTTGTCACTGTAATCACTAACAGCTTGCTCCCGTACAGACTTATTCAGAAATAAATTTCACTGAGTTGGAGGAGTTTACCCCCTGTAAATATGAATCAAGGCTGCATCTTTAGCCAGAGCTTGAAAAGTTACTTTTTTTGAACTGCAACATGCTGGCTGCAGGGATGCTGGGTGTTGTAGCCCAGAAAAGTAACTTTTCCAAGTTGTGTTCTTAGCCTACTGTTGTTGAGTTGTTACTTGGGTTTCATTGATTTAACATAACTTACTTTTTTGTCTCTACAAAATTAATGCAAAAACCAATGTATGAGAAGGTGCTTTGTTTGCTATACTAGAAAGCACCATTATTGGTTTATTCATCTTTACATTTATTTTTCTTTCTATTATCATATCCCCATTTTTTACATTTTATAACTTTTAATATGAAGACAGAGGCTAGCACCCTGTTAGTGAGTTATAATAGCCTAAATTCAACTGATGTTTACATACCCCTTTTTTTGTTCCTAGCAGTTGGAATTCTTTACAACAGCCAGAATTTCCCCAGCCATCTTTTATGTGATGCAGCCCCTGAACCAACATGGCTATTTCCCTGTTGTTGGGGGATCAGTGGAGATGTGTCCAGTTATTTTCCTGTAGATGGATACTCCGCAAGGACATCATCTGCAAGGACCTCCCAAAGACCTCTGCAAATCCCTGCGGGTGCCTGTGGGTGCCTATTGCAGCATGTCCAGCTACAGGAAAATAGTTGGACATGTCTCCGCTGATTCCCCTGCCCTCCAAAGACACAGAATGACCATACGGGGGTGGAAAGGCTGCATTGCTTAAAGGGTAAGTTTGGGGCAGGTACCATTGGGAGACATAGCTATGTGTCAGACACACATCTCCACTGCAGGATTCCAGTAAAATTCTTCGGCTTATAAAACACCATTGTTCAAAATATTTCTAAAAATAATTGTATTTATTCCTCCTTGAGTTCAATTATATTTACAATAAACCTAATTTTTCATTTCAGTGGGACAGCAAAATTCTGCAGTAATATCTGAAAATATGCCAAGTTGAACATGTGGATACCTTATTATAAGGCGTGGGGAATCCAGATATTTTCTTAATTGAAATAGAGCTCAAATACCCCTGTCTCAATTGGAGCCTATCTTTTTTTAAAAAAATCTTGTTGCCTTGTTGAGACAGCGATTTTTGTTTTCGCCTCTCCTCCACTAATGTTCTCCTAGGCTAGGTCAGGCAATCAAAGGGAGGAAGTACCTTCTGCATGTTCTGGTGTTACTCCAAAACATAGGTGACTCAGGGGTCCACCCACAATGCCAGTACCTCTGTGTGACTATGGGGAATTTATTAATCTAAAAAGAGTGGAACAAGTTGACCTGAAGGTGACAACAACTGACAAAGCTTGGAAAACCTGAGCTGCTATATCATGAGAGGTCATGCTTTTTTAGGCCAATCTGGAAGAGCGCAGTAAGTCAGTTAGTTGCAATGTATTCAATGAGCTTTAGTCTGAATGAACATATTCAGGCCATTTCCTCACTGGACTGTTATAGTGCTATTATTCCACTTTCAACATCCTATGGAATCCTGGGGTTCACAGTTTAGAGCCTTAGAGGCCTTAGAGGCCCCTCCCTAAACTGCGAACCCCAGGATTCCATAGGATGTTGAAAGTGGAATAATAGCACTATAACAGTCCAGGGAGGAAATAGCCTCAGTCTGTGGTTTTATACTGCAGTATAACTTTTCATCCTGCATTCTGCACCCATTCTTCTCTGTCTTCCCAAGGTATGTAAAGTTTGACCAAACTATATTAGCTTTGTTCAGCTCACAACCCTCACATTTTTGAGGGTTGTAACTTTTATTTCCTTAAAAGCAGACTTTCCTATGTTTAAAATCAATATATTGACATATTTTGCATTTCTCCTTCTTAAATTATATTTTTACAGTACAATCCTATGTAAGTCTGATCAGATGTCAGTTCTAATGAGTTCAATGGAGGGACTTCCGGCTGACATGTTGGCGCGGATGGCAGCTTGAGTTATATACGCCCGGGCTGTTGCTGAACCCAAATGAAGAAATGAACATCTGAAGATCCAAAAACGATAAAAAAAAGATCCCCCCGGTAAAGGGGATCCAGAGTGGCTCATGGAGCCAACGAATGACCCAGTGGCAACGAGGAGAGAAGAAGGAGAGTTGTCAGCCGACGGAATCAAGTTGGCGGAGCAGACACCACTGGGCTCAGACCAGGGAGAACCTGCCTAGTGCCGGCAACAGCCTTGCTTTTAACTTTAAGGACATAATCGTGAGTAACCAACCCAATCTCACATTTAAAACCTATCACTAATCCAACCTTCCCATAGACTTTTAACAACATTAAACCAAAGAGGACCGAGAAAACAAGTAAGCTTTGGACTTACAGTCATGAGGACCCATAGGGAGAAAAGACAATACTGAAAGTGAAACATCTGGCTGACAGAGACAGAGAAGGGAAAGAAGGACTGCAGGAGGGGACAGACGGAATTCATCTGATTTATTGCAGTAAAGTGCTGAAAGAGGTGGATAATTAAATTAAGGACTTAATATATCAAAATATAAATATATATAAATAGACAATATAATATTAAAATACGGTTTGAAAAAGAAGACAAGGAAGAAATAAACAGGGCCAGAGCTAAAGTAGCAAAAGCAGGAAAACGGCAGTGGCTTAAAGACTGAGAAATATGACTGTGAGTATAAAAGAACTTTTAAGCTTTTTACGACT
The DNA here is from genome assembly GCA_030412105.1 of Cyclura pinguis. Classification (NCBI taxonomy): domain Eukaryota; kingdom Metazoa; phylum Chordata; class Lepidosauria; order Squamata; family Iguanidae; genus Cyclura; species Cyclura pinguis. Next base: position 126,540,442 of record CM059599.1, read on the forward strand.
GAGAACATAACCAAGGGGAGAAGGACTGGGACTGATTTCGGAAAAAAGACAGCAAGAGAGAACAGAAATTTGAACATTTTTGCAGCAACTAAATTAACCGCGAACTGACTATTTACCTTTTGGAGAAGAAGGACTTTTTACTAAGAGACTACCGGGAATAATTGATTGTTACTATTAGACTGAAATTGACTGTACCAGAACTGTAATAGTACTCAACTAAGAAGGAGATATAAAAATAGGAGAAAGAAGACAAAAGTCAGTGACCCTTCGGACATTAGAGAACCTCCCGCTTTGGAAAGAACTTTTAACAATCGAGAAGGGGAGAAGGGCAGAAACCTGAAGAAGAAGACACCAGAGAATTTTGGTGCTTGGCAAAGAGGGGTTAATCAATTGTGAAGGGGGGCAAGGGAATAAACTTCAAGAGGGGGGTGGGAGGGGGTGGGAGGGAGGCTTGGAGGGGATTTGATTTGACATGAATTGATCTATAAAAATAAGTAAAGTATACATATATATTTATATACTTACACATAGAGACTACTAAATATATACACACACACACACACACAGTTATATAATATAGCTTTACATATAATATATATATATATATACACACACACACACACACACACACACACTTATAATTATATACCTACACCAATTTGCTTAAATATAGTAATATATTGGCTTCTCTTCTATATAAGATTGATATTTATATACAGATTTGTGGACACTAATAGATATTAATGTATTTATAACTCTATAAATTTATATAAAATTGTTATTTATTAAGTCATCTGTAATTTAAAATAGAGAGAAAGTAACTTGTTGATTTTACATACATACATATATATATGTTATTATATTTGTAGAATAATAAGTGGTATAATAAGATTTAACTGATAAGAATACTATAAGATCATTGGGGGAATACAGAGTGTTAAAGGGCGGGGGTATATAGAGGGTCAAACAACAGTAATTAATTGATTGGAATCTTAGTTGAGAAAACATAACTTGTGAAGAGGATGGTGTGTGGGATTTGATTGATTTAATTATAGAGTATTGATACATTGAGACATAGGGGAGGGCTGATAAGATTTAACTAAACTAGATTGAGGGGTAGAAGAATTGAAGAGATAGATAGATCCTTAGGAAACTGTAAAATAAACTTTGGTGGATCTCCTTTAGTAATATTTAAGAGACAGAAATATTAAATATTAAGATTTAGAACACAAATATAATTAAGAAGTAGAAAAGTTGAGTGAAGTGGAAATATAAGTAGAAATAAATAAAGGGGAAGAAAAGAAGATGGATAAAGAGGAAAAAGAGAGAGAGAGAGAAAGGAGAAATACAGGAAGGAAAAGAAAAGAGAGATAGGTAAATAGTATAGCTTAGAGGGAGGGGAGATATAGGGATCTATTTATTCAGGTGCTTATTAATCTGTAATAAGAGAAAATAGAAGAAAATATAAGTGAGGAAGGAGTAAAACAGAAAATAAGATAAAAAATTTAGTAAAGGCATGGCATCCAGACAGAAAAAGACAACACAGCTTTTTTTACAAACACAAACACAGGGAAGAAGACCATCAATAGAAGAGAAAATAACTGATCCAAATATTAGAATATTTGTGGAAGAAATTCAAAAATTAAGAAGTGAATTAAAAGAAGATCTTAAAGAAATTCAAACAGAAATAAAACAAGATTTCAAAAAAGAATTGGAAAATGTAAATCAAAACTTCAAAAAATTAACACAAGATTTGACAATCATAGATAAAAAGATAAAGTTATTACAAGAGAAGACACAAGAAATAGAGTCAGAAACTAAGAAGAGAACAACAAAAAGAAGGCGAGGCACTGTGGAAACTAGAATGAAAATATAGAAATAAATGTGTGAAAATAAAAGGCCTACTGGAACAAACAGGGGAAAATTTGTATGAGAGATTAACAGAAATGTTGGCTACATTTTTAGGACAAAGAGTGGGGAAATCTGACTTAGAGATAGATAAAATGTTTCAGGTGGATTCACCAATTGCTAAAAAGACAATTACCACAAGACATAGTTGTTTACTTCACTAGAAAGAAGACAAAGGACCTTGTATTGGAACAGAGCTACAGAGAAAAATTGATGATAGAAGATAAAGAAATAAAGATATTTAAAGACATACCAGCAGCATTACTGAGACAGAGAAGAAAGTACTCTTTCCTAAAAAGACAGTTACAAAGATTAAACATAAGATATATGTTGTTTCTTCTACTTTAGAGACAAACCACAAAAAATTACAACAATAGACCAAGCAAAAGAGTTTTGTAAAAAATATATGCAAGAAGAGCATATGAACAGAAGAGAAGAAAGGACAAAAGATAGAGTGATAAAAAATCATAAGTACAAAAAAGAATTTGATACTCAACAAGAAAAAGAACAAGAAAGAAGAGTGGACACTGTAAACCTATCAGACCAAGAAGAGGACTTAAGAAGAGAAGAGGAAGAACTACTAGTAGAGACATCGGACTAAGAGAAGAGTAAGGAATAAGAAAGTTAGGATGAAGATAATAACCTGGAATGTTCACAGTATAAATTCACAATACAAAAGAAGGCAGGTCTTTCATCAGTTAGAGAAGACAAAAGGGGAAATTATATGCCTTCAGGAAACTTATATAGATAAGAAAAATGAGAAATATTTGAAAAAAAGAAAATTAGGAGAAGATTTTACAGTACTCTACGAAAAGAAAAAAAGAGGAATGGTAGTATATGTGCACAAAAAGATTCCAGCAAAACTAATATTCAAAGATGAAGAGGGAAGGATCATTGGAATACAGATTCAGATCAATAAGAAGAAAACATTATTTGTTGGAATATATGCACCTAACCTCCCCCCCAAAAAAGAGGAATTCTATAAAAAAAATAGATGATTTGATTCAAGAATATGAATACGAGAATTTGATCTTGGCTGGAGACTCGAATGGAATACTGGATACGGAAAAAGATAAACAAACAATAAAGAAAAATAAGAGGAAAGCTCAAGGGAGATTGCCAAAGACATTTTTCGAAATGACACAAAACTTGACATTAGTAGATTCCTGGAGACCTTTTCATCCAATGGATAAAGACTATACATTCTTCTCGGATGTACATCAATCATTAACAAGAATAGATATGATTTTAGTATCTAAGAATTTATTAAAAGAAATTAAAAAAACAAAAATACTCCCAAAATTATTGTCTGACCATAACCCGGTATCTTTGACTTTCAAAGAAATAAAAAAACAGTTCAATTGGAGATTAAATGATAACTTTTTAAAAGATGAAGAAAGTTTTAAAAAGGTAAAGGAGAATTTAAAATTCTTTTTTCAAGAAAATATTAAAGAAGGAACTAAAATGAATATCATCTGGGATACAAGCAAAGCAGTAATGCAAGGCTTCTTCTTACAGCAGCAATACTTACAAAAAAAGAAAAAAGAGGAAAAATTTAGAAAACCGTCATTGGAGCTGCAAAAAAAACCAGAGGAATTAAAGGGAAATGTGGATAAGAAAAGAATAAATTATGAAATTAAAATAATTCAAAAAGAAATCTCCCAATTCACAAGAGAGGAAATAGAAAGGAAATTGGAGTATTTGAAATGTTATCAGTTTGAACATGCTAATAAAATTGGGAGGTGGCTCTCCTATAGATTGAAGAAAAAGAGGGAAAGAAACATAATCACAGAAATAAAAGAGGGAAAGAATTCAATTACAGAACAGGAGAAAATTATGCAGAAGTTATTTTCAGAGAAAACGATAACCCCTCAACAAAAAAATCGAATTGAGGCGTATTTAAAAAAACAATAAGATTTTGGAAGAACATAATAAATATCTGAACTCTCCAATTACAATGAGCGAGGTCACAGAAGCAATTAAAGAACTGAAAGAGGGGAAATCCCCAGGCCCCAACGGATTTACGGCAACTTACTATAAGAAATTACAAGATTAATTGGTAACACCATATTATTATATGTTAAAAGCACTACCATCACAAGGAAGACCTAGTACCTGGGGAGAATCAAATATCATTCTGTTCCCCAAAGAAGAGAAAGATACTAAAGATGTTAGGAATTATAGACCAATTTCATTATTGAACACTGATTACAAAATTTTTACAGCAATATTAAGTAAAAGATTGAAAAAGACACTCCAAGATTATATTCATGAGGACCAAATAGGTTTTCTACCTGGAAGAAGTCTCAAACAAAATATAAGGACAGTTCTCAATTGTATAGAATATTATGACAAAAACCCAGGAAAGAAGTCTGAATGGCATTCCTAGATGCAGAGAAGGCCTTTGATAACATCTCCTGGAAGTTTATGAAAAATATTATAGAAGAATATAGATGTGGAGGAAAGTTTAAAGAATGGACAGATATCATCTACAGAGATCAGAATTTGATAATTAATGGGGAAAGATCCAACCAATTTGAGATATCTAAGGGGGTGAGACAAGGTTGCTCACTTTCGCCTCGTCTCTTTATTATGACACTGGAAATACTGAATAACAAAATCAGAGAGACAAACCAGATAAGAGGGGTAAAAATTAAGAAGAATGAATATAAAAAAAGAGCTTTTGTGGACGACATGGTTGTGTCCTTGGAAGAACCAAAAGATACTCTCCCCAGATTGTTAGGAGAATTGAAGGAATATGGCCAAGTAGCTGGTTTTAGGATTAATAAGAATAAATCATCATTATTGACAATGAATCTGACAAAAAAATAAGAGGAAGAGCTGAAAGAGATCTCGGGATTCAGTATAGATAAAAAAGTTAAGTATTTAGGAATTTACATCACAAAGCAAAATTCAGAACTTTATGATAATAATTATCAAAAAACCTGGAATCAAATTAAAATAGATTTATAGAAATGGAATAAACTCAACTTTTCATTACTAGGCCGGATAAATACAATAAAGATGACTGTACTTCCAAATATTATGTTGCTGTTCCAAAATCCTTCAATAATTAATAATAAAAAACCATTTGTAAGCTGGAGCAAAGAACTATCAAAATTTATATGGGCAGGAAGGAAACCAAAAATAAAAATGAAAATACTTCAAGACAGCAAGGAGAGAGGAGGATTCGGACTGCCACACCTGGAAGTATACTACCAAACATGCTGCCTAGAATGGATTAAAGATTGGATTCAATTGAAAAATCATAAACTATTAGAATTAGAAGGATTTAATGTTAATTTTGGTTGGCATGGTTATCTCTGCTATAACGAAGCAGAGGTAGATAGAGAATTTAGAGATCATTATGTGAGGAGAGCTCTAATTAGAACGTGGCAGACTATCGACAAAAAATTTTATAGTAAATTGCCAATGTGGACATCACCCCAAGAAGCCTTCAGAATATCAGAACCAAAACTAGGAGGAATCCTAAGGTATAAGGATTTAATAAGATGGGAAGGAAGAGTACCAGCGTTAAAGACTAGAGAGGATCTAAAAGAGCAGAACATCGAATTGAATTGGTTCCCATACCGACAAATAAAAGAAAGGTTCAAAATGGATATAAAAATCACAGGGATGGAGTCAGAAGAGAACAAATTAGATGAAATCCTAATGAAAAATGGGGGGAAAAAATCTCAAAAATTTATAGACTTCTACTGGAAAGAGAGTTAGAGCAGGAAAGGATCAAGGGTTATATGGTAAAGTGGGCCCAAAATATTGGTCACAACATAGAGTTGGAAAGATGGGAAAGAGCATGGAGCAAAGACATAAAGTTTACTCAAAGCTTGAGTTTAAGACAGAATTTTTAGAAGTCAATGCAGCGGTGGTATATGACCCCTCAAAAATTAATGAAGATAACACAAAAAGGGAACGGTCAATGTTGGAAATGTGGAAAAACAACAGGAACTTATTTTCATACGTGGTGGTTATGGCCCATAGCAAAAAAAATTGGAAAAAGATTCACGATAGTATTACTAAGCTGCTTGATATTAAATTTGAGATGATTCCGGAAACATATTTACTAAACATGATCATAAGGAACAGTCAAATGAGGACAAAAAGGGAAATATTATTAAATTTAATAACAGCAGCAAGATTGAATTATGCAAAGCACTGGAAAGAAGGAATAGAACCCTCCCAAGAAGAATGGAAGATTAAAGTGATGGATATTATCGAAATGGGAAAACTGTCCAACATGCTGAAAGGTAATTCAATTCAACAATTCGAAAAGCAATGGAATGAAATTATTAGATGGGTGAAAGAGAAGTGAGATGAAAGTATAGAATTGAATAAAGGACTGAAAAGGGTAACTCTTCTATGAAGGTAGGAATATAGACTGAGTAGGAAAATTAAGGTAGATTACAATAACAAAAAGAGATTTCACACTAAGGAGGTTTAGAATAAGAAACAAAAAAAGAGATTGGAGGGGGGGAAACGCATAATAAGGAAAGGAAGGCTAGAGGGGGGAGGGGGAAGTGACAAAGAGAGAGAAGGGAAGGGGAAGGATAAATTGATGGCAAAAATATATTGCCAATATATAATGTATTGTTAATATGGGGGGGCAGGATAGAGAGGGAGAGGGAGGAGTGGTTGATTAAACAATATATTAAGGAAAATTTAATATTGTACAGAAAATATTAATAATAATAGTAAAGTTATGTAAGAATGGTGTACAGATGTAAACAACATGTGATATATAAATTTCAGTTTTTATGGAATTTTAATAAAAATAAACTAATGAGTTCAATGGAAGTTTACCAGGTAAGTGAGCATAGGACTGCAGTTTTAATTGCTCTTTTTATTATTCTCAGCTTTCTTTCATTTTTCCCCCCATTTTAACATTCCATGCAAGGTTGAACATTGGTTATAAAGCAACATGGAGATGCAGCATTATTTTATGTTAGCTACTCCCCAGACTTCCTCATTGCTCTACTATTAGAAAAAGCCACAAGAAAATTCACCTTCATAATTTTACTTAACGAATACATTTTGTGGACATGTTGCATTCACTTGTCTCTAATCAACATTTTTGTGCTCATCCTTTCTGCGTATGTGCATTTTGTGTGCCGTTTTTGAATCAAACACTGCTTTACACATTCTGAAGAAGTGCAGAATTTGAAGGACGATTGAGTCTTATGTACATATTAGCCCAGAAACTGCAAATCAGGTCAACTGATTTAAAATCATAAGGAAAAAAAAATTTCTAGAATCCCTAGCTGTAGGATCAAAAAGTATGCAGTAAGTTAAAAGGCCTAAGAAACTGAAAAGGTAGCCACCAGGCAACCCTGGGTCGGGGAGGGGAGGGGAGAGACTTGTTATTTGTTGTCAAGTCAGCTATGACTTATGGTCACTGTATGAATGAGAAACGTCCAAGAGCTCTTTCACAGCTCTGCTCAAGTCTTGCCCAGTCATGGCTATGACTTCCTTGATTGAATCAATCCATCTGTAACATGGCTTTCCTGTTGTCCTACTGCCTTTCACTTTACCAAATATTATAATCTTTTCCAAAGAGTCATGTCCTGGTAGCACAGTGGTTAAATGCCAGTACTGCAGTCACAAAGTTGTGAGTTCAGTCCTGCCAGGCTCCAGGTTGACTCAGCTTTCCATCCTTCCGCAGGTCGGTAAAAAACCCAGCTTGTTGGGGGCAATTAGCTAGCGCACTGTAAACTGCTTAGAGAGCACTTAGCTGATAAGTGGTATGGAAATACACATGCTATTATAACACCTCATGATATATCCAAAGTACAACAACCTAAGTTTAGTCATTTTGGCTTCGAGGGAGAGTTCAGGCTGGATTTTCTCTTTAACCCTTTCATTTGTCTTTCTGGTGATCCATGGAATCCAAAGAACTGTCCATCAGCACTAGACTTCAAACGAATTGATTTTCTTCCTGACAGCTTTCTTTACTGTCCAGCTTTCATCTCCGTGCAAAGAAATGGGAAATACTATGGTCTGGGTGCTTCGGATATCGGCATTTAATCATCAGTCTTTGCATTTGGGATCTTATCTGCTTTCTTCTTAGTTCCCCTTCCAAGTCCTAGCCCTTTTCTGACTTCTTGACTATAATATTCATTTTGGTTAATGACTGAGCCAAGGTATAGAAAATCTGTTAACTATTTTGAAGGATTCATCCCCCATTTTAAAATTACACAAATCGTCTGTGGCCATTATTTTTCATTTTTTTAATATTTAGCTGTAACCCTGGTTTTGCCCTTTTTTCTTTAACTTACATCAATAGTTGTTCCAAATCTTTGCTCTTTGCCCCCCCCCCCAAGTAATATGATGCATTCTATGGTGTGGGTGTATGTGTATATGCGCAAACATTAACAATTCAAAGAGTTTTTCTTTTGGGCCCATTTGATACCACTCTTTCGAAGAATCTTTCTGGCTATAGAATAGCTTTTCCTCAAAATGGCACTAAAAGCATCTGGACATGTTCACACACTTTGGTGAAAGAGCAGGCCTCCCCCACCTTTTTCTTTTTCTTTTTCCAACAAGGGGAAATATCATGATTCATTGCTCTAAATCTGTGGCTTTGTTCAAATAAAGTTATGGCAAATATTTGGTCGGGGGGACTGGATTACAGGAGGTGTCACCGAGCTGAGCAAGATGGCATGAAGGACCGATTGACTTCTTCAGTCTGGTATTTTGCGTTTTTGCCTGTCCATAAAAATAACTGAGAAAGTATCTGTTTCAATGACCCAGGTTCTGTCATTCGTATCCCCCCAAATTACAGGCTTTTCCTCGAAGATAATTTAGAATGGGGTGTAATGCATGGCTGTGTTACACTCTTCCACTCTCTGAATTTGCTGTAACTTGTTATTACTACACTAAACTGCAGTGGTCTGTTCAAAGACTTTTCTATAAATAAAGAGCCTCCTGGCTGGGCAGATGACAGCCCCAACCACCAGCAGCTCCCACTTTATTGATACTCTACTTTCTACTGCTGCAGAGGGAAAAAAGTTCTGAGTGGCTTCAAAATGAGAATTTTGTCAGCCTTTGACCGGAGACCAATAAGCACCAACAAAGTTGAGCATTGGTAATGCTGTGGTGCAGCAGGCTCTTATCTCATTGATTGTTTTGCTGCATGATAGCCGTTTTGAGGCCAAAAAACAGATAGGTAGTCACAGCCTTGGTAGAACAGTGTGGTATTTTAGAGGTCTTCATCAAGTTTTTAAATATTGCATCCATGGCAGGGGTGGAAGGGTCCCCTGGATCTTTGGCAAGCTGCCAACAGCAACTGCATGTGACATTCTGGGGGACCAAAAATTACTTCCAGTTGTTTTCAGATTGTTTTTACTGCCTTTGAGGTGGTGGGATGGAGGAACGGGCCTCTGAAGTAGCCTTTAGGACCAGAACTTCATTCCCGAGAGGGCTTTTAGACAGAAAAACACATTCTGAGGATTTTAAAAGAATTCGATTCTTTTGTAATCTAGAGATCAAGGGCCATGTGGATCACCACCTCCACCACAAAGGCTACCTGCAGGCTGCTGAGGCCCTGTCCTAATCTATGAGCTTAAAACAATGTCTGGCCCAAGTAGAGCAGACCTGTTGAAATTAATAGGGCTAGTAGTCACCAAAGCCCAGTTGCATAGGGACCAGAGAAGTGGTTCACCCCAGGCGGCAAATTTTTGAGGGCATCCAAGCCTGCAGCCACACCCCCGCATGCCCTGGCCACGCCCCTCATGCCACAGCCCTGTGCCCTCCCACCCCCCACCAATTCCAAGCTCCACCACTGCCAAAGCCACTTACATATCTCCCTCTGATTTCAAGGGACCTGTTATCACTGAGACTAACATTAGATTTAACTCTTGTGTCTTTCTATATGTATTTTTCTTTTTATGTCCCAAACATAACAATTTTTTAATCTTCATTAACTATGATGATAAGTTCTAATCTTCTAACTTTTGAGCTTTCTGAAGAGCAACCCCTCAAAAATCCACCTTTGAACATTGTGAACTAAAGACCTAGGTGTAGCAGCTCAACAGGATATAGAGAAGGCAATGTAGAGAAGGCAAAAGCCTATTTCTCCTTGGGGCCTCTTTGGATTCAACAGGGGAAAACTTCTCCATGGCTTCCATTCAGGCAACCAGCTAACCTGTACTGTCAGGTCAAAGGACGTGTAGGGCATATTTCCTCAACTGAGGCCTTATAGTGACAGAACAAGTGTTATGTAAGCAGTGTGGGGCCTTTCCAAACTAATGTTGAAAATCACTAAGAAAGTTCTGGTTTATATATCATAAAGCCTCCAGCAAAGCTAGAAAGGCATCTACTTACTGGAAATCCTATCTGGTTTATACTTCAAAAGTACCTAGGGAGAAGGAATGTTGTTCTTCTTTTCCAGTGCAATTATTTGACTGGATAAATGGTTGGAGGTTAGAGATGGAAAGAATATTTGAAAATGTTTGAAAAAATGGACAAAAATGTATTTCTGATACATTCTGATAATGAGAATCCTGGACCAAAAAAATCTTCACAGTTCAGGGATTACTGGGCACAAAATTCACCTGCAGCTTGTGTGTGTGTGCAAAACCCAGAATTTTCTGCACCAGGAAGAGGATTTACTTTGCAGAACAGTATCTTCTGTGTAGAAAATGCTATTTGCTGAAAAGAAAGTGCTGTTTCCTGCACAAAAGTCTGTGTGTTGGTTTTTTTGTTTTTGTTTTTGCTTTTTGGCCAAGTAAGCCCTTCACCTTTGGTATGTGGGGAACAGCATTGCAAAAAATGCTATTTCTTGACCATTTTTTTTTTTTTTGGCTGTTTTTTGCCTCAAAATGCTATCTGTGAATTTTGTGCAAATAAATTCCAAACTATTTATAATTTTTGGAAATAGTGCAGTTTTCAAAGATTTCCTTACAGAAGAAAATAGCTAAAATTACTAGTTGCTTCCTTTGAGAATGAAATTAGCAAAGCACTGCATGCCTGGTGGAGGTTTTGGAATGTCCTAAGTATTCCATTAATATTTGTCTTTACTCCTGTTTAGCACAGGATCTACTACCTTATAATAATTCTTTGGAAATCTAGCGTCTCATAGTGATCCAGAAATAGGACTTTGCTGGAACCAGGGCAAGGCTGCTCTGGGTTCCTGCCTGGCACAATTAAAAACTGGCAAGAAAGGAAGTGAGCTTGAACAAGCACAACACATTCCATACAAAGGAGAAACATACTACATATTCTCTGAATCAGGGTGGGAAAGGTATGACCCGAGTGCCATGTGTAAGGCTGTTTTGGTGGCTCCTGGGTTTCAGACTCTACTGGAGGATCCTTATTCCGATTTGTCAAAAAAATATTTGGGCATATGCGAATTACCTTTCCTGGAGGCCATAAGGAGCAGCCAACTGCCTTTTAAATAGTCCACAGAGCTTTTTTTAATATAAAAAAAATTGACTAGTTTTCAAAACCAGAAGTAGACTTTCAACTACTTTGGGGTGATGTTTTTCTGTCTCCTCCCTTCTTTTTTTGGCATTCCTGTCAGTCTTTGCAGCCTTTGCAGGGCCCCAGGGAAGATTTGCTGAAGTTGCCAACTCCAGCTATAAATGAATACTTTCAAATTCCTATTCTCCACAATGGCCATGTGCCACAATTTAACAGCAATCCTATCTCTTGAACCTTGGGATGCATAAAAATGAAGGGTTATGTAGGGACTGGGCTAATTCTCATGCTAACTTCTGTGAGTCATTGAAAAAGGACAAATGCAATTATACTATTCAAAGTGAAAACTCCAAATCAAACTGATACAACAGATGCATAAAAAAACTAGCGATCACGTTGAAAGCAGAAGATTGGACAAGCAGACATCTAGATGCAACTTTAGTGGCTTTTGATGGAATGGCCAGAACAGAATTTCCCTTTTAATGAATTTGGTGAAACAATGTGGGAAACGTCTCATTTATTCTTTCTTGTATTTTTTAATCCAAATTTTACCCCATCAGATCCAAACTCGGCTCATATAGATGTTTCTTGGGGTAATTTCATCACTTGTATAATGAGTAAAGATTGCCAAAAGATATCAACCAGTAGCATGTAGTTGTATAAATTTATGATGCACTATAGAAAGATGGTACCAAAAGGTATACGTAAAATTGAAAGCACACGTCCAAAATGATGTCAAGCAATCATGAAAAATTCCCAGTATGGGTTAAGCATAAGAATTTTTTAAAAAAAGAATGAAACAAAGCTTATTATGTGGGCATAAAAATGGGCCTCTATTTTTGCACCACTTCACAATTTTATCTTTTTGATCTTTTGGTTTATACTCACCAAATCAGAACAATGTATTTATCAACTCTTTGCATGGAGAGACCGTTTTGTCCATTAGCTTTTTGTTATCTGTTTTTGATGTTCCAAAGAGTTTTAGCTTGTAAAATGTGATGAATTCATCCAGGCCAGATATTGTTTTTGGTGAAAACATATGTGAAAACGGCCATCTTGTTTTTTTTCTGTTTGTCCCAATGAGAATTCCCACACTGAACTAAAGGTCAGCTCCACTTAAATTTTGCAAATTGTCCCAATGAGAATTCCCACACTGAGTGAAAGATGTCCCCTCTTAAACTCCAGAATATGGCTCTATAAAACTGAAATGTCTTACAAGTCTTCAACTCCCTACTCTGCACAGTGTCTTATAATGCTCTGTGACCACACGTGATTAGGTTTCCTTTTTAGACTTCATCCACAACCATAGGTCAAAAAAGAAACCAAAAAAGATAAAGTCCAAAAGACCTTCACTGTGTTACAAGTTAAAAATGAGTAGACAGGAGGAGAAGCCTGCTGGTGTCTGGGAAAACTTTTTAAAGAAAGACAGTTCAGGTTCCCTTGAGACACTTCAGCTTTGTGTTCTGTCCCTCTAAACTGGTTGCCTGGTGTAGCTGCATTTGCTGTAATTGCTAGAGTTCGTAATTGCAGTGAATAGACACCCTCTTATTATGGTATATAGGCAGAGCATTTCCAGTAACTGTGGGTCAGTTAAAGCTTCAAGTTCCTTGACAGGGTGGTGGAGCCTGTCTTGTCATAACTTCAGCCATCTTTCCCATATAGTGTAAAACCAGAACAAATGTGCTGTGATTATTACATCAAGAACAGATGCATGCTGCAGACTATATAGAGCTTTGCTCATAATCCCTATGTGGCATTTCAAAACATGCTGTGTGTCTAAAAGAAAAACACATGCACACTCACACCAAACCAGAGCCTGTTTATGTATCAAGGAGTCAAAGCAAACCTGAACTGAAGATTGGTACACTCACCATACTCAACCAGATTGAATCACAGCCAAACGAAAACCAGGACCTGGCTAACATTTTGTAACTTACTTTTGTCTATGGATTGTGCTGTGTCAGCTTCAGTGAGCTGGAAGCAAAGAGGCATCAACACTTGTATAAAGTGATTAGTGAGAGAGCGCTCTAGAGAGCAAGCCAACCCTTTAGTTTCACTTCTGTGTTACTTTGTAATCAAGCCTTTTTGCTTTCTTCCTGCATGCAGAGGTTGCCTTCCGCTGTTTCCAAAAGTTGGTTAGCTCTTTGTTTCCCTTTCTCTGGAAAGGGAGCATGCACGAATCTCCTGCCTCAGGATGGTTTACATGGACATAGGAGAACCAGGCTTAGGGGCTCTTCTACTGAAATTTAGGTAATCTTCTTTTATCTATCCTCTTTCCTATCCCAAGATGGATTTTAGGAAACAATAAATGTGAAGTTTTGTTGTTAAAACCTTACAGTTGTCTACCACAACATCATATTGCGCTGGCTATGCTGCATTCTGTGTGATATAGACACTAAATATTCCTACACAATGGATGGTAAACTGGAGGCAGGTAGGAAAGACATCTTCATAAAGAGTTATATCTACTCAAGAGCAGGCTTTGAAGATAGCCTGGTGAAAGGGGGGGACAGAATGGGGGCGGAGAGAGAGAGAGACAGAGAATATATATTCAGTTCAGTACAGTGATCCCCCTGATGCCGTTGTTACTGCTGAGATTTTTCTTTCCGACATTCCTATCTAAGATCTATCTGGGCTGTAATGCCTCCACCTACAGATACAGAAATCCACTGATGTAATGCTTTCACATACCATATATCAAAATAAAAATCCATCCGTGCAGAAGACTGGGTGTCTCACGATGTAAGTCTCCACCCTCCATCTGAAGTAGTACATTCCAGAGACAGGTTTATTATCTCAGTGTTACAGTTAGCAATCTTTTCAGGCTTACACTCACTAATTGTTTCTCCATACTCACACTCTTATTGCTGCTTCTCTAACCCTTGTCTCCATGTTTTCCTTTTCTCTCTCTCCTCCATTACACCATGTGTTTCATAATGGACAAATGTTCCTAAAGCTACTTTTACACGTTTTACTAACAAGTTTAATTTCATTTCTTTTATCTGCTAGACTAAGCATGTGTGGGTAGGTCAGTATAGGGCTGGTTATTATTCAGCGTCTGGCTACCCAGCTAATTATTCTGCTTAAGAGGTGCATGAGTATATCTCACATGTCTCAACAGAAGGAGCAAGGCCTAAGTCCTTGTGATTGCATGTCCAGCATATTATGCATTTGAACTTGGTCGTTCACCTCAGCTTCAGGGGCCTAGCCAGCATGCATGTGTTCTCACTTACTGAACTATGGCTTTTGCCTTTTATTCCGTTTGTTCCTTGTTCTTTAGTTATGTTAAATTATTGTAAAATGATTTCAAAAATTGTTTTTATGAATTGAATCCTGCCTTGATATCTTATGAATAAGGCATGATAAAAATATGCTCATAAATAAAATATCTTTACATTTATCTCTGAGTGTGCTACCGGTGAACTTGTCACAATGTACATGATTCTGCTTTTCCTTGCTTGATCTTTATACCACCAACACTGTGAGGTAGGTCAGTCTGAAAGATAACAACACATCCTAAGTCAGCCAGAGAGTTTTGTGGCTCACTGGGACTACAGGCGGGATCTTCCAAATGTGCATCTAATCACTCTAATGCTAACCAACTGTAGTCACAGCACCAGGTTAGATTAATAAGTTTTTAATGAAAAGGGAGCAGGCTTCATTGTGACAATTTCGCCAGTAGGATTCAAAGTAGTGCCATTCTTTCAGTATCTTTTGTACTTCACATATATTTTGTCCACATCATTACAACTTCCTATAGAAAATTTTAGTACTATATTCATTGTCTTCTTTCCCACGGTTCTCTTCTGATCCCTGTGTTGTGAATTCCTGGATTTGTGGTAGGATTCTCTCTTAGGAACCCACTTACGCAGCACTGAAAAAGGGGTGTTGCAGTACTGAAAAAAAGAGGAAATGTAGCATTTTTATTTTTAAAAAGACAGAAGAGAGGACAAATCTGTACAAAATGTGCATATCTTAATAAAACTGAAGGACTGTATCTGCTTATATGAGTCAGCTTGAGTTTTAAGATATGCAGGGGTGGGTTTTCTCTCGGTCCCTCCACCTTTGCAGGTATTTCTGGTGAGGCCTCAGGAGAGAGCCTTCTCAGTGGTAGCTCCTAGGTTGTGGAACTTCCTCCCACAGGAGGAAAATTGACCCATTCTTTCCTTTCTTTCTCCCAGCAGGTGAAGATGGTTTTATTTGGGGAGACCTTTGAATTTTAATAATGGACCAAGAGTGTGTGTGTGCGCCATAATTAAAATTCTGAAGCCTGCCTAAATAAAAACTTGTGTGGCCTGAACACACTAAAAGCACCAGATCTTATCTGATCTTGGAAGCTGAGCAGGCTCAGCCATGGTTGGTACTTGAATGAGAGACCACCAAGGAATACCAGGTACTGTAGGCTATATTTCAGAAGAAGAAAATGGCAAAACCACCTCTTGAGTATTCTTTGTCTAAGAAAGTCCTATGAAATTCAAGGAGTCACAAGGAGTCACACAAGGAGTATGTGTGTGAAGTAGTGTGCTGTATTTTTAAATCTTTTATTGGGAATTGTATTTTAAATATGTTTCAAATATTTTTAACTGTTTTTAATCATATTTTAAAGAGGATGTTATTGTTTAGTGCTTTTGAAACTTTTGTAAACTTAGGGCATTTCTGCACTACATTGTTATAGTGCTAGTATTCCACGTTCAACATCCTATGGAATCCTGGGATTTGCAGTTTAAGGAGGGGTATTTAGAATTCTCAGCCAGAGAGCTCTTTGGCCTCAGTAAACTACAAATCCCAGAATTCCACAGGACGTTGAAAGTGGAATAATAGCACTACAAGAGTGTAGTGCAAAAAGGTCCTTACATTTTAGCTTAATCTTTTAAATGATTGTAGGACCCCTTGGATCACTTCTTGGGAGAAAGACAGAATAAAATAAAATCAAAACAAACAAACAAACAAGAAATAATGACTACAGTTGCCATACAAACACAATGATCTCCCTATGAAGGGTAGACTCTGACAAGGTGATCCTCTGTCCCTGTCTGCTCAGCCCACTGTCCATGTGCTAACTGTTGGTGAGCAACTTTGAACCTCTTCTGTCCTTTTGGAGGAGTCTTTATCTTTAAACAAGAGTTGGATGCCTTTTAATGAAAAATTTCCTTTGAAAAACCCTTCAAAGCAATTTAAGGTTTGTAAACAGGATACAAGATGTAGTCAATTGCTGTCAAGTCTAAGGACCCTATGAATGAGAGATCTCCAGGTCACCCTGTCTGTTGTCAACAGCCCTGCTCAAGTCTTGCAGACTCAGAGCCATGGCTTCCTTGGTTGAGTTTGTGTGTATTGATGTGCCTTCAAGTTGCTTGTTGACCTATGGTGGCCCCATTAATTTCTTAAGGTTTTCTTAGGCAAGGAATACTGGTTGTACCAGTTCCTTCCTCTGAAATATAGCCTATCCATCTGGTCTTTTTCTCCCCAACTGCCTTTTACCTTGTTGTTGTGTATTCAAGACATTTTTTTACTTTCTTAATCAAGCACTGTTTTCTTATGGGTCATGTCTTCTCATGATAGGTACAAAATATAGCAGTCTTTATTCATTTTGGCTTCTAGAGAGAGTTCAGGCTTAATTTGATCTAGGACCCATTCGTTTGTCTTTTTGTCAGTCCATGGAATCCAAAGATCTTTCTTCGAGCACCACATTTCAAGCAGAAAGAATCTGGCCTGTGTCCTTGTGACTGAATGACTAGCATATTGTGTATTTGAACTCGGCTGTTCACTCAGGGTTGATTCCCTTCCTATCAGCTTTCTTTCTGATCACAACCACACATAGAAATCAGATATATGAACACATGAACAACACTGACTTTGGTATTCAATTACATATGCATGACCACCCTGTAAGGGTTCGGGTCCATGACTAAGGCCCTTTTCACACGGCATTTCTGAAGCAAAAGGGGTCCTTGAGCGCCGCGTAAATGTGAGGAGCAGTCCATACGACGCACTCACATTTGCGCGACATTCAAGGGCCTGATGCGGACCGTGCATGCATTTTTTCATTTTTGGCTCAAAGCCGAAAATGCTGCGTGGTTGTGCATTGCCCTGGGGCCCCGTGCACACTTACCTGGCATGCGGAGCCTCGGGAGCCGGGCCAGTCGCACATCCTTTCCTCAGTGCAGCCTGTGAGGTCCCAGGCTGCACTGCGAACGGAAGAGACGGGGCATTCGTGCGATGAGGAAGCAGCTGCGGAGCCGAAGCAGGAGGGATGCGACAGCGTTCCTCCCAAGCCTTCATGCGCGAGCTGAGCAGCCCAGTACTGGAAAAAGGTAAGGTGCGAAAAGGGCCAGAGTCCTTGGAAGATTCTGCCTGCAAAGATCCTGGCCTTGACCCCATTTTTTGCAGACTCCTGCCCAGTACCTCAGGCCCAGCTGGCTGCTCAGATGCAGGGCAGCGGGAGCAACCAGGAGTCAGCTGTATAAGGGCTGGGTTTACTCTACAACCTTTGCCACAGCAACATGGTCTTCTGTGTTGCCTGTAGTCTCTCCGGACACCTCAGTGTTCCTGACCCTGGACTCCGGCCTGCCTCCTGGACCTGCCTCTTGCCTCTGACCCTTTCAACTCTTGACATCAGGTAGACATCTATTGTCATGGGCTCTCGCTGGACCCTGCCCCTTGACCTCCCGACCCAGTGCCCGTTCCCTGTCCTAGCCCTGGTGCTTGCATCTGGTAAGCCTTGCCACGCATGCCCTGGACCTTGACACACCCCAATTTCTGTGTAGACTTATATTATCATAATAGACATACACTACCAACTTCTATTCGCACGATTAGTGGTGGAAATTGGGATCATGATGTGACTATGGCATGCCATTGTAAAACATCTGTTAAAGACCATATTCTCCTGTGCAAGGCTATCGAGAATTTGAGATCTTCAGTGGAAGTCTGGTTTTGTATCCCACTAACATCACTGTGCTGTGGAGACCTTGACATTCACACTGAGGTCAGGCCATAGCAATAACATTTGTACATTGCTCTACCATTAAAACTTTGCCCACTTTAACTCTACAGTATTTGTGGGCAGAGGTGAGCTATGCAAGACTGGACGCTGCAGAAGAATGCGCCCTGTGCATGCACCTCACAGTCTCTCATAGAACAACATGTGAAATGGTAGGAAGGAGTTCCATGCTTCCAAAAATCTGGCTACTTTATGTTCCTAATGGGTCACAGAGTTCAAGTCTGCACCAGCATTTTCAACTTTTCTTCAGAACATTCCAGCATTACTCAAAATTTTCTGGCAAATAGTCCAAGTTCAGGCTTGGATGCACACATATCTGGCAATTGGCTGGCCTAGAATACTTAGCTGGCAACTCTAAGTGTAAGTGATATTTAATTTTGTCCCAGGTGAAACGGAATTAGACTGCATCAGGAATGCCAAACTGACGTCTAAACATTTATTGGCCAGAACCAAAAACAAATGGCAACTGCTCACCTACATAGCTGACCTTGAAACCCCAAACATTTAACAGTTTGGCTTATACAGGTCGGATTGACTTTTTCCCCTTTCTTTTTTCTTTCCAAAATTACACACTTTTCCACCTTTCTATTTGGATATGTATTATTAACTTAACTCATATAATACAGAACTGGGAAATGTGGTGTTTTGGAGCTGACTCCCAGAATCCCCAGCCCAGCACACTGAGGACCATGCTGGCTGTGGATACTGGGTCTTACATGCAGCATTTTTTCTCTTCTACAACAACTTGTTTGCAATTCCCTATGGGTTCCTTCTTTCTAAAGGGTGATAGCAAAAAGGAACTCAGTTCATTGCTGGATACTGGGAGAATACTATGGTCGCAAGAAATTCATCTTTGGCAATATTGTCCATTTACCTCTTGTTCTTGTCTAAAACAAAGCTTCACATTCCACTTCATCTGCTTGTTAATGAGAAAGAAAGCATTAATTAATGAAAGCTCTCTCAAACTATGTGTTGAGCAGAGAAAGTACAACTTACAGTTCATAATCGATGACATAGACATTGGAGTATTTAAGGATTATTGCATGCATAACAATAGTGTTTAAGGCCTTGGTAGGTAGTGGTTATGATGGGGGAAATGATATTACATTGTTTTTCTTAGCTTTGTATTAGCATTTCAATAGATTCTGAAAGAATTTTATTAAGGTTTTACACATATAAAATAACACAATATATACCACTGTTGTGGATATATTCCCCCCCCTCCACTTCCATGTTTTTCTTACCCGGTTAAGTTATATCTTATCTTCCACTTTTTATAAAGACAAAAAAATTTGCTATTCCATCCTCTAATAAGTTTATATTTTTAACCATTCCACTACCTCTTTCCATTCCCTTTCAAACTTCTGTATAGGTTTGTTTTTCAAAGAGTTAGCTAATTTTTCAGTCTCTACCATATCCAGTACCTTTAATTTCCATTCTTCTAAATTGATTTCTTTCTTTTCTTTCCAGTGTTGAGAGTCTCGCTGCCATAATCAAACACAATAGTATCTTCTGGTGTCTTCTAACCTCCTTATTTTGACCTATCATATTTAATAAGTAAAATTCTGGTATCATTCTTTGAATTTCATCATGTATCCCCTTCCAAAATTTCCTTGCCATCTGACAAGTCCACCACATACGAAAGAAAGATCCCACCTTTTCATCACATTTCCAACACTTTGCATACCCATTTTTAGTTATTTTTGTAGTCTTTCTGGGGTCCTATACCATCTATGTAATATCTTATAAAAATTTTCTCTTAGATTTAAATTTGGCATAAATTTTATGTTAACTTTCCACACTCTGTCCCAGTGCATTTCACTAGATTCTGAAAGCAGTAGGCCTATATCCCATCCCCTTGTAAATGTAGGAGACAGCAATGCTATGGGTTAGCCTCTTTGCTGTTGGAATAATATCTACTCCAGCAGTTGAATACAAGTGTGTAAAGCCCCTGAAGAACTTTTAAACAAACACAAAAAAAGTCCAAAACAAACATAAAAAAAGTCCAAGCACTAGGATGTCATGACAGATGGACAATGCTTTTCAGTACATATCCAGTCATTTGTTTTCAAAAGGTTGAGAACATGTTTCATATTCTAGTGGTACAATATGCAGTCTTCCAGAATTACACACTTTTCGCAGATCTTCGAAGAAAGAAAGAAGGCAGGCTGGACAATATGGCCCCTCAACTTTATTCTGCTCTTTTTAGACCCTCCCCAGAGAACTTCTTATGTCTTCCACTCTGAATGGAATGTAATGGGCTGGCTAGGAACAGTCAGCAGACTCTATGTGGCCATTTTCATGAGCCCTTAAAAAAACTCCCTGGAGCCTGAGTGCAAAACTCAAAACATACAGCTGGTGCCTAGAAATCAGTAGGCCTGGGTAAGAGATGGTTCTGAAACAATTGTGTAGGGATGGGGGGAGTAATGGGGGTGATACGACCCCAGCGGTAATTTTTTGGGGGTACCGTGGCTCCTGGCTTACCTTCCTCCATGCGCTGTAGCCCTGCCCCACATGTCATAGCCCTGTCCATCATAGCCATGCCCCCACATGCCGTAGCCATGCCCCCATGTGCTGTAGCCATGACCCCCTCCGCCCCCCCCCATGCACTCCAAGCTCCATCACTGTTCTGAAAACCGTCTTACTAACACATTTAGCTCCCTGCCTTGGAGGGTGGTGGACTTTCCCTTCAAGGTATTTAAACAATGGTTGGATGGTCATCTCTCAGGAGTGCTTTAGTTGTTTATTCCCATATGGTAGGGGATTAGACTAGGCAGCCTTTGTGGTCCCCTCTAACTCTTTCAGCCTGTGTTCAGGCTCACATACAACAAACATTTGTGGTAACAGGAGCATCATCTGGTTATGTTTCTACACCCAAGTGCAAGATTAATACAACATCCTTTGGAACCTCCTGGGGGCCCTCTGGATGTCTAAGAGGATGACATTGACTGGTATAGTGCTTTGATTCCACGTTTGACATCCTGTGGAATTCTGGGGTTTGTAGTTTGCTGATGCCAAAAGGCTCTCTGGCTGATAATTCTAAATGCTCTTCCCTGAACTGCAAACCCTAGAATTCCATAGGAGGTTGAAAGTGGAAAAATAGCACTATAACAGTGTAGGGCAGAAATGGCCATTGTTTCTGTAGGAACACAGGAGAAACATAGCCAGATGCTGCTGAAGGGAGGACGCAAAGCAGAAGCGGGGTAGCTTTTCAAATGTCCTTAATATACTCTATACTAGGACATGAGGTAATTTCCCCACTTTTGGGGCCCTCTCTGGGATGCTCTCTGTTGGGAAAAGACATTTCCTGAGCCTAATGTGGCCCAGTCCCCTCCCCCCTTCATGTGCAAAATTGCTCCTAGGGGGCATTTCAGGGCAAAAAGATATTTGACCAAAAAAAAAAAAAAAACCCCACTTGTTAAAAGATTTTTTTTTGGGATCCTAGTGGGCCCTAGGGGCTACAAACATCCCTGGAGAATAATGTGGCCCACGGGCCATACTTCCTCCACCCCGATTTAAAGGTTAAAGGTTTGATCTTCTCAAATTCTGCTAGCAAAAAGAAAAAGAAAGGCATAATTATCCAGATGTTCTCAGAATGTATTACAGCATCACACTTTCCAGCAATGTCATATGTAAATTACACTAACTCTATCTGACCAAAAGTGGATATATACATTGTGAATATATCAACCTACTTTTTCCAGCATTCAAAGCCAGGGGAGAATGTGCTCAGGCAGAAATTTAAGCTACATTCAAAGCCCTCATCCTGCCTAAAATTAGATTTTAAAATTATGTTTTCCACTTTATAGCACAAACAAGAATTTTCCTGGACCCTGTTACCACCAGCTAAATGTAGTAGCACTGCTACTTGCTGGACTCATGGGGACTGCAAAGTTTTTATTTATACAGAGTTTCAAATTAAAGTCAGCAGTCCAATTTCTGCCCTGCTGTTATTATAGCTAAAGTTCCTCTGGTTCTAGTAGAAGGTATAGTCATGTGGTAAAGCATCCCTCGGAACTAGACTCGGACTGTATTTCTTGTGTTGATAGCATACTTTTGCTCACAGAAAATGGCTGCACTTGGTCATTGCTTAGTTTTGTGTTTCTCTACCAAGACATCTTCAACTGCTCGACTCTGTCTCAGTGGGATCCTGAGCCACACCTGGGTAGAGAAAAGCAGAAGCAACTGTGATCACATGAAGATTTGAAAGGCCCATTTCTGGTCAGGCATGCATAGTCCGGCATGCATAGTCACTTTCCCTCAGAAGTTCTGGGGTGGAAAAACACGAATAAGTGTAAGCCCCCAAACCATATTTAGTGCGCACAGAGAGCGAGCGAGCGAGAGAGAGAGAGAGAGAGAGAGAGAGAGAGAATGTATCTTTACTGATGGAATGGTTGGATGCGGTGGTATGGGGTAGCAGCAGGAGGGAAAAAGGGGACACCCATCCCATCTCTCCCCCCCACACACAGGTGAGTGAGAAGCTGAACGTGTGCACTTTCCCTCCTTCCGTCCTCCTGCCCCATCCGCTTCCTCCTCCTGCCCACGCATACCCTCACTCCTCTCGTCACATCCCTTTCCCCCCTCCTGCCCACATCAATGAGAGAACATGCATGCGTGTTCCATTCCCATCCATCCCCTTCCCATAGTAATCTATGAATAATCAAATTCATGAATGCTTAACCCGCAAATGTGGAGGGCGACTGTACAGTAGGATAGTAGCGTCTTTGGCTAGGACTTGGCATTCTTCCTCTTTTGTTGTTTTCCTGTTGGGAAACTGTTTGGAAAGCATTTCTTTTCCAAAAGCAGTGCTGTCCAAATGGTCTCCCACCATGAGGTCGTGTGATAAGTCCCAGCCAAAGACTCTTATCTTCCTTCTGTAATTGTGATTTACCTGCCTCATGTGACAAAGCTCTCAGACATGGAAGCCACAGCCCTAAGCTTGTGAGAATTTTGGAGCTCTCTTGTTTATACAGTCAACGTGATTTGCAATTGACTTGATAGCAAATAACAATGACACAGGCCATTTCCGCACTAGCCTGTTATAGTGCTATTATTCCACTTTCAACTTCCTATGCAATCCTGGGGTTTGCAGTTTAGGGAGGGGCCTCAAAGGCCCCTCCCTAAACTGCAAACCCCGGGATTGCATAGGAAGTTGAAAGTGGAATAATAGCACTATAACAGGCTAGTGCAGAAATGGCCACAGTGTTAGTTTTTAACTGGTTCAAAAACACAGCACCCAGAATGCTGACTGGTGCCAATTATAGGGAGCGCATAACTCCATCGTTAAAATAGCTCCGCTGGCTACTTGTCTGTTTCCGGGTACAATTCAAAGTGTTGGTTATGACTGATAAAGCCCTATATAGTCTAGGTCTGGGCCATTTGAAAGACGTATCTTCCTGTACAAACCTACTAGAGCCCTAAGATCTGTAGGGGAGGGCTTTTTCTCAGTCCCACCACCCTCCCAGGGTCACCTGCTAAGGACATGGGAGAAAGACTTCTCAGTGGCTGCTCCCACCCTGTGGAATGCTCTTCCATGGGAGGCTAGGCAGGTCCTCTCCTTGTTCTCCTTCCACTGGCAGACTAAAACATTTCTTTTTAAGCTAGCCTTTATATGAGCTGGGGAGCTTTATCTATTAACTTGTCTTTAAAAATTGAACACCGTTTTAGCTTTAATTTTATAGGTTTAATGCTTTACTTGTTTTAAATGTTTTAATTTATTGTCGGAGGCTTCCTTGGGTCCCATTTTGGGAGAATGGTGGCATACAAATATAATAAATAAATAAAAATAAAATAAAATAGATGGTTAACAAAATTAGTTTACTATGTTGTCATGTTTATATGGAGTTTTGGAAACTTCTTGGTTTTCTTACTGTGCTGATGTATGAAATGTTGGAAGTGCAGTTGAAAGGATTTCCTCCCTAAAACATGTAATGGTGCTTACCTGTCTCAACGCTGCCTGTCTGGTGTGCCTGCTATGTTCTTGCTTTTTGCTCATCACTAAGCTGTAGTTTGAACTGGGTTGGGTTACTCTGTGCTGCCCTGATAAGTTGCTTGGCAACAGAGGACATGACAGCCCATGCAACACACTTGAGATAAGCAGACAGTTTTCTTTGGGTTTTGCTAGCCTTTGACTTCAGACTTTGGCCAAGATCCTGCAGGAGGAGATGGAGCATAAAGCTCCACCCAGGTACAACTCTGCTCCATCTCCGTCCTCCTCTCCCACAAGACTCACAAGCATTCCTACTGCAGGTGTTCATAAGATACAAAATAGTGGCACAGAAGTATCTAGCTCTGTCTCTTTAGCTGGGCACACAACAAAGACCTCTCATGGATGCTCCAGGGTCCTCCAAAGGTCCTGAAGGATGAGGTCATCATTGTGCATCAGACTCCAGGGACATAACTGGAAGCTTCTTTGCTGCCCCTCCCCACTCTCTACCAGTTACTAAATGGCCATATCAATGGGGGTGGTTTCCAGATGAGTTTTGTGGGTGTGGGCATTGTTGCGAGAGAATGCGGTGAATTCTTCCCTCTGCAGCAACCAAAAGAAGATATACAGTTGTGTTATGCTGGCGTATGTTGCTAATACTGGTGGAGCAGTCTGAATGTTGAACTACGACTCTAGAGACCAGGGTTTGATTCCCCGCTCAGCCATGGAAACCCACTGGGTGACCTTGGCTACATCACACACACTCAGCCCCCAGAAAACCTTTTGATAGAGTCTCCATAAGTCAGGAACAACTTGAAGGCACACAACAACAACTCACCCACGTCCCAAATGTATTACTATTTTAAATGCTGGCAACCCTTGAGAAAAACAAACAAGCATGCAGAAGAAATGCAGAGGTCAGAGTATGGAAACCAAAAGGGGAAGGGATCCCAACATGTCATGCTATCCTTCAAAATGTTTATTATGTGAGAAAGATTGGTTCTTGAAATGCAAGGGGAAAATTGCCAAAGGAAATGTGATTTGAAATGCACTGGATTTACATAGCAGTCCTTTCTGCACTTCTTTCTTCATTATTTGAACCCTACAGAGACGCTGCTCTTTCTGGTTTTTTGTCAGAAATAGAACATTCCATTTCCATGTCACTGGGATACTTGGTTTTTCTCACTTCACTTTTTAAACATGGTAATTAAAATCCCATGAGCTGGAGGCTACATGAAGATCCAGCAACTAAACTATCGTGTCACAATGAGCATAACAGGGCACAGAAATACACACATGCACCAGACACAAAGGCATACAAGACATACAATCTCCTTAGTGACAGGTGCATGTGTGTAAGTGTGGCTTATGTGCATGAATGCTTCTTTTTTTGACAGAGTGCAAGGTGCTGTTCTGTACCCCTTTGTTCATTGTTCCAAACCTTCCCTCCCCTAAAAGCCTAGGAGGAGGAGTTTTTTGCCTTTTTTTTTTTTAACCAGCAGAGAGGGGCAAGGGGGTGTGCCAGTGGGGTGCAGTGATTTCAGCACTGACCTAGGACTGGAAAATCAGGATTTGGATCCCTACTCGCCCTCCTGTGTGACCTTGGGGAAGTCATAGTCTTCCAGCTTCAGGGAAAGGCAATAGCAACCCCTTTCTGAATCTTGCCAAGAAATACCCATAAGAGGTTCATCTCAGGTTACCATCAACTGAAAATGACTTTAAAGCACACAAAACATCAAGGATCAAGGAATGGGTAGGCAGTTCAGATGATATCACTCCAAGGGGAAGGGATAAGAGGGTACAACCTAGCCGTGAATGCACTGCCATTTCCTTCCCGTCTAAGCTGAGATAGGCTGGTTCCTTCTTGTCCAAGTTGCCTACATGCTTCCTTCCCTCCTCACCAGTAAGTAGCAGTAGCAGCCCTTCCTGGCTTGACAGCTATTGGGAGGGACAGTGGGAGAGTCCCTTGTGCTCCATCCAAAAAAAGTTATACAAAAGGGGTGAATTCAGAACTGTGTGGTCAAAGCATTATGTTCATTTACATCATGTAGGAACTTGGCTTTAGCATGTTGGAGGACACTATTAGTGATGTACAAACAAAATATAATTCACCCCACATGTATTTCAGGAGGCCTGGTGCTTTTATCTACTCTGTTCTTCAAAGAATGCTCATTCTGGGATTTTTTTTCCCATTGTAACAATTTGTGATGGAAAACAGTATGCAAAATAATATGCATTTTTCTATGAGGAACATTAATACAAAGCCATTTATATACATTTACATACACAAAACTGTGCTTCTTTTCCCTTCTCTTTCATTCCCATCATCATCTATCCCTTTCCAAACACAACACAATATCCTGCATAGGCAGATATGCAAATATCTCAATAAATTTTGAGAGAAGTAGATGCTGCCTGCTCTGCTACAGATTTCGCTGAGGCTGAGTTGTCTAGCACTGTGAGGATGCTGTCCCCAGAGCAGAGAAAGTCCAGCACCAACAGATTCTGTGTGCAGATTTCAACTGCCAGCCAATTCAATAAGTGACAGGAAATGCATCCCCAAAGCAACATTTTAATCCGGTAAATAAAATCAGTGTTGCCTTGTGTTACAGTAAAACCTTTAGAATACCATTGCAGGCCATTACATTACTTTTAGAATACTGTAATTAGCCCTGCATTTAAAAAAGTAAAAACGAAAGGAAATGTGGTAACGTCTGTGTGTGTTAACATATTACTAAGAAAGCTGCCCAGTGGCTCTCCAGGGTTTCAGGCACAATTCTTTCTTCATCTAACCAGGTCCAACCCTGCTTAACTGCCAAAATCAGATAGGAACAGTTATGTTCAGGTGGTATGGTGGTTTCTAGTTCTTTCTCTACCTGACCTCACAACTGGGAGCTAGCAGGACTCTAGAAGCAGCTGCAGATAACCTGCCATTGATCCAGCCCACAACTCCTGTTAAGTATGAATTGTTCCAGCCAAATTGAAAGTCCATTTAAGGTATTGTATTTTGTCCTGGACACATGCAGCTTTATGCTCTTCCCGATCCATCTAGGATTTCAGCCATTATCACTTGATAATGTTGTTATAGATAGAGTTGTTAGTTCAAGAGTGTAGAATGTAGGCTGTCTCTGCATAATGACACTTTCCCGCATCATCACGCTGCAATCCCTGGTCTGGAAGGGAGCGCATCAACAATGCTTTCTTCCACGTTGCTTGCTCCATGCGGAAGGGAGTGAAGGGAGTGTGATGGCACCATCACTCCCTTCCACAGCGCAGCTGGGCATTTTCCACTGCTGTGTTATGGAAGAAAGTGTCACCATTGCGCTTCTGTGTCTTCCGCGCAGCCAGGAGAGACAGGAGCACTGCACAATCGCAGGTGCAAAATGGATTTTTTCGTTTTGTGAAAACTGCATGAGCGTGATGCTTGGAGATGGGATGGCAGCGGGCTGGTGATGATGTTGTGCAGAAGCATAACATGCCGACCGCTGCCATCCTGCCCCAGAAGTGGCACAGCCCCATTGTGTGGAAATGGCCATAGTTTCCAACACAGGACTGAACCAAGTAATTTTGCAACCTAAGGTAAAGGATAAGATGGCAGCACTTCCATTCCATGTATATGAGCTCTCCAGACTGGCAACTGAATGTTATTTTAGCGGCATAGAATCTCTCATCACAGCTGAGTAAACGAGCCAGCTTAGGTCAGACATAACTCTGTCCTTCAACACTCCCCAGCCCTCAGCATCTCCAGCCTATAGTGACTGCCTTTTACTGAATGGTCCATCTTGCCATGCTCTAGACCAAAGCAACTGAAGGCCTCTCCTTTGTTAATGATACAGACAAATTAGTCAAGCCTAGTGCTTATTTTTGGGAATTTCTTCTTCATAGGAAATATAGTTAGCTTGTTGTGTCATTCAGGGGCGTTTAATTGTTGAGAGTTAGAGAGCTGCATTGGCCTCCTCAGGCACCTTGGAGGACCACACCCACTGCTGCCTAGAGGCAGGAGCAGTGGAATAATAGCACTATAACAGTGTAGTGTGGAAAGGTCTTGAGAGTGGATTCATCTCCTTTAACAGATTATAGGCTGCCCCTGCCTAAATGTTTCCTTGCTTATGCCGCTATACTGTTAATAGGTGTGCTGTATATACTTTTTTTGTTATGCTTGTTAATATTCCAGTTGGACTGCTTCCTTAACGTTTTTTTTAAAAGAACTTTCGTACTATGTGTTGTTTTAGCTATTTTGTTTTAATTTATATTGTAAGCCACATTTGGTTCCCATACTGAGAAAAAGGTAGGACATAATTAAGCCAATAGTTAAATGTCTTATTATTTTTTAAATTTTTTTTATTGTTTTAGGGGAGCCAATATGATATAATTATTTAAGTGTTGGGCTAGGACTGCGGGAGATAAGGGTTTGACTACCTGCTTGGCCATGGAAATCCTCCCGGATGTCTTTGGGCAAGTCACATTCTCTCAGTCTCAGGGGAAGGCAATGGTGTTGATATCTTGCCAAGAAAACCTTAAGATGGGGATTAACTTGAAAGCACATAACAACAACATATTCTTTTAGATGTAATATTGTTTTTTCTTTTTGTTTGCTGGCTAAACAATGCTGCAACGGAGAATGATGTTGGTCACTGAAGTTGCAGGGTTTACATTTTAGAAATCAGACCAAATGAGGGGGTAACACATAGAGATCAGACTCCATACACGGATACTCTTTAGAAGGAGACGGAAATGTTATGGTGTTACCCCAAACCATGGGTGCCACAAGGGCCAACCCATGATGCCAATACCTCTGCTCAAAAGTGGGGAATAATTAGCTCAAAAATAGGAGACTTGCAAGAGGGGGGCAACTTAGTGAGATCTTGCCTACCAATGTTCACACAGGAAAGAATCAGCCAAAAATTGAAATGTAAGCTAAAAATGTGGTTTATTAACAAGAGTCACACAACCATGCACCAGCATAACCACTCACACACTCGCACAAGGACTAACCGAAGGAAAAGGAGAAAGTGGGATAGAGGATGTTGAGGAATTCGTGTGATATTACTGGTCTGCAGAGAAGCAGAGAAAGCAGCAACATGGCTTAGGCTGGAACCTAAGGACAATTCTCATTCTGAAATTGGACGAACAGAGTGGCATTTGGAATGGTGAGCTACTGTACTGACAACCTAAAATCGGGGTATTTGTACCCAAAAAATATCCCAAGGGTATGATTGTGACTCGCGCTCCCAACTAAGCAGACAATGGGAGTTGCAACACAAACAATGAAGTCTGGATGGAGTTAATGGTCTTAATGTTTGAGCGACAAGGAAATAATAGTTGTTGTAATACTTGAATATTGTGGAGAGGTGGGGACACAATAAGAAAATATCCAGGTGTACAGGGACCAAGGTTAAGACAATCACAATTTGGTGGAAACTTCCCTTATTCAGCTCTAAGAGTCCAGCTTGATATTTCACACCTATTAAAGTGGCCACACTATTGTCTTGGACTGACTGGGTCTCTTGCCTAAGAGGTAGATGTGGCTGATCTTCCTTACCATTCATGGTGTCAGGAATTTACCTCTTGCAGCGTGACTTGCTGTCACCTCAGGTATCATTTGTATCAACGCCAATTAATATGGTGCCAATTGAATATTATTTGCCAATTAAACCATGTCAATCGTGGGGGCTGCGCAGTGCTGTAATAATGGGAATATCCAAAGGGGTATATGATGGCCCCGTCTACACCTCTGAAATGAATTCTCTAGGAGTCCATGGGAACCCCTAAAGGGGTATATGATGGCCCCTGTCTACACCTCTGAATTGAATTCTCTAGGAGTCCATGGGAACCTCTACGTCTACAAGAAATTGTCAACTGGAAACACCTTTTTTTTCCCATTTGTGATTTGTAAGCATTTGTAGTTTTTTTTAGAGAAATAGCTTTCTTAATTCATTAAACGATGACTGGATTGACATTATGCCATTCCTTTTTTAACAGGAAGCCCTGATGTGCACAATATATTTACAAAGCAGAGGCAGTCTAACTGCTCAAAATATTTGGGTAGAGAAGCAGAGATCCAAATTCATTTAATGTTACCATTATCCGCCTTACAGATGTCTTTTTCTAAAGCCACCACCTGCTGTGCCTTCTGACTCTTGGATAAAATATGGCTCTTTTGACCAAAAAGAAAAATCTCAAAGCAATAAAATTATATTTCTTGCCCTTTCGGCATAAAAGAATCTAGTCAGGCTAACTAACTAAATCCTGTTTATATAGTTTGATCACACATATTATTCATGCCATGTTTCAATATTTGTGCGCCAGTTATTTTATGAATTTTTACAAAGCTTGTATTAGCACTAGCTGAGTCACGGATGTGGTCATGATCCATATACCTTCTAAATGTGAACCAATTTCCATTAATAATAATAATAGTCAAAATGCAAGGTGATGTGAAAAGCACTCACTCTCTATAAAGCAAAACATCATGAGGTCTGATTGAGGGGAGTATATGAGATATACTAGGCCTTCTAACTGTAGATATGGGCTTGGTTCAGATTTGCCTATTTGGACTACATAAGCTAAGGTACAGATACACCTTGTCTCAATGGACACTACTCCTTCTGTTCTTCTTGCTTAGTACGGTTCAACATACCCCAGAATTCTGCAGTTGAATATAGATTCTCATGTCTGAATGAGGAAATGATAGTTGCTATAACTGAAAAAAGGCCAGGGTCTTAAACCAGCTTCTACTCATGTTCCAGCCTGGGTAACTAAAGTATCTTGGTTTGAGGACCTAACAGGAAGTTGGTTGAAGACTTCTTGGTTTATCTTGAAGTGCTAATGTTACCTAGGGCTGACATACACAGACATAAACCTTACCTATGTCTTGGGCTTAGATATGTATATCTGATTTGTTTACTATTCAGAATATGAGAGAAAGGGGTGTGTATAATTCAGGTCTATATCCCTGATCTACAAAACATAGGGAGTTGGATAGCCAAGTCTCAGAGACGTACTGTACTTATTCAAAGAGGGAGACAAATCTTAACGTGGAAGAAGAGAAGATTTGACTTTTGCATTTAAGGTGCCTTTAAAGTGAGGATGAGGAGTGTGGGAAAGGCTGAGGACCTTTTTTTTTCCTTGGGCCCCAATGGTGGGCTGAATTATGCATCTATTTTACAAGTGAAATTGCCTAAAAATCTCAATGAGAAGTCACTCGTAATTCCCTGGGAGGGGTCTCAATGGAGTTTGAGCGTGATCCATCACTCTTTAAGACCTCAAAGATAAGTAACTGGGGTCAAAAGAAAACTCTTGAAAAAAAACTTTCAGCTTTTTAAAAGGAGGTTTTTCGGCAATCCAGGCAAACTTTGGGGGTGGCAAAAAAATTCTGTGGGGCCCACATGTGATTGTCCAATTCACACCCCTGCTTTAAAGCCCCTGGTCCCCATATTCACCCATGTCCATCTGGGGTCAGAGCTCTTTGGAGTTTGCATGCATGTTCTCCTTGTGCAACCTCAGTGCAAGAAAAAGCCAAGAGCTGGGGGAGCAGACTGGGGGAAGGCAATGGCTGCATGCATTTGAGTCCATTGTCTGACAGGGAGTGGAGTGCCCATATCAAGCCTTATGAGCTTTCTGTTTTTCAAGCCTAGTAGCAGTTGTGCAGAGCCATCATATCTAACAAACAGTGTAACGGTTCAACATAAAATGCCATTCCAAAGACTAATGTGCAATTGTGGAGTAACGTTAATTTTTGGAAAGAAGGCCTCTGTTTAAAAACCTCCAAAGAAGGAGACTCCACCACACTCCAAGGCAGCATATTCTACTGTCAAACTGCTCTTTCCACCAGGAAGGTCTTCCTAATGTTTACATGCAATCTCTTTTCCTGAAGTTTGAAGTCATTGCTCTGTGTCCTAGACTCTGGATCTTTTGCTTTTGTTAATCTTTTGCTAGTCTTTGCTTTTGCCTGAGCCTACTGGAAAGGGCAAAACTGCACCCCCTCCACTCCTCTCTCTCTCCTACTAAGTTAATATACTACAAACTACTTTTGCACTTTGAACTCAGTTTGCAGCAACTGAAGTAAGTTGAGGGCAAAGGAGGAAGGTGGGAAAAGGAAAGTGACACGGAGGTATTTTAAAAGTGGCTGGAAAAGTACAATGGCAGAAGATTAATTGGGACTATCATTTCTAAATAGAAATTCTATACTAAAATGTTTTAGAGTTTATTAAAGTTGAGGTAAATAGTCACAGAGATGTTTTTATGAACATCTGTTTAATTTAGTCATATTGAAAAACTGAAATAAAAGAATGCTCACAGATCTTATTTATTAAACCATATGACAGATGGTTGCGGATAAAAGAAAACCTGAAATGTGTTGGAAATTTGATTATGACATGTGTGCACTCACTGTGAAAGAAAAATGTGGTTAGAACATAGGACTTTGACTTGGAAGATCCAGATTTCAGTCTTCATAGAGCCGTGAAACTCACTGGGTGACCTTGAGCCAACCACTACCTCTTAGCTTTATTTCTTTCATAAGGGTGTTTTTGAGAATAAAGTTGAGGGTAGGAGAGCTGTGCATGCCATCCTGAGCACTGGAAGAAAAGTAGGGTATAAATATAGATAATATATAGTAAATAATTGAGTATTTTCTTCCAAAGATTTTTTCTTCCGTAAAGCAACACAAAGAAAAGAAAATTTCAAATATAGCTACATTCAAATAGTGATTAAAATACTTCAGATTCACTTCAGAAATCATGTCCTAATTAGTCATTTCACCATTGTATCTTTCAATAAATGCAAATGGCCATTGCAATTTTTTTTTTCAGCTCATGACACTGTTCGACATTAACAGCAGTGGCAGCAACAGGGATATGGCAGCAGGATGTGTGTATATGCAGATGTCAAGGGAGCAGTTTCAGCACCCGCATCCCCCTGCTACACGTCCCTGATGAAAGGAACATGGCAGCAGGTATGTGTGTACACTCAAACTATGACTCTAGCGACAAGGGTTTGAATCCCTGTTCAGCCATGGAAATCCACTGGATGACTTCAGGCAAGTCACATTCTCTCAGCTTTAGAGTGAGGGAGGAGCAACAAATCATGCTAGGAAAACCCTCATGAAAGGTCAGCCTTAGGGTCATCATAAATCACTTTTCAAAAGGGAGAGACGTGTTGGCTAGAAAGATGCTCCCCCTGTCAGCAGCACTTTGTTGATGTGTGCCTTCCAGTCATTTCTGATTTACAGCAATCCTAAAGTGAACTTATCACAGGTTTTTTTTCCCTGAGATTTGTTCAAAGGAAGTTTGCCATTGCTCACCTCTGAGGCTGAGAGAATGTGACTTGCTCAAGGTCACTTAGTGTCTGAGCTGGGATTTGAATCTTAGGCCATTTCCACACTACAGTGTTATAGTGCTATTATTCTACTTTCAACATCCTCTGGAATTCTGGGGTTTGTAGTTTACTGAGGCCAAAGAACTCTCTGGCTGGGAATTCTAAAGGCCCCTCCCTGAACTGCAAACTCCAGATTCCACTGGATATTGAAAGTGGAATAATAGCACTATAATGAAGTAGTGAAGAAATGGCCTCTGTTTCCAGAAGCCTTTAATAAATAAATAAATAAATATTTGACAATTTAAACCTAAAGTTAAATATTTAAATCTTGAGTTAAGTCTCAGGGGTCCCTATCAACAAATATTTACAGGGGGTCCCCCATAAAGAAAAGGTTAAGAACCATTGATCTTGAATGTAGCATATATGGCACCATTCTGGCTGTTTTCATACACATTTTTGAAAGCCAGATTAACTTCTGTTATACAATTCTTTTTTAAAGCTCCAAGTGACAGAAGACACATGGCCCTGCAACCTCTATAGTGTCATTCTCTGCAGGATATCTCATTGATTTATGTATTGTGTTCTCCAGATTGAGAAAGCAGAATTTTTTTGTACATAATGTGCCTTTAAAGAAAATGAGACACTGTTGAATACTTTAACCAGAGATTGTTAAGACACCTACATTTTAAAGGAAAATGAAACAGATTGTGGGGGGAGAGAGGTTTCTCCTCCTCCTCTTCTTTTTGAAAAGCAATAACATAAGGGATTTTGAATATGGTCTTCCTACATGCAGAGAAAAATCTCCTGGAGATCCTTAGAAGACTTTGTGGGTGAAGAGAGTGAGATCCTTTTAGAAACATAAGAAAATGAGCTGATGACTCTTCTCAGTTCTGAGGAGATATATAGTGAGAAAAGGCTGTTTGCTGAGTCACTGGTCAGGGTTCATTCATTAAATTCAAATTTTAAACTTGCCACTCTCAATATTAGGAAGAAGCTGTAAATGTAACAAAAATATTTCCCCTCACAGTAGAAACTGTCTATTTTCATTTAGCATGGGAAAATGTGGTTGACTTTTCTTTTCTGCTTAACCTCTGTCCCCCTCAATTCATAACAGAGCACAACTTCAAGAAACTATTTTAAGAATTACTGAGATAATGTGTCAATTGCTTTGAATATTTGAAAAGTAATGTCAGTGTTACGTGTTAAGATTTTATCAGCTGTATGCCTGCACATTGTTAAAGGATTTGCACAGAGATAAAGGATGCTTAATGACAACTAGGGAAGGTCTCTTTGGCTCTGTTTGATCAATGGTTAATGCTGGCAATGCTTTCGCTATCATAAACCAGTCCTTTCTGTGCCCTGTGGTACGTAAACCCTTATGCTGCCCTTATCAAAAGTGTACATCTAAGTGTCACAGTGGCACAGCTTGTAGTCACTTTGACCTGACTACATATGTCATTAAGAAAATTCTGGATTAGAATACGCATTTGATTCTAAAGAGTAACTCCATTTCGCTAGAATGATAGAACAGGGAATAAGAGTATTTTAACTGCACAGCGATAGAGAAGCTATAAAACAATGCCAGTAGTGACATACCCTCAAACCATCCTGATTTGGCATGGAGAGTCCCAGTTAATCCTCTGCCATCCCACTTTTTTGGCTGCTTTTAAAATGTTTCTTTCTCCTCCTCCCAATTTCCCCTTTTGTGGGCATCTTCATTTGACTGCTACAAGTTCCATTCAAAGTGCAAAAGTTGTTTGTTTTCTTTAACTCAGCAGTTGCAAGGTGGGGGCAAAATCTTGCCCTTTCCAGCAGACTCAGGCAAAAGCAATTGCTGCACCATTTCCTAATTAGTTCAAAAAGGGTTAGGGGAAAAAGGCATCATAAAAGCCTGGACTGAGGAAGATTTTCACAGTTTGAGACTAACACAGCAATCCTAACTCAGCAAAGTGGGTGGCTGAAGCATTGCTGTATCCAAACCTCTCTCCTGCCAGGATAGATGTGGCTCTAGCTGAGTTGGGACCCAGAAATTTTGGAGGAGCTCCCATTGGTTTTCATGTGTTGGAAATTACTCAGTCAACCCAAATCTTGGCCTAAATGCATTTCTGGGCTTGAATGGGATTTATATGTGAGATAACTCAGCTTCTCCCCTGCTCTACTCCTTTCCTGCTTTGTTTTAGGCTCTTTACCTGGCTGCTCTCAGCCCTTTTACTGGCTGATCCCTCAACTGGCTGCTCTCTGAAATTAGCCAGCACAAGGAGTTATGCTGGCATAGGGAAAGTTCAGCTCACCTAAGGCCAGTTCAGCCAACACAAGTACCTTGCACTTCAGACCTCACCTGGAATACTGTGACCAGTTCTGGGCACCACAGTTCAAGAAGGATATTGACAAGCTGGAATGTGTCCAGAGGAGGTGAACCAAAATGCTAAAAAGTCTGGAAACCATGCCTTATGAGGAGCAGCTTAGGGATGTTAAATATTTGAAGGGATGTCATGTGGAAGATGGAGCAAGCTTGTTTTCTGCTGCTCCAGAGACCAGCACATGGAGCAATGGCTTCAAATATCAGGAAAAGAGATTCCGCCTAAACATTGGGAAGAGCTTTCTGACAGTAAGAGCAGTTCAGCAGTGGAATATGCTGCTAAGGTGTGTGATGGAGTCTCCTTCTTTGAACATTTTTAAACAGAGTCTGAATAGCCTATCTGTGGAGAATACCTTCATTGTGTTTATATGACTCATCCTAAACCAGTCCACCCACCCTGTCTCTGAGTTAGGATTGCACTGTTATCTGAGCAAGCAGCTTCTGCTTCTCTTGTAACCACCTTTAAATTTCACACAGGTAGCCATTAGGCAAATTATACAGAATATGTATTCTTGGTTGTAACTTTCTGAATGACCTATGCTCTGAAAGTAAATGCATCTATGTTACTTAATTTTTTATTGCTATTGACTTTTTTCTTATCTTCAAATAAAATTTATTCAAAAAAGATGGAGTTCTCTGGGTTCCCCCCCAAAATGCAGAGATAACAACAGTTTATTTGTGCAGTAATAGGAAGGTTGACAGAATTTTAAAGTCTCATATCAACTGTTCAGTCTGAGTTTTTGTTTCCAAACTTAGTCCTATTCTGGAGAAAAGGGAAGGAAGTAACCAGTGATACCATTTGTATAGTTGGGACACTTGTTAGACCACTAAGATCGTCACAGGTTTCTCTGGGATACTCTTCCGCTTTCTCCTCCTTGCAAAACAATACCACCAAGCAGCAGAAATAGCATCACAAAAACAGAGAGCAAAAATATGCTTTCATATTGTTTCTGATAAATTCCTTTGGAATGAAGCATTGTTTGCTTTTGCTAATATTTATCTGGCATAAATATGTTGCTCACTAAAGCTAACATTTGTCCAGAGACATCCAAACATAGAATGAAAGAGTGGGTGGAACATTCTAAAATGATGGAACACAACATGATAGTTGAGTTTCTAAGAAGAAAATTTAGTACCAAGAGAGAGTAATGTACAATCATCTGTGCCCCATTTTTTCAGTCTTCATGTAAGAGTCAAAAAATGACTCTTCAAGTCATTTCCAACTTACAGTGACCCAAAAGTGAACCTATCACAGTGTTTTCTTGGCAAGGTTTGTCCAGCGAGGTTTGCCATTGCCTTCTTCGGAGGCAGAGAGTGTGACTTGTCCAGTGTCATCCAGTGGTTTTCCATGGCCAAGCAGGGATTTAGTCTCTCAGGCCATTTCTGCACTAGACTGTTATAGTGCTATTATTCCACTTTCAACATCCTATGGATGTTGAAGTGGAGCTTGCAGTTTAGGGAGGGGCCTTTAGAATTCTCGGCCAGGAAGCCCTTTGGCCCCAGTAAACTACAAAACTCAGAATTCCACAGGATGTTGAAAGTGGAATAATAGCGCTATAACAGTCTAATGTGGAACTGGCCTAAGTCTTCATATCATACAGTATTCACTCTGTTGCAGTAGCCAATGGCTTCTATATCAGTAGGGTTTTGAATTTATTTTGAGTTTTAGTTCATACTTTAAATGAATTATCCAGGGTGTTAAACTCTGTTTCTAAAACAGGTTCAGCACCTTACCTAGCCTATATAAAGCTTAGACTGAGGCCCTTTTCGCATGGCATTTGCGAGCGTCGTGCTAATGTGAGGAGAGGTCCACACAATGCACTCACAATCGCGCGACGCTCCGGGGGCTGGCAGGTGCCGACCGCACACTTTTTCATTTTTGGCTGTGAGCTGAAAATGGTGCGCGATCACGCATCGCTCCAGAGCCCCGCGCGCACTTGCCGTGTGTGCGGAGCTCCGGAGCTGCAGTATTCACGCTTCCTGCCCCAGTGCAGTCTGGGAAACTCCCAGGCTGCACTATGGAAGGAAGAGGCGGGGCTTTCACATGAGCAGGCAGCAGCTGCAGAGCTGAAGGAACCAGGATGCAAGAGCCTCTCACTAGAGGCTGCTCGCGAGATCCCTGCACCCCAGCTTTGTGAAAAGGTGCATTGCGGAAAGGGCCTAAAATTCAGATAGCTTTGTCAACTCATTCCACATAGAAGCTACCAACAACCTGTTGGGAATGTGTTGCAACTTAGCCAAATATTGATAATTTTTCTTAAATAATGCTTTCAGTGATCCTGATCAAAACCTTTGTGGGCCAAATGATGGGAATATGTTAGTGGAATTGTTCCTGATGCTAAAGTACATATAGAATCGTAGAATCATAGAGTTGGAAGAGACCCCAGGGCCATCGAGTCCAACCCCCTTCTGTGCAGGAACACCCATCAAAGCACTCCCAACAGATAGCCATCCAGCCTCTGCTTGAAAACCTCCATAGAAGGAGATTCCACTACACTTCAAGGCAGCATATTCTACTTCCTGAGAAGTAGAACCTTCCTGAGGTTCAGGTGGAATCTCCCTTCCTGAAGCTTGAATCCACTGAATCCAAAGCAACGTCTCTCTCAAAAGATAAAAAACTACATTATTCCAATGTTATTTCTGCTCCAAGCTCACATAATTTTTTGCTGTAGGCTGAACACTCAAACAGGACTAAGACAGGAGCATTAGCATTAGACACTTACGTATATAGCATGCAAACGTATATGTTTCCAATTCAAGAAGGTCATGGTCAATGAGATTATGTGAGGATATTCTAGAATTCTTCAGGGCTATATTGCTTATACTGAAGTTGCCAGACTTTCTAGATAAAAACAGGACCTTTACCTTTAATGCTCACTTCTTGTCTAAACTTTTTCTTCGTTAACTCCCAGAGCTAGATGACACCATTTTTTTTTTAATCATGTCAGTCATGGGTTAAAGTGGGGCATCTTGCCATAAATGGAAAAGGTGCACCCATATTCAGTATAACTGCAGCTGTCTTTCTTTGAGCCATTGATTCACCAACTATATTTCTGCCTGCAACTACATACAAAGCATAAGCCAGCTCCAATGTGAGCAGTAGGGTCAATGGGAAAATATTAAAGGCACTTTTTGCTAAGTACTTTTTCCTTTTTTCTCTTTCTCCCTTTCCTAAACCGTGATGTGAGTATAACCTAGGATGAGGTTCATAAGAGGCAGATACAAATATATGAGTATTGTATTTTAAAAAGATGTACTGTTTAGGTATTTTTTAAAAAACAGAACATCCAAAACATCTGGAGGCCAACCCTTTCCCCACCATTAGTCTAAAGGGACCAGGGATTAATCTGTTCACTAAGAGGCAAATATATTATGTCCCAAAGCACTTTCAAATAGACAAGATAGTATGCATGTTAATAAATGAAATCCCTCTGTATTTAAAAAATACAAAGGAGAGTTTCTTTCAAATAAGTCTTCTCAAATTTGAGAGAAAAGTTGTTTAAAGATGTGTTTGATTTGTCACACATATGGAACTATTATTTAGTTTACCATTTGGGCCTTGGGATGGAGACAATGTGTGTAAAGCATGTTACACTTTTCTTGACAAAGATCAAAGATGTTAGTCATAATTTTTTTATTTATTTATTTTCCAGCCCTGTAAAATGGTTTTTATAAATGCTTCTTCTAGTTTATTAAGCAACTGGTTTATAAAATCTCTCTATCAAAATATTTGGAAAGAAATGTGAGTCATGATGACCGTCTCCAAACCGAGTGTGGGAATATATTTTGTCTAACTTTGCAGATGACATCTCTCAAAGGCTGAGATTATTGGCCCTCTGAGATGCACGTCTTAAGAGTTTAATACAAACTTATACTTATGTAGTAAACACATCCAATCCCTATCTCTAAACAGTGTCTCCCTTCCCACTGCTGCATTTTCCCATACCTCCTGGTTCTCAAATGGTGGAGTGAGCAAGAATATGTGTCTCCGCTGTTCTGGGGTAAGGCCACAAATTGCTCATCCCTGCTCATCCACAGATTGCCACTATTTCCCCGCAAGAAAAGGAAGGGCATATTGTGCAATGTTCTAGATCAGGGCAGACAAAGTGCAAACTGCTTTTATAGTCCTCAAAGTTCAAAACATAGGCCCAGGAAAGGCCTTTTTCTAAATCAGGAAATGAACAGGAAGTGACTTCTGCCCACTTTCTAGTGCTAAAATCATCCTTTCCTGGCCCTAGAATGGCCCAAGGGCCTACAAAAAAAAATGCACCCACATAGCATTTGGGGTGAAAAAAATTTTTTGGGGGGGACATATGGTGAGGGGTACAGTCCTCCAAGGTTTTCAGCCTCTCACAATTTCTCACTCTATTCTAGATGGAGATATGGACTGGTTTTTGACTACACAGTCTCAGCTATTGAATTGTTCTAGCTGGCATCTCTGAGACTTTTCATAGTCCCATGGCAGTTGATTGGTTCCTGTGGATCGCCCTGGATCATATATGCTTCCGAGGAAGTATAAACCCAATGAAAACATTGCTCCAGAGGTGAACAGAATCTTCCCTGCCATTTGCTTTTAAACAAATTAGTCAGCTAATAACCTCAGCTTCCTTTCCCATCCCATCTAGGATAAAGGCAGGGTATAAAACAAATATATTTAAAATGTAATAGAATAGAATATATTCTGCTATCTCCTGCAGTTTTCTTTGAAATGGAACATGACTGCTCACCCTAAGCATATTTTTGTCTTTGAACTTTAGAGAAGTTCTTTGGCCTACTAACCTTATCTATTCAACACAGGCCCAACGTATTCTGTAGGTACTCATTACAGTAGCAGCAACCAACACTTGACATCATGGTTTCTCTTTCTTGACCTAGCCAGAAATCTGTGTATTGCAGTGGCAATAGTACTTAGCAGTA
This sequence comes from Cyclura pinguis, assembly GCA_030412105.1. Classification (NCBI taxonomy): domain Eukaryota; kingdom Metazoa; phylum Chordata; class Lepidosauria; order Squamata; family Iguanidae; genus Cyclura; species Cyclura pinguis. The sequence continues at coordinate 126,581,302 of CM059599.1, forward strand.
TCTAGGCTGCATTGCCACTTCTTTGTTACCAGATTAAGGAGATATAAGTACGGGAAAGACAAAAAACTCCATGGAACTGCATTGCACAATTATAGCAAGTATGGGTTGTAAGGTCTTCATAGATCTACGCACCTTATTGCAGCACTTTTAAACCTTTAAAAGTCAGAACAGTTTTGTGTGATGATCGCAGCTATCACGACTAAAGATGTTTATCCAAAGGGCTTATTTGTTCTCCGTGTAGGCAAAGACAGTCAGTAACAGTTTAATAGACGTATGGCCATTTGTGCACTAGCACTGTGCTATGATTCCACTTTCAACATCTTATGGAATCCTGGGATTTACAGTTTATGGAGAAGCATTTAGAATTCTCAACCAGAGACCTCTTTGGCCTCAGTAAACTACAAACCCCAGAATTCCACAGGATGTTGAAAGTGGAATAATAGCACTATAACAGTGTCGTGTGGAAAGGGCCTTATGATGATCAAAGCGTTGGCTTATTACCCAAATCAAAGTAGAGATGTACCAATGTTGCTAGTTTCAGATTTTTTTAAGGCTTCTGGGTGAAGGATAGGAGATATTTCCCGAAACCTCTCTTCTTGGTCTTGGTCTTCATTTTCTGGTTTTGCTTCTATTCTCTCCTCCCTTCCCCTTCCTTCCCAAACTGGATTTAACCCTTCCCTCCTGCAAGTAGTTATCACAGATGCTGAGTGATATCATGAAGCCAATTCAGAGTGAATTCAAGGCCTCCTGGATCTGCATTGCCTTCACTCTGAACTGCAAATCACTTCAAATACATTTTGAAATAGTCCAATATAGTTGAAAGGGTTTTTTTAGCTTAGCAAAACTTTTGGAAAAGACACATCCCTTTGGCTCAGTTCTGCATAAAAGTAGTGGCACTGGAGTTAACATAAATCTTGGCATTCAAATATGCATGACACATTTTGCAGTTTGCTTTAAAGTCAATCCCCTGATATTTGAGACTCGAACATGATTTTGAAATATTTCAAGTTCTAAACCATATTTCTGCATGATTGCTGTGTTTGCTGCCCAGGCTGTTAATGGCACTGAGATCATTTCCCTCCCACCCAGGGTTTGTCTGTGGGCAAATGTTCAAGGCTGAGCAAAAACAAAAACAAAAAAATCAACAACTTTTAACTGAGCACAGTAACTGCAGAAATCAATGGCGCTTCTGATTTTCTAGGTTCAGACTCAAGTGATAGGCCCTTATGAAACAAACTCATAGGAGTTCAACATGATCTTATTGGGAGTTTTCTTAGCTGTTTTTCCACCCAAAAATGTTTGAAATGTAAATGAGTTTCACTCACAAGAACGTAAGAAGAACCTTGCCGTATCAGGCCAAAGGCATCTATAGTCCAGCAGTCTGTTCACAACCAATTGTTTGTAGGAAGCCTGTAGGCAGGACCTGAGTGCAATCACGCAGATCACACAGCCCTTTAAAAACCCATCTCTGCTCCTCCTCCGCCGCCGCCTCCATCAGTGACTGCCTAACCAGTTAAGGACAGCTCACACCCCGATTTCTCAGCACCACAAACCCTCTCCTGAAGCCCCCCTCCCACACACAAGGAAAGAGATGGTCAAAAGAGAGGAAATATAGAGCAACCATGCCAACCCCTTTCATTCTCCTTCCCTTGACCTGGTTTCGACCCTGGGTGCCGACCCGCCCCACCATGCCTCAGCCCTCTTCCAACAGGCATACACACACACACACACACACACACACACACACACAGAGTTTGATATTTGTGGGCTTTCCACTTTTTCGGGAGTCCTGCTCTCCAACCTTAGCGAATGTAAAGAGCTGTCTGTACTATCTTTTCATAGTGACTCGTTAACCTGGACTTTTGCAGACCCATCCCAAACATTATTACTCAGAATTGGATCTCATGAAACCCAGCACAGGTTGCCTCCACACGGTGTGAAGGGTAATAATAATAATAATAATAATAATAATAATAATAATAATAATTTCTATCCCGCCTCTCCACAAGGATCGAGGCGGCGAACAACCTAAAATACATTAAATACATTAAAAGAAATTAAAAACATACCCAATCCTCACCATCCACCAACCCACCTAAACCAACCCCTTAAAACACACCACAATTAACAAGCAGTTGACTGTTAACAAAACAAGAAGACAATTGATGGGAGGCGATGAAAATGCTAGTCTTGGAAGGCCTGTCGGAAGAGATCAGTCTTGACCGCTTTTTTAAAGCAGTCCAGACTGGTAATATGCCGGGTCTCCTCCGGCAGGCCATTCCATAACTTGGGAGCGATAGAAGAAAAGGTCCTCTGGGTAACCGCAGCCAACCTAGTTCTGACTGGCTGCAGTAAATTCCTCCCAGAGGACCTTAAGTGAGTAGTCACTTTGTGACCTTGTAGACATTGTGGGACTCCTATCAGTCTCAATCAACATAGCCAACATGCAGGAGTAATGGGTTACTGGAGTCCAGCATTTCTTTCTTTAATTTTATCTCACATCATCCCATATATGGGACCCAAAACAGCTTCCAATGGAAATGAAAACAAAATACAGATTAAAAAAATGGGTAATAAAAGCTTCAACAAAACATTTCAACGAACAATCACATTAAACATTAATTTAAAACAGGTTTTAAAATATATAGTAACATATAGTAAAAAATATAATAACATTGATTTTAAACACACACAAACACACCAATTAAAAGATCTTCTGCAACGGACAGCTAACATTCATAGGCCTGGAGGACAAAGGTTGCCTACCCACGCTGTTCACAGGTCCAGTGCTGCCTAACTTCTAGTAAATGTTCACAGCAGTACAGATGAAATCCCAAGCACTTTTAGAAGTGGACCGTAACATCGCATTTTCCAAACACAAGTAAGCCTGAAAACCCTAAGTGTAATTATGAAAATGCTTTATTGAATTCAGTGGACTCACCTCTACCAAATTATGTTTATAATCAGGATGTATGGCAGCTTAAGGACAAACAAACCACCTTAAGATGTTTGTGATCAAACAGGTATGGAGCCAAAGTAAGCAAACAGTGTTATCTCTGGAAACTTAAGGTCATCCCTTTCTCTAGCATACTTGTTTGCCTTCAGTAATTGTTCCACTAATTCATCCATCTCCATTTACAAACATTGTTTGACTTGGCAGTAACAGACTGCATCCTTGTCTTTAGCACACCCCTTAAACACAGCCTCAAGTCTCTGAAGGAGGCCATCATGTTGCTGTGAGAATGGGCTACAAGCACCATAACATCCCTCTTATATTGTGAGGAAAAAGGGCAGGTGGGTGCAAGGGAGAATCACAATGACACTGTTCCAAGGCAAAATGGGGATGGAATCCGTTTTCTGCAGGAAGTAAGTTTCTGCAGAGATCTTATTAAATTTAAAAAATGAGAAATGCATTGGAGTAGTCGTGTATTTTTCATCAGCCTAATATATGAAAATGTAGTGCATTCCTCTAGATAATAAATTAAGATTTGATTTTTTTTTCTGCAAATATATGATCTTCCTAACTGAAAAATGCTATATTAATGGGAATGCCTGTAATTCCATTTTTGGGACATAATTGTGGCCCTTTTTACATGTGTAGGGGAAACGGTGTAGAGCGACCTCTCACGGAGGTTGTCTACACCGTAGAGTGGACTGGCGTGGACTACTTTTAGTAGTTTCACACCAGAATCCACTCAGGAGCGGCCAGAACTAGCCGGGCTGCGTGTTTTTTAAAAACCTCTTTTTCGAGGTTTTTAAAAAGCACGGAGCGCGCAGCCCCGTGCCGCTCCGTCGCCCGGCTCCGAAGTGGATTTGCAGGCACACGCAAGCGCGTGCCTGCAGATCCGCCGGGGGCGGGCTTCCGGCTGGCGAGCTTCTCCGGCTGGTGGAGAGCCTCCGCCAACTGGAAGCTGCCATCTGCGATGCCGGAGGAGTGTGGAGCAGCGAGCTCGCGCTGCTCCACGCGGCGACAGACTTACCCGGCTGGAGGTAAGCTCCGTTTTGGGGCATTTTCGCCTGTTCCCCCCCCCAACATGTGAAAAGGACCTGTTTCTTCTTCCAAAGGTTTATAAACGCACTGTTAAGGTGTTCAAAGTAATTTTATCCACTTATAAAAATGATATCTATAAAAGGAGACATCAAGTAGGTATTAATGAGTTCACGTCTATATTAGCAGGAACAGGAAGTAAACCTGTAAAAGTATAACTTAAAAAACAAATTACAGTCTTGTTTAATTATAATATGATACCTTGTTTCATAGCATCACAGATTCTTACAGCTTTAACAGCTCTTGGAGCTTGCCTAGCCCAGTAAAATATCTGCAGATCTTAGAGGCCCTGATCAATATATAGCATCTGCAATGCATAATCTGATATATTGACCAAAGTATGTCCAGCCTCTGCTTCAGTATGTTCACTGAAAGAGAATACACCTTCTCCCAAGACCTTTGTTCCATTGTCAAATTTCTCTTAATGTTCAGCACCCAAATGGCAGACTTCATCTGCGATTTCCAGTCATTGGTTCTCTGGAGTATCAGACAGTACATCTGTTCTATATTCTGCATTATAGCACTCCAGATTTCTGAAGATGTCTGGCATGTCTTCATTAAATGTTCTTCTCTCCATCCTAAATATATCCAACTTGTACAAGAATTCCTCAAAGGATTTGGTTTCCCAGACCCTTCTTTACCCTGGGTGCACAAATAAATATTATTCAAGCATGTGAGATTTTAATCATGGGTTTATATGTTTTATATGTTTGATAGAAGGATATCGACAAGCTGGTTTGTGTCCAGAGGAGGGCGGCCAAAAAAGTGAAGGCTCTGGAAGCCATGCCCTATGATGAGTGGCTTGCAGAGCTGGGTATGTTTAGTCTGCAGAAGAGAAGGTTAAGAGGGGACATGATAGCCATGTTTAAATATTTGAAGGGATGTCATGTTGAAGAAAGAGAGGGCTTGTTTTCCACTGCTCCAGAGACTAGGACAAGAAGCAATGGATTCAAGCTGCAGGAAAGGAGATTCCACCTGAACCTCAGGAAGAACTTCCTGATGGTCAGAGCTGTCCGGCAATGAAATATGCTGCACCTCGGAGTGTGGTGGAGTCTCCTTCTTTGGAGATTTTTAAGCAGAGGCTGGATGGCCATCTGTTGGCAGTGCTTTGATATGGATTCCTGCATGACAGGAGATTGGACTGGATGGTCCCTGTGGTCTCTTCCAACTCTATGATTCTATGATTCTATGTATGCAGGGAAGGGTTATTCTGATTTTTCATGGAGTTTGGCTCCTATGCTCACCAAGAAGACTAAAATGTTCATAACAGCCAGAAGGGCCCTAGATATTCAAAGGTCCTGATTCATTACAGTAGTGAACAGTCATTGCTTCTGAGGTGTGGTTCTTGAAATCTTTCTAATAATTGTTGCACAAAAAAAATTATTCAGCGATAGACTCCAAATGTACATGGAGGTTCCATTTAATTATCAGAATGAACAGTCCTATTTGCAACCAATCTGTCTAACAGAGACAAAATGCCAGTAAAACAACCTAAGTCCATGTGGCCATCATCACATCTTAAGGCAACAAATTTCATATGGTAACAAAAAAAGAAGAGGTTCTACAGTTAGCTTTATTTGCTGACCATGACTTCTGGTCTCTTAAAAGTTCATAATGAAGAGGGAGGTTTCCTTAGGTAGCCAGAGCCTAAGATGTTCAGGGCTTAATTTTTGTTTTTTAAAGTCAACATCTTGAACTGGCCTGGAATGCAATTTTCAAGCAGCATACATCTGGTTGAGCTTTCAGCTGCACATTTGCTGTCTTGATTGAGTTGTGCAACATTGCCATTCAACACAAGGGTTGCATAGCACAATGAATGTGTCACTCTACATGAAGAGATTTCCATAACCCTGATGTAGAACCTTAGCCCTTGTGTATGAGAAAACTGGCAACTATTATTTACAGCCTAACTAATGCATTAAGTGGAATTCTATAAAAGCTGTCTACTTGTCTGCTGCCCTCTGGAAGTATGATCTTCCTCCTTCTCCACCATTCCATGTATAGTTATGAAAGATGGACAGTTAATAAAGCTGATAGGAAGAAAAGCATCTATCTCATTTGAAATGTGGTGCTAGAGGAGTGTTCAGGGCAAACCCCCAATAACTATCCCCCATGCAACTTCCCCGTCCCCGTTATATGTCTTGTATGGTTTTGAAAGAATAATTGTTGAGCTGCTGTGTACCATGTACTGCCAAAAAGACAAATAAATGGGTTCAAGAACAAATCAACTCTGAACTTCCCACTAGAAATGAAAATGATTAAGCTGAGGCTGCTGTACTTTGGGCAGATCAGGAGACAACATGACTCATTGGAAAAGATGACAAGGCTTGGTAAAGTGGAAACAGTAGGAAAAGAAGGAAACCACGCTGCAGGTGGAGTGATTCAATCAAGGAGGCCACAGTCCTGATTTTGCAAGACCTGAACAGGGCAGTTTGTGACTGGGTATCTTGGAGGTTTCTCATTTATTGGGTTGCCATAAGTCAAAGTCAATTTAACAGCAAATAACAGTCACCACCACCACTGCCATCACCATTGACGACAGTATAGAAGCTTGATTCATGTAATCCTGCTTTATGTCAGGACCTGGGGGTCATACAAGGTGGATTTATATAACAAAGTTAGGGGAAAAGCTCAAATAACTTGGCCACAGTGAATGGGAAAGTGTTGTGTCTACTGATATTTGAAAATTTAGATGCTGTGGTTGTTTGTTTTGGAATGCACAAGTGATTCTACTTAGCAAAAATAAATGCCATTTTAAAAAACTGAAATCTTTGTGCAGCAGAAGAAATCTTTTCTTACCCTTTAACATTATGATATCAGTTGATCTTTTACTGACGTTATCTATTACTTGACTTTGACCTAAACTCTAAATAGCTCTATTATTTTCCAGTGACCTCGTACTTATTTGGTTTTACAGGTCAGCAGCAAATTAATCAGTCAGCTTCCTGCTAATTAATCCTATTTAGCTAAAGAACTGTTAGCCTATTATCTTCTCTCCATTAAAGGGAAGTCTTTATAGAGACTTGGCGCTAGATTACTACAGTAAGTGATAACTGTATATTCCTCCTTGGGACTCTTGGTTTGACACAAGTGTTGCCTAGAGTTGCCATTTAATCCACTTGTTTTTTTCTTAATATGCTTGGTTGCATACATTCACCAGTAGCCTCCTGGCTGTATAACAGAGGTGGGAAACTTTTTTTCAGCTGAGAGACATATTTGCTCAATGGGATTTTCTGTGATCTGTAGATGAGGCTATTCCTCTCTCTCTCTCTTTCTTCTCTTTCTCTTTCACTCTGTACCAACCCTTCTTTTATTTCCTCTCCATCCAGCAGACTGCTGGGGAGGGGAGAACTGCTCTTACAAAGGCCATTTCTGCACTGCATTGTTACAGTACAATTATTCCACTTTCAACATTCTAGGGAATCCTGGGGTTTGCAGTTTAGGGAGGGGCCTTTAAAATTCTCAGCCAGAGAGCTCTTTGGCCTCAGTAAACTACAAACCCCAGAATTCCACAGGAGGTTGAAAGTGGAAGACTGGAGGCCCTTCACATTCGCAGGGGATATGTGCAGGGAATCCCCACAAAAGTGAAATAACCACGAATAGCTCCCCCCCCCAGCACCACTCCTTCCCTGTACACGTACCCATGATAGCCATCGCTAGCAGCAGGCAGGAGATGGGAGAGGGAGAAAAAAAAATCTTTCCTCCCTTTCACCCTCCCCCCCCACCCACTGCTGGGGCAATCACTCCTGGAGCTGCTGGCAGGAAGATGGTAAGCAGGAGGAAAAGATCTTTTCCTCCCCCCTCACCATCTCCCCCACACTGCTGGGGCAATCCTGCTGGAGCTGTGGGCGGGCAGATGGTGAGCCTGATCGCACTGGCGATAACCGAGGGCATACAGAGATTAGGCGATTGCCCAATCAGCAAGTCCCTGCAGGCCGCCTCCAAACCGCCCACACGAGCGGCAGTGGGCATGCGGAGAACGGGCGACCACCCACTCTGCATGCCCCTACCAGCTGTTGCCAGCGTGCCCACACAGCCAGCAGGCATGCAGAGAACGGGCAATCTCCCACTCTGCACATCCCTGCAGGCCACTTCTGGAGCACTTGCAGCAGCTGTGGCAGAGGGCATCCAGAGAAGGGGAGATGATCTTTCCTGCTCCCTGCCCCTGGGCAAAAGGCCAGGGAATGGGAGGGGGAGATGGAGGGAGGCAAGCCCACCCCGTGAATAATCAAGTCCATGAAAGTGAAACCTGCAAACGTGGAGGGAGAATTGTAATAGCACTACAACAGTGCAGTGTGGAAATGGCCAAAGACTGAACTGAGATCACCTACATGCAGTCTAGGGCTGCGTGCTCTCAGATCTGCAGGTAGTCCATCCCTGCTGTACAATTCCAATGCATCTCCAGGCACCTCCAGGAAATGGAATTATAGTTGGACATACTTCTACCAAGGACCCTTCAAAGAGATGGATAACGACGCACATCCAGCATATACACTGATACATCTAGAAAGAAGAGTAGCAAAATGAATTTGGTGTGTACAGTTTGCCATACCAAAATGTATCTGCTTTTATGAAGTCAAAGCCTCAAGCAGGGTAGACATGTGCTGATATGAAATGGACTGCAATTTAGAGGCCCCTCTCTAAACTGCAAACCCCAGGATTCCATAGGATGTTGAAAGTGGACTGATAGCCCTATAACAGTCTAGTGCGGAAATGGCCTTGGAGCAGACTGAAGCAGTAATTAATTCCTATTCAGTTATAAAGCTTATTACCTTGGGCTAAGCACTATCTTTTTGCTAAAACCTTACTAGTCAAATGTTGAGTCAACACGTAGGTAAATTCCATTGATTCAGTAGGCCTGCTCTAGTTGAAACTAATAATAGGATTCAGACCATAGTTTGCTACCTTGACCTACCTGGGAAAGAAAATGAGAAATGCAGTAGTGAATAAAAACATTTCTAAACGGAATGGTCTTCCTTAATGCTGTTGCTGCTGCTGTTGTTGTGCCACAAGAGAGAAGTAAAATTGTTCCTTTTTTCTGCATATGACAGATATGCATAAAAAGAGAACTCACAGTAAAGCCTTCATTCTCAAGATGAGCTTGACTTCCTTTTGGCTTTTCTTTCCAAAATTTATGCTGAAGATATTCAGACTAATGAAATAAATGCTTATTCAGTCTTTTTCCACCTCTCATTTTTCAACCAAGTTGCCTGCCTGCCTTTATGAACATCTCTAAAGCTATATATGTATATTAATGCATTCTTTTATCTTTTAAACACACACACAAAGAGAGAGAGAGAGAGAGAGAGAGAGAGAGAGAGAGAGTAACCCCACATGTTTGTTTGCATTTGCAAAATTATTCTGGAGATGGGAGGGAGAAAGAATGAAGTGTTGTTGGGGATATTAGGGCGGGAAAATACACCCTGAGCAGATGGATATTCAGTATTTCAGCTCCTTGTATTTTTAACAAGGTCTTATTGAAGCTGAAAATGTACATGTGCTTCCCAAGCACCAAAATGTTTTTCACCACTCTTAGAATGGTACACGTGTATGCACTGAGAATTTACACTCTGAGAGAGTTTCTTGTCCCAGGGAAGTACACAGTCTACAATGCTAAAAATCAAAACTGTGGTGATGCCTAAATTAGCACACTTACCATTTCATGGTGTTCCCTCAGACATCTCCTGCTACATCTCCACATTATGCCTTGAGGTTTTATTTATGCAGTATTGGAAAGGAAACTTCTTGTTGTGTTTGGAACATCTCAGCACTAAAATTACACAATAAATAAAAATAAATAAATGTAGTAACCATGGTAGTGATGTCAGTAGTCTTTTCTTTTTTCTTTCTTCTTCCTCTTCTTTTTTTTTTTATTGAATATCGGTAAGTGCTGTGTAAATACAGGAGAAACACCATATTGCACCATATCTCTGGTACTGTTAACTTAATGTTATGGCTTTGATAGAAACTGGAAAGATGCCATGCAGAACATGAAAATCAGAGCATGATTGTGGAAAAATGCACACCTCTACACAGAAGTCAGAGATATGCTATCTCTGAACATGGAGATTATGCTTTTTACAATTGTGGTTAAGTAGCCACAGCCAAATCTACCTTTTATACATTTATCCCATGCTTTTAAAAGCGATATATGTTATTCTCCCTTGTAAAATTCTGTGAAAATCTAGTTTCATAGCTTAATGGGGTGTTTATCTTCTTTGCACTGGTGATTGAGATTTGGCAGGAAATCCAGGGAAAGTTTTTAAAAAATTGGAATGGAAGCAAGCAGCTTCTATAGAGGTATTGACTTCTTGTGATAGCAACTAAGACAAGAAAAACAACAAAAACTTGATGCAGGTGCATTGACTGCCATTCTTAAATGGGGGGCAGGGGTGAGGCCAAAGCTGGGGCTGTTACTTTTAAAAAGTAATCCTTTACATAACTCATTGCAAAGTCCCCCTCCCAATTCATTGCTATGAACATTACATACGCATTGAGTTGCCCAGTACTTTTTCATCTCTTTTTTAAAAAGCCCTTTAGAACAGTTAGGGGTCTGAAATTTAAACTTTTCGAAGTCTGCTGAAAATGCCTTATAATGTAACTAACAAAATTTTTTTACTTGTTATACTAAAAAATGTTTCCTTGTACTATGTTACCTTTGAAATTAACTATTACACCCTTGTTACAAAAACGGAAAGTAACAATGTTAAACTTGCAATTCATTGGTTTCAGGCTGTGCCGAAGACAAAACCTGAGTTTAGTCGTTCCAGGTAGGGTCTTTCAGAGCAATGCTAGACCAATTCCGCCCTACACTATTAAAGTGTTATTATTTCACTTTCAATATCCTGTGGAATTCTGGGGTTTGTAGTTTACTGAGGCCAAAGAGCTCTCTGGCTGATAATTCTAAATGCCCCTCTCTAAACTGCAAACCCCAGGATTTCATAGAGGGTTGAAAATGGAATAATAGCACTATCACAGTGTAGTGTGAAAATGGCCCTAGTCTCTCATCTCTCAGTGAAGCAGCCAGCCTAGAATGACCTCAGCCCTTAGTTCTTGTAGGAATATTTAGTACATAGATTACACAGTGTGCAGGAAGAATAATATCATATGATCTTATGTCAGAAATCAGAACAAGTATTCAGAATGCTCTAGTAAGGTGAAAGGAAAACCCTACATTTATTGTGTCAGGAAATGCATCCAAGGACAGGAAAACAGATAGGCTAAAGGAGTTAAGCTATATTTGGTTTCAAGAGCCCCCAGAGCTGGCTCTCATATGAAGGTGTAAGCTAGCAGCCATTATTAAGGTTGGAACCCCTAGGAGGTCCCTTGTTAGACAAAGGGAAGAAAGAGACTAACTTCTTGAAGAAGGAGAAATTGACTTCAGCAGGTAGGGAGGAAGCCCAAGACCTGAGTTCACAGATCTGGAGGTACTGTATTGCTCCCCACTGAATCCTCTTTTACTAAGCACTTTGCACAAGTGGTGATTTTGAAAACATTCTCCCAAGCAGTCAACAACAAATTTCCCTTGCTAACCCCTATAGTGTCTAAGGTTCTAGAGTTGCTCAAATGCCTATATCTTTTTAAGGACAGCTGCAGAAGGGAGAATTGTACCAAGCATTTCTATCACTCATGTAGTAAAATGAGGGCTAGAAAGCCTAAAGCTCTCTAAAGGTTGTTGAGCTTCCAGTCTCCAACAGTCCCAGCAGCCTGGCCAATCCGGAGGGATGGTAGAAGTGTTGGTTCATCAACATGTGGTGAGCCACACATTTCCTACTCTTACCTGATAAGTACAGAGGCCAACCAGACTTCACAATTCTTGGCTCTCCTAGGCATATACACCATGCGTCATTCTGTTCATGGGAATCAAACCAGGTCGAGGTCAATAAAACTGTGGGTTCTGGGGCTAGAAGTCCATAACACGACATCCTCCTGCCAACATTTGTGCATAAACACACACATTTAGAGAATCTATTTTATGCACAACAGATATGCTATCATCATCATCACCACATACTAGTGGGAATTATTTTCCAAGAGGCAACAGAATAGTACTTCCTCCATGGTAGAAAATTCCACAATACAAACTGATATTCTCATTTATCCCTTCTAGCATACAACGCATAGGCACAGGAAACATAAACACCTATAGCAACTTTCCCATAAACACAAATTCACTCCAGAAAGAGATCTAGGCTGGCTCATTGATTTATCTGTTTGATCTGATTTCTATTCCACCTTTCCCCAATGTATACAGAAGGGCGTCACCTGATTGTCAATATGGAAAATAAATAGACTACATAATTGGGAGCAGAAGACAGTGAAGTTCCATTCTCTCTGCAAAAACAAGACAAGGAGCAGGTTGTGGCACAGACAATGAACTGCTAATGTAGAAAGAAAATTAGAGTAAAGCTAAAAAGAACACTAAAGCAATAATTGTGCCAAAATACAACCTGAATAAAATCCCTGTAAAATTTAAAGTTAATGTAGAAAATAGATTTTCAATATTAAACCTAACTGACTGGGATCCAGAAGAACTCTGGAATGAAGCCAGGGACATTGTCAGGGAGAAATGCAAAAAGACCCCATCCACAACCAAGAAGAAAGAGAAGTCTCAGTGGGTGACAGATGAAACTCTACAAGCAGCTAAGGAGAGATGAGAAGCAAAAGTAAAAGCTGACAGAAGTAAAGGCCATTTCTGCACTACACTGTTATAGTGCTATTATTCCACTGAGGTTTGTAGTTTACTAAGGCCAAAGAGGCCCTTCTCTAAACTGCAAACCCCAGGATTCCATAGGATGTTGAAACTGAAATAATAATAGCACTCTAACAGTGTAGTGTAGTGTAGAAATAGCCAGAGTCAGAACCCTGAATGCAACTGTTTGGTGGCTTATTTGCAGGAGCAAAGAGAACTACTGTAATAATCAATGCAGATAAATCGAAAATGACAACAGAAAAGGAAAAACAAGAGACTTCCTTCACAAGATCTGAGAAATTAAAGAGAAATTTAAGCCAAGAGCAGAGATGCTATACAACCAGTAAGGTAATATATCATGTGACCAAGTACAAGTTAAAAAAAATGATGTAAACAATACAATTAAGAATTATATAAAACAGATGAAAGGATGACAAATTCATTCCAGGTAGAATCATTTGAAGATGAACCTAAAGTTTTAGAGAGTGGAGTAGAAGCTGCACTGAGAGTACTGGAGAGAAACAATCACCAGGAATAGATGCCGTACCAACCCAGCTGCTTCAAGCTACAGAGACAGTATCTACACAAGTTCTAACTAAAATTTGTCAGCAAACATGGAAAATAATGCAATGGCCCGTAGATTGGAAATACTCAATATACATTCCAGTCCCCAAGAAGCCACATCCGTGAGTCTGCAAGACCTGAGCAGGGCTGTTGATGATAAGGTGACCTGGAGGTCTCCCATTCAGAGGGTCACCATAAGTTGAAGTCAGCCCGATGGCAGATAACAGCAACAGGAGCAATCCAAAGAGAGGGAGGCAAGTGGGAAGACTTGGCAGGGAAACACCATTGACACTACTGACACAATTTCCAACCGGCATACAAACCAACCTGGGAAGGGATGGCAAAGCCGAATTGTTTGGTGAGCAAACCAGGGAGGAGGCAGAGGATGCTCTTAAGGTGGACTTGTTAAAGAAATGCAGCTGATCTGAACCCAGAGAGGGCAAATGGGAGGTAAAGGGTGTCGGTCTATTTACAGAACTCAGTCCCTGAACTAAATGGGATTTGTTTCCAGTTAAAAGAAATATTCACACTCTCTCACAAGGGCGCAGGACCCACTTAACATAACAGGCATTATTTCTCTGATAAATGAAAGGCCGCATTGTTGCTTTTAGGGGAACATTATCCTGACCCTTAACTTCACAGTAATTTATAAAATACGATAAAAATAATTTATTTTGGCCAAATAGAGAAGCCAGAAACTGAAATGTTTTGCTATTTCATTTATTAAGTTCTTTTTGCTAATGTCAGGTATATAGAATCCACATGATGTGTTTCCTCTGGTAGATTCTTTCTAGTAAGATCTATTTGGGTCTTTCCAGGATATAAATAACTACCTAGATCCCAGACCTTCTTTCACCTTGTTTAAACTCTCCTTTGCTAGGTTACTGTTCCTGTTCAGTTTACACACCACAAATAATCTCATAGCGGATGAGATGGGATCATCGGGGTTAAGGATTCTAGGAAAGCAGAATGACACAAAGCCAGGAGGCAATGGATAGCCTCTCTCTGGAACGTGTATACTTTTGGAGCTGGGGCATGACCTCTTAAAGCCAATCAGTTTGAGCTTCAAGTTTATTAGACCTGAAACAACTAAATCATTCCAACCTATTTGACCTATTGCTTTAATTTTGTTTCTATTCTTTAGCAATGGCTGAAGTCTAATGCATTTAGGAAAAGTAGCATTTTTAGGTGATATTTGCTATGCTAGCAATTTTAGCATATGACCATCTATGCAAGGGATGGACACGCTCTGGACCTTGTGAGGTTGTACTGCACCATGTTTGGCTATTCCAGGGCTCTGGGAAGCTGCAGCAAACCATCACAGCTGCTATTTTAGGTGACTGGAATTGATTTACATTACTACTGGTTACATTTCAGGCCCTTATGGGGGAAAACATATTTGGAAATGTGCGAGATTTGTAGTGAATCTCTCTAGCAGAGTATCTAAAAGTGCTAGGCAGAAGTTGAAGCAGTAACCAGCCCTCGCCATCCCATACACAGTAACTAGCAGAGAAAGAAATCAAACTTACTCTTTTTCATAAGGTATATAACAGTAGTTTTACATACAAATACTTATGCATAATAAATACAAGTTCACTTTCTTGAAGAAAATAGGGAAATAAAGAGGCCATTTCCACGCCACACGGTTATAGTGCCATTATTCAGTTTCAACATCTTATGGAATCCTGGGATTTGCAGTTTAGAGATGGGCATTTAGCATTCTCAGTGAGTGAGCTCTTTGGCCTCAGCAAACTACAAACCTCAGTATTGCACAGGGTGTTGAAAGTAGAATAATAGCGCTGTAACAGTGGAGGGTGGAAATGGCTATAGTTTCAGAAGAGTTGAAGCATCCAGAGCAAAGCATCTGGATCTCATCCAGCATCTCATCCAGAGCAAAGGACATGCTTCATGGTTGGAAGGCAGGGAGGCAGAAAGAGGGCCAGAGCAAGATGAGGCTCAGAGAACAAAAGAAAAGTGTCTACGTGATACAGGAAGAGAGTGGGTGAGAACAAACAAACAAACAGGAAGTAGCTATAAACATGCTGTGCCTAAACTTCTCGAGAGCAACACGCAACTGAAGTGCAGTGAGCATAGTAAGGCATGCAAAGGTTGTAGCCTCCAACAAGATGTGTGACTATTTGAGAGTGGAAGACCCCAGCAACAGTATTTTGCTCCACAGCAGCTTTCTGAGGCCTGTGAAAGTATATTTTCAGTTGAATTTATTTTTCTCTCTCCCTCTGTGGAATGGGTCTCGGGAGTTTGCTGAAGGTCTAAAGGGACATAATGAATCTCTCCCTAAAGGCCTGCATGGGGCCTGCAGGGAGCATGAATCCCACCCTTGATCTCAGGGATTTGAAGAGGTTGCTGTATGTTGTGGGTTTTCCAACACCAAACTAAAGATATTGAAGAATGTAAATAGTTAACATGCATATACTACAGTTAAGTAAAATAACATGTTCCACATGCGTGGAAGGGATTGGCTGGTTTTTAAATTATTTCTTTTTTTACTACTTTACTTAACAAGAATAATATAATCTGACACAGATGCTAGAACAATATACAACCTAGCAACATTTACTGGGCATGTGTTACTTCGAAGCAACCAACGTTCAATTTCTTATAGCAATTAAGTGCGATAAAACATTATGTGGACATTTATCAGCTGGAATTTATTGGAAAGCATTAAGTGTGTCTGAAAAGGAAGCAAAAGCTGCTTTGGAACTCCAAGAAGAAGAAGAAAGCTCTAGAGCTCCCATTATTTAAGCTACAGGCACTCTGAAACTGCTCCAGAGTAGCAGTTTAGTCTCATGGTGACAGTACAGGGAATTTTGGCAGTTTGTCATGTTTTAATGCTATCCTGAAATCTGCAGCCTTTAGTTAGCTATCCTAGATTTTAGAAGAGTTACTCCCAGGGACTCTAGGGCTTGTAGTACCAATAGTAACTTCTCCAAACTCTGGTCCTGCTTTGCCTAAAGGCACTCCAGCCCTGTGGGTGAAGAAACGAACCAAGAAGTGTCTGTGTCCATGGACCCCTTGTTCCCATATGGATATTCTTCTTTGTATGTTCAGCAACATCTTTCATTAAGGAGAGGAAGAGGAAGAATCGCTAGTTCTTTTGCTTTTGAAGTTATAAGGGGAAAAAAAATTCAGCTAATAATCAGCCAGTGTGGCAGAAAGAGAAAGGGAAAAACAGAGATAAATATGGGCTTATAGTCTGCTTGTCATGGTGATCAATCTTTTCTTGGGATCTAGCAAAGAAACTTTCAGTTTCTTCTTCTTCTGCCATTGTAGGTCCATAATCCATTATGGTTATATTGATGGTTTTTCCCTGAAGTCTATTATTATTATTATTATTATTATTATTATTACTTTGCATTATATCCTTTGACTGCTTATGCTACATCTCTCCTCACTATTAATACCATCCCATTCTTCTTAGATGTTCATCTCCTGAGTAAAACATTGTGTAGTTATCTAATTGAAAATGGCCCATTCCTGTCCACTTTATCTCACTTATCCCAAGTATTGCAATGTTTATATGTTCCATTTCTTGTTTTACTATGTCTAGTTTCCCTTGATTCATGCTTCTCACATTCCATATGTGTTGCACAACTTCAGACTTTCCTTTCACCTCTGAGCGCGTCAACAGCTGAATGTCCTTTCAGCTTGTTATTAGTCATGGTGCTACTCGTAGGCCCTTTTTGCAGGACATTGTCATCCTGCCATTGGGATGAGAGAAGGGTGGGACCATGATGACAGTTATGCATGATGTCATCACGGTCCCATCCTTCTCCTGTCCCTAGGTGGTGTGATCATCGATTAAATCATTGATGGGTTTTCCCCATCAGTGACCACCATCCTGTACTTACCTGCTATGTGAAGGTCTGGAAGTGCAATGGCTATGCTTCCTGCCCCAGTGCAGGCTGGGACAGTACCCAGTTGTGCTGCAGCAGGAAGAGTTGGGACCATCATACTTCCTGGATCCCAGAGGCAGCTGGTGCAGGCGTGAGCTCTCCCATTGAGCTCCCCTCCAGGCAGAGCCACTGCCGGGATCCCCAAGGGGTGCCGCCTGGAACAGGTAAGGTGTGAAAAGGGCTGCAGTTGTCCTTTGCTCTTCCCCAGTAGTTCATTAAGTGCCTTCTGACCTGTGAGTCTCATCTTCTGGAACTATCTCTTGTTTCATTTTGGATTGTCTCATAACAGGGTTTTCATGGTTAAAAATATTCAAAAGGGGGTTGCAGTCCCTCCTTCTGTGCAGTATTAATGAATGTTAGCTCTGGTGCCCCTGCCATTGTCTCTGAGAGATTCTCTGCCAGTGTGATCCCCTGCCCCAATACTGCTGCTGCCATACATTTAGTCTTGCTCCTCAGTAAAAGCCTATCTGACATGGGATACCCTACAAGCAGCACCAGCATAGCCTCTTGCCTCACAAAATCATACAAACCTAGCACCACAGAATGATATATGATGTTAAAAGAAAAAGAAGAAGAGGGGGAGAGGAGGAGGAGGAGGAGGAGGAGGAGGAGGAGGAGGAGGAGGAGGAGGAGGAGGAGGAGGAGGAGGAGGAGGAGGAGAAGAAGAAGAAGATTTTCCTCATAAAACTAGTTCAAGAACAGTCCCCCAGTAAGGGGAATTTAACTTATATACCAAAATATATTCCACATATACTCTGCAAGACTCCCTCCAATATTATATGTAGGGTACCATTCTTAAGCATCTGCTTTCTGCTTCTGCTTCTTGTGACTGTTTTTTTTTTCTCCTCTCACTACATCATGGAAAAATATTTCTGAAAGCAATTATATGTTAATATGTTGTCTTTCTTGGTCACAAAAATAAGAGCTTTTTAAATAGTTACTATTCTTTGTGCAGACCAGTTTTTTAAAACTGAGTTTTTAAAAAATCCTGAACATTTGGTTATACTTGCAATGTTTGTAACATTTGACACACAGTGTTTGTCCTTCAGTTCATACAATTACAGCATTGAGAAAAAATAAAAAAGTTATTTCGTTCAAATCAAGGCAAGCCTGTGTTGTGGGTTTTTGTGTGAGGAGGCAGATTAAGTGGCTTTGTTTAATAAATGCTACGATAATTTAGGGTAATGGACAGTACATCTTTTAAAAACTGTGCACTCCTTGGAAGATGTTAGCCTTTTATCTAGGAGTGAAACATTATTCTCATTTAAAAAAAAACAGAAGAAGATAAAAAAATAGAACTGTAGAATACTGAAGTCTTCTTAAAATAAATTTCCATTTACAGATCTGACTGATTTGTATTATAGGCAATAAATATTCGTTTTGTGTAACTTTTCTATTTAAATCTAAGAGACAGTGCTTCTTTCAAAAGAAACTGTTACTCATTTTTAATTACATCAGAGAAGAAAGTGTTTTTCAATCTTAGCAGACAAATGTCAAAATAGGAAGACATTGGAAGAAATCATTGTACAAGAGACAGAGACACAACTGTGTTCTAAATGAAACAAGTTTTAAGCACAGCGTGTGAAAAACAAATTTACCATTCTGATAACACTTCCATGAGCAGATATTTGTCTAAATACAGACAGAGTATGATCTTAATCATGCCTGTTGGGTAGAAAATAGGGTTAGATACATATTATTCCACTTGCACAAGCAACTGCGCATGATGTTTGTTCTAGATAATTGTTTCTGGGCACAATTCAAAGTGCTGTTTTTTACCTACAAAGCCCTATATGACGTTGTTGTGTGCCTTCAAGTCATTTCTGACTTGTGGCAGTCCTAAGGAGAAACTATCATGAGGTTTTCTGGGACTGAGAGTGTGTGTTCTGCCCAAGGTCACCCAGTAGGTTTCCATGGCTGAGCGGAGAATCAAACCTTGGTCTCCAGAATCATAGTCCAGTGCTCAAACCACTACACTATACTGGCTGTCTCTATATGGCATAAGCCCAGACTATTTTGAAAGCTTGTATCTCCCCTACAAGCCTGCCCCCATCTTACAATCTTTGGGGACAGGCTTTCTCTTCATCCTACCTCTCCAAGGTTTGATGAGTGGAGACATGGGAGAGAATGCTCTTAGTGGTATTATGGCACTGTGCACCCCCCATGATTGGCATGGTTTAATTGGCAAATAATATTAGATTGGCACTCTATTAATTGGCATTGATATAAATGATACCTGAGGTGATGGCAAGGTCATGCTGGAAGATCCAAATTCCTGACTGTAAACATGACATAGCAAGGAAGGTCAGCCACACCTACCTCTTAGGCAAGACAATACCACACCTACCTCTTAGGCAGGACAATAGCATGGCCGCTCTGAATACAATAGGCATGAAACATCAAGCTGGACTCTCAGAGTTGAGATAGGGAAGTTCCCATCAAATTTTGATTGTCTTAACCCTGGCTCTTGTATATGTCGATATATTCCTATTGTTTCCCCACCTCTTACTGTTTTCCTCTATAATACTCAGCTGTTACGACAACCATTAACATTAAGACCATTAACTCTGTTTGGACTTCATTCTTTGTGTTGCGACTCCCATTGTCCACTTAGCTGGGAGTGCGAGTCACAATCATACCCTCGGGATATTTTTGGGGTACAAATACCCCTGATTTTAGGTTGTCCAGTGCAGTCTATTGCCATTCCAGACACCACTCTGCCCACCCAATTCCCAAATGAGAATTGTCCTTAGATTCCTGTCTAAGCCATGTCACTACCTTCTCTGCTTCTCTCCAGACTGGTAAATATTGCCTGAATCCCTTAACGTCCTCTATCCCACTTTCCTCCCTTTCCTTCAGTTAGTCCTTGTGCAAGTGTGTAAGTGTTTGAGCTTTTGCATGCTTGTGGAATCTTGTTATTAAAACACATTTTTAGTTCGTATTTTTTACTCTCCGGCTGTTTTTTTCCTGTGCGAGACTATAAACATTGGTAGGCAAGATTTCGCTAAATTGCCCTCCTCTTGCAAGCCTCCTAATTTTGAACTAATTAATTCCCCTCTGTCACATGGAGGTAGTGGCATAGTGGGTGGACCCCTGAGTTGCCCACGTTTTGGGGTAGCAGTGGCTGCTTTTTGGCTTTGTAATTCCCTTTCATGAGAGGCTTGATCTGACCCCTCTCTGTTATCCTTTCATTTCCAGAATAAGACCTTCTTGTTTAAACAGGCCTTTATCCTTGGCCAGCCAGGGCGAAGTGGTGTGTAACTGGTTGTGCAATCTCTGTAGCTCCTGATGATGTTCTTCACTCCCAGCAGAAATCTGCCCTCCTAGACAGTGGAGGAATTGGTGCTGGGGGCTGCAGAGGGAAACTGGTGAAATTGTCTCCTGTTCCTTCTTTTCTCTGACAAGAGACTTCTGAGACAACTGTGCTTAGGGTTGTTGCCACTGGTGGAAACAAACTATGGGTCCACTGTTCAGTTCCTATGCCAGGAGCCCTTTCACACAACACAATTATAGCATGCTATCTACCATGGCTGCATCCTATGGAAACTTAAGGTTTGTAGTTTGGTGAAACATTGAAGCTTCACCATTAAAAATTCTAAATGCTCCTTCCTAAACTGCAGATCTCAGAATTCCATAAGATCATGCTGTGACAGTTAAAGTGGAATCATAATGACTTAAACTGCAAGGTGTGAAAGGGTATTGTTGTGTTTGATATAAAGGCTGGCTCATGACATCAGATGTGCATGAAGTTCCATGAACTGAACAATGCTGACAAAAAATAATACTGTGGCACATATTTAGGTCTCAGGGTTCAATTCCCCACTTGGCCATAGAAACCCACTGGGTGTCCTTGGGTGCATCACACATTCTCAGCCCCAGAAAACCCCAGGACAGGTTCACCATAGAATCACTATAAGTCAGAAATGACTTGAAGGCATATAGCAACAAAAAGGCCCTTTCCGCACCTTACCTTTTCATGGCACTGGGGTGCGGGGATCGCGCGAGCAGTCTCTTGCAAGAGGCTCTCGCATCCCCGATGCTTCGCCTCCACAGCCGCTGCCTGCTAGCAAGCAGGCAGCATGACGTCTCCTCCTCTTCCTTCCGCAGTGCAGCCTGGGATTTTTCCAGGCTGCGCTGGGGCAGGAAGCACGAGCACCGCAGCTCCAGAAGCTCCGCACGCACGGTAAGTGTGCGCGGGGGCCTAGAGCAATGCGCGATCAGCTAGAAGCCGAAAATGAAATAGTGTGCGATCAGCACCTGCCACCCCCGGCAGCGTCACGCAATTGCGAGGACGTCATGTGGACAGCTCCTTGCAATTGCGTGACGCTCCAGAGGCCCTTTCGCATGGCGAATGCCGTGCGAAAAGGGCTCAAGTGTAGGCTAAAACAGAATGTGCTGTCCATAGCTTTTTATAATATTTATCACAATGTTCACAAAACTAGCTCATCATGTCAAAGACCAGATAAGTCAATTTTATGTTAAATTACTACATTTTTGCAAAAATTAGTATCTTTGGCTTTAATAAGGTTTCTCTATATACTCAAAGTTATCATGAATCCCAGATTACTTAGTCCAAAGGTCGCTTAAATACTTTCCATGGGGGCTGGGGAGATGGGCACCAACCCTTCTAACGAATTGATTTTGTACATTACTTTTACTACTTTTATTAATTCTGCATATGAGGTGAGAGGCTATAATTTGTCATCTCAGCTCATCTGTTG
The DNA here is from genome assembly GCA_030412105.1 of Cyclura pinguis. Taxonomy (NCBI): domain Eukaryota; kingdom Metazoa; phylum Chordata; class Lepidosauria; order Squamata; family Iguanidae; genus Cyclura; species Cyclura pinguis. Next base: position 126,603,241 of record CM059599.1, read on the forward strand.
CCCGTGAACATACTTAATAAACATTTCAGATAAACTCATCAGTCTTTATGAAATTAAATGGATGTAATTTCCCCCCAAATTCTTACAGTCCAACACATGCAGTAGTTTAGTGCAGTGAAAACTTTGTTGATTTTAACTGCCATCAACTTGACTTGGACTTATGGTGACCCTGTGAATGAGAGATCCCCAAGTCACCCTGTCATCAACAGCCCTGCTCAGGTTTTGCAGACTCAGGGCTACTACTCCTGATTTATTTGCCGTAGGCCATGATCCTGCACTAACCAAGAAGAATGTTATGTTCCACCCATGGAGTTCCATGTCCTCTTCCCATCCAATCACCTTCCAAACCCTGGTAGGATTTGCCACCACTGCTGCTTAATGATGAGAAGGAGAAGGAGAGACGAGGGCATTGTGGTGATGAAGATGAGGCTGGTTTGGTCTTTGGGAGGAAGGATAAAGAGGTGTTCATGAACAGAGTAAGCAGCAGCATTGTCCCCTCTTGGAGCTTCAGTGCTGCCAAGTTGGGGAAGTTTTAGATGGTGCACAAAGAGCTACAGAATGGCTTTATGCACCTCATCCAAAAAGAGATACACATGCACATAAGCCACACTTTTCTGCACATATATCACTAACAGGATTCCAGCCATGGTTTCTACATGAAAACCATAATTAATCTACCTGCTACTTTTTTCCCCTTAGGAGAGCTTTCTTTTTAATATAAATTTACATTGGGAATGTTTGTCTGATGCATGTTTTTATGACTTGAGAAGTAAATCAAATAGACTAGGCTTGTAAATATGTGATTCACAAGGCAAAAACGTATGCCCCCATCATGTATGGCAGTCTAGAAGAGACTTGATGTTCTTGCTGGTTGTGCTGGCTGTCTAGGCAGGCCATGCAGCATGTGAGAGTAAGATTGGTTCTAGCTTCTACAGATATGAGACAGACAGATTCTGAAAAATTCTTAAAAAAAAACTTGGAAAAACTAACCCCATGCCCAAAGTATGCAAAATTTGTTTCTTTTGAGTAACAAAATTGAACAGTCTTTTCACACAAAAATCTATTCCAGGTTTCCAATTAGCTTTCTTCATTTCAGAAACATTATTTGGAAAAGACAGTAAAGAACGAGTCCTTTCAATTCATTGCTGCTATTGTTTAATAATTAGAATAAGAAATCCTTGCTGATCTACTGCAAATGTTCCAGAGATCTACAGGAGTACAAAATGCTGATCTACTGGTAGATATCTGGGTGGTGAAGCCTGACAAGGATTGATACTCTTCCAACCCCTGTTCTAGGATATGGATGAAAACTCTTTTGATGCAGCCATGTGAAGGTTTTAAAACTCAACAAATAGTTGTGCGCTTAACTACGTGCACATTCTGCCTTATAATGATATGAAATATGTTCATGAACTCTGTTAATGTAGTGACGCCAGCAACAGTGTATAAGTATAACCAAGATGGCCTGTTTAACCTATGCAAATGCCTCTACCATGTTAGCAATATAATTTTATTTTAAATTTTAAATTACTCATTTTAAATTACTGATTATTATGCTACAAGATTTCAGCTATTCGCGGACATTGGGCAACATGAATGATTGGAATTAAAAATTAAAAAGAACTTCCTGACAGAGAGAGCTATTGAAAGTGGAATGTACCACCCTGAAAGATGGTGGCCCTTTCTCTACTGGAGATTTTAAAACAGATTTTGGAGGACCAAATATCAGTGATGCTTTTTTTATGAGTTTCTACACTGACAAGAGATTGGGCTAGATGGGCTTTTGTGTTCCTTGCAACTCTGCAGTTGTATGGTTTGGTGTCTGGACAGCTGCTGGCTTCTTTTTTTATGGGGAGGTGAATCTGTTCTAGGATTTCACCTTAACTTAAAAGGAATTCTTCAAGATACTGAACCCTGTTCCCCAAAATAGATTTGTCACCATGGATTGCTTCTTTAAAGTCTGGACTTAAACCTAGAACAGATCCACTGCTCCAGGGACAGGAAGCCACCAACATCCACTGATTCCATGAATGCAGTTCCTCAAACTTTCTAGTCAAAACCTTACACACAGATTTTTTTTTGTTGTTGTTACATAGGAACATAAGAAAAACCATGTTAGATCAGACCAAAGCTTAGCTAACATAACAGACTTTTCACACAGTACCCATTCAGTTGCCCATAGAAGCCGATTAGCAGGACATAACTGCAATGTCCCCCCTCCATCTAATTCTCCCCACCAATTGATATTGTGACTGATGTTGGAGATAATATATAGCCATCTTGACTAACAGTCATACATGGCCACACTTTTCATGAAATTGTCTAATCCACTTTTAAAGTTGACATCTGTAACTACATCCTGTGGCAGTGAATTCCACAGTTTAATTATGTGCTATCTGCAGAAGTACTTTTTATCTGTCCTGAATCTTCTTCTGCATTTAGATTCAGTGGATGACCCTAGATCCTAGTATTATGAGAGAGGGACAAAACCTTCTTCCTATCAGCTTTACTCCTGCCATGCATCATTTTATATGCCTCAGCCATGTCTCTCCTTTTTTTCTAAGCTAAATACCTCATAGGGCAACTGTTTCTGTCCCTTAATCATTTTGGTTGCCATTTTCTGCATTTTTCCCAGATCCTCAGCAACCTTTTTAGGTGTGGTCACTGGAACCATACAGAGTATTCCAAATATGATCATGCCATTTTTATCTCTAAGGGCATTAGGCTATTAGCAGTTTTATTTTTGCTTCCCCTGACCATGTCCAACATGGAATTCTTCGTTTCTGTTGTTTTTCAACAGCCGCATACTGTGAATTCATCTTCCTTGAGCTATTTACCACAATCCCAAGACCCCTTTCTGGTTTAGGTGCTGCCACACATCTCATCAGTGTAGACATGAATTTGCTATTTTATTGCCTATTCCATCAGTTCTTTGCACTCTGTTTTTGTTCTCCCTTCTGAATGTGACAAGTTTGGTGTCATCTTCAAACTTGGCCACTTCTCTACTCACCCTAAACTCTGGATCATTGGCTGTTTGCTATCAAGTTGCCTTCAACTTATGGCAACCCTATAAACAAGCGACCACCAAGAGTATGAGTTATCAACAGCCCTGCCCAGGTCTTTCAACTCAGCCCTGTGGCTTCTTTGATTGAGTCAATCCATCTGTAAGGAACTCTTCCTCTTTTCTACCAAGTTCCACTTTCCTGAGTGCTATCATCTCTTCCAGTGAGTCGTGTCATCACATGGTATGTCCAAAGTATAATAGCCTCAGTTTAGCCATTTTGGCTTCCAGAGAGAGTTCAAACTTGGGTTGCCCTCAGGCTCTTTTATTTGCCTTTTTGGCAGTGCATGGTATCTGTAGAACTGTCCCCAGCACATTGCAAATGAGTTGTTATACTTCTTGTCAGCTGTTCAGACTTCACAACCATTCACAGAAACAGGAAATTCTGTGGTGTGGATGATTCTGACTTTGATATGAAAAAGTGAGAAAGCACTTGTCTCAATACAGATCACTGAGGGCTACCTTACATTTTTATAAAAGATACCTCCATAAACAGCTTTCCTTTTAAATTTTTATCTAAGTGAATATAAATTCCCTGATGAATTAATATTCTATCAAAACTGTAAAATCACATATACACGCAAAGGTATCAGCTTATCTTGTTTGTAGTTGTGACATTCATGGTGACCAAAGCCAGCTCTGTCTGTCTGTCTGTCTGTCTGTCTTTCCTTTTGTAAAATGTTTCAGATAAAGGTTTTGCAATTTAGTAGATTTTTTGTAAAAAAATGCACCATTCTTTACATTATTTTCCCCAAGAACAATTTCAGAATTCTGCAATTACTTTTTATAGAAATATTCTATTTATTTTTTTAAAAAATCTGGAAATTGTGCTTGGGATTTCTTCTGATTTAAATAAAGGACAAAATCTTCCTACAGAAATGAAAATGGTGGGAAAGACTTAGCTTTTTAAAGTTATTTTTATTAAGTGAAAATATATCGTCTGTTATTAGCATTGTGTGAAAGGCACACTTCCTGCCAGACCCAAGAAATGTATCATATTGTCAGAACAACAGAATGGAACTGAGGAAAGCCCATTAGGAATTAGTTAAAGAAGGACATACAATAATCCCTCTTTAAAAATGTTTTACTTGGCTTTTGCATCACCATTACTCTGTTTTGCATAGATATAGTTACTGGTACTTCCTAGAAAGTGTCCAGGGCTTTCTCTTGACATCACTGGTATTATTTTGATATGGTATCATTTTGTGAATGTGCTACTTCACATACCGTACTTCTTGTTGTGAGGGGCAATTCTTGGAAAATAGTTTTTTCACCAAATGTTTAGAAGCATGAGCAGAATATATTAGGCAAAGCACTTTCCTATACTTCCCAAGGGGATGATTAAAAATGTCCTATAAGTCTATTGAGAACTGACCCCAAAACATCGGGGAAGAGTGGAGTTGGGGAACCCGTAAATACTTTGGGGATTCTAAACAACAGTTCTATAAAGAGTGGGCAGATTTGCATAAGTATACATACAGATGTGAGTGGGAATTACTGTATGTCACATTGTTAGCCTATTTTGTGCTTGAAAATGTGGATCTCTGCAGGATTATGAGTGCTTCCTTACCACAAACCCCAAAATCTGGTTCTCTCAGGAGAATTGTGGTTGGCAACTTAAGAAGACTTGAAATAGTTTGAATCCACTAAACTCTCCTGCATACATTGCAGCTAGAACTGTAAAAGAACAAGCAGTGTACAGGAATAATAGATTTCTTTTGAGATATCAAGTATTTCGAAAGATGGAGTATGTTGACATTTAAGACTCAGCTAATCCTATTTTTATGCACCTTTACGCCAAGTTCTAAAATGACAAGAGTATGAAATTTCAAGAGTTTAATACCACAAACAAAAAACTCACTTTACTTGCAAGCGGCCTGATCAAGTGACTGTTATGCCATGGCTGGTGCCAGTGTAATATGGCCATAATCCTATGGCTCCATAATTAGCAAAGGACAGTACAATACCAGCTGTTGAAACAAATGCCAGTGTAGCAATACTTAGCAGCATGTCCACAGTATGCCTAGAAACTCTGCCAGGACAGCTGGTTGATCCCCTGATGTGAGTGTTGAATCCATTCTTGATTTCACCACTGTCCCTCACTTGCTCTGAATGTAGGGGAGCTGTGCAAATCCTGAATATCTGAAGGGATAAGGTCCAGCACCAGCATAAAATCAAGTGTAGACTCACCACTCCTGCAGCATGGGCCCCTTTTACACTATACAGTTATTGTGGCATGGTTCTACTTTAACTACCATGGTTCCATCCTATGGAATCGTGGGGTGCGAAGTTTAAGGAGGGATATTGAGAGTCCTCAACCAGAGAACTCTAGTGCCTCACCAAACGACAACACCTAGGATTGAGTGAGGTATTGCCATGCCAGATAAAGTGAAACCATAGTTGCATAACTATGTAGAAGAGATCCTGCACTCTACTACTACATACCAGACACAAAACAGTCCATTACGTATGCAGAAGGATATGGAACAGTTGCTAAAATGGACAATTTAGCTATGAAATGGGTGGTATTTTAGAACTATTCATTCAAGTCTTGCATCAGCCCATCTTCCTCTCCAATAGGACATTATTCGCAAACACCACATTTCAAGTTATTGTAGCTTCATTTCTTTCTATAGTTCACATTTCAGTTCCACATAAAATCATACTCCATATGTATCCATATTTTCATGAATGTTAAGTAACACATTTAGTCTTCTGATGTAAAATTCTTTTGCTATGTTTATTCTGGTTTTAATATGTACTGTATGTCTTTAGCTGCTATCTTGCTTTTCACATTCTTAAATTTTCGATAAAAGATAGTGAGATAAACACTGAACACATCTTTTCCTTTAGAATTATTTTAGGGGCATTGTCTCATCATTGTAGTCTGTAGTTGGTAAACATATCTCAATTGTGATTATATTTGGGTTCTGCTTCTAACCTCCCCTTCCTCAAATGATACCTCAACTTATAATTTCCATTCTTTCAAGTGCATGAGTGAATCTGCATCTGGTTAAGTGGTTTAACTTCTGTTAAAACCAAAGTTTTTGATCCCAGACTCTCTGTTTCACTTAGTTCTGAGGCTGTGGCATTTGACTCAGTATCTGCTGTAGTATTCTGTTTACAATAATTTCTCAGAGGCTGCCGATACCTTCGATGTCCAGTTTAGGAAAATAATACAGTTGGCCCTTTACATTCTTTAGGGGTGGGGGTGCAGGATCCTCACAGAAGTAGAAAAATCACAAATATCAAAATATGTGGATATATCTGTGGGAAGGGGGACGAGGCATGGTGGGGAGGGCAAGCACCCAGCATCCAAACCAGGTCAGGTAAAGGAGAGAGAAGGGGGTGATTAGCATGGTGGCCCTGTATTTCCTCCCTTTTGCCCATCTTCTTCCTTGAGTGTGTGTGGAGCATCAGGAGAGGGTTTGTGGTACTGAGAAACTGGACTGCAATCCATCCTTGGCTGGCCAGGTAGTGGCTGATGGAGGAGGCGGAGTACCAGAGGTGGGTTTTTAAAGGGTTGTGTGGCCTGATCAGACCAGCTGAGAAGGAAGGTTCCCTCAGAAATGAAGCACCTGAGGTAGTGGGGCAGGAGCTGAAGAAACTCACAGATAATAAAGTCAAACTCACAAATGTGGAGGGCCAATTGAATAGTCCTGAATACTTTTAAACAGGAGTAAGATTTAATTTTCATAGGGTCACCTAGCCTTACTGTTAGGCAGAGCGAGGCAACCATACCATGTGCAGAAACCAATGGGCAGCAGGGGCCACCCCAAAGGTGTTTCTCCATTGTGTAGGGATGGAGGGTGATTGGGGCAATGTGCCCCCAGTGGCAATTTTTTGGGGGTGCCACGGCTCCTTGCTTGCCCTCCCCCATGCACTCTAGCCATGACCCCATGCCATAGCCATGCGCCTGCCCCTCTGCCTTCCCCCCGGTTCCACACACTCCAAGCTCCGCCACTGTGTTTCTCCCCTCTTGGAGGACAGAGCTATATGCATCTTTCCTGATCTCTTCCATTGGCTTGCTTCCCTCAGCAGTGGGTAAAGGTGCTATCCTTTTACTACTGTTGAAGGAAGATGGAACTGCCAAACCATCTTGTTTCTGTAGAGTCGAAGGCTTTCACGGCCAGAATTCATTGGTTCTTGTGGGTTTTTCGGGCTTTGAGACCGTGTTCTGGTTGTATTTTCTCCTGACGTTTCACCTGCATCTGTGGCTGGCATCTTCAGAGGAATGGTGAATTGGAAGTGGGTGGAGAATATATATGCCAGTCTCCTCCTCCAGAGGGGAGGGAGCAATTAGCATAATAGTCCTATTGTGTGTATTGAATACTTGTTCCTGGAGGGAGACTTCCTGAGGCCAGTTGGGGCTCGTTAGGGCTCGTTAGTATCTTTTGTGTTTTGATTTTGGTGTTTTTCTATACTGGCAGCCAAATTTTGTTGACCTTCCGAGTCTCCTCTTTCCTGTTAAAATTATCCAAGTGTTTGTGGATTTCAATGGCCTCACTGTGTAGCCTGACCTGGTAGTTGTTAGAACGGTCCAGAATTTCTGTGCTTTCAAATAACATTCTGTGTCCGGGTTGGTTTATAGTGTGTTCTGCTACTGCTGACTTTTCTGGCTGGATCAGCCTGCAGTATCTTTCGTGTTCTTTGATTCGTGTTTGGATGCTGCGTTTTGTGGTCCCTATGTAGACCTGACCGCAGCTGCACGGTATACGGTAAACTCCTGCAGAAGTTAGTGGATCCCTCTTGTCCTTTGCTGAGCGAAGCATTTGCTGAATTTTCCTGGTTGGTCTGTAAATTGTTCAGAGGTTATGTTTCTTCATGAGTTTCCCTATTCGGTCAGTGACTCCTTTGATATATGGTAAAAACACATTCCCTTCAGGTGGCTGTTTATCCTTACTCCTGTGGTTTTTTTTGTGTCTTGAGGCCCTTCTTGCAAAGAAGCTAGTAAAATGTGGGCTGGACAGAGCTACTGTCAGGTGGATCTGTAACTGGTTGACTGATCGTTCCCAGAGGGTGCTCACCAATGGCTGCTTTTCACCCTGGAGAGAAGTGACTAGCGGGGTGCCACAGGGTTCTGTCCTGGGCCCAGTGCTGTTCAATATTTTCATCAATGACTTGGATGAAGGAATAGAGGGCATGCTCATCAAATTTGCAGATGACACCAAATTGGGAGGGGTTGCTAATACGCCAGAGGACAGGATCAAAATTCAAAATGACCTGGACAGATTGGAGAGCTGGGCCAAGGCTAACAAAATGAAATTCAACAGAGAGAAGTGTAAGGTCCTACACTTAGGTAGAAAAAATGGAATGCAGAAATATAGGATGGGGGACACGTGGCTGGATGGCAGTACGTGTGAAAGGGATCTAGGAGTCTTAATAGACCACAAGCTGAACATGAGTCAGCAATGTGATGCGGCAGCCAAGAAAGCCAATGCAATTCTCGGCTGCATCAATAGGAGTATGGTGTCTAGATCGAGGGAGGTACTGGTACCACTCTACTCTGCTTTGGTTAGACCTCATCTTGAATACTGTGTCCAGTTCTGGGCACCCCAATTCAAGAAGGACATGGTCAAGCTGGAGCAGGTCCAGAGGAGGGCGACCAAAATGGTGAAGGGCCAGGAAGCCAAGCCCTATGAGGATAGACTTAGAGAGCTGGGTATGTTCAGTCTGCAGAAGAGAAGGTTAAGAGGGGACATGATAGCCATGTTCAAATATTTGAAGGGATGCCATGTAGAGGAGGGAGAGGGCTTGTTTTCTGCCGCCCCAGAGACCAGGACAAGGAGCAATGGATTCAAGCTGCAGGAAAGGAGATTCCACCTGAACCTCAGGAAGAACTTCCTGACAGTCAGGGCTGTCCGGCAGTGGAATATGCTGCCTCGGAGTGTGGTGGAGTCTCCTTCTTTGGAGGTTTTTAAGCAGAGGCTGGATGGCCATCTGTCGGGAGTGCTTTGAGAGTGTTCCTGCATGGCAGGGGGTTGGACTGGATGGCCCGTGTGGTCTCTTCCAACTCTACATTTCTATGATTCTATGATTCTATGATTCTGATATCTGAGCTGGAGTACCCATTAGCCTGTAGAGCCCAGTTTAAATGATTCAGTTCCTCATTCAACATCCAATTCACCATGGAGAAAGAAAATTAGGGAAAACTACCATTTCTGGATGTCCTAGTCACCCGCAAACCCAACCACCGATTGGGCCACACGGTGTACAGAAAACCTACACACACGGACAGATATCTACACAAAGACTCCAACCACCACCCAGGACAAAAAAGGAGCACAAAAAAAACTCTGGTAGACCGTGCAAAAAGAATTTGTGAACCTCACCTCTTGAACTGTTCATGGGATGGAGGCGGACACCACCCTATCCTTTGTTTCACACAGCAAAATGTATTGAGCTGGCCCAGATTTTGGAGTTATTCAGTTAAGCGATTCCTTTAAAAAAAAAAATCTTATGGTTTCAGGGTCAAACTTAACATGATGTAAAGCACTTAGTTTAATACCCCATGTATCTTTTAGGCCTTTAAACCATAGCTTTGGTGGCAGGGAGAACATGAAGAAGAGTTTCAACCCTTTTTGCGTATCAGAATGACAACAGAGAGCATCTCAGTGGCACCAGGAACAATTTTTGAGCCTCATCTTATTTGTGCCAGTACTCTACATCCCTCCCCCACCACTAAATTTTCTCTGGTAGTGGAAGAAGCGGCCCCCACAATTTCCCCTTGAAAACATGTGGTGAGTGCACACATCCTTTTAAAATCAAACCATATTTCCAGAAGCTTTGAAAAGAAGGTGCACATTGCCCACTTGACTAGCTGCAAATAAAAATGGTGACCCTTTTTTGCTGCAACTGTGAAGCCAAATGCAGTGGCAGCAGCAATGGGAACAGGTGGGGGAGCACCTGCAGCCTGCTTCTGCTATGTTTCCCATCTGAAATTTATAAAATCTGTAATTCGTATGTTGGGGACAGATGTGTCAGGAGTTGGCAGGGCCCGTTAAAAATAATGAGGATGGTCTGACTTCTGGCCAAGATGTCAGTGCAGCTGGCAGCCTGAACCTCTGGCTCAGGACTGCTTGTGCGAATCTGACAGGAAAACATCTCCCGGGGACTTTCTGGGTCCCCCTAAAAACTCCCTCTTGGTAGGCAGGGGGAGCAGAGCAGCTCACGCGTCCAGAATCGTCCCAGCGCCAGTAGAGAAGGAGTGGAGGTACCGGCACGAACGGGACGGAGGATGGCACTGATGCCATGGATTTGCAGCCAGTTTATCTGACAAGTGCTGGTGAGAACCTTTTTTAAAAAATGAAGAAGGATCAAACAACCATCCAGTTAGAATTAATGAACTGAAGAGAAGAAAGATTTTAGCTAATGAATTTAAGACTGACCCAGTATCTCTTGTGAAGGCTGATTGGGAAAGATGGCGGAGCACAGAGCAGGGGAGTGGCAGCGCTGGTAGCAGTCTTATGGCAGTAATGGTGGACGTGATGAGGCTTGACTCTGGTGAGCAAAGAAGCGATCTCTCCCCCTCCTTGGTGCTTGCTGATCAAGCTTCCCCCTTCTTCTGAGAGAGCACTCACTTTATTGTTAAAATTTTGATGGGATAGCTGTATATTTGGCTGAATTACACATTGTAGAACTTGTATTTTGGGTACTTGGGTCTAAGTTTTTTTGGATGACTGTGGGAAAGGAGGAAGTGGGAGATAGATGAGACATAGAAGATCAAGCTGAATGGAGTGGAGAAGAGACAGAGAATTTGAACTGGAAAGGGGAGGGAAATATGGCGACGACGGTTCTCTCCATGGAGGATATGAAGATTCTGCTTTGTTTTTGTCCATGAGGAACCTTATTTGATGAGTGATCCTTTTGCAGTAATATTTTATGGAAATGTTGTGGATTAGCCTTGAGAAGAGAAGTGAAGAGCTAAAGTGTTGGGAATAAACTTTAACAGATCACAGACAGACGTTAAGAATAATGAACTATAAGTAGTGTTGTGTGACAAAATAGTGAATATATATGACTGAGTTTTTCCTTTTCTATTTTATGAATGAACTTTGACAGAACTAGAATAAATATATAAACAATGAGGACAAAATAATTGTTTAGAGAAACTTGTAATTGAAGGAATTATAACCTTGGAACACTGACTGGATTGATCAACTGACTGATTGGTTCCTGACTTTCAAGTTGGATTAGCCTCAGGAAGAGAGGTGAAGATAATAAAAGGGAATTTATTGACTTTTGACGGAAGTCAATTTGAGATGGAATATAGAAAGTGGAAATAAGACGTGTAAATAACTGACATTAACTATTCTAAATATTTTTTAACTGTTAATAATGAAATAATTTTTCTCTATTTTTTGCTGTTTAATCAAGTTGAAATGGAAAAGAATACGAACTGAAATTTTATGAATTAATTGACTGATATAATGTAAAATTGTGGAATAACAAATTTAATTTTGAATCTCTTTTTTTTAACAAGTGATAAATGAAATAGACTGATAGAAATTTAAGATTTTATATTGTAGTAAAAAGTTTTTAAAATAATCACTGCTATATAAAAATCATAACAAATAGTATAATAATTAGCATATTTTAACAAATAAGTTGATTGAATATTATTTTGATACAAAGATTGGACTTTTTTGGATTTTGGGATTACTTTTAGCAGGGAGCAGTGAGCCAAGGTATGGCTATAGGTCAAAAGAAGACAACACAACCACAAATCCAACTACAAGTTCTGGAAAGAAAAGGATCTATAGGCTCCAAGACAATGGAGGTAAATAGGCTCCTGGAAGAATTTCAAAAAATGAGAACAGATATGATGGAAGAATTAAAAGCAACAAGGACAGAGATAAGAACAACAAGAACAGAAATAAAACAAGACTTGAAAAAGGAAGTAGAAAACCTGAACCAGAGCTTACAGAAACTTACTACAGATTTGACAACAATAGATAAAAAAGTGGAAGATATTTGGGAAAAAAGTCAAAAATTGGAAAACCAGGTGGAACAGATGAAGAAAGAACAGCAAAAAGATAAAGAAACTATAATGAGACTGGAAATCCGTCAACGAAGTAGATGTCTGAAATTAAGAGCTCTCCCAGAACAAAAAGAGGAAAACTTACACCAGGGTCACAGATATTTTGGTACCATATATAGGTCAAAGAAGAGCGAGATTTGAACATGAAATAGATAAGGTATTCAGAATTGAATCCGCAGTGGTAAAGCGAAGAGACGTACCCTGAGACATTGTGGTCTACTTCACCAGGGAAAAGATTCGGGACTTAATCATGGAGCAAAATTACAAAGAAAAATTAATAGTGGATGAGAATGAAATCAAAAATTTTAAGGATGTACCACCTAGTGTGATGAGAAGTAGAAGAGAATATGCATTTTTGACAAGGATTCTGCAATCTCTGGAAATAAGATATAGATGGAGATACCAGAAGGTCTTTCCTTTTTCCTTTTTTTTTTTAAGGCAGAAGAATGAAGATAAGTTCTGTTCAGCAAACAATAGAATTTCAAGAGAAACATTTGAAAACCGGTTCAAAAACAGTAAGGACCAAAGATAAGAAATTAGAAAGAACAGTGGAATCTACACAGATGGGAGCGGCAGATGAATCCAGTCCAATGTCTGAAGAAGAGTCAGAATTGGTAGAACCAGAAGAGAAAAAGAAAAAAGGGAAGTAAAGACAGTAAAATAGCAAGTATGAAGACAATTTCATGGAATATACGAGGAATAAACTCACAAACAAAGAGAAGACAGATTTTTTCATCACTTAGAAAGATTAAGACCTCAAATCACGGTCCTATTAGAGACCCATATAAAGAAAAACCAAGAAAAATATTTATATAACTCTAAATTAGGTCAATGTTTTGCTTCTTCATACGTAAAGAAGAAAAGAGGTGTTGCAATTTACATAGATAAAGCCATTCAAGCAAAAGAAATTTTTGAAGATGAAGAAGGAAGAATATTAGGTGTAGAAATTTTGAAAAATGGAAAAAAAATCTTATTGGTTGGAGTCTACGCCCCAAATGAAAATAAAGGTGATTTCTACAAGAAACTGCGAGAAAAAATATCAGTATATGAGTATCAAGATTGGATTCTTGTAGGAGACTGGAATGGAGTTTTGGATACTAAATTGGATAAAATAACTTCCCAGAGTAAAGTAGATCAAGTAAAAAGAGGAAAATTGCCAAAGAACTGTTTTGAGATGTGTGAAAAATTATCTGTCTTAGACACATGGAAAGCTATTTACCCCAGTGTTAAAGATTTCACTTTTTTGTCTGAAATGCACCAATCTTGGTCTCGAATAGATATGATTTTTGTATCCAAACATTTGTTAGCAGAGCTAAGGAAGGCAGAAATATTGCCTAAGGTCATCTCGGACCATCATCTGGTGATGCTACAAATACAAGAGAAGGCAAAACAATTTCAATGGCGACTGAATGACAGTTTACTTAATGATGAAGAGACAGCTAAACAAGCGAAAGAAGTGTTAAAAAATTACTTTAAAGAAAATATAAAAGAAGATATGAAGATGAAAACGGTCTGAGATGCATCAAAGGCAGTAATGAGAGGTTTCTTTATACAGCAGCGACGAATCCAGAACAAAAATAGGTGAGAGAAATACCAAGCTTTACTGATTAAACTTCAAGAGAAAGAAAAAGAACTCAAGGTAAATCTATTACAAAAACTATTACAACAGGAGATCAAGAAAATACAGAAGGAGATGGTGATAAGTACAACTGAAGAAATAGAGAAAAAGTTGAAATAGATGAAATTGACTCAATTTGAACATGGCAACAAAATTGGGAAATGGTTAGCATATAAACTCAAAAAAAGGAAGGAAAGGAATACAACTGTAGCATTAAAACAAGGAAAGAAACTGATTACTCAACATGAAAAGATAAAACAAAAGTTTGAAGAATATTTTGGGAGATTATTTTATGAAACAAAACTTCCTCACCAACATGGGAAAAATCTGTCTAAATTTCTTCAAATAGTAAAGATTTCTAAAATATCGTTGTAAGCACAGAAACAGTTGAATAAACCAATAACACTTACTGAAATTGAAGAAGCAATAAAAGATTTGAAAGTGGACAAGGCACCAGGACCGGATGGTTTCACAGCACTGTACTATAAGAGATTTATAAAAGAATTGATTCAACCAATCCACACAACCTTGAAGGAAATAGAGAAACATGGCAGAATCCTGGGGAGAATCCAACATTGTACTGATCCCTAAAGGGGGCAAAGACAAAAAAAGAAGTTAAAAATTACAGACCAATCTCCTTGTGGAACACAGACTACAAAAATTGTGTGGCAGTGTTGGCAAAACAGCTGAGACAGATATTGCAGGATAAGATTCAAGAAGACCAAACAGGCTTTCTCCCTGGTAGATATATGAGAAGTAATGTAAGAACAATTCTAGGTGTAATTGAGTATTATGATAAAAACCCAGGGGAAAAAGCAGCACTTATTTTTTTGGATGCAGAAAAGGCATTTGACAGCGTTTCCTGGGTTTTTATACATCGGGTATTGAGAGAATATGACCTGGGAGAAAACTTTTGCAAATGGATTGAGATGATTTATCAAGAACAATCTGCGAGGCTAATAGTAAACAAAGATATTTCGACAAGCTTTGTAATAAATAAAATGGTACGGCAAGGGTGCCCTTTATCACCACTATTATTTATAGCTGTTTTGGAAGTATTGTTGAATATACTAAATGAGGACCCACAGATAAGAGGCTTGAAAATAAGAAAAAAAGGAATTGAAATTAAACGTTTTCGCAGATGATGTAATCTTATTTTTGGAAGATCCACAAGAATCAATTCAAGCGTTGATGGAAATTCTGCAAAGATATGGACAAGTGGCAGGATACAAGATAAACAAGGAAAAGACAATGATGATGACATTGAATATGACAAAAAAAGAGCAAGCTGATTTGGAGATCAGATCTGGATGTCCATTAACTAAGAAAACAAAATATTTAGGAATCATTATAAAGAATAAGGACCAAAAATTATTTGACAACAATTATTTGAAGATATGGAAAGAGATTAAAAAAGATATGGAAAAATGGAAAAATTTAAATTTATCTCTCCTGGGAAGAGTAAATGCTTTTAAAATTTCCTTATTACCCAAAATCATGTTCCCTTGCCAGAATTTGCCAATAATACTGTAGGAAGAGAGAAGGTATTCAAAGAATGGGAAAAGGATCTTCAAAAATTCATCTGGCAAGGGAAAAAGCCAAGAATAAGGTTTAAAACACTTCAGGATGCAAAAGAGAGAGGAGGATTTGATTTACCATCGTTAAAAATTTATTATTACGCATGCTGTTTAGATTGGATCAAAGACTGGATTCAACTAGAGAGTACAACTATGAAAGAATTAGAAGAAATAAATAATAGATTTGGATGGCATGGATACTTATGGATACTTATGCTATGATAGATTAGCAGTGAATAAAGAGTATAATAATCATTGCATCCGGAAGACATTGTTAAAGGTTTGGCTACAAATAAAGCGGAAATATTATACAAAACTTCCAATATGGACTTCACCACAAGAAGCGTATAAAATTGCCCCAACAAAACAAGGAAATCTACTAACATATCAAGATATATTGAAATGGGAGGGGGATAAACCAAGAATGTGTACAGCAGAAGAATTAAAGGCTGATGGACATGAGTTAAACTGGTTTCCATGGTGACAACTTAAAGAAAGATTTAAAATGGATCAAAACTTGTATGGACTTGAGAGAAAAGAGAATGAGTTAGATTTATTGATGAAGGGAAATCAAAAGAAGAGAATTTCTAAATTATATAAACTATTGCTGAAAAGAGAAATGGAACCAGATATAGTCAAACATACAATGGTCAGATGGGCTCAGAATGTAGGACATCCAGTTGAATTAGAAGCCTGGGAGAAAGCATGAAAAATTGATATAAAATTTACACCAAACTTAAATTTAAGAGAAAATTTCTATAAAATGCTTCATAGACGGTATATGACCCCAGAAAGGTTACAAAAAATAAGCAAAAATGGGAATGCGAAGTGTTGGAAGTGTGATGAAAAAATTAGGTCCTTTTTTCACATGTGGTAGACTTGCAGGAGGGCAAAAAAGTTCTGGAAGGGGATACATGATGAAATTCAAAGAATTTGTAAAGTGCATTTTGAAACAATACCGGAATTTTACTTGTTAAACATGTTAGGGCAACAAAGGGAAATAAGAAGTCACCAGAAGATATTGTTATACTTGATAACAGCTGCAAGGTTGATATATGCTCAATATTGGAAAGAAAAGAACGACATTGATTTAGGAGAATGGAAATTAAAAGTTCTGGATATGGTAAAGACAGAAAAATTAGCATCTTCTTTGAAAAACAAACCTATCCAGAACATTGAAAGGGAATGGAAAGGGGTTTTGGATTGGTTAAAAACATAAAGGTATAAGAAACTATCTTTTGTAAATGGAAGTGTAATTGTTCTTCTCTTTTGTACATGGAAACAAAGTAGATTCAACTGGAGAATATAAGCATGGAAGTGGGGGGGGGGAGTGAGATATATCAGCCAATGGTATATATCCACTCTACTTTTTTTTATGCAATTAAATCTTTAATAAAAATATTTTTTTTAGAAAAATAATGAGGATGGATTAATGAGGCTCTATGTCTTATTTCCATGTTTTTAATGTCAGGGAATAAAACCCCAGACTGGTAATTCTTAGGGCTCAGGAAACTGACAAATGCATAATCTCCAATTTAACAGTGCTTTTTTTAAAAATAGGATTATATATAAAAACTGGGAGAACTCACCGGGATCTGTGCTTTGGGCGGATGTTCTGGCAAGACCCTGACTCCACAACGTGTTGAAGCCACCAATCTTAATTCAGTTGCTAATCCTGACAAGGGGCAGACTCATTGAATTAACTTGGCACATCGACACGTACATAAATTCTATTGATTGAATGAGTAGGTCTTGCAATTGGATTTAGGCCAATAATGTTGTTGTGTGCCTTCGAGTTATTTCCGACTTATGGCGACCCTAAGGCAAACCTATCATGGTGTTTTTTTTTAAGATTGAGAGCATGTGATGTGCCCAAGGTCACCCAGTGGGTTTCCATGGCTGAGTGGGAAACCGAACCTTTCTCTCTAGGGGTCCAGTGCTCAAACCACTATACCACACTGTCTTTGAGCCAATAATACTGGACAACAATGGCACAGAGCACTGTATCTTCTGATTATTATGATACACTTGATAGGCGCTAAAGTTAGGTATGACGTGTAGCACAGGCTGCCAGGAGTCTGGAGGGGAGACTTGTGCCAAAATGTTGGCTGAATTGCCCCACACGCACTTAGAATGAGGGCTTATAATAAAGGCTATGAAAATTCATGAGTGTCCATGTCCTACGTTTTGGGTGCCAGTGGTGCCAAAGCAGGAAGAGCCTTAGGTCAAAGGCCGTGGAGACGGATGATGTTGAAGCTGATGATACGTTTGTGTGTCCAGGAGGAGGTAAAGTGAGGGAACTCCATAAAAGCATCATTTGAATCTCCGTGTTGGAGGCATGTTATTTTGTATCAAGGCAGAACTGAATCTGGGTATTATACAGTTCGGTTTGTGGTGAACTTGGATGCGAACTGTGATTTGATGGTAGCTTGGTGCAGTGGAGGTTCCACCTCACAAACCCGAGGATCGCTCAGTGTAGATTCACTTTTTTTTCTGCAACTTGCCTGTGAGCTGGACTGACCACTCGAAAGCAGGTAAACCGCAATTCTGCCCCGGCGCATTCATCATTAGGCGGCCATTCATCTCCAAGACTTGCTAAGTCAATAGCACCATCTGGGGTAATCCTCCCTCCCTTTTCCCACTCGTTCATTCTGCTTTCTTCTGCTGCTTCCTGTTTAAATTAGACACAGAACTAAGATTCGCTCAGAAGCTTTTGGCCAGGAGTGTCATCCCGCAGGCGCGGTCTCTTCCAGCGCCATTAAAATCAACGCCGAACCAACCCGGCCTGTCAATCGGGACCGCCCTCCCTCTCCCGGCCAGGTGCAGCTTCCCTCTTGACCGGCAGGGGACGCAGTTGCCACGAACGTCTGCCTGAATCCCAAACCCCCGAGCGGAGCAGAAGAAGCGGGCGGGACGGCGGTGCCGGAGGAACTTACCCCTCTTTGCGGGAGGGGTGGTGCAGGGAGGGGCGAGAACTACCTTTTTTTTCTTTTCTTTGCAATACCGGGAGGCAGATAGCCTTTAAGGCTATTCTAATACACGCACATCTTTAAAGTGTTCACAGAACTTTGCTTTTGCTGCCTCTAACTGGCTGGTCGTCGTTGTCCCCCCCCCGGTCCCCGAGTCGTGTCTCTCCTTCCCCTTCCCTTCTGACCCCCGTTTGCCGCCTTCTGCTGTTTATCTTCCACGGGAGCGGGGCCGGGATCATTTAAGAGTGGGACTGCAGCCGGGAATCCCCGGAGTAAGCCTCGTCCGAAAGAGAAGCCTAAAGTCTTCATGGGAGATGGGGGAACGGGTTCAACTTTCAGCTCAGTATAGGAAGAAGATGTCGGGCGCCTTCGAAGTCGTTTTGGACTCATGGCGACACAATCGCGGGGTTTTCTGGGCAAGATTGCTTTAAAGGCCGAGAGAGTGTGACTCGTCCAAGGTCACCCAGTGGGTTTCCGTGGTTGAGCAGGGACTGGAATCCCGGTCTCCGGAGTCCTAATCCAGGGCCAGACCGCTACGCCACGCTGACTCTCTTAGGAAGAAGTACGGCTGTGGTTTTCCCCTAGAGCTGGACAAAATTGTCTTTTTGGTATTGCAGTTCCCAAAATCCCCCAGCCAGGCGGGGCATGCTGGGAATTCTAATACAAAAAAAAGGACAACTTTGCCGAATTAGTTTGGCTTTGTATTAGGAAGAGGGGTTGTTCGGATACGTTCTGGATCGAGCTTTCCTCGGGTGGTCTCTCTCCACCCAGGCCAGGGGAGCGGCGATGCTGAAGCGCCGGGTTTTAAAACGAGGAGAAGCTGAGCAAGGAAAGAGGAAAGTGTGTTCTCTCTGGCGGAACGGTACAGTCAGGAGAGAAAGAAAAAAAGGCAGGCGATAGACTATCTCTGACTAATAGAGACAGAGCACCTTTTTAAACTTGTAAGCTGGACAGTCAGAAGAACATCTGAAATACAGCTCTCCATTTACTGACTGGCTTCTTCCATTCCTTCGGGGTAGACAGGAGCTTGATCCTGTGCCTTCAAACCACTTCCAATTTACAGCGACCCTAAAGCGAACCTACCATGGGGTATTCTTGGCGACAGAGCGGGTTACCTTTCGAGGCTTAAAGTAATGTGACAAAAACCCGAGTCATTGCCGGGTTTTTCCAGGGCCCAGAGGGGGATTCGAACCCTGGACTCCCAAGTAGTAGACCAACACTCAAACCACTACACTAGGTCGGGATCGAGATTTTAGCTACGCGATCGGCTAACCTTATATTTTGGCTTTTAGTTGGCGCTATATGCTGCAGCTCCGTTGTGGACGGTGTGATTTATTATTATTGATGATGGCGGTGATGATGTTCTTTTGCCTGCGTGATAGAACATTTTCAGAAAACCTTTTGTTCCCGGAGTGATCAAAGACAAAGGCCATTTCTGCCCTACACTGTTGCAGTGCTATTATTCCACTTTCAACATCCTGTGGAATTCTGGGCTTTGTAATTTGCCGAGGCCAAAGAGCTCTCTGGCAGAGAATTCTAAAGGCCCCTCCCTGAACTGCAAATCCCTCGATTCCACAAGATCTTGAAAGTGGAATAATAGGACTACAGCGGTGTAGTGCGGAATTGGACAAAAAGTTGTTAGCTGCTCTGAGCTTCCCTGGCTGTAAAAAAAAAAAAGAAGTAAACCACGTTATAACCGGCCCCTCTCAAGCTCTTAGGGTGGGGGCGTGAGGTCAACGGAAGCTTGGAGCCTGAGTATGAAATCTGGATCCTCCTCACTGGTAGAGTTTGCTCTCCACAGAAGCAGAGCCTGGAATCCACTCGCCAAACTGAGCAGCGGCCTCAGTCTGTGCTCTGTCAGTGAAACACAAGCTATTTCCGCACTAGGCTGTTATGGTGCTATTATTCCACTTTCAACATCCTATGGAACCCTGATGTTCCCAGGGTTCCACAGAATGTTGAAAGTGGAATAATAGCGCTATAACAGCCTAGTGCGGAAATGGCCACACTGTCCCTTCAGCGTTCACCACGAGAGCTTTAGAAGCCCGACGGGCGAGCACCTGCTCGTCTACGCCGGCTCCAAAAGGGAGCCTTCCCAGACTCGGGAGCAGAGAGGAGGGAGAAACGAAACTTTCTCTCTTCTCCGCCCGTCCTGCAACACACCGGCTCTCCTCCGTCGCGGGCGCCCTTCGCGCCTGTAAACAGGCAACCCTCTCGTGCGTGGGCGTGTTTACTCTCCCCGCCCCCGCCCCCGCCCCCGCCCCCGCAGGCGCCGCCGTCGTGCGCACAGAGCTCATTCACTCGGTTCTGGCACGCTTACGCACGCGCGCTCGGTCCCTCGCTCGAGCCGCTCTCCGATTGGCTCTTTCCTCCCCGGGGGCCTGAAAGGAGGAAAGCGGCTCGTCACGACCGAGCCGGCGGTGATTGGCTGAGCCCGTCGCACATCACGGCTCCTCGGAATCGCCCTGCAGCTGTCGCTGGAACGTCAGCGCCCTGTGACGTCCTTCTGCCCAGCTCCGATTACGGCTCTTCCAGCTGCTGCTGCTGCTGCTGCTGTTGTGTGTGTTGGACCCCCCCCCGCGAACTCCCGGTTTTCCCTCCTTCCTTCTCTGCCCCCTCCCCACCGTCTCTCCTCCTTCATCTTCCCGCAGGAAGCGTGACAGCCGCCTCTTCTTCCTCGATGCCCCGCCAGAGCCACCCATCGGGCTCTCTCGGCCATGCCTCTCCCGACCCGCGCGCCGATATATAAAGAGGAATTGAACGATCGCAAGGGGAGTCCCGCGGAAACCGCGCTTGACGGCCCGGGCACTGATCGGCTGTCAGGCTGCTCGGCGGTTGCGCGCTGAAGAATTAACGCTGGAGGAAGAGGGGGCAAAAAATAAAAGAGAGCAGAGAAAGTGAGTTTTCGGTATCTCATTCCTTCCCCCTTATATAGATTGTGCATGCGTTTTTCATTCCCAACTTTTCTTTGAGAATGGGAATGTTTCGTGACCTTTGCTGTCTATCTTTTTCCCCTACTTGGGGAGAAAAAGGCTAGCAGTGATAAAAAGTGATAAAAATAGCCGTTTGAACAGATAGCCTTAGCCTCGCGCTCTGTTTTCTGATGTTTGCTTGCATTGTGCAGATACCTCGCGCATTATCTGATGGTATCCTGGAAAGAAAGGCCATTTCCGCACTAGACTGTTGTAGTACTATTGTTGCACTTTCACCATCCTATGGAATCCTGGGGTTCGCAGTTTAGGAAGGGGCCTTTGAGGGGTCTTCGAGGGCCCTCCCTAAACTGCGAACCCCAGGATTCCATAGGATGCTGAAAGTGGAATAATAGCACTATAACAGTCTAGTGCGGAAATGTCCAAAGATTCCCCCCCCCCCCATTCTTTCTCGCCCTGCGTGCTGCGGAGGGTGCACTCGCAATCGCGAGTTGCAATCATGGACGAAAAGACAATATAACTCCTTTTGTGTCGGTAAAGCCGCGGTTTGTTGGCTGCAGCGAATAAAAAAGAACAGGTTTGTGTGACTAGTTTTCAACATTTGGCTAATTTGTTCCGGCTAACGGGTGTGAGTTGCCCAAAACTCCCCAACTGGCAGCCTCGACGACGCGTCCGCGGAAAAGCAACCCTCTTTCTCTCTGTTCTGACTTCTGTCCTTCGGAGCGACAGGTGTCCGTGTGTGTGTGGACTGTGAAGGGGGGCGGAAGCGGGAATCCTCGCCGACTTCGTTCCTAGCCAGTGCCTGGTGGCATCTTTCCTTTCAGTCTGCAACCGCTAGAGTTCCTACGTCGAGGAAAAGGACCTAATTTCTTCGTTGTGCATCCTGAACTGCGTTTTGCTTGCCCGCTTAACCCCCCGCCCCCTTTTTTTTTTTTTTTGGAAGTCAGCCCTTTCCTTCTCCGCTGGCGTCTGCTCCGGAGACTGGCATTTAGACCTGGGATTTCGGCTCCCGGGAGCACCTGTAGCCCACCAAGGCCTTGCAGATTCTTACATGCTCTACCCGCGCGCGGACGGTTTTGTTTCCGAAGGCAACAGAACATCTGGGCCCTGCCGTCCCGTGCTGCCGCGGTTTCTTTTTTCCCCTCGAACCCGGGCGTTACCTAAAACCAGCTTTCTGCTTCTTCCCCAGTCTTATTGGCGGCTGGGTCTTTTTTTCGCTCGCTCTCTAAAGAAAGTGAAAGTCGGCTCCCACGGATTCTCTCTACGAGAGAAGCAAACTGCGCCACGACCGATTTTCTTCCTTCCTTCTCTCTCTCTCTCCTCTTTTTTTTTTTTTCCTTTCCCCATGGGTGGTGGTGGTGGTGGAAGAGAGCCCCGTTCCATGAACATCCACGGGGATTTGACCGCTCATTTTGATCCGTGTGGAAGGCATTCTTCCCCCACGGGTAGCGTAGACTCACTTCTCGCGCCATGGAATAGAAAAGGGTGTTTGCGAAGGGAGAGCTTTGACAACTGAACTCAGACTGCCCGTTTCCGCACTGGATTGTTACAGCGCTATTACTCCACTTTCAACCTCCAATGGAATCCTGGGGTTTGCAGGGGCTGAACCACCCCCCCAAACTGCAAACGCAGGATTCCATAAGGTGTTGAAAGTGGAATAATAGCGCTGTAAGAGTGTAGTGCAGATGGAGAGAGAGAGAGAGGGATTCTCGCTTTCTAGAAACGCGGAAAGGGCAAAGGCAACTCTCTCCCGCTCTCAGTACAGACACTACACCCGACTGCCTGCCCCCCTGCCCCCAATTCGCTTCTTGATGTGGGGTGGGGGTCGGAGGGGCGGCGACTGCCACCCGCCCCGCCTGCCCACGATCGCAAAGCCCCCACTCAGGAGGGAGAGCCAAAGAATGTTCCACGCGCTGCTGACATGAGTCCCACCGCCACCCCCGCTGCCCTCTTTCCGGATGGACTCCGTTTGGGAGGGAGGAAGAGATTTTGCTGCCCTTTCGACTACAAGGCAGGTTTTTTGCCGACCCTCCTCCTCTTCCCCCGCACGTCCAGGGCTGATCAGCTCCCTCCGGCAAGTTCTAGCAAGATCCAGATCGATCCAAACTTTCACCTTCAACCCTCACCATCCAGAAGGGAGCCTTTATTTATTTATTTATTTATTTATTTTCCAAACACCATTGGCAAAGGATAAAGAAAAGGAGGAGGAGGAGGAAGCGACGCGAGGGGGGGAAAAAAAAAAAGCTCGCGAAACAGCGTCGGACCCAGCTGTTTATGCAAATAAATGGGCGTGTCGGAGAAGGGAAGGGGGGGCGAAGAGCCGCCGCGGCCATATGCAGATGAGGGGGGCGTGGGGAGCGGAGGGTGGCTCGGATCCCCGGAAGAGCCAGGAACCCCCCATATAACAAACTACTCAGGCGCTTTGCCCGGCAGAACGGAGGGAAAAGCGCCCGGGAGGAAGCGGGAGCGGCGGCGGCGGCGGCTGGCGGGAGAAGCGCGACCCTTTGCGACGAGGGGGCAGAGGGAAAGGAAGCGCGGCGCGGGCAGCGGCGGGCCGGGACTCCGTAAATACCCCCGCTGAGCCGAGGCTGCGCCTGCGACGCCAGGACTCCCGCCGCCGCCGCCGCCTCCGGCTGTGCGTGGGCGGAGAGGCTGCCTCGCGCTCCGGGGGCTGCTCTTCAGTCTTTCCCCGCGGCTCCCCTCCCTCTCTGTCGGAAAGGCAGCCCTCCGGCTTCCTCCCTTGCTCACACGCGCGCGATCCTCAGGTAATCCGGATTGAGCCCCGGTGCGTATGCGGATCGGGACCGGGGGGGGTGTCAGTAGTGGTGGGGAACCGGGGAGAAAAATCATGCCTGCGTGTATGTGTGTGTATATGTGGTTGTTTTTTTTTTTTTTTTGGTGGGAGGGCTTTGCAAGCTGGAATCTCCCCGAAGCCCTGAAAGGGAACTGAGTTTCCTCTGGAAAGCGGCGCTCTCTGCGCGCCATCCCCAAAGCCAGACGAGGTTTCTCTTGTCATATGGCAAAAAAAGAAAAGAAAAAAGAAAACCACCAACCACCGTCAGCAGTCCGAGGGCTGAGAAGGTGGAGAAAGGTGGCGGCGATCCTCCAACGCGGCTGTTGGGTCTGCGAGGAGAGGAAGCGGTTTGACGATCGGGGGCTGTAATTGCCTGCGCGCTGATTGCTTTCTCTTCTCTTTTTCTCCCCTCTGCCCCTCGCTGGTAGGAGGAAGACATCTCCAAAAGGGAAGGAGTTGATTTGATTAATTAAAAAAAACAAAACCCAGTTACGGTGCTTTAAAGGAGAAAGAAAAATCGCAGCCGGCGCGGGACCATGGCAGACGAGGAAAACCCTCTCCCCGGCCCCAGCAGCGACTCGGCGGCCCCCCTGCCTGAGCCCGGCTGCCCGGGATGCTGCGAGAGCAGCCGCTGCAACGTGCTCAGCTGGGAACAAGTGCAGCGCCTGGACCGGATCCTCAGCGAGACCATCCCGATCCACGGCCGGGGCAACTTCCCCACGCTGGAGATGCAGCCGCGGCAGATCGTCAACGTAGTGCGGAGCCGCCTGGAGGAGAAGCGCATCGGCGTGCGGGACGTGCGCCTCAACGGCTCGGCCGCCAGCCACGTCTTGCACCAGGACAGCGGCCTGGGTTACAAGGACTTGGACCTCATCTTCTGCGCCGACCTGAAAGGCGAGGCCGAGTTCCAGACCGTCAAAGACGTCGTCTTGGACTGTCTCCTGGATTTCTTACCCGAAGGAGTTAACAAGGAGAAGATCACCCCGCTGACCCTGAAGGTAAAATTCGGGCGCGCACATGCGCTGGCTGGAAGGAGGGGGCTCCCTTCCTTGTCCCGCCGCCGCAGGAAGGAGCCAGTGGTCTCGATCCTGGGGTAGCTTCCACAAGGGCAGACCTGTTGAATCAGTGAGGTTCACACAACTGCTGATCCTGATTCCTTGGCTCTGCTTTAGTCAGGACTCCCCTTAGGATTCCTTTAGCAGTGGAGTTGACAGTGATCCAAGAGGGGAGAAGATGTGCCTGCTAGGCTAGCTGGCCCTTGGTTTGGCTTGCAGAAAAAAAAGAAGAAAAATGCAAACATGATTTCCCTTTCTTATTTCCCCCCGTTCTCTGCCCCCGTTGCCCCCCATTGTTAAGGAACAGGATTAATGATAGGAAAGCTGTCTTCATAAGCTTGGAATGGCACCTTTAAACAATTCCTTCAGAAGAAGGAGAGGGAGGGGTTAATAAGTAACTTCCTGCATATTTGCCCTCAGAGGGAAAAGAGACCCTCACAACTTTTAATTGCTGTCTGATCCATCACTCAGCTAAACCCCCAAAGTGCCAGGATTTAACCTGATGTACTTCTGCTGGGTTCTTGTTAGACTTCAGTGGTCTTCACTGCACTCAGCTTGCATTTGATTAGGTTGCAGGAAGAGACCGCTAGAGGGAAACGGTGCTCCCTTGCCTTCCTTTAATTTCTCCTACAAATGGAATGCAAAGGCTGAATTCATCTTTCTGAAAGAACTCTGTTCCACCGTTTAGTTTAATATTTTGAAAGCCTTGCATACAATCCTCGATTTCCACAGATTTTTCTTCTGGTGCTTCTGCCTGCTGCTGTACATTTCAGCTGGCGTTTCCCTGTCCTGATTTACTCCCGGAGGTATTGGACTAGTCAACCCCAGTTAGCAATGTTTGTGGCTGGGCTGCCTGAGAATGATGGACCTTGTAGTCCAGCTGGTGTCAAGAGAATGCCGGGCTGGGGGAGGGCTTACACTTTTATAGCACTGGACTTTGTTAACTTCAGGGAAATCAAATCACCTTGAAATTAAGCGGCACTTCTCATAAGGCTGCTGTGTTTTTTTTGTCCCATTAACTTCAGCAAAGCACCTTTAATCTGCAGGAGTGGTCGTGATTTGGAAAGAGGGAAATGTATGCTGCTAAGATCATTCCCAGAATATATGTGCATTCTGCTTCCAACTAGGAATCCGTCATTGATTTTCAATGATACAAGTGTCAGAATTAGGCAGGGATCACTTTTGTGCTTATGCTACATTTTAACTGCAGTCTTGTAAAGAGAGTCCCTTCTTTGGTGCTTTGTCTGCACATGTGGTTATACCAGTTCTATATCTTTAGAAGAAAAACCTTAATAAAATCCTTACAGAATATGTCCTTTGTGCAGTGGCCATGCCGTGCACACTCCCTCTCCCTTTGGAGCTCTGCAGCTGCATGTCTGCAAAACCACATACTAAATCTGTCTACAGTGTCTCTTTCTTATGCCTGGGCTCTGTAAATGGATGGCCTGCAAGCTTGGGGCAGGGTGGAGCTGGGATCAGATGCAAATGAAGGCTCTGAAGAGGAGGTGCTTTTCCCAGTTTCCTCATCTGCTTCTCTCTTTCTCTCTCCTTCTCTCTCTCTCTCTGTTCTAAATGTGTTTCAAATTGTAGGAGGCCTATGTGCAGAAAATGGTGAAAGTGTGCAATGATTCAGACCGATGGAGTCTTATCTCCTTGTCCAACAACAGTGGCAAAAATGTGGAGCTGAAATTTGTGGACTCTCTGAGGAGGCAATTTGAGTTCAGTGTCGATTCTTTCCAGATCAAGCTGGACTCTCTCCTCCTCTTCTATGAATGTTCTGAAAACCCAATGACTGAAACTTTCCACCCAACTATCATTGGAGAGAGTGTCTATGGGGATTTCCAAGAAGCCTTTGATCACCTTTGCAACAAGGTCATTGCCACCAGAAATCCAGAAGAGATCAGGGGAGGTGGTCTCCTTAAGTACTGCAATCTCCTAGTAAGAGGCTTCAGGGCTGCCTCTGAAGCAGAGATTAAATCTCTTCAGAGATACATGTGCTCAAGGTTTTTCATTGACTTCTCAGACATTGGGGAGCAGCAACGGAAGTTGGAGTCGTACTTGCAGAACCACTTTGTGGGACTGGAGGACCGCAAGTATGACTATCTCATGACCCTTCATGGTGTGGTGAACGAAAGCACGGTGTGCCTGATGGGACATGAGAGGAGACAGACTCTAAATCTGATCACCATGCTGGCCATCCGGGTTCTGGCTGAGCAAAATATCATCCCCAACGTGGCCAATGTCACTTGCTACTACCAGCCGGCCCCGTATGTAGCGGATGCCAACTTCAGCAATTACTATATTGCCCAGGTTCAACCAATGTTCCCATGTCAGCAACACACATACTCGACTTGGTTGCCCTGTAATTAACAGCTTTTAAGAGACTTTGTGGGGAACATGTTTTCTCTCAAGGCAGTTAAGAGGGGAGGATGCCACTCTCCCTTTTGAAAATGGGGTGGTTTCTGTGCAGTGGTGAGTCTGCTCTAGCTTCTGAGCTGGAGGGAAAGCTGTTGGTTCTTCTGTTTAATGTCACAAAGCATGATTTAGAAAAGAACCACAAACTCATTGGATTCCACCCCAGAGCACAAGACCTGTCATGTAAAGCAAACAGATCCCCCTTGAAATAAACCAGGGAGGAATGCTTGATGACAATATGGGTAGGCAACTCCTGCTCCCATAGCTATGGCATAGTGAAAGCTGGGAAGCCTTTTTTTTTTTAAACCAGGATTTTTAAAAAAAGGGGGGGAAGGGGGAAGAATATGAGCATGGGGGAGAGCTAAATCTATGTTCAGGAATTTAAAATTAGTGGCCTAACACAAGAGATGTGTTGGAATAAGGTATATTTTGGAATTACTGCCTTTTGGCTGTTCATTAATGTGCTGTCAAGTGGAATGATCGCACAGAATGTATAGCTTGCTTGAATAGAATGCTTTAAGAGAAACAACTTGCTCCAGAGGAAGAGCAGTAGATGGGTACAGTTATTATTTTTTTAAAAAGAGAAGTAAGGAAGGCAGCATGCAGGATGATAGCAAATTTCATTATTTCCAGCTGTATGCATGCTTCACATTTTTTAAAAAAATGTGGAAAAGCAAAAAAACAAAACAAAAAACAGCTGTAGCAAGCAACATATGCTTCAGGACCAAAGATTTCACAGATAAGCAAGGAGAACACAGTAGGCTATTAAAAAAAAAGAGAGAGAGAGTTATTGCTATATTTGTACACACAAATGTTAAACAAAAGTGCCTGATGCCTTCAGAAGATTTGAAGTGAAAAAAATATAGTTTTGTGGTTCAAACTTGCATTTTGATTTTTTTTTTTAAAATCAGGGACACAAGAAACTAAAAATAAGCTTGTGAATAAATGGTGGCGGAAATGCCTATTTTTTTTTCTGGCAAATACCTATATAAAGTTTATATTGTTGGTGTGATATTATCACAGGTACGTGTGTGTATGTGAGTGCTTATTTGTCATGTGTGTGTATGTGTGTGTATGTAACATGTTTTGTGTATATACACACATTTTAAATACAGTCTAGGAAAATGTAGCAACTTTGAGGAATGTTTTACATAAAATAAAGTGTGTTTTCCAGTATGCAACAGGATATCAGAATACCGAGGGCACTTTGCAGAGACAGTCACTACCCTGCATCAAAAAACTGGGGCAAACAAACTAGTCATACACCAATTTGGACTGAAATGATGCATTTGGTCGCAAGAACACCTCTTAATGCTAATTCCCTGAGTGACTTGTAAGCTACAGCAGTTTTATGTCTGGACAAACATTTCACTTTCTTCTCTAATCTTGTACTGTAATATGGTTTTGACACTTAACTCACTTAATTCTGTGACTGCATACCCCTATGGTGTGTTAGACACCTATTGCAATGTGGCTCAAACAGACATCTACCCTGATAACTAAAGAATTTAGCTTTAGCCACTGATCTGAATACTTATTATTACCGTAATATATATTTTAAACTAGCAGAATGCACTGTGCATTCCAAGACCACTACGAGTGAGTAAATGTGAAATTAATCATTATGAAGAACATTAACTACGTGTTTAAAATGTATATTATATATTATGCAACAATTAAACAACTTTGATCTGGTTGTCACACTGCATTTTCCAGTTCAGTACTGTACCTTATTTAAAATGAATCAATTTTGCATTGGAAGAAATAGTCAGATTTAATTTCCTTCCTCTCAGGAGTCAGAGTTCAGGGAAATTATTGTACTGGGAGTGTTTCCTCCTCTAGTGTAGTGATTTATCATACAGAAGAGTTTAATTCTTCAGCCAGTGGCCTTTTCAAAGCAAACAAAATCTAGTGGAACACCCCAGAAGCACTCAGATACAGAGCTGGGAGCTCTTAAGTCTACCATGAAAAAAAAAAATCTGTGGACTTAAGGACCCTGAAATGTTGTGCAGGATCATGACCCAAATATTGTTTTCTTCATGAGAAGGAAGGAATGAAAGGTTATAGCACTGAACAGAAAATTTAACCAAGCCACCAGCCACTGTAGAATCAAGTGAAGTGGTACTGTATATGCAGCACAGGCAGCAAAATGTTAAAAGCAGCATCAAATATTTAAAGTGGAGGGATTAGTAAGTTGCTAAACATGCAGTTTACTGTCCCTTTGTCCCAGTAAAGCTCTGGCAATGTATTTTCCCTCTATTCATTTTAAATTATAGAAGCTGTCCTCCTCATTTTTTACTCCCTGCCTTTATTTCTGAAGTGGAGTTTAAAGGATCTCCATTTGTTTATTCAGCCCCCTCCTATGCGAATTGGTCAGGCATCTGTCAGTAATTGTCCTGACTGGGAAGCCCCCTGTCATCACTTTTGCGCTGTGTCCGCTTGGTGCTTGCTAGCTATGGCCTGCAAATGCACACTCACACACCTACATTCCCCCACTCACACACATGTAACCTGCACATGCACACTTCGATCATTACTCAGTCGTGAAAATGAAATGTTTGCTCCTGGAAACCCAGTCCTAAAACAGCAGCGGAGCCAAGAGGGAGAGGGTGCTTTGTCAAAATCGAGAGTTTAGCCTCTAGTTGTTTGGAGGGCTTTCTGGCGGAAGCCAAGCTGAAGGCTGGGGAAATAGGATCAGCTGGTAATGCGGTATGTCCCTTCTCACCACAGCTATTTTGTTGCAAATAAATGAGTCATCCACTATTGAAATGGGTTTGGGAATCTCTTGTGCTGCAGCCACAAAATGCTGATAATACATTATATATTTTCCTTCAGAGTAGCCTTTTCCATCTCTTTTTTAAAACCAAATAATGGATATTGTTAGTTTGAGATTACAGTCCCCCTCCCCAATCTTTTTTTCAATTTTTGGTTGCATTTGAGGGCAAAAAGCAGCAAATGGTTGTCTTATACTGAATGCTTTAGGGCTTGGGTCACTTGATCAAATAGAGATTTTTTTTTCTCTCTCTCTGTTTTAAGGGTCCACTGATTTTCTTTGTTGTAGTCTGTACATATGTCCCTGTCTTCATGGGGTCTTTGTTTTAAGTGGCTGGTTGCTTTAAGAAAAGGTGGCTGTCGGCTAGTGATGGAAAGAAGCCACGATTTCAGGTTGGAATGAAAAGAGCACACCCTCAAAACCTGTTGGTCTCCATGGTTCCTCACTGAACTCTTTACGGAGTTTGGCTATGGCTCTTCCTCACATCCCCTCAAGTTGTAATAACCCAGTACTTTCACAAGAAGGAAAGGATTAATACTCTGTAGAATCCTGCACTATTCATTCTGCAGAATTTAAGATGAGAAGATGCCTTTAAGAAACAAGGCCTTCTCTAGTGCTAAGCTAATGTGAGACGTCTCGATTACACTCTAATGGTTTATGTTTCTGCTGGATGAATTGTGAATCAAGAAGAGTCTGGATTTTTTCTGATACAATTGGAGTTGTGAGGAAGAGAAGTAAAGGATACCAGTTTTTTTTAAAACAGTACAATAGTATTCATAATCATTTTAATGTTGGTTATTCTGAAATTGTCATTTATTCCATGCTTCCTGTGTGGATCCCAAGTGATTGCATACCCTTCATTGTACCCATGTAAATACCACTCTCATTTATCAGAACATTTTCTGCTCTAGATTATTTGGTTTGGATAAATGAAGTGGTACTAGATATATATATATAATCTGCAATATGCAAAAATAAACAAGAAAAATCTTTGAAAGGAAGCAAACAAAATGGGAGATGGGGAAAAATGCTAGCAGGAATCTTGTTTCCATAACTCTTTATTTAAATGCTTTAAAACTTATTTGCTGCTAGGTATTGCACAAAGTTTCATGCACAGCTTATAAATGCCTGTTGTAAAAATGCTTTATATGCAAGTTGTATTATTTTGAAGACTCTTATCAATTAAGATAGAGCTTTAAATGGTTTAAGGAAAGAAAAAAGAACTATGGAAAGAAAGAAGAGAAGGGAGAGGAATATATATCTATCTAATGACATATCCAGCACTTTTGTTTTTGTTTTTACTTTTTCATTTTTGGTATGGCTTTCTGTTTTCACTGCAATGGAGAAAAGCCAAAATCCATGTACAGGTTTTGCTGTTTGCTATTTTTTGCAACTAGTTAAACATCAAAAAGGCCTACAGACTTCAGGACTGGGTTGGACATAGCGCCACAAATTCTTGCTGTCTGTGGGAAGTGATGCTGATTTTGTTTTCCTTTAAATTCCACACAACTGTTGTCTTCAGAGAGACATCCTGTTGCACCAAACAGCTCCCTTGACTGCTCTTTTTTGGAACTTTCAGACTCTGGGTTCTACTGGCGGTTGAAACAAAGAGCAGATGGAAATCAGACACTTTTAACCAACGAAAGCATTTGCTTCTGTGCTAGAGGGAACAGATTGTGAATTTTGTTTACAGCATCCAATATTTGGATTTTTTTTGTAAATAAAAATGTTATTTTTTCTATTTATGTGTGTCAGATCTTTTCAGTGTTGAAAACAACTCTAGCCTTTTGTGCCAACAACTGCCCCACTTTCAGTAAAAAGAACAAAGGTAGCATGCTTCTGAGAAGTGGCTCTTTGACTGGAGGACAGGATCGGTCTGAAAACCTTAGAGGACTTTGACTGAGTTTCATCAGCAATAAATCAACCCAGATAGTTGGTAGCCAGAATGTCTGACTAGACCTTAATATCAAAATTCCATTGGCTTGTAAATCTCTCGAAAGGCAAAGCATCAAAAGCAGCTTACTTTGGGGTGGATCCAACCATGAGTGTGCTGACATCGGAGGGTATTGACTTCAGTGGGATGTAAGTTAGTGGCTCCCATTTTTGTTTCGTGTTGCTGCTGATTTGTCAGAAATAACACTGTATTTAATTAAGTCACTTTAGTGTGCATTTTTAATCCTTGGAACGGGGGAATGATTTCAAGGAGAAAGATATTATATAGCCTGGGCAGGAAGAGCATTGACTTGCTTCTCAGCATAAGATTTTTTTCCTCCAAGCACTTTGTGGTGAATTCTGCATAGAAAGTGGCCTTGTGAATGATTGTGTCACAAATACCTCCGTGGTTCACTGAGCACCTTAACAACAATTGCTGAAAACCTCAAAACATGCTGAGTCATTCATGAGACTTTTTTTTTCCATGTGGATCTTATGACATGTTGGGGAGAAAGCGGTTACCTGAGTTGGACATCTAAGTGGGAAAAAGATCGGATTTAAAAAAAAATCCAAAAGAGGTGCACCAGCCAATCCCTTCAAATAAAAAGTCCACATATCCAAAGTGAAAACCAATGTTAATGTAAAATACTTCATAAATCTAAATCTTTTGACTATTCTTCTTTAGGATATATTGTATAACATTTTTATACTAAATCTCTCAATGTGGATGGAATGGGGCACTCAAAGGCTATGCTGAAGTCCTGAGTTGGTAACACAGAGGCAAGAATTTTGCAGTTTGTACTAATTATTCACACAAACTGTAATGTTTCAGGAAATTATGAAGAAATGCACAATTTTTCTACATGAAAATAATGGGTTTTATGCAAAACCATATTTTTTCTAAGACTCCTCATTTCTAGAAATATTTGTCTTTTGTTAAGCAAAATGGAAAATTTGTGCAAAACATGGGTGAGTAGGAGGCACTAAATCAATTTTGTTTTGTTTTTTTGCATAAAAAAAGTTTCTAGAAACACATGGCTTTTTTGTGCAAAATTAGTGGGTTTTACTATTTTGTTTTTGTTTTTTGCAAAAAAAATGTGTTTCTGGAAAAAAAAAGCTTGTTAAAGCATGAATTTTGCACAAAGCTCTTTTCATGCCATATATAGGTATATCTCTGTGCAGAATATTTATCTCAAAACACTTTTAGATGTGTAAATACCAGGAAAAAATACTCAGAAGAAATATATATTTATATATATTTCTCTTCAGCAGGGAGAAAACTATGCAAATTATCAATTTCCAAGAGTGAAATAGTCAAATATTTACATCCTTATCTTGAGGAATAATGGTCCCTGTCCAATATGTGCTAGGCTTAATTTAAAAAAAAAAATAAAAAATTTTTTTTTTGTGCCTTTCAAGATTTTCTCCTTTTCCTGAAATTTGCTTCACATTAAAATTACAGTGTGCTCTCCACATATGTAGGAGTTCCCTTCCAGGAACTGCATAAAACAAAAAATGCTTGCATCCTATTATAGTCAATGGATGTTATATGCTAACAGCAGTGCACCCGCATGCATGTTGCATTCATTGACTATAATGGGATGTTTCATGTGGCCTTGCATTTATGCAGTCTTGCCACACGCACAGTGCGTGGTTACTGGATGCAGACCAAAGCCCTATTGCACAACAAATGTATGTCGGATTTATGCTGCTTTAGCCCCAGCAAATCTTCGGAGATCAGCTCCTTTCAACTACAGAGTTCTCTGGAAACAGAGGAGGATTGCTTTAAGTCTGCAGTCTACATATATCCCAAGAGTCAGTTGCAAGGGACCTTCTTGTCAGAAAGATAAATTTTTTCCCTTATGACTGCATGGGAGAAGTTCTTAGGTACAACAATAAAGTAAATTCTCTCTGTGTGTATATGTGTGTGACTAGGAACGCACTCCAATTTTACAAGAAAGTTATCTCACCAGGAGATCTCTGTATCCTCTCACATATCTCTCTTGGAAAACCATAATGTCAATTTGCATATGTGTGCTTCACGATGTTTTGACATGAAGTACTCCTTCAAGAGATTATTTGCTCATGCATGTATGGGGAAGAGGAGGGAATACATTGCATCTCTCCCTCCATAAAATTGCCCCTGGCGCTGCCTAGAATTTTGTTTGCTCAGAGTGCTTACTCTAAAGTGAGCATTTATAAGATGGCAAGCCTGCTATATGTGCCAAATGTGTGCAGAAACTGATCCAGATCATCCCTCTTGTGTGGGGGTAAAAGAGGAGTAACCTGATAGAATAACTAGGGTTTGTACACTGCGGTGTTTTCAAGGCAGAGCTAACACTGATGCAGAGACCTACCTCTTGTGCTCAGGTATCTAGAGGTCAGGTACCTATTGGGCATGTAAATCCCCCCCGCCATGTTGCTATGAACCCTGCAGATTCTGAGGCCTTTCTGCATTGAGACTAAAGGCCTGTGGAGGTCTTTGTACCCACATCAAGCCAGTCAGGAACCTGGTCTTATCAAGATCCCTGATCATGGAAACTCTTTACTTGTGCTACACATGAACAGCATTGTAGAGCTCACTGAACAACACACAAAGGTGACTAACTGCACAAAGGTGTGGGAAGCTGCTGGGCACCTGGTAGCATTTAGGAATGAGGACACGGCTTGCAAGCAAGACCTGAACACGAGTCCCCCCCTCCTCCCCAAAAGGTTGCCATATCCCTACCTCCACTTTTTCCCCCCACATGAGCAATTTAATATCTGCAGAGGATTGGTGTCAATGACATCTGAGAGTCCCAGTACACAAACCTACATAAGTGAAATGGCTGACATTCCAATTTTGGGTGCACAGGTAGCAGAAGAGATTGGAAAATTTCCTTTATGGACTACGGGTCTTAGAATTCTCACTGGCTGTGCAGGCTAGGGTGGGTGGGATCTGGGAGTTGTGGTCTGACAAATAGATCTGCCGAGCTCGAGCTTCCAGAGGTAAGAACTAAGCACCTTTTGTTATAAGATCAGAGCAGAGAATATCGTGGCCACTTACATATTGCCAAAAAATCTGCAAAAGAGTACAAATTGCTTTTGCTAATTTATATGTAGAGATAAAAATTTTGAAATAATTACTGCCAAATATGTAGAAATACAATGTATTTCATTGTAATGGAGAGCACTGTGAGCAGGTAATCTACATGTACTTGTTCAGTCTGCTGTCTTGTTGGCTGATGGGAAACTTGAAGGCTCCTGCCTTCCTTTCTTAGGGCTCTTAAACAAAACTAAGGCCATTTCCGCACTACACTTTTATAGCGCGATTATTCCACTTTCAACATCCTATGGAATCCTGGAGTTTGCAGTTTCGGGAGGGGTCGGCTGGCCCCTCCCAAAACTGCAAACCCCAGGATTCCATAGGATGTTGAAAGTGGAATAATCGTGCTATAAGAGTGTAGTGCGGAAATGGCCTAGGTCTGAACAGCCCTTCGGACTGAGGGCTTTCTCCAAGGAGAGGACTGTTCTTTGACAGCCCTTCAGATAACGACGGAGTGGGAATTATGTATCTCTCCAGGTATTGTTGGACAGCAAATCCCAGCATTCACACCCAATATAGTCCATGGTGAGAAATGGCTGCACTTACAAGTCCAATGTGTAGAAGGCCTGAGAATTCCCACCTCTTAAATAGAGGATGGTTCTCTATAAAGTAGGAAACATGGCATTCCTGATTGGTGCCCCCACCAAAGGAAAAGAATCTGGCCTGAAATACTGGAGAACTTATACCGGAATAAGTAGATTGAAAAAAGCATGATTTGGTATGCTACATTTTCACAGATGTATATTCTTAAATGAACAATTCATTTTACTAGTTAGCAGCGACTTGATTTGGTGCTGTTTTAAGCTCTCAAATAGATGACCGTGGTCTGTACATTTGTTTTTAAGAGCTTTGAAAGATTACTTTTGGGCACTACAGCTTCTAAAATTTCCCAACCAGCATGCACAGTAACATTTCCAAATAGAATTTGTTCTGAGTCCTGAAAACAAGACCCCAGTCTTAAAGTTCCAGGAGGTGGTGGTAGTTGTTTTTGTTTTACTGGAAAGAGAAGTTCTTTGGGGATTGATAAAATGAGGAACATTTTATATTCAATTCTTAAGAGAAGGAAAGTGTTTGGAGAGAGAAAAGGAAAGACAGCATGAGTCTATAAGAATCTGGCAATGTGGCCATAAAAATCTGGCCATGGGTAAGTGTTTGCGGCTTTCTTCAAATAATATTTAAATGACATTAATAAATGAGAACTGTAACAATGCACAGTACTCAAGTAAAAGCATTCACTAAATATTTCTGCATATGTGAATGTTGTTTTCCAATATTTAAAAAGCAGTGGAGGAAAAATTTCTTGGATAAATCCCCCCCCCTTTTTTTTTGTTGATGCTACTCTTCAGATAACTTTGGGGTTCAGAGAGCTCATCAGTCTGGCAAGTGCTTTTCTGCATCCACTTGGGATGTTGCATGCAGGGAACAGCTGTTCCCCATATAATCTGTTATAGGTTCCTGCTCTATGTGGAAAACAGGCACGCAAGTCCACTATTGTGCTTTCTGCATGTCAAAAGCAACAGAGGTTCTTGCCATGCAGGGCTAACAACAAAATCTTATGCAGCTTGGCAAAGCAGAGCTGTATCTCTGCTCTCAAACATGTGAAGGATGTTGCATGTGTAGAAACTGGCAAAAATGATGATAGAATGTATGAAAGTGCCCGTTGACAGCCCTGGACTTTTAATGGCAGAGCTTGGGAATGTTACTTTTGGCCTATTGTTCCCAAAATCTCCCAGCAAGTATGGCTTTTAGCCTTGCCAACTGAAGGATTATGGGAGCTGTTGTTCAAAACAGTAACTTTCCTGAGTTCTGGTCAATGTACATGCAAACACATGTCCACATTATAATATTTCACATGGAATCAGTACTGAGCACCACTTTTTGTTCATGGGTTCTTCCTTCAGCGTTTGTAATGAGTCGCTTGATATCAAACATTTTGTTCATTTTTGGGGGAGAACTGAAGATTATGTTAGACATAGTAGGACTCAGTTGTCTCTTCCCCACACACATTATTGTTCATAAAATATGAGAAACACAAAGAATTATTCAGCCAAAACAAGCACCAAACATCCTTCTGAGTGCAGTGGGAAAGTATTAAGCACTTGCTTTCAGCTTGGAATGTAGCATGTATTGAACTTCCTTTCTGAAATAAATGACAGCTAGATGTGTTTAACGTTGGCTGGGTTTCACCTGATATATTTAAGTTTGGTGGATTTTTTTTTTTGACAGTTTAAGTCCTCTAGATACTTTATGTTTATTATATAACTGGAGCCTAAATGATCAGATTTCTGATCCAAATAAATCATAATATGGATATCTTTTCTTTTTTTTTTTTAATGCTGACTGTATTCCTTCTTTTCAGACTCTACTGTTAGGTAGAGTGTTGTGGCCACCTCAGACAGCACGTAGTTTTTTCATTCTCGTATTACCTTTGTTTGAAATTGTTGTTGTTGTTGTGTGTCTTCAAGTTGTTTCTGACTTCTGGCAACCCTAAAGTGAAACTATGATAGGGTTGAGAGTGTGTGACATGCCCAAGTTCACCCAGTAGGTTTCCACAGCCAAGTGGGAATCGAATCCTGGTCTCAAGGTTCATAGTCCATTGCTCAAACCACTACACCACTCTGGCTCTGGTTTGAAAATACTTGTATAAACTAAGGTAGGTTTTTTTTTAAAAAAACTTCAGTCTTATTTTATGCTTTCAAAATCATTGAAGTATCATAATTTTGAAGTACCATACTTCTGAGGACACTCTTAGAATAAACTGTTTTTTTTCCTTTCAAACATCATAGGCCAATTTTAGATCAGCTTTACTCATGCCTATATATTACAATGAAAGATAACATTCAGAACAATGAGTGCCTGCCTGTTAAACAATCTTGACATGCAACAAAATACAAATTGATGTATTTCAAACACTTCTTTCCCTCTCCTCTTCTACCTCTGGCAATTTGCTGATAGCAGACTCTAAAGCAGGAATGGACAGCTGAGAAGGTCAGAAGGTCCAATTTAGCCCCCATACGCTTGCGGGGGATCAAATCTAACCCCCATTGTGCAAAAACAACACTGGAAATTTTGGGTTTCATTTTTGTTTTTTCCAACATGTTTTGTTTGGGACAGTATGGAGTGTACGTAAACTTTCCACTGCTCCTGAAGGCCTCCAGGAATTACAGTTTACACTTTCTGGTGATTTTCAGGCTCTCGGTATATTCTTTTTTTGGTGGGGGGTGGTACTACAGCTTTGAAGGGCCCATAGGCTGAAGTCTGGCCACTCCTGCTTTAAAAAATGGGAACATCCACGTCTCCTCAGAAATAAGGTCTACTCGGTTCCCTCCTTCTGAGAGCCATCGTGGTGTAGTGGTTTGAGCTTTGAACTACGACTCTGGAGACTAGGGTCTGAATCCCGACTGGGTGACCCTGGGCAAGTCTCGGCCCCGGAAGAAGGCAAAGACGAACCCACCCTGAACAACCTTTGCCAAGAAAACCCTGTGATCAGCCTTAGGATCACCATAAAGCACATCAAATCACAACTCAAAGGCAGACAGCTACAACAGGTCCCTCCTTAAGGCCCATTTGTGTCCTTTTAAGTCTGAATAGGAGCTCAGCCTTAATATTCTGACACGCAGAAAAACAGAGTGTGAATAAATGTGCAACATAAGCTAAAGGTCACTTCCTAAGATACCATGCTTTTCCCCCCCTAGGAACAGCTTTCTAAATATTAAACTCACAACTGTGGTGTCAGTGACAAACGCAGTCATATTGATCAGTCCATCAAGTTTGCATCTCCTAGGACCCAGCTGTCTGCTGGATTCACATGTGTTTCCTAGGTCACATGTAATTTGAAAGAAAGGGGCTGTGGATTATGCACACTAGTGGTGTTTCTAACTCATGTGTTATGCACCCATGTTGTATTTAGTAGTCAGTCACCCAGTACAGTATTACACGCGCCTTGTGAAGGAACCTCAACACAGATTCGATGTTTAAGTTAAAGATCTTAACAAGATGCTGTGAGAGACTTTCTGTCATGTAAAAGGCTAAGGCTAGAACTAGACTACAAGAGATTAATTAATGTTATCTGTGATCTTCTCCTCAAAGACTGATATGGTTGCTTCCCCCAGTCTGCTAAAGCACCAGTCTGCTAAAGCACTTCACTCAGCTGTGCTTTCCCCTTTAAAGCACCACCTTTGTGTGAAAAGGGTGAGGCATTTCAATAATTATTTAGAACCCTTTTATAGTTCTATGGTAGTGTGGCTCTGGTTGGTTATAACTAATGTATATCATTCAGTTGAGTCAATGTTTACAAAAAATACTATAATCTTTATTAAAATAACAAGCAGAACAAAGACTTGGATTCCGTATATATGTAAAAGCTCACACAGTTCTTCAGAAATCATTTAGACAGTTTCTTTTTAGCTTTACACCACCATATAATCAAAGATATCACAACCAGCCCTTTGGCTACCTTTTCACCCAAAGGTTCAGTTCCCAAATCTGAGCAACCTTTGCCGACCAGATTCAAACATGGGCTGATTTCTCCTCTCTATCTAGGCTTCCCTGAGAAAAGAAAGCCTCCCACTCAACCCTCCCAGTTGACTGAGACCATTTCCACACTACACTGTTATCGTGCTATTATTCCAGCTTCAACATCCTGTGGAATTCTGGGGTTTGTAGTTTACTGAGGCCAAAGAGCTCTCTGGCTGAGAATTCTAAATGCCCCTCCCTCAACTGCAAACCCCAGGATTCCTCAGGATGTTGAAAGTGGAATAATAGCACTATAACAGTGTAGTGTGGAAATGGCCTAGGAAACTTTAGTCCAGAATTCTGTCTGTCTGAAAGACTGACTCTTAGCCCTTCCTCACTGAAAAGCTGCAGAACCAGTTTAGTGTGCCTTTTATATATTCTCTCTCTCAGGCCACCAACTCCTCCCTCTCGCCAGTGAGCTGGGCTTCTCTCTTAGAGAGCTTCTCGGCTTGCCTGGCAACCTTTTCCAGGGGCTTGTCGGCCACTCAGAGATACAGCCACACCCCCAGAGTCCATCGCCGTATCCTTCTTCCGAACCTGCAAACATTCTTTATTGTGAATGACATCTTACCTCTGTTTTCTTATTATTTTTCTTAAAGAAATGTTAACCAAAGCCATTCTATAACCCACAGTAAAGGAACACACATCTCACATATCATGGTATGTGGCACTGAATGAGTTCTGCTTCAAGTCTGTAGAATTTTAAATGTATAAACGGGAATGGGAGAGGTGGGTTGGCCACAGTGAGGGGGAACAACAAAATAGGCAGGAAAGAACAGATCTGTCTTTTTCAGAACCCTCACAAGCTATATTTGAGAGGAATGAATATGTGAAGCAAGTATTGAGCTGCATCCACACAACCCAACCAGTCTTCCATGTGTTCAAAAGAAAGTGAGAGTGGTTTATTTCTGTGCCAGGTCTTACCGGAGACTGGAAAGTTATCTTTAAGAAAAACAAACAAACAAACAAACAAATACATAAATATATAACTCATTATTCCAGAGGTGCTTCATTAGCTGTTACTGTTGCAATTTTTTTTTTGAAATTAACTTACTGCATTACTTGTCATTGTGTTTGTTACACTTACATTCCTTTTTTTAAAAAAATAGCCTTAGGACTGAAAAGAACATGGCATGCAGCTTGAAAAATTCTACCCAAAGGTTTCCAAAAAATAGCATGAAATACTAACAGGGAAACATACTGCTCATTACACCGAAAAAGGAATGTCATTCCCACTTAATATGTTACTTTGAAGTACAACTTTATTACACTTACATTAAAAGCCTCTCCCTAAAGGAAGGAGTTAGAGTACATGTACCTGTGTTACTTGTAACTTTTTGGGAAAAATCTAATTGCCAGTGCCAACTTGGGTAGACTTATTAAATCAGTTGCTGAATAGTGAGTCAATACTAATGTAAGTTTGGGTGGAATTACTATAGTTGGGACTAGCCATTAGAATAAGCCCATTTCTCCCAAGCTCTGGCCTATACTGGTTCTGATCAGGAACCTTGATCCTACCAAAGTTCCTGATTATGTGTTCAGGCCTTAAATGTTCTCAATTTCTGTTGAATGTGTGAAGATTGCAGGAGAAGCCAGTCTGGGGCAAAGTCAGAAGGTGTGAGCCTATTCGCTTTCCCCATGTGAATATGAAGATGGGAACAGAATAGTAGAATTTCTGTCTCAGAACTAGAGATGTACATCTTTGTGGCCTTTGACTCCAAATGCAAGAATGGATAATTCCTGAAACATTTCCTCTGCTGAATAAAAACACAAAGATTTCTGTGCAGTTACCAATCGCTGTTCTTGCTCTGTGAAATATTCATCCAAAGAGAAAGGCACCCTCCTTTTTTTTTCCTATGCAGAAACACGTTTTCTGTGTAGAACAATGCTTTCTGTGCAGAAGTACATGTGATTATTCTGCACAGAGAACAGTTCGTAGACTTTCTGTGAAGAAATACACCTTTCTTTTAATGTAGAAATATTGTTTTCAGCACAAAGTTCTGTTTCCTGCACAGAAAATGTTGTAGTTGGGGACATATTCTGTGCAAAATTTGCAGGTGGTTGTTCTGTGCAGAAAGAGCATTTTCTGCACAGATAACTGCATTTTCTGTGCAGAAAATAATATTTCTGTATATAAATGCTCTTTCTTGCATAGAAAAATTGTGCTTCCTGTGCAAAACAACCACATGCAAATTTTGCATGAAGAGGATTTGTGAATTCTCATCTGTCCAGGATACTTCTCATCAGGGTTTCTGGACATTTGAGAAATTTTCAAATATCCTTTCCATCCCTACTCCAAATTTACTGTTCTTTCCCCCACTGGTTTTATAAAATGCCTGTTCCATGATAGCTGGTGTTATGACAAGCTGTATTTGGGTGCAATGAATGATGGATGCTCCTACCTCCTACCAACCATTGCATCAAGATGACGAAATGCTTCAAAAAGATCAGCCTTTTGGTACAGCTTACGACTGAGCCTTTTGCTGAGCCATGCTAAGAGTCTGGTGACGTGCAGCCTGTGTGACATGAAGACTTTATGAGTTTTGGGGGGGAAGCCATTTCAGAAACTAAAGTGATGGAATGTTCTCTCCAGGATCTCCTATGCAAGCTATAGATTGATTTTCCAGTACACGATGTACCTATCTTTGATGCCAAAAGTTTCTGGTGGATCTGCTGATGACATAAAACTGTCAAAAATGCAGTGTTTCTCATTTAGTAAAATTCAATATGTTTGGCTATAACCACTTCAGAGGATTGTAGGATAAGACTGTCGCAGCAGCACTTTATAGACTCTGAGAAGCATGTCAGATTTCAGAAGCTGTGCTACTTATGGTTTGTTAATCTTCAGATGTGCAGCAAGAGTACCACAAGCCATATTAACATCTCATGGCTGAAATTGTCCTCCCACCACAAAGGCTTTATAAAATGCACGAAGTAGACCGTGACACTTTATTGCTTGTTTACATATCTTTATATAAGGCAGGAACTTTTCAAGCAGAGTTGGGATAGAGGGAAGAATGCCACACCCAGGCAGCAAATGTTTAATTACTTTATTCCAAATGGTTCATTTTAGTTCAGTGGGTCTACTTTGGAAAAAGTAATTTAAGATTCACTTCCTAAATAATTAAAGCTGCAGCCTTTCACATCAAGCTTGGGAACTTCTGGACTTCAAGAGCTATTGGACTCCAACTCCCATGAGTCTCAGGTAGCATACCCCATGTAAGGGATGGTAGATGTTATAATACAATAACCTATGAAGTGCAACAAATTCCCTATGCTTTCTTTCTTTCTTTCTTTTTTTTGTGAGTTGGAGTCCAATAGCATCTGGATGTCCCCTGTTTTACATATTTACCTGGGTCCAGGAGTAAGTCCATTAAACTTAAGGGGGCTGACTTCTGAACCGACATATGTATTGGACTGCACTGCAA
Organism: Cyclura pinguis; assembly: GCA_030412105.1. Lineage (NCBI taxonomy): Eukaryota > Metazoa > Chordata > Lepidosauria > Squamata > Iguanidae > Cyclura > Cyclura pinguis. The sequence continues at coordinate 126,646,433 of CM059599.1, forward strand.
ATTCCTAACATTTTAATTGCTCCATTTTTCTTGGGACAGTGTTATTCCCCGCTGTGAAATGATTTTTGCATATTGTGTACGATATATATTTGGCCAAGGAAGACTGTCCCAAAAACTCCAGATGTTTTATCCATTTCAATTTCTCAATCACAAAAATCAGTTGGCTTGGTTTTGTATATATAAATGGCTTCTTTTATCTCCTCTGCATTTTTATGTACTTATTTACTGAATTTTTATCCCCACTTTCTCCTAAATGGGATACAAGGTGACTTACAAGGTAGGTGAATCACAATTACAGTGAGATAATAGCATCTTCAGCTGAGAATTATCACATGATGTTGTTCCTCTGCTGTTGTTCTCCCAGTGGGAGATCATTGGGAAAGCATTTCTTTTACAAAAGGAGGTTTTTTTATTATTATTATTAATCTTTACAAACCAAAAAGCATATGGACAATGTCATCCAAACTTCACATACAAAATTGGAAAAAATTTTCTATCAAAAATTCTAAAAAAATACCTATTTTCCTTCCATAAATACAATTTTTATATGCCCATATTGTGTCTTCCCCCTCCCTCCCCTCCCTTTTGTATTCTCTAAATATCTGTATTCTGTATTTTATAAACCACCAATTGATCGCTTTCTCTCATTCCTTTTCCTCTTATTCCCTCCTCCTCCTCCCTACCCTACTATCCTTAGTACGTGTATTCCCCCAATCCAATCTCAATCCTGTGTTTATCTTAGACTAAACCTCCTTGGTTTAAAATATCATTTTGTTATCTTATTCTTACTCTAATATTTTACTACCTGGTATCATATATTCCCATATAATTATTTTTTCATTCTACACTCTACATTCTGCTCTTAATATAGAAGATTAATTAATTAATTAAACCTTTGTAAAAGATACACTTTCCAAAGAGTCTCCCACTGGGAGAACAACAGAAGAGGAATGACATCATGTGATAACTCCAACCCAAAGATGTTATTATCATGCTGCAATTGCAATTTACCTACCTTGTGTGACAAAGCCCTCAGTTTACAGAAGTAAAAATGAAATTAGTTTTGGTTTTGTCCTTAATCTTTAGTATCCATCAAGAACATACTGTATAAATCCCTCTATATCTCTCTGTGTGTGTGCACATGTGTGTGTGCATGTATATGTGTTCATACTCTGGCACCCACACCCATACATATACATACACAATTAGAAGATGCCATCCCTGTTATCCTCTGAATAGTATAGCTCCTTCTCTGCTTGTTTTGCAGAACAGCACGAAGGACTTCAGATTGATCCTTGATATGCTTGTTTATAATGAACATTCACTCTTCTCTTGATATGGATATATATTCAAAGAAAAAATCCCCCATGGAGTGATATCATCTATCAATAGACAGATTATGTGGCTTGCTGATGATCTGTCTGGTGTCCATCAGAGGTTTCAAAGAGCTGCTAGCACTGGAACAAGAATTAATGGTCTACAAGTCATGGTTGTCTGCTTGGTTTGATTGGACAGAAGCATCTGCCTGGTTTCTTGGGACCACCAGTTTTGAGTGAACATGGGGGGGGGGATCTAGAGCTTTCAATCCATGAATCTGTCCATTTTAGAATTTTGAGAGAGGTAGGTGTGTTGACTGGTTTTCAAAAAACAGATATGTGCACTTTAAAGGCTAACGGCCCAATCCTAATCATGTGTCCCCAGAAATGAATGTGGAATGGGATTAATTCCAGGTAACTGCAGCATAGGGCTGCAGATAGATGTTTTGTAGAAGAAGCTTTCATGCATGAAGCTTAATGCATGAAGAATTATCCTTAGTTGACAGGAGAACATCCCCATCTACCTAGATCACGATATATGCTGCCAACCATCAACAATGCTCGTATGCATGTGTGTGTGTGTATCAAAGTTGCCTTTTTAAAGAACAAAATATTGCAAAAGGAATTTATATTCTAGCAGGAATTTCCTGGATTTAGAATTATGAAGAAGTTCTCAACAACTTTGAATTTATTTGTTTGGCTTGATCAACACAATGATTTCCCACTCTATTAACTGGAGCTTATCCATTTTTGCTATCACATTTCTTTTACTTTTCAAGGTATCATATTATGCACATACAACACTACAGAAGATAGATGATGTTTTTGAAATTGTGAAAGGCCCAAGGTGGGATCAATGAACTAAGAATCTAATCTGGATGTTAAAATTACTAGTTATGGCAGTGAAGAACTGAATACTGCAAATACTCAGCAAAGCCACACAGAATCTTTGGACTATTCAGCCCACAAGTATCAAAATGAAGCCAATATTGCAAAATCCACCTCTCAGCATTAAGCCGGCAGCAGGAAACCATTATATTGGGACACAGATTTATTCCTTGGGCATTGTCTCTTTTAAGATGTATCCAATTACAATGTTTTGAAAATCCCAACATTTATAGGAAAACTGCTTAACAAAGTGGGGTTACTCAGAGTATCGCACTGCAAGCAATGAGTTCAGTGGTGTTCTAATAATAACCTTATTGGTAATTTAATAAAATAATGTAAATCTCAAATCAGAATCTTTAAATGGTTGTGGCACCCACAAGAACCATTCTCCGCTGGCTAAGAGGCTGGTGTTTCCGCCTCAAAATCCCTATTTGAGAGAAGTTAATGCTTGGTCTAAGAATTCCACTAGCTTTGATATTTGGTGAGTCTTTGTGTGGTTTGCATCCGCAAAAGGCATGTTCACAATTAAAATTTCAATTTCTCTTTATATCTCCCTCTTTGGGCTAACATATTGCAGAACACATTGTGCCTCAGCAGTATGTGTGAGATCTTCTACTTTGTAAGAGATGAAACCCTTCATAAAATATAATTATGCCTCTTGAGGATATTGAGTTCTGCATTTGCAGAAATTTGATCTGCACCTCTGCAACTTCATACAAAAACCTATAATAAAATGAGAAACTGAAGAACTTGTTCAGAGTAGTAGTTAATTAGTCTCTAAATGTGGTTGTGGAATTCAGGAGAAACAATTTGTTAAGTACATTTTGCAGCTATAAAAACAACGTCATGAAGAATTACAGTACAAATCATCAACCTATTTTAGGTTCAATTCCAAATCCAAACATGACTGGACTCTACTGGGAAATAGCCAGTGAAGTTTCTCATAAGCCCCTCATCCGCTCTTCAAGCACAAATTAAAGTTTAATTCTTCCAGATTTCAAAACAACCTTTTAAAATTGTCCAAATAATGTCACTTACAGAGTATATATTAAGGTTTAGCTTGATCTATGCTGGCCTAAACTCCCTTATAATGTACAACCTGCCAGCAACTGATACGATAACTTGATAAAGTACATCTGCTCAGTGAAGGCAGTTTAGTTCAGGCTTGACTTGAAGTTCAAAGCCAACGATTTGCCAAGATTACATCTGGGCAAGAAATACCCTAGGGAGGTGGGCAGGCGGAGTAAAATTCAAACATTTAGCTTTGAGTATACTAATCAGCATATATATTAATTGTGTACATTGCCAGCACAGATGTCTCCCAGAGTTTTACTTCAACACTCAAACCGCGATAGCTTGTCTAAAGGCAGCAAACAATGGCTCAGAGTACTGGGTGTGTGTGTGTATACTCAAAATGGGCACGGAGAAGAAGTAGAAACTACTGAGGTTTAATTTGTGGGTACGTTGTCAAATTTGTTGTAGTCTGCTGTCATATGCCCTGAAGTCAACTTTGATTTATGATGACCACATCCCTATACATCCACCAACCATTTTACCTACTAAGTGCTATAAAGCTTCAGCGTGTTTCAGTGCTTCTTTATCTCACTTTTATAGATCACTAGTGTATATACACAGTGTTGCCTGGGATTTTATTTTCTCATAGGTAATACTTAGAAAGATCTGAGATACCGTGTCTGTAATTCCCCAAACTGTCTTGTTCAGTACTTGTAACTTCTTCCCATATTCCCCAATCCAGTCTGTATTCAGAGTTATTAACATACAGAGGTTGGGTTCCTGAGGGAATACACTGCCCTCCTCTTTGCTGCTAGGCCTTAACTCCATAGCAGCTAGCCTATTCCAGACAAGCGCAGTTGACTGAGGCCCAAAAGCTCTCTGGTTGAAAATTCTGAAGGCCCCTCCCTAAACTGCTAACCCCAGGATTCCACAGAATCTTCTTAGGCGGCCAATCGTATAAGGTCTTCGCTTGACACAGACAAACAGACAAATTTTGACTTTTATATATTAGATGAAACTCTTAGGGCATTTTTGCATTACACTGTTATAGTGCTATTATTCCACTTTTAACACCTGTGGAGTTCAGGGGTCTGGGGTTTACTGAGGCCCAAGAGCTCTCTGGCTGAGAATTCTAAATGCCCCTCCTGAAATTGCAAACCCCAGGATTCCACAGGATGTTGAAAGTGGAAAATAGCATTATCACAGTGTAGTGTAGAAATGACCTATTCACAGATAGGTGGCATACAAATGTTTCAAATAGTTCACAAATTCCCACCCGTAGGATTGCTTTTGACACTTTCTTTTCTAGCTTAATATAATGAGGGTTGTGCCTATGGATGGCATCTGCTTAGTTCCTCCAACTTTGTGGAGTTTGAGACACAGTGTACTACTCTAGAGTAGTAACACAAACTAGGGCCATCCCAAAATGTTTCATTCTTTGAGATGAAGGATAAGGTGGTATCTTCTCTACAGTTTAAAAGGTGGCTTGATTGCCAGCTGAATCTCATTTCAGTGCTTGTGATCGGCAAATACCCTCCACCATATTGGAGTGCAGTAGCCCAGGCTAATAGGTTCAGAGGACTAGAAAGGGTCAGGAGAAACAGCCAGAGGACTGTTACTGCTGTCCCTTATCATTTGACATTGTGGGGAGATATTCTGCCTAATGGTCGAACTAGCCAAGGATTTAAAAAAAATAATAATCTGAGAAGTCCAGATTTTTATGGCACTAGACACTTGCCTTACACACTCCAATAGCCCTGCAATACAGAGAGGGAGCGGACAGTTTATTTCCTCCCTCATGGCATTACAGATCTTCTGTTTCTTTCCTTGTATCATGTAAGGTTTAAACTAAGGTGTCCATTAACACATCACCCCATCAAAAAAGAAATACATCACTAAAAAAGCAGATAAAAGAAGATAGACATTTACATAAGCACTGCATATGCTGATTTATATCTTATTGTATCTGTTTTTATTATAAACAGCTTCATGGGCTTTTTTTTAAAAAAAATGAAAACAGTTCACAACGGTATGAACGGGAGAGAAGGAGGGAAAGGGTGGGGGAGAGAGAGAGAGAAAAAATGTATGTATAGGTGTCGATTCAGAAATAATTGCTCTAATTCCCAAACTCATAAGGAAGAGATTTAACAGCAACACAGTTCTATAGGTTCAGAAGCCTTGCTATATTTTAAGAAGAACAGCAACAAAACTCCAAAACCTATAAAGAGATACACAAACACACACATCTATAGGGGTTATCAAAATGTAATTCAAATTGCTGAGGTGGACTTTGGAAAATTTTTGGCATAGTGAAAGAATGAATGAGACTTAAATGAATCTCTTTGGGTCCACTGGCTTCCACCTTGGTTGCTGAAATAGCATTGATGTCTCTTTCCTTCATAATCCTCAGCCTTTCTCCAAACTGTTTTTCAAGGCATATTGTCATTACAAGGGAGTGTACAAATTTCTTCAACCAAACAGAATTACACCTAAAGATATATAAGCTTAGAATTACATTGCATATTCTAAAATGAGCTCTTTTCCTTTGTTACATAACATGATTGATAAAACACAAATGGATTTTTTTCCCAAAAAATTCAAAATAGCCACCAGTGGTCTACACCTTAGGGGGAGATAATTCCACAGACTTGAGGCCACTGCTAGAAAAAGCCTGCCTTTAGTACCAATCAGTTTAATATCTCTTTTTGATTAATCAAAGAGCAGAACTTGAGAAGCTAGATGTTCAAACTCTGGCAAGTTGGTAACAAGTACGGGTGGTCTTTCAGATAGCTCAGTCTTTCCAAAGCTCTGGGATCAAAGCTGAGAAAGGCCCTTTCCGCATGTGGGAGGGCGGGATGGGCGAAAACGCCTGAAAACTGAGCTTACCTGAAGCCGGGTAAGTCTGTCGCCACACGGAGTAGCATGAGCTCGCTGCTCCGCAGTCTTCCAGCATCCCAAATGGCAGCTTCTGGTTGGTGGAGGTTCTCCACCAACCAGAGAAGCTCGCCAGCTGGAAGCCCGCCCCCGGCAGATCTGCAGGCATGCACTTGCGCGCACCTGCAAATCCGTGTCAGAGCCGGGCAATGGAGGGGCACGGGCCTGCGCACTCCGTGCTTTTTAAAAACCTCTCGAAAGAGGTTTTTAAAAAACACGCTGCGCGGCCAGTTCTGGCCACTCCTGAGTGTATTCTGATGTGGAACTACAAAAAATAGTCCATGCCAGTCCACTCTACGGTGCAGAAGACCTCCGTCAGAGGTCGCTCTGCACCATTTCAGAAGCCCGGTGCGGAAATGGCCAAAGACTTAAGACTGCCTGTTCAGTGGTCCTGAATGGCAATAAACCTGTAACAGAGACAAAATTAAAATCTACGACTCCTTCATCCATAGCTGAGGGTCAAACTAGACTATGGTATATTCAACATGTATTTAAAGTAGGTGAAGAAGATACACATGGTTTCAATAGGCATGTCTCATTGCTGAGGAAGGAACACTGAAGGAAATCTTGTTTGGGAAAGGAAAATGGATTCATTGGGTTTCTTGCAGAGAATGTATATCCCCGTTATTCTCTTGATCAACCTTTTATCTCCCAGCTGCTGTACTACAGCAGGTCTCTCTACAGTTAATCTCTATCTGGATTGGGCTTGCCAGCTCAGAATCAACCCAGGCCCTGTGGCTTATGAGCCACAACCTGAGACTTAGGGATGGCCCCTGGTGATGTGTGTTGTGCATTAAGTAGCAAACATTCAGTGTGTTGTGCATTAAGTAGCAACCACTGTTGCTCAGAACTTGTTAAGCCAGAAGGTGAATGCAAACCAAGGGTAAGCACTGGCACCAGAATGGTTGGGGGCCTTCCTATGATCGATTGGCAGTGACTATTAGTAGCACCTGGTATCCTGAGATAGCTGGCATTGCTCAGACACGTCCTCCTCCTGCTGCCTGTCCTTTTCTCGCTCTTGCATGTCTTAATTTGTTTTCTGGCCTGGTACTAGGTGCAATGTGAAGAATATAAAGGCTGGTGAGTCTTAGGTTCCCCACACCGTTCTAAGTGTTGCCACTGCAGAGTATTCCCTGAAGAAGAGACAGCCCATTTGAAGATACTTCACCCAGAACTGGCTCAAACCTAAAGTTGCCTCAAAAGATCGAGAAAAAAGGTTGGCTGCTTTCAATTGATTCCGATGTTATCATCTTGTCCTAATCTGAAAAACAGAAAGTGTCCTGTAACAATATTCGGTATTTGTGCTAGCAGGCAGAAATGGGCCTATGCTATGAACTTATCCTATAAAATGAGCAGTCTGGATGCTCCTCATAAAATAAAAAGAATCTTTTGTATTGTTTCAGGAAATCCATCAATGATAGTGTGCAGCATCTCTATGCCTGGTTACAGAAGCATATGCTCCAGTTGTCTTGATTTTGCAAAGACAGTCCTGGTTAATCATCCCATTTTTTCAGCTTCTTCTTAAAATATCCCACTTTCCGCCTTTGTTCTCAGCTTAGTTCCATTGCTGCAAGATATTAAAGTAGTTTATCCTCAATTAAGTCAGCAAGGGGGAGGCAAGAAGTAGGGCAGAATCTTACTCTTCTATGTATCCTCTGACAAAAGCAAATTGCTGCAGTCTCTCCTAGTTCATCTGATCATCCTCATTAATAGCTTTGACGTTGCTTGGCCACATGTGTTCTGCTTTTCATCTGTGAAATGTTGGAAGTTATGCAGAATCCCTCAAATATAGTTTCTACACATGCCAATCTGCTAGGCAGCTGTTATCAAAATGCTATGTACTGTCTATCTCTTTCTAGATGAAGGGAAGAAGCAGGACATGATCTCAGAGAATGGAGGAAAGAAATAAAACCTAAGCATTGCAATCAACACATAAATCTAGAACAGATGAAAAGATGTGAAAAGACTTGGAGCTATTTTACTCTTACCGTGTCACCTATTGATTCAGGTTACTTGCTAAAATTTTGAAGTTTCAGTTTCCAATATACCTATACTGAAAACAGGGTAAGTGCTTAATGCTGTACAGGAATGGGTAATGTGTTAGTGGTTTTGAAAAACAAACCTGCGTGTGTGGCCAGTATTTTACTTCCATATGGTCAAAAGTGGAAACCATACAACTAGTCTCGCCTAGAAAAATATTTAGTGTATCCTTTGACAACAAATGCTTTGCCACTGGGTGTAATAACAATAATTCATACAGGCACCGATTTAAAATTAGGGGAAAAAATGTCAAGTTAGCACTAGATATACTCTGGTTCTATCCTGGCTTGTCTTCCTTCTTATTATATTCATGACGGGAAGTCCTGCCACTTCAAATTAAATCTTGAAGAAGTACAGAGGAAAGAGCAGTGTTAATGAGGAACTGGAGACAGAAGGTGATGAATGGAACATTTAAAGCTCTACCTCTGCTGAAATCAAACAGTTTTATCTGAACACACATGAAAAGCATCTGCTAGTTTTTTCCCCAGGTGGAACCAGAACAGCAGTATCAGCAGAAACACATATCACTGCAGAATGCAACCATTTTCAGATAAGCTTACACGCTTACACAGGCTAATGTTGTCTCCTGTGCAGTTTTCACATCATTCTATATTCGGACTCTGTTCACAAGACACACACACACTTATTTTTCATCACTCTATGTGATCGTATCTACAATTAATTGGTAACTCAACACATATTTCTGGTTCACACTTTATCCAAGAGCTTAAATTCTTTTCAAACAGATAAGTGAATGACTCCTTTATAACAATGGAACTAACGATGCAGTTACAGCCCCTTAGCAAAACCTCCTTGTCACCAGCACATTTCAGGGAGTGGTTTTTCTAAGGGAAAAAGAAGACATTTGTCATAAATACACCACAATAAATGAGTGAGTTGTGAACCATCGTTGCTTCCATTTCAGATTTTGTGAATCTCTGGCAATTTCCGCCCTACACTGTTGCAGTGATATTATTCCACTTCCAAAACCCTGTGGAATTCTGAGATTTGTAGTTTACTGAGGCCAAAGAGCTCTCTGGCTGAGAATTCTAAATGCCCCTCCCTCAACTGCAAACCTCACGATTCCATAGGATGTTGAAAGAGGAATAATAGCACTATAACAGTGTAGTGTGGAAATCGCCTCTATAACTAGTTATTCAGTTAACAGCAACAAAACCCACTTCTATTTAGTTTGTTGCATTGCAAGCTTTCCATGTTCTCTCAAGCCCTGAAATGCTGCAAATTTTTCAGTTGTTAAGGTCATTACCAAGTGTGTTATTTAAGCAACAAGGAATACTATCCTATGCTATGCTTATTTTCAGTTTCATTCCTACTGTGGAGTTGGATGGCAGTCACCTGTGGACGAGTCCCAGGTTTGTTTACTCACTGGAAAGGCACATAAAGCAAAGTCATCTTTCATGTCACAAGATCCCGAGTGGTAACTAATGCAGCACTTAGAGAGACAGAGTTGGATAGGAATTTGATTACCGTTTTAAAAAGTCTGTGCCTATAACCCTCTGTGATATTGTAACTCAGTTTAAAGAGGGAGCTGACTTGATAGAATGAGAGTGAGGTGAATACCAGAGGCCAGCCCATCCGAACCCTGTGAGGGAAGGGAGGGGTGTCTGAGAGGGAAGAAAATTCTTTTAAATAGGATTTTTTCCTCTAACAGTTGAAGTCAGTTATGGAGTCAGTTGCGAACAGACTGCTGGAAGGGTCAGTTGTCTGAGGGGAGTTCTGAGCATTGGGTATTTGAGTCCATCTGACATAACTTAATTCAAACATTGTTAATTGTTTGCACCCAATGCTTTGAACTCCCCTCAGACAACTGACTCTTCCAACAGTCTGTTCTGTTGGAAGTCTGCAGTTTGCACCTGGAAGCATCCATTTTGTCTGTTATTAAATAAAGTTACTGTTAGTTGCTTTGTAAACCTGACTCAGGGCAGCATTATTTTTTACCCTCACGAAAGGATGAGGCATGCTTGCTATTGAGAATGTAAAACTAACTCACATACTAGTCCACAGTCAGGTCACCTGAAGGCCTAGAAACACAAATCTAAGGAGGGATTTTATAAAGGAGACTGAAAGGGTGATAGTGACAGGTTTCCAGCTGCTAGGAAAAGCAGGGCCAGCCTGGAGGGAAATTTTCCTCTGATCAGGAAAATTTGAAACTGAATATGAGGAACTCAAAAGAAGTAATGAAGGGATATTACTGTTAATAAAGAAATCACACACCATATCAACAGATAAGAATTCATGTAGCACTGGTGAAAGGCTGAACAGTGGAACTTTTTGCTGTGGAAAAAATTCAGCAGTTTTCAAAGAGGGGTTGCATATCAATATTAAAATGATTTTAATATTTACCTGTTGATTATGTCAGCCTCTGAGGTCTTCTTCACGAGGCGTTTAAAAAGGAATGATGGTTGGATAGTATCAACCAAGTGTGTGTGTACGTGTGTGTGTGTGTGTGTGTGTGGTGGTGGTGGTGGTGGGGAGAGGCTTGCATGACATTGGCCCTTTCTGCACGCGGTTATTAAGGCAGGCCAATGCGTCTTGCCACGGAGGTTTTCTGCATGTTGGTACCTTCGTTCCACATATAATTCCGACTAAATGCGCCATGTGGTGGTAAAGTGCGCTATTTGAAAACCGGAAGAAATCGGTTTTCCAATTTTCCAGATCGGTCCAATTCATACTTTCACAGTGGTGCAGACACGTACATTCACACCAATGTGAATTGGTGGTCAGGGGAGGGCTCATGGGAGGGGCCAGGGGTAGTATGGACTTTCGCATGTACGCACGTATGCAATGACATACTAAACCATAAAAAAGGGGGGGGCAATCACAGCCAACAGGGCAGGGTGAGGGGAGTGGCGGGAGTGGCCATGGCGGAAGCAGTGTGGATTCATGAACTCGCACTTTTCTGAATCAGAATGGAAGATACGCAATAGCTATGTGGAAGGAAATGAGAGAAAGTCCACCTTGTTTCGAGCCCAGGAAATCCGGTAAGAAATGGCATGAACCAATTCACCAGCCTTGAGCGGAAAGAGCCATTGTTGCTATTCTGTTTTCCTCCTGTTGCAATTTCAGGTGCTCCCCCCCCTTTTAATCCATGTCATTCCTTCATATGGTACTATTTTGTTTCTTTGTCCTGGTGTGAAAGTTCCCTTTTGCTTCTATCCTCGTTTGGGGGTCAAATGAAGGTAGAGATGTGTGTTCTTGGCATAGGGTGGGCGTGGTTCTCAAGGGAGTGCCCCAGGGCCCCAAGGGCCACCAAGGTCAAAGCTTTCTCAGGTGACTTCCTCTGGCTCTCCCTTTCTTCCTCTCAGCTTCTGCTTCATTGTAATTGCAGCATAGCAGCAAGGAAGACCATCTGAAGATTTTCTGCCATTTCAGACCCTCCCCGTGTACTTTTGAGAAGTCTATGCCTATAATACTCTGGTTTTTTCCCTTTAAACTTAGGTGAGCACCAGCACATTTACTGCTTTTGAAGTCTTTTTTTCTGTAATGTGCCAGCACTATAGCGTTGACGTAAGGATAGGATTCCAGCTCTGGCAATAGACAGATAGAGGGATGGGGGACTGGAGAGATGTGGGGAAGAGTGCTATTGAGAAATCCAAGGGGGAAGGAAAAAGGAAAATGGGCAGATGGTATGGAGAAGGAGCAAGAGATGGAGGGAGAGGGGAGCCAGATCAACAGATGGGAGGGGGAAGGAGGGAGAGAAAACAGAAGAGAGAGGCAACTATACGTATAATATAATTTGCACCATTACTCTTCTTTTTCTTTGCTGCAGGAGCATGATTTCATGATTGTGATGATGCCATAAAAAACAGCATGAAGAACTATGGGATGGGGAAGGCTATTTGACTATAGCCAAATGCAGATGAGGAGCGAAGAAATGTGCCGGGATGGTGATAGGGAAGTATTAAGCAGGCATCCCAAATAGCTCCCAGTGTGGCCAATCTAACAGACAAACAATCTTTATGTCGTGGCACTGAAACTGAAGTGTGAAAGATGACTTTATAGTCTGAGTAGCAAAACAAATGTTGCTTCTCTAGTGAGGCAAGGGACAAGTGTGAAGAAATCTTAACTCTGTCGCCATTTATGACTGGTGTTGTCCCTGGAGTTCCATTTCGTGACTGTTGAGCCTCAGTCACTTCAAGTCTTGATGTGGCAAGTTTCAGAGCTCCTGAACTAAAAAACAGAACCACTGATGTCTGTCTTAGGGGCTGAACCACCTGAACCACTCAGATGCTGGTGGAAGAAGAGTGAGGGCCCTTCCAACTACATAGTTATGATTCCACTTTAACTGTCACGGCACCATCCTAGGGAATTCTGGGATTTGCAGTTTGGTGTGGCAGCAGAGCTCTCTGGTGGAGAATTCTATATACCCTTCTCTAAACTCTGAATCACTGGATTCCACAAAAAGTTGCCTAGGCAGTTAAACTGGAATCATAGCACTACAACTGTAGAGTACAGAGTGTGTCAGTGGGATGTCCAACACTGTCCACAGATGAAGGGAATTACTAATATGAATAGCTAAGTGGGGAAGAATTCTGAGGGAGAATGGTTGCACTGGCCATAACTCACTACCACCAATTAGAACTAAAGAGAGACACAGACACAGATAAGTTTACAGAAATTTGGTTTCATTAGCTACAGTAATCATCACAAGGACACATGGAAACAAAATCCCACAACCACAATTCACGGAAACATTTGGAACAATGCATTTGGATAAAGGAAATTTGGCTGGATGGCCATCTGTCCGGAGCACTTTGAGGGTGTTCCTGCATGGCAGGGGGTTGGACTGGGTGGCCCGTGTGGTCTCTTCCAACTCTACATTTCTGTGATTCTATGGTTCTATGAAATGACAATTCCAGATGAGATTTTATTTTGTTATGTATAAGTATTATGATATAGTCTATACACATTTGATATTGTTTCTATCCTGTTATTTATTGCTTAGTTTTTTATTTGTACTTCTTTGTTATATTTCTAGTCTACTTCAAAATTTATTTTAAAAAAAATACCAGTCACACATAGGTATGTAATGCTTCACTAATTTCATTCTCAGAGGAAACAACTTGTGATATGAGCAATCTTCTTCCTGTTGTGTGAAAGTCTTTGAAAACTGCATGGTTTCTACTAATTTGCAGTTTTTGACTTATTCTGTGCAAAATGTGCACGTTTTTTAAACATAGAAGAAAGCATTTGCAATATGCAGAGACATATTTGTTCTGCACAGAACTGATATTTTCTGCACAAAAATGTTTCCTGCAAAGATAATAATGAAGTTAGGGTGTTATTCTGTGCAAATTCATATGTGATCTTTTTTGTTGTTGTTGTTGCTCAGAAAACAACCTTTTTTGCACAGAAAATAATAGTTCTGTGCAAAAAAAAAAAATGTTCTGAATGGAAAATACTGGTATTTGTGCAAAATTGCCTGTGTGTGAATTTTGTGCAGTTCCAAACTGCTTAGATTCTTATCTAAAATTATTCTCATCAGGGTTTCTTGAGAATTGAGAAAGAAATTTTTCAAGCATATTGCAAATATTATTTAATATTCTTTCCATGTTTTACACTGTTTATAGAAAGCCAGTTTGCAGCTTAACCTGTTGAGCTGTTTTTTGGGTGCAAACTACAGAACCTACTCTCTCCACTCGCTGCTTCTGGTTATAATGGTAGAATGTAATTCATCTAACCCACCCTCAATGGAAATCCACTCCTGCAGTCCTACAGACAATCCTTTATATAAATTCTCAGATTTAATCCATTGATCCAAGTGAAAAAACTGGCTGTAAGCAAGGCTTCTGGCCAAAGGTCCTACGCGTGTGGATTGTCACAGAGCTAAGTTTTGGTTTATGCCAAGAACAAGAGAAAAGATTGATTTGAAATCCAGACACTTTAAAAGAGCAAGTGATTTAATGAAGACAGAAGATTTGGAGCTGGCTTTGGCAAGACGTCTTGTCACACAGAAGCCTAACAAGAACAGCAAAAGTGGACCTCTAAAATTTGAAATCCATTTATAGTGACAGATATAAAGTGAATTGCATTTGTAGAAATAGTACAAGGCAAGAAACAGCATTTTTTGTACATTCTGGTGGGGAAGATATGTCCACATATATTTTAAATGTTTTTTGTCACTTCTGATTATTCCAATTGCTGTTGTCAGGAGATGGAATGCAATTACGTTTGGAGAATCAGCAATTCCTCACCTCTGCTCTATGGTGAAGTTTATTTATTTACCTTACTTATTTCTTAACAAGAAATATAGGATGATAGTTCATATTCAATGTTATTGCCATGCATCCGGTATTTTTTAGTCTCACTGAGCTGAGATACCAGGAATAATAAGCATATATGTAGATGTAAGAGGATTCCTCTAAAATCCTGGAGAGACATTCTAAGAAGACAAAAAAGGCAGAAATGGATGAAAATTTAGTTAGAGAATAGTCCATGCCAAGTTCATTTCAGTTCATTTTTTATAACAATTGACCAAAGTTCACAAATTTCTTCATATTTAGGATGGCAAGAACTTGAGATGAATAAGATTCAAATGTGGAGAAACATGCGGTTGCAACATATTTCTCTCCATTACTAGCAAGTGTGGCATCTGTTGTATTTGGCCAGTGGAAATGGGGTGGGGGGGGGAATGAATTCATTTCAGTTTGTTTTGAAAAATTTTCTAAAATTTGCAAACTTTTTATTTAGGAGAAACTGTGCTTGAGGATTTTTTTTTTAAAAAAATAATGAATATGCAAGAAAGTGAAATTGACAGATTTTCCCATCCTTATTCAGAAGTACACAAAGGAGTACACATACTGTCCTTGCACATGTATATCTACCAATCCATCTAAAGATAATGCACGATGGATAGGCTAATTTTGCAAAGGACAACTGGAAAAAATAAATTTGACTCTGCAATCTTTTATATCTTTACTTTGATGCTTATTCAAAGGCATAGTTATAGCAAGACAATTTTCACTGGGAGGACAGATACAAAAAGGGGGCAGAAGGATTCAGGCATTGGTCACTATAAAAGAGATTTCTGTGGAAAAATGTTTTCCTCGTTAATGAAAAAATCTTAACGAATATATTTTATTTAGAAGTTGGAAGTTGTCCAGCTTCCAGAAAAACAAATCAATTTTTTAAAAATATTTTTGACATGCAAAATAATTATGTAGTTTGGAAATCACTGTGTAATAATGATGTGAACTGTTAATAAAGTCTAATGTGCTGTCTTCTTGAACTGTCCACTTGAAATTCCTTCAAATACATTACTTTCAGACAGCGTGATTACTAAATTTGTTTTTCTCTGATGAAGTATTGAATGTATGGTGTCAGAACAAGTGTCAAAGTCAGGAATGAATATAGTACGTAGTTATAGATGCACCAAAGGTGAATCCTGCAGCTTTACAGAGTATACATGCAAAGAAAGGCTAGCTTGCACGTGTACAATGTTTTAATAAATTTGTGAACTGTTGGTGTTGGCATTTGCAGGATTCTACTATCTCCTTTATTTTGGTACCTAAAATGTAGTCATAAAGGTTCAAATGAAATTGTAAGTTACTGAAATGGAAGAAATTTGGGAATGAAAATTTCATGCATTTCTTATTGTAAGCAAGAAGTGCCCTGACTCCCCCTTCATTGCTACACGCTTGCTGTAAAGTCTTCAGAATTTCAGTTTGGGATAATGTAAGAAATGCAAATATCGTATTCCCACTTTCCAAGAAAATCTAGTACCAGTTTCCCTTTCTCCTGCCTTTTCAACACTGAACGCTTTGGAAGATATATAATAAAATCTGAAAACGTGCAAGAGCATATTATTTATTTTATAACAACAGAAAGAATTACATTTGCAACATTTTGGAAATCCTAATATAACTTCCTCCAAAGAGAATAGTTAAATAGTGTTCCTGATTTAGTAACAGTTGCTAAATTAACTGCATGTAAGAAAGGAACAGGCATCTATGAATGGATTTATAAAATCTGGAAACTTGTGACAAAATGTATGAACAACAACAAAAAACCTCATGATTGATTGTTTAAATTCAGCATAACAATGCTGGTATAATGATTGAATAGACAGTGAAAAAAGTGACAAAACAAAAAAGTTTGAGTGACTATTTGTCATTGTTACAATTAGGTGCTGATGGTTAGATTTAAAACAGATTGTGAATCATTTAATGTGTGTATAGTTTTTATGAATATACAGCCTTGTGAATACCTGATACTTCATATATATTTGTACAGTTCTGAATTTTTAAAAAAAATGTCACTGTGATGTAGTGGTTAGGACGGTGAATTAGCCTTCAAAGTTTCAAGTTTAAGTCTCAACTGAGCCATGAAACTCAATGATCCTAGACCAGTCATTCTCTCTCAGTCTGATCTACTTTATACGGACATTTTCAGGTAAAAGTAGAGAGGAAATTCACATGTGCCATTTTGAGCAGATTGAGGAAAATAAGTATACATCCATCTGAAGATAACAAATAGAATAGGGTTGGTGTGTGATCTGCTTCTGGCAAACTAAAGAAAAAAGAGTAAGCAAAGCAGTCTCATTTTCTTTATGCCCCCAGGAATGAGGGTTTCTCATTCACTAGAAACAGTGATGAGGAGGTAGGGATGGTAGAAAGATTTTGTATGTGTGTGTATGTGTATGTTTGTGTGTGTGTGTGAGAGAGGGAGAGATTTATTGAAAGGAGGTGTCAGTTTTGTTTTGGATGTGGAGGGTTTTTCACCTTGAAAATCTACCAATTCTCCATTTTTCAAATAGCACAGGGATTAAGGTGATCAGAGCTTGATAATTTATCTGTAGATGTGGCTTACTTCCTGCATTTCTCCCCAAAGTGGGACTCAAGAGAGATCACAATAAAATTTAAAAACACAAAAAGTGATATTGTAAGACCACAATTAAATTAATTAGGGTATAATTTTAAAGCACTGTTGAAGGTTTTTTTTAATGAAGCAGTAAAAAGAAAAAAACAACAATACTTGGTCTAAGCCAGATGCTCATCAGCAAGTCCATTACCAAGAGCATATGTGAATTCAAACGTCTTTGCCTTTATCTTGAAATGGCATTGGTAAGTTAAACGTATAGCTATACCTAGCACATTGATTCTAAACTAATTAACATGAGCTGTCTTTCTTTTAGGATCCAAATCTCAGATGACATAACGGCCTTGCCCTCATCATCCCCTGTATGTAGATTAGGTGCAGGGAATGGGCAAGAATTTTATATTTCCTATACCTTAGTCTTTTCTGATTGTGGAATTTAAACATATACAGTCATTGCCTACAGATTTTAAGAGAAGGCTTTCCAGTGAGCATTTTCCACTTTTGCACTTAACTTGGGTACCTAAAGCTCCACATTCTGAAAACTGAAATAAAATGCCAGGCTGTTCTTATAGATTTTTTTTTTTATCTATGATGTCAGTGTTTTTCCACATTATTCCACAGTAAAGATATCGGGCTTCAGTTCAGATTGTGACAAAATCTAATGCCTTTTCCACATTCACTTTCTGGTTAGAAGAAGATTTCCCCTCGTGTTTTCATGGGAATTTTGTGAATTTTGATATGTATATTTTTTCCAGCAGTAGCATTTTATTTTCAGTTGGAAATCACGAACTGCAATATCACTTTTCCTATGAGAAAGCCGCTAATACTAAATCTTAGCAGTTAAAGTTGATCTCAGGTGCTCAGATTTGACAGTTTCTTATGCATAAAGCAGAATACTCCTCTAGTATCCTGAAGTGATTTATGATGGGCAGATCTGGAATTTATTTATAGTCAGATGCAACATTCTTCTGATTAATAAAACACTGACGTTATGTACTGGCTTAAGGTTATTTGAGGTACAGTTTTGTAGTCAAGAATGGCACTGCTGAAGCAGGCACCTGGGTCTTTTCTTCAGCACATAAATGCGGATCAGCATTCTGTGAATATAATTTGCTTCCCATGTGTTTTGCTGGGAGCAAATCTTTAAACTCATCTCCAGAACTTCACTGGCAAAACAATCTATTCGATCTCTTTAAGTCAATTGCCAGCTGTTACCAGCATTGTGCAAAGGTGTCTGGAGAAACTGATGATGGACTTTCACAGCTATGGCTGAGCTGTATGTTTGTACAATCTCTTATTCCACTCTACTCCCCATTCTCAGGACTTCTGCAGTACTACTTTTTTTTTCATATTTAGCAGGGCAGTTCTGTGGATTTTTTTTTTAAAAAAACTCTTTTCTAGCTTTGTCACCATGTTTTTTTTAAAATAACACACTAAGACAGTGATCTACAGCTCTATGCAACATTAAAGAATGGTAGTCCATGATCTTAACCACAGTGTTAAAATTTTTGGAAGATCTCAGAAATAAATTAATTTTAACCCACCAAACATTACTGTAGACCGCAGAATCAACATGCCATATTGGTTTTTGAAATGGAGTCCAAAAGTATTTCAGTGTTTAAATGATGAGACCTACCATGGCCTGTGTCAATGCATCCATGACATCATTGGCTAGGGCTTGAAGCCCTGGAAAGGATTTGGACCATAAGCAGTGAGCTGAGTTAAGGATATCACCAATCTCATGCAATATTCTAATAGTCTGCATACTCAGGCAGGGATAGAATGCCACTGATGCACTCTGGACATCAACATTTCAGGTAATACTCTAACAATAACAGAACCTCTAAGTCATGGTGAATGCCATAGAATTAGAGAGCATTGTCATTTATTGGCAGGCAGTATGGTGTCAAGACACCATACAATACATGTATGGTGGCAATACAGATAGAAAGTCTTTTCACTAGCACTAGCATAATTTATGGTAATGCCATAAATGTATTTGGCAATGCAAATTTGTCTGCAAATGATAGAAAGATGTGGACAACTCAATTCGTTGATCCTTGTCATACTGCTTGTAATGGTTCCAGTCAAACAAATATCTAAGTTTCAGTCTGCTGGCATTGAACAATATGTTAGTAATCTTACAAGAATAAGACAATGACTTTTTTTTTTTTAAAAAAATCACAATCTCCTTATTTCTAAAAGCTGTGGTGTCTGTAGTTTTCCTCACATTGTAGTTTTCCTCACACTGTAGTTTTCCTCACATTGAAAAAAAAAAAGAGGGCAATTATGTTTTGTTTAAAACATCACAAATTTTTAGAAACCAAGCTCCTAGGACTCATATTCTATCCGCAAGTATCTGCTACCAGACACCCCCTCCCCAGTCCCAGTATTAAGGTCTGGGCTGTGGAAGGTGGAATGTCTCTTAGACAGAGAAATCCATTTCCTGTAAAGGACACGTTGACAATGTTCTTTGCCAATGATTTACATTTAAATCCTTTTTCTTTAAATCTTTGTGGGCTATATATTAAATCCTCAAATACTTTCCTGTCACACATTTTCTAGATGACACGATTTTGTTGAGGGATTCTTTTTGTGATGCATTGTATTATATTAGTTCTATTGCAACAATCCCAATTATTATTGTTTTGAATCCAGTATATCAGCACTGAATGAATGTCTCCACATTTTAGTGGATGTGTTCCAAGTCTTTGGAGTCAGTAGCTGCTGGTACAGTAATTTTAGTACAAAAGTCAATTTTCTATGAATGAATAGTGCTGTATTTATGATCTTCACTTGAATAAATAAATAAATAAATCCATAGGTGCAAGAGGCCCCACTAACTGACGTTATGGTAACATCAGAAACTGACAGCTCGTAGCAAAGGTGCTAGTCTAGCACTTTAATTTTTTAGGCACTCACACAGACACAGACACACACACAGATACATACATGCAGTAACTATTTTATGATAAAATCAAGCTCAAGGCAGAGAGAGAAACAGGTCACACCAAATGAAACACAATTTTAGCACAATACGAAGACTTATCCCAGAAATAAGTGGAAGTACCACTTTGTTTGCCATACTAAAAAACATCATTCCTCTCTTCTTGGCCATTAATGGCAGAAAAAATATATACTTATGACCACTCCACAAAACAGAGGTGTTAACACCAGTGAATATAATGTTTGCACATTATACTCTATACCATCTTAGTAAGATTTTCAGTATGTGTTCCTGCTTGCCTACAGTGTATTAAAGGTTCAGGTACCTGGATGTGTAACAACCACGTTATGTTTTCTGAAGCAATATTAATCTCTAGAGATGCCATAAGTGTTCAGGTTCACTATGCTAGGGGAGCATCTATTTAATGCCTCCAAAAAGGCAGCTGTCACTAGAACTGAAATTATTATTTCCCCTCCTTTGTGCACTCTCTGTATCCCTGGAATCTGCTCTGGAGGACTGGGAATGTTCCAGAGCAGATCTTTTGAGGATGAAGTTTACTGCAAGAAGCAGGGGAAGAAGAAGGGGGAAATCCCATAGCATGAATGGAACTCTGCTCGTTGGATGTTGAGTTTTATCCCTATACCTGAACCCAACTGCTTGTTTCAACCAGAGTGGATCCAATGGATCAATGGGATTTATCTTAAGCCATTTCTGCACTAGACTGTTTTAGTGTTATTATTCCACTTTCAACATCCTGTGGAATTCTGGGGTTTGTAGTTTACTGAGGCCAAAGAGCTCTCTGGCTGAGAATTCTAAAGTCCCCTCCCTAAATTGCAAGCCCCGGGATTCCACAGGATGTTGACAGTGGAATGATAGCACTATAACAATGTAGTACAGAAATCAGTGAAGTGCAGAAATGACCTTAGTGTTGATTTACCATTGAGCATTTGATTTAGTGGGCTGACTGTAAATGGACTTTTAAAATAGATTTCGTCTGTGAGGGATCTTAGTCTTTAATTTGAAGTCTGTCGCTTGTTGAAGGGTCTTTAATTTTGGATCATTGATGACATAAACATAAAGACGACAGCAAACCTTTCAAATAATTAGCAGTTTTAAAAGGAGTGCAGTGATTTTGTAGAAAATAAAGGCACCAGATTCTGTCTGATCTTGGAAGCTAAGCAGGGTCAGCCCTGATTAACGCTTGGATGGGAGACTGCCAATGAATACCAGGTGCTGTTGGCTATATTTCAGAGGAAGGAACTGGCAAAACCACCTCAGAGTATTCCTGGCCTAAGAAAACCCTATGAAGTTCATGTGGTCACCATAAAATGACCGGTGTATTGAAAGCACATATACAAAAGGACCTACATTTTAAAATAATATTTGTAATTGTAATAAAAATACAGGATTACATCAAGAAAACATATTCTTAAACTAATAATTAATATATTATTACCTGGAACTAATATCAGCTTTTATATTCCTCTTCTATTCCAGGAATAAACTTAAACTGGAGTTTATTAGTTTTGAGTGATCCCAGGTGACTGATTTTAGTTTGTGTTTTTTTTCCTGAATTTAGTTGTGATAGGTGCTAGATTTATATTTTGATGGCTCTGAATAGAATAAGTGAGGAGCTGGAGAAGGAAAGGAACAGCATTACTAGTAAGCTAGCTAGTTGCCATGTTATGAATGCTTAGCAAATGCTCACACACTCATTTGTGTTCCCCTTAACCACCTGTAAAAGGTGCCATCTCTAACAACAGAGTGTTAATTAGCCACCTGCATCTTTTGCTTAATAGATAGCTTCAAAACTTTTGCAGCACCACTGCTGTGTTGTTTAATAGATTCACATTAAGTTTATGGAAATTCTGGTGATGCAATAATTTAAAAGGGATCCATTCATCAATAACTTAACATTTTTGCCATAGATACAGACAGAAAGACAGGTGCATCAGCTATACTCTCGTAGCTGGTTTTCAGCTTAGCTTTCAAAAGTGCTTTGCTTATGCTTTTCTTGGACCCAGGAGTCAATATATACGAGCAACAGCTCTTGAAATTCAACTTGTATTCTTTCTGCTTTGTGCATCATTACCTAGGATGAAAAGTTCAGAGCTGGTTTGTTGTTAGTGACAGAGCATGAGGCAAAAACACTGAATGTACATAACCTCTTTTTCAAAAGGTCCACTGTGCCTTCTTTGCTTTATTTTGAAAATCTCAAAGACACTAGAGGTAAGATCTGAGAAGCATACTGTATTCACATTCCTTCTCTCTGTTTTAGCAGCAAACTGTTAGTATTATCAAGGGCCTTAATTCTGTACTTGTTTTTTTATTAAACAAAAGATGGTATTCTCCAGGAATCTAGGAATCTAGGCACCTCTGCTATTCTATTACTAAATGCAATTTATCATGACAAGACACCAAGTATCATAGCAAAATTGAATTAAAATGATCAAACAAGAATCTCATAGTTCATGTGAGTTCTTGCTACTCCCTCATCTCTTCCTTAATTCATATTACAAGAAGGAAAATAAAGATACTTAGGTGAAAGATAAAAAATGTATTTTAGGTCTGTGTTGACCTACTCTCTACTTTTTTTCTAATAGAAGAAGAAAGCAACCAGACATGAAGTCCAGTACCTTTTGTGTGCGTCTGTTTGTACACTTATTTTTTAATTCTTCTTAATTCTTTCATTATGTGTGTTGATGAGAATTGGGGTTTTCAAAAATTCATGCAGATCTTTCTTTCAGTCTCAAGCTCAAAACAGGAACAAAAAACTGAGGGAAATAATAAAATCATCAATGGGATTTTCCAGCTTCATTCCAGCAAGCTTTTTAGTATAGTAATGTCACATAAATTGAAGTGTCAACTTGGAATTAAATGAAGGGTAATAAAATTCTATTTTCACCATAAATACAATTAACATTAAGGTATTCAATTGCAATCTACTAACTTTCCTTTTGTTGGAATACCTAGGGAACCACTGTATTCTTTATCCACTATCAGATGAGTATGTGAAGCAACCATGTCAAATGGATTCCCATCCTACCGAGATACCTACCTGTGAATCAGGCCACACAATTCTCTACACAGAAAATAAGTGGAAGGGTATTGAACTATAGTATTCAACATTCGTCGGTCCAGACTGCAGCAGCACCTGCTGCTACTAATTGTATGAGATGGTGGCAAAGTCTACATCCAACATGGCTTACACTGCTATATCTTGAGTTTTTTGCTCTAAAATCTGCATGAATAAAGCCACTTAAAATTTTATCTGATTAATCTCATCTGATTGCTGTTTACTATTATTGCCTGACCCCTTCTTCTTCTTTTCAGAAGCCTTAAAATAAAAATCACCATACCACTATATGCCTGTTACCTTTCTTCCAAATTTCTTTTAAGTAGAAAGCAATGATAGAACAGCCACTTCACAATCTTACCTCAAGATGTCTTTTTTCCTCCACAGGAAATTCATCAAATGTATTAGAATGTATGAGGATACTCAAATATCATGTCAGTATATAAAAAACTGATAATTTCTAAAATCCTCCTACTTAACCTTTTAATACAGAGCCAAGTTTGTTTCTTGATGCATTCTATAAAGGCAACAACAAAGCTGCTGGGGTTGCATATGAAATACACAAGAGTTGTTGTCAGGACCATCTGTGGATTCAAAATAAAATGAAGCTCAACGTGACAAGGTCAAGTCATAGTGATCCTTCTTTGGAATGCCCACAATCTGGGATGTAGTAGGTAGCTATTGGGACAAAACACTTTAAAACATGTCCTGGCTTTGGAATGCTCTCCCCAAAGATTATTCAGTTGATACTCTCTGATTAGACTGTCTGTACTACGCCCATAAATACGGTGTCACCTACCAGCCAGTTGTTGAATGTGTGTTCCATTGCCTCCCCTTTCTCATATTTATTTTTCTTTTTATCAGACTTAGGCGTGTGGACTTCTTCACTGTTTGGCCTGAGGAGCAAGAAAATATCTACACAATAACCGTTCAGAATACACTTCCTGGTCCTTTTGTCCAAATGGATGCCCACTGGGTCACTGTGCCAAAAGTGGCATACAATGCTGCTGTTCCCACCTCCTCTTCCCCTTCCCATATGGATCTGGGCCCCCTGACTGCCTTACCCTCCTTTTTCCTTCTCCTAATGTCCCATGCTGGGAGCCCAGGGACATGTGCTATAGACTTTCCTATCATATTTCCCTCCCCCGAGTCCTCATCTGCTGTCCTCTCACTGTCTGAGTCCTCTCTGCTGCTGCACTTCCTATGTTTCTTGATCCTACTCCTTTCTTCTGCTACTTTGTCCTACCCTCCCTCGATGACCCTGTCATCCGACCTCAGAAGTGCTCCTGATGCTACTACTTGACAGAAGTGTTGCCTGTGCCTACACCCTAACTTGTTTTCTGACAGTTGTTGCTACACTGTTGTCTCACTTGCTTATGCCAGGACAGATGCTGCTGCCTGGGATTCCAGACACTCAGGTCCTTTTCGCATGGCATTTTCAAGGGCCCCTTGAGCGTCGCACACATGTGAGGAATGGTCCACACGACGCACTGATATTTGCGCAATGCTACAGGGCCCGGCAGGGACCGCTCAAGCATTTCTTCATTTTCAGCTTGAAGCACATCACTCCAGGGCCCCACGCTCACTTACCTTGCGTGCGGAGCCTCAGGAGTCGGGCCGGTCACACTTCCTATCTCAGTGCAGCCTGGGAAGGTCCCAGGCTGCACTGTGAAAGGAAGAGGCGGGGCTCTCGCATGAGCAAGAAGCTCGTGTGGAGCCAAAGAAGCAGGGAAGCGAGAGCCTCTCTCCGGAGGCTGCTCGCACGAGCACTGTAGCCCAGCGCCAAAAATAGGTGAGTTGCGGAAAGGGCCTCAATCTTTTCCACTAATTTGTTGAGTGTCTGCAACAGGCCCTCCAGACCTGCTGTGCTGCTGGGTTCTGTCCTGGGTCTCACTTTATGTGCTGTGGCCTCACTAGTAGTGGCCTTCCTCTGACCTTTAGCTGGAGCCAGCTCAGCCCAGGATTTTCTGTCCTGCTCTAACTGTCCTCTGGTCCTAGGATGCGATTCCTATAGTGACTTCTGCCCTTTCTTGGGTGGCATTGCCTACTCCTTGAAAAATACCACAACAAACTTCCAACTACTAATAATCTTCCCACCTTGTGACAAAATGTGTCCCACCTGTGAACACAGCTCTTTTAAAATATGTTATAACAGGGGATCAGATTTCTAGAAACATGCACCCCATGCAACACTGGACTCTTGATCCTACAGACGGTAGGCAAACCCCAATGTATGCAGATACCCAAACTTCCCCCAAGGTGGAGGAATAAAGTTGCAGCTCTGCCCCTTCAGCAAGCCACATGTGTGCCCAAAGGAGTGGCAGTAATTGGAAATGCCCCTGCAGGTGAGATGGCGAGGCAAGATGGAGGAGCAGGCTGATAAGAGGGACTCAAACCCACAAAGCCCCCAAATTTACAAGCACAGGACAGCCCCACACAGGGAGATGATCCCTCAGCTGATGGGCCCTAAGATGGAAAAAAGGGAGGTGGTAGTGATTTTAGCTCTGACAGTGATGGTCGCTGCTTAGTGCAGCTGCCACCCACAAGGAGATGGACCTCTGCTCTGATGGCCCTTGAAAGAGCTGTTGGTAGTGATTTAGTTCTGCAGCAATGAAGGACCACTTCTTGGTGCTCTCCTGCTGCCTCCAGCTGCCTTCCTGGTTGCCACTTGTCTCTTGCTGTTTGCCACATGCCACACACTGCATGCCATTCTTCCCATCTTCTCGTTTTTCAGAGGCCTGCTTCCAATGACTCTCTGAAAAAGATGTGCAGTGTCTTGGAAACGGCCCCCTAAATGCCTCCCCT
Source organism: Cyclura pinguis (assembly GCA_030412105.1). Classification (NCBI taxonomy): domain Eukaryota; kingdom Metazoa; phylum Chordata; class Lepidosauria; order Squamata; family Iguanidae; genus Cyclura; species Cyclura pinguis. The sequence continues at coordinate 126,672,291 of CM059599.1, forward strand.
AACCCAACTGGAGTGAAGCCTATGTCCCGATCACTATGGTCAGGCCCCAACAGCCAATGAGTTCAAATCAAAGTTTGAATTCATTGGTTTCCTTTATTACTTTCTCTCAGGGCCATGCTGCACTGTGCAGGGAACCCTGGAAAGAAGGGAACCGAGTGGCCAACCATGAAGGTGAAGGTCCACTTCATGTTGTTCCTGCCCTGCCCCACAAATTTGCTAGGCAATAAGTCATGCAGCTCAATTAGTCATGAAATGAACTAATTGTATAAATTGCACTTTGGCAATTCAGCTTGGAAGTTCAACATGGGCAACTGAGCTTCAACACAGATATTTCTGCTCTCTTCTTTATTGTTAACATAAGTTATTTTATGGTATTTGTAATCATTTGTTCTACAACACTCCTGTAACAAGGATAGGGGATAAACCTAATAGTAGGTAGGTAGGTAGATAGATGGATAGGTAGACAGACAGACATATAGAAGGATAGATGCCTTTATAACCCAGGACTCTCTGTTCTAATGGAAAGCAGTTCTCTGGTTTTTCTGCACAGGAAAAGGTTTTTCACCTCACTTGCTATTCAGTCCTTTTAATTGGAGATGCTAGGTGAACCCTCAGCCTTCCACGTATAACATACGTGCTGTAGCATTGACCTGTAGCCTTTTCCATAGTGAAACACTCGCCATTTGAGAGAGATTATGTTCATACAAATGCAGCTGTGCTATATAATTTGAAACCTGGCACAACCTTTTAAAATCTGCTTCAAAGGTCAACAGTGAGTATCACCACAAGTTCAGAGTTCTTATGAACTCACACTCAGTAGCCACTGTATTGTCTTCATTAAATAACTATGGCACATAACACAGACCATTCAGAGTGCTGTATGTCATAGTCAATATAAGTTGGAGAAAATGTAGCTGTTTGACTTTTTGGTGATGGGTTTGTTATAATAGTTTACACTGAAAGCTCCAGGGCTTAGAAAGATTTGGATTTAAGTTTACGCTTTCCTAATCTGTCTCTAAACAACCAGGCTAAGAACATTTATGCATGCAAATTTGTATGTTAAATAAGAAAAAGCTCTGTATTAGTCATAATGAAAGTTGTCAGATAAAACATGCCCTCTGCAAAATGAATACACGCAGTTGGCACCTAATGCTTGATTGAACTATGCAAAAGTCAGTTTAGCTTCAGGCAAAACTAAACCTTCCTGCTTAGTTCTTCTGTAAAAGCAACTTCCATTCTTAAACATCACCCATTAACAATGCGTGCACACACTCACTGTTTCCTGTGCACGCACACACAAATCCCGCATGCCAGGGAGATTGGAGAACTGCTGGGCCAAAGCACAGCAACTAGTAGTGCTCTCAGAGGGGAATGCCTAATCAAATCAGGATCTTATATAACAAAGTAAATAGGTGTTATATAAGATATGGTAGATACATAAAGGATCTGATCACCAGGCAGTCAGAGTGAAAGTGAACATTTTGTACTGAGTATGCTCCACAAAATCTATGCCATTATTACTCCTTTGAAAGACTGAGATCCCATCTAGTTATAAATGGGGTAAGTTGGGCTCCTCTGTTCAGCCATCCTATTGCTCAAGTTTGCCCTGTGTGTCATTTTTTCTGATTTCCCATTTAAATAGGAGAATTTTAAGCATTAAAATTCCAGACATATGAAGGGCTACTGTAGCTGCTATCAGTTTCTTCAGGTTATTTGTATGTCTTTTTGTAACAATGATAAGTACATTAAACACAACACAGAAAAAAATCTACAGTAGGCCCTCCATGTTCACTGGGAGCAATTAGGGGCACGGGACTCCCACAAAAGTAGAAAAAATGCAAATATCAAAATGTGTGTATGTGTTTGTGAGAAGGAGGGGTGAGATATGGTGGGCAGAGTGGGCATCCAGGGCCCAAACCAGGTTATTTTCCTGGGAAAGGGAGTGGGTTGGCATGGTGGCCCTATACTGCCTCTCTCTCACCCATTTCTTCCATGGGGGGGGGGGCATCAAGACAGGATTCATGGTTTTGAGACATCAGGGTGGAAGCTGTCTTTAGTTGGCCAGGCAACAGCTGGTGGAGGAGGAAGAGGAGGAGGCGGAGGAGAAGGAGGACTAGAGGTAGGTTTTTAAAGGGAATGTGTGAACTGATCAGGGCAGCTGAGATGGAAGTTTCCCCCAGATAAAAAGGGTTTGAAGCGGGGGCAAGGGTTAAATGTGCAAATGTGGAGGGGTGACTGTATACGTTAATATGATTTATGTAAGATTGTACTGATTCTTTTTTGGTGAGTGTGTGTGGGGGCAGTTTACTGATGTGCCCATGCCTTCCTGCACACTGGTAAAGCAAACAAAAGCAATGATGATATCATTGCTGCTTTTGCAGTGCATTTTGTCCATAGATATTTATTCACCAGTGAAGCTAAGATGGAGAGAAGACTAAATGAATAGAAGAAACTGAATAGTGTGCGTGCATGCTGTTCTATACAGAATCCTGATTTTTTTTTTTAAAAAAAAATGGAAGATATCTGAAGTATCAAATCCACTCCAGGCATAAGGCCAGGTAATCCGGAACTCTACAAACTGGGATAGAATTTGAATGAAAATGATTTTGGAAAATCTCCTACATTGCAAACAGGCTCTCAAATGTGCCCTGTATTGATGTTGCACAGTTTGGATTCTGGTTAGTTCCTCCAATAAATGCATTCTTGTTTTATCTGGCTTGAGTCAAGAATCCACCATGCTTACATGTTTGTGGATGGCAGAGCCATATGTGGGAAAGGAGGAGTACTTCTACAGCCATAACGGGAACCAACTGGCACAAGAATCTGTCATTGCAACAAACATCAAGCAAACAAGGAATTTGGGTATGGTGACATAATCCAGAACAAACACACCATGTTCTGGAATGATAGATGGCTATGTGATTGAGGGTGGAGAACTACCTATTTCTTGGAGATTATGCATCAAAATTAATCAGGTGTTGACCAGAAGTAGCAGTTACTCCATTGCCAGACACTGACTCATAAAATTATGTTGCTTTGATGTGCTGCCTTGTCTACATAGTGCTAATGTGAAATACAAGTGAGTCTCTTTACCATTGCTTATTTTAACAGTGCAAGCTCTTTCACTCTTCTATAGAAGACATGAATTGCTTGGGTGGGCAATCTGTGTTTCTCTAGATCTTCTTGGTCTGTAACTTCCATTGCCCTTACCATAGCTATTCCAGCTGGGATGGTGTGTGTTTGTTCAACAAGACTAGGAAGGCCATAGGTTTTCCACCCCTGGAAATGTTAGTCCTTATTCATAGCTCATAATAAAGAGTAGAAGAAACAGTGCCACATAATACCTGTATAGACAGGCCCAGTGGGGATTTCCTTGTATTTCCATTGCTCTCGCAAGCTTTCAGGCTGCATTGTCTGCACTTGCAACTTGATTTGGTAAACTCTGTTGGTGATAATGATAGGCACATGATTACTACAGGGTGAAAGAACTGGCTCATGAACAAAAGGGCAACTGTTGCAGGTAAAAGCAGGTAAAAGCAGGGCATACAGTGAGAAATCATATAGACTCAGATGGTTACTGAAACCCATTCTACATGTTCAGAAAAAAATGTGGTACAGCTGTCATAGCAACTTATTAGTGTATCACTCGGAAATACAGGCAAGGAACTAGACGTCTCATGCTCCGGCACCAGAATAAACAGATACCATCAATATATTTAGGGGAGATCATATAGTACAATTTGGCTGGAAGCTTCATATTAAAATGCTGATAGAAGAACATACATTGGAATGATTTCTTCCTTGAAATAAAACAAAAATCCACATAAAGCTAGCATATTCAAGCTAGTGTTCATCACACCATGCTGTTTTTCTATGGCCCTTTCCACAGCATTTCCTATTAGTGCATTCTTCTGTTACAATCCCAGCACTGCCATTTTTACCACGGTAGCAGGTTAGAAATGCTCTCTTCCACACCCTTCTGCCTTAAGCGGATGAGCAGTGATGTTGCCACCGGTCTTCTTTCCACACTACAGTGTCCTTGGCCACTCCCTTTCCCTGCTTTTCTCTGCCCCACTGCCCCTGATTGGTTGGGGTGGGTGGGTTTGGAAGCCATACTAGCACAGCAGTGTTGTAATGGCATGACATGGCAGCACACCATTGCACTTTTGCACTATGATGCTAAAAATATATTTTAAAAGTAAAAAGTTTTAACTTAAAGGAGAAATTTAAAATGAACACGGAGAGGTGATCAATTTTTGAAGTTACCACACCATGGGAGTATCTGAGGAAGAGACAACTTGTGAACACCCACACCCCTCTCACTCATGGATTCGGGAGGACAGGAAGCACTATTAAGCACTATTATGGTTCCACACTGAGCTGGATGATGGGTTTGAAGTGCTAAAGGAGACTCTTAATGGATTTTTTCTGGAAATTGTGTAAGGCAGTTTTGCAATGCTTGGGGACCGAACAGCAGCTGGATAGCGACAATGTCATGCGGTAGCAACTCTCTTGGATTGCAAACAACCCGCTGCTGTTGCAGGATAGTGACGTTGTTTGGTTACGGCTTGTGTGTTTTGTTCCACATGCTATGGACAAGCATTCATAACTGCAAATTTTCACCAGCATAATGGTTAATACAATGATGTTAAGCATGCCTCCTCATTCTATACGAAAATAATACACATACAAGAAAGTCCTAACCACGTCTTAGACTTCAGGGACCGAAGCTCTTAGTATTTATATAATCTGTGCCAGGAGTACCTTATGTGTGTTACCTTCCATTTTCTTTCCAAGTTACTGCAAATGAAAATAAATGCTTGTACTAATTCCTGGCCTCAGTTTCAAAGCTTTCACAATAAGAGATCTTGCTCCTAAAGGAAATTAGAAAGGAAAAATTAAAATAAATAATTTTAAAAACCTTTAACTGTGTGTTAAAACAAACTGTGAGAGCAAAGCTAAAAGAAATATTTCAATTTCATGAAAAAAAGTTTGCTGAAATTCACCCAAAAATAAGAACAGACATTTTAAAAAAAAATTGCCAGTGGGGTGAGTTAAATTTGTGACTGTCTGAAAGACCTCATTCATTAAAAAGACACTTAGGTAGATATTGATGTGTTTTATGCCTTAAATCCTTTACACTTGAGTCCACGAGGGTGGAGGTCTGCAGTGATAAATAAAATGGGAAATGAAATTATTTGGGACAACACATGGACCTATGTTGGAAATGAATTCATTTTAGGTATTAACTGATGGTTCCATTACAAAAGACTGAGAATGGTGCATACAAAGCTGTATTCCTGCAAAAGGTTAAAAACTTAGCACTGTTTTTATTACTCTTTGTAATCTCAGTAGTGAGTCAGAGATCTGGCATATCATAGGGTCTTCATGATGAGTTTATTCTCAGTCACTTGTTGGTTTATTGTAAATGATGCAGCTGGAAGGATGGAAAATATGCCTTGAGAACATCAAATCATGAAGATCTAGATTGGCATTGGGGGGTTTGATGTGTCTTTTCATGCTAGACAAAAACTAGGTTTTCCATACCATTTTTAGTGCATTTCAGGACTCTATCTTGACAATTAAAATATTTTTGGTGTGTGTGTGCACACGCACATGTGTGTGCATTGGGGGTCATTCTTGCAAAATTCTGTTTCAGTTCAAGTCATCGTTATCTTTATTTAGCATCGTGAAAGTTCTGAGTGCCATTGGAGTGGGGAAGATCCTGGAAAGCAATTAATAAGACAGGCCATATAACAACATGTGGAAGGAAGAAAGGGGAGGGAATTTTGGCTTTTGAGATGTTTTGTATCTCTACTCCCCAAAGCTCTGGCTAACATGGCCAACAGTAAGGGATCATGGGAACTGTTGTCCAAAACATATGGAGGCCCCAAATTCCTCCACCACAGAGTCAGAGGAGGAAGAGAAGGAGGGTTGTAATATTTAAACTGAAGTGTGTTAGTACATAATTATAGGTCTCAGTTCCAAAGGACTTATAATGTCTGGCAAGGGGAAACAACAAAGGAAATGAAGAGAAGTAGAAGTAGGGGTTAAAGCATTGTTAGATAAACATAAGGGATTGGTGAAGAGACTGGGCTTTTTCAAATAACGAATGAGGGTGGTAAAAAGAACAGTTTCAGCATGCCAAGTGAGGACAAGGAACAAATCAATCATCATGATTTGGACTGGATTTCAGAAAGAGAAATATAGGTCAAATAGTTGGATGCTTTTTGTAAAAATGAAGAACAGCCCAGCAACAGAATAATCAGCCTGAATTTATACATTTTTAAAGGTGCGAAACAGGGACTGGTAGGCACTTTCTAGGAAAGGGATTCATTTAATTTGGATTAATTTCATAAGCATTCCCAGGGCTTGTAAAAGTTACTTTTTTTGAAGTAAAATTCTCAGAGTCTTCCAGCCAGCATGTCCAGTGGAAACACCAAGGGGCATCTTAACTGTTGCCTACTACAGTGGATGCAAACCAGCCAAGTTACAGGGGGAAAAGTGCAGATTATCTTTAAGTATTCAGAGGATTTGGTGTGCAGTTCCATAGATGTGTATCTCAAAGTAGTATAATTGTTTTCAGAAGAGTTTAGCCCCAAGTAATAGCAAGCCTGTGTAGTTTGAGTGTTGGACTAGAGGTCTTTCCATACTACACTGTTATAGTGCTATTATTCCACTTTGAACATTCTGGGGAATTCTGGGGTTTGTAGTTTACTGAGGCCAAAGAGCTCTCTGGCTGAGAATTCTAAATGCCCCTCCCTAAACAGCAAACCCCAGGGTTCCATAGGATGTTGAAAGTGGAATGGTAACACTATAACAGTGTAGTGCAGGAAGGCCCTTACTTAGACACTGGGAGACCATGATTTGAACCTCTACTGAGCCATGGTAACACATTGGGTGATCCTGGGCAAATTACTTGCTCTGAGCCCCAGGCCATTTCTGATGGAGATGGAGACTTCCTCCATTCAGGCCATTTCCACACTAAACTGTTACAGTGCTATTATTCCACTTTGAACATCCTGTGGAATTTGGGATTTATAGTTTACTGAGGCCAAAGAGCTCTTTGGCTGAGAATTCTAAATACCCCTCCCTAAACTACAAACCCCAGGATTCCACAGGATGTTGAAACAGAAATAATAGCACTGTAACAGTTTAGTGCGGAAATGGCGTCAGGAGCCAATGTGGATCCCATCTATGTGATAAGGCTGTATATGTGTCCAGTGGTGTATATATACACACCAAGCATCATTGTTAGGGCTAGCCTGCATGGCTCCATGATCCATTTCATGGAAGTTTTACAGTGGCATTCTTAACCCCCACGGTCTTGCCCTGCTACAGACATCCAAAAAGGCTTCAGACTGGTCATTCTTTCTTAGCCTAAATCCCCATCTGCAATGTAGAGATAAGAATAGTGAGCTCAATCAAGGCCATCACATCTCTGAGCTTGCAGGCCCTGAGCAGGGCTGCCAGTGACTAGATTCTTAGAGGGCTTTAACGTCTCATTCTCTGTAAGTCAAAGCTGACTTGACAGCACGTAACAATGAAATACCAAACTGTAGCACAGTGTTTTTGGTAAGGAACAGAGCCAGACAATCTATGCCAAGTGCTGTGAACACAATAGTCCCAGCATGCTACATTTCTTGTTATGTGCTTTCAAGTAAATGCAGATTTATGGTGACCCTCCCACAGGGTGTTCTTGCCAAGATTTCTTCGGAGGAATTTGGCTTTGCCTTCCTCTATGGCTGAGAGTATGTGACTTGCCCAGCGTCTCCCAGTGGGTTGCCTTGCAAGACTCAAATCATAATACTATGCTGGCTCTCAAAAAACTATTAACAGGTTGCTTTAAACAAAACTGTGAAGCAGCTCAATTTAACCAAAAATATGAGAAATCAAACTAAGATCTCAAAACACAACTTAAACCCTGCCTAGCATGAGCCATCCCAGACTGTCTATGATATTACAGCAGCTAATCGGGAAGCAGCCAGAGGAACACCTTTTGCTGAAAAAGCCTCACTATAACATCCAAGCAGGACTGCAGCAGTCGACAAAGAGGCTGCAAGAGTCAAGAGGCAAAAGGGTAAATTGTAGAATTCATAGTTATTGGGGAAATCTTGGCAACCGTACTATATTTTACTTTTTGATCTTCAAGAAAGTTGGAGGCTTATCTTTTTTCATTTGAATGTTCATGCCTCTGAATATATTTCTGGGGAAAATTGATCTACGCAACAGGCAGGAGGTATTAAAACAGGGGGAGTGCATGTAACTCATCTATCTTTCATAGCAGCAATTCATAACCTTTTATTCTTGACTCTCATATGTTAACTCAATAATTTGAAGGCTTAGAAACATCCCAGAACTCCAGCAAAATGGTGATTTGTTTCTGTTATGAGTTGTTATTGAATAGGATCAAGTGTTACATCTGTTTTTGCAAAGGGTGACATTTTCTTCCTGGCGGTAGATAGATAAATATATAAATCAGAGACATGAAATGCATGTACACATTTTTTAAGCAATAAAAAAACCTAGGACTTTCCTACTTGCATCTTGTAAAAACAACAACACACCAATCTTTTTAAAAGAAGCATTTCTTAGTGAATGCAGCTGGAACTTCCAATCTATGTGAAATACACAGTATGCATTCATAGGAACTGGACCATGCTGACAGGTTTCTGTGAAAAGGGAGGTGATACTGCTGACTAGAATGGAAGGATTCAAAAGAAAATATTTTTCCAGTCCCTCAATATTTTAATAACTTTTTTTTTTGGTCATGGCTGCTTGCTTTATAACAGCAATGGGTTGCATCTTGTCTGTGAATGAATATTTGGTCTTAGAAAGATGTCAGAATGAAATATATATATTTCTCTTCTAGGTCACAATAGAGATGGTTTGAAATTAGAACCCGAAGACATTAGTGTAGCTGGGTAATCTTGAATGATATATTTTAGGATAACCTATGATTATTAAATCCCATGGAAGCATTTGTCTAAAATTTATTCTATTGGCTCATAAAGGGACTATGATCTGTTTTCAACTTATTTTTAAGCATTTGTTTAACATTAAGGATCGCAGGATTTATGGAACAGTAGTAATAGATGAGTTCTTTCTCATAGCTGCAGTTATCATCTCTGGAACAAAATGCAATTTCTGCCTGCAACTAGAAAATTTATGCAACACAAGTATATTCTCTTTCTGATCTAATATTGGTAGAACACCTAAATTATATTTGTATAAGCTTTAAATGGAGGGGTCCAATGCTTTAAATTCTGTTCTGCCAAATAGACTTCTTTAGTTTATAGAGGCTATAGTTATTTTATAGGTATCTATCTATCCCAGGAGGGTTGCCAGATTGAAAGCTGGAGAGGGCGCCTGTCCCTTTAATAGTTACATAGATGGGGGAATTTCAGCATGTGTTGCTTGTTACCTGTTTGCGTGACAAGCAACACCTGCTGAAATTCTCTCTTTTACACAGCGATTAAAGGGACAGGAGCTCTCTTCATTTTTCACTCTGGCAACCCTAATCCCTGTGGAGGCTGGTGGCTCCAATGTCCATGGGGCAGTGAATCCATTTCAGGATTTAGTCTGAACCTTAAAGAAGCTGTCCAAGGTGCTGAACATTAATGACAAAATAAGCTCACCATCTTGGATGACTGCTTTGAAATTTGTACTAAAATTCAGAGCAGTTTCACCATTCCACTGATGTCAGAACCTCCAGTTTCTGCTGATCCATGGCTCACACTTCCCCACAATATCAAAAGGACTTTTCAAAGCTTAAGTTTGGCTAGACGCCCTTTGTGCTACAGACTTTTGTCTTCTCTGTTGAATTCTATGTCATGTCAAAATAATTTCAGCATGCATTATTTAGATTTGGCATATGGGGAAAAATAACTTTCTTTTATGACTGGAACTGACGGCTGGCACACAGCTGGTGTGCCAGTATTCATACTTGAATTAAGTTGCTGTTTTGTAGAGAAATGTTTTCAGCTGAAAATCTTATGTCATCTCCTTAAGGATTTAATCTCCGTTTGAGGCATACACAGAAATGATCATCTGTAATGCTGGTCCAAACCCCAATTCCATGCTGTTTCATCTTTCTGTTCTAGAGTTTTGAGGCTTTTCAGAGTTGTTGGATGGCAAGGAGGTAATGTTCAAGAAACAATCTGGAGAATATAACCAACACAGCTTTTGAATATGTTTCCCCCTATTTATTTTTTTGGTCTGCAAACACAAATGTGAAGACATAGTTTGTACAGGATGACGCCATCCAGAGAGTATCAGTATTGAAAATGGTTAACAAATGGTTAGGAACACAGTGATGTGTTGATGACAAGAGAATGTACCTGTAACTTCAGGAATGAGGTGAATAAAGATCCTTCCATCTCTTAAAAATACTACTTAAGTGCAGATGGGGAAAAATGCTAACTTACTGTCAGAGATAAAAGAAAGTGGATACAAGAGAACCATAATTGCTCATAATATTTATGATAGATACAGTTCATATGTTCAACTCATCTTTAGTGGAACTAATTTTGCATGGTAAGCCATAGGCAGAGTTAAGTCTGTTAGTAATGATTTCCTTCAATAGTAAATGGGAGAGAGCCATAGCTCAGTGGTGGAACAGATGTTTTGTGTGTGGAAGGCACCAGAGTTCAATCTCAAACATAAAAATATTGAGTAGTAGGTCATGGGGAATGAGGAGAACTGCTGCCAGTCAGGATAGGCAACTGGCTAACACTGGCAAACAATTTGACTTGCTCTATGGGGCAGTTTCACATGTTCCCATGCCTTCCCCATCTTTCCACATCTGCTGCTGTTGCTCCCATGGTCTTCCTCTGCTGTATACACTTAATAATGTTATTGAGCTGCTAGGAGATGTAACTCCCTGGGGAAAAAAATCAGGGACCATGTACAAGTGTTCTCAAGAATAATGAATTAATTGTAGCCTACCTCTGGAGCAGTTGTGGCCAGCCGCCTTACTCTTAGGTACCATTCTGTGCTTCTGACAATGGTTTGAGGGTCAGCAATATTGTCACATTTAAAAAAATATTTTCACAGTGCAATCACCTCATATATGTTCAGATGGCCATCTAGCACTGGGGTTCTAAATGAGAAGGCGATTGTTCTTGGACGTAGCTGAACTGTTATGCTCCAATTCCAAGTGAATGTGTAACAACAATGGAGACTATCTCAGTCCGTTATAATTTGATGTAAAAGAAAAAATAATCCTCTCCCCTACAGTTGCAACTGGGTAGACCATATTTATTTAGAATTGTCAGGGAGAAAATTGACAGGGCCAGCCTTACCTCATTTCTACTTGCTTCTTTATCGTCAAAATTCCTGAATTGGCATTTTGTCAGCACAAAACTAATAGCTCAGTGCAATCACTCATGATGACCAGTCCTTTAGCCTTGAAAAGACTATTTTGCAAAGGTTTATACCTTTTCAAGTTTGGAGCACTCTCTGAGAAACTGGAGTTATTTTAATATTTGACCATTTAGGGTCAAATTGAATTGAAAAAATAGTTTGAAAAAGACTATGATTCAGACTTTTAAACATACACACATACACACACTAACCACATCTTGGACTAATTTTTTTTTTTTTTTGAGGGGGAAGGGAAAACCTGGCATATGCTTACATTTTAATTTTATGTCACTCATTTAAACCATATTTCATTGAATTAGGTAATGATCATGTGAATTTTTGGCTGTTCCAGCTTGCTGAATTCATGTATTCCCAGACAAGGAGACAGAGCAGCAGAACATGCACTCTCCAAAGTGAAGCATCTTGTGGTCAGGTTTTTAGAAACTGGCCTACCCAACAAAACAACAACAAAAACAAAGCAGGGCAAGTCCATCAGTGTGCAACACAGCTGCCATAACCTGTCAGTCCTGAGAGGATGAGCTTTGACAGGACTCCACAGAGGCTTAAGTGGTTTAAGAGCCAAATGGCTCTGTGTTCAAGAGACGTAAATCTCTCCTATCTTTTCCAGATGACTTTGAAAATATTAGGGTGGGGTGGCTTTCTCCATTAGAGTCTGCCTACTAACTTTGGAACAGGGCTGTAAATATTAGTTGCACATTTCAGGAGAGAGGATTGTATTCCAAATATGCTGTGCTGAAATCATGCTATAACTGGGGATGCAAACCAATTTTTCTCCCTGTTATGAAAACAAGATAGGCAGAGACAGAGTATAACACACTTGCCAAAGTGTGACACAGTTACCAAAGTGTGAGAGCGTGTCCTCTATTCTGGGGTCCTCTACTCCTCACTGTACATATCTGTTTTGGGAGATGCTCCAGATGTGAAGCTAGGAGACCTATGGCCTTCTGTAGCTCAGAGTTAAAAACTTGCTGTGCCTGATACTTGATGCTTATTGGTCTGTCCCAACTAGAACAGGCTCACTGGCTCAATTATTGAATGCTGAATCAACATGTAGGTAAATCTCACTGATTCAATATGTCTGTTTTATTTGGGATTAGCAATAAAGTTCAAACCAATTGTTCCAAATGTAGTATGCAACTAACACTTTGTTTCTTCCTCAGGATGGCAGGAATATTTGAAAATATTCAAATAATGTTTTTAAGTGTTGAGAAATCCTGATGAGAAAGGTTCTGGACTGACAAGAATCTTCACAGTTTGGGACTTTATGCAAAATTTCCACATGGTTGTTTTATGCAGAAAAAGTATTTTCCTGCACAGAAAAAGGTGTAATTGGAGACTATGGCCACTTCTGCAATAGACTATTATAGTGCTATTATTCCACTTTCAATATCCTGTGGAATCCTGGGGTTTGCAGTTTAGGGAGGGGCCTAAACTGCAAACCCCAGGATTCCATAGGATGTTGAAAGTGGAATAATTGCACTATAACAGTGTAGGGCAGAAATGGCCTTACTCTGCACCAAAATTCTCATGTGGGCAACTTGCATAGCAAGCAATATTTTCTGCACAAGAATTTGCATTTTACACACAGCAAACAATATTTCTACATACAATATTTATATCTTTACAAAAAAATGCTATTTCCAGTGCAGAAACTGTTGCTTTCTGTACAAAACAGCCAGATGTGAATTTCCTGCAGAACACGTTCTGAATTGTGAATAGGCATCAAAAACTGTGGTTTTATACTTTGGAGTTGGCCCAATAAAGGTAACACTACTTGTGAATTTTTTGTTGTAGGTTTCAAAGTCTTTCTTGCAGTAGGAAAAAAAATGCTAAAATTACTTATTGCTTCCTTTGAGAAGAAACATGGCCATTTCTGCACTACACTGTTACAGTGCTATTATCCCATTTTCAACATCCTATGGAATTCTGGGGTTTTCAGTTTAGAGAAGGGCCTTTAGAATTTTCAGCCAGAGAGCTCTTTGGCCTCAGTAAGCTATAAACCCTGGAATTCCATAGGATGTTGAAAGTGGAATAATAGCACTATGATAATGTAGTGCGGTAATGGCCTTAGTGAAGAATTACATCCCTGTCTCCTTCTTACAAGCATAATCTGGAAAGCTGTTTTATTATTCCTAATTACAGGGTATGAAGCAGGAAAATGTGGCCTTGCAGTTGCATGGGACCTCCTATTGCATTTTTTCCAGGTGATTTGCCTATCTGTAATTTTTCTTTTTTGCTTCTATTTTTTTTTTTACTAAGTAAAAGTTAAAAAACCCCACACACAAATCAAACATTCAAAACAACAAAGCAACAACAAAAATTACATCCAAAGATATCCCAATCTAATTTATACCTATTAAGGTATTTATTTGATCTCATAGTTATTAATTGTTGTTTATCACTTACCATTTTAATTATTTACTTAGTTTCTCAAGTTCACAATTCACAATTCTAGATTACTTTATACTAATGATCAATCATGGTAAGATAACAATCATCTATACAAAAAAATTAAAAACAACAAACAGAATACATCTTCTAAATCTACTTTTACACTTCTCATATAGTAATATAAATTTTAAATATCAAAACCTATTGTCATTAGATCACCTTCATTCTTTTTTAAGAAATCAATCAGCCACTTCCATTTGGACAAAAATTCATTTTGTGTTCTGCCTTTTATCCTGTGCGTAAGCTTGTCTAATTTGATAATTCTACCCTCCATGGCATTTTTTAAGCCCCCAATTTTCAAAGACTCCCGAGAACCACCACTCCTGGAAGCCTCCTGTTGCAGCAATTCACCTTTTAAATAGGTTGAAAGACTCTCCCCTCCTGCACTGTTCAATGTGAAAAATCCATCTTTTTACATCCAATGTAAAATTAAAATTAAAATTAAAAAAAAACCCCACCAAAAGTCCATTTGAAGAATAGATAAACTTCTAGGGTTGTTTATTTATTTAGACAGCTTGAGGAAGCCCTGAGGGGTTCTAAGAGCAGAAAACTGACCCTGGGACCCACCAAAGTTTCCCATTCCCATTATGGTGTCTATAAATAGTTCAGTACTGTTAGCCTGTTGCAATGTTTAAAGGGCTGCCTTTCTGCTCTTTGCTTCACAGCATGGTAAAGAATCACAAATTTAGATGGAATAGAGATCCTAAGTCAAAAGCGGTCACTTCCTTTAGTCAGCAGACTCCATTGGATCTCTTGGAATCTACATCTGCCATGAGATTTCTTTTCAAACTGCAACAACTGCAGCATCTCTCTATGGCACCAAAAGATCCTCTAGAACTTTCTTGCACCTTAAATGACGGAGGAAGCTGCCATGACATTGTTGTTCACCATAAAGCCCTGACAGTCTGAAGAGAAGCAAGAGGAACACCATATTTTGTGTTAATGGTAGCATAATTTGTGGATATACCATTTTTTTTTTCCTGGACAAAGCAATGCCTTTCAGACTTTTCCAGGAAGATAGCCATATTAGTCTGTGGCAGCAAAAGAACAGACTCTTGTGGTGCTAAGGTGACTAGTAAGTTTTATTTGGCATAGGGCCTGTGTGCATCATAGTATTCACAGATCTTCCACTGCCTGAGGTGGTGGACATACCACTGCTACTCTACCATGATTGGAATATCACAATTGAAAAAAGAACAGATGTGGCAGAAAAGCAAAGGGAGTAGCATTATATGTCAATTATATATATAATGTCAATGACACTATATGTCAAAGACAAATTCAGTTGTACAGAAATTCATGAGAATGATCATAGTGGACCAGCTGAGAGCATATAGGTAAAAATAATTAGGGAAATAAATAATTGCAACATTGCAGAAGGAGTTTACTACAGGCCACCAATCAAGAAAAGGTGGTGGATGGTGGTAACAAATCTCAGGAATCTCAAAGCTGCAAGAATTAGTAGTTATGGGGGAGTTCAATTACCCTGCTATCTGCTGGGAGACTAACTCTCTCCAGCAGATTCTTGATGAGACTTGCAGATAATAATTTCTTATTTTAAATGGTAGAGGAAGAACAAGGGGATCAGCAATTCCAGACTTGAGATTTTGGTCACTGGAATCAAGTAGTTGGTACTTCAGGGGTAAGTGACTATGTAATGCTAGAATTCACAATTGTGGGACAGGGCAAAGAGGATTATAGTCAAATACTGACCTTGGATTTCAAGAAAGCTGATTTTAACAGGCCCAGAGAATTACTGGGTGGCATCTCATGGCTAGAGATGCTAAAGGAAAAAAAAATACCCAGCAAAAATGAGAGTTCTTGAAAAAAGAGTTGCAAAAAGCACTATTACAAATACTTCCATGGAAGAAGACACTGGAAAAATCCGAAAAAGTCAATGTAGCTGCCCAGCAAACTCAAGGAGGAAGTCAAAAGGAAAAGGAGTATGTACACAGAGTGGAAAGAAGAACAAATCATCAAGGATTGTGTAGCCCAGTTGTGTAGCTCATGTTGGCAGGAATAGTATAAGGAAAGCTAAAGTTCAGGATGAGCAGAGACTGGCTAGGAAAGAAAGGACTTTTTTCAGATACATTAAAGGCAAGAGAATGACCAAGGAAACAATGGGGCCACTGTTCAATAAGGATGGCAAAACACTAACAGATCACAATGAAAAGAGAGAACTATTCAATACTATTTTGCCTCAGTATTTTTTTCCCCCTGTGTGCTTCCATGCAGCAGCAAAGACCTTGGCAAGGGATCTGGATTGTAAATCAAGACTGACAGGCAGTTAGGAATCACTTAGCTAACCAAAGTGAGTTCAGATCTTTAGAGCCAGATGAACTGTATTCCATGCTGATGTACTCTCTGAATCCCTTGCCATCATTTTTGTGGAATCTTGGAGACAGGTGAGGTGCTAAAGGACTGGAGAAGGGAAAACATTGTCCCCCACTGTCACCAGTTTAATAGATGGTGGGAATGCTGTAGATGTCATTTATCTGGATTTCAACAAAGCATTTGATAAGGTCTGCTATAATATTTTAATTACAAACCAATTAAATGTGGAAAAGTTGGAAGCATTGTCAGAAGGACCAATAACTGGTTGGAAAATTGTGCTCAAAGAGTTGTCATCAATGGCTGTGCTTTATACTGGAAGAAGGTCTCAAGTGGAGTGCTTCAGAGTTCTATCCTGGGGCCATTATTGTTCAACATTTTTATCAATGACTTAGGTGATGATGTGGTAGGTATCCTTATCAAGTTTGCAGATGACATAAAGCTGGGAGAGGTGGCTAAGCCACTGGGGAAAAGGAACAGAATTAATATGACCTAGATACATTAGAAAATTGGGCAGAAATTAATAAAATGAAATTCAATAAAGATAAATGCAAATTTCTACATTTAGGCTACAAAATCCAAATGCACATGTATAGGATGGGAGCTACATGGTTCAGCAAGTACTACATATGAAAAGGGCCTTGGAATTGTTGATCATGAGTTGACCTTGAGCCAGCAGTGTGATGCTGCAGGAAAGGAGGCTAATACTCTTTTAGCCTGTGTTAATAGAAGCATAGCTTCCAAGTCAAGAGAAATAATAGTCCCACTATATTTTGCAGAGGTTGGTCCTCATCTGACATACCACATTGAGTTCTGGGAACCTCATTTGATAAGTTGGAGCAGGTTCAGAGAACAGCAACAAGGATAACAAGAGGTATGAAGAACAAAACCTATGAGGAAAGGTTGAAGGAACTGGGAATGCTCAGCTTGCTGAATAGAAGACTGAGGGTTGATAGGATTGTACTCTTTAAATACCTCAAGGGCTGTCACAGAGAGGAGGATGCAGGCTTGTTCTCTGTTCCCTGCAGAATAGGACCAGGTTTCATGGTTTGAAGTAACAAGAGTAGATTTCCATTGAACATTAAACTTCTTGACAGTAAGAGGAGTTTTACAGTGGAACCAATTGCCTGGAGAGGTGGTAGGGTCTCCTTCTTTTGACATCTTCAAAAACAGGATGAATAGCTACTTGTCAGGGATGTTCTAGCTGGAGATCCTGCACTGGGCAGGGGGCTGGACCATGAGGGTCCTTCTAATTCTATAATTCTATGATTTCATGGCTCTGTCTTGAATTCTATGACTCTGCTCCCACTTACTATTTCCATTAGCTGAAAATATGCTGTCTTGCTCCTATCAGCTCTGTATATCAGCTCTGTGCAGGCAAAAGTGGAAAGGCAGTGGAGGGTCAGCAAGAAGGAGTAGCACAGGTAAGATCACAAGGAGGAGCACTACAAGCTATTGCTGCACTAGTGAACAGGAAGTGGGGGAGGCAGCAAGAAAGATAGCAGCTCCTCACACCATAGCAAGTAAGGTGAGCAGGAAATGGGCACCACAGCAAGGAAGAGTAATGAGCAAGCAGTTCAATGGGAAATGTAGAGGGCAAGAGATGGAGGAGCAGAGGGCGACTGAATAGCAGTGAACGGAGCAGCAAGGAGGAGGAGAAGGAGTAGCAGCACTTTATGACTGAGGCCCTTTCCACACTACACTGTTATAGTGCCATTATTCCACTTTCAGCGTCCTATGGAATCCTGGGGTTTGCAGTTTAGGGAGGGGCCTTTAGAATTCTCAGCCAGAGAGCTCTTTGGCCTCAGTCAACTATAAACCCCAGAATTCCACAAGATGTTGGAAGTGGAATAATAGCAGTGTAACAGTGTAGGGAGGAAATGGCCTGAGCATGAGATGGAGGCAAAGGGGATTAGGAAGAAGGTGCATTGAGATAGCAGTAGTGGGACCCTCTCAATGAGGTGAATAGTGCAGTCATCAGTTCCTGGCATCTTGTGCCTAAGGCAGTTTCCTTACCTGCCAGATGAGATGGAGAGCCCTGTTCATGAACTGCATCTCAGATCAAATGCATGAAGTGTTGCCTCAGGTTATTTGCAGATTATTATTTATCAGCCTGGGTGGGAAGATGGAATGCACAAAAAGTGCAAATGTTAGCAATTACCTTTACTATGATCATTAACAAACTGTACTTGGGTGGTAGCATAGACATCCTAGCATAGATGAGCTGATCAATAAATTTATTGTGATGAAAAACTGAATAGGACAATAAAAGTCAAACCAGACTATAGTCTGGTTAAAATAAAATATTTGAGCAATATCTCTGAAGAAAACCATGCCTTGCTTTCCCTCTGTAATCCCTATTGTTGCCCTCACTTTATTCTGCATTTCTTCCTGCTGATCAGTGTTCAATGCCCTCAGTACCCACTAGGATTTGGTTCCAGGGCCCCCTGTAGATACCAGAATTTGTGGATGCTCAGGTCCCATTATGTAGAAAAAATGGAATACAGAAATATAGGATGGGGGACACGTGGCTGGATGGTAGTATGTGTGAAAGGGATCTAGGAGTCTTAATAGACCACAAGCTGAACATGAGTCAGCAGTGTGATGCGGCAGCCAAGAAAGCCAATGCAATTCTCGGCTGCATCAATAGGAGTATGGTGTCCAGATCGAGGGAGGTACTTGTACCACTCTACTCTGCTTTGGTTAGACCTCATCTTGAATACTGTGTCCAGTTCTGGGCACCCCAATTCAAGAAGGACATGGTCAAGCTGGAGCAGGTCCAGAGGAGGGCGACCAAAATGGTGAAGGGCCAGGAAGCCAAGCCCTATGAGGATAGACTGAGAGAGCTGGGTATGTTTAGTCTGCAGAAGAGAAGGTTAAGAGGGGACATGATAGCTATGTTTAAATATTTGAAGTGATGCCATGTCGAGGAGGGAGAGGGCTTGTTTTCTGCTGCTCCAGAGACCAGGACAAGGAGCAATGGATTCAAGCTGCAGGAAAGGAGATTCCACCTGAACCTCAGGAAGAACTTCCTGATGGTCAGGGCTGTCCGGCAGTGGAATATACTGCCTCGGAGTGTAGTGGAGTCTCCTTCCTTGGAGGTCTTTAAGCGGAGGCTGGATGTCCATCTATCGGGAGTGCTTTGAGGGCGTTCCTGCATGGCAGGGGGTTGGACTGGATGGCCCGTGTGGTCTCTTCCAACTCTACATTCCTATGATTCTATGATTCTATGATTCTATGGACAATGATGGACTAAATGGTGTCTGTTATACAAAATGGTAAAATCAAAGTTTGCTTTTTGTGACTTTTAAAAATTATTTTCAAGTCGTGGTCAGTTTAATCTGTGGATACAGAATCCACAGAAATGGAGAACTGATTATATGTCATTTGTGGAGCTTCTTTGTGATGTTCACATAGCTGTATAAACTTCTGCAATCTATTTTTTTTTTTTTAAATGGCAAAAAAAAATAAAATGATACCACTGGAAAATGGTGCATATGACAAAATATCAGTCATCTTCATAATCAGCAGCAGCAATCTCTACTACACTGGTAATATACGAGGCTGCTTTACTCGCCCCTTCCCCATTTATCCCCTCAGAAACCCTGTAATGAAAGTTTGATACAGAGAGATGGTGATGAGCCAATGACACTGTAAGCTTGGTGACTGAGCAGGGATTTGAACCTCAGTTTCTCTGTTCCCAGTCTAGAACTCCAAAAGCACTATACTGGATCTCTCAAATCAGTACATGCTATGTAAATGGCATCAAGCCTAAACCTATTCAGAACAGGTTTAGTTCCATTCCTAAGTTGGTTTATCTAGTGACCACTAAAATAGGCACAAGCATAATGGAATAAATAATAAATGCTACTGTTATCGATATGCCAGAATTATAAGATAGAAATTCCATGAGATCCTTGTCTCTAATGTCCAAATCAATTCTTTTTTATATATTAAAAACTCTATTAAATATATCATGAAGATATGTAATAACAAGAGATTTCATCCTCAGTTTTAGACTTTGGGTATTCTATTTTAAATTAGAAATAAAGGCAACATTGGCTGGTTGAGAGAATTGGTTTAGTCATACTTTCAACTATTCCTGCTCTGTTTTATTGGTATTGAAAATTTTATAATATATTTGGGATTCATTTATATACTTACCATGGGAATTTTTATGGGTTTGGAGCTGAAAACCTCCAAGAGTTCATTGAAGAGTGTGATTGCAATAGGCAAATTTTCCGACTGTATTTTTTCTGATAAATTATATTTTGCTTCTCTGGAATTCTAACCAGAAAGTAATTTTTTTCTGATGTGTGTGAACTATAAAATATATGAAAAATGTGGGATGTTATCGCTTTTTCAAAAACCAATTGCACGATATGTGTTAACAGGTCCAAGCCAACTTTAGTATCTCAGGAGCCAATCAATTTGTAACTGAAATTGCAGCCCACTGTGGGAATTTAACAGTGTGTGTGAGACATACGGTTATGGAACATAATAAATTACACCGTCCAAGAAATATTGCAGAGTTTGGCTTAGATGCAATGCAAAAGTCTAGTGATGACCTGAAGAATTTGGCCTGCCTCAGCTGGCCAATTAACAGAATCCTGTACCTAGATATAAAAATATTACCTGTGTAATCTGTACTGTTTGCTGGTGTTATGTTCACTTTTCCTACTTGAGTTGAAAGTCCAGATCACCACAGGTCCAGTTCTACATGGCTGAGAAGGTCAAGGCTGATCACCAGAGCTTGCAAAGGAGCCTAAAGCCTGCAAGACCAGCAAATGTCCTATATCAACCTAACAATTATGTGTTCCTTGCAAAGCCTACCAAGAAGATTCAAGATTGCAATATTTGGAAAATCATATCTCAGTTTACTAAGTCAAGATATGAATGAACTTCATTCACTTACAGCAGGAGGAGAAGACGTGGGAAGTGACATAGTCCTAGATGGTTCAAAATTCGTGCAGAGGAAGGAGTGAAACAGTTGTATGCAAATAGGATCACAATCAGGAATAGGCAGGGAACACAGTTATATCCAATCTACAAGGAGATATTTCCTCTATACAGCTAGCAAGCAACAAGGTAAAGGTACACAAGTGAGACAAGTGAAGGACAGGAGGGAGATTTTTTTGAAAGGTAACTCAGGAACACAGGAAGAATATAGAAGATGAGCTTTTCTCTTATAGCACTCCCACATCTCCTTCTGGTCAAAATACAGGATCATACAACAGAGGAAGAAGCTAATTGGTGGTGGTGGTGGTCAGGAGAATAAGCATTTTCATCAGTCTCTCATCAGTCTCCAGGTTATGCATGTAGAATAGTAAACAAACCCCAAAAGGCTTCTAATAACACCTTTGGGATATTAAGGGAGTGGGACAGTAAACCATCAACTCTGAATCATGTTTAGAGAGAGATAGAGAGGTAATTAGGGGTTTGGTGGATGGGTTTCAAAAGAGAGGGATTGCCGAGCAGGTAAACTGCTCCTGGAATGTTAAGGAGTGGGGAGGGAGAGGGAGAGGGAAACTAAAAAACATTCCAACAAAAAATACAATTCAGATTTCCTAAAATGAATGGAAGTTTCTTGCCCTCCTTCAGCTGATACCAACAGAATACAGATGCAATGGGCAGTTGCTTACAGAGGCACGCATTGGGATGTCTCTTAAGTGCAGGAAACAAAAAGCAATGAGCAAGTGAGTGGCTGTCAAGAAGGGGCACAGAAGGAAACTGTGAGCGGGGAGGGTGCAAAGAACTTTTCAGTACTTTCAGGAATTAACAACACCAACATAGCTGAGAGTGTGTCAAAACAAAACTTTGCCTAATGTATCTGGAGGGTGCTTTATGTGTCCTTATGTGCAGGGGCACAAGTTTTGTTCATAGCTGAGATCATCTGCTCCGCATAAAGACCTTCCTTTTCTATGATGTCATTTGGCCAAAACCCTTCCTAGTCCCTCATTTTCTTTATGCAGAAAGAGACATGGTGTTCCATGCTTCTTTCTACTTGGAGAAAGCCCCCTTTGTGCATCCCTTACCATCCTATTGGGTGGTGAAGGAAATGAAATTTACCTCCAGTCTCAATCCCCGTTGGGAACATAAGCAGGATGTGAGGAAAGTAAATCCCACTGGTATCTTCAAGCAGGCACTGAACATAATGATAGACCTCTGCCTGGCACATATTCCCTTTGAGGAAGATGAGTAGAGTGGGATGAATCCAATGGCTGTTTCTGAGATAGCAAAATTTTTCCCCGAGCCTGCTTGTCTTTGCCATTAAAAACATGACCATGGTGGGAAGGGAATTGCTATGAAATCTCTGATCAGAGGCTGGATCCCATCCTGCTGTGTTACCTTACTTGGAGTTGGGACTTCAAGAAGGGGGAGAGATTTGTAAAAGAGATATCACTCATACCTTTTGTAGTCAGAGCTGGGACCTCTGTAGGCTGGATTAGTTGGGCTTGGAAGTTCCCTTTACCTGTTATTAAGCTAAGACACAATGGTCAGAAGGTGACCTCTCTAATGTAGTCCTTGTAGGAGAATATCAGGTTGCTTTCCCTGACTTTCTGTTCAGTTTTGTAGATTGTGTTGGTGAGATAATGAAAACCTGACATAAACACACTCCCACTTAGCTGAAACTAAATGCTGGATAATATACATTGGTTAGTCAGAGGTGTTAGCACAGTGATTCTCAATCCATGATCCTGTAGACCTTTTCATCATCAGTTCCCACAAGCCCCGACCAGCATAGATGATGACTAGGAATTCTGGGAATTAAGTTAATGTCCAAAACATCTGGGCAGAGGGGAAGATTGAGAATGATTGTGGTAGCATAAGAACAACCTAAAGACGGGTAACTTGAACCACAGAGGAGGCACTCATGAACAGCATGGAAATGTCTTGTTTTAATTGACAACCTATCAACCCAAGACATCATTCTCTTATAATACATAGGAGTGCAGTACATGGATCTCTCCCTCCACCTTCACCCCTTTCTCTCACACATAATTAAACTAATATAGTTCCAAATATTATATAGATTCATTACCTAGAGAATAATATATAATGTTTTATGTGTGCTTTTTAATGAGAGAAATAAGGTATGTTTAACCTCACTGTGGAATAGTTACACTGGCATCTGCTTTTTTTTTTAAAAATAAGTCTTATTTTTTCATGATCATATTAAAAATGGAAAGAACTCATGTGTATTAATTTGGGAATAAATAAGACATTTTTAATTAACAGCGCGCGCTCTCTCTCTCTCTCTCTATATATATATACACACACGTGTGTGTGTGTGTGTGTGTGTGTGTGTGTTTCTGAATCTAATTTCTTTTTGGCTGGTATAAACACTATGGAACAGAAGTTAAATTTCATTAGAAAAAGGAAGGAAGGAAGGAAGGAAGGAAGGAAGGAAGGAAGGAAGGATAGGCTGTCAGACATTAGAAATACACAAAGGCCTGGTAACTCCAAAAGAAACTTCCTTCCTTTCTTCCTTCCTTCCTTCCTTTCTTGTTCAGTAGAGCAAATGAACATTTTCAGTCTGTTGTATGTGCGACTGCCTGGATGTTTAATTGGCAAACCAATGTGGAAAAGCTAGGCCCATGTGAACCAAAATAAAGATACGTTTTAGTAGTGATTATGAACTGTGCTTAAATAAAGTTGACTGCTAGGATGAAGCATTACTTTTAAATGAGCAATATAGAAAGAGGACTCCCTGCACCTTTCCACCAGTTTTATGGTTTAATGAACAGAAGTGTATACAAGCACACTGAATCCTAGTATGTCAGCCTTGGCCTGTCTAGCTTTCCAGTCTGATTGTCTCCTATCACTGCTAATGCTATTGTTCCTCCTCCTCCTTCTTCTTGGCCGCCTGGTAAAATTTAACAAGACATTACACTGGTAGGTGGTTAAAATGGAAAGTGTCAGCTCTGCTCAGAGTGAGGTAATTGGGTGCACAAACCATTATTGGTTTCAAGTCTCTAAAAGGTTGGAGACTGGGCTGAAGGGGGTAGAAAATAGGATATTTCACTCCACTGGCTTTTCCCATCTCTAGTATTTGAGTTCAGGGAACTTTGCTAAATACACCTGACCAGATACCAGAAGAGAAGATGACAATAATGGACAAGTGAAACACACCAAGAGAGTCCAACATGCAAGAATAGGGCCAGCCAAAGATATTTGACTGCCTGAAGGTTGGCGTCTTTCCCAACATTCAACATTTTGAAGCTAAATGGGTTGGCAGGTGAATGTTGCTTCAGTATTGACAACAGGACAATTCTTTCCTGAATATCTTAGGTCAAGAGGCTGTCTTAAAGGACATAGAGGGAAGATTATTATCTCTCTTTTCTAAAACAGAGAAAAGACCAGTTCTCACTGTTTATAGTCCAAGAAATGAATGCCAAACTACTATATTTTAAACAAAAGAATTTTGAATTTGCAAATAAATTGAGGAAGTGGCTCATAAACAGGAACAGATAAAGAAATCTGTCACAAAGATCAAGAAGAAAGATCAGTATGTAATGGACAACTTGAAAATATTAAAAACCTTTGAGAAATATTATAGAAGTTTATATGACTATAAATAAAAAGTAAAGTTTAGGTGGGCCTATTACAACTATGGAGATTCTGGAAGCGGTCAAAAAGGTTAAGGCTGGGAAAGTTCCAGGCCCAGATGGACTATCTGCAGTATATTAGAAGAAGTTTGAATGTGAGTTACTTCAAACACTAAAGATGGTGCGTAATGAATTATTGGGAAAAGGACGAATACTAGACTCCTGGAGAAACACCTATACTATAGTGATTCATGAAGAAGATAAGATGAGACATTAACAAAGAATTGTAGACCTATGTCATTACTAAACAATGACTATGGCCCTTTCCACACCTTACCTTTCTCCAGAGCTGGGGTGCGGGGATCGCACAAGCAGCCTCCAGTGAGAGGCTCTTGCGTCCTTGGTCCTTCAGCTCCGTGTGAGCTTCCTGCTCAGGTGAGAGCCCTGCCTCTTCCTTCCACAGTGCAGCCTGGGACTTTCCCAGGCTGTGCTGGGGCAGGAAGCATGACCAGCGTGGCTCCGGAGGCTCCGCATGCCAGGTAAGTGCGCGCAGGGCCCAGAAGCAATGCGCGATCGTGCACCATTTTCGGCTTCTAGCCGAAAATGAAAAGGTGTGTGTGATTGGTGCCTGCCAGCCCCTGGAGTGTCATGTGATTGTGAGTGCATTGTGCAGATCGCTCCTCACAATTGCACAATGCTCCAGGCCCTCTTTCGCATGGAAAATACCATACAAAAAGGGCCTATGAGATTTTTATTTCTATTTTTGGAAGCAAATTGAGGAAACATATTTCTCAGTACATCAGTCCAGATCAGAACAGATTTTTGCCAAAAAAAGACAATTTAGGAGTACTGTAAGAACTGTTCTTAATATTATCAAATATTTAGAACATCATAATGTCAAAAAAAGCTGTTTTGATTTTTTTTTAGATGCAGAGAAAGTGTTTGATAATATTTCTTGGAATTACTTATTTAAAGTATAGGAGAGGATGGACTTTGGTGAAAATATTATTCAGGCAAAAAAGACAATATATTAAGTTCAAAAAGCTCAGATTTTTTGGTAAATAGCAATGCAACAACACTTATTGAGATATAAAAAGGAATTAGTAAGCTTGTCCTCTATCATCTTTGCAGTTTATTTTGATGCTGGAGACTTTACTGAAAGATATCAGACAAAATGACAGAATTTGTGGAGTGAGGATAAAAAAAGGACAGGTATAGGTGGAGGGGTTATGCAGATGATTGTATGACAGCACTCAAAATCCATTGGAGTCAATGAAGATTGTTTTGGAAAAAAGTTGTTTGGGACATGCTCTGGGTTTAAAGTGACCTATGATAAAACAAAAGTATTGACTAAAAAAATGACTTCAGAAGAGGAAAATGTATTAAACATTCTTTTTAATTTTAAAGTAAAAAAGGGGATTAAATATCTTGGAGTTACAATTATGAAGAATATTGTTTCAAAGCAATCATGGAAAAAATCTGAAGAAAGAAATTAAAAGAGACTTTGAAAAATGAGGAAAGTTAAATTTATCCCTTTTGGAAAGAATTGTAGCAATACAAGCGAATGTTTTGCCAAGATCTTTATTCTACTTCCAAATAATTTCTCTCAAAAGAAATGGAATAAACTTTAAACAATGGAAGAAAGAAATTTTCAGATTTGTTTAACCGACAAGGACACCCAGAATAAAATTTAAAATATGTTATGATGTTAAATAAAGGAATGATTTGGGAATTCCTAATATTAAATTGTATTATGACACCAGTTGTTTTGTTTGGTTGAAGGAATGGACAGTGCTTAGAGATGAGAGACTTTAGGAAGTTGAAGATCATGATTTAAGATTTGGGTGGCATGGTTATGTATGGTATGATAAAGTTAACACATGCTGAATTTAAAATCATTGTACCAAAAAGACACTCCTATTTGTTTGGTATAAATACAAGCAGAAACTTTTCCCTAAGATACTACTAGCCACCTCACTGCAAGAAGGCATTTTCAGGATAGAATAGGTTAAAAAATAGAGATGGTTGTTTTATAGTACCGTTTGTACTTTGGACAATAAAACTGGAAGTTTAAATCAAGTAAGATACTTCTTAAGGGAGGCAAAGATCTTAATTGGTTTGCTTATATGCAACTCAAGAATATAGTTAATCGAGATACGAGAAATCTAGCCATAGTGGTTTGATAAAATTGGTTTTATTTAGAGTTGTGTAAAGATGATGACCATGTAACTTAAAATTTGTGCAAATGGCTTTTGAAACTAGAGACAGAAGATGTAAAAGAGCAGATGATAAGTTGGGCCCCAAATTTTGGGCACAATGGTCACATGGATGTATGGGAAAAAATGTGGTCTAAAGATATAAAATTTACTTCATGTAGTAATTTACAAGAGAACATGTATAAGATGATAGTATTCAACCCCAAATAAGCTGCCAAAAATGTCTCAGAATGTTTCAAATCAATGCTGGGGATGTCAAGATAAAGAGGGTTTTGAGGCTGTGTTCCATTAGTATTCCCTTCTGACATTTTGCCTGCTTCCGTGGCTGGCATTTTCAGAGGATCTGGTGGCATGGAAGTGAGACAGAGTATATATACTTGTGTAGTTCCCAGGTGGGAAGAAGCAATTTGCATATGTTACAGTTGACCTGTGTGGTGGCCTATTGTTAAATGGGATATCCCCCAGGGTTGATTGTTAGTCAGGGGATATGTGTAACAGTGCATTAAGTACATTAGCAACCCATTGTATTGTTCCTTGTAGAGGGACCTCCAGAATCTGGGTGGTGGTCATTGGCATATTTTGAGTTGATTTTAGTGTTCTTCAGTACTGGTGGCCAAATTTTGTTTACTTTCCGAGTTTCTTCTTTCCTGTTTAAATTGTCCATGTGTTTATGGACAATGGCCGTGAAAGCCTTTGGCTTTACATAAAATAGAGATTATGTGCTAAACAGAAACCTGGAAGGTCCAGTTACAAGAGTGAAATTTTAGAGTTTTCTGCTGCTTCTTAGAGTCATAGTAGTATGCCCTTATATCACTTTAGCACTACGACTGTACCCCCCCTCAAAAAACAAAAAACAAACCCCACCCTGAGGGGGGGAAATACAGAAAATACAAATAATGTGCCAGATGAAAATTTGTTATTTCCACTTACCAGATTGATGCTTTATTTCTTCTCATCTTTTAAATATTATAATACTAAATTTGTATGGCCTTGTATTATTTTACTGTTATGACAGAAAATGGAAAAAATGGAAAGAATATATGAAATGGGGAAAGGGTATTCTGGCAGAGGAGCATACAGAGAGAAGTATGTGCCACTTCTCCACAGAGGTGGAAGTGGGAACAACAGCGAATCATGCCCATTCTATCTCACAAACACATCTCAAGCAAGAGAAAAGAATGGTTCAAAAAAAAAAAAAACCATGAAGAATTGGGTACAGTGCTGCAATCAGCAAGAAATGAAGGCCAAAAACCCTGCAAGTTAAAGGGACGACCAGATGTTGGAGTGGAAAAGCTGTTACCAGGCATGAATACTCAAAAGAGAATGCTCCAACATTTCCTGTAGTCCAAAGGAGCCCTAATGTTCTGTGTAAACCCTGTGTGCTGTCAAGCTGAAAAGCTGTTTTATTTCCTCTAGGTTTATATAAACAAACAAACAAACAAAAATCAGACTATGAACAGAATTAAGACTTGGTTTTGGTCCAGTCTTGGCAGTTGGCACCTACCTTTGTGGTAAGCAAACCATCTGGGACTAAATATCTTTGGACTTTCTGGAATTCCTACTCAGGATCTAATTTTGTGCATGTGTGTGATGATTATGAAGGATGCTGTTTAGGCAACATGACAAACGCCTAACTGGACTGTCAGACTATCATCAGTGGTTGTATGCACATTTGACCACTTATTTATTAAGTAAAAAAAACTCTGATTCCTTTGTCTCTTGTCGAGGCAGTACTTCTAAGAAATATTTATGCATGTTGCCATTTGGCAAGCAGACTCCATTGCTCAGATGTCTCAGAATAAAGTAGATCAGTAAACCAAATCAACAGGGTTTTTTTTATTCCTAACCCTCAATTCTATAAGTGTTTTTCTCAGCATCTTTGTGTCAAAAGGAGAGAGAGGGGGTGGGGTGGGGAAAAGAGAAACTTAGGTATCATTCTGTTTTGTAAAAAAACGATGAACAAAATATCTGTGGTTCTGTAATTGGGAGGGACATGTGTGTACCATTTAACCTTTCAAACTGAAGCTAAGAACCACATCCTAGTGAACTATCAGTGAGTTTATTTTCTGACCATGGATCCTTATGTAGCAAAAGCTAGGAAGGTGCAAATCTCTCTGTCTTAATTTAACTGAGTTTTTCTAAATCTCACCAGCATTAATTTTCCTGTCCTTTTTTTTTTAAAAAAAAAAAATCTGGGTAATGACACTTCCTGATTTTTTTTCTTCCTCTATCGAAATTAAAGCTAATTTTAAAATGCATTTTTCTTGGAAATTTATTTGTACAACCTACTTAATTTACACAGCTGTTCTGCACTGACCAAAGTATGTCTTTCAGTGTTTTTAAATTATGTGAATTTTAGCTATTTGCCCATTGAAATGGACACATTATTTTGTATAGGGTTGATTGTTCTGAAATGTCTGCTCAGCTTCATAAAATACCACTCAGGTTCATCTTGTGACACCACAAGTCTCAAGGAGGTGTGAAAATGCTACTTTTGTCAAGAGGTCAGGTCTAGGCTACGTGAAGGACAGTATTTTCTCATATGAGCCATCCCAACATCTGAGATCTTCAGGGGAAGCACATCTCTCAGTCTCATCAGCCTCACAGGCATGCTTGGTGGGAATATGGGAAAGCACTTTCTCTGTGACTGCTCCAAGACTCCGAAACTCCCTTCCTTGGGAAGCTAGGCTGGCTCCCTCTTTGTTGCCTTTCTGCCATCAAGTAATCCTTGTACAAGGAGAAAGGTGGGATATAAATTAAATAAGTAATAAATAAATTTATAAACCAGGCCTAATCCACAAGATGAGTTTTTCTGAGTCTGGCTCAGAGGTTTTAGCTGATGGTCTCTTATTCCGCTTTGCACATCTGACTAGTTAGACTTCAAGTTCTATGTAGATGAATGATATGGAGTTAATTTTCCTAAGTAAAATTGTCTTTTCTGTTTCAGTTCATCATTCTTTGCTATTAATTTTGCTTTGTACTGGAGCTGGTATTATTGAAAGCTCATTGGGTGTGGAGCCTTCCATTAAAACCTCTTCCTTCTTAAATTGGTGATTTTAAATTGTTTAACAGGGAACATTTGAGGTTAAAAGAGAAAAAGACTGTTAAACTCTGCTTGGCCTTGGAGTCCCTGAAGTTGAGTATAATAATAAGATTCTCTCTGTTACTTTTAGCCTGTAACCCCAATTACCTATTTACATTTTAACACTCAAGCCCATTAACACAGTAGCTCCTTTGACAGCATTCATAGCTTACATCAAGTCATGACCTCTGTTAAAATATTTAACATAACAAAGTATCAGATATCTGTCCAGAATTGTTTGTATTTTCTTTCCTTGTGTGTCAAGATATGAACTAAAAGAAAGCAGCTTTTTCCAAAAGCATCAATAATATAACGAATGTTGACAATTTTATAAGACTCCCCCTTCCATACACACAACCATTGAAATAGCAGTGATGTTTGGTTGGTATTTTAACAGCGATTCATTAACTTTCGTGGTTCTTCAAGATGCACTGAGGCACTCCTATAACTTTGCTTACAGCTGTTTATTGGAGGAAAGAATATGAAAAGAGGTTAGGATTGCTCATCACTGACCTTTATGCAGGGATGTAATTCTTCACTATTTTTGTTCAGGAAGAAAGCGGTGAGTAATTTTAGACATTTTCTTTCTGCTGCAGTTCAGACTTACTCTGTGCAAAATTGAAATGTTTTGTGTAAAAGACTGCATTTTCTCTGCAGGAAACAGAATTTTCCACGATGAAAAACAATAAAATGCTGTTTCCTGTGCAGAAAATGCCGTTTTTTACACAAAAGCCACATGCTGAATTTTGCACAGAAGTCGTTCCAGGGTGCAAAAATTCTCAGCAATCTATGATTCTCATTGTCAGAATTTCCCAACACTCGAAAAGCACATTTTAAAGCCATTTTCAAATATTTTTGAGCATGCTTTCCATTTCTACTTTGAAGCCACTTTAATGTCTGTTCTGCCCAACTGTTTAGTTTGTTATAAACCCAGAGGTTGAAAAAGGTAAGGTTAAAATCACACAACAACATGGGCCACTTCCGCACCTTTGAGGTCCCTCCCTTAACTGCAAATCCCAGGATTCCATAGGATGTTGAAAGTAGAATAGTAGCACTAGTGCGGAAATGGACATGAACTGCACATGGAACGTGTGAGAAAGCTTCTTTTCACTGCTGAGCTGAATTGAGTACTAGTCTCATGTTGTCGATATTCAAGGAACAAAGGCTGCATGACCTTATTTCAGAGGAAGGTCAGCCATGCATGATTCCACTTTTCATAGAAGGAACATAAAAGAGAAATGTGGTACATAGATCACTGGAACTTGAAACCGTGAGCTAATAATTAGTAAGAATAATTAGTAAGAATAGTAAGAATGCACATAAGTAATATTCTCAAGTTTTCTCTGCACCAACAAGAAATTATGTCTTGATATATCTTAATATATTACAAGGATTATTATGCAGTTTTCTAAGGGTTTTTTTTTTTTTTTGGCAAAAATTTAATTGTGTGATTAGTGGTGACATCTATTCACAAGAAGGACAATGACTGCATGACTGGAAGTCAAAAGGCCACAACTTTATTGGCTACAGATACAGATAGGGTTGGTGTATGCATGGGTATGAATCTGGGCATTGATCAACCCGCTTGTTGATCAATGAGCTCAAGCCTCCCTCTCAGAGCCAGAATCCACTGAATGACAGGAGGGAAGCACGTGGACCTTCCTGCCACTGGGAGCGCATAGTGTATGCTCTCCTGAGCTAGGCAAGCCTGCTACTCCCATGCACCCTCGGAATCCCATTGGGACTCCCATCCTACCAATGCCATGTGACACTTGGTACCCACTGTCCTGGATCCAAGACTCACATAACTGCCTCACAAGTTGTGACAAAGATTCAGAAGAACCTTGCCTAATACCATGACTTCTTGACCATGAACATCCCACAATGAAAAAGGGCTGAATGGGCAGGATGCTGCTATGAAGAGACTGGCGAGCTCCTTGGACATGGCTACTTAAATGCCCTGGAGTCAGACCTGAGTGAAGCCTACAAGCTTTCACTCAGGCCTGGTTCCAATAGCCAATGAATTCAAAGCAGTTTTGAATTCACTGGCTGTCATAGACCAGGCTTTTCAGGGCCATGCAACGTTGCCCTGTCCTGGGAATGGCAATCTCTGTTCCAGCAAGCTAGAAGAGGCTGCTGGCTGCATGCTTGCATTCTAACCCACAATGGCACTGCGCAATAAGTTGCATAGCACACTTTGTGTAAGACGAAAGCCCTCTTATTTTTGCAAAATATCTCTGAGAAAAAAAGACTCTGCTTTTGCATAAACAAAATTTATGTGGTCATACAAGGCAAGAAACAACTGAAAATGTACAAAAACTCTCCTAATTTCACTCAGTAGCAAAAA
This sequence comes from Cyclura pinguis, assembly GCA_030412105.1. Taxonomy (NCBI): domain Eukaryota; kingdom Metazoa; phylum Chordata; class Lepidosauria; order Squamata; family Iguanidae; genus Cyclura; species Cyclura pinguis. The sequence goes on from CM059599.1 coordinate 126,704,652, forward strand.
TAGTTTGCTTTTTTTTTATTCTCACATGCCAGACTGAGATTTTTTTTAAAATACTAATTACCTTGCAGAGAGTCTAAGGGAAAGAAAATATTTATTGAAAGAAAATCTTTCAGTAACCCATTATGAGACTAACCTACCACTGCTGGTGTTGATTTTGATGATTCTGTTTATGATTTCAATAAAATCAAATAATTAATTGTAGTGCCTAGACTGCTTAAAATTTGTTTCAAGAAAATTCCATGTAAAATGGACTGAAATGAATTTTTTCCAGAAATTCCAGTGTTTGCACATTGGCCTCAAATACACATAAATGTTCAGGGTGAATAAACAAAACAAAACAAATAATAAATAAAATAAAATGCAATTAGTAAACAAATTATTAATAATTTTGAACTGAATAATATTGGAAATATTCGAAAACACTCTATGGAATGATTCAAGGTGGTTATAAAAGGAAAATGTTTAGGTATGGAGACTAGAATTTTTAAAAAAGAAAAATCAATAGAGGCAAAATTTGATAAAAGCGATGGAAATGTTGCAAAAAGAGTATAATAAATACAAAGCTATAACAATAAAAGGCAATGAGGAAGAAGAAGAAGAAGAAAAAGTTAAAGAATTAGATCAAGAAACAATATTAAGAAGTCAAATATAAGTGAGGAATGAATTTAGTGTATGGAACACTAAAAGCATGAAGAGCTGGGCCAGATTTTTTTTTAAGGGCAGAACATGAATAGCAGAATAAAAGGGCATAAAGGAGAAAATGTAACTGAGAAGGAGAAAATAAGAGAAGTCTTGGCTAAATTTTATGAGAAATTATATGAAGAGACAGTAGATCAGAAAATGAATATAAAGACCAATTTAGCAGAAATTCATAGAAATTGTATAAATTCCCCTATAACCAAAGATGAGGTAGAAACAGTAATGAGGAAGAAAGAGCAATAAATTCATCTTAGCTTGGATGGATTTATGCCAATTTTTTTACCAGGCATTTAACAGTGAATTGAACAGCCATATGGTTAAAATTTATAATGAAATATTAGATGATAAAAAGATTCTAGAAACATGGAAATTGGCTGAAATTATGTTAATTATCAAAGCTAATAAGGAACCAGTAAACCCGGAATCTTATCAACCCATTACACTAAGCAACCAGGATTATATGTATTTTTTTTTTTACAAAAATCTTAGCTAATAGATTATAAAATATTTATCTAATTTAATGCATGAAGATCAGTATGGATTTCTAAAAGGGAGGTATATTCAAGAACCAATAAGGAATGTTATTAATGTGTTGTATCATGCCAAACACATGTGGTGGCAGTTCCATTTATTCAAAAAATTTAGAAAGAAGTTAAGAAACAGATAAGTATAATTACAGAGACAGAAGTACAACAAAGTAAAGAAAATTGTTTAACTCTCAATTTAGGGAAAATGGGCCTGAACAGGAATAGTTTATGTGATTAAAAAAAGAAAATCAAAGCTTCTCATGCAGTTATTGTTTTAAGGTGGAAAAAGAAATGAAATTGAAATAAGTTGTGTTTGTTAAAGTATTTAAAGAAAGTTATATTAATTGATTTCCTTAGGGAAAGAAGGTAGAATTACTGTGGCCAAAGCACTAAAGAACCATGGAGAGATAAATGGAGAATTGTGATGGACAAAATAAAATAAAAGTCAGGGCAGGAAGATGTGATAAATTTGATTCAGGGTTTATCCCATATCTCTGAAAATGACTTTTGACTTAAATTGGGTGTTTGATCCTTTGTTGGCCATTTGGAAGAGAAAGCATTGTAATAACCTATCACTTTGCAACAAATAATCCGCAGGACTTGCCGGGTGGAGGACTTGTGGCTTGGGGCGGCAGCATCTCTCCCCATTATTTGGCAGGCAGCGTGGCCACTCAAATAGCAGCTTCTGTATTCCTGATATGTCCTGCGCTGGCTGGAAGGCTCTCCTCCTCCGGTGGCAGCAGCCAATGGGCTGCTCCCTTGACAAAGGCTCATTGGCTGCCTCATGTGCACATCTCCTTCAGGGAGCCTCCTCTGCCTCACAAGGAGATTTCTTTGCATGGGCTTTGCGCTATTTCCAGGGGGCATGAGACATTGTCCCTCCCACCTCCCTTGCAGGCGTGGCCCCGGTGGTCTGTTGTGGTCGTTTATCTGTCACAACTTTAAAGGCAGCAGCATGGGTCAGATTTTTTTTCCGTATTCTTTTTATTAATTAAAATCACAAAATCAAAACATTTTATATTTATAATATTTACATAATTGTACATCAATCTTTGATCCACATAATTATCTCTATTAATCCCTTAGATTTCATACCCTTCTTCTTGAATTGTAGATATCAAATCATATACAACACATAGCAGATATAACTAACATATGACCTGTATCTAACTTATGTACTCATCATATAATAACCATATAAACTACCTTTAAACAATTTTAAAATTTTTTTAATACCTACCTTATAACCTTCCCTTATTACATCTTCATAATTCATGGACGGTTATAACTTATCTATTTTTGACCAACAAATTTTCCATATATTTAATACTTCAACATTTAAGTAGTTCTGGGGTCGCAGGAGTGCAAGGGGATCAGGGTGTGAGGCACATCCTCTGCACTCCTGAAGGGACAGGCAGTCATTGGACCTGTTGCTGAGTGGCAACAGTCTGGATGGGTTTATTCATCAGCCAACAGGCTGGTTGGACAATGCCTGGCTTTGGACCCATGCACGTGTCTGCCCTGTAACTTCTGTAGCCAATAAGGTTGTGGCCTTTGTTTTCCCAAAGACATTGGTGTTTGTGTGGTTCTTTGGGAGCAGCTAACTTGCCCCTGAGCACACAATTTTGTGTTATAGTATACATCAATGTCTATTATGTATCTAAACATAGTAAAGGAGTGAACAGAAAAATCAGGATATCAAACTAAGCTTAAATAACAAGTTTAGTTGTTAATGTACATCCAGAACAAAAAAGTATAGAGATTTGAAGTGTATAATTCCTGCACTACACTGTTACAGTGCTATTATTCCACTTTCAGTATCCTGAAGAATTCTGGAGTTTGTAGTTTACTGAGGCCAAAGAGCTCTCTGGCTGAGAATTCTAAATGCCCCTCCCTAAATTGCAAAACCCAGGTTTCCATAGGATGTTGAAAGTGGAATAATAACACTATAAGAGTGTAGTGCAGAAATGTCCTAAGACTTGAGCCAGACTTATATAAAGGTTATCTTTCATTCTCTTTTCTATGTTACTAGAACAGTTGATAAGCCTCCAAATATTCTTTAGTGTGAGAAACGGTACAGGCAATTTATCTTTTTTTTGCTAGAAACAAGGGCAGTCTGTAGGACTGGGGCCACATGCAGCTCGCTTTCCTTTCCCTTGGTGTAAACAGAAGATTGCAGTCACATCACTGAATCCAGACCAAGTTGGTCTCCTTTTCTTTAACAGAAATAGAGTGTGTGCCATTGAACATAAATGTGTGACCTTTTGTTTTTGCTTATGCCATATCCATAGTCTGAAATATTTACTCCACAGAGCACTGTAAAATATCCTTGTAGGTCTTGCTGTCACTTCAGTTTTCTTGCTTTCATTGCCTTTTAGTTTCTTGGTTTCAGAAAGGTACTCTTAAAGTTCATTGGTGATGCAAGTATTTAATCAATCTTTATCACAGCAGTCATCAGTTTTATATTAGATTTATCAAAATTATTACTTTCAATGTTTCAGTACAGATGTTTTATTGCTCTTTACCACCCTTTTATTGCTATTTATTATCCTGTTATTGGTATTTACCGTCCTTTGATGTGCCTTGATATCTTTCCGACAAAGATGAAATGGTAACAGATAGCAATGTTATATTATGAAAACAGTATATTGTTACAGTTTGTGCAAAGATCTATTTGGCAGTTCTCTGGGGAGCATTATAATCATCTTCATTTGAGACATTTGAATTCTGTGTTTGTATCATAGAGTCAACAGGTAACCAGTTTCTAAACATAGCACTGGTGTACCTGATCATAAAAGTCCCATTGTTATGTCTAGAATACAACATTTTGACCTGAGCATTTAATCACCAGAACATGTAGGCTTCATAAAACAGCTGTAAATTCAAAGGAGGTCTCACTTCTTTTTCCTTGGGGATATTCAACTTGTTTCTACTTCAAACTGCAGGGGCATAGTTAGCATGCTACAATAAACAGTTTGAAGTATATACTAAAAACAGACAAAAAATAAAAGCCACTTCTTCCATCTCCCATTTAAGATCCATTTCATGTATTATATCAAAGTCATCTAGATACATTTTTCACCCATGAAAATATAAGAGATGAAATGGTAGGAGATCAATCATGTGCTCACATGCACATTTTCTGACTCCTTCAGCTTATGCCAGTCTCTTACCAGTAGACCCACAGCAAGACAATCACAGTTCTGGTTCTTTAAGGAGGCATCCTGCAGTACACATATGTGTTTGCCTCATTCATAGATGGCATTTTCAGAAGTTCTCATTTTTAGACTTTTAAAAAAATCAGTCGGTATACACATATAAAATGTCATGTGTGAACTAGCAGAGTAATTATTGTGTCCAGTCAAACATTGCAGTTCCAGGACATTTAAAGTCTGTTATCATGACAGCTACAAAGAATGAACTTGAAGAAAGACAAAATCTTCTCAGGAATTGTCCTGCAAAAGGATAATAGTAATAAATCAGTAATTTCAGCTTCTGTTGAATTAGATTATTCCACTAAATAGTCAAGCTACCTTTAAAAATTACTTCAGCAGAATTAGCAGTGTGGACATGCCTTCCACAGCCTGATATATTTGAATACGATTCTCTTCATTCCCAGACCATGCTATCTATGGTTGAGTAGAAGTTAGTTGAACAGATCTGGAGATAACATAAACAGAACAAATTTGTTTTTTTAATTAGTTAGGTTTGTTTTATACCCTGCCTTCCCCCTGCCCCTGCCCCAACTGGGATGGGATGGGGGGAAAAAAGGTCACTCCTTTGAAATATAAGTTGTTCCATAGATTGAAAACCACATAAGGCATTATAGTGTTCTCAAGTCATATCCATTTTTATGTAGCTAAAATGGCAACTTGCACATACAATGGTAAGGTGTCAGCAGCATTGGGGAAAGTACATTGATTACAATTATAACAACCATAATACAACTGCTGGCTGAGGTTGGAGACCTCCAAGGCACCGTATCATCAACAGCCCTCCTCAGGTTTTACAGACTCAGGACTGTGGCTTCCTTGATTGAATCTATCCACCTGTAATGCAGTCTTCCTTTTTTCCTACTGCCTTCTACCTTGCTGAACATCATTGTCTTTTCTAGTGAGTCATGCCTTCTCATGATACATCCAAAGTATGACCGTCTCAGTTTAGTCATCGTGGTTTCTAGGAAGAGTATAGGCTTTGATTTGTCTTTTTAGCAGTCCACAATACCCACAGAAATCTTATCCACAACCACATTTCAAATGAGTTGATTTTGTTCCTATCAGTTTTCTTTGCTGCCCATCTTTGACAACCATACATAGAAACTGCAAATACGATGGCATGCAAATCCTAACGGGAATATTCAATTATATATCTTTACACTTCATGATTTTGTCTTGTTCCTTCATAGCTATCTTTCCAAATCCTAGTCTTCTTAATTTCTTGATGCCGTCTCTATTCTGATTAATGACTGAGCTGAGGTAGGGAAAATACTGAACTATTTTAATGTTAGATAAATCATCTGTGGTCATTATTTTTGTTTTCTTAATGTTCAACTGTAAATGTGCCCTTGCTCTGTCTGACTTGACTTTCTTCAGTAATTGTTCCAGTCTTTGCTATTTTTTGATAGTAGAAGAAATACTATTCCAGATTTCATACCTCCTTCCTCAGAGTCTAATAATGCTTTGTGTATGATACATTCAAAATAGATATTACACATATAAGGTGATAAAAGGCAGTCTTGCCTGACTCCCTTGGCAATTGGAAACCATTCTGTTTTTCCATATTCTGTCCTAACGGTGGTCTCAATCCTGAGTACAGTTTGTGCACTAGGATAATCAAATGTTGTGGTGTATCCATTTCTTTAAGAGTGATCTCTAGTTTTTTATGATCTACACAATCAAAGGCTTTGCTATAATCTATAAAGCACAACTGACTTTCTTCTGAAATTCTTTGGTGGACTGCAATTTCCAACGTATGTTTGCAATATGATCCCTTGTGCTCTTCCTTTTTTAAAACCAGCTTCGACATGTGGCATTTCTTACTGCGTATATGGTAAAAGTCTTTGTTGTAGAATTTTGAACCTTGCTTTGCTTGCCTGGGAGATTAATGCAATGGCCCTGTGGTTACTGCAATCCCTGGTGTCTCCTTTTCTTAGGAGCTGGAATGTATATTAAGTGTTTCTAACCTGTGGGCCATCGTTTCATTTTTCACATTTGCTAGAACCAGAGTAGTTTTTGTCTCTGTAGCCCAAGGAAGCTTTATTGGTATGCCATCTGTTCATGGTGGTTTATTTCTCCCAAACACTTTGAATGCAGCTTTCAAATCACTTTCTAAAATTAGATTAATCTTCAAGTGGTTCTTCCTTTAATTAATCTGTCATCCTTTCCTCTCTTTGCTAAAGAACTATATAAAAGATGCTATCCATGCTTTTGGTTTAAATTTCAATTTGATTTTTGGGTTCTTGAAGAAGAGTTCTCTTGTTCTATCTTTTTTCCTTTTTTTTTGGTAGTCTTCCATTTCTCTGCATTGTTTGTTATAGTACCTCTCTTTGTCCCCATACATAAATCACTGAATAGTTGCATTTAGGGTTCTGATCCTATTTTTGTGCCCTTTTACTTTTGCTTATCATTTTTGGTTAACTGTTTGAAGAATTTCATCTGTTGTCCAGTGGGGATTTTATTTATTTTTGGCAGGATATATTGTCTTCTCCCGTTTTCCCCCCATAGTGTCCCTGGTTTCAGACCAGAGTTCTTCTGTCTTCTGGTCATTTAGGCTTAATAGTGCAAATCTATTTTTTACATTATCTTTAAATTCTACAAAGATTTTCTTCAGGTTGTATTTTGGCATGATGATCAATGTAGTGTTTTTCGTTAGATTTACTCTAATTTTTGATATTAACAATTGATGGTTTGTGCCACAATCTGTTCCTAGTCTTGTTTTTGCAGGGAGTGATGCTTCTCCATTTTCTGCTTCCAATCAGCAGTCTAACTTATTTCTATGTTGGCCCTAAGGTGATGTCCATGTACATGGTTGACTCTTTGTATGTTTGAAGAATGCGTTTAGGATGAATGAACCATTGGCTTCACAAAATTCAGCCAGTTGTTCTCCTGTTTCATTTCTTGATTCTAGGCCAAATTTTCCTACAATATTTGTTTCTGCTTTGTTTTCTGCTTTTGTATTCCAATCACCTATGATTACCAATGTGTACCGTTTTGGTGTGTGATCAATTTCCTCCTGGACTCAGAAACACAGAAACTTTCAATTTCTTCTTCTCCTGCTTCTATAGTTGGAGCACTAAATTGGATTATGGTTATATTGATGGGTTTGCCCTGAAGTCTTATTAATATTCAGTTGGATTTTGCATTATATTTCTTTACTGCTTTTGCTATGTCTCTCATCACTATTAATGCCACCCACTTTCTTCTTAGATTTTAATTTCCTAGGTAAAAAAACTGTATAATTGACTGAAAATGTCCCACTCCTGTCCATTTAGATCACTCACTTTGAGTACTGTAGTGCTTATACATTCAATTTCTTGTTTCACAATATCTAGATTCTCTCAAATTCCACGTTCATATAATATGTCTTGTGGAGCTTCAGACTTTCACTGCTCAGAACATTAACAGTTGAACATCCTTTCACCTTGGGTCCAAGTGTGTCATTAGCCATCACATTAATCATATTTATTCTCTGTTCTTCTCCAGTATCTTGTTGAGTTCCTTCTGACCTGGGAGTCTCATTTTCTATTTCTTGTTTCATTTTGGACTGCCTCATCACAGGATTTTCAAGGTAGAAGGCTTCAGGAATGGTTTACCATTGCCATCTTCCATGCAGTACTTAACAAGCATTAGCTGTGATGCCACTTCCTTTCTCTCTGAGAGATATTCCACCAGTGTCACCCTGTACTTCTACTATTACCCAGAAGCTATTTGGCATATTTAGTTTGGCTCTTCAGAAAAAGCCTGTATGATGTGGGAGATCCTATTAGCAGCACTGCTATCATGAGCACAGCCTCTCACCTCACACAATCCTACCACCACTAGACCCTATTAATCCCTATCAAGAAGAGAGGTGGTGCAGTGGTTAAATGCCAGTACTGCAGTCACAACGTTGTGAGTTCGAGCCTACAGAACTCCAGGTTGACTCAGCCTTCTATCCTTCTGCAGGTCGGTAAAACGAGTACCCAGCTTGTTGGGGGCAATTAGCTTACAACATTGTAAACCACTTAGGGAGTGCTTAGTACTGATAAGCAGTATAGAAATGTAACTGCTATTGCTATTGCTAAAGACCAGTACTGGGGTGCATGTATTGCTAACTTAATTCTGTGAGACTGAGTTGTGATTAGAGGTGTTTTTTGTTTTGTTTTTTTAAGAAAGATATACAGTCAGGAAGGTATAAATTTAGTCAGCTTTATCTTTTGGCTCTAAACCTTATCTAATCTTCAAAGTTAAGGATCTACTGAATAAGGGGGTGGCTAAAAAGGAGAATGGTCAGGGTGTGGAGAGAGAGGAAGGGAAAAGAAAAGGGAAGAGGAGAGAAAAATTCTCCTTTTATTTTGCAGGTGTCCAGCCTTGTGTGTCCTGTAATACTAAACATTTACAAAACAGTTCAATGGGATTTAATTCTGAGTAGAAGTGGTGTGGGCATGAGTTTAGACAAATTAATTTTTAGGCTCCAAACAAATAGCTTAAACTTTTGCAAATGGCTCAAACTGTGGGACTCACTGAATCAGGGCATGAGTGGAAAGGAGAATGTGGGTGTGTATGTGCAGAAATGGAGAATAACTAAGGCCCTTTCAGCAGCTTACCTTTTTGCGGAGCCGGGGGTGCAGGGATCGCGTGAGCAGCCTCCAGTGAGAGGCTCTCACCTCCCGGTTCCTTCAGCTCCGCAGCTGCCGCCCACTCGCATGAGAGCCCCGCCTCTTCCTTCTGCAGTGCAGCCTGGGAGTTTTCCAGGCTGTGCTGAGGCAGGAAGCGCGAGTGCCGCAGCTTCAGAGCTCCGCACGCATGGCAAGTGCGTGCGGGAGCCCGGAGCAATGTGCAATCACGCACCATTTTTGGCTCAAAGCCGAAAATGAAGAAGTGTGCAAGCGGCACCTGCCGGACCCTGGAGCGTTGCACAATTGTGAGTGTGTCGTGTGGACTGCTCCTCACATTCACGCAATGTTTGAGGGGCCCTTTCACATGGCATAAGAGAAGAAGATGCTGTGGATGGAGTACAGGATAATTTTCATTTAATTATCTTAGCACTGTGCACATCTTAGCATCAATAAACACAGTAAAGAGACCCACATAATATTATATATTATACTATGATTCACAATAGAAACTGGAATAGAGAAGAGAAGTGAACAGAGTTATAACAGACATGTATCCAGAAGGCACAAATGTCAATAGGGGTGTGTGTATGTGAGTACATGTGTGGGAAATCATGCCCAAAGTGCCTGAAAAAACAGACTCTGTGACCCATGGTTACTTAAGGGCCAAACAAACAAATCAGTCCCCACTTCTTCAAACTCTCTTTGTTGGTCACTGGATAGTGTATCACACAATGAATGTCAGCCAACATCTGAACTGTTTCCACAGAAAAGTGCCTTAAAGTACCATCTGTGGTGATTAGATTGTGATTGCTCATGCACATTTTAAGTGTAGCCTCAAGGGTCATCACTCAATGCTGCATCCCTCCATGAGTCAGGAATATGTCTGTGTGAAATGGCCTCCACTTGCTGTGATTGTGAGAGAAGGTAGTCAAATACTGTATTCCCAATGTTTTATTTTGCCATAAACTAAGATGTAAGGGAAGTTATTTTTGAAGAGGGGAAAAAAAGAAAGGAACTGTGGGCAGGGGACAGATTGAGAATAATTCAGCTAGCTCGATTTGTTTGCATTTTTGTGGCTTTGTGGGTGGTAGGCAGATGGTCATGTGTGAGCGAGGAAGGCAAAAAAAAAAAAAGGAAATGACAAAAAAGTCATCTTCTCCCTGTGAAAAGTTCAAAAATATCTCTGTATGTAATACAAGTGGGTTGTTTCTAGACTCCAGACTAAAGCTTCAGCTGTTTCTGTTTAAAGCTCTGCGACTGTATTCCTAAAAAGTCAGTGCACGTTTTACATTTTCATTCTCCATCAGTGACTCACTGAATTTTTTTGAGTCTCTTTTGTGAAGTGCAGAGCAGTTTAGAGCAGTTCTTCTTTAAAAAGAGCCATAGGCTTGACTTCATGATCTGGAACTACAGTTTCCAGCTATGTTTCACAAAAACACACCCACGCACCCACACACAAATGTAAAAATGTAGACTTTAACCTTCTTCTGAAAATGCAAAACTTTGCTTCTTTTTCTCCAGACTTACAGACATCCCTTATCCTACCCCATCATTTATTCTCAATTGTTTGTCCTAAAAACACCCTGAGGCACCAAAAGAATCAACATCACTTAGGTCATATAACTCTTCTTTATTTATCGTATTTCGTTTTATCTTCAACACTCCTGTCCACTGAACAGAAGTCTTCTGGGCAAGTTGCAAAATGTAAGACCATAAACTAGATGTAAATGTAAAACCATAAATGTGAAACCATAAACTAGATTAAACCCCCACATCATATGCACATTGAAGTTAGCCCTGGTTGGGATGGCAGCCAGGGGAAAAAATGTTACTACCATAATCTTATTTCCTCACACACACATGACTCTATGTAATCTTTTACTTTGCCTTGATCCCTAGCCTGTCAACAACCATGTATCAGGAACTGCAGGCCTCAGACTCAGCCACTACCATTGTTCAGATGAGAAGAAGGCAAATTGGAGACTTTCTGGTGTTGGATTTCAGTTCTCAGCAGCCCCACTGGTCAGCATAGCCAACCAGGAGGATTACTTGGAGGTCCTGTCCAACATCTGGAACACCAAACGTTAATCCCTTCCAGCTAAAAAGAACTATGAGCTGTTTAACATGGGGCGTTAACACTGTAGATCAGAATCATCATCCTACAGATCAACCTGAGGAGCCAGTCCCATGATACTGCCTGCTACAATGCTCCAAAGTCTCTGATTCTCTCATCTCTATGCAGCCTGTCTGTTTCCCCTCCCTTGCTGCAGGTCCTTGCTGTCAACTTTCAAGCTATTGATGGATGAAGCTTGCCAGCACTTGACACCCTATAGTTGGCAACAAAGTGAGAAACCAAGGGATCTCTGAACACCACCTACCTCCCCAGCGATATCCATCCTAGATTTAAATATCCAAAATATTTGTGAATGCTTTGCAGGATTAGGGTACATTTCCATGTGGATACTTGGCTTATTTTAACCAACCAGTCTTTCTTTTCTTCTCAAGGGGTCAAGGAGTGTCTTCTGTGTCCATCTGAAAATAATCTTGGGACAGAATCAAGATCAGGGAATGGCCATCACTTACATGCCATATGTGGAAATTTGCAGAAGCATCCACCTCGTCACTTTGGATGCTGAGCTAGATAGGCCTTTAGTCTGTTCTGGCGAGGCAATTCTTATTTCTTTGCCCAGTCTGAAGTGAAGGTTGCTGAAATCATGATGTTAACAAGGGTGAGTTGATACACGATATGCTTGACACCATTGTGTTTGTGTATTGGTCGGTCGGTCGGTCGGTCGGTCGGTCTGTCTGTCTGTCTGTCTGTCTGTCTATCTATCTATCTATCTATCTATCTATCTATCTATCTATCTATCCATCCATCCATTCTGCCAAAGAGACCATTGCATATCCATTATAGAACAGTGACAGCACTGAGAAGCAGATTAGTTTGTTTATTTTTATAATCATATGTGACAAATTGGCATCACTACCACCGAGCTAACCACCTGGTATCTAATTTCCTTTCGTGCTCTGATGGGTATGAGTCTGGGCTCACTGGCTTGATGCTGGGGCCATTAAACCATTTTGCCTGTCATAAAGCTATGTAATACTTTTGATAAACTACCTGCTGAAAATGTTACAAGACAGGAGAATGCATGCACAGATTAGAGGCAGATGTCTTGTTCTGAATGCTGTCTATATCAGGGCTGTACAGTTCATTCTGAGCTGGAAGCCCACTGGAATTCTCCTGCTGTGTGACTTGTCTCACCTGATTAAATGGATGATATGAATCTATGTGGAGCACACTTCTGCCATATTTTTGATGAATGAAAAACCACATGACTGTCCTCAAATATATATATTCTGAGATTACATGCTTTGGCACATCACCTCTCTGGAAGCCATTGTATTAATGAGTTCCCTGGGAATATTCAAATGTCTTAGAACATCGTAGGGGTTAGTGTGTGTGTTTGTGAATTTGAAGAGAATTGCTTACAGAATTAGCAGTCACTTCACTGTTGTCAGTTTCCTCCTCCAGACTGCTCTCTGGCAAGCGAGCTTGGATGTTTTCACTGGTAGGAAGCCCAGTCCTGTCTGGTGATAAAAACTAGTTTCAACGGTGATCTCTTGGATGACTCCCAACCTCTGCAGCAAGTTGATAAATGCCACAACATTTGAAAGTGAGCAAAGACTTAGCTAGAGGACATTCCTGCAGTTTTATTTTAGAAAAACCTAACTGGGTTTCAGTTTAATTATCTGGGGCAAATAACATGTAATAAATAAGAAAAGAAGAATGCCAGTATAACTTTTATAACTTTACAGGTATAACTTTTTAAATCAAAAGAGGCCTAAATTCGAGCTGTATTAATCTGACCACCTTTTCCTGATATGCAATCTCTCTTCCATCTTCACCTCATGGGAAAAAAAAGTTAAATTCTGCTCGGCCCAGATTAAAAGAAATATTCATTTTGTTCTCTAAACCTCCTTTTACTGCTCAGGAAAACAGCACACCAACATTCCTCATATCAAAGGACATACACTGGATTGCTCCTCTTAGTCATTAACACGAAATCCAAGGAACTGTTCACTTCCAACATATGGTGTCCCAAGACAATGTGCTGGAAATATGCAAGGACCAGATCCAACATTACTGAGGTTGAATGAATGTGAAAAGAAATGAATAAAAGAGGTGGCAAGGAAAAGGACAAGCTGTCTTCACAACTAACTGATCTTCAGGCATACATCAACCCCTTATCTGTAAAGTTCACTTTGCAAAGTACTATTTTTACTCACAGTAAGTCCACATGTTTTTTTAGTTTGAATCCTAAAACTCTTATTACAGCAAATTTTGCCCTGAGCATCACTATTCATCCTTTGAAAAGCTGCCTAACATCATGCTGCCTGCTCACAGTTGGCCATTCACAAGACCAATTCACCATGATCTCATTTGAAACTTAGGGTCTTTCCTGTTAGAGTACTTATTCCTCTTTCAACATCCTATGGAATCCTGGGATTTGCAGTTTATGGAGGGGCCTTTAGAATTCTCAGCCAGAGAGCTCTTGAGCCTGGCTGGTTGCTATGGAGATGAGACTTTGCAGCAAGGAGAGGGGCAGTGTATTCTCTTAGGAACCCAACCTCTGTATGTTAATAACTCTGAATACAGATTGGATTGGGGACTATGAGGAAAAGTTACAGGTACTGGACAAGACAGTTTGGGGAATTAGAGACACAGGATCTCAAATCTTTCTAACAAGATTTATTACCTATGAGAAAATAAAATCCCAGGCAATGCTCGATATATACACTAGTTCTAAACAAAAGGCTAGTAAAGCATCATACATCTTGGACATCAAATGATTTAGGGAAAAGGAGCAAACAAAGTTGACAGTGGCCGACCTATAGTGTGCGCACACGCACACCCTCAATCACTCCCACTTGAGAGAAGTGAAGCAGTTTTGAGAATAAGGGGACTTTTTCCAAGAAGTAAATTGGTAAAGTGGGTTAGAATTAAAAAAAATGCAGTAGAAATAATAAAAATGGGAACATTCATAACCAAGAGAAGTATCTATCTGCATGTGAATTCACCCACCAAAAAATATAGAAGACACTTAGCAGTAGTGAAAATTGGAGATTAACTATGATGTTTGCTCTAGTGCAGGGCTTGGAAAAGCTCCTTTTGGGGATTACGACTGGCTTTGCTAGCTGTGGGATTCTGGCAGCCAAATGCTGTATGTTTATCATTCAAGAATTTCTTATTATCACCCACCTACCCACCACAGTGTTTATTTAAAGACACACACATACACACAGACAAAAAGAAATGGTTTACTTCATGTGATCTTTAGCATACAGAAGAGATTTGGAACTTAAATGTAGGCATTTCCATTCTGCCTTCCCCTTTAGCCCTTTGAAATGCATAGGTTTGTTTGGTCCGACTTTCCACTAATTCATGCAAAACATGCCTTGGAAACTTCAGGCTCCCATCTACAGAACACTGGTTCTGTGCCAGAGGAAGCCTCTGGCCATTCCCAGACATTGTTTATGACCAGAGTTCAAAAGGAACTCAGCCAGCTGTCTTAGCTGTTTGTACTATTTATCTCCCCTGCCCCCATCTGATTTTTCACATTTTCCACTCTTTTCAGAAACACATCCTTCAGGCATACTGCAGTGCAAAGTCTCTAGACAGTCTAGGTTTTTTTTCCAAGTGAGCACTCCCTACCCAGAGCATTGAAAAGTTACTTTTTGGACTACATTCTGGCTCAGGAATTCTGAGAGTTGTAGTCTGAAAGTAACTTTTTCACATTCTGCCATCACACTTCCACACACCCACCTCTGTGACAAACAGAACAGATGAAGCTTTTCATGTATGGGGTTGTTTAAACCAAAGTTTAGATTCACATTTTCCTTTCCTTTTCCTATCTATCTATCTATCTATCTATCTATCTATCTATCTATCTATCTATCTATTTATTGTGTTGTTCTTGGATCATTCAAGACAGAAATCCTCTGGGACATGTCATCTTGGCATCAACTGGACTGCACTGTAGAACTCAACTCTGGGGCCCCTAATAAATAAAAAGGTAAATTTAGCAGTTAATTAGATTTATGGTTATCGACAGATAACCATTTCTGGTTTTTCCACTTTACCTCTATTGAAGCCTCTATTGGTTCAGTCTTCAGAGAATGTTCAGTGTTTGTAGAGTACACATCCTTGAGGGCAAAGGGCCTCATGTACATTATTCCAAAAATCCATAGAACAGCTCTGAAAAATCAGCCAGAGTAGTTGCTGTTGTGATTATTTTGCAGATGGAATGCTAATGCTAAGCCATAATGGCTTTTCCTTGGCTTAGGCAGTGTCAGGAAAGGTGGGTGGCTCTGATGTCAGTGGAATGGTGATTCTGCTCTAGGTTTTAGTATGACACTTGAAAAGACTGGCCAGTGTTTTCCCCTTAATAGCTTCAGCAATTAGACAGCTCCTTTACTTTTCAGACTAAAACTCTGAGTGGATCCATCTCCTCCTTCCACCATTCATTTTGGAGCCACCTAACTCCCCTGGAGAAATTTGAACTGGTAACTTCTTATGCAACACTGTATCAGTTGCTATAAATGACATTGCTCAAAGTATTTGTTTCATTTTAAAAAAAGATCACCCTCTGCAAATAATATTTCAATATATAGGGATATGATGTGCCCAAAGTCACCCAGCGGGTTTCCAGGTTTCAGTTCCCTGTTTGGTCATGGAAACCCACTAGGTGATCTTGGGCACATTGCACACTCTCAGCCCCAGAAAACTCCTTCATAGGTTCACCCTAGGGTTGCCATGAATTGGAAACAAGTTGAAGGCACACAACAACAACAACATATGGTGTTCGATATCCCAGGCATCATAATAGGAAACAGAATGCTAAAACTAATTGGTCTGCTCTAGCAAGATGTTTATTTAGTCATTATTTATGTACATTTCCTTGTACTTGTTAGTAATCTACTTAACTAAATATATATTCTTTGTATTTTGGAAATGATGTGGGATGTTGGCAGTTCAAATCTTGCCTGATCAATGACATCATTGGCTGAACATATGAAAGCCATTATATCTCAGCCTCAGCATCCCATTTCAAAATGATGATTTGTAAAAAATGTATAGCTCTACAATAATGTGTTTATTTATGAAGACCCTGCCTTGTAACGATCATTTCCCTCACTCCATTTGCATTGGTGTGTTTTGAATAATTTATTATTTTAAAACATTTAAAACATTTTGTATGGTCTTTAAATATTGTAGCAAGGTGCGGTGGTTTGAACATTGGACCACGGTCCTGGAGACTAGGATTTGATTCCTTGTTCAGCTGTGGAAACTCACTCTCCCACATACTCTCAGCCCCAGAAAACCCCATAATAGGTGTATTTTAGGGTCACCATAACTTGGAAATGACTTGAAAACACACAACAACTGTATGTATATATGTGTGTGTGTGTATGTTTCTGTGTAAAGTGGTTAGAGATTCTATATATTAAAACAGTATATGTATGTATGTGTATACACACACACACACACACACATACATATTCCATAAATAAGTATATGAAGTCCTTATGAGACACTTATGGAGCTCACAGAGCTCTCCCATCCATAGAAGTGCACTGAGTCAAAGCCGACTAGACAGGAACTAACAACATCAAATTAAGAAGCATTTAGATCCTGCCTTTTGCCTTTAGAAAGAGACCCAGGGAAGCTGAAAAATCATAACAGTACCTATAAAGAGATCACATATTTTCCATAATAATTATCAGAACTAGATAAAACCAGACAGGACATCCTATCCTATACCTTCCTTTAAAAAAAAATAAAATAAAAGGCATATTAGGCATAAATAAATACAAAAGGAACAGTCCTGACCCTTTGAAAAATGATGCTGCCTAGTGCCTAGTGGAAGAGTTTATTATGTGTTCTGGGATTGCTTTCCTTCTTCTAACTATGCTAATTCTTTTAAAGATACATGGCAATGAAATGTAGAAGGGGACTAAAGTGACTGTTGTGTATGTTATGTTTGTTGTCCTAAAGTGACTGTTGTGTTGTACTTATATTGTCCTCTACCTACAAAGTAGAATCTATGATCAGGATCCATTCCACCAGCAGAAAAGGAAGGGAAGTGATCCCTATCCCTCATCCATTATGCAAAACAGAGCTCTTTTCTGTTAAAAAACGTTGCTTTCACATGAACAACGTTTTTTTTCTTGCACAAATGATTTGTTCACATGAAAAATTCCCAAATGTGAAAAATCTCAAAATATGTGTCCATTTTCTTGATGGAGTGTCTCCTTGTATCAACATTGTTTCTCAATCAGGATGAGAACATCTTACAGTATTCATCCCGTCTTTGCATCCAATAGATTTGAAAACAGAGGTCTAAATTGTCAAAAAGACCCCTCCCTAAACTGCAAACCCTAGGATTCCATAGGATGTTGAAAGTGGAAAAATAGCACTATAACAGTCTAGTATGGAAATAGCCAAGGAATTATTTCAGTTCCGCCCATTTCTGTTCTTTTACTTTTTAGTGTGTCTCTTTTTTTGCAGAATGAAAAAGAAATCTTCTCACACATCAATTAGGGAAGGCACTTTGGAGCATGGACTGCACAGCCTACTTAGTTTATGATCCTGATATCTATCTTTTGTTAGAAAAGACATGTTTTGGGAAAGGTTAAGGATTAAGGGAGTTCAGTATTCTTTACAGGATCTGACATCATTGCTGTGTAACTGCTAGAAAAACAAGGTTTGAGTTTATTTTTTTTTTAATCAATCTGGTAACAGTGTGATCATCTGACATAAAAGGAGATCTCACCACCTGGATTCAGCTGACAAGCATTATGGCTTTATACTATAGCCTTAACAGTGAGAAAGGTCATGGTGTATTTATTATACAGCAGAAAACCAATTCAAAAGAAGCATGAAAGGTTTTAATACAACAGCCCTCAATGACCTAAGAATAAGCAATGCTAAACTCAGTTGGACGTTTCTGAGTGGACAATAAATGGCTTCATTCTATAGTGTTGTTCCCATCAGACCTTTCTGTGGTACAGAAATCTGATGGGTCATTGACTACTTTTGTTTTGTTTAAAAGAAGAATACTAACCACACATTCTTTCATGGAGGCACAAAAGGACCCACGACAACGGTCAAGATCCTCCCAAGTCTCATTTTTATCCAACGTTTATCCAGTGTTTTATTAAGATTTATCAGCTGCGCTGTGTTTTTTATCAAGAAAGGCAGGGTGGATTCTTCCTCTTTCTCTTTTTGGTAAATAAACAAATAATAGTATCTAGGGTACAAAAATTGCTTGAGGGATCTAGAATTGTTTTTTACTTGGTGGATATATATATCTAAATTGATCCAAGTTTTAACAACCCAGTGGGTTGCAAGTTGATTTTGTTTAGCTGACTTTAAAAACATAGGCCCTTTCTGCATCTTACCTGCATCCTGTGAAATCCCAGCGTCATCCTGGCAGTGCCATTGCTGGGATGGGAGCATGTCCCGAATGCTCCCCTCCACACCCAGCTGACTGCCAGTGGATGGTAGCGTTCTGGACACACTCTCCTTCCTTCTGCAGTGCAGCCAGCCTCTTCCAGTGCTGCACTGAGGAAGGAAGCATTTGATAGTGCTTCAGGCCTTACTGTATGATCCTAGCTAATGCAATCATCATGTGAAAGGGACCTATTGCTGGATTTTTTCTGGTAATAGTATAATGTGTAATCGTGATGGCTGGGGATGCGACAGGAGTGAGACTGCAATGACGTCGTGGAGTAGCATGCATTATGGACGGGCTTCAACATGTTCCCATGCCAGGATGGGGCCATAGTGCAGAAATGGCCATAGTCCTGCATGTCAATGGGATGGATTAGATGGCCCTTCTGGTCTCTTCCGACTGCATGATTGTATGAATTAATAAAGTTCAGATTTGGGAGTTAATGTCCTAAAAAATAGTTATTTGTTTTCTTGTTTGTTTAACTATAGGTTTTCATTTTTTTAAAAAAAGGAAATAAAAACCAAACAAATCCAAAGTGGTTTACAATATTTTAATAGTAAAAAAACAGAACATACACTAAAACAAATGATAAAAAATGATAAAAACAATCAAAGAAAACATTGCATTATAATTGGTAAAATCACTACAGATACCTGACTGTATTAAGCAATCAGGAAAAGGCTTGTCTGTGATCAGAAAAAGGATCGAATGAACAAACAAGTTAACATTTGGTGGCTGGTATAAATATCCTGCTTTGGAAACCAGCCTAATCTCAGGCCATTTCCGCATAGGGTAAGTAAAACGGTGCAGTGCATCCTCCACGGAGGATGTCTGCACTTTGGAGCAGACTGGGTCCGGACTACTTACTGTAGATCCGCACCTCAGTCCACTCCGGAACGACCCCAAGTAGTCTTGCAGCGTGTTTTTGAAAGACTTGATTTTTCCGGTCTTTCAAAATGCCGGCGAGCCCCTGCTCTCCGATGCAGATTCGCAGGCTCACACCAATGTGAGCCTGCAATCTGCAGAGGGCGGGCTTTAGGCTGGTGAGCTTCAGCGGTTGGTTGAGACCCACGACCAACCGGAAGCCCCCATTTTGGATGCCGGAGCAGTGCGGGTCCACGACCACACACTGCTCCACCTCACCCCGGACCGGACCGGACCACCAGAAGATCCAGTGAGTAGCGGCAGGGAGCTATTCCCTCGCCGCGTGCAGAAATGGCCTCAGAGAAGAGATTATTCCACGCAGTGGAGGCAACAGAGGAGAAGCAATTGTCTCATTCTTACAGTTAAGAGCTTCCACTGTCAGAAGTAGCATAACTCCAAATACCCAATGCTTCTCAGAGTTCAGAAGCTGGTCTGTAATTCTGTGGTGTGACATGAATCTTTCATCTTATTTAACAAGACTGTGCTCATGTTCCTAATGGTTGTTGAGTTCAGCAAGAGGACTGATCTGCAAACCTTTGCATGACTGTGACAATAAGCATGCTTACTAATGTCTTGCTAATATTTGGCCCTTTCCAGACGTGGGGAAGGAGCTGCGCAAAAACGGGACTCACCGGATTTCCTGAGTGTCTGGGCAAGTCCGTCGGGATGAGGAGCAGTGCGAGCTCATTGCTCCGCACTGCTCCGGCATCCAAAATGGCGGCTTCCGGTTGGTGGAGGCTCTCCACCAACCGGAGAAGCTTGCCAGCCGAAAGCCCACCCCCGGAAGACCTGCAGGCACGCACTTGCGCGTGCCTGCAAATCTGCTCCAGAGCGCAGGGACAGAGTGACATAGAGTCGCGCGCTCCATGCTTTTCAAAAACCTCTAAAAAGAGGTTTTAAAAAGCACGCTGCGCGACCAGTTCCGGTCACTCAGAACTGGACTGAAGTGTGGAACTACTAAAAGTAGTCCACCCCAGTCCACTCCACGGTGCAGAAGACCTCCGTCAGAGGTCGTTCTGCACCGTTTTACTAGCCCGGTGCAGAAATGGCCAAGGTTTCATCTTACTGTGCTGTTCAGTAGGGCAGCTGTCAAGACGTGCAGTAGCTCTTTCTTGCTGTCTGTGCATTTGTTCATCCATGGCATTAGTAATGTCATAGTTATGGCACACAGTATCCCAGAGCCAAGTGTATATTTTTAATGTCCCTTATGTGGTACACTTGACAGGAACCTTTGTGCGATAAGTGTCTTGTGTACATTCAGAAATGTGGTTATTATTTGGCCTCAGTAAATGTCAGTGTAATTGAAAATGCCATGATCAATGTCCAGGGTTTTTACAACTCTTCTTTAAACATATAAATGCTTCCTGTTCCTCCTCCTAATCATTCCCAGGAGATCTATAAGCATTTCCTATAATTGCCTTTTTCCCCCTCTTCATCATTTACTTCTCTCATCTCAGTCCAAATTATCTCAGCTGTAGTAAGCATGCTATATTTATGTATAGCTGTTTCCCTTCCAAAGTTATGAGCTGGTTTTCTTCTCTCCCTCCCCTTGTTTCAAAGCTTGTATTGAAATGTAGATGCAGTCAGGATCTTGACTAGTACTTGGCTTTTCCACTCAATATTTCTCATTCAGACTTCTTAACTCACCTCACTGCAGTAGAGCTGCTGGTATGAGCAAATGGTTGGAAAAGAAAGGGCAAAGCACTCCTTCTACTTGCTATTTTTCATTCATATCAACAGCCTTTCATTAATGCTTTTCAATGATGATGATGATGATCATGATGTCAGGGCACTGCTATATGTGCTCAAAATCTACCACCTATTTTAATTTGCAACATGTACCATTTAGTTTGGTTCCCATAGTAAACAGCACTGAAGTAGTGAGGAACACAGATAGATAGTATGGGTATTGGGAGGAAATGATAATCTGGTAGGCATAACAGAAGTATCTTTATATAACCATACAACTCAAATCATTCTTTTCTCAATGCAGGCGCCCTCAGCTCCCTCTCATCAGCCAAGCTTAACATACTTGAATAAGCGATTATCCAGCTGTACCAAATGGGTGGGTGTTGATTAGGCTAAAATGGAGTGGTTGAAAGGATGGAAGAGAGATTGTGGGCGAGGAGTTCATAACACGGATGCATCTTTGTTGCTGTTGTATACCTCCAAGCAATCTCCAACATGGCTAGCATAAGGCAAATCTATCACACGGTTTTCTTGGCAAGATTTATTCAGAGAGAGCTTGCCTTTGCCTTCCTCTGAGGCTGGGAGTATACGACTTGCCCAGGGTCATCCTGTGGGTGTCTTACATAGAGGTAAACAAAGCACATTGTTTCTTTATGGGCTGTGAAGACTTCTATCAAAGGAAATTGTAGGTCTCAGAAAACACCCCATTTCTCAGATTTTGAATGTACCTCCACTTTCCTAATCCATATATTATCTTCTTTCTTTCTTTCTCTCTTTCTTTCTCTCTTTCTTTCTCTCTTTCTTTCTCTCTTTCTTTCTTTCTTTCTTTCTTTCTTTCTTTCTTTCTTTCTTTCTTTCTTTCTTTTCAATAGCACCATCACTGTACAGTGGCATATCTCAGCTCAACAGTGCCTAGGGTGAATGTAGAAGTTGTGCCCCTATGTGCTGCCACTGCCACCCTGGGCTGAGGAAGGACCCCTGTGGGGGTGGGTGGGCGTGGTGGGGCAGCAGTGGGTGGGAAGGCTGCTGTTGCTGCTCCTGCTGCCCCCGCACCAGGCCAGCAAGGACCTTGGCAGGGGCAGGGAGGCAGCAGTGGGCCAGGCCTGGGCCGGAAGGTGAGGAGGTCAGCTTTTTTGTGCCCCCTAGCATTAGTGCCCAGGGCACACAGCCCAGTCGCTCCACCCTAAATACACCTCTGTCACTGTACATGGTGCTCTTAGGCTTACAATTAGAGATGGGATGAATCCAGAATTTTCTGGATCCGGATCCAAATCCCTGGAAGGTTCTGGGAATCCACGAATCTCACAAATCTCGAAACTTTCAAATCCTTTTTTTAAAAAAGAGTTTAAAAAGCAAGGGAAAGAAGGATAATCTTGGACAAGACACACTCTCTCAGCCTTAGCAAAAGCCTAGGCAAAGGCAAACCTCCCTCTGAAGAAATCTGGCCAAGACAATTGTCCTAGTTTTGCCTCAGGATCTCCCCAGATTGAAAATGACGTGGATTAATCCCCCATTTTCCTGCCTGTGTAAACAGGGCCACATACTACAGTAGAGAGATAATCCAGGTCAAAACTGGATTTTCTTTGCATAGCTCCTTCTGGCATCCTGAGGTTTGTAGTTTGATGATGCACCAGTACACTTTGGCAGAGAAGCCTGTGACACCTTGTAAAACTCCAAACCCCAGAATTGTGTCTGAAAGAAGTTTGCAAGGGAGCTACACAAAGGAATGTTTCAGCTGTCCTTGAAATCTCAAGCCTGTAGCTTTCAGTCAAGTACTGAACTTAAATATGAAATGTTCAATTGAAATATCTTAGAATACAATCCCAGCTGTAATTTGTGAAATTGTTAGCAAAGGTCATTATTACTCCAAGGAAAAACTTCACCTACTTACTATCTTCCCTTGTATGTATGCTCTCCTAGGTTTTCTGGCATCCTAGTCTCCCAGGTTTTCAGGTCTCCTGGTCTCCCTGTTTTCCAGGCGTCCCGACCTCCCTGGTTTTCAGGCGTCCCGGTCTCCAACAATCTATTTAGTTGGCGGATTCAAAAGATCTGGTTTGCCTAGTTTGGCACAGGGATTCAGATTCGGGAATCTCAAATCCTTACCCAGGATTCGAGGATTCGGTTGGCCCATCCCTACTCACAATCTAATTAAGACATGACACGAAAGGAAAGTAAGGAGGGGGGAATTAAGTCCAGCATATACCGCCTCTTCTTCTCTCCCTCTCCGACCAGGGCAGTGGCATAATGGAGCTGTGTCTGCTTCTCCTTCCCTGCCTCTGAGACCACAGTAGTGGCAGTTGGGATGGATGGAGGGCCTTTCTTCTGCTTCTGGACCTAGGCATGGTGGAGCTGTGTTTGCTTCTCCTTCTCTTTCTCCGAGGTCAGGGCAGTGGCACTTGGCATGGAGGGAGGGCCTTTCATCACTTCTGGACCTGGGCATAATGGAACTATGGCTGCCCCTTCTGTCTCTCCAAGGCCAGGACAACGGCAGCTGGAGCAGTGCGTGTTG
This sequence comes from Cyclura pinguis, assembly GCA_030412105.1. Classification (NCBI taxonomy): domain Eukaryota; kingdom Metazoa; phylum Chordata; class Lepidosauria; order Squamata; family Iguanidae; genus Cyclura; species Cyclura pinguis. Next base: position 126,728,334 of record CM059599.1, read on the forward strand.
GGGGAAACTGTTGGTCAGTGTGTTTCCTTTATCTAGATCTGTAGTTTCTGTGTTCTTATGTGCTGAAATTTTTCATAATAACATAAATTAATTGCATATTTGAGGAGGTTCAAATGCCAGGAAACAAGACTAGTGATCCTGGAAGCATCTTGCAAATGTTTCCACCTCTGACATTGGTCTGCTGTTATGGGATGTTCTGCCTTGCTAGGCAAATTTTAATGCCGCACTGAAGTCTACAGTTCTTGGTAGTGTAGGAGGGATTGTTAAGTCACAATTTATGCTTATACACTCTGATAAATGGCAGAGTTGTAGAATTAAATCAGGAATAGGCAACTGGACAGCCAACGTGGTGTTATGGTTTGAAGGCCAGGGTTCAAATTCCCACTCAGCCATGGAAACCCACTGGGTGACCTTGGGCAAGTCACACTCTCTCAGCCCCAGAGGAAGGCAATGACAAATTTCATATGAACAAATCTTGGCAAGAAAACCCTATAATACCATTTCTGTAAGTCATCCTGAAGGTGCATAACAACCTGAAATTAAAGCATAGGCCAGTTTCCCCCCTTGCAATGGACAGTGGCTATAATTGTAGGCCAAGGAACAGCTGAAAGCAAGCCCCAGATGTGACAAGACATCTACTTCTAATTTGCACTTCTGGGTTTATTGGCCACTTTTCAACTCAAATTTGTTGAGTGTGAGGCAGTTTTTTAAACAGGGAGGGGCACTGTCCAGTTTCACCCAGCTCACACATGGCCCTCATAACTAGTTAATGGTGCAAATGGGTTAAGCCATTTTAAGAACTTTTTGATGAACACAGTCAGATGATAACCTGCTACTTAAGAAGTAGATGTTAGCTACCTTCATGTGCAGGGTTTTAGAACAACCTGTGCTAGGAACTGATTATGAGTAAACACATTACTTTAATGGGCTTATTTGCATACCAGATGCTATATAAATGGGATTTAACAGATTTCTGCATAGGAAAGGTCTTTGGATCGTTACAGAGGCCAGATACAGCTCTGGCTGCAAAAAGAGGCAGATGGTTAAACTGATCCACACTGCTCTAAACAAATCAAACGAAGATCCAGGTAAATTAACTATATATTCAATTTAAAATTCCTGGCTCAAAAAGTAAAAAGATATCCTGCCCCATTCTCACCCAAACCTTCTCCAAGAATACACAGCCAGTGCTCTGTACTGGCTGTGCTAGATAAGTGTTGCTTGTTTTGCACCAAGAAACATATTTACCTTATTTGCGTAGCTTTATGTTTTGAAAATCAGCCTAACAATGACAATTCCATCAACTGCACTGGACCAAAGGGGATTGGAAGGAAGGACGGAAGGAAGGAAGGAAGAGCATCACTTTCCATTTAACTCAGATGTTTTGTAAGTATGATAAAAGCCTGAAAGTTGCAATGCTTATTACAGTATATATCCATGGTATGATTTTTTTTTCCTAAAAAAAAAGAGCATGGCTCTTAAGATACCTTCTGGTTGGAGTGGAAAGTATGTGTGGATGTTTCCAAGCTTACAAATTCATTTATTGATGTTTGTTGGTTATTTAAAATAAGGAGTGACTTAAGTCTTGTACCAAGCTAGTCATCACGTCAAGTTGCCTGTAGTGAGAGTCGGACAACCTCTCTCTCTTTTTAGCAGGAAAAGCAGCTTCAAGGCCAGCTAAGTGGGATCAGAGAAAGAGTGAAAAGAAGGCAAATGTGTAACTGGAAGGAACCCTGCAGGATTAAAGTCAGTCAGGAAGTGACAGTAGGAGGTTATTTGGAGAGAAGAACTGCCAAGTGATGAAAGGGTTAGTACCTTCCAAAGAGACTTTTCCTGTTGAAAAGGATGCTGAGTTGCTATACTATAGGGATTTGCACGTACTATAATTTGGCTTTTTACATGATGGCCAAATTCCTAATTAAGTGCTTTCTGGGCTGTACCACTTCAGAGGCTGGACATGGTTCATTTGATAGAATGTCTTCATTTAATGTACACACACACATTTTTGATATAGAAATGCAAACGCCAGAGGGAGAATGCTTTTAGCCCCACTGATCTCTTAGATGAAATGTTCTATGTGCAAGATATTTTTTTTTTCATGTATGAGACAGCAGGCCACACTTTGGGTTAAATCTTTAATGTGAATTAAATGCCTGTATACTTGACAGAGATGAGCAAGTTTGGTTAGATCAACTATCAATTTGAGTAACCTTTCTCTGAATGAGAAGGAAAGATGGGGTGATAAAGATCTAGAACCGCCTTTGAGACTAAATGACATATTTCAACACAAACTTTTAGGGACGTCAGTACCCTGTATCAGAAAGCTTCTCCTGAGATATGTTAATAAATCTCAAAAGTGCTAACTACTAGATTTTCCCCTTTTGTTCTTGTGCTGAAACAGAATAGTATTTGCCTTGAAAAGATTCTGTGAATGATATCACATCATATTGTGTGTTTTTGAGGAACTGCATAAGACTGAAAGGGGGGCTAAAACTGGATTACATGGCATGTTTGCTAGAGGGTTGCTACCAAAACTGATACTGCTGTGGCATGCTTTCCCATACCCTACCACAATGTTTAAAAAATTACTCCAACTGCATTGCAGTGAGTATCAATCTATTCTACATTTATGATAGCCCTGGAATGCTGTTGCCAGTTAAAACAATTGATCCAAATTAGTTTTTTTTTTTGTAATTAAACCGCAGAACTATATTCTTCCTTTTGTTCCTAATGGAGGATAGGTTATAAAATGGAGATCAGATAACATTTTCCCCGTAGGAAAAAAAAAATTAAGCCAACATAGCAACAGATCAAACTGTGGTATAGGCTTACCTCTATGTGAATTTAAAATGGGGGTCAACTGAGGATGCATTTATGAATGAAGACTTGACGTCAGTAGGCTAATGTCAAGGTCTTCTAACCTTTGGAATTGGCCATTATCTTGATGTTCCCAAATACAGCTGGGTTGGTTCTCAGAAATGAGACTAATTTGGTTTATTTTTGGCACTTGCTGTGCTTTAACTTACTTACTTGGTGGTTTTGTGCTATAAGAAATGTAGCAGTCATGCCCAAATACAAGTCATTGCTTTTGAAGTTTCTTTCCAATGGAAAGAAAACTGTTGCATTTGATAAAACATAAATATCAGTAGCCAAGTTCAATAGACTATTTCCTGATCTTTCCCTTTAAAGTGGAAAACTTTTTTCTAATTTTAACTCAATAGGCTGTTAATACAATCTCTTAAAAAATGATAAATTTCGATTTAGAGTCTAATAGTTATCTTAGTTAGGCATGCATCCTTTATTTATTCTTTGACTTTGCATGCTTGAAAGCACATAGACCCTTTAAAAATTTCCCAGATGTTTGTGGGGTCAGGTGTTCCCTGAGTGGTACTCTATGTAGGTGGAGAATGTTGATGTGACATTATTTCGTTGTTGTTGTTTAAATAGAAAGCCTGAGCAGCAGTAAAAGCAGAATATTTATCATTATGACAGATGTGCTAGAAATAACAAGAGCATTCCCATCACCAATATTCCTATTCCCCTGGTGTTTGGACCCCCCCCCCCGAGGTATTGGCTGGATCCACAGAGTTGACCTGGACCTTCTGGGATGTGTAGGGATGTATCACAAACTGGTCCTTGCCACCTCAAAGAAAATATAAAACACTGGGAAAGTCACCCATCCATGCATCTAATTGTGTGAGAGGAAGTGGTGCCCACAATATATGTAATTGGACGACAGTGTTTTTGCTTTCACAATCATTCATATAGATTCAGGCCATTTCTGCACTACAATGTTATAGTGCTATTATTCCACCTTTACCATCTTGTGGAATTCTGGGGTTTGTCATTTACTGAGGCCAAAGGGCTGTCTGGCTGAGAATTCTAAATCCCCCTCCCTAAACTACAAACCCGCAGGATTCCATTGGATGTTGAAAGTGGAATAATAGCATTACAACAGTGTAGTGCGGAAATGGCCACAGATACAGACGAAATAGATACTGATATATGTCTCTTAGCATCTGTTGCAATATTATTAGCACCAATGAAACACTCACCTTGTTTTTTTTAATACAAAAAGTATACTCTTGGCATTTTGGGCTAGCTGTTTTTTTTTTTTTCTAGCTGTTTACCAATCTGTAGAGCTTCAATGCCTTTAGCTCCATGCCTAACACAGAAGATGATGGTGAAGATGATGATAAGAATAGTGATGATGATTATGATGATGACAATTATATTGATGATTTTATTCATATCCCTTCTTTCCCTAAAAACTGGAAAAAGTTTATATTATTTCCAGATCAGTTTTTGTTTAAATATTCATCTGCTCTGAGTAAAAGTCACGTATCTAGTGATATAATACAGGAACACGTCCATGATTTCTGGAAGGGAGAACTGATCATTGAAAAAGTGATGATGTTTCACATAAATAATTTCCTTGGAAAAAAATCTGAGTTACTGAAAAAGTCACCCATGAAACAATGTGATCTCCACATGTCCTAATTCTCGCTTTCCAATTGCAAAGGATCATTTCATATCATTATCAAGTTTTGCTCCAGCTATATGAGGCAGTCCAAATACAAAAAAGGCTGGATCCTGAGCCTAAGTGAACTCTAGATATTTTTTCTCTTAAAGGATAAACACTCACTGAGTAAACCTCGTTGGCCTAAACAACAAAACATCTGTTTGGACTCATGGGTTGCTAGTTGGCCAATTTATGCAACAGAGGGGCTAAACTAGAATTTGCATCAGGCTGCCCTCCCCTTGTTTTTAAGCAACCAAACATTACCCTTGCAATGATAGGATGTACCATGGAGAGTAGCTGCCATGAGAATAAATGAAATGAAAACTTTGCATAAATAGACATTAGCAAGGAGATATGTAGGTCCAACACAAATGTTCTTTTTAATGGTTTGGCTGCTGTTAAAAATTATTTCTGTATGGTTGGGGCTCCACATCACTGCAGGAATGTTTGACTCCCTCTTCCCACATGGTTTTTGCTGGATGATTGAGGAAATAACCAGGCCAGCAATACCATTCCTTGGGATTTTTTTTAAAAATTCCACCAGTGAAACCATGACAATTGTATTCTTTTAAATCTGTTTAATTTCTCCAGTATGTGAAGATGAATTAATCCAACATTCTCCCATTAAACATTGTACAAGATGTATGTGACACAAGGGAATGGAAATGAATTTTATTTATACGCTACAGGAAGATTCTCTTTAAATGTGTTAATTATTTGCATGCCATGCTAATAATAAACAGCTGACATATTTATTTCTTCAAGGATCAAAACGTTATTCCCAAAACAAAGCATCAAGTTTGCCAGACTTGAGGGTCTAAATGGCTGTTTCTTGTAGTACTTTTGTTGTTTCTTTGATGAGCTACCTGACAGAGAAATAGGCCATTTCCACATTACACTGTTATAGTGCTATTATTCCACTTTCCACATCCTGTGGCATTTTGGGGTTTGTAGTTTACTGAGGCCAAAGAGCTCCCTGGCTGAGAATTCTAAATGCCTCTCTCTATACTGCAGACCCCAGGATTCCATAGGATGTTAAGAGTGGAATAACAGCATTATAATAATGTAGTGTGGAAATGACCTAAGACTACTGAAGACTACTGCCTTGGTCACCACTGCTTATCTTTCCTACTTGCTGGGGCATACAGGGGTCAGTTCTTGAATATGACTTTGGATATTCCACACACTGTGGCTGATTTCGTTGTGACGTCCTGCTCAGCCTGGTGAAGAGAAGACTGCAGGGTGACATGTTGCCCTCTTTAAATATTCAAATATCACAGAGAGGGGAGTCCAGATTTGTTCTCTGCTGCCCCAAAGGGTAGGAACAAATCTAATGGTTTTAAGTTACAAGAGGGCAGGTTTTGATCAAAGATTAGAAGGAACTTCTCAACAGTGACAGGATTTTTGACAATAGAACAAATTGCCTAAAGAGGTGGTGCTCTCTTTTCGGATATCTTCAGAAAGAGGTTAGACAGCTACTTGCTGGGGATGCTTAAGCTGGGCTTCCTGTTATCGGATTTGATGGCCCATGGGCCCCCTTCCACCTCTATGTTTCTATTCCACACTGCTTCAGAAAGATTAGCATTCTTCTTCTCCCTGTGCCTGTATGTGCCTTCCAGCCACTTGTTGACTTATGGTGGCCCCATGAATTTCATAAAGTTTTTTTAGGCAAGGAATACTCAGAGGTGGTTTTGCTAGTTGCTTCATCTAAATATAGCCTACATCACATTAATTTAAAACTGCTACAATGCAGTTAAGACATCATAATGATAAAAATGTGGGTATGTGAGTATATGTCTTCAAATTGCCTGCCCACTTACAGTGATCCCATGAATTTCACAGAGTTTTCTTAGAGAAGGACTACTCAGAGGTGGTTGTGGCAGTTTATTTCTCTGAAATATAGCCTATAGCACCTGACCGCCAAGCAGTCCCCCATCCAAGTACTAACCAGGGCTGGTCCTGCTTAGCTTGCAAGATGAGATGGGATCTGGTGTTTTTATGGTATTTAAGCCCTCCCAGTTGCTAGTCCTTAAAAAAAAAAAAAAGTATTCTGTGTGGCTTAGCAGGGCTCCATCTTCATTGCTACCAGACCTAAACTATTTATTGTAGTTTATGATTAGAGTATGATAGTTTACTTAAACTCCAAGGTTAAACTAGTTTAAACCACCAAATAGGAATGTAAATGGCAAGATATTTCCTTGTGCTTGAATTTCTCAAGGAAGCTATGTATTGTGGATTTTTAAAGCAATTTTTAAAAGCTTATAAATCAATAAACACACGGATTAACCCTTGTAAACTAACTTTCATATCTCTGTCAGTCCAGAAGAACTAATACTCACAATCTGCTTCATCTTTAAGTAACTGGTTTTGCCCTCCAAAAACAATTTATGGTCCATGGTCACTTCTGAGATTGTTTTAAATCCCAAGGAATCCCTTAATTCTACAACAGCAAAAGATAATCTCTCTTCTCAACGATCTGAAAATCAAGCCCTGAAGCCTACAAATGGAAAAAACTTGGCTTGGATATATCTGATGTACATATTGATAATATTTTTGGAGATGCTGCCAGGAACTTGTCTAATATCAACATCCTGGGAACACAAGAGAGGGCCTTCTCAGTGGCTGCCCCTACACTTTGGACTCCCCTTGCTGTCCTTCCATCAGCAGGCCAAATCTTTTTTTTTCAGACAGGTTTTTAATTGTAATCTTTTCAATATGTAAACTGCCTTGAATCCCAGTCTTGGGAAAAAGATGGGATTTGAGAGCCAGCCTGATGTAGTGGTTTGAGAGCTGGATTAGGAAAGTGGAAGGCCAAGGTTCAAATCCCTGCTTGGCCATGGGAAACCACTCGGTGACAAGTCACACGCTCTCAGCCTCAGAGGGAAGGGAAACCACTGTGACAATTATGCCAAGAAAACTCCATGACAGGGTCACCTTAGGGTCACCATAATCGGAAATGACTTGAAGACACACAATAAGAACAAGGCTTCAAGATTAGAGGAAAGTGTAAATGGATGGCTGGAGAATTTAAAATACAGATGTCTGTTCAGTCTTTTATTTTTTAAGACTAACTTCACAAAGTGGATGTTGTCAATGTTTTTGCTGTTGTTGGTGTTGTTATCAATTTATACTCCACCCTTCCTCATAGGAAGAGCTGGGAAAACTTTTTTCTCAGCATTAGGAAAATGTATAAGCCAGGAAGAATGTCACCAATTTTAAGTGGGGTTAATATAAAAAAGGTGTCTTTTGTATCTCTAGTACAACACACTCAGCATTTTATTCATTAGGCCTTTTTGTTTTTTCCTTTTTTTTTCTTTTTTTTTGAGCAATGATCTTAGAAGGATGATCTGACATAGTTACTGAAAAGTTCAGAACAACACAGCTTTATTATATCTTCTCTTTGGAATTAACCTCCCGCCTTCAACTCCAGTGGGCTTTTCCGCTGCTGCTGCAGAATCTCTTCCTACTCTTTCTAGGCAGGAAGTTTCAAAAATGAGGATTAGTGTTCTTTTTAAATAATTGGCAAGATAAGTGTACTTTTATCGATCCCTTAGTGGTCTGACTCATAAATTCTAAATGAGTTTGCCAGAAAGAAAAGAGACAGAGAGAGATCCCACCCTCTCACCCTCACTGGCTTTTATTCTAGCTATACACCAGAGTAGGAGGAGCCCAAGAAATAAGATATTAAATTATCTCATGTCTGCTCTGATGATAACTGCCAAGTTTGGATGCTGTTTGAACATATAGGTCAAATGAAAACGACAGGTGCTGAAGAAAGAAATCAATGGGGTTTAGTTGCAGAGATAGGCAATTTGGGGGAGGGGGTGACGGATTCTTTCCGCCATGACATTGTAAAGTTTGTCTTACTTTTTTTATTAGTATGTAGAGGAAACAATCTGCCCTGTATGATATATAGATTATCCTTAGAGGATTCTCTTTTCTGTGTAAAAATTGTGGTGGTGATTTTCCTTCAAGTCATCTCTAAACACTCTGTTGTTGTGTGCCTTCAAGTTGTTCCTGACTTATGGTGACCCTAAAGAAACCTATCACCAGGTGTTCTGGGGCTGAGAGTGTGTGATGCAAGTATCCCATTCTAGGGTAGAAAATAAGTATGTAATATTTAAAATATTTTTTAAAAATAACGATGATATAAAGACAATGAGTTGGATCCAATGGTTGCTCCACCACTGAAAGTACCCACTGAGTGAAGTTCTGTTTTGACTATTTTGGATGGCAAAAAGGGTGTGGAGGGGATTTTTTTTTTTTTGGAAGTTTCCTCTCTGCAGCCTCCCATGCTCTTCCTAAAGTCTGTCTAACCTTCTGAGACAGAGGGAGCATAGGAGGGTACAAGGAAGGGAGAGGACTGGCTGAACTTTCTTCTTGTTCCACCAATGAAAATGGTGCTTTGGGATCAAAAGCCTTCAGAAGGTGCTCATTTAGGAGGCAAATTTTTTATCTCTTAATATTTTAAACCTTCATATTCTGATCTGCTAATAAAAGGTATTTCTATTTACGAAAAGAGAGTTGTGCTCACGCATGGTTGCAACCTTTGCATACCTTTACTTGTTAACTGATAGTTTCCATTACTATCATTGCCTATTTGCTTGTTTTACCACACACACACACATTTTACAAGGCAACATTCTCACATTGAGATTGCTCTCCCTTGCCCTAAGGACTGGAAGAGCCAGGGTCTGAGATCTGGGAATCCTGCAACCATGCTGGATGAGTGATTCTGAAAGATGCAGTCCAAAAAAGTAACATTTCTAACATTTACTAGGTGGTGAATGGAGTTGCCTATCACTGGATCACAGTTCTTGGTGAATTTTGCAAGTAGATTCACAAGGCCCTTTCACATTGCACGATTATATTACTATGGTTCCACTTTAACTTCTATGGGAACATCCTATGGAATCCTGTCCTTTGACTTTTATTGAATCACTAGCTTAGAATTCTAAATGCTCTTCCCTAAACTGTAAATCACAGGATTGCCACAGCAATCAAAGTTTAATCATACTCCCAAAACTAACTGAAAGGTCTACTCTGCATCAGTTCCTTTAACAATTAGAAAAAGCCCTGCAATTCATTGTCAGAAAACTTTCATGCAGTGGAATCCTCAAACTTCATCTCATTTCAATAAAATTCCATGATTGTAACATTAGAATTTAAGGCATGGATGAGACAGCCTTGGAGCAAATGAAGCTAGCTCATACACGCCCTATTGGAATGTTTAAACATGATGTGATGAAATGGTATGTAATAATTTACCTTAAAGAAAAAGGAGTAATTAGTACCCATTGTGTGTTGGCCAGACCATTTCATTCTCACTTGCATGACATTCTGGCCCACCAAAAAGAGATGTGATGGTGTTCTGAACTGAACTGAGTTGTTAGTTCTTACAGACATTTATTGTAGACTGTGTTGTTGCTCTTTGACCGTGGGGAAGTCTCTCCCAAACTGCTTCAATATAGTTTAAAGCAAGCAAATGATGCATAAAAATGACACCTGGCTGCTTTCATCAATCTTTATTTGGTAATTTATGTCTTCAGTCCTACACAGGATCCTTTGATTTAAACATTTTCTCCCGTTAAAGCAGGGATATAACACCGTGCAGCCCAGGAATTGCAGGCAGCCCTTGAGGCTGTTTTTGGAGCCCCAATGCCTCCCACTGGCTTCCCACCTCACAAATTTTTGTTTTTATTTCCTGGTTTAATATATGCCACTCCTGGGCCTAAAAGAACCCAGAGGTTGCAAAAATGTGGCAGAGTTTTCCCTAGTCCTCCAGGGGTCTGGGGATAGAAGACACTATATGGAATGAAGCCAACGTGGCTCCCCGAGCATAGGTAGCTGCCCACTTCTCCAGTCAAAACTCCTGTCTTTATAGAGTATCCTCAGAGTTGCTTTAAAAAACAACAACAATCCTTCCTTCATAGTATTCATTCCACTTCCTTAATAAATCACTTGCAAAAGTAATTAACTTCGCTGTTAGCACTTTCAAGGCCTGGGGCAATGTATAGTGAACGTAGTATAAATTTCCTTTTCCTTTTGATGAAATGGTGCAATCGTGATGTTACTTAGGATCATTGCATTCTGCTTTTTGCATGCTTCCCTTTTTAATGACTTAGCTCTCTCTCGCTCTCTCTCTCTCTCGCTCTCTCTCTCTGTCTTTGCTTTGGTCTGTTTCATCTCATCTGCCTTCCAGCTGTTGAGTCTTTCCCCATCACCACTGGGTTTATAATGCTTGCACTTGAGTCCATGATTAATTGTTAACATTTCTCTAGCACACTTGAAATGTGATCCACCAGGCATTATCATTGCACAATCTGTGGTTTCTTTAGGTGTGGTTTCCATGGGAACAATTCTCTGTTGCTTATGGTCTCTGCTGACCAGCAGCTTCTTTCCATTTCTCCATGTTCAGAGTTGTAAGAACATGGCAAAAGGAGCAAACTACTACAGTAAATTTTCTTTTATTATCTTTTTTTGTCTATGACATTAAAACGGACAATGTGTGAGCTTGCCCCCCTCACAGAAATTTTAAGTTGCTTATCAAATTATGAATTCTTCAGTTAAGCCTTAAATGAAAGCTCTTCCGTCTTTCAAAAACTTGTGGTGTTTCTATGAATCAGTGTGTGTGTGTGTGTGTGTGTGTGTCTCAGCAAGGTGCATCTTTGGAACTGCCCTATCACAGAACCAGAGGGAGGTTGTTTTATTTTGTTTTGTTTTTTAATGAATATCCTTCCTGTGAACACTGTGATCTCGGACTATAGAGAAAAAAAATCAGCAAAACATTGTTGGGAAATGATAGAGAAAGAAATATTGAACAAAAGATGGATGCTAACCAATGTGACTGTTTCATCAAATGGGATTAGTTGCTTGAAGGATTTGCAATCTAAAATTCTACAGTAAAACAGTAAATCAACAACATGAGAAATAGAAGAACTTCTTTCAGAAAGGAGGTCAGACTGACTAGTATCAAGACATGAGTATAAACGGAGGAGTTTAAAAGCTTAGTCATGCAGACAGCACAAGTTCAGAACACTAATATCTACAATAATCAGTCATTGTGGTTGGAATACTGAAACTCCTATATATAGCTTGTTATACAGACACACAAGCTCGCAGCTACAACCTGACCTCAAAAGTCTGCGTTTCTCTAGCTCTCTTCCCAATGCTGATGCTCCCAAAAATATATCCATCTAGACAGAGGATAAAGAGGAAAAGGGGAGGCTTGAGAGCATAAAAACATTTTGAAAAAAAGGAGCTTCACTATTAGAGACTTTGGCCCTTTCCGCACAGCATTTTCCATGCAAAATCACGTGACTCTCCAGGGGCCGGCAGGTGCTGATCGCACACCTTTTCATTTTCGGCTGGAAGCCAAAAATGGTGCGCGATCGCACATTGCTCCCGGGCCCCGCGCACACTTACTTGGCGTGCGCAGCCTCCGGAGCCGCACCGGTTGCGCTTCCTGCCCCAGCACAGCCTGGGAAGGTCCCAGGCTGCACTGCAGAAGGAAGAGGAGAGGCTCTTGTGCAAGCAGGCAGCTCGTGCGGAGCTGAAGCAGCGGGGACACGAAAACCTCTCGCCGGAGGCTGCTCGCGCGATCCCCGCATCCCAGCACTGGAAGAGGGTAAGTTGCGTAAAAGGGCCTTTGTTAACATAGGTATGTTCATCTGTGATCGCTTGGGAATGCTCCACTGCATGACTCCCTGTAGATATAACTGTGTGTGTGTGGGGAGAACACTGTTTTCACCAGTCAGCACTTCCATTGAGAAAGCCTTCAAATGAGTTCTATCTTTGTTGTGTGTGTGTGTGTGTGTGTGTGTGTGTGTGTGAGAGAGAGAGAGAGAGAGAGAGAGAGAGATACTTGTTCCATGTTCTGTACCAACATTATGCTAGCCACCATCTGACTTGTTTCATCACTGCCCCATTCTTAGAAAATCGGGAAGCTCATTTGGCTCCATTCCACCTATGGAGCAATGCCCAGGTGAAGCGTCCACAGTCTGGGCTCTTTCTCTGCTTCAGTCAGGTCCATCAGGTCTTTGAAGGAATTACCTGGTGATATGACAGGATCAAGAACCAGAGTGGTGTAGTGGTTGGAGTGGTCAACCAGGACCCTAGGAGACCAGGTTTCAAATCCTTGCTCGGCCCTGGTAACCAAATGAGTGAAACTGGACAGATCACATTCTCTCAGCCTCAGGGGAAAGCAACAGCAAATGGTATCTGAACAAAACCCCCACGATAGATTTATGTTAGGGTTGCTGTAAGTTGGAGATGGCTTGAAAGCACACACCAACATGAAGGACAAAAAATATCCCCAAGAGCTATCAGAAAAACCGTCCTGATCTTATTTTTGTGAAGTAAGATTCTGAATCATCACGGGCTGTAAAATATACACTTCCACGTGGCAGCTGCCTTGAGTTGGCAGCTTTTCTTGCTTACAATAGCACTTATGTTTCTTTACTTCATAATAACTTAATCCAGGTATTTTGTTTGCTTTATCACCGTCCAGCATTTTTTTTGACCAAAAAAAAAAAGGGGAGAGAATGAGTGGCCAGATGTTTTGATCCAGACTTCCTCTAGCTTTACACATGCTTGGCATCTGAAACCAAGTCAGGCTCAAATGTTTTGTCCTGGTAGTTTCCTCAAAAAAAATAAATAAAAAAAAATAAAAAAAAATGCCAGCAACCCTGTCATCAGGGTTTAGTGGAGAGGGTTATTTAAAACAGGACAAAATCCTCAGACTTGAACATTGTTGAAAGATGGTTTTGAAAATCTGCAAACGGTTTTGACAACAGATCTCTCCCTAATGAGGGAAAGAGCACCACCGGCATCACTGGCATTGCCAAAGTTCAGTTGCTCAGGAAAGGTTTATTTTAATTTTTTAATTGAACACATGCATATTAGCCTGTGATTAATACAGGCTATTCAAGATTTGGAAATGTTGTGCAGTAATAATAAGGCTTTTTAGAAAGACATGTCAGGTAACATCCAGTCTTGCATTTATATACTTCTGCTCATTCAACTCCACTTTTTTTCCACCTAAAATCTGCTCCAGGAGGTCTCTTTTCTCTGGCACATGATCTATAACTGTAACTAAGGCCCTTTCTGCATGAGGTGTGTGCAGCAGTTCACGCTGTTTCATCCCATATTTAAATAACGCAGTTTTCCTTCATTGTTTTCTGCACAGCCCCCATTTTAAAGTGTTTTCCTGTATAGGAGCGTGAATTTGTGCATCTTCATTACCTCATCATGAGCTGCTCCTCTGACTCCCCTCACCCCATCCTGGTGGCAGTGATTAGCTGGGTTTATTTTTTGTTGTTTTAGGTGGTTCCATTTGTGCGTACCTATATGCATACATACTATGTACCACATCCTACTTCTGGCCTTACAACCCGCTCTTTGCTGCCCACCTGCTGCAGATGTACGGTCCATATCACCGGAAAAAAAAAAAATTACTTCGGTGTCGGAATGTGAATCGGATTTTTTCCAGTTTTCAAATACCACAGTTTCCCACCACATGATGTCGCCTCAACAGCAGATTCCATGCAGAAAGACGGAAAATAACGTGAGGCTAATTCACTCCCACGTGCAGAGCAACATGGCACTACAATGCACTAAACCATGGTAATGACCCTGTGTGGGACAGGGCCTAAATTTAGGATGAGGAAAGAGGATGTTGATCGCTATTTCGATTTTGCACTGTTTACTTCTTTTTAAGGATTGTATTTGCAGTGTGTTGCATAGTTTTAAATATTCTACGTACTCCATGTTTATTGATTGTTTTATTTTATAAGCCACTTTCAACCCAGTGTGGCATGGAACAGAATACAACTAAATGCAATGCATTCTTACTAGAGTTGGAAGGGGTCTGAAGGGCCCTCTAGCACACACTGCTGCTAGTGCAGGAATCCACCACAAAAGCATCCCTGAGTGGTGGTTGTCCAACCTCTGTTTAAAAACCTCCAAAGAAAGAGAGTTTACTAGTTTCCAAGATAGGCTAACTCTATTGACACATACATCTTACTAACAGGAAGTTTTTCAAACGGTCAGTCAAAATCTCCTTTCTTGCAGTTTGAGTCTATTCATCTGTCCATTCATCTGGAGCCACAGAAAAGACTCTCATTCCATCTTGCAACTAATATCTCTTTAGATATTTTAAGATAGCTATTATGGGTATCCACCACTTATCTAATACATTAGGGACCAGAGCACTGTCAAAAAGTAAAATTGGTCAAAAAGCAGAACCCAGTCTTCTTCCTGTAGGGAACATGAGAGAATTATGGAAGATTGCTTTGGACCAACCCCATGTCCTCATGGTCCTTGCAAGGTCTGTCAGTTGCCTTGGTGCCTTCTCCCTGTCCCCAGCTCATTTTTCAAGCAGTATATGCATATGTGTGTAACATTCCCAAAAAAGCCTCCATAGGCAAGAAGAACTGCTGAAAGAGCAAACCCCTCATTGATACAATGGAGCATGTCTGTAATTTACAACCAACAAAAGAACGGAACATTGAAAACCAAGTCAACAAAAAGCAGGGGTGCCTTTATGTCATATCTCATTCTTCTCTTCTCCATGCTAAACATGCTTTGCTTTCTTAATTATTCGTCATAAGGCTTGGCTTCCATATCTTGTCTGCCTTGTTCTGAACATGTTCCATTTTGTTAGTATCCTTCTTAAATTGTTTAGCCCAGAACTGGACACTGTACAAGATGAGGCCTGTCCAAAGCAGGAGGGGTTGGTGCTATTATTTCTTTTGATACGGACACTGTACCTCTGTTGATGCAGCCTATATTTATTTGCGTTGGTCTTTTTTGCTGCAGCATCACACTACTGAGTCATGTTTAGCCTGTCATATATTTCGACCCTTAGATCCCTTTCCTGCGGTCTACTGTCAAGCCAAATGTCACCCATCATATATCTGTGTGGCTGATTTTTTTTCTTCAGTAAATGCAGCGTTTTACATTTATCCCTACTGAAATTCTTTTTGTCAGTATTGTCCCAGTATTCCAAGGTCATCTTCAATACTGATTCTGCCTTCTGATGCAATAGCTGATCCTCTCAAGTTTAGTGTCACCTGAAGCCCTGAATTCTTTATTCATGTCATTTTTAAAGATGTGGAACAACAACAGGCCTCACTGAAGAACAATTCTTAAAAATTAAACCAATTTTGTATTTTTAAATTATGTTTGCATACTTCTTTGTTAAACACCTTTTTAGGAAATGTAGGACATTTTAATTCAAAGTCAAAGTCAAACTTTATTTTACGGTCCATAAACCCAATAGAGAAAATACACCTATTAAAAATAGGATATAAATATAAAAATAAGATAGGCTATAAACAGAATATAAAAGCATAAAATAGGACATAAATGCATAAAATAGCATAAAATAGTATGAAAATACATGAAGTAAATTAAAATAAATAGGCAATATGGATTATTAGATAAAATATAAATAGGCATTCATTAATTCCATCTCATTGAAACAATAGAATTGGAATGATCTTAAAGTGCATTGCCAGAATCCCAACATGGTTTTGATACTTCTCTCTCTCTGATCTCAACAGGTGATGGCAGAAATTTAGCAACTAATAGGGTTACGTTTGGACATATGTCGTCCAACAGGACTTTTACATAGAATTTTTCAGAACAGCCCAGCATACAGCTCAATAAGGGGGAGATCAACTGATGGCAACTCTGATTATAGAAAATACAAGATAGCAAAATATGCAACAGAAATGATTTAATTAAAAAAATAAGTTTCCCTCACTGTAAAACTGTCTCATGCAGTTAGAAAGCTTTCAGACAGTTCGTGCAGTGGGGTTTTCAGCCAATTGTAAAGGATCTAAATGGCCAGTGTGTATTTGAACTTTCTAAGCCCCCAATATCATTACCGAAATGAGCGTATGCCTTGTAACTATCTGACAGATTTACAAACATGGCAGCTTCTTACAAATGTGAAACTTCCTGAAAATATGGCATAGATTCTCCATGCACCTTGTAAACTGAAAATAAGAAATTTAAAAAACGCAGCATTGTTGCCCCAAAAGGTCGGTGATTCAGAGATCCAACTGCAATGTCAGTTCCTCTGTGAAAAGGTGGGGAACTATGGCTCAAACAAGGAGGTCTGTGAGAGGCGGGGTCCCCTTACAGGATCTTTCCACCAAAGTATACTGAAGGACAGCAGTTGAAAGTTCAAAAGAATGTTTTATTTGTTGGGGAAATTCACAAACACATGCAAGAAATCAAACAGTCCCACAATTATATAAGGCTAATCAAAGGAAAGGAAGGAACGGTTGGATAGCAAGCAGTATAGGGTGAAGTTGATGGTATTTATCTATCCTGAACAGAAGAAAGTCAAGGCAAGATGTGGCTCAGACTGGGGGTCCAAGGGTAGTACAATAAATAGGAATCTGGGAAGCAGAGTGATGGCCTATATCCAGTATAATACTACAAGTTGTTGGGCCCACAGCTTGAGTTAAAGTACTTTTTTTCTGTTCTGAGGGAGCAGGTGTTAATGGCTGTCTTGTGAAGCAAATAAAGGAGTGCAGAATGGACTAATGGTTTTAACTTCATGTGACAAAGCATTGATAGAGGTCATGATAGCCTTTTAATGGTTGGGCAGGTGAGAAAACAAGGAGGAATTTTGGTGGAAACAGGTAACAAGGTGATGATCATTAAGCTGTCGTGTTGCCTGTTGTTTGAGCAGTTGAAGGGATTAGCCTGAATCCATTCCGTCTGGGTTTCCCAGCTAATCTCCATGAATTTATAACCTGGCCATGCTGAGGTCATCTGCTATGGCATGTAGCTTTCCAGTCAGAGTCTCCTGTCCACATGGCACTTCAACCATATGTGTATACAGTATTTGCTGGCGTGTAAGACACACTGTTTTCCCTGAAAAATACTGTTTGAAAATGGGATGCGTCTTATATGCTGGTGCACCGTATACACCAGCAAATACAGTAATTTATATTTCATGCCAATTAAATATTGACAATTGAACGGTATCTCTAGCCAATTGTGCTGTGTCATGGAGTGGGGGTGTACAGTATGGTAACAGCATCCTTCCCACTGGTGCGCTAACAAACTTCAGTGGTGGCAGTGGGTGCAGTCCATGTTGGTTCCCAGAGGTAGGGGGTACATGAATTCACTTCCAAACCCATAGTACTTGCTTATTCTTCAGTCAGCTATAAGATTTTGTTCAGATCATATGGTATGTATGTGCTAAAGTGGAACCACATAACTTGAAAAACCTAAAATACAGAATTATGGCTTTATTCTAAGTATTAAAAATGACATTAAATATAACAGGGGGGAAATACTTTAAAAGTTGGTAAAAAAATTACCAACAAGTAGGAAAAATACAAGTTATTTTATACCCCCCCAGCACATGTACACACATACCAAAGTTTATACATAGTCCTGTATCTTTTCTGTAGAGAGTTCCTGAAACACTTCTATTGTTCTATGGTCCAGTTGTTTGAAGCCATTTAAAATGGGGCTTTCTGCATATTCCTGGGCTTCTGAACAGCTTCGCAATCAAGCGTGCTGCATTTAAAAAGACATCAGGAAAAATGACTGCTACTTTTGGGGCTTTGGACATCATGTACTTGGATCTGTGGAGTGACTCTTGTTTAAACCTCATGCATCCTGGTTTTGAGGATATGCCATACCAGACTTTTTTTTTTGCCCAGTAAAAATGAAAACTAGCAAATCATAGATGACTCAACAAATAAGGTTTTCAGAACTTGTGCAGATAAAGAAGTGATTCTCTGCAAATCAACATTCTGTCTGCATTGCGTGAACCAAGATTCCTAATCTAGTAACTAACCTTCCATACACAGAAGCCAGCAGACTGGTTGAGAATAGAGGTTTCCGTCTTAAGACATTAGCACAGGTTGAGGTAAATCTGATCTTTGGATCTCCTGGCCATATCTGTCACACCTACTCTATTGGGAAGCCCATCACAAGAATACAAACTTTTGACTTCATGAAATATTATATAATTCCATTCTCTATCAAAGGAAGATAAGTAGACTTACATGTAGTAGGCCCTGGCTAAATAGTGGGATCATTTATTAGCTTCTGGAATGGATAATGTAATGCCTTTTGCAGTTCTGTGTACTAAATGTAACTTCCAAAAGTAATCTTATTGGTAAGGCATGTCATTATCTCATCTCTTAACAGAAACATTCTGGTGATGTGCCCATAACACTTCAGTGTGTTTGTTCTCATCTACCACAATGCTTGTGTCACCTGTGATCTGTCATTGTTTGGCATCTATGCATATTTTCAACAGTCATAGTTTCAGAGAGATGTTATAATCAGTCATCATCTTCATACATGTGCACTTTAAAAGTGTGATACAATGACTACAGAAGAAACGCTTGCTCCTGTTTCAATTTACCCATGGAATAGGATAATCAGAAGAGGTTCTTCTTTAAATTCCTTCTAAGATAATACATTTATCATGTACCAAAAAGTGTGTCTTCTTTGTGACAGCCCTCAATCTTGGATTTTACTTATTTATTGGGAGCTTATAGCACAAAGGCATTACACAACAGAACAGGTTAAAAGAGCAGTAATAAAATAAATAATGCAATGAAATACTTTAAAAATAAAAGAAAATGGAATATGCAATAAAATGTAAAATGTATGTAAAAGTGTGTCTCTCAACTGGCATAATACCTCTGGCATCAATATTGTACTTCTCTCAGCAACCAGTTAGATCCAAGCATTTTAAAATTTGACTTTAAATTGATATTTTAGATATTTGAACCTGTTTCAGTCCTCTAAATTTGTTGCACTGATGTTAGTGTTTAATGTTATTTACATTGCACTATTTTATCTTTGTTCATCCTATGTTCTTTTTGGGGGGATAAAGTTAGACTTTATGAATATTTTCAAAAAGCAAATAAATAATTAATTTATTCTATAGTCTACTGATTAGAAAAATATAATAATAAAGAGAATTATCTGGATGCACCCAGAGTTCAGAAATTTCACTAGAGAGCACATGCTCCCTGTACAGGCAGTGTTATAGGTTACAAATCCATGCAGTATATTACAAATCACAAATTATCACTTATTATGGAGCTATTAAAAAGAGGTATTTATCACATTAGGCACTGAGATGATCTATGAATTCCTTCCTGCTGATGATAGTTTTGGCTTCCTACCAACAATTTGGGCACATTTAAACTCCTTGCAAAAAGCTTTCATTTTAAGGAGGACAGCCAAAGGAACTTTTCTATTCCACTGGAAATCCGCCAGACCCCCATTGATTCAGCTGTTGTTTTGGAAGGACTGCAGACATTGGCTGTGACAAGAGAGTGGCAGATATTCATTGAGAAAAACAGATAAGCAGAATTTGGGTGTAGATATATTGGCATCATTGAATGTTTCAGGAAAAAACAAACACTCCTGTACTTCTTTTCTTCCTGTTTCCCCACTTTAATTTTGTTGTTATTTCTCTTGGCTGTGTCCTATGTCTGATAAACTAAAGATATATAAGGAAGGAGTTGCCTTGTTACCAAGCAAGACTGACATTTACCCTATACAGAAAGTAAATCTTCTTGAACTCTGTGGGACTAGCTGAGAAATTAATGGGGACACAATCAAGCTGAAAATGTGTTGCATTTTCTTCACTGTAAAATAAAGTTTGCAACAGAAGAGACATACAGAACAATTAAATTTTGCAAACTAGATACTTTTGAATTGGTATATTTATAGTGGCTATATTTTCATTTTCAAGATAAATATACACGGGTAATTGCTTAACCACACTACCAAAAACAAGCTTTGGATGTTTGATTTCTAAGATGGAGACAAAACACTCTGTATGGATTATATTTGCATTGAGCAGATTTAAATATGATGTCTGTTCCAACATTCCATGAAACTCTTCCAATAAAGTACAGGATGTTCATTCTAATGCTGTTGTTGCTCATTATTTAAGTAAACAGGAGTTAGATGATGTCTAATATTATTAAGCTACAAAGATTAATAGTCTCTAAAGCAAGGCCATGGTCAGGGTTACTGTAAGAAAATCCATAGTATATTATTCTTTAAGATTCATGTATGGTTTGCTTTGGAATGCCATGGCATTATTGTAACCATTTCTCCCTTTTTGCCTTCCAGTGTTTAACAGTGTCTACTTGCAAGAGATTTTAGGAGTGTATTTTAATTTAGAAGACATAGACCTTGGTTGGAAGGCATGTGGTACAGTCTGAGAAACCAAAGAGAGAATGCTTGGATGTGAAACATAAAAAGATATTGACACATTCACCTTGAATTTAGGGAGGGTCCGCACATGCTCAGTACAGAATGTGTTGACTGACTGCAGCATCCTGTTTGAGTAAGCTCTTGTTCAGATAGCACTCATGAAACGGAGTGGGACAAAGCAGTTGTTCCATTGCCTGGATGTGAAGTTCTGGTAGTCTGTTGCAACAAAGGCCATGCAAATTAATCTTGCTCAGTCCACATGTACATAAACATACAGAGAAACCCACGGAAACAGAAGGCATACTATTAAAAATTGATCAAGATGCATCTTTGGGAAACTATCGGGTATGCTGTTGTGCTCAGAAAGGTCAAATAATTTTCAAAACCAGTGTTGCCTGCTTTAGTGGTGGCCTGTTCCCTCCAACTCAATGGATATTTCTAAATAAACCTAATTGCTCAACTTGTATATTTCTGAGTAAATGGGTATATGAGAGAATCTTTGGGCATGCCCATTTCATGCCCATCTATCCCCACCTTTGTACATGAGATTTTTACTCTATCCCTCAAATGCAACTGAAATTCTTTTCAGATATAAGAAACCTTAGCATATAGCCTGGGAACTGCTACTGATCGAGAAGCACACAATCAATATGTATCTGTCTGTCTATCTATTTATCTAATATCCCACCTTTCTCCCAAGGTGGCATACAGCATCTAAAAAACACAGTACAATTTTAAAAGTGTTTAATAAAAAGTTAAAACGCAATTAATCGAAACTTGATGTTAAAAACGGAAATTAAGAACAAAAGTTGAAAACAGCATTAAAAACACTGAAACAGCATTAAAAATGTAGAAAGGCTAGAAGATACTGGTTGCATGTGAATGGGGAAATACAGAAAATCTTAAAATCAAAAATTACGCTTAAGCTGGAATTATATCTTTTGAGTATGTTAGATTATGAGGATAAGGTGAAAAAGGAAAATAAAATACAGTTCTGTTATATGATAACAGCAACAAGAATAACATTTGTAAAATATTGGTGACAAAAATGGACTCCTTTAATACAAGAATGGTTAGGAAAAGTGATGGAAGTGGGTAAAATAGATAAGTTATCAGGAAGGTTGAAGGGAAAATCTACACAAGCTTACCTTAAAATTTGGAAACCATATATATGCTATATGAAGAATAGATTGGGCTATAAACTTCCATTGGAATTTGAGTTTTAAAAGAACAAAAACTCTAATGTTATAGAGTTAAACATACGCGTGCGTGCGCACACACACACACACATACACATATACATAAAAAGGAAAATTCCTTTTCTTCAAAGTGAGAAGATATTTTACGGTCAGGCTAAAACAACCAATGTCAGAAAACACGGGAAGTCGGGGGGGTTAGGGATTAGAGGGTAAGTAGACACAATGTCTCTTTTTGTCTTCCTTTTTCAATAAATATCTTTCTTGATATTTTCATGCTTTGTTTTGTAGACTTCTTTGCTTTATTCTTTTTTAAGTTATATCTAACTCTTGGATTTTTTCTGTTGTTTCTATTCTTATTCATCCTTTTTCTAGGCATTTTATTTTCTTTCTTTCTCTTTTCTCTGCTTTTTCTGTTTTGTAACAGTATGCTTTTAAAAAATTTCTTTCCTTTTTTTATTATGGTTGATGTATTTCTCCTTAGACTGTGTGTTGAAGGAGACTGTTTGTTTATATATATTTTATGTGAAAATTCAATAAAATTTATTAAAAAATAGCATTAAAATGAAATAAAAAGCACTACACACACACACACTACATTAAAAGCTCTGTCTGCTACAACATTCTAAAAACTGAATTCCTCCTTAAATAGATATGTCTTTACATGCTAGTGGAAAAACAATAGGACTTTCCAGGGAAGGGAATTCTGCAACATGGGAGCAACCACCAAAAATTCCCTCTCTGAGAAGGTTTACACCCAGTGGTGGGACTATACCTAGTGGTGGCTGATTACAGTCTCAACATAAGAGATGTCCAAGTTGCTGAGCCTTTTGGGGGGACCTTGGGGATGTCTCTTAAAGTTGAGATTAAAACTCACAGTGGAGTCACCACCTCAGTGACAACAGAGCCATTAGTCATCACCATTAGTACCTCTTTGAGCTTACAAAGCTAGTTGTTTGGTTCTTCGGGTTTTACCCTTAAATCTCCAATGTTAGCAAAATGATCATTTAAGATAATTTAATGCATAAGTTTTCCAGTGAGAGATAAGAAGAAACAGAGGATACTGGATACAGTGGTATATCTTTACACATATATACATTTTATACATAAAAGAAGAATAGATCTAGCTAAAGAAAGTGGGGTTGGCAAGTAAAGAAACATGCTGTTGGAAGGCTACCAGGACAAATCTATGCACACTTGCCAGCGCATGGAACTTACTTTTAAGTAAACTGGCAGAAGGCTTGTGTTGCAATCCCAGTAATTTTGTTCAATAAATAAGTACTTCAAGGATGTTATAAGAAAATTGGCCATTACATCTGTAAGGAACCTTGGAGAAAATGCAAGAAGCCTTGCTGTAATTGTTCCTTGTTTTCTCCACTTTTTTATTTATATTTGATGTTTTTCTTTACAAAGGCTGTGTATTCCTTCACAACTTGACAAGTGAAATAACAGTTGGTGCTTTATGGGTTTTTTTTTTCGGGGGGGGGCTTTTTCTTCCCCCTGGTATTCTAGCTAGGGAGTCAACACTGTTGCCATTATATTTTGCCAATAGCTTAAATTAATATGGCAAAAAGGAAAAAAAAGGAAAACACAAAAAATTAACATATGAGGCTCATTAATGAAGTTTGTATGAGGATGCCTTGGCTTGTGATTTTTGCTGTAGAATGTAAGCTAGTCTCCAAGTTTAGATTTATGATCCAAGTTTATATCTGTCATGAGGTAAAAATATCCTTCATGGATTTCTGCCCCCAGGAAATCTGGATACAATAAATGCAAAGGTGTTCTGCATTTTCTAATGCTGAATGGACACTCTATAGTCTTCAACAGCCCCCAATATATCACATAAACAGGGGTGACTGTAGATGTCAAATTCCACACCATCTCATGTGGTAATTTAAAATGTTATAGTTTCATGTAAGCTTGGGCTATCAAGTTAACTGAAATATTTAGGCCTTTATACATTTTAATGCATGTGTGTTTTAAGGATTTTGTTTTTTTAAAAAATCACTTTATAGATTTGTTTAGAATGTATATGCTGTCCTTCTGCTTCTCTAAATCTTTAAAGCCACCACAGTTGTCAGAATCATGTAGCCAACAACTCACCTTGATCACAATTTTCAAGTAGCAAAGCAGGATCCTGCGAACTGTAGGTTGCTCTAAACTCAGTGAGACTGACTTCCAAGTTAGCAATATACAGGATGGTGCTATAAAACAATTGCATAAAATCTGAAGTACCCACCTTAGTATTTTCTTAGAGCATGCAGTTTAAAGTGTCAGAAAAAAGGTATGATATAGCAAATATTAGTGACATGACTAAGACGCAATGAAAGCAATGGAAGAAGTCTTAACTGAGACTAATTTAAGTTCTTTTCTTTACAATTGAATCTACCTACTTGTTGTGATTAACATTTGTGGAGTGTGCCTACGCTTACTTTCAAAGTCCATGTGAATTTCACCTAAGTGTGCCGGAAATAAAACGGAAGACAATTATGTCAATGTACAGTCCAGTGACCCCTTTGTTTTCACAACTATGGACCTTTCCACACAGCACTGTTATAGTGCTATTATTCCACTTTCAACATGCTGTGGAATCCTGGGGCTTGCAGTTTAGGGAGGAGCATTTATAATTCTTTCAGCCAGAGAGCTCTTTGGCCTCAATAAACTACAAACCCCAGAATTCCCCAGAATGTTGAAAGTGGAATAATAGCACTCTAACAGTGTAGTGTAGAAAGGCCTTATGACTTGTTGAATCCTACAAAATATGAGTTTGCTCCTGTTTGGCTCTACTGCTGACAATTGATTGTCCTTCCACTCAAGTACTTCTGACTTTCTAGATGTTTTCAAAACATTGCTGACTGAAATTTCCTGGCCATTAATTAATTCTCCTACCCATGGCCTTCTTCAGTGTACACAACTTTGCTTCTGTTTGGTTCTGCTGGTGTTGACTCACTTTCCTCCCACAGTTAACTACCTCTGACCTCCCAGATATTTTGGACGTCAGTTCCCTGAAGCCTCAGCCAACATGGCTAATGGAAAGCGATTATGGGAGTGGTAACCTAAGACTTCTGGAAGACAAACGTTCTCCACCCCAGTTCTAAATAAAAGAGGCCGGTTCCTTTAAATTTGGTCCTAAGGCAAGTCCTTCATTGTTCTGATCAGCTTAGTGGCTTCTAACCTTTAAAGTAAACTTTATTTTTTTCAGAAAGGCAGGTCTTCCATCTTCTTCACAAAAAACATACATTTAAAATACCAATAAAGACTAGCCAAAATTTCCAGCCAGTTTCCATTACAAACTGATGGCATTGTTATGTGAGACATTCTTAACTGCTGCTATTTTCTTGTGGTGGTTTGTTTTTTAAATTTTGTTGTTTCACATTGCTAGACTAGTTTTCTTTACCCAGAACTACTTTGATTAAGTTTTTAATTTAAAAAGCAGGATATAAATAATAAACTAAACTAAATAACGGGAAGCTGTGATTAATGTGTTTGTTCATTAAACACAATTAACGAAAAGTATGCTTGACACAACCATATGGAAGTGACTTTCGTATAGGAAATGTCATCTTATGAGGACATTGATTGATGTGGTTGTTGGCATGTAAGGAGAGTAACTGAATATAGTTGTTAAAATAGAAATGATGTCATACTGAAGGCATGCTGAAAAAGAGAGAGCTCATTAAGTAGACACTTTCATGCTTGGTTGAATTGTTGGAAAAGGAAGGAAGGAAGGAAGGAAGGAAGGAAGGAAGGAAGGAAGGAAGGAAGGAAGGAAGGAAGGAAGGAAATGGGAACCCGTTTCTCAAAATGGACTTCTTGCCATCCCATGCATGGGTGATCTTTGTGATCTTTGTGACACCTGGATGGCCCCAAAGTCTGTCACAGTTGTCACTTCTATGGTACAGAATGGTGCACTAATACAACTCTTTTGAAAAATTGACAAAATTGTTTTGTTCTACTATGGTAAAGTTGCTAGGTATCAATTTTTACCTCAAATGCTTTTCAGAACATAATGAGTTGTGATTTCAGCAAGGTTCAGAAATCTACTAGACACTTTGTAAAAACTATTAGTAAACATTTCATTATTTCATCTTTGCATGTAAGGATAAATGATTTATAAAGTTTTATCCCTGCTATAGGAGAAAACAAATATTTCTGTGTAATTCTCACCTTTTTTTTTTTAGATGTCTCATAGTTTTTCAGGAAACTGTTCTGTGCAGAAAAGCATAAAATGTGTGTTTCCAAACAGTTATTTGACCCCCCCCCCAAATTTCTGAATTTTGCATAAAAAACAGCAATCCTCCTCTTTAAAAAAAAGGTGGGTTCTGGAAAGTATTTCCTTCCTTCCTTCCTTCCCTCCTTCCTTCCTTCCTTCCTTCTTGCATCAAAATATACTTTTTGTGTATTGTCCCCATCTTTCACACACACACAAACACTTCCTAGAAACCCATATAGGTTTTCTGGCTCAAAATTAGTGGCGTTGGCTTTGCAGAAAAATACAGTTTTTGCACTCCAAAACTCTGGATTTCCAGACATACTTTTTGGCGTGAAACTTGTGGTTTATGTCTGAAAAACAAATCTTTCATGCAAAAAAACTGTCACCACTTTGCAGAAAACCAATTTTTGGGTGTTCAAAATTTTCTTTGTACAAACCCAGTCATTTTCTGCAAAGATATGTGGCTATATGGAAACAATGTGTGGTGGGTTGCATTAAAAACTTGGGAGAGGGTTGCACAAAAACGTGATTTGTGTACCAAAAAAAAAAAAAAGTTCATATATAGTAAAACATTTTAGGATGGGTATATACCCCAAAAGCTGGAGAACTGTTACCTTTAAATTATTTTTACTAACTGTATTTCTCAACTGTTGGGAAACCTATTGTTTGTCTAGGGAATGAATATTGTTAGCATTCTTTCCATCCCTGAAAACTGTCACCACAACAAAAACTGTGATGACTTCTCCTTACCACAATCATCAACTTATTTATAAGGCTCTGAGTTGCACAAGTATGTAGCAATGGCTATCCAAATCTTGGTTCCCGCTCTGGCAGTTCCATTTTGATAGAAAGTGTGGGTCTGCAGTGGAGCACTAATACTGATGAAAGAGCAAAGACACCAATGGTTTAAAGGAAAAAAGCATTAGGTTTTATTAAGGAACTCCATTCTAAGATAGGAAAGTTACTCACAGTGCTATCCTAGGCCCTTTCTGCAGGATGGTGGCATCCTGGCATGGGGATGCAAGAGGAGTGGGAGTGCGATGACACTTCCGCATGACTTCATCACGGTCCTGCTCTTCTTGCGTTGACAGCCAGCATGATTGCGGGGTATATTATTGTTAGAAAAACTCTGTCAATGACCCCGATTGCACAAGCCTTCTGTTGCTGCTGGCCATGAAGAAGGGCTGGAAGCATGATCACATGCTTCCTTCTTCATTGCAGCATGGAAAGAAGGCCAGCTGCAGTGTGGAAGGAAGAGGCATGTCCCTTGCACTCACTTCTGCAGACAGCCGGTTGGGTGCGGAGGAGAAAGCCGGGGATTCGCTCCGATTCCAGCAATAGCGCTGCTGGGATGGTGCACGAGAGTGTCGTTCTGTGGAAAGGGCCCTAATCCAGCTGCATTCTTGGGAAGAGTTGGGAAGTGAGAGAAGAGGTACAGAAACATCCCTAAGAGTATCAGTTTACATCACAGAGAGGTTAGGATAGTTAAAGCCAAGAAGGGAGGGTACTTCAGATCACTCAAACTAATTAGCTCCATTAGCTCCACTGTGAGGCATTCTGGATTCTTCAATTTTAAGCATTGTTGCACTTCTAACAAATTTTTCAGATGGCCATTAACTATTGAGGAAAATTCTGGGATTCTATGCAATAATTCCAGCAAGTGTGGGATGGTGGTGGAAGAAGATGGAATGAAAATTATATTAAGTAGAAAAATAAGTACACACAGCAAAACTTTTCCAAAATCTTCTGTCGCCAGCTCATTGTTTCCTAAAAGAAGTTCATATTCAGAGCCATTTGGATCTGAGATTATTGACAACTCTTAAAAGCAACATGATATAAAATTCTAGCCTGGACATCCAAAGCACACGACATAACGTCTTCCCTTTGGATTTAGCAAAGGGCCCCTTACTGAATCTTTAAATCTGTGTCAGCTGTGACTCACTGTTCAGAGAGCTGTGTTGGCTTGAATGTCAAAGCAATTCAATCATTTTATAAGATATTTGTGATATTTGAAGATGTGTCCTGTTGACTCAGTCTGCCATTGAGCCTTCCAGATATAATGGAGCTTCTGTGTCAAAGTGATGCACAGGTGTACATTTGTATCTCTTACCTCATCTTGCCTTCAGAAACCAGAATGTAAATTAGTTTCCACTGAAGAACATTTAAAAAGTGACAGAATATATGAATCCATGACCAGATTCATACTTGAACTAGGAACATAGGAGCAGCCTAGCTGGATCAGATCAGCCCTAAGGCCAGCATTCTGTTTCCCACAGTGACCAACCACATCTTGGGGAGTGGGGAAGCTGCAATTTAGGATAGAAGCAATGCCCTCCAATGACTGGTATTCAGGAGCATGCTGCCTCTTATCCTGGAGGAAGTCTATAAACTGTCATGACTAGGAGCTACGAAGGGTCATATCCCCATGGGGGAAATGTGATGTGTAAGTATAAATATATAACTAAGTAAAATGGGTATTTTCCTCCCCCACAAAGGATTTCAAGGACAATTTCAATAATAATTGCAAATATAGCCCATTCTGTCCACATGGGAATTAAAATTACTATAGATTCAGTTAAGAAATCATACATGTATATATGCCTAATTAATAATTTCAACATCAAATCTTCTTATAAGTGCAAGTGGCTGCAGAAATCTTTATTTAAGTTTGTGTTAAGAGTACAGTAATCCAGTTATTTTCAAGGTTAACAGGATTTAAACCAAGAAATGCAGTCAGCCCTTCACTTTCACAGCCTAGGTGCACAAGATCCCCATGAAAATGGAAAAACCAGAAATAAAAATAAAAATCATGAACACTGTTTTTTTACCTGAGAACATTTGGATCTCTTTTGCCCTTTCTGCATCATATCTCAGTAGTGGGTTGTTCTGTTACAATCCCAGCATGGCCATTTCTCTGATGGTGTCAGGTTAGAAATGCTCTCTATTGCAGCCTTTCACCTAAAGCAGATGAGTAGCATTATTGCCACTGGTGTTCCCTCCCTACTACAGTGTCATTGGCCAGTCCTGGTAAGCAGTACTAGCTCAGCCATATTGTAACATCATGACACACCAGCACACTATTGCATTTTTACATTATAATGCTAAAAAAGTATTAAAAACAAAAAAAGTAACTCACAGGAGAAATTTAAAATAAACACGGAGAGGTGGTAGATTCCAAACTTGCTACACCATGGGCAGTCGCATAGGGATGTGGGGGCAGGGGTTGATTTGCCCCGGGCAGCAATGTTTCTGGGGTGTCCCGGCCTATAGCCACACCCCTGCATGCTCTGGCCTTGCCACCGCATGCTGCAGCCACGCTCCCATGCATTGCAGCCGTGTCCCCACGCACAGTGGTCACGACCCCTCCCACCCCCCCTCCACACCCTCCAAACTCTGCCACTGTCCATGGGGGTCACTGAGAGCGGGACAAGCTGGACACACCCACATCCTGTCCACTCCTGGATCTGCGATGACAGGAAGCACTATCAAGCTCTTTTATGGAACCACACTGACCTAGCTGATGGAATTGTAGCACTAAAGGAGGCTCTTAATGGAATTTTTTCTGTAAATGAGAACAGGTTTAACAGGGGGGAACAAAACCCTGGATGAGGCTTCAGTCATTCTTTCTGTTAAGGATTATAACATAGTAATGTAACATAAATAGAAAGAGCAATTTAAAATGAATTTAGTTGTTGATAAATCCCCTGTTTCAATGTGAATGTAATTGAGTTAGACTTTTACAATACAAGCCATTATCTAAATGTGTTAACTTCTTTCTCTTAACACTCCCATTTCTGAGTGCAGAGTCTTGTTTCCCATACCCCTAACCTACAGTAGCAGGGCCTGGGGCAAACATAGGATTTATCTTTCATGGGGACAGATTCTGAGCATCTGAGGCACGGTCTATTTAGACTTTCTATTGAGAGTCTATGCAAGACGCTCTATGCAAGAAGGTGAACAATGACTCACAAAGTAACAAAAGAAGGACTGTTCATGTCGTGTGCTGTCATTGATATTCAACAGATGAATTTTATTGAGATCCATTCTCACGAGCTTAACAACCTCTCATTCCTATTTGAATGGGTTCCAGGTGTTATAACAGAAGTTGTCAATCAGAATGTTTTCTCTCTATCAAACCCTACAATCTCTGCCACTTGATGATGGCCTCAAAAAAATACATACCTTCTTTTTCTTTTCAGTTTCCCACATGCTTCTTTCAATATGATTTCCACCACATTGAATGATAGAGATCTTGCTGATCTGTTGCAAGCCAACACACCTGTCAGATTGTTGAGAGCAAATAAGTGCATAATTGACTGCTTTGACAACTCAGTGAATATAGCTGCTGTACTGTCAAGGAATTGCTGGTGGTATCTTTCAAATATGCAGAAATGAGTGCCTTAAAATGAAGTGAGGAATACGATTAACATCAGAGGTGAAGGGTCCAAAAAACTGCAGGTTGTGGTTAAAACCTCTTAAATCATCATCATTGCTGTCACCACAATCACCATCGTCTGGGGACAACATGCTGGAAAGAAAAACAAAACAGAAGAACAGGCAGAACCCCTTCATATCTCCCAGGGCTGTTCCATATAGAACATTAATGAAAGGGATGGGTGCACTTGGGATGCTTATAATTGGACATAGAGATAATCAGTTTTCTAGTCATGGTGATTCCTCAGATTATGTAGACTGAAGGGCTTACCTGTGAGAGTTAGCTGCTTATCCAAAAGTCTGCAAATACCTCCCCATAAATACAATTCCAAGTTGAATTTTATACTTGGCTGAGAGGCAAACCTTTTCTGATCAGAATGGTGACCTCTTGGACATCACTTTGTTCTATTCTTAGGCCAAGACTGGGGTGGACAACTTTCAAGGATCCAGGGGCCAACATCAGGTCCAGCAGAGGGTGCAGAGGACCTGAAAACATGAAAAAGTAAAAGGGGAGGGTGAATCAAAGCTACAAGTGAGTGCAGGACTTCTTCAGTGTCATTCTGAGGAAGCTGAGGGAGTCCTGTAGCACATTTTCTTGCAAAGCTGTCACTACTGGACACTTCCAGGAATGGAAAATTGATTTTGGGGAGAGGGGGATGGAAAATTATTTTTGCAGACGGTTTTGGGGATGTCCTGGTAGTCACAGGGAGTCAGATTTTGCCCCATACAGGCCACACAAGAGTCTATGGAGCAGGGTCATCCCTACTTCAGAGACTCCCAGGAAAATGAGACTCCTTCCCTTATGCCATGTCCAAAGGAAATTATGTCCTGCTATTTCCGATGCTGTAGTTAACTGGAGCAGAGGCCTGCCCAGAATAGCCATGCATGGCCTGGGGATGTCTCAAGGCCAGCTTTCCCCAACACAATACCCCTACTCTACAGTGGTTTGGACTACATTTCCCATTATTTCTGACCTTTGTCTATGCTGCATAAATCTGATTTCTAGTTCAAAAATCTGGAGGGCAACATGTTGAATTATTTTGGTCTGGTTCCCTTCACAATACACAGTTAGCACTCTGATTCTAATTTAATTGCTATGGCTGCACTCTGGGGTTTGTAGTTTGGAGAGAGCACCAAACAGGAGTTTTCTGACTGAGATTTCAGAATGTGGCTCCCTAGACTGCAAATTGCAGGATTCTGTAGGATGCTGCCATGGCAGTTAAAGTGCAATCATAGCACCATAACTGTGTAGTGTGAAAAAGCCTCTGGACTGTGCCCCTCACAGGCTTGACACAGTATGATACAAATGCAAAATAACAACATTGCCAAATAACGTATATATTGCATGAGCATTATGAAAGGCATGTGCATGTTTCAAATATACTCTTCCCCACTTAAAATTCTCAGGAGTTAGTAGGGAAGGAGTCATTTTTATGTGTTTTAAAGGAAAAGCTATGTTAAATAGACTTAGCCACACTTCATAACTGAGATAGGAAGCAACTATTTGGAATTAGGTCCAGGCTATCTGACAGACTGTATCTCCTCTTGTTAGCCTACCTGGGCCCTGAGATCTTCAGGAGAGGCACTTCTCTCAGTCCCACCACTGTCACAAGCACTGTTGGTGGTGACAGAGGACATTTATTCCACTTTCAACATCCTATGAAATCCTGGCGTTTGCAGTTTAGGGAGGGGTCTTTGAGGCCCCTCCCTAAACTACAAACCCCAGGCTTCCATAGGATGCTGAAAGTGGAATAATAGCACTCCAACAGGCTGGTGTAGAAATGGCCACAGACTTCTCAGTGGCTGCTCCAAGACTCTGGATCTCTTCCCCCCACAAATGTTCTTCCATCACCAGGCAAAGACCTTTTTATTCTACTTTTAAAGCAGAAAAGTTTTTTGAAAGAATGTGCAAAGGATGCTATGTTCTTTTTAGACTGGATTTTTAAAAATCTTTTAATGGCATTTTATCTTTTAAAATGTAGCTTTAAATCATTTCCATATTGTCAGTTGCGATAACTGAAGCCCCTGTCAGAGCTGCTGCTGATGAGCAGCAGCTGTTGGTCCCTATGGCTCTGGCTGGAGACTCCCAGGAAAACTGAGACTATTTGTAGGGGAAAAGGTACCTGGAGGGTTAATCCTTTCCCAGGGAGAACAATGGGTGTTGCAATGGAAAAGAAGCTCCATGATGGCAACTCGTTTTGCATAATGAGATCATAAGGTGTTGCCAAAGTTTCAGGATCTTCAGTTGCACTGGGTTGTGGTGTGAATTTATGTAGATGGTCCTTGCCTGTTAGGATTTTATTGCTATTGATGCTCAACTTGGGGAAAAGACGCTAATCCCCTCAAGTTGGCTCCTCAGTGGCTGAGGACCCTTTGTTTACTGTGAGTTTGCACAGCTTGAGGTCTCCTGGGGCTACATTACTGGGGATTTTACTGGCCTGATCTGGTTTTCGATTGTTCGACCGTTGCTGCCTACATGCCCATCTGGGTGACCTCTCAGGCACATGGAATCATATTTTAATATCAAAATTGTAGACCCCGGGACAGGGTTTACCACTGAGATAACACCTCTGCCACCAGAATTGCAGAGCTTTTTCTGGGAAACACAGCCTATTAGGGAATGCATGTCTTGTTTCTCAGAAGAATTGCATCCCTGGTGGGATCCCTGGTGGGAGCATAAATTCTGTTAGTAAGCAAGGAAGGTGAGATTAAGGAGTCTGAGACCCTGGAGCAGTTCCAATACCAGACCTTCTTTCATGGATGTGTGCACTTCTCCACTGGAGAGTTTGCCCTGTGGATCAGACTCAGCTGAGCCAAGAGGAGCCCTCCCTGAGACCACAGCTAACTTGTATCAGGCCTGACGAAAAGGTGGCTCTGGTCATCTCCATGGCCTGTGTCCGAGATGGCATAATTGAGGCCAGAGTTTCAAAGGCAGGACCACCAATTCATCACCTGACTCTTCATTTACATCTCACTTGGGAGCAGGGCTATGGTAGACAGTAAATGTTTTCAACTCTTGGAAAGGGCAGAGAGATAGAGACATCCACAGGCTGCTTTTTTCCAGGATATTGTTCTTTTGACAGCATATGAGCCTTCTTGAACTCTAAGATCTTTTGGGGAGGCTCTTCTCTGAGTTCTACCACCTTCTCAGGCTTGTTTCATGGGAACAAGGGAGCAAACATCCTTGGTGGCTGTTTCCAGACTTTGGAAGTCCTTGCTAGAGAGAGTAGAATGGTTCCCTCCTTGCTCTCCTTACCTGCTCCAACAAGCTTTCAGGAAGTGAGTGAAATGGCTTTTGATGGTGTGTTGATTTCTTTCTTTCTTACTTAAAATATTTATACCTTGCCCTATATCAACAATCTCAGACTGGCTTCCAAAAAGCATTATAGCTAGTTATGCAAGTTAAAATAATAAAGTATTTAAATAAACTAAAAGCATATTAAACTGTAGTAACAAAAATAGATTTAAAAGATTTAAAAAGTTTTTAAAACTATGTGCTCAATAATTAATGAGTTAATGAGGCCCAAAGACTTTGATGAACAGCCAAGTTTTAACTTGATGTCTAAATGATACGAGTAATGGTGCCAGTCAGGCCTTCAGGGGGAGGGCATTCCACAATTGGGATTTTTTTTTTCTTTGCAATATCCTGTCTGAATGGAGTTTTAAATGGTTTTAAATCTATGGATTGTTTAATTGTGTTTTTAAAGAACTTTTCTATATTTTTACTTAGGCCCTTACAGCATTATGCTCAATAGCGCATTGTTCTGGCAGGATCCTGGCATTGCCATGTCCAGGATGGGATTGGGGCCTGAATGGTCCTGACCACACCCAGTCAGCTGCTGCAGATGGGTAACGTCAGGTACACTGTTCTTCCTTCCACAGTACAGAGTCAATGGTGAGTCCCTTTCTCTGCCTCTTCCCACCCCAAGACCCATGATTGGTTGGTTCTTGCACTGTATTGTGGAAGGAAGCGCTATCAAGTGCTTTTGCTCTTACCACAGGCCCGCAGCTGATGGGATCTTGGTGGGAAAGGGGGCCATTACTGGATTTTTTTTTCCGGTAATGAAAACGTGCATGTTTCTTATGGATGGCGGTGCAACAGCAGCAGGTGAGTGATGACATTGTGCAATGGCACATGTTCTGGACCAGGAGCAACATGTTGCTCTGTTGGGATGACAGTATTATACAATAAGGGCCTTAAAGTTTTGTATGCTTTTCATTTGTTTTGGTCTTAATTTATTTTGTAAGCTGCTTTGTGATCCAGTACTGGGGAAATGAAATGTGATGCAAATGAATAAAATAATAATTGCATACATTGACACACAGATGTATGTGGAGCCAACGGCAGCTGAGGATCTTGCAGTATTTGCACCAATTGCACCATTGATAATCCAGTCTTAGAAAGAGGCTATACATCCCATCAGTAACATAATTCCTAGAAGGATTGTTGTCCTTTTGGCTGTGGCCACAGTGGCAACATAGCTGAAATAGCTGTGGTGAAGAGCTTGTCTGTGGCAGTGGGAGGCCAGCTCCCAGTGTATTCAGAGGGGAAGTAAAGAGGGAAAGTTGCCAATATCTGTAGTGTAGTCCGATGAGACTTTAAAATACAGTCAGTTACTTGAACTTTTGCAGTGCGGTCCTATAAATCTCCATTCAAACATAAGTCCTGCTGAATTCAGCAGGGCTTACTTCCAGATAAATTAATATAGGATTGCAGCCTTAGACAAAAAAGAGAAAATAAAAAAAAATCATTACATCTGTAACATTAAGGTCTAGAAATATACTTTGTGACCAGTGAAACCCTAGATTTTGAGCATTTTAGAAATGCTTTACATTGAGTAATTTCCAATAAGGATATAAGAATTTTAGATGTTTAAGTGAATGAAAATGATGATGCTCAGAAGGGTGAACTGCAAAGTTTTCATATCTGCCTATGGAGGAAGACGAAGATGGCTTTTATATGGATATGAATGTGTTAAAGCTGTAGAGCTTAGTGGTAAAAGCCACACTCTTGTTGTTAATTCATACTTTTGACAGCAATGAATGTTTTGGGGACTCATCTTAACATTTGTGGTGATAGCGGCTGAAAGCAATTGGGTATTGGCAAATTAGATTTTGTAAAGGGCAGAATCAGCTTTTTCCAGGTCTTTCTTCCCAATATGCAATAGCCATTACAAAGCAGATGCCTTTATGCCACAGGAAAAATGAACTGATACCCATTCAACCCACTCTCCAAAATTCCTTTTAAATATGAGAATGGTTAGAAAAGGAATTTCCAGGCCAGTGTAGGAGAAGAATAATTCGCCTTTCATCACCTTGTACCATCCCATTTTTCTGTCTCTTGACAAGGAAGATGATGAATTGACTCTACTTCTTTTTATAGCAGAAAGCAGTGAAAAAGATCTTCTGCATGCTACTGCAGGCAGAAGACAAGTGTGCTATTTGATGATGTTTATATAAGGTTTGAATTTCCTACCAAGTTTCCAGTGACTATGGAACTGTTGGCACCTGCCAACAAAGCCTTCAGGATGTCACAATCACTTTGTCCCACAAATGTCAAATGCTTCAGAGCACAGAGAATTGGACAAACTCAGAAGCTCACTTGCCAGCTTCCAAAAATTAACCTTTATAGATCCAAGCTGACCTCAAAATATAATAGACATCTGTAAAAGCATGCGCATCAACACACACACACACACACACAGGCACACATTTTGGAAAAGCACAAGCTGTTTTTCTTTAATTTTTTGTACCACACAAAGCATGTGTTATGTCTGGTTGACAGCTGTCGCATGTTGGGACCAGGGAAAGGGTTCTGGAAAAGAGCAATGAGCCCAAACAGTTTCTGAGACTATAAACCATTCTTTCAAGAAATAAAAGCAGGTGTTGGTGTTGGTGCTGGTGTTGGTGCTGCTGCTGGTAGAGAAATTATTTGTTTTAGCATGCACTGGCAATAAATGAAACATTTTAGATCCCTTATACTTTAGGACAACTGCCATGTCAGGCCTGATGCTTATTTCTCCATCTCCTTTTGCATACTGTGACTGGATGATCAGGTCTCTATGGACCTGGCTGAGAAACAGTAATGATCGGAAGGCCCATAAAAAGACATATACTGTATTAGCACAATCCGTCTGGACTTAGTAAGCAAGCCCATTTTTGTTCTACAAGCTGTCCACACATTTGAGTTATGAGGTAGTCAGTAGCCTTATAAAGGCACTTTGCCTTCTTGCGTGTTGGGCAAAACCCAACACGCAAGCGAGCGCTCATGTAAGTCCCGGCCCCAGTAGTACTCAGCAGTTTCTCATGCGTTCCTGTTTTGAGTGTAAGATCTGCATAAGGCACTGTAATCAACGTGGTTACAGAGCAATCATGCTTGTGAACTGTAATACCTGGGCTCAGTTGAATACAATAAAAACCTTCAATACAATACAGACCTCCACATGTTATTACACAGGAAAGCAGCCAGGGAGGTTGGGGGACTTACATGCATGCTCACCTTCCACCGATAATTTAGTCTGCCAGACAGTCAAGCAGAACTCAGGCAGGCTAATATTTTCATTTAAAATACTTGCACTGCAGCTATTGCTTTCTCCACATTTGTTAGTATGCATAAATATACATATAAGCAAAGGACGGTTTTTGAGTCTCTAATCATATTGATGTATATTCAAGTCATTTACTAATGAAGCTGAGGCTAAGGCCACTGGCATCATTCAGGGTGCTGGTATGCCACCAACTGATGTGGCCCACACTGATCTTCAGGTGCCCAACTCAACTTCCTGCTACCCTAGATAAAATGAGTTTGGCTGCCTCGATTCTTGTTAGCATCCAGAACTGTACAAAATGAGAAGCAGGGACTGCAAGTGTGTAAAATTAAAGACAAACGTCCCCTGCTTTAGGCCCTGTTGTCCTAAGGAGGTTGAGGAAATGGGTGAAATGGTGTGTTCTTGGTACTTCCAGAATAGCCTTGTCCTTCTTCAGTTGTGACATCCTCAGGTAGGCCTTTACTGCTTTGTTAAGCTGTATTGGCTCTGGAATAGGAAAGAAAAGAAAGCAGATGAAAGGCCATTCATTAAAAAATGCTGCGGTTTTAAAATGCACATTTGATAGACACATGTGGTCCAGTCATGTAGCCCACAATTTACCAGCCTGAAGACTGCAGCAGGAGTAATAATTAATGGAACAGATACTTGGGTGGGTGGGTGGGTGGTAATCACCCAAAGGGTGAGATATGAATCTGAAGGTTTGTCGGCCAGTCTGAAAATGCAAATGTTGCTTGTGGGACTGAAATGCTGTATTCAGTTCAATGCCAATCAAAATACAGTAATGAAAGCCCACAAAGCTTTATGGCAATATAAGCATATGGGAAGTTTATTTATAGCACTGGCTGAGGTGGTACCAGGCTGCACACACCCAACTAATTCTAAAGCTTCAAAGCAAGGAAATAACAACTTGCAGGGAAAGCCCTCCACACATGGCATCTAGCACCACACACGGTTGCTCTGTGGGC
This sequence comes from Cyclura pinguis, assembly GCA_030412105.1. Taxonomy (NCBI): domain Eukaryota; kingdom Metazoa; phylum Chordata; class Lepidosauria; order Squamata; family Iguanidae; genus Cyclura; species Cyclura pinguis. The sequence continues at coordinate 126,766,433 of CM059599.1, forward strand.
TTCCATCTACAGCTTCAACAGATAATGAAAAGCAATATGTGACTCACAGTGATCATGGAAATTCAAGGGTCTTCTTTGGATTTAAAGATTTCTTCTCTGTCATTCTTCTGTGTTAATGCTAGTGCAGCATTAGCTGCTGCTACCCCTTATGCACTGCCCTTGGAGGCTGTGAAGGAAAGATAGGAGAAATAAGTCAACTAAAAATCACTTATCTCCTAGAAAGCTGTGTGTGTGTGTGTGTGTGTGTGTGTGTGTGTGTGTACTGAGAGAGAGAGAGGAATCCCAGAGGTCCACAGGAACATGCATTTCTTCTGGTGTATTCCCACGTACATTTCTTTTAAAAAGACATTGAGCAACAGCACCTCTCCTCACCGCTGACACCCACTCTAGCAACACCAGTTCTGTTGATTGGAAACCTTAATAAGAGTTCTCAAATTTGTAATTGTTCTATGGAAAGGTTATACTCTGCCAAAAGATGCACAACCCTCAAGCAGATGTTCAGACACAGGGACAGTTTGTATATCGGGTACACCTCGGTGGTGTGGTGGTGATGGCTTCACACAATACTATATTGTGAAACATTTGAAACAAAGTGGGCCATTGTTTAATACAGCTGCCTACCTATTTATCTCTTATATTAAGAATGGTGGTACTTCAATATACTTTTTAGCGAGGCACAAATGTGCCTTAAATGACTGAGGCTGTATTGAGAAGGACATGCACTCTGGAGAGTGGGCTCCATTGAACAGTTGGATGAATGCCACATGGATAGGTTGGGTCTTTGACTTAAAGTAACTAGGAATGGTGGAAGTTCCCACACATGTATTTCCTATTATGGCACCTGAAGTCATTGCCTTTAAACACAGGCATTTTAATTTTCCACAGTTGTACATCAAATTAAAACATATACATTGAGTAGAATTTATATTTAAAACCAGCTCTGTTTTTTGGTCTGTTTCCCATTAGTATATAAATGTGATATGTTTTCAAGTTAAAAAGACTCCTGAGTATTACTTCTGAAAATAAAATAAAATCTGACTATATTGTCCAGTCTGAGCTTTTAACTTGCAGATCATTAGCTTTGGCTAAGATGGAAGGTGAAGTTTTGTAAATGATATGAAATGTCTCTGATTTATATGTAAACATTACATTAATTTACTTAATTTCATAGCTTCAGCTCAAGATACTATCTGAAATCCCTCTGAAATTCTCACCTCTCTGAATTTTGCATTGGAGTTGTACACTTAAAAATGTATATAAAATTGTATTTGAAGTAAAATGCACACAAAAGTATATATTTGTGAAAAAACTGTATTAGAAATATGCTTGCAAAAATTGCATATAAAACTATATCGCAGGAGAAATGTGCACAATGAGGCATGTGAATTTTCATGCAAACTTAAAGATTTCAAAGAATGCTCAGTTTAAGATTGGAGATGCCAGTAACTGAGGGAACCTAAGCTTAATTTCACAAATATTGTGGACATTAAAGACACATTACTGCAAAAATCACACTAATTTAGGATAAAGGCATATATTTTTCCCCTACATTCTCTTTGTTTCTGCTTGCTTGCAGTTGTTTAGCTATAGGTGTTATGCAGTGCAAAAGCTGTAAGATTCACATGTTCTGAGTCTAATGCTGGCCAAAGCAATAGCTCCTTTAATCCTCATACTGGGGAAACTTTCTTCAATCAGGCTTTCAAATTTGCCTCAATTTTTGCGCCAGTCAGTGGAATTTGTGGCAACTTAAGGGCATTCAGCTCTACAAACTGACTAATTTAGTGGGCTTTTACTGTCATCTTTTTGGAAATCCTGTGGCAGATTAATTATCTTAATTTGTTTTTCTACAGAACCATGGTAAAGAATTTGAAAGTATCACCAATTAACATTTAGCACATCCTATTTGTTCCTTGCAGACCAGACCAAACCTTTGCAAGGCACAAGTGCAGGAGGCACAAGTAAAGATTGCTTTTGCTCATATCGCGGTGGACTGTAGTCACCCGAAAGTGCCTGTATGACATTTAGGATATAGACATGAAAGGAGAACAAATCATTATTAAATAGGTTACTGGATATTCTGTCTTGGCTGTCACCTGATTTGATTATGACTAACCAAACCTCTTGACATTACAATATGCATTACAGCAAAGTAAGAATACAGCAAGAGATCTTGTTATGCCAAAGAAACTAAAGAAAAATAGAAATACCTGTTGGTAGCCAAATGTTTGTGACTTTGAATTCTCCATGTAATATTAGCCAGTGTTCCTCTTCCAACCCAAGAGTCAGCTTCCAAATTATCTGCTATCTACATTTTTGGTATAAACTTTCAGGTCCAGAAGCATCTTGGTAAGTCCATGGAATTTCTTCCTCTCTACCTTGACATTTTTTAGAGGACATTTCCAATAATGAGCAGAACAGATTTTGCATCTTTGATAGATATGTGTACCCTTCAGGCGGTAACAACACGTTTTTCCTCCATATTTTTCTGTATGCCACAGAAGACTGGCACAGATCATATGTCTGGTTCTGAAGCTTTGGGCTATGCCTGCTTGGAGCTTCTTTCCAAAGTTTGCCTGGGCTTAGTGGTCTCAGTAGGTCACTGCCAATATAAAGCAATGCTTAAGATTTTCGTATCATTTCAGCTCATCTCAGCCGCCAAATGTATCTGTGCATTCTGTTCATACAAACATTTTCTGGTTATAAGCATAAAGAGAATCAAGGCATGTGCACCAGCTTGTGAAACATCTTCTACCACTCATAAAAGGGTGTTAGAAATGCAACCATTTACAGTCATATGCTATATGTCAACACTCTCACTGCAAAGAATACTCACAATTTTTCTCGTACTTAACAAGAAAGGGTTGAAAATATGATCAACTGCTCCAAGATTTTTCACCTTTTGAGACTTCTTTGTGTAAAATTTGTTTGCTTTCTTTGTGCAAAAAAAAAAAAAAAAGTGTTTCTTGTACAGAATTTGGAGTATTTTAGGGGGGAAAAAAAACCCACACTGAACTCTGTTACTACAGCAGTTGTTATCATTCTCACTAGGATCATATGCTGCCTGAACTGTGAGAAATTTTTCCAGACCTTATGCTGCTGGTGTCATTATATTCCCCACTGAGCCTTCACTGATGCTGCCAAAACTTGTACAACAAGAAGGCTTCACTCTTGCATTTACTCCAAATGATCCAAATGGCATGATAGCCCCAAAGATGTGCACCTACTATTTCTCATTTCCCAATCTCTTTGCCTAACTGTTGGCTTTTTGGTGCATGCACACATACTCACACAGATAGATAGAAAGAGAGAGAGAGAGAGAGAGAATTTTATTACAGTATAGATTGTTATAATTTATAATTTTATTTTTTGTTAGATGCCTTGGGCATCTAGTATGGTTCTTCTTTTCCATTGTGTTTTATAGTGGATAAACAGTATAAATGGTTTGGAAGGGGCTGAGTTAAAGAATCAGTGTGCAAATATTTTCACAAAATATGCTGCCTTTGATGAGAATTCCTTAGGTATTCTGTAAAATGAGAATAGCATGGAAATTCTGTAAGGAAGCCCAATGACATTTTTGATAAAAGATTCCAACTGCTAGGCTCTTCCTCACATAATTTGTCATTAACACAAGAAACCATCTCAGACATTTAGCAGGAAAATTCTACAATAAGAACTTTTTGATGGAACACTTTGTTTTTCTTTGAATGAAAAAAAAACCCCAAAAACCTCAGATTCATGCTACGGTTTAATTTCTGTGCAATTCAAATAAAGTCAGTGTCTACAAGGAGTAGAGAGGTTTCTGGAGCTGGTTTCCTCTTACATCAATCCCACCCTGATGTAATACAGTTGGCTACATTGGTATAAGTGAGAACAGGGTCAGCTTTTCTTCAGGCTCACATCAAAACACAAAGAGGTAGTTCAAATGGAAAAGTTAACGTCCTGTTACTAATTCACTTGTGAGTCATTGCAGAGACCAATTTACAGCTAATGCCAAGAGTACACTGACCTGGCAAGTAAATTAACCAATTACATTCTTTGGGAAGATTTTTTTTTTTTTAGTAGCTTTGCTGAAATGTAGTCTGCGTCTAGCGATTCTTGGATGAAATGGACTATCTAGATTCATTTCAGTGTGGCTTTGGGGCTGGTTATGGAATGGAAAGAATCTTTGTTAGATCTGGGGCTGAGAGACGGATTAGGGGGAGCCCTGTTGATTCTGCTTGACCTCACAATGGCTTTTGATACCATTGAACATGGTGTCCTTCTTGGTAGCACTGTTCTCAAGGGGCTCGGGTCTTTCCTAGAGGGGCATACTGAGAAAATGGTGACAGAGATGGCTATTTAACATCTCAGCCATGAAACTCTGAGAGAGGTTGCCTGGAGTTCAGAGCTCTGGTGTCACCCATATGCTGATAACAGTCAATCCTATCTCCTTTTTCCCTCTAGCTCCAAGAACCTGTTTCAGTACTAAACCAGTGTCTGTTACCAGTAACAGCCAGGATGAAGGTAAGAAAACTGAAGCATTGTCCAGACAAGGCAGAGGTGCTCCTGGTCAGCTGTAAAGCTGATTAGGGAATGAGCCTATGCAGGAGGGAGTTACAATTCCTTCTGAAGTCTGATGTTTGCAGCTTGGGCACGCTCCTAGACTCAGTTCTAAGCCTTGAGGCCCAGGTTTCAGTGGTGGCCAAGAATATGTCTGCACAATTAAAGCTAGTAAACCCATTGTCAGATCTGGCCAAGGTAACACATGCCTGGATAACACCCCATTTGAATTACTTTAACCTTGTCACCTATGTGGACCTGCCTTTGGAAACTCTTGAGAAAGTCCAGCAGATCCAAAATGCTGCTGCTAGATTATTGGCTATAGGGGGCATGGAACTTCCTTGCTGAAACAGCTTCAGGGCTATATGGCATTTCTGGGAACAATTCAAATGCTATTACAGCCTATAAACACCAATATAACTTAAATCCAGCCTATCTGAAAGCCTGTATCTCCCCATATGAGTCTGCCTGAGTCTTGCAGTCTTTGAGGGAGGGCTTCTTCTTGCTCTCACCTTTCTCACAAGCAAGTTAGGTGAGGAGACAGAAAAGAGCTATCTCCTAGTGGAGTCCAACCACATCTGGAAGGCCATATATTCACAATCCCTGTTCTATACTGATCTACATTGCTCTGTCTATCAACAACTGATGAGAGTGGGTACCATAATTCATACTTTCACCCTCTTTAGGAGCTGCACCTGTGCTTCCAATGGGATGGGAAGTAGCATCATGTTTCATGTTTCATTTTTTACCAATATCAGGAGAGTGCAGATGGAGTAGACTAAACATTGCAGGGGTCTTGGGAGATTGTGGGACAAAAATGCTCATACTTTGCAGCTATTTTGAAGTGCTTGAGACCATCTTGATCTGACAAAAATCAGCAAAAAATGAGGTGTCTAGGGAACTGAAGTGTGGGGAACTTCAGGAGATATACTTTCCCATCCATGTTGCAGATTGTTTCTCTGTTTCAGTGCCTGAAAGGCTGAATATGAGTATGTTTCAGATTATACTTCACATCATCACTTTGGTAAAGAGGATTCCCATTTGAGAATGAATGAGAGAACTGTATCGTGAAATGCAAGACTATTATTAGTGGAGAGAAATGAAATGCCAGCATTTAGTTAGTGCTCGTATTTTTGTTTGCTTGTTTGCAATGTAAAACCACCTTTGAATTCTAAAACAGAGCCATGAAAAATCATATTCATACACAGAGAGACAGAGAGAGAGGGAGAAGTGGGGATATAATTCTATGTTTGAGTTTCAGTTGCATTCACATTCTTATTTTCTGCACAAAAAGGTATTCCATTTTGTGCACAATTTCCCTCAAGTACACATTTTTCTACATGTTTGCTATATGTATCTTTTTGCAAGCAGCCTTTGTCAATGCAATGTTTTGTCATTTTTATTCCCCAATATGCATGTTTTGGGGTATTCATCACCAGATTAAGCATTTTTGAACATATTTTTGTTTGTTTATCTGGACAACTGCATTACAAAATTCTGAAAAGCGCTGGAAAGTATCTAATGTGAACTGCATATTGATCTCGAAGTGTTAAGTTCTGATCAAGATGTGAATTCCATTCCAATGAAATGCTTCAACTACTGACAATCTTCTGAATAGCACACAAAAGCTCCCCCAAAAATTAAGTCAGAATGATAAACGTGATTTGTGGTATACAATCAAGTTTAAGATGGGACAAAAATACATCACTGGCATTATAGTATGAAATTAAAAAATGTTTGTTATATCCAATACTGCTATATAAGTGTATGGAAGAAATCTGAATACAGGCATCAAAGCTTCACCTCTAGATTTAATCTGCAGGGACAGATTCTCAAGGTTGGTATGTTGAGTGGGAAGAGAATTTAGGAGCCAAAGATGCTAGGGGAAAGAGAGCCCAAAGGAATAGTGTTTAAAGGATTTGGACAAAGCAGGCATCCAGAAAAAATAATAGTAATATAAAAATCTATGGTAAGGAGGAGCTGGGAAGGGTAAGAAGCTGCTGAACTGAGTGTTAATGAGAAGACCAGCTGTATATTCTATGATGATGAATACTATCAAAATCAATAAAGACAAAGGGAAAAGAAGGGCTACTACAAATCTAGTAGACAATAACAATAAAAATCCAGTGTCCAATTTAAAAAAGGCATTTGGAGATCGGAAATCATTTGTGGCATCTGTAATTAATTTGCCTGTGATACTTTCTTTGAGACTGACTTCAATACGAATATTAAACCTGGGAAAGCTCCATATTGTTGTATGATTTCATTGTGTGTTGCATATCAGTTATTGTAGTGAGTTGAAACTTGTCCTTCACAAGTTTAAAACTCTTATACGGAGCAGATTTCCAGCTGGTGAGGGGGATCAGGAAGGCCTTTTATCACCTTACTGTTTAATGTGCTTGCTGAATCTGTCATATGCAAAAGCAGGATTAGACGCTGGGGGAGGAGATATGAAACTGGAGGAAGGAACATTACGATATGCAGATAACACCATGCTACTAGCAAAAAATAGCAAAGACTTGGAAAAACGACTGAAGATATGCAAGGGAGAAAGTGCAAAGGCAGGTTTACAGCTGAACATTAAGAAAACAAAAATGATAACCACAGATTACTTACCTGACTTTAAAGCAGACAATGAAGACACTGAAATAGTTCAAGATTTTCCACCCTTGACTCAGCCATTAATCAGAATGGAGACTGTAATCAAGAAATCAGAAGAAGGCTAGGATTTTGAAGGGTGGCTATGAAGGAACTAGACAAGATCCTTAAGTATAAAGCCATATTGTTGAATACCAACATCAGGATTGTTCGTGTCATTGTGTTTCTAATTTCTATGTTTAGTTGTGAAAAGTGGACAGTGAAGAAAGCTGATAGGAACAAGATCAATTCTTTTGAAATGTGGTGCTGGAGAAGAGTTCTGTGGATACTGTGGACTTCTAAAAGACAAGTAAATGGATCCTAGAGCAAATCAGACCCGAGCAATCTCTGGAAGCCAGGATAACTAAACTGAAAGTGTCATAATTGGGACAAATCATGATAAGAAGGTTAACAACAACAGAGCAGCAAGATCATCTGGGGAGTTTTTGCTGATTGATTTTTACCAGGAAGCAACCCTCTTGAACACAAATCACTTGTACTTTGGAATGTTTGTCCTGTTGTTGTTTGGGAGGCAGCCTCTGCTAGGTCTTTTAAATTCCTAAAGAGGCTCTTACCTGGTCAGGTTTTGCCTAGCTCTTTTCTTCTAGATTTGATACTTTAGTAGTTCAAGTGTTGGACCATGGCCCTGGGAGACTGGGGATAAAATCCCTGCTGAGCCATGGAAACCAACTGGCTGGCCTTGAGCAAGTCATATTCTCTGAATCTCGGAGGAAGCCATGGCAAGCATCCTCTGAACAAATCGTGCCAAGAAAACTCTGAGATTGGTTTGACTTAGAGTTAACATATTTCAAAAACAACTAGAAGGCATACAACAACAACAACAACAACAACAGATCCTCTGAAGATGCCAGCCACAGTTGCAGACGAAATGTCAGGAGAAAATACTAATAGAACACGGCCTCAAAGCACAGAAAACCCACGACAACCTAAAGCCTTTGACTTTACAACAACAACTCTTTTTTTTTAAATGTTGTTGAACACTATTCAGATACTGTATCCTTAGAAGCAGCCTAGAAATTAGGCTGGTTATAAATACGTAAATGCTATTAAAAAAAAAAAAAAAAGACTGCAGAAAAAAAATCCCACAGGAGCAAGTACAGAATGGGCTGGCTATATTTGGGAAGACAAAGTAGCTGGATGGAGGAAAGAGAAAGTTAAGCCCTGTAATGTATACACCATAATGTAGGCTATGTGGAATTTAATTAAAGATTCAGCTATCTTTGAGGCCTTTTGAGTCATGTGATTTACTACCATGTATGTTGTTTACATATTTTTACATCAGTTTTTTTAAAACTGAAGTTCAAGGCAACTTACCAAAATTGAAAAACACTAACAAGCAGTGCAAAATTTAAGAATAAAATCTAATTAAACTACAATCCAAATACAATATAAATAGAAGAAATATTATTGGTAATGGGCTGGGTGTTCAAGTGACTTTATGACATACATTGTTTTGGCAACATTATAACTGCAGTTTCATATATATACTAGCATATATACCCAGTGTTGTCCAGGATTTTATTTTCTCATAGGTACTACTTGCTAGGAAGATTTGAGATCCTGTGTGTCTAATTCCTCAAACTATCTTGTCCAGTACCTGTAACTTGTCCCCAATCCAATCTGTATTCAGAGTTATTAGCATATAGAGGTTGGGTTCCTGAGGGAATACACTGCCCTCCTCCTTGCTGCTAGGCCTTATCTCCATAGCAACTGGCCAGGCCCAAGAGCTCTCTGGCTGAGAAATCCAAAGGCCCCTCTGTCAACTGCAAACCCCAGGATTACTTTCCCTCACACGGTCAATCATATAAGGTCTTCACCTGCCTGACACAGACAAACAAACAAACTTTGACTTTTATATATTTGTAGATATAGTATATAGGTATATATATATTCAACAGGTCTCTTACCGGGTACTCTTTCAGATCTGGAGAAGCTTATTTTTTTAGACTAGAACTCCCCCAGTCCCCAAGCCATCATGGTCATTGGCCATGGAAGTTGGGGTGGGGTGGGGGTTCCTGAGAGCTGTGGCCAAAAGAGTCTTTCCAAGCTCTGATTTTGTCCAGTAATCTAAAAGGCCCACTTTCAACCAGGATGGTGTTTTCAGTGCCGTGAATACCTTTGTCAACCAACATTTTCTTTACTTTGCTTTCTCAGTGTAATGCAACTGTTACAATTTTCAGTTATATACCACATCAAAAGAATATTGGGGCTTCTGCTCCCCCAATAAACTATCAGCAAGCCAGAAAAGGAAGGGAAGCTAGATTTTCCTGCTTGCCTACTCACCTGGACTATATCGACCTATTTGTTCCACATGCTACATTTCTACTGTGCAGTTACTCAATGTCTGTTGCTTACTGTGATCTACCTCATCATGCTAATCTAAGCAAAGAATAAGTTAGTGGGTGGGTAGTCCCTGCTTTGGAGCTTCACCCTCCCCAAATCTAAATCCTTGGCCTCAATCCTATTGGCAGTCCCAATTAGAGCCGATACATCAAAGCAAGAAGATTTACACAAGTGTTGACAATTGATTCAATGGCTCTACTAATTGGGACTGTCAATAAGATTCAGGTCCTTGTCTTCAATGGCCCTTTCCATATTACACTGTTAATAATGCTATTATTCCACTTTCAACATCCTGTGGAATCCTGGGGTTTGCAGTTTAAGGAGGGGCATTTAGAATTCTCAGCCAGAGAGCTCTTTGGCCTCAATAAAGTACAAACCCCAGAATTCCACAGGAGGTTGAAAGTGGAATAATAGCTCTATAACAGTGCAGTGTGGAAATGGCCTCAGATTTTTTTTGTTATCTCCCCATTTCTCCTTTAAAGCAGCAAGAGGAAGTAATACAATCAGTTCTAGTCATCATTCTGAAGGGGAAGTAGAGGTGAAAGAAAGTATTTTGGCATGCTCAGGTGGAAGTTAGCCCACAGAGGGTACTGATGGTGGAAATTGTCTCCCTAACCCTACACCCTTGTCCACCTCTAATGCAAGCATATTGCTAACATTCTTTTCAATATATGCACTAATGCTAATATGCTCAGTAACCATGCACAGCTAGGGCCATTTCCTCACTAGACTGTTATAGTGCTATCATTCCACTTTCAACATCCTATGGAATCCTGGGGTTTGCACTTCAGGGAGGGGCCGGCCAGCCCCTCCTTGAACTGCAAACCCCAGGATTCCATAGGATGTTGAAAGTGGAATGATAGCATTATAACAGTCTAGAGCAGAAATGGCTTAGATTTGGGCATATAATGGCATATACCCAACCAGTTTCTGACTTAAGGAGTTTTTGGACTGGGGCCTATGTTTCATTTCCAGGCTAATACAGCTGGATGAGACGTAGAAGCCTGTAATAACACTCTCTTCTGCAGCCTTTTTGAAAAGATTGTTAATATAATCTACTAGTACAATCATTAGGAATAACTATCTCAGTCTGAGAAAACAAGAATCCATTTGCTGTATTATTGTTATTTTATGAGCACCTGAAGCAGAACTCCAAGAGAAAAATTACATATAATTTATTTCTTCTGTTTGTAGTAGACCTTTAAATGTTGGTTCATGGAGTTCAGGGGAACAAAAGAAAAATCTTTGAAGTGTTCAGCACCTAATTCTATAGTGTGGTGGGCCAGTTCATTCTTTTCTATTAGAAATCATTTCAGACAGCTCTGGAAAATCATCAGAATCATATGGAACACAGATGAGAATACCATTTTCTTGCTCTTCCTTGTATGACCAGCTTGGTTTTTCTGATACAATTATCAAGATATAGAACCTCCCTTTGGTTTGATTCTGATTTGCTTTGATTCCACCGTATAGTTCAGCACTATATCGCAAACCTCGACACATTTACTTGGAAGTGAATGTACAGAATTCCAAGAAACACAGATGCGCTTTCCTGTGTAAGTTTATTTGCCTTGGTTGAATGCCTACTTTTGTATTATATTCAACAGACTTCAGTGCCAAAACCTTTCTCAAAGTGTATCACTTGTCATTATAGATAGAGGATCAAAAGACTGTATGCTTCACCATCTAAGAAACAAAAACGCATATATAAAAATAGTGTGCCAAAAAGAAAAATCCCCCGGGTGCACTATTTTTTTCTATAGGCAGGGAAGGTTTTGTTTTTAATGGGAGAGGTCCCAAACATGATATCCACAACTTCAACAAAAAAGGTAGTTATGCACCAGATGATTCTGATATCCATATAGCAGATCTCTAAGCAGGTCTACAGACTATAGGAACTGCCATTCTGTCCATTTTCTGAGTGATCTAGCTCTATAAATTGTCTCATTATAATAGCAGAGAAGGAGTTTCATAAAGGCTTTGCTTGGAAAGTGTGGGTTTTTTTGTTTTTTTTTTGGTTTAGATAGTATAGCATGGTGTGATGAGTAGGGGTGTAGTTCATCACTCATCTTTCTTCTCAAAGGAAGCAGCAAGTAAGCTTAGCAATTTTCTTCCCTCTACAGGAAAGACTTCCAGGACCATGCAGTTTTCAAAGCCTATTCACAATTCAGGACTCATTTTGTGCAAAATTTCCACATGGTCGTTTTGCACAGCAAGCAGCATTTTCTGCACAGTAAGCAGGTTTCCTTGCACAGAAAATAATATCTATGCACAGAAATATTTTCTGTGCAGAACAGCTGTTTTCAGTGCAGCTCAACTATGTGTGAATTTTGCAAGGAAAGTCAGCAACTGGAACATTTTCTGCAGGAAACTGTTTCTGGGCAGAAACATAATTTTTTTGTGCAGAAAAAGTCATTTCCTGTGTGGAAAATGCTGCTGTCTTTGCAAAACAAGTATGTGCAAATTGTGTGCAGAATAAGTCCCAAACTGCAAAGATTCTTATCAGTCCAAGAGTCTTCTCGTCAGAGTTTCTTGATACTTGAAAAAGATGTGTTTCTATCATTTCTCAGATATTTTGAATATCCTTTCCATCTCTAGTGATAAATTAGTTTAAGCTTTGGGACTGTTCTGACACCAGCTCAAACTGGATGCTTAAGTGTCAATCGAGATGCTGTCATTTTCTTTTTAGATGGTAAGCATGCTTCTTCTCACTTGACTCTTCAACATGATTTATTAAGGTTGTCACTTATTTCCACTTTTCAAGTCAACAGATTTCAGGCAAAATTTGCTTACAGTGCCTTTCAACATTAACCATTAGGGCCTAAAACAGGGTAGTCCAAATTTTGTGATTGACTTCACTCCCCTTTGCTAACTCTTGATTCATCACCATATATATATACATACATATATACATATATACACACACACGCATACATACACACACACACACACACACACACACGCTCTCTCTGTCTCTCTCTCTCTTTCTCTCATACACACACACACACTTATATGGTAAAGATAAAACAAATCTCTGGTTTACATGCCAGTGGGCCTCCTCACAGACCAGCATTTGTTTCTTTGTTTGCTTGTCTCCCTCCTTGTACTCACAAATGGTAGTCAAGGCAGCATAAAAATGAAAAGCAATAATCCAACAATGAAAAACAATAACCCGATTAAATACACATAGGTAAAACATGACAGCCAGAATGGTTTGAGCACTGGACTACGACCCTGGAGACCAGGGTATGATTCCCCACTCAACCACAGAAACCCACTGGCTGACCTTGGTTGCATTCTCTCAGCCCCAGAAATACCCATAATAGGTTCACCTTAGGGTTGCCATAAGTCAGAAATGACTTGAAGGCACGCAACAAGAACAAGTAAAACATACAAAAAGTCATTGTTACAATGCATATAACAATTAATCTAAAGACTTAAAACTATTCTAAAACATATCCATGAAAAAGGCAACCAATAAAAATAAAAATGACACAAGCGTCTCTTCTTTTAGGGAACCAAGCCCAAGGTCAGAATCCATAGTTCTTGCATTTGGAAGAACTTGTGTGATCATAGTCTGGATTAGCTGAACAAGCCCTTAGAGCCAGAGTTTGAAAAAGTTAGTTTTGCACTATAGTTCCTGGACTCTCTTGGCACGGCTTGAGGATTCTGGGAGTTGCAACCCAAAAAGCAGCTTTTCCGACTCTGCCTAAAGTGGAGTGACAACCTGTATGGGAGAGAGCAGTGGGGAGAAAGGCTGAAAAGGCCATCCCTTGAGGACAAATTTTGCATCTTTTTGCTCCATTGATTTGCTTTACCACTCTGCTGATGTTTCAGTTTTTCGTTCGCTCAATATCTTTCACTTCATCCATAGAAAGAAGGGAGGGGAGCAGCTAATGGGTTTTTACATCAGTACAGCAAGTTTAATGAGCTGTGTAACTTAGTAAAAACGCAGATGCAATGCTGGCATTAAGGGTTCTGCTTGGATATTGCATCAATAGGATAAACAATACCTTCTCTGAAGATGAACCTTTTTAAAGATGAACCTTTTTAAAGAGATACTGGTTTATTATATATTATGCCTAGGGCTGGAGTACAGTTCAATGTATTGATCGATCAGGATGAGAAATGGATGAATTCATTAACTGTAGGTTTTAACTGCAGGTTTTTTTTCTGAAAGAAAGAAAGAAAGAAAGAAAGAAAGAAAGAAAGAAAGAAAGAAAGAAAGAAAGAAAGAGCCCTGAAAGCACATTCAAAAGCTCATCTAAGCCACCACCACCCAGTCTTCTCATTCCAGAACTCTTGTGAAGTGACTCTTATTCCCATCAACACAGGTAGATGGCCCATTGGGTGTTCAAGCTGTGGATGATAGAATCATAGTCCAACACATCTGTAGGGCATTGAGTTAGGAAAGACTGCCTCAGACCAATCTAGTTTGGATATGATGCACAGGCACTGGCTAGCTTCTGACACAGTCCAGAATCCTGTTGGTGAAATACGCAGATGTGAGTTGTGCTATCATGCTAAGGGATGCTTTTTGGAAGTATGGAGTGGATATATTCAGCTGATGAGGGCAGGACCAGAGTACTACATGTGGAACGATTGGAAAAGCACATGAAAATGTATCTAGTGTGTTGTGTCAGTGCATACTGCCCCTGTGCAGTGCTCACTGTGCAAAGAGGTGGCAGCTATGCACATTCACAGTTTCTCACACATTGCACTATGGTAGTGTTCACTACATGGTAGTGTAGCATAACTCCAGTGGTGGATTTTTATGCTGTGCTGAAATGATGTAGGATTTAAGCCACAAATTCCAGTATTGCTGAAACCTGATAAAGGTACAAACATAAAGGATGTTTACAGAATTCTAAGGGAAATCCTTTTGTTTCCTGCACTGGAAATCTTTGAAATCTGTCTGGAGATCTTTTTATTCTTATTTCAACACGCCTCTGACCTGACTGGTAACAGATTTGTGTCTGGTCCCACGCCTTTTTTCCATTTGTTTCCAAGACTGGCTTCCAAGGATAGTGAAAGATAACTAGGGTAGTCACTTGTCTTACTTTACAGAGTACGGTCCTCTTTCCGGAAACTTTCAGTGAGCAGCCCATTTAGTAAAGATATCTTCTCGTTCTGTCCAGTTCACATCTAGTTTAGAGATGAACAACCAGAAAAAATGGAGAGGAGGGGGATTACAGATGCTGACTGACTGCCAGCCAGTGAGGGAGCAAACAGATTTCCCCTTCACAGTCTTCCCCTTTCTGATGAGATGGTTCTAGTCATTTCTAAATTTCAAAGGTATACAGATGGTACCTCAAAAGAAAATGTTATATATCTTCTTTCCCTCCCTCCCTCCCTCCCTCCCTCCCTCCCTCCCTTCCTTCTTTTTTGGGTGGGTGAGTGGGTAGGATGGGGTATTGTATCATCCATAAGGGGGTAATGTGCAAGTGGCCACTCTAAGGTATTTCCTCATCTATTTTCTTTTACCTCCCATTTTCAGTTGCATCACACTTAGGCTGGAATCCTGTCAGTGAGTCCCAACTAGAGTTAAATCCATTGAATGAATTGTTGAATTCATGGTGAGTCATGACGTCAGTAACTGTGATTTATTCAAATGGCTTTATTCTCCTTTAGAGTAATAATAGGGTTCAGGTCCAAGTGTTCCAGCCTTGATTAATCGGTCCCTTCCACTCCATTTTTTTTTCATCCCTGGAATCACCTTGTTCTTTTCTGGGTTCTTAAAAATTATGGTAACATTTATAAACTGTTTTGTAAACTTTGTTCCTTATGATTTCTAATGTTTGGTTGTAAGCTACTTTGAAAAGCTTCTGACTGATCTAGGGCAGAAAAAAACATTTTAAAGAGCCTAGCTTCCCAACTCTTGCCCATATCTCACAATAGCACAATATCTCCAATTATCTCACAATAACACCCATGTGACACTGCCTCTTACATCTGTAGTGCCCAAGAAGTTATGCCTGTTTCAAGACTCCTCTTCGCTGCTTCGCACTGCTCGAGGGAGATAAAGGTCTCTTCTGTGGCATATCCTTTCCTTGGCCAGGGACAACCGCTGGAGAACATGCTTTTCATGTAGCCCTGTTGTTGTTGTAGCTGCTGCTGGTCTTGCTGTTGTCATTTTTTTATTTAACGTATACTCTGCTTTTATCCTGGCCCAGGAACCAAAGTAGGTTACAGTAATTTAAAACAAAATTCAGCTTTTTTTTTTTACAGAAGTTAAAAAACAATTAGCAAGCAATTGTGTTGGAAAGCACATGGTCAAAACAGTTTAAAACACATTAAAAACATAATTGAAAAGATGGAAGATAAAAAAACATAGCACATCCCTTCAAACACCCTTCTACTGCATGATTTAAGAACCTGCCTATTTAAAAAGCTCTTTGTCTCTGGTGGGAAGAGAGCAGAGAGCAGCCAACAGGATCTCCTGTGGAAGGGAGTTCCACAACCTGACAGCAGGTGCTGAGAAGGCTCTTTCTTCCTTGCCAAATGTGACTGTGATAGGACGAAGAAAAAACTCTCCCCCAAAGGCCAGCTTCTCTAGTGAGATACAGTTTTCCCTTCCCTTCACAGACGTGGTAGTGGGAAAGCTATCTTTAATGGCGAAAGCCACGTTGACTGTTTCTTCTTGCCTACTGTGGCTTGTAATAAATAATTAGAGGCATATCGTATAATATGTCTGAAAGATAATGTGCAAAGACAAACTGTCAGCAGTTGATTAGCAGGTAAAAACCTAGCTGAAAAGAGATATATGTTTAGTGCGGCTTCAATGCCTTTGACCCCAAATTTGTGGCATTTTGCCAAGGGAGTGAAATATAGTCCAGTGATAAATCATTGGAAATTTGTACTGTTGGACTTCGTTAGAGGAATAGTTGGTTAAAAGCTAAGACCACCAACTAGCTTTTTGCCGCTCCATGCATCTCTTTAACCAAACCACGGCAGCTTTTTAAAGCAAAGTTATTACTGACATTATGAAGCAGATTATTCAGCAAGAAAGGGAGCAGTGGTGTTCATTACCCAACAATCTGTGCTTGATTTGCAGTACTACCTTATCTAGTTTCTTTGACAAATGTTTTGCCAAATCTTATTGGAAACATATTGAGCTGATTTCACATGCTGCAATCTTGGTATGAATATTAAAATAAACATTTCCAGAAAAAAGGGAAAGCTAAGATAATGTGTTATGTAACTGTGATAGTGGGGAGAGGGATTCTGTTTGGATATGGTACATTTAGAGTTGGTATATTTTGTTGGAATAAAATGAAGAAAGAAATGACGCTGGTCTATTGAATTAGGCACTGAAACAGTTGTGTAGGAACAGGAGGTGGGGTGGTTCACCCAGGTGGCAATATTTTTGGGGTGTCCCAGCTCGTGGTCACACCCCATGCACTGCAGCCATGCCCCTCACACTGTAGCCCCACCCCTTCCTGCCCCCCCTCCACATAGTCCAAGCTCCACCACTGCACTGAAATATTTTGGGGGTAAATACAAGAATTTCAATTCCCTTCTCACCAATGCATGGCATCCAGTGTCTAACATTTTAATGGCCAGATCCATAGAATTGTCTTTCTATATGAGAACACCCCCATCTCCATCCAATTGAGATGGCTGGTGGCTTCCATGCCTCATGGTAGCAAATCTACTCCAGTTTATAGTTGAAGGAGCTATTCAAGATCCTGAACCCCATATCTGAAATAAAGTTCAGAACCATGGATAGCTATGATAAAATTCAGACTAAAACACAAAATGGATTCACCATTTTGTGCAAATGGAAAAAACACCTGTTGGAATTAGCAACCATTTGCATGCCTTACACTCATTGGTAGTTAGACTGCATGTCACTTTAGAAGTTTAGGCACAGTAACTCTATGGCCATTTCCTGTTTGTTTGTCTACACCCACTCTTCCTGTATGATATAAACATTCCTTTCTTCTCTGGTCTCCCTCTCTCTCTCTCCCCCCCTTCCTGACTCTTCCGTGAAGCATGTTCTCTTAGAGCTCTCACTGAGATGAGACACTCAGCTCTCCTGAAACCATGTTAATTCTTGACTTGTTTCCATCAAGAATATGAACCTGTATTGATTATGCACCAGTATCTGTGAATAAAACTACTTTTATATACCTCATGGAGAAGACTTTGCATGTTTTCTTTCTCTGCTAGACATCGCATTTGGGGGCACATTGTGGGCTTGTTGCTGAGCTTTGGCCTAGCATATTCGTGGCTCTGCTAGAAAGACCGACTATCATCTCTCACATTTCCCAATAAAAACAAGGGAGTATGTATGTGTGTATGTGTGTGTGTGTGTGTGTATTTGAAAAAATATTGCTGATTATTTTGAGGATATCTTATCTTATCCTTTGAGAAGGCCAGCTATAGTCAATTCACCAACCACAGTAACTGGAGGAAGGGGCACTTATTTCGTCTTCATCACATGGATGTTCTTGTGGGGGCTGGGAAACACCATTGTTTCTTCCTGAGGAGAAAACTCTTTCCAGTCTGTTGAACACTAGTTACTACAGGAAAACTGGATGATAATCCAGGCACTGCAATTTAGGCCATCCCTGACATGAATATGCAGAGCTCAAAATGTTCCTAATTAGTTACAATTACAATTATAACCTAAAGCCTCCTCCCACTGTAATTGTAACATTAACAGTTAGAGTTTCTAAAAGTAATGATTTCTGTTCTTATTGCCAAAAGTAACTAAGGTAATTACTTATCAAAAAAGCATCTCAGTCTCATAAGCTTCTGGCCTGTTGAACAAAACATAACCTCCTCCCATCCACTTCATCATTCCCTCCATATTCACAAGACAGCATGAGGCAGGAGCATGGGGCCACCACTTGAAAGCTGTTGCCACGTATTGGATAACCCACACTCTGCAAAATTCACTCTAAGGGAGACAAAAGTTTATTGTTTATGCACAGCATGAGCAACACAGCACACTTCCAGAGAAGTTGCCAAAACTGGAGGTTACACACAGTAGACAACTTATATAGGTTATCAATACATGTTTAAGTGTGCAAAGCATTCATTGGTCAAAGCCATAAATCCCTTCATGTGTCTCTCCTCCCTTTCCTTTCCCAGGTCTGTACTTGCCACAATTCCATACACCCTTGGCCAAGCTGAACCCTCTCCTCCGCATATTTCTCTCTTATTATCTCCAAACAGCTCTGTTCTCAAAACATCCTTACTTTCAGCTTTCCCCAATCTTCCCTAACATGAAATTCACTATAG
Source organism: Cyclura pinguis (assembly GCA_030412105.1). Classification (NCBI taxonomy): domain Eukaryota; kingdom Metazoa; phylum Chordata; class Lepidosauria; order Squamata; family Iguanidae; genus Cyclura; species Cyclura pinguis. The sequence goes on from CM059599.1 coordinate 126,785,222, forward strand.
TGACAAGCTGCTTTTGCATTACAATGGAGCAATGATGTATTTAAGTCTTTTACTCCACGTCTTAAGTCAAGTCTCAAGTCCTTGAAGATATTTTCAAGTCAAGTCTCAAGTCTGGAAGCCAACTTTATACCCCAACCAGAATTCCAGAATTATTGGATAGAGAGAAATAAATTCAGTTTCAACAATTTAAGCAGAGTTGCCTCTCCACATTTGCAATTTTGCCATCTGTAGCTTTGGAAGTGGGGAATAGGAGCCTATCTTACTCCCCATTACTGAAGATTCAAAAGATTTAGAAGGAAGTATCCTTCCCCCTCTAGGCCATTGCCTAACACATTTGCTGTTCCCCTCTGAGAAACGCACTCTGCACTCTGCATTCTGGGGGCTAGTCTTGTCTTTTGCTCTTAGAAAAAGTTTTACAAGGCTCCTCTAATATGCAGCAGGGACAGGCTGGTGAGCAGACCTCGAGCCTTCCTCAAGCTCATTGCCTAAACTATTTGCTGTCCCCCTCTGAGAAATGCACCCACACTTTGGGCTTGAGAGAGATTGTCATGTGACTAGTAGGCAAAAAGAGATGGAGGCATTGTTCAAAGTCGCAAGGTTTCTGGATGAATGTATTGTGTTATTGAACCAAGGGCAGCAAGTCAGTCACTAAAAATATACAAGTCTCGAGTCGAGTTGAGTCAGTGCATCATTTATGGCCGAGTTGAGTTTGAGTTGAGTCACTGAAGCGACACGACTTAAGTCCGAATTGAGTCCAAGTCTATCGACTCGAGTCTACATCACTGCAATGGAGCAGCAATTAACAGTATTGAAGCCTAGATACCACCTAACCCCTTTTTCAATGGTAAATACAAAATAGCAGTTAGCAAAGAATGCACATTCAACAGGTTAGTATTTTCATGCCTTAGCTTAGCAACCTGGAAAAAAAGATATTTCTTTTCTACCATTTAGTGCAGGAACACTCCAGTTATTATAAGAATAACTAATGTTGTAGTTACATCACAAAAAGAGTGATATTTATTCTTATTAATTAATGTAATGAAACTGTGCAGTGTAGTTGTGTCAAGTCCTGGTTTATGGTCTGAGAAGGGATAATGTGTCTCCCTGCTTGGACCACAGCCAATCCCTTCTTCTAAATTTCTTACTGGAAAATGAATTAATTAAAAGTAACTATATATCTATAACAAGTTAGTTCCAAGCTCTGCTTATCCCCCGGTAGTTGTGTGCAGTTCCCTTTGACTTCAGGAGTTACTATCTCTATTCCAGGTACATGTATATAAATTTGCAAGTTTGAGGGTTAACACTATATATTTATTGGAGAGGACTGGATTAACACCATTTCATGCAGCAGACATATGCTTTATGCCATAATAAATATGTTTGCCTGTAAGATGCCACAGAACTCTTTGTTATTTTGCAATTTAGTCATATGACCAGAGCACATACATGCATTATTGAATGTTAGGAGGTTGAGTTGTACTACTTCACATTAAATGATAGGTTCCCTTCTTCCAACTCAAATACTTGACTTGTGTTGTTATATTGGGACAATCTGGCTACATTGCTGAAATTTTATTCCTACCATTAAATACCACAGGTGATAGCTAGTGACGCACCCTTAATCACATCGAGGAAATATTTGATGCAGTTCTGCTTTCCTCAGTTTTATCCATGGGACATATGGTTAATATATTCAGACCATGTTTTCAAGTGTCCATGAAAAATGTGCCAGACCAAAGTTTGCATGCCAAAGTATTGTGTGTAAACATTGCTGTTTCTACTTCCAAAAGGCATTTACTAACTTAAAAGCTAGGCACACAAAGAACATATGGCACATTAGTAGCATCTTTGCTAGCACAAATGGTTCTTACGTAAATATAGCCAGCACCCACATGAATGCAAAGCCGACACTATTCATTTAAACATCTTTCCATGTTTGCCTTCACTCACACCCTCATGTGCTACTCGGCATTGTTGCTCTGTTTTTATTCATCACAAATGAATTTACAAGTAGTCATTGATTCAGTTTTGAGAAATATATGTCAACAAGGCCCTTTGAGTGACATGACAAGCTAATTATACTAATTAAATAAGAATTTGTCTGTACCACACAGAGTGTGATGCAATACAAAGGCTTCTTAAGATTCACTTCTATAAGCTGTTTATTCAACATAACAGTTTGCTCCTGGATAGACTGATTGCTCCTTCAGTGCCTGAAGTCAAACATACCTGAGGCCTCAAGATGAGAAAAACAAATATTTGCAAACAGTTACTGAAGCCAAAGGAGCTCTATGCCCTCTCTCGTTTCTCTTTGGTATTTTTAATTTTTTCCCTTGCTCTCCCAATTTGGGGCAGCTTGCAGCTGAATCCTGTTTCATTCTTTGGATCCAAGTGCCACTGAATTCAACAAGGCTTTCTTTTCCACTGTGAGTTAGATGTGCAATCCTGACTAAGATGGCTGAAGGAAAGGGTGAGGCTGAGCTTAATCCAGGTCTCTCCTGGAAGTGTTCAAAATGATTTAGAACTATCCTTTCCTAACTTTGTGCCAGCACTGTGGCTGGCTTTCTGGGCTAAGGGAAGTTTGGAGCTGGTGTAATTCAGGTACTCCCTCACTGTACCCCTTCTATCATACCTTGATTTGGGATTCCTTCCAACAGATTTTAGCCAGCAAAACTGGTCTGATGGTACTTTGTTCTGTCAGCAGGTCTCTTGTGATCAGATATCAGAAAAGGCTTGTCCTTAATCCTAATCTAGCTATAGCTCATGCATCTTTGAGTTAGGCCTGCATTGGTAGATTGCAATTTTAAACACATTCTCCTGAAATAGATGAAATTTCTTTCCAAGTAAACATGATTAAATCAGACAGTATTAAAATAAGTTCTAATAAAACATTGTGAATGTTCAGCAGTTTTTCTGGATAACATGAACATATTTTACCACATCCATACTGGCAATGACACGCATAGGCCACAAGTTTTCTCAAATTAATTTACATATTAATCTATATATTTCTGTATTAATTGATAAAATCAATTACATTCCACTCATGGAAAGGGTTCCTAAGATACTTCATTCAAACAAAGAATTAAAAGTATTACAAAATTTACAAAATTAGAAAAGAGCAAAAAAATAATAATTTTTATTTTTAAAAAGGGATTAATGAAAACCACAGCACATTAAAACATTTAAATAAGATTTCAGAGTCTGGTAGGAATTAAATACACTAAAGACCAGGGGAATCAATGCGTCTCCATGGCCCGACTAAAAATGGTTAGTAAGAAAGCTAATAAACCCTATTATAGGAAAAACTGAAACATGTTCTCAAACAATTTTTTTATTGCTGCATTCTTGGTGCATTCTTGGTAGGTTTTCAATCTTTTTATTGATACACATTAGCAAGCTAATGTGGAGATGAGTGAGGCATACCTACTAGTAACCATATGTGCTTCTCAGGCCACTACACTATATGTTATGATGGCTTAACCGCTTTTCATCTTTAGTATGCTGTTAATTTCTAACTATGGTTGATTTCGCTAAGACCTTTGACAAAGTTCTCCATGACATTCTCGCAAAGGAGCTAGTAAAATGTGGGCTGGACAGTGCTGTTAGGTGGATTTGTAATTGGTTGACCAACCGAACCCAAAGGGTGCTCACCAATGGCTGCTTTTCATCCTGGAGAGAAGTGACTAGTGGGGTGCCACAGGGTTCTGTCCTGGGTCCAGTGCTATTCAACATCTTCATCAATGACTTAGATGAAGGAGTAGAGGGCATGCTGATCAAATTTGCATAAGATACCAAATTGGGAGGGGTTGCTAATACCCCAGAGGACAGGATCAAAATTCAAAATAACCTTGACAGATTGGAGAGCTGGGCTACAACTCGTAAAATGAATTTCAACAGAGAAAAATGTAAGGTCCTGTACTTAGGCAGAAAAAATGGAATGCACAAATATAGGATGGAGGACATGTGGCTAGATAGCAGTATGTGTGGAAGGGATCTAGGAGTCTTGGTAGATCACAAGCTGAACATGAGTCAGCAGTGTGATGTGGCAGCCAAGAAAGCCAATGAGATTCTTGGTTGCATCAATAGGAATATCGTGTCTAGATCAAGGGAGGTAATGGTACCACTTTATTCTGCATTGGTTAGGCCTCATTTGGAATACTGTGTCCAGTTCTGGGCACCTCAATTCAAGAAGGATATTGACAAACTGGAGTGTGTCCAAAGGAGGGCGACCAAAATGGTGGAGGGTCTGGAAGCCATGCCTTATGAGAAAAGGCTTGGGGAGCTGGGTATGTTTGGTCTGCAGAAGAGAAGGTTAAGAGGGGGCATGATAGCCATGTTTAAATATTTGAAGGGATGTCATGTCAAGGGGGAGCAGGCTTGTTTTCCGCTGCTCCAGAGACTAGGACAAGGAGCAATGGATTCAAGCTGCAGGAAAGGGGATTCCACTTGAACCTCAGGAAGAACTTCCTGATGGTCAGAGCTGTCTGGCAGTGGAATATGCTGCCTCAGAGTGTGATGGAGTCTCCTTCTTTGGAGATTTTTAAGCAGAGGCTGGATGGTCATCTGTTAGAAGTGCTTTGATGTGTGTTCCTGCATAGCAGGGGACTGGACTGGATGGCCCCTGGGATCTCTTCCAACTCTATGATTCTATTATTCTAAATGTTGCAAGGTAGCCTGAGATAGCCAGTGGTGTAGTGGTTTGAGCATTGGACTGTGACCCTGGAGACCAGGCTACAATTCCACCCTTGACTATGGAAACCCACTGGGTGACCTTAGGTGCATCACACACTCTTAGCCCATGGAAGACCCCACAATAGATCTGCCCTAAGGTTGCCATATGTTGGGAAACAACAACAACACAACTTGAGTCCCAAACTGGGGAAAAAGTGGATGTGATAGGCCCTTACTTCTTTCAGATTGGTGTGGCACTTCCCAATCTGACAAGTACCCTGTCTTTATCACACAGCTCTACCTCCCCTCTTATAACACCACCTTTATGTAAAAGTGTGAGGGTTTTCAATGTTTGTTTAGAATTACTCAATAAGTTTATGATAGCATGTTTTTTTTACCTTATATATTGTATTCAACTTAGCAGAGTCAGCATTTACAAAAATAAACTGTAACTTTTATTTAGATAACAATAAGAATAAAGTATTAAAGTTCATGTGCAGGTCAAAGTGAATGCATTTCTTCAGCGTACTTCTTAGACAGTTCACTTCTATCTTTAGGTTCACATATAAAGCACATGTATCATAAACATCTCTTTGGCTACACTTCCACCAAAGGCTCAACACCCCAATCTAATGCCATTTCTGCACTACACTGTTACAGTGCTATTATTCAACTTTCAACATCCTATGGATTCCTGGGATTTGCAGTTCAAGGAGGGGCATTTTGAATTCTCAGCCAGAGAGCTCTTTGACCTCAGTAAACTGCAAACCCAGAATTCCACAGGATGTTAGAAGTGGAATAATAGCACTGTAGCAATGTAGTGTGGAAATGGCTCTGATCACACTCACCAGTCAGATTCTGCTAAGGTTCAATTACTCTTCTGCCTCTCACTAGGTTTCCACTGAGAATTAAACCTACCTGCATAGTCATCCTCCCTGGCTGACTGAGGGACTCTGCTCCATAGCTTCTTGCTAGGAATCTCACTGAAGGACTTGACGCCAACAGGTACTTGGCTTTTTACTGCGTTTCCTCTCAGCCACCAGCCTCTCCCACACTCTACTGGGCTGAGTTTCTCTCCTGAGGAGCTATTCTGGTTGCCTAGCAACCTCCTTCCAGGCTGACTTGGCACTTCAGATAGCCACACCTTCAGAACTTCATCACAGTGAGATAGAGATATAGCAGCAAGTAGTAGTAGTAGTAGTAGTAGTAGAAGAATAATAATAATGATGATGATGATGATGATGATGTTTATTAAAGCAGACAGCACTTATAGGATCAGGCGTAGTGGTTGATGCTAGTACTAGCATCTTAATCTTGGCCTGTCTTGGCATGTTTATCACTTACCTATGATTTTCAGTGGCTAAACAGTATTAGTGAAGCAGAAAGGGGACAGATCTAGTATATCTAGTATGTGTTTGAAGATAGGAGGACCTTCTCTTGGCCTTGGTGTCACTGGTGGGACATGAGAGAGGGCCTTCTCAGTGGCCGCTCTCAGCTTCTGGAACTCTCTGTCAAGAGAGGCTGGGTTTGCTCCCTCTTTTCTTGCTGGCAGGCAAAGACATTTGTATTCAAGCAGGCCCTTTGGCATCTATGTTGTCCTCTGTTAATAGGATGTAAAATAGCTGGAGGCTAGCTTTGCTTTGTTGCTGCTGTTGTCTCTGTTTTTATTTTTATGTTTTTAACTGAATTTATTCTGATTTTGTTTTTACTCTGTATTATATTATTGCTAGCTGCTTTGTTCACCTGTTTTTGTGGAAAGGTGGGGATATGTGTTAAATGAATACATAAATAAAGCTGCTTGGTTAGCTCCTAAAGGCATATTGACAGCTGTGTAAGCAGGCACTTAGTGTGTCTGTTTGTTTTAATAAATATGTTTTGTGCAGGTATATGCAATCATAGCTGCTGCCGCACAAACTATTGTTTCAACTGTAGTTTTATAGGAGTGGTATCTGTGTGAATATTACTCTTGAATTGCCAAGTAAATTGGAGACGTTTTCATTCACTTCCAAACAACAAATAGCATACTTATTTAATTAATTTATATTTCAACCTTTCTTTTAGGATGAAACCCAAGGCTGCACACGATGTCAGTTAAAACTAAATACAGTTCAAATAAGAAATAATATAAATGTTAAAAAGCAATTCAAAAAATAACATTAAAAACATTAATTTTAAACTACTAAAAATGCAGTTAAAACATCATAATAAAAAAAATGTGTGTGTGCACGCAGATGTAGAGGTGCACCTTCAAGTTACCTGCCAACTTATGGTGACCTCATGAATATCATAGGGTTTTCTTAGGCAAGGAATACTCAGAGGTGGTTTTGTCAGTACTTCCTCTGAAAAATAGCCTACAGTGCCTGGTATTAATTGGGAGTCAAGTACTAGCCAGGGCTGACCCCTCTCAGCTTCCAAGATCAGAAGGGATCTGGTGCCTTCAGAGTATTTAGGCCCTGTGATGAAAATAAAGCACTCCTCAAATTAAAAGGCCTTCTGAAACAGCCAGCTAACATTCAAAGGACTAAGTAGACAAGAAGGTCTTTGCCTCTCAGTGGAAATTGAGTGGAAAGGGGGCCAACCTGGCCTCCCATGGGAGGAAATTCCACTGAGAAGAGCTCTCTTCTGTATCCTCACCAACCATACCTGTCATGGTGGTGGGACCAAAAGAAAGCAATCTTCTGAGGATCTTAAATCTTGGGCAGCATCATGTCGAGAGATACATTTTTTCACTTAGGTTGAAACTAAGCCATATTGTGCAGAGAACTAGGGCCATTTCTGCACTAGACTGTTATAGTGCTATTATTCCACTTTCAACATCCTATGGAATCCTGGGGTTTGCAGTTTAGGGAAGGGCCTTTGAGAGAACAATATAGAACAATAGCACTATAACAAGTCTAGTGTGAAAATGGCATAGGATAGCTGCATTCTTGATAAAACAAATAGATTTTACACTTTGCTAATAAAAAGTCATGTGAATAAGTGAAGAAAGGTAGTAAGTAATGAAAGAGGAGGAGGAACAGTGTGTGTGCCTCCACCATCACTCCAATATTATGAATCTTAGATATTTTAAAATTAGATACAAAGGAAACTCTGAGGGTGTTCATCACAGGGGTCTGTGGCCTTAAAAATGGATTAGTTGTTTCTACTTAATTAAAATCTGTCTGTAGCCTGCAATATCACATGATGCCAGAATCCTCAGGAGCTACCTATCACCATTACCACAAGACTTCGTAGGCACACACATGAGGGCAGCTGTTGGCAACAGCTGTTGGCTGGCTCCTCTGTAGCCCTTGCAGGCTTCGGGGTAGAAGCATCAAGCAGCATAAAGAATGAAGAGGAATTACCGTAAAGCTTAGAAGGCTGCACCCATTGCTTATTGGAGGTATCCATAAAGCAGGTTACACAAATCAGCACAGGCAATGATCAGTGCCCCATCAGTCTTTGCACCAGTGTCTCTTTCCTTAATGCTGTTCATCATGGCTTCTGTAGAGACACTGGAACTGGAGGGGTTCATGACGGTGCCTACAAGGAAGGGCACAGGAAATGGCTACCCTTCACTTCTCCCTCTCAATCCTGATGGAGACTTGGAGCTCGATCTACAAAAGAAAAGAAGAGCTGCAGGAATCAGGCAGTGCAAGAGGCCAGTGTGAGAAGATAAACAAGTATGACAAAAGAAGGCAACATGGTGGCATGATTTCTTGATGAGCTATGGCTGCCATAGAGACAAAGATATTCTCTTTCATTATTATAGTTTTACTGGTAATTTTTGTGAATGTACAGTCAGCCCTCCAAATTTGTGGCTTTCACTTTTGTGGATTTGATTATTCACAGATTATTTGCCGTTACCTCCGCTACCTCCCTATGCCATTTTTAATAGAGACTGCAAGCCTTGTGAGACTGAGAAACTGCAAATGAGGCTTGTAAGTCCCTATTAAAAATGGTGTGGGGCAGCAGTGGAGGTGGCAATAAGCCCCACCAGCCACCCACTTCTACCTTGTGAAGGAACCCTGATGCCTCAAAGGAATCCATGGTGGGTTGAATACAGTTATCATAACTTTTTTGGGTGTTAAATACGGTTTGGGAGGGCCTAGAGTTATTCACTTTCACTGGGGTCCTGTGCCCCTAACCCTAGCAAATGTGGAAGGATGATTGTATAGAATTTTAAGGGGTACTTTCCCCTAATATAACAGATTTGGCATTCATTTTCTCATTGCACAACTCTACTACAAAATGGGGACAAGTGTGAATTTTGAAGAATGACTATGTTTCAATTCCTGTATTTATTTCAAAGTGTGAAATTCAGCAAGTCCATATTAAAATGTGAACCAGATTACTCTCTGTGTGTAATTCTCATCCCACCCACAAACAGTAAACCCTTCCAAGCCTTTAGTACCACCACCACCACAGACACTAACCAAAACACCAAATTAGAAAGAGTGTGTGTGTGTGTGTGTGTGTGTGTGAGAGAGAGAGAGATAGAGAGAGAGAGAGAGAGAGAGAGAGAGAGAGTAATGGAAGTGGTTAAATGAAGGTGTATTTCTCAAATGCATAACTAAACACATATGATTTTGATGAATAAATAGCAAAATAAATATTTCCAGTATGGAAAGCAGATAAATTAATGACATGAAAAACAATTTTATGCATGTCTATCAATTTGTGCATCACAAAGTTCTTGTCTCCAATACCTTTTGTTGTATGACTGATATGTATTGAAAACACCATTTATAGAAACCTGAATTCTGTTTTTGTTGTACACAACAACTATGGCCCTTTTCACATGTTGGGGGGGAAACGGGCAAAAACGCCCAAAAACGGAGCTTACCTCCAGCCGGATAAGTCCGTCGCCACGTGGAGCAGCGCGAGCTCGCTGCTCCACACTCCTCCAGCGTCGCAGATGGCAGCTTCTGGTTGGTGGAGGCTCTCCACCAACCAGAGAAGCTCACCAGCCGGAAGCCCGCCCCCGGCAGATCTGCAGGCATGCACTTGCACACGCCTGCAGATCCACTTTAGAGCCGGGTGACAGAGCGGCACGGGGCTGCACGCTCCGTGCTTTTTAAAAACCTCTAAAAAGAGGTTTTTAAAAAACACGCAGCCCGGCTAGTTCCGGCCGCTCCTGAGTGGATTCTGGTGTGAAACTATGAAAAGTAGTCCACGCCAGTCCACTCTACGGTGTAGACGACCTCCGTGAGGGGTCGCTCTACACCATTCCCCCCCCCACATGTGAAAAGGGCCTAAGCTAGATTTTACAGCATACTGCTATGTGTGATGCTCAGAAATAAGTCCAAATGTGTTCAGTGGGTTGTTATGTGCCTCTAAGTAGTTTCTAACTTATGGTGACCTTTAGATGAACCCATCATGGGGCTTTCTTGGTAAGATTTGTTGGGGGGGGGTGTTGTCTTTGCCCTCCTCTGATGCTGATTGAGTATGACTTGCCCAAACTCACCCATTGGGTTTCCATGGCCAAAGCAGGAATTCAAATCCTGGTCTCCAGAGTCATAAACAATGCTCAAATCACTATTCCACTCTGGCTCTTTAGTCTTAGGCCATTTCCACACTACACTGTTAGAGTGCTGTTATTCCACTTTCAATCTCCTGTGGAATTCTGAGGTTTGTAGTTTACTTGAAGCCAAAGAGCTCTCTTCCCTAAACTGCAAACCGTAGGATTCCACAGGATGTTGAAAGTAGAATAATAGCGCTATCACAGTGTAGTGCAGAAATGGTCTTTGTAGCAATAACAACAGTAGCAGCAGCAGCGGGAGAGATGAACATCACGGATGGAAAACCAGCATCTGGTCATGTGCTTTAATAAAAACAGGTTTTCCATTATTATTTTTTGGTGAGAAAAAATTTGCAAGCTACTGAATATTGACAGCTTAGTTGATATTCTCTAACAGTCTCTCTCTCACACTTTCTAACTGAGATTGGTAGCTGAAAAGAGATTCTGGCTTATGGAGGCAGACTTCTGTAGGTGATCCCTGACGATTACAAATGCTCCTAGCTCAAATGGAGACAGCTGTTATTGCGACACACTGTTAAAAATCTTATAGTGTCCTCATTTTTGCCCTGCAGAAATACTTTGAATCATACAGGAGACCATTAGAGTGGTCTGTAGAAGAACAGAAGTTTCCATCAATGAAGCAGAAGTGTGGAAAACAACACTTCCCAACTGAAATAAATGGCACTCTGTAATCACAGTGGTCTTCAGACAGTGGCAGCCATAGTCAGCATATAAGCTTGGGGTTGGCAGGAGAAGCAGGTTTCAAAGGAATGGCTTAAGGGGAGATATAATATTCTGGCAACATAGATGAGTTTAATCAGCAGGGAATGAAATGTTCATACTCCTATTTTATTTGGCAGAGGTGTTGAGAAATTGTGTAATATCATTTTCAGGGCTTTCATACTTACATTGGTTGGAGCGCCTGATATTTACAATAAAAATATGTAATTGCTGGGGGTAAAAAAATGAAGCTCAGTTTGCAGAAGAATTATCCCTAGAATTAATTTGGTTAATGTTCATATTATTGCTCTATTTTGGAAGAGTGCCTGACAGTTATAGCCCTGGACAACTTATTAAATTACCATTTAGCTTTGGTACTTCTTTTTGCGCAACTGGAAAACAGTAGCTTCCTGAGGCAAATGGCAAAGGAGGGCACCTCTGAGCTTTCTCTTCCTCAATAGTTCCCCAATATTTCACATAAATCCAACTACACCATTCCTGAATGTATTTCTCACCCCACAGTCACTGATCCAATGGGGAAAAAAAAGCCAATGCAATCCTGGACTGTGGCCATTTCTGCACTGTACTTTTATAGTGCTATTATTCTAGGGGTTGTACTTTACTGAGGCCAAAAAGCTCTCTGGTTTAAAATTCTAAATGCTTCTCCCTAAATTACAAACCCAAGGATTCTATAGGGTGTTGAAAGTGGAATAATAGCACTATATCAGTGTGGTGCGGAAATGGCCTGTATCAACAAGAGTATAACATCTAGATCAAAGGTAATAGGATATGTTCAGAGAAAGATGACCAAATGTTTGGAAACCAAGCCTTCTAAGGAACACCTTAAGGAGCTGTGCATGTTCTGAAGGAGAGAAGACTGAGACAAGACACTATCTATCTATCTATCTTTAAATATCTGAAGGGATGTTGTGTAGAAGATGGAGCAAGCTTGTTTTCTGCAGCTCTAGAGAGTAAAACATGAACCAATGAATTCACTTTACAAGAAAAAAAAAAGGAAAAGATTCCACTTAAACATTAGGAAGGACTTGTTTATCATAAGAGCTGTTCAATAGTGGAACAGACTGCCAAAAAGGGTGGTGGACTCCCCGTCTTTGGAGGTCTTTAAACAGAGGTTGAATGAGCCTCTATCAGGAATGCTTTAGTTGTATACTCCAGCATGGCAGAAGGCTGAATTAGATGGCCTTTGCAGTCCCTTCTAACCCATGGTGTAGCTGGGGGGAAGTCTGCCCTGGGAGGCATATTTTTGGGGGTACTGCCAGACCACCATCCACAAGCTGGCAGATGCCCAGTGCCTAGATGGGCACTGGAGTCTCCTGGAGAGATCTGATGGAGGGGGTATGCCACCATGGGAAAGGAAGCCATCCATTCCCCTCTCCCCTCCCCTCCATCTCTCCCTCCCAATCTGGATTGAAACCTATTTCCAGCCAAAGCAGCAGCACTGATGCTGGTGGTTGGGTAGAGAAGGAGGGAGGAAGAAAAGGAGGAGAGGAAAGGAGAGGAGAGGAGGAGCCCCAAGGAGGCAGAGAGAGATGCTCGCCTTTCCCCCACCCACCTGTGAGACCGAGGACAAGCCTAGCCCAACCGAGCCTCCAAGGAGGGAGGGGGGGGCCCTCGCCGCTGTGGGAATGCCAGCGTGCCTCTGAGCATGTACAGAGTCTCCCTCTGAGCACACACACCCAGAGCCCAATCACCCAATGCCAATGGAGCGGTTTTTATTTGGTATTTTGGATTGAACCTCCCTCCCCTGAGACGGGTGGCAAACTCAGGGACTGCCCCCAGGTGGCAAAAGCTCTAGCTACGCCACTGCTTCTAACTCCAACATTCTATGATTTTATGATCCCATCATAATCTGTGTTCCACATATCATATCTGCATAATATATCCCTTCTTTCTGAACTCCTTTGGAGTCCTTTTCTCTTCTCAGTGTTTTTCTGTTGACACGGTAGAGAAGATTAGGTAACCATACTGGGGCTTGGAATATCTTTGCAGCACTGCCCTAGGTCATGGTGAAATCCAGGAAAAGAAGGAGTGAGCAAAAGGCTGGAGGGAACTGCATGTTTAGAGATTCAGGGCAACAGTGCATGGTTTAGCATTATAGTTCTCCTCATTGTTTATGTTCAGTGGGGCAACAAGTGTGATGGGTTTTTTTCCCCACTGAAAATAAAGCTCCAAGCATCCATCAGTTATGCCATTTTTTTAAATTTCCACAATGGACTTGGTTATAGGCAAAATGATGACCTTCAAGTGTTTGTTTTTCTTCCTTCTTCCCTTTTCCTCTTTGAACTGATGTATCCCCCTTACCTGCCTTTAAGTTCTTTGTCTCAAGCTAATCAACCAATAGCATTCAACACTAAAAGTCAGACTTGAAACCTCTACTAGGAAGTCTCTAATGAATACACGGACATTCTATTCTGCTCTCTATTCACTGATGATGAATAGGGGGATTATGACTTCATGTTAATATTACAAAAGAGAAGTGTTCTATGGGTGCAGCTTTGGCTAAACCAAGGTTTTAAATGGAAGTTAGCATAACACAGGTCCAAAAATAGATGAAATACTTGTATTCATGCTTTGGCTTACACTGAGATGCCAAAACCAACTCTGCCAAATGATCCCAGGAATAACTGTATTCCATTTGTTGCTGGAAATGTTATCCTATGCAGGGGAATTGATTTCTGGTGTGAAGGGAAAAGAAACCTCAAAAACATTAATCATGAATTAAATGGCCAATATACCACTGCTGTGTGGTACATCTTGTAAACATTAGTTCAGCCTTGGAGTTAAATGATCTTGAAAAGCACCCACAAAATAGAAATCCCATGTAGAAGTTCCTCAGCCTCACTTTTGATACTAATCAACTCCATATTTATTGACTCAATAGAAGTAGCAGCACCTGAAATCCTTTCTAGACTTTTTCTGGTTATTACAATGAATGGACTAGCAGATCAAAGTGCATTAAAATAGTTCATGTCCAGCAGTTTGGTTACTAGGAAAGCACTTACATTAGTAAGAAGGTTAAATAGTTCAGTCAGCAACTAGGTAGACAGTAAAGCAGACAGACATTTTCCCTGAAAATTTCAATTGGCCAAAACAACTTGAAAGACACAGAGAAATCTTTAACTGAACCTGAGCTAGTTTTTATTTTTATTCTGTCTGGGGAAAATCTGTCTTTTAAAGTTTTAAAACACATATCCTATGCCTAATAAAGCTCACAGGCTCTTAGATGAGTCAAAGATATTGCTGCCAAACCATATTTCTCACGAGATCTCTCTGGTAATGTGTTGCAGCTGAAGGGGAGAGGAGAAGCTCTATGAAGCACTATTGCCTTTCCCTCAACCTGAAAGGGAACAGAGCTAGGACTGGTAAATACCATTGTGTCATGCCCCCTTTTCAACTCCATATCACTTCTGAAATGTGGAAGGAGTGGAGTATAGGCATTCTGGCCAGGAGATGCTGAGAGCTACAATCCAAAAGTAATTTTCCAATCTTCTTGGGTAGGAGAGATATGGCTTGGAGATAGATGAGGGTTCGTCCCCAATAATCCCACCTGGCACTTGATTTGGGGAAGTCCGGCCAATGAGCTAAGTGAAGAGACTTCTTTGAGCAGCAAGTTGCAGGGGGTTGATATCATGAAAAGGTAGCAAATTGTTAGTTATTTTATTATGGTTGCAATTTTACTACTACCAGGACAAAAGAGAAGTATGTGAGAGATTTTCTGTTATTAATCTTATTTTCTGTTATTAATGTGAACTTTGATTTGGACTGGTGGCCTCAGGCACTGTTTGCTACTCTGCCTAGGCAACAAAATGTCTTGTTCTGGTAATAAACCCAATTAAAGAGGTGGCCTGATAGTCGGAGAGGCTGTGCCTGGTGCCGCCTATAAATAGGTGGCACGTATAATCTAAAGATTATGGCCAGAATCCAATTGGCCAACTACGAATGTGTAACTACCATAGTTATGGAGCTACACAGTGAATTCTGGCCTGGCTCCCCAGTCCCTACCTGCTTGGGTGCAGTCACCATGACTGATGGGGGTCTATTCCCCTGTTAGTCAGGAAGCTGCTGACTGACATTCCCACGCTCCCCTCCAGTGAATGATCTCCAGTGTAACAGACCAAAATAGGGTTCCTATTGCAATTCCCCTTCATGTCAGAGATTGTTTGCATGAGGAGGGAATAGAAATGTGAGTAAGCTGCTACATGACTGGCAGAGGAATGGACTGCTGTGGATCACAGCAGCTGCTTCCTGGTATGTGGAGACTGGAAGACTTTCACAGTTGCTGCATGTCTCTAAAGTAGGTGCTACATAGGGATCTTGAATATAACACAGGCTATTTCCATACTACACTGCTATAGTGCCATTATTCCACTTTCAATATCCTATGGAATATTGGGGTTTGCAGTTTAGGGAGAGACATTTAGAATTCTCAGCCAGAGAGCTCTTTGGCCTCAGTAAACTACAAACTCCAGAATTCTGTTGAAAGTGGAATAGTAGAACTATAACAATGTAGTGCGGAAATGGCCACAGTTACACACAGTTACCTGGAGTTATGCATTCATAACTTCCTAGGAGGCTTCTGGGTGACAACAAGTATGATGTTCATCATCATCATCCTGGTTTTTTTCCAATAATGTGTGAAGGTGGCTTACAACGTGTTAGAAATAAATACAAATTGAAAACTATACAAAAGCTCCAGTAAAAGCATAAATATGTGAGTTAGACAGTTTATAAACTTAAAAACATGAAAATCCATCCCACTTAGTTTCTAAAATCCTGGTGGCATAAGAATGTTTTGACTTCCTGGCAGAGGGGGATAGCAAGGAGGGAGCCACCCTGGTCTTTCTAGGGAGTGAGTTCTAAAGTCCAGGAGTAGCCACTAAGAACATCCTCTCCCTTGTTTCTACCAAATGAGTTTGAGAAGGTTGTAGGACAGAGGAGTATCACCTCTCCAGAAGATCCAGGAGCTGTAATGCACTCAACAAAGGGTGGATCCAGACTGTGCATTTAGAGATGCAACCTTCTTATTCCTCAGATTTTTGAGGTGTGCTCTTCATTCACACCATTCTTGAACCAGGTCAATGCTGAAGCAAAGTAAGTCTGTCTACACTTAAGAGAGGCATCCTTGTTCTTTGCTATGTTCCTCCCAGTGGTGTCTAATGCACAGCTGACATTCTCTGGTGGTATTTTTCTTAGGTCTTTCCTGATCCCAGAGGGTTTTCTTTTTCCCTTCTTTTCAATTTTTACAGCCAGCTAGCTTGTAATCTAATTTGTGTCAATTAGCAATTAGTGCAGACAAAAGCTCTCTTACTCCCTTCAAAAATGTAGGGCCCAATAAATCTGGCATGTGCTCCATCAGCACATCTGCTGAGGATTCCCACCCCTACCTCATTTTTTCCTCATAATGAAGCTGCCATCTGTAGCTGATAGCAGTAGAGCAGCTCCAGAGCAAATCCTTTTTACATCCTGCCTTCATTGTTTTTAAAAAATGTCTTTTTCATTCCAAGGCAACTTACCCTGATTCATGTATGGGAAAGGGACTAAGCTTGGGAAAGGGGATGCCTCCCAGTTTGCTTGAATCCAATAATTAGACTTCAGGAAAGGAACTGGCAAGCCGATGACAAAATGGGACTTGCCCTTCTGCCCTTACTAAGTTAAGAGAGCAGCTGTCTTATTTCAGGTATTTGTCTGGTGTTACGGTTGGTTCTCAAAAAGCAGTTTTGGAATGGGCCTGACAGAGTTCTGTTCCTGTTCCAGATTACACAGAATGAGGCAGGAAGGGATAGAATTCTGGATCTCTTGATCTCAGTCATGAAAGAGAATCAGGCAACTTTCTTCCAGCTGGCCTCTTTGGTCTCCCTCTTGTTGTTCCTGTAGGCAAACACTCTCCTGCTTGCCACAGTATGCAAATTTCAGTCATTTCTTTGACATTCATTCCGATAAACACTTTTTCTTTCTTTCCTCTTTTTTTTTTTAAATTGCAGATTAGAGCCAGCCTTTCTCAGCAATGTTCAGCAGCGAACCATGTTTATATATCTTTATTATTATTATAAAGGATTAGGAATATTTTAAGGTCTTCAATTCAGATGGATCCCCTTTAGCTTTGCTGTCACGAGATTTGTTTTCACTCACCTAATGCAATATTAAATATTACATACCTGAAAGAGCACAAAGTCAAAAATATATAACAACTATATCTTAATTATTTTAAAATTCTCTAAAATTCCTTTCAGTTGTTGAGGAAGATAGGTTTATTTTCTATGTTAAAACACAGTCTGAAAAATACACTTAAGCTACAATCCTATTTACCTAGGACTAGGTACCACTGAACTCGAAAGGACTTACTTCTGAAAAGACATATATAGAAATGGTCTCTTAAATCAGGGTAGGCATAACATGATGCTGGACCCTGGCTTTGTGCCCCTTGAAGCCGTAAGCTAGTGTTCCAAAACATGCAACATAGTATGATTTTGGGGCAATGTTTTCCTCCTAACCATACAGAACGCTTCTGCAAAACATGTGAAGATATAGAAAATATGCCCAACCTATTCCCAGAACCCTGTACACTTATACATCTTAACGAAGTAGATGTGTCCCTGGGCTTGACTTCTTTAACAGAAACTTTGGTACTAGATATAGAAATAACTTTGAAAGAATAAGGATAGATTCCTCTACGTATGTGTATGCATGCCGTCAAGTTGCTTCTTGACTTATAGTGAACCCATGAATTTAATAGGTTTGTTTTGTTTTGTCTTGTTTTGGCAAGGAACAGTTAGAAGTGATTTTGCCAGTTTCTTATAGCCTACAGCATGGGGTATTCATTGGTGGTCTCCCATCCAAACACTAACTAGTGATGACCCTGTTTAGCTTCCAAGATCATGCAAAATGTGGTATCTTTAAGGTCTTTACCCACCCACCCACCCCAAATTATGCACAGCTACAGTAGGATCACCTAGACTAGAATCCTGTTCTTTCCCAGGCCAGGCTTTATTGTATTATTTATATAGACCAGTTGTTGCAACCCAAGAATGAAAGTCTGTCTTTCTCCAGCCCTCCTTCACCCTTCCCCAATGCCAATGTTGCAAAAGCAAAACTAAACAAAAGAAAACAGAAGATTTACATCTAGACAGAAAACAAGGAAAGGGAGACTGGGTTGGGTTCCTGTAAAAAGACTTTGTAAAAAGGGGCTTCCATGTCTATGTCCTATGTCCAAAATGTCCTTTGGCCATTTCTGCATGGGGTATTAGAAACGGTGCAGTCCATCCTCCAGGGAGGACGTCCGCACCTGGGAGCGGACTGGGTCCGGACTACTTAGTGTAGTTCCGCACCTCAGCCCACTCCGGAAGTGGTCATCCAGCGAGCTTTTGAAAAACCTGTTTCTTGCGGTTTTTCAAAAGCACGGAGCGCGCCAGTGTGAGCCTGCTCCCTTGTGCAGATTTGCAGGCTTGCACCAATGCGAGCCTGTGATCTGCCGGGGGCAGGCTTTAGGCTGGCAAGCTTCAGCAGTTGGTCGAGACCCTCGACCAACCAGAAGCCGCCATTTTGGACGCCGGAGCCGTGCGGAGCGATGAGTACGCACTGCTCCAGAGCAGCCTGGACCGGACCGGGGAGCCATAAGACCCAGTAAGTAGCAGCATGGGGTGATTCCCTCGCCCCGTGCGGAAATGGCCTTTGTTAAGAGAGGGATTGTCCTGCTCAGTGCTGAGCAAGAATCCAAAGTGCCAAAGTCAGAAGCCATAGAAGCAGACAGCCGTAAATCAGAATGGAGTCTGAGACGTAGCAAGTCATCAAATAGTATAAGAGTCGTAAATCCAGCACTTAGAAGAGATGGTTTATCAAGAGCTGAAGTGAAACTGCATTCAACAGTTTGGCTATAGAAAATTTCCCTGCTTATAAAGGCAGCAAGTTCAGCCAATGCTCTGATTTCAGGGTGTATGTAAGGAGTGTGTTTCACAGCCGTGTTTTCACTGATGCCTTGAACGCAATCTTTGCTCTGCTTCCATGGAACAGTCTGAGCTGCCTGCAGGGATGGTTCTTAAGCAGTCTCTCTCAAAAAGGCAACAGGAAGTGATGCAACATCACTTCCTGACACCATTTTGAGAAGGACTGAAGAGCACAACAGATGTATTTGCTTGTGGTGGTAGTTCAGGGTGCAGCCTGAAGGGGAAAATTGATTCCTAGGCCCACATAGTTCACATAGTTATTTAACACCCATGTTAAATAAAGAATACTGGTCTTTTATATTCTTTCTAATATAAGAACAAAGATACAAACACTCTTGATGTCTGTAAATCTACCACATTGATAAATGAAGTGTGTTGATCACATCTATAATCCCATAAATACATTTCTCAAAGAATGAAAAAGTTGCTAATATGTGTAGCCAGGCAGAATTGATTTCTAAATAGCTGCAGCCAAGGGGAATATCTAGGCAATGGAAAACAGCTGGAACATTTGTTAAAAAATGAATACATCAATAACTGTTTAAACTGTAACACCCTTAGCTATACTGATGAAGAGGACTAGAGGACTAAGCAAGATTTAAATGCATATGTAAAATCTTCCCCAAACTTTTTTGTTTTTCTTTTATGCATGGGCAAATGAAACTTCGTTTTCACCAACTCTGAAAAATGCCGAATTCAAGCTTTTGTAAACCACCACAGCTCAGGAAGTTAAAAAGGCCAATATTTTAGCATGCTCTGTTAGTGGGTGACCCCTATGGATACATTGGTATGATCATTTTGTTAAGCTTTGACAATGTCCAAGCATTCTCTCTGCACAAGACCCCATGTCACACTGTTTAATCTTGATGAACAACTTCTTTAGTTATTTATATTTTTTATTTGCTTAATTTTTGTCCCACCTTTCTCCCATTGAGGGACCCAAGGTGGCTTGTTTGGGCCAAAAATTTGTTTGCAAATTAATTGTGCTTCATCTGGTAACCTATCTCCTCATGGACCAGACTTAGGCCCTTTCCGCACCTTACCGTCTTCTGGCACTGGGGTGTGGGGATCGCGTGAGCAGCCTCCGGCAAAAGGCTCTCGCATCTAGAGTCCTTCGGCTCCGCACGAGCTGCCTGCTTGCGCGAGGGCCCTGCCTCTTCCTTCCACAGTGCAGCCTGGGAGTTTCCCAGGCTGTGCTGGGGCAGGAAGTGTGACCGCCGTGGCTCCAGAGGCTCTGCACGCCAGGTCAGTGTGCGCGGGGCCCAGGAGCAATGCGGAATCACGCACCATATTTGGCTTCTAGCCAAAAATGAAAAGGTGCATGATCAGCGCCTGCCGGCCCCTGGAGCATCGTGCAATTGTGAGTGTGTCATGCAGATTGCTCCTCACAATCGCGTGACGCTCCAGGCCCTCTTTCGCATGGAAAATGCCATGCGAAAAGAGCCTTAGATTTGCTATGGCATTCCCCCAAATCCATGCGGAAAAGGTAGAAATCATAGATTTTCATTTCATTTATTAATTTTCAAAAATTGTTTATCAGCTCTCAGCTTGCTAGAAGATCTGAATGTACAACAGATAAAAACATTCTTTAAAAACAAAATGACCATTTACCATAAACTAATGACACAGTTTTATACAGTGCACCCAATTAAGTCAGTCCCAAAGGAAAACCTTGTTAATATTGACATTGTCAATCAGATAGGGGGTATCTTGACACTTAAGATATCTTGCTGAGCCAAAGGAGAACAGCATGAGTTTTTCTTTGCACTTGGAGATTTTGTGGGGAAGATTTGTGCAAAGTTACAAAAGGCCACACAAACTGTGCAGGCTTGGCTGCCTCCAGAAGCTCAAAGAGGATGAAACCAGTCTGACTTCCCTGGAGTGGTAGTTCCACAACAGAAGGGATGACCAAAGAGAAATCCCTGTCCTTTGTACTCAGCAACTTGTCCTGTTGAGCTTGTGCAGGGATGTAGGTAACAGGGGTGTGGGTGGCAGAAGGATTTGGGAAACTGTCACAATAAAAGATTTTTGTGGGAAAAAAGGGTTTTGTGGGGAATAGCGTTTTCATAGGTAATGACTAAAATAACACTTAATTAATGCATACTAATTGGAAAGCATGTTGTAAAGCTTCCAAAAAAGGTACGTTAACTTTAAATACAATATTTTCCACATGTAAAACTGTTAACTAAGGCCATTTCCGCACTAGACTGTTATAGCACTATCATTCCACTTTCAACATCCTATGGAATCCTGGGGTTTGCAGTTTAGCCAAAACTGCAAACCCCAGGATTCCATAGGATGTTGAAAGTGGAATAATCACACTATAACAGTCTAGTGCGGAAATGGCCTAAATAACAGCGGATGTTGTGTGGCATGTAAGTCATCCTGTCATAATGATTTACTGTGCCGTGATTTCTCCACAGACCTGAGGGGAAATTGTCCAATATGTTATGTTGAAGTATGTCACTTCCAAAAGCCAACATGACTAAAACTGCTTATCTCTTATTGAACATTGAACACCTCTGTGGTACCAGCAGATATGTCAAAGTTAAGAACGAATTTTCAAACATAACTGTAGGTGCACCAAAGGTGAGTACTGCACCTTACAAAGTGCACATGCATGGAAAAGGCTTCCTTCTATCTGTGCAATGTTTTAGTAAGTTCGTGAAGTCTTAGGCCCTTTTTGCATGGCATTTGCCATGTGAAAGGGCCCCTCGAGTGTCGCGCAATTGTGAGGAGCGATCTGCACAATGCACTCACAATTGCATGATGCTCCCGGGGCCGGCAGGCACCTATCGTGCACCTTTTCCTTTTTTTGCTGGAAGCTGAAAATGGTGCGTGATTGTGCATTGCTCCTGGGCCCTGTGCGCATTTACCTGGCGTGTGGAGCCTCTGGAGCCACGGTGGTCACACTTCCTGCCCCAGCACAGCCTGGGAAATTCCCAGGCTGCATTGCGGAAGGAAGAGGCGGGGCTCATATGCGAACAGGCAGCTCATACGGAGCTGAAGGACCCTGGACGCAAGAGCCTCTTGCTGGAGGCTGCTTGCACAATCCCCGCACCCCAGCGCTGGAAAAAGGTAAGGTGCAGAAAGGGCCTCAGTATTGGGCTTTTGCAGAATACTGCCATATCTTTTGCAGAATACTGCCATATCCTTTTCTAGCATTGCATTTCAAAATGCTCAGCTGCAATGCTAGAAACTTGGGATCTGAAGGAAAATTTCATTGGAAAAGAGAATTCTTACTGGGGAAGGTGATGCCTTCACCCCCCTGCCCAATTGCCACCCCCCAGGCTGGTAGAACATAAAACAAGGATTTAAAAAGGGATCTCAAATTCTGAGCAGGCTCATATGAGAGGAGATGGTCCTTCAGAAAGTGTAGCCTGAAGTCATTTAGGGTTGTATCTGTCAAAACAAGCACCTTGAACTAAGCAAATTGGAAGCTGGAACAATTTATGCAAGACTGAAAATATGTGGCATCTAAAGCACATGCTGAACAACCATATTGACGGAAGCATGGTAATGCCTTTTCCTCTAGCTTTTTTCTCTTCTGGTGGTTCTAACCATATCACTGGAGTAAAGGTATGGATACTTGCATCCTCAGAGAAAAAGGGTTGACTTAACACTCAAGGCACCCAGCTGGGGAAAAAGGATAAGAGTCCTTTGTTTCTTCACACTTTGGAACTGAACTGAAGAAAATTTGTTTGAACAAAAATAAACATGTAATTTTCCTACACGGAAAAAAAATGCTTTGGGGGCATAGGAAATTACAGGGGAACATAACCCACACATCTTTCCACTAGAAGGGTCCCACATTTGTTTTAAATATCTAATACATAAAAGTCAAAGTTTGTCTGTGAGTTTGTGAGTCTTGTTTGTATGCGTAAGGCAGGTGAAGACCTCATACGACTGGCTGGCTGTGAAGATTCCATGGAATCCTGGGGTCGGCAGTTCAGGGAGGGGCCTTTAGAATTCTCAGTAGGAGAGCTCTTGGGCCTCAGGCCAGTTGCTATGGAGATGAGGCCTATCAGCAAGGAGGAGGGCAGTGTATTCCCTCAGGGACCCAACCTCTGTATGCTAGTAACTCTGAATACAGGTTGGATTGGGGACTATGGGGGAAAGTTGCAGGTCCTGGACAAGATGGTTTAGGGAATTAGATACATATCAAATCTTTCTAACAAGTATTACCTATGAGAAAATAAAATACTGGGCAACACTGGGTAGATACGCTAGTGTGTGTGTGTGTGTGTGTGTGTGTGAGAGAGAGAGAGAGAGAGAGAGAGAGAGATTTCAGTGAGTTTAAATGCAAAGAGAAAGTTCTTTTTTTAAAACAACAACAAAAAGATAGAGTCGACAAACTGTTTGTGGGAGGCACTGTTTTCCCTCTCTAACAAATCAAGAATACAGATAACAAATGTAATAGGCATCTGCAAGCAGTTATAAAGCGTGAGGCTGTGTTTGGGCCTATGGCAAAGAGGGTGGCCTACATTCCTACCTGTTCTCCTATGCTACACCCATTCTTGATAAGACAGCAGATAAAACTATCCCAAACCAGAAGAGTCTATGGAAATTCTTTTCATGTATTATGGAATGCCCTACCCAAGGAACTAATGCATTATTAAATTTGCTGTCATGTAAGGCCCTTTCCAGACGTTGGGGGGGGGGATGGCGGAACACGCTACTCACCGGATTTTAACTTTGTCCGGGCGAGTCCGTCGCGATGAGGAGGAGTGTAAGCTCGTCACTCTGCACTCCTCCGGCATCCTAAATGGTGGCTTCCGATTGGTGGAGGCTCTCCACCAACCGGAGAAGCTCGCCAGCCGGAAGCCCGTCCCCGGCAGATCTGCAGGCACGCACTTGCGCCCCTGCAAATCTGCTCCGGAGCCGGGCGACGGAGCGGCACGGGGTTGCGCGCTCCGTGCTTTTTAAAAACCTCTAAAAAGAGGTTTTTAAAAAACACGCCGCGCGACCAGTTTCGGTCGCTCCGGAGTGGACTGAGGTATGGAACTACAGAAAGTAGTCCACCCCAGTCCACTCTACGGTGCAGAAGACCTCCGTTGGAGGTCGCTCTGCACCGTTTTAATAGCCCGGTGCGGAAAAGGCCTAAGTCTCAGGTGAAAATATTCTAATTCAGTCATGCAATTTAAGTATTTCTGGAATATTTAACACCAGAGAGTCTTGTGTCACCTTAAAGAGTAATGTATTTATTATGGCATCAGTTTTCTCTGACCAAAATCCTCTTGGCAACTTGAAAGCATAAGTACTTCTTTAAACATTGAGTAAGAACAGATGGACTCCAGTACATACTTGCACAATGCTTCCCCACCCCCAGCTACACAATATAGCTGTACAGTGCATGGGGGCAGCTCCCCTTAAACCAAATGTCTATTGCTTGGCCACAGGATGAGGCAAGGCACTGTCAAGCTGCCATTACACTGTTGGGGATCCCAGCCATTGGTTGTACTCACTTTAATGGATTCATGGATTCAGTAACATCCTCTCTTTTAGTTGTGCTTTCATCTGATGGTTGTTTAGAAAGCATTTATCATTTTAGTATTTGCAAACCAACTCAATATTTCATATAAAAAAGAAGAATTTGCTGGACAATAGAGGAACTCATAATGTGTTGGAAATCTTAACTTTTAAAACTGAGATACCTATTTTATTTGGGAAACACCAAATCTTAAAACTCAAGCTGTGACCCAGAAATTTCTGAATTGGCCCATGTTGTGATACAGCTGCTGTGACTCAAGCGAATTGGACCAAATTTAGATGTGTCTTATCAGTTGAATCCTTTTAGCTTCTAAGACAATTGGGTGTGGAGGTAATCTAAGTTTTTACCCACAGCCAATGATTGCTTTATTTCACAGATAATGATGAAAAGAGTCCAAGAACTGGATCAGAGAATATTTAAACAGGAAATGTCTTCCTTGCAGATTCTGGAACTGCTTTTGCCATTTGTCCACGAAGTCCAAAATAGCTTTCTCAGACCCCAACTGAAATCCTTACAAAAGTTTATTGTTTGAAAACAATGATGGAGTGTGTTGGTAGAAATCACTCTACACAAAAAGAACTAGACTTTAAATCTATGTTGTTCTACCAGTTTGGACAGCTGTAAAGTGTAGGCAATGTATTACAGTAATTCACTCTCAGATCTTTTTGGCGTGGACAGTTTAGAAACAAAGAAAGCAGTTTAGAAACATAGCTTGTTTCTTAAGTATGACCTTAATCCTATTGTTTGTTTCTGCTAGAGTAGATCCACTGAATCAATAAAATTTACATAAATGCTGACTTACGAGTTTACTATTGATTCAAAGGGTCTTCTGTAGGTAGGACTAACAAATAAGATTCATACTACAGCATGCAGTTTGTTTTAGATGTCTCCACTTCTTCCATTTACTTCTACCACAAACTATGGCCCTTTCCACACAAGGCGAGTGAATCAGTCCGTGTCATTACTTACCGGTTCTTTCCCTTTGAAGCAACGCAGCCTTTCCCTTACGCCCTTCTGCAGGGCTCCTCTGTTTGTTGCAGGGTGAATCGGAGCAGTGCGAGGTCTGTAGATCTGCACTGCTCAGGCTGAAAATGGTGGCTTCCTGTTCTCCGTGGGTCTGGACCAACCGCTGACACCGACCGTGCCCACAGCCCGCCATCCACTGATCGCAGGCTCGCATTGGTGCGAGCCTGCACATCTGCACAAGTGAGCAGGAACACAATGGTACGCTCCAGAAGATTGAAAGACTGGATTTTTCGGTCTTCACTTAGTGCGCTGGAGGACCACTTGGGGGCATTTTGGATTGGACTAAGGTGCGAAACTAAGGTAAATAGTCCGAACCTAGTCCAATCCAAGGTGCGGATGACCTCCGTGACAGGACGCCTTGGCCCGTTTTAACTTCCTTGTGCAGAAAGGGCCTATGAAAAGAGCAACCACTGTTGTGTGCCTTCAAGTCCTTTCTGACTTATGGTGACTTTAAGGTGAACATATCATGGACTTTTCTTGGCAAGTTTGAACAAGCATTTGCCTTGCCTTCCTCTGAAGCTGAAAGAGTGTAACTTGCCCAACATCACCCATTGGGTTTCTATGGCTAAGTGGAGATTCAAACACTGGCCTCTAGAGTTGTAGTCCAATGCTCCAATCACTACAAATCACCATGCTGCTCATATGTTATAGCAGTACTTTAATATGTGTTGCACAATTTATTTGATTAATTTCCTTTTAAAATAATTTTAGTCATTGTTTTGATCTGGGTTGGGAGTTGGTCATTTTTACGTATTTGCAAAACATCTGGTTGCCTGCTCGGCAATAAAGTGAACTGAATAAAAAAAACTGAATATGAAAGAAAATGAAAATGACAGATTTGCCATCCCTCTTGTAAACATAGAATGAATCTTATTATACCAAGTGCCTACTGCAAATGTTAGAAATCTGCAGATTTAGCACTTTACCTCTAAACAGTAACATAAAGCCAAAGTTCCACTAATGCTTTAAAAATGGTCCCTGAATAATTTTCATCTACTTCTAAGAGTGATATGGACTTTAAATTAAATAAATTTTAAAAAAGATTGTTCAGCAGAATGTGATTGTGAATATATTGCTAAAAGCTTTTAGCTAAGAGGAAAAAAGTACTTTAAATGTTGTGAATAACCAATGATTAAGACACTTCAAAAGGTCTGTTAAGAAAATGAAGGGGATTCCCCAAACTAGTGGCTTGGCAAGCATATAATATTTGCAGTACTTTATCAAATGGAGCTCAAGTTCTATGCGGATTTTTTAAAACTGTAACCTGCTGTCTTCTTTTGAAGGTAAACTAAACATGGGGCTGCTTATTAGACCTTTTGAATTTCTAGCAAGTAGAATCAAAGCCATGTTCCCTCTGTCTATGGCACTGGCAGAAAAAAAATTCAATGTATCTTTTACATCTCCAGCAGCTTTCATCCTTGTTATGTAACGCCATATGTAAGACCACCAGGAAGAAGAAAATGAGTCTGTTCCAAAGCTAAAGCACAATTAAAAGAAGGTGGGATTCTGCCCCAAGACCCAAGGCATATCCTTAATTGTGCAACAACCACAAATTTCAAATGATCAAATATGGCACCTCCTTATAAAATTATTTTGTGGAAAAAAGAAGATAACCGTTTTTAAAAATCTCACTTTGCCATAACATTAAAATAAGGGGTCACCTGGTGAAATTGTGCTGTGAATGTAACTACAAAATATAAAATGTACAACAGTGAATATTACCTGGTGACTCCCTCAGACTCCTTCTGACGTTATTCACTCATTTGTTAAATCTTTTGGCTGAACCTGACAGCAGAATCAAAAGATCCAGTCAATTCATACAGAGTTTGGAGAGCATAACTTCCTCTGGCACGAGTCTTTCATGTGTTGCTAGGGTATGTTTTGTTTTGTTTTGTTTTGTTTTGTTTTGGCTCCTTCCTGACAATGTCTTATTCATCTACGCTTGTTCAGGTATTCTAAGAAAATAAACCTGGATAGTTAACAGCATTCATGAGATGGAAAAAGAGTAACACAGAGAGGGTGCCCAAGAGGAAGAATAAAATGGGGATTTAGGTTAACTTTCGAGTTAACAAAGGGAAGGGGACTCTGTAGTTTGTGGGCATTCAGAGGCTTAAAATGCATCTTGCTTGTACCAGTTCATGAGCGGAAGTAGGTCTGTGTCAGGACACTTTGTCAAGATGATCCTGACATGGACCTAGAATAAAAGACTGACCCTTTTCTTCTGGAAAAGGGTCAGTCTTTTATTCTAGGTCCATGTTTGTTCTGGTATCTTGGGTTGAGCTTATTTGAAATGCCCATCCATGCATCGCAACATGGCAAGTTCAGCTGCAAGATAATGCTTTTCTCATTCTTTTTTTTTTTTTCAGAGAAGGGGGAAATTTACTAACAGGATGACCATGTTACTTTTCAAATTAGATCAGTTCTTAACAATTATGTATGAATTTATTCCATTATCTGTATTTAATCATGTAACAAAGCAAAAGGTTCAGAAAGTTTCCACTTACTTTTCCTGAAGCTCAAGTGTCAATAGAGCTTGTTGGATTAAGCCCATGCTAACTGACAGAGAGTGTACAATCCTTTACATGTCTGCTCAGAGGTAAATACCCCTGCATTCAGTGAGACTAATCCCAGGTATGACTTCAACAAAAGTCTTCACTAGAACTTTTGCAACTGTGGCAGCTGGTTGCTTTTATGTTAGGGTGTGATGTATCTACTTCTTTTTTTTTCCCCTACTAAACCGTAAAGGAAGTAGCTATGGGACTGAATCTATTTGAGAATATGGTTCATCACATTTGAGAGCACCTTTACAGTTTAGACAAAAATCTTAGCAGATTTACCACCCCATTGATATAGAAGCCACCAGCTCTCCTTGCCCTTTCTGCTTCCAAAGAACCCATAGGAAGGTACACAGGGCTGTGTAGGTTAGGCCTTCCTGCCTCCAGACTTCTGTGCTGCCCCTCTCTTTCCTTGATAAACATTTATCAGGTATTCTTGAGAGGGAGTTCTGGCAGGTATAAAAACAGGGAGTACCTTTGCATGAAGAAGGCCTTGTCCTAACAGGATGGCTAGCTGAGTATAGGAATTCTCCCCCCTCCGCCTGCAACCACATCTGCACATGTAGAAACCCTCTGTCATCACCCTACAGTCAATGTAGCACACAATTGGATGGGTGCTAGCTAGGTCAGCATATGCACACAACCTCCTCCACATGCATGCTGAATATGGATAGTTTCATATGAAGACCACCATTGGCCCTGGGAGCTATGTTGGCAAAAAACTGATGGTAACTTAGGTCTGTCTTTCTTCCTTTCTATCCCAGTTAAGAATTCCTATGCTGAACTGGCAGTTTTGATGGTTGATTTGAGGCAAGTGGTGAAGACAGCTTACAGCGCCAGCATACTAGTCAAAGGCCACCTTAGACTGTTGGGACAATTCTATGTCAATTGGCTTTTTGCAGAAAACACAAGACCCAACACATGTCCATATACCTGGAGTTCATACTGCCAGTTACTTTCTCAAAATCTCATCGGAGAACCAGTTTGGTTTCTGACAATTTCACAGCCAAGATTGGAGGTGGTAAATGGAGAGCTGCTAAGTGTGTGTGCATCATAGTAGTTGGGTGCAGAGATATTTGAAGTTGAAGATTTATCCTTTTCTTCTGAGTCTTGACAAGCTTGCCAGCTGCCTTGTGTGCTTCCAAAAAAACCCCCTCTGCCATCTATATAAATCAACCCTTGAGTTTTGCTTTTCAGTCTGAATTAGTCACACACAAAACACATAGAGACATCTCACTGACCTTTTACATTATGAAATACTCTCTTCAAGTATATCCACCAATACAAAATCCACTTTAATCATTCAGTTTGCTGTGTATGGCTCAATAGACTGCATGATTGCTATGTTTATTATAGTCCTATTCAAAACCAAGAATGCCTTTGAAAGAAGAATACAGTAAAATCTATATTTAGCTTTTCGTGTGCCACCGTGTCAAGCAAAGGGACTTTTATCTATTCATATGAAATGATCTCCATTGGCATAAACATATTTTACATACTTTTCACCTTATATAAGGACTGCAAATACTTCAACTGATATTTGGAAAGATTGTTTTGAAAAAGCAGCCCTCACATTATCTTTCAAGAAAATTCTGAAGAGATTGATTTATTATTTGGGTAGAAGCACAAAAGTCATAAAACAATAGGGAAGCTGAGATGGAAGTCACTAAATACTGTTACAGATGCTTGGACATTACTGTCCATACTTTGCAGAAAATTGGTGAATGAACAGTTCAAGGGTGTGACTGAGGGATGGAAAGAATATTCAAATATATTTTAAAAAACGATCAGAAAATTTGGTTTTCAAGTATTGAGAAACCCTAATGAGAAGAATCCAGGACTGACAAGAATCTTCACAGTCAGCACAATAATTGCACATGGTTGTTTCACACAGAAAGCAACATTTTTTCTGTAATGTAAATGTTGTTTTCTATGCAAAAAGAGCTGTTTACCGTGCAGAAAAAAACTGCCTACCGTATAAAACAACTATGTATGAATTTTGTACAGAATAAATCCTGAATCGAAAATAGACTTCAAAAACTGTGTGGTTTTTGGAATCTTTCTCACAGTGGGAAGAAAATTGATAAAATTATTTGTTGTTTCCTTCCACAAGAAAATTAATGATGAATTACGTTGTCCTGCTGTGACTTCACAGATCCATGGTTTGAAAAGACTAGTGAATAATTTAAAGACTAGTGAATAAAAAAAAAGTGGAGCATGTATAATGCGTGCCATAAAGCTTGCCCCCACAAAAGTGTGATTGAATGATCCATCCTCAAAATTTGGTTCCAGTTCCAACTGGTAATCTGGAAAACAGTGCAATTTGGTTTAAACCCATTGGGGTTTGACCTTCTTTGACTCATGTCCTCATCCAAAGCTTGCTTTGGATATCAGAATCTTTGGACTTCCAACTGAGTATTATCGGAAGTCAAGAAACTGCTATAACTTTGTTTTCTCCTCATTTGATACCAAAGTTAGAGAATGTGGGATAGGATAGAGATAGATGATGGATATGGAGTGTACAGTGGCAAGCAAAGAATGTGAAGAGTCAGCATGTTCCAGGTAAGCCCCCCATGTAGGCTTGCCCTCCAAGCAGACTTTTTAAGTCTCTTGCTCTTCCGTCTCCCATTTCCTCTGGAGTTTTCATATAAGAATAGCATGGAGAGAAATGTCTCTCTGTCTGTCTCATGAGACAGAGCATCTGTGCCTCTGATTCCCTCTGATTCAAAATTACTACTGAATTAGGTCAATTCAGTTTGGAAGAATGCTGCTTTAATCTGGGCCTCTTGTCCAAATTATCCTGATTAGGTTCTGAATTCACTAGGTTCTGGAAAGACAGGCAAGGTACAGTGGCAGCAATAATGAAAAACATTTCATGAGCCTCTTACTGTGGAACAGCAGAGTATTATCAATCACCTGGCAAGACATACTACAAGGCTGCCAGGCTGCATTCAGTTAAATGAGCAACTATTTATTCATACTTGATATATTTGACGGGAATGTATGATGGGATGATTATCCTATGGTAGACCTTTTCAAGAAAGTTCACTTCTTCTCCAGGAAGACAATTTTTCGTTATAAACCGTGCACATTGACAACCAAGCTCTGGCATAACTTTTATTCATTCCAGTGCCCTGCAGTAGTCATAACTCAAAGTGAGGTTTAATTGTCAGGAATTAACCAAGACTACCATTCTTATTTCATTACCAAATAAGAAGCAATGGTAGAGACTAGTAAGATTCTCAACAAGGTTTATAGGCCCACTCTTTGATATATTTTGATTTAAGACCAAAAAGCAGGGTATTTAAAACATATTTGTTATCACTACTTTGTAACATCTTACCATAATTATAGCAAAATTAGCATCAGAAGTCAAACAATCACCTATTTTATAAGTAAATGGGTTTGGGTCTTTGGTATTTTTACTAATGGCCTGAATCCTATTAGTCAACAACAAGAGTAGTTCCATTGAATTGATTGTTGGATGGTGAGTCAAATCTACAGGCAAGGAGATCTCACCTAAACATCAGGAAGAACTTCCTGACAGTTAGAGTCATTTGAGAGTGGAATGTGCTGCCTCAGAGTGTGGCAGAGTCACCTTCTTTGGAGGTTTTTAAGCAAAGACTGGATGGCCATTTGCTGGGAGTGGTTTGAGTGTTTGTTCCTGCATGGCGGGAGCTGGACTTGATGGCCATTGTGGTCTCTTCCAACTATGTTTCTATGATTCTATGAACACATAAATCCCATTGATTCAATGGGTCTATCTTACTTGGAACTAAGGCCCTTTCTGCAGGAAATGTCCCTGGTATGGGGACATGAGAGGAGTGGGACTGTGATGATGTTTCTGCATGATGTTACAGTCCCACCCTTCTCACATCGCCAGCCAGTGCAATTGTGGGGTATATCATTGACAGCAAAACTCTGTCAATGGTCCCTGATTGTGTGAGCCTTCCCCACTGCAGCATGGGAAAAAGGCTGGCTGCAGTGCAGAAAGAGGGGGCATGTCCCTTGCGCTCCCTTCCATAGGCAGCTGGCCAGCTGCAGAGGGGAGCGTTGGAGACACTCTCCCATCCCAGCAGAGGCACTGCTGGGTTTGCAATGGGATGACATAGGAGAATGTCATCCTGCAGAAAGGGTCTAACAGTAGGACTCCATCCATTTTGTACCTTTGGTTATTGTTCATACGGTAATCAGGGCTGAAGAAGACATTTTGTTGTATGAGGAAGAGCACCAAATGGTACTTTCTAACCTTAGTGAAGGTATATAGACGCTAAGGTTAATCCAAGTCTTGTCAGGCTATTTTGGCAACCAAGCAGAAAATCTTACAATCTTGTTTCTCCTTACAATCTTGCTTGCTGGCAATAGCCGACAGCAACAACACAACATTAATAAATTGACTAGCAATGTGTTATTCTTGCATGCCTCCTACCATACACCAGCTGTTCTTACAATCTAAAATCCACCAAAAAGTGATACCATTTGGGGGGATTAACCACACAGTACCTACAAGTTTTTCCAGATATAGCAGTACAAAGACATTCTGAGAAATTCGATGTTCTCTGCCTAGGAAAGGAGCCTGTGGTTTCACAAAGGACAGAAACAGCCTGGATCCCAAGGGAAGTTACTGTACTGCTTCTAATGGGGTTTAAATTTTACTGGCCTTTGTCTCAATCCCGACATTGGCCAAGAAGGAGAATCCTATCTAGTGCTTTGTTTTTCTTTTTGTTTTTTCACTGTTTTTCTTGGTTTTCTTTTCTTTCTTTTTTAACAGGTTCTTAGGTTTTGTATTATTTTGTGTTATAATATAATTTTGTAGTTACACTTATGTAGTGATATTTGCCGTAGTCTTTGTTGTATTTTTTAAAAAAATTTGGAATAAAAAGATTAAAATATAAAACTTTTTTTTTAAAGAATCCTATCTAGTTCTTTGAAAGCTACCATTCCAAGTCTTAGCCTTCTTCTGATTTCTAGATTTCAGTCTTTGTTTTGATTAATGACAGAGCCAAATATAAATCTTTAACAGTTTTGATACCTTCGCCCTCCACTTTTGTACTTGACTTTCTTCAACCAGTTCCTTAACTAATCCTGCAAACAATTAGAGGAAGCCAATAAGCCAGACGTTGTTTTTTTTTAGTGTATTTGTTCTTCAAAGTGACTAAATAAGGCATGTTAGGTGTTGATTTATTGAAACTCAAGAAGGTAAGGCAGGAGGAGCAAGATGGAATTAATTCTAATGCATGCATTTCTTGTTCCTCACAAAGCACATTTCATTTAGTTCCCTTGGTATAATTGGAACTGTTCCGTCAAGATGATCTAATGGAAAATTGTCTCTTCAATTATTTTTCTTTCCATTTGCTTCAAATTTGAAAAGAATTTAAGTCATTCATAAACACACAAAGGTGAAAGATTAAGGGAAATAGGTGTTAAATGATGTTTGTTGCCTATTGTTTCCAGACTGAAATTCAAAACATTAAAATGAAATGGTCTTATTGGGCTTATGTTTGCTAACAAGTGAGGACAATCAATATCTATCTGGCTTGTGCTATTTTATCTGAGGCTCTTTCAGAAGTAATGAAAGGCCTACAATGACATACACAGACATGGTTCATGGCATTTTTGGATCTGTGAATGAGCCACAGAAATTTTACAAGAGAAAGCAGGGCAGGGGAAAATCATCAAGAAAACAGTGTGAAAATAGAACACCTAGTTTTTAAAAATCGGCAATACTTTGATTTTGGTGAGGTGTTTAACGTATTGAACTTGGGGCCATATAGAATTTCCTGCTCAGATAAATCAGTAGTAAGTGCCATGCCAGTGGATATGCTCTTCTTTGTGCTGTGGTAGAAACCATAGCGTAGCCATGGAGAGCTACATCTACTCACTCTTCCTCTTCCTTTTTCTTATATTCTCCCCAATCCTCCTATGGCTTTCTATTTGCACTTCCTTCTTTTACCAAATCCAGAGGGAATATACAATACTACACTTAAGACAAAAGTGTGAACAAAACTTAATGGAGAGCCAAAAAGCTGTATTACCAAATTTATCTGCAAAATATATACTTAAATACACTAATAAAACAGCTTCACAAAAATTCAAATATTTTTAGACTTGTCATTCTTTTGTGCATGGATATTTGTCTCATTTTTTTCAAAGAATGCCAACTCAAATTCAGCCTCACACCCAACCTGTTTATACAAAATGATAGACTGAACTACATACTGCCTCAATAAATATATAATTTCAAACACAGTGTTTTGCAAAGGTAGCATGACTGCTTGATGACAGTGAACTGTAGAGGGAAATCACTGAGTAGGAGACAGTACATAGCTTTCCTCACACTCACTGACTCTAATCTGCAAATGTTCTCCATGTTCGATGTACAGTCGAAGGCTTTCATGGCCAGAATCCATTGGTTCTTGTGGGTTTTTCAGGCTTTGAAACCATGTTCTGGTTGTATTTTCTCCTGATGTTTCACCTGCATCTGTGGCTGACATCTTCAGAGGAATGGTGAATTGGAAGTGGAGTGGAGAATATATATGCTGGTCTCCTACCCCAGAGGGGTAGGAGAGGGAGCAATTAGCATAATAGTCCTATTGTGTGTATTGAATACTTGTTCCTGGAGGGAGACTTCCTGAGCCAACTCCTTGATCAAAAATTCCTCAATTCATCAAAGCACATGCCAGCTTTTATGCAAATCAGAGGCCCTCCCACCCAGACTTTATGGACTTCCAAAAATCCACAAGGACTCCATTCCACTCTGACCCATTGTGAGTGCCATTGGATCCCCCACATATGATTTGGCCAAGTTTCTAGCCACACAATTACAAACCCATATTGGACAAACCTCCCACTACATCAAGGACTCAGCTCACTTTATAGAAAAAATCAGCAACATCGAACTGAAACCCGGGGACAGACTGATCAGCTTTGATGTGGTCTCCCTGTTCACCAAAGTCCCCATAGCAGACACCATTGCACTCATCAACCGGATTTTTCCCAAAGACATCACAGCCCTGTTTCAACATTGCCTTACTGCAAGCTACTTCCAGTGGGACAATGAGTTCTATTGATGGGGTACCCATGGGAAGCCTGCTCAGCCCGGTAATAGCAAATTTTTACATGGAGCACTTTGAAAGGCAAGCCCTGGAAACAGCACCAAAAAAGCCCACTACATGATTCCATTATGTGGATGACACCTTCATCATTTGGAGTCATGGTGATGAACAGCTGACCCAGTTTCTGGACCATCTAAACAACATCCACCCAAACATCCAATTCACCATGGAGAAAGAAAATGAGGGAAAACTACTATTTCTGGATGTCCTAGTCACCCACAAACCCAACCATCAATTGAGCCACACGGTGCACAGAAAACACACAGACAGATATCTACATAAAGACTGCAACCATCACCCAGGACAAAAAAGAAGCACAATAAAAACTCTGGTAGACCATGCAAAAAGGATTTGTGAATCCTCTTGAATGAGGAACTGAATCATTTAAGTTGGGCTCTACAGGCTAATGGGTACTCCAGCTCAGACATCAGAAGACTTCTGAAAAGGCCAAACTTTTTCTTACATTTCCAGCATGTTGTCAAGGTCAGAGACCTGGGCGGCGAGCCAGCCCAGAGAAGGGAGTGTGAGAGCCAGCAAAGTCCAGCCAGGAGGAGACAAGCAAGTACTTTACACAAGGGAGTTCATTTACCAGAGCATCAAGCGAAAGCCATAGTCAGAGTTCTAAAAGCCAAGGGTTAAGAGTCCAGAGATCAATTCAAGGTAGCAGGAACTGGGTCCTGGGAACAAGGAACAGGCAAGAGGAAGGCTTGAAAGAAGTTTTCCACAAGCAAAGGAAAGCTTCCAGGCAGGCAGTTATATAGCCCACACACAGGTGTGGTCGGTCACAGCTTCTTGAACTTAATCAAGGAAGCCTCCCTTTGCTCAGTTGTCTTGAGTCTCCGCCTTGTTTGTGGGCTGATTGGCACAGGCTCCAAAGCATCTTCAGAATCAGATCCCTGTTACCCTAAAGGAGCAGGCAGAGGGACGTCCGAGCCTGCTTGGTCCATGGCAGCAGGGGGAGCTCTTGAGCTGCAGGACTCATCTCCAGCCAGAGCCACAGGGACCAACAGCTGCTGCTCGTCATCAGCAGCTCTGACAGGGGCTTCAGTTATCACACATGTATTAGAGATCTTTTTATGCATTTTGTCCAATTTTTCTGGTGTTAAATATTGAAGATTCTCTTTGAGATAATAACATAATGTAAATTTAGTTCTCTAAGACTATATTTTCTTCTCTTCTTCCATCTGAATATTATGTTCGATATTTTATGCCCACTTTATCATACAATGATTAATCAACTTTTCTTCTATTGCTAATTTATACATCTTACCAAATTTTCATCATCTGAGCTCAACTGCTTCTCAAAATCAAATTTAGTCTACTCAAAAACATACAATTTATCCACTTGGTATGTTTCTACTATCTACCTATAAGAGAATCATTGAAAAATATAATCTTCTGACATTGATTCATCAATCAATTTAATTCTATGGCGTTCTTTTTTCAAATTCCAGACTGTTTTGAAAAGTTGCTCATTTTTCCTTTGCTGTTGTCTCCTGCCCATAAAAGGCCTCTTGTGATGACACCCATAAGGTGTTTTTCTTTTCTTTTCCTTTTTTGGCATAACTTTGGTTTGTATCAAATCCATATTCTTAACAAAGCTCATCTAACATAATGATTATTTAAATCTACATTCACTTTAGTTTTATCTTACTACAAATCTCCATGCCACCAAACTTCAATTCATGCCCTTCTAAATTCAACAGTCTCTTATTTGTTAACGCAATCCACTCATTTGACCAAATCAAACAGCATGCGGACAAATATGGTTTCAAATCTGGCAATCCCAAGCCACCTTTCCGTAGCATCTTATAGAATTTTGTTTTTTACTCTAGATTTCTTCCCTTGCCATATAAACTTCAATATATCACTAGGCCATTGTTTAAACAAAGCATCATTAGTCAAAATCAGCATAGTCTGAAACAAAAATAACATTCTCTATAAAACATTCATTTTGATCACAGAAATTCTGACCAATAATGACAGCTTGAGTTTCACCCATCTTTGCAAGTCTTTCTTAATGTCATTCCATATTTTGATGTAATTGCTTTTCAAAAACGTACAATTAACATTTCTAATTTTTCAAGTAATGAAATATTTTAGTCTTGATTTGGGATGTATTTAATCTCTGTACATTTCATGTTAGGCATCTCAACTCCATATCAAGCAGACAATTTAAAAAAGGTCATGCCCATTGTGCCTCTAGTTTCATCTTCTTCTCCGTCCGATGTCTTATCCTTGGCCAAGATTTGATCCAACACAAAATGTTGACCTTCCTCTTCCTCTTACTGTCCTGGTTGCTTCAATTCTTTTTTGTGGCCTTTTCCACAACATATCTCAATATCAGACAGTTCCGGGTTCATTGCAGCATTGCCATTTCCAGGTTGGAATTGGTATTAAAACCTTATTTTCCGCAGGTCTCTGGCATCAGTGGATGAGCACTGGCATTGAAACCAGTGTGTCTTCCACAGTACAGCATCCCTGGCCACTCCTCGTCCCTGCCTCGTCCCTGTCCCATAGCTCCTGATTGGTCTTTTTAATTTTTTTTTCTCAAAAGCCACGCTAATGTGCTAATGTTAGCACAGTGGTATGGGCTAAATGGATCATGTCAGCCAGCTATACCTGAGATCATGTTAATGGTAATAAAGGGATTAAAAAAGTAAAATTCAAAGGGGATGTGGAAAGTGATCACACAGCGGTGGTGGGTATCGAAATTACCATGCTGTGTGCTGCTTTGTCCCCTTCTTCTTTTAGCGCTGACTCAATAGAAGTGGCCAGCTGGCTGCTGGGAAGATATTGCCCTAGGAGTTGCTGAGGGATGAACAGGCAGAGACTGCTCACACCTCGCCCACTGACAGTTTGGTGATGGGAGGAAGACACATGTAGGAACTGCATGGGCCCAGCTATTGCAATTGCTGTGGGAAACACCGGTTATTGTCGTCCCCCCCCCCCGACAATGAAAAACACCAGATTTTTCACCACTTGGAACTGGGATAGCACATGATTAGCGATGACATCATATAGTAAAGCAGCTCCCAAAGTGGGAACAAAGCATGGCTGTTGCAGGTTGAGGACACCATGTGGAAAGGACCTGTATTTTGGTACAAATTCTTTTACCTTTTATACAGTGTTCACAAAAAAATCTTCTTTGCATGAAATTGAAGGAGATGCCTTCTAGCTGTTCCCACCTAAATGGGATCTTATTATGCTTCAATTTAGCAGAAAAGCAAAATCTCTTCTCTTGCTCAAAAGCTTGATGAATATCTCCTTGAATACCACAACCTGAATATCTTCAACCTTCATTCTGTTCTCAGAGTGACATTGCAAAAAATGACCTCTGGTCTTCTTTCAGACAAGATATGCAATCACATCTCTTGGTATGTTTCTCTGGTTAGGTACACGAGAAGAAACATGATAAATGCAGCCCAGTTCAGAATCTATGTCTTCCTTTTGCTTTTCCAACAGATTTGCAATGGCCTCTACCATTTGTTCTCAGATTTTGTCATTAGCTTGTTCAGAGACAGCCCTAAAACATAGACAATTCTTCTATTCCTGTTCCAAAAGCATCTAGGTCATGTTTGCATTCTGTCCTCAGTTTCTGTGTTTTAGATTCCATCTTCTCTATCTTCTGTTCAAAAGTCTGAATTCTTTCAATTATTTGTTTTGTATCCAGTGCTGTTTGTGGCAGAGACAGATTCATTTCTCTGACCTATGATTCAAAAAGCCTCATGAATTTTCAGTATAGAATGTATTGGAAGATTAAGGTTAAATGGACCTCATACCTATTAGCTGTTCCATGCATTGTTAGTTGTTCCAGTCCTCTTGTGCAGAAGCTGATCTTAAGGATAGGTTAAATATTTCAATTGGAATATCAACAATTTTATGTTTGAGTCCTTCAAAAATTATTGGATGGATACTGTTGGATTCTGTGATTTGTCTTCTACTAATTTGTCAGTAAGGCCTCAAAATTCTTCTCTTGTTACCACCTCAGCTCATACACAGGTATTTGTCCTATAACTTCACTACTGAGAACAAGTCGAAAAAATTTTGTCCACCCTGTTTGTTGGCCTTGGTGATTTCTTGAAATTTCTATTTCTTTATCTGATCTGTGATATGCGCTGTAGCTGAATCTCTTTAATGTGATTTTGATAATACTTAATATTCAAAAAATGGTTGGAAAAAAGACATTTTTTGAGTGTTGAGAAATCCTGACAAGAGGAATTCTGAACTGGCGGGAATCTTCACAGTTTGGGACTTTAATCTGTGCAAAATTAACCTGTGGTTGCTTTGCTCAGAAAAAAAGCATTTTCTATAGAGAAACTAATGTTTCTGCATTGAAATATTATTTCCTGCACAGAAAATACTGTTTTCTGCACAAAACATCAATTGTGTAGACAACTCCCAAATTTCGAATAGCCTCCAAAAAGTGTGTAATTTTTGAGGAGTTCCTCACAGTGGGATGAAAATTGCTGAAAATACTTATTGCTACCCTTGAGAAGAAACATTCCTATAAATTGCTACGATCCAAGGAATTTTGGTGCTTCTGCTGTTAGAGCTGGTGTTGTGTGTCAACCAAGGACTCAAATGGACATCTCCTAATAGTGCTTCCTGTCCAGTAATTTTTCACTCCAAAAGATGAGATTCATCATCACCATCACCACCACCAGCAGCACTTCTTACTCTCCCTATGGATTGAACTGGGGAACAACAGATGGATACCTAACATCATTTGAAAACATATTAAGACCAATTCAAAATGCATAATCAGTTAAAAGAGCATTATGATACTGTAATTCAGTTGAAGAGGAGAGAACTTGATTAAATGCTACCTAAGAACTCCTGGGTACAAGTGTGTGGAGTGAATAACTGAAAGAAGCCAATCTCAAGACTGGGAAATCTGTGAGGAAAGGGGAGGGGCTCCAGTGAGATGGAGGATAATTTTTTTAAAGAAAGAACAAAGAGTTTGTTGGAGACAGTTGGGAACAGAGTGTTAAAGGAGTCAGTTGTGAGAGTCTGGGGCGAGTTTATGAATTCTGGGTGTCTGAGTGGAGAAGGAGCTGACATAATTTAATTTGAACAGTGTTACTTCTTTGGAACAAAGAACTGGAACCTGAAAGCAATCATTCTGTTTGTTATTTATAGTTAAAACATTTGTTGTTTTGTGAATCTGACTCTGGACAGCATCATTTACCCTGAAACAAGAGTGAGTCACATTTACTGCAAAGAAAATAAATTGAACAGACACAGTAATCCAAAGTGAAGTTACCTGAGAAACTAGGGCCCTTTTCGCATGGCATTTGTCATGTGAAAGGGCCTCCGGAGCATTACACAATCGCAAGGAGCACTTTGCATGATGTCCTCACAATCGCGTGACGCTGCCGGGGCCTGCAGGCGCCGATCACACAATATATCATTCTCAGCTTTTGGCCGAAAATGATGCGCGATCACACATCGCTCCAGGGCCCCATACGCACTTACCATCTGTGTGGAGCCTCCAGAGCCACAGCCCTCGCGCTTCCTCCCCCAGCACAGCCTGGGAAAATACCTGACTGCGCTGTGGAAGGAAGAGGAGGAGCCCTCATGCTGCCTGCTGGCTGGCAGGCAACTCCTGCAGAGACAGAGCAGAGGGGACACGAGTGACTCATGGAAGAGGCTGCTTGCGTGATCCCTGCGCGACCGCGCCGGATAGAGGTAAGCTGTGGAAAGGGCCTAGGACTCCTGAACCAAGGAAGGATTTTAAAAAGGGACCAGAGGGCAAGGTGGCAGTGAGCAGTTTACAAGGCTTGGAATTGTGGGACCAGCCTTAGAAGGAAATCTGTCACAAGTATGCATATTAAAAACAAACCATTCCTTCTTATATTAAACTCACTATTTATTAAGTTTAAGTTTATATGTTTTAATTATTTTAGTAATTTTATATGGGTTGAGTCCATTTGTGTATGTAATTTCTGTATTTGTAGTATGTATTATATTTTTATTGTTGATATGGTCAGTTGACTAATCAATAAACGATGATGATGATGATGATGATGAACAAACCATTCATAATTTTAAAACCCCATAATTTAAAAATCATCTGGGTAGGTCTAGAAGAAATTGGTCTTCAGTGATGTTTTTAACTCAGTCAATGTATCCAACTGTCAAATCTCCTCTGATAAGTCATTCCACTATTTGGGGGCAGTTGAAGAAAAAGTCCTCTGCATAACAATTGTCTGTCTAGTCCTGGCTGACTTAGTAAATGTCCATCAGAGGACTTGAGTGTATGGAGCAGATTATACTGGATAAAGTGATCCTGTAAGTAATTGGGATCCAAATCATGTAGGGTGTCATGGGCTTCCAGGACTAGACTCAGACTCAGTGTGAGGCAGCAGAACCTGCTCTGAGCCCTGACACAGAGACTGCTGCAGCAGAACCTGCAGAGCAGACAGTACCACCACCACCCCCAGGGACAGAAGTGTCAGCCCCAGCAGGGAGCCCTGCTCACTCTGACACACAGAATGATCTAGCCATACCTACCTTTACCCAGTGTAGACACCAAAAGGGTCTCCTGCATTGATCCCAGTGAATTTATGCCAAGCAACAATTAATCAGGCACCAGCTGCACTGACCCTGGAGCCTATAAGAACTGAGCCCTTCCCCTCTAGCCTTTGTCAGCAATCAACTGACCATGTCTCTCATGCATGCTTCTGTTTGCTTCCCTTGCCTGTGTCTTGTGTTTGTTTTTGCCTACCTCTGATTTATGCACATTGCTGGGACCCTTATTGCTTCTCATTTGCAAAGCTGTTTCCTTTCTTCAGTAAACTGACCTCTTAAGTTACTGCTGAGTTTCTGACCTGTGTTTGTTATCAGCTTCTCCTGGCTGCCAGCCCAGGCCAAGCTTGGACATAGGGCTTTAAATGTAATAAATACTTTGTATCTTCCCCAGAAACATGTTGGCAGCTATTTGTCACAGACACCAGCTGTCTGTGCCAGGCAATAGAGTGCAGGGTCAGCAGGAGGCCATTCACAGTCAAACAGAGGCACTACAGTCAGTACAGCTTGCCCGTTCATAGTAGGAAGAAACATCATCCAGAAACAATCCATAGATCCACAAATCCAGTGGGCAACACATTCAGACAGTCTGGGGTCAGAAAATCCAGGTGGGCAATGAGCAGGCAAACCAGAGAACACAAGGCAAGGACCAGCAACACATGAGTAGTTCTGGCATTGAGCTACTGTCCTGTGCCTTCCTTAAGAAGGCTGGAGCCAGCTGGGTCTCATCCCAGCCTAAGTAGCTCACGGTGTGCTTGCTTCTGCATGTCCTCCTTTGAGGCTGCTGTTCACCTGGGGAAACTGAGTCCTGGCTTGAGACATTACTGGAGTTGTCTTAATATTGGTGTAATACAATCAGTCCTAGATGCACCAGTAAGCTGTTTGGCTGCCATGTTTTGAACAAATTTAAGTTTCCATACTTGGTATGGAGTAGTTCTACGTACAGTGCATTGCAGAAGTCCAGCCTTAAGTTTGCCAGCACATGCACTACCATCTTTAGGTCCTCTGGCTCTAGAAAGGGGTGCAGCTGGTGTAACAGTCAAAGCTGAAGTAAGCACTCCTGGTCATTGCCTCTATCTGAGCTGTCATTTGGAATGAAGGATCTAGAAGCACAAACTGCGAACATAGTCTTTCAGGGGAAGCATAATCCCAACCAGAACTAGTTAACACACCTCCAAACCCAGGTTAGAACCCTTTATAATAAGGACTTCCATCTTGCCTGGATTTAATTTAGTTTGTTTTTCCTCATCCAGCCCATTACCACCTCTAGGCATTCAGAAGAGGCATGCTATTGTTAGCCGAACCTGTTTTTGAAGGCATGGATAAATATATTTGGGCATCACTGGCATACTGATAGCATCCTTCCCCATGCCTCTAGATGATCTCTCTCAGTGGTTTCATGTAGATGTTAAACAATACTGGGGATAGAATGGCCCCTTGTGGTATGCCATATAAGAGCTCCTTTTTTGGTGAGACAGCTATCTTAAAGCACCATTGTTCAGAATCTACCTGAGAGACAGGACTGGAAGCACTGTCACCTAGTTCTCCTGATTCCCAATTCCTTAGGCATTCCAGAATGATACCATGGTCAATGGTATCAAATGCAGCTGAGAGATCCAAAGCACCAGCAGGGACACAGTCCTCTGTTGATGCTCAAATAAAGTTTATCCACCAAGGTGACCACAGTAGTCTCAACTCCATAGCCCGCTCTGAAATCAGTTTCAAATGGGTCTAGAAAACCCATTTCAAATAGGGACAATATATGTTTTGGGAAAGTATAAGATCATAGAGAGCCTGTGTGGAGGAGTGACTTAAGCACTGGACAATGACTCCGGAGAACAGGGTTTGAATCTTCACTTGGCCATTGAAACCCATTGGGTGACCTTAGGCAAGTCATATTCTCTCATCCTTAGAGGAAAGCAATGGCACCCCCTGACCAAATCTTGCCAAGAAAACCCTATAATATATTTGCCTTAGCATTGTCTTAAGCTGGAAACCACTTGAAGGCATACAACAACTATAAAATTACAATGCTTTAAAAAAAAAAAACCACCAAGACAACACATGCACTTTCCTGGCCTGATTTACTGCAGGAGACTCTAGTTTCCAAAGTAAGCCAGCATGTCACTTGAACAAATGGACTGGATAATATTTATATTGTGACACATTTTTGAAACTGGGAGGCAGTGAGGTATTCACTATGCATATGCTGATAGCAATTGTAATGTTGGTTCTACGGCACCCCAAAACTTTTGGCAGTTGGTGCATGAATGTTTGACATTTTTTAAAAAAGGAGAGAAAGATTCTATGTAATAAAATCCATCTGTCCTTTACAGAGGACATTGTGCTGTTGAAAAATATGTCAGAGGATAGTCTCTATTTAAAGACAGCCTTTGCTTGGAAAGCTATGCTTAGATTGATTAAAACAACGAAGGAGTGGGGCTTGATGTTAGTATCATCAACAGCTGGCATACGCACTATAGATTGACCAGAAACACACGTCACTTGGTCACATTACCCCACTGCTCCCAGTCACTATGGTGGCATATATTTTATTTCTATTCCAATTTTTGTGACTGGAATTCAGTAAAGCTATACATTTGTGACTGGTTTGTATTCATGATCTCTGCATAGTCCCTGGTTTAGAGTACAGCAGCACTGTCCAGTGGACTGTGCCTTGTGCCTTCAGCCATTCTGACAACGTTGTGGAAAACGTAAAACCCACTGAACAGTGAACTTTTTGTCTATAGAAGATTGAGATATTTCCCACAAAATCTCCATCCTTTGTCCTGTGCAACAGTGGACATCTGGCATTCATACTTGCTGACAAGGATGACAATAAGGGGGTTAAATAATGCAAAGAACA
Source organism: Cyclura pinguis (assembly GCA_030412105.1). NCBI lineage: Eukaryota > Metazoa > Chordata > Lepidosauria > Squamata > Iguanidae > Cyclura > Cyclura pinguis. The sequence continues at coordinate 126,829,661 of CM059599.1, forward strand.
TTGGCAGAGGAAAAAATGTTGGCAGTATTTATTTTTCATCTATATGCAGACAATACATAAAATTTGGGGAATTAATAACTGGAGCCTTTTCCAGCAAAGTGAATCCTCTCATAGTTAACCAAGTCTGAATTAAATTTATTTTTATTACCCTCTTGGTGAATAAGAAAAAAAAAAATGTCTTAAGCTCTTCCTGTATTTTCTTATCTTTGTCCTTCATCTGGGACTTTGGACCACATTCCTAGTTAAGGCAATTGCATGGTACTCTATTATTTTATTAATGTGTGTGGAACAACAAACTAGTATGTTGAACGTTCTGTTTCATAGGATCCTGACCTTACTATGACCTGCACTGTAGTCCCATTTATTTGGCATTTCCCAGTAACAAAAATCAATTTACTGGGAATTTCTCCATATTTTCAGCATTAACTCAGCATTGGTGTGGTCCACAGTCTACTAATCTGGCTCTTAAAATTAATTTTTGGAGTGGATGTAAGGAGCCATAGCAGAACAGTTTTTGTACTTTTTTCCCCTTCCATTTCCTCTAAATTGTTCTCTTTTTTTAATTTTAAAGATATGAATGACTTACAAAGTAGAATGGGAAATGCATTTTGTTAAAAATAATAGGAAACAAAATCAGAACTAGGAAGCTCTTTACATTCCTAACAATCTAGAATGTGTGTCTCATTTGAACTAAGTGCAGGATTTGGTAGAGCTAACGCAGCAGATGTGATAGTTATTTGTGGCATTAGTCTTGCTTATTTGTTAAATACATAACCTTTTATCAGATATGCGCTATGGTGTATTGGTAGGAGAGAGACTTTGAATTCTTTCAGTACTTCATGAAGCTGCAGCAGGAATCCACAGGGGTGCATGCATATATACTTATTATTCATATGACCTTTCTTTCATGCAACTGCTTGATGACCACCAAGGTGATGTTGATTCTGTCAAGTGCAGAAGATTGAGCACATCACTGCATGTATGAAACCTATGCCAATACCGTTGGTTAAGAGGCTGTATCTGCCAGCCATAGCTCCATTCTGTTCTTTTACCTCTGCGAGGGCCACTTGCCTGTCTTCCATCTCCTCCCTCCACAGCCATTTAATGTGAGACCCCTGGCTGAGTCTGGCTGTATTCCTGCAGCTGGATACACAAAGGTGACATCATCTTTCTGGTCCTCTGGGGTACCTCCAGGAGGTCCAGGAGAGTGTTTGGCTATAAAACCATACCCAGGTGCTGCTTGGCTACCCTCTGGCCTCTGTGACCATGAAATGGCTGTAAATGGGGCATGAAAGTTTCAAGGAGGGAAGTGTTATGTGATCACTGCAAAGGGAGGTGCTAAGTATATTCAATGACCATTAAAGATATATCACCAATAGGATTCCAGCCTTTGAATCTGCAGTGTCATTGATCCAAATCCTGGTGCTTCCATTAAGTGATTCTTTTCTTTTCCATCTCCTAGAATCCTCCTAGTCAATCACTGAAGAAGACGTTTGCCATCATGGGCTTTTTGTTTTGTATTTTTAAATTGTTCTGAACTCTAGCATGATTTTGAAGTTATAATGCTGTGACTTGGAAACATCCTGATTTTTTTTTCACCTTCAGAAGAAAGATCAAAGAAAGAACTTTTCATTCTGCTGATGCTTTTCTCATGTAAGGACATGAATAGGCTATGGAAGATATTGTTAATATTCCATGTATAAGGCTTGCAGGTTAAAGTGTTTGGTATTCTTTATCTCTCTGCCATTAAACACTATGGAAATACTCCTATTGGTTTCAATTAGTGCTTTTTCATAGAATTGACAGACATGGGAAGTGAGAGGTTCTGTCTGTAGAATAAAGGTATTGCTGGAACTGGGAGAAAGAGAGATTGAAAGCAGCTGCAGTGAAAGTGAATTACTGGCATCTGTGTTTATGTTGTCTTGAACTTCCAGAAATGAAAGCATATGTCTCATACTTGTCTACATTGCCAGTTGCTTTGCCCTCACTTGACCTAGTTGCTTTCATTGTTTTGAACAGTTTCCATTTGGGACAATTTTAATAACTAATCCTGATGATTAATCCTGCTGACTTCCTTAGGTTGGTGCAGAAGTTACCTACAATCCTAAATCCAAGTTAGGGAATATTTGGTTTATTAAAGGATATTGGCTGAAATACACAAAGGCAGTTACAAGTGCATAACCTAGAGTTAAATTGGCTATCTATGGTGCTGAACCTATTTGGACAATAGAATTGGATACCTCCTTTAAAGATCAGACTGAGTAAATTTACCACACTACTGACATTGGAGTCACTAGTTACCATATGGCATGGAAATGCAGGGGAAACAGTGGAGCAGAATCAAAGAACAATTGCTCTATCTGTCATACCACTGCTGAACATGAAGGATAATGCAAGCCTTAGCAAAGTGTCACTTCCAAGGCCATTTCCATACGGCGTTTTTAAAACGGTGCAGAGCGTCCTCCAGGGAGGATGTCTGTACCTGGGAGCGGACTGGGTCAGACATACTTAATGTAGATCCGCACCCCAGCCCGCTCCGGAATGACCCCAAGTGATCATCCAGCGTGCTTTTGAAAAACCTATTTCTTGAGGTTTTTCAAAAGCACGGAGCGTGCCAGTGCGAGCCTACTCCTTTATGCAGATTTGGAGGCTCGCATTGGTGCGAGCCTGCGATCTGCCGGGGCAGGCGTTAGGCTGGCGAGCTTCAGTGGTTGATCAAGAGCCTTGACCAACTGGCAGCCACAATTTTCATCCTCAGAGCAGTGTGGAGCGGCAGCCACGCACTGCTCCGGAGCAGCGTGGACCGGACCGGGGAGGCCAAAAGTCTGGTGAGTAGCGTCACGGGGCGATTCCCTCGCCCCGCGCGGAAATGGCCAATGTCTCATACTTTACGCAAGAATTGATTTCAGGAAACAATCCAGGTGTTGTGACCATTCTTTGAACCAAATCCAAGCTCTATACCATTACCTTTTACTCATCCACATCCACATTACTCCTCCACAGAGGAACTACAGGAGGTTGAGGTCAATTTATTAAGAAACTTTGATGGGTAAAAAGAATGACTCTTAGATTTCACTTCTTATTGCCTTCACTTTTCACATAGGGGAGGATTAGACTTGCAGTTACAGTACAACTGTAGAATCCAACTGTATGATTCTATGATTCTCAATGCTGCAGGAAACCTTGCTGAGAAAAGCTGAACCACCTCAAAAGTTTCCAGGAAAGTGTGGAAATGCAAGGGGGTTCTAAAAACAATAACATGATAATAGTTTCATCTATAATGGATGGGGAAAGAAGTAATAGCTTTGTATTAGGGGGACTTGCTATCAGAGTTTTTAACAAAAGCATCAATAGGTATAAATTAGGGATGGGCAAACCGAATCCTCAAATCCTGGGTAAGGATTCGAGATGCCTGAATCCGAATCCCTGTGCCAAAATAGGCAAACCAAATTTTTCAAATCCGCCAACTAAATAGATTGTTGGAGACCAGGACTCCTGAAGACCTGGGAGACCGGGACGCCTGAAGACCTGGGAGACTGGGACTCCTGAAGACCTGGGAGACCAGGACGCCTGAAGACCTGGGAGACCATATATACAAGGGAAGATAGTAAGTAGGTGAGGTTTTCCCTTGGAGTAATAATGGTCTTTGCTAACAATTTCACAAATTACATCTGGGCTTGTATTCTAAGATATTTAAACTGAACATTTAAGATTTAAGTTCAGTACTTGACTGGAAGCTACAGGCTTGAGATTTCAAGGACAGCTGAAAGATTCCTCTGCAGAGCTCCCTTGCAAACCTCTTTCAGACACAATTCTGGGGTTTGGAGTTTTACAAGGTGTCACAGCTTTCTCTGCCAAAGTGTACTGGTGCATCATCAAACTACAAACCCCAGGATGCCAGAAGGAGCTGTGGAAAGAAAAGCCAGTTTTGACCTGGATTATCTCTCTACTGTAGTATGTGGCCCTGTTTACACAGGCAGGAAAATGGGGGATTAATCCACGTTTTCCTGCCTGTGTAGAAAGGGCCTTCATGTCATTTTCAATCTGGGGAGATCCTGAGGCAAAACTAGGACAATTGTCTTGGCCAGATTTCTTCAAAGGGAGGTTTGCCTTTGCCTAGGCTTTTGCTAAGGGTGAGAGAGTGTGTCTTGTCCAAGATTATCCTTCTTTCTCGTGCTTTTTAAACTCTTTCAAAAAAGGATGCGAAAGATTCGAAATTTGTGAGCTTCGTGGATTCCCAGAACCTTCCAGGGATTTGGATCCGGATTTGGAAAATTCTGGATTCGTCCCATCCCTAGTATACATATTTGAGAAGAAGCAGGCACACAAGCTTTGAAATGCAGTATTTTGTTTCAAATATGTAAATTAAAAGCCCTCAAACAAAATATTCCTGAAATGGTAGATGGGAGACGGCTGATATTCAAAATGACTTTTCATAGTCCTGGTACTCCATGATGAGGGGATATAGTTGGAGAAGGGAAGAAGACCTTCCATGTCTTCCCGGGGGATCACAAGCATTGCATGAAGGATAGGGGCACTCTCTAATCTAGCAGAATCTATGTCCCAGTCTACTGGGACTTTGAGCCTTATTTGTGGTAGTTTAAAACCAGAGTGCTGTGCTTAGACCACGGTCATGAATACACTTCTTTGGGCTATAATTTATATTGGAATTAATGGGATCTGTTTCCAAGTACTAGAAAGGAATGTTAGCAAATCATATGGCATTAAGGAGTGTGAACATTCCCAAATCTATCCTTTATCTTTTTGAGGGCATTTTTTTAACAATGCATAAATACGGTGATCTTTTTTTCCCTTTACATTTTGTTTCCATTTCGTGCTTTAGGAAAGCAGATTATTTTGCCTACAACTTCTCAGAATCATTACTGTGACTATTTATCTTTGTATGCCACCAAATGGCTAGAATTGCCTCTGAGCTGTCTTTAAAGCTAGCTGGTGACAGAGGAAACCAACCTGGCTATCAAAACTGCTGAGATCACATATTCCGTTGGGTGAAAGCTATTGGTCCTGGGATGGGGTAAAACTGTGTCGCACACCATAGATATATAAACAACGTATCAGATTGAAGCTCAGATATCATATTAAAATTCCCTTTTCATATTTATATCAGGCACATATGTCAAACATAACATTTCCACAGTGCTTCAAGTGTACAAAGCACTTCCCACATATTATTTGGTGCAACCCATACAGCATTCCCATTAGTGAAAATTATTGTCTCCCCAAATGTGGTAGCTGGAAGTGGGTGAGAATGAGGTCAAGGAAGAATAGCTTGCCTTAGGCCACCTAGTGAGTTTGTGACAGAGTCAAAATTCTAAAATGGATTTCCTAATTCATAGCGCAGTCTCTCTGTGTTTATGGTATACCAGCTTGTCATTATAAGATGTAATTGATCAAAACTGGTTCTGGCCACATCCAAACCTATGAGATAATGACTCAGTTCAGACCACAGTTTCTTGTTATGAAAAGAAGTTGGCTGGAATCCTGGTGTTATGCAAATATATAGGTATTTATAATTCCCTACACACCATCTCTCCCCCTGCAATAGCCCTGCAGAAGGCAGTTTCACAGCACTGGCAGATGCTCCCTCAGCCATTTAGTGGCCATGGGTGGAGCACTTCGGCTGTGTCTAGGAGCAAAAAAGCAGGTATTTCCTGCCCAGATTTCCAGAGGAGATCTAAAAAGATGATGCTCAGTTTTTTCTCTCAGCTGCACAGAAGAGCTGGAACCTGCTTGGGTGCCCCCACCCTGCTCAAAATGGCTGTAGGGGTATAGGTGCTGAAAGTCTATCTTGAAAGAAAGAGTAAAAATGAATCCCTATAAGTATGCTTATAGAGTGTTTGTTCCACATCATGCTCATGCAACATCACAGTTGTAGTAAGTGCTAGACTTCTTCACCCCTGTTCTCTTTTGTGCCCATAAGAGAAGCTTCAATTTCATTACCATTCCTTGTGTTATACAATCTCAGGGAAAGTGTGATTTGTTTACGACAGAAGCAAGCAGTCTAATGGCATCTAAACATTTTCAACTACAACTACCGTAAGCCCCAGTCATCACGCCCAGGTGTTGAGGAGGATAGGAATTATTCATGGAAGTATTTGGAGTTTGCCCGTTTGCCCACTCATGCTTTAAACTGTGGGTTTTGTTCTCTGAAACAAAACACAGCTCCTTGACTTGGGACATCTTGGGGAATTTGGTTAACTTCAAATCAAAAGTGGAAGTTTTCGTCTCCTGTTTGTAAAGGAGGAGGAAAAGTTAAAGAATGCATGTGCGTTCAAAGTGCACGTTGGCTTGTTTTCACAAAGGAAGAACCAAGATTTTTTTTTTTTTTTTTGCACTATAGCTGAACCAAGCCAACAGTTATAAAGCAAATTCAGGTCACTATCCAGGTATAATTTTCTGTATGAGGTTTACCAATTTTCTCTTCTCAAAAATGCTACATATGAGAAATTGAGCTATACCCAGATCTGTTTCATATACACAAGCCTGTTTCATTCAATTAATTTTCTTTTCTGCTTGCAGTCTTCGGCACTGCAGCCGCTTCATGTTGAATGTTTAACAATAACAATTCTTTAGACATTTGCAGTACTGGTGCAGTTCAACATTTTCACTTAAATGCCTATTCCATATCAGGTCTGATTCCATGTTTCATTCCAGTTTGAAACCAGTTTTTGTTATGAGTCTGTTTTTTCAGAGTTCAGCATAACCTTGCCAGGAGGCAAAAGTGCTAGGATTACCACTTTATTTCTTGGCTGTCACTGTTATGAAGTGAAAATATTTTTGTTTTTTAATATATTTTTCCAAAACACTCATGCCTGTTGTTAACATATTTTATTTCTTTTTCCCTCTTCAAGTATGCTTATGAGCTTTGTTTGCAAGTATCTCCAGGCTCTGAGTGCTGGAATCAAAAAGCATGTAAAACTGAAAGAAAACAAGAAAATACAGAATGTTTAGATAAGCAGCCTAGTTTGCTTCCCCATCTTCTTCCAGTTTGCCTACATTTTCCTCGGCATTTGTTTCTCTTATTCATTTAGATCAAATCTGTACACAACATCAATAAAAACTATTGAGTTACTTAAAATACAATTAAGCAATTTATAAAATTAAAACTATTAAAATTCATTAAAATCAGGAATGGGCAACTGCAGAAAGGTGGGGAGCAATGTTAACCCCCAAGGAAACTCTAAAGGCTGCCTCTGCTACACCCACTCCCATGATAGATAGATAGATAGGTAGGTAGGTAGGTAGGTAGGTAGATAGATAGATAGATAGATAGATAGATAGATAGATAGATAGATATTTTCTGCCACCAAATGCCCTCTAAGGGACAAGGGGGGCACTTTCACCGTATTATAGGGCCTTCCTGGATAGGTCTTTTTTTTTCCAGATCAGTAAGTCAACAATAATAGGAAAAGCAGCAAAGTCATTTTCTGTTCACTTCCTGTTTCAAAAAAGTCTTCTCTTGGGTCAGCCCAGAATGTGTTAAAAATGCCTCCACACCTCCAAGAGGGCATTTTGGGCCAAAAAAATTGTAAAATTTTCTTTGATCCTGTTACCCTAAGAGGTGAGGAATGTTGGGGTCCATTTGCAATGCCAACACTTCCTTAGAATTTGGGAACTATAGTTCAAAGGAGAGCTGCAAGAGGAGAGTAACAGCAGGATCTTTTCACCTATGTATACCAGTACTAACTGTAGAAAGGACTCTATTTTATTTGAATTGAGAAACACATGAGAAATCAGACACCATACAAGGCTATTGGAAAGTGTGGAAAGAAAGGTTGGATAGAGACAGATTGGGTGGAAAGGGTAATAGTTACCAGTCCTGAAGAAGGGGTCACAGCAGAATGGCTCACACAGATCTGAGGGTAGCACAGAGGAACGGCAGTCCGGGGAACTATGTACAATAATTGGCTGGGGTTGAAGACCTATTTCACACCCTCAAGGGTTGTGTTGACAAAGCTGTAATACCTTTCCCACAAGACTGACAAAGGGGTCCAGAATGGGCTGATTGCTTGACTCCAGAGTGATAAAACATTGATGGGACTCATGACAATCTCATAATGTTTGGTAAAGTAGGGTATATAGGGAAGATCTCTGTAAGGTAAGACTGAGAGATGGTCTCTGACTGCTTATCAATCTGGGCAGTTCACCTTTCATTGTATTCAAAAATGCCAAGAGCCCAAAGCGGTAAAGGGATTAGCACAAACCCAGCAGCATTGGGTTTTCTGCATAATCTTATGTGGACTTTCATGACCAAGAACACATTTCTGGCCAATGTGGCCCTGATCATGTTCTCCAGTCACTCATGAGTACAATTTATGAAAATTACATGCTTCACAGGAGGGGTGATAGGATATAGTAACAACCCCTGGCGTGCAGGGGGACTCAAACATGATGAATATGCCCTCTACCCTCCACTAAGGGGCTCTGGAATGCATTTTGGATTTTTTTTTAAGAAATGCAATTTTTTTAACTCCCTGGGGAACTGGGTAGAACAGAAATGGTGCTATGGGGCCCCATGAAGCCTGATGGCTGTACTTTACCCATTCCTGATTAAAAATCTATATAGAAACCACAAAACAGTGCAGCATACCATTAAAAGCTTATTCCAGTTAGTTTCTAAAAGATTGTCAGCATGAGAATGTTTTGACTTGCTAGCAGAAGAAGAACAAGGGAGGGTGAATCCTGGCCTCACTAAGGAGGGAATTCCAATGTCTCGGAGCAGCCACTGAGGTGTCCCCCTCCCTTGTTCCTGCCAAACAATGCAGAGAAGTCATGAGACGAGGAGAAAAACCTCTCTTGAAGATCTTGGGCTCTTAAAGGGAGGGTTCTAATGGGCTCTTAAAGGGAGACATAGTTCTTCAAATAGCCTGGCCCCAACTGTATAAGACTTTGGACAGCACTTTGAACTGTGCCCGGAAACAGATGGGCAAGCAGTGGAGCTGCTGCACTAGGAGAGTTATGTGATCTCTGTAGCCAGTCTCATTGAATAATCCAGCTGCAGTCCTTTGAACCAGGTGAAGTTTCTGAACCCTTTTCAAAGGCAACCCCACGTAGAGTACATTACAATAATCCAAAAGGGTGTAATCAAGGCATTTGGCCAGATCTAATTTTTCCAGGAACGGGCATAGTTGGTGCCCTGAGTTTAACTGTGCAAATGCACTTCTGCTCACTGCAGAAAATCTGTGCCTTCACATTCAGGACTAAGAGATGGGCCAACCAAATCCTCGAATCCTTGGTAAGGATTCGAGATTCGCAAATCCGGATCCCCGTGCCAAAATAGGCAAGCCGAATCTTTCGAATCCACCAACCAAATAGTTTGTTGGAGACCGGGATGCCTGAAAACCTGGGAGACCAGACACACAAGGGGAGTGTTACCCCACTGGAAAACCCTGTCCCCGGGTCTACAATTTTGAAATTAAAATATGATTCCATGTGCCTGAGAGGTCGCCCGGATGGGTATGTAAGCAGCAATGGTCGAACGATCGAAAACCAGGTCAGGCCAGTAAAATCCTCAGTCACATAGCCCCAGGAGACCTCAAGCTGTGCAAACCCACAGAAGACAAAGGATCCTCAGTCCCTGAGAAGCCAACTTGAGGGGATTAGTGTGCTTTTACCCAAATTGAGCACTGATAGCAATAAAATCCTATCAGGCAAGGACCATTTACATGAAGTCACACCACAACCCAATGCAGCTGAAGATTCTGAGACTTTGGCAACACCTTGTAATCTCATCACACAATAGAAGTTACCATTGTGGAGCATCTTTCTCGTTGCAACACCCATTGTTCTCCCCGGGAAACGATTAGCCCTCCAGGTACTTTTTCCCCTACAAATAGTCCCAGTTTTTGAGCGGTTCTTTGGATCACTCCCGGTCATCCCAGTAGACCATTTCTTTGTCCACTGAGTAATTCCCTCAGCCCTCTCCATGCTGAGCTCCACTTCTCCGCGTTTTTCCCAGAACAGGGACTTCAGGACAAGGTGCAGTATTACCCCAGCTACAACCCCTTCAATATTCCCCTATCCAGTTTCCTGTCTTTTGCTTCTTAATAGGTCTTGAGTGAGTGTGTGAGTGAGTGTGTTGGTGCGTGAGACTATCATTTAATAAAATCATTCTATTGGACATCTTCGTTTGGTTTTTGGCTTGGCCTGACTCCATAAAAACTGGGTAAAAAGACCCCACTAGGTTACCCTGCCTCTTGCATTGCTTTTGTGTGTGCTCTGGCTAGTTTCCATTCCCTAGCATGCGGAGCATGGTGAGGTGTCCCCCAAGGGACCCCAGAAATCAGGGTAACGGAAATGGCAAGTAGGTGAGTTTTTCCCTTGGAGTAATAATACTAACAATTTCAGAAATTATATCTGAAGTTGTGTTATAATATATTTAAACAGAACATTTAATATTTAAGTTCAGCACTTGACTGGAAGGTACAGACTTCTTGAGATTTCAAGGACAGCTGAAAGATTCCTTTGCAGAGCTCCCTTGCAAATCTCTTTCATACACAGTTCTGGGGTTTGTCGTTTTACAAGTTGTCACAGCCTTCTCTGCCAAAGTGTGCTGGTGCATCATCAAACCACAAACCCCAGGATGCCATAAGGAACTATGCAAAGAAAATTCAGTTTTGACATGGATTATCTTTGTACTGCAGTATGTGGCCCTGTTTACACAGGCAGGAAAATGTGGGATAAATCCACATTTTCCTGCCTGTGTAGAAAGGGCCTTCATGTCATTTTCAATCTGGGGAGATCCTGAGGCAAAACTATGACAATTGTCCTGGCCAGATTTCTTCAGAGAGAAGTTTGCCTTAGCTTAGTCTTTTGCTAAGGGTGAGAGAGTGCGTCTTGTCCAAGATTATCCTTCTTTCCCTTGCTTTTTAAACCCTTTTTAAAAAAAGGATTCGAAAGATTTGAGATTTGTGAGATTCGTGGATTCCCAGAACCTTACAGGGTTTTGGATCCGGATTCAGAAAATTCTGGATTCATCCCATCTCTATCAGGACTGAATCCAGGAATAACCTCAAACTGAAAATCTTCATTTTCAGGGGGAGTGTAACCCCCATATAGCACAGGCTGAATGCCTTTTCCTTGATCTGCTTTTTGGCTAACCAGGAAGACCTCTGTCAGTTTGTTTGCCAACCTGATACCCTCCAGGTGTCTTGGACTGCAACTCCTATAAGACTATCCAGCATGGCCATTAGTCAGGAATTATGAAAGTTATCATCTGGAATTTCCCGAAGGCATCAAGTTGCCTACTCGTGTCCTAGGCTTTGGGGTGGCTAGGCTGGGAAAGTCTTCTGCTGGGAGCTCAGGATACCTGCGACAGTCAAACTAGATGTTTGTGCACTAGACAGGTCAGCAGATTGACGTGGAAGAAGATAGCCTCCTGTGTCTCTACACATACTTCCACACCAGAGGCAGAGGAAAACATATTCACATCATCTTTTCTGGTGGTACTCAAAGTAGCTGTTTTATAAAGGAATCCAATAGTCCCTCTGAGACCAATTGGGAAGAAGACATTTCTAGCATGAGCTTTCATGGATTCCAAACAACTTCATCAGTTCCACTTCATAGCTGAGTACACAAAAACTCCTTTACTTATTGAAAGAAAACACAGAAGGCTTTGAGGAGAAACCGGAAAAATGTATCACTTCAAATATCCCTGAGACAACTGCATGGGTCTTTGGGTAGGATCCTTCTTCATACTGAAAGAGTGCTACCTGTATAACTACTTAATGAATGCTGAACTCCTTTGTGTATCTTCTGAAAATACAGACATCAGTAAGGAGGACGGTGGGAGGAAGAACACGTTCTTGCTGTACATGGACAGACTTAAGGGATCTCATATTCCATTTTAAATTATCAACGATCCATGCACAAGTACATGAAATATGACAGGGACAGGCAAACTGGTCCCTGCCAGATGCTTTTGAACTACATCATCCATAGTCACCAATCACTGGCCATGATGACTAGGGCTGAAGGCAGTTACAGTACAAGGTATGCAGGGAGGCAAATTGTCTGTAACCTATGTTTGAAATGTTACAGGGTTATTCTGAAGCAGCATAAGTTTAAAAGAACTCATGTCTGTTGGGACATCATTCTTGAAATTGACTTCTTCCTATTGATATCATTGGGTGAAAATATACTAATTCCAGTAGCTTCAGGGATAAAAATGAATTAAATACTAATATGCTCATTTTAACTACTTTGTGTACTAGGTTGTATAGATATTCTCTTGTGGGTTATGTCGGGGGGGGGTCAAGTTGTGCTGATTGTTTTCTACATCCTCATTGGACCTGTGGTGAAGTTGGGAACCAAAAACATCACTCCAAAGTCTCAGTCAGAAGGTGGTATTGCCACTGCTGAACTCTCTCTCTCTCTCTCTCTCTCTCTCTCTCTATATATATATATATACACACATACACATATATACGTGTGTGTGTGTGTGTGTGTGTTATTGTGTATCTTCAAGTTGTTTCTGATATATGGTGACCCTAAAGTGAACCTACCATAGGGATTTCTGTGGCCAAGAGTGTGTGATATGCCCAAGGTCACCCAGTGAGTTTCCATAGCCCAGTGGGGAATCAAACTCTGGTCTTTAGTGTCATAGGCCATTTCCGCACGGGGGAATTGAAACGGCGCAGTGCGTCCTTCACGGAGGATATCTGCACCTTGGAGTGGACTAGGTTCGGACTACTTACTGGAGATCCGCACCTCAGCCCGCTCTGAAACGCCCCCAACTGGTCCTCCAGCACGTTATTTAAAGATTGGAAAAAAGAGGTTTCTCATTTTTCCAGAGTGCGCCATTGTGTACCTGCTCCCTTGTGCAGATTTGCAGGCTTGCACTAATGCGAGCCTGCAATCTAAGGAGGGCAGGCTTTAGACGTGGCAAGCTTCAGTGGTTGGTCGGGACCCAAGACCAATCGGAAGCTGCCATTTTGGAAGCCAGAGCAGTGCGGATCTAAGACCTCGCACTGCTCTGATTCACCCTGGACCAGACTGAGGAGCCAGAAGATCCGGTGAGTAACGGCATGGAGCGATTCCCTCGCCTCGTGCGGAAATGGGCATAGTTCAATGCTCAAATCACTACACCACACTGGCTCTCTTTGTTATCCTTCCTCCCTCCCTTTGTTATCCTCAAAACAACCTGATGTTTACAACATAGGATTATATATTTAAAAAATGTAATTTAAGGGAAAGAAAAAGATGTCTTAAATATATTAAAAACAAACCAGAATAAATAAGCCTTATATCAACATTCAGGATAGGGTTTAAACTGAAAATGTGAGGAGGGAGAGTATACACGGAGGTTTTCCCTGGAGTCCTAATCACTATTTTGCAGAGTTCCACAGAGTTCTTTGTGTAGGAGAGGCTTTCCTCTCCAAATACTCCCTCTTTGCTTCCTCTATTTAGCCCTTTTTTTAAACACTTTAACAGTGTGATTCTGTTTAAGAGATTTCAGTCTTTTGATGATGAGGCTAAAACAGGCCTTTAGCATGGCAGGCTCATTGATCCCAGCTCTCTCCCTACCATGTGGCAGAGGAACATACTTCTCTCAGGTGGCAATATGCTGAAAACCATAAATGTTGAAGAATAGAGCACCATGTGCCTACTGTGTATCTCCCCAAATTAATCTATTGCTCTCAGATGCAGCAGAAGACACTATCCTGTCACCATTGTTGATTTAAGATTTAGTTGTCAGCTTCTTTACAGGGAGTAAGAAGGCGCACTGCCTGGTTCTTTGCCTGAGAAAGCAAAAAGATTTGGACCACATCTGGCTCCATGATGATTACTGCTGGAAGAGTCATATGTTAGTTTCTTAGATCTTCTGGAACTCTAGAGTACTGCCCCTGTAGTTTAGGGGTGAGTGACTTGTAGCATTCCAAGTATTGTTGGATTGCAACTTCCATCTGCCTTAGCTGAGACAGCTGCTGGTGAGAACTCTGGAAGATGCACTCTAACAACATCTAGGGGACTGTGAGTCTCGATAAGCAAAAGGGAGTTTCCACAATCTGACTGGAAATGTTAATCCCCTCCATTTCTACATAACACATGGGGGACTTCAGCTCAGTGGAGCTCAGGTGCTTTGCTTACAGAGGGTCTCACCTTCATCCCTGCCATCTCCCAGTGGTGTAGCTGGGGGTGGTGGGGGAGGTCTGACCCGGGTGGCACTTTTTTGGGAGCACCACCATGGCATCCCCAAATCAAATGAAGCCTGTTTCCATAGTCTACCAACATTCCCCCCACCTGCCTTTCCCTGTTGGTATGTACCAGCCAGCCGCTTCCACTAGAGGTGCATGGCTCCTGGGGCGAACCAAGTCAGAACACCTGGAGGGGGCACACAGAGGGAGCAGAAGGAGGACCTGCCAGCCATTTTCCCCCTTACTTTTGGCAGCATAGCTGCTGATGCAAGCTGAGAGAGCTCCCATTAACTTCACAGCCACCATCCCAGGGCAAAGGACAAAGTGTCCAGCTGCTGGTTCACTTTTTCCCTGCCTCCTCATTAGTATTAACAAGCTGGTTTCTTTCTCTGCCCGCTTAGTGCATTTCCTACTACTGTGTGCCAGCGTTTCATTTTTAAAGCCAGCTGTATTGAGAGGGGCAGCAAAAGCTATGCCCCTGCCATCTCCAGTTTAAGGGCAAGCCTCTACCTCAGACTCTGGAGGACCATGGCCATCCAGAGTGGACATGCTAGGCTATATGAACCAATAGTCTGGCCTGGAATAAGTCGGCATATTGTCTTCCTAGTATTCCATAAATATGGTAATAATGAATTAATACAGATTTTGTATTCATTGGTTTGGTACTCATGCTTAGAGCTGACGTATGAAGATCTACGGGACAAGTGAATCATGAGTAATTAAAGTTTGCACTGATTTTAATCAGTTTGCTCTAAGTATGACCTAACTCTGAATTCGAAGCTTTTGGTTGGATCCAACTGCATCACACCATACACAATCCACTGAGGACCCCATCAAAAGAAGGAGAAGGAGAAGGGAACTGATTGTCACTGATTTTCCTTCCCTTGCCTCTGTGCCCTTGAATCATCTTCCATCTCATTGTAAAAGGTCCTTTTCACTTCTGGAGCAGATGGAGGGAGTACAGGAGAACTACAGAAGAAAAAGGGGATTTGCAAAGGTCACCCTCTCACTTTTATTCATAGGAGCCTCTGCTGAGTCAAAAGAGTTTGCATAAACATGACTGGATACAGCCTGTGTATCGTTATTCAAATGATCTGGTAGACAACTTAAAATAACATTCTTATTTCCATAAACTATTACAGTGGGAGAAGAAAAAACAAAAGTCCCCTGGAAACTGAGATAATCACTGCTTGTGTGAACAATTTATCTATTTTACTAAAAGAAATTCTAGATTAGTAATACCATCGGAAATGCTTCATCAAATATAAATTCACTAGAGACCTCTTGTAGCTGGGGCACACTACTTAGCATACACCATTTTAGAGAACATTTAAAAGAAAAACCAAAACACATTCCTTAGTTGCTGAAAAGTTTCCTAGTGACAGAACCCTGGCTAGTCTGCACTGAGTTGTTTAGACTTGCAGAATTATAACTCATAGATCTCCTTTGATGCATAAATCATGTTTATATCTAGGATTTGCTGTTTAAACCTTCTTTCTTCACATTTGTCTCTGAGGAAATCATGGCTTTTGGAAGGAAACAAAAAAGTAGGTATACATGGGAAAACTTAACTGGGATAGAGACAAAAATGAAGTGAAGCAAAATAAAATACGTAATTGTTTGAAGTCATGATTTGTGGATTTCCAGAAAGTGAAGGGAGAATGTGCATTAAGAAAGGCAGAGCAGAGGATGACTCTGCTTGTTCTAGCATGAAGCTGCAGTACTCAAAATATTGCTCCCACTTCAACGAATTTCATTTGAAGACTGAGGCCACTCAGAAAATGGCAAAAAATGTGTGTGTGTGTGTGCACATGCACACAGAAGGGGGTAGGATTAAAAAAAACCAAAGTATCCCCCCAGCCCTGCCCAAGTTTAGCCCAGTCTTGGTCCATGTCCATAGACTAAGCAGTTAAAATGATCCATGAAAAAGAACCCTTTGGGCAATACCTTTGCAAACTATTTGGAGAGCTAGAGAAACACATTATCAGCAGAACTTGGGAAAGTTATTTCCTGGACTATATCTGGACTATGTCTCTCAGGAACTGCCAGCCGTACTGGCTGAGAGTTTCTAGGAGCTCTAGTACAGAAAAATAACCTTTCCAAACTCTGGATAGATGTACATATTTTCCAGATGGATATTAACTTCAAAGTATCCAGGTCATTTTTTTCTTTTTTTTCTTTTTGGTTTAGAGAGAAAGGAATTACCAGACTTTAAAACCAAATAATTAGGATTGTGTACATAGATTAGATAATTAGGATTGTGTACATAGATAGCTAACATGCCTATATTCACACAGTTTACGCTTCAATAGAATGATCTGTTCTAGTTTGCTAGATAGTAGGTGGCGGGGGGATGAGAGGAGACATTTCCAGTTTTCTTCTTGTAGCTGCAACAGATGAGCAGTATTCATAACTGTGAAAGTAAATTGTGGTGCTCTAAGTCAGACTCATACTATTGCAATACATGAAAAGGATGCCAGCCTGTTTGTAACTGTAGGAGGGATAACTTTGCTTCTTTGGTACCATAACTGCAACTTTTTTGTTACTTTTATATATTGAGATATGGCATCACTGAATGAGAGAGAATAAATATCACACATTTTGAGTGGAGGTTTATGTTGTACCTTAGCACAATGCTTTGTGCTCAGTTGTCACTGAGACAACACAACAACATGGACAGACAGGGAATGGTTTGGAGTACAGATAAGCAGCTTGCAGCATGCAGACTTGTGTGTTATTAAAGTTAGTCAGATAGTACAAATTGT
Organism: Cyclura pinguis; assembly: GCA_030412105.1. Classification (NCBI taxonomy): domain Eukaryota; kingdom Metazoa; phylum Chordata; class Lepidosauria; order Squamata; family Iguanidae; genus Cyclura; species Cyclura pinguis. Next base: position 126,846,582 of record CM059599.1, read on the forward strand.
TCTTTCAATTTTAATTGCTCCTTGTATTTTCAATATATCTTGGTAGGTTATCCATTAATTCAGTTTTGTCATCTCCCTCCTATAAAAGGCTATGTGGATGGATATCCATAATGGGATTTTTCAGTATGGTTTTCTCTTATATTTCATCCATGGTTTTAATAGTGATAGCCTGAAGTAGTGGTTGTTAAAATTCTTTATTTACTCTGGCTTTATTATACCAAATGTATACGTGCCATCCAAATAATAGATCTGTACCTTCTACTTGAAACAGTCTTTTACTTCTTAATGAGATCTGTTCTACTATCCATCCCAAACAACTTGTTGGATGCCAGTCTTTCATGACTTTCCAGCTGTTGGATTCCAGTCTTTCATGAAAGAAAGAAGGAATTGTAGCCAATGGGTACAAATACAGTACCAGTTTCTGGCATGTTAGGGGAAAAATGGCTGGTTCCCTACATCAGGTAATTTGAGAAGTGCTGCTCTAAAGGACAGAAGGGTTCATGAGGCAGAAAGAGGTGGATTTGCAGAGTCTCAGGACTGAGAACATGAAATGAAAAGGAACAGACTTGAAACCTCTGCATAGTCTATGTGCCAACAGGACTGCCATACATTTAAGGAACACACAGAAGGAGATTCCTGAACTCTGAAATGCATATAACGATGGCAGCAAAACTTTATGAGAACAGCATGTTCTGCAAGATTCTCACCTGGCTTAGAATGCTGAGAAAGTGGGGCCTCTTCTATCACACCAGCACTTCTGTTTTGCAGTTATATGTTCCATCGCACTTGGTAAACAGCCGGCCTAAAAGCCTTCATTGATCACTTGGTGTCATTAAGTTAGGAGCAAATTCAAATCAATATAGAGACAGTATTCATCAGAACTGGCCTATCTGAACTGTCACATAGAATTTGCCAGGATCTGACTGATTCCTAATCATGCCTGGTTGCTTCCGGCACTTACAAGCTCTTCCTGCCTTCTCCTGCTTCTTGAAGAGTGAGGCAAAGGAGGAGTGATATCTCTAGGCCCAGACTCATTTACATGGAAGGTACAAAGCGTAGAAACTTACTTTTTAAAAAAGTAGTTCACTACAATAATTTTTTTAGTAGTTCATTACAGTAATATCTCTGAGATCGCCAAAAATTTGTTTGCTACTATCATAGTTACAATTTTTAAAATTTACTCTTTGCTTTGCTGTTACCTTTTCTTAATGTAAATAGCCCATAGTACTCCACTACTATTTTGTGAGGTGACATACCTGTAAGTCTAGATGTAACTAAACAACATTACAGGTGTACCACCAAATGAGTGACTTTGTCCTGTGTTATCATAAGGTCTAAATGTAGAGAGAATAAACGAACTGGCTTTCATAGTTTGAGTAGAGGGATAGCTTTGACTTTTGCCTGTTGTGAAATTTTGAAGTAAAATATATGACACACTTTAAATGAACCAGCAGGTAATTTCAATAAGCCTAGATAAATTGATCAAGAAAATTGTGCACATCTCAGTCCCTGATCCAAAGAAATTATAGTCATGTGGTGGAATCCTATATCACCTTTTTATATAATATAACTTTACATACACTTAGCTAAGTAGCAGAGACACCAAGAGCCTTTCCACCCTACACTGTTGTAGTGCTATTATTCCACTTTCAACCTCCTGTGGAATTCCGGGGTTTGTAGTTTACTGAGGCCAAAGAGCTCTCTGGCTGAGAATCCTAAATGTCCCTTCCTAAACTGCAAACCCCAGGATTCCAGAGGATGGTGGATGTGGCATAATAGCACTATAACAGTATACTGAGGAAAGGCCCTAAGAATCCTGAAGATGTATATGAGGACATGCCCAATGTGCATTGGTGCACAATACTCATTAGACACTTTGCTGGCTCTGCTACCTGGTACCACAACAGCAGCCCTCTATTGGATACTGATGTTACAAAACTGACCAGTTCTAATTCCTGCACAGGTAAGTCCACTTACAAAGATGTAACGGCTATACAGCATTCCAGCCAGCATTTTTATTGCTAGAGTGGTCATGTGTAATTAAGCACATTCCCCATTTTTTTACCTCTAGTTTAAACACTACTGGAAAAAAAATGATGGGGTAGCAGGATAAAAGAAAATATGAATACTGGCTTGCTTTGTATGGAAAAAAATCATTGTCACAGACAATGTCATTTCTCTATGCATACATAAATACTACCTTGAATAGGCTTAGATGATCAGAACTACAGTAAGTCTGGCTGATTGGGATATTTAGATGTCTTTCAAGAAACAGCAATGAGGTGACATGGTTAAAAAAACAGAAGAATATACCAGTGAAGGCTGTCACTCTACTGAAGATATGATTTTGCATCTCATTAGTTTCAGTGGAAAATATTTGAAACAAGTGCTTAGATTTCCCCACTGAAATAACTGGAATATTTAAATGCCTGTGGTGTTCTAGATAATGTTTATATTTCCATTATAGGCTGGCATCCATTTATCATAAAAAGACTGATGATCACGTAAGGTTGTGCTGTCATGCAACGTTTGTATTCTCGGAGGGGGCAGCGGAGACACACATACAACATTGGGACCAGTGTGAAAATGGAGCCTGTAGCATGGCCATTGCACAAAAATCCCAATGTGCAACATGTCTTGATACACAGTGCATCCCATTGCTCAGTGGAAGCCCCTGTTGTGCAAAGAGACACCTTGCACTTGTCCCCCATTGGGCATCATTGCACTTCACTAGCCTGGTTGTGTTTTGTGTCAGTGACATGGCTCCATCACTGGAAAGTTACACATCATAGCTCCAGATGCAGGATCTCTATCATGGTGTCTAAATATAGAGATGCTTTCTAGGACCAGTATTTATTATGAATCAGTACCAGAGGATTCTTTGCCTGCTTGTGCTTTGTAAACTATGTTGATTAATTAAAAAAAAATAAGAAGGAATTTTTTTTCCTACTAGGTAAAAGTATTGGATGTACATTAGCTTTTGGTTAGAGTGCATCTAAATAGCAGTAAGGTTTCAACCTGACTTTGGTTCCCTGGCAGCACGTTCAAGATGCTATTTTTCTTTCCCCCCTTTATGTTCTCTGTGTTATTCAAATTCAGCCAGAGAGGTGGCATGAGTTACTTCCATTTATAAGGATATTTCTGGCATGTGGACTTCTGCTTGCTAGGAACTGGGCTTGCAAATATTAACTTTGTTCACTATGACAACCAAACATATGTAAAAGTCAAGACTGTCTTTCAGTCATCAGCAAGTCAGGCCAGACTTGCATTCATGGTCATGTACAGAAAAGTCCCAATTCCATTACCAATTCTTTGGAATTGTTCAAATTCCCTTCTCCATTTGGAACTGGAGGCTCTTAATACTTTTTCATTGGCAAAGGGTTTTTAAAATTGAGCTAATTAATACATAGCAATAAATATTATTTTTGTGTGAATGATCCAGTTTGAATGCGTCATTTCTGGATTTTAAAAGTTTAATTGAAACCTGATGATAGTGAAAGACTTAAATTTTTTTTTTTAAAAAAATGAAACCTAGTAGGAGAATCAATAACAGTATTGTCATAGACTATTGTCTGTGTGACACAGGGCAATGGCTTCGCCTTATTTAGACAATCTTCTAATCTTGGAGGCTGTGACAGAAGTAGTTAACCAGCCTTTTGGCAAATGCCCTATGTTCACCAAAACAATAGTTAATGGCTTCTGTCACCGCTTCCAAGATTAGAAGACTGCCTTTGGGGTTCACTAAATTAACTAATGGAATATGTGATCAAGTAATAGGGTACATTTCTCCTTCCTGGTTTTCTGGTTAAACAGGGTGGACAATTTCACAAGGATCAGGGGCACATTTTTGTCCTGAAAAGCAGCCCAAACCCCAACCAAGCTGCACTGCCGCATTCCTGTCAGAGTAGAAATGACATTATGGCTCTTGGGGTTTCATTTGGTTTTTCTGCCTCTATGGCTTTGGTGGATTTTAGATGACTGTGCATGGAGTAAGAAGCAAGCCATTTTATTTTGGGGTGGTTTAGACCATCTGTGGGTGAAAAAAATAGTTCATATGAGAAATTGAAATCTGGGGGCTTTGGGGTATCTTGTGGTGGCTAGTGGAGTTCATGCAGCTCACAAGCCAAACTTCCCCCACTCCTGGGTTAAAGAACCAGGTTTCAGTGGTGGCCAAGAATGCATTTGCACAATTAAAGCAAAGGCACCATCTGTGCCCATTTCTAGAGATGTCAGCTTTGCCTTAATTGCTTCCCATTTGGAATACTGTAACACACCCTATGGCCATTTCTGCACTACACTCTTATAGTGTGATCATTCCACTTTCAACATCCTATGGAATCCTGAGGTTTGCAGTTTAGTGAGGGGCTGCCTTTGACAAATATTCAGGAACTTCAGGTGATTCAAGATACTGCACTCTGGCTGGAACTGGTTATAGAGAACCTGTCCTCTGTTACAACAACTCCAATGGCTACTGGTCTGATTTGGGGAATAATTCAAACTGAGCTTCTCACTATGGCTTGGGTGCAGTGGCTCCTCATATGAGTCTGACAACAGCTGAGATATTTAGGAGAAAGCACTCTCTTCGGCCGTTTCCACACCTGACCTGATTCCGTTGTCCTTCCGTTGTGATCTCAGCAGCATCTTTGCCAGAAGGGAGTGCAACAGGAACACTCCCCTCTGCATCCGGCGAGTTCCCTGCAGAAGGGAGTGCAAGCAACACATGTCTGCCTTCTGCAACACAGCCAGGCTCTTTCCCATGCTGTGCTGGGGAAGGAAGCACCTCCATCGCACTTCCTACCCTTCTGCATGGCCGGGAAGGATGGGAGCATTGCATGATTGTGCTTAACAGGTTTATTGCATTAAGTGAATATCCCGCAATCAGAATGACTGGAGACAAAAACAACAACCCGCAGACTGTTGCCATCCTGTCCTCATAGCCGGACTGCAACACCATGTAGAAATGGCCTAAGTCCCACCTCCCTTAAAGGGAGATTAGGTTAAGACACAAGAGAGGGCTTTCAGGGTGGTTGCTCCTAGGCTTTTAAACTCCCTCTCACACTTTTCACTTCATCAGCAAGAAAAGGCCTTTCTTTTCATTTATTTTGCCCTTGGTTGATGCAGAAGAGGTTTTGCCCCCTATTCTTAATGAAGAATGCTGCACTTTTCATTCATATGTTGTGTTTTAAATGTTTTTAAATTGTTTTTAATTCAGTACTTTTTTAAAAAAAATCATAATTTATTTTAATTGTTTCTTGATATGATATTTGTTTTTAGCTGTCTTTTATTTCTACCCATACTGTAAGCTGCCTCAAGTTGCATATCAGGAAAAGGTGGCATACAAAACAAAGAGAGAGAGAGAGAGAGAGAGAGAGAGTTACCCTGAAAATTGGGGGTATCTCGAGGACACCCAAACAGACTTCAAATTAAGGGAATTAACAGAGACACTCAAAGCTTGTGAGAGGTCAGGGTAAGGGGATCTTTAACCCTATGTCTACAGGGTCAGAACCATGCAAGAGTCACAGAAACAGTCTTAAGTAACTTTATTAAAACTAACAAAGAAGGTCGCAACACACGTTAACAAATAATCCTACAATCACACGAGGGCTGCAGGAATGAAGTTGGAAATAAGAGACAATTGGGAGAGAGGGCATACGGACCTCAGTTTAGGTGTCCTGGAGAAGGAGAAGATTAGTGAAGGCTCGGTGTAAAGCACCAAGGGGAGGCTGGATCCCGGGGCTGGAAGGCTGGAAGCAGCGGGGTTTCATGGCGAGTGGGATACGCGAGTTGCGTTTAGCTCTCAGTAGCGTCTGAGAGGCTTGAGTGGGACACCTCGGTAGCAGCAAAACGGGCCCTTGTCCGGTCTGGGAGGCTCTCCAAAGAGGCTCAAAAAGTGAGGATTTTTATAGCCAATTTCTGTCCTCAGGCCGCATATAGGCTAGCAAAGTGGCGTTAATGGGTGATGATTACGGAATATAATATTAGGCAAATATCACGACCTCTCCTCAGTATTGTTTCTCCCAGAAAAGTCCAGGTACATGATAGGATTACCATTCCAAATTAATAGACTTTGATTGTCTATCCTTGCAAAGTTCATCAGAGTGGCTTGGGGCTGAGACAACCTTTTTATTAATCTAAGAAAGAGTCTATTGTGGCTGCCTAGAGATACGTGACTGGGAACAATAGGTCGTTGTCTTTTAGCCTAAAGGACGTTGTCTACGTTCCCATACAGCAGGAAAGGCTTTGTTGGTCTTGAGAATTTAATTCAAAACCAATTTTTACTTGCAACTGACCTTTGCTAGCCAATATCCAATATGGGGGAAGTCATGCCAATTTAGGGGCCCTCTCTTAGGGTTACTCTGGGGTGTAACAAGAGAGAGAGCGTCTTTGGCTGAGACCATGTTAATACAGATAATATTGAGCTAGATGACTCCAGTGTAAGACAGTCTGGCATAGGTTCATACCCTGAGCTTTTAATAACTCCTGGATCATTTTCCCTTAGAACATGAGAACTATCATTTTAAAGTGCATCCTTATGAAGGGAACCAAAGCAACATTCTAAAGGAACTGTAGTCAGGCCCAAGAGCATTGCTGAAAAAAAGATAAGTTTGGTTTGCATTTTAATATGAGTTGAGCTCATTTGCAAGTCCTGAACTACTATGCAAATTAGTTTGCAACTATCTTTCCATTTCTGAGCTTCTGTTGAATTGTGAAATACTGCTGTCTCACTAAGAGATGTGTACAAGAATGCCTATATTTGTCACTGTTGTGTCCCTTTGACTTGTTTCTGACTTACAGTGACCCTGAGGGAAATCTTGGCAGTTATCTTGGCAACATTTGTTCAGAGGGGTTTACCTTTGCCTTTATCTGAGGCTGAGAGAGTATGACTTGTCCAAAACCATTTGTCATCTTGCTTGGTGGAAAAGGAACCCAGACTTCAATGTGAACCAACACTAGTAAAGTATGGACTTTTACACAAACAGCCTTGAATCCTGGAATCGATGTGGTTAGAGCACTATATGGAAAGCATATTAAAAATAACTTTTAACTTTTAGACATCTGTTAAGTGTACAGAAATTATTAATTATTAATGAAAATAAACTGTACCCCAGCAAAGGGCACTTCAGGGAAAAGAGGGGGCAGTATTAGCAGAAGGAATTAGACCAGCAGTGCTGTTTTTGTCATTGTACTTTTTTCATGAGACATTTCAGATATTCATCCTTATCAGACAATAGCATTGGTTCCACATCAAGAAACTCTGAGTCATCTCTGCAGTAAATTGTCTGCAAGAGTCATTCGCATATGTGTCGAGGAAGAGTCCAAGGCTGCACTTTTGTAGCAGATAGTTAGGTGGCTCATAACTCATTGTTACTGTGCACAACATTTTCAAATAATCTAATTCCAGATTTTTGTTAAAAAAAAAAAAAAGGAAGAAAAGAAATCACTCAGAAATAAATGCATTTTCCAAAGCAGAGATGGAAATCATATAGACATCTGGGTATTATTAGACTTCAACTATTAACTAGCATAGCCAGTGGTAGAGAGTAGTGGAAACTGAAGTCCAACATCTGAGGGGCACATGCTTGATAACCCTGTTCTAAAGGGTGCTTTGCACACTTTTGAAACATACAGATTTTTGTATGTGTGCTTTTCACACAATGTGCATTTTTTTCAGGTGCATTTTTTTCCACGTCCAGAAATGTGCAGCTTTCTAAAAGCAAAATATGGTGGTTATACATCTACTTTGTCCTGGGGACCATCTGGGAAAGCTACACATACAGAAAGTTAGATAAAGCACATTTTGCATTCAGAAATCTGCACATTTTTTTTAAGATGTGAAAAAATGCAAATCATAAAATGAATAAATTTGGAAAATGTGCGTAGAGAAATAGTGATGTTCCAAAATATGGACATTTTTCTGTTTGGTCTGATTAGCATTCATTCTCCTCTTATGACTTCTGGAAGGAAGTACAGGTTGGATAGAGTGACTTAAGTTGGGACAACTGGGTGAGTACCCTAAAAAGAAAATCTGTCACTAATGCCATTTCTGCATTACACTGTAATAGTGCTACTATTCCACTTTCAACATCCTATGGAATCCTGGGCTTTGCAGTTTAGGGAGGGGCCTTTATAATTCTCAGCCAGAGAGCTCTTTGGCCTCAGTGAACTACAAATCCCAGGATTCCACAGGATGTTGAAAGTAGAATAATAGCACTATGACAGTATAATGTGTAAATGGCCTTAGAGGTAGCCATGTTGGGAGGAACAACGAAGATGGTGTGGAAGCAGGGTGTTGTGATCCTACTGCTTTGAAGATCATATTGTTCTTGTGGTTGCTGTTGTTGTTACAATATCTGACCTTCTATCAAAAGATCAAAGAGTGACATACCATTACATCAAAACTGGCTGATTTTTAACAATTTATAACAGGAAAAGATAAGTTAGACTATTAAACAAGTTAACAAGTTAATAGAAGACAACACAGTATATGCATTTTCTAGCAGCACTGGGTGCTAGAGGACACTTTCCCACCACTGACCTCCTGTGGGGTAGAGCCCATCCCTAAACACGCCAAAAAACCTTGCTTTTCCTCTGTTTCTCTTTCAAAATAGCAAGAAAAAGAGGTGTCCATTACTTCCTGTCATGAATTTGAAAAGGAAAAGGAAAGAAAAGAAGACATTTCAGAGGAAGTGGGGGTTCTAAGAGGGGTTTATTTTTCATTTGGGAGGCTTTAGGGGTGGTTTTCGGGCAATGTGATGAAGTTGCTCTGGGAGTCAGCTATTTGGGAATGCAAGTGCAACTTGATGATGAGTTGGTAGGCAACAGGAACAAAACCTTAAGAGTGAAACCCGGCAGAATGGTTGAATCAGAGAGGCTTATGGATGAGAAGATTTATATATATGACAGAGATTCTGTTTGAAAAAGAGTCTTCAGTGAGATTTTGGCCAGAGAAAGTGGCCGAGTTGTGTTTGAGCAGCTGAGAAAAAGTCACAGAGAACAGGTGTCTAAGGCTGAGAGATACTGGCATGGACTGTCAGAAGTTGAAACTAGTTAATGTAAAAACACTGTATTTTATATGAACCCTTGACAAGATACTTTATTTCTAAAGTTCCTATAATAAAACATACAGTTTGTTTTATAACTACTGAAACAGCCTGAGTTGCCTAAAGTCACTGATAATAAATAAGAACACACTACCATAAATAAACTATTTGGTTCTGAGGGAACACCTAAGACCTTAGCTTTTTTCACAGAGATGGTGTTTAAAGGGTGGAGTAAGGACTGAGGCCATTTCCACACTACACGGTCATAGTGCTATTATTTGACTTTCAACATCCTGTGGAATTCTGAGGTTTGTAGTTTACTGAGGCCAAATTGCTCTCTGGCTGAGAATTCTAAAGGCCCCTCCCTAAACTGCAACCCCAGGATTCCAAAGGATGCTAAAAGTGGAATGGTAGCACTATAACAGTGTAGTGTGGAAATGGCCTGAGTGAAAGTGTCAGGGTGCCTTATTAGATTGGAACTGCAAAACCAACCTGAAAAAAAGAAACTAAAGGCCTGTCATAAGCAATGGGGTCCAGGAGCTACACTTTTCCTCACCTGTTTTGGTGGTTCATCATCTGGTACAAACACTGTGGAGAAGTGACAATTTAAAGAAAGGTAGAAAATGTTTTTCTAAAGTTTAATTTCCACAGCCATGTACCATTTTATCCATTTCCCAAAGGCATGCTCTCGCTTAGTGAAGGATTTGTAAAATGTTGGTCTTCTAATAGTACTTGGCAGAGTTGGAGCATTTCCAGACAGAGTATTTGAGTCCTTCCTATCCTCTGATTCTCACTGTGGTCTAATTCTTCAGTGCTGACACCTCGTCCTCATACTATTTCTTCTAGGTACTAAAAGCAACACTCCTCCCTTTGGAAAGCATCCTCTACAAGAAAGAAAAAGGTCCATTGTCTGCAAATTACATTGTTTAGGTCCTGTCTTGAATGTAAAGCTTTTTCCACAGGACAAATATTAATGTGTTACTTTCTCCTGGAAATTGTACATTCGAAAACTATATATTGAATGACAACATACAGTGAATCTATTGATGTCCAGTGTAATAAACAACTATGTCTAAAACTATTCTGTTGGTATTTTGCCTGCTTTTAATTAAATTTAAATAAATTAAATTTTCCATGAGAATTCATCCTGTCAAGGCTGGCGCCAATAAAAAAAAAACTTTAAAAAATAATATATCTGGCATGAATATAATATCCTTAAGAAATGGGGGTGAGGAGAGATTTCCTAAAGAATAGAGCAGGCACTGTACCAACTATGCTCTCTAGAGCATTCTAGAAGTTATGCCATAGCTTGTGGCAAACTTCCCCACTCTGGGCTGTGATTTGCTTGACATTCAAATGAAAAGTCACCACCACATACATGTGTTTCAAGTGACTTTGGGAAATGCCTTGGAGGGAAACTAGAAAGGAAAGAACACCAACTAAATATGATTTTGGAAATATTCTTCAAATCCATTTAACCAAGCCTGGTAAAAGAAACTGTTTACCAAGGCTCTGTTAAATGCATATTGTTGTTGCTGCTGCTTTTAAGAGAGATAATGGCAAAGAAGTAAATACAGTGATGCTCACTCAAGTGTCTGTTATATAGCTACCACATGAAAGAGACTTACAAGGCCACTGCTGTAAAATAGCCAAGTATTTGCACAGTATAGAATGATCCAGCACTGCTGAAGTTCAGTTTTTCCACATCTGGACGGGAGCGAAAGTGAAATATGGACTGGAATCCTCTTGGTGCACCATACCAGGACATGCACTTATTTCCAGAGTCAGGCAGCAGGGAAGACAGAAAAAAGTTAGGATCTGTTTGTTGTCTTATTTGTTCTCCTATGAAATTGGTTGGACATTTTTGCTTAACAGTGAATGTGGATATCATTCATCACTATTTTTTTCTCAAAGAAAATGGCAAGTAATTTTAGCAATTTTCTTCCTACTGCAAGAAAGAATGTGAAAATCACAGAATTTTCAATATCTGTTTGTGAAATTTGTATGTTGTTGTTTGACAAAATCAGACAAACAAAACACTTCTAGCATTTTTGGCACAGAAAACAGCAATGGGAAGAAAATGCTGTTTTCTATATGAAACAACCACATGCGAATTTTGTGCAGAATAAGTTCAGGGTTACAGAAATTCTCATCAGTCTAAGATTCTTCTTGCCAGAATTTCTTGTTATTCAAAAATCATGTTTGTAATCATATGTTGGAAATTTTCGACTAGAACTATGTATGATAGCACATTGTGCATGAATTCACATGTACATGTTTATCCGTGCACATTGCTTAATGCATATATATGCACATATATATGCATGCACATTGGCACAATGTCACAATTTGCTAATGGGGGGACTTCCACCACCACCACCACATATCTCAATAAACCTAAAGTTATGTTCCATCTTCCCACTGTGGAATCTTGAATGTTATCTGCTGGTTTGGAGCAGCCTATTTTTGCAGTACCTTATATTGTCGTCCTTCAGTGGCAATCCTGGAAGTGGCTCTGCCAGGAAAGGAATATGATAGGAGTGCTCTTCTCCACACTAGACTGGCTCCCTTCTGAAGGAAGTGCTATGGACATGCCTTTTCCTTCCGCAGCACAGCCAGGCATTTTCCCAGGCTGCACTGGGGCAGGAAGTGCCTCCATCACACTTCTGGCACTTCCGCAGGCCAGGTAAGTGTGGGATGATCATTTGACTGTGCGTAATTGATGGGAAAAACCCATCAATGATTTAATCCACGATCACGCTGCCAGGTGACAGGAGAAGGATGGGACTGCCATGCTGTCATTTAGAAGTGTTGTTGCAATCCTGCTTCTCTCCCATTCCCATGCCAGGATGGGAGGTTCCTGCAGAATGGGCCTTAGAATCTTCTCCTCTTGCCTGTAACACCCACAGGATTCCAGCCTGGATCTACAGACTATTTAGTAGAGTGCTGTCTTGAAAATCAATGCCCTTTTCCATATACAATGATAAAAGTCAGTTCCATCCATGAAAGGTTCTCAAAAGAGAAAAGAAGTGCAAACTTATTACTGATGCTCCATCTGCGGGCTGTGTCTGAAACCACCCCAAAGCTCACAAGGAGGGGAAATTAGAGGAGTGTTTTGAGTATGGAGAATCAAAACTTACCATGTGGTTCAAGAAGTATTTCTAAAATGTCATCATTCCATTTCTGGTTTAACAGCAGAATACAGCTTCTTATGTACATGACAGAAGCCTGGTGGCTGCACATTTTCAAACTGGGATTTCAACCACCCTTGGGGATCAGTACTGTGCAATGAGGTGCCCTTTTTTGCAGGGACACTGTACTGAACAAAATATGACTACAAGTGTGTACATGTGATCTAAGGGAGAATTGTGCACAGCAATTGCTTTATTTAAGTCTGAACATTTCATTTTCTATTGCCTTACAGTGCTTGTAAGTGAACAGAAGTAGTTTCAAAGCTTTATTACAAAGTTCCTTGAAGTTTTATTGGTTTCCACATGAGGCCTTTCAGCTATTTCTGTTTTCTGTAATCACGTTGGACCCTTGACTTTAATGGGCTTAAGCTGATGTCTTAATGTTGATAAGAGTGAGAAATGTTAAAGGTTCAATACTTGTGTGCTGTGTGTGCTTTGTCAGGTGTACTCTCTGTGATTTCTTCTGATTTCTTTATCTCATAGCATTCATAAAGGCAGATCTTCTGCATTAGGTGTAGCCTGCTTTATTACACATTTCCTCAGGTAGCTTAAATAGTGGAGCACTTAATGAAGGAAGACAGTGAAAGCGTAACAGTTTCTTAAAACACATTTTGAACTATCCTGAGTTGCAATAAATAGCTTTAAAAGAAGTCATTTAAACAATGTTACATCTCCTAGAAGTTGCTACTTTGGGCTAGAGTTAACCGTTTTTTGCCTGGGGATATGGATATAGCTGACAACTTTCAAGCAAAAATGTATTGATTTATTGTTGTTGTTCAGTGTAAACTCTCCAAGCAATATGATGCATATCTTTAGGGATTTTTGTGGAATTACTCACAAGATGCTACAGAAATTCATAAATCTTATTGACTGAGAACTAGGGTCAGATTGAGAGGCAAGGAGAAAACAGTGTTACTTTCTAAAGTTCTGCTATTGTTTTTCAGAATAAAGATTTTTAAGTGTCTGACAAGCCCAGTCTATTACAATCAATGAACCAACCAACCAACCAATCAACAACAACAATAACAACCTTAATCCAAATGAATTTACATTTTAGGAAATATCTGAAAGGGAAACCAATCCGTTTATTATGGACCTTGGACAAGGTTTCCCAAACTTGAAATAACAAATACCAGATGAACTTTTATGGCCAAAAAACAAAAATTCAAACAGACTCAAAAATACCTGACACTAATGTGCAGATGTAATTACTAAAATAATACGTGTAGGAGACACAGTTTTTAAAAAGGCAGGGCAAAAACTGCAGCAAACTTTTAAAAAGAAAGAAAGAAAGAAAGAAAGAAAGAAAGAAAGAAAGAAAGAAAGAAAGAAAGAAAGAATCATGAACTCAGAGCATTACCACAAAAACTCATAGCAATCTCTGACAGCTTTTTTTTGGCCAGTTTTTTGCCCAATGCAAGAAAGGAGAATTTCAAAAGTTTTCTTTCATCTAGGCAAGATTATTTGCCTTCAAGTCATCTCCAATTTATGGCGACCATAAGGAAAACCTATCATGGGATTTTCTTGGCAAGATTTGTTCAGATGGGGGTTTCCTCCCTCTGAGGCTGAGGGAGTCTGACCTGTCCAATAGGTTGTCATGGCCAAGCCAGGATTTCAAATCCAGGACTCCAGAATTGTAGTCCAACGCTCAAACCACTACAATAGATTTTCCACATTTTTATGTTGGGTGGCATTTTTGGCAGTTTAATTTTTTTTTCCATAAAATGAAACTGTTATTTTCTGAAAACGATTTTTTTTGCAAAAAGTAAAAAAAATGCAAAATGCAAATAAAATAGAATAAAATAAAGTACCTTGTATCAGTTGACCATTTGTCTGATGGGGTGCTCTGATGTGTTGACACATACCAACTTGAGAATATTTGTTGCATCTCCAGTGATGGGCCAGAGGCCTATGAGAAGATAAAAACCATCAGTTGTATTGTCTGAAAACAGATAAGCATAGTCATATTAAGAGGTCTGTTTCCATTTCCTTGCATTTCTCTGGATAACCACTTGCATTCCCATCCCATCTTTTATTCCTTTCTGGTTGCAAGATGTTGCTCTCTTCTTTCACATGGAAAATTGTACATATTTTCCAAATGCATTTTCCATTAAATACTATTTCCATATTTTCCCTTTATGTACACATTTCTTCATTCGCTAAAATGAACATGTGTGCTTTTTCAAAATCAGGTGTTTTCAGCCACCTCATTTTTAAAAATATATACCTTGTTTTGTGAATATTGTATTTGTCCAAGACATACCACAAACTTTATAAATCGATGGACTTCTACGGAAGGCATACTTTGTCTAACAGCAAGTCTGAGGAAGTGCAAACAGAAAATTTAAGCAGCAGTCTTGAAATTGGTCTCCATCCCTAGAAGCCATGAAAGCTTGCCTAAGGCCATTTCCTCACTAGACTGTTATAGTGCTATTATTCCACTTTCAACATCCTATGGAATCCCGGGGTTTGTAATTTAGGGAGGGGAATTTAGAATTCTCAGCCGAAGAGCTCTTTGGCCTCAGTAAACTACAAAACTCAGAACTCCACAGGATGTTGAAAGTAGAATAATAGCACTATAACAATCTAGTGCGGAAATGGCCTAAGTTTACGAAAAGAAAGATAGGCCCATTAGGAGGTTGCATAATTAAAGATAATTTTAATACATACAATACCACCCCCCCGTCAAAAGTTTGAAGTTAAGGTGGTTGTTCCATCAAGGAACAATCGTCCGATTGATGTTAATCTTACCTTTGAATTCAGTATCTATGAAGTGGGGAATTAAGGAGTATGAAGAAATAAAATGTTATGTAAAAACCTAATCTTTGCAATCTTCTAACCTGATATAATACAATTCAGAAAGATTTCTCTTAACTGTTTATATCATTCCCTTCAGACCATGTAAATCTTATATGTTTCACTAAATATACTAGATGCAAACATGAAAAAATAAAATGCAGATAATGATAAAGCAATGCTGATTTATGCAAAACAGTTATAAAGGATATCACCAATAAGAACACAAATAGAAGGAATTTTATTTTACATCTGCAGGCCATATAGTTCATGTATAAACATTTTTTTTATTACTGAAATAAACATGATCTCCTAATTCTTTCTGGTGTTCTTCTTTTCTATAAAGGTCTTGTTGTACTGTTTTAAATAAACAGGAGCCAGATGTCTGCAACCCCTTAATTAAACTTAAATATATACTGAGGTTTGGGGATTTTCAGTGAACTTCTTCTTGCTGTTAATTTAGACACTCATGGAGGGGAATCTACATGATGATGTTTTTACTGATGTTTTTAATTTGCATAATTTAATTAGTCACAGTGTTGCAGCTAGAATTTGTAACTGGCTGAATTCTAGAAGGGAAATGTCATTAACATTTCCAAAGGTGAGCTAAAACACAAGTGGGCACAGGCAAATTTTAAAGTAAAGGATACTTTTCAGGGGAAGAAAGTACCATGGATGGAGTGGTGGGAATGATGTTGGTTGGTTTAAACAATGGATTGGATTCAGACATATCCATACTGGAAGAAAATATGTTCACCAAAACTGTTGTGCAAGAGTGACTAAGCATGTCACACACATGAATATTGCACAAACATCAGTCCTCAGATGTTGTGCACAATTGTGTTTGAGCAGATGCACTCAAAGATGTGTAAGAGACTGCAGATCGCCTTCAGTTATGTTGAGACAATATATAAGACATTTTCGATAAAAGAAGCATGCTTGATTTTTCTCACCCAAAAATTTCTCCCCAGAGAAAGAGATATTCTCATTTTTCCCCCCTCACTTTAGTCACATCAACTGTCTTGCAGTCTTAGATCAAGCATGGGTGAAATTATTTTGCCTGTGGACCAAACTGCAATCGGTAAAGGGTTGGGGAAATTATCAGTGGTGCAGCTATGGGCAAAATTGGGGCCCTACCCTCCAGATAAGAATTCTGCCCTCAATGAATGTTGCCTTCAGTTTCAATCATAGCAGAAAATAAGGTATTAAAAATCATTCATATCTAGATGTCTTATGTCTGCTTTGTTGGCGTTCCCTTGGCATCTTTGCCTGTCCCTTTATTTTGGATTTCTAAATGGTATTTCTAAATGGACACTGAACATTTTGAACTATGGCAAAGCTACACATTTGGGGACTGGAGCAAAATTGAACTGACCTGCAAAATTTTTGCCAGGATAAAGTCCAGCAGGGTGGGGCCAGGGGCCAGAGAAAGAGCAGAATAAACAGGGCGAAAGCAAAGGAAGCACATACAGGCGTGATTCTTACCAATACAAGCAGAAGATCCTGGGGACTGGATTTTAACCATTGCCCAGAGGTTACCCCTCTCTCTCCTATAGAGAGGAGGTGAGAGGACAGAAAGCAGCCCCAGGATTGCATGCAGCCCCCAAGGCTGCTTTCGAACCCTCGGTTCCCTCAATTCCCCTCAGAGTGACTTTGGAAGGGGAGGAGTGAATTACCTCTCCTGGAGGCCTTTAAATACATCATACCTCATCACAAACATCACAAAATACCAGTATTCCAAAACAGGGGGCAGGGGAGGCGGTTCGCCTCAGGCGGCAATGTTTTTGAGGTGTCCCGGCCTGTAGCCACGCCCCCATGTGTCCTGACCAAGCCCCTCATGCTGTAGCCACACCCCCTCCAGGCCCCCCCCACACACACACACTCCAAGCTCCGCCACCGGCCTAAATCCCCTAAAGGTACCAGATCGTATTTGATCTTGGAAGGTAAGCAGGGTTAGTATTCGGATGGGAGACCACCAACAAGTCCCAGGTGCTGTAGATTGTATTTCAAAGGAAGGAACTAGCAAAACCACCTTTGTGTATTCCTTGCCTGAGAAATCCCTAAGTACTGTGGTTATCCTAAGCCAACAGGCGACTTGAAGGGCTATGCACACCCACATAGTAATAAGGTATGGCTTCACTAAATGGTGGAGGAAGAATCGCACATGCTTCAGGTGCTGTTTCCTACAGTGTCTCCTGTCCTATTGTAGCTGTCAGAGCAGTTATGAGGTGGATAGGGGGACAGTATTTTTGAACCAGAGGCATCAGCAGCATTCTTAAAAGAAAACAAAAAAAACCCAACTAATTATTTTTGTTATCAAAAAAGTAGAAATACTTTTCAAAAATTGTTAACATGAGTGGTACCTCGCTACCTTTGGTGCTCGAAACCATAACTAATTCCTTTTTAGAAATAATTTCCTGAGCTCAAGGCAAGCAGTACAATGGACGATGCACATGAACCAAGAGTACAAACTGCAAACAAACCAGAGAGGTTAATTTTAAACTGTGACTTCCAGACTGAGTGGAATAGCAGTAGCACCCCACCCCTAACTAAGCAGCTGTATGTCTATGGAGCTTCTCTTCAAAGGATATGAGAATTTGTTTTCTGGCTCTTGAATTGCATTTGATGTAGCTGTCAAGCAACACAGAGAAATGATGAATGTAGCTACAAGAGGCAAATAACTCCAGCTTTAGATTCAAGTACCTGGGAGCTCTTGCGTAACAGAAGGATCAGTTGCCTGCTACTGTTTTGGGAGTTTATTAATCTTCCATTTCACTCCTAATAAAGCCTTTGGCATGGTTTTATTGTAAACACATACTGGGAACATTCACATGGCACTGAGGCACATTTCCTTTCTTCCACTCAAAGAAATCTATACCATCTGCATCCACAGCTGAGGGAATTCCCACCTCTGCTATTATAGAGTTTTCTGTTTTGGAACTATACAGCTGTTTTTCATACTGAATTTCAGGCAATATGGCCAGCTGACTCCTCCACCAACACCACAATTTTGTGGAAAATACAGTGGGCTCACAAAGGTTAATACTGCTAAAAATATCCATTCGTTTTATATTCACATACTTATGCTACAACAAAAGGAATCTATGTTCCATTTCTTTGCACAAAGGACAGATAATCTGTAGCCCAGAGCTTTCCAAACTTTTCATGTTGGTGACACACTTTTTAGACATGCGTCATTTCACAACACAGTAGTTCAGTTTTACTAGCAAACCTGAGGTTAAACTGATTACGCATGCGTAGTATTTAGAGGTGTATCTAGGGTAGGGAAAGGCAGCCCCCTCCCATCCTGCCCAGCTGCCATCACCCTCGCCAGGAAAGACCCTGGTGAGGGTGGTGGCAGCAGGAAACTCCAAATTTTGCAGTTGAAGTTTCCAATAAAAATGCATATGAAAGTATGTGTATCGAGCCAGTATGGAGTGGTGGTTTGAGCTTCAGACTAAAACCCTGGAGATGCGGGTTCAATTCCCCACCTCGCCATGGAAACCCAGTGGGTGATCTTGGGTGCACCACACACTGTCATCTCCAGAAAACCCTGTGATAGGTTTGCCTTATGGTTGCCATAAGTCAGGAACAACTTGTAGGCACACAACAACAGCAGTTGAGGGAAAACACACAGACAAATACAGACACATAGATATTATTTGGAGAAATGCACACAGGTACTCTGGAAAATCACACTCAAAATGCATAATAGGAAAAACTGCATATAAAAAGTAAATATATTGACAGAAAGGCACTGAGTGGACAGTCTCACGAACATTTTTTAAAAAATCAGTATTCAGGATCAAGCAAACAAGACTGGAACATTTCTTATGTTTGGAATAAACTTCCGATCAGAAGTATGAGCAATGGGAAAAACCAAAATCGATACATTTGTCCATCCACAATGGTTTGAGGACAGGATTGTAATTTCCCTGTCTCAGATGTGGCAAATTTATGCAAGTTACCATCAGTATTCAAAAACTGGATCTATTTCTGTTATTCACACATTTCCTTGGTGAAGAACTGGGTTTTCTTGAGCGGAGAATATTCATTATTTTCAAGCATGTAAAACACACAACCTTGTCTGTGAGTATTTGATGTAGAAATTATATGAAGCCTAGATTTGTTACCAACACTTATCTGAAACATGAAGCAGTTTCAGCTGTTTTAAAAGTCTGCCCACACCTCTCTTAGATGACTACTTGGATTGCTGCATGGCCTCCAAACACCAAACTTCCTATTCACAATACTGCTGGATAATGTATGGCCCTCCAGATGTCACTGAATTCTATTTCCCAACAGCCTTAGCCAATGGGAACATACAATGAGAATAGTAGTTCATCAACATCAGATGGGCCCAACTTTGCCTACCACCAATGTAGCATGTCAGTCCTCTTTGCTGGTTCACTCTCTTTCCATGAGACTATGGGCCTTTCCACACTATACTTGTTACAGTGCTATTATTCCACTTTCAACCTCCTGTGAAATTCTGGGGTTTGTGGTTTACTGAGGCCAAAGAGCTCTCTGGCTGAGAATTCTAAATGCCCCTCCCTCAACTGCAAACCTCAGGATTCCATAGGATGTTGAAAGTGGAATAATAGCACTATAACAGTGTAGTGTGGAAAGGCCCTATATAAGCTTGTTTCCAGACTTTGCTTTTTGCATATTCCAGCCCTGCTCCTAAGCAGCAAAGTTCAGCTGTGGGATGTGGGACACCTTTACTTGCCTCTAGGAAGAGAGACCAAGAAAATTGTTGGTATACTTGTGTGTGTGGCACCAAGCACAGAGAAGGAGAGGCAGAGCCTGCCTACTTGTAGACCTGATCTGCTTCAAGCCCTCCCTCTTCAAGTATTTAAACATGGCTACCATGACACCTCTCAATCTTCTTTTCATCAGGCTCAACATACCTAGTTCCCTAAGCCACGCCCTACAGGGCATGGTGTCCAGACCCCTCACCATCTTGGTTGCCCTCCTCTGGACACATTCCAGGTTGTCCACATGAACTGTGGTGCCCAGAACTGGACACAGTATTCCAGGTGAGGTCTAACCAAAGCAGAATAGAGTGGTACTATTACTTCCCTTGATCTGGACACTATACTCCTATTGATGCAACCAAGAATTAGACTAGCATTTTTAGCTGCCTCATCACACTGTTGACTCATGTTCAGCCTGTGGTCCACTAAGAGTCCTAGATCCCTTTCACATGTACTATCTGCAAGCCATGTGTCACCCATCCTATATCTGTGCATTCCATTCTTTCTTCTTAAGTGTATACCCTATATTTCTCCCTATTAAAATTCATTTTGTTAGTTTGGGCCCAGTTCTCTAATCTATCATTTTGAATTCTGATTCTGGTTTCTAGAAGCTATCCTTTCTAATTTGGTGTCATCTGCAAATCTGATGAGCATGCCCTCTGTTCCATCATCCAGCTCACTGATAAAGATGTTGAATCGTACTAACCTTTTTAAACCCGGTCTGATCAATTAACCAGTTTTTAACTGGGTCTAACCAGAGAGTCAGCATGGTCTAGTAGTTTAACTGTTGGACTATGACTCTGGAGACAGGTGGTTGAATCCCTGCTTAGCCATGGAGACCCACTGAATGACCTTGGACAAATCACATATTCTCAGCCTCAGAGGAAGGCAAAGGCAAACCTCCTCTGAACAAATCTTGTTAAGGAAGCTGCCTTAGGGTCACAATAAGCCAGAAACAACTTGAAGGCACATAACAATAACGAGCCGTTGCTGTGGGAAACTACTTCGCAGATGTGTTCTGGGAGAGAAAGAAAGGAAACTGGTTTCCGTAAGTATGGATTAGATGCTAACACATTTATCAATTATTTTATTAAACAAAAGAGCATGGTGTTTCAGGCTACACCAATGATAAGGAATATGTCAATGCATATCACCATCTGGTCAAGTTAGTTTGGAGGTCAGGATGACAAATGTTGAAATGCAGCTGGTACCTGAGCTGAAAATAAAGTGAAGCTAGTCAGTCATATGTGCATAATTACATATATGGAGCTGGAGCAAGAAAGAAAGAAGAAGGAAGGAAGGAAGGAAGGAAGGAAGGAAGGAAGGAAGGAAGGAAGGAAGGAAGGAAGGAAGGAAGGAAGGAAAGTTTCTACAGTTAATGAAAAAATTATTATCCAAAAAAGGTTGAAAGGAGAAGGAAGCTGCCTGTTTTTGTTTGTTTGGTTTATCTTTGACATTTGTTAGCCTACTACACAGTAAAAATATTCAAGATAAGGATAGTTCCCAGTGACATTTGTCTGTCTCTAATGGGACTAATGTACCTGATCTGATTTGGCCAAGCAGATTGGTATTTATGCTGTTCTTCTGGGACTTCTGCTTCATGTCAAGATGGAATGTTTTCATCACCTCTCTTTTTTGCAATGCTTCATTTCTTTGTACACCTGAGGGTTCTGTGAACCATTGCAAAGTGTTAAATGTGACCCACAGGGTGTGTTAGTTTCAGTGTTGTTGCCGGGGTAGTTTTTGCCAGTTTTGAGATGTCTGAGTTTTTTTTCACAGTGTTTCTGCCCTTTATCTGAACCCATGTTACATTAGGCTCTCCTTCTTTGGTCATAGTCCTAACATTTTATATTTGCATAGCCTCCAACATTTTGTGAATATAGAAAGAGATGCTTTATGGAATATCAGGGTCCAACTTGAATCAGCAATTATCTGCATATCTTCTTCTGAGAGCTTAGGAAGTTACTATTTTGATTATAACCTCCAGAATCCCCTAGCCTGGGTACTGGGACTTATAATTCAAAAAATTATTTTGTCAAGATTTTCTTTTGTCCTTCAAGAGGCTCTAGAATTTGATTAGATCAGGATACATGGCAGATTACGTAGTTTTTGGATTTTTTAAAGTGAGATTGCTAAATTATTTATAAGTGGGGACTATTCAAATCTTGAAAATGATATATGTAATTTATCAGATATGTTAACTGTACAATATCTAATTAGAAGATCTAGCAATTTTGAAATCCTTCCTCTACAAATCACAGGAGTCTGCCTTATATTATGTCAGGTTATTTGTACTGTGTCAAAGTACAGTTTCCTCAAACCAGGGCTTGAAAATAATTTAGCAACTTGGCCAATTGATTGGTGGCCATGATCCAGAGGGGATTATGGGAGTTGCAATTCAAAAAAACTTACTTTACTTTTCCAAGCACCCCCATTATCAGCAGTTCTCTGGGATCTCCAGCAGAGAGGTCTTTCCCAGCCCCTGCTATCCGAGCCTTTCTAGAGAATGTGGGGACCTTTTGTGCGATGTGCAGATGTGTTGCCACTGAACTCCAACTCCAGTTTATCAAGCTTTGGTCTGCTCCCAGAGAGACTGCATTTGAGTTTCAATTCGTATATTGTTGGCTGAAAACCTGAAAGGCAATGCTACAGATATGCCTGGGCTGGAGGAGAGGAACCAGAGCAAGAAAAGGAGTGAAGCAAGCACTAGGTAAAGGGTCACATTCCAAGGGAGCAACAGAGGGTTGAAGGTAGATGCTTCTCAAAGGTGGGGAGGACTGACAGTGCAAGGCAACAGTCAGGAAAGGGTAATTGAGGTACAGGCAAAAGCCTTAAAGATGTTACTCAGATGACTGAAGTGCCTTGGTTTCAAGAGATGAAATAGGGTCTGCTGTACCCCCCTGAGTGGTTTAAAGAGTCAGCTGGAAGTATTTAAACTGAGACATGAGTTAAACCCTCTTCAGGCTCAAACTATAGCCTAGAGCAGAGCTTTCCAAACTTTTCATGTTGGTGACACACTTTTTTAGACATGCATCATTTCACGACACAGTCGTTCAGTTTTACTAGCAAACCAGAGGTTAAACTAATTCCTTATAAGAGATACGGGCACATACATAAGTTGTAATAACAAAATATATGGGGACACAGCAAATCTCATGAAAACTTTTCATATATTTTTAAAAAGATATAATTTATAAATAATAACATACATTTCCAAGATTGTAGGTGTCACACCTACACACTTCAGGTGACACACTAATGTGTCACGGCACACCATTTGGAAAACTCTGGCCTAGCAACTAACCTTTTCTTGAAGCCAAGTCTGCCTCAGCAGATGATCAGGAATGAGAGCAATATCTGCCACCCTGCTGAGTCTCTTCCATTTCTTCTGACCTTAGCAGCAAAGATTATAGCAGCTGAGAGGGGAATGGACTTCTCTTAGCAACAACACAGGGTTATGACCTTTGCTTTCAATGAAAACTAGAGATGGAAAGAACATTCAAAAACATTCAAAAGTGGTCAAAAACAGTTTGGGATTTAGTCTGTGCAAAATACATGTGTGCTTGTTTTCTGCAGAAAATGGCGCTTTCTGTGCAAGAAACAGCATTTTCTGTGTGGAAAATAATATATCAATGAAGAAATATTAATTCCTGTTTTAAAAAATGCTGTAATTGGGGATTTATTCTGTATAAAAATAGAACTTGGGTGATTTGAATAGAAAACAGCTGTTTCTGCACAGGAGTATATATTTCTTCATTGAAATATTTTCCACACAGAAAATGCTGTTTCCTGAGCAAAACAAATATATGTGAATTTTGTGCCGAATAAGTCCCAAATTGCAAATAGTCTTTGAAAACTGCATGGTTTTAAAGACTTTCTCACAGTGGGAAGAAAATTGCTGAAATTATCTATTGCTATCTTTGAAAAGAAACTAGTGAAAGCTATTTTAGTATGGCTTAGTCCGGAATGGGCAATAAGCTTTATAAAAGACCTGCTCCTATTGATAACAATGGCTGAAACTTGTTTATCTATAAGCAACTCTCTTGGTGGTGCAGCTATAGGGATTGTTCTGTTGAGTCCAAGTTCTTTCAGTGAGTGAGGCTCTAGCACGTCTGTCTGGTGCAAAGACATGAAAAAGAATGTACATTGCTGGGTCAAGGGTGAGGGGACAGCGCATGAAAACACATTACCACAATTTCTGATTATAATGACAAAGCAGTAAAATTACTGGATATTAGCTGCTATATACTCTGTCTCAAGATCTTCCATAGTGCATCAGCCACCCCCTTTCAAATCACAAAATAAATAAACCTATCCTTAAAGTTAAACAATATTACATCAGTAATACTACTGTTTTTTCAACCCCATTCCAAGGAAAAAACAGGGTTCTTCAGAGTTTCCCCATTGAGAGTTGAGGATTAACACACACAGAGAGATAGGCCACAGCTGAAGTTCAAAACAGACCACACTCCCTTGTATTTAATATCACTTCTTAACTGAATATTGACTGTAACAACAAGATTTTCTAATGGAGATGGTGTCACCATTTGACTGAAACTCAAGTTCTGAGTGTTGAATATGCTTATGCAGGCCAACCTCATCCTATCTTAACAAATATCATCCTGTTAGGAATCCCTGTGCAGATTGGATTGTGGGATCAGCTGTGTTGTAAAACCTGTTCTGCTTCCCACATATTGATTTGAGTACTGAACCAGGACTCAATGGCTTTTTCTGCACCTTACCTGTCTCCAGCGTTGTCCTGGCAGCAGCTTTGCCAGGATAAGCGCGAGGATGGCAACCCTGTCCTCCATACTGGCTGGCTCCCTGCTGAAGGAAGCACAATGGACATGTCCCTTCCTTCTGCAGTGCAACCAGGCACTTTCCCAAGCTGCACTAGGGCAGGAAGCACCTCCATTGCACTTCTGGGCCCTTTTCGCATGGCAGTTTTCAAGCGAAAGGGCCCCTTGAGCATTGCGTAAATGTCAGGAGTGGTCTGCATGATGCACTCCCATTTCTGCCACGCTCAAGGCCCGCAAGTGCAGCAAATACACATTTTCTTATTTTCGGCTTTTAGCCGAAAATAAGCCGTGCTTGCGCAAGGCTCACGGCCCTAGGCTGCACTCACCTGCAGTGCGGAGCCTCTGGAGCCGGGCCTGTTGCGCGTCCTCTCCTCAGTGCAGCCTACAACTCCCAGGCTACACTGCAGAAGGAAGGGGCGGGGCGCAGGCGGGGCTCTCACGAGAGCAGGAAGGAGCTGCGGAGCCCAAGCAGCAGGGAAGCAGGAGGCTTGTGAAAGCTGCCTGCCCAGGCCTTTCACGCAAGGCCCACACTCCAGCAGCATGAGAAGGTAAGCTGTGGAAAGGGCCCTGGTGTTTCCACAGACCAGGTAAGTGCAGGACGGTCTCACAATCGCGATGGGGAAAACCTGTCAATGATTTAAACCATGATCGCACCACCTGGCAATGGGAGAAAGACGGGACCATGACAATGTCATGCAGAAGCATTGTTGCAGTCCTGCTCCTCTCCCATCTCCATGCTGGAATGGGAGACTCCTGTGGAAAGGACCCATGAGACCAGGCTTTGAATCTCTTTTCAACCATGGAAACTCACCTGCTTAGCCTTGGGTAAGTCACATGCTCTTGGTTTAAGAGGAAGACAATGGTGAACTTTCTCTGAATAAATCTTGCCAAGAAAACCCTGTGATAGGGTCACCATAAGTTGAAGTTGTCTTGAAAACATAGAACAATAATTTTTGTTATTGTTGTGCCAAAGGGCACAACAAAGAACTGTAAGAAACAGTGACTTGCCAATATTTCCAAGAAAAGGCAAAAAGTTTAGCTACTAACTGGTGTAGTCAGTTTTTGCGAATGCTGCCCGGAGCACAAATGTTTGAATAGAGGTCATTCAACAGTTGCCTGCCAAATAAGTATGCACAAAATGAATTAAGACATGGGAAATAAACAACGTGCCAAGCAAGAAACTTGGTCAGTTTCTCAGTCATAAGGGTGTGATTTATTTATTTATTTTCCAACAGAGAGAGAGAGAGAGAGAGGGTGGGCGGGTATATCAATGTTCATTAGATCCCAATATTAGTGGCTTCTACTATGTCAGCAGAAAACTGCTGTTCCTTCCCTGAAAAAACATAACAGCTTATCCTTCAGTCTTCACATAAGGAATTGTTTGGCTTTCCAGAATAACCACTTGGCTTTTTCATCCACTGAGTGGCCTAGGAATAACTCAGAAGGTCTGGGATAATAAGTTCCAGCCACATGCCATATAGCAAGATCACATCAACCTAAACCAGGGGTGGGCAACTGTGGAAGACTAGCAGACTGCATTAGCCCTCTAGGAGACCTCAGAGGGCTGGTTCTTAACTGGAGCCCGATTCACACTCTAGAATTATAGTGCCATGATTCCACCTTGACTGCCATGATTCTGTCCCGTGAAATCTGGGATTGGCAGTTTAAAGGAGGGCATTTAGCATTCTCAACCAGAGTGTTCCTCTACTACCTCCCCAAACTAAAAACCCCAGAATCCCATTGGGTGGAACCATGACAGTTAATGTGGAATAATAGCACTATAATTGTGAGGTGTGAGTTCAGCTCCCAGAATCCCACAGCTTAGCTATGCTGTCTGGGGCTTCTGAAAAAATGCTCCAACAACATCTGGAGCCCCCAACTCTCAGTCAAAGAGCCAACAACTTACATCATTTATGTCCAGATCTTCCAGCTGAGCTCTTGCACATATAGAGGAATTGGTGCTGGACTCTTCTTGCTCCAGGAGTTTATGCCTAGGTCA
Organism: Cyclura pinguis; assembly: GCA_030412105.1. Lineage (NCBI taxonomy): Eukaryota > Metazoa > Chordata > Lepidosauria > Squamata > Iguanidae > Cyclura > Cyclura pinguis. The sequence continues at coordinate 126,873,165 of CM059599.1, forward strand.
AAGATAGTAAGTTGGGGTTAGAATTAGACATCTTCAACCAGGATGATTCTCCTTCTGCTAGAAACTGTCATGCTGTTGGCAGAACTCTCTTCTGTTAGATAGTCTAAGAGATCTCCCAACAGAACAGAATTATTCTGGACAAGATCTGCTAGGAGAAAGATTAAAAAGGGCTGAAGGAGTAGAGCATGAAAGGAAACAAGTTATGTCAAATCCAAACCTTGTCCAGTCCAGGGACACAGCCACAGTATCAGTACACAATTAAGTCATGGGAAGGGTAATTTTAACACCTCTAAGCTGGGCAGGGCTTGGATTTAGCTAATATCAGCTCAGCTGGCCCTTGGCCATCTTCACCAGTGAGGTTTATACTCTGATTCTCCTTGAGGATTAGCACCTCTTGAACTCTAGAAACTGAGAAATCAATCAACTTCATATTTTCCTCACTTTTTTTTAATGTCATGTTCTTTCCATCCTGATTGTAAGCAATATGCAAATTTTAGTAAATACCCAAAAACCAAATGAAAGAAAATTCTCCACCATTTGTATTGGCCAAATTCCAGAGGCATAACTATTCCAGCATACTAAATTTTCTTCCCATGTAAAAGATCTTAGAAAAAAGATGTAGCAACCCTGTTTAAGCACCAATACAGTCAAATACCTAGGGATTCAAACCCAGGCTTTTAAGAATTAAGAGCTCAAAATCGTGCTGTCAGGTTGACAAATCTATTGGTTTCTGGTTTCTTGCACATTTTTTTATTTATCTCAAGTTCTTTCCATCCCAGAAATGAAATCATGGCAAATTCTTATGAAAAGTTAAGTGAAATGAAATTTTTATCCACCCTTGTTCAAATCACACAGCCTTGAAGTGTTGATGCAAAGGATGGCTGCCATTCTACTCACGCTAACAGTTCAGTCCTGTTCCATACTATGTGTTTCTTTGAAGGTAGGTGCCACTGTGGACAATGGGACTTAGTCTCTCATGAATTCATTAAAAACTGTCTGAAACTTACGTGGGAGGAAACTCCACTGAATTCAGTGAGGTAACTAATATCAGTAAACACAGGAAGCATTAGGCTGCATACACTAATATAGGTGCAATCATATATATGCTTCTTCAGTGGTTAACCCCATTGAGTTCAAAGGGGCTTTCAGTAGATATACGTTCTGAATCTAATCCTGTAGTCCTATATCCACTTACCTGGGCATAGTGCCTCTCTCATTGTTCATAAAAACAACACATATATCGTACGTAATGCAACACATGCTTCCATTTATTTTATTTTTTTTGTAAAGATGAATGACCACAGAATCTTTTTTAAATACTTTTCCTTATTTCATATTAAATAGGAATGCTTTACTTTAACAAACAAAAACAGCTATCTCACATATATTTTTTCTTTTTATTTCTCTGTTTTGGAATTTTGTTGTTACTCCAGCCATTTCTTCTGCTAAGTTTCATTTTATTTCACAATAGCTATTACTTCACTGGCTTCACCTCAGTGCTTTAAAATTTCTCTGCATTGCTTTTTTTTTAAAAAAAACAAAACTTCTACTGCTCTTCTGTTGCTGCTGTTGTTTCTTCAAAATGTATGTGTTTTGCTTTTATATGCAGTCTCTTTCAGCATAAAGAAATGAGTAAATATATTGTACTGTTGAATTTGAAGTGCTGATGAAAGACACGAGTAGTTGATATAGTTAGCCAGTCCTTAACAGCAACACTTTAACATACTTCAGCAATATGTAATTCTATCTCACCTGCTGGGGATTTAACTCTTCTTTTTTCTCTCTCTCTCTCTCTTCTTTTTTTTCTGTCTGCTTCTTTCCTTGAATTACATTTTATGCACTCACCAGTGAGGTTATGACAAAGAGTACTCACCAATAGTTTCTCTTCGTCCTGTAGAAAAGTTCCTAGTGGGGTGCCACAGGGTTCTGTCCTAGGCCAGATATTCTTCAGAATTTTTTTTAAATGATTTGGATGATGGAAAAGAGGGCCTGGTTATTAAATTTACAGATGACACCAAATTATGAGAGGTACAATACCTTAGAGGACAAGATCAGATTCAAAATGACTTAAACAGTTTGGAGAGCTGATCCAAAACTAGCAAAATTAATTTCAATAGGGATAGATATATGGTACTACATTCAGTCATGAAAATGAAATGCACAAATATAGGATGGGTGGCTTGGCAAAGGGAAGTGAAATGGACAAATATCGAATGAGGTGAAACTAGTGAAGTAATACAGTTGGTACTCCACATTTGCAGGCTTGGCTTTCACAGATGTGATTATTTGCAAATTTCTCCAACCCCTGCCTCCGCCCCTCACCTCTGGTACTTTTTTTTCTGAGGGAACCTTCCCTCTTGGCGACTCTGATCAGGCAGTCCTTTAAAACCCTGCCTATGGTCCTCTTCTTCTTCCTCCACCAGCCACTACCTTGCCAGCTAAGGATGACTCACAGCTCAATTTCTTTGCACCACAAACCCTCTCCCAATGCCCCCCACACCCAACGAAGGAGATGGGTAAGAAAGAGGAAGTACAAGGCCACTATGCCAAGCCCCCACTTCCCTCCCCTTTCCTTGACTTGCTTTGGACTCTGGGTGCCTGTTCTCTCCACCAAGCCTCAACCCCCTTCCCACAGACACATGTACTCATTTTGATATTTGTGATTTTTCCTGCACCCCTCATCCTAGCGAATGTGAAGGGCCAATTGTGTAGAATCTGACTTGACAAAAGAACATGTGAGAAAGATCTAGGGGTCTTGGTAGCCAACAAGTTCAACACAAGTCAACAATGTGATGCAGTAGCTGAAAAAGCCAATACAGTTCTAGGTTGAATCAGTCAGAATATGGTGTCTAGCCTAAGGGAAGTAGTAGTACCACTCTATTCTGCTTTGGTCAGACTTCGTCTGAAGTACTGTGTCCAGTTCTGGACACCACAGTTCATGAAGGATATTGACGAGTTGGAGCACATTCAAGGAAGGGGGACCAAGGTGGTAAAAAGTATGGAAAAGAATCTATGGCCCTTTCTGCATGGTGTCACTAAAACACACTAGCTATGTTTAGCCAGTATTTCAACATTCTAGTGATGCTTGTGGATGGGACAGCTACTGGATGGCTACTGGATGGCTATGGCCCTTTCCACAACTTACCTGTTCTTGGTGCTGGGGCACAGGGATTGTGAGAGCAGCCTCTTGTGAGAGGCTCTCTCATCCCCGCTGCTTCGCCTCCACAGCCGCTGCCTGCTAGTGAGCAGGCAGAGTGAGGGCTCCTCCTCTTCCTTCTGCAGCACAACCTGGGATTTTCCCAGGCTGCGCTCGGGCAGGAAATGTGAGCACCGTGGCTGCAGAGGCTCCACATGCACGGTAAGTGCGTGCGGGGCCCTGGAGCGATGCGCGATCGTGCACCATTTTCGGCTAGAAGCCGAAAATGAAATAGTGCACGATCGGCAGCTGCCAGCCTGGCAGCATCATGCAATTGCAAGGATGTCATGTGGACAGCTCCTCGCAATTGCGCGATGCTCCAGAGGCCCTTTCACATGGCGAACGCCATGCAAAAATGGCCTACGACATCATGCAGAAACACGGCCCCTGACTTCACTACAACCCATAGCTAATGTGTTTTAGCAACACTCTGCAGAAAGGGCCTATGTCAAGAGCGGCTTAGAGAGCTGAGTACAGCCAACTGGAGAAGAGAAAATTGAGAGGTTATATTAGGGCTTTCCAAATGGTGTGCTGTAACACATTAGTGTGTCACCTGAAGTCTGTAGGCGTGTCACCTACAATCTTGGAAATGTATGTTATCTACTATATAAATGCCAAAGTTTGTCTGTGAGTTTGTCTGTTTGTCTGCATCAGGCAGGGGAAGACCTCATATGATTGGCTATGTGAGGCAAGAAGACCTTATATGATTGGCTGGCTGTGAAGATTCCATGGAATCCTGAGGTTGGCAATTCAAGGAGGGGCCTTTAGAATTCTCAGTCAGAGAGCTCAGGCCGGTTGCTATGGAGATGAGGCCTAGCAGGCAAGAGGAGGACACTGTATTTCTCTCAGGAACCCAAATTCTGTATGTAAACAACTCTGAATACAGATTGGATTGGGGAATATGAGGATAAGTTACAGGTACTAGCATAGACTGGTTGCTATGGAGATGAGGCCTAGCAGCAAGAAAGAGGACACTGGATTCTCTCAAGAACCCAACATCTGTATGTTAGCAACTCTGAATACAAATTGCATTGGGAAATAAGAGGAAAAGTTACAAAGACAGTTTGGTGAGTTCTTAAGACGAAAAGAAAATCCTGGGCAATGCTGGGTAAATACACTAGTTATTTATAAATAATATATTTTTAAAATATATGAAAGGTTTTCATGAGATATGTTGTGTCCCCATACATTTTGTTATTACAATTTATGCATGTGTCTCTGTATCTCTTATAAGGCGTTAGTTTAACCTCTGGTTTGCTAGTGAAACTGAATGACTGTGTCGTGAAATGATGCATGTCTAAAAAAGTGTGTCACCAACATGAAAAGTTTGGAAAGCTCTGCTCTAGGCTATAGTTTGAGCCTGAAGAGGGTTTAACTCATGTCTCAGTTTAAATACTTACAATTTATGTATGTGTCTGTATCTCTTATAAGGGGTTGGTTTAACCTCCGGTTTGCTAGTAAAACTGAATGACTGTGTTACAAAATGATGCATGTCTAAAAGTGTATCACCAACACAAAAAGTTTGGAAAGCTCTGGGTTACATGATTTGTTGTTAACTGCCATCAAGCTGACTTCAACTTATGGAGATCCTCTGCATGAGAAACCTCCAGGTCATCAACTGGCCTTCTCAGATTCAAGGACATTTCTTCCTTGATTGATCTATCTGTAATGTGGTCTTCCTCTTCTTTCTACCTTACCAAGCCTTATTGTCTTTTCTTCTGAGTGGCATCTTCCCATGATATGACCTAAATACAACAGCCTTAGTTTGTTCTTCTTGGCTTTGCAGTAATCTATAACACACAGGCTGATTTTCCTCTTGAGTGCTCTCCATTATCCAACATATGTTTGCCATATGATCCCTAGTGCCTTTTCTATTCTTGAAGTCAGTTTGGACATCTGGCACATCTCACTCTGTATATGATAAGAGTTTTCTTTTAAAATGTTGCTTGAATGGGGAATTAATGCAATAGTCCTGTGGTTACTGCAATCCCTGATGTTCACTTTCTTGGGGATTGGAATGTATATAGAGCATTTCTAACCTGGCCATTCTTTGGTTTTCCACGTTTGTTGAAAGACTTTAGTTAGATCTTGAGTAGATTCTGTCGCTGTAGCTTGAAGTAGCTCTATTAGTATGCCATCTCTTCCTGGTAATTTATTTCTCCCAAATATTTTGAGTGCAGTTTTCACTTCACTTTCCAAAATTGTAGGGTCATCTTCAAAAAGTTCTTCCTTGAATAAATTTGTCATCCTTTTATCTCTTTTATATAATTTTTTCGTGTATTTTTTCCATCTACTTTTTTATTTGTACTTGGTCATGTAATATATTCCCCTGCTGCTTGTATAGCATCCTCACTCTTGACTTAAATTTCCCTTTGACTTTTCAGATCTTGAGGAAGAGGTCTCTCGTTCTACCTTTTTTCTTGTGGTCTTCTGTTTCTATGCATTGTTTGCTGTCTTTGTCCCTATGCATAAGTCATTGAACAGTTGCATTCAGAGTCCTGATCTTATTTCTATCACTTTTTAATTCTGCTTATTGTCTGTCCTTAACTGGCTTGAGGTGTTTTCTTTATTGTCCAATGGGTTTTTTTATCTTCTTGGATAAAGATTTTTTTTTCCTGGCTTCAGTTCAGAATTCTTCTTGATCCCAGTCAGTCTTATAAGTACATATCTATTTTTTAAAAAAATGATTGAAATTTAAGAAGGTGAAGGTTAATTCTAAAACATTTCTGAATTTCATATCTGTCTCCAAAAGCATTAGGTAGTATTCTGTGTTTTTCAGCCTCTGAAATGGTACCTTCTTTTTAAGTGTCATTGAAGGCTTTATTTGCTACTTCTGTGACTAATGTTAATAAATTGGCAGCAGATTACTAGGAATGCTTGTGGGAGTAGATTTTTGCACATTCTGATATGTATATTTGATTTGCATTTTGCAGATTAGTATGTGGATCAGAATTTACCAATCTAATATATTGACTGGAATTCAAGCATGCTGTTAAAATACATAACCTAGAGTTATGCATTCATGACAGGTTCACATTCACAGTCCCTGTGTATTCAACAGAGTAGGGAATACATAGGGATCATAAAATTCCTCCTGTCCAGACTTACTGGGAAGCAGCCACTATGAGCAACAGGGGTTTGTTTCTGCTGTCAGTTGAGATGCAACAGACTAGCATTCCCAATCCTCTCCCATGAGTGATCTTTCCTGTGAGAGGGAATTGTGACAGAGATCCTGCTTCTGTCTGTACACCAGAGATGGTTCGTCAAATGAGGGTAGAAACATCAGTATGCTGCATGGTGGAGGGGTCAGGCTAGGAGATGCTACTGAGCTGCTTCACTAAGGTAGTTACATAACCAAGTAACTAATCTAGAAACATGGCCATAATGCTTTTCTGAAAGTTGTGCGGACAGCTTTCAGATTTTAAAAAATGTACCCAAATTTATCTTCTTATTTATTCATTTATTTAATTTATATTCCACCTTTTTCTTGACACAGGACCAAAGGTAGCTTACAGCAATTTAAAACAAAGTACAGGTAAAATCTTATTATACAAAAGTTTTAAAAAAATAATTATATTGAAAACATAAAGTTAAAACAATTGAAAACATATTTAAAACATAATAAGATAAAAATATTTATCTCTTCAAAAGAAGCATTTAAAAGATAGATATGTTATAAAATGCATATGGTAGGGGAGAAACTTTTAGAAATGTGCATTTGGGGAGAAGATTAACATTTTAAAAATAGGGTATCAATCCAATGTAGTACTGGCCCTTGAGTTCTAGCACAGTAGATTTTTCCCCTGCTTTACAGCCCTCAGAAAACAACTCCAGTGGGTTGCCCAGGCCTCACCAAGGATCTTCAGTGAGAAAGACAATGGAGATCACCTCCAGCTGCATTTCTGTCTTTTGAAATCCAGCACTTGTGCTTACTTGTAAACACCCTTGTGTTTACTTTCATATTCAAGTACTAATTATCATAGTGGGATTTTCTAAAAAATGCAGATGGACACCACAATGGGATGGGAAGGACTTATGGATGAACACATCTGAAAGTGACAGATTGTTCAATCCACTGCTGACAGATGTTCATTTTATTCTTGTCTCTTACATCTCATCTTCCACCTCATTACTACATGCCTGTTCTGGTTCAGTGCATCTAGGTTTCTAAGTTATAGCTTTGTCCTTTTTTAAAAAAAAATCCTTGGCAATCTGCTATTTTAATTAAGTTTGTTAAAAGTTCATTTTAAAAGGTTACTTCCTTCTTGAAAGGAATTCTTTAAACTTTGCCTGCAACCGGGAAATTCCCATATTATCTTCCATCTTCTTGTTTTGTTTTGTTTTTTAAATTTCACTTGTATTTGAACCGGTTCACCTGTTAACAGATGTAGCTTTGTGTTACCGTCATTAACTGCAAAGCCTTATAATACTGAGAACTTCAGGAGGTGAAACCAAAGGCTTTGATCCTATTCTCTGGACACTGGCCTGAGTTATATTGGTAGATATTGGTAGTAGACCTAGTGTGCCCTGGAAGCAGCTTTTCAGAGTTCCAAGGTCATCAGCTAGAATGGAGCTGGAGTTAGTCTATGTTATATGGATGGAGATAGTCAGGGATTTGAGCATTGGAAGCTACCTTATTCTAGGCCAGGTCTGTCTAGGTCAGTATTATCTATGATGACTGGGAGCAATTCTTCAGAGGTCTTTTCATACCACCAGCTATTGTCTGGTCCTTTCAGCTGAAGAAGCCAGGATTTTGGACTGCGGCAGACAAACCTCTCATTGTCCCACATTCAACTTTTGGCAAAGTTTAATCAAAAACAAAATTAAAGAAGATTTTTATGCAAATCTGTCAGTTTCTCCCATACATTAATTGTGAAAAAACTTTATTTTCAATTTTTTTAAAAATACAAACAAACAGGAAAACAGAATTCTCACCCATCCCTCCTTAGGACTGTGAATGACCACACAGTTCCATCTTATTCCCCCATGGTCCTTCATCATATATCAAGACACTGTGTTGGAAGTGAGAATTGTGTGCCACACAGCTTACCTTGTGTCCCCTAAGCTAGATTTGCATTGTCAGGTATGGAAGACCCTCTCGCATAGCCAGTGCTGAAGAACAAAGCAAGAGGACCCATCCAGGTCTCTTTTGTATATTCTTCTCAGGACAGACTGGCATCCTGAGAACTGAAAAGAAACCTTCCTTGCCTTTCATACCTTTGTCAGTGCTTTGTCAGAGCCCTGGTGGTGCAGTGGTTAAATGCCAGTACTACAGCCACAAGGTTGTGAGTTCAATCCTGCCGGGCTCCAGATTGACTCAGCTTTCCATCCTTCGGCAGGTCTGTAAAATGAGTACCCACCTTTCTGGGACGATTAGCTAACATACTGTGATCCTCTTAGAGAGCACTTAGCTGATAAGCCGTATAGAAATACACATGCTATTGCTATTGCTGTTCCTCTCCCTGCTCCTAGGAGGCATTTGGAACCTAGGGTAAGATTCCAATCATTGTGACAGCATAGCTGCTTCTCCTTGCCTAGCTTGGTCATAACTGGATGAGGAACTGGCCTTGAAGTCATTTCTGACTTATGACACTCTAAGGAGACCCTAAGCATGGGTTTTCCCTGACAGAATTTGTTCAGAGGGGTTTGCCCTTGCTTTCCTCTGAGGCTGAGAGTATGTGACTTGCCCAAGGTTGCCCAGTATGTTACCATGTCTGAGTGGGGATTCCAACCCTGGTTTCCTAGTGCCCTAGTCCAACACTCAGACCACTACACTGCACTGGATCTCAACCATACAGCATATAACTTACTAACCATAACAGTTTGCCCAAGTCTTAATTCAAATAAATTGAAGGCAAGGTGCACAAAACTCTAAGGCATTCTAAAGGTATAGATTACAAGTCGATTTCCCACAACCTCCTTTCCTGCACTCCACTGACAGCAAGCCCCAATACCTCCATTTTTCTTAGCAATCTCTCTAAAAAATGCAACAGGAAGTGATGCCATTTTGACAGAGACTACAAAGGAAAACAAGGGAAATTGTGGTGGTTAATTTGGGATTCTGGGATGCTTGTGGTGAGGGGGTATATTTTGTATATTCTCATGCCTTTGGATGGCTTTCTAGGTGGTTTGGAGGCAAAAGATTTCTGCAAAACTAAACCAATCATTCCAATATAGGATGGGGGGGGGGCTTTGCAAGACTGCTGCTGGGCTTCATGGGACACAAAATTTGGTCTGAGGCCTTCACAGAGTCATGGGCCCAAATTTACCCACTCCTGGCATAGATGAACAAATCAAGTGACAATGCTATGTTACATGGAGTAGACTGCCGGAAACTGTGGCTTGGATCCAGGGTCTTCGTTCCATGGTTGGTACAGCTCTTTCATACATGAAATACTTCTAATAATGCAGACATTTCTGCTGGTGGAATGGAGGAGAAGGTCATCCCCCCTCCCAGCCCCTAATTCCCCACAAAAATCTGTTCTGGGAGTGTGTGTGGAGAAGTGTGCAGAACAGTGGAGGAAGAGGTGGTGGTGCTGAAACTGCAAAGAGAGGTCCAGTTGTCAAAGAATGATCCCGTCTTTGCTGACAGGAATGTGCCAAAGGGATGCATTCTGTCCAAAGGTGGCAGGAGCAGATGCTGGCAGGAAAAGAAACTGAACTGAACTGGTGTAAAGGCAGGGACACAAAGAAAGTAGCAAATTACATTTTCCTCAGTAATAAAGTGTATTTTGAGGTACTGAGAGAGTCATCAGGAAAATGGTAAATGAATATAAGAATTTTCCCATTTCAGGACTCAGGCGTGAAAAAATTAAAATTATCAAACAAATCCCCCAATTTTTTGAGCAGAAAACTTTCTGTTTTGCATGAAACTTCTTGTTTGCTTTGCAAAAATACTTTCTGCAAATGCAATGTTTTTGCACACAAGAATTTTTGGAAATAACATCCCACCTTGCAGTCACCATAATCATCATGCATGTGCAAAAACACTAGTAAACTTGTCTAGTGGAGAGAATTCATTTGAAATTATGCATTGTTCCATGCATAAATGAGATAGGTAAAGATTTATGTGTCTACTTAATGGTCACTGAAGCCAACAACTCAGTAGTACAGACTTTTGGGTCCACTGACCAATAGCAATAGCAATAGCAAGTGTATTTCTATACCGCTTATCAGCTAACTGTTATCTAAGTGGTTTACAATGTTTTCGCTAATTGCCCCCAACAACCTGGGTACTCATTTTGCCAACCTGTGGAAGGATGGAAGGCTGAGTCAACCTGGAGCCTGGCAGGATCGAAGTCACAACCTTGTGGCTGCAGTACCGGCATTTAACCACTGCAACACAGAGGAGGAGGAGGAGGAGGAGGAGGCGGCAGCAGCAGCAGAAGAAGAAAGTGGAAGGTTGGATCTGAAGTATCAACTTGGTCATCCTCAGAGTAAGTCCAATGATATCAATGGGATTTTAATTTGCTCTGTTCTGTTGATCACAGTGGATCTACTCTAGGCATGACTAAATCTATCTCTAGCTCAGGGAACAGAACAATAATAATATATTGGCTGCCTCATAAACTGTGGTGAGAAAGAGGATACTTCATTTTAAGTCTCCAAATCAGTTATGTCATGGACTGGAAGCTAGCTGGTGCAATAAATTTTCAAGCAGCTTTTTCATTTGCAGTAGACGTACTGCTGAGCATTTTTGTTAGAAAATGAATGCAGAAAAAAGTCATCTTGAATCACAGGTTGATGTGATGAACACTCATACTAACACTTCTAGCTCTCTGTTATATTGCCAAACTGCATCTTAAGCTCCAGTCTTCCTGTTTTTATCCAGCATGAGTCAGAGGTGATTAGTATAGTTAGAAAGTAGTTTGACAGCCCACAGTTTCCCTAAGGGTTTCCTTCTTGGTAGAGGGAAAAGATATCCTTGTGTGCAGAGTGTGTGTGTGTGTGTGTGTGTGTGCGCACGCACACACGTTTGCGTGCCTTTATTCTGAAAAGATGCTATACTTTGCTGCTGTAGTAAGCAGACAAGATAATATCATGCCTTTCTACAGATGCTATTTATTAATAATGAAGACTCACAGCAAATTTCTTTCATCCCTATAACATGTCAGATTGTAGAAATCCTTCTCTTTGATTCAAAATTTAACAAACTAAAGCAGTACACTATGGTAGACATATGGTTGTAGCTTCTCTGAAACTTGATTGATGTTTTCTATTACAGTGTGAAGCTTCAAAACAGTACAAAATGTCCAAATTCACCAGTCACTGAGGTGTAACAACCAGAACCATTCAGTTAATGATTGTCCTTCTGCTGGCAGGCAGATACCTCTCTCTACTCAAGCAGGCCTTCAACAGCTGCCCAATTCCTACAGGCAAGAGTTTTAATGGATGTGCAGAGCCTTTATATTTTCATTTTTAATTATTAATAGTATTTTGAATGTTGTTTTAAAACTATTCTAGCTCAGTTTGTGCTCTACTATTTTAAATAGTTTAATTGAATGTCAATATTTATAACACATTGTCTTGCTATTAGTACTTTTTTAAAAAAAATTTAACATTAAGCTTCTCTCAATTCTGGAAGAGAGAGAGGTAGAATACAAATCAAATCAAATGAAGTCAAAGCAATCAATAAACGTGGAGATAAAGGATTACAGTGTCAAACGCAGAGCGCACCTTGAGGCCAGGGCGAGGAACCTAACATCCAAGACCGAGGCCCCAATTTGACCATCTGACGTTCCTCAGCAGCCCACAATACTGTTCTGATGATCCTAGCTTTCCTCAGCTTTTAAATAGCCTTTTTCCCATTTCAAAAGACTTAAATGCCTCTCCCAAAGCTTAGTTAACGGCAGTTTGGGCTTTGAGCTAAAATAAGCTGATATGTTAGCCTCACACACTTGCCTTTGGTTTTATCTACCAATAGAAGGAACCTCCCAAGAACATCTTTGAAACTGAATTTCTTTGGAAGATCATCTTTGAAAGAACCTGTCTGAAAGGAAATCTACCCTCAGCCCTGAAACAGGATTCCCACACTTGCTGTCTGTTCCAGTTCCCCTGCCAAAGGTCAAAATCTAGAGTTTCAAAGAGATGGCTGTCTAGTTTCTGCATTAAGAAAGAGCCCAGGAACACTTCAAACAGCTACTTCCATGGGTGAATTTTCTGTATGATCTAGTTTTCAAAGAAGTAGTCATGTTAGTCTCTTGCAGCATAAAAAGGAAGAGAGGGGAGGAATGCAGCAGCACCTTTAAGACTAAGTGTTGTTATTTTTGCATGAACTTTTGTAGATATAAATGAACTTCTTCCCAGGCTGTACAGAGTGATAATAAATCTTCAGGATAATAAATCTGATTCAGGACATTCTCCTAAAGTTCAAACATTTTCTGACTTTCTATAACTTACTCCCATTATATCTAGTCCTGCCCTCTTCTATTTATACAGAATTTATACAGTGACCTTGGTCTTTGCTCCTCTAGGGTAAAGCTTTCCAGTTCTTTCAACTTTCCTCCCAGCAGTATGAGAATACAAGGATTTATGTACAATTTTCTATAATTATGTTCACTTTGGGACTTTTTCTCCCAAAAACTGAGTTACACAAGAAACGTATGCTTTTCTGCAAGTAATGTGACTTTTTTTTAAAAAAAAAAAAACTTGTTTGCACAAAAAATAGTTCTGCAAAGGCAATAGTAAAAAAAATAAAAATAAAAATAAATAAAATAAAATAAAATAAAAAATAAAAAAAAATCCCCAAATTTGAAAGAATCTCTTGATAACTCCCCATTTTCTAAGAAGAGTATCATTAAAGATGACAAAATTTTTCAGTATTGGTCACATCCCTTGCTTTTTCTACTGATCAACTTGGTTATCTGTGTCTGATTTTTAAAGTGCCCAGAACTGGATGCTATACTCCCCAAGATACCTGATAAGTGGAAATTAAAGCAGAACAGTTACTTCTTATGATTGAAAACTGTGGCCCTTTCCGCATGGACATGGTGTTCTGGCATGGGGACGGGAGAGGAGTAGGATCACAACAACACTCCTGCAAGACATCATCATGGTCCTGTCCTTCTTCTGTCACCAGCCTGTGCAATAGCAGGGCAAATTTTCTCCATCAATTACCTCCAATTGCGTGATGCTCCTGCATTTACCTGCCTTGTTGAAAGGCCCAAAAGCATGATGGGGGTACTTCCTACCCCAGCACAGTATGGGAAAGAGCCCAGCTGCACTGCTGGGTCTCTCATGCTGTCTCATGTTGTGTCCCTCATGCTCCCTTCCACAGGGAGCTGGCCAGTGCCAAGGGGACTGTTCCTGTCATGCTCCCTTCCCACCAAAGGCCCTGCCGGGATCACAACCAGAGATGGTGAGATAAGGTAAGGTGCGGGAAAGGCCTATGTTGGAATCAGCACTTAAACTCAGCAGAGGTTTGCTGGCATGAGTGGAAAGGAACAGAGTAGCAATTTTCTCTAATTCCTACTTTCCACTACTTCCTGAAGTATCACCTCTGCCCCTATTCTGGACTGTTGGGGGACCCTCTGGAATGGTTTGGTGAAGGTGTGAGAAATTGACACAATGGTATGAAGTGTTCACAGACATCATGCCTTGCAAAAGTTACATTATTGTCTATAGTGTGGTCAGGACTAAACTCTGCACCCTGCAACTATGCATTCCAGAGATGAGCTCCCAACAAAACTGTAAACTTTAATTAGACTATTTGTCCCCCCTGCCCCCACCCACATACACCAGGAGTTGGTAAAGGAATTCTACTGTGGCTTCTGTACTTAAAACTGATAGCGCTGTGATGTTGAGATGGCAGTGGGGCCCAATATGACATTTGGGGCCTATCTGTTGTACCTTGCAGCCCTGAAACAGATCATATTGTGATAACTGTCGTCAGTCCTGATGTGTTTCCATTAGTCAAAAACAAAATGACTAAAATCTTGCTTTACATCAGTAAAATGCTATTCTATGGCATTGACCATTTGTGAACCCACACTGTTGACTCCTGAATGCATTGTGCCTGAGTGCATCAGATAAAGATCAGATAAAGATGTAGGGCATGAAAACTGACATTTGCAATATGGAAGGGAAATCTAGACACAATCACTACCCATGCTCTTCCTCTAGCACAAGTGGTGCATCAGACCCTTTATTCCTACCACAAACTCATGGTGACCAAAAAATGGGGTCTACCATATCCCCTCTCAACATACATAGAAGTGATACAACATGCATTGATCATGAAGTTCAAGATGATTGTTGAAAGCTGCTTTGCAGGGAGCACTGGAAAAAAATATAAAAATGTTTTAATGTTTTAATTTTAGTGGGGAAATGGTAGTTGTTGGGGAGAGTGGGATCAGCATTCAGCATTTTCCATGAGCATCCTCAACTAGCCCAGATGCCTCCCATTTGGTTCACAATTGGATTCAGCCAACCAAGTAACCCCATCCCCCAAACTAGAAATAACTTTGCTTATTCAAATCTAAGCACCAATCAGATTTACTTGGCTCATGTAATAAAACCCTCAGTCTCCGAGGAAGGCAAACAAAAATTCCCTCTGAACAACTCTTGGCCATTTCCTCACTACGCTGTCATAGTGCTATTATTCCACTTTCAACATCCTGTGGAATTATGGGGTTTGTGGTTTACTGAGGCCAAAGAGCTCTCTGGCTGAGAATTCTAAAAGCCCCTCCCTACACTGCAAACCCCAGGATTTCATAGGATGTTGGTAGTGGAATTATAGCACTATAACAGTGTAGTGCGGAAATGGCCCTTGTCCAAAAAATCCTGATAGCTGTGCCTTAGAGTCACTATAAGTCACCTTCACTCCCTTTCCATTAAGCCTCTGTGTGTGTGTGTGTGTGTGTGAGAGAGAGAGAGAGAGAGAGAGAGAGAGAGAGAGAATGAATACTGGCATGTTGAATAAGATAAGGTTTCTGCACATAGCAACTTAATAAATTACTTTTGTTGAAGAAGAGACTTACCAATAACCACAATGGCTAAGGAAAAAGAACCCCCCCTCAAACTTTCACACGCACACACACATGGTCTGGCCTGTAGCTTGACACAACACAGTACACTCACAGTGCATGATGCACCACATATGTAAATTTCACACATGGCAAGGATCCTCCTTTCACTTCACTGGAATGGCAGCTCCACCTACAGGAAGGCAGACATGTGGACACCACTTTCCAGTGAGGTGAATGCGGCAATCATGTCAATCTCATGATGAGATGTTTGATGTTCACACCTCTTGCATGTTCAAAGGGAAGCTAGGCTGTAGCAGAATATTGATTTCTGAAGATGGAGAGGAAATTGTGGGAAAGAAGTTTTTCTTTTCTTTACTTTACTTTTCTTTTCTTTTTCTTTTCTTTTCTTTTCTTTTTTTTTTTTGGTGGCTTAATTCACATGTTCTATATCAAATCTACCATCCTGAAATGGAACAGAACCAAAAAAACATGGGATCACAGATGTTTCTCCATCTCAAGTTCTGGTTCTGCCTAATACAAGAGGATAAATTAGGAAACCAGTTGTGAAACTGTGGCAAAAGGACAGAAGGGCTTCTAGTCCTATTCGGTGTTCTGGTTGGACACTGTGGGAAACAGGATGTTACACCGGACAGGCCTTTGGTATTTTGGTTTGATCTAGTACAGCTCTTCATATGCCCTTAAGGTCACAAAGCCAATTAAAATGTACATTCCAGAGTAAATTCTTTATGATTCTTGATGTGTTTACTAAAATTATAAAGAACTTAAGCCATTGATATTTTTTAAAGCCATATGCTCAATAATCTTTGGAGGGGGGGCTGGAAGCATACATTACATTTGGCTGAGTGGATCTTTTGCTGACATAATCTCTAACAAACAATCCCCTTCTGTGATAGAAGTTTATGGGATTGCCTCAGGACTCTACCGGAGTTAAGGTTAAGCACATGTGTAAATATTTGTAAGGCTGTGGCCTTAAGCATGGCTGTTTAGTTTTCCATTTCTTAAACAACAATAAGATCAGGGTCAGAGACTTGGGTCAGAGCCACACTTACATAAGAGAAACATTATGCATATGGCAAACTATACTATGTTTTGTTCAGCCAATGTGTGTACTTTTAGCATCAAGTGTTCCTGTATCTCAACACTTTGACCTATTTTAATGCTTTTAGAAGAGATGCTAATAAATAGTGATATAATGCTGGGGAAAGCCAGTTTTCTGGTTAAAATGGCATTGTTTGCTTATCCTCTTTCAAGTACACAAAGATGAAGATGTTAACCTGCTGGTGCTTTGCAGCATGTAAAAAATCCTCCTAGAGGGCACCAGAGGTGTATCTAGGGTGGGGAAAGTAGAGTACATGCCCCGAGCACCAATGCCAGGAGGCATAAACAAGCCATGCTGGAAGATTTAGTAGATGAGGAGGAAGAAGAGGAGGAGGAGGGGGAGACAGAGACAGTCCTGGAGATGGGGCACAACTTCCCTGCTTGCCCTAGGCACTGTTTACTCTAGATATGCCTCTGGAGGGCACTATACTCATGGTGGTAGATTAGAAGGAAGCAAATTGACTTTTGAAATAAACTGAGCTTATATACTGCCCTGTGAACTGGGGTCTGTTCACTAGTAGGCGTGAATATAACACAGCTTTGAATGTTCTTGCTGATTTATTGCCTATGAGTCAGTCTATATTTTATGTGAAACACTGCTCACAAGAAACAACCACATCATGAACTATACAATCCATCTCATAAATTATGGATCTGGAGGATGAGTCAGAAGGCATAAAAACAGAGGATTCATGCATAAATTCATCCAGATGAATATCTGAATTAAAATCATGACTCCCCCAACCCACCCTAGAAACTGATGCAGTCTGTTAAGGTGGCCATTTTGATGTCCCAATAGCTATGTAATCTGGGTGGTCAGGTGTCAATGGCTGAAGTTTCAGGGAATTATTTTAGTTCTGTGGGGCTCCCAGTAAGGAAACAGATTTCAGGGCAAATGACACACTGTGGCCCATGCCATGCGAAAGGGCCTACGGAGCGTCGCGCGATTGTGAGGAGCGTTTCAGACGATGTCTTCGCAATCACGCAACGCTGCCGGGGCCAGCAGACGCCGATTGCGCACTATTTCATTTTCAGCTTGTAGCTGAAAATGGTGCGCGATCGCGCATTACTCCAGAGCCCCACGTGTACTTACCATGTGTGTGGAGCCTCCGGAGCCGCGGGGCTCACACTTCCTCCCCCTAGCGCAGCCTGGGAAAATGCCCAGCTGCACTGCGGAAGGAAGAGGCAGAGCCCTCGTGTTGCCTGCCAGCCGGCAGGCATTAGCTGCGGAGCCGAAGCACCGGGGACACGAGAGCCTCTTGAAGAGGTTGCTCGCGTGATCCCCGTGCCCCAGCACCAAAAAAAGGTAAGCTGTGGAAAGGGCCTGTTCCTATTCTTCCATATGGGCTATGAGAACCACCACTCAGAGGATCCCAATCTTCCCAAGTCATTTTGACTTCAGTTTTCTACCTCTCCATCAATTCTTGTAGTAACAACAGCAACAATTTCTTGTCAGCTGGTCTTCCTGTATGAATTCAAACATTCTAGCATCCTCCAACTTCTAGAATGATTCAGTTTCAACGAAAGATGTACTTTGAATACTAACTAGCTGCTGGCCTTGAAGAAATGTATCTCTAAATGAGTGTTTTGTTTTGATTCCTCTCTCTTTGCTCAACAATAGTTTGCACTCATGGCCAAGGCATTTGACTGAGTGAACATGATGTTGGAAAAGTGTCTGGAAGAGTGTCTTGTGTTGCTTTGTGGTGATAAATAGCTGAAACACACTCTCCTTCCTTCCTTCTTTCTGTTCTTCCTTCCTTCTTTTTTTTTCTTTTTTCTTTCCTGACTTTTCCCTAGCATGGGACTCAAAACAGATTACTACAGTTTAAAACAACAAGCATAGTTAAAACAGTTAAAAATTCACAGCACACAAAATTTGAAAAACAATTTAAATCATAGAATTGAAACTAGCTAAAAACCATCAAACAACAGCAACAGCAACAGCAACTAAAGGTCTGGCATATTATACAAGTTCTATTTCCCGCAAAAAATCAGTTCTCAAAGTCTTGCCAGAATAATAAGAGTTTGCCTGCTTGTGGAAAAATAGGAAGTCCGCTTTAGCCTCTCTGAGAAGGGAGTTCCAGGATCTAGAAGCAGACATGCAAAACGCCCTCTCTTGTGTTCCCACCAAATCTAACCATGAGGGTAATGGGACAGGGGAAAGTGCCTCTCCACAAGACCTCAAAATTTCATGCAGGTTCATGGGGGAAAGTACAGTCCTTTAAAGAAACTGGACCTGAGCTGAACACAAGCTTAATCATTTGTTTTACTTCCCTATCATATATCATGTGGATTATTGCTGTAACAGAAAAATGACCCTTTAAATAAATTGCTTTCTGTGGATTCTTCTCCATATCCAGGTCTGCAACCGTGGTCTTATTTGTATGTATGAAGACCCATGACCAGAATAGGCATCTACCAAGGACTGCTCTTGAGGTGGTGTGTGGATGATGACTGCTGCTGTTGCAGCTTTTCAATTCCCAGAAGATATTGATAAGCTGTTATGTACAGGCAGGGTCAGCTCTGTTAGTATTTGGATAGGAGACTGCCAATGAATCCCAGGTGCTGTAGGCTATATTTCAGAGGAAGGAACTGACAAAACCACCTCTGAGTATTACCTTGCCTAAGAAAATTCTATGAAATTCATGGGGCTGCCATAAATTGACAAGCAAGTCGAAGATATATACACAAATACACATAGTGTATATGCTTTTCTAAATACAGTAGACATGCAAATGAGTTATTTGGAAGTATCTTGCTGGCATGTCTTTTCTTTGCAGTGGAGGTTGCTGCTCTGTAACCTTTTCCAGTGCTACTCCATATTGCCATATCCTTTACTTTCCATTCTTCTTCCCACTCCACCTCCACAAATGAAGCAGTATATCATCCCAGGCCCGTTGAACATCCTCAGAACTTGTTGAGGGTGTTTTAGGGATTCTCTTCTAGGGATTGTTTCCCTCTCTTTCTCTCTTTAACACAAAATGAAGTCCAGCTTGATTCAATGGTGCTTTCTGAGCCTGGATAGGATTGTGACTTTGTAGTTTAATTGATTTTACTATGGTAAAATCTTGTCCGTCTCTAGTAATCATTTCCCTCAGGCTGAAAGTTTTGAGCCAAATTCTTGCTCAAGGAGTAGTATTTCTCATTTTGGCCAAGTGTTGTATTGGCCCACTTTGGTGCAGCTCAGTTTTATAGCATTGAGCTGCAAAAGGCAAAGACTCCATCTCCCATGTTTTACTGTACTCAGATTGCCCTCCCTTCTCATTGGCACATTGATTTAAAGTGCACAGAGTCCTTTGGTCATTTATTATTGGTTTGGCTTACTGAAAATCACGGATAATTCCCCTTTCTCTGTTCAGCAGCCAGACTTTAGCCAGGTTTTTCTTTTAGAGATCACATACTACCAGTCTTGTATCATCTGTGCAAGCTTCCAATCAGTTTCTACGCTCCATTCAGAGTGGCGATTTTGCTTTCAAGGCTCTTAATGGCGTGGGGCCAGCATATCAGAAAACAAACAAACAAAAAGGCACTCTTATGAGCTTGCCCAGAATTGGGATCCTTAGCAGAGACGCTGCCATATATCCTACCACCCTGAGAGACTAGGTCGGTGGGTACCCAAGACAGGACTTTCTTTCACATGGCACCCCAGCCTTGGAATTCTTTCCGAAGGAATGATTTTGGTTAAAAAAAACAGTTGTTTCAATTAGTTTTTATAGCTTGTTTCTACATGTCTTTCCCCTGCCTTTGTTTTTATTCACTGCACATAGCTGAAGGAGCCTGGGTGAGGTGAGAGACATTAACATAAATGCTTAAATAAATAAATAGTTTCGCACAGAGACTCTGTGTTCAAAACGTAGAAAACTTGAAAGGAGGAACAAAGCACTCATTGCCTTCTCCCAGCGAGTCTCACGGCAAGATCCAATTGTCCTACAGGGCATCTCAGTGTCAGGGAATTCTTTCTCACTGAGGACGGAAAATTTGGCTGATATTCTTTACATCCCCAACCAGGATTGGCCATTTGGTCCTCACAATTAAGCGGCATTTGTAGCAGAATCCACACAGAAAACTAGATCTATAATGTAGGAATTTGTTGCCACTTGCACTGTTGGAAGTTGTTTCTCCACTTTCAGGCATTTTCTGTGGAGTGTTCCTTTTAACAACAAAATAGCAAGGCCAAAAAAGAATATCCATAAATCTAATGATTTGTGCAAGTAGTGTACCTTGGTGTCTTAGTCAATATTGGCTAGCATGCTGTTAGTGAATTACAGTGGTGTAAGTAAGACTTACATTGTACAAATATACATCGTAACTAAGTAAGACTTACACCACCACAACTCATTTTTATTATAGTTGAATAGCTTGGAATCCTGTTCCAACTTTACAACAACAAGAATCCCCACACATTCATCCTCTAAACAGCACAACCTCTCTCCAGAACAAAGCCAATTCCACGTTGTTGGACAATGTAGGGATAAGCAAGTATTTTCCAGCTATTTTCTTGCACTAGGATGTGATACAAGGATGTCATCTACAGAGAGCTTGGACTAGCCCCTGGACATCTCCGCAGATACTGTCGAGAACGCATGTTGCTATAGAAAAATAGCTGGACATGTCCCCATTCATCCCCCCCCCCCCGACAACATTAAAATGGCCATATTGGAGGCCTGTGCTGCTAACATGATGAATTATTGGGGGGGGGGGTGAGGTAGTGTTAGGAGACATAGGTATGGAGATATAACCACATGATACTGGTATGTCTTCCAGTGCAGGAGCTCAGCTATTATGGTTTCGGACAAGTAATCTGCAAATTTCATCATGTTTAGAATTAACAGAACTTGAGATTTTGGGGTTTGTTTTGTTTAAAAAAATTAATCTAGGAGAACAAAACTACTGGACTTGCCTAGCTCTGCTTATGTTATCAGATGGAACATACAAGAAGATGGATGAGCATATTCTAACACTCATACCCCTGATACCGTAGAGATAAATTTCCAGGACATGGAGCAGGAATGCCATTGAGAATCTGACATCCATATTGGCTCTGTTTGCAGTACACAGGCTCAGAGCTCATATTGCCTGTCTTCCCAAATATTCATGTAAATTGTGACTAAATTGCCTTATCATTCTTTCCCCCGATAATACGTGAAATTCCCAATCGCTTTTCACAGAATGAAAACAAAGTACACCAGAGAAAATGCTCTGGGCACAATATTTGCTACCCTAACATTTCTCCAGAAATAAGCTTCTACTTTCAGAAATAAAAGTCTACCACTCACTTCATCCTTGCAGACTCATTTTGCTAGCTGTTTTGCAGCTTGCTTGCTTTCCTTTCTTTCTTTCCCGAAGCTAATGAAGTGTTATGAAAAGGCTTTACAATCAGTATTCTGAGCGAGATAGAACAGCACCCGCATTCTCAGTAAAATCCCTCTAAACATGTAAACTTATTTAAAGAAAGTTTGAGGCTGCAGGCAACACTGATGGTAACTGATAGTTCATTAAAATATCAAGTAGTCAAACCTTTGAAAGAAGAAGAGAAAAGCTTATAGGCCACCTGGGATTGCTAGCAGAATAAAGCTACCAGGCATTTTAGAAGCAACCAAACATTCACAATAAGCTACAGGTAGCTTTTTCCAGTGTATGTGTGTGTGTGTGAACATTCCTCCTCAATTCTGCATTCTGTGATGAAGGTGGGAAGGGAATATTATAACATGCATGTTTTTTGCTGCAAGAAAAGGAATAGCAGTATACCTGTATTAGAGAAATAAAAAGGATGATTCCAGAATTCTGTTTTTAAAGATTTCTTGGAAGTAACTGGTTGCAAATTTGGTTGCACACAACCAGTTATTTGAAGTTAATTCCATCTTCAATAAATAAGGCATTGCTAAGTTAAATTATGAATAAAAAATTTGATGAAGGACTGCCTCACCCTTTTTTAGTGTAACAGAAATTGTTTAGTTATTTTCATCGAAACAGGCGGTGAGAGAAGAAATTTTTTTGTGCCACAGATCAGTGGTTTGTCATATTCAGAATGTTTATTTAAAGGAGGTAAAAGTAGCTGATTTCATTGCTTTTGAGAAATGTGAATATAAAGAATTATTTTTAAAAAACTGTGAAGCATTTAACCACTTGGGAGTAATTTACTCCTTTTTGGAGATCACTTTCCAGGTTCAGTTTTTAACCTGCACAAATATGTCATCCTATAATGGGAGCACCCACAGTATCAGAGCTCTCAGTCTTTCCTTTCAAGTCATTTGAGATGTGTCTATAGGATGTGGTATTCTTATAGATATGTGTGTTTTTGCCTCAGTTAAAAAAAAAAAAACCTGGCAAAAAACTAAGGCCATTTCCACACCGGGCTTCTGAAATGGTGCAGAGCAACCTCTGATGGAGGTCTTCTGCACCGTAGAGTGGACTGGCGTGGACTACTTTTTGTAGTTCCACACCAGAATCCACTCAGGAGCGGCCGGAACTAGCCGCACTGCATGTTTTTTAAAAACCTCTTTTTCGAGGTTTTTAAAAAGCACGGAGTGCGCAGCCCCGTACCGCTCCATCGCCCGGCTCCGACACAGATTTGCAGGCGAGCGCAAGTGCGTGCCTGCAGATCTGCCGGGGGCGGGCTTCCAGCTGGTGAGCTACTCCGGTTGGTGGAGAGCCTCCACCAACCAGAAGCCGCCATTTGGGACGCCGGAGGACTGCGGAGCAGCGAGCTTGCGCTGCTCCACGTCGCGACGGACTTACCCGGCTGCCGGTAAGCTCTGTTTTTGGGCGTTTTTGCCTGTCCCCCCCCCCACATGTGGAAAGGGCCTACAATGCCACCAGAGGACATCCCCTCTGTAACTTACAAAATGTTATTGTTGTAGTTGTTATCTGTACCGCATGAGCAATATGTGTGACTGCTTTACATTGTTCTTCTTTACCCATTTAAACTTACAAAAACCCTGTAAAGAAGATTTGGTGAGTTACATATGCATGCACCATTGCATGCAAACAAATACAGTTAACTGCTCTTGCAATATATAAAGATGCTAATCAAAAAGTAACATGATTTTCCACCTGAACCTCAGGAAGAACTTCTTGACTGTCAGAGCTGTCCAGCAGAGAAATTTGCTGCCTCAGAGTGTGGTGGAGTCTCCGTCTTTGGAGGTTTTTAAACAGAGGCTGGATGGCCATCTGTTAGGAGTGCTTTGATGTGGGTTCCTGCATGGTAGGGGGTTGGACTGGATGGCCCCGTGGTCTCTTCCAACGCTATGATTTTATGATTGCATGATTCTATGTTACAGATAACATTGATACTTGTAAAGAATTATTTCTGAGCTTTGTCTATGCTTATTCTGTCACATGAATTTTAGAAACATAATAAAGATTAATAATAATATTGATCTTCAGAAAAGGAGTGCTTGTGTCTTCCAGAGAAGATGGGGGAAAGGAAGGGAGGAACTGGAGGAAACAAAAGGGGCTATAATTTTCCTGCTGATTTCCACGGGCACTTTCCACAGATTACACCCTGCTATTTCTTAATACTTTGCAGTTCCAGAGCTGTCCTTAGTAACACAGAAGGCTATTATAAATGTTTTTAAGCCTGCTATTTGTACAAAGCTACAGGTGTAAGTTGCCATATGGGTGATATTTTCCCTGGCATAATTTTAGTGAAGCATTAAGGTGTTACTCATGGCTAAATGCCTCTTTAACCAGGTGATTACTGTAAAATAGCACTGGTAACTGCGTGATCTAGCCCTTGTAATGGAAATGGCTCTTGTCTTATATAAATGTTGCTGGGCGGCAGGGAGGGATGAGGAAGGGAAATGATACATAAGGCACTGTATTGTTGTATGAAATCTCTTTTTTTAAACAAAGAAAAGCAACAGAGAACATGTTTTCTATATATTTGTTGTGCGGGATTTCTAAAGTGAGGTTCACACTTTACTGACCAGGCTTTATCAGAGAGGTGAGCTTGCTTCTATCTGTCTTTCACGTACTGCAGTAGAGGCAAGATCTTCACATACCTTTAAGATTTTGTGCATTAAAAAAAATAGCAGGATGTCCCTCCCCCCAATCCGTGCCTACTTTCAAAATTACTCGCGTTTGATCTTGCATTTGGTAATTGTTAAAGTTTAGGTTAATTTTTTAATTTTTTTTTTAAAAAATTAAAATGTTTTTTGTTACTCCAGTACTGGGCAAACTCCACCAAGAGTAAAGGGACAAAGTTACATGGTGACATTCATAGAGTTGGAAGGCACCTTAAAGATCACTGAGTCCAGCTCTTGTCAGTATAGGAAATCTACTATTGTAGCCCTTTAGAAAGGTGGTCGGCTAGTTATGTCCCTCGTTACTAGGGTTGCTTGATTTTCCTATATGTCATTCCTATATTGAGATTGGATTGGATTCCCATTGCCCAAACTCCCCAAAATCATGAAGGCATTTTGAAAAATCCTACTGTCATCACTGGCGTCATTTTCCACCATTCTAAATCTCATGGAGCATCTCCATATATAGAACAGGCTCCCTGAGGCAGTCACACATGGAGGTTTATGAGCACAGCAACAGCAGTGGAAAGGAGGTGTGAAACTAGTACGCTTACCTCTACTCCTACTCCTCATGCCTGGGGGCTACACACTTTTCAGACACCTGAAAAGCGTTCCAGTCTTCCTGAATTCCAGTTTAATCAATAGAACAGCCCATTTATAGCTTCACTCTCTCCTCCAGCAATCCAACCTGCCTTTCCCTACCATTTTGCATAGCAAGGGAAAGGAGGGAGGCAGGAAAGGAAGGCTTGTGCAAATTTTTCCCCACCCCCTTTTCCCTTCCATTGTGTCTTGGCATGAGTTCTTTGCACTGGGGCAAAATGCATGGGAATGGGAGGAGGAGAATAGGGTGGGAGGCACATGCACATGTGATCTTCAAACCCACAAATATGAAGGAGAGAACTGTACTAAAATATACTCTCCCACCTTTCAGGGATAACATCCAGGACTTCTGGCCAAGCAACATCAGAGTGCAGTCACAATGCAAAAGTTATTAATGAGGAAAAACACAAACGCTTAGGAGAGGTTGCAACAGTTTGCTTTTGCCTAAGCCTATTAGGAAGAGCAGGAATCTGCCTCCTTCTATCCTTTCTAGGAGCTGAGTTAATTGAGTTAATTGAATACAAACTACTTTTGCATTCTGAAATCAGATTGCAGCAACTGAAGTAAGCTGAGGACAAAAGGGCAAAAGTGGGAGGAGGAGAGAGAAACTGGAACATTTTTAAAGTAACTTGAAAAGTAGGATGGCAGGTTATTAATTAAAACTGTCCCTACCAAACTGGGATAGTTGGAGGGTGTACTAAAAAAACAATTATATTTGGAAAGTTTCTGGAAAATTATAGCTATCTAAGCAGAACTTAAAACACTTATGGACCAAAGCTCTTTCTTTAGAAAACAAAGATTTTCCCGGCATGCCAAAAAGTTATTCATGAGGGAATCAGGAGAGAGTTCTAGGGCCTCAAACATGACTGTGCACACAACAGAAGGTCTTTTCCTTCTACACAACTAGATAGATACAGTTCTGAGGGATGTTCTCAGTAGGAAGGCAGACACATACAGGGAAATGTGCTAGAGATATCTTAAAACAATGTACTGTATTTGCTGGCATATAAGACTCACTTTTTTCCCCCAAAAAAGTACTATTTGAAAATGGAGTGCGTCTTATACACCAGTGTGTCTTATATGCTGGTAAATAATATTTGCCATTGTATAAATGGGGCGCTTCGGCAAATATGGTATTCTCTTTATTTTGTAAGCTGCCTTGAGTCCCAGCTTGGGGAAAGGATATAAATAAATATACAAATGGATGGAATACAAGTTGCAAAGTCCTTTAAAAGCCATTGCCAGTACTTTGAATTAGACCAGAGCTTTCCAAACTTTTCACGTTGGTGACACACTTCATAGACATGCATGATTTCGCGACACAGTAATTCAGTATTACTAGCAAACCTGAGGTTAAACTAACCCCTTATAAGAGATACAGACACATACATAAATTGTAATAACAAAATGTATGGGGATACAACAAATTTCATGAAAACCTTTCATACATTTTTTAAAATATCTGATAAAAATGTATAAATCCAAGATTGTAGGCAACACACCTACACACTTCAGGGGACACACTAACGTGTTGCAGCACACCGTTTGGAAAGCCCTGAATTAGATTGAAATTAGGAAGTGAATTTGAATTCAGTATTGCTGTATCAACATGACAGCAATATCTTCTGAGTGGTTCCTATTAGTAGCCTGGCTACCACATTTAGCCCTGGGTTTTGTTCCCAGCATCCCCATGTAGAACACCAAAACAAGACATAAGAATTGAATAGGGTGGCCATGTGTCCTACTTTACAGGGGATATTCCTCTGTTTGGAGGTGTGCTGTCTTTGAATGGTTCTTCCATCCAAGTCCAGTTTAAATAGGAATTCATTAGATTGAAATATAATACAGGATACATATTATAAAGGAGAATAAGAAGAGAGGGAGAGCTGGGCCTGCAGCTGCCCTTCAACAGCGAGCACCTAGACAATGGACTGAATAGGTACCTAGGTCACTTGGTCAGAACGGTGAGATGTACTTCAACTTCTAAATTTAGATCTATTCCCATAAATTGGCATTGTAAAATTATGCGTATCTGTGTCATCTTCTTTTTTTGGTGCTGCATTCCCTCTTTTTGGCCTGTGTGAGAGGCACTCTACTAAAGAATGCTAACCTAATGTACAGGTATATCAGTTATGCTGTCATACCAACTCCTTTCTTGTAGTTGTCCATTTGAGCAAATCAGTAATGTAGATGGTTAAAAAAAATGCAAATGAATCATGGCAAACAGGACATTCTCCAGTCCTGGAGTTTCTCTTCATGTGTTAAAGATCTGTGATCTCACTGGTGCAGGTAGTCCCTTCAGTCATGCAGATCACAACTATTTTACACCACCATTGTGTCCAAAGTCACTGGCCATTTCCACACAACTCTTGCGAGTCATGCTGGGAAGGCAGCACAGCAACACTCCACTCTGCATGGAAGGGAGCATGATGGGCCCACCTCTTCCTTCCGCAGCAGAGCCAGGCATTTCCTAGGCTCCACTGGGGAAGGAAGCATCACCATTGTGCTTCCTGCCCTTCCACAGGACAGGTAGCCATGGGAGTGTTGTGTGATTGTGGGTGATGAATGGATTTTATCTGTTTAGCGAATACCCCATGAGCGTGACACATGGGGACGGGATGGCAGCGGGGTGGCGATGACGTCATGTGGAATCACAACCAGCTGACTGCTGCCCCCTGTCCCCATAGTGGGGGACACATAGCAGTGGAAAAGGCCACTGTAGCTGATTCATTACCCGATGGTCAGCCTGCCAGTCCTCTCTGTACTCAGCTAGGCTGGACCTCAGAAGACATACATGCAGCCCAGTGCCAGGCCTTACCAACTTGGTAGATCCTGCCAGAATTTCAGCTCCACTGGCCTATTTTTTTAAGGTGCAGGGGTAGGAAGTTGACATAGCATTAATTTGAGAAAATCCCCCATGTACACGAAGTCAGGAGGACCCAAGCTTAGAGGATGTACGCCCAACACTCTGCGAAAAATTTCTAATACATCCTTGTTTTAGATAATACAATAATCTACTGTATAAAAGTCAATGTTTACCTGTGTGTTTGTGTGCGTCAGGCAGGCGAAGACCTCATACGATTGGCTAAGTGAGATGAGAAAACCTTATATGATTGGCTGCCTAAGAAGATTCTGTGGAATCCTCGGGTTGGCAGTTTAGGGAGAGGCCTTTACAATTCTCAGCCACGTTGTCTTGGGCCTCAGGCCAGTTGCTATGGAGATAAGGAAAATTTACACATACTGGATGAGGCAGTTTGTGGAATTAGAGACACAGAATCTCAAATCTATGTATTTCTACTACATCTAATTCCTGAAGTAAGGTAATTCCTAAGGTATTTCTAACAAGTATTGGCTGGTTGTGAAGATTCTATGGAATTCTGGGGTTTGCAGTTTAGGGAGGGGCCTTTAGAATTCTCAGCCAGAGAATAGGCCAGTTGCTATGGAGAGGAGGCCTAGCAGCAAGATGGAAGAGGGCATTACATTCCCTCAGGTACCCAGCCTCTGTATGTTAAGAACTCTGAATACAGACTGGTTTGGGGAATATGGGGAAAAGTCACAGGTACTGGAATAGGCCAGTTGCTATGGAGATGAGGCCTAGCACCAAGGAGGGGTACAGTGTATTCCCTCAGGATCCCAACTTCTCTATGTTAATAACTTTGAATACAGATTGGATTGGGGAATATGGGGAAGACATTTATTGAGTTCTTAAGAGGAAAACATGCTCATTTCTAATACATTCTAATAGTAATCCTTGGGAAACTTTGACAAAGCAATTTAGAACACAAAATATGGAGAGACATTTTGAACTCTCTTTGCCTCAGCTATAAAACAGAAGTGCAGAAATCAGTGAACAAGCAACAGGTAAAAGGGGTGGAGCGGAACGAGCAGGTACAGTCATACACCATTTTCCTCAATAGCCAAATGTACCTACTTGGTCACTTTATCTTAGAATTAAAGAGGAACGAGACCTTCAGAAGTAGAGGGAGGATGACAACAAGAAAAATAACCAACTAACTAAAAAAAGTTCTAGCCCACCAAGGACAAAAGAGTCAGGAAATGGGGCAATGTCTGCCTTGAGTTAAGCTGACTATTTCCTTTCCACATAGCACTGGAAGTTTGAATTGGTCTTTATACTCTTTGGCTTATTTGATTAGTTCAGAAAACAACGGCTAATGTCCAAAGAGCTATTTTAGATTAATGTACAGTGGAATTTTTGACTCCCCCACTTTGAAGAGCTGATCCTCAAGACATATCACAAATGCTTCTAAAAACATTTTTTCACTTTCAAAAGCAATTTGCCATTCAAAATGAGGGGCTAGTGTCTGGTGGAAAAAATACTCTAAGACAGGGATGGAAATTGTATGGCTCTCCATGTGTTCTGGGACATCAACTCTTAACATTCCTCACCACTGGTTATGCTGCCTAGGGCTGCTGGGAATCTCAGTTCAACCACATGTGAAGGACCACAAGATTCCCAGGCTTGCTATGAAAGATCTTTAGCCTCACAGACTTAAGCTTTTTCTGCCCTACACTGTTATAGTCCTCTTATTCCACTTTCAACGTCCTGTGGAATTCTGGGGTTTGTAGTTTACTGAGGCCAAAGAGCTCTCTGGCTGAGAATTCTAAATGCACCTCCCTAAAATGCAAACCCCAGTATTCCATAGGAAGTTGAAAGTAGAACAATAGCACTATAACAGTGTAGTGCAGAAATGGCCTTAGGTCTATGATTCCTTCAACTTAAAGTGGGCTTTAAACGGTGTCAGTTTGGTTGAGATGTTCATTGGGTTCATAATCTAATGTAAGATTATCCAGTTCACACATGCTGAAGGCAAATATAGATCTAATCATACATACAAAAATCCATACATTGCAATTCTAACCCCAAAAGAATGCATTCAAAGATTCAAACATTTGAAAGCTGCACACAAACATATTGTGCAACTCTATGTATATATGTACACACTGTGTACATTCATGAAAATTGCAAAAAGAAATATACACACATTTCTGTGAAATGGTGTGGAAAGAGTGAACTTTTCAATTTGATATGGACCAGTGTCAGAACAAGCCTGGCAACTGAAAAAAGAAAACACTCCCTCCTTTGTATTGTGAATTAAAAATCTCACAACTCTTTCCATCTTTAAATATATGGTTTTCTGCCAGCAGCAAAATGAAATTAATTATTAAGAAATCTGGGGAGCATACATAGGCCCCAAATATAGACATATGCATGAGAGTGCTTGTGGAGTTTTTGGAGATCCTTTATGATTAAGAAGGTTGCCAGATCCCTGGGCATCCCCTAGAGCCTCCACAGCTCTAGGGCACAGATGAAGTCAGGAAGCTTTAGCCAGGCATACTGGGTTAAAGATTGTTTGGGATGTTACTTTGGCCCTTTTCGCATGGCTTTTGCCACGCGAAAGGGCCCCTGGAGTATCGCATGACTGTGAGGAGCGGTCCACACGACGCACTTGCAATCGCACGATGATCTGGGGCTGGCAGGCACTGATCACACACTATTTCATTTTCGACTTTGAGCCAAAAATGGGCCCTTTCCGCAACACACCTTCTTGCAGAGCTGGGGTGCAGGGATTGTGCGAGCAGCCTCTAGCGAGAGGCTCTTGCATCCCAGTTCCTTCAGCTCTGCAGCTGCTGCCTGCTTGCGCAAGAGCCCCGCCTCTTCCTTCTGTAGTGCAGCCTGGGAGTTTCCTAGGCTGCACTGGGGCAGGAAGTGCAAGCACTGTGGCTCCAGAGCTCCGCAAGCACGGCAAGTGTGTGCGGGGCCCCTGAGCGATGTGCAATCACACACCATTTTTGGCTCGCAGCTGAAAATGAAAAAGCGTGCAGTCGGTGCCTGGCAGCCCCTGGAGCGTCGTGTGATTGTGAGTGCATTGTGTGGACCACTCCTCACATTCGTGCGGCACTCGAGGGGCCCTTTTGCATGGCAAATGGCGTGCTAAAAGGGCCATGGTGTGCGATCACGCATCGCTCCGGGGTCCCGGGTGCACTTGCTGTGCATGCGGAGCTCCGGAGCTACGGCACTCACGCTTCCTGCCCCAGCGCAGCCTGGGAAAATCCCAGGCTGCACTGCGGAAAGAAGAGGAGGAGGTCTCACGCTACCTGCTTGCGAACAGGCAGCAGTTGCGGAGCTGAAGCAACAGGGACATGAGAGCCTCTTGCGAGAGGCTGCTCGCACAATCCCTGCACCCCAGCTCTGTGAAAGGGTGAGTTGCGGAAAGGGCCAAATTGTTCCTCCTCTCCACTTCCCAGCAGACAAAGCTGAGTTGGAAGGGTGAGAGTTCATGTACAATGCCACTTTACTTTCAAATAGGTCATCAGAAAGAAGTCTCAGTTCGTTTCATTAGATCTGTTGATTTGGCTGGTGGTCAAGTTCTCTCACTTCCAACTGCTGAAAACATCCCTCCTATTAGCTAGCATTATGTAGCATTGCAAAGTAGGCCTGGATCTTGCAGTATTGCTATGGAGTATGTCCATGTTGATGAGAGGAAATCACTTTTTCAGCTGCAGTTGGGTTTTCCTCCTCAGAGGGGGAAGAAGAGTTGTTACTGTTCTCTTTAAAAGGAAGAACAAAAAGAAACTGTATTTGTTGTTCATTACACAACATACATTATACTCAGCCTTTTTTCTTCTTCTGAAAGCAAACAGGGTTTCAGGAGAAGGGAGGAGTCCATCCTTGAACATTCTGAAACTGTCCCTCCACTCCTACAGTATCTACACCAGCATGTTTTATTTGTTTGTATTTGCATTCTGAAGACTGAGCAACCCAGAAGGTGTGGAGGTGGAGGCACAGAATGATCTCTTAGGAAAGAGTGGAATTGTGTGTGTGTGTGTGAGAGAGAGAGAGAGAGAGAGAGAGAGAGCTCACAGAGTCAATGACACCTTAGATTCTGGTCCTTGAGATCCCATGCATTCCTCTGCTCACTTTTATTGCTTGCTCCAAAAGTTGTGGGCAAGGACTGGTTTTTCCCTGCACATCTCTCTCACCCTCATGTACTCCATATGAATGTTGTAAAGATAAAGAGAAGAAGTGAACCTGTGTGCACTCACTGTCTTGAACTCATAAGAAGGAAGGAAGGAAGGAAGGAAGGAAGGAAGGAAGGAAGGAAGGAAGGAAGGAAGGAAGGAAGGAAAGAAGGAAGGAAGGAAGGAAGGAAGGAAGGAGGGAAGGAGGGAAGGAGGGAAGGAGGGAAGGAAGGAGGGATTAAAAATGATCAAGCAGCTATCATTTATGTAATTGCATCATGGCTCTAATAATTTGATCTGAACCAATTTTACTATCCTTTTTACAATGAATGTGCAAGCACTGTCATCAAAAGTCAGTTGCTATGCAGCATTTAATGTGTGATGATATATACACAGATATGTGCCTTTGAAGGAACCTTAAAACATTAGAATTCAGAAAGACTAAGTTGAAACAGAAAACTGAACCTTCACATTTCACAGTTCTACCTGCTTGGCAGGGGTTGGATTCTTTCTATGCAGGGTTGCTTTCTTTGTATGAGTCAAGATGTTTTCAAGATGTAGGATAATTATGCCAATTTAAACATTATGAGATTTTTAAAAATGATATGACTATCCTATCTCACTGGGACTCTTTTTTCTTAACCAAAAAAAAAAGGAAAAGAAATACTTGATGGATGATTATAACGGCATGGGATGATTGCTGCTTCTGTCTTGAATTCTGTATAACACCAGTAATGACTAAATAATAGAATCCCATGAGGCACTGGAGTTTTCACATAGATTTTCAAAATGTTCCATCTATCTCCTGTGCTTCTGCTAATCAAACCTTACCTGTAAAACATGGGATCCAGATCTAGATATGTAGGAGTTGGAGCTACACCACACATATGACATATTGGGCTATACAAAGCTTGGGAAAGTTTTATTCCTTGCAAGTCCTATCAATCCCATGTCATGTGCCAAATCATAGCCTGGGACATTCTGGCTGTCATCCTGTTACCAGCATATGAAGGTGTAAATCTGCGTGTTGCTCATATATGTGTTTTCTTGATCACTACAGAGGTTGGTATTCTCTTTCTCGCTCTGCAACAACCAAAGCCTGATTCCCCATCAACTTACCACTGAACCCTTGAAATCCCTCATAGCAATCCCATGACTGGTGGAGGGGGAAATTATAGAAGCATTTGGCCCCATAGCCAGATGCAAAATGATAACGTCATCTGTTCAGATTGCCAGATCCTCTGGAAATCTCAGTGGATGGTGTAAGCATTTCATGTCCGGCTATAAGGATGTAGCCAGATACTTCTCTGACCCCATTTGCTTTCTGCCATCTACTAAATGGCTCTTGGGCACCTTGCTTCACCTCAACAGGTGATTCTGTTGAAGCCCTGGTTGATCTTCAGAACTGGGGAATGAGTAGAGTGATGAACACGGTCAGTCTTTCTGGTTCCCTCCAGAAGCCATGGGATAGCCATGGGAGGGGGTCAGTGTCTCAACAATTATTCCAGGGGGCATTGACTGGCCAGCTAAAGTGTATTTCTGCAGGTGGAAATATTATACTATGCTGTGCCATACAGGATGCCAACCACAATGTCCAGGTCTAAAGGTATGCACTGAGAATCCTGGGAAAGGTTGATCTAATGGCATCATTGACAGACCACCCCCTGTTACTTCACCCCCAAAATCTCATACCCTAGGATGCTCCTGACCTGGCAACTCCCGTGGTAGGAGACTGTCAAACTCTTTCATATCTATTCTCTTGTAGTTAATATCCTTTGAGGATCTCATTCCATTCTCCTCTCCCCACCTAGCTGTGCCTTCTTTTTCTCCATAGATAGGACCCACCACTGATTTGTTTACATCTATATTGTTGCTGGCCTGGGGGATATTAGTGAGACTTCTGTGGACTTCTGCTTGTATAGCATCCCTGCACAAAGAGAGAGAGAGAGAGAGAGAGGAGGAGGTGCTGTCTCTACTTCACCTCAGAACACCTTCAGCTATATGTGAATGCAGGTCTGAGGCCCAGCCAGCAGTCTCCAGTCTGCAGGGATTGAGTGTGTGTCTGAAACAGATTAGAGAATCTGTTTGTGTATCCACCATCCACTCCACTGCTCAACCATCTCCCCTCTTGAGCCATTTGGGGCAGTTTGGGGACTAATGTTGGAGTTCCCTCAATTTGTGGTGCTTGAGGTCTTCACCATTGATGCCGAGGCTGACCTTTTGTGAGCAGCTCAGACTTCACGGTCACCGTGACAACAATGGCTCTGTCCCAAATAGTATCTGGCCGTACTCATGTGCTGAGCACACTCTGGAACTTGCTTTCTGTTTTGTACAGGATGATGATAATCTAGGAATGGAAAAAAATTCTATGGTTTCATTGTCATGAAAAGAAGACCAATTGGTGGGGTTTAGACTTGCTGGAACTCATGAGCTTCTGCAGGGGCTGATTAAGATGGACCACCTCAAGAGGCTGTTGGTTCTCTCCTGAGTATCCCTTGCATGGAGCAGAGCTAACATAGACCCCTAGTTTTCAAAGGTGTTGGCAACAATGAAATAAGTGAGATGGTGACAAGAGCAATGCTGGTGGAAAACTTAGATTAAAGTTTTGCCCTTCACCCTATCAGTGCAGGATCACTGCCAGCATCTTCAGGCAACGTCCTCTTTACAATACATCACTTGCAGAGACTGCCTTGACTCTTTTCTCCAGATTTGCTTCCAGATAGCAGGAAAACCCTCTGTTCACCAGTGTGATCAGTTCTCATTCTCACTACTTTTCACTGAGGTGTAAAGACATATTCTCTGGCCTTTAAAAATTGTTTAATGTCCATTGACTGTTGTGAGGACAATAATTTTACTGCTTAATTTGTTTTTAATGAAGCATATTAGCTGCCATGACCACTCCTTTTTTTGTAGCAGAAAGAGTTGGATAAAAATACACAATAAAATAAAAATGTACTTTCATCTCAATTGCTTTCATCTTGGTTTCTCCATGACAGCTTTTCATGAATCCTGCTATTTTCTCGTGTCAGCATGGCCTACTGACACATTTCATTTAAGGAGAATATTTCTCTTAAAAAAGAAAAAAGAAAAAACCTTCTATGCTTCAGATTTTTAAACAACCTGAAGAGAAGTGCTTCGCTCTCTCGCTTTCTCTCTCTCGCACACACACACACATATACATTTCGGCATTCTTCCAGTCCAATGTGTCAGGGCCTCCAGCTCCCACACACTTGGCAACTTGTTCTGCTTTGTCTGTAGCACCACACTTGGCAGAAGGCCAGACTTGCACTGCGTCACTTAACCTTTCAACCTTCCGCAGAATATTTTGGTGACCCAGAAGCCTTGAAGTATACAAAACATGTGCTTATAATGCTCCTAAGCTATGGCAGGAAAATCTATATGTCTTAATTTCAGTGCACTAGCAACTTGTCAGATGTCAGAGAACATCTACACAAACATTTGTAGAACTCGAAGGGGAAAAAAATGGGAATACGAATAAAAACCTCCTGGGCGGGAATACGCATGCAGCTTCTTGTCTCACTACTTCAGTTTGCTGAAAACTGCTTATCTGCTAGGAAGGATGTTGTGATTTGCATTGTTAGAGTACCTTCCATCACCACAGCACACACATTTTGAGCCCAGGGCCTCTTTACTGAGAGACAATATTTCTCGTTATAAGATAATTATCCAGAGCTTGGAAACTTTACTTTTCAGGCTACGGCTCCCAGAATCCAACAGCCAGTATAGCCTGGAGCATACTGCCTGCAGGATTCTGAGAGTTGTTCATTAAAAAAAAAGTCTCCAAGCTTTGTAAATAGCCATGTGCTCCTGTTATGTTGAACTGTCTGGACTGTGAAAACTTAAAAGATGGATCTCAGGCAATAAAACAGACAGACCTTTGTTGAAGTACCAGAGAGCTTAAACTGAGTATTTTCCAAAACAGTTGTCAGCTGCAGAATAGGTACAGCTTCACATTACAGCAGACATACCAGGTCACTGAGGTTCTTTGAAAAATGTTTGTTTACACTGAAATCTCAGATCGGTAGTAAACCCAGTGACACCTAACTGCCCACATTGGTATCATACAGCAGATTTCATTCCCATTTAGTGCTTGGTTGCATTTGGCAGTACTGTGCCATACAGATATCACTGAAGTTTCTGTACGGGTTATCTGTCTTCCGCATCCAGAGAAAGTTCTTTAACAAATACACTTCTCCCTCAGGTCTGTGACATTTGCTCAGGATGTTTGCTAAGCCATAAACACTTAGCACTCAGCGTCTGACACCGTTTATCATCTTTCTCAGGAACACTTTAAATGAAAAGCTGTTTGAAAAAAATAAAACAAAGCAAAACACACCCTCATGCTCCCAGGCTTAAATGCTGTTCATCTGACAAAGTCCATAGCTTATGAACATTTTGTAAATCTAATGGAAGAATAGGTCATACTTTCTTTCCTGTGTTCTTGGTGTCTGAAAAACTGAGGATAACAGTTACTCTAAAGTTGTTAAATAAACTAGTAAAAAAAAATTATGGCTTCCATTTCTTCTCCCACCATTTTTTCAGTGTAAAAACAACAATTCTTTTCTTTTTTTAACAGCTTGGTCAAGAAACCCCTGAGTCAAGCTAAGCTTATTCACAGAAGACTTATTCAAGCAAAATCAAGTTAAACCAAATTTTACCGGAAGTTCATTCATAAGGGCAAAAATGCATATTTATGAGTGCAACCTAAAGGTTATATGACTGAAAGGTTTCAGAGTCCCACTGAATAGTGTGTTTCTATGTCTAAAGCGCAAACTCATTGAGATACCTACATGTGGTGTTTTACACATAACTTGCAGCAGCAAGAATCATAGATCATACATGGTTAAAAGTTGGATGCACTTTCAGAAGGCTGTCTATCTGAA
Organism: Cyclura pinguis; assembly: GCA_030412105.1. Classification (NCBI taxonomy): domain Eukaryota; kingdom Metazoa; phylum Chordata; class Lepidosauria; order Squamata; family Iguanidae; genus Cyclura; species Cyclura pinguis. The sequence goes on from CM059599.1 coordinate 126,909,955, forward strand.
TATCCTGAGGAGTAAATAAAGTCAACAAATCCATTCTCATTTGCCTTCTCATATTAATCCCAAAATGACTATTCCTTATGTTTTCATCTCAGTGGAAGATTGATTACAACACTAAAGCAGATGACTATTGATGAAACTCTTGGTACTTAGGGAATAAAGTTAAAAATCAATTAATGAACTTCCTGTTATCTCTGTAAAATAAATCTTACCCCATATCTGTCAAGATTGTTCTGAGGTTACGTTTTCCCTGAGCATATGTACCCTCTATCATAAACCTGTGTCATAACCTGCAATAGAGATGTGTGTTTGTATGTATGTGTGTGTTCAAATTGCATCTCAAATTATAGTGACCCCCATGAATCAGAGGAATATTTATCTATATCAAGCAGAGTCCAGCATAGCCAGTGCAATATGAGCTTGTGGTAATAAACAAGAGAAAAACACTAAGGATGCTCTTGTGAGATTAAAAAAAGGAAGAACTTACATTTATTGTTTCAGGAAATCCATCTTGGATTAGGAAAGGAGATAAACAAAAGAAAATTGCCTAAATTTTGGTAGAAGAGTCCCTAAAAGCTGGCTCTAATGAGTGGATGTAAGCCATTCTATGGCAGAAACCTCATGGATGTTTCCTCCCAGACGAAAGAGCTAACTAACTTTTGGAAGAAGGGGGACCTTTTCAGGTAGGAAAGCAGCAAAAAGGCTTGAGTACATAGATCAAAGAAAGAAACAGAGAGGTGAAATAAAAGGGTAGGCATGCTCTCTACAATGACCTCTCACTAACCACTCTATACAAGCATTGATGCCTCTTCTGTTTCTAACATGAATTTCAGAGGGTTTTCTTGAGCAAGGAGTACACAGAGGTGATTTTGCCAGTTCATTAGTTACAGTACCTGATATTCATTGGCTGACTCTGCTTAGCTTCCAAGGCCAGCCAGAATCTTGTCCCTTAAGGTTAGTTAGACCCTAGGAATTATTCATTCCAAGGTTGAAAAACACATTTGTCAAAGGTTAGGAAACACTGTGAGGAAGAATAATAAAACAGCATGAATGTTGCTCTATTTTCTCCTTATATTCTCACATCCTGAAATTCATTCTAAGGAGAAAAGTATATTGCTTTTTCACCAAAAGAACCTGTTTTCTGCATAGAAAATGGGTTTCCTCTGAAGAAAATATTTTTCCATGCCTGGCATCCTGTTCAATTTATTTATGAGATCATAAGCCAGAGTTAGGATCTGAGATTTACGGGGCACACTGAGACAAGCAGCTTCAGCAGGTCCTCATAGGATCTCTCTAGCTGCCTATCTCCCCATGCCCTGTCACAGGGAGGGTGCCTCAGTCATCATTTCCCAGTGCCCCAATCTACAGCACTTCAGAAACCTTCAGCTGGGGTGCTACCTTGTTTAAGAGCTACATTTCTGGGGGCAGAAGCATCAGCAGAAGTCACTATGACAATGGAGGTCCATCATAATAGTTTATGACTGAAGACAGAAGGGTCTTGGTCCCTGTGTTTTTCTCCACAGAATAATTCCTCCCCCAAACTTTGGAATGTAAAACTTTAAGAAGTATATTGCAGGGGAATAGTAACTTGTTTCTCACAATGGGGAGACAACTATAGTAATTATTTGTCCTTGCATGAAAGGACAAAATTGTTGAGGATTTACATCCTTAGTCTGCAGTGTAGAGACCCTATGTAGAGCAAGGTGGGACAGAAAGTAGCCACAGGATTTCTCAGCTTGCTTAGTCCCTCAAGCCAGGAAGTGGAACTTTGGGGACAGGCAAAGCACCAGATTAGGTCAACTTGCTAGGGAAGTTCCAACTCCCTCTTATATATGTATCAAATTCTCCAAGAATGTGCTTGTATCTGCCACCTAGTTTCTAGATAGAAAGCCATATGAATCCCCCCTTTTTTTTCCTTAGAAAGAAGGAGGATGGGGAGTTGGTTCAAGCACGGCTTCCATACAACAAGTTGTTGTATCCATTTCAACCATTAAAATAACAAGCGCACAGGTAATAGGAAAACAAAAGAGAGTTATATCTTATTTAAGAGAAATTTTATCACTTTCCCCTCAGAAGGTTACTACTAGCATTTCAAACAATGAGGACCTAACACAATCCAAGACCTAAACTGATTGTCAGTGTCCAAGTTAAACCTTTGAATAAGTGAGGGAGAAATAATAAGGTTGTTTTAATGATACGAAGAATCCATTCTTCTCAGAAGTGAGTAATTCCATCCAGTCCTCATTCTTGTAGACCTAGAGACTGGGTTTGGTCAGAAATGTCCATGCCATCTACATGACAAATTTAACAAGGGAAGGAAGAAAGGAAGGAAGGAAATGAAACACTTTGGAGTAAGCTACTCCGGTCTGTTCAATCTTTTGAAAAATAAAATTCTGCGGATGCCCATAGCCAACTGGAACTGAAAGTGTGGACAAATAAAATGAAACTGAGTTTTATAGGGGCAAAGATGAAGGATAAGTTTTTAGAGAATCATTTTTAGATGACAAAGCTATGGTTCTTGGGCACCTTTCCAGTGACCATGGGATAGCCTGGAAATCCTTTTCTGAGCACAATGACAGAGTTCTTACCTCGTATGAGGAGACCCCTTTTCATTCCCTCCCCTTCCTCTACAGATTTATCCATATCCATAACTCCTGTCAGTGTTGCGGCATTCCAAAAGGAAAAACATGGATGGATTTGGGATTATAGCATGTGCAGAACATGAAAGGCTCTGGATTTACAGTATATAGATATGTAGATCCAAAGGCCTTCCAGTAACATCCCAAGCACAGGAGGATGGCATAATTAAGACCTAAATTACTACCTTCCCATTGTGTACACTGAAAAGAAATTATTAAATCAAATGATAAACAAAAGGGGGCAAACCAATGAATGTTCTTCCTGCACTTGCACACAGTTAACAGAGCTTAGGAAATATTAGATTGCTTCAGCCTTGGATGATACTGACCTAGCACTGCGACTCCTCTGTAAATGGATCTCTTTAAATGGATGTTTTTGTTTGAATTATGGGGCATTTTATATGTATTTTCTTATTAGTGAGGTTCGGCGCTATCTCTCCTGGAAAGGCAGGAGTGTGAGCAATAAAATTAAATAAATAAGTAAACAGTAGTAATGTGCCAACAATAGCTGTGGAAAACCACTGAAAACAGAAACGTATATAGTATATTGTTCCACCCAATAATAATTAAAAAAACATTTTGAAACTGGAGGGGAAGAAGAGGCATGAGTCAAACCTGTGAACAATCTCAAAAAGTACGTCAAGTGGTTTATGTGTATTCCTGTGGTTTACTGAAGATCATCCCAAATGTCAGCTGACAACTAGGAACTTCTCCAGATAAGACATCGCCAAACTCGACATACAGTAAATAGGTCACTTTCTCCCAAGTTACTTTGGCCTTTCAAGTAGGCCAAGCTTCTGTCAGCTTCTTCAGCTCCTGAGCAGCTCCCTTAGGGAAATGTGGAATGATTAGTGGATTGTATGCAAGATAAAAGTGTTTAATGAGAAGGAAATGATTGGGCATATTGTGTGAGTCTTTTGCATGTTGCTTCTTGGGAAACTATACATGAGTTCAAGCCATTATTTTCACAGAAGGGAAATTTTCGCAGAAGGGAATTGGTTCAATTGAGAAGTTTAATGCTCAGTGGAAACCTCCCTGCTTCCAGATGCAGAAAGTGTCTCCCAAACTGGGCAAAATGCCTCCTGAAGTGATAGGGCTACCAGATCTCAGGGGCTATCCCTAAGTCTCAGGTCTGGCTGCTCTCTTCCAAGCTGGAGGATGAGTGAATGAATCTCAGGGTGGAAAAAAAAGATACTGTTTTTTTTAAAAAAAAAAAATTGTGTGCCACATTTCTGTGGGCTGCTCCCAAGCAGCTACTATAGACTCTCTGGTAAAAGGGGAAGAAGCCCAACAACTCTGTCCCCTCCAACTTCTCCCTCTAAAAGTTTCTGGTATTGGGGTTTAGCAGAAAGGAGCAGTCAGCATGAAGAAATAATGGTCTACCTAAGGATTTGCTTCCTCAGATTCACTGAACATGGTACTGCAGGAATGATGCTTTGACACTTTTCATCTCTTATTATTAATTTTCCAGGTTTTGCTCCCATCTTCTTCACCTTATCCTAAATGGTTGAAGCCACAGCACAGTTTTCTTTCTTACTGTCACATGCATGTACACTGTACCACTGTTACAAAAAAGGGGAGAGGTATGAATGTTCTTATTTGGATTTATTTAGTACTTGACACTTTTAGCTTTTAATTCATTATTGAATTTCATTATTTCACTGAGGGAGGTTAAAATGCAAAGCCTTGAATACCAAAACCAAAAGTTTGAAGCAGGCCCAGCATGTTCACTGGTAGCCAGTGAAGGGACCTAAGAGGAGAAGAAACAGGTGAATTTTTAGGGAAATTTAAAACAACCTGGACAGCATTGTTCTGAATTAAACCAGAGGTAGAAGAGAGCAGGAAGGCAACCTGCCAGTAAACTGTTACAATAATCCAGGCATGTGATAACCAAGGCATGGACAAGCAGATGGTCAGTCTCTACAGTCAGGAACCTCTGGATCCTGTGAATGTTCAAAAGATGGAAATTACATGTCTTTGCTGTTGCTTCAATAAAGGGGCACAGAGATAGGGGATCATTCAGCAGGACTCTGAGGTTCCTATCTTCTCATTTGTTAGATTTTGTGTTTTAACTTCAGTGACATGCTGTGCATTACTATAGCTGTTACTTAGTGGCATCATCAGGGACCAAAACTTAAAACATCACTGAGGCCCACCTGCTGTTACATCACCAGAAGACATCCTTAGAACTGGGGCTCTGTAATCTCAGGGTCTGAGATGCGTCTGACCTGGAAACCCTAACTGACAATGGCAGGTTCTCTAGGCCTAGATCCAAAGCGCCTTATGCAAAGCAGTATGCTATATATGTCCTCAGGCACATAACAAGCCTTCTGTTCCATTGCTGAAGAAACAACCAGCATTGTCAGTTGTGGTGGCCACAGTGAAGGGCAAGACTAATGGATGCCTTGCTCTTTTTTTTAAACCTCTTTTCCTTATCAAGCAATCAACATTTACACAGATGACATTCCAGAAGGACATTTTCTCTAATTTTCACCACTGAGCTTCTATATTCTTTTCAGGGGGATAGGTCAATATGCATATCCTAGAAATGAATATTATGGCCTTGATTCCTCAGTCAGATATAATTTCTGGAGCTTTGAATACATAAACCCTTTTAAAGAGCTGCTTAGTCAAGCCATAACTGTCACAGTGTCGAGCATGAGAATTTTCTGCAAAGATACTTGAACCACAGAAATCAACTGCAACTTCAGCTGAAGGCACCTTTTTAAAGAGAAAGGTGTTTACTGCACCACTGAATGCTTACACAGAATGGGAAAGCTACACAGCCGCAGGAAGGAAACTCTACAGCACTGGAATTCTTAGACTTCTTTGTCCTTTTATGATTGACAGTAATATTGTTTTTGAGCATTGAGTTATGAAAAGGGATGCATGAGAAACCCAACTGAGAAATGTTTTACGGAAACCCCCAACTTTTATCAAACTTCTCTGAAATGTTTCAGCCATGTAGGAATTCTCAGATTTGCTTCTAATTTGACTTTTTGATCAACTGTCAATAACAACTGTGGTTATGAAGAATCCCTCTCCACAGTAGGCAGTGCCCATAGGAATGCCAGACTGAAGTCCCAGAACCCCTGGCAAAAGGATCCTTACATCGTGAAATGTCTCTACTGCCAATCATCATAAGTATTCCTAGAGGGCTCTGCTTGTGGTGCCAAGCTAATGCAATTATGTTATCATCAGTCAAAGTGAAGAAAGAACATTCTGCCCCAGAAAAAAAGTATAATTACACCAGCTTTGCATCAAGAATCTAAACATATGGCAGATCAAAGAATCACTGATGCAGTTAAGCCAGAGTCATGCTAACCTGCTGGTATGCCTGATGAAGAGGTAGAGAAATGTCCTCTTGTCAGTTTCTCCAGAGGAGAGTATACCGATGAGGTGACACATAACTGTTTCTTATTTGATAAAGCGATTTCACAGTGGCATTCTTCATGTCATCTCGACCCACCTGCTAACTGTTCATGCTGCTCTGAATGGAATTAGATAAGCTGTTGAATATGTTAAAGGTACATAGTGACAGCAAAGACAACTTTTTCGATTATTTATTGCATGACAAACTTTCACATATTATTAGGCCAGTTTCCTGTTAGTAACCTAAGCAAGTGTAAAGTTCAACATATGTCTGCATATGTCTTTTTCAATCATCGCAGAGATTGATGTTCTTTCCCTCCCTCCATGATGACCAATGTGCCCCTCCCCAGGACTCACCATTTCACTGCCATAGTCCCCACCATGGCCATTTAGTGGCTGGTGCGGTGTGGGAAAAGGAGTGGAGAAGGATCTGGCTATGTCCCCATAGCCAAAGGCAGAAAGATTACATCATCCACAGAGGAGACATCCAATCGCTCTGGTGGATGCTTTCAGAAAAAAAGGAGAAGAAAATCCTAATTCAGTACTAACTCAGCTAAATACAGATCCAGGGCTTCAGTGGAAAAGTATCAGTTTTGTTTTCTTCCATGTTTTCTTTTCTTAAAAAGGGCAACCACTAGTCATTCCCTCTGTGAAGAAACGTTCAAAGTTATAGAATCATAAAGTTGGAAGAGACCCCAGGGGCCATCGAGTCCAACCCCCTGCTATGCAGGAACACCTATTAAAGCATTCCCAACAGATGGCCATCCAGCCTCTGCTTAAAAAACCTGCAAAGAAGGAGACTCCACGACACTCCGAGGCAGCATATTCCACCGCCGGACACCTCTGACCATCAGGAAGTTCTTCCTGAGGCTCAAGTGGAATCTCCTTTCCTGCAGCTTGAATCCATTGTCCTAGTCTCTGGAGTAGCAGAAAACAAGCCCGCTCCCTCCGCAACCTTGATACAACCACAGATGCCTACTCTGATCCTACTTATATTCTGACAATAACATTGAAGGTCCTAATAATGTCACCCACAATATCTACTCTGTTCTGTGAGCTGCCTTAGGTCCCAGGTCAAGAAAAAATGCAGAGCATAAATTAAATAAATAAATACATTTTATGCCATCCTCTGTCGGCAATGCCCCTCTGTTCTCTACACTGGACAAGCAAGAAAGTCTCTGCACAAGAGAATAGCATAAATTGTCTCAAATCTGACATTATAAAGGCAATACTCTCAAAGAAGTTGAAGAATATTTCAATCTCCCTGGACAAAAAATCATTGAGCTTCAAGTAGTTGTTCTGGAACAAAGAAAAAAAATCAAATGAAAATTGGGAATAGAAACAGCTGAACTGGGATATATTCACAAATTCCATTCCATCAGCAGAGGTCTGAACAGAGATAATAAGGTGGGTGGTTGTTTCTTTTCTTTTCTTTCATTATTTTTTTAGCATGCTACATTAACTAATATATGGGTCTCATAACAGTCGCATACGTAACAAAAGAATTATTTTCAGAAAGTCTTTTACTTTTAGGGAACTAATTTAGGAGCGAGCAGAATGCATTGCTTTGTATTCCAAGATTAATAGGACAGCTGCTTGACAGACCTCTGTCATCTTACACAACCCTTGAAGATTTATGGCCACTGTCACAATTTGCACCTTTCTATATGCCAGTATACTCTGATCTAAAATAATTATATCATCCTAAAGGTACTGTTAGTTTCCCTTCCCTTCCTCCCCTCCTTTCCCTTTTTATACTGAAACAAACTAACACAGCTATCCTTTGAATCCACCTAGAAGGTTAATTGAAATGTTTATGGCTCAAAGATTGTGAATTGCTTGATGTGCAGCAACTTGAGTAGTTGTGAAAGTCTGTGGCAACTTGAGAAAGAGTTCACTGTAGCTCCATTGTGAAACAACTGCAAATCAGAGAGAGTTTTGAGTTTGGGTGGAATGGAGTGCTCTTCCCTTTTCTCCGAGTAGCCACAATCTTCCACCATATTTATATAATTAGAAGAGAAAACTTCCATGCCAGAGAACCTATCTTTAGAAGGATATCTTGGGACATGGAGCCTCTTAGGAATGCCTCTAGTGAGTGGAAGAATATATTTAGAAGCTCTCAACTTCAATGATCAGCACCACAACTAGGGCTGAGATGAGCAGTGTCTAATTCACTGCAAATGCAAGTGACTCACACTTCTCACTTCTTCTACTTCTTGAACAAAATGCTACTCACATTCTCTCATATTATGATTAGCAATGTTTTGCCATTTCTGTGGTTTACTCACATCTTGTGTTGAAAGTGACACACATCTCTGTTCAGATAACATTATTTAAGGTTGATTTAAGGTGTGAAAAAAAATCCTACATTACAGTTACTTATCTGTGGGATTTTCATTCTTTCCATGTATATTGACATATACAACCATAAACACTCTTTTCTGTGTTTCTGTGGTATACGTAGGAGTGGGAAAACCCTGAGTGAAGCAAAGGATTGTGACAGCATAACACCACACTCTCTCAGACCCAGAAAAACTCTATGATAGGTTCACCCTAGGGTTGCCAAAAGTCAGAAATGACTTGAAGGCAAACAACAATAAGGTATCATGTGAATTGTTTCATAAATGATATAGTGGATATCTGTGCAGGAAACCTGTAATACTTCCCTTTGTTGTGAGGTGCAGAAAGCACAGTGAGCTGCTTTAAGCCCCTGGGCTCCACTTTTGCAGCAAATGAAGCCCCCTGCTAGTCCCCAACATTACCCCAACCAAGGGGTAATTTTTGACAGAAAACAGCACAGAAGCCTCCTCCAAAGTGCAAAAGCATTTCCCACCCCTCAGAATCCCACCCCACCTTCAAATACTTCTTCATTGGATCGCCTCTCAAAATGGAAACAGGAAGTGATGTGACATCATGGCCATTTCTGCACTACACTTTTATAGCACTATTATTCCACTTTCAATCTCCTGTGGAATTCTAGGGTATGTATTTTACTGAGGCCCAAGAGCTCTCTGGCTGAGAATTCTAAATGCCCCTCCCTAAACTGCAAACCCCAGGATTCTACAGGATGTTGAAAGTGGCATAATCGCACTATAAGCAGTGTAGTGCAGAAATGGCCCATGACTGCTCATCATTTAGAGGGACACTGAGAAAAAACCCTGAAATATCTTGGCACGCAGAAGGCTGCGTGTGGCCTGTGAGAAGGTCTGGAGGGAGTTGTCCCCTTGCTTCCATGCAGTGGCCCACTCCTGCTCCCTGTGATTCTGACAAGGTACAGCCATTATAATAATCCAAACGGCTTAAATTAGATGTGGATAATGCAGGACATTTGTCCGGAATAAAGATGCACTCATATTGCAAGTTAATTTCCTGTTAATTCAGGGGCAGAGAATAGGCAGCCCTGGGCCCACCTACAGCCCTTCAACCAGGCTGTTTGTGTGTCTAGTTGAGCCTCCAAGACTCCTTTGGACATCCCTTTCTCTGGTCTAAAACAAGGATCAATTGCCTCTCCCAGATGCCCACAAACCAGAAAAATTTCCTTTTAAATAGATCACACGCACACACGCACACACTTTTTTTTAAAAAAAAAAAACCTAAATGTAGGCTGTTGGGGAGCATTTTGCAAGTCTCTGTGCCCCCAAGAGCCCCCGTGACAGAAAGCTAGTCCCCAGACCCACCAAAGTTGTATATCTCTATATTAACAACAACCCGATGATTGTAATTATTTCAGTTCTTTGAAATAATTACATTCCTTTTGTTCAGTCACAACCCTATGCAAACATCATGAAGCCAGTGACAGGGAAACATCCTCTTTTCACATAAAAAAGCCAATAAGCATAGAAATGAAGTTTGAGCTTTCTGTTCAAAAATTAAATGTATTGCATTTCTTCTACTTTTTCTTCAGTGCCCCTTTGACACAGCACATTTCTACTGTATATAACATACACATGTTTTGAATGTTTCAGATGATTTGTCACATGGCATAATAGTGATATAACTTACACATGTAAAAATACGCAATTTCAGTACTCACTAGTAATATATCATTGTAGCTCCCCTCCATTAAAAAAAGCTTATTTACTATAAACAAAATTTATTACAGTATCTCCACTCACATGACTTCAGCATGTTTCTCCCTTGTTTATCTAAAAAAAAAAAAAAATGCAGTCCAGCCTACTTTCCATTTATTTGCCTAATATATAACATAAAACTATTATTTGGGAGCATTTTGAACAATGTTAAAGACTAGGGCCTTTTTCGCATGGCATTTGCCATGCGAAAGGGCCTCCGGAGCAACGCGCGATTGCGAGGAGTGTTTCAGATGACATCCTCGCAATTGTGCGACGCTGCTGGGGGCAGCAGGTGCTGATCGCGCACTATTTCATTTTTGGCTTGTGGCCGAAAATGATGCGCGACTGCACATCACTCCAGGGCCCCGCGCGCACTTAGCGTGCATGCGGAGCCTCCGAAACCGCAGCGCTTGCGCTTCCTTCCTCAGTGCAGCCTGGGAAAATGCCCGGCTGCACTGCAGAAGGAAGAGGCGGAGCCCTCATGTTGCCTGCCAGCTGGCAGGCAACAACTGCAGAGCTGAAGCAGCGGGGATGTGAGAGCCTCTCGAAAGAGGCTGCTCACGTGATCCCCACGCCCCATCACAGAGAAAAGGTAAGTTGCGGAAAGGGCCTAAGTTGGAAACTATGAACCCTAGTATTCCATTAAAAAAAAAAAAGGAACTGCTAATTCTACTAAGAAACTTGTCTTTCTGTGTTTTTTTCCATGAATGAAAATGTTGCAGCCTCAGTGAATAAATCACTCTCTAATGCTGTATGACCTACATATTTACCTATATTCTGATTGACTTGGACTCAAGTTGGACTTAAGTCACTTCAGTGACTTGACTTGGACTCAACTCAGCAATAAATGACACACTGACTTGACTAGATGACTCATCACTTGTATATTTTTAGTGACTGACCTGCTGCACTTGGTTCAGTAACATAGCACATTCATCCAGAAACCTTACAACTTTGAACAATGTTCCATTTTCTTTTCCCCTACTGGTCACATGATGATCTGTCTCAAACCCTAAGCATGGATGCTTTTCTCAGAGGGGAACAGCAAATGGGTTAGGCAGTGGGCTTGAGGCAGGGTGGAGTTCTGGTCCACAGCCTGTCCTACTGCATATTGGAAGAGCCTTCTAAAACTTTTCCTGAGAGCAGAAGGCAAGACTTGTCCCCAGAGCACAGGATGCATTTCTCAGAAGGAAACAGCAAATGTGTTAGGCAATGGGCTTGAGGAGGAAGGATCCTTCCTTCTAAAGCTTTTGGAATTTCAGCAATTCAGTTCCAAAGCTGCAGACTCTTTTATTCCCATTGACACAAAACCCTCCAGCTTTGAGAAGGGGGGTGAGAAGGATCCTATTCCCCACTTCTGAAGCTGAGATGGCAAACTTGCAAACATGGAGAGCTGATTCTACTTAGATTGTTAAAACAGACTTTATTTGACTCTTCCCAGAAATTCTGGAATATAGGTTGGGGTATAAAGTTGGCTCCCAGACCTGAGACTTGACTTGAAAGTATCTTGAAAGAAGTTGAGACTTGACGTGAGATTTGAAGGTAGGGACTTGAGACTTGAGACTTACAGTAAAAGACTTAAATACATCACTGGTTGAAAGGGACACCAAGATTCATACAGAACACAGCAAGGAACCTAAAATCATTTACGAGGACAGGGAAGCCTAATTTGTGAGTTGAGACGAGCATGAATTGATAATGCAATTAATTAAGAACCATTTATGTTCCCCTTATTACATCAGAATATGTATATTACAATCTTCTATGCATTGACTGAGGTCTTGTTATACAGTACACTTCAGTAGTTTTCCACTATTAGTAATTGTAAGATTGGATTGCTGTTATGTCCTTTGTATGTTCCTCCTTTTAAGACTGGTCTTCTGGCCACAGCCTGGTTAGTGCTCCAATTTTGTGTAGGCCTGAGTGTGATCTGGAATGAAGCTAGGGAGCACTCATCTTAACGTTAACATGTCTGTATTACTGTTAACTTGAAGATGAATATTAATTGGATAAAATAAATCTACTGTGCTAATTATTACATTTTTTAAAATGGTGAAAAATCACCAACCCCTACCATTACCCTGAAAAATGATTAATTAAAATAACATGAGTTATTAGTCATTACTCAAACCATTAAAATTGCTGACACTAAAAGGATTACAACTAGGACTTAAAAACATTTCTAACAATTATAATAAACAATAGGCAACACATTAATTTTCAATAAATTATTTCCAGACTCTGATTTGAAGATAACTTGGAGCAAAGCTTTTAGCACATCATCTCACATTCTGTGGAATTTCCTGATAGCTGATGTCGGACATGTGCCTGTGTTCTTTTAGTTGTGTCATCAGCTAAATATTTTTATTCAAGCAAGCATCTCCTGACTAAATTATCAGTCACATTTTTGATACACAGACATACACTGAGATTCTGCACACTACTTTGGGATTTTCAAAGAAAATGGTTTAAAAAATGGTTTAAAGCAGTGTTTCTTAATCTTTTCTTAATCTTACAGGGACTTCCTGTAAATATAATTTATTGCCATGGACCCTCAAGACATAACTCAAGATTTAAATATTTAAATTTAGATTTAAACATTTAAATTCAGATTTAAATATTCAAATATTTATTTATTGTTTATTAAAGGCTTCTGGAGACTAGGACTTGAACCTCCACTTAAACACTTGGTGACCTTGGGCAAGTCGCATTCTCTCAGCCTCAGAGAAAGCCAAAGGCAAACCCCCTCTGAACAAATCTTGCTTAAAACCCCTGTGAAAAGTTCACCTTAAGGTTGCCATAAGTGAGAAATAACTCAAAGGTTCACAACAACAAAGTGCCGTTGACAGGGGGAATTTGCTTCTAGCCATCTTATCTCTCCCCTTTGGAAAAAAAATAACTTATGGTGACTCTAAGGCAAGCCTATCATGGGGATTTTCTTGGCAAGAATTGTCGCTGTTGGTGTCCAGCAGCAAGGCTTCACGGACCCCTGTGAGGGCTCACAAATACCCAGGGGTCCCCAGACCCCACATTAAGAACCACTGGTTGAAAGAATTACAGATAATTGAGTAATAAAATGAGGAGCTCAGTGCCTGAAGTGGGATTGTAACTTGCCACATCTGGGTGAAACTGACTGAATGAGAACACAGGAAGGAGAAAAAAAAAGATGTATGCCCCGTACATAAATAAAAATTGTGTGTATTCACACAGTAACACTGAGGTGCAGCAAAACAGTTAATAGAAAAGAAAGAAATGTTTGGATGAGAATTCTAGCATGTGTCTGAGTGAAATAATTTACTTCTCTAAAAATTCTACCCTGCAATGGCTCTGTAAGAAATAGAGAACACAGCTTGCATTCATTTGTTTTGCCCACTGCATATATTTCACATAGCCATTTTTCTGGTATTGTTTTAAAGCATGCTATGAGTGAAAAGCATATAAACAAAGCACATTTGTTTCTTTTTGTTCCATTTCCTCTCCTCCTCCCTTCTCCCATTATAAATCAGATATCTGAACTTCCATCTGGATTTATTTTTATTTTAAGTGTGTGTGCATTTGGTAGTGGAGAATTGAAATGATCCTTTGTTGCTGCTGCTGCTGCTGCTGCATAAAAGATCATGTCTTTTCAAAATGCATAGAGCTAGTCGGACTTGCAAGCTGAAATCCTCACAGTTATTAATGAAGGTACTGATGTAATGAGGTAGTGTATTAGGCCATTTCTGCACTAGACTGGTATAGTGCTATTATTCCACTATTATTCCTATGGATTCCTGGGGGTTGCAGTTTAGGGAGGGGCCTCAAAGGCAAACCCCAGGATTCCATAGGATGTTGAAAATGGAATAATAGCACTATAACAGTCCAGTGCAGAAATGTCCCTAGACTGCATAGGATAGGTGCTCTGGTTTCATTGGTTTCTCACAATTGTGATAGCTTTCCATTCAAAAGGATTGCTGCAGCAAAGAGCTCATTTAGTCTGTGCATCACACAGTTCTACAAAGTGGATTTGTAGTTCTAAGAGAACTGAGAGGGAAGTCTGAGCACTTGTCCGGCATACGCAGTGTGTAACATAACATAAATCGACTCATTGTAAACCGGGACTCTGTGTTCTCTTGAATAACCAAGGCAGTATTAAAATAGATCCATCAGATGCTTCCAGTAATATTCACTATGGCCTAATTAGAAATGCAAGGTGGCACTGAAGCAACATGATACTGTCAGCCTGGCCACGCTCACACAATGAAGAACTCACATACTAATCATTCAGGGAACCCCATTCATTTCAATGGTGGAAAGAAAACCATTGGTGTAAACAATCTGTGGACAGATTAGCTACCTCCATTAGAATGAAAGAGACAGCTGCTCTGGGCAAAGAAGTGGGCACTGGAGTTCCCAGCAGCAGAACAAATACAGAGGATCAAACATACATTCCCAAATAATACAGTGAACACACACCTTACTCATTCTGTTTTGGTTCAAGATTATCCCACCTGCCATAGTGAAAATATCGAACTTACACTAGAGGCCAAAAGGTCACAATCATATTTGCATATTGATAGAGAATGGTTTTAGAAATATTTTAATTATTTATTAATTGATGATTTGGTTCTTTTTGCTGGTTCTTATTAATGGCTGGTTTCTTTGAAGTGTGTGTGTGTGTGTGTGTGTGTGTGTGTGTTTGTATTTGGCCATTGAAAGTCATCCTGAGAGGGTTTTAAACTTTAAAAATAAAGACTGTGGAAAAATAAAGATTTTTAAAATTTAGATAATTAATTTACTTAAAAATAGCAGGCGCCGCACCTCACAGGCCACTTTCTTTGTTGTACTGATCTCCAGAATTCTACCTGCTGCACGCACCAGACCCGTTTTCAGGAACTTCTAGAAGGTCCAAGGTCACTGAGGTTAGACTTGAGAAGGAAAGGGATGAGGGAGGCACTGTCAGGAGAACCCATTCACATTCTCTGATCTGCTTACTGGTTTCAGCTCTTTGCTCACACTTTACGGAGCACTGGAATGTCTAACTGAAAATGTCCAAAGCACTGGGAAATTGTTCAAAACATTTCTTAAACCAGTAAATCATTTTGCTATATCACTACATATTTCCTGTCTCTGGAAAGCAGAATCAGGTGAATTTTCTCCAGCTTTCGATATCCAAAGACCTGTAAGAGATTGCTAACAGGTGTGATCACTGTCTTCCTACACTATGTTAATAAAAACAATAGATCATCTTAATTTTACAAGATTCAGCACTATAGATTGCTCCATTTCCAGAAGTTTCTTTTGTGTGGTGCCACAACAAATTATGTGATGGGGTGCCATTTTTTGATGAAGGATATCTTTTTAGCTAAAATGAAAGTAGAAGTAGAAATTATTGAAGGTCTTGCAGTTACCTAGATGAATAAAATCTGTCCTTGTTCTTCACATTCAAAGTCCACATATTCTTTCAAAATGTGCCTGAAAGTATTAAATTGGCAAGAACTTAAAAGAGCTTTCACTTCCTTAAGGCATCCATGAGCTTGTAGCCAGAGCTTGTAATATTGTTTGGGATGGATAATTATGTCACTGTGGAATAGGAATTGTGGATGATTTGCCCCATTATCTTCTTGAATGTACTTCAAACTCATTACAGACATGAAAGTAGTATTCTCCATTTTGATATATCTTTTCTCCCGGCAGCCTAGGAACAACAATCTTTACTGTGCTGTATTAATCCTGGAGAAACTAGAAATACTGCAAACTTTTTAGAAGTTGCTTAGTTAAGAAAAGATAGTATGCTTTCTTCAATAACAACCAATGATTAAAATGATTAAAATCAGTGAAAAAATAATTAGAAGAAAGTCCAAATGATTATGACAATGATGATGATGATGATTTATAATGCCTTTTCCATTAAAGGGTGGAACATCAGACAACAACAATAAAACTTAACATTATAAATATATATAAAACCCCCAACATCCCACCAGCCACTACCTACCGCAACCACCTCAGGCACAACTCAGCTGCTTAATCTAGTGAGTCAAAGAGGAAAATATAATCTGTTTTATGCTGTTTTGATTATATATTCAACCTGGGGGGAACGTGCCGATGAGTGTGAATTATGTTTTGTTTTAAGATCAAGTGTAAGGGAGCAAATACGATTAATGAATTTGTCAAGTGTTTCTTTTTTTTAATCTCAACAAAAAGAAAAAGAATGTCTTCAATCTCTTATGAAAATGGTGAGATCCAGCTGGAAATCCAAAGGAAGGCTCACAGCCTTGATAGAGCTGTGTGTGTTGTTGAGACAGACAATAATCCTTTGCTTGTACATCTTAAATTCCTAAATGGTGCATACTATGCCAGCCAAGCTGCCAGGTACTGTGGGAGATGAAAGTGCAGAGTCCTAAGTGCAAGAAACTGGCCCTAGCCCAAAAAGCTGGCCCTAGCCCAACTGGTAGCCAGTGAAGGTTATAATGGAGGGGCCCCTCAGACTCATCAGGGGTGAAGGAAGTTGCTGGTTGTGGTCCCAAGCAAGTTGCTTAGAGCCACCTTCCCCCACCACACACGCACTCCAGTCTAGCTTCCTTTTCTCAAGCTCCCTTTCACTTTTGTGGGCCTGGGAGGAGAAACCAATCAGCAGTCAAGGGGAGGATGCTTCTCAGCAAACACTGAAGCCACAGACTTCACTCCAGTCCATCTGAGTATAAATTTAGGGGTTCTTAGTACCATTTGGTAGTTCAGTTTCAACGTCCTTCCTGCCTACTGTGTCCCTTTTGATTGATTGATTGATTGATTGATTGATTGATTGACTGATTGATTTTAATACTAACAATCTAATATACAATCATTGTTACAATCAAAATGCAATCAAAGAAACAGAAGAAGGAAAAATAGAGACAGAGAAGGAGAGAAGGAAAAAGAGATATAACTAAAACACAGTAGGGCTCTGCCCAACCCCTCCCCATGATGACTGTAATGAAAAGAATTGAATAAATGGTTTTTAACGCCTGAATAACATTTTCCATTCTCTCCAATACCTGAAATAAGTAATTCCAAGGAATATTATCAAATGTTTTCTCTGCATCTTTACAAAAACAAAACAAAACAAGACTTTTTGTCAGTATGCTGTTCCAAAAAATCTATAATATTAAGAACAGTTCTTACTTTACTCCTTAGCTGTCTTTTTGGCAGGTAACTAGGCTGATTCTCATCAATATTCTGAGAAATATGTTTTCTCAGGCTGCTTGCTGAAATAGCAGTAAATATCTTATAGTCATTATTTAATAATTAGATATGTGTATAATTCTTAATGTCTCATCCATATTTTCTTTATGAATCATTGTATTGTAGGTATTTTTCTAAGAATCTACCACCCTCCCTTTTTCTTATAACCCATCACATACCATTTTTAATTATTGGAGTTGCTCATCTTCAAATTTCTTATAATATACTAATTTCTTATACTGCAGATAATCCATCTGGCTCTTCTGCTTTTCCAGATTTAATCTTCTTATTTGCTTCAGTGTGTTCCATAATTGTCGCAGACCTATTCAGACTTTGTTTTTGTTCCAAGTATAATTTGTCCTACGGGAGTTTATCCAAGTAATCTTCCATATCTAAGATTTTCTCATTGGCCCTCACATATAAGCCTTTATAATATTCCTCAAAGGCTTTAATATTTGCAAATTATTCATTACTAAGTGATCTCCCTTCCTGATCTTTGTGACAGTTTTCTTTATCATTTTTTGTCTCAGCTTATAGGAAAGATACTTCTTAGGGCTGTTTGTGAATTCGAAATTCTTTTGCTTAAGGTATAATAGTTTGGCATTCATTTCTTGGTCTGTGAACAACGAAAACTGTTGTTGGAGTAATTGATCTTTTGTTGGATCTTTTTATCAAGACTTTTCTCAAGTTTTTCCTCCAAATTCTGTATTTCATCCAGCAACCCTTCTTTTTAGCTTCTCGTTATTTTTTCAGTCTAGAAACATATTTTATAAAACTTCCCCTTGCATAATCTTTACTCACATCACAAATTAGTGTGAGCCCCATACTCTTATTTAAGTTCAACTCAAAACATTTCTTTCAGTTCTCATTTACACTGTTGTAATATTTCTGTCTTTGGAAATAAATATTAATTGAGTCTCCATCTGAACTACATTTGCTTTATATTCAGGGACATTGTAGTAGGTTCATGATATGAAAAAGAAATTGTAAGATGTTCCTACTCTTTACAAAGTAAGCCATTTTCTTAGAAATCCAAAACATATCTATTCTAGAAAATGATTCATGACAATCTGAAAAAAATAGTATAGTGACCTTGCACTTCTAATTCAGTCTTGATATGGCTGTCAATGGTTACATTGGATACTTTGTCACAATTTTGTGGTGTGACATGAGGATGGATCTAGTGCTGGAAGCAAAACTGGGCTTTGAACCTACCATTCCCATGGCTTCCTTTCAGGGATGTTAGTAGTAGTGGAATATTAGACAATATCCAGCTTGGGTACAGGAACTTCCTCACCCTCAGATGGCAGAGAACCACACAGTGGCTGTGTGCCCAAGCGGCCTATCAGCTTCCATCTCCACGCTCCCTTCTGCTTTGGGTCAGGAGGCTGGATTCCTTCAAGTGCTTTGGGTCATTTGGTGCTGGGTTTTGAGCACTGGATCCGCATCTTATGCTTGACCACTCTATACAGCCGTAACTACATTAAAGTTGTGGCCAATTTCCTTCAAAACGTGGGGAGCAGTGCATTTTGTGATACTCGAGGCTCCTCTTGGCTACCACTGCTTCCTAGGTGCTAGGTCAGTAAATAAATTTGAAAATGATTATGACATTTTTCTGTGTCTTAATCTATAACAGACAGGTGGCAACAATCTAACACAGGAAAAATAAAAGGTTACAATTGGCTTGTTGTGGGCTATTGTTTGACCAATTGCTGTGTTGGTGCATCATATTGGAAGATAGGGTATCCTCTTTTTTTGCATTCTTTCACTATTTAGGCTCAGCTACACACACAGCTACAATAATAGTTCAATAACCAGAGCTTGTGGAACAGAACAGAACAGAACAGGAAGAGTTAATGCTGCACCAGAGTTTGCTGGCTCTCATATGCTCCACGAGGGTTGGGAAATTTTACTTTAGTCCAACCTGAGTAATAGCTGGCAAGAGCGTGCGTACTGGCCATTCCTCAGTAAGTCAAATAACAGCTGAGAACATATAACAGTATTCACAGTGTGGCTGAGAATATAGTATTTGTGTCTGCTCCTTGGGAATCCTGCTTTCTATGTCTCACTGTGGGCTTATGTAACCCTCAAATACAGGCATGGCCAACTGGCGGCCCATTGGCTGGCTCTAGCTCCCAAGGCAATTCTGTGTAGATCCCAGATGCCCTACCAAATTTTAATCAAGGGACAATAAAGTTTCACAGTTTCCCTTATAAGGAGAAGAAACAAAAACTTATAGATAAAGGAAAAAATGTATTCAATTTGCAAAAAAATAAATAAATATATTCCTTGCATTCATGTTCCTTCTGTCTTTTGAATTTTGTATGCAACATGCATGAAGATATAAATGCATTTATTTGTTTAGAAAGCCATTCCAGAAACTGTATGTTCCAGAACTGGAAGCCCTTACTACTAGACCATGCCAACTTTATTATGAAACCTTGCTCTTCATAGAGGGGTCAGTTTGTGCAGAGAAATATGTTTCTAGCCCTAGTCTGTTATGTAGGAATAATAAGAGCACTTCCAAGAATGGGAGAATTATTATCAGTCACTTGTTCTGTGATGAGTATTCGTTTTGGTACAGTAGAAGGAGAAGGGGCTTTACAAGAGTGTTTGGAGTTCTATATCACTTTTAAAAAAACCTAAGGGAGAATAAAACTAAAATAGCCCGTAAGAACTCAGTGGGAAGAATGTTGGCTAACCAAGTGGGGAAAAACTGACCAAGTGGGGAAACACTGACAACCAGGTAGAAGGTGGAATGAAATAGCATTACGGGAAAGAGAGAAGGAGAAGCAAGGAAAGAGCCTGTAGATCTGAAACTATAAAATGACCCAACTCATCATTAGAAAGATAATTTTCTAACCTCTGTTTGTACTGACAGGAGTACTTTGCGATATTTAGAAACAATGACAAAAGAAAAAGAGGCCTATAGTATATGAATCTATCATTTTTTTACTGTGACTGGTATGGAACACTATTGATTGATTGTATTTCTGTATCACCTCCCAACCCACAAGGGAACTTGGGGCAATCTACTATATAAAAGTCAAAGTTTGTGAGTGAGTTTGCCTGTTTGTCTGTGTCAGGCAGGCAAAGACCTCATATGATTGGCTGTATCAGGCATGAAGACCTCATATGATTGGCTGGCTGTGAAGAGTCTATGGAATCTTGGGGTTGGCAGTTCAAGGAGGGGTCTCTAGAATTCTCAGCCAGGGAGCTCTTGGGCCTCAGGCTAGCTGCTATGGAGATGAGGCCCAGCAGCAAGAAGGGCAGTGTATTACCTCAGAAACCAAACCTCTCTTATGTTAACAACTCTGAATACAGATATTGGATTGGGCAATACGGGGAAAAGTAACAGATACTGGATGAGGCAGTTTGTGGAATTAGAGACACAGGATCTCAAATCTGTGTATTTCAACCACATCTAATTCCTAAAGTAAGATAAGGTAATTCTTAAGGTAATTCCTAAGGTATTTCTAACAAGTGTTACCCATGAGAAAATAAAATCCCAGGTAATGCTGGGTAAATACACTAGTAAGCAAATAAAAAACAGCAAAAACAATGCAAAGACATAAACAGCATTAAACCATATTAAAATACTCTTTTAAAACTCCTGAAAGCAGTCTTAAAACAATTCTAGAATCCAGTTTTAAAATAATTAAAACATCAATTTCAAACACTGAATGCCATGTGGAACAGCGCTGTTTTGGCTGTCCATCAGAAAACCAAAAGAGATGGGGCCAGCCTAACTTCCTTTAGTAGATAGTTCTCTGGTTGAGGCACTGCTGAAGAGAAAGCCCTTGTATGTGCACCCACAAGCCTAACCTCGGGAGGTGTTGGGACACACAACAGGGCCTCCTCTGAAGATCATAAATTTCTGACACAATCATATGAGAGTCTTTCATATACAGTCTTTCAGATATCTTGGTCCTAAGTCCTTTAGGGCTTTGTAGGTCAATACTGGAAACTTCAATTGAGCTTGGAAGCAAATTGGAAGCCAGTGCAGCTCCTGCAGGACCAGTGTTACACAGTCTCTAAAATGCACACCTGACACCGGCCTGGCTGCTGTGTTTTGCATTAGCTGCAGTTTCTGAAAACTTTTCAAGAGCAGTCCCATATACAGCCCATTACAGTAGTCTAATCAAGAGGTCGCTAAGACATGAACAACTGTGGCCAGATCTGCCTTCTCTAAGAAAGGGTACAGCTGGTGCACCAGCTGAAGTTGGGCAAAGGTGCTCCTGCCCAATGCAGCAACCTGGCTGCAACCAGGAGCAGCACTGAGTCCAAAAGCACCCCAAGAGTGATGAACGTGATCTTTCAGAAGAGCAACAGGCTGTGATCCCAATATGTTGATCCCCCTGCCCCCAGTCCTCAAATATGAGAGGAGCAAGATGGAGAGGACATGTTGACTATGGGTATGGTATGGTGACTAACTGCTGGAGTAAAAAAAAAAGAGAGAGAAATCAGGGAAAATGGAATGGAGTGGCTAGAATCCTAAATAGAAGAGCTTCAACATTTTGTTGTAGGGTACTTATTTGTAATAACTAATCCCATGTGCAAGTTCAGAGACAGCCTGATTTAATATAGTAGTGGATATGAGGGGCCAACAAGCCATGGAGGAGGTCTCGTGCCAGAAGTCTTTGGGCAGCTGGTATTGAACTCTGGATGGTCCTTTGGTCAAATCCACTGGCCCTCTTCTTTAAGTTTGTATGTTAATAACAATGCTTGTCTGAGTGACTCATCAGGCGCCAGGCACTGCTGCTTTCAACACCACCACTGCTTCCACTTCAGTTGCCACCAGCCCTTGGTGTGTTGCTGCTGTTTCACCACTTTGACACTGCCTTCACTTCAGGGGCTGCTCCAGCTTCCTTGCTTGTCACTGTCTCAGTTGTTGCCTCTTTGTTCCTCTCAGCCCTGTTGTACTCTCTGCCACCTGTCTTCTCCTCCTTAATGTTGCTCCCATAACAGTAAAAGACTGTTGACCTGGTGGGGGAAATTGCTTATATGGGCCACGACTGGACCTGAGTAATGTTTTAACTTACTCCTGAGGCCTACCCCTTGCCATACCACCAGATTGCCTCTGTTTGGCTCCTGTTCCCACTCCATACCAGAGCCTGGAAAACCCATGTGAACTTCTAGGAAAGAGAAACAGCTCCAGTGCCTGGAGCATGGCACCTGCCCGTTCTTCATCTGCAAACTGGTGCTCCTGGTGAGTCGTGCAACTCATTGGAAGAACTTCAAGCTGACCAAAGCACCTTTACTGCACAGACAGTTTTGATTACAATGTCACACTTTGCCATTAATACCCAGTGCTGGCGTGGAATTGATGCATAATACGGATGTACTGTGCAGTGAATTTTACACAAGCATTGCAATGGAACATAAGAAAACATGAAGAGTTCTGAAATGTAATTCCAGAGGACCAGCTAGTTTAGCAATCGTTTTCCAAAGAATGACCAGCTGATTTTTTTGCAGGTTTTTGTTCTCTCCATTTTTTAAAAAATGCTTCTATTATTTACTATTGCTGGGTTGTACTGGGTTATGACACCACTATGAAGAACCAATTCTAGCCATGTTCATTGTCTGGAACACTCAAATTACTTCCCACCATAATGTACCTATTGGTTCTCTGCTATGCTGACATTGATAATTCACATGCTATGGAAAAAAATGAACTCTGCATATATTGATGACTCGATATATGGTGACAGGAAAGAAAGAAGCAAACTACTTTTGCATCCAGTGTTGTAATTTTCAGACAATTTTTTCCCTTTCAATGTCAGAGATCTCCTAGCTTCAGCTTCACAGAATTGTCTCCATTCCAGGATACTTTCACCTCTTTTTTCCATTGTGCAACTTCCAAGCAGAAATTCCATGATGAGGATCCAAACCTAGATAGAAAACCATTAGAATGCTAAATAGGGATAGTGTCTGGCAGTCCTTTCAGTTTACTGTTACCAATAAATCAGACGAAGGAATGTATCCTTCCCATGGCTTGGTGGTAGGTGTGTTTTCAGACTGAGAACTGCTTCTGTTTTGCTGGCTGCCACTTTCTGTCATTACACCTAACTTTGTAGCTACTGGTGAGCAGAAAACAGAGGCACAATGAATCATTCAGGCAGCTCTGTACAAGTCACAAAATACTGGAGGCAATATACAGTTCCACTCAAGAGTTGCATGAATTTCTCCATTTCTTAGAAAAATATTTAATTGCTTTTCTGGAGTGTTCTGTTTGTCAGTTAGAAACACAACACTTTCACAACTTTGAAGTCTTGGGTACTAAAAATATTTAAGTTACATAAGCAGATTGAAGAAAGAACTGAATGGAGCTTTTAGCTGAAATATTCTTAACCATCTTTTTACTCCCCTGACTAAATAGTACTGCTTTTGTAAGAGCAAGAGGAGCTACAAACCTAGCCTAAGGCGGCCAGTCTTTATTAGGCCAGGTGAAAAAGTATTTTTTTTTTTGTTTTTTGTTTTTTTGAACCAGAGTGAATATTGAAGTGTATTTGGAAGACTAGAAATGAAAAATAGCACTTGAAAAGTGACAAAATTATAAACAAAATTCTAAAAGCTATTTTAAAAAAATCTTGGTATTCTCATTGATTAGCATTGTTATGCTAATATTATTTTTTTATTCTTCTCACTTTCACAGCTGTGACTGAGAGGCAGGTGAATAAGAAGCTGAACACGAGAACCTAGAAAATTAAGACATTACATATTTTTATATGTACTGGGTTTTTAACTGGATTTTTTAAAAAACATAATAACTATGCCAACCTGAACTAATACCTACTACTAATATAATAGATGAACATTTCCCACTCTATTCTGCTTGGCACTCTGTTCTGCTTTGGAAGAACAGTTCTGGGCACAACAATTCAGGAACGATATTGATAAGCCAAAACATGTCCAGAAGAGGGCAACCAAAATGGTAGAAGGCCTGAAAACCATGCCATATGAGGAGAGGCTTAGGAAGTTGGGTATATTTAGCCTGGAGAAGAGAAGGTTGAGATGTGCCATGATAGCTATGTTTAAATATTTGAAGGGATGTCATGTGGAGGATGGAGTAAGCCTATTTTCTGCTGCTCCAGGACATGGAGCAATGGATTCAAACTTCAGGAAAAGAGATTCCATCTAAATAGTTGGAAGAACTCCTGACAGTGAGAACAGTTTGACAGTGGAATCTGCTGCCTGGGAGTGTGGTGGAGTCTCCTTCTTTGGAGGTTTTTAAACAGAGGCTGGATGTCCATCTGTTGGGAGTGCTTTGATGGTGCATTCCTGCATGGCAGGGGGTTGGGCTCAATGGCCCTTGTGGTCTCTTCCAACTCTAGGATTCTACGGTTCTATGAACTCATATCTAGATCTAGTTATTATAATTTAAACTTAACAAAACTGAAAAGAAGGAACCACAAATGAACTTCATTTATTCAAACAAAAAGAGAAAAATTTCAATGAGCCCCTCTAGATGACAAAAAAGGTCATTGGAAGTCCCAGTTTTGTTTCTGTAGAAGCTGATTTTAGTTTGGAGATCCACATGAATTTCCAGGAAGCATTTCCTGGAAATTCTTGGCATTACCAAGCACTTTTCATTCCTATTTCTCAGGTCACTTTAAATTAACATGGTATTTTCCAAAATGAAATGTATCTCTACTTGCCTGTTTGTACTACCGCAGAACTACTTAAGACAGCTGCCATCAGTAAAAACAGCTATTGTTTCCAGGACGCAGATTCAACAGAGCTCAAGCAAGGGAAAGAAGAAGAACGTTTCCACTGTAAAATGCTTTAGTGTTTTGACTATAACTCCTGAATAATAATATAGAAATTTTAATGAAAATTGGTGAAAATCAACTGCTGAAGCTTCCACTTCTGCAACAGCAGTGGAGGCCTTGTCACCACTCATCACTATTGCCACTGAGTTGCCAGCCTGCATTTTCCTATGCAGCATCTCTAAATGAGACAGCACCATTTGATTAAAGCTCTTCCTATTATTCTTTTTAGATGCCCCCCGACTGCTTAGGCTGAGCCCAATGCTTTTGTGTCTCCTCCAATTTAGCTAAGATAGCCCACTCTCATCCATATCCCCCTCCTCATTTGATGATACAGGTGACACCAGAGGTGGGTATTTGACAGAAGGCTTCTTGGCCAAAGCCTTGCTCTTTGCCCTACAACCACTTTTTTTTTCAGAAGCCACTGGAGCAAAGCATGTTATCTGTTCAAACCTGTCCCTTCACTAGCCAGGCCCACAACCTGTTACTAGTTCAAAATTCAAACCTGCCCTTCACTCACCAAGCGTACACCTATTTCTATTCCAAAACTCAATGCTACCACTAAAGCAAGCAAACCAAACTTAGCCAGCCAGCACCAAGCCTTATGTTCCTTGTACCAGTGATTAGGGCCCTTTCCGCAACTTACCTTTTTGCGGAGGTGGGGGGCGGTGCTCACACGAGAAGCTTTCAGAGGAAGGCTTTCACGTCCCTGCTGCTTGGGCTCTGCAGCAGCTTCCTGGTCGTGCGAGCGCCCCGCCCATGCCCTGCCTCTTCCTTCTGCAGTGCAGCCTGGAAGCTGTAGGCTGCAATGAGGACAGGAAGCGCGACCGGCCCGGCTCCAGAGGCTCCGCAGGGCAAGTAAGTTTGCCCCAGGCCCCTGACTGGTGCACAAGCGCGCACCATTTTTGGCTAAAAGCCAAAAATAAAAAGGTGCGTATGTGCTGCGCATGAGGCTCTTGAGCATCGCGTAAATGGGAGTGCGTCATGCAGACCACTCCTCCCATTTACGCGATGCTCAAAGGGCCTTTTCATTTAAGAAATGCTGTGCGAAAAGGGCCATAGACTCAAGACTCGAGTCAGACTCAAGTAAATTCAACGACTTAACTTGGATTTGACTCAGTAATAAATGATGACTAACTTGACTCAAATTATAACTCATCTATTTTTAGTGACTGACTTGCTGCCCTTGATAGTCCCACCTCTTCCAGCCTTTTCCCAATCAGTAATCAGGGAACATTATATTGGCTTATCCCCACCTCTCCCTTGTTTCCTATGGTTTTTGAGAAGCCATTTATAGGAAAACAAAAGTGCAGGAAGATTGAAGAGGGAAAAGATAAGTTTGTAGCTTTTTTCAGTAAGGGTGGACAGTTTAGGGACGGGCATTTAGAATTCTCAGCCAGAGAGCTCTTTGGCCTCAGTAAACTACAAACCTCAGAATTCCACAGGATGTTGAAAGTGGAATAATAGCACTATTACAGTGTAGTGCAGAAAGGCCCACAGTCAATCCACACACACACACACACACACACACACCTAATAATTTCATAATCTGAAAACAAACCAAGGGGAGAAAATTTCAGTGCTCACACTCTCTCACATACCTCTCATATACCTAAAAAATCCAGATGAGGAGAAAAGGGGAAGGGGGAAAAGATGCAGAAATTAATGTAACCAAGCCTGATGGGTCTCGTCAGAATATAAAGCTCCCCCCAGCAGGGCCAAATGGGCTGCCACCCCAACCACCCACCAAAACCTAACTAGAACAGTCCCAACCAAGAATCACTAAATTAAAATCCCCTCTAATACAAGTAAATCAAAGAAATAAGCCCCCCCCCCACCAGTTGATTCACATGAGCAGCGCAGGACCCAAATAGTTGCCCTGCCTCTGTCAATCTACACAACCCAGCCTAACAAATATCCTTAGGACACATTGTCCTGGACTCCTATGCTGTGAAGATCCAAAGAGGCTTGTGAAGGGCCTTAAATAGCCTCTGATCTTCCCCTATCACCTGCAGCATTCTGGCATGTTGTTGCAGACGCAAGGCACACTGGTCTCATCCATGGAGAGTATCAAACTCCTACCATCCCCTGCAGTGGCATTTGCCATGTAAGTCCAGGTACAGATTTTAAAAATACTTTAGTTTTCAATTAGCATATTAGCTAATTGTTAAACCTCTCTGATGTCATTTTACTTATATAAATGGTTCTGAAATCATTCATAACCTGATGATATTAATAGAGTATACTTCTCCCTACAGAGATTATTAACAATTGCTGCTGCCACAGTGAGAGGGTGAATATAACCACTTTCGAATTTTATCATTCAGTTAGTAAACTAACATTTTGAAAAGTTAGTTAAAGGATTCAAATGTGTTAGGTAACCTGTCAGTTCTTTAACATGGATTAAGACTGACTTCCACAAACCTAGAGGTGAAGAATAAGTGGTCATCCACAACTTGGTGAGTGTCAGCTCCTGTCATTCCTGACACATTGGCCATGCTAGTTGGGGCTGATGACAGCTGGAGTTCAAGACCATTTGGAAGCCCATAGGTTGCCTTCCACTGTAGTACTCTATTTTAGAATATGTCCACTTGATATGACCTATATCAGCTCAGATCCATTAAGGCTGATTATTAGAAAAAAATCTTCATGGGCAATACTAGGCTAGAATATTTGTTGTCTCTGTACAGCGATGGTGATGATTAAAGTAAAAAAATATAATTTTTTGATTATTTTCAGATTTGTGTACAACCTAGTGAAGGATCCAGGGTTTCTGTGGACAGAAGTTTGGGGGTTTTTTTGTGTTTTTTTTTTTTTTATTTTTTGCAGAAATTATTTTGGAGACTTTGCAAGATTAAGGTACTGAGCAAGGACTGAATAGAATACAGCTGCCCCAACCCCACCAATGAGAGAGTCTCCCCTAGGGGACATGGCATTTGGGTTTCCCTTTTTGCACTCTGTTTACTGTCAACTAATAACATGTCGCAAAATCAGGCTAATGCCTGACAGAAATTAAACGTTATAACATTTAGGCTGAAATGTGTGGCCAACAGACACTCCCTTTTGGCTTTGCTGAAGAGAAAAAATTAAAATCACTTTTTGTTTAAAACACATTCACCAATTTCACACGGAAAATATGTATGCTAAATATTTTACCCTATGCTTAATGCTTGCCAATGCATCTAAAGCTGAATCCTTAAATGTTCATTTGGCACTGGCCTAATTCAGTTTAAGTCAAACATGTGCCAGTTTAGAAGGTCATACTTATTTTGATCCAAGAGCCAAAGACTTCATTACATAGATCTGCTTTAAAGAGTACGTTTAGAACTTAACTGGGACTAAAGATATAGAGGTATGAATACTGTATTTAACAGCTTTAATCTTGAACCAATTTACCTGAGGCACAGGAATCTATCTAGAATAATACTTCTCAATAGGACATAAGAATTCTGCTCAGAAAATTTATTTTTGGACAATGTAAACATATATATGATTACCTGAACACCCTTGGATATTTAAGGTGGGTGGAGTCTTAAAAGATGAGATCATCTATAAACGAAGACTGCAGAGAGACCATCCCATCATCAAGTGTTCAGACACTGGACGACAAACTCATGGGTCTAGTTAGCGTGCATATTTGAATGCCAGCAAGCACATTTGGACTTAATGAGATCTGCTCACAAGTGAATGCCTGGGTCTGAGATTTTGATTTGTTGTTGTGCACGGTCAGGTTGTTTCCAACTTACAGCAATCCTAAGGCAAATCTATCACACAGTTTTCTTGGCATGATTTGTTCTGAAACAGTTTGCCTTTGCTTTCCACTGAGTTTCAGAGAGTATGATTTGCCCAAGGTCACCCAGTGAGTTTCCATGTCTGAGTGGGGATTCAGAACCTGCTTTCCAGAGTTGTAGTTTAATGTTCAAATCACTACACCGTGCTGTCTCTCTTTTGATTAGTGATAACGCACATCAGCCACTGAAGAATATGGAGTAACTACTTTCTAAATACCAGGCAACTTCTAGGTATGTTGGGCTTACAAGCCCCATAGGGCAGGTGGGTAACTATGCAGGGAGTGGGGGCATTTTTCCCTTGCACCCCTTCAGGTGCTATACTGGTGCATTTCAATGCAGCTGAAATACTGCAAAGTAACTTCTGGAAACCATTTTGGCCAATTTGGGGGCATGTTTTTGTGGTTTGGGTGTTTTAAGGGCATGGGGAATTGTTTGCATTTTCATACTGTTTCGGTGGCTTTTGGCCAGTTTTTTTGGACAAAATTTCACCAAAAAAATGGCTCTAAAAATAAAATTGTAGGTTTTAAGGGCATGGGGTACAACTCTGGGAGTTCAGTGGCCACATGCAGCACAGCTGCTGTACTATGCTCACCCTTGTCATAGGTCCAGGCAACGCAGCTATCATGCAGCCATGCAGGCTGGAAATGAGAGTAAGTAGACTCTGGTGCATCTAGAGGACAGCTGGTTGGGTGAGGTTGTTCTAGAAAATCAGGAGCCCTTCTCTGACAAGATATGGAGACATTGTCAATATTATGGCAAGGTTGGGGAAGCCAGATATCATTCTGCACAAGACTTTTCACAGGAACTGCTGTATTGTATTTCTACATCTGTTTCCTTTCTCTTGCTTTTAGTATTTTTTTGAAAAATATCTTTCATCGTAAATAAAACGTAGCTGGAGTTCATGGTGCTTCTTTTGTGAAGCTTAAATATAATACTCTTCTGCATTATTGCTGTCAATTTTCCAGTAGTCAGGATTTTCTGCTATTCCTTATAGGTTTATAAGGGTCATGGAATGTAACTCTAAGCCCCAAAGCATGCACATGCATATACAAGGAAAACGTATGGCTATTCCCTAAAGGCAAGAGAAAAAACACTCATGGATATGGCTGACAACTGACAATTTTGACTGTATTCAAAATACTGTTGACTATATGGAAAACATGTAATGAAACAACAATCATATATAAACTATTAATTTACAAACATATAATAAATATACAGAACATACCATGAAGAAATCACTACAATAGAATATTGACATCAACAATACAATGAAAAATGCAATAAACAAGTCAGCACTGTCAAGTCAGCATGAACAGATGAAAAGTCAATACAAGTGAATGTTTCCATAAGCAGTCCCCAAAAGGAATCACTTTCCATAAGTGGGTATGACCATCCCTGGAATAATTTATAGAATTTGAATGTCACATCTTCATCAGTCACAACCTCACTATTATGAAGCCATCATTTCACTCAAAAACTCCCTAAGGAACATCAACATAGTTCTGCTATAATACATGCTAAAAAATATAATTAAATTCTAACACGTTCAACACAAACAATAATAGCAATATTAGATTTACTTACATATTTTAAAACAACCATTTTAGAACATCCCTTCATAAACAGCTTGCTGACATGCTGGCTACTAAAAGTTTTTAGTCCTGTTTATAATGAAATGGTTAGCCAGAGCTGATGCATAAGAAACAGCTGAAATCCTGTATAATCCTAAAGGCATCATATCCTGTCTGATTTTGGAAGCTAAGCACAGTCAGTCCTGGTTGGGATGAGGGATCTCAAGTGAATACCAGGTGTGTAGGCTGTATTTCAGAGGAAGGAACTAGCAAAACCATCCCTGAATATTCGTTGACTAAGAAAACCTTATGAAATTCATGGGGTCACCACAGATTATCAGGAGAATTGAAGGGACATATGCACATGGGGTACTAGCATGCAGTACATGTATATGTGTTGCCAAGTAGCAGCTATGCTGAACCTATGCCCACCTCCTGTGAGTTTAATTTTCATACCCTCTCTCTTTTAAAATGAACACACTCACACCCACACCCAGAATGCCTGAGAACTTGAGTCATCAGATGTAACTATCGTTACATGATTATGTCTGACGATGTTGCTGCCCCCCCCACAAAAAAAAACTTTGAGGTGTTGCTGATTGGGCATTGGGGAAAGACATCTGCAATGCTCTCCTGGTTGGGGGAAACACTGAAAACAGCTAACTGAAGAGACCCCTTGCGATTCTGCCTCAAAAAACATGGCTGTTTATTAAAGCTTTGGAGGCATGACTGATCTTGCCTGCGTTTACACATGTGAACATTTTTGAATTGTTTTAAGGGTTTTTAATCTGTCCTGTTTTAGCGATTAAATGGTTTAATCTGCTTTTCCCTTTTAAATTATTCTTGTTGTTTGAAATTGTTATAAACTGTTCAAATTCATTTTATAGAACACAGCTCTGAAATCCTTGGATATAGGGCAGGATATAAATATTTAAACAAAATATTTTGATTTCGTATTTATTCAACCTGTTATTTGACAAGTCAGATCTGGCTACGGCAATACATGCCTTGATCACATCTCATTTGGTCTACTGTAATGCACTCTGTGTGGAGCTGCCTTTGGAAACTGTTTGGAAACTTCAAAGGGTCCAGACAACTGCAGCCAGGCTGTTGACTGGGGAGGTTACAGGAACCATGTAACTCCCCTATTGAAACAGCTTCAGTGACTACTGATCCATTTCTGAGTAGAATTCAAAGCACGACCTTTAAAACCATACATGCCTTGGGTCCAGATTGTCTGAAAGACTGTAACTCCTTATACAAGCCAGCACAAGCTTTAAGATCTGTAAGGGCAGGCTTTCTCTCAGGCCCTTTTCACATGTCGGGGGGGAAATGGGCAAAAACGCCCAAAAACGGAGCTTACCTCCAGCCGGGTAAGTCCGTCGCCGTGTGGAGCGGCGCAAGCTCGCTGCTCCACACTCCTCCGGCGTCGCAGATGGCAGCTTCCGGTTGGTGGAGGCTCTCCACCAACCGGAGAAGCTCGCCAGCCGGAAGCCCGCCCCCAGCAGATCTGCAGGTACGCACTTGCGCACGCCTGCAGATCCACTTTAGAGCCGGGTGACAGAGCGGCACCGGGCTGCTCGCTCCGTGCTTTTTAAAAACCTCTAAAAAGAGGTTTTTAAAAAACACAGAGCCCGGCTAGTTCCGGCCGCTCCTGAGTGGATTCTGGTGTGAAGCTACTAAAAGTAGTCCACGCCAGTCCACTCTACGGTGTAGACGACCTCCGTGAGAGGTCGCTCTACACCGTTTCCCCCCACACACACATGTGAAAAGGGCCTCAGTCCCACCACCTGGCAGACTTGTTTGGTGAGGACTTGGGAGACAGCCTTCTCCCTGGGTGCTCCCAGGCTGTGGAAATCTCTTCCACGGAAGGTCCAGTTGGCCCCCTCCTTGCCCTCTTTATTGCTGGCAAGTGAAGGTGTTTTTATTCAGGCAGGCCTTTGAATTTTAATTATGGAGTCGTAGTGTGTGCATAAAGAGAGCCGGTATGATGTGGTGATTTGCATGCTGGACTATAACTCTGAAGAGCACGATTTGAATCTGCTCTCAGCCATGGAAATCCACTAGGTGACCCTCACACTCTCACTCTGTTGCAACACATACTCTCTCAGCCTTAGAGAAAAGCAAAGGCACACCGCCTCTGAATGTGCAAAGTGGTGTGCTGTATTTTTAATCTTTTACTAGAAATTATGTTTTAAATATTTTAAACATTTTTAATCTTTTTTTAAACAATGTTATTTAAATGCCTTTTTAACTTGTAAATTAATGTTTTACCTTAATTTTTTAAAAATTATTATAAGCCTCCTTGAATCCAATCATGGGAGGAAAGTGAAATATAAATTCAATCAATCAATCAATCAATCAATCAATAGTAGTTTTAAGTCCAGCCTCAGACTTTAATAGTCATGTTATTTCTCAAGCTTTTTAGTGATGGAAAATGCCCGAATGACAGAACTGTCCAAATGGCTTCACCATAGCAGCCTGCTCCAACCACTAGTACAACACTCTAAAATCTGGCTACATACAGTCCTGTTAAAATTAATGGGAATATCTGTTGGTTGGTGCCTAAATTGGGTACATAAATTTCAAGAAAATGTAAGGACTGATAAAATACAGTCATCTTGGGAATGTTTTGATGAAATTAAATGGGATTTCCTTTCAAATAAATGTGGTTATGTTCAGGGTGCCAGTTTTATAGTTGGGGGAAAAAAAGATGTATCTTTATGTTTGCTCTGATGATAATATCTATCAAAAATAAGACTAGGTTATAATTAAAATAAATCTTAAAAGGACATTTGTAGGTCAAGTAAATAAAGTAAATGTCTGGCACCTCGTGCTAAATTTGAACTGGTCTTATGCAGTGCTTAGCTTAGAAAAACCTACATATTCCCACTCAAGGGGAAAAAAGCTTGCTTTGCCAAAATAATGTAAATAGTAATAAAACAGATTTGTATGCTTCTAAATGTAATATAAAAGAAGATGTTCTTAATTAGTCTCTGACACAGACATGAAATAATATTAGGAGTGGCACAGGATATAGGAAACTATTTTAAATATTTTCAGTTTTCAAAATGTCAGAAAGCTTAAGACAAGCAATAAAAGCTGCAAATATAGCAGCAGAATAGACAAAAATAAGGAGGGGAGTTAGCGCAAATAGTAGTTTCCAAATACCTGTTTCAACTTTGGTATAAACTATTTTTTTTTCAAACCCTCTCTCTTTTTGACCCAAACCTTCCTTATTTTCCATAGTTCCTAGATTTGCTGTTGTTATGTGTATTCAAGTGTATTCAAGTCGATTCCAACTTATAGCGACTCTAACATAAGGATTTCATGACAAGATTTATTTAGAGTAACTTAACCACTCCCCTTCTCTTAGGGCTTTATCACACCAGCCTCTTTCTTTGTACCAATTGGTCCATTTAAAGAAACAAAAAAAGAGCAAGATAGAATTAATCACTATCACACTCTCTCTGTGATAATGCTATGCTGCAACTAGTCTTCCATACCACACCACTGACCCTGCTTCCCTTCTCTCTTTCGTGCGACCTAGCACATGCTCTATTTTTTTTTCTTTGCACAATTTCTGCATGTAGGGAGAAGTCCTCCCTGTCATTTCAGCATTGGGTTTTCCTGTTGTGCCGCCATTTTGTCATTTTGCTCTTACAGAGTCGCAGTTGGCAGTTTTTCCATAAGGGTGTACTTGCACAGTGCTGGCAACCATCAGGGCAGCACAAGTGTTCAATTTAACTAAAACTAATTTTTTAAAAAGCTACTTGGGAACAGAATAAAAGCAACATTGTTCACCTGCCCCATGATGTCCTCTTTGTCTCAGCACTGGAAATACAATATGCGTACCTTCTTTGAGGACAAGGAAGAA
Organism: Cyclura pinguis; assembly: GCA_030412105.1. Lineage (NCBI taxonomy): Eukaryota > Metazoa > Chordata > Lepidosauria > Squamata > Iguanidae > Cyclura > Cyclura pinguis. Next base: position 126,944,244 of record CM059599.1, read on the forward strand.
GAAAAGGGAGAACAACATCTGCTGATACCACATGACTGCCACAATATCAGAACAGGAGCGGAGTGACAACATTGCACCAATAAAAAATAGAGGAAATGCAGCATTATTGAAGCCGTTCATGACTATTTCCCATGAATGAAAAGACATGACCCAATAACGGTCTCCTCTGCAAGTAATCATTGGGCTTGACTATGGACCTTTCCACACTATATAACTATTGCACTATGAATCCACTTTAACTGCCATGGTTCTGTTCTGTGGAATCATACGATTTACAGTTCAGGGAGGGATGTTTTTTTCGCATGGCATTTTTTAAGCGAAAGGGCCTCTTGAGCGTCATGTAAATGTGAGGAGCAGTCCACACGACGCACTCACATTTACGCGACGCTCAAGAGCCTAATGCGGACGGCGCACGCATTTTTTTATTTTCGAAAATACTAAAGCCGAAAATGCTGCCCGGTCGAGCGTCGCTCCGAGGCCCCGCGCACACTTACCTGCCCTGCGGAGCCTCTGGAGCCGGGCCAGTTGCTCTTCCTACCCCAGTGTAGCCTGCAGCTCCCAGGCTGCACTGCGGAAGGAAGGGGCGGGGAGTTCGCGCGACTGGCAAGCCAGCTGCGGTGACAAAGGAGCAGAGAAGTGAGCGCCTCACGCAAGAGGCTGCTCGCTCGAGCGCCGCCCCCCACCTCCGCGAACAGGTAAGGTGCAGAAAGGGCCTCAGCCAGAGAGCTTGAGTACCTCCCAAGACTACAAATCCCAGGTTTCCGTAGGAGGCAGCCATGGTAGTTAAAGTGGAATCATAGTGCAATAGTTATGTAGTGCAGAAAGGCTCTATGTTTGTTAGCGTCCATGATCAGACAGGGGTGATAAAGCAGGGAGAACCTCAGGCACTTTACTCATAGCAGATCATCATTCAGCCCGCTGAGCATCCCCAGATGGCCACATGCCCTTCTCCAAGGTTTCTTTGGTGGTTTTCTAGCTCACGTGTATGTCCCCATTCTAAAATACTGAAGCATATCCCCTAAAGCTTAATTGCTGGCAGTAAAACTTTAAGCTAAAATATGTTTCAGTCTCATCTTTTGTATTAAGGCCTACCCACTGGCATGGAGACTCGAAATTCAATTCTCTGAGAAAGACTTTTGGACCCTGAGCAGAAAGTGGTTCCTCATTTTTGCTATAAAGTAATATGCCAGAACTTCTTCACCGAGACTCCCAAATGTCTACAATAGGCTTAAACCCATCTGGGTTGCCTTCAGTGTCTCCTTGTACTGTTCTCACTGCTTAGTGAACTCTACCCCAGAGAACCATAAAGCAAATTAATACAATATAGGAGGATTGGCTTATGCTGCATTTATCCTGGGCTTAAACTGTTGTTTTCATTTTCTATCTCCAGTGTTGTCTTAGTGATTTTTGTTTAGTTTTCTGTTTCTGTAAAAATGCTGGGGGAAAAAAATATGAATTTGGAATGCAGGATTAAAGAAGCCCACCCAATAAAGACATATTATGTACTGCCACCAATTCTTGCAGATGAACTAGAAAAGGGGTAATTGTATGTCTTCAGTATTACTCTTTAAAATGAATATAATAATGAAAATATAATTAGCATATTCAGAAATGCCACTTCATTCTTCAAAACTGCATTTCCTCATCACAGTCATGAAGCTGGATTTATTGGGATGTACAAGAAAGTAATGTAACAAAACAGTATTATGCATCACTCTGGGAATCTTTATATGCAATTATTTGGCTGTTCCAGGAGCAAGAACAATTGTGGTTTCCTTCAGCTCGCAGTTAGCTGTAATTATAAAAGAACCTCTGTTAAATGGGATTTAAAATCTAATAAAGCTTGACATTACTAATAAAAGTATGATCTGAAAGCAGCTACATAATTCCTGATTTATACTGAAAAATAGTTTTACATTCTAGTGGGTTTAAGTCACTTGTTTGTAGTGCTTAGAATTTCTTATAAAAGTTTTCCTGGCAATGCTATCATATTAGGTCTGATTCTAGAGCAGTCTCAACCCTAATTATTTCAGAACTCAAGCTCTTCAGTCAGGATAACATCAAAGATTCTGGGCCTCAGTTTAAGTACTTAATACTGATAAAATTATATTCTGCTTGGGTCAGTTATCTGCAATTTTCTAGGCCTTTGAAGAAATTTATATTATTTATTCATTGTATTTATATGCTGTCTTTCTGCCAGAGTGGGACTCATGTTTTCATAAATGTGGTAGCCAGTATAAAACAACATCAGCAGCATTACCTACAGGGGCCCTTTCACACTGCACACTTATAGCACTATGAATTTTATCTACCACAGCTTCATCTTATGCAATCCTGGGGTTTGTAGTCTGATGAGGTGTTAGAGCTCTCCAGCTAAGAATTTCAAACACTATAAACTGCTAATCCCTGGATTCCAAAAGATGGAATCGTAACAGCTAACTGGAATCATAGCACTGTAACTGTGCAATGTGAAAGGGCCCTTGATGTGCGGAAATGGCCTGTTAGGTGGGACCCAGAGCGCAATAGCTGCTCAAGGAGGGCACAACAAAAGTCAGCCTGCAAGTACAGCAAATGTGACAAAGAGGGAAAAGCTTCTGTGTGTGTGTGTGTGTGTGTACGCACGTGTACCATTGAGGACTGACTAGTCCATACAGAAGAGTGATGTAGGGTTTTCCCCTATATATGCCTATATATATCCAACCTCAGATATAGCAAAAATTGGCATCTCTTTTTTTATTCTTTTCCCACTCAGCTTCTCTGAACGTTCTGTCCTTGTGCAGCAGACCCATGCGCCTTAGCAACCACAAGGCAGTTTCTTCAGTGGAGAGAAGGGGAGTGAAGAGAGAAGGTAGAGAGTGCATGAGTTCAGTGTGAAGATGGAGCATGTGTGTGGCACAAGAGGCCTCTGTGTGTGTGTGAGAGAGAGAGAGAGAGAGAGAATGGGGGGCATAGAATAGGACACAGGGGAGGGGTACAATGCCCACATGTACATGTAAAGGGGGTCACAGGAGTAACGAGTTAGAGAACCACTGGTTTAAACCACTCTGTTGAGCTGTAGCATTAGAGCTCTCTAGGATAGAAATCTAATTTCCCCACTAAACTACAAAGCCCAGGATTCCATAGGCTGGAGAGACAATAGTGGCACTAAACTGATACAACTGTGTAGTGCAGATATACCACAGACAAGGAATGCTTCCCAGGCAACATGATACAGTTCTACTCATTTTTAATTCAGGAAGAAGTCACTCTGATTAGTACTTTGGGAAGGCTAGAAAAATCAAGAAAGTCAGTACATTAGTTTTAGGAAACTTTGATGCTGATTTCTATTTCTTTTTCTTTAAGTAAGGCAAATATTTTTAAATATGTGGAATATTGCTCCACATTTTCACTTTCCTTTCTTTGAGGATCATGCACCCATGACAGTAATAAAAACCTGAACTGATAGTTTCCAACACTTTTGTCAGAATCCTCAAGCCAATAATGAACTCGAATCATTTGAACTTGGGTGGGAGTTTATATTCTGTTAACAGAATATTCTGTCTCCCTGGATCCCTGGAGCCCATCTTCTGCAGACTTTTAAGGCAAAGTTCATGCAACTGTAATACCCAGGCCTGTGCAGCAACCAATGTTGCAGGGGAGGGTAAAATTTTGATAGCCTCTGTGAAGGAGACCAGTGTGTAAATTGTGATTATCACCTGGCACCAATTCACAACACTAAGGAGTGGAGCTGAGGCTATTTATGCTGGATCTTCCGCTCCACATGCCAGTCTGGATCTTGCTGCAACCCACCCTCCTTCGCTCAACTCAGTGTCTTGTCTTGTTGCTTTGGGGCCAGATAAGATTTTCCCCTTTTTAAAACTTTTTTTTCCTATCTGACACTGTTGAATGGAATCAGAATATTGGCTGGAGTGGTGTCTTTAATTAGTTTCTCATCTGGCAGGTAGTTGAAGGAGAATAAGACTTTGGTAAACACCTTTGCGCACTCCCTTTGGTGTAGGAAAGGGCTGTGGAACTCTCTCGTTAGGTCTTTTTATCCCGGGGGCTCAGGGATGAAGGCAACCCTTGAGGTTCACCTGCGACTCAGAGGCCCTTTTCGCACAGCATTTGCCATGCGAAAGGGCCCCTGGAGCATTGCGCAACTGCAAGGAGTAGTCCACATGACTGACTAGCAATCACACAAAGCTCCAGGGGCTGGCAGGCGCCAACCGCGCACTATTTCATTTTCGGCTGTGAGTCGAAAATGGTGCGCAGTCGTGCATCACTCCGGGGCCCCGCGTACACTTGCCGTGCATGCAGAGCTCCAGAGCCGTGGCGCTCACACTTCCTGCCCCAGCACAGCCTGGGAAAATCCCAGGCTGCACTGCTGAAGGAAAAGGAAGGGCTCTTGCGCGAGCAGGCAGCAGCTGCGGAGCTGAAGGAACCACGATGCCAGAGCCTCTCGGAAGAGGCTGCTCGTGCGATCCCCGCACCCCAGCTCCTCAAAAAGGTGAGTTGCAGAAAGGGCCACAGTCTGACTTGTGGCTTGGGTAGGAGCCCCTGGAGTATCTTCCAACTAGGAAGCAACCAAAGTAATTTGGATTGCCCCTGGGGCTGAGGTGCGTTCACCCAAGGAAAGACTGAGGAGGCTGTCATGCAGTACCTGGCCTCAACTGGACCTGCTTCAGGCTGCACTCCCCCTTGCTCCATTTTCAAGTCAACACAATTCTTAAATACATCAGGTTAAATAAAGCTGGCCCTCTCTTGCCTCTTTATTTCATGGTTGACCATCAAATACCAATTAGTCTTAAAGGTGCTGCTACACTTTGTCATTTTTCTTCGTTCTCTTTCCTTCCTCTTTTTAAAAAGCACACTGTGAACTTGGATTGCCCAGAATCAAAGTAATCATAGTCATATCAATAGTTTGTTCTTCTCCCTACTGCCAGCCAAGGTTGCAAAATTTTGAAATAAGGTCTGTAGAACAGGACAGGAGGCCACAAGTCATTACCAGAGGTGCAGCTGAAATTTGCCAGAAGCACAATTTAGATTTAAGACTCCAGTTTTCCAAACACAGACTTATGTTCTAAAAGCTGTAACAACTCTATCAAAGTTTGCCATATTTTCACAAGAATCCAAACTATAATAATTTGAAAGAAAATGGCAAGTTTTCATCGTTTCTCCACATGGCATTTGCTTCTCATATCTTCTTTCCTATACTAATTATTTAACTGGTACATTAAGTCCCACTGTTTATACTCATCTGTAAAATAGGAAAGGTCAATTTGATGGTGTTTGTTGATTCAAAGTAGGATGAGTAAGAAATTGATTAATTATGGGAGTATAAAGTTTGACAAGTGTTCTCAACCCCCACACCCTGACTATTTTGAGTTTAGATTTGACAGCCCAATTCTTCATTTGTACAGCATTTTTTAAGAAATATTTTTGCTTATTAGGTCTCATTCAGACCACACAATTATAGCACTGTATAATTCCACTTTAATTGCCATGGTCCCATGCTATGGAATCATGGAATTTGCAATTTGGAAAGGGATATTTAATCTTCTCTGTCAGCTACTTCTAGTGCCTCACTAAACTACAAATCCCAGGATTCCACAGGGCATTGCCATGGCCATTAAAGTGGTATCAGCTATAATTTAGTTATGTGAAGGCGATGTTAGATTCTGGGATCAAGTCAAATATGGGTCCTCCCTGAATAATAGCATATGATGTTTGTAGGTATTACTTAAAATGCACTTTTCCAGCCCATTTAATCCTAAAGACTTCTTAAGCTCTGTTCCGCATATGTTCATTTTGTGGTGCCAACTACTGAAAAAAACTTATGTGGGAGAGGCCACCAGGAAAAGGGTTTAAATGGCAGTCTTTCTGATTATAGAAACATAGGAAAGAATGTTGAGGAGGAAGCCCAGTCTATTCTACCTCAGAGAAAGAAGATTTCAGATAACGTAGTAGAGCCTAAGCAGGGGAATTGTCCAACGCAACTTTAGACAGTTAACTCCAGGGGACTTTGCTAGGCACCCATAAAACTAGCAATTGCAAGGGTAGCATACCTCTCAATTGTCCTAGTTTGACAAGGATAGTCTTTTGTCATCCCATTTTTTCAGTTGCTTTTAAAATATCCAATTTAGACTTCTCACTTATCCCCTTTGTCCTCAGTTTGCTTCAGTTATTGCAAACTGAATTCAAAGTGGAAGAGTGGTATATATTCAGTTTACTCAACAGGAGGGAGAGGAGGAAAGGAAGAGGAGGAGGAATCTTGCCTTTTCCAGTAGGTTCAGGCAAAAATAAACTTCCACACCCTCTCCTAGCTTCAGTGTTCTGACATCTTGACCACATTCTGATGTTGTTTGGCCACATGGCTCCCAATTTTCATCTGTGAAATGTTGGAGGGTGTAGGTAGTTGTTCTGGCAAGTAAACAAAAGAAACAAATCCAGAATCCATCCTGTGACAATAACTGTATTGAGCCAACAGAAGGTGAAGCCTACTCCATGCTATTTTTTGAAACTTCACTGGCTTACCTAATCATGTTTATTCTCCTTTTCTCGCATATGGAGCCCAAACTGGCTGTATCTTCATCAGATGCAGTTCTTAGAAGAGGTGCTTTGTAATCTCAAATGGAGAAGCCAACTTTATTGGCCTTTGTTCCCTATTCAGCTTGCGTCCATAAGTGCACCTCATTTATCATCCTTGTACATTTGTGTTTATTTAAAGTATTTACATACTGCTCACAAGAACTCCTATCTCTTCCAGGGTTACATACCTATCCATCCTGGGAGCAGGGGAGATTGACAGCTGTTGCTGCCATCACTATTCCTGCCTTATGGGCCTTGCCCCTACTGACAGGCTGCTTTGACTTTTTTCTGCTTCTGTCCCAAGTAAGATTAGTTGATGCTGCTTCTTAAGGTGTTTCAACAGGGTATTACTGCTGTAATATTGTTTACCGTGGTTCATTGTCTGCCCATAGTGAAGAAAGGTAACAATCCTGGGAACCCCTCCTATACCAGAGTGGTCCCAGACAGTGCTTTGACTTCTATGTGATGACTCAGGCTGCCTGACTTCCATCTAACATGCAAGTAATAGTAACAACTAGAAGCATTTGGGATGAGAGTGAAGATGTGGAGAGTAAGCTTTGTACCAAACACACACACACACACACACACACACATTAAACCACCAAATTAACAACAACAACAAAAGAAAGCAGAAGATTAAACTAGGTTATTAAACAAAGTAAAAGTGAATTAAAATATTCAGTAAGACCTACTGAAATGACAGTCAGCACCACCAACTCACCACAGTTCTTTCATGGTGTTCAGTTAATACAGAATAAAGAGGCACTGGAATAAAATAATTTGTTATATAATTTTAATGGTCTGAAATAGTTCCTTCCCATAAACTCTGTGATTGGAAAATGCTGGTGAGAGTCATGCCTGCTGCATGATAGAAATATGAAGTTCTCCTCATTCATCTTTTCATCAGACTACTTTGGTGTCTTCCTTATATGATCCTTCCTTATATGAGATACTCTGGCCATTTCCGCACTACACTGTTATAGTGCTATTATTCCTATGGAATCCTTGGGTTCACAATTTAAGGAGGGGCATTTAGAATTCTCAGCCAGAAAGGTCTTTGGCCTCAGTAAACTATGAACCCCAGGATGTTGAAAGTGGAATAATAGCACTATAACAGTGTAGTGTGAAAATTACCTCTGTTTCTCTTTTTTCTGCTCATTTTTGATATCCAGATCAGTCAAAGTGCTTTGAACTGTACTATTTTGTTCTTGAACCAAATTAGTCCAATCCAATACAAATTAGTCCAGAACTGGTCCAAATCAGCCCAATTCACTTCAATATTAGAGAGTTATACAAAATGTTTGCAAAAGCTTAATGTCCATTCTTCACTCATAGTATTTTTAGTTAATTTACCTTTACTATAAATCTTCATTTCCATTATTTTAGATAGAAATACATATCTAACTCTCTATTGAAAAGTCTCTTCTTTCCCATGGAAGAGCCTTCTTCATCTGCAACTTTACCTCCAAGTCTAAGGACTTGATTCAGATATTGTTGTAGGCAATAAGACATTGTTCAAACCAGTGGCCCAAGCAATGGATGGAGATGTTTATTCCTATCTAAGGATACTTGGTCAATTTGACCTCTGTGAATTCTAATATGAACTGACTTCACCCACAACTTCAGGACCTAATGTGTTGACTATAACATTATTGAAGAAGGAATATCTTGACAGTAAGAGTGTTTTGCAAATGGAACCAATTTGTTGAGAGAAGTTGAGCGGTCTCTGTCATTGGGAATCTTTAAAAGAGGCTGAACAGCTATGTGCTGGGGGTGCTTTAGCTGGAAATCCTGCACTGAACTGGACTCAGTGGTCCATGCAGTCCCTTCCAACTCTATAATTCTGTGATTCCTCACTTTTCTGAATTTTTCACAGCAATTCACATTAAAAAAAAAAGAATGTGTATTACAAAAAGTGTTTAGAAATGTGTAGACTTAGATAAAATCACAGATATAGAAAAAATAAATTGCAAGTGGCTGCAATTTGGGCACAATTTACAATTGTGCAGGTGATGTCATATACTGCTTACATTGCACATCTCCTTCTTTGTGGAATATGTAACAGAGGCCATTTCCTCGTGATGTCACTATACTGCCATAGCAGTGGGTTGTTTCTGGATCAGGAGCCGTGCTACTATACAATGTCCTTGCTATCCAGCTGCTATCCCATTCCCAAGCGTTGCAAAACTGCCATATTCTATTTCCAGAAAATATCCATTCAGAGCCTTCATTAGCACTTCAATCTCATCAGCTGGCTCAGTATAGGATTGTTATAGAGCTTGATAGCACTTCCAGTCATTGCAAATCCAGCAGTGGGTGGGTTGTGAGCATGGCCAGCTTGTCCCTCCCTCAGTGACTCCCATGGCATGGTAGCTTTGAAATCTATCACCTCTCTGTGTTTATTTGAAAGTTCTCATTTGAGTTAAAACTTTTTTATTTTTTAAAATACACTTATAGGAATTATAGTCTGAAAATTCAGTAGCGTACTGCCATACTTTACTAAGTGTGGCTTCCACAGGGGTGGAGGGAAAAAAACGACCAATCAGGGGCAGTGGGGTGGGGTGAACGTAGGGACAGAGAGTGGCCAACAATGCTGTGATGCAGAAGGAACTCTGGTGGCAATACCACTACTCATTCGCAAGGCGGAAGGGTACGGAAAACAGCATTCCTGACCTGATGGCATCACGCGAATGGCAATGCCAGGATTGTAATGGTGTATTAAACTAATGGCCTCTAGTGCAGAAATGGCCAGAGAAATGCTGAGGGCATTCAAATGTCCCATTTCAGTGCATAAGGGTTAAATACATTGTACATAATAAATTTTGATCCAAATTTAAATTGTGTTTAAAAAAATCACATATTGATGATGAAGTGGGAGTAAAGAAGGCTATGAGGGAAAACATTCAGACATCACTCGGACCATAGACTGAGCCACCCCTCCTTCCTTATCCCTATGGGCTTTGTACAATGTTTTGGGGAAACACATCCTTGTCCAGATGCTGAATTACAAGTATAAACTGTATTGCATTCCTTGCATCCATTTGATTTGCAAATGGGATTTCTATCCATCAGGAGAATCTGCATGTTGAAAACTGTTTCTGCTCATGAATCTTTCTCACTTGATTAAGGCGCAAACATTGTGACGGGTACAGTCACAGTTTGCACATGGTCATCTGTGTCAAAGGCATGCACTTGTTCTTCTGACTTATCAGGAAGACGAACAGCATTAGAGCACTCATATACTGCTTAAAGGGACACTCCTGTGTTACTCTCCACTACAATTATGTGGGGTCCAGTTCCAGCACAGAAAACATATGTGGATGAGGTTATATGAGGACATCTTTGGGAATGATGAGATGTTATGGAAATTAGAAGGAGAGCTGTGGAACTGGTCTGGAGCCAGCTGTTTGAAATAAATCAACAGCTGTAAAAAATTAGGAAAAGGACCAGGAAGGATTGATATTGTGTTTTTTCATTATGAGATTCAGGATCCTTTCAGAAGCCACAAAAGGCTTCCCATCACTGGCTGCAGTTGGGCTTCTTTAGGCCAAAGGTGAAGAGAAAGTTGCTCATGGTTGACTGGTAGGACAGTGTCCAATTTTTGGTGGGCCACCAAGGGCATACTGGTTGCTGGGAATCTTGCAAAGAGGATTAGATCTGGAGCACTTTTATCCAATATAACAAGGGATTTATTCTGTTTTTCAGCAAGGATCTGTACTTGTTTTTAGTCAAGGATCTGACTGACTTTTATGCCTTCCCTGTTAAGCTATTCTAAACTACTGCACACTCTTACTTTTTCAAACAAGGGCCATGGAGATCCCATTTTAAAAACTGGAGGTCCTGCCTGGTTTAAAAAGAGGGGGAGTAGATGAGGCAACAGCAAAAATTTCACCCCCCTTTTCTAGGTTAGACAGCAACTTCAGTAAACAGCAACCACCTTGGCAGATCAAGCAAGCCCTGCAAAAGGGCCAGCCCCAGATATTTTGCTGACCGAGGTAAAGAAGTGGCATCCTTTTCTGCTCTGTGCGCAGAAGCTCTGTGGCCGATGAAATTTTAATCAGCACTGGTGATCCTTGCTGTCCTGTGCCTCATCTTCCACTGACTTAGGAGGTGCAGGGCACTGCATGTAGCACACAATCTCTCTTCAAGCACCTTGTTACCACCTCCCAGCATCTGTTGCTTCAGACAAACTGTTACCAGGGTTACCAGGTGTGCACTCCCACATTTGGATGTGGTTTAATTGGCAAAATATGATTTAATTGGCAAAATATATTAATTGGCTTTATTTAAAATATGTCCTGTTATGGCTCTCCGGCCAAGTTGGACAAGAGGAAAGGACTGCAAATTAGGCCAGAGACCCCCTCTAGGCATAACCAGGTCATAGAAAATCACCAGGTAACTCCAGAGATAATAGGCTTGCAGATAGCCATAACGACACTGCCTTCTCAGACAATAACAACTAGGAGATTCCGTCCAGACCACTGTCTTAACTCCTCCTCCTCTGACTAAGCAACCTTTCTTTTGTCCTAAAACCTGTCCAACAAAGCACCGAACTATCAAGACAGCTGTTACCTCTTTGTCACCTAGCGCTAAGACCACTAGCCCATTCTTGACCTATTGCCCACTCTGTGAACTCCATTGTTCACTCAGCTGGAAAGTCATTCACACCCTTGTCCTCCAGGCAGAAATCATATATTAAAAACCTCAGTTTTGGCCAGTCAACTCATAGTACACCAATTCTGGTCACCACTCTGTCACTCTGATTCCCAATTGTGTACTTTCCTTAGATGTGAGTCTAAGCCACATCACTCCTTCTTCGCTTCTCTTCTAGACTGGTAAATATCACCCAGTAGAGTCTGAAACTTTGCTATCTAAGACTTTCCTTCCTTTTCCTTCAGTTAGCCTTGTGTGATTGTATGACTGTTTGGATCTTGTGTGTGTGATGAATTCCCCTAATAAAACACAATTTAGCTTATTTTTGGTTCTCTGGCTGGTTCTTCCCTGCAGAAGTACTGGTAAACATAGGTGGAAAGATCTAATTAGGTTACCCCCCTCTTGCAGGCCTCCTAATTTGAGCAAATAATTCCCCACTTTTGCACAGAGGTATTGGACCCCTGAGTCACCCACATTTTAGGGTAACAAAACATCTCACTGTGCTAATGGTAGAGCTGGTTTTGTCCTGTAGTCACATTTGAAACAGTAGAATTTTTTTTTTTAAAGGGAGGTAATAGTAGCATGTGCCACATAAATACCATCTAATGTAGCCATAGAAAATATAGATAGCTTTTTAGCAAATATCTGATACTGTTGTCAACTAGTTGCCAAGTACATCCATACCTATTCCCAGTTTCTGTATTCATACGCATTTGAATCAAGTTGATGAACTGTGATGGGGAGATGCTCATTCTCAAATACAAAGCCCATGCATTTTAAAAATGAAGTCTAAGGCCATTTCTGCACTACATTGTTATAGTGCTATTATTCCACTTTCAACATCCTGTGGAATTCTGGGGTTTGTAATTCACTGAGGACAAAGAGCTCTCTGGCTGAGAATTCTAAATGCCCCTCCCTCAATGGCAAACCCCAGGATTCCATAGGATGTTGAAAGTAGAATAATAGCACTATAACAGTGTAGTGTGGAAATGGCCTTTGAACCCTGAAAATAAATGATCTGTTCTCCTCTGTTTCCTCATTTGCCCCCAAATACATCGATATCTTTAGATAGCTATACAGGTCATCTTTTGACTTAAAAAAAAAAAAGGAGAGATGACCTAAAGATGTGATCACCATCCTCACCACTGCTACCATCACATAGACGAGAGGATTATAAAGGCATTGCGGTCAGCTGAACATGATACTCATATGGCAGAACCAACATCTTCAAATTATATGTGACAGAGACTTTTGTGGTGTGGCTGGGAGTAATTTTGCGTAGATTACTGAGACACAAGGAAGAAGAGCCAGCTTGTTAGTTCAGAAAGGTAGTTGGGTGGAAGAGAGCAAGCTTTTGGATGTATTTCAGGGTAGGATGGAATGCTCAAAGCAAATATTTGAAACAATTCAGATCTTCAAACCTATTTTTACACAGAACATAGGATATGCAGGCGGGTTGTAGATATTTAAGCCAACACACACACAAACAAACCACTAGCTTGAGAAAATGTAGTTGCAGTTTGAGGCTATGAGCCCAAGCCACTCTTTGAATGTGGAAATTTGTTAGTGTAGCTTTGCTCCAAAACAGTTCCATATCTGTTACCTGGCATCTCAGTGTTCAATTCCACCAGCTCCTATTGTGCAGCAAGTGTGTTGTGCTATACTCTGCTTTTCTGTACAAGTGACATGCACAGCTTTGTTGCCAGGGCTTTATTGTTATTCCCTATATTTACAGAATCTTCAACAGGCAAAGCTTGGAAATAACTTGGTAAGAAATAATTTGTTACTCCTGCTTCTCTAAATATTTCAACAAGTAACTTAAAATGCAATATCTTAAAAACTGAATGATTATTCATTATTATCACTTGGTTATTATTCATTACTACAAAAGTAATTTTGAGAAATGATTGACATTTTTCATTCTTTTAAATTTGTTATGGTGGGAGTAATGGGGGGATTTTTGGCCATTTAGCCATTAGTAATTTAGTGACTAGTAACTCTGTTAACACTTAACGCAATTGATTGAATGGTTTTCTCTTAAAATTTTAATATCAACAAATTCATTTTCTTTAGCAGTGTAATGTTGATACATTAGCCCTTACAAGTGCTGTTAAATGCAAATATCTACTAGATGATATTTAATGCTTAGGGGGCATTTTTGCTGGTGTATATGTAGTGTACCCTCCATATATGCAAGGGTTCCATTCCAAGAACTCCTACAAGTATCAGAATTCATGAATGATTTCATCTAATTATATTCGGTGGTGGCAACATGTGTGTGGACACTTCAGTGCACCCACATGCATGTCACCGCCATTTTAGATATGGGACACAATGCTCCGCATGCGCTGGAAATCATGCACATGGAAGTTGCAGGTAAGGAGGGCCCATTGTACTTTTGTCAAAGTGTGCTTTTGTATACTCACTCTGGTAGTTGAGCTTAGTAATGAAACTGTGTATTTTGTTATGATGGCATAAGACCTGTAAGAAGATAAAATACAGGATATTTAACAATCCTCTAGTTGTGATAAAAAGGCATTCTTAATATCCCCAAAGTTCAACTGGAGAACAATTTTGTAACTAGAAGGCTTATAAATAATGTGATATCTCAGGATCTATAGGTCTATAGAGAGCCAGAGTGGTGTAGTGGTTAGAGTGTTGGACTATGACCCTGGAGATCAGAGTTCAATGCCCTGCTCAATCATGGAAACCCACTGGGTAATCTTGGGCATGCCACATACTCTTGGCCCCCAGAAAACCCTGTGACAGGATCACCTGAGAGTTGCTGTGAGTCAGAAATAACTTGAAGGCACACAAGAACAACAGTAGATCTGATGTGTGGCCTAAACCCATTAGCTAGCTCCATTAGAATGGAACAAAGTCTCAGCTGAACAAATAGAATTTCCATAAGTGTTGACTTAAAATGAAAGAAGACTTCTTCAGTTGGAACTACCAAGTGGATTTAAGCCCCCCACTGCCGCTAATGGAAGATACCTTCTCAGGGCAAATAGCTGCTGGGCATGCATACAATTTTCATTAGGACTGTGGTGCATGGGAAAAGGCTATCACCTACTTTACAGTGTGGATTGGTCCTAACCTTGATCATTGCCTGACCTGCACTTTGACTATTTAAGTGTAGTGGATAACTAGGGAGTAAATCTTTGTAAATTTCATTCTTTCAGGCAATTACACTATCTTTCTCGTTGCAAGAAAATCATTCAAAATTGTATGCATTTCATGACTTATTCTTTTTTTTTTAAATGACTTTTGGGGGACAGAAAATGGGAACTTCTGCACAGAAAACAGGAAAACAATACCATTTTCTATACACACACAATACACATGCATTTTTCATACAGAGTAAGTCCCAAAGTGTGAAGATTCTTAGTCACTAAGGATTCTTGTCATCAAGGTTTGCTGACATTCAAGAAGCCTGTCTTCATTCCATTTTTCAAGTAGTTTTTTCCACCCTTAGTAGATACAATAAATGTGTATATATAAATGTGTATATATTCTCCACTTTGGTCCCCAGTAAAGGGAAATAGCCATGTTTAACGTATTTATTTGGAAGCAAGATCTAATGAAACCAATAGGACTTATTCCAAATAAATGTGTATCTAGTTAGCGTGTGATCAAGAGAAAGCTAAACTAAGTGGTATGCATAGATAGACTAAAACACAACTAATTTCATTATGGCAACAATTGAAAGAAAAGAACTGATTGCACATAAAAGATTTTGAACTCCCCCTCTTTCCTTTTGAAAGCACTAGACAGCAAGTCATTTTTGAAACTCAAGAATTTCAAAAACAAGAATTCAAAATGATGATTCTGGATGATGGCCAAAATGTCTTTCTGAGACTTGTGATCAAGTGTTAACCTTAACAGATGTAGCTTTGATATTCCATGCTTTGTAGCCTGACCTTTTGAATGGTGAGGCATAGCATAAGCTAAGTAAAGAAAAGGAAATATTCCCTGGTTATGAAACCTCTATCAAATTTTTAGAAAAGAGATTCCTGAGCATGTTCTTAATAAACAGCTTGATTTTAAAATAGATTACTCTACCCTTTTAAATCTTCAAAAGTGAGACATTAAATAGCGAGATGTTTTAAAAGTTCAATTTTGAGGCATTATATTAAAAAAGGTAAACACAGAGATGAGCTACCAATTGTGCAAAAGGAAACATCTTCTACCACTCATATATTATGGAAAGCCAGCTGTACCAAAAATAAAATGGTCTGAATGTAATGGCAGAATATCACGGTGGCTCACACTTTTTTCAGACATACATAGCATACAATTGTTTTATTCATGTGCAGAACATGACAATAAAATGTACCATTTAAGAGCTTATGTTTCACATCCATAAAAGACAACACCCAGCGGAATTTGTTCCGGAGTTGACATCCTAGGGCGTGTTGCCAAGGAAAGCTTAACTGAAAATAATTGGAGAAAGCCCGGCATTTCTTTTCTAAACTATTCATTTGTTTTCAAGTTTTAATATTTCCACTTCAATTTTGGCAATTCCCACTCTTCATATAGTTTGAAATATATAAACTGTGTTTATTTTTTTTTTTGATGTATTCTTCATTACTTTTCATTAACGTCGGTTGTTATGGTTAAATGCTGTCACACATAGAGCAATAAACTGGGGGGGGGGATATGTTCATAATCATAGGAGCTGAATGGTGGAGATTATAATCAACAACCTGCTTCTTTGTCCTGTAAATTCTACTTTAAGATAACATGAATTTAGATCTGGAAGGCACTGATGATGTTTCTTCCAAGCTCTCCAAAACATAATGACAACATAAACCTGGTGGTTGGGGAGCAGGTGTGGAAGCAGGGGAAATGAGGCACATAATAGGTAGAGAGGTGGTACAGGAATACCTGGCCACACTGGATGAATTCAAGTCTCCAGGGCCAGATGAATTGCATCCTAGGATATTAAAAGAACTGGCAGAGGTCATTTCGGAACCGCTTGCTATAATCTTTGAGAAGTCTTGGAGGACAGGAGAAGTTCCAGCAGACTGGAAGAGGGTAAACGTTGTCCCCATCTTCAAGAAGGGAAAAGAAGAGGACCCAAATAATTATCGCCCAGTCAGCCAGACGTCAGTACCCGGAAAGATCCTGGAGCAGATCATTAAGCAGTCAGTTTCTAATCACTTAGAAAGCAATGCGGTAATCATGAGAAGTCAACATGGATTTCTCAAAAATAAGTCATGCCAGACTAATCTTATCTCTTTTCATGACAGAGTTACTAGCTTGATAGATGAAGGGAATGCTGTGGATGTAGCATTTCTTGATTTCAGTAAGGCCTTTGACAAATTTCCCCATGACATTCTTGCAAAGAAGCTAGTAAAATGTGGGCTGGACAGGGCTACTGTTAGTTGGATTTGTAATTGGTTGACCGACCGAACCCAAAGGGTGATCACGAATGGCTGCTTTTCATCCTGGAGAGAAGTGACTAGCGGGGTGCCACAGGGTTCTGTCCTGGGCCCAGTGCTGTTCAATATCTTCATCAATGACTTGGATGAAGGAATAGAGGGCATGCTCATCAAATGTGCAGATGACACCAAATTGGGAGGGGTTGCTAATACGCCAGAGGACAGGATCAAAATTCAAAATGACCTGGATAGATTGGAGAGCTGGGCCAAAGCTAACAAAATGAAATTCAACAGAGAGAAGTGTAAGGTCCTACACTTAGGTAGAAAAAATGGCATACAGAAATATAGGATGGGGGACACATGGCTGGATAGCAGTATGTGTGAAAGGGATCTAGGAGTTTTAATAGACCACAAGCTGAACATGAGTCAGCAGTGTGATGCGGCAGCCAAGAAAGCCAACGCAATTCTCAGCTGCATCAATAGGAGTATGGTGTCTAGATCGAGGGAGGTACTGGTACCACTCTACTCTGCTTTGGTTAGGCCTCATCTTGAATACTGTGTCCAGTTCTGGGCACCCCAGTTCAAGAAGGACATGGTCAGGCTGGAGCAGGTCCAGAGGAGGGCAACCAAAATGGTGAGAGGCCTGGAAGCCAAGCCCTATGAGGACAGACTTAGAGAGCTGGGTATGTTTAGTCTGCAGAAGAGAAGGTTAAGAGGGGACATGATAGCCATGTTTAAATATTTGAAGGGATGCCATGTAGAGGAAGGAGAGGGCTTGTTTTCTGCTGCTCCAGAGACCAGGACAAGGAGCAATGGATTCAAGCTGCAGGAAAGGAGATTCCACCTGAATCTCAGGAAGAACTTCCTGACGGTCAGGGCTGTCCGGCAGTGGAATATGCTGCCTCGGAGTGTGGTGAAGTCTCCTTCTTTGGAGGTTTTTAAGCAGAGGCTGGATGGTCATCTGTCAGGAGTGCTTTGAGGGTGTTCCTGCATGGCAGGGGGTTGGACTGTATGGTCCGTGTGGTCTCTTCCAACTCTACATTTCTATGATTCTATGATTCTATGAAAATAATTTTTAGATCTTCTCCATTCTCAAGTCATACATAGTTTATCTATCCAGCCAAAAATCAGTAGCAAGATGGCAAGTGCTCACAAATACATCAACCCTGCTAAGTATGGATAAATTGTTATAAATCTCCATGATAGTGCTTTGTGGTTTTCAGGGATGTTGTGTCTATTTAACACAATACTTGCCTAATAATAGCAGGAAGCAAAGATCTTTTATGCCAGATTGATTTGTATATAACCTCAAAGAAACTGTAAACGTTTAAAGCCCTTAATTCTTCTACAGATTGGATCAAAAACTGAGCCACAAAACAATTTGGTGTCCTTTCCCTTGTCCACACTTCAAGAAATTCCACCAACCAACACTCATTAAAGCAGCCCAACCAGCCTTTTCCCTGTCAAGCAACAGTGGGCATGAGCAGAAGAAACAGTCCATGGGGATAAGAGAAGTGTTTCTCCTTCCCTTGATTCTTCTCTGTCATCTCAAGATGCTGGGTAATTGTGGACAAAATACAGGAGATCATAGAAGACAAGTCTGCTTCCCAAGCCCTGATGAAGAAAGAATTTTTGCAAACCATTAGATTGACTCAAAGAAAAAAAAAACCCTAACAGATAAATTTGTTCTAAAAGTTCAGATAACTCCCTAGTAAATCCTAGGTGATTTTCAAGAAGTCAGATTTTTCTAAGCTGAAATCTGTGGGAGTATACTATTTTAATTGTGACATTCCACCAAAGGTGCCATCATTGAACACCACAGTAAATCAATTTGCTCATGACTGTTGTTTCTATTTCTGGTATAGACTTCAACAACAAGCAATTTGTGTCAAACTACTAATTTAGATTGGTTGATCTGATTCTTTACCGGGGGATATCCATGGGTATATCCATTTTTATTTTCATGGGAAATGTCAGTTGAAACTGAAATGAGTCAAGTTCTGTGCAACAAAAATAACTGGACACAAATCTGGCATCAGAAATGACAATACCGAAAAACCAATGGGAGAATACACCTGCCTCCCAGTTTGGCACCAACTTTAAAGGGGCCACAGTGGAGCCACAAAACTTTGCAAGGATATTGGAATGAAAGACTGCTGAATTACAAGTCATTAGAAAGTCCAAATCACCAGAAGCCTGGATCTTCTTGAAGGCTTCTTGTCATATTACCTTTATTAATTGGATTATACATTCCCAGGATCTTCGTTATTGCCAACAGTCTTGAGTTTATTAATGATTTAATTGCCATTAATGCAATCATCATTTCTTTGTGCATTTAACTTCCTACTGATCTCACTGTCAACAATGACACCCTTAACTATTTGCGCTGTATACATACCTGAAATTCCTAGTAGCACCTCATAGTTTTGATAAAGGATGCTGTAAGCCACAAAAACATATCCTACACTAAATTTGCTAGTTTCTATGTTGCCCTCAGGTTGCTCTGTTTGTCTAACAGGAAATCTTCACTATCCCTACTTTTTAATCTCTAAGGCAGATCGCTGTTATTTTTACTTTTCTCAACAGACTGATATATGGGTTCTAACCACAGAAATGATTTTCTTGAAAAAAAACAAAACAAACTTTAAAGTATGTTTCTTGTGCAGCTTCCAGTTTGATGTCACTTTTACTAGATTAAAACAGCAGAAAAAGATTTTTACTTGGAGGCAAAATTTCCAACCATTGTAAGCACAACAAAGACTGTAAAAATAGCACAACTTGGCACTACTCCAGAACTCATAGGTCTGTGGGCCAGGGGTACCCTTCTCAACCAGGGTATTATTCATCCTTCCCAAGTACCCCAGCCAAATTCAACAGGCATCTCTATTCTCAGCATAGGCCATTTCCACACTAGCCTGTTATAGCGCGATGATTCCACTTTCAACATCCTCTGGAATCCTGGAGTTTGCAGTTTCGGGAGGGGCCACCTGGCCCCTCCCGAAACTGCAAACCCCAGGATTCCAGAGGATGTTGAAAGTGGAATCATCGCGCTATAACAGGCTAGTGTGGAAATGGCCATAGAGTGGAACATGCTGGATCTGACTGACACACTGTTATAGATCAGGAGCCTGTTTTGGGGAGTGGGAGGTAGCAACCCTAATTCAGCATCACAAACACAGCTACATACACAGGATTTCAAAGGTGAAGGATCTAAGCACACAAAAGCCTCTCTCTGGATGAATGAATTTGTCAGTTTGGCTTTTTCTCAATGAACCAAAGGAAATTCTCACATTCTCTAGGTTTTACATACAAGCTAGATCACAGTTATTCTCAATTAACAGATGACAAGCTGAATATAAGATGCCAGGTTCTCAAAAGGCATACTGTAGCAGAATTGGGACTTGACATCAAACTAAATATATCACAAATGCAACTCTGGCATCTCATAAGCTCCCAATGCTGCCCTTGCAGCCCTCAGACTGCCTAGGTTGTTCTTTTTCTGGTCAAAAAAAAAAAAAAAAGACAGGGGGTAAGTGTCTCTCATAAAAACCTGCAAGAGTCGCTATTTGCCTTTTTAATCAGTTGCAAGCTTTATTACTTTCAGTGTTTAACATCAAAAACAACCACCATTTTGCAAAAATGGAATTAGACTGATAGACACTTACATATTTTTTAGTCATTTTTGGCAAGCTTCTAGATCTTCCTTAATTGCCTACTTCTGGTTATAATTGACATCTACTAGCTTATTCCATGTTCACCTTTTCTTACAAGGTGGTAGGAAAAAAAAATGCTCCAAACAGGAATGAATAATAATAATAATAATACATTCATGGTGTACCTGAAATGTGCATTTAAAACACCTGTGATGCAAGAAACAAACTCCCAAAGGGCAAAAGCATCAGCCTGCCCTTGAATCTTGCTGAAGTAATGGAATTCCATAGAGAATGCCCTAAGTATTCACAGCATACTGCTCACTCGGGGTATGGTGATACACTCAGCAATGGATTAAATCAGCTGAGTGTTCAGCAACTTTTTACAATAGCCCACAATGCAGATAGTGTCATGTTTGGTTAGAGCTCAGTGCTTTATCGAGTTGTGTTTCCATTTTAAACATCCCTTTCTGTGCTTGCTAACA
The DNA here is from genome assembly GCA_030412105.1 of Cyclura pinguis. NCBI lineage: Eukaryota > Metazoa > Chordata > Lepidosauria > Squamata > Iguanidae > Cyclura > Cyclura pinguis. Next base: position 126,964,983 of record CM059599.1, read on the forward strand.
AAGCAGTCTTCTTGTAGCAGAGATGCCTACAATATATGTTTTGCTAGGTCTGCAGCCTGTTTTTATGCCTAGATATGTTGCCTAATTTGTCACTCCAGTTCATTAGCCTTTCACATGGAGGAAATTAACTATATTGTATGCTTAATCCACTGTGCAACTCATTCCATATCCAATTATGTATAATATGTCTACCTTTATTTTTAAGATACCTCCCCACCTGAAACAATATAATCTTGAGAAAAACATTATTCAGTATGACCTTCAGATGTAATTACAGTCCCCATCAATCCTAACCATTGTCCATGCTTTGGGGTTGATGGGAGGCAGAGTCCAACAACATCTGAAGATCCCATTCTTGCACTAAAGGATAGGGTAAAATACAGTGAAGAAACTATGTGACTATTTTCCTGGCAGTTTCATAAGCATACAGAACCTGCCTAATGGGTGGAGCTTTTATGTTTGTGTCTTTTCTTTCTGCATGGAAAATGGGAATAATTTCCTGCACGCATTGTCTGAAACATACACATTTCATTTACACATTTTTCATAATGTGCCCATATTTGTAATATTTTGTGATCATAGGCACTGTTATCCATTTATATTTTTGAAATGCATGCATGGTTTCATTAGTTTGAAATGAACCACAAGCCTTACCAACGGGCAAATTTCAGAGTCAGTATGTGTTTTGTCTCACAAGGAGTCTCCTTGTCTTTGCTAGGAGGTATGAAGTTATGAATATTTCACAAGCACTGAAATTCCTCAGGCATATTTAGAAGAAATTTGTAGGTCCATTGTTCCAAAAATGATAGGCTGCATTGAGGAGGATCAAGAAACCATCAAAGTTTCAAAAGGATAAGAGCAGTGGTTACACCTATGGTGAGGATGTGATTCAATTCCCTTTTTTCCAAATTCACTGTACATCTCTGGCATTATGGAGTAATCCCTTTCACGTTTCCTGCTAGCTAGGCATACCATCTTTCTGGATATTCTGTGCATTTCGAAATTTCAATTTTCTTTTTTTTTAATCTTTTTTATTAAAATTATAACAGATAAAATACATATCTATAAACACACCATTATTCATAAAAAACAGTAATAGAGTCTGGAGTATCTTCTTTAAAAAAAACAACAACCAAATTGCAATTTTCTATTATTATTATTCCCTCAACAGTCAATCAGCATTCTCCAGCCACTGAGCACATGGAGCCCTCATTTTATTCCAATTCTGTGTCATGTGGATTCACTTCCACTTCTGGGTATAAGTCAAAGTGTTGGCGCTCACCTATAAAGTTTATTGTTTGGCACCACAATATTTGAATGAAAACTGAAAACAATATATTTGATCCTCCCTACTTACTGTATTCAGCTTCAAAAGTGTTATTGGATTTTAATGTAATTGTTTTTCCCTTTTAAATTGTAAACTGCTTTGGGGGATATTCACCGAGCTGTATGGTGGGATGCAACTGATATTTTAACTAACCTTCTTTTTCTGGCTCAACCAACTGAGCAACAGTTCCACCTACAGCATCTATATTTTAATCACCCCCTGAGGAGGTTATCAAAAGGTAGAACCTTGTCTTTTCCTCCCCAACACACCTCCAAAAGCTAGGTCCTTTTTCACAATTTTCCAGCTTGTAAAAATGAAAGATATGAAAATATCTCAGTTTCTGGATCGCTGTTTCTTGAGACACCATCTGCATATTATTTTCATTCTTCTTTTGTATTAGGCGGGAAGGGGTCCTTGTGGAAAATGTATTTTGCTTTGCTATTTTCCTAATGTGCATACTTTTTAATGCATTTCTCTCAATATCTATATTTTAACATTCTCTAAAGAATGATTTTAGGCATTTTGAGTTGTGCACATTTATTGGGCTGTAATGAAAAAAGCAAACAAGGGGGAAAAAAACAAATCTATTTCTTCCCACTCATGGGAAAAGAAGGGGTAGACATGATTTTGCTCATAGTTTGCCAGATAGCAAATTCATTACATCGAGTTAAAAATAATTAAAATGGGCCAGAATCCTGTTAGTGAAGTATGTGTGTGTAAGTGCAGCTTACATGCATCTAAGTTCCATTTTGGATAGGGTGCATGAGCTGTTCTCTTGCCTTTGCACTCTGTCCAAAAACCTATCTCTGCCTAGCAGCCGTCAAATCCTAGGAAGGCCCCTGCTGGTGTTGCTTACTGACAGGGAATGGATGGGGAGATTCTTCAGACCATGAAAATGTGGTTGCTCTGGACTCCCAAGGGAAATAAGATGGGGTGCACTCCATTAGAGAGCACACCCTCATTTCTTCCCCTCCCTGACTGAACTGACAGCAGCTGCTTCTCCATAGCCCGAGGCCCTTTTCTCACCTTACCTGTTCCCGGCAGTGTCCTGTGGGGATCCCAGCAGTAGGTCTGTTAGGAGGGGGTGCAATGGGAGTACTCCCCTCTGCACTGGCTGCCTCCAGGTTCCAGGAAGCATGATGGCCCTGTTTCTTCCTGCCGGAGCGCAGCCAGGTACTGTCCCAGGCTCTGCTGAGGCAGGAAGTGCAGCCATTGCATTCCAGACCCTCCACACACCAAGGAAAGTGTGGGATGGTGATTCAATCACAGCTCATTGATGGAGAAAATCTGTCAATGATTTGATCTGTGATCGCACTGCCTGGGGACAGGAGAAGGAGGGGACTGCGACGTAACGCGTAACCATCATCACGGTCACGTCCTTCTCCTGTCCCTATGACAGGACAACAACATTCTGCAAAAAGGGCCTATGACATCTCTACCTTTCTCCTTCCCTCCTTACATGTAAGGAACAGTAGTAAAGGCATCTTCTATGATTATACAGCTGCCAGGATGTGGGAGGACATAGAACTGCATGTGTAGAGATATGCAGAGATGTAGGTTTTTGGACACAGATATCTTTTACAGGCCTAGCTGGAACAGACCTTCTCGTGTGCGAAATCAGAATTATTTGGGAAAAGTAATTTTTCTGATTGGGTGGTTAGACTACCAACATCATAAAAAGAGTTTATTGAACTAGTGGACAATACAATGTCCCATCTCCACTAATAGGAGATTTTGTTAAACTAAAATCAAATTCCCATATATTATGAGATTTATTACAGCCGTTGTCCTCCTGGTGACACCAGATCACCAATCAGAAAACTTAAGACAAGGAAAAAAAACCCCATCAAAATCCCAGCCACCCAGCCCCCATCTCTAAATGCTCAGACAACCAAGATTAGGCTCAAGAAGACAGGAATGTGGAATTGACATGACTAATTTTTATCCCTCATTAGATCCTTTACTCTTCTTTCTTTCTCCCCTTCTTGCCCTCTTCTCCATTTTCTTTTTGTATATCTGGACATTTCACTGAATTGGAGGAATTTTAAAAGAGATATTTCAAGGGTTGGGCAAAGTTCTGGATTTAGACAAATAAATCTGAATCACTGAATCACCTTCCTTCTTCCCCACCAGGACTGGGCTGAAGGGATGGCCGTAGGAAAGAGAACCTAAAAATTCTCCAGGAAGCTGGGCAGACGAAATGGTATCAATGAATTTAAGCTGCCTAGCAGGTGTCAGTGGTGGTGGTGGGCAGAGAGATGAAAGGGTCAGGGACTTTTAACAAGAAGGATCCACCAGCAGGGAAACTTCACCCTGCCTTGTCCTGAAGCTTTAACAGAAGCAGGCAAATGCTGAAACTCATTTTCCATTGCACAGCAAGCAAAAGTCTCTTAAGTAGCCATTCACTACTGGTTGCCACCCAGCACTTAATAACATACCGACTTATTTAGCTTAGACTTTTAACAAAGAAGCCTCCTGTTTTGTGACCTATTTAGTTGGGACATCAGCTTCCTCCCAAGAAAAATGTAGCTTTCTTGACAGCAGGTCTGTTCCTTTTGCTCATTCTGTGACTCTTTTATGTAAGCGTAGTAAGCTGTCTTTTTGCAAGAATGCTCAAAAGCCAGTTTTGGGTTTTTTTCCTAAATGCTGTAATGATGCAAGTAACAGACCTGGATGGATATCTTGGCAATTTGATACATAGCTGACTGGGGTTTTTTTTAAGTGTGGAAATTCAACCATTAGTAGAACACATCATTACCAGCAAGATGTACGTTCACAAACTTGCTAATACCTGATTTTGTGACCTTTTGATATAAGAAAGCAACAACACCATAAATAATATGCTGTTTTGGATAAAACAATAGTCTGTGCCATTATCTTACTGAAAGAATTCTTGAAAAGAATCCTGTAGGCCAAGCACGCAATGTTGTTCAGAAGAAGAAAAAGATGAAGAAAAGAACAAAAGGATGGGGGAGAATATGATCGGTATGGAATCACAGTGTACTGTCAATTCAATCCTTTTTTTAGAGGTCATACTAGACATTGAGGATAATGTGTACTCCCTGTGATCTACCATGTCTTCCCTGTCACAGTAAAGTTGTTTGAGAGATACATGCTCCAGCAAGCAGTCTTGAAAATTTTACAGTACATTGAATATTTGTTTTTGTAAGGTGCAGATGAATGAAGGTACCATAAATTCCTTTATAATATTTTCCACTATATTTTAAAGCTTTCTATATTGGCCAGAGATCCCTTTTAACAAAGATTGCTATATTTTTTTTCATGTATTTTGGACTTTGATAGCCAGCTTAGTGTAATGGCTTGAGCACTGGACTAGGTCTCGGGGAGCAGAGTTTGAAACCTGCTATGGAAACCTGCTGGGTGATCTTGGCCAAGCCACACTGTCTCAGCTTCAGAGAAAGGCAATGACAATACCCCCCCCCAACCAATCTTGCCAAGAAAATCCTGTGATAGGAGTGCTTTGAGGGTGTTCCTGAATGGCAGGGGGTTGGACTGGATGGCCCATGTGGTCTCTTCCAACTCTACATTTCTATGATTCTATGATAGAGTCACCTTGGTGTCATCATAACTCAGAAGCAAGTTGAAGGCACATAACAATCACACTCCGTTTTGGACTTCATGTTTTGTAGATGATTTTGCTTTCAAAGTATGGTCTTCCAAACAGCCAGGGGATAAATGTCATCTAGCCTGAGAATGGAGCTTTCTGTCTCAGTGACTTTATGAGATTTCTCCATTATTAGAACTTCCCATACTTGAACAAACCAAAACTCTTTAGTCGGAATTTCTTTCTTCTTTTAAATATGCTGCTGTACATTTAATGAGGTGATATCTCTTCTCCCAGAGGCATTGCTAGGTACTTAAAAGACTCAAAGGACAGGCCCATAGGGCATAGATTTCCATATGCTAATATATATGCATATATGCACATTTAGGCCAAATTTCAGAGGGGAAAAAGCAAACTCTCTGCAGTCAGGCCTCATTTTTCCTTTCTCATGGGAACAGAATGACATGACTGAAAAAAATGGGGTTCTTACCAGGACTCATTTTCCAAGGTGAGACACATTAGCAGAGCAATCTGACAAGACAGCTATTGACAGCACAATCCTCTACATCTCTATGTCCCTCTGAATTCAGTGGAGCCTACTCCCCCACTCCCCCACTCCCGGTAAATGGGTATAGGATTGCAGCCTAAAAGCAGCAATTAAAATAAAAGGATAACCATGCCTAAATGACCTCCCCCCAGAAGTGGTAATTCAAGAAAGGATTCTTATCAGTGGCTCTCCCAGGAGCTACAGCTTGCTGGACCTTGAACATCTGACTTTGGCACACTGGAAATTTACTTCATCTCACCTACTGCCTTTGTGCCAGTTCCAGAGATCTATCATCCCACATTCTTATCGTTATTATTTGTTTGTTACCTTTACATCCTGCCTTTCTTTCAGCAGCTTACATGGCTCTTTTCCTCTTCATGTTTTCTTTGTGAAAAAGTTCAGGCGGGGTAGTGGTGAGGGCTAATTAAGTCACCTAGTGAGTTTCATGGCTCAATGTGCATTAGAATCCGATTTCCAAGTTCCAGTCCAGCACCACAATGGATCTCGTTTGACGTCACTTGAACGTTCACAACGTACAAAAAGTATAAGGAGACACCATAAGCTTCATCGTTCACCAAAAGTGAGTTCTCTAGTGTCATGCCCTAGCCAGAGACTCCTTCAGGATTAGAGCAAGTCTGAGGAACTGGCCATCCCTGTGGACTTAGTACTTTGGGGGGTACCATAGGCTACATCTGCTTTTTTCTCATTATGAACTTTTGCTTACTTTCTTGAGGGCTCCTTTTTTGACTTACAAGATTCTTAACGCTAGCAGATGGAGTTTGGGAAAAGGTACTTTATGGACCTCAACTCCCTCAACTCCCTAAAGGATAATACATCAAAATGGTGGATGGGTTCTCTAAGTGATTGTCAACTTCAGTCCCTGCTAACAGAGGCCTAAACAGATATTTTAAGTTTAATGAACCTTGCTGTTTTAATTAGGATCTTTCAACATGAAATCTGTCTAAGTGCTACTCCAGTTTGCAGGGACTGGAAAGGGCAACCACTTGAAGAACCTGCCCACCATTATACCCTAATGAGTATAATATCTGTATAAAAAATATTTCTCTAAGAGGAAAAGCAAGTAAGCTTTATTCCCTCCACTTCTCTTTCTGTCAGTCCACAATAAGTCAGCATGATGCTTCACAGCAGTGGATATCAACTTTGGTGGTCCTCCAGATTTTGATATACATATCTGCCCCCAATGCCCCCTCTAAGGGTCTTCCTGGGTACATAGAGGGCATTTTGTGGCACCGTCAGTTTTTTGTTTTTAAAAAATGCTTTGATCTATGGCCATGCAGGGGGGTTCAAAATGTGGCAGGAATGCCCTCCATACCCTCTAGAGATCATTTTGAGACAAAACCTTTTTATTTTGTGGTGGGAAGAATGCAAGTTTTGATCCCTGGTGTTTGCCAGTCCCTATCCTAGTAATAGATATCCTTGAAATGATTCCTAGTGGTGTTTTTCTATTATTGTTGTTGTTGTTATGATTATGATTATTATTCCTTTCTCTCTCTTTCCTTTTTTTTTTTTTTTACAAAATATTCCTGATTGTTTGTTTCTTGAAATATTCAGGTCTTTGCTTTTTAGAATTCACATTGCAAATTAACAATAAATTTTGAATCAATGTTTAAATTATTTGGTTAAGACAATGTATTAAACTCAGAACGTTTATTCTTATAACCCAGTATTGTAAAATAAAACAGTTTAAATCTTTGTGTTCGGCTTCTACACTCTGTTGCTTATCTTCCTCTGGGCTATAGCAGAGATAGAACAGGAAAAGAAAGACATGAGGAAAAGAAGACACAATTGTGTGGAAAGAAAGAAAAAAAAACAGGTTACCCTGTTTAACTAAATCCCATGATATATCTTTGCTTCATGTTACTTTGGAAATGTGCACCAGATGATAAAGATGGCAAAGGATCCTACAAGACAGACTACTCTTCAGCTGCAGTAACACAGATCTTTGCTTGCTTGAACAATGAATTAATTCAATTCATCTTAGAGCAGTAATTTTCTCACTTGTGATCCTAGCTAGATAAATAGTCCCCAGTGAACAATTCCTCAGAATGTGTTACACACTGATGAACAACAGAGAGAGTTTCTTTCTTGGACAGACTTCACTGATGGTGTGCAAATTATAGTTGTTAGAGCTGAGATGTTGGTATCGATGTTCCCTAGTGTGTTCCCAGTCATTAGGGCTTTATTTCAAATGGATCTTACCATTTTGAAAGGTGTTTCAAGGTATCTCAGCACATAATTTAATTTTACTGTGTTTTAACACTAAAATTCAATCAGAACAGGATGACAGACCTCTGGCAAATTTGCAAAAGTATATTCCATGAGAGGAGAAGCAAGTGAGGAACACCAGCATCAGGAAGAGACAGCACTGAAACAAGCCTGAGACACATTACAGGTTCCATGTTTTGTAAAGCCTTTGGGCAAGATAAAGTCACTAAGTCTCTTTCCTTCATGCTTCCCCCTTTTCACTGCTGCGGGCAATCATTTCCTTGTCTCTTTCTCTGGGATAATCTATTCTTCTGTCACTGCTCAGTGAGCTGGTAAATAGTCAAGTAAATAGTCAGCAATAGCTAGGAAAAACAAAACTAAGATTGTGAGGTCCCTTTCTGGGGTATAGACCTTCATGGGTGCCCGGCAGTGTCACCCTTCTAGTGAGACATGCAGCATTTCAAACGGCCTTTGTAAAACAGAGATGTTTGTCACCATACAGCAGATGGGCATTAAAAAGGGGGCAAGACAGTCCACTGGAAGACATAGTTCCATACCTGAAGTGCCACTAGCAGGAAGATATCTCCTTAACCCCCACAAGGTGGACCATTAGGCTTGATGAGTAGCTTAATGGGGCCTGATTAATTTAGCAAGTGGAAAACTTCATATCATAATAGAGAAGTAAAGACTATTCATGAACTTTTTCTTCCCCAATTGAGAAGAGCGCTTTCAACATATCAGTGAAATGCCATTGGGAAAAAAAAAAGTGGATTACTGTGAGCCTTTTTTATACATGACAAGAGCAAACAGTGAGGGGTTTTTTTTCCTCTTCATTTTTCTGCAAAACTTTGCATTTTGTACAAAAATCAATGTTTTTGCGCAGATAAAATTTGCACCAAAAACGCCTGAAATGTGAAAAATCATGGAACAGTAAGCAAAACTGCTTATAAATTTGCCCGACAGAGAGAGACTTTTAAAAAAGAAAGAGAGATCTTTCCAATACATCGCCCTGTTCCTTTTTTGAGAATAGCATCAAATTCATTTTCGACTATCATAATACCTGTTCTATGTATATCTACCTTTCCTTTTGCCATTAGTTGGGTCATCAATAACCAATGAGTTGACAGTCCAGATTCTATCAATTCTTCTCTGTTCTTACATCTAACCTTCCCATTTTCGATCTTTAGGAGGTCCCTATATGTAATCCATTTATTTAATCTAAGGCATTCCCTTCTATAAAAGGCTTCATGTATGGATGCCCATAATGGGATTCTGACATATAGCTTCTTTTTGAGTTGTAACCAGATTTTAAGGAGTGATTTTCTGATTATATGGCTATTGAATTCTTTGTTCACCTTTACCTTGTCATAGAATATATATGCGTGCCATCCCCAAACAAGGTCGGCCCCTTCCAACGTTAGAAGCCTTTCATTTTCGAGCCTCAGCCACTCAAGGACCCATGACAAGGCACAAGCCTGATAGTACAGCTTCAAATCAGGCAGCCCCATTCCACCTTTTTCCACCTTGTCATTTAAATTTCTCATTTTAATACGGAGCTTTTTCCCATTCCAAATAAATCTCACTAAGTCTTTATTCCACGTATTAAAAACTGCATTATTTATAATTATTGGCACGCTGTTAAATAAGAAAATCATCTTTGGCAACACATTCATCTTGATGGTGGCTATTTTCCCCAATAATGATAAGTCTAATTTACTCCATCTCTCTAAGTCTCTTTTGATTATTTACCAAGTTGCTTTATAATTATTTTTAAACAGATCATTACTAGTTTTGGAAAGTTCTATTCCTAAATATTTCACTTTCTTTACCACTCTAAATCCTGAGTCTTGAGACAATATTTCTTCCTCAGAGTAAGTTATATTTTTTGTGAGGAGTACTGTTTTTTCCTGATTTATTTTAAAGCCGGATAAGGCTCCATATTCATCCAGAATCTGTTTCAGCTTAGCCATCCCTTGATTTGGTTCCTGCATTATTACTACAAGGTCATCTGCAAATGCTCTTATTTTAAAGATTTGATTTTTCACTTGAATATCTTTGATTTCTGTGTCTTTTCTTATCTTTATGCAAAGCACCTCTGTAACTATCAAGAAGATAAGCAGAGATAGAGGGCAACTCTGTCTCGTCCCTTTGCTTATATTTATCTGCTCCGTCCTTTCTCCATTAATGACGATCTTTGCACTTTGGTCTTTATAGATTTGAGATACCCAATTTAGAAATCTGTCCCCCACTCTTATCTTTCTCAAGAGTTTTCCATAAATGTCCAGTTAACATTGTCAAATGCCTTTTTGGCGTCAAGGAATAACATCCCTAGTTTTATCTCATTATGTGTATGACAGCGTTCCAAGACATCTACGATTACTCTTATGTTTTCCTTTATAGATCTTCCTGGGAGGAAACCATTCGGATCATTATTTATCCATCCATTTAAGACCTTTTTCAGCCTTTCTGCCATTATCGTTCCTAACAACTTATAATCAATATTAAGAAGCGATATTGGTCTATAATTCTTTGATTCTAACTGATCTTTATCATCTTTGGGTATCAATGTAATTACCGCTTCTCCTCATGAAGCAGGTCTATCCCCTCTGTCCAGATCAGTTATTACTTCATATAGGTAGTCAATTATATCTTCCTGAAAAACCTTGTAGAAGGTTGTCGTGAAACCATCTGGCTCTGGTGCTTTTCCTACTTTCAACTTTTTGATGGCATCTCTAATTTCTTGTTTTGTAATTTGTTTATTTAAGATCTGGATTTGGCACTCCTCTAAACCTTTTATATTCAATTCTTCTAGGTACTTATCGATTTTATCAGTCAGTTGTTCAGCCTGCTTCTGCTCCCTGAATAACTCTTGGAAATATTTTTGGAAGGTTTTCTTGATTTTGTTCTGCGTTCGATGAATTACCTCTCCTTCTTTAATTTCACAAATAAGCTTCCGTTCAGCCCCTTTTTTAGCTTATAGGCAAGCCACTTTCCGGTTTTATTTGAGTTTTCAAAATATCTAAGCTTTGTCTGGTTTAATTTCCTTTGCAATTCATCTGTATCCATTACATTTAATTGTTTTGTATTGTATTTAATTGTATTGGAAAGATCTATAAGATACTTATAAGATACTATAAGATACTTACGGAATTGGAATACGAACAGGAAGTAATAAAATCGAATATGATTAAATGGGCACAAGATATTGGTCATACGATACAGCTGGAATCATGGGAAACTTCATGGTATAAGATGAATAAATGGTTAAAAGTCAGCCAGTTAAAAGAAAACTATTATAAGATCTTTAATAGATGGTATTATACCCCAGTTAAAATTGGTAAGATGACTAAAAGTTCAGATCATAAATGCTGGAAATGTGAATATAAAGGGACACTGTTCCACCTATGGTGGAGCTGTTCTCAAGCCCAAAAGTATTGGAAAATGTTACAAGGACAGATAGAGAAGGTAATGGAAAAGAATTTTGATATGCTGCTGGAAATATACTTACTCAATATGATAGATGATAGATCAAATTCCAAACTTGACCCCAACACAACAAAAATTGTTATTATATATTATAACAGCGGGAAGGATGGTGTATGCGAAAGCATGGAAGCAACGGGAGCTACCGACCCTTCAGGAATGGTTAATTAAGATGTATGAGTTGATGGAAATAGATAGGTTAGCCCTCTTGTTGAGAGGCAAAGATTTAAAGATGTTTTGGTTAACTTGGAACCCCATAATGAGGATTCTGGAAGACCGGTGGGGACATATTGCAAGTATTGCTTTAAGAGAATAAGATGAAGAAAAAAGAGTAGAGTGGTAGTTGAGAAACAATAAACCCAGACAACTCATGACATAAACTCTGTGGAGAAAGAGTTAGCCATATATAAGTGGTGTCTAACTCCAACCGTGTGTATTAAAGTCCACAAAATACTAAACATTTAAAGAATTAATTGTTAATTTTACTCTTGGAGCGAAAACTAAAGTCACATAGAATTTTAGGTTAACAAGTGGGTAAGAAGAAAGCAGGATATTGATTAGAAGGACGGAAAGAGTTAATTGTGCTAAAAAAATTAAAGATAGGTTATAGGAAATAACGCTGATAAGAGAATTCTAAATATAAAAAGGAAGTCATAGGTGTTTTTTGTTGTGTGGAATGATGTTATTAGAGATATTTGTAAAGTATGTTTTAGATAGGTTTGTGAGTATGTATGTATGGAGATTTGTATTGTTGTGTATGTTATGGTGGAGAGGGGAGAGATGAGAGGTAATGTAATAGTGTGTTGGTGGAAAATCCAATAAAAATCATAATAAAAAAAAATAAAAAAAGAAAGAGAGAGAGAGAGAGATTCAACATGCAAGAACGAACTAAGCAAGATTTACATTCTTACATGGCACTCCTTTGGATAGTTGGCTCCAAACCATGAAGACATTTAAAAGTCTTCATCACCATTTTGAAGTAGGCCTGTGGGAGGAAAAAATCTGAAACTATTCTATGGGTGGCTTTCCATGCTTTGGTTGGCAGATCTGATTAATAACCTGACTCCTACATTATGTAACTGCTGAGACTATTCATCGGCTATAGAACCTGCAGTCATATGCACATAGACTGCAATTCATGAATACATGTGTGGGAGTTCCATTAAGCTCAATAGGACTGAGTTTAATGCATAGGAACTGTGACATTACTGGGCAACTCTGTGGTTCATATTCCTGCAATAATGCATAGTATTGCACTATAATCCATTATTCTAAAACATTTTACCAATGTAAAAGTACACTTAACGTGTATTTGTGGGAAATACTGAAGCATGCAAGTAAGATTTTAAGCTTTAGTCTTGTATAATGTTGCAATCAACCATGGCTTTAAATGACAACTGCACTTCATGTAAGCTCCACAATCCCTAACTTCTTTTTCACACAATTCATGCTGATGTACTTAATTATTATATGGATTCCTATCCCACCCTTAAATTGAATGCTCTGGGGAATTTGTAAAATGTCAAAACATAACAAAAACAATGAAAGATTTACAGAAGCACATTAAAGACCAAAGATATGAGGGGGGAATGTAATTACATTGGCTGATTTTGTCCCTGCCTTCCATGAATTGCATGCCTAATGGTAAATCCCATTCTGTTTTTAAAGAACATGCTTAACAAATTATGTTGGATGGAAAAGGCCATAGCTTTTATTGGTTGCAGCTGCTTGGTACCTGCACGGGTCCAGATCTCAGCATCAACCACCCCACCTGGTCAAAGAACCCAACCTGCTCATTGAATGTTATTTGGGAATGACAAGCACTAGATTCTACATAGGCAGATGTCACTGCATGGTTCCCCTGCCTCTTGGGACTAGGGCAAGCCCAAACACCCAATATGTACTAGATGTGACCTTTTGCCCACACTCCCAGGGTTGCATAAGGGGACCCCTTCCCCCCTCCAATTCTCGGTAGTACCAACCCTGCCACCTTCTTCCCAGATCAGAGTCCAATGCCCAAACTACCACAAGGATCGGAAAAGGGCAACCTTCCTCACTTTCCACCAAACCCAATGCCGCTGTAACACCATAGCTCATGGTGCAATGTGTCCTACCTTGTATCCTGGTCCCATTCTGCCAGATGTATCCCCTTCTAATCTATACAGTACATCTACCCTGAAAGAGATGTCATAATGATGAATCCACCTCTCCTCAAGTGATACCAAAGCTGAATGAGGCTAGAGCATCTCTCTCTCTCTCTCTCTCTCTCTCTCCCCCTCCCTCCCTCCCTCCTTCCCTCCCTCCCCTTATTAAACTGGAGTGAAAACTTCAACCCAAACTGTGTGAGCTTCTGGGAAAGAGAAACCCAACTGGCATGCCAAAACATTTCTTTGCTTCACCACAGGCTCACAAAACAGCTTTCTAGTAAACTAGCATGTGCTATTCAGCCAAAAGTGTGGATGGGTACTACACATATTAGCTTTAATCTTTCTTTAATTTAGGCTCCATATTTCACTTTCCTGCTCTTCTTCATTGTATAGAAATCACTACTGCAAGAAAACAGAAGGGTTTTTTATTATTATTTTTCTTTCCAAGATTCTTTCCACATTTCAATGTTCTGTTTATCCTATCTCACCTTCTGCTCTCTGGTTTTGAGAGTTCCCTTCATCGGGGAGAGGGGGCATTTTAAGCCTTTGTGCATTTCTTATACTTTACTCACAGGCTTAACATTTGTTCTGTTGACTTTAATATAATTGTTTCAATGGAAGTATAACTAGAGCATCAGACTGTATTTGTCCAAGAGGGAAAAAAAAGAAAAGCAATGGCTTTCTGACAGATCAATGCCTCATGTGGAAAAGGCCCCATGTTCAGTCCCTTATATCTCCAAGCAAGGCTTGGAAAACCTTTCTGAAATCCTAGAGAGCCACTTCCAGTCCATATAAACAATACTGAGCTAGCTGAACCATTGATCTGACTCAACATAAGGCAACTTCCTCTGTTTCTGATTCTCCCTCCATATGTGTGTGTGTGTGTGTGTGTATGTGTGTTTTGTCCAAAATTGAGATCAAATCTAATACTGAGATTAGATCCAGATTTTGTCATACTGAGATTGGATTTAGACTTAGTCATACTTAGAGCAGACCTACTGCAATTAACTCACTATGACTAAGTCTGGCTCCAGCCACTTGTCCATAGCAGTAGAACATCTTGAGAAAAATCAAAGTTTTGTACTAATTCTGTAATGGAAAATATAAGAGTCTGGCTGCCTGGCTGAGTTTAAAAATCTTGGCCAAACATAGTTGCCGGGCATTTTTTTTTGGTTTATAGTATGTGAATTAAAGAACCAATTCACTTGTTTCTCCTTTGCTGGCACCTGAACCTATCTTGCTCTGAGAAAGGACCCTGCCAGGGTATGTGCTCACATACAGACTCACAAACAGTTATGTGAAAGGAAATGTTCATGTTTGTGTGTATCTGTTGTTTGATGTGGGGGTTGGGGAATGAAGAGGGAGCAGACACAGTTGCAGTCCAAGTGGTATGTCATGCAAACAGAATGTAAGCTTTCCCTCCTTCTGTTGTTGATAAAGCAAAAGGTCTGTCCTTGGATGTATGTTGAGTTGAACATATTCAAGATACAAAAGTCCATCTAAGAACACAAGTGCTGTGGAACTGTAAATTTGGCATTAGTTTCTGATGATAAGGAAACATGTCTTTTGAATGCCTTATTTTATTCTGGCTCCCAGGGCACATAAATGCTTTACCATCCAACACTGCTCTGCAGGGATTCCTTGGAAACACCAAGCATGTCATTTTGTAAACACAGCCGTACACCCATAAATCAAACAATGTTTTTTCTATTATTATTGTGTAAGATTCTCTATGAAAAACAAATGCCATCTGCAGTGCTACAGAGACCTCAGAGAAAGAGAGGTTGCTCATCAATGAGACTTCTGCAATGAGACTTTTACCATCTATTACAACTATTGCTCACAACTCATTAGGAGTAAGTATGACAGGTTCTTGTTGCTGCTCACATTATTTTTATCTTCCTAATGAACTATCCCTCTGAAATATCCAAGTCTCCAGCTAACCATGATTTATGGTTGCCTTTCTCCTCAGAGTTACTCAAGGTTTATTTTTTCCCTACCACATCACTAACAGCATGCAAATTCAGGGCATGACTATAAGCCTCCAATTATCCTGAGGCTGTATAAGAATTTGCATTTGTATAAGGTTGCTGCCAGGCAGAAGCTGAGGCAGTGAGGGAGGAGTCCCTGCAGTTAACACCAAGTGTAATACAAAATAGGCTTATCCATGCTTTGTCTACATTGAAGCTTCTAGAGAAGAGTGTAAACTGATTTACAAACTTATTTATTTTATTAATTTAACTTATATCCCACCATTTTCCCAACATGGGACCCATGTTGCAAAAAATTGCAAAATTGGCTTGCAAAAAATTAAAATAAGGTACAGTCAAAATCTTATTATACAATTTGAAAAAGCAGTTCAGTACACAATTTGATACAAATTAAATATAATCCACCCATTTATTTCAACAGGTCCTATTGTCCACTCTGTCATGCATAGAGGACTTTTGGGGGGGGGGGGCGGATATGGTATGGTATCAGATTTTGGATGGAAAAACAGTATGTAAAATAATGTTCCTTCTTCTACAAGTGACACTACTACAAAGCCACTTATGGGCTTTATGTGCATCCCTAAAATGTGCTTCTTCTCCTTTTTATTTACTTCTTTTCCATCGTCAGTCATCACTTTCAAACATAACACAGTATTTTCCAGAGGCATATACATAAACATCTTTATGAATTTCAAAAGCAATGGATCCTTCTTCCTGAATCACAGGTTCCAGGGAGAAAAGGCAGTCCATCATCAGGAGAGTGTTCTTTTTTGGGAACAATGATAGTGCAGTACCAGTAGACTCTGCTACAGATTTTACCAGAGTTCTTAGTCTTGACCTTCCTAGAATCAACACCTAAAGAGAAAGGAAGAAGCAGAAGAGTGAATGAGATGGGGTTTCAAGATTGCATGGAAGGTGATGGTAGGGGTGATTGAAGCTTGACACACTCAGCCAGCGGCCCTTTCCGCACCCTGCCTTGTCCTGTCATGCTCCAGTGGCTCTGCTGGGAAGGGAGTGCAACAGGAGTGCTCCCCTCTGCACAGGACTGGCTCCCTACCGCCGAAAGGGCGATGGACACACCTCTTCCTTCCACAGCACAGCCGGGCACTTTCCCAGGCTCCTTGGGGCAGGAAGTGCCTCATCACGCTTCCAGGGCTTCTACAGGCCAGGTAAGTGGCGTGATTGCAAGTCATTGACAGAGAAAACCTATCAATGATTTAATCCATGATTGCGCTGCCCAGCGAAGGGAGAAAGACAGGACCGTGACAACATCATCCAGAAGCATCATCACAGTCCCACTCCTTTCCCACCTCCATGCCAGGACAACAGCATCCTATGGAAAGGGCCAGTGTGTTGAGACTCCCAAAGTGCAAGCTGTGTGTGGTTTACTTCTCTGTGTAGAAAATACAAGGAAGGAACACCAAGCATATGCAACCTTTGTTTCAGGAGTCAGATAAGTGAGTTTTGCTGCTCCTCCCCTTCTCCCTCTGTTTATATAAGAGACAAACTCTAAATTTCTACCCAGTGGGTAGTTCCAGCTAGAGTGAACCCACTGAATTAATGAGAATGACAAAGGTGTCAGCTTACCATTCAGCAATTGATTCAATGGGTCTACTCTGCTTGGGGCTAGTAAATGGATTTGGGCCAGGAGTGGGAATTGTACACCTTTTCAGATCTTGTTGGACTACAAATCCCAGCATTCCTTGTCATTAGCTAGGTTGGCCAAGGCTGCTGGGACTCGTAGCCCAACAATATCTGTGGAACTACATGTTTCAATGGGGGGGATGTTACTGAATGGGAGGGGGATGATGCAGTTGGAAGGAATTATTTGAAAAATGGGTGGAAGCAGATGGTATATGACCCCAGAAAGACCACAAAAAATAACTAAAAATGGGGATGTGAAGTGTTGGAAATGTGATGAAAAGGTGGGCTCTTTCTTTCATATGTGGTGGACTTGTCAGATGGCAAGGAAATTTTGGAAGGGGATACATGATGAAATTCAAAGAATTTGTAATATGAATTTTGAAATGATACCGGAATTTTACTTATTAAATATGATAGGTCAAAACAGGGAGGTTAGAAGACACCAGAAGATATTACTGTGTTTGATTATAGCAGCGAGACTAACATATGCTCAACACTGGAAAGAAAAGAAAGAAATCAATTTAGAAAAATGGAAATTAATGGTACTGGATATGGTAGAGATTGAAAAATTAGCAAACTCTTTGGCCCTTTTCGCACACAGTTTCTTTTGCGAGGGGGCCCCTTGAGCGTCGCGTAAATGGGAGCGGTGGTCCATACGACGCACTCCCATTTACGCAACGCTCACGAGCCTAACGCGAACCGCGCACGCATTTTCTTATTTTCCGCTTCAAGCCGAAAATGCTGCGCAGTCGCACAAGGCTCCCGGGGCCCTGCGCACTTACCTGCCCTGCGGTATGTCATCCCAGGCGTGCCGGTCCCGCTTCCTCCCCAAGCGCAGCCCACAGCTCCCAGGCTGCACTGCGGAAGGAAGGAAGGGGCACTTGCATGACGGTTGCGTGACCAGGAAGCCAGCTGCGGGACGAAGGAGCAGCTAAGAGAGCGCCTCGCGCAAGAGCTTGCTTCCGCGAATGGCACCCCCCACCTCCACGGTAAGGTAATGTGCGGAAAGGGTCTTTGAAAAGCAAACCTATCCAGAACTTTGAAAGGGAATGGAAAGGGGTAATGGAATGGTTAAAAATATAAACTTCTTAGAGGATGGAATAATGCATTTTTTTGTCTTTATAAAAAGTGGAAGATAAGATATAACTTAACTGGGGAAGAAGAACATGGAAGTGGAGGGGGGATATATCCACAACAGTGGTATATATCCTGTTTTTTGGATGTGTAAAACTTTAATAAAATTCTTTCAAAAAAAAGAAAAATGGGTGGAAGCAGCATCTGTTGGTGGAGCCAGATACTTCTCTGATCCCCCACCCTGCCACCAGCCATAGAATGGCTATTCCATGGGAGTATCACAGCAAAAGTCTTGAGGAGACTTCAGTCATTTCAGAAAGTAGAAGAAAATACCAGCCTTGGCAATGATAAAAAAGATGTGCATAAAGATAATTTGAATTTATGCTTGCATATGTCACTAACAGTATACTGTCCACTGTCTCACAAGTTTATCTAATTGAAAAAGCCACAAATAATAAGGCAGAAATTCTAAATCCTCTTACATAGAAGGAAGTCCCACAGAATTCATCAGAATTTACTTCTGAGCAGAAAACTATAGTATAGCGTACCATTATGAGAGTTCAGTAGCTACAGATGCCAGAGATTCACCATCAGATGGAATAATCTGCAACGGAGGGGAAAAAAACCCTTAAGAACATATCCAAAGATCCATGAATTCTGTTGTCCCACCCCTCCCCAGTTACTACAGTACAGGAAAATCCATATATAACAATTGAATGTATCCAGTGTAGAAAACTATCATGTCTGTTTTAGAAAATTGAACTTTTAATTTTTTTTATTAATGTTACTACTTGAGACTATCCCTTTTAAAAAAAAGGATGTCTTTTTACCATGCTTCTTTAAAAGTTTTTCACCATCTTTTAATACAAGGGCCATCACTTTTATTTCATTCTCAAAATTATCCTCTTTCATTTTATTTCTCGTAAAACAAATACTTTATCAAATAATTGGCAAAGTACTCACTTGGTATTTTAAATGCATCTTCATCTGTATTAAAAGGATACATCCTCTACAAAACTTGTGACCATTTTTCCTGCCGGTTTAGTAGTCTCACTCAAAGGCAGCATTGTGATTTATTTAGGTTTACAACATAATCTGTGAAAAAGGAACCGTAAATGAAGAGTCTAGATTATTAAAACTGTTCAAGGATTTTAAAAATGAATAACAACACCTTAACCTTATCTCAAGAATAGATAGGCCACCTATGTAACAGCTGAAGACCAAATGTAACATGATCTGAGGACCTAGTTCCTAGAAACGTGCTCTCATTGCTGCATTCCACACCCACTGAATTTTGGGGGTCATCTTTAAAGGCATCCTCATGGATGGTGCATTACAGTAATGTAATCTGGATCTAACCAAAGTATCTGACACAGAGGCAAGGTCAGCCTTTAGTAGATAAGGATGCAGTTTAGGACCCAACTGAAGCTCCATTTTAATTTATAGAACCTATGCTTTTACACATACTGAAACCAAGACCACTCCCAGACCTCATGTCTGGGCTTTCAGGGCTAGTGTAATTTTATTCCATTGCACCTGCACACCACTATCTTTATCAAAATACTTCTTGACTCACAACACTTCCATCTTATTGGAATTAATCTGTAGCTTTTTCTGCTTTACCCTCAACTGCCGCCAGATACCTGTTTGCTGCTTCCACTGCCTCCCTGAAATTGTTGTTGTTGACCTCGACCTATGGTGACCTTATGGATAATAGACTTCCAAGACACTCTATCATGAACTACCCTGTGGAGAGCTTGTAGATTCAGGGTTACGTCTTCCTTGATTCATTCTATCCATTTGTTATGTGGTCCTCCTCTTTTCCTATTGCCTTCTATCTTAACCAAGTGTTATTGTCTTTTCTAGTGAGTCATCGCTTCTCATAATATTGCCAAAGTATGACAGCCACCATTTAGTCATCTCGGCTTCTAGAATTAGAGTATGGAAATTAAAGTATGAAAAAAAAAAAGAGTGCTCCTTGTTGTTCACTGATAATGGCACTCTTCACTCTTACTTGCTTTTGAGCAGTGTTGTAGTGACTGGTGATGGCCACCAGAGGAAATTACCAGTTGTGCCCAGGATAGTGGTACACAGCTCCAAGGGACATAAAAAAGATGTTTTACACTTAGGCCATTTCTGCACTAGACTGTTAAAAGTACTATTATTCCACTTTCAACATCCTATGGAATTGAGGCCCCTCCCTAAACTGCAAACCCCAGGATTCGATAGGAAGTTGAAAGTGGAATAATAGCACTATAACAGTGTAGTGTGGAAAGGCCCTTCCTTAGCCTTTGTCCCATGTCCTTCCTCTTTGTCCTCTGCTATGGTCCCACCCCAGTGTGGTCTTGGCTCTGGCTCATGCACAGTCTTTCTTATTAAGGCCCGACTATAATTAGATGCCCATATGTCAATCAGAAAGGCTGCCAGAAGGCAATCCTGTATTTGAAGGCATCCTCTGTTTGAAGGGCCAAGCAGTCCAAATTGGATTTTTTAAAAAAGATAGATGAACAATAAGAAGAGAGAAGAAGGGCCATGGAACTGGCCACTAACAGTTAACTCCCGGGCAGTAGCCAGAGCCTAGGGGAACATTTACACTATAGAATTATACTGCTATTACTCAGTTTTGATGGCCATGATTCCAGCCTGTGGAATCCTCAAATTTGTAGTTTAAGGCAGGGTATTTAGATTTCTCACTCAGACCAGTCTAGTGCCTCACCAGACTACCAGTCCCAGGATTTCATGGGATGGAACCATAGCAGTAGAATAATAGTACTATAATTCTGTAGTGTGAATGGACTCCTGGTCACATAAAAGCATGTTGTATTTCTATCTCAGTCATTTCCATTATTTCTAAGGTTATGCTGTTTTTGTTTGTTTTTTGACAATGTATTTCCTCTTGTTAAGTAGCCACTTAATTGTAACAGTTTTGAGCCTACCTCTAGCATTAATGTAGTTGCATAACTAGCCTTGGGCCTTTGAGAGATGAAACAGGCTGAAGTTTGGGCCATTCAGTTGTTTCACAACCTGTCCAATTCAGCTTATTTTGCTATCAGTGGTGAAGGATGAGATTAGGTTAGTGACATCATAACCACACTGAAGCCGGAATTCCCAGTTAACCCATAGTGGAGTTCTCCTCCATTGTTCTCAAAACACTAAGATGACACTTGGGTGGGGTTCTCCTCCATTCTGATGCAATACGTGACCATCTCAGCAAACGCGTTTTTGTCTTTAAACAAGTTGAAACACCTTTAAAATGGCAACTGAGGCCACTTCCGCACTAGGCTGTTATAGCGCTATGATTCCACTTTCAACATCCTATGGAATCCTGGGGTTTGCAGTTTCCCGGCCCCTCCCGAAACTGCAAACCCCAGGATTCCATAGGATGTTGAAAGTGGAATCATAGCGCTATAACAGCCTAGTGCGGAAGTGGCCTGAGTCTTATTCAGGGCTTCTGTCTAGAGAGGAATGTATGCCTAAACCTTTCAAAAGTACCTGTCAATTTGGTGGAATGATTTTACCTTCTTCTGTTTTTTAAAAAAATTATGTTACTAGCTATCTTCAGTGAACGTTCAAGTTTATCAAATCGCACTGTATCGGTTTCATGAAAATATTTTTCCCATGGGTTACAGCAGACTACGGGTGTTTCCAGAAACCGTCTGGCACCCATGAGATAAACAGAAAAATAAACCCAGTCAGGAATTGAGTCTAGAGTGCAAACAGAGGGGAGGAATGTCAAACACTATGCCCTTCAGTAATCAGGTTTCCTGAGGCTCTTTATATATTACTCTCTGACTGACCGCTCATAATGCGCTGTCTGCTCAGTCTCCCGGTGCCCTCCCTCTTGTATGAGGGAGGGATTCCTTCCAGTGAAATTTGACCATAGCATCCATTACTGAAATGGCTGATTTTTTTAAAGCGGGGAGGTAATAAGGAAGCAGTCACAGAGGAGTAAATCCCACACGCCCTGCTCAGCAGCAAAAGTACAAAATGTACTCACGGCTGCATTTTTACAATGCTGATTAAAGAAAGGGAAAGTTTAACAGACTATCTTCTATAAAACTAGCTGTACGTTCAAATGTGTGTGTGCGCGCATGTACGCACACACACACACACACACACCCCACAGGCCTATGTTTATATAAGCCAAGGAAATGCTATTCCATTCAAAGACAGGCCTTCTTTCAGGCCCTGTCTGAGTCATCAGAATAAACATGATTCAGTTGGGATCCTCAGAGCTTCACAGAAGGTATGAAACGATTTAGTTGTAAGCTTCCTTTGGCAACCAGAACAGCAATATCATTCTCGGCACCAATCTCTGGTTTTAATTTTTCAGAGAAGTATCATATCCTATTGCTACTCTTATACCCTGATCCTCTAAACAAACCTCACTTCTCTAGTGTAATTTGGAGCATAATCTGGTTAAAAGCCATTTAAAGAACCTTGAAATTTTAATTTCCCTATTGGATGTGGCAGTTCTAAGAACTTTCTCTTTTCTGCTTTTTAAACATTTATTTAGGAATGCTCACTCCATCCCTGCCCTGTCCAAAGTAATCTCAGGGATACACGTGTTCTAAATAGCTCCCACTAGTTAGTTAGTAAGAAAGAAATCATTTTGCATCATGAAGTTAATACATACCACGACAAACAGTATAATGCTTAATTATTTTGGCTTTCTGGACATTTTATATATTCACTGACTAATATTTAAAGGTTCGTTTAAGAATATAACTTTAAACGGGTTGGTTGTGGTGAACCACAGCTTAGTTTCAGAAATGCAAGAGGGGCTTTCCTGCCTCTTCCTTCCTGCTTGAACCCATTCACTGCATAATTCCAGTCCTAATGCTGAATCTTTCAACATACTTAGGCCATTTTCGCACTGGACTGTTATAGCGTTATGATTCCACTTTCAACATCCTATGGAATCCTGGGGTTTGCAGTTTTGGGAGGGGCCGCCTGGATTCCAGGATTCCAGAGGATTCCAGATGGATGTTGAAAGTGGAATCATAGTGCTATAATAGGCTAGTGCGGAAATGGCCTTAAAAGGGGGCAGGGCTGTTGATGATAAGGTGTTATTGCTGCTGCTGCTGCTGCTGCTGCTGCTGCTGCTGCTGCTGCTGCTGTGTGCCTTCAAGTCATTTCAAACTTATGGTAACCCTAAAAAGAAGCTATCACAAGGTTTTCTGGAGCTGAGAGTGTATGATGTGCCCAAGGTCACCCAGTGAGTTTTCATGACTGAGTGGGTTATCAAACTCTGGTCCCCAGGGCTGTAGTCCAATAGTTAAACCACTACATCATGGTGGCTCTCATTCATAGGGTTGCCATAAGTCAAAGTCAACTTGACAGCAGTTAACAACAACAGCTCTTATTGAGCACAGTGGGATTTCTTCCTTCTGAATAAACCTATGTAGAATTCCATGGTAAAAGGCAGAAGACCCTCCAAAATATTATGCAATGTGGTTCTAAAGCAGGAGTGTACAATTTGTGCTTTGTGGTTTGCAGAAGACCTGGCCTACCGATGCCCCATGCGAAGAAAGAAAATCCAGAAAGCATTTTAGGTTATTTAGAGGACAAACCAGTCTTGGTCTGGGAAAGGGCCCAAAATGAGAAGCCTTCCTTTTGGGGTGGATGAGACCCCAGGAGGTGAAAATGATAAGTCCACTGTAGGTCTAGGCCATTTCCACACTACACCGTTATAGCGCTATTATTCCACTTTCAACATCCTATGAAATCCTGGGGATTGCGGTTTAGGGAGGGGCATTTAGAATTCTCAGCCAGAGAGCTCTTTGGCTTCAGAAAACGACAAACCCCAGAATTCCACAGGATGTGGAAAGTAGAATAATAGCACTATGATGATGCAGTGCAGAAATGGCCATAGATTTCCAAAGCCCTGTGGGGGCTTTTTTTGCATAAAAAATTGCATTTCCTGGACAGAAAACAAGCTTCCTGCATAGAAAACACAATTTTAGGCACAGAAAAGTGCACCTCTACATGGAAAATGCTGTTTTTTGCAGCCTTTCCGCAATATGTATGTTCTTTGTGAAGAATAAGTCCCCAAATTTAAATAGTCCTGCAGTTTTCAAGGACTTTCTCACAGTAGAGAGAAAAATGGATAAATTATTTCTTCTTCTCTATGATGATCATAAAATCACAGAATCATAGAGTTGGAAGAGACCACGAGGGCCATCCAATCCAACCCCCTGCTATGCAGGAACAAACATCAAAGAACTCCCAACAGATGGCCATCCAGCCTCTGCTTAAAAACCTCCAAAGAAGGAGACTCCACCACACTCCAAGGCAGCATATTCCACTGCCGAACAGCTCTGATCATCAGGAAGTTCCTCCTGAAGTTCAGGTGGAATCTCCTTTTCTGCAGCTTGAATCCATTGCTGCTTGTCCTAGTCTCTGGAGCAGCAGAAAACAAGCCCACTGCCTCCGCGGCATGACATTCCTTCAAATATTTAAACACGGCTATCATGTCCCCTCTTAACCTTCTCTCCTGCAGACTAAACATACCCAGCTCCCTAAGCCACTCCTCACAGGTCATGGTTTCCAGACCCTTCACCATTTTGGTCGCCCTCCTCTGGATACACTCCAGTTTGTCAATATCCTTCTTGAATTGAGGTGCCCAGAACTGGACACAGTATTCCAGATGAGGTCTAACCAAAGCAGAATAGAGTGGGACCATTACCTCCCTCGATCTAGACACCATACTCCTATTGATGCAACCAAGAATCATGTTGGCTTTCTTGGCTGCCGCATCACACTGCTGACTCATGTTCAGCTTGTGATCTACCAAGACTCCTAGATCCCTTTCACATGTACTCCTATCCAGCCACGCATCCCCCATCCTGTATTTGTGCATTTCATTTTTTCTACCTAAGTGTAGGACCTTACATTTGTCTCTGTTGAAATTCATTTTGTTAGCTTGTTTTATACAACTGTGCTCTCTTCCCAGGGACCATGGCTGAGGGAAAACAATTTCACCATGTTTTTTAAGCTTCCCTGGACTGTATGAGGCCCAGAAGATGGCTTTTTCAACCAACACATAAATTAGAAGTCAACTTCCCTTTGAGGAAAAATAAAAAATGAGAAGGTGTTAGGTTTCCCAAGGGGCTCTGAAAAATGATTTTGGGGCTCACATGTGGTCCAGAAGCCACACTTGCCCCAGCTTTGGCCTAAAATGATGTACCCCTCCAGCATTTTACAGATGAAAACCAGGATATTTGTGCCAAAGCAACATTAGATTGTGGTCAAGATAGCAGAAATTCTTAATGGAGAAGAACAGACAAGTTAGGAAAGGCTTTAGCAGTTTGCTTTACCTGACCAGTTCCCCCTCTTCCTTTCTTCCCACTGAGTTAATTGAGTGTAAACTACTTTCACACTTTGAACTCAGTTTACAGCAACAGGGATAAAGTGAGAACAAAGGGAGGAGGAGAAAGAAACTGGGACATTTTAAAAGCAAGTGAAAATGTGGGACAAAAGAAGATTAATTGGGAGTGTCCCTGCCAAATTCAGACAATTGGAGGGTGTGAAACCATCAGTCATCATTGCTTAGCACGTCCCTTTGCTGCAGTCTTTTCCTCTCTGGATACAAATTTAAACTTTGCCAGTTGAAGAACAAGGACTTAGGGCCTTTCCGCACTACACTCTTATACTGCTATTATTCCTGGGTTTGCAGTTTAGGGAGGGGCATTTAGAATTCTCAGCCAGAGAGCTCTTTGGCCTCAGTGAACTACAAACCCCAGAATTCCACAGGATGTTGAGAGTGGAATAATAGCACTATAACAGTGCAGCATGAAAAGGCCCTTAGACCCTTTTCACATGGCGTTTTGGAAGCAAGAGGGCCCCTTGAGTGTCGCATAAATGTGAGGAGCAGTCTGTATGACACACTCACATTTACGCAACACTCAAGGGCCGGACGCGGAGCGCGCATGCATCTTTTCATTTTCGGCTTCAAGCCGAAAATGGTGCACTGTTGCGCAATGCTCCCGGGCCCCGCGGGCACTCACCCACCGTGCAAAGCCTCCTGAGCCACGCCAGCCTTGCTTCCTGCCCCAGCACAGCCTCTAACTCCCAGGCTGCACTGTGGAAGGAAGGAAGGGGCACGGGTGGGGCCCTCGCGTGACCAGGAAGGAGCTGCGGAGCCAAAGCACGAGGTTTGCAAGAGAGTTCCTGCTAAGCCTTCTTGAGCGAAAACCCCAACCCAGCAGTGCAAAAAGGTAACGTGCGAAAAGGGCCTTAGATTTCTGAGCAGGCAAGCACCATATACTGCATTGTATTCAGATTGTAAGTGAGGAGGTGATATACCTCTTGAATTGCTCCCTCATGTAAAAATAAAGACACTAAATTCCTGCTATGGCATATTCAGTCTATTAGTAAAAAGTCCAAACCTGTGACGTTCATGCATGTATACATGTTGATTTCCATACATATGTATTACCATATATTACACATGGTAATAATCCCCTACTTAATGTGGTTTTCTGCATCAGATGTGATAGAAAAGAAACCATCTCGATATTATAAAGAATAGAATTGTTGTGGTTTTAAATGAGAATGCAACACCCTCTTAACAATGGAGCCATTTCCATGGTTCTGTAATTAATCTAGTCACCAGCAATATCATGCCATCCATTTCCCTTTTAGACACAGAGAAAACATTCATTTTTTATGAAAATTATTAACAGAGGCAGCACATCAGTTTTCTTCTCACTCTTCTATCAAAAGAGTTCTGAAATTAGTTTCAAAATGAAAAGCATCTGTGATTAAGCCCTGCTTAGAAGAATGGGCTCACACAAACAACACAGCAGCATGAGCTTCTGAGTTCTTTCTCCCTTTCTTAGTTTTTTCTTCTTCCTGCATCTAAGGCTTCAGAGAAGAAGAGAGCTAGTTAAAGATTTCTGTGCCCTAAATTAAACATAGGAAATAGAATAGAAGCAGTGGCCATGCAGGGGTGTGGCTTTTTTCTTATTTGAATTTTGATTTTGGAATCTCAAATTCTGAGCTATTTGTTGAAATTACATGCTATGTTTTTTATGATTTTAATAATTTGGAATTGTCAATTATTCAATTTTTTTAAAGTCCAGATTCTGGAACAATACAGACCATCCTGCATACACAGTTGCTGTGCTTTTCATTCTTTTCTGTCTTCCCTTCCATTTTCTTCTTGCAAATCAGTGCAATAAAGCAAGCTTGAGATGACTCTGCATACTTACAGCATTATTTCTATGCTTTTGTGTGGTGTTTTATCAGTGTGTTAGTGCACTTTTCCCTGCATCAGTAAAACAGCACACAAAATGTATTAACATAGGCCATTTCCGCACGGGGCGAGGGAATCACCCTGTGACGCTACTTACCGGGTCTTTTGGCTCCCCGGTCCGGTCCAGGCTGCTCCGGAGCAGTGCGTGCTCGTCGCTCCGCACCGCTCCAGGGACGAAAACGGCGGCTTCCAGTTGGTTGAGGGTCTTGACCAACTGCTGAAGCTCGCCAGCCTAAAGTCCGCCCCCAGCAGATTGCAGGCTCGCATTGGTGCGAGCCTGCAAATCTGCACAAGGGAGCAGGCTTGCACTGGCGCGCTCCGTGCTTTTGAAAAACCGCACGAAACAGGTTTTTCAAAAGCAAGCTGGATGACCACTTGGGGTCGTTCCGGAGCTGGCTGAGGTGTGGAACTACACTAAGTAGTCCAGACCCAGTCCGGTCCCAGGTGCGGACGTCCTCCCTGGAGGACGGATTGCACCGTTTCTAATACCCCATGTGGAAATGGCCATATTCCTTCATCTGTCCTTATCATGGCAGCCTCCTTACCTGGTTTTTGGGTCATGCTTTGGCAATGCAGAGAAGGGAGAGGGTGACCCCAGAGAGGAAAAGACAGACAGCACATTCCCACTCCCCACTCTCTTTCACTCACTCAATTTTTAACTTTGAGAGATGTAAGAAGCAACAAGGTCTTGTAATAACAATGGCGGAAGAGGGGCAAATCAACTGAATGAACTGAAAACTGGCAAACTGTGTAAGCCCCAGTTCTCCTCAAGCAGAAATTCTCCAGCTTAGAATTTGGGAGAAGCTGAATACACAGCACAATGATCTAGAACAGCAACTCTTAACCTGTGGCCTGTGGACCCCAGAGGTGCTGCAGTGTCCTTATAGGGTGTTACCCTGATTTCTGGGGATCCCGGGAGGGACACCTCAATGTGCTCAAAACAATGGAGAGTGGGAATTAGCTAGAGCACT
The DNA here is from genome assembly GCA_030412105.1 of Cyclura pinguis. Taxonomy (NCBI): domain Eukaryota; kingdom Metazoa; phylum Chordata; class Lepidosauria; order Squamata; family Iguanidae; genus Cyclura; species Cyclura pinguis. The sequence continues at coordinate 126,993,217 of CM059599.1, forward strand.
AGTTAGTAATGTGAGAGGCAGGGCAATGTAGTGGGATCTTGAACCCAATGTCTACGGGGTCAGGCCGAGTCAATGAGCAAACAGAAGTAAATAATAATAGTTGTTTTATTGATGTACAGTCAAACACGTGTATGCTACACACTCACACGAAGAACTATAGAAATTAAGATAGGAGTTGGATAGAGGGATTTTAAGAGGAGGTTTAGTATGGGAAATACTACACCTGTCCTGAAGCCCGGGTAGTCTGAAGACGAAGTCTGTGGAAGTAAGGATTCTCAGCACAAGGAGCTGAGGGGAAGGCTCACTGGACGAAGTGACAGCAAGGCAGGATGGAAGCCAAGAGCGATCCGACGAGATGCTCAAAGTCACGGGTTCTTATAGGGGAAAATGTGGCCACAGGCTAGTCCGTTCTTGGGGATAACAATGAGTTTCAGGCTGGAGAGAAAGCCTCCGAAAGGTCAGTACTTTAGATGATTGAATTATGACAGCGTTGTCAATAGAGTAGCCAGTATGCAAATGCGGAGTGCTTAAGAGTTGTATAGTCCGCTCATCAAGCTGCCTGCTTGAGGCAGGGGATCTTTTGTAAGTAGCGTGCATAGATAATATGGTACTTGCCTTGAGGTCTCCTAAAGCGGCAGTCTGGCTATTTCTGGCCTGCCTGGATTTGTTTGGAATGTTTCGGTGATTATCCGCTGCGTGCTTGTCGGGGGGCCTCGCAAGCATGTGGAGAGGAATGGATAAAGAAGGCCAAATTATTGATATCAAATGATATCTAATATACCACAAGCTCGGGCTAGAAACTGCAGTAACAGGGGGTCTGTGAAGTCTTGAAGAAACATTATGAGCTTTTACAATTAAAAAAGAAAGAAAGGAGAAAGAAAGAAAGAAAGAAAGAAAGAAAGAAAGAAAGAAAGAAAGAAAGAAAGAAAGAAAGAAAGGAAGGAAGGAAGGAAGGAAGGAAGGAAGGAAGGAAGGAAGGAAGGAAGGAAGGAAGGAAGGAGGAAGGAAAGAAAGAAAGAAGGAAAGAAGGAAAGATTGTATGGAATTATTCTAATAAAAGTATTATAATAGGAGTGTGTGCATTTATTTATTTCTCCCTTCTCTCCAAATGTGAGGACCCTTGATGGGCAACTTTAAATAAATTTTTGATTTATTGATTTTAAATCTTGCATTAAGTCTTGGTGGTCTGGACAAACAAAAGATACATAAAGCGGGTCCATGATTAAAAAAAAAAAGTTAAGACCCACTAACCTAGAGGAAGAATAAAGGAATGGGATGGGGCAGGAGTAATTCTCTTATCTTTCTGATCAAAGCTTCTCATTAGGTTGGTTTTACGTAAACCAGTGCATGCTCCAGTGCAGTACAATGAAGAATACCTCCTGGAGAAAATTGAAATAGTAAGAGGGATATCTTTGCATTTTTTTGAAAGTGGTTTCAGTTTGTCAAGAAGCAATGAGCTGAATAGTTGTGGAACTCAATCACATAGAGACAGGGGGGCAGGGAGGCGATTTGCCCTGGGCAGCAGTGTTTTGGGGGCTTCCCAACCCATAGCCATGCCCCCGTGTGCCCTGACCACACCCTCACACACCCTGGCCATGCCCCCACTCAGTGGCCATGCCACTCACACTGTAGCCCCGCCGCCCCTCACTCCGCACACTGCAAGCTCTGTCACTGGTGGAACTGTAAAGGGAAGCTGAACATGAATGGTCTGTAACCAAAAGTATCTGCCTTCAGGCCACCTGTCAAATAATGGTAACCCTATTAATTTCAAAGGGTTTTCTTAAACAGGGGGTTCTCAGAGACAGTTTGCTGTTGCCTGCATCTGGATATAGCCTATAGTACCTGGTATTACCTGGCAGTCTCCTTTCCAAATACTAACCAGGCCTCATCCTGCTTACCTTGCAGACATGATCTGGTGCCTTCAGGGCACTTAGGACCACATTAACTGTTTGATCTAAATTAAGGAAGGTGCATATTCATCCAGCTCTGTTCCATCATGAATGGACATTCCTTGAGATGGGGCAATTTCACACAATAAGAGAAACAGGTGTGTTGGAGTACTGCTGCTATCTTAACTAGGGATGGAATGAATCCAGAATTTTCTGGATCCGAATCCGAATCCGAATCCCTGGAAGGTTCTGGGAATCCACGAATCTCAAATCTTTCGAATCCTTTTTTTTTCAAAAGGGTTTAAAAAGCAAGGGAAAGAAGGATAATCTTGGGCAAGAGACGTTCTCTCAGCCTTAGCAAAAGCCTAGGCAAAGGCAAACCTCCCTCTGAAGAAATGTGGCCAGGACAATTGTCATAGTTTTGTCTCAGGATCTTCCCAGATTGAAAATGACAGGAAGGCCCTTTCTGCACAGGCAGGAAAATGTGGATTAATCCCACATTTTCCTGCCTGTGTAAACAGGGCCACATACTACAGCAGAGAGATAATCCAGGTCAAAACTGGATTTTCTTTGCATAGCTCCTTATGGCATCCTGGGGTTTGTAGTTTGATGATGCACCAGCACTCTTTGGCAGAGAAGGCTGTGACACCTTGTAAAGCTAGAAACCCCAGAATTGTGTCTGAAAGAGGTTTGCAAGTGAGCTATGCAAAGGAATGTGTCAGCTGTCCTTGAAATCTCAAGCCTGTAGCTTCCAGTCAAGTGCTGAACTTAAATATGAAATGTTCAATTTAAATATATTAGAATACAACCCTAGATGTAATTTCTGAAATTGTTAGCAAAGGCCATTATTACTCCAAGGGAAAATTTCACCTACTTGCCATCTCCCCTTGTGTGTCTAATCTCCCAAGTTTTTAGACGTCGTGGTCTCCCAAGTTTTCAGGCATCCCGGTCTCCAACTGTTTGGGTGGTGGATTCGAAAGATTTGATTTGCCTATTTTGGCACAGGGATTCAGATTCCTGAATCTCAAATCCCTGCCAAGGATTCAAGGATTCAGCTGGCCCATCCCTATTTTGACTTATACACATCCTACGTATCTCATTACCACATTGTGGTATGTTTCTCTTTCCTACTTTACAAGCCCACTGTAACACTGACTGGTAGAGATGGCAACTGTTTTGTTCCTTTTCATAATGTGAAGGTTAATCAATACTGCTCTGTTTTTAATCTAATTAAGAACTAGCAATTTATGCTGCTGCAGCCGACACTTCTGTACTGTAGAACAGCTTGCTGCTGATGTGAAAAATGTCTGCAGTTGCAACTTGCCTGTGGAACATCACACCATTACTGGTGTGTCAACGTGTGTAAATATGGGAGGGGCAATTCCATACAGAACTAACCTGAAACACTATTAGCACATCTTTTTTTAATCACAAAAACCTTTTTATTTATTTTATGTATTTCAAATAACTACGCTGTATGTCTGGAATCCTTATGGTGCTATGCAGTAAATCACATCCAAACCTCCTCATCCCCACTTATCAGGAAGTAGCCCCTGTAAGCGACAGGGTCTTTTTCTCTGTTGCTTGGGAAGCAGCTGACTTACAGTCCCACCCATTCCCATGGGGGATGTCCTGTGTGACCAGCAGAAGCAAGACCCCTGTGGTAATTCCCCATTGCACTGGAGATCATACACCCAAGAGGAGTGAGGACATCAGTCAGCCACTTCCTGATCAACAGGGAAACTGACACTGGGAGATTGCAGTGGCTGTTTTAAGTGGAGACTGGGGGACTTTCATGGTTCTTAAATAGGCCATTTCCACACCGGGCTTCTGTAATGGTGCAGAGCAACCTCTCACGGAGGTCTTCTACACCCTAGAGTGGACTGGCGTGGACTACTTTTCGTAGTTCCACACCAGAATCCACTCAGGAGCGGCCGGAACTAGCCGCGCTGCGTGTTTTTTAAAAACCTCTTTTTAGAGGTTTTTAAAAAGCACGGAGCACGCAGCCCCGCGCCACTCCGTCGCCCGGCTCTGATGCGGATTTGCAGGCGCGCGCAAGTGCGTGCCTGCAGATCTGCCGGGAGCGGGCTTCCGGCTGGCGAGCTTCTCCGGTTGGTGGAGAGCCTCCACCAACCGGAAGCCACCATTTGGGACACCGGAGGACTGCGGAGTAGCGAGCTCGCACTGCTCCGCATCGCGACGGACTTACTTGGCTGCCGGTAAGCTCCGTTTTTGGGCGTTTTTGCCCGTTTTCCCCCCACACACATGTGGAAAGGGCCATAGCCTTTAAACTAGAGGCCACATAGAGATCAGGAATACAAAACAGTCATGAGTGCGTAAATCTAAGGTACACATATTTACCTTTAAAAAAGAATGAGGTTGAGTCATACTACATTTGAAAGAACATTGGGAAACAGCATCAACAACTGGTTTTGAATAATACATAGTTAATTGTCAACACGAAGATGTAAAATGGTAATTAATAGTTAGTAAAAAGCAGTATAAGAGAGCCAGTGTGATGTGGTGGTTTGAGCATTGAATTATAACTCTGGAGACCAGGGTTTGATTTCCCGCTTGGCCATGGAAACCCACACGTACTCAGCCCCATCGCACACACTCAGCCCTAGAAAATCCTGTGATAGGTTCTCCTTAGGATTGCCGTAAGTCGGAAAGGACATGAGGGCACACAACAATACAACAAAAAGCAGTAAAAGCAATAAATATTTATTTATATATTTATTTATTAGTTTTTGTGAATGAACTAGATGAAGTACTCTTTATATTAGCGACAACTTACATCCACCTCAAAAAGTGCTGAAAGTCATTTAATAGAGATCCCCTGTAGAAGCTATTTTGTTTTTCTTGTCTTTATGTAGCTTAAGTACATATAGTTAGAATAAATTTGCTATAGGTTGTTTTACTCATGTTTGTGTTATGTATGAATTTTATGTTATCCCTTGTATGTAGTTTTAGGTTACAAAACTCTTCTATGTTAAATAAAAATATTTTTTTAAAAAAGAAAAAGAAATTCAATAAAACTCAAGGGAGAATCACAGTGGTGTCTTTCATGTTCGTAAGTTCCTCTGTGGAAGCAGCTAGATATTTTTATTGGATACAAAACATCTGTATCTGGTTGAAGTTTATGGAAGTAGAGTTGTGCATGTTGTCCTGTTGTACATGCACATGAGTGTGCAAACAATAGAAATATGATGTGGATGCACAGGCAAGTGATGCACACGTGCACAGAAATTTGATTCTGCATTCAATCCCACACGTTTGCCAGTTGACCTGAGGGTTGTGTAGCACAATCAATGTGTAACTTCACATGTGAAGATTTACACTACACAACTCTTTTAGGCTCTTGGCTCCAGTGTTGTGTCATTGCAGTTGAATAACTGAAGAAAGCATCACCGGGATTCTTAATGAGATCCAAGTGCTGAATGAATCCATTTGTTTCAAAAGCGGGGGTTGGATGTGTGGTAGTATGGAGTGGAGTGATTTTCTCTTATTAGACAGGATTGCCCTTTTCTCTTCAGCTACAGGCTAACATGTTTCTACACAAACAAAGGCAGCATATATGACTGCTTGAACTGTGGGCCTTTTCCAGAGGTAAAAATCAGACTAATTACCACCCAGATGGAGAGCTCCTTTGAGGTGCGTGGGCAGGAGAATAAAACAGAAACAGCCTAGTCTTTTCCAAACAGGGGAAGTTTCAAAGGCTATGATTGAAGGTTTATTTCAGGAAGAACGGCTGCATTAAATTGTCAACCACATCTTCTCCTCTCACACACAGTGGCTGGACTCTTTCAAATGTATTCCTCTTGTTTACTATATAAATATTCTAGGAGGACTGAGGCATTTACGAAATATAGTTGACATGTCTATAATATTTTTATAGCATGTTAGTAGACATTCCTATGCATCTCCACTCAGAAGTTAAGACTTGTAGAACTCAATGACATTTCCTCTAAGGTAAGTGGGTATAAGATTTCAGCCTTTTTGCTACGATTTTGTCCCCTGGCTGGTTGACTGGTCTCCTATGAGGGAAGTCTATGTCAGTTAAATGGAATGGAGAGGACTTGCAATTTCCGAATAGAGTATATAAAGGTATTTAAGAGGTAAGAGATGATATGGTGTCAGTGCCAGCTGGGCATCCCCCTGTGGGGATTTTCTTCATCCAAAGTGGGAGATCTCCAAATTCGCAAGGAGGTTTGTGAAGAGGTATTGTTTGCTGGGCTCTGATTGTTCTTGTGGGAAAGAAAAGGAGGGAATGCAGGAATGTGCCCCCTTCCTAACTAACATCTCCAGGAAACAGTAGAACCAGATCCTCTTGGTTGCAAGAGCATGAAACAGTAGGCTACATCCTGACTACATAATATTTACCTTTAACGTCAATTTCACTGCCATGGCTCCAATCTTGGAATTTATAGTTTCATGAGGATCTCAGACTTTTCTGCCAAAGATCTTTAATGCTGTCTTTCAAAAGGGTAGATTGGAGATCTCTAATTCACAGGATTTCATGTAATGGAGCTTTGGCAATTAAGTGATATCAAACTCTTACAGTTGTGCAAAGTACATATACCCCAGGTCTCCCACACTGTAGCCTCAGCCCATTGTGACCAACGGCCAATTAGCCGAGCACTGCTGACAGACACCATTTGGACATGGTACAAGCCAGCAGAATAAAGAGGAAACTTCCAGTACTCTTATACTATTGCCAAGCAGTGTGACATGCAAATGGAAGCACAGTGTTCATGGATGTACACTTCTTCCAATCCCATTTGATAGCAGGTACAGACCCAGCATGGTGTAGTGGTTTGGGCATTGAACTATAGCCCTGGAGACCAGGGTTCAAAACCTAGTGAGTGTTGGGCACGTCGCACACTCTCAGCCCCAGAAAACCCCATGATAGGTACACTTTAGGGTCACCATAAGTCAGAAACTACTTGAAAGCACACAACAACAACATGCATCTATCCTTACTCCATTTCTCTTTTATCGCTCAGGGTGTTGAATGGAAACCTGGATGAGTAGAGATGAGGAGGCCTATCTATCCCAAATTTTTAACTCTAAGGCTGCAATGCAGCTGTTGCTCCTCAGCAGTCGCTGAGAATGGGAACAAATACTGCAGCTTATTGTTCTACAGGCACCATTGTTCTAGAGCTGCTGGAAGACACAGAGATGGAAGTAAGGTGAGATTAGTGGTTTTTGTGGTGATGCAACCTTGACTCCAAATCTGCTTAGCACCTTGACCCCAAATCTGCTGATTTAAGAGAATGAACTATGGCAGGACACATGAGTGATTCCAGCATTCCAGCATAATAGTGTTGGTGGGGATTTTCACTCCACCAGGGGTCAACTGAATTTACACCATTCTTTGGTCCTCTTGTGGGGGCCTACAAACAAAATAGACACACCTGGGGAAAGGAAAGGAAACCACTTATTTGCAGTTGTACATTTAGGTAATTTTATGCTCTGGATTTAACGTTCTTGTGTCCCCCAAGAACATTCTACCTTTTTAGCCAGATTGGATTTTCCAAATCTTCTATATTACTTATGATACACAATAGATTACTTATCTTGCTTCAAAATGTACTAAGTTGGCCTTAACATAGGGCCTTCCTGTTTGGAAACTTTCCTGTTTATTCAGCTGAGTGTGGACTTGGTCATCTTCTACAAACTCTTGCCCCGGTGGCATCATAGCCTGTTTGGCTTTGAAGATTTCACCACAGACTTCTCATACATTTTGAAGCCTGTCTTCACTGGTATAAAAACAGAGCTTTGCTATTAAAAAAAGAAAAAGAAGGAAGGAAAAGGAAAGAGAAACAAAACAAAAGAAAGCAAAGCTGGAATTCCTGGCATGCTGGATTCTTTCTGTGCCCCATGAATCTGGGTAGATTCATGGATGAAATACAGAGGTCCCTGACTAAATGCCAGTTTTACAAAACAGCTTTAGACCAATTTGTGTGCAAAACATTCTTCTCCACTGGTAAAATCTCATAGGATGCTCTTCCATAGTTGCTTCCCAGTTTCTGGTTTAGCACATTCCTTCTGAAATAAATTCCCAGAGAAGAAGGTACAGTGTCAGTTCGAGCGTTTCACATGCCAACATTGTGTTGTGGGTTGGCTGTAACATCAAGGAGTGGTTGTATTTGTCAGTAAGCCAGCAGACAAGGAATTCATATCACTCAATGTCATTCAAAGCACAGTATTTTCAATGATTTAGGCTTTTTTTTAAAAAAAATGTAGGGGACATTGTACTTTTGGGGTGGATGTTTCAATATATATTCAACTGCAGTTGAATATATGAGGCATCACAGGGGAAGATGCTTTGCAGACCAGTCAGTCTTCAACGTCCTTCTTTTTCACATTTGCTATACTTGGAGAATGACTTTTCTTCTGTCCTTCTCTTGTGCACAACCTCCTCCCTTTGAGGACTTACCACCACAGTTTGAGAACCATTGTTTTATACCATGTTATCATTTGCATTGATAACATGGTCGTAAAGCTCTTGGGATGCAGAAGCAGTTCTACTCACTTGCTGTCAACAGTTACAGTTCTCAGTTTCTATCTCTCATACACATATCTGAGGCCCCAATTCTCCTTTTAATCCCAACTAGAATAGACAATTACAATAAATAGGATTTACCTATCTGTTAACTCACCCTTCAATAATTGATTCACCATTCAATTGATTCAATAATTGTTTCTATACTGATTGGGACTAACTAATAAGACTCAAGCCCACACATAGCTGTGGACCTCCATAAACTTGTGGGGCATACAGCCCTCTGCTGCCAGGTCATGCAGTGATATAAGGAAAACATGCGTATACCAGAATTGACAACATGAGATAATGGTAGTGCATTTACTGTAAGAGTGTGAGGTCATAGCCATAATTGGAAGTCTGCTTCATCTTCTTTATGCACATTGTATACCATATATATATACACAGTATACATACTGTGTATACATACTCTACCATATTTGTACACAGTATACATACACACAATATGCACACATACAAACATTTGATCATAGTACAGTGTCTTTTGGGGAAGGAGACAACCTTTGCCACTGTGCACATCCACATCACTAATATAAGCCAAGATTCTAGATTGGAAGATGTATCACACTTACCTAACAATGATGTACCTCCTGTCCAACTCCCTCCAAAACCCACTTTTTCTTTGCTCCAGCCCTCACAATATTTCCTGACTGCAGAGAAGCATCCAGCTATTTTCCTATAGCCAGATGCACAGTGATAGGCATACTCCAGGACCTCTTGAGGATCCTCTGGAGGTCCCTCAAGGTGATGTCTTTGCTGTACATCTATTACATGTTGTATATGCTCTCAGGGAAATAGCTGGGTGCTTCTCTGCCACTTACCTCACCCTCCACTGACCAGGAAATGACTGTGTTGGGGGGCTATAGGGGAAAAGAGTTGGGTTTTAGGGTAGGAATTTGGATCATGACATCTCAGCATGGACTTCAGGCCTCTGCCACAACTGAAAGAATAAGCTACACTGGAGTAAGTTGGACATATGCCATTGTAACTCCCTAACAGGATGTCAGCCACAGTCAGATCCAAGAGGAGGCTAGTGGAGCAACAAATTAGAGGAACTGAAAGCTGCATCAGAACTGCTCTTGCCCTACACCTTTGTACATAATTCAGAAATTTCTGAAAATGGAATTATGGACTATTCTTAGTGTTTTGGTACCTATTAAGAAATGAGAGCAAGTAATTTGGAGCTGTAAAATATGAGCAGAAATCTGGATGAGGAAAATTTTCTGACACTTCTCTGTATATTCATAGCATATTGCTTAGGAGCCCCACACAACTGTTTTTACTTTCTTGAAGGGAGAATGTGATACAGAGATAATAAGTATGTATTCTAAGATGAAATTCAGCTACCACTTGACCTTTGCGTATTTTACAAAAACAGCCATAACTCATTGTTTTTAATCCATGATTACATCCTCTGCACTTCCCTTTTCTCTCTCCTCTCCACTACTTTTCTTGTGTTTTTGTAGTTGCCACCTTTTTTTTTAAACGGAGTCCTTACTTTTCCCACTTTGGATGCAAGTATGAGTGAAGAGCAGTGATCTGCCTGAGGCCCTATTGGAGGGGGGTTCTCTCTGAGGAAGAACTTGAGCTTGGCTTTCTGAGGTGCAAATCCAACACTTCCTTCTTTAGCTAATGGTAATTCCTACTGAATCATCATCACCGTCAGATTTCTTTAAAATGCTCTTAAAGGACAGCTTGTATGAAGGCTAAAAATGCTGAGGTAGAGAAGCTGAGGAATTTTAAAACAGATGTTTTCTTGCAAGGTATATTCTGTTAAGCTTCTTATATATCTACCATTTTAAAAAAAAAGTCTTTCCCAATTTTAACCAGCACATTTCTTACAGGTAGCCTTAGGTGATGCTGAAAGTCAATGTTCTTCTTTCTACAGGATTCAGTCTTGCTTTTCATCTATCTTCCTTTTGGTGTTTATCATCAAGAGATCAGCTCAAGATAAGCAAGAATGGAGCTTGGAAAAGTTACCTTTGTGAACTACAACCAACAGCCAGTTGACCACTCTGGATGGAAGATTCTTGACAGGTGAAAAATAACTTTTTCAAATTTTGGGCAAGAACACAAACAGAGGAAAGGAGATAGTAGGTGCACAAAGCAAGTATTCTCTTATGAGTTGTCTGACATTGGTTCTGTCCTGTCCATCCTGTCCCACTTTTGCAGCATGTTTTCAGTTTCTATAAAGCTACCTTCTGATGAGTCATTAATTCCTCTAACTCAGTGCTATCAACAGATCTCCTAGTTCATGTGCATGGGGTTTTCTCAGCCCCACAACTCATTACCCTTTCTGAATGCAGAACATGATATTGCTACCTCTGGTCCTTCCCCTTCTCTCTTCTCATCCCACATCTTTATAAGTATAGCTAGAGTGCTAAGGAAAAGAAAAAGTTCCTATGTGTATTCTGAAGCCCTTCATCCAATGGAGAATGGTTCTTTTAGTCTACAATGCTTTATTTTCTGACTATTCTTTTCAATTACATCTGTCTGACAGGCCGAGTAGGCATCCGCCTTTAAGTGACAGATTTGGGGTTTCCCACAAGCCACCAGGTAGTGATTTAATTGAATTTATCATTTCCATACTTTAATGCCAGGGATGGGTGAGGGTTTTGTGCAGTTTTCTGTCTCACATGCTAAAACTTTTAAGGATCTTTTTGGGTATTATGCACTCTGACTTCAGTACGGGTCAGAGGGCATCATTCACTGTGCTGCTTCAGTCAGAAAAATGCTGTGTGACTGTTTCTTCAGAATCAGTAAGATGTGGTATAATTAACAACCATATTTGTGCCTGTCATGGACCATATGTGATACTAGAGAGGTAGTCATGTGTACTTCTCATTGGATCAGAAATGAAAAAAGAGAATCTTGAATGCAGGAAGAGCTATTGGTTGAAGAACAATTCTACTGTCGTGGCTGTATAGAACCAAGAGTACTTATTTAGCCAGACTTTCGTGTCCACTTCTTTTAACATGTGGAGCTAAGACAGCTACTTATGACTGTTCTAGGTTTCAGAGGCAGCAACTGGTGGCTTTCATTTAGTGCGATGGTGCATCTGGTCTGGATTTTACTCTGAATGTTAAAGAACATATCCATGGTATAGACCCTACTGAAGTTTATTCATTTCAGAGCCATTTTGCTTTAATAAAAGTATGCCCTTAGTTAACTGACTGATCATCATCCTGGGTTTTTCTTTTTTTAAGTTCAGAAAAGTATGAACTACCCCCCCCCCAAAAAAAACCCTTCTTGAAAAGGTGCAATGGTTACATAAAGAAATAAAACAGATTAAAATATCTCAAGCTTATATTTCCAAAATATTGGAAATTATGTCCTAAAAATAAAGTCCTATAAAGATATTTAACTGGACAACAAATACCAAGTGCTATACCACCTCTGAGCATGCTTTGCCTAAGAAAACTCTATGAAGTTCCAGGGGTCACCCTAAGTTGACAGGCAACTTGAACGCAGATATACATGCTACTTCTGCGATCCAAACTTTCTCAAATATTTGCAGTCACTGTCAGTTTTGACCTTATCATGACACACAGAACCTTCCTGCTGCATTCATCTACTGAAAATATCTTTAGATTTTTCCAGCAAGTAGCTATCAACATGCAGGCTCTAATTGTTAGGAGCATTTATAAGAAACCTATTATCTTTTTGTGTCTGCATGGGTAGTAAACTTAGTTTTAAAAAATACTCATAGTTTCAGAGACACATTGCACCCTGAAATATAGTAATCACATTTGTACTCAAAGTTCTTCATCAAGTTGCAGCTCTCTCATATGTGAAGAAAATCTGTACTGAGGCAAACAGTACCAACAGGGATTTGAAACGGAACAGTGCAGTATCTTGCTTTTCTTTTCCAGGACGTGCAAACAATAAATGGCTGAGATGTTGCCAAAATGCATTCAATGCTCCAAAAAGGAAAGGGATAAAATATGAGCTTCAGTACACTGAAGAAACAGTGAGGGTGATAGACACAAATAAATTAAATATTTTCAGCAGATGTTTCTCAATTAAGCTTAACACCTAGAACATTCATTGACAAAGAAACATATAGAAAGGCAGTTTCCTCTTGTGAACGATCTGATTTTCAAAAGAAAGGGCATGAAAAATTACAATTAAGCAGATTTAAGGAGCTGTCAACACCTCAGCTGCATTCTAAAAGGATTTTACCTTATAGTAAAAATTTGCCCTACAGCAGCTTACAGATGCAACAAGCATCAGACTAGATGGCAGCCATGGTATCTCCCTTTTTGACTTATATAGTAATGAGGGTTTTAGGATGGGGCCCTCGTTTTCATATCATGCACACATTAGAGGAACACAATACTCTGTTTACCCCAGTAATATGCCCCCACACCTCCACTGCTATGACACTTATCTCCAAGTTTGATTCTAACAGAAGGTGTATCAGAGGGTTCCCTTTATCTCACTGCCTAAAATTCTGTTACTCATTTCCCACTTCATACATGAATGGGACATACTCTCGAATGACCAAATATACCCGTTTCTGTCACATCTAGGACATCCTTGGACAAATTCCAGGAACTGCAAGGCAAGGGATGGAGCAGTAGCTATAGCAGCAGAATGGATCAAGGAGGCCTTTAGGTGTAACTGTTGTTTCTATCATTTTGAGAATGGAAGAAATTATGACACCAGGGAACATGTTATAGAAAATGGATAGATAGGTAAGATGAAGTAGTAAGGGGACAACCAGAAGCTGGGAGAGGACAGGGTCAATTTGCCATATTTGCTATAATATGGCAAATGAGAATGCCTACTTTCTGTGTCTGATAACACTAGTTCATGCCAGAATCCTGCCAATAAAACAATCGAATAAATATTAGATGGAAATCCATTAATCCCATGAATGCTGTGCATTTGAAAGCTTATATGTGAAAACAGCTAACAGCACTGAGCCAGGACATTTTATTTCACCTGTAAGCTCTTGAGATTCACTTTATTTGCACACGAAGGCAGGTTAGATGCGTTCCATGATTGTGCTTTGTAAAATGTTATGTTTTGCCAAATTAATTCTACCATTAATATATAATGGAACCAGTGTGCAGAGTTCTTCCTTGTTTGCTCAGTTGCATAATCCTTTGTTTCTTTAAAACCTGCTCTTTAATCTATTTTGCAGCCCCTTTTGGCCAATGGATAAAGGGCAATTATTCTTGTTTGCCATCTCAAGCATCTCTGCTAACCAAACAATCCAGTTTTACTTTGGGCTAACATAACTCATTGACGTATGAGGTAGCAATGATTCAGCATTTGCCAAACATCTTAAAAGTTTAAGGAGAGAACACAAGTGTAGGTGCCCTTTGCACATAACTACAGCCACGTGGCAGCCACTTTGCCAAGAGGCCTACAAACCCCAGCCATATAACACTGCCATCTCATGTACAACCTGTTTGGCTTCAACTATGTGTTATTGAACAAAACAAAAACAATAACAATAACAGGGAGACAGATGAGATGAAAGTGTAGTGATGGCTTCCATGCCAGTGGAACAGTGAATCTGTTTGGGGCATTAGTCTGAACTTTAAAGGAGCTGGCCCATGTGCTGAACCTTGGCTGTCTGAACATTCACCTTCACTACCCCAGCAGACAATGCATATGGAGCCATGGTAGCAAATTCCATGTTATGGCAGAGAAAGGGAAATACGACATACCGTTGTCATCAGCACCAAACTGGCATTTGTTGTCACATTTCACTGTAATATCAGGTACCTTTGCAAACATGGTTCTCTTTTTCTTAAAACATTGCATATGGTAATAAGTTCATGCTGCTGGGTTCTGTGTAATATCCTTCAGCCAACCCTATATCCTTATGGATATAAATTAGACTAAGTTCCTGCCTCAGAGTCTGATATACTGTTTGATAGTTTTCCTCATCACAGAATAACCATGATTCTTGGTGACCATCATAAAGCTGAGCTTCAAGGAGCTAAAGTATGTAAATCCTAACTCTTCATTACATGATTCCTTCACAGGGATGGGGAAAATGTAGGTCAGAAGCAGTATTCAACTCTCCTCAGGCTATTTTTGAGGCTTTCCACCCCTTCAAATGCCTCAGGACACCTTTTTTTCTGCATCCGAGAGGTGATTTGCCTCTCCTGGCAAACTCAAGGGGTAGCCAATTCACCTTTTAAATAGGTTGCAACAGGTATGGTAAATCTCAATTTCTCCAAGTCCTTACAGACTTCAAGAACAATTAACAGTTTTTTGTTACATAGTTTTGAGACACTCTGGAGTTTTTGCCCCACAATGATAGGAAATTGCACCGCTTTTTCATGAAAGCTGCACAGCTTCCCCAGGAAGCTGAACAGTTTTCCCAAAGCTATGCAGGTCCTACTGAGAACTGCACAGCATTCCCTGAAAACTGTGTAACTTTTGTTATAGAAAGGACTGCTTTCAAGCAGCCACACAACTGTTTTGTGCACAATTTTTTTGAAGTAATAAACAGCAATATTGCACAACAAATATACTGCAAAACAAAAATGTGCAAAATCAGCAATGTTGCACAACAAAACTATAGGGCTATTTTTTGTGCAGCACTGCTGTTTTTGCACAACAAAAAACATTGCTGTTTTTTTCATGTAGAAAATATTGCAATCGTCAATACTGTACAACAAAACCACATGGCTATTTTTGTGCAACACTGCTTTTTTTTAAAAAAAAAAAGACACAAATGTTGCACAGCAAAAGTGTTGCACAACCTACAAGTTGTGTAATATCCAGCAGTGTTGCACAATGGAACCACATGTGGCTACCGCTTCAGTTAACCTGAGTTATTCTTCCTGCTGTTTTACAATTGGGATTGTGCAGCTTTCAAACCAGCAAGGGCTGTAGCCACAACATCAAATGTCTCACCATGTAGCTTGTATAGGCGTATAGTGATCAATTTAGATTTGCATTTTTTGCACTTTCCCCAGCTATATAGCAAAAAAAGGGGGGGGCAGATGAGGGTCTCTTTGCTTGAGAAGCTGGCCAATTTTCTGCACAGGGCAAAAAATACTGTGTGTGTAGGTTTTGACTGCAAAGCTGTGCTGTTTCTCAATCTCATGGGCGGTTCTCAAAAACCAGGCAGTTTATGTTGTGCTAAGTTCTAAGTTCCTAAGTTTCTCCACGGGTTAAGAACTCCAAAATCAACCTCAGTCCAGAAACAGACAAAGTTCCATTCCAGTCCTAGATTACAGCCCCACCAATACTTCTGAACATCAAAAATACATTTTTTCCCCCCAAAATCAGACGTGAATTCTGTCCACTTCTGGGTTGTTTTTTTTTCCCCCTTGGTTCTGGGCATTCATCAGGGAGTCCGCAGAGTCCCAAGAGCAGAAAATTGACCCCTGGAGACAACATACTTATCTAAACTTGACCGATACTTTTTTTTATCTATATCTTTTAAGAACTCCCTCTTCCCCCACCAAAAAAAAAAAAAAAAGACAATTGTGCAATATCTTTAAAAGATAACCAGAATTAAAATGAGTGACAGCAATATTCCAGAAACAATGTCCTTCACAAGAAATGTTGGTTTACTGTAATCATATGTGACCTGATGCTTACTTCCCTCCTCACT
The DNA here is from genome assembly GCA_030412105.1 of Cyclura pinguis. Classification (NCBI taxonomy): domain Eukaryota; kingdom Metazoa; phylum Chordata; class Lepidosauria; order Squamata; family Iguanidae; genus Cyclura; species Cyclura pinguis. The sequence continues at coordinate 127,009,262 of CM059599.1, forward strand.
ATGAACATCATTCCAACCATATGCAATAGCCTGCTGCAGTAATCGGTTCAAAAAACTAAATGCTTTCTGAACAGGCCACTGTCAGCCAGAGAAATTCAACTGCAGGTGGCAGAATGAAGTATACCAGAACTCCACTGATTTGTGAATTGTCACATTAATGAGGTTCAGATTCAATTAAGACAGTTATTAATATGCTGCAAATTTGGGGCTTTTTTAAACACTGCCTTGACTCAATTTTGGCTTGGCAACCCTCGGTTTTTTTTTCTTGGAAGCAATTGCCATCAAAATTAACTCGACTTTCTATGAAGTAATTGTCAGAGGAATAAGGCTGTTTGTTTCATTCACATTTTCCCCAAGTTAAAGGTTTGCTTAAGTTCAGTTGGAATCATATATGCCATGGAAAAATTTAGCCCCACGGATTTCAAAATGATGTTTCAAGATTAGGGCCCAAACCTGTACAATTCTTCAAGGATAAGAGTGCCCATAATGTCTGGATATGTTTTCAGTGTTTTCAATCAGTGTGCTAGCACCTGAGTGGAAAATGTAAACCTATGGTAACAGAGCCTGTGAGAGTCAGTATGATGTAGTGGTTCAAGCATTGCGCTATGACCCTGGAGACCAGGGCTTGACTCTCCTCTTGGCCATGGAAATCTTGGGTACATCACACACTCTCAGCCCCAGAAAACCCCGTGATAGGTTCACTTTAGGGTTGTCATAAGTCACTTGAAGGCCCACAACAACAATAGAGTCTATACAAATGTTCCTATCTATGCATGAGGAGCATTCTGAGCATGCATACTAGTCTCAGCACACTTAATCTCTGCTCATAAACATAACTTGGGTTTGGGGGAGAAATTTGCTTTGGTCATTCAAAGTGAGAATTTACCTTATTTGAGACTTAAGAACTGGAATGTCAACTGAAACTCAGTTTTTGTTTGAAATTTGCCTCTCTTGTAATTTTGCAATTCAATTCCCCTGCAAACCCCAGGATTCCATAGGATGTTGAAAGTAGAATAATGGCACTATTACAGCCTAGTGTGGAAATGGCTAAAGTTTAGGTGTCCAAAGGTTTATTTTTTAACTAGTGTTTCCATTTGAAGAGGCATACACACTGAGAAGTGGTTTCCAGTGAGGTGTTTCATTTCACGAACTGCATTTTAATCTTTGAATGTCCTTTAGGTTGCGTAAATGGGAAAAACAGATTTTTTTTTTTAAATGTTCTTTGTTTTGGAGATGAGTTTTTGTTTGTGAGCCTAGCAAACAGGAAAGGTTTGCCAAAATCTCAAATACTTTTGAAAGCTGTTGGCTATTTAGGAGGAAAATCAGACACAACTACTGTAATATTAATCTGAGGCAGTAAGCTTTCTTTCATGGCTTTAGAAGGATCAGAAAAGTTCCGGGTTCTTTGGTCTAAATGGTCCAATGTTTATGCCTCAGGGGTGACATTAAGGAAGCAACAGTCATTAACTAGCCATTTAAACATCACCTATAATGTTGCTTAGGTAAGAGAAGAAGGCATATGCCACCTTGGCAAGACTGTAGGATAGACTGTAAAGTCATTATCATTTCATAGGGCTAAGGAGACCTTTAAAAAAGATTCCACTCTTTGTTGGACACATTAGCAGCTCCTGTTTAATAGTTCCATTGAAAGACATAGTATTTTGCCCCCAGATATACACAGATGTCAAAGAAGATAGATTTTGGGCTACATGCTTATGATGGCAGGGATCCCTACTTAACTGCATTGTGAATTAATGTGAGACAGAGGCCTCCAGTGGGCCTCAGGGAAGTGATTGGTCTAGCATAAATTATTTGCTGTAGAGCTATTAACCCCTGCCAGAATTCCATAACATGGTTGTTTTTTTCCTTGCTTCCCCTAATATCCTTTCTGTATTCCCTAGATATGTGATGTGAAGCAAGCTACACGGTTTCCTCCACATCTCCAACCACTAGTAAAGAAAACAGTGGTAGCTTCCATATCACCAGGGTAACAAATTCATTCCCAATTTTAGTTGGCAGGAATATAATATGTATGATATATAAAGTATATAACACTTGTATAATACATACAATTTTGCAAGGAATTTTCCCCAGTATATAATTTTTTCCATGTGCATTTTCCCCAGTGCCTGCAAGTAACTCATTTATTTACTCATAGAATTATTCACTATTTTCTGAGTGATTTCATCCAATATTCTAAAATTCCCTAATTAACATTATGGATGCTGTCCAAGGTACTGAACCCCTTCTATAAAATAGCACTTTGGATAACTTCTTTAAAGTTTAGACTAAAACCTAGACCAGATTCACTGTCCCAATGACATGGAAGTTACCAGCTGTCCCTTTGACAAAAGTAAGGCAGGACTGTAGCCAGAAGCCCAGGAGCACTAGAAAACGTAGCTTACCCAGAACTAACAACATGCATAGCACTCGGGATTCCTGCCTAAATAAATGCACTGATGAGTTAGAAGGAAGATGGGAGAAGAAATGAGAACTAATGATCATCATGTGATAAAGAGGTATTAGATCTTGTGTGCGTGTGTGTTTTCTGAGAGAGAACATAGGAAATTCATTGGAATTGCAGCAGAAAAGTGGCAAGTGAGCCCACACTGCAAGTCGCTGTTTGGTAACATGTAGCTTATCCCTCAAGACTAGCTGCCTTGAAATATATTCTCTCTGTACCACCCAACACCTGAATTTGCTATAACTTTGGAGAAGGAAGACAGTGATGACCTCAGTGAGACCTACTAGTGTATACCAGAGTTGATGTCAGGGCCTGATAACCCACACACTTTGAATGTTAATATAGTAGGATCAGTGGCAGTGAATCCACTCTGGGTTTCAGTCAGAACTTTAAAGAACCCATATCAAACAGTTTTCATATGCTGAACCTATATGGAGGGCTCACTACTCTCCTGACATGGAAACTCATAAGGGCACTCCAAAGGGAAAAGGAAGGAAGACGTTGTTGTTTTTCTTGCTGTTGTCATCATCATTATCATTTCCTGCCTTTTTCCCAAAATTGGAACTCAAAGCAGCCCACAATTTAAAGATCAATACAACTAAAAACATGTAAAAAGTAAGCATTAAAATTGAAACATTAGGCTATTGACAACATTAAAACAATTCACACTTCAGTTTACTTTATGAGATGCAATTTAAAAAGATAAAAAGCCTCTTAAAGACAGTTCAGTTAAAATAAATACGGCACCTCTTAGTCAAATGGACTTTTAAAACTTTCTGTTTTTAAAAGCCTGTTGGAATAAAAAGGTTTTAGTCTACCAACATAAAGACAACAAAGAGCTGCATTCTGGCCTCCCTGGGGAGGAAGTTCCAGAGTCTAGTAGCAGCCACCTGAGAAGGCCCTCTCACCCTTCTCCACCGATCGTGCTTGTGATGGTGGTGGGACTGAGGGAAGGGCCTCTTCTGATTACATCAGAGCCAGGGCCGGCTCATACAGGGAAATATGCTCTGCCAAATTGCCTGGACCTGAGCCATATAAGGCTTTATAGGTCATAACCAGCACTTTGAATTGTGTTCAGAAACAAAGTGTCAGCCAGTGGAGCTGTTTCAACAGGGGCACAGTATGGTCTCTATAACCTGCCCCAGTTAACAGTCTGGTTGCAGCTCTTTGGACCAGCTGCAGTTTCCAAACACTCTTCAATGGCAGCCCCAAGTACAGTACACTACAGCAGACCTAACACGATATACCTAAGGAATGTACTACTGTGGCCAGATCCAGCTTCTCAAGGAATGGCCACAGTTGGCACACAAGCTTTAAATGTTTAAATGCACTCCTGGCCACTGCAGAAACCTGGGCCTCCAGATTGAAAGCTGAGTCCAGAAGTACACCCAAACTGCAAACCTGTGTCTTCAGGAAGTGTGTAACCCCATCTAACACAGGTTGAATACCTATTCCTGATCTGCCTTCCCGCTGAACAAGAGCACCTCTATCTTGTCTGGCTTAAATTTCAGGTTTTTTGCCCTCATCCAGCCCGTTACTGATGACCAAGACTGGTTTAGGACCAAGATTGGGGTGGAAAGGAGTAATAAAGTTGGGTGTCATCTGCATACAACTCTTGATGACCTCTCTCACAGGTTTCATATATATGTTAAATAGCATGCGGGACAAAACAGAACCTAAAGGGACCCCACAGCCAATAGCCAGGGGGTCAAACAGGCATTCCTCATCACCATCTTCTGAGTTCACCACTCCAAGGAAGGAATGGAGCCACTATAAAACAATAACTTCAAGTCTGATCCCACAGAGGCAGCCCCAAAGCATACCATGTTCAACGGTATGGAAAGCTACTAAGAGATCCAGCAGAACCCCCCATCCAGTTTCCTGCATAGGTCATCCACCAAGGCAACTCAAGCTGTCTCTTTCCCATAGCCAGGCCTGAAACCAGATTGAAATGGATCTAAATAATCCATTTCATCCACAAAATCCTAGAACTGGGAAGCTACCAAGTACTCCAATCCCTTGCTGAAAAATGGTAATTGGTCACTGGCCAACAATTATCCATTTTACAGAGATTCAGGGAGTTTTATTTTTCAACGAAGGCCTCACTGTTGCCTTCACAGACTCAGCCTGTCCCCTTCTAACTGAGGCACACATGTAGTGACTCTCACCTCTCCAAGGAACCTACTGTCCGTATTGAACTAGTCAAAAGATTCCCATCTACATAAAGAGTAAGTATTTTCAATTTTTCATCAGTACAACTCATGATCCTTTGAAGCTTCAATTGTATGTATACTTTTGTGGAAGTAAGGAGATAGTGCATCTTACTTTAGAGTAAACGTGCATAGAATTGTGCTAAAAATGTAATTTGTGATCTGAGCAATGAATCTCACGTGTGTATGATTTTCTTTTTCTTCATATGGGTTTGTCAGTTGTTTCTGACTAATTCCTTTCTGGCCAAGAATATCTTTGTTCTCAGCTTACAGGTAATTAAAAATAAAACCAGAAACTGTGAGGTTTTTAACCATGTGCTCGAAGAGACTGCTGTATATTTATCCTTCCTTTTTTTATATATACATTCTGATCTGCTGTTTCTCATTGGCATGGGTTTTATTTTTATTTCTTTGATCCCTAAAAGGATATGATGAGAATCTTTCAATTTTTTTTAAAAGGCTTCAAATAAAAGACAGCTTGCAGAGACAGCCTCTGTTTACTGACATGGATTCTATAGGTATATGTGAAAGGCTAGCAATTTCAAGTCAGGCCACTGTCTAGCCCACATTACAGTTGGCATGGCTTGCCTTCTGACCCAGTCTGGGTATGGAAGCTAGGGAAGTTCTGTACGGTCATAAAAGCTGACCTCTGCTGCCACCCTGTAATTCTGTCTGGCAGTACAAAAGGTTCCCATCTTGTTCCACTGGGAGGAAGTTTTAGTATAGTGGTATTTTAAAGCCTATACAGGCCATGACCCAAGAAAAACCTTGATGGGCTTAAGCCCACTTATTCCAGTTCATCTAGACTATATTTTCAAGCACAGAAACAGAACTTTGTAGAACTTTGCAGAACTTCTTCTTTTCTGTTCTGAAATATCACGTTGGGATATAATCTAGGCAGCTACAAAGAGAAGGAGTGTTAAGGGTTACAATAACAACACATAAGTGGTAAGAAACAATGCTTCACTTCCGAATACTGCTATTCTGTAGCTGCTTACTGGTGTCTGAAGATGATACTTGCTAATCCACACTATGTATGAGGAGCGTGTGGCCTTCAGAAGTTACAATACAATTCCAGTTAGGTCTCACCATTGGCCATACTAGTTGAGACTGTCTAGCAACATCTACAGATCCTTATGTTCTCCATGCTATTGTTGTTGTTACTTCCAGCTGACTCTAGCTTATGAAGATACTAAATTAGGAAGTAGTTTTCAAAGAGGTAGCCATGTTAGTCTCTAGCAGCAGAAGAGAGAAGAAGGAAAGGGGAGGAAAAAAATGTGGCAGCACCTATAAGACTAACTGGTTTTTACTTTCACATCACCTTTCATGGATATAAACTCACTTCTTTAGATGCAGTACCAAGTGGTATTAAGGCCTCAGGCATAAACCATATTGTACAGTTGTGAGAGAGGAATAGAATGTTATAGGATCCAGAAAGATGCAAACCATGATTCTTGCCCTAAATTTCCAAAGGGTTGTGTAAGGTGTCAGTTCTGTCCCTCCATTTGAAACTAATAAAATGAATTTCAACTGGGAGAAGTGTAAGGTACTACACTTGGGCAGAAAAAAACATGAAAGGCATAGATATAAGATGGGTGAAACCTGGCTTGATCACAGTATTTGTGAAAAGGATCTAGGAGTCTTGAACATGAGTTAGCTGTGTGATGCGGCAGCTAAAAAAGCCAAGGTGATTCTGGGCTGCATTAGATCACTGAGAGAAGGGAATTTGATGATGGGCAGCTGGTTTCCGGTGTGCTGTGAGAGCCAGTTTGGTGTGATTGTTTGAATATTGGACTCAGACTACTCAGCCATAGAAACCCACTAGGTGCCCTGGGTAAGTCACACTCTCTCTCTGCCACAGAGGAAGGCAATGGCAGCCCTCTGTAAATAAATCTTGCCAAGAAAACCTTGTAACAGGTTCACCTTGAGGTTGCCATAAGCTGGAAATGATTTAAAGGCACACAGCAACAACAACTCCTACCGCCTGTCTTCTCAGCATGCTGTAACTATATGAGCCATGTTGTCCTGACTTGAGCAGTCTGAAAGCATCCCCAAGAGATTCAGATGAGATGCGGCATTCAGAATTTGGCAGCTTATTATTGCTCTATATTAGGGGATTTAATTGGAATTGTGAATCAGAGCACTTTCCGTACGTTCCTGTGCCTTCAGATTTAGATGTAAATTCAAATAAGGTGACCTTTTTCTGTAGTCTTAATACAGAATAACATTTCCTTGACACAGACTGCCTCTAAATGAATGCAATTCAAGCCAGGAAGTGATGATTTACTTGAAATATTGTTCTTCACATTTGGTAAGCACACAGTAGAGAACAAAAGGCTGGAGACAACAGAAATATTATCTGCTTCCTCTCTCATTTAAAGTGTGAGGTTTTCAGTGAAACAGAATGAACTGAAAGTGAGGCAATTTCAACAAATAGCCCTCCAAAATCAAAAAGGGAGAGATTTCAAAAGGAGGACCAAACACAAGTTCTCTATACTGTCAAAGAGTAAGTGGAGGTCTATTGTGGTTAGAAACTGGACTTTATTCTAATTTATTTGCCAAAAGGGAGTGAAAGGTTCTGAGCTCACAATGAAAGCATTACTGAGGAATAAGCTCCACTGAACTCAGTGGAATTGACTTGTGAGTTGAACAGATTGGATTGCACTGTGCTGGAGTCAGCATCAGACTCGAAACCTATCAGTCTTTTTGCACTGATTCATACGCCTGAAAAAGAGGTCATGAAAACTCCTGCTTTATACTTTGCATGTCAGATGTAGCTCCCCGAGGCATCTGGCTGGTTGCCGTTGAAATCAGAAGAATGAACAAGGTTGGCTGCGCTTCCTGGGAATGATGGGAGTTTATTTATTATTTATTTTATTAAAATATTTATAATCTTGCCCTATGTCTAAAGATCTGAGGGTGACATGCAATAAAGTCAACTTGACCCATCCAAAACAGTTTAATACAAGAAATAATCATTTAAGTGGGCTGCAAACATATTAAAGAGTCTAACAAGTTAAAAGAAGACATTTTTTAAGCCAGTTAAACAATTAGGCCCTCAAGGCTTCAGTAAAAAACTATGGCTTTGCTTGGTGCTATTATGACCCATTGGCCCTCAAAGAAAGGAAGAATTTCATAATCAAGGCACCACAACAAAGAAGTAGTTCAACACATCTAAAGGATATCAACCTGTGGGAGGGCAGACCACAGCGGGCCTTTAGCCTGACCCAACTAGGTTGTCCTTATGTTTTTATCTGTGGATTTTACAGAAGCACAAAATGCCTGCCTTCCTATGCTGTATGTTTACAAAATTAGCTTCTCCACCTCATTTCAGCCACAATAACTCAGGCATACCAGTGGCCTTCTTGAAGCACTGTTCCTCATGTAAAATAGTGTTTAAGGAGAGAGAGAGAGAGAGAGAGAGAGCGAGAGCAGAGACATCTCCACCATCTTTGTCAACTATAGAAAGTGGCTTTCTGAAGGAGAACGTCCTCTGTTCATGAAGGCTTTCTCTGTGATTTAGAATCCTGATCTCCCAAGTATTTTAATACAATGGTTTTTGACAGCAGCTCATTGTTAAGTGTACAAAGTGGCTTCTTGATTTGTTTCTCTAGATTACATGCTGCTAAACAGTGATATTTTGAGGGGGGAAATGTCTAGGGAATCTTTTCAGTGAATAGATTGACAGCTTTTGTGGATATCTTTTTCCCTGTATAAAGCCTTTTCCCTCTTCAATGGGAAGATGCGTTCAATGCTTCCACAAGCCTACCTTTAAACACTGGTTTAAAATTATGCTCTATGACCATGCTTTGTGCATCACTGGAATTTATTGGCTGCTTCCATAGTAGTTCTTACGACCAGGCGGAGCTCAAGAACATCCTTGTAAGAGTCAGCACTTAGGTTTATTTAAGAGAGAGAGAAAGAAAGAGAGAGGCAGGGAGATGTTTGCTATTGAATGTGAATAACATTACTCACCAAAAATGTCACAATATATCCCAAATCTCCCAAAGTCATCATCCCAAAAAACTTTTTTGAAGTGAAAGCTACTTGTTTCCCCCCAAATTTATAATGCAGCTTTATCAGTCATTATACTATTTTCCAAAATAACTTTGTTGCCCCACCACCACGACTTTAGCCCTAAAAGTAATCCATTACTTCTGATGGCATTTAGGATTGGGTGTACCAAGATTCATCCTACCAGCTTCTGTTAAGGCTGTACTTTTTTCCTTGTTGACACTGCTAGATTTGTCCATGTCAGTCTGAGGTTTCAGTCTAGATTTAAATCTCTGTTTACTCAGACCTGTCAGTGTTGAATTAAGATTGCCACCTCTCTTTTATTTCTCATCTTCAACACCTATGTAAGTCAGACTGGTGTAACATAATCCTCTTCATGCCAGGAATATCTGTGCCTACAGCATTTGGCCAGGGCAAATGAAGAGTCAGCTTGTTTCCATTTGTTTTTGGTGAATTTACCACCCTTCACCCATTTCTTCATATTTGGGGTGGAAAGAGCTCAAGGTTTCGAAATATTCAAGTACAAGAGAAAGCGAAAGTGTCAATTTCCCCACCCTTACCCTTCCACATGCCAAACCATGACTATCAAAACACTGCTTTATTTTATTCTGTAGAGGAAGGAAGCTGCTTCACCCTCCCTCTCTGCAAGCAAGGGGTGATTATGCGGGGTCGTTCAAGTTCACAGACATTGTCAGAGAATCTCAGGAATGCTGGGGACTCTGGTTCTCTCAGAGTCGCTACAGCAAAGCTACCAGTTTGTGTTTTGTTTTGTCTCCCAGCTGATATATATAAGTGGCCCTCTTCTCTGATACTAAACACTGGAGTGTTTTGCTGCTTAGTGAAAAGGAAAGAAAAGTACATTCACTCCGTGTCTTCATTCTGATGAAACAAAACTCAGATGCATTAAAAATGAGTCTCTTCTTTCATATTTCAAATGGACAGAAATATTTAGCGAAGGTGAAATGCTCCAGACCTAAATACTGGGTAACAGCAGCAAATTCCTGAATAGTAATTGCAGTTTAATTATACAATAGTTGTGGTATTTTTGACTTTCCTCACAGCCTAAACATTTGTCTGTTTCTCTGGAAGCCTATGCTGCTTGTTTGGATATTTGTAAGAAATGTGGGTATTTTTAGAACTTTATTTTGGGGGATTGTTATTAGTTGACTAGATTAGACGTCTCGGATGTGACTGATGTGGAATTCATTTTCCGACTGGAAAGGTCTCTGTTTTAAACAGTGCAGCATGTATAAAATAAAATAGATTGAGAGCTAGTATGGCAGCTCATAGAAAATGCAACATTGGACTGGTATTTCAAAGCTGAGAAGAGGAAGCCTAGGATGGAATTTTGTAGTTATTACTGACCACCTAATAGGGATACATCCCTGTTTAAAGATTTAGTCAGCAGGATACAGATAATTTCTGTGCTTTGGAAACCTGTGCTGGGAAAAAAGTGGGGTATAAATTAAACAAATAAACAAATATATAAATATAAATCTATTTTGCAGTGCTCTTTGAGCTTCCCAGTGAGGGTTAGGTTTGAAGAGTGAGAAAAAGGATTCCTCATTCCCCCTACACCCATGAAATCTTCCTTTGGAATGGGTGAAAAATTTACTGCATAAAATAAAAAAAATCAAATTAGCAATAGGAATGTCAATATGGGGGGAGCAAAATGTGACACTGTTCCCATCCCATTCAGCCCCCCGAAGTTTAATATCACAGAAACTGAAAATGTGAGCATTCAGAAATAGAATGTAGGCATCCAATGTAAAAGGGCTCACAAACTACCAAAGGAGTTCAAACACAGCAAATACAAGAGTTCCAGGTATGAACAATTTTCAGTGCCCACCCCCCTTTTTTTTTCAATGCTAGAAGTTTGATGACTGAAGGAAAATTTCACTTAGAGGTCAGACTTCTCGTTTGCATGGGCAATGTCCTCATTTTGCCCTCCCCAGCAACTGCCCTGGTGAGTTTTTTTTTTTTTAATGAATATGAGAAAGCCGAAGGAAATAGATTTCTCCATCCAAGTTGAGGGATTCCCGTGTATTCAACAATATTAGTAATGAATTAGAGCTGCCACTTTTTCCCCCCCACTGTTTTTACGAGAGGCTTCATGTCTTTACCACTTTCAGGGCAGAGAGATACAATATGTTACTGTCCATTCTATGCATGGCTAGTGCAGATAATGAAGGGGTTTTTATTTATTTATTTATTTTTGAAGAACTTACCAAAATGTGCATATTGCATGTTAATGATGAACAGACCTTGAGCTTTTAAAAAGAAATCTCACAAGCAAACAAAAATGAGATTTTCTCCCATCTCTGCTATCTAGAGCTAAAGATCTTAGATTTGGGCTCTGAAACTTGATGCTTTAATTCAGTAAAGCAGCGGTTCTTAATCTGTGGTCTGTGGACCTCAGAGGTCTGCAATGTCCTCACAGGAAGTCTATGAAGGCTTGAAGAACTATTATGAGCTTTAACAATTAAAATAGAAAGGAAGGAAGGAATTATTCATTCATTTTATTTATATACTGCTTTTCTCCAAGTTGGCTTCCAAAAAAAGTTAAAAACATTAAAAACAAATAGATAAAATTATAGAAACCTACAAGATTTTTTTAAAAAAACAGCTTGATAAATAAATAACAAGCTCTCTTTCTGACACATTAAAAGCCTGCTTGAAAAGAAATGTTTTTGTCTGCTGGTGAAAGGAGGGCAGGGAGGGGGCCAGCCTAGCCTCCTGCAGAAAGGAGTTCCACAGGGTGGGAACAGCTGCTGAAAAGACTCTCTCCCCTGTCCTCACCAGGAGAACCTGAAACAGTAGTGGGACCAAGAGAAAGACTTCCCCTGTGGATCTTAGGCTCGTATACAGAAGTATGGCCTTTCAAATAGTCCACATCTAAGCCGTATAGGTCTTTATGGTCATGATCAGCACTTTGAATTGTGCCCGGAAATGAACAGGTAGCCAGTGAAGTAAGGAAGTCAAAGAAGGAAGGAAGGAAGGAAGGAAGGAAGGAAGGAAGGAAGGAAGGAAGGAAGGAAGGAAGGAAGATAAATTTGTAAGGAATCATTCCAATAAAAACATTATATTAGGGGTATGACATTTTACCTATTTCTCCCTTCTCTCCAAATTTGAAGACCCTTGATGAGCAATTCCAAATAAATATTTGATGTACTTTAGAGTTTCAAATCTTGAGTTAGTTCGTGGTAGTCTGCGGCAACAAAAGATATTTAAAGGTGGTCCATGGTAAAGAAACGGTTAAGAACAGCTTCTATAAAGTATGTAATGGAGAAGCGTTTTTGAAAAGTGGGAAAGTAAATGTAGCAATGCCTGTGGCTTCCATGTCAATGGAAGCTGTTCATCATTTCAGTCCAAAGTTTAAACTAGATTAGTCCAAACTATCTACTGTACTGAACCCCCAACTAATTCCAGCAACTTAGCTCTATTAAGTTCAGACTATTAATGAGTAGTAAATTCAAATTCACCATAATGAGAATGAATGAAACTCCTACTAAAGTAGTTGGTGATGCCGTATTAAATGCAATAGAGCTTCATAGTTCTTTCAACAAAAACAACATTATATTCAGAGGAAAACAGTTATAAATTCAACCGCTCAATCAAAATTTCAGGAAAAAGCTTAATCTGTGGAAAATCTGTTTAGAGGAAACAAGGCAATTATTTTACCTTCAAAGTCATTCAGCTCTCTGAGGAACAAATTAATTATTGCTTCCAGTTTTTTTCAAATCTCTCTTTTCATTTTTAATGTTATATTCTATGTGTGTGCTCCTCTGAGGATTACCTTGATAGCCAATTTACATTAAGCAAGTTCCTTGATACTTTCTTCACTCTTTAAAACTAAACTTTCCCAACATTCCATCATTAATTCCATCTTTATATCATAACATATCCTTACCTAAACACTACTTCCAATCTTAAATATTTTGTTTCATTCTAATAACTGGCTCAGTACAACATTTATTTATTCTTAAGACAATCTGTGATAGGAAAAACAGCATTGTTTTCATTGTTCTTCCTACCTGAGTATTACTCTCTTCATCCACTTAGAGCCAGTGAGTATTCAGTGTTTTTTTGGTTCTTGCATGAAAAAATAAATGATTTCAGAAGTTCTCTCTCCAGTGTGAGATTCTGTGAATTTTTGATTTTGAGGGGTGTGGGTGTGCACTTTGGGACTTTTTGCTGAAAAATATGTTTTCCAAAGAACCTGGGTTTGTGCAGAAACCATGGCTGTGATTCTGGATCATCAGGCATAACTACAACAATAGAATTGATCATCATAGCTATATCTCATAATGATACCCTCCCCACCTTTACAACAAGTCATTGACTCAGCTGAAGGGTTTCTGACGTGTTCCAGACCAGGGTGCTGAGAAATGGGTTCCATTTTGGGAGAAAGGCAGCATAGAAATCCAATCAATCAATCAATCAATCAATCTGCAGCACTTTCTCATCCAAAAACAGAAAGCTGGAGAGCTGAAAGCTGAAAACAGAAAGCTGGAGAGACCCCTCAAAGTCCTGTTGCAACTGCTTCTCTCAAAGTGCCCCCCAACTGGGGCAGCGCAGCAAACATCATTTCCCAGCATCCCAATATGCAGTGCCTTGGAAACCCTTTGTCTGGGTCACTCCCTGGCCTGAAAGATAGGTTGAGGGGGTCACCTTTGGCCCCCAAACCACTATAAACTTGCATCCCCAAAATTACAAGATCATAAATCCTGCTTATGATCTTGTAAATACTAAGCAGCGTGCCAGCCAATGCTTTTGCCTGGAAACCAGTGTATTTTGCTGGTGGATGTTGCCAGTATCTGAAGACACAGTGAGTGTGAATTTGACCATTCTGTGTAGAAGACGGTTAAAAGAAGCATGCCAAAATACTGGTGATTATTCTAATCACTTTGCTGCCTGATTCAAAAATGTTGGTAGTTCTTCTAAGGCAGGCAAGCAATCTGAACTTGTAGAAATCAGTACTAACAAATGACAGTCGACATAGGACTGAAACAGTCAATTAATTCTGAGGGTGCCTCCTATTTTTGACCCATTTTGCAAGATTATGTGGTGAGAAATAATTTTTGACAGTTTCCTCCTGAACCTCATATATAAACAGGAGTGCCTTTTTTTTTTTTTTTTTTTGAGAAACCCAGATTGTGTATCAGTTTGAAAGCCTTAGAGTGGACTTGTGCTCTTTGTTCAAAAGGAATCAAGAGATATGAAAATTTCTCAGTCTTGATAATATTGCATTTCCCCCAGTACTACTGGTATTTTCATCCCATCCTTGTTTCATAGCAGACAGCAAAACTGGGGGCAGGGAGCTGTTTGCAAATCAGCATACATTTCAGTACAAACTGTGAACCGCTTTTCAAATTATGAGCCTTGAGTCCCAATTTGGGAAAAAAGCATAATAATCATAATCATAGTATACATCCATGCTGTATATAGTTTGTAATGTGTATGTTTTTCCCTTTGAATGAAGTATGTTAGGGTTGATATTTCAAAACCAGATATTTTTATATTGTGCACATTTATTTGTGTGTTTTTTTTTCAAAAAGTGGTCAAGAAAAATAAGGATTTGTTGTGTGCATTTTCATTCCAGTGGATAAATTAAATTTAAACAATTGTTTAATGTGAATTTCTTCTGTTTCCCTATATATTTGTATAATCTTCCACTAATGCTATGAAAGCACAGTTGATAAGTGCCCCCATCCCACCACTGTTTCTGTTCTGAGCACAGGTGCTCATGACTCCAGCAAGAAATGTGCCTTACTACATTATTTTAGGATGAGGCATCCCACTCATGCTCCTGAAACAAGAAGTTCCTTCCTCTTTTCCAGCTATACTATCATCATGATCATCATTATCATCTTTATCTATACTCCACCTTTTCCACAAAATCCAGACTCAAGGCTGGGTTCACATGCCCTGGTGGCACAGTGGTTAAATGCCGGTACTGCAGCCACAACGCTGTGAGTTCGATCCTGCCGGACTCCAGGTTGACTCAGCCTTTCATCCTTCCATAGGTCAGTAAAATGAGTACACAGCTTGTTGGGGGCAATTAGCTTACACATTGTAAACTGCTTCTGGAGTGCTTAGCACTGATAAGCAGCATAGAAATGTAACTGCTATTGCTATTCACAGGATTGGTCAGATCTCAGATCTTCTCAGCTTTGAGAACATAGTAATGAATCTCATTTCTTTTTCTTTTTCTTTGCCTTACATCATGTTACTTATCTGGAGCGCTTAGAAACAACTGGGAAGTATACAATGCATCAGGACATTCAGGTAACTCATGGCAGCCTATCAGAATTCTTTTTTTGGAGGGAATCCTTAACATTTTCCAGTAGGCATATACTCTTCCTCCCCATCCACCCTCAGTCCCTCACATCCTCATTCAGAAAAAGCTAATGCACACAGAACCATAGTCAGCAGGAAGTGATGCTTTGGCAAGAATATCCTATAACCTTGAAACTATGAAAGAGAGACATTTCATATCACCTATATCAGTCATCTTGTTCGATTCCATTAGGCAATGGCATGTTCACTCTCTCAAGCTTCACACTCTTAATGCAGTCCAATACACGTCTACAGAGAGTTCTCTGGGGTTTCCTCCCAAGTCTGTACAGGACTGAAGGCTTTGAATTCAAGTAACTGCCAAGTACAGGACAAGTAAAGCCACTGAAGTTATTTGTGACTCTCAAACAAACCTCCTGTAATATTTTTATAAGCCAACACATAGAAAGAAAAGCTTGCCAAATTCCTTTCCTCTCCTCTCTGCTGGGTAGCAGATGGGAATGTGTTATTAGTAAAGTTTTTTAAAAAGCAGGTTTTTTAAAAGAAAACATTAACAGGTTTAAATGAAACTCTGATTGTCATTAGGGAAGCTCACTAGTTCATGGTGATACAGAAATGCTACACTTTACAGTGTTATAAAAGGGAGTAAACAAACTTTGGGAGCCAGGGCTGTATAAAAGTCTTCATGTCCTCTATATACGCGCCTCGCTAAAGGGCCACCAAACTGACTTTTCAGAACAAGGATATTCTAACCTAGTAAATGACAGAAGTTGTGAACTATAGCTCCAGGCCACTGTTCATGATGGCTAGACCTGATATGAAATATCAAGTAGCCGCCAGGCTTACCTGGCAAAAAGGTTGTAGCATGGGGCAGCCAGAGCAAGTCACAGAGTGCTGGCCATGCCAGCAACGTGTCTTCCCCTTCCCAGAAGGCTGTGTGCTATGTGTGGCCTCTTGGGACGGGAATTCCATCAGCCAATGAATTCAAAGCTATTAGTTTGAATTCATTGGCTGGAGGAGCTAGGTCCAGCCAGAGGTGTCTAGATGGGCAGTTTTCCCTCTGGCTGGTGGACATCCACCCCACCCCCTTTGTATTTGGTATTATATATGTCTGTTTCAGGGTTCAGCTGTGGTGCCGGGGTAGATCTGAGAGGGATGCTGCCAGCGTGTTCTGGCAATTTGTATGCATATATTCCTGACTAAGTTGTCAGGTGGTAGCATGCATCCTGGATCTGAGAATGCAGATTCCTGGTGTCCCTAGCCATTGGTATGGTATGAGGCTCCTCTTCTGGGGACTCAGGAGTGCGGGACAGAAGTGGCCGTGCACAGCAATGATGGGGTATGACTCATTTGCACTCCTTGGTGGCAGCGGAGGCCACCGGGGGATCATCTCCTGAGGGGTTGGCTATTCCTGTCATCCCAGCTGTTTTGGTGGTAGGCTAGAAGGACGACTTCATCAGTCAACAGGTGGGTTGATCCATGCCCAGATCCAGACCATGCATGTGCCAACCTGTCAGCAACTGTAGCCAATAAAATTGTGCTTTTTAATGCCAATTTCTGTGTTTGTGCATCTTTTTCTTGGCTGCACCACTTACCCCTGGGCACACAATCCAAACCATCTGCTAGGAACCAGGTAAAGATTGACTCCATACACAGAGGAAGACTTTCACTCTTTCCACAACTCACCCATTTTCGACGCTGGGGTGCGGTGCTCAAGCGAGCAGCCTCTGGAGAGAGGCTCTCGCATCTGGGGTCCTTCGGCTCCACACAAGCTTCCTGCTCATGCTAGAGCCCCACCTCTTCCTTTTGCAGTGCATCCTGGGACCTTCCCAGGTTGCACTGAGACAAGAAGCGCGACCAGTCCAGCTCCCGAGGCTCCGCACTCACGGCAAGTGTGCACGGGGCCCTGGAGCAATGTGTGACCACGCAGCATTTTTTGCTTCAAGCTGAAAATGAAAAAATGTGTGCACAGTCCGTGTCAGGCCCTGGAGCATCGCACAAATGTGAGTGCGTCGTGTGGACCACTCCTCACATTTGTGCGACGCTTAAAGGACCCTTTCACATCAAAAATGCTGTGCGAAAAGGCCTATGTGAGGAACAGTGTTCATGTTGGGCTAAAACTGAGTGAATATTGCCCCTTCTGCTGCTCAAGTATCTTTCTTCGATGTGCTTATTTGTATTCTTATTGAACAACATTTCTGCTAGGGACGGGATGAATCCAGAATTTTCCGAATCCAAATCCATGGAAGGTTCTGGGAATCCACAAATCTCACAAATCTCAAATCTTTCGAATCTTTTTTTTAAAAAAAGGGTTTAAAAAGCAAGGGGAAGAAAGCACTTCTACTGAAAAGTGTTTTGAAGCAGAATATAACATCTTTGTTTAATGAAAAACAAATTAAATAATAGTTTTCACTTTCAGAAAAACATACCCATATACTTCTTATTAAGAATTACATGTAATTTGGAAGTAGCTCCAGATGTTGGAGGATGCTTGAGATGATG
The DNA here is from genome assembly GCA_030412105.1 of Cyclura pinguis. NCBI lineage: Eukaryota > Metazoa > Chordata > Lepidosauria > Squamata > Iguanidae > Cyclura > Cyclura pinguis. Next base: position 127,026,749 of record CM059599.1, read on the forward strand.
CCATGTCCTAGGATGACTATTGCAAAAAAAAAAAAAAAAAAGCAAGGATAATCTTGGACAAGACTTGGACAAGACAAGCAAAATCCTAGGCAAAGGCAAACCTCCCTCTGAAGAAATCTGGCCAGGACAATTATCATAGTTTTGCCTCAGGATCTCCCCAGATTGAGAATGACACGAAGGCCCTTTCTACACAGGCAGGAAAATGTGGATTTATCCCACATTTTCCTGCCTGTGTAAACAGGGCCACGTACTACAGTAGCGAGATAATCCAGGTCAAAACTGGATTTTCTTTGCATAGCTCCTTCTGGCATCCTGGGGTTTGTAGTCTTATGATGCACCAGCACACTGGCAGAGAAAGCTGTGACACCTTGTAAAACAACAAACCCCAGAATCGTGTGTGAAAGAGCTTTGCAAGGGAGCTCTGCAAAGGAATCTTTCAGCTGTCCTTGAAATCTCAAGAAGATTGTACCTTCCAGTCAAGTCTCAAGTCCTGCAACAATAAAGGCACTTAAAAAAAGCAAAAACAAAAACCACCAGCCTCTAGTCCAGTCCCAATTCTCTACCCTGATGTCCACTCTCAAGTCCTGCAATGAGGAAGACACTTTAAAAAAAAACACACACACACCAGCCTCTAGCCCAGTCCCAGTCACTACCCTCCAGTCTCAAGTCAAAAGAAGAAGAAGAGAATAATTACCTTGCAGAGGGAGGCAGCACAAGTGGGTGCAGGCAGGCAGCCTGAGTGGGTGAGCTCACAGCCTGAGCGGGCAAACACACAGCCCGAGCAGGTAAGCATGCAGCCTAAGCGGGCAAGCACACAGCACAAGTGACCACAGGCAGCCTCCAACGTGCACAGGTGGCTTTATGCCATGATTTTCGCATGCCCATGAACCCACTGGCCAACCGGGCTTTTGCTGGGCTCCGGAGGCACCAATTTTGAAAAGAAACAAACAAACTTGGTTGGTGGATTCGAAAGATTCGATTTGCCGTTTTGGCACTGGAATTCTGATTCCTGAATCTTGAATCCTTGCCCAGGATTCAAGGATTCGAGGATTCAGCTGTCCCATCTCTAATTTCTGCCTCTCTGTCAACATCATTTTTCAAAATATTTCTATAAGGATGGACATACATACACTTTTCAAAGCAAATGAGAGCTCCTTGTGCAAAATTCTGACTATGGTTTGTCTTGAATTCTAAATTTGTCTTGAAACAGGAATTGCTGAAAAAGGAAAAAAGAGAGTAACTTGTGTAATTAGTCCTGTCTCAAGAATTTCATTCATAACAAGTTGCAAGGGAAGCAATAGCTCATCCTTCTCATAGCTTCTTGGCCTTTTGGCTAAGATCAAGTGTAGCATCTGTTCTTATCAGTTTAATATCTGATACATCCTCTATTTGAGGACTATATGTTAAATGGATTTTTGGAAACTTTTAGTGTCCAGAAGGAGATATAAGTCACATGGGAGCCACCCAGCCACTCTTCTGCATCTGAGAACTAACAGTTATGAAATAATGACTTGTATATTATCAAACACACAGTTTAGTGGAAAAGAGAGAGAGAAGAAACAGAAGATGGCTGCAGGTTAGAGTGATGTGGGGGAAAAAAACTAACAAATAGAAAGTTACCATAAATATGTACTGTGCCTAAACTCTGGGAGTAAAATGCAAACTAACAGTTAGTAAGTACAGGCAGTAGCTGCCCTGCCTCCAAGGATGGGAATGTACTATATGCGAGTATACTGGGGATCTGGGAGGGAGATGGCTGTTCTACATGGAGATGGCTACTGAGCGTCCATGCTCAGCTCTTTACCAAATTAGCTGTGTATTTTTAAATACACATACATTACATAAGCATGGTCTTACCAACTTCCTATTGATTTAGGAGGTTATTCTAGTAGATTCTACTCTAACATGCAATTAAAGCCATACTGTTCAATACTACCATAGTGTAAAAAATGAGCAGATTCTTTACTTCTTTTTTAAAAGTCAAACTCTTCACAATTCAAACAGTGTTCCTTTTACAGTAGCTCATCTCTCTTTTCATAACAAAACGCTTCTTGGTTTGTTTGTTTGAAATACTGGAATGATGTTGATTCCTTAAGTCATGTTTTCCCTGTACAATACTGTCCTCTTATCACAGATGTATTGGTGAGAATCCATCTGTCTGTATAAAAATGTGATGACAAAGATACAAACAAAAAAAGATAAAGAAGACCAACATTGCACAGTTTTCACTTCTTACATTTCCTGAGTCAGTTTATGAAAAGTGATGAAGAGGCAACTCATAGCTGAGATGCTTCTATCAGCTAAGGTAATACTTCTGTCAACTTTATGGAAGTTATTAGGAAACCCTGTTAACTACCTGGACACAGTTCCAAAAAGGACTTGATCCTGTTCAATCATTAAGGTATTTTTTTCTCTTTGAAGCCTGCAGACCTGGGCAGGGTGACCTTGGTTTCTACATTTAAGGAATCTCCATTCCAGTTAAAAGACATTCTGCTGCCATCATGGAACTTACTGCTGAGAGGCAAGCCCACATCCACAGATATACTTAAAGTTTATTTCATGTGTTTGTTTCTAGAGATGACCAGAAAGCAATGGCAAAGAAAATCGTCAATATTTATTATGTATTGTGGGCATTTGTACATTAATCTTCTATCCTATGTATCAATGGTAGTTCACAACAATAAATGCACTTTATAATAAAATAATAACTTTGCATAGTACATCATGGCACATAAAGAAAGAATATTAAAAAGCCCCATCCCTAAAAAATAAGAGTTGAAATGTTAACTGATTGATTGAATTGATTCAGTATTTTTAAAGCAAACTGTCCTCTTTCAAGATGATACAAATGCTCAGGTAAGTGTGCTTATAGTCTAGGAAAACATACAATAGAGAAACCAAGATAGTTCAGGGAGTCTATGGCTCTTTCCACACCGGGGTATTAAAACGGTGCAGAGCGACCTCCCACGGAGGTCGTCTGCACTGTGGAGTGGATTGGGGCAGACTACTTTTCATAGTTCCGCACCTCAATCCGCTCTCAAGCGACCGGAACTGGCGGCGCAGCATGTTTTTTAAAAACCTCTTTTCAGAGGTTTTTAAAAAGCACGGAGCGCGCAGCCCCGTGCAGCTCCGTCACCGTGCTCCGGTGCAGATTTGCAGGCACGCGCTAGTGCATGCCTGCAGATCTGCCGGGGGCGGGCTTCTGGCTGGCAAGCTTCTCCGGTTGGTGGAGAGCCTCCGCCAGCCAGAAGCCGCCATTCTGGATACCGGAGGAGTGCGGAGCAGCAAGTTCACGCTGCTCCGCATGGCGACGGACTTACCCGGCTGCTGGTAAGCTCCGTTTCCACGTGTTTTCCCCCGTTTCCCCCTCCACATGTGGAAAGGGCCTATAACAGCAGACTTGGAACTGAAGCAGTCCAGAGTCTAAGCAGAACAAGTTGTCAGTAAGGGAGACATCCAAGACTTGCTCGTCCAAGCAAAAAGCCAAAGTTCAGGAAACAAGTTCACAGGGAATGTTAAACAAGGCCAACTTGGAAACTGCAGACCTATTGTTTTTAGCAAGGAAACAGACTTGGTTGTACTCATTTATCATGATAATACATGAGAGGACAGGAACAGAATTCAAAATGACCTTAACAGACTAGAGAACTTGACGAAAATTAACAACATGAAATTTAAGAGGGAGAAATGTAGGGTATACACTTGGGAAGAAAGAATGAAATGCATGTAAGGCCCTGCTTTGAGGGTCCCCAATATCAGTATGGTTTGGATGGGCACCATACCTAATTGGCAACACATTTTATTGGCTCTGATATCAAATCCAAGCCTGAGAGGTGACGGAGAGGTCAAACTGAGCAAGGGAAAGAATTTGACTGTAAACGTGAGAAGGACAAGTCAACTCAAAACTTCCTCCTGGTAAGACTGAGGCCATTTCGTCACGGGGCAAGGGAATCGCCCTGTGCCGCTACCTACCGAACTTCTTGGCTCCCCAGTCTGGTCTGCGCTGCTCTGGAGCAGTGTGTGTTCATTGCTTTGCACTGCTCCAGGGACGAAAATGGTGGCTTCCGGTTGATCGAGGGTCTTGACCAACCGCTGAAGCTTGCCAGCCTAAAGCCCGCCCCCAGCAGATCGCAGGCTCACACTGGTGTAAGCCTGCAAATCTGCACCGGAGAGCGGGCACGGAATGGCGCGCTCTGTGCTTTTTGAAAGACCTGTTTTAAGTGGTCTTTCAAAAGCATGCTTGATGACCACTTGGGGTCGTTCAGGAGCGGGCTGAGGTGTGGATCTACGTTAAGTAGGTCCCACCCAGTCCGCTCCCATGTGCAGACGTCCTCCCTGGAGGCCTCTCTGCACTGTTTCTATTAGCCCATGCAGAAATGGCCCGAGTCATTTGTCAGGCAAATACACACCATTCCTGTGGATAATAGGCTTAAACAGAAGCTGGAATTTTCCAGGGAATCCAACTGTGAGGAGCCCACCAGGACACTGATTGACAGATATCCATCCCTTGTACACCTGGATTCTTTCCTCTTTCCTCACAGCACCCACAATAGACAGCTATTACAACACTCATCATGTCTTCGTCAATCAAAGCACTAAGCCCATCAACAGGCGAAAGACTCATTGTCCACAACAGGTTCCCTTTGTCTTGCATCTGGAACCTTCACAGCCACAAGCCATTTTCAGGGTACAAATACCCCTGATTTTAGGATACCTAGTGCAGTCTCTTGAAGGTCTACCTGTCTCTCTGTCCGTCTGGCTTCTGAATGAGAACTGTCCTTAGGTCCTACCTAAGCCAAAATACATTTCTGCTCTTCACTATTCTTCTGGACTGGTAATTATAAATCCTCCAAACCCCTCAGCCTCTCTATAATTTTTCCTCCCTTTCTCTTTCAGTTAGCTCTTGTGCGAATGTGTGATAGTGTGTATCTTGTGTGCATGCATGAGTGAATTCCCCTCAATAAAACACATTTTTAGCTTACTTCTGAATCTCTGGCTGGTTCTTTTCCTGCGTGTGCTCGTAAACACTGGTAGGAAAGATCTCGCTAAGTTGCCCCTCTCTTGCAGCCTCCTGATTTTGAGCTAATTAATTCCCCACTTTTTCAAGGAGGTATTTGGCATTGCAGGGCGGCCCTTGTGGAACCTACGTTTTGGGGTAGCATGCACAGATATAGGATGGGTGACATTTGGCTTGAAAACACTACGTGTGAAAGGGATCTAGGAGTCTTAGTGTACCACAAGCTGAACATGAGTCAACAGTTTGATACAGCAGTTAAAAAAACCAGTGAGATTTTAGGGTGCATCAATAGGAGTAAAGTGTCAAGAAGTAATAATACCACTCTATTCTGCTTTGATTAAATCCCCACCTGGAATATAGTGTTCAGTTCTGGGCACCACAATTCAAGAAGGATATTAACAAGCTGGAAGGCATCCAGAGGAGGGTGACCAAAATGGTGAAGGATCTGGAAACCAAGCCCTGTGAGGAGTGGCTTAGGGAGCTGGTTATGTTTAGCCTGATGAAAAGAAAGTTAAGAGGTGATGCGATAGCCATGTTTAAATATTTGAAGGGATGTCACGTTGAAGATGGAGGAAACTTGTTTTATGCTGCTCCAGAGACTAGGACATGGGGCATTGGATTCAAACTACAGCAAAAGATATTTTACTTAAACATCAGGAAGAATTTCCTGATGAAAAGAGCCGTTCAACTGTGGAATACACTGCCTCAGAGTATGATGGAGTCACCTTCTCTGAAGGTTTTTAAACTGAGGTTGGATGGCCATTTGGTGGGGGTGCTGTTAGTGTATGTTCCTGCACAGCAGGAGGTTGGACTTGATGGCCCTTGTGGTCTCTTCCAACTCTATGATTCTATGAGCTGTAAATCACCACAGCTGGTCTAATCATCCCAGTGTTTTCTTTGTTGTTGCCATTTTAGTCTGTGAAGGATGAAGTGCATCATCCTTCAGCTCCCTATCTTCAGGTTCTACACTGGATGATCTAGGTCAAGGCCTTCCAAATGATGTGCTGCAACACATTAGATTCACTTGAAGTGTGTAGGTGTGTCACCTACAATCCTGGAAATGTATGTTTGTATGTTATTATTTATAAGCCATATATTTTAAAAAATATAGGAAAGGTTTTCATGAGATATGTTGTATTCCCCTACATTTTGTTATTACAATTTATGTGTCTGTATCTCTTATAAGGGCTAGTTTAACCTCCGGTTTGCTAGTAAAACTGAATTACCATGTTGCAAAATGATGCATGTTTAAAAAGTGTGTCACCAACATGAAAAGTATGGAAAGCTCTGGTCTAGGTTCTACTTCTGAGGCAGAGCTACCAGCCTCCTCTGGCTTTGACACCTCCTTTCCTTCAATGTCTGTGGAAACCTCCTTCACGTAGGACGTGACACAGTTCAAGTTTTGTGAGCTGATTAAAAAATGACCCCCCAATTAATCTTCAGCCAGCCTGAAGCCCACTTGTTGATTGTTTTGGAAAGTTTTCTTTTCTGATCCAAGAGGTACACAGGGCAACTGCGCAGTCTTCCAACATGAAAGAGAGAATACCAGGGATACTTTCCAAAAAGAGAGGTGTTTGGAATTAAGGAGATGACCTGGGTCTAGTTCCAGTTTGTGTCACTTTAACACATGTTCGTTATTATATCCATTCCACTTCCACATCAATGTGCAAATCCCCTCCCCAACAATAAATGCAGATAAAATTCTTATTTTAAAAAGTGCTTTCAAGGTGATCCAAGGGCCGTCTTTTAATAGAAAGTGGAGAGAGGGGAAGAAGGGGAAAAGAAGAATGTTGTGTGGAGATGTGTATCTCTGTCTAGGCGGACAAATAAATCCACTGAATAAATTGGACTCGTTAAGTCAACACTTGCTTAAATCCCATTGATTCAGTGGGTCTTCTTTAGTTAGACATTTTTACTGCATTTGTTCCAGGTGACTAGAAAGCCTGGCTGCTGCTAGCACATTCAAAGTGAGTTCTTAAATGTCACATGCCCTTGGGAGTGACCGCACATGGAGGCATGCTATCAGAGGTGTATCCAGGGTGGCGCAACTGGGGCACGTGCCCTGGGCACCAATACTGGGGGAGCAAAAAAGCTGAACCCCCCTCTCCTGCTTGGGCCTGGCCCACTGTGCTCCCCCTGCTTCTCTGTGGTCCTTCCTGGCCCAGTAGGGAGGGAGCACAGCTGCAGCAGCCTTCCAACCTGTTGCCGCACCCCCACCCACCGGGGTCTTTCCTGGCCCAGTGGGGGGGGGCAACAGTGACAGCAGCAGCAGCCCTCCCACCTGCCACTGCCCTCCCATCCCTGCCCCCTGTTCCTGCATGCCACCACCCCCTGCCCCTGCTAGGGTCCTTCTGGGCCCAGTGTGGAGGGCAGTGGCGGCAGTACCTTAAGGGCACAACTTCCACACTTGCCCCAGGCACTGTTGAGCCTAGATATGCCACTGCATGCTATTCTTTCCAAGGGCATTTAAAGTAAAAAAAAAGAAGGCCCATGTGGCAGCCATCTTGTATGTGCACACAAACATGCCTTCATACGCGCACACACACACATAACAGCACTACGTTGTGCACAACTACTGCTTTTGCACTGACTCCCATATGACCTGCATATACAATTTCACTAGTCTCACGGTCATGTTAAGCCTACAGGGCTGGTGATTCATAGGTGTAAAGATGGATTGAGTTGAGACTGAAAAAAGTTATTTCAAAAAGTACAGGAACTAAATTAACCTTTTCCCTCCATTCCCGCATGTCTTGATGGCAACCTTTTGAAAGTGTTCTGTAAATGAAGCAATCAATGAGCTTTATGTTTTGAAAGTCTGTCCACAAGAAATGTGGATGTAAATATAAAAAGCGTACCTCCACACAGTCTAATATGTTTGCCCTCAATCCCAGAGCTTCTGGAAAGACAGCCTTTCAAAACAGCTTTGTGGGCAAAATGATAGAGGTAATTCTCCCTTCATTTGTCTATGGAATTTCTTAAAGGGCTGCTCCTGCTAAAAATAAGTGCCGGAAGCCAAATTCTATCCCACATAGGGGATCTTCTTATATTTTTGATGCCTGATTTTAATCTGAGGAGCAGAAGAATTCATTGACTTCTGATGTTGAGCTTTTTGATAACTATTATCATCTGCAAAACTGGGGGTTGGGGAGAAAGAGTGCTTGATTTCAGCAAACTCAGTTCCTAGCATCTCTAGCCAATTTCCTTCACTGCACAGCTCGTATTATCAGTTAGACCTTTTGTGGTGAGTAGCATACAAAGATGTGCCTCCCTCAGCATAGTAGGGGTGGAAATATCCAAAACTTTCCATCACTTGATTGGCTTCAAGCTTGGGAATTTTAATTTCTTTAGTCAGGGTAATGTGCTAGAAAATATCTGTATTTATACCTATAGAGGTATCTTCACATTCATCAGCACGCAAAATTCTGTGTGATCTCACCCAGGACAGTTAGATGATACCAGCAATGAAAGGAAAGAGGAGAAGGAAGAGCAGGACTGAAGCTGACCTAGTAACTGGAAAGATTGTTCAGGTTGCTGACACATGTTGTGGAGACAGATTTCCGTAGCTTGCAGACTAAGATGCACAGTCTGAACATGCTCTGAGCCAAATATCCACACTGTTTATTGAAAACATCCCTGGCATTTCAAATTCTGTGGTCTTTGAAACCCAGCAATTCAGTCCTGCAGTGATTCTTCCCATTTTAGAGGGAAGCAGACACATAAATACTGTTGGAACATATGGAGCTCTCTGTCAAACCCTTTCATTTTCTTTGTTTTCTTTCCTCTCTCTTAGCAGGAGAGATGGCTGAGCCTGCTTTCCTGGTTCCTATCCAGTAGAGAATCACTCATCTGACAGTACCAAAAAGGCACAGCTTAGAGTGTCCTATAAAAAAAGTGGGGATGACAATCATGGTCTAGGTTGCTAGGCTAAATAGATGCTAGAGTGTTGCCCCTCTCCCCAACACAGGCAGGAACAGGAAAAAGGTAGTAGGGCTGTTTATATAGTTTTCTTTATATTACATTTTTAAAGGGGACTTTGCTCTCAAGAGTGATAGTGTCCTTTCCATTAAGATCCACAGACAGCAGGAGTAGACAATGTGGCTCATTCATGACTTTGTAAATACCATGCTGTGCAATAAATTTGATGCCTTGAAGAAGGTCTGTAGAGTTTTTCTGGTGTAAAATGGGGCAGCTCTTCTGTTACACCATTGGCAGACTCCATCCCGGGGGGATATGAAATTAATATCAAATATGCCTTCCATGCCTTCTATGCCAGAGAGGTTGCCAGGGTGGGTGCGTAGACAAATAGGTCAAGTGACCGGACCTAGGTCAAGGCCAGGAAAATCCCCTGTCACGTTTCCCAAGTAGACCTCAGGCTAGATACGTCCTCACGAAGAAAGGGTCCTCAGCCACAAATAGCCAACTCAAAGGGATTACCGGGTTTTCCCTGGGTTGAGCAACTCTGACTTCAGCGAATCCTACAAGGGTGAGGTCCATTTACATGAATCAATCATGCAAACCATCTAGTTACTATTGTGCGGCATTTTTCCTTCCATCTTGGCCATTGTTCTTCCCGGGAGAGGGCCTGCCCTCAAGGTACGTCCTGCCCTATAAGTAGTCCCTGTTTTCGAGACTCTCTTCAGAGAACTCCCTGCCACACTAGCAGACCAGCACCCTGTTAGTCGAGTACTCTCCTCAGCTGCTTCTCTTCGCTGAGCTCCATCCTTCTCACCACTTCCCAGACTGAAAACTTCTGGATAGGTGCAGTATCACTGCCTTTACACCCTCTCTGCTATATCCCCTATAATTTTTCACCTCTTTCCCTTCTTGATAGGCCTTGTGTGCGTGAGTGAGTGATTGCGTTGGTACATGAGAATATATTTGTTAATAAAATCCATTCGTTAGTACGATTGTCTGGCTTTTTGCTTGGTCTGACACCATAAAAGTTGGGTTGTAGGTCTCACTGGGTTACCCTGCCCCTCGTTTTGCCACGCTAATGCTCCGCTAATTTTCCCAATCTTTGCATCTTTGGAGCGAATCAAGGTGTCCCCCAGGGGACCCCCAGAAGTCAGGGTAACACTTCTACTAATAAGAAAACACACCATCCTAGTACTCTAATGTAACAGAATTTAGGTATTTCACACATAACAGTCACACAACACATGTGTATATAGTTTTTATGTATGCACTTGTATATATACAAGGTAGGGTTGCCAGATCTCTGGAGCTGGCCCTGCATCTCCAGTTACCATGGGTCATTGTGGATGGGAGATGAGGATGCAAATTCTCCAGTTTAAAGGACTGAGGGCAAGAGGAATGGAGCTAAATACAGGACGGCTCTAAAAGAAAACCTGATTCAGTCTGCAAGGGATCTGAGAGTGCTGTTGCCAGGCTGTACACCCCCACACTTTGATGTGGTTTAATTGGCAAAATATGATTTCATTGGCAAAATATATTAATCGGTGTAAATATGAAACATGCCCTGCTATGGCTGTATGGCCAGGCTGGATAAGAAGAAATGGGTGGCCAAATAAGTGTGCTACAAATTAGATTAGATGAAACCTCCAGGTATAGACAGGTCATAGTCAGGAAATCACCAGAAAACTTCCACGATAATAGCAATAGCAATAGCAGTTACATTTCTATACTGCTTATCAGTGCAAAGCACTCCCTTAGTGGTTTACAGGTGTTTTTAGCTAATTGTCCCCAGCAAGCTGGGCGCTCATTTTACTGATCTATGGAAGGATGGAAGGATGAGTCAACCTGGAGCCCTGCAGGATCGAACCTGCCACCAGGGCTCTTATAGCTAATAGGTTTTCAGTTAGCCTTAACAACTCAACCATTTAGACAATAGCATCTGGAAGATTCCCACAAGAGGGCTAATTATCTTAACTCCTTTTCCTCTGACCAAGCAAACCTCTCCTTTGTCCTCAAACCTGTCCGACAAGTGCTAAGCTATCAGGTTGGCCATTAGCCCTTTGTCACTCAAAGCTAAAACCATTAGCCCATTGCGAACCTCATTGTCCATTCTGCAAACTCCATTGTTTACTCAGCCAGAGAGCCATTAACACCCTACCCCTCCAGGCAGAAATCGGGTATTTAAACCCCTGGTTTTGGCCAGTTAACTCACAGTACACAGATTGCTGGTTGCCACTCTGCTGCTCCGATTCCCGACTGTGTACATTTTTTAAATTTGTGCCTAAGCCACATCACTTCTTCACTGCTTTTCTGAATTGGTAAATATCATCTACTTTGCCCTGAAACCTGGCTATCCAAAACTTTCCCTCCTTTTCCTTCAGTTAGCCTTGTGCGGTTGTGTGACTGCCTGGATCGTGTGTGTGTGATTATTAATAACCCCAATATAACATAATTAGACTTACTTTTGGATCTCTGACTGGTCCCCCTCTGCAGAAATACTGGTAAATATAGGTGTAAAAGACCTTGTTAGGTTAGTCTCTTCTCACAGGCCTCATCTTTGACCTAATGATTCCCCACTGTCTCATGGAGGCACTGGCATTATAGATGGCCCCCTGAATGGGGTAACAGTGGGGTGGTGGTTCTTCCAGAAAGAGAGTGACAGCCGAAGTAACACTACAGTGATTTCAAAACAAGAATCTGAATGCCTTAGAATGGGCTAATCAAAGCCCAAACCTCCACTGAGAATCTGTGGCAAGACTTGAAAGTTGCTGAATGGTTCCCATCCAACTTTACAGAGCTGATCACAGAAAAAGGAGAGAGAGGAAAGACCTCAGTAAGAATCTACGGGTGTCTCTTTCCTGTGTGAACAGTTTTGTGAATTGTGCCCGTGGGAGGTGGTGGATTTTGTCCCTTAATCTGTGGAACCCAAAACTCAAAATATAACCTTAACAGACAGAACAAGGCTAATTCTATTCCATATTTTCTTTAATAGATACCCTTATCAAAAGTTATCATTCTTGATTGTTCTCATGCTGTCACAGTTTAGAGGGGAGATTGATCTGGTTGTGTCTGAGCCATGGGGTAGCCCTCCTTTGTTCTTAGATTCTTCACAGATGTTGGATAGATATTGGAAGCAAAATAAAAACGATAAATATTTTTTGTCCCATAGCAATTCAAGAGGGAGCAGGTGCATTAAGAGGCATATGCTAAGCAGCCAAAGCAGTAGGGTATAAATCTCAAGAGTCATTTCCGCTGGGGAATTGTTTCAGCTGGAAACACCATAATTTAGTAAATAAGGTCAATTGCATTTATTTGAAATCTCTGCCTTGCTTCTTGAAATCAAGGCAGCTTCAAAATATTAAAGCCACAGCATAAACGTATTTCATTAAAATAGCATTGGGCATGATCATCTAGCTCAGTTAATGCATTTTGCACAGCACAATCCCCAGCAGAAATCTGCAGTCTGAGGATGAGATTTTCAGCTATAGGCAGGCCCTACAAATTATATAACAAAGATTTGTCTCCATTCAGAAAAGGAAAGCATAATTACCTCGACGATTAATCTGTACTCCCTGAATGTGCACTCTGAGAATGGCTCTAACTTAAGGCTGGCAACATGTTCACTGCTAGGGGCCAAAATGGAAACATATCATGTTTCTCAAACCCACAGAGGATAGACATACATTTCTTGAAGCATACTTTTTTGAACACTTTGTACAAATATGCAGGATACCAAACATTAAATGGTGTATACATTGGAGTTATTCAGTAATAAATGAGCCCACAGCAGCAAGTATAAACATCTTTACATAAACTCCTTTAAAATTCTGTTATGTTCTTACAAATAATAATGCTACTTCATAAGTATTATACAATTTAGGAACCATGACTAAGATTGCTACTGCCTGTGTCTTCTTTCTGCCATCCAGCTTGTGATATTAGGTGCAAAGAAGAGGGATGGGTGAACTTTTCAGTTGGCGTATGGTGAGGATTTACCAAAACATACACATTTATTCATAGTCAGGATAGAAAGAAGATGAACATTTTCTTTTTATAAAAATGCAAATGTGAGAGAAATCAAACCTGACAAATTCATCAATCTTGGCCCACCGAGTTAAGTGTTTAACTTATAAAAGTTTGCATTTCAGTCCCTGTATTTTTGGGGCTGAGTTTGGGTTGACATCTCTTTCTTTCTGAGAGGTTCTTATCTTTAATTCCTGTGTAGCTAACAGGCAGATATAAGATGATGTTCTCTGTTCTTCCAATAGCTGAAAAGGTCACTCAGGGGACCTCTTCAATGGCTGCCCCTGGGTAGGCCTGCCAGAAGAGATTCAACAGCTGAGCACACTGTCTGAATTTTAAAAAGTACTAAAGACCTATTTCTTCCGGCAAGCCTACCCAGTCAATTTGAAACTATGAATTTTAAATTGGTATATTTTAAGTTGTTCTATGTGTTTTAGTTGTAATTTAATCTATGTTATACCTTGGCCACTTCACACCTTGGGAAGAGATGGGTAAGAATTACAAGGGCTGATCCTTATGCTCCACCCCTGACCCATTTAGAATTGTGCTATGGTTTTGATTTAGTGCAATATTAATGACTGATGTCTATGTAGTGTGCATACCAAATTACATGTTTGTACACATTGTTGCTTTTTCATTACAGGTTCGTGAAGGAGTAGAGGTGGTGGCTCAGCAGGAAAATGGATCATGTGGAGCAGAGAGTCGTGATTAAGTACCTGCATATTGTAAAAAGATAGTATCAAGAATTTAAATGTGGAAGAACACTGTGTGAAGATGAACATGGCAGTGGCCCATCAAAAAATGTCAACACAGAAGAAACCATTAACAAATCTATGATATAGTTATGCAAGATCGACAAGTGACCATCAGGGTTATAGTACAGGAAACAAATGTCTCATACCATACGGTACACACGATATTGACAAAAGAATTGGACATGAAAAACTTAACGGCAAGATGGGTACCTCAAATGTTAACAGTCACACAAAAGTGAACGAGAGTGATACTTTGCAGGCAACATTTACGAACCTTTCAGATGGACAAACAGAAATTCCTCAACAGATATGTGACAATGGATAAATCATGGGTCCACCACTGTGACTCTGAAACCAAATTGCAAAGTCAGCAATGGAAACATCCTGGTTCTCTACCCTCTAAGAAATTCAAAGTCATGCCATCAGCAGGCAAGGTTATGCTATCAGTTTTTTGGCAGGCCGAAGATATTCTCTTGGTTACAAAATTACGTGTTGCAATCAAGAAGAAACGTCGTGGAAAGCTGAGACAGGGAATGCTCCTTCATCATGACAATGCACCCAGCCACAGTCTTGTGTTGCAATGCTGCCATTCATAAAAAGGGCTTTGAATTACTGGAACATCCACCATATTCGCCAGATCTGGCTCCCAGTGATTACAGACTCTTCCCAAAACTGAAGGAACACCTGCGTGGGAGGAAATTTTCATCGGATAATGAGGTGATAGAGGCCACAAGATGCGTGGTTGCAGAGGCTGGACAAACCTTCTTCCAGGAAGCAGTTGAAATGTTAGGGGATCGCTGGGACAAGTGCATTCAATTCCAAGGAGACTACATCAAAAATGAGATAGGAACTTTGCCAGTTTTTACTCAGGAAATGGGTCAGGAGTGGAGCATAAGAATCATCCTATTATTATTATTATTATTATTATTATTATTATTATTATTAATCATCAACAACATCATTACCTTTATCTATTGAATTTAGCAGAGCATGGAAAGAACAAGCCAAGTAATATTGTTTACTGTAATTAGTTTCTTTTGGGCTTAGTGAGAATGTTAAGATGCAATGTAACGTAAGGTTTTCGCCCTCAAAAACAGAGAGCAATAGTAAAGTATCAAGCACCACAACAAACAAATCACATAGTGGTTTAACCTTTTAAATAATGAGTACCAGGAACAGATTGCATTTAAAATCCTGTAATGAATAATGGAACAAATTAGTTTTGAAAGTTAACTTTCCAAACTCTGGAATTCAGCCAATGCAAACAGCAGTGGATATTCATTTCATTTCAGTTTTGAAAGAAAAAAATAATTTACTCAAACTGGCAGATTTCTTTAGCTCTGAAATTGAAAGAACTTGTGCTTTAAAAAAATTCATCTGAGAGAGAAAGTGAAAATGACAGATTACTACATCCTTTTGTTGTTGTTGTGTGATTTCAAGTCGTTTCCAATTATGGAAACCCTAAGGCAAACCTAGCAGCCAGTTTTCTGGAGGCCGAGAGTGTGTGACGTGTCCAAGGTCACCCAGTGGATTTCTATGACCAAGCAAGAAATTGAACCCTTCCAGGATTGTAGTCCAATGCTCAGATCTTGCTGGCTCTCTCTAGGATAAACCAAATCCTTAGACTTTAGCTGTTAACACCCACTTTATGGGTCACAGAGGCTTACTGTATTAGACGGTAAAGGACAACCCTCTACACAGAAGATGAGAGAGAGAGAGAGAGAGAGAGAGAGACTGGGGAGATATATGCTGCTCAACAGAAGTTCACCTTGTTCTCTCAAAAAGGAATGATAATAACATCTAGGATAGCAGTTGCATGAGAGACATTTGCCAAGTAGCAGATGCTGCAGTCTTTCATTGTAAAGCGTCCTTTCAGCTTGGAATACTATAAACTAGTAAATAAAGACAAGTGTATTTATTTGAAATCCCGGTCATCTTAAAATGAGGGCAGCTTGAAAAACATTAAAGAAACAGCATATGTATCTGATCTGGTCACCATTATCTAGCCCAGTTATGCACTTTGGACAACACAATCCTAAGGAAGGATGTGGTGTTTGGGGAGGCACTAGAGATCTCTGTTAGAGAATTGCAGGTACCCCTGCCTGGATCCCAGCATTCCATAAGATGGAATCATGGCAGTTAAAGGAGAATCGCAGTGCTGTAACTACCTAGTGTGAAAGGGCCCTTACTCTATAACGCTGGCAAAGGAATGACATCCTCCATCACATCTGAGGCAACAAGCTAGCTTGGAGAGTCCAAGTAAGATTGTGTGGCATTGCCAGTGCTCGTCAAAATAGTGGTCCTTGGTTGGCTGCCAATCTGCAGCCAGTGTCCCAGAAAGAAAGAAACAGTTGTCGTCGGTGAGCACAAATACAGTGCCAGTGTCTGGCATCCTGGGGCAAAATAAAATAGTAAAATGAAATAAAATAAAATCCTATTCTTCTGATCTACCACATCAGACAGCTTGAGCAGCAGTGGCATAGACAACACATTCTATGTGGGCCTATCTTGAAAGAGCACTTGGAAAATTCACCTAGTCCAAAGAGCTGCAGCCAGATTCAGTGGATGCCAGTTTGTTTCCAGGCATAATTCAAAGTGCTGGTTATGACCTACAAAGCCCTCTAGAGCTCAGGTCTGGGTTATTTGAAGGATGATATATGAGCCTGCCTGTGTTTTGAGATCATCTGGAGAGGTCCACCTAATATACCACCCTCACAGGTGGGAACATGGGAGCTGGCCTTCTCAGTGGCTGCTCCCAAACTCTGAAATTCAGTTCCTAGAAAGATTAGACAGCCACCCTCATCCCATCCATTCACAGACCTTTCAGTGGCCACTTGGATGTGAATGGCCACTCCTAAGGTTATTTGGGGGCACAGTTGGCAAGGCTTTTTTTAAAAAAAAAATATATCCAAGGCATTATTATTACACTGCAGTTTATCATTGTTCCAGTTCCGTGCTGTTTTCTTTGTGTTTCACTTGTAGTGCTGTGGCATTTTATCTCTTCTTATTCCAAAGTGATCTTTTTATCCTGTCAATGTGTTTTTGCTGCATTTAAATTATATTTTATTAACCTGTGATTTTAACCTTGTCCTTCTTTCACCTCACATACTTCCCAGGCAACTATTGTCTGAAGCAGAAATATACCTCAGATTGATGGTTCAATGTTCTCTGGTCATCATTTGTCAGTGGTAGGTTCAAGAAATTTGTAGTCTGAATTTCAGGTTTTCAACTGGAATTGGACCCTACAAATTATTTAAAAATGTTTTTCTGCATTCAGAAAATGCAACCACAACTATCCTAATTGAGCTTTATTCTTCCAATGTGTATGCTAGGAGCCACTTTAACTTTGGGCTGGCAATTTGTTCAGTTTTGGGGGCCAAAGCAGATATATATCTTACTTCTTAAAGCCACAGATGATGCACATACACTTCTTATATTGTTATTTTTGAATTATTTTCATGAATATGCTGGTTTCCAAGCATTCAGTGGTGAGTTTATTGTTCATAATATTCCTGTTCTCAAATTATGAGCAACAAGTGTTAACATCCTTGCATAACTCCCTTAAAAATTCTGATATGTTTCTAAAAATGATGGGGTTTGGTTAAGTATTCTAAAATAAATGTGTGGGCAACTTCCAGGGAATGGAGGCTACATTAAATCCCTGTGGGAGCTCAAGAATCACATGCTTCAACATGCTATCCGTTTAAAGAAACAAACTTCTATATGATTTCTTTAAAAAAAACAAACTACAAATCAGATGGTTTTGTTCCCTGATTGTTTTCAGCCCAGGAGAGGCCTTTTAAAATCTTTGGACCAGTCATTCGCTTTCATCCTGACCCATCTCACAGAAGTTTTGTGAGAACAAGGTGGAGAGGAGGAGAGCCACGTCTGTCATTTTTAGCATATTGGAGAGCAAACACATTACTCCCCTGTGAAAACTATTGGTTAATTCCCAAGCCCAATACAAAGTGCAGGTTATGTCCTATAAAACCCTACATGACGTAGATCTAGACTGTATAAAAGATCCTGTCTCCCAGTATGAGTCTTCCTGAGCTTTATGATCCTCAGGCCATTTCCACACCTTACCCATTTCCTTTGTCACTCCAAGCACAGTGCAAATGCTCCCCTCCGCATGCAGCCCGCTGCCTGCAGAAGGGTAGCGTGAGTGACACATGCCTTCCTTCTGCAGCCGGGTACTTCCCATGCTGAACTGGGGAAGGAAGCACCTAAGTTGCACTTCCTCCCTTTCCACATGGCTGCCAGCAAGGGGAACATCATCTAGGCCCTTTTCGCACGGTATTTTGCAAGCGAAGGGGCCCCTTGAGTGTTGCATAAATGCAAGGAGCAGTCTGCATGACGCACTCACATTTACGTGACGCTCAACAGCCGGAAGCACGGCACATACGCATTTTTTTATTTTCGGTTTTTAGCCGAAAATGGTGAACGCTTGCACACCGGTCAGGGGCCTGAGGCATACCCACCTGCCGTGCGAAGCCTCCTGAGCCACACCGGTCGCGCTTCCTGCCCCAGCGCAGCCTCCAACTCCCAGGCTGCGCTGTAGAAGGAAGGGGCGGGGCGCGGGCAGGAAGGAGCTGCGGAGCTCAAGCAGGAGGCTTGCGAGAGTGTTCCTCTCAAGCCTTCATGCGTGAGCCAAGCAGCCCAGCAGCGCGAAAAGGTGAGGTGCGAAAAGATTTCTAATCAGGGGCCATTGCCCGATTTTTTCCAGTAATATAATATCCCACGATTGCAGCAGGTGGGATGTGCTGGCAGCAGGACCGCAATGATGTTGTGCGACAGCATGACTTGTGGACTGCCAGCAATGCATCCCTATCATAGGACAGCAGCATCATGTGGAAATGGCCTCAGAGAAGGGCTTTCCCTCAGTCCCACCACCTTCACAGGAATGTTTGGTGAAGACACAGGAGAGAGCTTCTCAGTGGCTGTTCCCAGACTGTGAAATTCCCTCTTACAGGCTGCTACAGCCTTCTCTGCTCTCTTTACACCAACAGGCAAAGACCCTTCTATTTATCTAGGCCTTTGAATGTTAGCTGTCTGGTGCAGACAGTCTTTTAATTGGGGTGTGTTTTATTCGTACTTGTACTTTTATCATTACCATTATATTTTGACCCCTTTTGAAACTGTTGTAAATTAAAAAAATTTAATGTAATTGTTTGGTTGTTTTTTTAAAAAAAAATTTGTGCTCTCCATTGTTTAAACTATATTTTATTTTAACTCAAATTGGGAGCCCCATATTGGAGAAAAGCCAGCATATGAAATTAAATAAATAAAGTTGCAGTTAAGTACAGTAAGTAAATAAAATACAGAAACAAACCATCTCTGTCTCTCTTTGGCCATTTCCGCCCGGGGCGAGGGAATTGCCCCACGCCGCTACTTACCGGATCTTCTGGCTCTCCCGTCCGGTCCAGGGAGCAGTGCGTGATCGTCGATCCGCTCTGCTCTGGTGTCCAAAATGGCGGCTTCCGGTTGGTCATGGGTCTTGACCAATCGCTGAAGCTAGCCAGCCTAAAGTCCACCCTCAGCAGATCGCAGGCTCACGTTGGTGCGAGCCTGCATATCTGCACAAGGGAGCAGGCTTGCAGTGGCACACTCTGTGCTTTTGAAAGAGTGGAAAAATCAGGTCTTTCAAAAGCACGCTGGAAGGCCACTTAGGGTCATTCTGGAGCGGACTGAGGTGCGGATCTACACTAAGTAGTCCGGACCCAGTCCGCTCCAAGGTGCAGACATCCTCCGTGGAGGACGCACTGCACTGTTTTTATTACCCCGTGTGGAAATGGCCTTTGATACCACCTTGTCAATTTTTTTTTTTTGGCAAGTAGTGGACTATGTGAGGACAGGCCGAGAGAAAAACTATATTAAGAGAACAAAAAATCTCAACCAACCAAACTCTTGACAAACAATATTAAGAGAATAGTTTTGCCAGGAGTTCAGTTGTTCCCCTCAGCTTTTTGTTTTGTTTTGTTTTGGGTCTTGGCCAGTCTTTGATAGCTAGCAAACAATTTTGAACAGGTGAAATACTATGGCCAAGTTTGGGTGTAATGGTCATTCAGAATTGCTGAGAATTCTTATTTATTGCCCATGGGCAGTGGGCTAGTATACACTGCCCATTCATTTGGGAATTAATGAGAACAAAAAAAGTTGATTGAATTTTGGGCACATCATGAGATGAGATGACTCATTGGAAAGGAAGGTCTGGCAAACTTTAAGGAAGTAGAAAAAGAATAAGAACACATCGGGACCACATATAGGTTTTGGTAGGCCTCAGGCCCTCTCGTATTCAACTCCCCACTTTGTACTACTAGGGATGCTTTCATAGGCCCTAAAATCCTGTTTTTGTAGGCCCTAGGCACCATGCCTAAAATGCCTAACGGATAAGGCAAATCTGGACCACATTCTAGGTGGATAGAGTCAATCAAGGAAGCCCTAGCCCTGAATCTACAAAACCTTAGCAGGTCTGTAAATAACGGAATGTGCTGGAGGTCTCTCGTGTATATGATTACCATAAATTGAAGCCCACTTTATGGCAAAGAACAACAACAAAATCTTCCCTTTCTGTCCAAACCCAGACCACAGCTTCTCACTGCTCTAAGAAACCAAGAATGGGAAATAAAGTTCAAACCCTAGTCTCAGACTCAGGATGTTTGGGAGGGGACAACAACCCAAGAATCTGGTTGTGAACATAATGGGAAGAATTTGCTCCCTACTAATTTTTGGTTAGCCTTGCTATGGAACATCAAAAAGGGGCAAGTGGAGAGTAGGCACCAGGCTGAGGCTCATGAATAATAGGCCAGAATAACAACTGGCCTCCATCCAGCTCTGACTATATTTTTAAAAAAACATACTTCCCTCCTCATCTGCAAAAAATAAAAAAATTTTAAAAACCCATAATGTTCTGTGAGTGCATAGCTGCACCTGCATCATGTACCACATGGTGGGTTGAGGATATGTTGAACTTCCATTGCAGCCCTTAGAATTAATGAATTGGCCTAAGCCAGTCATTTATTGTGAGTTCATTTGCCTCATTTGTGCACTACATACATATGGGAAGTGGTCATTTTTCAGTTCTGCATACAAATCTTTGGTTCAGCTCACTGCCTGAAGCAATGGAAAACCTTTACCACTTAGAGTTGACAATACAGGGCTAGATGAATCAATGGTCTGGTTTAATATAAGATAGCCTTCTACATTCTTGTGCACAATACTTCTCTGGGACAAATCTGCAAGTTTTCCACCTTCATTTCAAAAGAGAGCAATAGAATGTGCATGTGTTACATACACTGAAGGTCTTCCTCTATTAAAATGAAGGCAGAGTCCTGCATGCTCAAGTCCTCAGTGTGTACATCAGAGCAAACATGAGATTGTCAATCAGAGTTACGGCTAGTTGGAAGTTTTCTTCAAGGGGGGAGGACTTAAGATGTGGAAATCTCTCCAGTGCAATGTTAGTTTAATCCGAATCCCAGCTGCATTTTCTTCCTGTCCTTGTTTTATACCAAGACTTTGTGTTTTCTTGACACACTAAAATTCACACATATTTTAACACATTTTCTCCTAACACGTCTTTATTCATGTAGTTTATATAATTTACACAACTTTTCCCCAGTGTCTAAGATTTTTGTATATTTTTGAAAAAATTATGCAATTTTAGCCATTCATTTTCAAACACACACACCAGTTATTGCTTGGAAATGCCCTTTGAGCCTCAGAGCGTGAGCTATCTTAAGGTGAGATTGCACAGTTGTTCTCAGCAAGCCTCAGGAAATGTAAGAGTGCCACTTTTGCCAAGACTGTGGATTCCATTGAACTTTCTTTTCCATTTCTAGTGTTCAAGTGCGTGCTTTTTAAGCAGGAAGCCTCGCCTTCAGACTCTAGGATTTGCAGGTAGCTTTCTGTCTCCCAAAGAGCCATTGCTGCTCCCCAGACAGTCTACACTGTTGGCAGTGCTGAGCCAGATGGACCAGGATGGATGGTCCGACTCAGTATAAGACAGTTTCCCTTCCTTCTTGTGAGTAAATAATTCCTTGTTCTGAATCCCCATTGCTTCTCATTTGTAACATACGAGAAATATAAAAGTCTATTCGAAGTAAGCTTCAAAACATTGCTTTCATTATCATCCCTTTTACATTTTTTGGCTTCCTTTGCTTTGTGTGCTTTCACGCACCCTGGTAGGCTTCACTATCCTCTCAGCAGGACATATCGGAAGTGGCTTGGAACAGCAAAATGCATTGTTTCATATAGTTCCAGAAGAAGATGCCTCTATAAAGTATCAGGAATTAATTACAGAGGATCTTCTCTTTTTTCCCTTTCTTTTTTTCTACTAATTTACAATAACAATTTTTTAAAATCAATGACTTTTATCTATAGAGCTTCAGTGCTATTTGATAAGAGGGCCTGGTTTACTGGTCTAAAAAAGAAAGGAAAAGATAGTTCTGGAAAAGCAATTTGGTTCCTTTGTGTTCCAGAAGCTATAGGTCAAACAGAAGAGGAAAAAGTTTCTTTCGCAGAGTCAGTTGTCATTGTCACTTGATAGGTCAGGGAATTATAAACAGCATTAAGTACTTTGCAGCAATGGTATTTCTTCTTCCATGCCTCTTTTCTAGAGGTGATGTTAGAAAAATAACACATCTATGTGAGTAAGCATCAGTTTTATCATTGTATACTTCCTGTCTCATTGCCTTTTATGAGCATAAAAACATAGGTGGTTTTCTGACTGGATTTTAATGCTCTGAATTTGCTTGCTAAGGATTATAAACCCTGAAATGGCATTCCATAAAAGGAGGGAGGAAGACATGTATGACTACTAAATGGAGACATGCAAAGATACTTTACACCAGCTTTCTCCTATCTCCAAATTTGTTGGACTTCAACTTCCATTATCCCCCACTAATATGGCCACTGGAGAGCACCTGATTGGAGGAGGCTGCCTTATGTACTAGGGTGCTTTTGTGGCTGTTTTTCCCTCAGCCCTTTGCCATGCTCCTTTCTTTCTCCTTCTTGGTCCTTAGCAAGTTCTCCATGCTGCCTTTCTTTGCTTCTTCCTTGGCTATCCATCTCTTGCGCCAAGGTTGCCTCTTCTTCTCACGCTTTGAGTGGCAGACCTCTTAAAACTGAATGCATAATGCATATTGTTTATGTAACAGCAGAAACCCAATCAAGCAAGATCTCTCTCTGTCTATAAGTGTGTACGCGGGATTCCATGTCACAGTGTTAAGGTGCAACTCTGCTATCATTCATAAGCAGATACAAGAAGGTATCCATTTATATCCAGATTTTTCACTGGGCTTCAATAGAATATTATGAAGGAGAACTATTTTATATATTTTCCCCACCAAATGACAAGCACTCAGGCTTTTTCTCTTCTTCCACTTCTTCATCTTTATTTACATCCCACCTTTTTTCCAACTCAAGCATTCAAGAAAGCCTACAGCTAAAACAAATACAATGTTTTTCTATTAAGAGTAGAAAGGGTTAACATTAGAATGTGATTAAACTGCTGTTCACAGGCCATAAACCCCTCCTCCATGATATGGTTTAATTGGCAACTATTCAATTGGCATGCACTATAAATTATATTCTGCTATGACCGAGAAACTTGTTGGCTAAGAAGAAGGAGTGAAAACTAGATCAGGCAGGACCGCAAGACATAGCCAGGTCATAGTCAGGAAATCATCTGATAACTCCATCGGCAATGGACTTGCAAATGTCCATCAACCACTCAACCTCCAGAGACAATGGGACCCGAAGCAAAACTAACAATCTCCAACCCTCTTCCTACTCCCTGACAAAGGAGCTATCATGATGCCCATCAGTCCTTTGTTACCTAATGCTAAGACCATTAGTCCATTCTGTACCTCATTGTTTGTGCTGTTGGAGAGCCATTAACACTTTCACCCACCAGGAAGACATAGGGTATTTAAACCTTGACTCTGAGCTACCCAATTCATAGTTCACTGGTTGCTGGTTGCCACTGCAATTCCTGTCTGTGTACTGTCCTTGTCTAGTCTAAGCCACAATCGCCTTTCCATTTCTTCTTTGCTGGATTGGTAAATATCACTCAAAATGGCTTAAACTCTCCTTATCCAAACATTTCTTCCCTTTTCCTTCAGTTAGCCTTGTGTGATTGTGGGTCTGCTTGGATTGTATGTGTGTGTGATTGTTAATTCCCCCAATAAAACTAACAAGCTTACTTTTGAGTCTTCATCTGGTTCTTCCCTGCACTAGTACCAGTATATATGTAAAAGATCTCATAAAGTTACCCCTCTCTCGCAGACCTCCTCTTTGAGCTAATATTCCTGACCATTACACGGAGGCACTGGCATCACAAGTGGACCCCTTAGTCACCCACATTTTGGGGTAACACTACCAACAGCATTAAAAATGCATTGAAACATGCAATTAATATAATAACCAGTACAATTTTCAGTACTGCTCTTTTGTACAGGATCCTGTTAAAGACCTTTATTTAAAAAGAGTCAGATGCTTGGAAGTAGGAATGGAATATTAAAAATATTCCAAAAGTTGTTGAAAAACATGTTTCTAGAGTGCTAGAAACCACTGATGAGGAGAATCCATGGTGAGGAGATTGATGAGAATCTTCACAATTTGGGAGTTATTCTGTGCAAAATTTGCACATGGTCATTTTTGTTTTTTGGGGGGGGAGAGGAGTTGTTTTGTTTTTGGGGGACACAGAAAACAGCTTTTTGTGTGCAGGAAACTTTTTCTATTGTTTCCTGCACATAAAAAGCTGTTTTCTGTACCCCCAAAAAACAAAACAATTCCTCTCCCCCCAAAAAAAAACAAAAATGACCATGTGCAAATTTTGCACTTACTATATATAAAATTCACATGTCTTTATCTATTAAGTTCCAAACTATTAATAGAGTTCAAAAACTGCGAGTAATCTTCAACAACTATTCAGTTTTTGAAGACTTTCACTCAAATTAATTATTGCTTCTTTTGAGAATGAAGCTAGCAAAGAATTATGTCCTTATTGCAAGCTTGTTGGGATTTTTTTTTAAAAAAAGTTTTTGATTGCTAATGGAAGGAAAGCAAAGGTGGAGCCATTCTAGCCTCCTCCAGAAGGGAGTTCCAGGACAACCTCCAAAAACTCTGCAATAACTGGAACTGAGTCCAAATAGGAGGAATGTATTATATTTTTTTTAAATCATTTTATTTGAATTTCTCTTATAAAACATACAATTTTAACTGTCAGCTTAATTGAAATATATCTGATCTTCCACATTGATCTAGATTTCGTTTTCCAGATTTCTAAATGCTTTAGCTACTGCACAGCATTTTACTGCTACTTTACTTGATAGTTCTTACATTTCATTCTTCATATTTCCGCTTCATGATATATGTCCTGTAGCCCCCTCGTAATATATCTTAAATCATGAATAACGTATTACCAGCTGATAAAACCCAGCAATTACCCGTTACAATTTGCCATTCTTTCTGTATCTCATTGTCTGATTTCCCTTTTAATCTCTGGGAGACCATGTCCGCATTTTTATTTTCAATAAGTGTAGCCCACCATCGTTCTATTGTGGGTATTTGCTGAGTTTTCCATAACTTTGCATATTCAATATGAGCTGTTGTTATCATGTATAGTAATATTCTCCAATGCTTCTTTATACCAATACCCTCTATTATATCAGCCATATTTAACAGATACAATTCCGGTGTCTTAGCAAATTGAACTTTCA
This sequence comes from Cyclura pinguis, assembly GCA_030412105.1. NCBI lineage: Eukaryota > Metazoa > Chordata > Lepidosauria > Squamata > Iguanidae > Cyclura > Cyclura pinguis. Next base: position 127,052,182 of record CM059599.1, read on the forward strand.
CTAATGTACAAATTACATTATGTACTCCATTCCAATACTTCTTAGCTTTTGAGCATGTTCACCACATATGATATATCGTACCAACCTCATTCTGACATTTCCAACACTGTCCGGTACCTGTATTATAAATCTTTTTCAGTTTGTCTGGTGTCATATACCATCTATGAAATAGTTTGTAATAATTCTCTCTCAAATTCTGGGCTACTGTAAATTTCTGCATTTTTTTCCAACTCTGCTCCCAAGACTCTAATTTAATTGAATGCTCAATATTTTGAGCCCATAAAACCATTGTTTCCTTTACTGTTTCTTCTTGCCTCTCCTGCTGTAATATCTCTTGATGGATTTGGGCAAGCAAGTGAGGCGGATTTTCAAAAAGCCATTTAATTACTCCAGCTTTCTCTCTTAGTTCAATTCCATATGTTTTTATGCCCATATGAAAACTTTCTGTTAGTTGTCTGTAAGGGAACCAACTCAGTATTGTTCCCTCCTGTTCTAGTTTTTCCCTTGTTTTCATCTTGAGATTGTTGGACATTCATCTCTCAATTATATCATCATAACGCAACCATTTATCTGTGTCAGTCCATCTGCCAAAAAAAGCCTCTTGCAATGAGACCCATGTGGGGAGCTGCCTTATGTTTTTAACTTTATAATCATTCCAGATTTTCAAAAGCGATTTTCTGATATAGTGATGTGAGAAATCTTTATCTATTCTTGCTTTATCATAAAACATATAGGCATGCCACCCCATCCTCAAGTCTGCACCTTCTAGTGCCAACGTTTTCATATCTTGAAGGTCTATCCAATCATCTTTATTGCTGCAATTGTCCCCATCAATGACAGCTGCATAGAAGTCCAATTTTGTAAGTCTTTTGTTATTTCTTTCCATTTTTGCTCATAATTGTTTTGAAATAACTCATTATTTCTTTTGGCTATCTAAATTCCTAGATATTTTACCTTTAGTCCTGTTTTAAATCCTGTTTTTTGTACTAGATCTGTCTCTTCTCTTTCAATCATATTTTTGGTTAAAAGAACTGTTTTCTCCTTATTAATTTTGAAACCAGAGAATTCTCCATATTCTTGCACTGTAGAATTCAATTTTTCTATACATTTCCCTGGTTCATCCAGGAACAAGACCAAATCGTCAGCGAAAGCTTTCAAATTGTAATGACATTTCTTAATTTGAACTCCTGTTATTTCTTTATCTTTTCTTATTGCATTGTTAAGTATTTCCATTGTTAAAATAAACAACAAAGGAGACAGGGGACATCCTTGTCTCGTCCCTCTATGGAGTTCTATTGTTTGTGTTCTTTCGCCATTTATAACCAGTCGAGCTTGTTGTTGTCTGTATATTGCTTCAATCCATGCTATGAATTTCTCTCCTGCCTGCATCTATTTAACCACTGTCTTCATAAATGGCCAACTAATCATATTGAAAGCTTTCTCCGCATCTACAAAAACCATGGCCAATTTCCATTCATTATGTTTTTCATAATATTCAATTATGTTTAGGACCGTTCTAATATTATTTCTCAAAGATCTTTAGGTAGAAAGCCATTCTGGTCCTCATGAATTACCTCTAGTAAAACTTTTTTAAGCCTCTCTGCTAAAATTGAAGCAAAAATCTTGTAGTCTGTGTTCAAAAGTGAAATTGGTCTATAATTTTTGACATCTCTCAAGTCTCTTCCTTCCTTTGGGATCAGGACCACATTAGCTTCCCTCCAAGTATCTGGTATTCCGTCCTTCATTATTTCATTTATAGTACTTTGCAAGGGTATTGAAATCTCATGTTCCATAATCTTATAATATCTTGCAGTGAACCCATCAGGTCCGGGAGTTTTGTTGTTCTTCAAGTTCCTGATAGCCTCAACAACTTCCATCATAGTAATGGGGTTATTCAAAATTAATCTTTGATCCTCATTAAATCTCATTCTATTTGTTTTCTACAAATATTCTTCCACTTCTTGCTGATTTTTCTCTTTTGGGATCTTACTCATCAATTTCACATAGTATTTATGAAACACTTGTTTTATTCTCTCTTGTTTTGTAATTCTTTCTTCTCCCATTGTAATCTCAGTTATAGCATTCCGAGCCCTTCTTTTACGCAGCATACCTGCCAGAAGTTTAGAAGGTTTATTAGCTTGTTCAAAAAAGTTGTATTTCGTTCTCCTTATCTGTTGCTCTATTTCTTCCGAATTAAGTTGATTTAATTGAGCTTGCTGTATCTTCATCTGTAATCTAATCTGTTTATCTGACAGATTTTGTCTCAACTGACGTTCGATTTCTTTCATCTTTTCCAGAATTTGCTGCTCAGTGTTTCTCTTTTCTTTCCTGTTCTCTGCCATCCATCTGATAAGGTTGCCACGCATCACAGCTTTACTTGCATCCCAGATGGTTTTCTTCGAAAGCTCCGTCGTTAAATTCTCATTAAAATAATTAATTATCTCAGTTTTTGCTTTTGTTATATATTCCTCCTTATTCCAAATCACGTCATTCAGTCTCCATGTTCTTTCTCTGTCGTTAATCTTTATCCTTAATTGTATTGGATTATGATCAGAACATGGATTAGGAAGTATGTCCATATCTGTAATTTTCATCCCAGTTTTGTCAGTTGACCAAGGTTCCATAAAACAGCCCTCACAATTATTTGCTTTTGTGGCATTTTCATGGAGCCAAAGCTGCTGTGACACCATCATGCTGCCTTTATAATCCCAGACTGGTTGGCACTGCTTTGGTAAGAACTTTTTTAAAAAGCAAAGAAAAAAGATTTTGCATATCGGGAAAATAGTGGATATAAGCAGATTCTATACAAGTAAAATCCATTCCCAAGACTCTAGATATGCTACTTAATTACATAGCCACCTTAGTTATATAGCTAAGTTGGAGCTCCCAGCCTAATCCCCTCCCCAATCCTTAGCTACCAGGCAGCAGCCACTGCAAGTGACAGGAATTTGTTCCCATTGGCCAGGAAGAAGCTGACATATTTCCACCCAATCCTATGAGCTATCTCTAGTGCAAGGAGGAACTGTGGCAGGGATTCTGCTTCTGACTGTTGTATCAGAAATCATGTGGGAGAGATAGAAACATCAATCTGCTGCTTCCCAATCAACAGGAGAATAGACCCCTCTCACTCATAGCAGTGGCTGCCTAGTAGGACTGGGAGATTTTTATGATCCCTGCATATTCCTTACACTATTCAATATGCAAAGATCATGAATATGAACCAGTTATGAATCCAACTCTAAGTAAATGTTAATTCCAGCCCACATGTTTTCTTTGCACAAAGGCATTAAATCTTATTGTTTGTCTTTACTAGAGTAAACCCCGTGACTCAACTAGATTTACTTATGCATTGACTTACCATTCAAAGTTGATTCAGTGGGTCTCCATTAGTGAAGGCTAGCTAACAGGATTCCAGCCTAAATGTTTACTGTATAAAAAAATGACTCAAGCTGAATTCAGAACAAGGGCCTGGGTACTAGTTAGTTAAATACCATAATGTGGATGATATTACAAGTTGAAGTAGTATCTTATTCTCTGCTGTGGTTATTGGCAGATTTGCCAACTAACAGAGGAAAACAGCCTGAATATCACACGTGTTTATATATTAGATCCTTGCTATTAAGGGAGGAATGTCACCGTGCTTTTATACAATGGGACAGCAGAATCTAATTAAATCAACAGCAGAAAACATCTGTCATGAGACAATAGGAAAAACAATCAACATGTGATGGGGGAAATAGTTATTCTAGAGATGAGCCTACAGAGAAGTCCATCTGCTTTCTATAACACTTATGTCCAAAAATGCAGGAAAGACTAGAGTCAGCAAACTGCTCAAAATAAAGTAGGTGCTATCATTCCATTCCATCCATTTCTTCAAAAAGTAACAATATATTTCCAGACAAAGAAATATACATATATATCAATTTAAATTAAGAATCAAAATTTATATTGAATATAGTTTTAATATGCCTTTTTTAAGCCTTGTTGATGTCAGTCGGCAGATAAAAGATATGCCTACACGTTTCACACTGGAATCAGTGTACTGACCTCTTGTCTAGGTCATCCCCCAGATTTGTGCAATCTATGGGGGGAAATCAGAATTATAATAAATGCTTATGGGTGTGTGTGTGTTTGACTAGTCCTCCATTAAAAACAGATGAGAAAAATGTTCAAACAAGTCCAAGACATTTGGCCTACACATGACCATGCAACAGTGTTCATCAATAAGTTATATTTGGCACATCTTACTTTTGGTCTTAAATATCTGGAACAAAAAGATATACATATTGCAACAACTTTGCTTAACAAAGAAAAAAAAATGAGACCAGTTGTCGTAAGTTGCACTGGCATTCAGTTCCCAGTTCCATATTCCATAAAACACTTAGCTAGTCCAGTACAGCATGTGGTTAGGCAATCTGTTGCTAATGCTTTAAAGTAAGAGTGATTTAAAAAAAAAACACTTTTCAAAATTATTGTAAACATTAAATGCTAATACTAAACAGAATGAACATTAAATATTCTATGATTCTAAATAGCCTTACATAACCCCCAGAGTTTCAAATGTGGTATCTGATAGAGAAAAATTTGATTATTAAACAAACTTTCAAAATTTGGTAGTTTGTCCTGGATATATATCACAGTAAACTAGGGTGGGCCCCCTAGATATTTTGAAATACAATTCTCATGATCCCCTGTAATTGGCCATGATGTCTGGTACTTCAGAGGATTCAAAATGACTAGAAGGTCGAAGAATTCCTATCCTTACAGCTCACTTTCTATACTCCTCTGTCCCCTTTGTTTATCCATTGTTTTAGTCCCAGTTATCACTCTCTGAATTGTCATGGCCTGGATCTATGAAGGAGACTATTTATCAAGAGCAAATGTTGTCATCTTGGCTACCACCTGGTTCTGACTCCAATGGATGCAGTGTTCATGTCCTTCCTATTTGCTGCCTCCAGTCTGTCCAAGCCAATCAGAGTATAATCCAGTCTAGTGAGTTTTCATACAGCTCACATTATCTTAAAACTTGCTGCATACTTTGCTATGTTTAAAATATAACACAGAGTTGCAAGGGACACCAGCATACTCCATTCATTTACTCTCCTCCTCATTCTTCCTCCTCATCTCTTGATACATTTACAGTGATTTCCAAGATGATGTTAATTTGATTTTGACTGTTGCTCAATTCCTTCTTAACATTATATTCTAAGCATACAAGGTTAGACCTGAAGAAATACAAGAGCTCTGGAGCATTAGGGCTCTATGTGCAATAGGGCTTTCCTTATTCCCACACACATATTGCCAAAGCTGTTTCTGAGCGGTGACGGGCCCCCTGAAATGATATGGAAAGCACAGATAGGTGCTGGAATAATTAGGGTTGGGGGTGGGAGGCTGCCTTGTGCAAACAGAAGTTCCATTCTGCACTTGCAAGACACCTGTGAACACAGGTGGGCATGCTTTGGATCCCAGGAACTAGAACACGCAATTTTTTACTCCTCCAGAGTTCCCACGGGCCACAGAATATTGTCACAATCACCATTTTGGATGACCAGAAGTGATTATGACACAATACTGCCCCTCACCTTTCAAGCTACATGGGGGGAGGTTGGCTTTTTCAGAGTCACTCCACCACCAACAGGATGCTAACAGTCCTACAGAAGAGGGGTTTGCTCACCTAATTTTTTGCCCAAATTTTTTTTAAAAAAATGTTTTGGCTACAAAAAGAAGGAGTGCCAGGGTTTTTGTGTCACCAGTAAAGTTCCGCAAAGGGCCACATGCAGCCCACAGGCATAGGATTCCACCCCCTTTAGATATTTTACATCATAGTCCTAAGCATGTTTACTCAGAAATAAATTTCTGGTTCTGGGCACTACAGTTCCAGAAAGATATTGGTAAGCTACAGAGGAGGGCAAACAAGATGGTAAAAGATCTGGAAACTAAGTCCTATGAGGAACGGCTTGGGGGTCTGAATGGGTTTGTCCTGGAGAAGAGAGGGCTGAGAGGTAACATGGCAGTCATCTTTAAACATCTGAAGGAATGGCAAGTACAAGATGGAGTCAATGTGTTTTCTGCTGCTCCAGAGTCTGTAGGACACATACCAATGGACTGAAGTTATATGAAAAGATTCCACCTAAGCATTAGGAAGAACTTCTGTACTGTTAAGAACTGTTCAACAGTAGAATAGATTACTTCAGAGGGTGCTGGAAGACTGGAAGTCTTTAAATGGAAGTCTTTTGAGAGTGCTCTGTCTATGAACTTTTGCATGGCAGGGAGTTGAACTAGGCAGCTCTTGCCGTCACTTCCAATTCTATGATTCTATGAAGATAGTGTGTCTTGTTCCATAGTATTTAAGTTTAGGCCATCACCACAAGTCTCTAGAAAACTATGACATGAACAGTGCATGGCTGCTTCTATGAAGAAATACTCAGACTATGAAGTAGGAATAAAAAACTAAAACAAAAACTAATTGGCAATCCTGACTAGAGTAGACCCATTGAATCAATGGAATTAACATAGACATTGAATTAAACACTCAGCAATTATTCAGTCGCAACTCTAGTTGGGACTAGTAACTGGATATAAGTCTTGAACTGCTAAAAGCATCCATCAGGGCATAGCCATATTGTGTTGCTTGGGTAAAAATGTCATGTTGTTTAATTAACTTTAGTCAAAGAACCATTTCTCTGGAACCCAGAAACCCACTGCAATATTTACAAAGGATTTTAGAGTATTACCAATCACGTATTTTAACAGGTTAGACGTTAACTGTCGGTGTATAAGATGAGATAAGTTTAGTTAGTTGAGGTGTATTCAGGCATCCAATATATGCAAATTCAAATTAAATAAGGAAACTTGTGTTTAAAAATACACCTGTGTCTACAGTTTTTTAAAAAAGTAGATAGCAAAGCATCAAATCTGTCTTTTGTAAGTAAAGTTATCACAATGTGACCTTCTCACAGATTCCTGTGGGAAACATTTCATGTGAATAAGTGTGGGTGTCATGAAAACTGCTGTTACTGCATGGGCAGAAATCTTTCCTTTTCAGACTGTAAATACCAGCATGAGCCACATGAGGGTGCATTCTTATGAAATAGTCACCACCTGAGGCTGCCATGACCTGAAGCTTACTTTGCATGCCTCTGTTCTGGAATGAATATCTGAAATTACCTATACAATGGGGAATTGGAATTCAGGGCAGAACAATCAGAGGAAAAAGAGCAGGATTGGAGAAATCCTCTGATGCTTACTAATTTTTCATTAAGGATACATCTAAGCTGAGGAGTTCACACTGCTCATGGAGGCTTCATCTCATGCTGGTTCTTATCGGTGTAAAAGACAGGGACCCTTATCTGCCATCACTGTCACTGGCTTCTGCCTATGATTTCCAGGTGTGTTTTCATCATGCCCTATACCTACCTAAGAAAATGAGTCTCAAGGACTCCAGTCTGTGCAGATGCAGCCTTGCAACTGGTCTTTAAACAGCTACAAGGTGTGGATAGCTTATAGATGCTCTGTATCCAGAACTTTTAGTATCATCACCGGCTTTCATGGTGCCAATTCCATTTTCTGCAAAGTCAGATGTGCTCTTCCAGATGTTGCCAGCTTCATAGCCATATGTGAACCTTGATCATTAGCAGATGCTATCCCTGGAATGATTTTGCACCCATACTTCACATTGGATGTTTCTTATGAATACTTCTTAAGAAGGCTCTTCATGGAGCTTTTTATAGAACTGCTGCTGCCTGAACTTTCTTCAACTCTGCTGCTTAAAACCCCCCTCATGACATTTACATGCCACATACCTAACACCCAAAAGCAGCACATGTACCACCTAAAATGAGCAAAGGATAGTACGCTAATTTGCTAAAAAATATCATATACTAATTCTCCAGGAACCACCTTGTGTCCAACTTACTAAAGAAAAGTAGAATTAGGATAAATAGAATAATAATCATCCTCTCTGAAACAGGCTCAGGAGCCAAAATGTTGCAAATACAGTTAGTTTGTCTTCTCTTTTTTTGCTTTCCCATAGCTGAGCCTAGAAAACTGACCATTTAAGAGCATGTGACCCTCTAGATATGTTCAGATTGCAAGTTGCATTGGCACAGCCAATGGAAAGGAATGCTCGGAGCTGCTATCAATTTATTGTTTTATCTTACACTTGCGAATTGTTAATGAGATAGTGGGGCAGGGGGATAGATTTTTGTAAAATGTTTCTGCAAGACTCAGGCCCTTTTCGCACGGCATTTTCGATGCGAAAGGGCCCCTCGAGTGTCGCACACATGTGAAGAGCAGTCCAAACGACGCACTCACATTTGCGTGATGCTCCAGGGCCCGGCAGGGACTGCTCACGCATTTTTTCATTTTCGGCTTGAAACCGAAAATGGTGCATGCTTGCGCATCACTCCGGGGCCCTGCGTGCACTTACCTTGCATGCGGAGCATTGGGAGGAGGGCTGGTCACGCTTCCTGTCCAGCGCAGCCTGGGAAGGTCCTAGGCTGGACTGCAAAAGGAAGAGGCGGGGCTCTCGTGTGAGCGGGCGGTAGCTGTGGAGTTGAAAGAACCGGGATGCAAGAGCCTCTCGCTGGAGGCTGCTTGCGCGAGCCCCGCACCTCAGCACCGTGAAAAAGTAAGGTGCCAAAAGGGTCTTGTAACTTATGATACTATTATTATGTAACAAATAACATGACTAGAGGTGGGATTGGGAGAGGTCACACTTCCAATGTTGTCCTGTCACAATCCCGGTAGCACCTCTGCCAGGATGGGAGCATGTCCTCAATGCTCCTCTCTGCACACAACCGGCTGCCTGCAGAAAGGAGTGCAAAGAGTTCCATCCTTCCACACTGCAGCTGTCCTTCTTCCCATGCTGCAGTAGGGGAAGAAGCATGTAGATCACACTTCTGACCCTTCTGCATGGCCAGCTGCAACAGAAAGTTCATGAGATCAGGGCTCATTGACAGAAGCGCGTGATCACGTTGGTTGGTGATACAAGTGTATGTGTGTGATTTCAATGTAGATGATTTATTGATTTATTATATTGATATGCCACCATTCTCCTAGAGTGGAACCCAAGGCAGCTTCCAAAAAAAAAAGTTGAAACATTAATAAAAGATTTAAAACAATTAAAAACATTAACAATGTATAAAATTATAAAAAGCTATATTTTTTTAAAAAAACTTATTGATAAATAAAAAGCTCTCCGTCTCACACGTTAAAAACCTACTCGCAAAGAAACATTTTTGCCTGCTGGTGAAAGGAAAGCAGGGAGGGGGCCAGCTCATGGAAGAGCATTCCACTGGGTGGGAGCAGCCACTGAGCAGGCTCTCTCCTGTGTCTTTACCGGGCAAGCCTGAGATGGTGATGGGAACAAGAAAAACCTTCCCCTGCAGATCTGCGGGCTCTAGCAGATTCATATAGGGAGATTATGGGTCTATAAATGATATGGAGGCTACAGATATATGAGGAAATACTAGACTAAAGAAATATAATCTATTTATTAATTGCATTCTCAAAACAATTTAGGAAATGAAATATTGTTTTTAAGTATGCTGGTTAAAAACAGAGATCAAACCCAACAGCAATACACATAAACAAGACATCTTGAGTCCTTTTACTCTACGTAGTTACAGTACTATGAATATACTTTGAGTGCCATGACTCCATCCTATGCATTTGAGGGAGGGCTGTTCAGATGTCTGAGCCAGAGATCTATGGTGCTTACCAAACTACAAATCCCAGAAATCCATAGGATTCAGCCAGGCCAGTTAAAGTGAAGCCATAGTGCTATAACTGTGTCATGTGAAAGAGACACTAGACTACAGTGCCATTATGTAAGGCTTTGTGCCAAAGCAAAATCCTGATACAGCAAATCAGTCCTCCTGTAGACAACTTACACTCAGTCTCTACTTTTCGGAAGTATAATGGTTGTGTCCTTCCATCCAGTAAAAACTTGGGGGAAGTGGGCATACTGTATACGAAGTTGGCATACTATATATCTTTGTAAAAAAAAAAAAAAGGAGGCTGAGAATTGACTGGAAAAGCATGCACCTAATTTGACAGGGAGGTTGTTGCTGCTTTCTGGCCATTTTCACAGAACACTCTTATAGTGCTATTATTCCATTTTCAACATCCTGTGGAATTCTGGGGTTCGCAGTTTACTGAGGCCAAAGAGCTCTCTGGCTGAGAATTCTAAAGGCTCTTCCCTAAACTGCAAACCCCAGGATTCCATAGGAGGTTGAAGGATGACATAGGATGTCTCTGCTTACTGGCTAGGATGTTGAAAGTAGAATAATAGTGCTATAACAGTGTAGGGCAGAAATCGCCTCTGATTATCTTCCACGTCAGTTTTGATGAGTGTAACTGCTTCTGCTAGTGCCATATATCAAGCATCAGCCAAGAAGTCATATGAAACTATTCTAAGTTTTAGGATAGTTTTAAGTGACACAGAGTAAAAATTACCAGCAAGGAAATGGAACTGTAGGTTAAGTCCACCTATATTTTATATGATTGTCCATTCCAAAAATGAATAACTCTGATGAAGTTTCAGTAATGACTGTTATTATTTTTAAAAGTTATGAATCTAATGAACATGTAAGCTGGTGGGCTTTCATCAAAATGCAGCCAATGAGAAGGAAGCCATATGAGAACGTTGTGAAATGCAAAGACTTGTTTGTGTAGCTCTGCTATAGTTCAACAAGCATTTACACATAAGAACATAAGAATGCTTCTGAAGCAGAACAATAACCTGCTTGAAGAAGTGGATGGGAATCCACGAAAGCTCACACCAAAATAAACTACTTAGCCTTAAAGGGGCTGCTAGATTCCTTTTGCCTTCCCTCATTCCTTTTCATGCTAACTAGCTCAGCTCCCTGTTTCCCCTGAATCTCCAAACAGATGCTTTTCTGGAAGTCCACAAACAGAAAATAGCCACAGTAGCTTCTCCTGTGCTGATCCCCAGCAACAGGTATACAAAGGCAAACTCTGTTTGATCTGGGGCCTAAGAGCTGCACAAAACTATCAAGTCCAGGAACCTCTGGTATCATTATCCTCTATAATTTTGTTAAGTTCCCTTTTGAAGCTATTTAAGCCAATAGCTAGTACCTCACACTGGGATGTCACACTGGTGACAGTGAATTACACAGTTTACCTATTTACTATGAATCATTCTTATTCATTTCAGTGGGATTTACTTCTGAACGAATTTAGTATTTCGACTGTGGAGTGAAAACAGACTCCTAATAAAATTGTCTAGACCATAAGAATGATGTTGTAATGAGAAAAAAGAAGCACCAATGGCAGGTTTTCTTTGCCATAATTCGGGATTATGAGGTCAAGGTTTAATATCATCACGAAAGATCAGGTTGTCTCTGCTTACTGGCTTAAAATGTAACTTTAAAAAAAAAGTTGGCTGAGTAAACAGTAGCCAGGAAATTCTTCTAGATTTGTTATATTGCTAACACACTTTCCTTTTCCTCACTCAGATGTCTGACCAACACGATCTTAGGCAAGCAAAGAATCAGCCTTCTGTTTATATTTTGTCTGTTTTGAATGGCATCCATTTCATTTGCCTCATTCTCTTACCAAGATGTGTGATCAAAGAAAGAAAGAAAGAAAGAGGATAAAATCAACACAATAGTGTATGTATATTGGGCTGCAATATTCAAGTTGCTTTCTCTGCTAAAATCCAATAAATTGGGTTTTAGTGGTATCTGCTAATTAAAAGTCTTCCCAGTCAATTAGCTAGGCTTTTAAATTCATTGAAAGGCTTGCGTTACCCTCATATGTGCACACATACACAAGCCTTAGGGGAATTCTTCCACTTTCCTACAATCTCAAAATCCTGTTATTTATACTGCATCTGTTGAAAAAGTACTCTGATTGCCCTGAAAACTATCTTATATAGATTCAATCAATATATAAAGGGACTTTTTAACTGCTCAAGTGGCTTGGATCTTGTTTTTGGTTCTTTAGCCCCTGTGTTAATTGTCTCTGTATAAAACAAAAGTGCCAATGTCAGTGTCTTTGGAAGCTCAAAATGCTTAACGATTAGGGCTTCTCAAAAGGAGCAGATTTGTCAGTGTTTGTGTGTGTGTGTGTGTGTGTGTGTGTTTATCCTGTCTCTTTTTCCAGAAACAACGATATCTCTTGATTAAGGAACATGCGGTGACTGTCTGCCCTAAAGTGTGAGCTTTCTCCATCATCTTCTTAACTAGAAAAGATACAGCAGCCTTCATGTTGAAAGGCTGTCTGTCTCTTGTTTGTACAAAATAGTAAAAGATGTACATCTGGAGCTTAGATGGAGAGGCAATTTGACTAACCATTTCCTGGCTGCTCCAAAAGTCCAAGAAACGTGCACGACCACAACGAAAGTACATCTGTGAAAAGAAGCATACCTGTATTTAGATGATGCGGAAACTTCTTGAATCAATCAAAACCCAGAGAAGCTATGGATAACTGCCAAGTTTTGGTTCATTAATTACTCTTTCTTTCTCATCCTAATTAATTGTTAATGTTCTCATTCTGCCTCACTGTCTAGTACCTATTTAATTAGGTGTTGGCTGCGGGACAGGAACAGATGCTGATGGTTGCATGATACGGAGGAGAGTGGGCAAATGTTTATGGAACATATGCTACCATCCACTTATTTATACAAAATACTCTGAGGATGAACACTTTACAGTAAGTGGTTCATAGCTGACTATTTACCAAACGTGGCATAGATCAACTGGATCTGATTCAGCTACTTGTGTTCTCTTATGTGAGTGAATAATTTTAAGGGGAAAAAAACATGAAAAAAATGTGTGCTTCATTGCATTTTTCAGTGTTTTTATTTTTTTTTCCTGTTGACACAGATAATTAGCACCAGCTATTGGCTGTTTTCTTTAAGCACCTGTCACAATAACACTCCTTTTTTCTTATAAAATACAAGATCATAGATTGGCTCACAAGTCAGCCACAAGGTTGCAAGGTAGAGTGAGAAAACATTATAGGATTCATATTAAATGCCTGTACGTGTGTAATACCATGTTGAATGTCCCCAAAGGCAGCGTACTGAGCTTAGCCAAAAGATGGGGCTATAAAAGCAGGGAGGGAGGGATAGCTGAATGGCACAGTACAAGTTTTTCACAGAAAAGGTCCTCCCAGGTTCTGTCTTCAGTATTATCTATGCCTGAAAGACTAGCCTGGATCCAGATGTTAGTTCCAACCAGAATAGATCCTTTGATTCAATGGAATTTATATAAGTGTTGGCTTACCAAGTTCCTATTGATGGAACAATCTGTTCTGGATGGGGCAAACAAATGGATTGAGTCTCCTAAACACATAACAGGACCCATCTAGTATTCCTTCACTGAAATCGGGATTTCGTCATTGCCACTGAAAGAATACAAATTGAGATCTCCCCTCCTTCCTGCAGCCTCCCATCCTCCAAAACCAACAATAACAACAACAAAAACAGTCTGGGGGAGGCAAAGTTTGAAAAAGTTACTTTTTGGACTACATCTTCCAGAATACGCCAGCTAGCATGGCCACGAGCCTTGATTTCAAGAATATATATAAGAATATAAATACCAGCACACCAGAAATATGAAAACCCGGGTCACTCAGCCTACATAGTACCATAAATCTGAACCCCAAGGCCTCATCCCCTCACACATAATTTTGCATGGATTCAACCTGCTATTTTATTTATTCTTCTTAAAATGATGGTACCATTCTCGGAGGGTGAATGCTCTGGGGCAGATGTGAAGAATGCCATGGACTCCAGGAAGAAGTATGGATTGTTGAAATTCTTGATGTTACGCTTGTTCTGCCACAGAAGCTTTCCACTGATGGAGGGAGACTAGATGGATTCTTCTCATAGTACACTGCCTTATACTTTGGTTCAAGTAGCTCAGTACTGCCTAATGATTGGCTGTAGCTATCTCAGGTTTCAGGTAATCCTACTTGGAGATGTCAGGGAGTGAATCCGGGACATTTTTCATACAGCACATGTGAATGAGGTGAATCCCCAGAGCTTGATCCAGTATAAGTTAGACCCTTTAAACCAGGAGAGAAGGAAGATTGACCATGTTTTCTCGATTTGGATTGTTCAACAATTGCAAAATGATGGTCTGTTCAGACTGATGAAATGGAAGAAGGTTGAATGAGAAAACCAAGAGCAGATTTGTGTGTGAAAGCACTGCAAGTTCAATTCTAGTACTGAAACAAATTCTACTACTGAGTCTGTGCTCACAGAAAATGAGATATATTCCTGAATTCTGCCTATGTGTCTTTTATCTTCCCCTGACTGTCTGACTCCACCTCTTCTGAATCACTGTATTTGATGGGCTTGATTTTTTTCCCAGTTTTCAAGAGACACCTCTGCAGTTTAACGAGGCATACATAAGCATGCTTAATAAGGAATAGGGCCTGTTGACTTTGTGGATGTGCTAAGGATTGTGCTGCACGGGACTGTGGCAAGAAACTGGGTTTGCACAATATACACCTCTAATTTTCATACACCCCTTGTTCTAGATGTATGCATAGAATTGTAGAATCATACACTTCAAAGACCATCTGGTCCTACCCTTTGCCGTGCAAGAATACACAGAGCACTCCTGAGAGATGGACATTCAAATTTTGTGCAAAACCACCTTCTGAGACAGTCCATTTCACTGTCAAACAGCTCTTGCCACCAGAGATTTTTTTCCTAATGTTCAGGTGGAATCTCTTTTCATGCCATTTGAATCCATTGGTTTGTGTCCTAGTCTCTAGACTAATAGAAGACAAGTTTGCTCCATCTTCTACTATCATGTCCCCTCTTGTTCTCCTCTGCTTCAGGTTAGATATCACCTGTTTCTAAGCCATTCCTCATAAGACTTGGTTTCCAAATCTTTTACCATCTTGTTTAGCATCCTCTGGATACATATGTCAATATCCTTTTTGAACTTCATGATGTTAGTGATATGATTAGTTCCCTTGATCTGGACACTACACTCTTCCTGTTTTTTCAACCTAGACTTGTATTGGCCAACATAACATATTGCTGACTCTTGATTAGCTTTTGATTTACTAAGAGCCAGATGATTTTCACACATCATGTCAGATATCAACTGTTATGTTTACACATTTCATCTTTTCCTGCCTGGATAAAATACCTTATTCCTTGTTGAAATTATTTTTGTTTGTTTTGCTCCGGCTTTAATTTTTATAATTGGAAATAGATTCAGCTTAATTTTGGTTCAGAAAAGAACATGAATCTAGGGGTCACCCAAGGTTGCATACTTGATCTTTCAGAGAAAGAATGTAACCTCATCCAAAACAGATAGTCTGCCTCTCTCCTGGCCATAGAAATAACTTACCTACAAGGCCTCCATCTTACCAGGATTCAGTTTACTGGCCCTCATCCACCCAGCCATTGAATTCAGATATTTGTCCAGAAACTGCATGGCTGCATCTGTTTCAAATATGCCATTCTCATTTTCATTCATTTCATTTATTACGGCAAACAGCCAGCAGACAAATATGCCAGAGAAACAGAGCTGAGTGTCATGAACATATTACTGCTACTTTGCTACAAAACTCCTGGTGACTGCTCCCAACCATCACTGTACAGACTTTAACAGCATTAGGTTAAGATATCTGAGGCAACCATTAGCTTTGGTGACAGACTCCAGACAGAGACATTATTACTTTGTTGGTTCTCCTAGATATTTCAGTGGCTTTGATGCCATAGGCTGGTATTCTTTTAGAATATCTGGCTTAGTTGGATTTAGGTGGCATCATGTTTCAGTAGCTCTGATCCTACCTGCCTCTTTGGCCTCAGAATGCAGTCCTGCAGAGTTCCATTTTGTGCAGTATGACTAATATGTATATGATATGAAAATCTACCTGCATTGTTCCTGTATCCTAATAGCAAGGAAGCTGCGCAGCCAACCTGATATGGACAAGACAAAAGAACTTTTATAGGGTGGAGGATAAGTTGATCTGACCAGAGGGATTCAAATTATTGCAGGGCAAGGGTGCACTCCTTCTGCAAGGCCAAGTATATAGTTTGTGGGTATTTCTGAACTTGCTGCTGGATGTAGAAACGTTAATGACAGAAGTATCTAGGAGTGTCTTTTATCAATGTCAGGTGATAGATGAGCTGCTTTTCTATTCAGGAAAAGCACACATTGTCACACATTTACATCCATAATAGACTACTGCAATGCAATCTATATGGGACTGCCACTGAAGACAACTCACAAATCTCAGCTAATTCAGAACAAAACCATTCATGTCCTTCTTAGGCCATTTCCGCACGAGACTGTTATAGCACTATTATTCCACTTTCTTTTTTTTTCTTTTTTTTCATTCTGTTTTTATTGAAGCATTTGAAATTTTATCATTAACTATGACAAGGTTAATAGGCACTAAATAGGAATCATCAATCAAATCAACAAAACATTATTTCATCATTATTACGATCTATTCCTCATTGTTTCGATCTTTTCTTCATTCTTGTTTCTTTTTCTGACTTCAACAAAATTTCCACTGTTGTCTTCGCATATTTGTTTTGTAGTACATAATTATATATATTACACCATTTTTTTCATACATTTACATACATGATTTTTACATACATTTACTTTGGAATAAAAACTAAATAACAAAAAAACAAAAAAAAGAAAAAAGAAAAAAGAAAACAAAATACAGAATTGTTCAATAACCATTATAAAAAAGCATGGGCAGAAATAAAAAAAGATTTAGAAAAATGGAATAAATTGCAACTGTCTCTTCTCGGGAGAATCTCGACTGTTAAAATGAACATCCTTCCTAAAATGATATTCTTATTTCAAAACCTACCAATTATAAAAAATAATACACCATTCAAACAGTGGCACAAGGACCTAATGACATTCATCTGGGAAGGAAAAAAAACGAGGATAAAGTGGAAAAATCTTATAGATTTAAAAGAGAGAGGTGGATGCAGTTTGCCAGACTTCAAATTATATTACTACGCTGCAGGTTTAACCTGGATTACAGATTGGATCAAAGTACAAAATTCTAGAATATTAACGTTGGAGGGAGCTGACAACAGGATGGGCTGGCACGCCTATCTCTGGTACGATAAAGCAAAAGTAGACAAGGAGTTCAAAAATCATTTTATAAGGGGGCCTTTATTAAGAATATGGATGCAAACAAAAAAAAAAGTTATATCATCAAATTCCAACATGGATATCTCCCCAAGAAGTGTTCTTTGGGAGATGGGTAACAACACAGAAAGGGTGGTTAACATATAAATATCTATTGGAAGTAGGAGAATCAACAATACCTCAATTAAGAACAAGAGAAAAGTTAGAACAAATGGGATATAAGTTAGAATGGTTTCCATACAGACAATTACATGAAAGATACAAAATAGATTTAAAATTAGAAGGATTTAATCTCAGACGAACATCGAATGAATTGGAAAGAATCATATTTGATCAAGCAGACCATCTCACAGCAAAATTTTATGGTTATTTGTTAAATATTAAATTAGAGGATGAAGTAATAAAAGATATAATGATAGCATGGGCTATATTAATAGGACATACAATTGAATTGGAACAATGGGAAACATCTTGGAAATTAACACACAAATTTACTTCATCCCAAAATCTGAAAGAGAACTACATAAAAATGTTTCACAAACAGTATGTAACACCCGCCAAGTTGGAAAAAATGCATAAAACAAAGCAAAATAAGTGCTGGAAATGTCAGGAGAAAACAGGTATGTTTATACATATGTGGTGGAGTTGCCAAAAAATCAATAATTTTTGGAAAGAGCTAAATAAAATTCTCTCTGAAATCTTTGAAATCCAAATACCTCTAAAACCAGAAACATACCTGCTTAATATGGTTCAAATGGTAGATTCAAAGATTTCAAAGAAATATTGCAGGGTCTTATTATACCTTATCACCGCGGCTAGACTGATAGTAGCAAAAGATTTGAAAAATACAGAAATCCCCGCAGTAGAACAGTGGATGCTAAAAATACTAGAAATGAAAGAAAATGATCAATTGACTGCAAAAGTTAAGGAGAAATCCGAGGAAACAATGAGGGAATGGGACCCAGTAACAAGGTTTCTTCGAAGGAAATGGGGTAGAACATTTATCGAATAAGTACAAACCCGATACATTTGATTTTGAAATTTAAAATAGAACTATGGTAAAAATAAGGCATAGGATAGAGCTAATACAAGTGTAAATGTTAAGATATTCTGGCAGAGGTATGTGTTTGTATACCTATAAGAACATATGTTTATATGTATGCCTATACACAAAAACATGAACGGGAAAGAATCTCTAAAATCAATGACAAAGGGATTGCAGAATGTAAAAGGTAATAATGTGATATAACGGGGACTATATATATACCTATCTATATCTATATCTATGTCTATAAAGTAAGAGGAACGATACTGTGAAACAGAGATTTGTTGACAGAAACATGGGAAAGAAGTATAAGTAAAAGGTAAAGGATCGTTACACCAAGCAATGGGGTTAGTAACTAAAGGAAGAAAGAATTATTCCACTTTCAACATCCTATGGAGTCCTGGGATTTGCAGTTTAGGGAGGGCCCAGACAGCACCTCCCTAAACTGCAAACCCCAGAATTCCATAGGATGTTGAAAGTGGAATAATAGCACTATAACAGTCTCGTGAGGAAATGGCCTTAGATCTAGATGGGTAGATCCTATTATTCCTACTCCTATTCTATATCAGCTGTATGTTTCCACAATCAGTTCCAGGACCTTGAAAGTCCTAAACAACTCACATCTAGATGATTTGAAGAACTGCCTACACCCACAAAAAGAAATTTGTTTGTTATTGAATTGGACAGTTTTTCTACTATAGGCTGCCCTGGGAGGAAGATGGTCTTGAAAGCATATGAACTGAAATAAAAGAAACCCAACATAACTTTAAAGAGATCAGACAAGTAGCGGTACTAGAGAGGTTACAGTGAGCAGTTCCTGCAAGAAAGCCCTGTATGATTGTCTCCACTGAAGCAGCATCCTTTTCACCTCTTTTATAAAAATGAGTATCTGACATCTCATACCCCATAAGTGACTAATCCCTGTGCAGTCATTTCATATTAATATATTTGTTCAGCCTAAATGAATAATAGATCTACATGGGAGATTCACACAAGGTTAGCTTCTTTTTGGGTTGCTCTTCTGTGACCACAACATGTTCTTTGGTGAGGCGGATGTAATAATGCTGATGTGGAGAGGATGCGGAGGAATCAAAGTCTTCAACATTTTTGTACATTTGATCAACTTTTCAGTGACTTTTCTGGGTCTGCTTTCTTATCCGGGTATCTGGGTTTTACATACATTACTTGAAGCCATTTGACGAATTCCCCACAAAACTACCCATTAACTGTATGATGCTGTAGCCTGAACATCTTCATTGGTATATGAAAAAGGGGAAATGCTGCTTGCTGTGATCCAGCTAGAACATGCAAATTCTTTGGTCTAAACCAAGTGCCTTTCAAACTTTCATTTGTACTTGGTCATGATGGACCCAAGTAGGATTTGGTAAACCCAAAAGTTGTAAAATGAAATACAAATCTTTTGCATGACTTTATCAGTCCAATATATTGCCTGTTGCTATATGAAGGAGATCCTAGCTCATATCTGTGCCTGGCTATGTTGCTCAATGGATAGCCAGGTAAACCGACCACATACCGTTGTTTTGGATTAAGAAGGATAATCTCATGTATCACAGATTCGTTGAAGGATATTCCATGCCAAGTATGATGTGTAGCTAAATAAAATCAGTTCCCTGAATATTTTGTATGAACATCCTGTGTGATGACATCACTTAGCCATGTCAAATCTACTACACCATAGGGAAGAAGACACAAACACCTCAATTCTTCCCAATAAAATTTTCATAGCACAAATTTGCCCTGCCTAATAGCCAAGAATTCATTTATTTTACTGTTTCTTCTTCTAATTATTCACGTCCCACTTTTTTAAACAAAATCAATGAAATGAAAGGGTAATGCATAATAATAGAGCAATTAAAATCAATCGTATTTTGAAAAAGAAAGCCAGCCTCAAAAAGAGAAATAGAGATTATGAAACTAGTTTTTTAGAGGGGTTCATGGAAGAGAAAAAGTGTTCAAAGTACATCTAACAGTTCAAAGACAGGAAGTTTGGCAGATCTCTCCAAGTAAGAATTTCACAGCTACGGTGCTGTACTACTACTAAACTGTCTCTACCCCAGTGTCTGCCAGTCACAGACCATAGAGTAAAGCCTCTGACAATACACGGATATTCACACTGATGTAGGTGGCTCTGTTGAATTATCTGGTCCTACAGTACTGTTCAGACACTTCTGATAAATCCCAGAAAAGATGGGCTCGTAAGCAAGATATCACTGGTACAGAATTAGCATTATGCATGCTGGCCATCCTCCTCCAAGCAGCATTTGAGCAGTAGCCTTTGCAATTAACTGTAGTTTATAAACCTATTTCTGAAGGAAGCCCCATATGGAAAACATGGTAGCAATACAGGTACACGTCAGTTAACAAAGTAGCTGTGTTGCTGCGCATTACTTCTTTGACAGAAAATTTGGTACCAAAAACAGAAATCACAAGGAAATAATAAGGATAGGTTTCTATAACACAAAAGAAAAAAGCACTTCAGCGTATTTCAACAAAACTTTTATCCAAAGCATACACATGTGAAGTGAAAAATCCAGGTCAAGTAAGCCTTGTGTCAGTAGACAAAAACATTTTGAATCTTCTAAAGACTACTTCAAAACACCTTCAAAAACATATCCAAGGATTTTTTTTTTCTATCACCAAACTCCACTTTTCTTTTTTTTTTACAGTTTCCATTTTGTTAGCTATACTTATCAACCTATGCCTTTTTAACATGGTAAGGGTAGCTGGTGAGGCAGACTAATTAGCTTTACCCTTTTTTCTGTGTTTTGCTCTTCACACACACTCAGTAAGGGATTCTGGAGGCAGTGCTGTTTATCTTGCCTGTTGCAGGCAGGCACACACAGCTGCAGTAGGATTCGCTAGAATAGAATCCCTTTCTTTCCCAGCTTGCTGCAGACACACTGCTGCAACCCAACACTGTTTCTCTAGCACTTCTTCACTATCACCCCAAAGCTGATGCTGCTAAAAAATTCCAGCTAGACAAAGGACAAGGAGGAAAACGTGGGGTCATTAAAAGTTGTCATAGAATGGAGATTCTCTGCCATAGGCTTTGTTAATTGAGCTATGCATGTACTGTTTGTTTGTAAGCAGGGCATCAGCTTCCATGATGTTGTCTATGGAAGAAACCCCAAACGGTATACTGACAGCCCCTGAAACCATGCACTTTCTTCAGCAAGAATGAAACTTTGTGTATGCATAGCATATCTCAAACCATGCTTTTATGGATTAAGGTGCATTTTATAAAGCACCTGCTGGTTTATCCTCATGACATATTTGTGACAGTCAACCAATCTATCCCATGTTGACCCTTGCAAATTAGGATTCAGCAAGCCTTGGTCCATGAGTCTACTTTGGCTTCCAGAAGGGTGCTGCCTGCTCCCTACAACCACCAACACTGTGAGGAACGAGAACTGCAAGGGAAATGGCAACAGTATAAGGAATGCTGGGAAATCAGGTAGTGGAATATGGAACAGCTCCTCACCCTTAGCCCCATTTCAAAACGCCCCTCTAAGCAAAATGAGTTATTAACTAGGAATATAAAGCTACTATTTCATCTGAAAGTGATTTAGGTCAAGTTAAAAGTGGCCTCTCTCTCTTTCTTTTGTTTTCCATGTGACCCTCTACCTCCAATCCCACACATCTCTGTACCCAGTAGATTATATTTGGCTTCATTTCCAAAGCCAGTAACTTCAAACTCATTTAATAAGGTCTTACGACATACTTCATCAGCTCCACCCCCTACATGTGACAAGTCCAAATCTCTTGTGGCCTACAAATCATTTCCATGTGCTCCATCTTTTTGGGATTATTTTCCTATGTCAGTTTTAAGAAGACAGTTACATAACTATGCAAGAGTCACTGCTCTGACAGTCCTAAGTAGGTCTAAAGTGTGGTTCCAATTATAGCCCATTCATAGAGAAAGATGGGAAGTCATTCCATATAATTACTGCCTTGTTGCTTCAGTAAGACAGGGCCGCTGATGTAAAACATGCCAGGTTCTAACAGATGTGGGCGCAAGCGAGCGAGCGACCGGCTGCACTTAAAAGGGAATTGTCACCTGAAGCAGCACATACGGCGAAAGGAAGGGCTCTAAGCACACCATAGGGGACCAGAGCAGATGGTCATTAAAAAGGGAATTGTACACCTTGCCAATGAAAATGGTTGGAATTTTTTCTCAGCTGCTTAGCTGCATAGCCAGTTTAGTGATGTAGCTAAGCTCCAGCCCAACATCCCCACACCCACCTAATCAGCAGCAATTGCTGCAAGCAGCAGAGATATGTTCCCCGATCAAATTGAAAACTGATGTTCTCAGTTCCTCCCATGAGTGATTTCCAGTGCAACAGGCAGAAGCAGGGTCCCTGTTGCAATTTCTCCTCACACCAGAGATCGCTTGGAGGAGGTGGAGGCAGAAACATCAACCAGCCATTTCCCAATCAAGAGGGGAACAAAACCCCATCGGTTTCAGCAGCTCTTCCTCAGTAACCGGGGACTGGGGCATTTTCACAATCCCAGCATATTCCGTAAAACAGAACAAGTTGGGCCCACTGTATTTGAGAGCTCAGGATTCATGAATTTAACCCTACACAATTTCAAAAGTGAAGAAATATCTTAAAAATTCATAGGATCATGGAATGATAAAGTTGGAAGAGACGCCAGGTGCCATCCAGTCCAACCCTTGCTATGCAGGAACACCCATCAAAGCATTCCCAACAGATGGCCATCCAGCCTCTGCTTAAAAACCTCCAAAGAGGGAGATCTCCAAAGAGAGACTAAATTGTCTACATCCAGTAAGAGAGAGATTAAATTAAATTAAATTATCTACATCCAATGAGAAGCCA
The DNA here is from genome assembly GCA_030412105.1 of Cyclura pinguis. Taxonomy (NCBI): domain Eukaryota; kingdom Metazoa; phylum Chordata; class Lepidosauria; order Squamata; family Iguanidae; genus Cyclura; species Cyclura pinguis. Next base: position 127,075,203 of record CM059599.1, read on the forward strand.
ACCCAAGGCAGCAAGGCACAGGCACCGTGCAAAGCAGGTATCCCATGTGCTCCCTGGAGGTGGGGAATCACGAAGAAAACATGCCACTCTTTCTCATCTCAACAATTACAAGGCAGGTTGCAAAATGAGTGACCAGGGTTTGGACACCCCCTTCTCTCCAGCAACAATCACAGGGCAGTGAGGAGCTTTGGCCGGGAACTTCTGGCTGTCCTGGCACTGATGAGGGCAATGGTGCCAATCCTGGTCACTGATTTACAAATGAGCAACAAAGATTGGGACTCCCCCCACAGCCAGCAATCTCAGGGCAGCAAGGAACTTTGGTGAGGAGCTGCTGGCTGCCCTGCGATTGTTAAGAGCAGTGGATTTTTAGATGGTTCTTCATTTGCAAACGAGTGAGTAGGATTGGCACTGCCACCAGCAGCAATTGCAAGGTAGTGAGGAGCTTGGTCAGGGACATGGCTGTGGTGATGACTGGTGCACCTTCACTGCAGTCAAGGCTTGTCACCACCTCTGCTGCTGCCCTGCACCAGTTTTTTTCATAGGGACTTCAGAACATGTAATTTTTAGTATTTGTGGGGGGAGGGGGAGGTTCTGGAATGAATCTCTTGTGAGTATGACATGCCCACTATACCTAGGGTTCATGAATACAAACCAGTCACAAATGCGTAATGTCATTTGTAACTTTTGTGATTTCTAGTCAATACATTTTACGATGTATTTAGTGAAATCTGAATATTCCCATTTGCAATACATTTCTAATACATTCTAATACATCGCTGACCATTTGATCAGGAGGAAGACAGTGAATAATTGCCAGCTGTATCATAATTTCAGCCTTTCAGAGACATCCTCATCAAAAAAAAATCAAAATGCAAGATATTTCTTTTACAAGTTAGGGACATGTTGTCCAGTCTTCTTCACTTACATCACAGAATCTCTTACATTGTACAAGTATAGCAGTATGATGGCACTTCCATGGCATGGCTGTATCCTTTTGAATCCTGGGAGTGGAAGCATGGCTGTCGAAGTGAAATCACAGTATTACAGTTGTGTAAAGGCCCATAATCTGCATATAAATCATATCTGTAAGTGAACAACACAGAGAATTAACAGAAGGAACACAATTATTTCCTCGTCCCGGTGTACTAAATCCAATGGGAAGAATTCCACTGGTTTCAGCTGCCCTTTGGATGTAAAGAAAACCTCGAGATCTTTAAAAAGTAGACACAAAAGAAAGGAAAACTAAAGGATCCAGTCACTGAAGCAGTGGGTTTTGAGCACTTAGCTTGTGCAAACTCTGGTTTTGTGAACCATGTTTGTGGTGCTGAATTAGGATTACCAGATCTTCTTTTTTTTCTGAGAGATTGCTCAGCTTTTTCAGCTGCACGTCAGGTCTGTAGAAGTTGTTGTTGTGTGCCTTCAAGTAGTTTCTGATTTATGGTCACCCTGAGCTCAACCTATCACGAAGTTTTCCGAATGCCAAGTGTGTGTGAGGCTCCCAAGGTCATCCAGTGTGTTTCCATGGCCAAGCAGGGAACTGAGCCCTGGTCTCCATGGCCATAGTCCAGTGCTCCAACCACTACACCATGCTGGCTCCCACACAGAATCATAGAATCAAAGAAGGAGACTCCACCACACTCCAAGGTAACATATTTCATTGCCAGACAGCTCTGACCGTCAGGAAGTTCTTCCTGAAGTTCGGGTGGAATCACTTTTCCTGTAGCTTGAATCCATTGCTCCTTATCCCTGGAGCAGTGGAAAACAAGCCCCCTCCCTCTTTGATATGACAGCCTTTCAAATATTTGAACATGGTTATCATGTCCCCTCTTAACCTTCTTTTCTGCAGATTAAGCATACCCAGATCATTTAGAAGGAAGGATGCAAAAATCCATCAGTCCCAGTTTCATTGCATTTCTCAGGATCCAGCTGGCATTTCCATCCTCTCCTGGTTCCATATCACTCTATGTAATTTTATCTCCTTCTGACACAGAGATGTGTATACTTTTTTCACACATTTTCCCCTAAAATGTAGACAATGGGATCTTTTTCTCCATTGTGTAAAGCATATTTCAGCACACTTTTTTATTTAAATGCATGTTTAAAACACACATGATTTTGTGAGTATTTTACCCTCAATATGCATTGTAAGCCACCCAACACAATGTTATTTGGTGATAAAATATCTTGGAGGATGCAGAATGGATATTTCCATGTGGAACTGCAAATCCAAGATTTTTTTTCCCTCATTAGTAGGTACAGCTTGGTCTCTAGATGCTGGGAATAACTATACCTACTGAATTTGGCTGATGAAGATGTACAAGAATGTAATACAATTCTTTTTTTTTAATAAAAAGTTTCAAAGAATCCACAAGTACCATCATCAACTGGATGCTATGCTGAGATTAAAACAACCTGAATACAATTTGTCCCTCCCTACCAGAAACCATAGGCTGACAAAGTTCCATTTTTATAATTCATTTAGTAAAGCCAAAATGCCCATAAAGTTCTTCAGTCTCCATTATTTCTTTCTAGTCTTTTGCATTATGAAAGCTGGCAGGTAACAATGCCCTTGCCAGCATGTTCCCATTCTTTCTATTTTCTTCCTTTCCTCTTCCCTTTCACAAAGCACTGCAACTACATATAAAGGTATATAAAGAAGCAAACTAAGGATGCCATCATATGCTCAGTTATGTGGGCGTGAGTCACACCAACTTCAATGGAACTTACGAATAAAAAGACACCGAGCTGTATACTAAATTTCTTCCCATTTATATGTAAATAAGAAATTAGTTTAAGCACAGCATGGTCCAGAAGTTTCACAGGAGTTTCCTGTGCTTTTATGTAGTTTTTAATGGGGGAAAGGGGTCCAATAAGCTACTGTGCACACATCTAATGATCACATTCTCCCTCCAAATAAATCCACTGCAGAGTCACAGTTTCATAGTTAGTCCCACCAGGTGAAACGCATATGATAATGCAACAGCTAAGTGCAAAGGAATAAATGAGAGACAACCTTTGGACGTGTAGTATACTTCTCACAAATTTTCACTTAAAATTGCTTAACTGAGCAACATGACATGTATGAAATGCAAAAATGGGAACCAACAACCCCCACCACACCCTACCTCAGACCCAGTCTCTTTGTCCAGCATCTTTCTATGCCTACAAGATGGAAGGTGGGCGGCTAAAAGAAGACCAGGGAAAGGACAGGAGAAGCTACAGCATCTTCTGCCTTCTTTATGCCTTTAAATGTGTACATAGCATCTTCAGATCATTATCAGGTAAACTGAAGATTGATCCTAGGCACATTGACTTAGAAATGCCACTGAGTTCTGCAAAACATACAATCCCATAAGTATATATACTTATGCGGTTCTAGGCCACATCCATATATTTCATTTCAATCCTTTTTAAAAACCATGCTGTCTTTCATTGTTTTTGTATTGTTTCAGTTTACCTTTCAGTTTACCGTTCATGCTTCATGGAAGGTTCTGAACACTAAGCTGAGAATATCCTTGTTCCTTTTTTCACCCAGCAGTCCAAAGTCACATGATGTTCACATCCTGGAGTGACCAGGAGGAAAGCTTGCCAACAGATCCCAGTCAAAAGAACTTGGTGCATTCACATAGAGTATACATAGCATTCATATATTGCTGGGCAAGCTGTTCAAGGTACGCAGGCTTGCTTTGGGGCTTCATAGCAGAAGAATAAACTTAGGGCATGACCAAGAATATTTTGCTGCCTAAGATGAAAGATAGTATCGCCACCCTCAGTTCTACACACAAAAACTAATTTCACTAATTTCACTAAAAATCTAATTTCAATGACAATTGAATCTTAATTCCATGCTTGGATGGGATGCAAACAGGTTGCCTGGCCCACACAGTTGTCTCTTTCAGTACTGCTTAGTGCTTCTTCCTACATCCAGCATTCACCACCCAAGGTGGCCATCTCACTTTGCCTGACAAGAGACGTGCTCTTTGCGGTTGAATGTGTTCTTTGCAATTTCTGCCTACATAGGAAGTTTGGTTATGTCACTCATCCTGCATTGTGAATCTTGTGAACATCAAGAATAGGCCCATGGAGATGGCACTGCCACAAAGTAATTGCAAATTATATCATGCTTGGTGAGAAAAAACATCTTGGTGCTAAGTTCAAGAAAAAATAGTTGACCATCACTTTTTTGTGAAAAAACCCTATTTGCATTAAACATTAATTTGCATGCAAAATGCTGTTTTGTGCATAAAAACAGTTTTTGTACAATGTTTTTTAAAGACGTCTCAAAGTGCAAAAATTGGGGATAATGTACAGAAACACTCAGAAACTCAGTCACTGAATAAAAAAACCCTTCAGGCTATTCATTCTTCCATGGGAGGATAAAATAAAGACTTGCATTCCTACTGGGAGGTTGTAAAGATATAGCTGAGGGACACTTACTTTGAATTTGGCATAGAGGGAGGAGGAGAAACAGAAAGTTGAAGCTTTGTCATTAAAAATGGAAAAAAACAAAGTAGTACCAGTCGGAGCTTGGGGAAAAAAACTCCCAGAATCCCCCAGTTAACATGACTATGACTATGTGGCTGTGGTATGAAAAATAACTTTCCATCTCTACTCCATAATGAAGATGTATCAGTGATGCCCAGACACTTTGCTGTACAAGACAAAACAAACTGCACGCTATTCCGTGGCCCATGGAGGATGTTTCCCTATAATTTGCCAATATTGACTCCAGCTTGCTGTTATAACCATCTCACTTTTTCCAACAGAGAAGGAGCTGCTGAGTTAGAGACAACAAAATCCAAAATCCACAAAAAAAAAAGAAAAGCAATGTCTTTATTAACCAACCAAAAGGCATAAAATACATCATGCCAGCTTTCGAAGCTTCACTGGCTTCTTCATCAGGCAAAGACTTAAAAAAAAAATCATACAGGAGAAGAAAAGTGACAATGTTAGAATCATAGCCAATGTTAGAATCAATTTTGTCTTGGAAGTTACTTCTGTTGCCAGTTAAAGTAGTCCGGAGGGATCTCAGTGAAGGCAGTGGCCACTCCCCTTCTTGGCCATGTGGGGACTGGGGACAAAAGGAAATAGAAGACAGGTAATTAAATTTCAACTCTATTAGCAAAGAAAAGTAAATTCCCTTGAGATCTAGGCTGTCGCTGTCCTGAGATTAGCTTTGAGAAAGAAAATGTGGCAAGGGTGCTCTTTCTTTATTTCTTTCAGTAAATTTGAACTCTTCCTATCTCAGGAGTTAAAACATTTCATAATCATGCCTTATACACTCATTTATTAAAGCTGATGTTGTTCATTGTTTTTAAGCTCAAGCATATCAACGCTTCAGAGTCACGAGAAGTCACAGCTGCCCTCATTTACCCTCACTAACAGTTACCCCAAATAACTTCATTTCTCGGCACCATTACATTCCTACAGTTGCTTTCCTGAGCCACTGAGAGGGTTACTGAACATTTGCAAAAGTGCTTGAGACCCAAGCATAAAAGTCTCTCTGTATATGTAAAATATTATTTTCCTATGCAGATTTGTTCAGATTTCCACTTTACGTGCTCCTGAAAATGTCCCGTATTCTCCCTGCAAAAAATATTGTCTGTTCTTGAACATATTACAGTTTTTCCAAGCTACTTAAGGACATACCTGACCTAGTAAATGTGCAGCTAATGTCTTTACATTCATTCTTTTTGTTCCAAGATAAATATACAATGTTCAAGAGTTTTCACTGAGGTTCATTTCTCTTGCTACTTGGCCAGTCCCTGTAGGCCTATATAAAGCAGACTTGCCATTTAATTTTCATTGAAAAAAAAATCTAGACTTCTTATGACTCAACTACTAGTAGTATTTAGCATTTTCTTGGACAGTGTCCGTGTCATTATTAGTATTTAACATTTGTTTAGCACCTTACAGAGACTTATGAATCTAATGCAATGGAAGACAGCAAGATCAGCTCCAGTCACGCTACACAGTGATTAAAGTTTCAGATAAACTGCTTTTTAGGAATATGCTTCCAGTAGCCTTCTTTATTGCTCAGTACCTTTCAGTAGCCTCTTTGAAGAGAGCTGGAGTGATGTAGTGGTTTGAGTATTCAAATCCCTGCTTGGCCATGGAAAGCCATTGTGCCTTTGGGCAAGTCACATTCTCTCAGCCTCAGAGGAAAGCAAAGGCAAATCCCCTCTGAAGAAATCTTACCTTAAGGTGCCATAAATTGAAAACAACAACAAGCTTTTTTGGTAGACTCTAGGGATGGAAAGAATATTCACACTTGTTCACTTTCAGCCTGTGTGAAGAGTTTCTGCATCCTTTCTACAGTAGCAGAAAGAATAAAACAGCAGCAAGATTTCTCTGTAGTTTTCCCCTGGTAGTCACACTTTGTGAAGTATTCCCAAGGAATTGTTCTCTACAGAAATACATGTGGTTATTGTACAGAAAATACATTTCCAGCATAGGCAATGGTGTGTTTTGTGCAGAAAACAATATTTCTTGCACAGGAAACATATTTTCTTCCAAAAAGTGGGGTTTTTGCAGAAAAATCACTTGTATTTCTGCACAGAATACTTTCTCATAATACTTTGTAACTTTGAATAAAATACTGCATAGAAATTTTCAATTTATTCTGCAAGAGGGAGAACACTTTTGAAATTATTTATTCTTGCACACAATGATGGAATAGAGTTTTTAATTTTTTCATTTTTATTTCAGAGTCAATGTAACAAATTACCAACAGTGTTGTAACCGCAGAGTGTACTGAGTTAAAGTATAACCAAACAATATCAAGATGTGGTCATTTTTGTTTCTCCATATATTTATTACAGTTTTCCTTGCTTTTTCTAAATACAGTAAAAGGATTCACGATAAAACTGCTACTGTAAGTCAAAATGGATTTCTTCAGATGAAATACTGAAAATTTTACATGCCTAGTAGTATACACACATCTCCTTTTGTTCATCTCAGTCTTAATTTATCTCAGATGAATTATCTATTGTGTCATGTATCGATTTATAAGATATTATATTCGGAATGTAGACTATCAGCTTAACAGCATTCTAACGGCATGTCTCCATGCAGAATTCATGTTTTCTGAAATGATTATATTAAAGCTTAACAATCTTCATGATGTTTCTGTGCTGTAGCTAATTTAAACGTCTTTGAAAATGGTTCTTCTGGCCAGAAATATAGCCATTACAGCTAATTATGTCTCAGGAAGAGAGCCCTTTCATATTTTCCTGGGGCCATTGAAATGGTAACATGAATCATTAAAACTGTCTTGGAACTGTAACAAAAATTCCAGAGGCAACACAAGTTTTTTACCTGAGGGCAAATTCATAGTCACCTTTTGAATCATCTCCACTATTACATATCATCTTCATTTGAAGTCTTTCATCTGAAAAGTTGGGTCCAGATTTCTTTTCTTTTTTTTTTTCTGTCTTCAGAAGCTTTGAACTCTGAACAGAAAGGTCTATTTTCTGTGTGTACGTGTATGTATGTGTGTGAACATTTGTGTATGCATGTGTTCAACTTATTTGTATGGACAATGCATGGTTCCTCCATAGACTTGCCCCTGTAGATTTCAGTGGCCAAAACACATTAAAGCTTTTTCCATTCCTGTAAACTTTAACAGAAGTTTCCCATCTGTGTTACTCAACAAAATGGGAGTTTAGGACCCTTTGAAGTCCAAATATAATTTGCTACAAATAGGCTGTATTAATAATCTGCTTTGCCCTGTGCATTCCAGAACACTCTGAAACCTGCATTGTCCCCATAAAGCATTTATTTAAGGAAACAATAACAATTACTACACCTCCCACTTCTGATTGTATAGGTATTTGCTATATCATTCTACCCACATTCGAAACAGTACATGAGCATCTTAAAAAAAGGTTTTGCAAGCAAATCAGCTAACAGGATTCCATTCTATAATGTTCCTAACAATTCTAATCTCTGCTAATATTACTTATCTCTGCTTTTGGAGGCTTTGAAAATATAGTTTTGGCCAGAAGTTAGAAAAGTTCTTATTTTGGACTACAACTTTCAGCATCCCCAAGCTAGCATGGAAGGGAACCTATATTTACTCCTCCCAAAATATTTCTAAAACTATGTAATGGAAAGACTTTTATGTAAGATAATGTACAGCATTGGATCACCATTGCACTTCCTGGTCTTCATACCCTCTTCTCAGTTGTTTTTATGATGAATGCTTTTTATAAAAATGAATACTATTGAGTCTTTCTGTAGCCCAGCCCCATATTTTGGGGGCTAGATGACAAAAAGATGCAGCTCAGTATCTAAGGAAAAAAATAATAATATATGACTTGATATTAGATATCATATCTCTCCAGATTGGTAGGCATTTGAGTAAATGAGTGAATGTACTCTTTCAGTATAGCAAAGCTGAACTATAAAGCCACTTGCTACATATATACACACACACACACACACACGTATACACACACACACACACACACACACATACACATATACACAGACATACACATATATAGCAACATAACTTGTTATATTGGGATAGGGAACCTTGTGCCCTTCAGATGGATTGGTCTGCAATTTCAGAAGCCTCTGCTAGCATAGCCAATGGTCAGAGTTGTGAAAGTTGTAGCTAAAAATATCTGGAAATCATTGGATTGTCTGCTTCTAAATTGGAACAAGAGACTGAGGAAGCTTTTAAAAAAAACAAAACAAAAGTGGGTTCTAAATTAATCCAAAGCTTTTCAAATTTCTTACTAATTTAATTCTTCTGTATTTTGGGTGTACTTCATCCTTTAACTGTCACTGTATTGTAAGAGTTGCCTAATTTCCCAGGGATCTCGACTGTATGACTAACATAGACCGCAATTAGAAACTTAATTTATTTCAAACCCTTTTTTTCCCCCTGTTATTGCATCCATCTGTCATGGATACTTTTCTAAACCTTCAGTTCCTGTATCTTACCTGCCCCACAGTTAAGTCCATAGCTAACACTGCATAAGTAAAGAACAAAGCAAATAATACATAATGGAAGGCTGTGAGGCAATGGAAACTGTTGATGCTTAAAATGTTCTCAGTGATGTATGTAAATCCTGACTAAGTTTCCGTGATACCTGCTTGTGCATCTTTCATATATCCATAGTCATAGCCGTAGCACCTGAAACTAAAAATAGATTGTTTTCTACCAATTTAATCTCAGCACAAAATGATGAATGAGGCACTGTTTCCTGTTTGTTATAAGTCATAAAATGTGCAGCACGACAGGAAGAGAAATGCATCTGTCCCTGTTTCCAGTTCTACTTCATTCCCCTTTTCTAAGCAACCGACGTGGTCTTTTCATCAGGTTTTGATGAGTCAGAGAATGGTTATGAAATCTGCCTAGCACCAATACTCAATAAAATGCAAGGACTGCATTGGCTCAGTTAACATGAACACAAAGGATGCGCTTCACAGTCAGATGAATCTTGAACCAAACTGAACTGATTTAGACAAAGCTGGGAAGTGTCAAAATAACAAAACAGGACTTCTCCAAAGTGAATCCAAACCCGAATTCTCCCCTCTGAACAATTTTAAAACATTTAAGATGTTAAAACAGCTTCAATCTACTATATAAAAGTCAAAGTCTGTGAGTGAGTTTGTGAATTTCTCTGTGCCAGACAGGTGAAGACCTCATATGATTGGCTGTGTGAGGCAAGAAGACCTCATATGATTGGCTGGCTGTGAAGATTCTATGGAATCCTGGGGGTGGCAGTTCAGGGAGGGGCCTTTAGAAGTCTCAGCCAGAGAGCTCTTGGGCCTCAGCCAGTTACTATGGAGACGAGGCCCAGCAGCAAGAAGAAGGGCAGTGTATTCCCTCAGGAACTCAGCCTCTGTATGTTAACAACTCTGAATACAGATTGGATTGGGGAATATGGGGAAAAGTTACAGGTACTGGACAAGGCAGTCTGGGGGATTACAGACATAGGATATCAAATCTGTGTGTTTCAACCACATCTAATTCCTAAAGTAATGTAATTCTTAAGGTATTTGTAACAAGTGTTACCTATGAGAAAATAAAATCCCAGGCAATGCTAGGTAAATACGCTAGTACATAATAAAGCTAAGAGTACAGCACTTCTCATTAAAGGGCCAGCATGGTGTAATGTTTTGAACATTGAACTAAGACCCTGGAGACCAGGGTTTGATTACCCACTTGGCTAGGGAAACCCACTGAGTGATCTCTGGCACATCACACACTCCCAGCCTCCCAAAGAAGACCCCATGATAGATTTGCCTTGGGATCACCAGAAGTCAGAAATGACTTGAGGGCAGACAACAACAACAATTTTTGAAACACCCAATTAAAAATCAAAAGACTGCTTAAGGAAAAAAGTCTTTGCCTGTTGATGAAAAGAATTCATAGAGGGGACCAAGGTAGACTTTCGTGGTAAACTTCAATTTTTCCATCCTCATCCAGTTCATTACCAACAGCAGCCACAGGTTTAGTAGTAAAACAAATTCCTTGGAACTGGATGGAAAGGAAAGGTAGTGACTTTAAAAAGAGAGAGAGTGTATCTGCCGAAACTGAAAATGTTGCTCTGTACCAAGAATAGAGGTATATCTGAAATTCTTTCAGACAATGACTTATATCCAGTTTATACTTAGCAAAATTCCAGTTAGACAGCTCATTTGTCACTTAAGAGTTAAATTATTAGAAAGAATAAATAATTCATAAACACAACCACATACAACAGTGGATACAAATGTAATAATGTCACTCCTTTTTATGTTTGCCAACAGCTCAAACTGAACAAGTTCAAATATAATTATATTTGAAAAGGCACTCCACGTTACCCTTAACAAGAGTGACACAAATCTGGCAGAGAATGGGAGTTCCATGGCAAAAAAACCAGAGCATGGAAATTCAGGAAAACAAGCTTCCTTCAAAGCTTTAACCATGAAGCCTGATGTCTTCCTTACCTTCTGGCTTCTCTGTTTGCATAAAAGGGAGAGGATCTGTACTACAGTAGTAGCATCAGTGTGTCAAAAGCTTCAAGCTGTCACAGCAGTGTGCATGGCTGTGTATGCAGTATGCTGAAGCCCAATCAGCAGGAGAACAGATTTTCACTGCCTATGGCAGATGATACCTGGTAAAGTAGGATTGAGGGGCTTTTAGAAATAGTAGTGCCACCACTGTGAATACACAGGGGCCATAAGTTACACATCCATAACTACATTGATCATGAAAATGACAATTGATAAGAGTGATAAATGACCTAACATTTGAAAATTTTCTTGTTAAAATGACTTTACAAATGGCCTGTAACAGTGACGGTTAAAGATGGTACCCTCAAGCCTGGATTTCTGCTATACACTATATGTTTGGACACCTCTGTTGAGAATCCAGGCTATATTAAGCCAGGGTATGTGAGTTACGTTAGTTCACTTAGGTCGTTTCCGCACTAGACTGTTATAGGGCTATTATTCCACTTCCAACATCCTATGGATTAGGGACGGGCCTCAAAGACCCCTCTCTCAAATGCAAACCCCAGAATTCCATAGGATGTTGAAAGTGGAATAATAGCACTATAACAATCTAGTGCAGAAATGGCCTTAAAAACAAGGAAAGAGAGGTGAAAAATATTTTCCTTCATGTCCATCCTACATTCCTGAAGGCAGGGTTTGCCTCTAATGCACTTCCTCTACTTCCTCCTCCTCCTCCTCCTCCTCTTTATTTCTATCCCATCTCTTTCAAAGTTTGGAACTTAGAATATCTTACAACAAATAGAAAAACACATGGTTTAAACCTTAATAAATACAAAAGTTAAAAAGAGATAAAACAATAAAAAACAGATAAAAATATACATCATTAAACATGCATATATGTATATGTATGTGCATGCATGCATGCGTATGTGTGCACGCACACACACACCAACACAACAGAATCCAACATGTTGCTTAGTTGAGACAAGCCTTATACAATCAACCATCAAATGCCTGTTGGAACAAAAAAAGACTTTGTCTGAGAAAAGAAAATAGGTAAGATGGAAGTCTAACTTCTCTGAGAAGGGAGTTCCAGAGCCTGAGGGCAGCCACTGAGAAGGCCCTCTTGAGTGTTCTCATCAGATGTACTTGCGAGGGTGGTGGGATGGAGAGAAGGGCCTCCCCAGCAGATCTCAAAGCTTGAGCAGGTTTATAAAGGACAATAAGGTCCTTCAGATAACCGAGACCTGAGTCATGTAGGGCTTTAAAGGTCTTCACCAGCACTTTAAATTGTGCCCGGAAATAGACCAGCAGCCAGCGGAGTTGTTGCAACAAGGGAGCTGTGTGTTCCCCTGTAGCCAGCCCGAGTTGCTTCCTTAGCAACTGTACAAGTTGCTTAGCACTCAGTTACATTTGATGGATCCAGTGACTTGGTTGAAGTTGCATATGATACCAGTCTGTCCTTTTAAATATACATCTTTTCAGAAAATTACTGGCATTTTACAATACACCAAAGAAGTAGCTACAATCCTATGCAGCAGTCCTATGCATATTTCTTTGGAAAACTCTGATCCTATGTCTGATTACTAAGTCCCACAGTGTTCAGTCAGACTTACTGTACACTGAATGTGTTCCAGATCATAGCTTTAAAAAAAATCTTACTTTTTTAATTATATGAACAGAACTCAAGACAAAATTGAAGCATATGGATAGGTCTCTATAGACCTGCCTGCTGTAGGAAATCCATAGCAGGACATGAGTCCAATAGTCCAATCCTGTTGGTATTCCCAGTAACTGCTATACAGAAAATATCACCAACATATTTAGTAGCCATTTTACAACTTTTTTATTTATTTATTCCATATTTCGACCACCCACTCACCAGAATTCTCTTATGCTCTGTGGAATGTCTAACCACTTTTAAAGTTGTCCAAGTCAGTGGCTACCATGGTATCTTGTGGAGGTGAATTCTGCAACTCAAATATGTGCCATGTGAAGACATAATTCCTTTTTATCTGTTAGGAATAAAAATTGATCTAATGTATTTTCCCTTCCAAATATCAACATAACACTAAAGCTTTGTTTTTTAAAAAACAAAAAAATTCCACTCATGGTGAAAAACAACTTTTTAAACTAGTTTAAGTTTCATATACTGCTAACAAAATAAAAACATGAAGCAATGGAGACTACCTCACATTGTGGAGGGGGGGAGCCAAAATATTTTGGCACTGTCTGCCTATTAAATCAGTACAACATTTAGTTGTTGTACAGTATTTGGTGAGGAAGCTTTAGTGAATGCTTGCCAATGGCAACTGAGGTCACTTAGCGGCATCTGGGTTAATAAAATAGGGAAAATCAGTACATCCATATGGGGAAAGTATTTGCTGTGTTCTCAATAACAATAAATCGTGCTGCATGGTGGGTCCCCCACCCCCATGAATTGGCACTCTGGATTGCTGTTTAAAATCTGGGGTGGAAACAGATGGCCAGGAATCCTGCAGTTGTCATTCAACTGCTCATGGCATGATACCTGCCTGGGAATTTGGCCTTCTATAACCCCTTGTCTCACAGTCATCCAGCTGTTTCCAAGAGCTTCTTTTGCCAGCTCAGGGAAATAACACTGGACTTACCTAGAGCTTGGGAAAGTTGCCTTTCTGGACTACAACTCTCTGATTCCTGGGAATTATAATCCAGAACTTAAGTTTTCCAAAGTTCGGACCTAACCACAAAGCAAACTTCTCAATAAAGTTTAAGTGGCCCTGTGGTAAATACATAAGTCATTTCTCCATGGTCACTGGTCATTTCACCCCTGAGTTTAAAATATTAAAGTACGTATCAGAAATGAAGTTTCATTGGACTGAACAGGACCAACTTCTGAGTAAATACAACTGTGAAACGACTGCTTTGCTGATTGAGACAAACACCATCTACACCAGCATTTGTGATCTTCTGTATTTTATTAATGCGATGCAGAACTTGGGCCATTTCTGCCCTATACTGTTATAGTGCTATTATTCCACTTTCAACATCCTGTGGAATTCTGGAGTTTGTAGTTTACTGAGGCCAAAGAACTCACTGGCTGAGAATTCTAAATGCCCCTCCCTAAACTGCAAACCCCAGGACTCCATTGTTACCGCACTGACAGACCCCATCCCAGGGAATATAAATTTGATATCAAATATGCCCACCATGCCAGAGAGGTTGCCCGACTGGGTACGTAGACAAAGAGGTCGAATGACCGAAACTAAGTCAGGCCAGGAAAATACTTAGTCACATTTCACCTAGGAGACCTCAGGCTAAACACGTCCACACGGATAAAAGGTCCCCAGCCAAAAACAGCTAACTTGAGGGGATTATTGGGTTTTCCCCAGGTTGAGCAACTCCAGCTTTAGAAAATCCTACACGGTGAGGCCCATCTGCATGAATCAATCATGCAAACTACCAAGTTGGTATTGTGCAGTATTTCTCCCTCTATTTTGGCCATCGTTCTTCCCAGGAGAGGGCCTGCCCTCGAGGTACATTCTGCCCTACAAGTAGTCCCAGTTTTTGAGAGTCTCTTCAGAGAACTCCCCACCACGCTAGCAGACTGGCACTCTGCTAGTCAAATGATCCTCTCAGCTGCCACTCTTTGCTGAGCTCCATCTTTCTTGCCACTTCCCGGACTGAAGACTTCAGGATAGATGCAGTATCACCACCTTTACACCCTCTCCGCTGAGTCCCCTATCAATTTTCACCTCTTTCCCTTTTCAATAGGCCTTGTGTGCATGAGTGAGTGAGTGCGTTTGTGCGTGAGAACACATTTATTAATAGAAACCATTTATTAGTGCATTTGTCTGGCTTTTTGCTTGGCCTCACCCTGTAAACATTGGGTAAAAGATTCTGCTGGGTTACCCTGCCCCTCGTTTTGCCATTGTCAGTGCTCTGCTAATTTCCCCAACTTTTGCATCTTGGAGCGAATCATGCTGTCCCCCAAGGAACCCCCAGAAGTCAGGCTAACACCATAGGAAGTTGAAAGTGGAATAATAACACTATAACAGTGTAGTGCAGAAATGGCCTTGTTGTCTCAGCATGGTCACTACAGGCCATGTGAATTATATTTCCTATTAATCTATACAAGCAAAATGCTGCTATTCATGGTATCTGAAAGATCCAGGGTACAAAGATCAATGGCAAATTTTGTTCCATGGATGTTAATAACCCTACTATGGTGTCATGGATTCTAACAATCTTGCTGGGACTGGTTCCCATACAAACTTGCACCTGGACAATCTGGTAAGCTATTTGTCAGTGTGATTATTTTTATCACAACAATTAACGAAAACTAAACAACAAACAATAATAAGCCAAACTGATAGAGAGAGCGTGAAACTGCTCAGTCAGTGTACAAGATTTAATATACTATCAAAAGTAAAACATTTATGTAAGTACTAAGTGAAATAAAAAGTGTTTTTCATTATTTTGTATGTTTGAAAAAAATTAATAAAAGGTCAAGAACCAGTCATCTCCCCATTAATTCCAACAGAGAATTAAACACGTATTTAAGTTTCCATGGATCATGTTTTTAGTCTCGTCTAGCGGACAGGGTTTTTTTTGTTGGTTTTTTTGTTTGTTTGTTTTTTGGATCCATGATTCAGAGACAATATGATGATCTACATACTAAGCATGATTCATTAGCTCCAGATTCACAATTCAGTTCATCTGAAGATCAGTGATTCAAATAATACCTTTTATTTCTCACTTGACCTATCTTATTTACCCATTCTTGGATCACTAGACTGTGTCAGACTTCATGAACTGCAACATCAGGGCTGAGATCCAATAAATAAGAGGTACAACATAAAATTTATTCAAACGAATTCCCGTCTTTAAAGTTGAATCTTTTTAGTGATGGTAGCACCTACATTCATAGCCTCCCTTTCCCCCCATACCTACTGAAACAACTTCAGATTTTGCAGCTTCCCAATAGGGTGGCAACACTGGAAGAAGAACAATTTTGATTTGGCACTAGAATTATTATGCAAAACTAGGGATGACAAATTCCAGATCCTGAGCTGTACTGGGCAGTTTTAGACAGATTCTAAACATGGCCAAAGCAAGCAAAGGTCTTCCAAATTACTCTGAAGTGATTCCAGGCCCTTCCCAAGCTTGGTGAGTAATTCAGAGAGATACAGAGACACAGGTTGAGTGTCTGCAAAAGAATGATCTTGTTCACCTCTGTATATGCCAGGCCAGGGAGAGGGTGTTTCAAAAAATAAAAAAGCACAGAAAGAGATAAATTTACATTAAAAAAAACTACACTTAAAAACAAAAGCTGGCAATTATGGCCATCCAGCTGATTCTGGACAGTATCTCCCATAATGCCTTGCCACTGGCTACGTTTGCCAGGGCCAGTGAGAAGTGCAAGAAGAGATGTATGAATCTACTCCCTATTACTCAAGGGCACATGGATAGTGCCAAAATGGCAGCATTCCTATGCAAGAGGCCAATGTTGTCAAACCTGGGGAAAACCCAAGGTCTGCAGAAATAGGAGGAAGATCATAAGGAAAAGCTTGTAAGAGAAGAGGAGAACTCCTCAACAACTCAGTGGGGAATGAACATGTCCAGAGAGCAAGGAATGCTAAATTACTCTTGTGTGGATGGATGGGGCACGAGAATAGGAGGTGGTAATGGAATGGAGTAACCCAGAAGGGGGAACGTATGCTTAGATGGAACCCTAAATAGGAATATTGCACATTGAAACAATACATAGGGCTACCTTGAACATTCTGTTTTGCACCTATTATTTGATTACCTTTCCTCTGACTTGCACTGATTGGACACTAGCCTCTAGCAGTCCTACTCAATCTGGCATACAGTTAAGTCCTCCCAAGTCCACTGATGACAATAATGCACCTTCTGCAGCTTACCTGGGTCTGTGGTCATCCAGCATCATCCCGGCAGCGGCTTTGCCAGGATGAGAGTGCAGACACCAACTCTCCCCTCCGCACCAGCTCACTTGGTGCAGAAGGAAGCGCAAAGGCCCCACGTCTTACTGCTGTAGCACAGCTGGATTCTGTCCCAGGCTGCACTGGGGCAGGAAGCACAGCCATTGCACTTCCAGGGCCTCTGCAGCTAAGGTAAGGGCAGGCATAAGCCAGGGAAAACCCGTCAATGATTTGCCACGTGATCGTACCACCCCAGATGGAAGGATGGGATCACAATGATGTCGTGCATAAGTGTCATCGCAGTCCCATCCTTCTCCTGTCCCTGTGGCAGGTTGGAAGGGTAGAACAGAAAGGACCTAAGTTGAACCATAAAGATAGTATGAACTGTGTTTTTTTTAAATCAGTATGTGTTTTAAAGTGGATTGTTGTTTAATGCTTGTTTAATTTTTGTATAGATTCAGATTGTCTTAGCAAAATTGGTTTTAACATCCACTGTAAGCTGCTTTGGGTCCCATAAGGGAGTAAAGCAAGATAGATATTAAATAAGCAAATAAGTTTCTGAAACTCAATGTCCTCCCTTATGAGCATGTCCAACATTGGAAATCCTCAGTAGAGGCCCTGCTGTATGTCCTACCACTGCAAGATGCTAAGATGATGAGTACAAAAGACAACACTTTGGCCATTTCTGCACCGGGCTTCTGTAATGGTGCCGAGCGACCTCTCACGGAGGTCTTCTGCACCCTAGAGTGGACTGGCGTGGACTACTTTTTGTAGTTCCACACCAGAATCCACTCAGGAGTGGCCGGAACTAGCCGCGCTGCGTGTTTTTGAAAAACCTCTTTTTTGAGGTTTTTAAAAAGCACGGAGCGCACAGCCCCGTGCCGCTCCGTCGCCCGGCTCTGACACGGATTTGCAGGCGCGCGCAAGTGCGTTCCTGCAGATCCGCCAGTGGCAGGCTTCTGGCTGGGGAACTTCTCCGGTTGGTGGAGAGCCTCCACCAACCGGAAGCTGCCATTTGGGATGCCGGAAGACTGCGGAGTAGCAAGCTCACGCTGCTCCGCGTGGCGACGGACTTACCCGGCTGCCGGTAAGCTCCGTTTTAGGGTGTTTTCGCCCGTTCCCCCACACACACACATGCGGAAAGGGCCTTTCTCTCTAGCAGCTTCTTGATTGTGGAATTCCTTCCCAAGGAAAGGCTGGCTCGATCCATCTTGAGTTTCTAGCAGACATACAAGACTACACTGTTTAGTAAAGCCCTTGCTCCTGGAACCCAGAATGGCTTTTTCTATTTGTTTTAGGTTTGTGTATTTTTTTAAAGAAAACCATTTTAAAAAACTGGATTTAGTTAGCTTAAAGTCTGGGTTTTCTGTGCATTGTATTCTGTATTTATTTGCTGTGCATTGCATTGGAAATCCTGGTGAACCAAGAGGCAATAAACCAGAGCTTTCCAAACTTTTCTTGTTGGTGACACACTTTTTAGACATGCATCATTTCGCGACACAGTAAGCAGTAAGTGGAGGCAGCCCCTCCACCTGAGCCTGGCCTGCTGCTGCCACTGCCCTTACCAGAGTCTTCCTCAGCCCAAAGCGGCAGTGGAAGCGGGAAAGGCAGCCCCTCAACCTGGACCTGGCCCACCACCACCATCCTCGCCGGGTCTTCTTCGGCCCAGGCCAGTGGCTGCGGCAGTAGGAGAGGCAGCTCCTCCACCCATCACGTTCCTTCAACACACCTACATGCTGCAGCCAACACAGTAACATGTCGCAACACACAGTTTGGAAAGCTCTGCAATAAACAAATGCTTTAACAAATAAATAAAGATTTCACAGTGGCTGACTTTATAGATATATAGATATAGATGAGACAGATATTATTTGATGCATGAGTGAATTTGTAACTGCTTTAAGTAATACTATGGGCTAGTGAAGTCTAAGACTGTTATTGTTGTGCACCTTCAAGTTGTTTCTGACTTATGGCGATCCCAAGGCAAACCTAACGCATCATATTCTGGGGCTGAGAGTGTGTAATGCTCCCAAGGTCACCCAGTGGGTTTCCATGGTTGAGTGCAAAACTGAACCCTGGTCTCCAGGATCATAGTCCAGTGCTCAAACCACTACACCACATAGAAGGCCATTTCCGCACTAGACTGTTATAGCGCTATTATTTCACTTGCAACATCCTATGGAATCCTGGGGTTTGCAGTTTAGGGAGGGGCCTATAACAGTCTAGTGCGGAAATGGGCTCTGTCAGGAAATCCCCGTCTGACTTTCACTTTGGGTATGAATTTACAAGGGAGCTTAGGCAGCTCCCCCAGCCGCATCAGCCTCAGCCCTTCACTCTCCCTCCCCGCTGTGGAAGAGAATAATACTGACTTATTTCATAGGGTTGTTGTAAGGATGACAGCTCTATAAAATAAGTGAAGCACTCTGAACAGTTGAAAGGCATATATCCAATTTAAACATTACTATGATTAACTTTCCTCTTATACTGATTGTTTAAAAAATGATAAACAGTTTCTAGACTTAGGAGTGCTCGTAAAAGCTGACTGAGATATGCTGCGATTATTGTCTAAAAAAAAGTAACTTTCCAAAGATCTCAGAGTCAGTAGTTTTCTTACATAAACATGCTTAACTCTTTTAGGTTACATCCTGCATATGCAGTGAATAGACACTCTATGTTCCAGATTTACAGTGACCAGAGATTCTGCCTTTCCCCTGCTGAGTTTCCATTAGATTATACCATGAAATTTCTGATTACCCCTCATCCAAAAAAATATTCTTCAATAATTCACAAAATATGTAGCTTGTAACAGCAGTCTAAGCTCCTTTTCAAGCTTTTCCAAAATGGCCAACTTCCAGATTCAACAAAGAAATGTAAATTAAAAAGTCATTTTATTTTTCTGTTGCATTTTCTTTATCTCTCAGTTAACATTCACGGAACACTTACAGAGTGCTAAGGAACAATATCCTTTGATGACAAAAGGGGCATGCACAGTAAGCTAGAGTGTTCAGGAGCATTAAAAGACCATTTCTAAATACCTTTTATTCTTTTCCTTTGAGAAGCTTGCCTTTAAGAGAAAGTGGAAGGCGAGAGCCTTAAATTCTTCAAGTAAATCAAGAGCTGGGAGGATTTCAGAGGCTGATCCATCCGCAGTGAAAGCATGGTATGTGTGTGTACATGCATGCGTGCATGCATTTTAAAGAACGTTTGGACAGATAATAAAACTACTGGAGCATTATGATTCATGACCATTTCTTAAAGACAACCTTTCCAAATAACAGATTGCTAGCACTGAAATGTTGCATTGTGATCTCATGGGCTGGCATGTGCTTATAGCAACAAGTCAGTGAAGGCATTCTGGACAGTAAGATGGCACAGCTCCACCACGCCTTGGCCCAGAAGCAGAGGAAAGGCTCCCCCCACCGGCATCCCAACCACCACCACCCTTGACCTTAGAGGGGGAGAAGAAGCAGGCACAGCCCCATCATGCCTAGGCCAGGAAACACATGAAAGGCCTTCCCGCATTCCCAACTGCCACTGCCCTCCCTGGTTTTTGTGTGTCCATTTCTGAATCTTGAAATTCTATCAGGTTCATATTTATTTCATTTATCAAACATTCAACAGCAATAGGTTTTTAGCTGATGTGCTATAAAACAAGATACAATCACAATCTCAATAAAACAGAAAACCAACAAAGCAGTAAATAAAAGGGTGAAAACACCACCATCCACCCTGAAGCAGAAGGTTTAATGGTGCCACTGAGAACATGGAAACTTCTGGAACTTTTCCTTTCTGGCCTCATTATGACCTTAACTAATGTCCCACCATGAACTCTGACCTCTCTTCATTTAAGCTTGTGTGGCAGGGGGGCAGCAGTCGCTGGCCATTTATAGCAGTGGGGTTTCTTTTGGAGGGCTGTGTGAGAAGCTGCCTTCCTGAATGTTCCCACAGAAGCATCTCAGTGAGCCAAAAGCCTGGGAAGCATATCTATTTAAGTCAACCAGCTCATATCAAGGAGTCTATAGTACAGACTCAGCCCCCTGTGTAACTATAGCCCTGCATGGACAAAATTTATACAGGTCACTTGAATGTATGAACAAATGTCATACCTGTCATGAGTCCGCCCTCCATGCATACAGGTTTCCCTGTGTACAGTTGTTTGCAGGAGTGGTGCATGATCTGACCAAAGGGACAACCTCCCTGCAAAGCGGTGGGGTGAGGCAAATGTTTGCATGCTCAGAAGCTTCCATGTGAGCTGGAAGCCTGTGCTATTGGGGCTCCAGTTCCATCCTGAATCTTCCTCATACTCACAAGCACAAACAGAGAAGCCTTTCACCCCTGCAGATGTTTGCACTGTACATATGGGGAGGGACTGTATTATGTGGAGCAGGGAGGATGGACTACATGGGTTTGATGTTGTATGAGGGTTGTGGTGCAATCCATCCTCATTCATATATTCAGGTTGTCATTGTATGCCTTCTTTTCCAATGTATGGCAACCCTAAGGGGAACCTATCATGGGGTTTTCAGGGGCTGAGAGTGTGTGATACACCCAAGGTGAGTTTCCATGGCTGAGTGGGGAATTGAACCCTCTATCCAGGGTCATAGTCTGATGCTCAAGCCATGACACTATACTGGCTCTCTACGTATTCAGGTAAATCACTGAAATCACACTTGACACAGGTAGTGAAGATTGCCCTGATTACAGAAGGGTCATTACACTGCAGTGCTAGGTCACACCATTGTGCAACCAAATGCACAGGAGGCTGCACAGCTTTGACTCTTCCATTGCCTAGCAGTTGCTCCAACTCTCCATCCACCACTGAAGACTGCACTAACTGCACCTTTTAGGCAGCATCTCTAAGCTCATACAACCACATCATAGGGCTTGCACATCCCTGAATAGGATGTCACCATTGCGGAACATATCAAACAGGCCAACTGTTTGCATAATGGCATTTACACCAATGTAAAACCACAGCAGGATTCCAGTGAAATCCTAAAATCTTTCTTTGGTATTAAAGGAATAGTTATTGTGGCACATTATGGAAACTTATCTTTTAAAAACAATACCACCTTTATAGGGTTATATTTTTAGTTCTCCCCCATTCCACGCTATTCCTATTTGCAAACCAGGAACCCATCCATAGTGGACAATTATAGCATTGTTATTTCCCTTTACTGTCATGGCTGCTTCCTGTGGAATCCTGGGGTTTATAGTTTGATCAGAGGTACTAGAGTTGCTCTTTGGCTGAGAATTCTAAATGCCTAAACTGCAATTCCCAGGATTACATTGGATGGAGTCATGACAAGTGCAACAATAATCTATATTTGTCTACTTTGAATAATCTCCAAGTTTGTTGTTCTCTTTTTTCTTTAGCAGATTGTTTCCCACACACACACCCATTGTCACTCCACTTTCTAATGAAAGTCAAAGAAGAGCTTGCAAGAAATCAAAACATGTCCACTCCCTTTTGACATTTTCATTGGTTCTACCTAACAGAAATGTTAATGCTGTTATCACTATTGGGAGTCCACTCCTGTAGACCGGTATAGATGTGTGACATTTTTTGCTAACATTTCAGCCTTCGTCTGGAGGAAAGCACAGAGTAAGAATTTCATTTGTAGCAGATGAAGACCAATGATTGAAATGCATCTGGCCTGTTTGAATGAAGACTTGCCAAAAAACTTTAGCCATTCAGTTTCCTTCAGTTATTGATTTATGCCATCTGGGCCTTCAACCTTAATCCTATTTATAATTTTGGACTCTGTAGTTTTTAAGTTTTAACAATGCAATATTTAATAGATTTATTACAGCTAATATCTAATAATATTTGTTATGTACTTATATATATATTATACCCTGACTTTGTTTATTCTCTTGTTTTTTGTAAATGAGGTTCTGTATATTTTTCCTTTTATATGTCAAGAACAGCTCTGAAATACAGATTTTGGAAGATGATTTTTTAAAGTTTTCCCTGGAGCCGTTTCACTTTAACACTGGTCAATTGTTTTTGTTTCATTTTCACATCCTACTGTTTCTGTTTTATATCATAGTCACATTAGAGTGACACAAAGCATCCTAGATCAATATTCTGCATTAGCTGTTTATTTAAGTATACTGAACTAAGTAACCTCTGCTCACCCCACCACTCCCAAACTTGATGAAAATGACATTCACCTATGCTCACCTGCAGAATGGACCTCCTTGCAGCCAAAGCCCAGCAAAGTAGATTGAGGGTGGAGATACAATCATGGCAATAGGGTCACAATCATGACTAAGTAGAAATTGTGAATATGAAACAGTTATGGGTGAGTAAATCTAAATAACTGTTCCACAGTCAAAATCACTACTTGGTCAAGATTGTGATGCTATTGCATTGATTGTAACTTGCCATCAACCTGCTTTACCAGTCACCAGCTGCATGGTGAGCAAGAAGTCCATTCTGCCAGCAAAAGGAGTATAGATGAATGATTTTCCTTTAGTTTTTTTTTTTTTTTTTGGGAGGGGGGGCCAGGAGAGTTTTCTTAATCAAGTAGTTAGCTAAGTACTTGATATAGATTGCTGACCGTCTACACTATACTAAAAGTTAACTAATAAGGAATAAATAAAATAATGAAGATTTTTTTTAAAAAAAGAGTTCTCTGGAGCACAGTACAAACTTTCAGTACTTATAGAAAATTGAACATGTGTATTTGCAAAGCGATTAATGTGGCTGGATACCATCCAGATTCTTTTGTGAGTTGTTGGC
This sequence comes from Cyclura pinguis, assembly GCA_030412105.1. Classification (NCBI taxonomy): domain Eukaryota; kingdom Metazoa; phylum Chordata; class Lepidosauria; order Squamata; family Iguanidae; genus Cyclura; species Cyclura pinguis. Next base: position 127,098,828 of record CM059599.1, read on the forward strand.
ACCCTGAAAAACTATTTGACGCAACACTGCTTTCTTATAAAGATGGTAGCAGAGGAGATACCCCTTTGATTGCATTATGAAGGCAGGTTCCCAACTTTGTACACAGGAGTGCAAATGTGGTGGGGGGGGATAAATCAGGGATGTGTGGGTGGGTGTTTGCATGCATGAGCATGTACATGTGTTGAGATAAGGTGCCAGAACCAAGCGAGCAAGCAAAAAAAAAAAAAAAAAAAGAGGCCTGGTTCAGAGACAATTTTGCAGAGGCTCAGAGACAAGGAGTTCCTTGGCTAGCTTTATTCTCCATGGTGGGAGAAACTGATAGGCGGCAGGAAAGCAATGAATGACTTAGCCTCAGCCAAGATTAGATCAATCTTTTTATTGGTGCCAAAAATTACCAGGGTATACTTACAGAAGCCATAAATCAAGAAACTGTTCTGTATTTCTTTCTTTTCTTAAAATCAGCAACAGCTTTCAAAGTAGGAAAAATTAAATGAATGAGACAGTGCTAACTTGAATTGGTGCCTTTGCACTTGAAATTCGTTCCTAGGTTTTGTTTCAAAATGCTGCACCAAGGACCCGGGACTCCTGCAGGGCTCTTTGGCCAGGGGGAGGCAACCGAGGAGGCTGGGACTAGGGAGAGCTCTAGTAGTAGCATAAAGCCCTACAGGTGTTTGATGAAGCCCCCTTCTGAGGAAAGGTTACAACATTTGGGGTTGTTTAGCTTAGAAGGAAAAGGAATAAGAGGAGAGGTAACAGAGAGGTATAAAATGATGCATGGAGTGGAGAAAATAGGAAGAAACTTTCCTCTTTCTTAAACCCAGGGTCATATATTGAAGCTAAACAGTTGGAGATACAGAACAGATAAAAGGATATCTCTTCACACAGTGTATAGTTAGTGGAATTCACTACCACACTATGTAGTTAGGACTACCACCTTGGATAGCTCTGAAAGGGATGGGATAAATTCAGTGAGGATGAAGCCTCCATTGTCTACTAGTCAGATGGCTACATATCTCCTCCAGTATCAGAGGGAGTATGCCACAGTGGATTAGCTGCTAGAGAGCAGGAGATAGTTGTACTCATGTTCTGTTGGTGGGCTTTCTACAGACAACTGATTGGCTGCCGTGTGAACAGAATGTTGGACTATATAGGCCTTTGGTCTTATCCAATATGGCTCTTCTTATATTCTTATGGGGTACACAAACCTAGGAACACTCCTAGGTTGAAGAGGTAGGTCTTGTTTGGATCTGTAGTCTGCTGGAAATCTATCTGTAACAAGAAGCAGAAACTGTAGACCCAGAGCAGGTAGAGAAAAGGTAGCTCTGTCATTTTGATCATTGCTACATATTATCTCATCTGGTGGAGAGATGTACTTCAGTTCTATATGGTGTGCGTTCACTGTGTTCACTGATCTTAAATCAGCTCCTGGCTTAATCCTGAAGGAAATTGATTTACTATAGTCTAAGTAAAACAAAATAAAATCAAAAGAATATTATTCTTCATTAGATGCTTACATAATCAGGCTTCTAACCAGACTAGATGTGGGCAGCAGTTGAAGTCTTGTGATCAAGTTTTGCCATGAGAAGTGTCAAACTGGGTTGTATTTGGGCCCCTTTACTTTTTATGTATTCTTTGAGGACCTGGCTTCTGATCTTTAAACTGTTGAATCCTGCTGCTCAAGACTATTTTCTGTAAGACTATTGTAGTATGCCAACATTGCTGACCTACTTTTTTTGGTCACAATAGGTCTATACCATTTACTTGATTTTAGGCTCATTGTTCTTAAGAACCACTTGTTTATAAATTATACTAAGTCCAAGATAAGAGTTTTTATGAAAGGCTGCAAGAGGTACAAATAGGTCTTAAAGGGAAATAAAACTGAATAACACACTCATGCAAATACTTGGGCAATGAAAATGCAGTCTTTTGGTTGAAGCATTGGAAGCAGGCAATTGATTCTTCTCACAGCTGCAATCAACAGGCCAACTCACAGTGTCTTTTTTTGGTGTTGGAGGTCAGAGGGTTTAATCTTCTGTGGAATGTTACCCTTTGCTCATCTGTGTTATATAGCCAAGTCTTTGATCCAGCTTAGCATTGATATTCACATATGGATCTTACTTTCAGCTGAAAAGCATCCAGCCAAGACTCTTAAGAAAGACCTCAGGTTTACCACCTTCTGTGGAGAACATATCTATGTAAGTGGAATTGAGTATACAACCAGCCGAATGTCAAGCTTGAGTAATTTCTCCAAATGGTGGTTATTTCAACTGTTTCTACTGCTCCTTCTATTGACATTTGCCTACTGGTTTTTTTTATTCCTGTTGCTTATGCAAAAAAAAAAAAAAAGATTCTTAGGGTGGATTTCTCCCTGAGCTTTGAGATAACTGTGTCCTAAAGAAGGCTCAGCTCTCTTTTATGCAGATGGACCTGCAGTTATTGTTAGTGGCCATACACCTCCATGCTTTGTTATGAGCTAATTGGCAAAATATATTAATTGGCAGATATGTTTAATATAAATTATACATGCTTATGGCTAAAAGGCCATGTGGAAAAGGGAAACTGGCTGGATAGCAGCCCAAAAGGTAACTTCACCATGGCCAGGTTGTAGGTTCACAGACGATTAGCCAAGAAAGCATGACTAATGGCTCTAAGCTAATCCTCTCAACAAAAACAATAGTCAAACCGCCCAGGTGCAGGCAAGCACCCCTGCTGTGTGCATTTCCTACCAAAACCTTACCCAGTCACCTTACCCAAGCAAGACATCGAAACAATCAGTCCATTCCAGACCCCTTTTCTCTACTCTACCAGGAAGCAATTAATTCAGACCACTTCAGGGAGGGAAATAGAGTATAAAAATCCCCAGTTTTAAGCAAGTACTTTGCAGTTCACCAGTTGCTGAATGTCTCTCTGCCACCTTGATTCCCAGCTGTGTACTGCCCCTAGACACACAAGTCTGAGCCACATTGCTGCTGCTTCACTACTCTTCTGGATTGGTAATTATAACCCAAAAACCTCAGCCTCACTATCCATAATTTTTCTTCCCTTTATCCTTCGGTTAGCTCTTATATGAATGTGTGATTGTCTATATCTTGTATACATGCAAGAGTAAATTCCCCTCAGTAAAACACATTTTTAGTTTACTTTTTAATCTCTGGGTGGTTCTTTCCTGTGTGACCTCACAAACATAGGTGAAAAGATTTTGTTAAGTTACCCCCCTCTCACAGGCCTCCTAATTTTTAGCTAATTAATTCCTCTCTGTCACGTGGAGGTACTGGCATTGCAGGTGGACCCTGAGTTACCCACGTTTTGGGGTAACACTACAAAATCTTGCCCTCTACTGTCCTAAAGTAATCTTCCAAATTATGAAATTGCCTCAGCCCCACTATACATTAACTATTTTCAAATAAAGGAGAGCATTTTATGTACTCTTGCTTTAATGTACTGGCCTCTGATTTGCTAACCTGGCCCATTCAACAACAATTCATTCGAATGACTTTGTCCTTGTGGACCCAGAGCACACCTGGAGCTTTTATGCTAAATTTTGTATAGGTGGCCAAACAAGAGGAAGGTTTTCCTTTTTTCTGAAATTTTATTCAAAAGACCCTGTAAAATTCTGACGTCTTTTTGTTTAAAGGATGAGTCCACCCATATTACTAAGGCCATTTTGACACTACACTGCTATAGTGCTATTATTCCACTTTCAACATCCTATGGAATCCTGGGGTTTACAGTTTAGGGAGGGGCATTTAGAATTCTCAGCCAGGGAGCTCTTTGGCCTCAGGAAGCTACAAACCCCACAATTCCGCAGGATGTTGAAAGTGGAATAATACCACTATAACAGTATAGTGCAGAAATGGCCTGAGATATTACCAAGATAAGGCAAGATACATTCTTTCTAGATTCAGTACACATTAGGAAAACACCTGTTATAGCTTCTTTGTGATTTTATTTATGTATTAGTGTATTTACCCAGCATTGCCCAGGATTTTATTATTCTCACAGGTAATATTGGTTAGAAATACCTCAGGAATTACCTTACCTTACCTTAGGAATTAGATGTGATTGAAATACACAGATTTGATATCCTGTGTCTGTAATTCCCCAAACTGCCTTGCCCAGTACCTGTAACTTTTCCCCACATTCCCCAGTCCAATCTGTATTCAGAGTTGTTAACATACAGAGGCTGAGTTCCTGAGGGAGTACACTGCCTTTCTTCTTGCTGCTGGGCCTCGTCTTCATAGTAACTGGCTGAGGCCCAAGAGCTCTCCGGCTGAGTATTCTAAAGGTCTCTCCCTGAACTGCCAACCGCAGGATTCCATAGAATCTTCACAACCAGCCAATCATATGATGTCTTCTCGCTTCACACAGCCAATCATATGAGGTCTTCGCCTGCCTGACACAAACAAACAGACAAAGTCACTCACAAACTTTTACTTATATATAGTAGATTAGCTTCCTATCTTTAGTTTGATCAGCTTGGTTGCCTTATTGTTGTTGGTCTGTGACTGGAAGAAATTATACATTCAACTACAGGGATATATTGGGGGCTTTAGAGGGAAGGAGAATAAGGACAAAGTCTTATTGTATGATCAAAACTTCTCATACTTGGTTTTGCCCCATGTTTAAATAGGCATTGCATCCACAACCTTGGAAATGCATTATTCAAGGTTAGCAATAGGAACTATATCTGAAAACATTTGGGAAAAAATGCTAAAGAAAACTTGTTTCTTGAGTGTTAGGAAACTCTAAGGAGGACAGTTCTACACTGATGGGAATCTTCACTGTTCAGGGTTTATTGCTGAGAAAATGTCAACATGGGGGGATGTACAGAAAACAGCATTTTGTGTGCAGGAAAAAACAATTTCTGAAAAGAAAAGATTGTTGTTTCCTGTGCAAAAAAAATTAGAATTTTGCACATCATATGTCTCAAATTGCCCATAGTCTCCAAAAACTTTTGTAGCTTTTGATTTTCTGGCAGCAGGAAGAAAATGGCTATGAGAAAATTACTTCTTGCTTCCTTTGAGAATTAAATTAGCCAAGAATTTTATCCCTATTCAAGGTATTAGAACCATTTTTGCAACTGGAATTTCTACCAGTCACAAAGTTATTATTTTAGTTCAATGTATGCATAGTCATCAGTCAGACATCTGCTATATGAGGGATTTTCTTCCCCACCACAACCATTAAATGAACTCTTGATCTGTCACTGTTTGAAGTGCACTCCAAGCTCCTTGTTCAGGGGGGAAGAACTGAAGAACTCTGATGGAGAGTTTTTAAGAAAACCACTGAAAATCTTGTGGAGGGAATCTGCAAATTTTTCTCTTATCTTATAAAACAGTCTCCCCATTGTCAGCAGTTTGCATGCCACATGATTCAATGTGGGTTTGGAGAGTCTTCCACAGTAAAAAGAGAATGTGAGCAATTCTGAAGAAATATTCAATAAGACTAATGATATTTCTTGGGGAGGAGTTATCACACATCCTACCCTAAGACCAAACCTTGCTGAGGGGTGAATACCTTAAGAATTTCTTGCCAAATACATTGTGAACATGGTTAAATATGGAAGCGTAGCATATCCTCTTCGATGGCGTACATCAGGTTAAAAAAATGGATATGAAAATAGAAACCATAGGTTATTTTTCACTCACACCAACCTTTTGCACCAGAAATAGTCCCCCACAAATCTATTGTGAAATCACAGTGTGTATAGTGTTGGTCACTGCATCACAGAAATGATATTACAGAGTACCCAAAGGGGAACCCAGAATGACCAAGGTCTTCAGCAACTTTCCTATGAGGAAAGTGTGCATGGTTTGTGGATTTTTAAGCTCAGGAAGAAAGTTGAGTAAGGGGAGTTGAACCAGATGTGTACAAAATTATGTGTAGCGTGGAAAAATTGTGTAGGGAGACTTTTCCCCCCCACCGTTTCTCATAATACTAGAAACTGAGGGACACCCATGAAAATAAATGAGAGCAGATAAAAAGTACCTAACAAAGCACACTGTTAAACTATGGAACTTACTGCCACAAAATGGCGGTGGCCTCCATGGCTTTAAAAGAGGTAATAGAAAAATTCATGGAAATAAGATTATGGCTACTAGTTTTGATGACTGTAGGCTGTGCTAGGATGACAGTCAATATGTGTCTGAATATCAGGTGCTAGGGAACAAGGGAAGAGAAAGTTATTGTTTCCATGATCTGTTTTGGAATCTGTTTTTGCTTCTGAATGGGAAAAAGTATATTAGGCTAGATAGGTTTTTGGTCTGACCAGACAAACAAGAAAAAAAGAATTACATTTCAATGGCCCGTAGAAAGCGAGGCAGTCAAATAGAGTCAGCTTCCTCCAGAATCTGCTGCCTGAAGTGAGTATTTTGCATGATCAGTGCTCTAAGAAGAGGCTCATCTGGGAGTGATTCATGAGTAGAATTCTCCTTGCCAGACTATGACCACTATACACAATCCTGATTGTGCTGATGTCAGTGGCTAAATTCCCACTGACCTTTATGGAGTCAGGATTGCCTCTTTTGTGTTTCACATGCCTGAATTGCTTATTGCCTAACATAAGGAGGAACTTAAGCATAATGACATGGATGTTGCTGAGAGCGGCATAATGATATGCAGATTTTCACATTGTTCGCATCCCCAAAGGACACATTACTTGGAGCTGACAATAAACAATGAAAACAGGCATACCTCCATATGCCTACTTTTAGTGCTCCAAATTTTTTTTCAGCACAATGGAACAACATCTAATAAAACAATGCCATTTTTTAATTAATCTATGGTTTGTATTTATATGTGCTCCAACCCAAGAGATATAAATGAACAGGAAAAAATACACTATGGTTAAAAATTAAGAATGTAGGATTTCACAGGAAGAAAAAAAGAGCTCTGTGAAAACATGAATTTCACAACTATAAATGCTCTTTAGTTTATTATTATTATTGAATTGCTATAATTATATACCTTCCCCACTCCTTTTTCTACAATGGAACTCAAAGACTCAGAATTCTTAGTGGGGTCTACCATCCTCAGCTTCAGAATGATGGCCATGTGATCTGTACATTCAGACTCCATGTGTAAACTTTCACTTATCTCATTCTTGTACGTAGAAATGGATAATTTCAGAAGTTTTCTTACGACTGCATGAGATTATGAGAGTTTTATGTATTGTTAATGCTTTTGTGCATTTTAGGACGTTTTAATGAGAAACTTGTACTGAATATCTTGGATTTTGTGTTAAAAACAAAAACCTCAATATTCTTGCACATAAACAGTATTTTGTGAAAAATAAATTGTTTTCTATGAAAAAATATTGGCCAAAATCCTGTATGGGAGATGTCTGTGTTTAAGTACTGTTGTTACAGTGCTATGCAGTGAATCTCAGCCTGATTCTCCTAATCCACACTTGCTGGGAAGCAGCCACTGTGATTGATGGAAGCTCACATGAGAAGCCGCTGGCTGCTGTTTCCGCCCCTTCCAGTGAGTGATCTCCTGTGTGACAGGCAGAAGCAGGGTCCCTTTCACAATATCCCCTTGCTCTGGAGATCACTTGGCAAAGAGGGTATTTCAGGCCTGCCAGTCAGCTGCTTCCCAAAAAGGTAACAGATCCCCATTAACTGCAGCAGCTGCTGGGGGACTTTCACCATTCCTATGCAGGCCCTAAACAAAGAGTTGTGTAGGGATTTTGAACATGGAACAGTCATGTGTGCATAACTCTAGATTACACATTCATAACTACCATAAAGGATTCTGGCCATTAATTTTTGAGTAAATGATGTTTTGCAAACATATCCTGAAAATGTGTTTTAAAAAAAATAGTAATCAATTATTTTCTTACTCTGTCCATAAATCCTTTTTTTTATCTTAACTTAGCTTTTTTCTTGTATTAAATTTTAAAATTACCAATATTCAGATTTGAATTACGACCTTTTTGGCTTCTAACATTTAAAGTTCTTTGACAAAAATAGAGATATTTCTTCCTCTCTCTCCCATCCTGCTTTTAAATTTGCAAGCTAGCTACTGCAGAGTTGCCTGATGGCAACAAGTGTGAATTGTCATGTTGCCTCAGAGCTGCACAGTTCAAGGCTTCCCTCTGTATGGTACTGATCCATGTCCCAGCTGCTCCACTTTCGTCACAAAAAGACCCATGCAAAGTGGACCTTGTCATATGGGTGGGCTGTTGCAGCAAGTAAGAGAACTATTTTTTTGCCCCAGGGTGAGCTGCACCACAAAATTTTGATCTTATTTTCAATTTAAAAAATTACACTGGGAGTCACTTCCAGTTTTAACTTTCAAGTGTTTTGGGAGGGTGCATTTAGCTGGAGGAGGTTTGAGACTGTTTCAAAGGAAACCATCACTCCTTGAGGCCTTCAGAAGAGTTGATTTGTTATTTGCAGACCTCTTCCACTCCTTTTTTTCCCTTAAATTTTGAGAGCAATCCATGACCTTTCAGAGATTCTAGGGGCCACAAAAATGGTTTGGTAGGGACCACATGCTGGCTTCGGGCTGCACAATTTCCACCTCTATTCCAGAGAGATGGGCAATCTTCCAGTATCACATCTGTTCTGCCACAGATCCCATCTGGGCAGCCTTGGTTCTGACTTAATCTTGAAAGTGTATGGTATATCTCTCTCAGCAAGAAAGAGAGGGGATGGAGATAGAGCTGGGCATATAGTGTCAATAGTCACATGAAATGGGGTAATTGGCTGCACAAGGAATGCAACAATTCCTCCTCTTCACTTAAACAAACAAACGAAAAGGAAATATATTTTCCTTCAGGGGTAGCTTGCCTTTGCACATGAGTTTCATCTTTTCCAAAATGGCAGCTTTTGAACTGCAAAAATCTGACTTGACTCTCTCCAAATTCCCTGAAGTATGCTTATAGTCCAAGTTCCTCAAACATTGCAGAGAAATACCTTGGCAAGAAAAGAGCAAATCCCCCGTGAAGCCTGCAGACAGGAACAGTAAGTCTCACCAAAGGGAAGTGGGAAGGGAACCTTGCTTGAATTAGGCACCAAGGTTTGGAAGGAAGGGGGGCATTCATCAGCAACCTAAATAAATAAATGAAACTTTATCATTTCCAAAACAAATTGTTCCTCCCATTCTATGGGAAGGCGTAGCCCATCTTTGGTCAGAGGTTTCCTGGCGATTACAAAAATCTACCCTTAACAGAACAAAAATATGGATCAATGGATAAATGCAGCGTAGTATTGTCATTGGAGGGAAAATAAGCAAAGAAAAATACAACTTCAAGGAGAAGAATGTGTTTCTCTAATTAGGAATGACTCCAGCTAAAAAGGTTGGGGGAGATACAGCATGTAAAATTTACAACATTCTGAGCTTTCAAAACACAAGGAATTTAAGTAACCTGTTTGGGTCTTTAAAAATAAGAAAAGAAAAATTGTATCTACCTGCTCCCTTTTTCCTGACACAGATAGCACTTGCTCTTTTAAGTACAATGTCCACAAACTCTTTTAAGTACAATGTCCACAATAATGAGAGTTTAAATGGTGTCAAGCACTAGTAAAACTGCACAGTGAAGAATAGGAGTGTGGGAAGTGGAATATCAAGGACTGAGAAGAATGTTCATCCAGCTGTCTGGCCATAAATCTCCATGCAGAAACTTGGTTCATCAACAGAGTATTGGTAAAGAGCTGGGTCAGGGAAGTAATGACACTCTGCCGCATAACAGTTTCTTCCTGGGCATCCTCCAGGACAATGCCCACAAGTACGAGTGTTCATTCATTATTTTTCTTTATCTCCCACCTTTCTCTGAAAAGCGGGATCATGCAGGGCGCACAATTTTTTTAAAAAGAATAATAATAATAAAGCACAATTAGATAAACTCTTGTAATAAACCTTGAACAGAAATCAATCTGAAAACTTATAAATGAAGAAAGTACAGCATCCACCAGGTAAAAGCTGTCTTTCCAATAACCCACCAATTGTCAAAAGTCTGCCTCAGTTTTTAATCTTTGCCTGCAAATGGAAGGACAACAGGGTCGGGGGCCTCCATGGGAAAGGAGTACCAGAGAATAGAAGCAGCCACAGAGTATCCCTTCTCATAGGTCAGGAGATCATACAAATTATCCCCATATTTTGATTGCCTGCACGGTCTCCTCACATCCACACATAGTCATCTAGATTTAATTATATAGGCCACCATGAAAGGGTTCCATCCTAAAGGTAGCCTAAAAATAAGTTTAATAAATGAATACAACAGATGGAAATTGTCTGTCTGTTAACTCTGCTTATATTTACCATGTATCTCTTGACACCAAGATACTCACTTTTCACAAAAGGAGAAACTGTAAAGCTACACAGACCTTATGAAGCTGCCAAACTTGAACTTTTTAAATCGTTAGTCATACTTACTGTATAGTACACCTATTGAAATCAGTTGGGTCTAAGATAGTTTACTCTAGACTAAGTTTATTTCCAACCTCAAATATGTGACATTGGGCATAGATAATCCAGCAATTAAACTGTAAAATAGCATTGCCCTGGACAAACCTGGAATTCAGGGCTGAAAATCCAAATGTTTTCAGTTCTGGGCACTGGTGCAATACAACCTATTGACTCATGCTTGTGGTAAGAGTAAGATTTGGTTTAGTCATCTCTTTATGATTATGAAGCATATAAAGGATTAGTGCTAGCAGTCATCTGTTTCAAAGAGGAGCTGATAGAAGCTTCATCTATCATCTCACAAAATTCACAATTAACAAACCACAAACATCTGGGAAAATATTCTTTAAGATGGTCACAGTGCCATGTACCAGATGTGCCATAAAGTCCTCTACACAACTATGTGCATGTGGGTCTGATTTAAAGATTGTTATGGATTATTAATTGTTTTATGGCCATGTTCTTCCAGCTGGAATCTGTTTTTAGCAGTAAGATAGTTTCCAGTTTTTAAATATAAAAGCAAATGTAGCTGTGTATCGTTAGATAATTAATTAAGTTCCAAGTATTCTATCAGGGGTTATTCACACTGTGGGCATTCTGCTCCATATCTGGTCTCATTTCATGATTCACAGTGTTACTCATGAGGTGATGCTATCACCTTTTAGGTCTTTAGGGGAGTCTGAATGAATCACAAGAAATTCTTACCTCGGAAGTATGCTAGTCCTGCCCCACGCTCTCTCCCTTACTCTTCTCATGTGAAGAAAAATAAGTCCAAATAGGGAAGCTTCCCCTATACATGGACATTCTCAGTGTGAACAGGAACAAAATCAGGATTCCCCAGACACATGGGAGTTCTCATGTTCTATGTGAGGATAGCAATAATATTGAAGATGCAGGAGAACAGAGCTACTGTCCTCTCCATCTCATGCATTGATTTAATATGCTTCCCAAATGGGTGAATGGATTGACTCTCCATGCACAAGTATAGTATTTGAATATTGGTAATGTACTGTGTTTAATGCATTTTACTGTTTTAGGACACCTTGAGGAGAACCAATGTGGTGTAGTGCTTTGACCATTGGACTAAGAGCCTGGAGACCAGGGTTCGATTCCCTGCTTGGCCATAGAAACCCACTGGTTGACCTTGGGCACATTACACACTCTCAGCCCCAGAAAATCCTGTGGTAGATTTGGCTTAGGGCCACCAGTCAGAAATGATCTGAAGGCACACAACAAAAACAAGGACACCTTATATCCAAGCCTTGGAAGATTAAGAGTAAATAAGTTCTTTAAAAAAAATTGTTGGTCATTGTGGGAATAAAATCCTGGACTACTCCAGCCCATGTTTTCTTATTTTGGCCAAAGTTGGCCACTGTGTTGGAGCATAGCACAATTCTGTTCTCACAGTTTCTATCTATCTATCTATCTATCTATCTATCTATCTATCTATCTATCTATCTATCTATCATGTTCATCCAAACCTTTATATTGCTGGAATCTTGTATTCTTCCTTTCAAAGGTCCCATGCTTCCCAAGAACAGTGATGGTCCCACAGTTTGCAAAGGGAAAGCAGAGAACAGCCAGTATACCACAGATGAATCCAGTGAACAACAACAGCGAGTAGATGCCACTAAAACCAATTAATGCTAAAATACATTCCAGAGTAGTCAGCTAATGCTCATTTGCAGCTTGCTAGTGGGTTTCCTCAGTCCACTAGACAATGTATAACTCCACAGCTGCTCTTTGTCGGAATCTTTAACATTTTTTTTAAAAAAAAATGCCATGCAGTTTGGAGACAGAACACAAGACTTAAGGCAGAAGGGCAAAGGAAAGTTATAATCAAATCTCTGCTTTGTTCACTTTATTCCTTGGCGTTGATCTTAGCGCAGGCTCTTGTTTGATCAGAGATGTATTTCCAGAGATGGTTCCAGCATTTGTCAAGATTACTGGCAGACGGACCGTCTTACCATGATATGGCATAAGACAGATGGCATCCTGGCTACAACTCAAGGGAAATTCTGACATAAAAATAAAGAATTTGCAAGACCAGAGAGCATCTGGCTTGGCATTTCCCTCATCAGGTAAAACAGCAGGACCCCTCTTACCTTCATAGACAAGGGCCAGGCAACCTCAGCTGGGATGGGTCCTATCTTGAACTCACTACGGGCTGCATCCTGAACAACAGAATATAGGCTGGAAATACCACTCTAAAATAACTGGGAAATGTTTTAAGACAAATTATGAGTTGTTACTGAAATTCAGTGGAAAGCTACAAAAATCCTTTTCAAATGAGAATTTCCTGCTTGTTCCTGTTTGAGAATGCCCAATTTGCTATTACAGGTTAGTGGCACAATTTTTTGGGTGTGTGTGTGTGTCAAAATTGGCCCTGGGACACACGCACAAAGAAGGAGGACCAAAGAGGACAGAGACCTGCATAAAATTGTGTATCACTCCAGATTTGAATATAATTCAATAGAAAGAGAATCCATCTCATGATGTTGACGAAGAAGACTGCAACAAGGTGATGTATGTGCTTGTTCCGCCAGCTGTCACTGGGGCTGAGAAATGTCAGGACTCCTGCTCTGGACTCACCCAGGAAGTAAAGGAGTATCTGGAAGTATCAAGACTTTCCATTTCTTTTTTAATTTCACCTGCCTGTTCCCAGGTTTGCATCCAAACTCTTGAAATATCCCAGGTTTCCCTCAGTCCCACCCCTTGTGTCCTTCCTCCTCCCCCTCCCACCGTTCATGTGCCACATCTAGAGTCATGCCACATTTCAGAAATTGATTTTCACCAATTTCTTCTCGGCCTTCTTTATTATTATTCAGGAGTCATAGTCAAAGTGCTAAAGTACTTTACTAACACTACACTAGTTCAACATTAAGATCATTGTCTTTCGGTACAAACATTCCTCATCCCCTCACTTGCTTCCTGTTGAATCTATATCCTGGAAGCAAAAGCTCGGTTTTACTGGTGGCAGCCTTCTTAGCTATTTCCAGAATTATACAGGTAGGCTCTCAAGAAGGTATACATTTATTTTAAGAAAATACTGGGTTAATTTAAACTAACCTGGGGAAGTAGGAATGAAAAGTCCTTGATAAAATATTTCCCAGGAAATACTTCAGGACTAAGGAACTGTCATGTGGATCTCCAAATAAAACTAATTTGTACAGGAACAAAACTTGTGATTTCCAGAGGCTTTTTTTTTTCTTGTATGAAGAGGCTCATGGTCCTTTCAGGGCTTTTTATCTTGAAACCAAACTTGAGCTGCTCTTGAGATGGAGCTCTTGAGATGGAGGATGCCTTAGATCAGTCAACTAGGCTTAGTAAAAGAAGGCCTATGCCCTCTGTACCACCCATTTACACCATAACTCCACCATATGTGACTTCAGGTTGAATCAAACATCTGTGTAAGAAAATAAGAACTCTCAGTAGCAAGCATTTGCTCACTAGGACAAAATGTCTCAGGAGACAGAAAGAAAGAGAGACAGACAGACAGACAAACAGAGAGGGCTACCTGGCAATTAGTTGGTAGCCACAAGGGCCATCTTAAGACATTTGAGACAAAAAACAAAATGACAAACTCTACCCCCAATTCTTTGCAGAAAAGCTGACTGAACCAGCAGCTGAATTGCACTTCAACTCTGGGGCCATTTCCGCACTAGACTGTTATAGTGCTGTTATTCCACTTTCAATATCCTATGGAATCCTGGGGTTTGCAGTTTAGGGAGGGGCCTTTGAGGATTCCATAGGATGTTGAAAGTGGAATAATAGCACTATAACAGTCTAGTGCAGAAATGGCCGAGTACTGGAACAATAGTCTCTGCTTCATATGAAAGCAGAATTCAGCTTAGAAGGTTCAAGGAAGAGGCAACTGCCTTCATTCTGCCTAATGGTAAGGCCAGCCTTGGATAAAGGCAAACATGAGGAGTGCCTTTGTATCTGTATTTTTGATAAATGTCTTATTTTCTATCAGGCACAATGGTTCATTCACAGCCATCTCTACAAACATTCATCTCCATTTATATTAGACTTTAGATCATATAAGAGAATAAGTACTTGTAGCTTTATATTACAAGAAGACATGTCCAAATGTAATGGAAACATTTTAGAGAAAACTGCTCTGTCATCTTCCCACACATGTATTAACCTTTGCTCTATAAATCAGAGTCTTTCTTCAATCCTTCTTCAAATCATGCCTGTTAATTATTTAATCTTTCTCACTCATGATGGATCTTGACTTTATTACCTAGGCAGGGAAATGAAGATCTTCCAAGGTTATCTGTTTCTTCTTGTCTTCTGTCTAGCGGGGAGGGGGAAGGAGTTCCATCCATATGAAATTGTAGGTAATGATTGTAATATGACACAGGGTGATTTAATTATGAGCAGTGTAATCCTGAGATCTACTCAAAAATTAGTTTTATTGAGTTCAACAGGATTTCCTACCAAGTAAATGTGTGCAGGCATAATGGAATACAGCAGTTCACAACCAGTTTTTACCACTGATCATGTCTCTCTTACTTCTTTCCAAAACCAAACAAAAAACAATCCCTGTGCTGCAATTCCAGAAGGCTGGTCTCAATACAGTATGGGCATGGGGGGGTGGGGGGGCAGTAAATAAAATAATTAGCACCAAAGAGTAACACAGGCCTGAAATAGGTCTGACTTGACCAGGACCTGAGGTGAATGAACAACCAGGATGCTCCTGATATTATTGCCAGCATTATTCAACAGAGAGCCCCCAAAGGCTGCTGTAAATGGAGTATCTTTCCTGTCTTGCGTTGCCTCCACCCCAGTACTTTTCATTTATGAAATGGGTTTAAACAGAAAGAGCATGAAGGGAGAGAGGGAGGGAGGGAGGAATTGATGTACACTAAAGAAATCTAAGGGGAAAAAACACCTCTGTAGGTTAGCAGAGGTTTAATTAAATGCACATTATTCCAATTTATTGGCTGGAAGACAGAGAGTAAAGACTCACATTAATCTATGTACATAAATGTTAATCTATATGGGTTGTATATTTGACAATTTAGCTGCATTCCCCACGACCCTTTCCCCCCAAAACACTATACCCAGACCCACAGTTTTCAACAAGGAATAGAAACAGACTGTGGAGAGCTGAAAAATTTATTCTTCACTCTCTCCTACAGAGAAAGTTTACCTTTCTTTTATTGTTCTTCCCCTCATCTAAGATGAGTACATTCTGGCTATGGATCTTCTTTGTACTGGGGGAAAAAAAACATGACGGAACCCCACCCATTGCTGCTTATTACCTCAAGCATCTGGTGGGTGGAGTTCACACTATGGGAAAAAAAGCTTCAATTTCGTTTCCACAAATGTAGCCGAAGGGCCTTATGCTAGTCAACGAGATCTAGAATTACATGAGAAATATGTCTCTTAAAAATAATTTAAAATTAAACAATGATTTACTGGACAGTGGTGGTGACACAGCCTCCAAAGTACAACTGCACTCCCAGAAAAACAAATTCTAGAATCTGATAGACAGCCAACGTCATTTTTGGAAAAAGAATACATTTCTTGAAAAGAAACATGTGATCGGTTGTAGGTAGAAGATTTAAGAAGGAACCATTTTTATAAGGCTCATCAGGTTCTATAGAGTCAGACGAGCTTCTCCTTTGCCTTAAGAACAAGACCTGACGTGCTTATATTTCTAACAGTTCAAGAATGACATTTAGGAAAGGAGAAGAGATATTATTCTCTCTGCACACATGCGTGCATGCACACATATAACATTTCAAACTATGACAGAATATTTCTTCGGAGAATCTGTATCTATAGCCAGCTCATTGGATCTACTGACTGAGTGGCTATTGTTATAAGGAATTAAATGATTTTGTGAATTGTACGTATATGCCAAAGGCACAAATCCCTCTGTTTCAAGAACTTCAGCAGGAACAAAAACAAAAAAGACACTCTGCTTTGTGTCAGTAAAATTGCTATAGCTATGGAGTATAACAAGAAAACAACCACAAGACGTGCTCTTAAAATGTACTGCTTTTTCCCATATAATTTTTAATATCTCCAAGACCAGGCTTTGAACTCTGTTGTAAATCTGCTTCCACTCGGCTCCCAATGACATATCTTCCCCTCATATTGAAATAATGCCCATGCAGTGATCATAAGACAAATCATTTCCAAAAGAGGTTTCTTTAGTTCAGTCTGGATTGGAAATGTTTGTCTTCTGTTTCTCAGTTTTCTGTCACTATTTCTTCTCGTTCTTAATGTAGGCAGTGCCTGTCCCTGTTTTGTCCAGAAATGTGCAGCAAAGCTGGGCAAGGTGCTTTCCCCCCACACACACTGCAACAGAAAAAAAGCAACTTTCATAAGCGCTGGGAAGTGTAGGCCCTAATTCTATATAACGGACAGAAAGCATTCCATATTGCGGTAAAAAGTAAGCAGCTGCCCAGGGAACTGCACTTCCATGGAAGCTATTGCTTGGTAGATCCTGGGAAAATAACTGTGGGAATCATGTGGAATCATGCGGACCTCAGAAAGTTGTTGAATGGCAGCTTTCAGCATCCCTCACTATGGGCTATCCTGGGTGTTGCAGTCCAACAGCATCTGAAGGGCTACACAATTTCCACTCCTAAGCTAAGAGTTTTTGATAATTTTACATTCAGAAAGTATTCTGAAAAATCTTACCTTCAGATATACTACACCTATGAATTGTTGGTTTCACTACCATTAATTCTCATTGACTAAATGGGTATGAGCTTTTTAAACAACTGAAAACATCCCAGTAAATTAAACACATTGACTATATTAAACACTACATTCCCACTCTCACACAACTGTGGAGTCTTCCCTCTTCCTGTTGGTCTAAATATCCCAAATCACCTTCATAGGTCCAGAAGATCCTCTGGATAATATTTTTGGCAGCAACCATGTCCGCTGGTGGCTCCCAAGTTGGGGCAGGGATTAATCCTTAGTCTGAGCTTGAAAGAATCTATTTTGATTATAGAGTTTAAAGTTCAGACTAATATCTGGAGAAGAGTCTTGCCATACTGACATTAGAGACTCCAACTACTAGAAGAGGCTGCTGGGGAAAGGAACTGAAAAAACCAACAATACCACATTGAATTTAGACTATTGCTACTGTTGAAAAGAAGTTACTTTTTTAGTAACAACTGAAAATGGCACATCTTAGGCCCTTTCCACATGGGGCAATTAAAACAGCGCAGAGCGACCTCCGACGGAGGTCGTCTGCACCGTGGAGTGGACTGGGTCAGACTACTTTTCGTAGTTCCACACCTCAGTCTGCTCCAAAGCGACCAGAAGTGGTCGCACAGCGTGCTTTTTAAAAACCTCTTTTAAGAGGTTTTTAAAAAGCACGGAGCGCGCAACTCCATGTCGCTCCGTCGCGGCACTCCAGTGCGGATTTGCAGGCGCACACTAGTGCATGCCTGCAGATCGGCCAGGGGCGGGCTTTAGGTTGGCAAGCTTCTCCGGTTGGTGGACAGCCTCCACCAACTGGAAGCCGCCATTTTGGATGTTGGAGCAGTGCGGAGCGATGAGCTCGCACTGCTCCTCATCCCGATGGACCCGATCGGACCCACGAAAAAGCCGGTGAGTAGCATTTCTACGCATTTCCTTCCCCACGTGTGGAAAGGGCCTTAGAAAACAATTATTCTTCACACTCTCAAAGTAGGGAATCTCCTTTTACATTAGTGACTGATTTGATATTGTCATGTATAGTCTGAAACAAAGAAAGTGGTCAAGATCCAGAGATGACATTCTGAGTTCAGAAGACCTTCTCTGCTTCCCAAACGGCCTTTTCTGGCTTAAAAAAAATCCTTGCATAAGAACACAGGACTGACAGAATCTAGATTCATGTGTATTCATGTGTATTTTTTCAGGAGATGCAGTGCAAAGGAACGTCTTGCAGAATATCTCAAAATGACTTTGATAAAGTTCCCCATGACATTCTTGCAAAGAAGCTAGTAAAATGTGGGCTGGACAGAGCTACTGTCAGGTGGATCTGTAACTGGTTGACTGACCATTCCCAAAGGGTGCTCACCAATGGCTGCTTTTCATCCTGGAGAGAAGTGACTAGCGGGGTGCCACAGGGTTCTGTCCTGGGCCCAGTGCTGTTCAATATCTTCATCAACGACTTGGATGAAGGAATAGAGGGCATGCTCATCAAATATGCAGATGACACCAAACTGGGAGGGGTTGCTAATACGCCAGAGGACAGGATCAAAATTCAAAATGACCTGGACAGATTGGAGAGCTGGGCCAAGGCTAACAAAATGAAATTCAACAGAGAGAAGTGTAAGGTACCATACTTAGGTAGAAAAAATGGAATGCAGAAATATAGGATGGGAGACACGTGGCTGGATGGCAGTACGTGTGAAAGGGATCTAGGAGTCTTAATAGACCACAAGCTGAACATGAGTCAGCAGTGTGATGCGGCAGCCAAGAAAGCCAATGCAATTCTCGGCTGCATCAATAGGAGTATGGTGTCTAGATCGAGGGAGGTACTGGTACCACTCTACTCTGCTTTGGTTAGACCTCATCTTGAATACTGTGTCCAGTTCTGGGCACCCCAATTCAAGAAGGACATGGTCAAGCTGGAGCAGGTCCAGAGGAGGGCGACCAAAATGGTGAGGGGCCTGGAAGCCAAGCCCTATGAGGATAGACTTAGAGAGCTGGGTATGTTTAGTCTGCAGAAGAGAAGGTTAAGAGGGGACATGATAGCTATGTTTAAATATTTGAAGGGATGCCATGTAGAAGAGGGAGAGGGCTTGTTTTCTGCTGCTCCAGAGACCAGGACAAGGAGCAATGGATTCAAGCTGCAGGAAAGGAGATTCCACCTGAACTTCAGGAAGAACTTCCCTGACAGTCAGGGCTGTCCGGCAGTGGAATCTGCTGCCTCGGAGTGTGGTGGAGTCTCCTTCCTTGGAGGTTTTTAAGCAGAGGCTGGATGGCCATCTGTCGGGAGTGCTGTGAGGGTATTCCTGCATGGCAGGGGGTTGGACTGGATGGCCCGTGTGGTCTCTTCCAACTCTACATTTCTATGATTCTATGATTCTATGAATGGCTGGCATAGGGCATGATAGGAAACAAACTTTTCTTTGGAACATTTCTTCAAAACAAATATTAATGCAGGGTTAATCAGTTTAATCTAATTCAATTATTTGATTGATAACTTTGAATGACAGCCCTAGCACTAGAACAATTAAAGAAAGCTGGTACCTCTCTGAACAGGTCGATGCGGTTGAGCTGAAATTCACACTACCTTGAGCATGCATCTGTAACTTGTATACTTGCTAACCAGGCAAATATTTTGTGTCATTTGTATCTCACACTTTCTCCCAGAAGCCGAGGGCATTCTCATTTTGTTTCTCGCGGAACTCTTTAAAAATGATGCTGAAAGTATTTCTGCCCAATTACCCAACTCTGATCTAAATGACTGAAATGGGTTTCGGACTAGTCCAAATTTCTCACTATGTATTACACAGTTTGTTGTTTGTTTACATCCCATCTTTTCACAAAGCTGGGA
The DNA here is from genome assembly GCA_030412105.1 of Cyclura pinguis. Classification (NCBI taxonomy): domain Eukaryota; kingdom Metazoa; phylum Chordata; class Lepidosauria; order Squamata; family Iguanidae; genus Cyclura; species Cyclura pinguis. Next base: position 127,118,758 of record CM059599.1, read on the forward strand.
GGCAAGGCAGCTTGGAGAAATTAAAACAGATACAGCTAAAAATATGAATAGGTTTAAATAAACCCAAAAATTATTGTTAAATTGTAATTTATAGATTTAAAAACATTTCAAACCCATCCATCATAAAGGCAAGAAATACAAATATCGCATCCCACTGTTAAAAGCTTTATAAAACACTGAGTTCCTGAAAGCTTGTCAGAATTTAAAAACAAAAGTTCTTCACCTGTTGATGGAAGGAAAAGAAAGCCACCCATCAAGCTTCCGTGGAAATTTGAGAGCCTCAAAATGGCCACTAAGAAAGCCTTCTTCCATGTTCCCCTTGGTTGTGGCATGGGTTGTTGTTTTGTTTTGTTTTGTTTTGGAAAACAAGTCATGCCAAACTAATTGTATCTCTTTGTTGACACTAGAGAGGAGGAGTTAGTACTTGATTTCATTAAGGCTTTTGACAAGGTCTCATGATATTCCTGCAGGCAAGCTGGTAAAGTGCAAGTTATACAATCTCCAGTTCAATGGATTTTTCTTTTTTTTTTTTTTAGGAATTTTTTATTATTTTCAAAATACATAAAAACATATATAAACACAAATATATATATCATTCTTATAGTTCTTCCATCCCTCTGCCCAGTTCTGTATATCAAGAATTTTCCAGTTGAATCTATCTTCTCTCTTATACATATCTTGTCAAATACCAACATACTCAATCCACAGACATTTACAAATTTAGCCAGAGCATTACCCTTTTCCATTTTCTTTCAAAATTTTGAACCATTTTATTCTTAAGAGAGTTGGCGAATTTTTCAGTTTCTACCATGTCTAACATTTTTAATTTCCATTCATCTAACTGAATATCTGTTTTATCTTTCCAGTGTTGTGCATATGTCAGCCGTGCTGTTGTAATCAAATACAATAGTATCTTCGTTGTTTTCTAATCTCCCAGTTCTGGCCTAATATATTCAATAAATAAAATTCTGGTACCATTTCAAAATTAACTTCGCAAATTTTTTGAATTTCATCATGAATTCCCTTCCAAAATTTCTTAGCCTTGGAACAAGTCCACCACATATGAAAAAAAGTCCCTATCTTTTCCCCATATTTCCAACACAGTTGAATGGATTTTTAACTAGTTGATAAACCAAACCCAAAGAGTACTCACCAGTGGTTTTTCTTCATCCTGGAGAGAACTGACTAGTGAAGCATCTCAGAGTCCTGTCCCAGATGGTTTTGTTCAACTTCTTTGTAAGTAACTTGGTTGATGGAACAGAACAGAAAGCATGCTTATCAAATTTACAGATGACACCAAATTAGAAGGGATGGCTGATACCCCAGGAAACAGCATCAGGATTCAAAATAACTTAAGCAGATTGGAGAGTTGGGACAAAAGTAACAAAGTGAAGTTCAACAGGGATAAATACAAGGTACTGTATTTAGACAATGACAGTGAAATGCACAAATATAGTTTGAGTGATTACTGGCTTAACAAGAGTATCTTTGAAAAAGATCTAGGGGTCTTAGAAGACCACAAGTTAAACATGAGTCAACAGTGAGTTGTGATGGCCAAAAAAAAACCCAATGCAATTCAAGGTTGTATCAACAGGATTATAATATTCAGCACTCAGAGTGTCTAAATTCGAAGTGCAATACCAAGTACCAAGCGATTCTAGTCTGCATCATTAGAAGCATAGTATCCAGATCAAGGGAAGGAATAGTGCCACTTTATTCTGTTTTGATCATACCTCACCTGGGTCATAGCCTCCCACTTTGGGTGAAAGGTCTGGCTGCAACATTTGGGTAGCTGAAGTTTCTGGGCACTTTTCAAAGGCAGCCCCATGAACAGCTGTGTGTCCAAATGATAATAATCCAAATGTGCTATAACTAAGGCCATTTCGTCACTAGACTGTTATAGCGCTATTATTCCACTTTCAACATCCTATGGAATCCTGGGCTTTGCAGTTTAGGGAGGAGCCTTTAGAATTCTCAGCCTGAGAGCTCTTTGGCCTCTGTGAACTACAAACCCCAGACTTCCACAGGATGTTGAAAGTGGAATAATAGCGCTATAACAGTCTAATGCGGAAATGGCCTAAGGCATGACTGATCAATGCTAGATTAATCATCTCCAGAATGGGCACTGTTTGTGCAATAGCTTACAGTAACCTGCATATCCAAGCTTGGAGCTGAATCCTTATGTTCTTTTTTCTTTATTTCTTTATATTCATTAAATAAATTTATTTATTTTTTTTAAAAAATGACACCTCTTAATGAGCCATATGATCTTTGATATATTAGTACTAAGTATGTTATTTTACTGTACTATCTTGTCTGGGTTTTTATTCTAGATCCAGCCACACAGCAAACCATTCTGCTTTGGAGTATATAACAGAAACAGAGTCTTCATGACATGCCTGGAAAAGCTGAGGTGGTTGAATTTATACCTATCATTTTAGAAAGGCTCATAAAAACAAGACAAGACATGCTTGGCTACCTTGAATTTCCACACCAGGCAGCAATATCCATAAACAAGCTAAAAGCAAAGGTCTTGGATATGTGTACTCACTGGATCCTTCCCTTCAAAGGTAAGGCTGATCATATAATACTGTTTCTGATTACAAAATCAGCCTTTCATTCAATAGCAATATATTTTATGGTTTTAGTTTTCACTGCTGCTGCATCTTATCTTTTTTATTACTCTGCCCTGTGGCATGATTTCTGTTAGAGCAAAATCTGAATAGAGTTGTGTTTTGTTTGTTGACCTTCATCTGTGCAAAAAGAACAAGGGAAGGAAAAGGAAGGGAGAGATAAGAAAAGAAAATCCATCCTACATAATATAAAAGGGATTTTTTATTTTTATGCTGACTTGACTTCTGGGTAGGATGGCAGACTGACATTCCTTGCCAGCTTTCTGCAGCGAGGAGGGATTTCACAATGAAAGCACCAGCCAGAGGCATTAAAGGAGAACCAAGGGGATCACCTATAAGGATCTGGTATCCTTTGTACTTACATTTACTTGTGAGTAAATGCAGAATGAATGAGGAGGGACTGAACCCAAAAGCAGCAAGACAAACAGTCTCAGCCTGAACAGAATGTCCAGGCGGCTGTGGAAGAAGCTGCTCATTGAGTAACCCTGGACAAGCCTCAGAGGAGATGAGTTCTGGTGACTGGGGACTCTTTGCTGAGAGGAACGGAACCAACAATTTGCAAGCCTGACAGGATGAATCGCGAGGTGTGCTGTCTCCCTGGGACCAAAATCAGTGATGTAACAGAGAGGCTAAGAAGACTGGACAAACCCACTGATCATAACCCTCTTCTTTTGGTTCACATGAGAACCAACAACACCGCAAGGCACAGCTTTCAGTGTATCACAAAGAATTATAAGGTTATGGGTAGGAAGCTGAAGGACCTTGGTGCACAGGTTGTGATTTCATCTCTCCTCCCTGTTGAAGGACATGGCCCACAAAGGGAGAGAAGAATAGTGAACAACTGGCTTTGCAGATCGTGCCACCGAGAACGATTTCGGCTTTTAGACCACGGTCTGCATTTTCACGAAGATGGTCTTCTGGCAATGGATGGGTTGCACTTCACAGCCATTGGCAGGAATGTTTTTGCTAATAGTCTCGCAAAGCTGATCAGGAAGTCTTCAAACTGAGTATGGGTGGGAGGGAGACAGAATTATGGAGGGCAAGAATTCAACAAGTGCTGAGAAAAAACCCCAAATGTTATAGATAGAGCAGGCCAAGTAGTACTAGAGACCAACAGTGAGAGGAAAGGCAACTTTAGTAAAGGACTTGCAGGAAGGGCACATGGTCTTAAACGTCTCTACACTAACGTTCAAAGCATGAGGAATAAACAAGTTGAACTAGAATTCCTAATACAGCAAAATAAATATGATATCATAGGTATCACTGAAAGCTGATGGGATGAGTCCCATTATTGGAATGTAGTAATGGGGGGTATAACCTATTTCGCAGAAAAAGACCAAACAAGAAAGGAGGAGGAGTAGCTTTATATGTCAAGGATGTTTTCACCTGTGAAGAGATCCATGACTTAAATCCAGGCAGTCAGGTCAAGAGCATCTGGGTAAGAATTAAAGGACCAAGAAACAAAAGGGATGTTATTGTGGGCGTCTACTACAGACCTCCAAGCCAACATGACGATTTGGATGATGCCTTCCTGGAACAGATAACCACACATTCAAAAAGGAGAGATGCAGTAGCAATGGGAGATTTCAACTATCCTGATATATGTTGGCAGTCAAACTCTGCCAAGAGCACAAGGTCCAACAAGTTCCTCATTTGCCTTGCAGACAATTTCATGGTCCAGAAGGTGGAAGAGGCATTTTAGATTTAATCCTGATCAACAGGGGTGACCTTGTCAATGGAGTGGAAGTCGTGGGATCCTTAGGTGGGAGTGACCATGCTCTATTGGAATTTGTCATTTAGTGGGAAAATTAAGCCAAATGTAGCCAGACACGCATTCCAGACTTTAAAAAAGCAGATTTCTGTAAACTTAGGGAATTACTGGCTGAAATTCCCTGGTCAAGATACTGAAAGAGAAGGGGGTTCATGATAGATGGGAGTTTCTCAAAAGTGAGATACTGAAGGTACAATTGAAAAATGGGTCAATAAGGAGGAAAAATGGAAGGTGTCTAAAGAAACCAGAATGGTTGATGAAAGAACTCTCAGCTAAGCTAAGTGTTAAAAGAAACATGTACAGGAAATGGAAGATTGGCAAAAACACCAAAGAGTAATTCAAGCAAATGGCCAGGATACATAGGGAGAAGGTCAGAAAAGCTAAAGCACAGAATGAACTCAGGCTTGCCAGAGAGATTAAAAGCAATAAAAAGGGCTTTTTAAGATATGTCCACAACAAAAGGAAAAACAAGGAAATGATAGAGTCACTGCATGGAGAAGATGGCCAGGTACTAACAGGGAAGAGAAAAGGCAGAACTACTCAACACCTTCTTTCCCTCAGTTTTCTCCCAAAAGGATAGAAGTAGTCAAACTGGGGGATGGGGAGGAAGTGAGGAAGTGGGGGAAATGCAGCACAGAATAGATAGAGAAGTAGTTGAGGAATACCTGGCTATACCACATGAATTCAAGTCTCCAGGGCCAGATGAATTACATCCAAGGATATTAAAAGAACTGGCAGAAGTCATTTCAAAACCACTCACAATAATCTTTGAGAAATATTGGAGAACAAGAGAAGTCCCAGCAGACTGGAAGAGAGCAAATGTTGTCCCCATCTTCAAAAAGGGGGGGGGGGAGACCCAAATAATTATCGCCCAGTCAGCCTAACATCAATACCCAGAAAGATCCTAGTGCAGATCATTAAACAGTCAGTTTGCAATTACTTAGAAAGCAATGCTGTAATCACTGAAAGTCAACATGGATTCCTTAAAAACAAGTCATGCCAGACTAATCTTATCTCTTTTTATGATAGAGGTTACAAGCTTGATAGATGAAGGGAATGTTGTATACATAGCATATCTTGATTTCAGTAAGGCTTTTGACAAAGTTCCTGTTACATTCTTGCAAAGAAGCTAGTAAAATGCGAGCTGGACAGTGCTACTCTTAGGTGGATTTGTAATTGGTTGACTGACCAAACCCAAAGGGTGCTCACCAATGGCTTCTCTTCTTCCTGGCAAGAAGTGATAGTGGGGTGCCACAGAGTTCTGTCCTGGGCCCAGTGCTATTCAACATCTTCATCAATGACTTGGATGAAGGAGTAGAGGGCATGCAGATCAAATTTGCAGATAACGCCAAATTGGGAGGGGTTGCTAATACGCCAGACGATAGGATCAAAATTCAAAATGACCTGGACAGATTGGCGAGCTGGGCCAAAGCTAACAAAATCAATTTCAACAGAGACAAATGTAAGGTCCTACACTTAGGCAGAAAAAATGGAATGTACAAATATAGGATAGGGGACACATGGCTGGATAACAATATGTGTGAAAGGGAATTAGGAGTCTTGGTGAACCACAAGCTGAACATGAGTCAGCAGTGTGATGTGGCAGCCAAGAAAGCCAATGGGATTCTTGGTTGCATCAATAGGAGAATGGTGTCTCAATCAAGGGAGGTAATGGTCCCACTCTATTCTGCTTTGGTTAGACCTCATCTGGAATACTGTGTCCAGATCTGGGCACTTCATTTCAAGAAGGATATTGACAAGCTGGAATGTGTCCAGAGAAGGGTGACCAAAATGGTGAAGGGTCTGGAAGCCACACTCTATGATGAGTGGCTTAGGTAGCTGGGTATGTTTAGTCTGCAGAAGAAAAGGTTAAAGGGGGACATGATGGCCATGTTTAAATATCTGAAGGGATATCATGTCGAGGAGGGAGTGGGCTTGTTTTCCACTGCTCCAGAGACTAGGACAAGGAGCAATGGATTCAAGCTGCAGAAAAAGAGATTCCACCTGAACTTCAGCAAGAACTTCCTGATGGTCAAAGCTGTTTGGCAGTGGAATATGCTGCCTCGGAGTGTGGTGGAGTCTCCTTCTTTGGAGGTTTTTAAGCAGAGGCTGGATGGCCATCTGTTGGGAGTGCTTTGATGTTTGTTCCTGCATAGCAGGGGGTAGGACCCGATGGTCCTTGTGGTCTCTTCCAGCTCTATGACTCTATGATTCAATGAATGAGTTACATCTTTCTCCCTCCTGTCAAATACAGCTATTCAGATCGGAGAGATATGATGGACACAAGGTTGGCGCCTGCTTTTTAAAAAATCTTAAACTCTTACAATCATATAAGTGAAGAATTCTTCTGATTAAGACAGTTGAATGGAAAGCCTTGTTCAGTCGACTTCTTTTTCATAAAGAAGAACTGGGTGTTTTTACCCTACAAAATCAGGGCTAAAATAAAAGAACTGGAGGTCAAAGTGCTTAAAGGGATATAAAAAAGGACTTAAGAATTTTAGTAAAGAAAATCTCTTCAAGGGAAAGTGAAGGCATTATCTCTTAGAAGCAGATAAGACTGATTGTAACTAGGTGGCAGTGATAGAACAGTTTGTTCACTGTCTGAGGACTAGATTGAAGAAAGATGGAACCCTAAGATCTTCTACAACAACTCTTGTTCAACATCCATTCTGTGGGAGAACAGGAATTTTCAAATATGATGAAGAGACTGCAAGCAGGTGTGGAAGAAGACCTGAGGGAGGAAATGGTTGGATTTAGGCCAGAACTGTTAGGGGATGAAATACAAGCGAGGGGAGAAATGTGGAGCTAATCTGGAAATGATAAAAAGTGAAAACTGTATGGATAAACAAATCCAGGTTGATTCAATGGAGGGAGTAGCCTCCAAAAGTGAGGAGAAGGGGGCCCAAGTAGTACTTGATTATAAAATAGGAATTACAAGGGAATAGAAGGAGGAGGCTAATCTGGAACTGACGCCCAAAGAATTTAAAATGAAAAAGAAGATATACAATCTGACTGAATAAGGTTATGAAATTTGGTTACAAATATTGACAATGAGGATTGGATGTGCATATGAGCTAAAAAAATAATTTTATATGATGAAATTTGATAGAAATACTGGATCTTAATACTTATAATATGTAAGTATAGCAAGACTTTGATTGCTATTTTAATGCTAAGTTTGTCAACCATAGGAAGAAGGAAAATATTTTTGATTGTGGAAAAATAATACAACAAGAGAGGGAAAGAACAGATCTGTTGGACTGTTATCTTGAGGGACTTGAAATAATTTGAAGGTTATATATCATTGAAAGGAAGATTTTTTTTCAATTTTTTCCTTTATTTTCTAACCTTTTCCCCATTCTTTTTTCTTTTTATTTTCTTTTTCTCTTTATGTATTTGTAGAATTTTAATGTACAGTCAGCCCTCCACATTTATAGATTTCACTTTCACAGGTTTGATTCTTTGAGAGTTTCCTCAACCCCAACCCCCTTCCCCCATACACATGCTTCAAGGTTTCTTTTCAGGGGAACCTGCCTTTCTGGTGCCTCTGATCAGGCCGTGCAGCCCTTTAAAAACTCACCTCTGATTCTTCTCCTCCTCCACCAGCAGCTGCCTGACAGCTAATGACAGCTCACAGCTTCATTACTGTGCACCACAAACTCTCTCCCAGTGTCCCACCTCAGAAAGGAGACAGGTGAAAGAGAGGAAGTATAGGGTCACCATGCTGACCACACCTTTTCCCTCTCATTTCCCTGATCTGGTTGGGAGCCTGAGTAGCTTTTTTCTCCACCATGCCTCAGCCTCCTTCCCACAGGCACATTAACACATTTTGATGTTTCGTTTTTCCACTTTTACTATGCCTGTGCCTTTAACTTCACTGAATGTGGAGTGCCAACTGTATCTGAAAATTTTACATCCTCAAATAGAAAACACAAAAGGATCTTGCACACAGCATAGTTTTTTGAAACACTCCATACCACATAGTCTGATGGAAGGAAGGTGGAAACATCACCCTGGGCTGCATTCGCCAGCTGAACAAATCTCTGTCAATCAGTGCAGCTTCCTCCTGGTAAAGTAAGTTAAGGAGTGCATTTCCAATAGTGGCAACAGTACCACAATCATGACTACATAGAGTTATAGAATACAGTGGCCCCTCCACATTTGCAAGGCTTCAGGGCACAGAACCCTTGCAAAAGTGAAAAAACTGTGAATAACTCCCCCTCTGTGATGCACTCCCATTGTTCTCTAGAATTCCCCCCTCCCATTCTGCTCTAGAGCTCCCCCTCCCATTCCCTTCTGTTTGGCCCTGTTGCTCAGTGGGGTTGGGGAGACAAGGTAAAGGGCTCACCAGTATTCTCCCCTCAATGGGAGAAGAGTGGGGCACTGAGTTCTGGCTTTCTAGATACTTCTGGTCACCATCTTGAGAAAGGAGATTCCTCCGTGGGGGGATAGGAGGAAAAAGAGCACCTGACCAATCAGCAGCCATTACACAGCAGAATGTGCACCCACATGGCAGAGAGGACATGCCCCCAGCAGCAGGGGTACTTTGCTCACCCAAACAGGAAAAAAAATGTCAATTTTAAACAGAAGCCTCTCAAGCCGGGGTGAGGAATGCAAAGGAATGGGAGGAGGAGAATAGCTGTGGCAGGGGGAGGGGGCCAGTAAGCACTTGCCTCTATCAAATTCACAAAGGTCAAACCTCTGAATGCAGAGGAAGGATTGTACAAAGAAGTTACAGATCTGTAATTCTAGGTTACAAATCTATAACTGCAATACAGAATGCCAGGCAGAGATCACTGGATATTATAGAAAAATTGATTTTCAATAGTACAAGATAATATGCATCTGAATCACAATATTTGCTTTGAGAAGAACATTGGTTATTAAGTATGGGAGGGCTAACTGTACACAGAGAGACAGACAGAAAGAGAGAGCACACTAAGATTGAATCAGAGTTGAATTCAGTCCACAAGTTCAATATTTGCAGGTTTTACTGTATTTTGAAATCAAAAGCTTATTGAGATTCTTCAGATATTTGAGATGAATAGTTTGAGTTGTAATGAGATTTGTAAGGTTTTAAAATCTCAATCATCATCTTAACCTAAGCAATTTAATTTGTTAGGAGCTGAGTATTGTTAATGGTGGCAGAGTCCAGTTTTAAGAATTAAGGCTCAAGAAATATTTGTTCTGGATTAAAGAGTCACCTGCTATAGATTAAAAACATAACAAAATATTTTCAAACAAAAGTCATATTAAAGTGTTTTCAGTCTCTGTTCGCAGCTGGTCTGATCATAGCTGGAAAATGTGAATATTCAGCAGGAAAATATATCTACATAACCAAGCACATAGTCATGTGAGAACAGAACAACATTACAAAGGCTAACCACTTGCAAAAGCAGAGATGAAACAAAAGTCAAAAGCAGCAGAGATTTCTTCTAGTCTCTATCCTTTTACCGTGTGATGTACTCAGAGTCCAGAAAGTTACCTTTACAAGGTAATGTGTTATATTCTGAATCTAAATGCAACATGGTGCTAACCCTGTATTGCCAATGCAACAGAAATTCTTTCATTTCTCCTCCCATCTGCAGCCTTCTGAGCTGCCCAAAAACCAGTTCTGGAAGATTTCCTACACCTCTGGATCATATTTTCAGCATGCAAAGGTAATGCAGTGGGATGGGGAAAAAATTAATCAACCCTCCCTCTCCCACAGGTTTCATTTCTTCCTTGAGTGGAAGTTTGTTGTTAGAGCCTACTCATCACCTCAAAATCCCAACATTAATTAGTTACAATTATGGCTAAAATTATAAAAGCAATTTTATGTTTCCATCTCTCAGTCAAAAGTAACTGAATAGTTATTTTGGACTATTTTTTAAAAAATATTTGAATTCTTAAAAAAAAACAACACTGGCCTTATAATACAAAAGTCAGTCTCCCCCCATCCATCCTGTTGTCTCTTCAGCGTCAGCCACAAAGCATAAGGACAGCATGAGCTTGCACTTGAAACCTGTGAGATTTCCTCCTCCATCACTTAATGAGGCTACACATCCCGAACTGTAAAATTAGCTTACAAAGTTAGTAGCACTGAAAAAAGGAGTGAAATTATCCCTCATTGAGTTACAAATCATGTTGTAATTTTATTATATCTTAGTTCCTGGGGAAATGAACTATTTATTTGTGACTATTTACCTACAAGCTGTAGATTGCCAAAAAAAGGAAATAATACTTGAAAAAATATTTTTAAAAAATGATAAAAAACATGTTTTTCAAATGTTGAGAAACCTGAATCAGAAGAATCTTGGACTGGTGAGAATCTTCAAAGTTGGAGCACACCCTTGCCTTTTCCTCATCCTTCACCCATCATTCAGACTAAACAAGTCATAACATTTAGTGTATTTCTTTCCAAGAATGACTGGAAATCTCTGTTGATTTCTGAGGTGCCTCTTGCCTATATATGAATGAACTACACACCCCAGCTTGGTCTGCTAAGAAGTTTGATTGTTCTAAGCAATTGTTGATGTGCATCTTCAAGTCATTTCCAACTTACGGCAACCCTAAGGCAAACTTATCTTGGGGTTTTCTGGGACTGAGTGTGTGTGTGATGCAGCTAAGATCACTCAGTGGGTTTCTATGGCTGAGCAGGGACTTCACCCTGGTCTCCAGAGTGTAGTCTAATGCTCAGATCACACTATGCTGACTCTCTGTTCTAAGCTAGAGAAGTACAATGTGGACAGTAGAAATTGTGCTGGACAGGAGAAGTGTTTTTTTTTTCTTCTTAATGGAAACCATTTCATACAAACATGCCCAAGCATGTCAATTATCAACTACTCTTGAGTCAAATCCAGGATTTGGGGGGAATATATTAAAAGGAATTATCCTCTATAATCAGTTCAAGGAATGGAAAATCCACCACAGCCTCAGTTATACGATCTCAGCGGCGAGTTATCCTCTGTTATGGACCTCCTCTAATTTCAAGTTTAAATTGTTTTCTTTGCTTTTAACTGCATCTGGTGACACCTCTATTCCTTCTTATAAAGAGGCCATGTGCTTTGCCCCCACCTCAGCCAACTCTCTCCATGGAATAAATAAATCGCTTGTAAATGTATTCCTTGCCCCAGAAAACCCTATGAAATTCATGGCGTTGCCATAAGTCAACAGGCAACTTGAAGGCACATATACACACACACAATATATTTTAAAACCTGAGGTCCCTCAGCTGGTAAAGTCTTTTTTTACCCTTCCAGAAGAGAGTTGTCAGCAGTAATCAGATCTAGATTAAAAATTACATCTTGAATTAATTTGAAGAGTGGTGCCAAGTATCAGCAGGCCATAAAAGTAAATATATGAAAAGTATAAAAGTTGTATAAACAGATCCCTATACTCCCTCCATGTTGGTGGAGGGTGGAGGGAATTGGATCCATAAAGCTTTGCAGTTTAAGGGAGTGACTAAGTTCTGAGTGCAAAAATCAGCTGACTTCATCGAGGGAAAATACTGCAGATTTTACGGGATTTTGTGTCATTCTCTGTTCATGGAAGGTATTTAACAATTCTTCCTTTGCTCTTTCATCATCTTTACAACTTAATTTCCACTGTTGCTATTTTAAACAAGTGATCAAAAGAAAACAAAAAAAGTGGAACAGTTAATGATCAGATGTAATTAAAGTCATACTTTTTTTTCCTTAACACAAAATTTTTGCTGCTTTATAAATATCACTTTCTTATGGTAAATTAATTCTATTTCACAGTATTCTAACATGGTTCTATTATTTAAATTGTGGTAAGCCTAGGTCTAGCATAAGCAATGGTCCAGAACGGTTTGTTGTTATACTTGAAAAAAAAATTGTTGGAATTTTTAGGCTAGCAAGTAGCAGGCCATGGACAGTATTTGCATGTCATGCTAAACCATGAATTTGAACTTATTTCCATAAATCACCAGGTGAATATGACAAAGGTCCATTCATTACCCCTTTATCTATCCCTTCATGCAGACATGTTTAAAGAAAACAGCAGGAATGGTTTACTGCTTTGAGTATTAATTTTTTTAATTAAAATCATATATTTCTCACCTTTCTGCCTCATTATGAGGCACTCAGAGTGGCTCATGATAAGCCTAAACCCAAAATGCAATTATCAAGTATCAAGCAATTTTAGGCTGCATCAGTGTGAGCGAAGTATCCAGACCAAGGGAAATAGTAGTGCCACTATCTTTCACTTGGGTCAGATCTCACCTGGAATACTGTGTCCAGTTCTAGCACCACAGTTCAAGAAGGATATTGATGACCTGGAATGTATCCCAAGGAGGCAGACCAAGAATGGTAAAATGTCTGGAAACCAAGCCTTATGAGGAATGATTTAGGGAACTGGGTATGTTTAGTTTGGAGAAGTAAAGACTAAGGCCATTTCCACACCTCTTTTCAGTTGCCATGCTGGCGTCATCCTGGCAGCGTTTTTGCTGGGATGGGAGCATGTCCCCGATACTCTCCTCTGCACCCGGCTGTCTGCCTGCAGACAGGAGTGTGAGCAACACATTCCTTCCTTCTGCAGTGCAGCTGGCCTCTTTCCCATGTTGCACTGGGGAAGGAAGTGTGTAGATTGTGCTTCATCCCATTCCACATGGCCACCAGCAATGGGATCATCACATGATCACAGGCCATTAATGGATTATTTCTGTTAATGGTTATATCCCATGATCGAGTGGGAACGCATTGGCAGTGGGACCATGATGAAGTCGTGCGAAAGCCCAACTTGTGGACCACTGCCAATGTGTCCCCATCGTTGGACAGTGACACTATGCAGAAATGGCCTAAGAGGTGACATGATAGCCATCTTGAAACATCTGAAGGAATATCATGTAGATGTCAGAGCCAGCTTGTTTTCTCATGCTTCAGAGACTAGAACATGAAAGATTACAAGAAAATCCACATGAGGAAGAACCTCTTGACTGTAAGAATTGTTTGAAAAGTGGAATAGAAGGCTTCAAAGTGTTGTGGACTCTACTTCTTTGAAGGTCTTTAACAGAGTTTGGATACACATCTTTCAGGAGTGCTGCAGTTGTGTATTCCTACGTGGCAGAAAGTTGGACCAGATGGTCTTTGAAGAACCTTCTGTCCAAGATTCTAAGACCAAATCTGAATTCTAGGATCTAGGATCTAAACTCTAAACTAGGGTTTGTTGCTGAATTATGAATCCTGGCTTGTCTGAGTGCAATAATCCATAATTTTGGGTTTGAATTTTATGTTAGTGATGTTAAAGTGTGTGTGCATGAGCATGCTGCTCATTCACATTGTGGTTTAATAACCCAGATTTTGGCTTATTGTTCTTGTTGCATACTGATTCTTTTAAGAAGCAAACCAAGAAGTCACCATGTTAAACATGCTTTATGGGATAAATAAAAATGAGCATTTTTGAATTTAGGAAGAAGCCAACAAGAGTAGCTAGACCTGCAACTTCTCCTCAGAGGCCAGGACAGTTCTAGACCTATTTTAGTGAAGTAGTAATGTTTCTTTTAAGTTCCCTATTAATCTAGGTTCCAAGGGGTTTAAATAAATAATCATAGTTGGTCACAACTGTGTATGTACCTGGTACTCATATTATAAGGTTACAAGTGAATATGGCTATGGCAACCAACCAGTCTTCCCTACACCCAGGCCATTTCTGCACTAAACTGTTATAGTGTTATTATTCCACTTTCAACATCCTGTGGAATTCTGGGGTTTGCAGTTCACTGAGGCCAAAGAGCTCTCTGGCTGAGAATTCTAAAGGCCCTACCTAAACTGCAAACCCCAGGATTCCAAGGAAGTTGGAAGTGGAATAAGAGCACTATAACGGTGTAGGGCAGAAATGGCCCTAGAGCTGGATAAACTTAAATTTTGTAAAGGTAAGTGAAACAGGCATGGTTCCCCCAATTCTATCTCATAGCCTCCAATATTTCAAAGATGAAAATCATGAGACATGTGACCAAGGAATATTAGGGTGTGGTCAGGATGACAAAAGGCATTAATGAGGAAGAACACACAACTTAGGGGACGCTGCAACAGTTTGCTTTTGCCAGAGCCTACTGGAAAGAAAAAGATTCCTCAGCTTCTCCTCTCCCTCATGCTGGTTCAATTGAGTTAAACTACTTTTGAACTTTGAAGTCAGTTTGCAGCCACCAGTGTTAACTGGGGGCAAAGAGAGAAACTTGGAGGAGGAGAAAGAAACTGAAACATTTAAAAAGCAGCTGAAAAGGGGGAATCGCAGGGCATTACTAGAGACTGTCCCTACCAAACTGGGACAGTTGAAGTCTTTGTAACATGTGATCAAGAACTGTGAAAGGGGAAGAAACTATTTATTAAAGGTAACATATTAGATAGAGCAAATAATCCCATCAGAAGCAATATTCTGTTGAGTGCAAATCTGGATCCAAGAAGCACACAAACTAGGGACTATTCTTACTCAAAGTATTGCCACACCAACACAAGAAGGTAAGGAAAATCTTCACCATAGACACATTTAAATACAGAATTAAAATTAGAAAATGGAATTAAGAAAATCATAAAAGCAGGTCAATAGGAAAACTCTACTGATTTCTTTGTGCCTACTCCAGAGAAAATGTTTTGAGGATTGTTTCTGATTTTGAGAACTGCTTCTGACTTTTAGATTTGCTGTCTTAGCTTTTCAGCACCATGTGAGGTAGAACCTATTTTCCCTCTGTTTTATTGATATGTGAAATAGAGTAAAGAGTTTAAGCAACTTGCCAAAAACTGAATGGTATGTGAGAGAGCCAAATGTAAGGCTTTGGTCTTTTGAGGCCTGTCCCTATTGCCTTATAACCACAATATCAGGCCTTCTTTTCTTTGAAGTTTTACATAATTTATAGCAACCATGGAAGATTTAACTTTCTTGGACTTTAAAATACAGAAGGTTTCATTAAAGTGAAGAATGGGTCATAAATCACTGAAGCTGATTTGAGAGTTCAGATCAAAAGACATTGTTTTAAAAAAAACACCCTGCTTTTGAGAGCAAAAGACATGTTCTCCTACTTGTGTAGCTGAGAGAACACATATCTGGGCTTTGCCAAGGTGAGTGAGATGAAATTTGTGTAGCCTGCCATATGACTAGCCAAGTTATGAGGAGAAGGTTGGAGAGCGTTTTGGGTGCTTGCAATGAGAGGGACAGCATTTGGAAGGGTACAGTTCAGAGATGCAGGAAGAGAGATGGCCAGAACCCATTAACACTCTGTTCATATATCACACTGTTTCTGCAACTAGTACACAACTGTCATGCATTAAAAGAATATGGCCCCGAACCACCATTTTGATTCCAGGAAAATAGGAAAGATTTTCAGATGTTTTGTACTAGCCTCCTACAAATGTGGAACGGTTATAAGATATAGCTTATTTAAAAGCATTCCAAAGGTCAAATGTCCCTTCCATTGAGTACTACTGAGAATGAAAACCAAGACCCTGTACAATTTTAGTGTAGCATAAATATAGACCAACATAGTTACATTGTTGGCAGTAGATCCCACCATTGCATAACTGGTTGCACAATGGGATCCCTTTCATATTATGCAAGTATAGCTTTATGATTGCACTGTAACTGCCATGCTTTTGTGTCCTAAGGAGTCTTGGGATCCGTAGTTTACTGTAATTATTCATTCTCACATGTGAGAATGAAACAGGCAAGAATTTACATCCCTAGTGTATGCTTTAATAGCTGTATTAGAGCAGGGATAGGCAAGTGCATGGGGTATGAGGGCCAATTTTCATCCCCCTGACATGCACTAACACCTAGGCCCTTTTCACATGTGGGGTGGGGGGAACGGGCGAAAACACGCTAAAACGGAGCTTACCCGCAGCCGGGTAAGTCCGTCGCTCCGCAGAGCAGCGCGAGCTCGCTGCTCCACACTCCTCCGGCGTCCCAGATGGCAGCAACCGGAGAAGCTCGCCAGCCGGAAGCCCGCCCCCGGCAGATCTGCAGGCACGCACTTGCGCATGCCTGCAAATCCACTTTATAGAACCGGGCGACGGAGCGGCACGGGGCTGCGCGCTCCGTGCTTTTTAAAAACCTCGAAAAAGAGGTTTTTAAAAAACACGCAGCCGGGCTAGTTCCCGCCACTCCTGAGTGGATTCTGGTGTGGAACTATGAAAAGTAGTCCACGCCAGCCCACTCTACGGTGTAGAAGACCTCCGTGAGAGGTTGCTCTACACTGTTTTAGAAGCCTGGTATGGAAATGGCCCTAGTGACACTGCTGTCTGGCTGGATTATTAGTTTATTTATTTACACATGCACATGGGCATTTGGATGGTTATATGGAGGTAAATAGAGTGCCAGTGTAGTGTAGTGATTTAAATGCTGGACGGGGATGCTGGGAGACCAGACGTCAAATCCCCACTTTTCCATGGAAACCCATTGGGTGACTTTAGGAAAGTCAAAAGCCATTTCCGCACTAGATTGTTATAGCGCTCTGATTCCGCTTTCAACATCCTATGGAATCCTGGGGTTTGCAGTTTCGGGAGGGGCCCATTGGCCCCTCCGGAAACTGCAAACCCCAGGATTCCATAGGATGTTGAAAGCGGAATCAGAGCACTGTAACAATCTAGTGCGGAAATGGCCAAAGTTTCTCAGCCTCAGAAGAAAGCAAGAGCCAAACCCTTCTGAACAAATTCAGCCCAGAAAACCCTGTGATAGGTTCACTTCAGGGTTGCCATAAGTCAGAAATGAAGGCACATGACAACAGCATGGAGGCAAATGTCACCTTTTTGGATGTATTTTTGTTGTTGCTGTTTTTAGATGAATACCCACAAACTGGCTCAAGAATTTTAAAAACAGAATGGCACTTCCAGCAAAACTTCTGGGGCAGCAAAAGTGAGTCCTAGGGATGCATGCAGCTTGGGGACTGAATTTTCCCCGCCCCTGGGTCAGATGGACCTCAAACATTTAGCTTTAGAAATAGTAATCATGCCTCAGACTGCTGGGATGGACTTGGACATATTTAGTTACACATACACACACCCCAATTTTGTACTCAATCCAAATTCACAGAGTATTCACCACGTAGTCAGCCCTCATCCTGATCCCTTTAACCCCTTCCTTTTTTTCAACCATCTGGAGCTGAACTGGCTGCAGCAGTAGGAAACAATTGAGGGTTGGGGATGAGCCTGGAATTTGTCCCTGACTCTTGTTCTAATTTAAACCTGGAAAGAAATTTAGTGGCTCCAAAAACTCACCTTCCCATTCAGAGAGAATTTTTATGAGCCTTAAAGCTTACACCAGAGCTTGAGTGTGGAGATATGGGCTGGCATTAGAATACCTGAAACAAGAAAAGCAAGAACAAAATGGTGCTTGTGTCCTTTCTCATGCAGGAGAAAAGCTGAGAAAGGCAGATGGAAATAAATGCTATTTAGCTGTCAATTAAGTACTCATTATGTTTTGATTATTTGAACTAAAATTAATATATTATACAATTATCTGTGCATTATCATGAAGATAATATGATGGGGTTTTCATTACAACCTTTTTTAAAAAAATAGGCACAGTAACGCAAAAAAGGTTCCTTATAATATAATGACTAATGCTTTTTGTTTTCAGATAGTGACATATGTGATTGAATGCACTAATGGAATATATTACCTGTGCCTTCTGTCAAGCCTCTGCTAACATTATTATGACTCAGTCAAAACACACACAGTCTTTTGTTTTGCCTTCTAAAACATACTGGTGTGCACACTGCCGAATCATCCTACGCACATTTTAAAGAGTAAAATGTCTGAACTTATCTCAGTGTCAGTCTACAGGCTTTCAGTGACCTTTGTAAAGAGAGGAGGAGAATAATGCCAAGACCAAAAGCAAACAGAATGTGGGTTAAGACTTGGGGAAAAGGGGAAACTGTAATAAAGCAATATCTGAGAAGGCAGGGGTGGCCAATACATGAGCTGTGAGCCACATGTGCCCAGAAAGCTGCTCTTATGACCCTGACTGCTCCTCCACCACAGCTACCCCATGACTGAATTTCATCCAGAAGCTTCCTTAATGGTTTTTGGAAAAACACGTACAACAAACAGGTAATCCTTATTTCAAGGTAGTTTTCACAGCTTGCTGCTGATCACTAGACAAAGTATTCCTTCTTTGTTTTAAAATGAATTCCTTGGTTTGCTGTCAAGATATAGTACCATGCAAGCCATGGGGGCATACAAATCATGCCAGGTTCTTAAGGGCAGAGATTTGCCCATGCCCTTATAATAGTGTTTCACACCACCATCAGTGCATAGAAAAACTTTTGTGTGCCTTGTAGATAATATGACTACCAAGGCAGGGGAGGGGAGACTCCCGGGGTTAACAAAAATGTGAGTTGCATTGAAACCTTTAACAAGTAGTAGCAGAACTATGAGGGAGAGGACATTCATAATTATTCATTCCTAGGTACGAAAATGAGTTTTCTGGAAGGCCCATAGGGAAAAATAATAGACCAGTGTGAATTTTGTGCAATTTGCTTCTGGTATCCACATCCCGAAGTATTATGGAGACAACGACATGGGGTTTTTTTGCGCAAAGGAGCCCATGTTTTTTTCTCCATAGAATAATCCTTCCACAACATTTCAGGGCACTTGAATACAGGGAGAATACTGTAGTGGAATGTTCATTTTCTCCTGCCACATGGAGAAAAGTACCTTAATTATGTGTCCCTGCACGTCCTGATGAAATAGTCAAAGATTTACATCTCTAATATCTCAATATTATTTTACCGATTTTAAAATGATACTGTTCACCATTTGTGGCCCCTTTTGGAAAGGAAAGTAGGCAACAAATGAACACAGAAAAGAAAAGAAAATGAAATGAAATGAAAAATCACCTCTGTGGGCCAAGGATATGAGGCAGGGACATAAAGTAGCTAATAGCAGCAGAGGTCCATTCCCCGGTCAATCAGGAAGCAGCTGCCTGATGTTTCTACTCCCCCCCATGAGCAAGAAATAGAAGTGGAGTTGCTGTCACAACTCCCTCTCGCACCGGAGATTGCTAGTGCAAGGGGTGGGTGGGAATGTCAACAGCTGCTGGCATTTAATAGCTCACCATGAAACAACTATGATCATAATATAAAGTGTAGACAAAAGATACATAGATACCTAACCAGAAAATTTGCAGCAAATAACAATTCAATCCCAGGTCATATTAAACCAAAATTTTTGCTACAGTGCTAGTTTAACCATTCCCCCACAACTGGATGAGCATCATCTTCTTAACTACTACTTAACTTCTTAGCCTTAACTGAAGACAATAAAATCTTCAAAAAGCAACGTTTCCGAACTGTAACAAAAATATAAATTATTCCAGTAGGCAACCTGGTACCCTCCAAATGTTTTGGTTGACAACTCCCATAGGCCACCCCTGGTCTGGCCAGTGGAAAGGGAATATGGAAACTGTAGACCAGAAACAGCAGTGTCCAGACATGCATTTGCACAGTTAAAGCTAGTGTGTCAGCTGCACCCATTTGTGGAAATGTCTAATTTGGCCATGGCAACACATGACTCGGTTACATTCCAGTCAGATTAGTGTGCTCTGCGTGCGGCTGCATTTGAAAAGCACTCAGAAACTTCAGTTCTACCAAAGAGGTGCATCAATATTGTTAACTGGGGCTGATTACAGACAGCACACAATGCCCTTTTTGTAACAGTTCTACTAACTGCTGGACCATTTTTCAGTGCTGGCCATGACTTCTTAAGCCTTATTATGCTCCTTGGGTCTGGGCTATTTGAAGGATCATTATCTTCTAATATGAGAGCTCTAAAATGTTCAGGTGAAGTCCTTTTCTCTGTTCCACTACTTTCTCAGACTTGTTGTGTGGGAACAAGGAAGCGGGACTTCTTTGTGGCTGCTCCCAGATTTTGAAACTCACAGTCTAGAGAAGCTGGGATACCTCCCTCCTTGCTCTCCCTCTGCCAGCAAGTAAAAACATTCTTATTCAACCAGGATTTTAGAAACTGACTGCAATGGGCTTTTAAAATATTAAATTTTTTTTTTAAATAAATTTTAAGTTCATTAATCTACAGATTAATTGATTTTTAAAAAGCAATAACTTTTATATTAATATTCTTTTATTGATGTTCTTGTATGGTTTTTGATCTGTACTGCTTTTAATAATTGGTAAGCCTCCTTGAGTTCCATTATTTGGAAAGCAGGATATATAAGGATAAAATAAAAAATAAATAATGCCCATATTTGGATTGCATTGCACCATACTCATAGCAAGCTAGGAGTGAATGAGGACTCCTAGTGCCCAACAATTACCCACCCATGTTGCCCATGATAGACTGATGTGGAAGATTTCTGTCCAGGATCTTGGAACATCTGACCCAAATGCCACATGATCCAGTCAACACACATATGTTGCAGAATTCAGATACTAAATGAATCAGAACTCACACACAGCAGTCGTTTGTGTGTGCATTAGATTGTGACTGATTGGTTAACTTGGCTCTTAAACAAAAATGTACCTCTAGTCACAGATAATTTCCCAAGTATAACATGACAAGTACATAGAATACAGAATGGAAAAAGTATCTGTAAAAAATAGATGAACTTGACAGTACACCCCAACTCAGTGTGTTTTCTACATACTGTTCTGTCCCCGCAGAAATATTACAAATAAAAAACAGGGCTGACTGGTATAGATTTCAAATATGTCATTCAGGCTGTGAGAAAATAAGAAAAAAACAATCTCCAGAAGTGAAGCAGAAAAGCAATGATTTCCCATACCCCACTTCTGGCCCATGCGCTGCTTATGTGAATATGGGTCTCAACATGACAAATGGTGTGTACATGAGTGCGGGTGGGTGGCTGACAAAATGTCTCTAATGATCATTTGCCTTGCATAGGTACCTGTTGCTGTTGTGTGTGGAGCTGATGCTGATTGCCTTGTTGTGAACCGTATTGTTCTGGAAGAAACCAATGAGTATTAGTAATAACATTTACTATGATGCATATAGTGATTTTGAACTTCAAGAGAGCTGTATTGTCTCCCTTGCTGAAGCTCACGAGATGAATCCTTAATTGTAACATTCTTCAAAACGGATTAGACTCGAGTCTTTTGATGAGGCATGCTTATGAGAGACATTCTGGCTCAAGAATTCTTGTATGTGTTCAGCTGCAGCCAAGAAATTGTCAGTTCTGTTTCTTATCTGTAGCCTCTGTCTGATATGGTGCATCATGCAGATGAAAGACTTCTCACGTTGTACAACAAGGCAATTTGGGTGTGAACATTTATTTCAGCATGAAGTATTGTCCTTGCTGAATTAGGATCTATTTAGTCAGCTGCAGAAGGAACCAGGACAATTAAAACCCAGCTTTTCGTTACTTGCTGGTTTTATACTTCTCACTTTCTAGCCCCCAAAGAGATTGGGAAGATATAAGATTTAAACAAGAAAGGGAGGGAGGGAGGAACATACCAAAAAATAGAACTACTACATCATTCTAAATGGCTAAATTCATTTAAAATTGCATGCTTATTTTATTATATTTATCTAAGTAAAGTTGCAGAAGTTTTAAAAAGGCATAAACTAAAAGCAAAATAAGAACAAACTGTTTGTTGAGTTACTGGCCAAGAGTCATTTGGAATGAGGACAAAACATGAAGTTGCACAACAGATCCTATACTATGTTGCAGTGTATTGAAATCAACTAACAGGACCGTGAATATGTCAGAAGCGAGAACAAGTGTTCTTATGAGGCTTTGACTGTGAGACTATTTCCTGTCATAGAAGAAGCTGTAGTTTGATTTGTAGATGTCATGCAGAAGTTTTTGGAGAACTTCTCCTGTCATCCCATGAACTGATACTATCTCACACAGGGACCAGGAGACACATTATGTAAGAGTGTGTGTGTGTGTGTGTGTGTGTGTAGTCTTCATTTTCCATGCCAAATAGGATGTTCAGCTCTGATGACCTGATAGACAGAGAGGAGAAGAAGGAAGAGAAGGAGGTTGGAGTGTCTTGATGTATCCGAGCACCAGTGATCAAACCACTATACCACACTGGCTCCTTACTAGAGACACTGACCAATTTTAGTAAGCTGAATTCAGCTGCTATAGGAGTTGCTTGGAGCAACAAGTGTATCTCATTGACCTTTGTTGGTTATTTTACAAGGAAGGGTTTTTTAAAAAAGATTTGCTCCCCAGTGGATGAGAATGCAAGAGTTTCTGCACATATATTGTTAAAAATTTGGTTAAAGTTCTTTTTTAACTCACAAAAAAATGTTTTTGCCCCCTAAAAAAAGTTTTAGGGGAAAAATGCATTTTGTGAGAAATGAAACTCTCCTTGATAATTTTTTAAGAAATAAATAAATAAAAAACATTTCCCTCTCAAATGTCCTGAAATGGAAAAAAATCTTGTGGCACTTGAGAAAATTTGTGAATATTAATTACATCTCTGAAGATAAAACATGTACCCGTACAGCATACTAGACAGACAAACATTGTAAATTAGAGTATAAGATGCTGTTGTAGGATAGAAATGAAATCCTAGCTTCTTTTGGCACAAGTGACCAAATGCCCCATTACAAAAGAAAGAGGAGCAACATGAAAAGAATGGGTGTTTTGACTTTTTAAATCTAAGACTTCACTGGTGTCCTTGTCCATTTTGGCTTTCAGGACAAACATCTGCTGTTACTAATCCACTGCTCCTTTTGGATTTCTTTCCTCCTTGAGTTCAGTCTTCTTTGTAACTTTACAGTGATCCAAGCCAATGTGCCATCATGTAGCAAGCATGATGGTGTCAGAGTACCATGCAGCCAATCTGATTTGACTACAAGCTGATTTCATTGAGGGCACATGATTGGTACAGAGGGAATGCTCCTCGAATATGCACTTTCAGTGGTTGCCTGTAAATTGAACTAGTTTAATACAAGAGTGAAGATTTAGGGCACAATCCTTTTATCCAACGGGAATGGATGTCTGCCAATGGGGAGAGAAGTTCACTGTGGACTGGCAACAGAAAGTGTTTCCACTATGGCTATCCTGTCCACAGTGTTCTCCAGGTAACATTTTTTTTAAAAAAAAGAGAGCATTACAGGCAGATTGCATGTGTTTTGGGTCTAATGGATCTCTTGTTCACCTAGACCATTCTTAGAACAGGAGAAAAAGAACTATAGCCTTGACAGTTTTTTCCCTGTCATTGGAACCAGTGGGATAGAAAATGTAATAGAAGAGAACCCAACAATGAAAAAGGAGAAGGGGTAAAAAGCCACCACCATGCCTTCTGCCCATAGCATGATTTCCTATGCTGCAGAGTCTTTCTCAAATTCTCTCTCTCTTTCTCTCTCACACACATACACAGAATATCCAGAGGATTGCTCTGTCTGCAAATCGCACCATTCAGAATAAAGGGAACCCCATGGTGACTGACATTTCCTCCATATCTAAACACAGTTAATAGTGTTTTGTTAAATACACTAGAGATCTCGGTCCTGCTATCCATCACTTCAAGAGGCTTTCCCTAGGACTTTAAAAACAATAGCTGGCAGTGGGTGAGGGTGGAAAAGAAATAAGAGGCTCTTTGCTTTCTTCCCTCTGTCAGAGGCATCCCATTGCCATTTCCTTTTAAGTCTTCTCTTAAGAGACACACACCTGATATTCCACTCAGCCTTTAGAAACACCTTCTAAGTTGCTGTTACATATTCTGAGAAGGATGGGACATGACATCAGCTATATTTGTATTTTTGCAGCTAGGAGGACACGAGTCAATTGCCTCAGCCTCCCATTCAGAAAGACAAACATCTAAAAAAGGCTGCCATTATTTCATCATCATCATTATCCTTTCAAGATACAAACTAGTGACACAATCTGCACTTGTTGAACACAAATACTCCCTTCAGAATATTTACCAGTGTGTCCTCAACCTGAACCTTGAGTCTCAGAAGTATACAATGATGACATTAGGAATGGAGCTGGAGAGAGTACTTGTCTGGAAATTCAAATACTGGAAAAATAATCTCACAAGTGGCTGCTACAAAGCTCTCGGCCAAAGCCGGCTATCCTCCAGCAGACAGAGATCCTGCTGACATCATTAGCCCAATACCTAGAGAATCTGTTTTAGAAGATGTCTAATAAATCTAAATAATAATCAATTGTAAAGTGCTGTGATTTGGTCCAGTGCTAATGAAGCAGGTTGTTGAGTGATGGAAAGTGAGGTTGTGGGTTCTTCTTCTCTCCTCTCTCCAAAAAAAAAAAAGAAAAGAAAAGAAAAAGAAAAAAGAAAGCAAAAGGAGGAAAAATCCCTTTCCCTCCTAGAAACAGATCAATTATATACAGAGAAATCTATAACAGCAAAGATAAATCTGAGGTGAAACCAATCCATCCAAGAAGAAAGGATTGATCGTTCCTAATTTTAGAAGAGCTCTGCAAAAGAAAATTAATCCACTCAGCACTCTTCTTTGGCAAGGGGGAAACAAGGGAGAGGTTAAGCACAAACCGTTTTTACAGCTCAGTTTTGTTCCAGTAAGTCAGAGCTTAGGGTGGAATGCACTACGCCTGGTGCCAATACTAATTATGTACAAGCGCAAATGTTTAGGATCAAAATGCAAGTCCTGTCAGCTGAACAAATGTTTCTCCGGTCACCAGTATCCATTTTATAATTTTGACATTTATTCTTATCTTTCTCCATTTGTTACTTCAAAATGGAATTCAAAAATCTGACATGAAAATCAGCCCCAAATGTGTTAGCAATTGTTTCAACAAAGCTATCTCTCTTGAAAGAAATGGATGTATTTTTGCCTGTTTTGCTCACAATCATTTTATCCATTTGTAATTTTAATAGGCATCTGTTATGGAGGCTGTATCCTCCTTGGGAAGGGGTACATCAAACACTCCAGCTTCTGTGACCTCTCAAGCACACT
The DNA here is from genome assembly GCA_030412105.1 of Cyclura pinguis. Lineage (NCBI taxonomy): Eukaryota > Metazoa > Chordata > Lepidosauria > Squamata > Iguanidae > Cyclura > Cyclura pinguis. The sequence goes on from CM059599.1 coordinate 127,144,023, forward strand.
CAGAGCCTCTCAAATAAGGAGAAAAACATTTTTATTAAGATCAAAGAATCCTCAGAAAATGGCTGTGGTTGAAGCTTCAGAAAGTGGCTTCAGGGTACAGGCTTTGGTCGGATTCTGGCAAGTGGTTGCAGAATGCGAAAGCCAAGCAACGATAGGCTGGGTGTGTTAGAAACTCAGCGAGCAAGCAAACCCACAAACAAACCAATGACATGAATGTAAGACACCATGGGTGCTTCGCTTCAGCTACCCAAGTCCACTATTTACCTGGCCACCTTGTTGGCTTTTCCAGTTGTGGAAGGGCTTCTTCCTGGCTCCCTCCAAGTCTCTCTGAACTCCAGCTCTCTAGGATGTCCTCCTACATCAGGTAGCGAAGAAAGACCTCAGTACAACTGTTGCTCAAGTCTTTCCCCACTATTCTTCTTTCCCTGGGAACTCAGGTCTAAGGGAGACACTTGCAACCTTTCTCATTTTGTGCAACTTCTGCCTTCCAGCTATTCCCCTGAGAGCTGTTAAGAACACTGAACAACAGTAATTGTTCTCCTTGTCCCATCCCACCGCTGAGGCTTTAACTGAGCTGGTTCTCCCACTCCTGAGCTGTGGGAGCCGAGAACAGGCAAGTCAGTGCCTCTGGTTAGTGCTGCTATTCCACAGAATCTCTATGCAGATGCCCTAGCCATACTGCTGTAAAAGGACAGGAACTTTATACCCACACACATCCCAAACAGCTGAAGAGATAACACTCCACCTCTTGTATTAGACACTGGATCTCTCAATAGCTTCTAGGGAAATGCCATTCAGGGCCAGCCTTCCCATCAAATGGAGTCAAGTGCCCATCACAGGTGGAATGAAGTATGAACATGAAGGGCAGAGAAATGCGCCACCCAGAAGGTGCTCAGCCACCCTTTCTAGAAAAGCCCCAGCTGGTGAAAACAGACCAGGGCATGGGTGGGCCCTGAAGAGCTGTACCATCAGATTCCATGCTGCAGCAGAGAAATAGCCAGTTATTGTGCTATCTGGAGCTGCCAAGGTTTGGAAGGTCCTCAGAGCAAGGGATGGTGGCCTGGGTGCCCTGGGAAATTGCTTGTGCTCTGCAGGCAGAGACAGTCTTCCAGGGCATCCTACCTAACAGTGTATGGCCCTGAGGAAAACCTCTGCTCTCACTATCACAAGCTCTCTCTGTCTGTCTGTCTGTCTCTCTCTCTTCGCACCCACCCCACCCACTCCACTGAGCCCAGCATTTGGGCTTGGCCAGTTCTCTGAAGAGCCACGCTGGTGACTTTGTGCTGCTGAACTCAGTGGCAGAACACTTGCTTAGCCTACAAAAGGACTCCAATTTAATGCTCTCACAGAATGGGGGAAAGCCCGTGTATGATACCCTGAGGAACTGCTATTGTCAAGTCTATGAACTAAAATGTAAGTGCAAAGTGTATAACATCAATCCACTTAGTTCAATTCTGAACTAAATGGACTGATGCTGTAATGCGGACAGCTATACAGTTAAGCCCTCTGGCAAAACTATAGTGGAGGTATCTTCCAAAGAGATGAAAGTATTTTATTTTATTTTATTTTATTTTATTTTATTTTATTTTATTTTAGTTCAGTTCAGTTCAGTTCAGTTCAGTTCAGTTCAGTTCAGTTCAGTTTATCATGCCTTTCTTTTGGCATGGGACCCAAGGCTACTTACAAAAAGGCTAAAAGAAGAAAAAGCTAAACATCCGATAATTTAAAAAGTCAAAACACAGTTAAACAAGTTATCATATTACAATGCTATTAAATTTTCAAAAGTGTAAAATCATTTAAAAACAAAGCAATAAAATGAAAATAAAAAGACTCCCTTCAACCAACCAGTCCTTCAATGCCTATCTGAATGAAAAAGGTCTTTGCCTGACAATAAAAAGAGAACAGAGAAAAAACAAAGCTGGCTTCCCATTGAGAGAATGCCCTCTCCTGTTTCCTCATTACATAGGCCTACAATGGTAGCGGGAGTATGGCAGATAAACTATTGTGTTTTCAGCATGCAATTCTGTATCCTGTCAGCATGCATTTCTATGTCCATAGTCTCAAAATTCAATGTTTCTCCCATGCAGCTGCAGACTTCAAGCTCCCCTCATTTCCAGTGAATTAGTCTCCAGTGACATCTGTTGTTCTTGCAGAAAAAAAATCAGTTTGGAAGGAGCCAAGCACCCCACACCCTATCACCTTTGCCCTCTCTCACTAACAGGGGTGACATTAGAGTTCCCAAATCCAGGTAATGTAATTTATATCCTGTGGAAATTAATCCATTATTATGGAAATCAGGTACCTTCATCACTGAGTTGCCTGCCAGTTGCTCTGTGTCTGCTTCGGGAAAAAGAACCAGAGGAGGTGATTTGTTAATCTGACTAATTCCTCATACTAGTATTTTGCCCATGTTTTCTTGACAGACAATATACAGGAATCAAAAGAAAGGTCTTAAAATAACCAAATTATACTTCAGATTAGAAAAAAAAAAATAGAAGAAGAATGTATAGGTGGAAGAAATAGAACCGGGATGCAAGGAAATGTTAATATGATCACAACCCTAAGCTGTTTTGTCAGCTACTAACTAAATAAACACTTATATGTGTGTGTGTTGTTTTTTACTTATATAAAGTTGCTGGTTTTATATTCATTCATTTATTAATTAATTAAAGTACTTACTTGCTGTGTGTCCCTTCAAGTTGTTTCCAACTTATGATGACTCTAAGGCCCCTCCCGAAACTGCAAACCCCAGGATTCCATAGGATGTTGAAAGTGGAACGGTAGCGCTATAACAGCCTAGTGCGGAGATGGCTTAAGGCAGCCCTATCGTGGGACTTTCTTGGCATGATTTGTTCAGAGGGGCTGAGAGTGTATTTACTCAAGCTCACCCTGAGGATTTCCACGGCTCAGCAGGGATTTAAACCCTGGTGTCCTGGAGTCTTAGACCGACACTCAAACTACGATACTCCACTGGATCTTGAAAATATTTATATCTTGCCTTGTATCACAGGGCGGCATACAAATAAAAACAATTTTGACAGCTTAAAATTTAAAACAGTAAAAGATATTTTAAACAATGGAAAAGCATGTCAAACAATTTAACAAGTTTAAACAGTTTTAAACCCCACACGCACATAATTTAAAACCGATTTGGCCTCAGTAGCTTTAATACAAAGCCAGGTGTTATCTTTGTGCTAGGGAAAACCTAGTGTGAGTCAGGCCTCCAAGGAGTGGGCGTCGCACAACTGGTCTGTTACAGTGAAGAAGGCCATCTCCTCTGTCTTCACACAATGCATGCTCCCATCAGTGCTCAAGGACTGTATGGGTTGCCAACCCTTCCCTCGCCCCCCGAACAAAAACAGTGACAGAGAAATCAATTATTCTCCAGCCTCAGTTATTTCAAGCCACATGTTTCAACTTACCTTTTTCTTAGCCACCTACCATTCTAATCTTTATGAGATTAATCAGAGTTTTGTTTTCAGTTTTCCACCAGCTGAACAAATACCCAGGCACTTTTATAACTTTTGCATTCAAACTGTACTTAGCGGTTGGTAGGTGTGCAGTTTGGTATCTCGAAGGAAAATGCTATATAGGCCTCAAGTAATCTGCCCTAGCGTCAAGGATACTAATATGTCGTGTTGGGTCAGCCAGAACAACACAACAAGGGGATGTATTTTGGTAGTGCAGGTTTTGTTTTGTTTTTATTTAATTCCTCTGCCCGTCTTTGAAAAGGGAACCTGAAACGATGGTGACTCACACCTTTGCAATGTAGTAGGCCCCATGTAGGGAAATGTGCATGCTGCCAGGAAGTTTCAGGATGTGAAATAACTGTTGCACTCCGTCTGATTTCCTAGCTGCAGCTATGCCAATTTATTTGGAGGAGGAAAATATGAAATGGCAATTGACTTTACTCATTATGAAGTACATGTTTGGTCACTTTATAACTGTTATATTTATATCTGATATTACATAAAACGTTTAGAAGGCCAACAGGTTCCAAGGTTATATGTTTTCTTTGATGTGCTTGAACACCTATTAGTAGTTGAGGATTTGAGTCATGGCTCTCACATAATTGCCTGTTTGGCATCTTTGAACTTTCTGATTTGCAAAAACGTAATTGAGTGTATTAATAAAAAAATATGGGTGCAATTTTTATTTTGATTTCATTCCTTCAAGCCTCCTGCTAGCCTAGCATTCAGATATTGTCAGGGTAGCTCAAATTGGGAGACAACGTAATTGCTTCCTTCCAGATAGCCTGTCAAAATATAGAATTTGAACAGAAGATTCTATAGAGTTGTAATAAAAGCAAAGAAGTGCAGAAAACATACCTTCCAGTTATCCCAGTTTTTCAGGGACAGTTCCTACTGTCATGCCACTTTTTCCACTGCTTCTAAAATGTCCCAGTTTCTCTCTCCTCCTCCCACCTTCCCTCCCTACTTTGTCCTCAATTGACTTCAATTGCTGCAAACTTAGTTTAAAGTACAAAAGCAATTTGCACTTAATTAACTCAACAGGAAGGAGAGGAATGGCAGAATCTTGTCCTTCTATGTAGATACCATTTCATTTCCCCCTTTCACATCTTAGTTAACATGCATGAGGGGGCTTACCTGAATAGCCTGAGTTATCCAGTCAGTTGCAGGTGCAGAATAAAATGAATAAAAAGCTGTAGAATTGGTGGCGAAATGATCGTTTTAAAGGCTTCTGTTCTACCCTGTATGAACAAGATTAATTTCATACCTAGCTGAAACCTCCTCTAGTAACCTGATATCAGTAACCAAGGCTAGAAGCACACAGTGAAATTACCATTAGGGTAAAGCAAGGAAAGTCAAAATTAATTTCTTGCCATGGATAATCAGCATAAAACTTCATCATCATTTCCTTCAAAAGCACAGAAGCTAAGATCCCTTTGGCTCAGTTTCAAATGTTTTAATTAATTACATATTTGCTTAAAGGGAAAAGCTTGCCCTGGATGTCAACTTTTCTCTTTTTTTCTTGAATGTTTTACACACACACTACAACTGTTGCCAAGAAAATTTGACAAAAATGAAATGACTGCATTCGTCTAGTAGAGGTGATGTATTTTTTTCCATATACAAATGTTAAATCTATAGAAAAGGCATGTGGAAAAATCAGGAAATATTAATTGGGAAAAATCTCTAGAACAGTTCTTAAGAGTATTTTTTCCCTCCTATATGTATTTTATCTGTCTAACTAGTGAAAAGAAAAGAGAAACACTGTGGTCTTAATGCAATTAATATTAGTCTGCTGAAGCAGAAGCCCTCTAACCAGTTACTTGCGAGTAAGCCCCACTGAACTCAATGGGACTTATGAACAAATAGACATTGTATAAGTTCCATTAGAACAGAATAGCTACTCATGTTTATGTTCTGTTGCTTTTAAGGTTTTTAAGAGTCTACTTTTTTTTCCTGCTCTGCTTGCATTCTGCCATATTCTAAAACAGGCCTGGGCAACATTTGATCTGTGAGCCACATGTTCAATTGAACCTCTTTTTCTACAGCCCCATCCCCACTACTAAATTGACTGCCACCACAAATAACACCACCAAAATCACAGCCAGGCCAGGGAGTGGCACAGTACTGCACAGCCCCTCAAAAGGGCTCTTAAATATTCAGCAAAGTCCTGTGAGACGCTCTCGCTCTCTTCCTCCCATCTCACAAAGCCCTGTGATCGAGGAGAACACTGGTCCCCTGCTGCACCAACAGAGTGGCTGTAGCTGTCTGATGAAGAGTTGCACAGGAGTCAATGCAGATCCCATGTGGAAGGAAAGTTGCCCAGCTCTGGCCTGAAGTTTCTGTGCAGGAAAAAAAAAAAATATGACTGGAACATTCTGGGCCAAAAAAAAAAAAAAAGGCAATTTGCTGTAGATTGCAGAAACTGACTTCAGCCCTCTTCCTCCAGGATTGCAGGGCTGGGTCCTTCCCCTTCCCAGTCTGCCAATAGAACAAAAAGCGGTCATGGCAGTGTCCAGAGTTTAATATCTACCTTGGAGAGATATTTGGACATTGCACAAGTCAGTAATTCTTTGTTCAACATTCAAAAAGAGGTACAGGTACATTTAAACCAATTAACAATATAAACCCCATGAATGTCAGCAACAGGATTCCAGCCTATGTCTAGAGATGTGAAGGTCTAAAAAAGAGTGGACAAATTCAGGGGGAAAAAACTGCATTATGGGAAATCTTTTAGAACAATGAAAATATTTAAGACAAAGTGTTCTTATATGTAGTCCCTCCACGTAATTTCTAAAACCTACGCAACATGTAGACTTTTAGTTAACACTATATACGTATCTCACATTATTTCAATTCTTAGGCCATTTCCACGCTATAGTATTTTAGGGCCTTTCCACACTACACTATTACAGTGCTATTATTCCACTTTCCACATCCTCTGGAATTCTGGGCTTTGTAGTTCACTGAGACCAAAGAGCTCTCTGGCTGAGAATTCTAAATGCCCCTCCCTAAACTACAAACCCCAGGATTCCATAGGGTGTTGAAAGTGTGTAGCAGTGTAGTGTGGAAAAGCTCAAGTCTTCGTTTCCCTTTCTTACTTCTTTGTATGGGAATGAATGCTTTAGGTTGGATGCTAGAGAGGATTAGACGGGACAAAGTAATTTTCTTTGTTTTATTAATGTTGATGATTTATGGTTTTTTGCGGGGAGGCATGTCCCTCATAAACTGGCAAAACCAAAGGTGTTCTTTACAGTTGAGGATCTTGGTGCTCCATTTTAACACACATACCAACAAACAAACAAACAAAAAAACCTTTAAAAGAAAATTCAATTTGTAAATATTTTCTAAATAAACTGAACTTTTAATATATCAAACATGAACATTTTATGCCAAACCATGCCTTTTTGTATCCCTGAAGTAAAGTGATTTTCAATCTGTAAACAATATTAATATTGCATTTTTCATTTTTTTCTTAAAAAAACACAAGCTGGGGGTTCCTTCATGATTTCAAAATTTTGATAAATTTTTCATCTCTAGTTTGTCTTTATTTTGGTTTATTGCAATTACATTTTTTAAAAAAACGTAATAGTAACCTTAAACGTTAATGCCATTCTCACTTGATAGATTATTTTTGTTGTTGTTACTATTATTATTATTACAATTATTATTAATATTATCACTATTATAATTATTTCTATCCTGTCTTTTTCCCAGGTCAGGACTCGGCAACAAGTTAAAAAACACATATTTTAAAAAATCACAAATTACTGAAGTTGAAAAGTTATGAAACTATCGAAAAAAAGCTACAAACATGAATCAAAGAGCACAACAGACTGACAGAAAATGCAGCACGTTGTCCAAGGACTATCCTGCCTAAACAATGGGCCCACAGAGGTCTGCCCAAACAGAAAAGTCTTCACTTGTTTACAGAAAGAAAGTAGGGAGTGTGGCAGTCTAAGCTTGCTGGGAAGAGGATTCCAGAGATGGAGGTAGCTACTGAGAAGACCCTGTCCTGTCTTACCACCAGATGTACCTGTGAATGTGATGGGACAGACAGAAGGGCCTCCCCAGCAGATCTCAAAGTACAGGTAGATTCGTAAAGGAGAATACAGTCCTTCAAATAACCTGGATCTGAGCCATACATGTAATTTGGTTACAGCCTTGCTGCTAAAAAAAAAAAGAGAGAGAGAGAGTGAATCATTATGGGTGACTACCCTACTTTGATTTGTTACTTCTGATTACTGAAAGGCAGTGCCTTATTCAGGTGGTGGGTTCCTCAGGTTAACAAACTGCCCACAGAACATGTATGAACATATTCAGTGGAAAGCTGAATTATAGAAGGCACCTTTAGGTCTTGTATGAAAAGCTAAAATCAGTCCAGTCCAGAGAGAGCTACTGTTTGTGAATTTGATTACAAGGTTGCTCAGAAAGAAAGAAAGCAAAAACAGGAGTAGTGGGAAATGTAGCCCTATCTAGGCATTTTAAAAACTTATTTAAAAATTTATTTCCATCAACTCATGAGTGAAGAGGATGAGTGAAAACAAGCATTCTACCTCTACTCCACTCCCATTCACCATAAGGATTCAAGGGCTTCTCTTAAGGTAAATTTCTGAAATAGGGGGCTTCTTCCACATATGTGGAGACTCTTTTGTGCAATATAGACTCATCATTTTCCAGTGTTCCATATTTCTCAGAGATGCTCCATGCCTAGACAAGACTCTGTAATCATATATTCACCAGGAACTCTCCCTCTGCGTTCATGCAGGTTTCTGGACATCTAAATCAGGCTGATGATTTCCACCATATGCTGAAGATTGGGGACATGTCTTACATTCACTATTTAATCCTAATGATCAAAACATTTTAGGTCCTAATCCTGTTAATTGTTGCTGATTTTCATGCTACCTGCAACATAACAGCAAGAAGTGTAAGCCTAGTTGTTGCTGAGGTGATAAACCAGCATCTGAGTGGCCCCTTCAGACTGGGATTGATGGCGTTCACAAGAATGATATTTCTCCTTACAAAATAGTCCTTTCATAAACAAAACTTCAGAGACAAGAGTTCTAGCCTAGGCTTTTCTCTGGCATGCTAGCTTTCCATGTGTGCGGATTTGTCTTTTATGAAAGGACAGCCAGTCTTGTAAATCTTCAATCTGCAATTCACATTTTTATTTTCCAGACAGAGATAGAACAGAGAAACTGTGTGCCCACCAGTTATTATTGGACTGCAAATTCCATCAGTCTTTACCAACATAGCCAATGGTGAGGAATTCTGGGAGATGCAATTCAGCACCATGTGGAGATCTGCATGATCCCCATCCCTGAGACATACCTATACAGTCAGCCCTCCACATTTGCAGGTTTCACTTTTGCTGATTTGATTGCTCACAGATTATTTGCTGCTGTGTCTGCTGCCTCCCTATGCCATTTTTAATAGGGACTGCAAGCCTCATGGAACTGAGAAACAGCAAACGAGGCTTGTAAGTCCCTATTAAAAATGGTGTGGGGCAGCAGTGGAGCTGGCAGTAAGGCTCACCAGCCACCCACTTCTGCTGTGTGAAGGAACTCTGATGCCTCAAAGGAATCCATGGTGCTCATACTCTACTTTTTTTGTGTGTTAAATATAGTTTGAGAGGTCATAGAATTACTTTTTTCACTTTCACGGAGGTCCTGTGTCCCTAACTCTAGCAAATGTGGAGGGATGACTGTACTGCCTTAGTAAGAAACAACCATAGAGAAGGTATAATTCAAATATGAAGCCTACTCACACACCTCCTAGCAAGCCAGGTGATAAGCCTACATTGTTAGCATGTTCTCAAAACTAGAAGGCACATGGAACAATTATGGTTGAAAATCACCTCAATTTTGTTCCATGCTGGAACTTTACCTCCAGATCATATTAATCTTCCATGAATAGACTGCTGTTAATCTTTCAGTGGGGCACCATAATGTGGTCCAGAAGTTCCTTTTCTCTGAAATCTCTTAATTAAATCATAATAGTAATGGCTCAAAAACAGGTACAAGCCAGTTTTATTTCATTCTGGGGTCACACATCAAAGTCAGTGCAATAGTACTGCACTTCATGTCATTTTTATTTCAGCTTTCTATCATTTTTTAACATTTTATCCATCATTTTATCATAAAAAAGCAGGAACCAAAAATACTCTTCTTGCACACAAGCTGTAGGAAAAGAATGATGCATTTTTAAAATTGCTTTTGTAAGACAACAAGGTTCATTATGAGTGGGGAAAGGAACTAGAAACAGAGAGGATTAAAATCCAAATTTAATATGTTCTTAATGATCTGTAGTCTTAGTTTACTAATAGCTCACTACCAGTGTATTTCTGCAGTTACCTAGCAAAAAGTAATTAACAAGCAAGTTGAATCTTGTTGTATAATCCTCACTTCAAAGCAGCACTTGTACATTTTTTTTTCAATAGGGATCAGGAACTGATTTTTTAAAAATGTACCTGACTGAATGCTGAGAGCTGTTGGAACAGAACCTGCTGTTTAATGTGGGTTTATTAACTGTCATTTTTTGTTCTTTTAACAAGCAGAGCATTTTTCTTCTGCAACAACACTGTCGTTTGCCTGCTCATCACTGCTTAATGAGCTTCAATAGAACTTTTTTTTAACAGGCCCCCAGTCAACATGATTACACCTGCCTCAGCATCTCTCTTCCAAGAAGAAATGTGTTTTAAGTCTATATGAAGCCACTGAAAGTTTGTTTGAAATCTATATTCCATTATTCATCTTCAAGACAACTCTCATTCCCAAACCACATCAGGATATGAGATACAGTTTCATAATCCTTCCATATAGTTTTACAAATACTTCCTCGAGTATTATGTTATACGTCGGTCAGGCTTCAAGCCTAATTTTGGAACAGGAAGTGTCCTGGTTTCTCTGTGGGATGTCTTCAGATAAGAAATGAAGAGACGAAGCACAAACCTTTTGGTTTCCTTGAAGTTCTCAGCTGCTTTCATAGCATCAGCCATGGAATTCTTTTATGTTGTCTGGCTTGGGACGTTGGAGCAACCACTCCACTACAGTGGTCAGAGGCCATTCACTGAGCAAATTTATTTAGAGTTGCCAAGCAAAAACTTGAGATGGCTTCTGTCCTTTTAATGGTGGTATATAAGAGGCAATTTCATAGAATCACAGGATCATAGAGCTGGAAGAGACCCAAAGGCCACTGAGTCAAACCCTCTGCCATGCAAGAATACATCATCAAAGCATTTCCAACAGAAGGTCATCCAGTCTCTGTTTAAAAACCTCCAAAGAAGGAGACACCCCCACACACACACACGCTCTGAGGCAGTGCATTCTGCTGTCGGACTGCTCTTACCACCAGGAAGTTCTTCCTAATGCTTAGATGGAATCTTTTTTCCTGAATTTTGAAGCCATTGCTCCGTGTCCAGTCTCTGGAGCAGCAGAAAAAAAAATTGGAAAAATTCCTATACCCTTCTGCTAAATCTTATACTGAGTCTGAAGCACTGATGTCCATTCTCCACAATCTGGCAATCACCCAGGTAATTGCTTTTTCACTTCTAGTGGCTTAGTAATGCCAATCTAGGGCCATATTTTCAAGATCTTTCCCATTCAGTTCACTATCTAAGTGAGGTCTAGATAGCATAGAGACGTGATGTTTGACAACATCAATATACAGATGATATCCAGTGCTGTTTTCAGTTTTAATTCGATGCATATGGGCAGTTTGAGGTTGTGGATCAAAATATCTTGTGTTGACTGTTAACAGTACTTGTCATCTTGCAGGTAGACTACTATAAAACAGTCTTTATGAGGTATCCCTTGATGAGAATATGAAAGCTTCAACAACTAGTGAATACAGCAGCCTCTGTTTGTACAGAGCAGGTAATCAGACACATAATCCATCTTTGCATAAGCATCTAAGGAGTCTCCACAGATTTGCAGTTAAAGCACTGTTTACGATCCTGGAAGAGTAACCTTTGAGTTCCTATACTGTTGATTATTAGTTTGTATGTTATTCTATAGGAGTTAGGCATAGCATGTATTTATGATTATTTTCTGTTTATCATTTTTTCCCATATCCTCTTGTCCTTCATCACTGTTAACTTGTACCCATTTCATCCCTTTCTCTTGTTCCCTAAAGTCACTTTTTGTATGTTTTACAAAGATATCTCAGCTTGCTTCTTTCTAATCTACATCTCATGGAGGGGTTAGCATGGAACTGGGTGTTGTTCAGCTTCAGTCTTGCCAATCTGATTACTCTGCTTGAAAGATACAATACCATCTGTCACAGGCCATTTCTGCACTACGCTATTATAGTGCTATTATTCTACTTTCAACATCCTGTGGAATTCCGGGGTTTGTAATTTACTAAGGCCCAAGAGTTCTCTCGTTGAAAATTCTAAATGCCACTCCCTAAACTGCAAACCCCAGATTTCCATAGGATGTTGAAAGTGGAATAATAGCACTATCACAGTGTACTGTGGAAATGGCCACATTTTCCAACAGATCCAAGGACCCAAATACCACTTCCACTGCAAAATCTTTGGCCCTCCTGATTTCTGTACTACAGTAGCCATAATCCCATGCTGTCTGGGGGTTCTGGGATTTGAAGTCCAGATCTTGTGGAAAACTACAGTAGCCATAATCCCATGCTGTCTGGGGGTTCTGGGATTTGAAGTCCAGATCTTGTGGAAAACTAAATGTTCCCCACCACTGATATTAGCCCTACTATCCCTCGATTAATTTAAGACTGACGTAAAGTGATTTCTTGGTGACAATTTATCTCTGAAAGATGCCTCACCTGGAGACTTGAGCCCCTAAAAAATAGCCTTCTTCTACAAGCAGCATATTTTTTTTCAAAAACAAACTGTGTTGAAAATACGTTAGAATTAATTTCCATTTAAATGTGTAATATATTTAGCATAGCTGCCTGCATTATTTAATTCTGTTGCTGTTCACATTTGGAAATCCTGTTCATAATGTTGCAAGAGTTGTAAATTATGAATTCAGATACAAAGAAGGCAGTAGCAGAATACCTCCCAGCGAGTTTCAGCCAACTTTGTCTTCTTGCCCAGTGACCTGGCCTGACCAAGAAACTGGAAACAGAAGCATATGAATGTTGGTTAGAAATGGGCCCCACTGCAGACCAAGTCTTTCACGAAAATCCCTGGCAAGCTCCCACTGCAACCATGTGAATAAGATGAATACATGTTAGCTAAAATAGGGTCAAACCTGATTCTTCATTTAGAACAAAATCCATAAAAGTTTATAAGAATGAAAACTGTTCGGTGAGGGTTTTTCTTTAGTGTTTCAAGTTTCTGAGTCTTTTGTGGCCAAGATACATTTGGATTTTGTCACGATTATTCTCAATACAGCCATATGTCTGAATTAGAAAACAACCAAAAGTATAATGAGCATCTATGTTAGTAAAAATAACCAAGGCAGGGAAATCTTGTCAAAGAATATGAACAGAGCTCCCATTGACTAGGAACTCAGGGATGTTATTGTTACTGAACTCACGGTCAGCTGGGAGAGTCATGGCAAGTGGGGAGCAGCATAAGGTTCTCTCCAGTTCATAGGCCAGGCAGGGCAGGCAACCAGGAAAGGGGATTTCTCTTGAAATGGGCTTGAGGGGGGCAGCACACTTGCTCATTCCACAAATTCCTTCCAGTTCTTTTGTGGATTTAGCAATCAAGATCTTTACAAACAAGACCAAAAAAAGTAGAGAGACCATTTGTCAGATATGAAGATGGCATTGCAACTAGGGTTAACTAACACCATAGCACAACAGTTTTTAATCTGTGGTCCACAAACCCCCCAAGGGTCTTCAATGTCTTCACAAGGGTTTCGCGAAGGCTGGAAGAAAAGTTATGAGATTTTACAATTAGGAAAGAAAAGGATAGTCATACAACTGATCTCAGTGATGGCCAGTGACGGCCATCATTTGTACAAAGTTTCATTACAGTATCTCAAACTGTTCAACATTATAAAAATAACTGTTTGATAGGAAAAAAGTGTACTCAGCTCATGCAGCGTACAGCTCTTACTACTTCTGTATTCAGTGAGAACATGCAAGTGAATGATGCTGAGCCTGACAGAAAGCACCTGCCATTTTTTGCCACTACGCATGCAGACAGAAGCCACCTTGACTCAAGACTTGGTGGTCTATGACAACAAAAGATGTTTAAAGGGGATCTGTGGTTTTAAAAAAGGTTAAGAACCACTGCCTTAGAAGACAAAAATAAAATTGAAGATTATTTTAAAGGGATTATCTAGAAAGCTTTTCGAATTTAGAACTCCTTTCCAAAGGAAGCAAGGCTTTGGAAGTCCCTACTATTGTCCTATACCTCACAGGCAAGGGCTTTTTTTTTTTAACTCCTGGCACGCCCATGGTAGAAGACAGCTTTTAATCTGGACAGTTGCTAATTTTTTTTCTTCATTTTTTTCTGTTGTATTTTCTCTATTTTTTTTCCTATTCTATTTCTTTTTCTATTTTTCTATTCTACTTTTTCTGCTAAAAGTTGCTTCTTTGTTTCAAAACATTTTAGCATCTGTTTATTTTATTCGTTTCTTATTAGGGCTGTCTTGAATAGGGGATGGGGAGGATGGAATAGAGTATACATCTAATAAATAAATAAAAACATAAATAAGGAGGCCTGTTGCCCTTAAATAGCAAAACTAATTTCAAAAAATGCAAAAATGTAAACTTCAGCATTCATGTCAAAAAAATCAGGTGCACAAACATGGGGTAGATGAAGCCTGGCTTGAAAGGCACTGTATGTAGAAAGGATTTAAGGTTCTCACTTCTCTGCAAACTAAACATGAGCCAGCAGGAATTGCACCAGTAGGAATATAGTGTATAAACAAGAGACAGGAAGTGTTTCCCTTTCCACACATTGTTGGACTGCAAGTCCCATAATCCCCCACTTTTGGCTACACTGATGAGTGGGCAGGAAATGTAAAGGCTGCTTCTTGACCTTTTGGCTAAAATCAAGTGTATTGGCCAAAAAATATCTGGAGGACTAGAGTTGCCCACTCTTGGTCCTTCAGGAAAAGTAATGGGTCCCATTCCATTCTGCATTGGTCATATCTCCCCTGGAGTAGTGTCTTCATTTCTGGGTACTGAAACTGGAGGAGATTTCCTGGTGGTTTCACTTCTCCCAGCCCCATTGACCAAAAAACTTTCCATCGGCAGTGGGAAACTGGCTGGATTTTGTCCATTGCAACATTGTTTCTGTTGATTACAACAGTTGTTGAAAATTTGATGAGTACTCAGGTTCTATTCATGGAAAAATGCCTCGTTTTCTTAGCGCTCATGACTTAACTGCAAATTGAGATCATACAGATGGCATACAGCAGCATTGTTTGGCTTCCTGCGTGCGCACAGCAACACGGAACAGATGGGTGAAGCAAAATGTTCTGATTAGTATCTCATGGAATCAGAACATTTTGCTTCACCCATCTGTTCCTTGTTGAATATTAAGAAGCTCTACCTAGCCAGTGCTGTGATAAAAGGAGCAAATGTGCTTTGCACCAGTTTCCCATGCAATTAGAGTGGTGTAAAAATAAAAGAGCAAACACCACCGTGCACAACAGTTACCTATGATAAATCACTATGTTGCCTGAATGGTAGGAAGGAAAAAAAAATATGTTAATACTTCTTAAAGATACAAAGATAAGAAGGCAGAAAGTGTATTATGGTTACAGTCCTAAACATTAGTAACCTGAAGTACATTCCAATCAGGACTTATTTTCCATAAAATGGGAAGATAACAAAGCCAGGGTGATGTGGTGGTTTGAACGTTGGAGTACAACCCTGAAGACCAGGGTTCGATTCCCTGCTTGGCCGTGGAATCCCACTGAGATCATACCTTGGGTATGTCACATACTCTCAGCACTAGAAAACCCTGTGATAGGTTCACCTTAGGGTCTGCATAAATGTGAGAACAACATGAAGGCACACAACAAGAACAATGGGAAGATGTGTATTTTTAAAGCTCACTATAATCTTCATGACTTTAAACTGGGAGCTAAGGATGTGTATTCTAAAGAGCTTTAAATAGGCAAGTCATTCTCT
This sequence comes from Cyclura pinguis, assembly GCA_030412105.1. Lineage (NCBI taxonomy): Eukaryota > Metazoa > Chordata > Lepidosauria > Squamata > Iguanidae > Cyclura > Cyclura pinguis. The sequence continues at coordinate 127,159,565 of CM059599.1, forward strand.
GGGTTGCCCCTGAGTATACTGAATGCATGTTCATTTGCATGGAGAAATAGAGTTTCCCTGCCTGGGCAGGACTACCAGAGAGCACATCTAAGAAACTGCTCTGCGGCAATGTGGAAGGAGTGGGATCTGGAATGAATTTAAGAAAGGGATGCCGTGCTTTTAATTCTAAATGACCTCACCACCAAGGTTCCAAATAAGGAGTTAGAGCCAAGTCTGGAACATGTTTGTCCCCAGTATTAATTTATGTTGCTCTTTACTCCAAACACAGGCACATTTTGAAGGATCCAGTTACTTTCTTCTCAGTAGAATGCCTGGACTACAACCTTAAGATTATTGTAGTTATTGCAAAGCTGTGTCTCCAGGTTTGCTACTGAATTTGGACTCAGAAGAAAGCCACAGCCAATTGTAACAACTGAGAATTTTGTGGCACCTTAAAGACTAAGGCCTAAATCTTATTGTTACTCCCAACCAGAATGAACCCATTGAGTCTATGTGATTTCTCAAGTGTTGAGTTACCATTCAATAATTGAGTCAGTGGATTTAGTCTAGTGGAAGCCAACAAATAGGATGTAGGCTGAACATATTTATCATAACATGTATTTTCATGGGCTTGCATGCATCAGATGCATGGAATCTTATCCAGAATTTCTGGTATATGCAGGATACTTACACCATTCCCGCACAGGACTTCATTAGTGCATTGTACCATTACAATCCTGGCATTGCCACTCGTGCGATGGTAGCAACACTGTTGTAACTGTTGAGGAATTGAGAGATTTTTGGTAACGAGACTCTCAATCAGCAGAGTATTTTAGTAATTGCACAAAAACGGAAGTTGAACAGATTACCAGTCCCACTTCTACCACTCCACCCCAAACACACTTAACCTAGCTCAAAATAAACACAAAAAACAATTTGGTTAAAAATATAAAAGAATTTACTCACAAAATCTTGTGCATAGTCTACACAGGTTCAATTCTTGAAGAAGGTAGGAAGAAAATTAAGCACTCACATGCTTGCTGAAAATAATCCCTGTTAGGAGATCTCAGAGCATGCTTTCAGGACAAAAGGCGAAGACAAAAGGAAGGAGTAAATGTCAAGAGAACCTTTTTAAGACCAAAGAATGTGTACCTGCTGGAGGAAGAGGTGTTGACCAAAACAAACAGGAAGTTTTCTCTAGGCTATCTCTCTATGCCTACAATAAACATGCAAACAAACTAGCCAGTTAATTAAGCGTGCAAAGGTTGCCACTACCAACAGTAACTGCACTACAAGCCAGTACACTATTGCATTTCCACACTATAATGATTAAAAATGTATTTTTAGAAAAATTAAAAGTTTTAATGCAAAGGAGAACTTTAAAATAAACATGAAGAGGTGATAGATTTCAAAGTTACCACGCCATGGGAGTGGGGGGGGAGGGAGGGACAAGCTGGGCATGCCCACACCACACCCACTGCTGGATCTGTGACAACAGGAAGCGCTATCAAGCGCTATTAAAGTACCGCACAGAGACAGCCGACAGGATTGAAGCGCTAAAGGAGGTGCTTAGCAGATTTTTTCTGGAGATAGTACAAGGTGCTTTGGCAATGCTTGGGGATGGGATAGCAGCTGGATAGCAACAACATCATGTGGTAGCATGGGTCCTGGACTGGTAACAACCCATTGCTGTAGCATTATAGCAACATCATGCAGAAATGGCCTCAGTTAAGAGAAGGACTATAGACAGCAAGGTCAGATGTAGATAAAATGCAAAAAGCAGAGATGGTGACAATTATATGAATGATGCTTGCAAAGGTTTTGTTCCATTTACAGGCTTCTGTTTTTAACTATACATTTCAAAACACTGTAAGTAAAAATTAATGTTTGGAATGACTGCACTGATATCAAGTATTTCAGAAGAAGCCGTTTACTTAGTCTCATCAGCTGAAGTTCTATTGGCTGTTGCAAATTTAAATAACGAAATAAATACACAAAGCTATGTTTCTGATGTTTATGTACTTGTTGTTAAGGAACAAACACTCTCCCAGTGACGCACCAACACCAACTGGAAAGGCATGCTCAATGTATTTTGTGACTCATTTCAATTTGCTATCTAGTGCACTCACAGTTTGCTTATTAACCTCTGTGTTGGTAACTAATGGATACTCTGTAGGAAGCAGTTTTTCATCATGAATGCTTGATGAAGAAATGGAGGTAGGAGTCAGGAAAGTTCTTGTCAATGGAAAATCTTTTAAGCCAACCTCCTGTAACTCTGAAGCCTTCCCATTGTGTTGGACTGCATCTCCCATCATCCTCAACACATCTGGAGAGTGTGAATAGGGAGAGGCTGATTTAAACTCTGACAAAAAGTGTCTCTTTGCATGGATATTTGAGGGAGGTATAGGCAGAGCACTCTATTACTTTCCAGAACTAACTGAGAAGTGTAATTATTTTTGACTTTTTAGCATTCTTTTTCCCATTTAACTAACTAATTACCTAATTCTGGAATTAGGTGGATGCTAAAATTCCAAGTTAAGTCAGTCAATTAAGTTTAAGAATAAATTAGAGTTTCTCCTTTAAGTTTAAACCATCCCATCTTAATTGATAACTTAATTGCTGTTAGCTAGCTTAGTGCTTATGTCTGCGTAAAAGGATATACATTAACTTGTCAACATATATGCATTACACTCACCAATTGACATCTAGCCAACAGGGCATTGCTCCCTGCACTAACTTTGGCCCTTTCCGCACGAGGCGAAGGAATCGCTCCGTGCCGTTACCTACCGCTTCTTCTGGGGTCCGAAACAATGCGGACTGTCCCTGAAGCCCTTCTGCAGGGCTCCTCCTTGGTCCAGGGCGAATCGGAGCAGTGCGAGGTCTGTAGATCCCCACTGCTCTGGCTTCCAAAATGGCAGCTTCCAGCTTCCAAAATGGCGGTTCCGGCTTCCAAAATGGCGGCTTCCGGTTGGTCGTGGGTCCCGACCAACCGCGAAGCTCACCATGCCTAAAGCCCGCCCTCCACAGATCGCAGGCTCGCATTGGTGTGAGCCTGCAAATCTGCACAAGGGAGCAGGAACGCAATGGCACGTTCCAGGAAAATAAAGACCTGTTTTTTGCGGTCTTTAGAAAACACGCTGGAGGACCACTTGGGGTCGTTTTGGAGCGGACTGAGGTGTGGATCTTCGGTAAGTAGTCTGCCCCTAGTCCGCTCCAAGGTGCAGATGACCTCCGTGAGAGGACGCACTGCCCCGTTCTAATTGCCTGATGTGGAAAGGGCCTTTGTGCTGATCTGAAGAGTTATAGATTAGAACAGAATTTTCATAAGGACGGCTCCAAAGCTGGAGCAGGAATCCTGGGGGTGGGGGGTTCTCCTATTGTTTTGAAAGGTTTGCATAAAGATTTCTCTTGCCTATAAAGCAAGGATGAACAACTCCATGGTTGGCACTGGCCAGTTTTCACCTCTGCAACCTCACCTGTCTCCCAGGGGGCCACCATGCTCTCTGTGTGAATTAAACCACCACATTAGGGTGTTGTTTTGGCACATTTGGTTGTTTGGAGATGAAAAAAAATCACCCAGAAACTGGCTCACAAAAGTGCACAATTTGAAGAGGTCTCTAGGGAAGTCTTGGGGGCTACAAAAGTGCAGCTACATAGCTGAATGTGGTCCACAGGCTGCACTTTCCTTACTTCCCTTGTAAAGCTTTTGTCTGCAATCTGGTTTCTTTAGCTGCTTAGATTTATATCAGCTTAGATGTTATTTTTGGTTGTAGACCTGCTTCATGTGTTGGATCCAGAGTTCTATGATGGATTCAAATCACAATGGCTTCAAATTACAAATAAAGAGATGCCACCTAAACATTAGAAAGAACTTTTTAACTGTGAGAGCCATTCAGCAGTAGAATAGACTGCCCCATAGGGTGGTGGATGGTCATCTTTCAGGACCACATTAGTTGTATATTCCTGCATGGCAGGGGGTTGGACTAAATGACCCTTGTAGTCCATTCCAGCTCTATGATTCTATGAACAAAATTCCATTCATGCAGTAGGTACTCTGGATTCTCAACTCCTCTTTTGTCCTGAGCATACAGACAAATATTACATTCCTTTTAATGCCCTGCTCTGGATGGATGGGAGTCATTCCACACCTGAATGGAAGGTGGCACAGAAGGTTGCCAAGGAAAAGATAATGGAAGAAAAAAAATCACCCATTCTGCAGACTTCTATTCACAAGGTGACATTACCCCTCCTTTCCTATTCCATGTACAGAAGATGGATAGAAGGCAATTTGAATATCGTTTCAGCACTCCCAATGGGATAGCTTCTCTGATCAAGTAAGATTCAACAGCCAGTTCCATCAGCTTACAAATGTGGAAGACAGAGTGCCATCTTGTACTTTGCCTCGAGCTGCAAAATGGCTTGGTTAGCCCTGCATGGATCATTACAACTACATAGGAAGAACAGAGGTGTACATATCCTCTATTGCTTGAAGGTGGAAAGTACAGTCAGCACTTCACATTGCAGGTTTAACTTTCACAGATTTGATTATTTGCAAATTTCTCTAACCCCACCTACCCCCCACCTCAAGTGCTTCTTTTCCAGAGGAACCTTCCCTTGGGGCAGCTCCAATCAAGATGTGCAGCCCCTTAAAACCTCACCTGTGGTTCTCCTCCTCCATTGGCTGCTGCCTGGCCACCTATGGATGGCTCATACCCCAATTTCTCAGCACCACAAACATTCTCTCCATGAACTCCCACACCCAAAGGAGAAGATCGGGTGAGACCGATGAAGTATAGGGCTACCATGCTAACCCACCCCTTTTCCCTCTCTTTTTCCTGACTTGGTTTGGACCCTGAATGCCCACTCTGCCCACCATACCTTAGTCCCCTTCCCCTAGACACACACATACCTTTTGGTAGTGGTAGTTATTCCCACTTTTGTGAGGCCCTGTGGAGGGCTGCCTGCAGTATGAATTTGGTCCATTAGCCAAAGGCTGGAGATACACTGACAAATAACTGCTCAGTAGACATTCTTGCTTGTCATCTTTTAAGAGTAAATGATAGACCTGTGGATGTGATGTGGTCCTCGGACACATAGCTGATCTTTGAATTAACCAGCAAATGTTAGAATAAAGTGTTTTCTGAATCCCATTTCCCATGAATCCCACATCAATTTTTGCATTTATATTCATATATGTCTATTCCACACTACAGAGACTAAGAGGCTCAAAGACAGGATTGTTTTTGATTATCAAAAATGCTTTATTAGTGTGCTATTCTAGCAGAGTCCAGACTAAAGTCAAGGAGTTATGCATATGACCAATTTTAATAGCTTTGGGTATTCTGCTCAAAAGGGTAATTCCAAAAAAACTTACGTCATGCAAATCATTTCCAAAATTACATTGAAATGTTCTGGCATTTGCTTTATTAGCAGGAGTATGTTTTGTTGTTATTTTTTGTTGGCAGTGGTGTTGATCTAATATTAATTGCAAAACACAGCATTATGCAAGTGCCTGCCTTTTAACCTGCCATAATACAACTTGAGAAGCAGCGACAGAACTGCCTCTTTGACATTTAAGAGGAAGGTCAAACTACTCACTGCAGGTGCACAGCAGACCCCAAGCATTGTTCTTTCCAGTACTGATCAAGCCCCACTAACACTACCGAGCGCAATTTTATTTATTATATTGCATTTTATAGTCCTGGCAGCAAGATGAATGTTGTGTTGATTTAAAAGTCATCACCTGGACAGGTGCTCAATCTATTCCTCCGCCCACACATGGCCACAGCCCTTGTCCTCTTCAGCCTCCTTCCTGTTACAGCTCAAGATCAGAAATTAATCATTTAGAATTGTATTAAACTGTTTGCTGATTTGTTTTCTTTTTCATGTGGGGATTAGGAGGGATTATAAAGAGTTACAAGCAAAGCAGCTGCCATATGTCATATGAACTGTAGGTGAAGGTGTTCTTGTCTCAGCTCCCAGACATTACAGTGCTACTGTAGAGCCAATCAAACTGTTCCCATAAGGGCTTGGGGGAATGTCTTACTGACTTCCTATTCAGAATACAGCCCAAGTGAATTTTGATGTTACTGGAAATGGAGCTAGGCATTTAGCAACTACACTTTTTCTAAGTAAAGTCCCTAAAGCACAAGGACAGGTGTGTCATTTGTTTCACAACTTAGGAAAGTCACTTTTTAGACCACAATGCTTAAAAGTTCCCAGACTACAACTGAGGATTTAGGGAGGTGTGGAATAAAAATGGAACTTGATTAATTCATATTGTTAACTGCCATCAAGTTCACTTTGACATATGGTATCCGCAAGAATAACTCCCCAGGTCTGCCTGTCATCAACAGCCCTGGTCAGGTCTTGCAGACTCAGAGCTGTGCCTTCTTTGATTGAATCTATCCATCTGCAGTGTGGTCTTCCTCCTTTCCTACTGCCTTCTACCTTCCCAAGCATTATTATATTTTCTAGTGAGTCATGTCCTTTCATGATGTGTCCAAAGTATGACAGTCTCAGTTTAGTAATCTTGGCATCTAGGGAAAATTCAGGCTTGATTTGCTCTAGGATCCATTTCCTTGTCTTTTTATGAGTCCATGGCATCTGTGGAACCGTTTTCTAGCAACACATTTCAAATAAGCTGATTTTCTTCCAATTCAGCTTTTGTCACCGTCCAGTTTTAACAATTATACACACAAATTGAAGACACAATGGCATGGACCATTCTAACTTTAGCATTCAGTTCTCTATCTTTACACCTCAAGATCTTGTCTTATTCTTTCATAGCTGTCCTTCTAAGTCCCAGTCTTCTTCTGATTTCTTGACTGCAGGCTCTGTTCTGATTGATGAGAAAGCCAAGGTTTGTCTGCTTTAAAGTTACATAAATTATCCACAGTCATTATTTTTGCTTTCTTAATGTTCAGCTCTAAAATTTGCCTTTGCACTTTATTCCTTGACTTTCTTCAGTAATCATTCCAAGTTTTTGCTGTTTTCTGCTAGTAGAATGGTGTCATCTGCATATCTTAAACTGCTGATGTTTCTTCCTCTAATTTTCATGCCTCCTTCCTTTAAGTTTAAACCTTCTTTAGATATATATTCAGCACACAAGTTAAACAGTGAGAGTGATAAAATGCAGCCTTGCCTGACCTCCTTGCCAAATGGAAACCATTCTGTTTCTCTGTATTTTGTCCTGATCATAGCTTCTTGCCCTGAGTACAGGTTATACATTGGGACAACTGAATATTGTGTCCCCCCGCCTTTTATTTAAGAGTGATCCAAATTTTTTCATGATATACCCTATCAAAGGCTTTGCTATAATCTATAACGCATAGTCTGATTTTCTTTTGAAATTCTGTAGTGTGCTCTATTATGCAACATATTTTGCAATACAAATCTTAGTGCCTTTTCCTTTCCTGAACCTTGGACATCTAGCAATTCTTGCTCCACATATGGTAAAAGTCTTTGTCATAGAATTTTGAGTTTCACTTTGCTTACTTGGGAGATCAATGCAATGGTCCTGCAGCTATTGCAGTTCTTGGGGACTGGAATGTATATTGAGTGTTTCCAGTCTGTGAGCCATTGTTTTCTATTTTTGTTGACAGATTTTAGTTAGAACTAGAGTATCATATTTGCCAGCATATTAGACGCACCGCCATATAAGACACACTCCACTTTCAAGGGGTATTTTTCACGGGAAAAAAAAATTAGTTCCCTGGTGAGGAGAATGAAAGGAGTGCTGCACCAGGAGAGGAGGGGAATGACGAGAATGCTGCACCAGGAGAGAATGGGAATGAAAAGAGTGCTGCATCGGTTTTTCTTGGTCCCTAGGAGAGTCAAAATGCACAGGAGAGGAGGATAAAGTAAGGAGTGCTTCACTTAGATTCCACTATTCCTTCCCTTCCTGTTTGCCTGGACAAGGAGAACTTTGGCTCCCAGTTCATTCCCTGTGTTTTTAGCATTACTGTATTTTCTGGTGTATAAGACACATGCCATTTTCAAAGGATATTTTTAAAGAAAAAAGGGTATCTTATATGCCAGCAAATATGGTAGATTCTGTCTCTGTAGCTTAAAGCAGTTCTATTGGTATGCCAGCTGTTCCTGGTGATTTATTTCTCCAAGTGTTCTGAGTGCAGCTTCCACTTCACTTTCTAAAATAGGAGGTTCATCTTCAAATGGTTCTTCCTTGAATGAATCTGTCAACCTTTCATCTCTTTGATATTGTTCTTCAGTGTTTTGTTTCCATTGTCTTTTTATTTCCACTTGGTCATGTAATATGTTCTCCTGTTGGTCGTAGAGCATCCCCTCTCTTGATTTAAATGTGCCTTTGCTTTCTCATATCTTGTGGAAGAGATCTCTTGTTCTTCCTTTTTTTGTTGTTACCTTCTATTTCTCTCCATTCATTATTACAGCAGGTCTCCTTGTTCTGATGCACAAGTCATTGAACAGTTGCATTCAGGATTCTGATTCTATTACTGTCACCTTTTACTTTTGCTTCTCATCTGTCCTTAACTGCTGGAAGAATTTCATCTGTCATCCAGTGAGGCTTCTTCTTCTTTTTGGCTGCAGATAGGGTCTTTTTGCATTCCTCCCTGGTGATGTCCCTGCCTTCAGCCCAGTCCTGTGGCTCCCAATTAAGTTTAATAGTGCAAATCTATTTTTGCATTATTTTTAATTTCTACAAGAATGTTCATCAGGTTGTATTTTGGCATAATGGTTGGTTTTGTGTTCTTCTTTAGCTTTACTCTAACTTTTGATCTTAACAGTTCATGCTCTATGCCACAATCTGCTCCAGGTCTTGTTTTTGCAGAGATAATTGAACTTCTTCATCTTGTGCTTCCAGTTATGTAGTCTATCTTATTTCTATATTGGCCATCAGGTGATGTCCATGCATATAGTTGCCTCTTTCTTTGTTTGGAGGATGTGTTTGTGATGAACAAACTTTTGGCGTTGCAAAATTCAGTCAATAGGTCTCCAGCTTCATATCATGATGCTAGCTCAAATTTTCCTACAATCTTGTATTCTGCTCTTTTTCCTATTTTTTCCTATTTTTGCATCCTGTTTTGGGGTGTGATAAATTTCCTCCTGGACTGGCATAGAATCTTTTAATTTCTTCTTCTTCTGCCTCTATAACTGGAGCATAAATGTGGATTCAGATGATATTGATTGGTTTTCCCTGAAGTCTTATTGACATGATTCAGTCAGATTTTGTATTGTATCTTTTGACTGCTTTTGCTACCCCATCTCTTCTTACAATTTGATTTCCTGAGTAAAACACTGTGTAATTATCTGACTCCGAATGACTCATTCCTGTCCACTTTAGCTCATTCACCCCAGGTATTGCAATGTTTATATATTCCATTTCTTGTTTTACTATATATAGTTTTCCTAATTTATACTTCTTACATTCCATATTCCTATAATATGTGTTCTGCAGCTTTGGACATTCCTTTCACCCCTGACCAATGCAACAGCTGAATCTCCTTTTCGCTTGCATCCAGTTGTGTCACTAGACACTTTGCTACTTGTAGTTGTCTTCTGCTGTACTCCAGTAACTCACTGAGCTCCAATGTATGCATTTCATCTTCTGGCATTATCTCTTTTTCATTTTGGATTGTCTCATCATAGGACTTTCATAGTAAAATATATTTGAAAGGGGTTTACCATGCCTTCTTCTCTGCAGTACTAACAAGTGTTAGCGATGGTGCCACTGCCTCTGTGAGATCCACTGCCAGTGATATCCCTACCCACCCATTTCTTGGAGTGGCGAAAATAGTTCCCAGACAGTTCTAACTTCTTCAGATATAAAAAAATATCAATAACTTTGCATTCAGTATCTATCAGTGGTGTAACCTGGTGCGAGCAGGGTAGGGGCAGGAGTAGGTGGGAGGCGGAGGCATGGGGACAGGGCAAAGGTGCATGGAGGGGGCAGACAAGGAATGGTAGTGCCCCCCAAAAAGTGCCACCCAGGGCACACCACCTCCTCGCCCCCCCCCCCCCCATCCCTACACCACTGGTATCTCTTCAGTAATCAATAGATGTTGAAGATGTAAGGACAAGTTAAAAATGGAGAAAATGAGATACAGAATCTCAGGGAGGGGAGTTTACACTATAATAATATGACACAGATGATAACAAGCAAACAGATCAGATTGGGCAATTTAAATTTTTTAATTTACCCAACAGTAAAACTAACAGAAATATAATACAGCCAAAGTTTTATACATATGTATCTGAAGCAAGGTAAGGCTAGTTGAACAGAGAGAATCAGATTACACAACCTTGTTCCAACATTAAGGAATATCTCCTTAGGAACAAAATTAGAGTGGGTGGCATTGGCACCCCTCCCACAAATCACTGGATGTGATAATCTGAGAGCTATAGTTCAAAAAAGTAATTTTTTTACAAGCTTATTGTACACATATAAAATCTTCCTGAATGGGACAAACAAGAATGCTGTCATCTAAAATGTTGAGCACCAGCTGATGAAAGAAAGTATGCAATTTTTTGAAAAAGAAAAAAAGCTAGCATGTTTTATTTCCTGACCGTTGCAATTTGGAACTATAATATTTAGGGGTGTTTTCATCAAGTACATGTATGCCTAAAGTCACCAGCCTTGAGGCATTATACCATTGGTTCAAGCAGATCCACATCACAACCAGAGTGACATCCAGTACCTCAAATTTACCAGGGACTGTGCATAGAATAGGTTTTCCTTAGCTACTGAAATGGCAATGAAATGTACAATCTGACTTCTGGCCTAAAATGATTAAGGAGATGAGGAGAAAACAGTGTTCTTCCATAGCATTAAACTAGATTAGCTAGACTGAACACTGAGGCCATCATTACCCTACACTGTTATAGTTCTATTCTTCCACTTTCAACATCCTGTGGAATTCTGGGGCTTGTAGTTTCCTGAGGCCAAAGAGCTCTCTGGCTGAGAATTCTAAAGGCCCCTCCCTAAACTGCAAACCCCAGGATTCCATAGGATGTTGAAAGTGGGATAATAGCACTGTAAAAGTGTAGTAAGGAAATGGCCTCAGACTAAGGAGAATATAATCTAAATAGAGACATTAAAGTTTCTCTAAAATACTTACTTATTTTTTATGTTTGCAGTACCATATGCCCACTGCTGTATGTCTAAACTGGAATGAACAGTCAGGAAAGAGATGGGAATCATCTGGATTTCCAGAGGCTGCTGCATTACAAAGCCCAGCAGCCTTAGGCAACAATAGAAAATACTGGGAATTTCATAATTCACACCACTGCTGTAAGGAGGAAAGGAGAAGAATGGTGATTAGAGCATTGTATCTTAAACCTGGGACATGTAGGCAATGACCAAGCCAAAGTTGTACCTAGTTAAGCCCCATTAATCTCAACAGGAGAGCTAAGTATGTGTTTAAATCTTTCCTACTGAAGTAAACAGGACTTAAAGGTGCCTAACTGTGACTGGACCATGGCCATGCCCATAGGGTTTTTGAATGCTCAGATTTATGAATTTTGGCGACCCTTAGTCTAAACATTGGTTTTATTGAATAGGTTTTGGACAAGGCATCGAGAATCCATACAAGAATTTAGTTCAGTCCACTCACTGTATACAAGGCCATAAATTTAGGTGCGAATTATGTGTTATTCATTTGCCTGGAAACCTGAGCAGACCTTTCTAGTGAAGGGAGAAAAAAAGCTATCTAAGACTCTTGACCTTCTCTCCAGTTCCCAGATAAAAATGATGGCTTTCACCCAAATATGAGGCAGTATGCGATTAATATTTTGTCTGCTCCTGTCCTAGAGTAAAGAGATAGTAGAATTGGATCTGTTGTCAGTCGTCCCTGTAAATATGTCAAAATGCAGACTGTCCTTGTTAGACTTGGCTATTATATGTTGACTAAAGAGGTGGACTAGCATAGGGAAAAAATAAATAAAAAAAGTGAGGTGTACTTGTCTTGGATGGGATTTTTTCTTTCCAGCTTACTCAAATATGAGCTCCTAGCTCCTTTTGGCACCTGCAAGGGAACAACTAGCCAGAGTAAAGCAGGAGCCTGCTTTAGCACTTCATTCATATGCATCATTTGAAAGTTATGCATGCTTTACACTTTTTTCCAATCACACCAGGCATCTGGGGGAAAGGAGATCATCCCAACACCCAGAAAGCAACTGTTCTACCATTCAGACTTGAAACTGCTGTGCTTGGAAAAGGAACTCTGGGGACTGCAGGTCCCAGAATTCCCCAATCAGCATGGCCAGTAGGTAAGTAGGTAACAGAGTTTGGTAGCTGCAGGGCGAAAAAAAGGTAAATGTTCCAAGACTTGCAGAAATTATGTCTCTCCAAGGTGCAACTTCCTCTGCAAGCAGATTTAACATGTGTTACTCTGCATACTTGCCTGGAAGTAAACCCACTGAACTTAGTGGGACTTTATTCTGAACAGACATATACAGCATTACCCTGGTAAGGGCCCTTTCACAAGTGAAGCACATTCTCTGCATTGGGGGGTTTCTTTGTTTTGCTTGTCTATTTCTTTTCAAGCTTATAAATGAAGAAAAGAGACTTGTAAAATAAATTGACTGAAACCCTTTTTCCAGAGGATTGCTTATTTCATTTTAATGACTTACTGGATGCAGATCTCCTGATCTTATGAACATGGCACTGTTTTAACACTATATTCTACTTTAAGTGACATGGCAATGTCCTGTGGAATTCTGGGGTTTGTAGTTTACTGAGGCCAAAGAATTCTAAATGCCCCTCCCTAAACTGCAAACCCCAGGATTCCATAGGATGTTGCCATGGCAGTTAAAGTAGAATCTAGCACATGAAGTGTCATAAAGATAGACTTTAAAATTCACAGCAATGCAGTTGTTCCTACTGGGTGCTATTTTTTATTTTTATTTATATTCTTTATTTTTTTGTATAATTTTTATTGAAAGCTTGTCTCAAAAATTAAAAAAAAAAAAACTTCACACTTCCATGCTTAAATCTTCCAGTTGAAATTGCTTATTTCCATTCCATTACAAACATAATTTGGTGCTATTTTTTAAAATGTACATCTATCCTTTCTTAAAATGCACATCTCAAAAATACCTCGTGAATTTATTCGCTCATCTATATTGAGAATAACACAGATGCGTTCAATTGGGGCAGCTCACCATCTTGACACCAAAATAATACCAGAGAAGAAATTGATTCACATTGTTGGTGGCAGAGCAGACAGGGCTTATACTCAGCTTGTCCATGCATATTAAGTTGTGCAGTAGTGATTTCTAGGCAACTGTATGTGAGTCATGGAAGTTCACATTGATGTCAGCAGTAGCTGGGTGCTGACTGGTCATGAACCTCTACTAGAAGCCCACCTAAAGACTCTTCCAGTCAGCAGAGTTACTAATGGAAAACTGAAGAGGAGAGAAAACTAGTCTGATCATCTCAATGGTGGGAAAAGAATGGCATCTTTCCTTGAAGGAGAGGCATTAATCTAGAGAATATAGGTAGGATATTTGGCGGGGGCGGATGTTTCATGACAGGTAGATCCCACATGTAATATGTATACCCTTGCTTTGGTGGTAGAAGGGAAGGCTGATTAAATAGGATACCCCTACAACGTCATGTTTGCTTCCCTTGAATGCCTTGGCCTCACATTACCTTGGCACGTTAAAATAATTGCTGGAGTCATGAAGAATAAAAAAGGCACTCCTTTACCTCTTGATGAAACAGAGGATTTTATTTATCCTTTACTTTATTTGTCCTTGTATTACTTTGCCTTGAAAGAGCATCTGGCGAACTGGAACGTCCCATTCTACATTCTGATTGAATCAGCTAACACATCCTTCCCCTTTTTAAGAATGCAGGGACCTTCAGAAGAAAGCAGAAATCAGCAAATATGGGTGGGTCTCAGTTTACACTGGGATTGTGCTCCTGGACTTGTAATGTAAATTGAGGCTGATATAAATAAGGGGGAGCCAGTTCCATAGGGAATAACTGCAGACCAACAGAAGGAGCTGTGACAGAACTAAAGTAGTCACCACAAGGGTGCATTGAGACTGATTTAAAAAATCAGAAAGTCCCAGGTTCCTGTTCTTTCCAATTTTATTTTGGAGATCTGTCCATGTTTTGTTTATCTCAGAATATGCTATGTCACCTTGCACTATGATCAGACACTTTTTATACCAGCTACCCAGGTCAATTTACTATCACCCAGTATAAAAAACAGAGAAAAAAGAGAAAAAACAGAACAAAATCTGGGACTTTTCAGTCAGGTTGGATGCGACCTAAGTTAGCTCTTACTCAGCCCACCATCAATTTAAAGAGATTTGAAATGTAAAAAATATCAGAGCTCACATTCTCAGACTAGAAAAATGGTGCAGTTGCTCTCCAGAATGACCAGACAGCCACTCCTGAGTGGATTCTGGTGTGGAACTACAAAAAGTAGTCCACGCCAGTCCCCTCTATGGTGTAGAAGACCTCCGTGAGAGGTCGCTCTGCACCATTTCAGAAGCCTGGTATGGAAATGGCCACTGGCTGATCTTGAGACGATTCAGCTGAGGTGAGCTGGCTTGCCATTAGACAACAGCTCCTCCTCAGAGGAGCACACAGACAGAGATCAGCTAGACAAGACCTATGTTCTTCTGCTGTGCCTTCTCCAGCAGGCTTTCCAGGTAGAGAATGCACATCTGGAGAGAAGGGGACAGCACATTTCCTGCAGTGTCTTCTGTGGCAACTACGGAGAGCACAACAGAAGAAGAAGCATCTCTCCTAGACAGTAACCAACTGCACTAAAAACAGGGATATATCCTTGCACAAAATGCCCAGTGGTTTTTCTCTTCCAACTCAGTCCTCAATGAAAAATAGGCTTTAAAATGCCATTTTTAAATTGTCATTTTTACGGCAATGCACTCAGCAGAGTTACCTTTTGGCACTGTTACTGTTAACCACTATATCTCTCTCCATCAGTGACTCTCCCACCTAAGCAGGCAGATGATATTTTTCCTTCAGGCTATACAAAACTCCAGGATTCCAGCTTCTTCCTCTTCTCATACTGCCACCATCCCTTCTAAGCTGGCAAAGGAAGCTCCTTTCTTCTGGTAACATCAAGACTGCAATTGCTTTCTGTCCTTCCCTACTCCCCCAACTTAGGCAGGTTAAAGAAACAATCCAGACAATTGTTCTTACTCCAGAACTCCAACTCACCTCATTCTCCCCACTCTTTTGCCCCTTCTGCCTCATGCAGCTGTGTGGGTGAGCTGTGAGAGCTATATGCTGTATGTGAGAATTTCATTGATTGATTGATTTCTAGAGAAACATTGTAAATTTCACATGGAAATGGTGTAAACCGAGATTCACCCGTATTTCTTCTTTCTCCATTGTATTAGTGGGAGCATCTCATGAAAGCCAACCTGTTTCATTTGTTCTTAGGATCCAGGCCTATAGAGATATTACATAGGTCTGGAAGCATTTCCTAGGTAATGAGGCCTCCTCCAGGACCACAGCATACCTCTTTGCCAGATGAATTCTCAGCTAAAGATTTATGATACTATCTTGAGATCTATATACCACAGAGATTAGTTTTAGAACAGCTCTCTCAAGGGATATGCAAACTGAACACAAAATACAGTTGTCTGGCACAAGGGAGTTATTATATGTGCAGGTGCCCTGAAGTTACCTGTTGACTTATGGCAATGGCATGAATTTCATAGTGTTTTCTTAGGCAAGGAATATTCAGAGGTGGTTTTGCCAGTTACTTCCTCTGAAATATAGCCTACAGCACCTGGCATCTATTGGTGGTCTCCCATCAAAGTACCAGCCAGGGCTGACCCTGCTGAGCTTCCAAGATCATATGAGACATGGTACCTTTAAAGCAGTGGTTATCACCCTGTCATCTTGATCTTGTTGCCACAATATCTTGTATAGTTAGTGCCAAACTACGTGCATTTGCATAATATCCCTGATAAGAAGTATGTTGGGGCTGAAGGCAAGTAGATGTAAGCAGTCTCGCATTTCTCTTGGCCAGGTCAGTGAAGTTTTAGTCATGAAGGCCTCTCTAACCAAATCAGCAAACTAGGAATTGCTAGCATGGTCAATAGTGGGGCTGATGGGAGTCACTATTGATAAACATCTGGAAGGCCACACTTTCCCTAGCCCCACACTAAACCTTTCCTTATTCTGTACCAAGAGATTGGACTATATGAAATTAGGATGTTTTTACCTATTTCTTTTTAAAACGGCCCCTTTAAAAAAAAAAGGACTCACTTCAGCCCTTCTGTTTCCCCTTCCAAGTTGACTTCCCCTGCACTGGGTCACCTCTGAGCAGTGTGGGGAACACATAGGCCATCCTATGTTGTTGGACAAGAGTTCCCATTTTCCTTCACAATTAGCTATGCAGTCTCGGTCTCGTGGAAGTTATAAACCAACGACATCCAGAGAACAAGTTATCCACCCTTGCCTTAGAGAGAAACTGGTTGATTTGGCTTAAAGTTTTTTTTTGATTTCATCAGTTTTTGTATGGAGGAGGGAATTTTCACAAATGCCCCCACTGTATGAACATTGGGATTGTCCACATCTCATCCAAAGGGAAATTCTCTTTCTTCCAATTTTACACGAGCACAATTTAATCTGTCTCTTTCCACAGGGGAAGGGGAGCTCAGCTATTAGAATAAACAGCTCAGTAGTTCACAGCAAGGCAGCTTTTACTTCTGTTGCTATCTGATTTCCTCCGAACGTTAATTAAAAGTGAGTATAAGATAGTAATCCAATATGGCCTTGTAGTGAACTTCCTTAAACTGCAGAGAAAACAGTGCTGCAGACTGTTTGGGGGAAACACATTCAAATTAATTAGCCGTGCCATTGATCTTAGTTTGAAATAGAATGTTTTGGTTGTATGATAACCTGACCACCTTCCCAGTCAGGAAATATTTTGATTTCCATCATCATAACTGAATCAATGCAAATTGTTCAGAAAAGATTGACTGGGAACTAAGTTTATCATGTTTTAACAAGGGACTTCTAGGGGCCTGAAGACATGAGGCACATTGTACTAGTTTGAGGGAGGGGCAGAGGGCAAAGTAAAAAAAAAAAAAAAGAACCAATCCTCTCCCCAATCTTTTCATCATTACATTAAAAATAAAAAACTCACATTTGTTTCAATTACAAAACAAGATGAAACAAAAATAACCAATTATAACCACTACTAGTTTTAAACAAAACAAGAAAATAATGGAAGCAAAAACCTCAATAAATGAACTACACCAAAAGAGAGCTACCAAACACTACATGGTATACAAAAAATAACTAACACAAACACTGTAGATCTTTAAAAAAATGGTTTCCAGCTTTCCCAATGTAGACCCTTGGTCACATAAAAAATATCAATTTCTCTAAGCACAAATGTTCAGATACATCACTGCTACTTTTCCCAAAATACTAATTGCTAAATCCTATAGTCAGAATGTTGTTTTCTTTCTCTTGCAAGAAGCATATTAACAGATCCCAATGTTCCATTGAATTCTCCAGTTTTTTCTCTTATCAGTGTTGTTAATTTGCCCATGTCCACTAACTCCAGTAACTTAACTCACCAGTCCTCTTTTGTTGGCATCTCAATACTCTTCCATTTCTAAGCATATAACAATCTTGCTGCAGTCATCATATGTCCCAGAATCTTGCCGTATTACTTCTCCAATGACTCTTTTACCAATCCCAGCAAGTACAATTCTGCTTTCCTCTGAAAATTAAGCCTTTTTCTTTTTAACCATAAGATATATTTGACTCCAGAATGTTTTGGCCTTGCTGTACATCCACCACATATGGTAAAAGGATCCCACATGTTGTTCACATTTCAAACATCTATTAGGTGCATCTTTATGCATTTTGGCCAGCTTTTCTGGTGTCAAATACCATCAAGCACACACTTATTTTCATTTAAGAAGATGTCATGAAGAGTCAGGAACTGAAAATGCTAAAGTCTAGATATTACATAAAGGTGGCATCCTTCTAGTGACATACACAGGTGTACATTGTGCTACATATGCAGAGTGATGTTTTAAAACAATGCACAACAATTGTATCCTGCTGACAGTGGTGGAAGCATGTGGCATGATTGCATATGCAGTAGTGCATTAAAATTCACAGAGTGGTGTGCTAATGCATGTTGTGTCTATGGATTCTGCTTTGCAACTGCTCAACCAATTGTTAGATATGCTTATTGACCATTAATCCACATACATTGTACTACACTGCTATTCAGTAGGGGGGTTGTATAACACGTAACTTCACCAGTAGATATTTATGCTACAGTAAAGCTATGAAGAATCTTGGCCAACCTGCCCCAGTTTTAAGAAGCTTTTTTGTAGATACTATTTGTTTTGACCCCAGCAGTGACTTGCCATAAACCATGGCACTGCACAGAATGATGAAATGGCACATCTAAGAACCATAGGAGGCACAGCCCAGTGGCTTAGTCAGCGGGATTTTTGTGACTGAACAAAAGCACTGTTAACAGAATGTGTAAAATTCCAAACTGTACACAGAATAGCTAGTCCCAGATTAACCAAACTATAGATAAGTTAAACTACAGGATACAGAATTCAGGTTGAAAACATTGATACAATATATGTTATCGTTGCAATTTAATTAATCAGATATTAGTCCCAATTTGGAACTAGGAACATTGGCTAGTACTCAGTTATTTCAATTAGGAATGCCAAACCTAGATGTATGGATCCATAACCAATCTGTACACTATAAGGCATTGTAGTCATACTGCTAACTTTCATAAATGCCACCCTTGTCCACCTTAATAGCCAGCCATTGGACTGTGCAAAGGAGGTCCATTCAGTTTCTGAGTGGAGTACAAAAAGGACATTTCCAGGAAGGAAGGTTGCAGGATGGGGACAACATCATCTTCCTTGTACCTGATTGGAAGCTGAAGAGGCCTCCTTTGCCCAATCTAATATCTGGCTCCTAAGGTGGACTTGGGGGGAAGTTAGGCCAGGAGACATTACTTTTAGTTACATGTCCTTAACTAAGTAGCAGATACAGGATTCTGGCCATTAAGTCATAATGGAAGAAGACTTGTTATGGACAGTAAATCCACAGAAGAGATTTAATGGCATAAATCTTCTGTCATGGTAGCCCCTGAATACCAGTGTGACAGGTTTCTCCTCCCTCCTCTTCCTCTCCATCACCTTCTCTGCTGCATGAAAACCAGTTGTGGAAGTTTTGTGATCTAAATTGCCTTCTATTGACATACTTGTCGCTCCTAAATTTATCATCAGACCTGGCAATGTGTGATCTTCCTGGGAAAACTAGTGAACTCCACCAAAATTAGGCCTTCACTGAATAGAGTCAGAACAGGTTTCAGGTGGAGAGACTTTATGGCTACAGTGGAGGGCTGAAATGTTACAGCCTTGTTTTTCAGTCTTTTTGCCTGTTGAGCCTTCATTTCTCTGAGATGGACTTTCTGCTTTCATGAAAACACTCTTGCTGTAATATCCAGAACTACAAGATGCAAACCCAGAGGTTTTTGTGACTACAACAATGTCACTTTTGTTTCCCCTACATGATTTTTTTAAAAAATCATCTTTGCTTGAGAAAGAAGCCAGTCAGCTTTGAAGGACAGTATAAATATTTTTTTCACATTCTGGTTGGCTTAAAAAAGTACCATCAATGTATCTTTTGGATTTTGTTTAGTGGTCAACACAACCATGTTGTTATGTACCTCCAAGCCTTTTCTGACATATAGTGACTCTAAAGTAAACCCTATCATGGGATTTTCTTGGCAAGGTTTGTTCAAAGGAGATTTTCCATTGCCTTCCTCAGAGACAGAGAGTGTGACTTGCTCAAGGTCACCCAGTGGGTTTCCATGGCCAAACAGGGATTCAAACCCTTTTCTCCCAGAGCCCCAGTCCAACACTACACTGCACTGGCTCTCTGCAACATGATTGTTGGTACATTTGACTGCTATGGAAGATCTGCCCAATCCTCCACTGTAGAGCAGATATTGAGGGTACGTGGAGAGAATCTGTAGGATGAAGGGGGATTGATCCTCTTCTTTTTCCACTGGCGGGAGCAGTTCTGACAGTAGAACAACCCTGCTGGATTCTGGTTCTTGAATTCCATAGCAGAGAGAGGAGTAGCACTGTAAAAATGCCCTCATGCCCAAGACCAGATATTAAGTCTTTTGTATACTCAGCCTTAGGCCATTTCCGCACGAGAGGGGAGCAGTGGTTCACTGCGTGTCAAGAGCAGTGTTTAATACTCTGATTCAGAAACTGTGCTGTCTGCCCCCCTCCCCTGCATTAACATCATACTACTGCAGAGAACAGCAGTTGCTGCATCCTCAACAGCAAGTCCCTGGCCACTCCCATTCCTCTCCCTCACCCCGCCTTGCCATTGCTGATTGTCTGTTTCTTTAAAAAACACACACATTTTAAACACATTTCTGTGTTGCTACATTTGTGCACAGGTATGTACATTCATTGATATGTGGAAAAAAACACATCTTAACAGTCCATTACCAGACCCACTCTCTTCCCACTGTCTGTTTAACAGATGAAGACAATAATGACAGCAGCCTATCCTTTGATGGGCAGAGAGAAATAGGGATGGAAATGGCAGAAGGGACAGCCTGGGAATGCCCATACTGACCACTTCTGCACTGTGAATCAATGTTACACTTCTGCATGTAGGCAAAAAATGAAGCAGAACTGGTTTGGGAGATTTACATCAGAGTTTTTCTGGTTTTTACATACAGCAGTTTCTTGTTGCAGTGAGCCATGTTAGGAGCTGAAAACATACCGAAGCATGAGGAAAACTACAACACTAAAATGCTACAATGTGCAGACGGGAGGGTAAGAATTCGACACTACTACAATGTATTGACCTCGTGTGGAAATGGCCTTAGGCAGTAAAATCTTGTGCAGGAACTGTCTAGAATAGACTCCATATGCATGAGAACTTCCAAAGTTTATGTAACCATGCAATGGTTATTTATTTATAATGTATGTTTTATTTTATTTTATTTTATTTTAAAAAAAAAATTTTCCAGGCATTTTACACTTTTAAACCACAAGAATACCACAGCAGAATAATGTTGAAAAAGCAACAGAATAAGAATGCAAAGACAAATATCAGACCACCCTGAAAAAAAAACCTGGTATGTTAAATTACAAATAAAAAGATGAGAAGCTAAAACTCATTTGGGAATAATGCAGAAGTTACAACCACAAACGTGCATTGAGTATTAAAATAACAACAGATTTAAAAGGTCTGGGAGAATGTATGTACATAAAAGGGAGCTAGAATTTTTACTTGAAAGCTATAGCTGTAATCTTTTTTTAAAGCTCATGCAAGAAAGTGTTAGAGTTAACAACCGTTGGATGTCTATACTCGCTAATTGCTAGTTTGCATGTTACTTTTGTAGGAGTTTAAGCACAACATATATTTAAGATGACTTCCTGTTTGTAACACTTGCTTTCTGTAGGTTGTGGCCATTTTCTTTTCCCTCTTTTTCTACATTAGATCATGTATTTTACTATGCACAGTTGTTTGTAAGTATGTTTTGCAGAAGAGCCTAAGGCCATTTCCACACTACACTGTTACAGTGCTATTATTCCACGATCAACATCCTGTGAAATTCTGGGAAACTGAAATTTGTAGTTTACTGAGGCCAAAGAGCTCTCTGGCTGAGAATTCTAAATGCCCTTCCCTAAACTGTAAATCCCAGGATTCCATAGGGTGTTGAAAGTGGAACGAAACCACTATAACAGTGTAGTGTGGAAATGGCCTATGAATCTTATCTTGGCTACCAGTTCACCTTGGACAAAAGACAGTCAATTTCATCCCATGTCTGAGGTATAAAGACAGTTGACCTTTAAGATAAAGAACAAACCATCCTATGGTACCTTAAAGACTGAAAAAATTATTAAATGTTGAGCTTTTGTGGACTATAACCCACTTCACCAGTTGTGTGGTATGTTATGCAGAATTTTAGGACTATAGGCAGTAATTTGCATGATTGCTGTAAGAATTAAAAGATAATGTATAAGATGTACCTTTACCTGAAAACACTATCTATAGTCTTATTCTGATTACTAAAAATATTAATTGTTCTTATTTTTGTGATTATTGTTACAATAATTGATCATGAGCCATCACTAAGCACCGTCAGATGCAGAAAGTAAGCCTCTGGTCTCAATGCCTGAGATGGACAATAAATTCCAAGAGCCTGTGGTGTTTGGTTAATTAAAAAAAAATCAGAAGAATTGATCCAGAGTTTGCTATCACCAGCAGAAGCACTCTATGAACAGAGTTTCACTCTTGACATTCCAGCTGGTGATGGGAGAAAGTTTTTTTTAACTATCCCAAGAAGGAAGTTCACTTAAAATACGCTTCAATCAATCAAAACAAACCATTACCATTGTATATCATGGTATATCCATTAGGTCTTTCAGTACAAAAGATCAGTACATTAGATACCTTTGATGGATTCAGGAGATGGTGGCAGTTTCTGATTTTTGTGTGGTTTACTGCGAATTTTGTCATTGGCAGTATCATGAGAAGACCTGACTCACTAGAAAAGACAATAATGCTTGGTAAGGTAGAAAGCAGTAGGAAAAGAAGAAGACCACATTACAGATGGATAAACTCAATCAAGGAAGACACATCCCTGGATCTGCAAGACTTTGGGTCTTTCCACGGTTTACCTCTGTCCCAGCGGCATCTGGTGATGATAGCAGCAGCAGCTCTCCCGGGAGAGGAGTGCAATGGAATGCTCCCCTCTGCACTGACTGCTTGTGGGAACCAGGAAGCTTGACGGCACTACCTTGTCCTTCAGCAGTGCTGCTGGGTACTGTCCCAGGCTGCTCTGGGACAGGAAGTGCAGCCATTACACTTCCAGGAGCTCTGCAGCAAAGGTGAGTGTGGGCACACAGCGGGAGGGCAGCACAATCACTAGTCATTGACAGGGAAAACCCATCAGTGATTGGTGACGCAATTGTACCACCTAGGGATGGGAGAAGGATGGGTCTGGGACGACGTCATGTGTAAGTGTCATCCTGGCCCTGTCCTTCTCTCATCCCCATGGTGGGTTGGGTGCATCGAGTGGAAAGGACCCTAAGCAGAGTGGTTCAGGATAGGGTAACTTGGAGGTCTGTCATTAATAGGGTCACCAGAAGTCAAACTTGACATGATGGTAGTTAACAACAATAATAAAGCTAGAATAAGTGGATGCCCTTTATGGAGTACTTACTCCTAGGGATGAAAAGAGTATTCAAAAATATTCAAAAATGGTAGAAAAAAAAACAAAAAACCACATATTCAAGCATTGAGAAACACTGATGAGAAGAATCCTGTATAGATGAGAATCTTCACAGTTATTCTGCACAGTTTTGTGCAGACTTATTCTGCACAAAATTCACATGTCGTTGTTCTGTACAGCACAGAAAACAACATTTTCTGCATGGAAAATAATATTTTCATGCAAAAATATTAATTCCTTTAAAGAAAATGCTTTTTGCTCTGTAGAAAATGCTGTAATTGGGGATTTGTTCTACATAAAAATCACACATGGGTGATTTGCATAAGAAACAACATTTTCATTTTTTTTAATCATTGCCGTTTTTATTTTTAAGAAAGCATTTTCTGCACAAGAATTAATATTTCTGTGTTACTCTATTATTTTCTACACAGAAAAAATGCTGCTTCCTGTGCAGAAATGCTCTTTTTCTGCACAAAATAGCCAAGTGCAATTTTTGCGCAGAATAAATGCTGGAGTGCAAATAGCCTTTAACAATTGCATGGTTTTCAATGGTTTTCTCCCAGCCGGAAGAAAATTGCTGAAACTACTCATTGCTACCTTCAAGAAGGAAATTACTGAAGATTTACATCCCTACTTACCCCTCAGAAGTAAGGTAAATACTCCACAGGGGATCCCAGGAGATGCCACAAACCTACCCTCTTGGCTAGTAGGAGTCTGCCATAATGAGATACAGAATGCTGAGCATTGCAACTATTTAGTACTCAGTTACCCACAGCTTCTTCTCCTAAAGGAATAGTGATTAGGTACAAGAAGCTCAGATGATCAACTCTTCTTATGTATCTCATCCTCTAGCTCTGTGGCTGTGTCATTCAGATATGCACTACAATCCCATGGAATAGTAGTAAGAATGGAGAACAGTTTCATTTCACTTTGTTCTTTTAAATCACAATTTACCTAAATTTGCAAAATGTAAACTGAGAGAAAGTGAAACTGATGGTTTTGCTCATAGCAATGAGGGAAAGGAGTTCCCATATGTGTTCTCTTAAACCATGGAGTGCCTCCCATTCACAGCTACCCAGATATGTCCTTGCAAAAATTGATGGTGAATTGATTTTGTTCATTTTCAGAAAGGAAGGACTTTTTTCTCCCTGTTGCCCTAACTGTGATTGCCAATGAACACACACATCCTCCAGTTACCTCCTACTTGTAGGTTATGCCTAATTTCCTCTGGGTTTCTTGACTCTCCTGTTTTTATTTCTGCTTCAGAAACAAATTCACCCAAGACTGCAAAAATGAATCAACTGAGAGCTAGACAGTGGTTAGCCCTACCTTCTCAGCCAGGAGTTGGATTAGATTTTTTATTATTGTTATTATTATTCCTTACAGCTCTGTGACTGGACATTTGAAGCTAGCTGACATAGCAAGCTCATTTGTGGCTGATACAGGAGCAGTTCCGAAACCCTTCTGCCCCAGTCCTACCATTCACATCTTGCACCCTTTCCGCACCTTACCTTGATAGCACAATGAACCAGAGCCCTTACGATATTGCTAATATCGCAAGAGGCTCAGTAGAGACCCCCTTGCAGTCCGCATACAGCAGGAGAGCACCAGTCCCCGCCCGGTAGCTTGTCTGCATGTCGGCATACTGGGCCACACCTAGGTCCCGCCCTGTCCCCGCCCCACCGCCCCTGATTGGGCAGTGGTGTTTCTTTTGTTTTATTTTTTTGCCTGCTATCGTGCTAATGTTAGCACGATAGATCCTGCCAACAGGCTGCTTCGTACTACGCTGGTAACGTGCTAACGTGCTAATGATAGCGCTGGGTTTTTTTAAAAAAAACACAGTTGGCCGGACCCCGAGGGCTGCTGTCGTCTCGAGTGTGAGTGGCGACGCAGCCCCCGGGGTGGCCTCTCACGGCGACGTGTCGTGCAGTGTTCCCTGCTGCGATGGGGGCAGCGGCCGGCCTGCTGCTGGGCGGAGCGTCCCCTGGGAGTTGCTGCATGAGGGACAGGCAGCAGGGACTGCCCACACCCCGCCCACTCCCGGGTCCTTCCCAGAAGCACACCGGACGACAGCTCCGCAGGCCCTCTGGTCACGCGACCAATGCGTGAAAGGGAGGTTATTTTCGCCTTTCAGATGAAAATAAGAAAACGTGCTATCAGCACTATCCGTGGCTGTGATAGCACCTAGTTCACCAGAATGTCATGCGGTACAGCGGCTCGTGAAGGGGGGAGGGAGCGTGCCTAATACGCTTTAAAAACGCCATGCGAAAAGGGCCTTGGTTTTGTACACCATTGTTAAGCGTCACTGAGAATCATAGCTCTGCCAAATACAGTGGCCCTGGAAGCCCCACTTGGAGTCAAACAGCATGCCTTGCCTTGTAACCACACAAGCTGTTATGTTGTTCTGATATAAAATCCTCTGTGCCTCATCCTACATGTTTGTTTCCCAGAATGGCACTACCGCGGATCCAACCATATGTCAACAAGTAGCACTTTTTTTTTGTGATGCAGAAAGCTTTTCTCACATTAATCTAGCCTGAGCAGGTGTGGCAGCTGTTTCCAAATGTATGAGAGCGTAGGACACTTAGTAATCATTATTTAAACATCTGGTTTACTGTTTTGCAGAATCACCCAGGGAACATTTCCATATTTCATAAAATTATTGAGCAAATGAAGCATCTTTTCACAGAATGATTCAGACATAACGGTTTTCCTTTGTGAGAACCCAAATTTAGCTCACAATGGCTAGGATGGGAGAGGGAGAGAACTGTTATCTTCAAAGAAAACTTTATCAGGTCATGGCATTGGTCACATCAGAGTATAATTTATTCAGCTACCAAAGAAATGCTTTGCTTTCGTGTTGTGGGGGTGCCTCTAGAGAGGATGGGATGCATATATTCATTTTCCAAAGCAGCCATGTCATGTGCCCAAAACAGCACTGTTTTGAAGGCTCATGAAAGGTCATCACTGATACTTTTTTCATCGGAAAACTATTTACCATAATCAACCCAAAATGTAGCAATGGCTTCCAATTTGATCAATGTTAAAAGAGAAGTGATAAATTCAGAGTATGAGACTCTCAGTGGCATACCTTCCAGCATTTCACAGATGAAAATTGGGATCGGTGTAGCTAAGCAACATCAGAGCGTGGTTAAGATGGCAAAAGTTATGAATGAGGAAGAATACACCAGCTAGGAAGGCTGCAGCAGTTTGCTTTTATCTTAGCCTGCTGGGAAGGACAAGATTCTTCCCTTCTTCTCCCTCTTGCTGAATGAATTGGGTGCAAACAACTTTTGCACTTTGAATTCTGTTTGCAGCAACTGAACTGAGGGCAAAGGGGTAAAGTAGAAGGAAGAGACAGAAATTGGAGATTTTAAAAACAGCTGAAAAAGTGGGGCAACTGAGGCTTAATCAGCCTGTCCCTGCCAGAGTATGCAGGGACTGCTGATCATAATGGCTATTACCTCACGACCCAGAGGCAGTTGCAGGGGAACATTAGAAGGGCAAAGGTTGCTATTGTGCTCATCTCTTTCCTACAACCTTTCGCTTGTGAACAACCACCCCAAGATGTGTGAACAAGATGTATAAACAACCACCCCAAAAGTCTCTATGGGATTCTGATATTCAGATTTGATGCTCAGAAAGTCCCATTGAGGAGGCACTTTTGCCTAAACTTACATTTATGGTCTGACTCAGGTTGTGTTGCCCTTGGATTGTCCTTTGGCAGAAGGAAGAAGAGAAAATGAAGAGTTAGTATTCATCTGCATGTACACATACACACACATCAAAGACAGGACAATTCTGCCATGCTCAGGGGGCAATCTCAGACCTCCTGATTCACATCCCAATCCTGTTATGGGCCACATATATCCCCCTTCCATCATGCAGTACTGAATTTTTTTCTATTCCCATTCCCACCACCCTCCATAAACTGGATTTTACACATGAATTGTGAAAGGAATATGTGCTTTGTTTGAAAGGGAAATTGCACTGATTCATCTCTAAAACAAGATGCACAATCACCACATGTCTTGTTTTCTGTGCACTATAATTTGGTGATGAAGGCTCTGAGGGCTGTGACAATGGACGTGGTGCATTAGGTGGCTTACAGGCTGTGTGTAGTCCAGCCCTGATGTATATAGATATAGATACATACTCTTTTAAGGATAAATGTAATCCTTTTCTGCTGTCACCAGGCTTCTAAAGATGTTTTTTTTCTCCCTTTCTTTCTCAAAGGAAAGCCTGCAGAGAAAATAAGCAAGAAAGGTTTTCCATGGATGGTATCTAATTAACATGTAAACCCTAAAGACAACAGAAACTTATCCCACAATCCACTTTATGTCTCAACAGAAATCCATTACAACCCATAAATAAGAAGCCATCCATTTCTCTTGATGACATGAGAGGAAGCCTTTGGTTTTGTGACTTTTAGTCACTGATAAACTAAGGGTAACAAATGTGTATTATTTCCCTTGAAAACCTCTCTACGCTTCCTATGTTTTACATTCTCCACCCTGGGTGGATCTCCAGCTTCATGCACTATGTAATATATGGTAATACTATATTATTATAGCACTTACTATTTAAAGCCATGCAATCAAATTACAAATGTATTTATTCATACGACATAACATTAAGCCCACATCTTTCCATGCTTTGGGTGATCTGGATTTGAGAGAAGAGAACACAATGTTCACATTGTGTTCTTTAATATAAACTGGCATAAACCTTTTAAAAGAAAATCCTACCTTCTTTCTTTCCACATTCCTCCCTCCCTGCCTCCCTCTATCCATCTTTTATTTATACCTCACCTTTCTCCCAAAATGGAACTCAAGGCAGGTTGTGAAAGGCATAATGTACAATAAAAACACATTTAGTTAAAAACACACTGCATTAAGATTAAAACAGTATTAAACAACAACAGAGTTAAAGCCATTTAAAACCTTACTTTAAAACAAAGATTAAAAACAGGACAGCACCATAAAAAGCCCTTTTGTTCAAAATCCATGTCCAAAGGCTGCTGGAATTTAAAGGTTTTAACTTGAT
Organism: Cyclura pinguis; assembly: GCA_030412105.1. Lineage (NCBI taxonomy): Eukaryota > Metazoa > Chordata > Lepidosauria > Squamata > Iguanidae > Cyclura > Cyclura pinguis. Next base: position 127,187,827 of record CM059599.1, read on the forward strand.
GCTGAAAGGACAACAAAAAAGGAGCCATCCAAGTTCCCCTGGGCAGGAATTCTCTGTGGGAAGAGCCCCAGAAAAAGCCTTCTCCTGCATTCCTACCAACCATGGCTATGAAAGCAGTAGGACAGAGAAATGTGTCTCTCCTGTAGATCTTAAAGTTTGGGTAGGCACATATGGGAAGATGTGGTCCCTTCTTTCTGATAAATTCACAAATTCAGCACACATGGACCTAAGAACAGCAGAGAGGTGGAGGGCCCAGGTTAGCCTATGCAATTCAGCTCTCGTGAATGGGTCAGCCACCAAGGATCAAGAGTACCAAAATTATTATACAGTTGAGCCCCCTGAGAACTACCAGTCTGAAATATCCTAGTTTATTGCCCCTTTTGCATTCACTTGATAGGATCTTTTTATGTTTTCCCCCGTCTTGTTATATTAATTTTAAACAAATTCAGGATATTATTTTGTCATTGTCTTCATGGTAGTCACACTGTTAACAGTTTTCATTGTTGTCGTTGTTATTGTTGTTGTTAGTGCTGTTCTTGTATTCTGTGTTTTTGCTGTTTTGTAAAAACATACATGCAAGTATGTAAAATTCATAATGACCCGCCTGCCAGTCTTTGGCCTCTGTTTCTTATAAACAGCTCCAGAGTCCCTGCCATCACAGCCCTTAGAATCTTGAGACTCTTTGCCAGAATGCTGATCAAGGCTGGCCTTCCCATTAGTGGAGAGCAGCAGCTGCCCTCGGAAACAAATATTGATTGTCATGATAGGACAACAAATTGTTGTTCTCTTAATTTAATGTAGTTGTATTTTACTATCAGGAAGGAGGAGAGATGACTTTGAGATTCATGGTCTGAGACATCAAGATCATTTGGTCGGTCTAGGACATATCAAAAGATAACAAGAATCTTTAGGAAAGACAATAATGCTTGGCAAAATGGGAGGAAGTAGGAAAAAGGGAGCCCACATTAGAGGTGGATAGACTCAATCAAGGAAGCTATAACCCCAAGTCTGCAAGGCCTGAGCATGGCTGTTGGTGACTGGGTGTCTTGGATGTCTCCTATCCATAGAGCCACTGCCTCTATGTCCACCTGATGCAATTAACAACTACAAAAGATACTATCTACTTTGATTCTGGAAGTGGAATGTTCTTTTTGAGGCTTCTGAAAGGCAGTGACATGTCTTGAGGTGGCCTGCTGTAAAGTGACGCAGCAGAAAAATGAAACTTGTCTTTTCATACCACTCTCACAAAGAGAAGAAAACATTTGTGGGCGGCCACCTTCTTGACCTTAGCAGCAGTTGGAGCAGCATTAATGACCTACTGTTCCCCTAAGCATAAAAGGATATAAGAAAATTGACTTTTGTTGAGAAAATGCCATGTTACCAAACAGTACTTAGTTACACTAGCACAAAAAGTAGTACAAACTTCAGCAAGCAGGGTAGACTGTATAAGTTACACGAAGTACATATTTAGATATCAGTTTAGATTGCATACTTTGTTCAGGTTGCAGAATCTGGCTTTCTCTGAAAATGAAGTTAGAATTTTTGTTCAGTTGCTTATTGGCTTGTTTAAGTGTATTTAGTACACAGTCCTGTTTGATTTGCAATCTGGAAGCCATTGAGACTAGTAACTAATAGGAATAACAATTTAATTAAATGAATAACCCAACTTTTTGTGTCACACCACACATCATTGGATGTGCTCATCTTCCAGGTGCTTCTGACTCACTTTTTCCAAGCCCCACCAGTTTATAAAACTTTGCTCGGGATTTGTAGCAAAGAATAGCGCCCAGGGAAATCCAGAAGCTTCCATACTTCCTTAGTTTGGCCCAGAATAATTGCTTCATAATCATTTTCAAATCTTATTTGTCCCCCATGTCATGAGCAGGGATGGAAAATAAAATAAAATAAATTTGTACTATGTATTTAAATATATTAAATTTGTGGTCTGCAAGACAGTTAAGAAAATCACATGTATACCTTTCAGTTTCTCATCACCAGTAAGAGATCAGAAGTGACAGATTCCCTCCCCTCAAAAATTACGCACAAATAAATGCTCATGACTCAAGGTGTGCATCTTTGAAAAATGGAAATAAACATACTTCAATCAGTGGGACTGAAGTATACAAAAATACTACTCTAAGAAAAATTTGTAAGAAAGGGTGAATGTATAGGAAATTGTGTACCAAAATGTGCATGAATTTTCATACAAGATGTCTTGCAATCTAACATGAAACCACAGTTGAAGAAATGCAGATGGACTTTAAAGAAACACAAGTAAATAGAGACCGAGGGTACTTGCAAACTACATGTGATTCCTTTTGAGTTGCTATGAATCCATCCTATGGAATACTAGGATTTGCAGTTGTGGGAGGGGTACTTAGAAATCTTAGCCAAAAACCTGTAGAACTTCACCAAACTGGTGTAGCCGTGACCAAGTGGAATCATAGCTCTATAATCTTGTAGTGTGAAAGGACTGTGACAGACATTGGTATCTGTGGCAATTTCACCCACCAGCCTTTCCCATCTAGCCCACACAGGTGAATATTCCTTGAATCCATAGCACTGCAGGCTGCTGTAAGTGTGTGTGGCAGATGCATTGTAGGTATGTATAGTGTATGTGTGATGGGTCTGTGTGTGATTTGGTTCTGTGCATTAAACTACACACTGTCGACTGCTGTTGCTGTCCCTGCAGCCCTCAGCTTCCTTTATTCAAAGCCAGGATAGCCTTTGGGCCAAAAATATAAAAGTTCCCCATCCCTTTCCTATCATTAAAAACCCTCAGCTGAACCGTTAAATTTATTCCTCAGTCTTTATTTCGATATTTCATGCCCGTATAAGGTTTAGCACAAATTCTCCTCCTCCTCCTCCTTTTACCCCTCCTCCTTCTCTTCTTTCTTCTTCTTCATCTCCTCTGTTAAGATGGCAAACTGATCCTCGGGCAACACCCGCCAGAGTGCTAGAGTGCTGCAAATGCGCTGGCCTTAACATTTCCATGACATGGCTTACCTTTATATCAACCTTCTTTGGCATCTGTAGGTCAGTAGCATCGGCCACATTGAAACCGCTCTGTTCTCAGAGCCAAGGCAACAGCCCTGAGTGGTTTCACATCTGTGCCCTATTTCTTATGCATACCTTTTTTGACTGTCTTCCACTTTACATTCTGATCACTTACAAAAAGGAGTGGTGAGAGGAAGAGAGGAAAGAGAGCCTAGCTTAGCTAGCTTATTCTTCTCTCTCCCAACCTGGGCCATTTCCGCACTAGAGTGTTATAGCGCTATGATTCCACTTTCAACATCCTGTGGAATCCTGGGGTTTGCAGTTTTGGGAGGGGCCAGCTGGCCCCTCCCAAAACTGCAAACCCCAGGATTCCACAGGATGTTGAAAGTGGAATCATAGCGCTATAACACTCTAGTGTGGAAATGACCTTGTTCTTCTCTTATTCATCACTAAGCCAGCCCCGCCTGAGGAAGTCAATACTTCCCTCCTTCAATAGTGTACGGTTTTGACAGAAAAAGCCGTACAGCTTTTCTCCCCATGGAAAATCATTGACTGAAATTCATTAAGTCTTTTTCCGCCCTGGAGGCTGGTCTGTTCGTGAAGATGTTGAATCCAAAGATACCACAACATCTTCTCTGAAGGCCTTGTTCAATGGATGACTTACCCCCAAATTAAGAATGCCTTGCATTGGAGTTAAACTCAACACTTCACTGAACACATAATGTACAAGGAAGCCTTAATTTCATTTATATTTCATAGCTGGAAGAAACCACAAGGGCCATCAAGTCCAACCCCCTGCCATGCAGGAATATACAATCAAAGCACTCCCAACGGATGGCCATCCAGTTTCTATTTAAAAACCTCCAAAGAAAGAAATTTCACCACACTCCAAGGCAGCATATCACACTCTTGAATCTGCTCTTATCATCAGGAAGTCCTTTCTAAAATTTAGGTGGAATCTCCTTTCCTGTCATTTGAATCCATTGCTCTGTGTCCTAGTCTCTGGAGCAGCAGAAAAGAAGCTTGCTCCTGCCTTCATATGACATGAAGTGGGGCCTACTCTGAATTGGGTCTACCACTTGTAGGTAGTAGAGATTTAATCCTTCCCACTATCCAGCTGGCTTTCCCCCTTAAACTCACTTCCAGCTTCCCCATATGGGGGCTGAATGGAGACAGGAGGACTCTGTGGGCACCAATGGATGCCACAAAGTAAGGCTTTTCTATGGTAGTTTTTTGGCCTTTCTGTTGCAAAGAGATTTGCACACCCGCTACATTTTAGCACTGTGATCTTCCCGGCTGGTCTTGATTACCTCAAGAAGCATCATTTAAGTTGCAGTTTCAACAGTACTCTTTCCCCCACTTCCCTTTTATCAATTTCACTCAACCTGATTGAAAAGCCCAGGGTGACAAAAAAGATTGTTTTAACCCTTCCCTATGTCAGTCCAGTCACTCAGCAAGCCAAAAACATAGAAAACAGAGATGAGAATACAAAGGAAATGGAGCAGCAATTAACACCTAACAGGCCAGTTTAGGAAGAGTGAAATACCCCATAGGTCAGGTTCTCTGCCAAGTCTGTTCTTTTGTATTCCTATATAAGCCAATTAAGCAAGAACATTTTCTTTAAAAAAATAAGTACACAAGGTTATGAAAGAACGACAGAATAATTTTTAAACCTCAATTGTTCAAAAAAAAAGAAACCTAGGAAAACAATAGGCATAAGGACTGTGCTTATCTTACTGTGCTGCCTTTATTGGATTGACTTGGAAAACTCTTTCCCTGATACTCAGATATAATGGACGGATTAGGGTTTGTGAAATGGAGGCTAGGTGGGAATATTAGTAATGGAAAGTGAATGGAAGTAATTAGATTTGCAAAGCCATTTGAAATGGCGAAGGGGGTTGGCATGGTATGTGAGCGTATATGATTAACATTCCATGACAATATTTTGTATGGCCCCACACAATCTATATATCTCACGCAAATTTTCCATTTCTAAAGAAGAAGGAAGGAGAAGAAGGAGAAGAAGGGGAAGCCGCTTTTCTCTTTTCTTTTCTTTTTCTCTTGGCACCAGTCATGGCTTGGTTTCCAGACATATGCTGTCAATCAGCCCACATGGTTCATTTTGTCGCTGAAAAATCAGACCTTTCTAAGCATCAGGCCTGTTCTAAGAACAGATCAGGCAAAGCCAAGGGAGCCAGTGTCTAGCCCGAATACTAATCGCAATGGCCAGGTGCATGCAGAGTTTGGGATGTAGCTGGAGGTGTGACATGTCAGGTCTTTGCCAGAGTCCAAGCAAACACCCACAGAATGTCCAAAATAGTTTTTTGGGGTTTTTTTTTTTAGTGCTTTATGTACGTGTTTGAATGAAAAAAATAATAAAAAGAATAACTGATGGTGCTCACAAAACCCCGGTCACATAAGGGCCCAGAAAGATTTCCTGGCATAGGACATAGCGGTAAGGACCAACCCAAGATAATTTTCTGCCTGAGGTAAAGGACAAGAGAGTCAGAAATAGAGAGAGGGCCAGACTGACAACAGAACCTTACTTCAACAGCGGTGACAGGAGAACTTCCTGCGTTCCACCTAGCAAGCTAGCTGGGACAGGGGTGGGCACACAGGGAAGGCTACTGAGCACACACAGATGTCCTCTACAACGAAGGAGAATGGATAGTCAGGGCTACAAAATGGAGGCATTGCAACTGTCTTCCCATTCTGTCCTTCTAGAATCCACCGCCTGAATCACCTGCCTCACTCTACCTAATAGTAGGTTTTTTTATCTTTTAAATTGTATTTTTAATTTTATTTTTAAGTATAGTTCTGAGCTGATTTTTTCATACTGGGATTAGTTTAATTCCATTTTAATGTTCCCTTTTTGTATGTTTTTAGTTGTATTTTTCTTTTTAAATTGTACACCAGCTTGAGTCCCAATTTTGGGACGAGGAGGAGGAAGAGGACAGGGCAGGCCTCCAAACCAGTGAAAGGCAGTAGCCAGTATTCCATGAACATATTTTCCTTGACAGAAAAGTGATGGGACTAATGACCCTAGGAAGCCGCACATGAACAATGCAGTTAGGTTGAGTGATGTGATCCTTCCCCCCTCATTCCTTTGCTCTGCCCCACACCAGGAAAGTTGTTTGGGGGCTCTAGTGGGCAGGACAGGAGTCAGCAGAATGATCGCAGCCTCCAGCTGTCATGGTTTGACAGGGACAATCCTGGTTAATCCTCAATTGTCCCATATTCTTAATTCCTTTTAAGGTGTCTCACTTTCTTTCACTTTCTCCCTTTGCCCTCAGATTATTTCAACTGGTACAAACTGAGTTCAAAGTACAAAAGTAATTGCATTCAGTTAAATCAGGGAAGAGGGAAGGATAGGAGCAGACATAATCATGCCATTCCCAGTAGACTAAGGCAAAAGCAAACTGCTGCAGCCTCTCCTAGCTTGTGTGTTCTTCCTCATTAATAGCATTTTTCCCCATCTTGACCACTCTCTAATGTTGATTGGCCACATGTGTCCCAGTTTTCATCTGTGAAATATCAGAGGATATGTCTGTGGGACTTGCAGAACTGATAAAAGAGGACCTTTGTTTTCCCTGATCCTGCTTGCAAGCATTTCAAGGAACACACTTGTTTTACTAAGCTTTTGTAAAGCTATTCCCTATGTGGAATAGCTTTCTCAAGGAGCCGTTTCATTGCACTTAAAATACCCTGGGTTGGGCTTAATCTGAGCTTTAGCCTACTTGAGCCCCAGAACCTGCTTCAGGACAGGGCGCTGACCTTGTAAATACCAAATATTAGTAACTAAGAGCAGCCCCACAGTGGGCACATCTATACTAGAGAATAGGACTCAAAGCAGCTTGCAACAATTTTAAAAAGACATTGTTAAAAATCCACACAATTTGTTATTGTGTGTCTTCAAGTCATTTCCAACTTATGGTGACCCTATGGCAAACCTATCACAGAGTTTTGAGGGACTGAGAGTGTGTGACATGGCCAAGGTCACCCAGTGCATTTCCCTGTGGCTGAACAGGTCTGGTCTCCAGGGTTGTAGTCCAAAGTTCAAACCACTACACCACAATCAAAAGAAGAAGAAAGAGAGAGAGAAAGAAACCAAATTAAAACATTTAAACGCTAGAAAATAAAAGCACCTCACCACTGGAATTAGAGCCCAGTGCTCCTATTTATTCTTCTATTTATTTTTGTCAGAGAGCTTGGCTTAGGTGACATTCTAGCCTTGGCATGTCTTCTTAACTATCTCTCACTGTGGAGGTGGGAGACAATAATATTTTGCCAGCCAGAGTCTGATATATGTTCTGTTTGCAATTTATTCTAACAATCTATTTCTGAACATTTGAAAACCAAGCAGGGGTACAAGATTTATTGCTCCTACAACACTCAGATCAACTTGAGTTAACATGGGAAGATCACGCATGGTAGGTCTCCTGCTGAAAGATGTGATGTGATCTCTGCTCCCCTGTTTTCTGCCCTGGGAATGTCTCCCTTAGAAGACATTTTTGACAATTTAATGGAGCACAGCAACAATGTTTCTCAAGCACTTCATGCCATTCCCTCATTAAACGAGTCTCTTTTTCATGTACTTATCCTATTGACCCTTCACAACACCCTTTAATAATTTCCTGATTTAAATGAATGTCAGCTACTCTATACTTGTTCCTAAACCTTCAAAAACAGTTCAGTTCTCTTAGCAAAATCTTGGAGTTCAGGAAGCCTCATGAATAGAGGGAACTTGTGAAAATATAAGTGAAAATCTTTCCTATTTCAGGTTTCTACTTCTTTCCCCCCCTCTGCTCATGTTTTCTCTGGCCTGAGCAACATGCCAGATTTATAAGCAAGTTATTTCTGAAGTTATCCACATTCTTCATTTAACATCCACAAGAGCCAATGTTCAGCTAAAGCCCATGGCAAAATCCTCTTGGGATTCTACCCCTTCAGAGAGTAGGTGAGGAATGGCACATATGTTGAAATGCTTTGAAGACTTAGCCTCATCCAGGTACATAGAGTTCTTGAAGCATTCAAACAGCCCATCCCTACCTGCATTCCAAGGTAGATTAGGGAAAAGACTAAAATGAATGTGGCCCACATAAATGTTCTCCACCAATGCATAAATATGCTCCGCCAACAAGGATATACACTATCTTTTTACTTTTTTTTCCCTTCATATTTGGAGCTGATCTCTATATAGGAAGTCCTTAAACAACTTTTAGAAAACAAACAGTGAGCAAAATCCAAGCAGATTTCCATTTGCACAATATAATTTTACTTCTTTCCTCATCTGAAACTCCACAAAATATCTTCCAAAGGATCCCCCCAATTCTCTAGAGCAGCTTTTGAGAAGAGGTTTGAAATTACTCTCCCCACTTCCTATTCAACTGTCAGAAGCCATCCCATCAGTAGGAGGATTTAATTCAGTTTGTTTCCTGTCCACAACACATTGAAGTAAATCACAGGTTGTATTATTTTTCATTATGCCAATGTTTCTCTCCTTCAAAATAAGGCTAAGGCTGCTATCCTATATTCCATGGATAGGTCATGTGTGTCCATGGAGATGCTCTTGTACTGAAGCTGCCAGGGTCCCTTCACCATTGGCTATGCTAGCTAGGATTTATGGAATTTGCAGTCTCACCATAGCTAAGAGAGGGCACATTCCCAATCCCAGCCACTTTCCAGATTTACTTAGTGGCATGCATTCCACTGAACTAAATAAGATTTACTTCAAAATAGACAAACAAAACTGTGCAACTGTATAACTCAAAACTGCTTAAGAAGCATTGTCCTAACCAATGTAGGTCTCTGTCCATGAACAGGCTTTTAGAACATAAGCTTTTTAAGAGGAGCTTGTATTATTTTAAACTGAATTGTTTTTAACTGATTTACACCTTTTAAGTGTCTGTCTTAAATTGTATTCACATTGTGAATAGTTTGATTCTATTTTAACGTTCACATTTTATATGTTTTTAGCTGCACTGTTCTTGTTTTAAATTGTAAGCCACCTTGAGTCCCAGTTTTGGAGAAATGGCAGGATATAAAGATAGCTGCCAGTACTGAGTATCATAACCTGGAATTATGCCTCCATAACTGATCTGAGAGAGCCTGCCTGGTATAGTGGTTTGAATGCTGGACTACAACACTGGTGACAAAGATTTGATTCCCTGTTTAGCCATTGAAACCCACTGGGTGACCTTGCATATATCACGTACTCTCAGCCCTAGAAAACTCCATGATAGGTTCATCTTAGGTTCACCATAAGTTGGCAATGACATAACGGCACACAACAACAAGAAGCTGATCTATATTCATGATCCCTGAGGAACCACAACTATGGCACTGTTGCTGCTATTTTAACTACCCCCATCATCCACTTTACTGGGCTTCAGCCACACCAAGAGGAACAGGTCCATTCTTCTGGTGATTGCAGTGAGGGTGTGAGTGATGTTTCCACACACATCCCTCTAGCAAGAGAGGCTGTAACAGTGAGAAGCAAGACCCCTGTTACATGTTTCTGTTGCACCTTCACTGGCTGTGGGGAGGAGGACTAGAAATGTCATCCTTCCCCACCCTGATTACCAGCAGGATGTGTGTCTTCTCAGTGCAGCTGATGCCAGTTAAAGTGGATTGGAGGGAATCAGGCCAGGAGACACTACTTACATATGCATACATAACTAAATAGCTCTTGTGCATTTGCATACATAACTAAATAGCTCTACCACCAGTGATGATTGTGGTAACAACAACTGCTAATATGGTTCCAGTAGTAAACCAAAGAACATATACATCTGTGCTTAGAGAAAACGTAAATACGGTGAGTGTGTGCCCTATGTGGAAGTAGGAAAGGGTGATCCCTTCAGCTTTCATTTTGAAAAATCACAGTGCACATTCATCTCTGAAGTGAGCAGTGATCCCAACTTCAAGCCTTTCTGCCCTACACTGTTATAGTGCTATTATTCCGCTTTCAACATCCTATGGAATCCTGGGGTTTGCAGTTTAGGGAGGGGCATTTAGAATTCTCAGCCAGAGAGCTCTTTGGACTCAGGAAACTACAAAGCCCAGAATTCCACAGGATGTTGAAAGTGGGCAGAATAACACTATAACAATGTAATGTGGAAAGGCCCTTGCTTTGGGTAGATATTCTGACTTCATGATGATTGAAAAGTGGCATCCCGCCAAACAGGATTTGGGAGAGCTGATGCCCACCATGAAGGACCAGATAGATGCCAAGGAAGCATTTTTTTGCCATTCCAAAAGTGTTTCAAAATACACATTAATTTATGTTCAAAATTAATGTTTCAGTAATAAATACAGATGGTAGAAGACTATAATTCTGAGGATCAAGTTTAGTCTCTGGGCTTCCCAGCATGGAGCGTGTCCAGAGGAGGGTGACCAAAATGGTGAAGGGTTTGGAAGCCATGCCTTAGGGAGCTGGGTATGTTTAGTCTGCAGAAGAGAAGATCGAAATGAAGTGGGCTTGTTTTCCGCTGCTTCAAAGACTAGGGCAAGGAGCAATGGATTCAAACAGCAGGAAAAGAGATTCCACTTAAACCTCAGGAAGAACTTCCTGACGGTCAGAGCTGTCCAGCAGTGGAATATGCTGCCTTGGAATGTGGTGAAGTCTCCTTCTGTGGAGGTTTTTGAGCAGAGGCTGGATGGCCATCTGTTGGGAATGCTTTGATGTGGGTTCCTGCATAGCAGGGGTTGGACTGGATGGCCCCTGCAGTCTCTTCCAACTCTATGATTCTATGCTTCTATGTGGGTTTCATGTTGTTAACCATTGTTTTGTTTACTTGGTGAGTTTTGCAAACCTGTACTTCAAGTTTCTAATTTAAATTGAATTGATAAAGGAATGTTTGGGAAGTACAGTACCTGTCCTTCAACTGAGCATTAGGAGGTTGTCTCTTGACACAGAGAAATGGTGAGGCACATCTTTTCCACCCTCAGTTAATCTAATTCTTTGGGGCGGAAGGAAAATATAAAAAGTAGTTCTAGGCCCTTTCTGCACCTTACGTGCATCCCACGATGTCCTGGCATCATCCCAGCAGTGCCTTTGCCAGGATGGGAGCATGTCCCGAATACCCCCCTCCGCACCCGGCCAGCTGCCGGCAGATGGTAGCAGTCAGGACACACTCTTTCCTTCCACAGTACAGCCAGCCTCTTCTGCAGTGCAGCCCTTTCCACACGGCCCTGGTCGACACAATAGTCACACAAAAGGGGCCTGGATTTTTTCCAATGATGGTATAGTACGCAATCGCAACGGCTGAGGACATGACAGGAGCAGGACTGGGAAAACATCATGTAGTAGCACACTTCTTAGCCCAGCTTCAACGCATCCCCATACTGGGATGGGACCATAGTGTGGAAATGGCCTTAGTCAGAGAGAGACCCAGAGTTTATAGAAATGCTTCCCTAGAATTTTTTTTTTTTGGGGGGGGGGAGAACTTGCCTTTTCAAGTGTTAAAGGTGCCTGTTTCCATCTCTGCTCAGACTATATTTTTGTGTACAAATTTAAATACAAGAAACGCTTTAAAGTCCCAAGTGACCACTTCTCCCAAAGGAAGCCAAATGTGAAGCCTTAAATGTCTTACCACTCTAAGAAATGGGAAAGAGTTGTTTCAATTTTAAAAAAAAAGTTGCAGAACTTGAAAAAAGTTATATTTTAGATTACAGCAGTGCATCTCACACTATCTGATGTAGGGGACCAGCAATTTTTATTCCCAATGTGCCAGGAAGCAGTAGCATACTTGTGTCCATTGGTTACAAGTATTTCTTTCTTAGAAACTTCCCAGGGACTGGTAGCCAATGGCTCATGAACCAGGACTGATCCATGGACCACCACTTTAAATAGCACTGGACCAAAGCTCCCAGAATTCTCCAACCAACATAGCTGCTTGAGAGAATTATGGGAGCTACAGTCTCCCCTCACTCAAAAAAAAAAAAACATTTCCATGACCTGAATTTTAAGCTTAACTAAATTGCCAGGTTTGCTGAACTTGCCTAAGAGAAGTCCAGTCAATAAAGTTATGGCCTCATTTGAACTCTGCTCTTCATGCTCCCAGTCTGGTTGGCAAGTATTTCCGGAGATCAAACTGGCATATTCACTCTTTACTTTAGTAGGGCCAAGGTTCCTGAAATATTTTCATTAAGCAGTACGTCTATATGCCACATTATGAAGCATATTTACATTAGCTGAAGACTCCCTTTTTTTTCTGATTGCTACAAGTAACAATCAAGTATTTTTATATCCACTGTAATTTTGTTTTAGGAAAGCTCTCTTGTAAACTTTCTCTCTCTCTCTCTCCCCCTCCCTCTCTCTCTCTCTCCTTCTCCTTCTGCCTTTCCATTTAGCTGTTGCCTTGGCTCTACTCTAGCAATGTGTGTTTGAGTTAAACCTCAACCAATGCAAACATTAATCCATTCTCTACCCAGCACTTCTCAGTGGAAAATCTGCACTGGTTTCAACAATATTGGGATCTTTTTTTTTTCATTAAAGAAAAACACTGAGTCCATGCAGGGCATACTTGGCATACTTTACCTTTCAACAGGGGGATGTTATTAGTGGAAAAGAGAGTGAAAACATGTCTTATGCTATACTTGGCCTTTCATACGCACCACCTCATGTTTTAATTTGGAATTATACATTTTACCACATGAAGAGTAAAAAAAAAGGGGGGGGATGGAAGGAGGAGACCCACTAGTGCAGCGCCTGTATCCATTACAAATTATCCATTATGCGCCAGTCCATCATGCCTTAATCACTCTGTGAAGCCCAGCTATTATGGCTGTAGAGTTGAAAGACTGTCATCCAGGTAAATAGAAAGATGGAACGTATGCAGCTTGCCATCTGGGCAGTAGAGACAATGGCAACAAAGAGCCTTCCGGCACCCGAAAGACTAACAAATATTGTTATAGCACAAGCTTCCGTGGATAAGAGTCCAATTCATCAGATGAAATGGAGGGAGATCTTCAGTTGCTGGGCAAACCTTTGTATTAGAGGATGTTTGAACTGACACAGTAGAAGTCAGGCAGTTGAGTTATTTACAGCATGCCTCCGCAGGTACCATAAACACTGGTGTATACAGAGCCCATACCCCAATTGTTCAGCTTTATCTGGGAATTGGAGAAATTAGCATGTTTCATTAGTAATGTACTTCTTTAATCATGTGACGAGTAGAGGAAAAGTCAGCTCTGATTTCAGTCCCACAACAAACAAGTACTTCTCAGAGTCCTGGGAGTCCTTTGAGGCTATTTCCTGTAGTCTGTCCTGGTGTGCCCTATGCAGAGTTTGGAAGTGCCTAGTGAAAAATTATTAGTTATTTGTAATTTATTCCTTTTTTCCAGTAATGAAAGCACAACCGAGCTATGTGACAACTGTAACTTGAGTAGTAATTCCACTCCTTTTCTAGTGCTTTTCGTTACTTCTATGGGTATGGAAGTCTAGCCTCACTAAAAGCTAGAGGAGGAATATCATCTGCTTCTAGGACAGGCCTCCTGCTCAGCTGAGGGACTTGAGGCAAGGAGAAGGTAGATGGAAGAAGAATACGGTTCATGCCAGAGACCAGAAGGTTACAGAATTTAGATTTTTAAAAAGTAATTTAGTTACTTGTGAGAAACAGATAGGTAATGAGTTACTTTTTAAACTATAACAGTGATTAAATATTTAGGAGAGAGTTGGAAATAGAATGGAAGTACTGCCACTTATTAAAAGCAACTTTCCAAGCACCCTCTAGGTAGAAAGGAGGGGAAATGTAGTGATTCAGCTTAAATGATAGTGGAAAACAGACTGTGATGATTCAAACTGAACCTACATGCATGCATCATGACCCTTCACAACAGAAGTACTGATAAAATAATCATCCTCATTTTACTACATATATTAGGAGAGGGTAAATTAATCCCGTAGTGGGACAGGAAGCTATTGTCACTATATGTGTTAATCTTCAAGGTGCTGCAGCTCTTTGCATACCCCCCAAAATTTCACAGAGGAAAACTGAGACAGAATGAGGGTTCCCTCAACAGCCAGCCTACTCCTATCCCTGCTGCTGCCTCCAAAGTCACATAAAGATTCACAGTTGCAGCCTCCCATTCTCTATACTGACCTCTATACAGTCAGCATCTTCCAGGATGGACCCTCACAGAAGGCTCTGTGAGAAAAGGAAAGCATAATAAGACCTAAATACCTTAATGACATCAGATGCTGTCTCATCTTGGAAGCTCAGCAGGGACAGCCCTGGTTAGTATTTGAAATAGGCTGTATTTCAGAAGAAGAAACTGGCAAAACCACCTCTAAGTATTCCTTGCCTAAGAAAACCCTATGAAATTCATGGGGTTGCCATAAGTCAAAAGGTGTCCACTCTCAGTCTGGGCAGTCAGCCAATGAGCAGCTAATAAGGGCTGGCAGCAAGCAACAGCTCCAAAATACGTTTCTTTATATTAATCTAGTAAGAAAACAGACTTGAGACAAATACGAAGCATAGCAACATTCCCAGCAACATCGATAGATCAAAACAGAGTCATTACAATTCTAAGTCAGAGTTCAGAGACACCACAGGAGCAACAGTCATTTAATCACCGACAAGTTATGAAGGGGAATGGCTAGGCTTTTATAGGTCCACAGCTTAACCCAGCTATTGCCTAATTAACTGTTGTTTCCTATACATTTGCTGAGGTCTGTGTATGCATTCCTTTTGAATACACTCAGCAAAGGTGGGTATAGGTGAGTTATCTTTTGTTCAGGGCTCTCTGCTGGACCTGGCACTGCCCTCTGTTCTGTCTCTGGGATGAGTGGTACTGTCTCCTCCTGTTCAGCAGGTTCTACTGTTTCAGTCTCTGAGTTAGAGTCTATAAGCAGGGCATGACATTAGGTAACTCTAGTTGTGTGTTTAAGTTGACATACATGCACAACTAGAGAAATCATCCCATTCTTCTTCCAAACAGCTTGCTGCTGAACACCCAGACTTTGAAGAAGCCTTCAGCTTCTTGACTGGGAAGCAGTGGAAGTTGGAGAAGTTGGAGAGGGAAGGAAGGAAATAATGAGGGAGTAAGGGAGTGGCCACTTGTGCCACTTCACTGTGCTTGCTGCTTTGCTAATCTAAGTTATTTTTTCTTCTTCAGACCTTCTTTTTCTTCTTTTTGATGAGCAATGTGTGAGTAACCATCCCCCTTCACTTCCAGGATAGAAAAAACTGAGAAAGCTGGGGCAATAAAGCAGCAGTAGGACCATAAATGAATGCTACAGCCACTTCTATCACATTTCTAAAAGCAAGAGCAAGCAACACAGTGTCTTGTTCCAGCCCACTGAGAAACCAGGAATGCAAAGGATCAAGCATGGTTGTCCCAACCAATCCATGACACTTTGCAGGGTTTGATTTTGTCATTTTTACTGTATTAAGAAATGAAACAGCTTAGGTCTGGAGTATTTGAAAGATTGTATGTCCCTGCCAGAGCCCTAAGAGCGGCATGGGAAGGCTTTATCTCAGTCCCATAGTGTCCCAGGCTCACCTGGTAAGGACACGGGAGAAAGCCTTCTCAGTGGCTGCTCCCACCCTCTGGAACTCCCTTCCTTAGGAAGCTAGGCTGGCCCCCTCCCTGCTCTCCTTTCGCCGGCAGGCAAAAACACTCTTATTGAAGCAATCTTTTAAAATGTAAGCATGTGGGCTTCAAATTTATCAAATTTATATTTTTTATAAATTTTATATTTTATATTATATTTTATATATTTTATATTACACATTTATATTTATATTTTTAAAATTTTTGTAGGTTTTTATAATTCTATATGTTTTTCTAATGTTTTTGACCGATGTAAATGTTTTACTACTGTTTTGAACTTTTTTGAAAGCCACCTTGGGTCCCACTCTGGGAGGAAGGTATTTATTTATTTATACATACATACATACGTACATACATACATACATACATACTTGCCTCCCAGAGTGGGACCCAAGGTGGCTTTCAAAAAAGTTAAAAACATTAATAAATATAAATGTAAACAAATAAATAGATGGATGTGGTCCTTTCCCTCTGTTTCTCCTTCTTCTTCTTCTTCTTCTTTTTCTGCTAGAGAAAACCTGCTAGGGTTAAAAATAAATAGGAGCCCACTATCTGGACACAGCCTGTGCAAAGTGGGTTTTGGAGTTACAGCACATTCCGTTCATTTCTTTGTCAGAAAAAGGTGTTTTTTCACCTATTTCTTCTGAATATTTCTTCAAAGAATGGCAGCAGTGGCAGCTGCTCTTTCTCTTCCCCATCATCAGGTATATGATCTGGGTGAGTCCTCTAAAAAATAATAATAATAATAAACCTGTGAAGAATGAAGGTAAGAAGTAAAGTGACACTATGCCGAATAGCAATCTGCACTTGTACAAATGATATATGAAGGCTTTTGGTTTGTCTGAGAAAAAACTGAGAGATCTTCTGCTTAGTCTTAGAACAGACAGGGGAAAAAAGTGAAGTTGAGGGAACAGTCCTGCCTATAAAGGCATCTTATATTTCATTTTTAGCTATTTAGTCTTTTCATTCTGGTGAGAACATTACATGACATAATGGATAATATGCTCATTCTTTAAACTCAAGAAAACTGGAAAATCAACTTGCTCAGAGCATGGGCCAGGAGGAATCGATCTTCCTGATTTTAGCAGGGAGTGGGTAATCTCACAACTTGCCAATAACTCATATGCTGTCAAGCAAGACAACGGCAAATGGTCAGAACCGCTCAGCTGTCAGACAACCCCAAACGACTATTCAAGAAACTGGAGAGCAGGAGAATGATGTTCTTCCTGAAAATACTTGATTTTCATCAAGCATTTGTACAAATATAGGCCTAGGTCCTGCTTTTAGTCCCAACTGAATTAGACCCTGTGAATCTATATGTTGACTCACCATTCAACAACTGATTCAGTGGATCTATACTAACTGGGACCAACCAACAGGATTCAGGCCATTATTGGAAATCTAAAGACTAGTGTCATGGATAATAAGTTTCCACTAAAAGCCTGAGAGTTTTTATTTTTCCATACCAGTATTCCTGCTCAGACTGTTTGTCTAAATACTCCCTCCCAAAGGGCAACTTCAGTCCCCTGCCTTTTCTTTTTTATCTTCTGACTAGACAGTTTTTTATCTTTAAAACAGATTTCATATAGAATAATATAATATAATATATACATAATACATAGAATATTATGTACTATATATTATTCATTATGTGTCTAAGAATAGATACATAATACATATAATAGCACTATGCTACAATGGAATCAAAGGAGCAAATTATACAACTCATGATGCTGGTTAAACTGATAAATCTCACAAAAGTTTGGTTGCAGCAGGGTTCTCTATAAGGCCCAAAACCTTAAGAATGTATACCTTTAGATAAAGTTATCAATCAATCAGACTGACTTTTAAGTAAATATAGCTAGGACGGGGCTGTTGGTAAATTAATTGTATGCATTTTGAAATACTTATGGGTTGAAATCAAGCCCTTGTCTACATATTTGGTGGCATATCTTCCCTCATAACCCCCCACAAAAACCCTGTTTCATGCTCTCCAAAATAAGTCATATGCAGCGATGGAAAATGTTGCTTTTTTAAAATGACAACTCCCGGAATCCCACAGCCAGCATGGCCCATAGAAATGGTCAGTGACTTTCAACAAGTTGTCATCTGAAAATTAACTTCCTGTCTCTCGTCATTTGTTCAGTGATTTGTGGGACAAGGTGTTTGTTTTCTCCAAGAGAATATAACATTCCACTCTTCTGAGGGAAACCAGTTAATGCAATGTATACACTTGCAGTCTTAAGGACTACAGACAGAAGCTGTTAACCAATACAAGGGGAAAAAAATTGTCCAGCTAAATTATCCTTCCAGCTGAAATCACAGGCCATGGCCTCACAACAGGCAACTACAATCCTGGTTTAACACCTATAGAACGGGGCAAGTCACTTGGGAGAGAAAAAAAACTGATATCTTTTGTCCAAAAGATTATTGCACAGACCATAGGAAACCTGTTTATGTTGGTTGCTCAGTTGTCTCCACAGCTGTGCAGACAGGTGGTGACCAGTCCCGGCAGATTTTCTCTTTATACAAGCAGTGCTGCTGTGTCATTGCCATTTCATGAGGAAAAGGTATGGATTGGGAAGGATCTGTAGCTCAGGCTGAGAAAACAAGCTTTGCATGCAGAGGGTCTCAACTTAAATTCGTTATATCTTCAGTACAAAATAAAAATGAAAAGGCTGAAGGAACTGATAAAGGGCTCCAGCAGAAAATTGCTTGCAAATCACATCAGACAAAAGTGAACAAGATGAACCTAGAGATGGACAAATCTCTCAGGTCTTTTTTTTTCCCCTCTCTCTCTCTCAAACATGAAATTTCTCCCAACTTTGAAATTTAGTTGGGTAAGTTCTTATAGAAAAATAAAACAAAACAAAACAATGCAACAAAACTGTCAACCATCTCCATTAATCAAATAAAATTATGTATCACTGTTTCCAGTATGGAGAGGGAACATGTTGTACCTGTTTGCTTTGTACTTGTTAAAGACAAGAAACCTACCCCAGAAGAGAGGTGGCAACTCTACAATCTAAAGTTTTTCATATAATGTCTTCCCTTGGTATTTCACACAAGAACTGGATATCTCCTTCATGTTGCAGATTAGTATCTACAGTCAGCCCCCCACATCCATGGGTTTAACATTTGTGGATTTGATTATTTGCAGATTATTTGCCACTGTCTCTGCTGCTGCGCTATGCCATTTTTAATAGGGACTTATGCCTCACTGTCTCATTCACAATCTGTGTGTAAGCCCCTCAAGACTGCAAGAGACTGTGAGAGACTGTCAATGCAAGGTAAGGCTTGTAAATCTCTATTAAAAATGCCCCCTCTGCCCCTCACCCACAGAAACCCACTGGATGACCTTGGACAACTCACACTCTCTAAATCTCAGAGGAAGGCAAAGGCAACCTTCCCCTGAAAAAAAAATTCATTGAAAGCGATAGATTCTCATGATAGATTTATGTTAGGGCGGCCATAAGTTGGAAAACCACTTGAAGGCACAAAACAGTAGCAATAGCAACCATATATCTTTTTCCTTTGAACTAGATGTTTGACAATTTGTGGGTTTGCATTTTGAATCTTTGTGTCTAGTTTTAATTTCCTTTATTGCTTTTGCTTAACCCCATTTTCATACTCACAAACATGGCCAAAAATATATACGAGAATTGAAAGCTAGATTTGAAAGAGGTAAATGTACAAAGCTTTTGACTTGGTGTATCTCTTGTCAGTTTTGCTTTCTCTCATCTTTGGTTTCCTCTAAATCTCAAGTTCTTTGTGCTGAATTGATTATGATATTTGTGATTTTGGGGGAGCGCTTTGCAAAAAAAAAAATGAACCAAAGAAAATATTCATGCCATCCCTAGGTGGAACAAGTATTGTAAGAAACAGCAGCTTCTGCACTTGGTCTTGCTGCTCTCTTGCCCACTGAGGATGAGATAATTTGGGATCTTTTGTCTTCCTTTCCTGCTTGCTTTTTCTTCCTCTGTCCACCATCTATCCCAGAAGCGTTTTAGGCAGATAACATTGCCCGATTCAGTTGGGGTTAATTAAATGATTGCCCTCTGCCCAGATGGAAACCCCTCCTCTCTCTTCCCATCTACTCTTTGATGAAGGAAGATATGCCTGCAACATGTCTTCCTCCCATCCTTTTAGGTTAGTTTAGAAAGGATCATGTGATTGCTATCCAAGAATATTGTTGCTTAATAAATGTTCCCCCTGTTGAGGATTCTAAACTCATTTATATGCTTGTAATTTGGTTCTTTCAAATTCACCATCCTATGATGGGTACCTCTACTGGAGCAAACAGGCCTTTCATTCCAACAATAATCTCTCACAATCCATCCCCTCTAAAAACAATGACCTGAGCCACTACAAGTCAGCTTCCTATGTACAGTGCTGGACGCGATTTCTGCAATGATGGCAACAAGTTTTCTCACTGCCGTAATCACAGCAATCCATGCGAGCTTGAGACTACTCATGTGGTGGAAGGCCTATCCAAGCCCCAAAATAAACAATATGCAGACATACCCATGGATTCAAATCAAATAGCAACAAGTACAAGGAAAGGAGCCTAGCTAAAAATATTCCGTCTCGATGCCTTGAGCCAAAATGCCGGGGCACACCATCTTACCTAGAAATAAAAGTGAATATCAAACATGCTCAAACCTTTTTTGGGAATTGTTAGTCTTATTATGACAGGCAAAAGGGTTTGGACAAATCCTTAAGCCAACACCAGTGTTGGCTCCTGTGTACTTTGGCAGCAATTCACAAGCTGGAAACTCCAAACCCATAAAAACAGAAGACAAAACACACTTTGCCTCCTCATATAAAACCAGCAGGGATAGGAAAAGCTACTCAAAATACATGTCAAGACAAATGCTGGAGACTGGTTGTGAATCTGAACTAGGCGTGTGAGTCTTTTTTCTGTAAGGAACTAGAGGGAATGAAGTCTGCTGAACACTTCAAGATGTGAGAACTGCTGTCCTAACAGATTAGATCACTGTCTCTGGTTGTCCTTCTCTTTGACCACAGCTCTGAGGAGCTAAGAGTTCAAAGATGGAAGGACTGATCCAAGACACTGACTGCAAAGTTCTATCCCCTTTCCTCTTAGTTAGTGCTGTTTTATCACAGCTCTGTTGCATATCACCCTGGGTGCCTGGTAGGCAGAGGGACCAGGGGATCTGAAAGACTGTCTCTTCCTATGTGAGACGGCTCCAAAATTTAGATCCTCAGTGTAGGCTCTGTTGCATGTCTCACCACCTGGGAGCCTAGACTGATGGTTACACCTGGCAGTATCTCAACTGTGGAACTCCCTCCCAAAGAGAGTCAGGCTGTCTCCATCCCGTCTGAGTTTTCAGCAGCCAAGTAGGACTGTGTTGTTTTGCATGGTCTTTGGTCCTTACAAAGAAGGGTAGCTGTTCTGGCTGTTTCAATAGCTTGTGGTTTTTAAACTGGGGGGTGGTGGTGTATCTGTTTTGGTTTTTTTTTTTTAATTCATATATTTATTGGCCATCCTGTCGCCTCAGCTCAAGGTTTACCCTTGGGCACCAAAAGAGAGAGGCGCCACGATTTTCCAAGTTACCCAATCGTTTCCCCTTGTTATTTCAGAGAGTTAGGTGACCTGAACTTGAATGTATCTTACCCTCCCCCCCCCCCCGGAAGACGAAGGCTATAGCTTTTAGTGACCTCAAACATGAAAGGCAGAGGCCACTCCTACAGCCCATCCCACTCTTCTAACTATTACTGTGGTTAGGCACCTCATACTGATCACTTCATCTATCCAGAATTCCTTGTGGAGTTACCACCACAAACTTTCATGTACAAGGTAAACACATACACATATTGGGGGTGGGGTGGGATCTTGGAACTAGTAACATTTTAAAAAAATTAAACCAGCAACTACTTCCAAATCGAGAGAGAACAATTTTTAAGAAGTGCCCTGCACAACAACAAAAACAAAAAGGATTCAGCTTTCAACAGAGGGATCAGTAGAGAGACCCATCACATATTACAAGTGGGGCTGATTGTGGTGGTGGTGAGCATGAGGCTCATCCCTTTGTATGGTCAGCAAGTAGCCAACTTTTCAACTGGATGCAGTGTAAGGGTGCCATGAATCTGTTCTGGGTCTTACTCCAAACTTTAAAGAAACATTGGATAGCTCCCAAGATAGGTTCAGAACATTGGATAGCTCCTTTAAAGCATGGAAGAAAACCCAGAGCAGATTCCCTGCTTCCCTGACATAAATTCCTCCAGCCATCCCTGTTTTTGCATCTCTAGTAACAGCTTGATGTCACACATTAGCTACACTTGCCAGTTTCTATGTATTATATAAAGACACAGCAGTGGGCCAGGTAAAGGAGTTTCCTGATCATTTGCTAACCCAGCATTGGCTACTGTTTCCAATATGAAGTCATAATCGATTAGAGTGTCCAGGAGTGAGCTACATTTCTCTCACCACTAAGCAACTAGAAAGTATGCCCATTCTCCAGGGGTTATGAGTAAAGAGTTCTACATCAGGAGGATATTGTTTCCAGACAGATGAACCCCAACATCTCATCTTCTAGGAAAATAAGCCTTGGCCAGATGCGACCATAGTAGAGTCAATGATCATGCTGGTTGGTTGATTCTGAGAGTTTTGTGTATTTCAGCATCTGAAAATGAGATCTCTAACTCAGCACAAAGACCTCAGTACAAGCCCTGTTCCCAATATCGGTTGCCACAAAACTGCTAATGTGAAAGGGTCGTGCTCCCAAGCAGGAATGAGACACGTGCCAGGATGAGGTTCTCCATCTGACTTCCCTGTTCATTGCGGCTTCAGGAACTGCAGTTCTTTCATTACTTGTTTAATTGTCCTGTAAAAGTCTTGAGTCAATATTGCTGTTTCCTGTGTTTACCTGGCTGTGGCAGTAATCTGCTCCCTTTACAGAGCTCAAGACTAAATTTAACATGGCAGCTCTAACGGGGAGTTGAAGGCAAGACAGCTTCCAGTCCTGTTGATGAACAGGAAAGCTATAAGCGTATGTAACCATTTAAACTATGTCTGCAGGCTCTGGAAACAAACCACCATGCTGTGTGAATAACACCACCGTTCCCTTCGCAGATCTTTATACTGTCAGAGATTTTTAAAAGTACAAAATTACATCGAAAATATGCGAGTGGTAATACTGAAAAGCTCAGTTTCAAAGCAGTTTTGTTATGACAATACTCTAGGCAGCTGAAACGAAAGTCTTGTGAGATTTGTGGATTTTAACATTGTAAAATATGAAGCAGGAGTGCACACGCATCCTTTATGTCTGATATTTTAATACCATTTAACTGTTCACATTAACTCTAATTAAATATGTTGTTTCTGGCTTATCTCTCCAACTTACATTGATCTTGAACTTACACAGAGGGCAGACTCACATGGCAGCATAGGAAGCTGGTTTCTGAAACAATCAGAAGAGGGAATAGTACTGAATCAATGGCTGGCTGATTGATTGATACCCTGTCTTTCACCCAGGACTGCAACGCAAGGCAGCATACAAAAATTAAAATAGATACAGAAAGCCAGCTGGTGCAGTGGTTTGTGCATTGGATTACAACACTGGAGACCAGGGTTCAAATTCCTGCTCAATCACAGAAGCCCACTGGGCGATCTTGGGCAAGTCACATTTTCTCAGCCTTAGAGGGTAAGAAAGGCACTCCCCCCCCCCCGAATAAATCATGCCAAGAAAACCCCATGAAAGGCTGGTCTTAGGGAAACAACTTGAAGGTACACAACAACAACATAGATAAAAACACATGCCAGTAATAACATACAAAACATTATTGCTAAAATATAATTTGACTATCAATAGAATAAAAATAACAGTTCTTCACTTTCTGAGAGAAGGACAGCCATGAGGACAGCAACTCTTGGCTCCCAAGGAAGCAAGTTCAAAAGCATAAGAACAGACACCAAGAAGGCCCTTTCACACATTCCTACCGGATCTGCTTATGAGGATGATAAAACTATAAGAAGGGCCTATCCTGAAGATTTCAAAGTTTAGGCAGGCTTGTATTGGAAAAGATGGCTTTTCAGATAGCCTGCACCTGTATAGGATACGATACCTCTGAATTGTACTAAGAAACAGAAAAGTAGTTAGTAAAGTTGTTGCAGCAAAGAAGCTGTGTGTTCCCAGTGCCCAGCCCAAGCCAACAGACTGGGAGGAGTTTTTTGGGCTACCTGAAAGTTTCTGAACACTTTTCAATGGCAGACCCATAAATAGCATTTCACAGTGATCCAAATGGGATGTAACCAAGTCATGCATCCCTGTAGCCTGAGCAGACTTGTCTGGGAATGAAGACAATGAATGAAGAATGAAGATTGTAGAAAGGCACTCGGGACCACCTGGAATCTTTAGGCCCAGAAATGGCCCCAAAAAGTGATCATGTCACTTTAGTAAGAGTGCAATTCTCTAATTTGATTTTCAAAGGAAGCAACAAGAAATTTTAGTGATTTTCTTCACTGTTTTGGAAACTGTAGTTTTTGAATACTATTTGCAATTCAGGACTTATTCTGTGCAAAACTTAAGCATACTCAGGAAACAGCAGTGCAGATCGCGCACCAGCAGATGTAGAAACAGTGATTAAACTTTGTCACTGTAGCTACTACTTCTGCCAGTTCCACCCCACAAAAACCTACCTCTTAATCCAGTGGTTCCTAAATTTGGTCCTCCAGGTATTTGGGACTTAATCTCCTAGAAACCCTAGCCAGCTTGGCCAACAGTCAGGAATTCTGGCAGCTGAAGTCCAAAACATCTGGAGGACCAAAATTTGGGTATCACCGTCTTAAGCTATATAGCTCCCCAACCAAAGGGCTTCCAAGACACTGCAGATTGGCGTGTTAGGAACTGAGGACTGCAGCACTTTCCTCATCATGGGGTGCATCAAGACAAGCAATTGGAAGCCCCAGAACTAGGAAAGCTCTACAGTCCCCAGTTCCCAACACCCCAATCTGCAGTGCCTTGGCAGCCCTTCAGCTGGGTCCCTGCCTGGTTTAAGAGACTGTAAACATGCATCTCTAAAGATGTGAGACCATAAATCTGGTTTACAGTCTAGTCAATATTGAATAGGATACCAGTCAGATTTTCTGTGTAGAAAATGCTAATTCTACAGGTTTTCATTATTCCATGGGTCTCCTCATCAGGGTTCCTTGGCAACTGAGACAGTTTTTGACCTTTTTAAAAAAAGGTATATATCTTCAAATATCATTTCCATCTCTGCTCTTCAGGAGGAGTATAATCCCATTCAGATTAAGACGAATCCCCATTTCAAAATCCACCCAATTGATCTGTCTTGTCTGGATTAAGCTTTAATTTGTTCACTATCATTCAATCCCCTTTTTTTTAAAAAAAAAGGGAGGGGTTTAATGCTCTCAGTGTATTTTGGTTTATTTTTGACACATACTGCTTGCCAAGAAAAGGGACTAAAGAACATTTAAAATGAAAGAAAATGAAATATTGCACATTTGGATAAAATCATCCAAATCACAAATGACCTGAACTATCTGTTGGAATTACAGAGGAAAGAGCTACTGACACTGTAGCATAAAGCTCACTGAAGTCATCAGATCAAATGTGCTGAAGCAGACTTGACCAATAATGTGATTATTGCAAAGGGGTTGAAGATAAAATAGAGAATCTCATGATGGAACTTTATAGAGGTATGGTTTATCCATATTTAGAATGCAGACTGCAGCCAAGGAAAAGATTGTAGACCTTATTGCTCAAGCATGCCTGGAGCATCTAGAAGGTTCCAGAATCAATATCTGTTTCACCTCCAGCTGAGATCCTACATCACAAGCTGTGACATGCAACTTTACAACAATGGAGCCACATCACTGCCGCAGTGCGCAACCATGCTAGAGGATGGCAGCAGTACAGAGTGCAAGATGTCCTGTTAAACAATGGGAGCTCCTACTATATAAGTGGGCACTATGCAAGATCTCTCTTGCACAACAGGGCTCCTACCACACAAGGGGGCACTGAGAATGGTGGAGATCTTTTTTCAGGCCAGGAAGAAGGCACTTATGACTTTCCATTGCCCTTTGTTCACAATTCCCAGTGTCCTGTGGCTCTGTCAGGGGCTGTTTCTGCCTTCTGCTTGTGCTCTCATTGCAGAAGGGCAGCATGTCTCACCAAGTGCTGTACTCATACACTGTGACCATTGAGCAACGGTCATGCTGCTCTGTCTGCTTGTGCAATGGTCCCAAAGGTACTTCCTTCCTGGTAATATAACCAGTGCACAAGGCCACAGTTCTAAACTGCACAATCATAAGTTGATTTATGATGTCATAAATTCCTAACAGGATCCTCCACTTTTTAAAAAACTTCAGGAGCAGGTGATAGAAGACACTCTGAGACTCTTGGGAACTGCTGCC
Organism: Cyclura pinguis; assembly: GCA_030412105.1. Taxonomy (NCBI): domain Eukaryota; kingdom Metazoa; phylum Chordata; class Lepidosauria; order Squamata; family Iguanidae; genus Cyclura; species Cyclura pinguis. The sequence continues at coordinate 127,213,781 of CM059599.1, forward strand.
AGTGACAATAAAGAAATGATACAGGGCTAAAAGTAATACACGTAGAATCTGGGATAAGGTGGCTTTTAGGAACTCCATTTCAAATCTGAAAAACTCTACTGTGTGAAAAAGAAATGGCAAACAAAATGAACAGAAAGATAAACCACCTTGTATAGAGTAAAAGACTTGGAGGGATGGGTAGCACCAGGAGAAAAAAAAGAAGTAAAAAGAGGGCATGAAAACAATTTGAATCACAAACAGTGGCCATTTCCACACCGGGCTAGTAAAACGGTGCAGAGCAACCTCTAACGGAGGTCTTCTGCACTGTAGAGTGGACTAGGGTGGACTACTTTCTGTAGTTCCATACCTCAGTCCACTCCGGAGCGACTGGAACTGGTCGCGCGGCATGTTTTTTTAAAAACCTCTTTTTAGAGGTTTTTAAAAATCACGGAGCGCACAACCCCGTGCCACTCCATCGCCCGGCTCCAGAGCAGATTTGCAGGCACGCGCAAGTGCATGCCTGCAGATCTGCCGGGGGTGGGCTTCCAGCTGGCGAGCTTCTCCGGTCGGTGGAGGGCCTCCACCAACCGGAAGCCGCCATTTGGGACGCGGAGGACTGCGGAGCAGCGAACTCGTGCTGCTCCTCGTGGCGACGGACTCAGCCGGCCAGAAGACAAAGCCGGTAAGCTCTGTTTTCGGCCGTTCCCCACCACCACCATGCGGAAAGGGCCTTAGTTAGATAACTGCCTTAGTTGTGTAACTAAGTAGCGTCTCCTATCTTGATGCCCCGTCCCACCATTGAACCTACTGTACTGGATGTCAGCCATACAGAGAGAAGGAGGCCGTTTTGCTGGTGATCAGACATGAGCAGATAATATTTTTACCTCACTCCCACCATCCAGCAAGGCTGTAACAATGCTGGGCATTGTGGGTCCTGGTTCTTGGTGTTCAGCCTTGCTGGCTGGTGGGAAGGAGTGGAAATTTCATCCACTCATGCTCCAGTCACCAGAAGATTGGATCTCCTTCTCTCCATACAGCTGTTGTCCAGTAAAGTGGACTTAGAAGGGCAGTTACAATCATGGCCATGATTGTGACTATATAGAGACCGTGAATGAGAGCCAGCATGGTGTGGTGGATTGAGTGTTGGACAACAATCCTAGAGACCAGAGTTCAATTCCCTGCTCAGCCATGGAAACCCACTGAGTGATCTTGGGCACCTCACACAGTCTCTTCCCCTAGAAAGCTCTGTGATAGGTTAATCTTAAGGTTGCCATAAGTCAGAAACGACTTGAAGGCACACAATGACAAAGGACTATGAACACAGTTCAGCTACGTATGTGTAACTCCAGATTGTTACGCTGAAAATTGGGGGTATCTCGAGGACACCCAAACAGACTTCAAATTAAGGGAATTAACAGAGACACTTAAAGCTTGCAAGAGGTCAGGGCAAAGGATCTTTAACCCTACGTCTACGGGGTCAGAACCACACACAAGTCAGAGGAACAGTCTAAAGTAAATGTATTAAAATTAACAAAGAAGGTCGCAACACACGTTAACAGATAATCCTACAATCACACAAGGGCTACAGAAATGAAGTTGGAAATAAGAGACAGTTGGGAGAGAGGGCATACGGACCTTAGTCTAGACGTCCTGGAAAGGAGAAGATTACCGAAGGCTCGGTGTAAAGCACCAAGGGGAGGCTGGATCCCGGGGCTGGAAGGCTGGAAGCAGCGGGGTTTCGTGGCGAGTCCGATACGCGAGTCGTGTTTAGCTCTCAGCAGCGTCTGAGAGGCTTAAGTGGGACACCTCGGTAGCAGCGAAATGCGCCCTTGTCCGGTCTGGGAGGCTCTCCAAAAAGGCTCAAAAAGTGAGGATTTTTATAGCCAATTTCTATCCTTAGGCTGTGTATAGGCTAGCAAAGTGGCGTTAATGGGCAATGATTGCGGAATATAATGTTAGGTAAATATCACAACCTCTCTTCAGTATTGTTTCTCCCGGGAAAGTCCAAGTACATGATAGGATTATCATTGCAAATTGATAGACTTTGATTGTCTATTCTCACAAAGTTCATCAGCGTGGCTTGGGGCTGAGGCAACCTTTTTATTAATCAAGGAGAGAGTCTATTGTGGCTGCCTAGAGATATGTGACTGGGAACAATAGGTCGTTGTCTTTTGGCCTAAAGGACGTTGTCTACGTTCCCATAGAGCAACAAAGGCATTGTTGGTCTTGAGAATTTAATTCAAAACCAATTTTACTTGCAACCGACCTTTGCTAGCCAATATCCAATATGGGGGAAGTCATGCCAATTTTAGGGGCCCTCTCTTAGGGTTACTCTGGGGTGTAACAAGATGATGCATCCATAAGTCTGATCCTGAATTCTGACCATTATTTTAATGTCTTTCCTTCACCACACTAGAATAAATCATCATCCAATAAAAGCAGACTGATAGTGGGCTCAAGAGTACAATGCTGCTTTATTCAGACTAATCAGCAGGTCTAAGTTCTACTAGTCAAGAGTGAAATTTTTTTTTACTAAATCCTGAGGACAAATAGGATGCTAATACTTTCTCCATCATGCCTTGCAATGTGAACAAGCTGCTGCTGCTGGAGATAGTGTGGGACCCAATAGATATAGGCTTACTTGTACTTACAGCAAAACCTTTATGCCTAAACAATTTTGGTAAACTGGAACCAGCTGTAACATTGTGTTGTGGGATGGCTCCTCTCTCTCAAACTAGGAGTGGTAGTTTTCTCTCCACTCTGGAGCCCCACCACTACCAGTACACATTGAAAATCTGATCTGGATGATGGGAAAATCTTTGGAGTAGGTTTTCAGGAGGCATAGAGGACTGAATGGTGAAGGAAGAGAAAGAAAGGCCCACTGTACCAGTAGCAGCCTGATACTACAACTTTGGGCTTAAGCAATATGTCTACTCTAAATATTACTGAGTCTGGATCCTGCCCAGAAAGCTTTTGGTCTAATCTAGTAAATCAAGTGTGGATCATTACAATGGGCTGCAATGCAGACTGCTAAAATCATTTTTTAAAAAATGAAAATCAGAACAAAACCAGAAGCGGCTGGAAGTTAGGGATGTACATCTGTATTTAGTTTATTCACATATGCAAGAACAAATAATTTCAGACATTTGCTCCATGGAATATAAGTTTTTGCACCTATTTCAATGTTTTCTACACTTCAGGGTTTGTGTGTGTGTGTGTGTGTGTGTGTGTGTGTGTGTGTGTGTGAAAAATTCATGTGCACAAAATAGCTTCATGTTTGGACACACACACACCAAACAAAAAAACAACCATGTCTGGACAGAAAACAGTGTATTTTCTTCAGAAAACCATGACTGTTACATGAAATGTACTGTTTTATGAGGAAAATGTTAACCTTTTGTGGGGACATACACACACCTCTTTTAACAAATGAAATCTTAAAAAAAAAAATCCAAAATGCCTCCCCCCCCCCCCAACTTAAAAAGGAACCCTCGTGGCAGCTGGCCATTTTCTCCATAGAGTGTCTTGAAGACATCTTCTCTTGCTAAGAACGAGAAAATTTCAAACTTTTCTTTTAGCTTTACTAAGAAGTCCACTTCTTGTTTTGAAAAACTGGGTAGTTTTCTTTCTAATGTTAAACAGAGGATGCAGGCTACATCCTCTTTAAAAAGTAAATTGCCACTCCTGGAAACTTCAAAGATAAGCAAAGATATGCGAGAAAAGGCCTCATCTGGGGAATCAGGAAGGGTTGAGGGCCACAAAAGGGTTGTGTCCCATGAATTAATCTAGCAACACCTTTTACCATCCTCTGCAGTAAAGTAATTTTATTATCCTGTTTATTTTCTAAAAAAAGCAATTTCTACCTATATCAAAAAAAGATATAAACTTCTAACAATTGTTTTTCAATTAACTGGTCATCCTGGAGCTGTGACCCTGCCCCCCAAGAAGCAAAATCTCATTCTCTCTAGCCTCTAATGTTCTTCCAAAGGTAGAGAAATGTTCATTTACCAAAGGGAGAAGAAAAATACTTAACAATGACATATTTGATTCCATTTGGAGTTTTGTTCTTGTTTTTTTTTTAATTAATTGGGAAAAGGCAAGGTAGAATTATATAAAATGGCCAATTAAATAAAAAGCATATAAAAGGTCTAGCAGCAATATCCATATTTCAGTTGCCTGTCCTGTATTCTAGATTATTAACCTCCACTAAAAGCTCATTTTATTCAAGTTCCCCAGCCATAAATGCGTACAAAATCAGCAATGCAGGATCCAGTATCATCAGTCATTACCATTCACAGCACAGCACTATACATGTCTACGCTCTGCTAGTTTCATTGGAAATTCCCATCAGGTAATTGTGCATAGAATTACAGCAGGGAGGGAGAACATGTAACCCTTCAGATATTGTTGGACTGCACAACCCATCAGCCCCAGATCACATAGCTAATGATGAAGAATGCTGGGAGCTGTGGGCCAACAACATCTGGAAGACTATGTAATTCCATCCCTGAATTAGATTCTCAGTTTATAAACATGGCTCTCATGTTTCTTCTTCTCCTGTCCATCAGTCATCTTCGCCTTTGAACCAAAAGAAAGGCTGTGTTCAGCAGCAATGAAAGACATATTTTACAGAGCAGGGTGAATTTGATGGATACATGAACGCATATGGTGTATATTAAAATCTGAGCTGAGAAAACAAATATTTACCTTTCACTGATATACCCAACTGATGTTTTTATTGCAGTGAATAATGGAACAAGGACTGTGAATTCAAGTACGGGTTAGCCTGAGATGAACTAAGAAGCATATATTATGGTGCAGCCAAGAAACAAATCAGGAATGGGTTAAAAGACATTGATGTCAAATCAATGAGATATGGAGTATGTTTTTAACAGATAATTTTTACAGAGGAGCTGTTCCATGAAATACAAACAGAGTCTGGAAAATTATCTTCATGATAGGAGATTCTGCCAGCTGAGGAAGGCTGATACTTTCGATTTCTTATTGCACCCAACCCAGGACTGGCCCTATCATTAGGCAGAGTGCAACTTTGAACAGCTGATATTTGTTGTCATGAACGGTCAGCAAATTGTTGATCATTTAGTGTTTCACTATTGTATTGCTCCTCCCAGTACTGAGGAACTGTGTTTATGAAACCATCTACTTTATGTGCCAAACAAACTTGGCTGGCTTGGGGTACTATGCATCTTGACTTAGGAGAGGAAGAAAGGCACCATTTACAGGACTGCTTCAAACAGCAAAGTATCTTCAGTGGAACCTGACCTAAGTCTGTCTGCAATGTAAAAAATAATCAGATATTAGAAGCATGAACCTCAAAATGTGGTATCATGTTATGGCAACCACTTGTTTTAAGCTGTCATACTTTACTCTTATGGTACCTTCACATACACACACACACATTTTTCTCTGTTGCAATGCACAGAGCATTTTGAGCATCTTGAGATGCACCTCCAGTTTCTTATGCAGATTTTGTGGGATGTTCCCCAGTTTCTACTTCCTCTTCTTTGTAATGACCATTGGTTTAAAACAAATTAATTGAATTGAACCGAAACATTCGGGTTAGTTTTATTCCCAAGGTAATCTTGCAGTGCTCATATCAGACTGCTGAAATGGAACAGCACTTAAAGAGTATTATAATTGGCAGAATATTGGCAAAGCAGACACATTTCCATCTGTAAGTGAAGCCAGGAGTCTCTTTGATAAGCGAATAATGTAGAAAATAGATTCATATGTATAAAAATGCTTCAAACTCTGTTTGTTTTGGATTGTACTAAAGGAATTCAAAGTGACAATTCTTTGGATCCCTGAAACACAGATCTGCAAACCCATAATTAAACAAGAAGAATAGCTTTAGTTTTTAGACAGTTTTAATAAAGCCATTGTGGGGGCGGGGGGCAGGATCAGGGGCTTTCAGAAATTCTTCAGAGGAATTGGTCTCCATGTCTCTAGTGCTGTAATTCATAGGAGTACACTAGATCTGCCACAGAAAATTTTAAGTACCTCACCAAACTCTAAATCCTAGTTTTCCATAGATTGAGCCATTGCAGTTCAAATGCTATTGAACAGTTATATCTGTGTAATGTAGATAACATGTATAGGAAATAGAGCAAAAATTGTATGAGACACTAACAAGAACCCTCTTAGAGCTTTATCACACCAAGGCTTCATACTGCTAGAATAATACATTATTTCTGGTTAGGGATCAGTCCTATCACACAGCTGTTGCTCACCAGCAGCTATTGCACTGAATTGCATTGAAATGTGCCCTTTTTTCATGCTGTAAATAAGGTGTTAATGACTCCCTTTCCCATAACAATCCAGTTAGCTGTGGGAGGCTGGCACTTCCTTCCATAGCTGATCCAATAGTGAAAATGGTGTGGGTGTCACAACGTCGTGGATTCATATGATCTAGTGTCATGACATTAGAATGTTACTGCACAAATACAGCATAATAAATAAAAATTTAAAGGATCTACCATGAGGTCTGTGGTGGAGAAAAGGACGCAACAATTATGTTGTAACGCTGAGGAAAGAATAGTGCAAATGGCACTACTTATCTGCAGATGTCAAAAGAGTGCGATAGAGAGCTTAAATGACCTGATACCGTCAGGGGAATGTCTATAGTGGGATTCCAATGGAACAATGCTATATTAAGGTATGGTGTGATAAGGCCTTTAAAGTATCCTCCTCTACAGAAGTGGCTGGACATTTGGGTCTTCATTCATTTCACAATCAAAGAAAAGGAGCTGCACATGCAATGACATGTGGATAGACATATGGATAGGCATTGTGCATGGGGGTGTGCTGTGCATTGTATATAGATGCACACTGTCAACAGATGTACATTTTGCATGGATGCACATGCACATTTGGCCATGCATTTGGTTGCACATTTACTGTCTTGGTTCAGTTGTGCAGCATTTCTATTCAATACGATGGTTCCCTAGCACAATAACACAAATGCAAGTATAGGGGATTTGCAAACAGGGAGAATTTTATGGTATACCTTCCCAATAGTATAGCGGTGTTCCTTTGCAATTTGCAATTCATATGATACGCACAGCCATCAGCAACCACTGGTTGCCATTTCCATGGTCTAATATGAGAAGCAGCATATTTCCCTTGGAGCAATAAGGGGAATAATTTAAATTTGAAGTGAATTCAGTTATATCTTTGACAAGTGTGTTTTGCCATCCAGCACATTTTTCTCCCTTCCCATATTGGTGATGTTTTGCCTTCATTAGCAAAGTCTTGCCTTCTCTCATTCCCCAGCCACATTTTCTGATCAACATGTGTGCATGAATAACCTTCCACACCATGAGAACCATCATGTAGAAGAACCATGACCTCCTGGATCTTCTCCTTGTAAACCCCCTTGCACTCTCACTGTCCTACTTTTTCTTTTTGCTTGGGCTAGAAGAGACTGCTGTTGCAATTTTGTTTTTGTCCATCTGGAGCAAAAATCAGCATGTGCATGCCCAGGATCCCTCTCACCAGATCTTATTTCTCAGGAGACACTCTCACCAAGATTAAGACTGAAATGACAACTGTGTATGCATTGCCCGAAGGTTAAATCCCACTGAAGTCAGTGCAGTCAGTCAGTCACTTCTTAGTAGGAATTTGTTTGTTTGTCTGCTTGTTTGAATTTATATCCAACTTTCTCCTGCGATGGGATCCAAGATGGCTTACGAAGATTAAGACTGAAATTATAACTGCTATATGTATCTATCTGGGGTAAATCCCACTGTAGTTCTGAATAGGCACTCCCATCAAGATTAGGGGTGAAACTGCAAGCCTAACACACATCTGTGTGATGTGGGGAGCTTACTTATGAATAGACATCTCTACCAAGTGTAAGGCTGAAATTTCAACCCCCCGCTAGGCATCTCCCTGGAGTGAAGTCCCACTGAACTCAGTAAAGTCTACTTCTGAGTAGGCACTCCCGCCAAGAGTAGGTCAGAAATTGCAATCCTATGTGCATCCCTCTGTGTGCATGTGTCTTCAAGTCATCTGTTAATTTATGATGACCCCATGAATTTCATAGGCAAATCTGCAGAGGTGGTTTTGCCAGTTCCTTCCTCTGGAATACAGCCTACAGCACCTGGTATTTGTTGATGGTCTCCCATTCAAGTACTAAACATGGCTGATCCTGCTTAGCTTCCAAGATCAGATAGTATCTGGTGCCTTTTAGGGCATTAAGCATCTACCTGGGGTTAAATCTTACTGAAGTTCATAGGGTTTACTTCTGAGCAAACCTGTATTGCTGTTTATTATATAAAGCTTCAAAATGCTGAGAGTCATTGAAAAATAAGCCATATAAACTGAAGCAGAGGAAAGAAAAGGTTTCTTGTCTAAATAGCAAGTTTTCCTCAGGCTAGTTAATCATCCTACATCTTGGAAATCATGACGATTTGGGGAAATAGTCACAACACAGGCTTATTCATGCTTCCAACCACTACCACTGATATAATCTGAAGCAGAGTGTGAAAGATTAGAGGGCAGAAATTAGAACTCTCCTGAAAGTAATGTGAATAGTGACATCCATTTAACAAGAAACAGTGCAATTAAAACAAAAAGTTGCTGAAGCACAACTACAGGAAGTATGTATTTGTACATGGATTCCCCCAAAGTCAGGATGGTAACAACATTCCCCCCCCCAAAAAAAAAACCTTCAAGGCAACTTGAAATTGAATAGGTGAAGATTTTCCTGTTAGCACACCTACCTGTTAGGAAAAGTTTCTCCTGCTAAACTTCTTGTCATGCAATTGCTAAAAGCATGGGAACTTTTCAAGAGAAAAAGTTGGAAACACTACAATAATACAGTTATAAATCATATGAGTCACTTGCACAAGTTGAACCTAGCTATGGATTCATACCAAGATAAACACTTTCTAAAAATCAACCTACTCCATAGTAATAATCTCTTCTGACTCATTGCTGTCCTTCCTTTATTAGATCATATTGGACAAAAAATTAATCCTGTTTGCTGTTGGTCTTCTCAGTAAACATTTTCTTGATATCCCATCATTGCAAAAGATTTAGGGATATTAGTCTCTTGCCCGGCCACCGCTCCAAGCTCTGGCTTTGTCTTTGTTCTGTAATCCTCCATTTTATATATATATGCTGAAGGCTCCTGGATCAATAATGAGGTCCAAGGAATTAAATAAGTTTCAGAATCATTTTATTTTCCTTGAGGTAGGAACTCTGAAGGTGCAGTATCATTTATCTCCTTTAAAGTTTGTGAGAAAACCAAAGTATATACGGTGATAGTTTCTATTCAGCCAAAATTCATTGGCAAGAATGTATCTGGTGCCATACTGCCATACTGTGCAGGTACATTTTATACATAATTGTTTAACCACAAGATTACCAGGATTAAGGTGGGACCAGTTTGCTTTGCTAGTTAGTTTGCTAGTTAGTTTGCCTGCAAAAATCCACAGCTGAATCTCAGAAAAGGCTGAGCCAAGAAATGTTGTCACCTGAGACAAAGAGTTAGGGGATGCTCCTTCCCTAATCCAGAAACTGACTAGATTGGCAGCTGAACTTTATTTCAACCCTGGCAATGAGATGAAGTTCCCCAACCCATATGAGAGCAACGGGCTAGGGTGCAAGAGGGCAGACTGTGTGTCATACACAATTTTGTTGTCCGACAGAGGTAAGTGGCTGGAGCTGTAAAGTTCTTGGCATCACACCTAATAGCAGAACTCTGTTTCCCTTATGCAGAGAGAAATATACAGGTGGGTCAGAAGTTGGCAGCCTTATGAGAAAGTCCTCAACTAATCTCATGATAGTCTTCTGAGTCTCACAGACTTCACTCTTGTTCCCTGTGAATGTGTTGAAGAAGAATCAACCCAGCCTTGACAAAAGAATATCAGCATCGCTTAATGACTGCAGATGGTGCCTCACATGGACCCCTCACTATAGTCAAAAAAAAAGAATAGTTATTTGCAGGGGTGCAGACTGAATTCCAAGCTACAGATGTAAACAATGAGCATGTTAAACAAATTCAAGAAAAATATCTTTACAAAATGTGCATGGCTATGGTAGGAGAGGGAGCAGATTGATACCACACAGCACAGGGGGTCGACACTTTTCATTTCACCACACTGCCGATGAAATTCACACACAAAGTCCTCAAAATTGCAATTAGTTCCAGAAGGGAAGCTCACATGTGGTCATAAAAAGCTTTGTCACAACCATGCAACTAGGGAGGAGATTGACCCATTTTCGGTGTGCTTATACATAATTAACTGTACTTTTTTTTTTGGACTGCAACTCCTAGAATTGATTTTTTTGGACTGGGAAATTTCTGACAGTTGCAGCCAAGATCTACAAGAAGAACCATGTGTATCTAACACTATTATAGGGTTCTGTGATCAATATGATTAACAATATGATTGCAGGTTTAGGTTATGCCCAAGAGCTGGAAACCAAGATTCCAGTTCATGAGAACAGGGTACAAACATTTGGAGGACTTCCCCTTCACTCTATACCTTCACCCACTTTAGGAGCAGCATGGGGAGGTTGGGTAGAACAGCCAATGCATGTGGCCATGCATGGAACTAAAAAAAATATAGGGTGTTTCCAACCCCCTTGAAGGCTGTGAAGCATGGCTAGGCCTAATTACTTGGCCACGATCTTCCCTTCCTTATGCCAACCTAGTTTTGGTGAACTTGCATTAATTGGTAAGATTTTAATGCCTCTATTCTTCCAGCATTCCCCAACATATTAGATGTGGATCCACACAAATGCATTCTGTTAAAATGCAACCTACTAAGAATGGAAAAACCATTCAACAAGTAATTCTTTATGAATGCCTACATCTTTGGTTCAGTTGTCAAGTCTAATAAAATTTTCAGGAAACCCACATAGCTGTGGGCAGGATGAGTCATAATTAGTCAGAAGATGCTTAATCCAAGGCTTTTTCATTGTGTTCATTGTTCAGTGTGTTGGGTTTTCTTTAAAATCATGTCCCTTTAAAAGAGAGCAAATGACTCCATAACTCCAATCAGACTAGAAAACACATACTAAATGTCTAAGTCCCAATATTCTGTTATGTCTTACCAAATGACGTATTTGGTATTTGCAGATATTGAATGCAATAGTATTCAACAGAGATTTTTTTAAAAGTTCTACATTAAAGTAGATAAATCAGATGCACAAATATGAGATGAGTGACATTTGGCTTGAGATCAGTACATGTGGCCGGGAGAGAACTAGGTGTTTTACTAGACCGCAAACAAAACAGGAGGAGCACTACAATCTGTAAGATAAAAAATATAATACATCAACAAGAGTGTGGTCTCCTATCACAAGAGAAAATGGTCTCACTCTAATAACAAGGATTGCAAACTCTAGCCCAGCAGAGTTTCCAACCAGCAGAGTTTCCCAAAGCAACTTGTGGGGCTTCACCCTAGTCTTCTTCCAAGCTCTGCCTCCTCCAGTCCCCATCTCCTGAAGGCTACTAGAATCCACATGGTGATTTCCTATGAACTTGCTTGTGTGCCACTCACCCTTCCAGCTGCGGGGGCGGCAAAGAGTAGCTACTGCCAACTTCAGCTGCTACAGTCATTCCAGGGACAGGCTGGCCAAAATTATTTGTGCACTGTAACCCCAACACCGGACCATTGTGAAATGCTTCATCTAATGTATAAAAGCCAAAGTTTGTCTGTTAGGCAGAGAAGACCTCATATGATTGGCTGTGTCAGGTGAGAAGACTGCATATGATTGGCTGCCTGAGAAGATTCTGTGGAATCCTGGGGTTTGCAGTTTAGGGAGGGACCTTTAGAATTCTCAGCCCAAGAGGTCTGACCAGTTGCTATGGAGACACAGCCTAGCAGCAAGGAGGGCGGCAGTGTTTTTCCCTCAGGAACCCAACCTCTGCACATTAAGAACTCTGAATACAGATTGGATTGGGGAATAGGGGGGAAAGTTACAGGTACTGGACAAGACAGCCTGGGGAAATAGAGACACAAGATCTCAAATCTTTCTAACAAGTATTACCTATGAGAAACTAAAATCCTGGGCAACGCCGGGTACATACACTAGTAGTTTATAAGGTACAGCTGGTGAAGGATAAGGTAGTTAAGCCTCCTATCATGCATATATATAACTCTTCTGCTGAAAGCGCTGTACTGTCTGCTGGTTACCTAATGAACCACAATATTGCTCTTAGTTCAGCAGATCCTAAACAGCTCTGGACCTGGTAGCTGTATAATATCCTAGTGAGACATAAAGGGATCCTATAGCACCTTTGAAACTAACTGAGGAAATATATACATTTATATTACACACACACACACACACACACACACACAGAGTAGATATAGATATAGATATATACTGTATCTATGCATAGAAATATAAAATTCAATAAATTCTATAAATTGCAGTACACTTCATCAGATGCAACTGATGAAGTAGTCTGGAGACCACGAAAGCTTATGCGAGATATTTCTTTTTCTCCGTAAGTCTGAAAGGTGCTACAGGATTACTTTGCGTCATTTTATGCTGAAACACACTAACATCTCTTTGACTGAATCCTTGAATCACTTCTCACAGCATGGAGGACAGCTTTCTCCACTGTTGGCATCCACTGTCTGGAATAATCTTATCATTAGCAGCAGGAAGGGTTGCCGGGGTTATGCCGCTGCCAACTCATTTTGCCCAGATGTCATCCTGATCCTTAGCTTTGTCAATGACCCTTCATGAATATTTCATGATATATTTTATCATGTTATCATTGCTATCAAGTTTTTTTCAGTTTTATTGTATTTTCTTGGTATTTATATTGTAAACCAGTCTGGGATTTTTCAATAATGAAAAGCAGCATAAAAATCTAAAATAAAATAAACAAAATAAAATAAAATGAATTATTGCAATATTTTTTTCCTGATTCCAATATAATTTGGCTCTGTATTATACTCCAAGCATTGATACGTTTGTGTACATTTTAAATACAGATATACCCAAATACTAACATTAATTAAATGCGCAGAGATATTACACTGACTACAGAGTGTTTTAATTATACTCTGTAATTACAATTAAAGTCAGCACTTTACTTTTTTAAAAAAAAAAAAGAAAGACCTGATACTTGTTTATTATACATGGCAAGAGACAGACACATCTTCATTTCCAAGCAAGAGCCAAACACATCTTCATTTCCAAGCAACATGCCTTTGTTGTGCAGGATAGATACCTAGGTTGTGTACTGCTGTGCTTACTATCCTCTGAAAAACTCTGCTTCTATTTCCCTCCATTCGGATGAATCACTGAATTTATTATTTATTTGGTCCTAGTGATTAAATAAGGGGACTACATTCATCATAATGTACTTCTATTTGAAAAATATCAATTGCAGTTTATACAGAATGGCCAAGGCTTTATATCTATATCCGTATATCACACATTATATGTGACAAACTGTTTCAACTATTCAGCGATTGCAAAAGAGTAGTTTTATTCCCACTACCAGCAACAACTGAAATTGATGCCAACTATCATGAGCTTGAGCCACTATGGTGTAGTGGTTTCAGCACTGGCCTACTGCCCCCAAGTCTAGGGTTTGATTCCTCACTTGGCCATGGAAACCCACTGGGTGACTTGAGCACATCACACACACCCAGAAAACCCTGTGATAGGATTGCTTTAACCACTTGAAGGCAGACAATAAGAACCATGAAAACATATATGAGAATAAATGTAATTACTAAAATGACATGCAATATATTGCCTGTCATGAGTGTATATATGTGCTACATTTCCATCCCACTCTTCCTTTCAGAAGGCTAGGGAGGTATACAGGGGTTCTATTCAATTATAGCTTCACCCTGCCAGAGCAGCTTCCATCAGTGGAACTGGGGGTTGGGGTGGCAATTCTCTTTTCAGCCCCACTGTTCCAATTTCTCTAAAAATATGACCAGGGAGAGAGGCTGGGTGATCCTCCAGAGAAGCTTTTGTATGTTTTCAAAGAAGAAAAAGGAAAAAAAAATATTGCCATAGAGGACTTTGTCACCCATAGTTCTCATTTTATCTTCAACAAATCCTTTTAGGTAGATGTGACAGGGAGAAGATAATTGATGGGTGTCATCACTAACCAAAGATTTGAACCAAGGCCTTCCAAGTTCTAGGCCAACACTGTAATCACAATACCGTACTTTACCCTAGGTGTTTGAGAAGAAGCATTTAAGACAAAACAAGGTATGCATTGGTGACTGCTTTGTATTCATAATCCCTAAATATCCCCTCATTTGAGGGATACACAGAGAAAATCTCGCAGTCCCTACTTACCAGGCAGCAGCCGCTGAGATCAATGAGGGTCCGTTCCCTTGTTGATCAGGAATCACCTAGTTTTTAAGCAGAGGCTGGATGGCCATCTGTCGGGAGTGCTTTGAGGGTGTTCCTGCATGGCAGGGGGTTGGACTGGATGGCCCGTGTGGTCTCTTCCAACTCTACATTTCTATGATTCTATGATTCTATGATGGTTCCTCCCTCATGCAAGCAATCTTTGTGAGGAGGGATTGTGAGAAGGACCCTGTTTCTGCCTGTTGCAATGGAGATCAGATGCATGAGGGGGTGGGAACATTAGTCAGCTGCTTCCCAAGCAACAGGGGAACAGGTCCCATTGATCACAGTGGGTTGCTGACCAATAAGTAGGGTTTCGGAGGGTTGGGTGTGGATTCACTACATTGCTATGTAACTACCGTGTTTATATAGCAACATAGCACGTAAAGGATTCTAGCCAATGAGAACACTAGTTCTCTAGCTGTTCTACATTTTAAGTCCCAGATGCCCAGCCAGCATGACCAACAGCGAGCACCTACGGGAGCTGATTTTAAAAAAAACAAACAGCTAGAGGACCAAAGCTGAAACTCATAAATCTAGAGATACGTGTCTCTCTCCCCACTCAACTCCCTGGCCACCATGTTAATTTCTCAGTATTACTGTGTCAGGTCCTGGTTTAGTTGTATAGAACAGAGCTGATGGAAGTGGACTTCCCCATACCCCCTTTTCATGGAGATCTCTCATGGCAGTACTGCCAAGATGCTGCTCAGAGAAACGGGGACCCTGCAGAATGGAGCAGACTGTTAGGTGGGTGAGACAGGGAGAGGAAAAAGGGGGGTCCTGATAATCCTCCTGAGGGATTTCCAAGAGTGGAGCTCCACTCATGGGAGACGCCTCTGCCTGATCTTCAAGGTCCTACCATTTCTTCTGCTCCTTTCTGGCACAGTCACAAGGAGATTGAAAGTCTCCACCTTCATTTCACATTAATTGCACTCTAATGTACTGTGCAAACCCTAAAAGGTGTTTAATTTTAACTGTGGTTTGTTTAAAATGCAACTTCATAATCTGTTATTCATCAGGCTTGGACTCTTAAGTTTTCAAATGCTTCTAAACTTACCAAAGTGAGGACAAGAATGGCAGGTTAACAATGGTCTTTGTTGTTTACTGTATTCCACGATGACCTCACTCAGATCAGAACATCTGACCCCAAACAAAACAGGTAATGCTTCCATTAAAGCAGCAGCAACAGGCAGTGAGTTTTCCCAGGAGAATATTGCTTTCCATAGGTCTGAGAGCTCAGCTTATAAATACACAATGGACTTTCAAGTCACAGCTAAAGTCAGAAAGAATGAAACTCTCAGAGTGTTCATGTGGAATTCAGAATTATGTTTCTTCCTTTTTAATTCCATTTACCATTGCCTTGGAAAAATGTTTTCAGTATCTTTCTCAAACATCTTCTCATTTACAAATGCTCTGTAGGTCTAAACCACCAGCCCAGTTGTCTGGGTGCCTGGAAACGTCTGTGCAAAGAAATGTTCTGGAAAACATTTCTTCTCAGAGACCCATACTGATGAAAAGTCACTTAGTGTTCATCCAAAATTCCTTCTCAAACCGGATCTCAGATATTGTTGTTTTTGGAGAACATTTTAGTGAGGTTTATAGATGTAGTACCATTGGTGAATTTGTACACAAATGATTCACTGTTTGGGAAGCTGAGTTAAGAAAAAAAAAGTTCAGGTGACATTTGGGCTGTACAATTGGCATGCCAAAGCTATTGACTGTGTGATAACAGAGTCAAACAAACACATTCACTTTGGTTAGCCACTGGCATTTTAGAGCTCAAATCATTAAGATGCATTTCTTCCAAGCACTGTTTCTACACAGAACCCAACAGTCTGCAACAGAATTTGCACAGAACGAGAGGCTTAAAGGACATGGCAGAAGCAGGAGACCTAAAAGGTGTTTGAGTTTGGTTTTAACTTTAGTCTTAAATTTTGGAGTAGCTATCCAAGGTGCTAAACCCAACCCCTTGACTAGTTTGGTCTAAAACCTGGATTCACTGCCCCCCCAGCATGGAAACCCCCAGCTTCTGTTGCTTTCATCTGCAATATGGCAATACTTTCTATCTGTAACGAGAAAATGAGGAGGAGGACTTTTTAAACGGCAGCATGTATGAAGTGTGCAAATATTCTAAAGCATTCAGATAAAAACAATACTACTGAGTAGCAATATTTAAGAGTGCTAAATATTATTATTCACATTCTGCCTGGAATCCCTCATACACGGTTCCTTTTAAATATAAGCAGGTTGTCTGCTATCCTCACATCTACATCACTCAGTGAGTATAGTATTTGCATGTGTGAATAAGCCCTTGCAGATCTGTCATATCAGGATTTTCATTATTTTCATTATCATCAAGTGCTGGCTCAGACACAATGCTTTTCAAGTGGCACACTTTACCCATCTATTGGAGATACATTAACTACAGAGTAATTAAGTGATGCACATGCATAGGTGAATCAGTTCTAAGATGAATCACATCACATTTCTGTTTATTTTCATACTGTTTCCACAGTGTGCATATCATATTTTAACAGTTTAGTCTGTAATGTCTCTCTTACATATTCATATGTCTCCTGCATATTCATATTTAGGAGATAATGATTTCAGTGAAATCTTCACCAGCCAAAATATGAACTCAGAGTGTGTGAGTCATCACATTTTTCTCTGTCATAAAAATACATTCTTGGTAGAGGTTTCTTTGTCCTGCTTAATTTCAGAAGATGTTTGCCCTGTTGCTAGTCTGTGCATCATTATTAATCTTACCATTTCAGCAGTATACATGTGAATGAAAAGGCCATTAAGTCATGTGAGAGGAATGCAAAAATGTTAATAACCATTGGGTGCCAAACCCTGATCTGGAACTAATGCCATAAACGTACGCAGCCCAAATTGATAAATATCAAGCTCACTAAGCTTCCTGGAGATAAACATCCAATAAAATCAATGTTTGCATTGTAGAAATGCTACGGCACATTTTCGCTCTTATCTCTGTTTCTGCTTAACAAAACCACAGCAAGAAAGAAGTCATTACTGCTGGAGATTATAATCCAAATAGCAGTTCACATACAATGGCTGGCATCCTTTTTGGTTAGTCACAACTAGAATAGACCCATCCAGTCAATTGTTCAATGGTAAAAAAACACATAGATAAATCCAATGGATTCAGTGAGTTTACATTAGTCAGGACTAAAATAGGATTTAGGCCAATGTGTGAGCCGAAATGCCTGAATGGACGCCTACTCACTAAGAATATCAGATATGGCTTCTGCCCCAAAGAGCTTGCATACTTATTTTAGACATGACTCAGAAAGAAAATAGTGAATGAGGCAAAGGTGTATGTGTTTGTGAGTAGTCAGATAAAAGCTTGTTATTTCTGTAACTGCTTGAAAGATTTGGTGGCCTTCCTCTTGTGTGTGTGTGTGTGTGTGTGTGTTTTGTTTTTTTGTGGTGGTGGTGGTGGTTTTTGAATTGCTTTGCTGTCATCTAGTCAGTAAACTTAGTGCAAAATAGAGAAGAACCTGTTCTTAAACTATGGTCCTTTTCACATGTGGGGGGGGGGGAACGGGTGAAAACACGCTAAAACGGAGCTTACCCGCAGCCGGGTAAGTCCGTCGCCACGCGGAGGAGCGCGAGCTCGCTGCTCCACACTCCTCCGGCGTCGCAGATGGCGGCTTCTGGTTGGTGGAGGCTCTCCACCAACCGGAGAAGCTCGCCAGCCAGAAGCCCGCAACCGGCAGATCTGCAGGCACGCACTTGCACGCGCCTGCAGATCCACTTTGGAGCCGGGCGACGGAGCGGGACGGGGCTGCGCGCACCGTGCTTTTTAAAAACCTCAAAAAAGAGGTTTTTAAAAACCACGCAGTGCGGCTAGTTCCGGCCGCTCCTGAGTGGATTCTGGTGTGGAACCACAAAAAGTAGTCCACGCCAGTCCACTCTACGGTGTAGAAGACCTCAGTGACAGGTCGCTCTGCGCCGTTTCAGAAGCCCGGTATGGAAATGACCTCAATCTACCAACTGTGTCTTTCTTCCAAGAGAACAGACATTACTGGAAGAACAGTCCCCCATCCTACTTCTTTCCTACAATCTCCATTGTTTCCCTCCCCCAATCTGCTTGGGGAGGTTAGGGGTCCCTCTGAGACAGGCAGAGCACTAAAATGAACACAGGGAACAAAATACCACTTACCAGTTGCATTGCTTAAAGCAGAAGTGGACAACAGTGTGGGGACTGGGGCCAATTTCTCTTCTCAGAACCCCTCTCACAAGTTGTACCCCCACAGGCACACATAGCAAACCGCAATACTTTCATTTTCCTCTGCAGTTCTTTGTTCTTTTTCTTGTTGGCTAGAATCCTCCATGGCAGTTACAGGTGCATAACCTAGAAGTTACTCAATGGTAACTGTGACATATTCTTGACTCCTACATAGCACCTAGTTTAGGATACACAAGGACCATGGAGTTCCCTAATCGCCACTTTCCAGGCAGCGGCCCCCACAGTTTACAAGGACCGGTTCCCCTGTCACTCAGGAAGCAGCTGACTGATGTTTCTACCCAGCCCTCACATGAGCAACCTCTGGCACGAAGGGAAATTGGGATAAGTAACCTGTTTCTGCCTGTCACACTCATGAGAGGGAGTGGAATCATCAGTGATAGGGGAACAGACCCTCGTTTAGCCTGGTTAAGAGGTGACATGATAGCCATGTTTAAATATTTGAAGGGATGTTACCACTGTTTCTAGCCCGAGCTTGTGGGATATTAAGATATCATTTGATATCAATAATTTGGCCTTCTTTACCCATTCCTCTCCACGTGCTTGCGAGGCCCCCGGACAAGCACGCACACAGGCATGGCTGAAAATAGCCGAGCCATTCAAATCCCAATCCAGGCAGGCCAGTCATTGCCGAATGCAGCTTCAGGAGACCTCAAGGCAAGTACCACATTATGTATGCACGCTACTTACAAAAGATCCCCTGCCCTGCGCAGGCAACTTGATGAGCAGACTATACAACTCTCAAGCACTCCGCATTTGCATACTGGCTACTCTATTGACAACTCCGTCATAATTCCATCATGCAAAGTACTGACCTTTCGGAGGCTTTGTCTCCAGCCCGAAACTCATTGTTATCCCCAAGAACGGACTAGCCTGCGGCCACAATTTTCCCTATGAGAACCCCTGACTTTGAGCGTCTCGTTGGATCGCTCGTGACTTGCCTCCCGACTTGCTGCCGCTCCATTTGACAAACCTCCCCTCAGCCTCCACGTGCTGAGATCCACGCTTCCCAGCTTCTTTGCTATTACTGGGCTTCAGGACAGGTATAGTATTTCCCATACCAAACCTCCTCTCAAATCCCTCTATCCAGCTCCTACCTTTTATTTCTATAGTTCTTCGTATGAGTGTGCTGCATACACGTGTTTGATTGTATTTCAATAAAACAATTATTATTATTAACTTCCGCCTTATCATTGACTCGGCCTGACTCCGTAGACATAGGGTTCAAGGTCTTGCTACATTACCCTGCCTCTCGCATTGCTAACTAGTGCTCTTTGCTAATTCCCTCCCCATTGTTTGAGCACATTAAGGTGTCCCTCCCGGGACCCCCAGAAATCAGGGTAACAGGGACGTCATACGGAAGATGGAGCAATCTTGTTTTCTGCTGCTTCAGAGAATAGGACTCAGTGGCTGCAAGCTACAGGAAGAGAGATTCCACCTAAACTCCCTGATGGAAAGAGCTGTCCAACAGTGGATTACGCTGCCTGAGAGTGTGGTGGATGCTGCTTTGGAGCTTTTTTTAAACTGAGGCTAGACAGCCATCTGTCAGGATTGCTTTGAATGGGTATTCCTGCATGGTAGGAGGTCAGATTAGATGGCCGTTGTGTTCTCTTCCAACCCTGTAATTCTATGATCGCAGCAGATACTGCCCAGTAAGTGGGAATGGGAGGAGGATTGGGCTAAGATTCACAGAGTAGTATCATAGCTATACTGTTTACAGATATGTATCTGCCCATGTAGGGTTTTGGCCATTATTGTTTCTATTATCCTCCCTTTTTCCCAGTTTGGGGTTCTAGGTGGTTTACAATAGTTAAAATAGATATAGTTAAAAATTATCAATGTACCAATGTTTAAAAGCAATTGAACAATCATAACATTTGAAACAAGTAAAAAAAAAAAAAAGATTAAAACAGCAACATCAGATAAAGTCCAGCACAGTTTACAAGGGCTGTTTCCCCTGCAAAATCAATTCTCAAAGGCCTGCTAAAAAAAGGGGGGGGGGTTTATACTTGCTTGTGGAAAGATAGTAAGGAGGGTGCTCATCTAGTCTCTCTGGAAAGGGAGCCAGGGAAGAGTTGCTGAGAAGTCCCTGTCCCATGTTCACACCAAATGTAGTTATGCAGGGGGAGGGACAGAGAGCAAGACCCCTCCCAAAGATATCAAAATATGGACAGGGTCCTATGGGAGAGTGTGATCCTTCCTATAACCTGGGCTTGGAACATATAAATCTTTATAGATTATCAACAGCATTTTAATTGATATTACTTGCTGTTCCCATTTTAAAAGGTATATCAGAGTAGTATGGGTTCCTGGGGTGTATTTAAGGGTGCTTTGGAGGTAGGGTGGGAATATCTTCACATCTTCAACACATTTGATGAGGAGTTCTGTGTGGTTTGGGGGCAAAAATTTCCCGAAATTTGGGGAGCTTTTCAAAACTGTTTGAGGCCTTGGAGATCACAAAATGTCCACCCTTGGCATAAAATTATGCAAATATAACTGCATTACAGTAATGGATCAGAAGTGGCACAACCCATCTTGCCACAGGCAGGATAGACATACACTGCTATTGCACAACAATCAGTTTAACTCCCCACCTACTGCAAAGAACAGCACTTGCAGAACCTCCTAAGCTGTGCTCCTACATTTGTAGAACACTTTACTTCAGAACCACAGGGTATGTAGAACTTTGAAGAGGGTGCCACCCTTGAGCAGCCACTTAGAAAGAGTAACAGCATTTGTGTCAGCATTGTCAAGGTTGTTGCCGAGCAGGCAAAGTTTTCCTATAAGTGGACGACAGAGAGAAGAGATGCTGTGGCCAGACAGCCAGGTGCAAGGCCAGCAGGATTGTTATGGCTATGTCTTGTGTATTAGAGAAGGCCACATGCCAGAGCACTGATTGGGTCACCTCACTTGTTTCAGGGTGACAAGGTAGCATAAAAAAGCTGGTGTTTGCCTTTACCAGCTGTCAGTTAGCTGCCCTAGCTGGACCTGCCATGCCATTGGCAGTATACTGATTGTAAGGGGAGATGCTGCCCGATTTTTCTCTGTTATCTTCTGTTTTTCTTCTTTGTCTAATTGCTGGAAAGCAAACATGTTTTTGGTAAGCCTTATCTCAGAGTGCAGCAATAAAGCAGTACTCTAAGTCTTATACAATGAGCCTCTGGAATTTTTTCTGCTTCACTGGGACTCTCTGCTGCGGTGAAGCCTTGCTTCACAGATAGCACTCTGCTCATGCTCAGAGGGAGCCAAATCCCGCCAACCCTGACAACCACAACAGAATTCTAACTAGTGTATTTTTGCTCAGTGCTCTTCTTCTCAACCTTCTGAGCATTTTGCCACAGATTTCAATGTCCACAAAAGGAAAGGGGCTGAAAATGATATCACTAAGAACAATAAATGCCCCAGTCCCTATCTTTGGAGTCCTATTTTCATTTTTCTGCACTATATTGATTTGGTTTTCTTATTTGTTGTTGTGCGCCCTCAAGTTACTTCTGATGTACGGCAACCCTAAGGCACGCCTATGACAAGCAAGATTTGTCCAGAGCAAGTTTGCCATTTTCTTCCTCTGAGGCTGAGAGAGTATGATTTGCACAAGGTCTCCCAATAAGCTTCCATGGCTGAGCAGGGATCTGAACCCTGCTCTCTCAGAGTCATAATCCAACTCTCCAACTACTATACCATCCAGGCTCTTATTGTTAATTTGGTTTGTTAATCTAATATTGGCACACATCAACAGATATTCTCTGGCCAGATTTCAGATCCAGATAAGCAAAACAAAAATTTAAAAGATAAAATACCATTATTAAAAACAATAGTCATAAAAATGTAAAAATCTGTCTGTCAGAAAGATAGCGTACGACAATTAATATCCTCATATTACAAAGCTATTCAATACATTAAGACCCCCATGGAGTATCACTGAGGTATTTTTTAAAGGTCTTTTATGTGGCACTGGAAAGAGCATAAAGGAAATTCCAGCCAGGATAGGTGACCATTTATGATTTTCGTTTTTTTCAAGAAGAAGGAGAAATGGAACAACAAACAAGAGAGCACAAATTCTACATAAAATTTGCATGTGCTAATTTATACAGATAGATGAAAATTTATCATTAATTTTGTGTGTATATGTGTCTTCAAATTGCCTATTGACTTATGGCAGCGCCTTGAATTTCATAAGGTTTTCTTAGGCAAGGAATAATCAGAGGTAGTTTTGCCAGTTTCTTCCTCGACAACATAGCCTACAGCAACTGACGTTTGTTGATGCTGTAGGCTATATTTTAGAACTAATTACCACAGTTCAAATGGAATAAGAACACACCTCACCATAAAGTCTACACTATGTGATATGGAGACCTGTGTGCTTGCTCAGTCTTTTGTCCAGGTTTTCCTCATTGACGGTCAGCTTCAAGAGTTCTGCAACCTTTTGTGATAGTACTTTGTCTCTAAATGTTAGCTGAGCAGGCAGCTTTCAAACAGAGGACTGCCTCTGTTAAGTGGGACACATGTCCTCCCTGAGAACGAGCACTATATTCAAAGCTGACAAGTCCAAAAAAAAAATAAACCAATTTGGTGTAACTTTTATTGGTTGATTTATATCCCACCTCTCTCCCAGAACTGGACTCAAGGCAGTTTACAATATTTCTGTATGGAAAGGGTAAATATTCTTTAATTACTGAGCAGTTCATTTATGATTACCAATTCTGATCAGAAAGTAGAACTAATTCATTTGGAAAGAAAATCTAAGCTAAAAAGTTTTTCATTCCATAACTCCAGTCATTATTGAGAGCACTGGAAAATAATTTGCAGAAAAGTAATTTCTTCCACCATCACCACTCATGCACGCACACACACAGTATAGAAATAAATTGCTCCCATTCAAGACTAACAGCTAATACCAGATCTGAGTTTGTTAACACTACATAGTACAGCATGGTAATGTTATCCATTTCCTCCTTTTCTTGCTGGTTTACTCTGTCCAGATTACCAGACCAGGCCAACAAAATGCTACAAAAGAATACTGAGGCACTTTCCACCCTGCACTGGTATAGTGCTATTATTCTACTTTCAACATCCTGTGAAATGCTGGGGTTCGTAGTTCATTAAGGCCAAAGAGCTCTCTGGCTGAGAATTCTAAAGGCCTCTCCCTCAACTGCAAACCCCAGGATTCCATAGGATGTTGAAATGGAATAATAGCACTAAAATAGTGTAGGGTGGAAATGTCCTGAGCTAGGGATACATAACAATATTTTTATTGCTGGTTCCCACTTGTATAAAGGTTACTATAAAACTGCAATAGCTACTATTGAGGTGAATTATTTCTTTGACTGAATTTTGACCCCAAATCGTAGGGCTTAAAGAATTGGCATCCCTTCTTGATTCATTTTCTTGTGTGCTAACAGACAGTTCATTCACCCTATGCCTATTCTTATACAGCCAAAACAGCACGACCCACAACAGGAAAGAAGTATATAAGGGGTGAACATAAGGTTTGCAGAAGTACACAAACTATTCAAGGTGCAAAGGAAAAGAACCCCCTTTAACGAAAAACTGAACACCACTTAATGAAGACTAAGTTTGCTCAGTAGCCACATAATATTGGATCTCCTGAAAGAAGACATGAGTGGTTGTTTGGAATCTGCACTCCACGTTGCAACATTTTGTTTCAGGTCCTGCATGTGTTTCCTGCTCCTATCTTTATGAAGCATCCATATCCTCCAACTGTCCCGATTTGGTAGGGACAGTCCTGATTACTCCTTTGTCATCCCCCTGATCCAGCTGCTTTTAAAATGTCCCACTTTTTATCTTCTTCTCCCGCTTTCCACCTTTGTCCTCACCTTATCCCAATTGCTGCAAACTTAGTTCAAAGTGCAAAAGTAGTCTATATTCAATTAACTCAGTGGGGAGGTGGGAAGGTGGATTCTTGCTCTTCCCAGTAGTTTCAGGCAGAAGGAAACTGCTATACCCCCTTCAAACTTGTGTTTTCTTTTTCATTAACAGTTTTTGCCATTCTGATCACACTGTAATGTTGCTTGGCCACACGTGTCTTGATTTTCATCTGTGACATGTTGGTAACCTTGAGCTTGTTAATCTTTCATTCCTTCTTTTTCTTCGTATTTTTCTGGGTAACATGTTTTTGTCCATTTTCTGTCTCTTTACACATTTGGCTGCACGTTAGCAAAGTATGTATCTGTTCCAAATCTTTTCAGATTTAAATCTGCATGATATGCATCTGTGAATGTTGAGAAAAATGAGCTTTGGGAGAAAGCTTGCTTTGTGCATCAGGAAGGGGGTACACAATGCAATTACTAATGTAGATTTGACATTTATATGGCATGCAGAGGAAATGATTACTTCTTTTCTTTCATTTGCCAAGTCTCTCTGATCTCTAAGAGAAGGCTATTAAAAGTGGGCTTCTCTATTCTTTTTCCCCAAAGAGCCTGTTATCATATAGATATGAGGGCATTTTTGAAGGTCATTTATATATTGTACATTATCATAAATACATGAAAGGTCAAAGCTGTCTGGAAGTAATGATAAAAATATGTAAAATCAAAAAATAAATGAAGCACAATTTGGCCAGTCTACACATTTCCACTCCCCCTCCTCAGACACATACCATTTAAAATACAGTTACCTCTAGAAATAGAAAAGTTTCCCCTTGTCAATTACGTTATATTAGTGGCTGGAGTTTTGGAAATTTTGCCATGCATTTTCCCCAAAATGAAAAATAAAATTATGTTTTGCATGAATCATCCATGTTATGGTCTTTATAAAATCGACATCATTACCAAAATACGTTCCAAATTGCTGTGTAAATAACAAGATTTGAAAACACTGGCTCCAGCGAATGGGATATTATGCTATGTCAGAGCTAGGCTGATTCTAATATGATGGCACAGCACAATCATGCTGTCAGCGGATGAAATTTCTGTGGTGCTATACCAACTTGAAGACATCTGACTTTGATACAGAAACAGATGTGGAAATATTGAACTTTGCATACAATATTATGCTTGCATCAATTTGTGGTAAACCAACTTCAAACTGTAAAAACAAGGCAGAACTTTACAGCATTTTTTAAAGTGTGCCTTCTAGAGTTATGGAGATACTCTTTGGTGCAGCTTTAGTATAGCTAATGATAAACACTTTGGCCTACAGGAATCCAAATCCAAAATGAGAGAGACTTATTTAGAACCTTGCACTGCCATTGTGCAATAGATCCTCCAACATTTCACAGATGAAAACCAGGATATACGAGCCCAAGCAACATTAGAGTGTGGTCCAGATGGCAAAAGTTATTGCTGAAGAAGAATACATAAGCTAGGAGAGATTACAGCAGTTTGCTTTTGCTTAAGCCAACAGAGATAGGCAAGACTCTGCCCCTTCCTCTCTTCTTCCCCACACTGAGTTAATTGAGTAACTACTTTTGCAGCAGCTGAAGTAAGCTTAGGATGAAGTGGGTAAGTGGGAGGAGGAGAGAGAAACTGTGACATTTTAAAACTGGCTGAAAAAGTCGGAAGACAAAGGATTAATCAAGACTGTCCCTACCAAATCAGGACAGTTGATAAATATGGACCAGTCAGAGTGGCAGGATCTGGCAATGGAAGAGCCACAGTTGAGAAGCAGAATGTTTACTTTGCATGGAGATAATCTCAAGTTCTCTGAATCTCTAGATAAGCCTGAGGAAAAACTTGGAAGAGCTACTGCCAGTAAGTATAAACAATACTGAGCTAGAAAGATGATATGTTTTGACTCAAATGTTTCTTTTGAGAACCATAAATGTATCAGCCGAAGCGAAATATACTATAGCCCTATTTAAGTATTTGCAAACTGGCTTCAATAAGCTCATGATGGGGAAGGGCACTAACCAACTCCTTTCGTCTCCAGTTTCCATCACTCTGCTCATGTGAAGAGTTTCTGAAGAAGAAAGTCTTCTCTGCCCTGGAAACTCTCCATTTAATCTGGAAGCTTGGTTCCCACCCTGCTTCCTTACTTGTCCCTATTTTTTGATGATACAATTCTCCTGGAATGTCTGGTTCTGACTATAACCCAAGATGCAGGCTAT
This sequence comes from Cyclura pinguis, assembly GCA_030412105.1. NCBI lineage: Eukaryota > Metazoa > Chordata > Lepidosauria > Squamata > Iguanidae > Cyclura > Cyclura pinguis. Next base: position 127,240,462 of record CM059599.1, read on the forward strand.
GGTGCATGAGAAAAGACTTCACCATGAAAAACATAAGTATTTGGTTCCCATCTAACTTGGAAGCAGAAAGCATTTGACTTACTGAATGACACTCAGCATGTCCTCTCATGCAAAATGTAACCCTCACATATTTAAGGGTTACCTATTGTATCAATTATCATCTATCACAATGATTTCCCATACCTCTCCAAAAGCCAGAAGAAACACAGAGATTTACAGAAATGTACAACGTAGGAATCAAGTCAGTCAGAGTAATCCTGTTTCTTACATGATATTGGTTATCATTGCCACAACATAACCATGATGGCCAGAATCCTGTGTAGTCTTTATGTGGCGGTAAGAACTATAGTTATGGTGCTACACAGTAAATTCTGGGCTCACTGCCCCCACATCCCCACTTACCAGTTAGCAGCCACTGCAATTGACAGGAGTCTGTTACCCTGTTGCCCAGAGGCAGCTGGTTGCTGTTTCCATCCCTTCTTGTGAGTGATCCCCATTCTGATAGGCAGAAACAGGGTCCCTGTCCCAATTTCCCCTCACACCAGAGACTGCTCACACAAGGGAGGGGGATGCCAGCCAGCAGCTTCATAAGCAAGAGACCACAGACCCCTGTCAACAATCACAGCAGCTGCTGCCCAGTTAGTACAGATTGTTAGTACTGTTAGTACAGATTGATTGAGTACAGGTTGATGTCCCTCAATCTGTACTAACATAACCACTCAACATAACCACTCAACATAACCACTCAACTAACATAACCACTCAACTGGAAGCTATGTAGAGGACATGAATATGAAACCATCCCAAGTGTGTAGGCCTAGGTTATGTAGTTGTCACTGCCATACAGGATACCAGCCAACATCTCTGATGTGCTTGTTGTTATCATTTAATCTTTAGTATTTTTTGTGCCCCCATCACAGTGGTTAGGATTGACTAGACATGCATTGCTCTGGAGAGCATGAAATGAAAGTCAAGGACACTAGGGAAAACACACACACAAAGAATTCTTGCTTGGCATTTAACAATAGCTGAGCCAGATCAGCTGACTAACACAGAGGCCATTTCTGCACTACACTGTTATAGCAGTATTATTCCACTTTCAACCTCCTATGGAATGTTGGGGTTTGGCTCCCAACAAACCACACAGACACCACGTTTTTTGGGAAAAAATGAGGCCACAACTTTATTGGCTACAGATGGGATAGGGTTGACCTGCACATGGGTCCAAATCCAATCATCGACCAACCTGCCTGCTGGCTGATGAACCAAACACCCAACTCAGGTCGAGACCACCTTTCCACCAAGGAGTGCACCAAAGGACCACCTTTCCACCAAGGAGTGCAGAGGATGTGTGCCAACACCACCAAACACCCATTATCCCCTGCACTCCCAGCATCCTGGCTCCCCTAGTCCTGAGATGTATCCTCCATCCCAGATCCAGGACCCATGTCACTGCCTAAAAGTTCTGACAGATAAATGAAACAATGAAAAGTACCAAAGCAGTGTTTGCCAGGGGAGGTGGGTGGGGTAACTCCTCGCAGGAGAATGGATGTAACAGGTGAGGAGAACAAAGAGTCCCTTCCAACAGCAGGAAGGGGAGGTCCCAATTTGAAAGAAAGCCAAGGGCAGCCAATTAACTCCTCCATACTGGAAGCTCATTGGACACCCCCCACCACAGGCGGGCGCTGCCAGTCTCACAAAGGATGCTGAGAAGGTGGAAGCAGGTATCCCTGCCCGTACGTGGCCAGTTCAGCTATGTGCGCCTAGCTGCTGTCCCAAGCTGCAACTTTCCCACAAGGTAAGGTCTTGCAGGTCATTTTAGGGAGGAGCATTTAGAGTTCTCAGCCAGAGAACTCTTGGGCCTCAGTAAACTACAAACCCCAGAATTCCACAGGATGTTGAAACTGGAATAATAGCACTATACCATTGTAGTGCAGAAATGGCTATAGTAACCATTAATTATAACACTGTTGGGCCAGCAATGACATTCTTGCTCACACTTGACAATCAGTAATATTTTTTTTTCATAGAAAGCAGGTTATTCATAACTATTTCATTAGGCTGAGCTACATCAGTGGGAGATATATTATCTACCGTGTGAGCTGTGAAATTTGAGCACGAAAGCTAAGTTTACGTGAGGCTTCATGACATCTTTAATAATCAATATTTGACAAAGTCGCATCAACAACCTGATTTTCAGAGTAAAGAAAATTCTTCCCCAGAACTCCGCAGAAATGATCAATGAATGAATTATTAAATCAGTGACTTACTTAAAATAAACTATTTTGAAATTTTGAAAATTGACTTTCTATGATTAATTATGAAGTACTTCATCTATCAGCAATTTAGAACTGAAATTTAAAAGAGTCAATAACTGAAATTTCTGTTCAAATCTATTAGGCCAGAGTGTTTCAAGAACCACGTTAGATATTTTGTACAATATGATGGTGGGAAATGTCTGACCTCAAACTAACTTCCTCTTGTTGATTTCCTAGCATATTTTCATGGCTTAAACCATGGCTCACCATCAAATAGCACAAGTGTCTGTGTTATTGCTTGCTAATTAGAAACACAGGAAACTTTCTATTGAGTCTGCAAGCCCAGTATTGTCAACCTCTCCAGTGTTTCAGGCAGGATACTTTCCTAGATCCAATCGAAGGTTCCACCTATTCCCTGGTGTCAACCATCCCAGGACTAGTTTGAGTTGACCCTTCTGAAATCAGACAAGATTTAATGTGTTCAGGATAGGGATGTGCAGTAATGTTAACTCAGGTCAATTGACTTGGACTCAAGTCACATTTAAGTCACTTCAACAACTCGACTTGGACTTGACTCAGCAAAAAATGAGGCACTGACTCAACTCTACTTGTGACTTGTATATTTTTAGTGACCAACTTGCTGCCCTTGGTTCAGTAACATAGCCCATTCATCCAGAAACCTTACAACTTTGACCAATGCATCCATCTCTTTTTGTCTACTGGCCACATAACAATCTGTCTCAAGCCTTAAAGTGTGGGTGCATTTTTTAGAGTGAAAGAGCAAATGGGTGAGGCAACAGGCTTGAGGCAGAGTTGAGGTCTGCTCAGCAGCCTTTCCCTGCGACATATAGGAGGAGCTTTCTAAAACTTTTCCTAAGAGCAAAAGGCAAGACTCATGCCCAGAGCACAGGGTGCATTTCTCAGAGATGAACAGAAAATGTGTAAGGCAATGGGGTTGAGGAGGAAGTATCCTTCCTTCTAAAGCTTTTGAAGCTTCAGTAATGGGCATTAAGAAGGATCCTGTTCCCCACTTCTGAAAGAACCTCCAGCTTTGCAAATGAGAAGTAAGAAGGATCTCATCCCCCACTTCCGAAACTGCAGATGCCAAAATTGCAAACGTGGAAGGCTGACTCTCTTTAAATTGTTAAAAGTGACTTTATTAAACTCTGCCCAGAAATTCTGGAATATATGTTGGGATATAAAGTTGGCTCCCAAACCTGAGACTTGATGGGATCTTGCAAGAACTTGAGACTTGACTTGAGACTTGGAGTAAATGACTTAAATGCCTCACTGGGGATATGTTTCTGATTGTTCTTCATGCCTGCAGGGAAGAAGAAGCAATTAATCAATTTGCTCCCTGCTGCAACACCATCTTCAAAAACAGAGCAGTCTTTGGAGAAGTTCTTGCAGGGACAGTCAGTCTCCCTCCACACACTTCATTTTCCTGTTGCTCACCCAACACAGCCATGTAGCGGCTGAGACAAGGGAGGGAACAGTTGGAGATCACTGTCCAGTAGCCAGTGCATGGCAATGAATACCTCCTTTAGGACCTCCTGGGGGATCCTCAAGAGGTCCCAAAGGATGATATAGTCATGCACTAGTAGCCTAATGTTGATCTTCAGCAGTCCCCTGTTCCTCCCACAGCCACTACATGGCCATGTCAACAGGCAAGGAAACTGAATGAGAGAGCATGTCTATGAAGATTTGGGATAGGTGAAAAAGAGACTTCATGATTCATGTCCTTGGGATTTTCCAAAATCAAGAAGCCCCTTTTTTCCACCCCCACCCCCATGTCTTCGACTATTTTTCCATCCCTAGTTCAAGGTGGTAAGATGATCTCAGCTGGATGTATGAATTGTCTTTACTGTAGGTATTGTGCCAGAACTAATGCTATCTAATCTGATGGTTCCCTTTCTAGTGATTAAACTGGGATGATGGACTGAAAAATGCAAGACATCACTTCATGCTACAAAGAATGAGTAGACAGTAAGGCTGATTCATATATGCGTGTTAGTCATTTGACTTCTGACATTAAGAGACAGCTAGCTTCTGGTGATGTTGCCACTGGTGTTATTAGGGCATTTGAGGGAGGGACAGATGTCCACGGGTACACATTGCAAAATCAGCAGGCCAGCCGTCAAACACAACAGGGCCGGCTTACCATACTTTGAAGCAAGCCAAGTAAACTAAGTGTCACCACTCTAAAGACTGGGGCCTTTTACAATTCCAAACTCTATGAAGTCCAGCATTTAAAATTAGTTCTACTATTCAACACTCCTCTTATTCTCCTCTAAGAAATTCATTTTGAGTGGCAGAGAAGGGGACTGATAGCACAGGGCTTAACATTATCATTTCAAGCAAAAGGTTAATACTTCCAGTCACCCTTCCTTTTTCTTTTTCTTTTTTTTTTGGCTGGACCTTATTTCTTCCTTGAGTGGGGAAAAAGCTGAGTGCCAAGAACAGTAAATTCAGACTAAATAAAAAGGCATTTTGCAAATACTTTATTGTAACGTTTTTGAGGTTGTTTGTGATTGTGGTCAAGATTCCTTTATTAAAGTTGCTGTTACATAGTCTTAAAATGTCAGTCTGATTAGACTAATTTGATCTTTGAGATAAAGAGTGTAATGGCAATGCCTTCTGTTGATGACCAAGTCCACCTCAACATGTCACAGATTTTGATGTGCTCTAAAGTAGACGAGAAACAATAACTTCCTTGCCTTGTTCCAATCTTAAACAAATAGCAGGGTCCTGTGTGTGTTGAAAAGGAGATGTTTGTGTTGGATTAAAGTGATGAAAAGGATGCGGGAGTTTCAAACACCAGAACAAAAGTAGGCTGGGTACATGGAAACAAATACGAACGGATCAAGGGAAAGGGTTTCACCAAAAATACAGATGTGGCAAATGGAAAACCCAAGGAAGGAAAGTAAGACATGAAAAAAATTAAAATTGGAGCCAGAGCCTGCTTCCCTAACTGAAAGATCTGCCTCCCTAAGCAAAAAGAGATCATCATATGTGTGTGAGAGAAAAAGAGCACACACACATGTGCAAGACACTCCAACTATGTTTGCAAAACTTACTTTTCTAACCTCTTTTACTAAAATAACGTTTGCTCGGTTCTTGCTATTGTCCTTCCTGACAATTACATAGAGTTCTACTGCCCAGCAAAGCAACTCCGTAACAGAAAAGGAGAACACTGCCATCTATTCAAGGTAAGAAGTGGTGTGAGAAAGAGGTTTATGGATATCATTATGGAGCCTGGCACCAGTGGCACTGGATAAAATGCAAAGTGTGGGCATGCATCAGGTGGTCCACCTAGCTGTGCTCCCAAATGTAGGCAGTTGCATCAATCTTATATCAACAAACTAGTTCCATCCAATTGTTCTATAGGCAAACATACAGCCCTGTCTCCCTCTTTTGATATGGTGGGTACAAAGCCAACTGACTGTTGAGCAACAGAGAGGCTCAGGGCCTTGGCTCCTTTTACACAATTGATTGTGCAGCTGTGAGATCTAACTCAATCATACTGGCATATATTTACATTGTACTAAAAATATATAGGTTCTTCACCTAAACCTGGCACCTTGTTGTTCTGCAATGAATAATTCTGTGCATGGTTGTAGCGTAGGGAACCTCCAAGCTGACTTCCATGTAATATGTAGGGGAAAAAAGATGCTGGAAATTCTAGCAAAAGAGTTTCAGTAAAGAGATCTCATCCAGAATAAAAAATAAATTCAAACAAAAGCAAACAAAACTGATCAAAAGGATAAAGCTATGTAGTTTTAGAGCTACAGTGCCCCCTCAACTTTTGTGAGGGTTTGGGGTACAGAAACCTTGGGAAAGTAAAAAAATTGTGAATAACTCCCCTGGGTCTGAGTGAGCACTTTCCCTCCCATTCTCTTCTGAGGCTGCCCCCTCCCTTGCCTTTTGCCTGGGTGTGTGTGCCTTCCTTCAAGGTGCCTGGGCAAAAGGCAAAGGAATGGGAAGGGGGCAGCCCCATATGAAGAAGGCACATGTGTAGGGAATCCTGTATGGGATTTACATATGAGTAAGCACAATAGTTATGGTACTATGGTACTATGCAGTGAATCCCTGCCCAGTTTCCCCAATTCCTACTTTCCAAGCGGTGATAAATGGGAGTCTGTTCCCCTGTCAATGAAAAAGCAGCTCGCTGTCATTTCCATCCTCTCATGTGAGTGATCTCCAGTCAGCAAACAAAAGGAATGTCCCTGTCACAATTCCCCTTCAAGCTGGAGATAGTTCACGCAAGGGGTGGTTGGGAACAGCAGTCAGCCGTTTCCCAACCAACAAGGGAACAGGCCCCTATTGATTGGGGTAGCTGCTTCCCAGTAACTGGGTATTGGGAGACTTTCACGATCGCTACGTAGCCATAAGAATCTACTTGTAGAGAAGTGAGACAAATAAATCTCGTGGATAAAATAATACAAGTGACCAGTACTAAATAGCACTAAACAGGAAAAGGGTCTTTAGAAAATATAGTGCCAATAAAAACATCATAAAAATTCCAAGGTAGAATCAAGTTTCTCAAGGTTTCTCATTCTACCTATATATGCAAAAATAATATCCTAAACCTCTCCCTTAAAAAAAAAAAAAGCTCAAATTGAGCATTAAAGGAATATATTCTGTGGAAAGATTGCTGCTATGTAGCAAAGTGACGTAACTGGGAAAATTCAGAGGAAAGGGGACACATCAAGTCAGTAGAACTGGTCTTTTTTAAAAAGTTTTGACCCTAACAGAGGACAGATGACATCAAGACTCTGCTTCAAGGACAGGAAAATGTCTTAGGCCAGTCTTAGGTCATTTCCGCATTAGCCTGTTATAGTGCTATTATTCCACTTTCAACAACCTATGGAACCCTAGGGTTCCATTAGGATGTTGAAAGGAAATAATAGCACTATAACAGACTAGTGTGGAAATGGCCTTATACTCCCTTATTTATTTAAAAAATATTTAGGTCCCACTTCCTATCCAGAGATTTTAGGATGGTGTATAGTAAAACCAGTTTGAAGAGTTTTAAAATAGGAAAAGTTAAAATGATTTTAAAAGGCTAAATAAATTAATATTAAGCAATTAAAAAAAATAAAAATACAGATTAGAGCAGTTAAAATAGTTTAAAGTGAACTGAATTAAAACCATGTATATGGGAGGAATGACTGAATTAAAACATGGGAGAAAGGAAGAAATAAAAGTCTTTCACCATGTAGTCTGTCTCTAAATGAAGTTAACAAGAAAATAAGTGGAAATGGGGCAAGAGGAGAGAAGGGTCATCTTCTAGTTTCCATTGTAATGGACAATCTGTCAGATAATATGGAGAAAGAGGATGGGGCGTTACTATTTGGCTATGATCCAGCAAACAAGACAAGTGGGGAGGGAATATTTATTCCCTAAGATCAACTATTCCTTCCCACAATGCAAGCTTGAACATCAGGAAGAGAAAATCAGAATCTAGTTAAGTCACACGCACCCCTGCCATTTGTAGGCTAAACACAAAGTTCAAAGGACACATATGGAGGTATGAATATAGAAATTTTACATTGATGTTACGTTTTCTCAGGAGAAATAATTATTTCAGAACTGTGGAAATTGTTTCCTTTGTAGCATGGACTTCTTTATATATTCAGAGGCAAGACTTTCTAGGGCTTCTATTCATCTTCACTGTCCCTTTCCACTACTCCTTACTCCCCATGCCTGTACAGAAGGAAAATGGGGTAGTCCATGGTGTAATTGTTCTATAGGGAGAGGAAGTCACCCATTTGTTAACCTTCGGCAAGGGGGATTTACAGTGAAAAACAGGGCTTGTCTTTAGATCATCTGTAGCAGTACACTGAGCAGTTACTAAATACTACACTTCGGTATAAAAAATGAAATGCAAAGATGTAAGATGGGTGACACCTGCCTTGACCACAGTACGTGTGAAAAGGATCTAGGAATCTTAGTCCCTTTCTGCATGACGATGGTGTCCTGGTGTGGGGATGTGAGAAGAGCGGGTCCAGTACAACACTTCCGCATGACGTCGGTGCTGTCCTGCCCTTCTCACGTCACCAGCCAGCATGATAGCGGGCTATATCGCTGACGGAAAAACTCCATCAATGACCCCTGACTGCATGAGTAGTCCATCGCAGCCAGCCATGCAGAAGGGCCAGAAGCACAATCTACATGCTTCCTGCCCTACTGCAACATGGGAAGAAGGCTGGCTGCAATCCGGAAGGACGGGACGTGTCCCTTGCTCTCCCTTCTGCAGGCAGCCAGCCGCATGCAAAGAGGAACTTTAGGAACATGGTCTCATCCCAGCAGAAGTGCTGCCGGGATTGTGACAGGACAACGAGCAAGAGTGTTGTCATGCAGAAAAGGCCTTAGTAAACCACAAGCTGAACATGGGTTAACAGTATGATGCAGCAGCTAAAAAAAGCCAATGCAGTTCTGGACTGCATCAATAGGAGTACAGTGTCTACGTCAAGGGAAGTAATAGTACTACTCTATTCTGCTTTGGTCAAACCCCACCTGGAATACTATGTTCAGGAAGGATATTGACAAGCTGGAACATGTCCAGAAGAGGGTGACAAAAATGTACCTTCCAGGTACAAGGCCTGGAAACTGTGTCATATAAGGACAGGCTTAGGGAGCTGGGTATGTTTAGCCTGGAGAGAAGAGAAAGTGAAGAGATGACACAATAGCCATGTTTAAATATCTGAAGGGATGCAATATGGAGGATGAAGCAACCCTGTTTTCTGCTGCTCCAGAAACTAGGACACAGAGCAATGGCTTCAAACTTTGGGAAAAGAGGTTCCATCTATACATTAGGAAGAGCTTCCTGATTATAAAAACAGTTTGACAGTGGAATAGGCTGCCTCAGAGTGTCGTGGAGTTTTTGGAGGTTTTTAAACAGAGGCTGGTTGACCATCTGTTGGAAATGCTTTGAAAATGTATTCCTGCGTGGCAGTGGATTGGACACCATGGTCCTCATGGTCTCTTCCAACTCTATGATTCTATGATCACGATTTCAAGTCAATGTGACCTGATTTATCAGTATCCTTCTACCATCTGAAATCATATATGCCTCAAAATCTAGACCTTCCTATATGATCTGCCAATCAAAGTGGCTCTGTAGTTGTCACACCTCCCCTCTGGGAATGATGGTTTTCTTTCGTGATGAAAAAAGTAAGAGTTCTATCACACATACTAGCAGTGGTGGTGGAACTGTGGAGTGGGTGGCTGGCTATTCCATTATTTATCTCTATGGTAAGAAGCTGAGAGGTGAGACTGCAGGACTGTACAGCTGAAATAAATAGCAGGAAATGTCTGATACATGGTTGGGGCCAGGGCATAATGTGTTTCTTGGATTAAATTATTTTCACCACACAAAGGAACAGTCTTTCCAAATACAGGTTCAGCATCTGAGCTATTTTGGTCCTATAAGACAACTTCCTATGTTCCAATAATCAAATAATACGACTGTTTTAAGAAGATAAGACAACTATGTTTTATTAGTCCTTTGGGTTTTGCTGAGGAAGGAAAAATAGGTTACAATCAATAAAGGAAGTTTTAAAAGCCAAACTGAGGAGACTCACAACAGGTGGCATATTTAAGGGCAGCACAATGTCCATTAGTGGTGTATTTCATTTTTACTACCACTGGGGAGCGGGAGCACCATTTGGATTTTCTGGCTCAGATGATTCAGGTTGTTTGTTTGTTTTAATAGAATTGGGACTAGAGTAAGGGACATAATCCAGCATGTGAAAACAATCTAAGATGAAATCATAGGGCTACTAATCGGCACAGGCTGTGCTTTACGGTATGAGCAAAGGCTAACAAAGTATTCAAAATATTTTGTCACTTATTTCACTGCTTAGAACAGCAAGTGACTTGTCATTTCTGTGGTTCAAAATGGCAGCCTTGAGAGCAATGCCCTAGACAGTGATTACTGCAGAGGTTCTGGAAATGCAATGGTCATTTTCCCCAGTCACTGTTTTTGTAGAATTAAACAGGATAAGCTTGTTAAGAGAATGCTTTGTTAAGTTCCCTTGGATTTAATATTCATATTAGAGCATGCTTCTACAGAACTGTCATAAAAGCAAAACAAAATAAAATGAATACAAGTAGTGGCATGTAATTATGACATAGAAAGGTTATGAGTTAAGTAGATGTTTATATAAAGGATTTTAATTTCAAGCTACTCATAAAAGTGTAGCCTGAACAGACTTCTTTAGCACTATCCACACCCAGAATGTTTTTTGGGGATTTTTTTGGCAAGAAAAAAAAAACAGAAAACATTTCATTTGACTTTATTTTTTCAAGAGAAGACTGCACCAGTGACTCCAAAAGATTTAAAGCTCACCATTGCATGGACCACAAAAACTTTTTCTGCTAGTATTTTTGGTCTGAAATGGCACGAAAATAAGTAGTATAAATGCATTACTCTTAAGAAAAACAAGCTGCAAAAATGTCAGAATAGCCTTGTGTTTTTATGTGGGTATATATCAATTAACCTCATGGAAGGCTTACAAAACAAACCCATCAGGAAGCTAGACAAAAACCTTTTTGTCTGTCCCCCCCACCCCTGCAAACAGGGACAGCTACATGAAACCTTTGACTCCCCCCAGATACCACTAAGTTCAGAGGTACCTAGTGACTATGGAACACTATATAATGACACTGTCTGCACAGCTGGCATAAACTAGTCACAGGCCCTTTCCAGACGTGCGGGGGGAAATGACGGAACACGCTACTCACTGGATTTTAACTTCGTCCGGGCGAGTCCATCGCAACGAGGAGGAGTGCGAGCTCGTCGCTCCGCACTCCTCCAGCGTCCTAAATGGCGGCTTCCGGTTGGTGGAGGCTCTCCAACAACCGGAGAAGCTCGCCAGCCGGAAGCCTGCCCCTGGCAGATCTGCAGGCATGCACTTGCGTGCACCTGCAAATCTGCTCTGGAGCCGGGCGACGAAGCAGCACGGGGTTGCGCACTCCGTGCTTTTTAAAAACCTCTAAAAAGAGGTTTTTAAAAAACACGCCGCGCAACCAGTTCCATTCACTCTGGAGTGGACTGAGGTATGGAACTACAAAAAGTAGTCTGTCCCAATCCACTCTACGGTGCAGAAGAGCTCCGTTGGAGGTCACTCTGCACTGTTTTAATAGCCCGGTGAGGAAAAGGCCACAGAGAGTAATGCACAGAGCTTGTTACTGTGTTTTCTTCATCCTATGGAACTGGAATCATCATTACTAGGATTCATTTGCTTCCTCACGAATGTCTGTGGAACACCAGACTTCTAGGGATTTGAACACATGATTGATAGGATACATATTTCTTTTATTTCACTTTTTTTTTTAATTTAGTTCAAACTGGGGGGAAAATGTGCCTCCAAGATATACAGTAAACAACTATAGAAACAAGACAAGCTTGGAACTCAGACCTGAATTCTATTGGTAATCTCAACTGGAAGAGACTTATTGAATCATGAGATTTATCTCCACATTGTCACACCATTCAACAGTTGATTCCATGGGTCTATATGCAAGATTTAGGCTTCATCGTGCTGTTCTTCCAAGGGCCATGTTTAACAAAACTATGTCCTTATATAGAAATGAGTCACATCCATTCTGAAGGTGACATATATGTATAAGCAGAGGTGTATCTAGGGTAGGGCAAGTAGGCTATATGCCCTGGGCGCCAATGCTAGGGGGGTTGCAAAAAAGGCTGTGCCGGGAGATTTAGCAGCAGCAGAGGAGGAGGAGGAGGAGGCAGCCCCGGAAGTAGGGATGCAACTTCCATGCTTGCCCTAGGCACTGTTTATGCTAGATATGCTCACATATTTCCCCATTAGCAGGCGGTTGGTCATTTCCTGAATTAATCACACCATTACTAGTTACAGCTGTCTGATACCATGTGGCCTGCCAGGGCTCTATCCTACAGCTACACCTTCAGACTGGTGAGGTACTTAGAACTTTTTGCTGGAGAGCTCTAGTATTCTTCTGGACCACAGCACTAGAGTAAATACACTATAGTTCAGCAGCGCAGATCTCCTCCACAGTTGACACAAAATGATGCATTCCATTTTGTTTTGCTGTGACTTAAAAACACTTATCTTTCGGTGTGTTTGCAACACGCCAGTGTAAACTTTTCTCAAGCTCCTGTGTTTGCAGCTGGGGTAAAGCTTTTGTTAATTATCACGACGAGAGGACAGATTTATATTAAATCTGGGTCACTAGCCTTTGGAGGCTGAGGGGCTCATTAGAATTTTCAGATCTGTCAAAGGTGGTGTCACAAAAGTGGCTACTCCAAGGGGAAGGGCCTTGCCCATTCACAAAATGCCTGCCATCTGTATGCGGAGCTGATCACAAAAGGGAAATTGCCCATATTCACAAGAGCTAGAGTGGTATAATGATTTGAGCACTGGGCTAGGACACTAGGAGACCACGGTTTAAATCCCCACTTAGCCATGCAAACCTATTGGCTGACCTTGGGCAACTCACGCTCCCTCAGCCTTAGAGGAAGGCTAGGGCAAACTCCCTCTGAACTAATTCTGCCAAGGAAAGCCTGTGATAGGTTTGCCTTAGGGTTGCCATAAGTCAGAAATGACTTGGAGGCACGCAACAATAACAAGACATGGAGCATGCCCAAGAACCTAGCTATGAGGCAGAGGTGGGGCTCTGAGCCTGGCGCTGAAATAAAGGATACAACATTGTTGACTAGGATCATAGAAAATCAGATCGAAATCCTCACTGAGCCCTGACAATAAGTGGATGGCACCAGTATCTCACTCTCCTTTCTAACTTTATTGTGCCATGGCAATAATAACTGCATGGGTGCTGCCCTGAGTGGCTAAGAGGAAGGGCAAGATTACAGGGACATAAACAAATTAAACCTCTTACTTTTTTCATGTCTCTTTCAATTTTTGTAGATTTCCTTAAGTTGCCTTCATCTTAGGCTGAGAGAATATGATTTCTCCAAAGTCACCCAATGGATTTGGGGAATCTTGGAATCCTGGACCAACACTGAAACCACTACATCATGCCGGCTCTTGGAATATTAATATTAATAAACAACAGCAGCAGCTCTTAATTTGGTATGAGCACTGGATTACTTCCACTGCCGTGTGCCATGCTTCTTTTCAAGTACTTCAATATCAAGTTATGCCAATAGACTGTCCCCCATTTCTAGAAAGGCAATGGGGAGCCGACTTAGTGCAGAAGGAGCTGCTGATCTCTTCGATGAGATTGTCAGAGTGAAAACTGGTGAAAGATCCTGTTTTTAATGGTTCTGTCGAAGAATGAATTCAATAGGTGTTGTCACACTACACATTTAGAAGCAACTCCTTCTAAAACTCCTTCTTTTACACAACTATTAAAGGTGTAGAAACCCTCTCCGGCCACCTTAACTGAAGAGATATATTCAAATCTCTGAGAACCTAAAACTCATTCTGTGGTCTTTGGCTATTCATATTCTCTCCATCTTTCTGACACACCTCACAAGTCATTAAAAAATACACAGACATACAAAATCTGCCACAAATCTTTATCTGAGTGTGTTGTAAGCAAAACAAGATCCTTCTGGGAAAGCACAAAGCTATTTTTAAAAAACATACACACACTTAAGATCTATTCCTAAAACGAGGAGTACATGATATCCAAAAATACTTCCCTTTGTTGTCGTTATGGTATTGCTGAGTATATTTCAGCTTGATGCTTCCCACCTGTTCAGGCCATAAACTCAATCTACAGGAGTAAAGAAAAACAAATCTTTTGGCTTTTGTCACATAATAATATAAAATGAATGATCACAGCAACACCTGGAACAAACTAGATAGATTTATTGGCCTTGCTGCCTGGAAGACATATGGGTGCTCTTTCCTTTTTTTAAGTCAGTAACTAAATGGATGGGGAAACCAAGAACAAAGAAACAATGCTTTTCAGATAACTGTTTAAGACAGACCACCTTGCAGCTGAGTTTCACACAACATTAACAGCCATGGGAAAGGAGGGAAGCACATGTTCTTATATACTGTCAGATGTTGTTGATAGGATAAACAGGAATATGTAGATAGTTTTGGACCAGATTATCTAAAGCAGTGCTACTCAAGTAAGAGCACTCTGGCTAAAAATTCTAAATGTCCCTTCCTAAGTACAAATCCCAGGATTCCAGGGGATGGAACCATGGCAGTTAACGTGGAATCATAGCACTAAAACTATGTAGCATTTTCAATCTGGATGGTATACTTTTTTTTGGCTGTTTTGTCATGGAAGTGCTCAGTTTACAGTTGCATAAATACAGTTCAACAAGTGTAACCATTTCACACAGGCCTAAATCCTATTGTTACTCCCAATTAGCACAGGGCCATTGATTGAACTGAATTTACTTGTGTGTTGACTCATCATTGAACAACTTGTTAAATGAATCTACTCTTAGTTGTGACTAATCAACAAGATCCCAGCCATACAGCTGGACACACATTCTTGTCACCAAGTACCTTCAATTCATCACTTACTCACTAGGACTGTGTAGATAGCCACTGTGCATTGCACAAGGCCACAATACGCAGGAATACTGACAGACACACAGTTGGCTGCAAATGTCAGCAGAAGGGCAACGTAGCACAACCAACTGAGTAATGACATGAGTGTAGGCTCTCAGGCTGTATTTGGTTAAGTGTACCACACAGTTAACTCAAGTTTTTATCTGCTGCTGCAATCATATGTATTATTTCTATTGATTCATGGATCCTCACATCTCCATGCCATACAAGCTATAAGTTTTGAGGGGGAGGTTGCTTTGTTTTGTTTTGTTTTTTAGTGAGATATTGTTGTTGTGCGCCTCCAGGTCCTTTCCACCATATGGTAACCCTAAGGTGAACCTATCAGGGTTTTCTGGGGCTGTGGATGTGTGATGATATACATAGTACATTTTTAATTCTTCCATTATTTGTTCTGTATCATAATGTGGGAGCTGATGAGGGGGGAGTAACTTTTTATTCCACTAGGAAGACTATAATGGCAAGGCAAAGACCAGCCTTTCACCATCCATTAACCATAGAAGGAAGCAGGGAGCCTGCTTGCTTTCCTAGCCAGAAAGAATTTTTGGCAACACACATGCAAGTTGATCTAGAATCACAGCACACCATCTGGTTCCATCCATGAGTTACAGGATGCCATGATAACTGTGTGTCTATGTGTCAATGGGAGCAGGGGGGAGTTAATTATCTGGGTCAGTATTCCACATCAGATAAGTTAAGTATATTTAAGTTAGTAAGGTCTCTTAGCCTGATCACTCCAAACCTGGCAGAAACATCAATTCACCCATGCTCCATTTGACAGCAAAATGGACCTTCTTTTTCCCTTACAGTAAAGTAGGTTCGGGGGAAATTATAATTGTGGCAATAGTATCAGAATCATGACTAAGTAGCAATTGTGAATACCTGAAACACCAAATTTTGGAAACCACTGACCTATTGTATATGTATTGTTTCATCCTAAAAAAGTCAACAATACTTTAAATATTTTAATCATAGAAACTATTTTATCTTCAAGAAGACCAGCCTACATATTATACATGTGGAAATAGATATTTTAAAACTGTGCTTTTCTACTCTCATTATTGTTTCAAGACAGTCAATGTGAGAGGGAAGAGAAATTAGAGCAGAAAAGCACAATTTAAGCTTGGTAATTTCCAGGTATGCCGTCCAGACTACAATCCCCATTATGCCTAACCAGCACCGCTCTTAACGTTTTCTCTTACTTTGGTTTCCTGATCCCACAATCCCACCTCCCTCAGTGGCTTCCATCACTCCTGCGTGCTTCAGAACACACCACATTTCATCTTGGAGCAGGACAGACAAAAAGAGAAATCCTATTCGATCAAAAATTGGTTCCCATTAAAAACAGCAGCAAAAGCATGTGTGAAACATACAGCGAGAGACTTATATAAAAATGTGGGAATTGCTCTCAAGAATGCTAAATGCCTCCTTCTAAACCATGTAGCCCTCCAGATGATCATTTTGCGCCATCAGCTCTATCGGCTAGAGCTACTGGGAATTGCAGTCCAGCATCTGGAGGGACATTGATTCCACACACCAGTTTTAAACATAGATATGATCAAATGCAATATGTTATTTGGCTCATATCTGATAGCCTCTCTCTCTCTTTTGTAAGTATACCAATTATTATTTCTGAATACATTTTTATGACACCATCTGGTTTATTTAACAGTAACCTGCTTCATTTTCCTTTGCTTTATATAAACATTTAGTCACTTTATTACCTTTTACGTATCCCTCTGCTCATAAATGCATTCCACCGATTACTGTTTATGAGGTCATTTGAAAACAGACTCCTTTGTGTCGTGCCTGTGAAGTTACTTTACAGTAGCCTACTTTTTTTGTGTTCAGGTCCCTGAAAACTGCCGCGCAGAATGTATATCAAACAATTGCAAGTGTTTGTGAAAATTTCTCAGAAAAGATTTCAAAACCAGCCAGCCCAGTAAAATCTTAAATATATTTATAGGCTTTTTACTGCTGTCACAGCTAGGTTTCAAATGTAAACTTCTTTCCTGATGACATCAGCGTGCCCACTGGAGCAGCCAAAGCAGCCGATTTTCTTCGCTCAACAGGAGTGAATTTTCCAAAGGCGCTTCTCAACCATAGCCAGGGAAAAGCACTTTGCAAGACGGTTTTGCCACACACAGCTTCCACGGGGAAGCACTGGTTGTGCCTTCCTCGTGGTGTCTCAAAGGCAAGGCTGCTGCTCTGTGAGATGAATGGACTCCATTAACAGACCTGAGAGTCTTTATCCAGTCATTGGGGCATAACTCACAATGAGCCCTTGGGTGTTAAAAATCCAAGCCCTTAGGTGTTAAAAATCAAGGCCCCTCCTTAAACTGCAAACCCCAGGATTCCATAGGATGTTCAAAGTGGAATAACAGCACATAACAGTCTAGTGCGGAAATGGCCTAAGTAAATGAAAGGAATTTTTAAAAAAAGAAGAGAAGAGAGAAAGGGAATAGTACTGGATGACGGGTGAGTCACCTAATCCACTTCCCTACAATGAAATGCAGTCTTCTTAAGGCAGCCCTCTTTAACTTGGCACCCTCCAAATCCCCAACTTCCCCTGCCAGAATGACCATCAAGAGTGCAGGCTGGGAATGGCTGTCGCTTTGTTCCAAGACATCTGGAGGGTACCAGGCTGGAGGCGGCTGTTTTAAAACTAAGAGCGCCTGTTTCTACATCTAAAGGAGGAGTAGTGAAATCTCCTGGAAGTTCCAGATCCTGAGATACACCATAGCAATACCGTTATTTTCCTTTATTTCCTTGCTTCTCTAATATCAACATACTAATTTCTTTCCATTGGAACTATAATTTTCTGTTCCAGACTTCACCAGATAGGGCATGAGGTTTGTCTAGCCCTCTCTCTCCATTAACTTCCTTTCCTATTCCCCCCGCCTTCATTGTGTATGCATGTGTGTTGTTTACTTCTCCTTGTTCTCTGTAATGTTGTTTTGTAGAGGGTGAGTATGGTCCCTATGACACAAACTATTATATATTTTAGCAATATTACATTCCCAGAATGTACACATTCTAAATCTCTCTGTGTATATGTAAGTATCTTCAAATCACCTGTTGACTTACGGTTACCCCACAAATTTCGCAGATTTTCTTAGGCAAGAAATACTCAGATGTGATTTTGCCAGATCCTTCCTCATAAATATAGCTTATAGCACCTGGTATTCTTTGGCAGTCTCTCATCCAAATACTAATCAAGTCTGACCCTGCAAAGGTTCCCAGATGAGACATGATCTGGTGCCTTTAGAGTATTTAGACGTTCTAAATCTGTGCAAGTCCTCCTTGCACTTATTTGAATGAATGTGTCCAGAATGTTCTGAGCCTGTAGGAAACAACTCTTAGGGGTGGGAATCTGTCATTCTTTGGATGTTGTTAGAATCCAACAGCCATTAGTCCCAGCCAGCATGCCCAGTGATCAGAGATGGTAGAAAATATAGCCCAGTAATGTCTGAAGGATCATGAATTCCCTACTACTATACTATATAAACTGATAATTAATATCAATTAATAAATTCATTAATGAATTATAACGCATACATAAGAGAGCTAGCATGGTGTAGTGGTTTGAGCTTTGGACTACAACTCTGGAGACCAGGATTTGAATCTCTGCTCAGCCATAGAAACCGACTGGGTGGCCTTGGGCAAACCACACTGTCTCAGCCTTAAAGGAGGGCAAATGCAAACACCTTCTCAACAAGTCTTGCCAAGAAAACCCTGTGACAGGTCCCCTTTGGGGTCACCATAAGTCAGAAACAATTTGAATGACATTCAACAACAAAAAGAGTTCTATAAATCTCATTGATGAAATCAGTCAACAGGAGTTGAGACTCAACCTTTTTAATAACAAATAAAAATATTTCAAATATTTTGTTAATCTCAAAAAAAAAAAATTAATCGGAAGCCACATGCAACTCAGAAACAAAACTTGGCCATTGTTGATCAAAATCTAAATACCCCAGAGCAATTAGACATTCTATTCCACGCTTTGCCATTTGCCCGAAATACCATTGCTCATCTACAGTGAGTGCTACAGATGCTTTATGACACATTTACATCCCTAGTGTGCCACAGTAAGCTACTGCACAACTCTAGAAAAATCAGAACTTGAAAGTGCAATACAGACATGGCTGGGTCCAAGTCTGACAGATTCCTCTGCAAAGTTTAATCTGGGGAGCTCTGCCCCCATTTTAATTTCCCATCATGCCCCAGTGCAATGTTCTATCAAGATAATGAGTTATTGTGAGAAAATGTCCACAGACCATCACTGACATCTGACTAGGTATACTCTCAGCCAGGAGCAGTCAGTAGACCTGCTGCCATGGAAGCATGAATTCACTTTTGGTTTCACTACCATTTCTTTTGCAGCTGTTCCACATTGTACATGAGCTCTGCTGGAGCCAAATCTTTAAAAGGATTGGATCCAGCGCCAGCATTGCTCCCGTACTACTCAAAGGTGCAGTGGGAGGAAAAGCAGTAAAATAAAGAGCAAATGTACTGCCCCCACATCAGCAGACCTACCAACCACCCCTTCACCTAGCTCCAGCACACCTGGTAACCAGGTCCGCAAACCATCTGGTTATGGGCGTGTTTATGAGCCTTCAGCTTATCTGTCAACTCATGGCAACCCCATGAACTTAAATACCTGCAATTCCCCCTAACTTCTCATTGCTTCAGAAAAATCTGCTAGTGCTATGCAAATGATTGAGCTAAAACATCAAGTGAATTGGCCCAATTCTGGGGAAATGGTGCCATCTCCAGATCAGATCAGATTAACCCAATTGAGAACCAGAGTTGAACTACATGGTCTGAAGGAATGCGGCCTGATGTAGAGATTTGGACTTCAAAAAATAAATGGCAAAAACCCAGATAATGTACCTCTAATATGACCATAAGAAAGACACCATGGTAGTGTGATGCAGAGGGAGAAGAAGAGAGCTGGGCTATGCTCAGTGATATTTCTAATATGCAGTGTGAGGCAAGAATCCCAGCAGGACTCTCCAATCATAGCACTTACAGGGAGAGTTGTGTGAGGTAACTGAAGTTATACAGTCAATTATTTCCTGCCTTTCTCTTTGCTCATCAGGTTAAGTTATTAACAGCATGTCATTGAAAGAATTACAGTGAGAAGTTGGGTGGTTATTATTTGTCTTCTTTGTCTCTCTGTAATTTTCATACCTTTTTTCTTGTTGAATAGCCTATATCATCTGTCTTTCTTGTTAATTTGGTAATTTGCTTGTAAATTTGCGTGTACTGTAGGTAGAGAAACTTAGGTCATTTCCGCATCAGGTATTTAAAATGGTGCAGAGCGACCTCCAACAGAGGTCTTCTGCACCATAGAGTGGATTGATGCGGACTACTTTTTGTAGTTCCACACCTCAGTCCAGTTCTGTGCGACCGGAACTGGTCGCGCAGCGTGCTTTTTAAAAACCTCTTTTTTGAGGTTTTTAAAAAGCACGGAGCGGGCAACCCCATCTAGCTCCGCTGCCATGCTCCAGAGCAGATTTGCAGGCGCGCACAAGTGTGTGCCTGCAGATCTTCTGGGGACGGGCTTTCGGCTGGCGAGCTTCTCCGGTTGGTACAGAGCCTCCACCAACCGGAAGCCACCATTTTGGACGCCAGAGAACTGCGGAGCGGCGAACTCGCGCTGCTGCTCTTCATGATGGACTCGCCCGGTTGCAGAAAAAATCTGGTGAGTCCCATTTCTGCCCGATTCACACCCCACATGCGGAAAGGGCCTTATTGTCCATTCTCACCAACCCAACTGATCCTAGTTGTCCTTGCGTTTTGTATCTAAAATTCATTTTTAGAAATCATGTCTCTGGCTCTTCTGTGTGTACCAATGTTTGTCTGTGTAATTTTGTGTCCCTCTGGTCTGCCAACAAGCCCATTTATTATATTCACAAAGCTTAAATGTGGGTAGGTGGGTGGGTGTACATTGTGTGTAAATGCTTTGTGAATGATATATGCTAGAGATATGCTTTGTGAATAAAATGTAAAATGATTTGTTTTGTCTTCCATTTCATTCATACTGACTGGGCAAGTAAAGGCAGTTAACCTAACTTCCATTAGATTATTATTTAACCTTATATATTTACAATTATAACATTCCCCACTATCATTACTATAACATATAATCATTAATTTAACTTAATCAGTCCTGAGACATCTCTGCAGTAGTAATATAAATCCATGTGTGCCCCCAGAGGAAGGTAGACAGGTTTGCTGTCAACCCTGTAAGAACTGTAAGGGCTCCAGGTGGTGCTAGTGGGGCTCCAGAGGTCGTTCTTCAGAAACCCCAGTCAGCATCACCAACGATCAAGCCTCCTGGGCTTTGTACTCCAAAAATCCCTGTCCCCTCAGTCTGGTTTCTCCACTCTCCTTTCAATTCTGGGTATCCCTCCTCTATCACTGAACCACCATTTCTCTGCCTTCCTCTCAGAACCCCCTTCTCCACAAAGCATGCCCTGCACCATTGACAGTCCAGGACAAATATTCAGTCTATTCAGTTGATGTGCAACACAACAACTCATAATTCTCACTTTTCACCTTGGTGTGAGTAAAGCAGTTTTTCATCAGTTCCATCTTTATCTTTTGCTAATGGCCCTCTGGAGGTTCTTTAACCTTTAATTGGAACAAATAGTATAATGGGTAAATGTGGAGAAGGTGCTCATTAGTATAAATGTTGGGTGTCTGTTGAATGTAATTAAACATTTCCTTTTGACTGCCTACAGAGCTTTGTTGCAAGAGAAGCACTAATTGTATAACTGGAAGATCCATCAGCAACTCCTCATTAGAACATCTGTATCCAAAGGCAATTTGAATTAGCCAATGTAGCGTGCACACCCTGTGCAGAAATCATTTCCCCTGCAAAAAGTACAGGGTTTGCAACAATCATATAGCTGTGTTTCCTGCAAGCTGAAGCTTCATGGGCCACTGCTGTAAAGTGACAGCAGCAGAAAAGAAAAGAATATTAATTTCTATGAATGTCAATAGGTGTAAGGAGAGCAATCCATGTACAATTCCACTCGTCCGTTAAAGCAAACATCAATAACTGAATCATCATCATCAACTGCGGATGTCTATGTACACGAGGCTGCAAGAATATTTAAAATAAAGTCACCAGCAGGGAAGCTTTGCAGATGAGTTTTCAGGGGAGGTGAAAGATGCAGTAGTCATATAATCATAGAATTATATAATTACAGAGTTGGAAGAGACCTCAAGAATCATCTAGTCCAAACCATAGAAGTTCAGGAATATAGAGCAAAAGCAGTCCTAGAGATGACCATCCAATCTCTGCTTAAACACATCCAAAGAAAGAGAATCTTCATAGAATCTTAGAGTTGGAAGGGGCCACAAGAGCCATCTCATACAACATCCTGCCATTCAGGAATGCACAACTAAAGCACTCCTGAAAGATGCCCATCCAACCTCTACCTCAAGACCTCAGAAGGAAGAGGGTCCACCACATTCCACAGCAGACTGTTCTGAGGCATTTCTTCCTAACGTTTAGGCAGAATCTCTTTTCTTGTGATTTGCATACAGTCAATGTTTTGTACAGCAGGATTTGGAAGCCTTTAATATTCACATTTTGGAGGCAGTTACTGCAACTTAGGGTTGTCAGACTGAAAACGAGAGAGGACTCCTGAACCTTGATGGTGGTGTACAAGCAGAAATTTCAGCACAACCTGACAGCATTTGTCACACAACCGGACAGCATGGAGTAGGGGTTCGAACGATGGACTATGATCCTGGAGGCCAGGATTCAGTTTCCCACTTCACCATGGAAACCCACTGAGTGGCCCCAGAAAACCCCATGATAGATTTGCCTTAATGTCACCATAAGTCAGAAATGACTTGAAGGCACATAACAACAATGGTACAGGAGCCCTCTTCAGTCTGGCAATGCTACTACTATTTCTTAACATGGGCCACGCTAACAGAGACTTCTGGAGTTGTCCAGAAGACAACTCCACTCCATGTTTGGAGATGTCAAAACATCTGAGAGCCAAAAGGCTTCTAGTTCTGCATTTGAGTGTCAGGCTAGGACTGAAAAGACTCAGATTCAAAACCCCATCCTGCTGTGAAGCTTATGAGGTGACATTCAGACATCAGACATCTTTATCTCTCCACTTCAGCTATTTAAGCTATTTTGCAGGTCCCTGAGTGGAGAAAATAGGGAAGGCTACGTACACTTACCTTGAATTCTAGGCACTAAATGGACAAAGAATATAAGAGAAGGAAGGAACACCAGTCTAAAAGTCTCATCACAGGTTAATTTTTGAGATGTACAAATGTGTTTCTCAAAAAGTTATGGTGACAGCCATTACTAACTTTATATCTTGATTGTCCCCAAAAAAACAGGTTACAAATCAAGAAAATGTGATGTAGTTAAAATATAGAAAAGGTCAATATTAAAATATGCTTTAAACTGCTAAAAGCCAGTGATGTATTTAAGTCTTTTACTCCAAGTGTCAAGTCAAGTCTCAAGTCTTTACCTTAAAGTCCAAAGTCAAGTCTCAAGTCCTTGCAAGATACATTCAAGTCAAGTCTCAAGTCAGTGAACCAACTTTTTTCCTGAACCTATATTCCAGAATTTCTGGACAGAATCACATAAAGTCAGTTTTAACAATTTAAGTAGAGTTGGCCCTCCACATTTGTGATTTTGCTATCTGCAGCTTCAGAAGTAGGGAATAGGATTGTTCTTACTCCCCATTACTGAAGATTCAAGAGCTTTTGAAGGAAGAATCATTCCTCCTCAGGACCCTTGCCTAACCCTCTGAGAAATGAGATCACACTTTGGGCATAAGATCATTATTTGACCAGTAGGCAAAAAGAGATGGATGCACTGTTCAAAGTTGTAAGTTTTTTAGATTAATATGTTATGTTACTGAATCAAGGGCAGCAAGTTGGTCACTAAAAATATGCAAGTCACAATTTGAGTTGAGTCAGTGTATCATTTATTGCCAAGTCAAGTCCAAGTCAAGTAACTAAAGCAACTAAACCTGACTTGAGTCTGAATCAATTGACTCAAGTCTACACTACTGTCAATAACTCTAAGAACAATTTAAAACACGTAAGAAAAAATTAGGGATGGGACGAATCCAAAATTTTCCAAATCCGAATCCAGATCCAAATCCATGGAAAGTTCTGGGAATCCACGAATGTCACGAATCTCGAATCTTTTGAATCCTTTTTTGAAAGGGTGTAAAAAGCAAGGGAAAGAAAGATAATCTTGGGATAGCACACTCTCTCAGCCTTAGCAAAAGCCTAGGCAAAGGCAAACCTCCCTCTGAAGAAATGTGGCCAGGACAATTGTCCTAGTTTTGCCTCAGGATCTCCCCAGATTGAAAATGACATGAAGGCCCTTTCTGCACAGGTAGGAAAATGTGGATTAATCCCACATTTTCCTGCCTGTGTAAACAGGGCCACATACTAGAGTACAGAGCTAATCCAGGTCAAAACTGGATTTTCTTTGCATAGCTCCTTATGGCATCCTGGGATTTGTAGTTTGATGATGTACCAGCACACTTTGGCAGAGAAGGCTGTGACACCTTGTAAAACTAGAAGCCCCAGAATTGTGTCTGAAAGAGGTTTGCAAGTGAGCTATGCAAAGGAATGATTCAGCTGTCCTTGAAATCTCAAGCCTGTAGCTTCCAGTCAAGCGCTGAACTTAATTTAAATACCTTAAAATACAAGCCCAGATGTAATTTGTGAAATTGTGAGCAAAGGCCATTATTACTCCAAGGAAAAAATTCACCTACTTGCCATCTCCCCTTGTGTGTCTAGTCTTCCAAGTTTTCAGGCGTCCTGGTCTCCCAGGTTTTCAGATGTCCTGGTCTCCAACAAACTGTTTGGGTGGCAGATTCGAAAGAATCGGTTTGCCTATTTTGGCACAGGGATTTGGATTCCCGAATCTCAAATCCCTGCCAAGGATTCAAGGATTTGAGGATTTGACTGGACCATCCCTAGAAAAAATTAAAAAGCAGTTTAAACACTGTACAATTAAAGACAGTATGGCACCCTATGACAGCTGTTTTTTAATAAAAAAAATATTCAGTTCTCAAAAGTCTGCCAGAATTTTCTTTTGCAGACTTTGCCTGCTGACAGAAGGACAGAAATGTGGGCCCATTCTAGCCTTGTTGGAAGGTAATTCCAGAGCCTGGAACCAGCCACTAAGCAGGTCCCCAAGAATTGCCTGCAACTGTAGTCCCATCCACTGAATTGCCCATCTGCACATATAGGGAGCATGCAAAGGAGCTTTACTATGCCCACTGGTCTCATCCTGACACCAGGGCATTTGCATGATGTCTGCATCTCCATCTTGGATGAAGAGCTTGCATTCAGAGGCCTTCATTTTAGATACTTTTAGAGAGCACCTATTTGCAGCAGAGCAGTGGAGATGATTAAGGAGAAGACACCATGTCTTAAAGGAAAAGAAACTAAAGCTTTCTTAAAGGAACTCCATACTAAGATAGGAAAGTTACTGAGGGCTATATCTAGCATTCTCAGGAAAGACTTCTGGGAAGAAGAATGGAGGGGGGCAAAGAAAAGAGGCAGAGAAATCTCTAAGAGTATCAGTTTATACCACAGGGGGATCAGGACAGGTAGAGCCAAGAGGGAGGACACTTTCGGTCATCCTAACTAACTAACTCTATTACTGTTGTCTCACTGCGATGCATTCTGGGTTCTTAAGTGCTACGTGTTGTTGCACTTCTAACAGATACAAGGTCTGGTAATATCAGAGCAAAAGCCTAGAGGATATAGTCCATAGTTTCTGCCCCATCTGGACTCTTCTAGAAGGGGAAATGACTGAATAGATACATTGGAGGCTGAACCCATAGTTGCTCATGTGTAATAAGAGAAATGGCACCAAGGCCAATTATGTCCTAGATTTTGGTTTTTTTTCTAATTGTTCTAGCTAATATTTAATATTGCTTACAACAGTTATTCTAACAGGCATTTTTAAAAAGCAAAATAAATGAAGCAAACAAGCCCTTAGTTTAGAATACATATGTTGTATATGATAGTGCTTCATGAGACATCTAAGGGGTGAGGAGACTTACAGGGTATTTTTCCCAATGTGCAAAGGACTAGCACCATATTCGTGCCCACTGGCTACAAGTTTTCCTTTCATTCCAGTGAAACGGCTTGCAAACCACCACTAATCCATGGACTACTACTTTAAGTAGCACTAGTATATGTCATGAATTCAAAACGCAAGTCAGTATTTCAAGAACTGCAAAGCATCTTTCTTTCAATCACAATAATAGCAAAAACAGAATCCATAATATACTTGTTTGACTTAAGAGTGAGAAAACGGGTAACTAAATAGAGCAACTGAGTGGTCAGAAAACACACCAAAGCAAATCTGTGTTTTCTAGAGACCGAGTATTGATAATTCATCAAAACTGATATGCTAATACTAGTTACAGATTGAAGCCAAATGGGATTGTATTTTTTTCACCATTGGTCCAGAAGACTATTAATTTTTAAGATTGCTACATGGGTAACACTGTACACCAGAACCTAGTCTTGAAAACACCAAAGCCCTAGAAAAGCCAATGAAACAGTGGAGAAGAGGAACAAAAGTGAACAGATATGTATGAAGGAAAGAAGAAACTTGGAAACAGTGGAATATTGAACAGAAGGGTAAAGAATTTTTTTAAAAAAAACTCTTTGGGGAATTAAAGAGGAAACATAATTAGGTTTCACAAGATTTTTTTTTTACAGTAAACAAAACTAAGCTGTTGAGGTAATGATATCCTAATACACCTGCTTTTAAAAATCCACAAGGCATTTTTTTAAAAAAAACTTCAAAATTACAAAAGCATAAACAACAACCAAAAGCCCATTTACAGCAGCAGGTTCTAGTAGAACACCTCTCTCAAGGGGAAGAGGAAAGTCCACCAAATGTGGATACTTTGGGTCACACAACTCCAGGGCTGGAGGCCTCCGGAATCAAGGAATTGCAAGGATATAACCAAATAGGGTCCAAACAAGTAGCAGGTATCCATGGAAGGACTACTTCCACAGGAGAGTTGCAAGACAGTACAGATTCTAACACAAAAAAAGTTCAGGACAGCCAGGGAGTAGATAAGGGGATTGCTTAGCTCAATCTAGAAACAGGTACAAAAGGCAACCCTTCCAGCCACAGCCTTTCAGATCCTTGCTTGGACCCTTATAAGCCTGAACTCAGAAAGCCTCCCACCCGTGCTCTCACCATTACAAGCCAGAATGCAACTCATTAGGAGACCCTTTCTCAAGAGAAGTCTTCTACTCCACAGGAGTCCCTCTCTCTTGCTCTACAGGAAGGCACTCTTCTTATGTTCACCAGCCTTGCACATGCTTTCAGACACCAGCATCCTGGTGGAGGGGCTAGATGGTGGGTTCTTCTCACTAGAAAAGGAGTTGTATCACAGAAACTCTACTATTAATAAGAACTTCTTCATTTGTGACAACTTGTCTAAGATCTGACAAGGCTCACACTCAGGTCCCTGTTCAAAACCCTACATGCAGAATGAGTTTGATATGGTAGAAGGCATTCTCTGAGATATCTGGGATTCAATGCGCTTAGGGCTTTTGATTGTGCCTTCAAGACAATTATGAGCCTAATGTCAATCTTTCAGCATAGATGCTATCAGCACCCTCTTGCCAGCTGTCCTTAGCAGACACTATCACAGTTAATGTACAGTCCCCTAAGACAGCTCTATGTAGAATGGAGTGGTCAACTGGGATCTTCCAGATGTTTTGGGACTGCACCCCCAAAACACTCACCATTGACTGTGCTGGTTAAGGTTTATGGGAATTCTAGACAAGAAACACCTAGAAGACCACAGTTGCTCAAACTAGTGTGGGGCATATTATAACCAATCCAGCCTGGAATCTACCAAGATATGATATTAGAATTAGATGAGAGAGGCCTAGGGAGGGAAAATACCTTTAATCAGGTAGTTTTATTAGGAATACAATGAGTATTTCCTTTTCTGGAGAGGACATGTTTACTCACCTTTGCTCAATAACTTCTTGGTCACTGCCTGATCTGATGTTGCTTCGCAATATTTTTCTTCATTTTCCTAGGAAATGCAGTCCAGCTAAATGGGATACAGGTAAATGAATATGATGGCATCATTACTTTATCTAGCCCAGGAGTCAGCAACTGTCAAGGATTTGGGGGGCACATTGGTCCTTCCAAGAGAGGATAACCCCTAGCACATCCTACAACACACCCTGCAAAAAAAAATGGTTTTTATTTTTTAGTTTTATTTTATTTGCCTTCAAATACCTTTAAACACTCTCTGGGGGCATGGGGAGAATTTCACCATGTTTGGGAGCCTCCCCAGGGATATTTTCAGGGTAACTGAGGCACTTCCGACAACAAGAAGTGACCTAGAAGGCAACTTCTGGGTCATTGCCTCTTAAAAAAGGCCTCTTCTGAGCCTAAAATGGTACAGAAGCCTCAAAACATGGCAAAATGGCCTGCAGGACCCCTAGAGAGCATTTGGGGACAATGAATATTAACAGATTCTTTTGTCAAAAATATTTTGGACTCTGGAGGTCACAAAAGAGACCCTGGAGGCAGCCTCCAGCCGACACTTTTCCCACCTCTGATCTATTCAGTCAGTTTCTGATATACCAGAATGTGATGAAAACCAATGACAATGAAGGTAGACCTCCTGGATCAACAGCATTCTTCATTCTAACCATTTGGGCATCTTTCTCCCATTTCATAGGAACATACACGCACACAAAAGGAGTCAGTGAAGGGAAGAAATTTCCGTGGCTGCTAAAAATACTGACAAAGATACTTGCCCTTTTAGCTCAGCACTAATTTTAATGCAAACTACATACAACTCATTTCTTATTTTTCATGGCACTTGCTAGTAGTGCTACTTGTGGGGAAGAAGTACAGGTTATTATAAGCCTTTCTTCTGCCACAACGCGTACATTTATCAAGCAAGTAAATAAACCATTCAATCATCTTCCTACCACCGTCTGTGGCTCTTCATTTAAAGTGGGCTGCAGACAACAATGGCCAAGACATAAATACAGGTCTCACTTTCCTTCCTGTTTATAGCCAGACATACATTTGGACAGATAAACTTCTCTATTGTCTGACTTACCTTTTGGAAGAGGGAGGCAGTACCAATTTGCAACGATCATATTACTTTGAATGGAAAAGCTAAGACAACGTGGTTCTAAAAAATAAAATATACTACAGTCAGCTCTCCACATTTGTGGGTTTCACTTTCACGGATTTGATCATTTGTGAGTTTCTCCAATGCCTGGCTCCCCCCACTTCTTTTCAGAGGACCCTTCCCTCTCTGTGGCTCCGATCAGGCTTTGCAACCCTTTGAAAACCTGTCTCTGGTGCTCCTCCTGCTCCTCCATCAGCTACTGCCTGGCCTGCTAAGGATGGATCGCAGCCTGATTTCTCAGCACCACAACCCTCTCCCAGTGACCCACACACATCCAAAGAAGGAGATGGGCAAAAAAGAGAGAGAACATATAGGGCTACCGTGTTGACCCAACCTTTTTCCCTATCCTTTTGCTGACCTGTTCTGGCCCCTGCGTGCCCACTCTCCCCACCACGCCTCAGCCCCCTTCCCACAGACACACTCAGACATTTTGATATTTGCAGTTTTTCTACTTTTGTGGGGGTCCTGTGCCCCAATGTGGAAGGCCAACTGTAGTCCTTTCTCAGGAAATTGTCATTTTTGCAGGGCATTTGCATATATTGCTGTTGCTGCTGTTAACAGCCATCTACTTGACTTCAACTTATGGCAACCCTATGAAGGAAAGACCTCTAAGTCACCCTGTCATCAACAGCCTTGTGCAGGTTTTGCAGGCTCAGGACCATGGCTTCCTGGATTGAATCTATCAATCTGTAATGCAGTCTTCCCCTTTTCATTCTGCTGGCTACCTAAGTGTTACTGTCTTTTCCAGTGACTCAAGTCTTCTCATGATATGTCCAAAGTACAGCACTCTCCGTTTAGCCATCTTGGCTTCTAGGCCATAGTTCAGGCTTGATTTGCTCTAGGGTCCTTTCCTTTGTCTTTTTTAGCAGTCCACAGTATCTGTAAAACTCTTCTCCAGCAGCACAATTTCAAAATGAGCTGATTTTCACCTATCAGCTTTCCTCTCTGTCTAGCTTTCACAACCATGCATTCAAATTGAAAATACGATGGCATGGACAATTCTATCTCAAGTATTCAATGATGCATCTTCACACTTCAGAATCTTGTTTAGTTCCTTCATAGCTGTCCTTCCAAGTCCTAGGCTTCTGATTTCTTGACTGCATTTGCCAGTTCGATTAATGACTAAGCAAATGTCTTCATCATCTACTTTAAAGTTATATAAATCATCTGTGGTCATTATTTTTGTTTTCTTAAGCTATAAATCTACCTTTTCACTTTCTTCCTTGACTTTCTTCAGTAATCATTCAAAGTCTTTGCCATTTTCCACTAGTAGTATGGTTTTATCTGCATATCTGAAACTTTTGGGTGTTCCTTCCTTCAATTTTCACACCTCTATCCTCTAAATTTAATCTTGCTTTATATATGATATATTCCGCATACAAGTTAAACAGATAGGGTGATATAATGCAGCCTTGCTTGACTCTGTTCCCAACTGGAAACCATTCTGTTTCTCTGCATCCTATCCTGATGGTAGTCTCTGGTCCTGGATTGCTTATTGAGTGTTTCCAATCTAGGGGCCATTCTTTTATTTTCTGTATTTGTTGACAGAATTTAGTTAGACCTAGAGTAGATCTAGTCTTTGTAGCTTGACATAGCTCTACGGGTATGTCATCTGTTGCTGGTGATTTATTTCTCCCAAGTGCTCTGAGTGCAGCATCCACTTCACTTTCTAAAATTAGGGGATAATCTTCAAATGTTTTTCATTGAATGAATCTGTCATCCTTTCATCCTTTTTATACAATAATTCAATGTAGTGTTTGCATTATCTTTTTATTTCTACTTGGTCATGCAGTGTGTTCTCCAGCTGGTCATAGAGCATCCCTATTCTTGATTTAAATGTCCCTTTGATTTCTCAGACCTTGTGGAAGAGGTCTCTTGGTCTTCCTTTTTTGTTGTCATCTTGTATTTTTTCTCTCCATTGATTATTATAGTAATTCTTTTTGTTCCTGCATACAAGTTGCTGAACAGTTGCATTCTGACACCTTTTACTTTTGCTTCTTGTGCATCCTTAACTGCTTGAAGAGTTTCATCTGTCATCCAGTGAGACTTCTCTTTCTTTTTGGCTGTGGATAGTGTCTTTTTGCATTCTTCCGCCTCAGTGTTCATGGCTTCAGTCCAGAGTTCTGGTTCCCAGTCAATTAGCTTAATAGTGTAAATCTATCTTTTACAGCATCTTAAATTCTACAGAGATGTTATTCAGGTTGCATTTTGGCACAGTGGTTGATTTAGTGTTCTTCTTTAGCTTTACTTTGATTTTTGAGGTTAGCAGTTCATGATCTGTGCCACAATGTGCTCTTGGTCTTGTTTTTGCAGAGACAATGGAGCTTCTCTGCTTCCAATTATGTATTCTATTTGATTTCTATATTGGCCATCGGAGGATGTCCGTGTATAAAGTCACTTCTTTTGTTGCTTGAAAAATGTGTTTGCAATGAACAAACTGTTGGCCTCGCAACATTCAATCAGTCACTCTCCTTCATTTTTTGCTGCTAGGCCAAATTTTCCTACAGTCTTTGATTCTGCTTTGTTCCTGACTTTTGCATTCCAACTGCCTGTGATTAACAAGAAGTCCTGTTTGGGGGTGTGATAAATTTCCTTCTGGACTCCTGCATAGAATCTTTCAATTTCTTCCTCTTCTTCCTCTGTAGTGGGAGCATAAATGTGGATTAAGGTTATATTGATGGGTTTTCCCTGAAGTCTCATTGACATGATTCAATCAGATTTTGCATTGTATCCTTTGACTGCTTTTGCTACATCTCTTCTCACTATTAATGCCACCACATTTCATGAGTAAAACAGTGTGTAGTTGTCTGACTCAAAATGTCTCATTCCTGTTCACTTTAGCCTGCCCACCCCAAGTATTGCAATGTTTATATGTTCCATTGCTTGTTTTACTATATCTAGCTTTCCTAATTCATACTTCTCACATTCCATATTACTATAATATGTGTTGTGCAGCTTCAGACTTTCCTTTCACTTCTGACTATGTCAATCAGCTGAACATGTTTAAGTATGGGTCCAGATGCATCATTAGCCCCAGCAGTACTCATAGTTGTCCTCTGCTCCTCCCCACGAGCTTGTTGAGTGTCTTAAACCTGGGAGTTACATCTTCCGGCACTATATTTTGTTTAATTTTGGATTGTCTCTTCATAGTGTTTTCATGATAAAAGACATTCAGAAGGGGTATACCATACCTTCTTCTGCACAGTACTAACAAGCCTTAACTATGGTGCTACTGTTCTTGTCTCTGGAAGATCCTTCTCCAGTGTCACCCCCCCACTACTGCTGGTGCCCAGTAACTGTTTGGCAGATTGAGTCTGACTCCTCAGCAAAAGCCCATTTGACATGGGAGATTGTTTGAAATAGGAGAGCCTACTAGAAGCAGAGCTGTCATCAGCATAGCCTCTTGAGTCACAGGAGCACATAGTCTCACCACTGCAGAACAGTAGTGCAAATGGCTTATAAAGGACAGAACAGTAACTCATTACAGGGATTAATTGGTGGTAAAATGCAGGTAAAATGCAAACGTAGAAACTGTTCATACTTTATGCAGTGAAGGCATCTTTCTGTGGATCTTCTAGTGTTCAACCAGTATTTCATGAATTAATGAAGAATGGCTTTATAATACAGTACACAGATGGAAAGGAGGTTATCTTGAATGAACAAAGATGCAGAAGGCACAAACTTCTAGAAGTAACAAATTAAGGACATAAGCCACCAAAGTGTTGCTACCTTGAGAAAGCTATTATTGACACTTAAGGCTGTGTAAGACATATACGTGTGAAACTGCAAGAAATTTCCCTTGAGGAAGCATTCCATTGTGACACTCAGACTCACAAAACTTTCTACCACAGAATCTGCTTTTCGAACCTCCAAGAACTGATTCAACTTTAGCCAGAATTCTACTGTAGAATATAAATTGTAATTGTATCTTATATGAATTGCTGAAGGTTTACATCAAAACTGGATTTTGTTAAGATTCATTCATTCTTCAAAATACATCTGCAACACCTTTTGAGGAAAAGCTTCCTCAGGATCTACTGAAATGGGTCACGTGACTGGTAATTTGTCAAGCCCTTATAATTATTATACTTCTTTTTTTTTAGCGGACTTTAGATGTGAGCCCTTCCTCTACACACTTCAGAAGACATTTTAAAACCATTATTGTATTATGATATATTTTGTTCTAATCTGCTGTCAAGTTGACTTGAACTTACAGCAACCCTACAGAATGAGAGACCTCTATTATATAAATTATTGTTACGGTCATGCAAACTCAGGACTGTGGCTTCCCTTACTGAGTCAATTCAACTGAAATGTGGTCTTCTTCTTTCCCTACTGCTTTCCACTTTACTAATGAGTAATGCCATTGCATGATACTTCCAAAGTACAACAGCCTCAATTTAGTTACATGTACATAGTTGAAAACGTTGATTTGGAACCAGACTTTTGGACTGCTGGAGCACCCCCTGATCATATTTCTACTCATGGAAAATGGAAGGTCAATTTTTGGCAAGTTTCTCCACCTCTTGTCTCCATGTGGGTCCTCCAAAAATCTGTTCCATACAGACTTGGAATATTCTAGAACAAAATTTCAGAAAAGACGCAGAGGCAAGGAAGAATTGGTGAAAACTCCCCTCTGCCCCACTTCCACCTGTGAAATTTCTAGTCAGGATTAGTGGCTCTCAACATCTGGGCCTCCTGGTGTTTTGAACTAACTCCCGCAATCCCTTACCATTGGCCATGTTGGCTGGAACTTCAAGGACTGGAAGTTTAAATATCTAAGAGGCCAAATTTTGGAAACAGTGCCCTGGATTAATGCCTCCTTGAATGAAAAGAACCTTGCCACTCATGGAAAGCAACACTGAGGGACAATGCATTATTTTTTTGCTATATAATTTCACATATAATTTATCCACAATGATATACAACTTCTATTTCTTAAAAAAAATGGATGTACACATGTCAGGATCAGATTTATACACAACAAGTAAACAAGTAAGGGGGAACGTAAAATTTTGAACCACAGAAAAGGAGGCCATTCACCCAGGAAACAGAGTCCTTATGGGAGGAAAGCCATGGGT
This sequence comes from Cyclura pinguis, assembly GCA_030412105.1. NCBI lineage: Eukaryota > Metazoa > Chordata > Lepidosauria > Squamata > Iguanidae > Cyclura > Cyclura pinguis. The sequence continues at coordinate 127,274,559 of CM059599.1, forward strand.
CAGTGTGACAGGCGTGTTTGATGAGGTCTTGCAAGGCAGAATCACAGAGAGTGGAAATTGAGAGACGAGATTTATGAAGAGTGCGGGTAGAAATTTGTAAGCCCAGAGATTCAGGCGGAAATAAAGTCTTTTCAGAGGGGAAGGCAGGAGGGTCAGATTCATGGCAGGGAAGTGGAGAAAGAGGATCTGCAAAAGTGTTACTTTTACCAGGCTTGAAAACAATTTTAAAGCGAAAGCACTGGAAAAATTCTGCCCAACGAGCTTGCTTGGGTGTTAATTTGTTTGCATTTTTTAAAGCGTCTAAATTGCGATGGTCTGTCCAAACTTGGAAGGGCAGTTGGGTGCCTTCAAGTGAATCACGCCAAGTAGTCAGAGCAAAATGGATAGCTTTAGCCTCTTTTTTCCAAATGGGCCAATTGGTTTGTGTAGTAGAAAATTTCTTTGAGATAAAAGCGCAAGGCTTTAGGGCATTGTTTGAGTCACGTTGGAGAAGCACAGCACCCATAGCGAAATCAGAGGCGTCAGTCTGAACAATAAATTCTTTAGATGTGTTGGGGAATAAGAGAAAGGGTTCAGATGTAAATTTGCGTTTCAAGTCATCAAAAGCTGCCTGGCAGGCGGGAGACCAATTGATTTTGCTCCTGTTGGAGGATTTGGAATTTTTAGGTTTCCTAAGTAAGTCAGTAAGAGGCAAGGCAATGGTGGCAAAGTCTTCAATGAAATTATGGTAAAAGTTAGCAAATCCAAGAAACTGTTGAAGCTGCTTTAGAGTTTTAGGTATGGGCCAGTTGATGATGGCCTCAATTTTCGCAGGATCCATGTTTAGCGTGTTGTGGAGAATGCGGTAACCCAAATAATCAAAAGTTTGGGTATCAAATTGGCATTTATTTAAGTTTGCCACAAGCCCATGGTCTATAAGACATTGTAAAACTGTTCTGACTAATTGGATGTGTTTGTCCAGAGATTCAGCATATATTAAAATGTCATCCAAATAAATAACCACCCCCTCATATAAAAAATCATGGAAAATGGAATTGAGGAACATTTGAAACACAGAAGGGCCAGACTGTAGTCCGAAAGGCAAAACAGTCCACTGAAAATTGCCTAAGGGAGTGGAAAAGGTGATTAACCATTCGCTATCTGGGTCCACGAGGATTCTGCGAAAAGCTTCTTTGAGGTCCAACTTGGTGAAGAACCGTCCTTGAATCAATTGATCCAGGACTGTCTTAATCAGAGGAATGGGGTATAAATTCGGCAGAATAGCTTGGTTGACCAGGTTATAATTTACGATCAATCTGGGATCTGCATTTGGATCCTTCCTTTTATGGAAAAATACTGGGCTGGTTGTTGGGGCAGAGAAGGGTTTTATAAATCCTCTCTCTAAATTTTTACTCAAAAACTTTTTTAAAGCAGAGAGCTCTTGGCGGCTCATTGGGTAGATCTTGGGTTTAGGGAGCTTTGCACCATCAATCAACTTCAGCTTACAATCGAACTCCCTGTGGGGGGGCAGCTTGTCAGCTTCCTTCTCATGGCATGCTTTTTTCAGATCTCGGTAGTGTGGAGGAATCTGAAACAGCTCTTCAGGGGTCAACAAAAGTGCTGGGAGCTGGGTGTTTGCTTTGTGTTTCTTGGTCTCTCTTAATTTCCCAGGAGCCCAGTCTATATCTGGATTGTATTTTCGCAACCAATCTATTCCTAGAACTACCCGAAACTGAACTGATTTCGGGACCAAAAAGCAGATTTTGCCTTTATAACCGCTTACATGAAAGGGAATGGGAGTAGTCACTCAATTTACTGCTCCTCCCGCCATTGGGCTTCCATCCATTTGAGTTAGTTTAATAGCTTTCTTAAGATCTTGGTATTCAACAGCAAGCTCCTGTGCTAATTCTGGGTGCAATAAACTTCTAGAACAGCCAGAGTCAATTAGCCCTCTGCAAATTCGTAGTTTGCCATCTTTTCCTACCAAAGTCACTGTTGTAAACAAATGGGGAGATTTACAAGTACTCACATTAGTAGGGCCTGCAGGTTTAAAAATAAATGGAGGCAAAGGAGAGCAGTGGACATTAATTGACTTGAGAACAGGAGGGGGGAACTGTTGGCCTCCAGGTATTGTTGGATTCATTGTTAACATACTCTACCACCCCTCCTACGAGATATATGATTTTCATAAACTGAACTTATTAATAACCGGAGAACACGTTTGGGGTTACACTGACTGGAGACATGTTTAGGGTCATGAAAATTCATAAAGGATTAAGCGAAAAACCCTACCGTTAATGGGTTTATGCTAATCCCTTCACTGCTTCAGACTCTTGGCCTTTTTGAATGCAATGAAAGATGGATTGCCCAGATTGAGAAGCAATCAGAGACCATCTCTTGACCTCACCCTACGAAGATCTCTGTACACCCTACCTGACTGAACATTAAGAGATTGTCATGAATCTCATCAATGTTTTGTCATTCCAGAGTTAAGCAATCAGCCCAATTGGACCCTTTTGTCAGTCCCGTGGGAAAGCCATTACAGCTTTGTCAACTCACCCCTTCAGGGTGTGAAATCTACTATATAAAAGTCAATGTTTGTGAGTGAGCTTGTCTGTTTGCATCAGGCAAGCGAAGACCTCATATGATTGGCTGTGTGAGGCGAGAAGATCTCATATGATTGGCTGGCTGTGAAGATTCTATGGAATCCTGGGGTTGGCAGTTCAGGGAGGGGCCTTTAGAATTTTCAGCCAGAGAACTCTTTGGCCTTAGGCCAGTGGCTATGGAGATGAGGCTTAGCAGCAAGAAGGAGGACAGTGTATTTCCCCAGAAACCAAACCTCTGTATGCTGACAATTTTGAATACAGATTGGATTGGGGACTATGGGGAAAAATTACATGTACTGGACAACACAGTTTGGGAAATTAGAGACAAAGGACCTCAAACCTGTGTATTTCAACCGAATCTAACTCTTAAGGTAAGGTAAGGTAATTCCTAACAAGTGTTACCTATAAGAAAATAAAATCCTGGGCAATGCCAGGTAAATATGCTAGTAGGATATAAAAACCCTAGCTTGAACCCCAACTAACTGTAGTATGTACTACCCCAGTTTGCTATTCCTCTGCGCTACCCTCAAACACTGTGTGAGCCCCTCCACTATGACCTCCTTCTTCAAGATTGGTAACTATCACCCTTTCCACCCAATCTCTCTCTATCTAACTTTTCTTGCCTTACTCTCCAATAGTTCTGTATGGTTCTTCAGAATGTCTGACTTCTTGTATGTTTGTCAATTCAAATAAAGTAATTTGTTTAACTTTAATTGAAGTCCTTTCTACAATGAGTACTGATATACGTAAGTGGAAAGATCCTGTCATTACTCTTCTCTCACAGGCCTCCTTTGAGCTATAATTCCCTCAAATTCTAAGGAGACACTGGCATTTCAGGAGGACTTCAATGTCCCCCACCTCTTAGGGTAACATCACAGCTCCCATCAGCCCCAGGCCAACCGTCAAAATGACTGGAGTTGTCCAGCAAGATCTGAAGGGCCACAAATCCCCCCACCCGTCTTAGAGATTGGAGTGGTATGAAAATGATAGGAGTTTCCAGTGTTCTATTATTATATTATTGGGCAGAGGTACTGGGGCATATGCTGGGGTGTATCTGTTTCAGGGGGTTCAGTTTCAATCTGGCTTCAGGCCCATACAGATACAGCTGTGGTCACCACAGTGGACAAGATACATAAGGAATTGGATAGAGACATTGTGTTCTTGTTGGTTCTGCTAGGTCTCTCAGTGGTTTTCGACAACACTGACTATGGTAGCCTCCTCAGTGGTATATCCAGGATGTCATTTGGAGTCACTCTAGTCCTTTGTGGAATGGCAAACTGAAGAGATAGTGTAGGGAGATAGCATTCAATACTGTGGCTTCTGGTCCATGCTGTCTCTAAGGGTTCCAGCTTGTCTCCAATGCTATTTAATGTTTACTTCTGGTAGAGCTTGTTCTGAATCTGTGGATTTGGTGCTTCCAGTATTATGTCAACATATCAGCTTCTTTTTATACATCACCAGTGGGTAACACTGATTGTCTACACCTTTCCATAATCAGGGCCCCTTCAGATGCTTTGGACTATAACTTCTATCATCTTTGAACCCTAAAAATTGGCCATTTTGACTGAGACTGAAGGGAATTATAGTTGAAAATATCTGAACAGCACAAGGATGTGGAAATCCAAATTATCATCTGCAAGTAAAACCCAATGAATAACTGTAAGGCACTATTTCTTATAAAGATTTTTGCCTCAGCTTTCTGTATACATATGCATGACTTAAGGGAGCTTACACTAATTAAAATAACAGCTAAACTCAGAAGTGATAAACAGGCATGACAGATAAAATCTCAATCTTCCATAAAATTACTTCAACATGTCAAATTAAAAATCTGTCAAAAAAAATCTTCAATGAAAGGAAGTCCGAGAGATCATCCAGCTCTAATGAAACAAGCTGTTCTACAAGATTGGGATGGTCCCTGAAGAGTCTAATGTCTTGTTGCAATGAATCATGCTCCCAACATAAAGCAGAAAGGTCAAGGGAGAAGTTTATTATTCCTTCTCTTGCCCCCAGTTCCCAGGTTACACAGCAAACAGTTTCTTTTGCTAGTGGGATAGTACTAAGAAATGCAGCCTCAAATATTCCCCATTAGGATCTCATAAACCTCGCCACTTACTTCTCACATCTGTTCATTCCTTCAGTTTTCATAAACCAATCTTTTGTTGTTGTCACTTCCAGACTGGACTGAAATTTTACCATAGCAGTGAAAACCTGAACATGCTGTCCATTCCCCAAGTGTACCACACCATCACTGCCTTAACTGTTACTCATGCATTCTGGGGTCAAGACATCAAAAATGTTTGACAAATGAAGCTTCAAAGCTCTGTTTTGCTTATGTGAGATGCTGTGCTGAAATTTCCTTTGCCCAGAATGTCCTGTTTGTTTCCAGTCCTAATTATATGGTCCAAAAAGGAAATCAAAATAGAACATTACACACACATACCTTCCAAAAAGAGAGAAAACACCATGACACATAACTAAAAGAGGTATTAAAACCTACTATAACAACACCAGGGACTCTTTGTATCATATTTGCTATAAAGTTGTTGGGTGTTTTTTTTTTCAATTTTCAACTTGCTTCAAATGTGAAGATGGGAAGGAGGGGAGTAGACTGGGTTTTGTTTTTGTTTTTTTCTTATTCTTCTAGTCTAAGATACAACTAATCCTTACTATTATTTAGTTACTCTTAAAAATATAATTTTAAAAGTCAAAACAGCATCAAAATATTGCCATGGAGTGTACTCCTGCTCAGACTTGTCTTCTTACTGGGAACTCCACTCCATTCCCTCCTAGCCTATGGTTTTCCAATCCCTGGCCCACACTCAATATTCCATTCCCACTGAGCATATTCAGTCATCGAATCATAGAATCATAGAGTTGGAAGAGACTACAGGGGCCATCGAGTCCAACCTCCTGCTATGCAGGAACATACATCAAAGCATTCCCAACAGATGGCCATCAGATGGCCCAACAAATGGCCATCTGTCCAGCCTCTGCTTAAAAACCTCCGAAAGGAGACTCCACCACACTCCAAGGCAGCATATTCCACTGCTGGACAGCTCTGACCATCAGGAAATTCTTCCTGAGGTTCAGGTAGGATCTCCTTTCCTGCAGCTTCATTGCTCCTTGTCCTAGTTTCTGGGGCAGCACAAAACAAGCCTGCTCCCTCCTTGACATGACATCCCTTCAAATATTTAAACACGGCTATCATGTCTCCTCTTAACCTTCTCTTCTGCAGACTAAACATACCCAGCTCCCTAAGCCGCTCCTCATAGGGCATAGCTTCCAGACCCTTCACCATTTTGGTCACCCTTCTCTCAACAGGCTCCAGCTTGTCAATATCCTTCTTGAACTGAGGTGCCCAGAACCGGACACAGTATTCCAAATGAGGTCTAATCAATGCAGAATAGAGTTGTACCATTACCTCCTTCAATCTAGACAGCATACTCCTATTGATGCAACCAAGAATTGTGTTGGCTTTCTTGGCTGCCGACTCACACTGCTGATTCATGTTCAGCTTGTGGTCCACCAAGACTCCTAGATCCCTTTCACACGTACGGTTATCCAGCCACGTGTGCCCCATCCTATATTTGTACATTCCATTTTTTCTGCCTAACTGCAGGACCTTACATTTCTGTCTGTTGAAATTCATTTTGTTGGCTTTGACCCAGCTCTCTGATCTGTCAAGCTCATTTTGAATTTTGATCCTGTCCTCTGACATAAGAGCAACCCGTCCCAATTTGGTGTCCTCAGTGGGCTGTTTTGTTTTAAGTGGAGAGACATTTCCCCATAGCCGGTTTTGGTGGTAGTGTAGTGTTTCTTTTAGAAATAGCTTTGTAACCCTTGGTGTGGAGTGAATTTTGGCCTACTAGCATCTCCCATCTATTGTGCAGATGGTGCCATTCTGGCTGCACCAGTTCTCAAAGAATTGAGATTGTTATTAATATATAGATCCATATTTCATGTTGGAAATAGTGAGTTGAATCCAGGCTTTGATATACTCAGAATATATGCTTTTTAAAAGTTTATTTAGTATTTTTTTCTTATTAAAAACTTTGTGAACCACCCAAAGGACTAACTAAATTCCTGTTTATTTCAGTGAGTCTCACTGAAGTATTGCTAATAAGTGAAAAAAAAATTACAGTCAAACACTAATACATAAAATACAGAATATATTACAATTATAATCGACACTATGACTCATAGATTCCATTGAGTTACCCAGTTATCAAGGGACTTATGCCCAGCAATAGCAGCTGCACAGACTCTGCCCACTTTATCTATATTCTGGGAATCATGGTCAGAGATATAAGGAGAGATAAAATTAGTCAGATCTACAGGTAATTTTTAAAAAAGAATAGATGTGATTTTAAAAAATCACAATGGGAATATATCAAAAATGGGAGCAATATAATATAGCGTGACCAGCAGTTTCTGCATCACCACCATTAAAAGGCACGTGTGCTCTTGAAATGGAACTCCATGATATTTTTCATCCAAAACTAAGAAGGCAGAACCATAAATCGAGCTAATTTGAAAGACTTTCAGACTTCGAGAATTGTTATGTTAACCAAGCAATCTACAAAAACATTATCCTTTTCTTAAAAAAAAAAAAAGAAGGCTTTTTCTTTCATAGTTTAGTGTCACATATTGTTTAATGATAGTTTCAGCTTTGAAGAATTTGAGGAATTTTAAACCTATAAGTCTCTGGTTTCTCAATCTACCACTTGCTTTATTTTGACTAATATCTGTTGGTCAGTAGATCCAGTCCTACTGGGGGAAAAAGAAAGTTCTTCACGTTATATCCATACAGAGGCCCTGATAGAAATTAAGCCTAATTCAAGTCACAGGACCATAATTAGAAACACAGTAGGGGACATATAGCTCTGAAGAATTTATAATTTTAGTTTCAGAAGGTCCAAAATTCCCATTACTATGTAACTGGGATCTGTACAGCATCTAAGCTATAGCCCTGGCTACAAATGCTTGAATGACTAATGGAATACGGCAATGATGTATTTAAGCCTTTTACTCCAAGTCTCAAGTTAAGCCTCAAGTCTGGAAGCCAACTTTATGCCCCAACCAAAATTTCAGAATGGATAGAGTGAAATAAATTCAATTTTAACAATGTAAGCAGAGTTGGCTCTCTACATTTGCAATTTTGCCATCTGCAGCTTCGGAAGTAGGGAATAGGATCCTATCTTACTCCTCATTACTGAAGATTCAAAAGCTTTAAAAGGAAGGACCCTTCTTCCTCAAGCCCATTGCCTAACACATTTGCTGTTCCCCTCTGAGAAATGCACACTGCACTCTGGGGGCGAGTCTTCTCTTTTGCTCTTAGGAAATATTTTAGAAGGCTCCTTTGATATGCAGCAGGGACAGACTGCTGAGCAGACCTCAAGCCTCCCTCAAGCCTATTGCCTAACCTGTTGGCTGTTCCGCTCCAAGAAATGCACCCACACTATAAGCTTGAGAGAGATTGTCATGTGACTAGTAGGCAAAAAGAGATGGAGGTGTTGTTCAAAGTCGTAAGGCTTCTGGATGAATGCATTAATCATCATCATCATCATCATCATCATCATCATCCCGCCTCTCCACCTGAACTGAACCAAGGGCATCAAGTCAGTCATTAAAAATATACAAGTCTCAAGTCGAGTTGAGTCAGTGCATCATTTATGGCTGAGTTGAGTCCGAGTCAAGTCACTGAAGCGACTTAAGTCCGACTTGAGTCTACATCACTGGAATATGGTGTCTTCTTTTTGTGTTTAAAAAAAAATTAAAGCAAAAGTGAGAGTCCTCTGAGAATTCTTTGTCGCACGGTTTACTCAGGTACTCCAAGATCCAGAGAAATAAGTTTAAAAAAAAAACCTGCTCCCAGATGCACACCTTTTCAACAGGAGTTCCATTCCTCTTCCCAGTATGCTTGGTCTTCCTTCCATTAAAGGCCAAGACTCCAGTCTTGCAATAACTAATGTTATTCTAGTACATGGCAAATGACTTCAGAAGTCATTAACCAGGGGTGGCAATCATGCAGCCCTTCAGAAGTTGCTGGACAGCAAGCCCTAAAACATAAGGGAATACAATCAATGCTGAGGGATGCTGAGACTTGCAGTCCAACAACATCTGGAGGACTTCACAAATCCCACCCCTGCCTTAAGCCAGTATTGCTCTGAATTGCAGAGCTGCATTATTAGTCCAAAGGAGGATCGATCACAATCTAGTGCCCAGTTGAGGAGGCTAAAGGAGGGAATTGGTTAAAATTTTTAACAGTCAAATTGATTTAAATATTAACCAGTAGCTTAAATGTATGCCTGTTTAATTCCAGTAAGAATGGAGACAGATGTCCTGCACAATTATGGACATGTATTTTCATACAAGTATCAGATTAAGTGTTAACCCTTGGCTATCAAAATAAGTGGCCTCAAGTTCATTCCATAGTCTGTCTTAGATAATAAGAACAAATGCTGACTTAAAAGCCATAAAATCCAGCCAGGGAGGCCTATTTTTCTGAAAGATGCTACATAATGAGACCTTGATTTACTGTCGATTGTCCCATTCTAAACTCAACCTGTATATCCCATAAGATGTTTCCCCATTCTAACAGATTCACTGTTTACATGACTTGCATACAGTTGTTATTAACAACATTCAACCAACTAACTGGACATTAATTGATAAGATCAGATCTCTCCCCTATTTGATAAAATGAGGTAACAACATTCAACTTGCAGTCCTCAGGAACTGAGACTCAGTAATCTATTTTTATAAACAATGCTGCACAGACTGGTTCTGAACACACTCAGGGAGATACAATCACAGCCGCAGAGTTTGGCAGATTTTAAACAGCCAGATGCATCTGTGTGTACGTTATGTGCCTTCAAGTTGCCTGTCATCTTATGGCAACCCCAATGAATTTCATAGGATCTTCTTAAGCAAGGAACATCAAGAGGGGATTTGCCAATTCCTAGCCTAAAGTACCTGGTATTCACTGGTCATCTCCCACCCAAGTACTAACCAGGGGCGACCTTGCTTAGCTTCCAAGATCAGATGGGATCTGCTGCCTTTAGGGTATTTAGGCATCTAGCACTTTCCAAAACAAAAGACAGGTGACACTCAGGAAATCTGTTCAAATCATCCACCATTTGATGAAATTTTGTCAGTATCATAAAATTCATGTGCTTTCAGACTAGTTTGAATAGTTGTGGCAAAGAATTAAAATAATATAAAATGAATACTTCTCTATTGACATTTCGTATTTCAACTCAACAATTCAAATCATTGAGAGTTTAGATCCAAGATGAGAGCATGTTGCTTCATGCATCATTCTTTTATACAGTTACTGTTGTCTTCACTAATATCTGTGGCATTAATCTGTACTAACAGAACGTTTGGGTATGAACAATAGAAGTGTGCAGCAAGGGTCATTGCTTGTGTTCAGAATCAGATGGCATGTTAGATTCCTTCCTCCCACTGCTGCAGATACCTGCTGGCTACACAATTCTGATGACTGTTAACTCAGTGCAGGGTTTGGAAGTAACAGGTTGTGAATAATGTAATTACCTGTAATTAGTTACATTTCTTGGTAATGAAAATTGGCAAAGTCACATTTCAAAAGCAATGTAGTGGGAAAGAGGACATTATTGGGGTAACAAGTAATACAGTATTTTCTAGTCACCTTTTTCTTTGTTGTTGTTTGTGCCTTCAAATTGTTTCCAACTTACCGTAAGTCTAAGGCTAACCATAAGTCATGGGGTCTTCCTGGCAAGATCTGTTCAGAAGAGATTTGCCTTGGCCTTCTTCTGAGGCTGGGAAAGTTATCCAAAATTACTTGGTGAGTTTCCATGCTGATTGTGAATTCAAACCCTGATTTCCTGGAGTCCTAATCCAACACTCAAACCAGTACATCATGCATTTTCATACAATTTCAGAGCATTTTGATACGAATGTTTCAAAATTTATGGTATCTCTTAAGGTATTTTTTCCCCCAGAAATACTGAAAGTGATACTGATAATGCTTCCCTGTGTCATATGATTTGGGCACGTTCAGTGGTTATCCCTTTTCGGTTGGACTTATGTCAATTTTATACCGGAAAAATCTCTGATATGTATAGATAGACATATTCTTTTAAATAATATTGCTGAGAAAAATGGCCAGTGTAGTTCAATCCTGCATGCTCCTACTTTTGCAAAGAACTTGTACTCCAAGGTTAGAAAGATAAACCTTCTCCAACGGTCAAGAGATCTCCAATGGTCAAGAGATCAGTGTTTTAGCTACTCAAGAACTTGTATTTTGTAGACACCAACTTCAAGACATTTTTTTAAAAAAATATGGCTAGCTTGTAATAATGTACATGTCTAGCTCATATTCATATCCTATGTACTCCCCCTTTTCTTTTTTTTTCTTTCCTTTCTTTGTAATCCTAATTTTAAATCTCTCTCTCTCTCTCTCTCTCTCACACACACACCACATGAAGTTTTTCTACCAAGAAGCTGTTATAGAGACTCCTTCCTCCCTCAGTGAGGTTCTTAGAGAGAACTTTTAAGTCAGAGCCTTCAGTCAACCAAAATGAAGTTGCCTGGAAAGAGGGTTATCTTCTCAGTAGCCTAGTCTGAGGCACAGAAGAAACCAAACCACTTCTGAGTGGGTCAGAAAGTAGGACCCTGAGTTGGGAAACACACCTTTGTGCTAAGGGGAGCCAAAGGCCTGTGTATCTGTGAAAGCTCTGTTCTTGAATGCTGTGGTAATTTGAAGAAACTGGATAGACATATTTAGTGAAGTGTTATTTTGTTTGAATATTCTTGAAATACCCCATACCTTTTTCCCTGTGTGTTATTTTAACAAAGATTACATTCTATTTTTGTAAGTTCTGCCTCAACAGAGTATTTCCTTCAGTTTTACTTTTAGAAGAACACACTACCACAGGGTATCAATCCTTTTTGAATAGCCATTGATAAGCTTTGCCCTTTATCCACGAAGGTGGTGTTTTAAAAAGAAAGTGGGTTTGAATAAGTGGAAGGGAGAGAGTCAGAGTGCTATATTAGGATTAAAAGGAATGCTGCTATTCCAGTCCTAGTGGTCTGGCCCTCCTGCCCCCCACAGAAGCCTATGCACTGTTTTTGCAGGCTTGGAAAGAATGGCCAATCAGCAGCTGATGTTAGCAGGGCTTTGAAAGTGCCAGATGCTGAAGTTGCAGGCTTCACTTAGGTCTACCCAAGAAGCATAAACTACAGTGCTTTTGCTCCTCTTATAATTCGAGCTTGAGCTGCTTTTCTCATCTCCCTCCCTCTGTTTAAAGTCTGGTGTAACATCAGGTGTAAATCTTGCACAGTGTCATGCATTCTCTTTTTGTTGCAAGACCCAGTTTCTTGGGGGAAATAGAACTGTAGGCCCTTCACACCCTGTTTGACGGTCCCCATAAGGGATTTCAGGATAGAAGAATATAGGGTCTGCCCAGTTTGGGAGCATGACAGCATGCCTCATTCTCAGAGACAGAGCAACCATCCAAGTGGGTTCCACCACTACCACCCTGTGGTGGCTCGCAGGCAGTCAGACCATGGTTTATTGTGTGACTAGATGGCAGACAGGAGGACATCTGATCACTGGATCTTTGATTCACGCCAAGCCAGTTCTATAAAGCTGTTGTGATAAAGTTGTGCCCTTTATTAAAAATCTCCAGTGAAAGTATTTTGTGGTTATGTAAGTTGCTCCATCTGACAGATTTTCATTTATTTTCCTGCTTCTGGGTATATTTATCGTATCTTCTGGGTTCTCTTCTTTCGCTTAGCCATGCCAGCATCTAGATTAAATATGATAGATATTCGTCTGACTGTATTCAAATTGATGACCAACAATATTTTGCGCAGTTTCTGGGGACGGGGGGAAGACAAACAATTGCAATCCGCATGTTGAAAACATAGGCCAACTTTCACTGAAATAAGACATTTGATTTTATGATGAACATCAAAGTTGGGGACATGGTGAAATAACCACTTAATTACATCAAATTCTACATAATTTGAGATATTATATCTAATGTTATGCCTAAATTGTTCTCCTCTTCTGAATTAAACACTGTCTCTTGTAAGTCATGGAACTGATCAGAGCTCTATTTGATAATTTGGAACTTTCAAAATGATTCACAAAGTTGTCTGTATTTTGCTACTTCCATGTTGCAGACCAACAGATTGCACCATGTAAGACTGAGTTACTACACACAATCTTAACCAGGGAAAGGACACAGTCAAACAAGTTTAAATAATGGAATATATGAAGTATTCCTTGCCTTTGAACATTACACACACACGCACGCACACACACACACACAGAGCAGGTCTTTCAATGCCATTTTTTATGTTGAATAAAGTTAAGACACCAGACCAATATCCCCTTTTGTCCCTGTCCTTCACTCAAGGCCCAGTGGATGAAGAAGGGTTGATACACTCTCATGGGGCCCAGAGATCAAACACTATGCAGAGGGAAAAACCTGGAAGATAAACAGAAGTACTGTTTAATAGCCTATGATGATTTGCCAGCTGTGGTTCAAGCTATAAAAATCTGAATTTGTCGAATTATCCTTTCACTGGTGGTATTCTGACTCCACTGCTATAAAGCATTGTATACATGTAAAGATAAAACTTCACTGGGTACAGAGTATGCTCACCTGAATTTGGGTAGCCTCTTTGTTGAACCACCTCCACTCTTTGCTGGTACATTTCTGAGCCTACTTTACAGTGCTGGTTATGTCCTTTAAAGACTTAGATGGTTTGGGACCAAATCACTTGAAAGGAGAAGCAGCAGAGGTTTTCCTATCTCGCCTGCCATTAAGAACAAAGCTTTTGAAATGCATTCTCTGTGAGGGGTTCTTCCTTACTGACTTTTTCAAAAGACCTGTTAAGACCGCCCACCTTTTTTTTAAATTTTATTTTCCTCAGTTGTGCTTTATTGCGACTGCTGCTGACTTTAGTTGCATTTGTTGACTGGATTTTAGGTGTTTATTTTATTGTTGTTGCTTGTTTCTATTAATATTTGATGTTAATTGTTATTTAAATAGTATTTTGGAAACTGCCTAGGAGGATCCTGCATCCTTTAAGATGGTGTTACCCTGTATTCTGGGGGTCCCGGGAGGGACACCTAAATAACCTTGCAATTACACAAATTGGGGAAATTAGTCAAGAGCACTGGTTGGCAGAACGAGAGGCAGGGTAATGCAGTGGAATCTTGCAACCCAGTGTTTACAGGGTCAGGCCAAGTCAAGAAGCAGACCGGTTTGAAAGTAATGAATGATCTTTATTAAAGACAGGCACACACTGTAAGCAACACACGCACACAGATAACTAAGGAAAATAAAGGGGTGAGTAAGATAGCGGGATTTTCAGAGGGATAGTTGATTTGGGTGATACGAAACCTGTTCCTGAAGCCTGGAAGAAGATGGAGAGCAAGGCTGGGGTTCGATGTATCTCAGCACGTGGAGCTGAGGGGAAGCTCGCCAAGCGATGCGGCAGCAAGGCGGTCTGGAACTCGGGAGCGATCCAAGGAAGCGCTCAAAGTCAGGGGTTTTTATAAGGAGAATTGTGACCGCAGGCTAGGTCGGACTTGGGGATAACAATGGATTTGGGGCCGGAGACAAAGCCTCCGAAAGGTCAGAATTTGAATGATTGAGTTACAGCCAAATTGTCAATAGGGTAGCCGGTATGCGAACGCGGAGTACTTGAGCATTGTATAGTTCGATCGTCAAGCTGCCAGCGCAGGGCAGAGGATCTTTTGAAAGTTGCGTGCATACCTAATGGAGGTACTTGCCTTGAGGTCTCCTAAAGCTGCGAGTCGGCTATTTCTGGCCTGCCTGTATTGTTTTGGAATATTACGGCGATTATCGGCCGAGCCTGTGTGCGTGCTTGTCCGGGGGCCTCGCAAGCACGTGGAGGGGAATGGGTATGTGAAGCCGAATTATCGATATCAAAAGATATCTTTTTATATCCCCCAAAGCTCGGGCTAGCCAGGGCAGTAACAACGGACTAAAAATATTTTAAACAAATAAATAGATCATGCCTCACTGTATTTAGGCACCTATTGTCCAAATGTTGTAAAAATGTCTGGAAACACTCAGAAGCAATGTTAGAGTAGAACATTCTGAACAGTAAGTTACTGGCCTTGGTTCCTTCCTGTAACAAAACAAATGTGCTAATGCATTTAAACTTAAGACTTGCAGTTTGAAAGACAGAAAGAGATCTGTGCTTCTCCACATGATGTACTGTCTCAAAAATTACACATCCCAGAGTTCGCTGCAGAGGCAGTATGGAGTTGGTAGACAGGTCAACACAGCACAGACTTTTTAAATTATTTGTTTATTTAGATAATACAGTTGCACAAATTAAAAGCAATAACAACAATAACAAGAAAACCCTTTCCAGATACAAAAGAAAAATTAAAGAAATTACATAAACTACTCACTGGTCCAAAATTAAGAGGAGAGCACATCATTCCAAAGGTTTACATGTGATTTTGGAGGAAATACAGTACCAGAGCTTTTTCTGACATATTTAATAAGCGGAGATTAAACATTATATATAAAAAAAAACTTTCAGTCTTTTCTATGTTCATCAAAACTTTAGATTTAGCTGTCAATTTCTCCACTAGAGCAAAATTCCACAACTTGCCTCTAACTGTAAAAATAATAATTAGAAACTATCTCCCCTGATTTGTGGCAATTTCTAAATGTGCAGTTGCATGCATAAACCTGATTTTTATGCTGTATCTGTGAATCTTCATTAATAAACAATGACCTAAGTGCAATTGTGACATTTACCACATTTGACCTGTAATGAATCTAATATCTGTAATAATATCAGTCCAGAAACCTTCATCATGTGGACAAAACCACCATAACTGCATATAAGTGCCAAGAACACTACATCCATGCCAACATGATCCGATTATATTACAATTAATACATTTAAGTCTAACTGGTTTTAGATACCAACAGTGAAGAATCTTCAAACTATGCTCCCTCAAAGACAAGGAAATTGATCTTAACGGAAGTTAACACCATACAGCATCCCAAAACCTATCTTCAACAGCAGTCCCAAATCTTTTTCCAAAAACATTATTAACTGCCAGTACTTTACCATAAACAGAATTCCAACATCGAAGGAACTGGAAGCTTGGATCTCCATGGAATTCTTACATCTAAATTATCTCTTTCAAAACAACTCAGAAATTATAAATGCCTGGACTTTTACACTTGGGAGTTCAAATCAGGGACTTTGATCCTAGGGAGAGTGGGAATCCATTCTGCTGGTAGGATTTACAAGGCCAAAGTATGTGTAAGAAAAAGTTTAGTGAACACTCACAAACACACAGTCGCAATCATATTGTCATATCTGACTATAATAATACAAATCAGGCATCCAGACAGGCAACAGTTTAAACAAAGGGAATAAAAGAAACTAAAGGACATAAATTAATTCTCCAGTTTTTCAAGATACCTTTTTGCAATGTGACTCAGGCAATACTCTATCTAAGAAGTAGATGAACAAAAACAGAGGATAGAGACTATGGTTGGCTTTCTGTTGGGACCCTATAGTGGCCTAGCTCCTAGTTGCACTGTCAGTAGGATTTTTAAAAAGTTTGCAAAAGGAAGTATTCAATCCCCCTTAAAATGCAACATACCAGTCTGCCTACAATGCAACATACCAGTTTCCAGGGAGGTTAGCATTCAGTCATAGCTCTTCAACTTCATGACCAGAAATGCCATTGACTGGTCAATTGGTACACTGGGAAGTTTCTGGCCAAACTGTCCCCCTTTTGCCAACACTATCCTGGCCAGCTCCATTGTCAACATGAGCATACCAGTAGAACTGCACACTCTGTCAGGTTTATATACGATCTTGGCCTGTATCTCTGATACTTGATGATGACAAATGGCCAGATGTGCCATGGGATTACCATCTAATACTTCTGAAAGATAGCCAGTGACTGGAGACTAGTTTTTCCAGTGGAAAAGGCTAGAAAAACAAAAATTTAATGTGAATCAATTGATAAAAAATATTAAAAAAATAAAATCAGAACACTGATATAATATTTTTATTAGGACTAACCAAGGCATTACCAAATAGCTAGCAAGTAATATTGGCTAGATGATATGTTAAAGAAAATCAGCAACAAAAAGCAAGAGGGATGGGGTACTGTAGAAAAGCTATAATATGTAGGCCATGCCATGAGTTCAGAAATGTAGTCAGTGAGCTCAAAGGGGCCCAGTTCAGCTCTGGATTCAGGATTTGTTTGAATGTGATGATTATCCCTGCTAAGTAGACACTGTGGAATAAACAGAATTTAATTGTGACTTGTCTCGTTAACTTCAATGGGTTTACCACGTGGATATTAAATTTGGATCCAACCAATGAAATTTAAAAGTGTTCGTCTTAGCTGCATCCTGCCCAGTGTTAAACACGAAGGTCCTAAACAGCATCCGCATTTATGTATTTATTTATTTGTTGCACTTAACAAATTTCTCTGGGCAGTGAATAGTCTGGTGAAAGTTTAAAATACCATAATAAAACAATGAACAAAAAAACCCCAGAATATATAACCAAAGCAGAATTAAAATTTCCACATATAAAACCAAATCAAAAGTAGTAACGAAGGAAGAATACAAAGGCATAAAAGTAATAAAACAGTTCTTAAAATGTCTAGGGATCAAACTGTTTTTCAAACTGGTCAAGAAGGAGAAAAGCAAGCTTCTGTTCCAACTGTGTAAGAATGTGAAAACATCATGC
Organism: Cyclura pinguis; assembly: GCA_030412105.1. Classification (NCBI taxonomy): domain Eukaryota; kingdom Metazoa; phylum Chordata; class Lepidosauria; order Squamata; family Iguanidae; genus Cyclura; species Cyclura pinguis. The sequence continues at coordinate 127,291,916 of CM059599.1, forward strand.
ATGAGTTTTACAGCTACTATGCAGTCTTCCCACATAACATGAAAAATATTCATGATTAACCTCAGAGTCTGAACTTTTTAAGAAGAGGAATGATATGCCTCTGGAAGCTAGATAGCCAAGCTAAAGTTTTCACAGTTCTTTGACCTTAGTTCTTCTACATCTATAGTGAAATGGACTGAAACAAAAGTACATCTGCAACCATATTAAACTGGTATGATCAATAGTTTATTGTGTTCAGTGAGCTGAAGCAAGAACTGCATTTTGTATGGTGGTTCTGTGTTGTCATCTCTGAGCAAAAATGAACAAAAATCCAAACGGACATTCAATGCACTGGAATAATTTATTCCATTAAACAGCAAGTAAATCAACAAGACTGTGGAGCAGCCTAAACTGAAACAAGAAAAAACAGACCAGGAGTCAAAAACAAAAGAAACCACCAGAACAGAATTAATTTTTAATAAATAAATGTGTCCAGTACTTGCTAACCATAGGTGATCCAAGCAAGGTACATAAAGGAGGTAGCAAACATCAAATTTCATCAGCCATTTTTGATAAAGCACAATGTCTTCTCAGTATCAGACAGAATAATCTATTAGGCTTAAAGCATGCACACACAATTCCTCCATATACATGTTTCCAAAGGATGAGTACATTTTAGTGAAACAATAATCAAGCACAACACATCTTCATTAGCATATGTTCATAAATTCAATCCAAATCTAAACAAGACAGAAAACTTCTTCAAATCACGACTGAGAACCAGACTTGGTTAATTAAATCTAAATCACTCAGAGTATCTGTATATGTGTAAAATTATACCAGTTGTTGATAGGAAAAAAAATATTTCAAGATAGATGCTCCTCCTATTCCATTAACAAGGGAATTAACAGCAAAACAGTCCCAGTACAAAACTGAAAAAAACGCCCTCATGGGAGACATTCATTTTAATAGTAAGAAACTGCAAGTCTTAAATAATTTTGCAATTAATTGGAACTTTACGCATCTGAAAGCCAGTGTGATATAGTGGTCTGAGTGTGCAGCTATGACCCTGGAGACCAGGGTTTGATTCTCTGCTGGACCATGGAAACTCACTGAATGACCTTGTGTGTACCACAAAGCCTCAGCCCCAGAAAACCCTGTGATAGATTCACCTTAGGGTGGCCATAAGTCAGAAATGACTTGAAGGCACACAACAACAACAACAACTTCTAATGCTAAAAATAACACAAGAGTGATTTAGCTATCCATTTATTCAGAGTTGTTAAAACATAGTAACTGAAAAGAGACATCTCTAGTGTCAGTGCAAGAAAAAACACTTGCAAAGATTGGATGTAAGAAATCACACTGTAACTCTAGTAAGGTACAGTACTTTTACCATCTATTCCATATACTTATGAAAAATTCTAACTGCCAAAAACACTAGTCATAATATTCTAGGTTTGTATGTTTTTTGAGACTTTTGGAGTTTGAACCTATTTGGGACTCAAGGTTCAGCATCAACAGCATGTCTAACCAGAACCTAAGTACAGTGGCTAAATAACTAAAAAGAGCACAAGAAAGCATATACAGTTCCTTTCTGCCTAGATGCCATTCTTCCTCAGAATCCAGGTCTCCTTCACACTACACAATTATACTTTACTGCCACATTAACTACCAGAGCTCCATGTTAAGGAGTCCTTAGGTTTGTCATTTCATGAGGAATTTAGATTTTGTTCAAGAGCTCTACCACCTCACCAAAATACAAACCTCAGGATTTTTTAGGATGAAGCCATGGCTATTACAGTGGCATCAAAGTAATATTGATGTGTAGTGTGGAAGAGAACTGCGTATATATCAGCTCCACAAAATATGGAGGACTTTTCTCAACATCCCCTGTTTCTTGAAGGCCAAAGAACCTGCATTTCTTCCAGCCTTATAAATCTGTGTGAGTTATGCAGAAGGTATTCAAAGCAACTTGTACAGACATTTTGGGAGAAGGCAATGACACCTTCTCCTGGGCAACTCAGTTGCCTACCAATGGAAAGGTAGCTCCTGACTTCCTGATGAGATACTTGTATAGTCAACCTGCTGCCATAAATGTTTATTATTGTTGCTGCTGTTGTGTGCCTTCAAGTTGTTTCTAACTTGTGGCAACCCTAAGGCAAACCCATCACTGGGTTTTTTGAGGCTGAGTGTGTGTAATATGCCTAAGATCATCCAGTGGGTTTCCATTTCCTAGCAGGTTACTGAACGCAGGATTGTGATCCAACCCTCAGACCACAACACCAGCTGGCTCTCATGTTTATTGTACATTTGGCTAATCCCACCTGTTTGCACAAAAGATTATGTCTCTACTTAACTGGGTGCATACGTGACCTTTAATGAATACTCAGGATGCCTGAGCATCTGACTCTTGACCTTTTCCAACCCTACGTGGAGCTCTAGACAGTGTTCCCTAACTCCAAGGCACAGTCCACTTGTAGTTCACCACTTAAAGTTGTAAACAGTGCCCATAAGCCCCAAACTACCCCCTCTGATTGCAAATGTCAGCTCAATACAGCTGTCAAAGCCAAGTTATTAAAAGTCTCTACTATTTTTCTCTTGTCAAGTTATTAAAATGAAAATGACTTTGTTGATACTAAAGAAAATGCAAGGACAATACCAAACATCAGTTATATTTATATCAGTTATATATATTTATATATAAATAGGACTCCCACCTCCTATCCATGAACCAGTATTGTGCAGTGGTTTGAGTACTGGGCTATCACCCTGGTGACCAGGATTTGATTCCCTGCTCAGCCATGGAAACCCACTGGGTGACCTTGGGCACATCATGCACACACAGCCCCAGCCCCATGATAGTTTTGTCCCAGGGTTGCTGTAGGTCAAAAGTCACAACAACCTCCTATCTACCAGTTCCTTCTCATGTGCTGTGGTTACTCTTCTGAGAGCTATCGGAATTCCATGCTGGGAATGAAGGTTTGGCTTTTTCGATTATGCTGTTGATTGAGTTCAAAGGCCAAGTTGTGATTCCAGTCATATGAGGAAAGTAGGAACTTGCTTGTTGATCCTGTCTCTCCAAGTCATCCTCTTGATCATCCATCCTCGCAAACATTCATGCTCAACTTTTCTATCAGGCAGCCTTCTGTATTCCTGTGCAATTTAAAATTATGATTGCACATGGTTTCTCAGTCTTGCAGGAACACTGCCTAAGTAGAGAAGGCTTCCTTCCACAGAAGATCAGCCTAACTGCACAGAGAGTTGAGGGGCCAACTGAGAATGCAGTGAGGGTAGCACATCTCTGTTCCTCTGCCCCAATGGAGACAGAATAACATGAGAGAATCAACAACATATAGGGTCTTGTCATAGTTCACATATCCATCTACGCTAGTTTTAATATCATTAACAGTGAAATGATTAAGTCAGGTTACATAATCATGCTACTTATAAGCTGTCAGACCTTTAGAAGTTCCCATGCAGCGCAGCACTTACTGTGATTCTAACATACATACGTACACACACACACACTAGCGTATTTACCTGGCGTTGCTCAGGATTTTGTTTTCTCATAGGTAACCTTACCTTAGGAATTAAATGCAGTTAAAATACACATGGATTTGAGATCCCATGTCTCCAATTCCCCAAACTGCCTTGTTCAATACCTGTAACTTTTCCCCATATTCCCCAATCCAATCTGTATTCAGTTATTAACATACAGAGTTTGGTTTCCTGAGGGAATACACTGCCCTCCTCCTTCTTGCTGGTAGGCCTCGTCTCCATAGTAACCAGCCTGAGCTCTCTGGCTGAGAATTCTAAAGTTCCCTCCCTGAACTGCCAACCCCAGGATTTCATAGAATCTTCACAGCCAGCCAATCATATGAGGTCTTTGCCTGCCTGACACAAACAGACAAGATCACTCACAAACTTTGACTTTTATGTAGTAGACATGCATGCAAAATAGGAGAACTATTTACCTATACTGAATGTATTTACCTCATAAATAGATCTATTTATACTCCAAGACATGTAAAAAGCAAAAGAAATCAAAATAAAATGCATTTATATCATAAAAGAAAGACATAGCCAGACCAATGCTAATTTCAGAATAAAAGGTGCTCATCTAGTTTCATACGTTGTTCTGTGCTGAACTATTGCAAGAAATAGCTATTTATATTTTTATTGTGAACTAATACCTGGTGGTGTAGGCTATATTTCAGAGGAAGCAACTGGCAAAACTACCTCTGAGGATTCCTTGACTAAGAAAACCCCCTGAAATTCACAGGTCACTGTTAAGTCGACAGGCAACCTGAAGGCACACACACAGAGTGTGCCAATGACAGCCAACATGGTTTAAGTACTGTTTAAGTACATTGTAAACAGTGTGGCTTGGGCACTGGATGAAGACACTGAAGACTAGTGTTCAACCCCATGCTCAACCATGAAAACCCACTGGGTAACCCTGGGCAAGTCACACTCTCACAGCCTCAGAAGGCGGCCATGGCAAACTCTCTCTGAATAAATCTTGCCAAGAAAACCCTGTGACAGGTTCACCTTAGGGTCACCCTAAGTTAGAAATGGCTTGAAGAGAGACAACATTAATGGTTTTAAATCTTCCAGTCAACAGGTATGTAAAACAGTTTTTAAAATGAAAACACACACACTTGCATGATTAATCATCCTAAATTTCATTTTAAAAATGAATGTTAAAACAGAGTTAACAATTTGCATTAAATGTGATTTTCCACAATATTTAAGGCAGTATTAATGAAAGTATATTTTCCTTGTAGAGATCTTCCTTCCCAAAGATTTCGTTGTCATATGCTGCATTTTAGTTGAAAGCATTTAAAATGTACATGTCCACAAATATAACATTTTGTGTGGTAAACAGATTTCAAAGTGTGTTTTTTTTCAAATCCAGAAATACAGGTTGAATAGGTGTACACTGCCATCTAGACAGGGTTTTGAGAGCAGCACTGAAATTCAAAATGAATTGCAATCATTAATGCAACGAATTGTCATTTTGAAATATGTTAAAATGGAGAAAGTTATCTTAAACTTTAGTAGCTAAAATGCAATAGTTTGGAGTGCTGACTTACAACCATTCAGGGAAAAAAATCTTCAAAGAAGCAGTTAATATACAAAGTACCTCTTAAACAGTATGGTCTGCACAAAATCATAATAAACATGAATAATTAACTAGGTATTGAGTTCACAGAAGTATTATACTTCCAAACACTGTAAAGCAGGGGTGGGCAACTGAGGCCTTCCAGATGCTGTTGAATGGTAATTCCCGCAATCCCACTCTGTGCTAGCTTGATTGTGCTAGCTTGAGCTGATAGTGTTTGCAGTCTAGCTACATCTGAAAAGCTACAGTTGTCCATATGTTGGAAAGAAAGGAAGGAAGGAAGGAAGGAAGGAAGGAAGGAAGGAAGGAAGGAAGGAAGGAAGGAAGGAAGGAAGGAAGGAAGGAAGGAAAATATTAGACATGCAACATATAACATATGATGTTTGTGTATAATTAGGAATGAGAATTATTCTTTTTCTCTAGAAAACAGAATCAGTGGCATTTCAAATCCTTTACACACTGCTAATAATATGATATAAATAGTTTCCCCAGACTTACTAATACATAGCAGTATTGACACATGCATCTGCATAGAACACAAAGCCTAAAATCGTGGCTTAATGAAGAAGGGTTATGAGCACACATGCATACATGCCCTTTCCTGTCACTTTTTCCTTCCCTTTTGCAACCAACAAAATGAGTCAAGATTAAGCACTTATCCACACCACTTAACCGGGTTTCAACTTTTGTCACAAATACTGGCTTGTCGGCAAGCATATATTTTTAGGGTTACATATTATGGGAAGTTACAGTTAAATTTTGAATGCTGTCTTGTTCATGCAAAAGGAGGACGAACCTGGGTGCATGCCACCTCCCTTACACCCATCAGAGATGCAGAATTCATGTATCAAATTGCTTCTAATCTAACCTTTGTTAGCTCTCCTCAACAATGATGTTCAAAGAATTGTGGTGTACATATCATTTGTTCCTTACTAGTCCGTATCTCATCTATTCATAACAATTTTTTCCCTTATTCCAAACAATCCTTTCCCAAAACCTTTCCCTTTCCAAGCTAGTCCCTTGAATATTTAACCAGTTCTCTATGCCTTTGTCCTCTCCTAAAACCCACTCCTTATGACCTGCTGTTGTTCAACAGTGGTAACGTATAGGTAGAATCATAATCTTACTGCCTATCCTCAGTTTTGGCCCAGTTTAAGTTCAATGTTATTCAAAAAGCCCTGTGTACCGTAGTGTGTGGCTGTCCCTAGTCTTTGACTACTGTAGTATTTTCTGTCACAGAGTGAAAAAGAGAGACTGTTCTGTACAAACGGGTCACAGAAACTACTGTTAAACACACATTAAGTGCCTCAAACTGTATCTTGCTGATCAATTATCTAGCTATCTATTCTACCTATCTTTCTGAAATTGTGTTACTTAGGAACATCTCTACAATGTATGAACACAAAATTCTCATAAAATTACGCGGGGAAAGAAAATCCCTCACAGAGTGACCTTCCTATAAAATCAGCGTTAAAGGCACCTGGCACAAAAATACCCTATATATCCTCCAGAAATTCTGCAAGTTTCTGCCCTGAAAGCACCTCTGTAGTGTAGACCATTTTCGCTCAAATTTACCCAAAGAAGAAGATAGGTAAACATATTCTTTTTAAAACCTTCCCTCTAACTGCAAATGCCACTCTTGCACAAAGCATCCTGCACCTCTGTGTGGAAACTGGTAAGTCATTCCCTCAGAAAGGGCTATTATGCCTGCAAATTTAATCCAGTTCTCACAACAAGGAAAACCCTAACAACTTTTTATTGATGTCACTGAAGATGCTCAGTGTGTAACCACAAACCTTTCAATTTTCTCAGATGATTTTCTGATCTGCACCCAGGTCAGATAAAGTTACCTTCAAAGTGGCTGAAGCTGAATGGGGCTAATCGCCAAAACAGCATTGGAATACAATCAACACAACCTCCTCATTTATGTGCAGCAGAACAACTATAACGGGAACCAGCTCCCTAATCTGTGTGCACGTAGAAGAAAAAAAAAGGATGTGGGAGGGAAGACAGGAGGGCGTGTAACCATTTCAAATATAGTCATCCCTCTAATTTGCTAGGGTTAGGGGCATAGGACCCCTGTGAAAGTGGAAAAACCATGAATAACTCTAGGCCCTCCCAAACCATATTTAACACACACACAAAAAGTATGATCACCATATTCAACCCACCATGGATTCCTTCGAGGCATCAAAGTTCCCTCGTAAGCTAGAAGTGGGTGGCTGGTGGGGCTTACTCCCAACTCTGCTGCTGCCCCACTAAATTTTTAATAGCCGTTTGCAGTTTCTCAGTCTCACAAGACTTGCAGTTCCTATTAAAAATTACATAGGGAGGCAGCAGAGATGACAGCAAATAATCCGTGAATAATGAAATCTGCAAAAGTGAAACCCGCAAATGTGGGGGGCTGATTGTATTTCAAAGTATACTCATTGAGTCTCTAATTCATAAGTGTCCCCATTAGACATACTATCCCTCAAGCTTGAGTCACTGAACCTGTTTGAAAATTGTGTTCCTTTTAATATTTTGTGATACTAAGGGGTTGATAGGTGTTTTTTTTATGACACTAGTTTTACAAGAGTGGCTATTTTACACTCACAGTTTATGACTTCTAATTACACAAAGGAGTCTTAAAGTAAATAATCTTTGAGAGCTGAGTTAATAGATACAAAAGATTTATTGTGATATAACTGTAAACACAAACTCACCAATTAAGGAGGAAATAAAAACAGACCAAAAGTCTATTGACCACAATAAGTTTATTATGACCAAAAACTTAATTTATATGGTAAAATACTTAGCAATGTTGTTATGTACAAAAAGGAAAGCCTAACATTTTCTAGCAATCACCTGCCCATTCTTGATTCCACAGCCGGCAAACATTTTGAATCTCTGATGAACAGCCATGATGAACGTTGAAAATAATGCTGTTGAGGGAATCATCTCAAATAGTTCTTTGCTGCAAAAATGAAATGTGTCCCAGCTAATAACTGTATTAAATAACTGTAGACAGAGCTTCATTTTATTCTTGTTCTTCTCCCCTTTATAAAAACAGAAACAAAGAATATTATTTTTTATAGTTTTAACATGTATCTCTAAACATTTAGATTTGATTACTATCCATAGAAAGTAGGAGGAAATCCCACTGAAGTAGGAGGAAGTAGGAGGAAGTCCCACTGAAGTAGGAGGAAGTCCCACTGAATACAGCAGGATTTATTTACGAGTACATGATTGACCTGTGCATCTCACAGTTGACAGGCTATGCAGTACAATAGCAGGGCAGACCATCAGCTCAACTAAGTATCTGCTCTCAGGAATATACATTCAGAACTGGAAGACTGATCAATCGAACAGTTTGAAATTAGAGTCAGATTGCTATACAATCACTTATTCTTCCTGCCACTCCCTCTTCATAGAGGTCAAAGCTGAAAAACACAAGCCAGCTTTGTCCAGTGATGTTGCCATGATACAACCCAAGTCATCATTCCTATCCAGGACCAAAATCCAGATGTTTGTCACTGCCATGGAATTCCACAGCAGCACCTTTAAACCAGGAAGACTGTCACAACAACAAGTTGGGTCCTGCTGATCTACAAATCATATCCTTCCCAGAGCAAAAGAGAGATTAAAAGGTGTTAAAACAATTACATTAAAAGAAAAATAGATCAATTTTACTCATAAAATGATACTCGGGTCAATGTATAATGGCCCACCCAAAAGAAGCGATATCTCTTGGGTGCTGATCCGCTCTGGGTGATCTGTCACATTCACCAGGACTAAGTCCTGGAGAAACCAGACTGTGATTGATCAGATGTTAATACTTACCCTGAAGGCAGCTGTTCCTGTCTGCTCTTGCTCTTGTTTATCCTGACATAACAGCTCTATGGCAAACATTTCTACAGGGGTAAGACGTTTCAGCCACTCTTAGACATAACTTCTCCACTGCCTTGTTGCTCTCCACCGTATTTACTAATTGGTGGCCAGTCTCAAAAATTCCATTCTTCAGCAAGACACAGTTGCATTTGAAGTTCAGGGCTTTTCCTGATATCCTCTGGTGATTTCATGTAAATTCCAAATAGTATTTCCACCCACCCACCCAACAACACAGACTATCTAGATTCTGACATTGTTTCTTCCTTAGTGTGAGAGGCAGACAAGCCCTGGATCCCTTCCAGAATTATTTATGTCAAGAACAGGAACACTGTGTTCTGTTGGTTCTCCTTGACTCTCAAAAGAAGCTTTCTAAGCTATCAACCTAAACAGATTCTGGTAATTCTGTTTTCTAGTACTTTCCATTTTCCTTATAAGGGTGTCTTTAGATGATGATATGGGCACTGACTCACATCTTGCCTCTGCTGTTCCACTCCTGATCAAATGTGAATGCTGCTCAACCAAATGGAAACCAGAACAACAGTACTATCAATTTTAACTTATATGTAATTTAGAAGAGTGCCAAGAATCTCCAACGAAGTCACATATGACTTCAAAACAAAAAAATTTATGGCCATAAATATTCAATCACAAATGTTTGTGCCAAATACTGGTCTGGATTTGGATTCTGTAAACTGCAGTAAAGGCTTAGTACATGTTATGCGGTCACTTGTGATCAAACATAGTGATCAAATGCTTGCTGTTAAAGACCAGAAATCAAACTCACAAAAGGCAGGAAAGTTTGAAAAATACAGGAGGAGGAGTTGGGGAGGACCTGGGGAAGCTGGACATAACTTTGCATTTGTCATCAGCAAAACAGCATGACCGGAATGGAAACAAATTCATGCAGGATTTTAAAATACACCAAGAAAAGGTATTGCAGCAAGCCAAGGTAGTTTAAATGCGTTTAATGCAAACAGTGTTGTGCTTTGAAACACCACTATTCTTCTGTCTAAATTCCCCCAGTATGCCTCTGCTAACTGGTTTCTGGTAATCAAAAGCTACTTCATTTGCGCACTCCTTGCATGCTTCCCATAGGTTGGCCACTGTATGAACAGAATGCCAACCTGGATGGCCCTTTAGTCCCATTATCATATTATATTCACAGGGCTGTATCATGTCCTCACAGTATTTCTCACAATTATTCTAAAATACTAATATTTTTTTCCAGTAAGTCAGTACACCAACCCATTATCTGGTCAAGATAACACGGGAAAGTACGGAGAAGAACAACAATCTGCAAAGACTTTGCCTCTATTTTCATACAGTTGCTTATCATGTAGGAAGACTCATGTCCAAAGTGGTCCTGAAGCCTCTGGTCTATCTAGAATGTTCCTGATCACTCTATTTATGTGCTAAGCTTGAACAGCAAAGTCAAACAATAAGCCATGCCTAGCAGCCTCCCACAAGTATTGAATTCCCTGGATTCTCACATAAGCTTCACCATATTTTGGAAATATTATAAAACCTTCTTATTTGCAGTGCCTATCAGAAGCCAAGAATATGCTTTTAATACGAGGGGGATTGCTTATTTCAGTTGGTCTGATTTTACTGAATATTTTCTGTATATTTTTAAACTAAGTCTCCCAAGCCCTAAGACATGGGGTTTGGCAACTAAATAAATACTTAAGACACAAATTACAACTGAATCTATAAAACCCCATCATATCAAGTATGTCTACAGTAGTTTAGTTGGTATATTTAATTTTGGGATGCTGTGGGACTTGCTTTGTTGACTACATAGATGGTATTTGTTTTTGTAAAACTAAAACAGTAAAAATGACATGCACAAACTATATAAAACATTATACGAAAGGAAAATAATGCCTTGGAATTTTCTTATTTCTATCTCTGCGCCCAACTCCCAGCATCACCACACCATTTTTGTGTCAGAACTGTGGACATTTATTACATATAAGGCAGAATGTTTATATACCTGTGAGCCCTTTTCAGCACTGATTGCTTTCTTACTATGATCTATTTTGGTTTCAAGTAATACAGCAGCTACTTTAATATTATTTAAAGCTATATATCTTTATATACAACTTTAATGTGAGCTTGTCAGACTATGAAAACAGCTGAAAAGGCTAGCTTTAAGTGCTAATTCTAGACAGACTACAACTCAAATGGCCATAAAAATCATGAAAACTGTGAGAAGCTGTGTAAGAGATGTTTGAGAGATTTTCATGCCCTCAAGATAAAATATGCATATGTATAATATACTGCAATCACACAAGAATTCTCATTAGAAGTTGTCCAATAAGTTACTTTTGTAAATAAACTACTTCTGTGTATACCTTGGAGCAAAAGACTGATTCTAAGCATGAAAAAAAGGAAACATAGAAGATTGATCAAATACTTCTGCCATATGTGACCCAAGCAGAGCCTTACAGACTCTTAGAGAAACTGGTTCAAAAGTTCTTCATATGTCTTTCAAACACAACATAGAGAGGTTTTCAGCTTTTTATAATCCCACTGCTCTGAAAATGAGAGGATGAAAATATGTTCAAAGCAGTTCTTTGAATTATGGTATACTTCATTTTAGAAAGCACAGTTGTAAAAAAAATAAAATAAGGGAAAGTATTTCTCCAGCATCTTTATAGCTACACTCAATTTGTGGCTGCTGAAATCTCTTACAGAAAGCCAGTGGCAAACAGCAGATAAGCTCAAACACTGCTCAGAATGATGCTTGTTGGATGGCCTTCCATTTTTTTGTGTACTTGTACTACATGTACTACTGGTGGGATGCAGAAGCTATCTAGATGGGAAACAGGAATGGGAAACAGATCCCCATATAAGCTGCCTGGAAAGGTAGACTGGAGTGATAACACATGGTACCAATCAGGAAGGTAAGTGTATGAGTATTAATGACATAGAGCTACTCAAGGTGCCCCATGTCACAATGGAAAAGTAAAACATTATGGCAAGCTTTCTAACTTAATAAATGGGCTTGAAATATATGCATGGCATCTGTCAATTTATCTTCCATTCTATACAGATTTAAACAAACCACTTACTGACAACTTTCTCCAACATAGAAAAAATTTCCAGTTGAATTTTTTTAGTACTACAACAGCAGATGGTAGATCATATTTGCTCTATACACTGGATTAGTTCAGGGATTAATTCTGTTTACACTACCATATTTTACATATGCAAAAGAAAAATCAGAGTCACTTAGGTACAGTTGTTAAAATGAAGAACGATTTAGCTAGGTCAAAGATAGGAAGAAACAAATAGAGTTCACCCAAGATAAATCTAGCGACAATTCTATAGCAATGCCATGGCAAGACTTCTCAAACGGCAAAGTATTTCCTAATGACTGAACCAATGCAATACAGGATCTGCATGTCAAAGCTTCACAACTGGCAGGAAGCATATTTTAAAATGAAAACTGGTATGAACAAGATTATAACACAAGAACAATTCTTTTAATCGGTTCAAGGAAATTTTCCAGATTAAAATATTTATGATTTAGGCTTTAATTCAAAATCAAAGCATGTTTCACAACCACTTTACTACTGTTTTAATTCAGTCCTACTGGGAAGATAAAGCAGACATGACTTTGTCTAGCACAAGAATTCATCCATTGGTATGTACGCCTTTAGAAATTATGTTTAATATTGCAATTTTAAGCAAGATTTGATTTTAACAGATACTAAGATTTTACTTTAATGTGTTTAAGGCTTATTCCAAAACAGATTTTTTTCCTCACCTGCATGATCAATAATTAATCATTTTCCGAAGTGCATCGTAACATTTCCATTTGTCTGGAATATAGAATGGCTCGAAGATGTGAGGAAATGGGGTATCATAACCACACACTCGTGAAATAGGAGCCTCCAGATTCAAGAAGCATTCCTCCTGTTAATTAGAAAGGGGGGGGGGAGAGGGAGAGAGAAAGGGAGAGGGAGAGAGAATGAGAGTGTGAGTAACACTGACAGGTTCAAAGGCCATCTTTCACATGTCAATATCATTTAATGTATTTCTGATTACCAAATGAGTGAGAAGGGGGGGAGGAGGCTGCTGCTATCTTGCTCTATCTGTAATCTTCTTGAGTACATCTGAATAACTTTTGTTGGAAAGAGGCAGCAGGAACAGATAAAGATTGGGTTTAACACTCAAAGGAATTCTCACATTCTTGTTCCAACAGATTTCACTTAGTATTGCCAAACAAATAATTAGCTAAATGTTTCAGGAATAAACTGTTTACCTTTCTTAAGCTACATTTAAAGGACAAAGCAAATAACATATCAGGGAGAATTATTGCATGCAAATGTAATTAATATTGAGAATGTAAAACAGGATGTGCTTAAGATTAATTTTGAAAGCAACACTAGTAGTCAAAGTCAGTATTCACATTTAGTAAGACAAGCAGCTACTAGAGATTTTTCAAATTATCTACATGAACCATTTTTCTCCTGAATGGGTTAAGAAAGATGTTATGCAGGTGAACCAAGTTTACTGTTCTTCACGAAAATTCCTTATTATAATCTGAAGGATTTGATCTGAAACTACCTTGTGCAGTTCAACTGAAGCTAAAATGCTTTGGACAGGTCAATATCTGGAGGGTAGTTTAGTGCAGGGATTCCTCAAAACTCACCAGATATATGTCAGAGGAAGGAACTGGCAAAGCCACCTAAGAAAACTCTATGAAATTCATGGGGTTGCCATAAGTCGACAGGTGGCTTGAACACATGCATGCGTGCACACACATAGGATAAACCATGGAATACGAACAAATTCCTGCCCCCAGCATTCCTTATTTTTACTTTGCAAGTCAATTAACTGGCTTAACCAAAATCTCAACATTTCATTTTTTTTTTAAATTAAACCTGCCTCTTTCCTGGTGATCACAAATGCACTATAGAATACAATCATCTGGTTTTATTCTTCTTTCAGATTTCTACTGAAGAAAAACACTTATCACCCAACGCTTGAAATTCAACATTTTCACAACCATATGCTGTGTCAGTTTTCTTAACCCAAATAACACCAAAATACGGCAGTCAGGAACACAGGAAAACAAGTATTTAAAAGGCACATGATTGAAAAAAAAATTAATGTAATTATGAAAAGACAATTGTACAAAGAAAACAGTGAACTAAGAAACTAGAAAGCAAATTAGAAATAAAACTAAGCATCTACATGAATACAAAACACTTTTGTATCCAATGTTTCAGCACACGATTGTGAAAATGAGCTTCTGAGTAGCATACAACTATCTGAACCCAACTATCTGAACCCAGCTGAACTAGGTGGGCAAAGGAACCAAGATGAAGAAAAGACAACCTGCTATGAAGAACTTCCATAGCATTTTGCAGATAAAATTGCTCATATCCTCTTCAGTTTGAGTGCTATAGTTGATACATTGCCACTGGATGTAACTTTGGTTCCTGTTTGTCCATCAACAATCAATTTGTTTCAATTCGTGCAGCCTGTGGGCTGTAGACATGATTCTGGGAGAACGGAGAGCCATCACATGTGTATTAGACCCTTGCCATTCTTAGCTCATCAAACAGGCTGGAAGGAGATTGACTGACTGGGTGAAGAGGGTAGTTTGTGCTTCCTTACAATAAGGCAAAGCTCTAACTTGCCTATAAGACTTCTGTCCAAAAAAAAAAAAACATCCATTAATCCCTCTATGATATATAATTATCAGGCAGTGGCCAACATTCCATCTTTGGGCAAAGTGGCCAGGAGTGCTTTTCTACACTTAAAGCTTGTGAGCCAACTGCCTCTGTTCCTAGAGATACCTGATCTGGTCACAGTGGTACATGCCTTAATTATATCCTGTCTGGATTACTGTAACATGCTGTACCTGGGAATGCCGTTTAAGAGGTTTGAAAACATCAGCTGGTGCAAAGAGCTGAATCCAGAATGTTAACTGGAGCAAGGTATAGAAACTAAACAATTCCCCTGTAACTACAGCTTCAATGGTTGCCAGTATGTTTCTGGGCACAATTCAAAGTCCTAGTTACAACCCACAGAGCCCTATATGGCTTAGGTCCAAATTATCTGACAGACCGTATCACCCCATATAAGCCTGCTTACACTGTGAGAGCCTTGGAAGAAGCCCCTGTCTTAGTCCTGCTGCCTTCACAGGCACAGCTGGTAGGAGGTTTCTCAGCGGCTGCCCTTATGATCTGGAACGCCATTCCCACGGAGATCAGAATAGCCCCTTCTTTCTTGTCCTTCCACGAATACACAAAGATCTTTTTTTAAAAAAACGGACAGGCTTTTTTAACAGAAGGTTTTCAAAGAAAGGATTTTAAGATAGTTAAAGAAAAATTCAGTAAGAACAAAGATTTATCCCTTTTAAGGGCATGGTTTAAACTGTTTTAATACTGTAGATAGTTCAATCCTACTTTAATGTTGACTTTTTGTTTTGTTTTTACCTGTATTTGACTTGTTTTATATTGTAAGATGGCTTGTGGTGCAATTTTGGGGAAAACAGCAGAGTAAAGAAAGCCAGCATGATGTAGTGGTTTGATATTGGACTACGATCCTGGAGAATGGGATACAATCCCCGCCCCCCCCGCCCCCCCGTTCAGCAATGGAAACCCACTACCTTGGGCATGCCACACTTCTCAGCCCCGGAAAACCTCATGATAGGGTCACCTTAGGGTCGGCATAAGTCAGAAATGAACTGTTCCAACTGCAAAGGCAAAAGAAGAAGAAAAAAATTGGAAGATTCTATGCTGGACTCCAGGAGGAAATTGGTCAGACACCCAAAACAGGTCTTGTTAATCATATGCGACTGGAACGCAAAAGCAGGAAACAGAGCTGAATGAATGAAAGATTGTATGAAAATTTGGTCTAAGATGAAATGAAGTAGGACTGTGACTGATTGAATTTTTCAAGGCCAACAGTGTGTTCATCAAAAAACAATTCAAGTTCAAGTGGATGATGCGAAAAATGTCATGACTCAAAATATTGAAAAGGTCTTGAAAAGACAAGAGCACCTGTCTAAACTGACCGACCAAAGCAATGATTTTGCAATAGCAGCTCACAGTTTCCAAAAACTACTACAAAGATTTCAAGGAAGATGTGGTGGAAAAAAACGTAATTATTATAGTGATTTTCTTTATCACCGTAGTTTTCATTGTTCTTCTGGCCACAGGTGGTATTCCAACATAAGAAATGAAAGCAGTTAAATGAAACATACAGAGAATACGCTGAAACAATGTTCTATACTCACATTTCTGTTCAGATTTGTTTTTATATAAAATAAATGTAATTAACAGCCACTATTTTTAAAAAAAAAAAACACTTTCTTCAAGCAACTAAAGAGGCAACTGTACATATGAGCATCACCTAACCACCAATACAGAAATCAAATAGACTACATAATTGGAAACAGAAGATGAAGAAGCTCCATTCTCTGCAAAAACAAGACCAGGAGCAGACTGTAGTACAGACCATGAACTGATGATATCAAAAATTAGAGTAAAGCTAAAGAATAACACTAAACCAACCATTGTGCCAAAATACAATCTGAAGAATATCCCTATAGAATTTAAACATAATGTAAAACATAGATTTGCACTATTAAGATTAATTGACTGCGAACCAGAATTCTGGACTGAAGCCAGGGACATTGTCAGGGAGGAATGCACAAAGACACTATCTGCAGCCAAAAAAAGAAAGATTAGCTTCAATGGATGACAGATGAAATTCTTCAAGTAGTTAAGGATAGGCAAGAAGAAAAAGGTGACAGATTATAGGGTTTGAACCACGAATGCAACTGCTCAGCAACTTGTATGCCAGTAACTACTTTAATAATAAATGCAAAGAAATAGAAGCTGACAACAATAAAAGGAGAACAAAAAAACAAAAAATCCACAAGATTCAAGAAATCAAAGAGAAATTTAAACCAAGAATTGGGATGCTCTATGACCAGCAGGGGAACATATTAAAATAACAAGCACAACTAAAAAGCCAATGGGAAAAAAACACAATGAGATGAAAGGATGATAGAGTCATTCATGGGAAACCCATCTGAAGATGAACCTACAATTTTAAAAAATGATGTGGAAGCTGCACTCAAGGCACTTGGGAGAAATAGATCAGCAGGAACACACTGCACGCTAATAGAGCTGTTCAAGATACATAAACAGAATCTACTATAGTTTTAATTGTAATTCATCAATAAATATGGGCTTTAAATAAATAATGGCCCATGGATTGGAGACACTCAAAATAAAATCCAGTTCCAAAGAAATGGGACACTGGGAATTGCAGTAGGATCATTGCATTAATCTCCCATGGATGATGCTCAGAATTCTACAACCAAGGCTTTTAACACACATGGGACAAGAAATGCCACGCGTCCCTGCTCGGTTCAAGAAGAAAAAGATGCACAAGGGATCATCCTGCAAACATACATTGGATAATGGAATAAACCAAAGAATTTCAGAAGAAAAACAGCCTGTGCTTCATAGATTCTAGCAAGGCCTTTGATTGTGTAGATCATGAAAAACTTTGCTACTATCAGGACAGAAAATGGAGAAATAGAATACTATATTTACTGGCATACTAGATACACTGGCATATAAGATGCATCCCACTTCTCAAGGAGTATTTTTTAGAAAAAAAAAATTTTAGTTCCCTGGTGAGGCAAAATGCACAGGAAAGGAAGGGAATGAAAGGAGTGCTGCACCAGGCTTCCCTCATTTCTCCCATTCCTGTTTTGCTTCAGCAGGGAGAACTCCCAGCACAATCAAAACACAGAAGAGAGGAGGAGAATGACAAGAGTGCTGCACCAGGCTTCCCCCATTTCCTCCCTTCCTGTTTTGCTGAGGCAGCGAGAATTCCCAGCAGAGACAAAATCCACAGGAGAGGACAGGAAGGTAAGGAGTGCTACACCAAGCTTCCTCTAGCCCCTTCCCTTCCTTTTTTGCCTGGGCAGAGAGAATTCTTTTTGCTCCCTCTCCCTTCCCTATGCATTTAGTGTTACCATAATTTTCTGGTATATAAGACACACATCATTTTCAGAGGGTATTTTTAGGAAAAAAAGTGTGTCATATGCCAGCAAATACAGTAGTTTCCAGCTGGCGTCACGCAAGGCAGTATTTTATCACCCTAGCTGTTTAACTTGTAAGCTGAATATTTCATACATAAAGCAGGGTTAGACTCAAGGGAAGAAGGTGTGAAAATTAGAGAAAGTAATGCCAAGGTATGCAGATGACACCATACTACTAGCAGAAAATAGCAAAGACTTGGAACAATCACTTAACAAAGTTAAAAAAGAAAGCGCAAAGGCAAGTTTATAATTGAGCATTGAGAAAAAAAGAAAGTAATGATCATAGATCAAGTCTGAAATGTGGTGCTGGAGAAGAGTCTACAGATACAGTAAACTGCTAAGAAGATAACTGAATGAGTCATAGGGCAAAGCAAGTCTGGATGCCCACTAAATGCCAAGATGACTTAACTGAAATTGTCATACCTTGCACATATCATACAATGTGACTCACTAGAAAAAATAATAATAATGCTGGGTAAGGTAGAATTCAATAGGAAAAGAGGAAGACTGCATTACAGATGGGTAGACTCAATTAAAGAAGCCACAGTCCTGAGTTTGCAGGACCTGAGCAGGGTTATTGATGATGAGAGCCTTGGATGTATCTCATTTATAGGGTCACCCAAGTTAAAGTCAGCTTAATGGTAATTCACAATACATAACAGCAGCAGCAGCAAAGGATTATATCCACAAGCTATATGAGCAGAAGAATACTTGGGCTGCCATTCTAAACCTTCTGCTTAGTGTAGCCTTATTCTGTTACCAATCTATGAAGATACACTAGCTTAAGGGTGGGTAACTCATAGCCTTCCAGATGTAAGAATGCAAGGATTCAAATGATTTAAAACTTTCTTCAACAATTGCCCTGTCTCTGTTGATTTTTCCTTAGTGTGCTCAGGTCAAAGCAATAAAGAACAAACAACAAGCTTCCATTTTTCATTGCCTCAACACCAGAAATAAAACAGGTCACTGGGAAAGTGTTGTTTGGTAGCCCCCTTGCAGTCAGGGTCACTCCCAGGTCTTTCAGGAGGCAACAGAGTGCTCCTGGGATTCCCCATTTAAAATTTTTAACACTGTGCTGACCACTTTGACACACAGTGAGAAATTTAAAATGGTGTCTCTCCTAGCTGTGCAGTGGGGGTAGAGGATGCCTCAACCAGACATCAGTACTAGTCAGCCCTGCAAAATGCTGGAACCTTGGAAGATGCCTCACAGTGCCATGCAAGCATATGATTTCTGCCTTCTAATGTAAGATAATGCTTCACATTTAGCATGAATATAATGCTTTAAAAACAGATTAATTTAGGATTACGTTTCTACAAGCTATTTTTACCAACACTTTTCCTTTCAAACACATAACAGTAGCTTATGATATTATGTATTGGTTCCAGATTGTCCTTCAATTGCTTTCTCTGCAGTTAATTAATCTATTCAGTAAGATTTTATTCTTCTGCTTAAGTTTTGGGTGTTTTATTTTCTTTTAATCAGGAATATCTGATTAAATACATCTGACAAAGTAAAATGAAATTAGAAAGAAAACTGCTACTTGATATTTTAAATAACATAATGAAAATTAAATGAATTAAATCCAGCGTCATTATCCTTCCCTCATTTAGGATACATCCCATAGCATTTTACCTCTTTTTTTCTCAGCATTTCTTAGAAACACTGCATATGTACTTTATGTCTTTCCATAATATACTATGTTATATTTTTGTACATTCTTACAACACACAAATATTTTTTTGATGCTGATGTAACATTTTACAAACAATGAATTCAGAAATACTCTAGAAAAAAATTCATATAAAAACTGTTCCACAGACCTACAGGGCTTCCATCTTGTTCCATAAAGAAGAACAGGAAAAAAAATACTCTCAGAAAAAAAACAGCAGATGATCAGATCAGATGAAACAGATTTAATGTTAAGTAAGATGGAACTATGAATATGGTAAAAAGACAGTCCCACCTATTCTAGCTTTAGTGACAATGTGTGCCTGGCTCTCTTTTATTAAAAATACACCAATGTAAGGGAGAGGTTCACGGAATGATTGATCTATTACGGCACTAGCTAAAGATGGTATGATATACAAAATGCACTCATCCAACCATGCTAGATCCAGAATGCTATGTCCTTCAAAACAGAAAGGCTTCCTCCACTGACAGTATTCTAATCTAACCAAGGTTTTCAGCAGCTGAAGGGACAGCAGCAACTTTTATTCCCCACGTTCTAGACAGCTTTTACAGGGGGCATGACCGCATGTAGGAGAAGTTAAAACTGCCTTCCCTAGCATTTCCATTAGCAGGACTACCATAAGTGAACATAAATCTAACCAACGTCAAGTTTTCGTATACTATATGTGTTCAGAGAATCTATGGAACATGAACACACACACACATACACAGGGAGGGGCTATTATGAATATCTCAAAACACTGCACAAAATCAGGTCCACAATATTCTAATACAGCAAAAGAGGTTTTCATAAGTTATAGCTCTAATTCATCTGAAAATTCTGTTTATGTCCCCACTATAATCAAATTAACTGTTGAAGGAGTAGTCAGCCATTGGTGATCTCTCATGTTTTAGAGGCTAAAACAGCCCTACAGGGAAATCTTTTGATGGGTTACACACATGCTGTAACAGGCTTCTCAGCCTGAAATAAACCCACAGAAAGCAGCATAAAGATTTTATATATTTTCAAGTGCATTTTAAACTCAAAAGTATTTGTAGGAAAACCCAGCTTTTTACATGAAAAGACATATGGCATTGTAACATGCACATTTCTTAAATGAAATGTGATACTAGCCTCTTTTTAATAATACACCATTCAGTGCTAGCCACCCAAGGGGCCTTCCAGGAATTAATTGCAGAAACTTGGGCTTGTAGATAGCTCCTTTGTGTGACAATGCTGAACAGTAAAAGTTTGGCTGCATTTGGATGAGCAGCCAATCTTTAAATACTTCAGGATTCATACATTTCAGCCTTCCAATAAAAGCACTGACTTCTCAAATTATTTCCCTTTTTAAGATCACCATCTGAGTTGTCCTTGGACTCTCATATATGCAAGCTGTTTCTTGTATACCTTTTGGACTACACTGATGCTATACTTCAGCTGTACTGCTGTAATGAATCATAAGTTTCTACTTAAAAATTAAAGTCATTTAAAGTAAACTTGAAACAATGAAAATAATTTTCAGTTATGTTTGAATTCTTTACAGTAATATTAAAACAGATCTCATAGTTTATTCACTTTATCATTATTTAAATTTCTTTTTGCGTCAGATACACTTTATTTCATGAACGTGATACTTAAAATTTATTGGTGCCTAACATATTAATTAACAATTTGTATTTATTTCTATACTATATTTTATGCTATGCTGTACTTCTATACATTATTTTATATGACATGAAAGTGCAAATGAAACAAGACTCTTTTTAGTTATTTAAAGAAAATACTGTGAAAACATCCTTATACTTCATGTCTTTAAGCCTGAAATCCTACTCTTTCATTAATTAATTAAGATTAATATATGCAAGATTAACATTTGTTCAATATCATTTTCCTCAAGGCAGTGGTCAAAATTTCATTCTCTGAAAAATAAAGGGAGTTTCAGAGATCGAGTTCCTCACTTTTCAGTGTTTGAATTTCCATCTAAACACATTTTGAAATTGCAGTTATATTCTTGCTAAGCGTGATCATCATTTCCCAAGTTTAAAAAACAGAAAAAGTATTTTTAAAAAGTGATTGCTTACTAGAAGCTATTTATACCAATTGTGTTTGGGTTACATTGATTTAAATATGTCTAAATGCTTGTCTAATTTTTTGCTGACATAGCATTTAATTTAAATATATCTAGAATAAATCCTAATACTTTTAAAACATTAAAATTATGTGGCTAATATATCTTAAGTATTATCATGTGAAAACAGCTATATTATCTCTCTCTCTCTCTCTCTCTCTCTCTCTCTCTCTATCTATCACAAATGATATGCTGAGGTATCTAACAATTAGATAGATTTCAGAAAAATGTGCTGGAGGAAAACAAGGAAATATCATTTGATTATTAAGCATGGCAATTAGGAAACTGTGCATGAACAACTAGCATTAAATTTCACTTTTGTTCAGTATGCTGAAACTAAAGATTGGCTTTTTTCTTTAATTTATGATTTAAAAAAATAAATAAAATCCTAGACTGAAATCTGGTCTCCATATTATATACTTTCCATCACAATGAAAATCAATCAGACTAAACATGCAGAACTGAACGCCTGAATTCCATTTGAACATACTGTAATTGTCACATGTAACGCTTTTGGAAATGCCCAAAACAATGCTTTGCAAAGAGTTTCCAAAGTTTTGGAAACTTCCTTTCAAAATTGATGTACTGAAGGCACAATCAAATGCATCAGTTAGTACAATCATCTGCTAACAACATCCCAAAAGCAACTGAACCTTTCACTCAAACATTGAGATTTGTAGTAATACAATCATTAATTTAATTTTAATCTTTTTATCCAAAGGAAATATCTGACTAGCACAGATATTTCAAATAGTAACAGGTTAAAATAAAACAGGGAAATTAAACTAGGTACATTTAATCAGAAAAACAATCAACAATGCCGCTATTTAGCCTGTAACTGCACGACTATTAGCTCACAGCTACCAAATGATCAGAGCACTATTGTACAATGGTTCATACAATCCCAAATTTATGACAAAGCAGTAAATCAATAAGCAATGGCATATTAATGCAGCATTATACAGATCAAAAGGAACTACTTAGGAACTGACCAAATCAGAGCCAAAAACCTGCCATGTATCAAGCCTGGAAAAATCACAGCTGCCAAAAAGTCTTAGTAGGAAACAAAATACAAAACTAACAGTTGTGCAGCTGAAACGTCTCTTTACAACATGCCTTCACACATAGGTTCATAAAAGTTTGTTAACCTGCTTTGCATTACCACTGATCAGTTTTCCATAACTTTCAGCAACATAGGGCATTCTTTACTAGTTCACTGACACAGTTTAACGCTACCTAAATTATGTGTATCGGTCTGAGTGCTATTGTCAGAAATGACCATTAAAACAAAGAAGTAGATTTCACATCTGCAAAACGGTTGTAAACACATTTAGAAATGACCAAGACTTAATGTCCTGTTTTTTAAAAACCTGGCACTCATGAACAGTGAAAAATTCTTCCCACACAAATTTTCACTACAAAATAAAATCAAAGCTTAAATCTTATACACAACAAAAACATGCCAACAATATAAATTAGCCAAAGATAGTACCAGGTAGTTTGATGTTATTATTAAACTGAAACCAACTGCAAAACAGGTTTCTATTCTACACAGAAGAAACATCATGCTGCAAGTGCTTAACAGCTAGGTATTCAAGAATACATACTAAAGAAGATTCAAAGTGCTACAACAGAAAAAACTGATTAAAGATCATATTTTTAAAGGGAAGCTGTATACATACTTTAGCAGAGTATAACATTAACCATTAAAGACTAAATAAAAATTGTGAGTCAAAAACATCACTTCAATGACAAAAAAAAATATTCATATTTAAAGTGTGGCCCCTTCTGTGTACATATGTCTTAAATAAATTATTCTGAAAAAATGATTTTAATGACTGGAACAACTGTTAACATGTGAAAGAAAAAGAAATAATAAGCATAATTCCACAATACTCTATACCTAGTTTAATATAAACCTTTTTTTAATTGAGGTTTTGCACTTATTATTATCATTAAAGCCTAAAAAAAAATTGTGAGGCAAAACCACCACTTCAGCAACTTGGGGGGAAAAAGTTCTATTTAATGCGTAGCTCTATAGGATACCTTGCACATATCTTAAATAAATTATGTCAAAAATGATTTATGAGATGGGAGAATTACCTGAATTTCTAAAATGAAAACAAACAAACCAAAATATTAATTATGACTCTGATTATACCCTACATTTAGCTTAGGCTTATTGTTCCCACAAAGGCAGTCTAACCATTCTTTCCATCATGTGGACTCTGTCTAACACAGTCAACATTTTCTTCATAGCATGGATAGGTCAGCTTAGATATGGCTTCCTTTTCTTCTAACATAGAATATTTGTCTTGTGTTAAAAGTTTAAATATGAAGACATCAAACAGTTGCAGAAACATATGAGTATGAACAGATAAAGGACTCAGACAATCATTAGTAAACTCGGTTTCCTACAAACGAATTGATAATGATTGGGTGTAGGTAGTCTAACATACTTTTCGCAGTCATCAAGGCTAACCACTCTGAACGTATCATCAGCTTGTCAGAATCTTACAAAAGGGTCACTGAGAAAATGCCTCATGGTTTTCTCTCGCCTTCTTGCAAAATGGGCAATTTCAGTTAAGAGGTACTAGAGGAATATGTTTTTCATTTAAACTGTCTTTTGGCAGTAAAAGCCAGAATGGAAGGTTAAGTTTTCAAATTTTTATTTTCTGCTGATTAATAAATATCTTCATGCCTTTAAAAGTCTGTGACATCTCAAGAATGCATAACGTAGTAGGCTACAGATTTAAATAAAATTAAGTTAACATGTCTGTATTTAAATTCACCTTTTAAATCCAATCACAAAAATTTGTGCCTGAATTTTTAAAGAAACAAATTAAATTTGCATTGTCATATGTATGCTCACTTTATATCATCTATATGCTTTCAGAAAGCTGCACATTTCTTTTTTTGGTTTGACGAAAGAAGTCTCTTCCCTGCCCTAACATCCTAAAAATAATGCAACGGCTCACATACCTACAATGCATTGTTTAGTTGGCTTGAAAATAACACTGCGTCATTACCAGTGCAAGATGAAGTATCCAAGTCAAAATTAACAGCCATTTTCCTGAAATTGCCTGTGCCCCCACCACATTCTTATTGACTGCAGAGTTACTAGCCTTTGCAACTGAAAGTCTGAATTGCTCCCCCTTTCTTATGCTAAATGTTCTTTCTCATGTTGCCGGGAGTTCGAAGGGTGTAAAGCTATGCAGAAGTTAATTTTTGTGACCACTGAAATTCCAAGGCTGCTCAAACAATGCCACTGTCCCTTGCTTCAGTGTAACAGTAACATTACACAATCAAGCAACGTGAACAAACCAATATCTGAGGTACCAAGTATTACCATACATGATAGCTACAAGTTATGTCAAATCATCACTGTGATTGTTGACCAACTATATTGGGGTAATAGCACCGTAGCTTTTTAAAAGAATGATCATTATAAAACTATGTCCTTATTCCAACATAGCCTCAGTATAGCATAATGATCTTACACTATGATAACCTACATACTATCCTCCACGCCTACTTTAAAGGCCCGAAGCTGCCTCACACAGGCATCCCACGCTGCAACATCAGCAGGCAGGATCAGAGAAGGTCTCAGTGCTTCTGTCATCCTGCGGGGGGGAGTTGCCAGATGTTTCTGTGACCCTGCCTGTTCACATCTATGAATCTGTATGAGGCAGCTTCTAGGTTTTAAGGTAGATTGGAAAGCAGGCTTTGGGCACTCTGGAGAAAGGACAAAGAATATCAACCTCCACAGTGCCCAAAAAAGACATTTGCACATGCAAGAGACACTTATGCTTGCAGCTGTCCCCACTTGAATTCTGGCCTATATATACACACGCACACCAGGTAAGATAAAGAGAGAAAGACTGAGTGTGAGTGTGTTTGTGTGCGTATGCGTGTGTGTGTATACTCTCTCTCTCTCTCTCTCTCTAAATATATATAATACGTATGTGTGTGTTTGCCATTTGATACACACAAAAGCAGAAACACTGCCAACACGCTTTTTAAAAATGTACTGACCTCTGTTGTCACAAAATCAGTGTCAACACCAAATGACCCTGTAGACTCTATTTCTAAATAAGCCAATGATACTGAGCAACTCTAACAATTCAGTATGCAGGAGAGACAACTGTGAAAAATAACGAAATTTAAATATATTCTATTTTCTGGTAAATATATTCTATTTTCTGCTAGTATTGTTCCAATAGTTGCACTCTTATTTAAAAAAAATACTTGAAAGTGATTATGAAATAATTCTCATTATTGTCTTCCAACGCATTCTGATAATCCAAACTGCTAAACTCATTAGATTGTTTGCTCATATGTTTCCAACTGGTTACAGATGCTAAACATGCTAAAAATCTAAGTGGTTCATTGAAGAGAAAGGTTATTATTCACATTTTGGCTAGCTAATTAACTCCTCCTGGCCAAAATGAAATAACTCTTTGTCAATAAGTGAAATGCATCTTTCCCGTGAACTACAAATTATGGAAATTAGACCAGCCAACTTTTCCATACTCTGATATGCCATTACAGAGTTATGAAATCTATGAGTGCTTTTAATAATAATAAAAAAACTTACCATACTTTCACATTGTATGTGTATTTGCACCACTGACATTTGGCAACTACTTTGGAACAAAGACTTTTCTGTGAGTCAAGCCCTTCTAATATTAATCCTCCAACCATTTTTATTTTGGTAAGATAAATGCAGTAGTTTTCCTCACAAGAAAGACTGAAACCTCTTTTCTATACATATTTAATAACTGAAGGGTACACCTATCTAAATGCAATATTTTTCAGTCTCTTTGTACTCCAGAGGAACTCTGAGTCCGTGACAAATGAAGACAGCATTTGCAAACGTATTGGTAATAGCTTTTGCCAACAATCTTGCTAAAAATGAGGAACTTTGCATGTAATTATGCAACAGTTGCATCAACAAAAAAGATGTTGGATCTCAAAAAATAATCTATAATTATTTAAAAAGGTTTTTCCAAGAACCAACTGGAGTTCCCAACGAACTCTGAGGTTTGTTAGGAAACTATCGTTTTTCTTTATGGCACAAGACTGTACTATCAGATGCTGCCTTCCAGACTGGCAAATTTAATAGTAACTCCTTCAATTTGTTATTCAAAGCTATTTGCAGTTTCTATTTAAATACCAATGCCAAACAAAATATAATATACTTATGAATCTTACTTTTTTTTAAAAAGGTGATTTGTCAGAACTTTTTTAAAAAACTTTTCACAACCAAGTGCCATCACAATCAATCTTATGTTAAATAAAAGTCATTCAGAATAGACACTGTGAAGCCAATTCAGCTGACATAATTTTGTTTGTTTGTTTTATAAAACTGGAATTGAACTAAAAGTTAAAGGTGTAATGGTACAACCTATAATCTCAAATAAAATACATAGGTCATTGTGAGGTTAAATGTTTATTCAAAATGCTGATGCCACCAACATTGATGCATCCTTGGCAATAAAAAGGAAACAATTACCGTTTATAAACTGTTAAGTTGTATAGTAAGATGGAGCATTTTGAACAAATATCTTCCAATTTATCCAGGTTACATTTATATATTTAGAAATACACCAGATCAGTTTGAAAAAAAATTGTATTTTTGCAGCTGCAACTATATGCTACAGAGGAAATACAACTCAAAACACATTTTACAGAGAGCGAATTTTAATGTTAGGACAGAGGCATGTGCTAAGCCTGCTAAAAGGAAAGCAATTAAAAATAAAATCTAAAAAATGTAGTGCAGTTCAGCTTTAGTGGACATACTTTTGGTGCTCTTGAAATTACTACATATTATATCCTAATTAACAAACACAAATGCATAGGCATGACAACTGCTTTCCTCTAGGCAAATCAAGATATCTACAGAAAATAAAAAAAAACACTGAAAGGAAGCATATTCTCAACAAATATAAATAAAAATATCTACAATAATTTTGCTCACAGAACTTTGAATAGCATATACAATACACACAGTCATAATCAAAGTCAATCACACTGAACAGTATGAAACAGTGTTGACAAACTACATTTCCAACTTACAGTGACCCTAAGGCGAACCTATTGTGGGATTTTCTGGGGGCTAACAGTGTGTGACGTGCCCAAGGTCACCCAGGGCTGAGCAGGATATCAAAACTCTAGTCTCCAGGGTTGTAGTTCAACGCTCAAACCGCTACACTATGCTGGTTCTCTGTAACACACTATAGAGGGTTAAAATAAGAAAAGTGGACTAAACTTTTACATTGGGATACTTGATCATCCTGATTACAAAAACTTGTTATACATTCAACTACCAAAGTAATACTATTTTCAGAAAGAAAGATTATGTAAAGGGCTACATTATTTTTTTTAACAGAAGAGAACCTAATTTGTCTCTAGGCATTTGATGAAAAGTGTATGTCAAGAACATTTGAAAGGGGATTAAACTTCTTCCAAACCAAAGGCAAAGCCTCTCAGATATGGAACATCCATAAACCTGCCTTCTATCTCTAAGAAGGAAGTATATCAAACCAGGCCACACAAAAGTATTCCTGAACAAAATACAAGTTATCTAGAAATAGTAAGAGATTACCCAAAATTTAACTGAGAACATTTCCTTTGTGCTACTATCAAGGTATTCTGTCTCTCTGTATCAGATGACTTTTGAATGCTTAGTTTATTGGCTCTAACAGACCCTAAAATTAACAGAATAGGAGAAACATGTAGTTTGAATCATACCTTCTGTATGCTTCTGGGTCAGGCTTTTATGACTAATATTGCCATCAGTGAAAGCAATGCATAATCAAACTGTTAACATTATTTCCCAAGCCACACAAGTACCAATGGCGAAACAAAACTAACAGACATAAAATAAAATAAAAATTTAAAAAATAAAACTCACAGTGCAAAGAGAACATGCCCAGGTACCTCAAAAAAAGTTCTCAAAAACTTACTAAAAGAAAAAAGAAAAGAAAATTCTACCAGAGGGCAAAAGCTTTTAGACCAAACCTAAACTGGCTTGAAATACATGTAGAGTCACGGGGATAGATTGTTCTACTTTAATGTGTTTTTTTGAAAAACAAAACCCTCAGCAGGGTAATGGAGCTGCTTTGAACACATTTTTAGCAACATTATAATGAGATATTCAAGATGGTGCCTGAAAATACTCAGATATTTAACCAAATAACACTGCACCTGAAACACTTAGATCTCAGCACATATAGGATCTGAAACTTGGTTGAAAACATATGAACAAACAACGTGATGAGTTTAGTAGTTTAGATTATCAGAATGCATAAGTCTTACTTCCCAAGAGCTTGGCCAAATCTTGAAAAAGCTATCTAGTTACAGTTCCAACGCTCTAAAAAAGTAGTTACATTTTTAACATAATTCTTTGCTTCCATGTCTCCAAAAAGCAACTAGTTAGTTCTTAAGAGTCTACATCACATGTGTCAAACACAAGGCCCGCAGGCTGAATCCAGCTCGCCAAGCCATTTTATGTGGCCCTGACACCTCAGTGGCCCCTCCCCCCCTCCATCCCTCCCTCCCTCTATGGCCTGATTCCTCTGTATCTTCTCTGCTTTTTCTCTCCCTTTTGCTTCTGCTAGAGCAGCACCACTACGCTGCCACCTCTCCCACCGGCTCCAGAAGTGCAGCCCCTACTGCTGCTGCCGCCACCGCCACCTCCTCTTCCTCCTCTGGCCTCCTTGGCAGGGGGTGTGGTCAGCATTGCCCCCTCCATAGCGTGGCCCGAGCCAGCAGCGGCCGGAGCATCAGTGACTGCCTCAGTCTCCTGTGTGACTGCCTGGTGCTGCCGCTGCACTGTGGCAGTAAAGAAGACAAGGAGGAGGAGGAGCAGGAGGGGGAGGAGAAAGGCAGGGGCAGGGACAAGGAAGCGTCTCCTGAGACTGAGCTCTCATGCAAGTGCCAGCCCTCCAGCCGCCAGACAGGAGGGGGCCGAAGAGGAGAGCAGAAGCGGGGACGAGGAAGCACCACCTAGGACCAAGCACCACCAAGTGGGAGAGGCTGAGGAGGAGGAGCTGGGATTATCCTCCTCTTCCTCAGGTGGTGCGCACGCTGGTGGGGCAAAGCACCCTTCACGACCCAGCCAGCATTTCCACAGTAGAGGCAAAGGGACTCCTGAGAGTCATCCAGTCCAACCCGCTGCTCAGAATTCTCTGTCCCGCTACTGATCCAGAGCAGTTGCTGGGGTGCCCAGAGGTGGCAGCAGTAAAAATTTTGAATGTTCCTTGAAAGATGGTTGGACTCTCCATCTTTGGAAGTCTTTAAGCAGAGGTTGGATGGTCATCTGTTAGGAATGCTGTAATTAACTATATATTCCTGCATGGCAGGGAGTTAGACTAGATGGCCTTTGGGGATTCCTTCCATTTGTCTTCCAATTTACAACCCTTCCTCAAAAGAAAATGTGGGCTTACTTATCTACCTGATTACCTATAAATTCATGTCCTAGGACTTCAGGAGATCAGGGTCCTAATCCTCTTTTCAGACATAAAAACACACTGGATGACCTTAGGCAAGTCACACTGTCTCAACCTCAGAGGACGGCCATGGCAAATCGTCTCTGAACAAATCTTGTCAAGGAAACCCTGTGACAGGTTTGCTTTAGCAACACGATTGAATCAGAAATGTTTTGAAGGCACACAAAAGCAACATGAATTGAAATCTGTTTTTTAAAAACAATTACATAAACTAGCATATTAGAACACCAGTGCTATAAAATAATATAAAATCACTTTAAACCATACAAGAACAGTAAAATTGCAGAATCCACCCACCCATGCATCCACACACACACACACCATTTCTACCCTACACTGTTATGGTGCTGTTATTCCACTTTCAACATCCTGTGGAATTCTGGGATTTGTAGTTTACTGAGCCCAGTAACTACTTGGTAGCTACTCAGGTAGTTTACTGAGAATTCTAAATGCCTCTTCCCAAACTGCAAACCCCAGGATTCCACAGGATCTTGAAAGTGGAATAACAGCACTATAACAACATAGTGCAGAAATGGACAAACACATCACTAAAAATATTTCTATATAGCCATTTAGTTGCCAAACACTTGCTCAGATAGAAAAGTGTTTGCCTGCTGGTGGAAGGGGAACAGGGAGGAGGACAACCTTGTCTCCTGTGGCAGAGAATTCTACTGTCTTGGCTTGGAAGTAACCACCAGAAACGTCTTCTCCCATATCTTCATCTGTGAAGGTCATGAGACTGAGAGAAGGCCCTAGCCTGAGGATCTCAAAACTCAGCTAGCCTCATGTAGGGAATCAGAGCCTTTCAGATTCACCACATCACCCCTGAGAGATGGCCATTCAACCTCTGTTTAAAAACGTCCAATGAAGGAGGTTTCCAAGGAAATCTATTCCATTGTCAAACAGGTGTTCCAGTTGAGAGGATCATCTTAATAGTTGGGCATGGAATTATAGACTATTAGAGTTGGATGGAATACCTGACGGCCTTTTGGTCCAACCCCTTGTCAGTGCAGGAATCATTAAAGTATCTCTGATAGGCAGCCATTTCACCCCTGCTTAAAAATCTCCAACAGGGACCTATGCTTCCTACAGAAAAGGATAAATTTAGAAATCCAGATGTTCTTTGGGACCCCCAACCCAGACAGATCCCAAAGTATTAGGTTGATCCACCTCACTAAATCAATATGCAAAGGCTTCTTGTTGCACCTCTGAGACTGAGAGAAAGAAGTTGGTAGCATAACCTTTCCTAGACTTAAGTCTACTTTGTCAGATGCATGGACTGAAGTGAGTGTTTCTCTTGTGCTGACCATTTTCACAGGTCCACAGTTGGTGAGGGTGCGGGAGAGGGCCTTCTTAGCAGTTGCTCCAATCTGTGAAACTCTCTGCCACCAGAGATTAGACTGCCCTCCCCTCACAATAGGGATGCAATTTTCACCCTTGCCCTAGTAGGCGCTGTTCATGCTAGATACACCACTGCAGGCATGCCAGGTACAAAGAGGGGCAGGTGGGCAAAAAAGAGCCACAGGGAATGTGGGGAGCAGAAAGAGGCACAGAAAGCCAAAAGTGGATATATTGGCCAATTCTGTGTCACTTTACAGAGGTATGGAGACCATAAACTACAATCAAATAGCCCCAATATGTCCAAGAAAAGAAAAGTGATGCAGAGGGAAGGCAATTTAAAAACCAGTAATAATCGAAGGCAGAGGCAATTATTTAATTATACAGTCTTACAGATACAAACGGCCCTTTGAGGGCAACCATAATGCTGATGTGGCCCAAAATGAAATTGAGTTTGACACCCCTGATCTACATGAATGCTTCAGGCTGGGGTCTTGTAGCAGTAAAAATTCACTCCTCCTGTTCACTTCACTGTCATCTCAACACCCTTACGCACGAGATACATCGCAAAGATGCAGTTGAGCAGTATCACATTCATCTTTACCCCATCAGTGAAGTCACATCTTTATAATACTGGACACTTTAAAAGTTAGTCAGCAAGAAGAGTGAAGTGATCCCTCATTAAATTACAATCACAACATACAGTACATATACCTTCCTTTTAAGAAAAAAAACCCTAATGGCTTGTAACAAGTTACAGTTCTCCCTCTGCACTGCAGGTTTGACCTTCGTGAATGTGATTATTCGTGAGGCGCATGCCTGCCTCCCTCCTGCTCATTCGCCTCCTCCCATTCTCTTGTGTTTTGCTGGGCACAGAGAAAGAAGATAAGTCCCCAGACAAAAGGCAAGGGGACTGGAGCTCCCCCCTTCCATTCCCTTGCCTCTGTCCCAGGCACTGAGAACGTGACAAGGTAAAAGACAAAGGAATGGGGTGGGGAAGGTACATGAGCATGCCTTCCTTCTCCCCTCCAGAGCTCCCTCTCGCATTCCCTCGCACGAAAAGGCAAGGGTATGGGATGGGGGTCATGAGGGGGGAGTTATTCACAGTTTTCCACTTTTGCGAGGGTTCCCAACTCTCAAGAAAGTGGAGGGGCCACTGTACTTCTCAATTCTAGAAAGACTTCATAATGGTCATATTTGGTATAAATTTGAAAATATACAGACATCGCAGCTGGGATATTCAGCGACGCACTGTTGTATCTAATAACAATTCAAAAGTAAACTATATAAAATTTATTTTATAAAATTATTTTCCCATAACAATATCTAGAAATTAAAGGACCAACAGAGAATAAAACAGTTGAAAATAAAATAACCCTACCTGACTCAGATAAAATCTGGAAAGCCATATTTGTGGGTTATGCAAGCAACAATTCTGTGTATGTCTCACTCTGAGTCACACCAGAATCCTATTTGGCCAGAGTTCTATTGGATAGTTACAAATGCGTAACCAGGAGTTCATATTCACACTCCCTACATATCCCCTTATTTACATAGGAACTGTGCAAGTTCCCACAGTCTCCACATTACCAGTTAGCAGTAGCTGCGGTCAACAGGGGTCTGTTCACTTAACGCTTGGGAAGTGGCTAACTGACATTCTCAGTCCCCTCTTCCCGTGTGAAAGATCCCTGGTATGAGCAGGAATTGTGGCAAGGGCCCTGCTTCTGCAATGGAGATTGCTCACACAAGAGTGTGGGAATGTTAGTCAACCTCTTCTGAAGCAACAGACCTTTGTCAATCATGGCAGCTGCTGACTGGTATGTGGGGATTGGGGCCGGACTCGGGGCAGGATTCTTTACATACCTACAGAATTACAGTGGCTACATAGCAACATAGAACATAGAGAATTCTGGCCAAGGTTTTAACAAAAAGATGACCATGCGAAAGGAACATCAAAAAAATCATTATTATGTTAAAAAAGGGGGAACATTTATATATATATTACAACAACATGTAGCTTCAGTATGAAACAATGTATACCAGGGCTTCCCAAACCATATGTCGTAACACCCTAGTGTACCGCCTGTAGTGTGTTGGTGTGTCACCCCCTCAGCCAAGAAAGACCCCCCGTCCAAGTCTGGCCTGCTGCTGTCACTCCCATTGGGGCCTTACCCTGGCAAGAGTGATGGCAGTGAGCCAGGACCGGATGGGAGGGGGCTGCCTTTCTCCCTGCCATCGCTCTTGTTGGGGCCTGACCTTGGCAAGAGTGATGGCAGGGAGCTGCGTGGAAGGGGACTGCCTTTCTCCCTGCTGTCACTCTCGTTGGGGCCTTTTCCCTGCAAGAGTGATGGCAGTGATCAGGAGCGGGTGGAAGGGGGCTGCCCTTCCCCACCCTAGATAGGCCTCTGGGTACTGTGCATGCCTAATAAATTGGAAAGAATTGAAGTGAATGTGAAAAGGCGTGGGAGCTCTGTAGGTGTGCATCAAAAGGGACTGTTCTCTCACTTTATCACCGAGAGAGTGGAGTGCTGTTATTTTCTTATTTGGGTACTTACAGTTGAATTACTCCTACAATGGATAAGTTTCTGATTAGGAAACGAAAAGCTAATGAAGATGACATTTGCAATGAACAAAATGTAGCAGCTGTAGAGGAAACTGCTCAGGAATCAAGTGCTAAATGGTCTGTACTAGTACGTAAGTCAGTTTAACCTCTGGTTTGCTAGTAAAACTGAATTACTGTGTCACGAAATGAGGCATGTCTAAAAGGTGTGCCACCAACATGAAAAGTTTGGAAAGCTCTGATGTAGACAATCTACCAGATTAGTTGAAAATTAATATAACTTAGTGGTCAGATCTGCACTGTAGTTTATGAAATACATGCATTAGTATCAATGGAAATCTAGATTGAGATTACTAATTTAAACTGGCCTGCTGATTTAAATTAACATTTAAAGTGATTTAAAATCATGACTTAAACTAGCTGTGGTACTGTACTGGTTACTTCATTCCAGTACAGTAAACGTGAGGGTTGCCAGTGGAGCGCTATGCAGCTGGGATTAAAATGCTCTCCCCTGTCTCAAAAAAAAAAAAAAAAAAAAAAGTGATGAAAATGCTCCCCATACTCCCTAGAGGTAAATAACTTTTTGAAAAAATTCACAAAATATACGACTCCTTGGGGTCCAGGAGACACAAAAAAACCCTTGGGGGCTACATATGGCCCACGAAGTACACTTTGCCCACCCATGCTCTAATCCACATGTGTCAAACAAAGGCCCATGGGTTGAATCTGGCCCGCCAGGCCATTTCATTTGGCCCTCGTACCTCCCCTGCAGCTGCAGCACTCCCCCCACCCGGCAAGCCCGATCCCCACACTGCAGGCCCCTGGCTGCTGGTATTCTGAAGAGGGGCCCAGCAGCCAGCACTCATGATCTACTTCTACTTCTGACAGCTCCTCTGCCCAAGTCTCACTGTCAGAGCGTTGCCGCAGGTTACCATGACAACATTCCACATGGTTTGCGAGAGTTGGACAGAGGAACAGTCAGAAGTAGATTGCAAGTGCTGGTTGCTGGGCCGCTCTTCAGAATACGAGAAGCCGGGGACCCACAATGGGGGGAATCAGGCTCACGAGGTACACAGAGGGGCAGGAGGGCAGAAAGAGCCACAGGGGAGAGCAAAAAGAGTCACAGAGAGGGTATGGGGGGCGGAAAGAGGCACAGAGAGGGTCTGGGGAGCTGAAAGAGGCACAGAGAGGGTTTGAGGGGCTAAAAGAGGCACAGAGAGGGTCTGGGGAGCAGAAAGTGGCACGTTCTGGATATACTGACCAATTCTATGTCACTTTACAGAAGTGTACGGACCATAAATTACAATCAAAAAGTTAAGCAAAGTTAATGTGATAAACACTGTTCGGTAATATTTGTCTGATGATTAAAAAAACTAACTTTCTGTTTCAAAACTCATTTTTTCAATAAATTGTACAATAGTTGTACATTTGAATATCTGCTTGCCATTATTTTTCCTAGACTTCTAGTTTCAGAGCTAGTTATTACTAAAACCAGTAATAGCCAAATGCAGAGGCAGTTATTTAATATAGTAAAAGAGTAGACACATTTATATAGTCTTACAGATACAACTGGCCCTTTGAGGGCAACCATAAAGCTGATGCGGCTCAAGATGAAATTGAGTTTGACACCCCTACTCTAACTTTTGATATTTTTTTTTTAATACTGCTAATATATCAGGTCAAAGGAAGAGTAGGAATGTTCAAATAGACAAACAAAAGTTACAAGTTATTTCAAATCTATCTTTGAAGCTCTATGCACTCACTGATGTTTCTGCTGTTACAACCTACTGGATGGCTATGTAAACTTTCCTGCATCCACTCATATAACGCACCATATTTGGATACAGAGAGCTAACTTTTTTTAATATGTTAATTACATTTTGCTGTAGTTTGGTGAGTCTCATAAAATAAAAGTCACACTCTCCAGCCAAAACCATAGGAAGACTGTGACACAGGAAAATTCCCAAGCCAACAAGAAAAGGTAAGCTCAGCATATTTCCACAAATCACACAATTAGTTTCTGCCAGAGATTCCCGGAGTTTACTTTTATAAATGTAGAACTTATGGCAAGTTGCCTATATTCATATACTATACCTCAGAACTGAAACTTAACCTAATGTAGCAGGTGGAAATCTTTTTTCATATTACCCCAAGAACAAATCTACTAAGTTAAGCTACATCAAGAAGAAATGAGAACTATTCTGCTCTTCCTATACCTGCACTCTATAGTGTATACACTATAGTGTATAGTGGCACAGTATGAGAATTGTACACTCATGGTTACTTTTTCTTAAAGTAGCCATGAGCGTACAATTCTCATACTGTACCACTATACACTATATATTATAAATTCCCCCCTACAGGTAACCTCAGTGCAAAAGAAAAGAAAGGCTCCAAGTTCAGTTTGATGACAAACTGAAACTCTATACCTGGGGAAAAGCCCTGTTGAACTCAGTGGGACTTCCAAGTAGCTCTATAAAATAACTTTCTCAAGTGTCATTTAGTTAAGACCCATTCTGACTGCACACTTCTTTGTATGTATGGTGCCATAAGATGCAGAACAATAACACCCTTGTAATAGCCTTTGTCTTGTTACTCAGTTTCTTGTAGACCTCACAGTAAGGATGAAATAACGATATGGAAATGGAAATTTTCCATCTACTCCAACTGGACTCCTCTTATTTAAGTTTTATTACTTCCATGTGCAAGACGTAAAAGCCAGCTCCGGTCCCTGAGATTTTTGGCATTCCCACCATGCACTTCATCCAGCAAAAATGGATTGTGGGGTTATTTTCATGGCACAGACATGTCAAACCCTGAAACCTGACTTTCACAGCAAAGGAAATAAGTGTTAAGAAATTAATAATGGAGCTGAATCTTTTGTGTGCCTAAAACAACATTCTTTCCACATTTTATAAATCACATCTTATATCTGATTATACATCTGTATTTTATGAAAAGTGACAGTGACTTAGCCAAAGCAATAGATTCAAAAGCCCTTTACAAATGGTGATTTCCAAGAGAATCCCCAAGTAGAGGAAGCTGCCGTTCCTAAAATCTGTGAGCGTGGATAGGAATGCTTTTACCACTTGTCCCCCAACATATTTTCTTCCAAGAATGTCTCCTTCTGCTGACATCAGTGGCTGATTTAGTTCATGGCCCTGGGTATGAACACATCAAGGGAATAAATGAGCATAAGATCCTATGGCCTTCCCCACAATGCTCTCTTCCTGGTCTCACCACTGTTGGGGCATTTTTCACATCTACACCTGAAGGACTTTTGCCCACGCAGAAACAGAATCACAGCCATTCCGCCACTCTCAGAGGAAACTAAGGTTTGCTCCCTGAAGCTAAATAGTATGAAGGAGGAGAAATGTAACAGCAATGATTATCTGCCAGAAGGGCAGATAAACATACTAAAGACATACACTAAAACTAACAAAAAAGTAAGAGGGGTTTAGGTTATAGGAAACAACAATTCTGCTACATAAAATAGAAATATTCAGCATAAACTTTTCACAAGAATTATCAATATATTGTTCCAATATAAACAATATTATTTCACACCATGCAGGGGAGTTCAGGGACAGTTTTAATATCAGGACCATAAATTAAATTTTAAAATCTTTGAAAAAGATCATTTGTGAAAGACCATAAATTGTAAAATAAATTACAACTATGCTGACTTTAAGACAGAGCCTTGTAAGTCAAATACAAGATGGCATTTAATTTGTCTGATAGTATTTATACATTACAGACAACTGTGGTTTAAGCATAAAACTGCAACTAGCAGGTTTGAACAGAACTGTACCACAGGTTTATAAGACATTTATGCAGATACGTCAGTATTTCATATCAGCTCATCCTCTCATGTGTTGGAGGTGGCAAAGATGCAACTCTGCTTGTACTTAAGACGCATCTGTTTGCATGGCTGTGAGCCGACGGACAGTCTTTTGCCTGCTTAATCTATGTGAACTTCTTTCTGACCTAGAACAATTTTCTCAGGATTGGTGACATCATTTTTTCATGGTATTTTCTCAAGGTTCTCTTGATCCACTTGCCTTTGTTTCAAGAACTTGGAGTGAGGGGTGGAGGAAGGCACATCTTATTGCCTCTTCAGTCAAGCAAGTTAGAAACAACTAGATTTTTCAGCTTTCTATTTTTATGTATTTTTTTAATAGAGTAGCTTGTTTTCTTAAGAAAGCAGACAATGGCTGAAATCCAGCACCACTTGAGTAAATACCACACTATAGAGAGACACTACGCCTGCCTTATACAACCCTCATGTAGAACGACAATATTGTGCAATACGTGTCAATGATGGGATGTGGTTGTGCAACTGCAAGATGTAATACATAACATACAAGTACAACCAAAATACACAATACACAACTACAATGCATATTGTGCAGCCTCCTCTTCCACTGCTGACAGCAAAATATATCTGTTCACTATAGCAACAAATTTACTCTAATAGATTCACTCCCTGCCCCAAGCATACGTCACTAACAGAATACCAGCCTCAGTGCAGTTATAATCCAGAGAAACCAACCAATCTGATATTCATAAAGGGTGGAATATGCATAAATAATAGCTGTGAAAAACAGACTTTGCCATACTGAGAAGTAAGCAGCTCAAACCATTACGGATAGGTTTCTTCCTGACATCAGTTTTAAACTCTCAGTTAAAAACTAAAACTAACCCGTCCTAACTTGTTCTAAACTTGACATGCTGGTATAATGTGGAATTATTTCTGGTGAAATGCATCTGTCAGTTGGCCAATGACAAACACATATTTTAAACAGCAACAGAAACTCAGCAAAATTTCAGGAATTCAAGGCTCAAGAGAATAATAATAGCACTTCCTGGTCCTGGACAAAGCTTCAGAGGGTTTCTGAAAAAGAAAGGTCTTTCTGCTTTCCCAGGATTGCCAAAGTAGTGCACAAAAGGTCTGGCTGGGACCAAGGGTGCTATCTATTTCACGCATTGTTGTGATAATCATACATTTGGAAAAGAGAGGTACACCAAGAAACTCAGTTATCTCTAGATCACCCAGAGCACTTACCATTTGTTCTTAAATGGATCTTTTTTTAAAACGTTCACTGCTCACTACAAAGACACACAAGAACTACTTGACAATGTGTAAAACGGCCATCAGTAATCCACACCTGTGAGAGGAAGATAATTGTGTTCTGCACCAGCTGAAACATTTTAATCATCTACCAGTGATGGAGTCTGCCTAATCTACCTAATGTTCCTGTGATGGAGGCTGGAGGGTGTGGCTATCCTGAGTGGCAGAGCTACCGAGCAACAGATTGCCAGGTAACCAGAATAGCTCTGCAGGAAAGAAATCCAACCCATCTGTAAGAGAGAGAGGTTGGTGGCCTGAGAGGAGAATGTATATATAAAAGGTATACTGAAATGATTTAGTTGGACTTCAGTGAAGGAGGACAAAGGGTAAGTCGTTCAGTCAGCTCTTCAGCCAGAGAGAACTCTGGACTAACGTTTTTCAGTCAATCAGGGAGCTTTCTTAGGGAGGCCTAGAAAGAGAGGCAGAAGATGAATCACACCAGAAGAGAACAGAAGAGAAATCACACTATTTTTGAATCTGATCAAAAAGTGTGACTTAGATTTAGGAACTGAACCTGAGGGTGAAAGGGTACCCAAAGGGCTGTCTGTGATATCCGTGCTTATATGCTGGGGTAAAGCTATAAGCAAACTGTCTAAATGATTTCTAAAGAACTGTATAAGCTTTTACATACATGTGGAATCCAATTCTTTGTTCTGTTTGTTATTGTAACAAAGATTATAGTACATAATCTTGAGTATAGCTTATCATCTTTAACATATAACATTCCCTCAGCTGAATAATATACAGTAGTTATAACCAAAGAGAGCCATGCTACCACAGAACTATAAAAGGGCTCAAAATAACTGCTGAAAGGCTTGACCCTTTGGAAACAAAGGTGGTGTTTTAAAAAGGAAGGCAGAGCTGAGTGAAGTGACAGGGTGCTTTAAGCAGATTGGGAAAGCTGTCATACCAGTTTGTGAGGAGAAGCAGGTCCAGTCATAGTTTCACTGTAGCATTACACTTAAAAGGATATGAATGAACTTTTCATTACTAGATATGAACCAAAATCTCCGTGCAAGTTCAAGACCAACTGGCAAAATGGCCTCTTTCAGAAAATGGCTGGCTTTGGTCCATTCCGCATAAAATTTGGTGTGAAATAAATTTTAACAACTATAGGTGGTATGATTAAAACTTTTGTTTGATTCAAAACATAAGTGACAGGATCAACATCAATCTAGGCAAAGCTGAGTAAATTTCTTACTAATTACATATTTCTGGCAGGACCTTGTTAGTAAATGCACACTCAACAAGTTCCTATATCAGAGCACAGCTCCACTTGCACAGTCCCATACCCATCCAACTGCTTCTCACAGCAGCTGTCAAGCCCTAGGAGGAGACCTGCTGTCTATACTTAGTAGCAGGGAAGGGGGAGAATGATTGAGACCAGGATGTAGCAATTCAACTTAGCTCGGTGGGGGGAATAAGGATACACATACAGATGGAGTGTTCACTCCTTTTCCATGTTTTCATGGTCTGAATTGCCTCTGCCTCCCTCCATCTCCCATCAGTAGGAAGTAGTAGACCCTTGTGGAGCTTGCCACCAGGACAGGTTTTGGGACAGAACACAGGAGAAAGAGATTAGCCCTCTGTGCACACATGAGTGTGAATACCATTTAAACGAACACATGCCACTAACAGGATACTGGCCACTAACAATTTAAGTGCATCAAGATGATTACAAAACTCGTTTTACTGTCCTAAATTCCCAATCAGCAGTTTAGATAGTGAGATACATCTAGGAAATTGCAATCCAGCTTTTGAAAATGCCATTCTTAAGAGAATAAATATCTTCCAGAAAGCCTTAAAATATATGATGGCCAGAATCTAATGGTATACTTCTGCTAGACTCCATGGCACTGGAAGATGAAACATATCACCGTATCTTGGCCTACAGTACCATAAACTGTTCATTACCTGAA
Source organism: Cyclura pinguis (assembly GCA_030412105.1). Taxonomy (NCBI): domain Eukaryota; kingdom Metazoa; phylum Chordata; class Lepidosauria; order Squamata; family Iguanidae; genus Cyclura; species Cyclura pinguis. The sequence continues at coordinate 127,333,239 of CM059599.1, forward strand.
CTGTGGAACTAATTTCAGATGCAAAACCTCCTGTAATGGGGGCTTCATGACTGATCAGCAACCGTCCGGTCTTGGCCACAGACTGGAAGAAAAAAACATATAAAAACAACATATGAGAGATATAAAACAGAATAAGCAATTACTTTTTACAACCAGAATAAACAAAAATCTGCATGCTTAAATACAAAATTATTACTAAAACTTGATCACTGCTGTTGAACTTCATATCTGTAGAATATTTCACCACAAATTTGAGTTGGATCTCTATTGTTGACTTTAATTGAATCACATAAATATAACAAAATACAATTCACTAAATGAACAACCTATTTCAAGTGTAATACAGTACAAATTTTCCTTTTGCCTTAAGAAACTAGCTATATTAAAATATATTAAATCCTCCTGCAATCAACTATTAGTCAATTATCTTGTAAGTTTTCTCAATGACTGGCTATGATTACTTAATCTATTGTTTTCTTTATAGCTGGGTTTCTCTGCACCTGATATATGTAAAGCTTCTCACCAGACCGCTTCTCTACTTTTCATTCTGGTCCAAAAATTAAATATTCCTGCCTCAAGCTTACAGCCTGTTGCTGACACTCTAGGTCATAGTAATAATTTTAAGTTATTAAGACGGCTTCAAGAATTTCTTTCTCCTCATGGAGAGAACTTCTCAAGTTGTTGTCTCAAGGAACCTTCAGCCTTTGCTTTCAGTTTTCCTGCAGATTTGAGCCTCTGATGCTATTTGAACTATAGTTTCTTCTATTTTTTGTCCTTCTGTCTCCTTGACTATGTGCCCTACGACAAATACATTTCCCTGAATGGAATCTGGATTTAACAGTGTCTAATCAATCGTTTTATCAGTGTACAGTTCTCCCAATAGTTGCAACTACAGGATCAAAAGAAAGCTATGTTAATATTTGCAATCCTCCTAACCAGAATGTATTACTTTTCAATTCCTTCCATTAGTAAGGCAGAAATCTTTTGTTTCATAAAGCCAGCCATTTGTTTGTTATAACTTACAAAATACCACTTCAGCTGCCATCCTGACATTTAAATACTATAACATTTCTGTCCACAAGTCCAGAATAAAAGGTAAGGTTCTATCTTACTTTACAATTAATCCTTCCGGTTTTATTTACTTGTTTGAAACAAAACTTATCAACCCATTTCACTTTTACCTGAGGGAACAATGATTTTTTTTACAATATTCAAGGTTTACCGAACAACCATTCAATGAAGAAAAATAATTTTTATGTGTGCACAGAAAACACAATGCTGAAAACCTTTATCCACTTAATTTGTATTTTTTCTGGAGGAAAACACTGACAATTTAGTGATTAAATCAAACTGTTTAAATAACTGAGAGAAGACTGTGGCTATCATATTGGACCATTCAACATTTTATTAAAATCAGCCCTCCACATTTGTGGGTTTCACTTTTGTGGATTCGACTATTTATAGATTTGCTGTCACCTCTGCTGCCTCCCTATGCCATTTTTAACAGGGACTCCAAGCCTTGTGAGACTGAGAAATTGCAAGCAAGTCTTGTAAGTTCCTATTAAAAATGGTGTGGAGCAGCAGTGGAGGTGGCAGTATGCCCCACCAGCCAGCCACTTCTGCCTTGTGAAGGAAGGAACCCTGATGCCTCAAAGGAATCCATGCTGGGTTGAATATGGTGATCATACTTTTTAGTGTGTTAAATATGGTTTGGGAGGGCCTAGAGTTATTTACGGTTTTTCCATTTTCACAGGGATCCTGTGCCCCTAACTCTAGCTAATGTGGAGGGATAACTGTACTTCACAAGCAAACAATCTCTTTGCAAAGAAGTGCCCTTTTATAGAGTATGTTGTACTGGTTTCAATAAATATGTACAAAGTTCAAAAGAACATAACATTAATAGGCACAGTGATACAACTTAAGATCCTGAGATGACAGAGTTCACTCCTTTAGAAAGCAAAACTTCAGTAACAGTACTACACCTTTTCTGTGGAAGCCAGTAGAGTCTACAAAACAAATCTATTCATGTATTTGTACCATAGAGATTTGCATCACATTATTCAAAAGTCTGACATCTTTTGTGGAGTCTCAGAAAGCTTAGCAAGCCACCATGTAAGATGTATTAATTATAAGATGTACCTGTTACCTACTCAGTCTATCCCATCTCCATACTGCAAGATTTACAGACAAAAGGGGCTATTCGGGCAATAATTTTAACAGTGTAAAAGCAACTTTGGTTCTTTTATAGCAGAAGCTCATTAAAATCAGAAGAGGCTACATAATAAAGCTATCCCTTATGCATTTCTTAATCATGGATGTTTATTTTACCATAGTGATTTGCTATGCTTCACAGTTTAATTATACATAATATGATTTCAAAAAGAAAAGCAGTGAAGTGACATCCTTAATTTAAATATAAGCCACTTTTTTTTAAAGGACTGAATAGATATTTAGAGGATATAAAGCAATCCTCACGGTACTACAATTAGGCACAAATGATTCCCAGATTATTATTTTGATATGTGAAAGCCATTTCATCCAAAATAATCTGCCTTAGATTAACAATAGCTTAATAATCGCTCTATATTAAACGCCTACCAGAATTAAAACCCATGTCCAACAGCATCTTGTGTTGTATACAAGATCAAAGCCTCTGCCCTCAATAATGTACAACATGTAGATTTGTTCTGGTATATATGCATGCAACTGAAATTCACCACTTGTAATTTTCTATTAAGTGTACAAAGTGGAAAACTCACACAATGAAATTAAGGACAATACCAATCCATTTGTTAGACTTTTGAAAATTATTTCTTTGCAGTCCTTATTCATTATGCCTCTCTTGTTGAACACTACTGCAGATGCTAGTTTCATAATTTTCTCTTCACATGCTTTATAGATCATAAATTGATAAGTGGCGTACTTTAAATTTTCAGCAAGTTCTCTTCATATGTACCAGTATGCCGTTAGGAATTACATGTTTAACAGAACTGCTATGAAAACAACCAGTTTTGATTTCATTTGCCACAAGAATTCAAGTACTAAAAAGGAAACACGATCTTCTAATCAGGAAGCAAGATTAAAAAGAAATAATATATCTCAAGGAGACTTCCCAAAGAGCATAATGCGCCATGTAAAATAGCCAATTAAATAATAATATAAATTATACACTCTTAGCTATATCAAACATGATGACGGCTGCAAATATAGCCCTGTTCAGGCATTCACCTGAATATGTGAAGGAACAAATCACAGTGGGAATGTGGGCATGCACCCAGTTTCCCATATTTTGGGCAGTATTGCAGACCTTTGCATGTTGAGTGCAAAGATCTGCAGAGGACTCAATGCACGTAACTGCACTTGTATCATCCAGAACCCTAGTAATGCACTCGAGCGTGTCACTACTGAGAATTATAGCAGGTTTTGTTTTGAAAATGAACCCCATTTTTAAAGAAGCTCATAAATGACAACACTTGACTGCAAGTGCACTTTGGCTGACCTGGTACAAGATAAGGCACGAAAATAGTATGTGCATAGGAAATATCTGGGAGGGGAGAGAGGTGTTTTAATAAGTGACACTGTCAAACCATCTCCAGTTCTGGCAAGGACAGTGTCTGTGTTCTGATCTTAACTTTTAATAAATGCTTTCCCAACCTTACAGTGTCAAAATTATCTATAAACAACAGAATGTCCATGACAGACACACATAAATCCCTTGATAGTTTAATAGGAAAAAACAAAGGAAGTTTGACGCTTTCTGTACTCTAAGATCTCTATGAAAACAATTTTCTAGCAATTTCTCTTTTTAAAAAAAAATGCAACGGTCATTTACAAAAACAATCATTTCCAGAAATTTTTTTAAAATTTTAAAAATTAAACAATTGTGTAAGTTGAACAATTGTGCTACTGCAATTTCACATTGAAAGTTAAGACGGCTCCATATTCCTTCCACGTTGAAAAATACATATACATTTTTCCAGGGTGAGGTTATCTCCATGGAGGAAAAGCATAACGGCAGAAAAAGTCATAATTATCGAATGAGATAAGCTCATCTACTACATGACTCAACCATGCCCTGCAGAGCTTTTAATTTTTCTGACAACAGATCCTCTGCTCTTCACTGCAAACTGTTTTTGAAACTACCATGACTTAAAAAGCAGCTATTGATATTTCAGAGAAAAACTGCTACACTAAGAAAAGGTATTTAGGCTGAAAATTGAAGTGAACAGAAACACTGATGCGAAAGTCTCATATTTCCTGTTCCACTTTCCCATCACACATCACTGCTTCTCCCAGATACTGAAAGTGGCAAGAGAAAAAGGAAAAAATCTGGTTTGCTCTTGCTGGAACAAGTGATGCCATTAAGGAATTTTGCTAAGGAATATCTGACCCTGCTTTATCCATTCTCCTCCATGGCACCCAAGAAACAAGCAAATACGTATGCATATGTGAACATATGTATATGTGTGCTCTGTGTGTGTGTGTGTTATTTGAATATATATTCAATGTTCACATTTTTCTTACTAAATATAAATGTATGAACAGAAACAACATATATAATACAGATATTAGAAACACTGCCAACTCTATTTAAACTTTCACAGGTATCCCCATCTTAATACCTTGATCTAAAAAAATTTCTTGGCTCTTTCAAGTACCAGATTTGAGGTTTACCTTTGGATTGATTTCTTTGAGAGCTATTTAAGGATCATTTTTCCATAAACCATTAAGTTTTCAAGAGAGTAAGAGTTTCAAAACTTCTTTCAATAACATTTTTCTGTTACTAAAGGGAAAGCACTTTCCACAAATGATTGCAAAGATTCAACAAAACTCCACTATTCCCATTCACATCTCTCCTACAAAAAAAGAATGAAGTTTGCACCTTGCCATCATACACTGAAGTGGAAAGCAGACTTAAAAGATACTTGACTTCCTAGCCATGATTAACAAGGACAATGGTCTCAAAATACGACCATGTGCTTTAAATAACCTGAAAGTGGAGAGTCAGCTTCCAGCAGGCCAGCAGGCAACAGCGCCAGGAAGCTGCTTAGAAGCCAGGAGACCTTTCACAGTAAAGTGCTGGCCAGTGGGATTTCAGGCTGGAGTTTTTATTCATCCCCCACACACACCAATAAAGAGTGAGCAGAGAATTATCCACATGACTCTGGAACTCTCCTAGTATGTGTTTACTTTTTAGTAAATTTGCTGTGAATGAGGAAGAGTGAGGGAGTAACACCTTGCTCTTGCCATGCAACACAGTTATTTAAATCAGTAGATCTGATGGCCCTATGTCAGCAAATTACTTTTTTTAAAAAAAAATCTTAATTAACTTTTGAAGTCCAAAAGTGAATAACCCTTCTGATTAAGACGGAACAGAGAAACCTTTGCAGCTGCCTTCTTTCTGCAATCAAGAGCTAAATAGGTCTCTTTGCCCCGTAACACTGGGACAGTAAAATGACAGTAAAATTTTAAAAATAGGGAGTTTATGTTTTAAAAGGAGAGAACTGAGAATTTAAATGCATATACTTTGTGAATAGATTGAACTCTATTTTACCTGCAAGAAGGGATTGGTCTTTAACAATGAAATTCTAACATGAGAAAGTACAGAAGTTGGTTGTTGTTTTCTCAGCCTCCTCTACCTAGATTCCAGGGAAGTGAATTGTGAACCATATAATTGCTTGAGTGAAATTAAGTAAAAAAAACCGGAACCTTTCCTAAAACAGAGGATGTTCTACAATGGAGTATGGAGGAAATACATGGAGAATTCAAGAGCATGACTGACCTCATGAGGCAAGAATCCAAGGAACTGCGACATAAGAAGCAGAGATAAGATATATAGAGAGAGATAAAATCAGAATTAGAAGTGAAACAAGATGAAAATCAGGTGGAGAGGCAAGCAGAACAGATTCATAATCAGGAGTATTGGGTTTGTGAAAGGGAGATTACACCCCAAGGAGGGGAGGGAAGGTAAATTTGATTGGGACCTGTAAGCAAACCGAACAAAACCAAGTTGAATCTGTTTGCATGTCTGAAGCAGAAGTAATGAGGACATTAAAAACAAGTATGTTGCCTCAGCACTGTAATTTTATAAAGTAAAGTGTGATGGCTGATTTATTCTGTGAGATTGAAGGAGGTAGAAAAATGTTTAAAATAAGGGTGCTATCTCAGGATAGTGCTTTTAAAATGTTACACAAGAAGCAATCAGGGAAAAGATAGTTTTATGAGAAGTGGACAGTTAAATTCAAGATGAAGATCTGGTCAAATTAGGTTAGTATATCACGGATTTAGGAAGACATGGATTGGATGAATTCCGTATGAATTCTGTAACAGTTTTTAGAACTTAAAATGGTATTGATGTAATTTGTAAGCATGTGATGTAATTGGTTCACATTTTTAACTGTGAACGTACTGTTATAGATTTTAGATAAGGATACTGAACTGTATTTATAAGGATATAGATATAGATATAGATATATACAGATATATATGGATGTAGGGATGTCCTTAAATATGTAATGGGTTTATACTATTACTAGTGAAAATAATAATTAATCAAGTCAGTAAACAGTATTTAGAAAAATTAGCAGCATTAAGGTTATCTAGTAATATTGATGTTATTCACTACATAATGTTCTTCATTATGCTAGTATTCTGTAATAGAAGAAATATGGAGACATTTTGTCCTGTACATTAACAAGAAAAAAATACATTTTTTCTTTGATTAAATATAAATTGGGGAAAAGGGAAGAAGGGAAGGTTACATTTTTTTAAATGTTTTAAAATGTTTTATTTGTTTGTTTGTTTGTTTATTTTGGAGAGGCTTAAGTCAAGTGGTAGGCTATACTCTATCTAAAGGAAGTAGTAATTCTTTTCTGTTTGCTTTTGTTCTTTCTCCCTTTCTTTCTTTCTCTCTTTTTTTCTTTTACTCTCTAGTTCATATGTTTATGTTTGCTTAGATGTTAGATGCTGTTTGTTTTCTATTTTTATATATTCATTTATGCATTTGTCGTATTTTTAGTGTTTCTTGGTAAACATTACAGAAATCTTTAAAAACTGAGAGTGAAACAGCACAAAATCAAAGCCTCACAACCAGGGTTCCACCATCAAATATTTCTGGGCTGTAAGAATTAAACACATATCAAAAGTCTGACAGGACTTTGGAAACATTTTTCCTACCACAAGTCAGTACTGGACTATCTCAAACATACATTTCATATGAATGCATAAAAAAGCTTTTATGAAAAAGAAATATGGAAGGCAATGACAAGCAGAAATGATCACAAGCATCAACTTTATTACTATCAAGCCACAGGATTATTTTGTCCGTACTCTTTCATTTCAGTACCTAGAGTTAGGAATACCATTGTAATTATACAACACACTAATAATTTCATCTAGCACATACTAAGTAATCTAAAATGTATACAATTCACAGAATTCATTCAAAATTTCAAAACTGTTCTGACTTCAGTGTCCATATTCACTATCTGAGATCCTGTACTTAAGAGAAATTGTGATTTTTAAAAGTGATTTTAAAAAAAATTTAAAATAGCTAAGAGCTTTCTATTCAAGATCATTCTCTGAACACAGCCTGCAAACACAGCCATGAGTACACTGATACTGCCATATTCCCCAGGTGGCCTTCTCACTATCACTATCTTAGGAAGCAGATACTACCAAAATTAAATGACATTTTTCAAATAACCTCACTGAATAGCAACCAGCATTTCCCCAACCTTAGTACCTTCCAGATATTTTGGGTTACAAGGTCTATTATTCCAGTTCATTGGTCATGCTGGGAGGAACTAATGGGAACTGAAATCCAAAACACCTAAAGAACACAAAGTAGAGGAATGCTGACGGACGTTTGTTTTTTAAGAAATAAATTAAGATATTATTCCGCAAAGTACAAACACTCAGCATAGCAGAGCCAAAACTCCGTTTAACTTCTAGTGGCCTCTAGTGGTGGTCATAATGTAGTAACATCTGGTATGAGAATTATTACACCTGAAAATTCAGATTATCTGATCAGTCATATGACTTGTTTTGCTAGCTGTTTCTGAAATCAATGGAACCCATTTAGTTTCCAAGCTCTTGATTTATCAGTTTATTGTCTCTTGCCTTAAGGTTTTCAAGAAGATTACTCTTCCCCATGTTTATTTTCCTGCATTTCAAAAAGCAGGGAATTTTATAAAAAAAAAAGTATTCTATGTAAAGTAAAAAGTTTTAGTTAGAGCTGTATCTCAAAAAGCAAAGAAATTCAGAAAAATTCCAATCAAATATTAAACTGCTACTGTTTCTGAACTAGAGAAAATGTGATTATTTTCTAGATTTCCTTGTTTACAAACAGAGTAGTATAATATTTAGCTTAGATTTCATACTCTTGCTGAACAGGCCATTTACCCTTTTTTTTTTTTTTTGGAGGTTTCAATGAGAAAGGAAACCATTGACAATTAGAAACAGGTGGAGAAGGACACTAGAACGAATGCTTACATGTAAGGCTGTCACTGTATCTGCACACTATACCACGTCTGTAAATGGAATTCTCTATATCTAGTTCACCTGGGACTCAGTCTGTGCAGTAAGAGACTTTTGTCCCAAATACAAATCAGATCTGAGTAAAAGATAGTATACCCGTGCGTAGGACTGCACTGTAAATCTGCTGTTTACAGACATTAAGTCTATTAAAGCCTGGGTATCCTTTCATCTCTTCCACACTAGCAATAACCTGCTAGGGAATGAGAAGGACAGCTAGTAGGATTAAGCTGTAGTGTACCAGTGACGGAAGTCAATGTGTCCATTCTGAATTGCAGGGGAAGAATCTCTGGTTCGTATTTCCTTGTTTGTTGGACTATGTCCCTTGTTACTTTAAACCAAAATCCCCATCCCTAAACTCTCTCTCTCTCTGGGAATTTATCTTAAGGTGAATGCTCCTGAAGAGACATTTAAGGTTCTGTTCCTAAAATTCCTGTAATATTTCTTCCTGACCCAGCAAAAGTGGGAACAAACATTAATTAAGATTAAACTAGAGGTCAGCAGGAACAGAATATTTCAAGGGCAGCCAGTCCCTTATCTGTGGAACTCCTTCCCAAGGAACATCTGAGGCACCTATCCTCTTGCCATCTTTATTCCTCTTTAGAGTTCATTAAATATTAAGTTTTTTGGATAGCAAAGTGTCTTATGTAGAGTACTTTTCAACATATTCCTGTTAATTTATAAACTAATCCTACATAATCAATCAAGTACAACTGCGTGTACTAAAGTTACATGTACTTACCTTGCACACAGTCTCCGCATCCCAAGGAAGAATTGTCTTCAAATCAATTACTTCACAGGACACACCAAGCTTCTCCTGAGCCATAACTGCTACTTCTTTGATAACGTGAACCTAAATATTATAGGGAGGGGGACATACAACATGATATTGATGTAAATGACTGTCAAAGCTTTGAATTCCAACAACATATTGGAGTGGTGTGAATTTGAATGTACTGTCAGAGAAAAAATATTCTGAATTGGTCTTGAAACCCTTTCTGCTTCAGAATTCCTAAGAAAACTTAGAATCTTCCACACATTTTGGCTGGCCAAGCCAAAAACTAATCACCAGCTCCATTTCATTCATCCAAACAAGCTCTTCCTGACAGCCTTCCTAACAAAAGCACAGGAAAAAGTATGATGCCTCAGACAGTGCTCTTTGACAGAGCTGCAAGCATCTTACAGTCAATGCTGCTTAAAACATCCTTCTGCCAGGTCAGAAAGCCCAACAAACTAATGAGAGCTGCTTAGGTGATAGTGTTTTAAAGAGTCTCAAGGGCTCTCAGATCATATGCCACTCTCCTAAGACTCTCCCACTGACTTTTGGCCACTGTGGTGCTTTTCGGAGATGTCCCAAAAGTGTCTAGTGTTGCCCATTCAACATTCCTCCTCAGTAGCACAAAAAGCAGGACAGAAGAGCTTCCTAGACTGACCCTGTATGGATAGCAAGCCATGATGCTCAGTAGTAGAGAACACCATACTCAGCTAGCAAGTTTGTTGATTCTCGCTTCTTTCACAGACTTCCTGGTGCTGATATTCTTCCACTGTATTTTTTGCTATGTAGTTTATTCATTTTTTCTGCTTAGTTGATTTTAACAGTACTATATTTTGTTTCAATCATATTTCATAGAATCATAGAAATGTAGAGTTGGAAGAGACCACATAGGCCATCCAGTCCAACCCCCTGCCATGCAGGAACACCCTCAAAGCACTCCCGACAGATGGCCATCCAGCCTCTGCTTAAAAACCTCCAAAGAAGGAGACTCCACTACACTCCGAGGCAGCCTATTCCACTGCCGGACAGCCCTGGCTGTCAGGAACTTCTTCCTGAGGTTCAGGTGGAATCTCCTTTCCTTCAGCTTGAACCCACTGCTCCTTGTCCTGGTCTCTGGAGCAGCAGAAAACAAGCCCACTCCCTCCTCTACATGGCATCCCTTCAAATATTTAAACATGGCTATCATGTCCCCTCTTAACCTTCTCTTTTGCAGACTAAACATACCCAGCTCTCTAAGTCTATCCTCATAGGGCATGGCTTCCAGGTCCCTCACCATTTTGGTCGCCCTCCTCTGGACCTGCTCCAGCCTGACCATGTCCTTCTTGAATTGGGGTGCCCAGAACTGGACACAGTATTCCAGATGAGGTCTAACCAAAGCAGAGTAGAGTGGTACCAGTACCGTGTTTCCCCGAAAATAAGACACTGTCTTGTATTTATTTTTCCTCAAGAAGATACAGTATGGTTTATTTTCAGGGGATGTCTTATTTTTATTAAGTATGGTACAACAACAATCTACATTTATTCAAATATAGTTAAGTCCAGCCTTCCCTCCTCCGCCTCAATCCCTTGGCAGCCCGTTTCCTTGCAGTTCCTCCTTAACGCCACTCGTCTCGACCACCTCCGCCCACCGTCGTGTTTGCAAACAAGCAGGATTCCCTTCCCCTCCCCAAACCTCCTTACTCTCGGCTTCAGCATGGTGGTGTAATCCCTCCCTCGCCCCCTCCAATTGTTGGGAGGATCGGGCGGGCTGGCGCGTTGTTTTGGGTCTCCTTTCCTGGATCTGTTTTGGGGCTTTTCCCTCCCCTTCCTTAACCTTCGCTAGATTCAACAGCACAAAGGGGGGAACGCCGGGGGGGGGGATTGTCTTACAAAGTTGTGTAAAGGGGAGGGAAGTGGGAGGGGAGAGGTGGGGTCCGGAGTGTACAGTGGAAAGAGGGGGGGAGTGACTAAAGGAATGCATCCAAAGGAATTCTATATCCAGGATGGATTCTGCGATGGGGGGGGTTGGAGGGAGGAGAAAAAGAAAGTTTGCGAAACTTGGGAACTTTTGCTTTTTCGCTCCCGCTTCTTCCTCCTGCTGCTTCTACCCTGTCTCCCTCCATGCCTGAGCTTACAGCACGCACAGAATGACCAGGACCTGACAGGGGGAGCCGACCTTGTTGATGGGGCTGCCCGCACGGGTACGCTGCATAGCCACGCCTATCACTATGTCTTATTTTCGGGGTATGGCTTATATTGTGCAAATGCTTAGAAATCCTGCTACGGCTTATTTTATGGGTATGTCTTATTTTCGGGGAAACACGGTACCTCCCTCGATCTGGACACCATACTCCTATTGATGCAGCCGAGAATTGCATTGGCTTTCTTGGCTGCCGCATCACACTGCCGACTCATGTTCAGCTTGTGGTCTATTGAGACTCCTAGATCCCTTTCACACGTACTGCTATCCAGCCACGTGTCCCCCATCCTATATTTCTGTATTTCATTTTTTCTACCTAAGTGTAGGACCTTACACTTCTCTCTCTTTCAATCACATCTCCAAGATTAATAATTAATGCAAAGTGTTTCATTTCACACAGCAAATATGTTTCACTGGGCACCTCCAAATGACCTAGTGTATACTATAGCCATCTGCTATAGGGCAGGGCCTTACATAAATTCAAGCCAGAAATACACACACAGACACACACACAGACACATGTAGTATACGTATGTGCATGCATCCACACACACACATACACTATTTTAAGACTTCCACTATTATTGAAACTCTAAATCTTAACCAAGTTGCTAGTCCCTGCAGTAGACCCACTGTATGAAGGGAATTTATGACTTAAAATTCAGTAAGTGTTGACTTAACATTCAGTAAGTGATTTATAGCTCTGCTCTACTTGGGATTAGCAATTACATTCAAACATTAATATACTATATTATGAAAGCTGTGCCTCTCATTACTTAAAGGCAATGAACTGGATCTAAGCTAAGTTGGTTGTACGCAAGTCTCACTGAAATAACTTGTAAAAAGTTACTAATTTGTGAAAAGTTACTTATCTCAATCATTTTAAGTCTCACTGTTTTCAATGGAAACTAAGTGAAATGAATTTAATCTGAGTCCATTCCTGTCTATTTTACTTTTCCACAGTTTATTTGTAATCCCCACCACTGTAATTTAAAAGATCACTACCGGGAAATATTCTTAGTATTTATTTTAAAATCCACCAGTATCTCACAAGTCTTACCAACCTGCGTACCCCAAGCCACCAGCGTGACATCACTTCCGTTCTGAAGTACTTCAGCTTGAGAAAGTGGAATATAGTATGGATCCACTGGGACCTGCTCCACTGAACAAATGCAAAGCAAAGAAATTTAGATTCTCTAAATGTAAAACATTTAAATTTACAGATACCTAAAGATATTATGAAGCAATATCTACTAAACCTTTAATAGATGTGATATAAAATACAACATGTAAGACCTCAGCTTGAAACAGCACTGCTTAACACAGGCTTTATTTGTTTTATTTTTGCCAAAATATTTTTTATTTAGCCCCCAAAAAATTGATACTATAATAATGACACAAAGGTTACACAAGAAAGCACAAAAAAGACAACAAAAAAGAGAGATACAAAGCAAAATTATTTGTAATTATAAAACTTATATAACCAAAAGGAAAAAGAAAAAACCACACCAAAGTAAGATGGAGAAAAAGGAGGGGAGAAATATAGTTGATTTCCCATTTCCTGGAATTTAGCAAAAGACGGAGACTTTAGTTCATCTCAGTCCCCATACTATTGGCAAACTTTAGTTAACTCTCATAAACCACCACATTCTTGGTTTCTATCTACTGGATTATGCTGTAATATGAGTAGCTTACAAGAAATGCTTTCAGCAAGATAGGATATTGTAACACACTGAAAGGAGAAAGATAGGAAGGCAGTTCAATGCTGCACTAGAAGGAAGCAGAAAACCAGGAAGGATTCAAGATAGGAGTGGGCAGGAATGAGGAAACAAAACGGAATGAGGAAAGCCGAAATTAATGACACAACCCCTCCTGCTACAATGCAAACGTTTATCCTATATTATATTCAGCATCTCAAATCTTGAGAAAAAAGCTGGTTAAATTAAAATAACTTAACCCAGTTTTTACAGAGAACGTTAATATTTAAAATTATATACATAACCAATTAAATGTAAAAATCTAATGTGGGTAAACCAAGTCTACGCATAAAGCTGCAGTGTGTTGATTACCAGCCACAGAAAATAATTTCAAAAACAAGAAAACTTCCACTGTCACCCCAGGATTCTATGGTGCAAACACAAATGAGGGCTAAGTGTCAACAGCAGACTGACTGCATCCCAGCCCAAACCTTTGGTTGAACTTATCCGCTGGTCTCAGGAACCAGAATGAGGATAGACCAATATCATTCCACATATTGGAGGCCACATGGGTAGAAAAGAGCAGCTCCAAATATATTCATTTGTTTCATTTCTATACGACAATATTTATTATCACGCCTTTTGTCATAGGTTCTCCAGGTAAAAATTAATTTAAGCAGTTCATATTTAACAGTAATGGTTATTTAAGCACAATAAAAAAACATATTAAACAATTTAACAAGTGAAAACAAAATAGATAAAACTAGCATACCGTATTTGCTGGCGTATAAGACACACTGGTGTATAAGACGCACCCCATTTTTGAAGGTTATTGTTTGGGAAAAACTTTTTTGTACGCGTACATCTTACATGGCTGCGAGGCTTCCCCCTCCCTCATTCCATTCCATTTCACCTCAGGAAGAGTTCTCCCCATCACAGCAAAATGTATATGAAAGAGAGAGGGCTGTCTAGGGAAGCCTTGAGGGAGTGTTCCTTTTGCCTCTCAGCTCCTCCCCTGCCTTTTTTAGGCATAAGGAAAATGCCTAGAAAAGGCAGTAGAGGGTCCAGGGGCGGAGCTAGCACCCACAACGGGCTTCCCCAGCCCCTCCTCTGCCTTTCCTACGCATTTTCCTTATGCCTAGAAAAAGGCAAGAGAGGGTCCTAGGGACAGAGCCAGCACCCATGTGGGGCTCCCCAGCCCCTCCCCTGCCTTTCCTAGGCATTTTGCCTCACGACAGGAAAGAGGGGTGGGCAAAGCCCCATTGGAGTCCTCCTTTCTCCTCCTCCCTTTGGTATGTATTTTGCGTCAGCGTGGGGGAGGGTAAAAGGGGGGCTTCCATTGACACTCCCGGCTTCTCCGATGCACCCCATTTTTAAGGACTATTTTTTGGGGGAAAAGTGTGTCTTATACAGTGCCAAATATGGTATGTAAACACTGGGAAAAAAATTATTAAAGGCTTTAATAAAAAGCCATTTTTAAACTTGGTACCAAAGAAGCTATGTGTCAATCACAGCTCCAAGAGCAGGACATTAAACAGCCAGCAGAAAACGCCTTCCCCTTCTCTGGAAACCATTTGTAAGTTAAATTTTCATTGCCACACTAATAATGCAGCAAAACGAGTGTCTGGGACAAATGCTGCTATACACTGTTACAAGTCTACTAGCAAATTGTAAAATGCTTCAAGATTTTTCTACAATATGCATTTTAACTCCCTGTACGATTCACTCCCACCTTTTAACAATTTTATCAAATTATCAGAACATAAATAATAATTATGGCCTGCTTTTAACTCTTGAAATCACATGTTTGTGAGTTAACTATACAAACACAACACTATAATTTCAAAGGGACAGCTATGGCTGGAAACAACACTTCCTAAAATTGCATGCTTGGTTCACAAAGGTCTCCTGACCAAAAGAAATCTGCCTGTGCAACTGGATCTGTTAATTTTCTATAAATTCCTTCCTCTCCCCTGCAGCTCCCTGCCAAACTGCATGCCCTTCCAGAGAGGCTCTCTAAGCATGATTTTTAAGGGGTGCAAAGTACAATTAGAACCGTTGACATTTCCTATTTTTGTTGAATTATTTTTCTTCATCCAATACTTCGTCTTACGGACTATACTTTGAAAACTTTGCTAAAATAAAACTAACTTAAAAATTCCAATTTGATTCATCTTAGTTTCACTCATTAGCTTAAATCAATGCAATGAATGAAGGACCATAGAAAACAGAAAAGTACTTGAATATATCTTATTTATACCACAATCTCTTATTCACCATTTTATCATTATCAATGGCATCTGTGTTTAATGACATAACGTTGATGAAGTAACTATTTTAGGTTTAGCATTTTCAATTATAGTTTCCACGTGCAATTTTGCTCCCTCTGCCAACCCACAGAACACCACACTGAAATTATAGTGAAATATTCTGAGAATAATTGTCAGTCTCTCCTGGCATATTTGTGTTAAAGTTGCAGGAGTGAGCCTAAGAGTGTTGAAGTATTTTGTCTAGTGGACAAGAAAGTTTTTACTATGCATTACTTCTCCAAAACCTCATATTTTGCAGAAGCTTCAAATTCATAGCCATGCAACTAGAAGAT
This sequence comes from Cyclura pinguis, assembly GCA_030412105.1. NCBI lineage: Eukaryota > Metazoa > Chordata > Lepidosauria > Squamata > Iguanidae > Cyclura > Cyclura pinguis. The sequence continues at coordinate 127,349,027 of CM059599.1, forward strand.
ACAAGCTTCTCCAAATTAGCAGCACTAGCATAATTTCCTTGAAGGGATAAGCAGATGATAAAATCAGAAATTCTACTACCATCATGCTCAAAGAATTAACATGGGTAACCACCCTTGGTCCAGAGACTGCACACACACACACACCACATCTGGGAGAGCTGTATCTCTCTCATCGTCTCTCACCACCGCCCCAAACTCACACAGACTATTACCTCTGATTAATATCATGCTTTCTCAAAAAGTCCACAGCAATATTCTACCTCTTTAAAAACTCTGAGGTAGGTTCAGAAATTCTGAATGCACAAGAGCAACCTAGTGAATTTCATGCAAATCAAAGGACATGAACTAGAATTTTCCACACCAGACTCCATATCTGCATGCTGTTTATCTGTGGGGCTGAGTTAAAACTAGTAGTTCCTTCACATTCCAATTCAGTGGTGCAACTCAGATTTTTAAAAAATGAGCATAGTTGCAAACTGAATAGCAATGGCAGCTAGCGAACTACTCAGAGAAGTGGTGGGTTCTCATGGTGGATATCTCTTTGGAAGGCTAGAGTTCTGGATTTCCTATACTGGCCTAGATAGCCTGCTAGGTCTCTTCTAGCTCCAATTCTACGAACATTCACAAATATTCATGCATTTTGCAGAACAAGAATTTTATTTTCCACTGCAGTAAGAAAACATCTGTTCATCTGAACACTGGTTAAAAACAACTAGCTCTTCCATCTTACCTGCCATATCACTATAACAACCAATGATGTAAATCATTTATTTCTACACCACTCATGTCATATATAATAGAATTAAATGAAACTGAAAAGGTCATGAAGCATAAGAATAGATTCTCCACATGACAGTTAAACCATGATAATGTCAAGATGACTGTTTTTTAACTCCTTCACATTTCCACTATGTGAAGTTGACACAGCAAGATGATACCAATTTTTAAAAAAATAATTAAATGTTTCTCTTTAAATATGTATGTTTTCTTAAAAGCAGTTTTCTTTTGAATAAAGTCACAGTAGCAGCATTCTACATTTACATTATCAAAATCATAACATACACAGTGTTGATTTCCCACATTCACAAGTCTCAAACAACAATCACTACCACTATCAATTCAAGGATACTCAAGTATATTTTTACTATTGCCATTAATGCTACACATCATGAACTGATGTTTGGTCCAGACTTGGCAGATCCATGGGATTCAGATCAGTCAAAACTTAAGCCCTACTAATTTAAAGGCTAGAACCATCACTGATTTTCTTATCTCATTTTTTGTCTCAAATGTTTTCAGTAATGGAATGCAAGGAACACCATCTTTCTGTGGCACCCCAACAGTATGAAAGATCTATTTTCATTGTAGCTAACATTCATGCTATGCTAGCATCACAGAAAGTGATGGAAAGTGGAACGTCAAAAATCTCCCTGATCTCTTCCATTACCTCCCACTAACAAATGTTGCTATCACAGGATCACAATCCGGCAAAATAGCCTAGCACATATTACTATGTGTACAAAAGCCACCCTCACCATGCCAATTTGTTGTTGGAGAGGTATCTAAAGGACCAGATCTTTCCATGAGGATCTGTCCATACAAATCTTCCTCTGAGGCCTGCTGTACACTTCAATATCAAAATGGTTATGCCAGTGGTAAGATGAGGCGGGACCATAGTGCTCTAACCTTTAGCAAAGGGAGGTTAGACTAGTTCCATCTCTGCTTAATTTTAGGCAGGTAGTGAAAAACATTTTTATATTTTACTTTTCATTTAAAGAAGGTAATGATTCAATTCCACTCTTGATGTCAAGCCATTTTTACTCTGTTTTTAATACTGTTCATTGTAAAAAAAAATGTGGCTTTAACATTTTAGTTAGTTTTTATGTCCACATGTATAAGTGGTGAAAGGCAGCTTATAAACATTCTCATATATGCATGAAAGCATAACAGCGGTGTATCTAAAATTCCATTCACTAGAAACATAAAGCTCTTCCAACTCTATCACCAGTTTATCCATCCTTATACTCTGTTTGGTCAATACTGTAACTTCCCAAATAAACAGTGAAATAATCCCCAATCTGAAACCACAGACTTAGTGGGTGGCATTTCATACTCCTACCTAATTCTTCAGTAACTAAGAAAACTGAAAGCCAGTGTGGCTTGAGCATTGGACTATGGCTCTGGAGAACAGGATTCAAATCTCCTCTGAACCATGGAAACCCACTGGGAGACCTTGGGCAAGGCACACTCTTTTAACCTCAGAGGAAGCCAAAGGCAAATCCTCTTTAAACAAATGTTGCTAAGAAACCCCTGTGACAGGTTCGCTTTAGGATTCCCATTAAGTCAGAAATGACTTTCAAGCATGCAACAACAAAATTAAGACTAGCATCCAGTAACCTCCCGTCTAACAAACCAAAATGCTCCCAAAGGAAGCATATGCAGAACCCAATCTGACCACTAGGAGCATCACTGAACCCACTGCACTTAATGTAAATATAGGATTAACAAATAAACATAAGATTACTGGGTAAATCATAAAATTCTTAATTTCAAAGCAAATGTTGGAGAAACAATAAATAAGGGTAAAAAATGTCTGGAAAATTAGCACATACTCCTTTACATGCAAACACAGAACATTTTTATGCTGTATGAGGACACATTTTTACCTGCTGCTCTGTATAGTATCTTTGGTTCAAAGAATATGCAAGGGTTTTTATCTTCTATGCATGATAGCAAAAGGCCTTTAGCTTCAATAGGACCTCTTGGAACAACAATCTGAAAAAAAAATGCATTAATGTACAAAGCAAAAATTTATCCGCCCTCTATGTGGGAGTGCAAGACTCCCACAAAAGTGAAAAAATTGCAAATATCAAAATGTGTGTTTGTCTGTAGGAATGGTGCCAAGAATGGTGGGGAGAACAGGCACTCAGGGGCCAAACCAGGTCAGGGAAAGGAGAGGGAAGGGAGTGGGTAGGCATGGTGGCCCTGTACTTTCTCTCTCATGCCCATCTCCTTCATTGGGTTTCAGCGGGGTGAGCATCAGGAAACAGTTTGCAGTGCTGAGAAACTGGGCTGCAATCTGTCCTTAACTGACCAAGCAGCAGCTGGTAGAGGAAGAGGAGGAACAGGGGTGGATTTTTAAAGGGCTGTATGCCCTGATCAGAGTTGCTGAGAGGGAAGGCTTCCCTGGAAAAGAAGTGCCTACAGTGCAGGTGTGCGGGGAACACAGGGGCTTAAGAAACTCACAAGTAACAAATTCATGAAAGTTAAACCCACAAATGTTGAGGGCCAACTGTACTTGTATTTTAAATGTTAAGAACTGCCATTATTGAAAGATCAAAGCTGGCACAAAAACTAAGAATAGTCCACAACTCTACACTGGAACTAGTGTAGCCAAACACGTCTGTTAGAGTATACGTCAGAGCTTTCCAAATTTTTGATCTTGGTGACACACTTTTTCAACATGCATCATTTCGCAACACAGTAATTCAGCTTTACTAGCAAACCAGAGATACCTAGAGGCATATCTAGGGTAAGGAAAGGCAACCCCCCTAGATTCTACCCTGCTGCCATTGCCCTCACCAGGAAAGGCCCCAGCAAGAGTGACAGCAGGGGAAAAGGCAGCCCCTTCCCACCCGGTCCTTGCCCGCTGCCATTGTTCTTGTGGGGGAAAGGCCCCAGTGAGAGCGATGGCAGGGGGAAAAACAGCCCCCTTCCAGCCAGTTCTTGCCCACTTCCATTGCTCTTGCCAGGGAAAGGTCCTAGCAACAGTAACGGCAGCGGGCCTTTCTTGGCTGGGGAGGCAATACACCAACACGTTACAGGCGACACACTAATGTGTTGCAACACACCATTTGGAAAGCCCCGGTATACATGACTACCAGAAAATTGGTGAGGGAGAGCCACCACATTCTTTGACACAACAACCACACCACAGAGCAATTCTTTACTACATCCATGTTAAGCACAGAAGCAACCGAGAGTCTCTGCAGTCTTTATTTTTCTAATAATTAACGGGTCGGACTACCTTTTCAACTCAAATATGACCTGCTTCAGTAGCTGAGAGAATTAGTGTGGCAGAAAGTTATCCCGACAAAACTATGACTTAGTTAATACAGAAACAGCTCCTCAAAATCACCAGCACCGAAACACTACTATACTACCACGTTGCATCAATTGTCAAAAGCAATTATTTTAGGATAGCTTTGAGTCTGATGCTCAAAACAGTATTCTGCACCTAAGATGCATTCATATGTTCAGTACTACTTGCCTCATTTGTTGTTGTGTGCCTTCAAGTCATTTCCGACTTATGGCGACTCTAAGGCAAACCTATCATGGAGTTTTCTGGGATTAAGAATGTGTGACACCCTCAGTGTCACCTAATGGGTATCCACGGCTGACCAGGGAATCAAATCCTGGTCTCCAAGGTCAAAGTCCAAAGCTCAAACCACTACAGCACATTTGCTCTGTTACTGGAAAATACGACCTGAATGTCAGCATTAACTGAAAATTGATTTACTTCTCTGGTTTAACATTAGTACTTTTGGAATGGCAGCATGTTGTATTATCACAATGCTTTTAGATCATGGTCAGCTACTTTTTTATACTGTTTGAAGGCAGCACACATGATTCCTTGGTCTTAAGAGCACTGCACAGATCCTTCTCCAGTCACCTTACTAGCAATAAGTTCCTAGATGACAATGTTACACTGAGCAGTGCGTGTGTGTGTGTGCATATATAGAAAGGTTTGCAAAGCAATTATTCTAAGATATGAGCCCTCCCTTGAAGGGATACGTTCCAGCAGAAATGGTACCAAAGGGCAATCTATTTAAAAATAAACACATTAATTGGTTCTCTCTTCTTTCAAACTGGACTACAACTCTTCTTTATGCATGCACAGTGCAACAACTTTTCCTCCTCCAAAGAACAGCCGCACACAGATCCTTAACTCTCAAAGTGAAGTCCCTGCTCTCACATTCATGCATGTTTCATTTATGTAAAAGAAAAGAAAAAGAAAACCCTTAAGAATAACAGAGAAATTAGAAGTACATCATCAGATCTATGTATAAGTTAATACAATAATCTTTTAAGTCATTGAGGACTATTTATGAAAAAATAGTTACAAAAAAAGGTAAAAACACACAATATTATGGTAAAATCCTTACTGTACCTTTAGCCCTGGACAGTGGGCAAAAAAGGCTTCTGGGCTCTGGGAATGATATAAGGCACCATGACCCACACAACCCCAAGGGGCTCTTATTGTCAGACTTCCACAGTTAAAGAGATCTCCAGAACGATAACGATACTTTGCTGCCTCATTAACTATCTGAGGAAAAAACGTGTTCATACGTAAATATGTAAAAATGCATGCATATAAACACACATGAATATAAACACACACACACACAAAATGAAGAAATAATCTGAAGCGTAAAATGTTCCATTTTATATATTTACATTTTATACAATTCTATATACATATCCATCCACATATTAGCCTTTTAATATAATCTGTGTTCTATGATACAATATTAAGCAGAAACAAAACACTCCAAATTGCAAGAACAAGGGTAATGTCCTACTTTACGTGAAAAAGAAAGGCATCTGGCATAAGGGATCTTTCCTGTTCCACTGAGTAGCAGGGAACTGTGACGCATTATATTTTTACACTATATAGTAGAAGGAAGGAATTGTGTGAAACTGGGTACTAGGATCTTGCACCACTCACAACTGAGTTATAATTCCGGGGATACCCCCCTCACACACACACACACGGCATGACTGTATGATCCGACCCATAATGTTGAGCAGGTCATCTGGAAAGGATTTTCAGGCAATACAGATGACTGCAAAGGGGAGGGAATGATCCCTTATGTAACTGGAAGCTTCCTCTCACTCACACAACATTGGCCATCACTCCACGTATCCATAAGAAAGCATTTCTTTCTTAAGATGACTGTTATAGGCTGGACACTATTTTTGTGTATATTTTCCAAAATATAAAGCCCTGAAGCCCATATAATGAAAAATGAAAAGGAATAAAGTGTGAGTGATATCTTCACAGAGTTAACAGCATTTAATGAAACCTCTTCTGAGTGTTCAGCCACTCAAATATCAACAATAAGTATACATATAAGATAAAGAACAGAAGAGTCATTTCAACAGATAAAAATCTGAAAAGGTGTACAATCAGCCCTCCACATTTGTGGGTTTCACTTTTGCAGATTTGATTATTCACAGATTATTTGCTGTCACCTCTGCTGCCGCCCTATGCCATTTTAATAGGCACTGCAAGCTTTGTGAGACTGAAAAACTGTGAAAGAGGCTTGTAAGTCCCTATTAAAAATGGTGTGGGGCAGCAGTGGAGGAGGCAGTAAGCCCCACCAGCCACCCACTTCTGCCTTGTGAAGGAACCCTGATGCCTCAAAGGAATCCATGGTGGGTTGAATATGGTGATCATACTTTTTTTGCAAGTTAAATATGGTTCAAGAGGGCCTAGAGTTATTCACAATTTTTGCACATTCACAGGGATCCTGTGCCTCTAACACTAGCAAATGTGGAGGGATGACTGTACTTAAATCAGTAGTATAATCCTTAATCACGCAGTCTCCTAATGGCAGTTAGCCAGAATAACAGTGACCAGTATCACATCAATGGCCTGTCAAAAGACCAGTTAAAGTCTTATGTGATTGTAAAAGTAACAGTCCAGTACAAAGGGCAAGTAAAATCTCATTTCAAATTGAATGATGGGTGACATTAAATAGACTATTACAAGTCTTGTCTAACTGACTGAGACCAAGAGCCCAACTTTATCTTGCTGGTGGTGATATGATATTTCAAGACACCCTGGCAGTTCTCCCATTAGATAGAAAGTATAAACTGGGTGTGAGCTCCACAAACAGAGAGAAGATGCCTCCGTACACATTGAGTTTCCTCCACATAAGAAATAGGGGTTAGGATGCTTCAATAAATATGATTCCTTACATGTAAAGCCTTTATGAAACTTTTTTTTTCTCTTTTTGGGTGGGATATATGTATTACATTTTATTTGTTTATTATAGAAAAACATAAAATACCACACAAACTAAATGAACAGAGAAAATATAACATGAAAAAAGCATTCACACAGTTACAAACCAAAACTAAATAATAACTACAAAAACAACAAGATTATGAATATCAGTCCAAACCAGTAAACAAATAACTATACATAATTAAAAAGGTGGTTTCTATCCCTGTTGCCAACAACCCATAGTAACTCTAGAGAACCACTAATTAGATAAATCAAAATTATCATTAAATTTTATATTTGTTGCTTAAGTTTAATTCTACAGTAGAAAACAGTAAATCTAATAAAATCGGTACATACACTATATGTATGTATGTATGTATGTATCTATGATCCTCTTGAAAGAGAGTAGAAATGTATGCTACTGTTGTAATAATGTAAATAAATAGCCAGAATTATTACAAGGCCATGTCTGAAATTCCTTTTTTTCTTTTCTTTTAATTAGAAATTTTACATAAACAAAACAAAACAAAAAACAACCAAACAACCAAACCGAAACAGTTCTCCCTCCACATTCGCGGTTTTTACTTTCGCGAATTTGATTATTTACAAAATGCCCATTTATCTCCCCCTCCCATTCCCGGGCCTGGGCCAGTGGCAAGAGGGTGCAGGGAGTGCAATTACCCATTCCCTTTGCTCCTTCTGCCACTGCTGAGAGTTCCCCTGCTGGCCTTCCCCTTGCCCCCACCCATCCTATCCCAATAGCATGGGTGGGGGGAGGCACATGAGACAGCCAACGGGGAAAGAGCTTCCCCGCTAGCTTTCTCCTCGCCCCCACCCACATGATCGCGAGGAGGTGGGGAGAAAGCCAGCAGGGAAGCTCTTTCCCCATTGGCGGTCTCCTGCGCCCACCTCCACCTGCAAGATCCCAATCACACAGATGGGGGTGAGGAGAAAGCCAGTGGGGAAGCCGCTTTCCTGCTGGCTGTCTCCTGCGCCTCCCCCCACCCATGCCAACAGGATTGGCTGAGTGGGGGCGAGGGGACAGCTTCCCCACTGGCTTTCTCCTCAGCCCCAATCGCACGAGTGGAGGTGGGCGCAGGAGACAGCCAGCAGGGAAACAGCTTCTCCGCTGGCTTTCTCCTCGCTTCCACCCACGCGATCGGGATCACGCAGGTGGAGGTGAGCGCAGGAGACATCCAGCGAGGAAAGAACTTCCCCGCTGGTTTGCTCCTCACCCCCACCCGCGCAAGGAAACAGCTTCCCCGCTGGCATTCTCCTCACCTCCACCTGCACAATCAGGATCGTGTGGATGGAGGTGAGCACAGGAGAGAGCCAGCAAGGAAACAGCTTCTCTGCTTGCTTTCTGCTCACCTCCGATTGCACGAGTGGATGTGGGAGCAGGAGACAGCCAGCGGGAAAACAGCTTCCCTGATGAAACAGCTTCCCCAATCATGCGGATGGGTGCGAGGAGAAAGCTCTGTCCCCGCTGGCTCTCTCTTGTGCCCACCCTATCTCTGGTGGGTGGGGCCCATGGTTATTTGTGTTTTTTTCACTTTCATTGGGGTTCTTTTTCCCTATCTCCCGTGAAAGCAAAGGGCCCACTGTATAATAAAAACAAACAACAAATTGACTTACATATTCAATTATACTAAACACACACAAAAATTTATACATATATACCATACTTAAACTAAACTGATAATCAAATTATACTAAACAACAAAAACTACACCTAATTAAAAATGGCCCCTACCCTTGTTGCAAACAGCTCCAAGATATGAAAACGTACTTAACTTAGATTCATTACTTTCTACTGTTTTAAATTTGTTGCTCCTTTTATTTATATTCTCAAACCATTTTAATATCTGAATTCCCTAAATTGCTTATATTCCACAAATTTCCATTTCAAAAATCAATATTATTAACTATATTGAAATACTATTATTTAATTCCACTATATTATTTCTCTCTTTAATCAAATCAATCTTAAACTCAATTATAACAACAACTTATAATCATATTCCCTTGGGGAGAAAAGTGGGATAAAAATAAAGATGGTAATAATAATAATAACAACAACAATAAGATGAAGAAGAAAGATACTGAGAAAAATATTAATATTACTATTGTTGTTGTTGTTGTTGTTAATAATAATAATAATAATAATAATAATAATAATATTTTTCTCAGTATCTTTCTCAGGATAATAAAACATACTACAAAAGTTTTTTTTTTAAAAAAGACACAGTATTGCGCATACATTGCTGATCTTGTACAATATTGTTCATGAGAGTGGCGTAAATTCTTTTTGCATGGTAGAAGGAGCAGCAGCAGCAATCACAAGCATCAGTGCAGTCATACATAGTTCCTGTGCTTCTGCAGTATGCAAAATGCTACCCAGTTCTGGCAATTCCATCTAGCAGCTACACATTTCTAATGTCTGCTGTCTATGTTCAATCTCATCTATGACAATTTTCACTACTTTACAAGGAAATAATTCAACAGCATTGAAATTTTTCACATCATCAGCATTCAAAAGTATACACTAACCTGATCAAAAGCAGGGAAAATGTAGTCAGCAAACTGGATTTCTGCAATGGCAGTAGCACCAGTGACAGCAATTCCAATCCCAAATCCTACAATTCCTTGTTCACATAAGGGAGTATTGAAGACTCTGTCTTTACCTACAAAAATTAAGTATTTTTTAATAAACTTAAAAAAAATAAGTTTCTATGGTGGCTTTGTAGAATGTTATATAACATAAAATACACTTTTGAATACATTGTATCCGACGAAACACAGAGATGGCAAGCTAGTAACTGATACATGAATTACTTCTAAGTTACAAATAGTGAGAAAAGGGGAAAAAAGCTTTTAAAATTAAGCTCTGAAGATTAAAGAAATGGACCACACACTGTCAACTCACCATATTTGTCTCTCAAGCCAACAGTGCATCTGAAGACTCCACCAAAGGACACATCTTCCCCAAATATCACTGCAGGTGTACAATAAGGAATGAAATAAGTGCTTGCTCAGATATAAGTTGCTAACCAATGAGAATCAAAATCATTTAAAAAATTAACAATAAAAAGGAACGTCCAATTCAGTCTTACAGGTTTCTCATGGCACAAGACTCTTCACTTCTCAGTTGTCAGAAGCCACTGTAATCTTCCTTTCTCTCTCTCTCTCTCAAAATATAGCTATGTGAATTTTGTAAATGTAAGACACTACAGCCATAGACTGCTTCCATGAGAAACAACTATAAAATCATTAGGACTGTGAAATATACAGGTTGAGAAGACATTGCCTCAATTCAGCCTGAACAATGAAACAGAATGGTGGAGTGTGATGTAAGCCCGCACAGTGACACACAAAACCTTTAATATATGAACCAGATTTTATACATGAGCACATGAGAGACTAAAGAGAGCCACTTCTGTGGCTGAACCGCAGAATGGAGAGAAAAATGATGAAATGATGAAGAATGATGAAAAATACATCCTAACTAACAGTTACTTTGTTTGCACTGGAGCTGTATGTTAGAGCAGGGCAACTGATGCCAATCCTGCACAACACTGTTTAAGTGCAACTTTTAACTAAATGGTACAAATTACGGCATACCAATGTTCACTTAAATAACACATAACAGATGGAAACCTGATAGTGCACTAGGCTAATGACACTATGTAAGAATGGCAGCAGTAAGGAGAATGTTGTGGATGCAGCAATCATGAACAAAGCTAGAGAAATATGCTGGTCAGAGGGGGAGAAGTTTGTCTTCTCATTACCACTGGGTGACCCTAGAAAAAGTGAGCACGTTAGCGTATTTGACAAACACGACTCCTGCAATTCCAGGTGGAGAATTATTTAGTCTACTTAAAGCAAAAGGAGACCAGCTCCAGCAGAATCTCTTGAACTAGGGGAATAAATATTGGGACGGCAAATACAGTTCAATGTACAGTGGGCTCTTGGTATCCACCAGGGTTTGGTTCCAGGACCCCCACCATGAATATCAAAATCTGTGGATGCTCAAGTCCCATTATATACAATGGCACAGGAAAACAGTATTCCATATATAAAACAGCAAAATCAAGGTTTGCTTTTTGGATTTTTTAAAAATATTTTCAAGCCATGGATGGTTGAATTCATGCATACAGAATCCGTGGATATAGAGGGCCAACTGTAAGTATAAAGTATATAAATTTGGAAGGGGGGAAATCCTCACACACGCTAATATGATTGGAAATCCTAAGGGCCACATAATCAAAAATTCAATCTACTGGGAACTAATATCAATCTACTTGGGGAGTTGATCCCACTATAGAAATCATGGGAATCATTGGGAAATGAACTGAAAATAAAAATGCCAGTATCATACCATCCTTACAAAAATCCATAGTGCAATCACCTTTGCAATGCTGTATACTGTTCTGGTCATCACACCACAAAAAAGGAAACTATAAAACAGAAAAAGTGCAGGACAGTGTAACTGGAATCGCTTCCGCAAGGAAAGGCAATGTTATTTGGGATTTTTTAGCTCAGAAAAATAGAGGCTAAGAGGGAATATAATTAATGTTTTTAGAACAGGAGTGGGTAAAATATGGTCCATGATTTGCCCTATTGTGGCCTTTGAAGATCCCCCATCAAATTTAATATTTTTTGCTGATGTTTGGCAAAAATACACCCCAAAGCACCAAAATCATCACAAACACATAGCTGAAAATAAAGTAGGGTGGGGAGAAAGTGTTTTTTTCCCTCCCACTTTCATAAACATATCTCCATATTCCCAAGCTCTATGATCGGCAGACCCACTACCATCCCGGGCACGCCTAGTGAGAACACAAGAGAGAGCTTCCTCAGTGGCTGCTCCCAAGTTATGGAATTTCTCTCCCCCAGAGATCCAGTTGTACCTCACCCTGATGTATTTCTGCTATCAGTTAAAGATCTTTTTATTTAAGGAAGCTTTGGGGTTTTAGTGTGCTGCAGCGTGGAAAGCCTTTGATGGGAGTGCCCATAATGTTTTTATTTTATTATATTTTAAGCATCTTTTAATGGAGTTTTGACATTTTTTAAATGTTGTTTTTAACTTTTGTTTTTGAAATAAAAATTTAGTCTAATTGTGCTTTGACGTTTGTATTAAGAATTTTTTAACTATATTGCTATTTTAAAACGTATGCTGCCTTGGATCCCATGCTAGGAAAAGGGGGGGAATAAAACAAAACAAAACAAAAAACAATATGAGAGACAAGGGTTACCCTATGAAGCTGGACAGTGGAATATTAAAGACAGATAAATGAAGCACTTTACAAAGCACACAGAATCTGTGGAAGTCACTGCAAGATGTAGAGATCATTGTTAACCTGGATAGCTTTGAAAAGAAATTAGACCAAATTCACAGAGAATAAGGAGATTGATGTATACCAGTTGTTATGATTACACATGCTTTTGAACACTAGTTACTGAGGAACATGAGCAGAAAACTGCTAATGCACTCTTGTCCATTTGTAGATTTCCATCTGTCAAGCTGCTGCATAAATAGAATGCTGCATAAACAGAATGCAGCACCAAAGAAGTCTGATCCAGCAGAACTCTCATGTCAGTTAGAAAGAAAACCACATCAGTAATTTACTAGAAGAGCAACAAGATCTAATGTAGAAAGATGCTTCTCTTCTACAAGCACAAATAGTATTTTCAGTGGTAAAATCCCTACACTTTACCCACTCTGACCAATCTACCTACACCAGATTGTTTCACTTTAAGCTTCCTTTCCATGTTTCAGCCCCCAGCTGCAGTAAAGGGAAAAAAATCAGGAACCTTCACATTTAAGAGCACACAGACAACAGATGAGGCTTCTAAGCAAAGCATTTCCACTAGGATCACAGTATAAAACTATACCTGCAGTTGGATCTCTGGCTAAGGCATTATCCAAGGCACTTGTTATAGACTGGAAAAGGTTCATTTTCTGTGTTTGGCCTGTACAGAGAGAAGACATAGATAAAGCAAATTGTTTAAGAAATTTAAATACCAAATACTTTCAATAATTATTTCCAGTCCACACCAGCATGGTTCATTTGGAAATCTTCAGGGCTTGTCACGATCCAGTAACTTCTGCTATTCACAGCTCTCTATCATTGTCTATACTTCAGCAAATGTCCATAAGATAACAGTGAGATTCACTTGCTAATTATCACTATGCTGGAATAAAATGGGTTCCGGTCAAACGAAACACATGGGGCTGGATCCAGATTTACACTCAGTACACTTCTAGCTGGCATTAGAAAGGAATAAAGAGACAAGCTGTCTCCACTTTTCCCTTCCCCCTGCAATCTCAAACGCCACTTCCCACATTCTTCCAAAAGGTTTTGGGACTATATGAGATAATATGGAACATCGTGCTCTACTGGTTCTCACCACTAACAGAAGAAACCATTCCAACTGTAGATGGAAATCCACAAAGTGCAGTATGGCTTTTAAACACAAAATCCACAGCGCTCAGCTATCAACAATATTTTCAATCTGACCTGCTTGCAATTTAAAAAGTTAGTGCTCTCAGGTATCCAAACACTATATGATGAAATCTTGAACACTGCATAAAAATAATCTCTGAAAAGTTCAGGTTCAGTATTCTAATTCAGACTCATAAGTACACCATTGGCATAAATATTCATAAATGCTGATACAGGTCCAGTATTTGTACAGGAATTTTGAAAAAATCAACAACATGACCTCTAGGAACAACTTCAAAATCATCCTCATATCAGAATGAAACACAGCCGCCCTGCTTTTATTCATCCGCCACAAAGAAATGGATACACTCTAAAGACATCACTATACACATGTAAAAGATACAGACCAGCTCTGTATCCTTGCTAAATTCTGGACTGACTTCAGCATTATATTTAGCAGGAGGATCACCATCAGAATGCTCCCAGTGATAAAATGAGAAAGAAGGTTATTTTCACCAACTCTTCTCTCGCACGGTAGCCTGCATCCCTGCTTTCCCCCACTGTTCTGAAGTCTCCTGACCTAAAGAGCAGATTCTCAGGTGACACAGGAAAACACAGGGGAAGGAAATGCTTCAACAGAAAAACCTTATTTCCTATTCAGCCTGTAGAGAAGCTCTGTGGAATCAAAAACTTCCCATGAGTGGAAGTGGTAATTCCTCACATGGGAGGATTTTCTGGTTCCAACACACTATGCAGAAGGGGGAGTGCCTAACCACCAGAGCACCCACCAGAATTAATCTAGCCTTGTATGTTACACAGATGATTCACACAGGAACAAGAGCTGCCCCTCACTTCAGTATGAGACGCACTAAACAGGGACTCTAAATGGACTAGCAAATAAATACGATTAACAGTTAATAGAACAACTTATGGAGAAATTGGTGTAATTATTTTTCTGCACAAAAGTATCCTATGCTTTCTTTTCTGCACATGGGGTGGGGACAGTAGTACAATCTGTTTCCTCTACTAAGGACCAATTAAAAGTATAGAGCTGTTCAACAGTGGAATAGGCTGCCTCAGAGGGGGTGGCTTCTCCATCTTTGGAGGTCTTTAAGTAGAGGTGGGATGGACATCTTTTAGGATTGCTGTAATTGTGTATACCTGCATGGCAGGGGGTTGGACTAGATGTCACTGTGGTCCATTCCAAATCTTAAGATTCTGCAGTTCTAAGGGTTGTGTCCTCCAAAAGAAACACTGTAAGAGTGTCCAAGGCTGTCTATCTTGTTTCATGCAATCAGCACCATGCACAAGATATAAACTCAAGATATTATCCAGTCCTAGAGTCCACATCTCGGGCAAGAACTTCTGCTTCTTCCACTACCCCATAACTATAGAAGCCCAGAAACTTTTTTTCCTCTAACAGCCCAACCTTTGTGGGCTGCAAGGTAAAGCAGGTGGGCGTTCCAGAAGGCACACACAGAGATGTAAAGGGACCCTTGTGAACTGAGACCACGCATCCCAGTCGAGGGCCCTTTCCCATTTCAGTTATCCATTCATTCATTCAATTTATATTCCGCCTTTCTCCCACCATGGGATCTAAGATGCCAATAGCTCTATGGTTCCCCTTTAACTGCCATAGCAACATCCTAAGGAATGCGAGGGACTGTAATTTGATGGAGCACTATAGCGCTCTGGGTGTGGCACTCAAAACACGCCTCTCTAACCTGCAAATCCCATGATTCCATAGGATACTGCCATGACAGCTAAAGTGGAATCACAGCGCTATGATTGTGCAGTGGGAAAGCAATCGTAGTTCCAGCCTTTTCACTCTGTACCAACTCGATATGAAACCGAGGCCACTTCCACACTAGCCTGTTATAGGGCAGTTCCGCACTAGACTCTTATAGTGCTATTATTCCGCTTTCAACATCCTACGGAATCCTGGGGTTTGCAGTTTAGGGAGGGGCCTCAAGGGCCTGAGGAAAGGGCCTGAGGCCGGGTCCACACGCACAGCGAGTTCAAGTGTTAGTAATATGGGGGAAAGGAATGTACCACTTCGGATGATGGCGGGAGGAGGACAGGGGGAAAATTTCCAGTGCTCCCTCAAATCAAAAGTCTCCTCATCAAGTAGAAAGCGAGCACGGCAGGAAGAAATGTTTCCACGCAACCAGGAAAGAACAAGTGTCCTTCAAATGAACGAACCCCGTCTGGAAGAGACGTGGCCCTCCCCCTCTGCCGCCCCAACCATTCCTTCGCCTCAGGTGCCAGGTGGGGAAAGGTGAGGCGACTGGGGACGTGGCGTCTCTTTTCCCCTCCCTCTTTATTAACAGCAGCGAGGAGCCCGAGCAAGGAGGACCAAACCGCTCACCATACTGGGTGGGCTCCGAGTCCGGTTGGAAAGTGAAATGCGCCGCATGTCTGCGGGGCGGAGACCGCGCAACCAGCCGCAGGTGAGGATGCGAAGCCGCCGCCGCCGCCACCCGCCGCAGCACGAGCCCAGCAACGGCCATGTCGGCCCCTCGAGGCGGAACCAGCCCCACGCGCTGCCCTGCTGGGAGGACGCCGAGCGCCAACACGCTGTGGAGAGGCGGGGACGCCCCTCGAGCAGTCTCATTGGCAGGGCAAGAGCGGAGGAGGGACCAATCAGAATTCTCCCCTACTGGGGCGGCTGTGTGTCCTACAAAGGCGGAGTGAGGGAGTCCCGGCTCGGAAAGAGGATGGGACTGGAACGCGCATGCGCGAGGGGAGAGTCTTGATTTGTTGGTGGGATAAAAGGCACGGGAGAGGGAAAGTTGGGAGGAGGGTATAGGGGAAGTAAAGGGAGCCTGTGGGTGTCATAAACTAAATAACCATAGGCTGAAGCTTCCTGGTTAGTCTTTGTCCCATGCTTTCTTTTTATCAATATGGTAAATGAGAATAAAGTGAACAGATGTACGTGAGCGAACTTCTGCACTATAGTCTTATAGCGCGATGATTCCACTTTCAACCTCCTATGGAATCCTGGGGTTTGCAGTTTAGGGAGGGGCCGGGCGGCCCCTCCCTAAACTGCAAACCCCAGGATTCCAT
Organism: Cyclura pinguis; assembly: GCA_030412105.1. Classification (NCBI taxonomy): domain Eukaryota; kingdom Metazoa; phylum Chordata; class Lepidosauria; order Squamata; family Iguanidae; genus Cyclura; species Cyclura pinguis. The sequence continues at coordinate 127,365,551 of CM059599.1, forward strand.
AGGAGGTTGAAAGTGGAATCATCACGCTATAAGAGTGTCGTGCGGAAATGACCTTAGCAACAGGATGCTTATCTCCACTTCGAAAACAAAAAGAGAGAAACAAAAGGCAGAATTCATATGCTTTCTTTCATAGTGGTTTTTCCCCCGGGGTGGGGGTTAGGAAGTAATTTACTTACTTAACAAATATGTAAAACGGGTGGGGAATCTCCTGGCCCTCCAAATGTTCTGAACCACAGGTGGTACCAGCCTGAGAACCACGGTAAAGAGTGATGAAAGTTGTACTTTAGGCATTTGGAAAACACCACACTCCTAGCTGCTGTGATGAAGTGGTGCTGCTGCTGGAAAGGTCTCCCGTGTCAGACAGGCTTTTGCTGAGGAGCCAGACTGATAAATGTGCCAAAGAGCTACCAGGCCGCAGGGGTGATAGGGGGTGACACTGGCAGAGGATCTCCAAGAGACAAGAGGAATGGCACCACAGCTAACGCTTGTTAGTACTGTGCAGAAGGAAGCACAGTACACACCCTTTGAATGTCTTTTACCGGGAAACCCTATGATGAGACAATCCAAAATGAAACAAGAGATAGTGCCCGAAGATGGGTTTCGCAGGTTGGATGGCACTCAACAAGCTACTGGGGTACAGCAGGTAACAACTCTGAGTAGTGCTGTGACTACAAACGCCACTGGAGTGAAAACTAAAAGACATTCAGCTTTTGACATGCTTGGAGGGAAAAGGAAAATCTGAAACTGCACATCACATGTTATAAGAACATGTAATGTGAGGAACATGAATCAGCAGGAGCTAGACATAGGAAAACAAGAAATGAAATGTATAATCATTGCACTAAGTGGGGAGAGTGATCTAAAATGGTCAGGAATGGGACATTTTGAATCAGATAATAACACAGTGTTTTACTCAGGAAATGAAAATCTAAAGATATAATGAAGTATTTGACTGGCTGCCATCAATAAGATTTCAGGTAAATCTATCAATATAACCATAATCCAAGTTTATGCTCCAACTACTACAACAGCAGAAGAAGACATTGAAAGATTTTGTGCTGGTGTCCAGGAGGAAATTGACCACACGCCTAAACAGGACTTCTTGTTAACTATGGGCAACCGGAATTTAAAAGTAGGAACCAAGAGCAGAATAAAAGATTGTAGGAAAACTCAGCATAGGATCAAGAAATGAAGTAGGAGAATGACTGACTGAACTTTGTGAGGCCAACAGTCTGTTCATCGCAAGAACATTCTTCAAGCCACCCAAGAGGCAGGTTTGTACATGGATATCACACGTGGTCACTATAGCGATCAAATAGACTGCATAATTGGAAGCAGAAGATAGAGAAGCTCCTTTACAAAAACAAGACCAGGAGCAGATTGTGGCAAGGACCATGAATTGCTGATACTAAAAAAATCAGAGTAAAGCTAAAGAAGAACACTAAACCAATGATCATGCCAAAATACAACCTGAAGAACATCCCCATAGAATTTCAAGATAGTGTAAAATATATTTATGCTGTTAAGCCTAATTGACCAGGAGCCAGAAGAACTCTGGACTGAAGCCAGGGAGGAATGTAAAAAGAAACTATCTGCAGCCAAAAGGAAAGAGAAGCCTCATTGGATGACAGATTAAACTCTTCAAGCAGTTAAGGACAGATAAGAAGCAAAAGTAAAAGGTGGCAGAAATATGGTCAGAACCCTGAATGCACCTGTTCAGCAACCTGTGCAGAGGGACAAGGAGAACAGCAATAATAATCAATGCAGAGAAATTAAAGATGATTACAAAAAGTGAAGAACAAAATACCTCTTCCACGAAATCTGAGAAATCAAAGGGAATTTTTAACCAAGAGTGGGGATGTTCTACAAACAGCAGGGAAACACATTACATAACCAGGTAGAAGTAAAAAAAAGAATATATGATGGAAACAATTACTGAAGAACTATAAAAAAGGGAATGAAAGGATGACAGATTCATTCAAAGAAGAACCATTTGAAGAAAAGCCTACAATTTTAAAAGGTGAAGCAGAAGGTACACTTAGGACACTAGGGAGAAATAAATTACCAGGAACAGATGGTACACCAATAGAGCTTCTTCAAGCTATGGACAAAGGATCTGCTCTACTTCTAACTCAAATCTGTCAACAAATATGGAAAACAAAACAATGGCCCACATACTGGAAACATTCAATGTGCATTTCAGTCCCCAAGAAAGATTGCAGTAACCATAGGACCATTGCGTTAATCTCCCATGCAAGCAATGTGATGATCAAAATTCTACATCAAAATTTTTCACCACATATGGAGTGAGAAATACCAAAGGTCAAACTAGGTTCAGGAAAGGAAGAGCTACTCAGGATTGTAGTGCAAACATATGTTGGATAATGGAGCACACCAAAGAATTTCCAAAGAAAATCACCCTGTGCTTTATAGACTATAGCAAAATCTTTGAATGTGTAGATCATAAAAAGTTTTAGAAAGAATTGGGTGTGCCACAATCGGGCTACCATCAGGATACAGAGAAATGGAACGGGTTCCAGTTGACGTGGGGGTCAAACAAGGATGCATTTTAAAACCTTAGCTGTTTAACTTGTATGTTGAATGTATCATGCATAAAGCAGGGTTAGACTCGGGGGAAGGAGGTATCAAAATTGGAAGACATTGAGAGAGTCAAAGATCTCCTATACTTTGGCTCAGCCATTAACTGGAACAGGGACTATAGTCAAGAGATCAGATGCAGCCTAGGAACTGAAGAAACTAGGTAAGATCCTGAAGTGTAAATATATACATTGAATATTCAAGTTAGGATTGTCCATGCCATCGTATGTCCAGTTTCTATGTTTGGTTTTGTAAGCTGGACAGTGAAGAAAGCTGGTAAGAAGAAAATCAGCTCATTTGAAATGTGGTGCTGGACATGGTTCTATGAATACCCTGGACTGCTAAAAAGACAAATGAGTCCTAGAGAAAAGCAAGCCTAAACTCTTTGTAGAAGCCAAGATGACTAAGCTGTCATACTTTGGACATATCATGAGAAGACATGACACACTAGAAGAAATAATCATGCTTGGTAAGGTGGAGGGCAGTAGGAAAAGAGACTGCATTACAGATGGATAGAGGCAATCACGGAAGCCTTGGCCTTGAGTCTGCAGGACCTGAGCAGGGATGTTGGTGATAGGGCAACTTGAAGGTTTCTCATCCAGAGAGTAGCCATAAGTTGACTTGGCAGCAGTTAACAACAACATGACTTGTAGATGGCAGGGTATTGAGACAGATGGACCAACCACCTGTATTTTCAAAAGCAAGGAAACTGCTGGACTGTTAGTTTCTGCATCCTGCTGGTTGGAACAAGGGTTTTCTTTGAAAAAGAGAGCTTGTGGATTAGTTCTAATCTAGTTTACCCCACAATGAGTTATCATTTGGGGAAAGTTCCCCCCTCTTTCACAAGTCATTAGAAAAAGTAAAAAAAAAAAGTAATTACTTACAGAAAAATTAATTAATTTATCACTACTTAGCAAAAGGAATATTATGTCCTCATTATATCTCACAAACCAGAGGTGGGCTGCCAGGCCAGTTCTAGGGACTAGTCCCTCCCCTCATGCCTCTCCCCCATTTTTGTTAAATGTGTGAGTCTGTGTATGCCAGGAAAGTACCTTGTGTCTTCTAGGGTTGTGGGGAGGGCAGTTTTGTCACAATCTAATGGCTCTCTGGCCCATTTTTTGGCCCATATTCAATCCAAAAATAGCCAGAAGGCCTGGGAGGGCAAAATTGCCCTGTGGCTCTAGAGGTATTATGAGGTCTTACCTTCTAACATTTCGTAGATAAAAAAGTGAGACGTATTTGGACTTGCAACATCAGAGTGTGGTCAAGACAGCCAAAATTATTGATGAGGAAGAACACCCAGTTAAAAAAGGTTGGAGCTTTTTGCTTTTGCCTGAGCCACTGGGAAAGGAATTATTCGGTCCCCTCCTTTCTCTTTGCTGAGTTTAAAGAAGGCAAACCCCTTTGTGCTTTGAACTCAGATCGCAGCAATGGATTTGAGGACCAACAGGAAAAGTGGGAGGAGAGAGGACTGTGAAAGTGGAACATTTAAAGGAAACTGAAAAAGTGGAACGACAGAGGATTATTAATTGGAACTGTGGTTACCAATTCAGAACAGTTCAAGACTGTTAATATTGTACACTGTTAGAGGAGGGGTTGGAGGTGACCGAATGGCTTATGAAGCTCAGGGTTATAGCTTTTAATTCTATGATAGGTTAATTATATTTTTAACTTTTTGTAATGTGCAATTCTTTTAACTGTATCTATTTTAACTTTTGTAAAGCGCCTTGAGTCCAAGGGCCCACTGACACTACAGAATTATAGAACTATCATTTCAGTTTAGTGCCATGGAGCCTTCCTATGGAATTCTGGGGTTTGTAGTGTGGTGAGGCACTAAAGAAGCTCTCTAGATAAGAATTCAAGATGCACCCCCCTGAAACTGCCATTCCCAGGGTTCTGTAATATGGAAATACGGAATTTATGGTGGAATAATAGCACTATCATCTGTAATTCTGTAGTATAATTCTTTAGTTTGAATAGGCTCCTGAATTGGAAAAGAGACAGGAAAATAACAAGTAGGAGAAGGTGGAGAAAGAGAAGGAGAAGTGCAGACGCAGCACAATGGCAACCCTAGCAACTGCCATAATTCCAGCAGACACTTCTCAGCACAAAGCTGGCACAAGGCAAAGCCAATTGCACAAGGAGATATTGGAAACCATCTTGTGCAATGTCTGGGGTAACTGGGGATTGTGCCACCTTAAGCCACTAATAGGATTACAGTTGTATACTCCTCCTATAGGGAGAGACCAAAACTGCAGGATGCCATTGCTTAAGAACAGACAGCGGCATCTTGGAATGCAGTTCAATTTGTATAGCCTTCTTGAGGAAGAAAACTTAAAATACATGTGACACTATTGAAGAGAAGAAAGAAGAATCAAAACTCTGTATTGTCAGTCAAAATGGGCGTTAAAATAAGTGTGGAATTGTTGCGTACCTCAAGGCCCACATTTTGACTGTAATCTCAGTTTATTTGTATATTGTATATACAAACACATCGTAATTATTGCCATATTATTAGTGATATGATATGCAGTTTGCAAAATCACTTGCATTCTCGGAATCAAACCATTTGTATCCCTCATTTGATTATATAAGGCTATTTCTCTTACTTCAGAAATGTTGACAGACTTCTGGCATCCTGGTTGTTCCTTTTCTTAAAAATAAGGCCCACGGATTGCAAGGGAATACACTTCCACATATTTCTTTATGGTGCATGCAAAACACACCATCTGTACACAATAGTTTGTATTATTTAACAGTGTTGACAGCTGTTGGAAATTTCTTGTAACACTGGTTGTTATTAATGAATTTATTTTGCAACAGAAGAAATTATTATATTGTCACCTTCTACGCCCTTAAGAAGGACAGCTTCTTCTGAGAAACAGGCAAATGGCCCGATGTTTCTTGGTTCAAAGGCTAGAGGCCAGATTTATTGAGTACAAAAGTATAAAAATATAAAAATATATAAATCTGCTGCAGCAGGGTGCCGGAGATTCGGGACAAAGGCTGGAGGCTTGGCAAGACCTTTTTATCCAGGTAAACAGCATACATACCCACTGGTAATGTCCAGAAATTTCCATCCATATAAGGAAATGTCCAGAGAGGCAGGTAATATGAGGTTTCCTCCAATCACAAACTCCCTTCCAAATAAGGTAATGTCCAGAGAGAGGCGCTTCAGGTGAGGTAGAGTCATGAGTCAGCAGACGGGAGGGGCTAGGACTCCTGTGTACGTGACTACCTCCTGGCTTGTAATGGAGATTGTCTTTCCTTCACTCACAATATGAAAGCAAACAATAACCTTACATTTCATTCTCAAGCTTGTGGAATAACTTGGATAAACTAGGAGAAGGAATGATGCCGTCAGCAAATGTGATCACCAGCTCAAGACACCTTTCCCTCATTTTCTATCTATCATTATTGAGGCAGGCTTAACTGCATAATCGTACGAGTCTGCTTTAGAGTTACATCAGCTACCAGGCTTTAGGTTTTAAGAAAAGCACTGGTAAACTGGTTCCATACTAGACACATAAACATTTATATAAGTGGAACTTCCCCAGTATATCTGATGGTGAGCCACAATGTCAAAACATGGTAGAGAAGCACACATTAACCAGGAGTTGAGAAAGTTACTTTTTGGGACCCCAGTTCCCAGAATCCACAGCAAACATGTCCATCCATCTCATAATTTATGCCCCCTGCCATTTTCCCAAATAGAAAGACTCAAGGTGGCTTACAAAATAGAATAATAAAAAAAATACAATAACAACACATATGGTTAAAACATACAAAAAGCTGAGATTAAAACAGTATTAAACTAATAGCAAAACTAAAACCATTTAAAATTGCTTTAAATCAAGGATAAAAGCAGTACAGGCCCACAAGAAGCTCTTTTCTTGTTTTTTTTTTAATTAATCTTCTCTGTATCATTCAAGTTTTTAAAAAATATGGAACGCTTCACAAATGTGTATGTCATCCTTGCGCAGGGGCCATGCTAATCTTCTCTGTATCGTTCCAGTTTTAGTATATGTGCTGCCGAAGCAAGCACAGAAGCTCTTTTGTTGTAAAACAGTCAGTTCCCAAAAACTTTCTGGAATGTAAAAAAAGAATGAATCTGTCACTGAAAAGACCATCCTAGTTTCCCTAGAAAGAGTCTGGAAGCAGCTGTGGAGAAGGCCCCCTCTTGTGGTCCCACCAAGGATTCCTATGAAGGTGGTGGGATTGAGAGAAGTTCCTCCCCTCAGAATCCTGGGATGTGGACAGGCTCACGTGGAGACAATATGACCCTTCAGAGAGCCTGGAACTGAGCAATACAGTGGGCCATGCGGACCATATTGGAGGATCATTCTGGGAGTTGTGATCCAAAGGTAGCTTTTCCATGCTCTGGCATTTACTTGTACAGAACTGCCCCTTCCATTCCCACCAACAGTATAACTTTACATCATCCCTGGACCTAGCAGAGGAAATTTTCTTCCTGTGGACTTCAGTGAGAGGGTTAAAAAAAAAATTAGAAAACATGTCCTATTTTGACACTTACCGCTTCAACATTGTTGTTAGTGTGTGCCTTCAAGTTGTTTCCAACTTATGGTGACCCTAAGGCTAGCCTACTGCAGTGTTTTGCTGAGGCTGAGAGTGTGTGATGCACCCAAGGTCACCCGGTGGGTTTCCATGGCCGAGTGAAGAATTAACCCTGGTCTACAAGGTTGTAGTTCAACACTCAAACCACTACACCATGCTGGCTTTCACATTGTCGCCCCTAAAAAGATATGGCGTAATTCAGCAGCAAACCACAGTATATAAAGTCCATAGACCAGAACTTGGGAGTTAAAGCATGAGATTACATCTCTGTGCGCATGTTAGAAATCACAAGGGAGAGCTGAGATGGGAAACTGCAAATTGGTTGGCAATCCCATAAATGTGCCTCTGTCTTTACAAGATCCCACTCCAAACTTAGCGCTATTCACTAAAGATTTGCAGTGTGCCACTGGCCCCATGTGTTGTTTCTTAAGTTTGATGGGATTAATAGATAGGAGTCCTCCTCTCTCCTAGAACAAAATGGCTCAACAGGTTCAACATGGGACACTTGTGGGAGGCAGGCTCAGGGAGTTTGATGCTACCAGGCAACCCCCTCTCCTTTGTTATCTATGTTGGATGGGCCTCTCTCAAGTACATAGGGAGCATGGGTACAGCTGCCAGCAGGGAGGAAAAGAGGATCTTCTAGGATGCCTGGGAAAAGGTGGGTAGGCAGGTGTGTGTGTGCGCGTGAATGCATACATACATACATATATAGTTTTGCAGAGCCAGCATAATGTTGTGATTTGAGAAGATGTCCCTGCTTAGCCATGCAAACCCCCTTGTTGGGTTTGGCCAAGTCCTACTTTCTCAACCTCAAAGAAAGGCAAAGGCAAACCTTATTGGAATACATTTTGCCAAGGAAACCCTCTGATAAGGTTGCCATAAATCCAAACAGACTTGAGGATGTATAACAATAATGAAAAAACAAATTGTTTAAACCTCTAAGGGGATAAGCATGCATAGGATATGATAGCTAGTTCAGCAGCAGCATATCTCTAGACACGGCGTAATAGAGCTATAAGGTTATTCTTTCTAGTTCTTAAGAACTCTGTTTAGAATTGCAGCATGCAATTTACATTTTCAAGCCATCTGTTTGCATGCTGTGTTTTGTGCATTATTTTCATCGCAGTTCACTGATGTACCAGAAGATGGCATAGAAAAACAAGAAATACTAAATATGTAGAAAGCTTGCCTTTGATCTCCCCAGCTTTCTTAGTGCCCACTAAATGGACATTATGTCAAATATCTAGCTTCATTTCCTCATCAGGGGCTAGTATTTCCTCATCAGGGGCTTGCTAATACGAAGTGGCTCAAGTTTCCATAACTCTAGAGCTATTCCACTATATTGTTATATTGTTGCTGTTGCCCTTTAATAGCATCACAAACCAGCTTTGCTCTAGATTTTGCACTGGATGATATACACTGTATATGATGCTGTTGGCAGAAGAGGAATGGCATTGCTCAAATGAATAGTCCCATTTTAAGCATTAAAGTCTCTGAAAAAAGAGGTGATATCCATTCTAAATGTTAGCATATTAAAGTGCAGTGGTGACATACGTAAGATTACAGAGTTAATCATTGTTCCACTTTTATCAATTCAATTCATCATGTAACAATTGCCAGGTGAATGTGTCTGTCAAATTTGTATAGAAAAAACTATAATTCTGGCCAAACCTTGAACAAATTCATTGAAGAATGATTGAGGATAAATTTAAACATGATGCTGAAGTATGAGTTTTTATTGCCTCTCTAAAAGATAAATGTCTTTAATTTTAATTTTGCACAGTTCAGATTATGTCAAAATTATGACACTTTTGGCAGGACCACCATTCACTAGTTGAGGTAGGAAAAGGACTATTGTATATTTCTAATGCTACAAGGATTGTATTTAATGGGAGATTAACTAAGGACAAATGTATTCAACACCTATGGGGAAAAGATTTCAAGAACAGAAATGGAAGGGGAACATGTTGACTAATGCTTCTTATGTAGTGCAAGTGATTGGGTTAGTCAATCTTCCTTCTCAAATATAAAATTAATTTTGCCAGGCAAAGAAAGCAAGCTTACAAGAAACATTGGAAGGTAGAGCTCTTTGCTAGGCATGGGAGGAGTAGTAGGAAAGAAAAATTTTTGCTGCTGCTGCTGCTGTATATGTACATTTGGGAGATAATGCTGCTGTGTCTTTCTTGGTGCATAAGTTGTAGATAGGCACAATACATAAGACTTTAGAATCTGTTTTATTGCATACATGGCAACAAAGGTAAGGTAGGTTAAACTGAGCATTTTCATACTTTTTGGTAAGTTTGTAAGAGACTTTGCAATTATCTTAAAACTGTAGGGGTTGTGTTTTTTGTGTGTGCATATTTTATTCCCATGCTTTTATTTTATATGTGGTGTATTTGTTTGCATTATGCTGACATCTTGACTCAAAGATTCATTTGTTCCAAAGGCACATTCTGACTAGCTGCCAGGAATGAGTTTAAAACTCTGGGATGCCAGAAGTCTGAGAGAGCCATGATGTGTATGTGCCTCTACCTTGATTAGCTTGAAGGGATTTGTTCCCAATAACACTGAAAACAAACAAATCCTTGCCTAATTGCCATGCTGCCATATAGCTGACTAACCTGTGAGGGAGATTTTGGGTTGGCCAGTCAAAAGCCCTGGTGGGAAAAGAATAGCCCAGTCCTCAAGCATTTGCACTTCAACAGCAGATCACCTTCTTGTTAACATTTACCTGGAGAGCAGTTGCCCTGTGCACTCAGAGAAGCAGGTTTACTATCCCTGGTAGAACCCACTGACTCCCAAAGCCAAGTTCTACGTGCATAAGAATTCAGTTTAACTTTCAAGTCAACAGTCATTCTGTAATTTCCATATTACATTTGAGGACAGTACAATTAAGTCCTAATATACTCAATAAGTGTTATCCAAAGGTAAGTGGCCTTAAATACATTCCAATCCATATAGTCATCAGGGAGTGATGCTGCGTCTTTCCCAATTGTATGGTTTCAATTGATGTGGCCGGAAGTCATGGAGAATGTGCTTGCAGTAATGTATCCAACCACATGTCTCTTGATCCTTATACCTAATAGCTGTTTAAAGCTAATCAAAGGGATATGGCCAAGTGGGTTCAGGTTGTAGTCCTTCTTTCTGTGAGGGAGTGGTTCCTGCTGCCCTTAAAGTGGAAGTGGTGTAACCATTCCTAAAGAGACCATTTTGGACATCATGGTGTTTGACAACCAGTATGGGTAAGGAAAGCAAGAGGCATTTTTATTCTTACTCTCTGAGGAATTCTACACTGATGTGTTTGGTTCAGTCTAGCTGGAAAAAATAGAAGATTAAAAGGATTTTAATATTACCCACTAAAGAAGATAATAGTGATGAAACGTATCGGTCCTTTGTTTTATTGAAAGTTTGTTTCGCTCTGTGGTCATCAGTTGTCTTCCAATTAAAAATTCATTCCCAATTGGACCTTAACATCTATGGTTATAAAATTGTGTGAGCCATGTATTTACTATACATGGGCTATTGATTGTTTGGTAGTTGCTCTGAAAAACTTTTTAATATTTAATTATTATTTATACATTTAATTCACTTATTTCCTGACTGTTCATTTGCTATTTCCTTGACAACTACTGGTCAATTGCAAACAGACCTCTTTTGAGAAAGGTCCTTGAAAGAATTCTGGGGATGCAACTGCAGACGCGTTTGTGTGGATCCATTTCAAACTGAGTTGAGGCTTCGTTTAGATACTAAATTGGCCTTGGCCACCCTTTGTGTAATAACTGAAAGGCTGTGAAGGAAGCCTTTTAGTTATTAGGAGGAGTAAAATCTTATCGCTCTTGCTTGATATTTCAGCAGCTGTTTTCTTCATTGGCTATGATAGCCTCCTGGATCATCTCAATGGGACAGAAGATATAGGACTCTGTACTTCGGTGCTTCCTACCTACAGGGCAGATTCCAGAAAGCAGAATTGGGAAGCTGTTTCTCAGCACCCTGCCAACTGTGCTGTGAGGTACTGCAGGTTATTATCTTGTCCCCAGTGCTGCTTAATAAATACACAAAGCCATTGGGAGTGGTCATCAACTGATACAGAGCAAAATATCATCAATATGAATTCGGTGCCATTCTTTGACAACACCAAATTCTATTCCTCTGTTATATCTGAATCAGGTGCAGCAGTAGATGTTCCAAACCAGTGCCTTGATGTAGACTAGACAAGATGAGGGCCAAAGAATCTGATTCCTGGCAAGATGGAGGCCTTCTGTGAGCATGGTTCGTATGCTTAGGAAATAAGTAGACTATCTGTCCTGGATTGGGTTCTTCCTCTGAAAGATTTAGTTTGTAGACTGCTACTCTTGGTACTTTTGGAGTACCTTTTGTCAGAGTACCTTTTATATTAGAATACCACAGTGGTTCATACTAGGTTTTGTCAACTTCAGCTACTACATCAACTGCATCCCTTCTTGGAAATGGATAGCTTTGGTACCATCACCCAAGCAGTAGTAACCACATGACTGGACAATTGCAGTTTCTATGTTTGGAGCTAACCTGATAGCTGGTCTGGAAACTGCAGCTGGCACAGAATGCTGCAGCTTGGTTTCTGAGTGAGCCAACCTACAGGGATCATATAACATCTCTCCTGAAAAAAAATGCACTGGCTGCCTATCTGCTATTGGGTTAAGACAGCACTCATCTTCTCTCTTATTACACCCTTTCAGTCTTTAAGGTCATCTAGAGAAGCTGTCCTTGAGGTTATATATGCTTTTGATGTCTACCAAACAGTTATTTGGAGCAGGGCATTCATTGTTGTGGAGCCTACCTTGTAAAACATTGCTTCATCAAAATTTCAACATATTCCAGCTGTCCCAAGTTTTCAGTGCATATTAAAAACCTATTTGTTTTAGTAAGCCTTCCCTGTTGAGTCTAACCCACCATCTATTTCTTGGACTTCAAAAATAATATGTGTATTGTGTTCCATGTATTGTGTGCATTTTATTGATGTGCATCACGTTGATTTTTTTAAAAAAAATATAAGTGGTATATGAATATTTACAAGTTTAAAAAATATGAATTTGTTTGATTTGCTTAAAACATCCAGCAGGAAAAGTGTAATAACTGAAAGGCTTCCTTCACAGCCAAAAGAGCTTCTTGTTTTGGAATATTTAGCTCTTGTCTGCCTATCCCCTAAGGGACCTGTGATACTGTGATCCCTTTCCCATCCTGGCTATAATATTAAGGACTGTCCCTGTCTTAAGGACTTGCAAAGGACATTTCTGTTAGGAATCCAGAATAGGCTGCCCTCATTGTATCACATGAAACTGAGGGCTTTATTACACCGAAGTATCATGCTACCAGAGCAATATGTTATTCCTGGTTCGGGATCAATCTTATCACACAGCGTAATTGCTCACCAGCTATTGTGTCGCAATCCATTTGAAACGTGCCATTTTTCATGCTGTAAATAATCCCTTAATGACTCCTTTTCCTGCAACAATCCAGTTAGCTGCGGGGGTACAGTTTCCTCATAGCACTTCATTCCATAGCTGATCCAGTATTGGACGTAGTGTGGGTGTTCCCAGGTTATCCCTCCCTCAGCTACTCCCAAGGAAATCTCTGCCCAATATCCTCCAGACCAATCATGAGGTAAGGGGTGGGAAAAGGACTTGGCAGTAATGCCATAATATGAAGGGAAGAACAATGCGAGTGAGGCTATTCATCCGGCGATGTTGAAAGCGTGTGATAGAGAGTGTTAATAACCTGATACTATCACAGGAATAGCTATAGTGAGATTCCAACAGAACAATGCAGTATTAAGCTATGATGTAATAAAGCACTGAAAGAAAAAATCAGCCCTATCATGCTACTAGTAGCTGGTTCTACCTAGTAAAAATCAGAGATCTTGGTTCTTGCTCAGTAACTGACAGTGGCTGGATTGGAGATTAACTGTGAGCCAGCTAAATTCATATAAACTCAGACAAGCCTGAAGTAATAAGAATGAGCAATAATGATGAGGGCAGGTCCTATGATCTGAAGACTTCCAGAAACACTTTGCCATTCTAAAACAGAACCAAAGACTCGCCACCCAGCCTTTTACACAGCTGCTTGTAGGACACACTTCTGTTAACCTTCAATTCCCATCTCATTTTGCCTTCCATTTCTACTGAAATAACAAGAATGTGCAGTTCCAGCATACTGCTTTGCCCAGTACATGCCCTACAGGGTTATATGGAAAGGAGGGGAGAGCAACCAGGTGTCTTGTTTTGTCATGCTAACTTTGCTCCTCTCACCAGGTTCCAGTTTTGGTCAGTGACATGGAACGCGTTACTGCGTTTGGGCCTGGGTGGAGTTAAATTTGGAACTCACTCATTTAGGATTGGAGTGGCTTCCACGCCCTCAGCAATGGGTCTTCCACCCCAGGATATTAAACACCTTGGGCATTGGAAATCTGCAGCACTTAAAAGATACGTGCATCCCTTGCAAGTTTGATTATACTGTTCTAACTTGTTCTTGTTTTTGATCTGTTATAGATTTTAGGTCCAGTGTGGCACGTTGACGGGTTCTGATCTGTAGCCACAACATGGTCTTCTGGGCAGAGCATCGGGCCCAAAATTGCCACATTGGTGTTCAGCTTGGGCTGGGCAATAGTGCTGCAGTGGAGTGATTGGGCAGGAGGGGCCTGCAGTGGAGTGGCCTGTTGCCTTTACTGTTTCAGGAGCGCCGGGGGCCTCCGCCAGATGTTTTGATCATATCTGGGGGGATATGATCTTGGTTTGTTAAAGGGCAAGGCCCTTGTTTTACAAGCGCTTCATGATTTTCAGGTTATTGAAAGTTGTTGGCCTAGAATTTCTTTAGCTTTTTCTGCAATGTTACCCTGTCAGATTTGGCGGAATGCTGGAGATCCCAAACGTATTGACCACACCAGAAGAATGGCAAATAACGAGATTCAGAATGCTATGCAACGAGGGTCGGGCCACTTTATTCCTCATCCTGGCATCCTATTTGGGCGGTCAAAGCTCTATAGAGCAGATGGGATGCACCTGTCTGATTATGGGAATCAGTTGTTCCTGGAAGAATTGAGAGAGGGGATAAGGGCCATGTTGTCCAGCCTGGTGGGAGAAAGGGACTAAGCAGACACTTGTCTCTTTCTGTGGCAGAAAATGAGGGATAATAGATCTTCGGTGATCACTTATTGGCATCCTTTTGGTGTAGGGTAGGGCTCCAGAATCATCTCTTTAGGGCCTTGCGTCCCAGGAGGTCGGTGAAGGAGGCTACCCTTGAGGTTAACCGGGGAATAAGGCTCTCACTTTTAGAGCCCTGCGGCTTGGGTGGGAGTCCCTGGGTTGCCTTCAAGGATGCTGGACTGGGGAGCAACCAAAGCAATTTGGTCTGCCTCTTGGGCTTAGGTGTTATCACCCATGAGTATGCTGAGCAGGTTGTCACATTGTGACCCTGTCATCAGCTGGACCCATATCACGTTGCCCATATTACACCTTCTTGTATTTTTCAGGCTAACGCAATTCAGTTAAAACAGGTCAAAACAGTATGGCTTTTAGTTAACCCAACTTTGTGCCTGGTCTCTTTATTCCATGGTTGAACATCAATGTCCAATTCCAGCATACTGCATGTATGGCACGCTCCTAACCTTTGTCTTCTGAAACAGAACCAGAGCGTGCCCTGTCAGGGGTGTGCATAATCATCAGCCAGCCTTTTAACATAATTCCAAATAAGTACTTATGTAGCAGGGAGGCTTTTAAGGGAAGCTAGATCTTTCGTAGGGAAAGGTTCATGCTGGAATTGTGCTCTTGTGGACAGCCTACTCAGAAAATCAACAGAGAAGGTTTCTGAGGGCACTTCCACAGGACTATATCCTAAAACCAACCCAAACCACATCCATCAGCTGTCATGTGACCACTAAAGAGGGACAAAACCAAAATGAATCATTCACATATCTACAAAGCGACAACAGCAACAGCAACAAAAAAAAACAATTATGTTATTAGGGCAGTTAAACAGATTTTTTTTGGAGAAGAGGAAAGTATGGATTAAACCGGAAACAAAAGTACAATGACATTGTGTGAAATATACACCCAGAAGTGAACAGCATCCAGTCATTATTCCACTGTAAAACCTGAGTGTTAAAAACTCCCAAATAAGAGTCTCAGATTGTTATTTTTATTTTTTTTGCTTCGTCCATCTTGGAACTGCCTCCTTCACAGTCCGCTATGCTTTCTGCCTCTAAACCAAATGTCCTTTTGATAAACTCTTTCCTTTCAGAGTTCAATAAAGGCTATTTCTGATCTTCTTCTCAGTAAAAAGAATTAGTGGGTGGATGCATGAGCAGAGTTTTAATATAATTTAAACCTTGAGAACTGCTTTAATCATTTGTTTTTAGATGTTTGCCTTCATTTCTATGAATAGGTCGGACTAGTATGTATGTGTGTATGTATTCACATTTACTGACACACAAAAATTTACCTTATGATTTTAAAACCTCACTTAAAATTAACCTGGAGCAACCTGAGATGCAAATCCACACCCTCTGATGGAGCTGTGCCTTTGAAATAAAGATCCAAAGGTTATTTTTATTTGATCTTATCCATTGCCTTCAGTTCTCTGCAGAATTTTGGAAAAATATTTGAAGCTTTAACCTGGTCTTATTTTTCTGCAAACTACTGAATTCAGGTGGAGCTTATATTCTTGTTATTTAACCTTAAAGCATGATGAACTTTTTTTTTGTCTTGTTGTGATACTAATTTTTAAATCAAGCCTTGATGCTTGAATTGCTGCTCTCTCCGCTATTAGAAGACTTGGCTCATTTTGCTTTTCACATTGCAGATTGTTGGGATCTAATTATACTAATTCTCATAATTATTTCCTAACAGAAGACAAGAGGAAGGAAGCAGAGATATTGTTTTCTAAGCAATCTGTAGATTCCTCTGTAATGAATTTGTCAGCAAGCTACTTCTCACAATGATTAGCAGCAAAATCCAATACAGCTTAGGTGAAATCACGGACCCCTGAATAAGAAGGGGGGAGGGAGACTGAAGTCCCTCCCCTAAGATTAGACTGGGCACTCGCTATTATGGTAAGAAAAAGAATTGACCACTGAGATTTCTATGTAGTTGAGTTCCCCTAGGAATTATCAAACAAAAGTGTAGTAAACTATCATTATTTTGCTGTTGCATTCATAGTGTTCAGATTGTTATTAGCTTTGGTTGGATGATGATGATGATGATGGTGATAATGATAGTTTTAATGCAACATATTCTGTGTTGTCATTGTTTTCTGAAAGCATAGCTGCATATAGACAAAATTAACAATGACCTGCCTGCCAATGTCGAGCCCCCTGCACACACATCTTTTAGCAACAGTTTCAGGGTCACCAAATGATATAAGTGCTTCTTTTCAAATATACTTCCCCTCAGAATCCCAGCTAATCTCTTACAGCTTTTTGGCTGTAAGATAAATTTCATGGTGAATAGATTCAGAGTTTTCCTCCTTTAACATTAACAAACTTCTATTATGTGTTAATAAAAGGGAAAGGAAGAAAACCTAATGAACAATCATTACAGTTTTGGAAGGGGAATGGAGCTTCTTGAAGGGAATGGAAGTGGTTATATCTCTAATGGTCCCGGTGGTGGGAAGCACTTATGATTTAATTGTAGAATAGACTAAGTTCAAGAATATATAGTATATAGTGGTTTGTTAGTTTATGTTTATTATGTATTTGGTATTGTGTTATTGTTTTGTAGTGTCATCTATTGCTATGTTGTTCAATTAATAAAAATCATATAAAAAAATTAACAAACTTCTTTTGTTACATCTTATACTCCATCCTCTGTACACTCATTTTTCTTCTTCTCTTTGATGCAATGGTGGTGGAAGCTCTAAGAAATGTTATCTTCCAGTTGGCTGCAAGATCTTACTGTTCAGACAAACAGAAGTCAGATGACGAATAAGTTATTTTAGGAGTAGATTGATGTTTATGTGTCTCATGGTTTTTTGTTTGTTTTGTTTTGTTTTGTTTTGTTTTGTTTTGTTTTGTTTTGGAGAGAAAGCCTGAGGTTTCAAAATTAA
This sequence comes from Cyclura pinguis, assembly GCA_030412105.1. Lineage (NCBI taxonomy): Eukaryota > Metazoa > Chordata > Lepidosauria > Squamata > Iguanidae > Cyclura > Cyclura pinguis. The sequence goes on from CM059599.1 coordinate 127,382,798, forward strand.
TCAAAGCAAATAAGGGTACTATCGCATCACATTGCCAAGAACGCACCTGATCTTATCTGCTTGTTTTGAAGCTAAGTAGGGTTGAGCTTTATCTCCTAATGGGGGGGAAGTTTCACTGCCATGCCTCTTTTTATTGCAGCTCCTTTTCTTTGCTGTCGTGCCACCAGCTCGTCTTCTGCCAGCAGAGCCAATTGGACCACTGTGCTGGGCACACGTATCTGTGACAAGTCCCACTGAATCCACTATAGCTTCTAAGTACAGTGGCCCCTCAAGTTTCACAAGGGTTTGGGACACAGAACCCTTGCAAAAGTAAAAATAAATAAATAATGCAAATAACTCCCTCCTGCCTGAGTGACCGCTCCCCCTCCCATTTCCTTCCAGGGCTCCCCCCCTCTTCTATTGCTTTTTGCCTGGGCAGATGTGCCTTCCTTCTCTTACCCAGGGAAAAGGCAAGTGAATAGGAAGGGGCAGCCCCACAGGCAGAAAAGGTGCATGACAGCCTTTTCCCCCTTTGTTCATTTACCTTTTGCCAGGGTGCAGAGAAGGACAGCAGGGTGCCCCTGCAAAAGGCGAGAGAATGGAGGGGAAGTGCACATACGCTCAAGCCTTTCCCCCTCCCATTCACTTGCCTTTTGCCCAGATGCAGAGAAAGAAGACTGGACACCCTGGCAAAACATATGAGAATGAAAGAGGAGAATGGGAGGGGGAGGCTAGGTGGCACCTTGGAAATAATCAAACTCGCAAAGGTCAAATCCTCAAATGTGGAAGGAGGACTATAAATACTCAGTGGTTGTAAACTGTAAACATATAAATACCTTTTTATTCAGACAGGCTTATGAGGATATAACTGGTTGTGGGGGAGTTGTTACCCTGATTTCTGGGGGTCCCGGGAGGGACACCTAAATGTGCTCAAACAATGGGGAGGGAATTAGCCAAGAGCACCAGTTTGCAATGCGAGACGCAGGGTAACATAGCGAGATCTTGAACCCTATGTCTACGGGGTCAGACCGAGTCAAGGATAAGGCAGATGTTGAAATCAATAATAATTGTTTTATTGAAACACAATCAAACACTTGTATGCAACACACTCACACAAGGAACTATAGAAATAAAGGTAGGAGTGGGATAGAGGGATTTTTAGAGGAGGTTTGGTATGGGAAATGCTATACCTGTCCTGAAGCCCGGTTAAAAGCAAAGAAGCTGGGGAGTGTGGATTCTCAGCACGTGGGGCTGAGGGGAAGGCTCGCTGGACAAAGCGACAGCAAGGAGGGATGGCAGCCAAGAGCGATCCGAGGAAGCGCTCAAAGTCAGGGGTTCTTATAGGGAAAACTGTGGCCGCAGGCTAGTCCGTTCTTCGGGAAAACAATGAGTTTTGGGCTGGAGACAAAGCCTCCGAAAGGTCAGTACTTTAGATGATTGAGTTATAGCCGGATTGTCAATAGAGTAGCCAGTATGCAAACGCGGAGTGCTTGAGAGTTGGATAGTCTGCTCATCAAGCTGCCTGCGCGGGGCAGGAGATCTTTTTGTAAGTTGCGTGCGTACATAATGTGGTACTTGCCTTGAGGTCTCCTGAAGCTGCATTCGGCAATGACTGGCCTGCCTAGATCGGGATGTGAATAGTTCGGCTATTGTCGGCTGCACCTGTGTGCGTGCTTGTCCGGGGGCCTCGCAAGCACGTGGAGAGGAATGGGTAGAGAAGGCCGAATTATTGATATCAAAATGATATCGTAATATCCCACAAGCTTGGGCTAGAAACAGCGGTAACAGAGTCTTTTTGATAGAGAGGATGTGCTGTATTTTTATTTTGATTGCTATTTTTGAAAAATGATTTTATGCTTTTCCAAATGAATTCTGTTGTAATATGATAGCTTGTTCAAATGTGTTTTAATCTGTTTTATTATCAGATTTTTTTAAAGCTCTATCTTGGTTTAACTTTGTTATAATCCACCTTGGGTCTGATATCAAGAGAAAAGCAAGATATAAATTAAATAGAATAAAATAAAAATAAATGCATCTTATTTGTGTGCTGATTAGGTTAAGTAGTACCGACATCCATCCCAGCAGCTGTTGCTTGATATAAAAGTCATTGGCTGGATGCTGTTGGTTAATCTTAACTAAGACCCATTCAGTACACTGTTGAACGTTGAGTCAACAGGTGGATAACAACCATTGATTCAGTGGGCCTACTCTAGCTAGGAGTAGCAACCATGGATAGTTCTAACTAACACTCAGAAAGAAAGGAAAAAGAAGGAGAACGCTCTTGGAGATTTCTTTGTTCTCTGCTTTAGTGAAAAAGTACACACTGTCTCAGTATTTCATGGATATTCACATACCACTGCACTTTGACCTCACGTACATCAATAAAAATATGTAGTTGTCCTTCATAAGAAGCAAAAAGTGGGCTTACTTCAATTCTACCTCCACTAAAAACATGCGGAAATAATACAGCCAGCAGTGTTCTAAGTCTACAAGTCACTTTTTTTTAATTTATGAGTAAGGATAATACATGTTACTTAAAATTTATGAACTGATATCTGTGTGAAGAATAAAAGGCAAATGAATCTTGTAAAGATTAAATTAAAAGTGTAGAAATAAAGCCATGTTGCACTATATTATTCTAGACCATCAGCAGCTTCCATTTGAAAACAGCAAGTCCCAGAATATGTTACCATCTCATCCACATAATTAGCCCTGGAGGGACTGAGTCAAACTGCTTAATAAGGGCTTTCAGTCCTGGGTTCACAAAGATGAAGGAGCCAAGAAATATGACTAAACTTTTTGCCCATAGAAGCATAAAGCTGGAAGGAACCACAAGGGCCACTGAGTCCAATCTCCTACCATGCAGGAATATATCATTGAAGCATTCCTGACAGATGGCCATCCAGGCTCTTTAAAAACCTCCAAAGAAGGAGACTCTACCACACTCGGAGGCAGTGTATTCCACTGTTGAACTGCTCTCACCATCAGGAAGAACTTCCTAATGCATAGATGGATGGAATCTCTTTTTCTGAAGTTTGAGGCCATTGTTCCATGCCCTAGTCTCTGGAGCTGCAGAAAAAAAGCTTGCTGAGTCTACCATATGACATCCCTTCAAATATTTAAAAATAGCTATCATGTCATCTCTTAATCTTCTCTTCTCTGGGCTAAACACACCCAGCTCCCCAAGTCACTCCTAAGTCACTCCTCAGACTGAGTTCAAAGTGAAAAAGTAGTCTGCACTCAGCTGATTTACCAGGGTCTAGTGTTACTGCCCTGGCTAGCCCGAGCTTTGGGGATATATAAAAGATATCATTTGATATCACTAATTCGGCTTCACATATCCCTTCCACGTGCTTGCGAGGCCCCCGGACAAGCACGCATACAGGCTCGGCCGATTATTGCCGTAATATTCCTAGACAATACAGGCAGGCCAGAAAATAGCCAACTCGCCGCTTTAGGAGACCTCAAGGCAAGTACCTCCATTAGGTATGCAAGCAACTCTAAAAAGATCCTCTGCCTCGCGCTGGCAGCTTGATGATCGAGCTATACAACGCTCAAGTATTCCGCGTTTGCATACCGGCTACTCTATTGATAAATTCGGCTCTAATTCAGTCATTCAAACTCTGACCTTTCGGAGGCTTTGTCTCCAACTCCAAATCTATTGTTTTCCCAAAGTCCGACCTAGCCTGCGGTCACAATTCTCCTTATAAAAACCCCTGACTTTGAACACTTCCTTGGATTGCTCCCGAGTTCCAGACCGCCTTGCTGCTGCTTTGCTTGGTGGGCTTTCCCTCAGCTCCACTTGCTGAGATACATCGAACCCCAGCTTCGCTCTCCATTTTCTTCCGGACTTCAGGACAGGTTTCGTATCACCCGGACCAACTATCCCTCTAAAAATCCTGCTATCTTATTCACCCCTTTATTTTCCTTAGTTATCTGTGTGCTTGTGTTGCATACATGGTGTGCCTGTATTTAATAAAGACTATTCATTATTTTCCAACCGGTTTGCTTCTTGACTCGGCCTGACCCCATAGACACTGGGTTGCAAGATCCTGCTAAGTTACCCTGCCTCTCATTTTGCCAACTTGTGCTCTGAACTAAGTTCCCCAACTTATAGCAATTTGGTGTCCCTCCCGGGACCCTCAGAAAACAGCGTAACACTAGAGAAGAGGAGGGTGTGGAGTCTCAACCTTCCCAGTAGGCTCAAGTAAACGCAAAACACTGCAGTTATCTCCAAGTTTGGGTGTGCATCATCTTCAATAGGTTTCACCGTCTTGACCACATTCTGATGTTACTTGGCCACAGATGTCCTGGTTTTCATCTGTGAAATGTTGGAGGTAATCTATACCTCTTTTTCCGGTGTGCAGTAGGCTAACTGGTGGCTTCCTAATGCTGTATCTTCTTGTCAACCTTACTCAGATATTCTGCAATATAACTAAAGTAAACAGACTAAGAGTACTAGACTGTATACTAGGCCCACCCTCTCTGTGATAGTTTTCTGAATGTGGATAGCAACAGTATCGAAGAGGAGGGACATAATTACACATGACTTTGCAACTGTGTGAAGACCTTAGCTCACCATACATAGAAAGCCACAACAGAGGAGGGGAGAGCTCCTGTGCCCACTAGTTTAAGTTAACTGCACTATAAAACACCTAAATGAATAGGGCTTTGGCTATGATAGTTTACAGATTAAGCTAATGTATTGGCAGCCAGACAGTTGTGCCCTGGTGCTGTTAAACTATGATTGTGAAGGCAATAAAAGCAATACTAGCAACCAGAAAACATTTTCCTTTACTTTGTTCTAGATTTTTTTTTAAAAAAAACTGTATCAGTTCAAAGTGTGGAACAGAATGCAAAATGTGTGCTTCCACAGTGTACTCGCTTCTAAAATTATATACATCTATACAGCCCTATTGTAAGAAAGTGCCTTGTGCAACTTGGTCCTATGTTGGTTTTGGTGCTTGATGCAGCACTGTAGAATGGTGGTGTGGCACTGTACCAGTTTTCAGAAGAAAAGTGTTTTCCAGCAGCCTCTTGGATTATGTACAAGGGTTTCTCTTCCTCTATCCCAGTAATGCGTTCTGCTGCACTTATTTTGGAATGGAGCTGGTTTCCAGAAGGAAAACAAAACAGAAAACAAAAAAAAAATTCTTCCCCCATCCCTCCTTTTCTTTTTTTAAATTTGATAGCCAGATTCCTATTATTATACATAATCTGTGATGGCTCCTCACACTTTTTTAAAAAAATCCTATTTTCTATAAAGTGTTTCTAGAAGTAAGCTGCTTAAACTGACATCTCCCAAGAGGGGCTTGAAAAAGAGTTCTCCAACAGTGTTTGTTTGGAAGCTCCTCAGAAATCCAAGCAGTTCCATCAGCCAAGTGTATCTCCTCAGGTTTCTGCAATGAATCATTGAGATAAACTCCATCAGAGTTCGCTGGGCTTCCTGTTGAAGACTCTGGATATAAGTACGACATTTTAGGTTCTGGAGATCTGTAAAAGAATGACAGCATGTTAGGTCACTGAGATCTATCAAGTAAGAAACACAGCCAGGAAAATACACTTTTTCTTGTATCTGCATTTCTGGTTGCTAAAAATAGGAAAGTATGAAAAAACATAGAATCATAGAAATGTAGAGTTGGAAGAGACCACAGGGGCCATCCAGTCCAACCCCCTGCCATGCAGGAACACCCTCAAAGCACTCCCGACAGATGGCCATCCAGCCTCTGCTTAAAAATCTCCAAAGAAGGAGACTCCACTACACTCCGAGGCAGCATATTCCACTGCCGGGCAGCCCTGACTGTCAGGAAGTTCTTCCTGAGGTTCAGGTGGAATCTCCCTTCCTGCAGCTTGAATCCATAGCTCCTTGTCCTGGTCTCTGGAGTAACAGAAAACAAGCCCTCTCCCTCCTCTACGTGGCATCCCTTCAAATATGTAAACATGGCTATCATGTTCCTTCTTAACCTTCTCTTCTGCAGACTGAACATACCCAGCTCTCTAAGTCTATCCTCATAGGGCATGGCTTCCAGGCCTCTCACCATTTTGGTCACCCTCCTCTGGACTTGCTCCAGCTTGACCATGTCCCTCTTGATTTGGGGTGCTTGACCATGTCCCTCTTGGGGTGCCCAGAACTGGACACAGTATTCAAGATGAGGTCTAACCAAAGCAGAGTAGAGTGGTACCAGTACCTCCCTCGATCTAGACACCATACTCCTATTGATGCAGCTGAGAATTGCATTGGCTTTCTTGGCTGCCACATCACACTACTGACTCATGTTCCAGCCCAAGTGCATGCCTGCAAATCTGCCGGGGGCGGGCTTCTGGCTGGTGAGCTTCTCCGGTTGGTGGAGAGCCTCAGATGGAAGCTCAGATGGAAGCTGCCATCTGGGACACCGGAGGAGTGTGGAGCAGTGAGCTCGCGCTGCTCCGCGGGGCGATGGACTTACCCGGCTGCGGGTAAGCTCCATTTTAGCGTGTTTTTGCCCGTTCCCCCCCCACACATGTGAAAAGGGCCTATATGTTATTCCAGTTGGTGACTATATTGCTGCATCTACCCTAACTGTAGCTTCTGAGTCTTCTTCAAGGGCAGCTCCACGTAGACCATATTACAGTAGTTTAATCAGGAGGTTACCAATGTTTGAACGAATGTGGCTAAGCTTGAACTACTATGCCCAGGAAAGGCCACAGGTTGTACACTAGTTGAAGCTAGCAGCAAATGCTCAAGTCCACTTGGGCCTCCAGTGGCAAAGATGAAACCAGGAGGACTCCCAAGCTGCTGTTAGCCAGGTGAAACTGTTTACCCAGTTGAAAGACTTGAGAAGCACCCGTACACAGAGGCTCCATCTTATCAAGATTCAGTTTCAGTTTATTGGTCCTCTGCCAGCCCATTACAGTATCCAGGCACTGATCGGGCAGCTGCATAGCCTCAGGTGACTCCGATGACAAGGAAAAGTAGAGCTGAGTGTTATCAGTCTACTGTTGGAACTCAGCTCCAAAACTCTTAATGACATCATCCAGTGGATAAACGTAAATGTCGAAGAAGGTGAGTGATAAAATGGAATCTGGGGAAACCCTCTAGCGCTGCTCTCTAGAACCCATACCCTGCAGCTGTTCTAATTTGGCAGGGAAGGTCGCAGTTAATCCTCTGTCATCCCACTTTTACAGCTGCTTTTAAAGTGTTTCAGTTTCTCTTACCTCCTTCCACTTTATCTCTCTGTACTCAGCTTATTTCAATTGCTGCAGACCGATTACCAAGTGCAAAAATAGTTTGCACTCAGTTAACTCAGCAAGTATGGGAGAGAAAGAGGATCTTGTCCTCTCCAGTTGGCTCAGGCAAAGCCAAGCTGCTGCAGCCTCTCCTAGCTTATGTGTTCTTTCTCATCATTAACTTTTGCCGTCTTGATCACACTCGGAAGTTGTTTGACCACACATGTCCCAGTTTTTACCTGTGAAATGCTGGAGGGCCTGGGAACCAGCCCTTTAGATAAGAGCAGAATCCCTGTAAGACGGTGTCTCTTACTCCCTTTCCACAGAGCTGGTCCAGTAAGATACAATGACCGATCGTATCAAAATACCCTGAGACAGCCAGGAAAATCAACCAGGTAGCATTGCCCCATCTCATGCCCACAGTAGGTCATCAGTCAGAAAAACTAAGGCCATTTCAGTGCCATACTCTGGTCTGAAACTGGACCGAAATGGGTCCAGATAATCCATCTCCTCCAAAAATCTGACATTTCCCAGTCACTACATGCTCAAGCACCTTGCCCAGAAAGTGGGTATTTACAACAGGACAGTAGTTCTCATATACCTCTGGGTCATGAGAGGTCCTCTTCAGCGGAGGGTGCGTCACAGACTGCTTCAAGGCAGTAGGTATTTCTCCCTAACAGAGTGAAGAATTTACCACCCTATGAACCTACTCATGTGGTATTCCAGGCTGGGGTGGGGGGATGCGTGGCGTCTTGGCTGCATTTGAAACTCCAGGAGTCCCAGTGTAGACCCCCAATACTTCCTACCTCTCAAAATTTTTAGTAAGAAATTTCCTGGGAATTATCACTTCCCCATTATAATCCCTTTAGGGACATAGGGACATTTTTGCCCTGTTTTGAAAGATTCCTGCCTGTTTTAGGCCCTGGCCTTCTGGTTGGGTATGACCCAAAATGGACAGGGAAGCCATTAAACATGGTAAAATAGCCCTCCTTGTAACCCCTAGAGGGCACTGGGCCTTTTCCAGAACATATTGTATATCTGTGTGTGTGTGTGTGTGTGTGTGTGTGTACACACACACACACACAAACACACACACATAAAGGAGCTTCTGTATTTATGGGGGTTCCATCCCAGGAACTACCATGAATAAGAAAAACTGCAAATGCCCATGTTTCATAATACAAAATGGCAGTGATGTGCATGCACATTCTTCAGTGCATCGACACAAACATTGTCACCATTTTAGGTATAGGACATGATGCTTCATGTCAGTCAAAATCACAGATCCAGAAGTTGTGGTTAAAGAAGGCGTATTGTCCTCTAGGAGTTGTGGAGAAGACAATTTCACCACGAATGTGCGTGTGTGTGTGTCTTTCTCTCTCTCTCTAGATTTTATATATCTACTAAGATTAGATATATAGATATAGATATAGATATATAGACACACACACACACACACAGATAGATATAGATATAGATATAGATATATAGACACACACACACACACACACAGATAGATATAGATATAGATATAGATATAGATATAGATATAGATATAGATATAGATATAGATGGGAAGAATGGCAAGGGAGGAGGGAATAGCCCTTAGACCTGGCCTAGCTGGTTTGAAGGGGATAATGAAGGCATAACAACATTCCTTGTGCAAAGAAATACAAAGTGATGGTAACATCATTATTTTTCTGTGTTGAAACTAATGATTATGCTTTAGTGTATTTTTTCCCAGTTAACCTTTCGGAGTATGTTCGCTCTCAAATGGTAAGCCATTTCTTTACTTAAGCACCAACTGCAAATAGCTTGACATGGAGAGGAGATAATTATTGTGTTCCTAAAACTTCAGGGACTCTGTTGTGTAGACATTCCATGCATACACTTATCTATTCCATGTCTACCATACATGTTGCCTATTTGGCATGCATTTACTAAAATAGAAGAAAACAGGTTGGCCCTTGCATTCAGAGGACTCAGAATGGTTCTTACATCCCTGCAGAGTCTTAGGTATGCAATATATTTGGTAAGAAATCTTAAAAGCAGAATGAGCCTTCCATCTAGCCAGAATCTATAAGCATTCCAGTTGTCTCAAAAGGCAGAAACCAAGAGTGAGACCCAAGACTGCTCTGTCACTTTGTAGGAAATATTCCCAATGATTATTTCCTTGGCAATGTTAGCACACACACACACACACACACAGAGAGAGAGAGAGAGAGAGAGAGAGAGAGAGAGAGAGAGAGAGAGAGAGAGAGAACTGCACACAGGCACACCCGAATAATTTTATAAATGAAGTTTACAGTATCCCTGACATTGACATAGAATTTTGGTTGTTTGTTACTTGCAGAGAGGATCTTGGAGAGACAAACTGAAGCTTTGAACTGTTCCTATTTTTCAACAGCGCCACTCCTTAAATGGAGTCCTTTCAAAATAATTGCTGCAACTGGTTGTCATTGAAATTGAAGGTCCACTCCAAAGCCTATGGAAGTCTATGAGAGTCCATTTCAGGGCTCTTGTAGCTACAGGCCAGAGTTTGGGGGAGAATGATTTTTTTTTTTTGTACTACAATTCCCAGAATTCCCCAGCCAGGATGGCCCTTTCGCCAAGCTCTTCCAAATGGCTCCACTACTGAAAATTCATTTTGAAGAGTCTATTATTGCAAATTTTCACAGTGAAGTCCATTCTTACATTGGAGCAGTACCATTACATATAAACTGTGCAAGTATACATTCTTTCTATCTGCAGTGTGCACTGTGCAGTATACACTGTATACCAGCACCTTTGTTACAACAGACAATTTAAATCTTAATTGGCAGCATAACTATACACATTCCTTAGCTCAGTCAGATAAATAAATGTACACATTCTTTATGTCATATCCACATGTATGTGTTTATCTAATGAAGCACCCAGATAAGGTATTTGAAGAGCTGTAAATACAGATATCTAGATTCAGTTGTTACTCCCAACTAGAATAAACTCATCGAGGCTATGAAACTGTGTAAGTGTTCACTTCCCAACTTCCCACTGATTCAGTGAAACTGTTATGACAGTTAGGACTAACAACTGTATTCAGATCCACTGCCTTCCAGAACAGCAAGTTATAGTATGGAATTCATAAACTGTCATGTGTGAATTTGAAAATACATCTAGAACTCAGCCTAAAATTGGGGTAGAATACTGTTTTATCATACAGCTGTCAATGCATTTTGAGGCTTACTCCAGACTATTCGGTCTTGGGGTACAACCTGGCCAGTAGCAAAGTGCAAAACTGAAAGTCCTTTTGAATTTAATAGGACTCAGCACAAAGAATTAGGGACAAGACTGCAGCTGTTGCAGTAATGGGACTTACCAGGATTAAAAAGAACAATTCCCTTGAGATAGGCATATTCTTTTGCACAAATGTTTGAATCCCAGAATTTCCCCAGGAAAATTTTTAGCTTCTGAACTTCTGTCAGTGATGCTCCCAAAAGATGATGATGTAGTTGTTCATTATCTGTCAGAGTCCAGTTGAGAAGGATCATCTTCAATAAGCTAGGAACTGAGATCTCTTCCAGTTCAAAATCAACTTGTTCTTGAGCCAGGCCCAATACGAAGAGAGGTGTCCAACATTGTTCTATCAGCAGGATCTGATCTTCTGGAGGCAGCTGAAAAAATGAAGGCAGATTTCTAATAAAACTGATAGTTTTCAGAAGCACTTCTGAAGCTCTAAGACAGACAATGTCTGGAGTTCTCAGAACAACCCGTCTGTTCTCCCTACAGGGGCAGCTGATAGATGGAAACAAAGGAGGAACAGAGAAATCCTGAGGGGTCCATGGACTCCTCCTTTGCTTTTCCTTGCTAAGGACTCCATAGAGGATGCTGGTGGGAGAAGATGAGTTGCTGCAACATCTTCCATCCTTCTCAAATGGCTCTTGGAAAGCCATAGCAGCTTCCTAGAAGGAACCTTGATAAGAGAATCACTGACAATTCTAAGAACTGGTTGATACAGCACCATAACAGTAAAATATAAATTACTGCTTTTTTTTCTAAGAGGAGAGGCCTCCTCTTCATTTTACACACAGTAAACTGAACAGTAATGTGCACTGAATTGTTGTTACCTTGAACCTTTATTTGCTCCAGGCTGTTTTCATTCACAGCCAACCAAGGTGTGGCTAAACCAATCCTCATGCAGCTGAAACAAGCTAACTGAGCTAAAAAGAAATAGATAGAGAAAGAGAAATAGTATTCAACCTAGTTATGTGCTCTGATGAAAATGAGAGCTTGACCTTTACAAATTACAAATAGCTAGTTACCCGCTATTAAATTCTTTCTTCCAATAATGGTGGTATAACTTAATTATTTTACAGATGGTAACCTAATAAAGGACAGCTTTCAAAAAAGAAGACATAAAAATCATGCTAAGATGAAGTGTTTTTCCTATTGTGTTTAGCTAGCTCTAGAGCTGGTAGTTTGCTCCAACAGAGATCACAACCAAACTGTTCTCTCGTATACTCAGAAGACGCTGAAGGTCCATTCTTCCATGACTCTTAGGACTGCCTTCCTGGGATGACTTAATAGTTTTTTGGCTAAGCCTTGGAACCATATCTTTCACCAATTAAGGGAAACAAGTGAAATTTTGCTCTGGAAACCAGGGAACAAGAATCAATCATATCTGAAAGAACCTCATCTTCACTTTCTTCTTGATAGATGCTTCAATCAGACATGCCTTGAGCGGCAGGGTTGTTAACATTGTTAATGTTAAAAATCAGCAGCCTCTAACAATATCTGTTCAGAGAACTTTTGCCTCTTTGACTGAATAAAGAAGATCCTTCAGTCTTTCCTGGGTCATGACACATGCCAGAAGGCTATAGACCACACCAGCTTCCTTCACATTAACAACATGTTATCACACCAAATGTCCATTTAATCGTCCAATAAACACAAAGATGACTTCAGAAATAGAAGTCTATGTCGGGCTTGCAAACAAAGTTTCCTAGGAGCATCTGGATGATATAGAAATGTGACTTGGAACTTTCCAAGATTCTTGTCTTCATAGCTGGGCTACAGGAATAAGTAAAGGTCTAAAAACTTTGTGGTCATAGAATACTTTACAATGTTATGTAACAACTTCTTTATTCACAGAATCAGCACTTACAATATTCATTTTAAAGATTAATTAGAAAATATTGGTTACTGAGCAATCTATTATTATTATTATCATAGGGAAGGACAGAATTTAATTTCTGGTGTTGATCACCTATTAATTTGTTAATTGAATCACTAATGTTTTAAAAAGCCATGGGACTTTTTTTTTTTTTTTTTTTGGTCACCATTGCTCTCTGGGAGTACATTTTTGCTAGCTCCTTCCAAAGGAGTATTTTTGCAAAGCTTAAGTTGCCTTTACCATAGTACTTTCCAGATTCTTTGAAGCATAAATCACACACTCTGATTGACAGCTGAGAATTGTGGGAAGTGTAGTCCAATGCATCTGGAAGTTACTAGGTTGTGGAAGCCTCCCCGTAAGCTTCAGATGTAACACTCTTTTTAAATAAGATCAGTCAATTTTCTGCTTTCAAGCTCCAGCAAGATACAAGCTGTTTGACAACTCCACAAATGACCTGGATGGTATGAATTGGGAAAATTGAAAAAGGAATCATGTGTTTATTGTGCTGTAACTGAAATATACCACCAACTGGCTAAAAACAACTGCTGGTGCGTCAAGGGAGTGGCGTTCTTAATCAGAAATATTTGGGGTACCTCCAAGAACACAAAGAGCTTTCTGAACTGTGAAAAGCTGTACCTTTGCCCTCCTCATTCACTTAAAATTAAGAAATATGGTATGTGAAGACAAGTGGTAGAATCCTTACTGGAATCATGCAACCGGGGAGGGGCTGCAAAACCACCTGCCTCAATAGCTTTTGTTTGGGGATGAGGGGATGGTGTTTGAGAAATGCCCAGACACTGGGAGCAGTGAATTCACTCTGGTTTGGGTTTGAACTAAACCTGTTTTGAAGATTGTGTTCAACACATTAGGTGGTAGGTTTAAAGTATGGATTAAAACACAGGGGAGATTCACCACCACACTTGCATAACAGTCACCAACTACAACTGCTAGACATACGGCTTCCTTTACAAAAAGAAGCCATAACAGAGGAAGTCTCCTTCAGGCCAACCCTGGGGAGGAAATTCAAATTCTTTCCCTCCATTATTATCATATTGAATATTTCCTCCTTAACTACTATGTGCCTACCTTTTCTCATCACTCCATCTCTGAACCCTCCTTGAGATGATACCATATTTAAATACCTGAGGGGTTGTCATATGGAAGATGGGGCAAGTTTGTTTTCTGCTGCTCCAGAATCTAGAAGATGAACCAAAGGATTCAAATTACAAGAAAAGAGATTCCATCTAAACATTAGGAAGAACTTCAATACTGTAAGAGCTGTTTGACAGTGGAATTGTTACCATCCTTACATGCCCCATCCTGCTGGATAGCAAAATTGGCATGAAATATCATTTTCCTACAGAAACTGAACACTTATGGCTGGGAAACATGTGGTAAGCAGGACACTGGCTGTACACCTGGACTAGGTCAGCATGGCCTCAGCATGGCCAGGTCATAAGATCAAGAAGAGGTAGGCAGGAAAGCCCAGTGTCAATAGGCTTCCAGTAATCCTGTCAACAACTCAATCTCTGAATACAAAAGACATTGAAACTGCCCATATGCAACAGGCAAGCACCCCTCCTGTGCACATTTGCTGCTAAAACCTTTCCCATATACATTACCCAACCGAAATATTAAGAGGCTGTCAGGACTCCCATCAATATTTTGTCACCCAAAATAGAATAATTTGTTTCAGACCCCTTTGGTTTACTCTGCCAGAGAATCATTAACACTCACCCCTTCAGGGGAGGAAAAGGGGTATTTAAACCCAAGCTTTGACCCTGGCAATTCATGGTATCATGCTGCAGCCTAGATCTCTGTTTCTCTGTGCTACCCTCAGACCCACTATCTGAGCCAGTTCCCATCAATCTTTTGCTCTGGGACTAGTAAATATCACCCTCTATACCCAAAAACTTTCTCTATCCAACCTTTCTTGCCTTTCCCTTCAATAGCCTTGTATGGTTTATGAATAGAGACTGCTTGATTTCCAATAAAAACACTCTGCTTAAACCTATAACTGGAGTCTTACAGTTAGTACACACAGGTGAAAAGACTCTGCTGTTACCCCCACTTTTTGCAGGCCTCCTTTGAACTGTAATTCCCCCAATTTCAAAGGATACACTGACACTGTTGGTGGAGCTCAAGTTCCTCTACCTTTTGGGGCAACAGCTCCCAGAAGGCTGTAGCCCCAAAAAAGTAAATTTTCCTGGCTCTGGTTGTATTTGCGATTATCTAGGTAGCCCAATTGCCTCTAGAGTTTAACGAATCCAATGAAAAGGAGATTGATGAACTTTTGTGAATTATTGGGCTATTATTGAACTATTGAGATAAATAGGCTGGTTTGCCCACTCACGACAGATGACAAAAGACTGTAAGGCACCATGATGAAGGCATGAGGCAGAAGGCAGAATCTGCGTACAGGTTGTTTTCAAACCAATCAGCTTGTAATAATTACAATCTTGTGGTATTCTGGCAGTGATATGCTGATGAGGATGACGGCAATGACAGCTGGAGGAGATATGTTTGCATAAGAAGCAAGCAGTATGTACTTGGAAGATATCTAAACACAGAGATACAGTTCGTGGCTTACACTTATATGAGGATGGAGCATGAGTGCCACCAGTATGTACATTTTCTATACACATCAGTAGCACGGGTACAAGTCTGTACTGAACAATGGCCACCACTGAGAATATCACACTGGATGAAACTGAACAATTGGTATAGACTATGGTACCAACTATGGCCTGATTCTGTGATCACCTTTGGAAAGGCAAAGCCTGCTAGCTTGTGACACTTCACTCATTACACATTTTGCATATGGTGTAAGACTTGAATGTTATGACATACATCTCAGCTAATCCTCACTTTATAGACATTCCCATCTCCATCAGCAGCTATGCAAATTAATCTGTCTGCAAATATGGATGTGATTTCTGAGTCATGTGCAGACACTGGGTTGACCTCCTTCAGGCAAATCTTATTTTGGCGTTTCTGGTGGAAGTCTTTTTCTTAAAATTAGCTTTCTGCTTTCCTCTGCTGCTAAAATCACGCTAGAAGGCTTTGGTAAGGGAACAATTAGTCTTGCCTCCTCCTTCATCTTTTGCATGTAGGTCACTGTATGAACATGATGATACATGAACTAAACTTAAGACAAAAGAAGACATTGAAGACATTTGGCTGGAAACATCCACGAATATTGGTATGACCATAGATATGGCCCATCTTAATGGAAATGAGTAGGAAATCTAGTTTACAGATGTGAAATGTTGTGTGCCTTCTGACTTATGGCAACCCTAAGATGGACCTGTAATGAGGTTTTACTGACAAGATGCACTCAGAGAGGGTTTGCCACTATGAGGATGAGACAGCGTGACTTGTCCAAGTTCACCTAGTGGGTTTCTGTGAACAAGTAGGGATTTGAACCCTGGTCTCCTGGAGTCTTAGTCCCATGCTCAAACCATTACACCATGCTGGTTCCTGTAAGTCACCTTATAAAGTTTTATTTTTGGTTTCATACTAGCGTGTTTGCACATCATAATGGTTTCTGTTTTAAGCCATGAACTGCATGACAAACAGCCCATCAGATCATGGCTTGGATTTCCCATTGCTGGTTTGTTTCTTAATTATTTCTCTCTCGCCTCTGTGTCAGAGTAGGCACCCAGGGAAACAAGCAGAGGTAGGAACCATCCATTGTTGGAGGTTCAGACCTCAAAAGCAGTGGTTGAACAAGCCACAGTTCGTATACCCCATGGTTTCACGTTTGAAATGGCTCAGGCCAGACTTCGACAACCATCCATCTGGCTTGTCATGACAGGTGAATGTAATTGATAGAACATACAAATCCCAAGTATATAAAGTAGGTACTCAATGAAACCTGTTCCCTGCTGATACTTAAGTTTCAGTGCTTCTTTATTTATAAAAAGTAATTCTTTACTTATTACTCATTCTCCCCAAGTAACTCATGACCATCACTTGTTCCCTGTTATTTTAAAACATATTTCTTTTAAATTACTTTTTAAAAAAATTAAAAAAAACAAATATGGCTGAAAACAATCTCCTCAAATGTCCTTTCAAAGGGAGTCATTTAGCAGTGACTAGTAAACATTATTTTTTTACATTAAAAAGAAAGCAAAGATGTAATTAGTTGTCATGTTGTTTTACGAAAGAACTATTGTTATGCCGTTGCTACCCCAAAAAAATGACACAATACAGGCAATGTTATTGCTTGTGAGTGCATTACTTCCAACCTCTGATGCCACTCCTGTCAAATCTACAGTTTATGATTCTTCCAATAATACATATTGTTGCTGAGTGTCTTCAAGTCATTTCCAACTTATGGAGGCCCTAAGGCAAACCCATAATGGGGTTTTCTGGGGCTGAGAGTGTGTGACACACTCAAAGTCACCCAGTGGGTTTCCAAGGCCAAGCAGGGAATCAAACCTGCTCTCCTGGGTCATAGTCCAATGCTCAGACCACTACACCGATGTGGCTCCTTTAGTACATATTACAGATCTGAAATGATGGGTGTTAGTGTTGCTTAAAAATAAAAAAGGTATGTCAGAGGTCAGCATAACCAAGGTGAAGAGGTTTTTTGGTTTTGTTTTGTTTGTGAAAAGACTAGATCATACCAGACTATTTGCCACCCTGAGATCATATTATATTTTACTGCAAAGGTATGCTTAGGGCATATAGCTAAAAATCTACTGATACAAGTGATCAATTAGCAACGGTTAAACAATGTTAGTGAGTGACATTCCCACTCAATTTTTAATTCACTTTTTAAAATGTGTCACTTAATTATATTTACGTTGCAAATCCAGTTACTTACATTAGTCAAACTAATCAAGGTATGACATGGAGCAAGAGCTAAAAGTCTTGGCAATTTGCAATTTTAATCATAAAATTCTCATCAGTTGTTTCTTTGGTATTTATCAGGTAGTATTATTACCGTCTCAAGGGTAACAAATCTCAGGGAGTATCCCAGAAGCTTCAGTTCCACTGCATTAATCATTGGACCCTATGGGGAAAGTGGATGTTAATCCCAGTTTGGAAGGACCTAATCTGCAATTTGAGATTTCAGTAGTAATTGAGCAAGTGCTTAATTTGCATTACAGTGCATGAGAACTTGAACACAGAACCTGTTTTGAAGCCAGATGTTTCTCTCAATATTTGGAGTGTACCACACTGGCCATTTCCACCCTACACTGTTATAGTGCTATTATTCCACTTTTAACATCCTGTGGAACTCTGGGATTTGTAGTTTACTGAAGCCAAAGAGCTCTCTGGCTGAGAATTCTAAATGACCCTCTCTAAACTGCAAACCCCAGGATTCCATAGGATGTTGAAAGTGGAATAATAGCACTATAACAATGTATTGCAGAAATGGCTACTATTATTCCTTTTCATGCAACATGGGCAGCTTGATTTGAGGGGTAGATTACCTCTGAGAGGTACATTTGTGCTCTGCGCCCATTTCGGTAGTTAAAATACATACAAGGCATATTTTAAGGTAATCTGTCCCTAAAATGGCATCTAATAAAACTTGAAAATCACAAAGCATAATAAAACAATGATTAGACCAAAAGATCAATAATTGATCATTTAGAAAAAAAAGCACACTCTCATATCTTCAATGGTCCTCACTCAAGCATAGGCCAAGGTAAGCAGGAGGGTCTTAGGATGTACATGAGGACAGGTTGGGATGGGATCCAACTGAATCAGGGTTCGAAAAGTGAAAAGTCATTGCTGAGAAGGCCATAATCCTTATGTTTGTCAGCCCTAGAGAGAGGGCTTCAGTTCTTAAATGGAACTAGGTGGTCCTTCAAAGAACCTGGATCCAAATTGTTTAGGGCAGAGTTCAGCCATTTGTTTACCTCCAGATATTATTGGATTGCAACTCCCACAAGCCCAAGCCAGCTTAGCAAATGGTTAGGAATGGTGAGAGTTGTAGTTGTTCAATGGCATCTGGAGAGTCTATTGGTCTGAGGTTTTAAAGGTCACTCTCAGCATATTAAATTGAGCCTGGAAAGATCCCAGAACCCAATACAACTAGTACCATATAGGCACCACACATTCTGACTACTTGTCAGTAATCAAGCAGCCAACTTCTGTAGATCTAGTTGAAGTTTCCAAAACATCTTTACAGATGGCTCCACATACAGCATACAATCAAGTCAACCCAGTAGAGCCAAATTTAATTTCTTTAACAATTTCACCACTTTTTCTTTCAAGGCAGCTGGGATTCTGCCATCCATCCATTAACCACCTCCAAGGTCCATTTCTCCACCTCTGCCCTGGCAAATTTCTCAGTAGCCAAAGATCAAAAGTGTGTGGTCATCCTGAAATCTGAAAGTAGTTTGCTCATATCCGGAAGCTATGCAAACTGAAAAGCATCCATAGCAACCTAACGTGTTACATTCATAATTGAATTCTTCCGAAATTATGGCATCCAAGATGGAACGGATGTGAGTGACTTTATTTACAGAATATACTGTCAAAACAATCCTTTGGGTGTTCCATTTCTTGCACACCAGAGCCTATAAAAAGAAGGCCACTCATTACCTGGAAAGACTCTCCTGGGCACAAAACTGAGCAGCCATAGCAATGGCAGAGAAGTAAGATATTCAGGGATTGTTTCTGTGCTTGAGCACAGAATTTCTGCATATAGACTGCATTCTGCATATAGACTGCATCTCTTGTATTTTTGCAGTGCGACAAAATAGAGTTCACACAGAGTAAAAATAAATTTCTTGCAGCAGTGCCTAATGGAAGTGTTCAGCAATGAAAAAATATTGAGGGAGGACATTGCCCTCTCTACTCTAGCACATCCATTAGGGGGAGACTGCATTATATCACTGTCAGGGATTAAACCATAGTATAAGCTATCTTGTGGTGCAATTGTATTGGCCGCACAGTCAGTGACTGAGACCACAGTTGTCATTTGGATTGTATGTTATGTGAATGAATGCCTTTGGATAAGATCTGTACCATGGTATGACCAAACATGACCCAAAGTCTCTCCTTAGTGTCCTTCTGGAAATCACCCCTCATCTATTTGTTTCTCTTATTAAAGTAAAACTAAGGAGAGATAGTTTACTGGCAGCTCACACGTGGGAGAGCACTCACCTTTTTAAAAGCGGAGAGCATACAAGGGGAGTGTCCTCTGCCTGCACTGAGATCCCTCCAGACCATCTCAATAGACAAAAGAAACAACACCTGAGACAAAATGTAGGCCTGTGATTCTAACATTGTCACTTTTCTTCTCCTGTTTGATTTTTAACATCTTTATCTGATGAAGAAGCCAGTGAAACTTAGAAAGATTGCATGAAGTATTTGGTGCTTTTTAGTTGGCCTAGTATAAAGGTATCTCTGTTTTGTGGATTTAGGATTTTGTTATACTGTCGACTGTCCACATCCACAAGGGCACAGGACCCTTGCAAAAGTGGGAAAATTGCAAATACCAAAATGGGGGGGCGGGCGTGAAGGGGGCCAAGGCATGGTGGCAAGAGTGGGCACCCAGGGTTCCAACCAGGTCAGGGAATGGAGAAGGAAGGGAGGGTGGGTTGGCATGGTGGCCCTATACTTCCCCTCTCTTGCCCATCTCCTTCCTTGGGTGTGAGGAAAGCATTGGGAGAGGGTTTGTGGTGCTGGGAAATTGGTCCACAATCCTTCCTCAGCAGACCAGGAAGTGGTTGGAGGAGGAGGAGAACCAGAGGCAGTTTTTTTCAAGGGCTGTGTGGCCTGATCAGAGCTGCTGAAAGTGAATGTTTCCCTGGACAAGAAGCCCCTGAGGTGGAGTGGAATGGGTTGGAGAAACGTGCAAATATTCAAATCCATCAAAGTGAAAACTACAAATGTGGAGAACAACTTTATTTTGTTGCACAGCCAGGGTGGTTACCCTGAATATGAAGCCTGCCTCACACTTCTGTAGCACCATAGGAGCTCTTTGCACCCAATCACTTGCTTTGAACCTGGCCCAAAACATTTTACCTCCAAAACAGCTGGAGGTAAAGCAGAAAATGATACATACACACACACACACAAACACAAATACACACAAATTACTAGTCCAGGGACCCTTTATTAAAAGACTATTATAGAATTATGATTCTACTTTAACTGCCATAGCAGAATGCTATTGAATCCTGGTGTCTGAAGTTTAGAGAGGTATTTAGAGTTCTCAGCCAGACAGTTCTAGTGTTTCACCAAACTACAAACCCCAGGATTCCAGAGGATGCAGCCATGGGAGTTAAAGTGGAATCATAATGCTGTATTTGCATAGTGTGAAAGGTACATAGCACCTAAGAACAGCCAAGTTATTTTGTCAAACAGGGCACTTCTCCCCATTTTGGGCAGTAAAATTCTAGCAGGAAATTAAACAGCTATCAGTTTCCTTCCCTTTCATGATGCTCCAAATTGGTTGGGCAAGGCAGCTATGTAACAGCAGAGCTGACCCTGACTAACATCCAGTCAGTACACATTGAACGCTGATGTTACATTGTACAGATTCAGTACTCCTTATCTAAAATGCTTGGCACCAAATGTGTTTCAGATTTTGGATTTTTTTCAGATTTTGGAAAATGTGCATATACATAATGAGATATCTTGGAGATGGGACCCAAGTTTCTACATGAAATTCATTTATGTTTCATATGCATCCTATACACATAGCCTGAAGATAATTTTATACAATATGTTTAATATTGTACCATTCTTTCAACATGTGCTCTGCTCTTTCATCAATTCTTCTCCTCTTGCCTTATTCCTGTAGGGAACATGAGAAAATTATGGAGGCTTGCTTGGGACAGTATATATGCATGCTTCTTGCAAAGTGAGGTGAGAAGGGAAGAAAAAGCTCCAAGGTGACTGACAGACTATGTAAGCAATACACACACATGCAGTCCCAAGCAAACCTCCATCATGCTTCCTAGAGGAAGAAGACTGGTTTTTGCTTTTCAAAAGTTTTGGCTTTTGGAGCATTTCAGATTTTGGATTTTCGAATAAGGGGTACTCAACCTGTACTCTGGGCTTCAACCACTTTGAAGGAAGGCAACCAGCCTTGATTTTAACCTCAGTTTCTTTGGCTTGGAAGAAGCACCAGGCTGATCAGTCTTCTTGGCTGTTTCCAACTAGCACCAGTCGCATAGGGACGTGAGGGCGATGGGGGTGGTTCACCCTCAGTGGCAATGTTTTGGGGGCATCCCAGCTCATAGCCATGCCCCTGCGTGCTGCAGCCACGCCCCCACGCACGGTGGCCACACCCCCACCCACCACTGCCACACTGCCAAGCTACACCCTCCCGCCCCCTTTCACGCACTCCAAGCTCTGCCACTAACTAGCACAGTGAGTTTCCTGCTCTGCAGGGACACACCATTTTCATGGCCTTGTAATCATAGCTCCCCCACCTCTGCACTCTTTATGCAGGCTTTGAAACTTTTGGTGTTATTGTCCTTTTTGAAAACAAAACAAAACTTTGGCTTAGACAGTGTTTCTCCACCCTCCAGAGCTGAAGATCTAAAACAGAGGTAGGAATTATGTAGTCCTAAAATGGTGTTGGACTGCAGTTCCCAGTAGGTTGGATACTTTAACCGATGAAGAGAGATGCTGGGAGTTGTAGCCCAACAACACTTGGAAGGCTGCACTTTGCAAACCCATGTTCTCAAAAAAGCAGTAAATCAGACAACCCTTTACATAAAATCTGTGATTCTAACCTGTAATATGGTTTCTGTACAGACAAAAATGTGGCTGGAGGGTATAAAATGGTGGCATTGCCTCCCCAAATACGAATTCGTTCCCCTCTCCAGTGAAATTTCCCTTTGTCTTCTTTATTTCTAGTATTGCAGAGAGACACTGAAAACCACTCAGTTGCACACACCTATAATTCTTACATTTGCTGTGTTCATATTCCCTTGGGAACTTTGCTTGCCCTTTCCTAAACTGTATTTCTAAATGCCAAATAGAAGTTTTAAGTTGCTACATTGCTAGAAATTTCAGGAATGGAAGAAAATTCCATTTGGGGTGCCAGAATTCTTACCGTGTGGGGCTGTGTGCTCACCCACTACCACCGCCATTACCAGCCATAGCTACATCCCTGCCTACACAATATTGTAGAATGTCCCTCATTTCTCAGATCTTAGGAGAAAAGCATTTTGAATGTTAAAGAGCTTTTCCTCCATATAGAGTTAACAGCAGTTTCACACAGACATGCCCTCTGGATAAAATTATACAGAAAAATCTCTTTCCAATAGAGTGTTATGAATTTGCCCTTTTCCACACAGGGAATCCACTGAGTCCTATTTACGCTTTCATAGCTTTGTGTTAAAAGCTTAAATTGCATGGCCCTCCTCATGATTACAGAGTGGCAGAGGTCCAGGAAGCAGATTTTATTGATCGTAATAGGCTCTAGGCCAGGGTTTGACTTTTGTAACTTTTCCTTCTAGGTCATTTGTAGCAATACCAGAAAATTTAAGCTGTTTCCAAAGGGTGGGCTCCTCTCTTGCTAGCAATGAGACGTTACTGTGCAGCTGTTCCATCATTTTCTCCTAAATAGATTTTCCACAGTAAGAACTAAAGGCAGAACAAGGAGTAGGAAATGAAGAAAACACTAAAGCGACACAGCACAGCTCCTGTAAAGTTTAGTAGATGAGGACGCACAATTATATGATTGATAAATGCCTCCTCTGGAATTGCTCTGAGTGCCAGGGAATCAGATTAAGCCAAAACCAAATCAAATCTGACTTGTAACCCACTGAGATTCTTAACCTTGCAGGGTCTTGTAGTAATGACATCACTCAACCTCACCCATTCCCACTGTATCACTTAATACAATAGAAGATTGCAGCTTTATTTAAAAAAATTAAACCCTCCTTGAGATTAATAGATAAAAGGTAGCTTTATGTAGCTGTATTGCATACAGAGAGATATAAGGTTAAATGTAACAGACAGGTCTATGATATATAAGCCATATATACATACTGATATATAAACCATACATTTTAAGGATAAAAAATGGGACGTGTGTGTCCAAGCAACAACAGAATGTGATCAGGATGATGAAAGTTACTAATGAGGAAGAACACACCAGCTAGGAGATGCTGCAGAAATTTGGTTTTGCCTGAGCCTTCTGGGAAGGGCAAGATTCCACCCCTGTTTCTCCCCCTCCTGCTGAGTAAATGGAGTATAAACTATTGGGGGTGGGCTTTGTTTGCAGCTTCTGAAGTAAGCTGAGGACAAAGAGGGAAAGGAAAAAGGAGACGAAAACTGGGCTATTTTAAACACGGCTGAAAAGTAGGATGACAGAGGATTCCTCAGGACTGTCCCTCCCAAATCAAGACAGTTGGAGAGTATTATGAGCTACTGGGTACTTCTTACGCAGCTTATATGACATTCAGTCCCACTGAGCTCAATGGGATTCACTGATGAAAAGACTTGAAGAGGAATGCACTGTAAAAATCTGTAAGGCAAGGATGGGAAGATGTTGAAGCATTACCGTTCCTATAATACTTCCCTATTAGCCATGCTGGCCAGGGCTACTGCAAACTGGAGTTTCACAACATTCAGAAAGACATAGATTCTACATCCTTGCTGCAAGATAAATCTATAATGAAATACAATGTCTTTTATTGGGAAAAAAAATACATGCTTCCCGTAAGCTCCAAGTAGAGTTTTCAGTTCTTTCCTCATGGGCAATAGCATTACATATGCTGTGGCAGTTGCAGCAGAAACTGGTGTGCCCCATTTATTCACTGTTCCAGTTCTCCACCTTCAGCGACAGATACAAATAATGTCTTTCTAGCCACAGCGGTTAGGGGAAGAGGATTAATAAGAGCACTGGTGAAAAAACAGAGCAAGAGGAACACTAGTTGCAGCCTTGTTCATTTTTTCACTATTTTAAAATATTATACCCCACTTTTCTTTCATAATTGCCTTTTCAAGGTGTTTGTGGTATAATAAATAACTAAAACAGCACTCAGTGATAAGTATACAAATCAGTATGTCACAATGCCATCCTATACATGTCTATAGCAAATCCTATTAAGTTCCGTGGGGCTTATTCCCAGGAGACCTAGGGTAAGATGGTAGTTTTAGTGTGCAGGCTTCCCTCATTTATCTGACAGGTTAGGAACTGGAGCGTGGAACTGGTTGAAAAGCAGAACCCACATACAGTACTGCAGGGAGCATGAAGGACTTACAGAGGCTCACTTGGGACTAAGTGCACATGCTGCTTGCAAAATCCTTCACCCAGCTTAGCGCCTTTTCCTCCCTCTCAAGCTTATTTTGCAAGCAGTGCCTGCATGTGAGTGGTTCCAAGTCAGCTTCCATAGGAGAGAAAAACTGATAGAAGACCAGGACCCCTATCAATTTAATGGAACTTGTCTTTAATTTGGAAGTATCAAAACAGTGAATCATCAGATTACAGGGTGTCAAAAGGTGGGGACTTCCTGTACTTTGAAAAGCATATTCACTGTCTCCATTCATTCTCTCAGGTAACGCTAGCCCCAGCTCTCTTTAATCAGCAAAACATACAATAGACTACAGATATGCCAAATCCATAATCATATTAAGACTGGAGTTTAGAAAAGTCATCTCTTTGGACTACAACTCCCATCACTCAGGATCTCCCTGATACGATGATCCCTGGATGTGGGATGTATGAGCTGCAGTCCAAAAAGTAAGTTTTTCAAGCCCTTGGCATGTATCAAAGCAGGCTGGGAGAGCAGTTCTGAATTGAAACCTCATGTATCTTCTCCCTGGTGTCTGTCTGAGTCCTGCTTCATGCTTTGAGAGGCTAGTCTACATACTGAATTCTGGGATAGTGGCTTGGTCAAAGTTGTCTAAACTGTGACCAAAGGGGAGTGTCATTACATCAAATATCTTTTTTTCTCCTTAGTTAGTGAGGGTATGGATTACGGCTTGGAGCCATGACCAGTGTTCCTGCCTTGCTTTATCAAACACAAGGCCAGAATCCAGGCTCAATAACAAACCATTCCTGCCATTAGGAAGGCTGAGTTGGCTTCTGCAGAAGGCAGATAAAATATTTGTCAGTCTTTCATACAGCAGTGATGTAGACTTGAGTCGGTTGACTCGGACTCAGGTCAGACTCAAGTCACTTCAGTGATTCGACTTGGACTCAACTCAAGAATAAATGACATGCTGACGTGACTCAGTTCATGACTTGTATATTTTAGTGACTGACTTGCTGCCTTTGATTCAGTAATGTAACCCATTCATCCAGAAACGTTATGACTTTGAACAATGCTTCCATCTCTTTTTGCCTTCTGGTCATGTGATGATCTGTCTCAAGCCCAAAGCTTGGATGCATTCTTGGAGGGGAACAGCAAATGGGTTAGGCAACAGGCTTGAGGCTGGGTTGAGGTCTGCTTGGCAGCCAGTCCCTGCTGCATATTGGAGGAGCCTTCTAAAACTTTTCCTAAGAGCAGAAGGCACAACTCGCCCCCAAAGCACAGGGTGTGTTTCTCAAAGGGGAACAGCAAATGTGTTAGGTAACAGGTTTGAGGAGGAAGGATCATTTGTTCTAAAGCCTTCGAAGCTTCAGTAATGGGGAGTAAGAAAGATCCCATTCCCCACTTCTGAAAAATCCTTCAGCTTCCGAAGTGGGAAATTAGAAGGATCCTGTTCCCACTTCAGAAGCTGCAGGGAAAGAAAAAGATTTTTTTCTGCTTAAGAACCAAAAACCTTGGTCTTTCTCTGCTGGGGAAGAACAGCCAATTTTTTCTGCTCTTGTCCTTGTCCTGTACCCTTACAAGCTTATAGACACATAGAAAATTGTCTTACAGTGAGGCAGAATACCGGTTCTTTTAGTCCAGTATTGTCCGCTTTGACTGGAAGCAGTGGATCTCCAGGGCTTCAGGTATTCTTTCCTATTCCTACCTGGATATTCCTGATTTCCCCTCATGGTCTTAGGCCCAACCCTGCTTAGCTTCTGAAGATTTCATAACTGTGTAAGAGATGTGGTAGAAAAGCAGGAGCCAAAACATTCACCAGTATGAAAATAATGAAGAGAAAGTGCCACCTGCAACATTTTGTGAGTGAGCCTCTTTGCATACACTCCAAAAATGAAGGACCTGATAAGAGAATATGTGAGTCAGTATCTCACAGCCTTCCAAGCACAAATCTATTTGGGATCTTCCCCTTTCCCATCTCCAGCAATAACTTTTTTTGGAATAAAGAACTCTAATTCTGAAGCCTGAAACCTGAATCTAATGAACTACCCAAACTGTAAACTGTCCAAGGGCACAGAAACATGTGTCTATGAAGTTTATGGGTTTACTGCCACACTTAAATAGTTCGAAGTATCTGCTAGGAAACAACTGATAAGAGATGCAGATAATGTCACGGTGTGGAGTAGTTAATATTTAACTAGAGAGCAGTCAGATAGGCCTGGCTTCTTGTGAAAACCACAGCACAAGTAATTTTCGTTGGACTTAAAAACCAGAGAAAGAGAAAGCAGGCAAAATGCTTAGCCCCACAAACAGCAATTTTGAAGTATACAGGTCCAATTTGCTTGCGGACCCAGAGCCTAAGCTTCATTTGGCATGGCCAAAGACCAACTTGCAACATTAGACTCTTCTCTCACACCTATACACTGCAATCTCATCCAATTCGTGCAATTTCATGATTAAAATTAATAGTTAGACATAGCAGTACACCCTTACATGTTTAGGGTCTGTAAATCCTCCCCACTGCAATTGGTTCCTGCTTTAATGCACAATAGATGTAATGTGGAAAAGAGGCAAAGTCTCAGGATATTAAAAAAAAACATGTGGCTGGGTAACAGTACATGTGAAAGGGATCTAGGAGTCTTGGTGGACCACAAGCTGAACATGAGTCAGCAGTATGATGCAGCAGCCAAGAAAGCCAATGCAATTCTTGGTTGCATCAACAGGCTTTCTGCGTTGGCTTTCTTGGCTGCTGCATCATACTGCTGACTCATGTTCAGCTTGTGGTCCACCAAGACTCCTAGATCCCTTTCACATGTACTGTTACCCAGCCACATGTTCCCCATCCCATATTTGTGCATTCCATTTTCTGCCTAGGTGTAGGAAGTGGGTGATATTTTCCTATCCGGAGAGAAGAGACAAAGAGATATGCCTCAGACCAGGTTCCGAAGGTAGTACCAGCATGGGAATTGGAGCAGCAGAGTGATGGCCTATACCTAGAGTACTACAGTACTACAAGTTGTCTACCTCGGAGCCAGGTTTTAAATACTCTTTTTCTGCCCTGAGGGGGAAGGTGTTAATGGCTGTCTGGCAGAGTAGACAATGGGGTCCAGAATGAGCTAATAACCTTAACATTAGGTGACAAAAGACTGATGGGAATTGTGATGGGACAGGTGAGGGGACAAAAGAAGAGTTTCGGTGGACAGAGGAAGAGAGTTGAAGAAAATCCGTCATTCTGTGGAGACAGTATTGAGCCCTATTGTTTCTAAAGATTGAGTTGTTGAGAGACATTTCCAAGTCTGTTATCATCGCAGTTTCTCTGACTATGACCTAGCCATGCCCTGAGGTCCCAATTTGACCTAGTTTTGCAATGCATGTGCACAGCCAGTTCCTCTTTGCCAGCAGGCTTCTCAGCCACAGCAGGATATAATTTCTATTTCATGACAATTTATATCTGCCAATTAAACCATATCATGGAGTTGCTGTGTGTAGCCTGGTAACATTAGGGACCAGAGCACTGTCAGAAAATAGAATTGGCTAAAAAGTAGAACCCATGTACTGCACTGTAGGGAGGATGAAGGACTTACAGAGGTTCACTTGGGACTAATCACATATGTGCAACTTGAAAAGTCTCTCGGCTGGCTTAGCACTTTTCTTCCCCACTCTCAGCTCACTTTGCAAGCAGTGTGTGCATGTGAGCTGTTCCAACTGAGCCTCCATAGGCAAGAAGAACTGATGAAAAAGCAGAACCCCCTCCCCTTTGAATTAATGGAGTTTGTCTTTAATTGGGAAGCATTAGAAGAGCTAGGCATCAGATAATAGGTCATCAAAAAGATGGAGGCTTCCTGTATCTGAAACCTGTATTGCCCCATTTCAACCTGGCCAAGTTGTAAGTTCCTCAGGAGAGGATCTTTAATGAGGGAAATGTACGACATTTCTTATTGTTCTTGTCCTAGTTTTAAATTATTCTATGTAATTATACAGTATTGACAGTTTAATATAATAGTTTATTTAATTTTTAAACTTTTTATTTCTAATTTGTAATTCATGTATCATGTTTTAATTCATGTGTGAATCAAATGGGTCCCATCGGGAAGAAAGACAGGATATAAAATAAAGGAAGGGGAAAGAAACACAGCCTCAGAAACACACAAGATTGGTGGAACAGCCCAGAAGGTCACCACAGGTATACCAATTTTGTAATCACAGAGATGAAACTGTGGGAAGGATTCTTTGCACTTGCTTCTTGGCACAGTATTATCAAGATCCTTGACCTCTTCTTACCATTTTGTAATCATAGAGAGGAAGCTGTGGGAAGGATTCTTTGTACCTGCTCCTTGGCACAGTATTATCAAGATCCTTGACCTCTTTTTGATTCCATGCCATCCTTAATCCTGCTTTTGGCAGAGCACATCAGCTACTAATTTCTTGCCAAGTTGTAGGTGAGATGAGGCAAAGTCAGCCTATGTCCCCAAAAGAGACTTTTTGAACTCTGACACTGATTCTGGGTGAGTAGCTTTTTGTAACAGCAATAGATGTTGCACAGCAATCTCTCATTAAGAGGCTCCTTCAATATGCCACAAAACTATTTGTTACTGGCAACTACTTATGCAGATTTCCTCAGCATATTTACACAAGTTTAGCTTGTGTTTCCCCATAGAGAGCCTGGGCGTGGTTATAGCAACAATGTCTCCTGCAGGAAATATATTCAATCTTTAAAGTGTATCTCAAAAGCGTATCTTGGAGGTTTCTGGGGATAGGTCTGAGAGTATTTCTTTTGCTCTGGTGCATGTATATCAAAGATGAGCAACTCTGCCTCTTTGCATGTTAGTAATGTAGGAAGTTGCATGATCCTGAGTCAGACCGTTGGCCCAGTATTATGCGTTCTGATTGACAGCAGCTGTCCGGGGTGAGGATGTTTTCCTAGTCCTATGTAGAGATGCCTGATTGGCTTAGTTTACATATTCAGAGGAGATTGGGTGTGTTCAAGGTGGTATGGACTGCAAATCTCATCATTCCTCACCATTGGCTATGCTGGATAGGCCTAATGAGAGATGCACTCCAGTAATTTCTGCAAGGCCACAGTTGCTCGTCTTTGATGTACAATCAGCCCTCCGCATTTGCATGTTTAACTTTCATGGATTTTATTATTTGTGCATTTCTTCAACCCCTGCCCCCCCCCCAACTCAAGCATTTCTTTTCCAGGGGACCCTTCTTTCTCAGTAGCTCTGATCAAGCCATGCAGCCCTTTAGAAACTCACCTCCGGTCCTCCTCCTCCTCCTCCACCAGCCACTGCCTGGACAGTTAAGGATGGCTCACAGCCCAATTTCTCAGCCCCACAAACTCTCTCCCAATTGCTCTAACACATCCAAGAAAGGAGATGGGCAAGAGAAGAAGTATAGGACCACCATGCTGACCCACCCCCTTTCCCTGACCTGGTTTGGACACTGGGTCCCCTCTCTCTCCACCATACCTCAACCCTCTTCCCACAGACACACACATTTTGATATTTGTGGGTTTTTTCCCACTTTTGCGGGGTTCCTACATCCCTAACCCTAGTGAGAGTGGAGGGCTGACTGTGTGTGGATGGTTAAGGATACACGTCTGTAGTATCTGTCCTTCGCAGCAGGTATGTTTGTGGTGGGAATCAAACATCATAATTCAGTGCATTCAGAGCAAATTGGTTTGCTGTGTAAAAGTTCCCACCTGCATCACCTCAGTCTGATGATTCATTTGTTTATCAGAGTCATTCCAGAAAGAGAAGCAAAGACTTCTCAAAGAGCTGACGTTAGTGTACTCAGAATTGTCTTCCAGGGACATAGCCACGTTAGCCTGTGTGCACCAAAAACTACAAAGAACCTTGCATTGCTTTAAAGAGTGACAATTTTTATTGGCACAAATTTTCCTGAACTGCAGTCCACTTCACAGGGTTCATGGAGTGTTGCCATAATTGGCAACGGAGGCAAAGCCCGAGGTCTACAATTTAATAGTAATGATATCAGCTATAAAGATATACTGACATCTCCACACGGTTAATAGTAAAAATCATTCCACGTGTCTGACAGGGTCACCGAGCAATCACGTAGGCAGGTACGACTGAATGGCCGCAATTAAGAAAATCCAGGTCTGGCCAATAAACTAATCTGTCATGTAGCCCCAAGGAACCCTCCAGACACACCTAGTCATCGAGCACACAAAGAGTCCTCAGCCCCGAGATGCCTGCTTGACAGGACTGGCGCTCTTGACAATCAGCCTGCCAAGCGAGGGCAATCTACATACTACCGGAGCCTTTGTCCAACCCCAGCAGAGTCAATCAAAATCAAGCAAAACCCATCAAGCTGGAGATGTCTGTCGTTAAGGGCTTTGTCTTAGCCCTTCTCGCTATTGTTCTCCCCGGGAAAGGGTTAGCCTCCAGGCACGATTTCCCCTATAAGAACCTTTGATTTTGAATGCTTCCTCGGATTTCTCTCGGCTTCTTTCCCGCCTTGCTGTCTTGCTTCCCCTCAGCCTCCACGTGCTGAGAATCACCGCTCCCAACTCTCTGGCTCTTTTTTGGATTCCCGGACTTCAGGATCAGGTGTAGTATTCCCCCGATCCTCCTCTTCAAATCCCCTATCAATTTTCCTCCCTTTATTTTTCTTAGGTCTGCGTGAGTGAGTGCGTAAGTGCGTAGTGACTTAGGTTTTAAATAAAGAAAATAATTGTAAATTCATTTTGTCTGAGGTTTGACTCGTCCTGATCCTGTAGAAGTTGGGTACAAGGTCCCACAGAGTTACCCTACTTGTCGTGTGTGCTGGGCGCGTGCTTTGTGCAACTTGAAAACCCCCTTAATATCAGGGTCAGACTAGGTGACCTCTGAGGGATTCCAGGGAACTCGGACAGTGACTGGGACCCCCGGGAACTCGGGCAGCAAATCCGGTGACCGGGACCTCCCTGAACTCAAAACAACTGATTTGGTGACCGGGACCTCCCCGAACTCAAAACAGGTGATTAGGTGACCGGGACCCCCAGGACTCCCAGAACATTAGGGTAACAAGTGTACAGTGACAGTGTACCGTACAATACAGTACAGTGACAGACCTCTGTCAGGATTAGGATTCAGCAACAGGAGACGTCCTAAATGACTTGGAGCAATTGCAGGAGGAGGAGCTATAAACCTTCTATGGCAGTAGACCTATTGGCTGCCCCTGGTTGGCAGATTAATATCACATCATAACTTCATATTATTATTCGGAAGGATGAAAAAGAACTGAAAGGCAAAAAATACAAGGTGGCTTTGTTGTCACATAACTAATAATTGGTCATGATCCTTGTTTTAGTAATGATGACTGTTTGCACTTCTTGAATTTAATTTCCTCTGACCTCGTTTGTCCCCCTCCACGTGCACAAGAATTCATCAGAAGATTCAACTCTATCTCTTGTGTCTTGAATGGGAGTAAAAGGGGGTTTTTTTAATCACTCTACATGTATTAATCAATTCATGCATGCAAGAATGTATGTGTTATTACCCAACTACTAGTTGTAAATAACTATTACTAAGGTATTGATTATTGTTCGTATCTTTTGCATTTCAATTCTCTCCTACCTAATAAACCCACACCCCTGAAAGCCTGCATGTAATAATCTGTCAGCTGAGGCAACACTTCTATAAAATCTGATCAAGTGGGTTGCAGTCCACAAAAGCTTCACCATTGAACTTGATAGTCTTGAAGGTGCCACAAGTTCTCTGTTGCTCAGAAATATTTGTGCATATTTAGTCAGCTTGTTTGCAAATGTTTGTTTGTTTATGTACGTGCCTTCAAGTCACCTGTTGACTTATGGTGACCCCATGCATTTTGCATGGTTTTCTTGGGCAAGGATTACTCAGAGGTGCTTTTGCCAATTCCATCCTCTGAAATGTAGCTTAGAGTACCTGGTATTTTTAATGGTTTCCCATCCAAGTACTAACCAGGACTAACCCTGTTTAGCTTCCAAGATCAGATAGGATCTGGTGTCTTTAGGATATTTAGTCCCCTTGGTGATGAATTCCGCTGTCTTTAGCATCAGGCCTCAGCCACGCAATGTGTAAAATAATAATGAAGAAAAAAATTACAAAATATAGCTCTTTCTCTCTCTTTCAAACCAGAGGCAGATCTAGGGTGGGGCAACTGGGATGCCTGCCCTGGCCGCAATTGCTGGGGTGGTGCAAAAAAGAGGAATCTTCCACCTGCTCCCACTATCATTCACTCCACCCACCTCCACCTGCCGTTCACCCTGCTCACTTCCGCCTGCCCCTTGCCTGCCTGTGCCTGCTCACCACACCCACTTCCACTGTTCGGCCCCCCACTAACCCCACCTACCTCCACTCACCCCTCCCCTGCTCACCTCACTTGCCCCACTCACTTCTGCCTACCACCCCACCCACCTCTGCTTGCCCTGCCCCACTCGCCCTGCCCCCTAGCCATTACCCCTCTGTCCCCCACCTTAATGCAATGGGGGAGGGATTTAAGTGTGCTTCAGAAGCTGAGAGAAACATTGTCAGGAGACAGGACTAAATCAAGAGTAGAATGCTCAGAGTGGATGTACCAGTCTAAGACGTATCCAACCCCTTCAGGGAGAAACAGCCACATCAGCAGAAGAGATCTAGTATTTCCAAAGGGAGGCCAATATTGTGCAGAAGAAAGAACTGGTAAACTATTGCTGATTGTCTTCTGGCCTAAAAATGTTATGATGTTGAGACATTCCAAAATGAAGCAAGAGAGGATGCTGGAAGATGAGGCCACCGGGTTGGAAGGCATCCAACAGGCTATTACAGAAGAGCAGAGAACAAGAACAAGCATCACAATTTTAATTAAACAATTGAATTCAAGCTTGAACTCAGGCAAGGTAAAATGGGTAAGAATGGAACATCTTCAATCAGATAATTACACAGAATTTTATTCTGGAAATGACAATCTGAAAAGAAGTGGGATGGTATTAGGAATGAGGTGATGTAGCAAAAGCAGTCAGGGAATATAATACAAAATTCTGGGTGCATAATATCAATGAGACTTCAAGAAAAATCCATCTATATAACCATAATCCAAGTTTATGCTTCAACTAAAGATGCATGAGAGAAAGAAACTCAAACATTATATGCAAGCCTCCAGGAAGAAACTGATCACATACCAAAGCATGTCATGATGGGTGACTGGAATTCAAAAGTAGGAAACATATAGAACCAAACATTGTTGGAGAATTTTACCTAGAATCAAGAGATGAATAGCAATAGCATATGTATTTCTATACCGCTTATCAGCTAAGTGCTCTCTAAGCGGTTTACAATGTGTTTAGCTAATTGCCCCCAATCATCTGGGTGCTCATTTTACCGACCTCCGGAAGAATGGAAGGCTGAGTCAACCTGGAGCCTGGCAGGATCAAACTCACAACCTTGTGGCTGCAGTACCAGCATTTAACCACTGCACCAGCAGGATTCTTATCAAATTTTGTGAAGCCAGCAGTCTGTTCATTGCAAATACATTCCTTAGACAACCAAACAGATAACTATACATGTGAACATTACTAGGTGGCCAATATAGAGATGAAATAGACTACATAATAGGAAGAAAAAGATAGAGAAGCTCCATTCTGTATGCAAAAACAAGACCAGGAGTGTATTGTGGCACAGGTCATGAACTGCTAATGTCAAAAACTAGAGCAAAGCCAAAGAAGAACATTAAATCAATTGTAGTACCAAAACAGTAGTGATAAAGAATAGCCCTATAAAATTTAAAGACCATGTAAAGCTTTGCACTGCTAAACCTGATCAGCTGTGAACCAGAAAGACTGTGGGCTGAAATCAGGGACATTATCCAGGACAGATGCAAAACGACTCAATATGTAGGCAAAGAAAGAAAAGCCTAATTGGATCATTGAGAAAACTCTTTAAACAGTTAAGGGCAGATAAATAAAAGTAAAATGTAACAGAAATAGGATCATAATTCCGAACTTGTCTATTAGGACAGAGAAAACTATTATAATAATCAGTGCAAAGAAATAGAAGACAATGAAAAAGGAACAACAGGAACTCTGTTCCACAAGTCTCAAAAACCAAAGGAAAATTTAAACCAAGAGTAGGGATGTTAAATGGTTAACAGGAACACATTACATGTTCAGGACAAAATAAAAATATGATGGAAGCAGTACACTGAATAACTACAAAACAGATTAAAGAATGATAGATTATTCAAGGCAGAACATTTTGAATCTACAACATTCTGAACTGTAAAACTACGAAACAGAATCTACAATTCTAGAAAGTTAAGTAGAAGCTGCTTTCAAAGAATCTGGGAGAAATAAATTACCAGGAACAGATGACATGCCAACTGAGTTGAGTCAAGCTATAATGCCCGCATTACAAATGGATGGTTTCAATCAACACAGCCACAGACCTGAGTTTGTAAAACTGAGACCACTGTGAATGACCATTTCTTGGAAGTCCCTTGTTAACAGGATCACCATAAGTTGAAGCCATAAGCTGAACTTGGCAAATAACAATAAGAACAACAAATGAGCAGTGCTTTCAGAGTTAATAGTTCTGAGAAGAGCAGTAACTCTCTTGAAACTAATCAGTGAGCCATGCATGGTAACAATCTCCACTGTGTGCACAAAATTATAGAATCACTAAAGATGACACCAGTCAAACAAAAATGATAGGTTTTGAAAGATGATAATAGTTTTGTTGTTGTGAGATCATGCTGCTGAGCCGAGAATTGACTAACCCATTAAATAATTGAGGAAATCACAGAACTGAAAGATGATCCTATAATATTTCTTCAAAGGCACTTGTTCCCAGTGATTTAGAAATGTCACAAGCAATGTGAGGGTGCCCTCTAGTGGATCCAGAATGCTTTGAAGTTTCATTATTTTGTTCATGCTTGTTGCTCTTGGAAGTGTGTGATCGGTAGAAATGCCTTTGACTGGAGGTGGAGATGACAACGTTACTGATATATTCTTAACAAACAACAACACCAGGCAAGATGCCTGACATCTTGCAAATCTTTGCTTATTTTAGTCTACAATGTACTGAAAAAATTCAAAATTTTTCACCTTACTGGGAGAGATGACTTAAAGGCCCTTTCCACAACCTACTGTATCCCAGTGGCGTCCTATGGAGATCCTGGCAGTGACTCTGCCAGGAGGGGAGCATGACAGGAAGGTTCCCCTCCACACTTGCTACCAGTGTGATTCTAGAAGTGCGATGGCCCCGCCTCTTCCTGCCACAGCGCAGCCAGGTACTGTACCAGGCTGCACTGGGGCAGGAAGTATAGGCATTCCACTTCCAGGCCATCCACACAGCAGGTAAGTGCAGGATGGCAGCGCAATTGCAAGGCATCGACAGGGAAAACCCGTCAATTATTTACTCCATGATTGCACCGCGTGGAGATGAGAGACGGAGAGGATCACAATGACATCATGAGTAACCATCATCACAGTCTCATCCTTCTCCTGTCCCCATTGTGGGATGACAACATCCTGCAAAAAGCGCTATAATGTCTATGTGTGCATGCACATGTGTGTTAATCAGTACTTTTTTGTGAAATGTTTGGCCAAGAAGGGGGGCTGCACAAAACCAGTTGTATTTTGTGTAAAATGCAAGGATTTTTGCACAAACTGACAAAACACAAAGAGAGTGTTAATCTTTTTGATCTCACTAAAGGATGAATATTGCTGCAGTTTTTCAGTGAGGTGTCTCAATATGTTGTGATGCACTTTCTCACTGGGAACATGAAAATGTGTAAATATTTTTTACATCTTTCATCAAGCTTTCAGCAGAGTATGTCTCCTTTGACAGCACTCTGTTTAGCAGCACAATCACCTGACTATATTTATGTTTATGATTCACAAGGCAGATCCAAGCCATTTTGCTGCGTATACTCACAAACAAATTAACTGCAGCTAAGGCCATTTCCACACGGGGTAAATAAAACGGTGCAGTGCGTCCTCCACGGAGGATGTCTGCACCTTGGAGCGGACTGGGTCCGGACTACTTACCATAGATCCACACCTCAGTCCACTCCGGAGCTACCCCAAGTGGTCCTCCATCGTGTTTTTGAAAGACCTGATTTTTCAGATCTTTCAAAATGCCGGCGTGTGCCATTGCGTGCCTGCTGTCCTATGCAGATTCACAGGCTCGCACCAATGCTAGCCTGCGATCTGTGGAGGGCAGGCTTTAGGCTGGAGAGCTTCAGCGGTTGGTCGAGACCCAAGACCAACCGGAAGCTGTCGTTTTGGATACCGGAGCAGTGCGGATCTATGATCATGCACTCCTCCTCCTCGCCCCGGACCGGACCGGACCCACAGAAGATCTGGTGAGTAGCAGCAGGGAGCGATTCTCTCGCCGCGTGCGGAAATGGCCTGAATCTTTCCTCTGCACTGGAAATGGGGAAACATCCTTGGCTTCAACTTGAGGCAACAGGCTAGCTTCAAAGCTATGGGGCAAGCCCCATGGCAGGTATCCAAATCCCAACATTTACTGCTTAAGCCAACAGCCTTCAGTCTTCCTAACTGTGACACTGATGATTGATCAGGGTCAGATCTGGGTGACAAAATTCTAGCTAAAATAACAGTCTTGTGGCACCTTAGAAAATGAATCAGTTTTACTATAGCAGTGACTTTGTGGATATTGTCTGCATCATCAAATTCATAGAGCTTTGTGTGAATTTGCAGACATATGTACGTAGCAACAACTAAAGTTTTGTGCTTCTCACGTGTGAAGCTAATATCCCAGAAGGGAGTCATGATGTCTCTTGTTTTAACATGCCCTCCTTTTCAACCTTAAGGATGTTACCAGTGGTATCTCAAAGAGCTGTGTCTCATTTTGCCACCTATTTTTAACTGCAAAAATCTTAGTAGAAGTGCCTTAGCTCTCTCCTGTTTCCCCACCTTCAGCAGTTCCCCAGAGAACCCTCTCTTGTTTTCCAACCCTATGAAAAACTATGTCCCAAATAGTTAGGGCAGGTCCCCTTTCTTGCTCCTAGGAAGTCCCCCCATTTGCAATATCAACTTTAAACTGGTTTCCCACTCTCACCCTGAAAACTGCCCTACAACTATTTCTCCGCACCGATCTCCTCTTCACCTTAGCACTGTCACCTCATGATCAGGTCCCCCCCCCCCACCATTTTTGGGCCCTCTCAGCCACCTCCAATCTTTTCTCCCTTTTTCTCCACCTCTCTTCTTCCCAGAACAAGTTAAAGGAATGCAACTCGACCCACTTTCCTGCTTACTTGCCCTGCACTAGCTTGCCCCGCAGTTGGCAACT
This sequence comes from Cyclura pinguis, assembly GCA_030412105.1. Classification (NCBI taxonomy): domain Eukaryota; kingdom Metazoa; phylum Chordata; class Lepidosauria; order Squamata; family Iguanidae; genus Cyclura; species Cyclura pinguis. The sequence continues at coordinate 127,420,597 of CM059599.1, forward strand.
TCAAAGCGATTGTAGCTCTATTAGTCACTGCTAAAATTGACTGTGTCTCAACTTTATAGTGTTAAACACAACACATGAAAGAAGGGAAGACGCAGAAGAAATACGGTCAAGGGTTTAGAATGTTGGGATTTTTAAAAGGTTTAAGGAGGAGGGGTTAAGCACAAATGATGTGTACTTTCAATAGCAATTTTCTGATTCTGCTGTTAGAAAGTGCATTTGTTTAACCTGTACTTTCAAAGCCCGGAGGGTTATGGCAGATGCTCTCATCCAGAGCCAAGGGTGCCTAATTGGAAAAGAGGGCAGCACTCCTGTATCTTCATAGTTGTTCAGAAGAAGGAACTGCAGCAAGTTACGCCTGCTGAGATTCCCTGTTCCACAGTTATTAAACACCCCACAGCCCTTTGATGTGGCTACACTATGAGCAGGGAGCTTCAGTTCCGGCTCCCTGAGCTAAAGAGGGAAGATCAGCAGCCCCAACATAAGACAGTGAATGAGCTTCCACTACTTGCTTGTTTTCTCTGGCTTCCTCATCTCAGGTGGACCTACAGCAAGAAAATGTGGTCATCTCCAAGTTTTTGCTGCCAACAGATAGGGTGCCAGAGGGAAACTCATCATTTTCATCACCAACCCTGGTGCCACGCATCCATTGCTGGGCCTGCTGAAAGCTTGGAGGCCAGAAGCATCTACTTAGTCTATTCTGCTTCTCTCTTTCACCTCTTCTGCATGGGACTCTTATAGCACTATGATTCCACTTTCAACATCCTACGGAATCCTGGGGTTTGCAGTTTAGGGAGGGGCCGGCCGGAATCATAGTGCTATAAGAGTCCCGTGCGGAAAGGGCATTTGTTTCCCCAGGAGATAATTAAAGCATTTGTCAATGTTGTTGTGTGCCTTCACATTGTTTCTGACTTACAGTGACCTAGGGTAACCATATCATGAGGTTTTCTGGGGCTGAGAGTGTGTGACATGCCCAAGGTCACCCATGGCCAAGCAGGGAATCGAACCCTGGTCTCCAGAGTCATAGTCCACTGCTCAAACCACTACACCACACTGGCTCTCAACAGAAATAAATTAAAAGATTACTTATACCTTTTACATTCAGGATCAAGGTGGGCAACTGCACAGTGAGTGGAAGCCATTTTGCCACACACACACACACACACACACACACATCCTGCTGAGCCAAACCAGTGTTTCAGTGTGCCAAAAGTCACTCAACACTACTTCCAGGCATCATTTTGGCTGACTTTTTTTTTTTTCTTTTAGCAGAGGTTGGGGACTTGAAGCAGTTAGGAAAAGCAAACTGTTGCATTTTCTGATGGTTTGGGAGCTTTTGGTTGGTTTCCAGCAAAAAAAAAAAAGTCCAAAAATCAGCCTTCCTGCTTTTGGGGGCTCATGAGGGGCTTCAGAACCCCTCTTAGAGGACCAAAGGGCTGGATGGAGCCATGGGCAACACTTTGCCCATCCCTATTCTATGTCATTAGGCCAGGGACAGAAAAAGTTAGGATCCCACTTTTACAGTTCTTAGCATTCCGCACCACGGGTTACTCTAGCAAGAGTTGATGTGAGCTGGCAAGAGGTAGTGTGAGCTACCAACATCTTGAGGGCTGAATTTTGCCCAGTCTTGCTCTAGGTGGTGGTGAGTGTATCTTCCCTTATCTTTTGGCGATGTCTTTAGAAGAGGCGGGAAGGGTGGCCTGGGGAGTGTTGTTTCAGTAATTCCCAGAAAGAGAAGATATGATCGGAGAATCCCACCTGAGGACTGCCACAAAGGGAGAGCAAGCTCCTGGTTATCCTTTCCTCTTCTCAGGTTGCCAAAACTGTGTTTCTAAGTGCTCAGCTGAAGTTTAAATTTGTTGTTGTGTGCCTTCCAGTTACTGTATTTCTGACTTACGGTGACCCTAAGGCAAACTTATCATGGGGTTTTCTTGGCAGAATTTCTTCAGAGGGGGTGTGATGAACCTGATGGGAGGGGGTCTTGACAACAGAGCCTCCTTGGCAACTGAGAGTGTTTAAGCTGATTGGCTAGTGAAATGGAACCTTGGATAGCCCAGGGGAGGGGCTGGCGGAAAGAGGAAAATAATGGATTTTAACTGTCTGGTGTGTGTGTTTGAAGAGGAGTGTGATTTTTGGTGTGTTTGGGAGAGGTTGGAGATTTCAAGAGCTCTGTGGGAGAAAGAACTGAGAAATTGGGTGTATGAAAGATAGTGAATGAATTGAGACAGAGAGAGAGAGAGAGAGAAGAATGGTGTGCTGTTTATAAACATTTGGATACAAGACACATTTAAAGCAACAGTGTTGCAATAAATGTTTGAAGTTCTGTGTTCCTTAAAACAGTGTCACAGAATCTTATTCTGGAATATACACGCTACCAATAATATTATCTTGACCTTAGTGCGAACAGTACCACAGTCTTGGAAAATATAAATCATTGCTGATCCTTACCTCTGGGAGAAGGGCAGATTTAGGGAAGGTAGTAAAGGAGGAGAGTCCTGAAAGGAAGACTCCAAGGGGGGACAAGAGTGAGGAAGGGACTGCGTTCTCAGAGAGGGATTACTGAGGCAGACCCGTTTGTCCTGGCCCTGGCTTGATTCAGAGATCTCCCTGGCTGTTCAGTTCTGATCACAAAGAGGTGTCAGGCTGAGCAGGCCTTGAGTGTGAGGCTTGGGTACCTTTCGTGCTCACGTTTTCGCGTTGTGACAGCCTGTGCCTTCATCTGAGGCCAAGTGACAGTGATTTCCCCAAGGTCACTTAATGAGTTTCGATGGGTGAGCAGGGATTTGAATGCTGGTGTCCAGAGTCACAATCCAGGGCTCAAACCACTACACCACATTGGCTCTCAAAGTTTAAATTTACTCTAATGTGAAACATTTGCAGTCTGAAGAAAATTAGCATTTTAGGAGCAGAATTCCTGTGTGCGATCAATATTCTCATCTGCCCCATAGCTAAAGTCTCTGCATTGGGCTCTTTCTTATTACATAGTTATAGTGCTATGATTCCACTTTAACTGTGGTGCTTCCATCCTGTAGAATCCTAGCATTTGCATTTTGGGGAGGTTCATTCAAAATTCTTAGCTGAAGATCTCTGGTGCCTCACCAAACTACAGATCTCAGGATTCCGTAAGATGTTGCCATACCAATTAAAGTGAAATTATAGCACAGACCCCCTGGTTACCATAAATAAGAACATTAAGTGAATATATGCTTTCATAAAATATGTATTTAATCCTTTCCAACCCCAGAATACGACCGCCACCTCCACCCCCACCCCCCAAGAACTTCACTGCAACTGAATTTGGTCCTCAGGTTTTCCACTCCTGTTTCACAGAAAGGTAGTGATTAGATGTAAACAAATATTTTTAATTTTTTTATTTAATAATAATCTTTATTGAAAAATATTTTTTAAAAAACAACAAACAAACACACAAACAAAAATGATGGTATGGACACAATATGATGCAATCAGTATCTCTCAAACGGCTTCCTAGGAAAAAGAAAAGGGAAAAGAAGAGAGTAGAAAGAAAAAGAAAAGAGGAAAAGAAAGAAAGAGGAAAAAAAGTATATAATATTAAAAAAAAGAGGAAAAAAGAAAAAAGGGAAAAGAGAAATAGGAGAGAAAAGAGAAAAGAAAATGAATGAAAAGAAACTATTAGTATAGAGAAATTAGGAAAAAAGGGATTACAGTTAATTTCACATCTTACACAACAACTATAGACACATCTACAAACATGACTATGGATAAGGAAACATTAATACAAGTTAATACAAATATATTAAAATGACTTCCCATCCTCTTTTGCTATAAGTTCCAGAGTTGAATCAATTTCACTATCTCCTTCCAAATCTCCACTACTTACTTTGTTCTCTACTGATACCACTACTATCCTATTTTACAAATCAAATCCTACAATCACTAAGTCCCCATTTTTACTCCTCATGTGATCTGTGAAAAGTTTCCAGGCATTCAAAAATGAATCTATGGTATCCCCTTTCAATAATGTTGTAAGTTTATCCATTTCTGCCAAATCTATTAAGTTAATCACCCATTCACTTAATTTTGGTATCTTACTGTTTTTCGAATATTTTGCGTATAAAATTCTTGCTGATGTTATCATATGTCTAATCAAATTCTTGTGCTTTTCCCCCCCTTTATCACTCCTATTTATTATATTTAGAAAGCATAATTCGGAACTTAGTATTACTTTTTCTTTCAATATCTTTTGCATAGTGTCTCCTATTCTTAGCCAAAACTTTTTAGCTTTTTTACATTTCCATCATATGTGATAAGTTCCAACCTGTTTTCTACATTTCCAACATTTATCTTTAAGATTTTTGTACATCTTAGCTAATTTCTCAGGGGTAAGATACCATTTATATAACATTTTATAAAAATTTTCTTTCAAATCATTACAACTTGTAAATTTTAATCCCTTTCCCCAAGCATCTTCCCATTGTTCCAAGTGTATATTTTGCCCTATTTGTTGTGCCCAATAAATCATTGATTCCTTTATTTGTTCTTCTTTTGTGTTAAATCCTAATAATAGTTTATACATATTAACAATCAAACGAGAATCTTCTCCTAGCAACAATTTTTCAAATTCCATTTCTACTATTTCAAAACCAATTTTTTTTCTTATCCTCCTTATATTTCTACCTTAATTGATAATATGTTAGCCATTGCATTCTAAACCCTTCCTGTTCTAAACTTTGTATATCTTTGATTTCCCACCCCTCACTATCTTTCCTTAGTAAATCTCTATATCGAATCCATACCTTCAGGCTTCCCAATTCCCTTCTATGTATCACCTCTTGGGGTGATAACAATCCTGGTATCCTCCTTGTTAATCATTTCTTGTATTTCCCCCACACTTTAAATAAATTTCTTCTTATAATATGATGCCTGAATCCCGCATTAACCTTTATTTTATCATACCATAAGTGTGAGTGCCAACCAAATTTAAGTTTGTGGTCTTCTAATTCCAATAATCTTTTATTCGTTAATGCTATCCATTCTCTTACCATACTAAACAAGATGCTTCTAAATATATTTTTAAATCTGGTACCCCCAATCCTCCACGTTCTTTTGCCTCTATTAATACTTTCCATTTTATCCTAGGTCTTTTCCTTTGCCATATAAATTTAGAAATCTCTTTATGCCACACCTTAAAAGGGGAACTTGAGTAAACTATTGGGATTGTTTGAAACAAGTATAGCATTTTGGGTAGTACCATCATTTTAATTGCTGCTATTCTGCCAACCAATGATAAATTCACCTTTAGCCATTTATTAAGATCCTTTTTAATATTTTCCCATGTTCTGATGTAATTATTTTCATATAACTGTTGATTTTTTGATGTTATAATTATTCCCAGGTGTTTTGTTTTCTGAACTATGTCAAATCTCGTTTTCTCACAAAGCGCATCCTGGTCCTCCTTTTTCATGTTTTTAGTTATAATCTTCATTTTATCAATATTCACTTTAAAACCTGATACCTTCCCAAATTCTTTTAAGATTGTCATCAATTGATCTATACTATTTGATGGATCTTCTAATGTAAAAACAACATCATCCGCAAATATTTTTAATTTAAATTCTTTTCTAATTTTTATGCCTCTAATTTCCTTATTATTTCTCACCAATCTACTTAGACATTCTATTAATAAAATAAACACCAATGGTGATAGCAGGCAGCCTTGCTTGTACCTTTTTCAATATTTAGATATTCAGAAATATTTCCTTTCACTATTATTTTTGCTTTTTGTGAGGAATAGATTGCACTTATCCAATTTAAAAATTTTTGTCCCATATCCATTATTTCCCTTGTTTTTAAGAAAAATAGCCAATTCACATTATCAAACGCTTTTTCTGTGTCCAAAAATATCAATGCTCTTTTAATTTCATTATGGTATGTTAAGTACTCTGTTACATCTAATATTGTTCTAATGTTATTCCTAATTTGTCTTTTCAGCAAAAAGCCATTTTGGTCTTCATGAATATATTCTTGTAATATTATTTTTAATCTATTAGCTAGGATAATCATAAAAATCTTATAATCTTCATTTAATAGTGATATGGGTCTGTAATTCTTAACTAATAATGGATCCCTATCTTCTTTTGATATTAGAACTATATTTAATTCTTTCCAACTTTCTGGAATTTCCTTAGCCCATAATATATTGTTCATCACTTTTTGAAGGGGTATTTCTAAGTCACTGCTAAAGACCTTGTAATACAAGACCATTAAAAGATCTGGACCTGGTGATTTCCCTCTCTTTAACTGTTTAATTGTTTCTCTAATTTCCTCAAGTGATATTTCTTTATTTAATTTTTCTTTTCGTAATTCTGTATATTTTGGTATTCCCAAATCAGTAAAATATTAATTTATTTGATCTACTTGTGTTGATTGTTTTTTATATATTGCCTGGAAATAATTATAAAATACTTCGGTGAATTCTTTTTCATTTGTTGTAATCCTATCCCCTACTTGCAGTTTATTAATTCTCCTTTTAGTACTTTCCTTTCTTAATCTATACATTAACCATCTTCCAGGTTTATTTGCTTGATCAAAGTTCCTTTGTTTTACATAATCCAGTTTCTTTTGAATCTCCTCTGTTATTAACATTGTAGTTTGCTTTTGTAACATTTTTAATTGATTAGCAATTTTATCATTATTAGGGTCCTTTTTTAAATCTAAATCCTTTATCTTAATCTCTTTTATAACCTTATTTATCTTTTCTTGCTTTTGCTTTTTCCACTCTGCATTCAGTTTTATGAAGATACCTCTTATCACTGCTTTACCCACATCCCCTACAATTCTATCCTTTGTCCCTTTATCTTGGTTTAATTGAAAATATTCTGTGATCATATGTTTACATTTCTTGACGATCTCCTCTTTGTATAATAGAGACTCATTAATTCTCCATCTATCATTTTTATTCCCCTTTTTAAGGTCAATTTAACTGGATTACAATCAGAAATTATTTTTGGTAAGATCTCAATTGTATCTATCCTCTTTGTCATATTTTCAGTTACCCAAATCATATCTATTCTTGAAAAGGAATTATATATATTTGAAAAGAAAGTAAAGTCCTTTCTGTTCCCTTCCTTATATCTCCAAGTATCTACCAGTTGAAGTTCTTCTACTAATTCAAAAAAATCTTTAGCTAGTTTCCCCTGATTTTTTTTAATATTCTTATCTTCAGACCACCCATCCATCTGCGGTTCTACCACTCCATTAAAGTCTCCCATTAGGATCTAGCTCTCATATTTCAATTGTGTTAACTTACCCCTCAGTTCCTTATAAAAGGTATTCTTCTCATTCACCAGTGCATAAATTCCAATAATCAACACTTTGTTGTTATTCTAATTAATCTCCACCCTCCCACATATCTTCCCTTCTTATCTACCAATAAGGTTCTAAATTCTCTTTAACATACAACACCACCCCATTCCTTTTAGTTATTCCTACTGACATAAATTCTTTCCCCAGATTTTTTTGTATCAACAAATTACCATATTTTTCTTTCTTTAATTTTTATTTCCCCCCTTTTTTTTATTTCTACTCTTTCCTTTTGGAAGATCTTCTTTGTTCTTTTTTTTTCCTTTTTGTACAAAGAAGTTAATCATCCAGTGGAAGAAGGAAGAAGGAAGAAGAGAGGAAGAAGGAGAAGAGAGAAGGAAAAGAAGGAAGTGTCATGAGCCCGGCTGAGCATGCTGCCGACTCAGACGGGGACTCTGAGCTAGACGGGGAACCCCAGGCGGAGGTGGATCCCTGGGAGGGAGAGAGGGCTCCTGCAGAGGCAAGGGAGGGGCCTGCCAGCGACTCCACAGCGGTCCCCGAGGCAGTGCCTGCAGCAGAGGAGACCAGTACTTCGGGCTCGACAGAAGCTGCTGTTCCTGACTCCAGCCCGGAGTTTGCTGCAGACCCTCCCCCCACGTTCCTCCAGAGGCGGCGAGAGAAGGAGGCGGTTCGCAGATCAAAACGCTTGCAGGAGAAGCGTCTGAAGTCTGAGGGCCTACAGCTGTGAGCTGGGCCAACGGACGCTTGATCAGCCCAGCTGGGTTAAGGACTATGTATTTAAGTCAGACGCTGGGGGGAGTTGGGCACGGGGCAATAGCTGTCTTCCATCCAGGGAATCTGCATCCTGTATTTTTCGTTCCAGGCCTAGCCGCTGAGTTTGCTGTCTCTTTTTGTTTAGGTGGTGTAACCTCGTGTTTATTTTACTACTTATTACTAAAAGCCATACACTTTGGCTCCTGCCTCTGTTTTCTGTTGAAGCCACCACCTGACATTGACAGGAAGGAAGAATTTGGAGGAGGAAGAAAAGGAAGGAAGCTAAAAGTGGAGAAGTAGAGGTAAAGGAAGTAGAGTAGTCTTTATTTCCTGGAGACAGATTATATCTAATTTTAATTTTCCAAGATAGTGAAAAATTAACTTCCATTTTTTCATTGAGTTTATACCTTTCATATTCCACATGAAACAATCCATCACTGTAATCCTAACACAACATTCTTTTCAATCAAAACAGCAAATATTAAGAAGTTTTACAAAAAGTCTTGTTTATGGGCTGATTGACACAGGCTTCAAGGCATCCTCGGGATCATCAGCAGCTCTGACAGGGGCTTCAGTTATCACAGAGAGGGCTTGTAGAAAGTTTGCCACAAGCAAAGAAAAGCTTCCAGGGAGGCAATTATATAGCCCAGACACAGGTGTAGCCGGTCACTGCTTCTTGAACTTAATCAAGGAAGCCTCCCTTTGCTCAGCTCTCTTGAGTCTCTGACTATGGCTTTCGCTTGTCACTTAGACTTAGGTAAATGGACTGCCTATGAGTAATTGCTTGCTTTGACTCCTCCTGGATGGACTCTGCTATCTCTCCCTCTCCCTTCTCTGGGCTGGCTCGCCGCTAGGGTCTCTGACCTTGACAGTAACCAGCAGCCATTTTAATCTTTCCTCTCAGTGAAGGGACAAAAAATAGCAACGAAACTGAAGAACCGTTCAGGTCAAATATAAGGAAGTTCTTTCAGCACAGGGGCAATATAAAATCAATATAGTAAATCTTTGAAATAATAGTCTTTCACAGATCACAAATAATAGTCTTTCACAGATCATGAGGGTAGCCTTCTCCAAATAGCACAGACTTAGTCCTTCACTAAACGATCTTACTCAAAGAAAAAAAAAGGAGCACAAAGACACATACTGAAGAAAAAAAATAGCTACAGGAGAACTGCACAGCTCAGGAGCAATTTTCTTACTGCAGAAGTGGAGTTCTTGAGTTTTATATTGTCTCCAATTTTTTTATTTTTTTTGCATGCTATCCTCAAGGGGTTCAGTGGCTTGTCTGTGTGCAAGTGGAAAAGTTCCACTTGCTTACCAACACGACAACTTCGCTCTGCTTCTTCTGCTACTCTTCCTCACAAACGTCGCTCCTGTCCAAGCAGCAATGGCGAGGGCACAAAACAACTAATTCAGGATCCTTCAGTGCCCCAGGTCCTGGGCACCTCTTTCAGTGGACTGATGATGTCGACAGCCTGCTGGAAGCTGTTGCCATCTCGGCTTGGGCTTGAGGAGCCTCGCTCAAGCCAACATGGTCCGCTCCGTCCTGAACTGGAGGTCTCCAGATGTAAATAAATAAATATTAACATTTTCCAGTTAAAATATGGCATCTGGCCAACAGGGATTCAGGAAATCTTACACACTTGCAGAATTCTCAGCTACTAAGAGTAAAACGCTTCTGTGGTGAGTTATTTCCAGTCAAACATATTCAGCCTATTGTCGACAGGATTCTTAGCTGTATCTGTCCAGTATGTGTAACAGAGTGATAATCAGTTATGTTGCAAAAAGCCTGAAACTATGCTTAGATCTGTAAGACAGCACTATTCCAAAATATTCTAAGGTAAATGGAGAATAGGCTCAGATCCTGGGAACAGTGTGTGAATTTTCTCTGAGGAGGGAATTTAACAAATCAAATCCATATAAGGTGAGGGCCATTTCCAGCTAATTTTTGAGAAGATCTTTTTTAATCAGTTGACCAATGGATGAATTATCTCCAAATGATGGGTTAGTACCTATTCACCTGAGCATCTTCCTGGACCATTTGATGAACTGTCAAAACAACCATTTTTCTGTATCTGACCATCTTCCAAAAAAAGCTTCTTGAGGGGAGACCCAAGTGGGCAGCTGCTTAATGTTCTTATTCTTATAATCATTCCATATTTTATATAATGATTTCCTTACAAAATGATACATAAAATCTTTATTAATTGTCGCTTTTCCATAGAACATATAGGCATGCCACCCCATCCTTAAATCTGCTCCCTCTAAAGCCAGCATTCTCATATTTTGTAAATCCATCCAGTCCTTTATCCAAGTGAATGCCGCAGCCTTAAAGTATACTTGTAAGTCCGGTAATCCAAAACCTCCTCTTCTTGATATGTCATCAAGACCTTCCATTTTATTCTTGGTTTTTTGCCTTGCCATATAAAATTAGTTATATCTCTCTTCCATTGTATGAAAGGCTTAGCATTTGTAATTGTAGGAATATTTTGAAAAAGATAATTCATCTTTGGTAGTACATTCATTTTTATAACAGACATTCTTCCCAGCATAGATAATCGCATTTGAGTCCATTTCTCTAAGTCTTTAGATATCTCTTTCCATTTTTTCTCATAGTTGTTTTGAAAAAGCTCATTGTTTCTCTTGGAAATCCAAACTCCCAAGTATTTTGCTTTCTGTTCTTTATTAAATCCCGTTATCTGTTTGAACTGCATATCTTCTTTCTCTCTCATGTTTTTTGTTATAAACACTGTCTTATCCTTGTTTATCTTAAATCCTGAGTATTCTCCATATTCTTGAATAATATTCATCAATCCTTGTATACTGCTGAGAGGATCCTCTAGAAACAAAACCAGGTCGTCTGCAAATGCTTTAAGCTTATACTGATATTTCTTTATCTGAACTCCTCTTACTGTAATTTCTTCCCATATGATATTATTAAGAATTTCCAATGTCATTATAAATAACAAAGGCGACAACGGACGCCCTGTCTTGTTCCTCTATGAAGTTCAATCTGTTTTGTTCTCTCTCCATTAATAATCAGTCTCACCGTTTGCTGACTATAAATTGCTTCAATCCAAGAAATGAATTTTTCTCCTGCTTGTGCCTGTTTAATAACCGTCTTCATAAATGCCCAATCGACCATATCAAAAGCCTTTTCCGCGTCAACAAACACCATAGCTAATTTCTTTTCATTACGTCTTTCATAGTATTTGATTATATTTAATACTGTCCTGATGTTATCTCGCATTGTTCTCTTTGGTAGAAATCCATTCTGGTCTTCATGTATGGTTGCGATATGAAGATATATTGGAGAAAACAAATATGAATACAAATACAAATGTTTTTAAGATGAAATCAAGAGACAAATTGGAAATTGAAGGTATAAAGTTAAGCTGGTTTCCCTACAGATAATTATCAGAAAGATTTCAGATGGACGTGAAAATTCAAGGAATAGAACAGAAAGAACAAGAGAATCTGTTGACGCTTTTACGAGAAAATCCACCTCATTTATTTTCACATTTATATCAAGAGATATTACAACAATAATGTGAGGAGGAGACGATTAAAATAGCAATGATACAACGGGCACAGAACACTGGACATCCAATTCAGTTGGAATGATGGGAACAAAGTTGGCAACGAACAAAGAGGTTCACGGTAGCTCAGAACCTTAAAGAAAACTACTATAAGTTATTTCATAGATGGTACATGACACCCAAAAAATTAAAGACAATTTATAAGACGGGTACAGGTCAATGTTGGAAGTGTCAAAAGACTACAGGTACACTATTTCATATGTGGTGGACATGTTCTAAAGCAAAAATGCATTGGAATGAAATTCATAAGATAATATGTGGTGTATTGCAGGTTCAAATTGATAAGACTCCTGAAATGTACTTGTTAAATATGACACATATGTTAGAGGGAACTGCGGTAAAGAAATATTGGAGAATAATACTGTATATGGTCTAGACTGCCCGTACTGAATTTGCAAGGCTTTGGAAAAGTGATATAATACCAACAACAGAACAATGGTGGGCAACTTTTATTGAAAATAGAAATGCAGATATTGTGTCACAGAGATTAAAAGGGAAATCAGATGAAGATATCTATAAAGAATGGCAGATGATTTCGGAAGCGAGAGGGGTCTTGACAGGGAATAATACATAATTCACGGTATTAAAGGTTCTTACAAGATAAAATTCAGAGAAATATCATGGAACAAGTAAAGTTGAGTAGAAAAACAGGAACTAACGAATTAAGTAGATAATACTAACAATTTATTGTGATGCATTGATAACAGTTCAATGGAATGATAAAGATTGTAATCCAGAGAGGAAGGAAGACAGTTGTAATACGACAACTAAGAATACAATGATAATTGTTTGTTTTATATGTTGGAACTTTAATAAAATTACTTAAAAAAAAAAAAACAACCAGACCAGTCTGTATCAAACTGCATATATAGAAGTGGTAATAGGAAGTGGCCCTAAGGCGTGAAAAAAGCAAAATTCACCCAAGCTATAGCTGGGTGCACAGTAAATTTCCCTGTAAGAGATTCATGAGTTTTAATGGATGAGTGAAAGTAGCTAAAACTTAAGCCAATTAATTTTTTTAAATCAATTTTTTTTCCTTCTGCAAAGCAATGGCCTAAATCCGCTCCCTCAGCCTTATTTAACTAGACCCACTGAATCATTTGCTGAATGTAAAGTAATACATATGCAAATACTATAGACTTTGTGGATCTGTTCTATTGAATTTAGGTTAATGTTGCTGCATATTTAAAATCCTCTCTAAACGATGGTTCTAACTAGTAAATTGATAGGTTGGTTTGTGTTTGTCACAAGTTTCTTTTGTAAGAAACAAAACCTGGAGAGTTAATGAATGAGACAGAAACTTTCTTCAGCTGCTTGCTAGGACTAAAACTGGGTATGAGGATGGGGGTGGTATATAAGCCCCACACTCCAATGTCCACAAGTACCCCAAAGTAAGTTAGACCTTCACAAGTACAATTACGAAGCCCTCTTTGGACTCTGCAGCAAGCGCACAGAAGTTTTCCTTAATTCCATGTGCTCTGGGATGTTGGGAGTAGGACATACATGTATACTCACAATCTACTCCCTAATTTTAGCCTGATAGGTATTTAGGCAAGTGCTACAGCTAAACAAATGTCAAAATGGGGCTAAAATCAAACAGAATGCCAGGATGCAGTCAGAGTAAAGCAAGGCATTCGGTGGAGTATGGATAGTAAAGAGAGGGAAAAAAGGTTGAATAAAGTTGTTTATCCAGTTTCTTATAGCTTAACCCAGTATTCAGATACAGAACTTTCATACAGATACAGGCCTTTGGCTTCCCTTTTGCTCAAAGGCTTAATTCCCAAATCAGGGTCACACCTTTTGACTCAACTCAAAATGGTTTGGTTTTTCCCCCGTTTCTCTCTCTAGACTTCTTAGAAGACAACCACTCTTATTCAGACACCCTCCCCCACAGCTGACTATCTTAGAGATCTCTCTCTGTCTGGAAATATCACTAAAGGAATCTCTAAAATCCAAGTCACTGTGCCTTACATGTAGACTTTCTCCCCACAAACCTCAACCTCTCCCTCTTAATAACGGGCTGGGCTTCTCTCATACAGAGCCACTTTGGTTACCTGGCAACCTGTTGCTGGGGCCGCCCTGCCACTCAGGTTGGCCACACCCCCAGGCTCTATCACAACAGGTCCTATAAGATTCCAGCAACAGGAGCAAATTTAAAAAGTATTATAATTTAAAGAGAAATGCAATACATTTCACCATATGGGGGAGGCTGTGACTGGGTGGGCCTGTTTGTCTATTGCCCAAGCGCTCGTGTTGATGGGCTCATCTGAGACCCTTCTCTCTTTGTCTTTGAATCACACTCAGATCTTTTCATACTACACAGCTATAGCATATTAATGCCACTTAACCATCATGGCTCCATCCAGTGGTGAAGCTTGGACTGTGTGGAGGGCTACAGTGCGAGGGGCATGGCCACTGTGCGTGGGGGCATGGCTTTGGTGCATGGGGGCATGACCAGGGCATGTGGGGGCATGGCTACGGGCTGGAATCCTCAGATCTGTAGTTGCAGGAGGTATTTAGAATGATCTTTCAAGAGAGCTCTGGTGTCTCACCAAACCACAGATCCCAGGATACTATACTATAGAGCCATGGTATTTACACTGGTAACAAAATACTGTAAAGGTATAATGTAGACTACTGTATGACCCTTCAAAGAGCGAACACCATAAATGGGCAGTGGAGTTGGGTGGCTCTGGTGTCAGTGAGGCAACCAATTTGCTCCAGGTTTTAATATAAATTTTGGAGTAGTTATCAAAGATACCGAACCTGTTTTGCATACAGTTCTCAGCACCCTGGATAGGCCATTAGAAGTTGAACTACAGCCCAGAGCTGTGAAAGGGATTTACTTCGCCTCTGCTACTTTGTATGAAATTGGCACATATTGTAGGCATGCACTTAGGTAAGCAATTTCCAAAATTTCAGACAGATAGATGCAGGATGTCTGTATGTGCACACATGTAAGCAAGCAAGCAAGATCTTGAAGGATTACTTTTGTGGCAATTTGTACCAAAATGACATACATCTTAGAGGTGCCAAAGACAAGTTTAGCGCATACAGAGCTGTGGCGATTGAAAAACATTTTGAGGTTTTGTTTTTTGTTTTCTCCTCAGTGATACCAGTTGAGAAGTTCCTTGTAGATTCCTCCCAGAAGAACTTGTGTGCCAAATCAAGATTATAGAGGGTTTAAAAAAAAATCACAATGCAGGTGCTTCCTTATCAGTGCCAGGATGTTTATGAATACCGGTTTGGTCATTATTTTGCATACTTCTATGCTGCAACTTAGTTATCACTGTATCTATATTTCATGCATCCCTTTCTCCTTTGATCTCACTGTTATTACTGTTTCATTCTCACTCCTTCCTTCTTTCCAATCATCCATCCCTCCATCCATGTATCTGCATCTACATCTGACAATTCAGTATGAGGGCAACATACATATCTGATGAAATGGGCTCTGGTACACAAAATCTTATGCTATAAAACGTGTGTAAGTTTTGAAGGTGTCACAAAACTCTTGTGATGGTTTTATTGCAACAGAGAGACACAGCTCTCCCTCCACACCCCTGTCCTTAAAAGTTAAAAAAAGGACAGTCCAAGGTAATGTATTCTTTGATTGAAAGGCAAAGCTGTCAGTCACA
The DNA here is from genome assembly GCA_030412105.1 of Cyclura pinguis. Classification (NCBI taxonomy): domain Eukaryota; kingdom Metazoa; phylum Chordata; class Lepidosauria; order Squamata; family Iguanidae; genus Cyclura; species Cyclura pinguis. The sequence goes on from CM059599.1 coordinate 127,435,886, forward strand.
AAAAGACACCCCCTCTTCTCCCCTCCATTTGCAATTTTAAGGAGGGAAGATGTAACAACTTTTGCAAGTGTAGACTGGACTCCTTTTGGAGTAGACCCATTGAATCAATTTTTTGAGTGGTTGACTCAACACATTGGTAAATCCAGCTGATTCAATAGCTCTACTCTATTCAGGACTCTATGCCCCTACATCTCTCCAAAGTGGGTCTGAAGCTTCAGGAAGATCCCACTTCTGTGTTCAGGCCAATTCAGAAGATGTCTACGTCACATCAAGCAATTCCCAAATGTCTCCAGGGCGAGCTGCTTTGGCTCAGGGTTCATCCAAAGCAAATACATGTCCTTAATTATATATGCATTATTTAATGTTATAAATTTGGTGACTGGAGGAAAATATCATTTTGGATGGCAGAATTCTTATTTGGAGGGCAATACCCTCATCCCTCCCCGAGATACACCCCTACACCTGGTTCTTTCACAGTAGATAGGTAAAGCTCTACGGTTCCACTTTAATTGCTATGGTTCCATTCCATGGAAACCTTAGGCTTCAAGTTTAGGGAGACGTATTTAGAATTTTCCACCAGAGTTGTAGTGCCTCACCAAACTACAAATCCCAGAATTTCACCAAATGGTGCCATGGCACTTAAAATGGATTCAAAGCTCTATAATTGTTTAGTGTAAAAGAGTCCCTGGTTACTGGCAGTAAGAGCTTTAAGGGAAAAAGAGTTGGCATAAAATTTGTCTTTGGTCCTTTCCAGCCCCACAATATGGTCCCTGAGGACTTTGCTGAAACTGAATTCAGTCCTCAGTCTGTAGGAGATTTTTCACTCCTGCTTTACAGAAAAGTAGTGTATAGCTGTAAATAACATTTATATATTTATTTATTTGTTTTTTGTTTATTAATTTGCTTGCTTGCTGCTTTTGTCCCGAAGTGGGACCCAAGACAGCTCACAAGAAGAATCAACCAAAACCTAACAATAATATTTTTTTAAATAGTTAAAATCATATCATTAAAGGAGTATAAAATCATTAAAAGGCATACAAAACATAAAGGTAAAGCACACACCCCTTCAAGCAATAAGCTATTAAAAAGCTGCTTATATTATATGCAATGTTTTACCTACACACATGTAATTCCATTATACTATATTTTATATCTTTTTGAATTTTGGTTTTAGAGCATGGGGCAGTTTGTGTTCATTCTTTTGTGAGTAACCAGTCATATTCAAAGGAAGAAGAGCTGAAACAGCTACCTTGGCTCCTGTATGGAAAAAGGTGGAATATAACTCATATAAAAAAGTAAATGGAGGGAGGAAAGGGTTATAACAGTACTATATTTATTGGGACAATTAATTTGTTGGTTGTGGGTAGAGCACTGATGGTTTTGTACTTGTGGAATAATTTTTATATGTATATCAATGTTAATCACTCCAAAATTAAATATTAAAATCAAAGTAAATTCTAAAAAAATATGTACATAAATAAATGAAAACGGATTTTAATTATCCTATTCATGTCTGCTCAAAAGTTGAATGGGACTTGCTCCTAGGTAAGTGCACACATGATCTAAGTTTTCTGGTCCTTTTGTCATAGTTGTGTCTTCCTTAATTAGTCATTTCTTCCACTATCGCAGGAGCCTCCCATATTTCAGCAATCCATCAGATTAGAGGTGGCATCTCATGATTGCTCCATTCTGAATATTCTGCCAGCCAGTGTAAGGAATCGAGGTGAAGAATCAGATATGATCATAGATTTCAGGAGTTCCCAGGAGAGCACACAGAGGGAAACACCTACTAAAGCTCTCCTCCTCATTCCTCCATTGCATTTGGGCTGGGGTTCCACAATCACTTGGAGTATTTCCATTCCTTGCTGTGTGTTGCAAGGGTGGGGGGAACTGCCACTGCACTTGCCCCTTGGTGATATTCAGCCACTAGCAAGTTCTGAATAATCTGGGGAGCACGTTATCCAACATATATAGCTATTGCACAAGTGTGCACACTCATGTAATCAGACTGTGCTAGAACCAAAAATCCAGTACTTACTTTGAAAGCTTATTTTAGTACTCTCTGGCCTCCAAAGTATTACATGCACACTATAAAGCGGAAGTGGTAGATGTGTGATCTTCCACTGTGTGTGTGTGTGTGTGTTACACTTCAATTCCTATCAGCCCTAGCCTACATAGTTAATGGCGAGGGAAGCTGAGAGTTATAATGCAGCCAGTGTCAGAAGTTCCCCATCCTTATTCTGATAGGTAGAGGTGGAAGCTGTTTTTGTTGTTGATGTTGGTACAGGGAGGAAAATGTTCCTGATTCTTGATGATAATAAAAGTGACCAAGACATTTTTGGTGTCAGCTAGATTTGTACAGCAACTTATTTACTACAAAGGGGTGTTACCCACCTAATCCACCTAAAAACTATGTCCTGAGGGTCCTAATTATTTTATATCAAACATAGTAAGCCACAGAGATCTACTGGAAGGACACGTAGGCAGTGGAGCTATGGAGATAGATCAAAAGAGTAGCCTGTTTTCTGTCACACATCCTAGGTGAACCTTGCAAATGGCTCACATGCCCTTTGAATGGATTTTCAGCAGTGAACAGGAGATAATAAGTCTCTGGGAACAAATAAACAATGCAAACAGCCTGGAATGTGACACCTTGAGGTATGCATCCCCGGATGAGAAACTCATCTTGCAGGAAACTACAAGGATGCCTGGCTGTATTTTCTTTGAACTACAAAGCTGAAATCCATCTTCATAAAACTGCAGCCATCTGTTCCCCAGGACAATTTTCAGCTCTATAACTAGCCCCCTTTTTCTCCTTTTTTTTTTTTTTTGGAGTTCTCCCAGACTCACAAACCATGATGCTGGTAAGCTCCCCTCAGCCTCAAAAGGTGTGGCGGAGATCGGCTTTTTGCTTGTTTTCTCCCAGCTGAAGACTTCTGGATTGGTACAGTATTACCTCAAAACCCTTATGTCTCTCTCTCTCTTAATTTTCACATCTTTCTAAATGTCTATAGTCTTGTATGCTTGTAGGAGTGAGTGCAGCTGAGTGATTGTATGGATTTTAATATCTATGTCAATAAAATACTTCAATTTGAACAGTCAGCCTGATTCTCTGTGATCCAACTCCGTAAACATTGGGCAAAATTTCCTTAATTACCCTGCCCTCTTTGCATTGCTAAAGCGGTGTTCATAGCTAATTTTCCCCACACGTGATAATTTTGACACGCGTTGGGAATCCCCTAAGGGACCCCTAGCAAGCAGGGTAACAGGGGACATGAGTGTCCATGTGTGCATGTACACCTTTACACCATCTTGTGTGGTAGACTACCTGAATCTCAGCCTTCACCAGAAAATATATGTGAATATCATACCCTCCAACATTTCACAGATGAAAATTAGGATACATGTGAGCAACCAACAGCAGCGTATGATCAAGATGACACAAGTGAGGAAGAACACTCAAGCTGCGAGAGGCAGGACCAGTTTGCTTTTGCCTGAGTCTACTGGGAAAGGCAAGGTTCCACCCCACACCTACCTCTCCCTCCCCTGCTACATTAATAGAATGCAAACTACTTTTGCACTTTAGAGCTCAGTTTGCAGCAACTAAAGTAAGCTGAGAACAAAGGGGTAAAGTGGGAGGAGGAGAGAGAAACTGGGATATTTTAAAAGCAGCTGAAAAAAATGGGATGGTAGAGGATTAACCAGGACTGACCCTGCCAAATCAGGACAGTCAGAAGAAATGGAATATCTAGCACCAAGTAAATTATTCTTAAAGTAAGAGGAAAATACGCTACAAATGTGTTTGCCACACGAAGACTCTCACAGTTCAATCCAATACATGGTTATTTGGAAATAATCCCCAGTGAGGTCAAAGGCCTGTCTAGTCCAGCACTCTATCCACACAGTGACCACTCTGTTGTCCATGGGAAACCTGCCAGCAGGGCACAACTGCAACTGCCTCCTCTATTTAATGCTCCTCAGCAACTGATATGCAGAGGCATTCTGTTTCTGACACTGCAACTGATATGTAACAGTCCTGATCAGTAGTCACTGATAACCCCATCCTCCATGAATTTATCCATCCCTTTTTAAAGCCATTCAAATTGGCAACCATCACTACCTCTTGTGTCCTGAATCCACTATTTAGGTTCACTGGATGCCCCCAGGCCTTTTTATTTTAAGAAAAGGAGAAAAGCTTATTCTTTTCTATTTTCTACTTTCTACACTATGCCTAATTTTATAAACTGTGAAGACTCCCCTTACTTGCTTTTCTTTCATAGTTGCTTTGCTCCTGTCTTGTTATCATTTTGGTTCCTCTTTCCTACATGTTAGTAAACATGCAACCATAAATTGGAGAGTTAAATCGCATTGAAATTTAGCAGAGCTTAATTCCAAGCAAATATGCAAAAGATTAAACTGTTACAGACATGTCAAGTAATTACATAAAGTGCTATAAAAAATCAGCAACTCGGCAGTATAATGTTACTTTATTCCAGAGTTTTCCAAACTTTTCACGTTGGTGACACACTTTTTAGATATGCATCATTTTGCGACACAGTAATTTAGTTTTACTAGCAAACCGGAGATTAAACTAACCCCTTATAAGAGATACAGACACATACATAAATTGTAATAACAAAATGTATGGGGACACAACATATCTCATGAAAACCTTTAATATATTTTTTAAAATATATGATTTATAAATAATAACATACATTTCCAAGATTGTAGGTGACACACCTACACACTTCAGGTGATACACTAACGTGTCACAGCACCCCGTTTGGAAAGCCCTGCTCTATCCTATTTATTTGTCAAGAAGGAGGCACAAGATGATTGAGAGGAAACAGACTGCCACAACAGAGATATGGAAAAGAGGCAAGGATTGCTGATGAGAAATAATGAACCAGAGGTGGCAGACATTGCAAGAGAATGCCCCAAGTTAAGGGACAGTGCTAGGGCAAGGTAAGGTAGGTGTTTCCTTGGACCCACTTTGAAGAGATGCAATAGACTAGACTGGTCTTGTCAATCTCTGACCTCTCCCTTGCCAACTAAGTCCTTATCCAGTTTCACAATCCCTCCCCTCCTGGCTCCTCCTGTCCATTGCTTCAAAGCTAAAGGAGTGTTCCTGCCGTTCTCTACGCCCACTCTTGGGAAGGGAGTGGGTCTCTGTTCAGTCATCACAGAAGATTTCTCAGGTCAGAACACACTTTGGAGGGATGGACTGATTAATCTGATTAAGGGCTGGGTTTATAAAAGAGTCCTGGTGTCCTATTCCCAAAATACGAGATTGGATTTCCATCTGCTTCTTGGAGCTCTCTGACTTCTACTTGTAGTTAGACTTCTACAAAGGATCTTCAAAGGAAGTTGGAAGTGAATTGCAAGGAACAGATTCATTGCTCAGAACCAGGGTGCTGGGTGGGTGGTTTTGAAGCTGGGGGGCGGGGAGCAGAAAAAACAGAAAAAGAAAATATGTGGACTGCTGTGAATAGGAAAATAAGGCTTGGTGATATTGGGGCAAAAAATGTACCACCATGATGTGACAGAAATAAATAAAAAGGGGATTTCTCTGGGAAACAGGGTGAAGGATGTGGCGTTGTGAACATTGGAGGCTTAGGCTGCATCCAGGCTGCTTTAAAAGACCAGAAAGTCCCAGATTTTGCTCCTGTTCTTTCCTATTTTATTTTGAAGATATACATTTTGTTTGTCTCAGAATATTTGCTGGCAGCTCCTGGTATAATCAGTGATGTTTTATAAAAGCTCCCCAGATCTGTTTATTTTAACCCAGTATAAAATGGAAAAGAATGGGAACAAAATGTGAGCCTTTTCAAGCAGTTGAGATGTTCCCTAAATGAATTCTTGCCCCCTCTATCTGTTTCTGCACCAGCCAGGTTGGCTCTCCACTGAAATTTCCAAGCATTACAACGAACACAGTGCAGGCTTGAAGACCAAACAGGAACATCTTTCCTTGCCTTGCATGTATTTATAACACTTAGCTGAACTATTGGTGAATGTCTCATCCTTTTCATGTACCATGTCTCCCTCCCCCCCACACCCCATGACCATTTGTAAGGTGGTTGGAGAAAGTATTTAAAAATATAAATAACTAGGAATTCATATAGCCAAAATAAAAGCATTCCTGCCATCCTTATTTTTGCTAAAGTACACTATTCTGAAAACAAAATCACCTGACGGCCCCAAATAATCCTGGTGCTTACAAGCAGCAGGTTCCTGGCTTCCCTGCTAGCACTTAAGGTGTAATGTCTGAAGCTCACAAGTATAACTACCCTTAGAGAATTCTGGAAAACTGTCATGGGCTTGCAATGAAGCAATTTTTTTACAGGAATTGCTGTTTGAGAGGGGAACAGCTTGCTCTGGAACATGGTGGACTCCCCATCTTTAGAAACTTTAAACAGAGGTTGGATATGCAGCTTTCATATCCATGAGTAATTTAGCTGTGTATTCCTGCATGGCAGTGGTTGGACATCTAGCCCATATGGTCTCTTCCAATGCCAATATTCTATAATTCTATGATTTCTTATACTTTTCACGACCATAGCAATGCACCCAAATACCCTAAAAGCAGCAAAGCCCGTCTGATATTGGAAGCTAAGCAGGGTCAGCTCTAGTTTGTACTTGGATGGGACACCACTAATGAATACCAGGTGCTGTAGGCTATCTTTCAGAGGACAGGACTGGCAAAATCACCTCTGAGTATTCCTTGCCTAAGAAAACGCTATAAAGTTCATGGTGTCACCGACAGGCCGCTGGAAGGTGTGCACGCACACGCATACACACACACACACACACACACACAGAGAGCAATGGTTTTTAGCTCAATGCTGTATTCTATAAAGTATTCTAGGAGTGTTTCTAAACATAGGCAAGTACTTCTATTGCTCCCAGATTCAAGTTGTGGCTCATCACACCACCCAACATTCCAGTCACACAGACACAGACTTTATTTTAAGGTTACAGGAAAATAGTCTAGTGTAGCAAACTATTCCACATTGTTGCTAAAACTGCACATGCTGAATTTTTATGCTATGGAAGGGACAGAAATCATTCCTTACGGAATTTAGCATGCCTAAAACATGTGGACTGCTGTTAATTTTTTTTTAAAAAGGTGGCATATGGGAATAAATAAATAAATTGTTGTTGCTGTTAATTTATTTATATCCCACTTTCTTCCCAAACGTGAGACTCAAGCTGGCCAATAATAATAAAATAGTACAAATTAAAACATCCATGAAAGTATAAATATAAGATTTTAAAAAACCATTTAAACCATTTATAAAGTTAAAACATTAACTATTAAAAATATTAAATACATTTAAAAAAAACTATACCAAACAGATTCATACAGCATCAAGAGCCCAAATCCAGTCAATTTATAAAAGGCTGATGGCACAAAAATGTCTTAACTTGTTATCAGAAGGAGAACAAGGACAGGGCCTAGCCTCTCTAGGGAATTCCAAAGTCTGGGAGCAGCCACCAAGAAGGCCCTTTCCCTTGTTCTCACCAAACACATCTCAGAGGGTAGTGGGACAGAGAGAAAAGCCTCTAAAGATGATCTTAAGGTACTAGTGGGCTCATAAAGGGAGATATAGTCCTTCAAATAACCTAGGCCCAAGCTACATAAAGCTTTATAGGTCAAAACCAGCACTTTGAATCGTGCCCCCAAATGGACTGGCAGCTAGTGGAGCTGTTGCAATAAGGGAGTTGTACGTTTCCTGTAGCCAACCCTAGTTAACAATCTGGCTGCCGCTCTTTGGACAAACTGTAGTTTCTGAGCACTTTTCAAAGACAGCCCCACGTAGAATGCATTACAGTAGACTAAACAGGATGTTATCAAGACATGTACCGCCATTGGACAGATCCACTTCTCCAAGAACAGGCGCAGTTGGCACACTAGCTTTAACTGTGCAAAAGCACTCCCGATCACTACTGAAACCTGGGCCTCCAGGTTCAGAGCTGAATCCAGGAGTACCCCCAAACTGCTAACCTGTGTTTTCACAAAGAGTGTAACCCCATCTAACACAGGGTGAATCCATGTTCTTTTGACTGACTAGGAGCACTTCTGTCTTGTCTGGATGAAGCTTCAGTTTGTTTGCCCTCATCCAGTCCGGTGTAGCTGCCAGACACCAGTTTAACACAGGAATAGTTTCTCTGGAATTAGGTGGAAAGGAATAATAGAGCTAGGTATAGGTATCATCAGCATGAGAGCCAGCGTGGTATAGCGCTTGGATGGGAGACTGTCAATGAATATCAGGGTTCTGTAGGCTATTTTTCAGAGGAAGAAACTGGCTGAAACACTTCTGAATATTCCTTGCCTGAGAAAACCCTATGAAATTCAACAGACAGCTTGAAGGCATGTGCATTTTGTCCGTGTTGTCCTCCTATTTACATTATTTGTATACATGAACTTTCATGATTGGTTGCTTTTTTTCATTTCTTTTGCAGGTGCTCTCTTATTACTTGGTTACTGTTTTACATAGATTTATTTTTGTTATTCTGTCATTGTACTACTTATGTAATAGCCTTGCTTGTGAGAATATGACTCCAGGAAGTTTATGTATTTGTGAGATAAAGGTTTGCTCTCAGAACTGGTTATGTAAATATTCTTTATACTTTGAAGAACACTCTTTTGGTTCAAACAGAAATTATCTGGAAATCCGTTGTATATGTTTTGATTATAATATTTTACGTTGCAAGTTTTGAATACTTTGTTCATACAATCTTGATTGCTTTCAGTTTTGATACCTCTAGCTTCTCTATTTTGATTCTTCTCCAATATCTGTCTTTCTGTTGTTTTTGTTTAGTCAAGAAACCTTTAACTGGGCTTAAACTAAATCATTTTAGATGTTTCTTTCAAGGACATAGGAGCCTATCCAATAAGTTAATGGCAATTACAACCGGTTGACTACCAAATTCCCTTTTATTCTATTGGTGACTCAGAATTTGATTTAGACCACTAAATGTCAAGGGAGACTTGCATCTTTTTATCTATCTGGTGAAGGATTATCTAGCAATAATCCTTCACCATGGAGAATGGGGCAGTTCTTCTTGCTTTAGGGAGAAAAGTAAGCTTCTGACAATTTCAGCCTCGATCACACCCTCTGTCAGCTGTTCCACGTGAATGTCTTGCTACTCACATCTAGAAAAGGAAATTAAGTGATTTGATGTCATAAAGGCACAATTTCCTCCCTCATCCACTATTGTCATTAGGGGTGTAGAGGATGGGTGAATGAAAACACCAGGACCTGAGATAAATGGATGGAGAGGGGTAGAGTCAAGAATCCAGGGACAGGTGAACCTGGAGACTGGCAATCCACCATTGAGCAGCAGCAATAATATAAAGGCCTATCAAGAGTGCTTTTCTACCATATGTAACCAAACTTCCATGTCCAAAGGGCAGAAGAGTAATTACCTTGGCAAGAGTAGATAATTTTCCCTCTGCAGTTGCATTAAGTACATTCAGAGGGATCTTCCTGGAGGAATGCTAGTGCCAGCATGGGCAACTAGCTGCAGAAATCCAGGAACATACAGTATTTCAATGTTGTTTATACAACCAACCAAGACAGAAACTTATAGTACATGACTGACTGAAGAGAACATGATATTCTGCTGTTCTTATTGACAAGCCACACTTAGAGAATGACATATGATCTGACCAGTTTCCTAATGGCAGTGCAGTAACTTAAAAAGGAAAGGGCTAAGCTCCATATAACAGACTGTCAAAACGATTCAATACAGTGAAAGTGGGAAAGAAAGGTGGGAGGACGAGAGCGGAGGGGGCGACTATCCTTTTTTGGAAGCGAATTCCACAAACTAGGAGTAGCCACTGAGAAGGCTTTCTCCCATGTCATCACCAAATAGGCCTGTGATGATAGTACAACCAAGAGAACACCTTCCCCCAAGGATCTTCAGATTCTAGAAGATTCATAAAGGGAATCTACTTTTCATATACTCTGAATCCTAGCCATATAGAGCTTTATAAATCGTTACCAGAGTTTTGAAGTGAGACAAGAAAAAAAAAACCTGGTACACAGCAAAGCTGTTTCAACAAGACAATTATATGCTCCTGTAATGGGTCCGAAGCCAGACTGTAGTGGTCTGAGTGTACAACTACAACCCTGGAAACCCACTGGATGACCTTGGACAAGTCACACACTCAGTCCCAGAAAACCCCGTGATAGGTTTGCCTTAGGGTCACCATAAGTTCGAAACGACTTGAAGGCACACGACAACAACAAGAACAACAACAACAGATCCCAGTCAGCATTTTGACTGCGACATTTTGGATCTGCTGAAATTTTTGAACAGATTCCAAAAGTAGCCCAAAGTAAGATGTGTTACTGTAGTCCAAACAGGATGTAATCAAGGCATGTGTCACACTACCAGGCTCACAATTATAAACAGTGACATTGAACTCAAAAAAGTGCAGCCTACATTAAACCAGTGCTGCTGTTCCTGAGGCTGCAATAAGAACAGGTTACCCTGTGAGATGAATTTTTCAGCCACAATGCTGGCTTAATATACCATAGGAGCTTTGGCAACATATCGCAGTTATGCTTATAGATAGGAAACATCCTTTTTCATCTTGACAGTAATGAAGATTTAATGTAGAGAACTAGAAACATTTAAAGAAAAGATTTTAAGTTGTTGTTGTTAACTGCCATCAAGCCATCAAGTCAACTAAGGAAACACTATGAATGAGGCAATGTGGTGTGGTGGTTGGAGTGGGGGACTACAACCTTGGTAAGCAGGGTTCAATTCCCCACTTGGCCATGGAAACCCCCTGGGTGACCTTGGGCACGTCACACATTCTCAGTCCCAGAACACGCTGTAATAGGTTCGCCTGAGGGTTGCTGTAAGCCAGAAATGACTTGAAGAAACACAACAATAAGGGTATAACAAGTAGTTCTTTTCTAAAACATGACAACTAGTTACATCTTTACTATCTTTTTAATGTAAAAAAAGTAACATTTACTCATCACCGCTAAATGACCCGCTTTGAATGAGAAATCTCCAAGTCACCCTATCCTTAACCAGATCTTGCAGATTCAGAGATGTGTCTTCCTTGAATGATTCTATCCATCCATAATGCAGTCTTCTTTTCCTACTGTCTTCTACCTTACCAAGCATTACTGTGTTTTCTAGTGAATCATGTCTTCTCATGATATAGCCAAAGTACAACAGCCTCAGTTTAGCCATCTTGGCTTCTAGGGAGAGTTCAGGCTTGATTTGCTCCAAAACCCATTCCTGTCTTTTTAGCAGTCCAGGGTACCTGTAGAACTTCACCAGCACCACATTTTAGAGGAGTTTATTTTTTTCCTCTCAGCTTTCTTCACTGTCCAGATTTCACAACCATACATAGAAATTGGAAATACAGTGGAATGGACCATCCTAACTTTGGTATTCAATTGTATATCTTTAGCTGCCCTTTCAAGTCTTAGCGTTCTTCTGATTTCTTGACTGCAGCATCCATTCTGATTAATGACTAAGTTAATATATGGAAAATCTTGAACTATTTCAGGATTGCTACTTCACTCTTCCAAATTAAAGAGCTACTTAATGTTAAGGATATTACTCTTTTAAAAAAACACTATGAGAAAGTTAACACAATGTAAATGATTTTATTTTATTTACAGAATTCTTTTGTTTGTTTGTTGATAAGCATACCTGGTGTCATTTATAAGTCATAGTTTTCCATGGTATTATGTACAGAAGAAAAGGTGGACTACAAATGGCTAAATTACACTACTGTCTAAGACAGTGTCCCCCACCAGCAATATCTGAAAAACAACATGCTGACTATACTTGATGGAAAAAGAAAAAAAAAATGCATTAAGTCTTGAAGATAAACATGGGTCCCAACTAGAGCCTGGATTAGAAAAAAAGTCAAAACGATTTTTGCACTATTTTCAGACTGCAACAAAAGATCTTCCACATTTTCATCTTTTAAGAACTTATGAATGAATATTTTTGTGTCCAAATATAATAGCAGAGAATTAGACTGATTGCCCATGTGACTGAGGTACAAATATTGGCAAAATAAACGGTGAGGCCATTCTTTACCTTACTTTCATTTACTTTTGCTAAATGAAACCAACCTTTGCCTAGAATAGTATGCCATATTTTCATCAATACATTTTTAAACTGAATTTACATATCACTTTGTACTCCATGTTTTTTGATTATCAGAATTTGCAAAAGCCGACACTTCTAAGCCTTCACCATTGCTGTACTGCTCATATAAAGTCTGAAATTTAGGAAAAAAAAGAAGTAATATGAGAAACAATCTCTTTTAAATCACTTTTCAAAACTTTTTTATTTTTATGTGGGATTTTTGACCTAACACATTTGCTTTCACTGGCAGATGAAACAAAGCCCAGTACAAACATTTATCTACCTGTCTTCATATTCAACATGCCTCTTTCCTGGACAGAAACCATCTTCTCTGATTTCTCCTGCTCTGTTACAATTTCCCCCTTCGATAGTGAAGATTAAACTCAGCCTAACAGTCAAAAACCATTGTTGTTGTTTAATGTAGCCAAGCCCAAAGTGTGACAAGAAGTCTCTGCATTTAAGAACTTCGTAATTTTGCAAGTTCTCCTGAGCATGGGCTTCTTTATACAGGCAAGAACTAGGAATGTCTTAGTGGTATGTCTATGCTGACAATCCTGATTCACACCAATATCTACATGCCTATTGTGAATTGTCAATAATGATTACTGCTCCTCAAACTACTACTGCCTGTGGTAAAAAGAAGAAATGTTTCCCCAGCTTTCAAACAGGCATTCTTCTTTACCTTTAGCTCACTTTATTTCCTCTTAATCCCAAGCATTTTACCTATGGCTTTTTCCCTCAGGAAGAGTTTCTTTCAACAGGTTCCCACAAGGTCACATTCTGGCAGCAAGGTGGCACATAAATCTCACTGCCAGTCCCAACCCATTGAATTAATTGTTCTATCAACACTTACATAAACCCCATTGATTCAACTGAGACTAGCAGCTGGATACAAGCTAGCAGCTCCTATGACAGTTTGGGCTTCAGCATATTGTTCATATTCACACATTGTTAGGTCAAGAGTATGTGTTACATACTTTTTTTTCCCTCTGAATCAAGTCCGAAACTATGGAACAGTTTCATGTACCTATTCTTTTTTAAACTGTATTGAAGCCACTAACCTATACAACACTTGATAGATGAGAGCTGCAGAATATTTTTGGAAAACAAAAGGCCTAGATTTTCTGGAGTTAGACCTAGCATTTCTGCAGGTAGATAGATGTGCTGAGGGTATTTGCCAACCACCAATAACTAACCAGAACAACTTAATTTGTTTGAAAAGGTATAAGGTTTCTGCAGGTTAAACAGGTAGTGAGTAGAGGGTTAAGTTTCTGTAGTGAATAAACTAAAATATTCTTTAAGATTATGTAAATGTTTAATCTGATTTGCTCCCTTATTTCTTTGAAAATATCTTTTCTCTCCTGTGCTGTGCAGCTTCCTTTACATTCACTATGTGTATATCACACCACTAGCTTTCTTCCCTTCTAAGATTCATTACTTACATTATTTATAATGTATTTCTTGATCCAGTATTTCTCGTCCCCTTCACAACACTCCTATATCCAATCTTGATACCATTCCTCACTACACATTTGCCATACCCGTGGCCACATAGTTCTTTTGCCCAAATTAGACAGCAAAGAGAAATGGTATCACTTCAATATTCCCTAGTGCTAAGTGTTCGCAAACATCAGCTTATGAGAAGCAGTGCTACTGTTTAAAATATTACTTACTCTGGCAGCCCTAGAAATGGAATTAGGAGAGTTCAAGCCAATAAGATGACCAAGAATACGTTTCATTTCCTCTGTCGTTCCTTTTGTACTTGAATGCCCTAAAAGAATTTATAATTTGATTATTCTTGAGAGGTACTTCTGCTAAACTGTGAAAACCAAGAGTACAGGGAAAAATCATTTTTATATAAAAGAACTACTGAAATTAAGTGAAATGCAGTACATAAGATGTATTACCTGTTGGTAAATCAGCTTGAATTTGAACATAAGGATGAACCAACAATTCAGCAACTGATATTCTTTGTTTAGGATTCCTTACTAAACAACGCTGAGGGAAAAAGAAAAGTAGTTTGGGATGAATCTGAAAAGAAAAGCTTATAAAACATCTCAATTCTTTGAATTATGTTTTAACTACAGATAACTTAGTTTTAAATTTTACATAGGATTACAACTATGCTTCACAGCAAAAAAATTTGTCTTCTGTTTTAAAATGGAATAGATTCAGTAAACTTCCATGCAACAGGACCCAGATGGCACACTAAGTGAATTAAAGCTGCAGCTATTTCAAGGAAGTTGGCTGTTTGGATGATTGTACCTCAAGTCATTAAAACGAGATCCTCTGAAAAAAAAAAAGATTTGGCTGTAACTGATGTTTGGAGACACAATCACCTGAAAGTTAAAGATTTTACCTTCTTTTCTGAAGCACATCAAACCTGGTCTCTATTGACATGATTTTGATTTCTAAAAATCTATTAGCAGAAGTGAAACAAATGGAAATTTTGCCTAAAGTGATGTCGGATCATCATCCAGTGATGTTACAGATGAAAGACAAAAGTAAACAATTTCAATGACAACTTAAGGATGGCTTATTGAATGATGAAGAAATCACAAAAAAGGCAAAATAAGTATTAGACTGTTACTTCAAAGAAAACATAAAGGAGATGCAGATGAAAATAGTTTGGGATGCAACTAAAGCAGTTATGAGAGGGTTTTTTATTCAACAGCAATGGTTACAAAACAAAAAGAGAGAGGAAAAACATCAGACTTTAATTAAAGAAACATCAAGAAAAAGAAAAAGAACTTAAGAGAAATCCATCTAAAGAATCATTACAATATGAAATTAAGAAAGTACAGAAAGAAATTGCAGTATTTACAACTGAAGTAGTAGAGAAAAAATTGAAATATATGAAACAAGCAGAATTTGAGCAAGCAAATAGCATTGGAAAGTGGTTGGCACACAAATTAAAGAAGAGAAAAGAAAGAAATTTGATTGCAGAAATAAAGGAAGGGAAGAAAATGATTACCCAACATGAGAGAATAAAACAGATATTTGAAAAAATATTTCACAAATTTATTTCAGGAAAACAAATCTCCTCAACAACAAGAAAGAGATTTAGCGGGATATCTAAAGAAAATAAAGCTATGGAAAATCTCTGATGAAGCTCAGAAACAGTTGAATGAATGCATTACGATCGAAGAGTTGGAAGAAGCCATCAAAGATTTGAAAGTTGATAAAGTTCCAGGAGCTGATGGATTTATGTCATTATATTATAAGAGATTTATAAAAGAATTAATTAAACCATTACAAGCAACAATAACAGAGATAAATAAGGTGGGGAAACCGGAAACATGGGGAGCATCCAATATTGTAGTGATCCCTAAAGAAGGAAAGGACAAAAGAGAGACGAAGAATTATAGACCAATCTCTTTATTAAATGTTGATTATAAAATCTTTGCGACAGTGTTGGTTGAGACAATTGAAAAGAATATTACAAGATAAAATACAAGAAGAACAGATGGGGTTTTTACCTGGAAGAAATATGAAAGGTAATGTGAGAACAATTTTAGATGCAATAGAATATTATGACAAGAACCCAGGGAAAAAGTCTGCTTTGATATTTTTAGATGCAGAAACAGCATTTGATAAAGTATCTTGGATATTTATGCACTGGATATTGAAAGAAAGCAACTTTGGAGAAGATTTTTGTAAATGGATTGAATGGATTTATCAAGATCAATCGGCAAAATTGATAATTAATGGAGATACAACAGAAAAATTTTCTGTAACAAAAGGAGTTAGACAAGGATGCCCGCTGTCACTGCTATTAATTATTGTGGCTTTAGATGTGTTGATAATGAAGATTAAAGAGGATCAAGAGATAAAAGGCTTAAAAATTAAGAAAAAAGAAATAAAATTGGGAGCCTTTGCAGATGATGTAGTTATTTTTTTTGGAAGAGCCACAAGACTCAATTCAAAAACTGCAAGAGAGACTTAAGAGTTTGGAATGGTAGCTGGATACAGAATAAATAAAGAGAAGACAATGATGTTGAATATGCTGAAAAAAGAACAAGTCGAGTTGGGGAATATAACAAGTTTCCAACCCTCTAAAAAAATAAAATATTTAGGAATTTATGTTACAAAGAAGAACCAAGAATTGTTTGGCAATAATTACCAAAAGATCCGGAAAGAAATGAAAAATGAAATGCTGAAATGGAGCAAATTAAATCTATCTTCCTTGGGGAGGATTAACGCTTTTAAAATGTCTTTATTGCCAAAAATGATGTTTCTCTTCCAAAATTTGCCGATAATAGGAAATAGGAAAATATTTAAAGAATGGGAAAAAGAAATTTCAAAATTTATTTGGCTAGGTAAAAAGCTGAGAATAAGATTTAAAACATTACAGGATGCTAAAGAAAGAGAAAGATTAGACTTGCCATCATTGAGAACACACTATCAAGCGTGTTGTCTGGAATGGATCCAAAATTGGGAATCACTACAGAAATCACCGACGAAAGAGCTGGAAGAATATGAGAACAGATTTGGATGGCATGGTTATTTGTGTTATAATAAAATAGCAGTGAACAAAGAATTTAATAACCATTGCATCCGGAAAACATTATTAAAAGTATGACAACAAGTATATCAAAGATTTTATAGATACCTCCTGATATGGACATCACCACAAGAAGCATTTAAAATTGCTCCAACAAAAGAAGGCAAATTGCTTACATATCAAGATATACTTATTTGGGAAGGAAACAAACCGAGAATGAGAACGCTAGAGGAAATGAAAGAAGCTGGACATGAACTAAATTGGTTTCCGTGGCGACAACTGAAAGATTTAAAATGGATCAAAAATTATATGGATTTGAGAGAAAGCAAAATGAATTGGATGCATTGTTGAAAGAAAACCAAAAGAAGAGAATATCTAAACTTTATAAGCTGATATTACAGAAAGAAATGGAGCAGGATTAAATTAAAGAGATGATGATTAGATGGACTCAAAATATAGGCCATTCAATAGACCTTGAGAACTGGAGAAGGATATGGAAAACACATCTAAGATTCACACCGAACTTAAACCTAAGAGAAAACTTTTATAAAATGTTACACAGATGGTATATCCCACCAGAGACTACAAAAGATTACCAAGAATGGTAATCTGAGATGTTGGAAGTGTGGGGAAAGAGAGGGAGCCTTCTATCATATGTGGTGGACCTGTAAAAAAGCGAAAAAAATTTGGAAAGAAATACATGATGAAATTCAGAAAATTTTTAAATTGAACTTTGAAATGATGCCTGAATTATATCTATTGAATATGATAGATCCAAACACAGAGATCAGAAAACACCAAAAGATAATGTTATATTTAAATACAGCAGCTCGGTTAACATATGCTCAACACTGGAAACAAGATATTACAATAAATTTGGATGAATGGAAATTAAGGGTTATGGACATGGTGGAGATGGAGAAACTTGCAAACTCATTAAAGAATAAATCTATTCAGCAATTTGAAAGGGAATGGAGAGAAATAAGGGAATGCTCCAAATTTAAAGGTATTGATTGAAATGGTAGGGTAGAAAATATATTGTATGATTCAACGGGAGAAAAAAGATTGATATAAGGGAGTAGGGGGAGAGGGTAACATTTGAGATGAAATGTACCCAATTTATATTTTTCTGTAAGGTTAAATAAAAATTAAAAAAACAACAACAACGAGATACTCTGGTGTCTTTTGCTCATAGACCTTTGCAGTTTCTCATGTAAGCTGCAGTTATGCAAGAATGAATCTAATTAATCATCATCTGAAGTAAGAAAAATTTTTGTTAACATTTGCACAAGAAAAAAGGGTGACAAATCTCCAAGTGTTCAGTGGATGGCTGTTTTTATTTCAGAAAAAGGTCAACATCTTTCAGCCTATATATCTTTCAGTGGTCTTCCTCAGGAACAACAGATAATTATATAATAATACATACATAATACATTATAACACCTGTCATTCTAATCTTTGTATACAAGAATGTTCATGGACGTTTCTGTTCAATGAAATTGCTATTCACCAAAATATCTAATGTTTTTGGTTCTTTTAAGTGAAATTCAGGGCATTTCTTGACAACCTGCTATGTGTTGGATTATGTGCCAATTTTTTTTTAATGGAATCCTGTAAACTGTTGGTGATATGATTGAAAGTGAGAGTGCAATTACGATAGTTGATTTGGGGTCTATCTTGAGGTATTTTTTTTAGTAGTTCAGAACATGGTTTTTGATATGCTTTATGTAAACCCTGAACCAACACATCGTGTCAATTAATTGATTGGTCAATATACAGGCTTCATTTCTCAAGTCACTTTCATTGGAACAGTTCTGTTTTAATCTAAGTAATTGCTCATAGGGGAGATAACATCTAAGTGATCTGTCAACATTCTGATGGATACAGCTAGATCCACAGCAGGATCACCCCCGTGACCACTCAGTCTGTTGCAGGGATACCTTCAAAATGACTGAATTTACAAACCATATCAACAAACAGAGGTGCCATTTGACCTACTTTATCATTTGCAATAGCAGTTTTGTCATCTTTTCAGTGGGAAGCCAAAACTGGAGGCAGAGGGTGTGCTCTGCCCTGGGCGCAAAACATAAAGTGCAATGGTGCAAAAAAAGAGAAAGGCTTAGCTGAGATAAACAGAACCTGCCTCCTCCCCTTGCTCCCCCTCCCCTTGGAATTTCCTCAAACACAGCAGAAAAGAAGGGAGGAGATTGGCGGTGGGGGTGGAGTGATGGTAGGTGCCACGTCCTTTTGAAAATGAAACTGTCTGTTCTCAAGGTAGTAGTCCTGCTAGCCTGTCTTTCAGCATAAGGAAAAATGGGAGGGGGAAGGGAATCTCACACTCCCTTTAAGACTGACTGACTTGTATTTTATTCTGAGCAAGTACAGATATCAATCCTCCTTCCTCAGATTCAATGACTGAGGAGGTGGATTGATAGCCACAGAATCTCATGTTAGAACATAGATCAGTTAGTCTTAAAGTGGTTACAGATTCCTTCCCCTCTCCTCTCCCTTTTCTTTCATCCTCAAATAGGAGTTATAATTTTCCTAATTCAGCAGTTTTTCTTCTCTGCAGAAGGTTGATTACAGTGGAAAGTTCAAGAGTTTTTGTGGGAGGGCATTCTTTAAGATTCCTATTGTAGAGCTCCCATATGACTGGACTGGCCAGATTAAATCCAGATTCTCGGTGTTCTACCTATTACCCATTAGGGCAATTAGCTAGCCTGGATTTTAAGATTTCGTTTTTTAAAAAAAGGACAATATAACTGCCATCCAAGATTCTGCCCTATCTGCGGAGATAGAAAAGAAGAAAAAGAAGAAATTAAAAGATTCTGTACTGGAGTCTGGGGGGTGGGGTGGGGAAAATGATCACACACTCAATCAGGATATGATAAGAATCATAGGTGACTGGAATGAAAAGGTAAGAAACAGAGCAGAGCAAAACCAAAAATTGTTGGAGAATTTGGCCAAGATCAATAAAAGAAGCAAGAAAGCAACTGATTGAATTTTGTGAGGCCAGTGGTTTGTTTACTGCCATCACATTCTTCAGGCATCCAAAGAAACAACTGTATACATGGATATTGACTGATGGGCAATATAGAAACCAAATAATCTATGTAATTGGAAAGAGAAGACAGAGAAGCTCAATTCTCTGTGCAAAACTAGATCAGTAAATCAATCATCAAAATGTAACATGGAAAACATTCATTTAAAAACTCAAAGATCACGTCAAAAATAGATCTGCTCTATTAAACCTAACTTGACTGGGAGCAGAAGAACTATGGACTAAAGTCAGGGACCTTGTGAAGTAAACATGCAGAAAGATACTATCTGCAGCCAAAAAGAAGGAGAAACCTCACTGGATGACAGATGAAACTCTTCAAGTGGTTAAGGTCAGACAAGAAGCAAAAGGAAAAGGAAACACATAAGATTAGAATCTGAATGCAACTGTTTGGCAACCTGTGTGCAGGGGCAAAAAAGACTACTATGACAGTCAATGCCAGAGAAACAGAAGACAACAACAAAAGATATAACAAGAGGCCTCTTCTACAAGATCTAAGAAATCAAAGGAAATTTAAACCAAGAGTGAGGATGCTATACGACCAGCAGAAGAACACACTATATGATCAAGGAGAAATTAAAAAGATGATGGAAACAATAGATTGAAGAATTATACAAAAGAGATGAAAGGATGACAGATTAAGTAAAAGAAAAAATATTTGAAGATGAACCCACAATTTCTGAAAGTCAAGTGGAAGCTGCACTCAAGGCACTTGGGAGAAATAAATCACTATGAACAGACTGTATACAAATTGAGCTGTTTTAAGCTATAGTGACAGAATCCATTCAAATTCTAATTAAAATCTGCCAACAAATGTGGAAAGCAAAACAATGGCCCACAGATTGGAAACCTCAATATGCATTCCAGGAATACCAAGACATGCAAAAATTAGATTCTCAAACTACATATCAGTATGTATAGGCTTTAAGCAGTATACAAAGATGAGAATGGCATGTACTATGCAGTATTATCTAAGTAGGATTATATAATTACACCTTGGTCCTTTAATTTCAAACAAGCTAGATTTCCCTGTTTGAACAAAATAAGAAACTATGATTAAATAGAGATTTTCAGTTTAACTATAACTCAAGGAAAGGGAACAGCTAAAGCACATGAACATCTTAAATTAATATGCTGAGATATGACTGCCCGAACCAGGACAATGTATTCAGAATAGTGCCAAGGAGAGCAAAGTTCTGAGATGAAATTCATGGGAGAGGGTACTAGAAGAATGGCAAGGAAGCATTTCCACTGTACAGTGGCCCCTCCACTTTTGCAAGGGTGCAGAAACATTGCAGAAGTAAAAAAACACAAGTAACTCCCCCCTACATTCCCATTCCTTTCTGCCCCCCCCCCCAATTCTCTTGCATTTGGCCTCAGTGTGCATTTTCTGCACCGGGGCAAAATTCATGCAAATGGGAGGGCCGATATCTGGAGGGGAAAAGGAAGGCACACACAAGCCTCCCCCCATTCCTTTGTGTTTTGCCTCAGTGTGCATTCCCCCATGGGGGCCAAATGCTTAGGAATGGGAAGGGGGGACTCCAGAAAGGAGAATGTGCATCGTCTCCCATTCCTGTGTCTTCTTCCTGGGTATGCTTGTCTCCCTTCTTCGTGCCTGGCAAAACACAAGGGAATGGAAGGAGAAGAATGGTGGGGGAAGAATGCGTGCTCGTGAATAATCAAATTCTCAAAGATCAAATCATGAATGTGGAGGGAGGACTGTATTAGAACTGACCTGCAAAAGGTTCAAAAGACTTCCCATTTCCAGAAAGAGGGAAGAAATTATGGATATTCTAGTTCCTTACTTGTTGTACATCAGTCTGGGGAAACTCAAGCCCTGAGATCTAATCAGACCCTCTGGCTTTCCCAGGGGAACTACATCCTCTATCAAGGTACTACTTGTTTTTCGTACCCATTTCCATTTCTGAAAAGCTGACATGTCTTCGCCTAAGCCATAAAATTACTAGCAGTAAAAAGCTTTAGGCTAAAATATGCCTATAGTTTTAGAATGACCCTTTTGATTTTGATTGTGTTCACCACTGGAATATGGACCCCAAGAACTTTTCTGAAATTGAATTCAACCCTCAGTAGGGAAGAGGTCAGCAAGGGTAAAGAACTCCATTCTGAGGTATGCATTGGCTCACAGCAACCGTGTAAGGCAGTAATATGCGACCAATGAGCAAGGGCACTCCACAACTAGTTCCCAACTTGATTAACAAGATCTCACACACCTAGAGTACAATCCCACAATCTCGTATATGTCCCTTTATTACTGACAGACTTTTAAAAGTCTTCACAGCATCAACTTGAGAATTTTAAACGTGATAGCACTCGGCAATTTTTGAGAAGGAATCAGCAACAAGTAGGGATAGTGCTTCCCTCTCCAGCAGTGACCTCCCTCATGCTACCATTAAGCTTTTAAAACATGTGAATGCAGCATGTTTACAAGGAAAACTGGAGAATCTCTTTATTGCTGATCACAATTACTGATGAAGATGAGAGCTTTTTCAGGCCAGGACCTAGGTTTGCCTTTTAGCCAAGATTCCTTATGCCCACTAGTTACCAATGTATGTACTGCTCTCAAAGTGCTAAAAAAAAAAAAA
The DNA here is from genome assembly GCA_030412105.1 of Cyclura pinguis. Lineage (NCBI taxonomy): Eukaryota > Metazoa > Chordata > Lepidosauria > Squamata > Iguanidae > Cyclura > Cyclura pinguis. The sequence continues at coordinate 127,458,186 of CM059599.1, forward strand.
GTGAGATAGCAAACTAATGAAATTTTGAACTGTATTTGCTTAATTTACAATGGTGTAGATGTTAAGCAGTACAAAAGTTAGCTATAGCTTTGGTCAACTACTATACAATTTTTTAGTATACACACAGTTAATTACTACTTCTATCAAATTTTATATTATCATTCCCTCAGCTTCCCTCTCTCTGCAGACAGAAGCTCGCATGACACCTCTTTCACATGTGACATTTCCTTGCACAGGAACAACATGGTTATGAAGAACAAAAAATCCAGTTAAATTTTCTGTATGCAAGCAAATTATTTAACTACGTGAACCTTCACTGGCAATTGGAATTTATAGCCAAAATGCATGTTTGGCATTTCAGCTAAGACCAAGATCTGTGTCAACTATAGCTAACTCCCTTGGTGTAGTATACCTCAACACTATAAATAATCTACAGTACATCTTTAACTCTAGCTCTATAGATTAGCCAGTACAAAAAGAACTAAGAGGAAAATTAAGAAATGTATGATCCCACTTGCTTCTGAACCCTCTAAGCATAATCAGCACATAATTCAGAGTTTGTAATCTTATTTTCAACACATGGGTATTTTAAAACTCTGCTGTCACTCTGAGTTCCATTAGGGAAGAAAGGCATGTTATAAATTAAATAAATAAGTAAATGTGGAAGGGAAGTCAACACATGGAGAAGTACATGAGCTGGGTGAAATTTATGCAGTTCCTGTCCCTCCCAGCAGCCTGCCTCGGCTCCATCAAACTCTTTAGAGAGATACTTTTTGGAAGGCTGTCCAACAAGAGTTAGAGGGTGGGGAGACAGGTAGAAGGACCCATTTCCACAAACTTCCTTCTGCTCATGGTTCTTCCCTACCAAAAATATTAAAAAGTCAGGAATGATTTCATAGGTAAGTCACTTAACATGTACTGCAGCAAAGTAAATGATGTCACCAGAAAAGGATAAAAAGTTACCTTTAAAACATCCTGGAGATCTTTTTCTGGAATATCAGGAAATGCTATTTCATAATTAGGATCAATTATGGCATGAATTTTTGCGATCTGATTTGTTATGTGTTGAAATGGAGTTCTTCCATAGGTCATACAATATAAAATGCAACCTAAAGACCAGACGTCACTTTTTGGACTGATCTGGAAAGAAATAAAATATTTTTCCAACAATTAACACACTGATTTAAATGTTCTTGCCATTGCCAGCATGATCCATTGGGTGCAGCAGAAAATAAATTAAGCAATAAAGAAAGCATCCTGTTCAATTAAAAATTTCATGACTATGCCTATTGCTAAAGACATTACCTGTGAGAGCAAGTAATGTGCTCATAGTTTGATCACACTGAGAAATATGCAACAACATGAGAATGTACTGTACATACAAGTCAGCCTCATTTATAAGTTGAGGGTAAGCTTAAGTGCCAAAATTATGGATTTTGATATGGCCCATCATTCCACAGAGAGGGGAGTGTGCCAATACTACTTCAAGGGAGGGAGGCAGCTGCCATGGCCACTGCTGCCACCATTTTCCCACTTGGTCATTCAAAAAGGCTTTTTACCACTCTATTCAGAGAAGGTGGTGGCTCTTATTTTTATAAGAATCAAGGTATAGTCTTAACTCTTATAAAAAGAAATCATCCCCTTCTCTGAGTAGGGTGGCAAAAAGCAAGAGCTTAGTCCACCCTGGTAGAACCTAAAATAAGCACTCACTCCCTCTACTCCCTTGGCACTGCTTTGAGGGGAAATGCCAAAGAACTGTTGTTGCTACTGTTTTCCTACCCAGGCATTCAAAAAGGCCAGAAGCAGCACTGTAGCAGAGAGAATAGAGCGGGGTTAGTGCTTCTGGGACAGGCTAATCTCTCGCTTTTTTCTACTCTACTCAGAGAAAGAGATGGTTCCTTCTTTTGGATCAATTTTATGATTAAAATTTTCAGACTTATACATGAGTATATACAACAAATGACACTTCATCAGATCATTACTTTAAAGGCAAATCATTTGCAACAATGAGTAATTGATTTATTAAAACTGTTTAGGAATCTCATGCACCAAAGAAGCATCACATAGGAAATGGAGGATGGGAGTTAAAAATTCCTTCACAATACCTTGAGCTGAACAAACCACAAACTGGTTATACTGTAGTATTTGCATTTAAGTTTGTGTAATTCTAGTGGTCTAGCCCTTTAGCATGGTTAATCAGAATCAACTTCAGCAGTATTTCTGCTCCTAGCATTTCTGAATCACAAGCCTCTTAACACGACCATGATGAATATGCAGTAGAGTTTCAAAACTTCAAGTACATGAGTCGCAGGAGGCCAACTGAGAAATCTGCAAGAACTACCAGGATAATAATCAGAAACTGCCTTGAGCAACTACATTAGGAGGTACATTAAAGTGAAAATCATTCAGCATTGCCAAGATGACCTGCCATAGTGGCTCAGTAATCCTTATGCTGAAAATCTGGCAAGAGGCCACCTCAAAGATTCAGACTTCTCAAATGGTCTCACTAGGGTCTGCATTTAGCAGGAGTGATGGACTGCTGTGGTTTTTGCATTTCACCCTTGTACTCTAGTTCTTACAGAATTTGTTTGTCAAACGGGAAAATGTGCCATCTAGAACAACCTATGTACTTGCATTCATTAGCTTTCCCTCTCAAGCTACCTGTCCTGTGAACTTGTCTCCTATGAATCTATCTATGCTTGGCATTCTTGAGATTAAGGCTAGGTGAAGGATCCCACATGACTGCACTTCCTTCTCCATAGGCAATCATGTCCCAGAGGACTGGGCATGCTCAGCTGAACAGTCCTTGACTAATTCCCAGGTTTATTGGTTGAATGTGGCAAAAATGATTTTTTAAAATATATTTTTACTGAACAATTAAAAAAACAAGATAACAAAGTAAGAATATACTCAATAACAATACATAAAACAGAATACAAAGGAAAACAAACTATTAAACTTACACAGTAAACTAATAAAAAAGGAAATAAATCTACGAACATCAAACTAGACTACAGAAAAACACTAAGCTACACATACCTAAAAAAGTGATTCCCAGCCCTGTTGCAAATAGCAAATAGTAATCTAACAGTAATAGCTATCATTTAATCATAAGCTAAATTTAAGGCACATACTTCTTGCCTGTTAATTGTTTTGATACTAAATCTAAATTTACAATATGTGATGATAATTGATAAAGCTGAATACATTATTAATAATAATTCTAACTTAATTATAAAGAATCATATTTAAAAACTTAGCAATTAATAATTCAAAAGTTATTCTTTTCTATATTAAAAATCAGTAGTCCTTAAGGTAATAATATTCTACATAGTAAGTAGCTATTCTAATAAAAGCAACAAAGAAAGTAAAACTATTTTTCGAGTAATCTTTTTGCAATAATAAAGAATTGTAAATCTAAGATTAACAGAAAAGAACAAAAGAAAAAACTATATTTCATCATTAAATATCCTCAATCCCTTCCTAACTTTTACTTCTAACAGCATAATTCATTTTTTAAAAATCACAGATAATAAATCATTTCCATTATTGGACATTTTTTTCTTTTTACTTTATTCTATATTTCATTCCTGCCCCCATACCCCAGAATCATACATAAATAATCATTAGACATTACATAAGCCATAAATCATAAGCCATTCTCATCAATAGGAGTATTTCCTCCTTTATTTCTATTTTTCTTTTTCCCAAAAACAGAGCTCTATATAAATAACCCTAAAAAGTCTTTTGTCAAAGCAACCATGCATAACCCATGTCTCTCATCCTTATACATAAATATTAATTCTTCAAATCTGATTGAGTAAAAAGAATATTTTTCCTAGGAAATCTAGCCACCAATGCACTGAACGATGAGTTACTATTCTCCTTTTTTCCAGATAAAACTTTGTATGTTTACAGGCCACTTATCTTAAATCTTCCAAAATGATGCCAGTTCACCATAATTTTGGGCATCAGACTCCAAAATTACTTGTAGAATAGTGACATCCCTTACATTTTCCATTTTTCCAAAATCAGCTATATTAGCTCTCCATTTCTTTCTGTGTATTTATGTCACTCTAAAGCATTTCCGAATCAGAGGTCATTTCTTGTAGCAGTTGCATTGTGTCTTCTTTTTGCTCAAATTGCCAATCTATCATTTCAATAATTTAATGTAATTTAAAATACTCGTCTTCAACAAATCTGTCGTTTATGTCTTGTGAAAGCTGTAACAACTTTTCTGAGAGCACTTCAAACTTTTTCTCAATAAGCAAATTAACTTGTCTGAATTCATCTAGAAAATGCAAAAATATTCCGGTATATCTTCAGTGCTTTCTAAGTTTTTTTTTAGTTTGAATGTCACAATCCACAATTACAGCCATGATAGTTCATGTCTGGTACTGCCTATGTTTATTAAACAATAAGGCTATGTTCTCAAAATATTAGATAAGAGGGGATCTCCTTTGTAAATGTTCCCATAGATGTTAAAATTAGAACAGCAGTATGCAGAAATCCAACTGGGCAAGTAATTTTAAAGTTCCAATTTCTATCCAGTATGATTATATTATTAATAAAAATAAAATCTTGAGTATTTAAGTCACAGGAAGAAACAAAGTCATTTGCAAAACATACAGACACTCCAAGATCAAAGTAAGCTGCCAGTCTTTTGAAAACTCAAAAGAAAAAAAGTTCAAAATCCACATCTACATCCAAACTTGTAAAAAATAAAAATTAAAATAACCGAGTTCCAGAAATAACAGTAGTGATCAAAGCAGATAAACAAAGAAAAAAGGATTGAGTATTTAAAGTTAAATCATATCTGGTTCTGATGATACTTCAAAAAGCAGTACTGTCCCTTTAAATAGAATGCAGGAAGTCTTCAAAGCAAATAGATAAGGATTCAAACTGTTGCATGTAAAGGGCTTCTTGTCTTCTAAAAGCCAAAGTGATACAGGTAGATCTCTTAACAAGAGATCTGGCCGGAGAGAATGTAATGTCCATATGGAGAGTGCAGTCCTCAACCCCCACCCCCGGCTTCACCGAAGTGTACGATTCTCCCAGAGCCTTGGGACCTGCTGTGGCCACTCAGTTCCTGAGTGGATACATTGCCAGTTGCATTCCCAGCTCAACTGAGTCCGACTCCCCATGAGTTGGGGAGTCCACTAGAGATTCCCCCCACCAGGCATGATGCTTCTGGGGAGAGCAATCTAGTGGAGCTCGCCAGATTATGTCCTCCATTGCTGTGGTGGAAGCTGCTGGAACCAAAAAGCTTTCTTCAGAGCAGGGAACTTATGGTCTTCCAGAGGCTGCTGGATCAATTCCTATCCATCCCAGCTGCCCACTCATGAGTGAAGGAGGGGAATTTTAGCTCAGTAATAACTGAAGTGGCACAGATTCTCTACCCCTGGTCTAGAGCTTTTGCTTCAGAGTCTATCATTCTAGATTAACTTCCTACTGATTATAATTCTTGCATCTGAATTTGAATAGGAAGCATCTTTAACAGCATTTTTTTCCTTTGAATGGCAAAGTCATTACAGATGTATGTTTGTCACTTATTACCCAGAAAACTAAGGGTAGCAGCTTGCCTTGTATCATAGGATATTCTTTTTATGATATACATCCAAGCTAGCAACAGGTAGCAATGCCCCACATGCTCCAGAACATTTCCACCTGTCAATGAACCACTCAGGAGGTCTGTCTGCTGAAGCTAGGCAATAACCTCCACACTTGCAGCAACTGTCCCTCCCTGTTGGTGACTTCACTAACAACAATGTGGAAAGGCAGTGGAAGGAAGGGAAGAAAAGGGAAAGAGAAATGTTCTATTTCTATGTTCCAAATGTTCATTTTAGGAACCAATCCTAAAGCTAGACCAGTGAGAGAATTTTACTGCCTTGGCGAAAGTGAGACAGATGTTAATACTGACTGTTATATTAGACTGAGAAAGACTATTTTCAGGTGACAACTTTTGCAAAAAGGCAAATTTTTAGTGATTAGATCATTAAACACATTTTTTCCAGTTTAGAAAGCCAGAATCAACAGCCAACCACATTTATGACACTCTCTTTCCTTCACTTATGCCCATAAAGGCAATTTAGTATCACAGAAACAAGAAGAGCTAGCAGTTATTTAAACCTTTTATATGCCGCTACAAAAATCCTATTGCTAAGCCCATCGAAGGAAAGTAAATGAGAAGTTGCCCAGGGAAAACAATTATTTTATTTATTTCATTGTCAAAAACCAAAACTTGGAACATTCACGTAACTAATGTTAGTTAATTAATTAATTAATTAATTAATTAGCTTTGTTAATAGTGAGCTCAGAAAATTAATATTGTTCAATACTGTTAGTATCAGTAGAAAAAATCTTCTATTTATTCCATTACTTGTTATTTTTTAAAGAGAATATTAGTAGTCATATAACAGAATTCCTACTCCTAAAACTTTGCCAGGCTGCACATCACAGCTCCTGTTCTATTCAGAACTTTTGAACATTGCAAACGAGAGCACATTTCTTTGCAAAACATTACATATTTTAGATAGAAGAAGGGCAAGAGAACAACAAAATAAAGAATAAAAACCATGCTGTTCATTATGCCAAATATTTAATAAGTATTGGCGTTGTTAAATTAGAAATAAAGTGAAGTTTTTCCCCTGTTCTTTAACCGCCTCCCCATGAACGAGCCAAGTCAAAATTTATTGCATTTTAGCAGCCAGCCATTGCACAAAAATAAAAAATAAAATAAAATGAAATGAGAAAGGGTAATCCAGCCAATTTACATGTAATATATAAACAACAATAGATAAATCACTTTCCATTCCCCCCCTTGTTCTTTGTAGCACGTAATTGTAAGGCCCTGACAAGAAATTTAGATGTTCTAAAAGACACATATTTCACAGTATCAGATAGTAGAAAACAGACCTTCACAAAGAAGGAACTTCCCTTAAAAGACTTCAATAAAGGAAAAATATACTTGCTCCTAAGATCATTATAAATAGGGCACTCAAGCAGAACATGAATTAAATCTTCTATTGAAATAGAGTTGCAAACACACACTCTGTCCTTCAGAGGAACATTATTGTACCTGCCCATCCGAATTGCCAGTGGGAGAACACTCAATCTAGCATGCAGAAAGACTAACTTCATTTTAAAAGTTGGAAGATCAACCAGATAATGAGGAAGGGGTGAGTTCAGCGGAATGTAGGAAACAAAAAATGTATTAGATTGGCAGGACTTAATCTCAGTCTTCTGGGATTGCATCGCTATATCCTTGAGTCTTTGAAGTATAAGTAATTTTGCTTTATCATACCCTTGAGTCAGGAAAAAAGGAACAGAGAACCCCAAATTCACGACAACCAATTGCATTTTATGCATCCATGAATTTGGACCAGGCTCTTCAAAGGACATCAAAAGGAACTCAGATATCTGCTTAAAAATAATTTTTAACCAAAAAAGGAGGGCTAATCTAAGAGCCTCTGTTTTAATTGGCATTATACCTAACTCTGCACGGAGCAATGCTAATTTTGTGGAAGAGGGAACTGCCACAAGTCTGCACAGAAATTTATTTTGTGCTCTCTCTAATGTATCTAGATTGGCCAGAGCCCACAGTGGTGCTCCAAACAGCAGTTTTGGCATGACTCTGAGCTTATAGAGTTCTAAAGTGGGCTGACTCATATTGCCCCATTTTGTGCGATAGAATCTTAATAAACCATTTAATCTAACTAACAGAGTACTTGATTGAACCTGTGAAGACGATTTACCAGTCCAGTGGAAAACCACACCAAGATATTTAAAGGAGGGGACTTGTTCCAATTTATTCCCGTCAAGTAGCCAGTTATAAATTTTTTTGAATTTACCGAATACCATCACTTTTGTTTTTTGATAATTGATGGAAAGTTGTTCATTCTTACAGTATAAACTAAACTGATTCAACAATCTACACAGGCCTACTTGAGTACAGGAAATCAGAATAGCATCATCTGCATGCAATAGGATTAAATATTTCCAATTTCCAATTTTAACTGGGAAAAATTGGTTACCTTGTAAGAACTCAACTACATCATTTATAAATAAGTTGAAAAGAAGGGGAGCAAGCAGACACCTTTGTCTTACTCCTTTAGAGACAGGTATCAAGTCTGATAGGTGTGTACCATCAACTCTGACTTTCAAGGATATATTTGAATAAAGGGATATTATACATTTTAGAAGATTCTTATCAATACCCATTGTTTGTAATTTAATCCAAAGACGTTCCCGCGAAATAGAGTCGAAAGCAGCCTTCAAATCAATGAATGCCACAAAAATATGCTTTACAGTTCCTGCCAAATATTTATCAATAACATATTTCAACATAAAACAATTATCCAGAGTTGACCTGCCTGAACAGAAGCCAGCCTGTTCTGGAGCTAGCAATGCATGCTCTTCCACCCAATCCTCCAATGTGTCTAGAAGAGACCTGGCATAAATTTTCCCAGAAACATCCAAGAGTCTAATGGGTCTATAATTTCCTGGATCATTTCTAGGATCATTTCTAGGACCATTTTTTTTTAGATTGGAACTACAATAGCAGATGACCAATTAGGTGGTGTAACTCCTGCATTATTAATTAAAGAAAATAATGAAGCAAAAATTGGAGCCCACCAGTCAGAAAATGCAATATAAAAATCTGATGGAAGGCCATCTTCACCAGGTGCTTTACCTTTCTTTAGTCTTAGTATTAATGAATTAGTCCTATCTATAGAAATATTTTCCCAGCTATATTCCCATCTAGGTCCAGTATAATCCTGGGGAATAATCTTAAAATGGTCTGAATCATTACATATCTTTCCAAAATAGCTTTCCCAGTTGTTTTTAGAAATAGTTCCTTCTAAAATTGGAGATGACCTTTTTTCGAGCCTTGCAATTGTATCCCAGAATTTCGATGGATTCTTTTGCAGGAGTGCTAGGCTTGGTTCTTTCCACTGTTCCTTGTAATATATCCTTTTTTTCTCACTAATTAATCTTTTATATTTTTTACGAAGATCATAAAAGTGTGAGGGAATTTCAGAGGAGTTAGTGGATCGGTATAATTTGATTGCTTTTCAAATTTGCCTTTTTAGATTCCTGCAGTCTTTGTCAAACCAAGCATTGTCGCTTTTGGTTTGACAATTTTCTGAGTGGGGTACCCTTTTTAAAAAAAAGGGTCTGAGGGAGTTTTTTAATTGTGTATACAGCTGATTTGCAGACTCGACACAGGATACTTGAATCAAGTCCTTTCTTAATTTCAGAAATTCCTCAGAGTAAAGCCTCTGTTGCAAATCTGATTGCAACAAGGGATTCCATTTAATCCTTTTATCAGAGGTTAATTGGACTTGTTCAGAATTAAGGTGGTGAGCAGTATTTGTAGAAGTACTGTTAAACAACCGCAAGGAAAATCTAAGTGGCTGGTGATCACTACCAGCTACTGGATCAACTGTAAAAGAAAGGAACAAGTATTGATGCTTATGTGAAATTAACACATAGTCAACTGTACTTGCTCTAAAATTATTTATAAAAGTAAACTCTCCCTTGGAATTATCAAGATGGGAACCATTTATTAAAGCTAGATTTACTTTTGTCAGTAAAGTAAAAAAAATGGGGCCAAAATCATTAATCTTCTTATCTTTAGAATTTCAAATTTCCAAACCTTCCCACAACTCAGTTGGGCCTCCTAAGGCCCTAGCAATATCTTGGTTAGATGAACCTATGCGTGCATTAAAGTCGCCGGCAATTACCAATGGAACTAAAGGGAATTCATAACTCGCATAGATAATCTTCTAGCTTATACCAGTAGTCTGGATCATAATACAGTGAGGTGCGGGGCGGAGCATAGATGTTAACAAAAATATAAGAGTGGTGTACATTTTTAATAAAAATGGCCACAGCGCATGGAACTAATCCTTTAAGAGGAATAACTGAAGCTGAAAGAGAAACAGATATCGATATAGCCAGGCCACCACTCAGTCTACCACCTTTAGAAGAAGAATGTGCGGTATTTGAGTAGGCCACATATCCAGGAAGCCAAATATCATGCTTTAGCTAGGCTTCTTGGAATAGCAGGACCTGAAATTGCTTTATATAATCTAGAAAGTGACAATCCTCTAGTTTGTTCCTCCAGTCTGTTAGATTCCAGGACAGACAGGAAAGCCCAGATGTTGAATATATTGATTATCATTGCTGTGTCAAAACCTGGATTTCATTGGTTTCCTCTGAAGTTACCACTGACCCATTTATTAGTAGATAAGGGTTACAACGTACTTGATGTATATCTACAAATATAGTATCTTCTTTTTTGGTCTTCCTTTCATCTGATTCATGAGGCTCCAATTTCCTCATCTCTAACCAATTCGCTGTTGTTTGACGTGCTTGACTAGAGATGGTATTTCTATTACTGGGAGGGGATTCAAACATTATCAAATCATCCTGTTCCATAGGAGCTGAAGCTAAATCCAATTCTGTCCTACTCATCACAGATAGTCTTTCTCTTAAGAAGCCCAATCTTTTTATGATGGCTTTTTTTTCGGTCAGGGGTAAACATTTATAAGAGTATTAGCTGCTCTTCTTCACTGACCCTAGAGATATTAAATGGGTCTTGTGGGCAGCCTTTCTCAGAAGAATTTGTAAATACAGGGTGTTGCTGCATACAGTGGAATTCTTTATTAGGGGAGACCAAGGGTGGGACTTTTAAACTACAATTTGCAAACTTAAAAGTTGATTTAGAACCATGTTCTCCCCAAACCTTGGAATTACTCGATACTGAATGGGGTAATAAAGGCTTCTTCACTGTATCCAGAAACACTCAAGTAGGTACCACACCCAACCTAGTAACAGAAACTTTCCTCTTCATAAAGAGGGAAGGTATTCTAGTTGACCTAAATACTAGGATAAATTTTTGCATTTGATGAGGGGCATACAAAAAATTAATAAACAAACAAAAATAAAAGAACAACTGCCTTAATTGGTAAATGTAGTATAGTACTGATATGCTTCCTAGCACAGCTCACTGAGGAATAGATTGTCTATAAGGGAATATAGTTAAAGCAACCTGATTAATCTGAAGGGAGATATTCATATCCTTTAGAAAGCTCTTAGCTACAGGGAATGAAGGAAGCTGATTTGTAGGAATGGTATTTGCAACTTTGATACCATCCTGCTTCTTAGTGATCGTTTTCGAAGGAAATGTACGACTTTCCCTTTTTATAGTGGAGGTAAGACAGTCTAGTTTGTCTGAGATATTTCTTAATTCACTATAAATGCTTTTTACAGTTACCGCCACCAAATTATATTGTTTTTCTAAAAGCATCTTATCATTAGAAGAAGAAATAATCTCCTGAATGTCATCATGTCTACTCCCATCTATTAGGTTGCTTTGAGTTATATTGTTTCTGCCTTGTAAATACTGGGGCTCTAAGCTTTCCTCGTCTAGAGCATGAAACCTATTAGAGGTAGGAATTGTAAATTTAGAAATATCTAATGGCTGCCTATCGGATTTAAAAAACTCATTAATCTTGAGCTGCTTAATTTCAGGGGGAGAAGAGTAAGTAGGACTTCCCCGGACTCTCTTTCTATAAGTCATATTAATTGGCTTTCAACTAGAAGTTAAAAGAACTGAATTAAGTAAATAATAATTAATTAACTAAATAATTAAATTACTAAATAATTAAGTAGCTAAACAGATATATACATATACATATATGACTATAAAATAAAAACATATGATCAGCATATATCTGAAAGACTAAAAGAAATGAAAAGGAAAAATGAAGTCTAAAAAATACTGTTTTCACAAAGAAGGCAGTGCAGTTCAAATTTACAATCCTGAAGCAAATAGGGTGAGTAGCATATAAGATCCAGGGTGCACCTTTTGAACTCAAGTCTACATCCAGACTGCAGTAGGCAGCAGCTGTTCGGGCTCTTCTTTCGTCTTCGTTCACAGGCTTTATCAAAGTTTCATCAGAACACCCCAGAGGTAATTCCTCATACTCAAAAGCAGGGCTTATCAGTGTTTGTTACTGTCAATATTCAATGCTAGTTCAGTCTCTTCTCTCTCAAACACTTCATAGGATGGTAGAAAGTTCTATATCCTCCCTTCCTCCTCCTCTTCGGCCGACCAACAGGTCAAAGATACAATCTCAGACCTCAAGCCTCTGCTCACCACTTTAGCATTTCAGCTGTGAGTTCCAAATTGTAGGCAAATGAAGATGATAGAGACAATGCCAAAAATGCAAACAGCTATGGAAAAGGACCGTTGTATATACGCTTCTTCAGCTTGGGTAAATATACCATCAACAGTCCACAATCCAGATGAAAACGGCAAGGCAGTAGTGCTTAAGGAATAGTAGTGAATAGAAGTGCCTTCTCTGATGTAAACAACCCAGCTGTAATTTGCCTGGGCTCCACTCTGCCAGCACTTAGCTAGCCCTCCGCTGGCCTTCCAAAAGCTTCAGGTAGGTTAATTGTCAAATGATCACAGCTGCCCAGGCAAATAAAATCTTAGAATCTTAAATAATTAAAGCCCTAGGTAATAAAAATTTTGGGGTTATTAACACCTCAGAGCTTTATAATTTAATATTTAAGAGTTCCAATGTTAAAGAGGTTAAAAAAAAATAGAAAACAGTAAAAAAAGCATCAGCTTGCCCACTAAAATCCGAGTTAAAAATCACCATTAAGGACTAAAAACTACCTCACACAACAAGTTATTGGATTTCTCCTCACTCGAATAGATAAAGAGGTAGGAAAAGCATATCTTGCTAAATGAATCCAAGTGTTCAGGGCAGACGAATTCTAATGCACAGCTGGTGAACTGGAAAGGATTAAAAACTGGAAGAAATGCTGAGAATCCTCTCATCCCTCTCTCTCCTCTGCCCCTTCCTCTCATGAGGAAGATCCCATGAACGAGCACAATATGCTGTTCTTAATGTATTATTTCTGTATTATAAAAAGGAAGAAATCACACACTTTGTCTTAGCTGTCCTTCCCAAATGATAAAATACAATATTTGATTTGCTTCAGTTCCCCATCCATAGCATGGGAATGATAACATTGGCCTGCTTTATTTTATTTTTTTTTAAATAATTTTATTAAGTTTCACAAATAAAAAAACATCATCTCAAATTGTACTTTTACATGTAATGTTTTTGTTCTTCCACTCTGATCTAGTTTTCATTTTCTAGATATGTACTCACATATAAAAAATTATGCCTCACAATTCCATGTTCTTCTTACGTGCTTGATCTTGCATTTCTCTCATCAACTCCTGTTATGTTACAGTTATTCCTCTTTAATTTCAACCATAATTCAGACATTTTCACTTGGTAGTTCCCAGCAATTACCCATTACAATTTGCCATTCTGCTTTTATCTGATCGTCCGATTTCCCCTTTAATCTTTGTGAGACAATATCCGCATTTCTATTCTCAATAAATGTCCCCTACCATTGTTCGATTGTGAGTATTTGCTGAGACTTCCACAATTTGGCATATTCAGTTCGAGCTGTCGTTATCATGTACAATATTAATCTCCAATACCTCTTAATGTTAGTATTCTCAAGAACATTTGTCATGTTTAACAAATAAAATTCAGGTTTTTTTACAAATTGAACCTTCAGTATTTCACACATCTTTTTATGTATTTCACTCCAATATTTCTTTGCCTTGGGACATGACCACCACATATGAAATATTGTTCCCACCTCTTTCTGACATTTCCAACACATTCCCGTACCTATATTATAAATCTTTTTAAACTTGTCTGGTGTCATGTACCATCTATGAAACATTTTAAAATAGTTCTCTTTGAGATTCTGAGCCATTGTAAATTTTTGTGTCCTTTTCCAGCTCTGTTCCCATTCATCTAATTGAATTGAATGCCCAATATTCTGAATGCCACCAACATTTTCTCTAATGTTTTGTTAACAAAAAGCAATCCACCTTTAAGTGGAACACTCCCCAAATTAGCCCTAGATTCTGATCTGCCTCCCAATGCTTGAGCCACAGTACTCTTCTACTTAGCATTATGCCTAAAATCCAGCTTGCTGAAAATGCTGTTGTATCATAGCCTGCATCAGCTACAAACTGAAATGCTTTCTCCATTTTATGTAAAGCTTTTGCAAGGTACAGGCACTTATGTCTTCCGAATCTAAAACTTCTTGAAGCTATAACATGCCTGCCCTTGCAAACAGACAGGCAGTGCATCAATCACAGTGGCTGCCTGCTGGACTGTTGCTTTGGAAGCTGATGATGTTGCCTTCCACTCTGTCTACCTTGGAATCCATGCTTCCAAGATGGCCCCCAGAAGTCATACCTGCAGCTGTATGCTCTGCTGACAGCTTCTCAGATTTGAGAAAATTCTCTGGTGCAGAGGTAATCTTAGTTTTTGACTTTTTTATCCCCTTTGTTTTAACAGATTGATTTGACCTATTCCTATTAGCTGTTCCCATGACTGCTGACTGCTGTGGCAAGCAGTTTTCAGCTTCACTTCAGCTGGACAAAATAAACATTTTCTTTTTAATACTGACTGAACCATCACCTCTGAGGCTCTTTATTATAAGGCCAAGTGACCTTTTGTGTCTATTTGGTTATTTATCTCACCCTCTTTAACCATCACATTCATGTTTTCAGGAAAGTAATTTTTCATAGTTTCCTCTTCCATTTGCCACCTCTGTTTCTCTGCAGGTAAACAGGATCTGTAACAGAATTGCCCACCTTCTGTTTTTTCTTTGTTAAATAGCATAATATTGGCACTTTGCACTCTAGTTTTTCTTTCTAGGCATTCACCAGGTTGTGTCTCAAGCCAAGAACATGAGCACAATGAAACTGCCATCTCCTCCTCTTCACTGCAAGCTGCCTTTCTTCCATTCCCCTTTCTCACTGCAATTCTCCACTCTGTGTCATTCCCCTTTCAAGAGGTTCTCCAAATCCATGATGATTTTGAGAAGGCACAGGAGTGTGAAGGTCTGAGGTGGATTCCCTTTAAAAAAATTGTCTTCACAGATGCGCTGGCATTGGATATAACCCACTCTAGGAAACCTCTTTGTTCTATACAGGTAAAGGTACAGCATTCCCCATTCCAATATTTGATGTTGCTTCTCTTCTCCCATTTTACCACCTCTCCCCAAACTTAGTTCATACTAGCCTTTTTGATTGCTTTATTCCCACCAATACACCCAGGAAGGCCAACCAATTCTCCCTCAGGTTTGACACAATTATTCAGTAAAATCCAAAGCATTTTTCCTTTTCAACCATAGTGAGAATACTTACCTTTGACCTTGACTTGCCATTTTCTCCACAAGACATGTCTTTGATTGCCTCTGGTGGCATATAATTTACAGTACCAACCTAAAAACATTGAACATGGGATAAAATACATTTAAATGACAATTGCAGTATCTGATTTGCTCTAATTTTCTTTACAAGTATAGTTTTTAAGAAGGTCCTGAAAAACAATGTTTTTAAAAACACAATTATTATCAATCCTCTCAAACCTATTTTAAAATATGTGCATTTCAATAATGCAGACAATAAGAATTCCAAACAGTTCATTAATGTATTTAGTACAGCAACAGAAATTTATCTGGGAAGATTTTGGAAAATACAACAAAAAATAGGCATAGAAACTCGTAAGACTAGTGAATAGCAAACAGAGTCAGTAAACTGAACACATATGTGATAAATAAATGTTAAAAAGGTTATAGTAGATCAACCAATCAATAGTCTACCTACAATAAATACATAGTCCGTACAACTTTAAAGAAATAGATGTGAAGATCTGTTGGGGATGAACCTTTCACTAGAGAAAAAATGATGGCCATGTATTGAAACAAGCCTTCAATAAAGTAAAGACAAAGTGTCCCGAACATAAGTAATTATTGAGGCTCATTTTGACATCCACAAGGTCTACCCTCCTTGCACTGAAGAGAATGCTGATACCAACTCACTTAAGCCAGTCATATTAACACAATATTAACACAATTAACACAAAAGATTCCCCAATAGTCTCACCTGTGAATCTTTAACAATACTAGTCACATCTGGCTGCATTTGGTTTGCAATGCCAAAGTCTATTAATTTTAGCATTCCATCCACTAGAAGGAAGTTTGCTGGTTTGAGATCACTATGAACGATACCTGTAAGTTAAAATTTGATTCATCCAAATCAAAATTGCAGAACTCACATTACTAGCACACATTTTTAATTCTATTCTTGTTCACTCTCATACTAATAGAAAAGAACAAGGGAAAATTCCAGGTCCTTGATGCCACCTGTCTAGGTAGCTAGGAATCAGGATTTTCAGTCTTGATAACATATCTGCATTTGGCCTGTATATTCATACTCCTCTATGAAGTCCACTTATTCCCCTTGGAAGAAGGGTGGTTTTTGTTTGTTTGCGTACTTGTATTTTCAATAACTTCAAAATCAAGCTGGAACTATTTTCCAGCTCTGGGTTGCATGTCCTTGTCCAGCTTCTCCTGGCTCCCCAGTTTCATCCATTCCTTGTAAGGTCATATATGACCATAGTCTTACAAACACCAGTTACATCTCAGGAGGATAACTGAAACATGTTTTGTTAGGGAACAGCTCTGCTGTGAAAGTCATTTGGAAACACTGACTGAGGCAAAATCCTGAGACTCTTTATAGTGTTGACTGCACTGGCTTCTGCCTCATTTCTGAGAGCATTTCAGCACAATAGCCATTACACAGCTACTTGAGGATCTGATTTGTTCCACTTGCTAACTCTTAAGATCAGCTGTAATGCCCCTCTTGTGTGAGTTGTTGCCTTCAGAGGCATGGCTGAGGGCAACAAGTGATCTCTCTGAATGCTAAGAGGTTAAGTCACTTTCTTCTGTATGTTCTGTGCCAACTGAAGATTTTTCTTTAAGGAAGGAATTGCCTCTCTTGATTACTTTTTATTCACTGTTAGTTTTGGTTCTTTGTGTTCTGCCTTTTTTTGCTTATTTTAGCTTATAAGTTTGTTTTAAAGATTACAGCTATGTTTTGTGCATCTTGTAAACTGTTATGAGTATCTCATTTTATGGAAGCTGAAAGCAAGCTAGAACAACATACATACATACATACATAGTTCATTTCTACAAAATATAACTAAGTGCTATATTTGAAATATCCCATTAGATATTCCTGTTCAGAAATTGTAGTTATTTTTTAAAAATTTGTAGCTAAGAAAACTTTAAACAACTTGCACTGGCAAGGAGGCAAGGAAGCACACATGCCTCAACCTTCACATCAATTGTGAATCCTCTCAACGTATAAATATAGATTTTAAAACATAGATTAAGATATACTTGGACATAAACCATCCCATACTTCACTCAACCACTGCATGTCTTACTGAGATTGGCCAAGAACTCTTGAATTCAACTTTTTAAAATCTCAAAGGAACTGAGGGTTTTGGTAAGAAGGTGGCTTTATAGCCTTTGGGGATGGAGGTGGGGTTCTAGCCAAAACACCAATCATCAAGCTCTAGAAGGTTCTGAACAACATACTGCACCGGCGCAGATGACCCATTTGCGTGAGTCACAGATACCACAAAGGAGAAGCATGTAGACTGAAGTAAAAGAATTAGCTCAAGAAATAAGTCAAAGCAACAAAAATAGGTGAGGGAGAACACACCTAGAGACAAGCAGTAGGGGCCTCAAACAGGCTGCACACCACAGGTGGTATTATTCAAATAGTATTATCAAGTGTCCTTATAATGCATAAAATATACTGAATAATGTAGAGACCAAAGTGAATATGCTGCTTGTTTCCAGGATTTTCTCCAACTATGGCAATATTATGGCAATTTAACCTAACTGCAACTTAAGGCAGAGAAAGGAAAAGCTTTAGCATGCCTTTGCTGCAGAGGCTCACTTGGGGGTCAATGCTTATGCTATTTCAACAAAAAAGAATTTTGAATTTTCTCAAGGTTCATAAAATCTTTGTTAACTTGGTTCTATATTCTGCTATTGCTATATTATGCTTTTAACATCCCACTACTTTACTGTTTTCTGATTATATGATTGGAGTAGTTGCTTATGGCCTTTCTGAGTTGCTCTTGTGAACAGCCATGCTGAACAAAAGATGAGTTAGAAATCTTTCAAGCAAAACAATCAGAACAGTTTTAATAGATACCATGTTGATGAATTGTATGGACAGCTTCTAACATATTTTTCCAATAGCTCTTCCGCTCCCATGGATTAATTGTTTTTTTCTTTTTAATCCAGCTGTTCAGATCAATATTTCCACACTCCATCACCATATAGATACTCTTCTCTCCAATTTCACTATAAGATTATTAGAAAAAATTAATGTATATTTCAGAAAGCAAATGATCACATATTTCATTTCATTCAATAGAGTGATTAGATGGTTCTGTACAAAGATTTACTCACTAATCATAAAGTCGAATGATCTTATCACTATGTTGCTGAAGTTTATTTAAATGTGCAATCTCATTTTTATAGCTTTCTATTGTTTGTTGATCTGCGTCTTCTAGATTCACATATTTGATGGCATAAAGCTGCTTCTTTTCATCAAGTACTTGGAATACCTGAGGGTGGGGGACAGATTAAAGACATTCTACATTTGTTTGCTTTTAAATCCATTTCCAATATTTATGTAAAACGTTTTCACAGAACTTAAAGTATGAAATAGATGAAGATAGTCATCTATCAAGACGTGTGTATTGTAAATTAGACATGTAGGTTGCTGGCCTCCCTCTGCCATGAAAAATAAAGTATATATGATTGTGTTCCATGTTACCATTAAGTTAAATGACAACTCTGTACATCAGAGAAATATGAACCTGTGGCCTTCTGGATGTTTCACAGATTCACCTGTCACCTTTCCTAGATACTGAAACAAATGGTCAAACATAATAGTCATTGAAATGCAGTAACATTTTGAAGGCCATAGTTTCCTTAGGACTGTAGCAAACAATAGGCCTTAAAAAAATACCAACTTAGCTTGTTAGGAATTCACTTTTAAGAACTCTACAGCATAGGAATATTCTTGATTGCCTACATATGTTCCTAATTTCTGTAGTTATCTTATTAAATGTGGACTTGTAATTATGGCTGATACTTGTGTATTTGCCATTGGCTTAGGATGGTCACCAATATATTTTGAGAAAATATCTCAAGAACTATAGCAAATGAAAAAAATCCATGAGTAGTATAATTTATTAGTAGTGTTAGCAGCAGCTCTTCTGGATGCATTTGCTGAGAAGTGGAGAGAGAACAAGAAGAATATTACAACTTTAGTTTTTGGGAGTTTTTTAAAGGTAACATCCAAAAACAGAGTTATTTCAACTGTAAAGCAGAATTTTTAACAAATTTGTCCACAATAGTTAATACTTCAAAATAAGCCTCCCGACCAAACCCATTGGGAACTTCTGCTCATTTGAATTAGACTGAGAAGGATAGTGTGTATCAATCAGTAAACAAATACCACAAACCAAGTTCAGCTGTTTTGGAAGAAGATGATACAAACATACTTTGTATGATTTTTAGTGCCTCTTTTAAAAAATTTGGTTTGATTTCATTGTAACAAAAATTGATTAATTCTGGATTGTCTTAATGATAAATTCCCATATCTAACACTAATCTACTTTTTGCCTTTTGAATTCTTTTTAACAGATATGGAAATATTTATTTAAAATTAATACAGAGTAACTTTGGAAAATATAACACACAGAAACATCAAATTATATTCCTCAGTATTTTAATCCTATGCAAGCATAGTTGGTAGCAATCCCATTAAGCTCTGCGAGTGTGAGTTATGAATAAACACGCACAGGTTTGTACTGTGGGTGCTTATGAACCATGGGCATGATTCATGCTGTGAAAATGTATCCATTTTGAAAAAAGAGAGAAGCTGAAAAACTAGTGAAGAGTAATTAGAACCAGTTTTTCTTCTTCTACACATGGATCCCTACATTCTGATTTAAGTATGGTTAAGGAAGAACATTACAAAACACAACTTGTAATTAGTTCTGGCATGATGAGAGCAAACATATTTATTAATCAGGCATACCCAGGATGCCTATTTCTCAAATTCTCAGAATAAATCTATGGGAAAAATCCATATAGTGTAGTAGACTGCTCCACTAAAATGGCACAAACTTGAGTTCCGACTAGATGTACTGAGCAACTTTGGTTGGTCATTATTTCTTAATCTATCTTCCCACATAGAATGGGAGGAGGCATATACCATCACAAAGTCTTTCAGAAGCCTGGGTAATTACCACAATGAGTAAATGTTAATGCAAAAATGCATGAAAATGTGATTCCCATGTTGTTGAAGAATTGCAGTGGCCCCTCCACTTTCATGACGGTTCAGGGTGCCTTATGAAAGTGAGACAACAGCAAATAATTTCCACCATGATCCCCCTTCCCATTCCCTTGCCTTTTGTATGCTGAGGCCAGCGGCAAGGGAATGGGAGAGGGAGCTCCAGAGGGGAGAAGGAAGGTCTGTGTGCATGTTTCCCTCTCATTCCTTTGCCTTTTGCCCCAGGGTAAGTTCTTAGCATCAGTGCCAAACACAATAGAACGGGAGGGGGGGCTCCAGAGGGGAGAAGGAAGGTGCACATGTACCTTCTCTCCCATTCCCTTGCCTTTTGTCTGGGTACTTGTGTTCCTTCTCTGCACTCAACAAAATACAAGGGAATAAGCAGAAGAAAGTTGAAGAGGGAAGCTGGTGGGCGACTGGCAAATAATCAAATTCTTGAAGGTCAAACCGATGAATGTGAAGGGAGGACTATATTTCAAAGATAGCATACCTGCTAAGATTGAAACAGCCAATTCACATTTAGCTTAAAAGAGACTACAAATACATCAATTAATCAGTTCTGAAATACAGTCTATGCAGCAACAATGCAGTGAAATACACAGTTGTTTTGGGGGTTCTAATTCTGGAATAACTCTGACATAAATAGAATCAGCTACTACTGATGAACACAAACCTGCAAAAGCAAACTGGCACTAAAGGATCATGAAAGACTAACTGTGCGCTTTTATTCAAAAGCACTTCCCACAAGAGTTATTCCAGGTAGGAGTGAATAGGATTATGACTAAACAATGCAATCCCACGCATGCCTATATCTTAGTTAGAAGGGTTAAATAAGATTCCTAAGTAATTGTGCCCATATGTCTCCATGTTTAATTATGGTTATGTCAGGAGCAAGCATGGTGTAGTGGTTTGAGCACCAGACTATCACCCTGAAGACCAGGATTCAATTCCTTGCTTGGCCATGGAAACCCACTGGGTGACCTTGGGTGCATCACACACTCTCAGCCCCAGAAAAGCCCATCATAGGATCTCCATAAGTCAGAAATGACTTGCAGGCAAACAACAACAACAACAAGGCTATGTTTTAGAGGATGAAACTGGCAAAACTACCTCTGATGATTCCTTGAATAAGAAAACCCTAGGAAATTCATGGGGTCACTGTAAGTCAACAGGCAACTTGAAGGCACAACTATACGCACACGCACGCACACATACACAGTTTTACTACTACTTATTTAGCACTATTCTTCCTGCAGCCACTCTATAAAAACATAGGTAAGCATAATTCTTTTGCCACAAAATTTGTTAGTGTAATGCATTATTAAGTGAATGAGTGTGAAACGACATGAATAGAAAAGAAGATGTAGCAGCATAGCACAAGAAGTGTTTTAACAGTATAATATATATGCAAATAGTCAGAAGCAAGTCTCATCTTGCTCAAAGGGGCCTACTCCAACTAAGTACACATAAAAGTGCAGATTCAGTTACTAAATGTATAAGTATTTATGTATACTAAATGCACTTTAAAGCTAACTAACCCATAGGCATAGTACCTGCTTAGATATGTTTTTCTCTTTTCTATATCATGCAGCACTATTCACATGCCTGTTCTGCATTTGAAATATCACTGTGCTAGCACAACTGAACATAATTTAAGAGGTTCTGAGTAATTATAGTAATTTCCTTATACTTGCTTATATATTTGCTTTTTAGTAACATAATACTTTTCCAGTACAATTCACAGATTTAATAGCCTTTTTCCCACATTCAAAAGGCACAATGAGACAAGATTCTGGCCTACCATAAATGAGGCAATGTCCTGATGTATGCTACCAGTTGCTTCTCCTGTAAGTGTTAGAGAGGCTCAACAAACCACACACCTTTCTATTTATTAACACCTAAACCATGCACTCTCATTTGACTCTCCCTGAACAAGCAAGAGGGTTTGAATAAACTCATGGGTATGTTCTTGGTTTATTTTTCTAGCTTGTCAGCAAAGACAAACAAATTAATGGCAAACAATTGAAATCTCTCTCTGCTGGTTGCAGTGGGAAGAATATTACAGCCTATATTCTGCCTCAGTCTGCATATTGCATTATACACTATAGGCTGGGACTCTCAGGAGTTCTGTCTTAGCAAGGACGTCCAAGCTCAGTTAGTATAATACAGTTTAAAACAAATTCAGATCAGAAGTAAAGCACATATCTTTACATGTTGACCCCAGTTAATTGGTAAAACATTGCCTGAATAAAACTGGTTTTCAGTGTTTCTGAAAAGAACCAGCAAAAAACAAATGATACTCCTGAAAAAGTACATTCCACAACTGGAAAGGCCTTGCCTCCTTGTGGAAACCAACCTGAAAAAAAGCCACGTCAGCTGATCTAAACTTCTGATGGTTCCAAATGAGAGAAATTAATACCCAGTCCTCATAAAGCTTCCCAAAAAAGAAAAATCTGGCCTCTGAATTAGGTCTGGAAGTAGTCCTCAGCTACGAACCAGCTCCCACACAGTGAGCCTATTTAGAACAAAATTTTTATGAGCCCATTAAGCTGTTATCAACTTTGCTCTGACTAGATTGAGCTTCAATTTGCCTTGTTGTCTTAGGCATGTGATTACTACTGCTATTGAGGCCTAAATCGCTTGTGCATGTTACTTTCATATCTTGTCCCAGACCACATCAGAAAGGCTAATACATTTAAAATTTTACCTTACTCGATCCTCCACTGCCGATTTGCTTCAACACGGAGTACCATTTTCCTTTAACAGCAATGCATTCATTTGATGGTGCAGAAGCTGCAATCTGAATAAAAGGATTATATGTTAGATGCCTTCTTGATACTAGCTCAATGCTTAAGTCAAATATTTCTTAAATTCTACTTACAGCACTAGGTTGAAAAAAGGTCTTATACAATAATGATACCTGATAGACAAAAAATCCTAATATTGCAGAGTAAGAGACAAACTTACTTCAACTACCACTATCTCATTTTACTGAACACTATTGCCAGTGTTGGAATATGAAAAAAAAAAAAGCTGCATGTCTCTAAAATATAAGACAGCCAGTGACATGGAGAAATCCTAGTACAGTGGATCCTCCTTACCCATGACCTCCGGAGCCGCAAAGTCAAGTGACCATAGAATGTTGCATCCTGTACCTAAAACGGCAGTGACGTGCACACACACTGAAGCACCTGCAGGCACATCACTGCGATTGAACATAGTGGGACATGAGCATTCATGATTTCCAGTAATTGTGAGAGTTCCCGGAATGCAACTCCTGCATATACAGAGGGCCCACTGTATACAAATGAAGTATGGGTATAGAACAGATCCAATCTTATGAGTAGAAAGGCTGCTCATAGCATTTGGTAATGAAAGAGATAGCATAGGGGACTAAAGGGAAGAGGGGGAAATGCATGAGAGCTTCTAATGGATTAAAGGATACTGTGTCCACAAATTACCACTTCTGTGACTAGAAGGGAGCATATATATAGATGCTCATAACAAACACAAACTACAGATATAATTAATATCAAACAAAATACACAATTCTCATTGTTTATATACCACCATCCATGCTAAGCAATTTTACCTCCTAGCAGATTTCCATTAACTTAAGTTGTGGCAATGTGTGTTATGTTGCCTTCTACTGCTACAAATGGTAGCACAGATGTTGAATCAGCCCTACCACTATCCTTTTTGCTTCTGTTCCACTACTCCTCAATGAAAAGCTAAAACCAGTTCTGCAATCAGTATAAGTTAGAGTCTAATTGTTAGACATTTCTTAACTACTTACTTTTCAAAAATAATGAGCTGTTATGACATCTATTTATATACCGATTCTTTTTCATCATCTCATCACACACATTCAAAAGAATTTATTTTGGAAGACTATTACCTGCAATGCAGTCTGTACTTGGAAAGGAGTTTTTGGAGTACAAGTCTGCAGATATGAAAACTGGTTGTATGGTGTGGTTGCACTTCCCGCATGAAGGAAATCATTTCTTATGACTGGAGTACTGAAACTGTCAAAAAGATCAGTTATTATAATCTCTGCACACAGACAGTACTACACTCCACCTCATTCAACTATATTCATATTTTTGTTCTCCTCCAAGCACAACAGTAGAAGCTCATGTAGAAGTTTAAACCATGCCTCAAAATATTTTATAACTTATTGTCTAAAAAAGTAGCTTACCATGTTTGAGTATATTAAAAGACTGCTCAAATACTGCCACACAATTTTATGGGCTTGTAATGCACTAGTGGACATGCACTGAAATTTCTGCTAAAGCAAGGTGGAGCACCCAACTGGAACTGATGCTGCTTTCCTAACTTCAGCCCTGTGAATCGTATCTGTTTCTATTTCAGAACATTCTGTTCAGAAAAACAGAAGTGTTCTAGCAATGATTTTATGTGCGGAGGTACATTTTAAGTGTACAGAGAGAACAAGTGAAATTTTGGTCTTTGACCTGTATGAGTAGAAGTGGGTTTCCACTGTGGCAAAGCTACCATAAGACACATGAATTTTAATTTTACAGAACCTTAACTTTGCTAAACCAGAATGTTAAGGATACCTGTTTCTAGCATGGCTTTTGTTAAAGACTACATATGCTTACTACTGATTTGATCTCATTTCAAAATTTTAGAGAATGTTTTAGTATGAAAGTTAGCACTCCATCTGAGATATATCCATTCTTCCTTTAAAATATGGAACATGCAGTCGGCCCTCTGTATCCATGATTCAACAAACCACTGCTTGAAAATACTAAAAATATTCCAAAAAGCAAACCTTTTTGAGTTGTTAATCATTTTACATAAGGAATACCATTTTACTACTCCCTTGTATATAACAGGACTTGAGCATCCACTGATTATGGTATTCACAGGAGATCCTGGAACCAAACCCCAGTGGATACTGAGGAATCACTGTACTTCACCAACTACTAAAATGCATCATTCTTTTTTAACACACTAATAGCTAACTTCTTGTTAAATGCTAAAAGAAATCAATTTCAACAGAAGCCTACATACAAAATCAAGATTAAAAAATGATACACTATATACACTAGTTACCAGGTCAGTATTTTGTTGCTAGGTGTTGTGCCAACATATGCCTGGCTCTTCATTTTTGAAGCAGTCTCTGGTGGTGAACATCTTTGCAAAGTTAACTCTGGTGGTGATAATCTTGTAGCAACTGGAAATACTCCGTGTTCCAAATTTGAGCTTTTCTCCTACAAAATCGGGGACGAAAATTTATCAGCTGGTTTCAGATGAACATATGCAATGCATACGTACTCTATTAATCAATATTTTGTAAAGAAAATCAGAATGAAACTTGAGGACTGATGATTTCACTTAACTACTGGATTGCACACTGATCTTCTGAACTTGACTGTGTATCTGTCCAAAAGTACGCACTGCTAGAGATTTATTTGAGGTCACTATGCATACAACTGTCTTAAGTAATGCTAAGAAATGCCAAGCTTATATAAAAGCTCCAAAGTTATTTCTGGGTTTACTCTCTTTTCATCCCATTTTCAAAAGAATTATTTTCACAATACTATTTTCACTCAGTTCTAGCCTCTTACAGCAGGGAATACTGGTAGGACAAGATGGCTTGCTAACTAATAACACTTTGTCAATATTAGGTTTCAGTTAACACATTTTAGTGATTTTCCCTCTCAAGTGTTGCTTTGGAAGCTATGTCTCAATTGCTTTCTATGTAATAAAAGAATGGCTGGAAGGATCCTATTCCGGGTTAGTACGTTCTCTGTACAAAACTAACAGTTCTACAAGACAAACCGTAGCCACATCAGCCTGAAAACCCAGATGGTCAAGACAGAGTTTACATTTTGCTACTACTGATAATACAACAATGTAACAAAAAGTGCTAGAAGTTCACTTGAGCTAAAAAAAACAAAATTAAATTAAAGATCACCTCAGAGTTTCTTTTATGCAATGCTTCAGGATGAGGCCATTTCTTTCTAGATGCAAGACAGTGTAACCTGGACTGTTCGTTTTGTTTCTTGTCATTCCTCTTAGAAACAGAATTCTGCAGTTGCCTTTCTAGACAGTTTGATTCTCTGATCCCTGGCTTGTCATGCTGTTCTTCAATTTCTGAAACAATTTTTCTAGTTATCAACATGGAAATGAGTTCCTGGTAGGATATCATAGAAGGTAAATCAGTGGAAGAAGAAGCTAGACCAGACAGGGAATATATAAGACAGATGGCAAATGGACTAATTTTTTTTTTTTAAGAAACCACCCTTAAAGGAAAATAGATTTGGCAAAGTGACCTTTTGTAAAGTTCCAAGTTATGAGAGGAAGGAGGCCAAAACTGTGAAACTCTGAGGCACATAACAAACTACATTGAAGACCACAGGTTAAGTGGTGAGTCCCAGCTAGAACTCAATGAAGGTTTATGACTTAAAACATATTAAAGTATCATTGATCCAATGGATTTGCATAGGTGGTAACACTAATTGATTAAATGAGACTTTGAGACTCACAATCAGATTTAAGCTTACATTCTATATGATTCCTGTATGTCTTCCTGTTTGTTTACTGCAAGGAAAGGGAAGTGTACACCAAGGCCATTTCTGTGTCCACCACAAGTTCCTGCACCACACCCCAATTTCACTATACAATTTTTTTTGGGGGGGGGGGAGTCAAAAAAATTGGACACCACATCCCCCAAAGCATATACAAAGCTTCTGAGGGGTGCTATTGGTTATTTATCCGTATATGGGTGTCACGTGCACCTCTGCCAACCTTTTTGGGCACAGACCAATTTTTTTTCAAACAAATTGCCGGTGAAGGGCCGCAAAAAGGAGTAAAAATTTAACCACCAAACTGGGAAGGGTGAGAAGCCAAAAACATAGAGTGCAGTCCCTAGGATCCCAAGGGGTGATAATGTGGTCCCCAGCTCCCGGCAGTTGTTCCACCTGGTTTACTTCATTGCCTGCTAGGCTGATTATGACTACTTCCACACGCCACTTGAAAAGGCAATCCTCAAACATCAGCTTAAAAGGCCACAGACAAGCATTTTTGTTAGCCCAACCCTACGTAGGTTAAAACAAACCTTTTCTTTTAATGGTATAACTGGAATCATATTTATTTTTTAATGTTAGAGACGAACTGGTAGCTGCTGCTTCCAAGCTTTCTTCATCAGACAGATGCAGTTCTACCAGATTTCTGCCTGGTAAACACTAAATAAAAAGGAAAAAAAATAAAGAGGTCAAGAAAAATTTTAGACACAGACAAAATCCTAGCTTGTTATTAACACTGACTAAGTTCGCTGATTATTTTATAGACCATGCACTCACTTTTCCAGTTTGCCTTATTGTAAAAGCTCAGGACAAAAAGTAGTTTTCCCTATAACAAGTTTCATGTAGGCTACTATTATACCTACTTTTCTCACATCGGAACTGCAAAGATACCAAATTAACCAACCAATTTAGCTAGATTCAGAAGTCTCCTGCTGTGTTCATTGACTAAAATAATCTTGCCTTTAAGACTGCAACCACCTTAGAAAGTGTCTTGTCACTGCTTCCAAACTGCAGATTCTAGAAACACGACTAGTCCTGATTTTATCTTAGACCTATCTGTCCAATTTTTCTGCCACAATCTACAAATGTGTTTACATCTTGAATAAGTGCATCTTTAGCTTCAGAACAGAAAGTGGCCCTGATACTGCCTACTTATGTGAGAAGTCACTGATCTGTGTCAGTAAATCTCTACATACTATTGTTTTAACAACGTATGTGGGTACAGCACACTAGCTGATTTGAACGGTAATGTAATTTCCAGATTGTAAAATTTCTCCACCCCTATTTGTCTCCTTACACAATGTCAGTCTATTGTGAGAAGTGGTTCATTAGCTGCAGAATATAAGCAGTTCAGTGGGCTGCAGCTCGCCTAAGAGCTAATGTAGTGTACCAAGATCAGAGCACATTAGAAGACCTAAATTTACATCTTACCTTACTCAACCACATGCTACCCCCACAACAACAGTGAGGAATGTGTGGCCCTCCAGATGTTTCTGGACTGTAGCTCCCATCATCCCTCATCACTAGCTATGGAAACACTGGAATTACACTCCAACATCTGGAGAGCCACACATTCTCCACTCCTATCCAACGCAGTATTTAGACAAACCAGTATCTGACAAGTTCAGCTGAAATACAGGAATGCATGTGGATATTGTAATCGTAAAGAATATAATGTGAAATGCTTTGGACACCCAAGTAGAGAAAAGCATTATCGTTAACCTTCAGAATTCTGAATACGGTTTTTCTTCATAAATGTCAGCAATAACTAAAAAGTGCGTACTGGCATCCCCCACTTTTTGATCATTCGCTTTCAGATGGCAATAACAACTACAAACCCACATTTATATTTTTCTAGTCCTTTCTCTCCTCTCACCAACTCTCCACCCCACAGCAGGGACAATCCCTCCCTGTTACAAAACCCCCAGGTTGGAAAAGACTGGAGAAGAGGGTCATGATGAGTGGGTGGCAGAAATTAGGTTGTTGCAGCAGGAGAGCCCCCTGGGTTGACTGCAACAAAAATGTGGAAAGAAGGGGAGTGGATGTTCCAGAGTCTCCCATCCCTGCCTAACCCTGATGCAATCTTGGGGGGCAGGAAGGGACGGGGCAGGCCAGAGAAGACAAGGAAGGAAGGAAGGAAGGAAAGAAGTGTTTGCTGTGGTAGCAGGAGGGGCCTGAAGCTGCCAGGTTGCTGAGGCTGAGCTGATCAGTGGTCAGAGCACTGCTGGGGCCCTGGACACATCAAGACAGGCAGGAGGAGGGAGGGAACCCAAAAAGAGGCAGGGTGAGGCCCTAGCAGCCTCTGAGAAGGACACAGGCCTGATTGTGCCTTACCACTGGGTGAAAGGAAGAAAAGAGGGCAGAGAAAGGCAGTGAGGAGAAGTAGGGACAGGGAGAGAGAAATCTGCCACCAAGAAAAAAGAATGAATCCTGGTGGGGAGAAACACCCTCTTTTCTCTCTTTTTTCTGCAGCCTCTTCCTCCTTTTACTTCTGCTATCACTAATCCACTCCCACTTTCCTCGGTCTGGAGTTCCATGGAGTTCCGTAGAGTTCCAGTACCCCAAGAAGAAAGTCCACAGTCAGGCAGAGCAAGTACACACCAGTCCCCTTTGTTTCACCTTCACAAGTATAGGTTTAGAAAGAAAACAGGGCAAGAGGAGAGGGTACAAAGGGCCACCATAAACTTGTGGCTCCTACCCAGGTCATACAAAGAGTTGTGGTGCGAGGGAGAGATGTGGGCAAAGCCTGGCTCGCCTCCCTTTCTCCTGCCCCACAGCCACCAGGGCAGGCCTAGCAAGCATGCTAATGTGAAAGGAAGAAGGGAGAGCCTTGGGAATCAGTGCCTCCACCCTTCCCCTCATCTGTCCCTTGCTCCTCTTCTCTCATCCCATGCATTCTAACTGTGAGTGCTGAGCATAACAGCCTCACTGCCACTCTGGCCATCTTAAAGACTGGGCTCCACATTTTGATGATTGCCGATTTTCAACAGTGTTCTGCTCCCTAACCTGTTGAATAAGTGGGGAGATGCCTGTAGTTAAACACAAGTTATTTTGGGTGTTTTTAAAACCTCTATTAAAGAGAATTTTAAGACTTTAAAGCCACAGCAGACGCAACTTATATCAGGCATGGACAAGGTGCAGGCTTCCAGATGTTGTTAGACTAAAAAGCCCAGTATCCTTGGCCACAATTGCCAATGATGAAGGATTCTGGGAGTTGTAATTCAACTTCACCTAGAAGGGCACACTTGACCGCTCCCTGATTTACATAAATCACTTGTTTTACACCATACATTACACATCAAATATACATTTCACAGTATCTCGGGCTTCTGCTAATGCTTCTCAGAGGAGGTACAAAAGGAAGCATCTAAAATATACAAATTGTGTTTCACATTTTACTAGTGTTAAGTTTAGAAAAACAGACAAAGGCCAAAAGTTTTGAAGGGCAGTTGTGATTTTATTGGGATTGCTGAAATGGGAGAATTGAAATCATGTACTCTCTTATGCTATAGACCCAAGGTAGGCAACTGTAGCAAGGGCCAATTTTCACCTCCATGGTAGAACACACCAAACACTTCCAGTTGTAATTTCTAGTTTTGGAACAAAACACTCCCCTGAAAATAAATAAAAACATTAGGGGGTACAGGGCATTTTGTGTGGGGTGGTATCCAGAGGAAGCTGTGTGTATGTGACTTCAAGTCACCTGTTGAATTCTAGCAACTGCATGGATTTCATAAGTTTTCTTAGGCAAGAAATACTCAGATGTGTTTTTTCCAGTTCCTTCCTCTGAAATACACCCCAGAGCACCTGGTATTTCTTGGTGGTCTCCCATCCAAGTGCAAACAGAACTGACCCTGCTTAGCTTCCAAGACCAGATGGGACTTGGTGCCTTTAGGGTATTTACACCAATGAGTTAGAATGATAAAAACCCCTGGGGGCTACATGTGAGCCACACTCTAAATTTTCCTCACCCTCAATGTAAATCAATTAAGTCAGGTTGCAGTGATATGAGAAGGATCCAGAAAGAAATAGTAGTATATCATCTAAATGAGGCTGGTGGTTTTGAAAACAGAAAAAGTAGGACTTCACACAGCGAAATTAAAAGCTGAAAAGGAGATGGAGAAAGTACCATTCGGTCTGAGGAATACTAATACAACCAACATTTTTTTCCTCATGATGAAAGAATACTGGAGGAACTTAAAGTAACAAATTGAAATACAAAATCCATTCAGCTGTCATCCTGGGTGGATTTGATCCAGAAAGTTGCCTTAAAAATATTTGTATTGTTGTATAGATATAATATTCTGATTTGAATCAGAAAGCAGTTATGGGATTTCATATTCTTCCTTCCCTTTCCTCTCACTCATATGAAAATCACTCCCTCCTAGTTTTGACTGTGATTGTTCTGGACAGTCACTTTGTTTTGGTAAAAAAGACCATTAAACAGCTGAGAGAGGGGGGAGATGAAATAACCAATAGCTCCACCCCAGAGGCTGGAGGTGATCCTATTGGTCATTTTTGAGGCATTTTTTTTCAGGTCTCCAAGGAAAAGGGGGATGCAGGGACCCTGGCAGACTACAAAAATGGACTAGTGGGCCTATTTGGCCCATGCATCACACTTTGCCCAGCCCTGATCTAGTTGGACTGATAAATGAGCAGAAGCAAGCTGAAAGCTAACCCGCTCATGGATTTTTTTTTTTCCACTTCAGGCTGTGCTTTGCATGTTGCTGCAATAATTTCTCCCCTTTACTCACCTCATTTGATATACTTTTTCAAGAAAGTGTTATAACAGAAACAGCATGCACTCCATTCCAAATCAAAGATATTTTACAAATGGAATGTTTAAGCAATTCACGTTTGTCTCATGAAGATCCAAAACAATATACTGACATTTAGTGTTAAATCTAGACCACAAACGGTAGTCAAGATTAGCTATGGTTTCCTGGAAAAAAAAAATCCTGCTTCACAAATTTGGTTGTTTCAATGAATAATTATGGCCACCTCTGTGTGCATCTGTGCCTTCAAGTTGCCTATCAACTTATCGTGACCCTAATGGACGAACTAAAGAAGAAAGGGAAGGCAACAGTCTACAAATCTAAAGCTCATCCAGTGCACCATCAGTGCAGCATTCTGGTATGATGAACAGTCAAGAATTTGTAGAAATATGAAGAGATTCAATTTATGAATATAAACTCTACCTGTATTTCCTCATGGTTTCACTACACTTCAAAATCTAATTCCTTTTCTCTGGTCCCCGTCTGTAATCTTCTCACCCACAACTATTATGTCAAACAATTTAAATTACCTTCAAATTCTGTGGCAGATATGAATCACTTCCATTCAATTTTGTTTCATGTAGTGGCAAGTGGTTCAAACTGGTACCAGGTATTCGCCTAATTTATCAAAACATGGATAGTTAAAACTAACTCCCAAAGGTAGCAGTAATTGCACTTACAGATTAATATGGAGAACAAACAAAATACAACTTCACAGCCATTCTTTAAAAAGTGATCTATTTTATATGACACAATATCATAAAAGCTGATTTGACATGATACTGTATCAGCTTGTGACAAATCAGAAGACTTCAACAAGAATAAGGGAAATTAGTGAAATTCTCTAGTGATTTGTAATGTGGATGAAAAGATATTAATATAAACAACCTATTATTGACTTATCATCATCATCATCATCATCTTGTTTTGAAACAGCAAAATGAAAAGAGCGATGAGTATGCTTGTCTAGTTGTCTTGTGCTCATTTTGCTCACTAGTATTCCAGGAAGCTGAAGGCAATAAAAGAGGCTTGAAGATAGATGGAAGGAGTTTGGACACAAATCAATGAAACACAAGTAAGAGTACATAATCATGCCTATGGTGGCAATGGCAGAACAAGGACTTATGGTGGCTTTGTACTTTGCTTAGAATCTTTTTAGAAGTAAGCACTAGCAAACAGATATAAGTAAATACATAAATCCAAACAACTGGCAGCAACAATCTGTCCGCAGCCCCTGACAGCTTTCCCCAAAGGGAATGTAGCTTTTGAGAGGACAAATAGCTATTTATTAAGCTTAATATAACTGTACCTTTTTGTAAAATGAGGCATATCCTTCTTCACAGAATCATCTGTATCATCACTCTCACTGTCACTTACTAATTTGATAGGAACTCTTCCAAAGGTGCAGATCTAAACATTGAAACACAATGGAAGTCATCAGACGCTATAAATCAGATAGTATAGGTTGTATCCTACAGTGTAATTTCCTTAGTGCAAAGTGCAGTGTTTTTATCCAAATGCAGAAAACCATTTTCATCCTTGCACAAATGTCAGATCCAAAACTTTGTTTCCACTTATTCAAGCCTTTTCACAAGCTGCTGTACAAGTCCTTCCTCAAGTCGTTGCACAACTGACTACAACTTATTTGGCTATGTTTTGCTTGTGCTAGTTTTGCTCATTATTTTATCATTACTTAGGTAACTGCGAGAAAAGACTGTGTACTCCTGTATTTTCTCCAGTACCCTAATGTTGGACACAGCCCAATACAAATAACAGAAGTAAACATATATTCACCTGGTTAGATTTGTTTAGTTGCTTCAGGGGGTTGCGTCCACCCAGGACCAAGTCACCCTCTTGAGGGGAATCATTTTTCTGTCTGAAGAGGAAAAGTTCAACATTCCATTTGTATCAAGGCAGCTGAAGCCAGAATAAAAATTCTATGCAATGTTTTCAGTTACTTACTGAGAACAAAAGTTGGGAATATTGGCAGAAATCTCAGAATCAACATTGCTTTTCCTATTCCCAACAACATTGCGAGAGCTTGAGGCTGTAAATATATAATTTATTAGGAAACAAAAACTATTTTAGCTGCAATAAATGTACAAGTAAGGGGTTATTTCAAAGACTGAAGAACAATTTCAAGTTGGGTACTAGTCCTATTTTTCTATGTATGGGTGAATACAACAGAAAAAGATGTTTATGTGCTAAAGAGCACAGCTTTTTCAGAATCTCAGCTTTTCTTTCTAGGCCTTTTGGCTACAGAAACAAGATTGGAAACTGGTATGCAATACCACAGGCACCGGACTCAAATATCACAAGCCACTGTTTAGACTGAACATCCAGTGGTTGGAACCAGGTTTCAGTGCCATTGATAAGTCCTTTCTTCTCTCCATAAGTATCAAGATGAAAAAGTTAAGCAGATTAGAAAAATTTATGAGGCAAGCAAATGACAAACCAGGTTTACACAGCTTATACAGAATCTAGCTTCTCTCAGTACATGCAGTTTGATATAATAACAACTACTGCTACTACTATTACTACTACTGTTCTTATTCATTATCATCACCACCTCCTCCTCCTCCCTCTTCCCCAGTCTGACATTCAAGGTGGCTTACAAAAGCTATAATGAATACAGTTAAAAATTCACAGCATACATAAGTTAAAAATATAATTAAGCGATTAATAACAGTACAGCCCTCACTATACGTTCGCTGGTTTGACCTTTGCAAATCTGATTATTCCTGAAGTGCCTGCCTCCCCTGCCATTCTCCTCCCCCCGTTCCCTTGCCTTTTGACCAGGTGTGCTGTGCCTTCCTTTTTCCATGCTCGGGCAAAGGCAAGGGAATGGGAGCGGGGAGGACCACGCACAGAGAAGGAAGGCACACACTTGCCTTGCCTCCCCCATTCCCTTGCCTTTTGCCCCCACGTGCGCCTTCCTTCTTCGCATCCGGACAAATGGCAAGCTAATCATGCATGAACAATTGCGTACACAGAAAATCCATTCCTCCATCTTCATGTCTGTGATGCCAGAAATGGACTAAGAAGGATAGTTGAGAGAAATGCACTCACGATCTTTTCTGGTTCACATTTTTGTTAGAAGACATTTCACATTTCAGTTCTTTAAGAACTATTTAGGTGAACACCTCCTAGGCCCAGTTTTCAATTTGTCAACGCCACCTAGAACTTAATTCCATCAACATTGTGTCTTTGTTCCTCAGACCCCCTTCCTGAAAATATCAACAGAGGAATATACCACCTTCTGCAGTGAAGGCAGTTATGAAGAATCCATGCAGCTTCTCTGAAATCTCTTTATCATTACCGAGTAAGCCTTTAACTTACTTGTCATCAAACTCTCTAACAGCCTCAGTAGCAGATTTCAGGCTTTTGACATACTAAAAGAAATATTTTTGGCCTAAATGTTACTGGTGATATTCTGCTCTAAATTCCTTTTTGCATGCCTTATTGTCTCCTTGCGTTTCTTTTGTGAAGGATTATGGTAATTCTTGTTTTCATTTGGAGACTTCCATTTCAGAAGGGAGGCTCCCTTTTCTCTAACATCTTCCATCACGCTATGTTAACTGTGGTATATGCATTACCCTTCCTGACAGATGGTATACATTCTAGCTGAGCTTCTATTATTCCAGCTTCCATTTTACATTGTATCTGACAATATGCTTCAGCAAAACAGCTTTGCACATAACAAAGTGAAAGTTTGGGACACTTAAATTACTCCTCTGCAAAGCAATTAAAATTGTGAAACTTCTCTCTAGACCCGTATAGCCTAAATACTTATGAGAATAGTTTTTTCCTCAAATTACAGTGAACATCAAATCTACACAAATGCCTGCTCGGTACTACTGAAGTTTTGCACACTAAAGTTTAATTTAAAATCTTAATTAATTTAAAAGATAAGTGAGGATACTATATTCAAATGTCCCAATTTTCAGTTTAAAAAATCACGAGATCTCCTTAACGATATGACTCACCTGTCAAATTCTCTTTTTCTTCAATAGAAAGCAGGACCTTTTTTCGTAAGCTTAAGTTTCTTAGAGCAGTTTCTAGCATCTCTAGTGGAACTGCTCTAGATTCCACAGCTTTTTCAAGCAGCTGCTTAGCCTTTTTGACATTTCCTAGTAACATAAGAGAATTATGAACATTGCTTTCCAGATTATGTCCATTCAAACACACTAATTTGGGGCATGAAAATTCATCCAGAACTCTTGAGGTCACTTAAACAAATCTAGTAAACCATAAGCCTTAGAGTTAGGCAAACTCAATAATTTATTCCTAGAGCAAATTCTAGTAATATGCATAAACAGTTCTACAATCAAGTGTTCAGATGGATGTGGCTCTATTAGACTTATTTCTCCATTTACAAATTTTAACTTTAAGAACCATGTAAATTAAAAATACTGGATACACGTTTCAAGACTTGAACTGGCAACTCATTAAAGGATTTTCATTTGATTAAGCATGTAGCCCCTACTAAATTACTATATTTGCCAGTGTACAAGACATGCCAGAATATAAGACACACTTCATTTATACACTGGTAAATACTATTTGCTGGCGTATAAAACACACCAGCGTATAAGATGCACTCCATTTTCAGACAGTATTTTTCGGGGGGAAAAGTGAGTCTTACGCGTCAGCAAATATGGTAAAAATGTAGAATCTGTAATTTTTAAAGACACAGTATTATGTATTTGAAATATATAATACAAATATATAACACAAATCTGCCAGTGAACATTAGTAAAGAAGTCCATGTTACTTTTCTTCATTTCCTATTTTAATACACACAGGAAGAAAATCTACAATCTCCAAAAAATACTTAACTGTCAAAAGATAACTCACGTCATTTCAAAAGTGCTTCCCTATGGCCAATAAACTGAAGTTTTTTTCTAATCAAAAACTTACAGCCTATTCCTGTTCTCCTATTCTCTGGAACGATTTACTGTTTGAGAAGAAAAAAGTTCTCTAAAAATTCAGGGTGAGTGAAGGAGGGTATAGGATTGTTGGCTTTTTCCTTACACTCAGCCTGCTTTAACGCCATATATGCTGGACATAATGAGGTCTAAACCTCAGAAGACGTCCATTTGATATTGTTGCCCAAAAGAGAAAATAAAATGCTTATGTGCATAAATAGCTAGCCATTCAAATCAGATGTTTCCCCAGCTGATTAAGAATGTGTATCCCTGGAAGAAAACTGAGAAGAAATCAGCTGAAAATCCAAAGAATCTCACTGCAAAGTGAGACTCCTGTAACATTCTATAAGAATAGGCTAGGCATCACTATGTACTACAAACATAACTATTTATATCAGATTTCAAATGTATTTCTAAGAAAAGATTGCATCACAGCACTGGTCTGTCTTGTGCCAGATAAGATAAACCCTGGGTCAGAATCTAATGATTCTATTTCCATCAGATCCCGCTGTTTCTGCCAGAATAATATCCTCTACCCTTTGCTAACCCCGGCCCCCATGCACCACAGATACCTACTCCAGAAAACTGGGGAAATTTCTGGACCCCCCTCCCCTTTTGCACCATGGAAAAGTGCAGTGTAGAAGGGACAGATGTTTCTAATCTGAATCTTGGCCTTGACAATAGAATAACATGATGCATTAAATTCCTAGAATCATTGGAAGATCAAAAATATCTTGGGTATATATTCAGCCTTCTACCTAGACAAGAGTGGGCAACTGTGGCCCTCTAATGTTTTTGGACTGCCACTCACCTAATTCCTCACCTGTTGCTACGCCACCTACAGCTAATGAACTTTATAAGCCAAAAAGTTCTGGAGGGCCACTGTTGTCCACTCCTGTTCTTTGAGATCAGCACATTGTGTTCTAAGATCTATCAAGCCAATACAATTCCTACCCCAGAGAAATAAAGATGGCCAGTAAGTAACATGCTTTAACCATGAAGATGAACAATGCATTGGCAAGTAAATTTGTTTCTACACACCTTGTGAGAGTTCAAACTGTGCAAAAGCTATGTGGACAAAAGCAAATTTCTTGCAGTTCAGTCTAGCAAGATGGAACTGATCACGTGCTTCTTCTGGTTCTTCAATACTGAAAAGAAACAGTGATATACACAAGGAAAAGGTGTATCAATAAATAAGAACACAGCAGAGCCAGTAGAATTCAGCACAGTGTTTTATACTATAGAGGGGGTAAAGCATTGAAAACAAAGCACTCCGCTATGATTGTCATTCTGATCTCTATCACCTCACAACACCACTGTATTAAATATTACAGACAAAAGCACACCTAGGAGGCTATCTTACAGATATGAGGCAGGCACATTTTGATAAAATGATCAGTAGCTATAAAGTAATTTTTAAAATATACAGTTAGCGACAAATTCAATGTAAGCTAATTTTCTCCATCTGTTGTTGCTGTTGTTATGTGTCATCAGGTCAGCTTAGATTTGGGGCTACCCTCTGAATGAGACACCCTGTTATTAACATTTGCTCAAGCATTACAAACTCAGGCCTGTGGCTTCCTTCATTGATTCTATCCACCTATGGTCTATCTAATATCTATTTTCCCGTGTGCAGACTACTACCACGCCAAAGAATGGCAATAGACAGGAATATGCTCTACCATCCTGGACAACCATTTTATGTATTCTGGCAAATTGTGGAAGAGGCTGCTATTAAAAGGAAACAATCTTAAAATCAAAATAGAACAGGCAAGAAACTGCAGCTGTTAAATAAATATGCCATTTATAAAAGAAAGTGGGAAATAATTCTCTTGAAAAGTTTTGTAAAATTCTCGTACTTACGCTTTTAGTTCTGCAAATCTAACTAGAATGCGAGCATAACTTTCATTCTGGCTATATTTTTCTGCAGATAATGATGCAACTGCTTGGCTATAACGACCAATTAATCTATTCAATAAGCTGACGTCAGTCTGAGGAGTGCCCTTTTTCTCCAATTTAAGTAAAAAATTCATCCAGTCTTCAGGATTATTTGCAGTCATCATGATCTGATTAACAGTTCCAGAGTTATCTAATAAAAACAAAGGGAAAAAAATTCTACTATACAGAACAAGATACAGAAATTTCATATCAAAATTGAGGCAGAAGTTTCTTTAGACTACAAAATTAGTTTACAAACAGCCATAAGCAGGCATCGTTCATGTCTACTGCAATACAGGTAGCTCCACATTTTGAAAATCCTTTTGTCCCAACATTCTAACTTATTCCTATTTAAACAGAAAAGCTAATTTGTTCTCACTAAGAATGACCAAAATTGCCTGAAAGTGAAAGACTCTTAAAAGGTGGATTGTTCATCCTCCAAAGCTGTTTCCTTCAAAAAATTCCCTTCCTCTAGGAAATGAAGTTGCTTCATATTTAGCCTTTTAATGCTAAATATTTATTATCGGACATTAAAAGTACTGTGGCTATCAAGTGGAAAGTTTTAATACTGCATTAATTTTGGGAGAACAAGTTAACAGGAATCAACTGTGCTGCAACAGAACCAGTGACTATTACATATGCAAATATTTTATTCCAAAAATGTAGCACCCTCAGCAAGGCTGTTCTGTGGTAACAAAGATCAAACAGAACTTCAGTGGGCACCACTTGCTAAGCACAAATGGTTCACCCACTCTACATGCCAGGGTACAAATACTTGATGGGTGTCACACTTGTCTACAAAGAAACTGTCACTGTACACCAAGATGTAAAGTGGACAACATGATATAAAATGTATCTCAAAAGACATGTTAGGAATACCAACATAAATTGAAATGAGTTCAGTGGGGCTTATTTGGAAGTACATAGGCATAGCAATACAGCCCAAACTATTGTCTTTCTAAGTGAGAGAAATCCAAGATATATCTGCAGCTGAAACCACAAGTGAAAAATTAAAAAAAATATTATGAATAAGCTATAGCATTTAATACACACTTTCCTATTTTAAACATAAATTTACAGCAGTCAATTACAGAGAGTTAAATAATTGCCTTAAAATTGCTTATTTTGACAGTAATATTTCTAAATAACTGTTTCATATCTGATTTTTGCAGAAAGCATCTTTTATTAAGATTCTTATTTATTTGAAGATACCTATACTCAGTCAATGAATCGTAGCTATATTTTTCTAGGAAACTTGTCAGTTCTTGGGATTTTCTGCCTTAATCTCAATAAAAATGTAACATATTTATTGAAACAAACCTGTCTTTTTACTTTTACATTTCATTGGGCTTTTTGATAAAAAATGTGGTATATATTAGAGAAATTAAGATAAAGTATGATTAGGCATTATGGTTATTTATTTATGTATATCCCACTTTTCCCAAAAAAATGGGACTCAAAGCAGCTCACAATTTAAAAGAATACAATTCAAAACAAACAAAAAGTGAAAATTAAAACAGAATTAAATTATTTACAGTATTGTATTAAAGCAATTCACACCTCAGTAAAAAAAAAATGAAATTTTCAAAGACAAAAAGGTGTTAAAAACAGTTCAGTTAAAACAATATGCCACCCCATAGACCATTTTTAAATATTTTCTGTTCTAAAAGTCTTCTGAACAAAAAGGTGGTAGCTTGCAATGCTGGAAAGACTGAGAAAAGTAGCTCTCTTGATGATCTCAAAGCCCAAGCCAGCTTATACAGGGACATACGGTCTCTCAAACAGCCTGAATCTAAGTCATATAGGATTTTATAGGTCATAACCAGCACTTTAAATTGTGCCCGGAAACAAACTGGCAACCAACAGACCTGTTTCAACAGGGACGTAGTATGGTCTTTGTAACCTGTCCCAGTTAACAGTTTAGCTGAAATTCTCTGGACCAGCTGAAGTTTCCAAAGACTCTTCAAAGGCAGCCCCAAGTACAGGGTGTATAGTCCAAACATGATGTAACTAAGGCATGTGCCACCATGGCCAGATTTCGCATCTCAAGTAACAGATGCCGTTGGGACACAAGTGTTAAATGCATGTGATGTATAGTATAGGTACTAAGGCAAGTACTCTTTGGAGAAGGCGAGAGCAGAGAATGTTGGGGGTAGCTGACTGAATACTTGACAGGATGTTAAAAGGGCAGGGATCCATGACAGGAAGAGATAGGAGTCAGACAGAGATATGAATTGGTCAGAAAAGTGACTGTGAAGAGTGGAGAAAGAAATGAAAGAACTTTGTGTTTGGAGTCAATGAGGACAGACAGGTTCAGCTATGATTATGAAGAGACAGGGAAATGTAAGATGATGTGAGATGTGTAAGAGTCAATTAGGATTTGGGTGAGCTAAGTATAAAGAAAAAAACCAAGCTCTGAAGTTCTGTTAACTATAAACTTCTATAGACCAAGCAGTTTTTAATTGTATTTTGAGCTTCTGTTCAAGGGACACGGGATGGCATGTGTTCTTGGGATGGCACGGAGGAGAAATCCACAATGGTTGGGT
The DNA here is from genome assembly GCA_030412105.1 of Cyclura pinguis. NCBI lineage: Eukaryota > Metazoa > Chordata > Lepidosauria > Squamata > Iguanidae > Cyclura > Cyclura pinguis. The sequence continues at coordinate 127,499,217 of CM059599.1, forward strand.
TTATCCCCACATGCCAACCGGGACAGACCTGGACATAAGAGACATAGAGATAATAAAGTGGCTTCAGTGTTGGGAAAAAGACATCTCATGGGGCAGAAATGCCAATGTCACAAATGTTTAGAGATGTCATCCAAGATGAATGAGAGGCTTCCATGAATACTCGCAGAAGACTAATGTATGTAAGTAAACTTTATTCTTTTGAGAAAAAAGTGATAGACTTTCTTAAAATTCCATTAGTGGATGGCCCAATAGCTGGCTTGATATCAGGAGCTCTGGTTTCCCGGGAAGGGGATACTATCTTGAAGGAAGTGGATCAGTGGAGAGCAGATTCTGCATTGAAAAAAGCACCAGTATTTTGCAATAGCTATTAGAGCTTCAGTGGCCACATCTATGTTTCCTTGAGCGGCATTATTGTGGATGCAGGAGATTATGGAACATGAGGAATTACAATCTAGATCTTTAGGTAAGGCACTACAAAGAGTTAAGAAGGTTTTGGAATACATAGCAGATGCAAGTTATGATACTGTGGCATTCATTGCTAGAAACATTAATGTAGTAAAGGTGGCAAGAAGATCTCTGTGGTTACATCATTGGGCAGCTGATCAGAAATCCAGAAATAATTTGGCTTTAGTCCCTTTCAAGGAGGAATTACTTTTTGGAAATCAGGCTTTGGAGAAGGTGTTAGTGGAAAACTGAGAGAAGAAACAAGTGATGCCAACTCTTCAAAAGAAGAAGGTAGATAGGAAATCCTTTCAAGGAGGATATTATTCCTTTCAAGGAGGTAGAGGAAATGGTAGGCAAGTTGATTTTCAATGGAGACAACAGTGGGATAGATCAAGAGGACAGTTTAGTAAAACAGATACTTTCAATAGACAAGTCAAGTACCAGGTAGAGGAGGAAGATTTACCCAGAGAAAGGGTAGGTCACAGTTCTGACAAGAAGCTGATAAAAGTGGGAGGAAGACTGCTGCAGTTCGGTGCTCTGTGGGTTCGGATAACATCAGATCAATGGGTGATCCAAGTAGTAACAAAAGGTTACAAGATATTGTTCGACGGAGTACCAAGAAGCAGTAACCTAGAGCCAACACGAGTGATTACTCACTTGAGTGCACAAATAAACACCAAGGCTGGTCGTCTATATCTCTCAGAAGAGAGAAAACAGAAGGTGAAGGAGAGTGTTCAGATGTTGATAGCAATGAAATCAGCAAATTTAATGTTCCTAGCTCGAGTGATGTGGATGTTAGTATCCACAGTTCAACTTCCTTGGAGGAGATTTCACTCCAAGAGTTAACAGAGATTTTTGATCCCTCATCAACAAAACATAGGCAAGAAGAAACATTATCTAGTAACCTTGCCTATCACTCTGAGGACTGAATTGAACTGGTGGAGGAAGGACACCAATTTGAACAAGGGTGTTCCTCTACTGATACAAAACTATATAAAAGTGACCACTGATGCGAGCTTGACAGGCTGGGGAGCTCATTGTCAAGGGAGGCCAATTCAGGGAGTGTGGTCAGAATTGGACAGGACTCAGAATATAAATTTCTTGGAGTTGAAGGCAATCCGTTTGGCACTTGTACATTTTGTTCAGTTTGTGAAAGGGCATCATGTACAAATTTGGACAGACAACATGACTGCAAGAGTATACATTACACACCATGGAGGTCTTCATTCAAAGCTACTAGAGAAGGAGGCAGACAAGCTGTTCCATTGGGCGGAGAAGAATCTGCTGTCCATAACTGCAGTTTACTTAAAAGGAAAGATGAATATAAGAGTGAGCCGTCACAAGTTGCATCCGGGGGAATGGACACTGAATTATGCAGTGTTTCAGAGACTGAACAGGAAATTCAGGCCTTTTCGAATAGACTTGTTTGCCTCAGCCAAAAAGGCCAGGCTAAAAAGATTTTTTTCAATAGGTGGAAGCAGGCGTGCAGAAGCAACAGATGTGTAGTCGATTACATGGCCAAGGGGATGTCATTATGTGTTCCCACCAATTCAGATTATTCAGAAAGTTCTTTTGAAAGTTCAGCAAGAAAAGGCAGAGATTGTATGGATAGCGCCTTACTGGCCAAGGAGACCATAGTTCTTGCTCCTAAAGCAATTGTCGGAGTAGAAACCTTGGAAATTGCCAATTCAAAGAGATCTCCTGAGTCAGGGTCCAGTGAACCATCCAAATCCACAGTGGCTGAGTTTGATGGCTTGAGTCTTGAACGGAGGTCGCTAGAATTGTGTGATTATTCATCTGCAGTTGTTGATACCATCTTAGCTTCCAGAAAGCAATCAACATGAAATATTTATAGCATGGAAGTCATTCGAAAGGTAGTGTGTACAGAACCAGTTACATATGTCCAAACATGTTTTAGTTTTTTTACAGGCTGGATTGCAGAAAGACATAAGGCCTAATACACTAAAATGTCAAGTAGCAGCATTAGGAGTGACCATAAAATTTGAAGGTAATACTTTGTCATCTCATCCTCATGTCAAAAGATTTTTGCGGGGAGCTACTATGTCTTCATTCCCAACTAGACACAGATTTCCTAGCAGGGATCTGAATTTGGTTTTGGATGGTTTAACAAAGCCTCCTTTTGAGCCTTTTAAGGAGGCATCCCTTCATTTAAATGACTTTCAAAACAGCATTTCAGGTGGCTATAACATCAGCTAGACGTGTGTCTGAGTTGGCAGCTTTATCTATAAACCCAACCTTGTGTAAGTTTGAGGAGGATAGATTGACATGGATTCTGGATCCAACTTTTTTGCCAAAGTGTGCCTGGAATAAAGGAATACCAGATGTCATCTATTTGCCGAACTTCTGTCCTCAGCCTAAGCATCCTGAGGAGAAACGGTGGCATATTTTAGACATCAAAAGGGCAGTTAGACTATATATCAAGAGAACTGCTCAAGTGAGGCGTACTGAGTCTCTGCGTCATTTAATCCCAAGACCTAAGGGCAAAAAGTATCAAAAACTGTTATTGGAAGATGGATTAAAACATGTATTTTCCGGTATTATGATTCTGCAGGCAGGCCTAGACCTGATGGAGTTTGGCCACATTCAACTAGATCAATGGCGACAAGCACTGCTTATTCTGTTTCTTCATCTTTGCAAGACATATGCTCAGCAGCTGGGTGGTCGGAACCTTTGACTTTTGTCTGGCATTATAAAATAGATAAATTTAAGTCAGCGCAGGCTGCATTTGGTAGAACTGTGCTGCAGTCAGTGGTGAAGAGATGAATCTGCTCGCCCTAGATGTGGCTTGGGTAATTCCCAATCATTGTGGATTTCTCCTCCATGCCATCCCAAGAATGAGAGATTAGATTTACCGTGAACGTTCATTCTGGGATGGCAGGAGGAAGAATCCACACCCACCCTGAGGGGAAAAAAAAAGAGAGAGAAAGAAGAATGGATGGTGGAGAAAACAAAGTAATGGAAAGTACATACAGGAGAATATGGGCATTGAAAGAGCTTCAAATTTGCACGGCTAGATAAGGAAACTGTCAGGAAAGGGGAGAGTTCTAATGGTTGTAACTGAAAGAATTTGGAATCCTGCCTGTCCTGGTTAGCACGTGGGGATAAACCCAATCATTGTGGATTCCTCCTCCTGCCATCCCAGAATGAACATTCACAGTAAGTCCAATCTCTCATTCTTCTATTATACACATGTGCCTTTGAAGAATGCTGAAATACTGCTACTGGAGAGGTTGAGGTTGAGTTCAGGCACACACTTTCCGTGGTGGCAACAGTGGTCCAAGGGGGTAGTGCCCACAGGAACCACAAGACATCTAGAAGGTCCCCACACTTGGGCCACAACAATAGGTCAAAAGAGGTCTCCACAGCCAGCTCTGCCAAAATGGCTTATAGAGACAGTGCTGAAAAAAGACGCCACACAAAAGTAGTTCTCCATTTCTGACTGTTCAATGAAAGGAAAGGGGTACAAGAAGGAATACAAACTTTCTAAGAAAAAAAAGGCAAAATATACAAAATAATCCAAAATAAGGTGGCATATAATTTGGTATATGCATTTAAGAAAATAAACAAGAGCAAATGTACACTTTTCCACTGAAATTTTAGCCAATTCAAGATGCTACAAAAAAAGCCTAATGACTGGAAGATTACTTAATATTAAAAAGTAAACATGATATATAGTAGAAAACAATTCTTACAATTTAGCTGATCATTAAATTAGTTGAAAAATATTACATACCTGTTGTATCAGCTGATATCTTATTAAGCTCATCTGTAACGTTATCCTCATTTTTATATTTGCTTTTTAGGTCTCTAACTCTACTCATAATAGAAGCGACAAACAGACCCTTTTCACTTGTATCTTCTTCCTGCATGTCTAGAAAAAGAAGGCGCAAAATTAAGTATAAAACAGCTACCCAAAAAATCACAAATCTGAAGCGAAAGACTGAAAGAGGAAATGACAGATTCTCTTAATACCATTCTTTCCAACTGTTAACACCAGAGTTATCTTTATACTAGACAATTAAGATTATTTCAATAAAAACAAATTTTGCTAGTTTAATGTGTGCATTACACCTAATCATATAAACTGAGAAATGATTGATACTGGTAGGATCTTTGCATTTACTTTTAAGTTTTATATTAAAATACAAAAATATTATTTTATAGGTAAAGAGACATCTGAATTGGGTTTTTTTTTTAACTAAATGCAATACTTTGTATGTTTCCACATAGCCAGTTCAGTAACTTTTCTGAGGATGTGACACAATATACATTCATATGCCAGTCAGCTGGCAAAACAGCAAGTTAACAATCTATTTATGACATACGGAAATGAGAACAGAGGTTGCGACAGCTGCCGTCTGTTGAAACAGTATAAAGCTACCCTAAAGAGTTTCCACATTTGTCTTCCCCAGTCTATCAAATCATGTTAATCTCTACCTCTGGGGAAGAATCAAAGAGTATACAAACCAGTCCGTCTTAAGGGGGAAAAGATGGATATTTTAAAAATGCTGTTTACGTTAACGAATTTTACCTATATTTTGCTAAAAACATTCAATTCTTCCCCTGCAGATCCTCAATATTAATACCAAAATACACTTATTGCATGACGGCTTGAGTGTTGGACTAGGACTCCAGGAGACTAGGATCTGAATCCCTGTTCAGGCATGGAATCCTGCTGGGTGACTTAGGGCAAGCCATAAACTTTCATTCTAAGATGAAGACAATGGAAAACTTTTTTCTTGTGTACTTTCTTTAACTTGGAAATTGGGCACTAAGAAGTATTATGTGCCTTGTAATCATTTCTTCAACTATTCAAACACCCAGCATATAGTTACTACACCTCAAGATTTACATGCATCATATTACTTGAGAGGCAGAATAGGGAGACAAACACATTATTTAATCCTCCTCTGTCATTTCCCTCTCATCCTGTTAGAATCCTGTAGGAGGGAGAGCACCACTATGCCCGGTAAGTAAGTACTCACAGATGATGCCTGAAGATCTGAAGCATGGGATCTGTTCCACACACCCAAACTGTTTGATTTAAAATCCTGAACTATTTACAACCCAGAGAACTTGACTTCAAGTCCTCAGCACCAATACAATGGAGCAGGAATGGATAAGCAGGAGTGCACCCCCTCTTTTCAAACTATATGAAGAGAGATGACTAAAAGGAGCTATATATAACTTCTGGTTGATAAATGGAGGCATCTTCCTCAGACTAAAGATTGCACCTTGGTTTTCTTCAAAAACCTCTTCAGCCCAATAATTCTATGATCTAATTTAAGATTCCACATAAGTTTTGAGGAAACACTAATTCCTTCATTGCTGCAAACCCTCACAGTATCAGGGAATACTTAAACTGCAAAAACTTCCATTAGTTAATAACCTGATGTACATGGCAAGCAAAAGCACCCAATACTTGTGCTGAAAATTCAGACACAATTCAAATGGTTCTTTTTGAACTTTAATACCATTCGCAGCTTGAGTTCTAAATAAACCATGCTTTGTTCACCAGACACAAATCTATTCCAAATGTGTGTTAGGTTACTTGATACAAGAAGTATAGTTCTTATGGCATCTCCACCTAGTGTTACCACAGCACACCGGCAAATAACATCTGCTGACTTATAAATGGGGTGCGTCTTATATGCTGGTGTGTCTTATATGCCGGCAAATATGGTAGTTTTCATATTTCTTGTAAATTCTCTCTTACTTCTCCCTGAATATACTCTTCCTGGTTTAAATTCTCATGACCTAGTTTTGTTTTCATTTTTGGTAAACTTGCATTGATGTTCAACAACCATTCAAGCCAAGATTCCAGGCAGAACTGGGTTCAGAGCCAGCTCTACCAGACAAATGGGAGTCTGTCCCATGACAGGAATAGAGCCAGAAGGTGTTGAAAGCATCAAACTGATTTCAGTCACCCAGTGTTCCTCCAGAAAAACCCAAAGCGCATGGTATTAGGTTCACACGTATATTAAATGCATGTATCCAAGCAGTATATGTTAAAAACATCAACTATTTGAAACTCATTCATCGGTCTTACAGCTTTGAAGCCTGGAAAAAAATAGCTATGAAATTTCCAATTCAGCTACGAAAAAGATTGTGTGGCATTATTCTTGAGCTCTGAAATATTATTTTTACATTCTTTCTGTACAAATTTTGTAGTTAAATATTTATACACTGTTTATTTTTCTTTAGACTATATAAAAAAATTCAAAAGAATTAATTTTGCATTCAGGTTTTTTTTTCTTCAAGTAAGTCTAGGCTATCAGGAAGATAATTGCCAAAATGCAAGATTTTACAGGGAAATATGGTAACGCGTTTCACCTGAGATGTGCCTGAAATTTATAGGCAGGCATACCCTGAAGGGCAGGTACGCATGAGCTTTACAGCTTTGTATAAAAAGGAGTATCTGAGGCAAAGCTAGAGGTACTGCCTTACTTATAAATTATCTCAACATACCCAGTTTTGAAGGTAACGTATTAAAGGCCTAGGAGGATTAGTCTCTTGCCTTACACTTACTGCAGAACTGAAAGAAATTGTTCACAGAGTATCAACAGAGCAAAAACAAAAAAAGGAAGAACTATAATTTCATTAAGAGCTGGAATCAGTAATTTATAAGAACTGGTGAAAAGATTAGATGTCTGGATACAGTAACAGAACAGGACATTTCTGTTGCGCTGTAAGAGGTGTTTGCAAATTGCTCTTCTGCAAGTACACTTTTTTTATTTTTGTTTCGGAGTTGCTGCTTTTGACTTAGAAATTCAACTCAGATCTTTGCATCTTTCTTTTTTCCTTTAGCAAACAAGAAATGAAACCCAAGGAATTCAGGTTATTGTCTGAAGATACTTGGTTGACTAAACTGGTTCAATTTAACAGATCTCAATCTGGTTAGTATCTGAATGAGTGCAGTCTCGGAAGCCTGTGTAAACCATCTTGAGTTCTAGGATATAATGAATGAGGAATATAAAATAAATTATAAACGTAAGACTTCTTTTTCCTGAAGGATCTTTCTACACTACTGCAACTTGGCAATACAGACTTATTTTTACAAGTCACAAATTAGTAGCAGTTACAGAGTGTGAGAGTTGATAGTTCCCCACCTGGTAACTGGAATGGAGTTAGAGGAGCAGAACTGTTCAGACACTGATTGCCTCCTGAGGCTAATAAAGGCTTTTCCTACCACCAGACAAGACACAGGTGTACTGCTTATTCCACAGAAGATAATCCACACTGAATTTCCAATGGTGACTCTTCCTAGAATTGTCTATCATTCCATGATTTGTTCATTTACAGTAGGCCCTCCACATTCATGAGGGTTAGGGGCACAGAACCCTCACAAATGTCAAAAAATTGCAAATAACTCCCCTGGAGAATCATATCATCCTTTCTGCACCCGCATGCCAGTGCGCCCGCTTGGGCAACGGGCAGGAGAGTGCAGGAAAGAGAAGATCTTCCTCCCTGCACCCTCCTTCTGGCTGCTGCTGGCGAGCCTGCTTGGGCAGCAGGCAAGGGAGTGCAGGGAAAGGCCAATCTCCATCCTGCACCCTCCTGCCGGCCACGGCCAGCATGCCACTGTGGGTGGCAGGTGAGGAAGTGCAGGCAAGGGGTAGTCTTCCTCCTTGCACCCTCCTGCCAGCATGCCAGTGTGGGTAGCAGGTGAGAGAGCGCAGGGAAACAAAGATCTTTCCCCTGCCCTGTGCCTAGGCAAAAGGCCAGGGAATGGGAGGGGGAGAATGGGGGGAGGCAAGCAGGCGCCTCACAAATAATCAAATTCACAAAAGTGAAACTCGCAAATGTGGGCGGAGGACTGTATATTAAAACTGCTAACAATCCACTTCTAAAAACCTGTCACAATAAGAGAGAATTCCAAAGCCTGGAAGTGGCCACCAAGAATGCCCACCAAACATATCTGGGAAAGTGGTGAGAAAAAGAGAAGATCCTCCCCCTAAGACTGAAAAGCCTGAACAAACTCATATTGGAAGATACAATCTTCAGATAATTGGACCTAGACTGCACCTACACTGTTTGATAATACATTCGGGAAGATCTGCTGATTCATACAGATATTTCACTGTGCATGATTTTAGGCCCTGTTTTAGCCTTTTTTTCAAATGTCAGTAGTTGATTAGTTTTCTGTTTAGCATTCATTCATTCATTCACAACCTCCACTATATAGAAGTGTGAAGGATCTTTACATGTTCTTCCATGCAATAGATGATGGTGCATGTTGAGTGGGAACGAAAGGCTAATATGGAATATATTTATGAGCAGGAATTCAAATAAGTGTCTTTAAAATGCTTCTGTCAGTGTTTTATTAACAGAAGATTGAATGACTAATGCAGTACTATGCCTGTAATTTAGTTCACATCCACACTACGAAAAACAAGATTTTAGGACACCTATTCAGACGTTGATTTTCAAAGGGCTGTGAAAATAAACTCACATCACACACTGAAAACAGACCAAGAAGTAATGGTTGCAAAAATCATGTACAGGATTTTTTAAAGACATTTATAATTACTTCCTTAGAGAAAAAATGTTACATTGGACTTGTGCAATTTGCTGTCAATGCAATTCATTAATTCTGGCATCCTGGCAGGTGCCTAACAACCCTCTTCAAGATTGGCAGTCCTAGGCAAGAAGCTTATAAAGTTGCCTTTTCACAAAGCTCAGTTTAGTGGGTCACAAGTTAAGCAGTCTGCATTTGATAATGAAGTTACTCTCCAGATCTGCTGTGAGATCAAAGAGAAATTTTATCTCTGTCTTGAATTCTGCAATTTTGCCAAAAATTATTTTGCTGAAGCCAGTTATGAAAGACTTTAATAAGCTAGCCAAGAAAGTACTATCCTCAATTGTTTTAGTTCTCAATTGGGTAAGATAATATTTGTAAAGCCTAACACAATCCTGTAAAGAGCATCTCCACTGCAGCTTGAAATGGAACAACTGGAGGTAAGCTCCCACGTTTATTCTCCAACACTGATCCACACGTACCCACACAGCACAAAATCCATCACAGTCTAAGGGAACAATGTTAAATAATCCTTTCGAATTAATCCCAAAGGAGCAAGATTACAAGATAGCCAGCTACTTACAGACCTACCCTTACCAGTCGAGTGTTACCTTCTTACATAAGGAGAATTAAGAAACATACTGCTACAGTAACACCTAGACCCAATGCCCCAAGACTCATTAATGTGGGGGCAAAGGGAAGATTCAGTTGTATACTATTACAGTATCAGAAAGTTATACAACCACTCAGACAGGCAAGCAGAGATTTTGCTCAGTTTGTCCCACCAACTGTAGTGGATATTTAAAAAACAAAACCAAAAAAAGCCCATTCCCTCACCTTCAAGTGAAACAAGCATCTTGAACAAATAAAGACAAGCAAAAGCTTGGAATCAAGCAAGTGCTTCTCAAATCTAAGTTGGCAGGTATCCCAACAACACACTTTCCATTTTTTATCCCAGGATGGTTAGCAAGCTGAAAGAAAAACAGTAAGTAATCTTACAGCATAGATATGCCATGGCATAAATTTGCATAGAGTAGAGCCCAAGTTAACAGGCATGTCAAATCTTTCCTTCATAAGCAGTCTGAATGAAACTGTAAGTAGTGAGGCTTCCATCAAAAACTGCAGTCTTGCTCAAATACAGTAAACCTGAAAAAACACAAACTTGCAGAAAGAAAATACAAGCAGAATATTTAGGATGCAAAAAGGACTTGATGAGCTGTGATAATGGGGGTTCCCAATGTCCAGGCAACAGTGCTGAAGGGAGATAGTTCTCCTTCCAAGCATAGAAAGGGTTAATGAACTGCTAGGGTTAGGTTACATTTTATTGGGGGTCAGCATCACAGAGGACATCACAGGTCATGAGAGACTGTTGCCCAATCAGGGGGAGAAACGTGAGAATCTTTGAGATGCTTCAATGAAGAAGTTATATAAACCCTCAAGAGATCAGGAGGCAAGAAGAACAAAGAGACCAACACCGGTAGCAGGTAGGGCCAAGCTAGGCCTCACCTTCTGGCTCTGCCTCAGCACACCATCTCAGAAACCAACTAACAATGTGAGTAGCTTAGGATGTTACTTAGTTAGTCGCCTTAGGATTTCTGTTCTTTTAAAAGCTCTGGCTGATATGCGATGCTATCTTTAACTTGTAACCATCAAGTGAACCTGGGAGGAAGTAGCAATAAATCTATTATCTAGAGTGCCTGTTCTTAGAATAAATGCTTTCCTGTAAAGAACTCCCTGCTTCTCTCCATTCCCATGTGTTTCTTAGCAACACACGTAGATAGGAACCCTCTCTCCTAGAGGGGCTGGGAAGAGGAAAGGGATCTCTAAGCTTAAGGACTGGTGACTCCCTTGCAACATCCCACTGTGCTGCTAAGATAGGGATTTAATTCAGTGGGAAGTGGCAGCGTTTAATTAGTGGAACCTGGGGAGTTTCCATCTCCCACTCAAGTGCAGAAGTCAGCACTGAGTAGGAGAAGGGCCCCAATTCCATGACACCAGCTTGTCAAAAACAACTATTAAAAATTCTTTAAGAACAAAAGGAATAGGAAGTTAGCCAGAGAGACATTCAAATACTTGGATAACAGTGAAATTAAAGATATTTTGAATATGGATAAGGAAACTGCAGAGAAGCTGATTTATCTCTGCTATTGAACATATAGGGCAAATTCCCATTGCAAAACTAATGTCTCTGGGACAGAAGCGAGAAACTAGAACAAATGGAAGTAACAAGAGACCTGACTGGCTTTTTGAAACCTCACTGGCTAATTAAAAGCAGACAAACCACCAGGTCCAACAATTTATCAAATTATCTTCCAATTAAAATACATGACATGTCCCCAGATCAGCTTCTGTTCCACAGGACTAGACAGTGGCTAATGTAACACCAGCTTTTAAGAAGGAATCCAAGAGAGTTAGCTTAACCTCTGTTCCAAGTAAACCAATGAAAAATGTTACTGGGGATAAAAACATCAAGCACATAGAAAGGTATGCCCTAATGAAAAAGAATAACATTACTTCTACAAAGGCAAATCCTGTCTCAGTAGTCTTTTAGGGTTCTCTGAAAATATCAACAAAACATTTAGATAGGAGTAATCCAGTAGGCATTCTCAGCTTCAGGAGTAGGAATTATTTACCCCTTCAGTTGTTATTGGACTGCAGCTTGCACTGCTGTTCATTATTGGATATGGCAGCTAGGGCTGACAGGAATTGCAATCCAACAACATCTGAAAGACCATGACTTTCACTCCATACTTGATAAAGTCCAATATTAAAGACTCTTCAGTGTGTGCAGCACACATAGGATATTAAGGCAAGTCCTTTTATGGACTGAAAAGAGATTAGAGAATAGGAAGCAGGCAGTAGGAATAAACAGACAGCTTTCTCAACAGAAGGATTTGAATGGTGGTATCCATCAGGAAGCTGATACTATAGAGTGGGGAAACGTGTAGAAAAGGGCAAACAAAATGATCAAGGGACTGAAGCAACTGCTATATAAAGAAAGGCCTTTGGAAAAAGGCTGAGGAACAGGAGACATGATAGAGGCGTATTAAATTATACACGTGAGAAAGAAAGCAGATGAGGAGCTTTTCTCCCTCTCTCACAATATTAGACACTGGGATCCTCTACTGAAAGAAAATGGAAGGAGTTGGATTTGGCACCTCCACAGTGACAGATTCTCCCAGCCATCACAGAAAATAGGGTTATCACTGGCTACTGGTCAGAAAGGCTATATATTTCCTCTTGTATCAGAGGCAGTATTCCTCCATATATCACTTGATGGGGAATCCAAGACAAAGGGTGCAGTTGTGCTCATGTCCTGTTGGTGGGCTTCCAACAGACAACTGGTCGGCTACTGATAGTTTTAGTATCAGAAAGGCCCATCAAAATTCTTCTTTTAGTGACAATGATTGAGTGCAGTTTTGAGTGGTAAAAGTATCCCTTGAAGTATGGGTGATGGAAATATATCCCCAGGACTGTGCAGAAAAAATATCACAGGCTATACTTCTTGTATTTTGTGGCCCCCTGTTTTCTCCCCGACTCTCCAAACACAAGAACAGCCATATTGAGTTGGTCCCAATCTAACATCCTGTTATCACAATTGTTGCCTTCAAGTTGTTTCCAACACAGAGTGACACTAGGGCGAACATATTCCACATTTCTCTCCTTCTGTGAACCAGCTTTTTTGACAATAACTTGATCTTATCACTGTGCCTCTTTATCCGAAGCTTGATTTTTTTTCCTCAGCGTTCCTGGCCAAGATCCCCAGGAGTAGAGGTCTTTAATTTTCCTCTCTTCTTTTCCAGAAAATTCCCATTAAGATGGTTGAATCTCCATTGCTAAAATGGTAAAGTTCAATTCTCTCACTTCCACTACTGATTGTCATTGCATATACAGCTACCAACACACCTCTCCCTATGGTACTCAGAACCAAAGAGGCTACCCATTCCTGTTTAAAGCACAATCAGAGAATGTATCTGGATAGAATCAAATATTTTACTTGTGCATTAGGTATACAATAATCTACAAAGGCAGCTTTCCTCTGTACCTGGCTCATACTACCTACTAATGGAAGTGCCTGATCTACCATCTTTTCTGATTTTGTGGAAAAAGGAAAGCTGCAGCAAGCAGATTTTAAACCTACAAGGGAAAGCTGCAGCACGCAGATTTTAAACCTCAGGATCCCAATAAGGGATCACATAATGAGACAAAAATGTGACAGAACATTTCTGTCTCTATGTAGGAAAAGAGAGATGATTCTCTGACCATCATTGTCCAAGGCACTGGCTCCCATGCCACTGTAAGAACAAGTATTCTTCAACCTACCACACCCTCATTCTCTGAAATGAACAGTCTGTCTAAGTCTGTCACCTGTTTACCTCTTCAGGTGTCCAGTCTAATTCCTATCTGCCACCTATATATGGTGATAGCATACATGATTATACTGTTATCAACTGAGCATAAATGTTACCTTTGCTATTCATTTGCACAGAAAACCCTTCACCTCCCTGTTGTGGTGAAACTATCAATGTCACATCCTTTTTAGAGTAGAAGAATTAACGTCACAAACCACTGGGGGCTTTGAATGACATCAACACCACTGTGAACTCTAACCTAAAGAATGCTGAAATATTTCATCGTAATCTGGCATGTTTCTGATGTGAAAGTTGTATCATAGAATCACAGAACTGGAAAAGACCACAAGGGCAATCAAGTCCAACAACCTGTCATGCAGGAATACACCATCAAAGTGTTCCCAACAGATAGCCATCCAACCTCTGTTTAAAAACCACCAAAGAAAGACACTCCATCACACTCTGATGCAACATATTTCACTGTCAAATTGTTCTTACCATTAGAAAGTTCTTCCTAATGTTTAGATTGAATCTATTTTCCTGTAGTTTGAAGCCACTGTTCCATGTCATATTCTTTGTAGTTCAAGGAAATGGTAACATGGCACTGCAATACATAGACATACCACAAAGCTACCCCAGTTGCCTATGAAGGCAACCATGAAGGGGTCAGGAAAATAAATGAAAGCAGAACAGTTTTTAATCTTTAGCTAGCTGAGTCACTCAGTCTGAACAGTTAAAAAAAAATTCTATAAGAACAGGTGAGCCAGTGTGGTGTAGTGGTTGGACTACAGCTCTGGAAGGCAAGGGTTCAAATCCCTGCTCATCCATGGACATCTAATGGGTGACATTGGGCAAGTCATACTCTCTCAACCTAAGAGGAAGGCAATGTCAAGCCCTCTCTGAATAAATATTGCCACTAAAATCTTATGATAGATCAGAGTTAACTTGAAAACACCCTCCCCAAAAAAAAAATTACAAATAAGAACAGTTAAGAGTATCATTCTGATTCTACTTCCAGTTTCCAAGACAAAGGTAATCCATTTATTTTCCATACACATAGTATATTATCAGCTTTGATTTTACACAAATGTTTTGAATAATTAAAGATTGTCATGATTGTCATAAGCACACTTACTTAGAAATGTATTCAACTCAATTTAATCTGTGCTCTCTGTTCTGTAATCAGTTCCATTACAGGGAGTTTAAAAGCATGTCTTAGTAATGGAACTGATTACAGAACAGAGAGCACAGAGTAGAATAAATAAGCAAGTTTTCACAATATTGCATGTAAAACAATGAGATCCCTCAGCTATCAGTATTGTGACCAATACTTTTTAACTTGTTCATAAAATGGACTGGAGTCAGTAGTGAGGTAACTAAGTCCACTAATTACACTAAATTATTTAGGGTGCTAAGAACAATAATGGGTTGCAAAGATGTCCAAAGATGTCTCTGAATTGAAGGAATGGGCATTAAAACAGAAAATAGGATTTAGTTTGAACAAGCACATATTCATACATATCAAGGCTGAAATGTCATACTGATAGTATCTGAGTTGGCAGCAACTGACCAAGAAAGGGGTCTTGGGGCTGTCAAGAGAGCTTAATGAAAATGCTGACCCATTCTGCAGTTGCTGTAAAATAAAAAAGTGAATTCCATGTTAGAAAGGGAATTGAAAATAAAACTGTTCCTATACAAATCCATGGAGTGACCACATCTCGAATAGCATTTCCCTGAAACTAGAAAAAAGATATTGTAGAGCTGGAAAAAAGCACAGAAAAGGGCAGCCAGAATTAGCAAGGGACCAGAGCAACTACGAGGAAAGATTTATTTAGAGCTGTTTAGAAAAATTGCAAGTGACATGGTACAGGTGTATTAAACTGCATATAACATTGAAACAGTAACTATGAAGAAGCAGTTTTCCCTCTCTCAGAATATTAGAACCTAGCTTAAGGATAAGAGAATCAGCAAGTCTAACAGTGCTTTTGTCATACAGCGTTTAAACTGCAGGATTCACTGCCACAAGAGTATTCCCAGGACATAGGAAAACAGTACAACCTGAAAGTCAACTACCATGAAATTAACACACATTAAATCTACAGTTAACTCATTCTCCCTAATTCTCCAGTGAGTCAGCCACTCTTAACAAGTAACTGGTAAATGGGATCACCCATGAAGAAAGGGGATGATTCCGTATGCCAGGACAACCCAGTCACTAAGCATAAAGAAACACAGAGACAGATAGCATACAGAGGGTCTGGTAAGCAGCTGACGAGACACAACAAGGTACTTGTTGTGGAGGGAAGCAGCTGCTATCCAGGGAAAAACCAGCAAGAAAGACAGCACGGCCAAGGGTAAAAGCAATCCACTCTGGACTGCCAGATGCTTTGGGACTTCAGTTCCCACAATGCCTCCACACTGTCTACAGCCACAGAGACTCATACCAACTCTAAGAGGCCAAAAAGGAAAAATAGCCCCTGGGAGGCCAGGCCTAAATATCCTAAAGGTATCGGATCCTGTCTGACCTTGGAAGCTAAGCAGAGCCAGCACTGGTTAGTACTTAGATGGGAGACTGCTGGTGAATACCAGGTTCTGTAGGCTGTGTTTTAGAGTAAGGCACTGGCAAAACCACTATTCCTTGCCTAGGAAAACCCTACGGAGTCGCCATAACTCGACCGACGACTTGAAGGCTCATACACACACACACACACACACATCTAGGAGACCCGAGTCGTCCAACCTTCACCAAAGGAGAAGGGGGAAAACGATAGGAGGAAGGGCAGAGAAAAAGAAGAGGACGAAATGGACAAAATGGAGTCAACAAGAGATGGAGGAAAGGAAGTAGGAGAAGCTCCCTAGAGAAGAGGCAAGAAAGAGTAGGTTTAAAGGGGGGGAGAAGAGCAGCCAGAGGGAGAAGGGCGAGCCGCGAAGAAGAGGGAGGAGGCTCTGAATAGGTTTCACAAGGCCGCGGACTCCCTGCCTCGCAGCCCGAGAGCCCCACCCCTCAGGTCCACCTGGTGTTATGCGGCATTCCTGCGCTTACCGAGGAGGACATAAACGCCGCCGCCGCCAAACCGCTGGCAAAAGGCGGAGGAGGCCAGACTCACCGCTAGTATTTCCCGCCCCCGTCCCGTTTCTCCTGGAAGGCTCCGTCGCAAAGGGAGGGGAGAAGGAACGGCTCTTTCTCTGTTTGAATTTCGTCACCGAAACAAACCCGCGGCGTTGATTGGGAGACGTCAGAGAAAGGCGTCGCGCTCCTGATTGGGCCGCAGCCTGACTGGCAAGCAAGCGGACTTTTCCTCACGCCTCCCTTCTCCGTCGAGCCGCCAGAAGCTCCCTGAGGAAGTCTCGCGAAGGGGAAGGCGGGTGAAGAAACGGCTCCGCCCCTGGCAGAACCAACAAAAGCTCGAGCCGAGGACGGGGGCGCGCGAGTCGTGACGCAACGGAGTCTCGGCCAATGGTAGCGCTCGACTCTGTGTTGGATTTATCCTTCGGGACGCTTAACTCAATTCCACGAACCGGAGAGAGGAGGCCTTGGCTTGTCCTCATGCATTAGGTGTGTGAGGTGATAAAAACGGAGGAGAGAGGGAAGCGGAGCACTTCGCTTCGAGGCAGAAAGTCTGGCAGGGAAGCCGGCCTTCCTCACACCGTGGCCATTTCCGCTCTAGACTGTTATAGCGCTATTGTCCCACTTTCAACATCCTATGGAATCCTGGGGTCTACCTTGAGGCCCCTTCCGAAACTGCAAACCCCAGGATTCCATAGGATGTTGAAAGTGGGATACTAGCGCTATAACAGTCTAGTGCCGAAATGGCCCTAGACAATGAATGTTAAAAGGATGTTTTTCCCCAGAGGGTGGCGAGGAACCGAGTCTCTCTTCCAGGTTTTTGCTTATGAGGCTCCCAAACGGAGCAGCTTGGTTTCCCTCCTCCTCAGGAGTAAAATTTATGATAGAGTTAAGCCTCGGGGTTGACAGAAGTAGAAGAGTTTGAGAGACAAAGGAGAGAGATGGGGCAACAGGCAATCTTAACATTTTTTTTTCCTCTCCTGAGCAGTCTCGTTGCTTTCAGCGAAGCTACCTCTCCAGTATGTGAGGGGAAAATTACAAGATCTGGGTGCGGAAGATCAATAAATAACCTTGGATTCAAGCAGGAAAGAAGAACTTGCTCTTAAATGAAACAGGTAGTTTGATAAGGCTGCAGTCCTACAACTGATCTGGAGGTAATGAAAGGAGACATGTATAGGACTGTGCTGCAACACGTGCAGAGGACCTCTGTTTAAAGACAAATATTGTTAATAGAAGAGCACTCTTCACAATAGCATTTTTTTTTAAATGATCCCTTTAGCATCACAATCATAAACATAGTTACTGGGAATTACTGCTATTGGCTATAGTGAAGCTTACTCAAATGAAGTTAAAGGAAAAAGCTAGCCATTTTTAGTCATAGTCTCACAAAGAAATGCTTCTCAGTAATAGGCCTGAATGTGTGTGTGTGTATATGTGTTTTTTTAAAATAGCTATCATGGCATTTCTTGTGATTCTCCCTACTGCTTTTAAGTATGCTAAAAAAAAAAATTAAAAATGCAGTGATACCTTTATTAGGTCAACCAAAAGGTGCAAGAGACATCACACAAGGTTTTGAACCTCACAGGCTTCATTATTGGGCATGGATGTTACAAGTCATTTTAGGGGAAGAAATGTGATGATGGATAATCACAGAGCTGCACCTTTCCTGATACGTTAGAGCTGAGTTTAAGAAGGTGGTAGAGGGAAGTTTGGTGCAGATAAAGGCCATACTTCTCATTGGCCATGAAGTAATTAGAAACAAAGCTAGTTTCTCCATTGCGAGAAATAAGGGCAGTTCCTTTTGAGATCTATCCCATGACTGTACTGAGCAAGGCTATAAGCCACTTTGTAAGTAAAATTCAGTGAGTCCCTTGAGAAGCCTCTGTACTGATACATCCAGAGACAGATTTAGGCGCTGTAAAAGGTAAAACATGCTAGTGATAACCAGTTTCATTTTTTTTACTTTATTTGGAAGTAAAATCCTCAGAAATTCCAATCCATCTGCCCCTTTAGTTCAAGATTCTCCTGGTGTGACTGAATTTGGTATCTTCAAATAAAAAAAATATGTATTCAGGGGTAACTCTGCAGCTGAATATAGCAAAATCTAAAAACAATAGAACATTGTGATTATAACTTTACTAGCCAACCAAAAGGCACAAAAATATATTATGCATACCTTTTAGATACATGTATATATGTGTGTGTGTGTAAATCAGATTCAGATTAGTTTCATTTATCTATGGCACAATATGATATTGATGCAAAGTACCTGCTGAAATAAATCAGTGGATGCCTAAATTATTGTTAAAACCCAGACAAAAAAAAATGTAAAAGGCAGAAAGTGAAAATACAGGACCTAAAAATTAATACTGCTAGTACATTGCTGCAAGTCAGCATTAACAATGGCAACGAAAGCTTTAACAACTGATCTCCATTAAACTCTGCTGCCAACATTTTTGGAAAATTAAAGCTTATCTTTGGGGGTGAATTACAAAGGTAGCTACCTTAATTATGATAGGTTTGCTATAGTCTACCAACGTGTCTTAAACAATATCAGGTACTTCTTGCTTTCAAAACATCTCCCAAGAAACAGTTCCTGGGATCATGGTATAATGGACAGTATAATAAATAATGGATTCCATTTCCACTTTCCACTTAAAAGTTGGGAGAGGACTTTAGATCAGTGTTTGTCAAGATACATGATGTGGCACTGGCAATATTTTCTTTAGTATTCTAGCAACCCTTGTGTAGTTGTGCCTATTGGCCACAGTAGTTTCTTTCCTTCCTAGAAACTTGCCAGGGACTGGCAGCCAGTGGCTTGTGAACCAGCACCAGTCTATGAACTGTCACTTTTAGAGTATTTTAGCTATCAAAACAAGCGCTGCCAAGGAACTTCTTTTGGCTCTTCCAAAAGTTAAAACTACTTGTGCTACTCTCCAAACTGGAAGTTGTGCTGAGTCTACAGGTATTGCCTCCTTTTTGACAACTCATTTTTTGACATTCTGATCTTTCAACCTTTGTAAATTATAAACATCTAACGGGGGGGGGGGGGTTGGCATAGGATCCATTCTTTCTTCAGTCCTCTTCTTGCCTTCTTTCTGTAGGGAACATGAAGGAATTATGAAGGCTCACTTGGGGCCATGTGCATATGCTTCTTAAAAAGTCTCACAGTCAGCTTTCCCTCTTACCTTGCTTTGAACCACAGTGTGAGCTGAGAAGGCAAAAGGAGTGCCAAGCAAACAGGCAGCACGTACTCATACTTCCAAGCAAGCCTCCATTATTCCTTCATGTTCCTTACAGGAAAAAGACTGGGTTCCGCTTTTTGACCAATTGGACTTTCTGACAGTGCTGTGGTCCCTAACCTGTCAGATAAGTGAGGGATGCCTGCATATGAAATTTCCAGTCACCATTTAAAACAAAGGATACCCCAAATTTTGAAACTGAAGCATTGCTTAATCAGGTGTCCATCAAAGCAGTGTTTCTGAAGGCACTTTGTGGAAGCAGGAGGAGAGATTTGTCAGTAATTTATAAGATTCTCCCACTTGCTCAATTTATTTAGGAGTCTCCTTGATCGTACCTGAGTAGAAAATAAGAGACCCACAACATCATCTTGTGTGAATGAGTAATATATATTCTGAGAAATTTTCCTGAAGTTTACACAAACCCTGTCAGATAGCTAGCTGATACCTAACTCACTCACCCACCCCAGATTGGGACTTAACGTGAGGAAAACTGAATTATGGAACTCACTGCTGTTAAAAAAAAAAAAAACCTATGGCAAAGTATGTATCTGTTTCCAAAGCATTAAGCATGAGTATAAAACTATATGAATAATTTCCTGCTGATATTGATGAATTCTGACTCCATTTGCCACTTGCACCAGTCAAATCTCCAAGGGAAAGGCATTCCAGAGCCAGGGTGTGGCAGCTGAGAACTGCCACTCCTGTGTGTCTACTGCTCACAGCTATAGGCCAATGAGCTGGCAGTTAATAAGCTAAATGTAGGACATTAATCCAAAACTCCTAAGAGAAACAGTATAAAAAGCAGGATGTAATTCATCATTAATTTTCTTTTTGGAGGAAGCAATGAATAATTTTGATGATTTTCTTCCTGCTGTGAGAAAGTCTTCAAAAACTACACAGTTTTTGGAGCCTGTTAGGCACAAAATTTACATTTACTTGTTTTAGACAAAAACCAGCATTTTCTGCACAGCAAATTTTATTTTCTGTGCAGAAATATTTTCTATGTAGAAATAGTTGTTTCTTGAGCAGAAAATGCTGTTTTCTATGCAAATCAATAGTGTGTAAATTTTGCTTGGAATGTCCCCTATTACAGGATTTTTTTATACAGGAAACATCTTCTGCATAGAAAATAATATTTTCTAATATTTGTGCAGAAAATGTTTCCTGTGTAGAGAACACTGTTTTCCATGCATAGGAATCGCTTGTGAATTTTGTAAGTCCTGAACTGTGAGGATTCTGAGAGTTTCTCAACACTCAAAAAACATGGTTTTTGACCCATTTTTTAAATATTCCTTCCAATCGTGATACAAAGTGTAAGTAGCAAAATCCATGATTAGTAGAAACAATACAGTTTGGCTGTTAGTAGAGACTGTAGCCAGAAAGGAGCATTGAAAGGAGCAGACAAGCTGGAATCATTAACACCAGAAGCTGTAGCACTTACCCAGCAGAGAAAAGACTCTGAAGGTAGTTGTCCAAGGGAGCTTCTGGCCAAAGTAACAGGAGTAAGTAATTGGTTTCAGGTAGCAAGAAGAGTTTTAATCAGTGATGATGGGAATTCTCCAACCTCCCAAGCCCCACTCCTGTGAGCCTTGGGGGTAAGGGTGGGGGAAAGAAAAACATCCCTTGATTTGGCCAGGTTATGTCTTCTGCTGTGGCTGAACAGGCTGCTCTGTATTGTTTATAGCATGGATTTGCGTCCCTGGAGCACCCTCCCCTTTGCATTTGACATGACTGTTTAGCCATGCAGAAGGTGAGAAGGAATCATCCTTGCTCCCCAGCCCCATGAGGCATAAATTTCTGTCTCCTGCTTCCTAATTTCAAGCCTAGCCTAGCAAGCCAGCGGAGTCGGCTGTCATCAGTGTGCATCTGTCCTAGTTGCATGTCACTCACAGTCCCTCCCTCAATTGCTTAAGATTTTTTTTTAAAAAAAAAACACCTTTCTCTTTCTCTCTATTCAAACATTGAGCATTGTCTGCAGGCATCAAGCTCAGCTCACTTGGATATATTGTGTATTTTCTTCCTCCTATCTTTGTATTGTACTTGTAAGGCAGTTGCAGGAAAGCACATTGGAGGACTCACACGCTGGTCAGGAAGGATTTCTGGGTATCAACAATACCACAGTTGCTAGTTGAGCCAATGGGGTTGATCAACCGAGATGCTTTGGTGCTATCTGATCCATTTATGTGTGGGTGATGTAGGAAGAGTGTGTTGTGAGTTCATTAGCTGCTTCTAAGTATGGACAGCTTGCAGGCTGCCCAGATTGGTGAACTGTAGCAGTGTTTTATAGGGATGGTATAGGCATGCCTGCCCTTTTTGCACTGTTTCTGTGTGTATGTCCATGTGCGTGTGGCCATTTTTGCACCACACTGTTATAATGCTATATTTCCATATTTAACATCCTGTAGAATTCTAGAGTTTATAGTTTACTGAGGCCAAAGAGCTCTCTGGCTGAGAATTCTAAATTCCCCTCCCTAAACTGCAAACCCCAGGATTCCATAGGATGTTGAAAGTGGAATAATAGCACTATAACACTGTAGTATGGAAATAGCCTCTGTGTGTGTTTGTGTGTGTTTGTGTTCATATACAAATTAGCTTTGTATTTCTTTTATCTCTCTTCTGAGTTTAGGGAGGGACATTTAGAATTCTCAGCCAGAGTAGTCTTTGGCTTCAGTAAACTACAAACCTCAGAATTCCACAGGATGTTGAAAGTGGAATAGCACTATAACAGTGTAGAGCAGAAATGGCCAAAGTGATTGTGCTTTTTAGTTGTACACTACCCTGAAATATTCCAATAGGAGGAAGGACATAAATATTTAAATAAATGAATAAATAGTTCTCAACGTAACAGTTGTGTTAGGAGGTAGTGTGATTCCTGTACATATCTAAAAAGAGGGAATAAAATGCCATTTTTAAAATTACCATTTACTTCATAGAATCAGAGTTGGAAGAGACTACAACGGCCATTGAGTCCAACCCCCTGCCATGCAGGAAAACACATTCAAAGCACTCCCAGAAAATGACCATCTAGTCTCTGTTTAAAAACTCCAAAGAGTCCACCACACTCCAAGGCAGCATATTCCACTTCTACTTCATCCATCCCTTGATCTTTGTGACCTACCTAATTTCAGAAACAAAAAGATATGACATTCCCATCTGACGCTGGAAGAGAAGTACTAAGTCCACATAATTTGATGATGGATAATAAACATATAAGCAGAGACTGAACCTAATTTTCCACAAGTATAATATAATGGAGTTGCTAGTCTCTTACTTTGTTTGCTTTGTTCTTCAAGTTTAAGATGAAGAATTATAGAAAGTACCCTCAGCAAAGATGTGCAGAAGCTGTATATGTGAAAAGACTGGCTTTGGCACACCAAGAGTTGAAAAAGTGAGGGAGAAACAACACAGGGAATGTAGCAATTTTACAAGCATGTCTAATGATGTTTCTTAAATAGGTGGAGGAACATGAAAAAGCTAATAAGATTAGAGGAGAGGGTTAATTTCATAAAAGCTGAAAAATAATTTGGGTATTAAGATAAACTCATAACGTTTTGGTCAAAGGAATGATAGTTACTCTTATAAATACCACAAAATATGGACATCATACTTTGTAGCAGTAATACATGTTTAGCTTGAATTTCTTTCTTTCCTGTGTCAAGTTACCATGAGTTGCACCTACTTTCATCCAGTTTAAGACTTTCTCAACAACACAAAAGAGTTTAAATTCTGGATTTTTATACGTGTGTTTTGTATTCTCATTGGCATCATCCTGACACCATTTTGTTCTGAAAAAGACGCCAGAGCAATAGGCATGGAAGACTGCAAACAATGAGAAAAGTGATCTGTGTATCT
Source organism: Cyclura pinguis (assembly GCA_030412105.1). Taxonomy (NCBI): domain Eukaryota; kingdom Metazoa; phylum Chordata; class Lepidosauria; order Squamata; family Iguanidae; genus Cyclura; species Cyclura pinguis. The sequence goes on from CM059599.1 coordinate 127,522,713, forward strand.
GCAATGGGGCCAAAATAATTATATCCATGCTTCCTGCATTGAATAAAGATAGCGGCTCCTGTGGAACTATGGAAGCATGTGAATGTCTGACTCCCAAGTTACTATCCCGCCAACCCAAAAGGATGCGTGTAAACTGGCCAGTCTGTCTGCCTTCTGCTAGCGTTTCTCTGAATCCAATTTACTTTCTTCAGAATCATTCTGTAACATAGAAATAATGCTACTAAAATGCCTTCTAAATATACAAGTATAGGATGTGCTCTGCTTTCTTGTTTTATTTAAAATCTTGGATCTGTTGACACTAAAAATGTTTTTGCTGTATGGTTTTATATGGGCGATGGTTTCTCCTTTGGTTTTAAATATGCTGCAGAACTTTTTGAGTTACATTTCAATGTCATATGAGTTGAACATCTACTCATTTAATGGAAGTTTATCTTCCCTTCCTATCCTCTGCGGCCTTGTCACAGCACTCCTTTCTTTGCAGATTGGGTTCCACACAAATTTATACAAGGTTTTACAGGAAAAGAGGGGATCCAGTCTGTCCTCAGTTCTCCTGGCAAAAGGATACTTTGGGATATAACTCTTTTATTGCACCAGATTTGCCTTAAGTCAGGCCATTCCTAAGTGTGATTAAAATGAGAAAGGAAAACAAAAGTATGTGTATGTAGGATGTGATTCTAATAAACTGTTAAAAAGAGGAAAAGGAGGTGGGGGAGAGAACCTAGACAACTACTGATAGATCAGCTTCATGTCAATGTGAAGAATGGCTCTAAAACAGATTGCTAAACAGTTTGTGAGCAGTTAGAAAACAATTTTGTGATTACTGAGAGCCAGTATCAGGTTTTCAAAAACAAATAATGCCAGACTAATCTGATGCCTGTTTTGGACAGACAGAATATTGGGAGACCAAGGAAATACTGTGAATATAGTATACCTTGATTTTGGTAAAGCATTGACAAAGTTCCCATGATAGTATATCACAAAAGGTGGTAGATTGTGGGACAGACAGTGCTATGTTAGGTAGATTTATAGCTAGTTGATGGACCAAAGAGTGCTTGCCAGTGGTTCTTCATCAGCATGACACCTATTGTGATAGTTGTACATATGGAAAGGATCTAGGGGTGTTGGTAGACTGCCAGCTAAACACGAGTCAATAATGTGATACACTAGCCAGAAAAGGCAACACAATTCTAGGCTGCATCAACAGAAGTACTGTGCCTAGTTCAAAGGAAGGAGAGACCACTCTGTTCTTTTTCTCCCTGCATATTTTGTCCATTTCTGGGCACCACTCCTTAAGAAGGGTATCCATAAACTGCAACATGTTGAGATGAGGATTGTAGAGCATTTGAAAACAAAACCTAATAAGGAATGGTTGAATGGGCCTGGAGAAGAGAGGACTGAGAAGTGATCTGATATCCTTCATGAAATATCTGAATGGCTATGTAGATTGTGTGAATGAACTTTTTCTCTGCTGTTCCAGAAGACTAGATCTTAACCAATGGGTTTGAGTTACAGGAGATTCCAACCAAGGTTATTCCAACTAAATATCATGAAGGAAGTTCTTTATGGAAAGCGCCAGTCAGCTTTGGAATAGACCACCTTGAGAGGTGATAGACTCCTTAACTCAAGGTTTTCAAACATAGCTTGAATGGCTACCATACTTTAACTGTGGATTTCTGAGCTGGAAGGGATTTGATTTGATTGTGACCCCTCCCAGCTGTATGATTTAATGAAGAACAATTCACTAAATGAAAGTTTCACTTGCACTGGAAATTTGCGTTGATTCTATGCTTTATCACTGTATTTTGTCTGTTTTCCAGTATGACTGAATCTTGCAAAACTTTCCATATTTTCCCATGATTATAATCACTGAATAACCCACATGTACTTATTCTTCTTGCTTTACAGGATCGGCTGCATCAACCTTTATCAGCACTAGAGAAAAATATACTTTAAGACCATACGTTTCTTTCACACTAGACAGTCACAGCATTTTGATACAACTTTAATTTGCACGGTCTCATTCTACAGAATCCTTCATTCTACAGAATCCTAGGACTGGGGTTTGGTGAACCACTAGAATTCTGTAGCAGAGAATCCTATGTTTCTCAGAAAACTACAAGTGCCAGAATTCCATAGGATGAAGCCACAGCAGTTGAAGTAGTACTGAAGTAGTATTGTATGCGGTATAATTATCTAGTGTCAAAAAGACCTTTATGTTAAGGCTATCTGACAAGCTATTGTGTGAACAAAATCTGTAATAATAGTTAAATACAGGAGGTGTGGACATTTCCAGAAACTGGACAACATATTTACTGTATAAATCTATAAATGGATAACACGAAGATTCTTTGCTCATCTTACTAGTTGTAGGACCTAGCATTGCTCAGAAGAATCATTAACCAACATTAGTTGAGGTGTTCAGTTTCAACTGCTCTGGAGAATGACTCCATTTCTCTTTGGGTCTTAAATACCTTCATATTGCACATCAGTTACAGTTGCCCTTCAGAGAACGTACCTCTCGCAGTTGGCCACAATGCACACTATATGAATGAAAAGATATTTGGAATAGCCTATACCACCCCCCAACTCAGTCTATGCCACATACCCTGCTTTTTAAGTCAAACCATCTCAAACTTTCTTGTTTTTGTATTCTTTCAAGTCATTTCTGACAGTGACCTGTTACCCTGTGTACTGGGGGTCCCGGGAGGGACACCAAAATGTGCTCAACTAAAGGTGGGGAAAATTAGCTCAGAGCACTGCTTAGCGTTATGAGAGGCAGGGTAACGTAGTGAGATCTTGAACCCTATGTCTACGGGGTCGGGTCGAGTCAAGGAGCACACAGAAGTTGAAACAATAAATGATATTTTATTAAACACAAGCAAAACAGTGTATGTGACACACTCATACAAGATAACTAAAGAAATAAAGGTTGGAATGGTATAGAGGGATTTTTAGAGGAGTTGCTGGTTTGGGTGGTACTTCACCTGTCCTGAAGCCCGGAAAAAACAGAGAGTGAGGCTGGGGTGCGATGTAGCTCAGCACGTGGAGCTGAGGGGAGGCTTGCCAAGCAAAGCGGCAGCAAGGCGGCATGAAACTCGGGAGCGATCCGAGGAAAGTCTTGGAATCAAGGGTTTTTATAAGGAGAATGTGACTGCAGGCTATGCCGTACTTGGGGGAAAACAATAGATTTAGAGTTGGAGACAAAGCCTCCGAAAGGTCAGAATCTGAATGATTGAGTTATCGTAGAGGTTCTCAATAGAGTAGCCAGTATGCAAACACAGAGTACTTGGGTATTGCATAGTTTACCCATCAAGCTGCCATCGCAGGGCAGAGGCTCTTTTGTAGGTTGCGTGCATACCTAATTAGAGTACTTGCCTGGAGGTCTCCTAAAACAGCGAGTCAGCTATTTTCTGGCCTGCCTGTATTGTCTTAGGAATATTACGGCGATTAACGGCCGAGCTTGGTGGCGTGCTTGTCCGGTGGCCTCGCAAGCACGTGGAGGGGAATAGAGAAGTGAAGCCGAATTATATCAAAAGGATATCTTGTAATATCCCCAAAGCTCAGACTAGCCAGGGCAGTAACAGACCCTAAAGTGAACCTATCATGGGATTTTCTGAGGCTGAGAGTGTGTGATGAACCCTGGTTCCCTGGGTCATAGTCCAGTGCTCAGACAACTACACCACACTGGCTCTCAAATTTAGCCCTACATAATTGGTTTAGCATCTTGTTACCCTAAAAGGTGGGGGACCTTGAGGTCCTCCAGCAGTGCCAGCATCTCCTTACAATTTGGAGAATTATGAGCTCAAAAGAGGCCTGAGAGAGGAGAGTAATGGCAGGATCTTTTCATCTGTGTATCCCAATACTAACTGTAAGGATAACTGGTTAAAAGTTAAAACTGGTGTTTTATTGGAAATTAGTAGAAATACACACAAGAAATCAAAAGTCTCATGAACCATACAGTGCTAATGAAGGAAAAGGCAAGAAAGGTTGGATAGAGATTTAAGAAGAAGATTCAAGAGGAGTGGCTCAAAGTTTGAGGGCAGTATAGAGGAATGGGAATCTGACAATCTGTAGTGTGACATCCAAAGTGCTAGCAAATTACCTGGGCTGGAGTTGGGGTTTTTATACTCTTTTTCCTTCCCTGAAGGGGTATGTGTCAATGGCTTCCTTGCTGATCAGACAAAGGGGTCCAGAAGGGGCTGATTGTCTTAATTTTAGGTGACAAAACATTAGTGGGAGTCATGACAGCCCCTTAATGTCTAGGTCAGGTAAAGTGAATGGGGAGGGTCTCTGTAGGAAATACAGCAAGGATGCATGCCTGCTGCACCTGAGCAGTTTCGTCTCCAATTGTATTTAGAGGTTGGGTGATTGAAAGGATTATCCAAAACCAGTTAATGGCAGGGGTTTGTGTTTAATCCTCTTAAACTTACAACCTGGCCACGCTGAGGTTATCCTAACCTAGCCCACACTTTACAGCCAGTGTCCTGTTACTGCATGTTTCCCAAACAGAAGTGTCCAGTTTTATAAAAAGACATTTTTGTTGCCAATTTTACCATCCAGTGGGATGGGAGTGTAAGTTAACACTTTTATGTGATGCAGTAAAAGGCAGACACATAACTTTTATTCATGAAGAGGTTTAAGTGGAAAAGGACTAAATTATGTACCTTAATATCAAACGTATTAATTGCAGCTAAAATTCCAACTCATAGATTTAAGTAGAGCAACAATAGCTGCCCTGGATCCAAGAGAATTTAGGATGTAGTGATGGGAGCCTCTGAGCAGTGATGAGCTCAAGTGGATATGGAAGGGCATTACCCTAGGGGTTCCATTTGTGCAGATTCATCAAAATGAAAAGCCTGGCAAAGCTGTGCATGAGTTTCAGGGCACAGCTTTGGTGATCTGCTGCTTTGCTCCCTCCCCAAATCCTGTTTAGGTTTTCCCTACAAGCCTCTCTTTTAAAATGTAAGGACAGTTTCATCCTTTGGAACACAGATGATGCTGGATTGCAGTTTCCAGAAGACTTAAGCAGCATAGCCGATAGTGAGGAATGCTTGGAGTTATCTTTAAGGGCCACACAATTCCCACCAATGTACAAGATAGGGAAGAGAACATGATTCATCCAGGAATGATTAAGTACCTTTCACTGTGTTTGTGAACAAAAGATACAGCATGGACCCCAAAAAGAGGGAGCTTCCTACCTCTGTCTCATAATTCCTAGTTTTGACCTGCATTGGTGGATAATGGCGTGTTGAAACACTGACTTTTAGATAGCTCTTTAGCACCAAAAGCCCTCACATCAGTTCTTACTAGTTTACTTCAAACCAGAATTATGAGCTTAAGACTCATGTGCTTAGGGTTCATGTCTTTCATTATCTTGCATTGTCTAATCCAGTTACTTTCTCTTTCATACAAACCATTATATCAAAACTTTCCCTGCAAATTAGAAATTGAAGCTGGTTTACGGCTTGAAAGGATAGTCATGGTTTGTTGGTTTTAATAAAATGGGAAACTACATTTTCTGCACTAATGAAATTGTACAAATCTCTAAGGCTTATTTGCATAATGTCGGATCTAGAGCTGGAGTTACATGTGAACCATCCTTTAAAATCCATAAAATATCAACATACAGCTGTCAGCTGAATATACTTAGGGCCTTTCTCCACTTTCCATGCTATTATTCCACTTTCAACATCCTGTGGAATTCTGGCATTTGTAGTTTACTGAGGCCAAAGAGCTATCTGGCTGAGAATTCTAAAGGCCCCTCCCTAAATTGCAAACCCCAGGATTCCATAGGATGTTCAAAATGGAAAAATAGCACTGTAACAGTGTAGGGCGGAAATGCTCTTAATGCTAAATACAATGATCTGTGGATCCTATTGATTCTTATAAGCTTACTTTCATGTAAATATAGCTCTGCACTCCCTTAGCTAAAGAAAATTTCAGCTGTTTGACCTTTCTGTGTCTCCACCATAATGCAAAACACAATTCAGCTCTAATTCCAGTCAAGCAGGAATTTCAGCATTACCTTTAGCTTCAGAAAGCGATATATTGGTTATATCATGAAGAAGTCCCAATAGTCAGTCTGGATCTCTGTATGTTTCTTTTTTGAAGATAATTAATGCAGAAATTTAGATAGATAGATAGATGATATAGATAGTAAGACATAAATTAGTTGTAAGATTTTGCAGATTTTCTTGTGAGAATCAGGTCAGGTAGGGGATATTGTAATGCACTGTGGTGACATTGGGAGACTACTTCTCATGATTGAAATCTTGATTTATAGAGTGCGTTTAGCATCTTCATTAAATTGCTGTGTGAGATCATTCTTTCAGAAATAAGAAGTATGTGTTATCAATAAGTCAATGGCATCCAGTTCTGTCTCGTAGCAACCCTCTCTAATGTGACCCAGCTCTACTTCCATCTTCTTATCCTAGGGAAGATGTGAACATTTCTAACCTCGTAATCTGGTACGATGTGGGCAAGCAGGTATAGTTCAGACAAAATGGAAATATTATTCATGGGGAATGATGATTGAGGAGTAGGCTTCCAACCTATTTTTATGGGGTTATACTCCCCTCTGGCTTCATGGTTTTAGGATGTCTTTGGATCCATTCTGGATGGCTTTATGGGGCAGTGGGTAGGAGTGTGTTTTGCCATTATTGCACCCTTATTGTTGTTGTTGTGCACCTCCAAATCATTTCTGATTTCATATAGTGCATGTCTGTTACACTCCAGTGCAGAGAGCATCAAACAAATTCAGCTTTATTGAGTTCAAGTTGTTTCCAACATATAGTGGCCCCGAGGCAAAACTATCATGGGGTTTTCTTGACAAGCTTTGTTCAAAGGCAGTTTGACAATGTCTTCCTCTGAGGCTGAGAGGGTGTGACTTGCCCAGAATCACCCAGTGGGCTTCCATGGCCAAGCAGGGATTTGAACCCTGGTCTCCCAGAGACCTCATCCAACACTCCGACCACAACATCACTCTGGTTGTGATAACTGAAGCCCCGGTCAGAGCTGCTGATGACGAGCAGCAGCTGTTGGTCCCTGTGGCTCTGGCTGGAGATGAGTCCTGCAGCTCAAGAGTTCCCCCTGCTGCCATGGACCAAGCAGGCTCGGACGTTCCTCTGCCTGCTCCTTAGGGCAACAGGGATCCGATTCTGAAGATGCTTTGGAGCCTGTGCCAATCAGCCCACAAACAAGGCAGAGGCTCAAGAGAGCTGAGCAAAGGGAGGCTTCCTTGATTAAGTTCAAGAAGCAGTGACTAGCCACACCTGTGCCTTGGGCTACAGAACTGCCTGCCTGGAAGCTTTCCTTTGCTTGTGGCAAACTTCTTTCAAGCCTTCCTCTTGCCTGTTCCTTGCTCCCAGCACCTGGTTCCTGCTACCTTGAATTGATCTCTGGACTCTTGGCTTTTGGAACTCTGACTATGGCTTTCGCTTGACGCTCTGCTAAATGAACTCCCTTGTGTAAACTGCTTGCTTGTCTTCTCCCAGCTGGACTTTGCTGGCTCTCACACTCCCTTCTCTGGGCTGGCTCGCCGCCCAGGTCTCTGACCTTGATACTGGCGGTCATTGTACTCTTAGAGCAAAAGTGGGCAAAGTGTAACCCACATCTACCGTCCGCTTCTTTTCTGCAGGCCTGTCTCCCAGAAATTTTTAAAAATTGTGATTTTGTTGTTTATTAGTGTTCCAGTAATCTAATCAAGATGCAACTAAAATATGAATGCCAAAATTGATCTGAATTTTCTAAGGTAACAGTGGACAATTGCTGTGGGGTTGGGGATGTTTTTCAGGGGAACCATTTGCTCAAGGTGGCACTTTTCATGGGTTTGTGGGTGTTGTTAAAAGTTACATACATAAAAAAGTTATATATGTAAAAATCCATTGTAACAATCACTACAGCAGAAGATTAAGAAAATACAGAAGGAGATGGCGATAATAACAGTTGAAGATATAGAGAAAAAGATGAAACAGATGAAATTAACCCAATTTGAACATGCTAATAAGATGGGGAAATGGTTAGCATACAAACTTAAGAAGAAGAAAGACAAGAACATAATTGTTGAGCTGAAATGTGGAAAGAAGTTGATTACTCAACAAGAAAAAATAAAACAGAAATTTGAAGAATACTTTGGAAAACTGCTGTATGAAATAAAATCCCCTCATCAATATGAGAAAAATCTGTCTAAATTTCTTCAAAAAGTAAAGATCCCAAAAATATCACTGGAAGCACAAAAACAGTTGAATAAATCAATAACAATTTTACTGAAATTGAAGAGGCTTATAAAGGATTTGAAAGTGGACAAGGCACCAGGACCAGATGGGTTCACCACATTATATTATAAGAGATTTATAAAAGAATTAACTCAACCAATTCAAGCAACTTTGAAGGAAATAGAAAAATATGGTAAACCAAAATCCTGGGGAGAATCTAATATTGTACTGATACCCAAAGAGGGTAAAGATAAAAAAGAAGTTAAGAATTACAGACCAATCTCCCCGTTGAATGTAGATTATAAAATTTTTGCAGCCGTGTTGGCAAAATAGTTGAGACAGATATTACAGGATAAAATTCAAGAAGGTCAAACAGGCTTTCTCCCAGTAGATATATGAGAAGCAATATAAGGACAATCCTAGATGTAATTGAATATTATGATAAAAACCCAGGGAAGAAAGCAGTACTCATTTTCTTGGATGCAGAAAAGGCATTTGACAGTGTTTCCTGGGCCTTTATACGTCGGGTATAGAGAGAATATGATATGGGAGAAGATTTTTGTAAATGGATTGAGATGATATATCAACAACATCTGCGAGATTAATAATAAATGAAGATATTTTGACAGGCTTCGTAATTAATAAAGGGGTATGGCAAGGGTGCCCATTATCACCATTATTATTTATAGCTGTTTTGGAATTACTGCTGAATATAATAAATGAGGATTCACAGATAAGAGGCTTGAAAATAAGGAAAAAGGAACTGAAATTAAAAGCTTTCGCAGATGACATAATTATATTTTTGGAGGATCCACAAGAATCAATTCAGGCGCTGATGGAAACTTTGTAAAGATATGGTCAAGTGGTAGGATATAAGATAAATAAGGAAAAGACGATGATGATGATATTGAATATGACTAAAAAAGAGCAAGCCGATTTGGAGAGTAGATCTGGATGTCAATTAACTAAGAAAACAAGATACTTAGGAATTATGTTAACGAAAAGGAACCAAGAATTATTCAACAACAATTATTTGAAGATATGGAAAGAGATTAAAAATGATATGGAAAAATGGAAAAATCTAAATCTATCTCTCCTGGGAAGAATAAATGCTTTCAAAATGTCCTTACTACCAAAACTTATGTTCCTTTTTCAGAATTTACCAATGATAGGAAGAGAGAAAGTATTTAAAGAATGGGAAAAGGATCTTCAAAAGTTTATTTGGCAAGGGAAAAAGCCAAGGATAAGATTCAAAACGCTTCAGGATGCAAAAGAAAGAGCAGGATTTGATCTTCCATCACTGAAAGTTTATTATTACGCATGCTGTCTAGATTGGATTAAAGACTGGATTTAATTAGAGAGAACAACCACGAAAGATTTGGAAGAAAAAACAGATTTGGATGGCATGGATATTTATGTTACGATAGATTAGCAGTGAATAAAGAGTTTAATAATCATTGCATCCGGAAGACGCTGTTAAAGGTTTGGCTACAAATAAAGCGGAAATATTATACAAAACTTCCAACATGGACTTCACCACAAGAAGCATATAAAATTGCTCCAACAAAACAAGGGAATTTATTAACATATCAAGGCATATTGAAATGGGAAGGAAACAAACCAAGAATGTATACAGTAGAAGAACTAAAGGCTGATGGGCATGAGCTAAATTGGTTCCCATGGCGACAACTAAAAGAAAGGTTTAAAATGGATCAAAAACTGTATGGATTTGAGAGAAAAGAGAATGAATTGGACATATTGATGAAGGGAAATCAAAAGAAAAGAATTTCGAAATTCCATAAACTGTTGTTGAAAAGAGAAATGGAATCAGAAGTAGTTAAAGATACAATGGTTAAATGGGCTCAGAATGTGGGACACCCGATCGAATTAGAAGTTTGGGAGAAAGTATGGAAAACTGATATAAAATTTACTCCAAACTTAAATTTAAAAGAAAACTTTTACAAAATGTTACATAGATGGTATATGACCCCAGAAAGACTGCAAAAAATAACTAAAAATGGGAATGCGAAATGTTGGAAGTGTGATAAAAAGACTGGGTCTTTTTTTCATATGTGGGGGACTTGTGGAAGGGCAAGAAAATTCTGGAAGGGGATACATGATGAAATTCAAAGAATCTGTAAAGTGAACTTTGAAATGATATTGGAATTGTATTTCTTAAATATGTTAGGACAACAAAAGGAGATTAGAAGTCAGCAGAAGATATTGTTATATTTGATAACAGCTGCAAGGTTGATATACCCGCAACATTGGAAAGAAAAGAAAGAGATTGATTTAGGAGAGTGGAAATTAAAAGTTCTGGATATGGTAGAGACAGAAAAGTTAGCATTTTCATTGAAAAATAAACCTATCCAGAACTTTGAAAGGGAATTGAAAGGATTTTATCCATTTTGGAATGGATAAAAATATAAAAGTATATGAAATCCAAGAAAGAGATAACGTAATTGTCTTTCTCTTCTGCAAATGGAAATGTAATTGTTATTCTTTCTTTTTCCTTTGGAAAATAGAAACAAAGAAGACTCAACTGGAGTAAAATAATATGGAAGTGGGGGGGAGGGTGCGATATATCTGATAATGGGGTATATCCATTCCTTTTTTTTATGCAATGAAATTTTTAATAAAAATATTTTTTAAAAAAGTTATATATGTAAAATAGGTTTAAAACTAACTGAAATATATTGATTTCATTAAATATTTTAAAATTAATTAAAATGGCCCCCCCTTGATAACTTTTAAATTTATATTTAAGTAAACCTTTTGTTTGTGATTTTTCCAATTCCTTTCTCTGATATATAACCTGCAGCACCTGATAGTCATTGGAGGTTTCCCATCCAAGTACTAACCAGGGCTGATCCTGCTTAACTTCCAAGATCAGACAAGATCTGGAATCTGTAAGATATTTAGGTCACAGTAAGCCTTAAATATTTTTAAATTGGCTTTAATATGATATTGATTATGATACTGAACTAAAACAAACTAAACTGCCTAAGATATTGGTTATTCTATTGACTCTAGTGCACTTATTTTCCTTTCATATTGACAATAGTTCATTTAGCAGTTTGCCACTGCATTTCAGCCATAAAGTGTGATGCCTTGTTTGAAAAAAATTCTGGGGAAACAGGCTTGACCTCATAGGCCATACCAAGCCCACTCCTGGTGTAGTGTAATTGTAAATGTGATTGCTGCCTCAGGGATCTTAAGAAGATTTCATCAGTCATATCTATGATTGAAAATTATAGCTCTGTTCTCTCCACTTGAATCATCCCTGACAAATTTTTTATAAACATATTCAGGGTCATTCATTCAGGTTACTAACCCCCTAACTCATGGGTGATAACTGACTCTACCCTTATCACATCATACAAACAATTAAATTGCCAACCTTCTTTATATAATTTCAAAACCAAAGGCAGATGTAACAGAGTGCAGCTTGCACAATCAACAGCTATCCCCTCTTTATTGCCACAAGTTGTGCACTTAAATGAGAATAAGATGAATACTAATGCAAAAGTCAGGATGCAAAATATCCTTACAAACACATACACACCTTCAGGTAGCAGACACACCCATTCAAGTAGGTGTAATAACAATAGCACACACCTGTAGAGTGATGTAGCAAAGAGTTGGACTTGTTAGGTAGAGATCTGACCATACATGTTATCATGATTTCAACACAACACCTTCCAAACAGGCATATCCTTACACTCTGACATGTGTATCTTGCAAAAGTGTATTCACCACACCTAGTATGTTAGATGTTGTGATAAAACTTTAACCAAACAGTCAAAGCAGGTTTTAAATTAATTTATTACACCTGATCTTAGCCAAAATTGTGAGAAGCAAAATTAATGGATTGCATACAGGCACATAACAGAAATTGAAGTTTACCTAGGAAATCTTTCATTCATAACTAGTTATGATTTATGTGCATAATTGGTGCCCCAATTATGACCGATCTACAGCTGTAGCTTTCATAAAGTGAGGAAAAGTCAGTGTTTCTCTATGTGTCATTCATCATCTGCATTTGTGATCGTAACCATACCTTTCCATAAGTAATGAGCTAAGATGGCAAAGAGAAGGCTTTTTCCAGAGCAATTGACCATTCCTGTTTTAGTGTGTGGGCCTATCTTTAGCACTGCAGACAAAGGTGTACTTTGCCTGCTTCATTCTCACCTCTGGCTGGTTATCTTAACATAAGAAGGGTCTTGCTAGATCAGACCAAAAGCCTATTTAGTCCAGCATCTTGTTTCCCATAGTGGACAGCCAGATGCATGTGGGCCTCCCACAAGCAGAACATGAAAATAACAGCCTTGTTTACTCTGTTGGTGCCCAGTAACTGGCATTCCTCTGATCCTGGAAGTAGTATACAGCCACCCTTAGTAGCCATTGATAGCCTCGCCCTACATAAATCTGACTAATCTTTTGAAACCATCTTTGAACTTTATCATACCATGTTGTCATGCACGTAGCAGTGGCTTACTCTTGCTTTTGTCTCAGCCTTATTGCATTGAGAGACATTGTTGCTCTCCTACCGCTGTTTCATTGTACAGTCATTGGGAATGCAATTTTTTATCATGCTGGAAAATATCCATTAATGACCCCTTTTCCCACTACAATTCAGTAGTCAGTTTGAGTGCAGTTGTCTCATTCTGTTTCATTGTGAGAACAATCAATTAGTGGATGTGATTTGGTTGTCCCTCCCTTGGGGATTGCCAAGGAAACTGCCAGCAGGAAAACTGTTACTGCCCTGGCTAGCCCGAGCTTTGGGGATATAAAAGATATCATTTGATATCACTAATTTGGCTTCACATACCCCTTCCATGTGCTTGCGAGGCCCCCGGACAAGCACGCGTACAGACTCGGCCGATTGTCACCGTAATATTCCTAGACAATACAGGCAGGCCAGAAAACAGCCGACTCGCCGCTTTAGGAGACCTCAAGGCAAGTACCTCCATTAGATATGCAAGCAACTCTCAAAAGATCCTCTGCCTCACGCTGGCAGCTTGCTGATCGAGCTATACAACGCTCAAGTATTCCGCGTTTGCATACCGGCTACTCTATTGATAAATTCGGCTCTAATTCAGTCATTCAAATTCTGACCTTTTGGAGGCTTTGTCTCCAACTCCAAATCTATTGTTTTCCCAAAGTCCGACCTAGCCTGCGGTCACAATTCTCCTTATAAAAACCCCTGACTTTGAGCACTTCCTTGGATCGCTCCCGAGTTCCAGACCGCCTTGCTGTCGCTTTGCTTGGCGAGCTTCCCCTTAGCTCCACGTGCTGAGATACATCAAACCCCAGCTTCGCTCTCCATTTTCCTCCGGACTTCAGGACAGGTTTCGTATCACCCGAACCAACTATCCCTCCAAAAATCCTGCTATCTTACTCACACCTTTATTTTCCTTAGTTATCTGTGTGTTTGTGTTGCATACATTGTGTGCCTGTATTTAATAAAGATCATTCATTATTTTCCAACCGGTTTGCTTCTTGACTTGGCCTGACCCCGTAGACACTGGGTTGCAAGATCCTGCTAAGTTACCCTGCCTCTCGTTTTGCCAACTTGTGCTCTGAACTAATTTCCCCAACTTGTGTAATTTTGATAGCAATTTGGTGTCTCTCCCAGGACCCCCAGAAAATAGGGTAACAAAACCTCAGATTACTTTCAATGTTTGGAAAGGAAGGACAAGACTTCCCAAGAGAATAGCTGTGTTCTTCAAACCCTTTTTGGACTTTTTCTGATTTTTTTTTTTAATATAAACATTTTGTTGTTATAGTGCAATAACAGTGCAATTTTGACCTGTTCATCACTGAAGTCAGTATTCATATGTTTTTATAGTGTGGGAGTCTTTTCCAAAGATCTTGCCTCTACTTTTCTGAAATAGCATAGACCACAGTGTTGCTGCTACAGGACTACTTTTTGAAAACATATTTTTAAAAGGCAATAGTGCAATAGCATTATGATGTCATGTCGTAATAGCTTTATTACAGCTTAAAAAATATGAGTGAAGTGGGTTGGGAACACCCAGCCTGAAACAACTGACAAGTGTGCTAAAGACTTTTGTTTTTCACAGGAGAAAGATATCAAAAATGGTGGAAAGGCAGTGTGGTCTATAACTCTTCCTGTTGGCACCTCCCTCAGTGAGAGAGTTGGGCTGTGATATGTGTGTTGTAATGATGTCATGCCGTAATTGAGTTATTACAGCTATATTCTTCTCAAAAAATGAGGCAAACCAATCACAAAGCACAAGGGGTGGGGCAAAGGAGGCGGTGAGAACAACATTGATGCAGATGAAGAAAAAGGTGCAGATCACACTGTTACAGCACAAATGTGGTAAAGGTGCAATACACACCGTCAACCAGCAGCTATCATTGTGAGTACAGCTGCAGCAGTTTTCGAACAGTATAATCCAGCATGATGGCATGATGTGAATTCCATATCTGAAATTATGTTCTTCGTGAAAAACAAAAACCGCTTCCTTTGTCTATATTCAGTCTCTCATCATTCAGCTTTACTGGAGACCTCTAGATTATAGAATTAATTATGCAAGAAAGAAAGAAAGTTCTGTTGATCCACTTTGCTACATACCACACATAACTTGTACATCACTATCATATCCCTTTCTAACTAGCCGTTTTTCAGAGGCTAAAAGCCTCAAATATTGTGACCTTTCCTCACAGTAGAATTGTTCCTGTCTGTGATAATTTACATAGTGTTTTTGGAAGTGTGCCAATTGTAATGTTACACAGTGTTCCAGGTGAAATCACACTATTGATCTGTATCTATGATAATGATCATTTGATTCCTGACAGCCCCCCCCCATAAACCCCAACATGGAATTTGCCTTTTTCACAGTAACCACACACTGTACTGATGTTTTTGTTGAACTCCTAAGTCCCTTTCCTAGTCAGTTGGTACCTCCTCAAACCGCATCAGCATATGTATGAAGTAACTGCGGCTCACAACCATTAGGTCTGGTGGAGCAAGGGGTTATGAGAATAAAAGCCAAGCGTAGTGGCCCCTCCACTTTCATGAGGGTTCAGGGCACAGAACCCTCGTGAAAGTGGAAAAACCACTCCCACAATCCCCCTTCCATTCCCTTATGGGGATCCCCCCTACCATTCCCTTGCCTTTTGCTTCAGTGTGAGTTCTCAGTGCTGGGGCCAAAGGCAAGGGAATAAGAGGGTAAGCTCCGGAGGGACGAAGGAAGGCACATGCGTGCCTCTCCCCATTCTCTTGCCTTTTGTCCAGGCACTTGCCTTCCTTCTCCATGTCTGGCAAAACGCAAGGGAATGGGAGGAGGATAATGGAAGGGGGAAGGCACATGCACACCTCGCAAATGATCAAATTTGTGAAGGTCAAACCTGCAAATGTGGAGAGAGGACTGCGGATTTAATTTTCTGTTTTTACCCATCATCCAGTCTTGCAAAGAGATATCGGCATCTCTTTGTCTAGAAATTATGAGGGTTTTTTCTTAATCTCCACAGGGATTCTACTAATAAAAAACACATTCTTAAGGAATTGGCATCTTGTGGTGAAGAAGAAAAAATATGTCTCTTTGCATATATTTGCTAGGTATTTTTCTTAAAAGTACCATATACATTTTTTCGTTGCCTTTCAGACATTTCTAGAAGTAGCATGTTTCACCACTTGATAGCTGAAAACATATTAATACACTTGGGAACAACTGTTGGCTTTGTAGAAGAGTTCAAGTCCTGAATACCAGTACAAAATCAGTGTAACATGATTTGGCTGCCTAGAGTCAACACTATGCCTAGAGGCAATACCTATTCTGTATCAGCTGCACTTTTCCCAGTGGGCTTCCCAACCCAGTTCAAATAGATTGTTTTGATCATAAAGCTCTAAATGGTTTATATTGATATCATAATTACTGCCTATATCCCTATGAATATGCAGAACATATCATATGGAAAGTGAGATTAGAGTTAGAGACAAAAAAACTGGGGGAAAATTTAACCATTTAAGGTATACCGTTCACAGCATATTACTAGCAGAAAAATCAAAGATTTGGAACAGCTGCTGTGATGAAACTTAGAGCTGAATATAAAGAAAACAAAAATGATGACCATAGATGATCTAAAGTGGGTGAGGAAGACATCAAAATAGTTAAAGATTTTATATACCTTGGCTCACTCATTACCAAAATGGAGCCTATGCTTAAGAAATTACAAGAATGCCCATACTGGAAAGGGGTGCTATGAATGAACTACCAAAGAGCTTCAGGTATAAAGATATTTGTGTCATTTAAATACCAAAGTCGGAATAATTCATGCCATAGTATTTCTGATTTTTATGTATGATCGTGGAAGCTGGATAGTGAATAAAGCTAATAGGAGGAGAAGCAACTAATTTGATATGTGGTGCGGGAGGAGAGGTCTGTAGATACGATGGACTGCTAACAGGACAAATAAATATATATCATGAGACAGCATGACTGATGAAAAGGCAATGATAGTAAAGTGGAAGGCAGTAGGGAAAAAAAGAAGGCCACATTACAGATGGATTGAATCCATAACAGACAGCAAAAGCCTTGAGCTTGTAAGACCTTATGACTGGGGCTTATGGAGGTCTCTCATTTGTAGGAGTAGTTGAAGCTGATTTGACAGCAAATAGGAAGAACAAACACCACTGTGAACCTGCTTGTGCATTTAAAATTATCTTCAGAAGTCCTACTTACTGTCAGAAAAGTTGGCAGATGGCAGAGAAAGAGTCTTCCCAGTAGGGAAACCTGCCCTATGGAATCCCTTCCCAAGAGAGAGATAGCTGTCTTGTATGCTGTTTTTAAGAAAGCGTTTAAACATATTGGCCAAGATTCTGCACCAGAGGCTACAATTCATAACTTTACAATATCATAGCTACGTCCCTGACAGGATATGCAAACCTTCTAGTGAATTGCAGTTATGAGTATCAGGGAGTCCTGTTTGGTGTCCCACTGAACACTGAGCGTTCTTGTCCTGCAACAAGTCCAACATCATTATGGTGCAACAGCCATGCTATTGGCTCCATTTGTTCAGCAGTCCTGCAGATGCCTCCCCTCCCCTCCTAAAAATATGAATGTTACATCTGGCAATTCACCTTTATGTGATCATAAATCAGTTTATCTAACAGGAAGATAGCCATCTTGTTTTATTAACTTTCACTTTAATAATTTTGTTCAATTTTAAAGTGGCTTTAAAGTTAACTGATGATTTATGAACTTCTTATACTGATGCAAAACTGTTTTCTTTTGTAGGCACCATGGGAAGACTGTAGGTAGTGATGGAATGTATTCAACAAACAGATAAAGGCTGTTCAAAGAAACATGCCCAACAGCAAATTACCATGCCATGTGAACAACAAGGTGCAGCCAACGCAAAATTGGATTGAGGTACTACTTGCACTGGACTTGCTGGCCTGTGTCTCCAGAGTCATAAGCTACCAAAAGCAGGTACTCAGCAGAAGTAGCCTCAGGACAGATCTTCTGACTGTGAAAATCAGATAGAATAGTTAGAAAAGAGTGTCATGTCCTCTGAAGAATAACCTAAAGAAAAGGAGGAGGAGGATGGTTCTTCACTGAAGTCATGTCTTTTTTTGTACTCCATTTTCAGGACAGAATTTGAAGCATTAACAAAATACTTTTGTATACTACAAACTCATAAAGCATAAAACCTAAATCTAACAATTAGTCCCAATCATATTAGAGACACTAAAGTAATGGAAACTTGGTAAGCCAGCACCTATGCAAATTCCATTAATTCAGTGGTTTTACTGTAGGTGGGGCTAACAACTGACTTTAGACCCAACTTATTAACATTGTTTCTGCTAGTCACTCTGTTGGCGCTTTAAGTAGAAATACACACAATGCAAATTCTGTGCAAATGCAAATTCTGTACAAACTGATTTGGATAGAAATATGGTACACTTGCAAGAGATATTTGTTTATTCTGTCTTATTACAGTTTATTTACTGCGGCACAATGAATCCCCAGAAAACCCTTTGACTAATCCAAAGTGCCTTCCTTAGCCAAAAACAAAAACAAAACCACTGAAGATCATAAAGAAGTAAAAACTGATATAATGAAGAACTCTCAACTTGCATCACACAAAAAGCAAATATTTTAATTCAAATTTTAGATGAAAACAAAGTGGGCCAAAGGCAATAACACAGAGCAGAGTGAGAATTAGGTGAGTGAACCACCTGTTTTCCATCTTTAGGAACTCAGAATTTGCCAGGCAAAAAGAAAATCACAGTGAGCCTCCTCATACTTCACCCAATCCAAGTGCCAAGATCTATTGAAGAACTCATGCATTTCCTATGAAATTTACTATGAAATCCTTCTTCTGCTTTGAGATCATGAACCAAAACTTGGTGCTTGCCCTTACCTACATTCTCTTCAATTAATAGGAAGGGTGATTTCTCACATTTTAGAATATTTGGGGGATATTTGTTTGCTTCAGTGTGCCTGCTGTTTTTGTGTTGGCCTAAAGCAAAGAGCGGGCAGCTAGAATGCCAGTTATCAGGTGCACTAAAAGTGAACTAACTAAATTAAATTTTTTAAAAAAACCTCAGCTGCAAAGCTTGAGTTTATGTTCTAAACTAAAGTATATTGCTCAGTATGAACAGGTTTGGATTCAGCAGATCAAAAAGAACTTTAAAAACTGTTCTATCAAATATATAGGTAACAACTCAGCAATAAATGATGCACTGACTTGACTTGAGACTTGTATATTTTTAGCTGTGTCAACCCATGGTGGACAAAAGATCATCAGCCTTTAAGGAGCCAACTTGAAAGGATTAAGAGTTTTCCCACAAAGTTGGGCACTGGAAGCAATACAATCTTATCAGGCAAAATCCATCTACATAAACTCACACTGCAACCCAAACCAGCGGAAGATCCTGATACTTGGGTAACACCTTGTTATCTTCCAATATCAAAGAAGGTGCCGGTGTGAAGTTGTTTTCCATTGCTGTCCTCTTTGTTCTCCCCGGGAGAGGATTTGCCCTCAAGGTAAATTTTCCTGCAAATAGTCCCTGTTTTTTACTAGTTTTTTGGATACCTCCCGGTCATACCAACTGACCGTTCCCCCCTCCCGATAGCCGCGTGATCCCCTCAGCGTCTCTTCGCTGAGTTCCTTTTCTTTCGCTGCTTTCCAGACCAAGGACTTCAGGAAAAGGTGCAGTATCACCCAAACCATGAATCCTTCAACAATCCCTCTATCTTATTTCCACTCTTTATTTCTCTTTAGCCCTTGGATGTGTGTGTGTTTGTGTTGATGAGTGCTACTACTGTTTAATAAAGTCATTCATTGGACCTTTTTTTTGTGTGTGATTTCTGACTGGGCCTGACCCCGTAAAAACTGGGTAAAAGATCTCGCTAGGTTACCCTGCCTCTCGCATTGCTATTGCTTGTGCTCTGTTGAGCTTACTTTCCCCACCACTTGGAGCATATTGAGGTGTCCCTCTGGGACCCCCGATTTTCAGGGCAACAACAATCTCTCTCAAGCCCAAAGTGTGGGTGCATTTCTCAGAGGAGAACATCAAATGGGTTAGTCAATGGTCTTGAGGCAGGATGGAGATCTGCTCAGCAGTCTGTCCCTGCTGCATATCAGAGGAGCCTTCTAAAACTTTTTCTAAGAGCAGAAGACAAGACTCACCTCAGAGTACAGGGCGCATTTCTCAGAAGGGAACAGCAAATGTGTTAGGCAACAGGCTTGAGAAGGAAGAATGCTTCCTTCTAAAGTTTTTGAAGCTTGTGTTATAGGAAGTAAGAAAGATTCCAATTCCCACTTGTGAGAAAGCATCCAGCTTCAGAAGTGGGAAGTATGAAGGATCCTATTCACCAATTCCTAAGCTGCAGACTCATTTATACCCACTGGCACAAAAGCCTCCAGTTTCATGAAGGGGGAGTATGAAGAATCCTATTCCCCGCATCCAAAGCTAAAGATGGCAAAATTGCAGATGTGGAGGGCCGACTGTGCTTAAATTATTAAAACTGACTTTATTCGAATATGTCCAGAAATTCTGGAATATAGGTTGGGGTATACAGTTGGCTCCCGAACTTGAGACTTGACTTGAGACTTAACTTAAACGTATCTTCGAGGACTTGAGACCTGAAGGTAGAGACTTGAGATTTGACTTGAAACTTAAAGTAAAAGAAATACATCATTGCATAAAAACTCCTGGGGTGCAGAGAAATCTGTGAGTCTGATACAGAAAAAGACCATTGAGCAAATCTTCCTGCTGCTACATTCCAGGCTTCGAGGCTTCGGTAAAAGTAAGATTTAGGCTATTAGAAATCAGTGTTCAGTGGTTGAAAGGATCTCTGGCAAAACTCCAGTTGCCATGGCTTTGAAGACATGACCATTAATTGCCTCTATTATGTTGCATCATTTGTAATATTTGTTGTACCCCTTCGTTCCAGTGATCAGTTCATGCAGAAACCTCTGGTGACCTGATTACTTTCATCCTTAGTGTCCACCCGTGTACTCGTTCTACCTGTTCACTACTTTTGAAACCACTGTGGCAGTTTAATGGGAAAAAGAGCTGTGACCTTTAAGGCTTTCAGGATCATGGGAGCTGCAGAAGGGTTAAGACAAGGCAACAGCTCTCCGTTGTCCATAGACACAACTTTTTAAGGTACGCCCTGGGCCTGATGTCAAATCTTCTTCTCTCTGTTACCTCCCTCACTGAGGCACCACATATCTCACTAGATTATGTTGTTCTCTGTTGTGGTCATCTTGTTTTGCTGAATGAGTGCCAAAAAGAGACTGTACCAAGAAGGCATGAACAGATATGAACAAGCAGGTATGAGCAGGTATGAATTAGACAGACATGAATAGGCTACGTTAGCCTTTTTTGAACTTCCAGTGGCAGCTGGTGGTTCACATGGTAGAGGGCCAGTGAATCTTCTCCGAGTTTTAGTGTGAACATAAAAGATGATTCTGAACCCTATACTCAAAATGGGTCCAGTATCTTGGACAGCTCATTGAAAGTTCAGAGGAAAACCCAAATCAGATTCACCACCTCATTACCATGACTGCTTGCTAGTTGCCACTGTGCACTCATCTTTCTGCTGGTCTGGTGGGAGAGGGGTAGGGTGTGGAAAGCAGCAGGAGGAACCAGTAGTAAAGAAGGTGGGAATCTTATTAATTGGGAAGAAATACAATATCACACCAGCTCTGTAAGTGAACCTACTTTTATTTGATTTTAATTGTTTACCCTGATGCTGTATGAATTCAAAGGAGAGGTTTGAGCATGCTGGAATGTATCACTCAGCTAAAGGGTTATGAGACTGGCTCCAGATGTGAATACCAGTGGATCAAAGACTGTCCCAGCCATGGTACAGCTTCATTCTAAAGTGCAAAATTCACAACATTCATGTTCTATTTGTGTCTGCGTACATTTGAAAGTGATCCTAGAGCCTGCCTCCGGCTGTGGTTTCCAATTATTCTGTCCCTCTGGGAGTAAAATATAGAAGAATTGCACAATTGTATACTCATTTGTTCATTGCTCTCACTTGATGCACCTATGAACCTGGTAATGCAGAAAGTGGATCTGAGTAACCACACCCATCCCCCATATGTATCTTGGAACACAGCTTTCAGAGAGTGAACAGGAGCTCAGCAAACAGGTGGGAAGGCCAACAAGCATTTCATATGAGTGTTTAGCAGGGGAGTTTTGCAGAGGAGGCCTAGAGTGCTGTTTCAGTGTCTACTTAGGACTACTGAATATGGATGTTGAGGGAGCTGCTGCTGTCACCTGCAACAGCTGTCGTATGTTTGTGTTGTTGCCAGAGGATGTGGGTAGCCACACCTGCAGCAAATAGAAATTGGTAGCCCTGTTGGAAGAGAAGGTCCAGCAACTTAAGGCCCGTTAATCCACTCTTCAGCATATTAGGATGCATGAAGTTTTCTTGGAGAGAGCAGAGCAGACTGTCTTGGATTAGGAACACAGAGGGGATGTCTCTGAGGAGGCAGTCAATTCCCAAACACAAGAGGTAGACATTTGGGGGAATGTGACACATAGAAGTGGAACACCAGGGGTCTTTCTGTTAGTCTGGAGCTACAGAATTGATTCAAAGCTTTCTCCCTTACCAGTGAGGATGGGGGACAGGAGCAAGAGCAAGTCTTCAGAGGATAGGCAAGGGACCTTGGAAGATTCAGCACATGGATTGGCCCCTGCCAACCACCAAAGGAGGCATGTGGTGGTGGTAGGGGACTCCTTCGGTGGGGAACAGAAGTAGTGGTTTGTGGGCCTGACAGGATGTCTCATGAGGTGTGTTGTCTCCCTGGGGCAAAGATTCTGATATAAGATAGCGGCTGAAAGAACTAGTCAAACCCACTGACCATTACTCCTTCCTTTTGGTTCATGTGGGAAGTTCAAGAGATGATAAGGGATTACAAGGCCCTGGGTAAGAAGCTGAAGGACCTTGATGCACAGGTTGCCTCTTCATCTGTCTTCTGAGTTGAAGGACATGGCCCAGGAAGGGAAAGAAAAATAGTGAAGGTGAACAACTGCTCCACAGATGGTGCCACCAGGAACAGTTTGGCTTCTTGAACCATGGTCTACAGTTGCACAAAGATGCACTTCTGGCAAGTGATGGGTTGCACCTCACAGTAGTTGACAGGAACATTTTTGCTAAGAATCTCACAAACCTGACCAGGAGGTCCTTAAACTGAGTTACATGGTGGTGGGAGACAGTATTTTTGAGGGCAGGAGTTCATCAAGTGTTGGCAGTCATAGCCAGAATATTATGGGAAGAACTAGGTGAATGGTACAAAAATCCAACAGTGGGAGGGCAAAAACCAGCTAGGGGGAATGACCCACGGTCTTAGATGCCTCTAATGCACACAGCATGGGAAATAAACAGGATAAATTTGAAATCATAGCACAGCAAATCAAATATGGTATAATAAGCACCGCTGAAACCTAATGGGATGAATCTTATGATTAGAATGTAGCAACAGAGGGTATAACTCTATTTCAGAGAAACAGACCAAACAGGAAAAGAGGATGAGTGGCACTATATGTCAAAGAAGTTTACACCTGTGAGGACATCTATGACTTAAATCCTGGAAGCCAGGTTGACAGTATCTGGGTAGAAATTAAGGGGGAGAGAAAAAACAGCAATATCATTGTGGGGTCTACTATAGACTCCCAAACCAGACCAAGGATTTGGAAGATGCCTTCATGGAATAGATGACAAAACACTCGGAAAGGAGAGACATAATGCTAATGGGATTAGTATCCTCATGTTTGATAGAAGTCAAACTCTGCCAAGAGTATCAGATCCAACAAATTCCCTACTTGCCTTACAGACAATTTCATTGTCCAGAAGGTAGAAGAGGCAACAAGGGGATCAGCTATTTTAGATCTGATCCTAACCTACCTTGTTAATAGAGCAGAAGTGATGCGATCAGGTGGAAATGACCATATTCTCCTAGGGTTTATTATACAGTGGAAAGGGGACACCAAGCGTAGCCAGACATGCGTTCTAGACTTTAAGAAAGTCAATTTCAATAAACTTAGGGAAATATTGCATGTGATCCTGTGATCAGGAATACTAAAAGAGAAGGGAGTTCATGATGGATAACAGTTTCTTAAAAGCGATGCTTTGTTACATTCAAAGGAGTACGGTAAAAAGAAGAAATAGGCATGTTTGAGCACAGAATGAACCAAGTAGAGGCTTTACAAAATAGGAAAGTGTAGGACAAAAAGACAATGCTTTTTTTTTCCATTTAGGGATAAGAAGGAATTTAATTTAACCATATTTTATCTAATACTTTATTTACACTTAGGAAAATCAGTTAGCAATATCAAGATGAACAGAAAGAAGACGAAATATAACACTTATAATATATAGGATGGAAGATGCAATGAATTTAGATTATGTTCTAATTATCTGTTTTATTTATATTTTCTGTTTAGAATACTATGTAACATTACAACTGATACAATGAATTAATTTTTAGATTTTCACTCACAAAAACAAAGTTGTTTTAAAAAGTGAAACACTGAAGGAACAACTTCTTTTTTTCTTTTTTGGTACCTATTTTTATTTTGAATAATTTTCATTGACATCTTGACTTATGCAAATATGAACTCTTCTGTTCAACAGCATCATGTGCAAGGGAAATAACACAGTCAGAGGTTAATTCTGCAATGTGTTTGTAGTTTGGTGTACTTCAGTCCTCCTCATGTGGTGAAGTAACTTTCATGGCCTCTCTTATATTCCCTTCTTCAGCTCCAGACTTTTTTTCTCTATTTCCACATACATTTCACTCAACACTTATTGTCATTATAAGAAGCACCCTGGTTGCTGCAGAGAGATACCCGGCCTTGTAACTGTTGAAACTGCTTTGTGAAGCCGATCCTGGATTACAAGCATCGCTGTCACCTTGATACTGTCAACTACTCTGGTTATTGTAGGAAGATGCTTGTCCCTAGTTGCTGTAAGTGCTTTGTGAAGGAGGTGGAGGTGGAGGTGGAGGGACATTGGCCCTGTAGGGTAAAACAGAAATCAGCTATGAAAAGGCCGTTGGAGGGGTGCCAGTGCAGATGATCCGCCTTGTCCATTTCTGCTCACCCTTGCCTCATTTCTTGAAGGAACAATTTCTAACAATTCCAATGAAGAGAAATGATGGGAGATGTCTAAATCATATGGGATGAATGCCTAAAGAACTTTCAGCTGAGCTAAACAACATGTACAAGAAATGGAAAAAAGAGGAAATCAGCAAAGAGGCATTCAGATAGCCAGCAAGTGCAGTGTGAAGGTCAGAAAAGCTAAAGTGCAGAGAAAGCTCAGGGTTGCTAGAGAGGTTAAAAACAATAAAATATGGGCTTTTGGGGTTATGTCCATAGCAAAAGGAAAAACAAGAAAATGACAGGGCCACTGTGAGGGGAAGACGGTGAAATACTAACAGGAGACAGAGAAAAGGCAGAACTATTCAACACCTCCTTTGTCTCAGTCTTCTCCCAAAATTAAAACAGAGCTTGACCTGGGGAAAATAGAACAGATGACTCAGTAGGAGAAATGCAGCACAGAATAGGTGTTGAGGTTGTATCGGAAAACTTGACTACGCTAAATGAATTCAAGTCTCCAGGGCCAGATGAACTACATCCAAGGGTATTAAAAGAGCTGGCAGAAGTAATCTCAAAACCACTGGCAATGATCTTTGAGAATTCCTGAAGAACAGAAGTCCCAACAGACTAAAGGAGGGCAAATATTGTCCCCATCTTCAAAAGGGAAAAAAAGAGGACCCAAAGAATTACTGCCCAATCAGCCTGACATTTATACCGGGAGAAAATCTAGAGCAGATGATTAAACAGACAATCTGTCAGCACTTACCAATGAATGCAGCAATCACCAGAAGTCAACATGGGTTTCTCAAAACAAGTCATGCCAGACTAATCTAATCTCTGTCTCTCCTTCTCTTTTTTTGATACAGTTACAAGTTGGTAGATGAAAGGAATGCTGTGGATATAGCATATCTTGACTTCAGTAAGGCCTTTGCAAGGTCTCCCATGATATTCTTGCAAACAAACTAGTAAAATGTGAGCTAGACAATGTTACCATTAGGTGGATTTGTAATTGGTTGACCAACCAAACTTAAAAGATGATTACCTGGAGAGAAGTGACTAGAGAGGTTCCACAGGGTTCTGTTCTGGCCCCAGTACTATTCAAAACCTTTATCAACGATTTAGATGAGGGAATAGAGGGCATTTTTATCAAATTTGCAGATGACACCAAATAAGGGGTAGCTAACACCTCAGAGGGCAGGATTCAAAATGAACTTAACAGATTAGAGAGTTGGGCCAAAAGTAACAAAATGAATTTCAACTGGGAGAAGTATTACAATAATGAAAATGAAATGCGCAGATATAGGATGGGTGACACCTGACTTGATCACAGTACACAAGAAAGGGATTTAGAACTCTTAGTAGATCACTAGCGGAACATAAATCAGCAGTGTAATGTGGCAGCTAAAAAGCCAGTGCCATTTTAGGTTGCATCAATAGGAGTATAGTGTCTAGGTCAAGGGAAGTAATAGAACCACTCTATTCTGCTTTGGTCAGACTCACCTGGAATACTGTATTCAATTGTGGACACCACAATTCAAGAAGGATATTGACCAGCTGGAACATGTTCAGCAGAGGGCAACCAAAATGGTAAAAGTTTTGGAAACCACGCCCTATGAGGTGCAGCTTAGGGAGCTGGGTATGTTTAGCCTGGAGTAGAGAAAGTTAAGAGGTGACATGATAGCTATGTTTGAATGTCTGAAGGGATGTCATATGGAAGATGGAGCAAGCTTGTTCTCCGTTGCTCCTGAGAGCAGAACACAGATCAATGGTTTCAAACTTGAGGAAAAGAGATTCCACCTAAACATTAGGAAGAATTTCCTGATAGTAAGAGCAGTTCAACAGTGGAATATACTGCCTCAGAGCATGGGGGAATCTCCTTCATTGGAGGTTTTTAAACAGAGGCTGGATGGCCATCTTTTGGGAATGCTTTGATTGTATATTCCTGCATGATAGAGGGCTGAACTCTTTGGTCCTTGTGGTCTCTTCCAGCTCTATGATTCTATGATTCTAGGACTCTGAGCTGCAGTTTCTCTAAGAGTTCAGTTTTAGAACTGCAGGTAGACCAAAATATCTCTTGAGGCTTTTCCCAGCTGTACTTTCTCTCTTATAGGGCTATACATTTTCTTTTTCCCAGCAGTAACACTGGAAATAGGAGTTTCAACTATTCCAGCCCTAGTAGGTAGGTAAAAGTTCAGGTATGATGTGGCCAGCCACTTCAATATTCAACCATTGCACTTGTTCAGTGCTTACATGGAGCTAAGAACAGGGTGAGTGGTTGAGTGTAGAAAGTAATAATTGCCTAATTACAAAAGACAAGTAGTCACAATGACTACATATTACCTTCAGCATTGGAAGCAGTGTACCTTTGGGCACATAACTACAGAACATGAGTGGGAGGGTGTTATTGTATTGCATTGTGTTGTAGTAATGGTTTTAGAGCACTTCCTGTACACATATAGCAGGCCACCGTGGGAACAGTATGCTGGACTATATAGAACTTTGGTCAGAACCAGCATAGTTCTTCTTGTGCTCTTATAGAAGTGGTCCTGGCTTCCAGTGTAGACATTCCTGGAAATATATAGTATTTCAACAGTTATTCTGGTTTGTTAACATCCAAATTAAATTATTGTAATGCTGATTCGAAAACTTCAGATGTTTCAGATATTTCAGATTGTAAGGCACACTTAAAGATCTTCACCTGTTTCTAGTCTTTAGTTCAAAATGAGGATGATAGCCAGTGAAATATTACCTATCATCATTCATTATGTTCTTTTTGTGTGGGGTTCACATACTGGTTTTAGTGTGTTGTGACTGGGTGCTGAACTGTACCATATTCTATGTTTTTTCATGGTGATATGGGTGGAACAGTAGTTGGAATGCAGATAGTCTGTGTGTGTGTGTGCGCGCGCACGCGCGCGTGTCCCCCTTTGGAGTCAATGGAACATAAATTCCTTTGTGTAGGCCAGCACCATTGAAAGAAAGCAGGGTTAGGAGCTAGCTACAGAATTTAAATTCAAACTAGTTATGTTGGAATTTTCCAACATAAAGAGGCGGCTTAATTATTTTTTTTTTATTGAAGTGATTGACTTAAGTTGAAATCTTAGCATTAATTTGTGTTATTAATTAACAAAATGAACTACAGTCTAAGAACTAACAATTTTTCATTTCTTGGCTGGTCCTTTTTCCAAAGGCTCGTTCTCTTGGACTTTTGCAAAACCATTTCTTGCTTTTTGTTACTCCTTAAGGGTTTGGGGATTCTAATGTTTAAGCCACAACAACTAAATCACTTATTTTGCTCTATGATTAGAGTACAGGAAGCCCCCACTTATCACTAGAGCACTGTCAGAAAATGGAATCAGAAGAAAAAGCAAGAGAAATATCAAGAATTGATGATAAAACTACAAGAAAAAGAAAAAGAATTTAGGGAAAACCCAATGAAGAAATCATTACAAGTGGAAATAAAGAAAATATAAAAAGAGATAAACGTTGAATTCACAAGAAGAAATAGAGAAGAAGATGAAACAATTGAAATTAACTCAATTTGAACAGGCAAATAAGATTGGGAAATGGTTAGTGTATAAGCTAAAGAAGAAGAGAGAAAGAAATATAATAGCTGAATTGAAAAATGGGAAGAAAAGAATTACACAACATGGAAAAATAAAACAGAAATTTAAAGAATATTTTGAAAAATTATTTCAGGAAAAAAATCCCCAACATCGAATAGAAGGAAAATGGAATGAATCTGTTAATAAGATTAAGATTCCAAAAATATCACCAGAGAAACAGGAACAGTTAAATAAACCAATAACACTAACTGAAATAGAAGAGGCAATAAGAGATCTGAAAACAGCTAAGGTACCAGGGCCAGAAGGATTTACTGTACTCTATTACAAAAGATTTGTAAAAGAAATAATTCATCCATACCAGGCAACTCTGCAAGAAGTAGAGAAATATGGGAAACCACAGTCATGGGGAGAAGCAAATACAGTGGTGATACCCAAAGAAGATAGAGATAAAAGAGAAGTTAAAAATTACAGACCAATCTCTCTCCTGAATGTACATTATAAAACTTGGGCAACGATATTGGCAAAACGATTGAGACATGTAATACAGGATAAAATACAGGAAGGACAAACAGGTTTTCTCCCAGGTAGACAATGGAAGAATAATATCAGAACTTTATTGAATGCAACTGAATTATTATGATAAAAACCCAGCAAAGAAGATAGCTAATATATCACTGGATGCAGAAAAAGCTTTTGATAACGTTTCCTGGGGTTTTATGCATTATACTTTAAAAGAATATGGCCTGGGAGAAATATTTTGTCAATGGATGGAGATGATATACCGGGACCAATCAGCGAAGTTAATAATAAATGGAGATAAAACATCAAGTTTTGAAATCAAGAAGGGGGTACGGCAAGGGTGTCCATTATCACCATTATTATTCATAGTAGTACTAGAGATATTATTGATTGCAATAAATGAGGATTCACAGATAAAAGGTTTAAAAATAAAGAAGAAGGAAATAAAATATAAAGCTTTTGCTGATGACACAATGATATTTTTGGAGGAACCACAAGAAGCCATACAGAGGTTGATGGATATTCTGCAAAAATATGGACAAACGGCAGGATATAAGATAAATAGAGAAAAGACAATGATGATGACTTTAAATATGACAAAAAAAGAACAAGCAGATTTGGGGAAGAGAACTGGATACCAAATTACAAAAAAAATAAAATATTTAAGAATAACAATAACAAATAAAAAATCAAGAGTTATTTGATAATAACTATTTGAAGACATGGAAGGAGATCCAAAGTAAAATGGAAAAATGGACGCATATGAACTTGTCTCTCCTAGGAAAGATAAATGCTTTCAAAATGTCCTTATTACCTAAGCTAATGTTTCTCTTCCAAAATTTACCCATAATAAGAAGGGAAAAGATCTTCAAAGAATGGGAAAAAGAGTTACAGAAATTCATTTAGCAGGGAAAGAAACCAAGAATAAGATTCAAAAGATTACAGGATGCAAAGGACAGGGGAGGTTTTGAGGTGCCATTGTTGAAAATCTATCATCAAGCATGTTGTTTAGAAATAATAAAAGATTGGATTCAAGTGGAGAATACAACAATAAAAGATAATAATAGATTTGGTTGGCACGAATACTTATGTTATGACAAAGCAATTGTAAATAAAGATTTTAACAATCATTGTATCCTAAAGACTTTATTGAAAATGTGGTTGCAAATAAAGCACAAATTTTACAGAAGACTTCCGATGTGGATCTCACCTCAAGAAGCTTTTAAAATTGCTCCAACAAAACAAGGGAATTTATTGACGTATCAAGAGTTGTTGAAATGGACTGGAGACAAGTTAAGAATGTGTACAGAAGAGGAACTAAAAGAGTTAGGACATGAATTCAATTGGTTCCCATGGAGACAATTAAAAGAGAAATTCAAGATGGATCAAAAATTATATGGATTCATGAAAATGAATTAGATGTATTGATGAAAGGGGACCAGAAAAAGAGAATTTCTAGATTTTATAAAATATTGTTGCAAAGAGAAATGGAATCAGAGATTGTCAAAGATAATATGGTTAGATGGGCTCAAAATACTGGACACCCAACTGAGTTGGATACATGGGTGAGGGCATGGAAAACAGATGTAAAATTTACACCAAGTTTAAATTTAAGGGAAAATTTTTATAAAATGTTACATAGATGGTATATGACACCTGAAAGATTGAAAAAAATAACAAAAAATGAGAATGGAAAATGTTGGAAATGTGATGAAAAGGAGGAGTCCTTTTTTCATATGTGGTGGACCTGTAAGGTAACAAGAAAATTTTAGAAGGAAATACATGATGAAATTCAAAGAATGTACAGTTTAAACTTTGAAATGAAGCCAGAATTTTATCTGTTAAATATGTTAGGGCAACAAAGAGAAATAAGATCTCATCAAAAGACATTGTTATATTTGATAACTGCTGCAAGACTGACATATGCGCAATATTGGAAAGTAAGAAACTATACTGATATAAAAGAATGGAAATTAAAAGTTCTGGATATGGTAGAGATAGAAAAGTTGAGTTTTTCACTTAAAAATAAGCCAATCCAGAACTCTGAAAGAGAATGGCAAGAAGTTCTGAACTGGATAAAGATATAGAATAAGAAAAGGAAGGAATAAAGAAAGATTGTTGGTAATGTTGGTAATGTAAGCTAATAATGTAATAGGTGAAGTGTAAGTTGCAACATAACAATGTTAAATGTAACAATGTAAGACTATCTGTCAAACAGAAACAAGGTATGAATGGAATGTAAACACAGACTCAGTTGGGAAGAAAGATGCTTGGAAGTGGGGAAGGGTTTTTTTTTATTTTTCATCTAGATTTTTACACACACACACACACACACACACACATATATAAAAAATAAAAAGAAAATGGAATCAGTTGAAAAATGGAAGCCAGTTTTTTTTCCCCCTATCATGGAGTTTTCTGGGGCTGAGAGTATATGATATGCCCAAGGTTACCCAGTGAGTTTCTTTGGTCAAACAGGAAATCAAATCCTGGTCTCCAGGGTCATAGTCCAATGTTCAAACCACTACACCATGCTGGTTATACGGTAAGAGATGCATCGGCCATGATCTCCAAAGCACCATGGACTGAACTCAGACTGAACAAGCAAAGGTGACACACAGTCACAGAGAGAGCGGGGAAAAGATGCCAAGCAGCACTTGCTCAGTCACAAGAGAGCCTCTATAGTTGGCTTGGCAGCTTCTTTCCCTCTCAGCTTGCTTTGTAAGCAGCAGGCACACGTGGAGGGAAGACAGAAGCCCTGCTCCCGCTGCAGCAGTGATGGTTTCAGACACAGCCCAGGAGGACCCTGGAAGGAAGTGTAGGGGCAAACAGGGCTCATCCCCTCCTCATGTGGTTCCTGGCACCCTAGTCATGACACATTGCTACATGAAGTTCCCTGTCTTCTTCCCTCACTCTCTCCCTGGCAGGCACATCAAGGCTACTGCCACGTATGGGCACAGGCCCACGACTGGGTTGCAAGCCCCATCTCCCCTCCCCACCCTGATAACCAGTTCCTTCTCTTGCTCCCTCTTGCTCTCTCCCCAGCAGGCAACTGCTGCACATGGGAGCGAGCCTTCGTCTCCGCACCCCACCCCACCCCACCCTGACAACCAGCTCCTTCCGTTCCTCCCTCTCACACTCTCCTTAGCAGGCACACTGAAGGCAACTGCTGCATGTGGGCACAAGCCCCTCTCTCTCCTCCTTGCCCCACCACGACAACCAGTTCCTTTTCTTCCTCCCACTGTCTTCCCCACCCTGCCTTAGTGGCTTCTACACCCTCAGTGAAGTGCCACAAAACTGCTTTCACCTCAGTCCTCTCCCAAGGCCACTGGGCAGGGAGGGAGAGAGAAGAGATGTTCTGCATTGCTTTATTTTTTTTTTAATATAGTACTGTACTGGATTTTTTTTTCTTCTGAGTATTTTTTTAAAAAATGTTGATCCTCAATGTGACAGGCCCACTGTACTTGCAAATTACACAGTCACGTTCCATTAATTCAAGATGGGATCCACTTTTTCCGTAGACAAGCCTTGGGACCACATGTATGCAGGTCGTCCCAGGTGAGCCTCATAGGTAAGAGGAACTGATCAAAGAGCAGACTCCTCATCAAATTAATGGACCTTGTCTACAATTTGCAAGAACTGAAAGAGTGAGTCATTGAAAAATGATGGGTTAAAAGGCAGGAGATGCCTGTATGATAATTTAGTTAAATCCAATGTTTAAAGAATTTTAATCAACCACCAGCAAGGGCAATTTGGGAAAGGGTGGTCTTCTTTGCATCCACATGGTCCTCCTGTATTCTACACCAGATACCATGGAAATGTTCCTCATCTGACCCAAGCTATCCAGTTTTGAACTCCTACCCTGGGAGTTCTACATGGGACTCAGTAAGCCAAGAAAAGGAGGAGGGTAAGGAGATAAAGAAAGTGAAAGCAAGAGAAGTAGTGTTGATGAGATGGATGAGAACTGAACCCATGACAGTTGGGACTGTGTCCAGCGGCAATACCTTCCATGGGATAGCTCAGGGCAGGGCTCCCTCATGGCAGTCTTTAGTGGAAAAGGCAAATTACCAAAGAAAGAAGATAGAGGTTCTTTCCTTTGGCTCTGGCTCAGAAGAGCAAAGAGTGATAACGGCATAGTCACTAAGGCATACAGCTACCTGAGATGGCTGCCCTGGGAACTGCCATTCACTCTTCTTTCACTTTGGCAGCTGAGTGAGTGGTACCTTTACATGCCTGCTTATTCCCCTTTGGCGGGTGTACTGGGTCAAAGGTCAAATGCAGTCAAAAGATGAGGAGGAGGAGGAGGAGGCTACTGTGCCAGATGAAGAGTGCTGGCAGGAGGTGGGTCTTCCTTGCAGGACAACTGCTACCTCCTCTCACTTGCTCACCTGTGCTGCTGTCTCTTGTAGGTGGAATGGGAGCAGCCACCTCTTCTTCTCACTTGCTCACTCCTTCTGGGCAATGCTTGGGAAAATAACAAGGTTTTTTTGGACTACAAGGCCCACAGTCCCTCAGCACCATCGCCAGTAATGCTCTCTCCCAACTCTGTTCCCACTTGTGACCAGGGGCATACAGCAAGTTGAAAGGGCTGCCCCTGGGAACTGCCATTCAGTTTTCTCTCACTTTGGAAGCTGAGTGAGTGATAACTGTGCCACCTCATCAGTCTCCAGACAGGGCATGGGAGAGCTCCAAAATGTGTAATAGACTTGAAAATCATGGAATCATAAGAGTTGGAAGGTACTCCAAGGTCTATCTAGTTCAACCTCTTACCAATGCAGAAGTCCAAAGCATTCCTCCAAATTCTCCTGAAAAACAAAGCAGAGTCTATCACTTTCTGAGGCAGTCTATTTCATGGTCTAATTGCACCTTCCATCCAGAAATGCTTCCTCATTTTTACTTGGAATCTCTGTTCTTGCGTATTGAATACACTGGTTCAGGTCCTTCCTCTGAAACAGCAGAAAACAAGGTTACTCCATCTTCCATATAATAGTTCATCAGATATTTAAAGGTTGTTATCATATAATCTCTCAGTCTTCTGCTCTCCAGGCTAAACACACCCAGTTTGGTCAATCTTTTCTCACACAGCTTGGCTTTCGGGCCCTTTTATCATCTTTGTCATCCTCCTCTGTTCCAGCTTGTTCAATTGTGGTGCCCAGAACTGGACATAGTGCTCCAGCTGAGCTCCAGTCAAAGCAAAGCATAATGGTCCTATACTTCTTTTGATCTAGATGCCATACTACTGCTAATGCAGTCTGGAATTGCATTGGCCTTTTTGCTAACACATCATACTGTTCTTTCTGTGGTCTACCTAGGCCTCTGGATCAATGGTTCTTAACCTGGGACCCTTGGACCACTAGAGATCCATGATGTCCTCACAGGAGGTCTATGAAAGACTCAAAGGTTCCTTAGCCTGTTTGCTTCCCACAAGGGAATGGCAAGAGAAGGCAAGAGTCTGGCTCCTTGCTAAGCCTGTGCATTGCCTATCACATGGCTATAGGGAGGAGGTGGGTTCAGCAGCTAAGTGACAGTGGAGCTGACAGCCAGTCAGTGTTTATCCTTCTCTCTCTGCCTCCCCTCCTTTCCAGCAGAGAGCAGTCCAGTAGACTATCAGAAATGCTCAAATACACACCCTCTTTTTTGCCTTCTTCACCAAGAGGAGAAGAGACTAAAACAGGCAAAGGAGAGAGAGCAAAAGGCAAAACAAAAGCAAGACAAAAAATGGGGTTGAAGGCAAATAAAAGGGAGGGTTGAAACAACTTTCTATAAAAGACTCCAAGTGTGCCTCCTCATTTCCATTCATAAGTACGCACGCTTTTGTCTAAATCAAGAGGTGGCTTATTTTGCCAACAGTCATTCCTCACTCCAACTTCCAGCGTCTTGCCAGGAGGTGGCATCTAGTGCAGCAAGACCTCCTCTTCTCATTTGGCTCCACTCCAAGTGGAATCCTCAATGCAGAATGGTGGCCAACTTTGAAAAAGGATAGTGAGGAGGAGTGGGGTGAAGAAGGCAAAAAGGTGAGGGGTGTTTGATTGTTTCTGATAAACCAGATGGTTGGAAAAGAAGTGGGCAGGAAAGAAAGAGAGAGAGAGAGAGAGAGAGAGAGAGAGAGAGAGAGAGAGAGAGAAGGGCAAATGCTGGCTGGCTGGGCCTGCATGTTGCTGTTTAATCCACTCCAGCCTTAAACTGGCATGAAGAAGAAGAAAGGTCTTTCCTCCCTCTCCAGCAGTTCTCATGGAAGTGTGCATTTATTTATTTTTCCCTTCTCTCCCAATGTGAAGACTTTTGATTAGCAATTTTAAATAAATACTTGATACACTTTATGGTTTTAAATCTTTTGTTAAGTCTGGGAGTCTGTGGCAACAAAAGATATTTAAAGTGTAGCCCTGGTAAAGCAAGAAACACTGCTCTAGATCTTTCCCACACACACTGCTGTCAATGTCACCCATCCAATATTTGAGCATCCTTTTTTTTTCTGTCTAAATGTAGTACATGTATTGTTCATTTATTGTTAGTTTGGGGCCAGTTATCAAATCTGTTAAAATCAGCTTCAATCCTGATTCTGTCTTCAAAAATAATAGCTACCTGCCTCCTCCTACAAAAAACAGTCTGCTGTTATCATCAGAATTCAGTGGCTAGAATTCTAAGTGGCTTAGCTAAGCCCAATGATATGAAACCAATTCTTAAAGAATGACATTTCCATTCCAGTTTAAACTGCTGCTACTTACCTTACCTTTAAGATTCTAAACTACTTGGTACCCAAAGGTCCCAAGGCTCAACTTTTCCTCAGATCATCCTGTCCATCCTTTCCCCTCAGACCATCTTAGTAAGACTATCAGCTGAGTACTTGGTGAGGGATCACATAGGCACAGATAGATAGATAGATAGATAGATAGATAGATAGATAGATAGATAACCAGATAGACAGATACATAGATACACGTACATATACACATACATCTAAAGGAGGGGGTATTCTCTGCAATTTATTCCTGACTTTGGATCTCTCTCTTTAAGGAACTTTAAGTCTTTTTTTTTTTTTTGGAAGATGGATCATTTTTATTTGCCTAGGCATTTGAAATCATTTTTATTTCTTCTATCTTGACTGCAATTTTTATGGCTCTTATGTTTTCTAACCATTGTTATCTGAGGGCTGATGCATTTGTGTTGTACAATTTTATTATATTGTACTTTTAAATCGGCTTTAATTTCTTCTAATTAGAGGTTTTATGACCTTACTACCTTTTAATCTTATTATTTCTACAATTCTTTTGTGTTGTATTGTTTATTTTTCTTACATAGAATTTGCATTAGAAATGGTGAGTTAAAGAAGGTAAAAGGAAAGAAAAGAAAAAAAAGAAATGAAGAGAAAGTAAAAGGAATGGCCTTGTCCTCTCCCATATCGATCAACCTCACTGGCAAGTGGTGGCTACCACTTACTAATAGCAACTGGTCAAGTCAGTGCTGGCCTCCCCAGGACATTTTGCTGCGTGAGGTCGACGAGCAAATGGCACATGCCAAGATGCACGTGCCAGGCGGCACAGTACACAAGCCCGCCAAGTTACTTTTGTTTGTTCTTTTTGTAGAGTCTCTTCAAGCTGTTTCCAACTTACAGCGACCCTAAGGTGAACCTGCCACAGGGTTTCCTGGGGCTGAAAGTGTGTGATGCACCCACGGTCACCCACCGGGTTTCCACGGCCACTGGCGGAACACTGGTTCCCAAGGTCCCAGTCCAACGCTCAAGCTACTACACCATGCTGGCTGCCCCTGGAAATAAAAACACAGTAACAACAGAGCGCATAACTGTATTTTCCTGTCTTTTTATCGCACTCCAAAATCTACTGCCTGAGGCCACCACTTCATTTTACCTCAGGGTCCGTCAGTAATCTTTCAGTCTGGGAAGGGTGAATCCTCCCCGCTTTATGTTCTTCTTGCCTCCCACACCTGCTTGGGTTCCACGGCCCTCCCGTGGTACCGGGCTGCTGTTGGGAATAGGCTGGGTGGCTCTGGTATAACCCACTGTAAGGACGAAACGAATGGCCATGAAACCTTGGCAAGAGACCAACCAGCTGCCCCGGCTTCCCGAATGGCCAAAATGGACCGGCCTTGGTCAGGCTTTGGCGTTTGCGGGTCCTCTCAATCTACTGCGAGAGTGCCACCGACCCCTGAAGGTGCTGTCCTTCGACCGGGAATCCTCTCTCTCTCTTTCTCTCTCTCTCTCTTTCTCTCTCTCTCATTCATTGCCACCTCTTGTCGGTGCAGCATGTGAACCGGCTCTCAGCTCTCCAGCTTCCGCGCCTGCGCAGCTCGCCTGCCTGGAAGACCGCGGAGAGATGCCACCGGGAAAAGGGGGGGGGGGGCAGAGAAAGAGAGAGGGAGGAGGGACAGCGGAGAAAGGCAGCGAGACCACGTGACGCGAGCCGAGTTAAGCGCCGCTCTCCATCCCAAGGTGCCGCAGCCCGGGCGCCGCTTTCTTCAGCCGCCTGCCGCCCTCCCTGCCCGTGGGCACGGGAGTCGTCGGAAGCGAGGCGGAGCCTGGCGATAGATACCCAGGGACCGAGATTTAAATTTTCATTCTCCACTTGGGTTAGGGGAGCAGCAGCAGGAGGAGCCCGCCCCGGCACGAGAGAGAGCGCGCCGCAGAGACCCGCGTTTCGTCCTAGTCCCGCCGGCTCCTCTGCTGCTGCTGCTCGCCTGCCTGCCAGCCAGCTAGCCAGCCAGCCATGGGTCACTCCACCGCCGGAGAACCGGGCCTCATAGCCAACGTGGTGAACGACACCTTGGAGTTCTACCGCTGGAGCTGGAGCATCCGAGGTAACCCGCCGGGCAGGGCACCCCAGCCGAGCCTTTGTGAAGCCCCCAGCCCTGCGGAGCCCGCGGCGGCGGCGGCGGCGGCGGCGGGGGCGAGGACGACGTTTGCCGCCCCCTCCCTCCCTCCCTCCCTCCCTTGTCCAAGCCTCGGCCGTCTCCCGTGCGTTTCCTCTTGGCCGCCGGCCGGCCGGCTTCCTTCCTCCCTTCCGTCCCTTCCACCTTTCATTCTCCCCGCGGCATCCCGTTAAGCGCGCCCGTCTCCAGGACACCTGCCCGCCGGGCTGCTTCTCCCGTTAGCTCTCGGCGGCGGAGGCGGCGGCGGCTCCTGCTTTTGCTCTTTCTGTCGCCGCCGCCGCCGCCGCCTCCCTTCCAGTCCATAAAGAGCCAGGCGCTGCCCGCTCCTTCCTCCCCCTCCGTCTCCAATTCCTTGCCTGCTGTCACTGTCACGCAGCGGTCAAAATGGCTCCGTGGCTCCTCCGGCTCGCCTCAGCCCGGTGCGGTTCAGGGAACCAGGTTGCGCCTCGCCGGACGGATTTGGAACCCGGGCCGATAAGACGTCTTTAGCTTGGACCCGTCTCAAGCTAATTTCTGCCTCCCCCTCCCCGCCCAATCCCATCCACCCACGGATATGGAGATATATATTCCCCCCCCCCTTCTTCTTGGTTGAATTCTTTCGGTGGGGGGGGCACCTGCTGTTCCCCCCCATCTTAATATTTCTCTGGTATTGATCTTATTAAAATGGTGAAATGCCTAACATATTGGGAATCACCCAGAATTGCTGGGGTGGGGAATGTTTAAATGTTTTGTATGACATGGCCTGTACTGAATTGCGCCCATCTTAACCCCAGTCTGTGCTGAGCACTCCGCAGCTGCTCTTTTTCCAAGCATTTGCCTTTTTAACTTGTGCGTGCGCCAATACCCGGCTGTCATGTGGCTGTTGTAGGTTGACAGGATCAGAAGAGGTGTTTTGAGTGATGTCCACCCCATGTCCACGCACAGGTTCAGAAGATCTCCCATTGTTACAGCATTTGCTTTGAAGAACATCTTGTTTTAATATTGTGCTAAACAGCCTAGGAGCCACGTGTTTAGTATAGCACACTAAAGCTAAAGGACAGCTCTCAACAGATCCCAGTTTTCCTTCTTACTTTCCAAGGTGGACTTACTGTTCTGATCCATTGGTATGGCCCATGTTGTGAAATGAACGGTATGATATAGTTAGATCAGATGGTTATGTGCTCTTTATTATTCAGTGAAATCTAGTCCAGGGCCTGGTCTCATGTTACAGTTCTCAAGGTGTGGTTGGTTCAGGCCTTTCTTTCATTGTTTCATTTACAATGTTTTATTTCATTTACAATACAGAGTGGAAGCTCAGAGGCATAGTAATTAGCTAACAGATCAGTATTAAGCATGGTTGGCAATAAAACTGTTGAGAAGATTGTCATTTACAATGTGCAAGAGCAGGACAAGCTCTCTGTTCCAGGCAGGTTACAGATGCAGGAAGAAAATGCAGTTCTGCGAAGCACAGCGCAATGTGTGTCTGCTCCCTGTGTCACAACAGTAAAGATGGCAAACCACCTATTTTAAATCCCAAGAATCTTCTACAGCATGTGATGGTTTTCACTGCTGTATTATGGGATTCATGTGGTCTGGATAATAGATACCACGAATTTGTTAGTACTTGAACTACCTTTCTTCTTACTGCCAAAACTTTTTTCTCATCTATCAGTAAATTAATTAATCTTATGTTTCCATTTCAAATACCATTACATGATGTAGTAAATTAATCCTATGCTTCTGTCTCAAAATGCACATTGTTACATGGGCTGCCTTATTATAGCTCCTGATCTCACCTTTAAACATACCCAAACACATTAATTCAGCATCTACATTTCATTAAAAGTTAAAAAGATCAGGTAAAATACATCATCTGCACATTTTTGCCATCTTGGCTCATGTAGTGGCTGCATTTTACACTATTCCTGTTTAGAATAAATGCTATATTGGTCACTTAGAAGGAGAGGATTTAAGTGGCAAAGTGGTCTGTGATCCTTATTAATAATGGCAGTTCCTTTTGATTGCTGCCATTTACTGCACTGCACTGCACTGCACTGCAATAAGCAACAGCCAAAAGATCAGCTCTCATAGAAGAAGGGAAACTATGCCAGACATGTGGAGCAAATTGGCAGTAGTAAATTGTCCTAATACAGACTTAGAACAGCCT
Organism: Cyclura pinguis; assembly: GCA_030412105.1. Classification (NCBI taxonomy): domain Eukaryota; kingdom Metazoa; phylum Chordata; class Lepidosauria; order Squamata; family Iguanidae; genus Cyclura; species Cyclura pinguis. The sequence continues at coordinate 127,562,634 of CM059599.1, forward strand.
TCGTTTTGCTCTTTCTTTCTCTGAGAGCATTTTGATTTCGGAGGAAACAGTGCTAAATGTCTCTTGGTTAGTATACTATCACTTTCATTCATAGTTGTAAAAGGTCTTGTCCGATCTTGGGATTTTAGCTTAAAAAGTTAAAGCAAATTTTAAAAGTTAAAGCAAATTGGTTGTCTTAGCTCCTTGATTATGAGATTGTGGGGTATTGAGGGATATTGTAAATCTCCAGTTGCAATCCTAAGTGCACTTGATCTCCAGCTCAGTGGTCTGGACTCAGCAAAAACCTGGATTTCTTCCTTCTGTGGAAAACTTTTATCAGTGCAAGAACATGGCAGGCTACTTTATAGCCACTGGTCTATCCAGCCCAGCACCGTCAACACTGAGTGGCAGGAGCATGGATGTCAGAGAAGACTCCTTCCTAGCACTATGTAGGGGCCCCCACTATTCCTTGATAGTTCTCCATCCAGTTATCAACCAGGTACAATCATACTTAGTTTCCAAATTTAAACAAAATTAAATATGCTTAGTGTGAAATAGTGATGTGGCTTGTTATCCAGTAGAGCTTTTCACTGGCTAAATAGAAGAAGTGATTTTTTCTGACTTACCTGAAGCTCCTGTCTGGTTATTGGCGGGGGGAAGGAGTTGAAGGATCTCTGGAATAATATGGGGGGTGTTGGAGTGGGAAAGGGAGGGAGGAAAATTAATTAAATAGCCTCCTCCACCCCATTTCTACCAGCAGAAGTGGCTTGAGTGGGCTTCGCACAGGGACCATCCCACTAGTGAAATAAAAATCTGGATCCAGCCCCAAGGAAATTATTTTCAGCCAATACCTCAGGCTATTGGGATGTTTTTCTTGTTGTGGTCACTTAAGTGACCGTATTCTTTTCCTTCCAAAATACAGTAATGCAGCCATTGCCAGAAATAACACACTGTAGTATTGTGTCAGTATAATTGTATTGTAACATCAAGGGATGTCTTCTGCAGCTCTCTTCAAATAATTGGTTCTTGGACTTAACAAAAACTTTGCCCAATGTATAATTATTTGTCTAGTAACTTTTTCCAGGTACTGAAAGTGCTTTACACACTTTATTTCAATAACTGCTACCACAACTCTATAAGAAATTGCTACCAGTATTACCACTCTCCTGTTACAGATGGGAGTGGGGGTGCAGAAAGGCAGAAAACTGTGAGCTCCCTCTCACTTTCCTCCCAGTGAGTTCTTGACTGAAGAATATGTGACATAAGGACTTCTCTCATAGCTCAAGCTCTGTGTGAAATATATTTTTCCTTTGTTTTTGCTTTAATTTGGAAAGGCAAACAAAACAATGGAAGATGTTTGTCTACTCACTCTAACCTGACCAAAATATTGCAAATTGCCCCAATTTGACAGGGATGCCCCCAATTAACCTGCTGTCTCACTTTTTTTTTCTCAGCTCAGGTGTCCTCCTCCTCCTTCCACTTTCTTCCTTTGTCCCCAGCTTCCTTTGGTTGCTGCAAACTGAGTTCAAAGTCCAAAAGTCATTTGTACTTGACAGCAGGGAGAGGAGGGGAGAGGATACGGTCTTGCCTTTCCCAGTGGGCTCAGGCAAAAGCAAGCTGCTGCAGGCTCTCCTAGCTTGTGTGTTCTTCCTTATTAAAACTTTGGCCATCTTGACCACACTCTGCTGTTGCTTGGTCACAAGTTTTCAATTTTCATCTATGAAATATTGGAGGGTATGATATTGAATTGCCACTGCCATGCTTTCTACCATACTGAGAAGGTACAGAAACCTGGAGAGGTCTGACTGAAGCATTTTACTTGGACTTTTTACTGGCCCTCTGCATTCAGATGTCTACTGTGATGTATTTTGGATCCCAAATCCTCCTTATTTAAAGCTTCCAAAAACAAACAAAAGGAACCAAATTCCATTCAGTGCTACTGAGCTGTAAACTACTGAAAGGAACATATGCAAATACTTATGCTTTCAGGTCCCAGAGGCTTTGTTTGAACCTGATTGTGGAACTCCCTGATAATAGCAGTGATGCTACCCAACAGGTGAATCAGAACATCTGTTGCTCTGCAGCATCATTTCTCAATCCACTCATTTTGAAATTATACCACGCTGTTGTGGCCATGCCCAGCAATCATATCATAAAGGCCTCGCCGTGTGTTCCTATTGCTCAATGAATGAAACATTTCACCATGTTGAAAACATCGCTGCATTGGAAAGTTACACAATGAATGAAGACACTTCATTCTCATTTAGACACCTACACAGTTTCTCTTCATGTGCTCTCATATTTCTAAAATCAGATTACTTTTTAGTCGTTCTTCCCTAACTCAGATACCTCTAGGCCAATGCATACAACAATGTTATCAGCATGATGCAAATTTTCTAAACAGTTACTTTCTGCAAGAGATTGCAGCAGAGGACATCTGTGTCCTGCTGCCTCCATACAACTTTTATACCTCCTCCTTTCCCAGGAGGCCTCACATATTTCTCTTGTTTGTGTTTGTGCTTGTGATAGGACAGTGTAGTGTTATGAAACACTTTCACAATAATGAATACCATATGGATCTCAACAATAATTTCATGGCAAAGTTACAAGTGTGAGTTGGTCCACAATCTAAAAAGAAAACTTTCTTCTTTGGAGTCAGTATCAATCACCTGTCCCCCAACCAAAACTATTGAAGGTTCAACTCATATTCTCTAACTTCTTTTCAACATGGCTTTTAAGTTTCAGTGGTGATAGAAATGCAGTGGTGATGGGAAAAATAATCTAAATGCTTTTATATTATTTATAGAAGCACAATCCTAGAGTAGACCTGTGAATTAGTGGGATTTGCATATTTACTTATTTTTGTTTATTAAGGATATTTTTATCCTGCCCTTCATCCACAAAAGTTCCCAGAGCAACTATATCCATGTTGACTTACTAGGTAGCAATTGACTCATTGAGTTTATTCAAGCTGGGTCCTAATTATTGAACATAGACTATAGGAATTTAGTGGCTATGACTCAAAGACTATAAAGTTTACAGAAATGTGTCCGTTTCTGAATGATATTTATAAGGGGGAAATGAGGGATAGACCTACATTTGTAAAATTGACCCAGCATTATAAATGTTGTAAAATAAAATGCTTTTGCAATAGTATAACTCACACCCAAGGTTCTGGGCATAAATATAAAGAAGTAGAAAGTTTCTCAATAGAAATAAGGTAACAGTACTTAGAATCATCCTGATTCTCATCAGTATACAGTCTAAGAAAGAAAAGCCTACAATGTCTAGCACTGTGTCATTTCGTGTTTCTAAGATCTGAGATTATCAGTGCCAATACACAGACCACTGATATGAATTCGTATGTTTTCCTAGCCCTTTTTCCAGGTTAACTGTTATTTTTTTTTTCCAAATGATTCTTAGTGTCCTCTTTTTGCTACATATTTACTCTTTACTGGTGGCCCTCCAGATACTGTTGAATTGCAGCTTCCTTTGTTCCCCATCATTGGCTATGCTGGCTAAGGATACCAGGAGTTGCAGTATATTCCCATCCCTGCTTTACACTTTAATCATGAAGATCATCTGAGAATACCTCAACCTTCATTTAGAAGGTAACACACACCACCTACACAAACTTTCCTATTCATTTGACCATAGCTTCTCCATCCACACACGCACTGTTTTGTACATATAGATCACATCTCCCCGTTACAGTGCCTGGGGCAGCCCATACAAACGATATATCTGTGTGTACGTCTGAGTGCACAAGAGTCTCTGAATCTTGTCAGGGGCAGTGGGACTTATATTTCACTGATAGTGAGAAAGAGCAACCTGTGCATCAGTAGAAAGTGCTTCCATCCATATAGTGTGTAAGCATGAGGTTTCTCTTTGTGCCAAGCCAAGTGCTACTGTAGCAGCTGATGGATAAGGAAGGGCCTGTATTACACTTTTCGAGTAAGGATTGTGTATTTGTGTGAAATTCTCAGAAACCTTCTGATTGTTATATTGGTCTAACTGAGTCCAGATGAGAAATTAGGTAAATTTGCTAGAACAGCTTAGGTGCCAGCTTCAAAAACCCCAGGGTTTTTTATAACAAGTTTCTCATCTCTTTATTCTTCTCATATTCTTAGTTTAACACTTAGTTTAACACTTTAATTGCACAGTCAGCAGGTAGAGAATCTGTTTCCTACTTTATCACAGATGAACAATGAATTGAGCCTTGACTGCCTATTTGTTACCTGTCGTCATTATATTGTTTTCAGCAGAGCCTTTATTGGTGATGATGACCATGATAACATTATCTGTTAAAGCTCCAGTTTCCACAACATATCAGAATTGATCCACTGATGTGGTAGTGGAATAAATTCTGGCAGGGGTGTTGCTTTGTGAAATGCTAAACAGAAGACTTTGCATGGCATTGCACAAGGTGTTGTGCAACAGATTTATCATGCTTTGTAGTAACAGAAACACACTTCCCTTGGCAGGGATCAAAAAGGCCTAAATCCACCTGCTAGTCCCAAGCAGAGCAGATATATTGAACTGATTACTGAAGAATGACTCCATACCTAGGTAAATTACATTGATTCAGTAGACTAATCTAGTGTGGACTCGCAATTGGATTTAGGAAAAAGGCCCTTCTGCATGGACAAGTGACCTTCCATTCAATGAACTGCATCTCCAGCCTGCCATCAGATACTCATATGTGTTGTTATAGAATCCTAGAATCTTAGAGTTTGAAAAGACCACAGGGGCCATCTAGTCCAACACATTTCCATGCAGGAAATACACAATTACAGTACTTGTAAAAGATGCCAAACCAACCACTGTTTAAAGACTTCCAAAGATGGAGAATTCACCACACTGTGAGGCAGCCTATTCCCCTGTTGTGTTAGTTAATTCCAGTTTGTGAATTCAAATATCAAATACAATACTATGGGCAGGAGTTTTATAAAGCTGTATATTCTAATTTTAAACTTAAATTTCAACCTTTAGATTTGCAGGGACATTATCTTAGGAAGCCAATGACCGTATGAACACAACTTCTGGACTATGTTTTGCCTTTTAGCATTTAACTGAGACCAATTATTGCAGAGATGGTATTAATATATCCTTTCAGTGCATTTCAACTTGCATTCTAGGTTGCACTGTTGGGACATGAGTGGGAGGAGAGATGCTTCTCACCAGACGGGTCAGTGTACACTTGAATGTCCATAGGGGCAGTGAATGTAAGATATATGCTTTATCAGAAAACACATATGGCAAATGAAATTATGCTTGGAAAACTAGCATAGGTTGGATTTTCTGTGGAAGAAAAGCATAATTTTATAGCAGACCACCAGACAGACTGAGGTCACATTCCACATGATGCCATTATCTGAGAATTAATTATACAGAACAAGTTTTTTTCTGTGGCAGGGTCTCTCTGTGCACATGTAGATTACAGTTGTAAGCTTACTTAGGTGTGAGTCTCATTGTTATTAGTGGGATTGATTTCTGAGATAGAATTCTTAGGATCTATTAGAGTGTTATGGTAACCAAACATATATAGACACATTGTACTGAAATCACTTGTATCTCTGTCCAGATAATCATATCATGATAATCATATCTCTGGGACTCAGATACCTGTCTTGAGGTACAGCTCATACTGGTTTCTGCTCCAAAATTCTTGTGTTGTCCCGTGGCATCTCACCTGCATAAAAGCAGCCTATCCTTTATGTGTTTTGAGTGTGAGTGTTGTCTGGGTATATGCTAGAAAGAGAGAGAACTCATTATTCTTGTACTTGAGAAGGTTGGAGATGCCAAGGAAAAAACACCAAACCTTAAAAACAAGTTCTTTTATTATTCTACTGAACAGGAGCAGTCATCCCAATAGGCAAAGTGGGACAGCCACTTCAGGTGTCAGGGCACTTTATATCATGAAAGGGCAAGAAATAGTTACTTGTTACAGTAGTATTCTTATTCTTGAGGATAGGGAGAGTTACCTGTGCAATTTTGTGCCTCAGTTGCTTAAACAATAAGACTGTTCTCAGGTAGTATACACTAGGAGTTATGCTATTTGATGTTTCACAGCAAGCAGCAAAATGTCTTGGACTAGTCCTGATACCAAAGTGAAACTCCAAGCCAGAATTCTTCCAAATCCTGGTTCTATCATTCATGTCTCTTTGTGTTAGCATATGTTGTCCAAATACTTCTATGTGATTCTTCCTACACACAAGAGAGGCCAGACATACCACAGTAGAAGAACTTAGTGTTACTTCCCAGTCTGGTTCACTTTTCTGAGATCCTTTAACAAACCAGGATCTTGCTTGTTAAAGAAAAGATAAGCTAGGAGGTCAGGGTCAGAGGTCTCTTAGGCCCTTTCTGCAGCACTCTCCCATCCCGCCATCAGGATGGGGAAAGGACAGGACTGCAATGACACTTCTGCATGACATCGTTATGGTCCCCTCCTTCTCCCATCCCCAGGCAGCGCAACTGTGGGTTAAATCATTGAGGGGCTTTCCCCATCAATGATCTGCGATTGTGCCACCGTCCTGCACTTACCTATCCTGCGGAAGGGCGGGAAGCGCAATGAAGTGCTTGAAGTGCAAGGCGGTGCTTCCTGCCCCAGCACAGCCTGGGAGAGTACCCAGCTGTACTGTGGAAGGAAGTGGTATGTCCATCATGCTGTCTTCTGCAGGGAGCTGGTCCCAAGGGGAGGGGAGCACTGCCATCGCGCTCCGTGCTGGGATCACCACTGGATGCCACCACACAAAAAGGTGAACTGTGGAAAGGGCCTCAATTTTAATCCCCTGGTAAGTTTCTGGCTGGTTCAGTCACCCTCCACTCTCAGTCAGAGTGATGGGGAGCATGCACTTGCAGAACTACTATTTTGTAAGAAGGCACCAGTGCTAGTCATCATTAGCTGTAATTAGAGTTAGTTACTATCCATGACTTGAGGATGACTGAAACCCTTGTCTAAAATTTAGTTAATAAAAATTATGCTTAATGCTAGGCAGATAGCATGAGAGCATAGGATGATGTGCTATTTCAGCGTCCACTTGCAAATGTATTTCATATTAAATAATTCTGTGCATGAAAATAAACATAAGCAATTATCTGTGTATTATTGTATTTTAAATTTTTATTTAATTTATTTTTATATGTAGCAGGACTCTGGGAGACCAGAGTTTGAATGCTTGCCCAGGCATGAAACATACTGGGTGACCTTGAACAAGTCGTACACTTTCATCCTTAGAGGAAGCAATGACAAATCTCTTCTGAATAAATCTTACCAAAAAACACCCTATGATAAAATTGCTATAAATTGTAGTCAACTTGAAGGCACATAACAACAAAGCAGAGAGACTGGATACAGATTTTGTGATGTCCCCTTATAGAATCCTGTCCCCATCAAGACGGATCTGTCTAAGCCAAATTATGGTATTTTTCATCTTGAGAAATGTGAGAGATAGCACTAGATCTCCCAAGCAGAGCAATAAAACTGACAAAACAGAAGGTGAACAACAACCAGGTCCATGCAGACACACAGGCCCTTTCCAGAGCTTACTGGATCCCAGCAGTGTCTCTTACAGCTTCTTTCACCAGTGACTGTGCTGGCTAGTCTGTGAGTTACAGTCCAACAGGATAACCTGCTCGTAATTATTTTCCTTAAAATGCATTGATATTTATGAGACGGGGGAGAGATGGAGTTCTGATTATGTATGTTTTAGTTTTAGCTCTAGAATTGCTGATAAATTAAGCATAAGCATGTTTTAAAATAATATATATTTCTACATGTGATCTCCAGGACACAGGCAGAGTGGGGAGTGGACAGGTGAAGAATCTATTATGAAATAGTCTTTCAATCCTCTTTCTTCTTAATTTTGCAGATCTACCTACTGCTATAGATTTATCACTGGGGATCCTGATTGTGATTTTCAACATTTACTAATCTTTCTTCCCTTTTTAAAAAAAATCCAGGAAGGTTGATAAAAATCCTATTGAAGGCTGTTCACCCTTATGTACTTTTCATAGATCTGGTTCATATAGCTGTGGCTTGGTGGAATCAGTTCAGTCCAATCTGCATATTTAGTGCACCTTAAACTCCTGCAGGTTTCTTCATTCCCTCCAAGATAAGAATAGATTTTATGTAAGTACATCCAAACACAATTACTATTCATCAAGAAAGCCTAATCTTTGTCTAGTAACTGCTTTGGTTATCTTAACTAGTTGTTAAAGTTCACACTCCTTTCATGTCTCTGGATATGTTCTGTTGCAGCAGTTGATCAGACATAATAATTATAATCCAGTAGGAGTGCCCGTCTGATCTCTGTTCAAAGTTCTGCGAATATGGACAGTCAGCTACACTCTGAGGCAATCTGGTTCACTGTTGAACATTTCCTACATTAACATTTCTTTCTAACGTTTAAGTGGAATATCTTTTCCTGTAATTTGAATCCTTTGGTTTGTGCTTTAGTCTCTAGAGCAGCAGAAAAATGCTCGTTCCACTTTCTACATGAGATCCCACCGATGACTAGGGTTCTTGGAGATCTCTCATTCATAGGATCACCATAAGTAAAAGTCAACTTGACAACAAATAACTACAAAATGTTTCTGTTCAAAAGAATGAAAAATGAACAAGGATCTTCCAGAGCCATTTCAGATGAGACTTTTATAATGCCATCCCCTTGCCTTATTCACCAGTGTTTACATGGCCTTCAAACATTGCCATGCACACTTGCAACATTCCATAGTTTTTCCACCCCACCTGTGTCTCTTTCTTTTACCACAGAAAATCTGTTAAGGAGAAAAGAATAGATTCATGGTGCCTTCTGCTTGCTAACAGACTCCTGGCTCCTCAAGCATAAAGCCAGGATTTAATTCGACCTTTAGCAAGTTTGCATTTTTTCAAACACCATTAATTTAATTTCATATGGATTGCATAATCTAACTAATAAGGTGTATATATTTGTGTTTTACTAAGTAGGCCTCCATGTGTGGAACAGCTTCTGAAAAAATGATAGGACACAGAGAAAATTCAGACCCAGAACACCTGTGGCAACATTCACACAGAATGGTGAGGTGGGACTCTGAAGATTCCATCTTACTAGGAATCAGTTGTGTGCTAGTGCACACATCTCCTTCACTTAGTTCCTCCTATCAGGAAAGGCAGCTACACTTACAAAGAATCCAAAGCTTTTGATGCTCCCTGAAGCAGAATTCCCAACTGGTTTCACTTTTTAAAAGCAAAACAAATTTAGGTGCATTCTTCAGTTATAATCTGTGGTTTGTTTGAGACCCATAAGCCCCAATTCAGATGATGTCATGAGCTTTGAATTTCTGATTATTTTGGTCACTTCCACCAGTAAGAAATGACAAATGAGAGCAAAGAGGGTGCATGAATGAGCAAGAGGTCAAAGAGCTCTCTGGCTGAGAATTCTAAATGCCCCTCCCTAAACTGCAAACCCCAGGATTCCACAGGATGTCAAAAATGGAATAATAGCACTATAACAGCGTAGTGTGGAAATGGCCGCAGTTTCTTGGCCTTTCTGAACCTACAGGACTGTTGTAAATTTAAAATGGTTTGTCTGAGATCCCTGGCAGAAAGAAAGGGAACAAATATCTTAAATAAACAAATCAGAGCTCATTTATTATTCATATTTTTGATAAATAATTATTTTTGCACATAGAACTATGCAACTGGCTTTGTGCAAGTACCTGTTTAATTAAAAAAAGAATCTGTGTAATTTTTCAAGTTGTTTAGAACATAGGGCTATGGCATACCTATTTCTGATATAGTGTATGATAGTATGAGAGACAGTGTGGTATAGGTTTGAGCATTGGACCACAATCCTGGAGACAAGAGTTCAGTTCCCTGCTTGGCCATGGAAACCTACTGAGTGACCATGGGCATGTCACGTACTCTCAAACCCAGAAAACCATGTGAGAGGTTCACCTTAGGCTTGCCATAAGTCAGAGGTGACTTGAAGGCACACAACAACAATATGGTACTGTGTTTTATTATACTAGCATACATTAAACTGAACAGTTTTTTATACAGTATCTTTAAGGAGATAGATATTTCTTCATGGTCTCTGTTACTCACACAAATAGGTTTACTGTGCCTTTACAATGCATCATTTGGAACTTTCTAGAGCTGGTGTGTGTTTTTGGTCCCTCCTCCTCCCCTGGTCCATATGATCAGCCTGACTCCCGCTCATACCCTCTGTTCCTTTTTGTCTGCCACTGCTGCAGCAGCATTAAAGAAGCTGTTCTCTTTTATATGTTGCCTTTTTCTGAGAAACATTATAGCTTAAGTTGCTTGAGTAGAAGAAACCATAGCTGTTGTTTCTTCCTCTTGAATTTTTCTGCAGGATATGTTGTAGAAAATGCTGCCACAAAATTTGATGGATTTAACTTGTTAAAATATATATAGCATCACTGTAGCATAATGAATGATCAATAACACATTCTTACCTTGTACCAATTTGTGCATTTTCACAAATCGTGCATTTTCACAGCAGCTTATTGTTTCTCCAATAAGCTGCTGCATCTGAATCATTTTTTTTTTAACTTAAAGGGTATGATATCACCCATGATGACACAACGATCTCATCTAACCAGTCAGACTTGGCTGTGTCATAACATAACAGAGGGAGAGTAAATCACTGTCATTGTTCTCATTTTGATTAGTAGGTGAGAATGTTTCCTTGTTGCCCAACCAATCAGACAGAAAGGCCCTCTCTTGTTTTACTAGTCACTACATTGCCTCTTTGACTGAAAATTAGGACTTTCATCATAAGACAGTCTTATAGTCGTGTGAAAATTCTAGAGACTGAAAATTACTCACAAATTATCTCATTGTCCGTGAGAAAGGGGCTTGCAATATCACACTGAAAAAAGAGTAAAAGATTTTATTTATTTATTTTGCGTTTTAGGAGTTTTCCTGGGGAAAAATGTGCAAAAAAAACAAAAAACACCTTTTGCACAGAAAACAGTGTCTTTGCACAAAATATAATTTTCACCACTAAACATTATATATTTGCATGCGAAACAATGGTTTTTTTCCTCAAACAGAGGAAAGATCCTCCAGAAAGGTCCTGAAATGTGAAAAATAACTTGAAACTGCACAAAACCTCTTGCCTAGTGTGGAGCAAACTTCTGAAACTTTCTTCATATATGCAACAGTGAAATAAGTGAATATTTGAACTCATAAAATCATAGAATCATAGAGTTGAAAGAGACCACAGGGGCCATCCAGCCCAACCCTCTGCCATACAGGAACCCACATCAAAGCATTCCCAACAGATGGCCATCCGGCCTCTGCTTAAAAACCTCCAAAGAAGGAGACTCCACCACACTCCATTGAGGCAGCATATTCCACTGCCAGACAGCTCTGACCATCAGGAAGTTCTTCCTGAGATTTAAGTGGAATCTCTTTTCCTGCAGTTTGAATCCATTGCTCCTTGTCCTAGTCTCCTGGTAATTATCTATCTATCTATCTATCTATCTATCTATCTATCTATCTATTTGGTGCAGAATGGGGGTGGGAGGGATTTTTTTTTTCTTAAAACAAATCCTTTTGTGTGGTACTGAAAACAAAACTCATTTCTGATAGCATAGGAAAACATACACTGTTTTGCAGTCCTGTTTGCTGCTTTCTCACACACTGTTTCAGAAACCTTGTATTGATGTAAGGTAAAGAGGAATTTTTATTTATAGAACTGGCTTTCAGTACTCTAGATTATTAAACACAAATATTGTCAAGATTCTTTGCTTAACTGAACAGAATGTTATTGTCATTTTGTAGAGATGGCAGGTAGAAGTGAAACATTTTGTTAGAACATGGTCTGCTCTGTTCTATATGTTGCATGTTCAGATATGCATCCCAAGTACAACTTCCACCAAAAACAAACAAACAAACCAAAAACCTCTGACCAGTCAGGGGCGGAGGGGCGGAGTGAAGGTGAGGACAGGGAGTGGGCAAGGGACGGTGATGCAGAAGGAATACCAACGGCAATACCGCTACTCATCTGCTGAAGGCGGAAGAGTGTGGAAAACAGTGTTCCTAACCTGCTACCATCACGCAAATGGCAATGCCACAATTGTAACAGCATACCATGCTAATGGCTTCTATTGCGGAAGTGGCCAAAGTGTGAGCTCTGCCTTGAGAAAAATATGATTGCTTAAAAATGTATAGTGTTGGCCTTCCCTGCATCAGACAGCTGTAGACTTTAGAGGATTGTCCTGGCTCTCTCCTCCCCTGCCGCCCTCATCCTCTCAAAATTTCTCAAACTTTGGCCAGCTGTAAGGTGGGATGAGATGGCAAAATCAGTGTGAACAAATGCTGAGCTACCTCTTACTGAATATTCAGGAACCTCTGAATGTGGTAATACGGGATTGCTGCTTTGTCTTCCCCCATCTTATAGTTAACTTTTTCTGTTCTGTACCTACCTTTTTTCCACACCCTGGGATGTGGTGTGGAAAGCTGCAATACAGTTTTCTTTCTTGGTTTGATGCGCTTGCGGGTTGCACTATAGTTTGCAAAAAGTCTGGCACAGATTTCCTTTTTCCCTCTGAGCTCTGCCCAGGCAATTGATTTCTTTCCTTTTTAAGTCTGGATTTCACTTCTCTCTGTTTCTTGGGCCCTTTCCGCATGTGGGGGGGGGGCAGGCGAAAACACCCTAAAACGGAGCTTACCGGCAGCCGGGTAAGTCCGTCACCACGCGGAGCAGTGCAAGCTCACTGCTCCGCAGTCCTCCAGCGTCCCAAATGGCGGCTTCCGGTTGGTGGAGGCTCTCCACCAACCAGAGAAGCTCGCCAGCCGGAAGCCCGCCCCCGGCAGATCTGCAGGCACGCACTTGCACGCACCTGCAAATCTGCGTAAGAGCCGGGCGACGGAGCGGCACGGGGCTGCGCACTCCGTGCTTTTTAAAAACCTCGAAAAAGAGGTTTTTAAAAAACACGCAGCGCGGCTAGTTCCGGCTGCTCCTGAGTGGATTCTGGTGTGGAACTACAAAAAGTAGTCCATGCCAGTCCACTCTACGGTGCAGAAGACCTCCGTGAGAGGTCGCTCTGCAGCATTACAGAAGCCCGGTGTGGAAATGGCCTTGCTCTCTTTCTCCTTCTCTCCTCCCCACAGAAAGAACCCTTCCCTCCTGCACTCATCTTTTCCTTCATTCTCTAGTCTCTGTCTTTCTCTCTTTTTCTTCCTCCCATCTTTACAGCCTCTTCTACCTTTCTGTCTTTGTCTCTGATCCTCTTTCTCTTCCCTCTCTCCCTTTTCCATCCACAACTTCTACTAAAATATCCTCTCCTTCCCTTTTCTCTCTTTCTCTTCCTCTCAGTCTCTCCTTTTCCTCCTTTCCCATTTTCCTGGCTACATTTCTTTATCATTGCTTCACCATTACCCTCTTTCTCTCTTCACACTTTTTCTCCTTCAGCCCTCACTTCTCCCCACTACACTACCTTTTTGTTCACCTCTGCCCCTCCAGCTCTTTCTCTTTTGTCCCTCCCCAGAGAATCTTGAAACCATGACCATTTCCGCACTACACTGTTATAGTGCTCTTATTCCACTTTCAACAACATCCTGTGGAATCCTGGGGTTTGCAGTTTAGGGAGGGGCATTTAGAATTCTCAGCCGGAGAGCTCTTTGGCCTCAGTAAACTACAAACCCCAGAATTCCACAGGATGTTGAAAGTGGAATAAGAGCAGTATAACAGTGTAGGGCGGAAATGGCCTATGACTGATACAACAAGTTTCCAGCATTTAATCCCTATTAAACTAGATAGGGCTTACTGCTGACTAGACATGTACAGACTGGGTAGCCTTCTTGATCATGTTCCTCCTCATAAACTCCCCTCTCCTCCAAGAATCAATAGCATAAGCAGGCCCTCCATCCACCCCAAATTCTACTTCCTAGCCATGGAGGGAGAGAAGAAGAGGAGGCAGGCATAGCTCCAGCATGTCTAGGTCCAGAAGCAGATGAAAGGCTCTCTTTCTATTCAAACAGCCATTGTCCTGACCAAAGAAGGTGAGAAGAAGAGGCAGGCATAGCTCCATGCTGTCTGGGCCCTGGCCGTGGAGGGGGAGAAGAAGAGGCAGCCGTCTGCTGGACTTAATCCCCTCCCACATTGCCATCCCCTTTTCCTTTTGTGTCATGTCTTTATTTGATTGTTAGCCTGAGGGCAGGAAACTGTTTTATTGTTCTTTTACTTACATGTACATCATGTTCATGATGGTGCTATATAAGTAAAAGATAATATGATAATGGTGTTGGTGGAGAGGAGGAAGAAAGAGCAAGAAAAAGAAAGAGAATTATTTGGAGAATGAGGGAGGATTCCACAAGCTGGCAGAAGGAAGGAAGGAAGGAAGGAAGGAAGGAAGGAAGGAAGGAAGGATAAATAAATGAGGAAAACTGATTAATGTGGAAAACCCATTAACAACAGAATTTAGAAATTCAGAAATTTTTCTTTTCACTTAGAAAAGTATCTTTAGTTAGACTAAAATTACCATATATTGTTAAAAACAGTGCTTGCAAAGTGTTAAAAACAGAGCTGGTAAAAGTTTGTTGTCTTATTCAGTACATTTAGTTGGAAAACTAAATTTCCAACCAGAGAAATATGTTTGCAGGTGATTATTTGAATGACGCAGCCATGGTTGATGCATAATGATTCTTGCTTAATAATATCGTCAGAGACCAACCTATAACATCAGTGGGGCTTCCCTGGGGGATTCTTAAGTCTCAGGTTTTGGGCCTAAAATCTCGAGGCCTAGGATGTTCTTGCTGGAAGATGGTCTGCCTGTGCCACCCAGCAAGTTTTATGGTTGAAGGCAGTTGTGAATATGTGTTTCTCCATATCCTCGCCAGATTTGTTTTTTTCAGAGATGGAGAACGTATACCCCTCCAGATGTTGCTGGATCACAGCTGCAGTGAACCTTAGCTAGCACAGCCAATGATGAGGGATGGTAGAAGCTGAAGTTCAATAGTATCTAAAGGACTGCATGTTCATCATTCCTCCTCTTACTGTTGAACCACACTAATGTAAAAACTTCTTTTCATTAGAAATGTAAAATTCTTGGACATTTTTAAGCCATGGCAGGAGCAGACACACACATTTTCCCCAGTATTTGGAGAAGGGATTAGAAATATTTGGAAAAATAGGGAAAAAATGCAGTGTTGTCTCCTATACAGATTGAAAGTCACTTTGATATTTTGGGAACATAAAATGTATCATTTATAACTTACCTTGTCATAAAAGTGTCATGTCTGATATATTGTAAGTATGGGGTTTTTTTTCCAGAAGATAATTACAAATTGAATTTAATTTTGTCAATTTTATTTTTTTTTTCTTACAAATGGAGGTATAGAGTCCTGAACTATAAGGAACCTCTTTACTTCTACCAGTTTTTTGAGGGGCTAGCAGAAAGCAACGGGGGGGGGGAGGGGAACAGTCAATATTACTAAAACAAAGAAAATTATTCCGCCACCATACATTCACAGGGTTAAACAGACGTAAAACACTCATTCCCATTAAATATCCGACAATTAATCCGTTAAAGATGCTGCAAAGTTGTTTTAAAATGTTTTAAACTGAAAAATCACTTCAGAAGTTAAAAAAAAAAATGGGCAAGCTTACCCATAGGTGAAAGTTCACATTTTCTGGGGCGTCATGTCAACTCATCCAAAATATTCTACATATTCTATACATTTTATACTGGAATTGCCAAGACTAAACTATATTCATATCAAGAGAAAACCCTTGATACTTGGCTCATGTTTGTTGAATCTAATATAAAAGATTGTAAGCTGATTCTGTAAGCATTTAATGAATGAATGAGGTACTGTATGAGTTACTCAGTTTAGAACTGAGCCTATGAGATGAAATGGGAATGTTTGCCTGTGTTTTTTTTTATATACAGAACAACACCCATTTATTCTGAAGTTTAATGATTTAAATTGCTATAAACATATCTAAGGTTATTTAAAACATGCTAGCTGAAGCCTCATAAAGCATTTTGTAGGTTCTTGTTATTGTTGTGTACTGTCAAGTCATTTCTGACTTATGGTAATGCAGATTTTCTGGGGCTGAGAGTGTGTGACACACCCAGGATCACCCAGTGGGTTTCCATGGCCAAGTTGGGGGCTGAAACCATGCCTCCAGGCTTTTAGTCCAGCATTCAAACCAAGACACCATGGTGGCTCTCTACTAACTACAAATGTTTGTGTTTGGATTTGTGAATATGTGCCTGTGCTAATTCATCAGGGGATTGGGAATCCTCTAGGATTCTTCATAATCTTTCTTCGTTATTAGCAATTACAAATCCTGTAGATTAGCACAGCAAACAGTAATTTCTTCCTAATTACCAAAGTTCTTTCAGTGGAGTAACGCAGAATGACAGAAGAACATGCACACTCTGTTTATGAAATACCATAAATAATTTTAGTCAAAGGATACTTAAGCACTAAATTGAAACATTAGTTTAAAATTTCCTGAAATGTACGCAAGACTTTCAGAAAGCAATTCCGGAGAAAGGCATTCTCTGAAACAGCTATAAAGATTTTTTTTTCTCCCAGCAAATGTTACCCTCTTAGTAATGCAATTGCAGACATCAAAAGAAGTAATGCTGATTGGACAGAAGGATGTGCTAGATCGTCCCCGTAAGTGCCTTTGCGCTGAAAATAGCAGTCATCGCTATTAATACTTGGTAAGGCTCCCCAGATGATTTAGTGAGTAGCGGTTTATAGCTGAGGAATTAATTTGTGTTTTTGTTTTTTGTATGGAAATGTAACTGAAGAAATACCTATTTAACATGATACATAAACACAAAAGCATTATAAAGAACTACAACATATTAAAGCATAACAGTGAAATTCTTCTCAAAGCCAGTATGAAGGAAGTAGAGATGAAAAGGGCAGTCAAGATACAATTCATAGTTAGGATCGAACCAATGTTTTAATCTGGCACATTAAAATCTTATCAGTTTTATTTGGGAAATTTTACATGCATGCTAAAATCTCTCACACTGAAATGAATGAGAATTTAAAGTTTCTGCACTGCTTTTTAAAAATATATCCATTAACTATACTGAAAGTTGAGGGTGGTATCTGAATGTTGTATGAATGGCATTCACACACACTATTCCCTTTCTCTCCTTCCAAGTGCTGCTTCCCCTGATCTACTCTGATGGGTACAGAGGGAATGTAAGGGAGGAGAGAACCCATTCTGCTGACGAACACTGTTCCATCAAGGGAAAGATACTACTTGGACACTACCCTGAAATGAAATCCAGTTTTCTAATAGCCCACTTTTAGAATGCTTAGCAACCTGAAGGTATTAGTACTTTTTAAAAAACACTTCATATTAATGCAAATTAAATATCACATTTTAATATATCAGCATCACATTGAGCTCAATTTTCATGTGATTCCCTTTCATTCTTCACTTTTTGTGAACCTCTGTGCCTGTGTGTCCTTCCTTACTTTTACTGGTATATTTCAAGATTAAATCATACCACATATTATAAATCCACTATCAGGAAGGCAGGTAATATTTTTCTGGTGGTCAAATTAGCATCTAGGTTTAAGCATTTGAAAGTTAAATGCATTAAACCACCGAGGCATTTGGCCACTCTGTCAATTCTAATCAGGGAAGGACAATGGTAATTTTCAAATGAGACAATAGTATATATTTGATATTAGATAAAACTAATTACTGTCTGTGAAATTTTAGAAGGGTTCATTTGCTGTTCAGTCTGTTCTCTCAGATACGAATGTATAGATACGCATATGTTATGACAGAGCTTGGAAAAATAACTTTTTGGACTACAACTCCCAGAATACCCTAGACAGCAGTTGTCAGTGACCATGTTGGCTGGAGGATTCTGTACGTGGTAGCAACTTTTTTTTTAAAGCTTTGTACTCATGTCTACTGTCCACTAAGTAGAAGAGAAAGCAGAACTCATTTAGCTGTTCTGTATTTTTATTATTGAGTGTATCGATCTGCTGTTCCAGTCTAGCTTTAGAATCTCAGTACAAACACAGATATGACTGATTTCAACGTAACTCCAGTGTTACATTAAAAATTGTTTAATTTAGTATCATATTTCAAAATATAGTCTAACATAAAAACTACTGTGATACAGAGGACTCCACAATGTCAAAAGAGCTGAATCCGATGTTCAGCTGTCACTGGCAGAGAACTTTGTCTTCTCTTCCTTGTTGCAGCTCTCCATACGTTCCAAAAACTGGCTCTGGAGAATTTTCCACCCTTTTAGACATGGCTTTTGAACATATAGGCGGCTGATGTGGGAAGGGGGCACCCCTTTCCTTCTGCTGATGCAACTTCAGCATTGGATACCACCCTTACATTTCTTGACATGAATTAGGCAATCCTTACCAAGCCATTAGGAAGCACTTGAGGGGAAAATGGAAGAAAAAGCAAAGCAAGAATCTAAAATATGTAGATGAAATATAGGTTCATAATAAATATTAGGGGAGATCCAGTGTACACCAGTAGCCTGATAGGTTTATCTTACACACACACACACACACACACACATGCACTCACACATCATTGCAAATAACAAATCCGCGTTGTATACTTACACTATGGCAGTATTAATTCCCCCGTGAAGATAAAGCCAATTTTCATTAGAACTATCCCATAGGGTTGAATTTATTTCTGTGGTTTTGTGGATCCTTAAAACTAGTTACTTATGGTGATGTATAAACAGATTGGAGAGCATAGGCATGCACAGAGAAGAAAAATGTACTCCAGTGGTCTTGAAATGTTTTGAACAAAAGGAAAAAAATGAGTTTGTTTTACAGGCAAAATTCTAAATTATTTTCTGCACCATATTTTGAAAAGTAGTTGAGAGCAGAGGAACTCCTGGTTCATATAAGTAGAGCTAAATCTTAAATAGCTTAGTATTTTTAATGTATGTTTTAAAAAATGATGCTATGATGGGAAAACCCACAGACACCAGACCTCACTGTATGTTTTAAATTTCTTTAATATTGCTAATACTTTAATTCAGTTTTATTGTTGATGCTTTGTATGTTTTTAGCTATGTTGTACTTGTGTTATTTGTAAGCCACCTTGAGTCTCAGTTTTTGGGGAAAGGCTATAAATCAGTTTAATTACAATGTCTGTTCAGAAGTACCTAGGATCTTAGGAATACTTTTGGTTTTAGTTCAAATAAAATCAACAGATTAGGTGGAACAAAACATATTTGAATGATTCCTTTAGGAGAAACATTGAGAAAAATGCAATGTCCTTTTGTCAATTTTGGACATATAGGTTTGAATTCACAAGTAATAGAATATTGTGTATAAATCTTTCCGCACATACCAATTGAACTGACAATTGTATCTCTGTGAATATCAGGTTTGTAAACAACTCTGAAAAATATTTGAGAATAGTGGCTGCCCAGAAAGCTATCAGCCCACTCCCACAACACAACTTTCCCTTCCTCTGTCCTCAGGAGCAGATTTGTAGGAAGCACATCAACAGATGGTGTTCCATTAGAGGACGGGCACCACTGAAGCCAAACCAATGTATATTTCTGAAGGCATTGTGGTGCTGAAACGAGGTGCTCTGTAAAAACTGATCCTCCATCTTCATGTACACACATGTGTGCATACATCCCAATTATCTGAAGTAGTAGAACTCTGTGTTCTGAATGGCCCTTAGAAATGAGCAATCCTGTATTTAAGGAGATGTCCGTTTGTGGACAGAAAGAATCATACTGGATTTTTTTTTATGCTGGAACTTTAATCTTCATATTGCATGAAGAAGTATAGTAATATCATTTATTTTGTTGTGATGTTTTATGAGATGTCTGTTATTTTGTGCTTGAGGAGAGAAGGCTGTATTAAAGCTTCTTAAAGCAAGTATTGTGAGCAATCTGTGATCTATTGCCATATATCCTGTGTAGCTCTTTGAAGGATTAGGAAAAGTAGAAATAAGTAGGCTACAAAATTTGTCTCATAATAGCTAGAGAGCCATTTGTGGGAGGCTAGTGCATAGAGATGTGAAGGTTATGGAAACTCCCAAGTCTTAACAGTCATGTAGGGTGCTCCCATGCTATAGCTTAATCCAATTGCTAGTGCCAGTTAGAGTAGACCCGCTGAATCAATGGGATTACATAAATTCTAACTTACCATTCAGCAACTGATTCAATGGGTCTACTCTAGCCGAGCCCAGGAACTAGATTTAGGCCTAGATATTAAATCTGTGGAATAGCCATCCTAAGTTCACTCAATTTTTATGGAACATCAAAGAATATTATATCCTCCCAAGTAGCATAATGTCCCCAGAAGTGGTTAGCTCTTAGCAGTATTCTTCCACCTTCCAAAAGGGATAGGTCCGGTCTGTTCAGTGAAGTTTCAGGCTGGTGAACTGATTGTCACTACTATCTTTTTTTTGGTTACAGCAAGGGGTTTTTTGCCCAGTTTTGGCTGGATTTTTTAAAAAAAACTTTTAGTGCCAAAACACATGTTTAAGCTTAAAATATTGCACAGTACAACACCAATTAAAAACTGGCTTTTAAATCAGTTCTATCATGTTAGTAATTTTTCTTCCCTCCAAAAAAAAATATCCATTTCCAATCTACCCTTTCAGATCCAAACAAATATAGAATAACGTATTTTCTTCTGAGATTTCATAGTAAATGGGCAATCACACTGAAACAAACAGAAAATTGTTTTAATGCACCATAGCTGATGCTTCAAAGAGACAGTGTAAGGATTTTTTTTCCTTATTATTTTTAAATGGATGCAAAGCTGAGTTGGAATAATAGTGTAGAGACAGGACAAGGAGGAGGAGAACAGCTTTTCCCAACCTGGATCCTTTCAGACGTGTTAAAACTACAGTTTCAATAAGCCTTGAACCAGTGTGCTGTAGTTGTAATCCAACACATCTGAAGGAATCCAGCTTGGAAGAGGTTGGAGAAAGGTCAAGGCCTTCATCTGGAAACAGTGAGCACTCCTAGTCTTTAATTTCCAGTCTTGAAACCTGGTCAGCAAATAGAAGAGGTTTCTTTGTCTTCTCTTTATGAAGCTTTATTGGTTCCTGTAGGAGGCCATTTCACTCAAAGCTGTCAGAAGAGGATGGGCCACCCTGCCGTCCTATATCATTGAAATCCTATATCCACTGCTCCAGGTCCCTAAGAGGCGATAAGTAACATCTTGGGTGAATGAGTAAACGAATGAATGAATGAATGAATGAATGAATGAATGAATGAATGAAACACAGGAATGGGGAAACTCAGCCTCTTGGACTAGATCCAACTATCTTGTCATTTTGACTTCCTCAGAGGACTGTGCTCCTAACACCTCAACAACATCATTTGGCAGTTTCCAACTTTTGTATGTTTCCCTACCCCTACACTGATATATTTCTCCTGAGGCTTAAATGTACTATCAGTAAGCATTTTAAACTAAAATATAAAGTCCCCATCCTTTTACCTTTGACCCCTGAAAACTTTTCTGAAATTGAAGTTGGCTCTTGGGCTAAAAGATGTTCAGTAGTGTTGCTACAACATTTATTGGAAGCTTAAACCCCACTGAAAGGAAATGTTGCTGTTGTTGTGTGCCTTCAAGTGGTTTCTGACCTAGTGGCAATCCTAAGGCAAACCTATCATGGGATTTTCTTGGCAAGATTTGTTGAGAGGGGGTTTGCCTTTGCCTTCCTCTGAGACTGAGAGATTGTGACTTGCCCAAGGTCACCAAATAGGTTTCTCTGGCCAAGCTGGAATTCAAACCCTAATCTCCAGAGTCATAGTCCAACTCTCAAAGTGCTACACCATGCTGGCTCTCACTGAAAAGAATGGAGCTTACTTAATTTATAGAATTGTATTATATAGGGCTGCCATCTTTCTTGACCTCACCATTCCCCCAGGTAACTGTCTGCTTTTAGTCATAGGCCCTTTTCACACGGCATTTCTGAAGCGAAAGGGCCCCTTGAGCGTCGCGTAAATGTGAGGAGCAGCCCACACGAAGCACTCACATTTGCGCGACGCCCAAGGGCCTAACGCGGACCGCGTGCACATTTTTTCATTTTTGGCTTAAAGCCAAAAATGCTGCGCAGTCGCGCATCGCTCCGGGGCCCCGCGCGCACTTACCTGGCGTGCGGAGCCTTGGGAACCGGGCCGACCGCGCTTCCTGTGCAGTGCAGGCTGGGAAAGGTCCCAGACTGCACTGCAGAAGGAAGAGGCGGGGCGCTCGCATGACCAGGAAGCAGCTGCAGAGCCGAAGCAGCAGGGACGCGAGAGCCTTCCTCCCCAGGCTTCTCGTGTGAGCCCCGCACCTCAGCTCCGTGAAAGGGTAAGGTGCGAAAAGGGCCATAGCCTCAGTAGGTGTAGCAGCCAGAAGGTGTACACAACCAAGGCAGCAAACTGGCTTCAAAGTCTTTGTTTCTAACATCTGTTTGGTACACTTTTATCTCCTACCTTTCTTCCATCATGGATCTTAACCTTAAGAGGGAGAATACAGAATAATGTGGTTTTTTCTCCCAAAAAGCAAAGGCAGAGGTTGCGCAGTTGTTTGCAGCCAACCTGTATTTGACTCTAGGTAGAAGAAGAAGAAGAAGAAAAAGAGGAAGAAGAGGAAGAACAACAACAACAAAGGATATAATTGAGTTGCATTCTCAGGATTCACAAAATTAGAGATCACTGATTAGAATAGTGGCAGTAGTGCCTGAGGAGAAGTGACACTAGAGGAAAAACAAAAACAGAACATGAATGTGCTAATGATAACACCAAAGTACAATCTTCCCCAAAGTATCTATCGTATGGTATTATTGCACCCTAATAAGATTTGTGATAGATGTAATAATAAAGGAACAGCAGTATTAAACAAGAAATTTACTTTTTAAAACTAAGAGAGACAGACCTCAGAACAGCCAATAGTTTAAATGTCAGTCTTAGGCCATTTCTGCACGGGCTTAAAGAAGCAGTGCAGAGTGTCCTCCAGGGAGGACGTCTGCACCTGGGAGCGGACTGGGTCGGACATAGTGTAGTTCCGCACCTCAGCCCACTCCGGAACAACCCAAAGTGGTCGTCCAGCGTACTTTTGAAAGACCGCTTGAAACAGGTCTTTCAAAAGCACGGAGCACACTACTCCATGCCCGTGCTCCGGTGCAGATTTGCTCGCACCAGTGCGAGCCTGTGATCTGCTGGGGGCGGGCTTTAGGCTGACGAGCTTCAGCAGTTGGTGGAGAACCTCGACCAACCGGAAGCCACCATTTTCGTCCCCGGAGCAGTGCGGAGCGGCGGCCACGCACTGCTCCAGAGCAGCCTGGACCCAAGCGTGGAGCCAAGAAGTCCGGTAAGTAACGGCACGGGGCGATTCTCTCACCCCGTGCAGAAATGGCCTTAAATACAAAGTGTATTCTACAGAAAGAAGCAAGTGTTTGGGTGGAATGGCTGGGAAGAATGAAAACAGAATACAGAATGTGAGTCAGTTGTCAGTGAGAAAGACATGACTGGTTTGTCCATTCTAGAATTGCTCCCTGTATCACTTTGTTGTCCCAATGTTTCACTGAACTATTTTTTGTTATGTATTTGTTTTAAAGATGAGAATTAATTATACCAACTTTCTATACCAGCTGCTATCCTCCAGGCACTTATGAAAGAGTAAACACCACAAAACATATATTACTTCCAAGTAAACATCCATGCTGTCATTTCTGAAATTCGTCATATGTACAAGTCTCTCGTTTTTACTTATGGCTTTGATTCTGTCATTAGAACTTAACAAGCCACTTTGATACTCCCACAAGAGAAGAATTATTATATATTTAAGCATCTGTTTTGGTACCTAAAGGCAGTTCTCCTGGGCTGAACTGTGAGTCTTATTGTAATTATCAGTGTTGACTGAGTGATCCCAAAAGCTTTTATACTAGTCTGTGCTGGAGGTGGAGGTCGTGGAGAAATTATATCCATTCTTACAGAGATTAGATGCCTGTATCTCAGATCCTTGGTTATGACAGTAATTGCTGTAAACTTTCACTGGTGGATTACATGGGATCTTTTGTAGATTTTCAGCTTTGTGTTGTTGAGGAGCTAGTAAATCTTTGGCATAAATCCATCAGGTTTACAATTGACCTATAACTGGGAAACTAACCTTTGGGCTCAATTGGCTTAGCCACATATCTTGTCTGTCAAATTTCTTGTTGCGGTACTTTTTGATCAGCCTATTTCTATCACTTACGAATTGTTGTACCTGCAACAGCTACCAATAGCTCCTCTCGTGAAGAATAGCAGCATTTTGACCTCGTGTCCATAAATCTTATTTATTTTTTTTAATTAATTTTTGAAAGTCTAGATTGTAAAGTGTTTTCTTTTCTCACTCTCTTTCCTCAAAGGGGGTGATATCAAAAAAAGTAAGTGAGGGGAGATGGGAGAAGCTATTCAGATTATTTCTGATTGCTGAAGGTGTATCACCATGAGGTATCCTGGTGCCAGTCCTTCAGGAAAATGCTGCAGCTCTGTACCTTGATTTGAGTCCTACATCTTAGACACAGCAGTCCTATGGAAGTGAGATGGAAGGGTTTTTTAGCAGAGAAACCTGCACTATGAGAGACTGCATGCTCGCACTAGCCAGGTTAGAAGCAGTGAGCTTTTTTCCTGGGTTTTTTTTTCCCATTTCCTGAAACCCAGCTGCAAGACTGGCACAGTCTTCTCTCCCTGTTTAGAGATCATGATGGAAAAGTAAGAAGGCCTTCCTCAATATTCCCTGTTGGGCCCTTTTTCTTTCTCTATTGTTAGTAGAGAAACATGAGCCACTGCAGCAATATCTTGATCGTTGCTATCTGTACCACTGAATGTATGCCCCCATCTCCAATAAGTATTGCATTTTTTGTACAGAAGGTTTAAAAAAAGCCTAGCTATCAAGGTTTCCAACTCAAAAACAACCCCATTTTGGACACAATGTGTCATTCATGTTGCAGTGGTCATGGATGCAATTGCATAAATACATCTTTTATTAGGAAAAATATCCCAGTATTTGGGAAGGAAGAAGCATGTACAACACATATCACAAACAAGTATGTGAGAAAATTAGTTCTGGAATACCAAGAGGCAGGCAGTTCATGCAGACATAAAATTACTGCTTCCTTTGTTCTCTTTTTTCTTTACTTTTTACATGATTCTTATTACTAATTCCTTTCTGTAGTGTAATACCATATTCACTGAGCCTGGAAATGTTATTTATTGGAATTACAACTCCACAGTCCTCTAGCTAGCATGGCCACTGATAACAACTAGTTATTCACAGCTTACAGAGTTTCCAAACTAATACCAATAAACACAGGCCAGTGTCTGCCTTCCACTATACAAGGTAGATGGGATGGTTCCTGTCCTCAGTCCGGTCTATACCTTTGGTGGAGAACAAATGTGTGCTGTCCTTTCTCGTCTATGCATCTATGGAGGATAACCTTCTCACAGGGCCTGAGTTCCTAAACTCTAACATTCACATGCCGAGATCCCATGTTGATTTTCAGGCTGGATTTTATATGCCTAGCCTCTAGACATTTTATATCACCTTTCATTAACATTCCCAAAACAAAACTTCAAATACCCTTAAAATATAAAAACTAATAAAACAACATTAGAGCAATAACCATAAGCAAAGCTAAGGTTAAAATATTAATGTTGTTTCTCATTAGTGGTGGGTTTGGGGTTTTTTCCTTCCCCTTCCCCACGCATATGGACCAGATAAAGGTTCTCTCAAAAGTATACATTTATACAGGTGTTTGTATGTGATGGGATTATATGCATAGTAACCAGAATATTGTGGACAGTGTAAAACTGTGAATTAAATACTAAAGTCTAGTATTATAGAAGTCTACTAGTATTCAAAACATTGCTAAAGTCTAGTAGTATTCAAAACACTGAATACTACAGTCAGGTGGAGAAAAGTTCAACAGATACAGTGCAGCGCTGAAAAAACAAATAAATTGGTATTACATCAAATCAAGGTTGAACTCTCTCTAGAAGTCAAGATGCCTAAGCTGGGACTATTGTTCTTTGGGCATAACTTGAGAAAACAAGACTCATTGGAAAAGACAATAAAGGTTAGTAAGATAGAAGGCAGTGGGAAAAGAAGATGACCACATTACAGGTGGATTGACTTCAGTTAAGGAAGCCACAGCCCTGTGTTTGCAAAACTTTTGCATGGCTGTGATAATAGCATTACTTGGAGTTTTCTCATTCATAGTGTAACTCTAGTCAAAGTTGACTTGACAGCAGTTAACAATAGAACTGTGAGCTGTAAACTTTTATGATGGCAAACTGTATCATATAGGTTAATATTGAGATTGGTTCTCTGAGTGCTGTTGCTAAAATGGAAATATTAATAGATTTGAGGAATCCCATAGTTTGCAGAAACATCCAGAAATAACATTCATAGGAGTAAGAATCTTCCCAAAGAAACACAGATGAATGAGGACCGAGCATGATTAATGAGTATGAGGTGCTGATGGATTGTTGGGGTTAATGAAATACCAGGGGTGAAAAAGGTGAGATGCAATGGAATGGGAGTGGCTGGTCACAAAATGGAGTTGCTGGAAAAGACAGCTCTCCACACATTTGACTGCAGATCCCACTGGTTTTCAAATGAAGTCATTTTAAAAATGTAAACTATGAGCATGTTTTCAGTCATTTCCTGTCTGCTTTTTCACAGATAAACGTGTTGACAACTGGCCCTTGATGCAGTCTCCATTTCCCACGATAGCTATCAGCACTGTGTATCTCCTCATTGTTTGGCTGGGACCCAAATGGATGAAGAATAGAGAGCCTTTCCAATTGCGCTCATTGTTGGTTACATACAACTTTGGAATGGTTATACTGAACTTCTATATTTTCAAAGAGGTACACCTGTTACTTTTCTCCATATATCTTTCTATCTCAATTCCCCCTTTTCTTCATTACAACCTCCTTCTCTCTATATCTATAAGCACAAATTTATGCCAACTCTGAAGCATGTCCAAAAGAGTCCATTGAGGAAATTTCTCCTAATTGGGAATATGTAGAATTGTAGCACAGATGATATGACGCTTGTAATTTAGATTTTCCACTGAAGAGGTTAAATTATTTCATTGGTGTTGTATGTGTTTACAGAACCAAATGTATATTTATATACCTCTGGATTTAATTTAATTTATACAGTTGTCTCCACAGCTATACAAAGTAGAATTCCAAAAACTTGATTTTCCCCATGATTGGAAAGGGAAGGCCATTTCTGCCGTATCTCCCTGCAGCCTACTTTGCTTCAGTAAATATGCTTCAGAGAGATGTAAAGAATATTTGCAAAATTTCTCATACTCCACAGAAATGGATGTCTCAACATCTCTCGACATGCTAGCAGAATTTTTTTTGTGTTTCTCCATGATTTTTGCATGAGGAGGGTTTCTTTTTTGGCAAAAATATGGCTTGCACAAAAAAATGTATTTTGTGTAAAAAGTTGTGTTTGCATAAAATATGTTGTATTATTGCAAATATGTTGTGTTTGCATGACATTACAGTGTTCTTGTGGGAAAATGTCAGATATGGAAAATAATTTTAAAACTCTTGCAGTCTCTTCAGTTGAGGACAAAAATCTTGAAAGATGTGGAGACTGAGATTCTTGATGCTTCATAATGTTCAAGAACTCTCTGGACAGCATGAGAGGCAGTGTTGGGAGATGTTGGAGAGAGTTTGCAATCTCACTGTCTCATCCACTAGGGAACTCCTACTGGATCCCAGTTCCCTCCATGAATGTACATGTCTTTATACATAAATGAGTAAAGAGTTTTATTTGTACTTTTTATAAAATCTCATACCCTCCAACTGTCTTGACCTGGAAGGGACAGTCCCAATTAATCCTCTGTTTTCCAACTTTTTCAGCTTTATTTCATATGTCCCAGTTTCTCTCTCCTCTTCCCACTTTTTCCCTTTCTCATCAGCTTAGCTCTGTTAATGCAAACTGAGTTCAAAGTACAAAACCAATTTACACTCAATAAAATCATAGGTAGGAGAAAAAAGAAGGAGCAGGCCCTTGCCCTTGCCCTCCCTAGTAGGGTCAAGCAAAAGCAAACTTCTACAGCCTCTCTTAGCTTGTCTGTTTTTCCTCACTAATAACTTTTGCCATCTTGACCACACTCTGGCCCTTTCCGCAACTCACCTATTTTCGGCACTGGAGTGCGGTGCTCATGCGAGCAGCCTCCGGAGTGAGGCTCTTGCTCCCGTGCTTCTTCGGCTCCACACGAGCTTCCCGGTCGCACAAGAGCCCCGCCTCTTCCTTTCATAGTGCAGCCGGGGACCTTCCCAGGCTGCACTGAGACAGGAAGTGTGACCGGCCCAGCTCCTGAAGCTCCGCATGCAAGGTAAGTGTGCGCGGGGCCCCGGAGTGATGCGTGACCGTGCGGTATTTTCGGCTTCAAGCCGAAAATGAAAAAATGTGTGAGGCGTCCCTGCCGGGCCCTGGAGTGTCGCACAAATGTGAGTGCCTCGTGTGGACCACTCCTCACGTGTGCGCGACGCTCAAGGGACCCTTTTGCATCTAAAATGCTGTGCGAAAAGGGTCTCTGATGTTATTTGGCTACAAATATCCTAGTTTTCATCTGTGAAATATTGGACAGTATGATATTGACTTGCCACTGCTATGCTTTAGTAGCCAGCTATTCCATTTGCAGTGTTGAGTCAAGAAGAACAATTTTGGCATGCAAGTGGGCAATAAAAAGTTGTTAATACTATCCATAATTATGGACTAATCAGTCATTAATGTTTGAATTTCCTATAACATAGTTTAAGTTAGCATATAGCAATAATTTTTAGTATAAGGTATGAAATGCTTTCCAAACTGCATTTTGCAAAATGTGGACAACCGGTAAGAAGTTTAACTTCTCGTTCCTGGAATGACTCCTAGAAATCAATCAGATAACTTTCTGAGTCAACCAACTGTATACAAATGTACAGCAGTGTCAGCATCGCATCTTTTCTCTGCTGGGACTAGAAATCATCTGATAGATTGTTGTTGCTATTTCCTGCCTTTTTCCCAAAATTGGGACTCAAGGCACCTTATTTTGTTTCCACCAGTATATTTTAGGAAAAGGCACAGAGAGTAAATGGTGGTTTTTAGATGCAGAGAGAAGTACTTTCCCCTGGATCTAAGTGGTGAGCTACAACACACTCAGGACATTTCTGCACTACACTGTAATACTGCTATTATTCCACTTCCAACATCCTGTGGAATTTTGAGATTTGTAGTTTACTGTGGCCAGAGAGCTCTCTGGCTGAGAATTCTAAATGCCCTCGCTAAACTGCAAACTTCAGGATTCCATAGGATGTTGAAAGTGGAATAATAGCACTATAACAGTGTAGTGCAAAATGGCCTGAAAGTCTTTCCTTCTGTAGGAATGGGAAGGCCTAGGCTTCTGCAGTTTCTGCTAGGTTTACTTAAACACCAATATGGTTCACCTGTTATATGAAAGACTTACTGTATGACATACTTACATTTATCATGATTTCTTACAAATTGAGCCGGACAACTTAAATGCACATCATCCTGTGGAAGAGGACTCTGCATCACATTTATCTCCTCAGCAGTGTCTCCTGACTGGGATCATCCTAAAACATTTTAACATTTAAATCATTTGGATATAGAATTGTATCTCAATGGAATTCCAATGGCACTGGAAGTAGGAGGTAGTGTGCAATTTTTTTGAAAAAAAATTTCCTCCTTTGCTGTGTAGCTTCTAGTGTCACTCCCACTCTCATGCTGATCTGGAAGATTTGGTAGCCATCTAGATTAGCATGCAAAGTGAAACTAGAGGCTATAGGAAGGCTTAATGAAGATCTCCATCCCATCTCCTTCCTCCAGCAAAGAGCCTCTCTTAGATTCTGGCTCCCTTTGCAAATGGAAAGAGCCCATCCATTCACAGTCTAGATCCAGCCCATTGTGTTATAAAGAAAATATTTTTAAAGTAACAAGGCATTTAACATCTTAGAATCTTCAGAAATCTTCATAAATCTAATTGTTGTTATTGTTGTTTGCCTTCAAGTCATTTCTGACTTACAGTGACCCTAAAGTGAATTTATCATAGGTTTCAAATTGTTTTCTTAGCTGTTCAGTAAAAAGACACTGAAATATAATATTAGTCATTTGTTTATTCCTAGTAGAAAAATCAAATCATTTTATTGTCCAGTTTGTATTAGTATTAATTTTGAGGATTTTGATTCAAAATTCTATTCTGGATGGGAGAGTTCTAAATTTTATGCAACTCATAAACTAATTGTGAAAGATTTGTTCATGTTGACAAACTGGAATTTGAAGCAGCTGGTCAGTAATGTGCGACAGGTGTCTTCAGAAGTTCTCTCTTAAGATTTCATTTGCATGACTGCAGTTTACTGTGGCTTGAGCATTGGGGGAATAGGGCTGGGAAATGAGAGCCCTGTTGTTAAGGCAGCCTACTTTGATTTATACATAAAGGCCACAGATCTGAACTCCACCCATGTGCAAAGGATGGCGTGGAATGACTTTTTATTGGGCTACAGTATGCACCTGCACCTTGAGACACCTGTAGCATTCCATGTGTTGCTGTTATGACAGGCAGGCTCCAACTTGGCAGAACATTAAGTTCAAAGCAGCACTGCAAACTGTGGTATGCCCAAATCTTGTGTGCAGCTTCAGTCCCATTCCTACTGAAATACCTGGAAATCGAAGTTATGAGGAAGGAGCAGGCTGCTGGAGGCTTTTTAGGTGAAGTGTATAAGAGCCTCAGCTTGCAGTGAATGGCCCAAAATGTTATATAGCACACTTGGTATAAAAGTGACACTGTGGAAGAGGAAACACAATAATGGGAAGGAAAAAGAAAACCAGATGTTTTATTAGGAGGCATAAAAGGGACTATGCTTCTCTCTGTCTGTACCAGTATGCTTTTTAACAAAACAAATAGTGCTTTTAGTGAGTTTGTTTAGAATGGTGATTACCTTTGCACCATAAAATAACAAATTTGTAAATGTAACTTTTTCAGCTATTTCTGGCATCCAGAGCTCGGGGATACAGCTATATCTGTCAGAGTGTGGATTACTCAGATAATGAATATGAAGTCAGGGTGAGTAGTAACTTCTAATGTTGATTAATCAGTCAGCCATATATAATTTAAGTCCTCTCCAAAAGGTTACTATGCCAGTTTTCTGCTATCAGTTCTGTTACTGTTTTACTGTTTGGAATAGCAAATGAATCCTAATGTGAAACAGTTACTGGACATGTATATATGTATATGTATGTGTGTGTGTGTGTTTTATTTTAAAGAACAAGAAGCCGTGCTGGTGAGGCACCTACACCACTCCCACAGCATCAGAAACCAAAAGGAACAACAGGATAAAAATGATAAAAACTGGCACAAAAATTGCATATGCATTTTTTTAGTGTACTATAAAGTCTGTTTATAGTAATATTATTTACAATAATGTCCATATTTGTATGAATGTATAACATATTTCACCATAGTTGGGAAGACTGACCAAAGTATGCTCAATCTGCTGTCCACACACTAACAGTACAAACACAACTTTGAGACCCCTGCTGCCCTTGTGTGTCTTCCCTTTTCAACCTTGAAACCAAGTGTAGGCTGGAGAGACTTTGGGCCTTATCACACTACACTGTTATAGCACTATTATTCCACGTTAACTGCCATGGCAATATCACATGGAATCATGGGATTTGCAGTTTAGGGAGAGGCATTCGGAATTCTCAGCCAGAGAGCTCCAGTGCCTCACCAAACTAGAAACTCCAGAATTCCACAGGGTGCAGCCAGGGCAGTTATAAAATGGCACAGTAGCGCTATAACAGTGTAGTGTGATAGGGACCTTTAAAAGAAAGGGCATGTTCAGACAGAAAAGTGTGCTGTGACAGCACTTCAGTTAGAGGACTGGTGTCTGTAAAGTAGAACATCTGGTCACAGCACCTTCAGAGGAGATTGTTTTTCAGTGGAAGATAGATGTGTAGGTCTTGATCTGGGCAATGATGATGATCCTAATGTTGTGCTTTCTCCTTCAGAATAGATGTGGCCTGCTTAAGCGCACTCCTCCTCCTCCTCCTCCTCCTCCTCCTCCTCCTCCTCCTCTACTTCGTCTTCTTCTCCTTCTCCTCCTCCTCCTTCTTCTAAGGCCATTTCTGCACTAACCTGTTATAGTGCTATTATTCCGCTTTCAACATTGTATGGAACATTCTATTCTATGAACATTCTATTCTTCTTCTTCTTCTTCTTCTTCTTCTAATTCTAATTCTAATTCTAATTCTAATTCTAATTCTTCTGCTCCTCCTCCTCCTCCTCTTTCTTCTTCTTTAAAAAGGGAAGTTTAATCTAATATTTGATTTGACCTTAAAAGTCACATTTTGATCCTTTACATTAATGGAGTATTTCAAGCATCACACCAGTTATACATAAAACATGAAACATAATATATGTTACTTCCCAGCAGTGTCATTTAAATTCAGATTAGTTTAAAACCTGATAGATAGATAAGAGGCAGTTTTATTAAATCTATACACCTGAGTTTACAGATGTCCTGGATGATATCAGAATTCCCTGATGCTATAAGATATGATTCTGCTTAGTTAAAACTAAAAGTGCACATGCCTTGTATAATCTACACACCATCTATTATAGACTGGGAACCATGGAATGACGGTTTTGATTTGTAAATGCTGCAGCCTGTTTCACACAGCTCATGCTGAAAGGCACCACAGCGACCTATCCAGTAGATGCAGACTTAAGCAAAATTATTTACACCAACAGCAAATGCTAATACTTTCATCATGCCATTACCAGTTCTGCTGGGCAAGGTTTTCACTGATGTGATGAAAACCTGCTGAATCATATGAGGGGCCAGTTAAGTTTCTATGTGCATTTTGAACTCCAGTGTGCCAGTGTGAATTAGGACACCTTAAAGAAGAATGAGAAAGAGAGAGAGAGACTTCAAAAGTATAACATTTGAGCGCCTACTTGTACTTTGAAGCAGAAATGTATACATGATATGAGAGGTGTAACTTTTTTGACAATTTTTTTAAAAATATCTTACAAAACATTAACTTATACACATGATATCATGATAGTATACCCAGCATTTAACTAACCACTCATATACATACAATATTTCCTTCTTTTTTGCTTCCTCCCCCTCCCAGGGAACGGTGTAGCTTATTAGTTTCCTTTTTTTCTCATGTGGAAAATCATTTTAACTGTTTCCTTTACTTTCTCATATCCCTCCCTTCCCTGAATAAACTCAATCATGAATCTCCAATTACTAAACCAGACCTTCTTTTTACCAAAATATACCCTTCTTTTTCCCATTAGATAGTCAAACATCATATATTCCAATATGTACTGCACCCATCCATTACAATTCCATCTTTCTTTTTCTTTCCATCCATATGCAATTGCTGCTTGTGCTGCTATAATTAATTGTTTAATGAAATATTTTTGTTCCTTCTTTAATCTCTAACATCACAAATTATACATATTTCTTTATTTAATTGAATTCTTTCCCCCGCCCCAATTATTTTATGTATTTCTTGTTCTATTTCCTTCCAAAAACTTTGCATTTGGCACACTCCCACCACATGTGAATATATATTCCTTGTTTTGGCAATGTAAGTGTTTTGAATGGTGAAAAACAAGGTTGAATGGTGAAAAACAAGGATTCTACTTGTATTTTTAAGAAAAAAATATGGCCACTGCTATAAGTAATAACAGCTGATGATTGTATCAGTTCCTTCCCAGTACCCTGCATTAAAGTTTGGGAGAAACCATTTCTGTTTGGTTTCAAAGTATTTTGATGACTCTTTAATTTGAGGTGCTGTAACACCAGGAGTCTAGTGATAAAATCAAGAGACTTTGCAATAGTGTTTCAGTATCTTCCCTAAATCAAACTAGTATCTGGAGGCTTCCTCTTACACCTGTCATATAAGGAGGGAGCATTTCCATTTGGCCTCATTCCAGAAAAACACCTACACTCAAGCAGATTCTTAAGAAAGGCAATAGGCACAAGCAAGTATACAGCTAGGCAGTGTCTGTTCATTAAGCATTAATAAAGGAAGGTGACTATGCAGCATTGCCTAGTCTCCAATGGAAATTACTCATATGTAAAAAGTCATATGTAGGGAGTGGACTATGGGAGACTGATACTTAATCTTCAGTATTTGCATCAGATTCCCTTTCCCTTTCCCTTTATTAGTTTTAGACTTAGTATTACAGATCCCATGTTTTTAATGAGAAGTTTGAGCCATAAGAAAATGTATTATGACTATGTAAATTTTTGCAAACTTCTGAAGAAAGACCTGAGAAGCAAAATCTGCAAGACTAGCGTTCCTTTGTGTCACACTCCCAAGATGTCTGTCTGTCAGACTTCATAAAAGTTCAAGCCTTTAAGTGCAACATCCAGCTGTAGAGTTAATACTGGTTTTATAGAGTTTTTAATTAAAAGGAGGCAAGGAAGAAAAGATAAGTACACAGGATACGATCAGGGGCCAGGCGTATACATTAATATGAGCTTATATATCCAAATACATTTTCTTGAAGTCCATCCCTGGAAAATAAATATTCTATTCATGCATAGCCAAAGAGGTGAGATCTTCTGACCATCGAACAGCGGATGGTGAATGTTTGTTGTAGTGCAGCACTGCAGTATCTTAACATGATCCAGCAATTATAACATGCACAGAAGTTTCAGTGTACGGACAGAATACACTTCCTGGGAGAGGTTTTGCAATTTTCCATTTCAGTGAATGAAACCATCTAAAACAAATTCTCAATTCATATTATTATGTTTCACCCTGTAACTAAGGCTTCAGCAAAAATAGGCATGCAAAATAAATTAAAGATCAGGACTGTTCTGGCATGGATCCAGAGAAGCAGAAAGCCAGTAACAAGTAGAGTTTTCACTTTAAATAGTTATTACAAATGTAAAGTTGGCTTTAAAACAGAAGGTACCAGGATCAGGGACCTCTCATTGACCCTTTAATCATAGTTGTTAATGTAATCTTTCTATGCCATCTGTCTAAACAGATTTAGATTTTACATGTATGAAAGCTTTGCTCAAAAGAAATAGCAAGACATATTTCTGATCCCAATTATATTTAGAATATTCCAGTACTTTAGATTTTGTTATATCATTACTGTCTATCAAGCTAGCCTTAATAATACAGAACTGACAAAGCATTATAGTCAATACTCCATTTTGTTCTCTTCTTGATGTTTATTCAGAAGTTTGTTGTACTTGTTGAGATAAATCCAAGTAACTTTATTTTTAAAAAGCACAATTCAGAGTTTGGTTCAAGTCTTCTGTTGCCCTTATTAACAACACAACCTGTCTGTTTTTCATCTAAGCCTAGCACTCATAATCCTTTCTGTTCTCATTGTTGTCCCTTGTTATCCTTTAGGTGCATAGCTTAACTGTATGTGTGTTTTAATCCATTATTTCTTAGAAGAAAGCTGGGACATTATGTTAAATGTATCTTCAAGTTAAATATATCTGGTTGTCCTCAAACTGAATGTTGCAGACTGAATTACTGTATTTCAGTCTGAACCTAATGAGTATTTTTGCACCAACAAGTAATAATAAAGTTGAGCACTTATAAGTGAGTAGAAATTATACTTTTGCTGGGAAACGAAGAGTTTGAAGTAAAATTTGCATTTATTTAATGCACTTGAACAGAAAGGGCATGGAGTATATTTTCAGTGCTGGGGAAGCTTAGCCATAAATAGTTTTGGATATTTAAATTACTCATAGCTGAATAATTAAAAGAAGCTTCTTCAGTTAAATTACTTTTAAGTAATCTGGTCAGGAGCTGGTATATATCGTATGAATAGTGGAGTTTTAGGTGTCAATTGTACTTTTACAGTGGTACACTGTATCAAGTGAAGGATCTGAATCTTTCTTTAACGTTTGGCTGTTTGCAGCTAACGGGAATGATGTATAGTACATATATCACTAAAACCTTTAGAGAGCACTGTGTCCTGGATTTTTCTTTCTACAACTGTCTCTTAGTACAGGGCCTCCATGTAATGCAACAGAGATAGGCAGGGTATCATACATCTCATTTCTTATTAATCATTCTTACAGCTAGAAAGGAACAGCTCCTCTGTTTTGGTCTGGCATTTTATTCTGATCAGAAGTGAATTCTAGCCAATGACCATAGCCAATTTAGCTTAGAAAATTGGTTTCTTTCTTCTCTATCTTTTTTTTAAAAGATCAGTTTCCAGCATCTAATACAATTAACGATCCAAAGCACTACCCAGAGAATTGTGCACCGTTTTCAGATCTAAATGATCAAAGCAGTTGACCATGTGTTTTTGAGCCACAACATTTACATGTGAAATGCAGCCTAATCCTATGTGTGTATCCTATGTACTTAGAAATAATTCCAGTATGTTCAATATGGCTTGATCTCAAAGTGGCAGCTAGGGTACACTTTGGATTCTGGATGATGTCTACAAGACAATGAAGTTGAACTCCTGTTTACACATAGCTTGTAATGAGCCATTGAACTGTGTGGGACTTAGGCCATCTCTGCATGGTGCCACTATCCTGCAATGGGGATGCATTGGCAGCAGTCTGCAAGTTGTACTTTTGCACATTATCACGGTCCCACAGCCAGCACATCCCCGCCCATTGCGATTGCAGGATATTTGCTTAACAGAAAAAAATCTGTTAAGCGCCCATGATTGTGCAATGCTCCTGTCATTGCTGGGCATGCAGAAGGAGCAGAAGTGCCAGTAAGTGCTTCCTTCCCTAGCACAGCACAGGAAAGAGGCTGGCTGCACTGCAGGAGGAAGGCGCATGTCGCTTGCACTTCAGGCAGCTGGCTGGGTGCAGAAGGGAGCATTCGCATTGTGCTCCCTTCCTGGTAAAGGCACTGCTGGGATGACACTGGGACCACGACAGGAACCAGTAAGGTGCAGAAATGGCCTTAGTAAGTATATACACATAGGCACACACTGTAAAAGTTTCTTAAATGGAAAGAACTCTGCTAAAACTCATTTGGATTTATTTACCCTTTTCTCCCTGAAATATTTTTGCTTGTCATTTCATTAAGAGATAGACATATTCCTGGTGTTTCTTTACCTACACACACAACTATGTTCCTGATAGAAGAGAACAGAAAGGTAAACATTCAGTTTTTTTCCAAAATGGATAGAACATTTGCAAGTTTCAAATTTGTTAATCACAATGTAACTTCTACATATTCCCTGGCAATTTCTTTCAAAAATTTTGTTTACTCTGATACAACTTATGATGACCTTTATAAGGCTTTGTGCCCAGATAAGTGTGCTTAAGATTGCAGGCTTAGGTACCTCAACTCAGCAAGAGGTTTGCTTGAGTTAATGTAATAACGAAGGAAAAGTTATAACTTCTGTAAAAATCTTCCTGGTACTTTCCCTGCAAACACGCACGTAACAGCACCGTTTATAGTTACGGTATACATTAATTCTTTCCAGTGTATTCTCCCCAGAAGAAGCAAGAGACAAGCTTTGTCCATAATTATGAACATATTAATCTTGTAGGTGCCGCTTAAAAGATTCTGTAAGAGAAGCAGCATGTTAAAAGTTAACATTACTTTGTCTTCCTTGCAATATAAATATACATTTCAATAATTTTCAACATACTTTCTGCATTTTATCATCTCCCAGAAGATAAAGTCCTCATTGGTGCAGGGCTTTTCAGAATATTTATCACATCATAGCTTTCATTAGTGGGTGCGAGCATTGGCCTTGATGTAGGAGCTAAATAAGTGACAATCTGGCCTGGAGGCAAACAGTGCTAGATATTGAGCAATGTACAATTTAACACCAGTTCTGGACACCCTTTATATCTGGGAACTCCTAGCTTTGTAGGTGTGTCGTATTCCTTCATCTTCCTTGTAGAGGTGTTACAGATACTATATGCAAGCCTAAATCCAATGACTAGTTCTGACTAGAGTAGGACCATTGAGGTCCTCTCCACACTACACTGTTATAATGCTGTTATTCCACTTTCAACATCCTGTGGAATTCTGGGGTTTGTAGTTTACTGAGGCCAAAGAGCTGAGAATTCTAAATGCCCCTCCCTAAACTGCAAACCCCAGGATTCCATGGGATGTTGAAAGTGGAATAATAGCACTATAACAGTGTAGTGCGGAAATGGCCTGAGTCTTACACGATATGTTGGCTGATTTAATAGATCTACTCTACTTGGGATTATCAAATGCATTTAGGCCACACGCAGCCCTAAATATTTATCTGGGCTTTTTTATACCATTCAGATAAGATGTAAGACATTGACACCCAAGTAATATTGTGGGACAGATCTACTGGTGGTGGTAATTCACAAGGCTGGCAAAAATCTATCTTTTTGAAGAGGGTATTACAGTCAGGGAAAGAATCAAACCATCTTATCTATATCCCACCTTCCAAAGAAATCAGAGTAAGATAGATGATTCTTCCCAAATTTATCCTCACAATGACTGTCTGAACTGCTTAAGAAAACCCAGATAGGAACTAGCCCAAGGACCTTCATGGTTGAAATAGGATTCATTCATTGTCTTCCACAGTTCCAACTGCAGTGCAACCAACGCTCCCATACTGGTGGTAAACAATTTTGTTGGTAATTATTTAATAATTATTAGATAATTTAAAGCGGTTTATAGCAAAAGTGTCTGAGGAAAGGAGCAAGTTAAGAATTTGATATATTCTATCAAAAGCAATGAAGTGCCCTGTCAAATCTCCAATGCAGAATTTCCAGAATCATTTAAATGTTTCTTTGACAGGTTCTTCTTTCCTAAACCTTATCTAAAATACATGGGCCAGAACTCTGTTGGCTCCACTCATGTGGTTACACTGTGAGTGAAGGCAAAGAGGATGATAGCAAGAGAGAAATGGCTGTGGACACAGTAATGGTGAGGCACGGGGGGAAGGACCATTGACAATGGCAGAGAGGGCTTCAAGTTCTGAGATACCCATTTTTTCCAATGCTTACCTGCAGGAACTTCTTGAAGGCAAGATGTTCTGTGACTAATGGCACAGGCAATTGTCAAGGCTACCCCTCCCAGATCACCTTGGCTGTGACGACTCCCGCACCCCCCCACTCCCGATATGAGGAAACAGGCATCCTTAAGCCAGAAGCCTTCTTCTGCCATTGCTGCTGCTGCCGGCTCCTCCTCCTCCTCTTGCTCCTCTTGCTCCTCCTCCTCACACAATCCTAGAGAAAGTGTAACTGCTTGAACTGATGGATTGTTACACAAGCTCTATGCACTGACGTGATTCCAGTCTTGGTCTCCTTGCTTCTTGGATGTTCAGTAATAATGTTCAGTGGTAGTCCCTAAGAATATATGGATGAATGTATTGATAGAGAAGCTGGGAAGTCTGAAATGATGGGACTTAGAGTAGCATGGAATAATATAAAAGAATCAGCCAGGCCTCTGCAGAGTTTCTCCAATGCACTTTGAGTTACTAGCCTTTTTTATTAACAGCTATTTATAAAATAGATTTTTAAGCTGATTCCTGGAAATTAGGATACCAGCTTTGAGAAGCAGCAGCTTGACCTGGGAGGGCATATAGACATGGAGAAAGGAACTGGTAACAAAGGAGACAGTACTGCCAAGCTCCCAGAGTGTAGAAAATAAACGAGCCCCACTCTGAATAAATAGTAGCTAAGTGACTGATGTATTTGGGGCAGGGGGGGGCTGCTACATGACAGGCCCAAGACACTTGATACCTGAAGCCCACCAGACTTTACGCAGAAGTGATATAACTTAGTATGCTAATTCATTTTCTTATGGAAAGTATAAGTGTATATGCCTTTCTTTCTTCTGACACATCCGATTTGTGGAAATCTCACCGGATATCAATATTTCTTTGGGATCAGAGTGAATAAAAGATTTTTTTTATTTTGATCTCCCTCTGGTGTGTAACTCATTGGCTTTGTTGCGCTCCAAGGAAAACCTGCCCGTTGCTGCCATCAGTATGAATGTAAAGAGAGGAGGTTCTCTGTACAGATGGAAAAACTAGTGAATTAAAATGCTAATCTTTATAAAATACTGTTTTAAATACAAGCTGACCAGTTCACCTTAAAATAAATAGTGGGGTGAGGATGGTAGGACAGGCCACATAGGAGTCTATCAGGTTTCCTGGGTAGATTATAGAACCAGAATGTAATTTATATATGTATGTGTATATGTGTGTGTATACACACATACACAAACATGCACATGCATACACATATACACACACACACACACACATACACCTACACACACACACACACATACTTGGCTAGCTTTCTGGACTTAGGCTGGCTATCTCAAGGCAAGTTACAAACATAAATCACAAAAGCACAACTCAGTAAGAGAACTAGTTTAAAACAACAGAACGTAAATATCAAAATGGCTAAATCATGTGCAACTTTAAAAAATTAACAGGGCAAAAGAAACAACAGCAGATACCCAGCAATGTAAAACCAATAGTTTTACCAGTAAAAGTAATTATCAGTTGAACAGAAATATGCATAAAATATTGCATTAGATTGTACTATAACTAAATAATAATGAAAAGGGAAAATGAATTGGTTCATGTTCATTTCTTTTGTTACAAAGTGCTTTTAAACCAATAAAGAATATTTTAAAAAGTGTTTTAAAACTAATAAAATGATTTAAAACTAATAAAAGTTATCTACAAAGCATAAAGAAAATGACATAGGTTGGTTTTTAGACAATCAGAGAAAACGTCACCCCACACTTTAACTTTTGCAGGTTGTCCATGTGCAAGGAAGGTAACCTTGATACAGGGGAACTTGCTTTATTTTATTTTTCTAAAATATTTCCTTATTTTGACATTTCATTGTTGAAAAATAGCTTGGAAGAAGAGAAAAGATCCTGACTTAATAACACAAGAGCAGTGAAATCTGTGATCTCGATAAATTAGGAGTGGAGAAAACTTTGGGTATGGGGCTTATGATCTATGTATATGGACTAAAGAAGTGTTAGACAGCATCTATAATGTTTGTACATCCTCATTCTGTAAATGACTCATGAACTATCACAGTTAAGCTGGCTCTCAAAGCAGTCAGTACCACACTTCCTGTCTATAAATATTGCAATATGAATGCTGTTTAACATTAGTTCTACCATCAGAAAAACCTCTCGGTTGATCACTGTGATACCTTGATGCCCCCTTCTCTCTTGATTCCCACAAGAAGAGAGAAATAATCCATGGGTTGGTTTTTTTTTTCCCCAGCTTCTCAGGAGACACATAAGCCACAGTATCAGGTTTAGACATCATGATAAGCAAACTGTAGACTGAAGTTGTATGGCCTGTGTAGCCACTTCTGCTAAAGAATCCTTTCTTACTATTTCACACAGATGTGTTCAGTACAGTCATCAAGTTCTAGGGCTGGGTAGACCATGATGTCATGTTTTAATCAGTATTAATCAATACTAAAATATTTTATGTAACTAACACATTTTATGTAGTGTAAGATTTTATGGATTATACCCTACTCCTATGGATTACAGCCCACTTTGGCAGATTCATGCAGGCCACAAAAATCTTAATCTTGAAGGTACCACTGCATTTATTGTTGGCTTGACTGCAATAGACTTGCTCAGCTTCTGGCCCGGAAATTTCTGCTTACATAGAAATTACCCTCCCTGCCCCGTCTCTCTTAACCTTCAAATCTTGTGGCCCTTCCAGCATCCCTCCCTATCAACTATGCTGGTGAGGACTGTTGAGAGTTGCAGTCCAACAACTTTGTGGGTGTGCGTGTGCATGGATCCCTCTCCTACATTAAGGTGTAGGATTACACATAATGGAATGTTTCACAGAGTTAAAAGCAATGGAGCAGACTTAAAAGCAACATGGACATTTTTAAAAGCCAGATTTTTTTCCCAGGAGAACTTCTGAAGGTGGGAAAATGTTTTATTCACCTCTTTGAAACAGCATCATGAATAAGCATTAAAGATTGTGACACCGTGTTAATTATGTGCTTCTCTGTCACTCAAGCATGGAGGCATAGGCAGTCATTCCAGAAGAAGGAAGAGTGAATAACTAGAGTGCACATAGTGAACAGGATACTGGACTATATGTTCCATTGGTCTGACTTGATACATGAGTTCTCACATTCTTGTTTCTGTTTTACAGATAGCTGGTGCTTTATGGTGGTATTTCATATCAAAAGGAATTGAGTACTTGGATACAGTATTCTTCATCTTAAGAAAGAAATTTAACCAAATCAGTTTTCTACATGTCTACCACCATTACACCATGTTTACTTTGTGGTGGATTGGCATAAAATGGGTTGCAGGAGGACAGGGTGAGTAACCATGTTTATAGCTATATGGTACAGAAAGTAAAACTGATATTGGAAGAAATATTTTTGCACTTGTGTACCTATTTTTCATATTATTGTAATAGGTATTTTATGTGTTTATCTCTGTAATAGATATGTGTTTAGTTCTGTAATGCTCTGTAATGTGTTTAGTTCTGTAAGTTACAAGAGCCCCAGTCACGCACAATGAAGAACAAAACCAGCTAGCCTGTCCACCAAGATCCACATGTAGAATTGCGGCTTCTGTACACACAGAGATTGCCACATTAGCTAGAGCACTGCAGTATGGCAGATTCCAAGTCAAAAAGAGTTGTACAAGCAAAGTCACTACTCTTGTTTGCATTGTATATGTTTCAGTTTGTGTGCAGATACCTGGGGAAAGACTATATGATGTATAAGACATGGAAGACAGAACAGAGCTGCTCAGGGTGGTCCTGCTTGCCTGTAAGGCCACTGCCATTCATTAACACCTGAGTAGGGTGAAGAAAGTATATCCTTCCTTGTCTGGGAAATGTGGGGGAGGAAAGGAGTATATGACAGGTGCTCTAGAGATTATGAAACACTCTTCTTGTGGGCATAAAGGTATGGCTGTGGTGCAGATTTTGCATGCAAAATCTCCTTAGGTCTGTTTAAGCTAGGATTCTGCAACCATGAAAAAGAGTTTCTGATTGTGTGTTGCTTAATTAGCAATATTTCCATGGTGATTAAAGGATTTACCATAGCTCCAGCTTGTCCATTTAAGTCAGAATTAAGTCTTCTTGGTTTCAGGGGCACTTAGTTCAGAGTAAAGGTGTTTAGGTTTCCCACATAGATTTTTATTCTTTTTTTTAGTGAGAAAAAGGTTTGAAATCTAGCTTGAAGTGTGAAATCATCTCACTTTATAACCAGAAATGGTTGATAAGGATAAGTTTAGAGCAGTGGTTCTCCTCTGTCCCTACAGCTTCTTTGGACTTCAGCTCCCAAAATAGCTGACAATTGATTATGCTGGCTGCTGGGAATCAAAGACTGAAACACCTGGAAGATCCTAGGCTGAGAACCACTGGTTGAGAGCACATAATTCCAGTGTTTTTGGTCCATGTGAGAAAAGGGGTGGAGAAGTAAAGCCAGAGGCTTCTCCTTATGCTTTAGCCAGGGAACCCAAACAACATCAGCAGGTAGAATCACACTCCTTGAGTTTCGCACAGCATTTGCCATGCGAAAAGGCCTCTGGAGCATCGCACGATTGCGAGGAGCATTTCAGACAACGTCTTTGCAATCGCGCAATGCTACCGGGGCTGGCAGGCGCCAACTGCGCACTATTTCATTTTCGGCTTGTAGCTGAAAATGGTGCACAATTGCACATTGCTCTGGGGCCCCGTGCACACTTACTGTCCGTGCAGAGCTCTGGAGCCACGGCCCTCTTGCTTCCTTCCCCAGCACAGCCTGGGGAAATATCCGGCTGCGCTGTGGAAGGAAGAGGTGGAACTATTATGTTGCCTGCCGGCCGGCAGGCAACAACTGCAGAGCCAAAGCAGCGGGGACATGAGAGCCTCTCGCAAGAGGCTGCTCGTGTGATCCCCACGCCCCCATGCCGGATGAAGGTAAGTTGCAGAAAGGGACATTGTCCAGGGTGGAGGGGAGACCTCCTTGCTGATAAGTTTCTCTGTTCTGACTTATAATTTTATCAATTCATTTCCCATAACACACTGTTCATTGTCAGCCTTTAGCCAACTGGCAGGAATTGAGGTTATTCATCTTACCTGTGCATCTCTATAAACATTCTGTGTCAGGAGAAAATAGGCTGCACTTTAGAATGGTATGCACAGTTTGGTGTTTGTGTCCCAAAGAGGATACTATAATGCTAGAAAAGCTGCAGGCAGTGGCTGGATCAGCAGTCCTGTGGTTAAGGATTACAACATTTCCAGTTTAGGAGAATGGCAGGTAAGGGAACATGTATAAAATTATGAGTGGCATATAGATACTGGAAAGGGAACTGTTTTTCTCTTTCTGTCATAATACTAGAACCTAAGCTCAGCTAAGAAAGCTGAATGATGGGACATTCAGGAGAGATGAAACAAAGTACTTCTTCATATATATATATAACACTAACTTTATATAACTTTATATACACTTTATGTATTTTTTATAACTTTATATATATATGTATAACACTAACGGGAGATGTAATTATGTCCATCTACTAACCAAC
Source organism: Cyclura pinguis (assembly GCA_030412105.1). Lineage (NCBI taxonomy): Eukaryota > Metazoa > Chordata > Lepidosauria > Squamata > Iguanidae > Cyclura > Cyclura pinguis. Next base: position 127,607,131 of record CM059599.1, read on the forward strand.
ATGCACAAACATTAACAGGGTGCAGATATAGCCATCAGCTTAAAAGGCAATTAGATAAATTAATGGAGAAACATTGGAATATTGGAATACTTCTTTCTAAAACAATTAACTAATATTTCCCCTTGGTAAAATGACAATAGCTGTTAGTCTTTTTAAAAAATTGTCGTGAGTAGAGATTTCTGGAAACTGCTAACTTACACACTTAAACCAGTCAGAACAATCAAACATACTTGTTAATATTTCTCGTATTTCATATTTAGAACTAAAAATATTTTCCCACTCTAGTAGAACTGTAAATCCAGTTTATAACCATCCTTTTTAAATTTTATTTTAAGATATAATAAGGAGACCATGAAGATTGTGGTACCATTCTTGTAATGAACAAATACTTTTTTCTTTCTTTCAACAGCTTTTTTTGGAGCTCAAATTAATTCTTTTATTCATGTTGTTATGTATATGTACTATGGACTGGCTGCATGTGGGCCAAAATTCCACAAATACCTTTGGTGGAAACGATACTTGACTATAATGCAGCTGGTAAGTAATGTTTATTTTTCACATTACAATACTTCATATTATACATATTTTTTTCAAACTTATTGTATTATACATTGTCCCAGTTCATGATGATGGTTTCATTTATAATTTGAATGGGAAAAATGGTTTGAGTGGTATGCCTATACTCCTTAAAAATTATTTCACATTCTTTCTGTATGGCCCCCAAAATAATTTTTGGGGAGTGGGGAGACAAGGGTTTTCTTTCAGTCCCAGATTTGATCAGAAACGTTCAGGATACAAAGGGACCTTGGAGGCTAACTAAGAGTAAGAAGGTGGTAGCTTAAGCTTTTGTAGACTTAAGCGATTTCCACACTACGTTACTAAAGTGCTGTTATTCCACTCTCAACATCCTGTGGAATCCTGGGGTTTGCAGTTTAGGGAGGTGCTTTTAGAATTCTCAGCTAGAGAGCTCTTTGGTCTCAGTAAACTACAAATCCCAGAATTCCACAGGATGTTGAAAGTGGAATAAGAGCACTATAACAGTGTAGTGCGGAAATGACCTAAGTCTATTTCATTATATCCCAACTAGATCTTGTTGCGTACTGATCTAGACTAACATGACTATGTCTTTGAAATGTTCAGAATGTCAACCTTAGTCTAAATATTAGGTTTGGTCAAAATTTATTCATAAATGTGCATTCCATAGCAAATAATCCAATTTTTTTCTAAGGTTCTTGAAATCATTGACTGATCAAAAGCTTAAGGACTGAAGTCTGCATTTGGGCCCATTAGATGACACACCAATGCTTCAGCACAACATAAATATCCTCTTACTGACCAATGCTGAGACATACAGCCTCCCCCTCCTTTATTGTAAAACTCAAAAGTCATCCAACACTGCCATTCCATTCCAGGACTTGAGAAACCTCTGACACTTTATAGTATAGGTGGTAAATATTTAAAATTTAGAATACTAGAATTGTAGAATTAGAAATCTTGCCATATACTGCACCATTGAAATTAGATCTTCTGCTCTCAGGTCACCTTAGTAAGATTATGGTAGCTCTGAAAGAGCAAGTTGGAATAAGAACGGTGTTCTAAACCAAATGTGTAGATCAAGGAATAAAATTCTGCATCTAATAATAGAAATTCACTTAATAATACACTTTGGTCAGACAGAATATTCTGTTCTCCTATGTTCTGTACAGAACATAATAAAATGGAATATTCTCTTTGACCAAAATATGTTATTAGGTGAACATCTATTACTCACTGCATTAACAGATTGGTTGAAATCAGCTCATGCTGCTCCAGAGATTACCTTGTATACACAATAGCTTCTTGCATGTGTAGACCTTCTCTGTGCTGATTTACAAATACTAGATTCAGGACCCTGTTGGCTACTACTATATAATGATAGTCTGAGCAGACAGGAAGTGGCGAGCCACAAAATTTAAAATATAATGATCTATTTCATCCCCACAAGAAATATTTTACAATCTTAAATAAATCAGGTAAGCAAGCTCAGATTTAGCTTTAGCTAATCTTTTCATTATGGCTATATTAAAATAGTTTTCCTTAGCTATAAACAGAAAGTGAGGCTCCACTTATTGTGAAGAATGTCCTTGTATTAATGTGGAAATCTTTTTTTCTAAATACATAGTAAAGGTATCTTGACTTAATGTCACTGATTAATAAGTTCATTTTCTACAAATATCAGGAATATTTCTTCTCTCTCCCTCTTTCCCTCCCTGTCTAAGTGTGTATAGCATAATTATTGTGATTTTACTGTGATATGTTTGTAAATTTGATTTAAACAAATATAGTTTCAGTTTTCCAACTTAGCCTGGTTTTCTTTTAAATATATTATTTGTATTCGGAGTTGTTTTCAGGATAAGCAGAACTTGGAAATTTACTTCATCAAAGGAATCTCTATTCATTACTCAGTTTTTCTCATTATTCACATTTCTCTTTTACTCAAGATATCACTATTTAATTTTCAGTTCCTGTTTACTTCCCAGTTTCTTTTTACTTCCTTTTTAAAAAAAAATCTACAAAGAAAAATCCCCTCAAAACATCCATGATTTTTTTTATTTTTATTTATTTTTTTGCTGTGTAAAAATAACAAGAAATTGTTAACAAGTAAACAGCACTTGTTTGCTTGCTTGTTTTTGTGAATGTATATCCTGCTTTTCTCTCTGTATGGGATCCAAGGTGACTACTTGTTATTTTTTACATACAAAATAAATAAATATACAGTTACTGCATTATTTTCAAAAGGAAGATCACTATGCCCTCATCATCCCCCCAAAAAGTTACAGGTGACATGTTATTTCAAACCCTGAGTATAAAATGAACCCGAATAGAAGCATATTAATCAGAATCTTTGACCTCCTGTTTTTCTGTCTTTCAGATGCAATTCCACATAACACTTGGTCACACAGCCATGTCTATTTATATTGATTGTCCCTTCCCTAAATGGATGCACTGGGGTGTCATTTTCTATGCCATCACTTTCATTGTCCTCTTTGGTAACTTCTACTATCGGACATACAAGATGCCCAAGGAGCCAGTAAAGAATGGCAAGATTACCAATGGTGTAGTGGCAAATGGTACAAGCAAACCAGAAAACAGCCTAGTTGTGGAAAATGGAAAGAAGCAGAAGAAAGCAAAAGGAGAGTAACTTGATCCACGCCTTAACCACTGTCGGCAGTGAGGAGTCTCCAGTTGGGTTGTAAAAAGAGAAAGAAGCGTTATCCTATCTGTATCAATTGACTTTTAGGCTATTGAAGAGATAGAAAACATTATTTATGAAGATTGTTTTAACAAGAATCTTTCAACTTAAAAATTTTCTCTTGTAATTATGTAATTATTAAGACTTTCATGCTCTCTATCTAAACTTTTAGACTACAGGTGTTGCTAATGTAAGAAATTATTGCTGGAATAGCATACACTGTCAGTCCAGTGTTTAATATTACAGTTAACCCAGAATACAATTGACTCGTTGGAGCAGACATTTCTTTCAGAGTGTGGGGGGGAGCTTATAAATCTTTCTGATTCTGTCAGAAATTGTAAGGAAAAATAATTCTCTAATTAAAACATAGAATATTTCTTGCCCTCTTTTAATTTTTTTTATCATAGTTTTATTTGTATTATCTTAGACTAGGTTATATTGACACATTGATTTCTCCTAGTTTTTCCATCATGTTTGTTACAACTTCTTATAGTGTGAAAATACACCTACCTCTTCATTTGCTGAAAACACCTATTATTATATATTTCCGAAAGATGTCATTTGGCCCCCACATAAATTTCAGTTTATGCTAATTAGGGAAGTGTTCGCCTCTCATGAACAACATGTATCTTCTCATTAACAAAATGTCCTTTTTAACGAATACTCTGTCTAAGGATAAAATGTATTGAAACTGTTATTTGAAACAAAGGACAAATCATGGTGCAAGACAATCTCTGTTTCTAAGATGTCTTGAAACTATCTGTCGTCTCCAAATGCATGGAACCCATGGTGCTAATGCTTATAAAATGGTTAGGTGTTTTGTTGGCACTGGAGGGGAGATGAAGAACAGAACTCAGTTTTTTGTTTTGCTAATGGCCTAGTTAGTTTGGGACACATTGAATATAAAGGAAAGAAATGTAGCTGTATAAAGTGTCTTGCCGCTGGAGGCCTGCACCCAGCAGGAGGATTCAAGTTAGTCATAAGTAAATTGTTCCATTCAGTTCAATGGGACATAACTGTGATTAACTTTAGCTAAATTGGGGCCCAAGTGCTTAAATGCCAGAAGCAACTGTATTGTAGATGTGTTGCTGTGAACTGTTTACTTACAAGATGGTCTTGCTTTTTAGTACTGTAATACTTGCAGACTCATGATCTGTTTAAGCAGGCACTGTACATATACACACATTGTTTATGGTTCTTGCAGTCATCTCACTGCAAGAGCAGTATTAGCTGAGAAGATTCCATTCCTTGCATATCGACTTCTATAGGGTTGCAGTCCAATATGCAGTTACCTGGAAGTAAGTCCCACTGAACTCAGTGGGGCTTGCTTGTGAGTAGACATGCATAGGCTTGCACTCTTTATTTAGCTTCCATGACAGTTTGGCCATCATTCCTTCTGCTGAGCCATTGTGGCTTCTCTCTAATACCAACTGTCAGGCATACCTCAAGTTCTTTACCATGAACTGTATGGCATTACTGAGACAAAAGTTCAATAACACTCTTTAATGGACAGAAAGAAGTCATGATTTGCTCCAGTATGGAGTGAGATTGAGGGGAAAGTAGAACCAAGGAGGTCTTTAGCTTTTCCACTGTCTATATTGGAGCCAATCATACACTTATGAGATAAAGGCCTCTAGTAGTGTATTTTATATCATTAAAATAAAAACTGTTGAGCTGAGACACTGAATTTTGTTTTACTTTTCCCCATCTTGTATTGTCTGTAATAAACAATAGAAGACAGATTTTTACTGTATCTTCATCTTAATGGTTTTATCCCAAACTCTAATTTTTCAGTCCCAAAACATAATTGGAAGGACTATAAATATCGTTTCTGACATCGAGCATAGTTACAAGCTAACTTGTTAGCTTGATCTCCAAAAATAAAACAGACTAGAATGGTGAATACTGTCCTGGGCCACAATCCTAAACACACTTACTAGGGTATTAGCCTCATTGGACACTGTGGGGCTTACTTCTGAGTAAATATGTATAGGATTGCACTGTTGGGACAACACATCAGATCTGCTAGATCATTATTAGCCTGGGACCATTAAGAGACCTCTTGGCTTAGTCATGTTTCTTTTGTGCTTTCCAGAAGAAAGTACAAAAATGGACAACAAACAGGATAACCTGAAATTCTGTTGGTTTCAGTGGGGGAGAATTAAGCATGTGCTTTAATCTTCCATTGAAATTGGGTTGGACTTGCATGTGCTTAACTTTGGCTAGATTGTTCCCTAAAATGTATGGAAATAATAATAATAAAAAAAGTAAACTCGTTTGCAGATATTTTGCCCTCTTTGTACTTACTTGTGTTATAATCCAGATTAAGTATTTTGATGAAAAGATACAGGATATTAGCATTTTATGCCTCTGCGGGTAATATTGAGAAATGTTCTCTAACAACAATGTTGTGATTTTTGCCACAGCTGTTGACATAGATTTCATCTGTCATAATTTTTTTGTTCCTCTATTTGCATAGACTATGAGCATTACAGATTCATATCCATGAGAACACACAGGGGTGCAATTGCAGCATTATTGCTGCTGAAAATTTGAATCATTTGTTGCTTGTAAACAGAATGTGTTGATAGTGATGCCCAAAGCTACCAACACTGATAACCACTATTCAGTGCAAAATGTTCCCACGTTAAGATCTGTATCTGAAGCATCTCTGGCACGTGAGGCTGTGTGGCAGATGCTATTCAATAGCATGGCAGGAGATTAATTGCAGTATAGCATTGGCAGTGGCATACTGTCTTTGGGGACAAGTAAACACAGAGTGAAAAGCCATTGCATTTCTTGACTTCCTTGCTCATGTACCTGTGCCTGAAAAACACTGCCACTGCCACATAGATGTTACTTCTTCTTCTTTTTTTTAAAGCAATGCATTAAATGAACCTCAGTAAGAGAGCTTGGGGTATTTCCATCAGCAAGAAAGGATTTCTAGACTCTTCATTTCATTGATCATCCAGTGTGTGGTTATGAAGTGAATATATTATATGTCACTTCTCAGTGGGTGTCTATGAGTGTTTGAAGAAATATCATGCCAAGAAGCTGAATGTTTCTGATTTTACATAAAAAAACTCATGTTTTAAACTGATGATTTCTCCCACCGCCATCTTTTTTGTATTAATGAGGTATAGACATTGAAGTCTTAGGAAGACAATGGCTGAGTAGCAGAGGGCATGCCTTACATACAGAAAATCCTAGTTCCCTTTCTGGCATCTTCCATTTAGAAAAAATGCATTTTTTAAAAAAAAAAAACTATTTGTGGACACCTTGAAGGATAGAGTACTCAAAAGGGAGGTCTTGTGTATTAAAATCCCAGTGCCCTAAAGTTACCCAATCCCATTTGATCTTGGAAGTTAAGCAGGGTTAGTCCTGGTTAGTACTTGGATGGGAGACCACCAATGAATATCGGATGCCATAGACTATAATTCAGAAGAAGGAACTGGCAAAACCACCTCTGAGTGTTCTTTGGCTAAGCAAACCCTGTGAAATTCATGGTGTCCCTATAAACTGACAGGCAGCTTGAAGGCACCTGCATACACAAGTGGAATCATAATGGGTCAATTGCTTGTGAATGTGCCCATGGATTCTTGTTGTGTACCTTCAAGTTGTTTCCAACTTATGGTGACCCTAAGACAAAACTATCACACAGTTTTCTTGGCAAGATTCATTCAAAGGGGGGGGGGAGGGTTACTTTTACTTCTTCAGATGCTGCAAGAGTATGACTTGTCCAAGGTTACCCAGTGGGTTTCCATGACTGAACAGGGATTCAGACTCTGGTCTCCAGAGTCATAGTCCAACACTCAAACTAGTACACCACCCTGGCTCTCCATGGACTCCATAGTGGTCTTTATTAATCTGCCTTCCACCCAAAACAGGATAGCCATCATCACAGGAATGCTGACTGAACTCAAAGGGCTGAACTAATATAAAATACCACCCCCCCAAACAAAAGATGGTCTTTTTTTGTTACCTTCATCTCTGTTTAAAAATACTGTCAATAACTTTACAAATGCTTTTCTCCAAGCATTAATTACCACCTAGAACAAGTGGAGATAACTATTAATCCATACACCCCTATCTGTCCTTTCTGGTTCCATCTCTTTAGGGAGGCCAGAAAGGACACTCATTTCCAGTTATGGAAAGGTAAGGGCCTTCACAGAAGCATTTTTGTCATTTTTCCCCCCATATGGATGCAGTCTCTTTTTTTTCTGTGCATGCATGTGCATTGTGCCTGAGTGCATTCAGGTCAACATTCTGTTGGACATTTTGTATCTTGGTTCCATCGCACAAGGTCGCCATTCGAAACAAGAGCCAAGATCCAGCATCAGAAGCTACACTGTGTAGCTTTACAAGGATGTAGCCAAGTTTCCGATGTGATATGCAACCTTTCTTGTGAATTGCAATGATACACACTGGGGCACTGCACATGGTATCCACTGCTCAGTGGGACCCATAGGGTAATGGCCACACTGTTGGCTTGGCTTTTGCAATGGTCCCGATGATGTAGCTACATTGCCCTTCCCCTCCTGAGAATACAATCTTGCTGCAACAACACAATTCAACTTTACGTGATTGTAAGGCAGTTTATGATGCCATAACTTCCCAAGAGGATGTCAGCTGTTAGTTGTGCAGGGCAATTAATGCATAACTCTGCATGCAGAGATTTATGCTAGATAACCTCAGTGTGGCATCTTGGCCTAAATATATCAGACACTGAGTCAGACTGGAGCTGTATTTGGATGGTGGCCTCTATTTAGACCACCTCCATGATTGTCAGAAAAAAAAGTCTGCAAGAGTGTAAATGGATGGCACCTTTCTCGTTCTAGATGGTCTTTAAATAACCTGAACTTATCACCCTCCTGCTGGTAGATAAAGAACTTTGCTGTTTATGTGGCTTTTTTGCCTGCAGGCGGAAAACATCTCCTGGAGACAGATGTTGAATACGTTGGCCAAATTACCTCTTAGCGGATTGATTATGATGAGAGCCTTTTGTTGTATACACCCGTTGCTGGAAAGAACAAATATCTTATTTCTTTATTACTAACTTAAGCCAGGATAGGTTTTGCAAAGGGCTGAAGTCTTCAGTGAGTTTGCTTTTCTCACCAAAAAAAAAAAAAAAGTATGGGATCTAATCTTATGTGAGAAATTGACGGCTAGAAGTTCTCAAAGATAAGACAATAAGTACTTGCATAAAACCGTTGATAACTTTTAATGACATTGACTGGAATCCTGTTGGCCAGTTACGAATGTGTAACCTAGAGTTACATATCAAGTGATTGTTTTGTATTCATGATTCCTACGTAGTCCCTAGTTTGGGGCTTTGCAGGGACCCTGAAAGTCTTTCCGTGTCCGCTTACCAGGAAGCAGCCACTGTGATGGATGAGGATCTGTTCACCTGTTGATTGGGGAACAGCCAGCTGAGAGTCCTACCTGCCCCCCTCACAAGCAATCTCCAGTGCAAAGGCATTTGAAACAGGGGTCTTGCTTCTGCCTGTCACGCCGGAAATCGCTCACGGGAGGGAGGGAGACCATCAGCTGCTTCCCAATCAACAGGGGAACAGATCCACGTCAACCACAGTGGCCAATACCCGGCAAATGGGGGTTGGGAAAATTGGGGAGATTGTTATGGTATTCACTATGTAGAACCATAACTGAGATTCCTGCCACCATATATTATCTGGTTGCCTAGGATTCAAGTGGAGGTATTACAAAGTCTTTCTTTGGGAATTGTAATAGCTCTTTCTAAACAATATAGGTGCAATGATGTACATTGAAAACGAATACTCTGCTGGTTAATATTGGTTGCATGTTAAGATGTGGACTAGTCCATATATAAGAAATGTCCTTGTGGATCCTTTTTTTTAACTCTAATGGGATTTTTTTATGACTGTGGATATGTTTCTGTCTGCTCTATGATTATTTTTTTTTAAAGGTAAACCTCAGTAAATAATAAATTTCCACTGCAAAGAGTACTAACATAGGGAGCTAAAGACAGAGCTGTATACTGCTAGAGAGAAAAATTTAAATCTTTGTTGAGTTAAATAAACCAATGGTCAGATGTTGTATAAAATTGTTTCTTATGGTCCTGCAATGATAAGGTGCATAAGACATTGAAATATCTATGTCCACATTAAGCCTCCTGAAACAAAATGGTTTCTCTATGTACATTTCACTTTTTTTTTAGGAAAACTGTATGTGCACCAGATTGCCAGCATTTGTGCTGGGAATGTGGAGTGGAAGAGCTAGAATGATATAAGAAAGTCGCTTTCTTCCCCTTGATTGTATTTATATACTCCCACACAGTGGGAAGTGGCATTCATGTGGTTTTGGCAACATATGAGGAAGACCTCAGACTGTCAAATAAAGGAGCTATGTCATTATTAAGGATTAAAGGATCTTTATGCTTCTTTGCAGTGGTGGTGGCTGGCTTCTATGTTAGTTAAGTGGAGAATCTAGTTCAGTTTTTAATCTTAAGTTTAAGGGAGCTTATTCAAGGCTCCCTGGAAGTTTATACTAAAACCCAGAGCCAATTCACCAACCCGCTGATATAAGAGGCACCAGAAGCTGCTGGTTGTCCATATAAATGTACAGAAAACACAGGATGTTTTCAACCCTAATGGTCAACAGAAGGAGCACTTCTGTTAAAGATTTATGACTTGCCAATGCCCCAGCCCATATTTTAAAATGACGTTGCTGTTTCCAGAAAGTGCAGCATATTAACACATGCACATTCAATAGTAAAATCTAACTAGGTTGCAGCATGAATGGAAAAAGAAAAAATTTGGATTGGGATTTGCAGTTTCTTGTAGAATTCTAGACTCCAGATATTAGCTAAGAACAGAAAAGAAAGACAAGAACTTTTCATCTCTCAGGCAAGATTAGATGCATATTTATAACAGCTATTATCAGATATAATATTATAAATATGCTAGCATATTTATAATGCTGTATCATCGAGCCTCCAATACCCAACAGGAAAGATTGTGCTAATCAAACTAACAAGCAGAAGCCAGCCTTCTGTGGAAGCTTCAGTCTGTCCTTTGTTTTAACTCCTACTAACATGTCCTCAAAAAAAGACATTGAAAATGAAGCCTTACAAAATCCAAGATACTGCAGTGGCACTTCTACTGTTACTAGGAGTCAGCAATCTTACTGCATTTCACCCATTTCCTAAATGTAGTGGGATCTTATTATAATATCAGAATTACAGCAGCAAAGGTGGGTTCTTGGTTGTACAGAAAACAACAGATGGTACTTAGGCAGTTAAATGTACTGAGAGATAATGGTTTGGTTTGGTGCAGCATATACCAGTACTCTTAACGTAGGGAACTTAAAGAGCTGCCTCTGACAGCATCAGACCGTTGATGTAGCCTACCTGGTATAGCTGATTCAGCCTGGCTGTGGTTCCTCAGAGTCTGAAGCACAATTCCTTCCCAGCTCTATCTTGGGATTCCTGGTATTTCCTGGTGGTATCCCACCCAAATGCTAATCAGACCTGACCCTGTCTAGCTTCCAAAATCAAACAAGACTAGGGCCCTTTTCGCATGGCATTTTCCATGCGAAAGGGCGCCTGGAGCGTTGCGCAATTGTGAGGAGCGATCTGCATGACACACTTACAATCACACGACGCTCCAGGGGCTGGCAGGTACTGATCGTGCACCTTTTCATTTTCAGCTGGAAGCCGAAAATGGTGCATGATCACACAGTGCTCCGGGGCCCCGTGCGCACTTACCTTGCATGCGGAGCCTCCGGAGCCACACTGGTCGTGCTTCCTGCCCCAGTGCAGCCTGGGAAACTCCCAGGCTGCACTGCGCAAGGAAGAGGCGGGGCTGTCACGCAAGCAGGCACTTTGTGCGGAGCTGAAGCAGCAGGGATGCAAGAGCCTCTTGTCGGAGGCTGCTCGCGCGATCCCCGCACCCCAGCGCCAGAAGAAGGTAAGGTGCGGAAAGGGCCTAGGTGTGTTCAAAGCAGTATGTTGATTAATACAAAGTGTAAGACAATTTCATTACAGTTTAAGGACATTTTTATGTATGATTGTATTCAAAGGCAGCTATACAACGTAGCTTTTGCAGTCACACTTCCTGAAATATAAATGTCGAAGTACTTTAGCAGCATGGATAAGTAATGGAAAAAAGGAGTGCAATAGTCTTTCTGTACATATTATATCTATATTATATGATATAACTTTATGATGAATATTATACACACATACACTGAATTTGATACTTTTGCTTCAATGCAGGACCTTAAACATTACTGAGGCAGGAGGAGAGTTGTTAGGGAATAACCTTCTCTTCATACAAGTTAGAATATATGATTCCATTTTGATCTTATTTAGTTACATGGCTATTGTATCAGAGAAACTTGGTCAAATGAAAGGTAGTTGTGCTCAAATGGAACTTTATGTTGGGAATAAAACACAAGATTCTTAACCTTCTATTTCCTTTGTTGGGCAAAAGAAGCGGGGGGTGGACTGCCAAGGATAACACTTGGAAGGGGAAATTGGCCACCTGGTGGGGCTGCTCAACCCTTCCTTTTCTGATTTCTGCCTTTCAAGTCTCTCCCTTACATGACACACACATCCCACACTATAGTCTATTTGAATTCATTTCAACCCAGCTAGGTTCAGTAGTATGCCCAGAGACATTTAAAAAAACCTGATGAAGGACGCTTAGAGGAGGAAGGAGTTGAATACATTTCCCATCCACTCATCCTCCTCCCCAGAGAATGCCCTCCAACCTCCTTTTATCTTAGGAAGCCAGATCTTGGAAAAATTACTATTTCAGACCACTACTCCAGAATCTCCCGCAGCTGCAAGAATCCCCCCAGCCTTGGTGATGCTAACTGGGACATTCTTGGAGCTGTCATCCCCAAAGGTAACTTTTTTTTTTATAATCATTTTATTCAAATTCAGATATAAAACAAACAATTATAACTGTCAACTTATTTGAAATATTTCTGATCATCCACACTGATCTAGATTATTATCAATATTTCTTAACATGCTTAAAATATTGTACTACATTTTAGTGCTATTATTACTTGTTGATTCTTGCATTTCCATCTCCATATTCCCGCTTCATGATATATATCCTGTAGCCCCCTCATAATTTATCTTAAATCATGAATCACAGATTTCCATCTGATGGTACCCAGCAATTACCCATTACAATTTGCCATTCTTTTTGTATCTCTTCGTCTGATTTCCCTTTTAATCTCTGAAAGACCATATCAGCATTTTTGTTTTCAATCAGTGTACCCCACCATTGTTCTAATGTGGGTATTTGCTGAGTTTTCCACATCTTTGCATATTCAATACGAGCTGTTATTATCATGTACAGTAATATTCTCCAGTACTTCTTTATACCAGTACCTTCTAATACATCAGTCATATTTAACAAATACAATTCTGGTAACTTAGCAAACTGTACTTTCGTTAATGCACATATTTTGTTATGTATTTCAGTCCAATATGTCTTAGCTTTAGGACATGTCCACCACATATGATATATCGTACCGTAATGAAGATCTTTGGTCTTCATTAAATTAAATCTCATTTTATTCATTTTCTCCAGATATTCTCCCACTTCTTGTATTTTTTTTCCCCTTTGAGATCTTACTCATCAGCTTCACGTAGTAGTCATAAAAAGCTTGTTTTATTCCCTCTTGTTTTGTAATTCTTTCTTCTCTGTTCTAATCTCGGTTATGATATTTCTGGACCTTCTTTTACGCAGCAAACCTGCCAAAAGTTTTGAAGATTTATTAGCTTGTTCGAAGAAATTATATTTCATTCTCTTTATCTGTTGTTCTATTTCTTCCAAATTAAGTTGATTTAATTCAGCTTGCTTTACTTTCATCTGTAATCTAATCTGTTTATCCGACGGATTTTGTCTCATCTGTTGTTCAGTTTCTTTCATCTTTTCCAAAATTCGCTGCTCAATGTTTCTCTTTTCTTTTTTAATCTCTGCAGTCCATCTGATAAAGTTACCACGCATCACTGCTTTACTTGTGTCCCAAATGGTTTTCATCGACAGCTCCGACGTCAAGTTCTCATTAAAATAGTTAATTATCTCTGTTTTTGCTTTCACTATGTACTTCTCCTTATTCCAAATCTCGTCATTCAGTCTCCATGTTCTTTCTCTGTCTTTAATCCTTATCTTTAATTGTAACGGATTATGATCAGAGCATAAATTGGGAAGAATGTCCATATCTGTAGTTTTCATCAAAAGTTGTTTGGATACTAACATCATATCTATTCTTGACATTGACCTATGTCTATCCGAATAATATGTATGTCCATCCAGTTGCCCGTTGTTGTATCTCCAAGTGTCATATAAGTTTAAATTGTCCATCATATTAAAGAAGCTCTTAGGAAGTTTGCCGTTGTTTCGGGGAGTTAACTTTTGCATTGTCCTGTCAACTTGGGGACTGATTACTCCATTAAAATCCACCAAAACAATAATGTTAGAATTTCCTGTTTCATTAAGATATCTCAATACCTCTTCCTGTATTGTAGGGAAGAATTCACCTTTAGCTCCATTTGGTGCATATATTCCAACTATTAATACTCCTGTTTCAAAGTAACTTCAACTCCTATATAACGACCATTGCTATCCTGAAAGATTTGCTTTGCACCAAATTTTGAGTTTACATATATCAAAACTCCCCTCTTCTTTTTATCGATCATAGCTGCGAAACAGCTGCCTAGTTTCAAATTCCTGACATATCTCAAATCTTGAGTTCTAATTCAAGCTTCTTGCAGACATATTATATCTATATTCTGTTTCTCTAGATGGTGAAAAATTTGTCTTCTTTTGTATTAATGTTCCAAGAATAAATCTTCAAATCCATTTTGTGGGTTATATTAATATTTTATTACTGAAGTTTAGCTTATTCCTTCAGTATATCTCCGTCTACCTCCCCTTCTTCTTGTTCCACAGTTCTTTGCACTACTTCTATTATTTGCTCTTGTTCTCCGTCTTCTTCTTCTTCTTGTAGTTGTTCTCTTTCCTCCTCTGGAGGTAGCTGTTCATGATCTTTCTCTCCTTCAGAGGTGTCCTTTTGTAAGTCTTTCTTCAATCTATCCATCATTTCTTTTGCTTTGTGTACTGAGTTAATCCTATATCTCTGCTGTTTATAAGTAAAGGACAAGCCTTCAACCTTTTCCCATCGATAATTAATCTGACACTTTTGCAGAAGGTTGGCCAACGGTTTATATTCTTATCTTTTCTTTAGGATTTGATAAGGTATATCTTTGAAAATTCTGACGTCTTTATCTTCAATCTTCAGCAGTCCATCATAGCTTCGCTGTAATATTTTGTCTCTAACCCTAGTCCTCGTGAACCTTATAATAATGTATCTTGGTAATTTCCTCTCTCTCACTATTCTGGAGGAAACTCTGAACATTCTGTCAATATATGTCTCCATCTTTTCTTCTTCAATATCAATGAATTCTGCCAAAGCAGGTACAATTTTTTCATACAGATTCTCTGCTGAAGCCTCTGGAACACCTCTAAATTGAAGACATCTTTCCCGATATCGTAACTCCTGCTGAGTAATTTGAAATTCATCTTCTTGTTGCTTCCCCTTCACCTCAGTCATTTCCTTTTTGACTTGTTTAACTTGTCGTTTTATCTCCTTTGTTTCTGTCTTTAGCTTTGTCACATCCTTTGTTATATTTTCCAATTTCTTCCCCAGTTTGTCTATTTCTTGTTTCATGTCAGCTCTCATCTCTTTCCTTGTTTCTTTTATATCACTTCTTATATCATCTTTCATGCTTTTAAACTCTTCCATCATCTGTAACATGAAATCTTGAGGTTTATCCCCAAAGGTAACTTTTTGAGATTCTGCAGCTACATGAGGAGCAGTCATTCTCAAAAGTAATTTCCCCAAGCTCTGCAGCTACCCCATGCAGTACTGCTCTGCACTCTACACAAATCTACAAGATGAGGATTGATTTCAATGAAAGTTAAGCTGATTTAAACTTGGACATTTTGCCTTATAAGTAGATTTAAGGAGAATTGTAATGTGGCCAAATCCACACATTTGTTTGTTTAGGCTCTAGTAAGTTGCCTCTTTCACTAAAAATGTGTCTTTCTATTTTAAGCTATGTAGTGGTACTGTAATGCTCCTTGAACCTTGAAACTTCCCTTTTTTTTCAACTATAACAAAACTCCACCCCAAATATAAATAACAAGGCCACAGTGGTCTGTGAGAGATGCAAGGTAGGGCTAGAGAACAGCATTAATTAGAGGCATTTCTGTCATTAGGGAAACAACCATTCCACTCAGTGCAAGTTAATTATTTCTTCTGTACATTAACCATTGGGGTAAAACTATCCTCTTAGATAAACCAGACCAGCATCCATGTAAAATGTACAAACATAGGGTTTGGCAGTTTTGAAAACAACATCTCGTACTCCTCTCACAGAATCATCTGTCACTGTGCAGGTCTGTGCATTTTGCAGAGCACCAAATTAAGAGCTTGCTAAATCTGCTTACAAAGCACCTGACCCAAAGCCTATTTGGAACGGACTCAGGAAACTGAAGAGGAAAGCACTGCATTGGCTGAAAACTGCTACCAACATGTCCTGATATGGTGCTATTATTAAGGGAACACTTATCATAGCATTTTCACTACCAGTAGTGTTAAACCTTTAAGTATTATTTATATTTTGAGGTTCAAGTATCAGCTTATGCAAAGTATCTTTATATTTGTTGTTACCTGTAGTTGAAACGTATAAAATATTCCTTAGCTTTTCAATCTCTGTTGGTCTTGCAACACGGTACCTTTGAAAAGGTATTGGCTGCCTGGTCCTTCTTTCTGCATCTGCAAAGAGTAAACAATAGTGCCAGGAACTGCAATTTGATATTTGAAAATACAAGCAATCTTGCATAGAATTGCACAGAAACCAAGTAGCTGTACTTCAGACAACCAACAGTTATAAGTAAGCGTCCAAACATTATATGAACAACTAGACTTGTAGGAATTATTTACTTTTAACAATATTATTCAAAGACCATAATCCAGATTTTAAGGCCCTACTCTGTCTTTTCATTTGAAATGTGATATCTCAATCAATGATTACGCACATATCATGCCACAAGTATGTACACAATCAATGCATGAAAACGGTGGAGATCTTACAGTCCTAACATAACTTCCTGTGTTGTTAATTAGTACAATGTATTGATTATATATGACATATGATATGATAAATATACTCCCTTTAAGACATTTGGCCTTTTTGGTTATGTGCTGCTTTTACAAATACAAAGGTGTAAGGCTATTCTGAATGGGTGTATTAATTCAACAAAGAATTCTTCACTATTTAATCTGAAGAAGGACTGGTGGAATAGTGTGGCAGTGAAGGCATTGCTTAATTTCTGTATAACTAAAGTGATTGAATATATCATATTATATATGATTTGGCTTAAATCAGATGAGACAACATGGCTATTTTAAAGCTATTTTCTGCTTACAATGTTGTTGTTGTTGAGCCCCTTCAAGTCATTTCTGACTTACAGCAATCCTAAAGTGAACCTATCATGGGGTTTTCTGGGGCTGAAAGCGTGTGATATGCCCAAAGGTTTCCATGGCCAAGTGAAGAATGAAACCCCGGTCTGCAGGGTCATAGTCCAATGCTCAGACCATTATACCACACTGCCTGTCTTGCTATAAAATTCTTGCTGCTTATTATGAGTGGAGGAAGAGATATCCTGCCTCATGTTTGTCTTCTAGGAAACAGATGGTTTGAAATCTGCTTGCATACAGGATATAGAAAAGTTGAAGAAAATTAAAAAAAAATTAATGCATAAGTAGTCCGCTTAGTATTTTGGGTGCATTGTGTATACACCAACTGAAGTTTCAAAATATTTTTCAAGGAAGGCTTATATAGAGTATTCAAAACAGGCTTTGCAACCATGGTCAGATTTTATTTCTGGAACAACTACAATTGCCTTAGCTGTGCCACAGTTCTCCACCAAAACCTGGCCACTCTGCTTCAGAGCTGAGTTTAGGAATACTAGAAGTATTAGTATTACTAGGAATATTTCCAGACCTTGAACTTCTATGTCTTTATAAGGAAGATCAGAAAATAGTGACTTCAAGTCCTACAGCATTCAAATAATTGTTACACATTCAGGTTGAACGCTAATTAAAGTTGCAGAAAAGGCCAACAAAACCAGCAGATGATTCACTTAAAGGATCAGAACATCCCATCATCACACCTGATGACAGACTTAAGATGGATCTGAACAATCTACTTCACTTGGAGCAATGATGCATGAGCGTTTTGTCCACAAATAGAGTATTAAAGTTTGGCCTGAAATTTTCGACTGCAATAAAGGCCCTTTCCGCAACTCACCTTTTTGCGGAGCTGGAGTGCGGGGATCGCGTGAGCAGCCTCTAGCGAGAGGCTCTTGCGTCCCGGTTCCTTCAGCTCTGCAACTACTGTCTGCTTGCACGAGAGCCCCTCCTCTTCCTTCCACAGTGCAGCCTGGGATTTTCCCAGGCTGCGCTGGGGCGGGAAGCGCAAGCACCGCAGCTCCGGAGCTCCACACGTACGGCTGAAAATGAAATAGTGTGTGATTGGCACCTGCCAGACCCTGGAGCGTCACACGATTGTGAGTGCATCATGTGGACTGCTCCTCGCAGTCACGTGACACTCCAGGGGCCCTTTCACGTGGCAAATGCCATGCGAAAAGGGCCAAATTGGTTCTTTTTTCTTGTTGTTGAGACTGAGAGATCTCATCACCAACACCACTATTTCTAGGCATAACGAAACCATTGGAGAGAGACACTCACTATAGCCCTTACCCAGAACTTAGAATAAATTAATCTGAAGTAATATAGTTACCTGCACTCATTTACTCTTGAGATAACACGGCTGTAATGGACTCCTAAATACCAAAGTCAGGAGTGGGGAGCTGTTGACTTTCCGGGTGTTTTGAAC
Source organism: Cyclura pinguis (assembly GCA_030412105.1). Taxonomy (NCBI): domain Eukaryota; kingdom Metazoa; phylum Chordata; class Lepidosauria; order Squamata; family Iguanidae; genus Cyclura; species Cyclura pinguis. The sequence goes on from CM059599.1 coordinate 127,625,328, forward strand.
TTCTACTCTCAGAAGCCCCAACCATCATAGGCAGTCGTAAAGGAGTGTTGGAGTTGTAGTCCAAAATATCTGAAGGCCAAAATTTCCCTACACCTACGTTGTAACCCAGCAGGGCATGGGTAGCAACAATATTGGAGCATGCACAACGTAACTGAACATTTCTTTAGTGCACTTGGAAATGTGAATAACTTGATTTGAAGACTCACTTAGTGGTACAACTACAGAGCAGTTGCCCCAAGCCTCTGTCCAAAACTACAAGTTATCTCTTTCTCTCCCTACAATGTAGCCTGCTAGCACTAAGCCCTTCTGGGCTGCTTCCTTAAAAGGCAGGACACAACAGAATGCCCAAATCAGTTTCATAAGCCTCTGGGAGTTGAATAACTGATTGCTTCTTATTTGGAAGCTGCAGCTAGTGCAAAATTCAGCAGTCAGACTTATCTCTCAACTGGAAATCAGGTAGGCATTTTAGAGACCATATAACACTAGTCCTGCAAGAACTACTGTGGCTTCCAGTTTGCTTCCAACCTCAATTCAAGGTGCCGGTGCTGGTGCTGACCTACAAAGCCCTAAATGAATTTGGAGCCCAAGATCTCTGAAAGACTGCCTCCTCCCTTATGAACCTGCAAGAAATTTGAGATCTTCAGAGGCCCTCTTGCATATCCCAACACCTTGTGAAGTGAGGTTGGTGGATACCTGTAGCAGTGCCTAGACTGTGGAATTCCCTACCCAAAGAAGTTAGGTTAGCCCCATTTCTTTTAAGCTTCTAGCCATCAGCCAAAGCAGTGCTATGCTACATGGCATGCAATGTTTGGAACTATAGTTTTAAATTATTCAAAACTGGATTCTAGGATTGTTTTTTGACTTGTTTTAGAAGTTTTTAAAGTATATTTTAATATGTTTTTAAAATGGTTTTATCTGTAATTTTAAAGAGTAGTTTAATGTGTTTTGAAAATGGTTTCATCTGTATTGTTTTAATTAGTTTTTATTTGTTCATTGCCTCAGGAACTCCTTTGGGCAGGGAGGCAATACAGGAATTCTATAGGTAAGTATGCAACTAAACACTGTCATCATCACCCAGCAAAGAATATGGGATTTCTCTTCAGTTGAAAAACTCCTTGAGCCAGGAAAGCATGAATAAGAACCTCAACCCAAACTTCAAGTAATGCTCCTAACTGCACATTCCTTAGCTCACCATTATCCCTTGAATAATAACCTCAGCATGTTACTCACATCAGATTATCCCTGTACTTTTGCCCCCAGTGCCAATGTTTCATCTCACATACTATCCCTATTGTTCTTGGCTAGGAGCATTAGTGCCCCCACAGGTCCTCTTTCATGCTTTGGTAATCCTAAAGTGGCCACATGAGCCAGGTATGCCCAAATCCAATATCAAAATGTGTTGTGATAATTTTGTAGATGATTAACATGAACTCCCTGAATATTAGTTGTTCAGTTTTTTACCTGCCTGGAAAAGCCCACACAAGGCCTATAAAGATGGTCAAACTCATTGTGAGATAGCCATGACATCCTGCAAAAAGATCCACATGTTAGTCTGTTCATCTGATGGAAGGACTTTCTCTAACATCATGCCTATCTGTATCTTGAAGGGCTGCTTGCTATCTCTCTAAATAGAAAAGCAGTAACAGGATATTGACCCTACTCTGTATGGTATTCATTCAGTTGAAGACAGCACAAGGAACAGGACAACCAATAAATCACGCCCTTAATAAAACACACCAGAATCCTATAAGACCTTTCACTCAGTGTAAATTTGCATTACTTCATAGCAGAGGTGCTAACAAATACTGTCAGTGAATTATGAAGATGTGTACCAAGACACCAGGAAGAACGCCTGATGTACATTGAGACTGATGTGATGAGCATTGATCCAATGTGCATCAGTCCTGCTGCACATTCATCTTTTTGCTGGCTCTGCTACATAGTTAGATTACAGCAGTCCTCTACAGCATATAGAGATTGATTCTAATTCCCACACATGCAAATCCACTTATGAAGATACAGTTCCCATACAGCATTTCAGCCATTGTACTTATCTCTCAACTGGAAACCTAAATGGATGTATAGACTGTTAGGGACACTGGGAAGAGGTAGATGGATGACTCCACCAACTAGGCCCTTTTTGCACCTTACCTTTTCAGGGCGCTGGGGTGCGGGGGTCACACAAGCAGCCTCTTGCAAGAGGCTCTCGTGTCCCCGCTGCTTCAGCTCCGCATAAGTGCTCCTCCTCTTCCTTCTGCAGTGCAGCCTGGGATTTTCCCAGGCTGCGCTGGGGCAGGAAGTGCAAGTGCCATGGCTCTGGAGACTCCGCATCCCCAGTAAGCGCATGCAGGGCCCTGGAGCAATGTGCGATTGTGCACCATTTTCGCCTAGAAGCTGAAAATGAAATAGTGCGCAATCGGCACCTGCCAGCCCCAGCAGAGTCATGCAATTGCGAGGGCGTCATGTGGACGGCTCCTCGCAATTGCGCGACGCTCCAGAGGCTCCAGACGCTCCAGATGGCAAATGCCATGTGAAAAGGGCCACAGAGGGTGTACTACATCACTGCAGGATTTGTCAGTAAAAGGGTATATCCCACATGGAACATAGCTTTAGGAAAATCTTTGGACAATGAAACTTTGGGAGGTAACAAGTCATTTTTGGAAACCAAAGCTCCTAATACAGGGATGCAAAAATGTTGACAGGATCAGGGTGAGACTTGAGCCTGTAAATCACTCTAGCAGTGATGCAATTGAGGGGAATATGTCAGGGTTGGCAGGATTTGGCTCCTCTGAGCATGAGCAGAGTGCTATCTGTGAAGCAAGGTTTCGCCGCAGCAGAGAGTCCCAGTGAAGCAGAAAAAATTCCAGAGGCTCATTAGTTAGGCTTAGAGTACTGATTTAGTGCCGCACTCTAAGATAAGACTTAGCAAAAACATGCTAGTTTGCCAGCAATTAGACAAAGAGGAAAAGCAGAAGATAACAGAGAAAAATCAGGCAGCATCTCCCCTTACAAACAGTATACTGCCAATAGCATGGCAGGTCCAGCTAGGGCAGCTAACTGGCAGCTGATCAAGGCAAACACCAGCCTTTTTATGCTACCTTCTCACCCTGAAACATGTGGGGTGACCCAATCAGTGCTCTGGCATGTGGCCTTCTCTAATACACAAGACATAGCCATAACAATCCTGCTGGCCTTGCACCTGGCTGTTTGCCCACACCTTATCTTCCCTCTGCCATCCACTCAGAAGAAACCTTTGTGTGCCTGGCAACAACCTTGACACCCCTCCTTTTCCTCTGAAGTGGATCAGCAGCTTTATGCTCCATGCTCAACCATTCCCAGTTTCTTGAGCATGTCCCAGTGCTTCCCAGTGGTGAGGGGTTTTGTGAGCACATCTGCCACATTCTCCTCAGATTGACAATATTCTAATCTGAGCACACCACTGTCTACTGTTTGTTTCACATTCTGGTATTTGACATCTACATGCTTGGTTTGCCCTCTGGTCTTATCATTACTGGCCATGTGAATGCATGCTTGGGAATCATCAAATACCATTATAGGGATTGGTATGTCCACACCGAGATCCCTTACCAGTTGTGTGTACCAAGTCAGTTCACTGCACAAATATGAGAGACTTCCATACTCTGCTTCCGCAGTTGAAGTGGCCACAGAACTCTGTTTTTCAGCCTTCCAATGCACCAGTGTGCCACTGTACATTATTAGAATTCCTGAGGTTGACCTCCTGTTACACATGTCCTCAGCAAAATCACTGTCACAGTAACAAACCAATTCAGGTGTCCCAGAAGGTGATACACACAGACTGTGCTCCAGAGTGCTTTTTAGGTACCTTAACACTTTCTTCACCCCCTGCTAATGTTGCTGTGCGGGCTTAGAGCTTGCCCTGCCTAGAATGTTGGCAGTCAGGGACAAATCTGGTCTGCTATACCCAGCCAAATACAACAGAGATCCCACAGCAGACTGGTACATTTCTTTGTCAGGGAACACTTTGTCATCCACAGACTTTGTAAATCCTTGTACCATGGGGGTTTGCACACCTTTGCAATCAAGCATGTTGAACCTTTGCAGCAGTTGCAATATTTTCTGCTTCTGGCTAAGCAGAAACCCATTCTCTGATCTCTGTACCTTAAAACCCAGGTACTGTTTGATGGAACCCAGGTCTTTAATTTGGAACTTTTCACCCAGTTCCTTGGCAAACCTTGTTACCTGTTCCTTTGTTGTTGTGACCAGACACAAGTCATCAACAAAGGCTAGCAAGATTTCTTGGTCTTTCCCAGATCCTTTGGTGTACACACACGCTGCTTGAAACCCAAGCCCTGCAAAGCACCATCCGGGCACTTGTTCCAGCAATGGGCAGATTGTTTGAGCTCATAGATAGCTTTGTTTAACCTGTCCACCAGATTTGGTTTACTAGTTTCATACCCAGGTGCCTGCTGCATATAGATGGTCTCTGGCAACTCAGCATTGAGATAGGCTGTTGTGACGTCAAAGTGGTATACTAAAGCATTTCTCTGTGCTGCCAGAGCTAACACCAGCCTGATACTTTCACTTCTGGCCATTGGCGCAAAAGTTTGGTCAAATGACTCATTTTTCCGTTCTGAAAAACCTTGAGCCACAAGTCTGGCTTTCTGTTTTACCTCCCCCGAAGCCAGAGGTTTTAGTTTGTACACCCACCGACAGCCCACCAAAGTCACACCATTTGGCACCTTACACAACGTAAATACCCCATGTTTGTGCATGTACTCCATCTCCTGGTCCATGGCATCGAACCAGCAGCCAGCCTGTGCCTCAGAACATCATCAAAGGTTTCAGGCTTGCAGGAAACTTGGCATACCCTCACACTGTTTTGCACCACTAACCTCTGTGGAGGAATGCCTTTTTTGTAGGTATTTGTAACTCGCCTTCATCATCAGATTATCTGCCTCTTTTGCGACCAGATTTCTACTCCCCATCAGACTGCTCTGTACTCTGAGCCGCTTCTCTCAGCTCAGTTTCTGTCTCCTCCTCCTGCTTAACCCTTGAAGGGCTGGCTACAGGAGAAGGCTGTGCTGCACTCTCAGCATCATTTTCATCACTAATTGGAAGGAGTACCTCAGAATTTGCATGCACCCTTTTCCAATTACTGTGCTCTTCAAATTGAGAATTCCGGGATATCACCACCCTTCCATTACAGAGATCAAAGTGATACCCTCCAGGGGCGTACCCTACAAATCTCAACCTGTGGGCTTTGGGCTGCCTCTTTCTTTTTTGGACTTTAGGAATATGTACCCAGGCATAACTCCCAAACACTTTCATATGACCAACAGAGGGTTTCTTGCCATACAGTTTTTTGAAGGGAGTTATCTTTATGACAGAGTTCCAAAGCCTATTACAAACGTAATTGGCAGTAAGCATTGCCTCACCCCAAGCTTTCTGAGGCATGTCAGCATCTGCCAACAAGGAACTCATTATTGTCTGGATCACTGCCCCATTATGTTCTGCCACTCTGTTCTGCTCCAGAGAAAAAGGGGCAGTTAACCTGTGATTTATGCCCTTTTTCTTTAACCAATGACACAAACTCCCAGCCAAATATTCACCTCCCCTGTCAGTCTAGAGAGCCTTGACTTCGTACCCAAATTGACGTTCCACATAGGAACACCAATTTTTAAACACTCCACACACTTTGAATTTCTGTTTCAGGAAATAACAGAATGTGTACCTGCTGTAGTCATTTACCAGGAGTATCACATACTATGCCCCACCCTGAGACTTGAGCATGGGATCAATGAGGTCAGAGCGCACCAACTGAAAAGGCTGCGTAGAGACCCTGGTACTAAACTTGGGAAATGGCTGCACCTTAGATTTGGACTATTTGCAGACAGCACAGTCCAAAAAGGCATCACAAGGGTTAACTCTGCAGTCTTTACAGCACTCAGGCAGTTTCCTTAGGACTTGGAAACTGGCATGCCCCATCCTCCTATGCAACAGGCGGATGCAATTATCATGCTGGGGCTTATTGCTATACGCCATGTGGGTGTTTTGTTTTGGCAAGAATTTGTACAGCCGGTCTTTGAGCTCACTGACCGCACATACAGCCCCATTTCTGATTACCTTACCCACATTTCCAGAGAACAGAGCATCATGCCCACTCAGTGCCAACTCAGATACTGACAGCAGGCAAAACTCTAATGAGGGCACATAAAGCACATTGTCAAGGTATTTCCCCAGAGCAGGAACAAAGGCTTCCCCTACGCCTTCCACCCTGCATTTAGACCCATTAGCAAGGGAAACAGAGTCAATGTTTGCTTTGTCCAGTGTCTTAAACATATCCCTGCTATTAGCCAGATGTTGAGAACACCCGCTATCTAGCAGCCAGAGAACCCTTTGGGTTTCACAGCCCTTAACCATGGCTGAAACCAGTTGGCGACTCCCTCTGTCTTTGGCTGTCTTACCCTGAGTCTTTGGCACACTGCCTCTGCTGTCCAGACAGTCCTTCCGCAGATGCTTCGTGGATCCACATGGAAAACATCTTTTCACAGCATTCACCCTCTCGATAGACTCAGACTCAGTCTGGGGAAAGCCAGTGTCCTTGGCATTCTTCCTGCCGCTACTGCTGCTGCTGCTCCTGTTGATAAGCTCTTGCCGGCTCCTCTCAGCACACCTTTCCTCTTCCTTATACAGACGCCAGGAAATATACTGCACGGTGAGGTCCTGCTCTCGCATGCCTCCGATGGCAGCCATGAACACATCCCAGCTTGCATCAAAGGAGCTCAGTATGCAGTAGACTCTGTCAGGCCCAGAGATCTCCTTCCCCCTCTCTTGTAAGGCAATGAACAGAGAGGTCAAATGCTGGAGATGGTCCCGCATGCACTCACCAGGCTGCAGCTGTGCTCTGTAGAGCCTCCTTAACAGGGACAGCTTACTCCCAGCCGTAGGGCGGATGTACATGGTTCGCAAAGCGTCCCAACATGCCCGTGCCACGGTGAGGTGCCTGACATGGTTTACCTGGCTATCTTCCAAAGTCAGGAAAATGTTACTGATGGCTTTCTCTTCCATCCTGGCATCTGCTACACTGAGAGGAGGCCTTGGGGGATCAGCAACAGCCTTCCACAACCCCTCTCTCCACAGATACATCTCCATCTTCACTGCCCAAGTGAGATAGTTCCTCTCATTCAATCTGTCCAGGGGCAGACTCGCACTCCCCGTGAATGCCATCCCTGCAGCCTCTCTCGCCTTCCAGGCCCCTCCTATGCCAGGACTCTCACTTACCAGAGACTGTCCTCGAGCAGGCTCCCAGCAGGCAGCTGCAGACTGGAACTGGCACTTCCGTTGGTCCACTTGACCCTCTGGAGCATCAGGAGCGTGAGGCTGGGCCCATAACCTGTCAGGGTTGGCAGGATTTGGCTCCTCTGAGCATGAGCAGAGTGCTATCTTTGAAGCAAGGCTCCATCACAGCAGAGAGTCCCAGTGAAGCAGAAAAAATTCCAGAGGCTCATTTGTTAGGCTTAGAGTACTGATTTAGTGCCGTACTCTAAGACAAGACTTAGCAAAAACATGCTAGTTTGCCAGCAATTCGACAAAGAGGAAAAGCAGAAGACAATGGAGAAAAATCAGGCAATATCTCCCCTTACAAACAGTATACTGCCAATAGCATGGCAGGTCCAGCTAGGGCAGCTAACTGGCAGCTGGTCAAGGCAAACACCAGCCTTTTTATGCTACCTTCTCACCCTGAAACATGTGGGGTGACCCAATCAGTGCTCTGGTGTGTGGCCTTCTCTAATACACAAGACATAGCCATAACAATCCTGCTGGCCTTGCACCTGGCTGTTTGCCCACACCGTCTTTTCCCTCTGCCATCCACTCAGAGGAAACCTTTGCCTGCTCGGCAACAAACTTGACAGAATATACAGTCTGCTCCCTTGACTGCAACTTCTTCATTTTCCTACCTCTGCTTCCACACAGCTTCTCCAAGTTATGCAGCAGCTCTCTCAGTGCAAGAATCTATCCCTTCAGAAGCCAGAGCTAAGAACAGCAGGAAACTTTTCTCTTTCCAAGCAGTCGATCCACCAGCCATCTCTGGGTACAGTTAGGTAATTTTATCCTCTAGATCTTACAAGAAGTGGTGGAATGCATTTACTTCACTTACTTGACAATGTAGTATGCCAGCCCTTTGTATTTGGGGACCTTCTTGCTCTTTCTACTTAGTGGATCTCTAGATTTTGACCCCCAAGTCCTGTTCTGTTGGCATCTGGCTCCTGTTCCAAACAAGATCAAGCAAGATTTCCCCAGGCCGCAAGAATTTAGGATGGGCTGCAGCTTAGTAGATATGAGTGCAAACTGGTGCTTGGGACAAGTGGCAAAGACCTGGGTTAAAGGGAAAATGTTTGTCATAGGAATTACATGTGGAATTACATAGGAGATCAACATCCTATTTAACACAGATGGAGTATAATGCTCTTTCAGATTACTTAAAACAGGAGGTCCAGCAGCAAGGACAACAAAGGAGCAGTTTAGGTACATGCACATGCCTACCACTTTGTCTCTTGACAACCACACCCGCTGCTGCCACAACTCTGATGAAAGGATCTGAATTCTAGTGCCTTTTGGCACTACACTGTTAAAGTGCTATTATTCCACTTTCCACATCCTGTGGAATTTTGGGGTTTGTAGTTTACTGAGGCCAAAAAGCTCTCTGGCTGAGAATTCTAAATGCCGCTCCCTAAACAGCAAACCCCAGGATTCCATAGGAGGTTGGAAGAGGAATAATAGCACTATAACAGTGTAGTGCGAAAGTGGCCCTAGTCTCCAGAAGCCATAGATAGATAGATAGATAGATAGATAGATAGATAGATAGATAGATAGATGTATTTGACTATTTAAATAGATACTTGAATATTTTAATTTACATTTAATTTTTTAAATCTTAAGTTAAGTCATGAAGTCATGGGAGTCCCTGGCAACAAATTATATTTACAGGGGTCCCTGGTAAAGAAAAGGTTAAGAACAGCTGTCCTACACCAGTTTTCCAGTGACATTAACTTTCTCTGCGGATATCAATTGAACCCATCGAATTTAATCATCTGTAACCTGGCCTCCTATATTCAGCAGTTATCAGTGTCACCTCCTCCGTTACTTCCCCACATGCTCAGGAATGCAGACAAACATGGGATTAATTAGGGCTACACCTTGATTCATTTTGGAGATCTAAAGTGACTAGCAAAACACAAATTCAGTCCAAATGAACAGGGGCCCCAACATGTGTGGGAACTAGGCATGGGCAGTCAGTGGATCTTTTGCCACTCTCACAGTGAATTCACTTTCAGTTTTACAGTCACTTGTTCTGCAGTTGTTCTGGAATATATGGGAAATCTCTCAGTGTGTAGGCCATGGTTCAGCAATGGTAGAGGGCCAGTTGAATGTATGATACATAAAGGTCTCAGTCCTGTCTTCAGTTTTGACTAGAGTAGACCCACTGAATCTATTGGATTTATCTATGTGTTGACTCACTACTCAACTATTCATTGATTGTGTTTACTCTGTTAGGGTGGATAAACACACCACACCTCACTGTATCCCCACGTGGACACAGAGCTAGCTTGAACCCCCAAACACAAGTTAGGAAGGTAGAAAATAGAAGGAAAGACACACACACACACACACAAATGCACACACACACATGCACACACAACTTTGGCCAAAGGGTCCCTCCCAGGAATGATAACTTATTTTTTCATACTTCCCTTCTTATACCATTTTTATTTTACTTTTTTATTTTTATATTAAGGAATGCTTACAGAAAAGAAAAAAATCATGCATCAGCATTAGCAGAGTCACAGCTTGTACATGTGTTACATTCTATCTGACCCATAACTTCCCAAGTCTACATGACCCTGTTACATCCTAGGTCATTCTCAAAGACATCTTTCACATTAGCAGTGTCCTTCTCTTTGCACATGCTGATTATAAACAGGAGCAGAGCAGAATAAACCATTTTAAAGCAAAGTTGTTTGATGAGTCCTGAGTGTCTAAAATGCCAATTAATATCACAGTTAATTGTTAACACACATCAATTCTATAGCAAATTACAGAGCACCAAATTTCAAGCCTAACCATTTTAGTTGGGACTAACCAACAGGATATCAAACAGTGAATAGAAGCTGATTCCATAGCTGCCCCTACTTTCTAGACCATTTTCTGGCCAATTTTCTGATGCTCAATATTGTTCCATTCCTGGAGCTGTGTGCCCTTCTGTGCAACCAGAGGATAATGAAGCGGCCACAAAGAAGCACCCTGGTCAAGACTTCCCATTGATTCAAATCTGTTGAAAACACAGCCTATTAACAAATGCTGTAACAAGACAACAGCAGTTTTAACAGGCAGAATGCACACTGAATCAGTAAATCACATGGTAACAGAATTCATACCAAACACAATGCCAGTAACATCAAGGCCTATTGTATCTTTAAAAGATTGATGACTTACAAACAAGAATAGATAAATCTGTCAATATTGGTTACTTTCTCATTTTTTCCAGTCTTAAGTTCAATTCATTTTAAGATTTGGCTGTTTTTGCAGTCTTACATTTGGCCCAGTCTGTCCTAAACTCTGAAAAACAAATTATACTCAGTTAAACACCGATGCACATTTTTTGTATGCATTTCTCTTGATACATGCATTTTTGTTGTATATATAAAATTTTAGACAAAAACTAATGACAACACTACAAAACAGTACACAAAACTAAAAAATACATAACATTATAATACATATAATAAAGCAAACGCTACATAACAAAACTACAAACATTTAAGAAGCCTATAGTTTTTTCCCCTTGGTACTAACCAATGTATTTAGGTACCTCTGTTTCCAAAGGGCTTCTGGATGGCAAACATAGCCACACCAAAATCTTACTGTGGATTTTTCCCATTCTCTCACCCACAAGTGGACTGTCACTCCATCAGGAAAGAATTCAAAAATTGCATACATAGTAAAACCAGTTACTTCCCATTCAAGTGGCTCCTTTGATCATTGATACTTGAAACAGACCACAGATTACAAACTTCAACCATCAATTCCATCTCAGTTAAAAGCTCACATATCCAAAACAAAATACTCAATGAAAATGTCTTCTGCATCAGCAAGCTGGTTTGCATATCAGTTAGCATTTGATTATGTGAGTAGCTGGACTGTACCCCACACATGGCATCAGGAAAGAAAGGTGAAGCAAATTACAAATACCCTGTACACAAAGCTTAAATGTCCAGCCAGCTGTCAGAGCTGATTGAGGGTGATTTTCTTCACACTTTCACATTATTTGGTCAGCCGTAAATGTAGGTAGCTTATAGAATCAGAATTATAGAGTTGGAAGGGGCCCTGTGGGCCATCAGCTCCAACACCCAACTCAATGAAAAATCTCCAGCTAGAGCATCCTCAGCAGGTAGCTGTCCACCCTCTTTTTGAAGACACCCAAAGAACGAGACCCCACCACCTCTCTACAAAATTGGTTCCATTGCTGAATCAGTCTCACTCTCAAGAAGTCCCTTCTAATGTTCAGTTGAGATCTAGCTTCCTGTAACTTAAAACCATTGAACCTAATTCTACCCTTTCCGGCAACAGAGAATAAGACAGAACCCTCCTCTTTGTGGCATATCTTGAGGTGTCTAAAGAGTGCTATCATGTCACCCCCACCCTCACCCCGCCCCAGTGTTTCTCTTCACCAAGCTGTGATAATCAGGATTCCCATTATCCAGGCTTCAGTGCCGAAGGGCGATAGTTCTCCCTTCAGGCACATAAAGGGTTAATGAACTGCTAGGATTAGGTTTACTAGGGTTAGGTCACAGGTCATGAGAGATAGGTGACCAGTCAGGGGAAGAAAGGTGAGAATCTTCAAGATGTTTCGATGGAGAAGTTATAAAATCCTTGAGAGACTATGCGGTGGAGAGAGAACAAAGGGGACATCCAAAAACATCAACAAAGGGCATGGATGCCGGATAGACCATCTCCTGGCCCTGCTCTTGCAGAGCATCTCAGAAAGTGACCAACTTGCTGTGAGTAACTTACAATGAGTCTAGTTAGTTGTGCTAGGTCTTTTGTTATTTTGGAAGTTTGGTTGATCTGGAGAATGTACCTGTTTTTATAACTACTTGTAACTTAAGCATACCTGAGAGGGGGGAGCCTTTTATCACTATTATTTTCTTGTTTACTTGCATGCCTTAAAATAAATACTTGTCTGTAAAACCTCTGTTTCCTCTCCATTCCCATGCCATTCCTCAGCACACGCTTAGATAGGATTTCTATCACTCAGAGGAGGGAGGTGAGGGAAGGGAAAAGACTTTAACATAGAGATTGGCAATCCTCAGAACAGAGTCCCACTGTGCTGCTCAGGTACAGGGTAATTCAGAATTCAGTGGGTGGTGGCAGTTAGAATTAAGAGATTTGGGGGAAATTCCTAGCTCCCATTCAAGGCAGAAGGAAGCATTGAGTAGGAGGGGGTTCCTTGTTTCCCCTTTAAATCTCCACACAAGCTGAAAATGCCCAGCTTCTTCAACCTCTCCTCATATGTTTTGTTCTCCATCCCTGTTATCATCCTCGTTGCCACTCTCTGAACTCATTTCAACTTGTCTGTATCCTTCTTAAAACAAGAATTCCAGAACTGAATGCTATACTCCAGATGAGGTCTGATCAGCACTGTAGCATCTGACTGCTGGCTCGTGTTCAACTTATGATTAATAATAATCTCAAGGTCCTTTTCACATGTAGTACTGCTGAGCTAAATTATCCCCCATCTTATACCTATGCATTTGTTTTTTGTGGCCTAAATGTAGAATTTTATATTTGTCTCTGCTGAATTTCACTTAATTTCAGCCCAGTTTTCTGGGTTATCAAGGTCCTTTCAAATTTTATCCCTTTCTTCCGATTTGTTAGATACCCCTCCCAGTTTTGTATCATCTGCAAATTTGATAAAGATTCCCTCCACCCTATCATCTGAATCATTGATGAAAACATTGAAGAGTGTCAGCCCCAGGACAGAACCCTAGGGCACTCAGCTTGAGCCCTCCTTCCAGTCTGAAGCACAGACACTGATGACAACTCTTTGAGCAGTTTTCCAACCAATTTTGGATCTATCTGATTGTGTTTCCATCTATTCCATATTTAGTCAGTTTGCTAATCAAAATATCATGGGGGACTTAATCAAATGCCTTACTGAAACCCAGATAAATGACATCTGCAACATTCCCACTGTCTATTAAACTGCTGACCCAATCAAAAAAAGATATAAGGGTAGTTTGGCTGGGTTTGTTCTTGACAAACCCATGCTAGTTCCTACTAATCCCTGCATTGTCATCAAGATACTTGCAGATGATTCTAATATTTCTCCTGGTATTGAGGTTAGGCTTTTTTATTTTCCTGGATCTTCCTTTTTGGAGAGAGGGGCAATGTTTGCACACCTCCAGTCCTCTAGCATTTCATCCATTATCCAAGATTTCTCAAAAATGATGTCAAGTGGTTCTGTATCCCAGCAGGTTCCTTCAATACTCTATGATGCAGTTCATCTGGCTCTGCAGATCTGAGTTCATTTAGATTAACTAGGTGATTTTTTACTAACACCTTATGTATAACTTGGATTCCTTGTCAAGGTCTCTGCTGTTCCATGGAAGCACACAGACGACAAACCACAAGTTTGCTTACACATCTCTATCTCCATAGTCAGGAATGTAAAGGAGATATAGAGGGGAACTTCATTTTTCTTTTCCCTTAGCAAGCAGCATTCCAAAGTGAGCCAATAGGTCATCAAAACTCTTCTTATGCTAGACAATTATACACATGCAGCCCTCCCCAAAAAAATAAAGCAAACATCCAGATAATCATAGAATAAAGTCCTAAGTAATAAACAAACAAAAAAATAGTATACTCCAGAGGTTTTTGGACTACAGCCCCATCTTCCTTGACCACTTACTGTGTTGGTTGGATTTATGGGAATTATAATTCAAAAATCTGAAGAAAGAACACCAGATTGCCTACTTCTATAACCATTCCTAGAAGTTTATTCAAGCATAGAAATACACATTTTAAAGGATAGAACAGGAAATAGATCATGCCAAGGGGAAAGCCTTATCAACTCATTTGTCAGGATGTCAAAATTATATCACAGCACATGGAGGACAGTGAGCTTCTGTGCTGTAGTGGTTTGAGTGCTAGGACTCTGGGAGGCCAGGGTTAGAATCTCCATGCATTCATAAAAGTTCACTGAGTGACCTTGAGCAGGTCACACTCCCTCAGCCTTAGAGGAAGGCAATGGCAAACCTCTTCTGAATAAATCTTGCCAAGAAAACTGTAGGATAGGGTTGTCATATGTCTGACTTGAAAGCCGATAGCAACATACATGGAAGAGATGGAAGCAGTATTTGAAGACTAGAATCCTGTTGGTGACCTAAGCTGGTATAACAGTCTGTTACTCTGGCACAAGTCATTTTTAGAGCAATGCCTAAAAGTGGGGAGGCAAAGAAGGCCATTTTCAACGCCTGAGAAAACTGTTCTGCTAGTTCCCAAGCAGTATGAGAGACAGAAGGGCAACTTTCTCTCCTGACAAAGATGGCTTCCATTACCATCACAATCTTGTTGTCACACAGCCATTTTACCCTCCGATCATTCTGCAATCTACACTGCCGCCGCCACCACTTTTCCCAGTGAAGTAACATCAGAGTGCAACCAAACTCTCTTTTTCCTAAATTGGCTTCCCTACAACAATCATAGATAACTCTTCAGAAGCAGTGTATGAGACAGAATACTGTACTGTTACTAGTGGAAGTATTAATGGATGAGATCTAGAAAAAGGAAAATGAGAAATAATCCAGAATTCGTCCAGCAACTTGGGCACAAAATAATCAAAGGGATGTCTGCCAGGTAGGGAGAAGGAGGAGCTAGGGAAAAGCCACCTCTCTGCCATGACAATATTCCCCAAACTCCTAATCGCTTTACAATGAATGGCTGGAATCTTCTATGGCAGTTATGACTACGTAACCTAGAGGTACACTGTCATGAACTTTACATATTCACAATACCTATGTAACCCTGCAATTCCTACATAGTTTAGGGGCTACATAGGGGCTATGAAACTTTCCCAGTCCACACTTACTGGTAAGCAGCTGCTGTGGTGGATAGGGTTCCTCCTGTTAATCAGGAAGCAACTGACTGATGTCCCCACCCCTCACATGAATGACCACTGGTGTGAGGGGGAATTATGACAAGGGCCCTGTTTCTGCTTGTCGAACTGGAGATCATTCATGAGAGAAGATGGGGCCATCAGTCAGCTGCTTCCCACGTGACTGGGAAACAGACTGCTAGCAGTCATAGCAGCTACTTCCCAGTAAGTGGTCAGGCCAGGATTGATTCTATAGCACCATAGTTACATATATAACTCCCATCCAGGATTCTCACCATTAGCATTAATACACTGGCAGAGGCCCATGGAGGATCTTGAAGAGCTGTGAAAAAATGCCCTTCTACCCAGATGCAAAACAATCATATCAGCAGTGAAATCTGCCAGGATTCTCTGAAGGTTTCAGCACTACTGTAATCATTTCCCAACTGGCTACAAGCATATAGCCAGATACTTCTGCAATCCTGCCTCCTCCCAATTAAGCATGGAACAGCTGTTTTTAAGAATACAGTTTGGACATCCAAGGAAAGGGGATAGGCAAAGTTATCAAGGAAATGTGAACATTGCAAAAATTAGAGTTCTAGGTTTGAACAATTTTCAACATCTCACTGTCTAGAATGCTAGAAATTTATGGAATGAAGGAAGAATTCTTATGGAGGGGTCAATGCTCTCATTTTGCATCCCTCCCGCAATTGCTCCCTGTATTACTTAGCTTCTATTTTGTGCTACTGATATGATATATAGAACTGCCAAAGTTGTCAGAACCAACAACTTTGAGCTAGTTTGGCTCAAAGGTGGTCAAGATACTGGGGCAAAATCAGGAGAGGGAGAGTGGAATCGTGCTGCTGACATGCGCACACAATGGGCAGACCATTAGGGTCCTCCTATACCATATAAGATTTCAGCAAGAGACACCTGAGTCTAGAGACGGATACATTTTAACTGAAACTGAAACATATTTTTGAGTTACCTTATGCATGCAGCAGCTTCTAGAGCAAGTATTCATATACTACCTAACTCAGCTCTTCTGTCAGCAAGTGCTTGGTATCACCATCCTCTTTCAAAAGTTGGATAGAAGTTGGTTCAAGACTGTGATGGGCAGTCTTCCTAGAAATCTTAGCTGTTACTAGTATCTTGGAGATACTAGTATCTTGAATCCTGGAGTTACTAGTAGCTGGAAAAGTATAAAGGCAAACTAGTTTGGCAATAGGCTAACAAGAAAATCAGCAAGTCCAACCTTCTTTCAGGTATGTATCCATGATGACGGGGGGAAGGAGGCCTGGCCCACGCAAGCATCCTTTTGGCCTTTCCTTCCAGGCCAGGAACAAACCAATCTCACCAGTATGTGCTTGCCTTGCCTGCACGAATTTCCTGGCGGAGGACATTGCACCTTTTAAATAACGTATTTACAAGTATCGTGCTTCACTGACTTTTCATTCAGCTCTGCTACCACTCTCACGATACTCTGGGCATCGACTCAGTATTTCTGACTAGAGACCAATCTTCCTCCCCATATCACCTCTCTTCCTCCCTCCAGCTCTCTTCCTCCCATGTACCCCGACACTTGCACATACACACCCAAGTCTTTGAAACAGTGATGGGACAGCACCAGTGATTTAAAGCTAACACTCCCTTTTCCCTGCTGCTCTCAGCTACTGCTAACCAACTTTTAGGTCCTCTCACATTGCCTCCTCTGAGTAAACGTATTTACAACATGCAGGGTTCTCCATACTTGGCACTGGGGTTGCTGCTATGTGTGTGATACTTGTTTTATTTATTAAGTACCCAGACTCAGGCTGGTCCCTAAAAATTAGTAAAATTATGAGTAGCTATATATTCATCCATCCCTCCACTTGAATGACTTTTAATTAGCACCCATGTTTGTAAGGCACCCTGATGAGGTACAGAAATGTTCAAATGGCTGCCAAAGGTGACAATGAGAAATCATATCCTATTATGTTTACAAACCCAGTTATTAACTTAATAGATTTAATACCATCATCCTAAATGGAATATGAAAGTGAACACCCTAAAGAGCAGGCTATGATTAAATCTATGCAATGAGTGAGTGAGTGAATTAAGATTAACCTGTTCTGAATGGAAGAATAAGCATATTGACATTCACTCTATGACAATGACATAACAATCCAGAAAGGTAGGAGAGAGTATGCAGCAAGTATTGGGGTGTGAGGGAGAACTAGTGGGCAGATGTTTGTATGTGATTGATTGGGAGGTAGAGAAATAGTGATGAGGAAGGAAATATGAGTGATTATTGAAGAAGAGTTGCATGTATGTGAGGAAAGAGAGACTGTGTATATTTCTTCATCTTCTTTATAATACAGCCAATTAGAATATACACTGTTTTGCATTCACAATTAACAGAGAGTCCTCACGCCATAAGCAAGAAAATGGAATATAAAAGTCTATTTTTCAGCTATTTTATGCATATGGCAGGGTGTTTTGAGGCTAACTGAAACCTGGTTCACACACACATGTCTCTGTTTATGACCCAACAATTTACATGTCTGAAAGAAATCATCTTAGATCTAAAAGCATAGTTGGAATGTTCTCATCACTCAAAGTCATCTCAAAGACAAAACCCCTTATTCTAGTAGACAGCATGCTGATTAACACCAAATCTGTACTGTCTTTCTTCAAGCTATTGGTGTACGCTACATGTGTATCACATGCCACAAATCACTGACTTAACATGCCACTATTAAAAACACATCACATCAAAACTACACGGTTTCAAACCGATCAAGTTTACTCTTTTGCTTCCCGCTTAGCAGCAGGAGAAATCCCACATCGGCTAACTTCTTATGAACTTCTGTGTGCTGAAGATCACTGACAACACAAAGGAGAGACTGCAAGTATATGCAAAATTTTGTTGGAAACCACTTATAGAAATGGCCTCTTTACCAGACTAGTTTGGCAATCAGATCTTAAACTGAACATTACTGACTTGAATTGGTTCCGCTTTTGGTCTTCCTCTCCCCACAAGTCTAGGTCAGCCAACACAGGAGAAGGGATACTTAAAATGATACACAAATGTTTTCTAGCTCTTATTCAGCTATCAAGAATAGTAAAAAATACCTCAGTGCTATGCTGAAGGAGATTCCAATAGGTTAACTCTTATGTTCATATGTGGATAGACTGCCCTAAAGTCAAAACTTTCTGGATTGCACTCATAGACTAGATCTCATTTATCACCAAACCATCCATCCATTTTTGTCCTACACTACTAAAGAAAACAGTAATCTAAAACATAGAAACCTTGCTGTCTTCCTTCCTGAACCTTCCCTTCCTTCCTGAACTGAAACAGCCACCTGCTAGAAGGTGGGTGATCTGGAAAACAGGTTGGTGAGAGTTTGGAATACATGGTTGCTATCAAAATTTCCTTACACTATCAATACTGTAATAGACACAAGAAACCATACTGCTTTTATGAGGCCTGGTCCATTTTTCACTGTTTACATTGCTGCCACTTTGCAATTACACTTACCACTGTTAGGGCATGCTGACTTACGGAGGGATGTTTTCTGTTCAGGTTGGACCACATCATGAAAGGTTTCCCAGAGGACTTTGTGTTGATTTAACTGAAAGCATCCATCAATGTCCTGACAACTACTCCACTGGAATAACTCATCAAACATTCCCAATGTGTGCTTTTCTATTTGTTACCCTGAAAACTGGGGGTGTCTTGAGGACACACAAACCAGGCTTCAAATTAAGGGAATTAGTAGAGCTGCTTAGCAGAACTTGCAAGAGGTCAGGGCAAGGGATCTTTAACCCTATGTATATGGGGTCAGAACCACGCCGGAGTCAGAGAAACACTCTAAAACAATTTTATTAACTAACAGAGAAGGTTACAGACACGTTACCAAATAATCCCACAATCATACAAGGGCTACAGAAATGAAGTTGGAAATAAGCGATCAGTTGGGAGAGAGGGCATACGGACCTTAGTCTAGACGTCCTGGAGAAAGAGAAGGTTAGCGCAGGCTCGGCGTATAGCACCAAGGGGAGGCTGGATCCCGGGCTGGATGGCTGGCCACAGCGGGGTCTCACGGAAGATCGGGGACGCAAGTCGCGTTTAGCTCTCAGCAGCGTCTGAGAGGCTTGAGTGGAAGACCTCGGTAGCAGCGAAACGGGCCCTTCTGTCCAGTCTAGGAGGCTCTCCAAAGAGGCTCCAAAATTGAGGATATTTATAGCCAATTTCTGTCCTCAGGCTGCGTATCGGCTAGCAAAGTGGCGTTAATGGGCGATGATTGCAGAATATAATGTTAGGCAAATATCACGACCTCTCCTCGGTATTGTTTTTCATGGGAAAGTCCAGGTACGTGATAGGTTTAAAATTCTAAATTGATAGGCTTTGATTGTCTATCCTCGCACAGTTCATCAACGTAGCTTGGGGCTGTGACAGTGTCAATGATTCAATTTATCAATCGAGGAGAGAGTCTATTGTGGCTGCCTAGAGATACATGACTCGGAACAATAGGTCATTGTCTGCGTTCCCCTACAGCAGCAAAGGGCGTTGTTGGTTTTAGGAATGTCTAATTCAAAACCAACTTTTTACCTGAAACCGACCTTTGCTAGCCAATATCCAGCGTGGGGAAGCCAAGCCAATTTTAGAGGTCCTCTCTTAGGATTACTTTGGGGTGTAACATATTGACATGACTCCTAAGCCTTTTTGAGCATTTCTTGTTGTTTGTATGTTTTTGTTCATGAAATTCAAATACATAAAAATTGCAACAACAGCAACAAGTTCTTCTTGACAGTTTATGGAAAGATGGAGAAAACAGCCACTGATATACATGGAAGTATGGCTGAACAGCCATGTAAAGTACCATGTGGAAGCAATTCCAGACAACATTCAAATGGTATCTTTGCCTTAGGAAGGAAGTCAGAGTAGGAGAATTTGCAGGCTGTGATCTTCAACCCTCTTATTCCAATTAGCCTCCAAGTTTGTTCTTGAAGGGTGTAATTAAGAAACAGATACTTATATTACTCAGTGAAAGATAAAGGTGAAAGAAAGGAAAGAGCATTCTTCATGGCATCTGCCCTGGGAACATCCTGTTCTCCTAACAGAACAACTTAATCTAACTAGAAAATCCTAATCCACTAGCCATTTTTATTCATAAGGTAAATTGCAATTTCACAAGCAGGGAAGAAAGGGAGGTGCATGACAATACGTCACAAAATACCTTAACAGAGTAACTGTTGAACTAGGACTGGGAACTGGAACTAGGACTAGGACAGGGGACAAAAAAGAGGAAGATCCTCATATAGCCATTGTTTACAGTTCATGAGACCCGAAAGGACCACATCCAGCAAAAAAACAGATAAAATGAGAAGGTCCTCCCGGTAGGTAGTCCATTGGCCTGACTGAGTGATGTACTGGGCAGGCGTCTTTACTAGTCGGAATGAGGTATCTCAACAAACTACATGACTCCGCTTTCCTTGGAAGAGCTCCTAATACCACAATTCCAAAGAACCTTGTCATCCTGAGGTGCCTGAGGTTCTGGCTACCAGAATCTCCTAGAGTGAGCTTTGACAGGTGATCTCCTAGAGCAGTTGTATCCACTATGGGCACCAGTAGGTTTTCTTTCCCATTTTCCAGGGACAGCACCATATTTATGCACACTGGCTTAAAATGTTTTTTGCTTTCCTGGAAACTTGCTGCAAGCCATCCCCAGCGGAGAGGTCAGTACCAGTCCGGGGGCCACCCTTTTGAGTAGTATTGTCCTTGAGTATCTGAGGAAGGATCTTCTGCATTAGATATTTATGCCCACCCAGCTCAGCGTACGCCAGGGCTTGCTACTCTGTTTGCATGGCACTGGCTTCCAGAGAAGCCAAACGCCAACCAAAAGGAGCAGGGCAGACTGGGGAATGGGGAGGAGGCAAGGCAAAGTGAAGGGAGGCAAGTGTGCAAGGGAGAGAGGGAGGCAAGTAGGAGAGGGATGGAGGAGGATGAAGGTGAGTGACCTTGGGACAGATGAGAAGGGAGGTGACTGAGAGGAGCCAAGGAGGAAGACAGCAGTTATGATGATGAGCCATGCTTCTCTTTCCACCGCAGTGGTGGTATTCTATTAGTTCTTCGGTGCCCATGGACTTCCTTTTATCATCTTTGTTGCCTATCGTACCCCGGGGGGCGGGGGGGGCATGGCAGGTCAGGCCCTTGGAGGGGGGGGGACCAACTTTTTTGCACTACCCTGGCATTGGAGCCCAGGGCACGCGCCCCAGTTGCCCCACCCTAGATATGCCTCTGGGTAGCAGCCACTGGCTCCAATCACCACATAAACAATTTTTGACTAGAAACCAATGAAAGGGGGAAAGTGACCATATGTATAAGCCTCAGAAGTAAAACTAGCAGTAGCAAGGAGCTAGAATTTGAAAGAGAATAAGAAAGAGTGGAGGAAGAACAAATAATAGTGTGCTGGTTAGGCAAGGAAAGGACAGCAAACTTAATAACTGCCCTATACTAAATACAGTATGCCGTTTATATTAAGGAGAGAGTTTTTCCATAATTATACAGTGTCTTGGGAAAGAACTGGAACTTGGATGATAACCAGACACAGTAACCAGATTTGGAGGCATTGTTCACAATTTCCCAATGATTTATGGCAGGCCTCACTTTTTCTTCTTCTAGAAGTTCTTCCTTTTGGAATGTTGACTTTTCAGTTTGAAACTGGGTACCCCAACTTTGACAACCACTGAAAGCACTTTGTCAGTTTTGAAATGTATACTATAATTTTCTGATGAGTTATACATACCCCCTCCCCTTTTGCTTCTAGCATTCACCACAGTTTTGAATGTTGATTTGAAACTCCTCTTTGCAGCTGGGACAACAACAAAAAAATACTCTGTCAAACTAATGTCTCAAAGAGGCATGGCTACTAGATAGACAGACAAAGAGACCCAAAGAGAGACATTCTCTAGAAAGAGAAGAAAAAAAAAATCACCGAAAATTATTTGATTGTATAGGGTAACTTTTTTCTAAGTTATATTAACTTGATCTGCACTTCATGTCTCCAGATATGACAGTTTCTGTTTTACAGGCATCTCTTTTTGGTAATTAGAGTCAGCCAGATGATCCATAAGAAAAATTCCAGACCTACAACTAGGCAATACATTTTCTGTATTTTGTGTTTTTCTGTATCATAAAGGCACTGTCTATGGCCTTCTCTGCTCTTGCTTTTTTTAGTAGCTGCCTCACATTAAGTTATGCATCATCTGAAAGAGCCACTAGAGGGCAATAATGACTGAGTTAAGACTGTCCATATTCACCTTAGTACCACAATTTGCTTTAGAACAACAAAACTAAGAGATAAAATAGCATGGTTTTAACATAGCACTAGCATTATGAAAAAATGGTGTCTAAAAGCAAATATAAGGCAACTACTATTTCTTTAAAATCAAATCTGTTCCATTTCATTTTCATTATTGGTTATACATATGTTATTCCTTGGCCTGTAATCATGTATCACAAAAACATCAGCCACAACCTTGGTTGAATTTAAACCACCACCTTGATCGTAGTGGAGGAGCCGTGCAAGAGAAATTCTCTCAGAGGTAAAGCTCATGCTTTCTACACAGAAGATTCCAGGCAAAATGTCTGGCAGCGCTGGTCCAAGATATTTTTTTCCCCTGAGCCAGAACAGCAAATAAAACTCCTCCTAATTCTTACTTAATATCCAGCCTGTTATGACTGCTATAGTGAAAAATCCACTTGGCTTTAATTGAAATTATTTATTGCATTAGTGATATGAAATAAAGGCCTCAACATTTGCCTTTTGAGTGATTTTAGTTTCTCAGAAATATTTGCTAGCAGGTTACATAGATATCACTCACAGCTTTTTATACAAACAGAAAATACGTATTATTTAAGCCCAGGGCAGGAAACTTTGAGCCAATGGGACAAAGTGTTCCCCCTTCAACCCCCAAGGGCCTCCCGAGAGGTCCTGCTCCATCCTCAAATTCCTGCCCCCTCAAAGAACGGAAGGGACAGGAGAACCAACCTTGGTTGAGTAACAGCCTCAAACCATATTCCTCAAGAGCTGAGGGCGTCTTGAGAAACACCTCCATAGACATCTTCACCCACTACTGTGGTTCTGTAGCTTCCCACAATATTTGTATTGTGTATCTTTTCCCTTCTGCCAGTTATTTAGGTTCAGCGTCATGATAAGCTCATTTGTTTAAGCCAAGGCCTACTCAGTGACATACACACATTCCCAATTTGGCAGAGACAATCTGAATTAATCCTCTGTCACCCCATTTTTTCAGTTGCTTTGAAAATGTCCTAGCTTCTCTCTTCTCTTCCCACTCTCTCCCTTTGTCCTCAGCTTCAGCTGATGCAAACTGAGTTCAAAATACAAAAAGTTTGCCTTCAAGTAACTCACTGGAGAGAAGAGGATGGAATCTTGCCACACCCAGTAGGCTTGGACAAAAACAAACTGCTGCAGCCTTTCCTAGCTTGTGTGTTTTCCCCCATCAATAACTTTTGCCTTCTTGACCACACATGGATACTGAGCTACATGTGTCTTGGTGTTCATCTGGGAAATGTTAGAGGGTATACATACACAACGAGGTGTGAGTCAAAAGACGATTCATTTTCTAAAGTCCTCCCAAAGTACCTCAGTTACCCCCCTACAGCATCTCATTTGGCATTTGTCCCTGTCCAAGCTGTATCTGCCAATGTCAGAGCTTCTCCAGGAAAAAGACTATGGAGAGAGTGGTTCACACGGCAAAGAAACAAAACAATGCATTCCTATCAGGCTTGTCAGGTAAAGCATGGTGGAGTAGTGTACAAGCATTAGAAGATGCCTGAAAGGTAGAAATCTGGTTTGTCAAAGGATATTGACCCACATGACAGCAAAATAGGTATGCCCTGAACAGCAGGGTGGAACCAAACATACTAGAAAATTGATTACAAGACCTCTTCCCAGACACCTATCTTGGAGACTTTTGGGGGAGAGTGAGATAGGGAAAGCAAGCCACAGTGACACAAGAGAGACAACACACAGGGCAACAGCAAACAGAAGCAGAGAATTAGATTGCAAACTGCAAAGTGGGAGAGAATGGGGGTTGAAGGAAGAGAACATGGGTTCCAGGGAACAGAGGGGAAGGGGTGATAGGCAGGAATCAACCACTAAGAACACTTCTTCCAGGAAATTCTTCCTACGCCCAGTCTAGCTCCTACAGAAAGTTACTATTCCTATGCTTTGCACTCCATCAAAATTACAGAATGGCTGGAATCCTTTTGGTTTTATGCATATGCGTAAGTTCACTTACACATGCAGTTCTACTTTTAACTCTTTTCTTTTTCTCTTTTCTTTTTCTTTTTTTTCATCATTGTGCAACCTACAAACTTAGTTCATGTCACATAAGAAAGTTTTATAAGTGTAATAATTTCATGTGGGCTCTGTTCTTAGTCCCTGACTGGAATTTGTTGTCAACTGCTATGGACTTTGACTCATGGTGACTCTATCCTTGGCCATTTCTGCACTTCCGGCTGGCCCCTCCCGAAACTACAAACCCCAGGATTCCATAGGATGTTGAAAGTGGAATCATAGTGCTATTAACAGTCTAGTGCAGAAATGGCCCTAGAGAGACCTCTAAGTCACTCTATCATCAACAGCTCTATGCAGGTCTTGCAGATTTGGGGCCCTGGTTTCCTTGATTGGATCTATCCATCTGCCATGTGGTCTTTCTCTTTCCCTACTGACTTCCACCTTACCAAGCATGATTGTCTTTTCTAGTGAGTTATGTCTTCTCCTGATAATGTCCAAAGTACAACAGTCTTAGGTGAGGCATCTTGGCATCCAGGGAGAGCTCAGGCTTGCTCTGCTCTAAGGCTCATTTATTTGTCTTTTTAGCAGTCTATGGTATCCATAGAACTCTTCTCCAGCACTGCATTTCAGATGAGTTGATTTTCTTCCTATCAGTTTTGTTCATTATCCAGCTTTCACAAACATCAATTGTACATGTTCAGTAGAAGGATGGTGTAGCACAACCAGCGTATAACTATGTGAGTGTAGATTTACACTATGGAAGCACAATGTAGGCTCTAGTCCATTGATTTCCTTGCTGGTTTGTGACACACATAAGCCTCTAATTTTCCAAGTCATAAAACAGCCACAGTATCTATTTAATGGTGGTCTGCTGCTCACATCTTGAATGTCTGGCCTTTTGTAAAGAGATTGGAGTGCAACTTAGCATGCCAATCAGTCCAAACTAGTCACTGATATTTTATGACCTTTCATATTTACTTATCAGCACATTTCTGCAGCTATTATTCCAAGTGTTTTATTTTGCTAAGAAATGTTATAAAGGGGACAAAAGCATGCTGGGTATATTCTCAAAGGGAAAGCTTCCAGAAGGATATACAATTCATCTTTCTGTCTTTTTTTAAAAAATACATATATTTAGCATCTTATTTTAGCGTTGAAAGAGATTTTTAAAAAAATTGTGTAGCAATTTTTTGGGCTATCGACCTTGAACACTGATCAGGATATTAGAATGTTCTCACTGACTAGAGACGGAAAGCAGAAAATTCTAATTAAATCACCAGGGGGCATAATTTCCTCCATATATCACAAGTCCCAATAAAAAAGGAGGCTGTTTCTATCTGTTGTAGACATCATGTTTACCAACCCCAGAATGTAAAATATGGTACATGATCTTCAAATAACTAAGTCTTTTTATTGAAATCAATCCCTCTTCCTCCTTTAGGACATATAAAAAGTTGTTACAGCCCGAGGAAGAGATAATAACATCCTTTTGGATCTGGGGTCAAAGATCAGCCTGCTTCTAAGGACAAACGTCTGGTACCTCTAATACTGACAGCACCAACAGGAGATAGAGCAACAGAGCTAGTTATTACAGTTAGTGAAATACAATATTACATTAGAGCAACTCTGTATAATTTATCAGCCCATATGCATTGCTCTGTTGGGACAGATTTCACATGACAATGGTCACATTGCATCTTAGCTGCATGGCATGGAGTGACACAGTATTGTCACTAGTTTAGAGTCTTTTGAAACAGAGGCTCGTTCACACTACATAGTTATAGTGCTATTATTCCACTCTAACTGCCATGATTGCCTCCTATGGGATCCTGTAATTTGTTAAGGCACTAGAGCACTCCGATGGAGAATTCTAAATGCCTCTCCCTCCCACGTTTCATGGGATGTTGCCATGGTAGTCAAAGTAGACAGT
This sequence comes from Cyclura pinguis, assembly GCA_030412105.1. Lineage (NCBI taxonomy): Eukaryota > Metazoa > Chordata > Lepidosauria > Squamata > Iguanidae > Cyclura > Cyclura pinguis. The sequence goes on from CM059599.1 coordinate 127,651,705, forward strand.
AGCACTATCACTGGTTAGTCTGAATGGGTCCAAGGGAAGAACTTTGGAAGTATAAGTCCACAGCCCATCTCAGCAGAATGTACAGGGAACAGTGTTTCTACAGAGGAGCTCCTGATGTGCTATATGCACCATGGAGTTATTTATTATTAACCTGATACTTTAGGTCAAGAATCCATTTAATTTAATTCCAGGAGGCACAACTTGAACAGTGGCCAGAGACAAGGCTAAGGTTCCAGGATGCTGTGGTAGTGAAGGAGCCATAGAATGTATGTGTATATGCGTTGATTAAATTAAAGAGAGTTGCTTTCTGTGGTTGGGGAGACAAGCAAATGTCTGTATGATTGCTATCTCAGCCAGCCAGCTGTGAGGCTGGGACAGCATAAGATATTCTGTTGCCTGAAATAAAAGGATCTCTTTTATCTTCACTATTGTATTGTTGTCTTTCCTACTCTTCTGTGTACCTACCATCCTCCCTTCACCATTCCCAGTCCCAAATGCCTTCGGCTGAGGTGTCCCTCCCCAAAGTGAAGCATTGTGGATGGAGGATTCGTACTGCCCTGGCACAGGTAATCTCCTTGGCCACTCTTGCCATAATGCCTTATTCTGAGGACCCCTCGAAGGAAGGCACGCAGCCATTGTCAGGTTTTAGAGGGCTTGTCACAGCTGGAGAGCAGCAAGGTTTTGCAGATTAATAGCAGGGACAGAGTTCCCTGGGGTACCCTATTTCTGCTCTTGAGAGCCTGCCTGGCTGCTTCCTGGAGGTGGCAGATGCCACAGCTGGAAAGCAGCCCGCAACGCTCTTTGGATCCTACCCAGGGAGCTTCCCAGGAGAGAGGGAGAGATTCTTTGCCCATGGTCTTCCATCACTCAAGGTGACTGCCTCCATTTGCCTAATGAATTGGTCAGCCTTGCCACAAAGGAATCTTTGAATTGGCTAGTCAAAACCCTTGTACTAATACAGGGACATCAGCTGGAGACTGAAAGAATGTTTTGGGGAAAATCACAAACACATGCACGATTCAAGCAGTCTCACAACCATACAAAGAAAACAGAAGGAAAGGAGAGAAAAACTAGATAGCAAGAAGCTGGGGCAAAGTGGGCAATGTTTACCTATCCTGAAGAGAAGAGACAAAGCATGTGACTCAGACTAGGGGTCCAAGGGTAGCACAAAATAGGAACCTAGGTGCAGAGTGATGGCCTATATTCAACGTACTATGGCTTGGAGCCAGGGTTTAAATACCCTTTTTCTACCCTGAAGGGAAAGATGTTAATGGCTGTCTGGCAGAGCAAACAATGGGGTCCAGAATGGGCTAATGGTCTTAGCATTAGGTGACAAAGCACTGGCGGGAATTCGTAATGCCTGGGCAGGTGAAGAAACAAAGGAGAATTTTAGCAGGAAGAGGGCACAGGTTGATGACCATCAGTTGCTCTGTTGAGACAATTGCACGTGCTATTGGGTTTGAAGGTTGAGTCACTGAGGGGATTATCACAAGCTCATCAGCAACAGAGATTCTCAACTTAGCCCTTGCAATTATGTCCTGGCCATGCCCTGAGGTCCAGTCTGACCTACTTTTGCATGTGTGCAGCCAGTCCTGTTTGCCAGCATGGCTTTTCAGCTCTAACAGTGTACGATTTCCATTTTATACTAATTAAATAATGTTCATTGCCAATCATATCATGGAGTTGGGGTGTACAGCATGGTAAACAACTGTTATGTATTCATGATCCCCTCTAGCTTAGGGGCTATATGTATGTAAGGTACCTTCGGGTCACCTGTCAACTTATTGGGACCCCATGAATTTCCTAGGATTTCCTGGGCAGGCAACACTCAGAGATGGTTTTGCCAGTTCCTTCCTCTGCAATATAGCCTGTAGCACCTGGTATTCCTTAGCGGTCTCTCATTCAAGTACTACCTAGGGCTGTCTCTGCTTAGATTCCAAGATCAGATGGATCTGGTGCCTTTAGAGTGTTGAGAGACTACATAAGGACCATGAACATCTTCTGATCTGCACTTAACAGGAAGCAGATGAAGCAATTGACAGAGGCTCCACTCTTAGGCCCTTTTCGCACGGCATTTGCCATGCGAAAGGGCCCCTCGAGCATCACGTGAATGTGAGGAGCGGTCCACATGACGCACTCACAATCGTGCGACGCTCCAGGGGCTGGCAGGCGCCAACCGCACACTTTTTCATTTTCGGCTGTGAACCAAAAATGGTGGATGATCGCGCATTGCTCTGGGGCCCCGCACGCTTGCACTTCCTGCCCCAGCGCAGCCTGGGAAACTCCCAGGCTGCACTACAGAAGGAAGAGGTGGGGCTCTCACATGAGCTGAAGGAACCGGGACACGAGAGCCTCTTGCTAGAGGCTGCTCACGTGATCCCCACACCCCAGCTCCACGAAAAGGTGAGTTGTGGAAAGGGTCTCAGTCAGGAAGCAGTTAGCTGATGCTCCCACACACACACCTTGCATGACCAGTCTGCAGTGCAAGGGAGAATTGCAACAGGGACCCTACTTCAGCCTGTCACAATGAAGATCACCCAGGGGGGAGGGGGGAGCAGTGGCTATTTCCTGGCAACTGAGGTGGGATTGGGCCAAGATTAGCATCGTAGCACTACAAGTACAGTGTTTCTGCATACATATCTCCTGTATGTATAGTACTTCTCTATACAAAGATCAAGATGTTCAGAAGGCAATACAGCACTAGGTTACTGTAAAAAAATTAATTGTGAGGGCACAGAATATTCTCTGTTAGAAAAAATTCCTCTTGGAATTATAATTCTCAGAGTTCCATCAGCCGAACACTTTGATAGCTAAACGGTTTGTAGCTTAGACCTCCGCTTGGTTTTATTTATTACACTTGCCAAAGATCCACAATAAACATTACCTCTGGGAATACAGAGAAAGTTGGTATGTGTGAGCAGAAACACCATTGTCTTTAATGATGAAAGATGAGTTTAATTAACAGCCTCATTCTTCCAGTGTACCTAACCCCTGGTAATGATGGACAAATACAGGGAGGATGGGACACGTCTCTCTTTCTCTGTCTTTATTATAGTGATTCCACCTATGGGAGTTTTTCTTTTCTTTTTTTTTAAGTGAGGGCAGATTTGAGTAACCATTGAGTAACAAAAAGGGAAGAGTTAACCCACCTCACACTAGTCCTGCATTCGTAGCATAGCCACTGTGCTCTATGTTTGTTGTGGTTGTGTAATTCCAGGTCATTTACAATTTACGGTGAACCTAAGGCAAACCTACCATGGGGTTTTCTTGGCAAGATTTGTTCAGAGGGGGATTTACCTTTGCCTTCCTTTGAGGCTGTACAGCACTTAAAATTCATGTGTTCTACAATTTTGATTGGAACTGCTCTACTAAGAGTAGAAGAGACTCAGTATTGTTTCACTGCCTGAGGTAAAAGACAAGATGGATGCTCCCCCATTCTGTGCACAGAAGCAAATTAGACCAGCAGTTGAAATCCTTCAGTACTTGTATCAGAGCAGTGGACTCCACTGCACAAAAGGACAGCTGACTGGTTTAAGAGGTGTAAGAGAAGGGTCCTTGACCTGGCCATTTAGTGGCCAGTGGAAAGCAGGGGGCAGCAGAAAAAACCCAGAAATATGCCCGTATACCAGAAACACAAGAACAAGGCTGTGTCATGCACACATCTCCATCTTCCTATGCAGGGGACTGGCCAGAGTGATCAGCAGAAACATCCAGGAGCTGCTCCTGCCCCATCCCACTTATACTGCCTGAGGCAGTTGCCTCACTGTGCCCTGCACTAGAGATCCTAACTGATTGGCTAGGAGAGATCATGGAAAAGACGAGACTTTTGCTACCACAACAGAAGAGTGAAAAAACTCAGTCCACTCAACCTAAAATTAAGCAACTAATTTAGGGACTTTTGAAGCATAACAAAATACTTTTTAAAGTAATTTCCCAAGTTCTATTGTGGTCCCTACCAGAGATTTCCTGTACCCTGCTTTCTTTGTTCTTTTGCAGTATTCTGTTCCTGACTATCTTTTTATTGGACCATACCTTCCTTTTACACTCTGCTCCCACTGTTCCAATGCACTAAAACCATGTACTTGAACACTGGTGTTGGCCTTTGCTTCACAAACATCCAAGGAAAGAAAGAAGCATTAACCTATCCAGCCCACATTACCTCGATCTTATTTGGATCCAGGAAATAAACATTTCTGTGTAATTAGGTCATTGACAGAACCAACAAGCACACTGCATGTTACTTTTTTATTGCATTGACTGACCCCCTGTGTAGAGTTGATACTTAATCCGGTGTCAGTCTCGGTAACAGATCAAAGAACAGGCCTTGGACATTTCTGCCTTTGAAATTCAGAAAAATAATCCAGGAGATGCTTTGTGCTTTGTGGTTCATTTCAAGTTGTAAAGTATCAGGTAAAGTAAAGTAAATCCATTTTCTGAAAGCAAAGCAAAGCAAAAAAAAAAAGATATTGAGGGAACCATAATTTGCTGATACATTCTGCCATCTAACAAAGAGAATTTGCTTTTCCTTTTAACAACAGGAAACAAAGTGACACATCAGGCAGCTCATATCCCTGGGTAGTAGAATGAAACCTGCTGCTACCTTTATATTATAAATGACTCAGAGAGTTTATAGGTAGTTTTGTCACAAAGATTTTACTGTACATGTTGGATGAATGCATGGAGATTATATATATATATGCATGCATATATATCACAAAACTCTGAGCCATGTGCTTTATTCCACATGTAAGAGCTATACACATGTTACAATAAGGTCTTGATATCTTGACAAAAAGGTTAATGAAACATGAAGTCACATCTTGGTGAGAGAGCATTGCATTTTCTAGTACCCTTATTAAGTACAAAGACCAGGAAGAGTCAGACCAAGACTGCCACTGTGTTTTCCTAACGGGATCTCTCTTCTCTTAGAGAGAGTTTATAAGTATATCACAGCTTGAGGAAACTTCTCTTATAGACTAGAGCACTCAGAATTCCCCAGCCAGCATTCTCAGGTCTGGATTTAATATTGTGGAAGGAGGTTGCCTTAAGTAAATCCTTCCCTGTGACAAACAGAGCATCTCAGAACAATACCCTGGAAAAGCATTAGTTGGAATCTACCAAATTGCACTCTCTATATTCAGAATGTGTCTGAGCTTCATTTCCAAGCATGACCCACAGAAGGGGATCTAACATGCACAGTTTATTCTAGCCTTCTGAGATTTTCTCTTTTCCCTCCTTTCCCTACTCTTCTTCCTTCTCCATAGTTGTTATTCTGAAACCTCAGCATGGCTCAGTACAAGATCCTCTGAAGATGCCAGCCACAGATACAGGCAAAACGTCAGGAGCAAATACTAATAGAACACAGCCTCAAAGCCCAAAAGACCCACAACAACCTGTGGATTCCGGCTGTGAAAGCCTTCGACTTTACAAGTAAAATTGTTAGAAGTCGTCATATTCCAAACCTAGGTTTCAATCTGCTCAAGTCCTTCAGTACCTGACAAAGTGGGAGACATCCTAACCAAAACAAGTCTCTTCCAGAAAAACTGTCTTGCATTGCCTGAGCATGGTGATATCTCAGTTAAGTTCTTCATTTGTCAGTCCTTCCAACTTCATTTTCCTCCTCTGTCTAGCTTTGTTGTGCTCTCACCTGCAAGTCACCCTCTTGTGAATGTGCTTTTTTGTGTATATGTGTTTTAAAAAACAGATAATTACAAAAGAAAGATGAGAATAAAAGGCAAATAGGAAAGGTGATACAAGAGAGAGATTTGGAAAAAATACAGGTTGATTTCTGAGAAACCAGAAACCAAAAAAAAAAAAAATACAGTTCTTTTTTTTTATACTTTTATAGCGCAAAAATAAAACAACACTTTTAAATACTGAGGGAGAAACTTAAAAGAGAAAGAGAATATGCCTTTGAAACCATAGGATCAACTCATCAAATTGTGCCCCAGTTTTTAAAAACCTTTGGAAGAGCCCTAGTTCAGATCCAAGAAATTACCGTATTTTCCGGCATATAAGACTCACTGGGGTGTAAGACGCACCCCATTTTTGACAGTTATTTTTGAGAAAAACATTTTTTACTATGGCAGCAAGGCTTCTCTATCCCCAATTCCCTTCTATTTTGCCTCCTCAGGAGTTCTCCCAATGAAGGCAAAATGTATAGAGGGGCAGGTCTGGGGAAACCCCTTAGACTCTCCCCTGCCTTTTCTAGGCATTAAAAAACTGTCCAGCTGAGGGTCCGGGTGCGGATCCTCATGGGAGTCCTTTCATCTCCTCCCTTTTCATATGCATTTAGCCTCAGAAGGGGGGGGTGCAAGGAGGGCTTCCAATAAGCACCCGGCGTATAAGACGCATCCCATTTTTAAGGGGTATTTTGGGGAGAAAAAAGTGCATCTTATATGCCAGCAAATACGGTACTACAAACAGCCCCCAAAAGAACGTAATAAGTGGATGCAGAGGCAACAACAACCACCACATGCCCGTTAACATTTCAAAGATGAAAATCAGGACACCTGCGGTGAAGCAACATTAGAGTACGGTCAAAATGGCAAACAACACTAAAGAGGGAAAACACCTAAGCTGCAACAATTTGGTTTTGCCTGATTTTACAGAGAAGGGCAAATTTCTGTCCTCTCCTCTTCTTTCCTCTCTGCTGACTTAACTGAGTGCAAATTACTTCTTACTTGGAACTCAGGTTGCAGCAACTGCGGTAAGCTGAGGACAAGGAGGGAAAGTGGGAGAGGCGAGAGAAACTGGAGCAATTTGAAAGCAGCTGAAAAAGTGCGACAACAGAGGAATAAAGGGCACTATCCTTGTCAAGCTGCAACTCTTGGAAGGGTATGCCAATAAAACTCATGCAGGAGAACTTACACTTTTTAGATCTAATCTTGAAGACCCCATTAACTTACTTGAACATTGAAAAGGCTCACACCCACATTTCCCCAGGTTTGTCGAAGGGGAATGAATTCTCTCGGGACACCATAAGGCCCCCTATGCTCATATCACTGAGGCTACTCAGTAAATAAGGTTATTAAGAGAGACCCAGCATGGTGTTTTGAGCTTTGGACTACAACCTTGGAGATCAGGGTTCGATTCCTCACTCAGCCAGGGAAACCCACTGAGTGACCTTGGGTGCATCACACATTCTCAGCTCCAGAATTCTCATGATAGATTTGCCTTAGGAAACAATGTGAACAACAAAAACAACAACAACAAAGGCTAAGAGGCAGACCAGCAAAACCAAACTGTGTGAGTGAGTAGTTTCGAGGTAGATGCCAGAATAAGTGGTTGGACCTGCTGGCCTCAGGACAAACCTGAATCTTGACAGAAGTAAAGAGAATTGTTAATTTGCTCTTGTTTCTGTCTTTCCAATCCATTTTTTTCTCCTCTATTTTTTCCCAAGGAGTTATCATAAAGCACTCTGAAATGAGAAAAAACATGTACAATATAAATGAATTAATGAGGATTAATACAAGAAGAGAGCTCATTTGAATTCCCAAGTCAATTGCATTAAGAGTGCATCCATTTTTGTACAGTGAAACTTATAAACGATTGCCTAAGGTCTAGTAGGAGGCAAGAAAGGTTTAACCACCAGAAGTTCTCAACAGAAAGTAAACTTGTGAGGTAAATCCCTTTTCATCCCTTTGTCTCCAACGTGAAAGCAAGGAAGAAGTCATGCAACCTGAATATCTGCTCCAGTGTATGTACATTCACTAGGTACTGTAATATTTGAGTTTTTTGTTTGAATGGCATGAATGTTTGACCATTTCTGCTCTCAACTTTAGCCACTGTAACTAAATAGATACCATGATAATTCCTAATTTCCTGAGACTGTGTATTCCTTTTCTATCTCAATGAAGCAGGTTTGTCTATCTAGTAATTGTCATCTCTGGATATTAGTGAATGTATCATCTTTAAATACTACTACAGCCTGAATCTTATCTGTTATTCCCAAAGAGAGCAGATCCATTCAATCAATTCTAAAATGGTGAGTCAACATCATTGATTCAATAGGTCCACTCTATCTGGCACCGAGACTAGAATTCAGGCCTAAATTGTAAGCTGTTATACTGATGCTTCCTATGTTTCAACATGCTGTGATCATGGATAATAGGAGTTATAGCCCAACAAACTGGAAGACCACAGGTTTCCCACCCCGGTGTACAGTGAGCTCTCTACTTTTATGGAGGTTATGGGTATAAGAGCCCCCACGAAAGTAGAAGAAATATGAATAAAGATAATGTTGGAAAATTCTGGCATTCCCTCTCCCCCACCTCTCTTGTTCTAGGGCTTAGCTAGCATAGGGTTTCATTTTCCTTAGCATGTCAAAGCCTTTTGCCTAAAACCTCAGTCTTGCTCTTTGTGTTATTTAAATGAATGGCTATGGTATCCAGACCATGCAACCCAGGATAGACCTTGGGGTCATTGAACTTACACAAAAGGCTATGCTTCCCTCTCTTCTTTCTCTTTGCCATTTTTGCTTTTACAACTTTCTCTCTGATTGTGCTTCGCCTCTTCATCAAGAAAACAGTGGGTTAAGAATGAAGCTACTATCTTGCCTAATCCTTTTGTTAGCTAGTTAGGATCTAGGCTCTCCAATGCATATGTGATCGCAAATTTCATTAGTAAACTTTTACAAGTTTGTACCTGAAACTGTCAGTCTTGTTTTGCTTTTCAAGTCAGTCTTAGTTCATGGAAGCCACACAGAGATTAGGAAATGCTTTTTCTGCAACTCTGTTAAACAAAAGCTGATTCCTAACAGTTTTAGCTTTCATAGAATTTCCCCAAAAGGCTAACACCCTTTGTTAACTCCCAACAGATAAAAATGACAAACACTGCTTTATTAACCTGAGAACACTTCTCTAGGAATCTCCAGGTCCTCTAGAGCAATTCTGTGGTCTACTTCCAGCAGAAGTGGATCATAGAATCATGTTGGAGAACCTAGAAATTCTTAAATAAAAACATATTTTTCCATGGCAGGTGTAAATAGAGTAAGAAGTTTTTCAAGTAACTAACTAAATAAATAAAGTAAACCACAAATGAACAAATCCATGAATGAAAATCCATGAAAATGGAGGGTCCACTGTATACTGACTGGTAACTATCCACCTGCTGCCACTGCACCACCAATCAGAAATTCAAGACCCCAGGACCAGCAATGCCTCCCTAAACAAGGGCAAAGAAGTATTTTGCCAGAGTGAAAGTAACTGAAGTTCATCAGATGCTACCTTTTGTAGGAGCATGGCCTACAAGGTCTTAGAAGCAGTGAGAAACCACGAACTCACTGTTCTATGGTTCTTATTTACTTCTCAACAAAATGTATCCTCTGATTGGTTTTGCTGCTTACTATAGATGGAAAGAATACTCACCATTATTCATTTCATGGCCAAAAAATGGCTTTCCCAACTCTAAAGAAATCCAGACAAGAAGAAAAACACAGTTATGAACATTTTTGTGCAATTTTCATCCGGTATTGACACATCTCCCAAGTTTTTTGGGAAATTAATCAGCACAGAAATGCATGGGTTCTTTATGCAACAATTGCAGGGTTTTGTATGAATAAAAGTGGCTAAGATTCAGCACTGGGAGATGTACATATATATCACATAGCTACCCTACACCCCAAAGGTTTCCCCATACCCCAAAAGTCACCATTTAATCAGCTCAGCCTGTCCCCAACACAACTGTATCTGTATTGTTGGAGCTCAGGGAAGTGACTGAGGACACATTTAGCCACTTTCCTACGGCTGGACACATTGGAATAAGCATCTGCTCTGACCTCTAGGGTCTTCAGGAGGTTCCTGCAGGTGACATCCTTGCAGCCCACCCAGCTACAGGAAAATAGCTGGATGTATATCCTCTCATAAGGCCCCCCGCCCAGCCAACAACATGGAAATGGTTGTGTTGGGGAGGAGCTCTACACTACTTAAAAGTCAGTTAGGAGGATTTGGGTTGATGCATTGGTTGAAACAGAATGCCTGCCCCAGAATAACCAAAGTAATTCACTAATTTGTAATTCACTAATAGGATGCTATCTGGAGGTCTTTTGTTCAAATCCTACTGTTTCCAGAAAGCCACTTTTTTTGCACAAGACTGTTCTTTTTCCACAGAAAATAACCAACAACAAAAAATGGATTTGTGGATATTTTATGTGTGCACAGGATTGCTGGGTTTTGGCACAGAGAACAGCCATCATACACAAAAAAACACATGTGAATGTCTGGAAATACAGTGTGTATGCAAAATCCCACAACTATCTCTCTCACACACAAAACACCATATATATTTCTGTGCACAATAATTCCCCACAACCCTTCAGGATATGCAAATACTGGGTGAGAACTACATAGAAATATTTGAGTTTTTGATGAAAAACATATATGGTGGGGAGAAAACTGTTTAAACTATTCATTGTCACTGACAAGAACAGAATAGTAAATATTTACATGCCTAGGTCATTCTAGATCTTTTTTCTAACAGAAAGTGACTTGGAGATTGATTGCTGGTTGCTTGCTCTTGGGGGGAAAAAGGACACTGCTTCACCTAAACTAGCCTGGATGAATCTAAACATGGCAAAATTGTTACCAAGCCCTAGAGGGAGTGTTGGACAGTATTTGGGTGCAAAAAAGCAGTGGGAGGATTTTCACGTGGCTTTGGAGGCCATAGCTGTCCACCTTATCTTATACAGTCCAATAGTTTCTACTCATATATTCATCCAGTACTGCTTGTTTTGTCAGGGTGTGAAGTATACCTCAGAGCATGTGCAGAGTGCAGAAAATATGAAGCAGTGCCGAACCACTGCCAGCTGTTCCAGACTGGAAAAAATAGCCACACAGAATCATTGCAATAAGGCTAAGTGCTGGTTATTCAAATAAAGCAAAAGATAAGCAACAGGGCTCCAGGAAGCATGCCTAGAAGCAAAACAGCAGGTACAAAAACAGCATGGAAGACAGACAAAGAGGATGGCCAAAGGCAAGTACCAAATATGATCTGAGGCAATTTACAGAACAAAACCTAAGCCTTTTTAAGGGCTTAACCACACCCAAGTATACATCGGGTGATCCAGTGCATCCACAGCATACATTCTCCGCATGCTGGATGCTTTCTCCCGAGGCAGGATCTTGCGAGGCAAGCTAGCCATAGCAAACCTTGCAGCTGCACTGCCAAGGTCACATTGCCTCATCTTTCCGTTCACCAGAAAAACCTTCTTGGACACACCACACTCACATTCTGAATGCCCTGACATGTTTTTCACTTCTCCACTCAGGGCAAAATGAAACATCATGCAGAGTTTATGGAGGTTGCAATAAGGATTTCACTCAAGATAGGTAGAGATGTGGTAGGAAAACCTTCTCTCTGATTGTCATTCTCACTTATTTTACACGCAGAGTAACCCCCTCCCCATGAGAGTCAGCTTGGTGGAGTGATCTGAGTGTTGCACGATGACCCTGGAGACTAGTGAACTTGGGCACATCACACACTCTCAGCCCTGGAAGACTCTGTGTTAAATTCACCTTAGGGTCACCATAAGTCTGATGCCCTTTCCGCACCTTACCTTCTTCCGGCGCTGGGGTGCAGGGATCGCGCGATCAGCCTCCGATGACAGGCTCTCACGTCCGGGGTCCTTTGGCTCCACATGAGCTGCCTGCTTGTGCGAGAGCCCCATCTCTTCCTTCTGCAGCACAGCCTGGGAGTTTCCCAGGCTGCGCTGGGGCAGGAAGCACGACCGGCACAGCTCAGAAGGCTGTGCACGCCAAGTAAGTGCTCATGGGGCCTGGGAGCAATGCACAATAGCGCACCATTTTTGTCTTCTAGCCAAAAATGAAAAGGTACGCGATCGGGACCTGCAGACCCCTGGAGCATCACGCGATTGTGAGTGTGTTGTGCAGATCGCTCCTCACAATCTCACGACACTCCAGGCACCCTTTCACATGGAAAATGCCATGTGGAAAGGGCCTGAAATGACTTAAAGGCAGTAACAATCACACACACACACACACACACACCATATCCTTCTTCCTGGGGCAGGGAGAGAAAACCAGCATGAAGGGAATGATTTTAAGGGATAGGGAGATGCATTTTTTTAAAAAAAAGAAAAGCATTAAAGAGGTAAAAATTCTGTGACGTGAATAGATTGGTCCCAAGCAACTTCCTGTTGCTCATTGTTGGCACTGCATGCCTTGTTTTAGCTGTTGTTTCAAATTCATTGCAAAATGGTCCTAATTTGACAATGGATCATGTCAGTCATTTTAATGGCTCATTGTGACAGCAGTGCAAATATTTTAGCCCTGTTTGAAATGGCTCTGAATTACTAGTCTCCTCTGAAATCTTCCGCCCAATAGGAAGAAGAAAAGACCACCTTGGAGAATAGCAATGGACTGCAGCAATCACTTTTAATAAAGCAATATAAATGATATGTACATTCACTAGATATGTTAGCAAATGTTATTGAAAAGAAGTTGGTTTCTTGGCTCTTAGGCTATGGGAGATAAATCTTATTCTACTTCCTGACACCTCTAGGCCTTGCCTTGACAGGAAGGAAGGAAGCTGGTGTGATTTACGAAGCATTTTTCTTCTGCTATCTTTTCAGGGGTGTTGGTACAGCTGCATTTAATTAACATTATTGGCTGCTCTCTTCAGGCATAATTCTGCCTTAGTTAGACCTGCTAAAGCCTCTGTGATTTTGATCGTGCCTACTTATGCAAAATAGTGTGCTGTACTACACTAGGACACAAAAAATATCTCATTTTTCCACAAAGAGGTTTAGCTTCGAACAGTAGTTGGCTGCTTTGGGTTTCAGGATATGGTAGTGCAGTGGTTCTGATCATATGTGGTCTCAGAAAGGGTTGCTGGAGGATTTCTGCTCTGTCCCATTGCCTTTGGCATATGTAGTACCTCAGGGTTCCATTGTGTGCCCCATTCTGGATAACATCTACATGAACACACAAGGCAAAGTCATTCAGATGCTTAGGCTGAAGCGTCCGTTAGTCTTAGAGGTGGGGAATATTGGGGTCCACCCACAATGCCAGCATCTCCTTAGAATTTGGGAGAATTATAGCTCAAAGGCGGCCTGGGAGAAGAAGGTAATGGTGGGATCTTTTCATCTACGTATACAAGCACTAACTGTAGAGAGGACTCCAATGGAAATTAAAAAATTGTTTTATTTGGATTGACAAACACACAAGAAATCAGACACTCTCAAGAAACATACAAGGCTATCAGAAAGTGAGGCGTGAAAAGTTGGATAGAGAGTGTTTAGGAGCGAAGAGGGTGACAGTTACCGTCCTGAAGCAGAAGGTTGAAGCAGAGGGGTTTAGACAGTGCGTGAGGGTGGCAGGGATGAACAGCAATTTTGGTATCATGTATTACATCCAAATATTACAATTTGCTAGGGCCAAAGCTACTCTATTTCCTCTCCTGAAGGGGTACGTAGACAAAGTGGTAATGGCTTTCTTGTGGGATTAACAAGGAGTTCAGAATGGGCTGCTTGTCTTAACTCTAGATGATGGGAGTCTGGTCTGGAAGGGGGTATGAGGGCGAGATCATGGGATAGTCCCTGATTGTTTCATCTGGGCAGTTTCACCCTCCACTGTATTCAAGTATGCATGGAGCCTGAGGCGTCGAAAGGATTATCACAAACCCATTAGCGTTAGGTTTTCCAGCCTGATCCTCTCTGAACTTATGACCTGACCGTGTCTCAGGTCAGCTTGACTTAGCAAAACACTCTCCTTTCAGCATGCTTTCAATCATGTTTTTCAGCCATAAATATGTTCCATTATGAAAATAACACATCCCACACGATGGGGCGGGAGGGTATAGGATATGGTAAATACATCATGCTTGGTGCTTGGAGGTAGTTTGCTTGGTGCTTAGAGACAGTTTGGCAATGGATAAGAGTGAACAATGGATAAGAGCGAATATTAAAATTATTTAAAGCTATACTTTAAAAAGATAAAATACAACTAAAAGACAAAAAGCATCTACATCAGTTTTAAATCAGTTCAGCACCATTAGCCCATTTTAAACGCATTATCAGAATAAAAAGTTCTTTGCTTTCAAATAGAAGGACAGCAGAGAAGACGTCATTCTGGCCTCCTTGGGAATGGAGCTCCAGAGTCTGGGGGCAGCCAGTGAGAAGGCTCTCTATCACGTCCCCAACAGACATGGCAGTGAAGATGATGGGACTGAGAGAAGGGCCTCTACTGATGATCTCAGAGACCAGTCAGGATCTTATACGTGGATACAGTCTGCCAGACAGCCTGAACCTCCGCCATGTAGGGTCATAACCAGCAGTTTGAATCCGAGGTAAGGTAACTCACATAGCTCAGAAACATCTCTGTTTGAAAACTACATTGATCTTAAGGTGAAGTTGGAAACTGTTTTGAGCATTTCAATTTTCCCTTAGAGAAAGTTAGTCGTATATTTTAACTATTATCATTTCAGCTGCCAGTCCAAATGCAACAAACAGACATCAAGACAAGACCAAAAAACAGTATGAAGACTCAATTTAATAACAATGAGTGTTTTGCTTCTTTAGCAAGAAATGCTTCAAACATAAGACAATTGGAAAATAATTCCCAATCTGCTTAACAGTTTATGGACACACAGCATGGCCCTCAGGAGAATCTTCATCATTGAATGGACTCATCTGTGGGCTGTAGCCAGAAGCAATAAAGGGGAGACAACTACAGAAGAGAATGATATATATAGATATATACACGTACATACATATATACACACACATACATACATCAAGAATAGAGGCAGAGCTTGAGAAAAGGCACTCATCCTTCTAATATTCAAGCTCTGCAGTAGTGATTGGATGTACATTTTTCACATCTATTTTAATGGTTTCTGGGTACAAAAGAATACCATAATCCTCAGTGAATTTTATGATTGCCAAGTCAGGAGCATCGCAGAGCCTGAGATTTCAGAGCTCCATATTGGCCTACCCCATATAACATTAGAGGGATTGGCCCCTTCTAAAGTCATATGGGGCAGGCCCAGGGCCAGTCCCATCATTAGACCAACTAAGCAGACATCTAAAGTGTGACCCCAGAGAGGTACAGTAGTGGCCTTTGAGGGGCACAAAATTTGCAACAAAAAAAAAAGGTGAGGTGTTGGTGTGCCTGAAACGGAAACTTTTAAGAGATGATTGATGGAATCCTATATGATCTGTTACATCGCATAACTTCATGTATACCTAGCTACTTAGGTGGTAAGAAACCCCTTTACTGATGTATAATGGGATGCCAGTAAGAATGTGCAATGTGCATTGGTGTCCAATGTGCATCAAGTCCAATGAGAGGTACTTCAGTCCCTGTGCACATTCGTCCCCTTGTGCATTGGTCCCATTTGCATCAGGCACTAATGCATATTGGGCACTTTGCTGGCTCTGCTATGTAGTAATGTAACAGCAGCCCTCTACTGGATATGGATGTTACGCAACTGCACAATTCTAATTCCCGCAGAGGTAAATCCGCTTATGAAGACACAAGTCTCCAACTGGATTCTGACCTTAAATTTTAACATCACAGTTCTCAAAATTATTTAGAATAATTTGTCTGCTAAAGCATTTTATTTGGTATTCGAGAAAGACCATCAAAGATTGTTGTATTATTTATTCCT
This sequence comes from Cyclura pinguis, assembly GCA_030412105.1. Classification (NCBI taxonomy): domain Eukaryota; kingdom Metazoa; phylum Chordata; class Lepidosauria; order Squamata; family Iguanidae; genus Cyclura; species Cyclura pinguis. The sequence continues at coordinate 127,667,332 of CM059599.1, forward strand.
GAAAATTAAAAATCGATTTGGCAGTTTCGAGTTTTGTGCTTTTCATTTTTTTTCCACGAGACTTCTGTTTTTGAAAATTAAAGTTAGCAATTTGCGGTGGGAGGGTGCAAATAGCCTTGCTTAGGGCACAAGATAGCCTGACTCTGGTGCTAGACATTTCCTTGTGCTGTCACTAGGCATGATTTGCTAAGCATCAATCACAATTACTCAGAGATTGCCATTCGAATAAACAAAAGAAACAAACAGGCCTGGAAGAATATCTTGGTAGTCCTGAGTAGAATAAGCCCTTTGAATCAGTTGTTGAATGGTGAGGGGACACTTACGTCAATCCCGTTAATTCAGTGAGTCTACTCTTGTTGAGACTACCAGTAGGATTGAGAGTTTAACAAATAGGCATCCTGTTTACATTAATACTTTGTGGGTTAAACACTTTGTTGCTGAAACATACATACATTGAAAAAAGGAGTGAGTCCGATAATGATTTGGGAGAAAAATCCAGAATGAATGGAGAAATGTTTCTCAGATGAAGATTATAAAATGCAGCAGTTTTTAGAAGATTAAAAATGTGATCAAAATATTGCAGGGGGGATATAGGTGCAGGAATCAGGAGAAACAAGAAAGTAATGGAGAGAGAGGTAAAAGATTCTGCAATCAATGTGGCAAGAGTATGTACAGATTTAGACAGCAAACCAACACCCATTCACTTGGGAGGAAGCCCCATTGACCTCAGTGAGATTCTGTTTAATATTTCAAACAGGCTGCAACTATGCTACTATTCATTTGTTCTGATAATGGTCTGATGGCAAGGGCCTGAACACCCTAAAGGCATCAGATCTGGCCTTTAGATCTTGGAAGCTAAGTGGGGTCAGACTTGGTTAGTACTTAGATGAGAGACCACCAATGAATACCAGGTGCTACAGGCTATATTCCACAGGAAGGAAACAGCAAAACCACCTCTGAGTATCTCTTACCTAAGAAAATCCCATGAAATCCATGGGATCGCCATAGGTAGACAGGTGGCCTGAAGGTGCACACACAGACAACATTCTGATGATTTTAAAATGTTTTGTGTTCGTTGTGAACACGTTTTGTATATTAAGAGCGGATTAATTGAATAAAGAAAAGACCACTCACCGATCCTTGCTTCGCTCAATGTACCGCTGGGTGTTAAAGCATCCTCAGCTCCCTCGTCCCCTCCAGCCCTGTTTCTCCCACCTTCCAGAATTCCCTCCCAGTGATCCCAGGTTCCAGTTTGGAGAGGAGGCCGTGACAACTGCTGGCTTTTATGTCCGTGTGGAATAGTGAATCTGTTCCAGGTTTTAGTTTCCACTTTAAAGGAGCAGGGACAGTGTTGAGTATTGTGGACAACTCCTTTAAAATTCATACTAAAATCTGGGGCAAATTCACCATTCCACTGATGTTTGCTGATAGTTATAACATCGTCAACATAGTTATGAATGTGTAACAAAGCAACTTCTCCCAGCTCCACCCCCCAAACCTACCTTAACAGCCATCAGCCTCATCGACGAATGGAGATCTATTCTGATGGTGTTTGGAGTGCAACCAGCCCCCTCCTACCAGTAAATGAGGCTGTGACAAGCAGTGGTGACAGGGGTCCTTCTGATTGTTGCAGCTTTGCTCACTGGTGGAGGAGGCTGGAAACATTCTCTTCCTGCGCCCTGATCATCAGTTGAAAAGACTTCCACCACTGGTTGCTAAGGTAGATTTGGAGGGATCATGGCAATAGTGCAATGATTATGAATATAAAATATTACAGAATATAGAGCAGCTACCTAACTGTAACTCTAGCTTATGAATCCTTAACTGCAATATAGAATGCCAGCCATGAAATCCAACGCAGAGTAGATTCACCTCCACACTGACATGATAGCCACCAATCATCACTGGATGCAGACAGCTCCGCCAGCAACAGTCTCTGCAAGTCTGTAGCCACCAGCCAGATTTTAAAGCAGTCTGGCTACTGAAGGACACCATTTTTTCTTGAGTCTTTTGGAAGTATAATAGTGTTTGCCCAGACTTGTCTCCTCTTGCCTGGAGACAGAAGGGTATGCTGCTAAGACAAGAGACTTCAGGCAAGACTCAACTGTCTGAGAAGTCTAACCATAATACAAGTAATGCATGCTAAGCAAGGACAAGTTAATCACACTGTAATGAATTACTTGGCTGTAGATCAACCTGGGTAACCTGAGAAATGGCAGTGAAAGGCTTGGTTCTTGGTCTTCTGAGGTTCCTGAGACAGTCATAATATTGCTCTATTTGCTGCTCGTAGTGACACATCTATCTTGATTTTGCTTATTACAAATGGGGGACACCATTTTTGTTTTCAGTGACTCAATAATATGAAGAGTTAATTAAAATTTATGAACCTATCAGATACTGCCCTAATTGCATTTCAGTCCTATATCTCGGCTGCAGGAATAATATCATTACAGTGAATGCATGTTGTAATCTGCTGGGAGGACAGAAAATCCTGACATTTAATTCTTGCATGAAACCTTTTCATCTCTGGTGGTTTTCACAGGAATTGTCTGTTAACAGTTTACTCACTGTCTGAGTAGAATAACAAGCCCTGAGGACAGTGGGATGAAGGCTTCAAGTTAAATATCATAACATTTTCCACCAGAAAACAGCTGTGATTTTCCAGTATTCATGAAGGAGAATACAATAGCCTAGTACACACCTCCTATTTGCACAAGTGGTTCTACATCCAGGGCAGTCCAGGAGAGCAAAGGCTGTTTGCTTTTCCCAGTTGCAAACCTGCACCAGATGGGGCCCTGCCACCCACACTGATTGACCTTGGGGTGTACCCTGCAACTTTAAGCAGTGGTTGCACATGGATTGTAAGGGGACACCCAAAAGAAGCACCCCAGAAAAGCTTTATGGTCTGCTGGAACTGAACAGGACTTTGACCCAAAACTCGAAGAACTGGTTTGTTGATACGAGTCCCCACCACTGCCTGCATGTTGAATTTTCTTTGGCAGCCTGACTATACGGTGTCATAATGAACATTTGACAGACATTTACCACTAGCAGTGGGACATTTATTGCATCAGTCCTTGGGCCCTAGGAGGTTAAAATGAAATAGCAGGACTCTCATAAAGATAATGAATTGCTAAATTGATAAAATAAAATAATGAGTGGTACATATGCACATATTGCTTATAAAACACAAAATATTACTATTGACCACCACACTGCTGTTACTAGTACTGAATTACTTTAGGGTAGGATGAGCATCATGCAACCCTCCAAATTTAATTTCACTGCACCTCCCAGTATTCCTCATCATTGGCTAAGCTGGGTAGGAGCTGCTGAGACTCAAAGTCCAACAACACGCAGAGCTGCATGAGTCCCACCCCTGCCTTAGTTGGAAAGGATGACAAATATGTTAAGTAGGTGGTGTATTTTGAGTATTTGGAAGTTCCATATAGCTATTAAGTATTCTTGTTAATACACACACACACACACACAAACATACCCTGAGTAGTTGAAAAACCTCATTATTAGTCCAGATGTAGTTACATGACTGACCTGAGAATTATCTCCTTATTAGACCAAAGACAATGAAGTTTTAAAAAAAAAATCACCAGCTTATTAACTAGGACATACTACAATAGTGTTTTGGAGCCCTTTGCTTAGTGCAATTCAGTCTTCTGCTTAAAATGATAGACAACAAAGTAGTACTATTTTGTAAAAAGGTGTCCTAAAGCAATACATACACACGCGTGAAGATGTATCGTAGGCATTCATTTTATCTTGATTAAACAAAACCACATGAGAAGAGACGGTACATTTAATCATAACCTTTTCTTCTTTTTTTAAATTGAACTTTAATATGCCAAAGGTTAGTGTCATTACACACCAAGTATCTCCAGATGTGAAAATTAATTCTTTTGCAACAGCAGGATCTCAGGATATTTTCAAGTGGTACCTCCTTGACTCTCCAGACTTGCAAGCTCACCTTTAATGTGTAAAGACAAAGAGAGACTCAGAGACTGGGGACAAAGAGAGACTCAGAAGAACCTCTGCCAAACCCCTAGAAATATGACCTCATGCCTGCTAAATTATACATCGTTTTAAGTGCAAAAGATATGGGATATTGGTCTCATTGGCTAATGAACATGAAAACAAGTTAAGTCTAGTATCAGCCACATGAAAGCCAATCTGAAAACCACAAAGGAGAAATTAGAAATAGAGAGAAGGTTTGTTGGGGCAGCAGCGAAGAGATAATTCATCTCCTATTTAGAATGCAAAGGATGTAGATGCCCTCAAGTTTTGGGTTTGCAAAACTCTCTTCCTGAATAAATAAGCTTCGAGAAAAAGCTTAATTTATTCAAATATCAACTTTAATAAAATTGGATTTATTAAATAGCTTCCACTCTCTATTTTACAAACTGGCACGCTTCTAGATTTTGCATAGCAAAGAAAACATAAGTGACTTCTCATATCGCGATTTACAGCCATAGGGCACTGAGAAGAATTTGATGTTACAAACATAACCAACACACAACTTATGACAAATCTCACTCCTATGTCTTAAATTGAAGGATGGTCATCTGACTATAGCTCCTACTAGCAATACCCAGCATACCCAATTGTGAAGGGTGATGGGAGATGCCATTCAAAACAACACCTGGAAGTCCACAAGGTTTCCCCAACCTAGCTTCATTTATATATATTGGACTACAATCCCCATTGTCCCCAAGCCAGCACAACCAATGGAATAGGTTTCTATAGATTCAGGGAGTTGTAATGTAAAACATCTGAAAGGTGCCGGGTTGGGGAAGGCTGGCATAGTGACTGAGAGTCAGTGGCCAATAAATTTTGATCTCTTCAGTCTTCACAGAATCATGGGAAACCATATTTCTCTTTCTGTCCTTTTAACTTACGAGGTGAAGATAAGAATTCTGTTCTTGTTCTGTTTATACTGATTAAGGGAAATCTTAGAAGGACACTTGCCTTGCGGTTATTGCTGCCTTGCCCAGCCTGTGGGAAGGTGCAGGAGAAATACTGACTTTTACACACAAGGTAGATCAGGCCAAAGAACTCTAGACAGTCATCGACACAAGATGTTCCAGCTGGTATCCTGTCAGGAGAAAATAATGGCATACTTGGGGCCCTTTCACACTGTACAGTTATAGTGCTATGATTCGACTTTAACTGCCATGACAACATCCTACAGTGAGGTCGGCAAAGTACAGTCTGTGGTATCAGGGACTTTGGTTGGAAAATGTTGTTTTATGTATTATGGTAATAAGGTAAGGAGAGAAAGGAATGTCAGAACTAGGTAGTGATTGGTGTTGTTGGTGATGTTTGAAGGGATTTTAATAAAGCTGATGAAGAACAGTATAGTTAAACATGCGAAGTGAATAAGTGAGGATGAGAGTTGTCAGTCAGTCAGATTTAGGAATTAATGAGTGATATTTAAGAGTCTGAGTTAACTAGGAAAAGAGTGTGAGTGAAATATTTGTTTAAAATATATTTTATTATTAATCTGTTTTATTTTGTTAAACTTCTGTTAATAAAATATTGTTTTATATCATATACTTTTGGTCTCCAGGAACATTAGATATATCAACATTGGGTTCTGACATGGTATCTGTGGTGGCAGCAGAGAAGAGAGAAAACTGGTGTCCCGTGGGACATAATATTGCATAATATTCCACACAGAAACCCTATGAGGGCATCTAGTAGGTCCCAACAGTTGGTGGCCACAGCAGTGGGACAGAAGGAGGTCCTTACATTGGTGGCAGAAGTGGGACTAAAGGAAAGCCCTTACTCTTGGTGGTAGCAGTGAGATCAGCAGAAGTCTGGTGGCAGCAGAAATTTAAGCAGAACCTCATACTTAGTGGGAAAGTAATAGGATAAAGGGATAAAGGCTTCACACAGCCCATAGACCATTTATGACCCCCTGAAGCCCCCCGCTGAAGCTCTCAGGCTCTCTCAGAATTTTTTTTTTAAATTTTGCATGACTATTTATCTCTGAAATGGGTCAAAATGGATCCAAACTGCTAGAAAATGCAAAAGTTTGTCTCTCAAGCTCCCTGCAAGACTGTCAAATCTTGAGAAATAATTCACTTGTAACTGTTACATATTCATGGTCCCTAGTTTAGGGGCTACATAGGGACCATGAAACTCCCCCAGTCCCTACTTTACCAGGCAGAAGCTGCAGCAGTCAATGGAGGTCTGTTGCCCTGTCAATAGGGAAGCAGCTGACTGACAGTCCCACCCACCCCTTTGCACAATTTCCAACTTAAAGGGGAATTGCGACAGAGACCCTGATTCTGCCTGTCATGCAGGAGATCGCTTACAGGAGGCGGTGAAAATGACAATAAGCTGCTTCCTAAGTAACAGGGGAACAGTTCCCCATCAATCACAGCAGCTGCTTCCCTCTAGGTGGGGACTTTGCAGGAGGTATAGGCTGGCTTTTACTGCATAGCACTGAAACTACTTTGCTTACACCTATGTAAATCCCAAATGGGATTCCGTCCAAACTCTTGAGACCTATAACATTATACCACATGGATGAGAGGGTGGGAGAGAGTTTTGAAGAAGAAGAATAAAATAAAATATTCTTGGTTAATGAATATGCTCTCACTTTGCTGGGAAAGGGGGAACAAATGGCTAGATAAATGTTTAGTGAGGTTAGTTTGAACCGCTTATATAATTTGAATGTAAAAGCTGCTGTGCTGGCAAAGCAGATGCATTTTTTTTTCACTTACTACACTTCAAAGGGACTAAAACACACAATATAGTCTTAATAACAGCACCCCTATGTCAGACATAGAGTATTAATCACAGGAAATATTCAGAGTGAAAACAAGCTCTTGGGGTTTTTTAATCCATGCTTTAAGTGAATAGAACAGGAAATGTCAAAAGAAAACCAAATCAAAACCTTGAAAAACATTTGTGCAACAATCCTACAGAGAGTAGGTTCATTTGCTTGCTCACTCGTTTTGCAGTATATAAATATCGGAGATACTGTTGAGATTTAAAAGAGTACCATTTGCCTCAGATTAAATTCAGGTTTGGAAATCAAGGCAATGAAATACGTGGCTAATGAAGGGCTGGAAAAAGCACACCTTGCTGGCTGTTATTGTTTCCTTCCTATTAAAAAAATCCAATAAAAATTGTTCACTTCAGAATACCGCCAAACATTCCTTAAATAGTGTGGTGGGCAAATCTGGCAAGTTCAAAGACTCTTTTAGGTCCAGGAGAAGCCTTTTTTCCAGCAGGAAGTGACCTGGAAACTCCTTAAAAAGTCTTCCTTGATGGTGGTGCCTTCCAGATGTTTTTAAATTTAGCTCCCAGCAGACACTATGCCCAGTAGATGAGAATGGTGGGAGTTGCACTCCTAAATATCTGGAGGACAATATATTGGGGAAGGCTGTCCCAGAATGATTTTGGTCCTCTTGGTTGCTCCACTTGAAAGGGGATTGAATGGCCCATGGGAGGTTGCCTACAGACTACCTGAATCTGGTGTGATCATCAGTAGGTGACAAACAAGGGAGGAAAAAGCCAAGACAACAGACTGCCATCCTATGCATGGCTAGGAAAAGATCCTGTTGAAGAGTGATGGCTGGTTGCTTCCATGTCAATGCACAGCAATTCCAACCCATGTTTTAGTATGAACTTTAGAGGAGCTATGCAAGATGCTCAATCCTGTCTCTAAAATAGGACTTCGGATAGTTCCAGACTAAAATATGGGTGGATTTACCACTCCACTAACATGAAAGCCACCAGTTGTCACAGCCTCTTCTCCAAACTAGAAGGAGGGCTCTAGAGAAAATGCTGCAACAAGAGAGAAGCAGGACTCCAGGGCAGAAAGTAGCTGAGCCTCCCCCATCCTGCCCGCAATGATCAGGCAAACTGGATGACCAAGACTCGTATATAAGTGAGTCTCCTTAGGAATTATCAACCAAAATTGTCAACAAGAAATGTACTAAATGAACTAGCCTGTACACAAAGAATATTAAGACACTTATTGTAGCTGCAGCAATAACAAAGGCTGCATGCCATCGGTCCTGTGCACATTTACTTGGGAGTAAGCAACACTGAACTCAGATGAGGGACTTCTAAATGCACATTGAGCTCATAAGAGGCTTCATATTTAAATGATTAAATAATGAATGGGAGAAGTAATTTGTCCTTCCTGTGACTGTGCCCTACACCTGATTCTTCGCACCAGAAGCTTGATGGATATATATGTTTTTGCATTTTCTTTTGAGAGTATTATGCATGCAGTTCTGTATCTGCTGACATATTTCCACAGATTTAGCTTTTAAAATCATGCAGCAAAGGGATGGAAGTGACAGGAGATTTTATAGGCAACTTTGCATTTACCTAATAGAGTCCTACTTATTTTTGCCTTTGCTCTGTATTATAACTGTATTTTTATACCCTCTGTTTGGCAATCTCTCACTTACTATTTTGCCATTACTTTCATGGTGGTCTCAATATTTTCTGCTGCAATTAGTTGTCGTTATTTTAATGTAATGCATTCTGTGTTTTCATTGTGTATTAAAAATGTACCTGCAAGTAAGGCAAAATCAATAATGACCTGCCTGCCAATGTTGAGTCCACTTTAAAAACGCACCTTAAAAATCGTTCTGGGGCCCAGTGCCAACCTGTTATTTGGAAATCAGATTTCCATTCCTTTATTACTACTATTCTTTCTGCCTCAGCCAGTTACCCATTCCTGCTTCAAAAGCACTCCAGCTTTTTAAAATTCAGTATTACTTTATCTGGTTCCTTTCTGTGGCAATTCTTAGAAGCAAACCAATGAAGGCAGTTAATCTTCTCATGTCAGATTCCTGATTTAAATTATGGAGTTCATTTAAGAAAACCACTATAGTGGTCACATCTGAATCAAGCTTTTTCTCTTCCCCGAGGGAAGGTAAGAGATGTGCTTTATATTTTATAAGAAACTTCATCCTTGTGCCAAGCTGTCTGTCATTTTGCCTAAGAACCTGCCAGATTAGCAAGCTAATATGCTCTAAAGACTTGTAAAAAGCTCATGTTGCATTTTCCCAAATGTATTTCTGTTTGTTACCTGTCATTAATATTCATCTGAGTACTCAGTGAAAAATGCAATCCAATCAAGGTCAACTTTGTTGTGAACTGGGTTCAAGAAGACCCGTTTGACATTATTTTTCAGTGTGCCAGTGTATTACTTTTTCAGATTCTATGAGGCTACCTTTAAAAGAAAAATGAATTATTACAAACAATTACAAACTTTGCAAGAAATTGGAACAATGAAAACATATCCAAAGGGAAGAAAGAGAAAAAGAAAGAAGTCAGCTTGATTATTTAGATTCAACTCTCTTCTCCCACTCCTGTACTACTTACAGCTGCTCTATTCCTCTCTAGCTGTCTTAACATCGGAGACACATCTCCTTCTGATGAGCTGATGGAAGAGCTGTAGTTTAACAATACTTGGAGGACATAGTTCATATACCCCTGTTTTAGACGGCTATCCCTGTGAATAGCTCATAGAGTTTCCATGTCCAAAGATGGAAGGCCATTTCTGCCTGTTTATTCTTCTAATGGGTTGAAATACTTGAGGAAGCATGTTGAAGGTTTTTACTAATTTGTGTTTGAATTTTCATTAGCAAGATCTCTATAGCACTGCTGCCTGAAAACATTAATTGTGATTTATGCCACCCTTACAAGATCTAATGGCATTTGCTAATGACATTTAAGTTACATTTGCTGAAAATGTATATTTAAACAAGAAGGTTTAAAGGGGGCACAAAATGAAGTCATCTAAAGAGCAACCTAATATTAGTTTTATTATATGAAACATGGTGCAAGGGAGAAAGATGGGTACATATTTAACTCAGCCTTTCTTGTGTTCGTAGATAGACAGAATTCCCATTTCAGCAACCCTGACACTTCAAGACGAAAACCTGAGACCAAGGGGCAGGTCCTAGTCATCGGGTGGTCTCTAGTTACATGTCATAGGGATGATCCTTGCGATGTCACAGAGGTGGAACCAAAAAGGGTTGAAAGGCCATTCAGAATTGCTTCTGGGCCAGCTGATTGTAGCGTAGAGATAGATGTGAAGGTTATTCGGGTAAATGGGCCCAGAATTTGGCTAAAACCTGGCTAACCGCTAATATGGCAACATAAAGACGATGGTGGGGAAGAAGAATTTCTCAGTAGCTGGACAGGCAGTGAAATATATCCAATAACTGCACCAGGATATTGGTTTCCTGCAAGGGCATACATGACTCCTGACAATTTTTTCCAGGATCAACATGGCTGCTGAGGCTTGTGGAAGATTCACCAGTCACCACCAACTTTGCACCACTACTTCTGGGGCCTCTGCAACAAGAAGGCTCATGGGTTGCAATGCTGCTGCTCCGCTCTCTGCTTTGTTTCAAATGGCACAATGAGCATAAGGACACTCGTTCCTTCCCCAGTCCCCTGTCTTTATTCCTGGCAAAGCACCAACATTGCACAGGTGCATATACAAGTACCTACATTCTAATCTGGGAGCCCCGGAACTAGTTCAGACTGGTTAGAGATGGTCACCCAGGCTTTAAAACCACCTTCCAGAGAAAAATCAAACTTTGTCTTCTTCCATTTCCATTTGCTCAGAGGCCCAGACAGTAATTCCATGAGACTTCAGCTGATATCTTGAGACCTGGCAACAAAAAGGATTTTGCCCCTCCAAAGCAATTTATATATACATGGAATTTCACTGGGGATAGAAAATGAACCTAGCTACCTCCACAAACTATCTTTCTTACAAAGAGGTCTACAAGATGGGCAATGTTATTTGAAAGACTGTATTCCCCCCTCTACAAGCGTTCCTGGGTTTTAAGATATTAAGTCAAGACCAGTGGCAAGTAGCAGCTTCCAGGCCAGTGAGTGGTAAATTTGCTCTCAGTTTTAATCCAGATTTTAAAGTAGCTGTCCAATCTATTGATCCCATCCCCAAAATAGGTTCAGTGCCTTGAATAGCCCCTGTAAAATTTGGCTTAAAACCTATGGTGGATTCACCACCACAATGTTTTGGAAGACACCAGATGCCACTGGTGTAGGAACTTGTCTTGGTCATGCAACCCTCAGAAACACACTTGGTGGGGACTCGAGAAAGGGCCTTCTCAGTGTTCAGAGTCCCAGCGTCCTGGAAACGAGAGGCCAAGTCCTTCACCTTCTGGTTCCAAGCAAAAAACAGGAAGGCAGTGTTTTTTAACTTTGAGGGCATCAGAGATCCTTTTGAGTATTTCATGAGAGGTAGGGACTATATTATCGGTAGCCAAAAAAACAGAGAAGCCTCAATGAATGACTTATGGAACTCTTCATCAGTTAAGGACACACAAGAAGCCAAAGTAAAAGGTGACAGAAATAGTCATGGCCCTGAAAGCAACTGTTCAACAACTTGTGCGCAGGCATAAGGAGAACTACTATAGTAGTCAATGCAGGTAAATAGAAGATGGCAACAAAAAAGGAGAACCTCTTCTACAAATCTGTGAAATCAAAGGGAAATTTGAGCCAAGAATGGGGATGCCCTACAACCAGCAGAAGAACACATTATGTGACCAAGTAGAAATAAAAAGATGATGGAAACAATACATGAAAGAACTATATAAAAGAGAGGAAAGGTTGACAGAGCCATTCAAGGAAGAACCATTTGAAGATGAATCTCTAGTTTTTGAAAGTGAAGTGAAAGCTGCACTCAAAGCATTTGGGAGAAAAAGATCACCAGAAACAGATGGCATACCAACAGACCTATTTCAGCCTACAGAGACAGAACCTACCCTAGTTCTAACAAATCCATCAACAAATAGAGACAATAAAAGAATGGCCCTCAGATTGGAAACAGTATACATTCCAGTCTCCAAGAAAGGGGACACCAGGAATAGAAGTAATTACAGAACCATTGCCTTAATTTCTCATGTAAGCAAAATCATGCTCAAATTCCTACACCAAAGACTTCTACCATTTATGGAGTGCGAAATGCCATATGTCCAAGCTGAGTTCAGGAAAGGAAGAGGCACCAGAGATAATATTACAAAAATATTTTGGATAATGGAGTGGACCAACGAATTTCAAAAGAAAATCAGCCTGTGCTTCATAAATTATAGCAAAGCCTTTGATTGTGTAGATCATGAGAAACTATGGATTACTCTTAAGGAAATGAGTGTGCCACAACATTTGATTGTCTTGATGTATCAGCTGTATGCAGGACAAGAGACTACCACTGAATACAGAAGACAGAGAAACAGAATGGTTTCCAATTGGCAAGGCAGTCAGGCAAGGCTGCATTTTATCACCCTATCATATGCTGAATGTATCATACGTAAAGAAGGATTAGACCTGGAGGAGGGAGGCATGAAAACTGGAAGAATGAACATCAACAATTTAAGATATGCAGATGACAATGTACCACAGCAGAATATAGCAAAGACATTGGAATGATTACTGAAGAAAGTCAAGGCAGAAAGTGTAAAGGTAGGGTTACAATTGATCATTATGAAAACAAAAATAATTAACTACAAATTATCTCCATAACCTTAAGGCAGACAATGAAGACATTGAAACAGTTCAGGATTTTCCATCCTTGGCTAAGTCATAATCAGAATGGAGACTGCAGTCCAAATTCAGAAGAAGACTAAAACTTGGAAGAAAGGAATTAGACAAGATCCAGAAGTGTAAAGATATATCATTGAATACTAAAGTTAGGATTCTCCAGGCCATCATATTTCCAATTTGTACGTATGGTTGTGAAAGCTGGACAGTGGAATAAGCTGACAGGAAAAAAAATCAATTCCTTTAAAAAGTGGTGCTGGAGAAGAGTTCTACAGATACGCTGGACTCCTAAAAAGACAAATTGAATGGTTCCTAGAGCAAATTAAGGCTGAACTCTCCCTAGAAGCCAAGATGACTAAACTGAGGCTGTTGTACTTTGGGCATATCATGCGAAGACATCACTCACTAGAAAAGACAATAATGCTTGGCAAGGTAGAAAGCAGTAGGAAAAGAGGAAGACCACATTACAGACGGATAGACTCCATCACAGAAGACATGTCCCTCAGTCTGTAAGATGTGAATGTTTGATGACGGGGTGACCTGAAGGTCTCTCATCCATGGAGTCACCATAAGTCGAAATCAACTTGACAGCAGTTAAGAACTACAATGGATCTCTTCCACTGTAAAATGCACTTAAACACAATTTTCAAAATGACAGGAAGGAAATCTAAGGGGAAAAATCAATTTTTGCATCTGATTCACACATTCCATTTTAGTACAGATAAAGAATCCCTGCAACATACATATATAAACACACGCACTCACCAATTATGAGGAAATATATTTATTTATAATGGTACAGAAATAGGAAAGATCAGGTAGAATGAACAGAATAATCAGAGAACCATTCAGGAATCTGTATGACAGAGTAAAAAAAGGAAACTAACTGATGAGTTCTGTTACAGGGGTGGGCATGCTCTGGGGTTGAGAGGTCCACACTGCTAGAGTTTTAATTTCTCCAGAGCAACAAAGGGCTGTGGCTACACTGTTGCAACAGGCATTTTGGTTAACAAAAGTTATTTTCTTCCCTGCCTTCTACCTTTAAGTAGGAGAGTCTCTACTTCCTCACAGTTCAGTAGCTGCCCCATTGCCCTACTTTTCAGGGAACATCCCAAACTTTGCTGGCAGGCCAGACATTGCCAAGGGATTGGTTTACCAACCTCTGGCTTCCTACAGATTTTTCCTCCCCCTCCCATGGGAGACACAAACACAAACACATACACTGCGCAAGAGGACTGCAAGAAAGAACTGAAAGGAGAAGAGTTTGGGTAGGAAAATCTTTCTTCTAAGCAGGTTACTACCTCATTTTTAAAACGGCACCACGCACATGAAGGCAACTTTCCTTCAGGCATGGCATGAGAGTTTCAAGGCCACAGAACATTCTGAAGTCATGTTCAGCCAAGGAAAAATGAAACACACAGGTTAATGCAGCTGAATTACACACACTGAAGTGGATAATCATGTCTTCAAAAGCCATTAGGGAACGCTGAGAGTCTGGGATATTCACCCAGCCTCAGCCATGTTTCCAAGGATATGGAAGCATAGGCTGAACTCTCCTGACTATAGGCCAGAGGACCTAGGGACCAGAGCACTGTCAGAAAGTGAAAATGGGAAGACAGTGGAATTCTGCTACTGTAGGGAACATGAAAAACTTACAGAGGATTGTTCGGGAATAACCATACATGCATGCTGCTTGTAAAGTCTCTCAGCTGGCCAGGTGCTTCTGTCCCTTTTGTAAGCGGTATATGCATGGTCTCAAGCAAGCTTTCGTAGGCAAGAAGAACTGATGAAAGAACAGGCCGTGTGTCAAATTAATGGGACTTATTCTTAATCTTGATGTGTCAAAACAGCGAGTCATCAGATAAGGAGGTGTCAAAAGGCGGGGGCTTCTCATATCCCTACATCAGTCCACAAGGCTACACATCATTTCCAGTGGCTTCACTGGCTGTCCTGCATTTTGCTTGGCTGTTTCAGGGTAGAAAGCATCCCAAAACAGCATGTAATAGCCCCACAAAGGGGCTTTAACCTTTAAAATTTGTGAGATTTATTTTTTCATCTGAAAAGCACAAGAAAGTGTCCCATTTTCTGTGGGGTGCTGGGGCCTTGTAGGAATTTCATATCAAAAGCATAAAGCATAGGGCTCACAATACAGGACCTCACGACCAAAGTAGCCTCCTGTTCCTCCAAAAGACAAAATGGAGTTGTGAGGAAAGTGAGATAAAGGAATGCAAAAGCTTTACTCAGTTACCATGGCTCACGTGGCCTCCACTTAACCAATCAGGAACCACAGAGGTCTGGATGTTCTAGCATCCTGTCAGCCACAGAAGTTTCCACTGGAACGTGGACGAAGTCATTCTCCTGCTGAGGAGCAGGCCTTTGTGAAGAGCCTTGAACAGCTTTTTTAAAAAGAGGGAAGGCAGGAGTTTTGAGAGCGTTACTTTGTCCTTTCCTGTCAGCTTTGAGAACTGTCAATGGGCTCTAGCTGTTGGGAAATGGAATTCAGAAGATGGACACCAGAGTAAAACCACCTCTGGCATCCTGTTAGTGACATATGCAGGCATAATTGAAAGTATGTACATTTTGTTGGTTGTGGTCAATAGAGAATTTAAACACCTCTATCCATATGACTTCTTCCTTGAGCCACTTACCTGTTTTCTAGCTGGGTATAGCCTTTCAGGGCCCAAGGGAAGATGGATATAGAGGACTAGGGACATCCAGGCAACAGCTGGTTCCATTCCTGCAGGAAGAAAAAGGCAGCAGTCTGTATCACTCAGGAGTTCTTCAGAGGTCCAGGAAGTTGATATCTCCTGTAGAAACAAAACCAGCCAGCTTTCTGGCTGTTCCTCAGTTTGCATACATCCTTCTCGGGCCACTGAATGGGCATGAACAGGGGCATCCGGCCAGAGGACAGGTAAGTTCAGTGTGCAGAACAAGATGTAATTACATGTGGCAGAACATTACAGTCTGTCACAGTAATGCAGCATCTTGGTGCACAATTTCTTAAAAGATTGCAGAGAGTTACAAGGAACAAACATCCCAGATTGGTTGTAGATATGATGGCAAAGAAGATGTTGTGGGTGAGCATCATCCTCAAAAAACTACACTGGAAGTCAATTTGAAAGCCACATTGCTTCTCAGAATAGACTGTGCTATCAGGAGAAAGCCTCATTTTTCTGAACATAAAAAACTGATTTGGACATGACTCTACACCAAAATGAGACCAAGCACAGTCTAGGGACCACATATGCAGTTGCAACAAAATTGTTTGGAACTTCTGTGCATCAATTTATAGGAAACTAGCGTATATACCTGGCATTGCCCAGGATTTTATTTTATCATAGGTAACATGTGTTAGAAATACCTTAGGAATTACCTTACCTTACCTTAGGAATTAGATGCCATTGAAATATGCAGATTTGAGATCCTGTGTCTCTAATTCCCCAAACTGCCTTGTCCAGTACCTGTAACTTTTGTCCAGTACCAATCTGTATTCAGAGTTAACAAGCAGAGGTTGGGTTCCTGAGGGAATACACTGCCCTCCTTCTTGCTGGTAGGCCTCATCTCCATAGCAACCAGCCTGAGCTCTCTGGCTGAGAATTCCTCCCTGAACTGCCAACCCCAGGATTCCACAGAATCTTCACAGCCAGCCAATCATATGAGGTCTTCTCGCCTCACATAGCCAATTATATGAGGTCTTCACCTGCCTGACACAGACAAACAGACAAACTCATAAACAGACAAACTTTGACTTTTATATAGTATATGAGTTCACTGAACAGATCCATCATATCCCATTTTTCCCATAGTTTCCCCACTAACTATGTTCAGCTAGCAACTATGGAAATATACTATCTTGCAGGGCAAGTATAAAGAACTGAATTGCTTTCTAACAGAGCAGATGGTTAAAAGGGACCCGACAATATTGACTTCCAGTTTATGAATGTTATACTACATCAGTCTATCAGTTTCCATATCGTCCATGTTTCATCTCACTTTTCATACCATTAGAGAGAATCTGGCTACATATGTATAAGTAAGGAAAGCCGTGGCTGAACAGCATGTAGTTTAATAAAGGCATCCTGAAACATCAAGGCAAAAATTCACAAATAGTCAGGTTGCACCTGGTGTGTGTATTTTTCTTGCAAAATAGTGGGACTTTGAAAAAAAAATCTTGCCTTTCATTTTTTTAAAATTAATTGTCAGTTGTTATGGATGGAGAGCAATCACGTAGCAACACTTTTTTAAAAAATAATTTTATTAAGTTTCACAAATAAAAAAAATCATCTCAAATTGTACTTTTACATGTAATGTTTTTGTTCTTCCACTCTGATCCAGTTTTCATTTTCTAGATATCTACTCACATATAAAAAATTATGCCTCACAATTCCATGTTCATCTTACGTGTTTAATCTTGTATTTCTCTCATCAACTCCTGTTATGTTACAGTTATTCCCCTTTAATTTCAACCATAATTCAGACATTTTCACTTGGCAGTTCCCAGCAATTACCCATTACAATTTGCCATTCTGCTTTTATCTGATCGTCCAATTTCCCCTTTAATCTTTGTGAAACAATATCCACATTTCTATTCTCAATAAATGCCCCCCACCATTGTTCAATTGTGGGTATTTGCTGAGACTTCCACAATTTGGCATATTCAGTTTGCGCTGTCGTTATCATGTACAATATTAATCTCCAATGCCTCTTAATATTAGTATTCTCAAGAACATTTGTCATGTTTAACAAATAAAAGTCAGGTTTTTTTACAAATTGAACCTTCAATATTTCACACATCTTTTTATGTATTTCACTCCAATATTTCTTTGCCTTGGGACATGACCACCACATATGAAATATTGTTCCCACCTCTTTCTGACATTTCCAACACATTCCCGTACCTGTATTGTAAATCTTTTTTAACTTGTCTGGTGTCATGTGCCATCTATGAAACATTTTAAAATAGTTCTCTTTGAGATTCTGAGCCATTGTAAATTTTTGTGTCCTTTTCCAGCTCTGTTCCCATTCATCTAATTGAATTGAATGCCCAATATTCTGCGCCCACAAAATCATTGCAGATTTCACAGTCTCCTCCTGTCTCTCCTGTGTTAATATTTCTTGATATATATGGGCTAACAGATGCAGTGGATTGTCAAAGATCCATTTAATCACTCCTGTCCTTTCTTTGGATTCTATTCCATAGGTTTTCAAGTCCATCTGGAATCTCTCATTTAGCTGCCCGTATGGAAACCAACTTAATGGCAGTCCTTCCTGTTCCAATTTTCCTCTTGATTTGATCTTATATGCATTTGTTATTGTTTTCTCTGATATATCGTCATATCTCAGCCATTTCTCTGTTGCCTTCCATCGTCCAAAGAAAGCTTCTTGAGGAGATACCCACATGGGTAGCTGCCTTATGTTTTTACTCTTATATTGTAGCAACACATTTTGAAAGGCAAATACTGATCATGACTTTCCCATAGCTACACACCCTAAGGAGAGTTCAAAAAGCCACAGGCACAGTTGTTGCTGTTAACTGCGATCAAGTCAACATTGACTTATGGTGATCCTGTGGATGAGAAACCTCTAAGTCACCCTTTCACCAATAACCCCCCTCAGATGTTGCAGGTTCAGGGATGTGTCTTCTTTGATTGAGTCCATCCACCTGTAATGTGGTATTCCTTTCCAACTGCCTTCTGCCTTACCAAACATTACTGTCTTTTCTAGTGAATCATGTCCTCTCAAGATACGGCCAAAGCACAACAATCTCATCTTGGCTTGATTTGTTCTAGGACCTATTCATTTGTCTTTTAGAAGTCCAGGGTAACCATACAACTCTACTTCAGCACAGGCACAGACATTGATCCATACCAACCAACCAGTTCTAGCTGTTTTCATCTCCATCGGGGATGGCTCTCTTGTAATGCTAATGGATCTTAATTGTCCATTCAACACCAACCCATCCTGAAATACTTCACAACAGGGGGGATGCCTTCAAGTCACCTGATGACTTCTGGTGGCTCCCTGAGTTTCAGAGGGTTTTCTCAGGCAAGAAATACTCAGAAGTAGCTTTGTCAGTTATCTTTCCTCTGAAATATAGCCTACAACACCTGGTATTCATTGGGGATCTCCCATCAAAGTACTAGCCAGTGCTGACCTTCCTTAGCTTCCAAGATCAGAGGGGATCTGGCGTCTTTAGTGTATTTAGGCCTCCCACATAGGAGCTATCTTCCATAACAGAGATAGTTCACACCAATACAGTATTATTGCTGACAATGGCCATTTCTCCTCCAGCTAATGTGGGGACTGCAGAGGGAATACAGAACAGCCCCAGTTGGGGTGGGGGGAACAGTTTATGTCACTGTCCCTACTGGTCAAAATATCCTGGAGCTCTGAAACTGTGAACTCTGACTCCACTGCACTACGGATAGAAAGTCAAAGATCAACCATTAAAATAACACCAGGAATTGGTAGCAGAGTAGCAAAATGATGCGGTACTAGTGAAAGGAAGAACCAGCAGAAGATCCAAAAGTAAGTTTAATTGTGTTTTATTGGAGGAACTGCAATCACACACACAAGATCCAAGAAGTCACACAAGCACACAAGTCTAACTGAAGGAAAAAGGAGCAAAGTTCTGGACAGAGAGATTTTTAGGGTGAAGTGAATAATATTTACCAACCCACAAGAGCAGCAAAGAAGCAGTGATGCAGTTTAGATGCAGGTCTAAGGACAGTACACTATTGGGAATCAGAGCATCAGAGTGGCAACCAGCAATCTGTACTGTGAATTGACTGGCCAAAAACTGGGGTTTAAATATTCTATTTCTACCAGGAGAGTGAAGGTGCTAATGGCTCTCTGGCAGAGTAAACAATGGAGTCCTGAGAGTGAACAATGAAGTCCGGAATGAGCTAATGGCCTTAGCGTTAGGTGACAAAGGGCTAATCTTAGTCCTAATAGCTCTGTAATTGTCTGACAGGTGCAAGGACAAAAGGGAAGCTTGCTTGGTCAGAGGGAGAGGAGTTAAGACAATCAGCCATCTTGTGCGAATCTCCCAGATGCTATTGTCTCTAAGAGGTTGAGTCATCAGAAGTTAACTGCAAGCCCATTAGCACTGGAGTTTCCCAGTGATATCTTGACTATGACCTGGCTATGCCTGGAGATCTCTTCTGACTTAATTTGCGACGCACTTGTTCAGCCAGTTTTTTCCTCTTATCCAGCACGGCCATATAGCCATAGCAGGGTATAATTTATATGTATGCCAATTAAATCATATTTTGCCAATTAAATCATATCAAAGCATGGGATGTGCAGTCTGGTAACAGCTCCAGATTGCCATAGGGCACCTAAGAGGTGCTGCTGAGCACCCAAGAAGGAGAATGAAGAAAATTACCAGAAAATTGTACCAATAATAAATTAGGATTATCAGGGAGCTTCGTGGGACTGGCATGGAGCTTTGAGGGCCACAGAAATGGCTTTAGGGGCTGCATGTAGCACACTGTGTCTCCACACCTGATCTGTGGTCATATGTAATAATACCAGCACAACCCATTTCCACACATGAGAAGCTACTGACACCTGAAGGCAATTCATATATTAAGTATGCAAAAGTTCTCCCTTCACTCTTTTGGTGTATACATTGCAGCTTCCTGGTTCATTACTGGGAAGAATTGGAAGGTAGCACACAGTATCTACGTGCTCACCCTCATCCTGTCCCAGCAAATTAGCCAATGTTCCAGTTGGAAATTCTAAATACAAGTGTAAATACTCACACACTTTTCTATATAACCTAAAAAGGTCTTTTGGAATGTGCTACTATTGACTTTGTTACAGCTATATGGATGAGGGGAATTTAATTTCAATCCCTTATAAATTCAGAAGTTTCTTTATATATGTAACTGAAACATCATTATAATTTTTTTTAAATGTATATGGGAAAATTTAGATTCATATCAATTATGTCTAGGTCTTGGAAAATTTAACATTTAGATGTTAAGAAAATGCAGAGAGTTTGAATCCCTCTGTATTCTGTCATGCTCTCTCTCTCTCGCTCTCTCTTTTTTTTCTTTCTGAGAGGCTCGTGATCTTTAACATATATATGTCAGATAATACAACATGGTCCTCTCTCCTTGTTGGAAATATGGAGAAGACCATACTGTCTCTGCTTGCTACATAGATTAAATATGTCCAGTGCATATGCGGAAGAATTCTGTTTCAGTTTACTTTTGAAGAATTTGCCAAAATCCTTAAATCACATATTAGACATGAAAATATCTTTTTTAAAAAAGTTAATGTGTAAAAAATGAAACTGACAGATTTTACCATCCCTAAACACACCCTCAACAAACTGTAGCTTGGCATTTTTCAGATGTCAGTGCATATGATGTTTCAAGAACAGATGCTATAGGTCAGCCACCATTATGGAAAGTGGTTTCCATGGATTTAAACCAAGCTGCTCATGATTTTTAGCCAACACGTTTCAGTTTTAAGCCTTGTGTTTACAGCATGTCACCCAAATGACATTTGCCATCAGTAATGACTTTCCTACGGAAATCTGCTTCAAGGACTGCATCATCAGTCCCTTCCTCTCATTTCTAAAAACGTTTCTGCCCTACACTGTTATAGTGTTATTATTCCACTTTCAACATCCTATGGAATCCTGGGGTTTGCAGTTTAGGGAGGGGCATTTAGAATTCTCAGCCAGAGAGCTCTTGGGCCTCAGTAAAATACAAACCCCAGAATTCCACAAGATGTTGAAAGTGGAATAATAGCACTGTAACAGCATAGTGTGGAAAGGCCCTAAGTTTACATGCCTTTATCTTTTTTAGACAATGATTTTTTAAAAAAGTGGACCGCCTTTTTGCATTATCTGGTGGGAGGGAAAGTTCCATCAGATAGAACTCTGCCTTATCACATTCTAGCCATCTGAAGAATTTACCTTCCTACCCTGCCTCACCACAACACAGCTATTTAGCGGCCTGGGAAGGGCAGCAGCAGTCAATCACTACCCAGTTATGTTCATAGGTATGTTGTGTTACAACCAGAGATACAACAATGAAGATATCCTTCAGGATCTTCCAGGGGTCCACCAGAAGTTCAGGAAGATGACATCATCATTGTGTGTCCAGCTCTGAGAACATAGCCTGACATTCACTGCTGCCTGCTGCTTTCCCTGGGCCACTATTGTGACTATGTTGGGCATGGGAGAAAAGTGAGATCTCTGTACAGGATACTCATTGCATGGAAGAATTAGTGAATTCTCTCTCCTACCACGACCACAAAAGGACATAGGCAGACATAGGATGGACTTGTGCCTTCATATGCCACCAATAGGATACTAGTCAAGACCCTGGGATTGTGAAATTTAACCACATCATTGGCTTTCCTTAGGCTGGATATACCTCCTGCTTTGCCCTGAGCTTTGTGGCACAGCAATACAGCACATGGAATCCCTAAATTTTGCAATATAACATACATCATTGGATGTAATTTCTCATTGGGCTCATTCCACAGTGCACTGTGCATGCTCTCTGATCTCTGGAGACTTCCTTATGCAGCAGTTGCCTTGCAAGAAACAATGCAGTGCAGATCCTCAATTGACCTCTTATGCAGAGATCCAACCATTCCAATTTAAGTGACAGCTCATTATGTAATCTGTCTGAATACAAATTAAGAATTAAAATTTTATCAGATTCAACAAGAACCACACATATGAGCAAAACCAGATTGACAGAGAAGAGCAAGAGAACAGCTATAGTGAATGTGGCCCCTGGCACTAAGCAGATGGGTCCTAGAGTCCTTGTCAGCATCATAGCCAAACATTAACTACTGCCTTGTGGCATCAAAAGAGGAAGCTGGCCCTGCTAGATAGGTCTCTTTAGCCTGGCAGTTCAAGCCTTGGAACAGACCAGCAGACACTGGGAAGAAACTGAGAATAAATTTTCCTTTCAATGACTTGCTTATATCATTCTCCTAGCTGCTAAGATGATGAATGACTCGTACAGGCACAGCTCAGTTCCCTTTGCTTGGCTCTGTGCTATGTAAGATCACCTTGTTACGTAATGCTGGAACTAGGGTTGCCAGATCTCAGGGCCTCGCCTTAAGTCTCCAGTCTTCATGAGCTATTTCCAGCTGGGAGATGAGGGGGCAAATTTTCCAGTTTTAATGGCCTCATCTCAGGGCAAGAGGAAAGGGCTGTGCACAGATCTCCAGCTCAGCTAGCAGAACAGGCCCTTCAGCTAAAATTTTTGTTTTAAAAGTGGGAAAATATGCCCTCTCTCTCTCTCTTTTGAATGATAACCTGTGAACAACTGTGGTTGGTACTTAATATTGTTCTGTGCCTCCAAGTCATTTCTGACTTAGGGTCACTTTAATGTGAACCTATCATAGGGCTTTCTCAGCAAGATTTGTTTGGGGGCAGGGTGTCTTTGCCTTCCTCTGAGACTGAGAAAGTTTGACTTACCCAAGATCACTCAGTGGGTTTCCATGGATGAGTGGGGACTCAAACCCTGCTCTCCAGAGATGTAGTCCAGTGCTCAAACCACTACTCCATGCTGGGTCTTAATACGCATTGGTACTTAATGCTTGATGACATCACTAGGAGGCATACTTAAGTCTCAGGCTTTGCCCTAAAACATCAGGACTTGGATGATCTTGAACTGGTAATTGTAACTGGAACTCATCAGCTAAAAGACTGTGATGTGTCCTCTGCTATAGACTTCGCCCTTTGCAGCTAATAAAGTTTACTGTCAGTTATTGGTACCAAAAACGTCTGGGGGAGGCTTGCAACTACAGTCCATTCCCACTCAAAACAACAGTCTGCTTACATATCACCCTGACTGGATTCTAGAACAGTGATGGGCAGGCTTAAGATGCTTTCAGTAGACACCAGTCAGAGCCAGAAATTAGTGACATAACAACCACAGTCTTGCATCAGGAAACATATACAAGATTTCAGCTACACTAGTCTCTTGTCCATCCTCCACAAAATGCACTTTTTCTCAGCTGCAGCCCTCTGAATCCAGCCATTTCCTGACGGGTAGAGAGTGGGGGAAGCAGCAGGCGAGTGTCCAGCTATTTTCCCATAGTTGGATGCACTGCATCCAGCATCTGCAAGGATTTCCAGGGCTCCTCCAGAAATCCCTGCAAATACCGTAATTGCTCTGCCTCCAGGTATAGGGAATTAGCTGGAAACTTTTCTCCGCTATTCTCCTTTGACCAGGAAATAGCTGTGTTTAGAGGACTCCAGCTGAAAAAAGGTGGTTGGGGAAGAGTTTGGTTGTTGCATAGTCAGCAAAGAATTCTGACCACCAAAATAGTGAATTGGGATGGATTAGTCTAACTTACATCATTTTAACTTCCAACAGATGCCAACCAAAGTTTCTGTAAAATGGGAAGAGTTGTGTGAACACGATTTCTGCTGCTGTCTGTCTGGGCTGGTCTAGCAATGACTGGGATGGGCTGAAAGTGCCAGCACTGGTTTCTTCTTTGTAGTTACTTTTGTAATTGAAATCTCTGGCTCCATAGTGGCAGTTCTCCAGGGACGCATGGGCCCTCCTGGGGCAGGGACAACAGTGCCAGGGAGTGGCACATTTCCATCCTCAGTGCTCCACTATCAGTGCTGACTGCTTCCTCAAGCCTTATGGAAACTCTGGCACTGGCATTACCCCCACCCCCAACTGGAGACTCCTGACCTAGAGTAGAAATGTTATGAGTCCAGGAATTTGGTCTGAAAACCAAAACTGAATGGAGCTCATAGTCCTTCTGCACAAAAATCCACTTTTAATTTTCCCAAGTTTTCTTCATATCATCAGTATAATTAAAGCAGGTTAGGTGAGAAGTCCTTTTCTTTCTTAAAAAAAATGAGTCAGAAATCCTTCCCAATCTACTGCAAATCAGCCAATCATCTATCAGCAGTAGATCCAGATCTATTTTCTGACCACCTCTTCTCTAGGAGACAAGAAGCACCAGCCAAACCAGTTAGTTTAAGTGAAGATTAGTGTTCCCTCACAGTCAATTTGAAACCATGGGAAACTTCAGATAAATCTAATCTCTTTGTACAAATCTAGACAACCTTTTAATGTAACCCTTTGCTCTCTAACTTCCTCCACCAGTTTGATTAAATGGGGTGAAATTTTCTCACAAAGTTCTAGCTGCAAATATGTACCTCCACATCCAAAAGCTCATGCATAAAGAACTCCAGTTGTTAGCCACAATGGAAACTGTTTGCGCATCATCAACAAAAGATTGTCCACAGCAAGTAGAAATATGGTTATTGGCTAACTTCATACATGGATAAGAAGGATGGGTTCATTTACCACCTGACTGAGAGACAGAGACAGAGACAGACAGAGAAAAAGAGATGTGTGGGAGGAAGTGAAGTCAGGTCTATCATATCAATCTGTAATAGAGCAGACTCTGCAAATGGAATAAATCAGAGAATCCTAGCTCTACCTCTATTGCTCTCCTGTGACACAAAAGTACTTGTGCAAGTGTAGTTGCATATTTCTCCACCTCAAACATGTGTTTACTTCCATGTTGCAGATTCTCCACTGCTGGTTTTTCTTGTCTGTTCATGCAGCTTTTTCCTAGATGAGCATCCTTCTCAGTTAAATGTGCCAATGGACTCCCATGAAAAGTGTGCACTTTCTTCCTACACAGAAGCAGATGTTCCTGCTAGTACATTTCATTTTTCTGCTGCTCCTCTTAAAGCTGCTCCAAGTTTTATGGGCATTTTCCTGATGCCAAACCTCTGAAGTGAGAAATCTACCTGTAGAAGAGTTCCTATTTAACTCAGAGGAATTGTGAGAGCTGCTGTGGTGAAACCCTCACAGTAGCAGAACCACTGGATGCCCTTGAGTACATAGGGGTGTGTGTGCACATCACCATGCTCTCCTGGGCCACAGAGCAGGTTGCATGCTTCTTTTGATGCAAAGGAGGTCTCACAGGTCTCACAACGGCAGGCCACCTGCCATTAATTTCAACTGGATTTACTGCATGCAAATAGTTGTAAGTGGACAAATAAAACTGGAGGAGGACAATAGCACACACATTGGATGAACTTTGTTGAAGTGAAAAAGGACACACTGGACAGATGATTAACAACCAAGAATAGCTAAGAAAAAAAATCAGAAGGCCAGAAGGATGTTTATCTTCTCAGGTAATCCACTTTAGGAATCTAGACACAGAGTGGAATAGGAGAATGGGATGAGGCAGAAAAGAAAAGCACATAGGTGATGGTGTTACCCTGTTTGCTGGGGGTCCCAGGAGGACACCAAATTGCTATCAAAATTATACAAGTTGGGGAAATCGGAGAGCACAAGTTGGCAAAATGAGAGGCAGGGTAACTTAGCAGGATCTTGCAACCCAGTGTCTACGGGGTCAGGCCGAGTCAAGAAGCAGACCGGTTGGAAAATAATGAATGGTCTTTATTAATGACAGGCACACAATGTAAGCAATACAAACACACAGATAACTAAGGAAAATAAAGGTGTGAGTAAGATAGCGGGATTTTCAGAGGGATACTTGATTTGGGTGATACGAGACCTGTTCTGAAGTCTGGAAGAAAATGGAGAGCGAAGCTGGGGTTTGATGTATCTCAGCACGTGGAGCTGAGGGGAAGCTCACCAAGCAAAGCGGCAGCAAGGCGATCTGGAACTCGGGAGAGATCCGAGGAAGTGCTCAAAGTCAGGGGTTTTTATAACGAGAATTGTGACTGCAGGCTAGGTCGGACTTGAGGATAACAATGGATTGGGGGTTGGAGACAAAGCCTCCTAAAGGTCAGAATTTGAATGATTGAATTAGAGCCGAATTTATCAATAGAGTAGCCGGTATGTAAACCAGAGTTCTTGAGAGTTGTATAGCTTGATCATCAAGCTGCCAGCGCTAGGCAGAGGATCTTTTTAGAGTTGCTCGCATACCTAATGGAGGTACTTGCCTTGAGGTCTCCTAAAGCGGTGAGTCGGCTGTTTTCTGGCCTGCCTGTATTGTCTGGGAATATTATGGCAATTATCAGCAGAGCCTGTATGCGTGCCTGTTCGGGGGCCTTGCAAGCACGCGGAAGGGATATATGAAGCCGAATTATTGATATCCAAAGATATCTTTTTATATCCCCAAAGTTCGGGCTAGCCAGGGCAGTAACAATGGCACACATCAAATTATCTGTAAGTAACCAGCTCTGGATACTTTCTGTAGTTCCTGTTAGCCATCCAATATGAACAGCAGATATCTCAGGACTGCCAGCTATGCCTGACTATATCCCTGTGTTTCCCTTGACATTCTACAGTCTATTAAGCAGAGTGTTGAGTTGAGGAAAGGATGTTTTCCAGCCCTCACCATCCCCTGCAGATCACAAAAGATATCGATGGGACAGCAGCAGCAGAAATGACCAGTGGGCAGTGCATGGCAAAGTTCCTTTTTGGAGTACAACTCTCCCAATTTTCCAGCCAGCCTGTAGCCACTCCAGGATGGTTTCTATTTACCAAGGAATCAAACTCTGTATTGCCCAACACTTCTTTTACCCTAACATATCTCTGTAGCCCTCTAGATGTCAGTATCACACTGTTGATCCTATTGAAACAAACATGGGGTGGTGATTTTCAATAGCCATGTTAGTGAAATGCGTGAAAACTCATGTTAAAATGAATCAGTTAATCTCAAAACTGATGCTACATTCCCATCTCTTTTTTAAAATGTTTCATGGGGTAGTGATGTGAAGAAAAAAAATATGCCTAATGTGAAAGTTTGAGGCAATGTTACATAGCTAGAGTTACTGTGGTATTTTAGAAACATTCGCATGCAATTTCTTATTTAGAGTGGTCATTCACAGATAGGTCATTTTCACTGCAGTTGTTCTGTGGCATCTATTCAGGCAAAGTAGCAACATAGGAACATGCCTTATACTGAGGTAACTCACTGGTCTATCCAGGCTAATATTGTCAAAACTGGCTGGGAGTAGCTCTCCAGGGTTTTAGACAGGAGCCCTTCTCAGCCCTAACTGGAAACCCCTGGTGGTTTCCTATCCAAATATGAAGAAGATTCAACTTTACAGAGATTCCAAAATCAAACAAGAGCAGATGAGTTCATGGTGGCATAGTGACCTCCATGGCCTCTCTCCAAGTACTCACACTACAGTTAGTGAGAGCTGAGAGTCCAGTAGAACTGAATTGCTTCAAGGGACCCTACAATTTTAAAGGTGGTCTCCATTAATACCATGTAGATGGTAAAAAGAATGCATGGTGTAGCAGATGACGGAATACATATAGCTAAATCTATTGGATTCCAGATATGTAGATGGTCATGACAAAATTCCTGCACAAGTGCATTTGTTGTTGTAGTTGTGTGCTTCCAATTCATTTCAAACTCATAGTGACCCTAAGCCAACCATACCATAGGGTTTTCTAGGCAAGCCTTGTTCAGATGGGGTTTGCCATTACCATCCTCTGAGGCTGAGGGAGTGGAATTTGCCCAAAGGTTCACAGTGGATTTTCATAGCTGAGCAGGGATTTGAACCCTGCTCTCCCAGAGTCCTAGTCCAATACTCAGACCACCATACCATGCATTTCTCTCTATCCACGTTACAAAAACATCATGTTTAAAACTAACTGATGGCAAGGGCAAGGGATGAGAAAGTGAAAAGCGTGTTAAGTAAAATTACCCTCCCATCCCATCTTATTGTGATATCCCCTTCCTTTTTGAAAGATGCTGCTTGCCACAACCTTCTTTTTGAGCATTTCTAGCCTCCCCTCAGAGAGGATATTCTAATCAGAGGAGGATTTTTCACTCTGCAAAGTCTGCAAAGCCCTGAACTAGGTCAGGAGCAAAGAAGATAAGCAGCAGCCAGTGGGCCTAGAATTGCCCAGCCATTCCCCTTTGGGGAACCCTGGGATTGCGGAAGGGCTTTTCCAGACAATCATTGTTTTGTGCAGTGAATGTTCAGAGTTCACTCAGTTATTTCAACAAAGATTCATGTGTGTTATCCAATGTGGTACATCTGTTGCAAGGAAATTGCACTTCCCTACACACTGCTTTATTTCGTATCTGGAAAAATATGATCCCCTCCAGAAACATGCACCATTTAGTAGATCTTGTTGCATGTTTGAAGAGCTGCATGCCCTTTAGCACACCTGTTGGGTAATGGCCACTGTCCATTTCAAAGGCATAGCTGTGCTAGTTTCTATCAGTAAACCAAGGAGGGGTATGGAAAGTGATTCATTTATTGCTGATTATGTGTTACATGTAAATTGGCTGGATTATCCTTTCTTATTTTATCTTATTTTATTTTTTTATTTTTGTGCAATGGCTGGCTGCTAAAATACAATAAACTTGAACTTGAACTTGAACTATCAGTAAACAAAAGGGTCTTGTAGAACCTTTGAGATTGAGAGAAAGAAGAAGTTTGTAGCATTACGTTCTATAGACTCAGTCATTAGCTGACTTGAAGACTGAGTCTATGAAAGCTTATGCTACAAACATCTTTCTCTCAGGCCCTTTTCGCACGGTATTTGTCATGCAAAAGGGCCTCTGGAGCTTTGCGTGGTTGCGAGGACTGTTCCACATGACGTCCTCGCAATTGAGAGACACTGCCGGGACCAGCAGGTGCCAATTGCACAATATATCATTTTTGGCTTCTTGCCAAATGATGCACGAAAATGATGCACTATCACGCATCGCTCCAGGGCCTCACATGCACTTACCTTGAGTGCGGAGCCTCCGGAGACGCGGCCCTCGTGCTTCCTCCCCCAGCGCAGTCTGGGAAAGTATCCGGCTGCACTGCAGAAGGAAGAGGCGGAGCCCTCACGCTGCCTGCTGACTAGCAGGCAACTGCTGCGGAGCAGGAGCAGAGGCGATGCGAGTGCCTCTCGCAAGAGGCTGCTCGCATGATCACCGTGCGCCCACGCCGGAGAAGCTTAATAAGCTGCAGAAAGGGCCTCAGTCTCAAAGCCTACTACAAGATACCTTTGCAGACCCTTGTCCACTTCCTGTACATAACAGGTACGTACCATCAATGGTGCTGATCTTCAGCAGTATCTTCAACACTTTTGTTTCCCCTGCATGATGATTTTTTTAAAACCATTTTTGCCTAATGAAGCAGCCAATGAGCTTTCAAGGCTAGAGCAGTGACTTCTGCACCTTCTGGATGGCCTAATAAAGCTGTCAGCAACATGCATTTGGGATTTGAGATTTTGTTTAATGGTCCTCCTGCAATTTTCAGTGGTAGCACAGAAGTCCACAAGTGAGCTCGTGCACTCCCCTGTAGGACCACATTGAGGTGTAGGTTTATGATCTAACACAATTGCATGGAGTTTATTCACATTTCTGCCCCCATGATTTGTGATTACTGTTGCACTTTACAAGTTGCTTCCATCATATAAATTAGAAGGTGATGAGTACAGGCCTCATACGATCCTCTTGGGTCATGGGCCCACAAGTGGCCCCATATAATCCCACATGTGGAACAGTTCAGCATGTGAACTGGAGGCTGGATTCAGACATAGTTATGTTTGGAAGAGACCTAATGAAACTGACAGGACTTAAGGTAGCCATGGTTCATTGGTCCCATTGATTTCAATGAGTATCCTCTAAGTATGCTAAGTCCAGATGCAAACCCATGTCTGGGATGCTACTGGTGATGAATGACTCCTCCCATCTGCCCTACTAGTCATCAATGGATTTTTAAAAATTATTTTGCAAAGGATGGGGTATATTTTAGTGCAGGTTAATTCATTATAGTATGGAACATTCACGCTGTATGTTCCTCTATTCTTTGTCACTTTAAAATAAAAGTTAATTTTGAATTAAGAGACCAGGTCATTCACATTTCTAGCAAAGACTTTGTCATCTAGCAGCCTTAAAGATACACACTGAACTGGTCAGTTAACTATCACAGAACTCAAGGAGAAAGCACTGCTTGACAGCTACTCAGAAATCACAGATTCCTTCCTTGGTGACAGCAGTATGAAGCAATAATTCTTTTGGATTAATCGATAAGGATGCCACAGAATATGTCATGTATGCTGGAGTAATTCCATTGATTTCTGCTTTTATCTTATAGCAACAGTTGTGGGCATAATCAGCATTGCAAACTTACCAGAGCAGATTTTTGAAAAATCTATCCAAAATACATCTAGGGTTTTTTCTCCCCTGAGCAAGCTTTCTTAACTGACGAAAATAGCTTTCAAAGAAGTAGCCATGTAAGTCCAATGCAGTGTAAAAAGGAAGAACAGGGTTGAGAAAAAAAGAAATGTCGCAAGCATTTTAAGACAAACTAGTTTTTGATTTAGCATGAGCTTTCACTTCTTCGGATGCAGCACTGAGTGGAATTAAGGCCTCCAGTATAGAGCATATTTATACAGCTGTGGGAGTGGGAGAGAATACAATAGAATCCTGTAATATGCAAATCATGTCCCTTGCCCTAAATCTGCAAAGGGCTGGGCAAAGAGCATTGCTGGCATAGAAGGACATCTATCACACTGGAGGAAGAACAAATAAACGCACCTCTGATGTGATGTGGCCCATCTTATTGGCCCTGTAATATTGCTCCCAGAGCAGGTATGGGGACAGAGTTGTCATCTTGGTTTGTTGCAGGATCTTGTCCCTGTATTACCATCCTTCATATATGCTTTGGTTAGACCTCATCTGGAATACTGTGTCCAGTTCTGAGCACCTCAGTTCAAGAAGGATATCGACAAGCTGGAACATGTCCAGAGGAGGGTGACCAAAATGGTGAAGGGTCTGGAAGCCATACCCTATGAGGAACAGCTTAGGTAGCTGGGTATGTTTAGTCTGCAGAAGAGAAGGTTAAGAGGGGACATGATAGCCATGTTTAAATATTTGAAGGGATGTCATGTCGAGGATGGAGAGGGCTTGTTTTCCACTGCTCCAGAGACTAGGACAAGGAACAATGGATTCAGGTTGCAGGAAAGGAGATTCCACCTGAACCTCAGGAAGAACTTCCTGACGGTCAGAGCTGTCCGGCTGTGGAATATGCTGCCTCGGAGCGTGGTGGAGTCTCCTTCTTTGGAGGCTTTTAAGCAGAGGCTGAATGGCCATCTGTTGGGAATGCTTTGATGTGTGTTCCTGCATGGCAGGGGGTTGGACTGGATGGCCCTTGTGATCTATTCCAACTCTTTGATTCTATGATTCTATAACTCTATATATCCTGTTGTGAGCAGTTAAGATTTGGAGGCTGTCTATAGGCCAATGAAAGCCTACCTCCCAGAACCTGTGAGAGGGGTCTGTTATTCATCAGAAGTTGTTGTAGCTCATTGATGATGCATTTGATGAGTCTGAGATGAGTCTCAGCTGTAGGTGACCACTAGACGTGTTGTCATTTTGTGGTTTTGGTCTGTCTTGTAGTAGATGGTTCCCAAGTATGAATCTTCCTTTGTTGACTTGTTTCTTCATCTCCTTAGGTGGGTATTGTGGTTGGAGAAATCCAAGAGTTTTGAGTTCCTGACTTGTGCGTCTGTGTAAATGCAGTTGTATCAGAGGGTTTGGTTGTGAACAATAGATTTGGTAATGTGTTCTGGGTAAAAACTGGAGGCGTGTAAGTATGTGTAATGATCAGTGGATTTTTAGTAGAGTGAGGTGCTTACAAGTCCATTGTGCAGTTGCACAGTGGTGTCAAGAAAGTGAATTTGTTGTGTGGATTGTTCCAGATTCAGATTGATGTAGGGTTAGGCATGTTGTTCAAAGACAGATGCTTGCAGCTGAGTCTGAGTTAATCACTACCTCCTGTTCCACTTTACCTATTCTGCTCTGGCATGTAGAGCTGCCTTAGACAGTGGTTTGTGAGTTTCGCAGTGTACTTGCAAATTAACATTGTGATCACAGATGTCCCATTTTAGAGAACTCACTGCAAAAACACTGAAATTAGCTCTGGAGTGATCACAGCTCTTATCTGTGCCACTGTACTTGATGATTCACTAGCACATTTCAAACAAACACGACCGCACCACCGGTTCAGCAACCATTTTCTTGCCTTGTGCAGACCAGCTCTTTGGATGCTTGTTAGCACGCCTACCACATAACGCATTTCAAAAAGCAGAAGCTCAAAACACCAGCATGCACCAAAAACACCAGCATGCACCAATCACGCACTCATTCAATACAACAGGAGGGGATAAGAAGTATATTAAAATCTACCAAACCTTGGAAAAGCTAATTTTATTGGACTACAACTCCCAGGATCCCCCAACCAACATGGCTACTGCAGTCCCTCATTCTCTGGAATCTAATCATACATCTCACAGTGATTTCAAGTACCTCTGCAAGGCTTTTTGACCCCCAATTGACAACAGCAACCACTGAAAGGTCCTTCTTCCTCCTCTGGCTTCTTTGTGTGAACAGACTGGATTTTTGTGTGAATGGACTGTGAGCTTAATTCCAATACAGAAGACAATATCTTGGTCAGAGACATGTTCAGAAACACTCTGTTCCCTAATTCTGCTCAGTGGCTCAGTATCTGTCTCCATGAGCCACTATTTGGTGCCTGATTCCATCAGTAGGGACTTTAAAGTTGTACTAGAAAAACAAGCAGATTTTAACACATGCCCACCTCTGCGCAACAACAAACAGGGAGGCGAAAGATGCTCCATATTGCTTGTGGAGGGTTCAATACTGTCTAATCATGGAGGATAACTAAGGAGTGTACCTAGGTTTCAGAAGAACAGCGCTTCAATTTTCATGTAGTTTCTCACTTAATAACGTCTTCCCAGTATGATTTATACCACTGCCTTTTGTGTTCTGACAGACTGTCTCTATTCAGTGCCAGTACTATAGGACACATCCTCTGCAAAGAGGTGACTCAGCTGAACCTTTTTATTTAATGAAAGTACCATCAATATAACATTTTATACTGACTTTTTCTCTGGTACAGGCATACTGAGAACATGTCCACTACCTAATATAGGTAACACCAGGCTGTCTTTTAAATCTTAAATTAATGGATGGAAGGAAAAGCTAGAGCTATACTTGGAAGAGCTTGAAATTTTTCAAGTGAAAGAATTGACAAAGCTGCATGCAGAATGAAAAGAAGGGCAATGTTTGCCATAAGAATATATCAAAGAAATACTCACTCCTTAAAAATATTAGATTTGCTTCACAGAATAAATTAGAGGCACCAGCTAGGAATCTGAACATTATACCAAGGATCTAATTTTTCCCCCTTAACAATAGCAGCTAATTTTAAACAGTCTTGTGAAGACTATTTCACACACAAGATACATTCTACACTTTAACTAAACCAAAATGGTGTTAAGTATCCCCCCCCCTTATTTCTCCTTCTTCTTCTTCTGTTAAAAGCACTTTTCTTTCAGTGATTTGTTTTATTAAGTAATTTCACCCAAAACACACACACACACACACACACACACACACAGATAAAAATAAAAAAAAAGCTATGTGCACTTCTGTTGTTCTTCAAGTCATTTCTGGCTTATGGTGATGCTAAGGTAAACCTATCACAGGGTTTTCTTGGCAAGATTCATTCAAAGGGGGTTTGCCTTTGCCTTCCTCTGAGGCTAAGAGAGTGTGACTTGCTCAAGATCACCACGTGGGAATCCATGGCCAAGACAAGATTTGAACCCTTGTTTGCAAAATTGTAGTCCACTATACCACACGGGTTCTCTTGGATGTCAAATTTGCCTCTTTAATGTGGACTTACTTCCAAATAGGTACATAACATGGGTGGGCAATTGTGTGAGGCCTGGGGACCACTGTTATGATCTCAGACCCTCTTGGGGCTGCAAGAATTACCAGAAAATGAAACAAAAAAAAGTGGCTGGAAGCCCACTGCTGGTTCCCCAAAATGGATATTTTTTTACTATTAAACAGTACAGGGATGCTTTGAAGCCTATTTTAGAAGTTAATTGTATACCTGTAGGCTTCTAGGAGTAGCAGTTCAACCTCTTTTTTGGCCAGAAGGTCAATCTGGGTATTTTGGCAATGTCAAAGGACACAAAACTATCCTCCTGTCCTTTTTTTCATTCTGTGTGCACTGTGCCCATTCCTGGAATATAAGCAAAACATTTTCCTGTTACAGCAAAATAATTTCATGGGATTACCTCTAGTGGAGAGCCAGCACGGTGTAATGCATTGAACTACAACTCTGGAGACCAGGGTTTGAATCCTCACTCAGCCTTGAAAACCCACCGACTGACCTTGGGCAAGTCACACTCTCTCAGACTCAGAGAAAGGCAAAGGCAAATGCCCTCTGAACAAATCTTGTCAAGAAAATCTCAGGAGAGGTTTGCTTTAGGATCACCATAAGCTGGAAATGACTTGAAGGCACACAAAAACATCAACCTCTAGTGGCTACAAAGCTCTGGGAACACTAAAAGAATGCAACAAATACAAAATACTTTTCTTTTTAGATGTAAATTTAATATGGCAATGTAAACATTAAATACATTTTTAAAAAACAACATCATTTAGACACATGAAACTGGAATTTCATTCCATGTTACATTATGCAACAGAGGCTTAAGAAATCTTCCTTTTACATCATTCAGTGCCATCCATCTTCACATGCAAAAGAATCAGGCCGTGGGGAAGCAGGCAGTGGGGATTTGATGCTTGGTAAGGCTGCTGTTCTACTTACAAGCGGCTCCAACTCCTTTAATAAAACCTGTGGCAGGGAGATGCTGCATCTGGCTTCTCCAATCACAGTGCAATGAAGGAAAGAGTTCTGCCAGCAGGAGGAGTTCAGCAATCTGATATGAAAGAGAAAACAGTGCTTCTGTAATGGCTTAATCCTGCATAAAAGCATGAGAGGAGCTGACTTTCCTGTCATTTCAGCACCACAAGAGGAGCAGCTAAACCTGCTGAACTTCTTCCTGAGAAGCAATTGCTAGGAAGAAGTAAGACTAGGCACAGCATTGAGGTGCCACAAGGTGCTCTTCTGTTGCTGTCATTTCATCCAAAGATTGACAGCCCTCAGTACATGGGGCTTCTGCTAGCCTCAAGATGCAGCTGCAGTGGTCCACCGCCAAGCCTGCGTCATAATAGGACATAATGGGGCAAATGAATGGGGCAGTGTCTGCTCAAACCCAGGTGGCTACTCATCAACAAGACTGGGCTTTTCCATCCCCACACAGTATTTCCCTTTTAAGGAATGTCCCTGATAGATCTGGGCTGGTGCCTTGAACTCAGAGCCAATAATAATGCTGTGTAGACACGCCCTGTGACATGCATACCAGTGATCTTCCACAGTCCCAAATTTATCACAAGAACATAATACTAAAATGAGAGGCAACTACTTCGGTAGCAAGGGATGGGATCCATTCAAATAAGACTGGTTTATGTACATGACACTTCTTTACTCAACATTTGGCAACTCACAGCTGAACATGGCAACTGCCCACATAGAAAAGCATGGTGTCTGAAGCAACGTCAAGTTGTATCAGCCCTCAGTCTTCTGTAGGTGCTCTCTGATGGCTCTTTTGCAGTTGCAACTCATCACTTTGCAATAGGGCTGAATTTATACAGGCTAAATAATGCATCCTTACCTCAATCCAAGTCCTGTTGGAACCCATGATGTGTCCCCCCTTCTAATGGGAAAGCACTTCTTTTCGATCTCCAAGGGCTTTAAGGTGATTTTTTTAAAAAACTCCAGTTTACTTCACTGTGTTTTTGGGAACAACCAGTTTTTTAAAAACATGCAGTTTGACCCCTGAATTGGGATCACATGGGAGGGTAGGGCAGGACCACAAACATTCACATACATAGCCCTGTACTCATTCACAGGTCAGCATTTCACACACACACCTTCTTTACTGGTTTCACTTTACAGAACTGCAGGTAGGTAATCCAAACAAAGAGAAAACAAACAGTTGGATTAAGTGAATATCCATATGAATTGCAGGAATAAAAAAAAATCTCTGCTGCAGTTGTGTGGCCAGACATAAACGGATACAGCAAACATGTGCACACAGTAGAAATGCTCCCTTGTGTCAATTTGGTTATGTATCAGGAGTCCTGTGTGGCTTTCCAAACTGATTTCAGTTTGGATTAAAAGTGTGTAATAGTAAAAGCATTAAACTGGGACAGGGATACTCTGCAACAGAACTAGCATACAGCACTCATGTAAATTCAGCTGCAGTCACTGAATGAAGAACATGCAAAAGGATTTAAGAGCACCTGACTTGTTGGGACTAGGGCTTGGTAAACTTCTTTTTTTTTTTTTTTTTTTTGGACTACAGTCTCCAAAATCTCTCCACTCTCATGGCCAGTACGTTTTCCAAGTTCTGTCTTCCTTCTTGACTATTTATGTCAACACACAAAGTGATGGTAAAACCAGTGAAGCCAGATTGTCTGAAGGGGATCCACAAGCAAAGGAGTCCACAGCTGCCAGATGTCGAACAGGTTAGGCTTTCACAGTGGAGAGCCATATGGGAAGATGCAAGTTAAGTATGTTGTATGGTAACACCAGTCCTAGTCTTGGGGACAGCATGCTAATTTCAAATAGCATGGAAAACTGGAATCCTGTGTTATTTTTCATTTGAAAAGAAAATTCTAAGAGCTACCAGAGATTACTGGACAGCAATTCCCATCAGCCCCTATTATTAGCTATGCTAATGGCAGCTGCATTCTAGTGAGAATGGCAGTCCAATGTCTGCAGGGCTGCATTTTTCCCAATCTCATTGTAAGTGCTAGACCTTACGCAGCCCTCCTCTCAAAAGAGTGCCATTAACACATGAGGCAGGTATCCACAGGTCTAGGAGGATCCCATGATTTGCAGAAATATAAAACACTGTTTGGAGGGGGAGCCTGTCAGGGGAGGGACCTCCAAGACAGCCCAATGAGAACTGAGTATTCTGAGTGGGCTCAGAACACTGATTCATGGGGGGCAACAGAGAAGGGGAAGGGTCTGACACCCAAAGGAGAGAGGTGGAGCCCTCCATATCTGAAATCCTGAACAGGAACACTCCACCCTGCAAACCTTGGTTGCATATCCTATCCTGTTAACAAGATCCAGAGCTGAATGTCTCTTTTTAAGAGCACCACCAATGCAATTTTTGATCCTCCTTATGTTTTGGTCTTCAACTCAGTATGGTCAATGGTAAGGTACTTCAAGAAATGCAGTCCAAAATATCTGTTAAGACAGGTATTAGATACAGATATTTTCTCCCCACACCCCACCCCTGCCATAAATGATGAAGGATATTTTATGCTTACATAAAAATCTTGATCCAGCAGAGCAACAATTTTCTGTATACCTCTTAAAAGGAGTAAATACATTCCTTACAAATATCACTTTCCCAAAGAGACCATTTCCTCTTCCAGCTACAGAAATGGTTTCCCTCTGGGCATGAAGAAGACTTTGATCAAAGTTATTACCAGATGTAGGTGGCATTTATAAGCAGTTCACAGACACAATGGAAACATGAGAAGAGTTTCATGAAGAGCGATTTTTCCCTCCAGTCATCTCTTCAGAAATACAAATGACAGGAAATTAAAATAGGAACACAGGAAGTTGCTTACAATAAATCTGTCCTCAACCCCATTATCACATCTTTGAAATCTAAACATACTACCTTGGCTGTGTTTTTTTTGTTTTTGTTTTGTTTTCTTATTGCTCTTCAGCCAAGGTGTTTTACATGCTTTTCTGGGACCTTTCACATGTTACCCAGAGTCAACTTGGTTATGTCATCAAACAGACACTTGCTGGAGAGAGCCAATCATGATCATCTGAAGCTCTTTCATGCTATACAATTGTGGCATTTCAACTGCCATGATTCCATTCTATAGGTTCCTGGGATTTGCCATTTAGGAAGGAGTACTTAAAATTCCTAGCCAGAGAGCCCCTCTAGTGCCTCTGATCAAACTACAACCCACAGACTTCCTAAGATGTAGCCAAGACAGTAGTGTCAAAGGCCCCCTGATGAGTGATATGTTGGCAAATGGTTGTTTCTCCCATTTACATCTTACCATTTTTGGATGTAATGTCGCTGAAAGTGAAAGAAGAGCTACCACTCATTGGCTTGTTCTTTGTCTCCATGTGGACTATTCTGTCTATATCCATAATGCAGTTGGCTAGAGATCAAGCAGAGCATGGAATAGTTACTTACTGGGATGACACATTTCAGAATCCCTCCAGCCAGCACAACCATTAGCTAGGGTATTCCAGGTATTGTAATAATAAAAAAAACCTTTCCAAGCTCAGGTTTCTTTATTATGCAATTTTACTCTAAGACCAACTTAATGTTTCTTTAAATTCCCACTTCAGTGCTCTCTCTGATCAAAGTCCTTTGTGAGAACATGTGGCAGGACTTCTCTGGCAGCACACCAACTGTGGAATTCTCTTCCTGAGGAGATTAAACTGGCCTGTTTCTTGTTTAGTTTTAGGGAGGCTGTTAACACTTTGTTGGCCCTCCACATTTGCGGGTTTGATTTCCATGGATTTGATTATTTGTGAGTTTCTTCAATTCCTCTGCCTCCCCCAACTTTAGGTGCTTCTTTTCTGGGGGAACCTACCCTCTCAGGGGCTCAAATCAGGCCATGTGGCCCTTTAAAAACTTATCTCTGGTCCTCCTCCTCCTCCTCCTCCTCCAGTAGCCACTGTCTGGCCAGCTAAGGGTAGCTCACAGAGCAATTTCTCAGCACCACAAACCCTCTCCCAGTGCCCCCCACACCCAAGGATGGAGATGGACAAGAGAGAGGAAGTATAAGGCCACCATGCCAACCCACCCCTCCTCTCTCTCCTTTCCCTGACCTGGTTTGGACTGTGGGTGAATGTTCTCCCCACTATGTCTTGCCCCCCACCACAGACAGACAGACACATACACACACACACATTTTGATATTTGCAATTTTTCCACTTTT
This sequence comes from Cyclura pinguis, assembly GCA_030412105.1. Classification (NCBI taxonomy): domain Eukaryota; kingdom Metazoa; phylum Chordata; class Lepidosauria; order Squamata; family Iguanidae; genus Cyclura; species Cyclura pinguis. The sequence goes on from CM059599.1 coordinate 127,706,710, forward strand.
GCGGGGATCATGTGACCCTAACCCTAGCAAATGTGGAGGGTTGAATGTATTTTCAAGGAGTTACTTCTGTTCTCAATTGTTAATATTATTTTTCTTCTGCATTTGATTTGGCTGTGTGTGGTATTAAAATTTGAAGGGAAAAAAAAGGAAGGAAGGAAAAGGAAGGGAAAAACAAAAATGCTAGGTCATCTTGCTGGTCCAAAAGGTAACTCAGAGATAATTTTATTAATAAATAGATGCCATCACAGATCACTTGTACAAGTTAACCACAACACTGATTGACAGAGAGAGAAATACATAGGAATGGTTAGTACATAAGGCTATACAAATACAGTTTCTCGCCATATTTTACTAACAAGCCTATTTATTTCCTGACATAAGCACATCATTGGAAGATCAGAAGATCAAAGAACTGGCTAAATAAGACATTCGTGAACAAAAGAAAGGAGGCTATATTTTAAGACACACAAACTGACAGGATGTGTTGACATAATTATATTATTTAAAAAAAAACCCCCACAAGGCTGTAATATAATGAAAATAAAATTGAAAGATTTCAAGCACTTTACAAAATTTTAATATGAAGCCCAACTTTGCACTTAAAATCAAATAGCAATGAGCAGTCAGTTGAGCAATGTGGTACAGGCATAGAAACAGGACAGCTTTTCATCCAATCTTGCATTCTAGCAACATGCTCCCATTGCCAAAAAATAAAAAATGTAAGGCATCTTGACAATGCTGTGTATTTTGCCTATCACAAACATTATTGTAACTAAAAGCAGCTAGGATTCAAGGTGCTACTTTATGCATGCTCAGGAACTTGCATGTGCACAGTGGAATGGATAGCACAGTGGACTTAAGCCTTTTCCACACACACACACTTGGAAGAACAAATTTGTCCCACCCCACCATAAAGAAACTGCTTTTGGGACTTCCCTGAGCTCTGACAAACTCAACAGGGCTCATGTATGCATTTTGTTTTTATTTACATTTGCACTATTAGAGCTTCTTCATAGTTGGTTCTGGGCGGCTTCTCTTTCACTTCTCTTCTTCTGTGTTTTTAGGACTAATACTTGAACTATTTTGTCATCTGCATCCAGAGACTCCAAACTGTACTCACAGAGAGGGCATTTGACCAAAGAAGGGAAACCCTCACAAATATTGCTTGTGTACTGGAGCACTTGAAATTCAGAGCCAGACACTAAGTCAAGTCCTTTAGCCCCCCAGTCCAAAGGAAACCAGGGCCAAACATGTTATACTTATTGTCTCAGAAGCGTCTAGGTATACCCATCCCCCTCAACCACCCTCAAATTAATTAATCTGGAAACCTTATGAGCTGGGAGGCAATACAGAAACGCTTTAAATAAATACTTTAAATACATTACAGCTGTCATGGAAGGGTACAATTTGACCTCGATCTCCGTGGATTCTGTATCCATGGATTCAACCAACCACAGATTGAAAATATCCCCCCCCCAAAAAAAAACCCCACAAAAACAAGTTTGATTTTGCCATTTTATATAAGGGATGCCATTTTTCTGCACCATCGTACATAACGGGACTTGAACATCCACAAATTCTGGTATCTTGGCGGAGGGCTTAGAACCAAACCCTAGCAGATACAGAGGGCCCACTGTATTCGTTCTTAACTTTGAATGCAGCCAGTTTCAATGCCACTGGGCTCTCCCCAGCCACCCCTCAGAACTCCCCGGGGGACACCACTGTTGGCCAGAGTGCAGCTGGGAAGTAAAGAAACTCTGGCTGAGTTACTGCAAGTGGACATTGCTCTGCCTGTGCAGTTCCACATCCTCCAGTGCCGAACAACTATCAAGCCCCAGGAGGAGGTGATTCAGATCATGGAGAAGCAGCAGGTCTCAACTTGGTCATGGTAGAAGAGAAAGAAGAAATGAGGGTGCATTCTCAAATGAAGAACACCTGTCTTTTCCCTCCCCTGAGAGCTCAGAGCAGCCATATCTTCATGGACTGAATCACCTCCCCTCATCCTTCCCCACAAGAAAGTGATAGAAATATGTGTTCCTCCTGAGGCTTGACAGCTGCTGGGCATGGGAGGTTTTGAGATGGAGTGCAAGAGCAAGAGAATACCCTTCTGTGCCCTGTCCAAAATAGGACATAAGCATGTGTAAGTAACTGAAAGGATGCCAGCGTCTGCCTTCCTAATTATGCACTACACTCAAAGTAAGAATTGCCCAACACTCTATACATCACCCTCTAATTATCCTAGATGCAACTTCACACAGCACCAGGGGTGGGAATCCAGACACTGAACTGCACTGCCTACATTGGCCAGGGCTGATGGGACTTGCAGTCTAATGACATTTGGGATTCTGCATAATTCCCACCCTCCTGCTACACCTTAAACTAATCTGCAGTTAGCTATGTGTTACACTTAATTCCCATTGAAATGAATAAGAGTTAAAGTAATAACTAACTCGCCCTAAGACAGCTTAAGCACAACAAATTTTCTCTGAGCATGAACTTCAAAAGTATCTCTCTTTGGGACAGTAGCATAGAATGTGAACTTCACATACAAGCACCTATGGTTCAAATTCAGATTTGAAGTTAGGGTTCAGAATTTATGTAAACTGATGCACTGGAATATCCAAGTATTACTAGTTCTACCTAGGAAACAATTCTGAGTGGTGCCAAAAGTTTAGTTCCGAAAAGAAGCTAGTCCAGCCTGAATCCTGCCAATGTCCTCAAAGGAGATCTTCCAACTACAAGAGATGCAAAATCAGCAGAATCTGAGTCTATGCATCTGTATTTGTAACATTTTTGCTCTACTCATGCTACTGGCAAGTGTACTGGAATGTGGGGACTGCCAGCTGGACACTTGTACATCTGGCAATTCATAAAGAAGCAAAAGAAAACATCCCTATAGAATTAGCCACAAATTTAGGTCCAAACAGAAAAAGAAAAGTGTTACAGAACTATTTTGACAAGAAGGCTTCCAAAAAAAGAATCTCTCAAAATTGGCACAGTAGTGGGGCTCCAAATGATACATAAAACATTAGGCTGCAATCCTCTGCACTCTCACCCAAAATTAGGTCTTACTGGACTTAAATGAAAGATGCAGAGGATTGTATTGTTAGTGTTCAATCCCACACTTTTCATTCAAATCAGGGAACAGGATGAGGCTTTCCAAACATTGTTGGATTGCACCTTCCGTAATCCCTCACTATTGGCTATGCTAGCTAGAGGTACTGGCTGTTGCAGTCTAATAACATTTGGAGGAGTTACATGTCCCTGATTTATAAGCATCAAAGATGTACCACTGGGATAGAATGTGTTATCCTTACTACTGATTATGGCTCATCACAGGAAGATCCTAAACACACCAGCCTAATCCAGCACAACCAGGTAAAGTGACACATTTTGCAGGCAGAAAACAATCCTTCTGTCTCTTGTAAAGAACCCTCCTTATATCACCTTCCCTTTAAGGCAACAGAACTAATAACCTGCTTAAAATTCTGGCTTACGTGCCTTCACAGGGTCTGGTTACATTCTATGGCACTCTACAGTTTTTATCCTTTGTTCTACAATTAATCTCATTGATTGCAAAAAGACTGTAAGGTAGAAGAATAATTATTAAATGTATAAATATAAGTTTTGGCAAATGCATGGCTCAAAGTAACAGACCCTCACTGGCTTTTTTTTCCCTTCTAGAGTTGAGATATGTTTTGTTGAATGATTCATGGCAAATCCTCTCTCTGAGCTTTGTGAAGAAATGATTCTTTGTTTCCAGTCAAAGCAAAGTCCTCGGTCCTAGACTGAGGTGTCCTGTGCAGGGGCATTCTTGCCTCCATAACCTGCAGCAGCATGCCAGCCAGATGAGAAATGAGATTTGTATTGATTTTTCAAGGAATAAAATACACCAGGGCCCATCTACAGCAATGAGCACATTTCCTCCACAATTATTAAATACTCTTTGGGGGAAAAACAGAAACCCTGTTCTTTCTTTCTTTCTTGATTTTGGAGAAGGGTTTTTTTTTTCTTTTTTTGGGGGGGTGATATTTTTGCAGCTCAACGCTGCTTATTTTCTTGTTTAATTATGTTGAAGGTCTGCACCCCTCAGTTCAGAACCATGGATGCTTTGACAGTGCATGCTATACAATCAGATTCAGCTACCATTTTGAAAATACGAATCATTGTTCTCATGGAACATCACTACCTGCTACAAGAATGGTCCCTGGGATTAGCTTCAGATATGTTTCCAAAGAAGGGAGACCACCCAGTATCACCACCACCACCACCACCATCACCATTTACCCCAATTCATATCCACCGTCTAATTTCACCTCTTCGGTGTCAAGCAAAATATTGATGGTGCATATTGGCTTGTATCACAGTGATCCACTAGGGAAGGTGTTGTGTGCTGAACAAAGATTTCATTCACCCAGACAACATGCTTGCTGAATCTTCAAAGAACCTTTTTAAGGCTCTGATTCCTATTTGAGAGAGAGAGGGGGGGGGACAAATTACATCATTATTTCTTTACTCACCTCCCCCTTTGTATGCTTTTTCATTTCCATAATGACTTAGAGTGGCTAGCACCAAACATTAAAACAATAAAACACCAAAACACACAGTTAATCCTCCCAACACACATAATTATATCAAGATTTTTTTTTAAAAAAACCCCTTTGAATGGCAGGAGTTAAAAACATGAAGAAGCAGAACAAAACCCAGCATCAGAGGCCAAATCAGCTAGACTGAAAGGGCTTTTAAAACAGCTGTTTTTGTCATGTGGTGTAATGGTTTCAGTACTGGACTAATACATTGGGGGACTAGGGTTTGAATCCCCATTTAGCCATGGAAACCTACTTGGTGTCCTTTGGGGATTCACTCTTTGGCCATTTCCGCACTAGACTGTCATAGTGCTATTATTCCACTTTCAACATCCTATGGAATCTTGGGGTTTAGCATTTAGGAAGGGACCTCAAAGGCCCCTCCCTAAACTGCAAACTCCAGGATTCCATAGGATGTTGAAAGTGGAATAACAGCACTAGAACAGTCTAGTGTGGAAATGGCCTCTCTCAGCCTCAGAGAAAAGCAATGGGAAACCCATTCCAAACAAATCTTGCTGAGAAACCCCAGTGACAGGGTTGCCTTAAGACTGACACAAGTCAGAAATGACTCGAAGGAATACAACAGTCTAGGAGGACTCATTTTCAGAGCTTGGCAAAGGACACAGCATTCTAGAAAGTTCATGCCTGTCCTAGTATATATCTACTAAACTTCAGAAAACACAGATCAGTGACTTTGGATTTTGAATGGACCTTATTCTTACAGACAGATATGGAAGAAGGTCATCCTCAAGGCACCCTGATCCATCACACTGGGCATTTTGTTGTTGTTCAGTAAAAGCATCACAGTAAGGCTATGTGCCGTGGTACCAGTGGCTGAGATACAACTGCTTGTGTGCCTTTCCAAAAGGGTACCTATCCAGGAAAAGCAGGCAGGATTGTTAATCCTAAGAGTCAAAACAGTCAAGCAGGTTTCGTAGCCCAAACCTGCATCTCCTATGAACAAACACTAAGCTTGATCAGTTCCTCAAGGAGACTCCAAAGGATTCAGCCATAAATGAGTTTGCAATTCTTTGTTACAGACAGAATAAACCATGTTTTAATCTGTCTATACTCCAAGTGGATATTAAAAAAAGCAACAAATTTCAAAGGCAGTGATCCCCTTTCCAGTGATGAAAAGTTAACTTCTTGATGCTCTATCAGAGTTAAGCCCTAAAGAGCTTGATTACAATCAGCTGAGTGATAACTGGGCACAACTTAGTCTGAATCATTCTAGTCCTAACTAGAATATGCATCTTCATAATCTTCAGGAATCTTCATAATTCTTAAAATCCTAGGCTTGGTCCCAACTCGAGCAGACTCATCAAATCAGTGACTTACCTAAGTGCTGTCTTACTAAGACATTGATTTGATGGCTTTTCTCTAGTTTAGATTGAGCCCAGGGGGTTAACAATCATGAATATAACTATTCCACTTATTTCAAGTTCAGATGCTGACTAGAACATCTCATGCACCTTCATTTTCTCTCCCCTCCTCAGATCACAGAATCCACCATCTGCTAGGAAAGAAATGGCACTTCTAAAGTGACATGCAGAATATCATTATGCCTTAGATCATGAAATATTCACCTTTGATGCCAAACTAGGTTTCAATCCAAGAAATGTAAAGACGGTGTTGCTTTCCTTGGATTCAAAGAATGAGTCATAATCCTAAAGACAAGGGGAGAAAAAAAAAAGAAGTCACATGTTGATGCCTCAACCCACTTATATTCAGTCAGAGGGGCAGAATAATTGAGTTACTGATATATAAAAAATGTGCCTAACACTGCTACATAAATGAGTGCAATTCCAATCTCCTAATAACTTGACAACATCTTCTTTCGTTGCTGATACACACACACACACACACACACACACACACAAAGATCCAGCGATAATACATATTTTACTCTGCAGGACTGTCCCAACAGATCAATACAGATCAAAGGAGCAAAAAGGATTGCCTGACATGGAAACAAGTTCGTCTAACATGCAATCCAAATTGGAAGTGAAAATATATCTTTACTATAAGAAGAGAACTGCTTCAGCATTTCATCAAAAAGCATCAGAGCATATACACTGCCATAGTTCCAGTATATACCTTAGAAACCAGTTCTGCAAGCTTTCTTCACCACTGAATTCATATTTAAGGTCAGTGTTTAAAGGAAGGGAACAGAATTTGCTGTTTCTGGTCAGAATAGCTAAAGAGTCAAACAAAATAGCTAAAGACTCAAACAAAAATGTCTGAAAAGCTCAATTCTCTGCATGTCTAACCAGAAGCAGGTCTGAGTGAGTGAAGTCAGGTTTAGTTCCAGAAATAAGTGGGCATAGGATTGCCTTGCGGAGGCCCCCAAAATATTGCAAAGAAATGCATAATCTTAAGGCAGATGCCTAAATAAAAACCAAAAATCAAATGCAGATCTAGCAAAGACACTGTGCTATTTCATAGCTTTAACAATAGTAATAATAATAACTGTTGCACAGTTACACATTCATAAGCTTGTTACTGCCCTGGCTAGCCCGAGCTTGTGGAATATAAAGATATCTCTTGATATCAATAATTCGGTCTCACATACCCATTCCCCTCCACGTGCTTGTGAGGCCCCCGGACAAGCACGCATACAGGCTCAGCCGATAATCGCCATAATATTCCAAAACAATACAGGCAGGCCAGAAATAGCTTCAGGAGACCTCAAAGGCAAGTACCTTCATTAAATATGCACGCAACTTTCAAAAGATCCTCTGCCCCGCGCTGGCAGCTTGACGATCGAGCTATACAACGCTCAAGTACTCCGTGTTTGCATACTGGCTATCCTATTGACAATTTGGCTGTAACTCAATCATTCAAATTCTGACCTTTCGGAGGCTTTGTCTACAGCCCTAAATCCATTGTTTTCCCCAAGTCCGACCTAGCCTGCGGTCACAATTCTCCTTATAAAAACCCCTGACTTTGAGCTCTTCCTCGGATCGCTCTTGGCTTCCATCCCGCCTTGCTGTCGCTTTGTCCAGCGAGCCTTCCCCTCAGCTCCACGTGCTGAGATCCACACTCCCCAGCTTCTCTGCTTCCAACCGGGCTTCAGGACAGGTGAAGTATCACCCAAACCAACAACTCCTCTAAAAATCCCTCTATCCCACTCCAGCCTTTATTTCTCTAGTTATCTTGTGTGAGTGTGCCGCATACACTGTTTGATTGTGTTTTTAATAAAACATCATTTATCATTTCAACTTCTGTGTGCTCCTTGACTCGGCCTGACCCCGTAAACATAGGGTTCAAGATCTCGCTACGTTACCCTGCCTCTCGTATTGCTAGGCTGTGCTCTTGACTAATTTCCCCAACTTATAAAATTGAGAGCGCACATAGGTGTCCCTCCCGGGACCCCCAGGAATCAGGGTAACAACCCAGAGTTACGTACTTGTGACTGTTTCATATTCAAGATCTCTATGTAGCCTGTTGTTTAGGGGATATGTAGGATATGTGACAGTCTCCCAATCTCCACTTACCAGAGTGCAGCCACTGTGATTAATGGGGGTCAATTCACCCGTCAACTGGGAAGCAAGTCACAGATGGTGACCCTCTCCCCATGCAAGCAATCTCTTGCACGAGGGAGAATTACATCAGGGTCCTATTTCTGCCTGTTGCACTGAAGGGCACTCATGAGCGGAGATGGGACCACCAGTCAACTGCTTCCCGATGGAAGTCAGTTGCAACGGCTGCTTCCCAATAAGTGCGAATTGAACGGGGGATTGGGGCAGGATTCACAGCATTAGCACCATAACTAGAAGGGCTGAAGACCTTCCTCTTTGATGCACCATCTTATGCCACTAAGTTGTGTTTAGGGTGCTGAGATGGGTAACGACTGGTGGGGTGCTGGAGATTTCATTCCATGTGTTGCTATAGTGTCATGCTTATTGTCTTCGTCTCTGACTGTGTATGTTGATGTTCCACCCTTTGGTGAAAGGGCATTATAAGTAAACATTATTATTGTTGTTGTTATTGTTGGTGTTATTAACTATGTTGTTTTTAACTATGTTGTTTACACATAGCTAAATCCCATACCGGATTCTAGCTAATATCCTGATAGGATTAAGGGTAACATATTAAACATCAGTAACTGGGGAACAACTAGGACTTGCAACAAAATGTTGTGGTATGTAGGCACCTATTTAATGTTGTGGCCAACCATGATGCTCCATTCAGGCCCTCTCTCCAGTTTTCTATCTCCTCCAGCAATTGGTAAACATCCCACCCCTTGTGCATTGAACATACCCAGTATTCACTGTCCTGTTCTGAACCGTTTATTTCCCACATGATATTTTTTCCCCACTTTCTGTCTGCCCTTCTGCAAACGTCCAGGTTTTCTCTACCTTCCTGATACGTGCCTCTTGTGTGCAGATGGTACTGCTTTGGTTACATAGGCCCTTTCCACATGTGGGGGGGGACAGGTGAAAACGCCCAAAAATGGAGCTTACCGGCAGCCGGGTAAGTCTGTCGCGATGCGGAGCAGCGCAAGCTCGCTGCTCCGCAGTCCTCCGGCATCCCAAATGGCAGCTTCCGGTTGGTGGAGGCTTTCCACCAACCGGAGAAGCTCGCCAGCTGGAAGCCTGCCCCCGGCAGATCTGCAGGCACGCACTTGCGTGCGCCTGCAAATCCGCGTCAGAGCCGGGCGACGGAGCGGCACGGGGCTGCGCGCTCCGTGCTTTTTAAAAACCTCGAAAAAGAGGTTTTTAAAAAACACGCAGCGCGGCTAGTTCCGGCCGCTCCTGAGTGGATTCTGGTGTGGAACTACAAAAAGTAGTCCACGCCAGTCCACTCTACGGTGTAGAAGACCTCCGTGAGAGGTCGCTCTGCACCATTACAGAAGCCCGGTGTGGAAATGGCCATAAGGACAAGGGTTGCAAGAGAATGAGTCCACAATTTACGTAGAGGATTTGAGCCTTACCAAACTGTCAGAGAAATGCTGAGAATCACCTCAAGTAGTACTAATGCACTCTATGGTATAACTGGACCCTTCTGCGTACCCTCCAGCTATTCTGATTTGGCAGGGACACTCCCAATTATTCCTTGGTTGTTCCACTTTTTCAGCAGCTTTTAAAATGTCCCAGTTTCTCTGTCCTCCTCCAACTTTCCCCCTTTGTCCTCAGCTTTCTTCAATTGTTGCAAAAGTTGTTTTGCTCTCAGGGGAAACAGGAGGGGCAGAATCCTGTTCTTCCCAGTAGGCTCAGGCAAAGGCAAACTGGTGCAGCCTTTCCCTGCTTCTGTGTTCTTCCTCATTAATAATTTTTGCCATTTTGACTACGTGCTGATGTTGCTCACTCACATGTGTCTCGGTGCTCATCTGTGAAATGTTGGAGGATACGTTTTTGTGTCTATTTAGGCACAGAACAGCTGCACTGCCAGTGCTGCTCTCTTTTTAAAATGCTCCTGGTGGGGGGATGGAAACAGAAAGTGAAGCAATAGAAAGCTCTAAATCCCAGTACAGTGAACATACAGCACAGACACAATATGGCCCTGGGGCCATATGCAGCCCATATGCAGCCCTTCTCAAAGCTGTTTTTGTGGCCCTTGAGCCCTTCAGAACAGTGGCCCATTTTTATTGCTGCCCCCGCCCCCAACTACCTCTCCTGGAAGCCTCCAAGAATGCTGTATCCATTTTAAGCTTCTTAAGCTGCCTTGAATCCCAGACTGGGAAAAAGATGGGATATAAATAAATGTCGTAGTAGTAATGACAATTCACTCTTTATATAAATTGCAGGGGGTTTCTGTGTAATCTTAAGTACTTAAATTGAAAAAACAAACAAACAATTTTTCAAAACCAGAAATGGATTTCTGGTCATATCCAGTTTTATCTTCATTTGGGGGGGATTTTTGACAGTCCTCCCAGGCCCCAGAGTTCCCTGCCCTGATACAGAGATTGGAGAGGATTAAAGAGTGAATGGGCTGTGTCTTGGTCTTGGCAACCTCTCTTTCTCTACCCAGTCACTCTTACAAGCATACACAGCCTGTTCCATGATGGGTGGCCACATAGCAGTTCTCCTAGATGGGACATGCAGTGACATTCTCTCTACTTAGTACCTTGCTAGTAACATTGTAATTCTACCTTACATTTGCATATGTCTTCTTTTAGTTTTTGTGGAGGTTGGTATGCCTTTCCTTTTACTGCAATGACCAAAGCCCCTCCAATGTATTGTTGCAATAGCCGCCCCAGTGGCCAATTCCATTGCTGGTGGAGAGCAAAGGGGATTGGAGAAGCATCTAGACCAATGACATCATCTGCTGAGACCTTCAGAGGACCCCAGAAAATCTGAGCAAATGTCCTTGGTTTGCACCTGGCTATGAAGACACAGCCAGACCCTTTCTGATCCCCTTTGCTTTCCCTCAGTGACAGAATGGCCATGAGGGAAAGGGCTATTGCAGTGACATGGTAAGACCAAGGGGTGATGACAAGGGAGCCCTGGTAGAGTTGTGTACATGGAAATTCTTATGCTATACATGACCATGCAGGACCTTGGTCACACCATATGCTTTCCAGGCAATCAAATTAGTTTCTAAGAGGAGCATCTCTGAAGTTATTAACTGTATTTCAGCACAAAAAGAGCTACAAAAGGGGTTTAAAAACAGCTTGTGTTGAACAATAGATAGGTCTAGGGATTTGAATTTGGTTCTCCCCAGTCCTTGCGCACCACCTCAACTATTCAGGAGGAATGAGGGGACTGTGCTCAGTTGCAAGTGCTCTATATGTGATGTGGTGGACTGGCCATTCCCCCCCCCAAATGTGCCAGGAATCAGTACCATATCTGTGCCCATCAGCTAAAGCTTGTTTCTTTCTTTCCTGAAAACCCTCCATGGACCGACAGCTGATGGCTTATGGACCAGAATTGATCCATAGAACTGATGGCTTATGGACCAGAACTGATCCAGTACTTTGAGTAGCACTATTCTGGGCTACTTTGAGCCAGGCACTCTTAGTCAATCCTACCTCACAGGCAGCTTTGTTCTGAGGTGAAAGTGATGGGACTTCTTGGAGGCAAACAAAGGACAGAAATAAACACATTTAGGTGGATCACATCTTGTGGCTACCTCAGATGTTGTAGGGCGATAACTTCTATCACCCCTAGTCAGGTAAGCCAGCAGTGAGCAGTGCTGGGAGTTGCAGTCCAGTGCCACCTTTTCATTTTGTTGGCAAATGCAATTCTAATCAATCTTAGTAATATTATTCGGGAATTAGTTAAACTACAATTAGACGTATAAATGCTACACATTGTAGCAAACAGACAGAGTATCTTGCACAAGTTACAAAAGCAGGGTGAAAAGAGAGAAAGAGGGAGAGAAATAACACCTGATGCGTAACAGCTGAGTCTTCTCAAAGACTTAATACACTGTCTTGCTCACAACAGGACTCACTTCCAGGCTGAAAGGCCAATACAGTTCTGTGGGAATCACAGATGAAACTCTCAGCACTGCTCTCAAGAACTGATATTCTGACAAAGCCTTCAGAGTAATTTATAGGCTCACTTAGTTTCTGTGTGCGATCTATTTACTGCTTTCCCTGTTTCACTAACAACCTTAGGCTTTGAATAGAGCCTTTGTTATTAAAGACTTAAAAGATTAAAAAGGCGAAGTGCTCTTCCACTGTTCATGTGCAAACAACGTGGGCTAAAATGCCATTCTACCACAAACCCATTTAGCAAAGCAGGCTTTTATAGGAACCCCAATACTGACATTTTCCTGTATTGTGCCAATATATCATTAACATAACAAGTAATCACCTGGGGAAGCATTTCAAAAGGAATATACAGGTACCTTTCCTGAGCATATACAAAAAGAATAGCTATGCTGTGCATATCCAAGCTGACCTTTTTCTGGCAGGTTAAACTAGTCTTGTGAGTGCTTTAATTAATATCCTTGGCGGAAGCCCTTATTCAAATTGTCTTGAGAAAGATTTTTGCAGGGTACCCCATTCATGGGGAGAACACTGTGTAGTGGTCTGAGTGTTGGAATAGGACTCATGACACAAGGGTTCAAATCTCCACTCAGCCACAGAAACCAACTGGGTTACTTTGGGAAAGTCACACATTCCCTCAGCCTTAGAGGAAGGCAATGGAAAGCTTCCTCTGAATAAATCTTGCCAAGAAATCCCTGTGATACATCAGTCGGAGTCTATGTGAAGGCACATAACAAAAACCTCATAGATCCATCACACACACACACACACACACACACACACACAGCTTCCCATGCTGTTATTTCTGTTGTATATACCCTGTCTTTCTTTATACTTGGAGCATTCAAGGGCACTTAAGTGTAAAATCAGATGTCCCCATTCCTATCAGCCAGATGACTTCAGTCCCTATCAGCACTATCCAGAGGGACCAATGACCAGGCATTATGTGAGCTGCACCTCAGCCACACCTGGAAGATCAGAGGTCTGTCCGTTTCCACAAAAAGCAGTACAACAAAAAACACAAAGAGGATATAAACAGAAGAAGACTGAAAAGACAAATACAAGGTGCTTTAGATTATATTTCAGAGGAAGGACCTGACGAACTCCATCTGAGTGCCTTTTGCCTAAGAAAACCCTATATCATTATAATAGGAACACTAGGCAACCTGAACACACACATAGTAGTGAGAGGAATGGCTGAATAGCACCACACACACTAATTCCTCTATCCAGTGATGTGCAGAGGGCTGATCCCCAGATAAAATGCAGTTATCACAAACCAGCCTACAGTGGAATGTTCCCAGTTCTTGGCCACTATACAAACCAAACTAAGTCCAGATCTACAATATAAAAGAAGCAAAGAAAGATAAAACTGCTGTAAGGCAGGAGCATACATAGTGGAATTAATTTATCCAGTTAGCATGAAGTAGTGACTAAGAAACTGAATAGCTTAAGCACTTGCTTAAAATGTTGCTTAAGCAGTTAACATGCTATGAGGTTTCATAGTGGAATCTGCCTCCATGCACTTCACTTTGAGTATCTGGAAGCAGAGTTAAGTTTACAAAACTTAGGCTACAAACTTCTTTCTCTCAGTTAGTCTTAAAGGTGCTATAAGATCTCTTTGCATCAATAAATTCTTGTTTCCAAACCCAGGACTGACAGTTAGGGGAAGGATTCATTCTCTCCTGCAAATCCTCCTTTTTCACTCCTGTCTATGCAGTTTTTCAAAACCCACTTCCTAAACACGTTCTGTCAGTAAATCAGGTTACTCTCAGCACCCTTATGTGGGAACAATTTCCACTTCATATGGCTGCCAATCTACTATACAGATTGTTAACACCAGGGTAGGATATCCAAATATCTTTGAAAACCAAAATACTGTACAGACCTCCCTCCACATTCATGGGTTTGACCTTTGTGAATCTGATTAGTTGTGAGGTATGCATGTACCTTTCCCCTTCCATTCTTCCCCTCCCATTCTCTTGCCTTTTGCCCAGACTCACATGCTTTCCTTTTCTATGCTTGGGCAAAAGGCAAATGAATAGGAAGAGTAGAATGGGGCGACCCCTGCACATGTCTCCTCCCCATGCAGGGCTGCCTCTTCCCATTCATTTGCCTTTTGCCCAGGCACAGAGAAGGAAAACATGCGTGCCTGGGCAAACTGCAAGGTAATGGGAGGGGGAGAATGGGAGGAGGGAGCACCTTCCTTCTTCACATGCAGGGCTCCCCTCTCCCATTTCCTTGTCTTTTGCCCAGATGTGGAGAAGAAAACACACATGCCTGGGCAAAAGGCAAGGGAATGGGAGGGGAAGCCCTAGAAGAGAATGGGAGCGGGAACCTGGGGAAGGAAGACACCCACATGCATTCCCTTGTTTGCTTACTTGGGCAGGAGGTGGTATTTGTGCTTTTGTGTTTGTGTTGGTGTTGTCGTTTTACTTTTGCAAGGATTCTGAACAGCAAACCCTTGCAAAAGTGGAGGGGCCACTGTATATACATGCCAAGTAGTGTGATTAGGATTACTATAATCAAATAGGACATGCTGCTGCTGATCTCCAAAATCTGGAAGGTCCCAAATTGTCCATTCCTACTCCAAAGGAATCCATACCTTCTCCTTCTGTACATATACAGAAGTAAATCAACAGAAACGTAATATGTACCACAGGGTATTTGAAAGCAGAACAGGGAGAGAGAGTTGAAAAACAGAAAGCCAGTTAAGTTCATTATATTTTTCCATCTAATGATTTTCCACATTCTTCTTCCAGGACTGACTTAAACCTTCCACACTAGAGATCAATAATGTGATTAAGTGAAATAGGCCCACCAGATGTGATTTGCTGCCTGCAGTATTTATAAGGAAGGACATGAAAGTCATCTTGTTAACCACCTAGAAAGATATGCAAATCAGCTTGGGAATGTGTTTGCCTTCTTCCCAGGAGCTCAAAAAATATTCAGTGCAGCAATGTTACACATACAGTTCACTGAAGTAAAGCAACCTCCCAGCATGATAACCGAGCAGAGCTGTGCCACTGCTCTATTTGACCCAGCATACAAACAGGAGAGCAGAGGACAAAGGGTTCTGGGAAACTCTAACTAAATTTAATTAGCTTTGCCCCAACTGCCACCTAGATTCCAGGCCTCAAAAGAAAGCTAATGCTAAATTCACTGGAGTTCAGCTAGTATTTATCAATTGGCAACGTGCACACGTTTTCAAACAAGCAGAGTCTTTATCCGTAAGCTCCCTGAGAGTAGAGAGATTCACAATTTAAGAAGGACAAGAGGAACACAAAACTATTACAAAAATATTTATAGTATTATTTGGAGGTGACAGATTCATCAATGTATATTAACCAATAGCTTCTGATTAAGCCTTGCATGCCTTCTTTTGGGTACCCAGCCATAGTGTGACTGAACCTGGGTCACTTGTGGAATGAGGACAAGGTATGAAAAATAAGAGTTTGTTGAAAATCAGCTATCCATTCTTCCCACTCTTCTCTGGAGAGATACAGCTGGTCACAACAGCTTGCCCAGATAAGTAAAACTGGACTTTGTGGTATGCCATGTTTTGCTGCAAAGTAAGACCATAATGAATACCAGGTGCTGTAAGCTATATTTCAGAGGAAGGAACTGGCAAAACCAGCTCAGCGTATTCTCTCCCTAAGAAAACCCTAAGAAACTCATGAGGTTGCAGTAAGTTGACAGGCAATTTAAAGGCACGTACACACACACATACAAGAACAGTGAAGGGATTACTCAGTTAACAAAGCCCTTGACAAAGAAGCTCTTTTTTACAAAGTCTTTTTACAGAAGTACCACCTACCCCCCCCACCCCCCCTTTCTTGTCTTCTGTCAACCTGGAAAGTTTCTGCAGCACTGGCACTGGCAAGATAGAAGAGGGCTGGAGAAAGACAAACAGTGTTTGGTTTCATAGTAAACAATGCAATAAAGGCAACCCTGGGAAGGACTGAATTCAACTCTAAGTGATCCTACTGCTTACAGGCAAACAAACAGAAGCCCCCAGGATCACTTAATGAGCATGTGTGAAGAGCAACACAGTAAGAAAAAGGGAAGCAGATGAACCTGCCTCACCAGTTACACTGGCATGTTGAAAAAGCACAGATTGATAAGTTTTGCTGCAAAAACAAAAAACATAAGCAAAGGGGAAGCTGTTGAAAGAATATTCAAAATGCTTTTGTTTACTTAAGCAAGGCTTACCTGACCTGGTTGTTTCATTTCACACGTTATTAATATTAGTTTTGAATAAAAGGTTTGCTGAAACATGTTAAACTGTTCTTATTTTTGGTATAGCAACCTATCCCCAATTCTTCCCATGATATTTCTACTTCTGGAAGTACTGTTACAGAAGTAAAGCCCAGGAACACATCTACTTTGTTATCTGAGGTATTTCTGTACATAAATGGGACAACCAAGGCCTCTCTCCCGTCACCACCCACCTAATTTCAGGTAGCAAGGGGGCCTGAGATGGGTGTCAGATGACAACTTTAAAAAAAGATGGATTCATAAAGAAATAGGCAGTCTTGGAATTAACTCGGTTAATGAAGATTACTTAGAACATTTGCCATGCTTGTTGGAAAATCCTGGAAAAAAAAACACTTTGGAAAAGTGTTACCTATACACAAAGCTTAGAAAGAACACCCAGTGGCCATAGTGACTGAGACCCTGCAGTATGTAGTGACTGCATTGTAGTCCACATAAGCAACCTTTCCAAGCTCTGTCTAAAGCCTAAACAGCTACTGCTCTTACAGGGATTGTCTAGCAACAACAGTGTTCCGATGATTAATCTCAGTGTGGGAAGCAGGGACCAAAAAGATATTGGCTATAATACAGATGGGCAGGGGTTCAGTGAGTTTTTGCCTCAGGAATGGAAAAAACATCTCTAATAATTAATTAATTAATTAATTAACTAATAATAAAGCCATACAAAATTAATGGGATCATAAGTTGTCAAGGGATTTGAAGGCATGCACCCACGCACGCACGCGCACCCCCCCCCATATATCTTCAAAAGCCAATATAAAGAAGCAGCTTCCTGATTCACTCAAGTGCCCTGCATATTCTAAGAAAGCCTATCCCTCTGAGTTTGTGAGCCTGCCCATTAATTTTTACCATACATATGGGAAAAATCACATGATGCTTCATTGGTTGTTGGGTTGCAACTCTCAACAGCCTTGCCAGCATAGCCAATAGTGAAGGAAGTTGCAGTCTAGCAGCATCTGGAGGACTGCATGATTCCCACCCTGGCCCTACACAAAACATTTCCAGCTGTACATATCTAATGAAGTGGGCCGTAGTTTATGAAAGTATGCCAAGTAAAACTTGGTTACCTTCACGGCACCCCAAGCCTCTTTGTCGTTTTTGCCAGAGCAGCATGGCTAACTCCCTCGAATTTTTCCTGTTCTTGTTTATTCATATGTAAGTCCCACTCTATTCAGTTCTTCTTACTTCCAGGGTAGTTGGAAACAGGATTACAATACATCCTCAAGCTGGAAAGACTGTACAGGGCCCTTCCATGCTACACAATTACAACACTATAATTCCACTTTAACCTCTGTGCATCCTATAGAATCCTGGAGTTTGTAGCTTGATGAGGGAATAGAAGAGCTCTCTGGCTGAGAATTCCCAATTCCCCTCCCTCAACTGCCAATCACGCGATTCCAAAGGACAGAACCACAGCAGTTATAGTGGAATCATAGTGCTTTAACTGTGCAGTGTGAAAGCCCCAGGACTGCACATTGGTACAGCTGTGTTTTTATTTGTTAAAGTTCTATACAAACAACCCTAATACTATTAGCTGTTTTTCAAACTTGAAATTGTAATGTAGAAGGCATCATGGATTGCAAGCGTTTGCTCTGACACCGAGTTTAATCTAGTGTTTAATAGTAGCACTATCACCATGGAGTTCTCCGCCCGATACAGACAATTGTGTCTATTGTTTCAGAATTTGTGAAAGACAGGGCAGCTGCTGTTTAACGCTGGCTTGCTAATTATTTCTTACTGTTCACTTGCACATTCCCCTAACTCTTTGTTGTCCATACCCCTGGGAGACTGTTACTTCTAGCTACATGCTATTAGGGGCAGGGATAAGAGCTGTGAAGTGGTAAAACAACACCTGAGGCCCATGTGTGTGTTAGCAGAGATCCCTGGCAACGCCACAGTTGTCCTCAAAGCAAAACAACTCTGCCTCTAAAAAAAAAAAACACCAGATAGGATATACACACAAGAGCATATCTGACACACCTTTTTGATAAAAACCAAATAAAGCTGAGACCTCTTCACAACTTTTTAGATAGATACTCACTTTCACAGACACAAATATATAACTCAAGGTTAGAGAAAATAGCTGTCACAGGTGTTGTTTTGAACAGAAAGCAGGCAGGGAAAGAAGTTAGAGTCTCCTTCACCTCTTATCTCTCTCACCCCTCTGATAAAGAAATAAGGGCAGAGACTTCTATTATGTAGTTAAAAGATTTCATCACAGTGTATCACAACAGAAGCTGTTCTTTCCAATGGAAATCAGAAGAAAGCCAAAATAATTTGGAGTTCCTGCTGTGAATAAGAGTTTGGAGAAGCATCTACATCCCTAATGCCTACTAATCACAGGGGTAGGCAAAATCCAGTGGAGATATTTCTATGCGAGCACCAGGGATGAACCACTGCACCAGGGCCGAGAGCCAATTTATGCCCTGCATCCTCTAGCAGGCCCCACCAGTTTTGGTTTAGCCTTATTTTTATCACTGCCACTTTTTATTTAGCTTTATTTTCAACTGATTTTCAGCAACTCTTCTGTTTTGGGTGACGCTAGCATTAAGTTTGAACACCATGTTCAGGCAGCTGCTTAGCCAATCTTCAGGCAATTTAATTTTATTTTCAAATTGGAGCACCCAGGAGCTTTGGGATGTTTGAGAAGCCAGAAAAAAAAGGGTCAGGACTGCATGCAGGTCATGGCCCATACTTCCCTCAGCCCTGGGATAAATTTATCACATCACATTACAGCATTCCTTAAAGCAGTCAGCAATTATTGTTATTTACATCCTACCTCTCTTCTTATGAGCTCAAGGAAGCACACATGGGGCCCTTCTCCCAGTTTTACCTTCACAACAATCCTATGAGATAGGTCAGGCTGAGACAACAATGAGTGTTGTAGCTCAGGGTTTGCTTCACTCCTCACCATAGAAATATCTGAGGAGTTGTTGTTGTTGTTGTTAACTGCCATTGAGTCAACTTCAACTTATGACAACCCTATGAATAAGAGATCTCCAAGTCACCCTATCATCAACCGCCCTGCTCAGGGCTTGCAGATCTTCCCTGATAGAGTCTATCCATCTCTAACGCGGTCTTCCTCTTTTCCTAGTGCCGTCTGCCTTACCAATCATTAGGGTCTTTTCTAGCCCTTTATGTCTTCTTATGAAATGGTCAAAGTACAACAGCATCAGTTAAGTCACCTTGACTTCTAGGGAGAGTTCAGTCTTGATTTGGTCTACCACCCATTTATTTGTCTTTTTAGCAGTCCAGGGTATCCACAGAGCTCTTCTCCAACACCACATTTCAACAGAGTTAATTTTGTTTCTATCAGCTTTCTTCACTGTCCAGCTTTCACAACCATACATAGAAACTGGAAATACGATGGCATGGAGAATCCTAGTTTTAGTATTCAATGATATATCGTGATACTTCAGGATCTTGTCTAGTTCCCTCATAGCTGCCCTTCCAAGCCCTAGTCTTCTTCTGATTTCTTGACTTCAGTCTTCATTCTCATTAATGATTGCACCAAGGTATGGAAAGTCCTGAACTTTTTCAATGTCTGCATTGTTTTCTTTAAGGTTATGTAATTTTTTTGTTTTCTGAATGTTCAACTGTAAGGTGCAACTGCACTTGCACCTTCTCCCTTGACTTTCTTCAGTAATAGTTCCAAGTCTTTGCTATTTTCTGCTAGTAGTATGGTGTCATCTGCATATCTTAAATTGTTTTTGTTCCTTCCTCCAATTTTCATGCCTCCTTCCTCCAATTCTAATCCTACTTTATGTATGCAATCAGCATACAATTGACACAGCTAGGGTGATAAAATGCAGCCTTGCCTTACCCCCTTAGCAATTAGAAACCATTCAGCTTCTCCATATTCTGTCCTAACAGTAGCCTCTTCTTCTGAGTACAAGACAATCAAATGTTGTGGCACACCCATTTCTTTAATCTGTATTTTACAGTTATCCATTTCACACCACTTTAATCATAATAGTTCCATCCTAATTTTGGATTCGTGGCATGGTGTGGTGTATACAATTCTCTGCTAAAGAGCTCTAGCACACTTCTCTGATCTACAGCTCCCAAGCCAACCTACAGAATTAAACTGATTTAATCATCATCTCCTCTCTACTCAGGGTACCCATCCAAGTACCTCACCAAACTACATGTCACAGGAGTCCTTAAAATGGAGCCATGACAATTAAAGTAGTATGAAACTGATATAATTGTGCACCACAGATACTCTTTATATGCAAAACCTCCTGTGCTCTGCCCCTGCCCCTAGGTGTTTTGCCTTCTTATCTAAATTGGGAACTAACCCCACCTAACTTAGCAGTGCTTAGGAAGGGCTGAACTCAAAACCAGGTCAAACTCACTAGGTAGTCTTGAGCAGGCTTCTCTCTTTCATCCTCAGTGCCCTGATCTACAATTTGGGACTTTTTGGGGGAGAGGGATTAATAGTACTTAAATTACAACAGAGATGGGAAGCCTTGAGCCTTCCAAATGTAGATGAACCACTACCCCTATGATCCTTGATCAGAGGCTGGGACTAATAGGAAACGGGAGTCCAGCATCAGCTCAAGGGTGTGCCCCAGCCCCAGGATTGTTAGAAATATTACTAGACAATGAAGCACAGAGAGCCAGGATGATGTAATGGTTTCAGTGTTGATCTATCACTCTGGGTTCAAACCCCTGCTCAGCCAGGAAACCCACTAAGCAACCTTGGGCAAGTTACACCCTCTTGGCCTCAGAGGAAGGCAAAAGCACAGACGCATACACCTCAAAAAAAATCTTGCCATTAAAATCCCATGATAGATTTGCCTTAGGAGTGCCATAACTCGGAAATGACTTGAAAGCATACACACACACAAAAATGAAACATTTTGAATAGTTGAAAATACCACACAAGTGTTATTTATTCTTTCTATAGGAACACAACAGGGAACATTCATGGATAAGCATTCAGGCATGACAGTCTTTGTGGACAGCATTAACTACACAGCTGTGGCCGTTTCATAATAGAGTTCCATTACAGAAATTCAGCTGAGTGTACTATGTAGCTTGCAAAGCAAATTGTTATGTGTGGGTTTTTTTTTAAATTTCACATAACATTTGCAGACAAGAAAAACATACCTATTATCTTTAAAATGTAACAACGGAAGCATTACAGATACATCAAGGATAGTTTTGTATCTTCCAGTATTAACTAAATTAAAAAGACAGACTTCTAGAAGAACAGATAGGTCTGTTTAAGCACCTTTTAAAGGATTAAATATGGTTAACCCATCTTGCAGCATCTGTAAAAATATTCTCATTAGTACTCAGAACAGTGATATCCTTAAAAGGCAAAACTATCATCATAGTATTCAGTATCGAATACATGTAAATATTTTAAAAACCCTGGACATATTTTCTCTCATACACACACCCATACACATGCATACCCACAGAGGGACAGAGAATGAAACATACATACATACATACATACATATATATATAGAGTGTGTGTGTGTGTGTGTGTGTGTTTGCATCTCATCCACATAGCAAGCTGGTGTTACACTGTTATGCATGCTATCAGGCAAAGATCCACCTTCAGCCTTCCTGTTCAACTGTGAGAAACCCTGCAAAGAAATTTTCTTCACCTTTCTCTGCAACATTCGAAAACATGTGGAAAGGAGAATCTAAGGCAAAGAAGTCTCTCCTAATTGCAAAGATAGTTATCAAGCAGCTTGTTAAGCATGGATTTCACTGGGCATAAAACAGCTTTTTAACTAGAACGGTGAGACTTTGGCTACTTTCCAATGAATTACAGCAAAACCAATAATACTTTGTAAATCAGATGTAGTTCACCTCTGCGTAAAGCTCACACTGTCTCCCATTTTCAGCTATCCACTTTCAAAGCTCAGCTATTCATTCTGGTTAATTGCAAAGACAGTATGGCCAAGGAATTGTAAAAAGATTACATTAGTTACCAGGAATGCAGATATGTTAACAGGATTGTCATAACACTTAGGTAGCTGCTAGCATCAGATATTCACTCTATTCAAGGACCATGGTTAGTTTATGGGCACTCAAGTATGACCATATATCCACAAAACAGCATTCAACTGTGGTGAGTACCAATAATCTGTTGCAGGAATAACAAGTGCTAAAGCAGCAAGAGTAGCTTCCATCCCCCAGAATAACAGAAAAACAAGTGCTATTAACATATTCTGAGCTGGGTGTGAAATGGAATCTGTCTCCAGGCCTCCCCAAGAGATACCTCTCTATCAAGAATTTATTTTGTGATTAAAAGATGCAGAAGGCATTTCACAGCAGAGAGCAGCTCAGATGTCCTTTCAGCCAACAAGGAAAAAGAACTGCTTCACAGGTTACTGTATACTTGGGCGTACTTCAGTTCCTTTATTCAAATACGCACAGTATAGCTCACATACTACAGGCCCTGATAAGCAAACACTGGAGCTAGGAGTGCAATGAGGTAAACAAGTTGCAATTGGGATGAGAATTCAGATGGCTGCTGAAGAACAGAACGACTTCATCAACAAAGCCCTCAGGGAATACCAAATTTAGCTGTTCAGCAGCAGGATCCTGAAACTGGATAAAGAGAAATGCCTGCAACCTGAAGATGGGACTCAGGAAGACAGGAAGCTGCCTTATACTGTGTCAGTCCATTCTCTGATTGGCAGCAATGACTCTTCAGTGTTTCAGGCAGGTTTTTTTCCTAGCCCCACCGAGAGAGCCCAGATATTTCCTAGCGGTCTCTTCTCTAAATACTAACCAGGTCCAACCCTGCTGACTTTCTGAAATCAAACTAGATTGTGTGCACTCAAGGTGGTACAGTAACACAGTCTGTATTCTTTGAGGGTGTTATCATCTTCAGCCACTGGGTAATACTTCCCAACCTGGTTTGTCTTAACGTATTTTACCTAGCACATCACCTAAGATTGAACTCCACCTCTGTTCATACTAAAATGGTCATGTTTATCATAATTGCTATTCTCTATGTAACAAAGAAATGGCAATTTGGACAAGGCTGAAGAAAATGAGGAATCATTCATCATGTATTCTTCATCCCCGCTTACTTAAGCATAACCTGACACAACTGTAGGATCAAGGAGCACCTAATCCCATTACAGGTGCTGCTTTTTCTAACATTAAGACTATACAGAAGCCAGGGCTGGGGAGTATAACCCCAAGATGCTTTGGACTACAGTTCCCACAGTCCTTTGCCATCAGCCACGGTGTGTGAAGTTGTAGGTCAAACCATCTGGAATGTCAAAAGTTCCCAGACCTTACTGTACATAATGCAGAAATTTACGACTTCATCACCAAATCAGGTTCTCACTCCCATTTAATTCCCATCATGCTGAAAAGTTCCAGAGAACTCAAAGGTTTCCCTGTTATTTTGTGAATTTTGTTTGGTCTTATAGCAATTCCTTGTGGACTCTGAACTTTTGGGAACAGAAACCCCTTAATGAACATTTTAAAAAAGGATCAATTAGTCAACAACTTGATTTTTGAAATTTGACAAAACAAAACGGGTTTTGCAAGCATCCTCAGGATCTAGGTTATCAAACATTTAGGATTCAAAGGCAGAATTATCTGTGTCAGAAAATAGCAAAAGACAGACCGAACACAAGATTTAAACTCCTTGCCCTTACAAAATATTATGTGCTATCACTGCATGCTCATTTATCAATGCAGATTCAGAACCATTTTTAAAAGAACACAATGAGCATTAATTTTCTTGGTTATGGTGCTGTTGTTAAAAACAACTGATGCCTTGTAGCTTACATATATGAGAACTGAGTGAGGCTAGAATCTCCAGAAAGCCAGACATATCAAAAGTTACTTACTCCACAGTACTCATCATCTTTGAAAATCTGGGGAGGAAGTGGATTGCCTTGAGCAGGTTGTTTGTCCTTAGGGATGTTTTTATACATCCATCGCCTTTGCTCCTCTGACATGGTGATATCCACCTCTTCAAAGTCAATCTTGTTGGCTTCCAGAAATCGTACAATGTCTTGCTGCCTCTTCTTTATCTGTGAAAAATTAAAACTAACCTTAGGATACAGGCAGTTCCTAAAGCAAGGACATAAATCAAGTTATATACAACTGAGTTACTCTCATTAAAAGGAATCCAATTATTCTCAGCAACCGATGCCTTTCCATGTTGTCATGACAGAGGCCCTGCATTTTAATTCTTAATCATAAACTTATGATGGCAGGCCAGGAAACAAAGATTTAATTGTTTAGTTGCAATATTGACTAATAATATCATAAGCCAGAGAGAAAGCCTTCTTTTCCCATGGCCCAAATCCTAAGTTTCCACACGTTTTTCTTGAAGTCAATGCCTAGACTCAATCAAAATTCCCTGTAGTCCTCTACAGTGGAAAGTTGGATGCCTCTAACAAAGCTTCTCAGCCAAGCGTAAAGACCATAATCTATATCTCCAGCAAACAGTCCTTAGAGACGCTGTCTTCCCTTGGAATGTGGGTGACCCCAGTTTACTATCACAGAGTAGGAACTGTACATCCCTCCAGATACTGTTAAACTGCAATTCCTATCAGCCCTAGCCTGCACAATCAATGGTGAAGAAAGCTGGGATCTGTAGTTCAAAAACACCTGTAAGGCCACAAAATCCCCACTGTGCTGTAAGCCACTAGCAGAACCATTTTTAATTAAAATATGTGGCCCTGATTAGTATAGCTTTCTCTCCTTTCACTGAGTCACAGATCTGAGCAACCTCTGTTGAACTACAAGTCTTAAACCCTTAAGGATTGGCTTAAGGAATTCTAGATTTAAAATAATATTTAAGAGAGGGAGCAGTAAGATCTGAAATGGATCAATACGCAATCTTTGTTTTGGGTTTGTTTGTTTTTTAAATTGAAATTAAATGTTTCTACAACACTGGAACAATTCGGAAGTTCACCATTTGCTTGTCTTACTATAATTTCAACAGCCACACAACACACTTTAACAATACATGAATATAACCACACCTTCTATAAGCTGGAATAGAGAGAGACAGAGAAACTCCAATATAAACTGAAGAAATCTGAGATTCAGCCAATGTATGTGGCCCCCCTCTGCATCCTCATTACAGAGAGAAACTTGCTAGAGGCAACCACAAATGTCTTATTCACTTCTCTCCACTTACATTCTGTCCTTGTTTCTGCTGCTGCTTTTGGTTCCTTGGTTCCTTCAGGGAATTTATCACACAGAACATAGGAAGCCATTAACCCTGTCCTGCCTACATCTCAGTTAATGCTGCCACCGCCTTTCCTTGAAGAACCTTGCTGGGCCTTTAAATGCTTCAGAGAGACGTACTCATACTGCAGCACTGAAAGGAACCACAGGATCAGAACTTGTTTGCCTGTCACACAGATACACAAATATAGCACTAAACAATTATAGCACTTAGATCCCCTTTAACTATCACGGCTCCACCCTACAGAATCCTAAGATTTGCAGTTTAGGGAGAGTCATTTAGAATTCTCAACTAGAGTGCCTCAGTAAACTACAGGCTCCAAGATCCCATAGGTAGAGTATAACCATGGCAGCTGAAATTGAATAATACTGCTATAATGGTGTAGTATAAAAGCGTCTCAGTGAGCCAATCAGAACTGTAGACCCTGACTGGGGAAACCTATGTCATAACATGACTCCATTCCTCTTGCTAATGGGAGCTACATCGTTTTTCTACACCAAACTACTAAATCAGCCTCCCTAACACGGTTTCCTACAACTCTTATCATCCTCAGCCAGTATGTCCAATGGCCACGCTGGCTGAAGGTCATCATAGCACTAAAACACTATACTGTAGTGTTATAGCTCCATTAACACTACACACTTACAATGCTATAATTCCACTTTTAACTGCCAAGGTTACATCTTACAAGTACACAGATTAGGAATGACTGCTTAGAATTCCCAGGCAAAGAGTTCCTCTGGTGCCTCTGACCAAACCACAAACCCCAGGATTGCACGGGATGCATTCAGGGCAGTTGAAGTGGAATCAACGTACTATATGGTTACGTAGTGTGAAAGAGTGCCAGGTCATTTGAAGTTGTATTCAAATCTCCACTTACTTGCGATATAGCCCCTATCTTTCATAAGGTGACTGAGAAGATACAGAGAGGACAGCATCAAGTATTGCCAGCCCTTACAAGTGGATGACTGTGTGAGAAAGAGACAGACAGCTTGGAAAGCTTACTTTTTTGACTACAACTTCCAGAATATCCCTCACAATTTTGGAAATTGAAACCTAGCTGGTTTATTTAGTCAGTCACCTTCATGAAGTAACAACTGAGACCAAATGGACTACATGTACCAACATACAGCTTATTCATGGTAATTCCAGAGATCCTGGCATCCTTTCCAGCCAATATGAAGTCAATACAGAGCTGTTTCACCCTGGATTGTTCAAAAAATGGAGAGTAGATAGTCTTCTTCTAGTCTTCCTCTAATATTCCACACTTACATGGAGCTACCCGGTACACTTCTTGTGAAACCCTTATTGAAAAGAACACTTTAAAAAAGAAATGATAACTTGAATTCAGGGAAGGGGTGTGTGTGTTAAAAAGCTAAATGAAACAAGGGCCAATAACATCAATTTCTCCATCCTGTCATTTATTCATCAGAGATATATGACTAGACCATCACAGCAACATTCCACCAACAGTAGCCATATATTCAGTGATACAGAAATACAGAAAAATCTGTTTCTTTAAAACAGGGATGCTACTGAACTGATCGCCTTTGGAACTCTGCCTTCTAATCAAGCTGGCACACCCTGTGCAGTTCTGAAAACAACAGTGGAATATTTTTCCTCCTGAAAAACAGACCAAAGAAGCCTCTGAGTGACTCTCTTTGAACATCCTCTATATGCCTCACAAATACTCCCTTCCATCTTTTGCTCTTGCCTACACCAATAGCGTTTGTACCAATTTACAGTTCATGAGGGTCACCATGCCTTCAAAGGTACACAGTAATTACTACTGAGACACAAGATGGAGATTAAGAAATGGATTACGCACTGCAGGACATCAATGAGCACAATCTGCAGGGTGGGGGGAGATGTGTTTAAAGAGATATCTTCCACATGCACAGACGCAAAGATAAAACCAGAACTACACTGTATTTCAGAATAAACCACCAAGAACACAATCCTATGCTGAGTGTGGGAGCGCAGAACTTCTGTTTAAAACTGATGTGTGTTTAAATAGCTTTTACTTTGAAGTGTTTTAATATTATACTCTGTTTACCATAGTTTATAGTAGCATTTACTGAGATTTTATTTGTACCCTTTTAAAAACCTTGTGGTGAGCTACCTTGAATCTCAATGTTGGGAGACCGGTGGGATGTAAATCAGATAAATAAATAAAATCCTATCCATGTTTATTCAGAAACAACTCCCATTAAGTTCAAGGAGGATTACTGTCAGGCAAGCAGGTGTAGGGTTGCAGCCAATGGGTTCTTGAAATGTATTGTTCACTTAGCGAAAAATATACATTACTGGCTTTAAGAGCTACAGCTATGAATCTGTGCTTTTGCTGTAATCCTGGAAGCGCTTATATCCGTCTTAAAAATATTTTAGAGGATGGGGATTTTTTTTCCTCAGTCACAAATAATGCAACATTACCCAAATGAAATCCAGGACATTTTTGTAATACAGTATATTTACACTGAGAGCCAATGTGGTGTAGTGGTTTGAGCATTGAACTATAACCCTGGAGACCAGGGTTTGAGTCCCCACTCAACCATGGAAACTCACTGGATGACCTGGGGCGCATCACACATTCTCAACCTCCAGTAAAACCCATGATCGGTTTGCCTTAGAGTTACCATAAGTTGGAACCAACTTGAAGGCACATGACAATATTTACGTTAATTCCTTTACTTAACATGCTGCTTTGTCAAAACAGTATAACTGCATTCTTCCAGGGCCATTTCTGCACGAGAGTGCTGTATCACTATGATTCCACTTTCAACCTCCTATGCAATTCTGGGCTTTGCAGTTTAGGGAGGGGCCAGCCGGCCCCTCCCCAAACTGCAAACCCCAGGATTCCATAGGAGGTTGAAAGTGAAATCATAGCGCTATAATACTCTCGTGCGGAAAACTCGCCCTTCTAAACATGTAATTTCAGCAGACAAAGCTTATAATCCAGAGTATTACTTAACTAGAGGACAACAAACATTTAAGGTAAGTGCTCTAACAACTTGGGCAAATGGATTACATTGCATGATGTGTACACCTACATACCATACAACACAATTCCTGCTGTCTGTCTGTTAGCAGAATTACCTTAAATGGAGTCGCCTCTAGTCCAGCAATTTCCAAAATAGTGGAAGTGGTTTGTAAATGGTTAACTAGGTTACTAGCATTGTTTCTGGAGAAAGGTGGTACATAAATGACCTAAGAACAAAACACAGCTGTTGCCTGTCTTCTGTAAGTTACCAATCACTATGTGAATACTCTTTATATCATGGCCTGTTTTAACATATTCTAAGTCAAGGATGAAAATCACACAGCCCTCCAGATGTTGCTGAACTGCAACTCCCAGAAGCCTTCATCAGCCCAGACAATGATGAGGAATGCTGGGAGCTGCAGTCCAAGATTATCTATAGGGTCACAAGTCTCACTCTTTTTCTAACTTATAAAGGGGCAGTAAGAAAAGATTCTGTGACCACACATGGACAAGAAGTTGAGTTGCTATCAAAGGGAAGCAAAGTCTTCAAAAAGGCACTAATGCACTGAGAAACAATGACATGCATTTTTCACTGTCCATCTGTGTTCCATAGACATCATAGCACTGTTGCTAGATATCATTCCTGGCACATGTGGAAAAGAGATGTAAACAAGAAATGGAGACAGAGATAAGGAACATGTTCAAGGAGGCGGACACTGCAGACTCAAAACAAAGGGGAACTAAGGGTTGGTTCAAAAAAGACACATAGACTGCTTTGCTGGAGTATTCACTGTGCCTTTGGGTTTTTTCCACATTTTGTTGCTTTACAACATGGAACAGACCACCACAACCCTGTAAGGTGGGTCAGGCTAGAACATGGGAAGGATACATTTTCAGATTACAGATCTCAGAAACTCCCAGCCAACATGGTCACTGTCCATACTAACTAGGGAATTCTAGGAGCTAGGTAAACTGAAGGAAGGAGAAACAACAGACTACACAGACCACATACTGGAGACACCCGGTCAGTCTTGCAACAACATGTTTTTCTCATATAGTGTTACTTAGAAGGAGGCAGAACACATGACCTCTGAAGAAGACAATCTAAGAAAGCTGGGAGAGTTAGTGAGAAATATGAAATGGGGCTGGGTGGGTGCAAAGAATCTTACACATGGCCAAGGAAGGAAACCACGGTGCTGTTAGCTGGAAGACAGTAGTTGCAGTTGTTTATTTAATGTGCTCAACATTATGTGTATACAGATACACAGAAGCCCACATCAATTAAATTGCTAGAGCTACTGAACAAAGAGAAAGAATGCAATAACCTCCAAAAGCGCATAAAATGGTTGCCAGCTTTACGCATCCCTTTCAACAGAGACAATTAGCTCATCGACTGTACAAAACGCAGGACTAGTATTTCTGCATGCCAGAGCACAATTATTCAAATGTTTAAGTCTGGAAGCATCATCAGCAGATAGCTAACAAGAGCTGGTTAAACAAATGTCAATACTAAGAAGGACACAAAGCATCCAACAGCCAGACAGGTATTGGAGTAGGAAGATAAGATTGTCAGGGTTACATTCACAAGTTCATTTGTTTTATTTCCTTCACACTTTCAAGGAAATAAGGTCCTGAATATCAGCACACTGATATTTTATTTGGGCGAACATCAGGAAATCTAGAATTGCAAGCATTTGTTTGGACCAACATGGGAACTCAATGATGCCTTTTCCTGAGATAGTAATGCTTTTATTTTCAGAACCAGAAAAAACATCAAATTTATAATTCAACAGTAAAAGATAACGATGTGAAAACTCCAGAGCTAGTGCTCTAACACCTCACATCTTCAAACTGTGTGTTGTGGAGTGGGTTGCATCTCCTCTCTGCCAAATGTATGCTTGGAATTGTTATTTCTGATACTAAATTACATGTTGGAAAGGGGACTCAGTTGTTCCCTCCTCCCTCACGCATATGCACACGCCTTCTCCAAAGAAGTATGGATAGGAATGAGATCACCCGCTATTCCATATGCACAGAAACCAGAGTATCTAGAGAAGGGATGCAGCTCTCAAAGGAGAAACTTTTAATCTGCTGAATCCTCTTTCCACACACTACTGTTTACTTAAGAAAAAAGTCTGCATCCATCATAATAAAAGAGCAACGGTAACCAGAGATAAGAAGCGGCTGGCCAAAAGCAAAGTCCAGCATTCCCCAGGTGTGTCATGAAACCCTCTGCCTTTTGAATGTTTGCTATCACACCATTTGTCTAGCATTAAGTCACAGGTACAGGCCAGTTTTTATAATTCACTAATCATGAATTCTTAAGGGCTTCAAGTCCTAAATATACTTATCTGGGACACACTGTTTTTTATTTATTTACACCTGCTCTGAGTTTGTTCGCTAATTGAAAGTAACTTTCCAGGGTGCTGAACTTTATAGTCTACACAGCCTTAGCAGCTTGGATAGCTCCTTTCAAGTTTGGAATAAAAAACAAACAGGGATTCAATGGTCTACTGACATGAGAACCACCAGCCACTGCAGCCTGTAACATGTTACTTCGGCGTGACAGAAGCATCATTATGCTCTTTTGGCAAATAACACAATGACTGCTAACACTGTTACTTTTATCTTGTACTGAATATATCTGAGAGGATACAAATGCTCTTCCCCTTTGAGGGGAATTTCCCCCTTCCCAGCTAAAAAAATCAGACCATTTTCTCACATTTGGTGGTGGATTTTTTCTCCCTAAAAAGTAATGAAAAAGGTACAGAGTTTTTTGCAGCAAGAATTTCAAAAGGTTTAGCATTAACAATAATATAAATCCTCTCTCCTCTCCCCACACCCTGGCTAGGTAGTCTGCATCAAACAAAACTGCCCAGAGAGAGGACATCAGTAGATTTCTTTGTGGAACATTTTGTGTGCAAGCGCCAATTTAGCTGAAGAACCCAAATCCCTGGGCTGAGCACATGTGATGCAATTATAATGCCCACCTTCCTGAGCCAATATTTTGTACCCACCTCAAGCTGGTGGTATTAACTTTAAGTGGTGGTGGTGTGATTACATGCTCCTGTGAAGCAAGAATGGTAGCAGTGCTGCTGGTAGGATCCCCCATGTCAGATAGGCTTTTGCTGAGGAGCCAGGCTACATGTGCCAAACAACTACTGGGCAGCAACAGGAGTGTGTGTGTGTGTGTGTGTGTGTGTGTGTGTGTGTGTGTGAGAGAGAGAGAGAGAGAGAGAGAGAGAGAGAGAGAGAGAGAGAGAGAGGTGTGACACTAGCAGAGGATCTCTCAGAGACAATGGCAGTGGTACCCTAGGAGAGACTTGTTAGTACTACACAGGAGGCACAGTAAACCTCTTTTGACTGTATTTCAACATGAAAACCCTGTTATGAGACAGTCCAAAAAGAACCAAGAGCTACTGCCAGAAGTTGACACTCTCAAGTTGGAAGGCACTCAGTGGACTACTGAGGTACAGCAGAGGACAACTCTTGAGTAGCACTGTGGCTAATGATGCAACTAGATCTGGGACAAAATGACTTGACATGCAGAAATGGAAGTTAGAAGCTGAACAACACATGTAAGAGGAACATGGAATGTGAGAAGAATGAATTAGGGGAGGCTAGACATAGTAAAACAAGAAATGGATCGTATAAACATTGCAATTCTTTGGGTAAGCAAGCTAAAATGGAGAGGAATGAGACATTTTGAATCAGATAATTACACAGTGTCAGAATCTAAGAAGAAATGTGGGGGCATTAATAATGAGTAGAGTTGGAGCAAAGGCAGTCAAAGGATACAATGCAAAATCTGACCAAATAATATCAGTAAGACTTCAGGGAAAATGATGAATATAATCTATGTTTATGCTGCAATTACAAAGGCAGAAGAAGAAGAAATTGAAAGATTCTATGCTGGAGTCAAAGAGGAAATTGATCAAACACCAAAACAGAACTTCTTGTTAGTCACAACCAATCAGAATGCAAAAGAAGGAAACAGAACAGAACCAAAAATTGTAAGAAAATTTGACCCACAATCAAGAAATGAAGCAAGAGAGCAAATGACTGAATTTTGTAATGTCAACAAGGTGTTCATCATAAACACATTCTTCAAGCACACACAGATGTGACTGTATACATGGACATCACCTGACAGCCAATATAGAAATCAAATAAACTATATAATTGGAAGCAGAAGACGGGAAAGCTCCATTCTCTCCACAAAAACAATACCAAGAGCAGATTGTGGCACAGACCATGAACTGCTGATGTCAAAAATTAGAACACCGCTAAAGAAGAGCACTAAGCAAATCATCATGCCAAAATACAACCTGAAGAACATCCCAGCAGAATTCAAAGATAATGTAAAAAATAGACTTGCACTATTAAGCCTAACTGACTGGGAGCAAAACAAGAACTCTGGACTGAAGCCAAGGACACTGTCATGGAGGAATGCAAAAAGATACTACCTGTAGCCAAAGAAAGAGAATGACACTCCTCAAACAGTTAAGGACAGATGAGAAACAAAAGTAAAAGGTGGCAGAAATAGGGTCAGAACCCTGAAATTAACTGTTCAGTGACTTGTGTCTACAATAATAAACCATGCACAGAAGTAGAAGATGACAACAAAAAATGAAGAGCAAGAGAACTCTTCTACAAGATCCAAGAAATCAAAGGAAAACTTAAACCAAGAGTAAGGATGCTATACACTCTGCAGGGGACCACATTACATAACCAAGTAATTTTTTTAAAAAAAATGATGGCAACAACAACAGCCCGACCACTTTACAGATGGACAGATTCAGTCAAGGAAGCCACAGCCCTGAGCTTGACTTGAGCAAGACTTAAGCAGGGCTGTTGATAGAGTGATTTGGAGGTCTCGCATTTATAGGGTCACCATAAGTCAAAGTCAACTTGACAGCAATTAACAACAACATCATGCAGGTGGACCTTGGGGCTCTAGTGTAAAATAAACCAGATTTCTTGAAGCCTAAAGCCTGTGTAGTTATGATGCAATATGTGAGGTGCCAGTTTGAAGTCTACACAGAGGGTCATGTGAGAATGTGCCTTGAAGTTGCATATCAACCTATGGTGACCCCACGAATTTCACAGGGGTTTCCTAGGCAGAGAATTCTCAGAGGTAGTTTTGCCATTTCCTTCCTCTAAAATATAGACTACAGCACCTGGCACTCATTGGCAGTCTCCTATCCAAGTACTAACCAGGGCTATCTTTGCTTAGCTTCCAAGTTCAATGGGATCTGGTGCCTGCAGGATATTTAGGCCCTCACATAAGTGTTGGGTGAAATGTCTTTACTCTTTGTGAGAGGAGCAGGGAGGAAAACATCATATACACATTTTCAACCTAGTAAATTAATGAAATAGGCCACGAAAATCTTATTTCAAGTGGTTGTAATAAATATCAATGCTTCCCAATGTCCTTTTCTGCTCTAGGACCACTACATATTAATTAAAATCAGATTTGACCTAAAGCTTTACAAAAGGCTGGGGGGAGAGTGGGCAGGAACAGCTTGTGAAATCCTCCAATTAAAGTACCAGCAAAACACAGCTGGCACAAAATAAGGCTAACAAAATACCAATACTGAATTCATGCCAGAGCTTAGGAAAAGCAACTAAGCCTTTTTTCAATTTGGGCCCTAATGCAATCCAAAATTAAACCAATTTTTTAAAAATAAAAACAGATTATAGATTTTTTTTCTCTGTATATTTGTATGCACCTTCAAGTCGTCTGTCAACATATGGTGACCCCATGAATTTCATAGAGTTTTTTTAGGCAATGAACACTTAGAGGCGGTTTTGCCAATTTCTTCCTCTGAAATACAGTTTACAGCACCTGGTATTCTTTAGTTGTCTTCTATCTAAGTACTAACTAGGACTGACCCTCCTTAGCTTCCAAAATCAGATAGGATCTGATGCCTTTAGGGCAGAGCTTTCCAAACTTTTCATGTTGGTGGCATACTTTTTTAGACATGCACCATTTCGCAACACAGTAATTCAGTTTTACTAGCAAACCGGAGGTTAAACTAACCCCTTATAGGAGAAACAGACACATACATAAATTATAACAACAAAATGTATGGGGATACAACATATCGCATGAAAACCTTTCATATATCTTTAAAAATATATGATTTAGAAATAATAATATACAATTCCAAGATTGTATGCGACACATTTACACACTTCAGGCAACACACTAACGTGTCATGGCACACCATTTGGAAAGCCCTGCTTTAGTGTATTTAGGCCTTACAGACTTCCTATTGCATATTTAATAACATTTTTGAAGTTAAAATTAAGAGTCATTGTGTATTTGTAATACTCATTCAGAAGCCAAATTAGCATCATGAGCCTCTCCCATGATACACTGCTAAAGGCTGTTGTCCATCTGCTATATGTTGCATTCATTTACTCTGTAATACTTTTCCCTGGTGCATCAGTTCCTGAACTAAACTGACATAAGGGCCTGCTATTTAAAAAAAAAAAGTAAATAAGTAAATAACAGGAGACTCCTATGGTCCTGCTTGGTCAGGCTAGGGATTTCCTTAGTCAAGATCCTTTACTAGGATATTTCTAGGATATCCACCATCACTTATAACTCACTATGCTGCTCATAGATGCTCTCTATGGCTCTTTATACATGTGAAAAGGACACTAATGTGCAGCAGCAGCTTGTTCATGATACAATCAGAACAAGACAGCCAGAATTACTGTATCTGTACAAACAGGGAACACACACTCACTTCCTGGGAGATTTAATTTTTGTTCTGGGAACAGTGTTTCTACCAAGGCAATTTACATAACATACACAATGCTTCTGTGGTTCCTTGAGAGGTTGCAAGAGCGCAACCTAGAAAAGGAAATGTAAGGAGTTCAGCAGGATGTTCATGAGAGCCAAGGCCTTAAGCTGTCTAGAGGCATACTTCAAAAGGGCAATGCAATGGGAGTCAGAAGATACGGGTTTGAGTTTATTCATTTAATTTATATTCTACCTTTCTCCTTATACAGGATTCAGGGTGGCTTATAGGCTGGGTGCAGCTAAAAAAATTATTTCTATAAAAGTACCAAATTAATAGGCTATCTGTCATAAATTATACAAGCCAAAGGCCTAACTAAGCACACCAGGCACAGCAAATCTTTCTCAGAGAAATGCTGATAACTAGTTCTTATGGGTAGATGTAGATGCCCAAAGGGCTGTAATCTAGAGCAGGGGTTGGAAACTGTATGACCCTCCAGATGTTATTGAGCTGCAACTCCCAGCATGCTGCAGGGCTTCTAGGATTGCAAGCCCTACCATATCTGGATGGCCAGACAATTCCCACTCCTGGTCTAGACCAACAGAACCCTCAACCACAAGAGAAAGAGAGTTATAATGGGCCTTTCATAGCTTCCCAGAAGTCAAGCCCACACTGTGTTCTTCCTTCTTCTCTCCATCCCCAAACAAATGCATGACAGCACTCTCAGCCACATTATCTAGTATCAGAAGGTAGCACTGAAAAAGCAGAGGCTGTTGCATGAAAGACTTCCAAATTATCCCTGGCTATGCATCCCAAGAGAAAGGTTTACAAAGAGACATGCACACATGAGTCACGGCAGCAAGACAGCCAGTGGTAGCCAAAAGAGCATATGGTGATTTACAACAACAAAAAGAACTCACGTAATAAGCTTCAGGGAAACATGATTCTCCTACAAAACTAGGTATACAGCCCTTCCATGGCTTTATCTCTAAAGTGTGGGAAAACGCACTTGCGGTTGTATCTGCAGCACTAAATTTGGGCAGGACACAGGGACTGGAGGATAGGAGAAGTCTGCAGTGGAATCCATGGGATTGAAATCAGGCCCTGGACCTCTCCAAGTTGCTGCCCATTTCTGATCCGGGTAATATGCATATGACTTGGCCTCCTGTGTTGTGAAAAGTGCCAGCTTCATCAATGCCTTGGAGTTGAGTGGCTATTGGTGGCACAATGGGGGACCCAAATCTCACATTTGTCAGCAACTCCTACATCCCTATACTTTCCCTGCAGCAATTCCGGTGGTCATGTCAATGTATAACAAATCGCAAGGATGCTCAATTACATAAATTACATAGACTACTAATTGCTTCCTATATGGGTACTATAGTGTTTGCTTCAACTATGTTGAGCAAAACTATGTTTGCTCAAACTATGTTGTGGTGGAACGTATTCATCAACCTAGAGGACAAGCAAAAATATTATATCAAGTATGAGACTATGCAAAAACAAGATTTGCATCAGGAACACAGAATGCCAACCCCATTGATGGAGCACTTTAGGACCTGCATCTACAACAACCATGCAGTGCTGTTCAGAGATATCAGACCTCTTCCGGAGGCCAGGCTGAGAATGCGAACAAGAACTCTGCCATATTATGCATTGCTTTTGTCCCCCTGCTACATGTTGGGCCGTAAGTCAGAAACGACTTAAAGGCACACAACAATAACAAAATATTTACTCAAAAACAAGCCTCCCTGAATTCAATGGAGCTTACTCTCTGGTAAGCCTGCACAGCATTGGTGAGCAAAATGCTGCTCTCTAGATGTTACTGAACTGCATCCCCCATCAGCCCTAGCCAGTACAGTCAATGGTGAGGAATGCTGGGAGTTGTAGTCCAACAGCATTTGGAAGGCTTTGCTTTTCCCCTTTTAAAACAAAATCACTATTTTTTAAAAAATGCAACAAATACAAAACATTTTGGTGCTGTATTTCCACTGTATAAACCAAGCCAATAATGGGCTTACAGTTATAATGGGAAGGAAGGCTTCTATTGTGAGTGCTCAATGACCATGCATTGTGCATGTTCTGAAAAGATTTTATATTTACTCAACAGGCTCCTCAAATGGATAATTAGCTGTTATTGGCCATTAGCATAGAACCACTGAGCATGGCATACATTTCATGCTTTCATGCCAAATCTTATTGAGAGCATCTGTTTTCACAGGGCAAATGAAGTGAACAAAAATATCACCTAGCTAAAGGTCTTCTTGCAAATCTTCCAGTGGGAATGTAAGGTTCAGAGAAGCCATGCATGTGTGTTTGTCCACTAAGCCAAGCTCAGGTCCAGCTTTATTAAAACAGAAGCAGTTGCCATTACAGAGACCGCCTCCAATAACTCTCATTAACAATACATAGAGATCTCTATTTATACTGCGATTATGTTTACAGAAATATAGATTACCCTCTCAAAAGGATGAATAAGAGACTCAAGAGGTATGGAAATGGAAGAGAATAGGAATTTTTAACGACAACACAAGTCTGAAGAAATATCTGTACCATCTCCATGGAAAATATACAAACAATGATTTCTCATTTTACTCATTTTAAAAGCCTAGTATCATCTATTTATTTAATTCAATTTTTCCCAGTATGGAACCAAAGAGGTTCATCATATACACACACACTCACACACTAACAGATCTTAATTTTTGGAGAGCTGATTTTTATGGAACCAAAATTGTGCCACCTATGTGCTTGAGAGGTACCAGCTACCTAAGGTTTCCAAAAGGATAGGGAAAAAAAAAACATTCAAACCCTTAGAAGAAAAATTAACTTAAATCAACCCCGTGAGAATGGAGTCCTACCAGTGGCTCATGAAATGGTAACTGAGGGCAAGGAGTGCGAAACAGAGGGTAAAATCCCAAACAGGGAACATTTAATACTGTAACATTTTGTTGCAGGGCCCACTTATAACTCCCCTCTACCTGATACCCTCAGTTGATTTGAAGGCATGTATACACATACACACAGGGAAAGGTTACATGGCCAACACTCTTGCAAACATGTTAAGCTCAAGCTAGCATTTTTGCAAGAACGCCAGTCAACATCTACAGCAGAACTGAAGAGCAAGTCTGGGGATCATGTAGCCCTCCATATTTTGTTGGACTATAATTCCCATCATCCCTTACAATTAGCAGACCAGTTGGGATAATGGGAGTTGAACATCATCTGGAGGTTCCAATCCTCAGCTGCCCTATTTCAGAGGATTTAGGACTATTGTAAGATGGTGTGCAAGCCTTCAGCAAGGTTTTTATTACTGAAACATTGGTTATTCATACTTCTTGCCTATCATGCTGACCTGTATAAACTAGGGATAAAAGGCTTAATTGGTAGATCTGCTGAAGTCTGTCATATTAAGCTGTGCAGCCTGATCCTAAACATGTTTATTTGGGAAGTTCTAGATAGCAAAACAGCATTTAATCCCAAGTATGTACACACAGCCTCTGTCAAAGAGGGTATGTTTCAACAGTAGCTTTGATTTAACATCAATCTATTATTTCAGGATATTTTGGTTCTAGAATGTTATTGTAACAGAAAATTATAAAATTAATCCTTGCCTTTCTTTCCAGAAATAAGTGTAAAATTTCATTAATTACTGACGACTTACACTGCTAGTCATCTTACTCTTCCTTCAACAGCACAAATATATTTTTACTGAAGTTTTGGCCGTACAAAAATTTATTTAAATGAAATTGGTTAACTAAATGAAACACAATTATTAAAATATTCCAAAACCCTTAGGTAGTAGATGGCTTTATTACAACCACCATGTTTTACTCATCATTTCACAATAATGAAAACGAAATCTAATAACGTAAGTCCTGTTACAAACATAAAGGCTCAGATCATCCATCTCAGTCATTCTTTCTTCCTCTGAAATACAGCCTACAAGAGCTGGTATTTATTGGTGGTCTCCCATCCAAATATTAACAGAGCTGACCCTGCTTACTTTTGAAGATCAGACAGGATCTGTTGCCTTTAAGACAAATAGATATATATGATGCACAAATACCCTAGAGGCTTCAAATCCTGTCTGATCTTTGAAGTTAAGTGGAGTCAGCCATGGTGAGTATTTGGACGGGAGATCATCAATGAATACCAAGTGCTGTGGGTTATATTTCAGAGGAAGAAACTGACAAAACCACCTCTGAGTGTTCCTTGCCTAAGAAAACTCTATAAAATTCATGAAGTCACCATAAGTGGATGGGCAACTTGAAGACACATACAGGCAGACAATATGACAAGCCTTTATCTAAACATTTGGGTCAGTTAGTTTAAAACACATTTCACTTTGTCCATTTGAGTTTTTTTTAAAAAAACCAAATACCTCTGCTTTTGTTTGGCATCTCTTAGAGAATGATGTCAAATCTTTTATGAAGATTTGCCTTGAGGGACATCCCTGTTCTATGTGGATTCAGAAGTAATTGCTTCAATTCAATTTACACACAAATTTATGTATATTAGAGCAGCAGCCTCAACATGTGATTATTTGAGCACATCTGACAGCCTCCTGCCCCAAAGCCAATTGAAGAGATGGATATCCACTTAAAAAAAAAAAGGAAATAGAGCATTATTAATGATTATGCGTTGGCTTTCAGATGCCCAAGTCGCTCTTATTTCTTCAGAAAACCAATAAATTCCACCTTGCCTCCTCTTCAAAAGTTCCAAATCACAAACCCAGAGTGGCATAGGTAAATATTAGAGAGAGGTCTTGGCATTTAGGGGTTAAAAGGGTATCTCCCAGAGGCAGAGCTAAATCCCCACCACCAGCAGCACCACAGTGGGAACCAGAATAACGTGTAAAGAGGAAACCGCATTCCAGCCCAGCCCAAACAGGTTCCGGGCATGGAGATAAGAGAAAACGCTCACCAAACACGAGCTCCT
Organism: Cyclura pinguis; assembly: GCA_030412105.1. Lineage (NCBI taxonomy): Eukaryota > Metazoa > Chordata > Lepidosauria > Squamata > Iguanidae > Cyclura > Cyclura pinguis. Next base: position 127,746,875 of record CM059599.1, read on the forward strand.
CCTGTGCCTCGGTAGGAAAGGGCCAAAATGACCAGAAAAAGCGTTGACAAAAGCACAAACTGTTGTTGTGGCAGCAGCTCCCCTGCTCCACTTGTTTTATTTACCTATTTAGGAGCGGGGAGGAGGGGTAAAGAGAATTTTCCCTCCTTCTGGTTCTCAGGGCCGAAGGCAACAAGCTTTCAGGCGGGCTTTCTGGCGCTTGGGGTTTTGGATGAGACACAACCGCGCGCAGCCCCGATGCGCGTTTCCTCACAAGTCTGCTCCCTGCTGACCGCTGAGGCCGTTTCCGCACTAGACTCGTACGGCGCGATGATTCCACTTTCAACATCCTATGGAATCCTGGGGTTTGCAGTTTCGGGAGGGGCACTGCAAACCCCAGGATTCCACAGGATGTTGAAAGTGGAATCATCGCGCTGTACGAGTCTAGTGCGGAAACGGGCTAAAAGGCGCTCGCTCGCAGAGAAGCCGGCAATGGACGGCACGCATCCGCCCTTCGCCTCCTCTCTCGCGGTCTCTCTCGTTCCCGGACGCTGGACTTTCAGGCCATTTCCGCACTACACGGCTATAGTGCTATTATTCCACTTTCAGCATCCTATGGAATGCTAGGATTTGCCGTTTCGGGAGGGGCATCTGGAATTACCAATTCCAGAATTCCACAGGATGTTGAAAGTGGAATAATAGCACTGTACGAGTGTAGCGAGGAAAAGAAATCAGGCTCTCCTTCCTTCCTTCCCTCCCCCGCCCCATCCACTCACCGCCACGGAACCAGAGGAGGACGCGATGAACACGCGAATGACCATCTTCCTTCCTTCCTTCCTTGGGCTTTCTTCCCTCCCTTCCTACATCCGCCCGGCCCCCGCTCCTTCGGCCAGGGCGCAGCGGCAGCGCCTGCGGACCTCTCGCTCGCTGCTCCTGCGCCTTTCAAGGTAAAGGTGAGGCGAGCTGCTGGGCGAGAGGCGGAGCGCCGCCCCAACGCGCCTTCCGCGAGGCGCGCCAGCAAGCCTGTCCCCGCGCCTGCCTCCCTTCTGCGCACACGCAGCGCTCCGGCCCCGGCGGCTGGGCGGCAAAGCAAACGGCACCCCGGCAAGCAGAGATAAGCAGGGCTCCGGCGCTCCCGGGAACAGGCTCGATTCCGAAGATCAAAAGCAAGCGAGGGTGGGGATTAAGGTGTGCGCGAGGGCGCCTGGGAAATGTAGTCTGGCAGCACTGTCGCTTGAGGAAGCCACGAAGCCCCATACAAGAAATACCTCCTTCCCATCCCACTTTTTTTCCCCCCAAACTAGGGCCATTTCCACATGTTATAGTGCTATTATTCCACTTTCGACATCCTGGGGTTTGCCCTCCCTAAACTGCAAACCCCAGGATTCCATAGGATGTTGGGAGTGGAATAATAGCACTATAACAGTCCAGTGCAGAAAGGTTCTAGAAGGTATGGGTTACATTTATAGCAAGAAAAAGCAGAGAGGCACACACAAGCATGTATATCTACAGCCATTTATCATCACTACAAACCTTGTTTGTTTGTTTTTACAAAAACAAACCAGAGGCGGAAACAAGCGAACCAGATGTAACAGTTGGCATATTCCTTCTTACCTGTAAGAATTCTCAGATTATATCCTTTTCCTCACTTTTTAATTTACTTCTTCCAGATAGCAGAATGACACAGACTGCCACTTACACAGTGCTTTAGACAGAAGCTATTTGTACACCTTTTCCGAACAAGCTAAGGCCATTTCCACACTAGACCGTTAAAATGCTATTATTCCACTTTCAATATCCTGTGGAATCCTGGGGTTTGCAGTTAAGGGAGGGGCCTCAAAGGCCCCTCCCTAAACTGCAAACCCCAGGATTCCATAGGATGTTGAAAGTGCTATGATAGCACTATAACGGTCTAGTGCGGAAATGGCCTAAGATCATTCACGTATGGCCCAATCCTGTGTCCGTCTACTTCAGCCGTCGGTCTACTTCAGCTTCAGCGGTTCAGTGGTACTTGCTCTTTGGAAAGTGGGGATCGGATTGCTGCCTTAATGCAGACACTGGTTGTCTCGCTGCAATCGCATCTGTTTATCTGTCTGTCTGGGGTATTTATACTACTGTTCTTAAGTTTAGGAAGTTTCCATATATGCGGTAAGGGAGACAAGGAAGGGTGGGAGAAAGAATCTATCAGCACCTTTGAGACTGAATTATTTTGCCATGAGTTTTAATGAATTTCCGTCCATTTCATACAATCATAGAGCTGGAAGAAACCCCAAGGAAGAAACCCCAGTCCAACCTCCTGAACCCACTTCTTCAGATGCATGTTGGATTACAGTACTAAGGCACAAGGCTTTTTTTAAGACGCACCCCCTCGCTTTTTATGCTGAAACATTCTAACATGGCTATCTTTTTGAAGCTATAAATGAGAAAAACAGGATGCTAGCATTCCTGCAGTTAATTTGTCAACCCACCATTTTCTGAACCATTTCTAGTCTTCCTTAAGCCTCATACAGTTACAGGCATCCCTCCACATTCGTTAGGGTTAGGGGCACAGGACCCCTGTGAAATTGGAAAAACCGTGAATAACTCTAGGCCCTCCCAAACCATATTTAACACACACACAAAAAAAATATGATCACCATATTCAACCCACCATGGATTCCTTTGAAGCATCAGGGTTCCTTCACAAGGCAGAAGTGGGCAGCTGGTGGGGCTTACTGCCACCTTCACTGCTACCCCACACCATTTTTAATAGGGACTCACTAGCCTCGTTCACTGTTTCTCAGTCTCACGAGGCTTACTGTCCCTATTAAAAATGGCATAGGGAGAAGCAGAGGTGACAGCAAATAATCCGTGAATAATCAAATCTGCAAAAATGAAACCCGCAAATGTGGAGGGCTGACTGTATATTCAAAAATGGCCCTGGTCAGTCCATGGAAAATGGCTGCCTCAACAAATACCTTTTGCTGTGTGGATGTACCTTCATCTGTGTGGTGGAGGCAAGGATAAAGTAGTTGTTTCCAGTTTCTTTGGCAATATGGAAGAGCATGAGCAGCAAATGATCTTGACACTGTGGCTACGGTGACTGCCATGATGGGCACGGGTAGTTCAATATTTGTCACCACACCGGTAATCACTGAGCCCGTCAATTTGCGTATTGGAATACTGGGAATATGTCCTCATTGCTGCAATTTATTCCATGGCTGAGTAACACAGGAATGATAACATTACTGCTACATACGATTGGTGAGAGGTGGGGAAAGTTGTTACCTGTGGATATGAAGACAAAACTTCTTGCTACATTCTGCATTTTTCTTCCCAAGGCCCTTTCACACTACACAATTATAGGCTATGATTCCATTTAAATTTCCATGTTTCCAGGTTATGGAATCCTGGGATTTGCAGTTGAGGGAGGGGCATTTAGAATTCTGAGCCAAACTATAAACTCCAGGATTCCATAGGATGTTACCAAAGCAATTAAAGTGCAATCATAACTGTATCAGTGTGAAGAGGCCTCTGCTGGCATTCTTCTCCCAATCTGCACTGTTTTTCCTAGAATATACACATCTCACACGATGCTGTGCTAGCACAGGTGTCTCACTGGTGTAAATGGATTATAGGATTGTTCTGTTAGTGTGTTTAGAATTGAAGCCTTACATGTAAATACATTCCACTGGAACCAAATTGGTTTAGAGTTTAAAACAAGTTCATTTAGGGTTCATTTGCTTCCCTGTAGTTGTTGTTTTTAAATAAGCCTGTAAGTTTGCTGTATAATGCTTTGGTTTTTAAAGATTTTCTAATTTGTGCACAAATGATGACACTTTGATAGAAAGAAGTTTGTTTTGTTCACATCCCTGTTTGTAATGTGTTGGTAGGTTACATGTATAGATATGTGGATAGACTCAGGCCATTTCTGCACTAGATTGTTATAGTGCTATTAATCCACTTTCAACATCCTATGGAATCCTCAGAGGCCCCTCCCTCAACTGCAAACCTCAGGATTCCATAGGATGTTGAAAGTGGAATAATAGCACTATAACAGGCTAGTGTGGAAATGGCCTTAGTCAAGACCTTACAGGTTTGTGATGTCACCTTCTACGCCCTTAAGAAGGACAGCTTCTTCTGAGAAACAGGCAAATGACCAGACGTTCTTGGTTCAAAGGCTAGAGGCCAGATTTATTGAGTACAAAAGTATAAAAGTATAAAAATATATAAATCTGCTGCAGCAGGGTGCCGGAGGTTCGGGACAAAGGCCAGAGGCGTGGCAAGGCCTTTTTATCCAGGTAAACAGCATACACACCCACTGCTGCATTTTTCCACCAACCACAGACCACCCGCCCCATATTAGGTAATGTCCAGAAACTTCCATCCATATAAGGAAATGTCCAGAGGGGCAGGTAATATGAGGTTTCCTCCAATCACAAACTCCCTTCCAAATAAGGCAATGTCCAGAGAGAGGTGCTTCAGGTGAGGTAGAGTCATGAGTCAGCAGACGGGAGGGGCTAGGACTCCTGTGTACGTGACTACCTCCTGGCTTGTAATGGAGATTGTCTTTCTTTCACTCACAGTTTCGCCCCTCACATAGGAGGACTAGCCCATCCCGTACCCCTGAACTAAGAGTTGAGTCTCTCTGGCAACATCAACCCTTCGAGGTAGTTCTGTGGACCTTTTGTCAAGTAGTGAATTAGAGAAAATTGGTACACATTGCAATAAACAACAGAAACATAGAGCTATACAAGTAAACAAAATAAAAATGACAAAAACGCTTTTCACCCATCCAAGATTCGGTAGCCAGCTAGTGAGCCATGACCACCAGTCTTCACTTCTCGGAGAATAAGTTTTACGGATGTCACCAACCACCTTGTGCAATTTGTTCACATCTTCTTCAATGTTTCCAGACTCATTGATGTAGTGGCAGCAGGTGGTGTTTAGCCAAAAACACAATCCTCCTTCTTTGCTAAGCAGGTAATCGAGTGCCAATTTATGCTGAGCTAATACACCTGCAAGCGAGTCCACCTCAGTCTGCAGGGCATTTATTCCATGTGCAGTGGTATTGGCCAGGATTTCCAGCTGAGCAGAGAGTCTCCGAATTTGGCATATATTTAAGGCAACTCCCACCATGGGGAACATGATAGCCCCCAACCTCTTCCCTTCTGACAAGTAAGTGTTATCACGATCATATCCATAAATCTCATCGTATGCTCTCTTCAGCCGATGCCATCCAAATTGTCTGTCCCAGGTTTCAATAGGCTGCTGTAGGGGGTGAAACTGAATTCCCCCCATTGAGAGAGAACCAATAGTACAAGTTCCATTCCAAACTGGGGGAAGTGCTTTCCCCCCGCAATGGCCACAAAGCCAATACATCCCAGAAGGCAGGCCATGTATCCACTGACCATTATGGAAGCTGGCTTCTTCCTCGAGCTTATTTAAAGGGGACTGGCCTCTCTTATTCCCATATAACTCAATGAAACCCTCGCTGCAACTAAAAGGAAAGCTGACATTGGGATACTTTCCTGGGCAAGCCTGTGGAGATTCAGGGATTTCAAATGTTACATCACAGTTGGGATAGTCTCCTAAAGAAATTCTCGACAAGGGGATTCGCTGGGTTCGACCTCCCTGAAAAACAGCATAATAACCTTCCCGAAAGGTGCTCCATCGCCGCACGCACAAGGGGGCCAATGGTGGATCCCCTCGTTGGCTCAAAATGAACTGGCCGGGATCCTTTAAAGGGTCTGCGCTATCCTGGAAGGTTCCATATACAGTGGTTCTGTTCCAGCCAGTGAGATTCAGGGTGTCTACTGGTACTACGGGCCATCCCTGTAAATGAGAGGAAGGGCCATACGTACAAACCCAACATTTGGTGACATTTGCCACTTGGGAAATATTATGAACCAGTTGATGAAAAATGTTCTCATGCCAGCCAGCGTGAGTGCATTCAGACAGGTAGGTAGTCAATAATACAAGGAACAGGCACTTCATAATAACAAGATATCAAAACACAGCGTATAAAAGGTTATAAGTCGGTGCAATCAGTCCTAGAACTAATATCAGTACAATCAGTCCTAATACTACTACAGTGGTTAACAGACACAGTTCGAAATCCAATACTGAGGTCTCAGGTCAGCCTCTGGAGTGACTCTGAGAAATAAAGTCTCTGAAGGATCAAGTATTTGGCACGTTTCTCCTAAATAGCAGCTTGAGTCCGTCGCTGGCGTCCTCTTGGGTCACTTTCCACCTTCTGGGTTTGGGCACCTTTTTAACTCTGGAATGATGGATCCAAGGTTTGTGGCCCTGGACTTTAACAGCGGTATCGGTGGTCAGCAGCACCTGGGCAGGTTTGGTCCACGCCGGGGACAAGGGTCGTCTTCCCCAGGTCTTTACAACCACCCAATCGCCAGGCTAAATGTGGTGCACCGGACCATCAAGGCTGAAAGGTCGTTCCTGTAAGGACAAAAAGCGAACAGAGGCCAGAGCAGCACCCAGAGAACGAACATACTTTTGTAACACTGCATCTCCTATCTCAACCTCCCCCCTCAGGCTTCCCGGACAGAGTTGGCTAGGCCAGGGGCGACCGAATACTCTCTCAAAAGGGGAGAGTTTCAGGGGGCCTTTTGGAGTGATTCTAGCCTTTGTGAGGGCCAGAGGCAGTGCCTTGACCCAGGGTAGGTCAGTTTCTAGGGAAATTTTAGTCAGGTGGGTCTTAAGTGTAGAGTTCATCCGTTCCACCATCCCGCTTGCTTGGGGATGGTAGGGGGAGTGGAATCTCCAGGTGATGTTGAGTGTCTTCATCAGTTTCTGCAGGATCCGCGAGGTAAAATGGGGTCCTTGGTCAGAATTGAGTCCGCAAGGCAGGGACCAGCAAGGTAGGATAGACTCCAACAGGTGTTTCACAACTTCTCTTGCCTTACAGGTCCTACACAGAAAGGCCTCAACCCATCCTGAGAACTTGCAGACAAGGACTAACAGATACCGAAATCCCAGGGGTCTGGGGAATTCAGTGAAGTCAATTTGCCAATATTGCCCCTGATATATAGAAGGGTTGTGCAGATGTCTCCTAGCCCTGTCTGGGCGGTTTCCATGAGCAGAATTCACCTGTTGGCAGATTTCACAAGTACGAACAATAGATGCTAGAGTAGATCTTACGGATGGTCCATCGAAATATCTTTTCCACAGATGTATCAAGGCTTCTTCTCCTAGATGTGTCTGTTGATGGATCTTCTCAACTAGTGTCGCTGAACAGAAGCTGGGATCCAAATCCGGTTGGTTTCAGGGTGAATGAGCCAGCTCTGTACCTGGTGGTACCCTGTGTTCTTGGCTGTGGTGTAGTCTTCTGGAGTGTATGGTGGCTTCTCAGGAGGCATTGGGATGGCTACTGTGTTCACAGTGCACCCTCAAGCAGATCCTCTGCGCGCTGCTAGTTTTGCTTGTTCGTCAGCGAATCTATTTCCTTTGGCGATTTCTGAATCTTCTTTCTGATGCCCTTTACAGTGAACAATGGCAAGTTCTTGTGATAAATGGACGGATTCCAATAATTCCTTTATTCCATTTCTATGCTTGATAGGGCTGTCAGATTGGTCTAGCAGCCCTTTCTCGTGCCAGAGTTGAGCGTGGGCATGTACAACTCCCCAGATGTACTTGGAGTCCGTGTAGATGGTTGCCCGCAGACCTTTTGCGTGTCGGGTTGCTTGAATCATGGCCTCTAATTCCGCTCTTTGAGCTGAGCAAGAGGCAGGGAGAGCTCCAGATTGCATGAGCATCCCAAGATGATCCACTACGGCCCATCCAGTGTGTCGGAATCCCTGTTCTACGAAGCTGGAGCCATCTGTGAACCAGATGACATCTGGATTTTGAAGGGGAGTTTCAGAGAGGTCTGGCCGTGGTTTGGTTTGGAAGTCTATGGTGGTCACGCAATCATGGAGTGATTTGCTGAACTCAAGTTTCAGAATCTCGGGGAGGTACTCTACCGGATTATTCCTCTCTATTCTGAGGATGGAAACCCTTCCATCTTCCAGCATAGTGGCCTGGCACTTTGTCAAGCGGTCTGACGTCATCCAAGTTGGTCCCCATAGTTCCAGTATGGAACGAAGAGCATGCTGGGAATATACAGTAAGTTGTCCTCCAAAGGTCAATTTCAATGCTTCTTTTATCATGAGAGTGGCTGCTGCCACTGCTCTCAGGCAGGCAGGCCAACCTCGAGTAGTATCATCTAGATTCTTACTGAAGTAGGCAATCACCTTCGGTGCCAGGTCTGATGATTGAGTGAGCACTGCCTTAGCCACTCCTTCCTGTTCAGCTACAAAGAGAATGAAGGGCTCTGAGGGGTTAGGAAGGTGCAAAGCGGGAGCAGAGGCTAGGCAGGCTTTCAATTGATCTGTTGCAGTCTTGATAACTGGGTCCTCAGGAAGCAGGATATGACCAGCCTTCTCAGACTCCGCCATGATGGAATACAAAGGTTTAGACAGGTTTCCATAGTCCCAAATCCATAGCCTGCAGAACCCTATCAGACCCAGGAAAGATCTAAGTTCCTTGATGGTTCAGGGCATTGGTATTCGAAGAATTGCCTCAACCCGCTCAGGGGACAAAGCTCGCTGTCCCGCAGAGATGTCATGTCCCAAAAAATGGATCTTAGGCTGGATTAACTGGGCCTTTTTCTTGGAGGCTCGGTATCCTCGTTCAAGCAGGAAAGTTAGGAGTGAGACAGTCTCTTCTTCACAGGCGAGTTGGGTCTCAGTTGCCAAGAGCAGGTCATCCACATATTGAAGTAGAATGATGTTCTGTTTCCGAGGCCAGTCTTGGAGGTCTCGGGCTAACGCTTGACCAAAGAGAACAGGAGAGTTCTTGAAACCTTGGGGCAACCTGGACCACATGGCTCTTTGGACATTTCCACCTTCATCCAAGGGGTAAGAGAAGGCAAATATTTTCTGGCTTTCAGGGTGAAGTGGGATGCAAAAGAATGCATCTTTTAGATCCAAGACCATGAACCAGGAGTGTGTAGGTGACAAGACGCTGAGCAGCGTGTAGGGATCAGGAACTAGCTGGGGTAGATCCTCGGTAGCAGAGTTGACGGCGCACAGATCATGTATGAGACGAAGACCCCCCGAAGGCTTTTGGACTGCTAGGATGGGGGTATTCCAAGGGCTACAATCAACTGGCCCATGAGTGATGACGCCCCCTTCAACCAATTTCTCTATCAATTTGGCCAGTCCCTCTCTGAGGTGTGGACGGATTTTATATTGGGACACGCATATGGGTTGTGCTCCTTCTCTTAATCTGATTTTTACTGGCTCTACAGTAACTGCTAGTCCTGGAAGGCCCGTATCCCAAATTCCTGGAAGGATTCGGGAGAAGACTGTAGAAGTGATGCTCATAGAAGTGATGTTCATGATCTTTGTAGGGACCGTGGGGGGCGCTGGACCTCGTCAAAAGTCTACAGGTGTCCGGAAGGTTACTGTGTTGGTGCCATCTTCTTCAAACTCTATGCACGCCCTGGTCAAGCACAACAGGTCTCTCCCCAGCAGATTCACATGGGCCTCCGGGAGCAGTAAGAAAGGTGCTTTTAATTCTCGGTGTCCAATTTGGCACTCAATCAGGGCATAGGAAATCACAGACTGGCTGCCAGTGGCTCCTCCAACAGTCACTTGCTTCTCTACAGGGACAGATAGTGGGCGTGTAACAGCAGAAACGGCTGCTCTGGTATCGACTAGGAACTCTTGGTCTTTGTTGCCCACCCTCAGAGTTACCCGGGGCTCCGGGGGTGGGATGCCGGGCCCCTGACCCCCTCAGTCCGTCCAAGAATCATCCTGAGGGTTTGCAACTGGTGCCAGGTGGACTGCTTCACGTTGGGGATTGAAAGGAAGGGATGAGGGATTGGGAAAAGAGTTTCCTCTGCCTCTCCCCCTATTCTTCTGAGGACACTGGGCTCGCCAGTGTTTGCAGTAAGCACATTGTGACTTTCCCAACCTTTCTCTTCCCATTTGTCCTCCTCCTCTTTCTGTTTCACCATGAGACATCCCTCTTCCGCGTCCCCCAGGTCCCTGACCAACAGCTGGCTGGGCTTGCTGCATTGTTACTGCCATCACCCGTGCCTTTTGTTTCTGCTTTTCTTCATCCCTTCTCACATCCCTTCATCCCTTCATCCCTTCTTCTGGGCTACCCTCAACAGTTCACCTACATCCCTTGTGTTCCAATCTTCCAGCTTCTGGAGCTTGGTGCGGATATCAGGCCAAGCTCTAGTAACAAAATGGAATACAAGCAGGCTTTGTCCATGTTCACTATTTACGTCTAGCCCAGAGTATTTTATTGCCCGTTCCTTCAACCTCTGGAGGAAGGCAGAAGGCAACTCATCCTTTTCCTGTTGAATATCAAAAGCCTTGTGGGGGTTCTGTGCGCGGGGAACCAAGTGCTTAATGCCAGCAATAATCAGAGCTTTCAGATCTTCCATTTTCTGCCTGTCTGCTTCTGCCCTGTTGTCCCAACGGGGGTCTTGGTTGGGGTACTTCTGTTCTGCGGGGACAGATCCATCAGTACCTGGAGGATGGGCCTTTTCCCACTCCAACATAGCTGCTTTCCTAATCATAATCATTTCTTCCCCAGAGAACAGGATGTTAAGAATGGCCATAAACTCTTTCCAGGTATAGATGGAGGGTCCCAGAAATTGCTGGAATTGCTCTGCCACTCCGATAGGGTCTTCAATTAGAGATTTCATTGTCTTTTTAAATTCTCTAACTTCCAGGCTGGACAGGGGGTGATCAACATAACTAATCCCACCCCTGCCATCCGGGACTTCCCTCAATGGGTACATCGGCACTGGAGTATGACTGATCATCATCTGGGGGGTTGGGCTTGCCACATTTGCTGATTTGGATTTGGTCTTATCCAGAGGAAGGTTCTCTTGATCTTTTAAAAGCTGCGCCAGTTCCTTCTGGAGGGGTTTATAGGGCCCAGACGTCCCTGCAGCTGAGCCACCAGGGGGCGTAGTAGGATCAGTGGTGGAGGAGGGTGCCTGAGCCTGAGCTACTCTGGCCAGAGCTGGCTGTAAAGGAGAGTCTGTGTTTTTGCCCCCTCCAGCACCACCCTCTTCAAAATCTGGGTTTATGGGTGGTGGTGGCGGGAAATCAGCCAGCTCATCAGCCATGGGGCCAACCGCAGGAGCTGGCTGAGGGTAAGGCGGAGGGGGCAAATTATCGAGAGGATCCCAGCTCTCTCTATCTCTCTTAAACTTTTGGAATTGGGAAGGTCCAGGGGATTTTACTGGGGCAAGAGCCATGACTGCCTTTGCACTGTCCGGGAGGCGATGTGAGAGAGGATCAGGGAACCCAATGCCTGAATTCTTGAACACTCTCATGTACCTTTCTTCAACAGTTTTCCCAGCCGAATCTAACCAGTTAATCCAAGCTTCAATGGGAGCTTATCAAACGTCCCATTTGTGTCCCAATGAGACAACCCAAGGACCAGATACTGAGGCCAAATTTCAGTACAATACTTTATCATTTGCTTTTTAGACAGTCCCCTCCCCACGTCCTTCCAATTCTGCAACACACACCGCAAGGGAGTAATGGGGGAGCCCACCCCCGGGTTTTTCTCCCTAATCTGTTTCTGTTTTGAACTGTTTGAACCCATCTCTGCTATTACAAACTGAATGCAAAACAGACAGGGAAAGCAAATTCACAGACAAGGAGATGCACATCAAATAACAGACAGAAGAGACGGCGTTCGCTTCGCTCGTTCCCGGCTGCCTCTCTCGCGAGTAGAAAAGAACCGCGGGGTGGAGCTCCACACTCGCTTCGTCCGTGTTTGGACGTCTCAGACACACCCCAGGCACACACACGCACACCACAAAGCTGAAACAGGGGAATTACCAAACTGAACTCAGGCCCAAGGTACTTATCTAGGGGTGGTCCCTGACTTTTTGGGACTTACCAGAGGGAGAGGTGAATCACAGGCACGCTGTCCCAAACCTCAACCCTAATCAGATTTTCAGAGCCTTGAATCAGGAAGGTAGAGCCTCATCCGTGCCACTAATCAGGAGCGCACCGCGATCATTCCCATCACGTCACAAGAGGGATGTTGATGCCTGATGTGAAAATCAATGTCCGCTACCAGGATCAGACAGTCTTCAGAGGGATGCCTTCCCGTCTGGCCTCCTGGGCAGGGGGACTGATGTAGGGCGAAATTTCTCAACCCCTGCCCATTTCTCTCAGGCCCCACGTTGGGCGCCAGAAAACTGTCACCTTCTACTCCCTTAAGAAGGACAGCTTCTTCTGAGAAACAGGCAAATGACCAGACGTTTCTTAGTTCAAAGGCTAGAGGCCAGATTTATTGAGTACAAAAGTATAAAAGTATAAAAATATATAAATCTGCTGCAGCAGGGTGCCGGAGGTTCGGGACAAAGGCCAGAGGCGTGGCAAGGCCTTTTTATCCAGGTAAACAGCATACACACCCACTGCGGCATTTTTCCACCAACCACAGACCACCCGCCCCATATTAGGTAATGTCCAGAAACTTCCATCCATATAAGGAAATGTCCAGAGGGGCAGGTAATATGAGGTTTCCTCCAATCACAAACTCCCTTCCAAATAAGGCAATGTCCAGAGAGAGGCGCTTCAGGTGAGGTAGAGTTATGAGTCAGCAGACGGGAGGGGCTAGGACTCCTGTGTACGTGACTACCTCCTGGCTTGTAATGGAGATTGTCTTTCCTTCACTCACAGTGAGACCTTAGCAGGTCTGTTAATAGCAAGGTCTCTCATTCATGGGGTCAAAGCAAATCGACAGTAATTAAGAACAACAAAGCTTTGTTAGAAGACACTTGATACAAATCTTGAACACAGAATCTAGAATGGGGTGAACAAACAATGGTCCATAAGCTGCATGTGATATCTCCCCATAAGGCCATTTTTAGGCCTCCATGGGCCCTCACTTCCCCAAAACTTTTGGCTTAGTTGTTGGGGGAAAAGACTTTCCAAAAGAATTATATTACTTACTCTGCATCCAATCATGACACTGGGATATGTGGTGTCGACTCAGTGAACTCATTCATTCCGACATGTAGAGTGTTGATTGCTTCCTTATACGTTGGTGGGAAACCATGGCTTCTCTTGTAACTCACTCAGGATGGAGCAGGAAGTCTGTGGTGATGCCAAATCTAGTGAACCAGTAGGCTGTTGCCCGCAGCAGCTATATAGGAAGCCCCCACTTTTTGACACCCTTTTATCTGATGACTCACTCTTTTGACACTTCAAAATTAAGGACAAGTTCCATTAATTCCATGGGTGTTCTGCTCTTTCATCAGTTCTTGCCTACAGAGGCTCACCTGGAACCACTCACATGCACACGCTGCTTGCAAAGTGAGCAGGGGGCGGGGAGAGGTGCCAACCCAGCTGAGAGACTTTGCAAGCAGCACACTCACCATTGCTTCCAAGCAATCTGTAAGTCTTTCATGCTCCCTACAGTTCAGTACATGGCTTCTGCTTTTCAAACAGTACTGTTTTCTGACAGTGCTCTAGTCCTTAACCTTTCAGACAAGTGGGGTAGCCTGTACATTATTCTAAGAGTAACCAATTTTCAGTGATGTAGACTCGAGTTGATTGACTCAAGTCAGATTTAAGTCACTTCAGTGACTTGACTTGGACTCAACTTGGCAATAAATGACACACTAACTCGACTCAACACTTGTATATTTTTAGTGACTGACTTGCTGCCCTTGGTTCAGTCACATAACACATTCATCCAGAAAACTTACAACTTTGAACAATGGTTCCATCTCTTTCTCCCTACTGGTCACATGATGATCTGCCTCAAGCTCAAAATGTGGGTGCATTTCTCAGAGGGGAACAGCAAATGGGTTAGGCAATGGGCTTGAGGGGGGGGGTGAGGTCTGTTGTCATTTATAGGGTCACTATAAATCAGTTGACCTGACAGGAGTTAACAACAACAACAAAGCCTGAGATGAAGGCCTTTCTGTTCATATATGTTACTCTGAAAGCCTTTACAACTATAAGCAGGATATAACAGCTATAAGTAAATAAATGCTGTCATTTTGTATTTACACATAGTTTCCTCAGCTTTGGAAACATGTACATTTAGATCAATCACACTGATTTAGAAACAATACTTTCCCCAGAAGTTTCTCCTCTGTGTAATACATGCAGATGACATCTTTAACATTGCTGTCATGAGCAAGAAGTACCTGGGAAATCCCATGACAGCTTCAGTAACTTCCGCCTCATCATCACACTGAGCCTTTGCTAGCCCACACAACAACTAGACTTTCTCAAGAGACCTGGGTGAACTCACTGAGAAACTAATCTACATTAAGGGCCTTTCTGTCTTACACTGTAAGTGTATGGGGTTTGTAGTTTACTTAGGCAAAGGTGCTCTCTGGCTGAGAATTCTGAAGGCCCTTCCCTAAACTGCAAACCCCAGGATTCCATAGGATGTTGTTGAAAGTGAAATAAGACCACTATAACAGTGTAGTGTGGAATGGCCCTAAGACTCACATACATCATAAGGACAAAGATGAGGCTGTGGGACATCTTTGCGGTCCCGGGCAATCTATTCTGCTTGTCTCAAATTGGGACTAGAGGAACAAAGTCAAGTGGGGCAGAGTATGAAGGGTAAGTTGTAAGCAAGTGCACGTTGTGACTTTGCACAATATTATTACTCACCGCAGAGCATGTTTCATAGGGCATCAGCCTGAGGTTCCATTTTCCTAGTTTTATGGAGCTTTTTCTTGTTTTATGGAGTTGGTAGGTTTTTAAAATATATATAGAGAGGGGTAGGGAATATATTATTAAACTATTATAAGATAGCTATGACAAGTTCCAGTTCTTCTGACTTGATGACCATGACTGAAGTGAAAAATGTGGAAGAACACTATGCTCCTAATGCTAACCAGCCACAAATCATAATCTGAGTCCATAGTTTGTTATTCACTGTCAAATTCTGGCTTGTTTACAGCAAGGTTTGACCAAACCTGAATGTTATTGTAGCAAATATAACGATGTTGATCTGCAGAAGTTTGAAGTTTCTTAGTCAGCATCACTGTAGGCATACCTCTGACTTTTAGCTGCCAGAGCTAAGAAAAATTGGGCCACTTGCCATGCTTTTGGCAAGAAGGATTCTGTGATGTGTAGTCTAAAAAATAATGTTTCAAGCCTGTGGTAATACAGGAGAGCTAGGAATGACACTTTGCCAAATACTTTGGAAAGCCAGTGCCGGTGTTGATGTGGATAGTATTGAACTTGATGAAGCAATTGTCAGCATGCAGCAGTTATTTAATTTTCCAGTGGAAACTATGTATAATCCAGCCTGTCTGCAGACGTATAGAACAGCTCCTGCCAATTTCTGCCAGCTGTGGTCTATCACATTTGGGAGATTTCAGTTGGCAAAGGCTGGTATAACTGGCCAGTTTTATACCAGTAGAAAGTTCCTAAGTTCAGAGATATTTCCATTGTATTTAAACCAGCCTTCTCCTCCTGGACTCCAGCACAGAATCTTTCAATTTCTTCTTCTTTTACCTCTATAGCTGTTTTGCACATTTGGTCTGTCTCCTCAGCAAAAGTCTGTTTGACATGGGAGACCCTACCAGCAGCACTGCTACTGTCAGCATAGCCTCTTGCCTCACAGGAGCACACAATCTCGCCACCATGGAAAGTTAGTGCCACGGTGAGCTTACAAATGTAAAAAGACTTGACATAAAAGGGAAATAGAATGAGAAGGGGAAAGGAAAAGAAAACTTGTGTACGAGTGATTAATATTCTTGGTTCCTCAGAACGGTGAAATGGCTACCAGATGTCAGATGGGAAGAGCCAAAGGCCAATGGAGCTGGCTTCTCAGGAAAGCTGATGACAATGACACTGAATTCGTTCTCTTTCTGTTCCTCAGCCCGGTGGAACTGGGTAGCTAGAGGTGATGTAGCACCGTCATGGACATTCCTATTGGCTTATGGTCCATTTTTGCGGGGCCTATTGGTGTAAGGGGCTATAACATCCATAGTAGCTAGGTTAGTATTCCCTGGGAGGTTATCAATGGATTGTAGCTTCCTTAGGAAGTCAATGGTGTCCTGTATGTGACATGTGAGCATTCCTCCAAGAATGGAATCTATGTAGCCTCAACTAGTATCCTTAAACAACATGCAAATGAAAATGCTATGGAGAAATGAAGACTGTGGTAGAAATGGTTACAATTTTTAAATATCTATATATATAAATTATGTTTACATGTGTTAAGTTCTGAACTTTTTTTTAAGTTATTGATGTAATATACAATTTCTCTGTTTAAAAATAATACTCCTTTTTGCAGTCTTAGGCCATATCTGGCAAAGGCTTTATCTGAGATGAGATTTTTTCCTTCTTGCTTAGAAGAAAAAGCCTAGTCTTAAGTATGAAAGACATGCATAGATGTCAAATCAGTTTGGGGCCTATGTTTGTGTTTAAAAATAGATTTACCCACTTGGATTGAAATATGTTGTAAAGTAGCAACAGCTACTGTGGGAAAGATGCTGGTGAGAAATCTAATGAAATGCTTCTTCTGATTTTAATTGATATCAATATGGTATGAAAAGTGTTTTGTTTCACCCAGATCAGCTTCTATATTCACAACAGACTCGTTTATTATCACAAAAGTTTTTGAAGAGAAAATAACAATTTTACCAGACACATTAAGTAACCTGAGAAGATTTTGATGGCATGAAAGTGACAGTTTATGTATCAACGTCTATTTTTCTTCTTTGTACTCACAGGAGTCCTACTGCACATGAAAAGGGATAATTGCAGTTATTTCTAGTAATGCATTGGTAGATACTCATGTCAAAAAAGCAGTAAAAATGCATACATTGAATGGTGAGTCTTGTGGCAAAGATTGAACATATTTTGAGAGATGGAGCTCTAAAAGCAAATATGTAAAATAATACTTTGCACTGAAGACTCAAAAGAGAATTCACCATACATCTCCATAATTTCTGTGGAACTATTTTCTGTGGACAATAAAACCCTGAGGTCCACAAGCTGTTTGTTTTGTATGTGCTTTCAAGTCACCTCTCAACTTATGGTGAACCGATGAATTCCATAGGGTTTTCATAGGCAAGGAATACACAGTTCCTTCCTCTGGTATTCAATGGTAGCCTCCCATCCAAGTATTAACCAAGGATGACCCTGCTTAGCTTCCAAGATCAGACAGGCTCTGATGCCTTTTAGGTATTTAGGCCAAGTACAAAACAGTGGCACAAGTCTGTAAACCTACACGACAAATTAAAGGAAAGAGTGACTCCAAGTCCATACTCATTGAGATCACTACTAGAACTAAGATCACAAGCCCTTTCTCACAAAAATCTACTCCTGCTTTCACTCACACATATCACATTATTTTTCAATTTATTTAATCTTAGTTGTTAAACAGCTGGAACATGACAACCTTTGCCAACCTATTACAAACTAGCTGGTGATTAATAGATGCAGCTCTTAACCATTCTTATACGTTTGCTGACATCAAAAGGGTGGCAGCTCCTTTTCCTAAGAACGGAACTACTCACAATTAGGTGAGCCAAATTTCAGGCTCTGGCTCTCTCTTTTCCAGTTCTTAGGGAGAAAGGAGGAATCTCAGACTGAGAACAATGCCTTGAAAAATTAGAAAGTAAGTGTGTGTATAGGCGCATGTGCACATGCATGCATTCCTCATTTATTAGACTTGGTATCTGGATGGTATGCCCTGTGCAAATGTGGTTGATACTTAATGTATAATGCTCAGTGGCATTGCCACAGCCTCCCCACTGTAACATCACCCTTGCAGCTTCAGCAGGGTCTACCTCCTGTGACATCAGAAGGAAGTCATTCCTAGTTCTAAGGGTTTAGCCCCCTAAATTCTAAGGCTCTAGCGTTACCCCACTGGCATACCCTATCCTGGGGACTATAAATTTGATATCAAATATACCCGCCGTGCCAGAGAGGTTGGCCGATTGGGTATGTAGACAAGGAAGTTGAACGACCAAAAATAGGTCAGGCGAGGAAAATCCCCAGTCACACTCCCCTAGGAGACCTCAGGCTAAACACATCGGCATGGACAAAGGGTCTTCAGCCAAGGAATAGCCAACTTGAGTGGATTATTGGGTTTTCCCCAGGTTGAGCGACTCCGAAACCCTGCACTGCAAGGTCCATCTGCACAAAACAATCATTCAAACTACCAAGTTGCTATTGTGTGGCATTTCTCCCTTTATTTTGGCCACTGTTCTTCTCAGGAGAGGGCCTGCCCTGAAGGTACATTCTGCCCTATAAGTAGTCCCAGTTTTTCAGGGTCTCTTCAGAGAGCTCCCCACCACGCTAACAGACTGGCACTCTGTTAGTCAAATGATCCCCTCAGCTGCTTCTCTTCGCTGAGCTCCGTTCTTCTCGCCGCTTCCCAGACTGAAGACTTCAGGATAGGTGCAGTATCACCGCCTTTACACCCTCTCCGCTGACTCCCCTATCGATTTTCACCTCTTTCCTTTCTCAATAGGTCTTGTGTGCGTGAGTGAGTACGTTGGTGCGTGAGAATACACTTGTTAATAAAATCCAGTTATTGGTATGTTTGTCTGGCTTTTCAATTGGTCTGACCCTCTAAAAATTGAGTAAAAGATTCTGCTGGTTTACCCTGCTCCTTGTTTGGCTACAGCCAGTGCTCTGCTAATTTCTCCAATCTTTGCATTTTTGGAGCGAATCACAGACCCCCAGAAGTCAGGGTAACACTGGAATAGTCATCAACAAGCAACCCAATTTGTAATCCATATTCAGACCATCAAATTTGCTAACAAAGTTAGGGAACAATATACATTTCCTCAGCATCATTACTGTACAATCTTACATACATCTTCTCAGATTCTAGGTTCAAGGGGACTTGATCCCATGGAAACAACACATAGGACTGCAAATGTAATCTATGTAACTATCTAAAAATGGAAAATGAAGAACTATGATGAAAGAAAAGACCTCCACAGCTAGTAAAAATCAATGGCCTGCACAACAGTTAGGTTTTCTGCGGTTTACTCTTAAAACCTTATAGTCATTGCCTGCTTCAGTGCTGAAGCTCCACTTAGAGGCTTTGGAAATAATTGCAGGGTGCTTGATGATAATTCAGATCATGCTAGTCTTTTAAACTAGAAAGGGCTGTCTGTGACTCCACACAACTGGTTAAAGCAATCTTCATAGTATCATGAGAGCCTAGGGAAAGAAAGGAAGGAAATTATAGTTTACAGAAGCACACATACTAAGAGAGGCAAGAACGGAGCTCTGTACAAACCCATATTTACAAGGCAGCTGCTTTTAAGCAGATTTCTCTCACCCAGCCACTTCCAAGAGTGTGTTGGACTACAACTCCCATCACTCACTGCCATATCAGTTGTGGTGGGTGGCAAGGCTGGGAGGCTGTCCAACACATTTGGAGGAGACTAGGCTACAGAAGAGTGGTTTAGTATGTTGTGCCTGCTGATCTGGTGTGCCTGATGTCTCTACACACATGCTTTTATAAAAAAGGTGACATTCATTTATTATTTTTATTTATTTCTGCATAGATTTATTGATGATGATGATTATGATGATGATATTTAAATGGTTTTACCATTTACTTTCAATGAAGCCTTGAATATGTGTGTGTATGTGTTTTAAGGTAAAAGAGGAATGAAATTTAAATACAACTACGTAAAACATCCAGTGTCAGTTCCTATCAGATACAAACACCCCCTCCCCATGTTTTTCAACTGGTTCACACAGTCATATGTGGGGGGCTAATTTCAGAGGAAGAAACTGGCAAAACCACCTCTGAATATTCCTTGCCTAAGAAAAACCTATGAAATTTAAAGAGTCATTGTAAGTCAAGTCATTGTAAGTGAGTTGGAAGCACATACACACAGAGATTAGTTCAACACAGATTGGTTTGGGGCAGGGCCACCTTTGGTTTGCATACTGCAGTGTGACATACTTGCCCCAGCTGAATTACCAGCATCCTTGTCACATGCTATACACAAAAGTACAAATTTGGTTTGAAACAGCACAAACAAGATCAGTGCTTCAATCTTACAAACTTGTTTGGAGTAAGATGAGAAGTACTAAGGGCAAAACTTTCAGGTTAAGCTTCCCTTGCGAAAGAGTGCACTGGAGACTTAAAGCAGCTTTGTAACATTAGCCTTATTTATTCAAACACAGAGTAGAAGGGCGGGCAAATACCATATATACTTGTGTGTAAATCAACCTCATATATAAGTCAAGGGCAAGTTTTGAGGCCAAAACTGTGGATTTTGATATGACCTGGCTCCTGCCACCATCACTATTTTTCCACCCAGGCATTCAGAAAGGCCTTTTGCTACTCTACTCAAAGAAGGGGATGTTTTTTAAAAAATAAATAAAAGTTAAGGTATAAGGTTAACTCTTATTTTTTAAAAAAAGGATTCATCCCCTTCTCTGAGTAGAGTGGCGAGAGTCAAGAGCTTTGTCTATCCTGGGAGAACCTAAAACAAGCACCAACCCCCTCTACTTTCTCAGTGCTCCTTTGAGAAGACATATCAAAGAGCCATTGATATCACTGCCATTTTTTCACTCAGGCATTCAAAAAAGCCAGAAGCAGCACCGTGGGGAAAGAGAAGAGGAGGTCAGTGCTTTTTTCAGTTTGCCCCAGGATGCACTACGCTTTTCACCACTCTGCTCCGAGAAGAGGGTAGTTACGGTACAGTACTTACACTGACTTATAAATAAGTCAACCCAGGTTTTTTGAGACAATTTTTGACTAAAATTTCTAGAATTATACATGAGTACATACAATAATTCCTTGGGCACGGACACACACACCAATCCTGTTTAGTTTCCTCACTCCCAAAGGAATGCAGTAACTTGTGTGAAATACATACATAATTTCCATTTCCATTTTGTAGTTTAAACTAGGGTTGGGAGCCTGTGGCCGGACTCCACAAATTTTGGACTAAAACTGCCATCAGCCTCTAACAGTCTGACCAGTGGTAAGAGATGACAGGGGTTTAGGGGGTTGATAGGAATTTTCCAAGGTGAGAAACAAAGCTTCACCATAAGTTCCAAGCAAAATTCATGGGCCTAACTTGCACTTCTACAACACACCTGTGCATTTTTCTTGTAAGCGTGCATACACACATGCTTTCATCCTTAGAATCACTTTCATTGACCCTAAGAATTTACAAACAATGGTAAGAGAGTCCTCAGAACCTCAAATCTGACATTAGTAATGGAGAACACAAGAGCCACCGTGAACTTCAACAAAGGTTTATGTGGAAAGAGGGAAATGGAAAAGAAAACTTAAGGAGGAAGGAAACCCCAATGAATAAAGACAGCACTTAACAGATAAGAGTATTTTCTGCCATTACTTATCACAACATGGACAAATCTGTATGTTCCAAAATGATTTCCTTCCTCTTGAAAGCACTAGTGAACATCTGACTGAGACTACCAGTGTGATATGTGAGTAATATCCTTGGCAGGAAGAAGAGCAATGCTTAGGCTTTGTCAAGATTAGGGATTTCTACAGCAGCAGAGACTGTTCTTTTTTACTGTTCACATTGTTATCAGCCAAATCTCACATCAACTAAACTAAATTCTCAAATTTCTATTGTCGTTGTTCAAGGGGCAATAGTCTCTTTCTACTTGAGAAGATCAAAACACCAGCTTTAATCAGGAAACTCCTTTTTCAGGGGGACAGTATGTACTGTTCTATGACATCACTTCATTAATTGGCTATAAAGGTGGGTACCAGGACTCTCAATAGAATGGCTGTGGAAGTTACTGTAAATCTCTTGCTACCTAGCTAGATGTTCATCTGTCATTTTACAATGTGTACGAAACATTTACACACAGATAAGTAAATAAATAAGATATGGCAAGGGGGTTCCGTTTTGTGAACACCCATGGTGAGAGTAGTAGCTTTTCAACGTCAGGAGGGGCCACAGGTTTCCAATCTGTGGTTTAAACCATTAGAGATGAGGAAAAATACCTTTAACTTGCAGTTTGCTGCAGACAATGCAAATTTCTAATGCTTTGATATGTTGCAAGAACACAGCTCAGTTTAAAGGAATGCCAGCTTCTTTTGCCTGCCAGAAAGTACAAAGGGAAAGTAGCAGTAATAATGGGAGCAGTTCTACTGCTGCTGCTGTCAAAACGATATTTTAGAAAATCCTTTCAGGGAGCTACAAATAGCTGCACTCTCAAAGCTGACAAAAGCTGAACATCTCACGTGGCAAAGGAATAAGAGTAATAAGAAGTTTAAAATGCCCTACTTTGCCGAATGTGTTGCTGAATCTGAACAGATGACTCAGAAATACTTGAGAGTGAGAAGAGCTGAGTGGCCATCTCAGACTGGAGTTTGAGAGAGAAATGTAGAATGGCATTCTTAAGTGTCCATTTATAATGCAAAGCGGCCTCTGTTGTCTATTGTCTCTTTGGCGCAATGGCCATGCTCGCTAGAAGATTTTGGGAATTGTCCAGAAAAGTAACCTTTTCCAAGAACTGGCCACAGCTCTTTCTCACTCTCTCCTGTGGACAGCACTGTTGCCCAAAAGAAGGTGACATGGGATGGTTGCTTCTGACTACTCCATTCCAATCACTGCTCTTGTACCCAAGGGTAAACAAGAAAACATTGTCAAGGACTGGACCTTTGGTGGTTAGAAATGTACTTTTGCTGCAGGATGGGTCGTTGCAACCACCTAGAGCATGACATTTTACTTTTTAAAATGAACTAGTTACTTTAGTCCTTACTCCATTAACTAAATAGGTTGTTCCTGTTACCAGAGTCCAGAGTTACTTGTTGCAAGCAAATAATCACTACTGTTACAATTGTGCCATTGGAAAATAAAAGAAAAATATTTTCTGGCTCCCCAAAGTGACTAACTCAGATATTACACTTAGAAATTATGAGAAAAAGGCAGAATAAATTACAAAGTAATTGTTCTCTTCCCTTTCCCATTGTCCAGAGTGAGCATACAAATCTCTTAACAAGTAACAAAGAGGCAACCTGTTCCACCTGTAAGTAGTAAATTGGAGCTATGGCTGTTATTGGTGAAAAAGTAACTATGTTCCAACTCATTCCTGCAAAAAGGAACTAAACATGAAAGTTATTGATTAGACAACTACCAATTAGTGGCAATCGTTAACACCAAATGTGTCTAAATTCAGGTAACGACATTTTCTTCAGCCTCTGGCTGGCCACCATCAGAGAAAGAAAGGCAAAACATTGGACATAGTGAATTGGACCCCATGACAGGTGTTTTTATGATTCCGATGGTCTTTAACAATCACCATGCTACTGGCATAATGCCATCATCGTGTTCTCCAGTATTCTGAATCCCAGGCCCTCACCACCAAGACAGTTAAGGAGAAATGCAACAGTTACAGACTGAGAGGAGATTCTCAATGAAGAAAAGTGATGATGACCCACAAGTCATGGTAACAAATCTTCCTACCATGTATCACCTGTAGGATGGAACAGAGATAGTTCTTCCATCCTGTCTTTATGTAGAGGAACTGCAGGTTCTTTACCTTATACTTGTCAATCTGTATCTAGCTAGAGTTCTATAGAGTTTACCACTTTGGTCATCTGAGCTCCCAAAGTTGCAAACAATAGTATCCTCTAGCAGGCAGATCAATATCAGTATTCCCCTTTAATGACATCTTAAGCTTTGAACTTTCAAGAAATGTATATTAATAGAATAAACATGCAGCTTTATCACTATCTTACATTTATTAATGAAAACAATTGGCTTACGCAATTACTAACTCCTTGTGAAGGTTCATCACATCACTTGGATATTTCCAGTCTAGAATATAAAGGCATAACTGTGTTAGCCTGGATCAGTAGGAAGGATATCATGTAGCATCTTTTAGACTAACAGAGAGAAAGAAGTTGGTAACAAGAGCTTTCATAGACATTTCCACACGGGGTTTTTAAAATGGGGCAGAGCGTCCTCCAGGGAGGACGTCTGCACCTGGGAACGGACTGGGTCGGACCTACTTAAAGTAGATCCGCACCCCAGCCCACTCCGGAACAACCCCAAGTGGTGGTCCAGCGTGCTTTTGAAAGACCGCTAAAAACAGGTCTTTCAAAAGCACGGAGCGCGCCAGTGCGAGCCTGCTCCCTTGTGCAGATTTGCAGGCTCGCACTAATGCGAGTCTGCGATCTGCCAGAGGCGGGCTTTAGGCTGGCGAGCTTCAGCGGTTGGTCAAGACCCTCGACCAACCAGAAGCCGCCATTTTCGATGCTGGAGCAGTGCGGAGTGACGAGCACGCACTGCTCCGGAGCGACGTGGACCGGACCGGGGAGCCAAAAAGTTCAGTAAGTAGCGTCACGGGGCGATTCCCTCACCCCGTGCGGAAATGGTCTAAGTCTATGTCATCAGATGCATAGAATGAAGTGCTTGGGAACAGGCATTTATACCTAAAAACGACAGATTGTGTTTGTGAATAGCAACCGAATTTCAAACCTTGTGAGCATGGTGATGTGATCAGTTCTGTTTTAACAGTGATTGTTGGGGGAAAAAAGTGGGAGGAAAGATATTGTCTAAAGCCAAGGTGAGTACAGAGCCATATGAATTTGGTGCTGGCTGGGAACCAGAAAGGAGATATGATAAAATGGGCAACAGATTCCTCATGAGGCTGGGTGTTAACTAGTATTAATCTAAATGGCTAGTGTTATGGTGTAGTGTGCCACAAAAACCACCAGAATGTTCAGCCTAGTTCTCTATTCAGACTTCCTACAACTCTTACAAGGTACTTCCTCCTTGTTACTATTTCCTGCTCAGCTGTGGGACTTCATAAATTCTTTCCTGGTGAATTTAGCTGTGCCAGATCTCACTGTATCACTTTATCCTTGCCTTGTTTTGGCTCGTTCTATGCTCATTGCTTCAGAAAAAGATTTCCGCCTTGCACATTTTAATCTTTTAAACAGACATGTACCTTTCAATTTCTAAAACACAGGGCCCAAAATGCAACATTACTAACAAATCATAACATGCTTCTCTTGACAAGGTTCTCTTAGTTCTCCTGCCTAAAGTGAAGATTCTGTGTGGAGCTACTTTGCCAAACTGCAGGACATTTTCCTAAATACCACTTCCAAATCTTAAATATCTCTCCTGTACTTCCAGCCTACTCACAGTTGTATCTTTCATCTCATGTTTATCCTGAACTGCTGACTAGCTCTGACTTTCTTGGCTTGCTCACACCATGAGCCACAATCCATTTAGATTGCCAGCTGCTCTTCTGCTCTGTGGCATAATCTTTTTGTCATGTCAACAGATTAAGAATGCTAGCTCCAAGCTTTTCTGATCACCAGGCTTTAAAACCCTTCCACAAACAACTATGATGTTGTAGGGTGATGGCGTTTTCTTTGGCAAAAGGTAAAGTTGGACTGGCAATTGATTGTCTGGTACTTAGAAACAGAGCTTGGAAAGGTTTCTTTTGGTTAAACCCCTACCCCAATCTCCAACACAGGTCCTCTGGCTGCAAGACCTTGTCAGTTGTAGTTCCCAAAAATGTAACTTTCCTGATCTTTTAGATTTTTTTTTTTAGAAGATACATTCAGAGAGGAAGGATAGCTAATAGCTATGAAAGCTAGATGGAACCTGCATCTGGATAACTTTACTTGTAATCTCAGAGGTATTTAGTTGACTACTGCTCTGAACAGAAGGCATTGCTAGGAACTCTGTTCCAGCAAACCAAAACTCGCAAATCTGCCTTGGCTGGCTGGTGATTCTGGGAGCTGTAGTCCAAAAAGTGACTTTCCCAGTCTCTGTTTCAAAGCATACTTTAAAGTTACAGACAGCCCTTGTGCTAGGTAAAAGGACAAGTGCAGCTAAGAGTGTAGATTGGTCCAAGAAACATTTTTCCCTCTGCTCTCCTTTCTTCTTCTGTCATTTGGCTCACTCAGGTGATGTTGTGATTCACGCACTCTCTCCTCTCTATAACACAGACCTGGGTGGGCAAAATGCATTTTCAAATGTCTCACCGCTGGTTAGGGCTGATGGCAACGGTAGTCTGGTAACATCTGAAGGGTTACAATTTGCCCATCCCCACGACACATGTCTTCCAAGCACAGCTGCATGATTTCTGTGGGACTTCCTCTGAATCAGAGCTTGTCAACCAGTTCTAACAATGTTGTCTGAAAGTATGCCGGTGGGCAGTCCAATATATGTTTGTCATGCACGTGGGTACATTCACCCAAAGGAATGGGCAAGTTATTTTCATTTTTAAAATGAAAGTAAAATTAACTTGCTGTGGGGTAAGACTTACGAATAAACAGTGTTGGGAGCTTCAAAGGAAATTATTAATTTACATTTTGCAGAGTCAGTAACTAATATTATGAATAATAATTTACTATGAGTAATAGTCTCTGCCAGTTTGGTAATACCTTATCTGTATTACATCTTAGAAATCTTTGTATAAGGAGCTAAAAATACTTTTTTAAATCTAGCAAAAACTATTGGGTTCATTGCATATTTATGTCTCATAATTTAGAAGCAATCATCAATGCATTAACATCCCAACCTGAAACTGGTACAGTATCTTAAAAAAAACAAACATCATTCCAGAAAGAAAACTGAAACACCAATCTTACACCCTCTTTCCTGGGAGAACCTTAACAAACACCTAGAACTACACCCAATTATTTGAGACAAACAATGCTTATATGTGTATTATTGGTGCATATTTTTTGTTCATTTTAATAACTTGGCATTTCATTTCTCGCACATCTTTTATTACAATCTGCTATTGATGGTTTTAAAAAAATTCTTCAGAGTAGCACTGTATCAGTTCCTATATTCTCACTTGAAAAAGTGGTATCCTGGCTTGTTTAAATTAATTCAGAATCTGGATGAAATCTGAGTGGTGTTTTCCTGCACTGCAAGTATAGTATAACATATAGAGCAGTTTTACACATATGAAATTGAATTTTTATTTTTAAAAATATAGACTTTGCGTATAATTTTAAAAAGTTACATTCTGAAACAGGTGAAGCTAAATCCAACATAAGTCCAAGCTGGAGTAGACACAACTGAAACAAATGGGATTTATTACTCACAACCAAAGTTAAATCACACTTATTTCTGTTGGGTCTCCTCTAGGTGGAACTATCACTGGAATTGTCCCTAGGTCTACAAATTATCTTTCCTAAATTACCTGTTGTGTGCCTTCAAGTTGTTTCCAACTTATGGCAACCTAAGGTGAACTTACCATAGGGTTTTCTTGGCAAGATTTATTCAGGGGAGTTACCTTTGTCTTCTTGAGGCTGAAAGAGTGTGACTTACTCAAGGTCATCAGTGGGTTTCCACAGCCAAGTGGGGATTTGAACGCTAATCTCCAGAGTACTAGTTCAATATTCAAGCTATTACACCATGCTGGCTCTCTCCCTAAATTATTGCTGAAATTGCTGAAAAATATTTCCCTTTATACACCCTTTTACATTTGCAATGTTCTAAGTTATAAAAAGAAAGTTTGCAAAATTAATAATCAACTAAGAAAAGTAGAACAGAAGACAGAACAAGAAGAAAAGCTAAAAAAAGAAAATTGAAATCAGAAAATAAATGGTTTCCTAGTTGTCTGATTGCTTAGTTTTACATTCTGCTTATATAACCAGAGTGAATGAATTGCTGACCATTGTAAGTTTTTTAAACATTTCTGTTATTTTACTGATATTACATAGCACAATAGTCAACTCCCCTTTTCCCTCCTTTTTCCTTCCAAACCCCTCATCTTAGATAGTAAACCTAAATCTGTATCAGTGTGAATCTTGACAGGTATAAATCATATTAAAAGTACTGGCTGATGGGGTTATATACAATTCATAACATTCAAAATGCATTTTTCCAAAAATATACTGAAGCATACTGTGGTTTAAGCCTAGAATTTACACAAGTAATATAAGTAATCAAAACAGTTAAATTTCTTCAAACATATCCTTTGATTTCTCCTCTTGCTAATCTAACTTTGTAGGTTAGCTTTTCTGATAATGATATAGATCACACTCCAGCTATCTTTATATAGAAAGACCTTCTAACATGTCCTGGGTTTTTACTATTTCTAATCTTACAGCAAACAGAATTGCCACGAGTTCTTCATTAGGCAATCTTCATTTTCATATGATTAAGAATTCAGCTCCTCTGTAGTATATTTGTTTGCCCTAGCACTTCACTTAATATTTTAATATTTCCTCCAGAAATTTGCCATTGGGGCAGATTAGTCACATATGTTGCTAGCCTCCTATTTTTGCTGCCTGTGAGAAGTTACTCTCTTTTCAAAGGGAGCAATAGCTTACCCCGATCCATGCCTCTCCTGATCGTGCTTCTTAAGATAATGGCATAGACATATTTTACTTTCAAACCAATTTATGGCCATTTGGTATCACTCATTTTAGTGTATCTTCTCACAGGATGGTACTTAAGTTCTATGTTGTTTATCTCCTCAGAAGACAAACAATATAGCATCTAAATATGGAATCATACTTTCTACATTTGGACAGGAAGTACATATTCTCCAAGTGAAAATATGACCTGCAATGGCCCATGAGGCACCTTTCAACTCTATGATTCTATTGCAAGCACACCTTAAGATAACTGTTGTTGTTGTTAACAGCAATCAAGTCGAACTTCAGCTTACGGCAACCCTGAAAATGAGACTCCTCCAGATCTCTCTGTCCTGAACAGCCTTGCTTAGGTCTTGCAGGCTCAGGATCAGGGCTTCCATAATTGAGTCTACCCATTTGTAATATGGTCTTCCTGTTTTGCTACTGCCCTCTGCCTTACTGAGTATTATGGTCTTTTCCTGTGTGTCATGTCTCCTCATAGTAAGTCCAAAGTCCAACGGTCTCAGTTTGGTAATCTGGGCTTCTAGGGAGGGTTCTGGGTTGATTCGTTCTACGACCCATTTATTAGTCTTTTTAGTAGCCCAGGGTATCTGTAGAACTCTTTTCCAGCACCACATTTCAAATGAATTATCTTCCTACCAGATCTTTTCACTGTCCAACTTTCACAACCATATATACATATTGGAAATACAATGGCATGGACAATCCTAACTTGAATTTTCAGTGATATATCTTGACAATTCAGGATCTTGTCTAGTTCCTTCATAGCTGCCCTTCCAAGTCCTAGTCTTCTTCTGATTTCTTGACTGTAGTCTCCATTCTGATTAAGGACTGAGCTGAGGTATGGAAAATCTTGAAGTATTTCAGTGTCTTGATTTCTGCTTTAAAGTTAGGTAAATCATCTGAGGTCATTATTTGTGTTTTCTTAATGTTCAACCTGCATTTGCAGTTTCTTCCTTGAAATAGTTCCGAGTCTTTGCTATTTTCTGCTAGTAGTATGCTGTCATCTGCACATCTTTAAACTGTTGATGTTCCTTCCTCCAGTTTTCACGCCTCCATCCTCCAAGTCTAATCTTGCTTTATATATGATACATACAAATGAAACAGTAAGGTTGATATATTGCAGACTTGCCTGTTCTCCTTGCTAACTGGAAACCATTCTGTTTCTGCATATTCTGTCCTGACAGTAGCTCCCTCTCATGATTACAGATTAAACATCAGAACAAACAAATGATGTGACACCTCCATTTCTTTAAGAGTAATCCATAGTTTTTCATGATCCACACAATCAAAAGCTTTGCCAAAATCTGTAAAGCACAGGCTGATTTCCTTCTGAAACTCTTAGGTGCACTCCATTATCAAATGTAAGTTTGCAATATGTGTTACTGCCCTGGCTAGTCCGAGCTTTGGGGATATTAAAAAGATATCCTCTTGATATCACAATCCTGCTGCACTTCTCTATTCCCCTCCACGTGCTTGCGAGGCCACCGGACAAGCACGTAAACAAGCCCGGCCGTTAATTGCCATAATATTCAAACAACAATAGAGGCAGGCCAGGAAATAGCTGACTCACTGCTTTAGGAGACCTCCAGGCAAGTACTCTAATTAGGTATGCACGCAACCTACAAAACAGCCTCTGCTCCGCGCTGGCAGCTTGATGGGTAAACTATACAATACCCAAGTACTCTGCATTTGCATACTGGCTACTCTACTGAGAACCTCTGCGATAACTCAATCATTCAGATTCTGACCTTTCGGAGGCTTTGTCTCCAACTCCAAATCTATTGCTTTCCCCCAAGTACGGCATAGCCTGCAGTCACAATTCTCCTTATAAAAACCCTTGATTCCGAGACCTTCCTCAGAACGCTCCCGAGTTTCATCCCGCCTTGCTGCCGCTTTGCTTGGCGAGCCTCCCCTCAGCTCCACGTGCTGAGCTACATCGCACCCCAGCCTCGCTCTCTATTTTTCCGGGCTTCAGGACAGGTGAAGTATCACCCAAACCAGCAACCCTTCTAAAATCCCTCTATACCACTCCAACCTTTATTTTCTTTAGTTATCTTGTATGAGTGTGTTGCATACACTGTTTTGCTTGTGTTTAATAAACCATCATTTATTGTTTCAACTTCTGTGTGCTACTTGACTCGACCCAACCCCGTAGACATAGGGTTCAAGATCTCGCTACGTTACCCTGTCTCTCGTAACGCCAAGCAGTGCTCTGAGCTAATTTTCCCCACCTTTAGTTGAGCACACTTTGGTGTCCCTCCCGGGACCCTCAGTACACAGGGTAACATATGATCCCTAGAGACTTTTCTTTTCTTGAACCCAGCTTGGACATCTGGCATTTCTCACTGCATAGATGGTAAAAGTCTTTGCTGTAGAATTTTGAGCATCACTTTGTTTGCATGGAAAAGTAATGCAATGGTCCAGTGATTACTGCAATCACTGGTGTCTCCTTTTTTGGAAATTAGAATGTATACGGAGAGTTTCCAATTGGTAAGCCATTGTTCTATTTTCCACATCTGTTGACAGATTTTAGGTAGAATTAGAACAGATTCTGTCTTGTTGCTTGAAGCAGCTCTGTTAGTTTGCCATCTGGTCCTGGTGATTTATTTCTCCCAAGTGCTCTGAGTACAGCTTCCATTTCACTTTCTAAAATTGTAGTTTCATCTTCAAATCATTCTTCCCTGAATGAATCTGCCAACCTTCCATCTCTCTCATGCAGTTCTTCAGTGTATTCTTTCCATCAGCTTTTTATTTGTACTTGGCCATGGAATGTGTTCTCTGCTGGTCATATAGCACCCCCATTCTTGGTATAATTTTCCCTTTGATTTCTCAGATCTTGTGCAAGAGCTCCTTTGTTCTTCATTTTTTATTGTCATCTTCTATTTCTTTGCTTTGCTTACTATTGCTTATATTATTGTTCCTTCACAGAAGTCACTGAATATTTGCATTCAGGGTTCTGACCCTATTTGTCATCTTTTACTTTTGCTTCTTGTCTGCCCTTAATTGCTTGAAGTTTCATCTGTCATCCATGGAGACCTCTCTTTCTTTCGGGCTGTAGAGAGTATATTTTTATATTCCTTCCAGACAATGTCCCTGGCTTCAATCCAGAGATCCTAGTCATTTGGGCTTAATAATGCAAAAGTATTTTTACATTATTTTTAAATTCTACTGGGATGTTCTTCAGGTTATACATTTTGGCACAAAGGTTAGTTTGCTGTTCTTCTTTAAATTTACTCTAGTTTTTGACATCAGCAGTTCATGGTCTGTGCCACAATCTATTCCTGGTCTTGTTTTTGCAAAAAGAATGCAGCTCCTCTGTCTTCTTTTTCCAGTTATGTGGTCTATTTGATTTCTATACCGTCCATCAAGTCACATCCATGTATACAGTTGCCTCTATGTATCTTGAAGAACATGTTTGCGATAAACAAATTTCCCTACAATATTTGATCCTGCTCTATTCCTACCTTGGCATACCAGTCACCTATGATTAACAGGAAGTCTTCTTTTCATGTGTGATCAGTTTCCTCCTGGATTTCAGCATATATACTTTCTAAATGCCATACTATGCCCAAGTCAGGCCAAGAAAACAGTTGCTGACAATCCCATTTCCACAACTGACAAATTGAGCTGCTACCGCTCAGGACCTTGCCTTAAGTCTCCATTTTGTGGAGCAGGGGGTGGAGGGAGTCACTTTCAGGCAGGAGATCAGAGTGCAAATGCTCCAGTTTTGTGAAGCTGAGCTCCAGGCAAGCTCTAGAACAGCTAGTAGAGCAGCAGTTTGCTACAATTTGCAAGGCTTAATTGATTCAGTGGTAGAACTTCTATAGACTCTCCTGTGCCTCTATTTATTCACAACTCTATCACACTACACATTTATAGATCTATATTCCACTTTAACTGCCATGATAAGATCCTGTGGAATTCTGGGGCTTGTAGTTTAGTAAGGCCCAGAAGCTCTTTGGCTGAGAATTCTAAATGTCCCTCCTTAAATTGCAAATCCCAGGTTTCCATATCATGTTGACATGGCAGTTACAGTAGAATACAGTGCTATAACACTGTAGTGTGATAGGAGTTAGTTAGCTTTCTCCTTCCATTATAGTGGTTCTGGGCTCCAGGGCTCACCATCCACTCTACTCTGCATCCACCATCTTACTAGAAGTAAATGGGCTATATTAAATGTTCCTTCTCCTATTCCCCTAAGTAAGTAAATAGGTGAGAAGGAACAATCCTCTCACTTCACCTTGATCTGGGAACAGGTCAGATGTTGTCTGAGACTTCTGTCTTCATTTCCAAAAAAAAAAATACATTCTGTACCCATAGGTGTTTCAATGGCAAGTGTATTTGAATGTTGCTGGTACTTAATGCGTACCATTTAATGACATCGCCAAAGATGTTCCTAGATTTCAGGTTTTGGCTTACAAATCTCAGGGCCTGGGTTGGTCCTGACAACCCTAGTGACAAACATACAGCATTTCCCAAGATGATATCTCTGAATTTGAAAATCATATAGATTTATCAGTCAAAGACACAGTAGCATCAAAACAATTGGACCTGTAAAATACAAAATGCTATAAAAGCTTGCTACACAACTCTAGAATCATGGACAGAGCCCATCTCTGTTGTTGTTATGTGCCTTCAAGTAGTTTCCAACTTATGGAAACCCTATAATGGAGTTTTCTTAGCAACATTTGTCCAGAGGAGCTTTGCTTTTGCCTTTGCCTTCTTCAGAGGCTGAGAAAGTGGTGCCTTGCCCAAGGTCACCCAGTGGGTTTTCAGGGCTGAGTGGAGATGTGAATGCTGACCTCCAGAACCTAGTTCAAGACCCAACCAGTACATCACGCTGGCTCCTGACCCATCCCTAGAGTTTCATCTCTCTCTCCATTCCCTGGACATAAGTATTAATCAGTCTTCCTTTGCTTCAGCACCTTCATACAGACAAGATGGGGAGCCTGTGAGTCTCCACAACTTCAAGATTTAACACCACTAATGTGACACCACATTAAGAAAGATAGCTAACACTCCAGAGGACAGGATTGGAGTTCAAAATGATCTTAATAGAGAGCTGGGCCAAAATTAATAAAACGAGTTTCAACAGGGAGAAATGGAAAATACTACACTTGGGGAGAAAAAATGAAATGCACAGATATAAGATGGGTGACACCCGGCTTGGCCACAGTACATGTAAAAAGGATCTAGGAATCTTAGCAGACCGCAAGCTGAACGTGAGTCAGCAGTGTGATGCGGCAACTGAAAAGGCCAATGTGATTCTGGGCTGCATCAATAGAAACAGAGTGTTGAGGTCAAGGGAAGGGACAGTACCACTCCGTTCTCCTTTGGTCAGACTCCATTTGGAATACTGTGTCCAAGCCTGAAGGGAAGAGAAGGTTAAGAGGTGACATGTAGCTTATGTTTACATATTTGAAGGAATGTGATGTGGAGGATGGAGCAAGCCTATTTTCTGTTGCTGCAGGGACCAGGATAGGAAGCAATAGCCTCAAACTTCAGGAAAAGAGATTCCGCCCGAACGCTAGGAAGGACTTCCTGGCAGTAAGAGCAGTTTGATAATAGAACGCACTACCTTGGGGTGTGGTGGAGTCGCCTTTGGAAATTTTTAAACAGAAGTGGATGGCCATTGTCAGGAATACTTCGATGGTGTATTCCTGCATAGCAGGGGGTTGGACAGATGGCCCTTGTGATCTCTTCCAACTCTGTGATTTCCCAGCCAGCGAAATGTTAAAAGGGGAGGTGCAGTAGCTACTAGGCTTAAATATCTCACATAGGTCAGATCCCTTCTGACCTTGGAAGCTAAGCAGGGTCATCCCCGTTAGTACTTGGATGGGAGACCGCCACGGAACACCAGGCGCTGAAGACTGTATTTCACAGAAAGGAACCTGCAAAACCACCTCTGAATATTCCTTGCCTCAGAACACTCTATAAATTAATGGAGTCCCCAGAAGTCCAAACAGACCAATAGAGTAGTGTCTCTCCGGAGGGCCCAGCAGGAGCGGAACACAAAACACAACACGCTCCATTGCCGCCCCACGCCAGGCGCACGAGAGCACCCCCTCGGAACACGGGGCGAACTAGATAAACAACTACCCGTCTCTGTCCCTTTCCATATTCCCCCATTGGGTCGGGCAACTCTGCCCACCTATCAGAGTTCCCCTGCCAACCAATGGGAGAGCTCCACTGCGAAGCCTCTACCCAATCCGTGAAGCATCGCGTCTCTCCTTCCCTCCCTTTCCGGCCAACGCGCACATGCCGGCCGGGGTTTCCGGGAGGATTTGGGCACGGAAGGCGGCCAATAGGAGAGAGCGCGAGCGCCTCCTCTTCGTGGCCCCCCTCCCAGCCCTGCGCCCGCCCATTTCCTCTTGGGTTCCGTTACCTTGGAATCTGCTGTAAATATCTCGCGACGCGGCGGCGGCGGCGGCCGCCGGAGCAGCGAAACTGGGGCCCGTTTGAACGGAGCCACAGCAACCGTCTGGCTCGAGGGATGGAGGGCGGAGGTGGCAGGTAAGCTCGGGGGAGGGGAAGCAGAAACGCCTACGGGGGCGAGTAGTGCCGAGGGCTGTTGTCTACGATCTTCTCTGGAGACGAGGGGAGTAGGCGATCGATCGAGCCTCACGTCCTGTTGCTACTATGGGTGTTTCTATAAAGCTCTTCTTCCAGCCCCCTTCCTGGGTTTGAGATTTATGAGCATTTCCGCACCGGACGGTTATAACGCTATGATTCCACTTTCAACCTCCTATGGAATCCTGGGGTTTGCAGTTTAGGGAGGGACCTTTAGAATTCTCAACCAGAGAGTTCTTTGGCCTCAGTAAACTATAAGCCCCAGAATTCTGCAGGATGTTGAAAGTGTAATAATAGCACTATAACAGTGTAGTGTGGAAAGGCCCTAATATGTTGGTTATAGCGGGAATCAGTACAGTCAACAAAATTTGTTTAGCATTGTCAGTCCTAGATTTTGTTCCCCCCAAAGCCCATACCATAGTACGTTTGGTAGTGTTTATGATAACTTGGGAATAAGGCTGTTGCCATTTTTTAAATTTTTTGTTTAGTGTGCACAGAGTAAAGAATCATGTGGCATCTTATTTATGTATTTATTTCATTACATTACATTTACAGCCTGCTTTTTCTTCAGTAAGGTCAAAGCAGCGTACATGGCTCTTCTCCCCACTTATTGTCACAACAGGCCTGTGAGGCAGGTGAGGCAACTAAAGTGCGTCTGACCCAAGGTCACCAGTGAGTTTCATAGCGAAGTGGACATTTCCATGTGGATCTTCCAAGTCTCAGTCCAGCACTTGCACCACTACACTGCACTGGCTCTCTCTTAAGCCTTAGGGCCAAACATGTCTATTGTAGCATAATTTTTCATGGGCCAGAATTCTCTTAATCAGATGTGAGTTGAAGATAAATGGAGGGGGGGTAAAAATGTCTGATGATATTAATAGCTATTAATCTCCACCAAAGTGGGCAAAGCTTTGTTGTTATGGGACCTCAAGTCAACTCTGACTTACAGAGACTCCTGGCCTTTTGACACTACACTGTTGTAGTGCTATCATTCCACTTTCAACATCCTGTGGAATCCTGGGGTTTGCCGTTTAGGAAGGGGCATTTAGAATTCTCAGCCAAAGAGCTCCGGCTTCAGTAAACTACAAATCCCAGAATTCCACAGGATGTTGAAAGTGGAATAATAGCACTATAACAGTGTAGTGCTGAAAAGCCTTCCATTATAGGGCTTTCTTGGCAAGATTTTACCACAGGAGGTTTGCCACTGCTTTCCTCTAAGACTGAGAGTCTGTGATTTGGTCACGATCACCCTGGGATTTCCATTGGTGAACAAGGAATTGAACTTTGGTTTCTTGGAGTCCTGGTTCAACACTCAAAACTACAATAACACACCACCACAGCTACATTGTAAGTTTTTCTTAATATTACTATATTCTCTTCATCTGTGTTCATCTTGGATATACCTCAGCTTACCATAGAAATGCCACAAATTGTATCTCACAGATTTCATTACTTCTTCATGTTTGCCAGGTACACTGTTTTTGTAACCTTTTCTTGTGTATATGCATAGCACGTAAAGATAACATTCGATTTTTAATGTCACAGTTTTGTTTCTTGTGACTCTTTATTTATTGGGATAATGAATGCAAATACATGTGGCTGACAAAAATAAAGAGGCTTTGAATTTTGAAATACTAAAGAAATCTCTATAGTGCTTATTCTCTAGTAAATATATTTTTGATTTACAGCTCAAATCTGTCTCAAATCTGGTTTTTTTGGCTGTCTCAAGAGGCTTGGCCATTTTTGTTATGCTGTGAAGGGTTGTGTGTACTTCTTGAAAAGCAACTATAAGAACAAAATGCTTTCTGAAGATAAGGTTTCTGTGGACTTTTTGATGTTCTCGTTCTCTGTTTTTCCTGGCACTTAATTGTGAAATTAGTAGATGAGAAAATTCCTTTGTCACTCTTCCTCATGTAGAAGTTACGTAAAAAGTATAAAACGGTACTCTTCATGGCCCAGTGTTTACTTTCATTCTCACTGGGTGTACAGATGGATTAAGGAGCTTCCTAGCATCACTGTTTAAAACACAATATGCAGATATTCCATCTTTCCATCTCTAACTTTTTTCTATCTATCTATCTATCTATCTATCTATCTATCTATCTATCTATCTATTTCATTTGTATATCACTTTTCTCCTAGAGTGGAATCCAGGGTGGCTTCCAGAAAGAGAAAAAAGAATGAAAAACAATTAAAATCCTCACATAAAACAATATAAAATCATTTTAAAAACACATACAATTTTTAAAAAGAGCAGTTAAGTATCCCAGTGAGAATGTCCCCTGTTTATAGATTAAAGGCCATCTTAAACAAAAAAGGTTTTGACCTGGCTTTTGAAAGGAAACCCAGGAGGGGGCCAGCCTAGACTCCTGTGGAAGGGAGTTGCAGAGGGTGCAAGCAGCCACTGAGAAATCTGTCCCCTGTGTCCCCTCACCAAGCAAGCATGTGATGGCAAGAAAACAAAATAGAAAAAGAAAGATGAAACAGGAGGATTACATATTTTTCCTGCCATTTGTCAAAATCCCTGGAAGAGACAGGGCTGTTTCACAATAAAAGCCTTCTCTAGAAGCACCTCAGGTATATTCAGAGCCCTTGCACACTGCACAGTTATAGTACTGTATTCAATTTCAATTATCCTGACTGCATCCTATGGAATTCTTGTATTTTGGGAAGGCAATAAAGCCCTATGGCTGAGAATTCTGACTACCACCACCTAAACTGCAGTTCCCAGGATTCCATGGAATGCTGCCATGGCAGTTAAAGTGGAATCATACCCACTATAGGTGTGTAGTTTGAGAGGGCCCTAAGTTGACTATTCCAACACACTTAGCAACTATAGAGGGTTTTTTTTTTTTAGGAATGGGCCAACCGAATCCTCGAATCCTGGGCAGGGATTTGAGATTCACAAATCCCTGTGCCAAAATAGGCAAACCAAATCTTTTGAATCCACCAAC
Source organism: Cyclura pinguis (assembly GCA_030412105.1). Taxonomy (NCBI): domain Eukaryota; kingdom Metazoa; phylum Chordata; class Lepidosauria; order Squamata; family Iguanidae; genus Cyclura; species Cyclura pinguis. The sequence continues at coordinate 127,784,710 of CM059599.1, forward strand.
CAAATAGTTTGTTGGAGACCAGGACACCTGAAAACCTGGGAGACCTGGATGCCAGAAAATTTGGGAGACTAAACACACAAGGGGAGATAGCAAGTAGGTGAATTTTTCCCTTGGAGTAATAATGATCTTTGCAAATTGAACATTTAATATTTAAGTTCAGCACTTGACTAGAATGTACAGGCTTGAGATTTCAAGGACAGCTGAAAGATTCCTTTGCACAGCTCCCTTGCAAAGCTCTTTCATACACAATTCTGGGGTTTATAGTTTTACAAGATGTCACAGCCTTCTCTGCCAAAGTGTGCTAGTGTATCATCAAACGAAAAACCCCAGGATACCATAAGGAGCTATGCAAAGAAAATCCAGTTTTGACCTGGATTATCTCTGTACTGCAGTATGTGGCCCTGTTTACACAGGCAGGAAAATGTGAGATTAATAATCCACATTTTCCTGCCTGTTCAGAAAGGGCCTTCATGTCATTTTCAATCTGGGGAGATCCTGAGGCGAAACTATGACAATTGTCCTGGCCAGATTTCTTCAGAGGGAGGTTTGCCTTTGCCTAGGCTTTTGCTAAGGCTATGTTGCCCAGGACTATCCTTCTTTCCCTTGCTTTTTAAACCCTTTGTAAAAAAGGATTCAAAAGATTCAAGATTCATGGATTCCCAGAACATTCCAGGGATTCAGATTCGGATTCAGAAAATTCTGGATTCGTCCCATCCCTAGCTTTTTTCCCCTCAATTCCTGTTTTATTTGAGAACTACTTTGTTAGTTAACACTAGATTTTTATATTCAGAATTTTTTTGTGTTTGGCAAACAAATACTTTTCCATTGAAAGGCTCATACTCTGATACCTAGGCTATCACCCTAAACACACTTCTTAAGGAGAAAGGTCCAGTAAACACAGTGGGGCCTACATCTGAGTAAATGTGGGATTTCACTGTGAATGTGCGAGCATTTTGACATTGTTTCATTTTCTGAATGAAATGGATTGACGTTGTCAACTGATGCCACACCTTGTAAATTTTAATAAAATAACAATTTTCCTATAACATGTTTACTCTTCAAGCATTGACAAGCATATGCACCCTATATATGCAGCAGTTTGTGGTATTCTGAGACATCTTGCATGGAGTTGGGAAACTGAAAAGGCACCAAAAAGGGATAAGAACAATTAGTATTACAGTTCATAGTACCTCTTCAAAAGAGGAGAATCAGTTGGCTCAATTCTGAACTGTTTTGTTTGACATACTTCTTATACTAAGGTTAAAAAAAATGAACCTTGCATTCTTTTTGTTTTTCATCACATCACTTTCATAGGCCTTCTGAGGTAAATTTAGGTAATTGCTGTATTGGTAGGGTGTAGTCTATTTATTCAGACCACAAGATACCTAATGTGTTTCAAGCCTCAAATGTGACTAGAAGCAACATACTTAAAAAAAATCTTAAGGTTGAAATCTTGAACATACATGAATATAGTATAGGATTGCTCTTTAACAAAGGTGGGCAAAGTGTAAGCCGCAGGTTCGTGCACCAGATCTTGACACTTTCCAAGCCCCTCCTTTAATGTTTTGTGCCAATTTTGATATTTTTCTCCCCAAAGCCAGCCACATATGCGGTGGTCTACTTCATCTAGTCTGGGACGGGGGCGGTCCCTCAAAAATCCAGTTTAAAAAAAGGCAAAAATCATCCAAATTGACAGCTAGAAGTGACATTTTGTCTCTTCCAGCTCCTTCAAAAATGATGGCACAGTCTGCCAGGGGAACTGTGTTACCACTTAATTATTCTTTTTACAGTCCTATGTGTGTGTGTGTGTGTGTGTGTGTGTGTGTGTAGATAGATAGATAGATAGATTGGGTGACATATTAACCGAAACAAGCGATTCACAATTTTTATTAGCCTTTTTATTAACCATCTCTGAGTGTGTTTTTTTTCCCACCATTCAGAGAGAAGAAATCTTTTTGCTTTTGTCGCTATCATTCATGTGCCTCTGAAATCATGTTGTCATTTTACTACCACTCAGAGGTGTTTGAAATAATGCCACTATTTTAGGGCTAGTTTTGGCAAAATAATTCCGCATGTTTCTACATGAACTGTTTCCAGTCCCTTGCTGTACTATCTGTACAACCCTCAAGCTGTTGAACCATGTTGAATTTTCATTGAAGTGAATTAAGTTTGCATTGGCGTATCAATGTGAGAACTGCAGTGTTATATTTTGGATCCTAAAATAGAGTTACGCTGATTTTTAACATAAAAGAGAGAAAGGTGAGGGGGAGGGGGAAAAAAAGAAATCCAGCAATACCTTTAAGCCTGATTTTTATTTTAGCATGAGCTTTTGTTACTAGCAGTCCACTTCTTCCGATGCAATAGAGAACGATATTAAAACCTTAGATTATTAAGGATATTTCTTTCATTGGCAGAGTGGGATAGAATTTAATAGGGCTCAGAAATTTTTTTAGGTGGATCTTTCTTTTAAACTGCTGTGGTTGAGATATTAGACTTACACTGTTGTTGTCATCAGAAACATGTGTGTAATGTTAAATGATCCTTAATTGCCTTTTCATTAGTGTGATAGTACTCATTAACATGAAAATTGATTTATTGCTTCTGACTAACTTCTGGTTTAGTAGCTTCTGTATAAAACTTGTTGCTGAAGCAGCTATTAGATTGAGGACATTTGTTACATCGGTAATAACCTTGCTTATGGACATTGTTTATGGACCTTATGGTGGACGTCATGCTTATGACAGTTACAACCTGCTCTGGTCATAGAGACAGTGAACAGCAGAGATAGATCAGCAATAACACTGAATCAGTTATGAGTGGAAATTTAACCTTGGTGATGTGTGCTTTATTATGCTGTTGCAATCTAGAAAAAATGGTATAAATATCTGAAACCTGAGAAATAAAGTTATTCTTTTGGATCACTGCTGTTAGTAGGTTAGACTGAATGTAGTTCTGATTATCAGTGGGATCCTGTGACCAAAGAAAAATCTTTTTTGTGTTTTAATTGTTTTCTATTGTATTTTATACTTTGTATCCGTATTCTGTGTTTATGCCTCACTTCCTACCTCGTTTCAGAGTTCATCCCAGCTCCTTGTCTAACCTGTAGGATACGGTGGGTCTGAGATTTTGTACCCTCTCAAGCTGTGATCCTAGGCATATTAATTATTAATTATTTCTATCCCTGAAATGAGTTGGAGTTACTTCAGGGTGAGGAAATAAAGTTGCAAATGGTCATCTTTTGCATCTGGTGATGCAGTTTCCTGAATGAAAGATTTGGAGCATTGCATGTGCTCTGTAGATGTGGAATATGCATTGGAAAATGAAACCCATGAGAAAAGCTAGATATATTAGCTGTATAGCACTGAAGAAAGCGTTCCTTGATTTACAGTAACTGTATTGTATTGCTGTTACCGCCATAGATTTAATTTCACTCTGTGCCTATTACTTGCAAGTAAGTCCGTAAATGACTAGAATTTTGAACAATGCTGTTGAAAGTGCCAAGGAAATGTAGATAACCTTGAGGATTTAACTTGCATGTGCTGAAATTAAAATGACTTCATAATTAAATGAAAGTGTGCCATGATAGTTAAAGGCAATGGACCAAGAAGTTTCTTAATTATAAAAGTCCTTATACTTGCTGAAGTAACTCAAATTTCAAAGCAATTCATTAGCCTCTAAAATGAACAGTGCTTCTTTAGGCTGATGAAATTACTTTACAAATTGGCAGGGTACCAAACTGGGTAAAACCTGCCAGACAATATATTTGAATTTATATGGAGGAAAAGAGCATTCTTAATTTATAAATTCCAAAATGTTTTGAGAATTTAGAATGGTTCTTAAGAGACCCGTACAGTGGTTGACCATTTGTACTAGCAGATCTGCCTTAGGATGCCACAGTAATTTAACAGTGTATATTTTGTGGTCTGCTGCTGTTGGGGCTGGGATGTTATCATCCTAGATCAGTGTTTCTCAAACTTTGGTCTTCCAGATGTTTTGGACTTCAGTTCCCAGAATTCCTGACTATTGGCCATGTTAACTGGGGATTCTGAAAGTTGAAGTCCAAAACAGCTATAGGATGGTTTTTCTGTTAAGCTTCAGGACTAGAATAGTGTTTTTCCAAAATAATGCTTAATGAACTTTCTTTAAGAAACTATAAAGCCTTAGAAGCCACCTCTTAGGGTATATATCTTATCAATGTGGCGACCTACAAAATGTAAAAAAAAAACCCCAAACATAATAAAAATGGAAGGTCAATAATAAAAACGGAAGGTTATTTTAATATATCTTACCTTGAGATACATCTTGCTGTTATAGTTACCAGCATATTTTCCTATGTAACATGTATCAAGAGTGGTATAGATATTGTACATAAAAGACATACATGGAGGACAGGAATGTGTGTGCGTGATACCAGTGTTTACCTGCTTGTAAAATGTGAAAAGGGTTATTCTTTGAAAGTGAGGTTTTATTTTTAAAAGTTAATGTTGAGTCCACTTCATATTGACTATAGATAATTTTTTAAAATGAAAGTTACCAGGGCAACCAACATAGAAGGGCATTCCTGATCATGCAGTTTTAGTTGGAAAATATGTGCAGATATTTTATAAATTAAGGCTTTTCTCAGTCACAGTTGATCCATGGAAGTTTTGTTTTACAGACCTTGTAAACTGTATTGTTGTGCAGTACAGTCCTATGCAGTAGTAAATCCATTGAGTTCAGTGTCATTTCTTTCTGAATAAATGTGAACAGGATTACATGCTTAATTGTTTTAATTTATGATTGATATTTAGGGTATGATAATGTGGGAAAGTGATTAACAATGCAAATATAAATTAATTTAAGTATCTAGTTAAATTAAAGCTATTTCCTGACTATTTGTATAATATCCTTTAAACTGCTTTTGAACAGTCAGGTGAATTCATCATAAACATCTTCTTGTATCATCTGAGGTGAGGAAGATATCTATAAATAATAAAAGTGAATATCTTGGCAGCCATAATTTATTGGGAAATTCTGGTGGACACCTCGAAATTTAGCACAACATTCTTGGTTAATGTACAGAGTGCAGTGGTGAATTTCGTGCTGATATTCCAAACAGGGGGCTTTCTGGAAGCAAAAGGAAGGCAGCCATAACTCCTTAGGAAATCATGGTAAGCACCTCAATTTGGCAGTGTGATTGGTTGTTATGCAAGCATCAGTGGCCAGTTTCAAGTTGGTATTCCAAAACATGGGGTTTCCTACAAGCTGAAAAAGGTGATGACCTCATTGGGGAAAACTGAACAGGTCTCTCTGGGGCACTGGCTGCTAAGATTGCTGATGCAGTAAAAACAAGGTAGGGAAGGAGGAGAAACACTTGTTGTTACTATGATTTCTGAGGTTTAAAAGGAGGGCAGGAAAATGGGAGATGTCTACTCCTCCCAGCAGGATTCCAGTGATAGAAAATGTGGATGGGAAAATAGGAGGCCCTTTAAGTCCCTTTTGGGATATTAAGTATAGGCAGCGTGGAATAGTATTCAGCAAGAAAATAGGAGAGGGCTCACTGGATAGTACTGGATATACTTCAGCCACTATGACAACTAAAATTAAAAATATGCTTTTCCACTGAAAAATGCTTCTTTCCATTAGTTAAATATAGTTCTTTGTTCTCCCTACTCTTTACCTGTTGAGAACTTTCTATTGTCTATATTTTTTCCCTTCCATAAAAAGTGTCTAACTTTTAAAATTCCATCAAAGAGACACAGAGGATGAAATAATCGTGCCGCATATTCTGGAATAGTTCCAAGAAGTTCAGTGGGATTTTAGTGAAACCATTTGAGATTAAGATGAACTTGGATTGTAGCCAAAATATGTGGGAGGCTAAAAAGGTGACTCCTCCAGTTACCTCCTGTAAGGCTCAATTCATGTTTGGCATAAGATGGCACACATCTCTGGAAGTGAATGGAACACTAGTACTTAAGGAACAGGGATTTGAACCCTATAACACTATGAGAAAATGAAGAAATATAATTTAGGGGGACCAAGGACTAACTCATATCCAGAGGAAATAAAGATGTAAGAAGTGAATTCTCCTTTCACCAAATCAGCCAAAATCATGAAACGTATTCAGCAGTTGTGGTGTTGGCCATGAAACAAAATATGACAAATCCAAAATCCACAAAGCAGCAATATCTTTATTCAGGCCATCTCCAAAGCATAAAACACATTATGCAAGTTTCTGAAATTTCTTTGCCTTTTTCCTCAGGCAAAGATATTAAATATCCTACAGGAGAAAAAAGTGAAGGTGTTACAGTTACAGGCCTACATTCTGTCTCAGATGTTACTCTATTGTTAGTTAAAATGGTATTGAAGGATTTCAGTGCAAGCAGAGGTCATTCTCCTTGGCCGTGTCAGGACAAGGGACGATGGGTAATAAAAGACAGCTAAAAGGTGGATGTAAGTCAGAAATAACTTTGAAGGCACACAACAACAAGAACAAACAAAATTTCAACTCTATTAGCAACAGAAGTAATTTCCCTTGAGATTTAACATCCCTGTTCTGCATGAAGCTAACTGTTCTTTTCTTAGGCAGAAGACATTGCATTTCTCTAGGAGGCTCTGGAAGAACCTTTAAGTGCTGTATAGGTAAAACCTTCCAACTGCAGTCCAATGAAAGAGTTTTACCTTTGTTGGAGGTAGCAAACCTCAAAGGGTTAAGTCCCAGTTATTTATCTCCTTCTTGCTTTCAGGTTCTCCTGTTGCTGCTAAATTGGGTATCTTGCAAATCCACAACGCAGCAATATCTTTATGCAGCTAGATCCAAAGTATAAAATACATTACAAAAACCTTTGAAGCTTCTTCAAGCAAGATGTTAAAAATCATACCGGAGAAAAATGGTGACGATGGTAGAGTCACAGGCTTACATTCTGTCTGAGATGTAACTCTCCTGTCAGTTAAGGTGGCATCGAGGGTAGTGCAGTGCAGTTAGAGGCCTCTTTCCTGATTGGCCATTTGAGGATTAGGGCATTGGATTATGACTCTGAAGTCCAGGGTTTGAATCCCCACTCAGCTCTGGAAGCCCACTGGATGACCTTGGGAAGTCATACTCTCTCAACCTCAGAGGAAGGCAAAGATAAACCCCCTTTGAAAAAATCTTGCCAAGAAGATTCTGCAATAGGTTTGCCTTAGGTGGCTATAAGTCAGAAATGACTTGAAGGCACATAACAATGACAACAAACAAAATTTCAACTCCATTAGCAACAGAAAAGTAACTTCCTTTGAAATCCAGTGTCCCTCTTCTGTATGAAGCTGTCTGTTCCTTTCTTAGGCAGAGGACGTTGCATTTGTCAAAGAGTCTCTGTACTGTACTGTCAAAATTAGTTTGGGCCTTTCCATACTACACTGTTATAGTGCTATTTTTCCACTTTCAACATCCTTTGGAATTCTGGGGTTTGTAGTTTACTGAGGTCAAAGAGCTCTCTGGCTGAGAATTCTAAAGTGCCCCCTCCTTAAACTACAAATCCCAGGATTTCATTGGATGTTGAAAGTAGAATAAGAGCACTGTAACAGTATAGTGTGGAAAGGCCCTTTGTTTAGAAGGCTACCTAAAATTTCAGGTGAGGGCACATTTCAGATAACCCCTTAAAATTATTAAAGTTTTGGAATTTCTTTCCTTAGAAAGAAACCCAAAATCTGCAGCTTAAGTAGGCAGTATGATATCTTCTTTGGACAACTGCTATCAGCACCAGCTGGAATGGCTAGAATAGTTTGGCAGTTGAAATCCCAAAAACCGGGAGGGCAACATGTTGCCTGCTCCTTCTTTGAGGTATTTCATTCAGATGACTGCAGATGAATATAACAAAGGATCATAAAATCCAGAACAGTGCACAGACTTTTTTTTCCTTATAATAAAATTTGAGATTACCCACTGAGGTACCATAACAGTACATTCAGGACATAAAATAACATAGGAAGCTGCTTTATATAAAGTGAAGCTTAATATAAAGTCAAATCCTGTCGACGCTGACTGAATTGGTACTGCTTTCGAAGGTTTCCCGTAGGAGCCTACCTGGAAAACACACTCTTGACACGCCGAATTCATAACTAACAACATTTGCTACAAGATGTGATATTTTCCATTACTTTAGAATGCTGTTAAAAAGGATTAGGTGAACCTAAGTGAGGACATGTCTAGTGACAGATTTTACCCATAATAGATGTATGAAGCCTGGATATTCCAAGGGAGTGGGGTCTAGGCTGGGAATGACCCATACATGGCCTTCACTTCCAAGCCCTGTCCTTTGACATTTTGGTTAAGGAAAATACTTAAGTTTCTATGCTCCTTGATCTGATCTCATAAGGCAGATTTGTTGTTGTTAGATTTGTCATCATACTAAAAATATTAAAACAATAGGTTTTCACAGTCTTAAATATTAGCTCATTTGACAAGTGTCTTTTGTCTGTTTTGAAATTAAAGTAAGATCCTTTTTTATAACACAATACTTGATGATGATATAGATTCATGTGTTTTAGTTTGTTGTTGTGATTTGCCATCAAGTCAGGTTAAAGTAATGGTGACACTATGAATTAGAGACCTCCATGAGCCACAGTCATCAGGAGCCCTGCTCAGGTCTTGCAAACTCAGGCCGTGGCTGCCTTTATTGAATCAATCTATCTGTGGTTTGGTCCTCTTTTCCTACTGCCTTCCACTTTAATGGGTCATGTTGTCCCATGATATATCCAAAGTACGAAAGCCTCAGCTTAATCTTTTTGCTTTCTACTGAGAATTCAAGCTTGATTTTCTCTAGGACCTATTTATTTGTCCTTTTGGCAGTCTGTGGTCTGCAGAACTCTCCTTCAGCACATTTTGAATGAGTTGATTTTCTTTAGTCACTTTTGTATCTTCTTTTATTGAACATAACAAATGCTATACTCATTTCAATTGAATTTGTTTTGTTTTGTTATTCCATTGATGCAGTGTGCTAACCCCAGATATTTTTTAACATTTTCCTTTAAACATTTTCCTTTGAGAAGGCTCCACTATTAAGCACAAAAAAAAAATGCATGTTTGACAGCAGCTTTTAATTAATGATCCCCAGAACTGGTCCCCAGAACTGCACTTCTCTGATGTACACAGGCAAGCTTATTTAACCAGAGGCTTATTTGAACATCGGATGCCTGATTTATTCAGTACCATACTCTTTTAACAATGCTTTCATAGTTTTATGGTTATAGTGGAAAACTAAGCCTTTTTTCCTCTCTGATTTCCGATAGAAAGACACATTCTGAATGACAGCTACAGATTGCCAAAGAGAAAGCCAGCGATTCTTCTTCTGACTGTTGGTGAATGATGAAATGTTAAGCAGCCTGCACTTCTACCAGTAACAGTACAAGCCGCCCCCTGAAAAAAATGAATGTTCCTTGAGGAAAAGCCTTCAACCTTATTTTTATTTACAATGGGAGAGAGAGGAAGGAGTCTGGATGCTGGCCATGATAAAAAATCAGACAGCGATAAAAGCAGTAATTCATATTATTCTGATGATGATTCATCTTGTGCCTCTGATCACTCACCAGTTGTTAGCACTCGATCTACAAACACTGGAGAAAAAAATAAAGCAGAAAGCTTGAAGAGCCTTGCACATTACCAGGGTAAGTGGTTGATAAAACATTACTAAACCTAGTATAGGAAAGTAAAGTTAGTTTCACTAAAACTATAGCTAAACTGAACTGTGATCGATAATGTAGCCTAAAGTCTAGCCATTGCTTTAAAAGAAGTCACAAAATATAATTTACTTAGGCAAGGGAATATTTCTCATTCTCATACAAGTTTTCATCGTTCATGCAAAATACTGGAAGCCTACTTTTAATTTGGCTGTGAAGTACTACAGTTTACCACATTTAATTTGTATAGTTTACAGCTTACCTGCATCAAAAGAATGGCAGCAGTTGGTATTCTGTAAGGAGTACTAAATTTCCATCTACATATTGCACTGAAATAAAATACTCAGAACCACAGTACACATGGTGGAGAATATCTGTGCTTGGGTTTCCCACTTGAAGCAGCTTCCAGCATATGTGTGATAGAGAGGGGGCAGAATTTGGCTAAAACACTAGCATTTGCCAGGGGGAGGGGAGACCGAGCAGTCCCTGTACCCTCTGCTATTTTCATGATCTTGTCTCTTCTCTCCTTTTCCCTTCCAAAAAATTGCTATTAGCCCCACTTGTGTCTGGGGAGCAAGATGAGTCTTAGTGTGTATTGGGAGGTTGATCAGAGAAATTGGATTAGAACAAAGACTTCAAAATCCCTCCTGCAGTGCCTGTGACACATACAAATTTTTTGCCTCCCCCTGACTGGTTATAAGCTTTAAAAAGGACTACTGAAAGATTCACTCAGCTTTTCTGCCTGGTTCAGTTTAGTTATTGAGCTCTGATGGAGGGCTTTCTTCCTCTGAATACCATTTTGATTATTATGAACCAGCTGCTGATAAAAGAATTTCCTCACATTTGCAGCAAAACTAGTATATGGTGCAATAAAGATTAGCTGAATTTCAGTATAGTTATGTCACTGCCCACTTTGAAATTCTGCCAAAGCTACCATCTTGATAACTAAAACCAAGTTAATTCAAACTCCTTGTAACACTCTTCAGACAGACCTGCAGAAGGCAGAGACTGAAAGTTTATAGAACTGATTTTTTTTTCCTACAGAGGTAGTTTATCTAACTTTCTTTGGAAATAGGTCTAAAAAGACATTAAATGTCTGCATCCAGTGCAGGATCCAAATGTTGTTCACAAAGGGAGGGTAGGAGGCATTCTTGTGTGCTAGTAGAGAGAAGACTTGATCCTATTTAACTCAGGCATGTAGCAGTAGCATGCCAATTTTCACTTTTAACACTGACGCTGTTGTGGGTTTTTTATAGCCACCAAGCAGATTGCCTCAAAATATGCACCCAGCAAAAGAGGGATTCGCTGGGGTTTTCGTTCCCAGAGCCTCAACAGGGACTCTCCTGCCAAAGATATCAGCCTCGTTACCAAACGAGTGCTTTCTGCCAGGTTGCTGAAAATTAACGAGCTTCGTAATGAACTGACGGAACTGCATGTCAAACTTGATGAGCTGCAGAAAGAAAATAGGGCACTCAAGCGGCTTCAGTACAGACATGAGAAAGCTCTCCATAAGTTTGAAGACACAGAGAACGAAATTGCTCAACTCCTGGCCCAGCATAATGATGAGATGAGAATACTGAGGGAGCGTTTGAGGAAATCACAAGAAAGGGAGCAAGCAACTGAGAAAAAGCTGAGGACTTCAGAGGAGGAGCTGTATAAGGTCAAAGGTAGCTTACAAAAACTGAGACGGCTTGCAGAAGACCGGCATCTCCCAGAACGTGATGACCTGGCAAAGAAGTTAGCTTTAGCAGAAGACAGACTAGATGATAGTGAGAAGAGAATTAAGGTAAGGAGATAATAGTAATTCCCATTTTTGATATAGTTTTTAATTGTATAACACCACTATTATATGAATATTCAAGATGCTTTTGATAAGTTAGAATGCAATGGAGAAAAAGCCTCAAAACACTGACTGTAGCAAATGCTAATTTCAAAAATAACAGGCCAGTTTAATACTGTGGTCCTCAGGGTGATGCCCATGGACATTTCCCTTGGGGCGTGCTGGACTTACTGTCTTCATGAATTTTTTAATCTTAAAAAAAGTTTCTTCTTTAGTTTAAAGTAATATTTTGAAAGCTGGTATTTTATTTGATTTACTGATCAATTAAGCAAACAGGATGGTATTTAAATAACAAACTATTACTTGAAATAATGATTGACAAACTGAAGCACAAGCCTCCAGAGCTATCTTTATTTCCAAGCATGCCTCTAGGCTCCACATGAGTCCCAGAGGCATTAATAGAAAATAAAAAGTGGTGAGTGACTGCATTAGTTTTGAAGTGTATCCAATCACCCAGATAAATACAAGTTGGAGGTTGGTAGGAGGTTAGAAAGGGTGACAGGGAGTGGCTTGGGAGCTAGAGGACAGAGGGGAATATTTTGCATGCGTGAGGATTGCCTGTGTACGTGTGTGTGTGTGTGCATGTTACATCACCAGTTTGCTTTTTGTAAGGTAGATGTTCATTTGTGCTTCTTGAGGGCAATTAAGTGATACAGTATTGGGGCTCAGACCCTTCCTGTGCATTGCATTCAGTTTCTTGACTAACTTACTTGCTTTTGAGCCTCCTCAGATTTTCTTCTCTAAAGGTCTGTTAGATTAATGTTTCGTAAGCTATCTCATGTGGGGGACTAGCATTTTTCCCCAATGTGTCAGGGACTGATACCATATTTGTCCCTGTTGGCAACAAGTGTTTCTTTCTTGATAGCTCCCTATAGACTGGCAGCAAATGCCTCCTGGACTGGCACTGGTCCACAGGGCACCACTTTGACTAGCACTGTGTTAAAGCAAAAAACTGGGTCACAAAAAGTGTTTCGTGTTTTGGAAAACAAACCCCACTTCTGCTATGTGCTTGAACTAGCTCCTTTTCTTGTAGCTCTACCAATTTGTCTTCTGAGAAATGAAGAAGTTGTGACATGGCAGACATTTTGTGAATGGACATTTCTCCCCCCCCCCATAGCATCCATTTTGTGAGAACACCCATTATACACACTCAAAATCTGAAGTGTGCTCACAGACCAAAAAATAATGACCCCGGCTTAGTAGTTCCTATTCATTTAGTTAATAATCATATTTCTCATTTTTTCTTCAGTTTTGTTACAGTTCACCAAAAATATTAAATCCCTGCACATACAACATCATTCGTACTTAAGGAAGCATGAGTAACCCCCATTTTTTCTTTTTCTTTTTTTTACTTCTTTTTAAACTAAACACAATCTTTTTTTTCTATTTTTTTTAACTTCTTGGTCCATTTTCCCCTTTCATATACTGTGTTTGGAACTATGATCTGCGGGTAGAGTTGCATTCAGAAAATGAACATTCCCAGTGCCTGGTAGTGGGAGAGTAAAAAGCAATTTTCATTTTTTTTTTTTTTTTTGCAAGAGAGTGGGGGACGCTCTGAAACAGCAAGAGTGGCCTTGCAGAGGAATGGTGAATTGGCAAAAACAGCATCTCCGCTTCCAGGGACTTCTACTGGTTCAGAGCTGCTTCCATTCATGTACATTCTCCTTCCATATACAAAAGGGCACCTTTATTCCAGCCCTTAATTTTTGAAAGAAAGGGATAAACTGTCCCTTGAAGTTTTGTTATTAGTCATGTTGCTGATTATTATTAAGCAGCTTTATGCTGGTTTTATAGTTACATAGCAAGTGATTGCTTTTCAGGTTTTATTATTAAGATTTCTGTATGTATGATTCAGGTTGTTGGGAATAAGCCGCCTCAAATGTGGCAAACCATATTTCCCTATGCTTTTGCTACTGTTCAGTACTCAAATAGAACAAAAGCAGTCCTGTGCACCTCCATCTCCCCACTCCAGTGAAGGGATGGAGGCAAAACTGTATTACAGTGGGCAAACAGCTAAAATAAATCCAGACCTTCAGCCAAACTCTGGGATTGGGGAGAAGGCAGTGCTCCTCTACTCTCCAATTTAGGCTCCCTTTCCTCACCAGCGCCTTGCTGACCCCATACCGTATCATCAGGAGAGTCAAGCTCTGACCCTCTAGAGCAACCTTTGATCTTCTAGCTGTTTGGGACTTTAGCTCCCAGAATCCATCATCATTGGCCAGGCTGGTGGAGGTTTCTGGGAGTTAAAGTCCAGAAAGCTGGAGGATGAAAGATTGAGAATGGCTGCTCTAGAGGGCCGCGACTCCTGTAGCTACGTTTTTCACTTTAGAAAAGTATCTTGTATGCAGGCGTTATTTCAATGATGTCCACTTCTTGTCACGTTTTGTGTTTACAAGGAAGGATATTTCTGATATATATTGAATTGTAGGACTTGGAAAGGAACCTTGACCTTAGTAACAGTAGTTTCCAGAGACAATTACATTCTGAGAAAAAGAAATTATATGAAGCGCAGGAAGAAAATAAAGTTCTTCAAGAGGAAGTCCAACGTCTAAATCAGAAATTAAAGGTAAGAACTGCAAATTTCTGATATCCGTGAATAAAAGTAAACTTAACATAAAATTAGATGTTATTAGCAGAGTAAGTTTCTGAACAGGAATCATTCCTTTTCATTTAAAATATTCTGGCTTCTGTATAATTATCTGTTTGGATATGTAAGTGAGAGATCTAACAGCTGTCATGTAATTAATTATGTGGTACAAGCATTTTCAACAACAGAGGTGGTTCACTGGTGACCCAGAAGTAGCATCATGGCTGCTTTTGTCAAGATTTTAACCTGTTATTGATGTAACAGGAACATGGAGGACTTGCATGATGGCCAAGTCTCCGTGCCTTTTTCTTCTGCTATCATTTTACAGTGGATCTATTCCAGACTGGGGAGCATACGCTCCTCTGGATGTGGGAGTACAGGAGTTCATTAGTATGGAATGCAGATAGATAATTCCTCAAGCTGAGAAAACTTGATAAGAAAATATAATTAAGGCTTGGCCAAATAGTCTTCCCTTCAACTTTCTTAGGGGAATGAGATAGAAGTACTTTCTATAAGGAGGGTGAGTTTACCATGAAGATGAGATGGCCCATAGTTAGTTAGTTTGTTTGGAAAAGGAAAATACTTAACTTACCTCTTTACAGTAAGCCCATCCCTGTCTGGAAGTATTTTTGTTGCTCCATCCCTGAAGACTGGATTAATCTTCCAGGGGTATTCTTACTCCTTGCCTGCCTCCAATTAATGGTGAAAGCCCAAGCCAAATACTTTAGTCTAGAGTCCACAAAAAGAATATAGAATATTCCCATCCAGTCCTACATTAAAGTATTTCGTATTTATTTGCTCAATCAGTTTTTTCTGTGTTTTAACTTTTGAGGGAGCTCTGGAAATCAAGCCTTATAACATTTTTTTATATAAGTCAAACATTTGTGTACCTAGTTATGAAAAAATGTATCTCAGCATTGTATAAGGCAGATAAAAATCCACAGAGAAAAAATATTTTTGCTTAGTCTTTTGACAGATTTCTTCACATTCTCTCTACTTTTTTATTAGGAGAAAGAGAAAGAACTTGATGCAAGGAATATATATGCTAATCGAATGTTAAAACCTTCACCCAAAAAAGATGCTCATACCACACCAAATAAAAAAGGTAATCATTTTCTGAAATTTTATAAATATAACTCATGCCCAGGTTTGCTTTAAAGGGTGTGTATCAGTCAGTAACAATCAGTGCAATCTATAGTTTTGGATTTTTACCTAACAGTTTGCCCTTTGAGTGTTTTTTTCGCCCTAATTAAAACAATAATCTGAAGTTGCATATTTGAAAACTCAAGCAAGCATACACTCAGCCTGAACAAGGAAGGATGAGATTGCCTTTGGCATAGTAGTGATATCAGTGGCATAGTAGTGAATGAGGTAGGCTGACATATTAAGAGGAATTTTAAACACGTATTTCTTTTGATCGGGAACAAGAAAGGCCCTTCAAAGATCTGTAATTTTCCTGTACGATTCCCAAATTTTAAATATTCTCTAAAGTAGGGGCGCTTGTTTTATATGCATGTTCAAATTATTTAGATGAAGAAAGAAGTAACATTTACTTAAATCTCTTTATTTAAGTGACATGAATATATCATTTATTACAGCTGTTAAGAAGAACAATAAAAGAGAAGTACAGATTACAAAGGGAGTGCAGACTGCTGACTACTTCTCCCCAGTAGATTTTCCTTTGCCCCCAGACTTTATTTCTGATGAAATACCAGAGGAGAAGGAAGCTGATGTACATCTGAAAATCGTGAGTTGTGTTTGCATTTTTAAATCACTATTCTCAGCGTGAGGGGTATGTTTCTAAAGAATGCACGGTTTTGCTCGCTGTTTTGAGGGGTGAAAGTGGCCACAGACAAGAAGTCCAGGCTGGTATGAGCTTGTTAATAAAAGGTATTAAATAACACTATGTTGACATGCACCTTTCTGGTATAAGATTGTATTTTGCTTTGTCTAAATTATTTGGGAGTAAGACTAAATTTGCTTAAAGCTGGCTAAAATTATGTTATGAATATTGGCCCAGGGAGGAGGACAGTAGTCCCATTAACAGAAAAGAGTTTGAATGCTGGGATACGATCTAGGGCTTCTCATTGTGAAGAAATTTCCTGGAATTTCTCAGTTTTTGTTTTTTTTAACTAATCTTGGCCAGATTTGCTGGGTGTAATCAGAGTTTTGAAAATTCTGTGGCTGGGATCCAGACAAATGCACACAGAAGGTAACAGCAAGAAGTGACTTTCCTACCCATCTGTCCCCTCAGCTCTTCTCAAAAAGCCTCTCCCACAGGTTGGAAAAAAATCTGTGGAGTAGTGTTGGCTATGAGCTGTGGGGAGGATAGATGAGGCAGGGAGAGGGACTTGGGCAGAGGCACAGTCCCTGAGCAGGAAGGAAAACTACCAGGATTGCCAGAGTGAAAACTGGAGAGGAGCTGGTGTACCTTAAATAGTTGAGTAGAAGAAGGAAATTTAAGTAGGTGTTGCTTGTCATGCAGCCAGGTAACAAGCAATACTTGTTGAAATTCCCAATTCTACATAATTGTTAAAGGTTCAGGAGCCTGCCCCAATTTTCACTTATGACAACCCTAGGGATTGCACTGAAGCCCTGTTCTAGCATGAGCCCTTATATGTACCAGGACTCCATTTAGGCCAGAATCTCTCAGCTCTGCTTTCAACAGTGATCTCAGTTGGATTGAGCTGATCTAATGCTGAGGTGGATAGGAAGTTTGCTTGGATTTCAGTCCAGTTGATTGTGGTCTATTTCCCTGATGTTTTGTCAACAGTTTCATCTGTGATGTTGATTTCCACTGGTATGAGGACCAGTATGGCCATAATTTGATGCTACATTTTCAGTTAGTGAAGATTAACATAATTTCCTTGAATTGATTGTTAATAGCATAGCTTTATTCAAATACGCTTAAATATCCTTCCATACTATATTTGACTTCCATAAGGAGCAGGCAACTAAAAAAGACTGGAATGAACAAGTGGAAGATTTCCAGAAAGAACGGAACAGAGAAAGAGAAGAGAGGCTGAACAGTGATCAAGAAATACAGACTTTGGAAGAAATAGCCAAGAAACTGAGAGACGGTAAGAAAACTCAGTTAATTTCACAATGTCGCTGTCAAGTGAAGCTATCTTGTAGTTTTAAAGAGTCAGGATATCACACTCACACATGAAATAATTTGCACTAATAAACATACAGACTTTTATCTCCAATATATTAAAATCCATGATTCTTGCAATTAATATCATTCATACCTTCTTTAATCAGATTATAAAAAGAGCTTTCAATCCTTTTATATTTTGTGTACAGGTGAAGAAAGCAAAATCTCATGTTCAAGTATCATTTTGATTATTCTCATCGGACAGTTTTCCTTTGAGACTTCCACTGTGCCATAGCACGCATAAAACTTCTCCCTAAATCTCCTATTCCTGGAGCTCACCCCAAAAGCTCCTTGGCAACCACTCTGGCTGCTATTTGCTCCGAAATTTCAGTGGTAATCTGTATTGTCACCAGATGACACGCCTGAATTTTGGGAGTGGCGTACCTTTGCTTTACTTGATGAGGGAGGAGGAAGCAAAAATGGGTTCAGGGGTTCTCTGTGGTTTTCAGACCTCACTTTGTCCCTGTAGAAAACAGTGGAGAACCCCACAGAAGATATGTGGCTTATGTTGTTGTTGGTTTTTAACAAACAGAATGGGAAAAAGAAGAAGCTGAGAGAAGGAAGAAGGAAAGCAGTCTTGTTCTGGAGAAAGAAGAAAAGGCAAAGATGGAAACAGAAATATTTAATGTGGAAAATGGAACACAGAGTAGTGAAAGAGCAGAAGAAGAAAGACGGAAGGAGATTCTGCTTGCTAAGATGTATGAAATTGACCGAGAGACCCAAATCAATATGAAGGTCACGTCCCAAGAACACACCACAAATCCAGCAACTATACCTTACTCCTTGGAAAAAAGTAAGAAACCATACCAATTTTCAGAGACAACAGACAAATTATCCAATGGCTTTCCAGAATATGACCAACACAGTACTGTTAGAAAAGGAGAAAGCCAGAGACAGCAGCATACTGAAACTACATATACTGATTTGACATTTGGTAGCTATGTACCTTCCTTTGGGAAAGTGTCAGGGAGGCCAAGTTGGCTTGATCAGAAAAGTGACTTCCTAGATGAACTCCCCAAGGAAAATGTAGGCTTTGATATGAAGAAAGACAGAAAGGCTAATTTAATGGAGCAGCTCTTTGGAAGCAGTGCCAATACTATCACTTCACCAAAGAGAAATGATTTGGGCCCTTTCCGACAAGACAGTGATACAGACAGTGGTTTTCAGGATAAAGGCACCACGGTCAAAGCAAAAGATGATGGTGATCTTTTCTTTGGTGAAGGAAAGAGCTTTAATCCCAAAAGGCACCGACTGCAGCATGCAGCAAGTAGACCAGCAGTTAAGGTTATTGATTATTTAGAAGACGAAATTGAAGAAGTACTGTTGCAATGATTATAGTCTGTGAAACTCCAGATGTGTAAAGATTTTGTGTATTTAATATTATATCTACAGCTCAGATACTCTTTATAAGCATGAACTGACTGACAATATGCAGGAGGATTAGGTGATCAAGAGTGGAACTCTTTATCTGGTGTCCTAAGCGATTAAAAGTGGTGACAGTTACAGGTATAACAAGGTCTGCCATCATGTTTCTCTGTCTTTATTCTGTAAGGGGAATCCTTTGGCCCTCTACTTTGAAGCCATATTTTTCTCTACATATTTTTTTCATCAGTCACTTTGATAGGAACTGGAGTCCTTCAGTGTGATCCCATTAATGTAACTTATTTTGCCACAAAAGAAAACACCCAAACATCCAAAGATCCTTTGCAGGGAGAGGAGTGGAGATTCTCCAGCACTGTTCTCTAAATGGTTTCTTGTGTGGCCCTCTGGAAGTTT
Organism: Cyclura pinguis; assembly: GCA_030412105.1. Lineage (NCBI taxonomy): Eukaryota > Metazoa > Chordata > Lepidosauria > Squamata > Iguanidae > Cyclura > Cyclura pinguis. Next base: position 127,803,706 of record CM059599.1, read on the forward strand.
TTGAACTGTAACTCGTATCAAACCTAGCCACCATGGAACCTGGTGAGAGATTAGGAGAGCTGCATTCCAGCAAAGTTTGAAGAGCCACAAACTGCTCACCCTTAGAGCAAGGCATAAAGTCTCAATCAATGACCCTTTGAGGGTGATTCCCCTCCCCTTCCCCAGCAGAGTGCCTTTTCTGCCCTTAGGTGTGCAGAATTGTGTGTTCAAGCAAAAACATGACTGCAAGGGGAAAAAAATGGCCTTGCCACTTTTTTCCCTTCCTTTTATCAACAGGTTGATCTAACCTTGCATAGTAAATCTAATTTCTTTCTTGGGAAAGTCAGTACAGAAGCAGCTTCAGTTGTAATAGGCACAGGTATGAACACTCCTTTCAGTAGAACAAACACAAATCCATACACAGGATACAGAATTCTATGTGTGGAGAGGGTCTTGATAATTCCATAATCTGTTATCAATACTTTATGTTGGAATGTTTGAGAAAATTGTTGAGCAGCAAAGCAAAAGAGAGGCACTCTATTTAAGGTTATGTAAGCTAATTTAGCATTTGCTTAATTTGTGGCTGAACATGCAACACAGTTCTGCCATACCAGTCCCAATCACCTAGCCCACTCTGCAGTCAGTAGGTTGTGAATTGCAGCTGGAACAGCATCCACTTGGTGTAATAGGGCACTTCAACACACTCTTAATGTTTCTGCAAATGTTTTTGATGAATTGTACCCAGTATCTGTTACTGAAAGTGATTACTAAAAGTTTGAATTTTAAATGTAATTGCATTGGTGGCTGTTAAACGTACTGGCAAACTCAGAAATATAGGAGAAAACACATTTGTTTTGTTAAATACTTCCCCCCAAACTTCTCCTTTCAAAAACCCATTGTTTAAAATATAATAAATTATTGGAAATGTTACATTATACCTGTGTAAGTCTAGCAATAAGATTGGTGACTATGTGCAATTCGTTGTATCACTTAGCTTTAAATACCGTTCTGGAGAAGTGTAAAATGATTTCATATGGAATGTTTTGACTTGAAAGTAGCTAAGCAGAAGAATTGGTTAGTATATGTCTGCTTGTACATCTTTGTATTTATTTCTGCTGGAGACTAAATGCTTCAGCCGTAGGTAAAGAGTTCCACATTTCCACACTGGTGCAAGTATCAAATGCCTTTGCTCTGAAGCATTTAACAGTTAAGAGTTGCATCAGAGACTTCAGAGTGAGCCATTTAGCACAGGGGTAGGTAATGTATGCCTTTCTGGATATTACTGGATTGCATCTCCCAGTAGCATTAGCTTGAAAAGACATAGTGGGAGGGGGGATTATGAGAGTTGCAGTCCCCAAACATCCCTGAGTGAATGGATGCTAAGTAGGATGCTGCAGTGTCTGGTAGCTTCATCTACTATTAGATTAAAGCTGGATTTCATGTCCTGCTCCCACCCCCCCATGGTTTCAGCAACTTTGCTGCTGACCTGTTTGCCAGGGCAGAAAATTAAGCAAAACTGTTCATACAAACCAAAAATATATATATATTGTTCTACAGTGGCATTTTAAGGCTGGTGGAAATTGGTGAAAACTCTTAGTTACTACAGAATAGATTCAAGAAACAGTGCAACAGTGGGAAAATGACATTTCCATTTGGATCAAGATTGTCAGGTTGTGTATCAAGTTGCCATTTTCGTGTTTTCTAGAGTATCCTAAATTGTGAGATGTCATCTTTGCTTGAAACAGATTGTAGGTCCGAACCATTGAAAAGCAGTCTTTGGTTTTGCCAATTTCCCAGATCACTAATTTAGTTTCCAGGTTGCTTAAAGCATTAGGAAAAGGCTCCAGTGAAGGGTTCCCTGCAACACACTGACAACACAAAAGACCACTGTGGAGGTTCACTTTTAGTATTCTACTCTCTAATCACCAGTACGTAATATGCATGGAGTTTGGTTTTTCGTGACCATTTTAAAGCTTCTGGTCATAAACATTAAACTTTTGCAGACACAAACTATCTGTACCATCTTTCAAATAGGTAACTGTTAGTAACATGTAGCAAGCATCTTGCAACAGGATCCTAGCCATGAACCAGAGGGCAAAGGTTCTTGCACTTCTTATACAAAAATAAAGAGTTAACATGTTCTCATGTAATATAAAGCAAAGGAATTTATGATTGAAAAGAAAATAGTATTTCTTAAGAATTATTATTTTAGGCCAATTGACTATAGTCTGTTACCACCTGTGCTGATTCAGAAATATATTTATTATGTAAAGTTAATTTGTTTTTATAACGTTATATTTTCTGTAAAAGTTCTATCTGGAACAATGCTAGTTTTTTTTAATCAGAATTATTTCTATTAAAATATTTCTGTGATGGATTTGTCTTCAGCATATTTGATTTAACCAAATGTTTGTGCCTTCCTGGTTGTGTTTTGTGCAGATTTCTTACCTACTTGATCATAACGACTTAGAAAGGGGTTATATGATAACTTGACCTCATAGCAGTCCCATGAGATTAGGCTTAAATGCAAAACACTCTTATCTGCTAAACTGGGGCTCACTTGTACATTTCTGTCTCTGACATCTGTGATTCTACTATTACAGCCATGCTTGATTCTAGTAGTATGTCCTTTGCTGCAGGCTTGAAATACCACCTGGACTGGGGAGGACAGATATCCAACACTCCATAGCTCTCAAAAGTGTAATTCAGAATGCTGGCCTCTGATGTAGATTTTTGAGATTTTGTTTTTGTTTTTAATCACACTTATTTGGAGCAGTTGAGAGTCATTCAGTGAAAAAGCTTTGAAGATACAGTTGAAAACTTCATTTGTGCCAAACCAAATATAGTAGTCTTCCATTATTTCTTTAAAACAGCAATATGATTTGGTGTCTATATAGAAACAATCAGTCCTTTAGTATTATGGTCAGGTGATTACTGACACGTTGCTAGGATACACACACTAGATGTGATTAACAATACATGTGGTTTGTTTAAGAGATCTATTCAGATTTGTATTGTGTCAATGTAGGTAATACATGAACATGCACTTTGAAAGACACAAATATTCTGAGTGGGTTTTTTTTAAAAAAAAAACAGCCCTATTTTTATGTCTCATTTTATTCTAGTTCTTTGTAAAACAAAAACTGTTATCAGTCTGAAGTTTCCTTTCCATTAAAGTCCAAGCTATGTGTACTGTTGGACACTCCATTAGGCTTTAGCTGATGGAGGCCTTGTATCTTTCTCATCTTAATTAAGGAGAAAGCTAACATCTTTTCACTTTTGTAAAGTTCTTTACTCATTTTGTAATGTTTGCAACCTTCATGATCGTTTTACTGATCCCACTAAGACTAGGCGTGCTTATAAACAATTATAAGCTACTGGTACATTGCTCTGCGCTGTACACCCTGATTCTCCTGTAAACAAAGATGGACTAACCTTTCACACTACAGAGTTACAGCAAGATGATTATACTTCCAACTGCCTTGGCTTCATCCTATGAAATCCTGGGGTTTGTAGTTTGGTCAGAGACACCAGTGCTCTTCAGCTGAGAATTCTAAATACTCCTCTCTAAACTGCAAATCCCAAGTAGAATCATAGTGCTATAATTATATGGTGTGACAGAGCCCTGGGAGTGGATGTCTGATAATTTCAGAAGACAATTTTCACTAGTACCACCCAGGTCTTGCTGCAAGCTGCATTCGTTTTCAAAATGTTTTTGGATTTGTTCTGGGGTCTTGGTTGGGGGATTATTTTTGTTTGTTTGTTTTTGTTGTGTTAAAACAATGGAAGTTCACTTTTGGTTTCTTTTTTAAACAAATGGGGGGGGGGGATAAAATCACAATTTTCCACTTAATGCAAATCTGCGCACCTTGCTTCAGGAAATGATGGCTATTTCTGAAGGCTTCCAGAAGTGTTAATTCTCCCATTCTTGACCAACATGTTTAATTTCCATGCCAGGGTGGTCTAAAGAGAGTCTGGGAACTGCAAAAACCAGGGTATACTCTAAATGAACCTCTCAGGGGAAAGACAAGAAACATTGCTGTGTTCTGTCATCATGATAATGAAGCCATGGACACAAGGTCTGTAGTTTGTGCAACTGCGCCCACTTGCAGTGAGACCTACCAGGTAGTATATTCACTTCTAAAGAGTTCTGGTTCACTCTTGCATGTGATGCCACTGGACAATTACTACTTTCAGCAGTGATTGGGAGCTGCTGGTTCTTTAGGTGGCTGGCTGACTTTCAGTCTTGAAGAGATATGTCTGACTCACAAAAGTCTGATTCAGCCAAGAGGAAGCCTTTAGCCTTTGGGATTTCACTTCAGCGTGAATAGGTAGAAACCAGGTCATCTGATGGTTGTGGTATGGGTGGTGGTAGTGGTGATCATGATCATGATCATCCATCCCACTTTTTCCCCAGTCCGAGACTCAAGATGGTTTACAAAGGTTATAATGAGTACAACTTTAAAATTAACATCATGGAAAACAAACCATACTGCACATTTTGAAGGCCCTTCCTCACCCCTGCCAGCAATCAGTTATCAAAGCCCAACAAAATAGGAAGGTCTTCACCTGCTTGTGAAAGGACAGCAGGGAGAGTGCAAGTGCTTCCTCTATAGGAAAGGCATTCCAGAGCCTAGGAGCAACCACTGAGAAGGTCATCTCCCATGTTCCCATCTATGAGGATGGTGGAATAGAGAGAAAGACCTCTACAGAAGATCTCAAAACGTGAACAAGCTCTCAGGGAAGCATATGGTCCTTAAGAAAACCTGGGCCTGAGTCATATAGGGCTTCTCATTTTAAGGGTGGGTCCTCAGCTGTGGTTCCATGCTGCCTTTTGAGCAGTGCTTCAGAGCGGGAGTGGGAAGTCCTGAGGTTTCCGATGACTTAATTAAAAAAAAATCTCATTTGTGTGAGATATTGTGAAGATTCTGATGAAGGACTATTTGCATGCAGGAAAGGTTGAGGCCCATCTCTTGTTTATTCACCTAGTCAGGCCTCAAGTCTTGGTACTTATTTAAGGCAAGCCAATTAAGGCTAAATCTACTACAAAATGACAAGAAACTACACACTAAGTAGAATGGGTAATAGGAATTTTTTATATATATAGCAGTGAAAGGAGGTTTGTGAATTCATCTGGAGTTAAAATCCAGATTTAGGCTTCATTTCTCATGACAGGGTTAGTATCATCCTTGGTAATTGCAGATTTGCAATTTTCTTAAGAATTTCTCGTAAACAACCACTTGTTTCTTAAGATATGCTAAATTGGCAATGGATGCAAATTTTTCTTTTCTATTTGCTCATTTTATCTCAGGTCATAAGATATTTGGAATAAAAAATGGATAAAGATTGAATAAATTGGGCAATGTTAAGTTTGCTCATCTCTGACAGGGGCTCAGTATAATGTTTTGTATAGATCTTTTACAATGACTATTGTGGAAGCTACATAGCTTGGACTATAGAACTGTGAGTTAACCTTTTTGGATGCAGGAAATGCATACTCTTAGATCTTGTTTAATGCTCTTGCATATACTTCAACTGTCCTGATTTGGCATGATTCCTTGCCCTTGATTTTGCCAGACCTGAGCAAAGCTGTTGCTAAGAGGGTAACTTGGAGCTCTCTCATTCTAATTAGGGTCACCGTAAGTTGAAGTCAACTTGGCAGCAATTAAAAACAATTATCTTTTGATCTTCTTCCTAAGATCATGGAACTTTGTCTTGTGAGGTTATTTTGTTGTGTAGCATTAGCTCAGCGATACGTTTCTTGTTTTTATCCTATTGTTTTGTATTTTCCAAACTTGTGTTCTGGTTTGTATATAGCTAACCCATTTTTCTCCATTCTTTAACGAATCCGTCTCCTTAATTTAGTTAATATATTATTTACATGCTACACTTTAAGGTACGGATGGGCAATTTGTGGTCCCCCAGATGTGGATAGATTGCAGCACTCAGTATTCCTCACCACTGCCTTTCTATATATGCTAGAGCTGATGCAGTTCACAGTCCAGGAACTTCTGGAGGTCCAATGCTCACACCACTACTACACTATGCTGTCTCAAACTTCGTATTTGCTTGCTTTAAAATAAAATAAAATAAAAAAATAAATAAATGAAAAAGATCTGCACATCTTTGTAATAGTGATGACAATGTGCTCTACTGAACTAATTCAAATATAATCTGAAATAATTTCCATAATAATATTTTTCTTCAGTGCTAGCTTATGAGAATTGTGTTCTTGGGAAAGCAGTAAAAAGAGTAGCTATTTAAATCAATTGTAAATCAAGCACTGTAAATCAAGCAAAATTCCTTTAGAGGGCACTATTAACTTCCATGAAGTCCTACTGAAGTGTAGACCTGGCTACATCTACAGTTTAGATGTTTAAAGGGTATTTATTCAGTCTGATTCTTAAAACACAGTTGTTGTTGGATGAGACAAGCATTATGTCATGTCTCATGGTCAGCTGAAATACAAAATAGCTAACCAACAAAATGTTATGTCAGTTATGGACAGTCACAGTTTTCACTTGCTCGTAGAACTTCTGTTAGACCTCTCCTAAATTTAGGGCTAATCCCCACTTTTCGTATGTATACCAAAGCACAAAATGAGCAGAAAAGGCATTGCACCACACAGAGTATATATGTCATTTCTTCATTAAAATACATTCAGTGATTTTGAAACTGTCATTCTACATATATTTACCTTGAATTATACCCCCTTAAACTTAGCAGAACATAGTTCTTTACAGATATAAAGAAGGTTGTGGTGTAAATGGTGACTGGATCTTGATCAAGTTCCTGTGCACATGTATTTGAAAGGAAAATGTGACAAAATATGCACTAATGTGCGTGGAAGTGAGAATCAGTATTAAAATGAGTGAAAAGAGGAAAGAGAATGTTTTCCAATGAGGCACCACAAGCAAGAAGCTCACCGAAATGAAAAAGAATGTTAGTGGCTTGGCAGAGTCCTGGAGATCAAAGATGGCAGGCTGGATAAAGGCGGGTAGTAGTTGGCTGTCACATATTTAGAAGCTGAAGGATAGGGCTATTGGACTTACAGAGAGTGGGAAGGATAATGAAAAGGGGAGTCAGGCCATTTTCCTAGGAGCGGTGTGTGGGCAAAGGGTGGGCTTCCAGGTGCTGCTGACCCACAGCTCACAGCATTCCTCAGCCCTGGCTATGCTGTCTAGAGCTGATCAGAGACAGAGTCCAACAGCAGCATCAGGAGAATTACGCTTCTGCCCGTGCTGGCCCGGATCCTGCTTCCTATATAACATGCAAGTGTGACCAACAGTAGATTTCTTCTGGCTTCTTTTAAATTATGCTTGCTTGATGCATTCCAAAACCATGTTGTGTTTAAGAATGCCTCTGTGTATGCATCCTTCTAAATAGTGCTCACATCCTAGCTGCAGCACCCTGAAAAAATCAACAATTGGAAAAATGTAGGGTTTCTGTTAGTATCCTGTGAAGCATCGCTGTCACCCCACGTTATGTGCTGAATGATGTTCCTTCACATCACGAACTGCAAACAGTTGTCCTAGCCATCAGATCCATTTTTGTTTCTGCTGCCCATGGCTCAGACAGTGAGACAGAATTGTTTTTACTGTTCTTTAAAACAAAAGAAAAGAAAGTTAAGCTTCTTTACACATATGTGGAAATGCTATTCAAAAAGAATTATATAAACGTCCAAGCATCCAACATGGATTTGAAAAGTAAATTCAAGTGGGAAACCAGCATAATGAAAGAGAGGGACTAATGCTCCCCCAGCTACTTCTTAGCAATCAGTTTGCTGCTTAGTAATTGAAATTTGTGGAGCATACACTATCCCAATACTGCGGTCTCATTGTTAAAATCTTGCTCTGGGCCTCCATGGTGCTTGGCAGATCTCTAGTGTCAGCTTCCCAAAACCAATCCGCAACCTCAATAAAAAATATATTTTGCATCATTTGTCTACTCTCGACAATGTCTTTACATACAGAACAAACCATCACTTCCCCAGATAAAACTGTGCAAATGTTTCTCTCCCTCCCTCCCCTCCCCCTGTGCTTCCAAGAATAAAGCTAAGTACATATTGGAGCTAGGAGGAAAGACGTTCCTGATGAAAGAATTTTAACTAGGCTAAAATTTCAAACAATTCTCTGCCTGACTGGAGAAACTGAGTGGAGTTTCCATCTCCCCATCCAGTATTCCTGCCTGTTTGCCAAAGATGCAGTCACATTTCTGCAATCACCAGTTCTTAGCTGCATTGAAGAAAAAGTGTGAACCAAATGTGAGTTTTCCTGTTGCACGTGGGCATGCTGCCAAGGTACTAATGAAGGCTCATTCCAAGGAGCATTGTCAGTCTTTTTATTGTACTGGGTTGGGTTTTTCCCCCTCAGTCTTCCACCTCCATAAAGGCTAAAGCTTATTTGGTTTCATTCTGCTATTGGGTGATGTAAGAAGGGGAGAGGCCAATTTCCTTTGTTACGTGATATAACTCCCTTCAGGCAGTCTTATTGACTCACCTTGAGTTTCTTTCCTCTTTTCAAATGTTAATCTGTTTACTACTCTTGACTCTCAATGTCAAGCAAAATGTTCTTCCATCTGAATGGAAAAATAACAATTTGCTTTTCCTACTACAGCTTCAAGAAATTTCACAGTACCTTGGGGGCAGAAAAAAGGTAAGGAGGATGAGACAACTATAGAGGGTTGCCTTCTTTCAGGTCAGGATATTCTTTATTTAGAACTTTGTGGTTGCTGTGTGCCTTCAAGTGATTTCTGACTTATGGAGACCCTAAGATGACCCCATCATGGGAAATCTTAGCAAGATTTGTTCAGAGGGGCTTTGCCTTTGCCTTCCTCTGAGTCTGAGAGAGTCACCCAGTGTACTTCCATGGCTTTGAACCCTGGCCTCCAGAGCCATAGTCCAATGCTCAAACTGCTCCACCACACTGTGTCCCTATATAAAACTTAGTATTTCCTGTTCTGATGGTTCTAAGGCAGAAATTGTCCAGAAAAAATGCTACCTGATCCTTTTTTAAATATATAATTGAATTTGCAAGGGATTATTCTGCATATAAAACAGGTCTTCTGCCACTGAACTATGTTTCCATTCCCCACCCCGTCCCTGTAAATTCCTACAAAATGTGTGAGACCACAGAGACTTAAGCACAGTAGGAGTGCATGGGAGAAGAATCTAAACCCTTCTCCTGCCCGTATTTTCCACCTGAAATGTCCGTCTTCTGCCCCCATTACAGATGTACTTCAGAAAATGAAGTTAGTGTGTCCTTGTTGGTGTGACTGCTTTAACAGAAAAAGAGGCAAAAATAAAATATAATAAAAAGTAGGAATAGATTCCTGCATAGCAAAAAAGAAGAGCAATTCAACATATTTCTGCAAACGTTTTATCCAGAACTAAAAATATGCACATGTGAAATGAAACAACCAGGTCAAGTAAGCCTTGCATTAGTAAGTAAGAACATTTTGAATCTTCTAGGGACCACTTGAAGGCTTTTTCAAAATGCATTCAGGGATGGCTTTTTCTTTCAACTGCTTCCAATTTGCTGATGATTAAGGGACCAGACTTAAAGATTAATGTTTTTTAACATGCTGGGAGAGAGCTAGTGGGGTAGACTTGTGTCCCCTTTTGTCTCTGTTTTATTGTTCATGCATGCTCAGTAAGGGATTTACCTTGCCAGCTGCAGCCAAACACAGACAGCTACAGTAAGACCAGCTTGAGCAGAATTCCTTTCTCTCCCATCTTAAACTTTATTGTGCCATTTACTGCAGATACACTGCTGCAACCCAGCACCAAAAGTGTTTCTCCAGTTCTCCTTCACCATCCCCCTGATGCTGACACTGCTAAAAAACTTTGTGCTAGGGAGAGGACAAGAAAGGAAAAGGGAACTTGATAGCCACACACACACAGAAAAAGAATGTTTAAAAAGGAGATTCTTTGTGGGAGGTTTTGTTGACTGAGGTACGCCTGTAGACAGTAGTAGTTTTCCTACAAGCTTCTGGTCTGAGAGTCCTGTCAGATATAAAAAGATGTAAAACTGCATGTACAGCAGAACAATTCAGCACACACAACCCCTTTCTGTTTGCCCCCCCCCCAATACTTTAAGTCATCCTTTTTATTTGTTGTTGCTGTTGTGTGCGTTCAAGTCATTTCCGACTTATGGAGATCCTACAGAAAACCTATCATGGGGGTGTTCTGGGGCTGAGAGTGTGAGATGTGCCCGAGGTCACCCGGTGGGTTTCCGTGACTGAGTGGGGAATTGAACCCTGGCCTCAAGGGTCATAATCCGATGCTCAGACCATTGTGCCACGCTGGCTCTCAAGTGTTTAAATTGAATTCTGGCACATGAGTGTACTGTCATTGCCTCTAGTATAACCACAAGAGATAATAGAAAGTACTGTCAACTTCTGAAACAAAATATTCTTGGTACTTAGATGGGCTCAGAGCCTGGCGGTTTCTATGTGAGCCTAAGGATAGAGCCTGGCTTTCTTCAACTATGGTTTCCATTTGTATTATCAATAAATCATTATCAATAATTCTTTACTCCTGGCCGCTAGTAAGTCACGTTAGTTTGTGGAATGATATTTTAAGTATAATAAGTAAATAGTTTTGCCTGTGTATTTACTACACACAAGTTGGGCCAATGTAAAGGAAAATGTATATATTCATAAAGGCTTTCCTAGTAGAAATTGTTGACAGTACAGTGGCCCCTCCACTTTGACGAGTGTTTGGGGTGCAGAACCCTCACAAAACTGGAAAAAATTGGGAATAACTCCCCCTGCCACAATCCTCCTCCCATTCCCTTGCTGTTCTCAGTGTTGGGGTCGGAGGCAAGGGAATGGGAAGGGGGAGCTCTGGAGGCAAGAAAGAAGGGGCACACATGCCCCCCGCCACCATTTCCTTGCCTTTTGTCCAGGCGCTTGCCTTCCTTCTCTGTTCCTCGCAAAACACAGAAGAATGGGAGGAGGAGAAAGGGGTGAACAATCAAATTTGTGAAGGTTAAACCTACAAATGTGGAGAGAGGACTGCATATGAAAGAGCAGATAAATTTCCCTTTTGTATTCCTTGCTCCTTCCTCTTTCCTTTCACGATCTACCCTGAAAACTAAGGCCATTTCTGCGTTAGGTTGTTATAGTGCTATCATTCCACTTTCAACATCCTATGGAATCCTGGGGTTTGCAGGTTAGGGAGAGGCCCCTCCCTAAACACAACACAATCTGTCCCTCAAAGTGCACAGGCATATGAACTGTTATCACTGGCCTGAATGCTATTGGTTATTGTCAACTGGAGTAGACCCACTGAATCAATTGCTGAATGAGCAGTCAACACAGAGGAAAATCCCATTGATTCAATGGGTCTACTAGAGTTGGCACTAGCCATTAGGATTCAGGACATTATGTCCTTGCAAGTTGTCTGTAGAGTCATCCTCACCTGATATCAAGCTAACAAAAGCCAAACTAATAGAATTTAGACCAGTGATTCTCAAGCTTAGATATCCCACATGTTACTTTCTCATCCACAGCCAACATGACCAAGGATGCTGGGAGTTATAGTCCAACAATGTCTGAGCACCCAAAGTTGGAAATCACTTATCTGGACTAACACAAGCAGAAAGCAGGAACTTATCAGATGTATATGTACCTGACTACTCAAGAAGGTGAGCCGTGCTATAAATACAGATCAAGTCATTGAGAAATAAAGCAAATGAAAGACATTGTAAGAAATATTGTCCAATTTCAGATCTGACATTACTGTTGTTATTGGGAAGTGATGCCTGTAAGCACTTTTAGAGAAACACTGGTAAAAAATATAAAAACATGATGTTGAATGGCATATCCTTATCAAATCCTTTTTCTCTCCCCTTTAGAGATGAATAGATAAAACCATTTGGGAGCCAAATTCTGGCTTTCATGTTTCAACCAATCAGTCAACTACTATCAGTGAAAAATATGCAGCATAATTTGATATTTTGTTTAATGATTTAAGACAGTCATATGTGGACTAGAATTCAAAGCACTGTGATAAAATAAAATTAACTAACTTCACTTCTAGGCTCTGGAATTGCAGAACCAATCCAGTAGCATTTTGTTTGTCATGATGATTCATACTCTACTCCAAATAAACTTTTTTTCCTTTTTTTGGCTAACCATTGTTTCTTGTTCTGAAAGCTGTCTAAACATCCTCTCTGCTTCTCAGTGCAAAATTGTTATAGAGCATGTCTAAAAATGTACTAATATACCTGTCTTTCCCATTTCGTTCATGCTAGCAGTTTTAAACAATGTGTGGCACAACAGCTTCTGTGTTAACATTAATACTGTGCCTTTCATGTGACTATAGGTGTGACTGCAGAATAAAGCATGAGTGGCTTTGATATTGTTCCGTCTGAAGAATCACACAAACCTACATAAAAAATTAATTATTGCCAAGCCTATTTCATAATCCTTACAAACATAGCACATTACTGAGCCTCCGTTTTGTTAAAGATTTTTAGTAATTTAATCTTTTTATTAAAATTTCAAATTCAGATTTCTCCAAGTCCATTTCAATGAACAATTCAGAAGACAAGGAAATAATTTAAAATGTAAAGTAGATTTAACACAAAAAATACTTATTTACCTTGTTTTACATCCCATAGCGTCAACTTTACTTTTATACTTAAACAATTTAAATTTCTCTCTTTTCCTTTCTTTTAATTGTCCTTTAATATATAAACTTATTTATCTAGGTCAGTTCGATCTCCAGTCTCTCCATGTTAACCATGATAAAAAAAGAAAAAAAAACTCTTCCCTTATTTTCTTTTCTCTATACTAGCTGGTTCTTCCATAGATTTTCCAGTCCAACAGTAGCTTAAACATCCCATCAAATTACTCCGCTTTCTTCCATCAATGTCGAATTCACTAAATTTCTCTATTTCTTTCCTTAAGTCCTCCTAGCCTCTATATTCCCATTTTCTCCATACTGAATCCTTTTCCCATTCTTCCATTTTAAACTTATAGATCTATTCATATCCTACATAAACCAGACTTTTAACACATGCTTCGCCTACTCCCTTATTCCTTTAATAGCCATCGTCCCCCATTTAATTTCCAATATGGGGAGGATCAGATCCCATTCTTCATTTATTTTTTCTTTTGGCTCTTGTGACAGTGCTGCCGTTAATTTTTCCATTTCCATTATTTCATGTATTTTTAATAACCAATCCTCTACTTCCGGGGGTTCCTCTTGTTTCCATCTACTAGCATAACACATTCTCGCCGCAACTATCATATAAGTTAATATCTTTTGATGTGATTGTTTTTTTAGTGGTCCTATACGCTCGTACATATTTAATAAATAAACCTCTGGAAGTAACGGAAAATTCCTTTGGATAATTTTCGTTATATTATTATGTATTAATGTCCAAAATTTCTTTGCTTTTATGCATGTCCACCAAAGGTGGAAAAGAGTTCCTTTCTGATCGCATTTCCAACACTTGGTTTTATCAGTTTTACTCATTTTTGCAATTTGCACCAGCGTATAGTACCACCTATAAAAGATCTTAAGGTAATTTTCTTTTAAAGCTGCACTCTTCAGTGTTTTATTTATTAAAGACCAAGATCTTTCCCAACATTCCAGTTGTATCGGCCTTCCTATATTCTGAACCCATCTTAACATATTCTCCTTTACTATCTCTTTTTCAAGTTCTAAATTTAACAGGGTTTTATATAACTTTGCTATATGATCCACTCCTGGTTTGAATAATTTGTCCAACTCATTTTCTTTACTTTCTATCCCAACCGTTTTTTGATCGAACTTAAATTTCTCCGATATCTGTCTTTGCAATAACCAGTGGGTAGAAAGTCCACAGTCAACTAATTCTTCTTCCGTTTTTAACAAAAGTTCACCCCCCTGTAACTTCACTATATCCTTATATGAGATCTATCTATTTATTTGCGGCTTCTCTCTCCTGTAAAAAGCCTCATGAGGAGATACCCACAATGGGAATCTCCTATATATCTTTCTCTTGTACAGCAACCATACTGTATGGATTGATTTCCTAATAAAGTGGTTATTGAATTCTCTATTTATTCGAGCCTTCTCATACCAAAGATATGAGTGCCAACCGAAGGGCAAATCTGCGCCTTCCAAAGCTAACAATCTCTCGTCATCCAATCTAATCCATGTAGTTGCCCAATCCATACAACATGCATGATAATATAGCCTCAACTCCGGTGTTCCTAAACCTCCTTTTTCTTCAACATCTATTAAACCACTCCACTTTATTAGGGGTTTTCTGCCATTCCATATGAATTTGGAAAGATCGCTTCTCCATTGCTTAAAAACCCCATCGTTTGTTATAATAGGGAGATTTTGGAATAAGAAAATCAATCTTGGCAAGATGTTCATCTTGATTGTTGCAATTCTCCCTAACAAAGATATCGTTTTGTTAAAGATTTTTAACAAGCAAATTACTTTAGTACTCCAGCTTTTGCTGTGACCAGAAGCCCATTCTGGGTTAAAAAAAAAACAAAGAAAGAAACATATGGACAGTTTGCCATATATTTAGACATTACACGGAGGCCACTGTTATAGTGCTATTCTTCCACTTTCAACATCCTATGGAATTCTTGGGTTTGACTGAGGCCAAATTGCTCTCTGGCCAAGAATTCTAAAGGCCCCTCCGTCAACTGCAAACCCCAGGATTCCTTAGGATGTTGAAAGCGGAAGAATAGCACCATAACAGTGTAGGGCAGAAATGGTCTTAGTTCTGTGATAAATAACCCCATAGGAAAGTGTGTCTCAGACGTCACACTTCCAAACAAGATTCACAGAGAAGTCACTTCTTGCCCCTTTTCAGTTGTAGGCCTTAAATCCTATATCCTTTGAACAAACAAGCTGAAAAGAATTCAGATCTTAGATGGGATTGCTATATAGCCAACCAGCCATGCTCCATTCTACCCCCACTACCCACTCCCTGTTTCTAGTTTCCATCTTCCATTTAGTTATTTTATGTCCACTAAGCATGCCCAGTTCTTTACTGATTTAGTTTGGCATCCTCTCTGCCTCAGAGTTGTTTTGTTTTGTATATCAGCAAACATTGCGTTCCCCCAGGCCTTCTAACACTTCCCTCACTTGGGTGTGAATTGAGTTTTATTGTGGCTACATAAGGATCCACATTCCTCTTGTTAATTATATGTGATAAGAAAAGTAGACTCCCTCTCCTGGCTTTCCCAGAGTTTTCCACATTCCTTGCGGGAATTTTCTCCAAACTATTATTAACTTTCCACCCACCAAAAAAGTAATTTTGTTTCATTGCAGTTGTCTAGCATTTCAGCTGGCCTATCCAAAACTCAATGGCTTGAAGACTGCATGTAGCGCAGGCCAATAAGGGCATAACACACAAACCACTCTGTTTACGTCCCAGTTGTTCTAAACATACAGCTTGCTATCTCTGAGTCCAGTCCAGAAAAATAATATATTTCCCATGCGATTCATCCTCCTGACATTCTTCAGAGAGTTTTGCTAACTCTATAACTGCCGCCATAACAAAATAAGTGCCAAAGGGCAGGCTGCACAACAAACTACAAAGATGCCGTAGCATGCAGGGAGTCAAAGCTATGTTGAATTAACTCTGTGATATTAGATACATGTTAGAGCCCTTCAGTTTCAGTACAGGTATACCTGAGATCCAATGTGGTGTAGTGGTTTGAGTGTTGCATTATAAATCTGGGGACCAGAGTTTGAATCCCTTCTAAGTCATGGAAACCCACTGGGTGACCTTGGGCAAGTCACACTCTCTCAGCCTCAGAGAAAGGCAAAGGCAACCCCTCTGAACAAATCTTGTCAAGAAAATCCCATGATACAGTTGCCATAAAGCAGAAATGACTTGACTGCATGCAACAACAACAACAACAACTCATTTAGTGAAGTAGATTTGTTCCTAGGCATTTCTTCTTCAGCAGAAAATCTGGTACTAAAGGCAGAAATAACGAGGAAAGAATGGGAATATGTTTCTACACCACACACACACAAAGAGCACCTCAACATGTTTCAGCAAAGTTTTTATTCAAAAGTAACAATAGGCCCATGGAAAATGAAACAACCAGGTCAGATAAGCCTTGCATAACTAAATTAAATTTTTTTTGAATCTCGTAGAGCATTTGAAAGTTTCTTCCAAAATGTATCCAAGGATAATTTTTTCTTTCACCAACCTCCAGTTTTCTAATGGTTTCCATGTTGGTAGCCATAGTTCTAGATCTCTGCTTTTTGACGTGCTGGAGAGAACTGATGAGGTAGGCTTATCTGCTTTCCCCTTTTCTCTCAGTTTTGCTGTTCACACTTGCTCAGTAAAGGATTATGGAAACAGCTTCTGTTTACCTTTAAAGAGAGACCTACACAACTACAGCAGAAATGCTACAATAGGATCCCATCTTTTTCCCAGCTCAAATGCTTCTGCCATGGTTTACCGCAGACACACTGCTGCAATCTGACAGCAAAAGTCTGTGTTTCTCCAGCCCTCCTACATCATCTTCCCAGTGTCCATACTGCTGAAAAAGCAGGAAGTAAATAGGAAAAGATGGGAGCAGGACAGGTGTAAAAAGAGTTTGCAGTAAGGAGTGTCTTTAATAGAGGCTTTGTTAAGTGACGCATGCCTGTACAAAGGATACGTTCCTGATATGTGGGGCAGGGAAAAAACGGAAGGAGAAAATGTTCCTGTTTGTTGCTCTGTTGCTGCAAGTCTTGTTTTTTAAAATAAAACAACAGCCATCACCACATGACATTGCCTTTGTTAGGGAACTTCCAAAGGGAATTCCCAGCATAAACAGCAGCATTTTATTCTTAAGTAGAGAGTGTTCTTATTCCCTATTCCAGGATACATCACAGGCGAAAAAAACTAATTTTTCTTTGGAAAATGAAGATATTTGCATTTCTTCTCTTCCTCCTCATTGGATGGAGGGGGAAGCACAGTGCCTTAAAGCTGGTACACTGTACCTTTAAAAAAAGAAGTTACGCCCATCCAACTCTTCAGAGAGTTGGGAAAGATCTGTGATTGGCCAGTTGTCTGTACTATTATGAAATCTGAATGTTTATTGACTAAACTGCCCATTCAGCTTCCTTCATCCTCCCTCCGTCTTTTCTCTGCCATCTGGAGAGCTCTCTGACAATTCAAGAACAATATCAAGGAAGTCTCAGCTGGTAATGAACAGGGCTTTCTGTTGCAAGAGCTCTTGCTTTGCCTTTCTCCCCCCAATAGTCTGGTTAGGGGTGGTTGTTTTAGCATCACTCCTGGTAATATTTGTTAAAACTGCAGTGGCTGGCTTAATTAACTTTGACTTGAGCTAGCCAGGAAACTTACTTCATTTGTTTGAACCCCGGGTGCCTGCTCTCCCCACCATGCCTTGGCCCCCTTCCCACACACACACACACACACACACACACGCATGTTTGTGATTTTTCCCCCCATTTTTGCAGGGGTCCTCCATCCCTAGCTTTAGTAAATGCAGAGGGCTGACTCTGGCCCTTTTTGCACCTTACCTTTTCGCTGCATTGTGGGGGGGAGGGATCGGCGAGCAGCCTCTTGCGAGAGGGTCTCGCTTCCCCGCTGCTTCAGCTCTGCAGCTGCTGCCAGCTAGCGAGCAGGCAGCGTGAGGGCTCCTCCTCTTCCTTCCGCAGCACAGCCTGGGATTTTCCCAGGCTGCGCTGTGGCAGGAAGCGAAAGTGCCGTGGCTCCAGAGGCTCCGCACACACAGTACGTGCACGCGGGGCCCTGGAGTAATGCGCAGTTGCACACCATTTTCGGCTAGAAGCCAAAAATGAAATAGTGTGCGATTGGCGCCTGCCGGCCCTGGCAGCATCATGCTGTTGCGAGGACATCATGTGGACAGCTCCTCACAATTGCGTGACGCTCCAGAGGCCCTTTTGCATGGCGAATGCCGTGCAAAAAGGGCCTCTGTTAGGAACAGCTATATAGCTGCTTCCAGCGCATGCCTCAACTTCAGTTACCCTCTCAAACACGCTTGCGCATGCTAGCCATAACAAAAAGACATCTTCTGGGTAAAATAATTTGTAGAATTTGGGAACAGCTCAATAAAAGATTAATAAAATGTTCTTAAAAATTAAAAAGTTAAATTGTTTGTTTGCATTAACTCCACTTATATGCTACTTCAAGATCTCTCGATTTAGTGCCAGATAGTACTATTCAAATAAATAAAGCAAATAAAATCAGAGATTCTTTGATCTGTGTTCCTCATTGCCTCTCTAATAACAGCATAAATAATAGGTATGATTTTTTCCCCCTTTTTGGTCATTTTAGAGGAACTTAAATACACACACACTTTCCTCTTTTGTATCTAAACCTGAGGACGCTGAGAGGAAAATGACTCACAGAAATCAAGAATTCAGAACCAACGCTGGCAATGAAGCAGTGGGTACTTGGAAGCTCTATAGAAATTATGAGTAATGGAAAGCTTGATATTGTAATAGTAATTTCATCCTGCTCAGATATGGAAAATTCCTGCTTTTTAGTCGGGGAGAGGCCTAAATGGGCATATTTTCATTTCAAATTTCTAAACCCAGGGGTGGGGATGTCTGGGGGGAGGGTCAGGGAATGCATTCCTAGAAATAGAATAAATTATTTTGATTAGCATCAGTGTTTTTCTCTTTCCCTTCTCAAAGCGGAAAGAAAGTTCTGAGGTTTTGCTGCATAATGTTAAGATGGTTATTCCTTTAAAATAAGATGCCTTGAAACTCTTATTCCTGCTTCCAAACACAAGATAGAAGCTGAATGTGTGAAAAATCTAAAAATTTGTACACATACAAATTGAGAAGGCATGACTAATGTAATTGGTGCCAATGCCCATTATAACTATTGCCTTCTGCTCACTGCAACTTCCCAGGCAAATCACAGAGACAAAGTATGCCATGTATAACCTTCACACCATGCAAGTCACTAGTCACAATGCTTTCTACACACTTGTCACAAATCCACACAGTATCAATGCAGTGTATTGGAACCCAGCAGGAAACTTAAGAAGGGCAATTTTTTTAAGGTTCATGAAAGGAGTCTTAGTAGATTGAACTCAGCAGTTTGTTTAATGGCACAGTGCCAGATGGACTCTGGCTTGATAAGCCAGGATTCCACTCCAAAGAAGCAATTAAACCAACATTATAAGGAATTGCTACAAAACATGCAGTGACAACTGTTGAGCAGTTAATGGCTATGACACACCAACAAACTCACCAATAAGAGTAAGCACTGTTTTCAAACTGTATATGTCACATTTGTTCTTTTTATCATATTTTGATGTTTTAGCTGTTGTATCAGCAGAAAATGTCAAGATGTTTTGGAACATGGCTTGGAATATTCGTAAAAATTTAACAGCACACAGGAGGGGAAACTTATGGCCTTTCTGCACTAGGCTGTTACAGTGCTATTATTCCACTTTCAACATTCTGTGGAATTCTGGGGTTTGTAGTTTACTGAGGTCAAAGAGCTCTCTGGCTGAAAATTCTAAAGGCCCCTCCCTAAACTGCAAACCCCAGGGTTCTACAGGATGTTGAAAGTGGAATAGTAGCACTATAACAGTCTAGTGCGGAAAGGCCTTTAGTGAGCCAGAAGGAAGACACTGATCAAGGGAACAGCTACAAGTGACTCAACGCAGTGATATAAAGACAGAGGAGGAGGGATGGAAAAAGTTAAGAGTTGGTTGCAATCTTGATTAAATAATGTTCTTTGTTTATTATAACATCTGCTGGATTTTTAGTGGTAACTAACTCAGTTGAAACGCACATGCCTAAATTTCTAATCACTGAGTTGTTGGGGAAGTGCAGTTATGCTTACATAAGAGACTGTGTGCCTTCAGAAGACAATGGGAATAGAGACAAGTAGTTAGATTTCCCTAGAACGTTCCCTCTGTCTCTGTCCCATATTTTCCTTGTCATATTCTCAGATGTAACTTCACTTCTTCTTTTGTGCTCATCACATAGCAGACCTCATTCTTCTCTATTAGAGATGTAATTTCCATAATAGACTGCTTCCTAATCATGTTTAAAACAATCTTTGGTGCTGATTCAACACAAAATACAATGTGGATTACTTGCTGTCAGGAGCCTTCCATCCTACAGAAATGTACCCTTGGCATGAGAGGGTACGATGTTTGTTCCTAGGCATCACTTTCCTCTTCTTCAGAGCAATGTTCTCCTCTGGAGGACTTCTTCTCCATAACATCACTCTGAGAATGGAACACCATCATTGTGTGCCCAGAGGCCCCTCAAGACTCTGACTCTCTTTCCTTGTTTGCCACCCTTAGCAACTCCAATGAATGAACCTGTTCCCTGAGACCCAGGAGTTCATCACACCACACACACACACACACTCACTCACTCACCCACTCGCTCACTCACTACCTAGTGGCAAATTGCTGTACATCATACCCTCGAACTGTCTTGATTTGGCAGGGACAGTCCCAATTGATCTTCTGTCATCCCACTTTTTCAGCTGCTTTTAAAATGTCTCTGTTTCTCTTTTCCCCTCCCATTTTCCCTCTTTGTCATCAGCTTACATGAATTGCTGCAAAGTGAGTTCAAAATACTAGAGGAGGAGGAGAGGAGGGGGTATCTTGCCCTTCCCAGTAGGCTCAGGCCAGAATAAATTGCTGCAGCCTCTCTCAGTTTGGGTATTCTTTCTCATTAATAACTTTTGTCATCTATCTGGACCACACTCTGATGTTGCGTGATCATATGTGCCCTGGTTTTCATCTGTGAAATGGGGGAGAGTATGTTACATGTGACCCCACTCCTTCAGTACAATGGTAGCTCCCACACTGCTGTTGGTTTTCTGCCTTCATAGATGCTTTTATTTACCGGTGGTCATTTTTCCCCCTTGAAGACACACAGCAGGGAGTGCCACCTCATTTTGAACCAAAAATAGCTCCTGGAAGTGACTAGAATTCTGTTTCTGCTTTCTACGTCCATTGTTTCTTGTGGCTTTTACCTGTGGGCTGAGTTGTTTGGGGCTTAAGCTGCTACACCAAGAGCAGTAGTTGGCCTTTTCGGTGGGATTTATTTCATCCAAAAAAAAAATTCAGTTGGAGGGAATCTGACTCTGGGGGAACTTCGAAGAAGAAAGTGATGCCTTAGAAGAAATATGTATGGATTCCATGTGTTATGCTTTCCCAATCTCTGGCTTATCAGATGTATTCTCAATTGGGTTGAGAATCTTAGGATTCTCCATGGGGCTGAAGAGTTCAGTCAGCTGGGGCTCCCTTCTGCTTTCCCAAGGTAGTAAGCAGTGCATTTATGAATTTATTTGGTTGTTAAATACAATCTGATTATGCAGATCCTTCTTTGTGTTAGTATGTTTTGCTACACTTGCAGTGAAGCACAGGCAGTCTCAGCTAAAGTTTGCCTGTGCAAAATGGACAGGCAAACCTTTTCAATGTGAAGAAACTCCTTTCAATTTGAAGAAACTCCATGAAGAAACATGCCATCTGGTCACGTGGCACTGAATGTACAGATCTTTGCTCTGATGCACACAAATGGTCAATTCCCACCCACATAAGATGTCTCCATGTGATAAAAAGACATTTGTATTTTATAGTGCCACCAAAGGGTTTCCTCCAAGTTACTACAAAACATTTTATTATTTTATTTATATCTCACCTTTCTCCCATCACAGAACCCAAAGCAACTTACAAGTATGCTAAACAAATAGAAAGCTAAAAACCTGATAATAAAAAGTTGAAACACAAATATGTTGTGTTTTAAAAACAATTAAAATGTCATTAAAATGCTGTTAGAAGACCATTAAAATGTTTAAAGAGTTAAAATCATTTAAAAATATAACAATAAAGTTTAGAATACAGCATGCACACCCTGTAAAAATTATTCCCTGCAATCAATTTGTCATGAATTGTCTGTTTGAATAATTTTTTAAAAAATGTCTTTGCCTGAAAGGGGAGCAGAGAGGGAGCCAGCCTAGTCTCCCATGGAAGGAAATTCCTTAACCTGCGAGTGATTACCAGGAAGGCTTTCTCCCATGTCCTTACCAGATAGGGTGGCGATGGTGATGGGACATGCGGACCTTTAGTTTGGAGATTGATTGTGGGAAGAAGAAAAATCAAGGTTGCAGCACTATGAATATTCATACATCCAACCCTGCCAGATACAGCACAACTTAAAGCCCAAACAAACAAAGCCCTGCAGCAGCTTAAAAGACTAGTGTGTTTATTAATGCATATGTTTCTGTGATCCCACTTCAAGTTACAACTGTAGTTTTTGTATTGTAAAGGTTTATGTATACCCCACCTTTGTTCCAAAGCTGGGACTCAAGTTGGCTAACAAGATTAAAAAAGAAACACTAGTAAAAAAAAACCCACAGAGAGAGTGATAGAAACATTCAAAAGGTATATTGAAAGATGCCCTTTGATATTGTACATTAGCATCTTAATTATGTTTATGTAATGAGAGCCAGTGTGGTGTGTGGTTGGAGTGCTGAACTATGACCCTGGAGATCAGGGTTTGATTCCCCGCTCAGACATGCAACAAGCCAACTGGTGTGTCACACTCTCTCAGTCCCAGAAAACCCTGTGATAGGTTCACCTTAGGGTGGCCATTAGTTGGAAAAGACTTGAAGGAATACAACAAGAAGTAAGTAACATCTCCTGGCCCAGCCCCTCAAATCTATCTTAATAGCCAGCAGCCATTTTGGTTGAAGGAGATTTATTCACCTGCCAATCTGAGTGCAAGGAGGATGACTCTTCTACCGGCTCCCACCAGTGAGCAAGGCTGCAGCCATCAAAAGACTTGCCCTTGTTGCAAGTCCTTGTCACAGACTTGCTCACTAATATGGGGGGAATGGAAACATCTTCCTCCTTGTGCCCTGATCAGCAGCTGAAAAGACCTCGTTCACCCAGGGTGGCTGCTGGCTATTAAGGGGGTCTTACTGAAAACAGAGCAGTTATGGTTACATAATCCTAGGTTACAAATCCATAACTGTACTACACAATGCCAGCTGCCATTAAACTGCTTATAGAATTCAAATCTATTTAAAACCAAAAGATAAAAATAGTACAGCACACCAAGATCCTTATCACATTGAGCTGTTATGCCAGATTATATCATTCAAAAACTGTGTCTGCTGTATTAGCAGCACTAGCTAATTGTTGGTGTTGTGTGTCACAGCCCTGCCACATTTGAGCATAGTTTGCACAGTTTGTTAATCTGCACTAATGCTTGTGACTAGTACCGCATTTGCCCCACCTTGTGCTTCGTGACTGGTTTGCTTCAATATTTTTTTTAAAGATATAGCTTTATCCCAGCACAATATTGTTATGGCACACCCATCACTGCTCAAATCTCATTGCTAGAGGTGGCACAGGAAAAAAAAAAGACCTCACAATCCCCTGCCATTTTTGATGTCTTTCTCCTGTGATAAAACAAAAGCGCTTATCACACTAGTCAGTTTTTTTCCACATTGTTCTGTTCAAAACTGCTTCTCTCATTGCCATAATAACACTGTTACAGCACCTCATCATTACAAGGCACCCATCAGTGTCCAGATGTGATGCAAGAAAAGAAATTAACTATACCATCCCACACCATTTTTATATCTTTCTCCTATGAAAAATAAAAGTGCTTATCATATCAATGAGTTGTTTCAGATTGCCCTGTTTTAAAAAAAAAAACTTCATTTATACTTATTAAGCCATTGTAATGCTATTACAGCATGATGTCATAGTGCTATTACACTATTACCTTAAAAAAATAATTAAAGATAATTTTTGAAAATGAATGCTGCAGTATGTGGTACCACAGGAAAGCAGTGGAGAAATAGTTCAAAATCACCCCCATGAAGTAAAGGCATCTGAAAAATGACTTTCAGTGGCTCACAGGTCAATATCACTGTGTTACTGCACTATAATAGCAAATAATTTATATAAAAAAAAAATAGAAAAAATCTGAAAAGGATTTCAGGAGCATAGACCATAATAAACACAGGTATTCTCTTGAGAAATTTTGTCCCCTCTGCCCAAGCACAGGAAGTAGCCTGAGATTTCCCTGCTGAAGATTTCCTTGGCAATTCTTGGGAAACCAGACCACATCCACTGATCCATTGTTCTTGCAGTGAAGTGGAATGAGACATCTGCACTCACACTGGCTACTAAATCTGGGTCATTAATGGCTTATTTTCAGCGTGAGAAAAAAAATCACATTTCCAACTGCTATCTATCACAACAGCACTGGGAGAAGCATGACATTGTGGGACAAGCCTGAGACAAAAAGGACCAAACCACTGCTGTGAAGGTATAAGGATATGGTGTGGTATGGACCTAAGGAGAGCCCTTTCCCTGTAAAACAGTCATTTCCCAACAGCCTGTTGGGAAAAAAAGGTGAACTGCTGACAAAAAACAGCGTCCCTGCAGAAGGGCCTGTCTTGGATTTTCACCAAACATTCCTTCTTGTGCCTCTTATTCACATTATGTTCCTGCCATTTCTCAGTGGTTTTCAAATGAATTTGGTAAATAAACTGTAAGCACTCCTCCAAAGGAAAGCATTGGAGCAAATACAAACAACAATCTTCTGTCGTACTGTAAAGTGAGACTAACAGACTGATTCTGGCACAGGCCCTAGGGGCATATGTTCTGAATCCCTTTGCTCCTGCCTAGTAGAGTAGACCCACTGAAATTAATGGGATTTACAAATGCATTGACTCACCATTGACAATGGATTCCTTACCCTCTAACTAATCTAGATTTGGCAGTGACAGTGACAGTTCTTACTTTGTTGTCCTACTTTTTCAGTTGCTTTTCAAATGATCCAGTTTCTTTTTCTTCCGCTCACTTTCTCCCTTTATCCTCAGTTTATTTCAACTGCTGCAGACTGAGCTCAAAGTGCAAAAGCAGTTTGCTTTGTACTCAAGTAACTTAAGAGGGACAGGACAGAGGAGGAGAGGGGATGAAATTTCATCCTTCCCTGTAGACTCAGGCAAAAGCACACTGCTGCAGCCTCTCTTAGCTTGTCTGTTCTTTCTCATTAAGATGCCCCTCCACGTTCATGCGGGTTCATGAAAGTCGAAAAAAATTGTGTAACTCCCTCCCTCAAGTGAGCATGTGAGGAGACACACATGTATGCCTTCCTGCCCCATGCTCTCCCCTCCCATTGCCTTGTTTTTTGCCCAGTCACATATGCTTTCCTTTCTGCACCCAGGCAAAAGGCAAGGGAATGGGATGAGGAGAATGGAAGCAGGGGGAAGGCATGTGTGCACCTTACAAATAATAAACAGAGGCTGGATGGCCATCTGTCAGGAATGCTTTGATGGCGTATTCCCACATGCCAGGGGACTGGACTCAGTGGCCCTTGTGGTCTCTTCCAGCTCTATGATTCTCTGTTGGTTCTGCCTGGTGATATTTAATGAAGATATGAGTTTCCTCTGGCACAGATCATAGCAGCAAAGCAGTACTATATAGTAAGCTGAAGCCTGAAAGTCCTTCTACGCTGTCTGAAGGCCACAACAACGGCATGAGTGCACACTCTCAAGAGGGAAACCAATCCAATGGTCTCTGAATTACTAAAAAAATAAAGAGTATTAGTTACAAATCCTATTGATTTTTTTTTAAACATGTTCCATAGGTTCCAATGTATTGCATAACGAATTACATATTAGTTATGAATCCCTCAGTCCTGAAGACTGTGAAATATATTCCATAAGTTCAGGAGTCCTACTTGATGAATTACTTACAAAACAGTATCAGTTATGAATAAGTCAGTCCTATTGATTTATTGCAAAATATATCCCATAGGTTTTACCGTATAATGCATAATAAATTAGCAAAAAGTACTATCAGTGATGAATCAGTCAGCCCTGCAGATTAATTGCGGAATGCATTCCATAGGATCCACGCTCACGCATGATAAATGACGAACAAAATAGGATCAGCTGTGAATAAGTCAGTCCTACCGATTTATTAGAAAATATACTCCATAGGTTCTATAGCGCCGCATACTTAACTCTTGGGACAACATCCGTCATTTCTACAGCACCATAATAATGGCAACATTTTAGAGACGGTCTTTTATTTAAGAGCTTTCCGAGGTGGGGAGAGCTCCAAACAGATGCGCACAGTTCGTGAAGGCGGAATAACAAAACTCCATCTTTCCTTGGGCCGTGCCTAAGCCTGGCCTGGGACAGTCATTTCCGCACTACACTGTTATAGTGCTATCATGCCACTTTCAACATGCTATGGAATCCTGGGGTTTGCAATTTAGGGAGGGGCCTTTAGAATTCCCAGCCAGATTGCTCTCTGGCCTCAGTCAAGGACAAACCCCAGAATTCCACAGGATGTTGAAAGCCGAGTAACAGCACTATAACAGTGCAGTACAGAAAAGACCAGAGAAAGCTAACCACAACTCCTACTACCCGCAGCGCGGTGGTTAAAAGCGGCTTGATTCGGATTATATTTCTTCCCTCCGCAGCCAGCGCCGTCTCTCCGTCCGCCCCTTCCGCCCTGGCCCCACGGCCCCTCGGGGCGGCCACAGCGAGCGGAACGGACCGCGCGTCACGGGACCCCGGCGCCTCGCTCCGATCCGCCCAGCCTTGGAGCAGCCGCGGCTTCGCCCCGCTCCGTCCAGATCCCCTCGCTGGGGAGGTGGTCCGGCAAAGGGAGAGAAGGAGGGAGTGGCCACCGACGCGGGGAGCCAATCGCAAGCCAGCTCTGGAACCCCCCCCCCACGCTCCACGCGCGCGCGCGCACACACGCTCCAGGGAGAGAGAGAGGCGCAAGGTGGGCGCACGGCGGCGGCGGCGGCGGGAGGAGCGAGGAGAGGCCGGCGCCTGGTCGCTTGCTCGGCGTGGAAGCGCGGGGCGGGCGTCTCCGGCCAGGGGACGGCGGGCGTGAGCCGAGCGGCGGGGGTCGCTCGCTGTGGGCGGCGGCGGGGGCGGTGAAGGGGTCGTGGAGGTTTCGCGAGGCGCCTCCGGAGGAGGACGAGGAGGGCTCTGCGCTTGTGCGACAGCGACGGTACTGGGAGCCGCCGCCGCCGCCCGCGTCTCCCTCGCTTCGCTCGACTTGGGCGGCCCGCCGGAGGGAGAGCACCATGCCCAAGAGGAAGGTGAGGCGGGGAGCTGGCCTCCGCGGGACTCGCCCCCGGGTGGCGGTGCGAGATCCGGGCGGAGGCGGGGGAGCCGAGGAGGGGTTCGTGGAAGCGAGAAATAACGTCCTGACCCCTTTCTTCACCCCGCCCCCGATTTATTAAATCTTGCGGGTGGGGGAGGGCGCGACTCGTTCCCGGCTTCGGGTTTGTCGTCGGCTCCCCGGTGCGGGCGTCGAGACCGCCCGTCGCAGTAAAAAGAGGGGGCGCGGGAGCGGGTTGTTCGCGCATCTCCCCGTTGCCGTATACGTCCCTCCGGATCCTCCCGTCTCCCCGGGGCCGAGCTCTCCCGGAACCGAACGCCGGGAGCGTTTCTTGGGGGAATGCCGCCGCCGGCCGCAGCCCCTTTTGGGGAGAGTTTGGCGGACGGAGTCCGGCCGGTAATCGGCTCTCCGAACTCGGTGGGCGCGTGTCGGACCTCCGGCCATTTCCGCACTGGGCCGTTATAGCGCAGTTATTCCGCTTTCAACATCCTATGGAATGTTGGGGTTTGCCGTTTAGGGAGGGGCCTCAGGCAAACCCCAAGATTCCATAGGATGTTGAAAGCGGAATAACAGCGCTATAACGGTCCGGTGCGGAAATGGCCGGAGAGCGAGCGAGAGAGAGAGAGAGAGAGACCCCGCGCGCATAGGCGCGGGCGCGCGCGCTCTCGCCTCGGAAGGGGCGTCGCCTCGCTTGCGCCTCCCCTCCGTGTTTATTTTTCCCTCGCGCAGCCTTGCTGGCTCCGAGGTAACCAGGCGAGACGAGGGGGTGGGGGCGGAGGGAGAGGAAAAAGCAGGAAGAGCCATGTTGGCTGCGACCGACACCCTTCCCCTCGCCCCGGGCCGCGCGGGGGCCGCGTGTGCGCCCGCGCTGCTTGTGCCGGGGGGGGGGCCGCGGGGGCGGGCGGCGAGGGGGCGTCTGTGGCTCGCGAACGGCCGCGGCCGAGTTTGGACGGGAGCTCCGAGGGAGGGGGCGGCGCGCTGGACGCCAGGGGGGAGTTTTGCCTCTTTGAGGTTCAGGGAGGGCGGGAGAGAGGCGGGGGCGCCGCTCCTCTCGCTCCACCGCGTTGGGCTTGGGGAGTTTGACTGGGAAGTCGGGTTTTCTCTTCCCCCGCTCCCGTTCGTCCCGTGCTTCTTCCCTGCTCCCTCGCCTGGGATTTTCTCAGCCCGCTCTTTATTTTTCATTTTTTTTCCTTTAGAGATTCTCCTTTCCGTTTCTGTTGTGATTTGCCGGTGCTGCGCTCTTACTCTGCTGCTGCTCAAGATATTTTTATTTTTAGGCAAAGTACGGCTCTGCCCTTTAACATTTGCTGGGGGACAGACTCCTCTGGTTGTACATGTGGAGATGTATAAGCGTTGACTATTTCAGCCTTAAACCTGGAATGGGGCCTCCCAGGCTGAAGTTGTCAGAGGCTGTATATAAATCTTTCCCCAACTGCATTCTTGCTTGGAAGTAGTCAGAGCACCGATCAGATAATCAGGGTAATGGATTGCATCCAAAAGGTTGACGGGAATGTGAGGCTGACAACTTAGTGGGGTGTATGATGAAAAATGTGCAATTCCAGTGAATGAAATGAAATGAAATGAAACAACTCTAGGTTAACCTTTATTTTCACTTTCCGTCCCCTCAACCTTGGTTAATTTCTGTGTTGAATATTAGATTTGTGAGCTTCTTGGGGCAAGGACCTGTCATCTTGTATTCTGTCAAGCATCATGCACACTAATGGAGCTATACAAACAGGCAAGAAGGCGGTGGATCTGTATGATACCATACAGTGGCAGTGGATCTGTATGAATTCTTTCCCCTGACTAATCCATGAATTAAGGCTGGATAAATAAGATAATTGTTCTGCCTTCTCCAAGCAAAAATTAAAGCAGACAATAATGCACATGCAGTCATACAAAGAACTGTAAGATCAAAATTAACTGATGAAATCAGATACTACCGTATACAGCCCAGGAGAAAGGTCTTAACTCAGTAATAGGTCGAGGTAAGGAGATACAGTGCAGTGATGTAACAACAATTTTGGAAGTGTATCAGGAAGAAGTGTTGAGGCATACCAACAACCCGTTCTAGCAGTTTTCTTCACCATCAGAAACCAGTTCAGTTGAGACTTAAATCAGCCTATTCAGTATCCAAAATACTCTACATTGGACTAGGGCTAGTCAGTAATAAGGTATTGTCACTCAGGAAAATCCACGCTTGCCAGCTGTTTTGAAGACTGTAGCTAAATTCAGCAGGGAAGGAAGCATGGGTGGGCATCAGATGCATCGTCAGTCTTGGGTGCTTCACCTTTGCAAGGCTTGGCTGAGATCCCATAGCAGACACATAGCCACAGTGTTGTGGCTACATTCTGTCTCCTAATCTGAGCTATGAAAATCCAGCCAGTTGCACCAAGGGACAGAGTCCTGTGGGGCTAGTGTGCGAAAGGATGAGGCATCCAGCCACCTCCCATCAGTGAGCAGCTGCATACCGACCAGAAGCAGGGTCCTGGTGCAGCTCACTGGCAGCAGGGAATTGGACGCATCCTCTTCAGCACTCACCAGTGCCACAGAACTGCATCCCTTTGTATGACTATCTGGATTTTAAGGTGGGTTTCAGGAGCATTTAACAAATGTACTGTGACCGTGAATGTGAATAGGAAATAGCTGCGTGGTCATAATTCTTGCTTGCAACATTGTAACTGAGTAACAGGATATGAGCCCTTACTCCCACTACAGTAACACTGGTCTTTAGGGCCTGCTTGAAGACTTATAACGATGGGGACTGGCAGACACCAACTGGAACAGAGTTCTGTAGATGACATTGAGAAGGATGCTACCAAAAGGTCTCTGTTCCTAATGCCCATGAGCCTAATTCCTCCTGTGGTCAGACACAGAGAAAAATGTCAGCCTAATGCCAGTAAAGGAATTACAGGAAATGATCTTAATGCCTTTCAGTTTGTTGGCAAAATTCTTGTTTCCATTTTTCAATTTGAGTATCAGAGCACCAAACATTTTTCATCTGTCTAGTGATCCAATTTTCCTTGCGTATAGTGGGTTATAATATAATACATGTTAATTTTCTATATCTTAAGTAGCTCACAGAGTTTAGACACATAGAAAGAACTAGCATAATTTGTCCCAAAATAACACATGTAGAATTCTAAGTGTGCAAAGTGTTCTACAGGCATTGTCCTCTTAATCCTTACAATAAGGCCGTGAAATGGGCATGGCTTGGCACAAGCTAAAATGACTGCTTAGTTTTCTTACTCCAGGAAACACCCAATGTGTTTTCACATTTAAGCTCCACAAAATAAGTACCCAACTTCACATTTTTGGCTAGTTTATTTTGAGGAATGACTCGAACAGCACCTGGGAATGCAAGCTGCACTCTTACTAGCTGTTTCCTATCTAAAGAGTCCACTGATGCTGAGCTCTCTTCACAAGTGGAGGAAGACAATATAGCACACAGCGGTGCAAGAAACATGAAGGCCACTGCAGGGAAACAGATCTTAAAATGGACACTCGTTTACGCAAACTCCTTAAAGAGCAGTGGACAGACTTTTAAAAAGGAATGATGTTTTAGACCTTAAATTTAACAAATGTACAGTTTCTAAAATAGAAGCCACAGCATCGGAAGCATTAGATTTAAGCTTAAAGCATGGACACTTAGCTCTGTGAACATTCAGATCTACTTGACAAGAGAATAGGAGTGCAGGCTTAACCTATGCTTTTGTGGAGTTCCTGAAGGGAGGGAGAACAATGGAGATGTTGCTAAGTTGATTGCAGTATGGTTTACAAAGCCTGGATCTTTGCCTAGATCTGTGGCTAGTTGAAGAAAAATCAGAGTGCATGCATAGATCGTCAAGGACAAAGCCCAAGTTGCAATTGCAGGACAGTGTAAGAGATGCAATTGTGTGATTTGCAAAATATCCCCATAAAATGAAATTTTTGAAAGTGCACAGTGCTTTGCCTAGTCTGAGGATATGGATGTACAACTATACCAGGACATCTCCAGTGATATTCTTACATGCTGCAAATAATCCTCAGCAGCTGCTCCCAGCCACTGGAACTCCTTTCCCAGAGAAGTCAGACTGGCACTCTCCCTGTTTTCTTTCCTTAGACAAGCAAAGACATTTTTGTTCTGATAGGCATTCAATATGTGATTATGTCCTGGCAGATGAAAGGTGCTGGCTATTGTTAACTGTGTGGAATTTATGAAAGTTTATGTGTTTTAATTTTGTTTTTATTCTTATTTGATTGTTTAATTTGTGTTTTAACTTTTGTATTTCATGATTTTTAACTTTGTTCTTTAAAATTATTTTAAGCCACTTTGAGTCCTTGCCAGAAAAAAAAGGAGTATAAATACAGAGAAGAAGTATATAAAAAAATTAATCCATCAATTCACCGAGCAACTTTGTAAAGAAGGCATTTGCTGTCAGTGGGGGTTTTCTTTCAAAATGATAATGCATAAGGATGAAGAAACCTTGACAGTATCTTCTGCATCTCAGATAATGATATGCAAAGGCTTAGATATTCCACCTTCTAAAGAGTTTGAGGAGATATCAGCAAAGAATCTCCATGAGAGAAGCAACATTGTGGAACATGACTCCAGATGAAAAGAACCACCTTCAGTGAAAAGAGAAGGGTGTCTAATTTCAACCACCTGATTACCCCTGTGATTGGTAATCCTGGGACATTGAAAATCGTTGTGTGCCTTTTTAATAGTAGATTTAATTCAGTAGCCCCCATCATCCCCTGAGGGTAGCTGACCAGTAGGTCTGACAACAGGACCTCCAGTAACTGGGTAGGTTCCCTAACTTGGGACTGGTTACGTTGCTGGTTATAGTTATTGGTGGAGATGTTTGTTGTTTGCAAGTTAAAATCAGTGTCATGATGGACAGCTTCTGCTTGCTATTTATAATACTGTTGAAATCTATCAGAAAAGAAGCACGTAACAACTTGCTCATTGTTGGTTCTGAATAAGCTCCCAATATTGTCATTAAATGTTAATGGTCTGGGTTCCCCAGTGAAGAGATGGATAGTATAACAGTTAATTAAACCTAACTGCCCTGAAATTACCCTGTTGCAGGAGATCCACAGGCACAGAACTAACCAGAATATATTTATTTTGTAGCTGTTTAGGCCATGATTCTGTGCACATGGATCATCCAGGGCAAGAGAAACAGTGGTCCTTCTGGCTGGGGAGCTTACCTTTGGAAGACACTGGGATCTTTTGGAACCCAGATGAGCAATTATATGTGTGAAGGGCACCCTACCAGGCAAGATGCTCACAGTTTTTTCCTACTGTGCTCTCACGCAGGGTCAAAAAAGTTTTTTTTTAATGTGTTTCTCAGCTAGATGAATTTGCAGAGGGGGATTTGTTGCTGGGGGTGATTCTAACATGGCGATAGACATCAGCCAAGACACAGAGACAGCGTGTTCAGCATGTTAAGCAGCAATATGATCTTTCTGGCCTCATCTCTCATCATTCAGTTGATGTCTGGAGGGAAAAACACCTGCTAGGTAGAGATTATATTTTTTTTTCTCAGCAAGATTTAATTCATACTCCCCAATAGACCATATTTTAGCATCTCCTCCCATAGTCACACAAGTGAAGAAAATTTCCATAGGAGTGCCCTGGATATCGGACCGTGCTCCTCTCTTACTAATCTGGATATGGAATAATGCAGGATACAGAGCACATACGTGGAGACTAAACACAAGATTGTTAGCAAACCTGTCACTTGTTTCCAAGATCAACCCAGATATCAACAGTTACTACATAGATAACGCTCACCCAGATATAAGTAACACTACTTAATGGGTTGCATTAAAAGTTGTTCTCAGAGGTAGTTTTAGAAATAAATCAGCATATATAAAAAACACAGAGGAAAAGAGACTAGAATTAATAATTCAAATTAATTCTTTATCCAGACAGGATATAAAAGTAACAATTCCAAACTAGCCTCTGAGCTTTCTACTAGAAAAGATGAGCTAATGGCATTGGATAAAGATAAAATTCACACTTCATTGGTCTGTCTCAAAACAAATCATTATGAGTTTGGAAACAAGTCATCTAAAATGTTAGACAGTCTTGTAAATAAAAGGAAAAGGAAGAATAATGTCCCAGCTATAAGAAGACAGTGGAAGTACAGCAGTACTCTCTGATCCCAGAGAGACTGTAGATACTTTTAAAGAGTTTAATGGAAAGTTGTACACCTCAGAATTAACAGAAGAGGACCTTGAGTGCTGCATGTATTCTGTGCCAGTCAAACCCATCAACAATGCACATAGGGAAATAACAACCCAGTTACCCCAGAAGAAGTCAATACTGCAGTAAAAGGATTTAAAAATGGCTAGCCCCCAGGCCTTGATGGGTTTGGTGGTTAATTTTACAAGATGTTTCAAGAGATTTTAACCCTTCCCTTAACCATGGCGTTCAGTGGTACATTGGACTGAGCGCAAATTATAGCAGTCTTGAAGCTTGGAGGTGACCCACTCACAGTAGATTTGTACAGGCCAGTTGCCTTACTAAATGGAGACTATAAACTATTTGCTTCAATAATGGCAAAGAGATTAATCTGTTTTGTCTCAAAAATGTGTCCACAGATCAGTTTAGATTTGTGCTGGGCAGACAAATTTCAGGCTTTGTATGCTGTTTATCACATAATCAATCAGGCAAAGGTTTCCTATTGCCCACTGTTATTATCCCCAGCCCACCATGAAGGCACTTGATAGGCTGGAATCAAGTCTGTTGTTAAAATTACTACGTAAATAAGGATTTGGATTTAAACCTGTCAACTAATTCAAAATGTACAGTGTATTTAGAGGCAAAGGCAATTGTACATAAGGCAATGGCAAATCTCTTCTGAACAAATATTGCAAAGAAAAATCCCATGATAGGTTTTGCCTTAAGGTTGCTGTAAGTGGGAAACAACGTGAAGGCGTACAACAACAAAACATTTAAAGCAGCAGTGGACAACTGTCAGAAGTTAGGAGGCTGGGCATTCAGGCACCCTTGGGGAGGCATGCATTCCTTCCAAAAAGCCCCACATTCCTCCAAATTTCTAAAAATGGGGCATTTGGGGGCAATCTTTTGGATGTGCTGGGTGGCCTGGAGAGCCACAGAGACAGCCTTGAGAGACTACACGTTCTCCACCCCTGGTTTAAAGGCTGCAACCATCAGTGTAAGTCTTCCCTGTAGACTCAGTAGGAACTCACTTCTGAGTAGACATGCCTAGAAATGTGCTGTAAAACTGCAGTTTTGTGCATACCTCTGCACATCCCATTGACTTCTTCAGGTCTTCTGATAGGTGGACCCAAGGTTGCTCTGTTGGGAGAGGAGTATCACAACCATGTATTTAGCCGACTATGTCATTTTGTGCAGTGGCTGCCGTGGCTGGGAATTCATAGCTGAGGAAGCTTATAGAAGGCCATCACTGAAATCCTTGTGTTATTAAGATGATAGTTACATTTAACTAATTAGTCAATATTAAAGGAGCAATTTGGGCCACATATTCTTAATGGAAACAATTTTATATTATCCAAGGCCCTAAAGAAGATATAGTGTATCATATCAGGAGTTTGCAGAGTACTTGGGATGCATGGAATGGAAATCACTTTTAACTGGAAAACTATGGACCTAAGTACTTTTTAAGTCCCATCAATTTCAGTGATCAAATATACTAACTTAAGAAAGTAGAAAGACCCTTAAGCCTTCTCTGTAGTATTCCAAAAGTGTAGTTTTGATTTGCATCACAGAAGGCTAAGAATACAGTGTCACTACAGGGAACAAGGTTATAATAGTCTGTGGATTCAGTGTACCACAACTGTGTAGTTTGCACTTACAGGCATCTGAGCATCATATTTCATCTGCACAAGCAAATGCTCTATGTGCATTAATTGTCTTATTTTTTTTATATAAAAAAAGTGATAATCTTTGGTTTGTGCTCCAAAAAGCTAAATAAATAAATAAATAGTAGGTGCATCGGAGGTAGAATGTAGGTGATCCATTCAAAAAGTGCAGGCAGGTACATGGCAAAGCAAACCCAGAAAACTACGGCCATTTCCGCACTAGCCTGTTACAGCGCTCTGATTCCACTTTCAACATCCTATGGAATCCTGGAGTTTGCAGTTTCGGGAGGGGCCGGCCGGATCCAGGATTCCATGGGATGTTGAAAGTGGAATCAGAGCGCTATAACAGTCTAGTGCGGAAAACAGGTACCTCTAGAATGCATTCAGGAAACAGTAGCTTTTTAAAAACATCCCCCACCCCGAATTCATATGCATGCAAACCTATTATGCCAGGGAATAAAGGCATCTCGGCTGAGCATCCTGCTACATTAGCTTTGTAGGACTGTATTTAGACAAGTGATTGGTTGTGTGTACTTTTAGAAGCAAAACTGTCCCATGTACCACCATCTGCACTGATGTTTGAATATACTGAAGGGGTAAACTCAAATTGAGTAAAGTCAAATTGTTACTTCTTACCATGCATCTTTCTGCACTTCTGGTATGTGTAAAATATGAAAGTCATAGAACCCGATTCTCTAGAAAAATGTAGAAATCTAAAGATGAGGCTTTCACCTGTGGCCAAAAAACCCCCATAATTATGCTTAGATATATATTGATATTTCAGTCATCATCAATGTATTGGAAGAGTCAGTTGTAAAGCCGGTATGAAAAGAAGTGCTTATTGATGAATGAATTGGAATAATGAGAAGGGGGAATTATGGGTTCTTCCAGTTAGACTGTCCTATGTCTGTTTCCAACAAACAACAAAGAGTTAGTACTGGATGAACTGGAGTTTCAGTACGGTATTTATGGTTCAGGATTATAGTGTTTGCTTTTCCTCTTGTTTTCAAACTGTTGCATAACGTAATGTTCAACATGAGTATACCATTACTAAAAGGCCAGCTGTTTGACGATAAGTGGTGGAACTACTGTATCATTAATGTTGTTGCATTAGCCATTGGAGAAAGAGGATCCAAAATCTTCCACATGACAAATTGCATAAAAATAGATTTATGTACATAAACAGAAATCTATTTTTAACCCGGTCAGCTTGTATTTGTTGGGCTGTGCACCTGAAGCACTTATATAT
This sequence comes from Cyclura pinguis, assembly GCA_030412105.1. Lineage (NCBI taxonomy): Eukaryota > Metazoa > Chordata > Lepidosauria > Squamata > Iguanidae > Cyclura > Cyclura pinguis. The sequence continues at coordinate 127,839,869 of CM059599.1, forward strand.
CATTAACCTGTGGTGTAGTGCTACTTGCATAAACAAAAAGAAACCCGCTCAAGGCCTCTGAGTCTCCCTGCAACCATCAGTAACAAGGGAGAAGAATATACTAGAATTTACTTCCACTTACATTCAAACCAGGAATCATGGTTTAAAAGAAGATGTAATCCCTTGCTAAATAAGGCCTTAATCCTGTTGTTAGTCCCAACTAGTGGGTACCTTATATCCATGGAACTTGCATAAATATTGACTTGCCAAGTTCTCATTGATTCAGTGGGCCTGCTGAGATTAGAGGTATCAGTTGGATGTAGATCAGGGATGGGCAAACTATGACCCTCCATGTGTTGCTGGATTGTAGTTACTGTCAGCCCTACTCAGTGTAGCCAGTGATAAAGAATTCTGGGAGTTGCAGTCCCATAACATCAGGAAGAATGTGTTTTATACACTCTTGCAGGTGCAAGCCAGTAATGAGCAGCTGCTGGTTTTGTGGCTTACTGTTTAACAAGCTAGAACGTACGTTCAACCACAGTTTCTGGCTTTTTAATATTTATTGGTATATGTTATAAACGTTTTATATTGTTTAAAATTTTTGCTGTTTTAACAGAATAGCTAATATAATGGTTTGTTTTATCATTATACCTTTTGTTGTGCCTTGTGTTAACTTGTAAGCCGTATTGGGTCCTGAGCTGGGAGAAATGCAGAATATTAAGTAAATGGATAAACAGACCTTCCTGTCAAACAGTCATCTTGTGCACATTAGAAAGGGGAGTTGTGTTGGATGACTTTGCCTCAATGGGCCTTCATCATCCCTCCACGTCCTTGTTCTCTTTCCTCATCTCCAATCCTGTCAGTTGACTGCACAAGCAGAGAGCAGAGCCACCGTTAAATCCCCCTCTCCACCCTTGCATTATAAGGATAGGTTAAGCTAGATCTTATTTTCTTGTTACATGCCTTCATGTGAACTCCAGTTTATAGTGAATTTATCAGAGAGTTTTCTTGGCAAGATTTATTCAGAGGAGGTTTGCCATTGCCTTTCTCTGAATACAGCCTACAGCACTTGACGTTCCCTAGTGGTTCCTAAAGCAGGGGGAAGCTAGCACTGCCTACAGAGCTTGAACATGTTACTGTTTTGGACTACAGCTCCCAGAATCCCCCAGCCAGCTTGGCATTTCTGCTAGGAAGAAGCTGACAAAACCAGCTTTGAGTATTCTTTGCCTAAGAAAACCTTCTGAAATTCATGGGGTCACTATAAATTGAAAGGCGATCTGAAGGCATGTACACACACCATGCTAGGATTACAGCTCCTTAGCAACAAAGAAATGATAGATGTGGCAAATCTGTAGACATTACTGAACAGAATCCAGGATGGAGGGAATTGACAAAGTGTACCTAATTTACAGCTCACATGTACATTGAACATGTGACATAGAAGAACATGTGACATGAAGGTAGTGCCTGTAGAAAGGATTAGGGCCTTGCTTCTTTGAATATAGTGTGGAAGAGCAGCATGCATGTGAAATTCATAAGGCTGCATCTCTTAAAGACGCTTGCAGGGAAGCAAGTCCACTAAATGCAGCCTGTCAACCCAAATCTTCATAAAACAAATTGCTTTCAAATAGAATCCATTGAAATTAATGTGCAGTCTGTTGAAAGCCATGAGAATGTTATAAACAGATTTTGGATCCACAGAAGTACCATCATCCAGTGGATAGAACACATCCGGTTTTGGACTGAGTACCATTCCTTTTCCTTTGAAAGCTGATCTCCTCACTCTACTGTTGTCTTTTTAAAAACTTTCATTGAGCTGTTAATTGTTACCTGCCTGCTAGCTGAGCTTGTTAACACAAAAACAAAACACAGGATCCTCACTGAATTTATTTAGTAATGTAATTAGAATAAAAACAAATATTAAAACAAGTATGTTTTTGGAGTTCAGTGAAATGATAGGTAAAGGCACAAGACTGGAGTATTTAACAAAAAATATTGGGATTTATATCTTGCCAAGAAAACAGATGCTGTTTTCTGTAAAGAAAATGCTGAGGAGTTTTTGTGTTTCATTCATTGTGTTCCATTGTGTTTCCTGTTTTGTGTAATGCAAGACAACCAGTGTGAATGATCTATGATGTCAGAGTATAGTGGCTTCATATCCTCAAATCTTAAGGTTGTGCAGTCAAAATCACTTGTTAGACAATGCAGTTCAGTGCATTGGCAATGCAATATTTCAACACTGATGCATTCACTTTTTCCCCTGTAAGAATACCTGAGGCCTTGATACCACTTGGTACTGAATTGGAAGAAGTGGTTATATGATCCATGAAATCTCATGCTAAAATAAAAACCAGTCAGTCTTATAGGTGCTGCCACATTTCTTTATTTTCTCTCCCCCTCCTTTTTTACACTATAAGTATGCAGTAAGCTATAACATTAGCAAGATATCATTCCAAAGATTAAAAATAAGCAAATGATTATACTCCTTATATAGAGAGTTGTAGGACAGTGTTGGTTCTTTTGAAGGTGAATTCTCAAATACGAGAATGACAATAAGTTTTCAGTACATCAGTAACATAATAAAAAAAAAGTATAGTGTACTCCATTGTTTTGATAAGCATTAAGCATATAGCCCTTGTGAGCTTGTGTACAAATTAACAGATGTGTGGACTGTTTGTATTTGATGTGTGCTGCCGTGATTTATGTTCTGGTTTTTGGATTCCAATCAAGTTATTGAGAAGTTAGACTATGGTCTAAAGTTATTTGCATTTTGCTGCTGTTGAAGTCAGTCTAGAATGTTATGACTCACTTGTTCCGTTTTTTACACTGGGTTCTAAATTCAGCAAACAGTCTGGATCTAACTGACTAATATTAATGAAATTGCTTCCACGCTTGTTCTAGAAATCACAATGCTAGACTTTGTTCTTAAATTACCCTTTATTTGAAAACCAGTAATTTCAAACATTCAGGATTTTGGCTATTTTAATAATGGAACAAAACAATAAAAATTAGGTCTGCATTTTTTTAATCAATCTATTTTTTGGAATGATTGATAAAAACAATTAGCCAGGTCAACAGGTTTCCGGATTAAGAAGGCAGTACTGTCGTTCGTTTTTTTTTTAAATCTCAATTCTGTTGTTAGTCCTGACTAGAATAGATTAATTGGAGCAATGGAATTTGCCTACATGTTGAGTCATAATTCACTAATTAATGGAATAGATCTGCTGTTGTTGGGAGTAAACAATAGGATGCCTTCTTTTTGCTGTTGTGTGCCTTCAAGTCATTTCTGATTTATGGCAACCCTAAGGCAACCCTATCACAGAGTTTTCTTAGCAAGATTTGTTCAGAGGCTTTTGCCTTTGCCTTCTTTGAGGCTGAAAGTATATGACTTGCCAAGGTCACCCAGTCATGGCCAAGCAGAGATGCGAACCCTCATCCCCAGAGTCGTAGTCCAGTGATCAAACCACTATACCACACTGGTTCTTTAAGAAAAGATAAGATCTTTATGATAAGTGCTTATAAAAAGTGGATTGTCAAGCAGCATCTCAAAAGACATATCACACAGCAAGGTACTGACTTTTCTAATAATGTTCTGTGGTATAAAACATATGTGCACCATATAAAACCATATAAGGAGTTCTCTCCTAAGGTGTCCTTCGTAGAACAGTCTTTAATCTACTGCTCTTTTCCCAGTAAAACCAAAGGAGGGGTACAATTTTGCTAGGCCTTGCTTCGTAAACAGCTCCCCATCACATTCTCACTGCTCTAGAAGGTCCCACTAGTGGGCATCAGGAAAAAGGATACATCTGCGAAAATTCCCTCCCTATTGAAAGTGTTGGTCCAGGGACCAGTGCTGATGCATAAGCCATGGACTGCTTGTTCTATATGAGTTTTCGGCAAAGAATGAAATAATTTTAGCCCGTGGAAACAAATATGGTGTCAGTCCCTGGCACTTTGGAGAAAAAAATCCCAGCCCCCCACCATATGTATTGCTTCACAAAGACAGTGGTGGATCCAGAAAGATATGTAGAGAAGAAATTCTGGTAGAAGTGCTACTTTGTGAATGATTGTGGGAGCACAAATAGAAAGCATTGTAGGATAGAGAAAATCTTGTTCAATAGACAGCACAATACATTCTTCTCTGTGCGATGAAACATTGAGCAGTATCTTTTACAACTCTAGGCATTTGTCATCTTTTTCTGTCCAAGTATTTAATGGCTAATCAAAAAATAAAAAGAAAGACCACCTGCTTGAGGAAAAGAAACCTGTTATCCTATGCCACTGTTTTTATCTACATGCTCATTAAATTGATCAGTTAAAACTCATATGATTAAAAACTCATTTAAACAGGTTATGACCATTGTGTAACATATTATTTTTCTAGGAAAACATACCATAAACTAAATGCATATTTTTAAAGATGACTGATCATTTTGGTTATAGATTGGCTTTGGTTATAGATTCCGAGATTAAATACTTTCGAGTACCAGATACTTTTGTGGGCTGAGTATTAAGCAAGACCCCAGCCACGTACTATTTTAGCTTCAGTGCAACCATGAGCTCCTACCACTGTAAAATAGGTTTGCCCGTCCAGTCAGAGAATCAAATTGCCTTGCTAGCTATTGGGCACAGGTTGTACTTTCTTCAGTTGCAGTGTGTAAATGGCAAATTGTAAAGTGCAGACCCTCACCAGCAAACATTTGGAGCATCTCAACCAAGAACACATGTGAACCTAACTGGTCTCACCAAATCAAGACAGAACTTTTGTAGTGTAACAGAGATAGTGCACGTTAGGAGAAAGGCTGGATTGTTTTGTTTTGACAAAACAAAACAAAATAACACATGTTTCCCGGAAAGTAATTTTCCTCCTCCGCCTACTGTGGGGATAGCAGCTAAACTCAGAGGGAACAGGGAATTCCAAAGAGAGAGCCTGCAGATAGTCTCATAATCCCCACTGATCAAAGTCCTGGGACTTTGACCCTGCAAATTCTGGCCCCACTATACCACTCTCTAGATACTGGGGAAGTCAACTCATGGTTGTGCAGCTGGTACTGGGCATTTTGGACAGTTGGCTAAATTTCCAGGGCTACAAAGAAGCAGGAAAATGCTAGATAGCAACTGAATAGGAACCTCTCCTTCAGTCCTGCATTTTTAAAAAACTAATTTAATTTTAAAAACTTGAATTATAAAGCTATTGGTGTTTTAAAAACGTGTCTCTGTGGCTTTGTTTAGACGTAACATTAAACCAGGGTTTTGGGAATCCTTGTTTATTGTTGATGAGCAGCTTGTTTATGTATGCTTCTTGGCGCTCTCCTCCCCCACCCCCCGCATTTCCTCCTGCAAGTGGATTCTTTGCCTTTGGTTAATTGTCAAGGGAACTCTGGATTTTCTTTCCTTAAATAACCCAGAGTTATAAGACAACAACAAATCATAGCCTATGTCTCTGGCTTGTTTGAAGACTAACAAGCCAGAACATCCAGTTCAGATGTCATGACAAAGAAACCATATACAGCTACCGCAGTTGGTGCTTTCATGCCAGTGGGACTGTGAGTATGCTTCAGGTTTTAGTCTGGATTTTAAAGGAACAGTCCTAGGTGCTGAACCTGACCCCCCAATAGGCAATAGCAAATAGGAGAGGTGAGAGAATATTCCTGATATGTGCCTCTGTGTAAATTAACTTATGTAGACTCCCAGCCATTAGTTTTTACCTGTGCCATAGTGTTCAAATATAAATATTCTATTAGAGAAACAAAACAATCACCCTAATTAGTTTTTGTAAAAAAAAATTCCAATGAAATTGTGGTTTTATATCACAGCAAAAGCTTTTAATGTGTCTAGTGACACTAAAGGGACCTAAATATCCCAAAGGCACCAGATCTTGGCCCTTTCCACACCCTGTCTTTGTCCCAGTGGCATCCAGTGATTATGGTGGCAGCAGCTCTCCTGGGAGGAGAGTGGCACTGGCTGCCTCTGGGATGCAGGAAGCACGATGGCCACACCTCTTCCTGCTGCAGCGCAGCTAGGTACTGTCCCTGGCTGTCCTGGGGCAAGAAGCACAGCCATTGTGCTTCCAGTGCCTCCTTGGACAAAGTGAGTGTGGGCGCGTGGCAGGAGGGTGGCGGAATCGCTGGTCATTGACCCATCAGTGATTTGCGACATGATTGTGCTGCCTGGGGATGGGGGAAGGACAGGACTGCAATGACATTGTGCATAAGTGTCATCACGGTCCTGTCTTTCCGCCATCCCTGTGGCGGGTTGGGATGATTGAGCAGAAAGGGCCCCTGTCCGATCTTGGAAGTTAAGCAGGGTCAGAGGAAGGAACTGACAAGATCATCTCTGGGTATTCCTTGCCTAAGAAAACCCTGTGAAATTCATGGGGTCACTATAATTCGACAGGGGACTTGAAGGGACATGCACAGACACACAATGACACCAGTGCTGTTTTTTGGTTTCTGAGCCATAATGTATTATATTAAGAGCCTTTCTGCTGGCATCTGAGACCCAACTCAATCAGTCAAAATATATTTGGTAACGAAACTATTTATTCTTCCTGACATAATTGCTGCTAAGTTTAAAATCTTAATTAAGAAATACTTTTAAGCGATAGGATGCTGTTTGTGAGCTGCCACTATTATATTAGAGTATAGCTATAATCCTTGAAAATTGCCATGATTCAGGTAAATCTCTTCCTTCTAAGATGATATTGAAGAGGTGTTTAATATAGGGAGTTAAATCTTCACAAAATACCGTATAAAATTCTCCAGGGAAGCTGTCTATTCCTGGAGCCTTCCTGTTTTAGTTTTTCAAACTGCTGTCAAAATTTCTGCATCATAGATTGGTGTGTTTAGGAAAGCTTGATCTGCTCTGTCAATCCTGGATATAGGGGGAGAATCAAGAAATGATTGCTAGTTTGTGGTGGGATCAAAACTGAATATATTTAAATTGGAATAATAGTTTAAATCCCTGATTAATTTCTTCGGCTGTGCCAAACAACTTTCCTGGCTGATCTTTTATCATTTACTTTGTAATTTCGAGACTCCTTTGTTAAAGAGCTCATTTTGCATTTTTATTATTTAATTCATAATATTGTCCATTCCAATATGTTAAAGAGGTGTGGGTTTATTGAGGACCGATGAACTCAGTTTGGTTCTTTGTTGATCCAATTTTTAAAGTATTCTCTTGCTTCCTGTTGATTTATTTTGTTTAGTTATTCTTTCAAAAAATTTTCAGCTGTTTACTCCTACTTTTCTCCTGTTTTCTTTTGAGTGGAGCCATCCTTACTGTACAAATATCTAAAACTGTTTTTAGAGTTTCCCACAGTGTTGCTAATGTTATTCCTGGAGTGGAATTTTCTCTTTAGAAATAAATTTAGTCTATAAAGGGAACCTGTATTACCATTATGTGCGTGTATGTATCTGTATTTGTTAACATAAACCAACAATTTCCTAGAGCTGTTAGAGCTTTGCTGTACATTTTGCACAGCCAAAGATGTTGCATGTTTCATTTCAGTTAAAGGCACCAGCCACAAATATGTTCCTCTGTGTGCCCTCACTGCTTGATCTCTGTATTATTTCATACTAGCATATTTACCCAGCATTGCCCAGGATTTTATTTTCTCATAGGTAACACTTGTTAGAAATACCTTAGGAATTGCCTTACCTTACCTTAGGAATTAGATGTGGTTGAAATACATAGATTTGATACCCTGTGTCTGTAATTCCCCAAACTGTCTTGTTCAGTATCTGTAACTTTTCCCCGTAGTTCCCAATCCAGTCTGTATTCAAAGTTGTAAATATACATCCTGAGGGAATATGCTGTCCTCCTCCTTGCTATTAGGCCTTGTCTCCATAGCAAGACTATTCCAGTACCTGTCACTTATTCCCGTATTCCCCAGTCCAATCTGTATTCAGAGTTGTTAACATGATAGAGGTTTGGTTTCTTCTTGCTGCTGGGGCTCGTCTCCATAGCAACTGGCCTGAGGCCCAGGAGCTTTCCAGCTGGGTATTCTAAAGGCCCCTCCCTGAACTGCCAACCCTAGAATTCCATAGAATCTTCACAGCCAGCCAATCATATGAGGTCTTCTCGCCTCACACAGCCAATCGTATCAGGTCTTGGCCTGCCTGACGCAGACAAACAGACAAACTCACAAACTTTGACTTTTATATAGTAGATTTGGGGATTTATTTTGAATCCGGAAACCATTCTGGATTGCCCATCATTTTTGCTTGTTGGACTATGGTAGGCACAGTCTTTCCTTACTTGAGCTCTGGAGGCTTTACTTCTGAGTAAATGCACAGAGGATTGGACTGTCAGTGTACAAGTATTTGGTATTAGTGCCTTTTCATTCTCATTTCAGGAAGGTGTCACTTCATAATGTTGACATTACCCTCTTAAGGATTATAAAATTATAATTCTACTTGCAGTGTGTATTTTTAGAACATAAATCCTCTCATATTTTTCTTGTACTATGTTTCATTACATATTTAATGAAACCTTTACATAGCTGTGGAAGAAAGTTTTAATGCATTATTCACAGTTAATATAAAGATCCAGGCTGTGACCTGAAGCTCTGGTGCTGGTAGATTAGTGCACGAATATGAAGGGCCACAGTCTAGAGGGTTGCTTCAGGTAGTCTGTATGTTCTGCAAGCCTTTTAATTTAAATTTAAAAAAGAAAACGAAGAAGGAAATAACAGCTTTTCAAGCCACACGTGAAGTACTTTTTGTAAGTTCATAAAGAAGAATCCATGTTCTCTTACTCACAGTAGTACTTACTGTAGACTGACTGTAGCTGAAGCAGAGCCTGGTATTTCGAAAGCAACTTTGTGGGAGGTTAGATGACAGTGAGTGTTGATCAAAGTGATGGTGTTAAATACGGTGATCCCATATTTTAGGTGTGTCCTAGCCTCTATAGTTTGCGTGCGCGGGTTCCCAAGTTTGTTGGTGACTGAGCACAATAGAGATGCAAAGGAGGGGAGAGGGGCAACCATTTTATTTCCTAAGCCCTTTTTTTCTGGAAGAACGGGAAAAATGGATTATGGAACATTTTCTTTTAGAACGATGAATCACATGTTTAAGACAAGGTACTCCTGTATTTACTGCCACAAAATCATTGCTAAAAATTATGTAGCAGGAAGATGTTTCTATAAAACTAAATACAGTATCGGATTATTGCAACTCCTGAACTTGGTTTCCTTCTGTCAGTTCATTTTATGGAAACAAGTGCATTCTGACCACTGGACACTACGGAGAACTAGTGGAGACAAAACAATTTTCTCTGTTTTACTAAGATAGGTGTTTTGTTCTGTTTTTATGATACGTGTGGGTGGGTGAGTGTCTGTTCCTCAGAGATTCCATGTAGTTAAGGATCCTGTAACAAAGAATAAGGATTTTAAAAATAAGTTCAATTTGTATTTATATATCTGAATAAATTGTATTTTCAGCATACATCCCACCACATTTGTAGATTTGACTTTCATGGATTTGATTATTTGCGAGTTTCTCCAACCCCCAACCTCTGGAGCCCCATTTCTGGAGGAACGTTCCTTCGCCACGGCTCCAGTAAAGCCATGCAGCCCTTTAAAAACCCACCTTTGGCTCTCTTCCTCCTCTACCAGTGGCTACCTGGCCAGCCAAATAGGACTAGCTTGCAGCTGGATTTCTCGGCACCACAAACTCTCTCCCAATGCCCCCACACACACCCAAGGAAGCTGATGGGTGAGAGAGGCAGTATAGGTATACCACGCCAACCTCCTCCTTGTTCCCCGACCTGGGTCCCTGCTCTCCTGACTTTGCCTTGGCCCCCTTCCCCCAGACACACACACACACACACACACACACACACATTTTGGTATTTTTGATTTGTAAGGGTCCTGTACCCCTAATCCTACTAAATGTGGAGGGATAGCTGTATCAAATATAATAATTTTATGTCAAATAACATTATATATAAGGGATTTTTTGTTCCTAAAATAACAAATTGACTTTCAAATTGTAAAGGGGCATTAATACAATTTTTTTTTCATTTTTTCCAAAAATGTCTGTTAAAAAAAAACAGGAAAAAAGCCTCACCCCCATGGCCTCAGTATTTCCAGAATACACGCATTCCATAAGACCAAAGAGGACTGTACTTCTCCCCATGTTCTGTACAGTACTTTCCACAAGGAAATAGGTCTTATGTTGCTGCTTGCTTGGTAACCAGTATAAGGTAAATCAGTGTGGTGCAGTGGTGTAGACTCAAGTTGATTGACTTGGACCCGAGTCAGACTCAAGTTGCTTCAGTGACTCAACCTGGACTTGATTCGAGAATAAAGGACATACTGACTTGACTCAACTTGTGACTTGTATATTTTTAATAACTGACCTGTTGCCCTTGGTTCAGTAATGTAGCGAACAATGCTTCCATCTCTTTTGGCGTACTGGTCAAGTGACAGCCCAAAAGATGGGTGTATTTCTTTCAGGGGAAACAGCAAGTGCGTTAGGCAACGGGCTTGAGGTGTGCTCGGCAGCTTGTCCCCACTGCATATTGGAGAAGCCTTCTAAAACTTTTCCTAAAAGCAGAAGGCAAGACTCACTCCCAGAGCACAGGGCATGATTCTCAAAGGGGAACAGCAAATGTGTTATGCAGTGGGCTTGAGGAGGAAGGATCCTTCATTCTAAAGCTTTTGAAGCTTCAGTTATGAGAAGTAAGAAGGATCTTATTCCCCACTTCCAAAAAAGCCCCCAGCTTTGGAAATGGGGAGTAAGAAGGTTCCTATTCCCCACTTCAGAAGCTGCAGGCTCTTGTATGCCCATTGACACAAAAGTCTCCAGCTTGAACAATGGGGAGTACGACGGATCCTTTTCCCCACTTCTGAAGCTGCAGACCCTTGTAAGCTCATTGACCTCCCCCCCAAACACATCCCAGGGACACCAGGTTCAAGGTGACCCAGGAGAAGGCTCAGTTGGTCACAGCTGAGATGAAGTATGTGGGACTCTCACTGAGGACGGGTGAACGAACACCCGGCACACACAGCGTGTGGAGGTGGCCTCCAAGCTTCCTGCACCTACAGACATACATGCACTGGGGGCATTGCTAGGTACATTCAACTTCTCCTGGAACCTTTATTTTTTTCTGTAAAGTTGGCTCCTACATTAGAGACTTGACCTGAGGCTTGATTTGAAAGTATCTTGCAAGGACTTGAGACTTCAGTTGAGACTTGAAGGTAGAGACTTGAGACTTAGAGTAAAAGACTTAAATACATCGCTGGTGTGGTGTTACTGTTAGTGTGCTGGGCTAGGACTGGGCTTGGTATTTTCTGTCACCGCTTGGTAATGAAGTTTACTGTTTACTCTTTGGCTTGTCTTTGTCTTTCAGCCTGAACTACTTTATAGTGTGGTTGTGAGGATAGAGGGGAAGGATATTGTATGTTGCCTGAGTTTGTTCTAGAAAAGTGGGATGTAACTGTAACAAGTAAATAGTAAAATAAAAAATAATAATAGAAAGGTCCCTATTCTGAAGATGCCTATCTGCATACTAAATATTTCAGAAATTTGCCAGAATCTGTATTCAGATTTAATCATATGGTGCACTATTGAGACTAGTAGATTTGGGTTTAGGAGACTAAGGTTCTAGTTTCCAGTAAACCATGAAACTCCTTCGATGACCTTGAGCCAATCACTTTCACTCCCCTGAACTACCTCACAGGATTGTTCTGAGGATAAAGCAGAGGAGACCCATGTATGCCACTGACCTTATTGATGAAAAGGCAGAACATCTGTATAATGGATAATTGTCAACTTAAATACAAACAGTCTCATTGTAACATTGCTAAATGTTTGTACATATGTACTGTATGTGTTGTGGGCCTTCCTCATGACCAACTTCTGCACGCATGAAATTGTGTCTCCATATGTTAAATGGTTGTGATGGGCATACATACATTGCCAGCATTGGGTATTATGGGATGTGAGTATTTGCATTTGTTCTTTTATGCAGGGATCCCGGAACAGTGCCCCTGCATATATGGGAGGCCTACTGTATTTCAGGAATGCTTTCTGAACAAAATAGAAAGCCAGTATTAACTGAGCTCCAGAATATATCCACAGAAATGTTACTATTTGGTAGTTGTTGCTTTCAAAGTTTAAGCACAGGTATAGCTGGAAGCAACAAAGAGTGTTAGCAAATATACCAACAAACCAAATTAGTGAGATCAGCATTGGTTTAAGAAATATGAAGTATTTGGTTCTTGAACTTCCTGCTTTGATTCCGCAAGACTGTCCCTGAAAACTGAGAGTAATGGCTTGAGTAAATCTCTGCTTTGTAATAATGTGTATGTTTTATTTGCTGTGCCGAGAGCGATTACCTACAGATTTGCAGGCAGCATTTTTTAAAAATGTACATATGGTATATGAATATTTAATTTTGATGCCTACCTTAGAAGCTCAAAACAAATTTCTTGCTCTGCTGGCAGTTGTTCAAATCCACTTGTAATTTGCCAGGCATTTTCTATTGCCATGGATATTGTCTTTATGAGCCTGCAACTAATATGTGTTGTAGAAATCATATCACAAAGCAATGTAGATGTTCTCATCTGTGCCGGAAGGGAATCTTTTCATGTCAGGGCAGTGATCCAGCAGTTTCAGCGTACATAAACATATATTTCAGATCACACTAGTCCACATACAGGATGCACGGTTCTCTTCTGTGAATAAATTCTTCGGGCAGATTAATTCTTTTTTCTTGCCTATCTCTGTATAAACATGGTTTCCTGTAGATCAGGTGTGGACAAAGTGCAGGCCATGGGCAGCATGACCCCCAGAGGGATCAATCTTTTTTTCAAACTTTTTTTTTTTCTTCCCTGAATAATACCCAAAAATGATCTCTAGGGTGTCTGGAGGCCATTTCTACCACATGTGGTAGACTCCCAGGGTCAAAAGAAAATTTTACAAAATTTTCTGGAAAAAAACTTGTACTTCAAAATGTCCCAAAATAGGATCAAGGGGAACAGGAAGGCCGCCCAAAATGTCTCCATGTCCACTGGAGGGCATTTGGGGCAAAAGAAAATAGGAGGTTTTGACCAAAGCAGGTTGGGGGATGAAGCTTCCACAGTTGCTCACCCATGCTGTTGGTGCAAGTTCTTAAATTATATACAACGAATCAAAAATCTTTGTACCAAAATGTGATCTTTCTCATGTTTGTTTGCTGACTGTGGCCTTAGAATTTCTAACTGCTGAAAAGTAAATATGAATTTTCAACAAAAGAGATGTGTCAGATTAAGTTAACAAAGGAAATTTGGTCACTTGATTAAGAGCCATTATAATTTTGCAGTTTTGGAGAGAATGAAAGCAACAATGGAAAACTCTAAATATACATATTTTTAGAACTGTAGGAAATAGAAGTCCAAAGTATTCTCTTAGATTCTACTTCTTCTTCTCTATATTGGAGAGGATAAGAGTGGTCAAGTACTTGCCAATTGCGTTTTAAAAATCATTTTTCCACAGCTACGATTTGTGAGGTCTTTGAGAGTTATTGGCCTGGTTTGGGAGTGTTTTCCCCTTCAGTCAGCAGTAATGGTAATTGAAGCAGTTAATCAGGCAAGGCTTATCAATACATTTTGTCTCATCACCAGCTCATAGCCACATGGGCATTTAAATTCAGGAGATTCTTCAAATGAATAATTTACAATTAGATAAGGCTGTCTTAGAGAATCCAATTTCACTCTTCACCTCCTTCTACTTATGCCCCTTGACTTTTGGTATTTGCACCAAATGTTTGCCACAATGCAAGATTTACCATAGCTTAAGAAGCTTTTGTCATGATTGTTAGAGCCTTTTTTATATTATTATTAAAGAAAATATCATGACTAGCTCCAGCTTCTTTTCTGCTTTTTTGTTCAATCCTGGAACAAAGTGTAACTCAGCATTTGCACTGGTAGAAAGTGGTGGGAGGACAACCCACTCTTCTTCCATCTGCATCCCTCCAGATACCCTCTCCCTGTTGTGGAGGGTCTCTTAACCCTAAGCAGCAGACAGGAGGCATAAGGATCAGAAAAGCGTGTCGTGTCTGTTTCACCTGTCCAGGTGTCTGCACTGGATTGGAAGCTTCACATGGACACAAAAAGTCCTTCTATCTGCAAGAAGTAGATTCTGACTCCAGCTTTGTGCATTTTGTCATGCAGGACCCTTGATTTAATCAACAGATTGAAAACAACAACTATTGACCTTTAATGTCTGGAGCAGAAATTATGCAGCAAGAACAAATTTTGTTTCCATGAAAATCAATCTATATCTGAATGCAATAAAGCTTGAAAAAAGAATGGAAAGTTGGGTAATCTGGATTCTGAGGAACAAAACATTTTAGAAGAAAGCTTTGTCTTGAAGAGTACATTCTTGCCATTTAGTTGTGTGATTCTCTTAATGCAGGGCAAAACTGAAACCAAAGGGTCTTTCTGCACTACGTTGTTATAGTGCTATTATTCCACTTCCAACATCCTGTGGAATTCTGGGGTTTGTAGTTCACTGGGGCCAAAGAGCTCTCTGGCTGAGAATTCTAAAGGCCCCTCCCTAAACTGCAAACCCCAGAATTCCATAGGATGTTGAAAGTAGAATAATAGCACTATAACAGAGTAGCGCAGAAAGGCTCAAAGACTCGGTTCTTTGGCATATTTCCTTGGAAATAAGCTAGGATTGATTCTGTGATGGCACCTGTATCATGTACTTTCATATTCACTTCATGAGAGAGACTATGGTACCATACTAGTCTCTATACCATGTGTAGTCAGGATGAAATCCCGTTAGACAAATCCTTGGTGACTCTCAGCTAGTATTTTTCTGTGATGGACAGCTGACATGGTTGCTGAGGGGAGAAGTTGTGTGCTACTTTCAGTTCTTTGGAAGAAATCTAATAGAAGGACCATTTTGTGGTTTGGGATCTCAAAATGTCTGTTTGATTTCTTTTAAGATAAAGATAGCTGCATGGCAGCAAGGTAAGTAAGTTCACCACAACCACCCCCATAGGAAAATTATCTACTTTTTAAACTGCCTGGTTGTCTTAACTGTGCCATAGTTATCTCTGGGATTCCTGAAGACTATTTTTAAAAAGGTGCATGCTTTTGTGTGGAAAGATACTTGGGTACCAGATCTTTCCCTTCCCTGCCTCTTCTACCCCACACCCTGAAAAGACTCTCCAGAGGGCCCAGAACTACTGAACATTGTAGGCTGCATCTTACAGGGTTGCAGTCGAAGGGTCGGATCAACCCAAATTGGGTGGAGGATTTGCACAAAGTTCCCTGTTTTGCTGCTCTCCTCACACATACACATACACTTCAGTCCCATAAAATGCCATCCACAATGTTCAGTAGATCCCTTTGATTCTCTGGGAATTTTTTGAACAAAGCACCAAGGAACTACACAACGTGAGGAGCAGATGGGAAGAGATGCTGTGTGTGAGTTTGCCTTCCACTTGTATAATATTGGCCGTCACCCAGAATGCTATGATAGGGGCAAAAAACTAACTCAAGTGCCCTTCCTAAAATGTCTAGCACTGGCTTCTATGTCAGTGGGGCATTGACTCTGTGCAGGATTTTGGTCCAGACTGCTTTAACGAAGTTATCCAAAAGGCTGAACCCTATCCTCAAAATAGCTGTTTTCAAGTTCACACTAAAGTCCGGGGTAGATTCACCATTTTGGCATAGACGCTACAGGCTGCTATTGCTGGCTAGAAATGTGAATTTGATTATTTTTTTCAATTTGATTAAGAACTGAAACCTAATAATTTGGAATAATTTTCCAGATCTTGGACTTCCTTTATAAAGAATTTCAACATTTGCATTTTGTTCTGTTTCTGGCAGCCTTTGAAGAAACAAGAATGAAAATCATAAAGTGTGAAAATCATTTTCCCCATTATGATCTTCATTCTTATTTCTCCCTCACCTTTCAACCAGCATGGCCCTCAAGGTAGCTTATACCAACTTAAAAATACTTTTGTATGATGACATCATGATTTGGAAAAGATAATATAAAAAGTTACATTTTCTTGAAACTTCAGATTCCAAACCATTGAGTCCGTCTTATACCATCAATGTATAGGTCTAGCAGAATAAAAATGGAGAACATAGGTGCAGGTGGGTCTTGCTGATTTCAGACTTCCACTGCTTTTGAAATATTTTTACTGTGATTGTACAAGTCAGTTTCATATGGGGAAAAAGAGCCTTGAATCTTGGAATTTCTGATAAACGTTGGTAGCTCTTGATGAGATGCTAAAAGAAAACAACACTGAAAATGTCTATCTTTGTTATAGGAGAACTAGGAAAAGTGTACTGTGTGTGCATAGTTGGGTAAGGCATGTATGAACTCAGTGGGATTTACCTTTGAGTAAGCACACTGGCTATGCCAGTCTCATTTTCATGGTCTCGCTAATGAGAGATGGTTGCTTTCATTACCGCAAACTTGCTCAGGTTGAGTAACCAAGCAATGAGAAATCAACTGCCATACATATATGTGTCTAAGTTACCTATTGGTCCCTCTGTTCCCTTCTCAAAATGCATCTATTGATTACTTTTTTCATTATTTTTCTCTTCGATTTTGTTTCGTACTGACTTGTAAAATAAACTGAGAGATCATACATGTGTAACTGAGTACTTGTTCTACTTAAAGGTGCTGCTGAACCTTTGATTCAATTTCAATTTTAATTTTCCCTGATGGCAACAGCATTTTAGTTTGAAAGAGCAATGTAGGATTGTGACTTGTAACAGAATCTTAATTGAATTCACTCAGCTCAGATGTTCCAGGCTTCTCTGTAGGAGAAAACTATAAACTCCAGGTGCAAGGCAGTCACTGATCTGCTTGTCTAGAGCATTTTATCAGTTGAATTACTGCGGTGTTAGGGATTTGGAGGAGACCCCATGGCTGCCTGGGTTAAGATAGAGGCTGGATGAATTTGAAATATAATTTCCTTGACTTACCTTGGCCTGTTCTTTCTGCTTTGTGAATCTCTTAATTAATAGTGATTTCTGTGGCAAAGCAGGAGGAAGAGAAACATTTGTTTTCCCTAAAGGTTTCTACATCCTTGTGACGTTAAGTTTCAGGACTTCTCTTCATACCTTTGACTTGACTGGTTCCTGTTTCACCACTGTCTCCTTAGCAGTTTGTGAACAAACCTTGTTAATCTGCTGGAGACTGTCACCAAGAGAGAAAATGCCATCTCTTTCATGCTACAAGGCAGCTGATCTAGCATCTCTATAGAAAATGTGATTCTTTGCCTTCCTGAAAGGTTAAATTTAGCCAGTTATTCCACATTAGGGCTATAGTCCTAAGGAATTCTGCAAGCCTTTAAGATGTTTTTGAATATAGTTTCATAAATCTGCCATTTTGTTTAAACAGATATTCTGCTCCTGTCATGTGTAAATGCAAGGGAATTATATATTTAGCATTTGTGTTTCTTGTCTGAGAGCTTGTCTGGTGCAGAGTAAAGTTTAAATACATTTTCCAATTTCATTCCATTACTTTTACCTGTGCTAGCCAAAACTCTTTATATACTGAGCTGCCAGGAAAGGATTTAACCATCATTTTTATCATATCCATTTGTTGTTAAGTCTAAATAGAAAACTGTGAAAGCATTGAAAATAATACGTTGATTCATAAATGCAGTTTTTGTCAAAGATGCCAAGCCAACTTTAGAAGCATTTTTAAGATTGGCAAAGTCAAATAAGCTGTCCCTGATTAAAATTTGTGAATGAGAAATAGCGCAATCTCTGACACCAGTGTCATGCCATGCAATCAAGTTTATGTTACCCTTCCTTTTAATAATCAACCAGTAAAGGTTCTTTTGCAATTTTAAAAAATAGTATGTAAAGGTTTTAAAAAAATAGTTAATACAAATAGCTCCAGAATGTCTTTGTTTCTGTTTTTGAAGCATTGGATGGCACACACTATTTAAACTATTGATTTTACAAGGACAGTGTAAGGTTTGGGGTTTGTTTTCTATTTTTTGCTCCAGTATGTTTGCTTGTCTGGTTTCACTAAGTAGAATGTAGTATAATAACTGACTTAATTGTATTGTTTCCTTCTTAGTCTCCGGAGAGTGCTGAAGGCAAGGATGCAGCAAAATTAACAAAACAAGAGGCAAGTGTGATTCATTCCTTTGTTTCATATATTCTTTTCCTTTCATTGATGGGTAAAATTTTAGAGAGACACAGCTAGGTAGAGCATGGAAAAGTTCCTTTTTCAGGCAAGAACTCCCAGAATCCCCAGCTAGGATGGACAGTTGCTTGTGCTGGGTGTTCTTGCCTGAAAAAGGAACTTTTCCATGCTCCCTAACCAAGTTAGCTCATCTGTGGCCAAAGTCCAATTTAGCTCCTAGTCCCCTTTCTCACTACACAATTCTAGAGCTCTTGTTCCACTTTACCTGCCACGGTCCCATCTTATGGAATCCTCTTGTTTGTTGTTTAGGGGCAAAAGGTCTCTCTGGCTGAGAATTCTGAATGCCCCTCCCTAGAGTGCAAATCCCAGGATTCCATAGGAAATTGCCATAGCAGTTAAAGTGGGATCATAGCGCTGTAATTAAGTGTGTAATGTGAGTGGGTCCCTAGTAAAACAAAGTACTCCTAAGAGCCCACAAATGGCACTACCTTTCTGTGGTGGTGGGTTTGTGTGCTCCTGTGAAGCCAGAGGTTTTGCTGATGATAGCAGTGCTGCTGGTAGAGTGTCCCATGTCAAGACAGGCTTTTGCTGAGGAGCCAGAGTCAACGTGCCAAAAAAGCTACTGGGCAGCAGCGGTAGCAGGGGGTGACACTAGCAGTGGATGTTTCAGAGACAATAGCAGTGGCACCATAGCTAATAGATGTCAGTTTTGCACGGAAGGAGGCATGCTAAACCCATTTTGAATGTCTTTTGCCACGAAAACCTTATGATGAGACAATCCAAAACGAAACAACAGTTAGTGCCAGAAAATGAGACTCCCAGAAGACAAAAATAACAGCACAGATGATTTACATCAATTTAATAGAGATCATGAAGCCTCAGTCATTAAACAAAATAGAGACTGCAGTCAAGAAGTCAGAAGATTAGGACTTGGAAGGGCAACCAGGAAGGAACTAAACAAGATATTGAAGTGTAAAGATATATCATAGAATCATAGAATAATAGAGTTGGAAGAGACCACAGGGGCCATCCAGCAAGATCAAATCCAGGCTGAACTCTCCTGAGAAGCCAGGATGAGTAAACTGACACTGTTGTGCTTTGGACACATCATGAGAAGGCATGACTCACTACTAAAGACTTGCTTGGTAAATTAGATGGCAGTAAGAAAAGAGAAACTTCACATTGCAGATGGATAGACTCAGTCTAGGAAGCCATGGCCCTGAGTCTTTAAGATCTGAGCAGGGCTGTTGATATCAGGGTAACTTGGAAACCTCTGATTCATAGGGTTGTGGTAAGTCAAAGTCGACAGCAGTTAACAACAACAATTTCTATGGGGAAGGGAGGCCCATAATTCTTTTTAGAATCTGTCAAAGCTCTCTTTCTCAGTGTAACAAATACAGTAACACGTATCATGGGGAGAGGAAAACAAAAGCTATGATACCGAGGATCAAAAAGTTGACATAATCTAAGATAAACAAATGTATATGGCAATGGTTATGCACCGTTTTCTGCTATGTTTAAGAAGGGGGGAGGACACTGAAGCTTCATTTCTTAACAACTTCTGCGCAGACTCCATCAGTATCTGAATTTTGGCTACCACTGTGCACGCAAGAACCATGGACTTGGTTTTCAAAACAGTTGTGGGAGGAAAGGAGAGAGAGAAGAAACAAGTTAAGATTCTCAGTTGAATTTAGTGCTAAGGTGATCAAGACCAAAAGGTGAAAAAAGTGCCTATTTCAAGTATTACCTCAGCCATGACCTCAAATAAGTCGCTTTGGCGGGGATTACTCTAGCTTTTTGGTTTCATTTACCAAATCATAATAGTAGCCAAAAAAACACAATAGCCAAACCCAATTCCAAACAGAAACCCAATCACATTCTGCTAAAAATGCTATCATCAGAATCTCCCCTGCCTTCATAAGCACTAATTGTCCAAATTCCAGAGTTAATTATATTTAGTACTAGTGTATACCTGGCGTTGCCCGGGATTTTCTTTTCTCATAGGTAATACTTGTTAGAAAGATTTGAGATCCTTTGTCTCCAATTCCCCAAACTGTCTTGTTCAGTACATGTAACTTTTCCTCGTATTCCCCAATCCAATCTGTATTCAGAGTTTTTAACATACAGAACTTGGGTTCCTGAGGGAATACACTGTCGTCCTTTGTGCTGCTAGGCCTCATCTCCATAGCAACCAGCCTATTCAAGTCGGGCACGGTTGATTGAGGCCCAGGAGCTCTCCGGCTGAGAATTCTGACGGCCCCTCCCTAAACTGCAAGCCCCGGGATTCCATAGAGTCTTCTTAGGCAACCAGTCATGCGAGGACTTCGCCTGGCACAGACAAACAACCTTTGACTTTTATATATTAGATTAATATACCATTTTTGAGCTTTCAAAGTACTCCACAAATACTGTGTCAGTAACCCTTATAAACTCTCTCTGATGAAGATCCTGGTTTTTGATATTATTGGTGACGTACTAAGAATGGGGAAGCGGGAATAAGGCTGAGAGATAGTGACTCGCTTTGTACCACGTCACGAGGTGGGATTTTGATTCTTGGTTCAGAGTTAAAGTGTCTTAGCTACAACACTCTGATGCTACCCATCTTGTAATATGTGCAATGGGATAATAATTGCTTCAGCACTTTGGACCCCCCCCCAAAGTTTTATGTAAATAGTAAGGGGCTTTATCCAACCCGCCACAGATTGCAGTGCCTGTGCGTAAAGGGATCCCCATAGAAGGTGACAGCACATTGTACCCCGGAATCTCTCCCCCTCCTGGCTATTCTGGGGACTGGGAAGCAGTCACACCCACTCGTTCCTTAAACCTCGTCCTGGACTGTTTCAGCGTACCTGTGTCTGCATGTCAAGTGGTACAGTTTTGCCCTGTAGGGATCATTCTATGCACAGGCATTGCAGTCACGGTGAACTGGACCGAGCTCTAATGATAATTTGCTGCTGTTGTTACTGCTACTGTTAAAATATTCGCACTTACTTTGTGCAACAGTACTTTCATATTAGTATCTTAAGATATACAACCACAGACTAACAACAGGCAGGGTGAGGTATAACTATTAATTGTTTTGTTTTCTTAAAAAAAAAAAAGCACACCACACACCACACAGTGCCTCCCTTTTGAAACTGAAAATATGTACAAATTTAATGTGAGAGTTGGAATACTCTTATCTCTGAGGGTATGTCTGCCTTGCCAGTGAACTCATTTCTGTCTGGCACAGTACTGGTTCACTCCAGTGGTTGGCTGCTGAGACAACATGAATGCAGAGGTCTGCTCTTTAGAGACGGAAACATCTGCAGCACTGGGGTCCTTTGGGGTGGCTCAGAGCAGTTTCTTCCATTTGTCATAATCCTAAGACTTCAGAAGGAATCTTGAGAAGAGCATTCTTATTTCACATTTCTCTTGCTTTGCATGTGCACGCACGCACACACACACACACACAGAGCGGCGGGGGTGGGGGGATGGCTGATCCATTTGCACAAATGTAAGGAGGGATGGGAGATCTGTTTGAAAATTGTTTTTGTCTCTATTGCGTTTTTTAAAATCATAGTTGCAGTTGATTTAAGGAAAATGTCACTAACTCCCTGTAAGACAGTCCTGAAATCCACAACATTTCAACACGGACAGCTTTTTTTGCAGCAGGGACAATGTAGCATTAGGCTTTAACAAGTGCAGTTGTGGATGGTGACAGGCAGGTTAGGGTCGTGTATAGCAGTGGTTCTCACATGTTGGTCCTCCAGCTGTTTTGGACTTCACCTCCCAGAAGCCCCAGCTAGTTTGGCCAGTGGTCTGAGATTCCAGGAACTGAAGTTGAAGATATCTGGAGGCTCAGAGATTGAGAACCACTGGTATATAGAACTGTAGAAGATGCAGAACCCCAACCTGAGCTTTCTAGGGAAAAAAAATCTAGGACCATGCTAGAAGGCTTCCTAAAGTATGTCTCTAGGAAGCCCAAGTTTCCATGCGTACCTGAGTGTATTTTTTCTATGTGCATAATAAAGGAATATGCCTATGCTCACAGTGTAATATGTGACACAGCTGCACAAACTGAGGACCCATTTATACATGCAATTTCTTTCTTCCCCCTACCCCCAGGCAGGGGACTCATATGAATAAGCCATGTATATGTCCACATTGCCTTGTTTGTTTGTTTTTATATACTATGGCAGCAAAGTACCTTTCACACTTCCCAGCCTTACTTATGGGAAAGCTGCTTTGATACATCTACAAACCAAGCCAGAATATACACAGGTTCTAGTTTGGCTATATTTCACCTGTTCAGTTCCAGCATATTTAGGATTAGGAGGCAATGGCCTAAATCTTAATGCTAGACACAACTACATTAGACCCACTGAATCAATTTTAGCTTGTTAAATCAGTGTTTCTATTAATTCCATTGATTCACTAAGGACTCCTCTAGTTGGGACTAACAACAGGATACTAGTCCAGTATTTCTTAGGATATTAATTCAGCTGACTTGAGCCCCAGTGTACCATACTCTAGTGAAATACCTATTTTCCCAGGTAATACTTCCATCTCAAGCTAGTAACACTGAAGAAAATTTGATTGATATAGTCTTTGTTCTTAAAACTGGTCTGAGTAGTGCAGCAGACATTTCCAGTAGCATTTGTCTTGTGCAAAATCAGGAAAGGTTTCCAGAGCAGATAAACATATGAATGTATCTTATTTTCAAAGAGTTGCGAATTTGAAACTCCAGTTTTTATTTACAAAAACCAAGTGTTAAGGATAATTGCCAATGAATTGCCTTTCTACTGAAGCACTTTAATGGCTCTCTAGAGAGCATCTTTGAACTTAAAAGCCTTAATGTTAATTGGTGGGAGAGGAAACATGTAAAAATTTGTGAAGCATGTGAAGGTAGCTGGCTTGAGGCTATGGGGTGTGTGTGTTCGCGTGTGTTTCAAAGATGGCTATGTGAAAAAAAGATTTTTAAACAAAACAAATAACAACTGTGAAATAGCTGCTGAGTGAAATGATAATGTCTTTGGAAGTAGGACAGTTACTTTGAGGTGCTACTGGTGTGATAGAGTTAAATAACGCCCTTCATCTGTCTGTCCTAAAGTCCAGCTCCACGCACTAGAACTCCTGAGAACACAGGCTGTCCTTTTAACTACAGTGGAAGCTTATTTTTGTCACAGAAAGAAGTTTCCCCACTGAGCTGGCTTGTCTCCTGATATCCATGGACTGGATCCAGGAATGTTCTTTTGCTTCCAAGAGGGCTTTTCCCCTGATTTTGTGTGCAAGATCTTTATGCCAGCTTTGATCCAGAACTCAGGATAGTTACTTTTTCTGGCTGCAGGAGTCCTGCTGGCTGTATTAGCTGGAGGATTCTGGATGTTGTAGTATAAAAACATAACTGTTTTTCCTGCTGTTATCCAGAGTTTTGCTGTGCTTTCCTTTAAGCATGATAGATTGTCTTTTGCACAGCATTTCAGCCTCTCCCACTAGTTCTTGCCAAACAGCTCACAGAACAGCAGCATGTGCGTGTCTGGATCCAAAATACTAGAGCTGGCTAGGTTTAGGTGTGTTTATTTTGGCAGAAGTACAGAGCAATCCCATACTCACATTATCCTGGAGCAGGGAAGCAGGAGACACATCCCTCTTGCACTCATGGGATAGGTACCATACCTAGTATCTGTTTGGCCTAGGAGGAAAGAGGGAGAACTCACAACTAGGGGGGAGGGAATGGGCATAAAAGCCTCAGATTCCTGCCCCACCACCACCACCTTGGAAACACCATTGGTCAGAATGAACAATGCTGTCATTCATGCTAATTGCACACAAGTCCACAGGAAGGGGAGAGCATTTCAGTCACTAACAGGTTGGTTCCTCTGTCATATTTGAATGTTTTGCTGGTGCATCTGTCAAAGTGATATATCTAGCACATTGGTGGCAGACTAGGGTTTTGTCAAATCCTTTAGCCTTCCATCTTTTAAAAAACTCAGCCATGTCTACTAAAACACATTCTTAGAACAGCTTAGAGAAACACTTATATGCTCTGTATGCTAAGAGATTGTTCCAATTAATTAATACAATTGAAAAGGCAATGTGTCCTCCAGCTCTTTGCAGTGCAGTGCTTGTGCAGACTTGTGTAAGCCAGCTATATCCAGTGCAGTTCTTGTACAAGAACATTTGCACAGGAGAAAATCCCTGCCTCTTCCTTCCCATGGCAGCCTGCCGTAAGCCCTAAAAGAAGATTCAAGGCTAATAAAGGCCAATTATATTATTTCCCTTGTTTCCTTGTATAATAAAAAAAAACCCTGTCTGCAACATTCCTGAGGAAATTTGTAACATTATATTATGGCCAGTACATGCAGTAACAATGCACAAACCTTATAGTAAAGTTATTAATTTAATATTGGAGAACAGTCCATGTAAATTTGACTAGTATGGTTGCAGAAGTTAAACACCAAGTCTACCATCCAGTAGTCATAATTTTTCAGCCTTTTAGCTGGGCTCTCACCATATTTAAGTATCCAGAAAGAACAGTAAATTAAACATTAAATATGTACACTGATGCCTTTTGACCTGAGTACTAGACTTCAGTCATTTGCATCAGGACTTCACATTCTGTTGTAAAAGAATCCACATTTTATGCCAAGCAAGACAGTTTTTATTTGATTTCAATTTACTGGAAGAGTGTACAGACTTCCCAGATGTACATTATTTATTGCCCAGTGTTTAGATGTTCAGAAAATATGACATTTTAATTTTTAGCAAGCTTGGAAGGTCACATAGTGAATATCATTGGGCAATCAAAAATTGGTTTTTGATCATGTTACTTCTGAGCTCAGTCTGTAAAATCATTATCTCTTATCATTACCATAAGAAATTTCCACATCCATAGAGGAACAGAGGGAAAGATAAATTTCTAAAATGTTGTCATCACAGGAAGCAAATGAATCTTTTAGACAAATAAATTGTTTGCATCCAAAACAATAATCCTTCAGGATGTGTAGACTTTTGCATTTGGTAATAAAAATCTTTGCTGTCTTCCAGCTATGTTTTGTTTTGTGGAGAAATGACTGACAGATTTTTATCTTGTTTGGATGTGAACTGCTGCAAATCTACAAAGATATTTTCTTTCCCTTTTATAGCCAACAAGACGATCTGCAAGATTGTCAGCTGTAAGTATTTGTAAGAGCCGTTTGTGTAAATATGAAGTCACATTCTTTCTCATTCCAGCCCATACAAGTTGGCACTGGTCGTGTTGTGAGGTGATAGGTAAGGCAAACTTACTTGATTAATTTACATTTTTTTATCCTTGAAGATTAATGCTGATTGGTGCAGAACAGTGGAAGGAACAATTTCCATTCTGTCTTCCCCATTTCCCTGAGCATTGATAACTCCGGGGGTGGGGGATATTTTTTGTTATATTTTCTTCAAATCTGACAGCAGTAGAGATTTATGGTGTCTGTATAATACTTGTTCCACCTACAAATATGCATGCAGAACATATCGACAGTGAACAAATGATCATATAGCATGTGTCAACCCTGCTGATCCTGCTTCAGGTACTTAGAGATTTACTGTTTCAGCCAAACTGCAAGGCTTTATCTCTAACTAAAATTGCTGCCTGCGTCTCTCTAATTCCCCCTAGGCAAACTGAAGAACTGGCCCTAAACCATTTCTCTCTTCTTTCTTCTGTTTGGAAAGTGCTAAAAAAAAAAGTGCTACTTTCCAAAGGCTAGAGAAAGATTTTGAGATACTTTGAACATGTCACTAAGGAACATTAAATTTCATTTGTTCAAGTCCCCAATAAAAGTAACCAGCATAACCAAACTCTCAAAAGTTTGTTGGTTAGTTGGCTCCCCATTTCTTATTCTCCATTAATAGAAAAAATATTCAGAGAAATTGAGGGAGAGAGAGAGAGAGAGACAGATTGGGAGAGGAAAAATACCACCAATTCAGATGATGATCTGGAACTATTTCTTGCAATACATTGATGTAGCCTGTAGAGAGGGACTTTCAAATGTTTTGATAGGATGTAAAAGATAACTCTAAAAGGTGAGGTGCTCATCTCCAGAAACCATCTCAGGCTTCTTTGGTGCCACATAAAAAGTGGGAAAGGGAGGGGGGATTAAATATCTGTCTTAACTATTGGACTGTGCTAACTATTGGACTTTCTGAAATATTTCCTAGAAACCAGCTTTGCCAAAACCTGAGCCAAAGCCAAGGAAAACCACTAAGGTAAGAGAGTCTCTTTATAACTCAGGACTCAAGTTTCTTTATCCTAGACATTTGGCTATTACCTTATGTGACTAGAGCAGTCTGCTGATTCTAGTCAATATTAATAAAGGTTGTTAATCATTTTTCTTTGATAAATAATTATATGACTGTTTGAGGCCTGCAGACCCCCATATTTGGGAGGGCATTTTTTTAAAAAAGCACCTCTCCTAAGCCTAACACAGCCAGAAGAAAGAAAGGAAACATGTAAAATTTCCCCTTTCTTCCCTAGAGGATTATGCATGTGGTTGAGGTGCTGCATAATTTTGTTTTTAAGTAACAAATAAATAGGGAACCAACATGGTATCATGCTTTGAGCTTAGAACTACAACTCTGGAGACTAAGGTTTGATTCCCTACTAGCCATGAAAACTCACTGTGCAACACTGGGTGTGTCACACACTCCCGGCCCCAGAAAACCCTGTGATACGTTCACCTAATGGTTGCCGTAAGTTGGAATTTACTTGAAGGCACACCAGTAAACAAATAAAGGAAGAACAGAAGGGAAGGAAGGAAGGACAGATGGAAGGGAAGGAGGGATGGGGTGTAGTAGAAAGGTATAGCCATCCAAGTTATGATGAAGGGTGTGTGTAGCCCAAAGATCTCAAAAAGGTTCCCCGTCTTGTCCAAAAACAACTAAAATACTTGTATAGAGAGCACAAGTAAAGGAAAGAACAATTTGGTCAGTTCCTGTGGAACGCTTCCTACAGCTATAGGGACACAGCCTGAAGTTACTGTCATATAATATAAAATATATTATTATCAATATGCTTGACACACAGAGATCAAAACATAATTAGCTGTGGAAAAGGGAGCAAAATGTTCAATTTCTTCAGCTTTACAAAATTACAAATTACAAAGCTATGGGTTATATACTGGCCATGTGTTCCCTTGTATGCGTATTTGGAAAACAAATTAGCTGCAGTTTTTATAATGTATATTAAATATCTTAATAGGCATGATTGCTGGTGTAAATATACCACATTTTACATTTCATTTTTTATGAGAACCACAAGAGAGAGAGGAGAGGAGAGGGAAAAAATCTAATTCCTACAAGATGCAAAAACAAAGTAAAATCACTGGAGATTAATTATTTTTGCCAGAGTAACTACCATTAGATTTTGATCTCATAAGTTGTTTCATAGCCTCCTGTACAAAGTAGCCCCTAGAACAGGGCTTTCCAAATGGTGTGCCGTGACATGTTAGTATGTTACCTGAAGTGTGTACGCGTGTCACGTACAAGCTTGGAAATGTATGTTATTATTTATAAATCATATGTTTTTAAAAATATGTGAAAGGTTTTCATGAGATATGTTGTGTCCCCATACATTTCATTATTACAATTTATGTAAATGTCCGTATCTCTTATAAGGGGTGAGTTTAACATTCCGTTTGCTAGTAAAACTGAATTATTGTGTCACAAAATGATGCATGTCTAGAAAGTGTGTCACCAACATGAAAAGTTTAGAACAATGAAATACTATACAACTTCTGTCTGGAGCTCCAGCAGTTTCTCACTTGGGGCATCAGGGAGGCTCCCAGTGAAAAGGTTAGGAAGACCTGAGGCTTGTGTTGTGAATGTCTCACATTTGTGGGAGCCACACATGTAGGTTTTGGTTCTATGTATGTTTATAGTCTTAGAATACTGCTGAGGAGTTCCAGGTTCTAATCCCCAATTAGCCATGAGCCTCACCAAGTAACCTTGTACCCATTGTAATGCATTCCACATCCTCATGTCACAGGAAGCTATTCAGTATGAAGAAATTAATTACTACAAAGTTCTGCTCAAAGACTGCCATATATCCTTGGCTCAGCCAGGAGTGCCCTTGTTTTTTCTAGTCCAATCACAATAAGCAGGGTTGAGCATAAGGTATCATGGACTAAGTCTGTGAAGAAGGAATCCCTAAAATCATGCCATAGGGCTCACTGAGTATTTTTAACAAGCTTAATTATTCATTGAAAGAGGATTGGCAAACTGAAGGGGAAGGATCAACAAAGAGAACTTGTATAGGGGGAAAAAATAACAAACTTGCAACAGTCTGTGGTTACACTCACTCTGCCCCACCATCATGCAGAGGGTAATGTAATCGGAGATGTGTGACAAGAACAAGCTTAGATTGTATCAATTATCTTTTCTTCCTCTGGTTTACTCCCACTCACAGCTGACAAATCCACTGGGCAGTAGGTTGTGCTTTCTCTCCCTCCTTCCCTTCCAACACATTTATGCCATGAGATAGGCAATTGTCCAAGTCACTCCATTCAATTGTGTCCTTGGCTCCATGAACCCATCAGCCTAGGCCTTGAGAAAACTGGTGGCACAAAGCTGGTACCCTTCTCCTCCACCTGCTGATACTGTTTCTCTGCACAAGCTTGGATCTTTAATTTATTTACAAGGTGTTGTATTCAGCACTTTTTCTTTTTGTTTTTGACAGTGGAGGGAGCATTCTATTGAATTGAGTTCTGCTCAGAATGATCCCACAGGGAAAAAGAGATTTCTGTGCACCGCCTGCATTTCCCAGAATCATCTCCCCCTGCTATTCCGGAGGGTCCCCTGAACCTTCTGGAGCAAATGGAGGGGGGCAATATTTGAGGCTGTAGGGGAAAGGAAATTGATGGAGATTGTCTCTCCTCCAAAAAGATTCCTTCAGGTCTTCCACAGACTGAAGCCGTTCTGCCTGCAGCAAGCAAATCCACATCTAACATTTTTTCAGTAGAGCAAGGTAGAAGCATGCTATAGGCTAGGAGTGTTACTCTACATCAGTGCTAACTCAACATGATGATCCTTGGACCAGTGCCAGTCCATTAGCAGTAGCCATTGTCCTCTGCTGCATTAGCAGGAAAGAAACAGTTGAACCCAACGGGCACAAACATGACACTGGTCTTTGGCTCATTGGTTTTTTTAAAAAAAAGACCAGTCCTTCACATCAGAAAGCCCAGGAATCCCTGCTCTTGGTAATTCCTTGCTTCTGTGAATTTCATTTTATAGGGCATATTCCATGTTCTTTTCACAGTTTGAAAAAAGCATTTCCTGATGTATTAGTTATCTCAGTCCATACTGCCAGTAATGTGACAGATTAGGTAACAATATTTAGTATACAAGATATAAATACCAACAGCATTTTGTTATCTTCTAGATAGGTGGTGAGAAAAAAATGGACAGTTGACTTGGAACTCCTCCCCACCATCTTAGTCTAGTACAAAATCGGAAGAAATATGTTCTTGTGTGATAGGGAGAATGCTAACACAACTCTTGGAAATGGGGAGAAAGAACAAATGGAATTTGTGTGGAATTTGTGAAGCAATTGTGCATATTTTTAGTTTTAATGGTAGAAAAAAGTGCAGTTTACACTAATTTTTTTTCCTAGCAGTGTAATATTTCCAGGAGATTTGCCATGGGCGTCTATTGGCCCAAAAGTCTTTTGATTGTAAGGACTTAATTGTTAGTTTGATTAGTATCCTGCATGTAACCTGGGTCTTTGGAGGGGGAGTATAGTTACTAGGAAGCTTGTTCTGCCTTACAGTAGATAAAAGTTCCCTGTGTTTGATCTTTTACCAGAAGGAATCTGGAACAAAGGCTAACAAAGGAGCTAAGGGGAAGAAGGATGAAAAGCAGGAAGCCGCAAAGGAAGGTACTACACCATCTGAAAATGGTGAAAATAAAGCTGAAGAGGTACTTTTATACAAAGAACTCCTGCTGATTCAGTGTGTTTTGTAATTCAGTTATTGAGCCACTGAAAGCGTGTTCATAATACTTCTTTTTATTGCCCCGTGATGTTATTACAGATTCACATCTCTCGCTCAACTGTTAGTGTTTCAACATCCAGAGGTGCCCCACCCAGCACACTGTCAGTAAAAGGGCAGATTGAAACAGTGAAAGTTAAGGGTACGATAGAGCATTCTGCATGCGTGCAGTGAATAGAAACAGATAGTAGTGTGATGCTTTTCCTTGTGAACCATGGGAGTACGCAGGTAAGGCTTCTATGGTTTTTGCCAAACAGGAACCAGTAAATTTAAGAGTGTTCATAGCTATCCTGTCATATACTCATGTAGTCTTTAAATAACCTTACATATGCGGCAAAAGGAAGGCTTCCTAAATTTGGAAGTTTGTTTAAAAAAAGATTCTGGACTGATTATTATGTTGCTTTCTGGAAACAATGTAGACAAGTAGAGGTAGACTGCCATAACATTTTTTTCCCTTACCTTCTACAGGCACGGAGGACTGAATTGCTAGATGATGAATGCGTATAATCTGAAATGAACATTTGAGGATGATTTTATGTACCTCTGGACAACTTTTAAAAGATATTTTTATCAAGTATTTTGTAAAGGCTAATTTTTTAGGACTTACAAATGAGTGAACAAACTGTATATGAACATTGCTTCTAGAAACTCCAAATGTTGCCAAGTTTTTTTAAAAAAAGCATCAACTTAACATGGAGGAAAATGTTTGTAGGACTGGACAAGCATTCCACATATTTGCTTTTAAGAAATGTATGTTTCTTGCATATGGTGATGTTTTTTTTTGTGAGTAGGTGGATTTTTCTTGCATTTTTTTTTCTAGAGCAATAATCCATTGGTGCTTTTGTACTTAAAGTTTATGTGGTTTTAAGGAAATATGTATAGATATGGCCACCAGCTGAATATTTTGGGTTCTTCTCATTTGTTTTAAATAACAAAAGACTTGCTGCCAGCAAATATAATTTTCCAGTATTTAAATCTGAGATATGCCTTATGAATACTTAGCTCTTGTTAGTAAGCACACTTATTTAGAAGCTATATTACAGCAACTTCAGGATCAGGGTCCAAGCCCATAGAAGCTGCGAACTTACACCACCCTCCTAAACCCAGTTACTTGACAGTAGGGTCTATTGTTTAGGGCTTGAGGACCTGATAATTAAATATTCCTCCCAGGTGGTTTGTGGATAAAAGCCACATCACTTTGTTGTCCTCAAGGAGCATTTATGACAAATGCAGATCTACAGTAAGGAATTATATTTATGGCACATGCATATTTTAAAAGACCTGTACAACCTGGGACCTGCTGAGCTATAAACTGTACACTTACCACATCTTGTGGCTTACATGGTAGTTCAGAATTCTGACTTCCACCTCCTACTCCCTTTCTAAGGCAGTCTCAAACACAAGATAGGAATACAAAACCAGAAAGCTGGTTTGAGGCCTCAAGGGCAACCAGATAAGAATGGCTGTGTCACACAGAGCTTTACATTTGAGACAGAAAGACTAAAAACAGGTAAAGGCAACTGTGGAGGGGCTAGGGGCCAGTTTTCTGCCCCATGACCATCTGGGGGTTACATGAATTGCCCAAAAACAAGTCAAAAACTCCCAAGTGAACAGACCTTCACTTCTAATTTTGAATAACAGGTGTTTTTGGAGGCAAAACAGGGCAGAAGTAGCTGCAACATTAAAGAGGTAAATTGCTACTCCTAGTGGTTCTAGGAGGGGCAATTCACTCCCTTCTTTTGGGACAGAAAAGGGGAGTCTAGAGGGTTTGAAGGCCACCAAAAAACAAAAACCACAGCTCCTACATGGGGCCCCACCATCTACATAAGAGGCTTGCTTCAAAACTATTAAATGCTATTTCAACTGAAATTGAAGGTAGACGTGTACTGTAATGGCAGAAATTGTGTGTTTTTTTCTTGGTTGGGGAAATCGAAAAGAATAGCTGTTGTACCTCCTCTTACCCACCCTCCACTTCATAGAGGTGTAAACATCTACGGTTATAAAACTGTAGTTTCACTGTGCTCCAGGTTTATTCTATATTGGGTAATTTCTTCTGTTTTATTAGCAGAATGTAGTTGATGCATCAAAATGAAGGTTGAACAACATCTGTGGTACCTAGTAGAGACAATGTAGGTGAAATTTATTTTAAAGAGGCATGCAGCTCTAATAGTATCAAATTAATTGAACGGATTTTCTGGTCCTGTGTTACTGTAGCATTAGCTCATAATAAGCACCCAGTCATTTCCACGTCTATATTTTTCTCCTTTTTGCTGGAACTTGAATATTTCTATTGTTTGCAGAATAGCAAGGGAAAGTATTTCTTGTCTTTTGGTAATATTTTTATTGCTGCAATGATGCCCATAATAATGTCTGGGGATATCTGCATGTTTCAGTCAATAAATGAACTAATTACCATCTAATTCTAGTGTCTTTATTTAGCACTGGGCAAAAACTACCACCTGGAGCCTGATTCTTTCGAAAATCTCATCTCATTTCAACAGCTTATCTGTTCAGCTCCTATACTACATTCACATTCCAGAAGGAATATATCTTACGTTGATACATACAATAAGTAAATCACCATACATAAAAACAAAACTTGAAGACTTGTTTATATTATGTTATATTATATTTATATTATGGTTTTATTAGTCCTCATCAGATCACAAAGTCTGAGGGCACTGGATGGATTTTTGAACAAAATCCAGCTGGTTCCTTTCATAAGAGGAAATTCTACCTGAGCATACCGAATTGCCCCATGATTTGCTTCCTACAGTGAAGCCCTATTGACTTTGTTATTTAGTTCCTTTCACCATGGTTTCAATTTCTAATACCCACGTGCTAATGAATTTTTCTGCAACATCCCTTTGATGTAGGAAGATATTATTATTATCATTCATCTAACAGATAGGTAATTAAGACACAAGAGATTTATTGCCCAATCCGTAAAGCAGTTTTGCTAACAGAAAATAAAGAGAACAGGAGTTTGCATTGACCAAGGCCATGGAGAAGAAGACTGTTAATGTCTTTGGCAAATTAAGAACTGAATCAAGGACTCCCAAATTATAGCACTTAAAGCTTTGTGTGTGTGTCTGACTGTAGGATGCTCGCAAGGCCTAATTTACTTTAAATCTACATTTGTGAAGATTGTATTGTTTATGAAGCTGTAATTTATGTAGATAGCATTTCCAAAGGTATAAAAATGCAGTGGCAATTTGCTGGTAAAACTGAAAAGTTACTATATTAAGACATCAGTTTGATTTTCTTCAGTTGGCGTACTGATGGCGGTTTTTTTGCTCTAAGCAGAAAAAGAGTTGTAGGCAATAATGTACAACACTGGAGTCTCTTTCTTAGCCAAGTTCATTGCATTTCATGAGTGGAATCTATCAGCTATGAGATGCTAACTTTAATTTTCATGATTCTTCAAGACTTGATTAAAGATACAACGTAAACTTATTTAATGTATTTCCACCTTCAGAACCAGTAGGAGCTTATATAGGAAGGAGCAGCATAGGACACAATACATGCTGTGAAGATGTACGTATATGCTATGTTGATGTTAATAAAAGGCAGTTGGAAAATATCCAGTCAGTTAAAGAGCAAGCCTCTTTAAAAGCTGAATGATTTCTGCTTTCTTGGATGCTTCCAGAAAAGGCCTCTTGCTACAGACATTATCTTTCCAACCGCAGGAGGCAAGTGGGATAGAAGGAGAGCAGAATTTATACATTCTCCTTTATATCTTTCTGCATGGAAAGATACCTAAACAGTGCTGTTCTCTTATGTCAATCAAGCTATAAGTTAAGGAATGCATGGATAGAATATTTACTGTTTTTTATCTATTCGTTTATTTCCTGCCTTTATTCTGAGATGGGACCCACAGAAACTAGGTTTATGTAAAGCCTTTCTGCCAAAGTGCTTGAAATTTAATGTTGAAAATAATGCTCACTTTCTAAGACAAGTGGGAAGAAAGTGTATCTGCTACTGTGTCTCATGTCGATTTGCAGAAGATGAAAAAGAGTTTTTCTGATGTCCAGCAACAAAATGACTCTTTCCACCTAAACTTGTTATTGTGTGCCTTCAGGTCATTTCTGACTTCTGGCAACACTAAGGCAATCTTATCATGGAGTTTTCCTCATAATATTTGTTCAGAATAGGTTTGCCATTGCCTTCCTCTGAGGTTGAGAGAATGCGACTTGCCCAAGATCACTCAGTGGGTTTTTGTGGCTGAAACTCTAGTCTCCCAGAGTCTTAGTTCAACATTCAAACCACTACACTATCTAGGATCCCTCTATCTAATTTAGGCTGCTGAAATAAAGAAAGCTTGGGAGAGAACCAACTTTTGTGTAAAAGTACTGTGTACTCCCTCCAGTTCTGGTACAGAAATCCAAGGCTCAGAATGGTTTCAGAGGCAACACATTCTTTAAATTAGTGTCTTTTCTTACATATTTCCTGTATCTTGCTCTCACTGGTGGATCTTGGGTATCTTCTGCTTCATAAAAAAGAAAAGCAAAGGAAAGGGAAAAGAAAGGTGGAGCTACAAGCCTGAAGTCTGCCCATCCCTGTTTAAGAAACATGATTTTAAAAAGGAACAAAAAAGATTGTGACGGAAGAGAAAAATAAATTCAAAAAGGAACTCAACATAATGACTGTGTGGACACATGTGGTCACTGCTAGATCCAGTTCTGGGGAAGGAGGCTCCAAATAGCAGTTGGTCACATACAAAGCACAGGGTGGGGGCACTGGGAATGTTGCCCCCAGGGTTAAATTTGACAGTTGAGGGGAATGCAGTTGATTTCCTTCTGGGAGAACAAAGAAAGGAAAATTGAGAACTGACAAACGGAAAAGTATGAAAAAGTGAAAGAGCAAAACAAAAAGGAATAACACTACTTTAACAGACATTGAAGTAAAGGTATGGAGTTGAGAAGGTTAATGGAAACTACTAGCCTATGCAGACAAAAAAGAGAAAAGCTGTGGTCAACAACAACAAAACCCTTCAGAAATCTGGGTAACATCACACCAAACCTCCCATGTATGGCTAACACAAGCAGCAAAGGTTGGTTATAGGAGTAGCTCACGAGAGTACATAAAGAAATGCAGTAGCACATGGGAGAAACAGAAAAGAGACCTACTTGCAGGAAAATATTAAAGGAATTCAACTTCAGAAACTTTGAAAGTGTGTCAGGGAAGAAAGGAATTGAAATGGCTTTCTATTTTGGAGAGAACCAAGAAACAAGATATGTAGGTAAATTTCAGATCCTGTAGCACATGAAGACTGATACATTTGAAATAATACAGTGGGTTCAAACGTGGTTGCTCCAACAGAAACCAAGGCTTTCATGTCACAGAAATAAATAAATAAAAAATCTCTGAGCAGGAAGGAGAACTTCTGCTATACAACGCTGCACTTCAATTATGGCTTCGCTTGCTTTGAAGTACAATGCTGACCTCCACTAGGAGGTAAACTTCATTTTAGAAGTCAGTGGTTATCTTCTCACTTTTATAATGATTACCCTTCCGTAGCAATGCAGGTATATCACAATTTCTTGGGAGTATATTGAGTCCTACATTTCAGAGAGGTATGCAAATGTCTAATTTTTAGAATTTTGGACTCTGGGTCATATTTTAAGGTTCAACACCTTTCCATATTACAGGTTCAGCATGAAGAATCTTAATAAATTAGCATATTGGTCAGTGGAAACAAGCATCTTTATAATCCAAATGTTAAGACAGAAATCAAGTATTTAGATCAATGATTTAATTTACATTAAAATAATGAATATAATCTTCACTTAACTGATCAACAAAGAGTACAAAGATTCTTACAAAAACTGTATAATGCTTAGGGTATTTTTCATTCTATTGAATAATTGTTATATGATTTTTGTTATGCAGAAGACTTTCTATTCATGGTAAAGCATAACACAGCACTAAGTATATATAAACTCTTAATCTGTAACTCCCATCCTACCTACCCAACATAACAGCCATGGAGGTAAATGGAAGCTGCAGTCCAAAAATCTCTGGAGGGCCACAGATGCACATTTCAGCTTAGGAAGAAAAATGGTATTAGGAGTGATAAAGAAATCAGGAAAGGAATTAATCACTATGTTATAAGAAAGCTAGATTTGTATTTGGCAAATTAGAAGACGGTTGTCATGCCACATATTCTGAGAACCAAAGAACTCTGGTTTAACTAATCATTTCAATATACCACCACTTGGATTTGTAATCCCACTGAACTATCACATAAAACAATGAAACATTTTGTTTCAGTTTTAGAGCTGTGTCTGCACAACATAGTGGAGATGTGAAAGCAACTTTAAATTGCTTTATGAAGCATATTTGATTATAGTAAGCCATCTGTATATATGGTCCACCATGCTGTTGGAGCATTTTTTTAAAAAAAGAGAAGCTTGTCTCAAAGAACAGTTAATCTTCTATTTCTGGCAGAAAATCAAAATCCATATCAGTAAATATAGGACAAGTAAATGTTTGATTTTGGTGATGGTTTATTTTTCTGTTTCTAACAGTATACATATCTTTATCTTTCAGTCCAAAAAGTCAGAGTTACATCAGCAGAAGACAAATATTTGGCATTCTAAAGTTGTAGCAGCTACACATATTATTCACTTTTTTGTGACAGATTTGCTTCCTGATAAGGTAAATAAACGGCATTTATTTATTTAAAGGATTTCTATACTGCACTTTACCAGTACTTTCTGGGCAGTTTAGAAAAACAGGATAAGATATAAAAGTCAAAATGTAATATTACAACTTGGCAATATATTAAAACAACATATAGTCCTGAAAAGTTAGCAACTAGAACTTTTCCAAAAATAAGATTCCATAAAAATGGAGAATCTTTAGTCACTACCTTCTCCATACCTTGAATGGCAGTGGACAATGGAAGAGAACTGCTGAAAAACAACCTTATATCAATAAGCAAATTGATATGAGAACACAAGGACTTCCTCAAGTAACAGAACCTGAATTTGTAAATGGTTTTAAACATCAGCACTTTGGATTGCACTCAGAAATGGACTGATAGCCAGAGACTTCCTTTCAACATCAAAGTATACAATACAACAACACAGTATTATTATCAAAACCTATTTTGTGTGTGGCTCAAGTTGTAAGAATGTTACATGTTACACTAGAGTTGAAATTAAACATTTTTATGATTGATCTGTGTAAATAAGGATGAATAACTGATAGTTGCTTTTCAGTCCACTATGATTTAGTGGTTGTAGTTTTAAGGTACCAAGGAACAATGCTGCTAAATGTAGGAGTGAGAAATAGTCAGTAAATTTGTTTTTGGGCAGCAACACATACATCATTCTGTCAGTATGGTACATCCATCCTCCTCTTCCTGTGTATTTTGTTGCATGGTGAATGAGGAAAGCAATGAGTATTTGGTAGCTTCTTCCCAAATCCCTGGCTGATGTGTTCAGGGAACATGAGGACACTAGGACTGCACTCGTATCAGCGGCCTTTCTAATAAGGGAGCAGGTGCTGTTTATCTACCTCAGCTTTTGTATCTCTGCTTTACTGCCTGAATTAAGCCTCTAGCCAGACACATTAATGTTTTCAGCCAGGAAATCACCAAGGAGTAGAAGTTTGAGCACAATTGCTTCTTCATTGATGATTTAGACTATTTTTAACTAACCAAATAGACACAAGAAATAAAAATTACTTCCTGAGGTTACCTGGGTTGTCTGTTGCAGCAAAAGACAACCAGAGTTTCAGTGTCAACTTAAAAAAACCTTGGACTGAAGTCTCTTCCATGCGTCTGAGGATGTGAGCTGTAGTCAAAGAAGAATTATGCCAAATAGTCTGTATGGCACCACCAATTTCTTTTGAAATGATTTCTGCTTTTTTAAAAAAATATTGCTAACAGATCATTTGTTAAGGAAATCAAGATGAAGCTTCCAAAAGTATGTCCACAATCTCATCTTCCTTCCTTCCTTCCTTCCTTCCTTCCTTCCTTCCTTCCTTCCTTCCTTCCTTCCTTCCTTCCTTTTCTCTCTCTCTCTCTCTCTCTCTCTCTCTCTTTCTTTCTGTCTTTCTGCCACTGATCATACAAGGAACTGGTGCCGTTCACAACAGTAATAAGACTGCTACAGCTCTATTTTCTGTTGTCCCCCTATCTTACATCTCATTAAAATATGCAAGCTGTTAGATGATTGATCTGTACAAAGTAGTTCTGAGTAAGTTTTAGAATTTCCCCCTTTTCTCAATGATTTAGAAAGTTAATATATTCTGCTGGAGTTGTGTGAACACTGACTGAACATCTTATTAAAATTTCCTCCCCCCTGCCCATGATTCCAGTTCTGTCATTTCAAATCCCACTGAGAGGACAAAGGGAAAATGACTGAACACATAAATCTGCAAGCGGTTTTACACATAGAAGTAGTCCACTTTGTTGCTGCTCCACCTGCATTATATCATGATTTAGTACCACACACAGGTATGTCACAAACAGGTATGTCTTTATAAGACTATAAATAGATAGATGATAGATAGTTTTTTAAAAAAATACAGTCCTCCCTCCATATTCATGGGTCTGACCTTCAAGAATTTGATTATTTGTAAGGGGCACACATGCCTTCCTCCTTCCTTCCTTCCTTCCTTCCTTCCTTCCTTCCTTCCTTCCTTCCTTCCTTCCTTCCTTCCTTCCTTCCTTCCTTCCCTCCCTCCTTCCCTCCCATTTTCTTTCATTTTTGCCGGGAGCAGAGAAGGAAGGCAAGGGCACCTGGGCAAAAAGCAAGGGACTTGGCAGGGGGAAGTCACACATGCACCTTCCTTCTCCTCTTTGGAGCTTTCCCCTCCCATTCCTGTGCATTTTACCCTGGTGTGGAGAATGTAAGCTGAGGCAGAAGGGAAGAGACGGGGGGGGGGGCGGAAGGAAATGGGACAGGGAGTGCAGGGAGAATTTATTTGAGGTTTTTCCACTTTTGCAAGGCTTCTGTGCCCTGAACCCTTGCGAAAGTGGAGAGGTCACTTTAAAATCATTTCAATATAGGAAACAGTAACATTCCACAGTGATTATGATTCTGGGGTTCACATGAAGTTGGT
The DNA here is from genome assembly GCA_030412105.1 of Cyclura pinguis. Taxonomy (NCBI): domain Eukaryota; kingdom Metazoa; phylum Chordata; class Lepidosauria; order Squamata; family Iguanidae; genus Cyclura; species Cyclura pinguis. Next base: position 127,879,038 of record CM059599.1, read on the forward strand.
CCGCCTTTGAGTAGGACATAATAAGTTCATATGCCTTATTGGTTCTCCAGTTACACAGGCATACTGCTGTCCCCAGTATTTCAGTAGAGTTGTTTACAACAAAATGACTGCCCCGTTGCACTTATTATTTTGCTGTATCAGAACTTCTTTACACATCAAACTGCCAACTTCAAATAATACTATGCATACAGTATGACTGATCTGGGACATCTAAAGCTTCCAAGATGCTATTATTTGTACCATGTGTCAAGTCTTAAACGACATCACTGCTAAAATATACTACTTTAATCTGTTATAGACACAAACTATGTTAAATGTCTATGAGTAGTTCTTTAATCTAGGAGTTCCAGTAAAGCTTGAGAAACCAATTTAATCAAGTATATTTTCTTAAAGTTGGTTAATAAACAGCCTGATACAGTGGTTCTCAGCCTTTGGTCCTCTAGATGTTTCTGCTCCCAGAATCCATTACCATTGGCTATGCTGACAGGGGCTTTTCAGAGTTGAAGCATAAAACAGCTGAAGGCTCAGAGACTGAGAGCCTGTGGCTAATATGAGTTTCATAAAATGTTTTTGAAGTAATAAAAATAATGAAAAGATTCAAACTTACCTGAAGGCATTTTCCTAAAAATAAAAATAGGTTTTATGAAAAGATGGCATTTATTAGTAGTCTAGAACAGTGCTACTGAAAACAATGCTTCACAGACTGGTGCTGGCCCCGTGCTTCTCAAACGATTTCTAACACTGTCTTACACTAGATTATAAAACTAGTTACAATTGTTGATAACTGATTAATTATAGATCCAGATGAGTCACAATCTTTTTTTTACTAGGGTAAAAAGTGGCAACAGGACAGTGAAAGCATTCACAATTTTCCTAGTCAAATTATGAATGACAGAGCAATTTTTGCATATTAGAACTCAGGAACATTTTTTTTTCAATTTAAAAGAGAAATCTTGTTTTTAGCTTTGCTTTTAATACTGTCACATACTATGCAATATACAGCAAATATGTTACAATATACAGTGAATAGGTAGTGTTAGTAACAATGATTCCCTCCCTGAATGGCTTTTTCTGTGTCTTTTGTAACAGCCAATTGTTAAGCATTGAGAACTGTCAGGTGGCTTTATTAATAGCTAAACCCAGCTGCTAATAACTGCTTATTATTTCTTACTATGTTTTGACTATACACACACAGCACTGAAGCACTTAGAACAGAAGTGGGAAAAATTGTGGAAAAGTAGCAAGCTGGCTGTGTGGTATGGAAACTGTTTGAAAAGACTGTGGTGGGATACAACATTGAAGTTTAAAATATTGAGTTGTGGCAGCCGCAAAAATGATTGCAACTGAGGGGGCTTAAGGCCTGAATAGCAGGGAGAGGGGAGAAAGGAACAGATGAAATCTCCCTACAAGTTGAAATACTGGCATCCATCATTTTGTGTAACTGCAAAGAGAATCTGTAGAAGATTAAAGGTTTAATGAAACTGAGCTCTTGCTAGTATTTCTAAGTGTTCTTTTTCTTTTCTGCCTGAAATTACTTACTTTGTATGTCCCATTTTGCGTTAGCTTTCAGTTATGTATACGTGCCATTGGTTATTGGTGATGCAGTTAGTGACAGGATGCTGAAGGGCTGTGACAACATAGCAAATATTTCAGACAGAAAGGGAAAGTGAACACATTTCCTATATTTTACTGTTTGGTAAACGAAAAACACTTCATCATGTCAGTCTTTAGTTCTGCTCTGTATATTGTGTATGAATAATTGCCATTTATATTTTATACTGTAATACTAATACTTCCCTTTCACTTTGTATAACTGAAGGGAATATCATGATGAGTTCATACTCTAATAATTTACAATATTGGAACTGTTCATTAACACATTTTATTTGCATTTAACTATGAACAGAAAATGTAATCTATGCTGCTATTTCTTTAACTTACCAGAAATTAAAGGCAATTTTTTTCCATATTAAATCATGTACTCTACTCTAAGTTTTGAGAAATACTCCTCACGCATACTGAGAAAGAAATACTACTGAAATTGCATCTTGAGCTCATTTGTGAGTAAATATATTTATGACTGCATGCATATCTCATTGATACATGAAACAGTTAAGGTATCATTAGCAGAACATAAATAAATTAACAGATTTATATGTGTAAACTGCTCTCCTCTTTGCATGGGCCATGTCTTCACAGTCAAATTTTACTGTTTTGTAAAATATATTTTTTCTTCGACTACAAGGGCTAAATGGAAACAAACATGAAACAGAGATGGTTCCGCGTTAACAGTGCAGCAGGTTACAACAATAGTGATTCTGTTACTCAGATACAATGACAGAAAGCATTTTCAGTGTATTGTAGTGGGATGGAGTTGACAGGTGAGCTAGAAATTAGTTAGACGAGTAGAGAATGAAGGGAGAAAAGTCGTAACAATTAGGATAGAAATAAAGTGGACAAAAGAAGCTAAAGGAGGGAATACAAGTGCAGTGCATGTAACAGGAGGAGAGTATATCCAGGGGAGAAAACTGGCCATCAACTCAGGTGGGGACCTTCATGCTGGAATATGTGTAGTTGCTATTTTCTCCAAGGAAAATCTGAATTATCTTCTGCAAATTCTAATGTAACTGATTGTAGCGGGATATTTTATCAAGAGCTGAATGTCACAGGATGAACGGCTAAGGCTTCTCATTAAAAGACTGCAAAAGCTTGTTCGCTATAGCTTTTATTCTTCCCTTTTACATCATTTTAGAAGGAATTCTTACAGTACTAGACTTCTGTATTTGGACAACTGTTAAGACTATTATGCTTGCAGTGAATTTTATTGCCAACAACCCAATCCTGGGTGTAATTGTAGTAGGTCAGGAGGTATGGCTATAGCACCATGCAGTGTAATACAGGAGGAACAGGGATGTCCAATTATGTGGTGTGTCCAATATAAGCACTTTATTATCGCTGATATCTATACAGCTGTGATGCTACAGCAGGCTCTGTGGTGACTGGAATGCCCTTATAATGCTGAACATAAATAGGTTTATGACTCCTTACTCAATTGCCTTTCACCAAATATACCATGGCACAGCTGATAGTGGCCCTTGCTGCCATAACAGCCCAGCCATAGGCTGCTGTGATATCATCAGGCAGCTCAGGACACAAGTGTCATGCAGGAGATTATTATACTATATTCAAACCTGACTATATATTTACCAGTGCAATGTGTTTCTGACATTATAGCAAGACCTTCTGGACAGTAATTTCACCAACCCTAAGTTTATGCTCTAGAACAGGTAATTCTAAAATGTCATTCTGCCTTTGAAAAAATGCTGTGCTTTAGACTGCACTAGGGCTAGATGAGAAAGGATGGATTATACTTTTACCTTTTATTGTAAGCACAAAAGAAAAGACATACTCAGCAGGGGTTTTTTTCACAGTTAAGTACATTTTGAACAGAAACCTGCAGTGTAGCTTGAAAAAACATTAAAACATAGTTTACTGTTCAGCTCTGATTTGGGGGTTCTAAACTGGGTAACAGGACTTTTAAAACTGTATATATTATAATGTACAGGTGCTGAAACACAGAGTGTTGGACAAGGATTTAAGAGACCCAGGTTCAAATCCTCATTCAACCATTAGGCTTCCTGGGTTAGTCACTGTTTCTAACATACCAAAACAGGGCTGTTATAAGCCTAAAAACGCTGAGGCAGGGATCATGTACACTACTTTGAGCAATCTGGAGGAAAGGCAGGGTTTCGATGTAGCAAATAAGAGTCTATAGCTTGGCACAAGTGGATGCAGTACTTGTCAAATTTAACAAATAATCCGACTGGTCTTCTAGAAAAAGAAACATACCAGCATTTGTAATACATTTTTAGAGTACCTCTATTTTCTGGCACTGTTCTCCATGTGTGTGCAAAAGAGCCAAAGCAAAGAAAGAGAAAGGAGGGTAAACAGGGATGCAATGGGTTGGTTGCAGGCCGTCATCTACCAAATCACTGGTATTTTAGTCATGACTAATTGAAGTCCTATCGATTTCAGTGGGTCTTAAAAGTGGGTCTAATGCTGCTGTAAGTCAACAAGTGACTTGAAGACATGACCACACATGTGCATACACTCTAATTATGATCAAGCTGGATGTAACCCACAATGCAGTTTTGATTGTAAAAGCTCAATGTTTGTTGTAGTAGAGGAAGAGAACACTTCTGAGAAAACACTTGTCAGGCTGGTAGTCTTAGACTACATTCATAGAAAGACTAATCTTATTTGATGGTAATTCCAAACATGATTGGGCTTACATCTAAATAAATACGAACTTGATTACACTTTTTTTCACAACTGTAGCTGCAGTGTTTTTGATGACAGTGGCTTGTATCCAGTGGTGACTGCGCCTTTGCAGAAAGTCCTTCTACAGGTCAAGGCATTCAGTTTTATTTTATCCTCCTTACAAATGCAGCCCTCCATACCATATCCCATTCTGTTTTAGAAAGCCCTAATTTCTAAATACCCACTGGATTCCATCTGATCTTGGAAGCTAAGCGGGGACAGGCCTGCTTAGTAATTGAAAAGGGGACCACCAAGGAATACCAGGTGCTGTAAGCTATATCTTAGAGGAAGGAACTGGCAAAACCACCTCTGGGCATTTTGTGGCTAAAAAAACCCATGAAATTTATAGAGTCACCACAAGTCGACAGACAACATGAAGGCATACACACACAAACACAGTCTCTCAGAAGTTGCAGTTGAAGCTTGTGATGTGGCTAAAGTGGGTATAAGGGATCTCCAAAAATTGGGTGGCCTCCTTGCATGGTTTCCAGTGCCTCCCACTAAGGAAGAGTTTTGTTGTTGTTCTGTGTCTTCACATCATTTCTGACTTATGGTGACCCTAAAATGAACCTATCACAGGGTTTTTTAAGGCTGAGAGTGTGTGATGTATCCAAGGTCACCCAGTAGGTTTCCATGGCTGGTCAGGAATCAAACCTTAGTCTCCAGGGTCATAGTCAAATGCTCAAATCACTACATCATGCTCGCTGTCACCTGTGGATAATAATCTGGCACAATTATCCATCATATAAAGAATATATTAAAAAGTTATTTAAAGGGACCAAAACTTTACCTTTTCAAGAAAGATGTTCAGCTTTACGGATGAAATAAATTTAAGAGAAACACAATAAAAACAGCCAAGAAAGAAATGGAATCACAGATGAAACAGTTTTTAAGAATTAACAATATGCACCCTGCTGTGTATTTGAAAAAGAATGGAAGCAATTACAAACAAGTTAACTGGGAATGCAAATGCAGTGATGAAGACTACCAAGGAGGTTTTTAGTCTAGATTCAGAAGCATTATCTCAAGAACACTTTACACATTAAATATTTTTTAGTGCCCATTATTACTTGGACATGTAATATGAAAGGTGAAGCCAACATGGCCACAGTTAAGTCCATATTTGTCACATGCAAGCATGTAAATATTTGAAGTGGCCATAACTTTATTACTTTCTTTTACTCAAATGACATACTAAGATTAATTGCAATATGATAATTTATCACTGAAACATCTGTTTTTATTTTATTCACCATTACTTAAATAAATGGCAAATAAACATACTAAAGCTTTAGCATATTTACATGGAAATGTTCAGCCTTGATACTGAGTGTTAAAGGCACAGTTCTTTATTTTTAAAAGCTATTCTGATTCTACTATGTCAGCAATAGAGAAAGGAAAATATTGAAATAACCTAAAATGACGTAATTTTCTATATTAAACTATACATTCTCAAAATGACTTCAATGTCTCAGTGACCTTTGAGGCTATTAATATGCAGATTTAGATTATTTGGTAAAAAGTCAGGTGATTAAATTGATTAAAAGTCTTTAATTGGTAGACAGCTCCACTTACAACTGATTCTGTAAGCAAAACAGTTCAGTGGCTGCAAGAGCTAAGTCACAAGAGACAAGAGAGTGAAAGATGACAATAGATTATTCTGATACAAATAATGGATCCTTTTGCCATATTTTACGGTGAAAAATGTAGTGTTTGTCCTATTTGGTTTTTATATATGTATTATACATTATTTCAAAATACCTGCTGTCATGTGTATAAATTGTATAATTGAAAACATATTCTTTATAGCAGTGAATGTAGAACTAATCAGCACATGATCTAAAGGCTTTCAATGTTCTTGGTGGATTTTAATAAGCTTGTTAGTATCAGTTCATTTTAGTATTGTAAAAATCCGATTCAGTATCAAATGTAAACAGACAGAAAGGAAAGCCAGATTAGAGTTGTTTTTCTACTCTCCATTTCACTTGTATCTGAAAAGTCATTTTCTTCGCATGGACATGACTCTACAAGTTCCCTGTGATGCCCCAATGGAAGAACTGTTGATATCGCTAGACTCATGAGAGTCCCTATTCACGTAGGGACATGATGGAGCCCCCCCCCCACAAATATCTTCCTCACTCTACCTGCCTAACTGATATCTGGGAATCCATCTTCAGTTTTCTGACCAATGGGGGAAAAGGTGGATGGCAGAAGGAAATTAAAGCATAACATCAAAATTAGAATGGCCAATATGTAAACATCAGAGACTCACATAAAAAGAAATACTAGTGCATTTCTCACAGAAAGCCACGGTTAGCAATCCTTGGGGAAATGCTCCACGAGAAAAGTGACAAAACACGATGCCAGCATAGCAAATTTGAGGTAAAACAAAGAAGTGTAGTGTGCCATTTGGACTGAGTCAATGTGAATCACACAGTGCCATGGCCAGCATTTCCAGGAGTGGAGCATAACACCTGTCTAGATTTCCTGAAATGAATAGGTTACATCACCATATTCACAAACAAAGAAGAAACCAAGCGAAATAACCACTTGGAAGTCACCAAATTAAAAAATATCCTGTTTAGCCTTTTAGCCTTAGGACTTTTTTTTTCCTGCTCATGCTTTTAAATAAGCTGCTTCCTAGTGATGTGACAGTTCAGAAAATAATATTTTCCTGTCAGCCAGGGAATATTTGTGTACATCTACACATATCTTTCCTAGTTTAAGCACCTACACATTAGTTATAGTTTATGGCCTTAAAAAAGTGGCAGCTTTTTATTAAGTTTCTGTCAATATGCAGGATACTGCCTTATACCAAGTCAGTACATTGGTTCAGTTAACACTCGCTGCTTAATGTGATTGTCACTAAGGACTGACGTAGAACCTATTCCCAATACTATTACTGAGAAACCTTAACTGGAAATTTTAGTCAACTGAACTTGGGTCTCTCTGTATTGCATGTCCCTTACCATTGCTGAGTCCTCTCTTCAAAAAGTTTCCCATTTGTTACAGGTCAGTTGCCAAAACTTTATAAAGAATGAAACATATTGGAATGGATGACAGACAGGTACAGAGTGGCTAGCTTTCACTGATAAAAGGACTGGTGAACCAAGGAACAAACATCACTACTTCCTGTTTTTGCCTGTTTCTTCCCCACATGCCAATATTGAGGCTTAATTTCTGATTTATATTAAAACAAAATTCCCCATGATACTTGAATTGGGGAACTTGAGCTTTATATCAGTTAACTAAATGAAACAATAGGCCAGAAACACACAAAAGAATCCAGCACTGAAGTGATAACATGAAAGCAGGAGTTCTTGGATTAGACAAACATTTCCAGCACCATAAACCACATTTTAAAGAGGGTGGTTGGTGAACATTGCTTTAGGATTATGCCATCAAGGCTTTTTAAACAAGATTTCAGGATCAGTAATTTGACAATAATTATACATAGTGAAATAATTTTGACACCTGTGGTGGCCATACATTTTGATCTGACTTCCTTCTGGGACAAACTACTACTGAAGTTGTGGATATTTGTAACAGAATGGAACAATGAATTATCTAATTCCTGGATAGCATAGCTTATCCTCTTTAATTGCTGATCTTCTGAGTAGACCAGCCATTTTGCCAATGTATGGAAGCAGGAAGCCCCGATTAGTACTTGAATGGGAGACCACCAATGAATACCAAGTGCTGTAGCCTATATTTCAGAGGAAGGAATTGGCAAACCACCTCTGAGTATTCCTTGCCTAAGAAACCCTGAAATTCATGGGGTCACCATAAGTTGATTGGCGGCTTGAAGGCACATACACACTTGGGAAGATACACAACATAAAGTATGCTGAAAGCTTTCAGACTGCTGCTCTGATCTACAGATCTCTCAATCTGTGTAGAAGCTGCTTTCCATGAGTGCTTTCCCAGCTGGATGGGAAATTGTATACCGAATCAATGCCATTCAGAATGCCATTCTCCCAGACAAAATTCAGAGATTGCATGAGGGGAATTTTTTCAAAAAGTTTTTAACATTTCATTGATCACTTCTTCAAGGAAAGGAGAGTGGGTTCCTCTCTCCCTAGTGAAGACCTAATTGGTGAGATTTTTATCTTTTTAAAAAGAGCTTGCTATACATACCTTTGACTGGAGCAATTTGAAGTCCTTAGAGATGGCTTTTTTGACCTCTTATCATCTTGGGACATGTTTATGATGATACCAGAATGTTAAGATCTGGATTAAATTTTAAGACTCTTTTTGGTGTCCCAGATTCTGTTACTTGGAAGAAAATCTGTGTAGCTGTTGCTAAAGAGAAGTTATAGCTTAACGAAATTTCCCCTCAGTCACCTGTAGCTGTGAATCGACCCCCTTCTCTTCTAGGAAGGAACTATGAGGTACTCACTCTTCATTTTAGATAAAGATACAGAGCAAACAACAATGAAAAACTTGGTATAATATATGAAATGTTTTGGTAACTTACTGCTCTTAAGGTATATGTGAACCACACAGTTATAGCATTCTGATGCCACTTTAACTGCCATGGCTCCATTGTATGGAATTCTGGGTTTTGTAGTTTGGTGAGGTACTTAAAGAGTTATCTCTAGCCAGACACTGGAGCTCTCAACTGGTGAAGTTTTTGTTTCTAAACAAAGTATAAGTCCCAGGATTCTGTAGGATGGAATCATGGCAGTTAAAAGGTATCAAACTACTATAACTGTGCAATGTGGATATACCCACAGATTACCATACCTATCTGCCATGTTAGAGCTTCATAGCAGATTGGGTTAATTTTCAGACATGCTTACTTTCTCAGTAACTGTCACAAAATAATACTATGGTAAAATAACACTGACAAAATAAGGAACACCTTGGGGACTAAAGCCAGTTGAAAAGGTAACATAAACAAAATGGACTTTCCATGGGTATATCATAATGCATTCTTTTGTCCTCCCATTCTATACAGTCATCCCTCCATGTTTGCTAGGGTTAGGGGCACAGGACCCCCATGAAAGTGAAAAAAATGTGAATAACTCTAGGCCCTTCCAAACCATATTTAACACACAAAAAAGTATGATCACCATATTCAATCCACCATGGATTCCTTTGAGGCATCAGGGTTCCTTCACAAGGCAGAAGTGGGTGGCTGCTGGGGCTTACTTCCACCTCCACTGTTGCCCCACACCATTTTTAATAGGGACTTACAAGCCTTGTTCACAGTTTCTCAGTCTCACAAGGCTTAAAAATGGCCTAGGAAGGCAGCAGAGGTGACAGCAAATAATCTGTGAATAATCAAATCCACAAAAGTGAAACCCACAAATGTGGAGGGCTGACTGTAGTCGTACCCTGTTCAGTCTCAACTCTCCATACTGCAATCCCTGCATATCACCAACAGCTTTCAGAACTTGAGCCACATGAAATATATAAGAAAAAATGTGCAAATATATCTCCAGATTATGCATGTTTCTGTGATGAGCTCTTCAAATATACTGAAGATATTTAAAGATGCACATCTCATTTATGACATACCATGCAGGAGGAGAAAACCACATGTAAAACACTGTAAGAGAACAAAGCCCAGTGGTGAAATGAAAAAAAAAATCCTTTTATGTCAGTGAAAGGCTACCTGGTTCAGTATGAAGTTCTGAATAAAGGTACCTCCTAACTACAGGCTGCTGTTTTTCTATTTCAACACTTAACACTACTTCCCCCTACTGAATCTGAGTATATTAGGAAAAGCCTTTCCTAAAGAATGTACCCAAAGTAGATTCAGGAATCTACTCTTAGAATCAAAGATGGCCATATTCTCATTATAAAGGCAACTGTGTCTCACAACAAAATTTGGAAACTGAAAAATACAAAATAAATAAGGTAAGAGACAAACTGTGCTAGCTTCTGAGGAAAAGAGATACATTCAGCAATTTTAAGGATTTCTTGTAACAATCTCCACTTGAAAGTGTCTGTGCTGGCAAAAACTCCGATGCTCATTTATTGATAATGTATGGAATTAGTACTGTTAATACTTGGTTATGTATTGACTTTTACTAGAGATCCTTTCTGTCTTCTATAGTATGCTGATATTATTTTATCTCTATTCTAAAAGAAATGTTTATTCCTTATCATTTTGTTATAATTTTGACAGTTGTTCTGCTTACTGGACTGTTTTGAAGTTAGTGAATGATTTTTGCAAGAAAAATTAGCTGAAACCCAGATATGTTATTCTGTTGTGCATATTCCTTGCACAATCACGTGTAGAAGCCAGCTCACTACTTTTCTTTAACTTTTCATAGCATGAATTCAGAGATCTCAAGAGTTGAGTTTTATTCAGGGAAAGGGCACTTCCACCTTCTACAAGTGGAAGAAGGAAGGTCTGTATTCCATGAAAATCTGTTGTAGAGGGTTGCAAGACCCCCAGAACAGTGTGGGATGTGATGCAGGGCAGTTCCCGCAGAAGATGGAAATCATCAAAAACATCCTTGCATTCATAGAATGGTGATTGTAGATCCAGCTTTGCATCTTACTTTTTATAATTAAAACCCTTTACACATTTGTTAAGAAAGCTCAAATAGAGTTTTTCTTCATTGTCTTCCCACTGTAATAGCTGGTGTACAAGCAGTTCTGTATTGTAGAACTTCATGAACCGCAATGGTTAGGATTTGCTTTGCAATAAGAAACATACTAAATCAGTACAGGTCCCTGCTTATGTTTTCAAAACACAGTGTATGTTTAAATGAAACATACCCACCCACTACAGCCAGGATCATGAATTTTGTACAGCATATTGTAATATAGTTCCAGGTACCTAATTCCATGAAGCTTTCCATTAGTGCTTACAGAACAGTTCATAAAAAAGCACTAAAATGCAAACTTGTTCCACTCATTTGTGATATGCCTAACCTGATATGCTTCCCATTTTGAAAGACAACATCTTCCCTAAGGACAATGCTCATAATTCTTTTTCCTATTTCCTTCAATAGCCAATGGTATACATCTAAGTATATCACCTATTTTAAATAGACCACAAATATTAGTGAAAACTGAACTTATACAAATATACCATATGTTTTAATTAAATAATACTTCTCATTTCTTAAGAATTCTAAAAAGGACTATGAAAATCAATTTCCCTGTAAAATGTCATCACCTCAACCATGGAACAGGGGAAAGTATCTTTGTAAGTTTTCTGAAACTAAACAGCCCTACATTAAAGATATAAATGTCAAACATTGTTCTTTGGAAAGTCAAATTAAAACAATAAGTTAACTGCTAATTTTTGTAAATACAACATAATTTTTCAGAAGACCATAATGTAACTACTACAATCAACCACTGGTTCATATTTCAAACAGCCATTTTAATCTGAAAAGGAGGTATCTCATTTATGTAAAGCATGCCTCATTGTAAGAGAAGCGGTTCATAAAGAACCATCACATCACAATGATACAGTTGAACTAAATTAACAATAATCTGAGCTGACACAAATATAGACATTTCAAAATAGGTTTCTTAAGACAGTGTGAAAAATTCTGAAATGTCTTTCTTGCATACCAGCCAAAACATCTTACTGGATTTGAATACAATGTACTGCTAAAACATCCTTGAACATAAGATAATGGAACACAGTTACAATTATATAAACCATACAACTCCCAGTACCCAAACCCCCAAATATTTAATACCCAAATAATTCTAAATCTTCCGTAGAACATAAAACAACTTGCATGCAAAGCAAAGCCAATGACCTTCTTGCAGAGCAATAATTTTAAAATGAAATGACTGCACCTCTTGCTTGTATGTTTAGTGGGTTACGGTCTTTGATAACAAAAATGAAAGTGTCTTTGCATACAAATTCAATCAACAAAATTATGGTAGTATATATGAAACAACAAAAAGAAAGCTATTATGTTCACAATAAGCTTTCTTCCAAACAAAAACTTTCAATCTTTTCACATAAAATTTAATCCCATATAAATACAGAGTCAGAATTCTTATCTATTGTACACACATATGGAATAGTAAAAACAGTTCAATAAACTTCCAGCCCTTATTAGCATTGCTTACTAGGGTCACCAGTCATGTTCTGCATCTTAAAGAAAAGGCTCCAGTGTAATTAAAAGAGAAAAAAGCTTTATTTGAATTAGCAGTGATATTTCAATCTTTATACAGTTCTATTATACATAAAGCAAATATTTCAGGCCCAAAAAGAGGGTACAGACAAATAATACAGAAGTGATCAATACAGTGAAACTGCACAAAACCCCATAAAACAAAACCGCAACATTCAAAACTGTGAAGCTTGAATTAATTCTGTATTCATTTGTAACCCCGAGGACAACTGGATCATGTTTAAAAAAAAAATCTATGAAAAAAAGCCTTCTGTCTACAGATATTACTCCATACTGCTAGATGAGGAGCATACATTGTTTAATTTTCCAGAGAAACACTCTGTTACGTGAATCTGAAAATAATTGCAATAATTACTCTAACAGCTCCAGTTTTCTAATTTTTTTTTTTAAAGAAAAGCATCCATGCAGTCTCTTCTTCCTTTTGTGGGCTGTGGCCTGGAAAATATCTTTATATTTGACTTTAACTTCTCATTTAAGCAGCATAATTGTACTGCGGATTTAAGTTTTACAGAAGCAATGTTACCCTGCACTAATTAAATGCAGCAATGTTTCTGATCAGCAAAGAAGTCATTTAAACCTAGTTTTGTCATCTCTTAAATGCCCAATCCTAGCTTTATAAAACCAGCAGTTTTCACCCAATTTGCACTATTTACTTCAACAGCTACCTATCATTTTCATTGAAAATAAGGCAGTTTTATGCCCTATTTTCAGTATCTAAACATGGATATATTATAGAACCAATGTTTACTATTCATGCTGACAGAACACAAATAAAGTGAAATTGTACTTTCAAAAATGCTTTCCTACAATGAGACAGCACATAACACCTCAGGCAGCTGAACCCTGTTCATTCCCCACATACAGCATGAAAGACAAAATGTAAATGCAACCATTAATCGTGGTTTTGCTGATAACCCTTCTGTACGTTATCGATCCAGCTATAAATTACCTGAAGTCCAGCCTACTCTGCATCCATTTTCATCCTTCCTGCTTGTCCACTTTCATTAAATCGCCTTTAGGGTTTTTTTTTCTAAAACCAAAAATAAAAACCAACCAGCAACTACTAATAGAAATAACACCGATGTTAAAAATAAAACTATTAAGACCAAAGCACGGTTAATAGATATCAGAAAATTATTAATCCCACTCGAAGCAGTAACAAAGGAGAAACCATAGTCAAGGCGCACCAAGAGCTTTGTAAAAAAAAGAAAAAAAAGAAAACATTTTTATTTCTCTCACACACACACACTTCCACCCATAATGAGTAATAGTCACTTAGAAATAACGCACGGCATTGTAACTTACAAGCAGATGGAAATCTGTAGCATTTAAAGACGACAAGGAGGGACATGAAAGAGAAAGACAGACAGAAAAAGCCTTGCTGGATACGGGAGCCCCGCTCAATCCTGTCTCCCTCCCCCTCTGCCAAAGGCCCTGAAGAGCGACGGCCAACAGGGGAAGAAGCCTCGGGTTCCCGCCTCACCCAGTGGGGCCTACGGTCCCCGGGGGCATTTTTGCCTCATTTGGTTCCTATTTCGCCTACATTGAAACTGAGCAACTGCCAGCGCCGCCACCGCCGCCAAAGGGCCTCTCCGCCTTCACCCCTCCCCCCTCCCCGTGCGTCGTATCCCTCCGCCGAGGCCTCCCAGCCCTTCGCAGAGAAAGCGCCTTTCAGCCGCGCTACCCGCCCACCCCTCCGCCCCGCCTCTGCTGCTGCTCCGACATCTTCTTCGCTCTGCTTTTGCCAGTCCATCGCGGGCTTTTCCCCTCCCGCTCCTTCGCCCCGGCCTGTTGTTGAGGCGCCCGCAGCCGGGGCTCTCCAGCGGTGCGGGGACGGAGCGGCCGAGGGAAACTCAGTAGCTGGGGTTGGGGTGACTAGGGGGAAAAAGCAGCGAGGGGGTGTGCGCGCCCTGAGGGAGGGGGCTGGGACTCTTTGTCTCGGCGGAGGGATTCGCGCTCGCTCGCGCTGTGGCTGACTGGCTGTGGCTGTAGCAGCGGCGGCGGCGGCGGCGGCAGCACAGCGCTGGGCTGGTGGCGGCGGCGGCGGCGGGTTTTGCTGCGAGTTGTTGTTTCCTCCTCCTCCTCCTCCTCCTGCCCGGGGCTTGAATGGTGGAACTCAGGCTCTGGCAGCGGCTGAACAAACAGTGACAGCTACTGGGCGAGCGCGCGTTTTACCTCACAGGGCCCCACCGCCGAGGAGCTCGGCCTGAGCGAGCCGGGCTCCTCCGCTCGCCATGTCCGGGGACGGCGGCGGCGGCGGCGGCGGCAGGCACACGGCGGAGCTGCGAGCGGGTAAGTGGGAGTCGGGCCGGGCTGCGGGCGCCGCCGCCGCCAAGGCCGCTCTTCTGCCTCCCGCCTCGCCCGCGCCTCCTTCGTCTCCTCACGGCGTGCTTCTTTCTTTTTTCTCCCCTGCAGAGCTCTATTTCCTCATCGCCCGCTTTCTGGAGAACGGACCGTGCCAGCAAGCGGCTCAGGTAAGGGGGCTGGAGAGCCGGGGCTGGGCCTGTGGGGCGGGGGTGCGCCTTTCGCTTCGGAAGCCCTTTTCCTGACGGTGTTTGCCCCCTTTTTGTCGCCGCTGCAGGTCCTGATCCGAGAAGTCGCCGAGAAGGAGGTGAGTGGTGGTGCAGCGCGCTCGCCGGGCTCCTTCCTCCGCCTGCCTCGGCGGCGGCGGCGGCGGCAGCGGCCTCGCCTCCTCCTCCTCCCCCATTGCTGGCGGGCGGGCGCTCTGGGGGAGCCTTTTGAGGGAGGGGGCTGCCTTTAGTGACGGGGGGCTCTCTTTCTCTTCCCCAGCTTTTGCCCAAGCGCACGGACTGGACGGGAAAGGAGCATCCCAGGAGCTACGAGAGCCTAGTAAGCCAAGCGGCCGGTCGGCGTGGTGCGATGTGATGCACTAGGCAAAGTTTGCGAGCAGCCCTTTAAAAATTGAATTTCCCGCAATTTTTTTTAACAGCTAAAAAAAAAAATAAGGACCAGTTTTAAACTCCCGATTTCTCCTGGTGAACGTACGGGATGTGTTAGGTTAGGAGAGCAAAGGCTGGTGTAGAAGCCGTTTTAATCGGGGGTCTCGGAGTTAGTATAAATAATAATAATCCTACTAATGCGAGAGCCCTAGAGTCACTATGCTAGAAATAAAGGTACGTCATGGATGTTGTGCAGGGAGAGCAGGCGGCAGAGAGGGGAGGAGCAACCAGAGGGAGCTTGTTGGAGCCAGCCGGGCCTGTAGGAGATGGGGGCGCTCTTTTCTATGCAACCTTACTACACATACACAATGGGGCTGAGCAGATACTGAGCAATTGTAAGCAGTCTTTAAACACGACAGCCCTACAACTTCCTGAAATCCGTTTTTTTCTCTCAAAACATAAAATACAGAGGTAAAAGCTTCTAGCCACACTGTCAGCCATCCAGAGGGACGCCTGTGTATAAGCAGCTCTTTTTGTCTTGAATTCTAGTAGAGTGCCGTTTCAGAGAGGAATGTGAGTTTTAAGCTAGTTCCTGCTTGACAATGATAACTTTGCAGTCTGGTGTGCTGTTTTATGGCACAGTAATTGTGCATTTTTAGATTGCTTTGGCTGCAGATTTTTTTCCTCTCTGCCCCTTACATGATTTGCCTTGTCAGCTGGTGGCCTTTGTATTTTTACTGTTAATATTCTTCAGAAGAACTTCTTTAAAAATAAAAATAGTTGGGAGATTTGTGATGAGACCACCTGTGCATGGGTATATTTTGTGTGTGCTTCAGCAGTCAACACTTCTGAGGGTAACACCATATTTTGTGGAGTGCAGAGCAAAAATAGAGATAGAATGAGGCAGGGTTTTGAATTAGTAAAATACTATAAGGGAGGAGTTAAATGTGCACCTCTTCTGTTTGAGAGAAAAAGGTCCATCTGTCCCTAAGCACTACCTCCTTGTTTTGGGATCCTGCTGATTTCTGAAATAGGCTTTCAGGGAACACAGATGATAGTAGGGAAAGAGGAGCAAATAAACATTATTTTGTTCCCCTATTTAACCAGTGGAAAACTTTGTCTAGCTGAAAAGTCCCCATTCAGGCTTTTGTGGAAACTGATTCTTTGTGTTTCTTTAAGTCACCAATCTAACCTTACCTCCTGAGTGCAAGAAAGCAGGCCCAAAGCAGTAACTCACACAGAGAGACAGTGAGCTGCCACCACTGAGGACAAATCTGTGCTATTTCTACATTTCATCCAGTCTGTACAGGCATCAAAACTTCTGGCCAAATGGGAGTGCATAGTGAAGCCGGAACACTAGGGCAGCGAATCATGCGAAAATATGTTAAGACAGTCTCCTCTGAGCAAATATTTTGCTTATGGAAGCTTTTTAATATAGTGACACAGTAGTCACTGCTTGTGCCCAGTTTGGGTGTCATTGATCCTAAATATGTTTAGCACGGTCTTAGTTGAAATCAGTATTCTAGAAATAGCTGATGAATGAAACAGGGCTTCATTTTTTTCCTGTGTTACGTTTAATGTTTGAATTTATATGTATGCATTTATTTGTACTCAAAGTACTGATCAATGGAATGGTGCTGGTCTGCGAGTTATTGGCTACGAGTCCACCATGAATTTTCACAAAAGAAACTACTGTCACACTGAGGAAGAAATCCTGCCAGTCCTCCGCATCAGATAGTTGAAGAAGTGCTTTGTTAATGTACAAGTGATTGAAGCGCATACCCAGCAGTAGTGGTGTTAGCCAAGCAACAAAATATAACAGAATACAGAATACGCACTAAGATGATATCAGTGTAATATACAGTCAGTCCTTCACATTTGTAAGTTTCTCTTTCATGGATTTGATTATTTGAGAGTTTCTCTTAATCCTTTTCCCCTCCCTACCTCAAGCACTTCTTTTCCATGATAACCTTCCCTCTCAGCAGCTTCAGTCAGGGCACAGAGCCTTTTAAAAACCTGTCTCTGGTTCTCCTCCTCCTTTACCAGTCTCTGCCTGGCCAGTAAAGGTTGGATTGCAGCCCAGTTTCTCAGCTCTACAAGCCCTCTTCTGGTACCCCCGTCATACCTAAGGAAGGAGATGAGGAACAGAGGAAGCATAGGGTCACCATGTTGATCCAACCCTTTCATTCTTCTTTCCCTGACCTGGTTTGGACCCTGGGTACCCAGTTTCCCCACCATGCCTCAACCCTCTTTCCACAGGCGCACACACATTTTGATATTTGTGGTTTTTCCACTTTTGTGGGGGTCCTGTGCCTCTAACCCTAAGAAATATGGTAGGTCAGTTGTATATTATGCAAGCTTTCGAAACTCACAGGCTAATTCGTTGAGTGTAGATATTAAAAGTCATTTTAAGGAGGAAAGTGTTGTATTAGAGACTTACAGTGCTGCATCTTTCTTGAGATGTTAAAGGTGTTGTTAAAGATGCTCTTAGACAGAAGGTTGGTGCAGGTAGAGACCACACCCCTTTTGGCCAAGAGGTGGCTAGGGACACACAAACAGCCAGTGCAAAGAAATAATGTTTCCTTCTCTATTGATAGAAACAAGGAGATTTCCTTTGAGATCTTAGCTGTAATTTAAATTTGCCTATCATTAGCAAGTTTTAACTTTTGCAACACTTAAACTTTTCTTCAGCTTTGTCAGTGCGGAGGCTTCTTGAGAGACTCATTAAATGCTGCTTTCAAATTCATTTGTTACTTTACACAGGTCAGATACAGCCTAGATCTCAAAGAAAGTCTCTTTATTTCTATCAATAGAAACAATATTTTTACTCCAGTTTAAGTGTTTTGTTGTATACTTTTGCTATAGTATGTGAGTGATATCCCGGGCAGGACAGGTCTCAAATGCTTGTGTTGTCTATTGATGTTACACATTTAAGTCTGAGACAAAAAGTCATAAGGAAGGCAGAAGGGTCTCAGAATTACAGTTTGTATACAAACATTTAGGAATTTTTATATTTTGATGTAACTGTGAATTCATGGCATATTTATTTTTTGCCTTCTACCCCACATTCTGAAGCCAGAAGCTTCCTTGTGTTGCTTGTTACAAGTACAGTAATAGTCAAACTATTACTTGATGTCATGTGAACACAGTTTAAGTTAACAAATTCGTGAGACACTTTAATCCTTCAGTGGAAGAGCAGTTGAAGGGAGGTATTAAGAGCATTATAGATTCCTTTCTGAGTAATACGTTTGTTACTGAATTACTTGCTCATGTGAACTTTACTAAGGCGGGGCTTGCTCCTTTTTTGGGAGGAGTGTCAGTTTTGTGACGGAAGAACTGTTTTCTCTAGAAAGCAGAGGAAAACTGCAATATCTTTATTAAGCCTCAGCAAATAGGAATTTTTGGAAAGACCAGTTCAAAATGTAGTTTCTGTGGATAAAATTATGGAGGTACTCCAGAAGTGTTGCATGTTTTATCAGTATTCTTTGGTATCACTTGCATTTATTTAGGCAGTCTGTGGCCCGGGATGCATTTGTGTGTATGTGTGTGTTCATATAGACATGGATGTTTTCTTTTTTAATGTATCACTTAATATCCAACAAACTGAATGTATCCTATGGCCATGTGTGTAGTTTTACTGTGGGCTCTGTAAACTTCAGGTTTTTGATGCCTGTTTAGAAATGCAAAAACAAGCTTGTTAAACACTTTTTAATCCGTATACAAGTGTGAAATGCTGCATTCTGTATGATGGGTTACAAGCTGTGTGGACCTGTCATCTTCTTTTGCTATCTATGTATTTATCCATGCATCAACATGAAATGAATATGGTTAAGATTCATCTTCTATTTTGGATATATATTGTTTGTATTTAGGTGTCATCAATCAGTACTCCTGTTTTAGAAAGTTGACTTAAATATTGCTACTTTTTAGACTAATCTAAATTAGTCTTAAATAATCCTCCTTGAAAGTATTTGAATTCTTGAAATTTTGAAAGAAGTTACGTGTTCAGGATCTGTGAAATACCTACAGAACTCTTTGTAGCTCTGTTTTTACTGGTCGTGTTGCATTGGAAGAGCTACTCAAATATATAGGACACCACAGCATCATAATAGTTGTGGATCTAATTATTTCTCACTTATGGTCAATGACAATTTTAAGATTCAGGGACAACAGTCTTTGTTGACTTTAGGCTTGAAATCATATGTACAACAGTCTTTGTTGACTTTAGGCTTGAAATGATATGTTATAATGCTGCAAAGTGAAAGAAGGATAAATGTCAAAATAATGTTTTTGGTAGATGATGCTTGCTTTTGATTCTAATTTGTGTCCAGTTAATGTTTTCATACAGTGGCATTTGTGGATGGGTGCTATAGGTTGGATCAAGATCATGACTATCTTAAGTCCTGTTAATTTCAGTGGACTTCCTGTTAAATATGACCAAAGCTGGAATCCTTTTATCTTCCCCTGTGGATGTAGTTAGACATTTTTGTCCACTGTGGGATATCAGCATTCAGTTCAAGAAGTTGCTCACATAGCGCCTTTGTGTATAGATGTGCACGGCACCTTTGGTTGTGTATTACGGATTCTAGCAGATTGACCTTGGTTGTGTCCTCTTCTAGTTCATGTGGAGATTTATGCTATACATCCCCAGTGAGTCCTGATTGATAATAATAGCAACCTTGATGTGGGATCTCTGCCCGCATCATAACTGAACCCATTAGAAACACATTATTTCAGTAAGCTAGAAACATACATGGAAGAGGTGAATGATTAGGACATGGTGTTTGAGGGGAAAAAAGACCAAAATAGGGAAGGCCAAGTCAATATTGCTGGATATCTGGCCTTGGTTCTTGGTCAATATTGTTTTGTTCTTATTTTAATTAGAACAGTATGGATTCAAATGTGAAATTAGATTAGAAATGTAAATTTGGTAGACATCTTACTAACCTGGTACATTTTTGACAGCTTGCCTGCTTGTAATTACTAATTACTATTTGGTGTTATATCAGTCAGCTTTTATTACAAATGGTTCTATACATATGCTCCTGAAAGTGATTCTTACTTTCAACTGACAGTCAAGTACCTATTGTGAACCAAAGTTAATCAGTTCAATTGGAAGCAGGATTCAAGTCTAGTCTCTTATTTGAAGACCTGCCAAATTGATCCATGGGCTGCACAGGCAACAGATATATTCACAGTGTTATCGTTTTAACCTGCTGTAGACCTGATTTGTGATGTAGTCTTTCTTTTCCTTCTTTACTCTAGGCAAATGCCTGGGTTCTAGAATCTTTCTGCATGTTCACTTTCAATCCATAGTTTAGTGAGTAGAATACATGTTTACTATCCTGAGTTCAACATATTTGTGAGGCTAGGGTAAAGACAAATTCTTTTTTAAAACCTTGGAGAGAGGTATGCTAGTGAGAGTGGTTGGCATTGATCAAGTGGTGTGACTTGGTTCCACTAACTGCTTCATGAGATGTTTGCCTGTTTTCTTTCTCAACTACTTTATGTATTCCTACATCTGTTTTAACCAGTTTTAATATGTCTTCTTAGAACTTGTTAAATTGTTTAATAGCCTTTTAAAATCATTTATTATTTATGTCTTCAGTTTAATTTTATTCTGTGTCACCCTGAGGTCTTTAGATACAGGGCAGGATATAAATATTTTAATAAATAAATGAATAGGCTATACTGATTTCTAGTACATGGCTGTAATTTGCTAAGAGTATCAGAACATTAGGCTGCTCCTGAGGATTTTCATCACTGCTTTTTGGTTTGGAATCTCTTTACAATCCATTAGTGAGTTTGGCTGCTAGTTCTGTCATTGTCCTCCAACTGGAGCAGTTCAGAGGTACTTATAGATCAGTAATGCCTGTGGAAAATGTTATCTTCTGATGGTTGCTTTTACTTCCCATTGGAAGCTTTTCTGGTGTTTATTAGTTTTTCTTTATGAAACCACTTTAGCTTTTTACAGTTACTTAAGAGTATTGTTTTATAGTAGTAGTTTGCTTATACAGCCTTAATAGCTTGAGTTTGTGATATTATGTACCTGTTAACTACTGATGCAGGTTAGTATTGTCCATGTCTGTAGGATCAAATGGAGAATAAAACACCTGCCAAATTGCAGCTGCTTTGTCTTTTACCTAACAGTGATTGTGTTTCTTCACTTGCCAGTTGGTATTCTGTGTGATTGTTTGTTTTCCATAACATTACAAAACGAATACAGAATGGCCGTCTGACTTGGCTGCAGCTCAGCTGTGGCTGTTATATTGTTGTTGTATGGCTTCAAGTAGTTTCTGACTTTGGTGATCTGAAGGTAAACCTATCACCCAGGTCACCCAGCAGGTTTCCATGGTTGGGCAGGGATTCCAATCCTGGCCTCCCAGTGTCCTAGTCCAGCACACCGAAACCAGTATATCATGCTGGCTCTCAGAGAAAGGAACTGGCAAAACCATCTCTGAATACTCTTTGCCTAAAAAAGTCTATGAAATTTATGGCATCCCATAAGTCAACAGGCAACGTGGAGGCTCAAACAAGCACACATAATAAGATCTGTAGGATTCAATTTCATAATTTTCATAATTACATTTTAGCATGTTGATAAAGCATACTACATATTTTCAGAGCAGAAGTCTGTGTTCCTTGATGGATGCTTAAAATCAGTGTGTGGTGTCAAACTCTGGTATACTTTTTTGTAGTAGCAGTGTTATGCTTGAGCCTCGTGGGGATTCTGTTGTTCACAAGTAGCTCTGGTACAAATGATCTTTCCATTCATTTCAGTGGAGAGTACAGCCAATGGTACACTTCCTTCCTTCCTTCCTTCCTTCCTTCCTTCCTTCCTTCCTTCCTTCCTTCCTTCCTTCCTTCCCTCCCTCCTTCCTTCCTTCCTTCCTCCCTCTCTCTCTCTCTCTCTCTCTCTCTCTCTCTCTCTCTCTCTTTCTTTCTCTCTCTTTCTTTCTCTCTCTCTTTTTTTTCCGCAGGATCATTTGTTCTTTTAAAGTACGGTTTCAAATACTCAAAAGTGACAAAGCTCCGTTGGAAATCCTGCAAATAATTATGGAACTGGGAAATTGCTAGTTTATATGCCTGCAGTGCATCACTCTGTGTGTTGGGTTTTGTATCACTGATCAGGACTTCCAGGAACTTGAACAGTTTTCTTTTTCAGCATATAGGAAAGATACATTCAGCAGCTTGAAAAATTAGGTAAAGATAGATGTATAGATTTAGTTAGAAACCTAAAGCTTTTAGAGAAAGAATGATCAGAACTATGTGTTAGACAGTAGAAAAAAATGCTGTGCAGTCTTTCCATTCAGTTTGGTGGAGAGCATGGCTGGAGAGCTGTCAGACATCCTGTGAAGAGTTTACGAAAACTTTGGTAGTGAGATTCAGTCTTGTCCCTTTGTAAAGGCAGACTATTTGTGAGATTAATTTCATTGCTGTTGCATTAAGTGTTTATATGGAGCAAATCTGTCCTGTTACTGATTGCTTTAAAAAATTAGTCTCTGGAGATCTTTTAAAGGTATAAATAACTACTTAATCAGCAAAACTAGATATCCCAGTTTCAGCAAGGAAACAACACTGATAGGTGTTTGTTAACTCTCCATATTTTTAGATTAAAAACATAATCAAGAATCTTAATGATTCAGTTGGAAAAAAATAAATTTTTAGTATAAGACTTTGTGGACATAGTTCACTTTCAAATACAAGTGGACTCTGTTAATGAAAATTTGGCCTAGAAATTTCTTCTTCCCAGTCGGTGTTAAATGTGTTCCTTTTTATGATTTTTTATGCAAACATACTAACACTGATATCTCTTTGAGGTAGTATTGTGTATTTTTAAATTGCGTGTTTGTGAGTAGGGAAAATAACTGCTATGTTAGCCTTAGAATCATCATAAGTCTGAAAAGACGTGGAAGCATACAGCAATGGCAGTAGTCAGTGAAACAGGAGTGCAAAAATTTTATTTTTTCTAAGGCAAGGAAACAATGTTTTACTTAGTTTCTCTTGATGTTGTATCATAGGAGAGTGAGAGATGCTCCCTGAACATCCTTGAAAAAGTATACATTTCCAAATGTTTAGAGAGAGTATAATATAGATAGTTTTTATCAGCAAGGAAGTGGCACATTATATCCTGGTGTGCTTTGGGGCCCAGGTAAAGTGCTGGTTTTGATGTTTGAAGTCAATCCTCTTTTCCTTCTCGTTTGTCAAATCGGGTCCAATTACATCTGTTTAATGTGAGCATTTCTTCCAAGAGGTAGTGCTTTTTCTGTTTTATCCTTGAAGTTGTGGTGACATCCTTCCTCTGAAACTGAGGAATGATTTCTCTTTCCTTGCAGTCTGTAAGCTCTAGCATGCAACAGTTGTAGAATTACAAGTGGGACCACCAACATAATGATGCAGTGTATAAAACTTCTATTCAGGGTTTCATAAGCTCCATCTCATTTTCATTTCCACCCCTGGCTGGTTTTCTGGGTTTTTCTGCCTCCAACAGTCATTCGGCATTCTCTGCCAATTAAGCATACTCAGAACTGATTAGGCTTGGCTTGTATCTTTGTTTTTGCCCCTTTTGGTTTTCTCCAGTCTTTTAAAAATATTTTTTATTAAAATACATGAGTTTAAATGTTTAAAACTGCACACAAGGAATAAAATACATACGTGTAGACAAGGGGAAACCAGAAAAAAAAAATGAAAGAAAAACACTTATTATCAAATACATCCTAGGAACCGATAAACTAAAACTAAACTAAGTCTAACCTAAACATACAAAAATAACTGTCTGACTTCCAACAATACATAGAATGGATCTTGTGAATTTTTGTATCATAGTTCCTCTAGATTATTTTAAAATCAGCTGCACTTATTCAGCTGTGTAAGTTATCTGAATATGATAGACAAACTACATCTGCAGTTATTAAGCAAGCTAAGTTTCAAAGTCAAAATTTGACAATTTTCCCCAGAAGTTCTTCATGTACATTATGTTTTCCCTCCATTCTTTTAAAAAATTAATTATATTACCATCTTTAATCAAAATTCTTAGCTTATCCATTTCAGCTTAAGTCCAATAATTTTACAACCATTCTTCTGTATCTGTGAATTCTTCCAATTTTGCAGGAAAAGTAGTCTTGCGACTGTACGGTTCTCCCAGGTCGTATTGCACTTTGGCAAAACTTGGCGGTTTCCTGAGCAGCTTGATACTTCCCTTGTGCACAGGTGCTGCCATTTTGCAACATAAGAATCGGTCCTTGGGTACTGTATGTTATGACTCACTGGAAAGGAGAAATGCAGGGATCCCAGCTTGAGTTTACAGTCTTTCATAACTGCAGTAATGGACATGATGCTTTGTTAGGACTTGACAAACAGGGTACTGGAAGAACAAGCAAAGAGTTCTAGTCTCAAGTCATAATGTATATGTCATGCTGTGTGTGTGTGCTTACATGTGGCATTGTAATACATAGACTATTGTACCAGCCCCAAGTTTCCATATGTACAAAAGAACTGAAAAAATATTTAGTTTACCACTTCCGCTTCTACTTCTACTGTTTTTCGTTGTCTTTGTTTTAATAGCTGCTTCCTAATGATTGCTTTCCGATTTCTTCAGCATATTTCTTGGCTTATACTGCTTTTATTGCCTTCCATGGTTGTGTTAAGAGATAATGATAAATGATGGCATACATTACTTCATTATTGGCATTGGTTATGGGGCTGGCTTGTTTCAACAAAGCATTGTTTAGCATGGTTAATATTGTATTTGCTAGGATGACAGAGCTGTTTTCAAAGTTCAATCTTTGTGTTCCCTGAAAAATTGCTTCCAAACTTTGCAAAACCCAGGAAGAAGCAACTTATGGAAATTCTGGTGTATGCACAGAACTGTTGAAGACCATGCACAGGAATATATTTAGATATGAGCATTATTTGCATATTGCAGTGGCACATGTTCTAGGACTATTTGACCTTTGAAGGGGCAAAAATTATTCCAGCTCTTCCAAGTGATTTTTGTTTTTTGCTTTTTTTAAAAAAAATTATTAAACAGAGAAAAAGCAAAAAAAAATGACAACACTACATAACAATACATAAAACTACAAATGCATAATAATAAGGCAAATAAAATGAAAATTAAATAACCAAACTACAAGCATTTAAGAAAGACTACAGTGAACAAAAAAGACTACAAATAACTAAAAATTGGTTCCCACTATTGTTGCAAACAGCGCTTAATACTTATACTTAACTATTATGTCATTACTAAAAATCTAAGTCGACTTTGTCACTGAAAGTATTTTATACTCTTATCCCTATACTTAAAAGATAGTTTACCCAATTAATACAAAATTAATAAAAAATTATAATTATCAATAGTATACAGATACTACCATAATTTTGTTATGTTATGTTGAGTCTTGCTGCCAGTAACATACGTTGCACCAGTTTGTGTTGTTTCTTATCAGTGGTTGTATCATCTGCCCAAATTCCTGGTAAATGTAACTCAGGATTCTTTGATATTTGGGCTTTCAGGATCTTTTGCATCACATTCTGTATGTTAGGCCAAAATTGTGTAGGTTTTTCACAAGTCCACCATATAAGGTACAGAGATCCAATCTGATCTTGATATTTCCAACATTTATTCTTGATATTTTTATATATCTTTGCAAGTCTCTCTGGTGCCAAATACTAGCAATACATCATTTTATAATAATTTTCTAGAAGATCATAGCAACATACATTTTTAACATCCTTGGTCCATAATTTTTCCCATTGATTCATATGTATATTATATCCAAAGTTTCTTGTCCAGCTGATAATATATTCTTTCACTTGCTCGTTTTCCATCACTAACTTCAACAGAAAGTTGTACCTTTTAGCAATCGAATGATAATCATTGGTATGTAATAATGATTCTAAATCTGATTTGCTCTTCCCAAATTCTTTATTCTTTTTATCTTATTTAAATCTTAAATAAAGGTGTCTATATGGAAGGCTTTGCATAATTGCACAGTTATCTTCTTATAATTGTTATAGTGATTTCATTGTACAGTCTTGATCTTTTCTTTCTAATAGATCATGGTATGTTAACCACTGTTGATCAGCTCTCATTTCTATTCTGTAAAAAGTCTCTTGTGGAGAAATCCAAAAAGACGTCTGTGAATACAATCTCATTTTATATTTATTCCAGAATTTCAATAAGGCATGTCTAATGCAATGATTATTAAAGGCAACATTAACCTTCATGTTATCGTGCCGTAAGTGCCACTTAAATCTTAAATCATGTCCTCCTAAGTTGATAAGTTTGTTATCTTTTAGCATAATCCTTTTTTAAATCCAAGTCACACATGAAGCTGCAAAATAAATTTTTAACTTTGGTAGTCCAGGGCCTCCCTATTCTTTTGAATCTTGTAAAATGTATTTCACTCTGGGTTTCTTACTTCACCAAACAAATTGGAGCAAATCTTTTTGCCATTGTTTGAATGGTGTTTCTTTGTTCAAAATTGAAATCATTCGAAATAGAAGTATCATCCTTGGAAGAACATTTATCTTTATTGTTGAAATTCTCTCCAGTAAGGACAAATTCAACTTCTGCCATTTATCCAAATCTTTCTTAATCTTACTCCATGTCTTCACATTATTATTTTCAAATAATTGTTTTGAATTTCCAGTTAGATCAATACCCAAATAATTCCTTTTTTTTAAAATTTGAAAACCTGTTGTTTACTATAATTCATTCTTTTCTTGAGTCCTCATATTCTTAGTAAATATTTTTGTCTTTTCCTTATCCATCAAACTAGTTAAGGTTCCAAATTCTTTTATTCTTTCTTGCAACTTCAGTGTTGATCCTAGTAGATTTTCCAGCATAATCACTAATCATCAGCGAAAGCTCTTAGTTTAACTTTTAGGTCCAGTTATCTCATATCTTGCCTGAAATAAACAAAAGAGGTGACAGAGGACAT
This sequence comes from Cyclura pinguis, assembly GCA_030412105.1. Taxonomy (NCBI): domain Eukaryota; kingdom Metazoa; phylum Chordata; class Lepidosauria; order Squamata; family Iguanidae; genus Cyclura; species Cyclura pinguis. Next base: position 127,906,320 of record CM059599.1, read on the forward strand.
CCTTGTCTTGTCCCTTTAAAAATTCCAAATTATTTCATCATTTCTCTATTTATTATTTTTGCAAGCTGATTTGAATGTATTGATCTGATCCAAGTTAAGGCATTAGAGCCAAAGTTCATTAATTCAAGAACTTTAAAAAGAAATTGCTACTTCAGATTATCAAACACATTTTCTGCTTTTAAAAAAAGTAACGTGCCTTGCTCTTCATTATGATTTTCAAAATACTCTATATTCAATTCTGATATTGCCTTTTTATCTTTCTGGTAAGAATCCACTTTGATCTTCATTTATATATCTCTTTAATATACTCTTCATTCTTTCAGCTAAGATCAAAGCAAAAATCTTGGTGACATTATTTCGTAAAAAAATTGGCCTGTAACTCTAAGGTAAAGTTAAACCTTGTCCTTCTTTTGGAATCAAAGTAGTATTAGCTTCTTTCCATGAATCCAGAATTAATCCTGTAGTTTAAACATCATTCATTACTATTTGTAGAGGTAACAGCAGTTCTTCCTTCAAAGTTTTGTAGTAGGGAACTCCAAGTCCATCTGGGTCTGGAGTCTTCATTAATTTCAGTTTTTGATAGCCTGTACGGCCTCTTCTAGTGTTATCTTCTGATTAATCTGTGTTGTCCCCCTCTTCTGTCAATTTAGGAGGGTGTTGCCTCTTCAAATATTCTTCAGTCCCTGTCTCTATATATTTGTTATTGAATATCATTTTGAAAAATACTCATGGAAAATCCTTTGTAAGTCTTTATCCTTGTTAAATTCTTTATGACCTTTTCTTAGTTTCAGAATTATTCTTTTCTGTCTTTCTTTCCTTAGTCTATATACTAGCCATCTTCCTGGTTTATTTGCAAACTCAAAATAATTCTGTTTCAAAAACTTCAACTTTTCAGTCGCCAGCACTGATAATTGATTTCTTAACAGTCTCAATGTTTTTCAAGATTGCTTCATCTTCTGGGAATTTCTTTAATTAAGCTTGTTTGATTTTAATTTCTTCTAAAATTTTCAGTATTTTCTCTGTTTTCTTTAATATTCTTTATTTATTCAAATGAAGTATCCTCTTATATATATCCTCCCAAACTGATCTGATATTAGTTCCTTTATTTTGATTTCTTTAAAAAAAAATTCTCTAATGTCTTTGTTCTGGACAGTATTTCTTCTTTGGTCATCAAAGATTCATTTAGTCTCCATCTGAATTGTTTACTTATCTTTCTAATCCATATCATCACGGGATTGTAATCAGAAAAGGTCTTCAGCAGTATTTCAGCTTCATAAATCTTATCAATACAAGTTTTAGAAACCCGTATCGTATCTATTCTTGAGTGAGATTTATGTCTATCAGGAAAAAAGGTATAGTCCTTCTCATTCAGATGTCTAAATCTCTATATATGTACAGTTTCTAAGTTACCCAGTTTTCCAAAAAAAAAAAATCCTTTGGTAGTCAGCCTTCTGACTTTCTGATTTCCTTTGAGGAAGATCTATCCAGTTGTGGAGACACTACTCAATTCCAATCCCCCATTAAACACCAATTATGATAGGACAGTTCAGTTTACATAACATTCAAATTTTTGAATTAACTTTCCCTTCTGTAAAACCTGAACATAAACCTCCACCACCAAAATTTTCTCCTCGTTTGTAGTAATTTCTACTCCCACAAATCTGCCTTCATCATCCACAAAAATCAATTTTGGAGACAATTTGTTTTAACGTATGAAACAACCCCATTTTCTTAGATTGTGCAGTAGAAATAAATTTTTCACACGCCCCCTTTTTGTGAATCAACAATTTTTGATCTCTCCTATGAATACAAGTGTCTTGCAAACAAACAACATCCAAGTCAAGTTTATTGAGAGAATGAAAAATCTTTTTTTTCTTCTGGGGTGTATTCACCCTGTTTATATTCAAAATAAAAAAATGTGTAATTCCTGTTAGGTTTCAGGTAAAGAGAAGCCCAGCTTAGTCTTCGTTTTTGCTTTTATTGAAAGATATCTCATTTTAATTAATTAATGTCCTTTTTCCTAGATGTAAGTTAAACAGAATATCTATACAGTGACTTGAAGGGTTTACATTGACTGCTTAGAGTTCTCAAACTCTTAAAGGACGAGTGCATGGGAGTGCATTAAAGCAGCCTTTTTACTCTGGAGGAAGCCTTGAAATAATTTCCAGCTCTCAGGGAACCCTTGCATAAAACTTATATTTACAGCTGAAAAAAGCCCCCATCCCATCGTGATTTCTGTCAGGACCTACAGGAACCAAGGGTTCCAGGGAAGTTTTATTGAGAAACCCAAAGTTAAAGTAACCAGATGTTTTTGTCTAAAAATCAGTTGTAGTTGTTGCTATCAGTTGCTGTCATTTAATATTATTTAATATAACTTTTCCCTGTTAATGCATATTTAATTTGGGTTAAGTTTATCCTTTTGGGGCAGGATTACTTCCTCTTTGAGAAGTAATATTTAACTGGAATCTCTTTTGGTAGAAGTATACATCCCAGAATTTCTTTTCCATTTGCTACATTCTATCTTGTATGGTAGCTTCCTGGAACCTATTTTTACTGCTTCTATAGAATTCCAATCTAGGAACAATCCCTTCTACCATTTTCCCCAGACATGCCTGAATACCTTAGTATTGAGCTCTTAAAGCAAACTGGTTTGCTGTTTGGAGGGAGGTTTAAGACAACTGAGGTATCATTGGGCATCATTAGGTTTAGTGGTAATGTGGTATGGTTGCAAGACTTAAAATAACTGATTACTGTTTTAATCACCCCAATTTTCTGTGTTAACCAGCACAAGGGGTAAACGGATAAAACTTTGAAGCTGTGGATAGGTCTAGAGAGACAGAAAAAAATCACGGGGGACACCCTAGTATCTGAATGCTTTTCCTCCAGAAAAATAGGGGAAAAAGGATTATTGAATTTTTTTTTTAAATGATGAGTAAAACATTTAGCACAGTGTTTCCATATATTTACTCCACTAAAATTATTTCTAAAAACTATGTAACCAGAAAGGTACTATGTAAATTATGTACAGAAGCAGATCATTACAGTTACGTCTTGCTTCCCTTTTCTCAGTTACTTTTCTGGGAATGAATGTTTTATGTTTGCTTGACACTAGGGAGAACTAAAGAAAACAAAAATCATTTTCTTTATTTTACTAATGCTAATGGTTTCTTCTGTTTCATTATAAAAGGAGAAGGATGTTGAGGTAGAATCATAGAATCATAGAGTTGGAAGAGTCCACAGAGGCCATCCAGTCCAATTTCCTGCTATGCAAGAACATACATCAAAGCATTTCCAACAGATGGCCATCCAGCCTCTGCTTAAAAACCTCCAAAAAAAGGAGACTCCACCACACTCTGAAGCAGCATATTCCACTGCCGGACAGCTCTGACCGTCAGGAAGTTCTTCCCGAGGCTCAGGTGGAATCTCCTTTCCTGCAGCCTGAATCCATTGCTCCTTGTCCTAGTCTCTGGAGCAGCGGAAAACAAGCCCGCTCCCTCCTCGACATGACATCCCTGTCAAATATTTAAACATGGCTATCATGTCCCCTCTTAACCTTCTCTTCTGCAGATTAAACATACCCAGCTCCCTAAGCCATTCCTCATAGGGCATGGCTTCCAGACCCTTCACCATTTTGGTCGCCTCCTCTGGACACGCCCCAGCTTGTCAATATCCTTCTTGAATTGGGGTGCCTAGAACTGGACACACTATTCCAAATGAGGTCTGACCAAAGCAGAATAGAGTGGTACCATTACGTCCCTCAGTCTAGACACCATACTCCTATTGATGCAACGAAGAATGGCATTGGCTTTCTTGGCTGCCACGTCACATTGCTGACTCATGTTTAGCTTGTGATCTACCAACACTCCTAGATCCCTTCCGCACGTACTGCCATCCGGCTGCACATCCCCCATCCTATATTTGTGCATTCCATTTTTTCTGCCTAAGTATCGGACCTTACATTTCTCTCTGTTGAAATTCACTTGTTCGCTTTGGCCCAGCTCTCCAGTCTGTCAAGGTCATTTTGAATTTTGATCCTGTCCTCTGGGTATTAGCAACCCCTCCCAATTTGGTGTCATTTGCAGATTTGATCAGCATGCCCTCTATTCCTTCATCCAAGTCATTGATGAAGATGTTGAATAGCACTGGGCCCAGGACAGAACCCTGTGGCACCCCACTAGTCACTTCTCTAAAAGATGCTGACTGCTCGGGGGTCGCATAACTAGTTAACATGCCAGAGTCTCGTTTGTTCTTGGAATTAACCAGACAAATCACTCCACCAACTAAGAACAACCATGCGCCGCCGCCACCACGGCAAAACAATCTTCAGTTGTTTAGAAAGTGAATAATCTTAAGGAAGTGAAATGACTTACATTGGAGACTGCATGATGGGCATAGGGAGAAAAGTACTTCAGGACCAAATTCAGTGAGGACCTTTGATTTCTTAGTGTTCTTTGCCAGACCAAAGCTGAAACAAACGAACTATCCTTAACCATTGTCTTGTCTCCATTAGTTAGTTGTTTACAGGGATATGGTGGGATAATCCACACTGTTATTTTAGCTAAGCATGGGGAGAGTGTCAGATGGAATAGCCATGTGTCACTGTAGTTTCAGCTCAACATAAAATGAAAAAAAGAAGTATGCATGTGCACAGTTTATTATGGAGGGTGAGTCTGAATCCCTTTCACAGGACAGATTACCTCAAAGAGTGAAAGGACTCAGGTCTTTCTGGAAGCCGTGTTGTCTTGTTTTGAAGTCATTTCTCTGTAATGGGTCTATGTGGGAATGGCGGTGATTGATCATTATGAGAAAGAAAGGCTAAGAAACGTTGCTTGAGACTTAAATCCAAATGTCTGCTGAACCATGAGAATCACAAAGTAGATATACCATACTTCCCTGAAGCTGCTGCTTAGTGTCAGGCTGGTAAGTGAAAAAAACAGCCATGATCCAGGACCTGAGCATCCTGGCCTAGCTTGTATTACAGAGACTATCTGGATGAAATTGGGCAATTAACTTCTCCCAGCTCTCTTTACCTGGGTTTCTTCTGAAGGCCGGGGGCAGCGGGGAAGTTGCACTACTCTGTCATGATTCTGTCTCCAATACTATGTGTCCCTCCTTGCAGTCTGCTGGATAGGAATGTGTTTTTGAAGGTGGGTGGCAGGGGTAGAATAGGCATTCTTTTGGTGTGCTACACACCCATTGCTCAACAGTCTCTCTTCCTGAACCATCTGAGTTGTTCTCAAGTTTGGAGTTGGAGTCCTCAGGTTTCCTGTACTGGCCTCAACATGCATTCTAAGACTGCCCTTTTGGGAGTGGCTTAGGACTTCATGTCCTCCATGATAACCATGTATCTATCTCAAGTAGTATCTGATGCCACCCATGCTACAGGACTCAGTTTGGACCTAGTTTTGTGTGCTGGACAAAAGGATGGTGATTAGGATGTGGAGGAGCTTTTCATAATTCTGTTTTAATGGGCAGATCACTATGTAGTGAGGTTTAGACACACTTGTGCTTAGAGCCTTTGGGGGCATGTGGATACCCATAAATATCATTTGTCTTAGGAGGCTTATGAACCTGGATAGATTCCTGAAAGTTTTGGAGGAGTTTCATATTGCCTTGGCTGGTGATCCTGTTAAAGTCATGGGTGATCTTGGGAATAGGAATATAGGTAGGTTGAAAGACACATTCACTCCCGAGTGTCCATTCTCATGGGGAAGAGCCAGATGAGTCCTCAATTTATGAAATAACTGGTGGCAGTGAAATAAATGAAATGAACATTCCAGAACTTTTTATTACTTTCTGCATGGAGAGAAAGCCCCCCAGAGTACCTATAAAGGAGAGACAGGTAGCACCAGTCAGTTCCTGCTGCTGCCGCCACCATTGCCAGGTTGTCCTAGCTGCTGCTGCACTTGTGGGACTGCTGGAAACTACTACTTCATTAAAGATGTAGACCCATGAAAGTGACTTAACAATTTCTGCCAGGAAGTTCCACTCAAATCAGCTGGAAGCAAGTAGGAAATCTGGCAACAGAAACGCAGTCCTGTGGGGCAGGCCTGCCACTGAAGCTGACTCTTTTGAAAGGACAGGAAATGAGGGATGCCTTTAGAAAGGATGACCATTCCAAAACAAAGGAAGAAAATGCTTTCAGGAATGTGATGTGCAGAAGCAGAATTGTCAAGAATTGTGCTTCAGGCTTAGAGCTACACAATCAATTCCAAGCTCTCTCCTTAATCAGTGATTATGAGGCAGAGGAATAGGGACGAAAGCCTCACATCTCTGAAGACATGGAGGCAACCATTAAAAGCTATATGGATGGAAGAAGCAGTGTCTGTTTCCAGAGGAAGAAGTGATATCTAGCGGTAGTAGGAAATTTCTTCTTGAGAGGAACAGAAGTGGTGGTGCATGGGTCTGATAAGATGTCCTGATTAAGGAGATATCCTGAGAAGTGTACTGGGGTACAGATTGTTATGGCACAACTCTTTCTTTTGGAAGGATATAGTCCTTTGTGTAGATCCATGACTTACAGTATGGGAAATAGGTTAAGAGCTTTTGGGTAAAAGGATTGTACCCTGGGCCCAGTGTTGTTTAGATAGTGTTGATTAGATTTAGATAATGGAATAGAAGGCACCTGTGTCATATTTGCAGATGATACTGAGGGTGCGGGGTAGCTAATATCCCAGAGGACAGGAGCAGGATTCAAAATAGCTGACAGATTGGAGAGCTGGAACAAAACTAACAAAATACATTTTATCGGCTATAAATGTAAGGCACAAATACAGGCTGGGTGATATGTGGCCTGAAACCGGTACATGTGAAAAGGATCTAGGGGTCTTAGTAGACGACATGCTAAACATGAGTCACCAATGTACCTGCCTACAACAGGAAGGTAAACAGCACCATACTGAGCATGTAAGAAGTCTGAGCATCAGAATTCTTTACTGAGCATGTGTACATAGCAAAACAGAGAGAAAAAAGGAAATCAGACAAGTCTGCTCCAGTGTTACCCTCAGTGAGTTTTTTGAAAAATGGATCTAGAGATTTGGCCACCAAATCATAAGAAAATCATAAGAAAAATGGGAACCTGGTGAAATTAAAAAAAAAAAAAGGTACATCTTGGAAGAAGCTTTCAGGTGGTGTCTAGAAGGTTCAAAATGTATGCGTTCACATACGGAAAAAACATTTTTTCTGTTTGTCTTTACTGAATAAGAAACATTTTGTCACAAAGTTGTAGCTATCTATACATCCTTAATCTTTGACATTTAAATTTACACCAGAATGCTTTATTTTCTCACTAGAGATAAGTAACATATTTTGAGATTATAATTTGGAAATATAAGATGTGTTTAATTTTAGTTACCCTCAAAAATTAAAAGGAAGAATTGCCAGAACCTTTATGTATTAAAGTACAAGACAGATAGTTATGAACTGAAAAAGTAAAATGTTTTAATGTGATGTAAAATAAAATGTGGTTTGAATGTTGTGCTGCAGTTTGGAAGATTCAGGTTCATGTTCTCATACAACCGTAAAATTCACTGGGTGGCTGTCAAGTGCATGCTATTTATTATGACCTCTCTAGGTTTTTGTGAGAACTAAGTGTGGAGGAGGAGAGCCAAGCATGTTACTTTGAGTTTATTGGAGGAAAGGTGGGGTATAAATATAAATAACAAATATCTGTGTTTTTCCCCAGTTTTTTTCCTCTCACAAAGCAACTAAAGGAGGATTTATGTACAGCAATAACTGCAAATACAGCCCAATTCATCTAAATGGGCATGTACAAATACTGTAGATTCAGCTTAAAAATCCGTACAGGTGTTTTTGTATATCAGATATTTTTTATAGTTCCAAAGCACAGTTAGAATCTTTATTTTATTTCGTGGTTTAGAATATGATAGTTTAATTGATTTCCAGTTTAATAGATTTAGACTGGGGTGGGCAAAGTGTGAGCTGTGGTCTGCATCTGGCCCCCAGGGCTTTTTTATGGGCCTCCCAGAGGTAAAAATATTTTTGTCAATTTTGTTTGGAAAAAAAAAGTTGGTTTGATCCAGAACGCCTTCAAATGCACTATAGGAGGTGTGGAGAGCAATTTTACCACATTTAGAGCCCCCTGGGCTTCAGGGATCAAAACCATTTTTTCTTTTTTTTCCTTTTCTTTTCTCTTTCTTTCTTTCTTTCTTTTTTTTTTTTTTTGCCAAGAAATGCTCCAGAATGTTCATGAGGAGGCATGGCGTGCATTTCCATCACATTTAACCCAATTTAGGCACAGAAGAGGCTTTTTTTGCAATCTAGAAATGGTGAAAATTTCCTCCTATCCTCTAGAGGTATTTGGGGCAAAAAGCCTCCCCCCCCCCCCCGGAACAGGTATGGTCCTCCCAAGTTCTCTTAGAGAGCTGTTGCAGCCCCCTTGCGTTCCACAGTGGCCGGCTCCTTTTAGACCAAACAGCTAGTAAGACAGCTTAGAAGGAAATGGTCTTTGCATCCAGGTAATCATTCTCTATTCTATTCCAGGACCCTCATTTTTTTTATTTTGTTAAAATAAAAGATTTATAAAATGCATGCTATTTATTATCAAATACCTTAGTGCATCATACAATAATTGTTACATTTTTCATTTCTCACTATATTTCTATCTTACTGTTTATAAAATATGCATTACCTATTTATATACCCAATATAATTAAAAACATTAGTATCATTAGGCATTATTCTCATCTTTGTGATTGTTCACTATTCTTGTGTGATTTATACTTATATTTTATGTTTATATGATATAGATTTAATAATTGAAACTACATTGAACAACAACCCCAACTTCAAAGGATTAATCTTGTAAGCCTCTAGTTGCCAGTTCTCCCCATTTCTTTTCCCATATTCACATTATACAATCCCAGTCTTGATGTACTTTATTCAGATATACCAGGCCTCTCATAAAGGTTCCTCATCTGTTCCAGAAAAGCCTTTTCTACAGAAACTTCTGCTGGGGTTTACATAAAATTAGTAAGCTAAAGAAAGGGGTAAGGTAAGGAGATGAGCCAGCAAAGTATTGTTTCCCGCTTGGCCTCAAAAAACTGCTGTGTGACCTTGGGTGTCACACAGTGACATACTCTCAACCCCAGAGAACCCTGTGATAGGTTTGCCTTCGGGTCAGGGTAAGCTGGAAACAACTTGAAGGCAAACAACAACAAAGGAGATGAAATTACAAAGGAAGGAGAAAGGAAAAGCAAGAGGGAATTTTGGTGGGGTGGGTAAGAAATAGTGTTTTCTTCTCTACAAAGCTCAAAACGGGGTTGAGGAACAGGGGAGTAGGAAGTGTAAAATCATGAATGACATCATGGATCACCTTCGTTCTGATAAGGCTTCTAGTATAGTAATGTAATGCTCATTTAAACAATAGTTTAACATTAGCTTAATTGTTTAAAATGTCCTTTCAGTGTAAATATAATTGAATTAGATTTTTTAAAAAAGCATATTACCTATTAACTCAGTGTGTTAACCCTTTTCTACTAGCTTTTTAATGCCTGAACGGAGCTTCTGTTTTCTTCAGAAAATTGTGTGCAACCCACTTTTCATTCCCACCACATCATTCCAACAGTACTGCCTACTCTCACCCTGTCAATTAATCGTTGTTTATCTGTTAAATTCACTCCACCCAGTGTTCAGCACATCACTCAGTTTTTCCAGGCACTTCTAACCATAGTTACTATCCATTTTTACACTGCAATACAATATAGAAACACAAACTATTTTTACAAGTTTTGTAACATCAGTCATGGTGGGAGGTCTCCACAGGTGGCCACCATAGCTGTGGGAACCATGCTGGTAATTGCTGGTGTTGAAAGTAATGAGCTAGGTGGACTAATATTCTGTCTTGATTTAAAAGAGTTTCCTATGTATCATGCCCCATTAGTTTGTTGAGTGCTGTTAAATACCATACAAGGTCAGTTTGGGTTTAAGGTTGCCCTGTGCTTGCCATCTTCACTGCAAGGCAAACTGTCTTACTTATAGCCAAGAAACACCTTAGTATCTTAACATTGTCTGTATTGAAGTGTTTGTAGTCATTGCTTTTTGTTAAAAAGACACCCAGTCTACAAAGCCATTTAACTTATTCCTTGCTCTCTTTGTTACCTTGTATTGTGGAATTATTTATAAGTATTCATGGTTTTAGCATAGATTCTTTCTGTGTACTTGGTTTATGAGGGCTTACCTGCAAGGCTATGTGCTTCTACCTGTGGCCTAATAATGTATTGTGTCCAATATTATATTGTATTGGATTATCCAAGAGGAACTACACTGGGACTAAAAAACTTTCAATTTAAGATGAGTTCAGTTGCTTACAAATTTGCTCATGCCTCTAAAGACATGTAGATGTTAGGTATGGTTAGTAATTGTACCCCATGCAAGCAGTAAACATTACTTTATTGTAGTCGTCAACCAGCGAAGGAAAGGATCATAGCTGAAAGACAGTGAAGAAGTAAGGATATATGGAAGCTTAGTTGTAAGCAAGAAGATAATGTGTATGTGTAATGGTGGAATATTTTTTTTCTGCACTGGGCAGGTGTGGGTTTCTTTATTTAAAATACATCCCTTGCTCTTCAGCTGAAAAATCATTCAGTGTGACTTATATAACATCAGTTAAAAATCTTGCCCACAAGCTTTGCCTAACAGAAAGCAAGAGAATGAGGCGGGAAAAGAAAACAAGCAATCTCTGGCACCATAATATTTTAATTGCACATTACTAATAAGGGAAAGCCATAATTGGAAAAGATAGAGCAGTATAGGATCCGAAGGGGGTCTGTTGGTAGAGCAAGTGAAGTGGGCGTGTTTCTCTTCTCTCTGCTCACTGACTTGAGTACTTTTTGTGCATTGGTTTGACTGTGTGTGAAGATGAGCTACCTGTCACTGATTACATCATAAGTTGTTTCCAATAGATACCTGATGCACTTGGATAAATGGCATTTGCATGTGGCAATAAATAATGAATTTGTTTTTGTTCCAATGAAGAGAGGAGAAGAATCTTGAAGCATGGCTTGTCTCCACCTACTCTCCAACAGGCAGGAACCGGAAGTTGTTTTGAGGCAGGCCTCTTGTTGGGCACTAAACCTCTAGGGGGAGCAATCCTCTTCACATCGTCAGTTCTAGTTCCTGCTTTCACTCCAGCAGCAGCTTGCTCTGATTGTGCGCGCCCCCCCTTCAATTTTCTTGCTGTTTCTCTTTCTCTCTCACACACGCACGCACACACAAAAACCTCTTTTCTTTTCTATTTCTGTTGCCTTTTCACTGTCTTCCTTATATCTGCTTTTCTGCCTGGTGCTTGTTGTCCCCTGCCTTTCTCCACTCTGCTTCTGGTAGTGACTACGTGGAGGAGGGGATGCAGTGATCCATGGAGGAGAATTTTAGTTTGTGCATAACATGGAAGACCGCAGACTGTCAGCTGCTCCCTCAATCTCGTTCCTCTGAGTGGCACCCTTATTTGGAGGGTGAGCAGTCAGGCAAAGAAACCTGTGAATAGGTTAAGTGAAGGAGATTCCCTCTGCATTGCCTGCGTGTGTAAAAGCCACACAGCGGAACAGGACTCATGGACCACACGATACCTGATGGCGGATGTGAGTATAGCCAGCCCCTTTTCCCAGAGGGATTCTCCGTCCCCCACTGGAATTTCTAGTGTGGTTGTGAAGCTTAGTCAGTATGGAGACCTTACCACCCACAGCCCTCAGACCCTGACAGCAGCAGTGGAGATGCTTTCCGAGCACCTCCCACCAGCATCACTAGTCATGCAGGTGTCATGGTGACTGCCAGACCACCCCCTTCTCTTTTGCCATCAGCCATATGATCCCAGAGGGCTTAGAAGTAGGCCTCAGCCACCGTCTTTATTGTGGGCACGAGTCCCAGAAGAGGCTTGACACTGAAAGCATGGTCAGTCTGTCTGCTGCAGCCTGGAACATGGAGAATTTGCTTGCCATGGGGGAGCACCAGCCAAACTGGGTATCCAGCATGGACTCTTTGAAGTCTAAGGACCTTGGAGAATTGACCCAGGACTTCAGATGCCTCATAAGAGAACAGTTACCATTCCCAGGGCCTGGATTCTACTCTGTGGGGCTCCTGGGGATGGTGGCGGCAAGTAGTTTATTTTCCAGTTTAGATTCATCTGAAGGGCTCCTCCCCACCAGATAAGGAGGGCTAGCCCAGCAGGCCCACCCCACAAGAGGCACCTTTATTTACTGAATTTATACCCTGCCTTTCTTCCAAATGGGAGCCAAGGCAGTTATATCAATAACTTGACCCCCTTGCCAGTGGAAATTGTTTCTCACATGAAGGGATTCCCTTATCTTTTTCCTCACTGTGGTCTATTCCTAATGGCTGAAGGAGGCTAGTTCAGATATGTCTGAGGTGCTGACTTCCTCAGAGAAGAGCCAATGGGGGAATCCAGGCAGGGCTTGCAAGTAAGATAATATTCCTCCACTATGCAGTCTCATGGACCTCTAGTACCAATTCTGTTAGGAGGCCAGAGATGAAGCTGAGGACAAGACAGCAGCAAGCCTATCAGCAGTGCCATGGAGGCTCAAGGGACAAAACTGCCAGGCGTGTCCTGGAGATGGAAGTTCTTTGCTTCAGCCCATGGACTGAGGCAGCCTGAGACCACTGTCTTTCTGCCATGGGCTGAAGCAAAGAATTAGGGATACCAATCCACTCCCTCCCACGGGTAGAAAGTGGAACCAAATCTCTGGTAAGAAGTATAGGGAGTTTCAGAAGGTTGTTTCCTAGGAGTCAGCCCTTCCCCCAAGAAAAGAACTGCCTGTCTAGGGGGGAGAGCAATGGATACAGTATCTTTCTCTTAAGGAGAGGTTCTTCTCAGTATTTGAAGAGGTCATGAGTTTCTAATCAGAGACAAGGAGTCACTTCCATCCATAAGGGACTTTCCAACATTCTTTCTTCTGAATTTACTAAAATAAAAAGAGTAGTCCATCCCAAAGGAGTTGCCCTCCTTTCTCTCCCCACACCCTGTGAGGCTGTGAGGATATTTACCAAGGACAAATGGAGAAGTGCAGGTTAGCTGGTCTAGGTAGTTACATTCTAAATAAAAATTCTCTTAGAATGGGCTCTCAGGCTGGGAAAATGTGGTTTTGCCAAAGTGTCTGTTGGGTTTTCATAGCCAAGCAGAATTCGGGTCCTGGCCTCCCAGAGTACTGCTGCAGTGCTCAGGCATCTGCTCGATACTCCCTGTTAGCATGCGTACTCAGGTTACTTTTTAAAACTGAGGATAGTTGGTTTTCCTTTCATCAACAGATATTTCTTGAAAGAATTTTTCCCTTTGCTATTCTATAACAGAAGGATAACCCTATTAAGTCCTTTGTCAGTTGTGCACAATCCTTTGGTCAATAGTTTACTTATTATAGAATGCCCCCAGTTCTTCAAATAGAATACCCTAGGAGCAGGGGTGCCTATCCAGGGTGCTACAAAAAGTATGAAAAAAGCCCCAGTAATAACTTGTACTTTAGCCTGACCAAGAAGTCTATGGAGCTTAGGGATAGTTAACATGGGAATGCGCTTCCTCCCCTTTCTGATGAGCCCGGACCTTCGTTTTGAAAGTGAAGGCCCAGTGTCTGGACCTGGAGGGGCTATAGCTTCAAGTGTGGCTGATGAGAAGTGCATGCTACAGTGGATTTGTGCCCCTGCCTCTCAAGTTCCTCCAGGTACAGGTAGACAGAAGCCTCAGGCTGAGCACTGTCATTCCTCCCTGGGTGGGCAACAAGGTGCTAATGCACCCTCATATCTGTAGATTTATAATGGGGTCATCCCTCTGGGCCCCTCCAGTGGTTCACAGGTTTTTCCATCATGGGATCTGCACACAGTGTTTGAAAGTGCTTACAATATATCTCGTCAAGCATCACTTAAGTACCTTCCTTTATTAACAACCATCACATCAGCATGCAGTCTCCAAAGTGGGAACCCTGTCACCAAGACATGAGCTGTACCAGATAACACCAGACTCAATCTGGCTGCATCTAGATCCCTCCTACATACAGAAAATCAACCTATCAGTCCACTGGGAGCAGGAAGTAATATAGCCTTCTGTCTACCCTAAGCCGTCAAAACCTCTGGAGGGGATATGGCACATCTTGGATGTCCGGCAGATGAACAGGGTTTATCTGAAGGGGATAGTCAACATCAGAAGGGATTACTTCTTGTTTGTTTCCTTCAATCAGGGTATACTAGAAAAAAAAATTCCTCATTCATGTGCAGCAGGTGGATTAGAGGCTGTATCACAGACTGCTATGAGGTGATGAAAGTATCATTTCTGTGACCATAGAGGATTGGTTCATGTTTGATTCATAATTGGTTCTGGATGCAGATAGGAAGGCAGAATACCTCCCTGAAGGCTGCATACCTGGGGGTTACCTGGTAGTGTCCTTCTTCCTTGTTTGATTGTCGCTGTTGACCTTGAATACATTCCTGATTTGGCAGTGTAGCAGTTCTTGTTTACTGTGGGTTAAGAAGTCACTCACCTGGGTTTTTCTCAGACCTCTAAAGCTGTAACATGACTGAGCATGTGGAGAGGGTTGTCCCTCGTAGAGGGCTTCCTCAAAATAACTTCCTGTTCCTGCCTGTTGGAGAGTAGATGAAGACACGACCTATGCTTCAGGTTGCTTGTCCCCTCTTTCACTGAAAAAGACCATCTTGCAGGTAAGACAGATGGTTCTTTTCCTAGCAATGCATGCTATATTTTTCTGGATATAGAATATAAAAATCTTACAGCAGAAATGTTATGGGAAGGAAGACATGCAGAAAGAAGACACTTTTCATAGAAAAGAAATGAGTCAATGGGAAGACCCATTGTTAAAAGAATATGATTACAATTCATAGTGCTTGTGTTTATAAACATTTGCTGTATAAACAGAGTGGATGAGGTCAGAAAGAAAAAGAAAAAACTGCAAAATTTCATCTTCCTACCAAGATGTTACAAAGAATGCAGAAGAACCATTTCTATAAACAGATTTTCTTTTCTGCACTCTTGCAGCTCCCTTAAAACTAGCTCCAGAGGGTTTCTCTCCTATTGACAATAGGTTTCCCAGGTGTATATAGGGCAGCAGTGGTGAAGGAGAGATCACCCTCTCTCGATTCTATTGTGTTGTCAGCTAAAGTCTAGCACTGGATACTACCCAAGGTTTTTAGTACTTTCTCTTAATGCTGAAACCTAAATAGGGTCTCATCTGACTGCAGAACTCCTATTTTAATAAGCTTAATTTTTCCCACTTATCATTCTCATACATACAAATATCAGCAGCAAATCCATAGATGAAGTTGGATAAAAACTTCGATGAATGAGAAAAATAGCTGGTAGAACTGCCATAAAATACTTGCACAGGTGCATGTCTCACTTACATAGTGGTGTAAAATCTGTGGCAGTTCTGATACCTTTATTTTTATAGAAGATTGTGGAAAAGATTGTACAACAGAATAATGGGTTGGATCTAGCTTCTGGTCATGCTTCAAGTAGACCTACTGAAATCAGTGGGACAAATTAATGATTGTAGACTGGTGTTGTGATAGTTTCTATAGCTTTACATCTTATACTTGCATAACAGTAAATTCCTTGTAAATGTTGCCAGAAGGAGTTGGGATGGACAATGAATTTTCCAACAAAACAGAACATTCCTGGGAGTGATTAAGCAGAAAGTTAGCGTAGTGTTGTTATTTGGAGATTGGTCTGAAGTGAGCAAGAAGCTTATTATTTTGATTTTGCATATGCTCAATACCCTTATCTGTGCCATAGGGATGATAATACAAACCTATCCTGCAGGGTTGTTAAGAGGATTACTGAGAGGGTATATGTGAAGCAGCTGGAATATTTTTGAGCTCTGAGTAGTAAGACTTCTCAATATTAATTAATACTAAATTGCTTTAGTGAGTTTGGATGCAAATATTGACATATTACTGGCAGTTAGCATGTATAATGATAAATCATGATTTCTGTAAACCAGAGTTTGTTGCTTAAGCGACAGATTGCCCAAATGAATCAGAGTTTTCTGCTCCATTTCTTGTTTGTTTGTTTTTTTTCCGCTCTTATTTGTCAATTCCTGTTTCAAAGTGGGTAACATACCATAGTTGTGAGAGTTCTTAATGCAGCAATAAACTACATGTTAGACTGTAGTTTGTGACTGGTTAAATCGTGCCATGATTTTACCATAATATTTGAGCAGCTTTAGTTTACATTTGATTATCCTACAGTGAGTAGAAATAGAAATTTATGTTAAGTTCATGCATGACTTGAAAATCATATTGTGGTTCTTTGGAGTAGAGAGGATTGTCATTTTGCATGGTTTTCTCCACAACTTGATACACTTAATACCATAGGAAAATGTTCTCAAGTGTAAAATACTGCTAACTTCTAAAAAAAGATTGTTTTTCCAGTTGATTTTTCTTATAATTAATGGTATTATAATTGAATATTTACTTTTTGTTTTCTTAATAGGTGAAATATTATAGGCATTTGGCACCTGATCACCTACTGCAGATTTGTCATCGACTAGGACCACTTCTAGAGCAAGAAATTCCCCAGAGTGTTCCAGGAGTCCAAACATTGTTAGGAGCTGGAAGACAGTCTTTGCTTCGCACAAGCAAAAGTATGCCAATTATACAGAATGCCTTTTATAGTTCTAGTGTCATACTTCTATACTTAATGTTTGTCTGTTTGTTTGTTTTAAATAATAAAACAGGCTGTAAGCATGTGGTGTGGAAGGGATCTGCTCTTGCTGCGCTGCACTGTGGAAGACCTCCAGAGTTGCCAATAAACTATGGCAATCCTCCTAGCATAGGTAAGAGCAACATTACACAAATGTGGAACATAGCAGTATTTGTTACTGTGGCAATAATATTTGACATACGCTTGTCTGTTGCTTCTTTCACTTTCTGTGGTACTGGATACTTCTGTGTATATTTGCACATCAAGTGTTCTCCCACGCCTTTGAAATGGTAGCACTGTTTCTGAAAGCTGTCCAACAAAGTGACTCTAAAAGGCTTCTGCACTTTCCCAAGTGTGTCATATCTTTGTCACCAGCAGTGTCCTGTGTTGGATCCCTTGATTAGCTGTTGATTTCTAGATGCTCTCTCTTTTCTTCCTACAGTTCCTCATTCTTTATAGTTAAGTAGCAAGACCCTGTCTCCCAAATTCCTTCCTGTCTGCAACCGGTAAACTACTGTGCAAGAAGTCCTCCGTGCATTGGAGATGACATGATCATATCTTTGCAAGCCGATATGAAAAATGGCTGAAGGAAAGCCATCACTCTGCACTGAATAGAAGTAGTGAAGGATTTGGAAAAGTAGTGGTGGTAGATTATTGAATGTACAAAAAGAACCTAAAAAAGAATTGGGCCAAATAGTGGTCTTGTTGCTCATTTTAACTGCACTCCCTTTTGTTTATGTAGAGATTTGGTTACCAGGTGTCTTCTCTCTCTTCATCTCCCTATCTCAGTTGGAAAGTAATTAATATTATACTTACTGATATTAAGAGTTGGAAGAAGGTGCCAGAACCTGATAATCTCTCTAAGTACCTTGGTAACTGTGTTTATACAGAAGTAAATGGAGACTCTCTTTTTATCCTCCCTCTTCTTTTCTTCTTCTTTTTTTTTTAAATCCTACCATGTTCATTAAAGAGTTATAAAATGATTTGTTGTTTTGTTTCGACTGAAGGGCAACACCACAAGATATATGTGGTTCAGTGTTGTTACCTCATACACATATGACTTGTCCTCTTCATATAGTTTTGCAGCATATTAAATCACAGTAGGGTTTTGAGCAGATTTTCACTAGAACTGTGTCCTTGGATTCCTTCACTATCCTTTTAAGGGATGACTTTTCCATCTCTTAAATGGAAATTAACAGTCTTTTAAAAAGAAAAGCACAGTGCTTCGAAGTGCTGTTTCACTGGAATCTTAGAACTACATGACAAGCTATCCTGTCATTTTAATTTAGAAATTAGGTGTATGTACTACCTGCCAAGAGGAAATTAGACACTATGGAAAAATAATCTTCCTGTGCACGCTTATAATATAGATTTGAATCCTTTGTTATGACTGTCTATAAAACTCTAAGTAACATAATATTTTAAGAGTTACTTGTGTTTGAATAAAGCGTAATTTATGAAATACTGTGTTAATATTTTCCTTGATTTCTGACCAAAGAGCAGTAACAATTTTACACTACTATATAACTGAGGTTAGCAAAGTGCCAGCTTCATAGCATCCCCATAGCACTGTAGGAGTCAAAAAAATTTTTCCTAGATTTTTTTTTGGGACCCCCCCCTTTTTTTTTTGCTCCAGAATACCTCAAAATGACTTGTAGGATGTGTAGAAACCATTTCCACCATGTTTGGAGCTGCCATTGACACCCCTCTGGAGTCAAACCAAATTTTGCATATTGTTTTCGGTTTTTAATGCACTCAAAATGACCCAAAATACCTTCTAGGGGCCAAAGAAGGCCCCTAATCATGACCCAAAAAGTGTGTTCAGGGGCATATTTTTTTCCCCAGGAGTGCATGCAATGGAGGTGTGGCCCTCCAAGGTTTCCTGTGCAGCACCAGTGTTCTAAAGCAAATATGGGAATTGTACAGATGATGTTAGACTGCAACTTCTAGCATTTTTCACTCCTGGCTATACTGTCAAAATCTACTGGGAACTGGAGATCAGGAACATCTGGAGGGCTGCACAGTTCCCATCCTAGTTCTAAGACCGAACACAGTGGCTGAAAATGAGCCATTGGCCAATATATTACAAATGATTTAAAAAAAAAAGAAGAAAAGAAATACATCAGCCAAATAACAGAAGCATTTTATCTTTCTTATCTGCTGGACAATAGGGACTCAAAATTGCAAACAAGGTTACTAGATTTTGTGCGTCTACCATTGCAGCTTGTAGGCAAATGACAAATCAGCAGTAGAGAATGGCAGTAAAGGACCAACTAGCCATACGACTTACAATAGAGTGAGATTCACATGTGGACTTAGATAATGTGCTCTGATTTACGTGTGGGATTACTCATAATCAGTTTTAGCTCTATTATTATCAAAAGGGAATTTTAAGTATTTATTGTATTGTACTCTACCCCGTTTTGCTTTTTTTATCTCATATATTTTATCTCTTTTACGGTAAAATCTGTTATCTTTATTTATGCTGGATTCTGTGTCATAGCAGTATCGGGAGTCTCCCCACTTCTGTAGCTGCAGGTCCTTCTGGGTCACTATGCCAATCTCCTGTTGGTACATCAGCCTTGTTTTGCATTGCTCTTCCAGCGACTGTGTTAGCTCCATTAATATCTACCACTGGTCCTCCAGAGTTGACCGCTACATGTATCTGCCAATATTTACTTCTGCTCTTACAACATCAGTTGTACCCTTGTTTCTGTGGTTGCTCGTGTGTGTGTGTGTGTGTGTGTGTGTGTGTGTGTGTGTGTAAGAGAGTGTTTGTGAGAGAGATTGAGAAAGAGAACTCACTTTCTGGAGTTAGAGAATTCAGATACAGAGTCAGAATGCCTGGAATGTACAGCTCCTGCTGTTGGTGATCACTCTGAGCCAGAGGTTCCAAGGCTGAGGCAGAGAAGTATGAAAATGAGGTCCAGCCACTTACTGAGAGAAGGAGGGAGGAACACTCTCACCGGCTCTTAAGTATAAGACTCTAACAACCGAATGCATATGGGGCCTTGAGCCACCTGACTATAAATTCTCCTGTGGTTTGCTAAAGGCTTTGTTGCTTACAACCATCCACTTTAGGGACTCAGTACTCTTTGGCATTCTGTGTTTTGTGGACTGGCTACTATTTATGGCTCTGCTTTACACCTTGTTGGCTTTGTTTATTTGGACTTCTGACTTCTGTGTGACTTCTGGACTGGCTGATAACAAATCTTTTCTCTCTTCGTCCTGCTGAGTGACTGTGACTGACCTGGACTGGCTGAACTATCTGACATCTCTTGCATCCTAGCTACCTGTTTCCTGGACACTTGTTGGCTGGAGCATAGAACATTTTGGGACATCCAGCTTCTGTGTTCTATCTGGCATTGGGTATACTTACCTTAGTGCTCCCTCACTATATGATTTTTCCCTCAGTTCCTTTTACCATAGTGTCTATTACCATACCATTCAGATCTGCTGGTCTGATATGTTTGATTCTTCTTCAGTACCCTAGTCAGAATCAAAGCCATCAGTACCATACAGTGCTCATTCTGTTACAAATTCATCTATTATGCAACATGCATTATCTTGCATGGAGTTATCTAGTACTTCTTGGGGGGATGACTGTGACTCCTATTCAGTATTGCTAGACTCTCCATCCCCCTTATGATGTTGTTACCCAGTTAGGAGGTGGCTAGTACCACCGTGCTGTCTCCAGCTGAAGACATTAGACCATATGCAGACCCAATGCCCATATGGCAAAGTTGCTTAGTTTCAGCTTGAAGATATTTTTCCACCTCATGTCAAATCTGGTCTTTCATCAGGTTGACTCTTAACAGTAGACAACCTGTTATGCTTCCTTGAGGCTTTGTGGGATCTTGTTGAGAAATTGTGGAACAAGCAAACCTTTGACTATG
Source organism: Cyclura pinguis (assembly GCA_030412105.1). Classification (NCBI taxonomy): domain Eukaryota; kingdom Metazoa; phylum Chordata; class Lepidosauria; order Squamata; family Iguanidae; genus Cyclura; species Cyclura pinguis. The sequence goes on from CM059599.1 coordinate 127,926,891, forward strand.
CCATGTACATAGATGAAGAATCTTTATCACATTCAAGACGAAGGTGCACCTTCCTTTTTCAACCCCTCTCCCCCAGCAAACTTGATAATAGTTGGAGGCATCTGGACTGGGAGGCCAAAAAACCTGATACCATGGGGCCATTGTATATATTCTTCTATAGATTCAGCTGCATGCATTAGTAACTATAAAGCATGTATGCTGCATTTCAGCAGATCTTAGAAGATATCTTCCTTATTGCCATATCTATTTGAGGAATGCAGAAAATGTTGCCACACATGCCTGTTTAACGTCTGCTGGAATGTCAGATGATACCAGGACCAGGAAGGAAGACCTTGCATTTGATGAGGTGGGGTAGTTGAGTGCTAAGACAGATGAAGCACTTGCTCATCCTTGTAAAGATCTCACCACAGCGAAGAGAATGGGGATTGCCAGTCTGCTCCAGCAGAAAAGATAGTCAACATTTTGGTGTCTCCCCTATTCTTTATATTCTTGTGCTGTCTTGCCTTTGAGATCCTTCAAAAGTACTACTCAATCCTCTTCTCAAAAGAGATCTTCCAGGTCCTCCAAACGTGACTTATTCTCATCTAGGAAATCATCTTAATCTTTGATACCTTAATTGACTTTTCCCTGGTTGTAACAAAGACCATCATATTTCTTATACCATGAAGCTGTCATTCTTACCAGGTCTTATCCAGTACTGTCTTACCATCTGGTACAACATTGCTACTGAACCTGGATCTTCTTCATTGTGCAAAGGGCATACAGCATTAAGTTCCACACACTCCCTCCCAGTGGGAGGTTTTCATGCAACAGCTTCATCAGCTGTTCTCATAGAGATAGTTTCAGTACTCTTGATTCAGTACTCTTGATTCAAGGTATTACTTTTTGGCCTTTCCACCATGCCAAGACTAATCACCAAGTGTATGACTATTATTGTAGCCTTTCTCTGTATCCATAGTGTCATGACCTTTTGTTACATAGACAACACATTGATCATGGCATTCTCTCAACAGAACTTGTGTCTAGATTTCAGCAAAATGATATCCCTGTTGGAAGACCTTGATCTTTATGTCAGCCTAGAACAGTCTCGTCTCATTCCTGCTCAGACCGTCCAGTTCATCAGTGCTGTTCTGTATTCAAAGCAGGTCAAGACTTTGTACCTTCAGAGACAGCTGCTTGAGAGTTGGTCATTCAAAGCCATTAAGTCCTCTGTTCATATCATCCAACAGTTTTTGGGTTTGATCACATCTATGACAGCCTTCTTGCAAATTGCTCATTTTTGATTCAGTATGCTACAGAATTGATTCTTACCCATTTTTGATCCAGAAAAGGACTTTCACTTCAAGCTTTTTCTGCTGTTTCTATCAGGCAGGGGATATCATCTGGTGGACCCTTCCTTGCAACTTAGCTGTGGGTGTACCTTTTTTGCCTTCCTCAGCCAACACTTTTCCTGACCACAGATGCCTTACTCTTTGGTGTGGCAGCACTGTGGCCATTTCCTCATTGATTCCAAACAGTTTAAAGAAGAGACCTATCTTCATATCAATGCCTTAGAAACTTTTAGCCATCCTCAAGGCATTCAAGATCTTTGAAAACCATCTACAGGGCTGTGTTATACAGACATTCACAATGTGACTGCTGTATTTTCATGTACACAAACAGGGTAGCCCAAGATCATTCTTCTGTGCATTATGTTTGATCTATAGGAGTGATGTAGCTGGATAAGAATAATTCCTGTCACAGTTCACCTTTCAGAGGAAGACAACACCCTGGAAGGCTTCCTCAGCAGACAGCTTGGAACAGTCCTTTCCAGGACTGTATTTTTGTTTCATTACTCACAGATGGAGGTTTCCTTGGATGGATCTGTGTGTAGCTTTCCACAACATAAATGCAAGGGTTTTTTTGACGCAGAGCAGGCGGGAGAAAACATTCTTCTAGGGATACCTTAATTCATGATTGAAACGGGCTGCTCTTGTGCCTTTCGCCCGTTTCCTCTCATACCAAGAGTTGTTGTAATGTTAAGAAACAATCAGGCCGATTGCATACTAATTGCTCTCTGACAGCTCAGGCAAGCATGCTTCACCATGCTGTTGCTGCTGTCCAGATGGAGATATTTGAGATTGCCTCTGCAAAGATTTCCTCACTGCTGAATGGTGCAGTTCTTCCCTGGACTGAAGTGTCTTCATTTCATGGCATGGAGGTTTCATCCTCCGTTTCTTATTACCTAAATGTTCAGTAGTACTTGAGGCTGCTGGAAAACCATCAACGTGTTGTTCTTACGAGATCAGTTGGAAACATGTTCAACAGTTTTTCTCAGACAGGCCAAAAAAAAAAATCCTTTCGTATTTTATCTCATTATTGTATTAGTGATAAATCTGACTGCTCTGTACGGTCTCCTTTTATTTTAGTTAGTATGATTTCCAGACTAATTTTAACAGCCTGATTATTTTGGATTGTTTTTTCCACATGAAAGGACAATATGTAAAACAAAAAAACTACCTGGTAGTCCTCTGGCTGATGTAAATAACTACGGTAAATTGATATTATAACCTGACAGATGATATCATGTTTGGTGTAGATTTTTGTGGATTTCAAAGAAATCTTCAAATAGGGCAGTTGTTGCTTACCAGCTTTGATATTCCATTATTATTTTCCATCTTTTAATAACAGTTTATTTTATTAGTGTCTTTTTAGTCAGCAATGAAGGAACGGAGTTGTTCATTACAAAGTAAATTGCTATGTTAATATGTTACTTTATTAAGCCTGGACTTTTTTCACACTAAGAAAGCTCTTGGCACAAACAGCTCTTTAGCTCCCTGCTTTGGCATGAACAAGTAAACACATGTGAAAGGGTCTTTCACAGGACTGGATATTCTACAGTTATATCTGTTTGGTGGCAGGAATAATAAATGAATGGTTCCCTGTTATTGGCTGCATTTAGTGTTGTTTTAAGATAGGAGTCACTTAATGCCTGTGTTAGCTTCAAGTTACAGTCCAAACACAGGCTTCTGTTTAGGTGTATACAAGCAAGCCAGATTACAGCGGACGAAACTCTGCTTGTAGACACCAGTCTTCACATAGTGCAGGCACAGAAAGCAGAGTTTCATCTGAAGGTCTGAAACAAAGTATTTCAACAACAAAGGTTGGGAGCATGTAACACAAAAGGAGAGCAGAACCCCTCAGAAGCCTATATATGAGAACTGTAACTCACAGTCTTCAAAGTTAATTCTGAGAAGAGAAGCAAGAGCAACCAAATAGAATTCATGCTGAGAAGTGAAAGCCACACAGGTCTAACTAATACATTTAATGAGATGAGAAGGACATATTACAGTGTTAGCAGCTGCCCTTGTAAATGGACCCCAAGGCCCTTGTGCTATCCTGAGGCAGAGTGCTGCAAAGTGAAGATACTGCCAAAGACAGTTCAAGAACTGCAGCCAGATCTCCAGTGTGACAGCTCAGTTCTTGACCAAGACTTGTTCCAGGCAACAGATTGTCTAAAACTAGAACTCGACCAAACAACAGCAAACCTTCAGTGTCAATACAAGATGCTTTACTTGCTTTGAGTACATGGTAATGTATAGGAAGTGTCTTTTAATGTACAAACTTATTTCAGACCTTCAAATGAAACTTTTCTTTCTGTGCCTGTGACTTTTTCTTGGATTATGGTGATTTTTTTAAAAAAAATCTGAGTGAGTGAGTTACTCTAACTGTACATTGTAAAGACATGTATTGTTCTAAATTTTGTATAGGTTTTTTTTCCCCTGGTATCTTCACTGATACTGATTTTTAAATACTGTTTATCCATTTGTGGACACAAATCTGTATGAGACATTCAATATGTTTTCCCCCTCTAGCTGAAACTCTCTTCTCAAGAAAACTAAATGGAAAATACAGACTTGAACACCTTGTTCCAACTGCTGTTTATCAACATATGAAAATGCACAAGCGGATCCTAGGACACTTGTCTTCAGTGTATTGTGTAACATTTGATCGAACAGGCAGACGAATATTCACAGTAAGTGCAAATTCATGGAAATGTTTAACTATACTTTTGTATTCTTAAAGAATATATGTGTTACCCTTAAATATGGCACAGAGGAGATGGTCAACAGCTTAAAAACTACCAATTGTTCACCTAATTAAACACACAGACTTGTGTTTCTTGTTCTTCTCTCCCCATCTACATTCTTGTTTGTAGGAAGAATTTTAATAGCCCCACTTGTGGTACAGATAGGTATCATATTCTCTGCTACTTGACAAGGAGACCACTTTCTCTCGCTGTAAGCAGAGGGACATTTCAGAATCAGGAAGCTCCTTTCCTTTCTCAGGAAAGTCACAACAAGCTTACCTGAGGGAGGAGACTTCTTTCTCCCATGCTGTTGCTGCTTGTTCTGGTTAATCACCACACTTTAATTGTATTTTTCCTTTATCTGTTCCTTCCTTTTCTGACAAAATAAAAGAGGGACAGGATGTACTTTCTGCTTGAGGTTCTAGATGAAGCGTAGCCCTCTTTTTTTCTCCTACTGCAGGGAGACCTTACTCCAAGATTTTTGCCCATGGGAAAAGCCTCTTGCCATACCATCCTAAGAATGCTCTAAACTTGGCTTGTTGTTTCATTGCCTAGAAACTGCAATACCTGGAGGCTAATGAAAGGGAGTGAGGTTCCCTTTGTGCTTTTCTTCATCTAAACAGCTGTTCTTTTAGGGATCTAGCACAGCGAAAGCTGAATTCAGATTCCTGCTGGAGTGAGTTCTGTAATACCTTTTTGGGGTGGAGACTATTTAGGCTCCCAAGACTAAGGAAACTCTTTACACCAGGGATAGGAAAAAGGTTGATAAGAATCTGTTGAGAGATGGATGACTATAGAAAATTGGCAAAGTTTTTTGACTGCCGCTCGTACAGCGAGAAATAACTAAAAGTTCCCCTATCTGTGTGTTTGTGCGTGTTTGCATGTGACTTCAAGTCTCCAGTCAACTTGATGACAACCCCATGAATTTCATAGAGTTTTCTTAGACAAAGGACATGCAGAGGTGCCTAAATTAAATGGCTGAAACAAAGTTTGTAGAGAAAATTGAAGAGCAGGTTTTTTTTTCTTGCTTGCACATATGCTTAGAGAAATTGCCTCCAGTTCTTAGATCTTAAATTATTTCCATCATGCAGATTCACTATTCTCTGCTTGAGTGGTTGGCAGATCCCATAAATACATGACATTTTAAAAAAGTAAACAGTCTGTCTACCCCTGCTTTACACTATGATACAGTTTGTTGTCGTTGTGTGCCTTTCAAACCTAAGGTGACCCTATAATGGAGTTTTCTTGGCAAGATTTGTTTAGAGGTGGTTTGTCTTTGCCTTCCTCTGAGGCTGAGAGAGAGTGATTTGTCCAAGGTCACTCATTTCCATGCTCATTGGGAATTCGAACCCTGGTCTCCAGAGTCATAGCTTATCACTCAAACCGCTATATCATGCTAGCTCTGTATGTTCCTGATTAGGATTAAGGGGGTTATTTTTCATGGCCTGCCGAAACACATCTTATCTTCTAAAGAGCAGCAGGTGAAGTAAATAATCTGATGCTTCATGTCAAACTTGGTGGCATCTATCTGCCTTTGCTGATACATGAAATCATCCATCCCAAACACGATGAGTTCTAGCACTATAGGAACTGGAACCTGCTGTGTACGTGAGAGGATCTAGGGAAAGAGCACAACTCCTACTGTTCATATAAACTAGTTGGAAAGTACTGCAATTTCTGTAGCAATTAAAAAAAGAGAGAACATGTTCATCTTGCTCTCTTCTTCCAAGCAAGAGATCATGTTTTGGGAATTGCAAGTGGAGGACTTCTCAGGTCCAGAGTAAGAAAAATTGGTTTGGGAGTTGAGTAGCACCACGTGTTCACACAGCTGCATGTTTCATTTCTTACTTATGGTAAGAGTAATAGATCTTCTACCCTGTGATAGGTTTGCCTTAAGAGTTGCCATAAATTGGAAATTACTTGAAGGCATGCAAGAACATCTCACCCTTAGAGACTCACGATAGATAAACTTTCTGCAGCAAATAGCTTGTCAGCCCTCGTCAGTACTAGAGATTTCTTTCAGATCTATATAACCTCTAGAGGACTTCAATTATCTCCACAGATTGGAAGAAGGGATGTTGGATGTATTGAGTTGGGATTACTGAGGGTTTTTTGTTTGTTTGTTTTATTTTGTTTTGCTCTTTATGGGAAAAAGCTGTGGGCATTACATCCCGTGGTACTTGTTTTGTTTCTCCCATACCCTGACCTTTGGAAGTTGGTGAGTTTAGAGAGAGGTCTGGTGGGCTTGAGCCCTTTGTTTCTGGGCTGATTGTGGCCTCAATCTGATATAGTGCTAGGAGTGCCTTTCTCCTGAAATGATCCCAAGGTGGCTTACCAACTAATTCAAATTTATTAAATTATGAATTCAGTTGGAAATTTACTGAAGGAAGGGGCAGCTTAATTAAATTCATTTTTGTATCTTGTTTGGTCTAAGTTAGGGCCTTTCCACACTACTCTGTTATAGTGCTTTTATTCTACTTTCAACATCCTGTGGAATTCTGGGGTTTGCAGTTTAGGGAGGGGCCTTTAGAATTCTCAGCCAGAGAGCTCTTTGGCCTCAGTAAACTTAAGAGCACTATCACAGTGTAGTGTGTAAAGGCCCCTGGAATTTCAATATTAACTTCACTCAGATTTTCTCCAAATCTGAAACACTTGAGTCCTAGGGTTAAAGAGCCAACAACTGTAACATCATCTAGTTGGTTCTTTATCCAGCATCTTGTTCTTTTGATTTTTGCAGAACTATTTCTCACCATTTTTAGTTCCTCATGCTTGGAGGATTACACAGTTTATATCACAAGTCACCAGGATAGCTTAGAAGCAGGTGGTCCTCTTTTGCATTCATATATATGTATTCTGCATTGAGAACTGCATAGAGGCTCAGAGAAAGAATCAATAAACTAAAGAAGGTAGAGATTATATGGGAGAGAGTAATGTTATGCAAGAGGAGAGTTTCTGGTGGTGTGGGTGAGAAAGTGGGTTTTCATAAATTCGTGAAGGTGTTTCCTTCTTTCCAAAGCACACAATGGCATGAGAGGAGAAGTGAAACCATGGATGGGATTTTTCGCGTTTACTTTGATAAGACTTTTAGAATAGTAGTGTATTGTCAATTTAAGTGCATATTTAAAATTAATTTAATTGTTAAAAATGTTCCCCCTTTAAATGCGTAGTCCTCTCTTCACATTGGTGGGTTTGACCTTCACAAATTTGATTATTTGCCCATGCCTCCCCCCATTCTCCTCCTCCCATTCTCTTGCATTTTGCCCGGGAGTGCATGTGTTCCTCCTTCACACCAGAGCAAAAGGAATGGGAGGGGCAGCACTGCATGTGGAGAAGGAAGACGTACACCCGACTTCCCCCCATTGCCTTGCCTTTTGCTAAGGAGAAGGCACACAGAGGCAAAAGGCAAGGGAATGGGAGAAGAGAGCACCATTGGTGAAGAAGGACACCATGTGCATGCCTTTCTCCCGTTCCCTTGCCCTTTGCTTAGGCATGGAGAAGGCGTACTGAGGCAAAAGGCAAGGGAATGAGAGGGGGGAACACCACGGATGAAGCATGGCATGCACCTGCTTCCTCCCCCATTTCCTATCCTTTTGCCAGGGCATGGAGAAGGTGTACTGAGACCAAAGGCAAGAGAATGGGAGGGGGGAACACCATGCGTGGAGAAGGAAGGCGTGTGTGTGCCTCCCTCCCAATTCCCTTGCCTTTTCTCTGGGTGCAGAGAAGGAAGGCATGTGTGCCAGCACAAAAAGCAAAGCAAATGAAGAGAGGAGCCCCGGAAGTGAATGGGAGGGAGAAGGGGCAGCAACTCATAGTTTTTCCACTTTCATGAGGGTTCTGCACTCTGAACCTTTGTGAAGGTGGAGGAGCCATTGTAAATGCAGTTGAATTAGATTTTAAAAGTTATTTACTTAGTGCGTGTTTACATTTTCCCCCAATTTCCTATTTTCTGATCCAGTGGCACATCTGATAGTGGAAATGCTTCCATATATCTTTTAATGTTTTTAATTGTTTTAAATGATTTTTAATGTTTTTAACTTTTTGGAAGCTGCCTTGGGTCCCACTCTGCAAAAAAGGAGGCATGTAAATATAGCATATACATAAATAAATCATTGGAAGGTGGTTCACTTTTCCCTTACCACTGAAGTCACCTAGGGGGAAGCTTGGAAATTCTTTGGAGCTGAATTTTGAATGCTACTGATGGGTGCAGGGGATGTGAGAAGGAAAGGGAATGTAAGAAAGACCTGAAGCTGCAACACAAGCATGACATGTGGTAGCAGCTAGAAATGTTTCCTGCCTGTTTTTCTTTTCCACTGAGGAACAGCAAGTGCTTGAACTTGCTTTACTGCATGTTTTGCTGGGAAGGATAAGGCTGCTTTTCTCTTGGTGGGCTGAAATTAAACTTACTTTGAAACATTCACTTACTAAGAGAGCCTGCTGTCAGGCTTATTGTTGAAATTTTTAGATTATTATGAAACTGATAATAGAAAGCAGGCAATCTGAGGTTTTATTCTTCTTCATGCAGCTTTCAGGTTGTTTGCTCTTGCTGTTGTTATGGTTGTTGTTGTGTGCCTTCAAATTGTTTTCAGCTTATGGGGCCCTAAGGTGAACCTATCGTGGGGTTTTCTGGGGCTTGAGAGCGTCTGATGTGTCCAAGGTCACTGGTGGGTTTCCATGGCTAAGTGGGGAATCAAACCCTGGTCCCCAGGGCTGTCGTCCAGCGCTCAAACCACTGCACCACATTGGTCTCACACCCCTAGTATATAGTTCCCAAGCAGTTCTTGAGCAGAACTGCTGGTGTGGTGGTTGAAATCAGATAAACTGTGTTAATGGTGCAACTTTGCCATTGTGTTAATAATATGTGGCTTTTTAATTTGCAGATAGGTATGGGAAAATTATAATGGTTAAATTATGGGCGTTTTTTTGTTACTGTAAGCCACCTACAGTTTTTGATTGTACAGCACTGAGTCACATTATATCAAACTAGCTTTATGGACATAACCACAAAATTTGGTGTCCTGTATTTCGTCTTTCTGCTGAGCGTGTGATAACTCTTTATAGCCATTTCAAACGTGACTGCTTAGACCTAAAGAAATACAGGCAGAGTTTTGCTCGTGTGTTGGACCTTTGCTTAATGAATTCCCTTACACCTGGGGAAAAGTTGCAGAAAGTACAATATGAGGGAGATAGACTGCTGTGTCATCATTATTATCATTTATATCCCGCCTTCTTTCAGTGATACTCAGGATGTCTAACAATATATTTTAAAAATGCAGATTAAAACTACAGAAAAGCTTCATTAAAAGATTTTTTAAAAAATTAAATAATTGATACATTTTTAAAAGGTAAACATTAACAACATTAACATTGGTTAAAAGACAGCATACAAACCTGCCTGTGAGTTGCTTGCTTGCTAAATGTTGAAGACAGACTTGCTTGCATAAGAGTGAGGCTTAGCTACATGGGTTTCATAGACTCCTTTAAGTGCAGTGGATTTTAATTGGGCAATACTTGTTAATCTTTTTTTAGGGTTCTGATGATTGTCTTGTGAAAATCTGGGCAACGGATGATGGAAGGTTGCTTGCTACTTTAAGAGGACATGCAGCTGAAATATCAGACATGGCTGTTAATTTTGAAAACACAATGATTGCTGCAGGGAGCTGTGACAAAATGATAAGAGTATGGTGTCTCCGAACCTGTGCCCCTTTGGCTGTTTTGCAAGGCCACAGTGCATCCATAACATCACTACAGGTAATGTTTTCTTCTGTAGTGTGGGGGAATCTGTGTGACCTTCCAGCGTTCTGAGCTATAACTCTGACCACTCTTCATTGGTGGCAGTGCTGTCTGATGCTACTGGGAGTTGCAGTGTGGCATCTGGAGGGCCTCACAGTTCCCACTTCTGTTCTGCAGCATGTCCCAGCAGGGCTGTTTTGTCATACAAGATTATGAAAATGGATCGAGTTTTGCGAAGAGAAAGAGGAACTCTTAAGATGAATAATTTGTGTGAGAGTGCTAGGGCTAGACCATATGACCTTGGTGTGGAATTGGGGAGAGAGGTAAATGGGATGGGTGGCCCCATGGCAGTGGTGGTAAAGATAGCCCTTCCTTCTCCTGCCAAAGAGTAAGAGCTGCAATGAGGATAGGCAGTAATCGCTAGAACATCTTTTTCAAGTGAAGCATTTTATTTGTTGCAGCAACTTGAAACAAACAAAACAAAATGAAACAGAATTTTTTTTAAAAAAAAGCCAATACAAAAAGCTCCTCCTTTTGAAGGAATATAGCCAGTGAGAACATGATGTCACCAGACTGGCGAGAAGACTGCACTTTTCAGTATTTCGGTTATCTTATTGGCGATGTGTACACAAAAACAGAGGCTTATTGGTTCAGCTCATTGCTAATCAAACTGAAAAAAAAAAATCAAATACTCTTAATTTAAAATATGCTACGGGGCAGTCTTAAATGGCTGAATGCTGCAGTGCTTTTCTTTGGCAGGAGGAATGATTGCTGCCACACAACAAAAAAGTGAAGTAGCAGGGAGAGGCTGTCTGGATATGAGTGAGTGCTCTGTGGAGAGCATCTTGGCCAGATCCCTTGGTCTTGGCAGCACATATGAATGCTGCAGGTAGCTATAATACTTGATTGACAGAAAATGTGTCAGGAACATTAGCTGTTACTAAAGGTATGTTTGAATTCTTGAACTGGTTACTTTACTTTCTAGTTCTTGCATTCTTATTTGAAGACTTTACCCATTATAAACAAGAAAACAGTAGAAAAGGAGGAGTATTTCTGACTTGTATAAGAGTGATATTGGGTGGGTGGGGGCCGGGAGAATTACTTTGTGTCTTCAGAGAAGAGCTTTCTGACAGAGTTCTGCATGTTGCTGATTAAGTGACTTTTTATAGAAGTGGTAATTGGGATAGAAATTTCCATTGATTCTGAACCATTTGGATCATTTGTTTCCACTGTTTGCTAAAGTTCAAAGATTTATAAATAGCTTTGTTTGTTTTGCAGTTTTCTCCACTGTGCAGTGGCTCAAAGCGATACCTATCTTCAACAGGGGCCGACGGAACAATATGTTTTTGGTTGTGGGATGCTGGCACCCTTAAAATAAAGTTAGTTTCTATCTCATATGGTTGTAAACTCATGTTAGCATTTAGAAACATTGCAATTGCTTTGTGGGTGGTTTTACAAGCTAGTCGCTGGTTGGGGGTTTTGTTTGTGCTGTGGTTGGTTTCTAGTTAAGATTGATTTGTTTTTGTGTTTTTCATTTTTTAAATTAATTTTTGATACAAACAATTAAATTTAGAATCAAAGTAATATACTATCAAAACAAACTGAAAGAAGAAAAAAAGAAAAACAAGGTATTGTCATCATCACCACCACAATCATTTATTTCTATAGTGCCATCACTGTAAATGGCAGTTTACAAGTAAAAGAATAACAGAACAGTTCCCTGTCCTCAGGCTTACAATCTAATTAAGACATGACACAAAAGGACAAGGTGATGACAGTGTGGGAGGAGACTAAATCCAGCAGATTCAGCTTCTTCCCTCTGAGGCCACAGCAGTGACAGTTGGGATTGAGGGAGGGCCTTTTATCTGCTTCTGGGTCTAGGCATCATCGAGCTGTGCCTGCTGCTTCTTTCCCTCTCAGGCCAGGGCAGAGGCAGTTTGCTGCCTGCAATGAAAAGAGAAACAAAAAAGAAAAAAAAGTCTGCCATTACAGAACCAACTGAATAATCCTACTAAAATTACTAATAAACACAGCCACATATTATTACCTTGTTTGATCTCTTACTGATCAGAAAATCCATGAATGGTTTTCGATCTTTCAAATTATTTTCATTTGGCTTATTTTATAGAATGCACATCAGTTTGGCCATTTGGGTTAAGTAAAGCAATCTTAACAATTCATTCTTCCATCTTCATTACAGTAGATCCTCCACATTCACAGGAAATAGTTGCACAGAACCCCTGTGAAAGTCAAAAAAAACTGCTAATAACTCCCCTCAGTGAGCACTCCCCCTTCCCTGGGCACCCTGCCCAGGAGAGCACGGGGAGAAGATCCACTCCCCAACTTCCCACCTGCCCGGGGCATGATCTTGCCTGCAGCAGCAGCGAGGAGAGCACAAGAGACAAGATCGCCACCCCACTTCACTCTCCCACTTGCCCCTGGAATGATCAGAGGGGAGATTGCTTCCCCCACTTCCCGCTGCCACCCACCCCAGGCGCAATCGCACCAGCAGTGGTGGGGAGCAGAGCGGGGAGGATGAGATCATCCTCCTCACTTCACTCTGCCACCCACCCTGGGTGGATTGCACCCATAGAGGCGTGGAAGGGGAGCTCGAAGGAGGAGATGTTCTCCCACTTCACTCTCCCACCTGCCCCTGGCATGATCGCACTCGCAGCGGCAGGGAGACCACCCCCTACTTCCCTCTGCCACCTGCCCTGGATGTGTTTGTGCCAGCAGCAGTGGGGAGCAAAGAGGGGAGAACAAAATTGCCCTCCCCACTTCACTCTCCCACCCGTCCTGGGTGCAGTTGTGCCGGCAGCTGCAGGGAGCAGAGTGGGGAGGATGAGATTGCCCTTCCCACTTTGCTCTGCCACCCGCCCTGTGCACGATTGCACTCACAGTGGTGTGGAAGGTGAGCTCGGAGGAGGAGATGCCCCCGCCACTTCACTCTTCCACCTGCCTCCAGTGCGATGGCTCATGCAATGAAGGGCGTGAGAGTGCAGGACAAGATCTTCTCTCTCCAGTAGGGAATGGAAGGGGGAGAATGGGGGCTAGGTAAGCCACACCACGAATAATCAAATCTGCAAGTGTCATACCTGCGAATGTGGAGTCAGAACTGTAGTTCAGTCCATTTCCAAGTTTGAGCAAACAGTATTCTTACTGCTGTCGTATATTGAAGAAGTAATCCATGTTTGCTCCCCAGTTCTTTATCCATAAAGTCCAATAAAACATTTCTGGCAACATTACAAAATCTACCTTTAGCGTTTTTGGATTAACATATAAATCTTTGACCAATAACTTTTTACCTTTTTACAAGTCCACTGCACATGAAAAAAAAAGTCCTCCTTATCTTGACATCATTTATTTGAAACATTGTGGGACATTTTGAACAGCTTATTTGGCATTAAATACCATCTATAATCATATAAGTTTTTCGTTTAGATTATGCACAGAGGAAGTTTCATATCTTTGGACCCCATTTTCCCCATACATTGCGTCCAAAATTTTGGGCCCAGCTTATCATGTACCCTTTTACAGTTTCATCTGCTGTCTCTAGTTTCAAAAGCCATTTGAACATTTTTCAAATTATATTGTCATTGTCTTTACACAACTCTAAATAAAGCTCATTTTCTCTAGCTTCTGTGGCTAGATTTCTCTTATCTTCATTAAATCTATTCTTGGGTAGCATATAAGTAAATTAAGATATTTGCCTTCCTTTAGAAGAATCTTTCATGATTTAAACTTCCAACTATCTTATTTAAAATACAAAAGATTGTTATAGAAAAATTATCTCCAATTTTTAACCCATTCTTTCCTTTAAAAATGGCTTACTGTATTGGCATAGCTAATATTATCCTAGGAAAAGTCTCTGTTTATGCTTATACCAAACTCGTATGAGAGTCTTTGTAATACAGTGACTTTTAAATTCAGCATATGCACATGTGCCTTGACTCATACCAAATCCAGTCATGCCAACCAAGTCTTAAATTATGGCCTTCAAGTTCCAAGAGTCTCACATCTCTAAGGAATATCCATTCTTTCAGCCATACAAAACAGCAGGCCTTGTAATAGAATTTGATATTAAGGATGCCCAAGCTACCCCTTTCCCTAGCAACATGCAGTGTTTTATTGTGGGTTTCCTTGCCTGGCAGACAAATCTGAAAATCTCTTTCTGCGATTTTACAGAAGATATGCCACTTTTTATAACAAAGATCATTTGGAAAAAAAAAGTCTTGGCACAACATTTGCTTTTATTAGTTCAGTTCTACCCAAAAGGAATAAATTTAACTTTCCTCAATTTTCCATGTCTCTTTTAATTTCTTTTCAGACTTTATCGTGGTTGTTTTGAAGTAATAAGCTTCTGTTCTTTGTGATCTTAACTACCAAATATTTAATCCTGTTTTTTCTACTTTAAAATTTGAAAGAGCAGTTAGTCCATTGTCCTTGTCTGAGGTTGTATTTCTTATCAGGAATTTTATTTTGTCGCGCTCATTTTTTAAACCTAGAGCATGTCCAAAACACCGTATTTTTTTTCCCAAAAGAGTCTTCATTGAGTCTGATTGGTTTTCTGTCATTATCACTAGATCATCCACATAAGATCTTTACTTGTACTGTTCTTTTTTTAAATTAACATTGGTCTGTGATAAAGAAAATAGGTCGGAATGGGCAGTAGACTGTACAGATAAATCCTTTGCACGTGTACTCAGAAGTAAACCCTGGTCAGTTCAATGGGACATAACTGCCAGGTAGCTGGGTATAGGGTTGAACTTTGTGAAACCTATTTCCCATTCAGTATGTGCTGGATTACCTTATAAGTGTCTCCACACTCAAAAGATTTTGAAGTCATACAGAAACATTACATGCATTCTGTTTACTCTTTTACTGATTTCTGTCACCATATATCTTATCTGTCTGTATCTCTGTCTCTCTGTTAAAATGCTTCAAATTCTTTTGCTAACTGTAAACATCCACTATGAATCTCTAACATCTCTCAGAATTAAATCCACAGCATTCTGTCAAATACAATGAATTAAAGGTGTCTTTTCTGTGTTAAAGGAAAATTAACTAGGGAAAACATCTGATCGGAGGTCAAGAATTATAAACGAAACACAGTAGGCCAAGTGTATTTCTTATTATAGAAAATTACCGTATTGGCCAAGCAGTGTGTGTATCATCCATGTCTTGGAGAAACATGTAATCAGCAGTACTTTGTTCTGAAAAGTTCCAAACCTACAGACCACAGTCAAACACACTTAATACTGTTCTGAGGCAGAGACTTTGACTTCAAGTAGTGATCTTACCATATGTCCTTACCAGTGTACACAGAGTACTCTAAAGGAAGATGGTTTCAAAATTATCTCTTCCTTTTCTTAAATGGTTACAGTTTTTCTGTTGCAAAATGCTTGTTTTAGGTTTTAGCTTGTTCTCCTAGGCAGCGTAAAGACTCTACCCTAATATATTCCATTTTTTTAAAAGAGTACATTAGTATATATTCTTGTTTAGGAAATAAACGAATTATGAAATAATTACAGACTAATTTTAAAAAACCATTAAAGCCGATAAATAGTGAGTTTTCCTCACATTTCTGGGCCAGACACCTCCAAGGTGTTTTACAGGATTAATATTTTAAGACAATAGAATAAAAATACAGTGGATTAAATCAATATTGAAATCAAGTACAACAAAGAAAGGTGTAAAAGGATTTTTTAAAAAAATCAAAAGCAGACTGGAACAAATAGTTCATGAAATAGCATTGAAAACCGTATAAATAAAATGGTGCAACACTGTGTAATAGACTTAAGATTCACACGAAGAAGGAACTTCTAAATGGGCCATGACTTTGAGAGTGTGTGTGTGAATTTGTTCTCATCCTCATGAAGGAAATTAGATACGCTGATTGTAAAGTCATCTAATGGTTATATTCTACTTTTCTATTATAATGGAGTGTGTTGTAGTATTCTAAATTTCAGTGTAAGGCTATTACCTGGGGAACATAGTTAAATAAGACCTTTTTCCCCCTGCATTTGATTGAAACATACAGCTAGATGTAGCATTGACAGAAAACTTCTACTTCATTGTTATAAAGTGTACAAATGATTGCTTGATAAAATCTGGGATTCTGATATTCATTCTGATGTTGTTTTTGTGTGTGTGGCAATTTTGAGAGATATGAGAATCTCATATATGTTAAACAGTAGGGATTGGGGAAAAGGATCTGAGCAGTACTCAGTAAGTATGTTGCATCAGTTCATTTGTTTCTACCACTCCAAGCTACATTCGGGTATTCCAGTTGTTTGTGGACTTGGTTACCGACTGCAACTTCCCCACAAAAAGCCAGTCAATGTCTACAAGGAAATAGGTGATTTCTTTACCAGTTCCAGCACGAACAGATAGATTTACCACATATTTAATGTATTGGAATACACCCCAACTTACTTTCAAGAACATTTTGCTTTTTCCAATATAGAAAGCTGTATTGTGGCCTTTTCACCTCAACATGTGGATGATCTTACTGCAGTCTTCCTATTTAGAATGACTTTTGGCCTGTAAGAGTATAATAAACTGTCTGTATATAAATGTATTTCTTCATGTTTAGTTGGGAAGCTTTTGACTGGATTGGTTGGCTTCTTAATTGCTTTCAGGAGTTTAACTATGTGCTGTGTTTTTAAATCTTGCAGTCCAAGACCAACAAAGTTTACAGAACGTCCAAGGCCTGGAGTCCAAATGATCTGTTCTTCTTTTAGTGCTGGTAAAGTGTCCATTCACTACAACACACACACACACACACACACACACACACACACACACACACTAACAGTAATAGCATTGTTGGAATACAGTGAACAGTAGTGTACATAACTCAACTTATATATAGTTTCAACTGAGTTTGTTGTAATATTATTTTCAGCCAACAGAGGAACAATCCATGAATGGGTTATCTCCTGTCACCACCCAGGGCAGGCAAGAGAGCACGTGCTGTTTTAGAATGTATTTCTTATTTGATCCCTGCCTCTTCCTCATTTCTTCCTCCTTGCCTCACCCAGGAAAGGTTGTGTACTTCACTACTTATTCTTTCTCTTGGCCATTATATTTCTCTCTGTTGTTGTGTGATACACCCAAAGTCACTCAGTGGGTTTCCATGACCCAAGTGGGGAATCAAACCCTGATCTTCAGAGTTGTAGTCCAGTGCTCAAGCCACTACACCCCAGTGACCCTATAGCATAAATGGATAAATTCGCCTCCACTGGAACATTTTTTTAGCGCATGAGCACTCCATTAGGTTCTGTCAAAGCAATTAATTTTCTTGCCATGGTCTCTCCCATGTTATATTTATACTAGAGTGATTTTCATTCATGGGTGGCTCCTCCTTTGCAGTCTGAGAATGGCTTGCTGGGGAACTACCATGAAAGTCCATTCTAGCCAAGGAGAAGGAGCCATCGAGCCCCACCCTTTGGTGGCAAGATTTTTTTTCTTGGGGGTGGTCTTTCCTTTCTCTCTTTTCCTTTTTTCTCGGCTTGGGGATGAACTGGAAAGGAGCCAGGGATCCAATAGGAAATACTTTCTAAACAGCAGATGATCCTTTGCCTCGCCTGAATGGTGACAGGAGTTAACCCATTTTTGAATGGCTTCTTGTTGACTAGAGTTGGACCTTCATGGTAAGTTCCCCAACATGCCATTCTGACTGAGATTTCTATATTACTGAAGTGTGTGTAATGAAGGGAGGATTTCTTGATGGGCATCTTGTAATGAAAACAGAGGCAGTGAAGCATGATTTTGTATTAACTGATGGTGTTTTAAACTAACACATGAACAGCATACCTATGGCTTTTGCCTGTAGAGGTATAATTGCTAAAACATGCAGAGTTATATGGTTGCATCTCAGATGTTTTCTGTAAACTATCTAGAATCTTAATATACATCTGGAGAGCTATAAAATGATTAAAACATAACATTCTGGGGTTAACATTGTTCACAGTATGTTACTGTAGGCGGTTCGTTGGAGCAGATGTTAGAAAGTTAGGTGTAAGATTGTCAAATTGCAAAATAAGCTAGTGCCCTGGTGACATTTATTTTATTTTTACTTTTCTTCAGGTGGAATGTTTCTGGCCACTGGAAGTACAGATCACATCATTAGGGTTTATTTCTTTGGATCAGGTCAGCCAGAGAAGATATCAGAGTTGGAGTTTCATACTGTAAATACCTCCTCGAAATTGCTTAGATATTTGTTTGAAATAACTTAACATCTTGTAGTCATGTTGTTAATTTTTTTCTTGTTTACACAGGACAAAGTGGACAGCATTCAGTTTTCTAACACTAGTAATCGGTAAGTTAACAGTTGGTATACAGTTTCACATTTTTCTCCACTGTATTTGCCAAAAAAAAAAATTAGGTTATATATTAGTATTTAAGATTTCAGATGACATGTGAACGCTTTCATATTGGACTCTAGGTAGTGTCTACTTACACCTCTTTCTCTTCGCACGTGTCTTTGTGCGCCTTCTCCAGATTCTGTCTTAATGCTGTTCAACAATCAAGAAACGATAAAGATATTATACCACTTGAGCATTACTGGATTGTCTTTCGAGCTCTAGCATATTCAGTGTTTTCACAGGAAAACATTCTACTTCTGAAGGATGATTTATGAGTGTTTCCTCCCCCCTTCCCCAGGTTTGTAAGTGGAAGTCGTGATGGGACAGCACGCATTTGGATGTTCAAGAGAAGAGAATGGAAGAGCATTTTGTTAGATATGGCAACTCGTCCTGCAGGGTAAGTTTTTTTTCCCCTACATGCAATTTAAAATATCTTCCTTCTTACTGATATTCAGTTATAATTCATCTCTGGGAAGGGAATATAACTTAGTGGTAGCTTCAGTGCTTTGCATGAAGATACAGTGGTCAGTATCTGGTGTCTCTAGTTAGGAGGATGGGTGTTTGGCAGTGGAAAAGGCCAAAGCGGACAATACTCAGCTAGGTGAGAAATTAAAATGGCCTCATATACATTTGCTTGCTATGCACCAGACATGTGTCCTGTTATGTTTTTTTAAATTTTGTTACAGAGAAACTATTCTGGAAATGATACTATTATGTGCATTATGATAGTGTTATTCAAAATTAAGACCTGTGGATTGCTGTGGTCTGTGACCTATTGGCTGCTGGCCCATACCAACTTTTCAGGAAAGAAAGAAACAGTTGTAGCCAGTGGGCACAAATACGGTGATGGTACCTGGCATATTGGGGAACAAGATCTCCTCATCCCTGACATCAGATAACTTAAGAAGCACTGTGCTAGAGGATGTGCTGCATAAAGAATGGAAGAAAACTGCAGTTAAAATACTTGTTCATCATAGTAAGAGTCTCTGTAAATCATACTAGAGATTTAGTTTATTTATCAACTAGCTTTCTTAACTGAACTTACTTAAGAATAGTGTAAATGCAGTGCTGCTGGAATCTCCCTAACTTTGTTCAAGGGAGAGTGAATAGACAAACTGTGCACTCTATCTTCCATGGGGAAGAGATTATACAGTTTTGTGGTCCACCTGGTTAAAATGTGTGTCCTTTACTTTTGCACTGGGTCTTTGTGAGTTGTAATTAAGAAGTGGTACAGAAAATAAAGAACATACAAATAATTAAACTTTTTTAGTTGTAGACTAGAAGATTCTGTAGACAGCTGTGTCATCCATTTTTAGAAAGGGAAATTACTGGCATATCCTCTTGTAAGAGAAGCTCTCCTCTTTTCTTTTTGCTTTTGCTGAGGTGATGGAGGGTCCTGCTGTTTGCTCTAGTGTGATCTTTCTTGGAGATCCCTTTTTACCTTATTCTCAGTAATTTTGAGCAGATTAACTGCGTGGGGGTGCCAAGCAAGATGAGAAGACGAGCAGAAGGATGTCTGGCTAGCAGTCAGATGTAGTAGACTGTAAGTCTCTGTCAATAGAGACTTCTTTGTCACAGGGGCTATATTTTTTCTTTTTAGTGGGAAGATGCCTTTACCTTGAGACTGCGCAATTGTGAGGATGAAGCAGCCAAGTTCCATACCTAGCCTGTTAGCACAAACTTCATTTCAAGTGGCAGATTTCCTTTTTGCGTGTGGATTCCAGTGTCTTAGGCACTCATAGCTCCTATGTATCAGTATTTGATTAAATTAAATATTGATATGTCGTATAGACAGCTTCCTTATTAGCCTGGGTTAATGAGAAATGCTTGTAGCTGGTTTGTAAGAATGTAGCCAGGGTATTTTGATTCCTCTTCAGAAACTGAAGATCCAAGGGGTTAATTCCAACCACAGTGAAAGCTAAGTAAACCAGATATAAAGAAGCATGTCTGAACCATAACCACAGGGTTGCAACCGTTTACTTTTCATGAATGGCCTCCTAGTTGCTTTAATGATATTTCCATTAGATAACATAGAGTGTTTACTGTTGTCATTTCCTGGCAGTAAGAACCTCAAGGAATCCTCCAATGGGATATTGTACCTGATTCAGGGAGATAGGTAAATTAGTGATATTTTCTCTAATTTTGGCTAGTTTAGCACTCTAGAGCATTGCTGCTGTTTATTAATCACTAAGGGTGACTAAAGTCCTCTTTAGTCTGTTCTTCCTATACTAGACCTGAGAAACTTTTGGTTTTCCAAAACTTTTTCTCTGAAAGTCCAATCAGCCTCACCCAGCACGGCTGTTACTAGGGAAATGTGAGAGTTATGATCCGAAACCTCTCCATCTCAGGACTAATGCAGCTTATTATAAAAGAGATAGAGAGTGATCATTCAATATTCTCATATTCCTAGGGACAGATTTGCAGGATAATGTATGTTTATCCTATAAAATGGCTTTTTTTGTTGTTCTTTGAAATCTGTAGCTTTGGATGCTTTGGACAGGAACTCCTAGCTTCCCTCATCAGTGGTCATGGATGTGGCTGATGGAACTTGCAGAATAAAACATCCAGACGACCAAAGGAAAATTCATTCTAGAACGTATTGATGGTCTCTACTACCTAGTGTCTGACATATATGGAATTTCTCTGTTCATTGCCCAGATCTGTTGAAATAGTCTTAGTAGTTTAATACAGTCCTGGTACTTTCCCATAGCTGTTGAACTGTGCTCTGACCGTGTGCTTTTTGTTCATTAATTGTAGTCAAAACTCACAAGGAGTAGAAGACAAAATCACAAAACTGAAAGTTACTATGGTAGCATGGGATCGTCATGACAATTCCGTAATTACTGCTGTTAATAACATGACTTTGAAAGTTTGGAATTCCTTTACTGGCCAACTTATTCATGTCCTCATGGTAAGAAAAAAGTAGTAATGATAAGTCTTTGTTGTCTTTTTCCAACATCATAATCTTTGTTGGAAAATCAAGTTTTCTTTCTTCTTAACCTAATACATGGTGGTTGCAAGTATGTGAGAACCAGTTTTAAATGAAGATCAAAATGTTGTTATAGATCACATTATCCTTTAAAGAAATGTCCAATTTGTTCTTTGTTCTGTTTTGTCTTGTTTTTTACATTCCCCAACTTTATATCACATTTGTTGAATTGTTCTTCTTGTAAATAGATATATAGGTAGTGGAACTGGGGAGATACTTAAAACTATTATATTTTTTAGTAAAATAACTTTGGATGTACCTTACCTATTGGAGGCATAGTTGAGGAAAGTACCCCCCACAATCTGCAAATTTTTCTCTGTAGCTGGAATGTTGTTTGATTTTCTTGAAGATGTTTCTTCATCTGAAGAAATAAGTCTTTAGTGAACTGAACAGTATCTTTTCCATTTTGGAGTTGACAGTGATAAAGAAAAAATAGCTAAGAATATTTGTTGTTGGCCCATTTTTCTACTATGTGCTTTGTCCTTGCTTTCGTCTCTGGCTCTACTATTACCACCACAAGTTTAACCCAACTGTTTTCTATTACTTATGTTTTGAAATTTTTCAGGGTCATGAAGATGAGGTGTTTGTGCTTGAAAGTCATCCTTTTGATCCTAGAGTGCTCTTCTCTGCTGGCCATGATGGAAATGTAATAGTATGGGATTTGGCAAAAGGTGTAAAAATCAGGTCTTATTTCAATATGGTAAATATTTTAGATACTTCTATAAGAAAAAGATGTCACAGATGTTTACTTTATGTTTATTAATCCAGAACAGTGTGGTAAATTTTGATGTGTGTAGGTGTTTAAACATTTGTATGATGCTGCCGCTTAATACATTTGTATAGCAGTAATAACTTATATATCTTGGGTAATAATTTAAAAATTGGTTTTTACTTAGTCACATTAATTCTGTGGCCCAAATTAAAAGTAAATAAAATATAATACTAGTGTTGATCTAGCCTATTCATTTTATATATTGTGTATATCTAGTCTAGAGTTCTTGTTTGTTAATCAGTTAATGAATATATCTGGTTAATATTTGGGGTTTTTCTTTCACTTATTTTGTTTCATGGTGATGTGACAACTTATATTTTTATGTAAGATTAATCTTGAGACTGTCCAGTTCTAATTCACAGCCTAGAACAGGCTTGGATGAGCTTAAAGCTTCCTCAGATGGAGCCATGTTTGCAAGCCCATTGCTGATGGCCCTTTTCCAGTGATTTCTGAACTGAATGTTTGAAAAGCTGAAGCTCTCTCCAGCTGAGAGAGCAACTTTGGGGGGCAGAACTAAGTTAATGTGTGACTTCTGCTACCCATTCATACTTTTATTTGATATGTAAAGAGGGTTTATGTAATTGAGGAATATACATAGTTAGTGTAGAATAATTTTGAATATTTTTATATTTAAAAAATTACATTTTGCTAACAAAGTGTAACCACATTTCGTAAACATAAAAAAAAGTGGTGTATGTCCAGAATTGTCTCCTCTCACCCAAGGTCTTTGTTGCTGTTTGGACACAGAACTATTATTGCATGCTCTATTTTGGGTTCTGGATTTATGTAACGTCTGTGAGTATATTAAGTATATTGTGTACTGTGAGTATACTACTGTCACTGCTTTGAGAGACTAATTTAGATATAATTATTGATTCAATAAATAATATTTGGAAATGGCTTTAAAATTACTAGCAAAGTCTTTAGTTTTTATTCTGTAATAAAGACCTGTCCTACTTTTCTGACTAAAAACTTTTAAACCCAGAATTTGATTTTTCAAAAGTGTTTGAAAATGGATTTATTTTTAATTTGAATTTAAATTCTCTTTCTACCTGAATCTGAATGAAAAGAATCTGTTAATGCATACAAAATAGAACAGACTAGTATGCAGTAGATAGTGAACGTCAGTGGACAGCCTAATATTACAATGTTAAAGTTTAATTAGAATGTGTAAGTTTACTTCATTATCAATTGTTGATGAAGAACAGTAGGCTCAGGTGGCCATACAGCCGTACCTATCTTAATTTTAACCATTGGTCAGGTGTAATGACACAAGTGTGTGGGTTGCCATATTCTGGTCATTAAGCGAAAAATAAACCACAGTTTCCTGTTTCAGAAGAAGCGGGAAACCGTGATCTGAACAAACCATGTTCTAGGAACTGTGGTAAAGCCTACAAGAGGAGGATAGAACATACAGGCACTTGAGTTATTCTCACCTTAGTGCCCCATGGTTTTTCTAAACAAGCCATTGACTCTGATCTTGTAATTGAAAACTCATGTTACATGGAGGTGATGTTGAACTGTTGAGCACTGTACAGTGTTAGTTAATAAGTCCATGAAAAGCTTATTGGATTACCTAACTACATACAGCACTATATGTTGCTGACCAACAGTCTGAAAGAAGGATGCTTCAGTGCTGATTTGGACTATTATATCATAGCGTATGAAACCAAAATATAAGTTGTAATCAGCTTCCACCCCTTCACAGTACATCTGAATGGGCTGTGGGTAAAACTGGTTGGCTAAACTTCTAGGTTTAATTACTACTTGTGTAAAGACTGTACGCAGAGGCAAAATTTTCATTTGTATCAGTATAGTAAGTGAAGTTATGATCATCCAAACATAGTCATCATCTTGTTGTCTGGAGCCGCTGTTGTTTGCCATAGCTACAGACCTGTCATGTGGATACATTGGTACTATTTTCTCTTTTCTCTCTTCTTATAAACTGCGCATAAACAATTTCTGTGAACATGTCATTAAAGTGGCTGTGCTGACACTGAGGCAGTTCATTTTAAAATTCTGTCTTTAAAAGAGTGTTTCAGATGTAATGAAATATTCTATGCAAATTCGTTTTACCTTGACTCTTTGGATAGTAAGATCCTGTCTACTAATTCAGAGCAAATGGGTTCTTGTAAACTGGTAAATCAAGCAGAGGTTGAAGTTTATAATATTTATGAGTATTCTGATCTCGTGCTCATTTAAAAAAAACTTTTTTTCACTTACTGTCTCTTGCTGAAGGTAATGCTATAAAAAAAGGTGTAGATAAAGGAAGGAAAAGCAACATCCCAAAGGTTTTTTGTTGTGTGTGTGTGTGTGTTTTTTAAAATCAGAATGTGGATCTATTAGGATATGTAAGGGAGACAGACAGCAGAGTTTTGCTGTAAATGTAGTATAGTCGTAGCTGTAGTAATCATGGGTTACTTATTCATCATGGATAACATAATCTAGAAGTTAAGTGTTCTGTGTCCTTAATGCTATACATAACACTGAATATATTATTTAGCATCTTCTTTGCAGCTTTTGTAACGTTAAACTTGCACTGTTACTAAGATAACTCTTACCTGGGAAGATGTCTCTGTACAAACTTCCACTTAAAAATATATAGTGGGATGGGAAAATTACAGGGCACATATGGCCACCCAAGGCCATTTTTGAAACACTCCCATATCTTCCATGAGCACTAGAAGGGTTAGTGAAAATTTCACTCCATTTTGGGGTCCTAGGTCACTTCTTGCTATGAAAAAGACCTCAAGCAGCCTGGGGAACCTAAAATGTGGCAAAATTGTTCCTGTGCCCCCTAGATGGCTGTGAGGGGCAAAATTTTAAAACGTTTTTAATGAGTGTTAGGGTGGCCTTCTGGCTCCCCAGAGGGGCCAGTGTAACTCCCAGACCCCAACAGTTGAAGTCCTACAGCCACCTAGGTTAGAGGCAGGCAGTGCTGTGCTAGATAACACAGTGTTCTAACTATTGTTTTATAATTTTATATGTCTTTTAATGTTTTAATTGTTTTTCTGTTTTTAATGCTTTTTTAAGTGTTTGAAAGCCGCCTTGGGTCCCCATCTTGGGAGGAAAGTGGCATAGAAATTTAGTAAACAAGTAAATAAATAAATGGCCATTTATATATGAATGGGGCCGAGAAATCAACGAACATGGCTATTGCCATAATATCTAGTTTGATCCTTAGGTTGAATGTGGACTAGAGATGTATACTTCTTATTCTTTTCATATAAATTGTGGCACAGGTGTTCGTCTACTTTTTCTGGTTTTTTTCTTTAATTAATTTAGTATAGAAAGAAACATGGAGAAAATTGCTTGTTACAGTCTACTTTGGCATAGTATGTATGGCCTAGATGCACAATTACATTTCTGACTTCCCTTCCTCACCTCCAAAATGTCTGATTACTGACAAATTGCCAAATAAGCCACAATAATCCTGTTCCTACTCTTTCTTACATAGCAGACCTAAAACTTGAAGTTTCTGAACCAAATCGCTGTTATTTAAAGAAAGCTACCTAAGGTGGTTCCAAATTAGAGGTATCGGTCATATTTCACAAGAAGCTATGTGTGAAGGTGTGTTTAATTAGGAGCAGTTTCATAGGACAGGAGATGCTCTAAAGGAAGTGCTGAAAGCAAAAATAAAACTATGTCTTACTGGTAGAAGTCCACATACGGTCTTTAGATTCTAATCTGTGTTTTCTCTATGGATGTTTTGATGTAGCTATCTTTTTCCGGGCACTGAAGTAGATTATATTATGTATTTATAATGCCTGTTTTGATTTTTGTTTCATAATCACAAAGTGCATCTACTTAAATTGAAAAACCTTACTAATTCAGATGTCTAGGTTTCAAAGTACATTGAATTATAACAGAATCTCTGAATCTGTTATGTCACCTAGTACCTTCTCAGTCAGAAATAGGACTATGTATCATTCTGTTTCCAAGAGTTTTGATGTTCTCTTGGCTGGATTATTTGTAGGAGAATCTCTTGCTTACATTTCTGTTTCATAGGCTGTCTGTAGTCAGGAGGAAGGAAGGTTCCTCTCGCCCTCAAATTCTATTAAAATTATTTTGGAACAGAGAATATTGGTAGAGTACTTAGGGTATGAAAGTTCAGAGTGGTGATTGGTCACCTGTGCTTGATTGACAGGTTACAGGGAAAAACAAAAACCCATTTGTTCTGGATTAATGGAAGTGGAAAACAGAAAATGAGTATCAGGTAAAATTCTTTTAAAAATATTTGCAGTTCCTTAGATGAGTTGCAAACAGTCAAAATACAGTGCTCCGATTCCACTCAATAAGCAACTTTTTCAGGTATCCATATAGCTTATTTCATTGTAGTGCTGAACCCTGTGGAAGTGCAATAAACAGGATACCAACTCTACTAAACTGGGAAGGTCAAGAACTATTATTAACTGGAATCTGTAGCTAGATTGTTATCTAGGCATGAGGAGAAGCCACAAGTGTTACTTAGGGTTGAGGAGAGACTACAGGACAGTGTTTTGGTGATACTTGGTGAAGTATTATTTTCCTTTCAATTTTTATTTTGACAGTTAAATTAATAGACCAATTCTAAACAAGTTTACTCAGAAATAAAGTCAGTGAGACTTGTTTCCTAGGCATATGTTTTCAGAATTGCAGTTTCTGTACTGAAAATAAATTAGAGGAAAAACATTCTCAAAGGCAGTATGAACTTATTCAAATAACTTGATATGATTTCTTAAAATGTCATGAGATAGTGTAGCAAGAAATTCATTAACGGTTTACCTGATGTTGTTTACAGATGATATGAAAAAGTAAATAGCATGGTAAATATAGTTCACATCTAACAGCTGACTTCTTTCTTAAAAAATAGGTTTATCATGGACACGTGTTTGAAATCAATACTTCAGATTGCTAGTATCCTGTTAATTTGCTTGCTGTTGTATTTCAGATTGAAGGACAAGGACATGGGGCAGTTTTTGACTGCAAGTGCTCTCCTGATGGACAGCATTTTGCTTGCACAGACTCTCATGGTCATCTTTTGATCTTTGGCTTTGGCTCCAGCAGTAAATATGATAAGGTAACTAAATTTATTTAACTTGTAGTTTTTGTGCAAGAATTAAGAGCCGTCTTTTAAGCGCTTAGTAATATGATCTCCCAACATGATTGAAGTTTATATGCACTTACTGTTATATTTACATTTTAGCTTTTAGTCTTAGTTTTCCTGTTTGTCACTGGAGCACCTAAGAGATGTTTTCATAGTTTAGGGCTTAATGACTTTTCTGAAATCACCATGTATACTGTGTAAGGATAAATGCTATGAAAATAAGCTGCTTAGAAAACAAAACATACTCTTTAGACTATAAATTAAGTAATAAAATAAAGCAGTTATCCTTAATTCAAATTTTGTGGTACTGTTTTATCTAACATGCTGTGATACGGCTTTAATAATGATTTTATAAAGGTACAGTGACAGTCCAGCAGTCTTTGTCTCTGTCTCTGTCAGTGCGTTTTCTGGGAGGCAGTCTTTTCTTTGTCCACTATAAAGAAGTTTCTTGAAAAAAGGGATGGACACACATTTACTGTCTGGCGATCTTTGGAGGGAGCATTGCTCATTTAAAGGGGCTCCTACGCCATCAAGTTTCATTGAGTAAATATAATAAGAAGAAACCTGTTGCTCTTTGGATGTCAATAAACTACCACTTCTCTTGCCCCTTGCCGCTGGCTATTATGGCTAGAGTTGACAGGAGGAGAAGTACAGCCACCACTTGGGAACAACCAGATTCACACCAAAGTATTACAGACGTATTGTTTGATAGATGAATAGTGAATATTATAACATCTGTAACTGATGGAGATCCCTGGTCAGCAAGTTCTTGAAAGAGATGTCTAAGACTGACCATCATAAACCACTTAATCTTTGTTAATTTTAACCATTAAAATTAATTTGAGTTCAAGGGCAAATAAATTGCCCATTGAAATTAATCTGATAGAAATCACCTCTTAACATCTACCGTAATTTCTCCCAATTATGACTGCAGTTACAACTGCATTTTTGTACAACAGTTTCTCAATGTTAATCTGTATCCAGTTTTGTCTATAGTTTTAAAAATGACTTTTATTTACAGATAGCAGATCAGATGTTCTTTCACAGTGATTATCGACCTCTTATCCGTGATGCCAACAACTTTGTGTTGGATGAACAGACACAACAAGCACCACACCTCATGCCTCCCCCATTTTTGGTTGATGTTGATGGTAATCCTCATCCATCAAGATATCAGAGATTAGTTCCAGGACGCGAAAACTGTAGAGAGGAACAACTTATTCCTCAGATGGGAGTAACTTCCTCAGGTATATCCAAGTTCAGCTTTATATGGATCTTCATGATTTTCTTGAAGCGTACATTACTTTAGGATGTAAAAATAATAGGCAATGATCTTTTGAGTCTGTAACTTAAGGAATGCAGATTTATACCTTTTGTGTGTCAGAATGCATAATTATAAGTCTTTAGATCCTCTGAAGAACTAAATACAAGTTGTTCGTTTCATAGGACTGAACCAAGTCTTGAGTCAACAGGTTAGCCCTTTGGACAGCATGATACAAAGACTTCAGCAAGAGCAAGACCAGAGGCGGTCTGGAGAGGCTGGAACTAGCAATACTAACAGACCGGGCAGAGGTAAGAAAAAGAAAAAAAAAAGGGCAAAACAAAATAATAAAAAAAACAAACAAGAAAAACAACTTTGTCATGTAAACAGCTGAATAATAAGAATCTGATAGTGACATACCTGCAGCATATTATCTTTATCAAAAGAGAGCATTTGAGCACAGGTTTCCACCACTTGTCCGGCAGGTTAGAGAGACCAGAGCACAGTCAGAAAGCAGAAATGGTTGAAAAGTGGAACTCATCTATTGTAGGGAACATGGAGGACTTTTGGAAGGTTGCGTGGAACCAACTGTTCATGTGTGCTGATTGTAAAGTCCCTCAGTCGCCTTGGTACCTTTTTGCCTCCTCTGAGCTCACTTTGCAAGCCATGCATGCACAGTCCTAAGCAAGCATTCACAGACAAGAAGAACTGACAAAATCCTGCTGTTTTGATGCCTGCAATACAGACAAACTCCATTAGTTCAACCAGGGGATCTGCCCTTTCCATAGGCAGGACTTGGGACCATGTATATATGTGAGCAGTCCCAAGCAAGCCTCCATAGGCAGGAAGAACTGGTGAAAGAGCCAACCCCATATTGAATTAATGAAACTTGTCCTTCATTTGGAAGTATCAAAAGAATGACTTGTCATATAACAGAGCCTTGGAAGCTGGGGGCTTCTTGTACTGTCCTGTCTTCCTCCCTCCTTTCAATTACTTTCTACTAATAAAAAATTTGTGTTTTTTTTAAACCAGTGGATTTAGTTAGTTAGAGGAATTATCAAAGAAGCTTGAAGCATCAAGCACTTGTATCGTGGCACTTATTTTATAGTTACAAATTAATTGTTTAAATATTGAATCATAGAATTATAGAGTTGGAAGAGGCCACAGGGGTCATCCAGTCCAACCCCGTGCTATGCAGGAACACACATCAAAGCATTCCCAACAGATGGCCATCAACTCTGCTTAAAAACCTCCAAAGAAGGAGACTCCACCACACTCTGAGGCAACATATTCTCGGGATGACAGGAGGATCAATCCACTATGTATGGGTTGTGATCCTCGCACCAGCTGATGCAGGAGCCGTCCTCGTGCCAACAGAAAAACGTTTAACCACTCCAGTCCCTCTCCAGTCAGTTTTAATTTCTCCTGCGAACCAGCCAGGTGCATTTTTGTCCCTCTCCGGTACGACAGGTTAGGTTCTACAGAAAGGAGCAGGATTTAGAAAGAAAGCAGATAATATGTCGACAAATAAGAATGTGAGTGGTCACAGAGTAACTACAGATGTTTTAGTCCGGAGTACCGCTGAACAGCTGGACTTGGACAAAGAGAAACAACATTCCGTCCAGAAAACCGCAATACAGCGGGTCATGGATGATGGCAATGGAGGCTGTGCCCACAGACCCAAAGTACAGCGGGTCTCGGAGGAGGAAAACACAGCGGACTTAAGAAAAATCTTCTTAAGCTCCAGTGAAAGTGAGGCAGATGAGGTAAAGATTGTGGGCGGCAAGCAACGAGCCCCAGACATTAAAAAGCCACTAGTTAAGAAAAAAGGTGTTTCAGGAAAAAAGGTAAAGAAAGCGGACAAGTCCAGGAGTGGTAAAAAGCTCCCGAAGTCAGCAGAAACTTACAACTGACAGTTCCGGGCGCCTTCTTGAAAACAGCCATTCTAAGATGGTGTCGCGTGCTCCCAGCAGGGCCTCGGAGGCTTCTGAGGGAGGCGCAAGAGGCGGAGCTGAAGTGCATGTTGACACTGACGCTGACCCAATCACAGGGTGCATCGTGGCAGCAGAAAGGACAGCGGTGTCTTCTGTTATGCAGCTGCGTCCGGCTGAGCTCAGCCAGTCCCTCTTCGACCAGATAAAGATAACACTGGATTTCAGGCAGTTCCTATCAGGATGGTTAGAGAGTGCTCCTGCTTGGGGCCAGGAAACAGACACTGCAACTTGTGAGTCACAGTTAGGTGCACGAGGTGGGCCACTGCCAGTCCCCAGAGATGGATTACGGGGGGAAATAAATCAATTGATAAAAGAAGCTGTGCACGCACAAGTCCAAGCACTTTTTAACACTCAGCTGCTGCCAATGGATTTTAATACCTATGATTTTCAAAACCAACTGGCAATGTGCACTATGATGAATTTATTTAAAAACTCAAATTTACAAAATCAATTCAACCTTTTTAATCAAATGAATTTACAGATGCAAGCTAATTTAAATGAATTTGACAGTGCTGGAACTGGGAATGAATTGCCACCAGCAAAAAGAAGGAGAGTGGAACAGGAAAGTGTAAGCAACATAGGGGACAAAGTCAGTAAGGAGAAGTCATCAACTAACAAAGAGAAAAGTTGTAAGGCAATGAATGAGACAGTGGAGCAGAGAAACCTTAGGAGAACAATACAGCAGGAAGTAGAAGAGCATGAGGAGGAGAATGAAGTACAGGAGGAAATCATTGATATGGGGGGAAAGGATTTCGTGTGTACTGATGATGAGGAGGAGGAAAAGGTGGACTCTGATAGGATGTTTGAAACAGAGGCCTTCCGGGGTACTCTGCGGAGAATTTTGCAAACATTAGGATTGGACAGCTATAAGGATCAGGAGGTGGACAACAGCAGTAAGGAAAGTAAGCTAGCTTCTGTAATTAGGAAGAAAGAGACTAGAAGCATGGAAATCCCTATGCCAGATTTCTTTAAGGATGTGATAACGAGTGAGTGGTCCTCTCAATGGAGTTCTAAGAAACTTTTAACTTACAGTCAGAAGTTATATTCGTTTGTTACAGCAGATGTGGAATTTCTTAAGGTGCGCCCAGTGGATGCCCCAGTTGCAGGGTTGGTTTCTGGGGCAGTTGTCCCCAGGGAGGGGGACACCCAACTAAAAGAGGTAGGTGAGAGAAGGGTGGAAACATCTCTGAGAAAAGCATATGAGGCAGCATCTTTAGCAATTAGAGCTTCTGTAGCTGCTTCTATGTTTGCAAGAGTGGGAGTTCTGTGGTCAGAGGAAATTTTAGATTCTCAGTATCTTAGCATGCAAGAACTGATAAGGGCAGTGGAAAGAATCCAAAGAGTGCTGAAGTATGTGGCAGATGCTGGTCATGATTCCGCTGCGTTTGCAGCAAGAAATATAAATTTGTTAACAATAGCAAGATGCTCTTTGTGGTTAAGGCAGTGGGAGGCTGATCAAAAATCTCGCAATAACTTGGCCTTCGTCCCTTTTCAGGGAGATTTACTATTTGGAAGTCAGGCATTAGAAAAGGTCTTAGTGGAGACAAAAGAGAAGAAGCAGGTAATGCCTACTTTGCAAAAGAAGAAAGTGGATAGGAGAAGTTTTCAGAGCACAAACTACTCCTTTCGTGGGGGAAGATCATATGGTTACTCTGAAAGAGGCTTCGAGTATAGATCTGGCAGATATCAGTGGAGTAGACAGAGACCACAATTTAATAGACAATTCCAATACTCTAGACAAGGACAAGGGAAGCTTGGAAATACTTCCAAGCGAGGAAAAACCTCAGTATTGACAACCAACAGCAATTGGTGGGGGGAAGACTTCTGTCTTTTGGACACAGATGGTTTCAGATAACATCAGACCGCTGGGTTTTAATGGTGGCAACTCAGGGGTACAAGATGTGTTTCCATATGAGACCAAAAGACAGATTTTTTCCATCCCCAGTGTCAAAGGACAGAATCAAATTGTTTGTCAGGAAATTGTTCACTTGTTACAGATAGGTGCGATAGAGAGGGTTCCAGAACATCAGGAGTTCTCAGGAGTTTATTCAATATTTTTTGTGGTTCCCAAGCCCAATGGCAAGTACAGACCGGTGTTCAATCTAAGGTACCTCAACAATTTTGTTGTTCCGGAAGTTCAAAATGGAAACTCTGCAGACAATCAAAGACAATTTGTCTGTGGGGGATTACATGGTGTCCATAGACCTCAAGGAGGCATACTTACATGTCCCCGTGAGGGAGGAAGGCAGGAGATAGCTGAGATTTCATTACCAAGACTGCCAGTACCAGTTCAAAGCACTGCCTTTCGGGTTGGCATCAGCACCTCTGGTGTTCACAAAGGTACTGATTCCACTGATAGCTTTTCTCAGGGTACAAGGGGTACAGTTGTACCCATACTTAGATGATATCTTGCTGAAAGCAAACTCAGAGGTCAAGTTAAAGAAACATGTAGAGTTGACAATCCAAACACTAATGGATTACTGCTTCCTTCTCAATTTCGAGAAGAGCATGTTGCATCCAACAAGGGTATTGACGCATTTAGGTGCGCGGATAGACACTTTGAAAAGGAAAATGTATCTTTCCCAGGACAGGTTAGTGAAATTGAGGCAGGAAACACACAGATTATGGGAGTGCAAGTCAGTAGATCTAATGCAGCTTGCAAAGGTTGTGGGAATTTTCATCTCAACAACTCGGTTCAGTGAGGAAGTTTCCACACGAAACCTCTGCAAAGACTGCTGCTGAAACACCAACTTGCAATATCTGTGAAGAGACATTACAAGGTGACAGTACCAGAGTAAGTTCGGAAGGAACTTATTTGGTGGATGAAGGAAAAGAATGTTGCATTCAGAATATGGTCCATGTGATAACGGATGCCAGTCTCAGTGGATGGGGAGCTCATTGCAAAGATTGCTCTGTACAAGGTGTTTGGACTTCTACAGACAAAGTGGTACAATATAAACTACCTAGAGTTTAAAGCAGTACAGCTAGCGCTGCAGAGATTTCTGTGTCTGGTGAGAAATCAGCGTGTGAAAGTTTTCACAGACAATATGACAGTCGAGGCATACGTTTGCAGACAGGGCGGATTACATTCAGTGCTCCTGGTATCGGAGTCGACGCGGCTGTTCCGGTGGGCTGAGAAACATGTGAGATCAATCACAGCGGTGCATGTGAAAGGAGAATCAAATGTTCAAGCAGACTACCTAAGCAGGAATTGGCTACATCCGGGAGAGTGGTCTCTCAATGCAGATGTATTCTGCTGTTTGATAAGTATTTTTGGTCCGTTATAAGTGGACTTATTTGCTTCTGGTGGAAATACCAAACTAAAAAGATATTTCTCAATCGATGGAAGCAAAGGTGCAGAAGCACGCAATGCTCTGTTGGTGACGTGGCCTACGGGGATGCACTACGCATTCCCTCCAATTCGGATTGTCCAAACAGTTCTGTCAAAAATCCGCTTGGAGAAAGCATCAGTGGTGCTGATAGCACCATAATGGCCAAGGAGACCTTGGTTTCCAACGCTGCTGCAGATGGCTCAAGCACCATCGTGGAGGCTGCCATTGAGAGCGGACTTGCTCACCCAGGGTCCAGTGTGTCATCCGGACCCCAGTTGGTTGAGTCTGGCAGCATGGAAATTGAACAGAAATTTCTAGCACAACAAGGGTACGCTGACAATGTAGTTAAGACTATATTGGGGTCTCGCAGAGAGGCCACCCAGAGGATATATGATAGAACTTGGAAAACTTTCCAGAGATGGTGCGAATCTAAAAAGGTTAATGTGGCGGAAGTGAATGTTCCACATATCTTACACTTCCTGCAAGACGGTTTGGAGAAAGGTTTGCGCCTGAACACCTTAAAGAGGCAAGTGGCAGCATTGTCGGCAATTCTGAATTTGGAAGGAGAATCTTACTCGAAACATCCTCATATTAGGAGATTTCTGAGGGGTGCAACTTTGACTTCATTTCCAACCGTGCATAGGTTCCCCTCATGAGATTTGAACCTAGTGCTGAATACTTTTAACAGCGGCACTGTTTGAGCCACTGAGAGGCTCATCTCTGAGACTGCTATCTTTCAAAACTGCCTTTCTCCTTGCGATCACTTCGGCCCGAAGGGTGTCGGAGTTGGCAGCGCTATTCATGAATGAGCATATGTGCACGTTTGAGCAGGACAAGCTAACACTGGGCTTCGATCCTTCCTTCTTGCCTAAGTGTGTGTCATCAACGTCTAGGCTGGAAGAAATTCATTTGCCAACTTTCTGTCCAAAGCCTGTACATCTGTAGGAGAAAAAGTGGCACACTCTGGATGTGAGAAGAATAGTGAAGGCCTACATTAAAAGGACAAGGGAGTTTAGGTGGTCAGATGCTTTACTGGTATCCTTCCAACCAAAGACTTTCGGTCAGCGGGCCATTAAATCTGTCATTGCTGGTTGGATCAAAGCCTGCATATTTCTTTGTTATGATTATGCAAAGAAGCTGCGGCCAAAGAATGTGTGGCTACATTCCACAGGATTGATGGCAACATCAGTGGCTTTTGCCTCATTGTGTTCTTTGGAAGATGTCTGCAGTACAGCTGGTTGGAAAGAGTCAACAACTTTTATAAAGCATTACAAGTTGGACAAATACAAGTCTGCACAGGCGGCTTTTGGGCGTCGTGTTCTGCAGGCAGTGGTGTAGTACTAGGCCCACCCATGGTACAGCCTGGGAAAGTCCCATACGTAGTGGATTGATCCTTCTGTCATCCCAAGAATGAAGAGTTGGTACTTACGTGAACAGTCATTCTGGGATGACAGGAGGAACAATCCACGCCCACTGCTATGTTGATAGGAATCCCCAGAGACAAGTGGTGGGGAATAGGATTTATCTGTTACGCTAGGGAAAAAGAACTGACCGGAGAGGGACTGGAGCGGTTAAACGTTTTTCTGTTGGCACGAGGATGGCTCCTGCATCGGCTGGTGCAAGGATCACAACCCATACGTAGTGGATTGCTCCTCCTGTCATCCCAGAATGACTGTTCGCATAAGTACCAGCTCTTCATTCCACTGCTGGACAGCTCTAACCGTCAGAAAGTTCTTCCCGAGGTTCAGGTGAAATCTCGTTTCCTGCAGCCTGAATCCATTGCTCCTTGTCCTAGTCTCTGGAGCAGCAGAGAACAAACCTGCTCCCTCCTTGACATGACATCCTTTCAAATATTTAAACATGGCTATCATGGCCTCTCTCAGCCTTCTCTTCTGCAGACTAAACATACCCAGTTCCCCAAGCCTCTCTTTGTAGGGCATGGCTTCCAGACCTTTCACCATTTTGGTCGCCCTCCTGTGAACACACTCTAGCTTGTTGATATCCTTCTTGAATTGAGGTGCCCAGAACTGGACACAGTATTCCAGATGATGTCTAACCAAAGCAGAATAGAGTGGGACCATTACCTCCCTCAATCTAGAGACCATACTCCTATTGATGCAACCAAGAATCAGGTTGACTTTCTTGGCTGCCTCATCACACTGCTGACTCATGTTCAGCTTGTGATCTACCAAAACTCGTAGATCCCTTTCACATGTACTGCTATCCAGCCACGCATCCCCCATCCTATATTTGTGCGTTTCATTTTTTCTACCTAAGTGTAGGACCTTACATTTGTCTCTGTTGAAATTCATTTTGTTAGCTGTGGCCCAGCTCTCCAGTCTGTCAAGGTCATTTTGAATTTTGATCCTGTCCTCTTGGGTATTAGCAACCCCTCCCAATTTGGTGTCGTCTGCAAATTTGATCAGCATGGCCTCCACTTCTTCATCCAAGTCATTGATGAAGATGTTGAATAGCACTGGGTCCAGGACAGAACCCTGTGGCACCCCGCTAGTCACTTCTCTCCAGGACGAAAAGCAGCCATTGGTGATCACCCTTTGGGTTCAGTCAGTCAACCAATCACAAATCCACCTAACAGTAGCCCTGTCCAGCCAGCATTTTACTAGCTTCTTTACAAGAATGTCATGGAGAACTTTGTCAGAGGTCTTACTGAAATAAAGATCTGCTACGTCCACAGCATTCACTTCATCTGTCAAGCTTGCAACTCTATTGTAAAAAGAGATAATATTAGTCTGGCATGACTCTTAGTGATTACAGCATTGTTTAAATATCTTCTTCCATAAACAGAAGGACTTTTTCCATTTGTGGAAGGAGCTCTAATTTAGTAGTATCTTCCAGTGAGAGAAGATAGGGGAGATTATTTTTGCATAGTCCTATGCCCCTGTGCCACTTCCAGTGCTGTTCCAGAAGGTCTTCCAACCATTTTAAGCAATTTTCAGTGGGCACAGCTTGGAAAGTGGTGTCCTCTCCCTTTCCAGTACTCAGTGAGTTAAAATTGTTCACAAGATCCAAGCTGTTAACTTTATCTTATGTTTCCAGTTGGTACTGATTTTCTCTGTCAGTGTAATCTCTAACGATGTTGATAGTTAACTTTGGTTTTGTTTTCTAGGCTCTGTAAATGCCACTTCAGAGGTCCATTCACCTCCAAATGTGGGATTAAGGCGCAGTGGACAAATTGAGGGAGTAAGACAGATGCATAGCAATGCACCAAGAAGTGAAATAGCTACTGAAAGGGACTTAGTGGCATGGAGTCGAAGGGTTGTGGTACCAGAGCTAACAGCAGGAGTAGCCAGGTAAATACAGCATTTATGGTGTGAAATCTGTAAGACTTACAGTTAATCTGTTTGATAGAACAAATTGCAGTGGGTGGGCTGTTGCCTTGCAGAAATTTGAAGCTTGTAATTCACTTATGTAGAAGTACAAGATGAAATAAGTTGATGTTAACATCTTTTTTTTTTATAGTCGGCAGGAAGAATGGCGAACAGCTAAGGGAGAAGAAGAAATCAAAATATACAGGTCAGAAGAGAAAAGAAAACATATTGCAAGTCATGTTGCAAGAGAGAACAAAGTACCCTCTTTGCCCAAGGTATGCAGTACGCTATTCTCTGTAATGCATAGTATCGTGAAGGCTGGAATTCTAAATAGAATTACTTGGAGGCAGATCCTGTTAGAATCAGCAGGAATCATTGTGGAATAGATTTGATTAGTACTGAGTCAGAAATTAAAGATACAACATAGAGGAAGATTTTGTTCATACCAGAGTAAGCCTTATACAGATTGATATGAGATACTGTAGTAGTGTATGAGCCAGGTCATTATACTGTAGCATTATCAATTACTTAGTTTTTAAAAAAGTTTAAAGTGAGAACATCTTTGATTTCTAAAAATAATGTTCCTTTGCATCTGCATATGTATAGGAACAGGATAAAAGACTTCTGAAAAGCCTTTGCATCTTTGACATTATGCCTTGAAGAAAAAATTATAACAGTTACTGCAGTGATCTCATCGTATGTAACCTGTAGCAATAATTTTCACGTTGCGCTTATTCAGTAGCTAAAAGAAGATTCTTGCTTGTATGGAAAATCAGGATAGTGAGATAAAGCAGTGTGGTATTATAGTGGTTCTGAACGTGTTGGAATTGAGGGCTGAAGTTGTTAAGACAGAGTCTTTGCAGGGGCACACATACAACAAAAAATGGTCTGCTTATTGCCCATCAGATGTTTCTGAATCACAACACCCATCATCCCTTACTATTGCCTTTGCTAGCCAAGACTTATGGGAATTGCAGTATAACAGCCTTCTGGAGGTCTACAAGTTTTCCTTTCTTGATTTAAACTATTGTGTGAATTATGCTGAACTTTAAGATACTGAAATTTTCGTACTGCATCCAGAGTAAATTGAGATACTCAGCATAGTAATCTGATGGATCAAAATGGTTTCTGGCAGTTTTTGGGAGTTCTGTTTTCGTGCAGGTTTAGAGTCTTGTTGAAGCTCTGACTGATCTCTGGATTGGAAAATGGTCCAGACATTTGTTCTGGAATACCTCCTCCCTGCTAGCTTATTGATGGCTTGAGGTGCTCGCAGCAGTGAGATGGCAGTGATGATAACTAGTGTTGTTGTTGTTGTTAGTATAATGATTAATTCAAGCAAGCACAAGCTAGGGATCCTCTTAGAGTATTGTCTTGATGATGTACTATTACATTTCTTCAGTCAGGGTGAAGGGTAGTGGGGGTTTTTATTTGTTTGTCTTTTTGTTTTTTTTTTCCGGGGGGGCGCTAATGGGGGGATAATAGTTTACTGTAACTAATTTGCTAGTTACATTGTAGATGAAGTTGCTTGAATCTGCTCTTGCTTAGATGGCTGCATGGTAGAGTAGTACTAGTAGCTGACCCTTTAGCACTTCATTGTCCAGTTCTGGTGGATGCATTGCAATTTATGCAGCCTGGTATATTGTACAGAAGTGGAACTTGGTGTGTGTGTTGCACCTCCTTGCTTATCCTAGGTAATTCAATCTGGCAGAGTGGTGGGAGTTGTGAGTGCCCCTTGAGAGATACTCTTCTTGCCTTCCCCTAAATAGCCTTCTACCAGGTGATTAAAACCTCCAGGAAGATTTTTAACTCTCTCATTGAATTGATTTTCACTTGC
Source organism: Cyclura pinguis (assembly GCA_030412105.1). Lineage (NCBI taxonomy): Eukaryota > Metazoa > Chordata > Lepidosauria > Squamata > Iguanidae > Cyclura > Cyclura pinguis. The sequence goes on from CM059599.1 coordinate 127,965,656, forward strand.
TATTTTAATATAGTTCTTCGTTGTGCTATTCTTAGAGTTTTATTGTTTTATGATTGTTTTAATTATTGTTGTATGCTGATTTAGCTCTGCTGAGGAAAGAGAGTATAAATATTTTTAAAACAAATGCATGAAATAGATAGGTGGTAATCGTTAAGGACAAACAACGTATGAATCCCTGATGAAATGTCTTTCCTTTTGAATACATATTTATTCGCAAGTATGGAATTCAGTTGATATTTATCTGGGGGCCATGTGGGACCCCAGGTTACTGTGCCTTAGAAGGAAATATCTGAACTGCTGTCCAGCACTGAGAAAGCAGAAGGAGAGAGAGTAATAAGATTCCCATAATACAGTTATAAGATGGTTGGGAATATGAAAAGAATATTTTGGAGAATAGAAATTAATATTTGCAAGATTGTAGCATTGATGACTTTATACTTGAAAAAATATGAATGGAGGGCTGCTTGTTACTCTTTGCTGTTTTGAGCAAAAAAAGCAAGAAGAAAGTCACTTCGCACATGGATGAAGCCTCATTAGATTGTACGTGAGACCTGTTCTTTGCACTAATAGTTCTGTATTTTCATGTAGGATGTGATAATAAAAATTATACCGTGCCTAATAAAAAGTAATTAATTAATTTTACAGTGGCATGCACCAGATCCTGCTCACACAAATATTTATGTAACTTCATATGGCGCTTCTGTCTGTGTGCAGGATATCTGATAATTTCTAACTCTTGAATGTTAAGACAGCAACATCAACGTAGAAGCATAGGAAGCAGCCCCATATTGAGCTAGACTACTGGCCTGTTTAATTCACAGTCACCTGGCATTGCTAGGGATTGAATATGGGACCTCCTGCTTACAAACCATATGTATTGTTAATGTTCTGCAGCCCATGCATGTTATTGCTTCTTCCTGTATGTTTAGATACTCATTTTGGTCTTCTCTATTAACCAGAATCTAAGCTAGCATATTTTCTCCATGTTTAAGAATCAATTTATTGGTTAACATTGTGAATGAAAATTTAATTTCAAATTATTATTTCATGTGTTTTTCTCATAACAGTTTTTTTTAATGTTTTTATAGAATCATTCTAACGATCATATATTAGATGCTGGTGATTCAAAAAAACAGCAGCCCAACCCACATAACTATCGTACTAGATATGCATTAGAAGAACCTGCAAGGCCAAATGAAGACATGGAAAATGGAAGCAGTTCATCAGATGTAAGATTCTAAGCTGTATTTTATAAAGAGTGTTGGCGGGGGGGGGGGGCTTCTGGTAGTCTAGCGTTTCACCCCTCTCCTTTGTCTGTGTCCATTTTGTCTGAAGCCAACACAGAAAATGAATTTTCTGCTAGTGTATGTGATTGCCAGTTAACATTCTGTAGCTCTTCAATTTGGAGACTTAGTTAACCTTAAATTTAAAAACCACTGCAGACACAAACATAGTTGCTAGTGCCTAAATGCAACTTAGAAATCTTTCATAATATTTAAGTGTAATTCCTTTATCTGCTTTATAGTGGCATCAGGGTCCTGAGTTCTGGGGCTTCAGAATTTGATGAGATTGGTTTGGATGAATTAGCCAGTTGTCCAGGCTTAAGTATTGAGATAAACTTAATGTTCATTTGTGTATGTGATCTTTGTCCGGCTTTTTTCCGTAAATTAAGGACTGGAGGCAACCTACAATTGAATAAAATAAACATGGTTAAAACATAAAATGAATAAAAACAAACAAACAATAAAACAAGATTTCAGAACACACTAGTAAAATATAATACTAAAATACTAAAAAAAAAAAAAAAAAGGCTAGCCAGTAGTATAGTATACCTTTCCACAACAAGAAAGGTCAGTTGCCAAAGAGCTGTCTGAGTAGAAAGGATCTAAAGACACTGGGAGCAGTCATTTGTTCACATCCCCATTAGAAACCCTTAGAATGTAGTAGGACTGAGAGAACAGCCTCCCTGAAAGATCTCAAAGCCTTTGAAGGGTTTAATGGAAGAATACCATCCTTCAGGGAGCCTACATCCAGGCTGTACAGGTTCTGTGGATCATAACTAACTTTTTGAATTGTGTCTGGAAAAACACAGGTAGCCAGAGGAGCTGGTGTAAGAAGAGACTTTTCCTTTCCCTGTAACCAGGCCTGGCCAATGGTTTGACTACACCATTTTCAACTAGGTCTAATTTTGGTATACTTTTCAAAGATAGCACAACGTAGAACATATTTCAGTAATCCAAAACAGGAGGTAACTAATACATGTGTCACCATGGCCAGAGCAGACATCTCTAGAAATGAATAGGTGGAGTTGGCCCACAGTCTCTTTCCCGGCTACCGCTAAAACCTGGATATCTAGATTCAGAGTTCAGTCTGTAGCTACACCCAAACCATGAATCTGAATCTCCAAGGATCTAAAGCAGGTCTGGTGAGCCAATTTTTCATAAAAATGGCAAATTACACCCACTAGAGGGCATGATTTACCGTGGAAGGGTTGTGGGGTTGAGAGGTGACGCTTCAGGGTTTGAGATAGGGCAACAGTGGCCCCTAGATGTCAAAAATTGTCCATCATGCCTTAAATTGGCTATGCTTGTATCTGATGGAGCCTTGAATTTACATTGAGGCAATGGCTTTGGGACCTTCTTTGGAGCAAAAAGAGAGCTGAGTATCGAATGCCATTGTAGCAGGGAAATACCTCCTTTATTTTAAGAGGGAGTTATGTTTTGCCTTTGCTGTGGATTTGTGGTAATGGTTTAAGATATGCATACTCACATTTCAAAAATAGTCTTGAATATTGTTCTCGTTGAGCAGGGCCACTGAATAATACAGTTCTTAATTTCTAATGAAGCTGTGTTCTATAAAGGTGAGTGAAGACACTAAATAATGCATCATGTTAGCAGAATAATAACAATATATGAACACACATTTTTATGGAAATCTCAAGCAGATTTACAAATGTGTGGATGGATGATGTTAAATGCTAATATTTGTTACTGTTAATGTAAGCAAAGTCAGCCATTAACAAAATATTATTTTACTCTTAGGAGGGAGAAGTAGTTGTTGCCAGTGGTGGAACATCTGAAGATGAAGGGAAGGCATGGCACAGTGATGGCAGTTCTAGGTAAGTGCCTGAACGTGAAGACATATGCTATCTATATTTAAATACTCAGTAAACTATATCTATCTGTTGTTCTAGTGCAGAGAAAGTCATTTTTAAGACACTTCTGTGCTGCTGTTCAATTCAGAAATCCCAGAGTGGTTTACCACATTGAGTACTATCTGGACAGAAAAAATAGTAGAAATAAGATTTGGACAGAAGAAGGTAGAAAGAAGAGGGAATGTTCCAGAGAGTTTAAGCCAAAATCTAGAGCTTTACACAAATAGGAGTCTTTCGCCTCTGTCTTTCAAGTGACAGCTCTTACCTTCAGAGTCCACCGTGAAGATATGGAGCTTGTCATGTTTGATGTTTCTGTGAGGCACCGGTAGTGCTATCCTGAATTTTCCCACTCGTTGCATGTACACAGCTATTTCTAGAATCCAGTCTTGATTTATAATTAATTTGTGGTTAAATATTTTAAAATACTATAGTGTGAATCAGCAAGATGGGGTTTTATTCCTCTGGAAGAGCAGATCTATAACTTTCTGGAATAAGCTCTGTCAGTTCAGTTTCAGTTAATCTCAATGGCTGAGCATACCCTTTACCAAGTTTAGCTGGTTCCCTAAGTAATGACTGCTTATGGGCAGTGGTAATCATTAAAGTTCTAAATGGTTTTAGAATGCAAATACCTACAGAGATATATCTTGAAATCCACCTGTTTGTGACTGAAGCTCATAAGGGGAAACTCTCCTCCAAGACCCTTGGATACTAACAAAAGAGAGTCTTCTCAGTTGTGGCATCTCAGCTGTGGAATCCTCTCATCATGGAGGTGCAGCTGATGCCACTCAAAACCTTAGTTGACACAGGAGGTTTTTTTTCCTGCACTTTCCTTTGTTTTAATGGTGTTTTGGTATTTTAATCATTTTATCACTGTATTTTAACTAGATTTATACACCACCTTGATATCTACAAAAATGAAGTGTAGTTTAAAGATGTTTGAATAAATGACCGCTGTATGGAGGGGAAAGTGTCAAATATAATTACAGTTGTCCCTTCACATTCTCTAGGGTTAGTGAAAAAGTGAAAAAAACAGTAAATAACTCTAGACCCTCCCAAACCATATTTAACACACAAAAAAGTATGATCGCCATATTCAACCCACCGTGGATTCCTTTGAGGCATCAGGGTTCCTTCACAAGGCAGAAGTGGGTGGCTGGTGGGGCTTACTGCCATGTCCACTGCTGCCCCACACCATTTTAAATAGGGACTTACAGGCCTCATTCACAGTTTCTCAGTCTCACGAAGCTTGCAGTCCCTATTAAAAATGGCCTGGGAAGGCAGCAGAGGTGATAGCAAATAATCCGTGAATAATCAAATCAGCAAAAGTGAAACCCACAAATGTGGACGGCTGACCATCTTTCGTTCTTGAAATCTGCTTCTGTTCACCAGTTTTATATTTAATGATTATATTGTATGATTTTTGTGTTAAACTGAAGCAGTCTGTTTTTTAGTAGTGTTCAGCACATAAATTTACTCCATTTTCATTTCAGTAAAGTTGGTATGGGAATCATTTACATTGTCCTGGATTTTCTGTCTGACTGGAAAGTAATATTTTCTATAATGCATGTTAATCTTGTAATGAATATTTTTTTCACTCTCAGTGATTATTCTAGTGATTATTCTGACTGGACAGCAGATGCTGGAATTAATCTACAACCACCAAAGAAGGTTCCTAAAATCAAGACAAAGAAAGTAGAGAGCAGCTCAGAAGATGAGGAGGGTCCTGAAAAACAAAGGCAAAAGCAAATCAGAAAAGAAAGAAAAAAAGGTATAGAAGATAAAGATGGTCCAACATCACCAAAGAAAAGGAAACCCAAAGAGAGAAAACAAAAGGTTGTATTATAGTTATAGAACAACTAACTTTTAAAGATACTTCTTAGTAATGTTGTTGTGTGCCTGCAAGCTTGATTTGCAGAAAAATTAATCTCCAACCCTCAGCTTTTCCACGTTTTGTTATTTTACAACCTGGAATTGAAATGGATCTAAATGGCTTTGTTCTGATGTACTCAAGATACTAAACACTGTACAAGAAAAACAAGCTGGATTTGAAAGGTGAGAGAACAGTGTACATTGCGCCAGCGCTGAAGTGTAGAGGAGAGATGCTGATCAGTGATAAAATGTAATTGACAGCTTGTTAGATGCCATGGACATCTTCAGGACAACCTTCTTCAACTTAGTTTCTACATGTATTGTATTTTGAATCGCACCATCCCCAACCAGCAGTTGAATTATGGAGCTTGTATTGGGGAAGGCAGTTTAAAGAGCAGACAACAAACTGTGCTGCTGAAGGGGCAATAGGTGAACCACAGTAACATAATGCTGCTTTCTCCTAAAATGTCTATTAAATGTAAGAAGTTTAACTTAATTAATTTAATCCATTAGATTATTTTTGGAGTTATGATAATGTAGACTTAAGTTCTGGAGCCTTCTAACTAAAAATCTTAACAAATTAGGCTTTCTTTAATAATTACCAAGAACTAGTTCACTTCTCTTCCTGTGTGGCCACAGGAAGGAGTTTGGAACCTTTTGCTGGTGCTCTCTAGGTGTTCTGAAATTCAGTTCCCATCAGATTTAGTCAGTGTGGCTTACTGAACTGGAACTGTGGGATTCAGAAATTGTGATCTAGTTTGAATAACAGATTGGAGTCAGTGTAGAACACATTTTGTCATTTTTGTTTTATTAGTCCCTTCACTTACCTCTTATTGAATACAGAATTGTAGCCATTTTATTAAAAAGTACTAATGCACCACCATTTTAAAAAACCCCAAACAGATTAATATTTGATGAAGATAATATTCTACAGTAAAGATGTGCAGCATGTTTCAAAGAGAGATTCCTGTAAAACAATAAAGTTTTTTTTTAGTTAGGTGTAACTAATAATATAAATTGTAACTTGCTATAGACTTGACAAGGTAAAGGCTCAGAAAAGGTTGTCTATGTTTCAATGGATTTGTGTTCCAGATTCGAACTGCAAGTCGTCAGTGTCATGCTCAGCATGCATAAAAAGGCATGGATATGTACAAAAATAATGCCCTTAATGTGAACAGAATGACAGTAGGCCCAGCAGTAGCAGCTATCTAATGTTGCCTTTACCTCTTTCTTTCTTCCTATATCGTGGATTTGTTCCATAGGCAAATTGGTGTTAATAAGCCTGTAATGGGGTGAGAACAGTATAGCTAGAACAGATTTGTGTTGTAGTAGCTTTAAAAACAACTTTTGTGTTAACTTCTCAATCATAACATGGATTGAATTGTGAGTTTCATTTAAAACAGAGCTGTGAATTTTAAAACTGAATACTTGTGAAAGATGTGTGGTATTGGCATGAAAAGAGTATATATTACAGAAAACTCTTTAATGTTTCCTAACTATCTGTTACAAAAAATTGGTTGTCAGTTTCCATAGAATTTAATATTGTATTGGTAACTGGATCTTAGGTTCATTTAGTGTCATATTGAGAACTACATCTTAGGTTGAAGCAAAAAGATGGGATTATGAACATAAAGGGTAGATTGGTTCTTAATGGCTCCTAGTGGAGTTCTGGGATCAAGCTGCCTTCTTGTAATGCAACCAAAGAGGGCAAAAGTTGTTCTTTGTCTATTATATTTGGGTCAGTAGAGATTTTGTTCCACATGTACTCCCTGTTGAGATTTGTCAAGCACAGTGTACCTAGGGATGGTACTGTGGTACAGAGGAAACCCTGCTCATTCAAAAGGTGGTCTGACCCCCCCCCCCCGCATCAGAAGGACACATACAGTAGCATGCTGTGAGAGTGTGCACAAAGCATAGTCATACTGTGCTTTTCTCAGGGTCTCTGGAATATATGTTGTTTGGTTATGTCCAGCTGATATTTATGACAAGATCCCAGATTAGTTTCATACAGATGCCCCTGTTTTACCTTAGGCCTTCCTAGAAACTGCACTACTGAGTTGTTTCAAAGCACATATAGCGACTGTGAATATACGCATAATATGTCTCCATGCCTCTGCAGGTGCCTGATTGGTGGTTAATATAAAACAGTTTCAGACAAGTGGATCAACAAAGAACAGAAGTTTTTATGTCAAGACTTCTTTTTAAATACACAACAATGCCAGCCTTTCTGTCTTTGAGAGTTCCCTTAGATAATTTGCAGTTTTCTCATAACTTTCTCTGAATTCATTTTAGCCCCCTTGTCCCAGTGGCCAAAGCCCTAACTGCTTCTGATCAACCGTTTTCCTTCTTTTTTTCCTTCACTTCGGCTCCCTTCATAACATTCTGTTAGATTTTATATGTTGAATTCCAAAGAGGGTAGATCCCAGTCCTATCCATCACAGTGTTACTATATTAATAGAATGCTCTTTGATCCAACAGATCCCTCTTCCTCCTGTAGCTGTCCCAGATCTGTCTAGAAAGATGGGAACTCTTTAGAACAGCACAGGAGATAGTGTGCGGTTACTGCTGGAGAGGGGGAACTGCCTGAAGTTCTTTGCTTCCTTAATCTACTGACAGAAATCTTCTGTAGATCAAAGGGCATTTGACATCAGGTGGATACAACCCCTGGGCTCTTCTGAGGGCCCATATTATGGTAAAATATATCACAGTCCATAATATTCTGTCATGTTCCCAGAATCGTATCACAGTTTAGCATAGGAAACAGAATCCATGGTAGAACTTGCTCCCCGTGCCCCATGAATAGTTTTAAACTGTATGCAGACAAGGAAAGTATCAAGTTCGCTGCTGTTGCAATATACTTTCCTGTCTGTTTCCTCCAAAATGTCTAATCAGAGTATAAATTAAGTGTAGTTTCTTGTAAGTGTTTGGGTATAAGTGATACCCTGAAGACAGTTTCTTAAAGTGCTACATTTAACTTAGATTTATGTGGGATTTCTTTAGAGGTTGCCTGTGGGAGTGTTAGCAGAAAATGGCTTGACATTGGAAGAATGGCTGCCTTCAGTGTGGATTACAGATCCTGTTCCCCGCCGATGTCCGTTTGTACCACAAATGGGAGATGAGGTAGTTCATTTTCTGTCTTACTTCTGTGCTACCTTTTTTCTGGCTTTCTTGTGATACTGTATTAGGTCATCCTGTCAGTCTGCCTTAGTGCTCTAGAGTAATGAAACAAAACCTGTTTCAAAATAATTCTGTTTCATGCATAGGGACATTGGATGTTGATCATATTTCCTATAGCTCAGGAAACAGGAGTTGCATGTATAATCTATTGGTTTCCTCACAGTTTACTTTTTTTCTTTTTTTAAAAAAATAACATAACTAGTACTAGAAATACACAATAAATGTTTCTGATGTATTGACATTGTAACATTTCATCAGCAAATTCCATCCAGTGAAATGTCTGGAAATATATTCAGATAGCAACCTCGTGTCAAGAAGAAGGTAATATTGGGACATAGGCACAGGTACATGGTGGGAGAGATTGCTTACCAAGTACTGAAGTCCTGAGATGTCTATAGCTCTCTCTCTATATATCCCAGTGCTTCAGATTAGTCTTGGAAATGTATCCACAAATGTTGTGGGTCCAGAATACATATTATGTAGTTGGAGTTGCTGCAAATAGACTTTGTAACACCATAAAATATAACAGAACAACCTTTTTTTAGTCTATGTTATATGCTTTATAAGACTCTCATTCTAAGGGTGATCTTTTCTCAGTCAGCATAACACATATTGTAGTGCACTGTGAGCTTCAAAATACTCATGGTTGAACTCTCCGTTTGTAGATAATTTTGAGCTTTTGTGCCTTTCTAGCCACTGCACTTTTTTAATGTGTCCAAGAATTAGTAGTGTAGTGTAAGTAATATGTCACATTCTTTTATTCCATTGGTGTATGGAAGTCTTCTATATCCCTGTTGAAAAAAGGCAGTTGCCTAAGATAATATGGAAATATGCAAGAGATAGCTTTGACTTGAAATGATTACTGTGTTGGAAAGCTGGAACTCAGTTTAAATAACTGATGCACAGTTGCATGGAAGTAATGGGAGGCATTACGTCCACTGACAACTCTCTTTTAAACATTGGCTGAGATCCTGTGTGGAAGACATAGTTATGATGGCATACTTATGATTCATTTCCTGATCTGATTCCCTAAAACTTACCATAAAAGCCATGCAGCTGCACCAGCTGAAGGACTGCTGTGGTGCTAGCAAGATGGATGCTGAAGAATGATGTGTCCAGCCCCCTCCTGCCAGCAAACTGTGGTGTTGACAAGGTCATAATTGGAGTTACAAGATTATTTCATATGCTCTTTCTCTCAGCATCCTAGCAGCAAAAGTAATCAAACTAAAAGTACAGTTGTGTTACAGAGAGTGCATTTTTCAAGATTGCTTGGTTGATTTCCCCCTTCTTTATTTTTTGGGGAAAAAGAGTTTCATTTTCTATTTCTGTATGATGTCTATGGCAGTCTATGTGGAAGGACTGTAGGGCCTCCTCTGTTTTCTGAGAATACTGTCTTTAGAACAAAGATTAATTCTTTATTTTTTTATAGTTCCAGGGGACTTATTCCTTTTTGTTGTTGTTGTTGTAGTTCATCTTACCCCTCCAAGGAAGCATGCCATAGACTGAACATGCAAAGGGCAGTTCATATGTACATACCTAAGATTACGAATTTGTGTTTGTTTGGCTCTTAGCCACATTCCTCCCTACCTCCCTCTGAACCATGTGAAGTTTGTATTTCTATGAAGTATGAATCTCTGCACTTACCATACTAAGTATATCACCTTACAGTCCACAAAGGCAGCAGAAAATATAATGTAATGTTCCTCTCTGAAATTTGTAGATCAGCTACATGATCTAACCATTCAACTAGGTGTTAAAAATTGGATCAGTATGTTTTATCTGACGTGGTATATGGCAGAAGATTGTGGGCAATAGTATTTTTTAAAAAAGACTTACTTCTTTGGGTAAGAAGGTAATGGTCTCATCTTTGTCACAGGACATTTCAAGCTTGATAAGTATACTCTGTTCAAGACATTTTTGGTAGGTGAGTGTTACAGCAGGTAGTTTCCTACCAGACTGAACCACCAGGGATACATACATACATACATACATACATACATACATTTTTATATATATATATATATATATATATATATATATATATATTTTGGAATGGGGGGATTTCTTGTATGTGAGTAAATCATGTTCTTGGATAACTCCTTCTGAGGATTTGAAAACGAGACATGTGTTACTTATGGTGTAGGCTTGCAGTAGACTGCAGAGGAGACATCCAGATCCACTGTGTGTGCGGCTTTGTGATATTGTTGTATGCCTTGTCATTTCTAACTTACAGTGAGTGACCTTAAGGCAAAGTTCCTCTGAGATTGAGAGAATTTGACTTGTCCAAAGTCACTCAGTGGTTTCTATGGCTGAGTGGGAATTTGAACCCTACTCTCCGGAGTTGTCCAGTGCTCAAACCCCTGTACCACACTACTTCTCATTATGTGAGGCTTAGTTTCTGTGTACTCAGTTTGTTTTTGTTGTAATGTAACTTCAGAGTTGACTCTTCACTTATGATGACATGCTGTTGCCTTCCTTCTGGGCTGAGAGAATGTGACTAGCCCAAAGTCACTCAGTGGGTTTCTGTGGCTGAGTGGGGAATTGAATCTTGACCTCCTGGAGTCCCAGTCCAATACTTAGGCTATTACAAGCAGTGCCTTCCCATTAGGGTGTTGTTTTTGTTTTTGTTTTTTGGTGAAAGAACTGGGGAAGGGCTAGGGCTAGATATGTAGGTAAAGTAGGTCATGTGGCTCCTTCCCTGGCCTGGGAGACAGTAAGAATTAACCTGTTCCTTTTCCATTTTCTGTGGTCTGGAATGGACCTTCATAGTAAGTAATCAGAGTCTAAATTTCTGTATTACATTCCTCAGGTTTACTATTTCCGACAAGGCCATGAAGCATATGTTTCAATGGCGAAGAAGAACAAAATATATAGCATTAACCCCAAAAAGCAACCATGGCATAAGATGGAACTACGGGTATGTCTCTGTCTCATCCCTCTTTTAATTTTTTTTTTTTAAATCTGGCTACAAACCTACACACATCTACAGAACCAATTTAACTAAACTTAGAAAGTGAGGGTAGCCTTTTTCAGATGAAAAATAGGGTTAAAAACGTTTATATTTTGCTTCTGTTAGGAACAAGAGCTGATGAAAATAGTTGGAATAAAATACGAAGTTGGGCTGCCTACACTTTGTTGCCTTAAGCTTGCTTTTCTTGACCCAGATACTGGAAAACTGACTGGAGGATCTTTTACAATGAAGTAAGGAAAATAAAAGTTCATATATAGCTATTGTCCTGTTTTGTCATACAACAGGTTTTTTTTGTAACACATTTGCTATAGTAAAAAAAAAAGTGCTCTTAAAATTAGCCTAGTTTAAAAGTAGCTTTCATATATTCATATCCTACAGTTCTTCGTATAACGGTTGATAGTACAAAGACTACCCTGTTGTTGGTTTGTAAATTTTGTAATATGCTGTAACGAAATTTATTGAGTTGCATCTAATTATGTCCATCTATCAGTAGAATGACGTGTCTCAACAGAATAGATTCCCTGGGGACCATTTGGAGCAGATGGGTGAAAGCTTATAGGGAGAAGCAAGGAAATGGAAAATTCTGTTGCTTGAGTGTCAGCTCACCTCATACATATTGGATTTCACCCACAGTGTATTACATCTTTTTGTGTAAAACACTGTAGAATACATATTTAACTGTTTTGAGGACAACTTGATGAACAGCGGGTCTAGTACCCCAAGTTTTGTTTGAACAACTGAACTGCAATGAATGAGAGTGTGTGTTTGAAAAGAAAGAGTGCTTAACTCTTTCCATAACTGCTCCTTGTCCCCTTCACTTTAGATGGAGGAAATGTGGATTGTTGTAGGGTAGAAATAGTGGATGGCAATGGGTTAATTAAGTCCAAGTATCCTCACCCACTCCCTCACTTGTTTATTGATCTTATATCTACTACCAAACATGTATTTACAGCCTGAGTTAATCTGTTTGTGCTAAATTCTTTTTTGGCTTTGATATGTTTTCAAATATAACTGTCTATAAAATAGTAAGTGCTTTTCTCATATTATTTTGGTTATATGCAGGTATCATGATATGCCAGATGTTATAGATTTCCTGGTGTTAAGGCAACAATTTGATGATGCAAAGCACAGGCGTTGGAACATAGGTGGGTATCTTAAGATATAGTCATATACCAGTGATTTGGGTTCAAAATTCCTTTTGCTTGTAGTAGAAATGGACTATTAGCATATTTCAAAGGATACACTCTATTTAAGTACCTGTACTGTACTAGCAATGAAATATATAAAGTTAAAGTAAAAAATTAGAATGATTGGTTTCTATAATAAGCAGTTGTCTGATGTGTTTGATAGCAGTATAAGCTCTTTTTCTGTTCAGTCATAAAATGTCTATGTGAAAATGTCCAGTTAATTTAATGCATTGATGAATAACAAATCTTGAACTTGAAAATTAGGTAATCATGGCTGATAAACTGATGGTTGGCCAGCCATTTGACCAGTTTGCTGTCCAAATGTAGATGTTAACATTGTTTGTGCCCTGTAAAATGATTGCTATTTTTTTAGCTTTTAATGGTTATTTACCTTAGTGGATGTATTTCACTTTTTTGGGTTACACAAAAATGTATTGTACCAATATATTTAATTTAAATATTTATCTTTTAGGAGTGTTATAAACAAATTAAAGAATGAATTTTGTTTTTCTTCCCTATTATTTTCATTGCAAGTTGAACAGTAAGACTTGAAGATTTTATCAGTGTCCTTATTGAACATATCCTTGATGTTGTCAACACTATTCACTTGTTAGGAAGGAGAGAGAGGTTAAAATGGAAAAATTAGCCTATATCTAATCTAGGGGGAAAGTTCCCTAGATATGATGGCCAGCTCACAAAGTCCCAGGTGCAGGATTCGGGGGTCATAATGCTAACCCACTGTTCCGCATCCAATGCAGAAGTCAGTTTATCATCTCAAGGTGGTTTGTTCCATAAGGGTGTTGTTCATATCTGCTACATTTTGAAATACTTTCAGCAGTGTTTGCTTACTTGAGTGAATATTTATATTTTGGAAATACTGTATTAGGAGGAACCATGGGAGACTTTAAAAAATAGTACAGGAATGTACTGAGATATATTATACATACTCCTTCCTATGTCTGAAAATAGACTGGTTATGTCATAATAGGTCTCAACTTGAGAAAGAGACCCCCTCTGGCATATTAATTTGTGTTGGAAGATATTCTTCTCCTTCCTTGGCCAAATTAATCTAGTTAATTAGTGGCATGTATCTTGCTAATGAGAAGTCTGAGCAGTTTGCATCTTTTTGTTTGTTAAATAGTTGAATCTAAAAGTACTGGCAGCATTTATGGAAAAAAAAACAGATTAATGAAGTAATGTGGTGTTCCTGTCCAGGTGATCGATTTAGATCAGTAATCGATGATGCTTGGTGGTTTGGAACAATAGAAAGTCAAGAGCCCCTTCAGGCTGATTATCCTGACAGCTTGTTTCAGTGCTACAATGTCTGGTTAGTAACTTTGTTTATATGCAATACTTATTTTATTGCTTTTGTATCTCGTGTGTTTTTAACTATTAACTGCTGAATTTGGTTCTTTATCTACTCTAAAATGTGGAAACACGTGTTGATCCTCAAAATATTCACGTAAGAAATGTCACTAATAACTTAAATTTGATTGATTTTTTTTTTCTTTTCCTCTTGAAGTTGGGACAATGGAGACACTGAGAAAATGAGTCCTTGGGATATGGAGCCTATACCAAACAATGGTATGTGTCTGCTTTCCCCTAGATGTACAGAAAGGAGACAGAAATTACTATGTACGTATGTGATTAATTGTAAAGAAGTTAAGCTGATTGTGCTGTAAAGTAGGGGAACAAACCTATTTTTAGTATATTAATGAAATTGAAATGGTTAGTTGTTAGTTCAAAAAAAAATTTTTTGCTAAAGAGAAAGATATATTTTTTGAATTTCAGTGTTCTGTGGACAATATAAAATTCTTTAGAGGCAAATGTTTTCCCAAGTTTGTCTTTCTAATGTCTTGCTAGAGTGAATTACCAGCTTCAGATTTAACAGTACATTTCACTGAAACACTTTGATAATAAACTTTTAACTGTCAAGGTCTTCAGATCTTGATAATTGCTACATTTGGTCCATTTATTTGTCACATCAAGGTCTAAATCCTGTTGATAGTCCCAGCCAGAGTAGACCCAGTGAATCAGGTGGTGAATGGCAAGTTAGCTCATTTGGCTCACTTAAATCTCCATGTGGCTAATAAAACTCTCTGCAGTTTGCATTGGCATCCAGGTTATCTAAATAGTATGAGAAACCACATTCGTCAGTAGGTATCTGCAGTTTTTGACTAGCCTTGCTAGAAAAGCCAGAAATTATGGCCACTTGCGTCTAAGTCTGATGCTTTCTATGTATCAGCCTTTCCCTCTGTGTGGGAAAGTCTGGTAGAAGTTTGCAGATTTGATTACTCTGAAACAAAGTTGTGAACCTTAACAAGCAAGCAATCAAAGTACTTTAAACTTTCTTTCTCAGCTCTAGTTTGGGAAATGGGCAGGGTGATCCTCACCCATATCTGTTGCTGAAAAGCAGAGTGAGGGCTGCTCACTGATGATGGTGAATGTGGCGAACAAAACTTAGTTTGTCACATGAAGCAGGCTCTGTGTAAATTAATAAGCTTCAACCGTAAATGTGGCAATCACTGAAGTTACAAAGAAATAGTGATACACAAAACTTACGAGGAATGCTTTACGTTTACTTAATACTGTCCTAGGATTGGAAGAGAACAATAGGCTCCTTTCCCACCCTGTGTTTCATTCTTCCCATCTTGTATACTTGAAATGAGGCTATTAAGATTATTAATAATTCTCTTAAGCCCTTTAGAAATCTAAACACATTAGTGGAGGATCCCAGGCTAGTTAGCGAAGATTAGTCATCATTATGCTTGCATAATATGAAGATGGATTTATTTATTTACCTGTATACTTCACTGTAGGAATTAAAATGCTGTAAAAATAAAGATATACTAACAGTATTGTAGATGTATAGTAAAATTATGTAGTCTTTAATTCATTCCTAACCCATAAGGATAGACAGTTTTGTTTCCTGTAAAACCTTAGCTTTAGGAAACAGATATGACTTAGTTTAAAGATAGATTTCAAGGGGGAGTAATGTTAGATGCAGCCTGCATTTGATGAACTGGACAGCTGTCTGTGCAAGCTTATGTCAGATACAATTTATTTGTCTTTAAGGTAATATCAGAAACTTTGTTAAAAGCACCAAATTAACCTCCCTTATAACAAAACATTTAGTATTACCTGAAAGATGAATTAGTTTTATTTAATATATTAATGGCAAATGTGGACTAATGTGCATGCAAGCACATGTGTAATGTTGTATTTATAGTTATCAAAATCAGATGCTGCTCTTAAATAACGGTAGGCCATGGATTCTTCATATCATTGTTTCCTTAATAGATGCGTGTTTCTTTCATTTGCAAGGATTACTATATCAGCTGTTATGTTTATTTTGTGCTTCATTTCAGCTGTTTTTCCAGAGGAGCTTGGAACTAGTGTTCCTTTAACTAGTGCTGAGAGCAGATCACTGATATATAAGCCTCTGGATGGAGAATGGGGCTCCCGGAGTCGTGATGATGAATGTGAAAGAATAATTTCAGGGATAAACCAACTGATGACTCTAGGTAAACGTAGTGTGAATGAATATGACAACATATATTAATGCTTTCTAAATGTTTGTTTAGATTATCTCTAATTGATTCAGCTTTTTAATTTGTTTTTTGTTGCTTTTCTTGAAGTGCTTATTAAAATCAAATTTTTACTGAGACCAGTTAATCTTTTAAACTTTTCCAACATTCTAAAGATGAAAATAACATTAATGGCATGGACTCTGGAGAAAATAACAACAACTATTGTGTTAGTACTTAGATGCAAATGTCTAATCAAGAAAGACTGCTTGGCAGTCTTTTAGAAAGTTCATAAAAATAATATCCCTCTTTAACTACTCAGTAAATATCTTTACAACTTTTAAAAAATTCCTGTGATGCAGTAATTACACCTTTGTTGTTTTCATATTTAGATATTGCATCTGCCTTTGTGGCACCTGTGGACTTCCAAGCTTATCCAATGTACTGCACTGTTGTTGCATATCCTACTGATCTCAGCACAATTAAGCAAAGACTGGAAAATAGGTTTTACAGGTTTGTTTCTTGTGAAATTACTTAAAACTCAATTCTAGCTACTGTGACACCTGTCTTTTGTACATAATCATATTTGGAGTGTTATGGTAATACATAAGGCTGCCTTTGAGGAGTGTTCAGAAACTTAATTTGTTCCATATATATATAGCAGCCTTGTTGTTAACAGGGACCATGTACGAGGAGTGTATGACTCCCTTGTTGAAACAGCTGCACTTGATTTCCAGTTTTTTTCCAGTTATAATTTTTTCTGATACAAGACCGACTCAGTGGTTAAGTTAATCTTCAGAGGTCTCCTGGATTTCCCAGCAACAACTCTAGAGATGCACTTAATCTAGAGAGAGGGACTTTGCAGTGGCTTAGTTTCTGGAACTGTCTTCCAGGGAGGCCATAACTCATTTTCCTCAGTAATGACCTTTCAAGAGAGAAATCAGTATTTTGACTGTTGTTCTGATTTTATTTTCAGCTGTTGTTTTTGTGTTTTAATTTTAAAACCACCTTGGATTCTGTACATTAAATAAATAAATAAATGTATTAATCAAATAGAAAATTACATAATAAAAATATGTTTTCACTGTTGTTATTGTTAGACATCTTAGGTTCCACAAGGGAAAGCTAGGTATAAATGTTTAATAAAAATAAATTGTGCAAGAGAATATGTAGGAGATTAAAATAGGCCTTTTAATTTTTTTTTCTTCATCTGCTGTATTTTTTCTTTGAGCGTCACAACACCCATCTATCATGTTAGTGGTGGTGCAGAAAAAAACAAAGCATAATGACCATTTAATTAGAACCAGGGATCCCCATTGCTTAGCCCTAGAGCATCTATTAGTGCTAAATGTCAGCCATGGAGGATGTGAAGTAATACAAGAAGACGTAGAATGCACTTTTCACTTCTAAGCAACTATAACTAGTCATTGCAAATTGCTGCTATATAATTATACTTCTGAATTAAAGCACTTCCCATGAAGCTTGATGTAAGTATTGATAGTTCTTCCCCTTTACTGTACTTAGTTCTTAGTACTTGAATCTTTTAAAAATTACAGATGTACCTTTTTTCACAATTTGTGTTTGTGCTTTTTCTATTTTTTTAAAAGGCGCCTTTCTTCACTTATGTGGG
Organism: Cyclura pinguis; assembly: GCA_030412105.1. Classification (NCBI taxonomy): domain Eukaryota; kingdom Metazoa; phylum Chordata; class Lepidosauria; order Squamata; family Iguanidae; genus Cyclura; species Cyclura pinguis. The sequence continues at coordinate 127,983,171 of CM059599.1, forward strand.
AGGTTCGATATATAGAATATAATACTCGGACATTCAATGAACCGGGAAGTCCCATTGTCAAATCAGCAAAGTTTGTCACAGATCTCCTTCTGCAGTTCATTAAGTAAGCTTCTATGTAGAGATATGTAGCCAACGTGAAATAAGATACTTTGTTAATCACTCAGCGTGTGTTAAGAATAAAACAGTATTTTAAGCAATTTACTGATAATTTCCTTCAATAAGTTGCTGAACACTTTCCATTAACGTACCTCATAAATATACTCACTGCTTCTTTCTCTCAGGATATTTGTTAGCAAAACCTGTATTCTCTCTGTCATTATTCAGAGTCCATTCCTAGATAGCCTAATTATTTTACTGTAAATCAGAGGCAGGCAGATGTTACTTGTTAACCCTCAGGATTCCTTGGAGGACTTTACCTCCCCTTGTCCCTGCGAGAAAGAAAATAAAAAATAAACAGTGCTCCCCAAAGCCCTCTAGGGGACATGTTTTTTGCCCTTTCTGGCCCCTTTGAGAACATATTGAGACAAAAATAAAAAGTATGAAAAATTTTGGAAAAACTTGTTTTGCTTCTGGAGAGGGTCCTGGGAGCATCCAGACATGGTAGAAATGCCCTCCATTTTGTGGCATTTTGGAGAAAAAAAATGATCCCTGGGAGCTGAATGCGAACCACCCCTGCTATAAATGTTTAAGTGTTAACAACAAATGCATTTTTTGTTGTTTGTAATATGATAGGAATACGTTTTAAAATAGTAAGGAATTACTAGGAATGAGTTTTGAAATTTTTTTTTGGTTGTAAGATCCAGCTTTTGTGGATACTGTAGACTAAATGATAGAAAGATACAAAGAAAGCCGATATTTCCATTATTACATATTAAATATTTTCAACAAGAAATATTTTCCCTTTTTAGGGCAGAAAACTTTTTTGAAGTACTTTAAATTAGATAATTTTAATTTTTGAAATTTTGCAAACATTAATGTAATATTTTTGTTGAACAGAGATCAGACTTGCTATGACATAATCCCACTTTATAATGCAATGAAGAAAAAAGTCTTGTCTGACTCAGAGGAGGTAAGTTAACTCAGCATGTCATAATTTGGGGGTAAGGAGGCAAAGGGTTTTTTCCCCCTATATATTGTAAATATGAATGCATCTCACACAGTACCAAATACTACTGAACGTTGTAGATCTTTGATTGAGCTGGTATAGTTGAATAATATGTATCTCTTAACATGTTTCACCTCAGAAATGACAGTTCATACCTAGTGGTGGATCCAAATTCCATAGAGAGCATTCTAAAACTAGCCTCTTTTCTTTCCAAAACTTCGATAAATCATGATTTCTATCTGTGGCATGTAGTTATATGTAGTTAGGAATACTTGTAATGAGAGATGTGAAGGCCCAGGAAAAGAAAATCGGAGAATTTGGAAAAATGGTCTTGTTTGTTTCTGAAGCTTTTTTTCCCTGAAGAAATTATTATTATAAAGTAGATTAGTTAAAGTTAACGAAGTGATTTGTGATCTGTAACGGGTGCTAATATTGCATTTTCAATTTTTCAAAAACTTTCAATTTTTTCCCTAAAAAAATCTAGAAAAAACTCTTTTTCCCAAGTGGTTTCCAGATTTCCAGAACTTTCACTTCTCTACTTGCTACTTTGAGTTTTTCATACCATTATGTTCCTGATCCGTTATCCTGGCTTCTGTGGAAGTCATGCTGTTTTTTCATGGTCTCTGTGAGTCACACAATTGGGTCTTGTACCTGTGCAGCAAAACAATCAGAATATTTGAGAACTAAATAACATTCAGTAGGAACCCCACACTCTTGGTATGCATGCTATTGTCTTTCCTTCTGACCATTATTTTCCATCTGCTAACAGAGCAGCAGCATGAGGAAGAAAGATTGCTTTCATTTCAGAGACAATTTGTTTTGGTGTTATGTCTTAGAAGAAGTGTCCTTATAGGGAATAAGGGAAGAGGAGGGTAGAGAACAGGGTGCACTTTGAACCAGAAGAGACTCACAGCCCTTCCCTGGGTCGTTTAGAAGCTCCTCAAGAGCACTAATTAGAGGCTAGGCCACTTAATTAATCTATGTTTCCTTCCCTTCTGATGTTATCACTGGATCTTTCTTTGGGGATACTACTACACTGTCTCCTTCCTGTGACACCAAATACACCAGACGAATATTAGGTATGGCCAGATCTCTTGGGTTGGACATTTAGTTTCTACCACCACTAATTTTAGATATGAGAAGCTCTGTTTCCCATCATCGTATTGTAATTGCTGGCCTTGTCACACCTGATTTATCAGTCCCACATGAAAGCTTTCTCAGTCCCATCAGTTTCCAGGATTTATTTTCTGGGGCTTCATACTGGATAGTATTTTGTTGTGGAAGACTGACAGTGCAAGAGTAAATAGAATTCTCACTTTGCCTTTGTTGAAAAAGAAGAGAGGAAGCTTCTTAAATACTAGATTATTAATAACCAAGTTTCTGTGGGATAAAATCTGCATATCTGTAACTGGTTGACTGACCGTTCCCAAAGGGTGCTCACCAATGGCTACTTTTCATCCTGGAGAGAAGTGACTAGCAGGGTGCCACAGGGTTCTGTCCTGGACCCAGTGCTGTTCAATATTTTCATCAGTGACTTGGATGAAGGAGTAGAGGGCATGCTCATCAAATTTGCAGATGACACCAAATTGGGAGGGGTTGCTAATACGCCAGAGGACAGGATCAAAATTCAAAATGACCTGGACAGATTGGAGAGCTGGGCCAAAGCTAACAAAATGAAATTCAACAGAGAGAAGTGTAAGGTCCTACACTTAGGTAGAAAAAAATGGAATGCAGAAATATAGGATGGGGGACACGTGGCTGGATAGCAGTACGTGTGAAAGGGATCTAGGAGTCTTAATAGATCACAAGCTGAACATGAGTCAGCAGTGTGATGCGGGAGCCAAGAAAGCCAATGCAATTCTCGGCTGCATCAATAGGAGTATGGTGTCTAGATCGAGGGAGGTACTGGTCCCACTCTATTCTGCTTTGGTTAGACCTCATCTTGAATCCTGTGTCCAGTTCTGGGCACCTCAATTCAAGAAAGACATGGTCAAGCTGGAGCAGGTCCAGAGGAGGGCGGCCAAAATGGTGAAGGGCCTGGAAGCCAAGCCCTATGAGGATAGACTTAGAGAGCTGGGTATGTTCAGTCTGCAGAAGAGAAGGTTAAGAGGGGACATGATAGCTATGTTTAAATATTTGAAGGGATGCCATGTAGAGGAGGGAGAGGGCTTGTTTTCTGCCGCTCCAGAGACCAGGACAAGGAGCAATGGATTCAAGCTGCAGGAAAGGAGATTCCACCTGAACCTCAGGAAGAACTTCCTGACAGTCAGGGCTGTCCGGCAGTGGAATATGCTGCCTCGGAGTGTAGTGGAGTCTCCTTCCTTGGAGGTTTTTAAGCAGAGGCTGGATGGCCATCCGTCGGGGAGTGCTTTGAGGGTATTCCTGCATGGTAGGGGGTTGGACTGGATGGCCCGTGTGGTCTCTTCCAACTCTACATTTCTATGATTCTATGATTCTATACCTGCCTGTTGATTGCAAATATGATGGTCTTCTCTTCCAGGTGGAGGCTCACCATCTAGCTGAGCAACAAACTAGGTACATTGCAGATTTTGCTGCAGAAGTTGTGATGGGTATTCTAGCCTTACGTAAGCATGCTTAGCCCATGTCTGCAGTGGCCACTTAGATGTGAATAGAAAACCTTTTTGATGTCAAAGGGTTTTTTAAAAAAAAAATGTTCAAAGACTGCTGTTATTAACACCTTTACAAGATTCAGGCTATAGCTTGCAAAATAGTTACAGGTGCCTTTTTGTAGTTTTCATCCTCAAAAGCCTTGACATATATCTTATCACTGGTCACATTCTCTTCACAGGTCTTTTTTGACTGTCATCAGTCAAAAGCAGTCTAAGCATTGCTTAGAACAACAGCACTATTGTTCTTCCTCATTATGAAAATATCTTCAAGTTGTTCTAAGCTTCATTGACTCAGATCAGCACATCTGCTGCTTCCACCTAGATGCTCTCGATCCAGTGAATAAAAATCTTTTTTCCCTATACCACATACCTTGCAGAACATCTCCAATGCTTTATTAGGATCTTACCATCATATACCATAAAATTCCTGGCTCTTCCCTCTTTGGGGATTTGTCTGTTCTCGGGCTGACAGGAGGATCAATCCACAACGCCTGGGTTTGATCCTCATGCCAGCTGATGCGGGAGTCGTTCTCGAGCTTGATGTTAGAATCCGTTAAACTGACTCCCTGACCCTCTCCCTTCAGTTTTTGTTTTCTCCTGCGTGACAGTAGGACGCATTAGACTCCCTTTCCGTTCTTAGTGGGGTGAAATAGCTTAGAATAGCTGGAAAAAAAAGAGAGAGAGAGAAGAAATGGCTACCGAGAAAAATACGACTGGGAAAGTGACCCAGGCAGAAGAGGTGATTCGTAGCACCACGGAGCTGGGCTCAGTCACTGCGAAGCAGCCTACTGTCCAGAAGACCACCGCAAGGCAGGCTTTGGACGAAGTTCTGGGAGGTCCTGCTATGAGAGAAAGAACACAGCATCTCTCTGAGGAAGAGCGCGCAGCAGAGCTCAGAAAAATTTTTCAGTCCTCCAGTGAGAGCGAGGCTGATGAGACTAAAATGGCTGCCAACAAAAAGCCCTTGGAGGGTAAAAAGTTGTCAGAGAAGAGGGCGGATAAGAAGAGTAGTAAGGTTAAACAGAGCGTAAAAAAGCTCACAAAACAGAACGCAGGTATGCAGCCACTTACCAGTGAGAGTTCCGGGCGCCATCTTGGAAATAAGAATTCCAAGATGGCGCCTGGGAAGAAAAACAGCCCCTCTGACTCAGCGGCCACCATTTTGAGTGTGGCGACGCACGCAACCAATAGCAATGGCCAGAAAGTGACTGCGCCTGCGGAGGTGCGTAGAGCTGCCACTCTTCTCATGGCGGATAACAGCTGTTGCGACCGGACAGCTTCATCAGCGGATAGCTGGCCGTGGCCGGCAGACATGAGGCAGTTTCTAGCTGGATGGCTAGCTAACGCACCACAGCGAAGGCCAGGCCCACAATGGGAGCCCACTCAGGCATACTGGGGCGGCCAAGGCCAGAGGCAATATATGTGTGATAGTCTCTGTGGGGAGATGCAACAGATGATTAGAGACGCTGTCTCTGCGCAAGTCAAGGCAATCTTAATGGAACAACAGGGTCTAACTAATTCAGAAACATCTGATTTAAGTAATCAAATGGAGACACAATCAATTAATAAGAACCAAGTAATAAATAATCAAATGCATTTACATCAAACTGCCCTGGAGGGTGATGAAGACACGAGGGAACAGCAGGCCAAAAAGAGAAAACTGGATTTCACTGACAATCCTGGGGCTGGTGCAAGGTCAGGTGTGTCAAGCAGATAAGCAAAGTTACTCTAAGGAGAAGTGTATGTTAAAAAGGGCATCCTCTGCCCAGTCGAGAGGGGTCACTAAGGTTATGTCTGAATTGGAAAACTTTAGTGATGATGACTTAAATCAGGAGGAGATGATAGAAGCAGAGGAAGTTGAGGAATACTCTGATATTGAGGAGGAGGATAAATCAGAGACAGACAGGATGTTTGAAGCAGATTTCTTTAAAGGTACACTGAAAACGGTGCTTCAAACACTAGGTCTGGATGGTGATAAGGGTGACCAAAGAAAAGAATGTAAATTAGCATCGGTGATTAAGAGAAGAGAATCTAGAAGTATGGAGTTTCCTCTGCCAGAACTTTTTAAGGATGTCATCTTGGCAGAATGGAATAATCAGGGTAGTGCTAGGAAGAGTTTATCATACAATCATAAACTGTACTCTTTCCTGAAGGAAGATGTAGAATTCTTAAAGGTACCCCCTGTGGATGCTCCAATTGTAGGATTAGTGTCGGGAGCTATTGTCCCTAGGGAAAATGACACACAATTAGAAGAAATGGATGAGCGCAGGGCAGAATCATTTTTGCGCAAAGCTCATGAGGCAGCCTCTGCGACAATTAAGGCATCAACTGCTGCATCAATTTTTGTAAGGGCGGCGGTCTTGTGGTCACAGGACGTCTTGGAAGCCCAAGATTTCAGTATGCAAGAACTATTAAAGGCAGTGGAGAGGATTCAGAGGGTCCTTAAGTATGTCGCAGACGCTGGATTGGATGCTACCATATTTGCGGCAAGAAACATAAATATGCTAACAGTGGCAAGACGTTCCCTGTGGTTGTGCCACTGGGAAGCTGACCAGAAGTCGTGCAGTAATTTAGCTTATGTCCCATTTCAGGGTGATCTACTTTTTGGTACCAAAGCCTTAGAGAAGGTCTTGGTCGAGACTAAGGAAAAGAAGCTGGTCATGCCCACTCTTCAAAAGAGAAAAGTGGACAGGAGAGGCTTCAGAAATTCAAACTATTCCTTTCAAGGGGGTAGGACTTATGGATATACAGCAAGAAACTCAAGAGTATAGGTCAGGTAGGTTCCAACGGGGCAGACCAAGGCCTCAATATGCAAGGCAGTACCAAAGTGGTAAGCAGGGACAGGGAAGACTTGGAAATGTTTCCAAGCGAGGAAAGCCGCAATATTGACTACCAGAATCAGAAAGTGGGGTGAAGACTTCTGTCTTTCGGGTACAAGTGGTCTCAAATAACATCGGACCAGTGGGTGTTAAAGGTGGTGACCCGCAGTTACAAAATTTTCTTCCACGCTACACCCAAAGACAGATTTCTTCCTTCCCCAGTCCTGAAAGAGCAGGACAGACACCAGGTAGTCCACCAGGAAATTGTATATCTGTTAAATATAGGAGCCATAGAGAAAGTTCCGGAGCAACGAAGGAGCGTAGGGGTGTACTCAGTGTTTTTTGTGGTGCCCAAGCCAAATGGCAAATACAGACCGGTGTTGAACCTCAGGTATCTAAACAAGTTTGTGGAATACAAAAAGTTCAAAATGGAAACATTGCAGGTTATCAGGGACAATTTGGAGATAGGGGAATATATGGCATCTGTAGACATGAAGGAGGCATATCTCTACGTCCCTATGTGTGTGGAGGACAGGAGATACCTGAGGTTCAACTACCAGACCAGTCATTATCAGTTCAAGGCCTTGCCATTTGGCCTGGCGTCTGCACCCAGAGTTTTCACAAAGGTTCTAGTTCCACTTACAGCATTCCTAAGAGTGCGGGGAGTGCAGTTGTTCACCTACTTGGATGACATCTTATTGAAGGCACGGACAAAAGCCAAGCTAAAACACGATTTGGAGTTGACAATGCAAGTGCTCTCAGATTATGGATTTTTGATCAACATCGAAAAGAGCATGTTGACACCTGCACTGAGCTTGACTCATTTGGGGGCACGGATAGATACAAGGAAAGGCAGAATGTATCTTTCCTCGGAAAGATTGGACAAAGTATAGCAAGCGGCTCGGATGCTATCGCAAAGCAGATCACTGGATCTCATGCAGTTGGCGAAAATTCTGGGTATGTTAGTGTCAACAACTCAGTTGATTCAGTGGGGCAGTGTCCCTCTGAAGCCCTTGCAGAGGCTGTTAATGGGATATCAATCAGCCATCGCGAGAAAGAGGCATTACAGAGTAGAGTTGCCTCGTCATATTCGAACGAACATGGTTTGGTGGCTAAGAAGGCGGAATGTGGCGTCGGGCATACCGTTTCAGAAACAGGAGGTGGTGCATATAACAACAGATGTGAGCCTTTCTGGTTGGGGAGCTCACTGCCAAGGTCATTCTGTGCAGGGGCTATGGACGGCTGCAGACAAGTGCCACAATATCGACTTTCTGGAGTTGAAGGCCATCCGTGTGGCTCTTCAGAACTGTGTGCACCTTGTGAGGGACCGTCATGTGAAGATGTTGACAGACAACATGACAGCCAAGACTCATATATGCAAGCAAGGAGGACTAAATTTGGTCTCTCTGGTGCCAGAATCGACTCGTCTTCTCAACTGGGCCGAGTTGCATGTTTGTTCGATTACTGCGGTACGTTTGAAGGGGGAACAAAACATCCAGGCAGACTATTTGAGCAGGAATTGTCTACATCCAGGTAAGTGGGCACTCAATGTGGAGGTTTTCCAATTCCAACCAGAGAGACATTCGGTCTCTCTGGTGCCAGAATCGACTCGTCTTCTCAACTGGGCCGAGTTGCATGTTTGTTCGATTACTGCGGTACATTTGAAGGGGGAACAAAACATCCAGGCAGACTATTTGAGCAGGAATTGTCTACATCCAGGTAAGTGGTCACTCAGTGTGGAGGTTTTCCAAATGATAAACAGCTTTTTTGGACCCTTACAAGTAGACTTATTTGCTACTGCAGAGAATACCAAATTAAAAACGTATTTCTCAGTACTTGGCGACAAAGGTACCGAAGCCTGCGATGCATTGTTGGTACCATGGCCCCCAGGAACTTACTATGCGTTCCCACCGATTCGAATTGTACAAAGGGTACTGGCGAAGATACGCCTGGAGAAGGCCTCGGTGGTGTTAATAGCGCCGTTTTGGCCAAGGAGACTGTGGTTACTACTGCAATTAGCCCAGGGTCCGCCCTGGAGGTTGCCTTGCAGGCTGGATCTGCTGAGGCAGGGACCAGTGACTCATCCAGACCCCAAGTGGTTAAATCTGGCAGCTTGGAGGTTGAGAGGCGAATTCTAACCCAACATGGATATACTGAAAATGTAGTCAAAACGATACTTGGTTCCCATAGGGAGTCCACACAAAAAATATATGAAAGAACTTGGAAAATTTTCACAAAATGGTGTGAGGAGAAAGAGGTTCCTTTGGCAGGGGTAGGAGTGACACATCTGCTTCACTTCTTGCAAGATGGTCTGGAGAAGGGTCTCCGGCCTAACACTTTGAAAAGGCGGGTGGCTGCGTTATCAGCTATTTTAACGGAGGACAGTTCTTCGTATGCAAGGCATCCTCACATAAAACGTTTCTTGAGAGGTGCAACGCTGTCTTCCTTTCCAACGGTGCATAGGTTCCCATCTTGGGACCTGAACTTAGTGTTGAATGCACTGACAGCACCACCATTTGAACCATTGAAAGAGGTATTGCTGCGACTACTATCTTTTAAGACAGCATTTCTCCTGGCTATTACATCAGCCAGAAGAGTTTTGGAATTAGCGGCGTTATCAGTGAATGAGAATTTGTGCAAATTCGACCATGACGAGCTGACGTTGGGATTCGACCCTTCTTTTAAGCCCAAGTGCTTGTCATTATTCACGCAACAGCAACTGATTCATCTACCAACGTTTTGCCCCAAGCCGGTCCATCCGTTGGAAAAGAAATGGCACACATTGGACGTTAGGCGGGTAGTAAAGGCCTATATTAAAAGAATGAGGGAATTTCGGAAGTCAGATGCGCTGCTGCTATCGTTCCAGCCTAAGACACTTGGTCAGCAGGCGAGTAAGGCAGTAATTGCAGCATGGATAAAGACCTGTATTTTAATAAGTTATGACTGCTCTAAGCAGCCAAGACCAGTTAATGTGTGGACACATTCAACACGTTCGATGGCTACGTCGGTAGCATATGATTCCACATATTCGCTGGAAGACGTTTTTAGTCCGGCAGGGTGGAAGGAGGCTTCCACCTTCATTAAGCACTATAAGCCAGATAAGTATAGGTCATCCCAGGCGGCGTTTGGCCGTAGGGTGTTGCAGGCTGTGCTGTAGAGAACATACCCACCCATGGAACAGCTTGGAGAAATCCCAGGCGTTGTGGATTGATCCTTCTGTCAGACCGAGAATGAAGAGTTGTTACGTGAACGATCATTCTGGGATGACAGGAGGAGCAATCCATACCCACCACTAGTATGAAGATGGAAGTTATCAGGCAGTTGGTGGGAAAGTACAGTACACTAGAGAAGGAAACTGAAGGGAGAGGGTCAGGGAGTCAGTTTAACGGATTCTAACATCAAGCTCAAGAACGACTCCTGCGTCAGCTGGCACGAGGATCAAACCCAGGTGTTGTGGATTGCTCCTCCTGTCATCCCAGAATGATCGTTCACGTAAGTAACAACTCTTCATTCTACTTAACTTTCCCAGGTCCTTGGAGAAGAGATTGTTCTTGGAGAAATGTTTATAGCATGGTTAATGTACTTTGGCAGGAAGAACATTATCTTTTTTTCCTTTTTACAATTGAAGAAGGTTGGAAGTTCTGTCAGGAAAGGTTGTTAGGCAACGTTGGCTGGAATTGCATCAGATATGTATGTATATAAGGGGGTATGTTCTAGCCAACTGAGCCCTCTCGATGTCTGATAGAGTGGCCGGAGGCTATGTTGGGTAGATATCTTTGCGTGCTGTGCTGAAACTCCGTTGGAGGACTGTATATATGTCTATGTATCATAACTGGAAAGTAAAAACCTCCTTTTGGAAGATAACATTGCGTCGGAGTATTTTTCTTCCTGGCTTCAGGGCTTTGCTGCTTCTCTGCTGGGATGCTTCTAGCTGTGTGAGTAAACTCTGCTACATGGTGATTTTTCAAACACTTGACTCTGGTACGCTGTTTTGCCAGAGCTCAGTGCTGGAGGGTGGTGCTACCGAGGTTTTTGTGTAGCTCCCATCATCCACCATCCCTCTGACAAGTTTAAGTCCAAAATGCAATTATTTCATGAAAGTGAAGAGGTTCTGAATGGTCATTTTATCTTCTGTTCTCATTTGTTTTGGTTCATAGGAATAAAACTTTACAATGCCTAATTACACATCACCATATGTCCCCAATATTATAGATATAGTCACTTCACCCTTGGCAAACAGTTCTTCTCATTTAGAGTTCTTCCATTTGAACTGTCTGCAGTATCACATGTATTGATGAAATGGAGGGTATACAGTTGTATTTTTCTCAGGACCAGTTTTTCCCATGACTGGGTAAACTGGCTGCTGGTACAATCTTGATGTACTCACAGAGTATTGGGGTTGCACTATTTTTTCTTCCAGAAGATCTGGGCCTGCTTACAGCCTTGGGAAATCACAGCTGTCTATCTCAGCATGATTCATTTTATAGGATCCCGTAGACTCAATTTGAAACAGAGTTTTTCTCCTAAAGGTTGACATAGTGATTTGGTAGCCTTAGAGACCATCAGATCAGAACCCATGTCTACAATTTATCTCATTCAGAGACTCTTAGACCTGATGGTTGCCACAACCTTTGTTCTCAGGTATGCTTATCTGTTGCCTTGCCATATTGACTTCAACCTTGAGTTACAAATGCTGTCATTTTTGTTGTCTGGCAGGAATAGGCTGAGAATCTCTTTTCTCTGCCAGTAGAGGGAGTCTGATCTTTTATAACTTTTCCTTTCATTTCCAGTTACATTGAAGAAAGTGGCCAACATCCATGTTACATTGTTTTGTCAGGCATGGTTCTCCATCCCTGTTTTGTTATGTCTCCAATGTCATCAGTTTCCAGACCTGGTCATTGTGTTCAACAGTCAAATATGGCACCTAGACTTGAGGTTTTTTCATCTCACAGCTTGGAGGATCCATTTTGATCGTTTGCAGCAGAGCTGCAGCAAGCATCTAGGAAGCAAACTATAGCACCAGGCCATGGAATGTGCTGTCCTTTTTCCTTTGGGGCACAGGTTACTCAGATTGCCCTCTTAATGTCTTGACCCTCCTGAAGTTTCTTCTGCTTTTGAAAGAGAAAACATTGTCTCTTTCTTCTGTGTGTGTGTGTGTGTGTGTGTGTGTGTCTGTCTGTGGTCATGCCTTGCCACTGCTCTTTGCAGGCTGCTCCAGTACTCTCCCCTCATTTTTTTTGCATCCTTTGGTGATGAGGCATCTGAAGGTTTTGTCTTGGTTGTACCATCTGACACATTTGGTGGGGAAACCATTTGACTTTTTTTCCTGTATGTGATCTTTGATTAGCTAATCTTGAATATCATTTTTCTTCATCACTCATCTTAGGATGTGATTGTAGTGACTTTCATCCACCCCCCTTTTTCCCCCCAAAAGTGTTACAATACAGTACTCTCCTGACTTTCATGCAGAACCCAACTTCTCCACTGAAAAATATTTACTTCAGTAGTTGATGGTGATAGTTTGTTATACAGATAGGATAGTTTTGCTGTGGCTTTATTATGTAGGCCATAGAAGAGCCTCCCTTGCAGTTTTTTGAATGCATCTTAGGGACAATTGCTGTTGCCTACAAACTTGCTCTGCTTCCATTTTCACAAGGTCTTTGTAGTCATTTGACAAGGGCATTAGCAACTTTTTCTGGTTCTGTTTGGGCGATCTCTAACCCAGACATATACAAGGCAGAACCGTCAACATCTATATGCCTTCAGGTTGTTTCCAACTTATGACAACCCTAAGGTGAACCTACCACAGGATTTTCTGGGGCTGACAGTGTGTGACGTCACCCCCTGGGTTTTAGTGGCTGGGCAGGGAATCAGACTCGCCTTTGGGGTCATAGCCCAACATTCAGACCACTACACCATCTTATTATAAATTCATTGTGAGGGTAAGTGCTGATGTTTCCTTTGGATATACAGTCCATCTCTCACTTTTGGTGTAACATGGATTCTACCTTCAGTAAAGTAAGTTGGTAGTCTACTCAGTTTTGTGAGTCACAGAGACCACGAAGAAGGACAGGTTGCTTACCTGTGACTGTACTTCTTCAAGAAGTCATATGTGAACTCACTCAGCTGTCCACAGTTTCCCTTCTTTCTACCTTTGCCCCTTTCTTGGCTGTCAGTGGTAAACATAGAACTGAGAGGAAGACATCAAGGCATATTGAATGATACACATTGAGAGTGCAGGTGAGTGGGTCCCACTGAAAGCTACTTAGTTTTGAGATGTTCCAGTTATGGCTCTGCTCATATACAAGATCAATTGTGTGAGTTCACAGATGAGTGCATGAAGAACTACAGTTAAAGTTAAGCAACCTGTTCTTCTGCATACAGGTACATACACATCTTATTGCAAATCATACTTTGCTGATGTAAAGAAAATGTGAAATGAATGCACAGTTTCTGAGATAGTTATCCCCAGCAACTCTGCTGTCATTTTGAGATGCCAGAAATGCTTGTCTGTGTTAATTTCATCTTATGGTATACTGTGTGTATACAAAGTTTTGTGTTTGTGTCACAAAATATACTTTTTAACTTGCCTTACTGATAGAACTTGCTAAAAAGAGACTGACCTGATTACTTAAACTGTACATTTGTGGTTCTCATCTAAGATGTTATGCTCCATACACAGGCAAGTTACGTGGTGGGTCTACCAGGGATGAGAGGAAACATTGGCTATACATGTTGTAGTTGCTGTGCATAAACACCAGTTTTTAGATAGCAAAGTATAATCCATGTATTTGCAGTTTCTTATCAGGAATAGATAGATACAAAGTGTTAAATGGACCATTTTCTGTCACCAGCCAAACTCTCTGCAAAACTGCACCATTAACTAGTAGATTTTCAAAAATAATTTTAGTAATTAAAACAAGATGTTGGGAGTCTGCCTGTTGAGTTTGGAGGATAATCATGTCCCCTGGAGATTCCAAAGACACGGTTCTCCTTTTTGATTTTTGTGTGTGTTTTTGTTTGTTATCTGGGGACCACATGCAGCCCACATTTTTCCCATGTTCATCTCACTGGACATGGGAAGGAACTATAACTAAATAAGCTAATACGAGATTTATTGAAGTTAAGTGTTTTTCAAATGTTTAATATATTATATTACATAATTAATATTTCATTGCTCAAAGGAAGAAGAGAAAGACATCAACATGCCAGGCACTTCCACTAGAAAGAGGAAGGTACTATTTGTTTACATTACTGATTTCTGCTTTGATTATGTATGAAGATGATGTAAGCAAGCAATCTTTTTAAAATTACTAATATAAAATGTACCTTTGCATTTAGTAGAGTTACTGTCTGCTAACAATAATAATTGCTGCTGTCAGACTTTCCAAATGGAGGGGTGGAAACAGAAGCCTGCCTCTAGATATATTTAATTCAGTGTTCTAGGGTAAAACTGCCAAGTAGATCCCACACAAACACTACCATATAAATTTATGTATAAATTAAAGAAATTTTGACAAAAGCATTAACCGGAAAAGCCTCGCTCAGTTTATACACAGATCAGTGTAACTACTCTCACCGCTGCATTGCTGCTTCTGGCCCTTTTGATTCCCTGGATGGGCTGTGGAGGGGGTGACACCAAAATGACTGTTGCTGCAGCAGCCTCCAGAATCCTCCAACTGGAATGGGACACATGGTGTCACCCCTGTGAAGCTCCTTCTGTACCATAATCCCTGCACTGTGTCTTCCCTTCTGGGCAACTCAGAGCAGGGAGGGGAGCATTTTACTCATGAGTAAGCAAGTAGAAGATCACTCTCCTCCCCTTTCCCCAAGTTAGCTCCTGCCTCACCCGTTGCTTCTGTGGTGGCCATTGCTGCTGTCCCCTCCCCAGCCGGTGAGACTTTGTGCTTCTGTTCCAGCTCTTTCTCTGATTCTGTTGATGATGTTGGGAGCAGCACACTCCTCTCTCCCGTCTCCCAGACTGCCACTGATCCTGTAGGGCTGCTCTGGAGCCACCACCGCTATGGGACACAACCATCACCACTGCCTGCTCTTGGGCCACTGTGGCTGCGCTGCTTCCCAGAAACCAGAGAAGAGGAGTGTGCTGCTGCCACCAGAGCCAGAGAAGGAGCCAGAAGGAGAGCAGGCGTGGGTCATTTCGTGGAAAGTAGGGAAATGGCTTGGCTGAATTTTCACAAATGTCCTCCCTCCCTTGTTTGGTGTTGCTGCTGCTGCTACTGGGTTGCTCTGGGTTGGCTGATTGCTGCTGCTTCTGCTGCTCTGCGCTCTCCCTTTCAGAAAGCAACTGAGGCAGAAGGCTGTGCTGTGTTTTGGGTTTTTTTTTTTTAAATTGTGGGGCTATGTTGCATGCTGTCCTTACTACATGGCTGGCTGGCTAGCTAGAAGGGGGGAGAGGGAGTGAGTGACTGAGGAAAGTTAGGACAGACAGACAGACTCACTCACGCCCCCTGCAGTGGGGGGGCCCCCTCAGCTGGCACTGCCAGGCTGTTACCAGCGGGTGTGCTATTTCACCTTTTCTCATCCAGCTTTGAGTCTCCTGTTTTGTTTGTTTTTTTACTTCCCCTGCCTCCTTCACAGTTCCTCTTCAGACCCCCCTCCCCACTTCCTTTGGGTTTCCCAACTTTCTCCACCTTTCCACATGCCTTGGCATATCTTCTCTCTTCTTCCTGCCCCCTCCCCACCCCTGCTCCTGGCAATTTGCACAGAGAGCCTCAGACGGCAGGGGAAGAAGCGGTTGCTCCTTCACCTCTGAGGTTTCTCTCCCTCTTTATGTCCGATATTTAAGTCTCATTCCTCCTTTTTTCTTCTTCCCCTCCCAGCCCCCTCCATTCTTGTCCATCCTTCCTTTCTGCACACTATGGATGATACACACATGACCACTGCAAGTTGGAAGTAGGCTCAAATCACTGGCCTCCAGGATAGATAGATAGATAGATAGATAGATAGATAGATAGATAGATAGATAGATATGTACATATATATGTGTGTGTGTATGTGTGTGTGTGTCAGAGAGAGAGAGAGAGAGGAAGGGGGGCACATATAGAGAAAAGTCCCTCAGGTGGGAAAAAGGGAGGGCATAGTATTGAGTGATGGGCAGGATTTGCTGGTGTGACTGGCCCCCTGACGTGGCACTAGCACTTCACAGACCTCCATCCCTGCATGATGACCTTTGACTTATCCATGGCTCATATTAAAATCCATAATTTAAGCCTCAAAACCTCTCCTCAACTTATTTGTGAGGTTAGCAAAATTATTTATATAGCACCATTAATATATTAAACATACCAAACACTAGTGCTAAACATGCTAAAACAGGAATATGGGGACCAACACAAATACAAATACCGCTGGAATGAAATTAGAAAAACAAATTGTCGAGCAAGTCATTAAAAAAAATGAAGACTGAAAGATTGGGAGGAGCTACATCTTGTAGGGCTCTAAAAGTTGAAACAAGAAGCTGGTAGTGGATTCTAAAAGAAATAGGTTTTTCTTTATTTTGTATCAATAGCTACTTTTTAAGGCGTATTCAATATTGCTCTTTCAGGATCATCAGCCAAAGCGGAGGCTGCGTAACAGAGCACAATCCTATGATATTCAGGCATGGAAAAAGCAATGTCAGGAATTGTTAAATCTGATTTTTCAATGTGAGGATTCTGAACCATTTCGTCAGCCAGTGGATCTTCTTGAATATCCAGTGAGTATTTGAAAATGTTACATTTCTGTTCAAGCATTCTGTTAAAACAGAACTATGGGCTATCTCTTTTAAAAAAATGACCAAGATTTAGTTTGAAGCAAGAGGTTATTCTTTTTTGTCCCTCCTACTGTCATCATATGTCTGTATTATGATGTAAAACATACTTCATGTACATTGTTTTGTTTTTCTCTAGAAGAAGATATGCTCCTGGGCTTAAAGTACATTTTAAATCAAGATTTGTCATTTTCTTAAAAGCTTATCCAGAATTACTGCTCATAAAATAATAATTTAATCATATATGTTTGAAATAAACTAATTAATTTTTTTTTGTTAAAAAAACAAGGATTACAGAGACATCATTGATACACCAATGGATTTTGCTACAGTTCGGGAAACACTTGAAGCAGGGAATTATGAATCTCCAATGGAGTTGTGTAAAGATGTGAGACTAATATTCAGCAACTCCAAAGTTTATACACCATGCAAAAGATCAAGAGTAAGGCTTCATAATTTTTTGGTTTGATTTTTAATTGCTGTGCATATTCTCAAGGAGAGTGTGCAAGTGATACTGATATGGACAACTGATACTAATATGGACTGAATCTAATATGGACACAAATCACTTTTGAGTTGCTTAGTTCTATACCATTTGAAAGACCTAATTGGTCATTGTCAGAGTTACTGCTGCTAAAAGTTATTATTGATTGCGGTTGGATGTTAAATAAGTAGCTGAAAGAATGTTTGAAAAAATAATATACATGAGAGTTATTCCATGGACAGATATATGAAACGAATAATTCACTTGACTGTTTTAACAAGGATACTAGCTTCAAATAATAAATAAATAAATAACAATAAATAATAAATAAACCTTCAATTTATTTATGAAAAAGCAGTTCTTGGTCACAAAACTGTTCTCCTTTGATGTTATAACATTCTGACAACTTGTGAAATAAATACTGGAAAAAACTAAGGTAAAGAAGTATAAAACTAGATGTTGAATGGTTTTCATTCTTTTTTTCCCCCAGTAGGTTGATTTTAGGTGTGTTTAGGGCTTTTTAAAAATTAGTTTACATCTATAATTTTGATGTTATTAATGTATTCCCTTTAGTATTACAATTATTCTTCCATTCTTTCATCGCCGTACTTTGAGAAATTGATACTGGAATAATATCTAGCTTTTATTTAGATTTTTCACTAAAGGCCTTTCTGCCCTACACTGTTATAGGGCTATTATTCCACTTTCAACCTCCTGTGGAATCCTGGGATTTGCAGTTTAGGGAGGAGCATTTAGAATTCTCAGCCAGAGAGCTCTTTGGTCTCAGTGAACTACAAACCCCAGAATTCCACAGGATGATGAAAGTGGAATAATAGCGCTATAACAGTGTAGGACGGAAAGGCCCTAAGTCTCTGTTTGTTAAGATGATGATAATGGTTTAGATGTTGGAGTTGAAAGAAAGAATGAAGAATCAGGAAGATTTTTCACAAAAGTACATTCCACCTGTTCACTGCTTTGACTAACACATTAGGGCCATTTCATTAGATTATAAATCTACTTTGCATTTTCATAAAAGAAGAACAGTTAAGAGAAGAAAAAAGCAAATGTTCTCTTTCTAGTAGTTTCTCATCAAGGCATTATATACAAAAATAAGATTGAATATGAATATTCTCATAATTCTCTGGGAGTGATGAATCTTTCTCCATATGCATTCGTGGAGGTTCCTTATGGGACCAGAGCCTTATTTCTTCAGTCATCTTTCCTGCATGCCAGGACACAGTAACAGGATATCCACTTTCTTCCCAATGAAACCCATAAAACAAGAAGAGCTTTAGGAGGAGTGGGCAGGGGCTGCCAGTCCTCAATACCTCATTGCCACTGTTCTCTCTCTGTGAGCGCAGGGTGGGAACAGGTGGAGTGAAGGCTCCATTGAGCCCTGTGATGGACTTTGCATTTACTGGTGCCATGCCAGCTATATAAATGGATTTAATTTTGTGTATTCATCTATTTGTTTAGGTTATTGTAAAGGATTTTATAGGAAGAAATTAACATAACTCCTCAAGATGTACTGTCGTACTGATTGTTTAAAATCTTTGATAGATTTACAGCATGAGCCTGCGCCTGTCTGCCTTCTTTGAGGAACACATTAGTTCCATTTTGTCCGATTACAAATCTGCTTTGCGCTTTCATAAAAGGAGCACAGTTAAAAAGAGAAGAAAGAAAAGAAGTAGAAGCAGTTCGCTTTCTAGTAGTGTTGCATCAAGGTATGGTACACTATCTTGTTCTTCTGAATACAATGGCCTAAATCCAATGTTAGTCTTAGCTAGAATAGATTCATTAAATCGATGTAACTTCCCTAAATGTTGGCTTAAGTTCCCGTTGATTAATTGAGTCTGCTCTAACTTAGGGTAACAATTGGATTTAGGTCAATATCTGCCTTGTTTCTGTTGGTGTAGCAGTTCTTAATACCTGCCTTTATTACTCCTGTATTTTGTTTAAAAAGAGGTTTGCCATCTTGATCTTAGGAAAGATCCAGAAGTAGCTATTACTTTTTCCTGTCCAGTTGTCCATTGTGCCCTACCACGGAAGAGGTTGGTTGACCCCCACAGTTTGTTACTCCTGTCCCCCCGCCCTTATCAGACTGAAGTATGAAATCTCCTGACACCCATCTTATTGGCAATCCTTTTTCATTTACTCAACTCCTGAAATACATCAGGAGGAAGGAGATTGTACGATTTTAAGCAGTGAACAAATAAAAATGGGAGGGAGAAGCAACATGTGTTTTAAACAATTACATTGTTTTAAACAATTATATTCTTAATAGGAAGGCAGTGAATATTTTAAAATGTAATACATAATGTATTTATTTTTAAATAAGTAATATCAATACCATCTAAAGCATTTTTATCCCTCCATTCTGCCAAAAAAGGCTTGCAGATTGGTTACAAATGGCACAGTATAATAGGAGCCCTGGAGATGTTACATCTGTGCAGATCAAATAGCTGTAAGGCTGTGTTTTCTTGTCTACATTTTAAAACTTTTCATAGAACTGTACCTTTTCATTATATAGCCTTTTAGTCCCAATGTTTACCCCTGCCCCCCCTTACACTAAAGGAGGATATAAAACTTGCAGCATCCAGTAAAGTGAGCTTCAGGCCATGTAAGTTGATGTCCAGAATTAGCCTTTAAGATGTTGCAGACACTTTGTTCGTCTTGCTTCAGCAGATTAATATGACTAGTCTTTTGGACACTGTTGTAGTAAAGATGTTTCTTTTCTTCCATTTTCCTTCTGCTGGGTGTTTGTTGTTCTTTGATGTTATCCATTATGAAGGATGGGGTGGATGATAACTCACTGCATACTCCAGGATAGTATATCTTCAAGTGACTCAGTTTGTAAAAATGCTCTTAAGAAGACAAAGCACAATGAAACAACAGCACTGTTAGTAATTTTAATAACTAACACCATGAACATGAAAGCATCAGTTAAAACTCCCAAATAAGACAGTGTTTAAAGAAGAAAAAAACCTAGAATGGTTCAGACACTGAAAGACATTAAAAAGCCTCAGTGACAGAAAGAATTTAGCTTGACAGCTAAAGCTTTTCAAGTTAGGGTCAGGTGGATCTCGCTAGGGAGAATATTCCAGAGTCAGGGTACTATAACATTGCTCTGTGAGGTTGCCAACTCTTTATCATGTTGACAGCAAACTAATTTCCAGTTGTGAAGGACCTTGGAAAAGCATTTCCACTGACAGTCTTTAATACCTGGACATGTTCATGTAGGAGCAGGTAATCCTTATAAGGATCTTGGACCAAAGACTTTAAAGGGTAAAACCAGTTATTTTAATTGCTGAGGAGACACTTGAGAGTGAATGATTAGATGAATTAGCTCCCACACATACATACAGGTAATGGAAAAAATTAAAGTCAAGGATTTAAAATATGAAAAGCTTTAATTGGTGACTAGGACATACTACTTTCAGTTTACTCTAAAATAGCCCCAGTTGTTATTGTCTTCTGTTTGTAGTCCGGATAGGAAACGAAGACTAATAAAGCCACAGCTGAAAGCTGAGCCCCCTGCTGCACCCTTGTCGTCTGCACCTGCACGTGGAACATCTTTAAGAAACATTGCTGCTCAGATGAATGGAAAAGCGGTTGACTCCCTGACTTTGGTCAGAACAAGGAGTACAAGGGCAGTGACAGAAATGGCTGTTAATGAGCAGCCTTCTACTTCATCAGCAGGAAAGCCTTTAACTGTGAAACCTAGTAGTTCTGTTGCACAAGGACTGTCAGGTGGGTGAACTCGCTGATACCACTTTGAGCTTTTAAATCTATGGTGGTTCCCATTGTATATAGTAGTATATCAGTATAGGCTGCTCAGCTTCCTGGGGTATTTTCAATGTTGGCAGACTAATCTAGGGATATTAACTGCATCCCCCACAAAAAGACACTTTTTTATTCTCACAGACCTTTTAATAAATGTGATCTTAAGATTTGGTCTCTTAATACCTAATATGTATTGTGTTGTATATTTATGCTGCTAAACTGATTTTTATCTCTTTCTCTTGTTTTATTCTTGTATTTTAATAGTATTTTATCTTTTGAGTGGTCCAAATACTTTATATTTATGGTCAGCCTGTGTCAGTTGTAGAGTTCATAAAGTTAAGCCTAATGTTAGTCACAACTAGAGTCAACTGTTGAGGTATACATTAATGTAGATGCATTCTTTTCAATAATTCTACCCAGTGTAAATTATGTGTGTTGTGAAGTTGTGGGAAAACACAGAGGGGAAAGATGAAGAGATGAAATAATCTTGGGTCCTCTCATCCATTTTTATTAAAGAGTGTTTAATGCATTAAGTTTAATTCATATTTGCTTGGGTGGTGGGTAGGGAATACTAGTAGAAGGTTTTGATTTCAAATACTCCTTTATTGTAATTTTGTCTCCATAGTACCAGAGAATTCCACCAAACTCTCCAAGAATCAGAATATGCTCCTAGTCCCTAATCAAACCAATTATACTCACAACACTAGGAATAATACTGCCAGAGAAAATATGGAAAAGGATAAACAAATTAAACGGAAACCAAAATCTTCCACTGTCAACCCACAAGGTGAGCTTTGGGATTTTTTATAATGTATAACAATGAGGAAAAGTTGCATTGTTTGGTTTTTTGACTAAAGCTTTAGTTAATTGGTTAGTAAGAAATCTTTTTAATCAGTGAAAATAAATTGAATCAGTGGCACTTTCAGGTGAACACTTTTTAAGGCGTCCTGCATTCTCTTTAGTATTTCACATATTAACATTCTGGCAATACTTCAGCTTTACTTAATGTAATCCGTTAAGAGAGCTGATGAAAAGTGTTTTGTTGGTCATTTATCAGCTCTAATAGTTAATAACTAGAATTTTGTCTGGCATTCATTTTATGTGTTAAAGTATACATGCTATATGTTTCAGCTGACTTACATTTGTGGTGCAATTTATTGGATACCTAATTGATTTCATAATTGGGGTTGTTCTGCATAGTTTTATAAAACCGCTGGTGTTGTATATGACCCCATCAGGAGTGTCCTCCATGCCATATCTTTTTTTTTTCCTTGTCATGGGGAGCCATAACAGCTCTTCCCATGCTTCATCTTCCTAGTGTAACATGACACACCTTCAGTCAGATGGGAAAACTAATGCTGTGGTTCTTCCCTGTTCTAGCATGGTTCCAGGTTTCTCATATTAACTTCTTCACAATACATGTAGTAGCATGTCTTGCCATCAAATTAACATAAGAATCCAATTTGAGAAGTCAGAGGAAATCAATTATTCGTAGTACTCTTGGGAAATAGTAAGTTTCATAAAACATAACAAAGCCTTTGTCTCCTAGAACAATAATGATTTTCCACAAGTGAGTTTCTTCTTCCTACTCCTAGATAATGCCCACGCACTGAAGAGAACTTTCTCTTTCTAAATTACTGCAGCCTGGATGCCCTGAAAAAACAAATCACAATTATGTTAGGGCTTTGAGGGATTACAGTTGGCTCTCCACATTTGCAGATTTGACTTTCACAGATTTGATTGTTTGCAAGTTTCTCCAACGCTTGCCCCCGCAATAACCTCAGGTGCTTCTTTTCTGTGGAACCCTTCCTTCTTGGAAGCTCCAATTGGGCGGTGCAGCCTTTTAAAAACCCACTTGTGGTCCCTCTTCTCTTCTACCAGCAGCTGCCTGGCCAGCTAAGGACAGGTTGCAGCTCAATTTCTCAGCACCACAAACCCTTTCTGGATGCCCCACACAAACATCCAAGAAAGGAGATGAACAACAGAGAGTAATTATGGAGCATCCCCTTTCCCTGACCTGGTTTGGACCCTGGATGTCTGTTCCCCCACTGTGCCTCAGCACTCTTCTCACAGAACACACATTTTGGTATTTGCATTTTTTTCTACTTTACCTTTGCGAGGCCCCTGTGCCCCTAACCCTAATGAACATAGAGGGCTAAGTGCGTATCTCAAATTTGCTGCACTACTTAAAGATAAGTTAAAGCTGAGGTTTTCTTGTTAGGAACCACGGTACTCATAGGTGTGTTTCAAAATATCTCACTGTTGGACTAATGAGTGATTCAATAACCTTTTGGATTAAGAAGATGGTGCCAAATTTCAGCTTTTTGGTGAATCATCAGTACTTCAACCATTGCAGGATATACCTGATGTTTCCCAGCTTCGAGGAATAAAGAGTCAAACATCTTGCATCTCATTCATATCACATTTTGTATGTGGCATTTATGTAGAAATACTTGTAGTATTTAGCATTAATACTTAAGTTCCCTATGTTTATTGCAATGAGTTAAGTGTCTGCCTTTCCAATAATCAGTCACATGTTGGATTGTGTGAGTACCACATTTCATCTGTTTGGGTCACATGGAAATAACCTAAAAATTCTAGTGAGTGATCCAGTTAGTCACTCGGATGTCCAGGCATCTTTTTGGATTTGCTCTTGGTGCTGACATGCATGCACCATAGACCACTGTGAGACTACAAGACAGACCATCTGTTTCCTTTTCAGAAGTGACAGAAACATAAGGAATAAATAAATACATGGAATAAATAAATAGAAAAGACAAGGCACCATAATTTTGGTGGTCAGATGGTGGTGACAGATGTTATTGCCAGTTCTTGCATGCAAGAACTGGTATATCCCTAGTTTAGCGCTGACGCAACCTTCTCCTAGCCCTTTTCTATTTGTTTGGATTTAGTCATGTTTTCATTGGAAGCAAAGATAGGACTCTAATGCTGAAAGTAGGTATCAAATTGTGTTGCTACTGTGAAGAGAATTTCCCTCTTCTCTTAATTTGCTGGCTGGATGCTTTGAATATATCAGCTGTTTTGGAAGCAACTCTTTGAAACTTATCCCACTCACTTTCATGTCTTCCTATAATGTATTGTAAAAATCCAGTCACATTTGACTATTTTCCCCAGGTGAAAAGGTAAATATCTGAAATGGGGAAGGTGTGTAACTGTTTCCACAACTGATGCATATTACCTTACATTACAAAGAAGCTGACCATTGGGAAAGTCTTTGTTCACCCCAATTCCATGTGTTAAATTTTAAATATAGTTTTGTACTGAGTGGTATGTTGTTGAAAGTAGTTGATGCACACCTTTTCTTAACATGTTCTGTCTTTTAGCAGATTTCAAGAAGAGCCCTGTGGCTTTGGCATCAGGAAGCATCCAGGTAAATGGACATGGGGGACAATCTTCAAAACCTGTGTTTAAGAGGGGTCCTGGACGGAAACCGAAGATTGAGACGAACAATAGTAGCTGTGAAGTAGTGCACAAGAAAAGAGGAAGGAAACCAAAAAGCCTGCTACTTGCTCAACAAAAAAGTTTAGGGCAGGATACAAACCAAGCTACTAAAGATTTGCCAACGGAGGAGGCATCTGCTTCTACTGCATGCAATTCTCTCTCTGAAAATAATGTGAAAGAAGACCTATTACAGAGGAAAGGACGTGTAGGTAGAAGGCCAAAAAGAAAGTCACCGGCAGAACAGTCAGGATCGGAATTTCCTAAGTATTCTGCAGATCCTAAGATTCAGACAAGAAGCAGGAGAAAAAAGACAGATGGGCCTATTGAAGAAGAGGAAGAAGAGCCTGAGGAGTTTAAAGATTCTGAACCTCACATGAGAACTAGAAACCAAGGCAGAAGGACTGCTTTTTACAATGAAGATGACTCAGAGGAGGAGCAAAGGCAGCTGTTGTTTGAAGACACCTCTTTGACTTTTGGGACATCCAGCAGAGGCAGAGTCCGAAAGTTGACTGAAAAAGCAAAGGCTAATCTGATTGGTTGGTAACTTTGGCATTTAAAAATGCTAGTAAGTAGATACAACTGAGGAATTAGAAAAACTATGGATACTGCTATCTGCTGCTATTTAGAAGTGAGATTAGGTTCCAATTTGGAGAAATATAGCAAAAACAAACTGAACATTTCTTTGAAAGAAATATGTATTTTAAACATTTGCTATTTATTGCCCTCCAAGTAGGTTATGCATTTCAGTTCACTTCACTTGGCATCAAAGATTGTATAAATGGAACTCTTGATTTGCAGAGATGCTACTGTAATTTTGAACAGTACAACCTCTATTTGATTAAAATAAGATAATTTTTAATGTAAAAGACTGAGAACAGAACTATTTTTGAATGAGCAAGGTACAGTACGTTTGTATAGAGTGTGGTATCTGTGTTTTGCAGGATGTTAGCAGAGTATGGCAGTAAATGCTGTTGAGAACAAATGCAGAATTACCAAACTTTGCTAATACAGTAACATTTAATTCAGTAGTGATTGGGCACACAGCTTTGTACAAACAAATGTAGTGCAGGTTGTTTTATCTGTGTTCTGCCAGAGAGAGAAATCACAGTGTGTATATCTATATATTTATATATAGATATGTAGATATATATGCATAACATATATATATCCACATTGGAAAAAGTTTGACTAATATGTCTAATTTTTCAGACCTTCATTCTCGTATCAATCAAATCTCTGTTTATTGTGCCAAAGACTGAAAACCGGTACAGTGGAATAGTTTTGAGTGTCAGTGCATCATACAGTTTTCAATTATGTTTATGACTCCATGCTCAAAATACAGATTGTTCTGAAAAATTATCTCTACTGGTACTTTGTAATGAAAAACAGTTAATGCACTGGTGGGATCCTTTAACAAACATTTGAGGAAAAGTTATAAATTGCGTTAAAGGGATCAAGGAAAATGCAGGAAAATATGAGATTCTGGTGTTTATGATCATATTAGTTATTTCTGCAAATTGTGTTAAACTGACAAAAATTACTTTCGGAAGAAGTGTGTATGTGTATGTATATATTGAATATATACACAAGCACATAAAAACACAAAATTACCCAGGTATAATTTTTTCAGGACTTTTTAGATAGTACTAGAATATTTAGAATTTTTAAAACGTCATACTATAATTTTAAGGGGAAGATTGGTTATTTTCAGTCATTAAAGGCCAAATCACTTTTTATGCAATCATGTTTTATACAGTATTCTCATTGCACATTGTTTTTCTGCACTTTTTACAGTATACTTATCAAGCTGACATAAGTCAATATAAACACCCTAAAGGAGAATCCCACTTTATAATTGTGCCTTGTATTCTGTTATTTCGTGCATCTTTAGTAAACTTAAGTTGTCTATTGTAAATGATGATTATATGACTTAGGGGAATGTATTGCTGTATGTACTGCTATGGAAAAAAGACAGTTATTTATTTGTTTATGGTACATTTACTTATTTTATACTTTTAAAATTTTAATACAATTTTATTGTTTAAAAGTATAGTCCAATTTAAAAGGAAAAAATACATAGTAAAACAGTTGCATGGTACAAAAATGTAACTATGTTTTTCATTTAACACACTTGGGGAAAACAAGGAGGTATGCAAGAAAAAAATGGAGATTTCCTTGTTTGTGAGAACACCATGGCCTTGTTCAAGAGATGAATATTAGTAGCAGCGGGCTACTTGTGCATGTATGCATACCTACCCAAAAGGGGTGGGATGCTGTCAACTTTTAGAAGTGCGGTGTGAAGAGAGAGGATCTGAGTCAACCTCCTGAGCTTCCACTAGTGGAAAGGGCAGGGTAATTCTATTTTCCACCACTCCAAATCATTATTGACTCTACCAAAGACAGTGCCATTGACCATCTGTTTAGTACCATATGTAGTTTCCATGCCAGTTTTGAGAATGGCAGGTGGACCCTGCCCCAGACGTCAGAAGGGCTGGACCTCTTTTTGTACCCCCCCTGTGCAAGTAGTCAAGTGGGCATCTGACCTGGGAAACTAATACGAATCTTCACATAGTAGAAAACACCTGGTTATTAAAATGCATTTCTGATGTTACAGTCAAGATCATGCACATAATTTGTCATTCAGTCTCATCTGAGATAGGTAATAAGGGTAGTTACACCTGTTTAAGAAATTTGGAGAGTGGAACTTTGGTTCTGGTTAATTGCCATCATTGCTTCTGAGGGAAAAAAAAACAATAAAAACAATAAAAACATTATGGTCTGGTATATTTAAGAAAGCTGAACTTTCATAACTTCATCTAAGATGGAAAACAGTCTCCAGAATTCTACTAGCATCAGTTCTGTTTTTATTAGCATTTCATAGTACATCATATACCATAGTATTGAGTTATGTGATCTTGTTTTTTGACTTACTGTTTTTAAAAAACATTTTTCCTTCCAATATAGCTCGCATTAAATATGAAAACATTACACCATACAGTGTACTGTGGCAGAACTTTTCATGTTTCACAATACAATCATTATAATAGATTTCAGTTGCCCATCTTACTCTCATTTAATGTGGTCAATTTGAAATGTCTGATGCTGTATCATAATATAAAAGATTCCACTCCATTCCTTTAGTTAATCTATTTACATGTGCATCCCATTTGGTGTGGGTGTGGGTGTATGTACATATGTATGTGTGAGCACACATACATGTGCACATCAAGTATGTCTGTATAATACAGATAAATGAAGTAGAACACATAGCCAGCAGAGTCTGAAAATTATAAATTTAAAAACTACAACATTCAGAAGTCTTGCCTGCAAAACAAAAACGTATTCTCTTTCCATAAGTAAGAATAGCACTAAGAATTCATGTTCACCTTAATTTTTTCTAAAATTCCTTCAGTAATTTATTGTGTAGAAACATAAAATGCCAGACTTTCTTGTGATTTAGGTTGCATTGATCTGACTTAATGTTGCTGGACTTGAGTGCTCTGCAGGATTCTTACTGTATCAACACAGTGAATTTTTCATCTAGCACATTTTAAAGTGAGCAATAAATTTTGGTTCTGTTGCTTTGGATGGCTAGGAAACACAGAGCATAATGTAATATTCATTTTATGCCATAGTTACATGGATAATATTATATAGATGCCATTTATGTTGGTAATTACGACTAGTCATACAAATTATTTCTTACAAACTTGGCAGTTATGAAAACAAATGGTAAAGGCTGTGTACTACTGATACTGCTTCTGATACAGGGTAGTCCATGAATTCATAACATTGGCTGTTAAATTACTGTTAACCAGTGGTTATCTACACAGTGGTGTCTGTTTAGCAGAGCATTCCATGTCTTTTGAGAAGAAACTTGTTAACTCACTTCATCATTGCAAAGGCCCAATGCTTGTTTCATAATGCATGGTAGTAGCTTTGAATTCTAATTGTTTCCCAGGAATATACCTTGAATTACATCAGCCTAATAGGATATTAAAGAAACAGTTTTTATCATCATACTGTGATTAAGGATGCAGCTTTATAAGAACTGTCTTCCTATAGGAACGGGTTGCTGTGAGCTAAGTTTGCATAAAGTTATTTGTACCATGCTGTCAGTTTATACATCTATGAACATTCAGTTGCTATTTTAGTATTACTTCAGATTAATCTGTGCGACATACTGTTTGAAAAGCACTATAAACAATTTAAAATAAAAGAGCACAGCTATGTAATTCATATGCATGGTTCATCAACAGTAACGAAGTACCACTTTGGGCTTTCAGTTTCACAAGTTTGGAGTACATCTAAATTGACTTTTAAATGTGAAAGGCCTCAGCCAGAGTCCCATGCACATCCAGCTCGTTTTCTGTGAATAGAGTAAATCCCAGTGTGCTGATGAATCTGCATCCTCAGCTTTTCAAACACAAAACTCATTTCTGATGACTTAGGACACAGTCTAGCCATGCTTCGCATTCTGTGTGTGGAGCGGCACATGTAGGTGTTTCCTGTCCCTGATTTCCCCTCTCCATCAGCAGACTTCCCCATAAATGGAAAGCTGCACTGGTAGGACAGCTGCGTATGTCCCAACAGTGTGTGTATGAGACCGACTGGATCGGGTTTGACTGTATGTTTTCATGTATCCCTTAATCTTGCACTTCATTTAATTGGACCTAAGCATTCATCTGATAAAAGGGCTGTTCAGTTTTTGCTGTAAATAATGTATAAATACATGTTTATACTTTTTAAAAAATGGTGTACATTTCATATATAGTGGTCAAGTCTGAAAATTATTTCTAATATAAAAAAATCTGGTATTGCATTTTTAATATGTTACCTTTACATAATTTGTACTTTAATCAAAATTTAAAATTACTGTTGAAAAATTGTGAAGCATTTTTTTAAACTTTGGAAGCACTCATATTTTTGTTTTTCAGTTCAGCTCAGTTTTACTCTGTGTTTCAGGAAGGTTACAATTACTGAGTGAAATCCAGCGTAGTATTAGTGTAAAAAAATCTTAGTGCTGGTGTTCTTTCATTAGTGGATTTTATTGGACGAGCAGAATTCAGGTATTGAATTTGCCTCTTGCACATGAGAATGCGATTTCTGCTAGTGGGAATATTTTTTGCACCAGCTGACAGACACCATTAGATAGGACCCATTGTAGATGTCTGCGTTTTTAAAAGTACCATAGAGGAGAGACAACATTCTGAAGATGTTACAAAGACCAAATCTGCCTCTTTAAAATGTAAATATAATTTAGGAGCTGTTTTATGTCAAATTATGTCAAAAGTGAACTTTTCCTTTTGATAGGGAAATGAGCAACTGCTAAAAACTGTGCTTTTTTAATGCAGATAATTGCATCAGGAAATTAAGCTATGTAAGAAAAACTTATTTTTGTGTTGATAAAATATACCCTTAAAGATAAAACAGCACCAAATTAGTACACTTGCACAGAAGGCATTGAACATGATACGTGTATCAAACACAGATTCAATAAGAATAGGCTATTGACACATCTTTCAAAGTTACATTTTTGGACCATAACACTGCAAAAACCTGACAAGTAGGTCCTTGAGTGAATTTTTTAAATCTTGTCACTTAATGTTGAGACATATATTGTAGAGCAATTTAAGGAAATTGTCTGAAATACTGAATTTTGAAACTGACACATTTTAAAGCTATGGTTATTTTGTACAGTATGATGTAAGTCCAAAACACAGCATACAGTTTTACAAAAATATTAATTTTTGTCAATGTTAATTTCTCTTAGAAATCTGCTTTATCATGTTATCAAGTGCAGTCTCTCACCTGGATGAACAGTGCCCTTTCTTTTTGTACATACTGATTAAAACTTTTAATTGTTATGTGAAACACCTATGTTGGTTTTGATGAATAATACTTGGAATCCTTTTATACAAACTAGAATGTATGTGTAAGAATTACTGTCACTGCAATGTAGTAACTACAAACCTAT
Organism: Cyclura pinguis; assembly: GCA_030412105.1. Classification (NCBI taxonomy): domain Eukaryota; kingdom Metazoa; phylum Chordata; class Lepidosauria; order Squamata; family Iguanidae; genus Cyclura; species Cyclura pinguis. Next base: position 128,013,200 of record CM059599.1, read on the forward strand.
TTTTAAATAAATAGAAAACTCGTTTTTCTAAGTGCTTTGTTTCTGTCATTACTGTAAATACTTAGATAAAGTAGCCTATGGGTTGGACTCAAGCTCAGCACTGAGTTCTGCTGGAGGAAATGAAAGGACAGTTCTCTTTGACTTTCATCCCCACTTCCCTCTGCAATTCTGTTGTTTTAAAATCTCAGGAATTGGAGCTGGAGGGAGAGGTATGGGAGAAAATCACCATTGTTTCCTTCCTGTGGTGATAAGCTCCTGTCAGAATCCAGTTCTATCTATGAACAGAAGGGTCTCAAGTTTCAGCTAATTTTATTTTTAGAGGATGCATATATTACGTAAGTCTCAAACTGTTTCATACAGAATGCAGTACTTGTAATAAACTGTTTAATTTGAATGCTGTCCTTTGTGTGTGTGTGTGTGTGTGTGTAACACAGCCGAAGAGATTGTCATTTAGAGACTTTATTGAAGAAAGGCACTTGTTCCTGTAAATTTATAGACACGCCTGATAAAGGTAATGCAGCATGATTGTCACATTGGGGGCCTAAAGATTGCTGGGATCAGTGGCAAAGTTAGCAATAGGAAGACCTATCCTTCGGTACTTCTGCAGTTTTAACAAATTTATATGGTACAAAGACAAACTAGACCATATTTTAACAGATAGCTCTTCTGACTTGCACAAACTCATCTTTATAAAATAGTAGTCTGCAAAGGCTGTCACTTCCATTTTAGGATGTTTGTTGCTATTGTATGCCTTCAACACAGTTTCCAATTTATGACCCTAAGGCGAACCTATCACAGGGTTTTCTTGGCAAGATTTGTTCAGAGGGGAGTTTGCCTTTGTCTTCTTCTGAGGCTGAGTGTGACTTGCCTAAAGTCATCCTGTGAGTTCCCATGGCAGAGCAGGGATTCAAACTTCTCTGAAGTCATAAATGCTGAGACCAGTGCAACACCCTGGCTTTCACTATTCTTTAGGATTCTGTTGGTACAATGATAGGTTGCAATTACTTCTTTTGTCTGGGGAAGGAGAAATTTAGTTCTGCAGAACCTTCTTTCAAGCAGAAGAATATGAACAGAATGTAACTTACCAAAGAGAAGTTTCTGTGCAACATTTCTTCAGTGGATCATATTTTAATCTATAAACGTGTGCTGTCTTTCTTCTCCTCACTCTGATTTTGAAATGCCTAGTAATTACCTTCCGTAATTGGAGTTCACTGCACCATTGAAAAGCTGAACCCTGGTCTTACAGCAGTAAGGTTTGTGTTTGCATGCAGGTAACTTGTGGCCCTCCAGCTGTTGGGATGGCAGTGCCTATCAGCCCTAGCAAGTATAGCCAACGATGAAGGATGATGGAACTTCCCATCCAGTGCCTGGAAGACAAGTTGTTCACATAAATTTTTAACTCATGAAAGCCACCACATTTACAGCCCATAGAAGGTGATCTTGCACAGCAGGTGAGAGTCTTGTGCAAAGGCTTAACACTGACTGTTCTCCCTCTTGGAACTTTGGTTGCTTCTGAGGTCAACTTGGCTGCAAGAGTGACTGATACCTTTCTAAAGACTAGAATGAGTTTTTTTACAAATTCCTTTGTACCAGTGGGTTGGCTGTAAGTAGAATTAAAATGTAACCCTGTTTCAGGAGTGACTAGTAATTTAGCAGTACCTTTTACTTTAATGATTTGTTGCATGATTACACGCCAGGGATTGCACATTAATATGTCAGTCCTGCCTTAACAGGGAGTGGTGTTCTGCTTTATGCTCTGAATATTAACCACTGTGAAAAATAATACTTGGATCATTTTCTTGATTCCAAAAGTCTGTTTTTAAAAAGGAATTAACAGTCTAAGTTGTTCTATCACTAAATCAGATAAAACACAAAACAGCCTTATGCAACCTTAAATATTATGGCTTAAAACTTTACCGAACTATAGTCCACTTCATGAGATGTTACAGAAAAAAATTACCTACAATTCAGTGTAACAAACTTAACACAGCTATCCCTCTCAAAATGGAATTTAAATCTATGTACTGTTTTGCTGCTTATATTTAGGTGCCCCAAATGAATTACATCAATGTACAAATTACCCTCTCCATCCAACTCATTAAATGAGATCTGTGTAGAGTGAGGACTGTGGATGTGATTCTACAAGAATGTAGAACCAGTCACAGAATGTAAGTGAGATAGCATTATTCTACAAATCTGACCTTTCAAATTCAGGAGAAAAAATGAAGTGGGAGAGGGCACAATTTTAATCTTTTAATTGTGAAATCATCCTGAAATGTGTAGATAATACCTGCTGAAATCTCAGCGGTGTGTTTGGGGGGAGCTTCTGTGCCCTGCATACCTTTGCTTCCCTTACAGTCATTACAAGCAAACCAGAAAAAGAACTCTAAAAATTACAACTAGCAAAATAAAGTATTACGATTTCTATGGTTCTTGTATGTCATGAAATTGCAACTTTTAAAAAATTAGATTACATACAGTTCTGTTTATAGCTTTGCTTAATACTTCCTTTCATCCATGTTGACAAATTATATGAAACTTCTACTCTGGCAAGATGTTCAAACACAAAACACTTTCAAGCCACCGTCTTCCTTCCACCTTCTCAAAAATAACTACTACTACTACTACTATCTTTTTCACAGTATGGCAGTTTTAGTATTTCCAGGCCATCTGTCGTTCATTACTTCTGAACACATACAAGCTGAGCTTGGGATATTTGTCTTGTCTGAGTGTAAGTAATTATTCTGTCTTATTTCTGACTCCCAATAAAATTTTCCCCTGATTTAACCTGATTTCCTAGACTATGCTAATAGAATCAGCTACGGAAATTAGAATACTACTGTGCAAAGACTGGAACAGGTCCCACACATAAAAGTCAAATGCTAGAGGGCTGTGCACTTGCAGAATAATTGTCCATACTAGAGGACCATACCTGCCAAACCTCAGAGAGCAACCACATCCACTACTATCTGTATGCTATCACAGTCCCTCAGCATGGTGCTGGCCAGTCCCTAGTAAACCATCAGGTATGTTACTAAGCACTTGCATAATAATGTTGCAGGTTGGATCCAGACTCTTCTTCCATTTCCAGAAGGAACTGGCTGCAGTGAAGGCTTCTGTTTTCCATATGAATTTGGTCTGGAGAGTTACCCTGTGGGCTGTAACAGGGGGTGGGTGACTAGAGCAAATTACCACCCGTCCCCCTTCCTCCAGTGTAGAGGAATTCTACAGGACACTAGTCTAAATCTAGCCGTATATTCTGGGTAGATCAGCTGAATTGAGGACTGTTCAGTGACAACTATTTTGTCCTATTAGAATAGTATTTCTGTACTATGTCGTACTTGACACAATGATTTTTCAAAACTTAGGACTGTAGATCTTATAAGTTTTTAAAAAAAAGACACAATTCTTGGTTCCTGCTGTGAGTTCTATTCAGCGGAGAAAAGGGGAAAATCACTTGAATAAATGAATTAAAATTTCTAATAGACAGCATATTATTAGATTCTACATGTGGTTTCTTGAACAAATAATGTGTTTGATCCAACACTGAAAGAAGGTTTTTATAAACATGAAGGAATCTTCCACACAGAGAACTTTCCTTCTGATGAAGACACACTTAAGTCTGGCTTCAACTCAGTGAGTTTACTGCATGTGAAGCCGACTGTGCAAGATTACAGTTGGCTGCAATTCTATTTAATGACCAAGAAAGCATGAAATGCCAATTTCATTTTAATTTTTGATTATGGAAAATTAGGGTGAACTTCTTGAGAGCATTTTTCTATTCAGAGGAAAACAAAATTAATTCAGAACCCCAGTAATAAATCAGTTCAAATTTAGAAGAGCTGCTTGTTTCCTCCTCCTGTCTCCCTTTATTTCGAAAACAGCAAATATCCTTGAAGAAGCATAGATGGTGGCACTTTGGAGTCTTTCCTGTAAACTTAGTGAGTCTGAGAAACTGGCCACATGATTTTCTGGATGGCCTTCCCATTCCTTCACTTCCTCTTCCCTTATTAGCAAAGGTTTCCCCAGGGACTGGCCAAACAACTGGCAGACTTCTTGTGCTTTTTGTTGGGCGCTGCCAACAGCAGCAACACATACCTGACGCCTGGAAAGAAACCAACAGGAAGACCACATTAGTGGAGCCACAGGAAACTGTCCATTTAAACCATTATTTATCTTCCTTCTACCCTACTTTTCATAAAATCACAGAACAAAACTATGCCTGTCTACTCACAAGTACTAGCGTCTGTAGGACAGGAGCTTCAAGATACCTACAGACCACACTTTGGTATTACATCATGATGCACATGCGAAACCATTTCAGTATTTCCTTAGTATTGACTATGTAAATGATCAAAACTCTTCAACATAATTTTGGCTTTGTTTTAGATCTGGGCCATGAGCTTGTTTTTCCTCTCACGTCTCCTTTTTCTTGTATGCCATAGATAAGATCTAACATCTAGACCCCTGCTAGACTAGATCCGTTAAGTCACTAGGGCTGATATAAATACTGAGTTACAATTGAGCAGTTGAATCAATGGGTCTAACCTAGTTGAAACCAGCATACGGGTGTATACCTGTATCTTTTAAACTACACACTAACAGGCAGGGTCTCTCTTACTCTTCTGTGTAAGGTACTCTGAGAGCTTTCGTAGTTAGAAAAAGATAAAAATGCTTTAAATAACATAAAGTTTAATTTCATCCTGCCACCATGTTATCATCCAATAGGCAGAGAATATATGTCCAAGTAACAGAACAGTAATTTTAGGAATTTCTGGGGAACACTGGAAGTACCATTGGTAAAAATAACTTACCGAAGAGCATCAACAGTCTCAACTGTATGATAAAAATGAGGCGGGCTGATAACAACAGAGCTATCTAGCTTTTCAACCAGGAAATTACAAACATCTTGCATTTTCCCAAAATCACTGAATGTAATGCAGACCTGTACATGAAAATAATCAAGTAAGTGTTTTCAGTGTCCCAGCTCCAAATTTAACAAAAATAAGAATATCAGGGCCTAGACTTCTCTGAAGAACTGTATTCTCACATATACAAGCTTGTCTGGGCATTGAGAGCTTCCCACCCCCTCCCCTGACAGGCACATCTTGCAGGAACATAGGAGAGGACCTTCTTGGTGGCTGCTCCTTGGTTTTAGAACTCCTTTCTAGAAAGGCCAGATTGGCTCCCTCTATGGTGTCCATCCAGTGGAGACTTTTTTTGTCTTGGGAACAGATTTATTGATGCACAAAGGGCTTTTAACAGTGTCCTGTACTGTTCTTATTCCTTTCTTTTTAATGAATATGTTTTTAAATCATATCATTAAAATGGCAAATTATAAATAATACAATAATAAAATACAAGAACAATCAAAATACCAATTTTCACAAAATCCAAAATACTGAAAAAGTGTAATATTTTCAGCTTTTCTATTTTGATTAATTTCATTTTTTTTAAATAAAACCAACACAAACAATAAAAACAATACAAAACAGAAGTGGAATGGGAAATGGATGTGCACAAACACGTTACTACTCTAATGCAATAAACTTCTCTTGGAAAACTTAAGTCACCATGCATGTAAGCATTAAAGTTTGTAAAATCTCTGTAAGTTCCATGCGATAGAGGACTGTCCCATGTAAGAATCTATCCTGCTTTACAGTCATATAGCATTCCAGCAGCAATGTTAATTTATTTTTTCGAACTTAAGTATCTTTATTTTCATAAGATACATATGCAGAAAAAAGACCTGTTCCAAGATACCACAGCTCAGTAACACATTACAGGTGTAAACTCAACATTCTGTCCTAAGGATGTATCTGTACTGCCCCATTATAGCAGTTTGATACCAGTTTAACTACTATAATTCCATTTTCTGGAATGCTGAGATTCATAGTTTGAAATAGTATTTATAATTCCTTGTTGAAGAGTTCTAATGCTGTAGTTCAGGGGAATGCACTACAGAATTCCATCATGAAACCACATATCCCAGAATCCTATAGGATGGAGTCATGATAGTTGAAATGGTATCAAAGTGCTCTACCTATGTACTGTAGCTACAACTCTAGATTCTAGATTGTTGCTTCAAGAAAAGTAGGTAGAAAAAGTAGAAAAGGAAAGTGGGTGACCTTGATTTTGACCCTCTCTTACCAGAAAACAAATACTTGCCTCTGCTTCCATCTTATAAGCGTTGTCTGTTCTACTGAAGTTTTTTGTCACAGTCACATTGTTCTCCTAGAACAAAAACACAGCAGTTTTACATACAACACTGTCATCTTTAATATCATTATGATTTGCTTAACCTGTATTAAAGAATAAAAGAGTGACCGTGTATTTTGAGAAAACCTAAATAGCTTCAATAAAAATGATAGTGAGTTGAGTCTAGACTTCATCATTCTTAGACTCACTGAAAGCAGGACAACTTTAGTTAGGTGTGAAGAATGTAATTCATATTGATTTCAATGCAGCTACTTTAAAAATGATTAACCATAAATGGAATCAACCATCAACCTGGCTTGGGCTAACCCTTTCCTTTCAGATAGGACAGAATACCATTCTAGATTGTGTTAACACATACATAATTTGAGGGTGCAATCATTCATCAAATCTATCATAAGCTAAAAATGTTGTCTTGTTCATACTGAACAAAGGAGGCAATCTAAAAATACTGAGCAATTGTTACAAGAAATCTAAAGAAATAATTTAAGGAATTTAAGGAAACTTATACAAACTCTGTTTAGGAAATCATGAATTCAGTCAACAGCTGGTTAGTATATTTCCCCCAATGGTTTTAGATTCAAAACTGCATTCATAACAAGTTAAAATACTGTCCTCATGTGGTCCTATGTATTACTGCAACTTGAAAATGTTCAACTTAGAAGTGGCTATGTAATAGTGAATAATAACAGTTGCTGTGAGCATCTGCAATTTTTTTTTCCAGAGAAGGCAAAACATCAGTGATGTGTTTGAAAACTGCATAGAATGGGTGTCACTAGAACACATGTGCACACTTTCCTTTTGGTCTTCTGAATCACATTCCATGACATTTAGAAACCTACACTGTAGCAGGTATTCCAGAGAATGTAAAGCACTAACACAGAAGTCTCATATTCATTTCACACATCATAGATTCCAGCAAAACTGCATTTAGAGGAACCTTTTTGGAAAAAAATATGAAAAAAAAAATCCCCAATGATAAACACAGCACAGAAATCTAAGAACATATTGATCATTTTCTAGCATCACTGCTCTGACTGCAATAATGACATCAAATGATATAAATGGTATATGAGGAAGTGGGTTCCCATGTTTTACCACCTTCATCTTGAAAACTTTGGAGTATCAGCAGGATCTGCGGGGAGCACCTTAGCAGGAAGAACAGAAAAAGCTATGCTTGGACAGAATTTGGTGTTATAGAAGACACCAAATTGCTCATTTTACTTTTCATATTGTTATCAGCCACTTCATACATCAGCTAACATATGTAACTTTTACATCATTTTAATTCTGAACCACAAAAGTAGTCTTTTAAGAAATGCATAATTTTATCCGAATCACCCCCCCCCCAAAAAAAAAGGCACTGATTTTCTGGTAGATGGGGAAGTCTGGGAATCTAAGAAATCTTTATGACCTGTTTGTTGTTCTGCCATATGTTAAACTGGCTGTTTTAAACAATCCAAAAATAATGGTTATATACCTCAGGAATACTAGGACTACTTTATTTAAAGTACTGTAAATGAAAGCTGGGTACTTAGGAAGAAATTTGGGGCAGGGGCAAGGGCACCCTTCCCAGCAGATGCCTCAAATTCTACAGACAAAAATTAAGACATCATTTCTGAATGACGTCAATGTAAAATAATGTCAAATAATAATAAAATAACGTCAAAATCCTTTAATAATATCTGACCAGGTAGTATTTTCAGGGGATAATCTGCAGTAGATCTCAGCACACCTGCCCCATCCATCAAACTCAATCTCCAAACTGGAAACTGATGGGATTATGGTTCCACAGATGCAGGTTCAGATCCCCTTCTCAGACGTGATGAAGTTCTGTGTGATCCTCATCCAGCCACCCAGCCTCACAGGACTGCTGTGAGGACAAAGGTGCTGCTACATCCTTTCCCTTTTCTCCTTTTTACAGCGAATCGGACTTGGCGAGCAGTTTTTAAACAACTGGGACCAGGGCCATTTCCGCACTAGATGGTTATAGCGCTATTATTCCACTTTTAATCTCCTATGGAATCCTGGGGTTTGCAGTTTAGGGAGGGGCCTTTGAGGTTCAAATCCCTTCTCAGTCATGATGAAGTCGTGTGTGATTGAAACCCCTCCCTGTGAGGCCCCTCCCTAAAGTGCAAAACCTCAGGATTCCATAGAGAGTTGAAAGTGGAATAATAGCGCTGTAACAGGCTAGTGAGGAAATGGCCGGGGCTGCCAGAGCGAAAAGGGGAGAGGACACTGTTGTGCAGGACAGGGAATTGGCTTACCGTCACCCACCAGGTAACAAGCCACCCCTGCTGAAACCTGCTCTTTTACAGCTTCAGCGATCCTCCCCAGCTCTCCACGGGGCAACCCTAGGCAGGGCCGCCGCCGCCCGGGATGCCCCGCAGGGCCAGGCCCCCGCCTCTACCCACCGCGACCTCTCCGCGCCGCCGGGCGGCCTGGGCGATATAATCCAGCCGCCGGGTGACGCTGCTCCCCGCCGCGCCGGCCTCCCCTTTCCGGCTGCTCAAGCGGATCGTCACTTTGGCGCGGTCCGGCCGGGCGCTCAGCTCTGCGCTGCCGCTCACGTGAACCTCCCTCCCCGGCGGCAGCGAAGACCCCGGAATTCCTCCGGCTCTCAGCGGCTCATTCTCCCGGCTCTCCGTCCCGAGGGGCGGCGGGACCAACTCTGCAAAAACCCGAGCCGGAGAGAGCGGCGGCAGCGGCATCGCCAGCACGGGCGGCCAGGTCGGGGAGGGGCGCGCTGGACTGAGTAGGCCGGAGGCCTCAGGGTGCCATGGCAACGGGGGTATGTGCCGCAAAGCATCATGGGAAACCTAAGCCCTCGGGCTTGGGGGGAGTCACGTGATCTCGCTGGAGCTGCGAAAGCCTCGTTGCGTTCAGGCGCCCCTTTTGAACGGGGGCTTGTGGCGAGTGTTCCGTGATCCCTTCCGTCTCCTTCCGTCTCTTTGGTCCAAAAAGGCATCAGAGGTGGTGCCTTTTTTGGGTCAACTCCGAACCGTAGAAGACAGTGTGCAAGTTTTTGAAGCTTCACTGGCAGCTTCATCTGGCAAAGACATTAAAAATCACGCAGGACAAAAACGGTGATGGTGTTCAAATGGCTGAAATGAAACAAAAACCATCTGTCTCCTGTATGATTTTTAACACCTTTGCCTGATGAAGAAGCCAATGAAGTTTCGAAAGCTTGCAAATTGTATTTAATGCTTTGGAGATAGCCCCAAAAGAGGTATGGCTATTTGTGGAATCTGGATTTTGTTGCATGGCCAACCGAGATTGTGTGTGTGTGTGTGTGTGTGTGTGTGTGTTCTCTCTTCCACACTGTGACAGCTTTTTCCTAATAAGATGTTGGTTGGAGTGTTTTTTTTTTCCATCTGCCAACCTTTGGAGCAGTAGCTTCCTTTTCAGTGTGGAGCTTCTTGCCTCTCGCTTGTAATGATGCCTAACTAGGGACTATAATTTTTTTGGCTGGCAAGAGGTTACCAGACCCTTCCCCCAACACACAAGGAAAGGGTATTAGCTTGGGTACTGTAGCAGGAAGGTGCTTTAAGCTGTAATACTCCCTTTCCTCAAATGTGCATACCCTTTCGTTGCCAATCTGTGCTGATCAGAGGGGTATAGTAGTAAAGGCTGATGTCTGAGAATAACAACTCACAAACCAACCCAGCCCAAGTCAATTCAAAGCTCTTCCTTAGGCATGGTTGTTTGCCATGCTAAAATATTGTTAAATCTGAACTGCAAATATAGTGGTTACAATGTAATGGTGTAAATGTACTCTGAAAAAATTCTACACATTGGCTTTAGAAAGATCACTTGTTGCAATGGAGCAAAAGTAAATTTATAATACTGCTTCTTACTCTAAAAACTGCAACACTGGGATTTTCAGGCAAAATGTCTCAAAAATACTATTGCATGAATAGTGTGTAGAAGGTAATAGTAGGTAATAGTGGTAGAAAATGCCACTTCTTAGAACAGTGAAGAAATGTTTTTTGCATTTGTTGTGAAATGTAACTTCATTGTTACTTGGGAAGCCATGATTTTACTCCTTTTATAGCACAAGTATAGGTTTTTGGTTGTGGAAGTCTTTCCAGGTGATACGGTAACAATCTTGCAGAGTTCAAATACTTGTCATGTTGCTGCATTCAAATACACACACACACACACACACACACACACACACAAATATAAAAATAAATAAATAAATAGAAAGCACCAAAACATTGAGACATTATTGAAAGTTAGGAAAATTAACTCAGTACTTTTAATAACTGTATCTACAATTGTAGCTACTATTTTTGAGGTATCAGACTATCATAATAACTAGTTACTTTCTTCAAACTCTGCGTGCTCTGTTCAGAACAATCAGATTCTGATAGCAAACTCAAGAGATTTATGGAAGCAGCAAAAAAAAACATTATTGCATTTGGAAAAAATAATATGTGGTTTATTTTATTTTATGATATAACATGCTACCACAACAACTCTATCTTTCTGGTAAACAGTCTGAATATTATTCTGTATGATTAATATAGAAGTTGATGTTTACACAAAAATGGTGCTGATTCTACGGTTTTTGGATCCTTCATGCTCGCTGTACATGACTATTTGTATCTGAAACTGACCAACTGGCCAAAATCCTGAACTGAACCATCGAATCAACTGAATGTATCTAAGTGCTGGTTCACCATTCAACAAATTATTCAGTGGGTATATTCTAACTGGGCCTAATTAACAGAATTTCAGGCATTATGCTTATTTAGAAGTAGGGTTAAAGGATAAATGGTAAACAAAGGCACTTTTAATCTGCAATGTTAAAATGGATTAAGATTGCTTCAGGACACTGAGGAGGAAGAATCCTGTTAATTTTTTAAAGAGAAACCCCACATCTGAGAAAAGAGAAATGGAGGAATCACAGAGAACTCAAAATGCAAAAGTGGTATATGTTTTTGTATGTTGTTAGAAAGGAGTATGGTTTTGGATAAGGACACTTGCAGGCATTCTAGTCGCAAGTGATTCTGCAACCCCACTGGGGTTACTGTGTGTATCTATATATATCATCACTCTGCTTATCGAAGCCGAGTAGACACATGACAGTCTGGTGAAATGAGTAGGTTTATGCTTAATGGAACAAGTCCAGTGCCACTACTTAATAGTGTTTGCACTCTGAGGAGTAGCTCAAGACTATCATCTATCCCTCTAGATGTCTTGGAAAATAAATGACATTATTTCCAATTAACCCTATTGAATAGCATGTTAATTTTTTATTTATCTTTCCAGGAAAAGAAACTTGACCCCCAAGGTCAAAATAAGGGCAGGAGGATTGCCACTCTTATTAGGCTGTCTTTCCTGCGTCCCCCCAATTCTGCAGAAAATTTCCAGGAAGCAAAATATGGTTCTTCTTCGTGCTTTCTGTTACTCACACAAATGCCTCTTCAGTGCATGCTTCAGAACCTTCCAGAGCAGTATAATATGCATTTTGCCAGTGGCCCTGCCCACTCTCCAGGGACCTATGCAGCACACTTCCTGCCTGAATCCTCAGTTCTTTTTCATTTGCTGCCACAGCAGTATCAATCAGAAGCCTTCTGAGGATCTTGCTGCAATACTTACCTGTCATCCGTTTATGATTTTAGCTTACAGTTTATGGTTTTTGGATTTCTGTTTTAACATGTTGATAGATTAGATTGGTTGTGGCTTGACTTACCTTGGCTTGTTCACTGAGAAGAAATCATGGGCTACTCCTTCTTTAATCCCATCAACAGTGGAGAAAATTCAGGCCCTGTACAAAGTTGTTGAAACCAGAGCTGAAGGGTTTATTCAGACATCCTAAATTGAACTCAATAGTTGTTGACGCTGCCCAATCCTGCTTATCTTCGTTCCATTTCTGCACAGAAGGAAGGCACATGGTAGCTTGCTAGTCTCCCATTTGTGTGAGTCACAGAGACAACGAAGGATGAATGGCTTACCTGTAACTGTGGTTCTTCGAGTGGTCGTCTGTGAACTCGCACAACCGTGCCCAACCTCCCCTTCTTGTGTCCAGCCTTCACTTTCGGTCCTTGGCTGCTGCTTCAGCATCCGTGGAGCTGAGATTTTAGGCAGGCAGCACGCTACATAGACACCCGAGGAGTGGAAGGGCTACCTCCAAAACACATGTCATACTGTTCTAGAAGGCTCCAAACCACACACTGCACAGGCGCAGATGACCCATTTGTGTGAGTTCACTGATGACCACTCGAAGAACACAGTTATAGTAAGCAACTTGTTCTTCTTCTCTTCGGCCAGTTCCGCACTAGACTGTTATAGCGCTATCATTCCACTTTCGACATCCTACGGAATCCTGGGGTTTGCAGTTCAGAGAGGGGCCGGCCGGCCCCTTCCTGAACTGCAAACCCCAGGATTCCGTAGGATGTTGAAAGTGGAATGATAGCGCTATAACAGTCTAGTGCGGAGATGGCCTTCCTCTCTGGAATGGAAACTGACTCCCCACCCCCATTTCCTTCCCATTCCATTTAATGAATTTTAATACTTTTAATATTTAATGTTTTTAGCTTTATAAATTAATTATTTTTAAAATAACTTTTATGTTTATACTTTTATTGAAAGTTTCTGATTTGTGTTGTTTGAATTATGCTGTTAGCCACCTTGAGTCTCTTTGGGAGAAAAGTGGGATATAAATGGGCAATAATAATAATCATAGTAATAATAATACATGGCCACTGGAAAATGTGATTGTTTTGAACCAGATTTTTTTTTTTATTTTGCAGTTCAGTTTGAACTCAAGACCTCTAAGAGAATGTATGGATTAAGTCTGAATTAATTTGAGGAGAGAACCCAACCCCTTACTAACAAGTTTACAGGTTTGATTTCGTTCCTTTAATTGTAGCAATGGGACCCAGTTTTATTTCTTGTACCGTATTTTTTTTAAAAAAAATGTTACCAGTCATTACAAACACATGCAACTTAGACCAACAATAGGAGACAATAATATTGAAGCATTAAATTGTGGCACTTGCAATTATTTTGAGAGCAGTGGGAGAGGGTTGTGCTGTAGAAGAAAAGAAAGGGTTATTTGATGTATCTTTCTGTAATTTACCAATGTATTGATTTTCTGACTCCTTTAGTAGGCATAATTCATATCAATGGAAGCCAAGTTTTGTAAAATCTCTCTTCTGTTAGGATCTTTGAAATGATGTATTGGATTTGTTGATTTGTCTATAGCAACTAGATTACAAATATGAGACCACCCGCTATAATGCTTATTTCTTGTTGTTCTTTCCAAATGGCTCTAATCTCTATGAGGGCTGCTATTAGTAGAAACGTGACTGCAAGCTTTGTTTAGCTCTTATTTGTGTTGATACAGGTGCTGTGGATGTCACAGGGGTACAAGCTAGCCACTCCTTGGTAGAGTTACCTCCTCTGCTATAAACAAACAGGCTGAATGCTTACAAGATGCTTGTTTGATTGCTTTGTCGTTTGGTTTGATCACTGAAGTGTGTTTAAGAAGTTATTATAGAATCTTTCAGAAAATCAATGCCAACATTAGTTATCTGGTCTGTGTTTTGCTTTAGGTTAAGATGCCAGGGAATGCTTAAAGCTAGTGTATTTAAAGAAAAATGGAACTATCTTTTGATTGCTTGGAAATTACAGCAAGATAGCAATTGCAGAGTATTCACTGAATGAGAAAGCTTGTTGATTTTTGTTGTACTCAGAAGCTGAGTTCTGTTGTACTTGTTCAGCTTTAATTATTGTATAATCCACCATAGCTGACAGTTAGAGTAAAATTGATATTATTTTCACTTTATTCTTATTGAAAGAACTCTTACTGATATCTTGCTTCTAAATACACTGTTTGGAAAGAGTTACTAGATAAGTGCTTCAGGGAATAATTTGTGATTCTTATTATATTGCAGACTATAGATCAGACTCTACTCTAAAGGCACAATTTAGTTACTCTGTAATGTAGTCTGTCCTTTTCCGAAGGGCTAATGACAAGTCACAGCAAATACAAACTAGAGAGAGAAAGAAAAAGAAAGAGATCAACTTGTTGCACTTAGAGGTTTGTGTACATTTTTACTTTGTTCATTTTAGTACATTTATACACATACTGAAGCAAGTGTTAATATAGTTTACACAGCTTTGGTTATTTTTGGATCTTTACTTAACCACGATAACTATATTGTTCATACATAAAGCAAATTCATTATAAAAGCCTGGGTGCATTTCTGTACAGCAGGAATGGACAAAATGTGGTCAGCAGGCCACTTGTAGCCCCTGGACCCCACCCCCAGAAACCCCTCAAACCCCACAGAGCCCCCCCCCACAAATTTTTGGCATTGTTTTTGAGATGACTTGGGGGCAATTTTTTTTGCCTTCAAACCACTCTGAATCTCCCAAAGCCACCTTAAAAGGCAACAGTTTGCCCCTCTAATCCCCCGAACCTCAAAGCCTCCCCAAAAGAGACAAGAGAAAGAAGGAAGAAAAAGAAAAAAATGACAAAAAATTGGCCAAAATTGGGATCTGGAAGTGACTTTACATCAATTCAGGCATGCTGAAGTGCTTTGCTGAACCCTGCTGGGAGGGCACAGGAAGTTAAAAGGGTTCTCGTCCTGTTTGCAATTGCCCACTCCACTGTTCACGCTTACCTGGGAACATATTCCAGTGAATTCAGTCAGATTTGCTTCTGAATAGATATGTATAGCAGAGCTTTCCAAACTTTTCGTGTTGGTGACACACTTTTTAGAGAAGCATCATTTTGTGACACAGCAAATCAGTAAGTAATTCAGTAAGTGGAGGCAGTCCTTCCACTCAAGCCTGGCCTGCCGCCCCTGCCCCCCTCACCGGGGTCTTCCTCCACCCAGCGTGGCAGCAGCGGCAGTGGGACAGGCAACCTCTTCACTTGGGCCTGGCCTGCTGTGGCGGCAGGAGAGGCAGCCCCTCTACCTGTTATGTTTGCTCAACACACTGCAGGCGGCACACAGTTTGGAAAGCTCTGATGTATAGGATTGCACTGAAATGGAACTGAAAAATCCTTGATCACAAAATTGGAAAGAAGCTGCATCATTGAAGGCAATGCCTTCAAAAGTTTTGATTTTATTTGCTGCTCAGTACCCTTGGCTGCCCCCTAAATTAACAGCTGAAAGCAAATTTATGAACTCCCTAAGTATGGCCTTGCAAATCTTAATCAATATTTGGTTAAAAAAAACTCTCTACAGTTTCACTAATAAGGAAAGAAATGTTTTCAAAAGTAATGCTCTGCAATTTCTGAAAGAAATGTTTTCACAACTTACATGTTAGACAGATATTATGTTCATAGGTGCTGTGCCACTCATTTGAAAAGATTTTTTACTTACTTCTCTATAATTGTGATTCTGTTACGTCTAGGTGCTTTGAAGGAAAGAATATATTCTTGGCTCCTGGGCCATTTCAGCAGAATAGAGTGTCCCGAACCACACACAGCTACAGGGTACTGTTCCTTTGGATTATGACCATTATTCTATGTCATAAATTCTTTAAACAAATCTTTTTTTGAGAAAGTGTGCAAAGGGACATCATACAATAAGGTAGGTCTCCTGTAACTTTATTAGCTATGGGGAAATAATAAAGTTTGACAGTAGGACTGCTGTTCCAGAGGCCAGGATGTGGAGCAATGGCTTCAAACATCAAGATAAGAGATTCCATCTAAACATTAGGAAGAACTTCCTGATAGTCAGAGCAGTTTGACAGTGAAATACACTGCCTCTGAATGCTGTGTCTTTCTTTGGAGGTTTTTAAACAGAGGCTGGACAGCCATCTGTCAGGAATGCTTTTACATGGCAGGGAGTTGGACTCAGCAGTCCTTCTGGTGTCTTCAAGCTCTATGATTCTGTGACTGTATGACTAGAAAAGAAGGAACTGCTGTCATTCCCTCTTTTGCAGAGTTATTATGGTTCTAAAAAGCTTTCCTTTCATTGCATCTGACCACAGTAGTATTTACTCACTCACTAGAATGAGAAAACAGTGTATGGTCCAATATGCAATAGCAAGAAATCACATAAGGTGGCAGCAAGAGACTGCAACATAGCCTTTCAGAGGGATACTTTGGTAGTGAGTCATTCACTTAGTACAACTAAGATTACATAACCTGTGTCAAAATGGAATTGTTCAGCTACATCTCTGCATTATTTTTTTTCATTCTGTTTTTCAAAGGAAGAAAACATTTCCTTTGCATTCTCTAATCTTAAAGAATACTTGTTTCTTAAGCATTGCATCTCACATTCACATCTGCAAGAGGCAGAGTTATACAATTAAAGAATCATAGGGAAAATCCATCTATTTTGAATCCACTTCCCAAGATTCAAATTGTTTATCTAGAGCTACTTTAGTGTGGTGGCTAAGACAGAAACTCTATACCTTCATCTCTGGGACTTTGGCAGAGATGGCTTAAGGAACTTTTTCTCAGTACATATACATAGGATTGTACTGTGAGAGTGTAATGAACCCAGGTCATGCCTTCTCTGTTAGGATATGCCTGAGCACAACAAATATGTCCAGGCAACAACCGATTTTTTTTAAAAAAAACTACATGTCTACACATTGCAAATTGACTTTTCCCCTTCACCCTCTTGCACTTTACTGCAAGCTTTTTCCCTTTCATGACTTGAAGACACTGAGTCAAGTCCCCCTGAACTACTGAGTGGTCAGTTTAATTTTTTGCGCTAAAGCTGTCCAGATCCCCTTTGTGAAATGGAATTCCTTTGTTTCCAAGTGATGAGCGAAGCGTGAAGAGAGGACTAAGCCACATTATGAAGTTCTCTTTCCCATCCTGCAATGTGGTTTAAGATCCACTGTGCTTTGATTGTTGGACTAGGACACTGGAAATCCATGATTTGAAACCCCACTTGGGGTGGGGTGGGGTGGGGATTCAAGCCCAATGGGTGACCTTGGC
Source organism: Cyclura pinguis (assembly GCA_030412105.1). Lineage (NCBI taxonomy): Eukaryota > Metazoa > Chordata > Lepidosauria > Squamata > Iguanidae > Cyclura > Cyclura pinguis. The sequence continues at coordinate 128,030,337 of CM059599.1, forward strand.
CAAGTCACACCAACTCAACTGCAGAAGAAGGCAGGAGCAAACCCCATGTAAACAAATTCTGCCAAGAAAACCCTTTGAAAGGTTTGCCTTAGGGTCACTGGAAGTCAGAAATTACTTGAAATTACAACAAACATCATGAAGTTCCCTTCCCCCATCTGCAATGTATTTTGGTGAGTATAAACCATAATTGTTTTACTATATGTAGAGTGCTTCAAACCCTTTATACATTTCTGTATACATGCAAAAATGGTTGCCCACCCTTTCCTTGAAAAATTCCCAAGTGGACTGACTTTCAAATACAGTTGATAATACTACAAGTCCCATCTTTGGTTAATGATGATTATTTATGCAAAAACATTTTGCCTGTTTAAATAATAAGGGAGAGGCCACTTTTATAAAGCTTGAAAAAATTGTCAGATTTAGTTAGGAGAATACTCTGTATGAAAGTATGCTTCCCTCCTCCACCCCCTTTTTTTGCTTGCCACACTAACTTTAGTGAATATCGTTTCCTCCACACAGTGTCATCTAACATTAGTGAATAGTGTTCCTTCAGGAAAAAATATCTTTGGAAGCATTAAACTAATGGGGATACTGGCTGAAATAATTAATTTCAGCTTTTAAATCAGTGTAGCCAGTTGTGAGATGGCCAGGAGTTCTTAGATTCCCCTACCAGCTCTGCCAGAGATGGAAATGCAAAATCTGGTATTCTGAAAAATGTGGTTGAGATTTGTGCCATGTTTTTAGGTCAATGTACCTAAGCACGGAATATAAATATTTTAACATTGGAAGGATTTTTCCCTAAAGCATCTTCTATTATGTAGTTGAAATTTCTGTATATATTAAAAACAACATTTCAGGAAATGAGATGTACAAATGCACTAAGAACAAATCCACCAATTTCTTGCTTTTTGTCACTACATTTGTTTGATAGCTGAGGAATGTGCACCTATATACTTTTGTTCAGCCAGGGTAGTGGACTTTCAATACTCTCTTCTAGCCCATCCTTGCATGCTTCTGCAAATTTATCATTTCCATGGCCTCAGGCTGCTACTGATAATAAATATAGTAGTTTTTTTTTGAGCTCCCACAACAATGTTACTCATATATGTTTGTTTGGAATTAAGTCCCCACTGGGTTCAAATATATTTAGTCCCAGTTAACTGCCTGTGGAATTATAGTCTGTTTAAAGACAATGTGTCATGCTGAGTATGATTTAAGTTACAGATTTTACTGAATAGATGGCAGTGGGTTTTTTTTAATTATGTCATGCACAAACTGTTAATCAACCTTTATATTTTTCCACAGTTCTAATAGTACAATGGACCTGCCATATTTGTGAGCTGAGTATTTAATCCTGCATGAACTAAAAAGTGAAAAAAAATTTTTTAAAATTAAATTATCCAGCACCCACTGCAGAAGTGGTCCCAGGGCAGCAAGGAAGGCATTAGCGAGTCCTGGGAGCCAGATAAGGTCTGGGTGCCTTGAAGAGTGGGCATCTTGCATGCTCCCCAGAAGTGGAGCATCAGGAATAGAGCTTGCTGCTCTCTCTCCTCAGCAGTAGCAATAGCAGTTACATTTCTATACTGCTTATCAGTGCAAAGCACTCCCTAAGCAGTTTACAGTGTGTTCAGCTAATTGCCCCCAACAAGCTGGGTACTCATTTTACCAACCTACAGAAAGATGGAAGGCTGAGTCAACCTGAAACCCTGCAAGATCAAACTCACAACGTTGTGGCTGTAGTACTGGCATTTAACCACTGCGCCACCAGGGCTCCTTTGCAGAGTGGGGAGTGGGGAGAAGCTTTGAAAGGGGATATGGCAGTGGGGGTGGTGCCAATCCTGGTTGCTCATTTGTGAGTGAGCAAGCAGGATTGGCACTGCTGCCATTGCTGTGTCCCTGCTGAACTGCCTCCCCACTCTGTGATTGTTGTTTGCAAACAAGCAAGCAGGATCAGTGCAACCAACTGCAACAATACCAGTGCAGCCAACTACTCTGCAATTGTTGGTAGCTCGGGTTGTTCATTTGTGAATAAGGAAGCAGGATCGGCACTGCTACCCTTAACAATCCCAGTGTGGTGAGTACATTCAGCAGGGATGTAGCAGCGGCTACAGCTTGTCACCACCTCTGCTGCTGTCCTGTACTGTTTTTTCATAGGGACTTGAGAACATGTAATTAATAGTAATTATGAGGAGTCCTGGAAACAATCCCTCATGAATACAGTGGCTTCATTATCTATATGTAAGACTGTAGACAAAAAAACATATTCCAGCAAGTGGTGGAAATAGGTTGTGGAAATATAAAAGAGGAAATTCTCATCACTCTCTTTTGCATATTGGGTACAGCTATACAATATAGTTTCTTTAATTATTGAAATAAGTAAAGGAACAAAAAGGATGCTTGGGATATTTGTGCCTTCTTGCCAACCACTCTTGGTAAAAGACTCCATGCGCTGAGCTTGTTTGCGCTGAGTTCAAGTACCCCTGGGACTTGCATATCTAGGGACGAAAACACTGAGAGATGGATGGGGTAAGTGGCAGTAATAGGATCTTCTCGTCTTTGCCCTTTCTGTAAACCTTTGCTGAAGAATGGGAGGAATAAATGGGAGCTACTCTGAGAAGAAAGAGTGAACTATTCTTAAGGGGATTGCTGGCTATTGTCATCCTGTCATGAATCTGTACTGGCAACAACCAGTTGTTATAAATTTTCAACATGCTTAAAACATACGCAACTCAAATTATTCAACTGCAAGTGTGCTTTCTATACTATTTGATTTCTTAAAGTTAACTTTCCATTCATTTCCTTCAGTTCAGACAAGTTTTGATAACTGATAGATCTAATAGAAAATTTTGCATCTACAGTAGATCTGCTGCTGCCATTTGCTGATTGGAGTCTTCATTGCCTTGCACTTAAGTTGCTTCCACTGGGCCTCTGATCACCTTCTGAAACAGCAGAGTGTCCAATGTGTTGAATGTGTTCCTGAGCAAAGACAGACTTCCTTTATCATGTAGAGACACAGCGACAGAGTGGGAAACATGGAACTGATAGATGTCCCTTGAATTTCACTTTGTTCTGTATCTGTGTGTGAGAGAGAGAGAGTTAGAGAATACCACTGCTAGTCAGACCTCCAAACTGGAGTCTCTGGATATCTGGGAAGAACTTGAGCCAGAACCTGAAAGCAACAAAAAATAACTTCTAGAGAATGGACCTGGACCTGGCCATGACCCAAGGTTTGGGCTGCACTGACTCATAGGAAAAATGCCAAAATCCGTGATGGTGCAATGCCTTTAAGAACAAACAAATGTCCATAAAGTTACATGCATGATGACTTGATATTAGTCCTGAATCTGCATGGTCAGAATCTTCATATGGAATGGACAAAACCAAAAGAATTAGATTCTACTAGATATCATGGAGATTTCTGATTACAGTCCTCCCTCCATATTTGTGGGTTTGACCTTTGCGAATTTAGTTATTTGCTAAGCACACGTGTGCCTCCCCCTCCATTCTCCTCCCATTTTCTTGCCTTTTGCCTAGCTGCACATGCCTTGCTTCTCCGCACCCAGGCAAAAGGCAAGGAAATGTGTGTGTGGGGTGGTGGTGGCACATGCTGCCTTCCTTCTCCCCACATGGTGCTCTTCCTCCCCACGCATTCACTTGCCTTTTGCCTGGGCATGAAGAAGGAAGGCATGCATGCCAGGGAAGGGAATGGGAGCGTGAGTGGGATAAGTTATTTGTATTTTCCCACTTTTGTGAGGTTGCACCTCAAACTCTTGTGAAAGTGGAAGGGGTCACTGTACACCTAGGACTGCTGGAAGAATCACATATTGTTGATTTTCCCCATTTTTAAATATCTAAAATCCTGCAGTTGCTCAGATTGTCTCCATCATTTGTCAAGCCACATAGCTTCTTTGGTCAACAGAGGGCAACATGCCAGTTCTAACTGCAGGTATGTTAGGGGTGGTTTCCAAAGGCATTTAACATGGGCATTGCAACAGTCTGCAGTAACAGTCTGAGCTGTGGTAGAACCATAGAATCATAGAAATGTAGAGTTGGAAGAGACCACACAGGCCATCCAGTCCAAGCCCCTGCTATGCAGGAACCCCCCTCAAAGCACTCCCGACAGATGGCCATCCAGCCTCTGCTTAAAAACCTCCAAGGAAGGAGACTCCACTACACTCCGAGGCAGCATATTCCACTGCCGGACAGCCCTGACTGTCAGGAAGTCCTTCCTGAGGTTCAGGTGGAATTTCCTTTCCTGCAGCTTGAATCCATTGCTCTTTGTCCTGGTCTCTGGAGCAGCAGAAAACAAGCCCTCTCCCTCCTCCACATGGCATCCCTTCAAATATTTAAACATGGCTATCATGTCCCCTCTTAACCTTCTCTTCTGCAGACTAAACATACCCAGCTCTCTAAGTCTATCCTCATAGGGCATGGCTTCCAGTGTGATGAAGCAGGCTACCAGCGGTCTTCCGCTTGATTTTACAAGGCACCAAATGAAGCTATTAGTCACTGTACTGCCACTGTACTGAAATATGCCACTGTGTGCTATGCCACTGTACTGAAATAGGGATGGCTTACAGATGTGCTTTCATCATTTGATAGCTACAACATCAAGCAGAGATTTGTATGTGTGTGTGAGCCTCCACAGCAAACACCATCGGAAGAATTTTCATCTCCTTACAACAACTCAAACAAAACAATCCTTTTGAATACAGTTAGTTTACCCGATCAACTATAAAGGTGCTCTTAGCATATTTTACACCACTGTTCTTTTTGACAATAAACTTTTCCTTGTATCTGTCTGGTCTTGTTTCTGGCTGTTGCTGCAGCTGCAGCTTGCTTGTCTGGAGAAATAATTGCCACTACTATCAGTTATGAAGTGGGGTAACTTCTAGAAAGTCCTAAATGTGTAAAAAGTTGCACTTCCTTTCTCTCACAAAGAACGTGCATGATCTTCCAACAACAACTGATTAGAAGGTGGTCATTGAGTATTCAACAAAAATTTTTGGGATTGTTTTGAGATAAAAACAGTGACTAGAATTTACTAAGGCAGTTATAAATGCATAACATAGAGTTATGCATTTGTGACTGGTTTGTGTTCTCTGCGTTAGGGACCACGTAGGATTGTGAGAGTCCCCAATCCCTATCTGCCAGACAGCAGCTACTATGAACAATGGAGATCTGCTTCTGTCAATCAAGAAGCAGCAGACTGACTCCTCCCCTCATGTGAGCAATTTGTTGGTGTGAGGGAGAGCTATGATGGTGTTGGGGGTAAAAAGTTTTCCAAACATCTAGTGCTTTGTTTCTGATTTCCTGAGCAATTCTAAACCAGCCATTCTGTCTTCTTGCAAGAACTGTGTCAAAAATCAGATAAATTAATTGTCTGAGAACATGCATTTGTTCATAGAAAGAATGATGCCTATGTTAGAATGTTCTGTTCTCTGTCTCTCGCAATTCATGCTGAGCAACTCTCTATTTGGGAGCTCTATAAAAATCCTGATGTTTCAATAAAGCTTGGTCAATCTGATCAGACTACTGTTGCAGCCAATCTGACAGCAGGGGCTGACAAGATGTTCCCTCTTGGCCAAGACTAATTGTGTGTGACTCCTTCCCAATCTGATTCAGGGCCCAATTTTAGCTCTGTGATTTTATATGGGAGACAAGGTTGGGTTGGTATTTCAGTCACACTCAACAATGAGGACACAGTTTTGAATCTTGCAATGGAGATTGCTCATGGAAGAGGTTGTTAGCATCAGTCAATTGCTTCCCAAGCAACAGGGGAACAGACCCATGTTGATAGCAGTGGCCGCTTCCTGGTAAATGGGGGGAAGATGGACTGGAGAAACTATGTAGCTATGTGATTAAGGGGATCAGTTAGCTACGTAGCTGATAGAGCACTCCGGCCAATATTTGTATAAGGTGCTTAATGTCAGAATATACACTACGTAAACCAACTAGGATTATGGAAGATCTTTCTTGCAACTTATCTGCACTGGAGCAAGGTGTGCTACCCCATGTGGTGCTGGACTGCAACACCCATCATCTTGGGTCAGCACAGCCAGTAGTAAAAAATTCAGAGAGCTGCAGTCCAACATCTGGAGAGCCACAAGTTGCCTATCCTGACTTATATAGTGAAGCTGCCTACACTTTGGAATGCTTGCAAAATGTAGTCATGCAATGAATGTATATGGTAACATAAATGTTCATAAACATAAGGTTAGTTAATATTTGGGGGTGGGGGTTGTACAGAAAGCACTTTGCTTGTCTTTTTAATTAAGTGAGATGGAAACTGCAATCTGCTTGCGTGAACTAGCTGAATATGGGAGGCACTAACCCAATTTACATCTCTGATATCAACACAGCAAGGTGGTAAATCAATTATTTATATATGCAGGCATTTATTATAGCATCTTGTGTACACAAGACACTGGAAACTACTTCAAGTTGATCTGATAGGGAAAGGGCAAAATGAATAATCAGGAAGGAGAAGTATACTTTGCTCCACAGAAAATAGCAACTTAATTGATTTCCAGGCATTTTCTTCATGCTGGGTTTTAACAAGACTGAACTTGCTGCCACACAGGGAACTCGCTGTATGAAATGTGTCAAAGAGAGATTGCAGTAAGTGGCCACATAGTGATTTTGTTAAATCTCAGGGCATTGATGTCACTTCCCAGGAAGCAGTTCTTTCCAAGAGGGAAAAACTTTGGCATGAGATCCTTGAGTTCCATATAAACAGCTCACAAACAGGGATATTAATAATAATTTCATAAAGCTTTGCTTGCCTGCCTGAAGTTATAATGTGACTAAACACAATTCAAAAGTGTGATGTTTTGAGAGGTACCGTGTCCATTCCCTGCACAAGCACAAGCTTTTTCCCTTCCTTATATTCTGATCTATCCCTTCCTGCAACCCTTCTTTGTCCAGCTCTACCACCCTCAACTGTTCAAAGGTCTTCTCCTTGAAACAACTCTGCACATTTCCACTTGTTATCTCTTATGCCTGGAATTGCCTCCCAGAATGCCTCCATATGCCTATATCCTGTCTATCTTTTAAGCCTCTCCTGAAAATTCAATGTTTTCTGAGAAGCATTTGGAAAATCCCCTGGATTATGTACCGTAGTACTATAACCAAGTTAAACTGAAGTAATCACATACTCTTTCCTGGTTTACCCATGCCTTCATTTCCCCACTTCCTTTGTCATTTGTCTGGACCTATTTTAAGAGTGAGCCTCTTGGAGCAGGGACTTGTCATGTCTCTTTGTAAAACATCATGTACATTGATGATGCTAAATAGAGATCGGAACCAATGTGTTGAACTCAGTTACATTAGAATTTACATTTTAAAAAAGATAGAAAAGCTTAAGTCAGAAAGCGAAGTACTCCTTTGCCTGACAAAATGCAATAAGAATTTTTAGGTATTTTAAAAAAAGAGACTGAGAGAGATGTGGTGAAATAATCATATTCATTTGTTATATTGCTCCCCGACCCCCATTGCTGCCTTCCTTGAAAGTCTCACCTAATTTTTTTAACTCAGTGTCAGGTGTGTTACCCTGCTTGCTGGGGGTCCCTTAGGGGGATCCCCAACGCTTGTCAAAATTATCACTTGTGGGGAAAATTAGCGATGAACACTGCGTTAGCAATGCAAAGAGGGCAGGGTAATTAAGGATCTTGAGCCCAGCTTTACGGAGTTGGATCACAGAGAATCAGGCTAACTGTTCAAATTTAAGTATTTTATTGAAATAGATGTTAAAATCCATACAATCACTCAGCTGCATTCACTCCTACAAGCATACAAGGCTACAGAAATTTAGAAAGAAGTGAAAATTAAGAGAGAGAGAGACAGAAGGGCTTGAGGGTAATACTGTACCAATCCAGAAATCTTTGGCTGGGGAAAGACAAGCAAAAAGTCTGACTCAGCCTCGGGGAAGGGCTGAGGGGAACTCTTCCACTGGCAGAAGCATTGTTTGCAAGTCTGAGAGAACTCTGAAATGGAGGAGAAAAAGGGCTCCTAGTTATAGTGCTGAACAGAGCTGCAACATGTCCTGGGGATCAAATGGTTGCATTTTTATGAGGATGGATCTCAGCTTTGTAGTTCAAAGAAAATACATCCAGGCATCCTTGTAGTTTCCTGCAAGATGACTTTCTCATCCAGGGATGCATGCCTCCAAAATGTAACATTCCTGGCTGTTTGAAAAGTTAATTTGATCCCAGAGACCTCTTGTCTCCTGTTGGCACTATTATTGCTGAAAATCCATTCAAATGGTCTGTGAGAACCATTTCGAGATTCACCCAGGATGTGTGACAGGAAACTGGGCCACCCTTTGATATGTATCCATAGCTCTACTGCCTACGTGTCCTTCCAGTAGATCTCTATGGCTCACTATGTTTGATATAAAATAATTATGACCTTCAAGACGTAGCACGTAGGTGGGGTAACAGGTGGTAGAAATCTAACATGATGGGCAGCAAAGAACAGGAGGATGGGAAAGAGGAGCAGGCAGAGGAAGCCCAAGTTATGCTGTCTTGTGCTGCAGAGACATGGGGAAATGGGTCAGGAAGAAAATGAAAATGAGAAGCGGGGAAGTGCTTGCAAGACACATGAGGTGAGAGAAGGTGATGTGTAGGGAGAGAGAGGAAGATTGAGAGAGCCATGGAGAAAGTGCAGAGGGAAGGAATCATAGAGATGGAACTAGAGACCCATGGACGAATAGAGAGAGAGGGTTATGTGGAAGAGGGGCAAAGGAAAAGCAGAATGTTCAGATGGAGAAATGAGGAGAAGCAAGAGAGTACAAGCCAAAGAGGGAGGCCAGAAGAATGAAGGGAAGGGGGTGCAAGATGTTGTACAAGCACAAGAACAAAAACGCACAAGCCAGATAAGAATTAGTGGAGACGAAGAATATGAAATAGGTAAGAAAAGGGAGAGAGTGCACACAGCTGGGAAGAGAGTGTGTGTTGAGGGGGGAAGTAGAGAAGTTAGTGAGAAAGTAGCAGAAGGAAAGTGGCTGAAAAGTGGCCGGACCAAAAAAAAAAAAAGTAACAGGACATAAAAGCTGCAGTCGTTTTGCATGTAACATAATTAATTGCCAACATTTCAGCAAGTATGTTTTGGGCTAGAAATAGAAACTACTATAATAAAATGTTTTGTTTCTTGCTGTGGCAGTCAGATATGCCTCATTTGGATGGTTTAAAAGAAGATTTTTTTAAAAAAATACCCAAGACTATAATTAAGACACATTTCTGTGGAAGCTAAGGAGGATTTCAGTGCTGTTAGCAATTCCAGATCTGGCCTTTCTACCCAAATGGGGATTAAAAATATTAAATCCACTTCTAAACTATATATGCTTTTGAGTGTGTGTCCCTCAGATGTTTCAGTAAGGGCAAATGGATGTAAGAATCTGTTTATTTTAGTTCATAATTGGATTATTATTGTTTGTTATTATTTTTAAACATACATTTAAATTGAAAAATAAAGTGGTTTATACTGTTAATGCTGTTGCAGATGTCATTGAAGAACAGTCTCAGAGCATTTGGAACAATGACATCTATTTAAAAAAATTGAAACCCCTGGTATGGGTTCAGAAGAGCTATAATCCATGTAGCCTAGAAGGGAAAGAGGATGTGCAACTATGGCCACCAGTTCCAAAGATGGTGTGTTCAGCAAGACCTTCCCACATCTAACATCTTGAAACACAGAAAGGGCATGTTACATTTAAAGGCAAACACTAGTCTGGGAGAAGGTGTCATTTTTGCTGGACTTGTTATTTTGTATATGTTCAGGATTTCCAGGTGTTCATTTTATAAGTGAGGTCCCTTATCTGAGGACCAGAAAGCTGGTCCCTTATAAGACTGGCTGGTGTTTTTTACTAGAAGGGATGCCCCCTGTTAGAAGATTGGAAAGTTTTTCCTTTTACGTCAAGTGATCAAGATGCCAAAATAAATAAATAAATAAATAAATAATCAACCTGTATTTTGCGGTGAGGGATCCTTATAAAGACAGAAATGTATGAAGTGTATAATGTATAAATGTGGGCAATATGGTAATTTACTGAGAAATACATGGCTGTGGAAAACAAAATCAGTATTTTTATTTGGTAATTTGAGTGTTGGATTGGGACTCTGGAAGACCAGAATTCAAATTCCTGGTCAGCTGTGGAAACCCACTGGGTGGTCCTGGGCAACTTGCATTCTCTCAGCCTCAGAGGAAAGGAATGGCAAACCCCCTCTGAACAAATCATGCTAAGAAAACCCTAATGATAGATTCATTTTAGGATTTCCATAAGTCTAAAATGACTTCAAGGCGCAGCAGCAATTTAGATTACACACTTGTTCATAGTTACTTGCAGTTACTCATTTGCAATGTGGTGCTGGCTGAGCAGTCTACAGATACCATGGACTGCCAAAAATACAAATAAATGGGTCTGAGAACAAATCAAGTTTGAATTCTCCATAGAAGCCAAATTAGCTGAGGCTTTGTACTCTGGACATATCACGAGACAATGTGGCTCGCTAGAAAAAATAACAAGTAATGTTAGGTAAGGATAAAGGTAGTAGGAAGAGAGGAAAACCACAACATGGGGAGATTACCTCATGCCATTTCCACACTAGACTGTTATAGCACTATTATTCCACTTTCAACATCCTATGGAATCCTGGGGTTTGCAGTTTTGGGATGGGCCAGGCGTCCCCTCCCGAAACTGCAAACCCCAGGATTCTATAGGATGTTGAAAGTGGAATAATGGTGCTATAACAGCCTAATGCAGAAATGGCCTCAGTCAAGAGAGTCATGGCCCTGCAGGACCTGAGCAGGACTTTTAACAAATAGGAGGATGTCTTGGTGGTTTCTCATTTACCGTAAATCAAACCTGACTTGACAGCAATTGAGAACAACAACACAGAGCCAGCCTCTGGTGAAAGTTGCACATTGAATGGTAGAATTCTGCCCAATTTCAGACATTTAGTCTGAAATATGCAGCTTTTTTTGTGTGAGAACATTTGGTAGAACTACCTCAAAAATTAAACATAGCATCTACATTTGATGTATAGACATGGTGCAAAAATCAGGTAAGAATCACTAGACTGTTGAAATGATAGGAAAGATGATGAAATCAGTAAAATATTCTTAACCTGAATGTTTCTAACTGTATTTCCCAATTTACTTTGCAAGTAACTGAGTTATTTGGGAGCTAATTAGTTATTTGCAAAGCACTTTGCGAATTGACTTGCACATGGCCTGTAATGTACCTACACTCAATAGTGCTTGAACTGCCTTGGCTCCATCCTATGGAATCCTGGGGTTTGTAGTTTGGTGAGGTATTTAGAACAGTTTGCTAGAGAGCTCTAGTCCACCCCTATGAACAATAGCACTGGAGTGCTCTGTGTGAGAATTCTAAGCACCTGACCAAACTACAAATCCTAAGATTCCCTAGGATTAACTCATGGGAATTGAAATGGGATCAGACTGCTATAACTGTATATTCCTGAACTCTTTTTCAAAAAGACAGGGTTTTGCTTAGGAAACTTCATGAAAAAGGTAGGCAGAGCTAGGGAGAGACCGAGATTAGAATTTTAAAATGGTCAGGAGTTATCCTTGAAATGAATGGACAATTTAAATGTTGAGATGGAGGGAGATCAACTTGTAGGTAGATAAGAAACTTGTATTAATATACTATGTTCTTAAGAATTTATTTATTTATTTATTTATTTATTTATTTATGATATTAAAAATATATTTAAGATATTAAAAATAATTAAGAATGATCCAACCGGATTGAAGCACTTGTAACATAAGTATGCTGGTTTGGGTGATAGTCTCAACAGCTAGTGTTGACCTCTTTTTCAGCTTTTCTTCCTACTTTTTATTAGATGATAGTTCTGGAAGGGTGTTGACAAGCCATTTTATAAGCATATAAAAATTCATGCACATCTCTTATGCAAATACAGGGATACCAGTGTAAAACTACTTAATGCTTAAACCAGATTTAGCTATTTTCTCTCACAGAAATGTAATGTGACATTGAATAACAATAAATCCCTTTTCTTTCTTTCTTTCTTTGCTTTCACAAGCCTTTTAAAATAAAGTAATAGACCTCAGCTGTCTGATACTTGGTAATGCAAATGTCAGTTAAAATAATTGAGCTTGTGTTTCCATTTGGTTGCTCTTCATAAAAGATTTGTACACTTGAATTTTCCCTCAGTGGCAGAATAGACTTGCATATAAGTAAAACTTTGACTAGACAAATGGTTCATTAAGTGATGAAATTGTTCCCATACTGTACCATTTCATACTATTATGTGCAGAGCTGCAAATATTCTAGTGTCTATACAAAAACCACCTCTACAAACAGAAATTAGTATATCAAGGAAAAGGTTATGTTAGATGTTCTCTGCAGGTCCAGTTTGAAAGAGGGTACCAGTCCATGAGAGACTGGAAGCTAAGACGGTGGCAGAGTTATATGCTCCTTTAGAGTCTTTCCTTATTAACAGAATTTCCCTCAACCTGAAGCTCTTAGATTGCCAAGTAAGTTGATACTACTTACATGGGAGTCTTTGCACAGTTTCCCCTATTACTATCTGTCCCTCTGAAGAGCAACATCACAAATACCAAGCTGTTACTCCTCAGAAGCAACCTTACCACCTTGGGGGTGTTTTTAAGACTGCTATGAAAACTTTCATCTACTGCGCTCAAAGGTCATTCTAAGTAGATCCATGGGGAACTTTCAGCTGGGAGATCTGGTGTGACAGACTGGAAGGTGTGACATGTCTGCTTGTTGCATGTTTGGATGAACAGAGGTGCTATTGTTGTGTAAAAAGAATGGCATCCAGATTCTGGCAATATGAGCTCCATGTAGAGACTCACCCCCATCCCTTTCCCTCACTGAGATTTTAAGGAATATGTATGCATATAGTAGAAGCCAATATTTTGGAGAATAGTTCCAGAATTCTGCATTTTCCTGAGTACATGTTATTCTCTGCCTTGCTTTGGCTCTGCTTGTAACTGTTTTGTTCAGACGGATTGAGCCTTGCCACATGGCACAGCAGGACTCTGGGGCGTTTCCTCTCTCTTTGAAGGCAGAAACCTTTGTTGAATCTAAAAATCAGCTACTTGAAATAGTAAAGGGCAGAGTTAAGTGCTCACTTGGTGATGCGTTTAGTGTTGACCTAAAGAGCCAAGGAGTCCTCTGTTGCCAATGAGCCTTTCCACCCTACACAATCATAGCACTGTGATTCCTTTCTAATTGCCCTGCCTACATCCTTTGGAAGTTTGGGGTTTTCAGGTTGGCAAGGTATTAGCAGAGAACTCCAGATATCCCCCCCTAATTAGCAAATCCCAAGATTCCATAGGATGGAACACCAACGGTAAAAGTGGAATCATAGTGCTATAATTGTCTAGTGGGAAAGCGCTCCACGTCTGTTGGAAAAAGGAAGATTGTTGTGACAAACCTGATGGTTTGACAACAGAGCCTCCTTGGCAACTGAGAGTGTTTAAGCTGATTGGCTGGTGAAATGGAACCTTGGATAGCCCAGGGGAGGGGCTGGCGGAAAGAGAAAAATAACGGATTTTAACTGTCTGGAGTGTGTTTGAAGAGGAATATGATTTGTGGTGTGTTTGGGAGAGGTTGGAGATTTGAAGAGCTCTGTGGGAGAGAGAACTGAGAAATTGGGTCTACGAGAGATAGTGAATGAATTGAGAGAGAGAGAGAGAGAAGAATGGTGTGCTGTTTATAAACATTTAGATACAAAACAAATTTAAAGCAACACTGTTGCAATAAATGTTTCAAGTTCTGTGTCACAGAGTCTTATTCTGTATCCTGGAATATACACGCTACCAATAATATTATCTTGACCTTAGTGCGAACAGTACCACAGTCTTGGAAAATATAAATCACTGCTGATCCTTACCTCTGGGAGAAGGGCAGATTTAGGGAAGGCAGTAAAGGAGGAGAGTCCTGAAAGGAAGACGCCAAGGGGGGACAAGAGTGAAGAAGGGACTGTGTTCTCAGAGAGGGGGAACTGAGGCAGACCTGTTTGTCCTGGCCTTGGCTTGATTCAGAGATCTCCCTTGCTGTTGAGACCTGAACACAAAGAGGTGTCAGGCTGGGCAGGCCTTGAGTGAGAGACTTGGGTGCACCTTTCGCACTCTGCACTGAAGGGCGGTGGTTTTCCGCATTTTTACAATTGTTAAGAGCATTTTAGAGCTGAGCAGAGGCTTCCCCAAGATTAGAGCTTGATTGGTTGACTGGTTTGCTAGGCTGCATTTACTTTGGGCTTAAGATCTATTGTGGGGTTATGGGATTGTGGGATTGACTTTGTGGGATTGACTTTGATAGTTCCTTTTTTTACAAAGATATGGTGGTAACAAGAAAACAAAAGAAAACCAAACACATTTTCACTCAGAATACACTCCTCTTGTATCTTATCCCCAACTCACCAAGGGCAAATTTCTGTGCTTGAAAGTCATGGGAAGCCAGTCTGCTCAAATTTAGACCTTAGTAGTTCACACGGGTTATTACAAGGGAGATTGGTACAAAAATTGTTTGGTGAACTGTCAGATTAAAATTAGCATTTCATAACTTGACTACGGAACTAAGAAAGATGGTGCAAGGAGCATTAGCTCAAATATAGGATAAATTCACTCAGGGGGTTTCTTTATAGAGCAGTAGATAGTTCTGGGGAAATATAACAGCAGTGAACAAAAGCTGATGAGCTTAAAAATGATGGGCTAATTTCCCCCCAAGAGTAGTGCAGTAGAGATAATTTAGGTTGCATGGCATCCAGCATTCCATGGGTAAAAGCCAGGACATATGGCACTAAACAAAATGAGAGTGTGATCAAGATGGCAAAAGTTATTAATGAGAAAGAACACACAAGCTAGGACAGGCTTTTGCCTTAGACCACAGGGAAAGGCAAGATTTCACCCCCTCCTCTCCTCTCCTCTCCTCTCCTCTCCTCTCCTCTCCATGCAGCTGAACAGAGTGCAAATTACTTTTGCACTTTGAACTCAGTTTGCAGCAACTTAAGTAAGCTTCAGGACAAAAGGGGAAAGTGGAAGAAAGAGAGAGAAACTGGGACATTTTAAAAGCTGTTGAAAAAGTAGGATGACAGAGAATTGATTGGGACTGTCCTTGGCAAATTGGGACATTTGGAGGGTATGAGGTTGTAACCTATAAAGCCACACCAGGCTTCTATCAGGCTACTTCATTGATCACATTCTATTGTATGAGCTTCCTGGGCTCTAGGATCCATGGCACCGGTCCTTCTCTCTTTGTCCCCACTGTCAGATGCAGATATGGCAGAAACACTGAGGCAGAAAGAGTGGGACTTGCCCAGGGTAACTCAACAGATTTCCAGGGCTGAGAGAGGATTTGAACCCTGGTTTTCTGGAGTCCCAGTTCAACCTTCAAACTACAGGAATATTAAGCACAGTGCAACAGGGCTAGTGGTAGAAACAGGACTGATTACTCTAGGTGCTTTTGTAAGGTAGAAAGAAAACATGTTTACCATCTCAAGAAATCCATCTTGGGATAGGAAAGGAGATAGACAAAAGAAGTTGACCTATACTTATTTACAAGAGCCCCTAAAAGCTGGCTTCTATGTGTGGATGTAATCTGGCAGCCATTATTAGGGCTGGAATCCCATCGACTCTCTCTTCCCAAACAAAGAAACTAAACAGCTGTTGAAGAAGGAGGTAGTCACCTCTGTGGGTAAGAAGGAATGAAAAGGCTTGAGGACATTGACCAAAGAAAGCTACAGAGAGGTGAAACAAAGAGTAGATGTCTAGACTCTCCTCTCTCACTGATTGTTTTATACAAGTGTTGATGCCTCTTTGCTCCCAGCAGAAGCCACTATGCCACATTGGGTCTGTATGTGTTGACTTACCATTCAATAACAGAGTGAGCGTTTCTATTCTTATCTGAACTAACCAATAGGATCCAGGCTAATTAGTGCATTTAAAACATGGTGTGATCATATTACACTTTTTAAAGTTCTGCAGTTTCATTCTGGTTCTAATGATTCATTCCACTGAGTAATTCCAGTGCCTGAAATACAATGTGGGAGGGCTGAATGATACTTACTTAAGTAGCAGCAATACTTCTCATTGGATTTGGGGAGAGCTTGTGCCTTTCTTTGGTTTAGCTGCCCATACTCAGCCTGCTTGTGTTACACATTTCAGAAGTGGGAATAACTTGCATGAGCTACCCTTGTATTAATCATCATGTGGGAAGCAGCTCTCAAATGGTCCTCTTTCCAAAAACAACAACAAAATTTATCAATGTGCCTGAACAAAAAACATTCTTTTTCGTATTTGCCATGTATGGAGGTTTGAAAAGACAGTGGAAGAAAAAGTGGAGGAATCTTCTCTTATTATATTGAGAAGCTGAAAGATTACTTTGTCTTCTGTGTCAAAACTCTTCCCTGTGCAGGATGTTAGAAGTCTTTAATGACAACACAGACAAGTTTCTACTACTGGTTCAACAAAACACTGTGCTATAGGTATCTCACATTTTTTGTTTCTATTTCCCTCTACACCAAAAAAATGGTGTAGGACAATGGCCAAAGACTAACTACCGTTATCTTGTACAGGGGCTTAAAAGGCTAAATGCCAATTACTAATCCTAACTACAATTGTAATTGTGTGTCTTCAAGTCATTCCTGACTTAGGCCATTTCCACACGAGTCTGTTATAGTGCGATGATTCCACTTTCAACCTCCTATGGAATCCTGGGGTTTGCACCTGGCCCCTCCCGAAACTGCAAACCCCAGGATTCCATAGGAGGTTGAAAGTGGAATCATCGCACTATAACAGACTCGTGCGGAAATGGCCTTACAGTGGCCCTAAGGTAAAGCTATAATGGGGTTTTCTTGGCAAAATTTGTTCAGAGGAGGTTTACCTTTGTCTTCCTCTGGGGCTGAGAGAATGTGATTTGCCCAAGATCACCCAGTAAGTTTCCATGGCCAAACGAGGACTCAAACCCTGATCCCCAGAATTTTAGTCCAATGCTCAAACTACTGCACCACACTGGCTCTCCCTAATCAGAGCAGATCCATTGAATCAGTGAGATTCACACATGTCTTGACTTACCACCCAGTAATTGATTCACTGAGCGTAGTCCATCTGGGACAAACAATTGGATTTCGGCTAAAGTGAGTTAGACATCTAAAATGCACAAGAATTTTCACACCTGAGCGCCTTTCCACACTATGCTGTTATAGTGCTATTATTCCACTTGTAGCATCCTATGGAATCCTGGGGCTTGCAGTTTAGGGAGGGGCATTCAGAATTGTCAGCCAGAGAGCTCTTTAGCCTTAGTAAATTTTGGCCTCAGAATTCCACAGGCTGTTCAAAGTGGAATAATAGCACTGTCACAGTGTAGTGTGGAAAGGCCCTGAGTCTTCAGACATTATGGAGATGAACAACTGTAGGTCTGCCTAGTCCAAGATATCCATTCTAGTTGCACAAATTTAGCCAAGTTCCTCTCCTGCAATCTGAAGCTGAAGAAAACTGTCTCTCATCCCAGACTTTGGAATTCCCACCTTAGGGATAACAGGATGGCTCCATCCTTATTGTCTTTCCAACCAGCAAGTAAATCACTTTTATGCTATCAGGCTTTTAATAACTGACTGGGATGGGCTTTTAAGTCCTGTACGCCACTGTTTATGGTTTGTTTACAGCTTTTCTTAAAAAATGAATTTTAGTTCTTTAACATTACAAATTGTTTAATTTTTTAAAAAACTTTTATATTTACGCTTTTTTAAAAAATATGTTTATGCTTTCTTATTTTATTTGTTATCATTTTAATCTGTATTGCCTTTAAATATGTGTTAGCCACCTCGAGTCTCATTATTGGAGTAAGGCAGTATAAATGAATATAATAGTAAACATCATCATCATCCACAACAATCCACAGCATTTTTCAGTCTTACTGACAAATATAATAATAGTGTGAGCAGATCGGTTAATTTCCTTATCCAAACCAACTTCTTCAAACCTGAAGCAAAGTATATATAACAGTATTGTGTCAAGTGAAGAGCAGAGGCACTATAAAAAGAAAAAAAACCTGTTGTTGTTACTCTTAAGACTGCTGAGTATATTTGTCTTTCTCTATAAGCTGTTCAGCTTATTTGTTGTTAGCTGCCTTGAGTCCCATACTGGGAAAGTTGAGAAATTGATAATGATAGTGATAATACATTATTTGTGGAAATCTTATGCTTAACTAACATAAATTATTTACATTAATGTGTAAGGGTGCTTCATTGTGTTTGAGTTTTAAATTATGTCTTTTAACATTGATTTAATTCTTTTTGATTGTTTAATTATGTTTTAACTTTTGTATTCTTTAGGTTTTAGCTATGTCTTTTTAATTTTGTAAGCTGTTTTGAGTCCCAACCTGGGAAAAAAGCAGGAGTAAGCCCTATTGAACACAATAAGATTTACTTCTGGCTAGGCATGTAGGATTATTCTGTAAATATTACAGTGTTACCTTCCCCAAAACCAGCACACCATGAAGTATAAGAATTTATAGATGTTCAAACAGGCTAGCTAATATATCTGGTTCTCCTTGATACTAATCTCTGGCAAACTGTCTAAGGGCAGCTTTACTGTGTTAAAATGCTGGAGGCCAGCTAATGTGAATAGAAGCATGACATTTAACATGTTAATAGGACTTTCTCATATTAATGAGTTGAAATAGTTTTGGGAGACTCTCTTGCATGATATTTAACAAGATTTGCAAGGGCAACCACCAAATCCCCAGCAAGATTTTTTCACTGTGCACATTCCAGCTCAAGGCAAATTAAAGATCCTACACTGTCTTCATGGTCCTTCAGAGCTGTACAGGAAGCTTTCTCTCCATGAGCAAATACGTGAGTAGGGAGCTGCAGTGTGACACCACTGGGTACTGATCAGTCCTAGGACTTGGTATGATGTGAAAAGCCTTCTTTAGGGACATGTTGGTCAAACCTCGATGCCCGCAGTACTCATCTCATATGGAATGGTCTTACAAAGTGATTACTCCCAGGACTCACTGTTTTGCTTCGACATCCTTGCTCCACAACATTCACTTGCTGGTGGAGAGCAGAGGGGGACTTTAAAAGCCTCCAGTTATGTTCTCATAGCCAGATGCAGACTTCTGACACCATCTGCTGGAGACCTCTGGAGGACCTCAGCAAATCTTGGTGATCTTCAGTATGCATCTGGCTGTGAGAACATACTCAGATACTCCCTGATCTTCCCCCTGCCCCAGCTCTCCACCAACAGTGGAATAGCCATGGATGAAGGTGGCTATCACAGCAAAACAGTGAGTCCCGGGGGTGGTAACAGAAGAGCCTCACTGTACTTCTGTATGCAAAATTCTTACCCCACACTCAACATTGTAGGATCTCATCCAAAGTGTGAAGAATGTATCTGTGACAAAATTGCTTTGAGGGTCAGCTGTTTGGAATGCAAATGCAACTTGATGGTGGGTTGCTGGGCCGCAGGAGTAGTACCTTGAGAATGAAACCCAGCACAATGGTGTGTATGAGAGGGGCTTATGGAATATATCAATTTTATGTAAGGCAGAGAGTCTGTTTGTGAAGAGAGCCTTCAGTGAGCTCTAGGCCAGAGAGAGTTGTTGGGTTGTGTTTAAGCAGCTAAAGAAAAGACACGGAGAACTGGTGTCTAAAGCTGGGAGTTATTGTCGTAGACTGTCAGAAATTTAAACTACTCAATGTAACAACACTGTAGTTTACGTGAACCATGATAAGATACTATATTTTTAATGTCATTACGATAAAGGATACAGTTTGTTTTTATACTAAGTTGGCCTGTGTTATCTAAAGTCACTACTGGTGACAAAGAAGAACATGCTACCAAAAATAAACTATTTAGTTTGGAGGGAACACTTAGGACCCTAGCTCTTTGACACGAAGGTTGTGTTTAAAGGGTAGAGTAAGGCTAAGTGCTATTATTAGGCTGGAATTGCAAAACCAATCAAGTGAGAAATAAGGGCCTGCCACAATACCATTTAATAATCTCTAATGATATGCCAGATCTGGTACCCAAGCATGGAGAAAAATATACTTTACCACAGTCTGGAAATCCAAGAAGACCTGGCTAGAACATCACTACCTCAAGGGGGGAAAAATGAGGATAAATTTTAAATTGTGCTTATGTCCGCATGTGGAAACCTACTTCCCTATGTCAGGGGTGAGCAACTTCCTGCAGTCCTGGAGCTGCACATGCCTCTGGTTTGATCTTGGAGGGCCAGACCACCCCACCCCACCCGTCCCCTATTTTTCAACTGAAAAAGGTACCTCACATTCTCTGAAAGCTGAGAGGGGGAAATTTCACCAGGTTTTTCAGCTTGGCATTGCTGCTTTAGGCATTTTCTTTTTCAAAACTAGAACTGACTGAAATCACTTCTGATTTTTTTTTTTAAAGGGCCCTGTGCTGAAAAGAGTTTTTTTGGTGGAGCAAAAAACTAGTGAAACTGCCTACATCTGGAACATATGGGAGATCTTTTTGGTTTAAAAAAAAGTGGGTAAAACAGTGACACTGGGAAACGATCTTCAGCCCATGGGCTGAACTTTGCTCATTCTGCCCAACATCTGTGTACCTATTTTTCAGATTTTGTGAGATTTGCTTGAGCTAATGAAAAGCAGCATTATAGCAGAATAAGCAAAATGCTGAATGTTGTGGTGCTGGTCTACGTTATCCTTGAGTATGCTTATGCAACCAGCTTAAGACTTGTATTTTGAAAGGCAAATTTGAGTTTGCCCTGTGTGACATGCTGTTTTAGTAACTCCCAGTTTATGCTGTTTTAGTAACTCCCTGGTGTGTAAGCAGAGGGATGGACACAGCATGGAAACAACCTGGACCATTGATCATTGATCCCAGGAACAGTGTGAGCCAGTGTTGCTGCTAGGATTTTCAGACCCCAAATTATAAGTGAAGTAGGATGGGCAATAATGAGAAGGAGATATTGATTTTCACTTCCTATTTTTTTTAAAATGAAACAGAAAAAAATTGTGAATTCTTAAAAAGTGTTGGGAAACGCCAATCTCATAGAGTCTTCCATTCAGGCAGCAGGTGTTGTGTGCTTAGAAGTATGAATTTGAATCCCTGTTTCATTCAGCCATGTTTATAGTGTTCACTAGCTTCTTTTTTTCCTAACAGGATCCTCAGCTTTAACGAATATGTAGCAGGCAGGTACAATATGGTCCACTCCATGTTGAGAGCTGAATATGGATGGTGCAGATAGGTGAAAATTTTGTTTTGTTTGTTTTTTTCAAAACTAGGACATACCAAAATCCCCACATTTCTTGATGAACAGTACAGAAAGAAACCTGAGATTTTTTAAAGAGTACCTGTTGTGCAGGAAAGTAGAACTGGCAGATTCGTCGTTGCACATCACGTTACTACACATCATGTAGATCAGACATCCAGCAATGTAAAGAGGCAAAATAAAGAGAGCTGAAGAACACCAATCAATATGTGAGTTTTTTTTTCAAAACAGACAAATCCTTTTTGTAGTCTGCTTCAGGCAGTATCTTACTTAGGGGAGCTGATGAACAAAAATAAGAAGACCAATGAATAAAAAATATTGCCACCATAATAGTTTTATTAGGACTAACCAAAAATCATATAATAGCAACATTTGTCTGATGCATATATTTCTTTTCATCTTATTTATGTTAAGCAAAACTAGAAGGAGGACATGATAAAAAAAACCCTAAGGGCTATGATGGGCTATGATACAATTTCAGCAGTGTAAAATGGTCTAATTTCAGAATTAAAGTAGAAAGTTTTATGTCACGACTCATAAAACTGTACACATGGGATGGAATCCTTGCATAAGCAAATTTGTACTGGGCCTTCCCAACACCTTTAAATGAAGCTTGAGCCTGGATGGAAATAGACATGAACAAGATTTCAAACAGCTAATGCTAATAAAGTCAAATATGTGTTTGGATTTCTGTAGCTAGTATGGTGTAGCTGGATAGGGAAGACGCACCAGTTTTTTGGGCTTTGCAGTATAGTTGAAATGGTGAATAGGCGCCTAAGAAAAGACAGATGGCAATAGTTATAAGTGCAAGTTCTCTCTATACAGTGATCACGTTTTTCTTTCCAGAAGATATTTTAAATCCTCTGCACCTGTTCTTGTTGATAATTCTGTTTAATAATAAACTAACATTGGGTTGTCTCAGCTGCTCAGAATCTGCCAACTTACCCTTTCTAGCACCTGAGACAAACACTGTAAAGCTGTTTCTCTTGTGTCCGTGCTAGGTAATACATTTCGGAAAATCTGTCATGCATGAGAGAGATGATCACAGGTCAAATGTACTTTTGGTCATAAAAATTAGAGAATGTGTTGGATCCCATGGGAGATCTAATGTGCAAAATGCAGTTCTCAATTAAGTTCTAAGAGAGAAGTGGGAAATTGTGGAGGGGGAAGGGACCATTTTCCTCCCATGTCTCCAGCCCCAGATGTGGCAATTTGGGGGGCTTCTGACAGGCTTCAGCTTCTACCCTTGAGGGTCCCAAGGAACACATGCAGTCCATGGGCCACATTTTGCCCATCCCTGTTCTAAGAGGTGCTGTATTTGGCAGCAGTGGCAGGGACTGGGTGGTAAGACTTCAGGCTCTTACAGTGGGGATGACCCTCAGCCCCAGCCTCTAATGTGGGATATTGTTCCCTGAGGCAAGTTGATCAAGTGTAAGGGTGGGAATCATGTGGCCCTGCAGATGTTGTTGGACTGCAGCTCCCTGCATTCTTCACCATTGGCTATGCTAGTTAAGGCTTCTGGGAGTTGCAGTCCAATAGCATCGGGAAGGCTGCATGATTCCTGCCTCTAATCTACTGTAAACAGAGATCTGCTAGTACATCCTAGTCTACTTTCCACTCACCCCTGCTCTGTCATTTTAACTCTTCTTTCACCTTTATTTCTCTTGGAAAAAATGTGTTGCCGGTCTCCAGTGGCTGCCACCTTAGCTGCGGCAGCAACAGGAATGTCACTGTGTGCTGCAGTGGCTCCAAAGGTTAAATTGCTTGTCTACTGAACAGATTTGGAATAGGTCTAATGTGGGCCTGAGCATAAAGGGACCTGGGAAGTTACAATTTCCTAGTCACGTTATTGAATTCGGCAGACTTAGATATAACCGTACAGAGAAACCATGTTTTCTGACTTTTTGGATGAGATTTTTATATTGTGCGTTACTTTGAATGATGTAAGGAAAACTGCTGTTCAGAAAGCCAAATGTAAATGTCCTGATATTGGGCAGATTGTTTACATTTCTTTAAAGCAAACATGGGCAACCCCTGGCCCGTGCATTGTACAGGTGAGGCTGTCAGCCAACCCCTGTGCTGCCCATAGGACGGCTCAGCTTAGCTTCTGACATCAGATTGGAAATGTTCAGGCTGGTATGGTGGTAAGCCCCCTCCCTCCTTGCTGCCAAACTAGTAATGAGAATAGCTGAGAAGGATGCAAGTGAATGGGCTTCTCAGCTGTTTCCATCATTTGTCATTTGGGTAACTGGGGGTGAGCAGGAGGTACACAAGGCGACTGGGGTTCTTGTGCACTTCCCTCCATTCCTCAGCTGATTCGGCCTACTAGTGTGTACATGTGTGCATGTGTGAATATGTGTGAATGTTTGAGTGAGTGAGTGAGTGAGAAGACTGTAAGCCTGTGTGTTAAGGTTGAGAAATCTATACAAGCCCTGCTGTTCCATGTGGACCTTGGGGACAAGAATTTTGCCTATCCTGCTTTAAAAATATACACTTTAAAAAGTATTTAATTCAGACAATGGGCAAAAATTGAATTTATTAAGGCAGCAAATGCGCCCCAAATTCTCATAATACTATGAAGTACTGGGATGATGGTATTATGTGGAGATAAGAAGTATTTTCAAAAGCAAATCCCATATGAAGAGTTTCAGAGACAAAAATTGGATGATTTTCATTATACCTTCAAAGACTAGAAAGCACTTAAGATTTGTAGTGGGTATAACAACATTGATAATAAAAAACCCTAATAAAATAGAATCTACTGGGTAAACATTTTCTCTAAATGAATTACTCTGATAGCTTCCTTGCATATTTTATCATCTGGAATATAATTCTATTATTAATTACACGTGCTGAAAAGCTTTATTTCCTTTTCCTTCATTAATGAGTGCTCATCTAATCAGAAATAAACATACTAAAAGGGCAACTCCTTTTCTTTGTGTAATTTGGATTTCCGCTCTCTAAATCTTTTTGTCGTATCAGAAACGCATGGATTGTTTATGCCTGCATAGATCTTTGGCTGTGCAATGATAATTTATTTTAAAACTTTCATGTGATATAGTGGGCCCTTAGTATCCACTAGGGTTTGGTTCCAGGATACCCCATAGGTATGAAACTTCGCGAATGCTCAAGTCCCATTGCATACAACAATGTAGTAAAACGGTGTCCCTTATATAAAGTGACAAAATCAAAGTTTGATTTTTTGGGTCTATTTTGGAATATTTTCATGTTTTGTTGAATCTAGCAAAACTGAATCCTTAGATATGGAGTGCCAATTGTATTTCTGCTTTTTTATATATTACAGGAATGAAAAATTTGTAGACTGCCAGATATTACTGGACTGTTATCAGAGCCTGTGGTGAGGGATCATAGGAGTTGGAGTCCAACAACAAATAGAGAGCTGTATGTTCTCCGTGCCTTCCTGAAGATAATCTAGCCTGGAGACACCAACTTGGAATGGAACATAGACATTTCGAAGGTAATCCCATTATTTTAAAAAAGTGGCAGTTAAAAATAATAGATAGGGCATCCTCTATTTTTTCATGGGTTCAACCTCATTGTACAACATTACAAAAGGTTTAGTGAAAAGGTGAAGAAACTGTTGCCCTCCAGATGTTGATGAATTATTATGCCCGTAATCTGTCATCACTGTCAGGGGCTGATAAGAATTGGGAAACTACAAATTACTGATTCAGTTCTGATGTTATTGTTTTATATGCATGCATAATGATGTTCCCTATTTCTTGGGAGCACAATTTATGGCTCATGGTGGCCAGCTGAGAATGGTGTCACTGGCTTCCTCTTCTTGTTTCCAAGACCCCATATGGTTTTTGTGGGCTTAGAAAGGGGTAGGAAGGCTGGCTAATCAGGTTTGCTGTTTGCTGACAGTTTGCTGATGGGGGGTATTCCCAGCCTCTGTTTGTGCATGAACTTCATCCTCATTCACACTCCTTTTTCTCTGCCTGTTTTGGCTTTGGTTGAAGCTGTGATCTTCAACACAACTTTTGGCAGTTTTAGCATGGGGATCAGATTCAACTTTGGTGGGGACTGGGGTCTGTGTACCTATATGACCCAATTGGGGTGGGTTAAACAGGGACCTACCCAGCCCCCAGGTGACAAGAGAACCACAAAGTGGCTTCGGCCTGTAGGGATTCCCATACCTGTCATTCCAGGCAGGTTGAGTTAGTCGGCTTTCATCAACTTTAGGCAGGTTGACCAATCCCTGGCTCAAGCTGGGACCAAACATCTTCCACTGTAACTACAGTTGATCCTTCACATTTGCTATGGTTAGGGGCACAGGACCCTCACAAAAGTGAAAAATCACAAATGTCAAAATTTGTGTGTCTCTGGGAAGGGGGCTGAGACACAGGTGGGGAGAATGGGCACCCAGGGTCTAAACCAGGTCAGGGAAAGGAGACAGTTGGCATGGTTGTCCTGTACTTCCTCTCTCTTGCCCATCTCCTTCCTTGGGTGTATGGAGGGCTTTGGGAGAGGGCTTGTGGTGCTGAGAAATCAGGCTTTGAGCTGTCCTTGGCTGGCCAGGCAGTGGCTGGTGGAGGAGGAGGAGGAGGACCAGAGGTGGGTTTTTAAAGAGCTGCATGGCCTGATTGGATCCGCCAAGAGAGAAGGTTCCCCCGAAAAAGAAGCACCTGAGGTGGGGGGCAGGGGTTAATGAAATTCACAAATAATCAAATCCATGAATGTCAAACCCGCAAATGTGGAGGGCTGACTAATAAAGTTGTGATCTTTTCTGTAAACCACTTTGAGTTCCATTTGGCAGAAGCACAGGATACAAATCAAATCAACCAATCAGTCAGTCAATCAATCAATTTTTCCCTGTCCAAAGTGCTATCCTTGCATATTTGTCATAAGTGGATATTCACTCGCTACTGAGCCTGAAAAGGGTATTTGGTGTTTCTGTGAGAGAGACAGAAAATAGTATGCAATATGCCTGTATTTGTAACTTTTTGATCGTAAAGGTAATTTACATCAGTTATCATAAAAGGTTTCTATGAGGAGTTTTTCTTACTGCAGCCATTATTGCTACAGAAGATCCAGCAGTTTTTTTCTCTACATGTTGACTGCTTTACTTCCATATTTGTGATATGAAGAGCATTTACAAAATGTCTCATTCTTAACTCCAGCCTCAATGAGAGCTCTCCCCTACTACACAAGAATGAGGCAAGAAGTGCTTTGCTTTCTGATGAGGCTTTGTTAATTTGTGGGGGAGAAAAACTCTCTGTGCAAAATTACTGTTTTTTCCCTTGATGAAAGAAAAGATACCCACAGCAGACGTAGAAGGACTGGCCAGTGAATGAAAGAGATGCAAGCAACCCAGTGAATGCTTCTGATTTTTAAAAGTCCATGCAATGAAGTGGCAGCTATCATCACATTGTCCAGTTTGTGTCATTTATATAATTTATGCAATTTGTAGAGAATTTGTTCTCACAAGCATAAGAACTCTCACTGATACAGACACAATAATTCTTGTCCTCTTGTAAGAAAGAAAAAAAATGTGGTTACTTCTTCTTGCACATAAGAATGAGGCAAGTGAGGATTTATATATCTTGGATATTTGTGGTATGATTTCTTTAGTTGCTTGAGTGAGACTTAAAGGTTTGTTACATAGGTGTTTATGATGTTTCAAATTTCAGTGCTTTGTTTTTACATGTGTTTGTATGGCCAGGTCCTACACAATCCTTTTGGTTTTAATACAGTGACAAATCACGTTCCACAATATTATTTTCTAAAATGTCGGTTTTTAATATTGGTTAATACAAAAGATTACATTTATTTCATTCAATATCTGTACAGATACAGATATGATGGTATGCAAAGTCCTTGAAGGATACTTATCCAAAATGCATGGGCCTGTGATAACATTTCTCTTGTCAGCATACAAGGTTTTTTCTCTTTTTCTCTTTTTCTGTTGTTGTCGTGGTGGTGGTGTTGCTCAACTCTTGTTTTAGTTTAAGGATAGAGAAGGTGTGCTCTGTAGGTTACATGTGGCCTCCAAGCTTCTATAACATCTCCAAAGGCCCCTGGAAGCCCAGGTAGGCAGGGGTGAATTTGCACACAGTTCAGCTGCCCTGATTTGGCAGGGACAGTCCTGATTAATTCTCTGCTGACCCACTTTTTCAGCTCCTTTTAAAATGTCCCAGCCTTGTAAATCCTCCTCCCACCCTCCCTCTTGTCCTCAGATTCAATTGCTTCAAACTGAGTTCAGAGAGCAAAAGTAGTTTGTACTCAGTTTACTCAGCAGGGAGAAGAGGAAAGGAGGAGGCAGACTCTTGCCCTTCCCAGTAGACTCAGGCAAAAACAAACTACAGCAGCTTCTCCTAGCTGTTCTTCCTCATTCATGACTTCTGCCATCTAGACCTCACTCTGATGATGCGTGGCTCCGTGTGTCTGGTTTTCATTTGTGGGTATGAAATTCAGATGGGGATATGAAATTGCCCCCATATGCTGTAATTTCCCACCCTTGCTTTATGTTTTTCTCTCTGCCTGCCCTGATAATCCACAGCAGTGCTCTGTCCTCTGATACACACACACGCGCGCGCGCGCGCGCTTCAGGAATCTCAGGAGTGTAGACACACTATTGATACAGAAAATCCTGAATATTGCCATTCATAAACAAGAAATCTCCCTTCCTTCAGAAAAGTGGTTCTTGACCCCTTCTTTTGTTGCTGTGAACCACCAAGGCTTTAAACCATCAAGCTTTAAAACCCTAAAGTGCATCAAATATTTATCTAAAGTCACTCATCAAAGGTCTTCATATTTGGATAGAAGGAAGAAATAAGTAAATGCACACAGTCCTATTATAATATTTTTTTATTGGAATGATTCTGTACAAATTTGTCTTTCTTTCTTTGTCTCTCTTTCTCTTCTAACTGTAAAAGCTCATAACATTTCTTCAAGCCTTCGCATGCCCCCTGTGAGAATATCACAGCATCCACGGACCCCAGGTTAAGAAGCACTGCTTTAGAACCTTGACATTAATATAGTAATTGTCTTTCCAAATGCTCACACACAACTTCACCAAATGCAATTTCACCATAATAGCAAAATAATTGATATTGAAATGGGAAAATGCAAATAAAGGATATGTATGGTAATTTTAATCAACAGCTAACAAAGGACAGGTGTTAAGAAAGAGAATGTCACGGAAAATGGAGGATAAAAAGGATGGTCCAAAATGTCCTACAGTTCTCTGGCATTTAAAATAAATATTTCTAGTGATTCTTATGGCAGCATGTTTCTTTGCTCCTAGGAAATTAACAGTGCAACCATATGCATGTCTATTCAGAAATAAGTCCAGCAGAAACCAATGAGATTCACTCCCTGTAAAGGGTTTATAATAGGAATGGGAATTTTGTGTGACGCTTCTGATGGTGTTGAACTGGAGTTCCCAGTATTTCTCATCATCGATTATGCTGATTAGGGCTGCTGTGAGCTGTAGTGCAATAACATTTGCGGACCACACCCTTTTGTGTTTGCAGAAAGTTTGCACCCCTGGTTTATCAGATTGCATCCTAAGGGCTGTTGTGGCAGATGTTCTACATTTTTCTCCCATTCTTTCATAATGATCAATACCTGTATTGTTCTGTAATCTGGGCAACAAAAAGGGTGGGGGGGATTTTGGGATATAGCTACAGTGACTGCATTATATTACACCAGATGATCTTCTCCATACTTCCATGCAAAGTTAAGTTTTGTTGAAAATAATCTGCAAATTAGTCACAGTAAATCAGGCTTAAAGCAACTTTCATCAAAACCCAGAAGTTAATACTTAGCAATTTATGGCTGCCGACATCTTCAAAGCACTGTGTGTCATTAACTAATTAATTCATTCACAAGCTCTTAAAAGAAGTTCATCAAGAAAATTTGAAAAGTGTGAAACAGGAACAGTGGGTATCAGAGGTGATATTTCAACCTGGATTATTTGAAATAGAAAGCACTCAATGTCTAAAAGTAAAACATTCCATCATTATCAAATAGCCATCCAAAAGAAAATTATTTCCTGTCAGAGCTTTCCATAACACCTAAAATGAATAGATGCCACTCATTTCAGATCCAGGTTTCTTTATGTGATACAAAACATAATGGACGGGGAGGGGGGGAGTCAAAGCCATTCACTGATGTTTGAAGAGCTATCAGTACAACATCTACCTTTTCCTGCATGAATACCTATCATTTTGTTTATTTGGGTGAGGGTCCTTCAGAAGCAATTGCTTTTTAATGTTTTTCACTGTATCATTTATTCTGTGCCATACAATCATAAAGTTGGATGACCACAATGCCAAATAAACAGCTAAAGCACTCCTGTGAGGTGGCCATCCAACCTTTGTTTAAGAGCCTTCACTGCCTGAGAGTTCATCCTCTCGGGCAGTCCATTCTTCTGTTGAAAAGTTCTTATCATTAGGTATTTGGGTAGAACCTTTTTTCCTGCAATATGTATCCAGTGGTTCATGTCCTAGTCACTGGAACAGCAAAAAAAACAAGTTTGCTCTGCCTTCCAAATGATGTTCCTTGAGATGTTTAAAGATGGCTGCCACATAGTGACCTTTCACTATCTTCGTCAGTCTCCACTGAACATGTTGCAGCTTGTCAATATGCTTCTTGGATTGTTGCGCCCAGAACTTGATGCGGTATTCAAAGGGAGCACAATAGAGTGATACTATTATTTCCCTCAATCTGGGCACAATACAGATTGAGCCAGTGTTGAATTCCATTAGCATTTTATTTGACTGCTGTATCACACAATTGACACAAGATTTATCTTGTGGTCTACTAAGAGCCATGGATGCATTTCACATGTAGATGTGGCCCATCCTAGATATGTGCATTTCATTTTTTCATGCCTAAATGTAGTATCTTACATTCATTGTTAGTTTTGGCCCAGCAATCCAATCCACAAAGGTAATTTTGAGTTCTGATCCTGTCCTCTGGAGTATTAGCTGTATCACCTAATTTGGCATCATCTGCAGATTTGATAAGCATGTCATCTGTTCCATTATCCAAGTAGTGTATAATGATGTTGAACAACACTGGGCCCAGGATAGAACCATGAGTAACCTCAGTATGCACTTCCCTCTAGAATGCAGAGGAACCATTGGTGAATACTCCTTGCTTAAAGTTGAAAATCCACCCAATAGTAGCATTACTTAGGCCACATTTTACCAGCATGTCTGTAAGAATATCAGAAAGCACCTTGCCAAAAGATTTACTAAAATCAAGATACACTACATTCAAGCATTCCCCTCATCTACCAAGTTTGTAACTCTATATGAAAAAAGAATAGAGAGATTGATTATTAATCTGGAATGATTCTTTTGAGAAATCTATGCTGAGTTTTAGTAATCATAATATTTCTAAGTGTTAATAAAGTGACTATTTAATGATCTTTTCTAGAATCTTTTCTGATACTGACATTAAGCTGACTAGTCACTAACTGCTTGAATGTGTCTATATGCCTTCAAATCATCTGCTGACTTATGGCAACCCTATAAATTTCATAGAGTTTTCTTAAGCAAGAAATACTCAGAGGTGGTTTTGCCAGTTTCTTCTTTGAAATATAGCCTACAGCACTTGGTATTTGTTGGCGGTCTCTCATCCAAGTACAAACCAGAGCTGACCCTGCTTAGCTTGCAAGATCAGACAGGATTGTGTCTTCCTACCCCCCCACACACCTTTTTTTGAAGATGGGGCTACACTGACTCTTCATCAGTCTGCTGGGACCTACACTGTTCTCAACAAATTCACAAAAAGTTCTCATAGACTATTGGCAAAGGCTCTGATACTATGTCTGCACATTTCTTTAGTATTCTTGTGCGCAGTTCATCTGGCCCTGGAGATCTGATTTCATTAAGAATAGCTGGTTATTTCTGCACTACTACTTCTTTGCCTGTTCTGGCCTGCAGTTGCCTTACTGCATTATTTAATCTATTGGCTCCAGGTTGAGTACCATTTTCCTTTTGAGAGAAGACTGAAGCAAAGTTGGTGTTGAACAGTTCTGCCTTCCCTCTATTCATATTTTACCATCTTCTCTATCTTTTCCCTCAAACATAGCCACCTCCTCTACACTTTTATTATTTTCACATCTCTAGCAAGCCCAACCTTGTTCTGAGCTACTTGTGTTCCTCTTTGATGATCTCCCTTCCATTTCTTCTAATGCTCCTTTTTAAATTTTTAAATACTGGGGAAAGAATAGGGGTAGATTCCCACATGACATAAAAGAAGAGCAGTTCAACAGGTTTCAGTATACTTCTTTTCTAAAGCTAACAATATGCACATGTGATATTTAACAGCCAAGTCAGGCAATCTATGCATAAGCAAGCAAAACCTTTTGAACCTCCTAGAGATCACTTGAAAGTTGCTTCCAAAATGTAGTCAAGGATGAGTTTTCTTTTCTTTCATCAGTCCCTATTTTAATTTAATTTAATTTAATTTAATTCAAGCCTTTCCACACTACACTGTTATAGTGCTACTATTCCACTTCCAACATCCTAGGGAATCCTGGGATTTGCAGTTTAGGGAGGGGCATTTAGAATTCTCAGCCAGAGAGCCCTTTGGCCTCAGTGAACTACAAACCCTATCATTCCACAGGATGTTGAAAGTGGAATAATAGCACTATGACAGTGTAGTGTGGAAAGGCCCTTCCATTTTGTTGGCCAGATCTATGCTTCCCCCCCTTTTTTTTAAAACATTCTGGGGGTAAAAGGTGAATTATGTTTACGTGTTTCCCTCTTCTTTCTGCAGGCAGCTACTGTTTACCTTGCCTGTTGTAGGCAGAGCAATGTAACTACAGCAAGATTGGCTAAAATAGAATCCCATTCTTTCTGAGCTTAAACTTTATTGTATGCTTTACAACAGATGCACTGCTGCTGTAACCTGATACTGAAAGCCTGTGCTACCGCAGCCCTCCTTCACTATCATCTCAGTGCTGATACTGCTAAAACTTTTCCAGCTAAACAGAAGATAAGGGGGGGGGGGGCTGGGCAAATGTAAAAATACTTGGTAAAAAGGAGCATCTTTGTCAGAGGCTTTGTTAACTGAGGTATGCTGTAAACAAACATAATCTGGCAATTGTTCACAAAAGTAGGCTGGAATTCAGGATCTGATTTACAGATAAGATGGATTTACACATCCACAGTGGTTTCCTATTAATAATCTTTATGTACAGCAACCTCTCCACATTCGGGAGGATTCAGGGCACAGAGCCCTCATGAAAGTGGAAAAAACACGAATAACTCCCATCCCTCGTCATCCACTTCCTATTCCTCTCTGAAGCTTCCTTTCTCCCATTCCCTTGCCTCTAGTCCCAGCATTTTTGGGGGGAAGGGAAAAAAGACAAGGTAAAGGGTTTACTGGTACATTCCCCTCAGACAGAGAAGAGTAGAGTGCTGAGTTCTGGTGTTCTAGCTATCTCCAGTCACCATCTTGAGAAAGGAGATTCCTCCCAGAGGGAAGAGATACGAGAAAAGAGAGCAGCCATGATGCAGCAGACTGTGAAGCCACATGGCAGAAAGGACATGGCTCCACCAGTGTGTGGCCATTGCTCTCCCAAAAGGAAAAAAAATATCCATTTTAAACACAAGCCACGCAAGCCTGGGGTGAAAAATGCAAAGGAATGGGAGGAGAAAAAGGGGAGGGAGGTAAGCATGTTCCTCACGAGTTATCAAATTTGCAAAGACCAAACCTGCAAATGTGGAGAACTGTAGTCATGATTGTGATGCTATTGCCATGACCATAACTACTCCCTAGACCTACTTTACTAGGAATCAGCCAGGCAGATGGAAGGGGATCCATTCTGCTGGTGATATGGGTGTGACCACGTGATGTTTCCACCTCTTCCCATCAGCCAGTGAGACTGTAACAATCAGAAGCAGGACCTTGGCCACACTTCCTTGTTGCAGTTTCACTGGCTTGTGGGAGGGGGCTGGAAACATCATTGCCTCACATCACGATTACCAGCAGAACAAACTCCCTTTTTTCTGTGGAGGTGGTTACTTGGTAGAGTGGATTGGGGGTTGAGCCAGGAGGCACTACTTAGCTAAGCAACTGAGATAGTTACATAACTAAGAACTGTGTGTACAATTCCAGCATGTTTGTTATGTACTTCATCGGGAAAAAATCCAAAAGCAATCATTTATATTGCATTTTAAAACTTTTCTGTTGTATTATATTTATGTTGCATACTTGTTCCTAAAAACTCCATCTTTGGATTCATAAGAAAATAGCCCCAAATTTTAAAGAACAATCTTGATATGTATTCAAAAAGTAATGAAAAAACAGAATAATACTTGGTATTAAAAAGGGTAATCTCATTCCTATTCTTAATATTATGTTTAGCCTTGCAACAAAAAAGTAGCAAGTTATAAGTAACAATGCTAGTGGGAAAATAGTATTCCAAACAATGCTATATCCATCTCCTTAAAAGCAAGCCTCATTGACAGCTCAGTTCCTTGTAGGACTGAACCCTTTGTGCCTTAATTTTGAGAAAGTTACTAACTATGTGGACTGAATTAAAGAAAACACATTCCTTTGCTAGGGAATATATATTGTGAAAATACCACTTGGTTTTTAAAGTGCAGTTGGATATAAGTACAAGGCAACCCTATGTGTGTCTTCTCAGAAGTAAACCCTGTTCAATTCAGTACTGTGTATGTGCCCTCTAGGTGCCTGTCAACTTATAGTAACCCCATGAATTTCAGAGGGTTTTCTTTGTCAAGGAACACTCAGAGGTGGTTTTGCCAATTCCTTCTTCTGAATTATAGCTTACAGCACCTGGATTTGTTGGCAGTCTCCCACCCAAGTATTAACCAGGGCTTACCCGGCTTAGTTTACTGAGACTGCAACAGAAAACACTGCACTTTGTACCCTGGAAATCTACCACTGCTGAGGCCTTTCCAACAACATACCTGTATGTAAGCTAGGAGATCTGCTGTTTCATGAACCTGCTATGATTTTTTTTCTGTGTTACTTGCCTGTGAAAATGATGGGTGTATTTAAAAAGTAAGATCTGTGTTGTCTCTGTCAGAGGAAAACTATGGATTGTTGTGCTTTCTTTAATGTGTTTTTTCTTGTGCGTGGGAAGAATAATATCTGTTCTGCTGTGCTATGCCAAAATTACACTGAAACAGCTGTCTCTTGTTCACTGGGCTACCCTTTTAACCTAAATGATTGCAGACTTTAGTATAACTAATTAGAGTTTAATGTCTACTGTGTTGGGGTCTTTCCAAGTTGCAGACTAATTTATTTATGTTTGTATGACTTTAAATATTTTAAAAGAAACATCCTCCTTCTGCCTAAAGACTCTTTTGGAAAGTTAGGAGACTGACTCAGCAGATGTTAGAAATCTATGGTGCTGCCTATAATAGCAAGTCAGCAACTGGGGCCTTAGACCTTGGAGATCTGCCCTTTTCCAAAGGGAGGGAGGGCTATTAATGCTCTACTTTCCCAGTTTCCCTTCTGCCCATGTATGTATGGAATATACTGGTTGATCTTTTAAAATGAAATACCATGTCCGGATCAGGTCTTTAGGCAAGTAAACGGAGCATGGCTATTCTGACAATTACCTCTTTGGTACTAGTTTGTGACTTGTGTATCAATGGGGCCAGTGTTTCTGTTCTGGGCTGTAATCTGAACTTCAAAGGAGGTGGCCAAGGTGCTGATCCTATTTTGCGGAATAGGATTCAGCATCTGGGATAGCTCTTTTAAAATATGGATAAAACAGACCAGATTCTCTGCCTTACTGGCCTGGAAGCCATTGCTGCCAATATGGTACCACATTTTCCCATTGCCGCTGAGTGCTCTGTGCTAAGCCTCTAAACAGGCATCTGACAGAGACTGGGAAGTGGTATGTTTGTCACTTAGTGCTCCCGTCTCTTCCCACGTATGAATGTTGTTGCTTCTTAGTCCATGTATTTCTTCTGTATTCTCTTCTGCACACCCTCTTTGTTGGGTGAAGAAGAACACTGGCTTGATAGAAACGAGAGAAGTGGTAGTATTTCCTATTGATTCTGTTATGTGGAGGAGTGGTAGTACTTGCTATTGATGCTGTTAACCAGAGGAATTTTAATACTTGCTTTTAATTTTCCCCACCTGAGCCTGGCTTCGTTCTGTGGAACAAGAGACTGAAGATGACAGGCAGGATGGTAAGTACGGATGAGGTGAGGTGAGACAAGGATGGGAATGTGAGATGAGTTTTCTTCTAGTGCCACCACACCTCAATATCTAAGACACCTTCAAGCAGTTTTTAGGTATTAGAACTCCCCAACCCCATCACTATAAACTTTCAGCTGTCATTCCTGGGAACACGTTTATGAGATTTCCATTTTCATACACCTGGTTCAAAAACATCTGGGCAGACAGGTGAAGTGAATCGACCCTTGCTGAAATTTTAGAAGTCTGAGATAGATCACTGCACCTCTATTTTGAAATATGACAGGCCTGTTAAGTAGGGCCACTTCTATGTTGTCTATCATTTTTGGGAATCACACTGTGCATGAGGAACCTGGGAAGATGATGGCATTCTTTCTTTTTTTTTAATCTCTTAAAATGGAGAGACTTTGCAAGCACACACAGACCCCCCTTCCCCACAAAACTTTGTACCTATTCATCTGAAACCTGATGGCTTTGAAGCTGTCAGAAGAGAAAGCTATGCATGCCCACTTCTTTCTGTTCTGTCAAGGAATAGAAAACTTCAGTTAAGCAAAACAGATTTAAAGTCATGTCATACCAAAACCTCTGGACCTATTTTGTCTGTAACTTGGTAAGTGTAATAATCTCTTAAGGAGCTACCATACCAGCAAATTTCATCTATTTCTGACAAATTGTCTGTCTGTGTGGGGACTTTTCTTTTCATTCCAGTGATAGTCAATGGGAGTCAGAAACCTTCAGGTTTGTGCATTTCTATTGAAGTTCAGGACACAAGCTAAAGAAATTGGCTTTGAAATGCTTCTCAACCAAAGTGGGTCATTTTCCAAAACACTAAACTGGGTTCTGAACTAAATTTTTTGGTTGGTGTAAAACCCTTGTTGACACTATTCATGACATCTTGGTAATTAAAACTCAGTAATGGGCCAGGTAAAATCAATCTAGATTATAAAAGCCAGTTTTTTAAAAAAAATCTGTTCAAGAAA
Organism: Cyclura pinguis; assembly: GCA_030412105.1. Taxonomy (NCBI): domain Eukaryota; kingdom Metazoa; phylum Chordata; class Lepidosauria; order Squamata; family Iguanidae; genus Cyclura; species Cyclura pinguis. The sequence continues at coordinate 128,066,745 of CM059599.1, forward strand.
TTAGGTTTGATCTGTGTGTGGTAAAGTGTCTCCATGCCGCATCATGAATCCAGAATATTTTTGCCTGTGCTTTGTTTATTTGTTTTGTTTTTAAGAACAACAAACCTCTGGAAACAACTGATATTATCAGGAGGAAAAAGGGCTATAATTACCCTCTTGTGTTTGTTTGGATTGTAACTGTGATTCATGCCATGCAGAGCCCCATGGAGAAAATAAGGAGTCCAGTTGACTGAAGGGAAAAAAAGTTGCTGAGCTAAGCATTCCTTTTCTTTCTTTTCCTTTTTGGAGGGGGGATGTCAGTGTCAAGGTCATCTCCCCCTGCATAGTATAGGAACATAAAAAGCTGCTTTACACTGAAGGCATTTCCGCCCTACACTGTTATAGTGCTATTATTCCTCTTTCAACATCCTATAGAACCCCGGAATTTGCAGTTTAGGGAGGGACTTTTGGAATTCTCAACGAGAGAGCTCTTGGGCCTCAGTAAACTCAAGCCCCAGAATTCCACGTGATGTTGAAAATGGAATAATACCACTATAACAGTGTAAGGCAGAAAATCAGACCATGACTTCATTTAAGCCAGTATCGTAAACTCTTGATAGGTAGTGTAGTGGTTCTCCAGGGTTTCAGGATTTCTTTCCTTTGTTTTCCCTGGAAGCCTCCCATCCGTTTACTAAACAGGCCACACCCTGCTCAGCTGCTGAAAGTCAGTGTGATCGGACATGCTAGGGGTGGTGTGATGCTGAGAAGTATTTTAGCCGCACTTTAAATGTTGTCATGTCAATGCCCATGTGCATATGGGCCTTAGAGCTGACACTGAAGGTACCCCTTAGGATGTAAACAGTAGTACACACCTAGTTCAGAACAGACTGTGTCACCTGGCTCCATGTGACCACTCTCTCAAGGCTTCTTCCCTTCAGCATCAGAACTTTTGTTTTCAAACCATCCTAAGGAGAAAGTGAAGATAAAAATAAGATAAATAATCACTGGTGTCAGTCAAGAGCAACTGTCTGATATAATGGCATTTGAGAGTTTTAAACCATTGAAAGTATTTCATAGTAAGGCAAAATCCTGAATAATTTATTGTTGTTATCGTGCCCTTAGAGGGACAAAACGTATATAAAATGGCTTTCACAAGGAGCAAAAGCTTAATAAAACACAGACGAAACCCAAGTACAAATGGAATAAAACATCCCAAAAGCTCAACAGCAGTTAAAACAGGCAATGGTCAAAAAGTGGTAAAATGGATATGTAAGAAACCAGATTGTGGAATAAGCTCACCTAAATAAAACAAGTGTGTGTATCTAAACTTGAATCTGCTTCTTAAGTTAATTTAGCTGGTGGGGGATGTTTTCAAGAAAATGTTGCTTTAGGTTTGTCATCTATCGGTCAAATTAGACATTAAGGAGAGTGTGTGTTCTCTGTGATTAACATGCTTTCCCTCTCACAGTAGAGCTTATCAGAGGTATGGTATATGCTTCAGCAGTGAGACTTGCATTTTAAACCTTCCTGTATAACTTAAACTAACCACCAAACAAAAACACTCCAGATGTATAATACACAGTTTTACACTGAGGACATTTCCTCAGTCATGACCTATGGCAAACAGACATCTTTCACCACTTGAGGGTGAACTTCTAAATATGTGTTAAACATACTGTTTAGTTTGATCCTATGATAATTTAGTTATTGCAAATGTGGTCGAGGGTTTGTTATTTACTGTCAAGTTGACTTCAGCTTATGGTGATCCTTTGAATGGGAGACTACCAAGATCCCTGGTCATCAACTGCCCTGCTCAAGTCTTGGAGACTCAGGACTGTGCCTTCCTCGATTGACTCAATCTACCTATAGTGCAACCTCCCTTTTTCTCTTTGGCCTTCCACTTTACTAAGTATAGTAGTCTTTTCCAATGAATCATGTCATCTCACAATATGTCTAAGGTACAAGTCCTCAAAGAAACAGAACACATGTTCATTTCTTTCATGATAAGAAATCAAGAGGACTTCTTGCAGTTGGATGTATGTTATTTGTAACTCTGCAGTGGTGCCATAGCATTCTTTGCACCAAAAGGAAGATGAGGCTGGATCTTTGCTTCAAATATCACCAGTTATCACCGTAAGTCACATTAAGAAATGGACTCTCAAAATTGAAGGTTAACAGCAGATAAACAATTCTAGTGTATCTGTGTAACAAGCAGTCCTCAGGCATTATTGTACACTGTGATTGTCAGATTCATAACAGTTATTTCTTTTTTAAAACGTAGGAAACTGCTCATAGGGTTACGACTCTCATCTAGTTTGACCTCAAGTGACTTCTCTTTAAAAAAACTCCCACATGATACCCACAAGAAGAAAACTCTTGGGGTGTCAGTTTGCATAGTCTGCGTACACAACTTCGTCATCCCCACTACATAGCTGCACAAATGGCTTTCCCTCTTAGGAAAGGGGAATCCCTCACATTTCCTTTCATGTCCTCTGGGGTACAATAGTTACATCAAAGTGAAGGTAACAAGCACAGGGACTTTCTCTTGAGATACTCTAGAGCCTGTGGTCTGCAGGATAAAGGGAGCTGGGCAGAAATGACACTAATTGAATTTTCTTGTTCTCTTTTGGGTTTGAGCATTGTGATTGTTACACTAGGATCTGAATTTCATGGCACTGGTGTTGTGTCCTTTAGAAAAGATTGCTGCTCAAGACCAATGCACATTTCTCTTTGTCTGCTTATTGTGTTGCAAGCACACTTCATGTCTCTGTAGACACAAAAAAGCCATCTGTAAGCTCTTTTGTTGCTCATATTCTGATGGAAGTTTCCACCATGGATGTCTCTTCAAGGTGTATTTTTCCATTGCTTTCTGCATCAGTCTGTATGTCAGTATTATTTATTTTTATTTTATTAATTTATATCCCACCCTTTCACCAACAACAGGACTCAAGGTAGCTTACAATTTGTTATAAACAGTACAGATTAAAAACTAGACAAAGACATTAGCAAACAAACCAGATTGAAAAACATTTTATGTAAACAACTGGTAAACTTAAAACCATTAAAATTAATGAAAAACCATATAAAAATTAACAACACATCCCAGCACACCATTAAAAGCCCATCAAAGTAAATATTAGAAGCCCGATGAAATAAGAATGTTTTTACTTGCCGGTAGAAGGAGAGCAAGGACGGACCCATCCTGGTCTCCCTAGGCAGGGAGTTGCAAAGTCTGGGAGCAGGCACCGGAAAGGCCCTCTCTTTTGCTCTCTTTGCCAAGGCCTGCTTTTTCTCCCTACAGACTGGTAGGGCAGCTTTCCCTCCTCCCCAGTCTCCTAAAGTGCCTTGCCACTTTATACAGCTCTGCTTGCCCTTTAACCACCGCCTTCATATAAAAAGGGTAAAGCCTTTCTCTTGTTGTTTAGATCCCCTTTAATTATTTATGGTAGCCTGTTTCTGTTTGGTTATAACTACCGAGAATCATTCAGCTGAGTCAAACTTTGTAAAAATGTACTAAAATCAGAATTTAAACAGCTTCTTCCATCTTTACACCAGCATAAAGGCACAAGTCACTCACACATACAGCCCTCTGGCTTCCTTTTTTTCAAAGGCACTATTCCTGAATCTCAGTCATTCCCTCTGAGCAGGTTCAAAAGTGGGTTGATTTCTCTTCTGCCCATGTCTGTAGGCTTTCTCTGAGAATACACACCCCTTGCATTCAACCCCTCGATTGAATGAGAACTTCTCTGGCTCAAGGGTTCACCCTTGGCCCTTTGCTCCCTGAAGTCTGACTGCAAAACCAAATCAGTGTGCCTGTCATATAAGTCTCTTCTTCATTGCCCTCCAACCCATCCTTCCCACTAATGGGCTGAGTTTCTCTCTGAAGTGGCTATTCTGGTTGCCTGGCAACCTCTTGCCAGGTAACTTCTCTGGCACCCAGGATAGCTGCTCCCCTAGGCTCCATCACAGTCCCATTAAACAAGCCTGAGAAGGGCCTCTCCAGAAGATCCTAGAGCTCTAACAGACTCATATAGCAAAGTATGATGGCTCCTTATATCAGTTTTTAAAAGTGCGACACATGACTTTTTAAAACAGAGAGAACAAGTCCCAGACAAATTACAACCAACAGGTGGGACTTCAGCTTAGGGAATAAAATATGTACAGTCTTTGGCCTGCAGAATTTCCACCCACCCTCACCAATAGTGACAGATAGACTATGTGAATTGTACTTTTCCTAGGAATGGATTTTTCTCTCCACAAAAAGAAACCAAATTGTAACAATTAATTTTATTTTATTTTATTTTTTTACAATGGAATGAGTGGCTAAATAGTTTGTGTAGTAACAAGTTACTTGAGGGATCTGTAATGAATTATATAACAAATTACTTTCTGAAAATAATTTCCCATGCTCTGAAGTGCTGATAGGGCCATGTTGGTCTGTTTCTTGGCAATTTCTACTATCATAATGCATCATACTGGTATTGGGGCTAGCTATACACTGAAGCAAGATCTGTCTTTACTGAAGGACTTTGCCTATATGTACTTCCTATAAAGTAGCTACATTGATCAGTTAATCATTGGTGGTCCATCCAAGATGAACATGTTAAAAAATCCCATTGATTTCATCTGAAGAGAGCATGTGCTTAATTCTTTCCTGACATCTATGAGGTGTGAAAGGGTTCATTTTGGGAGGATTGTGACATTAATGAAAGATGCAGGGGTTGTATTTTTTTCTCCTAGCCTCACAGGCATTCAACCATTCAAAAGCAAAGATAAATGGCTATTTGTCCACTTTTGAACCCCTGGGGTCATTTCTGTTTTTCATCAGAATAACTTCAGAGAAAACCAGATTGTAAGAGCAGACTTTGTGTTTGTTTTTGGTTTTGCTGCACACAAGGAACACTCCCCACACCTTATTAGAATTTGTTTTATGTGTAGCCAAAGATAATTTCAATCTCTTATGAGATGAACAAATACAATAAAATAAACCTTTGAAATAAGTACAAAGGGAAGACTCCTTAATTTTGAATTTTTATAGCTTTTCAAGACTTCTTTTAAAAGCTCAAGTAGGAGAGGCCAATCTCCAACAAAGAAAAAGAACCCCAACTGTAAATAGGAAGAAACAACGGGGGTGAGGGATAGCTTGTTCAAAAGTAGTGAAAAGAAGTTGATAAAATGACGGTAACAGTCTTTAAAGGAGAAGGGAAAAGATTAAAGAAGATTTAAAAAAGGAATAAAGTGTTTTCATTTCTTATAGAATAAAAATGGAAACAAATATTTTATTCTTAGAGATAGTGACATTTTGCAGTGTTTTACAGATGATGAAGCAGCTGCTCTTCCTGAATACACCAGAGAGGTTGTACTGTTTTTGGTATCAAACTGATCTTTTTCTCTTCTTGGTTTCCTGCTATAACACCCACTCAGACACTCCCTGAAGTGTTAATACATACTAAAAGGCAGAAAAGGACAAAAAGTGCTCTTCTTGTGTAACAACCCAATATTGCAATCTTAAACAGGTTTTCCATTATTGGGAACCCACACATATATAGACTAATCACTCTGTAACATTTTATTCTTGTTTTCTAGGCCTAAATTCAATTGTTAGTCTCAATTAGAAGAGGCCCACTGAATCAATGTGGATTATTTGTGTCTTGATTTGTTGATGTTGTGTGGCTTTGAATAACTTCCAACTTAGGGCTGTCCTAAAGGGATCCTATCACAGGGGTTTGTTGGCATGATTTGTTCAGAGAGGGTTTGCCATTGCCTTTCTCAGAGGCTGAGAGAGTGTGATTTGAGCAAGGTCACCAAGTGGGTTTCCATAGCTGTGCAGTGATTCAAACCCTTGTCTTCCAGAGTCCCAGTCTAACACTGAAATCATTGTAACACACTTGCCCTCCATGTGTTCACTTAACCATTCTTTAGTGGATTCAGTAAGTCTGCTCCATCCAAGATGCAGCTTAGGTTCTGACTACCTGAAAGAGTACATCTCCCTATATTAGTCTGTCCTTTTGACATCCTGGGACGATGGTTTTCTCTCAATCCTACCACTGCCACAGGAATATTTGATGAGCACATGTGAGGGGGCCATCTCAGTGACTGACCTCAGGCTATGGAATTCCTCAATACAGGAGGCTAGGTTGGCCCTCTCTCTGCTCTCTTTCCACAGCAAGTAAAATCCATCTTGTTTTCACTGGGTTTTTGGTTGTTAACTAGCTATTGCAGAAGGGTCTTTTAATAGGGTCTGGTTTTAAAGTAATGTTTTGAAGTGGATTGTTTTTATTTTTTAAAAAAACTTTTGTACTTGACATTGTTTTAGCTCTGGCCTTCCTAAGAAAGGAGTTCCAGAGAGTTAGTCAACACATATATAAATTCTGTTCATTCAGTGTGTCTACTCTAGTCAGGACAAATAATATGATCCAGGCCAGGAGATAACTTTAAAACTTCTTGGCAGTTCAGTGATCAAACCCTCCTTATCCTCTTATGTTCCTGCAATGGGAATATGTCCTGTGAAGGGGTACATGTTTGGAAATTTAGCTTAGAGACAGCACATCCAGACTGACTGACAAGTCCCAGGTTTTTGTTCCTGTTCTTTCTGATTTTATATTGGGTTAAAATAGACTGAACTGGGGAGCTGGTATAAAAAGTCTCTGATCATACTGACAGAGCATATTCTGGGTTAACAAAATGTGTATGGATCTCCAAAATAAAATCAGAAAGAACAGGAATAAAATCTGTGACTTTCAGATCTTTTTAAGCAGTGTGGATGCACTCAGAGTGTGGGTGGGGTGGGGGAGGAAAGAAAGCTCTTAAGGTGAGTGAGAAGAAGTGGACATTGGCCAGTCCGTAGGAGAAAGCAATTCACAGGAAATTAGTGTCCTGTTAGACGGGAGACTTTCTTCAACACAATTTCTTTTTGAATGCCACTTCTTTTCCAGAGAGATAAGGCAAGTCCTCTTGATGGAACTTTCTCACCATGGCTGCTAATGACAAAAGCCTTGAGGAATAAAAAGGCAAACATTTCTGTTGCTTAATGGGAGAATTAACCTAAATCTGCAAAAGGCCCACAGATGGATCACAAACACGGCACAGTTAACATGTTGATGGCATTTACGGATTATGGAGATGCATTTCCATGAATAAAAACACTTTATCTCATTCTGGCTTCTGCCAAAAGTAATAAATTGCAGCTGAAAAGCATTGAATCACAGCAGCCTGTGATTACCACTTAGCATGGTTCGCATTTTGATGTGGCAGTCAGGCTGAATTAAACTCAGCCACGGATGGGCATACAACCTACAGCTCTGTGGCTGTCCTTTCCCCTTATCTTTCAGGTGGAGAGGGGTTCTAGGCAGAGCTTGGCAAAGTTACCTTTTTTTGGGCTATTAGCCTTCAGAATTTTCCAGCCAGTGTAACCAGTGGAGCAGGGCTGGGAGTAATTCTTAGCCTCTAATTCCATATTTTTCATGAGATATTGGGCTAGTGGAACAGATATTCTTTGTTCATATTTAGGATTGCAAGTCCAGACTTTGGTGGTCCCAGTAGTATATTGTTGTTGAAATTGTTCAGATGTTTTATGCTATCAGAAGTTGTTGTGTGCCTTTAAGTAGTTTCTGACTTAAGGCTATCCTAAGGTGAACCTATCACAGGGTTTTCTTGGCAGAGCTTGTTCAGAGTGGATTCGCCCTTGCCTTTCTCTGAGGCTGGGAGGGTGTGATTTGCCCAAGGTCATCCACTAGGTTGCCATAGCTGACTGAATATTCAAACGCTGGTCTCCTAGTGTCCTCGTCTCTGGTCTCTGGTTACACCATGATGGTCTCTGGTCTCTGGTCACACCATACTGGCTTTCTAAGTGCTCTAGTTCTACTGATTCACTGAAAAGGGATTTCACCAAGGGACCCTTCACACCGCACTTCTAGCGCTATGATTGTCCTTTAACTGCTTTTGCGACATACTATGGAATCCTGGGATTGGCAGTTCAGGGATGGGTATTGAGAAATCTCTGCCTGAGGGCTCCAGTGCCTCCACAGACTACAAACACTAGGATTCTATATGATGCAGCCATGACAGTTAAAGAGCAATCATAGAGTTATAACTGTGTAGTATGAAAAAGTCCTAAGTCAGGGATGGGAATCATGTGGCCCTCCAGATGTTACTGGACTGCAACTCCCAGCATCCCTCAGTGCCAATACTGGCTAGGACTGCTGGGAATTGTAGTCCAATGTTATAGAGGGCTGCATGATTTCTACCCCAGCATAAATCCTATTGTTAGTTTCAGATAGGCCGTTTCTGCACTACACTGTTATAGTGCTATTATTCCGCTTTCCACATCCTCTGGAATCCTAGGGTTGCAGTTTAGGAAGGGGCATTAAGAGCCAGAGAGCTCTTTGGCTCCAGTAAACTACAAAGCCCAGAATTCCACAGGATGTTGAATGTGGAATAATAATGTGGAGTAATAGCACCATAGCAGTGTAGTATGGAGTAAACCCGCTGAATTTATTGCTGAATGGTAAGTCAACAGATGTATATATTCTACTTATTCAGTGAGTTTACTGCAGTCCTATGAGATTAAATATTTAGTATAAGCATTTCTTGGGAGTTTAGCCACTGAATCCTTCTTGTCCTCTCATGCTCTTTCAATAGCTCCTTTTTTTCTCTCTCCTTTTTATGATCTTGCTCATCACCTGATAGCATCCTCAGAGTATTTTAAAAGGTCAGGTTATCCATGTAGTTCTGCTTGTTTTGAAGTTATATTTTCAGAGATCAGTGTCCTCAAACTTGACAAACTCTTTGTCATTTGTAACACATTTCTCACTTTACCCTTCTGGCAAAGTTATAATTTGTTAATCTGTTCCAAAGCAGAGGGTTGTTCATCTCTGGCATTTCGTGGGGAAGTGTGGGGACAGCACCGGCTATTTAGATACAATGGAAACACCCAGTTTGCATGGATGGGGGAATGCACTGGTTCCACCACTCCCACAGGCATGTCTGATGAAGGTGCAAGAGAAAGCCTTCCCTATGGCTTCCTCCAGGTTGTTTAATTCCCTTCCACGGGAGGAATGGTTGGTTCCCACCCCACTTTCTTTCCATAACTGGGTGAAGATCTTTTTTTTTTCAGGCAGACCTTTGAGATTTAAATCATGTGGTAGTAGAGAGCCAGCATGGTGTACTGTTCTGAGCATTGGACTATAACCCTGGAGACCAGGATTCGACTGCCCACTTGACCATGGAAACCTACTGGGTGACCTTGGGCATGTCACACACTCTCAGCCCCAGAAAACCCCATGATAGATTCACCTTAGAATCACTAAAAGTTTGAAATGACTTGAAGACACACAGCAATAACAACAGCAAGCAGTATTGTGTGTGAAATGGTGTGCTATTATTCTTATCTTTTATTAATAATGTTTTAAGTGCATTTTTAACTGTTTTTAACCAGGCTTTTTAAATTATAGCATTATTTAATTCTCTTTTTAAGTTTTGTAAAATAAGATTTTAACTTAATCTTGTTCTAAATTACTAGAAGCTGCCTTGGATTCCACCTGTTGAGAAACAAAGGGTATACATTTTTAAAATAATAAATAAATTGCTCTCAGGTGCCCCATGTTTTAAACGGACAAAAACATAGATTGAATGTGCAGCTATCTAGTTATTTTGTATTCATAAGTGAGCTCGCTACGGGTCTGATCCAGACTGGGCCCATTGCTCATGGGTATGGAAAGGTTAAATCTTCTCCAAGTGATTATATCTGAACCCACCCTGTGTCCATGGGCTAAAAATCATCAGTAGCTGATGAAAGGCCCTCCCTCTAACCCCACTGCCATTGCCAAGGCCTCTGTGGGAGAGAAGGACAGGCAATATCTGATTGACTTCATCTTGTCCCGAACTGCCATCTCCATTTCTGTGTTTGTGTGTCGTATATAGAACGTAAATTTGAAGGCATGAAATTGTGAAATGAATAATTTGTAAGGCGCTCAGGGAGACTTTTTGGCTGAAGAGTGAGGTACAAATGCTCAGAATAAATAATAAAATAAGAAGAGAGAACAAGAGAGAGAAAAAATAACCAGTGCCTATGGATTTTTTTTCTTATTAGCTTCTATGTGCAGGGGAGGAAATTTCATGGGAAAAATGGGCCAGGGAAGGTTTGATCCTCCTCTCTCCACATGCAACAAAATACATTCTGCAGCTAATCCATTTTTTCTCTCCTTAATGGAATTTTTGTGGGACAATAAAAGACACTGGAAGTTCTGGAGGAAACACAGGAAGATGACAAGGAGAGAGGAGATGACGTTAGGACCTCCATAATATTCTGTGAATGAAACAGGAAGGTTGAATGATAAAGACTTCATCAGGAAGCACCTTTAGATCTATTTTGATTAATGAAAACTTTCAAACATTTGAGCAATGTCTGCAGTAGGAATTCCCTGAAAATTAATTATTTTCCATTATATTTTGACACAAACCAGCAACACAGTGATATCATGCAAAGCCATATTGCTATAGAGATTTATCAAATTATACTAGCAGATAACACTCCATCCCTACCTGGGATGGTACGGAAGACAGGATACGGACGTCATAGCCACTAGGCAATCAATACTTTGCTCAACTGTCTTTTGTTGCAATCCTATAGGATAGGTTTCACCTAAACAAGGTCCTGGAGACTTCCTTAGGTATATTTTCCCAGACGATAGTGTGTTTCTTCACAGTGCAACAACTGCTTTTATGTAACAATAAATGCTTTCAGCAAGGGACTTGAAGATGTCCTCTGTTGCTTACAGTTGGTCCTCCTCATTTGCTGGGGTTAGGGGTGCAGACCCCCCCCAAGTGAAAAAATTGCAAATATCAAAGTGTGTGTGTTTGTGTGGGGGAACGGAACTGAGGCATGGTGGGGAAAAAGGCACCCAGAGTCCAAACCAGGTCAGAGAAAGGAGAGGGAAGGGGGGTTGGCATGGTGGCCCTATGTTTCCTTTCTCTTGTCCACCTCCTTCCTTGGATGTATGGGGGAAATGGTTTGTGGTGCTAAGAAATCAGGCTATGAACCATCCTCAGTTGGCCAGGCAGTGGCTGGTGGAGGAGGAGGACCAAAGGAAGGTTTTTAAAGGGCTTCAATGGCCTGATTGGAGCCACCAAGAGGGAATGTTCCCCCAGAAAAGAACTGCCTGAGATGGGGGGACAGGAATTGAAGAAACTCACAAATAATCAAATTTGTGAAAGTCAAACCTGCAAAAGTGAAGGGCTGATCGTATCTTATAATTTCACTTCTGAAGGCATGCAGTGAATGTTTCTTCCCCATGTAAAGGATTGGAAGGGCTAGTTAAAAGAAAATTATGTGCTGGCAAACATTAAAAAAAAACTTGATAGTGAAGAAAGTGACCATTAATGGCATTCTGTATTGCAGTTATGGATCTGTACTCTGGAGTTACGGATTCATAACTGCCCCATGTCCACTAACACTATGCAGTTATGATCACTATTGCTTCAATTGTAAATGCCATCCTAAACCTACCTGACCAGACAGCAGTCACACCGAGAGCTGGAAATCTGTTCAGCTGATGATCAGGAGGATGACAGTTTCCCTGCTCCAATCAGTGAGTGAAGCTATGAGAATCAGAAGCAGGACACCACCAGGAATTATTTATTGCAGCCTCTTTCATTGGTGGAAGGTGGTGGAAACATTGGCCATTTCCACACGGGGTTTTTAAAACCGTACAGAGCGTCCTCCAGGGAGGACGTCTGCACCTGGGAGCGGACTGGGTTGGACCTACTTAATGTAGATCCTCACCCCAGCCCGCTCCGGAATGACCCCAAGTGGTTGTCCAGCGTGCTTTTGAAAAACCTGTTTCTTGAGGTTTTTCAAAAGCACGGAGCGCACCAGTGTGAGCCTGCTCCCTTATGCAGATTCGCAGGCTCGCATTGGTGCGAGCCTGCGATCTGCCGGGGGCGAGCTTTAGGCTGACGAGCTTCAGCAGTTGGCCATTTCCACATAGACCATTTCCACATAGACAGCAGAGAGCCTCGACCAACCGGAAGTTGCCATTTTTGTCCCCGGAGCAGTGTGGAGCAGCGGCCACGCAGTGCTCCAGAGCAGCGTGGACCGGACCGGGGAGCTCGAAATTCCGGTGAGTAGTGTCACGGGGCGATTCCCTCTCCCCGTGTGGAAATGGCCATTGTCATCCAGTGTCCTGATCACAAGCTGAACAGACCTCCATTTCTTGGTGTGGCTGCCGCCTGGTAAAGGAGGTTTAAATGGGGGGGGGGTCAGGGGGGAGGTGTAAGTTATATATATGTAACTAAGTAGGAAGTGTAGAATATGGGACCATTTTTGTAGCCAGATTAATCATGGTAAAAGTAAAAACTTATATATTTTTTGACACCTTATAAGATGTTAAATTTCTATTATTACTTGTGCTGATACTTTATTTCCATTTGACATTAAATGTGCTTGTAATGCTTATTGGACCATGTTATGGGTATGTCTAAACAGTACTGAACTAGTTCTTTTAATTCAAACTGGGAGCTTTTAAAAATATTTCTAATGAGTAATGTACTTCTGTTGAAACATTCATTTGGTAGTATCAAGCTATCAAATATAGACTGTTGTGATTATCATATTTCTAATCACTAGATGCAGAAGTACTCTCCATAATGTTTTAATAGATATTTTAAAAGCTGGTAAGTAATACCAAGATTTAAACAGAATTGTGAGAAATAAGAGTAATAAAAGACATCATCTTACATTCAGAAGCATCCTCAGGTAGTGAAAATGGCATGAAATTAAACAACAAATAACTTTTCTCGTTCTGGAAAAAGTAGATTAAAAGAGAGAAAACATATTTACATTTCTCATCTGCAAATGAGGTTGTCAGAGTGCTATATAGGAATAATAATTTATATATTTGCATACAAAGCTAACTGCAGAGGAGGAAGTAAGTTTGCCTTTACTTTTTTCAGCTTTTAAAGTATATGAAAAGTAATATAAAATAAGGGCAGCTACTCCCACCACGGCTTGATCTGTGATATACTTAAATTCTCTTTCAAAGGAATGGGAAAACCAATTTGCAGTGTGGTTAAATCTGAGGGATGTAGATTTATGCAGACTGAATCTTTCTCAAAGTGTTTTGTTCCATTTGACAGATCCAGGGTGCTGTCCCTAAATGGTGACCTCCAGAACTGGCAGCTCTAGAAAGGGTGGAAAATGTTCCTAGTTTAAAACTGTTGTGTTTTTAGGGAGGCTTCACGTTTACTGTGGCCATTTCCTCACGAGACTGTTATAGTGCTATTATTCAGCATTGAACATCCTATGGAGTCCTGGGGTTTGCAGTTATGGGAGGGGCCAGAGGCTCCTCCCGAAACTGCAAACCCCTAGATTCCATAGGATGTTCAAAGCCGAATAATAGCACTATAACAGTCTATGTGGAAATGGCCTGTGTTAAGCTATTTTCTTCTCTCTCCACCAGATATGCGATGAGGAATAAATAGAAAGCTGGATGCTGCCCCCGATTTTTAGCAACTCATTTCCACACTAGAGTTGCCAGATCTTAGGGCCTGGCCTCAAATTTCTAGTTTTCATGGGTCATCTTCAAGCAGGAGACAAAGTTGCAAATTCTCCAGTTATGGTGGGCTCAGCTCAGGGAAGAGGAAAAGGCTGTGTGCAGATCTCCAGCTCACCTGATGGAGCTCCAGCTTGTTACAGTTTGCAAAACTTCATTGATTTGTTGGGGCAACTTGGAAGGATTCTCCTAGGGGTCTGTGTATGTACTCAGTCAGCTTCCTCTTTTCCTCCCAGTCACTGTGGTGTCAGGGCTAAACCTTCACTCTGCTCTGCGCTCACCTTCTGGCTGGTAGTTAGTTTAAATGTTCTTTATCTCATCTTCTCAAGTAGGTGAGAACAACTCTTCATTTCAATTTGGTCTGGAAACCACCCTTTTAATTAAGATTTCTGTCTTCTTTTTCAAACAGGAAAATAGGTCCTCTGTGTTTTTTCTCTATCTCCCCAAATGACAAGCTGGGAGCAACTGTGGTTTGTATGTAATGAGTAACGCTTAATGATGTCACCAGGAACTGTCCCTAGGTCTTGGATTTTGGCCTAGAAACTTCAGGGCCTGGGATGATCCTGAACTGGCAACCTTATTCCACACAGCATTCAAGCCCATAGAGGTAGAAGAAGAGTCTTCTTTCTCCTGGCTTGTATAATGGGCAACCAGCAGCAGAGAGATCAGAGCAGAGGGCTAGTGGGAGGAAGCCCATATCACCTCCAAAAAAGATGTACTTAAGAATACTTTCTGGAGGGGCCTAGTTGCTATGTTTGCCTCTCATAATGGTGCTAGCTGCCACTATTATCATACACAGCTCTGCAATCATACCTGCTCTGAGGAATCAGGTAATAAGCATTTAGCAAGGTTATTTGCAAGAAGAGCCTGCATTTCTCTGGACAGTTACTTGAATGGAAAAGAATTACTTTCCTCATTACATGCCTCATTGGACATACTCATATGAAGTACATTAGAGATTAATTCTTTGTATCATTTGGGCAAATAGCCTTTGCCTATGTTACTGCTTGTATTGAGGACATGGTAGGTTTTGAGTGTGATGCTGGAGAAAAAACCCAAGGAGCAAGCTGATGAAGGTAATTGCATTATGATTTCCAGGCTGATTTGGTGAGCCTGAATTACAACACACAAAGGGAGGATGTTTACCTCCATGCAAAATTGGTACTTGTATTGCCTTGTGTCTCATCATAATCATCATCAACAGTCAACTCAAAATTATTATGAGGTTAAGAAACAAAAAAGGCAAAAGAAACATTGTAAGAAAATTCCTTAAATATCAGGCAAAGTGCAGAAATAGCTTATTGTGTAAGAAGATTACCCCTACAGAGCTAACTCAACTTTATTAAGGCAGGGTCAATGACCCGATGAATTAATGCTGTTCACGAAATGGGCAAGTAATCAGATCTACCTGGGATTGCCTTTAGAATGCTCTCTATATGAGTCTGCCCTATAAAAGTGTTCAGAATCTACAGTTCATACAAAATGCAGCAACCACCTGAAAAGACCGTGAAACCAAAGAACTGCAGTGGCTTCCAATTTGCTTTGGGGTTGATTCAAGGTACTGCTTTTGACCTACAAAGCCTTAAACAGACTACTCCTTCCACATAAACCTGTCTGAAATGTAAGATCTTTAGTGGGATACTGGTTCTGTACCCTATCACTTTATGAGGCTAGGTTGGTAGGTACATCAGAAGGGCTTTCTTTGTAGCAGGACCCTGGCTGTGGTATTCTCTCCCAAAGGAAGTCAGGCAGATTCCATCTTTTTTGAGTTTCTGGCAGGCAACTAAGTGTGTGTTGTTTTATGTGGTCTTTGGTCCTCAAAATCAAGAGGGGGGATCTGGCGGTTAGAAATGAGATTTTAAAGAAGTTGTTTAGTCTGTTTTGTAATGTTTTTATTTGTGTATTTGTGCATTTAATGTCTGGTGGGCTGAGAAATGACCAAAAAAAGGTTATAAATAAGGTAACGAGTGGGAAAAACCTAAAGGCTGGGGTGGGGTGGTTCAAGAACCTTACTTCTAAAAAGCAAGGAAAAATGAAGAAACACCAGTCACCTTCTGATGCCATGTCAAGTAAGTGGCAAGTTAATTTTGCCCACTTTTGGGGCCCTTTTCACACTACATAATTATGGTACTTTGATTCCATTTTAACAGCCACATCTGTATTCTATGGGATTCTGAGGTTTGTAGTTTGGTGACGCAAATACCCCTACCTAAATTACAAGTCTCCGGCTTCCGTAGGCTGTTGCCACGGCATTTAAAGTGGAATCATAATTCTAGAACTGTGTAATGTGATTCACAGAATCAGTAGAAAGTTCCCTTTTCTGTCAGTGGGGATGATTTCTGGGCTGAGAAATTTAATCCAGCCTTAGATGGTCCTTGCTCTGAAAAACACTGGAGTGAATACTCAGAAAACTCAGAAGCTGACCAAATAAAGCATGTTAGAAGCTGAATCATTCTCTTCTCTGAAAAATGACTGAGCTCCTTACAGTAAGCCCCAAAGGCACAGATACAGAACAATGTTTATAGCATGCCTTTTGATCCAATAGAGTCCCCAAGGCAGTTTCTTTCTACCCCTCCTCTCCGGGGGTATGTATATTCAAACACACGTTTGCCTTCAATTTGGAGAAGGGAACAGCAGTAGTGTAGTAGCAAACTCCCAATTAATAATTAGTCAGTAATGCCTGGATCATAACAAAAGGGTTATTTTCATTTCATTTGTGTAAGTGGGGAGTAGCTGTGCTCATGCACCCAAGACAAACCACTCCAAAGAAAATGGCTGCATGCAGGCAGCTATATACCCTGCTAAGCATGATTACAGAAACAGAAACTACCAGTTAATGGGCTAGTCCAAATACATATGTATAGGAACTATGTCATGAATACATTATTATGTCAGCATTCAAGCACTGAGCATGTGCGTATAAGTGTTCCCAGATTATACTACCAAACTCCACCTTGGGGATGTAAACTTGAATATTGTGATGAGCTCTAATGAATGATAGGCCAAGTACAGTTCAGCTCTTGTGGTTGCTCCCTTCCAACAATCCAGTCTCCACCACTTCTTGTTTACACAGTTGCAAAGATACCTGCAGTTTTATTTTAAAATTTTCTTATTTTAGTTGACTATAAAGGAAAGAGTTGTCTCTAATATCCAAAGATTTTCACATCTGACTGTGGCAGACAGACTTACTCATTGAGTGTAATGTAACTTTTATCTGTGTCTGCATTCCAAGGCCCACTTCCCAGGACGAGACCAGAAAATAAGGCCTTCAAGGGCTATCAACCTGGATTTAGGATGAGTTTTAAAAGAGTATTGGATTGCTTGACCCATCAGGTTCTAACTACAATTAAATAGATTTTCCATCACAAAATTCATATTTTTATTTCACGCCATCAGTAGCGTAGTCAAGTAAAATTGCATTCTGGATTTAATGTTCCCTAAATGGGGTAGAGAAGGTGAGAGGGTTATTACTTCATTTATTCCAAAATGTAGTAGTGGTGGGGGCTTGATATCTACCCCAAATTTCTTCCTTTATGGTACCCTTGGAAGCAGTACAAGAAAGAAAGGAGTGATCTACAGCCCTCAGCATAATTCTGCCTTTAAAAATGTTGTTGAAACAATGTCAAAATAACTGAGCCTATAATGTTACAGTTAAACTCTGAGCAGCAGTACATGGCAGTGCCCACACGTCCCCTAATGTAGGTGTATGGTCTAAGTTGAGGGGGGAGTGATCCTGGGGCTGCATGTGGCCCCCATGTCTGTTTTTGTAGTCCTTGTGCCCTCCTGATTCCTTGGAGTGATGTTTTTCTATCAGAGGTGGAATTGTGTCTCTCCAATTTAAAAAGGTTGCAGCCCCCTTGATTGTTTAACATAAAAATGCCCATGTTTCAAAACAGAAGTGGACTTTCTGTCACTTTCAGTTCTTTGTTTTGCTTTTTTTTTTCTATGAGGCCTCTAGAAGACATGGGGCAGAAAGCTGGTCTCCAGACCCATGCTAGTCTAGGAGAAGAGCCAGGAGACTTCATCAGACAAGAGAGAGAGGACTAAGTAAGCTATACTGGGACAGAGGAAGGTTGGGAATATGGCTAGGGAGGGCTATCAGAGAAAATGCGGGAGGGCCCAGAGAGGGAACCAATTGGATAGGGAAGAAGTTACCATTTTGGTCATTGTGGAGGTTTCTAGCATGGCAGCTACTCAAAATTTCAGTTGATCATCTAGAAATACAGTGCAGATATCACCCCCTGCAAAAAGCAGACAAAGGGAATGCAAACACAGTACATAGAAGAGTTCTAGCTTTGAGTGATTTTCAGTTTCCCACTCTCTGCCGTGGTAAAAATGTAGAGAATGAAAGAAAATTTCATCTGTGAAATAGAATTCCTGTTTGGGGGACAATACCCTAATTTTAGAGAGCCAGCGTGGTGTAGTGGCTTGATCATTGGACTATGACCCTGGAGACCATAGTTTGATTCCCTGCTCAGCCTTGGAAACCCACTTGGTGACTTTGGGCATATCACACACTCTCAGCTTCAGAAAGACCCATGATAGGTTTGCCTTAAGGTCAGAGTTGGAAACAACTTGAAGACACACAACAACAAATCATCAATTTGCCCTCCTCCTGTAGCTATATTGTCGGGGCGAAGGCTGCTAGGAGTTGCAGAGCCTCATTTTAATGTGCATAGCTCATTGGCACTCTTGGTTTGAACCTGAATTTTAAAGGAGCCATCCATTGTGACAAGTCTACTCTCCAAAATAGGTCAGCACCTTGGATAGCTCCTTTTAAGTTCAAAGCATATTCAGCACCCACTGACAGTAGAGCTCCTAGTTGCCATTGCTGCAGGCTTCTCCTCCCTCATCAGAGCAGGCAACATGGCTTCAAGGTCAACTCAGGTTTTATAACCTCTTGCTTGATGAAGAGAGCTGGATATCATGAAATTCATGCACGTGTGTGTATGTGCCTTCAAGTTGCCCGTTGACTTATGGCAACCCCGTCAACTTCATAAGGTTTTCTTAGGCGAGGAATACTCTGAGGTTATTTTGCCAGGTCCTTCCTCTGAAATATAGCCTGCAGCACCTGATATTCATTAGCACTTTCCCATCCAAGTACTTACCAGTGCTGTCCCTGCTTAGTTTCCAAGATCAGACAGGATCTGGTGTGTTGAAATCACACCCTTATGTTTATGCCTGTTGTTTGGCTCAGTATGTATTACATTAATATAGATCTTGGATTTTTTAAAAAATGGTCTATGTAGCTGCTTTTGCTTTTAGATAACTAGATTGCCTAAGAGGAACAAATCAAGTCAGTGAAAATACAAGTAGCATAGGAAGCTGGGGAGAATATGAACAAGTCTATTCATTGTGAAAGAAAATATACTACTTACTTCCAACATGCTTGTGTAGGAACATTTATCTCAAATCCCAAAAGACTGTTATATTTCAATATTAGATGTATTTGAAGGTTTAATGTGACAGATTGACACCGTGAAGTGGGAGCCTGGAGATGCAATGTGGTTGCTTATATAACATTACCTGAAGGACTGTTGTTGAGGCAATGCTGATTATAGTTCCTTGTACATATTCTGTAGATAAGAGAACCTTCTCTGTGATGAAAAGGGCAGGTTAATAACACCTACCTGACATCTTGATGGATGTAAAAAAATGCAGAACTCATAACCTGCAGCTGACACGACTACCCACAAGGTATCTTCTTGGATTTGGAGAAATACAGTTCTAACTTCCATGTCTGCAACATCATCAAGTGAGATGGAGCTCAGAGAAGATGAAGAGGATAAAGGAACTGAAGAAGCATGCACCATCCTCTGAGTACAGAAGTAAAATGAGAAAGCTTTTTCACATCTCATTCTGTCCATCAAAAAAAAAAAAAAAAAAAGCACTTGTAGAATTCTGGAATTCTTGTTGATCTAAAAATCATTCCTTGCTTACTGAGTGATGAAGGCCTACATCCTTTCCAAATGCTGGGAGTGTCCTTGGAATGGGTGTAAGCCATTGTGTGCTTCCCCTGACATGTAAGAATAATTCAACAGTCCCCCCAAGCTGGGCATATCCCTGAAAGTCTTCTTCTCAAATTTTGTCTTGTTTTGAGGGATGATGGTCATACAGGACCAGTATTCTTCCAAAACTTGTTCTGGTCCCATTCCAAAACTACCATGAAAGTTGGGTGAGAAAAAGCCCACCCCCTGCAGTTGCAACTGTGCTCAAAGCTTATGCTGAAGACCATGCAGCCAAATTTCCTATCCTCAGTCTGAGAACTGGATTCCATTAGGCCGTAAGATTGCTTTCTGCTGGAATAAAATGTTCAGGTGTTGGACCAACCATCCCCTGGCCATTTGTATATAGCCTTATTGACCTTCCTTCTGGCCATGCTGATCTTCTCTGGGCTGACAGCTCCACTCCAGTCATGCCACTCCAATAAGTTTGAGCAGAACAACACAATGTGTGGAGTCTCTCAAATTAGACTTCATGGCCAGAGTCCAGTCCTTCACTGCTGGTAAGGTTGAGATCCTGGAGCTGGATGAACCATGTATTAGGTGGGCCATACCAGTCAGTGTGTTGAAGGATAGCTGGTGCCAACACTACTCACAACTTACCTCTCCATCTGAGCCAGGTGATCTGAAAGCAGTCAGGTAGAGACCACTCTCCAACCCTAAGTGCTCCCTTCTAAAGGCCAGAATGTCAAATCAAGAATAGCAGACCTTGGGCAGTTGTGGATGAGCTTGGCCAATACATGAAAAGTAATGGCTCTGTGAACATCTTGTATTGATCGAGTAATCCCAAGCCATGCCTCCAGAGCATCAGGGGCCATGAAAGAATAGTAAGAAGGCCATAAACCTTTTAAAAAAGGAATTGCCTGCCAAGTGGCTGGCCGTGGTCACTGAGGCAAAGAGGCCAGGTACTGGAGGTCCAAGGCTTCAAAGGCCAGCTAAAAGCCTGAGCATCTCATGAATGCTAGGAATCTAGTGGTGGATCTGATACAGTAGCACAGAATGGAGGGTGCAATCAACCTAAGTGTTTCCTGCATTATTGTTAATTCCCAAGTGACCAAGAGTTTCTTTGGAAAGGGGCTTTGGCTCACAGCCTGCACAGAACCTTTCCTCCTGAAGGTGCAAGCAATCTGGAATGTGATGGATGGAGAAAGTAATTCAAGCAAACCAGAACATAGCTTTGCACAGAGTTAGAGGAGCACCACCTGGTGGATGCACCAAAATGTAACTCTACTGTATAGAGAGGATCCACCAAACAGTGTCTGTTACTGTCAGGATAGCAAAGAATTCCAGGAAGCTGAGATCTCTTAGAAATGCAGGACTCTGCCTACTAAACTGACTGATGCTGTGTACACCACAGGCCTCTAAGGTGGACCTCAAGCAGAATTCTTTCTTACATATTTCACTTGACCTAGAGATCCATACCTTATGCAGTCTTGCCTAAACATCTTATTGAACTCTTTAGGAGATCAAACCACATATCTGGAGTGCCCTTCATGCTTTGGGTGAGCTACTTGTGGTGATGTAGGAAAAAGGCCCTTGTTGAGGCTCTGACCAAGTGGGCAAAGAAGTTCCTATCTAGTGAGAATACTCTGCATACTAAATTGCTGTCCCAGTTGTGCCTGGAACTCCTTGAGAATGAAAGGAATGTGAATCAGAATCTGATCTATTAGAGCATGAAGGTTAAGTAGTCTGTCCCCTGGAAGCTAGGAAATCCATGGCAATCTAGCTGGATGCCAGGTAACAGCTGGATGCCTGTCCTTCAGTTTTCTCAGAGCATGTAACCAAATAACACAGAGCAGAGCAGAGGGGCCTTGAGGACACAAAGAAGTCCTTTGGGCAGTGCATGTAATCTGTGGACTGCTTTATTCTAGCCCTTCTCCTCTGTGCTAGCACACCTACAAAATTCAGATGGAAAATGCCATCATGGGCTGAGCTTCACTGTAACATGCCAGACATAAATAGAGCCTCTTTCTGGACTTATTTTTATGGTGAGGAGAAGAAGAACTTGTTAGACAGTTACCATACACAGGGTTCCAAGTTCTCAAGATGCTTACCTGTTTTTCCAAAATGCATCAGCAGAGGTCTGAACCCCAGCCAAATTCTTCTGCTCTGTTATATCAGGGAGGACATGCATAGATAAAACACTTTGGAAGAGAAAAAAAAAGGAATATATTAGCAAAGTTTTCTCCCCCACTGTCACTTAGACATCATTCTATGAAGCTTGGCAGGGAGTCAGCTTATATTAATTCACAGAGAACATACATTTTTCATTGTTGAACAATAAGGATGAACTTTAAATGGTCTTGGAAGCAACAAGAAGAATGACAGCAAAATGATTAAGCTGCTTAAAAACCTGTCCACTGGAAACCCTCGGCAAAGCAGTTGCCAGTTAAACACAGGGACTATCATCCGTGCCAAACCAAATGTGATGTACTGACCCTTCCAATATATGCCCTTCCTATAGCTAATCTCTTATTTGTAAGGTGCAATTGCTCCAGGGGGTTGAACGGATGAGCAACAGCTAAGCTGCCATGTGCATCAGCGATGATTTAGACCAAGGGTTGATGTTCTGCTGACAATTTCTGACTGACAGCCCTGGGCTTCATTAACTTCCAGGAAGCTTGTCTGAGACTTCCAAGCCAACTTTCAAGCTTGCAGCTAAAGGTAGAATTACAGCTTGCTCTGTCCATAATGTAGTCCTGCCAAATGTGATTAATTCACAAAATGTGATTAACTATTTTGGCAGGAGTTTTGATGATTGCTATTTTTCTCCCCGTGTAAGTGCTGCTTTTCAAACATACCCATTGTATTTTGATAGCACATAGTCTCTGGGAAAAACAACATCAACAGCTACCCGCATGGTTTTGGGTTTTGTGCCTGTGCCTCTATATGGCAAAAATTACGCTTAGCTGAACAGGTGTTAGATCTTGGCTCACTTTCTGATGCTGTAAATTTAAAGCCATGGGTATCTTTTCTGGCATGCTGCAAAAGTCAGATCCAAAGACTGGGTTCTAATAGAGGCTTTAGCCCAGCTGAGCAATATTTCAGATCTGTGTTAGTATAAAACAAGAAATATTTCAATGTAACACGCAATTTAAACAAAGTTGTCAAACAGTATTTAAGTGACTTTTTCAATTACGTGTGCCTTCTCCTTGCTATATTAGGCTTTTCCATTACTTTCCACATAGCTGATGTAATTATTGGCATTTTAAGCTGAGTGCTGTAGTCATTCCCATGTGTAAACACTGCATAATGCAGGAAGAAGCATTTCTTTACATCATAAAATTAATTCAAATGCTGGTACCCACATATGAAGATGAAAATGTCAATCAAATTGCAGCAAAAATTGAAAAGTTTGCAGGGATTGAAGGTTTGGAGATTGGGTGTTATATCAATACCTCTATGAGTCAAACCAGATGTTAAGGAGTTATGTGTATTCCCTGCAATTAATATGATTTTGCTCCCACAATGGGTTTTCCTCAGGGTTAATGTGCTTCACCAGATTTGGAAACTGAGGCCATGTTCACCTTCCAACCATCAGCCACAAAACATGCAACTATAAATGCAAGATACACGGTGGAAGACAGTAGCAATAGCATGTGTACTTCTATACCGTGGAAGGATAGAAGGCTGAATCAACCTGGAGCCTAGCAGGATTGAACTCACAACCT
The DNA here is from genome assembly GCA_030412105.1 of Cyclura pinguis. NCBI lineage: Eukaryota > Metazoa > Chordata > Lepidosauria > Squamata > Iguanidae > Cyclura > Cyclura pinguis. The sequence goes on from CM059599.1 coordinate 128,089,947, forward strand.
TGTGGTTGCTGTACCGGCATTTAACCACTGCGCTATCAGGGACAATCATATGTTATGACAAAGAGACAAACACCAGTTGAAGGAACATGTCCTCTAAAAACATGCTAAATGTGCCATCTTGTTAGATGTTAAGAAACTATTGGGGGGAAGGCATTTACAATTCATGAAGTGTTGGTACCCTACATGTTGGTGCATAAACGACAAACAAACAAACAAACTGGAGATATGAGTTGGATGCAAGAATGTTGAATGTTTCAGATTCAGTCCTCAGCACTTCTAGGTAGGGCAGGGAGACACTCCTACTTGTAATCCTGGAGAGCAGCTGTATTTCTAGAATGAAGAAACATACTAAGTTAGACAGAGGGAAGGGACTGACTCAGGATAACGCAGCATTCCATGGTCCTCGTGCAACTCCAGATCTTGGGATAGGCCATAACTCCTATAATTTCCTAGCTAGCATTCTGTCTAGAAGACTCTGGGGGTTGTAGTCCAAAAAAGTAACTTTTTCAAGCTAACTGAAACTGAGAAGCAGGGAGACCAAGAAAGAAATGGCTACTGTGGAGTAGTAGTTGGTGGCTTCCATGTCAATGTGACAGTGAATCCACTTTGGAGTTTAATCCAAACGTTAGAAGTGATGGAGAATAGGGTTCAGTTCTCTGGATTCATCCTCTTACATTTCATATGAAAACCCTGTATGGATTTACTGTCCCACTGGAATGGAAGCCACCAGCTATCACTCATACTCTGTATCTTAGAGTATCAGTCTCTCTCTCTCTCTCTCTCTCTCTCTCTCTCTAATCTCTTGGTTGTTGGCATCTCCTCAACCTGGAGAATTATTCATAGCTATTAGATCATGATAACTAAATGGAATGTCTATCATCAGTAGTACCAATCCAAAATGGATCCTCTTTCAGAGTTTGGGAAAATGACTTGTTATGTCTTCTCCTTCCTCCCCCACCACTTTTCTGACTCCTCTTTCTTCTTTGCCTTTTCCTCTTTCTCCTTCTCACTGCTCCATCCCCAGCTCCTGGTTACAGTCTTTTCTTTCCATTCTCTCTTTCTGTTTCTGCCCCCTCTGCATGCCACCAAGTTGCATCCATCTCCTCCTGCCTTTCCTAGTCCTGCTTTCCTAGCCCTCTCTCTCATCCTCCTTTTCTGACCCCCCCCCCAGTTGGTTACACTTGTCTTTCCCATCCCTTGCTTTCCTTTTTGTCACCTTCTCTCTCCTTCTGCTTCTGCATCTCCTGGCATCTCCTTCTCTGTCTCTTCCTCCAAAAAACTTTAAAATCATAACTTAGATATGTTTGATTCTTAGCATTTTAAAGTTGTTACCTTCCATTAAACTCAATAGAGCTTGCTTTGGAATGAACATCCACCTATAACAGTGGTTACTGAGAAAATTATTTGGCTCAGCTCTCATGTTTTAAAAGTGCTGCTTTCAAAAGTCTTGAAAACAGAGCTGGGGAAAGTTTGGATTTTTCTGTTCAAAGCAGATTGTGGAAACGAACAGTTGGCCAGACAACAACTCCCCCATGTTTGTAAAAGCAATGTCTGTAAAGGTGTGGAATTTTTTTTTTTTTAATGTTCAAAACACAGCTTGGGAAATTTGATTTCCACCTGGAGAAATATTTTCTCATTTGTTTCTGTGGTTTTGTAATGTAAATAAAATGATGTGAACAATTGTCACTGACACTTTAATGTATCCAGATCAATGACATCACCACCTCTTGCCCATGCCATACATGTGATATTACCTGGGTAAGATTTTGGGCCTGAAATCTCAGGGTCTGGGGTGTTCCTCACCTGGCAACCCTGGGTACAGAGTACTTTACCTTCTACTTTTTACCAATTGCTTTAGTTTAACCTGTAAATACTTGTTTAAGGGAAGCAATTCAAAAGATGGCAGTGTCTGATTGCTAACCAGATGCTCCTATTTATTCTAATGTGAGAGGATGGAAACGGCTTTCAGAGGGCTGCTGCCACCTCTGCTGGGTTAACCACGCCTAGCTTAGCTGTGCTGTAGCAATTTTGCTGTGTTCCTTTCAAAGCTGTGTTCTCTTCGATGTTTGGGTGATGGGAGGGGGAGCCTGGCTGGAGCATGGGAACCATGGTCATTCTAACAGGCTGGTACCGTCTGTGATGTCAGAAAGGAATGTGAACTGGAAGATGTCGAGAGGGGCGAGAAGGGCTCAAAAAAGTGAAATCTATACTGAATCCTCAGTTCTGGCAGGGATGTTGTCTGCATGTCTAATCTTTAATAATTGCTTTCTGGATCTATCCATGAAGACTGCTTATTGAGTTAGGATAAGACCAAACATTACAAGGGTATACCAGTGCTTGGTTTTACATTTTATAACAATAAACAGGAATAGTGTCTAGCACTGAAAGGATGGCAGTGGTTGTAGAGGTGTACGTCAGTTGACAAAGTACATGTGTTTCTTGGCAATTCTTTTCTTTCTTTGTTTTTAATCAGAACATTTGGTACCAAAGGCAGAAATAGCATGGAAAGAATAGGCATAAGTTCCTGCACCACAAAAAGAAGTGTAGCTCAACAGAGTTTAGGGAACTTATTATTCAGAGTAAACAATATGCACATGTAAAATGAAACAACTAGGTAAAGCAAGCCTTGTGTAAGTAAACAAAAACATTTTCAGACTTTGTAATACCACTTGAAAACTTTGTTCAAAATGAATCCAAGGATGAAATTTTCTTCCTTTCACTCCAATTTTCTTATCATTTCTACCTTACACAAATGAGTTGGAACGGTTGTGGGAAATATCATTGTCCATCTCTAACCATCATGTCTGTTAAAAACAGACTAGGGAAGATATCATTATGATATCTCAGTTTAGGTACACAAAAGTCCCAAGAAGAGCCCTATTGAATATTAATTTACAGCTTGCTCCAGAACGTCACATGCAGATCAAACTCTCACAAAGCAAGAGGTTCACTCATTCTCAGGTATGCTGCGTATGTATCATGAGTCATATTTGTGTGGAACTCTTTTGGTTGTCTCACTGCATGAGAAGGTCAGTGGGAGCTTCTTGTGTGCATTGGAATGCAGTGAAGAGGACTTTTTGCATGTACTGTTCTTGGTGCATGAAGAACATCTAAGTGCGGACATGGGAATGTGTGACCCCCCCAGATGTCGTTGCCTGCAACTCCCTTCAGTCTTAGCCAACAGTGTGGGGGGGTGGTGATTACAGGCCAACAAAATCTAGAGGAGTACAGATTCCCTATCCCTGCTGTAGATCAAATCCCCATTCTCTATCTTTCCAGGTTAGTGTAGACCTTAGGCCTGAGAGCTAACTTCTTTCGTCTTTACTTCCTAGCACAATAGGTGAGCCTTGGAATCTCTCCATGGTCATGAATATACTCTAATAAGAGGAATCATGGTGAGATGGCAGCAACTTCAACTGTCAACTATCAAAGAAATATCAGTTCTGCAGTTCTCCATTCCTGCTTTCAAGTCATCTGAAATTTTTGGACAACCACCACAAGCTGAGTTCTCTCTCAGAAAATGTGCCCATATGTTTATTTAAGTTGTTAGATAATGCAAATAATTCCAGTTTCTTTTTTTCTGTCCAAAACATAGTTTAACTTTATTAGTTCGAACCGATTGGTTACGTGCGCCACAAAATAAACCCCCTGGAGGAAAAAAAAATCAGTGGTGTCTTTATTTTTCTAAATGGCCCAGAGTTTTCCAGCCATTTTTCTTCCTAAAAACAGATGCAGCCACAGGGCCATGAAAGTCACTATCAATTTACCTGTGTTCCTTTCTTGGTGCTTTGACTTGTTTTAGTGTTTTTCTAAGTGACTATCAAAACAAAAAATTGCACCATAGTTTTTCTTTAAAGACCTCAGTTCCAGTTTGTTAATCTCATTGTTAGATGAAAAGTCTTTAGCCGGTGGCTCTTGGGACAGTGAAGGAAGCCATTATGGGAATGTTGCTATCCTCTTTCTATTGAGGCCTGTGAGTTGGTTCCATATGTAAAGCAATAGAAAAACACACAGCATGCAAAAATCAAAATCCATGTTTGACAGAAAAGTTCTGTGATGTTTAGAGTCTCCTGCATACAAGACACAGCAGAAAGCGGAACCACTTAATCTCTAAATCCATAAGAGCAAAAGCATCTTTCCCCAAACTCTGGGTTGTCTTGATCTCAATGTGATCAAGAACTTGAACTGAAATCCTGTGCATTTATTTTATTCACGGATGCACATTAAGATGACTCAATTCAGGATCCATTCCATTTCCCACCTTTGCCTCTGCTAGGGAAAATTCTCTTGCTACAGCCCTGCCCCAGCTGCAGCAGACCTTAAATGGCTACCCCTTAGGAAATTGCATTTGATATCCCACCTTAGCTTGTCTATTTGGAATGCAAGTGAGGACCTTTTAGCCTGCATGCTCTGTTTCAGGCAGCACATGAAAGGCTGATTGCAAATGAAAGTTGTTGGGAGAATTTTGTGCAAGGTGTATCACAGCACAGAAAAAGATATTGGAGTCATTGGAAATTAGGTTAGGAGACCCCCCCAGGGCATTTTCAGCTTTAACATTCTTGTTCAAAAACAGGATATTTGTTTCATGAGAGGTTGTTTGGAAAACACTTTAAGAAAAGGGACATTCTGTGGCAAACTATATAGCTTTTTATTTCATATTATTGAAAATTGGTGTGTGTGGGGGGGGAGGGATGAAGAAACCAAATGGAGAAAAATGCTCCACTTATGCACAAAATAGGTTAGCAGATTATAAAATCAGAAGGGAATCTTATGAAATGAATGACCTTTTGCATAACAGGATGATAACTGAGCATCCCTGAACTGAAAAACTCTAGATGTAAAATAATGCCTGTGTATAAAGTAATTAGTACTATGGTGTAGTTGTTTGGGTGTTGGACTAGAACTCCAAGAGACCAGGGTTCAAATCCCGGCTTGGCCACAGAAACCCCTCTGGGTGACATTGGGCAAGTTACACTGTCTCAGTGTCAGAGGCACAGCAATGGCAAACCCTACCTGACCAAATTTGCCAAGACAACCCTGTGATAAGTTTGCCTTAGCATCACCATAAATCGGACAAAACTTGAAAGCACCGAACAACAAGATAAAATGATACTGTACAAAATAATAGCTGGGTGTGTAATAATACCACACAAAATATTTCCGTGATTGTGCAGTTCCTCCAGTATTGATGAAAATGCACACCATCTAGTGAGCAGACACACTGGTTGAACAGGAACCTAACAGGATACAGTCCTCCATCCGCGTTCAAGGGATTTGATTTGATTATTCCCAAGGTGCCCATGTGCCTTCCCCTACTTCTCCTCCTCCCATTCCCTTGCATTTTCGCAGGTGCGGAAAAGGAAGGCAAGTGCACCTGGGCAAAAGGCAACGCAATCGGGGGTGGTGGTGGACATGTGTATCTTCTCCCCTCCGGAGTCCCCCTCCCATTCCCATGCCTTTGGCCCAAGTGAGAGAATGTGCACCAAGGCAAAAGGCAAAGAAATGGGGGGAGGCATGTGGACGCCTTCCTTCTCCTCTCCGGAGCTACCCCTTCCCATTCCCTTGCATTTTGCTCTGGCGCGGAAAATGCATGCAGAGGCAAAACACAAGGGAATGGGGGCAGGGGGAGACACACACGTGCCTTTCTTCTCCCCACTCTGTGAGTTCCCCCTTCCCCTTCCCATGCATTTTGCCCCAGTGCAGAGAACAGAGCCCTGGAAAGGAATCAGATATGGGCGATATATTCATGGTTGACCTACTTTTGCAAGGGTTCTGCACTCTAAACCCTCATAAAAATGGCAGGGGGCACTGTAAAAGTAGATTAGTATTGGCTTAGGTTGCATATCTTTGTACCCCAAGCACCAGGTTATTGTGAATCTTTATACAGCCTAATAATCTTGGCTTGTATTTCCTTTATATTTTTCTTTATCATTCTCTTAAATGACCTTCAAGCTTGTCTGGGGTTGTGGATGAGTTTGATGATGAAAAGTCTTGTCAGTTAAGAACATCTGCTGTATAAGCGTCCAATGGATTGAGTAGGATTTGTTCAGGACCATTGGTGAATTCAACTATCAGTCTAAAGTAAAGAGTTTTGAAGAGTTACTTTTTGGGACTAGAATTCACAAAATCTTTCCAGCCATACTGAGGCCAGGCTGGCTGAGGGATTCTGGGAGCTGTACTACTTTTCAGCCCCCACAATCTTGAAGGTTTGTTTGTGTGTGTATTTAATGTGCATTGTTAGGTAGCAATACTGTGCTGGCTGAATGCAGTGGACCTCCCTTTCCACTCATGGATAAGGAGGTCCATATCTGGAGGTTTTCTCTGGGTGATCCCAAGATCCCAAAGTGTTCTCTCTTCACCCCTGCTTGGTTTGTGATATTCCTAATTAAGCTTACTGCTTGATTCTCAAAATGTTTAAGTAAACCAGAAATGAATGGAAGACCCATGTCTTCAGCACATAGGAGAGAGGTTATTGTTAATCTAATTCAAACTTATAGAGTTGAGATGCCAGGGTTAAAATTTTTTAATGTGGATTCTGAAATCTGCATGGAAATCAATCTGTAAGATAGAAAAAAAAAATCGAACTCAGTTCCAGAATTATTTTTAAGATTGCTTCCAGGATTCTTTTGAAATAGGAAAACCAAAATAACTTTCCCATGCTGTCCTCATGTCACTGAAATTGTCACACTGATTATCTAATATCTCCCTATGAATCAATTTCTCTTTAAGATTTTAATGTTAATGCATTAGCACCAGTGCTAATATTACCAAATTCTGGTTGTGGCTGAAGAGCTGCAGGAATCCAGGCACCCAGTCTGACCTGAGGTGCTCTGATCCTGAGCCAGAACTCAGAACTCTCCCAGTGGTAAATTTCCATCCACTGGAGGTGATGGGAAGGGAAAAAGAGAAATGGACGAAAACTGAAAGTAGACGCCTTTGTTTTGCCCCGGCCACAAAATGGCAGCCAGGCTCTGATGGCTTCACTGTGGCTCTCCCTTGAGAGAGTGGATTATGTTGCCCATTACTCTGCTGTTAGATGTGCTTCTTTCCTCCCAAACTCTTGGACATTTTTTTCCCAGAGAATACAAAGTGCTGGAAGCCCATCTGATTTCTAGCAGCTCTCCTTTTTCTGAAGAAGTGGGGAAAAGAGTCCCTGTGCCATGATTTCTGTGTCAGTTATGATTTTATTAAGAGAATTTTCTGGCATATTTCCGGGGCAAAATTTCTCCCCTCAGCTCCAGCTTGCAAATATTTTTATTAAGGTGACTTAGGGATCAAGAAGGAAAACAGACAATCATCCATGAAAGAGAAAAAGAGTCTTCAAGAGAATACTAATAAAGCAGCATTTGACATTCTGTCTTCTTCCTTTACCTTTTCTGCTTGCTTCTCTGCCTCCCTGGTATTCTTAATACCAGAGTCCCATACCCTCAAGCATTTCACACATGAAAATCAGGACACTTGTGGCCAACTGACATCAAAGCATAGACAGGATAGCAAATCTTATTAATGAGGAAGAAGACACAAGCTGGGATAGGCTGCAGCAGTTTGCTTTTGCCAGAACCTACTGGGAAGGGCAAGACTCTGTCCTTTCTTCTCCTCTCCTTCTTTTTGAAGTAATGGAGTGCAACTACTTTTGCATTTAGAACTTAGTTTGCAGCAACTAAGGCCATTTCTGCACGGGGTATTTGAAACGGTGCAGTCCGTCCTCCAGAGAGGACGTCTGCACCTGGGAGCGGACTGGGTACGGACTATTTAACATAGATCCACACCTCAGCCTGCTCCGGAACGACCCCAAGTGGTTGACCAGCGTGCTTTTGAAAACCTGTTTCTTGAGGTTTTTCAAAAGCACGGAGTGCGCCAGTGCGAGCCTGCTCCCTTGTGCAGATTTGCGGGCTCGCACCAATGCGAACCTGCGATCTGCCGGGGGCGGGCTTTAGGCTGGCGAGCTTCAGTGGTTGGTCGAGACCCTCGACCAACTAGAAGCCGCCATTTTCGACTCCGGAGCAGTGCGGAGCGACGAGCACGCACTGCTCTGGAGCAGCCTGGACCAGACCGGGGAGCCATAAGACCCGGTAAGTAGCGGCACGGGGCGATTCCCTCGCCCCGTGTGGAAATGGCCTAAGTAAGCTGAGGACAAAGGGGGAAAGTGGGAGAAGGAGAGGGCATTTTGGGATAGAAGGTGGAATGGAGAGAACTGAGAAAAAGGGGAAGCAGTAGATGAGACACAGGCACAGTGGCATCTGTGCAGACTCTACTATATTGAGGCCTCACTCTTAGAGATGCTTAGTAAGCAGCACAATCATTTTCAAACCTTGGAAAAAACAAAATCAAAGTCCTGACCATTGAGTAATAGGCTTAAATATTCCGAGATATTTCAAAAAGAGAGAGCTGGCATGGTGTAGCGGATTGAACAGTGAACTATGACTCTGGAGACCGGAGTTCAAATCCCTGCTTAACCATGAAAACCCAATGGATGGCCTTAGGCAAGTCTGTCAGCACTCTCTCAGCCTCAGAGGAAGGCAAAAGTACTCCCCCATGAACAAATCTTGATGAGAAAACTCCATAGTATTTTGCCTTAGAGTTGCCCTCAGTCAGAAATAACTTGAAGACGCATAACAATGGCAATTTTGGAGGGACAGTTTCTGTTTTCTGTTATTAAGGAAGTACTTGCTTTTCAAAGAGGTGTTTGTCCTGGTTCTCCAATAATTTAATCAAGAACAGATTACATTCCCTTTGAAAAGGAATGTAATCTATTGTCGGGAAGAAAATAACACTATTTTATGGGGGAAACCCATAATTTCAAAATGCATTTTTTAAAAGTTAATATTTATGTGTCTCTGTGTGGGGGAGATCAGAAGGTATTCCTCACTTCTAAAGAACCAATTGCTTTCATGTAGTAATCTATCCATTTTATACATTTGCAAAACTTGTGGTTCTGTTTTCTTGTCACTTGGGCTTAAATCCATTCTAGGTTTTGAGATTTCCTGCCATGATAGCTGCTAATGTTTCTGGGACTGAATTAATTAAAATCCAAGTACTCCTGCTGAACTGTCTTGTGGATCATAAGGGAGCAGCCTTATGAAGCTTAACTAGTGAAATAGCTTGTTTTACCCATGAACAGGAATTCTGTGCTAGGGAAAATGCTTCCAACAGTGGCAATTATCTAATTTGTTACAACCACAAATGAGACAGCACCTGAATAAATGGCTGTGATTTAAACAATTATCAAACAAGTTAATTAAGCCCAATCAGAAGATTAAATAGAATAAAAGCCACCACACATAGCCTTGGAAAGTTGTCACTTGAATCTGAACACCAGCATAGTGTAAATGGCTTGTTTTTCTCGGTGCAGTGTCTTATAGGCACAGCAGGGCAACATTCACCACCAGATGGTGCCCTAACAACAGACACCTTGGGGAAAAAATATGCTTACTGTGTTTTTACAGCTTGTTTTCCCCTCATCCCCAGTGGTTCTGGTAGTGTAAGACAAGACTGCCAGGAGCTGTTGTTGGCTGCCTTTTCTATCTCCTACTCCATCTTGATGACATTGCTTGGCTTCTCCTCTTGGCTACCATTGGGCAGCAGCAGCAGCTACCCTGGCACAGAATTTCAGATCATAGAAACTTCAGTGGCTGCAGTCCAAAAGCTGCTGGCAGTTTTCTCTTTGCTCTACTCTTTTTGCATGGCTTAGCTTAGGAGGGGGCTTCTCCAGCAATTCTCCCTCTGGGGAAAGCTTTCCAACTCAATCAGTTTCCAGCACTTTGTTGGCCAAGACTCTGAGCTGCAGAGAACAGGCTTAAAATGTGCTGCTTCAGGTAACGTGGCACTTTATGTAATGGGAGGGCAAGGGGAGTATTCTGGGATGTGTCACCTGTAAAGTAAATTTTCCAAGCCCTGAATCCAAGTGTGAGCCTTATATTGTTCCTGGAGCTGTATATGATTGAGGAGATGGATATTGGGGGATACTCTTCGTCAGGGGAGCTTCTTTGCTGAAATTTGTATTAAAAAAACCATCCAGATAGAATTTTGAAGTTTATCCATCAGTGTTCAAACTGAAGCATATCAACTGTTTATTTTTATTTTTGTCATTCATTTCCCTGATTTAACCATCTGCAACACAACCGTCGTGAGGAGCTTACAACACATAGTCAGTAATTAAATAGAATAAGAAAATAATAAAAACTATTAAAAACAAAATTAAAATACAGATTATAAAATCATCTCCAAACCATGAAACATGCTTTGTTTAAAATACCTGCATGGAAAAAAAAAGTCCTCTCTTAACTTAGTACCTTCAAGACCACAGGAATGATGCCACTAGAATCTCTCTGGGAAAGCTATTTTATAACTGAGATAGTTGTTGTTGCTGCTATTGTGTGCCTTCAAGTCATTTCCATGTTAGTGTGACCCTAAGGCAAAACTATCATGGGCTGAGAGTGTGTACCTCTACTGAAAAGGCCCTTTCCTTTGTTTTTATCAACCTAACTTCAGAATTCTGATTGAAACAGAAACTCAAAATGATGGAGATGAAAGAGGCTGAAAAACTTTCCTGTTTATTAAAAAATAATACTTTTCAGCAATTTGAGAAGGAATGGAAATGTGTGACCAAGTGGATGAAGTGTAAGATTTAAATGATGAATTGTGAAATGGTTTTGGATAATAGAATGCAGTAAAGCATAGAGATGAAAATGGTAATGTAGATTATAGAACTACGACAATGAAAAATTTGGTAGAACTCAACAGAATAATAGTATATATTAGTATATTTAATATTGAGTAGAAAAAGGAATTCTTGTAGGTGCTGTGAGAGATAATACAACCCGAGGTTACAATCGGGGAAAATTGCATAAAAATGAAACGGGGGGAAGGAAGATATGAGATGTAAACAATGCGAAAATAATTTTGAATGTAAATCTCTGAATTTTAAGATATTGTTACTTTTTAAAATAAAACTGGAAAAAAAAGAGACATCTGAAAAAGATCGAATGATTCAGGCAGGAACACAGTGATGAAAACAATCTATCACATAGGCCATTTCTGCACTATACTGTTAGAATGCTATTATTCCACTTTTTCTTTTAAATTTATTTTTATTAAAAATTTTCATTCTTACAACCATAAGTTCATAAGACTTGTTAATGTTTACAATATAAAATATACTATAACATACCATAATATTTTATAATATATAACATACTGTAATATACTACCATATATAACATATAATTTAATTATGTAATATAATAAGTATGTAGTGTCTACTATCTACCTATTGTTAAACTTCTATCTTTACTTATCTTTACAGCCGTATTCCTCTCCTTTGCATAGGTTTGACCAGTTACTATCTATAAATTTTTTCACTGTTTCCATTTCTCTATTTTTCTTAGTATTCTTTTCTCTTCTCATTAATCTAGTTAAAACATCACAATTTATCAATTCTCTAATTTTAGTTAACCATTCTTCCAAATCAGGTATTTTATCTCTCTTCCAATGTTTAGCAAATATAATTCTCGCTGCTGTCACCATATATAATATTATATCTTTGTATTTGTTGTAATCTTTATCTATTTGATGATTCATGTTTAATAGAAATATCTCTGGTGAGAATGGAATGGGTATTTGTAAGATCTCCATCATATTTTTATGAATATTATTCCAATATTTCTTTGTTTCTGGACACATCCACCACATGTGATAAAATGTTCCACTTTCTTTTTTACACTTCCAACAATGTTTTGATTTTGTTTTATACATTTTACTTAGTTTATTTGGGTCTAAATACCATCTGTAGAAAATTTTTAAATAGTTTTCCTTTATACTCTGCGGCAAAGTAAATTTTTGAGTATCTCTCCAACTTTTTTCCCAATTTTCCAGCATTATCTCATGGCCTATGTCACGTGCTCACACGACCATTGTATCTTTTACTATTTCTGTTTCTAATTCTCTATCTAGCATGTATTTATAAAAATGAGATGTATGATGTTCTTTTTTCTCAAATATTATTTTTTCAAATTCGTTTAATTGATGATATACTTATTTCAGAACATACCAATAATAATTAATGAAAAAGAATGGAAGAAAGATCTTTCAAAATATATTTGGGATAGAAAAAAACCAAGAATTAAATGGAAATTATTAATAGAAAAAAAAAAAGAAAGAGGAGGCTACGGAGTACCTGACTTAAAATTATACTACCATGCAAGCGGAATGACATGGTTAAGAGATTGGATAACATTAGAAAATGAAAGAATATTAAATATAGAAGGAGCAGATCTCAGGTTTGGTTGGCATGCATACCTTTGGTATAATAAAGCAAATATTGACAGAAATTTCTCCAATCATTACATCAGGAGATCATTGTTAGAAATCTGGAAGAAATGAAAAAAAAAAATAAAATTCCGGAATTCCATTATGGGTTTCTCCGCAGGAAGCATTATTTAGGAGATGGAAAGATACAAGAGAAAAATGGATTACATATAAAGATATAATAATAAGGGATGAAAAGGAAGAACTAAGAATAAAAACAAGAGAAGAATTAGCAAATAATGGTTGGAATTGCCAATGGTTCTTATATACGCAAATGAAAATAAGACTTAAAATGGACTTAAAAATAGAAGGTTTTGAGATTATTCCACTTTCAACATCCTATGGAATCCTGGGGTTTGCAGTTTAGGGAGGGGCCTAAACCGTGAGTCCTCCACATTTGCAGGTTTCACTTTTGTGTATTTGATTATTCACAGATTATTTGTTGTCATCTCTGCTACTGCCCTATGCCATTTTTAATAGAGATTGCAAGCTTTGTGAGACTGAGAAATTGCGAACAAGACTTGTAAGTCTGTATTAAGAATGGTGTGGGGCAGTAGTGGAGGTGGAAGTAAGCCCCACCAGCCACCCACTTCTGCCTTGTGAAGGAACCTTGATGCTTCAAAGGAATCCATGGTGGGTTGAATATGATGATCATACTTTTTTGTGTGTTAAATATGGTTTGGGAGGGCCTAGAGTTATTCACAGTTTTTCCACTTTCACAGGGGTCCTGTGCCCCTAACCCTAGCAGGGGGTTAGGGGCACAGGGATGGAGGGATGTGGAAGGATGACTGTACTGCATGAAAAGAGACGTATGTAAAATCGATTTAAAATTTGTAACAAATAGCATGATTCTGAAACGAGTTGGTGCTATCTGAAATGAGTCTGTTGAAGCTAGCACAAATCCCATCCAGAGGGACAACATGTAAACAAACAGAATCTTTCAAAGGCTTGCACAGAGACTTGGCTTTAAAATATACAACTGGCCCTCAAGTTGGAGAGCATTTTTCAGAGCATGTAGATGATTCTAGATATGAGACTGGATTGTACTGGTCCCTCTATTTCACTGTCTATGAGATGGGCAACTATGGTCTTCCAGATGTTTTGGACTGGATCAGCCATCATCCCAAACTGTTCATTATGGTGGGAAAAGTAGATGGGATAAGCCATTCCACAACAGCTGAAGGACCACTTCCAGTGGGAGGTCAAACTCCAGAAAACCAATTTTGCTAACCAGGAGCAGGACCACTCCATTGGATCTGGCCTGTAAATTAGTACAGAGTTCCTGCATACAAGGCGTGTGCTGTTCCACTGAGCAAATGGTTCTTCTCCAAAGGCACAGCCTCCTGATAGCTTTTGGCACAGGGAAAGCTGAATGGAACCAGAATCTAAAAAACTGTTTCTACAGATGGATTGCCTGCTAAATCCTCCTATTCACTTCCAAAATCTGCTCCAGAGGGCTGGGAAAGTCTTTGGAGATAGTTTTCAAGCAGCTTGGAGGGCAGTGGAAGTTCTGTTGCAGATAGCTGACTGCCAAGATGATACTGGTTTTAGACCGTTTTCTTTCCACGAGACACGAACACAGGGCTTTTCACCCTGACCAGTTTTAGCCAGAGAAAACTCTGCTTCCTACAGAAGATTACAGCCATACACATTATGTGATAATGCAGCCAGCTTTGACGGCTATGGTGCACTTGGCAGGTTTTGGCTGTGATGAGTGAGCCTGTTTGGCACCTGTGTTTCCAAGAAGTTGTTTTTTTCATGTACATAATGACATTTTTAGATGGATAGCTAAGAAGAATAGTGTGCATAATCTATGTTTGCAAGTGGGTGAATTGCTGGTATGGTCCAAAGCCAGTTTCCATTTTACGGTTTTCTTGCCTTGGAGACAATTGTTTGCCACAGTACCTGAGGTGTGCTGTGTAATGTTTTCCAACACAAGTGCTCCTAATAGGTTGGCTGTCACAGTAGATTAATGCAGCAGTTAAGGCTATTTCTGCACTAGACTGTTATAGCACTATTATTCCACTTGCAACATCCTATGGAATCCTGGGGTTTGCAGTTTTAGGAGGGGCCAAGTGGCCAAGTGGCCCCACCCAAAACTGCAAACCCCAGGATTCCATAGGATGTTGCAAGTGGAATAATAGTGCTATAACAGTCTAGTGCAGAAATGGCCTAAGTCTAGAAAATGTGACTGTATGTGCACAGCTCTTTCAGCATTAGAGGGCTGAATGAATCTGTTCAATCATCATTGATGCTGAAAGTAGCCTCTTGCTTCTAGCTTAGCCTACAAAGAGACCACATGGCTTGGAAAGAGGGAAACAGGGCTCTGGCAAGAGCTACAATCTGTGTATTACACAGCTGCTGCAGGGAAACAGTTGCCTAAATACTGTTTGGACCAAAGCAGTTGATTACATAGCCAGAAAGTCTCTGGAAAGAGCAATGTTCAGAAGGTTTCACAGCTTCATGCAGGTCTTCTCATTCAGAACTGGGAAGAGTGACTTTTTGAACTGTACCTCCCAGAATCCCCCAGCCAGCACTGCCATTGGTCATGGTCACTAGGGAATTCTGGGAGCTATAGTCCAAAAGTAACTCTTCTAAATGTTGATTTCAGTCACAAGTGACCAGCATCCCAGAGAATGGCTCCTTTATCCGTATGTGTGACCAAGATGTTTCTCTTTCTGGGTCTTTAATAATACCTTTGCTAATTCCCTGCTTCCTCTCCCAGGAGGACTTCCTTCCACATTGTTCTCTTCTCTTGCTCTCCATCACTTCCAGTTTTGTACTCATTCTCCTTTTCTGCTTAATTGCCCTGTCATGTCTTGTACCTGATCACTGTGCATCGCAGTGGCAAAGCGGTGTTTCTCATTAAGAAGCCAATACATTCATTACAACATGTCAGTCACGGTTCTCCTGAAATCCTACAGCGAAGGCTCTTATGCGTCAGCTGCAACACAAAACAGTATGGCAATGATTCTAATGCAAGGTAGTAAATATTGAAGTTTGTCATGCAGGAATTCAGCTTCTCTTGCCCTGAAAGACGAAAAAAAATGTTTTCCATTTTTATACTTCAGTACAGCTGAAGCAAGTGCTGATTTTTGTTGTAGTAGCTCACTCCTGTGAGGAGGAATTGCCAGAGCTCTCACTTCCATTGATTTGCTTAAAAACCTAAGGAAGACTTGGGAGTAGGGGATCTATTAAGAGCCTTATAATGCAATGGTGCTATACTATCATAGCTATGTGTTAGTCTTGCTTTTGCCTTAGCTTATTGCACAATATGTTGCTCTTCAGGCTCTACTGTGTTGTGTTGCGTTGCTTTGCAGAGTCATTGAAAATCTGTTTATTTTTCACAGTGGAAATAATCTGTTAATGACCCCCTTTCACACAATAATTCAGTAACCAGTTCAGGTGTGGATCTCTCATAGTGTTTTCTTCTGCCCATGAAGCAGTAGGGGGTTTGATGTGGGTGTGTTGTAGCATCATGATATTGTAACACTATGATGCTTTTACAGCTACAGGAACTAGTCATGAAGGGAGGGGCAGGGTACAGGAATCGGTAATGATGCCCCAAAACAGATTAAAATGATGTGTTAATGATGCTATTAAACCACTAATGCAGCAAGGGTGTGATAGAGAGTATCAACAATCAGCTATCCTCATGAGAACAGCTGGAGGGGATTTAAAACAGAATAACATGGTATAAGGAGCAGCGTGATAAGGCCCTAAGAGAATAACAAATAGTTACTCTTGCTCCACATATGTAATCACTGAGAACTTCTGGGGTGCAGCACTTATATAGGTTCTGCGTCCCCTGAAAGGGGATCACGGAACATTTACACATTTTGTACTAGCTAAGCTTATTTGCAACTAAGAAATTTACCTCGTTTTGTCTGGGTTAATTTTGATGATTTCTGATTTTAAATTATGATGTAAAACTTGGGTTCTCAGACTCATCAGAAGATTCTTTTCCTGCCTTGTAGATGGCAGCAAACTGCAGTAGGGATCCTCCATCTTGTGGCTCATTAGTGTCTCCTACCCAGTTTTTACAGGCTTCTGGGGGAGATCAAGAAGGGCAGCCAACAGAGGCATATCTGGAGTGGGGTAAGTAAGGCATGTGCCCCAGGCACAAATGTCAGGGGGACTGCAAAAAATGCTATGCATGCAGGGGTAGGGTAGGGGTAAGAAGGTAGGGGCATAACTTCCATGCTTGCTGTAGGCATGTTTGTGCTAGATACACACTGGCAGCCAATCAGGGGACAGGTCTCTGCCTGGTTTTGGAAAAATAGCTTAAAACCATTTCTCCCAGTGTGGAAGCTGGCATGTGGGCTCCAGGCTTATTTTCACTCACTGTCCCTTTGCCTGAGCTTTTAAGGAGAATGTTTTGAGGTCCATGAATACTGTTTGGCAAGTTATTCATTTCCAGCATTTATAATTAATGAGAATTTTTTTCCCCTGTTACAACTTGGGTGATTTTGGCCTGGAGTGGGATCAAGGTTTTTTTTGGGTCTCTGTGGCTGTCATTCTCAGTTTGGTGGTGCATGTAAAGGATCTTGAGGTGTGGATGTCCAGGGAGATGGGCAGCTTCTGAGTTACCAGGACTTGTCTTACATTAACTAACAAAGTAACAACACAGCTTTCCACATATGGGATGCAACTTCCTTCATTGCCTATTTCCTTCAGCAAGTTGTCTAGCAGACTGGGGTTTCATTGTTTAGTACAGTGGTGTCCTACTTTTGGTTCTCCAGGGGCTCAAGACTTCTACAAGACTTGTTTGCCCTAGCCAGCTTGGCAAACAATCAGGAAATCTGGAAGCTGAGGTTCAAAACACTTGGAAGATCAAAGGTTGGGAACTAGTGGTCTAGTTGGCCAGTCATCAGCTGCCTGGCTCTCTATCCCATTCTGGACCAAGCATCTTCAGCTTTAACAAATAAAGTTTGTGGCCTTTGAATTCCAGCGCTTGCCTTTTGGTGCTCTTTTGATATGTGTAATCTGCCTGCCACTCTGTGCTAGGGTCTCTGTGAAATCAGACCCTTTGGCCCTTAAAATTTGTTTCACACCAAGTTCCCTGTAAACCGAGGTTGTTTTTTTTCAAAAAGTTGGAGTTTGTCAGTAGGCCTTGAATTTGCATGAAAATGTCCAGGATGCAATCCCAATATCATAGTTGGCCAAAATCAGTTCATAAATTTACACTTTAGTGTGGGATTGGGCAACTGCATGGGAAGAAGAGGTGCAATTTTCAGCCCTGCGATCCTCTCTTGGGACACATGATTGCATTCAGGTGTACCAGAAGTGAACTTCCATTACTTCCAGGTGTAATGTCTTTTTTTGCTTTGGGGTGGAATTTGGGGGGCTGTGGGGGATGGATGATGCAATCATCATCATCTGTGGGCAATTTAGGGGCATTTTGGCTAGGCCAGATAAATCACCTGATACCTGAAATTTTTGGTGATGGTGGGGAGGTTGGATGGTCATGCAGAGTGGGTTTGGGGACCATAAAATTAGGGTCTGCACCTTTCCCATTTCTATTCTAGAGCAAACAAATGAATAAAATGCACAAATCCAGAGCATTTGTTTAGGAGGTATGCAAAGTAGCTAATGGACTGAAAGCAAAACCTCAATGATGGTCTTCAGTTTGGTGATTCTATGATCAGTTAAGTCAATTTTGTACAGCAAACACTTTAAATTATAGTATAAGAACATCAGTTGGCATGTAGGAAGAAGCACAGACAGCTGTATCCACAGCCCACACTAGAGTTCAAAAAAACAGGGATGCTGGATGCCATTGGCTCATAGAAGGAACTCACATCTCTTTGCCTCTGCCAGTCATTTCTGATCACTTACATCAAGCTGCAGTTTCTACTTTTCATAGACTTAGGCCATTTCCACAAGGGGTATTTAAAATGGTGCAGTGCATCCTCCACGGAGGATGTCTGCACCTTAGAGCAGACTGGGTTCGGACTACTTACCGTAGATCTGCACCTCAGTCCGCTCTGGAACGACCCCAAGTGGTCCTCCAGCGTGCTTTTGAAAGACCTGATTTTTCCGGTCTTTCAAATCATAGAATCATAGAAATGTAGAGTTGGAAGAGACCACACGGGCCATCCAGTCCAACCCTCTGCCATGCAGGAACACCCTCAAAGCACTCCCGACAGATGGCCATCCAGCCTCTGCTTAAAAACCTCCAAAGAAGGAGACCCCACCACACTCCGAGGCAGCAGATTCCGCTGCCGGACAGCCCTGACTGTCAGGAAGTTCTTCCTGAGGTTCAGATGGAATCTCCTTTCCTGCAGCTTGAATCCATTGCTCCTTGTCCTGGTCTCTGGAGCAGCAGAAAACAAGCCCTCTCCTTCCTCTACATGGCATCTCTTCAAATATTTAAACATGGCTATCAAGTCCCCTCTTGACCTTCTCTTCTGCAGACTAAACATACCCAGCTCTCTAAGTCTATCCTCATAGGGCTTGGCTTCCAGGCCTCTCACCATTTTGGTTGCCCTCCTCTGGACTTGCTCTAGCCTGACCATGTCCTTCTTGAATTGGGGTGCACAGAACTGGACACAGGATTCAAGATGAGGTCTAACCAAAGCAGAGTAGAGTGGTACCAGTACCTCCCTCGATCTAGACACCATACTCCTATTGATGCAGCCGAGAATTGCATTGGCTTTCTTGGCTGCCGCATCACACTGCTGACTCATGTTCAGCTTGTGGTCTATTAAGACTCCTAGATCCCTTTCACACGTACTGCCATCCAGCCACGTGTCCCCCATCCTATATTTCTGTATTCCATTTTTTCTACCTAAGTGTAGGACCTTACACTTCTCTCTGTTGAATTTCATTTTGTTAGCCTTGGCCCAGCTCTCCAATCTATCCAGGTCATTTTGAATTTTGACCCTGTCCTCTGGCGTATTAGCAACCCCTCCCAATTTGGTGTCATCTGCAAATTTGATGAGCATGCCCTCTATTCCTTCTTCCAAGTCGTTGATGAAGATATTGAACAGCACTGGGCCCAGGACAGAACCCTGTGGCACCCCGCTAGTCACTTCTCTCCAGGATGAAAAGCAGCCATTCGTGATCACTCTTTGGGTTCAGTCGGTCAACCAATTACAAATCCAACTAACAGTAGCCCTGTCCAGCCTGCATTTTACTAGCTTCTTTGCAAGAATGTCATGGGGAACTTTGTCAAAGGCCTTACTGAAATCGAGATATGCTACATCCACAGCATTCACAGAGCACAGAGTGTGCCAAAAGCACAGAACGTACCACTGCAAGCCTGCTCCCTTGTGCAGATTCACAGGCTCGCACCAATGCGAGCCTGCGATCTGCCGAGGGCCAGCTTTAGACTGGCAAGCTTCAGAGGTTGGTCGAGATCCACGACCAACCAGAAGCTGCCATTTTGGACACTGAAGCAGTGCAGATCGACGACCACGCACTGCTCCTCCTCACCCGGGACCGGACCGTACTGGACCTCCAGAAGATCCGGTAAGTAGTGGCGCGGGGCGATTCCCTTGTCCCATGCGGAAATGGCCTAAGACTGGATTTGGGGAGCTATGACTCCTACCCACTTCTCCAGTTGCTTTTTCCTGTCCAGAGCATCACACAATTGTTTTTGTGGGCTGACTTCAGCATTCGTTCTGGAATCCTCAAGATTAATTGGCTTATGACAAGGAATCTTTGAGGAAGGATCTATGCTTTCAGAGTTTGACTTTAAAGAGAGAGAGTGGGAGAGGAAAGGTAATTGCTACTGAGAGGCAATTAGGCTCTTACAGACTTTAATTAAGTCATAGGATTGCAACTTATGCATGCAGGAGAGAATGGAAGAATGGTATATATTTGTATCTATTGAATTTATATTTTAGAGATTTAAAGGATTAACTATAGGAGATCTCTTCAAGAAAAGAAATGCAGAATATTTTTGATATGGGCAGGAAACCTTTGGTGCTGAAGACATTTTGGCCTACAACTTTCACATCTCTTTCAGCACTCTCCAACATTGCACAGATGAAAATTCGGAAACTATGACCAAGCAACCACAGAGTATTGTCAAGATGACAAACCTACTAGGAAGGGCAAGATTCTGCCCCTTCCTCTCTTCTCCCCACTGCATTCTGCTGAACAACATTTGCATTTTGAACTCAATTTTGAAGAAATTGACATAGGCTGGGAACAAAAGGGGAAAATGGAAGACAGAAAAACTGGGACATTTTAATAACAGCTGAAAAAGTAAGAAGACAGAGGATTAATCAGGACTGTCCCTGGCAATTCACAACAGTTGGAGGGGTATGCCTTACTATGTGTTACTACTGGCTATAGTGGGCTGAGGCTGATAACAGCTGTAGGCTAAAACATCTGAGCGCCAAAGATTCTCCACATAAGCTGTTGAATAGCTAAGAACGACCTCATGATATTATGAATTAAAGCTGAAATGAGTGTTTTTTCCCAAGTTCAGAAGTCAATTTCAGGAATTAATTTTCTTTTGATAATTATTCCCATTCAGATATGCTGCCTGTGGACCCATGAGATACAATTGAAGTTCTCTCTAAATCTTCATATTAAAGGTTATTTAAGAAAAAAAAAATCCACTCCCAGAGTAGTTTATATTTATATTCTTCTAGAAATATGAAAGCTTGCTGTAATAGGCAAAGAAGTGACTTATACTAAATTAGACCAGTGCTAGGAAAAGCGCCTTTTTAGAATACAGCTTCCAGAATGCCCCGACCAAGATGGTCCATCTGGATATTGGTTATACCGTTCCAATTGTTGTTGGACTGTAGTTCCCTTCGGAGCTAGCCAACATAGCCAACGGTGAGGTTTGTTGGGAGCTGCAATGCCTGTAACTTCTGTAGGGCAAGACTTTGGCCATTTTCGCACTAGACTATTATAATGCTATTATTCCACTTTCAACATCCTATGGAATCCTGGGATTTGCAGTTTAGGGGGTTTGCCTTTGAGGCCCCTCCCTAAACTGCAAACCCCAGGATTCCGTAGGATGTTGAAAGTGGAATAATAGCACTATATTAGTCTAGTATGGAAATGGCCCATGTCCACCCTTGCTAGACTTGGACTGTACATACTCGATTACTTTACCTTTATCTGGCAGAGACTCTATACTGCCTTTTATGGGCTGCAGCAAAAATACTCCTCATAGGCCTTCCGTGCCCATTATTACATGCCCCTCCTTTCATAAGAGATGCGCGGGAGCTAAGCCTTAATTTAAAGGTGTTATCATTCTGTCTCACTGAGTCTAAAAGGACAAATCTGCATTACATGCCTTTAATTTTAATGGCAACAAAATGGCAAGCAGGAAATCACTGCGGTCACATAAAATACTCTGAACAGTCATTCTCAAAGTAAAATTAATAAACAAGAGCCCATCAGGGAAAGATGAGAAACACTTATCAAGAATGAATTATAAAATAGAATTTGTAAGGCATAACGCAAAAGGTCTGTACCTGTGGCTATGAATGCAAAGATGTCTGGCAGCGGCTGCCCACAGGTTAGTCTTCCCATGACATGTGATTCAGCCCCCGTGATGGTTGCCTAGTGACTTCTCATTGGTCAGCATCTTTGTTGTCAGGATTAATTCCCATAATACTCAGAAGTGGCTTCTGCTTTCTCAGGCCTTCTTCATTTCCCAAGGAGAAGTGGCAGCAGTAGCTTTGAATTATTTTTTTTTAAAGTTTTTGTTTTGTCTTTTGTTTGGTCTTAACTTCTGTTCTTTAAAAATTAAAGTATAATTTCTGACAGGCTGAACATGAGGTATTTAAAGTAAGTGCTTGGGGAGAACTCAAAGCAGGCAAGAGCAAGGAAGGGAAGGTTCCCCATCCTCATTCCACTTTGACAGGAGCGAGGAATCTTTTTCCCTCTAGATGTGTGGAATTTCAGATGCCTCAGGCAGCATAGCCCATGTCATCCAAAGCATCTGGAAGACCTAAGCTCTATGATTTCTGAACTAAGGAAGTCAGAGTGTTCTGGGGAAGATTTTTTATCCTTTCTAGTTATGGCTTTCAGTTTTGAGATCAAGACTCTTCAAATCTCCACTTGGCCCAAGTGGAAAAGGACTGAAGGATGAAGGACAAGCTTGCTAGCGCATGTCTTTGGTCTTGTGGCAACGGTAGGGCTTGTCTTAAGCTCAGAGCAGGAACATAGCAGGCAAGCAGCTGCCAAATACCTCCTGTCAATCACAAACCCACTGCAGTGAGTTTTGCTGCACTGAACAGATGTGGGGTACAAAATGGTTGAACTTCTCTCATCTTTGCCGATGTCAATAGTAGCTCCACAGATGTTTTGCCTTTGATTGTTGTGGTAGGAAAAAAAGAAACCCACCTAAAATAGGTGTGGGGGATGTGCAGTACTCCAAATGTTGTTGAACTATTATTTTCCCCATTGGTCAGAATTGCAAAATGGGAAGTAGCCAGAGGTTCTCCGTCCTGCCTGACCTAGACTAATTCATTAAAAACAAACA
Organism: Cyclura pinguis; assembly: GCA_030412105.1. Lineage (NCBI taxonomy): Eukaryota > Metazoa > Chordata > Lepidosauria > Squamata > Iguanidae > Cyclura > Cyclura pinguis. The sequence goes on from CM059599.1 coordinate 128,112,709, forward strand.
AGAACAAAGTGACATCTTTTTTTTCATCCAGGCAGGCCGGTTACTGCCAATCTTTGCTGCAATTTAGTTCTGACTGGCAAAACATTTATTAATTATTATTTGCTCATGTCATTGCAACAGTTCTCCACCAGCCATGTGCAACTCTGGCAAGGCGTATAGTGTTTCAGATTTTCTTCAGAACCTTCCCTCTAAATGAGAGGGCATTTGTCACATCCTCAAAGTTTCTGGCCACCCTTCACATAACCATGATGGAGTGGTGAGGAAATGAGCAGGAAGGATGGTGCAAAGTCAGTTAATAAAATATACAACAACACAGGCATGGTCATTTACTGTGAAAGACTTCTGAGATGTACCCCAGCACAAGAAAGTGCATTAAGGTGTAGAGAAAACTTTTTGTTCTGTTTCCAGTATAGTCCTTTCTCCCAATGCTTGATTTGAATCTCCGCTATCTCATCTAAAAGAGGCATGGCTTCATTTATGCAATCATTTCTGAAAAGGCTGGGGTAATTCCTCACCTTGAATGAAATAGAAAGGCAGCAGAAGTTATTTTTGCTATCATCTAATGAGGCTGGCACAGACTTTTCCTGGTACTTCTCTTAACCCCAAAGCCAACACTCATTTAAGAAACAGCTTATTCCCAGGAATAAATAAAAGTTCAGATTCTTCTGAGTGTTGCGTATGGTTTGCTGACTGAGTTCAGTTAACATTCCATTTTGAGTAGCTTAATTGGGGAAGGGAGGGAGGAAGGGAGGGACAAGACCCTGCCACAAATCCAGACGTCAACTCCACCCATATCTACTCTGACAGCAATATTACAGGGCTAATAACATCACTCAGAACATCAGAGGTACATTTACTTGTTCTCCCTCCAGTGTGATATATGCCACTCTATGCCAGCCATGCCCCTATGTTCTCTGCATTGGACAAACAGCACAATCTGTGCACAAGAGGATAAATGAACACAAATCTGACATTAAAAATGGTAATACCCCCTTCCCCCACAACACTCACAATATCCCAACTTTCCTGGACATACATTACAAGATTTAAAAGCTGCAGTCCTTGAACAGGGAAATTGCAAAAGAAGACTGGAAAGAGAAACAGCTGAATTGGATTATATTTACAATTTCCATTCCATTAGCAAAGGTGTGAAAAAAAACCCAATGGCTTCACAGCACACAGTCTTCATTATTTTAACAAATTTTCTCAGGAAGAGTTTTGAATCCAGGGAAGCTGACTTTTAATAAGGAGGTTTTTTGTTTTGTTTTCACATATCAGCACTATCTGACCTCTGTAAACATCTGGAAGACTATATTGCATTACATAGCCCTTTGAAAATTTAAGGCAAGGTCTTGATTTGCATCCTTCCAAATCCTACTACATTCCATCCCACTCCCACAACTTTGTAAATATGCAACTGTGTAAATATGCTTTATTGTTGTTGTTGTGTGCCTTGAAATCATTTCCAACTTATGGCAACCCTAAGGCAAAAATATGGCGGGGTTTTCTGGGGCTGAGAGTGTGTGACATGGCCAAGATCACTTTAGGGTTTCCATGCCTGAGCAGGGATTTGAACCCTGGTCTCGAGTGTAATAGTCCAATGCTCAAACCACTACAAAACACTGGTTTTCAAAATATGTTTTATAGCTGAGTATTTGTAATCACTCCCTACTGCATCTGAAGAAGTGGGTCTACATCCATGAAAGCTCATGCAAAAATAAAAATCAGGTAGTTTTAAAGGTGCTGCTACATTCCTTTCCACCCCTGCCCTCTCCCTTCTTCCTTTTTATGCTGCATGTAACTAACACATTTCCACACTACACTGTTATAGTGCTATTATTCCACTTTCAACATCCTGTGGAATTCTGGGGTTCGTAGTTTACTGAGGCCAGAGAGCTCTGTGGATGAGAATTCTAAATGCCCCTCCCTAAACTGCAAACCCCAGGATCCCATAGGATGTTGAAAGTGGAATAAAAGGCACTATAACAGTGTAGTGCAGAAAGGCACAGAGGGTGCCTGATCAGATCGGGAACTGCTACCCCAGTCTGGGAGAAGTAAGAGCCTGTCACAGTAAGTATTAGTAAATTTACTGTATTTGCCGGCGTATTATCTGCACCAGCATATAAGAAGCACCCCTCTTTCAAGGGGTATTTTTTAGGAAATTTTTTTTTTAGTTCCCTGGTGAGGGGAATGAAATGAGTGCTGCACCAGGAGAGGAGGGGGATGAAAAGAATGCTGTGCCAGGTTTTCTTGGGCCTTGGAAGAGTCAAAATGCACAGGAGAGGAGGAGAAGGTCAGGAGTGCTTCACCTGGATTCCAGCACCCCTTCCCTTCCTGTTTGCTTTGGCATGGAGAACTTTGGCTCCCGGTTCATTCCTTATGTTTTTATCGTTACCGTATTTGCTGGTGTGTAAGACACACCCCATTTTCAAAGGGTATTTTTTAAGGAAAACAAATGCCTCTTATACGCCAGCAAATATGGGTATTTTCTTTAAAAAGTAAACTTTTTTTTTAAAAAAAATTTCTAGTAATTCCACTGGTTTCACAGATCTTTTTTGGAAGTGTAAATTGCAAGCACAGTGGAGTGGTGGCTGTTTTGGATTTGAAGCAAACCAAAACAGACAGGGCAAGGGGTTAAAGTCCCCTGCAAATGATCCCCTTCACTTACTCTGAAACAGAAGTACAGGTTATCTGCACTTACTCTCAAGCAAAATAAAAATAAAAGCATGCCATTTATATCCACCATCAAATCGTGAACAAGAGAGATACAGCAATTCAGGAGGGAGTGATAACTTATGCACAACCACAGTTTCGGTGGGCAGCGTGAGTGACGGTTCCTCTAGATCAGTATTGTCTACTTTGATTGGCAGAAGCTCTCTAGGGGCAAAGGTCATTCCCAGTAGTCCTGCTAACTGAAATCCTTTAATCAGAGATGCATTGCCAGGGACTCCACTGGAGAGTTTACGCATGCCAAACGTGTGCTGCGCATACTTGCTATGCAGCCCTGAGTCAGATGTCTCCACATTGATTAAAGCTGATAGGAGAATATTTACGCAGCTCTGTTACCCGTGCTCACAGCCCATCGTCTGAATTAGTTTCATTTAGGAGGAAGCAGGGTTTTTAAGTAGAGATATATAAAAGAAGCAATGATTTGAGTGGAATCATTTTTTTCGGCCTGTCTTCTCAAGATTTCATGAAGTAATCTCTGAGGGAATAAGTTGAAACTGCTATATGAAATTAAAGACAGTTATAGATTGGTTGCTGGACATATTTCTCACACAGGTAATGCTGGAGGGCTGGAAACAGATAATATAGAAGGAAAAATGTGTCACAAAGTCAACACATTTTTCCTCTTTCCTCAAACTACAGTGTTTTACACAAATCCAAAGGGCTAGCCAAAGATCACGCAGGCAGTTGTGAGTCTGAAAGTTCACTTATGCTAACCAGCCATTTTTGTTGTTTGTCATTTGCCCAAACCTTACTGAAGGCGATTCAAAGCACGCAATTCTTGGGAGGCAAGACGTCTGATGGGAAGTTTAATCCAAGCTATTTCAATTGTATTTATAGAGGACCTTTCATCAAAGGGATCACAGAACCCTGTACCACTCAAAAGCAATTAAAGTAAAATAATCTCCACTGCATAATAAAAAGAAGAGAGAATATGTACAATAAAGTAGACACACGCTACAAGTAAGTCTAGTGGGGGAAAGATTTCTCAGGTACATACCTGTTCTTGAACAAGGTTGACATTTTCAAAGTTTGTGGTTAAGGAGATGTTGAGAGCCCCAATGCGCTCCAGGAGAAAATGCCAGCAACTTTTTAAAAAATGTATCTCTGCAGACTGTAATTCAAATTTCCAATGTAGAATGTCCCTCCGTTAAAGAATAATTATGTTTAAAAAATACAACAGAGAATGTCACAAAGGTAAAAGTAGCACTTTTAAAAAAAAAAATCAAAGGTTTGTATTGTCAGAGATAACTATTGTAGAAGACTTTGGGAAATGAATTGTGCAGGATGGGAGACACAGCCAAGAGAGCCCCACCCTCTGCTGTTCTAAACACACCCACACCCCTGGTTCTGCCCAAACTCCTTTGTGCTGACAAGAGAAATGGGTGATCTACCCAGTAGATCCATCCATGGAGTGAAAAAAGATGCAAAATCCACAACCGGGCAATTTGTTATTAAGTAAAAGATTTTGTAGTGCTGTCTCTTCACTTACCACAAGAAATTTTTGATCTAACAAATTCTTGTGTGAATGGTAGGGAAGGGAAGGTGATTTTTGTAAATACCCTCTTTCTCTCATAGCTTCCCTGTGCCCTCTCCCACACTATACCTACACACTATTCTTATACAGATTGCAGGATGTGAGAAGGTGCAGAGAGAAAGGTTTGCGGGAGGCAAAATCACATCCCTTCTATTCATGGAAGCGTCTCCTGGATCAAAGAGCTTTCTGTAAGAGGAAAGACACCACTGGGTATAACGTGATATAAATGAGTAGGATTACACTGTAAAGGGTTTTCTAATTTAAGGATTTATGCATAACTAAATTTGATTTAAATAATAATTATCATAACAATTCTAAGACATGGGTTGTAATTCTTCACATTTTCTTTACATTCAGTAGGTCCAAGCTCACTCCCTGAAATCTCCAGAGGCCCTTTCACACTACAGAATTATAGTGCTATTATTCCACTTAAACTGTCATGGCTGCATTCTATGGAATCCTGGGAGGTATAGTTTGATCAGAGGCACTGGGTGAGTTCTCTGGTTGAGAATTATAAATGCCCCTCCCTAAACTACAAATCACAGGATTCCATAGGATAGAACCACAGCAGGTAAAGTGGACTAATTGCATAATGTTAACGGGACTTTGATCACTGGCCTGTAGCGCAGGAGGTCCGGATGTTGGTAGTTACAGTCTATTAGTCCTGGCTGATGCAGAAGCTGCAGTGCGCCTACCAATTGAGAGCTTGGTGCTGGATGTCCTTATAACCCCCTGCACATTAAGATGACTCTGAGGCCTAATCACACAGTATTGCAAGCTACATACATGGAAGGGGAGGTAGAATGGAATGCACCACTAGAGGTGGGGTCATATTTTCCAGTGCTCCGTGGCAAATGGAAAACTACCACAACAGGAAGTAGGGTGGCTAGAACTTCTGTTCTTCCTGTGCTTGTATATCACTTCCATGGGTCACAATTTGATCTCACCTACTCAGCAACACAACCACCTTAGTTACATAGCTAAGTAGTGTTTCCCAGCCTGACACTCCCCGCCTCCCCTAATCCACAGGTATCAAGCAGAAGCGGCTGCATTTGATGGGTCTGTTCCTATCAGTCAAGAAGCAGCTGACTGATGTTTCCACCCGCTCCTATGAGTAATCTCTAGTGTGATGGCCAGAAGCAATTCCCCCTCACAACAGCAATAACTCACACAAGGAGGAATATGAGAACATCAGCCAGCTATTTCCTGATCAACAGGGGAACAAACCCCCATCAATCACAGCAGCTGCTGCCTGGTAAATGGAAACGGGAATTTTCAGGGTTCTTACGTATTCTTTAAACTAGTGAATATGTAGGGATCATGAATACAAACTATGAATTCATAACTCTAGGTTATGCTTTCATAACTGCCTTAGTGAATTCTGGTCATGGATTTTGTTTTAGAATTATAAAATCATTCCACTTTAATTGTCATGGTTCCATCCCATGGAATCCTGGGGCTTGTAGTTTGGTCAGAGGCAGCAGAAGAGCTCTCTGGCTGAGCATTCTAAGTGCCCCTTCCCTATACTGGCAATCCCAGGATCCCATGGGAGAATCATCGTCCGGCTATACAGGATATCCCCCCACCCAATGTATACGTCCTTTAACACCTAATAGTAGCTTTGGTGATTATTCGAAGGCTAAGTAAACACATTTATATTGAAGAATATATGTTAGAATGTTGATTTAAGCAGAGTTACAAATTCCATCTTAAATTATAATTTTATGTAAGGCATTCAAATTGTAGTTCCTGCACGGCAATGTGCTGGTCACATTGTCAAAGCACAGAGCTGCAAACCTCATTTAAAGTTTCTCTTGTAATTTCACAACACTTCTCTGCTATTGGAATCTTTAGTCTGCTAGGAGTATATACATTTGGTGGGGAGGGAATGCCCCTAAAAAGCCAGAATTATAAATTGTTAAGAGTCTTTAATTTTGGGAGGACACTTTCTATTTGTGCAGTGTGAAAAGCCCCAGGTAGAGGTGGGAAAATTTTTTCTCTGAAGCTTTGGAAGGCCACTGCTGCCAGGTTTAATATAGGCAGCACTGGCCTGACAAGTCTGCTTCCTGTTTCCCACACAAAGGGCAACTACTGGTGGTGACTCCTCTTTGCAAAATGTAGGGGAGCCGTTGTTTTGCCTCAGCCCAAAATATGAAACAAGTAAAACTGGATTTACTTCTTTACTTGGCAAATAAATAAATAATAATGGCCAAATAGGGACCTTCCCCTTCCCTCCTCCATGCTTCAGCCCTAGTGCCATTTCTGACTGGTGATTTCCCGTGCTATTCAACATCTTTATCAATGACTTGAATGAAGGAATAGAGGGCATGCTGATCAAATTTAGAGACGATACCAAATTATGAGGGGTTGCTAATACAACAGAGGACAGAATCAGAATTCAAAATGACCTTAACAGACTGGAGTGCTGGGCTAAAGCTAACAAAATGAATTTCAACAGAGAGGAATGTAAGGTCCTACACTTAGACATAAAAAATGGAATGCACAAATATAGGATGGGAGACACCTGACTGGACAACAGTACGTGTGCATGGGATCTAGGAGTCTTAGTAGACCACAAGCTGAACATTAGTCAGCAGTGTGATGCGGCAGTCAAGAAGGTCAACTCAATTCTTGGTTGCATCAATAGGAGTATGGTGTCTAGATTAAGGAAAGTAATAGTACCACTGTATTCTGCTTGTGTCAGACCTCATCTGGAATACTGTGTTCAGTTCTGGGCACCTCATTTGAAGAGGGATATTGACAAGCTAGAATGTGCCCAGAGGAGGGCAACCAAAATGGTAGAGGGTCTGGAAGCCATGCCCTATGAGGAGCAGCTTAGAGAGCTGGGTATGTTTAGTCTGCAGAAGAGAAGGTGAAGAGGGGACTTGATAGCCATGTTTAAATATTTGAAGGGATGTCATGTCAAGTAGGGAGTGGGCTTGTTTTCCACTGCTCCAGAGACTAGGACAAGGAGCAATGGATTCAAACTACAGGAAAAGAGAGCCCACCTGAACCTCAGGAAGAACTTCCTGATGGTCAGAAGTGTCCAACAGAGGAATATGCTACCTCGGAGTGTGGTGGAGTCTCCTTCTTTGGAGATTTTTAAACAAAGGCTGGATGGCCATCTGTTGGAAGTGCTTTAATGTGTGTTCCTGCATGGCAGGGGGTGGATTGGATAGCTCCTGTAGTCTCTTCCAACTCTATTATTCTATGATTCTATGTCAATGGAATGGAGTGGATTTTAGTTTGAACTTTGAAGAACCCATACAAGGTGTTGGACCTTATTCCCTTGGGGCAGATGATGATGAACCTTATCTTTTTGGGATAGATGATGATGGACTTAGATTGATGATGATGATGATGATGATGATGATGATGATGATGATGATGATGAACTTTATTTATACTCCATCTTTTCCCTTGAATTGGGACTCAAGGTAACAGAATTTAAAGCAAGTACAATACAGCTGGAAATATAAGAAGATACAAAAAATACATTAAAATAGAATTAAGCTATTCACAATGTTCAAAGACTTTAAAACATATACTTAAAAGGGATAAATAGCACGTAAAACAATTCAGTAAAACAACACAGTATGTTCTTAAATGCCCTTTCTTTATAAACCTTCCTTTAAAATTTTGATTCTTTAAAGTGTATAATAAAACTCAGAGTGGATTTACCATCCCACTGACATGGGAACTCCAGCTGCCATTGCGCCAGTCTATCCTGGAAGATCTCTCAACTTTCTATTGCAGATTTTGAAAGCAAAGAATGGACTGTTTAGTCAGGGATAGGTGGTAGGAGAGAATCAGCCAGTCCATTTTTGCTGACAAAAGCCATTCTGTCAATGGAAGAACTTAATGAAATGCCCCAGTATGAGTAACTTTCTTGCCGATTCTCAAAGAAGTAGCTATGGCCATTTCCGCACTATGTTGTTATAGTGTAACATAACAGTGTAGGGCAGAAAGGCCCTGTCTTCACCACACAGCTCTGCCTTCCCCCTTATAACACCACATTTCTGTAAAAGGGTAAGGCCTTTCAGTGTTTATCTAGAATCCCTTAACAGTTTTATGGTAATGTGTTTTCTAGGTTATGTGATAACTGAAGCCCCTGTCAGAGCTGCTGATGACGAGCAGCAGCTGTTGGTCCCGGTGGCTCTGGCTGGAGATGAGTCCTGCAGCTCAAGAGCTCCCCCTGCTGCTGTAGACCAAGCAGGCACGGACGTCCCTCTGCCTGCTCCTTAGGGCAACAGGGATCCGATTCTGAAGATGCTTTGGAGCCTGTGCCAATCAGCCCACAAACAAGGCGGAGACTCAAGACAGCTGAGCAAAGGGAGGCTTCCTTGATTAAGTTCAAGAAGCAGTGACTAGCCACGCCTGTGCCTTGGGCTATATAACCGCCTGCCTGGAAGCTTTCCTTTGCTTGTGGCAAACTTTCTACAAGCCCTCTCCTTGCCTGTTCCTTGCTTCCAGCACCTGGCTCCTAATACCTTGGATTGATCTCTTGGCTCCAGACCCCTGGCTTTTGGAACTCTGACTATGGCTTTTGCTTGTCGCTTTGGCTTAGGTAAATGGACTTCCCTTGAGTAAGTGCTTCCTTGACTCCTCCTGGCAGGACTCTGCTAACTCTCCCACTCCCTTCTCTGGGCTGTCTTGCTGCCTGGGTCTCTGACCCTGACAGGTTACTGTATACAACTCAGCCCAGTGTTTACAGAGATATACTGTAACATTTATTAAGGTAATAAGAATATAGTAGCATGTTTATATGCAGGTCAAGGTTGACACATTTCCTTAGTGCACTTTTTAAACAATGCGTGCCGCAGGACTCACCCGGCGGCACCATTTGCAGGGTGGAGCGTGGGCGGCAGGAGGATGGAGGCCTTTTCTGCCTCCTGCAGGCTGGAGGGGTGGGCCGTTTCTGGGGAGGAAGGGCCACGAGGGGATGCCTGGATGCCCGTGAGGCGGCGGCCAATCAGATTGCAACTCCCGCGCTCCTATTGGCTGCTGTGGGCTGGAGGGCAGCCGTAGGGGATCACCTCACCTGCAGCCGCCTGGGAGGCCAGCACTCTGGGTCCGCGCTGCTTCCCACCCGCTCTCCCTTTGTAGTTTGCTGTGGCTGTCTACTTGTTGTGTTTGCTATTGTGTATTGGTCTTTATGGTTTTGTTCTGTTGCTTCTCTGTCACAACTTATTGGCAGTCACATGGGTCTCGGATCCAGGTGGGTTGGGGCCAGTGGCCTTTGGGCAAGATTCATTGGCCTCTTGCAGTTTGAAAGAGGGTGCAAGGTGGTGGTGAGCATGTCCAGCTCGGGGGGACATGACTTGCTTGCACCTCCTGGTGACAGGGGGTTCCAGCAGTGGGATCCCCTGGCGGCCATTAGTGATTCCGGCACCAGGTCGGAAGCTTGGGTACATCGGTCAGCAGCGGGCTGATCGATGCTAGGATCCAGACCCATGTTTTGGCCAGCCCATTGTATATGCTGTAGCCAATAAAGTTGTGGCCTTTGTTCCCCAATTTTGGTGTGTTGTCTTATTCTGAAGCCCCATCGCCCCTACCCACACAAATAACAGGTAATTCTCTGCTCGGAAACAATTTAATTAAATCTTTAGACTTAAATAAAAGGAACAATTATATAACAGCACTTTGGCTAGTCTCCCATCAAAGGCTTAACCCCCAACCTAGGTGACATTCTCTGACCAGATTCTACTGAGTTTCAGTTTCTCTTCTGCCTCTCACTAGGCTTCCACTGAAAGCTAAAGCTTCCAAACCAGCCACACTGTCTGACTGACTGATATACTGTACTCCCTAGCTCCATGCTAGGCTCTCACTGAAGGAATCAAAATACCCACGGGTACTTGGTTTTACATAGCATTTTCTCTCCTCCCTAAGCCCCTTCCACACACTGCTGGGCTACTTTTCTATCCTGAGGTGTTATTCCGTTTGCTTAGCAACTTGCGTCCAGACTGTACTGGCACTTCAGATAGGCACACCCCCAGAACTTTGTCACAAAATATAATTTGCAGAGGCCTTTAATCCCTTGCCCCTGATTTTTTGCTTCCAATCCAAAATATCCCTACTCCACTGTGCTTACAATTTACACTGCCCAAAAAGGTCTGTGAAACCAAAGGAAGAAATTACTAGAAATCATTTTATAAAAACTGTTTACTTTTTAAAGAAAATAAATTTACTAATACTTACCTAAAAGATGAAAGGAGTCAAAAGTGAAATGAATGGAAGTAATGTTACTTTGCTGAGAATATGGGGAAAACAGAGGTCATGAAAAACAACATACTTTATGTGTGTGAAGTCAAGTCACTGAGGCATTTCACAAATGCCCCTCTGCACATTGATCACTTGTGGTGGGGGAAGAGTATTGGGGATCTACCAGTCTGGCCTCTGTGTGCACATGCTTTCAAGTTGCCTGGTGACTTATGACAACCCCGTGAATTTAATAGGATTTCCTTAGGCAAGGAATATTCCTCTGAAATATAGCCTATACCACCTGGTGTTTGTTGGTGATCTCCCATCCAAGTACTAACCAGCATTGATACTGCTCAGCTTCCAGGATCAGACAGGATCTGGCGCCTGTACCAACCTTGAAGGTGTGGAATTTGTGGCCACAGTTAACAGGTAGGAATATTGACGCAGAAGAAGGGTACAGGAAATGCACCGAGAGATCTGACCTTGAGAAAGAGCTCTGACCATAGAACCTTCTCCAACCGCTATGTAAACTTCCTTCTGTATGTCTGATCTCTCCAAAACTGGAGCTCTAAGATCAGATGGGGAAGGAGAGGGAGTGGATTAATAAGCAGTAAGTCCCTTGGGCTTGCTGAAAGAAGAAAGAAGCAGGTAAACAAATAAAACTCAGACAACCATTTTATACACTCTCACCAGGGAGCAAAAGCAACTCAGAGCAAATATGCATACAATGGCAGTTTAAGTCAACATTTGGCATATCGCTATTTTCTATCTTTTTCTGTTGCAGTTGTAAATAAATATGTTTACCATTTATTATAGCTTTGGGGTCTGCTTTCAGTCAACTCAAAGCCTTTAAGGGCTTATCTTTTCTGTCCAGCCAAGAGGTCTGGGTGAGTGCAAAAGCAGTTGTGTGGACTTATTGGATAAAAAGAAGTTTAACTGTATTATATTTGAGAAAAGTTACATCCCTTGCTAGTGATCATGCAGTGGGAATAATGTAAACACAGGGCTCCCACTTTTGGAATGGACTGAAGGTAGGCAAAGGCTACACGGAGGCTGCACAGCGTAAATCTCAGCAGGCAGAGTTAGAAATTAACTGTGCTGCGCAACCCTCGTGTGGAACAGCAGCACAGCACAATTGAAACCAGGCACCAACTGCATAGCCCAAAGTGCATGCACACCCATGTGCCATGTGCATCCCTGTGCAAGCAGCATTGACATACACAACAGGAGTACATGCACACTCTGCTTCTGTAACTTGAACTGAATATGGCTGTTCTGTATTTGGGAAAAAAAGTTCAATTTACACACAAATAGGATATCAACAAGATTTGGGCCAAAAAGACTTAGCTTCTTATGCAAATATCTTAAGCATCTCTGGGCAAACCACAGAACATAAACATAAAACTGTGGAACTAAATTGAAGAACTAGAAATGATTTCTGGATTACTTACTGACATGTGTTGCTTTCTGGTTGTCGTGACTGGAGGGTGGGCATGGAAGCTTGCCAGGACAGATCACTCCAGAAACTCAGGAAAAAGATGCTACATTTCCAATAGGTTGCTAGTTTGGAAGCTCCTTACTGAGCCCTGTTGGCAAATTCACTCTAATGATGACACACCACCACCATGGACTAGCTATGCCAGTATCTCATTGGTTCCTTGTTGACATGGCACTGAACCAGCCACTCAAGCTTGTAACACACAGACAAACTTCTCAGGATGCTTTGCAGCATAATGGTAGGCTATCATTACCACCATTACCACAAGTCCTTTCTCTGAGAGTGCATTGAGTTCAGTTTTGTGAGAGAACCTAGTATAACCATGGCCATTTCTGCACTAGACTGTTATGGCGCTATTATTCCACTTGCAACATCCTATGGAATCCTGGGGTTTGTAGTTTCGGGAGGGGCCGGCCTCCCGAATAATAGCGCTATAACAGTCTAATGCAGAAATAGCCCATATTATGTCAAGTTTATAACAAATATTTCCCAAAGATCTTCATATGACCCTTTTGGTTTGTAGGAAAGAGGAATACAGTTCTTAACTGTGAGATAATCCTTCTCCTAAGGAAAGGCTGGTTTGAAAGGATTTTCTGTAAAAAATCATGGGGAAAGCGGCCTTCAACCTTAATCTAAGAAGATTGATTTGGTGCTGGAGTGCCAATAAATCTTTTACAGTGAAGAGCTTTTGGAACAGAGGGTGCTCTGCAATAACACCAGCTCTTTTGTCCCCTGTAATTGGTTTGTTCAGCGCACCAAATTTAAAAGTCTTAATTAAAAAAAAAGATTTGGTTTTTTTTATCAGATGTAGTTTAGATAGTTTCTTCCATTTGCTGATTGCAATTATTTAATGTTTTAGCCCTTTCCTCTATTTGATTCTTCCTTTCTCTCCTCCTCCCCCTTTGCTGCCCTTTTATGGACAGTTTCCAATGCCTTTAATTCTACAGGACAAGCAGAAAGGCAACAATTTTTCTCACCAGCCAGGTTTTTCCTGCCAGTGTGACTCTATGCTAGAGAAAGATCTGGATATTGCATTTCTGCTTGTTCAGCTGCATTTAAAGATACATGACTCTGTCCATTTAAAATAATAAAATAACTGTAAAACAAATCACAATAGCAGAGAGCTTAGTAATTTTACTATAAAACATTCCAGCTGCACCAAGTGCATTTTCATGCCTGAATATAATTGAAAAGGGGTCTTCCTGAGGCCCTTTCAGCACCACCCTCCCATCTTGCCAAGGGGACAGGAGAAGGACAGGACCGCAATGACGCTTCTGCCTGACATTACTGTGCTTCCATCCCCAGGTGGCACAGTCACGGATTAAATCATTGGTGGGTTTTCCCTGTCAATGACCTGCAATTGCACCACCATCGTGGAGTTACCTGTCCTGCAGATGCCTGGACAACGCAATGACTGTGTTTCCTGCCCCAGTGCAGTCTGGGAAGGTACCTTGCTGCGTTGCTGACGGAAGAGGTGTAGCCATGGCACTTCTTTCACCACAGAGCCAGCTGGTGTGGAGGGGAGAGCTCCTGTTGTGCTCCCCTCCCGGCAGAGCTGATGCCTGGATCCCTGGCAGACATCTGCATGGAAAAGTAGGGTGCAGAAAGGGTCTGAGTCTTCCTGGGTTTCTGAGGCCTGCAGAGAGGAAATTTCCTGGACTGATAAGTGAAAATTCAGTAGTTAACTATGCTTGTTCAACTGCCAAAGTGACAATATAAGTGGCCACTTACTTAATGGCTTTCTAAGAAGAGCAAATGTGTCTGCATGCAGAGATTCATGGCTTAGTGGCTTTACATACAGAGACCTTATTCTCTTTTAGAGCACTGTAAATATTCTCTAGTGGAGTTATACCAGACTGAACTGTTGTCCATCTGGTCATGCAGAAGGTTATTTATTAATGTATTTATTTATTTTATTTATATGCTGTTTTTCTCCCATAATGGACACAGAGTTGCTTACTCTATACATTAAAACAATTAAGCTATAGGTTGGATGGGAACTGTCTGACCCTGCAGATTTTGTTGAAGTGTGACTCCCAGCATTTGTCATTTTTGGGTATGCTGGCAGGAGGTGTTAGGAGCTGCAATTCAATGACATGTAAAAGGCCACACAATTCCTACTCCTGCACTCACTTGCAATGGGAAGCACAACCATTTGTGTGAAGTTTCTGCCAGCAGAGTACCATGTATGTAACAGTACTTAGGACACCATCACCCTTACAAGCCTTCTTATGAAGTACGATCATGTGTGCAGTGTTTGCTTTACCAGCATAGTACTCCAGTAGCACCTTGGGCAGAAGTCCCATGTCTAATTTCTGTCATCTCCAGAAAAAGTCATTATATGGGGTTGCTGTCCTCTTTGTCTGCCTGGTAAACTTCTTCTGGCACAGGCTTTTGTGATTTTGGATAAAATCACACTGGATAACTTTGTAACTTCATATATCCCATATATCTTGGGAAACTGGGACCACCTGGTTCTCTTGGCTCTTTAACTTTATTGGAGGAGTCATTTTAGGAATTATAATGCTGTGTCCTGTCACATGACGTTATTATGGAGTTACTTCCCCGCAGAAATGAATGGAACCCAGTGTTCTAACCTACTCCTTTCATTTCTTCTCATTTAGAACAGCTACATTTAATGGCATACATGCATGTCTAATCACATATAATTATCAGTTCTCAAAAGACAGTGGCATACTCATCCTCGACTGTACATGGCTTCTCAGATTTTTCTGACCTGGGCTACTTCGCAATTACATATTCTAATACGTTAAGGATTACACAACAGATTGCCTGATATTGAAACAAGGACTTTATTCAAGCAGTGGGCCAAGATCCTTGGCACTTTGTGTTTTTAACTCTTTGTCATTTTCCTTTTTCCCTTTTCCCTGTTCACATTTACTTTAAAGTGCTTCATAAGCACTGTTAATTGTGACACAGACAAGAAAAGCATTAATCAGCAGATAACAAAAACCTTTATTTAACCCCCCAAAATGAAAGAAAGAGGAAAGAAAAGGACAGAACAAAGAAAAATGTGCAGTGTGTGAAGTGTGCCATAGACATAATTCAGGGTTCTTCCAGACTTCTACAGTCCTGATAAAAGCCAGGCTATTCTGTTTCTCTGTTTCATGCATCATGGTGATTGTTTCTGCCCTCACATCTTGCATACCCTCCAGCATTCCACAGATGAAAACCGGGACACAGCTGGCTAAGCAACATCATAATGTAGCTGAGATGGCAAATGTTTTTAATGAGGAAGAACACACAAGTTACAGACCGGCTGCAGTCATTTGCTTTTGCCTGAGCATGCTGGGAGAGACAAGACTCTGCCTTCCCCTCTCCTCTGGCCCCTGCTGATTTAACTGGGTGCAAACTACTTTTGCATTATGAACTCAGTTTGCAGCAATTGAAGTAAGCTGAGGACAAAGGGGGAGAATGAGAGGAAGCGAGAGAGACTGGAAATTTTACAAGCACCTGAAAAAGTGAGATGGCAGAGGATTAATCAACACTGTCTCTATCTAATTGGGACAGTTAGAGGATATGATCCAGTCATCTCATAAATACCCTATTTGCTGGTGTATAAGACTCACTTTTTTACCCCTGAAAATTACCATTTGAAAATGGGGCGTGTCTTATATGCCAGTGCATCTTATACACAGGCAAATAGAATTTGCACATGTATAAATGGGGTGCGTGTTATATGCTAGTGTGTCTTATATGCTAGAAAATACGGTACTTCACTGTAGTTTACTGTGAGGTGGGCAGGTTTTCCTACCTTTCCCATTCTGCTCCATGAATCATGCCAATAAGGACTGTCCAAAGGTACTGAGGGGACTGAGGCAAAAGAGATTTGTGAGAGACAGCCCATGCATTTATCAGTATCTCCTAGGATGGATGGATGGATAGATAGATAAATAAGCCAGCCAGCCAGCCAGCCAGCCAGCCAGCCTCTTCTGCCCTGGGTCTCAAAACTGATGTCTGGTTTCAGGATTTCACTGTAAACAGAATGGGACTGGAGGCATGCCATTAGTATATTCATCCTCTCCATCCCTATAGGAAGAACTACTCCCAAATCCTGAGACCTTTTTCCAGCCCAGATGAGTGCTCTGTGAATTGCTCTGGAATATTTGTATTTGTCAAGGTTGTTAACAAATGACAAATATTTTATGCTTTTTTTGTTTTTTAACTTGAGAAGCCAGACCATTTGACCTCCAAGAAAACAGGGTAAGAAAGTTCAGGTAAATATAAATGCTGGTTTTTAAATTTTTTTTAATCTATTCTGCAGGAAATTTTTCTTCATGTATTATTTTTCCTGTGTTGAAAGTAACCCAGATTTTCCTGTACTACTGTAGTGAAGAAAGCCAACATTTTAAAGCTTCTTTGTTTTGTGTGCTTATTCTTGTTCTGCCTTCACATCACTTTCAGCTTATGGTGACTCTAAGGCAAACCTCTTATTGTTTTTTTTCTTGGGAAAATTTGTTCAGAGGGGCTTTTCCATTGCTTTCTTGTGAGATTGGGAGTGTGTGACCTGCTCAAGCTCACCCAGCGAGTTTCCATGGTTGAGCAGGGATTTGAACTCTGGTCCCCTGGAGTCCTAATCCAACAATCACATCCCTGTTCCACACTGGCTGTCTTGTTTCGTATCCTGGTGGTGAACTATAGTTTCTTGCCCTGAAACACTGTACACTCCCATTATTTTTGACTCTTGCATTTTCTCTAATTGATTGTTACCCATTCTTGTACAACCTCACATCTCTTCTTGTCATTTGTTTTACTTTGCACATGTAACATGCCTTCAGCAAAGCTTGAACAATTATTTTTTGGAACTAGAACTCCCAGAACCCACAACCAGTATGGCTAGGAGATTCTGGGAGCTGCAATCCAAAAAGATCTTTTTTTTCCCTGCAAGCTCTGGGTTTTAGTAAATGGCCATAGGCAAGTGTACATCAAGCTTGGGAAAATATACATACAGAGATAGAATGGTGCCATTAGAATAAGATGCTTTTGAATTGTTCTGCTTATTACTTGCAGACCATTGCAGTGTCCAGCTATCAGTAAATGCCAACTGGGTAAGCAAAGAGCTACTGCAAAGCTATTTTTTGAGCTATTTGGTTTAAGACTGTGTAGCTAATGAAATACGTAGGAAATGTGAGAGCCCTTGTGCACTCAGGTTTCTGTATCATTCGTACTGCGAACGCCTCACAAGCATCAGTGGTATTTCTGTACTTTTGTGGGTTTATGGTTCAATCCAAATGTTATTTTAACATCATTTCCCCTCAATTCTAATTTATTTATGGTCTGCAGTGACAGCTTTAGAGGCTTTTGGGGGAGATTATGTTAAAAGACTTAACAGAGACTTATAAATGAACTTATAAAATTTTTAACAGAAAAAAAGCAATTACTTTTCTACCTTTTTAAAAAAGATAATTTTAATTAGATTGAATCAGTAAAGCATACACCAATTATGAACTGTATTGAGTTTTAATAAGTGTGTGTGTAGGTAGAAGAGGGAAAGAGACAGAAGAAAGTTTTATTACGCAACTGAATAACAAGAGCCAGGGTGGTGTAGTGTTTTGAACATTTGGACTGCAACCCTGGAGAACAGGGTTGACCGTGGCTGCATCACACACTCTTAGCCTCAGAAAACCCCATGATAGGTCTGCCTTAGGCCGTTTCCTCATGAGGCTGTTATAGCGCTATGATTCCACTTTCAACCTCCTATGGAATCTTGGGGTTTGCAGTTTTGGGAGGGGCCAAGTGGCTCCTCCCGAAACTGCAAACCCCAGGAGTCCATAGGAGGTTGAAAGTGGAATCATAGCGCTATAACAGCCTCGTGTGGAAATGCCTTTAGAGTGACCATAAGTTGGAAATGACTTGAAGGCAAACAATAGCCTCCAAAATGATACTATCCTACCTTAAGACTGTGAAGAAATATATGGCAGTAAGAACTTTGGAGCAAAGTATTCTAGAAAAGTAATCCCTGAAAAAAATAATTGCAGCAGTATTTTCTAGTTCCCAAGAACACCACAAATGACTCGGTATCTTCACTTTAGGACTCTGACTCTTTGCATATGAATTCTAGTATCCTTCACCATTGGTCACATTGGCTGGAGCTGATGAAGTTGGAATCATTTTAGGACAGACAGACAGATGTGCACATACACATACAAATAATCTGTTGGTAAATGTTGCAAGCTTTTGAGTTCTCCATGGGGTTACCACATTTTTAATTGGATCTGATTCTGTGTCTTTCATAGCAGTCAAGCATATGGAACTTTAGCAGATGAAAATGTTCAATTTCTGTGGGGCAGGATGGTATTATAGATATGAAATCTCAACCGGGATATGTGTACCTGTGTGCATTGGCAACCATAGGGACAAACATTTTTTAAAATGCTTTTAACTAAGTGTGTGTGTGCATGTGCATATTAGCTGATGGCTTCCTTCTACTATATGAGCTCAGTGCAAGGTATAATCAGTGTGAACTATTAGGAATAATATAGAAATGATCTGTTTAGCAAAAGTGAGTATCTATGCTGCTATGTTGTACCTTGCCTCTTTTATAGAATCTCTCCTAGGCTTTGCCAAAAACATTTAAAATTCAGATGAACAGCTGTTTAGATCCTCTGCTTTTCTGCTGAGTGTATAATCCTCCCAGTTTCATTAAAATCAGCAAATGAAATTCAAGTAATTTAATACTTTGATGGAAGGGGAAAAAAAACTAAAAGAAAACTTGAGAATAGAGGGATAATGTAATAAGACAAGGAAGACACCGGCAATGCTAAGTTAAAAAGCAAAAGGATTGCCTTCTAAAATATGGGGGAAAAAAAGACTCAAATAAGATTAAAAATTCCAACCTTTCTTAACCTTTTTTGAAATGACAGACCCCTTTGTAAATCTGATTAAAGCTAGGGATGGTATCACCAGGGGGGTAGGGAATGCACTTAAACACAATTTTCCAGAAGGAAATTGAGAGAAAACCCTCCCCCTCTTTTTGCACCCTGTTTACAAGGCTCCTGAAACTCATTCATTGACTCCGCAGGGGAGATGAACCCTCTGCTTGAAAAAGAAGGATGCTGGAAAGCAACACTGAACCAATGGGGTAAATATAAAGAAAAAGAAAGAGAGATGATCCATATATGATTTATTTCATTTTGCTTCATTTCTGCATTTATGTATCACTTTTTTTTTGCTGCAAAATGACCCACCAGAAAAAGATTATTGCTCTCTTGCTTAACTGTAATCTCAGATAATAGTCAAGTAGAGGTCAGAAACATTAAACCATTTGAAACCATTTTCATATCTTTATAGAAGGCTGAGAGCAGAGCAGGTGGAGCTTGGAGTGTTTGGAGGGGGGCAGGAGGGGGCGGGGCCACTGCACATGGAGGTGTGGCTAGGGCTCACAGGGGTGTGGCTACAGGATGCCCCAAAAACATCGCGCCCCTCATCCCTACACAACTGGCTGAGAGAGAGGAGACCAGGCAGTCTTCCTGGGAGAGTGTGCTCCAAACCACAAGTGCCAAAAGAGAAAAAGTCCCTTTCTAAAGGCAAAGGCTAAAGAGGGTGGCTATCTATCTTCACGAGAACCCAAGGGGACACTCTGATGGAAGAGTGAACTCACTTTTGATGTCAGCCTTTTGGTGGAAACTTCATACCTTCCAACTATCCTGATTTGGCAGGGACAGCACCAATTAAACCTTTAGTGTCTCACTGTTGCAACCTCACCTAGCTTGTGTGTTCTTCCTTATTCATAATTTTTGCCATCTTTGATCACACTTTATGTTGTTTGGCCAGACATGTTCCAGTTTTCATCTGTGAAATGTTGGAGGGTATGCAACTTACTATGGAAGATAGCCTCTGATTGCAGAACTGGTTATGTTGCAGCTGGAAGTTGCTAACATTTATGTGTTTTCTGGAGATGGAGGGTAGTGTTCTATCTCTTCCAGATGCTATATGCATTTGATCAGTAAACATCTGTTGTGGCACAACATGGAGAGTAGATAGTATTGTAACTCCAGGAGTAGATGTTTCTATCCTCTTGCTATCTTTATGAATATCGGTAGGCATCTCATTTGTTAGTCTTAGGCCCCTCCCTAAACTGCAAAACCCAGGATTCCATAGGATGTTGAAAGTGTAATAATAGCACTATAACAGTCTTGTGTGGAACCATTGCTAGCAAGAGCAGACCCATTCAATCAGTTGTTGAATGGTGAATTAACACACAGGTAAATCTCATTGATTCAGTGAGTTTACTCTAGTCAGGATTAACAACAGAATGTTATATTTAGTCCACTTTTTGGACTGATGAGGTCTTTAAGAATAGAACATTTACTTCCCTTTGGAAGGACATCACTGGAAGCTGATAGCATTTTGTAATAATTGAATTTACCCAAAAATTAGCTTAGCTGGGGGCAGGCAGCTGAAATATGTGAAGAACAAATTGCACTTTCCCCCATGTCAGATCCATTGGAGAGGCAGGCTCTCCAAAAGGTGGTCTGTATGTTCCTCCTCTCCATTCTCATCCTTACTATTTAAACTGAGAAACAGACTCAAGGCCACACGGTGAATTTCATGGTTGAGTGGGAATTGGAACTAGCCACTCCTTGCCCTAGTCCAACATTGCAGTCATTACATCCCACAGATTTGGAAGCTTTTCACATTCCACAGTTTATAACAAGATTAACTGCCATTGCTAACATCCTCTGGAATCCTGAGATCTGCAGTTTAGTGTAGGACATTTATAATTCTCGGCCAGAAAGCTCTAATGCCTCCCTAAACTACAAACCCCAGGATTTCATAGGATTTTGCCATGGCAGTTGAAGTGGAATCATACTACTACAATTGTGCTGTGTGAATGGGCCACTTGGTTATTTCACCATTACCCATTATGGGAAAGAGGGTGGGGAAGATATGCCACCTACCTCCTCCTCTGGTAGATTTTTCCTATTAAGACTACAGTATTCCTAGTAAGACTAGAATAGATTGCTCCTTGTATCAAGAAGCAGTCTTCTGTCAACTAGCTCCCACTAAGGGATATCGCCTGAATATTCCAGGTTGTAAGCAGCTCTTTGTTAAGTCCAGAACTGTGGTCAAGGCCCAAATAGAAATTTCTTCACAGAAATTTGATAGCAAAACCTATTATCAATGCCAAGAAACCCTAGAAAAAAAATGAGTGAGTTAATTGGACTCATTCAAGTCAGGGAAGTAAGAGTCCTATAGAATGTCCTTCACAATATTATGAAGCGGATGGAATAATGACAGATGATGCTTGTTGCTATGAGAATATATGAAGGCATCTGAATTATTCCAATAAAAACCACAACCTCATTGCTTACCATAGAATGTGTACAATCTTTAGTACTGTGAACCTGACTTTGAATACCATGCTCAGCTATTTCAAGGGCAAATGGGAATAATAACAAGGCAGTAAAACAGCTAGTTAAAATGCACAAGCAGAGAAGGCTTATGTTTTGATATGATATATTCTCTTCATTCCCCCACCTCATCTTTCTTGCTCTCCTCCTTCCTTGTTTCGAGAGATGCCTCACAGCAAACGAAGATCACATAAACATCTTAACAAGCAGACAATAAAATATTAATTCTCTCTCTCTCTCTCTCTCTCTCTCTCTCACTCACACACACACACACACACACACATCTGTTCTCTTATAAAGTTAGAAATGCTCCTTTTCTGTTTTGAAACCCTATAGAATCCATGTTTGGTTCCCGGTTTGGTGTCTAATAGTGTAATAATCAGCACTGGGGTTCAAAGGTGTCGTATGATAGAGTTTCGTGTGAATGAGGAACTAGCAGAACTTGAAAAAATTACAACCCCAGAATCCCTCAACAACCATGAAATGTTTATGCAGTGGGAGACTGCAATAGAATCATTGGGAAGAACAGTTTTCCTCAATTCAGTGCCCTCCAGATGTTTTAGACTACAGTTTCCATCATCCCTGACCAGCATGAGTATGGTATAGCGTATGCCCGCTTCTTTGTCCTTTCAGCACGAAATATAAATCACAGTAAGGCTGCAAACAATATGGATACATGGAAGATTATAAGCTTAGCTCTCCTTCTCCCCCTAAGACATTTCCACCCTACACTGTCATAGTGCTATTATTGCACTTCCAACATCCGGTGGAATTCTGGGCTTTGTAGTTTACTGAGGCCCAAGAGCTCTCTGGCTGAGAATTCTAAAGGCCGCTCCCTAAACTGCAAACTCCAGGATTCCACAGAATGTTTAAAGTGGAATAATAGCATTATAACAGTGTAGGGTGGACAAGCCCTAATTTCAGGCAAAAGTGAAGAACTATTGGTTAGCATCAGCTGCTGCTTTAAACTTTGCAACCTCATCAGGCATACCCTCCAACACCTTGCAGATAAAAACTGGGACATTGTGGCCAAGCAACACCACAGATGGCAAACGTTATTAAAGAAGAAGAACAGACATGCTATGCGAGGATGCAGAAGTTTGTTCTTGCTCGAGCCTACCGGGGACGGCAAGATGCTGCCTCCTCCTCTCTTCTGCTGTTACTAAGTGGAAACAACTTTTACTCATTTAACTCAGTTTGCAGGAGTTCAAGTAATCTAGGAAGAAAGAGGGAAAGTGAGAGGAGGTGAAGGAAACAGGGACATTTTTAAAGCAGCTGAATAGTGAGATGATGAGAATTAACCAGGGCTGTCACTGCCAAATTGGGACAGTTGGGGAGCCTGTATGGCTTTCTCCCTCCCCTGGAGAAAGGGAGTAGGAAAGACCACAGCCTCAGTTTCTCTTACTGAAATCCTGTCCTTGCTTTTTAATCCCATCATCATCATCATCAGTATTCTTTTATTCGTTTGTCTCCTGCCTTTTCCCCAATAATGGGACTTTATCCTCAGCCTCAACTATTCAAGCAGACACCAATGGTCTTGGAACTCTTAGTGGGCTCCTGTGTTGTCCTGAGCTTTGCTGCTTCTTTCCTGTTCCTGACGTGGAGGGCTCTGAGTTTATGCCAAATGAAGCAGAAGAGAGAAAGAGAAGGCCCTGTGGAGAGTAGCAAGGAACCTAATAGCTCCGTACCGGCCCTGGTGTTAGGGAGTCACCGCATGCAGCCCAAGCTGGCAGAGGGCCAATATAGTGCTGGAGGAGACAGCAGTGTTTGGCAAATTTCTTTTAAAAAGTAAGAAGTCACAGTTCTGAGGCTCTACGAAAGATAGTAAGTTGCTGTCTGTAGTTGGAAGTAACAATACAATTTAGATCATAGTTAGAATTTTTAAAAAGTAATTATTAACTTTTTCTTTACTGAGAAGTAATTGCATTCCCTTTCTTTCTACAGAATTATAATGCTATGATTCCATTTTAACTGATGTGGGAACATGCTTGGGAATCCCAGAATTTCTAGTTTAGGGAGAGGCATTCAGAATTCTCAGCCAGAGGGTTCCTGTGGTGCCTCTGACCGGTGTATAAACCCCAGGATTCCATAGGATGGAACCATGGAAGAATCATAGCGCTATACATATTTAGTGTGAAAGAGCCCCATAGCAGTTGCTTTAAAGTCACCTTCAAAAGCCACCTGAATGCTTCAACCTGCTGGTCTGTGCTGCAAAACTCTTTCCTACAGTTTTCTCAACATCCACAGCAGAGAACACAAGACATTCCAGGAGCCGGCAGCCAAACCGTGTGACGCTCCTTCTGTAACGGTTCCTGAGGCTAAAGGTCTGTAACTTTAAAAGTCACTAAAATGTTACCAGGCACATCACAAAAGGAGTGACATTACCCATGAAAATAGCGAAAATAATGGAACTTAATTTTACTATTGTTTATCATTTATTTGTTTGATTTATATCCTGTGTCTCTTCTGAATGGAACTCAAGCCAGCTTATAGTATAAAACAGAACATCTAAAATAATATGGAGTACAAAAGTTAAAGGCAGGGCCTAAATACCCTAAAGGCACCAGATTCTGTCTGATCTTGGAGGCTAAGAAGGGTTAGCCCTGGTTAGTACTTGAATGGGAGACCACCAAGGAACACCAGGTGTTGTAAGTTATATTGCAGAGGAAGGAACTGGCAAAACCACCCCGAGTACTCTTTGCCTAAGAAAACCCTGTGAAAATCCACAGGTTCACTGTAAGCCAAGGCATGTGCGCACATATGTACACACACACACATACACACAAGTTTAAAAAACAATAGAGACAGTTAAAACACTACTTTTAAATCATTAATGTCTAATTAAAACAGTTAAAATACAAACAAAAATTATTACTGGGAAACAAAATTAATTACCAGTAACTACTTATGAGAAATAGCCTGTTTGCCACTGTTCCCACCTTTTCCCAGAGTCAGTCTTTCATACTTGGTCATAGTTGGTGGGTATTGGAGTTCTAGTTTGAAAAAAAAGAAAGGAAAATGAAGGTAGATCCCATATGGGGAAGAGTGTCTTTCCCTGCTGTACAGAACAGGTTGTGGCAACCGTATGTCTTTCTCTCCTACTAACAGCATGAACATTGCCTTCCCTTGGGCTCTCAGTTCATTAACTGCTCTCTTTAGAATTCCTCTGTAGTGTTTTGAGTTGTTATGCAGCTGCTGAGCTCTGAGAGAGAGGGGAGGCCAGCATTTTGCAGGGAAGGAGCTCCCTCTTTTTAGCTCTCTCAGCAGTACCTCATGGACGGCGGAGCCGAAGCCTAATTGGAAAGTAATCAGCCATGACATCCCAATGATTGCTTTAAAGACCCATGAACTATGAGGTGCCAGCATGTCTTCCAAGTTAGTGGTAGTTGACAGCATCGTGCCACTGACAGCCATGCCTATTTCTTCACTGGAATTTGGGAGGTATATTTGCAGTTAAGAAAAGTAGTAGCTGAATGCTAATTCTGAATATTGTGGATCTGCCATCTCAATTTGCAGAGAACAAAACTGCTAACAATGTTGGAATAGGGATGTAGATTTGTCTTTGTGCTGAAAGCAATGGATTTAGAGAAGAAATAAAAAAGAGTCCTGTTTTAAAAGCCTTCCATCAGAATACATTCAGCTAGGAGGGCTAATAGTAACTGTCATACAAGAGGCCTAGAATTAACTCTGTATTAAAGATAACTATGAGCCATAAGGTATAATTTTTCTCTGGAAGGCCACGCATGGTGTTTTAGTGTGTATGAAGAGCAGGGTGAGGTTGTGACATCATACCCAAACCTACATTAAACTCCATGAACAAGCAGTGAATAACGCTGAATCTTAATGGAGAATGTTCTGTGCCAAAAAACATTAGCAAGAGAACACTAACAGCTAAGCAAACACACGCAGAGAGAAATGCCAGCATTTTGTCAGATGAAGTTAATAGGCTAAATCTAGTTTGCTCTATCAAGGGAGTAGGAGACTAAGCCACAAAAAATCACAAGGCTCATTTGCTCCTAGAGCCTGTCAGAAGAGAAATGAATGTTACCTGGCTTAAGATCACATCTTCTTTTTTAGTATATGTGCTGCTGAAGCGAGGATCTTAAGATCACATCTTCGAAGGACACATTTTGGAGGTCCCATTTAACACCACAGCGTTTAACATTCACCCATGCAAATAGCCGTTTAATATGAGTGCAGTAGTGCAATATGACAGCAAGATGCGTTTTGTTTATTTCCTTATTTACCTTCAGTACTGGTATTTCGTCTTATAATATAGAATTCTCTGGACAGCATTCATAAACTGGTAACCCTAGTGTATCAGTTAGAGATATAGGCCTACCACAATATTTGTACCCCATTTCAGCACTTCAGAAAATGGCCTGCTTTGATCTGAACTGATTCAGAGTCTACCTACTTTGCCCCAGTTCCTGAACCTGAGTTCAGATGCAGAAATCTGAAGATGTATGTCTTCCATTAGCAATCATTAGAACTTTTTTTTTAAAAAAAATAAATAAATGGCCCTTTTCTCCTTGGACAGAAATATAATGAGATTTTAGGTGAACTAGCCTATTAGGTGGGCATTACATTTGCCAGTCTGCAGAGATACAAGTGTGTGGAGGGTGGCACACATTTTAAAAGTATGATTTTTTTAAAGGAATTACCAATATCTTTTTTGTTCTGGCAGAAGCGAACAAAACTGACAAGCGTAATTGCCTCTTCTGAAATACAGAAGGTACTTGCCAATGGAAGTTGTTCATGGGCTACTGTTAGAGAAGTATGGCACAAGCACATAGGTATTCCAGGTAACAAGCTGCAGAAGAACAAATGAAGTGGCTTTTGTGGGATCAGTGGGACAGGTTCAGTTCCCTCTCCATATCTGATGATGGAGAGGATTCATATGTAAATGGCACACATTTTCATGTTTCTTGTTCTTCTTTTTTGTGTATGGGGGAACATCTTGTGTGAACATATACCCAGATCAAAACAAAGTTGCAAATTTTTTACAAAGATAGGTGTAGAGGCTAGGAAATTATGAGGCCAGAAAGGCTTTTTAAATATTGGAGAATTGTGGCACTGGAACCACAGACATCTTATGATCTTACCCTTGTTCCACTTCATCTCATCTGTATGTGCCATCCTGCCTGTCTAAAGAAGAACATTTGGAAAGTTACTTTCAAATCTGTAGCCTTTTGCAAATGCCCCTAATAAACTCCATTATGGATCATTTTAATCTATTCTGAAGGTTACTTTTTAAATCACCTGCTGTTTTTCTATTACTTTTTATCGACTTTAAAAAAAAAATCCAAAAAAGGAATCTGAAGAATAACACCCTCAAAATATAGGGAAGCATTTTAGCCTCACCAGAACTAAAGAGGAAAAATAACAAGGAAATGGTACTTTTTGTAAAGAGAACATCATTGTGCCTTTGTTACTCCCCAAAGTAGTCAATTTCAGGCAATATAGTTATCTATAGCACATTAAAGGTCGCTCTCCATATGAACACCCTAGATTGTCCGTTCTCTTGTGGAGTTTCTAAGCTCTGTTGTCTCAGATGCCTCTCTTCAGCCCAGCTCTGGAAGAAAAGATGATAAAAACGAAGTGCTGTGGATTTAGTTTCCCAAAAACCTAGATAAGATAGGATTGGGACAGCTTAACAAACAAGCAGTCTTGCTACATGAGGAAGAGTTTAATGAGAAATTCCAATTTAAAAGCAATGTAGCCAAATATTATGGAATAAAAAGGGGAAAAGAGTGTGGCAGGGTAAATGCAACAATCACATGCACAAAATTCAAAATAAAAATCAACAGAACCAATCTGAGTTAGCTGGTAAATTTTACCTCCGTGTGTATAACTCTGAGCTTCAGAACATATGGAGGATTCTGTCCGTAACCTATAGTCTGAGAAGGAGTTTCTCTTCACAGATTCAGTTCAATGATTCCAAGAAAGAAATTATGAAAGCGAGATTACATCTGTTTATGGCAATTTGAGACCAGTAAATTGAGAGCCAGTATGGTGTAATTGTTTGAGCGTTGGATCTGCTCAGCCATGGAAGCCCTCTAGGGACCTTGGGAACATCACACACTCTCAGCCTCAGAAAACCCTGTGATATGTTCACCTTGGGATTGCCGTAAGTCAGAAATGACTTGAAGGCACACAAGGACAACAAATAGAGACCTTTTGGCCATCTACACTATTTTTTGACCAGTTGTCAGAGATGCACCATTTCTGATGTAAGTGGTTTAGCTAGCTAGTTAGAAGAACTAGAGGTTATTTGCAACCCATTATTGACTTGTTTAATTAAAAGAAGCCAGCCACTTTAGACAACAGAGAGTTGCCAAGAAGCAGATTAAATTTAGAATGCATTTTGGGAATAAAAGATAGGACGATTATCTGTTGTAGATCTCCAGAAAAGTATTCTGATCATAGGCATTATACCAGACAGTGTTCAGAATGTCGGATTCGTGGCAGTGCTGGACAGCCACTTTGAAAATGGCCAGTGTATCACATTCAAGGCAAGCACACACATTTGTTGAACATTCTGCCATGCACATCCATGCTGGTGTCATTCTCACACACATGCTGTTGAAATTACACATACACAAATCTTCTTCCATCACCCCATCACAATCTGCTCACCCTCCTAGTCAAGTACAATGGATAGTGTCTGCCATCTTTATCCTGCATTTGATCATCTTAGCTATCACATTGATTGAATGTCTGCTGCATTTATTGTGCTGGAGGATAGCAGACATTTTTCACTTTTCTTGGCCTGTATGATTACTGAACTCTCATTTGCTTAACTACTAATAAATGCTCAGATATTCCATGGTAAATGCAGCTGTGTTTGTATCTGTGTGTGAGAGTGCCGGATGCTTGTAGGTTGCCTGTCTCTGTTATATATAGGCTACATAATTTTGGGGAGATCTTGGCAATTTAATTCTTTATTTAAAAAAGTTGTAAAAATAGCCCCAGGAGGGCACTTCCAAAAATAGAATTATTTTTTCTCCTCTCTATAGTCACTTGAGCTATATTAGGGCATGGAACAGGCTTGAATAACATATGGAGATATTTCACTTTTTGGTAGTTTTTGTACCTTCCCTGTATAATTATGATCTAAAATGACACTGCAGCATGAGCCAAGAGGATTCCTAGAAGGATTGGCTTGTGTAGACAGTCTAAATTTGGAATCAGAATCAATAGTTCAAAATACAGCATGCAGTAATGGGCTTATGTGATTAAGGTAAAAAAAAAAATCAGGAAGATTATGAATTTCTGTAAGAAATATATATCCCACTATATCTGCACATGGCTTCCAAGATTTAATTTGCAGCTTAAACTCTGCGTTTGGACTCAGTCTTAAAGAGAGGATTTCAAACTACTGTAAATAAATTGGACCTTGGTCTCTTTTATACTCTTATAGGTCCTTCTGTGGAATCTTGGATTCTGTCATTCATGGGGTATTTAGAAATATCTATCAGAAAGCCCTAGTGTCTCACCAAACTACCCATCCCAGGATTCCATAGGATGCAATCATGGAAGTGAAAGTGGTATCAAAATGTTATAATTCTGTAGTGTGGAACAGACCCTGGCTAGGTGCTACAGGTATTAGATTATATATAACATTTAGGGATAAAGAAGCAAAAGAAGGCTAGCAGTTACTCAGAGAGAGTCCTAGCTCTAATTGTAGTTGTAGACAACAGCTTGTAAAAAGTATAGCCTTAACCATAGCTCTAGATCAAGTTGCATTGCATTGATAAGTTAATATTTAGGTAAATTTCATTGATAGCATGGATCTACTCTAATGGGGATTACTATTAGTCTCTTTCAGTGGGATCTAACTTATTTAGGCAATTAAGCATAACCTCCAATATTTCATAGGTGAAAATTGGGACACATGTGGTCAAGCATCATCGGAGGACATTTCCACACTATACTGTTATAGTGCTATCATTCGACTTTCAATATCCTGTGGCAGAGCTTTCCAAACTGTGTGTCATGATACATTAGTGCGTCTGCTGCAGCGTGTAGGTGTATTGCACAAATGTAATGGGTGGAAGGGCTGCATCTGCTGCTGCCACCGGCCTGGGCCAAGGAAGACCCCAGCAAAGGTGGTGGTGGCAGGCCAGGCTCGGGTGGAGGGTTGTGTCACAAAATGATGCATGTCTAAAAAATGTGTCACCAACATGAAAAGTTTGAAAAGCTCTGTCCTATGGAATCCTGGGGTTTGCATTTTAGGGAGGGGCACTTAGAATTCTCAGCCAGAGAGCTCTTTGGCCTCAGGAAACTACAAACCCCAGAATTCCACAGGACGTTGAAAGTGGAATAACAGCTCTGTGACAGTATAGTGTGGAAATGGCTGGTCTGGTAAAAATGACAAAAGTTGTTAATGAAAGAAAACAAGCTTGAAGAAACTGCAGCAGTTTGCTTTTGCCTGAGCTTACTGGGAAGGGCTAAATGCTGGCCCTTCTCTCATTCCTCACCCTGATGGGTTAATTGAGTGCAAACTACCTTTGCACTTTAAACATAGTTTGAAACAACTAAAATAAGCTGAGGAGAAGGGGGGAAAGTGGGAGGGGGAGAGAGAGAAACAGGGACATTTTAAAAGCAGCTGAAAAAGATAGCAGAGGATTAATTAGGGCTGTCTCTGACAAATTGGGAGAATCCAAGGGTATGAATAATTTGCTCATTTTTTTCTCAGAATTTTGTTTCATTCTCATAAAGGCAAGTGTTACCGCAGTTTCTAGCCCGGGCTTGTGGGATATTAGATATCGTTTGATATCAATAATTTGGCCTTCTTCACCCATTTCTCTCCACGTGCTTGCGAGGCCCCCGGACAAGCACGCACACAGGCATGGCCGAAAATAGCTGAACCATTCAAACCCCAATCCAGGCAGGCCAGTCATTGCCGAATGCAGCTTTAGGAGACCTCAAGGCAAGGAACCCTGGGAAAATGATCAGCCCACTGCAAAGATGTTGCATCATGACCCAGCTGTGGGTAATTGCAAGGTTGCATAAGAAACTGGGGTCGTGTGCAGATGGTAGAGGGAGGTGTGCAAACCTCTACCTGATTGGTTGTAAATATGTATATAAGAAAGCAGTCCCCAGTATGTATTTGTCTGTTGACCAAACCGGTGTCTGGCGCAAGCCTTTGTCCGTCTGTTCCATGTTTTGTACATAACGAAATTTTGCTGCAAGATACAGTGCCTCCTGTTTGGAAGAAACTCCTCTGTGTGTGAGTATCCTTACTGGGGAACAAGGCTGCTGCTGTTGGCTCGCTGTCCTCTGGCTTTTCCGCTGCATTTCTGTGGGGCTGAAGCTCCTATCATCCCCCAACAGTATGCATGCTACTTACAAAAGATCCCCTGCCCTGAGCAGGCAGCTTGATGAGCGGACTATACAACTCTCAAGCACTCCGCGTTTGCATACTGGCTACTCTATTAACAATGCTATCATAATTCAATCATGCAAAATACTGACCTTTCGGAGGCTTTGTCTCCAGCCCAAAACTCATTGTTATCCCCAAGAATGGACTAACCTGCAGCCACATTTTCCCCTATAAGAACCCCTGACTTTGAGCGTCTCGTTGGATCGCTCTTGGCTTCCATCCCGCCTTGCTGTCGCTTTGTCCAGCGAGCCTTCCCCTCAGCTCCTCGTCCTGAGAATCCTTACTTCCACGGACTTCATCTTCAGACTACCCAGGCTTCAGGACAGGTGTAGTATTTCCCATACAAAACCTCCTCTTAAATCCCTCTATCCAACTCCTACCTTTATTTCAGTAGTTCTTCGTGTGAGTGTGTTGCATTCACGTGTTTGACTGTATCTCAATAAAACAACTATTATTATTTATTTCTGTTTGCTCATTGACTCGGCCTGACCCCGTAGACATTGGGTTCAAGATTTCGCTATGTTGCCCTGCCTCTCGCATTGCTAACTAGTGCTCTCAGCTAATTCCCGTTCCCCATTATTTTGAGCACATTTAGGTGTCCCTCCCGGGACCCCCAGAAATCAGGGTAACACAAGATATAGGTTAAACTATATGCAGGTTTTCAGTGACTCAGCATCATTCTTTCAACAGAAGCCTCAGAGAGCTGTGCTGATCTAGATTGCTGTGTTGAAATTCTGCATGGTTTTAAAGTAAAACAGCAAGGCAGATATTCTTACATTTTGGAAAAAGCCTTCAGGTGGTCTCTAGAAGGCTCACATGTTTTTGTTTACTTTTGCAAGGTTTAGCTGATTTTGTTTCATTTCACATGTGCACATTGTTAGTTTTCTGAAACATGTTAAACTACTCATCTGTTTTAATGGTTTAAGAATCTTATCCTTATCTTTTCTGTGCTATTTCTACCTCTGGTAGCCACTTTTTTTGTTAAGAAAGTAACATCTAGGAAGACATCTGCTTCATTAACTGAGGCATAACTCTATAGCATTGCTTTATTTATACCTGCATTCTTTCAAAAGCTGGGATACAAAGTCACTTAAATGATAAGTTTCAGCCTTCTGAAATGCTGTGCAAATGCTAAATAAAAGAAACAGCTCAGTTTCCTGCGCTGTGACCTCATGTGCAAATGCAAACTCCCTCATCTCCCATTCTGGGGGGATGTGAAGAAAATCTTTGTATATGCAGCTTGATCATATCTGCACTGTCAGGAAGATGCAGAACTGCTTCAGTGTACTTCACATGGCTAAGACATGTTCCTCTCTTGAAATCAGATTTTAATTAACTGCCAACATAATAATGCTATTAAATTAAAATGATGGGCATCATACCCAGAACATCTGTGCTATTCCATTAAAACCCCATTCTTCATCACTACACTTCATTATCCTAGTTTGCTTTATTCATAACCCTAGTCTTTTTACGGGTCACATACACAGTCAGTGAGGTTTAACAAACATCTAAAAGCAGGATGGAAAAACAGCTTGCCAGTGATTCAGATAGTACTTTCTCCATGTTACAGCACTGTCTTTTGGATGATCACTCAGGGTGGTTCACCAAGCAAAATATAGCTAAATTGTACCGATATTTGTTTGTGTGTACATACTGGACTTCCTCATTCCTTTGCTGTCTGTGAGTTCTGCCTTTACTCAAATGGAACATGTGCTGCTATACTGACTTTTTAAATTATCTATTTAAAATATTTGTTGACATCAGGGAAATAATTGGATTCTGTTAGGCAAAGTCTCCCACCAGATTGCTTGATGATTTTAATTGGATTGGGAGCGTGGATGCTCCTTCCCCATTATACTGCTGAAAAGGAATGAATTTTGGGACAATTGTTACCCTGTTTACTGGGGGGTCCC
This sequence comes from Cyclura pinguis, assembly GCA_030412105.1. Classification (NCBI taxonomy): domain Eukaryota; kingdom Metazoa; phylum Chordata; class Lepidosauria; order Squamata; family Iguanidae; genus Cyclura; species Cyclura pinguis. Next base: position 128,145,350 of record CM059599.1, read on the forward strand.
ATGAGGGACATCAAAATGTACTCAACAATAGGTGGGGAAGATTAGCTCTGAGCACTGCTTTAGCGTTATGCGAGGCAGGGTAACGTAGCGAGATCTTGAACCCTATGTCTACGGGGTCAGGTCGAGTCAAGGAGCACACAGAAGTTGAAGCAATAATGACGTTTTATTACAAACACAAGCAAAACAGTGTATGCGACACACTCACACAAGATAACTAAAGAAATAAAAGTTTGGTATAGAGGGATTTTTAGAGGGGTTGCTGGTTCCGGTGATACTTCACCTGTCCTGAAGCCCGGAAAAATAGAGAGCGAGGCTGGGGTGCGACGTAGCTCAGCATGTGGAGCTGAGGGGAGGCTTGCCAAGCAAAGCGGCAGCAAGGCGGGATGAAACTCGGGAGCGATCAGAGGAAGGTCTCGGAATCAAGGGTTTTTATAAGGAGAATGTGACTGCAGGCTATGCCGTACTTGGGGGAAAACAATAGACTTGGAGACAAAGCCTCCGAAAGGTCAGAATCTGAATGATTGAGTTATCGCAGAGGTTCTCAATAGAGTAGCCAGTATGCAAACGTGGAATACTTGAGCGTTGTATAGCTCGATCATCAAGCTGCCAGTGCGAGGCATAGGATCTTTTGTAGGTTGCGTGCAGACCTAATTAGAGTACTTGCCTGGAGGTCTCCTAAAGCAGCGAGTCAGCTATTTTCTGGCCTGCCTGTATTGTCTAGGAATATTACGGCTATAATCGGCCGAGCCTGCATGCATGCTTGTCCGGGGGCCTCGCAAGCACGTGGAATGGAATAGATAAGTGAAGCCGAATTATGATATCAAAAGGATATCTTTTAATATCCCCAAAGCTCAGACTAGCCAGGGCAGTAACACAATGGTGGAAGGTGGCTGGGCTCAGTGCCAGTTCAGTTTTCGTAATTGCAACTAAACCCTGGACTCAGAATTCTTTAAGTGTTTGGATGAAATCCAGTTCTACCTTTGAGCTGCCAGAACAGCCAGTGAAGCAGGTTCCCACTCTGCTTTGTGGAAGCCCCACATCTTCTCTGGAGGATTGTGAGCAAGACCAATTTGTACTGGTGGGGAGACCAATGCAATTAATGGGGCCTCATAATTCTGAGAGCCAGTGTCATGTAGTATCAGTGTAGCTTGAGTGTTTGAGTGTAGTTTGAGCACTGGACTATGGACTATGGAGTGAACTATGGCTCTGGAGATAAGGGTTCTAACCCCCACTTGGCCATGGGAATCCACAGGGTGACCTTGGGTAAATCACACTCACTCAGCCTCAGAGAAAGGCAAAGGCAATCCCTTTTTGGACAGATCTTGCTAAGAAAACCCTGTGATAGGTTGGCCTTAGAGTTGCCATAAGTCAGAAATGACTTGAAGTCACACAACAACAACAGTCCTGCATCCTGCTGATGTGTCTTTTTTTTGTCTTTTTGGTTGTCATTATTTGTTGGTTGTTTTTGACATTTGTCAGTGTCAAAGAAAATAATAATGTATACCCAGTTCTACTTTACAAAATACTGAAGAATTGCAGCCAGTCCACATCTGCAGCAAGAGAGAAGTAGGACTAAGGACCAAGTTTGGGAAAGAAAGCCACAGATGAATGAAGAGAGCCAGTAATGTCAACAAGTGGGAGGAAGAAAATGAGGCAATAGGGTGGATGGCGTCAGAAGAAGCCACAAGTAAAATGCAAGACCTTTGAAAACAATGGTAGTAGCTGGAAAGGGAGACCCAGAGGTGATCATCCCACTGTGTCCTCAGCTGCCCAGAAGGAGGAGGAACTACAATTCCTCCACTTTCACAATGTGGTTGATCAGTGTTCCCAACTCCTTGCCAACTCCTCTGCCTCTGAAAGCAACTCTGGGACATCTGACTGGCTCAAATTGACCTGAGAGAGGGACAGCCTCTGGATGTGAGTCAAAGAGTGCAGTCGGGCAAGTGGTTGAGGGGAAGAGGAGGTTTCTGGTTGTGAGTAGCAGTGACTGTGTTTCCCCTCTCCTCACAAGGACTTAAGGAACCTTTAAGGCATAAGCAAACTTCTTGGGCCTGTTTTTTCCCTCAGTGGGACCTCAGTCTGTTCTTAGTTGCCCTGACTGTGGGATCCTCTAGAGCAGATTTTTGAGGAAGGTGGGACTACAGGAGGGAGGCAAGAACATAATGTATATGTTCTGCAGGTGAAAGTCAGTCTACTCTATACTGAATGCAGTCTGATGTCATTTGCACTTGGTACTGTTGGGTGGACTTGCAGGTTTAACTAAAAGTAGTAGCTCCCACAAGGCACAGGTGGGCAAAAGAAAAGGAAATTTTGCACTACTTGTGGATTGCTTGGATTGTTAAGACTTGCATATGCGTGAGTTGGTTTGTTTCTGCACTTAAATATTTCAGGCTCAATGCTGGGTAGACTGCATGAAGTCCCCTAAGGCCATCTGTGCAGCCATCCCAGGTTCCCATAATTCACAACTCAACCCAGAACTGAAGGGGAGGGTTTTAAAAACCATGTTGCCTCCAGATGGCTGGCTGAATACTTCCTGTTTGGAAAAAGAAAGACCTGTTTGGGCCAGAAAAGGGAAAAAAATGCAAAAATACCTGACAATGGGATATATTGCTGCCCCTTCAAGGCTGAGGGCTCTGTTTTGATCTTTCAAACCACTTTGCAAGAGTGCAAGAGATAAAAATGGGAGAATGAGCTCTCTGGGATCTCTGTGGGACTGGACAGTGCCACCAAACTTTTGACAATTGTCTACTTCTAGTCCATTGGAAAATTTCTGCACTTAGATTTTTGTCCGTTTTGGAAAGTCTCTCATACACTCAATTTGGTCTGTTTGAACGAGTTTCTACTAGATGATTTACAAACATCCATACATTTGCCAGTTTTCATCTGCATTGTTTGCAACTTGGAAGTGAAACTTTTCAGCCCCACCGAGCATTAAGCTCCTTGGTTGCATTTGTACAATTACATCTTGGCTTAATAAGCTGAGATATGAACAGACATGTTGCACCTACAATCCAGTTGCTACATACAAGAGTGATATCAAATCAAGACTGATAGGGAGCTGGGAATCCCCTAGCTAACCTAAATGAGTTCAAATCTGCTGGGCCAGATGAACTGCACCCAAGAGAACTGAAGTAACTTGCTGATGTGCTCTCTGAACTACTTGTCATCATTTTTGAGAAATCTTGGAGAACAGGTGAAGAAGAAGGACAAACCTCCTTCTCTTCAAAAAAAAAAGGCAAATAAGAAGGTCCAGGAAACTACAGACCAGTCAGACTGACCTCGGTACCGGGAAAAATATAATTGATTACATGGGAGTCTGTCTGAAAATATCCTGATGACAATGCAGTGATCAGTGGGAGCCAGCGTAAGTTTGTCAAGAACAAATCCTGCCAAACGAATCTTATATCTTTTTTTCAATCAGGTCACTAGTTTAATAGATGGTGGGAATGCTGTGGATGTCATTTATATGGATTTCAGCAAAGCATTTGATAAGGTTATCGATAATATTTTGATTACCAAACAGATTAATTGTGGGATAGATAGGAACACTTTCAGATGGATCCATAATTGGTTGGAAAACTGTGCTCAAAGAATCATAATCTATGGCTGCACTTCAAACTGAAAGGAAGTCTTCAGTGGAGTACCCCAGGGTCCTCTTCAACATTTTTTATCAGTGACTTAGATGATGGGGTACAGGGAAGTTTACAGATGATGAAAAACTGTGAGTGGTGGCTAACATATCAGAAGGAAGGAACAGAATTTAAAAGGACCTGGATAAACTAAGGAAGAAAATGGGTGCAGAAATAAAGAAAATGAAATTCAATGGAGATAAATGCAAAATTCTATATTTAGGCTTCAAAAACCAAATGCACAGGTATAGAATGGGGTTATTGTTGATGATGAGTTGAACATGAACCAGCAGTGTGATGCTGCAGCAAAGAACGCTGTTTTAGCCTGCATTAACAGAAGCATAGTTTCCAAGTCAACGGAAGTAATACTCCCCCTATATTCTGCTCTGGTCAGCTTCATCTGGAGTACCACATTCAGTTGTGGGCACTTCATCGCATGAAGGATATAGACAAGTTGGAGCAGGTTCAGAGAAGGGCAACAAGGATGATAAGAGGTATGGAGAACAAAATATATGAAGAAAGGTTGAAAGAGCTTGGCATTTTCAGCTTGGCATTTTCAGCTTTCAGGATGGAGGGGTGACATGATTGCCCTGTTTGAATGTCTCAAGTGCAGTCACAGAGAGGAGGGAGCAGGCCTGTTCCCTTCTGCCCCAGAGGGTAGGACCAGGTCTAATGGTTTTAAATTATGAGAGAGTAGATTTTGACCAAACATTAGAAGAACCTCTTGACAGTAAGAGGGGTTTGGCAATGCAACGAATTGGCTAGAGAGGTGGTAGAGTCTCCTCCTCCGGATGGCTTCTAAAAGAGGCTGGACAGCTACCTGCTGGAGCAGCATTAGCTGGAGATCCTGCACTGAGCAGTGGGTTGGACTCATTGGCCATGAGGCCTCTTTTATTCACATGAGCAGGAAAACAAGTAAGGAAGCTATAGCTTTCTCATTCATCCAAGTCAGGAAATTATGATTAATGTTTCCCAAGCAAACCAGAATTTGAAGTCATGGTTTAAGGTTGGATTCCATGTTTTGACTTTTTCAAAGTTATTGCCCCCAGTGCTCGTTTATACCTTATCTTACTATGCCAAGATGTGATTGTATGAACATATAAAAGCTCCTGAACTGTGGAAGCAATGGGCTGGGTTAATTAAAATACTGAAACAGCTTTTTTCAGCCTGATCTGCTAGAGATATTTCTGGACTAAGACTCCCATCAACTGCAGCCACCATGGATAATGGTTGGGACATCCAAAAGTTCTGGAAGGCATCACCTTGGGGATAGTTGTAGTAGGTACTAACACACAGTCAGAAGAATGAAATCAAATCCTTTGGGGAACAGAGCTGATTTTCTTCCCAGTGGTATAGAACTCAAGGCTACATTAATGCTGAAAAAGAATGCTAATCTTTTAATAGCTTTTGTTACCAGTGATAGTTCCTTCTGTTGGTATTGGGCAAGGCCACTCTGAAATGAATGCTAATTTGAAAAACTTCTCTTGTTTTCTCAATTAGAAATCCCTGTTTGCTTTATGGCTTCATCTTTAGAAGCGTCCTGTACCAGCTGCAAATGCAGAGAAAAGAAACAAACTGGGTTGAATTAATCAACTGGGAGGGAAAGGGTAGATTTTGGCCTGAATCCAATTCTGGGAGCCTTTCCTCACTACGCTGTTATAGTGCTATTATTCCACTTTCAGCATCCTGTGGAATTCTGGGTTTTGTAGCTTACTGAGGCTAAAGAGCTCTCTGGCTGAGGATTCTAAATGCCCCTCCCTAAACTGCAAACCCCAGGATTTCATAGAATTTTGAAAGTTGAACTATAACAGTATAGTGTGGAAAGGCCCCTAGTCTGAAGAAGAGCAGACTCAATTGAATCACTGAAATCTACTTAAATGTTTTGGCTAAGCATTCAGCAGTTGAGTCTCTGGGTCTACTTCAACTGGGCGTAGCAATTCACTTTAGGCCAAGCATTGAAATGCCATACCTTCCAACTGTCCTACTTTGGAAGGGACAGTCCTGATTAATTTTCTGTCACCTCACTTCTTCAACCGTTTTTAAAATGTCCCACTTTCTTTCTCCACCTCCCACTTTTTCCCTTTGTCCTCTGCTTATTTCCATTGTTGCAAGCTGAGTTCAAAGTGCAAAAAGTAGTTTGCGTTAAACTAAACTTAGCAGGGAGGAAAGGAAGGGCCAAGTCTTGTTCTTTCCAGCAGGCTCAGGCAAAAGCAAGCTGCTGCAGCTTCTCTTAACTTGTGTGCTCTTCCTCATTAATAACTTCTGCTATCTTGACCACACTCTGTTGTTGCTTGTCATATGTGCCCCAGTCTTCATTTGGAAACACTAGAGGATATGAAATTCTGTGGCGTTCCAAATGCTGTTGGACCCATTGGTTATACTGGCCAGGGCTGGTGGAATTTGCAGTCCGACAATATCTAGAGTGCCACACATTTCCCACTCCAAATTTAGGACTTTATATTGTTATTAATAAAAATCACCCTCATCTCAAATGCATGAAAATACCTACAAATTAAATTAAACAAGATTTTGCAATGAGGGATGGGGAAGATGGAGAGTGCTTTTGGTTTGTTCCAAAGAGACTTTCTCTTTCAAGGTCACAGACTTTTTCTTTTCTTTTTGTCTTCTTGTCTTTTTCTAACAGGATCATGGACTTAAAAAAAAACACCTCTGCTTTTCAGAGCCATGCAGTTCCCTAAAGCTCCGATTTGTCTTCCATTACAGCTGCTCTCCTCTTCACCTACTGTAACTAATCCCATCTCTTGTGCAATCTAGCCTGTTGCTTAGGCTTGAAGACTTGGAGAAATAGGAAAAGAGCAAGAAATTGAGAGCTTATTTCAGCTTTACCTAAGACCAATTGTATAAGTTCTTTATAACAAACTCACTAAAAGAAATGATTTGACTTAACTTGCCAATCCTCTGTGCATAGAGAACGTTCCTTAAGCAAACATTTGGGGTAGATACATGGTTGTTCTAGTCTATGTCTTAATCCATAGTAGATCACTGCACAGGTTTCAGTTTTATGTGTGCCTGCGTCTCATTAAAACAGGTCTACTGAGGGATACAATTGGCTGAGGAAAGCATCTTCTGTATTTCAGAAGGCTTTGCTTTAGAAGGGCACACAAACCTCATTAAGGCAGTACTTGCAGGTCAGCAAAGTGAACATTAAAATATATAAGAATAAAGTGAAGTAAAACCAACATTTCTAGCTTGATTGACTGACTGTGCTATAGTAGGCTATGTATACAGTTTGCTATGCCTTTTTTTTGGCTGGCATTTATAGAACAACAATGTGAAAAGAACTTTCTTTGTTCCCAGTGGCATGGGATAACATTTAGCAGAATTTTCAAATATTAAAATATGTAATGCAAAATTTTTGAAAGGGCTTGGTGTGGAACGTTGGATGAAGGAATACAGAATTTTGTGGTGAAGTTGTCATGAATGGAAAACTAAAGATTAGAACTATATCATCATAATATGAAGCTATCAACATTCACAGAAGTTATGTACTTCAGAGGGCTTACTTAATTGAGAGGACATCTGTGCATTCTTTATGGTCTTGTTTATGCAGGTGACAACGAATGAGAATCAAATTCTCTCCATTATTTTAAGATAAAAATGGATTGCTTAGATATAATAAAGCATAACATAGGTACTTCCATGGGCTTTGATTTCCCAGTAGTTAGATTATATCATCACATCAAGAAAAAGAAACTGAGAGAACCAAGCCTGGGAAGCTGGGGGGAGGGGGAAATCCTTGAACATTTTAAAACTTAGATCCTATAAGTGAAGCTGGGATAGCTATAATTTTATGATTTATTTATAAAAGTTTTATATTTAAAAATGCAGTTTCCATCTTGGAGGGAGGAATGCTAACTTTCTAGAATGTGTATAATTTTCCCTTTCTGCAGTTAACCAAAAGACTACATTGTTCCCACTAGCAGTGTGCTTGTGTTGTGAGTTAGATCAGCAAAATGGTGTGGAAGGAAGGAAGCCTCTGGTGGTGCTTTCTTGACCAAATTGCAACCATATCTCCCATGGCTGCACTAGTGTTTTCATTTTTTTAAACAAAATTGGGAAGATAAGTCACTGATCTCCTAGCTTAATGTATTATTAGATCATGAATTTTCTGTCTTCTGTACCATTCCTTGGGAGCAAATTAGAGGTTTCCCCTTCACTGTGTTTTGTTAACCAGTTTCAGAACTATGATTAAGGCCATTTCCATGTTGCATCACAGTCCTGTGATGGAGATGCAATGGGAGCAGTCTGTGGGTTGTGCTTTCACACAACATTGTTGTGGTCCTGCAGCCAGCATGTCTCCCACATGTTGCATGTGGGGATATTTACTTGATGGAAAAAAACTCCAGTAAGTGTTCATGATCACGTGACACTCCTGTTACCCTGGCCATGCAGAAGGAGCAGAAGAGCGATCGTGTGCTTCCTTTCTCAGCACAGCACGGAAAAGAGGCTGGCTCCACTGCGGAAGGCGGGCGCATGTTGCTCGTGCTCCCTTCTGCTGGGAGCCAGCCAGGTATGGAGGGGAGCACTTCCGTCATTCTCCCTTCCTGGCAGAGGCGCTCCCAGGATCGTGACGGGACATCATCAGGACCCAGTCAGATGTGGAAATGGCCTATGATTCAACCATTTAAGATTCAGTCATGGAGGATAACTGAATTTCTGTCTCAGAGGTTTCTTCTTAACTAGAGTTTGTTAACTTGTTTCATGTCCCTGGTCAGGAAGGAACCCAGATTACCATTAGCCATAAAAGGGATGTGTGTGTCTGATCAGGTGACTTTGATCAGAAATTGAGATTATGCAAACAGCATGTGGAGAAACAGCCCTGGTCTGAAGCAGAATATTGTACTATGCACATAAAGGTTTATATTACATTGGAAAGTGGGCAGTGACAGGGTTGAACAGCCACAGAAAAAAAGAGAGTGCTTGGAAGTGAGGTTCCTGTCTGGGGAAGATACATTGTATATAGGCTAATAGCTTTTTAATGATTCTGATATTTTAGCTGCCAGTTTTACCTTTGACATTTTAGGTGTACAGCGGATGCAAATTGTGTGCCAGTGACTGGGCAATGGACAACATTCTGTGAAAGCTGACTCAACTTGGAATGTTGGGCCCCTCAAATCTTATTGGACACTTGAGGGGCAAAGACGGCTGGGACATGTAAAAAGTGATTCAAAGCCACCAATGAGTGAAGCAGCTGTGAAGAAGTGTGGAGAAGACAGAGTGACAGAGGAGCCCAGTAAGAAGAAAGAATTAAAAACTGAAGAAGCCAGGCATTAGGTGGGACCAGAACTGAAATCTGATAAGACTGGAGAAGGTCTGCGCCAGAAAGATAGAGAGGAAGACTCTGTTGGCAGTAGCCCTCACAATGGCTGATATCTTGAGAAGGATGGAAGAACTAGGCTTGGCTGCTGGACCCAAGGGAGGACAATCCGAGAAGAGATCAGTGGTGAGGTCCTGACCAGACCAAACACGAAGAGACTGCCCATAAGCTTAGTGGGGTGGAGTCTGACAGCGGAACTGTCTGCTTAATGAAAAAGGGAATATAACTTTAGCCTATCTTTAAGTGATACTGTATGTGTCAGTTAAACAGCCCTATGAGCCATATCTGTACTTTCAATGTGTGAAGGAGTTTGTCTGAATCTATCTCATGCTAAAGGATAATGCCAGTGTGAGCCATTGCTAAAGTTAAGGCTGCAAGGATGAGGGAGAGGGAATTATGTAGGTGAGAGAAAGAGAGGAGCCTGTGGTATCTTCTAATGTATGATGCTTAAGCAGTGTAGAAGGAGAACTAAAGTAAATCCAAAAAAGTTTTTCCATTTGTTCAGCCTTTTGCTTAAGGGTGAGAACTGGTTTGGAACTTACTGACTATAGGATTGTTGGACCATCTATAACTAGTGCTTACTAGCTATCTATCGTCCCCTGCCTCCCCCCAGCAGTTCTCAGATACAAGGACCTACATTAGAGGACCATTAGTGAGCCTGTCACACCATACAATCATAGCACTATGATTCTACTTTAACTGCCATATCAGAGGCACCAAAGGAGAATTCTAAATGCCTGTCCCTCAGTTGTCAATCCTGGGATTCTATAGGATGATGCCATGCATTTAAAGTGAAATATTGTGCTATAACCGTGTAGTGTGAAAGGACATAGGGTTACATCTACATCAGCCAGACATCCTGAGCAGAGAATGTCCCAGGAAATTGTCTCAAGGTATTTGAAGCTGAATCAAGGCTAGCCAAGGTGGCTATAAAGCAGTGGCAGCTGATGGCATTCACTTTATTGGGGCAGTAGATCTGTTCTGGGTCTACGTCTGAACTTATCCAGAGCACTGAACCACATCTCCAAAGTAGGTTCAGTTCCTTGGACAGCCCCTTTGAAGTCCATGTTAAAATCTGGCATGGTTTCACCATCCTGCTGATACAGAAGGCACCAAATGCTTCAGCATAAGAGACTTCCTCGTATACAAACTTTCAGATCATCCTCAAAGTGAGGCAACTTTCTCATGCAGCAGGAGTTAGGAAGCAGCAGCAGCTCCCTAGCTTTGACTCCTTAGCCACCAATCTGTCCCCACCATTAGAGAACCAAGCTGTGTGTGTCATAGAACCAACCTTCATCCTCTAAAGTGGTGTTTTGCTCTGGGCTCTGCTGGAGATCACTGTCTCATCTTCGGTAGAAGTGAAATTCAACTGGCAATTCTGTCAGCTTTCTGTATATGGAACAGTGGAGGAGACGCCATCTTGTCTTTGCCCCAAACGAGGCAGCAACATTTATTGGCCAAATTTATTGGTTCCATCTTGGCCTCTAAATTTTAAAATCTGTGTGTTTAATTTTGGGCTGATAATAATCCAACTATGTTGTCATATTTTATGCTTCTTCGGATTTTATGGTTTTATGTTTTATTTTGTATTTAAATTGTTACGTTTGCCCAGAAAATATGATTATATGAGGTGCCATGAAAACATTATAAATCAAGATATCTGGTCAGTTCTTCAACAAGAAACTGCCTGCAGACCGCGTTTATTTATCCTAGTAATGTGTAAGCTAATTTGTAGCCTTCTCTTAAATTGCTAAATATGCTTCACAGAACAGAAAGGAAGAAGTGATAATAATAGCTACTGATTTGTTGCATGTCTGGAAATAAAAGGCCCTTGATTGCTAAATTCTGGACTCCTTAAATGTAAAGCCTGTATGATAAGTTTCAGCAAAGGTTTCTACTCTTCCCCCAGTTTCTTTTCTTCATCTTCCTCCTTCTTCCTCATCTAATCTAGGAGTTTGATCTTGATTCAAATTCTGAAGCTGGTTGTTTATGGAAATCCCTTTAATCTGGGATTTTTTTTTTTGAAAAATACTAACAGTACTAGAATTACTATGTGTTCTGTAAGATTAATCTAAACAACCAGCATATTGTAACTCCACCACTGTCTGCACTGAATATTGTGAGAACTGAAACCAAGCAGCGCAGATACTGTTGCTGCTGTCTCTATTTCTCCCCTCAGAAAGGTAAGGAGGAATCCCTGGGAGTTGTTGCATATTCAGATTCACAGAAATTGGAGCTGTTTCTTTCTTAGTTTTCTTTTGAATAAATAAGTGCAGTATAGCTAGAGCAAGGAAAGCATTGGAGTTACATACATAACAATGTGTACTCAATATAATAATTGGACATGTATGAATATTAAAAGGCAACTTGCTTGCAGCAAAATTTGTTTATGGTTTCTTCAGTAACTATCCAATATTAATTGGGAATTTCTCTTATCAGCATGGTGCACAAGCTCTGTCTCCAGATGATTTCACAATAGGATTTTGGATTTAAAAATGCCAGTCCTGGGCAAACTTCATGAATGACTCTAAGCTCCTTTGTGCATTTAGGTGCCCTGTATACATATCATGAAAATTAATCATGATAGCTAAAACTCTCTATGCACTAAATGGAAATGAATTATAATGAGCCACCAAACTTGTTGGCACCATGTACTGGTGCTGAGTGGATTTGCCCAGTTGAAATAGACACTTCGCAGAGAGTGGCAGTGCTGAAGAATCATCGCATGCGGAGTCAAAACTTTTAGAAGGTAAAAGGCGTGGCAGCTGCTGCAAACTGCAGGCACCAAGATGCTGGTTGGAACTGAATGTTCAGATAGTATCGCAGGTTGGGAGCTGAATCCACTGAGGATCACCTGTTCTCAGACATATCTCCCAGAACACTCCTTTCAGCACCTGTCAGAGAATGAGCATAGCATGCTTCTGCTTGGTATCAAATCTTGGTTTGGGTCGAACATTTAAACCAACATTATTATGTGACATGAAACTGAGAGTACAAGGAAAGGATAGATGCGGATAGATGAGGACGAAATGTGTAGGCACATAACCTTTTTCTTGAATGACAAACTAAGTCTGAGGTATTGACTAACTGAAGTACTCTATATCTGGGGTAGTGGCAGATCGTTGTAGTGACTAATAAGTTGTAGTAACTAAAAACTGTGTCTTGTCTTGTGGCAAACCAGATTCCCATGGGAAGATCACAGAGGCTATGGCTTTTTCCCATAGTTCTTTTCTAGCAGTTGGTGTTCAGAAGCACGACATGCTGCTTCTGATATAGGGCTTGTATGTACTGATCATGACTAGTAGGCACAGAAAGCTTATATCTTCCATGAAGCTGCCTGATCCTGTTTTAAAGCCACCTCCCTCTTTAAAGTCAATGACCATCCCATTTTGTGACAGCAAATTATATCGTCTGAAATATGTGCTATGTGAGGAAGTACAGTTACTTCTGAATCAATGTCATTGAGTGACTCTGAATATAAGAGCTAAAAAATAAAAATGGTTCTAATCCCCTGTAGGTAGTAGTATATTTTCATGGTGTATGATAACCCTGAATAATCTTTATTTACACTGTGATGCACAAACACCAGCATTTCATGATCTGAGCAAAGTGGAATCTCAGCCAGCCATTTCACAGTGAGGCATCCCTTCGTTTGGACCACAGCCCACCCCTACATAATAATATTAAATGACTTAACAGTTTCCAGTTGTGCAGCTACTTGTTGTAACAACTAGCACTTTGAACTAAGAACAGCAAATTTAAAGCCAGGGATTAAATGTGAAAGGATAAAGAAATGCTTCTCTTCTGATATAAAATTCAGAATATGTTGTGTTTTCAGGAGCTTTTGAATGTGCACATTTCATTTCGCTCCAGTTCTACTAAAAAAATATAGATCAGCTCTAGCGACACTCTGTGTTTCTCAAACAAGAATTTGAACAAACAGGCACTGTGGAGCAACAGTTATTTTAAAAAGGTAGCCGTGCTGTCTAATTCCTCTCAGGATAGGTTGCTTGCCTTGTGCCAGCAGTCTGGAGGGAGCTGAGGGCTGCCAAGTGGGGTTAGAACCAAAGAGCCGCAGGGATCACAGGGCTGACCAGAAAGCAGAAGCAGAGAACATGCTCTCTAAGAGAACTGAAAGCAAGACCAGAGGTGCTAGAGACACTATTTCTCACGTAGGCTAGGCTGCCTGACAAAGCTCCTGCTCAATCTCCAAGAGATTCCCTATGCTCTATCCAAGGCCCACATGATGCAATAGTTTGAACATTGGGCCAGGACTCTTGGAAGTCAACGTTCAAATCCCTGCTCATCCATGGAAGCCACAGGGCAAGTCACACTCTCAGCCTCAGAGGAAGGCAAGAAAACCCTATGATAGGTTTGCCATAAGTCAGAAGAGAATTGAAGGCACATTAACAACAACTTCCACCAGAGGAGGAGATATTGGCCAGCTTGGGTGGGTGGAGCCAGCCCTGATCTGAAAGGTTCTTCCCTGAGGCACTACAGTAACATGGCTTACCACAAGAGGAAATGGTCATCCATTCATGACAGTGCCTGAGAAATAAAAGATTCCTTCCTTGTACAGTATAATGATTCAAGGTGGTCAGATACCTCAAAAGTTTTACTTTATTTTAAACTTCAAGACACTTTAGTTTGCCTTTTAGCCATAACAATTTAAATTTTAAACAAATATTAAAATAACGGAAAATGAGATACTGCAATAATAACATAACCAGAATCCAATTTACCTTCTACAAGATGAGTATCATAACAGTGTTTGCAACTTTTAGCTCCAGTACAGTGCAAATTGATCACTTTGTGTGAAATCCCCTTATTGCTATCTGAAGCAAACAATATAATTCTTACAAATTAGACTGATGAGCCTGACTAAACATTCACCAACACTAAAACTTCTATACTTAAAAAGAAAGAAATGTTCCCCTAGTATTTCTGGAGGTGGGATCATAGAACATACAACCAGGCCATAATGGGATAATGGAACAAATGCAACTGGTGACATTAAAATCTTTCCTGTAATAACAATCAAACAGACTAGTTAAGGAAGTCCGTTGCCTCTTAACTAAAAGAAATCCTTTCTTAATAGAAGTTTAGAAAGATCCAAAAGGTCTAATAGTTTCAGATCCCCGCACAATAGATGTCATCAACAAGAAATCATTTGAAATAAAAGATGTCACCTTTGTTGCTAAAATATTTTATATTCAGGTTTATTTCTTATTTTTTTAAATAACCACTCATACTGTCAGGGACAGCCAGCATAGTGGAGTGGAACCCTAGAGACAGGATTCAAATCCCCACTCAGCCATGGAAAATCACTGGGTGACCCTGGGCTATTCATTCTCTTTCAGCCTCAGAAGAAGGCAAAGGCAAACCCTCTCAGAACAAATCTTGCCAAGAAAACTCCATGATAGATTCACTTCAAGGTCACCATTAATCGGAAGTGGCTTGAAGGCACACAATAACAACATTGTCAGGAATCAACTGCCTAGTCAGGACCATACTGATAATATCCTTTAGGTAAAAAATAGCACAGATGCAAGAATGCTTACGTGCTTGGAAAATAAATTCCTTCAGACAGAAGATTAGTCAAAGATTCAGGCTGGTGTTTGCATATACAATGAAAATTGTGGGTTGGATCCAAATGCCTACTCCCATACATGATATTCTTCTAGTTTTGGAAAGTTTCTGATCTTTTTGGTGGTAAGCAAAAACATCTTTTGCCAGTTTCGTCTTCTCCTTACAAATCTTTGTGTCCTGTGAAAATCTTTTTCTCAAGTAGAGGAACAAATTTTTAGGAGGTACAAGAATTTGCAGGACGAAGAGGATCAAGAAATACTGTCTCCATCACTCCTTCTTCTGGGAGGAGCAGAGCTCCACTCAGACAATGCTTCTAGTTTAGATCCAATTCAGTTGTTAGCAGCATGGAACCTCAGTGCAGATTTACATTTTGAGGAGATGTTATTGTTATTGCCTTCAAGTCATTTCTGACCTATGATGACTTTAAGGCAAACCTATCATGTGGTTTTCTTGGCAAGATTTGTTCAGATTTGTCTTTGCCTTCCTCTAAGGCTGAGAGAATGTGCCTTGCCCAAGGTCACCCAATGGGTTTCCAAAGCTGAGCAGGGATTTGAATTTTGGTCTCCTGGAGTCCTAGTCTAATGCTCAAACCACTATGCCATGTTGACTAAAATGTCCATAAAGATAATTGACATTTAGTTAGCCCATTGGCAGGGATCCTTCAACCCAGAGGCTGAATCTGGCTTGCCAGGCATGTTCATCTAGCTCCCCTCCCCACCTCTCCCCATTAGGTCATGCCCCTTTGCAGCCATGTTCCTTTTCTGCAATAATTTGGAGATTGAAGAATAGATCAGTCTCAACCTGTATTGCCAGATCTCTTGATCGTTCTCTCTGTATGGGGAAATAGTATAACTTGACTAGACAATGGAAGCAAAGATGGAACCAAATGATGGAACAGCAATATTAATGATGGAACCAAAATAGTCACATAACTGTGAATATTTTGTGAACATTTATCACATATGCAACAGCTGTGCAATGTTGAAAAATAACATGTCCCCCCCTGCAACCAGCCTCCAGTGCCAACAGTTTCTACTGATCTGTAGGAGCAAATGTTACACTACAATTGTTATGAATGAAGAAGCTGATCTTTTTTTTTCAAAGGACATTTGTGCTCTGGTTCTTATAGCTTTTACATTTTGTAATTTTACACATGCCAATATAGTGCCTCAATAGTATGGTGCATAATTGTCTTGAAAACTTACCTACCCCTCTTTTGAAATCATTGTCATTCAGTTGGAATTGTAAGTGTTCTTTCCTTGGAAGGTCCTTTAAAAGCATTTAACTCGCATGGAAATCAGGCCCTTTGATAATCTTTTTATAATTAATTAGTGCGGTGCCATTAGAGCACGGTATTTCCTATCTGTCATGGTCATGGAGAAAGACATAATGTCAGCTGTGGTAGCTGATTAGATCGTTCTAACTGGTTTCTGAGAATTAGTGTGGTTCGTATTTATAATTACTTTCCCCTAAGTATTCCACCATTTTGAATCTAATTGAAGAAATTAATATCCATGCTTAATAGATTTGAATAAAAATAGGGCATAAATCATTTCTGGCCTGAGTTCCATGAAGTCAGTGGCACTATTCCAGAAGGAATATTTCTCAGCTGTTTATACTTATTCCCACCTGAGTAAAGCTCAGAGGGAAGTAGTTTAATTATTTGACAGAAAGATACTTGTGTGTTTGGGTTTGAATGTAGGAAGAAGGAACATCTATAACCCAGATTATGTCTTTACTTTACCTCTAAACTGTAGTGTATATTCTTGTTTATGTATAATTCTGATATTCAGTCATTATAAGCATAATGTCTTTGAAAGTGGTGGGAGCAATCAGCTATAGCTCCTGTCTTACTAAGATATTACACACTGGAAGCAGGATTATGTCTGTACATATGGACTGGTCAAGAATCCTTCTTTTTTAAAAAAAATCGTTGGCTTTTTAATTGTGACATAAACATATAAGATTGTATGATGTGGTTCCATGAGGCCTTTTTAATAAGCCTGATTGTCTTGTGTGTGTGTGTGCACGTGCGTGTGCGTGCGTGTGCGTGCGGGCATTCTTGGGAGTTTATGCCCCTAGCACTAAGAATGGTTTCTCTGGGAGGTTTTACCTGCTGCTTTGAAGCCATTTCCACATGATGGGACTGTGCCACTTTGGGGACAGGATGCCAGTGGTCGGCTGGTCATGATTCCACGTGATGTTGTTGCTGGCCCGCTGCCATCCCATCCCCAAACATCGCACTCGTGTGATATTTGCAAAATGGAAAAAAATGCATTTTGCGCCTACAATTGTGAGGTACTCCCATACTTACCATCATGTGGAAGGGTAGGGAAATGTGATGACAACACTTCCTTTCATAGCGCAGCATGGGAAGTGCCCAGTTGCACTGAGGAAGAAAGAGGCAGGGCCATCGCGCTCCCTTCTGCAGGGAGCCAGCGAGGTGCGGAGGGGACTGTTCCTCCTGCACTCCTTTCCCCTGCCGGGACTGGCGTGGGACAACGTGCAAGGATGTTGTCGTTCAGAAATGGCCTGAGTCTCTTTGAAAAAGACCATTCTTCCCATTCTACAGATTTTCAAAAAGCCATTTTCAGGAAGGAGGAAGAAGTATGAACTGTGTATGAATGTATGTTCTTTGTGTCCTTGTGTGCTGTGTTTGTACATGATTATATATTTCTCTCTGTCTCTCTCTCTCTCTCTCTCTCTGTGTGTGTGTGCGTGTGCGCATGAATCATACCCTCCAACATTCCACAGGTAAAAACTTGGACACGTGTGGCCGAGCAGCATCAGAGTGTGATCAAGATGGCAAACATTATTAAAGAGGAAGAACATGCAAGCTAGGAGAGATTGCAGTAGTTTGCTTTCACAGGTATGTCTGGTGGGAACACAGGAGTGGGCCTTCTCAGTGGCTGCTCCCAGGCTCTCGAACTCCCTCTCCAGGAAAGTTAGACTGGTACCCTCCTTACTTTCTTTCACAGACATGTAAAGACTTCTCTGTTCTAATAGGCATTTGATGATTGATTGTATAAGGCCCATCCCATCTAAATAATGTGCTGGAGTTTTCTGTTTCTTGTGCTTGTGTGTATGTTTAATGGCTTCTGTTTTTTAAATGGTTTTAATTTTTTTGATCAGTTAATCGGTTTTTAACTTTTATATTTTGTGAATTTTTAACCATCTGAATTACGTGATGACATATTATGTTATTTAAAAAATACCTCCAATTAAAAAAATACCTCCAATCACTACTCATAAAGTAATGGGTGTACCAATATATATCAATTTACCCTCAGTCAAGTGTATGTGTGTGTGTGTGTGTGTGTGTGTATTCCCTAAAACTCTTATCATTTCACTCATATTTTACTGCAACTTAATATGTTGATTTAAATCTTTTTGTCCCGCTATCTCAATAATTTCGTGCAGCGTAAATATTCTATCATTTCATCTTAATTCTTACATTTTATGCTCCTCACAAAGTCATTATCCTTAATACAGCCATCTAATTTCTTATAACTTTTCTTTATTATCCTTAAAATCTTGTACTTAATCCTCAGTTCCAGCAATTGCTAATTTTCTCCATTTGGATTCCCATAGAGGGGATATTATTTTCCATTCATTCAAG
The DNA here is from genome assembly GCA_030412105.1 of Cyclura pinguis. Taxonomy (NCBI): domain Eukaryota; kingdom Metazoa; phylum Chordata; class Lepidosauria; order Squamata; family Iguanidae; genus Cyclura; species Cyclura pinguis. Next base: position 128,163,525 of record CM059599.1, read on the forward strand.
AGTATTATCTGTTAATAGAATAGCAGATAGTAGAACCATCTTTTTTTTTAATGTTATGAGCTGCTTTGAGTCCTGAACTGGGAAAAATGTCAGGATCATCATCATCCCATAGGGAAGGGCAAGATTCTGTCCCCTTCTCTCTTCTCTCTCTGCTGAGTACAAATTACTAAGAAGAGAGGAGGAAAGTGAGAGGAGGAGGAGGAGGAGGAGAACGAAAGCAGCTGAAAAAGTACGGTGACAGAAGATTAATTAGGACTGTCCCCACCAGATTGGAAAATTGGGAAGTATGATTATATATGTGCCTGAATGGGGTCTGGGCAATGATGCTGTGAAGGGACACATAAGAAGTTCCAGCCAGTTTAGTGAGTACATCCCCCTATTTTGGGATAGAGTAGCAGGTAGGCTCCAACCCTTGCTGCAACTGCTATACCACAATGAGTTGTTTTGTGCAGGTCCAAATAATTTGAACTAGATGGTCCTCAAGGAACTTTTGGGTAAACTGAGCTTCCATCTTACCCATTCATGCTTTCCAATATTTCACAAATAAAAACCAGGACATGTGGAGCTGAGCAAATTCAGAGTATGGTCAAAAGGGCACAGCAAGAAGAGGACAACAGTTATTAATGAGGAAGGATGGAGAGAAGTACTATTTAAAGTAGAGGAGCCTTGGAATTTATGTACTGAGTTTGGAAAGTCTGAAAAAGGGAAATAAAAAAAATCCCAAATTGATAAATATACTACTCTGTGTGTATGCATGCATGCACATAGTATGATTAACAATAAATCTAAATAAATAAAAACATTATTCTAACATCAAAATGCCGTGATCAGACCTGCTGAAAATTTCAGCTTTGTCTCAAATCCTCTGTCTGAACTCTGTATTCATACCCATGCCCTCTGTCCAATGCACCTTATGGATGAAGTCAAATCAACAGCTTGTGGATAGCATAACACTCATGTGGTCACCTTAAGCCAATCATACCTTCTCAGCCTACCCTACTTCACAAGATTGTTGTTAGTATAAAAATGGGGAGGGGGAGTAGTGGGGAAAGCCAATGTGTGATATATTTGGCTTCAGGAGATATGTGCAATGGAATTAGCTAAGAAAGGTATAGCTGAAAAAAACATGACTGCCTTAAAGAAATATGTGTATCTTGATGGCTTTCTGGAATGCCTCAAGCTACAATTCTGTACACATCTACCTAGGGATAAGTCCCACTGAACTCATACATATGCATATGACTGCCTTGTTAATGTAAATGGAATATTGCTCTGCAGAAAAAAAAAAAGCTTTTCTCAGTGTAAGTAGACTGTAAAATCTCTCCCAAAGCTGAACCTTTACTAAATTAACAGGTCCCCCCCCCCCCCACTGTGGCACTGTACAGCCTTGGGACACACAAATGATGAGTAAATGCAAAAGGAAAGGGATAGAGAGAAGTAACCTAGTAAAACTAAACCTTAAATTATTAGAGTTAGGCAAATCTCAAAAAGAAACTAAAATCTGAATTGAAGGAAGGAAAAAATTCACACTAGGAATTATGCTTCTCTGAGATATTGATTCTATTTTAGGGAAATTGGAGATGAGGGGCACCAGTGTGTCCGTTAGAGAGACCAAGTAAGACTGGTGCACAGTTTGAGGATACTATAATTGAAAAAGTCCCTGTTTGTTTGTTTTTTACAAAGCATCCACTTCCCCTGTTTTTTTTTTTTTTTTTACAAAGCATGTTTATTCCCTTTGTTAACCTTAACAAGCAATTTGGAGCCAGTCAAGGTAAGATGTTCTGCTCCAAAGCTCTCTCTTTCCTTTTTGCTGAGTTGAGTGCAAACTACTTTTGTACTTTGAATTCAGTTTACAGCAAGTGAAGTAAGCTGAAGATTCAGGAGAAAGGTGAGAGGAAGAGACATTTTAAAAGCTGCTGAGCAAGTAGGATGGGGGAGGATTAATTGAACTAGGCCTGCCAAACTGTTACAGGTGGAAAGTATGCTTCTTTTGCCTTGGAAAGGCACAGAAAACTGTTCTCTTCTATAAATTTTTAAACTCTGTTTAAGAGTTAAATTCACTTTTAATTCAATGACTCACTTTTAGTTGTATATACACAAACTATTTTTATCTATCTGTATAATTTTTTAAATCTATGTCCTTGTGGTTTTTGGTTTTAGCAGAATTTTAAATTGTCTTTTTAATTTACATCAGCTCAGTTGCTATTTCTATATGTAATGAATAGGTAGTTAAATATAACAATAGCAACAACAAGTAATTGCTAAGTAAAGCATTCTTGCATCTTCAGTCAAAAGTACAGAACATTGATATGATAAATTTTGGTCATCACACTTTAAAAAAAAGCACCAATAAGCCAGTAGTGTATTAATAGTTACATCAGTGTTATTTTTACCTAAATAAAAAGACACCATTAATGATGGATTCTAACTATTACTAATTCTGAAGTGGAGAGCAGCCTCTAATAATCAGCAAGGAAAATGGATTAACGTTTCCATTTATACCCCATTAAACACTTGTTAGTGTCGGATATTAGATGGTTATTCCAGGATCTATATTTATGTAGGTAGGATTTGTCAGTCACGTTTGTGAGACTTTTCAGAAATAATGCTCATGCTGTCAAAATCTGCAGTACCATTTTCTAACTTTTTCTCATCACTCCACAGTGAGCGGCAGTAGAGAAATGAAGTTTTGAAGCTCTCACGTCACTGTGTTCCTTATAAAGAGGCTAGACAATCTGAAAGCCCAGTGGTCCTCAAGATCGTTATTGTTAGCTTGAAATAATCATACAGATGAAAATGGAGGGAAAGACATGCTGTGCTGTAGCTTGAGTGGAAACAAGATTATCCTTCTCAGCTGACATTTAGTACTCCTTCAAATGAAAAAATATATAGTTAGTGTTTATTGTTTAAGCAAGGAGTTTTACAATGGAACAGGCTGATGCTTAAGTGCTGACAGAATTTCAACACATCAGGCACTTCAGCAGAGGTTTTGAAGTGAGCATGTTGTATAGCAGGTGTTATTACGATCTAGAAATATTGGCAATGGATAAAAGTCTAACTCACTTGGTGTGCCACTTGTTTTTTGCCCCTTGAGGAAAAAGAAGTAAAGAAGTTTGGAAAAATCTCCCTCCTTTGTGAATTTGTTAGTGCCACCCTTTCTCCTTGGGAAACGTCTGCCAACAACCCACTTCTTTGACACTTTCTCAGCCCACACAATTTCACTTCTCTGGCTCTTTTTATTATGATTCTTTTACCACATCCCCATTTTTCATTGTCAGCCATTTCTGACTTCCCAGGGCTCTTTAATACTGCACAGTTACAGTACTATAATTCCACTTTTACTGCCATACCTAGATCCTCTGTAGTCTTTGAACATTTCCGCATGACACTCTTATAGCGCGATGATTCCATTTTCAACCTCCTATGGAATCCTGGCTGCCTGGCCCCTCTCGAAACTGCAAACCCCAGGATTCCATAGGAGGTTGAAAGTGGAATCATTACGCTATAAAAGTGTCATGCGGAAATGGCCTTTGAATTTATAGTTTGGTGGGACTCTAGAGTTCCCTGGCCAAGAATTCTAAATGCCCATCCCTAAACTACCAGTAGAGAGCCAGTGTGGTGTAGTGGTTTGAGCACTGGACTACAGTCCTGGAGGCCAGGGTTCAATTCCCTGCTTAGCCGTGGAAACCCATTGGGTAACCTTGGGCATGTCACATACTCTCAGCCCCAGAAAGCCCCATGGTAGGGTCACTTTAGAGTTGCCATAAGTTGAAGGCACACAACAACAACCCACAAGACAACAAACTCCCAATTCCAGGATTTCCATAGGATGGAACTATGGCAGTTAAAGTGGAATCATAGTGCTATAATTGTGCAGTGTGAAAAGGCCCCTAGTTAAAAGGACTTTTATCTTGCGATTGCCCTACTTCAGGAAAGGGAATTTTATGAGTGGTGGGTTGACTTGAGTCACTGTAGTTTTCCATTTGTCACCCTCCCATATTTTCTTATATATTCTATCTTTTTGCTTACTGCGGTGGCAAAAAGTGTCTTTTGATGTATCGTACTAGGAGCCTTCCATCTGGAAGTGCTCTGACCCTTCTGAGAAATAAGAAATTGCCAAGGCTTGGTTGAACAAAGGTGATCATAAGAGCTATGTAGGTCAAATTAAAGGTCTGTCCAGTCCAGATCAGACTGCAAGTTGTGTATCTACATAAATTCCCTGCACTTCAAAGGTTTGTCACAGTAAGCGTGTATTCACACAAACATTTGGTAGATGAAGGAACAGCTCTTGAAATTACAGCATGCACAGGCTATTTTGCATGGGTGAGATGGTTGTGCGTGGATGCCACGAAACGGAGGACTAGATTTTGGCCCCCTTTTTTGGTCAGTCAATGGTGCATAGAATCATAAAGCTGGAAGGAACCAGTGCAAGATCTATGGTGAAGGATGCAACAGTGGCAACTCTAACAGATAATCACTTGTTGTTGTTGTTGTGTGCTTCGAGTCATTTCCAATTTATGGCAACTATAAGGTGAACCTATCATATTTTTTTTTTCCTGAGGCTGAGACTGTGTAATGTGCCCAAGGTCACCTAGTGAGTTTCTATGGCTGAGTGGGGAATTGAGTGGGGTCTCCAGAGTCACAGTCTAATGCTCAAACCACTACACCATGCTGGCACTAACCTGACCTCTCCTTAAATACCTCCAGATCTTGAGAGCCCACCACCTCTTGAGGCATTCTGTTCCACTGGGGGACAGTGTTATAAGGTTTACCCTAATATTTAGCCAAAGTCTTTCTGTGTCGTTTTCATCCATTGTTCTAGTCTTGCTATCTAGAGCAACAGAAAATAAGTCTGCTCTGTCTTCTCTGTGCTATTTGGAAACTTTAGTTCTATTCCTCCTCGGTTCTCTAGGCTAAATTTAGCCAGTCCTTTCAACTGTTCTTCATTGGACTTCACAATGAACTCTCATACTCTAGTTCACCTTCTTAAGAGGTGGTGTCCAGAACTGAATACAGAACTGTAGATGTGGCCTAGCCAACACAGATTATGAGGATGCTGTGGCTAAGATTTTGTGTGTGGGACTACAATCACTATAGGTATAGGACTACTGTGCACTACAATTTCAAGGCCATAGAAATATGGGCAAACTGCACCCATGTTAGTTAGACGGAAAAGGTGTTGAACCTAACATGCAAGTGCCTTAGGAGTAACTGTCACAAGAGGAGTCTCACATGTTCAGGGGTCTCATTCAGAATACAATGTCTAGTTCAAAGGATATTGCTGACCTGAGAAAGTTTCAGGATGGGGCTACTAAAATGATCAATGGATGGAGCAACTCCTGTGCAAGGAACAATTGAAATCTTTTGGACTGCTTAGCAAAGAAAAGGGGGAATAAGGGGAGGCATGACAGAAGTATAAACAGGAAAAATAGATAGGGAGAAACTTTAGTCCCTCTCCCACAATACTACAACATGCAGTAATCTGCTAAAACTAAAGGGCAGCAGATATAGGAAAGATGAAATGAAGTATTGCTTTACACAGCACATCATTAAACTGTGGAATTCATAGCCACAAGAGATAGTGAGGGCTCTAGGATAGCGCTGGAGTTTCTTGGAGCATCCATGGAGATTAGACACATTAGTTGCTACTAATAAGGAGAGCTATATATCACGTCCTGGTTGTCCTCTGTCTGAACAAAACAGTTGGCCCTGAATGACCTGTGGTTTGATCCAGCAGGTTGTTCTTGTGTTCTTAAAGTCCCCTTCCATAATTCTGACCTGTGACAGCAGTGTCAGAAACAGGTCCATACAAACAGCAAAAGGATCCAACATAATTTTAAAAGGGTACAATATTGTATTCTGCTGCCCTAAAACAGAATAATTTCTTGGTCCCAGTGGTGGCTTGGTGGAGTGAGGCTGGTAGAAAAAGTGTTGCTTAGATAGCTATTAGTTTGTGATGCTTACACAAGTCTTGCAGAACAGTTTGACAAGAGCACTTTCTGAAGAAGGTGCCTTTACTTGCCCAATCTAAGCCATAAGTCACTGTTGCTTGTTTTAACTGTTCTCTGTTTAATGCAGAGAATGAGGGGAAAAGGGCGTAGGAGGTGGCATGCTTCAAGTCGGCTGAATGATCAATGATAATTAATTACCCAGCTTCTCAGACATTATTGTAAGGTTTCAAAGATAACCTTCTTTTTTTCCCTTTTGGGATGCCTAATAGGATATCGTGCTTGGCAAGAGATTAGTTTGAGCAGAGCCAAATTTAATTGCCTTAATAAACCACTTAGTCATTTGCTTCAGACAATGGAAGAGACAAGATCATAATTAAGGCCTCCATCTTTCAGTAACATAAATGGGCTCCATCTTAACAAATGAAAAGGTTGAAAGGAGCAATCCACTGTAATATTACTGCACAGAAAGAATTTGTTATTCATGTCTTAGACAGCTTTATTACTGATTTTTGACAGTTGGCATGAAAGAAGGGAAAGGGTGAATGGAAAGGGAGGTGGCTGAATGGAAATCTCCTCCTGTTTCTAGAAGTCAGCCTTTCACTGTGGTGGAACAATCCAAAGTACAAAATGTAACATGCTATTAAATTGCAACAGCGTGACACTGTCTCTCAGACAATATTAGCAATCATAGAACAAAGAGCCTATGTGTACCTGTGTATCTATCAACCTACATAGATGGAAAGAGGAAAAAACAAGAATTAAAAATATATACAGTTAAATTGAAAGAAGAAATTATATGCTGTGATTGTAAGAGGAAGGATAACACATTTTAGACCAGCCATTATCATATACCTCTAGTCATTATGGTTGCTGTTCTATATCCTCAAGTTGTTTCTGATAACCCTAAGGCAAACCTATCACAGGGTTTTCTAGGTCTGAGAGTGTGTGACACACCCAAGGTCACCCAGTGGGTTTCCATGGCCAAGCAGGGAATTGAACCTTGGTCTTCAGGGTTGTAGTCCAATGCTCAAGCCATCATGCTGGCTCTCACTTCTAAACATAGATCAGGCTTAATACTAAGAAATGCTTAACTTCATGGAGTAGTTGATTGGGAACTGCATGTTAGCCAGCTAGAGGTGTTAGCCAATCAGGCTCCTGGAGGGGCTTTGTCAGTCATGTATCCAGAACCTGACTGCTTCTGTATTCTGTCCTAAGGGAAGAAAAATACCAGGAGTTAGCTCAAGGCCAGGCTTAGCCCCAGGTAACTTAAGGGAGGAAACTGTAAGAGTGGTATGTAAAGAAATAGATGTGTCAATTATAGAACTGATATGTAAAGCTGTCATGTTTTGTTTCTTTCCTTTTCCTTTGATCCTATATCTTGCAAGCCCTTAAAATGGTTGGCATATGATTCTGCCAGTAGTACATTGTCCCTAGAGAAGCAGTTCCCCATGAATTTACCATGTCACCTCCAGAATATGGTACTGCAATCTTTCCTACTAATTGCCTTTTTAAAATATGAGAGGTTCAGCTACTACTCAGTCACTTTCCAGCTGGGGAAGTAAGAAAATTCATCAGGGACTCATAGGTTACCTCTAAATGGAGATGTGGAGGCACCATACATGGTGGGTCAGCCATAATTACTGGTATTGATCAGTCAAAGGTGATGGAGAGTGCATATGTGCAGCAGCTAGCTGCTATGATTAAGGAGCACTGACGTCAGTGGCTATAGGAAATGAAGTTAACTTTTTATTATGGTAACTCCGTTAGAGATAGGAAAGCTCTCCAAAGGTGCAGTTGAAGAGTGGTTAGGGTAGGTGGATAAGATGAGAGGAGCTTTTAGGTCACTGAAACACTCATTAGCCCTATCATTGCTGCTCTAAGACTCATTTAGCTCTAAACACTTGAGCACCATTGCATTTCCAACACCCCTTCTCAATACTGCACATACAAGTCGGCAAGATTAATTTTCTCTCATAGGGCTTGGTACCAGTTTCTGGGCCGTGGTTTGTCAAGGACTTCTCTTGATCAGTATTCCATTTCAATAAGCCTTTGTACATGTGCATCTTTTATGGAATGATATTTTTCTTCAACATGCTTAAACTGAAAAATGATCTCTATCTGAGAGGTCTTGCTTGTCTTTAAATGCCAATGTTGGCGTAGGTTCTTCTATTCCAAAATCCAACAGGAACATGTGTGGTCTTTATTTGTTTCTGCAGTAGACTTATTCAGCTTTAGTAGGAGGCTGCAACTGTCTTTTCCTTCTGTGTATTCCCATCAGTTATTCCATCTCCATAAAAGAACAATTATCCACTTGTAAATTTTGGTCAGTGGCCTCATTGGCTCAATCTGCATCTATATATCCAGTTAGCTTAGTGTTGGTGGTTTCTGATAATTGTAGTTTCAGGTATGTAGTTCTTTTAAGATATTTGGCTACTGTCTTCACTGCATTCCAATCACACTTTGTTGGTGAGTTCATTTTTCTGCACAAATCCCAACAGCTGTTGCCAAATCTGGTGTTGTAACTTTGCATATCCACAGAAGCTTCCAAATGGCTTCCTGATGCTGGCTATTGTTTGGTAATGCTTCCTTTTTTGCAGTGTGTTTCCAGCAGTAGGTATCCAAAGGAGAGCTAACTGGATGTGCCTCAGTCAGCTCAAGATACTTTAGTAGTTCCAGTATCTTTTGCTTTTGGTTAAGAAGATAACTTCCATCTTCATCTCTTTCAATTTGTATTCCAAGATAACATGTGATGTCTCCTAGCTGTTTTACTTCTACTTATTTGCTTATATGATCTATGATTTCATCACTATCTTTTCTTTCTTCACAGCAAACAATCAAATCAAATCATTAACATAGGTCAAAATACCTACTTGTTGTCTTTATATCTATCAGCATTTCCTTGGGTGAACCCCTTCTCAAGGAGTATCACATTCAGCTTTTCATTCCGTACTTTGGCTATTTGTTTGAGTCCATAAATGCTCTTCTTGAGATTACATACAGGATGTTCAAGCTATAACATATTTTTCGTAGCTTGGGCTATAGAATTCTATAGCCTTCACATCCTGGGGCATATCCTGCAAATATATACAGTTCTATTTTAATGTCAAACCTGGTTCTCTTCTCTTTTTCTATGTAAAGCCTTGGATCCAAATACTTTCAGGTGTCCCACCCTTGGTTTTTTGTCCATTCAGAGCTCATACGGTGTTGTCATTTGGCTTTAGTTGACAGTCTATTTTGCATGTAATTTCCAAACTTTTTCTGGAAATCAGGATCATGCATCTTGCCATTTCCATTATGGTGCAATTTTTCCTTTTTGTCACTCCATTTTGCTCTGGGGTGTATGGAACAATGGCTCATGTTTAATACCTTGCTTTCTTAGGAAGTTCTTTGGTAAGCTTCCTGTGAATTCATCTCTATTACCTATTCTAAGAATCCGTGGCCTTCTGTTAAATTTGTTGGCTCTTTGCTGCCACATAATCTTGCAGCTTTTTAAATACTTGGTCTTTTTTTTAGATTGCATAGGTGATCACGTATCTGCTGTAATCATCAATAAAAGTCAGCAAATTTCTATTCCCACCAACTGTTTTTGTTTTCATGGGTCCACAGATAATCACTTTGAATTAATTCTAGAGAGTATTGTGTGTCTGTATTTACTTTGCTTGGGAAGTGAGGCGTATGATGCCCACACACAGCAAACTCACTTCATTGCACCACAGAACATATAGGTCCGTAGTTAAATTCTCTTTTACAGTTCACTTATGGCATTAATATCGATGTGTCCCATCTTTCAGTGCCACAGTCTTAAGCAGTTCTCATGCTTACACTGTTTGTCAATCTTTGCACATTCAGTTTTGTAATTTACAACATAAATTATCACTTGCACCAGTTGCTTCCATGATAGGTTTTCACTCATAAGATACAATGCACTCTTCTCTTTTAAAGTGAACTTCACAACCCTTTCATGTTAGGGCTTTAACAGTCTGGCCCAAGTCTGATACGCAGAAGACATTGCAAAGATAATTGACTTTGTGCTCTCTGAAGGAATTTTGCAAAACAAATTAATAGTTCCCATTTCTTCAGGTTTAAGCATTGTTTTTCCTGTCCTATATACATTGCCCTTAATATTTTTGTTTATTTTTGCAAAGGTCTTGCTTCCAACTAAATGTGAACTGGTTCCACTGTCTAAATTGCATATAGTCATATTTCTATTTAACTAGGTCACTTTTGAAGTCCTTTTTTCGATTCCAAAAGTCTCTGTACAGATCGTCATCTTTATATACCTGTGTTTCCTTCAGGGAACCTGTTTGGCCTGCTTAAACTGCATTCCGCTCTCTTTGTTTCTGCAAGGTCTTGATTATTAAAACAGCTAAAATGGTGCAAAGAATGCACAGATATATCTCAAATATCTCAAAACCATAAAATGAAATGATCTCAAACATCTAAAAATTATAAAATAAAATTATATGGTAGGCTGAATTTTCTATGGAAAGTGTGCAAACAAATCTGTCAGAATTGCAAACCAATAACAGCTGGAGGGCATCCCTACATTATAGTGTACTAGATGTTTTGTTAACTAACTATGTTGCATTACGCAGTGCATTAAGGTAATTGAGTACATAGCAGAATAAAAATGTAGGCTGGTTTCTATTGTAAGAATCAAATTCACCAAATTATGGAAAACCAGAGAAACCCTTGTTCTTGAGCAATGGCTTTTAAGCTTAAATAAGATGAAAGAATGTGATGTGCTATCTGGCAACATAGATGGAAAGTCAACTATCAACTTAGACCTTTTCCGCACTGGGCTATTAAAACGGTGCAGAGCGACCTCCAATGGAGGTCTTCTGCACCGTAGAGTGGACTGGGGCGGACTACTTTTTGTAGTTCCATACCTCAGTCCACTCCGGAGCGACCGGAACTGGTCGCGCAGCGTGTTTTTTAAAAACCACTTTTTAGAGGTTTTTAAAAAGCACGGAGCGCGCAACCCTGTGCCGCTCTGTCGCTCGGCTCCGTCGCAGATTTGCAGGCACGAGCAAGTGCGTGCCTGCAGATCTGCCGGGGGCAGGCTTCTGGCTGGCGAGCTTCTCTGGTTGGTGGAGAGCCTCCACCAACCGGAAGCTGCCTTTTAGGACGCCAGAGAAGTGTGGAGCGACGAGCTCGCGCTCCTCCTAGTCGCGATGGACTCGCCCAGACGAAGTTAAAATCCGGTGAGTAGTGTGTTCCGTCGTTTTCCGCCCCACGTCTGGAAAGGGCCTTAGAAGAAGAATGGATACCAGTAACTAAGTATATAAATAAGAAATGGGGTCTTCCCCACAAATGAAGAAGTAATGTAATAGTAAAGATGTTTTTAGTGGACTATTATTTACAATATTAGCACTTATTCTATCAAAACCTCGTTAAATTCAAGGATCCACTTTAAAGTTACAATTATAGACCCTACCACAAGAAATATTACACATATAGCAAATAGCAAATAGAACTGTAATGCTAAGTGTGTAATTAAATGAAGATATCTTGTTGAAATTATAAGCAAAGTAAAGACAGACGGTTCTATTGTAGATGAACAGGATAGTATAAAATAAATATAAAGGAGAAAGTTAGATAAGGGTGGTTTTCTCATATTATGTGAATATTTACATTAGTATTGTTTATGGTAACAGGAATTTTTCTCAAAATGAGAGAGAGAGATAGAATGCGTGTATAATGTTATTTCAAACATGAAACTGTTTCTGCTATTTTGTAATATTTTATATATTTATATTTTTGTTTTCTCAAATAAAAAGGATTTGGGGGAAAAAACAACAACAACGTAGGCTGATATCCTACACCACTGACTTACTTACAAGTGTGTAACTACTATAGTCTTGTGGCCTGACCCTCCCAAACTTACCTCAACAGGTAGCAGCTGCTCCAAGTGATAGAGGTCTGTTCTGCTGGTAATTGAGATGGAGCAACATGATGTTACCAGCCCCCTCCTGCTGATGACCTATGGTGCAAAAAGGAATTGTAATGGTTCTGATTATCACAGCCTCACTTGCTGGGCGGAGGGGGCTGGAAATGTTATGCTGCTATGCCCTGATAGCTAGTAGGACAGACCTCCGTTGCTCAGTGTGGCTCCCTGGAGTTTAAGGTGGTATTGGAGGACATTTATAATTGTGGCAATAGTGCCATGATCCTGAATATGTCGTATAACTGAATATGGGGCAAAATACAACAAAATCCAAAATCCACAAAACAGTGATACTTTCATTGGCCATCCAAAATACACAAAATGAATCACGCAAACTTTCATAACTTCAGTGGCTTTTTTTAGACAAAGATGTTTAAAGCACACAGGAGAAAAAAAAAGTGACAATGTTAGAGTCACAGGCCTTCATTTTGTCTCACATGTTATTTCTGTCGTCATTTAGGATAATCTGGAGGGATCTCAATGCGGTCAGTGGCCACTCTCCTTCTTGGCCATGTGGGGACTAGAGACAAAAGGCAATAAAAGACAGGTAATAAAATTTCAATTGTATTATCGAAAGAAAGGTAACATCCCTTGAGATCCAGACTGTCCTGGTCCCATGTGAAACTAACTAAATATGGATCAGTTATGAATCTGTAACTGCAAAACAGAATGCCAGCTGTATTTGAATAAATATGAAAGAACTGGGCTATGCAAAAATGCTGAAGAGCTCCATTGAGTAATGTAGAATCTGAAACCTAAGAGCTTCCCAAAGTGGAAAGCAAAGAATGCAGCATAAACACATATGGTTGTCACTGAGAGGTAGTTTGTGAACAGCAGATCCTGAGTGCCTGGTAACCTTTCAGCAATAAAGCTAAGATCTAGTAATATAAATGCTCACAAAATGTGCTAGTAGAATTCTGTAAGTCTCACCCTGTGCTATACGTTATTTTTGGTGGACTGTTAAGAATGGTGCTAGCAGACACATAACTGCTGTTAATGTCAGTGTTACATGTCTTTAGCAATATTTCCCAAATAAATGGCAGAGAGGCAGCTATGTATGTACACCAATTGTCAAGCCCTGGAAGGCCATTAAGGACAAAGAAGCAAATAACTGTGGGTGTTATTGAAAATATGGGCCTAAATCCAATTGCTAGTCCCAACTAGATCTGAGGGGGGGAAAAAAGACATATCTCCAAGTGCTCAATGGTTGCTGCTTTTATTTTGGAAAAAATCTCATGTCACTGAGACGTTGAATACTCTCCAGGTTTTATTCTGAACTGTAAAGCAGCTGTTGAAGATTCTGAACCCTATCCTCAAAAGAGGTTCAGCATCTTGGATAGTTTCTCCCATGTTCAGACTGAAACCTGTGCAAGAAAAAGTAAGAAATATATTGAGTAAGTCAATAGATCTTATCAAAGGCAAACAAATCATGTCGAATTTATCAAATAACAGAAACTATGCAAAATGTAAAAGAAAACCTGTTATATTAGTTCTGGCATTGAACATTTTCCCTTTTCTTTTTTTCCTTAAGCTGGTGGCTTTAACTGCAAAAAAGGCAACCTTCTCTGTCATTACCTGGTTAGAACCTCACAGAAGAAAGTTTGAGTTGTCCTCAAAACTCCTGCCTCGGCCCTGTTTACTGTATGCCTTTAAAAAGAGATAAATAGCATTCTCTAGGACTGGAATGCAACCAACATTCCAGTAAAGTGTGGATCAGATGTTCCACTTCAGATGGACTACCTATGCATAGGCCCTTTTCTCACGGCATTTGCCATGCGAAAGAGAGCGTCGCGCGATTATGAGGAGCGATCTGCATGACATACTCACAATCGCGCGACGCTCCAGGGGCTGGCAGGGGCCGATCGCACACCTTTTCATTTTCAGCTTGAAGCCAAAAATGGTGCATGATCGCGCATTGCTCCCGGGCACCGCACGCACTTACCTGGCGTGTGGAGCCTCTGGAGCCGGGCCAGTCGCACTTCCTGCACCAGTGCAGCCTGGGGAGGTCCCAGGCTGCACTGCGGAAGGAAGAGGCGGGGCTCTTGCATGAGCAGGCAGCTTGTGCAGATCCAAAGCAGCAGGGAAGGGAGAGCCTCTCGGCAGAGGCTGCTTGCCCGATCCCCGCACCCCAGCGCCGGAACAAGGTAAGATGCGGAAAGGGCCATTGTCAAGTTGGTCTTTGAATGCCTTGGACCTTGTTTCCTTGTTGCATTGTTGTGTCCATTTGTTCAAATCAGGGATGGGTGAAGGCCATATGTCAATTGTGTCCATATGTCCATTTGTTCAAATCAGGGATGGGTGAAGGCCAATGTGTAAACATTGGGAAAGACAGATCCTTTTCTTCTTAAAATTTATCTTTCACCTTTGCTACCCATTTCACAGAACTTCTATTCAAAGAGGTTGTTATGTCCATTGGTGCTCTGATATCTAAGGCCATTTCCACACTACACTGTTATAGTGCTATTATTCCTCTTTCAACCTCCTATGGAATCCTGGGGTTTGCAGTTTAGGGAGAAGCATTCAGAATTCTCAGCCAGAGAGCTCTTTGGCCTCAGTAAACTACAAACCCTAGAATTCCACAGGATGTTGAAAGTGGAAAAATAGCACTATTAGAACAATATTCTTTGTTTAAAAACCTCTAAACAAAGACCTAGGAATACACAAAGCCTCCATGCTAAAACTATAATTTAATAACAGTTTGGGAAAATTAACCAGGATTTTTCTGATGTTTTAATTATTGGCTCACTTAAACATTTCTTAGGAAGCCTATCTTTACCCATATTATCCAATTTATACCAGTAATTAAATAACCTGAGAGGAAACAGGTTCGAAACAGCCTTTATTCCAAACTCGGGACTAATTGTATGCACTGGGAGACACTTGATACAAAAGGACTAAAACTTATGTCAATTGCATTGATTTACTGGGTCTGTTCTGTTTGGGACTAGCAATTGGTTTCAGGCTACTGTGTGACCCTGAAAATCTTATCCCTTTTCCACATGGAAAAGAAGTTGTATGTTGAGCTAATGTGAAAGCCATGAGGCAATTTAGCAGAAACAAATTCAGGACTGCAGTAATAATTTGGCTAAATAAGCAACAGAGCAGGATGCTTTAATTAGTTTCCCAATGGTAGCTTGGCCTAAATCCAATTCTTAGTGTCAATTAGAATGGATGCATTGAGCCAACAGAGTGTACATATTGTGTTGACTTACCAGGTTCTCAGTGATTCAGAGAGTCTGCTCTGCAATTGGATTATGGCTTCTTGACTCACCTCTTTCCTTTAAATGGGAAATGTAACCGCTCAGAATATTCTTCATGAGCATGGCTCCTTTATCCTGACTGGCTGGATGGACTTTGGAATTTCACGTCTCTTTGGACCAATGATTTCTTGAAGATAACGTGTGTAGGGATGTGTATGTTCATCGAGATTCTAGCGCCTAGTGATGTGACAGTGCAATCCTACAACTGGGACTTTAGAAGTGTCTTTCCCTTGGTATGTCTATATAGAATGTGTGGAAGGAACTCTCATCTGTTGTCCTAGTTCACACTGGCACATTTGGTCCATGGGCAAACTACTGCCTTTTCCAAAATGTAGCAAAGCAGTTATTATTGCATAATATCTTTCCACAATATCGGTCCAGAGCTTAGGTCACTGTTTTAGAAAATGTATTTGAAGGGATATCATAGGGAAGAAGGGGCAAGCTTGTTTTCTGTGGCTCCAGAGACTAGGACATGGAACAATGGCTTCAGACATCGGGAAAACAGATTCCATTTAAACATTAGGAAGAATTTCCTGGTGATAAGAACAGTTCGATCGTGGAATACGCTGCCTCACAGAGTGGTGGAGTCTCCTACTTTGGACGTTTTTAAACAGAGACTGGATGACCATCTGTCAGGAATGCTTTGATGGTATATTCCTGCATAGCAGGGGTTGGACTCAATGGTCCTTGTGGTCTCTTTCAGCACTATGAAAATGTGGGAAAGCCCCAGGATCTGAAAACCACGAGGATGGACTATATCTCAAAATATTTCACAATGGATCTTCTGACAGCGTTTCTTTTCCTTGTTAAGCATAATTGTTATTGCCCAGCAACAAATTCCAAGGAAAATATTTCCAAAACCTGTTGTTGTTGTTGCTGCTGCTGCTGTTGTGTGCCTTCATATTGTTTCCAACGTATGGCAACACTAAGATGAACTTGTCATGGGGTTTTCTTGGGAAGATTTCTTCAGAGAGGGTTTGCTTTTGTCTTCCCCTGAGGCTGAGAGTGTATGACTTGCCCAAGGTCACTCAGTGGGTTTCCATGGCTGAGCATGGATTCAAACCCTGGTCTCCAGAATGCCTCAAACCACTACAGCATGCTGATTCTCCCTAGACCCTTGACTGGTGAAAATGCTTCCTATGCTCTCTTTGAGGAAAAGAAATGTACAAGGCATACAATAATTTCACAGATACTGAAGCTGAAATAATGACAGAGAAGACAGATAACTCTATCGAAATGAGGAAACTTTTACGGCAGCTTTTGAGAATATATTGACTTTTTTTTTTGCAAGAGTGCTGAAATGTGTTGTGATAGAAAAAGCCTATTAAGCCTTTTGTGTTTCCATACATTTAAATCTCATATTTTGTTTCCTGTTTTCCATTTGCCTTTTCATTCTCACACACCTTTCATCTTCTCTTTGTTGAGGAGTTCATTTGCTTGTCATTTCAGAGAAATAATGCTTTTTGCTTCAATAAATCCTTATTAGTTTATTTCACATTTTCCTAGCGTGGTTCGAAAACATTTACTGTTGCACTGTCATTGCTCCTGCTGTATGCAGGCATGTTCCAAGTGCATTCAGTCGGCTGGGGCTAAATGGAAACAGCAGAGCTGGGGCCTGTTGGAGGAATGGTACGATAATGATACACAGCATCTCCTCTGAGATTCACTAGGCTATCTTAAAGTATATTAATAACTGAACTGTGAATAGAACTTCAGGTGAGACCTTTTTGAGGAGATTGCTGCTTTCCTAGTACATTTCCCTAACTGAAAATTTCTAATAGAGAAATAGATCAGAAAATGGCCACCAAGGGACTTTTTTTTTTCAACATCAATGAGGTAAGACATGGGCCATTTCCACACTAGATTATTATAGCGCTGTTATTCCACTTTCAACATGCAGTGGAATCCTGAGGTTTGCAGTTTTGGGAGGGGCTGCTTGGCCCCTCTCAAAACTGCAAACCTCAGGATTCCATAAGATGTTGAAAATGGAATAATAGCGCTATAACAGTCTAGTGCGGAAGTGGCTATGGACAGCAGGCACTGAAACTACAAAATTCCTACAGCCTTCTTAAATGACATTCATTCTCATACTCCCATTTGAATGTTTGCAACATTGCCCACGTGTTATCTGAGGACTGCTTTCCTGTACATTTTTCTGAAGGCAGCTTGCAAACTGAGAACAAAATTCTGGCTCCCCAAACATCAGAAGGGACAGGATGTGGATAAAGGCAGGTGACTTTCTGGCAGCATGTCCCCTCTGTAGTGAATATTTTTCTTTTTTGTAAAGAAAGGTGACTGGTGCCTGCTGAAACTACCAATGTGGAAAAGGGGGGCACATAGGCAGGAGAGAGGGAATGACTTCAGTCCAAAGTGACTTCAGCAATAGAATCATAAAAGTATAGTCCTGGGAATGGAATTGTAAGCCAGTATAAGAGTCTTGCATCTAAATCATACCTGTCAGATGGCCACCTAACCTATAATTTAAAAATTCCAATAGAGGAGAGTCCATTGACTTTCCAAGATAGTCTGTTCCATGGTTGAGCAGCTCTTTCTATTAGGAAGTTCTTCCTCATGTTTAGTTAGAATCACCTTTTTCGTAATTGAAGTGCATTGGTTTGGGTCCTGCACCCCTTCTAACAACAGAAAAAAAGCTTGATCCATCTCTCATGTGACAGCCATTCAGGTATTTGAAGGTGACTATTGAATCACTTATCAGTCTTGTCTTCTCCAGGCTGAACTATATCATTTTCTTAATCTTTCTGCCCAGAGCTTGGTTTCTTGACTCTTTATTATCTTGGATTTTTTTTTCCTGGAAATGTTTCAACTTGTCTGAATCCTTCATAAACTGTGCTGCTCTGAATTGGATATATTTCTCCCGGTTGGCCTAACCAAACCAGAAAAGAGCGACAATATTACTTCCCTTCATCCAGGCTGGGGGTGGAGGGAATGAATGTTCATCATTATTAATTTCCTGGCTGAAAGATGGCTTTTCAGAAATTTGGAAACTCTGATAGTGAAGAATAACAAGGAGGCAAGAATGTTGCCCCGTTTTCATCCAGTGTCCACACATCCCAAAGTGATTTGAACAAGTATCATGTTCAGAATCATAGAATCATAGAAATGTAGAGTTGGAAGAGACCACACGGGCCATCCAGTCCAACCCCCTACCATGCAGGAATACCCTCAAAGCACTACCGACAGATGGCCATCCAGCCTCTGCTTAAAAACCTCCAAGGAAGGAGACCCCACTACACTCCGAGGCACCATATTCCACTGCCGGACAGCCCTGACTGTCAGGAAGTTCTTCCTGAGGTTCAGGTGGAATCTCCTTTCCTGCAGCTTGAATCCATTGCTCCTTGTCCTGGTCTCTGGAGCGGCAGAAAACAAGCCCTCTCCCTCCTCTACATGGCATCCCTTCAAATATTTAAACATGGCTATCACGTCCCCTCTTAACCTTCTCTTCTGCAGACTGAACATACCCAGCTCTCTAAGTCTATCCTCATAGGGCATGGCTTCCAGGCCCTTCACCATTTTGGTCGTCCTCCTCTGGACCTGCTCCAGCTTGACCATGTCCTTCTTGAATTGGGGTGCCCAGAACTGGACACAGTATTCAAGATGAGCTCTAACCAAAGCAGAGTAGAGTGGTACCAGTACCACCCTCGATCTAGACACCATACTCCTATTGATGCAACCGAGAATTGCATTGGCTTTCTTGGCTGCCGCATCACACTGATGACTCATGTTCAGCTTGTGGTCTATTAAGACTCCTAGATCCCTTTCACACGTACTACCATCCAGCCACGTGTCCCCCATCCTATATTTCTGCATTCCATTTTTTCTACCTAAGTGTAGGACCTTACCCTTCTCTCTGTTGAATTTCATTTTGTTAGCCTTGGCCCAGCTCTCCAATCTATCCAGGTCATTTTGAATTTTGATCCTGTCCTCT
This sequence comes from Cyclura pinguis, assembly GCA_030412105.1. Taxonomy (NCBI): domain Eukaryota; kingdom Metazoa; phylum Chordata; class Lepidosauria; order Squamata; family Iguanidae; genus Cyclura; species Cyclura pinguis. The sequence goes on from CM059599.1 coordinate 128,182,629, forward strand.
GGCGTATTAGTAACCCCGTCCCAATTTGGTGTCATCTGCAAATTTGATGAGCATGCCCTCTATTCCTTCATCCAAGTCATTGATGAAAATATTGAACAGCACTGGGCCCAGGACAGAACCCTGTGGCACCCCGCTAGTCGCTTCCCTCCAGGATGAAAAGCAGCCATTGGTGAACACCCTTTGGGAACGGTCGGTCAACCAGTTACAGATCCACCTGACAGTAGCCCTGTCCAGCCCACATTTTACTAGCTTCTTTGCAAGAATGTCATGGGGAACTTTGTCAAAGGCCTTACTGAAATTGAGATATGCTACATCCACAGCATTCCCTTCATCTATCAAGCTAGTAACTCTATCATAAAAAGAGATAAGATTAGTCTGGCATGACTTATTTTTGAGAAATCCATGTTGACTTCTCCTGATTACCGCGTTGCTTTCTAAGTGATCAGAAACTGACTGCTTAATGATCTGCTCCAGAATCTTTCCAGGTACCGATGTCAGGCTGACTGGGCGATAATTATTTGGGTCCTCTTTTTTTCCCTTCTTGAAGATGGGGACAACGTTTGCCCTCTTCCAGTCTGCTGGAACTTCTCCTGTCCTCCAAGATTTCTCAAAGATTATAGCAAGCGCTTCCGAAATGACCTCTGCCAGTTCTTTTAATATCCTAGGATGCAATTCATCTGGCCCTGGAGACTTGAATTCATCCAGTGTGGCCAGGTATTCCTGTACAACCTCTCTACCTATTATGTGTCGCATTTCCTCTGCTTCCTCACCTGCTCCCCAACTGCCAGGTTGAGTGCTTGTATCCTTCTGGGAAAAAACTGAAGCAAAGAACGTGTTAAGTAGTTCTGCCTTTTCTCTTCCCCCTGTTAGTAATTCACCATCTTCTCTGCACAGTGACCCTATCGTCTCCTTCTTTTTCCTTTTGCTGCGGACATATTTAAAAAAGCCCTTTTTATTGTTTTTAATGTCTCTGGCCAGCCTAAGTTCGTTCTGTGCTTTAGCCTTTCTGACCTTCTCCCTACATCTCCTGGCTACTTGCTTAAATTCTTCTTTGGTGGTTTCCCCCCTCTTCCATTTCCTGTACACATTTCTCTTAACGCTTAGCTCAGCTGAGAGTTCTTTAGTCAACCATTCTGGTTTCTTCAGATGCCTTCCATTTTTCCTCCTTATTGGCACAGTTTTAGACTGTGCCTTCAGGATCTCCCTTTTAAGGAACTCCCATGCCTCCTGAACTCCTTTCCCTTTCACTATTCTTGACCACGGAATTTCAGCCAGCAGCTCCTTAAGTTTACAGAAGTCCGCTTTTTTAAAATCTAAGACGAGTGTCTGGCTACACTTATTTTCTCCTTCCCACTGAATGCCAAATTCCAATAGGGCATGGTCACTCCCCCCTAAAGATCCAACCACTTCTACCTCATTAACAAGGTCATCCCTATTGGTCAGGATCAGATCTAGAATATTTGATCCCCTTGTGGCCTCTTCCACCTTCTGGACCATGAAATTGTCTGCAAGACAAGCAAGAAACTTGCCGGACCTTGCTGTCTTGGCAGAGTTGGACTGCCAACATATATCCGGGTAATTGAAATCTCCTATTATTACTGTATCTCTCCTTTTTGAATGCGCGGTCATTTGGTTGAGGAAGGCGTCATCAAGGTCCTCAGTCTGGGCTGGAGGTCTGTAGTAAACCCCCACCAGAATATCCCTATTTTTTCTCGCTCCCTTAATTCTTACCCAGATGCTCTCGACCTGGCTTTCTGGGTTTAAGTCACAGATCTCTTCACAGGTGAAAACATCCTTGACATACAAGGCTACTCCTCCTCCTTTCTTGTTTGGTCTATTTCTACAAAATAGGCTATACCCCTCTATTCCTACATTCCAATCCTGAGACTCATCCCACCAGGTCTCAGTGATGCCTATCAAATCGTATTTATTTTGTTGTACTAGGAGTTCAAGTTCATCTTGCTTGTTTCCCATACTCTGCGCATTAGTGTAGAGACACTTAAATCCGCGGGCCCTTCCTGCAAGTCCTGTACTATAGTTTCTACTCCTCCCACCATTGGACGCTTGTACTACTTGGTCAATATCTTTTGGGCCTTTACCCCCTGCACTCACCGAGTCTTTGCCCTGAATAATATTGTCTCCCTCCCCAGCAGAACTTAGTTTAAAGACCTCTTAATCCTCCATGCAAGACTGTTTGCAAAAACATTCCTGCCAAGTTTCGTGAGGTGCAGCCCATCCCTTGCAAGAAGCCCACGTTCATGGAAATTCAGGCCGTGTTCCAAAAACCCAAACCGTTGCTGGCAGCACCATGTGCGGAGCCAGTTGTTGACCTCTGCTATTGCCCTTTCCCTTTGTGCACCATATCCTTGAACAGGGAGGAGAGATGAAATGACCACCTGCGCACCAAGGTCCTTAAGCTTTGTCCCCATAAGCTCGTAGTCCTTTGCGATGTGGTAAAAGCTGCGTCTCACAGTGTCATTGGTTCCGACATGAACCACAATGAGGGGCTTATGGTCAGTGGGCTTGACCAGCCTGGTTAGCCTCTCCGTTATGTGGTTGATCTTGGCCCCAGGAAGACAGCAGACTTCTCGATTGAACTTGTCGGGTTTGCAAATTGCCGGTTCAGTTCCTCTGAGCAAGGAGTCCCCAACAACCAGAACTCGCCTCCTCTGAGGCTTGTCCGGGGCTCCTTGACGAGCAGGTTCTTCTAGGACTGCCTGGGCACTCTGTTGAGGCTGGGAGTGTTGATCTAGTTCCTGTTGCCAAAGTTGGATTCCTTTTTGTTGACATTCTGTTCCCTCCTCCTGGTGCTCCTCATCGTTCATAAGGCCAAGAACTTTGAAGCGATTGTGTAGGTTGAGAGTCTCTGTTTCCTTCCTGGTCTTCCTACTCCTCCGTGTGACATTCCTCCAAGCATCCATTTCTCGGCCCAGTGTGCTGACTTCCTGATCTGGCAGCTCCCCCGCGCATTTGGTCTTCAGGAAGGTCTTCTCTGCCCTATCCAAAAACTCCTCACCTTCCCTAATAAGACAAAGATTAGAAACTTGTGCCTCCAGCTGGTGAACCTTCTCCTCCAAGAAGGTCACCAGCTTGCACTTGGTGCAGGTGTACCCGACAACATCTTGTGGCAAGAAAAGGAACATCCCACAAGTGCTACAGGTGACCGCGGCAGCTCCCTCACCTTCCATCCTTGATATACAGAGAGTAGTACAGGGAGTAGGTCTAGAAAGAATAACAGGGCTTTCTTTCTAAAATTCAACTGAATCAAGTATGTCTCCTCTGCTGATCGCCAAGGGATGAATTGGAAGGGTTGAAGAAGAGGGATTCAACTGCGTGCGCCTTTGGGGGCTCCTAATAAGACTCCTCCCCCTTAGCTGGCTCCTCCCCCTCGTTAGTCAGACCGTGTGCTCAGGGAGAGCACACGGCCAGCACAAGGAGACCTAACAAAAACAAGCAAACAAACAGACAAACAAGGAAGCACAGCCCCACAAGCCTGTAAACAACACCTGGTCAAGGATGTCTTCACAGACCCAGCTCACCCTCTGCTCTCTCTTCTGGGAATATACATGGATTTTTTTTGTGCAAAATTTTTGGGTTTAAATGTGCAAACAATATAATTTTGAACAAAAGTAATAGAAATATTTCTGGAAGTTTTTTTTGTGTGTGTGTGAAAAATATGGTTCTTTGGGCGAAAGCCTTCCATAAGTATTTCTGCAAAGAATAAGTTCCTCAGACATTTGGAATGTGTGAATATTGGGTAAAAACTGTGTAGAAATATTTGTTTTTGCATGGAAGAAAACTATGGAAATTATTTGTCTTTACATGCAAGGATGAAAGATTTAGATCCTTATAGCCCCATTCTCCCATCTGTTACAGTGCCTATAGTCCAGTTCCCCCATCTATTACAGTCATCTTGAATCTGAATCCTGGCTGAGATCTTGGTGAAGGCAATGAGCACAATAGTGGCAGGAATAAAGAGAACATTAACACAGTGAGCACAGCAGCGATAGAGGGAAGGCACAGAAAGCTGTCTCTTATCATTGTTAGGAGACCAGTTGCCCACTTGCATGCTTCCTATCTTTGTACTACCTGCCTCCCAGATGGGCCATGAAAGCTAAGGCACCCTGAGAAGTCACCTATCCTGCACAGGTGATTTTCCAAGGCAGTCTTCTCAGAACATCTTTACCTCTCAGGATCTGCCCAGAAGCTATGTGTTTCATCAGCCAGCAGCTTCCTCTCTGAACAGCAATAGCAATCATTTCTTTGAACAGCAATAGCAAAAATTTCTTTGCCTTTCTCCGCTGCTGCTGCATGACCCTGAAAAGAAGGACATTAATCCAGTCTAACAGACCACTGTTAGCATATTCACCAACAGGATTCTGGCCTCTATCTTCTGGGATATTAGCTACTCCTTACAATTTGGTGTTTTCTACAGGCTGGATGACCATACTTCTATTCTTTCATCCATGTCATTTATAAAAAAAGTATAAAGATGCTGAATTACACTGGGTTCAGATTATATCCCTATGGCAGCCCGCTCATTGTTTCTTTTGAGGATGATGAGAAACCATTGGTGAGCATTCTTTGGGTCCAGTCAATCAACCAACCACAAATCTGCCAAGCAGAAACATTGTCTAACCCACATATTAGCAATTTGTCCGCAAGAATATCTTGGAGAACCTTCCTGAAAGCCTTATTTGAATCAAGACAATTAGATGCATGGCCCAAGCTTGATCTACCAAGTTTGTTACTTTTTTTTTTTTTTTAAGATAAGCCATCAGTCTGGTTTTTTCTCAGTTTTTAAGAAACCCATGCTGGATTTTTACCAATCACAGCATAGTTTCTAAATGTTCACTGATAGATTTTTTAATAACCTGTGTTAGAACCTTTCCTGTTTTTGACTTCAAGCTAACTAGTCTATAGTTGAGTTCTTTTTTCTTCCCCTTTTGAACCTGGGGCAACGTTTGTCACCTCTGGCCTGCAGGGACGTTATCTTTTCTCCAAAAATTCATCAAGATTATAGACAAAGGATATAAGTAAATTTGTGCAGTATACTTAGATGCAGTTAATCTGTCCATGGAGACTTGCATACGCTTATAATAATTAGATATTCCTGTACCACCTCTTTACTTGTCTTGAGCCTCTCACTGAGTCATTTATTCTGATTTCCCTAGGTTGAGCACTCTTTCCTTTTTGGACTAAGACAAAGGAAAACAAGGAGTTGAACTGTTCCACCCTCCTTTTATTATCCATTAGGCTAGCATTTCTCCATCCTCTCCACACAGCTGATTTAGGGCTTCCCTCTTTTTTCTTCTTTCTCCTTTATTATTTTTAAGCATTCTTCCAAGTCTGAGTTAATTTTGAGCTTTATCTCTACAGATATTGTCATAAGTATTATTCCTACATGATTTGCCTTGTTTTCTGTTCCTTATAATGGCCTTTCCAAATCTCAGCTTATCTGACAGTTCCTTATGCAGGTTCTTCCCATTTTTTTTCTCTCATTGAAATTGCTCACGATTTTACTTTCAGTATAAGCTTTTAAAAATACATGAATGAATAGTACACTGGCAGCATGTTACATAAGTTAATTGTGCATTTGTGTGGAATGGCAAGCAACGTTCCCCTCTGTCTTCCACTTGCTATTCTGTCTGCACCTTTTATTCATAAGGAATCACCCAGTGCCTCCAACAGAAAAGCTGTGGGACATCTAGAAAACTAAGTCAGACAACTAAACTGGGCCAGGATGGGTTATTTGGATGGGGGAACCCTCAAAGAATAGCAGGTGCTATAAGCTATTGTTAAGAGGAAGATAATGGCAAACCATGTCTGAATATGCCTTGCCTCAGAAATCTGTGTGAAAACTTAAGGGTTGCCACAAGTCAACAAGTAACCGGAGGGCATACAATACACGTGCACACACACCCCTCATCTTTATGAAACTCATTCTTCACAATCTCACTGCTCTTTGAGGATTTCTGGCTAGGTTCCCACCCAATATTTCCTTAAGCTTTTTGAAATTAGCTTTGTTAAAGTTCAGAAAGTGCATGTCTGAGTACACTTAGCTTTCCATTCCTTCTGTATAATGATTCCTACATAAATGGTCCTTTCCATCTGAGGTGCCCACTACTTCCGTCTCATTGAGATGTTGTTCACTATTGGTAAGGATCACATCCAGGACAGTCAGTCTCCACTGACCACTTTTCTTATCTTCTGCAAAGTAGACGTGAAAAATTTGTAGGATGGGCCTTGCATTTTTTGCAACATTGTACTGCCGACAGATATTATTTATTATTATGATTATTTAGAGTACTTATACCCCACTTTTCAGCCACAAAGTCTCCCAGAGCAGCTTACAAATTGTTAACTTGACAGCTCCCTGCCCTCAGGCTTGCACACAAGGAAAAGGGAATGGTGCCTTGGGAGAAAGATGGCATACAAATAAAATAAAATAAAATAAAATAAAATAAAATAAAATAAAATAAAATAAAATAGTAAAGTAAAGTAAAGTAAAAAGTAAAGTAAAGTAAAAAGTAAAGGAAAGGAAAGTAAAGGAAAAGAAAAGAAAAGAAAAGAAAAGAAAAGAAGGAAAGGTGGTGGGGCTGGGGATTAAGTGCAGCAGAAACTGCTTCTTCTTCTGTCCTACCAGGGCAGTGGGAGTTGGGGTGGAGAGAGGGCCTGTCATCTGCTTCTGGCATCATCATCATCATCATCATCATCATCATCATTGTTATTGTTGTTATTATTATTATTATCTTTATTTCTGCCCCTCTTTTCTCCCTGAGGAGACTCAAAGCAGCTTACAAACTTAAAAGAAGCATAGTTAAAACTATGGTATACAAAAGTTAAAAGACACATTAAACAACAATAATGATTAAAACAATGTTAAAATACAAATTAAAATCGTCATACAAATAGCAATTAAAATAACCAGCACCGTTCTATATACAAATTACATATTTAATGTTACATGCCTGCCGGAATAGGAATGTGTTTAGCTGTCTCCTGAAGGTAGGGAGGGAGGGTGCCAGTCTAACCTCTTTGGGCAGGGAGTTCCAGAGCCTGGGAGCAGCCACTGGGAAGGCCCTTTCCTGTGTTAGGCATGACGGATCTGTGCCTGCTCCTTCTTCTTGCCTCCGAGGCCAGGGCAGTAACAGTTGGGATGGAGAGAGGGCCTGTCATCTGCTACTGAATGTGGTATCTGACATGGTATCTGAAGGTTTTCATTAATACTGTATCTCTCCTTTTTGAATGTTTGGTAATCTGATCTCAGAAGATATTATCCAAGTCTTCAGTCTGGCTTGGAGTTGGGTCCCTCTCCCACTTCTCTGTATCACATTCTTCCAACTGTTTGCCTTCTTCATATAGTAATCTACCTCCTCCTTAGAGGCATCCCTCTATTTCACTCTTCCAACAGAGTCTGTTCTGCTTTGTCCAAAACCTTTCAGTCTTCCCTGCTGGGATGAAATTGGATAGGTGGGCCTCAAACTGTTGTAACTTCCCTTCTAGCAGCCTAAACATCTTGTACTGGCTTCAGGTATAGCTCCGTACATCCTTAGACAGGAAAATAAACATGGCAGAAATATTGCTGGTCACAGCAGCAGCTCCTACACTGTAATCCACAGAGAAGCAAACATACAGTGTAGGCATTATGTAGCAGACTTTTTGGGCTTTTTGCACAGTTGTTACCTAAACGTCTCCAAATTTAAGCCACAGATGGAAAGAAAGTCCCCAAATTTCAATGACTTTTTTTATAATCAAACAAACAAACACAACAAAATGGAAACCGAACAGAACAAAAAGTTGCAACCAATCTCTTGGATTTTGTCACTCAGGTACTTCTGTCCCTGTCAGTGTAATAGAACAACAACAATGACAATCTCATGCTTTTCTTAAATGAACCAGAGTGCTATGAAACAGGAACTACACGTTTTGGTGGACAATAGGAAATACCCCATAATAAAAGAAGTGGCTTAATTTAATTTAATTTCATCTGATTTTATTTTAATTTTATTTTCCCACAATATTTTCTTGACCTCCCTGTTTGGGTACAACATGCCTGATGCTGCAAACACAATCACTCAATTGAATGGGAAGCATTTTTACACCCCACAACACACTGAGTTTCTCACTATCTCAGAAAATAGCTCACAACTCACACCATATAAGTTTTTTAATTCCAGTATAAGAGGGTTAAAAGAGTAAAGCTAAGTACCTCATTAGAATAGGCCAGTTTCTGGAGTCATCTTTCACTGACCTTGGTAGAAGTTGAGCAGAAACATCTTGTTAGGGGTTTTTTGTTTTATTTTTTTTAAAAAAATGCATTGAAAGTCCTGTGGTTTTTAATCTAGTTTTTATCATTTTCATGCACAGCTTGTAGTACATTATGTGCAATGACTAAGCCTTAGGCCCAGCTAGCCAGTTAGAGATTTTTGTATAATATCTGATTGCTCAGTGCTTTTATGTGATTTATTAGCACTCTGGTTTACATTTCCATATGTTCTCCTGTTGGCAATTCATCATCCTGTAGGAGCCTTGAAACGGAAAGTCATGAAAGTCTCTATTGTGCCCTCAGAGTACTGTATAGTTATTATTACACTATTTCCCCCTGTCAGTTTTAAATAATAGACTATAGACTATGGTTTATTCAAAGGCAGAAATTTGGGACAAGCCCACCCCTGGCCTCTCCAACAAAGGATGACCAGTTACCAGTGCTCTGAACACTGATGGGTGAGCAACCCCACTCCCCAAGATAAGTGCAGGTGGCTGAAAAGTTGAAAAATCCTGTAGTGTAGACGTTGTGTATAGAGAAAGCCAATGTGGTTTGGTGGTTTGAACACTGGACTACTACTCTGGAGACCAGGGGCCTTTCTGCCTTATGTCAGGGTTGGCAGGATTTGGTTCCTCTAAGCATGAGCAGAGTGTTATCTGTGAAGCAAGGCTTCACCACAGCAAAGAGTCCCAGTGAAGCAGAAAAAATTCCAGAGGTTCATTAGTTAGGCTTAGAGTACTGATTTATTGCCGCACTCTAAGATAAGATTTAGCAAAGACATGCTAGCTTGCCAGCAATTAGACAAGGAGGAAAAGCAGAAGATAACAGAGAAAAATCAGGCAGCATCTCCCCTTACAAACAGTATACTGCCAATAGCATGGCAGGTCCAGCTAGGGCAGCTAACTGGTAGCTGGTCAAGGCAAACACCAGCCTTTTTGTGCTACCTTGTCACCCTGAAACATGTGGGGTGACCCAATCAGTGCTCTGGCGTGTGGCCTTCTCTAATACACAAGACATAGCCATAACAATCCTGCTGGCCTTGCACCTGGCTGTCTGGCCACACCGCCTCTTCCCTCTGCCATCTACTCAGAGGAAACCTTTGCCTGCCCGGCGACAACCTTGACACCTAATACTGTCATGGTGCTCTTGTTCCACTTTCAACATCCTGTGGAATTCTGGGCTTTGTAGTTTACTGAGGCCAAAGAGCTCTCTGGCTGAGGATTCTAAATGCCCCTCTCTAGGATTCCATAGGATGTTGAAAGTGGAATAATAGTACTATAACAGTGTAGGGCAGACAGGCCCCAGGATTTGAATCCTTGCTTAGCCATGGAAAACCACTGGATAACCTTGAGCAAGACTCACTCTCTCAGCCTCACAGGAAGGCAAAGGCAAACCCCCTCTGAAAAAAAATTTGCCAAGAAAAATCCATAATAAATCCACCCTGGGATAGCCATAAGTTGGAAATGATTTGAAGGCACACAGCACCAATAACAAAATCCCTGTGGCTGATGTACATCACCTTTAATCTGTAGATGGCAGAATATCATATATTTAACCCTTCTATGTTAAAGCAATACTTGTCAAAGTTGTGGAGGAGAAGACAAAACTAATTTCTTCCATTTGGCAAGCTAATTTTCCATGTAAAAGGAATCTTGTTTTAGAACAGTAGCATTCAAGCATAGTTTTCCCTGTACAGGTGTGGGATGCACATTACCCCATGATACTCTAATGTTTCAGTCTTCAGCACACTTAATTTGGGGGTAAGATAGGGTTACCAACCACCTTCCCTTTCCAGAACATGACCTCTCTTTTAGAGGTAAAATTTTTGGCAGATTTTTAAAATATCCGGGTTTTCTTACAAGTTCCAGACTGAAGGAAGTAGGAGAATACTACTCTAAGGAGGAGGAAGAGAGAAACATGCTAAGCTAAAGCAGGATGAGGGAGTCCCCAGGGCAGCCAGCCTCAGCCTCATGGAGGTTACTGAGTGACTCAACAGCTTCCAGGTGGATTGGGGCCACTGCTGCCATTGTCATCACTTGGGCTGCCATCCTCCTCCATCTTAAGGGAAAGACTCATCAAGGAGAAATGGTGGAGAGGACAGTACCTGGCCACAAAGACTGTCTGTTTTGTCCTGTTGGACTGACTCAACTGAGGAGCGGAAGCTCTTCTTGCAGCTGCCCAGAGCTTACAAGGTATTTAAAGTGCAAGCCATCATAGTGATCTATGGTTTGAAGTAGTCAGTCAGTAAATTTACCCTCCATTTTGCTTTTCAAAATCTGGCAACCCTAGGTAAGTCCCACAAACTATTTGGAGATTACTTCTGAGTTTTCATGTTGCACTGAGGACAGCCTTTCCTATTTTGATTTCTCTAGTCAGATCCTCCATGATTGTAACCACCACGGCTTCATTTGTGCTAGATTACTGATAGTGGTGTCGAAAATTTCTGTATTCTTTCTATAATGTTAGCATGTATCACAATATCAGCTAACTAAAGTGACATGAAAACTGATACGCACTGGGGGAATTTTTAGCAGGATCAAGTTGCTAATTCCATTACAATCAACGAGATTGTCTTGTCAGTCCTAAATACACATGGAAGTGAAATCCTATTGAGCATGGATATTCAATTAAATATACTTTGCCCAACAGCATAGTTTTGCAATCTCATGCCATGCTGTGGAAAAATTTAGACGAAATGTAAGGGTCTTGCTGCTAGCTTTGTTGTTTCTGTATGCCTTCAAGTCAACTCTTACTTAAGGTGACTCTATCCTAGGGTTTCCTTGGCAAGATTTATTAGAGAGGTTTGTCACTGCTTTCCTCTAAGGTGGAAAGAGTGCTTCCCAAGGTCACTCAGTGAGTTTCTACGGGTGGGCAGGGATTTGAATCCCAATCACACAAAGTCCTAGTGTAGCACTCAAACTGCTACACCACAAGTTTTCAAGTTTTCCCTCATTGAAAATGTATTCAGTATTAGTGCAATTGCATTCTTCTGTTGATGGATCCTTGTTTGGTGTCTTGATGGTTGGTTGGTTCTCCAGCCCAGTAGCAACCTTCAGTTATGTATGATAATGTATTGCCCTTGCTCCAGAAAAGCAGAAGCTTTCTTGATAAGCATTTGTTGTTGGAGTGGTAGCATCAGCTACTGTTGGTACAGTCTGTTTCTTTAATCCCTGTGTTTGTTTTAGCTGTTTATACATAAGAGAGCCTGAAAGCACAGTGTTACTGACTGAACAATCACAATTAAGTGTGAATCTCAGTTGTCTTAACTTGATTAAATAGGCCACTAAATCTGCTGAGGTTGTCTTGAGAATATCTGCATTCCAGTTATAAGGCTTATTCTTAAATAAGTGATTAAAATTTCAGTCTACACACATTTAAGAGTAAATTCCATTCACTTCTGTGGGGCCTGTTTCTGAGTAGATATGTTGGGACTGCACTGTGCTGCAATGAATAAAATGTACAATACATTAACTCTTCTATTTTTTGTTTAACTGTTTTGCTTTCTGTTATTTTAAAGGCTTGCTTATAGTTATGGGAACATAATTTAGAAGGCTTTTTACTATTTATAGCTAGAATATCATTTATTAAACCCAAATGGGATTAATATTGTGGAAGCCAGTGTGATGTAGTGGTTTAAGCATTGAGCTACAACACTGAAGACCAGGGTTCAATTCCCCACTTGGCCATAGAAACCCACTGGATGACCTTGGGGGCGTCACATGCTCTCAGCCCCCAGAAAACCCTGTGACACGTTTGTCTTAGGGTCACCGTAAGTCGGAAATGACTTGAAGGCACACAACAACAATAGGATTAATATTGTGCAACTATTCAAATATTTAAGTGGGTGTCTGCTACATTCTTCTGGTGTTAGTGGCAAAATTACTAGTGAGGTGTCAATGATAATCAAGATCAAATCCCTCTTAGCTACACATCACTGAGGTGGAAGGTTTGGTCTGCTAATGATTAGAGTCTTTCTATCAAGTTTTCCTTTCATCCTCTCTTGCATTACATTACAAGCTGCTTTTGAAATTCAGGTTGATAGAGGGTGAGACTTCAGAACAGGAATATATGAAAAGGCAGTCAGCAATGAGCATATGGATGTGGTTGCATTGCCTTTCTTACCTCTGGATTCCAGCCTTTTGTGTTGACAGTTTATTTCTGCAAGCAATTGACTATCTTCTATTTCTTCATGTTCTTTAATACACGCTATTCTTTTAAAGGGCCCAAACTCCTTATTAATTTATTTGGCCTAAATCCAATTGCAAGTCTCCAGTAGAGTAGATCCACGGAAACAATGGCAACTTGGTAAGCCAACACTTATGGAAGTTCCATTGATTCTGTAGATCTACTCAAATTGAGGCTAACATGTGAATTTAGGCCCTGTTGTCTACTTTGTTTGCATACATGTGGTTTCAGTACTTTGGTCCTTCTATCTTCAGAAAGTTTCTCTTTTCCATTCAGTTTTCTCTCCTCCAATAGTTGTACTGAGGTAGTAATCATGCTTTCTGAGTCAAGACCCTGAAATGCTGGATACATGCACTGCACTGTATGAAAATTTGACAACCGTATTCATTTTTAAAACTTGACCCTTAAATAATATAAGCCCCAGGAATTTTAAGTGGCTTGAATAAATGAATCATGTTCTCAGAAACAACCCAACTTCCATGGAAAACCTCTTGCCTAACTTGTACAAAGGTGATAAAAATAACAACAGGAGATCTAAGGCTGAAAGTTGATTTTACATGCTAATACAGAATGGTAATTGGAATGAGGGAAAAACTCACTGACTGGAATACGAAGATTTTGGCAATATAGTTTATTTGTAGGTTTATCATTTTTTTGTGAAAAGCAATGAAGCTTGCCTTGTCAAACAGTAGCAGGACTGCATGTTTGTCATAGCAGCCACTACAAAATCTTTCTGATAGGATGGCCAACAGCTGCTGCACAGATAAAATCACAAGTAATTCTTCATGTGGTGTGTGGGTGTAGAGATTCACAGCTGGGTCCCCTTCCATTCTGGGAACCCTGGAACTTGGAAAATTACTTTTAAAAGTAAGTAGTTGTTCTTGCAACAACACTGAAAATCCATAAAATGTCCATACCTTTATTGGGCCAACCAAAAATGTATTAAATATATCATGCAGGCTTTCAAAGCTCCACTGGCTTCTTCATCAGTCAAAGGTGTTAAAAATCATACAGGAGAAGGAAAAAAAATGAGGATGTTAGAGTCACAGGTCTACATTTTGTCAAGATGCTGTTTTTGTTGTCATCAGTTAAAATGGTATGGAGGGATAGCTATGCAGGCAGAGGTCATTCCCCTCTTTGGCGATGTGGGCACTGGAAGACAAAGGGTTATAAAATCCAGGCAATAAAACTTCAACACCGTTAGCAACAGGAAAAGTGACTTCCCTTGAGATCCAGGCTGTTTCTGTCCTAGGTGAAATTACCTTCCCCTTTCTTAGGCATAGAAATTGAATTTCTTGAGAAGCCGCTGTACTGTTTCATCTGGAAAAATCTTTTAGGTGCTATTTAGTTGCTATTAGAGTCCCAAAGGTCCACAAGTTACCATTGAAGGTACAGTTTTAAGAAGGCTTTTTTTTTTTACTTTTTGTTCAAAAATAACTGAAAGACAGTCCTCCCTCCAGATTTGCAGGTTTGATCATGAATTTGATTATTCACGAGGTGCTTGTGTGCCTTCTCCCCCTATTTTCCTACTCCCATTTTCTTGCATTTTGCCAGGCGTGGAGAAGGAAGGCAAGCACGCCTGCACAAAAGGCAAGGGAAGAGGGGGAAGACATGTGCACACTTTCCTTCTCCCCCTCCCCTTCTTTTGTCTTTTACCCCATGTGCACTGAGGCAAAAGGCATGGGAATGCAGGGAGGGAAGCATGCCTGCACATCCTTCTCTGTGCGTGGTGCTCCTCCTTCCTATTCGCTTCCCTTTGGCCCAAGTGTGGAGAAGGAAGGCTTGTGCACCAGGGCAAAAGGCAAGGGAATGGGGGGGGAGTCTGAGGGGGGGCTTACTTGCGGTTTTCCCACTCTTGCGAGGGTTTCACACCCCAAACCCTTGCAAAAAGTGGAGGGGCCACTGTAGATACTTTTAAAAACGCATGAATGCTACAAGTAGGGTTACTAGGTGGAACCATACCAGATCCTGAGACTTCAGGATGGCACCATCCTAGATCCTGAGACAAAAATTCATACCTAAGGACAGCCCCTTATGATGTTATGGAATGATATCTTTATCAACCACAGTTGTTTAGAATATTAAAATAAAAAATACAGCTGGCCCTCCGCATTATCTAGGGTTAAAGACGCAGGACTCCTGCAAAAGTGGGAAAAGTGCAAATATTAAAGTGTGTGCGTGTCTGTGGGAAGGTGGCTGAGGCATGGTGGGGAGAACTGGCACCTAGGGTCCAAAGCAAGTCAGAGAGATGAGAGGGAAAGGGGAAGGGTCTTCATGGTAGCCCTACACTTCCTTTCTCTCACTCATCTCCTTCTTTGGGTGTGTGAGGGGGCATCAGGAGAGAGTTCGTGGCACTGAGAAATTGGGCTTTGAGCTGTGCTTAGCTGGCCAGTCAGTGGCTGGTGGTGCAGGAGGAGGACCAGAGCAGGTTTTCAGAGGGCTGCATTGCCTAATTGGAGCCACTGAGAGGGAAGGTTCCCCTGGAAAAGAAGTGCTTGAGTGGGGTGCAGGGGTTAAAGAAACTAATGAATAATTAAATCCATGAAAGTCAAGCCTGCAAATGTGGGGGGCCCAACTGTACAGTGTCCAACAAATGAGAAAATATTTATCTGGTTGACATCTTGTTAGGTTTTTGGGGACAGAGGAATCTTGTGTTCTTGTGCCGTGACCCATACACCCTTGAAAGTAATCTGTTGCTTGCCTCCCCAACATAGCCATTTAGTGGCTGGTATAGAGTGAGTGATGGAAGAGAAGCATTTGACTAAGAGGTGCACAGTCATGATGTGGAGAAGGAAGGCTTCCAAGACCTCCAGGTGACAACCAGGAGCTCCTGGAGGATACCTGTTGTTTTTGTTGTTGTTCTGCTTTCAGCTGTAGCAACATGAATGGGAGCAGGTTGGGAAATGTACTTTTAGAATGCAGTAACAAAGGTAACTTTGAACACATGTGCAGCCAAAGAATTTTGTACCAATAATACGGCTCATAATTCAAATCCACTCTTTGTTTCATTCCAGCCTTTCTTCTCTCTGAGAACACTATTTTAGTGTTTCCTTCTTGTTCCTGTTAAAGAATTAGGAGTCAGATCTATTGCAAATAGCCCAGAGATTCATATTTTTTAATTTTAATATAAACGTGCAAACAAATTCACAACAGAAAAAAAGAACAAAAGAAAAAGGAATAAACTATATATAACAAGATACAAGTATAACTAAAGCTAAAACTACACTAAACTAGATTGAACTGAACTAAGACTAAGACATACTGGCAGAACATATTGCTAAAAGACTAATTAATTACCAAAACCACATTCCAACTGTCTAACTAAATAAAGCTCTGAATCCTCCAACTGTAAGGAAAAGGAAAAAAATGATTAATATCCAATGTCTTTATTCTAGCATTACAGATCTATGAACATTCAACGTACTAATATCACTAACAATCATAACCACAGATTTATTATATCATTCGGTTTCTTTGTGCTCAAAAAATCCATGAATGGTTTCCAGTCTTTCAATATCTTCTGCCCAACCCTGCTGATGATGAAATGGTAGTATCAACTACTTCAATTGATTGACTGTATGGCGTTGGAATTATAGAACAATAGAGCCAAAGTGTTATGGCAAAGGCTGGGTGGCTTCCATGTCAGTGGGGAGAGTGAATCTGCTTCAGGTATTACGTGAAATTTCAAAGGTGTTATCTAAGATACTGTAACTTTTCCCCCAAAGAAGTTCAGCATCTTGGATAGCTCTGGTAAAGTTCAGAGTAAAGCCTCGTGCAGATTCACTGCCTCATTGACATGGAAGCCATCAGTTGTTCTTGTTGCTCCTCCCCCCTCCCCCTCCCCCTCCCCCTCCTCCTCCTCCTCCAGTTTTATTTTAGTTTTATTTCTTTATGCCTGTGCAATATATTAGCGAAAAAACAGTCCTTCCAAGTACAGGAAAGGTTTTGAAGAATCAGGATCATATACTTTTGGTTCCATTGAAATGAATGGAACAATGCTAAATAGGATGAAGGACCTTTAGGGGCTAAGACAAATGCTAGCTCCCACTGAAACAGTTACATCTACTGAAATGAAAACAGATTTAGACTTTTAGAGTAAGGCGTTATGTAAAGTACTAAAGGCTTGAGAAACAAGGGGGAAAAAAACGTCTGCATGTGTGAATTCTCTAAAGGTTGTTGTTGATGGCCATATTGCTTATTTGAAGCTGACTTATGAGTCCCAGTGTTATGTTATTTTAAAACTATAATATGGATTCCCTTGACAGCACATAATAGAGAGAGCTTTTGCATCATTGCTCTAAAACAATTGGGAACTCATCCCATAAATCAAAATCAAAGGCTGTTACAGTTTCGATTTATACACATACAGTTTGGAATGGAGAAGCCTGTCTCTCCTGAGTCAGCACAGTGCTACCTCAGTGATTGGGCAAGAAAAGTCTCGGTGCTATCTTGTAATCTGTAAAGGTTAACTGAACTGTGAAGATAAAAGACGAATTAGTTAGTAGAGGAGATTTTTCTTAACAACAGCAGTCGTCTGGTCTCTAACTTGGTAGAGTTAAATATGCATAAGTCTGAGGAGCAAGACAGAACTGGAGGAAGAGTGCTCTGCCGCTAAATGGCTGGATAACAGTCAAGCCTATATCCAAATTCTCATGTTTCTTTATGCAGCAACAAAAATTGATTCATTTATTTTTATATACTAATGGTGTCTAGATCGAGGGAGGTACTGGTACCACTCTACTCTGCTTTGGTTAGACCTCATCTTGAATACTGTGTCCAGTTCTGGGCACCCCAATTCAAGAAGGACATGGTCAAGCTGGAGCAGGTCCAGAGGAGGGCGACCAAAATGGTGAAGGGCCTGGAAACCAAGCCCTATGAGGATAGACTTAGAGAGCTGGGTATGTTTAGTCTGCAGAAGAGAAGGTTAAGAGGGGACATGATAGCTCTGTTTAAATATTTGAAGGGATGCCATGTAGAGGAGGGAGAGGGCTTGTTTTCTGCCGCTCCAGAGACCAGGACAAGGAGCAATGGATTCAAGCTGCAGGAAAGGAGATTCCACCTGAACCTCAGGAAGAACTTCCTGACAGTCAGGGCTGTCCGGCAGTGGAATCTGCTGCCTCGGAGTGTGGTGGAGTCTCCTTCTTTGGAGGTTTTTAAGCAGAGGCTGGATGGCCATCTGTCGGGAGTGTTTTGAAAGTGTTCCTGCATGGCAGGGTGTTGGACTGGATGGCCCGTGTGGTCTCTTCCAACTCTACATTTCTATGATTCTATGATTCTATAATGTAGGGAGAGATTTGTGAGACAACCAGTTATGGAGGTAGAGGCTGGTGATGGGCACTGAATCTCATCTCTGAGGCCATTTCCACACTACACTGTTATAGTGCTATTATTCCACTTTGAACATCCTGTGGAATCCTGCTTTTTTTAGTTTTCTGAGCTGAGAATTCTAAAGGCCCCTCTCTAAACTACAAACCCCAGGATTCCATAGGATGTTGAAAGCGGAATAATAGCACTATAACAATGTAGGGCGGAAATGGCCTGCATTTTACACTGAAGTTGAAAAGAGCTATCCAAGGTACTGGAGAGCCAGTGTGGTGTTGTGGTTTGATTGTTTGCCAGGATTTTGGGAGACCAGGGTCAAATCTCCACTTTTCCATGGAAACCCACTATATGACCATGGACAAGTCACACTCTCTCAGCCTCAGAGAAAGGCCATGAATATGATTGCTGTGAATGGAGACAATGGAATATTCAAGGTAGTCAGTAAATGTGAATGGCAGTTAGGCTTTCTACAAGGAACATGACTAGTTATAAGTTCTGGCCAGGAGATTTTGGAAATGTTTAGTTAGAAGTCTAGGAAGAGACTTGGGGACTGTTGGGGAAGGTTACAATTGTCGGCTCAAGAAAGCGTGCTCAGAACTGGAGGTGAAGGAAGCATAATCTGAGGGAATCTAATTGGCAAGTCTGACTACCAGAGCTGATAGCTAAGGAGAGTGGGAAACCATGATGAAAGGTTGTGGTAAAGCTTCAAGGAGGCAGGAGGACTCAGGACCAGAAGGTTTCAGGCAGAGATCTCATCCAAAGGGAACTTCACCACGTAGTCCCTAAAACAGAACTATCCTAGATGCCAGAGACTGTGGGAATGAATACAAGGCAGGGGCAGCTCACTGACCAAGTGAAAGGGGAACCTCACCCCAAAATCAGATGGAGTTATTCCTCCTATTTGGCCCATGAAGAGCCCATAACTGGAGGCAGAGGAAGACTGTGCTATCGTTGGGTGAGACTGAAATCTCAGACCCACCACACTTTCCCAGATATGGCACGGACCTGGGTTGGACCCTGAATCTGGGTAGGAAGGAGTCACACATATGTACACACAGAATACTTTTTGCAAAAAGATTCCTGTCCACCAAACCTTGATCTCCTCCAAGCTGCTTAGACAGGGAATTGATCAGATGGACAAACTTTATTAGAATCCTCAGCGATTTAGAGACCTTTCAGAATGTTACATAAATGAAAGCAAAGTACAGATGAAGGTACACATGAGATAAACGCACGTACAATACTTATATCCAAGCCCTTTCCTCTAGAGGATGAAGTCTTCCTGATCATTTCTGCAAAGCTTCTCTGGGAGAGTAAATAACAACATGCTCTCAAACCACACCAGCCTATGTGGTAGTTCTTATCTCTGAGGAAAGATTGCTGACTCTGGGTCATCTGCTTGTAGTTACAGTAGTTTTCTATCTTGACAGAAAAGGAAATGGATGCACATCATAAAATGGCTTCAGTTCTGCAAAGCTGGTAGTTACAAAGTCATGCACTTACATGTGTAAGAAACTTTTTAACCCAACAGTATAGCACATATTCTTGAATGAAAGATATTGGAATGAAAGGATTTTAAGGAGATCTAGTTTGAGAAAAAAATTACTGAAAGCTTATTTTGTTTGGGAGGACTGTCTTCTTTATTAGGTACAGTAGCCAGGTCTACATAAGCAATCTCAACCTATTATTTCAATACCTTTGTAAAAAAAAAAGGCCCATAATATACATCTTAACTTTGTTCATTCTGCCAGCCCTATGCCCACATGAATGGTAAGCTGATTTTTGTTGTTGTGGTGGTGGTGGTGGCAGCTTTTAAATGTTTTAGAGATGATACAGTTTTTTATCAAGGACTTCCAGAGTCCAAAGTCTCAAAAGTTTTTTCTTTTTTGAAAACAAGTATGAAAATAAATGTTTTCTTTTTTTCCTACACTGATGAGATAACCTGCATTGGCAGTCTATGATGTTATACAGCAGAATGAGGTGACGAATGAGGAACTGGTAGAATTTCAAGTTGGAAAAATGAAATATATCACTTCAGATTACAGGCAATGGATGAATGATGGAAGTTGCCCTTCTGAAGACAGAAAGCTCACACAGCATGGGGACGGACTGGGCTAAAACATTAATCAACAATATACTTGCTTTTTATTTCAAGGGAATTGCTTCTATTAGAGAACAATAGCTTACATCACAGATGTAGTTGTGTAACTACATATTGTTCCTTGAGTAACCCCCCAAACCTAACAGCCAGCAGTCACACTGAGTGATGGAGGTCTGTTCTGCTTGTGTGTCATGAACCAGGAGTCAGCTTTTCCAGGTGAACAGCAGCCTTGAAGGAGGATGAGCAGATGCAAGTACACTAGGATGAGAGCCAGCTGGCTCCAGCCTTTGTAAGGAAGACAGAGGGTGGTGGCTTGATACCAGAAACAACATGTGTTTGCCAGCCTTTGCCTTCGTGTGTGCTACAGGTTCCTTGCTTTGATCTTTGGACTGTTTGACCTTGTTGCTTGGTGGATTTCTGACCTTTGGACTGACACTGGAGTTTGCTCCTGCTTCTCCCTGACCAGGCAGCCTTATTGGACTGCTAAGCTGTATCTGTTTGCTTGCTAAATATCTTGGCAGTCTGTTGGGTGTGACAAAGTCCTTCTTTTGATTGTTGCAACAGAGATTGCTGGTGAGAAAGGAGGCTGAAAACATCATCCCGCTGCATCCTGATCACCAGCACAACATATTTCTATCACTTGGTGTGACTGCTAGCTATTAAAGTAGGTTTTTGGGTGTGTGGGGCATTTGTAATTGTGGCAATAGGACCACAGTCATAAACATGAATACCAAGCAGGTACAAATGCCTAAGTCTAGTTTACACATCCACAACAGCTCCACACAGTGCCAGTCCCTGTTCTCTCTTGCCATCTACAAAGTACTCATCTGTTGTTTCATGTGAAATACTTGCCGTCTACATTAATGGAGGGTTTACCCACATGAAGTCTAATGAAATCACAGATCCTCCATATGTATATGATATTCCCATTTACATTCTTAAGCTCTGTTGAGCCAACTCAGAACGCTACCCTGTTCTGCTTTATGTGTAGAGCAGACCTGATTCCAAGAGAGAGTTAAATACCTATCATATTTTATTCAAAGAGGCATGCATTTTATCCTGTTGTCAAAGATTAATTCTTTCAAAATCTGTATTTTAATTATTTCTATTTCTAGCTTTTTAAACTTCAGGAGTCTTGGAAAAACAGTACTGCTAGTTAAGTGATAATGATGGCATCAAGGAGCTCCTACAGTTAATTTGAATCAGATTAATGGAGGTAAAATAATGAGATGTACTGAAGGTGTTGGTGGAATTTTGGGTGACGTCCATTAGCAATGTGTAAGATCATAAAGGACTTATCAGTGATTCCTTAGTACATTTCCTTTGAACTCAGAATTTCTGCTTGAGTATAAACTTTTAAAATTCTTTTTTTAATGCTTTAGCTCATTTGGTTTTTGACGGCTCAAAAAATGAGCCATGCACTGCTTCTTTAGTGAGACAGTTAGAATTGCAAGACAGTTCATTATATTACACAAACAGACATGTCTCTGTTGGCTACCTTACTTTTTCATTTAAATCTCTTTTCCTGTGCATTCTGTTTTCAGATGCTGCCCGCATGTTTTGACTGGTATTTGTAGCCTTTGTGTGAATACTTTCCTTTCATACTAAGCAGAAACAAAGACTTGCGGAAACCTGAATCTTGGATAGAAAACTGCAACCCAGATAACCTTTGGTTTGAAACAAGTTTTTCTAGGGCAAGAGAATGGATGTTGGAAACAAAGTTTAACGAACTTTCTGCAACAGTAGGGAAACTAAAACAAGAAGGCAATACTTCCTATATTACAAACATACACACATACATACATAAAACAAACAAACATTCATACAAGGGACTCAGTGTTCCTATATTCCACCCATGGAAAACCCCTCATTAGTATGGGGTGGTGGTTATGCAGCCCCACCCCCAATGTTGTTAAATGGCAACTCCCAGCATTCTTTCCCAGTGACTATGCTTGCTGTGAATTGCAGTCCAGTAACATCAAGTGAGCAAATCACAGGTCCAATCCTACTATAGAAGCTATTCAGTCTTTAACAGGTCAGTCATACAGGACACTGCTACACAAAGAGCACAGTAATGTCATTAGTGTGATCTGTGGATTGCTGTAAAAGAAATGGGTGTGTGATACAGCATCACATAAGAAGCTGTCTTACTGTCAGTCGTTAATCAGAATGAAGAGAGGAAGACTGGGACTTGGAAGGGCAGCTATCAAGGATCTAGGCAGGATGGATTGTAAACTGTAAAGATATATTATTGAATACCAGAGTCAGGCTTGTCTTTGCTATAGTCTTTCTGATTTTTATGTGTGGTTGTGAAGGCTGCACGGTGAAGAAAACTGACAGGATGAAAATCAACTCATTTGAAATGTGGTGCTGGAGGAGAGTTCCACAGATAGCGTGGACTACCGCAAGTTTATTTGTGTTTTAACTTTTGTAGTAGGAGTTTTTTTAAAAAATTGTATTGTGTTTTTAAAACATTGTTCACCACCTTGAGTCCTGTGCTGGGAGAAAGGTGGGTTACAAATTAAGGCCTGAATTCTGTTGCTGGTCCTACCTAACGTAGACCCAGTGAATCAATGGGATTTACCTATGTGTTGATTTACCTTCCAACAATTCATTGAATGGGTTTATTCTGATTGGGGCTAACCAGCAGGAGTCCAGCCTAATTAATTAATTAATCAATCCTATAGGAAATCAAGCCTAAACTCTCCCTAGAAGCCAAAAGGATTAAACTGGACCTATCATGAGGTGACATGACTCACTAAAAAGGGTAATAATGCTCAGCAAAGTGGAAGGCAGTAGGGAAAGAAGAAAGACTGCATTATAGGTGGATGGACTCTATCTAGAAAGCCATGACCTTGGATTTGCAAGACCTTAGCATGCTGTTAATAACAGTATGTCTTCGAGGCCTTTCATAGGATCACCATAAGTTGAAGCCAACTTGACTTCAACTGACAACAATGCTATTTTTGACCCTATTCCAACCTCATGCTGAGTCTGGTAAATGTTGTAAATGGTAAGTTGTCCACCTATATACAGTCTTAAACTATGTTTAAACTATGTTTTTAAAAAAAACAGCTGGGAAAGCTGCTATTTTAAAATGTACACTTTTACTTATATTATTTCCCCATGATGGCAAGGGGATTCTGAAATTTGTTATCCAGAAAAGTAACTTTTGCGAGCTCTTCCCAAAACCAAAGCATATCTTTTCAAAATGTAAAAGTTGCATTTGTTGCTGCCAACAGCTACCTCAGACAGACCTGTCACTTGCCAGACTGTTCTAAGGTCTGACAAGCTTGGTTAAATTACCATCTGCCTCTACTTGCTGAGCAGAGAACCCAGCAAAGAGCCATAATTGCATGGATGCTTTTCTGATGTCACACTGGCTGTATGTGAGTTCCTTCTTTGACAGGAAGTTGAAGTTGCACAGCCCCAAATCCCCCATGGATTTTGGATTGACTACTCATGATTTACCACCTGGACTCCTGAGAAGGATTCAAGGAATGTTGTGCTTCATCTCAGCACTTCATCCGGCTTAGCTGCTGTCACACTCTTCACTATTTGTCACATCTCACCCCTTCCCAACCAGAAAGAAGAATCATTTAGCTGGCATAGAGCAGTTTATTTTCAGTTAACTCAAATTGACTACTAATCATCAAAGAAGTTTTCTTTAGGTGCTTACACATCATGTTTTTCATTATTGCAATTTGTTCCACCAAAGGAGTATCTGTCTTTGTTAATTTGTGACACTCATTTAATTTTTGCATTAGCCTGGAATTGTAGTTTCACTCTGCAGCACAAGATATTAACTATGGGCATCCTCATTAACTCTTTATGTGAGCATGAAACAAATAGTACTGAAATATAGTCCATTTGAGTCAACTGCAAGCTGCATCAGATTGCAGCTTTGTTGTGGCTAATGTTTCCTTAGATTGTCCCTGAGTCATTTCAGTGGTTCTGAGAAGTATATTAAGCTTTGCTCATGACTCCCTGGTCTAAAACAGAACTTCTTACAATTCTGCTATCTCAGAGTTTTGTCTGAGTTTGCTGTGGAGAACTATCTCCTTTGTCTCCTGCTAAAGTACTATGATCAATCCAGGTAAGCAGAGTTGGACGAGTTATTTTTTTTTGGATGACAACTCCCAGAATCCTCCATCCAGAATGGTCCCTCCCACCTACTTGAATCTAGGGTGGGACTTGTAGTAAACTTTGCTAAATCAGATCCTGTGTGCATCCTATGGCAGATGGTCAGTGCCTTCAGCTTTGGCAGCCGTCGATCACTTTTTAAAGGCTGAAAGGAGACCTCTGCAGCCAGTGATTCCTATAAGTGAGTTGCACTAACAGACCTCACAGTTTGCTGCCCCGCACATGGGTCAGTGAATGATACCTACTTTAGGAAACAGATTGTTAGAAAGTAGAATTTCAGGGCGAAGTGGCCAAACACAAAAACAGCATTTATTGGTAATGCCATAAAGCTTTTATACCAACTATTTTCAGTTCCTACAGTTGGAATATCCTATAAGGTAATAAAACAAACTGTTCTGGACCTGACAGACAGCAGTTAGATTTCTACCTTATTTTCTTTGCCATAAGCTTCTCCATTGAATGAACTGACTCATCAGCAAACATCTTAATGGTGTTGTAATAAAGTAACAGGGTAACAGAGATTCTTACTAATAGAAAATTACCCACTGTATAGCTTGCAAACCCAAGGCTATTTGATAATGGGATTGTGCCTAATTAAGATACAGAGGCTCATGCGCCACTAATGTAACCATTTCAGCTCCTGTTGTAAACAGATAATGAGACCATTCCCTGTCAATTGTTCCAGTAACTACCACATTGTTAATGAATGCTACTGTGTGTGTGAATTTGCCACCCAACCCATGAAATGAAGAGACCATACGCAGGGCTTGGGTTGAACTAGGGCAATTTATTAATGTATGCCTAATTAACATAAAGCTAGAAGTGAACTTGACATCGAACTTGACATCGAATTTAAACTTGACCTTGAACTTGAATTTGAACTTATGACCTGAGAAGGGGGGGTCAACAGCATGGGTAGGCTAAGGCAAGGGTCACCTCCAGACCTCTTCCCCAGCCCTCCTTGGGCGAGGTACCGGGCCCCAAAGCCAACCCATGAGGCTGGGTTAAGACTTCGGCTGGCCCTTTTCTGGAAGGCGAGCCCTCAAACCACAACCCCCCTGTCTCATGACGCCGCGGTAGGAGTAAGTCCCGGGCCCGCCCCAAGGAAAGCATTTATCCTACACCAAAGGGTGCCATAGGTACTCACCAAAACCCTCAGACCCCCCACTACCGGCCATGGATAAGGGCAAGCGTCTGCTTAGTCCTTATCCCCCAAGCCTCACTCAGGATAGCTTCCAGCCCCCGTTGCAAATCCTGCAGGAAGATCTCATTGCCCTCGGATGACAAGTGTACCCCATCGGCCCTATACAGCTCAGGTTTATCAAAGACGATGTCATGGTGAGGAATATAGTGACCCAAGCCCTGTCTCAAAGCATTGCGAATTTCCCTGTTCGCTCGCCTACGAGCGAACTCCAAGGGTCGAGGATCCCCTCCCCCACCTCACACTTTTCTTTGAATCATTGCAGACCAAGCAATGTGAACACCAGGCCAAGTATTGAGAATGAGCCGCATATCATGAATGGCCTGTATGATCAAGGCCTTTCCTTTTAAAAGTCCAAGGTCATTACCACCCAGGTGAATGACCAACACATCAGGCGGAGGCCCACGGCACTCCCCAAACAGCGTAGGCAACAAGCCATGCCCACAAAGGCCTCTCTTGCCAAGCCATTGAAGCGAGGCTTGGTCACCCAATCCCAAATGCGGGCCAAAATGGCCCTCACGAGCCTGCCGTTCTGCCCAAAAGATGAAACTGTGACCACAGATCAGCACTCGCCTCCTCCCGGACAGAACAGGATGATCTGAAACAAAACCAGAAACATTGTAACAGGTGAATCGGCCTGACATTGCGCCGGTATGCCATGGACTTCCATCTTCCGATCCTTTGGATGCCTTTGGCGTTCATGCCCATCAAAGCTGCAGTGGAAGCTGCGCCTATGCGAAATGAATGTGTGCCAAATTTAGCACCTTGTAGGCCTAGAGAGGTCAAAGCCTTTTTTGTGATGGTCCAGAATTGGTACCTGGTGAACGGGGTTGTATCAGCATGACAAAACAGAGGCCCCGAATGCGTCCCCTGGCTGGCTATATAAGCCCTCAGCGCCCTGATAGGGCATAAAGTGGCATCAGAACATTCCTGCAATGTGATCATAGTGTCCCGCCTGGCCTGATCAGTTTTTGATCCCCTTATGTGAAGGCATAAATGCCGCTCACCCCAGGTCAAGTCCCGCAACTCTAGGGCCCTGCCAGACCTGTCTCCCTTGCTCTGAACAACCTACTCACTTACTCTCAATGCACCAAAAAATGCAGTGAGAGCTGCTGAGTGAAACAAGAGAGCCTCGTACTCAGAAGAGCACAAGACTTTCCATGCGTCGCCCAAATCCTTGAGAATGCCAGGAGAAAGTGGTTGCCTGTCATCTCGGGCCATCCCTTTTTGCCTGACTCACCCTTCAATAAATTTGCGTACCCTAAAATCGCTGGTGGAATCAGGGAAGCCTCGTGCCTTGGACCAAAAGGCCAAAGCGGACATGCGGGATCTAATGGACTGAGGGGAGAGGCCTCTTCCTTAAGGGACGAGCAGAACTGCAAAATGTGGTCCACAGGGAGTGGCCATGTGTCCTGTAACCCTTTAGATTTCCGAAAGTTAGTGAACTCCCTGGCGGCCTTATTGTAGCTCTTCCTAGTGCTGGGCGCAATTGACATACCAGTGATCTGTGCTACCTCACCTCGCCAGGCTTCCACAGATTGAAGGGCATCAGTTCCGGGAGGACAGCAGCATCTGGTGCCAGCTCTCTGAAACGTTCCATCTGCATACGAGAGAGAGCATCACCCAAGGAATTATCCACACCAGCAATGTGTACAGCTGTGAAGACTATATTAAAACGGAGACACTGAAGCGTGAAAGCCCAGACCAAGTGCATGACACGCTGTGACCTAGAGGAGAGAGAGTTAATCACCCTGACCGTGGCCAAGTTGTCACACCAAAAGTGGACTGAGGCATTTGCTAACTCATGTGCCCAGATGTGAACTGCCACTAATATTGGAAAAAACTCCAAAAATGTAAGGTCCACTGCGAGGCCTGCCTCTGCCCAACTGTTGGGCCATCTCTGTGCACACCACCTTCCCCTGAAAAAGACACCAAAACTGATGGATCCTGCTGCATCAGATGATATTTTCAGTGCGTCCCTGACCTTGATTTCATCACACCAAAAAGAGACACCGTTGAAGTCAGCCAGGAACTCCTGCCATACCCCTAAGTCCAGTTTAATCCCTCTAGTGATCCTAATTCTGTGATGTGGTTTGGTGATGCCCTTCATGGCGTCGCACAAGCGCCGAAGGAATGCCCTGCTCGGCGCAACCACCTGGCAGGCAAAATTGAGGTGCCCCACGAGCTCCTGAAATTCCTTAAGGGTAGCCTTGTGCCTACCCATGAAGGAAGCTGCCTTTGATCTGAGATCCTGAACCTTAGCTGGCGGTAGTTTACAAGCTTGGTTGACTGTATCCAATTCAATGCCCAGAAATGTAAGCTGCTGTGTGGGACCCTCAGTTTTCTCATGTGCCAAGGGCACGCCCAACTCCCCCATAAGAGATGTGAATTCTGCCAAGAGGAATGCGCACTGCCCAGAACCACAGCGTCCCACGAATAAGAAATCATCCAAATAATGCACAATGCCCTTAAAGCCTGATTTGTGTTTGATGGCCCATTCTAAAAAGGTACTGAACGTCTCAAAGGCAGAGCAAGACACAGAACATCCCATGGGGAGGGAGCGATCAACATAGAATTTGCCCTCAAAGGCGAATCCCAAAAGCTCAAAGTCAGATGGGTGTACGGGCAGCAGGCAGAAGGCTGACTTGATATCAGACTTGGCCAGCTCTGCCCCAACGCCATGCCTGTGCACCACCCGTACGGCCGCATTGAACGAAGTATACCTAACTGAACATAACTCAGCCGGAATGGCATCATTAACGGACTCGCCCCTGGGGTAAGATAAATGGTGAATTAACCTGAATTCACCTGGAGCCTTCTTAGGGACGACTCCTAGTGGGGAAACTCTAACATTGGGAGTGGGAGGCTGATCAAATGGGCCTAACACCTTGCCTTCTGCAACCTCCTTCCTAATTTTTTCCCTCACTACGTGCTCTTTGCCTATCACTGATTTAAGGTTATTGGCCATAAAAAACTGCTGAGGTCCCACACTCGGGATTCTGAACCCCCAAGTAAATCCCTCCCCCAAATATAGAGCTGCAGCCCGGTCTGGATAAAAGCGGAGCCAAGCCCGCAGCCTCTCAACGTTAATTGGACTGGGCTCCTTTGTGAAGTGGTGGCTGATTTCCTGGTCCCCGCTTGCCACCTCCCTCCCTGAGGCTTGTCCCTCCGCCTCTCCCCTTGGTGCAGTTGCGAGTGGAGTGAGAGCCCCAGCAGATCCCATATAGGTGCTTGTATTTGCAAAGGCGACGGGCACAAAACCCTTGCATCCCAAACTCCCAACAAAGCTGTATCTGCTGCTGCTCCTGCGAGCCCTGAGTGCGGGAAGGCCCCCCGGACTTATTAAACTGCACCAGATGACCAGAGTGAGACCTCTCACCAAAAATGGGGCGAGCTGGGGTCAGCGTCTGCATCCACAATTCAGGGTGGATGCTGCCCCAGCGCAGGCTTGGCTGCTTTGCTGCCCTCATCCTAAACTTCTCATCGTAGTGCAGCCAACCATTCCCAGCAAAATCTGCATGAGCCCTGAAAATCGTGTTCAAATATACCAGCAGGGAGTGAGCCCTTGATGGCTGAGCCTTAACTATCACATCCATGTAGATGAGATAACCTATAAACCAATTAGTCCAATTCTTGTCGATCCTGCATTTTTTCAGTTTTTCCCTCTCAACCGTGTCCAAATTCTCCTTCTCTTTCTTATCAAGCTCTCGATACAAAAGGGAGAGTAGGTCTACATATTCTCCCTTCAGTATCTTTTCAATAGTGGTCGAGGTCAGGTGATCATCCAATACCCCTGACTGCCCCCCCCGCCTTCTCCTCAAGACCTGCATCCTTGCTTGACTCCCGTGATCCCAGAGCCCCACCCTGAGTGGATTCAGAGACATCCTGTGAATGCAGTCTAACCCCTGATGGCAACTGAGAGGGTGACCTTTGCTCCCCGGGGGACAAGGGTGAAGGAGGAGATGATGTCTCTGAGAAACCTGCTGGCGGGGCCCATATCATATTCCTTGGTGGTGTAATGAAGCTCCAGGGCCATGCTACGGACGCAGTACCCTCCTCATGACCAATAGACTCACCCAATTCCGCTCCTGCTGCTTTTGACTCTTGCAAGGGCCCGGCCTCCCAACTGTCCTGCTGTGATGAGGATGCTTGTTCCCACCTTTCGGAAGGCGATTCGCTCCGCTTCTCACCCGGTCCGTCCTCCTCAATAGCGTCTAGCCGTGCCAAAATCTAGTTAATAACACTTACTGGCATGGAGACCCTCTGTTCCTCCCTTCCTCTGTTCTGCCCTGCAGGCCGCCGGCCACTCTCAATGGCCTGAAGCTTAGCAAAAATGGCGGCTGCCCCATTTGCTCCCCCATCCTCATCCGAAGATGAGGTGACAGACATCGGGGCAGCTAAGGGCCTGGCTGGCGTGGCCTTTTTGGCCGGGGTGGCCATCTTGGTGGGCTGCTTACCCTTGGATGCTGATGAAGCTCGTTTGGAAGCCATCAGCCCCACTGGCCAATCAGGCCAATCTTCCAGCCCAAACCCCAAGGAGAGAGTGAATTACCTATACCAACCCCAATTGAAAATCCAGCCACCACGCAATGAATCCAAGCGCACCACCCGCTATGGATCGACAAGGCCAAAACCCACCCCTTCAACCTGAGTAGCACAACAAGTTACACTCCCCCAACACACCAGGAGGGAATCATGCCACTGAGAGGGTGCCTCGACACTCTCTCAACTCAAGCAGCAATAACTCGTCACACTCTCTCAGCTCCAGAGCCAGGGAGCATGTAAGTGAGTAGGCCCTTTCACACGCTTTCGGCCCAAACAAAGACACCTAGAACAACGCCCCCCTTCCGACTCCAATGCAATAAATCCTAACACTCCCTTAGCAAAACAAAACAAAACATACAACAAAATGCACAAACGAACAAAATGATCACACTCTCTCAGCCCACCAAGGCCCACTGTACACTCTCTCACAACCCAGATGCAGCAAAACCATGCAAAAGAGCACCTCCCCCAGGAGAGAGGTGCAAAAGCAAGAGAGAAAGAGAGAAGGGGTGAAAAGGAGAAGGAGGGGGGAAAGGCACACTCTCTCAGCCCACAAATACAACTAGGACACACTCTTATGACTCGTATCCAACAAAACCAACCCAAGGGCCAGGACACACCCTAGGAGAGAGAGGGGGAGGAGGAAGGAAGGGAAGCGGGAAGGAGAAAAAGGAAAAGAAAGAAAGAGAAGGAAAAAAAATATGCATAAATATATAAAAAGTTATATATACGTAAATATATAAAAAGAAAGTTCTGCATTGCCAAGCTCAGTGTTGAGAAGGCATTTCATCCTAACTAGTCACAGTGACCACTTTTTTATTGGTTTATTAATTTTAAAACAAACAATCTAATTTACAGTCAAAAATCACAATGACAGGGAAATATACATTAAAAGAAAGAGAAAAAAAGCAGAAAGGAAAGAATTTAAAAAACTCAAAACGCAATACAGTTGGCCCTCAATTTTTGCAGGGGTTAGGTGAACAGGATCCTATGAAAGTGGAAATACCACTAATATCTTTAGTGCCCTTCCCGCAAATGTGCATGCTGCAGACTCTGCTGCTGTAAAAATCTCCTTCAGGGTCTTCATCCTTGTCAAGGATAAGGAAAAGAAGGCCTCAACACTGAAGAAGATTTCTGCAGCAGCCACTGTTGACACCATGATCCCTCCACTTTAATCTGAGGCCATGTTTTCCAGACCTCTGTCACCTCCATTCATCTTAAAGCCCTTCCCTAGAAAAGGCCCTAAATGCTCAGAGAGCCAGGCCAGTGGTGGCAGAAGTGGCAGCTCATTCTCCTTGCCTTCCCACTCCTCTCCATCTCTTTTTGTGCCAAAAGTGAAGACCTTACATGAAAAGTCCCATTTTGGACTGAGCTTCATGATCCCTCCTTCTGTGGAGCAGAGTTATTGACTTCCATGTGCACAAGTCCCTTTTTGAGCAGTGCTTTGGGATCTCTGCTTCTGGGGAGCAGACCACAGAGAGAAGGCAGGAAGACAAACCACAGCCAGCCACCGGCCCTGCCACAGCTGCTGCAAAAATCTCCTTCAGGATCATTGGGGTGGAGGCAGAGGGGGGAAAAGTCTGGAGGCCAGCAGAGGCCATGGAAGGTGGTGAACTGGGTGAACATCAGCAACAGGAGAAGATGGTGGAGGTGGGAAGAAGGCAAAGCCAATAGCTCCCAGGAGCCTCTCCCCACCAATACATTACAGTACTATCACCACCTACACTCATGGCTATAATACTGGTCAAGCAACACAACAGCTACAAAGGTGTGAACCCGCAAAAGTTCAAGGTTGACTGTACCAATACACTAAGGTAAGACATTGAACACTAACTAATTAGAACACCAAGCACTAACTCACTGAAACACAAAAAGAAAAATGATCTTATTCTACCATTAGAGATCCAGCTAAGTAATCCTACTAGAATTACTACTACCCATAGCCACAAACTGTGGCATCGTCAGATTTCTTATTGCACAAAAAGTCCATAAATTATTTCCGATCTTTCCAGAAATCTTCAATTGGCTTATCCTTATCCTCCATGACTTTGGCCATTTGGGCTAACTTGGCAGCCTTAACAATCCATTCTTCCTTTGTTGGTGCTTCAGGCCATTTCCAAGTTTGAGCCAACAATATTCTTGCTGCTGTCATAATATAGCGAAGACATAGTCCATGCTCACTATCCAATTCTTTATTACAAATAACTAATTAATGGAAGGATTCAGAATGTTCAATCCCCATCCACTTCATGAGTCTGAGGGTCCAATGAAACAAGCCCAGACTAGAGGTTGTGTGATTCTTGGATTTTTTTTTAAAACATCTAGATGGCACAGAGATCCCGTGTGACATGCAGGGAAAGGACTTTACAACTTCCTCCCCATGGTGTTTCTGATATAAACCAGAGCTCCTTGTACCTGTTTTCCACACTGGAATACAGGTCCCACTATTCCCTATGAGGAGTAGCCCTCCCCCTCCAATCTAACACGAGGCTGCAGCAGGGGCAAGGATGAAAGTGGCTTCACAATCCCAGTCTAGCTGTGATTCCCTCTTCCTACACCATCTATTCACTAATATAATAGCAATCACACAGGCCAAAAAGTAGGCATCTTGTTTTCTCCTTTTGAAGTTGTGAGCTCAAGAAACTTACTTTTTTGGGCTATAACTCCCAGAATGCCATGCACCATGGCTACTGGCCATGCCAGCTGGCGGAATTCTAGGAGTTGTAGTTGACAGAGCAATGCTTCTTAACTCTGAATGTGATTGCTTTTGAGGACAGCAGAATGAATGGCGGGGGTATCTGAGTCAAGCTAGTCTTCCATGTAAGCCTCACTGGAGTGAATGAGATTTATGAGGGCCCATCCACTTCATTTCAGCTTTAAGAGAGAGAAATGGGATGATATCACTGAAAGCAGAGTGGATAATGCAACAAATATAGTTCAATTTGCCATTGTTATGTGCTTTCAAGATGACTCGGAATTGTGGCGATCCTCTTGTACAGTTTTCCTGGCAAGATTTATTCAGGTTGGCTATTGCCTTCCTCTGAGGCTGGGGAGTGTGACTTGCCCAAGGGCACCCACAGGGTTTCCATGGGTGAGCAGAGATTCACACCCTAGTCTCCCAGAGTGCTAGTCCAACAAATCACTACACCATGGTGACTCTCTGCAATTTGGTAATAGCACAAACAAAAATAAATGGATTGTATCACAGTTTTACTCTTCCAGATGGCCAGCTTCCCTCTTCCAGCAGGTTGTAGCATTCCTCTGGGTATTTTGACAATAGCTTGTTTCTTTCCTTTACCAAACTTGCATTTTCTTCTTTGGAAGAGAGATGGAAGAAATGCTGGCAGCCAGCTGGAGATCTTTCTCCTACCTTCTCTGAGGAGACAAGTTTGTGGAGGTGATGGAGATAAGGGTGACACATAGTTTGAAAGAGTTTTCTTCATAACTTTCTGACACTAATAGTAATTAATTGTCAGAATTTTCTCTCCATTAGTTTTCCAGAGTGTTTTCAATACCCAGCAAATGCTCATTTCCCATTTTATTGTTGAGCCTTCATGAAATGAAAGAACAGTGTTTTTCTTTCCCTGAGTGCCTTAGAAATAGCAACCCTGGAGGGAGCACCAGACTGTTTTACATCAATACTGTCCTTTTTCTTCAGGTTTTTATTGAGTTTGTTTTTTCTTAGTCCACATGGGCTTGCTGAACACACAAATAATTTATCTGCACTTACCTTTCAATATGATCATCTCCCCATGTACATTTTCTAAACAGGAAGGGATATACAGAGCCTAAGAAGCTGCAGTAACAACAAAGGTTAAATTTTAAAATCATATTCTGTGGTGTTTTGATGCTCCCAGCAAACAAGATTTTATTGCCTTTAGGATTAAACATGCTTGTTTGACTCAGACATTATTTTCAGTGTGACACTCAAAACTTTGGCTTCCTAACAAATGAAGGAAAAGTTTAAAAGAAGAAGAAGAAGAAGAAGGAGAAGAGGGTCTCTTCAGGATAGAATTTCACAATGCTTAACCAGGCACCCTAATGATTTGTAGCACTGATTAGCAGATCACACTGCTGTAGGCTGAGCCTTTTCATTTCAGTATGCAAGAATTCACAGCATTGTAAATCAGGAGGCAGTTTCTACTTATGTTTGTGTTATAGAAATATTTCAATAGAAGCTGCTTTGCTCATTACAGCACTCTTTGTTCCTGTTTTAAATACACACATGAACACATAAGGGATGAATGGGCATGGATTTGGAATCATGTTTCCTACAGCTAATTTTTACACAACTTTGGAACTGCTGAAATCATAGAAGCACAATGCAGGAAGAGATTGTAAGGCCCATCGAGTCCAGGCCCCAGCCACGCAGGAATATACAACTAAAGCATCCTGCGGCAGTCATCTAATCTCTTTATTAAAACTTCCTGTAAAGAAGAGTCCACAATATTCTGAGGTAAGCTATTCCACTGTTGAACACAGTTTACCATCAAGAAGTGCTTCCTATTATTTAATCAAAATATCCTTTCTTGTAATTTGAAACCATTGCTTCATGCCCTATCCCCCTGAGCATCAGAAAACAAGCTTGCTCTCTCATTTACATGGTAGCTCTTCAATCTGTTTACAGATAGCTATTCCCATACTCCCTCAGTATTCTTTTCTCCAAGCTAAACTTTCACAAATCATTCAATTATTCCTCACTGGACTTATTTTCCAGACCTAGTCACTTCCTCTAGGCACATTTTCTCTGGATAATGCCCTACTTGAATGTGGTGCCCTGAACTGGACACAGTTCAGTAAGGTCTGACCAAAGCTGAATAAAGTGATACTAATTGTTACCTCACTGGTAAGCCCTGTCCCGGGGTCTACAATTTTGATATTAAAATATGATTCAATGTGCCTGAGAGGTCACTCGGATGGGCACGTAGGCAGCAACAGTCACACGATCGAAAACCAGGTCAGGCCAGTAAAATCCCCCGTCACGTAGCCCCAGGAGACTTCAGGTTGTCCAACCCACAGTAAGCAAAAAAAAAACTTGAGGGGATTTGAATCTTTTCCCCAAGTTGAACACCGATAGCAATAAAATCCTATCAGGCAAGGACTATCTACATAAATTCACACCACAACCTAATGCAACTGAAGATCCTGAAACTTTGGCAACACCTTGTGATCTCATCATGCAAAAGGAGTTGCCATCGTGGAGCTTCTTTTCTACTGCAACACCCATTGTTCTCCCTGGGAAAGGATTAGCCCTCCAGGTACCTTTTCCCCTACAAATAGTCCCAGTTTTTCAGAGTTTCTTTGGATCACTCCTGGTCATCCCAGCAGACCATTTCTCCGTCGGTTGAGTAATCCCCTCAGCCTTCTCTGTGCTGAGCTCTACTTCTTCACTGTCTTTCCTGGAACAAGGACTTCAGGAAAAGGTGCAGTATTACCCCAGCTACAATCCCTTCAATATTCCCCCTATCCAGTTTCTTCTCTTTTGCTTCTTAATAGGTCTTGAGTGAGTGTGTGAGTGATTGCGTTGGTGCGTGAGACTTTCATTCAATAAAATCATTTTATTGGACATCTTCATTTGGTTTTTGGCTTGGCCTGACCCCGTAAAAACTGGGTAAAAAGACCCCGCTAGGTTACCCTGCCTCTCGCATTGCTATTGCTCATGCTCTGGCTAGTTTTCATTCTCCATCACGTGGAGCACATTGAGGTGTCCCCCAAGGGACCCCAGAAATCAGGGTAACATATTTCTTCCCTTGATGTGGATACTATATTTCTGTTGATGCAGGTAGAATGTCATTGGTTTTTTCTGCTGCCATATTATACCACTGATTCATGCTTAACTTGTAGTCTACCAAGACTTGTAGATCCTTTTCACATGTACTGTTCTCAATCCGGATGACACCTATCTTGTATTTGTGATCTGAATTTTTCCTGCCTACATGTAGTTTCTGACATTTATCCCCTTTCAGATTCATTTTATTAGTTCTGGCCCAGCTGTCCAATCTGTTTAGATCATTTTGAATCTTGATTCTACCCTCTGAGTGTTAGCTACCTCTCCTAGTTTAGTGTCACCTGCAAATTTGATGAGCATGTTCTCTATTCCATTATCCAAGTCATTTATAAAGATGTTCCACTAAGCTAGACCCAGCACAGAATTCTGAGGCATCTCACTAATCACTTCTCTCCAGGATGCTGAAGAACCATTGTTGAGTACTCTTTGGGTCTGGTCCATCAAGAAGATACAAATTCATCTAGCAGTAATACCATCAAGTCTATATTTTACCAGTGTGCCTGCAATAATGACATGGGGGATTGTGTCAAAAGCCTTCCTGAAATCAAGATACACTACATTCACAGCATTACCCAATCTACCCAAGCTTGTTAACTCTGTTTAAAACAGAGAAATTAGATCAGTTTGATATGACTTGTTTTTGAAACATCCATGCTAGGTTCTAGTTCTTTCTTTTCTGTCAGACTGACTTTTCATTGTCTGTTCTTTCCTTTCCTGCTTTTGATTGCGGTAGTTTCCTGGGTGATCTCCTTGCTTTGAGAATGAGGACAACATTTTCCTGTCTTCAGTCTGAGGGGACGTCACTTGTTTTCCAAGAATGGTCAAAGACTATAAACAGTGGTTCTGAAATTACACCTGTAAATGCCTTTGGCATACTTGGATGAAGTTCATCTGGACTTGAAGATTTAAATTCATTTAAAATAGCTTGGTTGTTCCTGTACCACTTATTTTGGGGTTCAGCCCTCCCGTGGCATCATTTATTTTCTTTTTACTGGGTTAAAAATTGCCTTGTCTGTGGAGAAGACACAAAGTAATTATTGAGCAGTTCTGCCTTCCTCAGTCACCCATTAGTAATTGCCCATCTATTCTACGCAGAAAGCCTACCCCTTCCTTGTTCTTCTGCTTGTCTTGAGCATAGGCAACCCTGCTCTTCTGTAATTATTTTTAACCCCTCTTCCAAGCTTGCATTTATTCTGAGATTCAGCCCTCCTGACTTTTTCTCCGCAAATACAGGCTACTTATTTGTAGTCTACCTTTTTGATTTGCTGCTTCTTCTGTTTCTTAAACATGTCTTTTTAAAATCTCAGCTTCCCTTAAAGCTCCTTATGCATCTATCCTGTTTTCTTTTGGTGCTTTCCATTTTTCCTTCTCATTAGAATTGTTTGTGATTGTGCTTTCAGTATCTAACCCTTAAGAATCATCCATCCATCATGAACTCCCTTCTCTTTGAGCGTTTGTGACCATGGGGTCTCATCCATTAGTTCCTTAAGCTTACTGAAATTGGCTTCCTTAAAGTCCTGAGTGTATGTCTGGCTGAATTCAATCTTCTCTTTCCTCTGTATAATCAATTCCTGTAGGATGTGGCCACTTCCACCCAAGGTTCCCACTAGTTCCACAACATTTATTGCTGCTGCTGCTGCTGTTGTGGTTGTGTGCCTTCAAGTAGTTTCTGACTTATGGATACCCTAAGGAGTATTTCTGGGCCTGAGAGTATGTGACGCGTCCAAGGTCACTCAGTCAGTTTCCATGGCCAAGTGAGAATTGAACCCTGGTCCCCAGGGTCATAGGTCAATGCTCAAACCATCATACCATGCTGTGTCTCAAATCATTAATTAGTTCTTTCCTGTTGGTGATAACCATGTTGAAGATAGTTTGTCCTCTTATTGCTTCTTCTACTTGCTTGAAAATGAAATCATCAGCAAAGCTAGCAACAACTTTGCTGGACCTCACATTCTTGGCAGAAGTTAATCTCCAGCAAACATCAGAGTAGTTGTGATCACCCATTAATCTGTTCTATGACAGCTTCATCCTGATTTGGAAGTCTCTAGAGACTGCGTACAGAGATGTCACTGTTACTTGCCTCTCCTCTAATTCTACAATTCTGTGTTTGTAAAGTGTTAAAACAGAGCTGGGAAAAGTTTGCCTTTTTTATTGTTCAAAGCAGGAAGTGGAAAACTTAATTTTCAACCAGTATTTGTTTTTCATTTGTTAGACTTTTTGTGTTTTATTTGAATGACTTGTTTTGAGCAACTATGGCTGGTGTTTAATGACACCACTGAGGAGTGTTACCAGTGATATCCCAAAAGGAAAATGATATAGTACAGGCCCTTTTGGGATACAGTATCACGTACCAGTGAATATAACAACCAGTTCTCAAAAGTCCTGTCTTCAAATGATCAAAGGCCCCTCCCTAAACTGCAAACCCCAGGATTCCATAGGATATTAAAAGTGGAATAACAGCAGTAGAACAGTCTAGTGCAGAAATGGCCATAGACTTCCTCAACAGATGATTACATTACAATTTGACATGAGATGTTCAATTCCTCATGAATGTAAGTCTAGATAGCTGCCTCTTAGGGATGCTTCTTGAGTTGAATAGCTTGTTCCAACATAATGTGAGATGTCTGTGCCTTACATGAAATATTAATAATAAGACAATGAGAAGTCTATGTTCTTTCCTAAAGGAAGTGTATATATACATACATATATTTATACAGACACACAAACACACACTGTTTATGTTAATAAAATAACCTAAAAGATTCCAAATATCCTGAAATTCCAATATTTAAGTGTGCTTAAATTGAGTATTGATTCTAAATCTGCCTGTTTGAAATAGACTGTTGATCATGAGTTGGGAGCTTAAGTAAGCAGAAGATGACAAAGGGGACTTCCACACAGATATAGGTTAGTTAACAACATGGCTTGAGAGTTGGACTATGACTCTGGAGATCGGGGTTCAGTTCCTTGCTTGGCCATGGAAACCCACTGGGTAACCTTGGGCACGTTGTTATCTCACTGGTAAACCCTGTGCTGGGGTCTACACTTTTGATATTAAAATATGATTCAATGTGCCTGAGAGGTCACCCAGATGGGCACGTAGGCAGCAATGGTCAAAGATCGAAAACCAGGTCAGGCCAGTAAAATCCCAAGTCACGTAGCCACAGGAGACCTCAAGATGTGTAAACCCACAATAAACAAAGGGTCCTCAGCCCCTGAGAAGCCAACTTGAGGGGATTAGCGTGTCTGCCCCAAGTTAAGCAAATATTCCATCAGGTGAGGACCATTTACATGAAGTCACACCACAAACTAACACAGCCAAAGATCCTGAGACTTTGGCAACACCTTGCAATCCCATCACACAAAGGAAATTGCCATGGTGGAGCTTCGTTATCACTCCAACACCCATTGTTCTCCCCGGAAAGGATTAGTCCTTCAGGAACTTTACCTCCTACAAATAGTCACAGTTTTTGAGTGGTTCTTTGGATCACTCCTGGTCACCCCAGCAGACCGTTGCTCTGCCCGTTGAGTGATCCCCTCAGCCCTCTTTGTGCTGAGCCCCACTTCTCCGCTGCCTTCCTATACCCAGGACTTCAGGAAAAGGTGCAGTATTACCCCAACTGTACCCCTCCAATACTCCCCTATCCAATTTCCTCTCTTTTGTTTCTTGATAGCTCTTGGGTGCGTGTGTGCATTGGTGTATGAAACTTTTAATCAATAAAATCATTTATTGGACATTCTTGTTTGGTTTTTGGCTTGGCCTGACCCCGTAAAAACTGGGTAAAAAGACTCCGCTAGGTTACCCTGCCTCTCGCATTGCTATTGCTCGTGCTCTGGCTAGTTTTCATTCCCCATCACGTGGAGCGCATTGAGGTGTCCCCCAAGGGACCCCAGAAATCAGGGTAACAACGTCACACACTTTCAGTCTCAGAAAACTCCATCATAGGATCACCTTCAGTTCACCATAAGTAAGAAACAACTTGAAAGGACATGACAACAACAAATAGTGATGAGTCCTCAGTTCTTCAGAGGAAGAGGTAGGAGTAGGGAATCACACCTATCTCAATCTCACTACTCACTCCCCCTGACTCTGGATTATTTGTGAAAAAGGTTAAATGCATAATTCTATTTGATATTGCACAAGTTAGCTTTCAGGTTATATTTTTAGAATAGCATGCAGGGCCTGGATGAAACAAACTGAAAGAACAATGATTTTATAATAAGAAGCATATTCTTACTGTAAAGAATAGTTTCTGCCAATGGCCACTGCTGCATAAAAAATTGATAAGGTAGAAAAAACCCCCTCAATTCTTTACCTAGCAGAAAGCCTAGTTTTAGAGGAACAGTCTAGTTTCATATTATCTTTCCCCAAATATTCCTTTCATTAATGCATAACCTAAGGGGAAAAAAAAATTTCTTTTTACTACGATAGTTTCTGCAGGAACAGCTAAGATAATCTCTCTTTATCAAGCAGTATCCCCAGCTAAAGTAAACTTTGCACAGACAATAGGATCTTGTGTGCTTAACAGAAAGTCTAGCTTCAGCATCCCGCAAGCCTTTTCTGTTAGACTTGTGTAAGCTTTTGAGCCAGAGTTGGTACAGTCAAAGCATGAGGTCATAAAGACCTTCATTATTAATTATAATATGAATGCATGGCAAATGGATATAAATCCACAGTTACACAGCCTGTGGTACCATATCAGTATTATTGCAAGTCTCTTGTATACAACTTTGTAAGTGAAAATAATACTTTTCTTCATTAAAGAACTAAGGAATACTGGCATATACTGCATGATTTCTACAGATCTAGGAGGTGAATGAAATATAAAATACCAAAACAATATGTAAACATTCTAAACATAGTGTCTAGCTCTTACATTCAAATACAGAATTTTTTTTTATTTTGGAGTGATTAACATTGATTACAGATTAACACTGATATATATGTTAACACTGATATACATACAAAAAATTATTTCAGTGACTAATACAAAATGATCGTTGCTCCACCCACAACCAACAAATTAATTTTCTTAATAAATATAATACTGCTTTTACCCTTCCTTCCCTGCATCCCGTCTCCATCCCCCAAGAAACAGCCAATTCTTACTTAAATTCCCTTTCTTTTGATGT
The DNA here is from genome assembly GCA_030412105.1 of Cyclura pinguis. Taxonomy (NCBI): domain Eukaryota; kingdom Metazoa; phylum Chordata; class Lepidosauria; order Squamata; family Iguanidae; genus Cyclura; species Cyclura pinguis. The sequence goes on from CM059599.1 coordinate 128,223,316, forward strand.
GAGAATTGTATTAATTGTATCTTCTACAATTTTGTACCCCTTCCTTTCTTTAATCATTTCTATTGGTTTTTTTCCACTTCCTTAGCCAATCACCTTCATTCAGCTGACCCATATACCCCATTCTTCTTTCTAATATAAAATGAAACATTCTGAATTATGAAATATAATGCTGCCCTCTTTCCACCTTCCATTTTCCTTTGTCTTTCCAACTGTATGGATTAACCACCTGACCTGCCCTCAACATTTGTTTCAACAAGTATTCCTCATTTCTATCCAGTCCCAAATCGTTTACATTTAGACCATTTCCGCACTACACTGTTATAGTGCTATTATTCCACTTTCAACCTCCTGTGGAATTCTGGGGTTTGTGGTTTACTGAGGACCAAGAGCTCTCTGGCTGAGAATTCTGAATGCCCCTCCCTAAACTGCAAACCCCAGGATTCCATAGGATGTTGGAAGTGGAACAATGGCACTATAACAGTGTAGTGTGGAAATGGCCCTAGGGTCATGCAGTTTTAATTCCAGCTTTCCCCCTATTATTCCATTTATCTCATTAATGGCTTCCTGCCAAAATTTCTTGCCATCTTACATTCCCACCACATATCTATGCCTTTACTTCCATTTCCACATCCATGCCAACAATTAGATGGCATATTTTTTTTATTATATATGATAACTACTGTGGTGTTCTGTACCATCTCTCAATTAATTTTAACTGTTGCTCCCTTATTTTCGTATTTTTAATCCTAATGGCTTCATTTTGCCACTCTTGAATTTGTTTACTACTTATTTTAATATCTCCTTCCCATAATTCTAATAAACCCTCTTCTGGTTTAAATAGTCCTTCCAATAAACATTTATAAATTCTCCCCCAATTCCTTTTTCCACTCCAATCTTTCATCTCATTAAGTCTTCTAGGGGATATTGAGTTTCTTCATGCATCCTTAATTCTAGCAACCTCTTATAAATCCCAATTAATTGAAGTCAAAATTGTTTCCCAATTATATCAAATAACTTTTCAATTTTAAATGGTTTCCCTGAATTCTCATATAACTGCCTGATAACTTGGTAACCTTTATCCTTTATTTTTTTATTAACTCTACTTAATCCCTGATCTCCATCCTTATTCAAATGTTTTATTGCGTACCATTTATAATTTTGTGCATATAATTTCTTCTTCCATTTCTTCCATAACACTTAAGTGGACCTCAACTGGCCCTCTCTTATACTATTAAACTTTCCTCCTAATTTCCTTTCCAACAATGACCTAAACTCTATATTATCTAAATAATTCTCTTTCCCCCATCTTTTATAATAAAATCCAAAATCTAATAATCTCTTCAACTGAAAAGTGTCATAATAAATTTCTAAACTGGGGAGCCCCCGTCGCTTATTTTCCTTGATGTGTATATAATAAATTCTTATTATTCTTGATTTTTTTCTTTCCTGATACCCATTCCTTAACTTTCCTTTCCCAGTTCTTTAACACCTTAACAGGAATAATCTCTGGAATGGTCTGAAATAAATAAAATGATCTTGGGACAACAAGCATTTTCAAAGCTCTAATTTTTGTCAACATGTTCCATTGACTTTTATTTCATTTACTGACCAAATTATTAATTTTCCTCCATATTTAATTATAATTACCCTGAATTATGTTATCCACATTTTTCATTACATTTACTCCAAGATATCTTAAAAAAAACAAAACCTCCTAGCCTTAGACTACAACTCCCTTGTATATCTTTTAGGTCTTGCCATTTGGTATTAATAAACATTGCCTCAGATTTTTCCATACTTATCTTAAGTCCTGAGTACTTCTCAAAATTTTTAATCACTTGAACTAGTTCCTTTATTGTCTGATATGGTTGTTCTATTATTGCATCATTTGTATATAGATTAATCTTAATTTTTTCCTTTCCAATCTTATATACAGTCATATCAATATTATTCCGTATATCAATATAATTATAGCCAATTACAGCCAATAATTCCATAGCCAAAATAAGTAATAAAGGGGTTATTGGACAACCTCATCTCATTCCATAAATACAAAGTGATTATTATCCATAAAACTGATACATTTTAAATACTAATGATAGTAATAACATTAGTACTAATAATATCCACGGATGGATTGATTTATAACATATAGATTGCAGCCTTAAGGACAGTTAAAATGAGCCCCATTGAGCTCAGTGGAACTTCCTTCTGAATAAAGCACTGAAGATGGGAGGCAGGCTAGCATTATTATGGGAACCTCCAAGATATTCAAATCCCTACCAAATTCATGTCAGAAGAAAAGAGATGAAGGTGTGGTGTGATTTTCCTCTTCGCTTCCTCTTAATCGCCACAGCTTTTTTGAATGATTCCACAACCACTGTTAGTAATGAGAGGTAAAGTATTAATGCTGCCTGCTGACTGGAATCAGCTTCACCCAGTGTTGGTTTGGGATCCAAAATATTTAAAGCCACCCTTTAAAGCCACTACAAAAAGGAGGGTGAAGAACATTCTTAGAAGGAACCTGTACCCAACACATTGATCTGAATTTATTCTCCAAGTTCAGTTTTGATGGCTGCCTGTCTCTCAATGCAGTATCAAGAATCTGAAGTTCTTTGACTTTCAGTCTCAACTTTAGTAGCCAGATAGAACATATTTTGTTGTCGCTTGTTTAAAAGATAAAAAGTAGATTCAATTTAAGTTTTTCTTTAATATTTTCCTCTGTAGTTTCGATTGGGTTTATCGCAGTTGTGCCAACTCGAGTTCTCTCCATTGACAGCCATGGCTAGTGGCTCACCATGCAGCCTCTTCTGAAACTCCAATTATCCAGTTCTCACACAGTTTCCCCAGCATCTCTGAATGCTTGCATTAAAACAAATCTCTGTACACATCCATTATGTTATGGTGAATCTCTGTAATTTCTCAGCTTTGAGAAATCGCTGCTCCCTGCATAGAATACCTGCTGACAGTAGATGCTTTTTACCTGTAATATCCTGTGTGTTGCTTTCCTTGGTGGAAATGTTCATATCAGGAAATGTATACACAATCCAAGTCTGTTGCTTTTGTACAACTCTCCATAAATGAGACAGAAAATGAGACAACTAAAATGGGCATGTGACAGCAGAGTTACCTTGTTTATTCCCACCTGGAAAGGGGACAGAATAGACAAATGGATTCTGTAGACACAATTTGCGCGCCAGAATCTCCACATTCATGCAGCCAAGAACTGTGTGTATCATTTCTACTGCTGGATTACAAACAGTGGGCAGCCACTCCATCAGTCATTGTTGGTGCAGCAAGCTTTGATGGTGCCTCATCATATATTAAGGGATGTGTGGGAACTGACTGCCTGATGTTGAGCTTTTATTTTCTTAAATAGATGATTAACTGTCATATTAATTTGTTGGCCTGTTACTGACAAGTTAGGTTCTTATAGCTGCCCACTTCTTGGAAATTTCTTACTCATATGGAACAAATTGTCATTCTGTTATTGCGAGAGAAAACGGTGGGTGACTTTGTGAGGAATATGGAAAGACAGGCAGGACACAAGATCTCCCAGAGCTTGGGGAAGGAGGGATTTGCAATTCCATTATTACTAGGACACTTCCTCTTGGATGTAGTGATCAGCAATACAACAGCAATACAGCAGGGGTAAGCGAGGCCACTGGTTGCCCACCCAGCTTCTTAAGTGAGTCTTGACCCAAGCAAAATTGCTCACTCCTACTTGAAAGGAATTCAGAACCATTTTTCAGTGATAAATCTGTTGTCCTTTGGCTGGTGAAAGGCCTGTCAGATACTTCAGCCAGACAAACTATGGGAATAAATAATTTAAAAAATTGCTATGGCTTCTGTGTCTCCTTAAAACACTACTGCAAAGCTTTCCAAACGGTGGTGTGACATGTTAGTGTGTCAGCTGCAGTGTGTAGGTGTGTCACGTGAATGTAAACGGGTGGAGGGGCTGCCTCTCCCACTGCTGTGGTGGGCCAGGCCTGGGTGAAGGGGCTGCCTCTCCTGCCACTGCCACTGCCTCCCAGGGACAAGGACGACTCCGGTGAGGGTGGTGGTGGGCCAGGCTTGTGTGGAGGGACTGCCTCTCCTGCTGCTGCCACCTCTCCAGGCCGAGAAAGACCCTGCAGAGGGCAGTGGCAGGCCAGGCCTGGGTGGAGAGGCTACCTCTCCCGTCACTGCCACCCTGGGCTGAGGAAGAACCCGGCAAGGGTGGTGGCGGCGGGCCAGATTCGGGTGGAGGGGCTGCCTCCACTTACTGAATTACTTACTGAATTACTGTGTCATGAAATGATGCATGTCTAAAAAGTGTGTCGCCAACATGAAAAGTTTGGAAAGCTCTGCATTATGCTGATGTAAAAGGCACAGAGATCTTGGAAAGCTTTTACTATAACAATTCATTGAAATATAACTTGTTGGGCATTTTGCAAAGGAAATGGGGCATATACCTTTTACTTGATAAATAACTGAATAGCTACAACATCAAAGTACAGAGATTGATTTGGGGAATACACACACACACACACACACAAAACATTTACTGTACCAAAAGTTTGTCCTGAAATTCAACTTTCATATTCATATTCAGTGTTTCTCTAGAATATATATGGATTATATTGGATTCTTCTGGAGAACAATGTGAAATTAGTGATGTATAAGTATTGTTCTTGATCTTGCACCAATTTATCTTTCTCTTTGTCATATTTTATTATATATTGGAAATTATGCATAATTCATAAGCATAGCATTTTATTGGTGAATACTGTAATAGATAGAATACTTTTTAGAATACTGTTTAGAATATCTATTTATAGATAGAAAACTATTTATAGAATATCTATTTATAGATAGAATGCTGTTGACCTTTCATTTGCTACTATTTTATGGATAGTGGATGATTTAGGAACTCACTGTTTAACCTGGATGTGTCCTCTTAAGGTCACTGGGGAAGGAGGTATGCAGTATCTCATTGTGCAGTGATGCCCCGCACCATTCAATTTACCTGTCAGCTTTTGGAGTATACCCAGACAGCTATTGAGTGCTCGGGGGAGGGCGGAGGGCAGGTAGGCAGCATTTCTTCAGCTGAATGCACAAAGAATATGGTATTCTCTGCGATTTCTCCCACTCTCCACAGAATGATCAAAGTCATAATTTCATATATGAAAGTTAGTTCCGTAAGCAGAGAGTATGGCGTTGTCCAGTAATGTGCTAACCTCTACTTATGTTGTCAGTGGCTTATGGAAGAAATCAAAAAATCACTAAGTGACTGCATCCAGTTTCCTAAAGCTGTGAAATCTGCAGGTCAAAGGAATCAGATGACCTGAACCAGATATACCACTGTTCAAAAGAGCTTAAGTGTGGGATACATACTGGGGCCATTTCCACCCTACATTGTTATAGTGCTTTTATTCTGCTTTCAAGGTCCTGTGGAATCCTGGGGTTTGCAGTTTAGGGAGGGGCATTTAGAATTCTCAGCCAGAGAGCTCTTTGGCCTCAGTAAACTACAAGCCCCAAGCCAACATCCACAGGATGTTGAAAGTGGAATAATGGCACTATAACAATGTAGTGCGGAAATGGCCTGAAAAAGTTGAGTCAAATCTGTTCAGGCATCGTAGCCTGATACCAAGTTACCAGACACTGTAGGGGGAACTGTTGAGCTTTGTCTAAAGTATGGATCTACCACACATTAGGATTTTGGGGGGGAAAAACCCTCACATTGTCAAGACAGGCTATCTCAGCCCAAGGATGAAGCCTGTTAAATATTCTCAAGCCCCTGCAATGTTGGACCAAGACACCAAGCATTCTCTCTATCATGTTTTCTATAATTTGTGCAATGTGTCTATGTACAACTAGTTTCTTTTTTTCCCTTTGTGAAGCGAAACAGAGAAGGAAAGAACAAAAGGGCAGGCTGGTTGACACAGTGTTTCTTCAGTGCCACTATTTTACTAACCCACATGATAAAGCAACAGTTTTTCCATTTTATTGCGTATTTCAGAAATGTAAAATAACAACAAGAACAACAATAAAGCAAGAGTCCTGAAAATGTGCAACATCTCTCTGAGACCGAGGGGGAGAGGAACTCATCTAGAAGCCGTTGTGTCATTTACTGAGTGGAGACAAACCAAGTTAGGATTCACGTCTCTAATCACATCTGGTCACTGAGATAATTTACCTGTGTAAGCAGTGGAATAGGAAGATAAAGCAGCACTATGGACCGGAAACCACTTTCCCCAATTAACAGAAGAGACCAAGCGTTCTTGTATCAGTTAATTCCCCAGTGTTGTTCTGTTTACGTGGTTGTGAGTGACTTGCTTATTAACGGCTGCTACCAGATCACCAAAAACTGACCAAGAATTTCAGTTCTGGACAAATGTACTCAGGAGTAAATCTGATAGAACTCACTGGGCTAAGTGTTGAGTAAACATGCTTAGGTTTGTTCTGTAATCCTACATTTCTTTATACAAGTTTTGTCAATGTTTCTTCCTCAGCATCCACTTATATAGTAGTTTCCACAAGTAACCCCATCTCATATATAATTATTTTAAAAAATTGTCTTTTGCATGGGAGTTCAAGACTTTCTTTCCTTTTGGTTGATAGTTTGTGTTTTCAAGTGAGTTCCTATTTTCTATCCCCATCCATCCATCCATCCATCCATCCATCCATCCATCCATCCATGCATCCATCCAACCATCCATCCATCTGTCCTTTTGTCCCTTTATTTGCATGCTACTTTTCTCTCAGACTGGGACTCAAAGCAGCTTACAAAAATGCATAATATACAATAAAGACACATATAGTTAAAATCATACAAAATTGAAACAGCATTAAATAAGTACAGAATTAAAACCACTGAAAATTCTTACTTTAAAACAAAGATTAAAAACAGTTGTTGTTGTTGTGTGCCTTCAAGTTGTTCTGACTTATGGTGACCTCAAGGCCTATCACAGGGTTTTCTGGGGCTGAGAGTATGTGACATGCCTAAGGTCACTCACTGAGTTTCCATGGCCAGCTGGGAAATTGAATCCTGGTCTCCAGGATTGTAATCTATTGCCCAAACCACCACACTATGCTGGCTCTTTAAAAACAGGACAGCACCATAAAAGCCATTTTGTTAACACTCAGTGTCCAAAGGCTTGCTGGAAAAGAATGGTCTTAATCTGCCACTGAAAGGACAACAAAGAAGGAGCTATCCAAGCTTCTCTTCTCCCTGCTCAATGGTAAATATTAGAACTGGAAGGACAGAAATGTCACACGCTGTTACATACGGGACCAGAAATCCAAGCATATAACCTGATTCTGTGGCAATGTAGAGATCTGGAAGAAATCTGGACTGCAGAAATATGAAAATGTTTTCTTGTAGGCCAATTTAAAATGGAAAGAGATTAAAGATTAAAGAAAGCACCGAAGATGCTGAATATTAATAATAATCATTACTACTCTTTGGGCCTGGCATCACTTTTTCGAAGTTTTGAGTCCCACCCAAACCTTTAATTCTGTGAGGCTGAAATCAAACATCTTTTAAAGCCCCTGGGCTTCCACTCTTAGATGAAAAAGAACACAAAGGAAAGCTGCCATTAGAGAGGAAATGTCAAAGAAGCCACATGTTCATTTCATCGGATACTAATTGCTCATTATTATTCCCAGTGAAATAGAAATGCCCAAAGATAGTTAAAAAAACAACAATCCAACCAGTTAATTCAGAAGCTCTGTTCTATAATAATTTTAGAAATTCACTTAGAAGTTCAATTTTATAATACCTTGATCATATATGCCATACTCTTCCAGGTGATACTACCAGATACAGTCTTCCCTCACTTATCTGCTGAATTGAGGACTGGTTCACCATCAGAAAACAGAATTGGTTGAAAACCAGAACTCTTGCACTGTACTGTAGGGAGCATGAAGGACTTATGGGGGCTCACTTGGGACTAACTGCACACATTACTTGCAAAATCTTTCAGCTGGCTTAGTGTCTTTTCCCTTCTTTTCAGCTCACTTTGCAAGCAGCAAACAAGAGTGATTCCAAATGAGCCGCCATAGGCTAGAACTGATGCAAGAGTGGAACTCCCACCAAATTAATGGAACATGTCCTTAATCTGGAAGCATCAAAACAGTAAGTTGCCAGATAACAGGGAATCAAAAAGTGGAGGCTTCATGTATTTGTTTTATTTAATCTGTACTGGAATTTTTAAAATTTTTATTTTCTACACACACACCTACACACCTAGATGGCATTGTGTATTCAAGCAATATGCCTTTTCTTTTCTTAGTTCAGTTATAAGCTGTTTGATGTAAAGTCGAAGACTTTCATGGCCGGAATCCATAGGTTGTTGTGGGTTTTCCGGGCTTTGAGGCCGTGTTCTATTAGTATTTTCTCCTGATGTTTCACCAGCATCTGTGTCTGGCATGTCCTCTGAAGATGCCAGCCACAGATGCAAGCAAAACATCAGGAGAAAATACAAATACAACACAGCCTCAAAGTCTGGAAAACCCTCAACAACCTATAAGCTGTTTGCTAGCTTGATGTATCAGATACTTAAAAACTGGGGGAAAGGGTAATCTTAATGCTCAGAAAGGTTAGTTTCGCAGGGTTGGTGGCGAAAAAGCTGTGGGTTTGTATGACTGAGCAGGGAACTGAACCCTGGTCTCCAGGATTGTAGTAGAGCTCTCAAACCACTACACCATGCTGGTTCTCACAAATAATTTTAGTCCCATTTTATTGTTCCATCGAGGCTAGCTTATGATAAAGCAATAAAGTCTTTAGCTCTTCACACACTGTTACAACTTGGAATGTGGAGTAAACGTGCCATGACTGATAATGATAAAAGACTGTTGTTCCTAATTCAGGAATTATATACAAATACACCTATTAGGATTAGGATCAGTACAGATGGAAGGCTGACACAGAAACTCTGTACAACAAAAGGAGTTAGACAAGGGTGCTTGTTAGCACCCTTCCTGTTTAATCTTTATGTAAATGATATAGTAACTCAGCTAAATCTCCCTGATCATTTCCCTCCCTCAATCGGAATTTGTAAAATAGCACATCTAATATATGCTGATGACATTGTTTTGCTCTCAATGAATAAAATCAGGCTGAAGAGAAGTCTTAACAAACTTTATGAGTTCTGTCATACAGAACAACTTAGAATCAACTACACTAAATCTAAGGTGATCATTTTTGGTAAACGTTCACTTAAATTTAAATGGAGTTTGGGTGGTAACAATATAGAACAGGTCTCCTCCTTTAAATACTTGGGGGCATATTTTGATGAGAAAAATTCTAGCTTATGATGAACCAGTAAAGCCTTTAGCTTTTCATCCACTGTTACAACTTAGAATGTGGGCCTGAGTCCTTATTTGGATTTCAAGCCCAAATACGAAGCACCTCTCAGACTGCAGAACACCTGTCTGTGCAGAAGTTCTTCCTTTCTGCTAATGCTCTCGATGGTGTTTCTGTTCCAATCACTTGACAAATCAAATGGCCTATGGTGTCCTGAATTAAATTGTCTGGCCGCTGATTGTTCTCTCTTTCTCTTTACGTGTGTGTGAAGATTGCACACTTCTGGTTTCAGAACAGTGCACTTAGGTCAGTTGTTGCTTTTTTTTTAAAACCTAACCTGGGTATTTTCCCTTGCTGAAAAAGGGGAAAGCATACTTTGAGTCAGAGCAGATGAAGAAGGCAGACGATTAAATATCATACTACAGAATTTTCATATCTTTGTTTTATAAGACATGTGTTGTCTGCCCCCCACACCTACCCAGTGGTCCCAATGTAATTTGATACTACATTCCTTTGCCACAGACTTATTGTCTTAAGAGAATCATTATGAATTTTAATTCACGTAGCTCTTATTTTCCAAATTCTTTGGCAAACATTATTTACATTAGCGACCTGTTCAGATGGCTGTGGGTGGGGGAGGCTTGACTGGGCTGAGAAGCTGGCAGGGAAGGTGTTCACTGAACAACTTTATAATAACACAGATACAGATACAGACCTCCACAATTTATGTGTCAGTCTCTGAGACAGGGACCTGTCAAGGAGACTGTCAGTTTTAAGGAGGAGAAAAAAGGACAACGGCAGCATTGTAGAAAATGTGGATAGGACACTGCTTGGATGGTTAAATAAGTAGGAAGTCAGTCAGTTCCGATAAAAATGATTTGAGGTTTTCATTCTGTCTGCCCAGTCTGTTGAAGAAGAAAGAGGAAGAAGAGGAGCAACCTAGTCCCTTCCTCCAAATTGTTTGATGCACTATGTAGTTTCTTTTCTGGGGGTTGCTAAGCCATGGATTGTTCTTGTTCATAAGCTGTGTTATAACCATTCCCAGGCATTTATTTTCCCTCACTTTTCTCTATCGTAGCACGCTATTAAAATTGGTTTTCTTTTCATGGTTGATTCTGTGGAATAGAGATTACCAAATGCTGAACCACGGTCCTCAATATTTGTTCCAGCATCTTTATTTGAAATGCCATCTGAAACTCCTTGAAGCATGGGCTTAATACGATATGTTTGCACAGGACAGGCGCCGGCATGGGTTTCTGTCTGAGCAGTCATTTGACGGTGCAGCGAGTGTTGGATTTTGTGCTGTGGACCATACAGCCTACAAATGGGAGAATTTTATACAATTTAGGCCTGAAAGAATTTGGATCTAAAGGGGGTGTTATGTGAACAAAAGGACTCTTTCCACATTGGAAAGGGCTAGAATTCCTGCAGAAGCTTCCACCAAGACATTTAGCTGCCTGAGGTACAAAGTGAGATGAAAGCCTCCTTAACCTTGCCCCTGCCCTTCTTCCACATACAACTCTGATCAGACTGGCAATGCAATCTTATAAAACACTGGCAGTTGAAGGACATCTTCTATTGCACCTGAAGGCAGTAGGGTAGCCTATTTTCTCCAGCACAGAGGAACAGACAGGGAGCTGTCATCTCTATCCCTTCCATGCCACGTAGCAGTTGCCATTTTATCCTATCTGGGCTGACATTCCTGGAAGGGGGAAGGAATTTTGGCTCATTTCTTCTCCCCCCCATGCAGACGCCCTTCCTGCCATTTCCCAAGGACATACTGAAAGGTTTAAAAGCAACTCTCCAGAGCACTGTGTATAGGAGGAAGGGGGAAATTGGTAAAAATAATTTGCCTGTGTGAATGGGAGGTTGCATCAGTGGAACATTCTTTCTGTGTTCTCTGAACCCCAATCCAATTTATACTCAACATTGCCCCCTGTTCTATAAAATGCATGCATTGATGAGAGTTGTGCAATATGATTTTTTTCCCCTATGAAACCATGCCTCATTTCACAGATTACACTGGGGTAGACTATGTGTGGCCTTCAAAATATGATTGGACTGTAAGTCTTAGCACCCCTAGCTTTCAGGAATGATAGGAGCTACTATTTAACAGCATCTGGAAAGCCACTCCTACATTACATAAAGATCGATAATATATTCTGCAGTGGGATGAGGAACGTTCTTTCAGTCCATGAAGTGAATTTCAGTTTGGGAAAGTCTCATCTACTATATAAAAATCAAAGTTTGTTTCTTTGTATCAGGCAAGGACCTCATACGATTGGCTGTGTTAGGCAAGGACCTTATATGATTGGCTGCCTGAGAAGATTCTATGGAGTCCTGGGGTTTGCAGTTTAGGGAGGGGCCTTTTGACTTCTCAGCCAGAGAGCTCCTGGGCCACAGTCAACTGTGTCTGTCTTGAATAGGCTGGTCATTATGGAGATGAGGCCTAGCAGTAAGGAGGAGAACAATGTATTCCCTCAGGAACCCAACCTCTGTATGTTAATAACTCTGAATACAGATTGGATTGGGGAATATGGGGAAAAGTTACAGGTACTGGACGAGACAGTTTGGGGAATTAGAGACACAGGATCTGAAATCTTTCTGACAAGTATTAACTATGAGAAAATAAAATCCTGGGCAATGCTGCATACATATGCTAGTAGTCCATATTTTAGAAGTGGGTGGAGCGAGGGGCATGGGATGGGGCCAAGGACAGAGTGGGCAGGCCCAAAACAAAGTTGGCAAATCCAATTCTTACTAACCTGGACATTTTCCAATCTAACATTTGAAACCCATGTATGCCTGCCCAAGTGCTTGTCATAATCTAGAAAGCCCTATAGGCTGTGGAACTCTCTCTTATGAGAGGCTAAGCTGGCTTCCCTTTTTCCTGGTTGATGTAAAAGTTTGTTTGTTTTTTAATGGAGGATACTATATTTTTTTCTCATGTACTGTGTTTTGAATGATTTAAAACTGCCATGCCCTATGAGGAGTGGCTTAGGGAACTGGGTATGTTTAGTTTGCAGAAAAGAAGGTTAGGAGGGGACACAATAGCCATGTTTAAAAATTTGAAGGGATATCATGTCGAGGAGGGAGCGGGCTTGTTTCCCACTGCTCCAGAGACTAGGACAAGGAGCAATGGATTCAAACTACAAGAAAAGAGGTTCCACCTAAACATCAGGAAGAACTTTCTGATGGTCAGAGCTGTCTGGCAGTGGAATAGGCTGCCTCAGAGTGTGGTGGAGTCTCCTTCTTTGGAGGTTTTTAAGCAGAGGCTGGATGGCCATCTGTCGGGAGTGCTTTGATGTCAAGTCCTACATGGCAAGGGGTTGGACTCGATGGCCCCTGTTGCCTCTTCCAACTCTATGATTCTATGATTCTGTTTTTAGTTTAACTCTGTTTTTAAAATGGCATCTTAATTGCTTTCCAATATTATCACTGGTTTTAACTTCATTCTGTATTAAGCCATATTGTAAGCTGTCTTGTATCCTATATGGAGAGAAAGGTGGGATATAAAGCATAGCAATTGTTCACTAAGGAGTAAGCCCCTTGGAAGTAGCCTCTCAGACTTCCAAGCTGAAGGGTACTTAAAACATGGGCTGTCATCCTGATGATCAGTTATAATGTCTCAAGTTGGACTTATTTACAATTGTGGTACATTGCCGTGATTGTAAATATCCCCAAACACAGGAGATGCTGGGGGGGGGGATGTTTTTCATTTGAAATATGATTGCTCAATAATGTAGTGAATACAGAAGATTGTTAATATGAAAAACCTCTGATTGTCTGTCATTTGTCTTCATAGCAGCCCTTTGAGGAAGATCTGTGCCACTGCCGATGTCTAAGTAGAAACTGACCAAAAAAAAAAAAAAGTGACGCAAATTTAGCTAAAAGAATTCCTTTGCCAGTTCTACTTTTCAGATCCTGAGCTGAGTATTCCAGCTTTTGAATTTTCAGTTTCTGGTTCTGCTGCTATTCCTCTCTTATTGTGGGTGAATCACAAAAACTAAAGACCTCAGCCATTTTTGCCTATGTGCTTTAGCTTGTAGGTACACTACATCATGGGTGCATAGAACAGATAGAAGGCACCACCTGGGATGTTAGACAAGAACTAACTAGACATAACTAAGTCTAGCGTCATCTACTGACTGGGCTAGATAGTGACACTATCCACATCTCGGTTTCTGTCTAAAGATAGAGGGGCATTTTTCTGTTGAAGGACACATTTCTCGGGGTGTAATGTTGTGACACTTATATTGGTAGACGGTGAAGCTGAAACCAGCTGTAGCACAACCACCATCAAAATGAGATGAATTACCTTTTTTCTTTCTTTGTTTTTTCTGTCACCTGTTTTTTCTCTCTCTCTTCTTTTGTGTCCTGTTTTTCCTTGCCTGGTAGGCAATTAGGCAGAGGACAACATGAAACAGATTTTTAAAAAAGAAATTGCAATTAAAAGAATCCATTCTTTTGCAACATTAGCAATCCAGGTGATCAATCAATCATCTCTAAATCTTGAAGGCTTCTGAATTACCGAACAAGGGATAATAATTATTATAACAATAACACTGTCAGTCTTACAAGGTGCCTCTGGAAGAGCCTGAGTAGCCGGAGTTGGATTTACATTTGGTGGCAACAAAATGGGAAAACGGATCACCAGTATTCTACATGGGCTACCTTGTTACATCAGCAAAATTACGTAACAACTTCTGGCCTGCTCCTAGCCCATCTTAACAGCCAGCAGCCAGATTGGATGAAGGAGATTCATTCTGCTTTCAGTTGGGGTGCAAGAAGAATGATGTTTCCACCCCCCTGCTGCCAAATCCTTGAGACGGAGGCCCTGCTTCTGATTGCTATAGCCTTATTCGCTGGCGGTAGATGGATGAAAATGTTATCTTCCTTGCTGAATCTGAATAGACCTCCTTTGCCCAATCCAGCTGCTGCCTCTTAAGGTGGACTGGGGGGATATTTACATACAGTGTACAGTGCACAGCTGATAAAAGCATAAAAATTAACAACAATGTGTGGTGCAAAAAGACATGGGAACAAAATGTTTTCAGCATGTATCCATTTCAGCGTGGATAAATGAAACCATGGATAACAGTCATGGGGATGTGGGGACCTACCTAAAGCTAAGTGAGCTGTTCTTCCACAAACTTGCTTTATTGTTGATGGCACTTGATGTTGTGAGAGTACAGAAGATGGGTGGAAATTGTGTGGCCCTCCAAAAGTTATTGGAATGAAACTCCCAGCATAGCCGCTAGGGAAGAATGATTCAGGTTGTAGCTCAACAGCACCTAGAGGGCTGAAAAATCCCCAGCCCAAGTATAGAGTATAATAACCTGGATCCAACAATATCAGTGCACAAATAGAACTACTTCTGTGAGCCGAAAGCAGGAAGGGGTATTATTTGCTTTTCTACCGCAGTCCTCCTGCTGTGTATCCTCACATCTATACTGCATGGGTGGGAAATCCTCTGGAGCTGATTTTCAGATGGCTTGAAGAGAGGGCTTGAAGTGAGGAAGAGAGAGGGAGAAAACCTATAGCACCTTGCTGTTGCAAAAGGGTTAAAGTAATGCGGTAGAGCTTAACAGTCATTGATGTGTGTATAATAAGAAGAAACACGTCCATGCAGTGGACGTGAAAAGAACAGCATTATTTGATCTCAGCTCCATCCCCAGCCCCACACCAGATGTGATGGCAACTCTTAACATTCATCTAAGAAAAAATCGTGGCACATCAAAAACAATCTGAGCATGACGTGAATGTAAAATTCTGAGGAAGACCTTTCATCTTATTTGCTGTTTGTTCTGATGTTCTTTGTTTGCAGCTAAGAAGTTATGCATAGTTAAATTATAGATACAAAAGAGAGACTGATGAATTCCCACCTCAGCCACACAAAGCAGAACTAAAAAGATAATTCCCTTCTCATTCTTGAGGCAATGAACCCTGTGCAATGTTCTTTGATTTAATGGCTGTCTTCCATCCCTACATGTACCAAGAATGAATATGAACACCTCCGAGTTCCTGAACTTTTCACTATGCCTTGACACCTAGAGAAGTTTTACATCTCTCATCCTTTGATTATGGGAGCTACAGGTGAGCAAGACAATCTCTCAGTATACAGTTCCTGCCTTTCTTTTCCCCTCCATTCTTCCACCCTACTGTGCTCAAGCTCAAGAATTTGACCTTAATTACCAAGACCAGACATTGGAGGTACCACCAAGAAAGCAGTTATACAGAAGAATGACTTACAGATGACCCATTGAGAAAGATTCTCGTGAAAAACATCTACAGCTGACTTGTCTGCTGCAATTTACTGACAATAGACAACTTTGAAAAGCCATATTGCTATGTGAAGTTTGTTCTAGAAGAGAGGCATTTGGGGGAAAAATGGAGAGAGACCTTTCTGATAATTGAAAATGGGCAGTCATAAATATGACAGGCTTTGGTTCCATAAAAAAGTTAGGACAGATCTTGGACAAATTTATTTGTTTGGACTACATTACCCAGAATCTCCCAGCTGCAGTATAGAAAGTAACTCAACCAAGCTCTTTGAGTACATGTCTTTCCAGATAAATGGCTCCTAATGCTAAACAAAAGACTGCACAGGTACTTGATCATATTCTCTCTCTCTCTCTCTGTTTTGTGGAAAGAAAAAAAAAGACAAAAAGAGGCAAAGGAAATCAGGAGTACAATATGAACTGCACTTCCTTTAAAATTCCTTGAATGAGGAGGAAGGAATGCAGGATAAAAGCTTCATCTTAAAAAAAAAAAACACTCTATGGGCTTTATCACACCAGCCTGTTGTCTTGCAGCAGTTGTATTATTTAATTGCATATATTTATGGAAACAAAAGCATACCAGTATAGAAAGTTATCATTATCACACCATCTCTGCAGTAGCACCATGTTGCCAGCTTGGGCCATTTCCGCATGATCCGGCCCCTCCCGAAACTGCAAACCCCAGGATTCCATAGGAGGTTGAAAGTGGAATCATCGCGCTATAACAGACTCGTGCGGAAATGGCCTTGGTGATGCACATTCTTGCAACTGGTCTTTTGTGCCACTCCATCGACCCTGCCTCCTTTCCCTTGTTTGCACTACCTAGCATATGCACACTACACACACACACACACACACACACACACACACAAATTTGGCATTTCAAGAGACTTCCTCCTCATTGTTTTGGAATTGTGTTTTCCTATTATACCACCATTTCAGCAGTTTGCTTTTCCAGAGTCAAGGTTGGCTATTTTGCTGTACTGGTGTAATTGCATCGTTCTGGCAATCACCACGGCAATGCAAATCCCCAATTACACCAAAAGCAAAAATATTTTTAAAAAACTTACCGGGGAATGGAGTAAAAGCAATGTTGTTCATCTGGACCATGACATCCTCTTTGTTCAGACACCAGAAGTGCAAGGAGCTCACCCTGCTTGGGGATAGGGAGCAGGAAAGGAGAGAACAGTGCTCACTGACATCACATAACTGCCACAATGTCAGAACTACAGCCGAATGACACCATCGCACGAATACACAACAGTGGAAACACAGCAGTATTGGAGCCATTCACAGGTATTTCCCGTGAATAAAAAGTGATGACCCGATAATAATGGGAATGCAATTGAATAACAGGAGAGGGACGATGTCATGTGATAAGGAGAGATGAAAAACAGAACTAAACTAGCATGTGATAAAATCCCAGTTTTGTCGGGAAGGAAATTGGATGCTGGTGGAGGGAAGGAGAATTAGGTGGGTTCTTGTTCCTTTTACACCCCTACTCTATTTTTGAAAAATTAATAAAAAATAAAACCTGAAAGCTTTTGGGACAGGAGTTTATGGGTATACTCATACCATGCAATATGGCTAGCATCCACATCTTCTGGATAAGACAGACTATATTTTAAAGAACAAAATAGGCTCCTGTAAATGTAATGCACTTTCCATAAGCATATGGAATTCTGTTATTCTTGTCCTTACTCTGTCTCGCACACCAATTTCTTTTGTCTTCTTGTCATCTTGGTTTCCTGGCCGTCAGTTCTTCTGCATCTCCAGCTGCCTCGTACCTTCATCTCCCAGTTACTACCAAAAACGTACCATCCTGCCAAGCAAACTTGTCAGCAGTCCTTGTATGAGGCGTCTTTTATCAGCCATACCTTTTGCACAATCAGCTTGCAGGACTTTGTGAACGAGACTTTCCTTCTTGGCCCACAGAAGCAAAAATGTTTGTGAACATTCTACTGTGTCAGAATAGAAGTTGATATCCAGGAAAGAGGAGACAGCTAGCATTAATTATACCACTAGCTCCTACGATTTTGTTTCTTATTTCTTTTTTATTTTTGAAATTCATGAACAACTTTTATCCACGAACAATCTCAGGGAGTTGTGCCTTATGTTACAGCAAACAAATAATACCACACAACGATTAAAATCACAAAGTAAAAAGCATAAGAACTATTCAGCAAAGCAACAGACCAATAAGTTCTTTTACAAATATTTTAATGAAAAGGGAAAATACATACTATGGGCAATTCATAGACTCAGTGGGATGTGTACCTCTCCCTACATTTCAAGGTAAAGTACCCTCACACCCACTTGATCCACAACCAGCCAGTGATATTCTAGAACATACTGTGAAAATGCCAGAATTTGTGTTCTTATCTCAGCAAGTAATATTATTATACACAATTTGGTCTTCTGTTTCAGGAAAACAAGTAACTCCCTCTCCGCACCACAAGGTCCTGGAAGCTTTATTGGAAGTACACCTAGTGGTGAGAGTTGCTTTACCTTTATTTTATTAATACACTGTCTGATACGCGACACAAGATAGCTCACAAACAATAAACAATTTGGCTAAAAGCATAACAACAAAATGAAAACACCATTAAAAGATAACTCTTATAAAAATCATAAATTAAACAATATAAAATAATTTTTAGAAACATGCAAAAGTTTAAACCAGAGTCCTCCCCCGCCCTAATAAGAAGGCTCCCTGCAAACATTTGTTCATTAAAAGCCTCCTTGAACAAAAAGATTTTTGCCCGCTGATGAAAGGGGAGAGGGGAGGGAATCAGCCTAGGCTCTCCTGGAATTTGAAAGTGTGGGAGCAGCCACTCGGAAGGCTCTCTCCTCTGTCCTCACCAAAGGCCCTGTAATGGTGGTGAGACTGAGAGTAAGTCCTCCTCCGAGGATCGTAAGACTCTGGCAGGTTTGTATAGGTAGATACGATCTTCCAAATAGTCTGGAAACTTTGGGCATGAAACTGCTCACCTCCATAGGCAGAGCTTTGCCAGCAGAATGCCTCAACCATTTCCATCCAGCTGGTCATTGGAAGCACTGAATTTAATTTTTTTCTGCCTCCTTTCTCTTCCTTTATTCCTTGTGTACCATGTGACACTGCAGTTGCACCCCCAAAGCCTGGTCAAAGGCACTCCATTCTCCAAGAAGTCTGAATTTTTCAAATTTAAATGGAAAGAATGTAATCTTCTCAATTAAGCAAGCACTGTGTCCCAAATGAAATAGAGGAGAACAGCCAAGGAATGCCAGGTGCTGTGGACTACATTTCAGAGGAAGGTAATGGCAAACTACCTCTAAGTATTCCTACATAAAACAACCCAGTGTGATTCATGTGGTCCTGAAGGTACGAAACACACATACACACATTCCTTATTGTGTAAAAAGAACATGAAAAGGAAAGTAACAGCATGAGATGACCCTGCTGCTTTGTCTGCAGCTGTTTGCTATGTGCTTCATGTTGGAAGAAACAGCAACTTCTGCACTTGTTCTTGCTGGTCTTATTACAGAAGTTAACATTGTCTGGTTCAGTCAGGGTTATGCTCTGTTGTGAAAGAAAGAGAACTAACCCAGACTGAACCTTCTTCCCTCTTTGCATCTGTTCTTTGATGAGTGAGGACATGCTGCAATATGTCTCCTTCCCATTGTTTTCTCTTGTAGATTAGTTTAGGAAGGACCAGGCTTTTTCTATCCAATAATGTATTTCCTTAATAAATGTTCCTCCTGTTGAGCATTCAAAACTTATTTTTCTGCCTGCAATTTGGTTCTTTCAAATTCCCCATCCTCAGATGGGCACCTGCACTGTGACTGGAGGAAAGGCTTTAGCAGGCTTTCTGTTCCAGCAATAATTTCTGAACATCCCTCATATTTCAGATGCAACATATGGACAGGCCTGTTCTTATAGGTTTGGATCTTTAAAAGCTGTTTAATAAATTTAATAAAAGCTACATGGCTTGCAACTTATTTTGTACTCAAAAACACTGGGTGCATATTTCCCCTACATAATGTAGGCTTCTGTCGGGTTTTTAGCTGATAAGGACTCTTTTTTTGAATCCCTGGACCTGTCTCTTTCTGGTGGACCGAGCTTCCTGGAGATGTTGGGCTTTGTAATGCCTCAAATCTGGAGAGCTCCAGGTTATGAAAAACTGATGCTAGCTATCACCCTTATCAAAAAGAACAAAAATCTGAAAGTACTGGACAAAATCCAAAAGAGAAATGAGAGACATGTCCAGGGATTAAAAAAAAATAGTCCTTATTAGCTAAAAACCCCGCAGAAGCCTACATTATGTATGGGAAATATGCACCCAGTGTTTATGAGTGCAAAATATTTACATAACAGAATGATCAAATAAGGAATTTGCTGCTTGACATGAACTACAGAAATACTCCATTTGTGCCATTATTTTGCATGGTCTAATTTTTTACTGTTATTGTGGGGAAAGTAAGCAGGTGGTGGCTTCCACCTGTGGGGCAATGAAGCTTCTTCAGGGTTTCAAGGAGCAATCCAAGGTGTTGAACCTAGCTTGGGCGTTGAGTTTACTGACATGGATATCTCTCTTAAAGTTTATAGACTAAAACCCAAACCAGATTCACCAGGTCACTGACATTGAAGCTACCACTGAGGAATTGTACTGTCTTTTCTCAAACAGATAAAGTGAAAATAGTAAGAACTGGGACACTAGATCATAGTTGTTTTTTTAAAAAATGGATTTTTAAAAGTATGATTACAAAGAAAAGAAGAAGGAAAGAACAAAGGAAAAAGAAGGGGAAGGTGGAGGTAACTAGAATATGAGCTTCAGCAGTGCACGAATACCATAATATACACTAACCATACTTCCAAAAACACACTTTCTGTTGTTAAGAGATTGAGAGCACTGATTTGTCTACAAGCACAAGAACCTCCACCAGCACTGTGAGAATGCGTCTCTAAGGCTGCTCTTTAGTTCTTGGAAAATAGAAGATATCTGGGTTTTTTAAACTAGATTACAAGGGCTTGGCTCTGTTTTCAATTAGTAATCTAAAGGTAGTATATTTGAAGCTGACAGGGCCTAAGCAAAGGGAAGATTTGGCCTCTAGCATCATGTAATAGATTGTGGCACCTTTTGTAACACTCACCTGAGCTCAGCTACTGAAAATCAATCCTGTCACCCGACATTATAATGGAGATGATTGATGGAAAACAAGCTGTAGTCACTTGGTGGATGAGAAAGCATTATGGAAACAGCAGCAGTCATTTTATGGAGATGCAGGCTGCAAGTAGAGGTGGAAAAGAAATAAGTATTAACGGAATTTGTAAACGAAATTGTCACGTTCCTGATCTACAAGAATAAGTGTGTGCAAATCCTACAGCGTTTGGCCATGGGGAAGAACTACAAGTGGTAGATTCTATTTTACTTCCTTTCTCCTTTTCAAATGACAGCAAATGACAGCAGCAGTGCTGCTAGTAGAATCTCCCATGTCAGACAGGTTTTTGCTGAGGAGACAGACTAAATGTGGCAGACAGCTACTGTAGGGCAGCAGCAGTAGTGGGGTGTGATCCTGGTGGAGGATCTCTCAGAGACAATGGCAGTGGCACCATACTAACATTTGTTAATACTCCACAGAAGGAGGCACAGTAAATCCCTTTTAGATGTCTTTTACTATGAAAACCCTCTGATGAGACAATCTGAAATGAAACAAGAGATAGTGCCAGAAGATGAGATTCCCAGGTTGGATGGCACTCAATGAGCTACTGGGTAGAGTAGTCTTATAGTATCAGTATCACTCAGTCTGATCGTATCACATGTTAGTGTTACTGTAGTTTCTAGTCCGAACCTGAGGTATATTAGATATCATTTGATATCAAGAATTTGGCCTTCACTACCCATTCCTCTCCATGTGCTTGCGAGGCCCCCGGACAAGCACGCACACGGGCACGGCCGAAAATAGCTGAATTATTCAAAACAAAATCCAGGCAGGCCAGTAATTGCCAGACTGCAGCTTTAGCAGACCTCCAGGCAAGTACCCTCTTAATATAACATTATGTATGCACGCTGTTTACAAAAGATCCCCTGCCCCGAGCAGGCAGCTTGACGAGCGGGATATCCAACTTTCAAGCACTCTATGTTTGCATACTGTCTACGCTATTGACAACACTGTCATAATTCAATCATCTAAAGTACTGACCTTTCGGAGGCTTTGTCTCCAGCCCAAAACCCATTGTTTTCCCTGGGAACGGACTAGCCTACAGGCACATTTTCCCCTATAAGAACTCCTGATTTTGAGCGTCTCATCGGATCGCTCTGACTTCCATCCAGCCTTGCTGTCACTCCGTTCGACGAGCCTTCCCCTCAGCTCCCACGTGCTGAGAATCTCCGATACTGTGGACTTTTCTTCTGATAAACAGGGCTTCAGGATCAGGTGTAGTATTTCCCCTGAAAAATCCCTCTTAAACTCCTCTATCTAACTCCTACCTTTCTTTCATTAGGTCTGTGTGAGTGGTTGCATACATACGTGTTGACTGTATTTTAAAATAAAGGAAAACAATTATTATTTATTTCTGTTTGATTATTGACTTGGCCTGGCCCCGTAGACATTGGGTTCAAGATCTCGCTACGTTGCCCTGCCTCTCGCATTGCTAACTAGTGCTCTAGCTAATTCCCATTCCCCATTATTTTGAGCACATTGAGGTGTCCCTCATGGGACCCCCAGAAATGAGGGTAACGTTAGGAATACCCTTACCAAGAAGGTTTGCTTGGCCTTTACTTCACCTGCATGTCTTTTTAACATTTGCAAAAAAGAAAAATCTGAGAAAAATAAATATGTTTAGGATAATAATTTTTTTAAAAAGCATAAGAATAAAAGCAATGGACTTTAATGTTACCTGAAGTTTAGATACCATTTAAATATTTTTACTCCATTGAATGATAATGCAATTTCAATTTTAACTCATTTGTTAGTCACTGCGGAAGTAGCAGCACTACAGAAGAGAGGGGCAGAAGCATATACCTTTTCAAAAGTGTGTGTGTGTGTGTGTATTAAAAATGCATAAAATGAGAAAAGAAAGGTGGGGAGGGCAATTTTTGTGCAGGTGAATGGATAAAGGATTCTTAGTAGTAATAGGTACAGCTGTCAGAGGTGACAGAAAAAAGCTGCTTAGAGTCATTAAAGCATAAGATGAGCATTTTTGCTAGTTGGATAGCCAGAAATGGTTGAAGCACTTGAAGGAATCAATGGGATTTGCAGACGGTCTGTAGCTCAAGTGAGAAGCAAGAACTGGAGAGAATGCACTAGAGATGGGAGGGCAATAATCTCATTTTCCACTGTGACAATAATGGAAGGATGAGGCAGATTTGGTTCAAGAATAGCAATAACAATAAACCTCATGGTAATGTTTATTTTTAGATATGAAGGAAGAGTTAGAAATAGCACCTAGAAAGACAGATGTGGTATAATGTCTTAGAGAGGTCTTCCTCTCTAAGGGGATCTCCAGATGTGTTGTACTGCATGGCCATTGGCCCTGCTAGCTAGTTGGGAATAATGAGAATTGCAGTCCAAAACATTGTTTTGAAGAAGGGAAGGTTAAAGTGCTGGACATAGTTTGAGGAAATCTGAGTTCATATTCCAAGTCATTCACAAGATGTCCTACGGTCAGTACTGATCTGGCGCTAGTCACTGTTGTTCATCCTCACCCATTTGAAAAACTGTTGCAGTATTCTTTATTCATCCTTCCTTCATGATTTCTCTCACCTGAAGCAGATTGACTCATACTCTGCTGCCAGACCTCTGGGAATGCTGCAGGGATAAAAGTATGTAAGGGTGTGAGTCATGCAAACTACTGTGAGCTCCTGGGAGGAAGGACTAAATAAAAAAAAAGCCTGTGAGAGGCAGCAGCTATCTGTCTCAAATCAATGGGGCAGTGAATGTGCTTTGACTTTTACTGTGAATTTTAAAGGAGCTATTCTAAGTGGTGAGCAGTGTTTCCAAGATAAGTTCAGTACCTTGGATAGCCCCTTTACCATTTAGGTGCCACAGCGTGTGGTGTCCAGTCCACAGAGAAGACCAGTTCACACATTATGCATGCCATATTCTCTTTAGCACTTGGTTCTTTGGTTATGCTTGATTATAATGATGCCAACAAGCAAAATATTCAGAAGTCACCAGACAATTTGCAAATGCCAGAGCATAAAAAACAGGAATTCATAGATGCTGTTTCCTGCAGCAGTGGTGGGGAATTTCTGAAATCTAGATGTTGATGGATTTCAACACCCACTATTATTTACAGTCCTCTCTCCACATTTGTGGGTTTGACCTTCACAAATATGATTATTCATGAGGCATGTGCTTGCCTCCCCAGCCATTTTCTTCCTCCCATCCCTTGCTTTCCTTAGCCCAGGCTTGTGTTTAAAATGGACGTTTTTTCCTTTTGCGTGAGCAAAGCCCCCTCCCACTGCTGGAGGTATGTCCTCTCTGCCATATGGAGGCACATTCTGCTGTGTAATGACTGCTGATTGGTCAGGTGTTCTCTTTGTTCCTACCCCTCCTTTCTCAAGATGGTGACTGGAAGTAGCTAGAATCCCAGAACTCTGCTCTTCTCTGTCTGAGAAGAAAGTACTGGTAAGCCTTCTACCTTGTCTTTTTTTCTTTCCCCCACCAACACGAGGGCCAGAGGCAAAGGAATGGAAGGGAGGAAGCTCCAGAGGGGGATGTGGGGAGAATCACAGGGGGAGAGTTATTTGCGGTTTTTCCACTTTTGCAAGAGTTCTGCATGCAGAACCCTTACAGATGTGGAGGGGCCACTGTATTTGTTTGTTTATTTAATTTATATCTCACCTTTCTCCCAATGTGGCATGGAAGGTGACATACATTTTGAAAGCTCAACACAATTAATAACTGTTAATACATAAGCTAAAACAATTGAACTACATTTATAATTAAGAAACACAGGTTTAAATGTCCTTTCATGATTAACATGCATTTTTTTAAACATGAAAGGACATTTAACTTGTGATCAAACATAAAGGGACATGAGAAGTGGACATGTGGAAAAGCTAAGAAATGTTGGGCACAAATTCACACTCTAATGCTGAGAATTGTAAAGGTAAATATTCAATTAAATCCAGTACTTTTTCTTTTGGTTCTCCAGCATCAAAATGGATATATGCATAGAAATGGAGGAATTCATTAACCCTTTGTGGTATTTTTGCAAGAAAGAAAGAAAGAAAAGAAAAGAAAATGTGATTTGATAACTGGGTTTTGATAATTATTAAGTATTTGATACACTATTTGATATGCAGAAGAAATATAATATGTAACTGTAATGAAAGCAATTTGATTTATGTTGTGACAGAGTTTAACCGCTGAGAAGAAAGTTGGGAGACACCTTTCATTTTTTCTTGCTTTCCAATACACCCCCCATACACATATAATTCTATGTGTGTTACCCTTTAATGACTATTTTTCTTTTCTTTCTCTTTTCCTTTGTATTTGTTTTTAGTGTGTTTGGAAAAATTCCTAATCAAAAAAAAAGATACAAAAAAGTCCACACATTAAAAACAGTTAAAAACAGCATTTCAAACAAGTTTTTAAAAGGGCTTTAAAAGACGCTTAAAAACATAACCACCGCCCCCCTACTGCACCTCCTATTATCTTTATCTACTACATATACTAAAAACTTTATATGCTGCACACACTCAAAACTGAAAGCTTCTTCAAATAAAGAGATCTTTACCTACTGGTGGGAAGACAGTAAGGAAGTAACCAATTGGACCTCCTGCAACTTGGGAGCAGCCACTGAGAAGGCTCTCTTTTGTGTCCTCATTAGATCTGGCTGTGATGGTGGTGGGACTGACAGAAAGGCCATTTCTGTACTAGACTGTACGTGCACCTCAAGGCTCCTCCCAAAACTGCAAACCCCAGGATTCCAGAGGATGTTGAAAGTGGAATAATAGCACTATAACTGTCTAGTGCAGAAATGGCCAAAGTCTTCTCCCTTCATATAGGTTCATATAGGGAAATATGGTTTTTCAAATAGTCTGGGCCCAAGCCATGTAGGGCTTTAAAGGTCATAGCCAGCACTTTGAATTCTATCTGGAAATGGTTTGGCACCACTGGGGGGGTGTTATTGTTGTTGTTTGTTATTTTTTAAGCAAGGGGATTATATGATCTCTTTAGCTTGCCCAAGCCAGCAACCTAGTTACAGCATTTTGGGCCTGCTGAAGTTTCTGAACAGTTTCCAAAGGCACTCCCACTGTCCTTCACTATTGGTTCTTCAAGCTAGATCTGATGGATTCTAACAGTATCTGGAAGGCCACACTTTCCCTGCCCCTGCTCTAGAACTCTAAGTTTGCAGTCTGTGGTTAATAATGGAAACAGGCTAAGATGTCGCTTTCTTTTCAAGGCTTAGGCAGAACATGCCCAGTGCTTTTGTTGTTGTTGTGTGCCTTGAAGTCACTTCTGACGTATGGTGACCCTAAGACAATTCTGTCACTGGGTTTTCTTCGCAAATTTTGTTAAGAGGGGTTTTTCCATTGCCCTCGTCTGAAGCTGAAAGATTATGACTTGCCTAAAATCACCCAGTGCGTTTCCATGGCTGATCCAACACTCAGGCCCTTTTTGCACAGCATTCATCATGTGAAAGAGCCTCTGGAGCATCGCGCAATTGCGAGGAGCCGTCCACATGACGTCCTCACAATTGCGTGATCCTGCCGGGGCAGGCAGGTGCCGATCGCGCACTATTTCATTTTTGGCTTCTAGCCGAAAATGGTGCATGATTGCGCATTGCTCCAGGGCCCTGCGCACACTTACTGCGCATGCGGAGCCTCCCAGGCTGCAGAAAATCCCAGCTGCACTGCAGAAGGAAGAGGAGGAGCCCTCATGCTGCCTGCTCACTAGCAGGCAGCGGTTGCAGAGCTGAAGCAGCAGGGATGCAAGAACCTCTGGCAAGAGGCTGCTCGTGCAATCCCCACACCCCAGCACCGCGAAAAGGTAAAGTGCAAAAAAGGCTTCAGACCACTACACAACACCATCTCTCTTGCCCAGCGCTGGGACCTGCTTTTAAGCAAGAATGTTCTGCCTCCTTTCAGCAGCAAAAATTCCTTTCCAAAAGCACTTGTTGAAAAGTCATATAGAATGCAGAATAAAACTTCAGCAAACCTGGATATAATTGAAATGAATATGGAACTGATGTTATTCTCCCCCCCCCCCCGGCTTCTGAGCTTTAGGGTGGTTCAAAGCAGGCAATCACGCCTGTGGCCTCCGATGGCTATGGCACTCAGGTCGCTCTGATTTCAGTTTCTGAACATTATTTCAGTTTCAAAAAAAGGGGAAAGGAAGTATTACATGTATAGCTGCAGTGTTGGGCTGTAATTGATTTTTGTGTCAGACAGACTCTTGAGTGCAGTAGTTATATGACTAGCAACAGGAAAAAGGACAAGAACAGAAATATAAAAGCGTACACGCCATAACCATTAAAAAGAAATCAATTTCCCATTGACTGCATAAGGATATGGCTTTGCCCCCAAACCAGTTGTTTTTCAGCATGGCCACAATATCGGAGGTGGAGAACTTAGCTGCTCGCTCAAGGTCAAGAGCTTTTTCGTGCTTTTTAAAATTAATCTGGTCTAATTACCACCCGGAGGCCTCTGGCCATGGATTTGAATTGACAACTCATTGCTGGACGTGCACTGAAAAGGAAGGGGAACCTGTTCCCTAGCCTCTCTGTAAGAATACAAAAGAAGTTGGCAGTGTATGAAGAGGTAACCCATCTGTATTAAGAAATGATGGGAATGTGCCTCCCAGCACGCACACACGCGCACACACACACACACACATGCCCTCTCCTTTGGTTTCTCACTCCTACAAGGGACTAAAACTGCAATCCTAAACTTGGGTCAGGAGTCAACATCTCTGGGCACAAGGGCCCTGCTGCTCCCCTCCCCTTGCCTGTGTTCCCTCTTTTGCTGTCTCCTTAGGGTGAGCAAATGAGCAGCAAAAGCCAAAATGGCAGTCGGAGTTGACCCAAGATGTTATGCTGCCTAAAGTGAAGGAGAAGATGGTACTTACTCACTTATTCCATGTATAGAAGCAACCAGACTGGCAGGGACTTCAGCAGTGGCTGTGGAACAGCATCCATCTCCACACCTGAGGGCCACCACTTGGCTTAGGGGGCACAGGGAAGGCAGTTTGATGCACATGTTCTTGCCTTCCAACACTCTACAGCCAAGCCCCCATCCTTGCATTTGTTCCTTGGGGCAGCTGACTGACTGTTGGCTTCACAGTGATGTCATCATGATATCTTTTCTTCCCCTGAGTCTCTTTACACTGTTACAGCACTGTGGCACCACTTTAATTTGCAGTTCTGTGATATATTTATTATTCTACATCAGAAAGTTCTAGTGCCTTTGTTGTTTGTTGTTGTTGTCTTCCTTCAAGTTGTTTCTGACTAATGGTTGAAGCTAAGTTGTGTGTCATGGTGTTTTCTTAGCAAGATTTATTTAAAGGAGATTTGCCATTGCCCTTCTCTGAAGTTGAGAGTGTGTGACTTGCCCAAGACCAGCCAGTGGGGTTCCATAGCCAAACTGGGATTTGAACCCTGGTCTTCCAGAGTCCCAGTCCATCATTAAAACTTCTATGTCACATTGGCTCTCCTATTTTTCACTAGAAATTCAGTGTCTCAAAAAACTATAAATCTCAAAATTTCTTAAAATGCAGCCATGCCAGTTAAAACAATGGCCATTTCCACACCGGGCTTATGAAATAGTGCAGAGTGACCTCTGATGGAGGTCTTCTGCACTGTAGAGTGGACTGGTGTGGACTACTTTTTGTAGTTCCACATCAGAATCCACTCAGGAGTGGCTGGAACTAGCCGCGCTGCGTGTTTTTTAAAAACCTCTTTTTCGAGGTTTTTAAAAAGCACGGAGTGCGCAGCCCCATGCCACTCTGTCGCCCGGCTCCGACACGGATTTGCAGGTGCGCGCAAGTGCGTGTCTGCAGATCTGCCGGGGGCGGGCTTCCAGCTGGCAAGCTTCTCCAGTTGGTGGAGAGCCTCCACCAACCGGAAGCCACCATTTGGGACGCCGGAGGACTGCGGAGCAGCGAGCTCGCGCTGCTCTGCGTTGTGACGGACTTACCCGGCTGCTGGTAAGCTCCGTTTTTGGGCGTTTTTGCCCGTTCCCCCCCCACACATGTGGAAAGGGCCAGCGTTAAAAAATGCTATAATTGGTTATGTGAAAAGACCATTCCTTCTCTATCTTTCATTCTGTCCCTCTCTCCCTCCCTCTCTCTCCCTGGAGATAATTTGCATTGGGTCCAGAGAGAGAGAGACAAAAGAACGAGCAGCAGAAACAACATTGAAAGGAGGAGTACGAGAAAGAGGTGGAGGTAGAGGAGGCAGTCCGCAAGGGGATCGAATATCAGCATCTTTTCCTAGTGACTCACAAGGTATTAACCCATTCATTAATATCAAAACATTAAGGGAAATACAAAATTAATTTCTGGCATTAATTCTTCATAAAAACAATTAGGTAGTTAAATTTAACATCATTTAACATGACTAAAAAGGGCTCCTTCCCAAATAACCTCCAAATAAGTAGCCGAAACAACATAAAAGCATTAATTATTAAGAGAATGCATTTTACATTCATTGTTGAAAACTGTAATGATTTTTATCAAATTATTTCTCAAGTCTGGAACCAGCAGCACAGACTTTCACCGGGCTGGTAGGGTTGGTCTGCAGATTAGTTTGGAGATTAGCAAGGAGACACCCCTGGCCTTGTGCTGAAATGCAGTACCAGCCCACCTTGTCTTACGTATAAATGTACTGTATTCAGGGCTGGGTAGGGAGTTTGCTTTCTAGAAGGTAGGCACCTTTAAAATAAAAGGGACCCTACCTGGATTCTTCATTACAGAGAAATGAAAAAGGAATGACAAGAAACCCCCCAGCTTATAATACAGCTTTGTAAGTAAACTAAACGCTGCAGGGTGCTGATATCATTGCTCAAGGCACGCAGCCCAGCAGGAAGGCAACAGTTCATGAAGAAGAAAGCAAGCTAATTGGCATGAAATACAAACCACTGTTCTGGAAACGAAACCCTGGCTAATATAATATAGCATCAAAACAAGGAAGAGCCCAGTGGCACATTAAAAAGCAACAAGCTCATTATGGAATAAGCTTTTGTGGAATATGGTCCGTTTCATTGAATGCAGTGTTTTGCAAGTCCCACACACGTTGTTTGTGGGAAAGGGAAGTAATTTGGCTTTTAAACATCTTAATATTTTTACATTTTAGAAGCGGAATTGGTTCTTTTAGGGCCGTGATTAATTCTCTTGTTGTTTTATTGACTTTTCTGAAATTATTATGATTTATAAACTTCTCTGAATTATTTTGCCAATTGGGTAGTATAGAAATCTTTTCAAAAATGGAATAAAACTGTTAACTTAAAACACTGAATTTAGATGGAAATGAAATGCGGAAAACACGAACAGTGCCAATTAAGTGATTGGCCATGGCTATTCGGGAAAATATTCCTGGCATTGGGTAAGCTAATTAGTACATGTTGTGCTGTAAACCAAACAAACCTTTTATTCCACTTCAAACAGTGGGGGACTGAGTTGAATATAGCAATGAATGTTAATCCAATAGTTTCTTATTCTAGACTCCTAGTGAAGTTCCTTTGCTCTTGAATAGCCATTTCAACGTCAGCCGAAATGTCATAGGAGCCTAAAACGGTCCACTGCTGGTTTTTGAATGCTGAAGTTTCTGATGTCAGAATTTTTTTCTTTGTGTAGAGACTGGATTTTTTTCTTCCATGCAGAATCCAGAAGGGTATTGGCCTATATCACACTGGAGGGTGACCCTGATAATATAGATCAATGCAAATCAAAGTGGTGGTCCCTGGATTGGTGCTGGCTACCAGGCCCTGATGAGTTTCCAGGAAAGAAAGAAGCAGTTGTTGCCAATGGTTACAAGTATGGTACTAGTCCCTGGCACATTAGGGGGAAAAAAATTCCCAGTCCCCCACATCAGATAGTCTGAGAAGCACTGATGTAGATGATATTATTGGGTCCAATAATGATATTGCCAGAGGAAACACTGGGAAACATGTGTCTCTGTCTTGGTTGTGTAGTCCGTTGTTTCTAGTGGGTAGAGCCCTTTTAGTTCTGGGAGTTCTCTGTCTAGACCAAGTTTAAGACTATTGGATCTGAAACATAAATGTGATAAGACTGCAGTGATTCCTCTCCTGTGCAAATGCATGTAAAATTTTGCAAGAGCGACTTCCATGAAACTGGTTTCTGGAATTGACTCAATGCACTAATAGCTGAATGGGTTAAAAATTTCCAGCTCTCAGAGAATTGTTTCAGTTTGTTCTCGGTGGACTCCACATGCATTTCAGAGCACTCTAGAAGACTTTGTATGATGGGACAGGGAAAGTGCAACCTATAGCCCACATAAAGCCCCCAAGGGAGTTTCTGTTCTTTCCCTGCCATTCTGTGCTTTCCTTGCCAACTCCCCACAGGCCCTAGAACGTAAAGGAGCAATTTTGCCATGTTTTTGACTCCCTGGGACTAACAGGGAAGCAAAATAGAAGTTCAGTTCTGTGCGGTCATCCTGCAGTGATATACACAGACATAAGTCCAGCTTACATATGCATAGTGTTGCCAGAGTGAAAACTGAAGGTGGTTTCTGTACTTTTAATATTTGCATAGAAGAGGGAGTTTCACAAAGTGCTGCTTGCTACCTGGTTTCATTGCAGGCAACACCTGCTGAAATTCCTTCTTTTACACAACCATTAAAGGTATAGAAGCTGCCTCCAGCTGTCGTATGGAAAACCTATTTGTATATGTTCTTTTTGTTGTTCTTGAAGAGGTCAGAATTTTCTTTTACCCACATGCAACAACCAAAATCCCTTGACTACTCACTATCTTCCTGTTTCTGCCTTTCAGGTATGTATAGGAGCTAGTGACCAACTACATGGCTGGGGGAGAGTGTATTCATGGGGATGGTGAGTCCTACGGAAGGGTAGAGGGAAAATATTTTGTAAATTTTTCATGGTGGAGCTTTACAATCTTGACCCCAGCTTACCGCCATGTCTAAATAAATGGCTCTTTTGGGCCTCAACCAGCAGAGGTAGGGTATAAAAATCGCCTCTTAAACCTCCTAATGTTGGGCAGAAGCTGAAATATCAATTCTGTTGTATCCCTGAGCAGGAATGGAGCAGCAAATAATTCCTAAAACAACTAGAAAGGAATCTATAACACAAACACACATGAACTTTGATCAAAGGAACACCTTTTTTTAAAATAAATTTTATTGATTATAAAAGGAGAAAACAAAAGAAGAAAAACATAACTTGGTAATTATTAAAGTGAAAGAGAAAATTTTCAACAAAAAATGCTTACATTGTTATTTTTCTCCATTTACATAACATACTTATTCCACATATTATAAATCATGCTATTTGTATATTTTCTTTTATTACATGTATCTAAATCTCATTCAAATTATACCACTATTATTTATTCTCATAATTAATATTTAAGAAAATATACTGTTACTAATCTCATTCTTATTTCTACCCTTTCCAACTTAGTTTAACCTCTTACTATTACTAAATATTTTCTTATGACTAAGCATATCATTATTAACCCCACCCATGAACCCATCCCCAGAGCCAATTATATTTCATGTTACTCCCCCTTCCAAAATTGTAGTTCTTCTTGTGGAGGTATGACACCTTCTTCTTTTATTAAAACCTTTTCCACAAATATCTTTCATATTGCTTCAAAATCATTCCCTTTCATTATTCCTTTTTTTTAACTTAATTCCACATGTTAACTTATCATTAATCGCAATTTTCCACACTTCTTTATACCAATTCTCTATTTGAAATTCTCCTTGAATTTTCCATTTTCTTGCTATAGTTAACCTTGCCACAGTTAATAAGTTTGTAATCAAATCCTTCATTACCTGGATACAATTAATGTTACTAAACATAGATAATAATGCTATACCCAGACATATTTGTAAATCAATTTCTGTTATTTCTTTTATCTCTTTAAACACCATTTGCCAAAATTTCTGCACACATTCACAGTTCCACCACATATGCATTTCTGTACCAATTTCTTGACAACTTCTCCAACACAACCTCAAATACTTCTTATCTATACAATTTAATCTTATTGGTGTTAAGAACCATTTCCAAATCAGTTTATAATAATTCTCTTTTCTCCATACAGATAAGTTTTTAAAATGACACTGATTCCACACTTTTCGCCAATCCTGAATATCTATTTTTTGTACTAATTCTTCCTCCCATATTTTCCCAAGATATTCATCTTCATCTTCCTGTTTTGACATTTTATATATTTCCCTTGTAGTACCCTTCAAAGTTTCATCTTCCTCCATTCCTTCTCTTTGATTAATCATTTGTTCGAATCTAGTATATTCTCTAAACTCTTTATTGTTCCTATTCCTTGACCACTGCTGAGTATAACTGAGCCTTTATTTTATCTTTATTTATCATCGTATTCATCCAGTCTTTTAACTTGTAAATTTTCTGTTTCTTTAATTCCTTTTCTGATTTACCTCTCAAGTTCATTGGGAATTTTTTCACCTACACTACCGGAGTTAATGGTGAGATATCTGGTTTTAATTTTTCCTTATTTTTCTTCCGAATTTCTAATATATTTGTCAAAAAGGAGTTTTCTATTCTTTCCATTTGTCTCTTAACTGGCTTCCAGAAAAAGATATTCTCTAATCTTCTATCTGTTTCTATTACTTCCGTCTCTAACCAGTCTAAGTCTCCCTTTCCTGTTACTCCATCTATAATATATCTCAATTGATTTGCATTATAATACTATTTTAAGTTTAGGAGGCCCAATCCACCTTCTTTTTGGAATTTATACCAATATTTCTTATTAATTCTTGCTTTTTTATTTCCATTACAAAAATTGTTCAGCAATACCTGCCAGTTTTTCAGTTCTACTTCTGATACTTGTGGGACACCTTCTTTGTAGAGCCATTTGCACAGCAAGAAGGGAAGACAGAAAAGCTTGCACGTGCTAAACCTGAACAATAGTTTCTCAGTGAAGAAAGTTTCCCAGAGAAAAAAATCTCAGAGTCCAGCAGTCTAGCATAAATCTTATCAGCAAAAGTACAATGGCAAGA
This sequence comes from Cyclura pinguis, assembly GCA_030412105.1. Taxonomy (NCBI): domain Eukaryota; kingdom Metazoa; phylum Chordata; class Lepidosauria; order Squamata; family Iguanidae; genus Cyclura; species Cyclura pinguis. Next base: position 128,257,049 of record CM059599.1, read on the forward strand.
TGTTCTCAGCAACCTTGGCTTCTCCTCTTTCCTTCTCTCTTGCTCAGCACAGTTCAGAGCTAAAGAGAAAGACGGAGAGGGCAAACATGGCTCCTATTATATCTAAGGCCCTTTTCGCACGCCAGTCCTGTTGTGAAATGGCCTCGGGAGCGTCACGCGATTGTGAGGACCGTTCCACATGATGTCCTCGCAATCATGCAACGCTCCCGAGGTCATTAGGGGGCGATTGCACATTATATCATTTTTGGCTCATTGCTGAAAATGATGTGCAATTGCGTGTCTCTCCTGTGCCCCACATGCACTTACTTTGTGTGCAGAGGCTCTGGATGTGTGGCCATCGCTCTTCCTCCTCCAGTGCAGCCTGGGAAAGTAGCCAGAAAGAAGGGGTGGAGTGCTCATGCTTCCTTCCAGCCAGTATGGAGCTGGTGCGGAGAGGAAGTGGAGGGGACGTGAGTGCCTCCCGGACAAGGCTTTTTGCATGATCCCTGCGCAACACCAGTGGTACCAGGTAAGGTGTGAAAAGAGCCTAAAATACTCAAGATAAGGCCTACCTTTAGGCCTTAGATTACAAGATTGTGAGTGTTACTGTGAATCGAAATAATTGTTTTGATTTTTTGTTAAAAGAATCTAAGGATAGGGGCACACCAAGAGTGGGTTTTTGAGGACAAGAGTGACCTGCAGGTTTACACAAGAGGCAGATGCAGCCCAGACAACTGCCCACCCTTAATCTATATATTACACTTGATCCATGACCAAATAGCAGAACTATATTTTGCACAAGCCCTTGTTATGCAAGCATTGGCACCTTTTTTAAAGCTTGCACAAAGTATCCACTGCCCCCTGGTTTAACCAATTTTCCCAGTCAGTCTCAGTCATATTCATATCTCAGCTGAGATGGCATTTGATTATTAACCCAAAAGAGGGTACTGGAAGCTCCCAGAAGCTCTAGATGCCAGATGCGATTCCCAGCCAGTTTTGTGGGTGCTGCTGTCATTCTGGCCATTGCTGGATGCCTTCTTTCTCCCTGACCCTGTACTAGATATCCAGTGTACATATGCTTGGGAGGCTTTTTGTTCTGACAGTGGTATATTAGATCTTAGTTTAGTTTGCATGGAGTTCCTGTCACACTGCTTTGGCTTAAGAGTCACAACATAATTAGAGAAAGTTTCTTTACATTGGTCTGTGCATTGAAGGAGATTTGGATCTACTGAGAGATAACTTGATGATTTTCAGTTTGATTGCCAAAATTTCTGAATGCCAATTGGTTTAACCATTGCAAGAAGAAATACTGTATATACTCATGTATAGGTCTAGAAATTTCAGTCAAAAAAATTGACCTCCAAAAACTGGGTCAACTTATCCATGGGTCAGTGTAAGTACTGTACCTTTACTCCTATCAAAAAAAGAACCATCTCCTTCTCTCACCAGAGAAGAAAGGCAAGAGATTAGTCCATCCAAGAGAACCTAAAAGAACCACTAATCTCCTCTACTCTCTCTGACGTGGTGCTGCTTCTGGCCACTTCTGGCCCTTTTTGAATGCCTGGGTGGGAAAATGATGGTGGTGGCAGCAACTCTTTGCCATCAGTGTTTCTTTTAGGTTCTCCTGGGATGGACTAAGCTCTCGTCTTTCACCACACTACTCAGAAAAGGGATTTTTTTTTTTACAAGAGTTAATAATGAACCTTAGCTTTTATCAAAATAAGAACCAACTCCTTCTCTGAGTGATGAAAGGCATTTTTGAATGCCTATGTGGGAAACTGGCAACAGCAGTGGCCAGAGGCGGCTGGACCCCTGAGGCGGCACTAGCTCTTTCTCCTCTCCATGGAATGACCCCCAACTTATCTATGGGTCATAGCAAAATCCACAATTTTATCCCCATCATACACATGAAGTCAACTTACATACGTGTATAGAGTAGTCAGAATCTGTAAAATAGCAAATTTGACATTTGCCCTATCTACATGGAGGATCTAATGATAAATTGTTATGTGTTTATAATACAAATATATAGCTAAAAGGAGCATATTATTTGTATATAGTATTTGTACATATTACATAGTGATGTTTATAAACTTTCTTGACATTTACATTTTAGGGAAAGAGGGGGAAATTCTTTTTATATCTTTCATTATAGTTATGTTTGCAGTTGATGAGGATATTGATAAAAGGGAATGGAGTGCCTTAGCAAGCTTTCGTAAGGTTACATTTCATTTCAGTTATTATTACAGTATTTTTACTTTTATTTCTTCCTTTTTAACTGTGGAAAGGATAATTCTTGGCAGTCATTAGTCAAGACTGAAACCTCATCATGTGGGGAAGTCTATTTTTTTTTCTTTTTCTAAATTATGGTATGTATGTTTATGTATTTTTGTTATTGTCATTGTTGGATGTTAGATTATTTTGCTAATTTGTATGTTGATGATTTGTTATTATAGTGTTTTGTGCTGTTTTTCACTTTGTTGTTCTTTTTTAAAGTATATACTTGAATCTGATAAAAAAATAAAAAATAGAATTTGGAATTGGATTTGCATACTAGTGGCTTGCGGAATTCTGTGGCCTCTGGTAAAGGAATTGTCTGTATTTTACATGTAACTGTATCCCTGCCCCTGTTTGTGCATCTGATTCTGGGGAGTGGGCTTTGGGGTTCTATTTAACAAACAGAATGCACCCCAAAAGCCTGAAACGTTCCTGAACCTGGCTTAGAAAAGAATATGTAACAGACAAACAATTTGCTGAGGAACCTTTGAACAAACAATGGATTCCTTGGAACACAATTTGTAAGCTACTGGCATAACACAGTAGTATAGCAAAAGATAAGGTAAATGTAAATCAGGAAACTTCGTCCAGTATGCAGCACTAGTTACAAATATTTAATGTTTCTCACAGCTGGAACATAGCTGGTGGCCAACACTTCTGTACCTTGCATTGCAGCAAAACATCATTTTTTGTCAGAAGTACCAGAAAGAGGGCAGTTTACCCTCAGGCCATTTCACATAATTCAGTGGATCCCTGTGCACACTGGATGCAGTTCTGCATCATATTTGGAATAACAATGGTTATCCATGACTTCACGAGAGCTGTACTGGAACTGCATTCCCTGGCCTATTATGAGTTCAGATAAATGTCAACAGATCTTCTCCAGAATACATGATAGTGCAAACAAAGGAATATAAATGTGCATTAGCATGACATGAATCTGTGCATGAATCTGTGTGCAGTCATGCATGATAAACTGTGTGCAAATAGCCTCACATTATATGATTGCATGTTTAAAAGTACATTAAATACACAGTGACTAAGAAGGAATGGCTTTCAGAAATGTGCTGTTTTTTTTTAAACTCATCCTTAAAAGCATAATAAAACACGGTAGAATAAGAAAATGTATGGCAAAAATTAATCATAAGCTGAAAAAAACAAACCAAAAGGCTGGGAAAATAGATGGGTATTTTCCTGGCACTTAAAAGATGCTAGTGTGGGCATCTTCCCTGGGGAGAGATTGTACCATACAGATTGTTACATGCCTTGACAAATACATTGCCTTAATATTTGTCTCTTTTTGCATATGACATATTCTTAATCTTACTGTGACTTGCAGAAGTTTCACATTTAATTTTACCTGCACTGATTTTGCTCAAGACCTACTCAGGAATGTTCTACAACAAAACTTTATTGGTAGGGAGTTAGAGAATTCTAAAAAGCTGTATTAATGCAGCTAGAAAGTCAAGTGCAACAGGCTACACAGTTTGCATCTTGTTTAAAATAATTGCCTTGCTCACCTTTTAAACACAGAAGATTGCTTACGGTCAGATGCAAGGACAGATTCAATCAGTGTAATTGTGCATCAATATCTGTGGAACCAAGAACTGACCAATTAGTCTTTGGTAGTGAATAGCTATATTCTTTTTTTCAAAAAAAGCTGCTTAAATGTTTTCTCTAAAAAAAAGGAATAACAACAGGAGAACAACTGAAGAGTTTGACTTATAAAAACAAACCAAAAGGAAATATTAAAAAGAAAATCTGAAGAGCACTTCATGACTAATCAAGGTCAGAGCAATTAAATCAGTGTTTGTAAGCACAGTTGAATATCCTGTAACTGTCTCAATTTGTCAGAGTCAGTCCTGATTAATCCTCTTTCATCCCACTCTTTCAGCTGCTTTTAAAATGTCTCAATTTCTTTCTCCTCCTCCCACTTTCCCCCTTTGTCCCCAGCTTACTCCAATTGCTGCAAACTAAGTTTGCACTCAATTATATCAGCAATGGGGAAGAGGAGAGGGAGTCTTGCTGTATGCAGTTCAACTAAACCTAACTTATTTTGGTTACTCATAACCCTGATTGTCTGTTAACATTTAAGTATTTATATTTATGTTATTATGTACTAGTCTCAATAGTCTTTACTTAAGGTATTTCATTACAGAAGGAATTACTTTGTGCATTAGTGCAAGGCTTCCAAGCTAGTCTTGCTAATGAATTTGGTCAAGTGATTCATTTGGTCCATTTTTTTTAAACAACTAGAACACCACTGTGCATCTGAGAAGTATTGTTTTTGTGGCCTATGGAAACCTCTGCAAATGTCCCAGATATGAAATGCATGGGAATACTGTTTAAGATGTGGTGAACATCTCTGTTGTAGATCAACCATAGTTGGATACAAGATTGGGATGTAAACAAGGCTAATGTTTTATTCTCACCATGGCACTACCTTTTTGTGGTGGTAGCAACGCTGTTGGTGGGATCTTCCATGTCAGATAGGCTTTTGTTGAGGAGACAGATTAAACATGCCAAATAGTTACTGGGCAGCAGCACTTAGTAAGAGGTGACATTGGCAGAGGATCTGGCAAAGACAAAAGCAGAACCATCATAGTACTGAACAGAAAGAAGCATAGCAAACCATTTTTAAATGTCTTTTACCATCAAAATCTCAAAATGAGACAATCCAAAATGAAACAAGAGGTAGTGCCAGAAGATGAGATTCCCAGGTCGGGTGGAATTCAATGATAGAGCAGAGAGCAGGGAGGGGGAGAGAGAGAGAGAGTAGAGCAGAGGACAATTATGAGTAGCATTGTGGCTAATGACACAACTGGGCTCAAGTTGAAAGGATGTTCAGCTGTTGATGTGCTCAGAGGTGAAAGGAAAGTCCAAAGTTGCACAACACATATTATAGGAACATGGGATGTGAGAAGCTGAATCAGGGGAAGCTAGACATAGAAAAACAAGAAATGGAACGTATAAACATTGCAATGCTTGGGGTGAGTGAGCTAAAGTGGACAGGAATGAGACATTTTGAGGTATACAGTGTTTAACTCAGGAAATGAAAATCTGAGAAGAAATGAGGTGTCATTAATAGGAGAGATGTAGCAAAAGCAGCCAAAGGATATAATGCAAGCTCTGGCTGAATAATATGAATAAGATTTCAAGGAAAAAAACCATCAATATAACCATAATCCAAATTTATGCTCCAACTACAGAGTCAGAAGAAGTAGAAATGAAAGATTCTATGCTGAAGTTCAGGAAGAACCTGATCACACACTAAAACAGGAGTTCTTGTAAATCATGGGTGACTGGAATGCAAAAGGAGGCCATTGCTCTTCTCCTGCATGATCTGTCGACTGCCTCTTTTTCAGGAACCTCTGCTGCTGCTGCTGCTGCTGCTGCTTGATATAAATGCTGAACATAAAATGTGACAGGCAATATTATTCATCAATAGCTGTCCCCCCGTTGTCCTCTAAGTTTCTCCAAGAGAAGCAATAGTTGCACTTAAAGAGACAAAGAAGCATGGCAACGTCCTGCCACATTTCCCACAAAATGATAAATGGTATGTAAAAGGCAATGAGATGCTAACTGGTTCCATAAAAAATATACCTCTGTCACCTCTCTCATCCATCCCCAAACAGAAGGTGACATCGTATGCTGGCAATTCATCTAAGTAAAAAAATTGATGAGAGAATTAATTTAAATTGGCTCTGTTGTGCAGTGTTCACACTGCAGTTTCTCAGCATCTGATTTATTTTTAATAAGGGAAATCAGGATTTTATGTCCCTTAATTAATGTGTTAATGAGTTTAATCAACTCACAGCTCTACTGTGATGTCTAAGATGTCCTTATGTTTCATTTCAGAACAAAATATTAATGAAGTTACATTTTCCTGAAAGAATGTGGAATGTATCTTGAGGATTTATTGCTCTACATCTAGTGAAGCGATCAATGGATCTCTTTATATGTTTTACTTCACAAGGAGTGTGGATAATGGGCATATTCTTTAAAGGATGGGATGTTATTCCAGTTTACTATTATAAACTTCCTTCTAGTTCTGTTCACTCAAAAGGAAAAATAAATCAGTACACATACATTTTGAACTTTGACTGTTTATACATTTCTTTATGCAGTACTTTATTGATATGTAACTCTAATTAGAATTTTAATTAGCCCCCATTCTTTGAGCTGTTGGTGAATATTTTCTTTTTCCTATAAAGGGACAGTAGAAGGAGGGCTATCCACTGCACATTAGATACCCTTATGCCCCCTCGGAATCAATGCAGTACTAGGATCTTAGACCCAAGATACTGGCTATTTAATTCAAATCAATATATTAAATTCAGCCCTTCTCAAGGGATTTTTTGCCAGGACTTCAGTGCATTCTCTGTGTGATACTGCCTTGAGTGAGAAGAGAAGCCTGTAGAGAGTTTCCCTTTTTTTTTTTCCAGTTCAGTTCCCTCTGGATCATGATGCTATCACTAAGTGATCCTAGCCTTCTTGGCTCCCCAGTCTCTTAAACTTCCCTTTCCAGTCTAATCTAACTCCTTCCTTCCTGCCACATTTGTAGAGTATACAGTGAGCACATGTGCTCTTACCAGCCAGCAAATTTGCCACCTATATCAGATCTTCAGAGTGAGATCTGCCCCTTAAGTGCCCAAAAGCTTCAGCTCTTTATTTCTTCATCTGTCTCTGAGAAGTTCCAGATGAGGCTTTTATCACGGCATCCTTCTGCCTTAGTCACTAAATTTTACTGTGACCTCACGCAGTGCTATCCCCCATTCACTCACATACACACACTACTGCTAAGTTCTGTTCCTTCTCCTTCTTTTTCTCCTTCTCCTTCTTCTTTTTAACTGTGGAAAATCTGCTATGGAAAAAATGAAGGCACCTGGGCTTCCAGTGGCTAGTATGGTGGAACTACCCTCCAGCAAAAACTGTTGGGAGTGGCAACTTTTGCACGCTGAATTAACTGGCTAGTTAGCTTGCATGTCTATTGTAGGCATAGAGAGGACTGCCTAGAGTAAACTGTAGTAGATCACCAAAAAACGAAGGCAAATAGAGTAGGAAGCAGAACGAGTTTATTTTACTGCGCAGGGTCTCAGCGGAATGGTTTCCAAAATCTGAGACCCAGAGCTCAGAGTTAATTGTCCTTAAATACATTCTAACAAGCGAGCACAAGAATAACACAAGGCCCGGTTACAAATCACCAATTGACAAGTTACAAAGGTTACAAATACAGAGACCTTGGATTCTAGTTTTCAAAGTGATGGATGCTCCAGCCAAGGGAGTACCTAACTCCCTCAAATGTCTCACAGTCAGGCACATACCAAAGGCTCCTGATAAGATAGGAGTGCATCTGCTATTTTCTTCTATTTTCTAATAAAGCAAATGCAATTCTAAAGCCTTAACCCTTTCAAACTTCCTGTTGTTTGGTCAGCACCCACTTCCCCTTGCATGTTCTCTTCCTCTTCCCCTTTTGTTCTTTGGCTTCCCTGCAGACGTGTGTGGTCTCTGATCTTCTGGCAAGCATGCTTCCCTGTAAGCATGTGAGTTCTTATTTTTGTCTTACCTTTCTTCAAGAATTTGAACTTGTGTAAACTATGCACAAAATTATGTGAGTAAATCCTTTTTACACATTTTTTTAGAGAATTCTTTTTTTATTTTTTTATTTTTTTTATAGTTAGCTAACAATTTTATACAATTCATATTTATACAATTATACATTTTTAACCAAACTGTTTGTGTTTATTTTGAGCAAGATTAAATGTGTCTGGTGGAGATGATGAAGTGGGTGATTTGTTCAGCTTCTATCTGTGCTTTACAAAATACTCTGCTGATTGGGAGACTTATTACTAAACATCTCTCAATTCCCCAACACAAACAAGGGGGTCTTTCACACTACACAGTTATAGAATCATAGAGTTCAAAGAGACCCCAGGGGCCATCCAGTCCAACCTCCTGCCATGTAGGAACCCACATCAAAGCACTCCCAACAGATGGCCATGCAGCCTCTGTTTAAAACCTCCAAAGAAGGAGACTCCACCACACTCTGAGGAAGCATATTCCAGTGCTGGACAGCTCTGACTGTCAGGAACTATGACAATTGAAGTGAAATCATTGTGCTATAGGACAAGGATCAATGGATTCAAACTATAGTCTTGTCCTATAGCACAATGATTTCACTTCAATTGTCATAGTTCCAACTTGTTCCATCTTGGGCTTCATAGTTTGGGAAGGCACTAGAGCTCTCTGGTTGAGAATTCTAAATGCCCCTCCCTAAACTACAGATCTATGAATGTGTACAATGGAGCCATGGCAAATAAAGTGGAATCACAGTGCTGGACTTGTGTAGTGTGAAAAGGCCCGCAGTTGCTCCTCTTCTCCTGCACTCTGACAGGTGCCCTTACAAGAGGAGAGGAGAGCCCCTTTCTCTGACAGTTAATGCAGTTAAAACACACCAGAGATATCTCTCCATCAACAAATCATCTCCTAGCTATTAGATCCCATAAAAAATACATCCATTAAGGACTTATTGACTAGGAAGATTTCTCTAATAAAAGGAATGGCTGTCTGGCCACCATAAGAGTAGCTTAAGTAAATAAATAAGTCAATAAATGGAATAAAATTGACTCTAAGTAGACAAAGAACATGAATCGCCACTTTTTCTTTTTATTGCCCCCTTTTAAACAAGACCATTTTATGGCACCTTCTTTTATTTTGCTATGTAAAAATGATGAATGATGTCTCCTGGGCCACAGATTGTAATGTGAAACAACTGCTACCTTGCCATTTTAATGTATTTGATACCCTCTAAAGGAAGAGGATTATTTGCTTCCTACAGATGGAATCAGAGGTGTGTAGTGGCTTGAGTGCTGGACTATGACCCTGGAGAGGAGGGTTTGATTCCCTGCTTGATCACTCACTGGGTGATCTTAGGCACGTCACATACTTTCAGCCCTCAGAAAATCCTGTGACAGGGTGTCTTAGGGTCGCCATAAGTCAGAAACAAAGGCACACAACAACAATGACAACAGCAGATTCCAGGTAGACAACAAGTATGCAGCTCTCAACACACTGGTTTTCGTAGCCCACAGCCCACCTGCTACTACCAAATTAGATGTGTTACTGTGTATTATATCACACATGGCTCAGTTCTGCTATAGCAGAAAAGCATTATTACTACTGCTACTACTCTTCTTATCCCACCTTTACCCTACTTATAAGACTTAAGGCAACTTGCAAATATTAAAACAGACGCGGCTAAAAAATTTACATCACACAAAAGTGCAAAGTACAATTAGACTATCAAGAAAATTAAAAACAGTGAAAAGTGAACTGATTAAAAAGGACTAAAAAGCAGACCAACAAAGCACATGAGAAGAACAATCTAGCTCAAGAAAGGCCCTTTCCCCTGAAGCAGTCATCCCTCAAACACCTGCTGAAAGAGAGGACAGAGGGAGGGTGCTAGTCTAACCTTGCTGGGAAGGGAATTCCAGATCCTGGGAGCAGGCCTGGAGAAGGCCTTCATGCTTATTCCCACAAGATGCACCAGTGAGGGCAGTGGGCTAGAAAGACAAAGGCCTCCCCAGAAGATCTCAACACGGGCTCATATAGGGAGAAACACTCGTTCTGTCTCTTCTTCTCCTGCTTGCCAAGTGTGCAGCCAAAGGAGGGTTGTGCTTGTTTCAGAACTTGAGTGGTGTGGTGTGAGCAGGGAGGGAGCCCTGGCTTTTCCTAGGCAGACTCAAGTCATGACCTGGAAATTCTGGCTGACAAACCACATTAACCTCCATCCTACCCTTAGTATCTCTAGTTCAGAGTCAATTGTAAACAAACCACTCAATTCTGGCCATTGGCAAATTGCAGGATCAACATGAGAGAACTGTGTGATTGTTTGTTTTGTTTTAAACAACTCTTCAATGCCTCTGCTCTGTCGGTCTCTTTCTCAGTCTCCCTTTTCCTGTACTTATTATCTGGTTCAAGTCATCCCCCCCCGCTTTTTTTTAAAGTGCTGCAGGTAGATCTCATTAAAGCCATAACCTTGTGTAATAAAGGGTCTTGGGAGATGGAAACAACCTAGAAAGTTGTCCTAAAAGTTATTCACATTATTCCTAAGCATGTAAAGCTTCTGAAAAACGCAACAGAATACAATCTAACAGTTGTACAGGAGGAGTAACATCCACACTCTTTTCACAACAGTAGCCCAGCAATTATTTAGCCTGCCTCTCTCTCTTCCAAATAGGAAGCCAAAGATATAAAATTTTGGATTGCGTTTTTAAAGTTCTGGCTTCATCACCCTTTTGGCACGAAAGCCACAAGTTGCTGGTGATGATTAAATGCCTTAATTTTGCCTCCAGTCCCTTACCATTTAGTGTATTTGCTCAATGCTGTGTTTATAAACTTAATTTGTAAAATATGTGTTGTTGTGCACCTTCAGGTCATTCCCAGCTTACGGTGACCCTAAGCTGGCCCTATCGTGGAGTTTTCCTGGGAGGATTTGTTCGGGGGGGGGGGGGATTGCCTTTGCTTTCCTCTAAGGCTGAGAGAATGTGACTTGCCCAAGGTCATCCAGTGGATTTCCATGGCTGAGTCAGAATTCAAACCCTGATCCCCAGAGTCATAGTCCAAAGCTCAAACTACTACACCACACTTGCTCTCAATTTGTAAGATACACTGGTTTCATTTTAGAGGCAGATTGTCCAACTGAATGAGCAAATGAATGAATGTAGAGCTTTGCAACAACAGAAGATACATCAGTAAGATGCAATTTTGTCTTGGCATATTGCTTCCATATGCATATTGCCCAGTCGCAAGTGGGATATCACTGCAGAGAAGGCCTTATAATACATCCTCACACAGTATAGTACTCCCTGTTGGGACAGGGAGGAGGGACCCTTCAGAAGCCCTCAGTCCTTGGGCAGGTGCTTATGGAGACAAACGCTCCTGGAAGTATTGACATCTCAGGCCATTTAGGCCTTTAAACGTCATCGCGAGCACACTGAATAAGTGTTTAAGAGAAACCAGTGCAATCCCTTTAAAACTAGTCTTAGTAGCTGACGGATCTTCTGACAAAATCATACTACCGACTTTATTTCAATCCCATTAAATAACATACCAGGTTTACCGACTGTGATCAAGCATCTGGATCTGTATAGCATAACAAACACTTTAAGTCATCGTATAGATAAGTGCTTGATAGAAGATTAAATGGTGCTTTTGCCAGTAATGACACAATCTTATCAGGCAAATATTCACTCTTGTGGGTGAGGCCAATCTGTCCTCTCCCCTTATTGAGCCAAAATACCCTCTCTAAATACCTCCCATTCAGATCTAGCAGGGATTTAGTGGGTGCTGAAATTGGCAATCTTGATTTTAAATAAGATTAGAGACTCCATAATTGTTCACTTTGGGGTCCTTAAACATCGCTCAGTTAAGTCCATTGTACTCATTTCAAGCTGTCTACTTCCTAAAATGTATGGAGCTCATCAGTGTCCTTCAGGGATGGGTGGCCTGATGGCAGGTGGGTGGGGGGAAGGGGCGGGAGGCTGCACTGAACGCAATGCACCTTTCCGCACATTGACTGCCTAGTTGCCTGCAGCCATCATTAGCATGCCAAACAGAAGACTCTCTTAAGTAATTGAAACATTAGTGTGTGACAGAAAAATCAATATCATTCTAATAAGAAACAAAAGTGCTGCATTGTGGAGCATAAGCAAATGAAGTAAATTTAGCTTATGGGACTGTCTTCTCAAGCCTTACTCCATTGATCAGCAGATTACTAGATCATTTCTCTGTAATAATGGAATGGTTTTGCAATCGGCTGGGCTTCTCCCACCTCCTTCCATTTCTGCTGCCTCCTCCCTCAAAATATTGAATTGTTTTTCTCGTATGGAGCACTAACATGGACAGGTAAGTGCTGTTGCTGAAATTTTAGCTCGAGAACTGTCAATTGCTTGCCTTAATTAAAAAGGGTAATAGGCCTTATCGATCACCCCAATGCACTGTATTAGATAACCTTCTCTTATCATCCGTAGGTGGTTTTTCTCTAAGTGTCTCAGTGTTTTGCCACAGGCACCACCTGTAGAATTCTTTAGCATCCATTTTAAAGAGTTGCTCAGAGGCCCAGTCCTAAACTACCTTTCCCAGGTTAGGTGGCAGCCCTTACCAGGTGGCACAAATGATGTTTTGTTGGCAGAAATGTTGGTCTGCTGGTAGCTCAGAAATTCTGTGCTGGAGGGCCCTTTGGTACATCACAACGGTCCCACGGCTGCAGCTCAAAGGTGAGCAAGCTGCATTTCATAGGCCACGTGTGGCCTCACGTGGCCCCAATGCACCACTCTGACTCTCCCCTAGGCTGCATTTTTCCCCTGAAAAAAACTGCAAGCAGCTTCCCCAGAAGTTCCAGAATAAACCCGTAGGGTTATTTCTTTGGTCCAATTTGTGGGAAAATCCTAAGGAAGTGATTGTACCTACCAGCTGAGTTCAGAAAGATAGCTGGCAGGGAAAGGAGATGTGTTTGCCAGCAATAAGAATTGGGCCCTTGCCACCTTGAATTAAGAAATATGAGTTTAGAATACAGATTCAGGAGGGGATGGAAAAGTAAATTTACTATAATGAACTCTGTACTGCATACCCTCCAGCTTTTCATAGATGAAAACTGGGATACATGTGGCCGAGCAACAACAGAGTCTGGTCAAGATGGCAAACATTATCAGTGGCAAACATGATCAGTGAAGAACACACAATCATGGACAGGCTGCAGCATGTTGCTTTTGCCAGAAACTGCTGGGAAGGGCAAGATTCTGCTGCCTTCTCTCTTCCTCTCCACCCCCCCCCAGCTGAGTTAATTGAGCACAAACTAATTTTGCACGTTGTACTCGATTTGCAGCACTTGAAGTTGGCCGCAGATAAAGGAGAAAAGTGAGAAGAGAAGGAAATTGGGACCTTTTAAAAGCAGTTAATAAAGTGGATTAATCAGGATTCTCCCTGACAAACTGGGACAGTTGGAAGGTATGATGTATTTTTTTAAAAAATGTTTAAACTAATATTTGTTAATTTAATTTTTCCCATGTGTTTGGAGTCTGTAGTACCATTTTCAGTTGTTAGGTGATAGACTTACTAATAGGTTTACAGGTGATTCACTTTGAAGCCAGAGGAAAGTAGTCCAAGGGACAGAGTTATATCCAGCTCCTTCCCTGGCTTGGGCACGGAGATAACAGAGTCTTTCCTCAGAGGGCTGTGCCATGGGTCTCAGCATTGTTGAATACCTGCAGCAGTCCTTGGGTATGATCAAGTTGCTTGCCTTATTCATGTTTGTTTAGTCATATTGACTGTAATACTGATAAATTTGTTAATTTGTACTTATTGTTACCTACTCCTGGCTTACTTTTATTAAAAAACTTATTGAATGAGACAGAATGAATATTACTAAAATTGTTTTTATAATGTTCACATATTAAGGATTATATCTTAGAAAGCAGAAGGCCCAGTTTTCTTACATTTTTCTTCGAAACAGCTGATGAAGGAAACTCTCAGAAAGTGGCATAAATAGTTTATGAATGATTTAAAAACATACAGTATCTTCGTAGATGGGCATTCAGTTTCTGCCATAGAGTAATGATGGAAAAGCAATAAAGGAAAATGTCTTGTTAAACCTAGTTTAATGTTTGTGACTGCAGATGATCTGTTAGATTAACGGGGCAATCCAGAGAACTCATGCCATTTAAATCACTGGATGTGAACACACAACTGCATCTTACGCAGAGCAAACCTATGCATGTTACTTGTAAGTCTCAATGCCTTAAGTGGTACTTATTTCCAGGCAAATGTAAGTAGGATTGCAACTGCAGTCCCTGTGCTCTGGATGGTCCCAAGGGACTGCTAACACGTTGGAAGTGAAGAAACATACACTCTGGTTTCTACCAAGAACTAAGTGCCTACAGGTGATGTATTCCCTCTTGTCTTGTCTGATCTACTGCTTCTTTAGCTGATAGTCTTAGGTTAGACTGCACTTCCTCTTGCCCGTCCTTCTCAGCAGTCTCTATTTTAGTCACGTAGCTGTAGCTAACAAACTCAAGCCTTCCCATTTGTCAGACACGCAATTACATTAATAAACACTTCTTGACAGTTAGGACCGTCTTAACTGATTCCAAGCAGGCAGCTTTTACACAAAAGCAACCAACCTTCTCTGTCGTGTGGCCAGGCTCTTCAAACCAGAGATTTCTTCTGACTGGGAGGGCTATGTTATGCTCACACAGCATTCTCCTCCCCTACAGGATTTTCCCATTCATGTCAATGCATCTTTGAACAGCTCGAAGTGTGGCAAAGAACACAGACAGGACCAGTTTCTCTATGGAAGTATGTAGAGTGTAGTGTGTTTTGATAACTTTGCATTAGCATGCAAGTAATGGCCAAAATCCATAAAAACGCTGGCATCATATTTATGTTGGAGGTCAGGAGGCTGCTCTATGGCTGCTCTTTTTTCCAGCTGAACAGTGGCAGCCAGATGATGTGAAGGCAGTGCTCTGGCACTGGTTGGTTGCCATTATACAGTCAAGCAAAAGGTGTTGTGCAAGGAGTGGATGCCAACTTGGAATACTGTTTGGGATACCTCCCAAAACTACTCATGCTGGCATAACTGAGGGTGATACCAGCATAGCCTATCAAGAGGATTCTGATGAATATCCATCCAGGTTGACATGCTAATAGACAGATTGGGAACAAGGGAACGTTTTGTGTCCAGAACTTGCTCCTAATTTTCATGTGGATTCTAATAGGGGCAGGCATCCTCTGGCAAAAGGGACAGGGCATTTTACTAAGGGAAGTGGAAGGAACAGATTCTTCTCTCTGCAACACATTTCAGTTTGGATTCTCTCTGATGAGGATTCAAGAGTGTCCTAACTTTTTCCTGAAAGGGGCAGAATCTGGAAAAAGTTGATTTTCTGGATCCCCCACTGAGGGGACAGTTGAGAAACAGGTGAGTGCTTGAGCAAAGTCCCTGAAGTTCTCCCTCACAGATTTGCCACAAAGTCTGGTGATTGGAGAACATATTTCAGAAGGAAGCAATCCAGCACTCTTCAGATTTTGGGGTTATGACATCCCTAAATCCCTCAACCATTGGCCATGGAGGCTGGGTCTAACCCCCCCCGTAAACATCTGGAAGGTACCAGATTATCAACCCTTGGTTATTTTGTTTGTGAACTGTCACATGCAGTGCTGCAAAAAAGAGAAAAATATATAGACAGATAAAGTAAGTTATGAATGGCCATGATATGACGACTGTAATCAATATATAGTGAAAGTCATTAAATATTGATTTTCACAGATCATCACACTCCTAATCTTCACCCCTACCCCAAACATCATTTTAAATCCCTTCTGTTGTTTTCCCTTGAGGCTTTTCTAAACTTTGCAATGTAAGTCTCCTTTTTCTCTGTGTGTATATTTCTGTCCACTGGGGAAACAATTCTTTGCAGCTCTTGTTACATGTACATTCCATTTATCCTCTATATCAGAGACAGAGTAAAAACAAACAAAGCCAGAGTAAAAGCAAAGAAAACAAAGAAAACAAACACTATGAAGTCCGTAGCAAACAAACATTGTTATTTATGCATGCTGCTTGGCTGAAGCCTGTATTTTGCTCCTCTTTGAAGAGAGTAGGGAGAAAGAGAGCTGGGGTCAGCTAAGGTTGCCAGAGGACGGCTGCAGACTCTTATATTACACAGTCTACCACTCTGGACAATTTGATTATCAGCATTGGCTCATGGTTACTCTGGGCTGTTGTCCTTAACAGATCTCAGTTGGGAACTAAAGACAAAATAAAGACACGTGCCTAAAACATCCATAAAATATTAACAGCTGACAGGTATGTAAATAGCTAATAACATATTCCTTTTTTTAAAAAAATGTAAATACCCAGCCTAACTTTGACTAACAAAAGCCACTACTATCTCAACACACACACACACAAACACACACAGACACACACAGACACTGCTTTGGACATGTGCTCAAACTTTTGCTTAGTTTCTCTGGCATATTTCTAAGAGAAATAAGTTCTGCCAGTGAATCCCTTATTCCAGAACTTTACAACTCAATATAACAGAGAGAAAAAAATTAAATGCTTCATATAGTCAAATCCTATGGATATTTTTTTGAAGCCTCTCTCATTTCAATGGGATTTATTTCAAAGTAAGTGTGCAAAAAGGCAACTTTTCCAAGTGTGCATTTACTTCAAAGTAGAGAGCCAGTGTGGTGTAGAGGTTCAGTTCCCTGCTTAGCCATCGAAACCCACCACACACTGTGATCCCCAGAAAACTCCATGACAGGTTCACCTTAAGGTCACCATAAGCTGGAAAAAGACTTGAAGGCACACAACAAGAAGAAGTGTGCATAGGATGGAAGCTTTAGCAGAGACCACAAGAAAACTCCCCAGAGAAGACTGGTTGCCCTTTATTTTTGATACAGCAACTTGAATATCCACTTTCTGTTAGGGAGACAACAGTGAGGCAAGTTTGCCTTTATACTGTTAATGCATTTCATATCCACTGCATATTGCAATATATTCTGCTTGGAATCTACACACTTGCTTCACATTTTGCAAGAAAAAAGGGTTGGGAAGCACAAAGTCCACCATGCTAGAAGAGTCCTGAAGGACAAATGCTTTCACAGACTGCCACTTACATACAACTTACCCACATGACAGAGAAACCATGGCATAGAAATGGCAGTGATTCTATGATTATTTTCATCCTGGAGAGAAGTGACAAGTGGGGTGCCACAGGGTTCTGTCCAGGGCCCAGTACTGTTCAACATCTTCATCAAAGACTTGGATGAAGGAGTAGAGGGCATACTCATCAAATTTGCAGATGACACCAAATTGGGAGGGGTTGTTAATACGCCAGAGGATAGGATCAAAATTCAAAATGACCTTGACAGATTGGACAGCTGGGCCAAAGCTAACAAAATAAATGTCAACAGAGAGAAATGTAAGATCCTACACTTATGCAGAAAAAAATGGAATACAGAAGTATAGGATAGGGGATACATGGCTGGATAACAGTATGTGTGAAAGGGATCTAGGAGTCTTGGTAGATCACAAGCTGAACAGAGTCAGCAGTGTGATGTGGCAGCCAAGAAAGCCAATGCAATTCTTGGTTGCATCAATAGGAATATGGTGTCTAGATCGAGGGAGGTAATGGTACCACTCTATTCTGCTTTGGTTAGACCTCATTTGGAATACTGTGTCCAGTTCTGGGCACCTCAATTCAAGAAGGACATGGTCAAGCTGGAGCAGGTCCAGACAAGGGTGACCAGAGTGGTGAAGAGTCTGGAAGCCATGCCCTATGAAGAGTGGCTTAGGGAGCTGGGGATGGTTAGTCTGAACAAGAGAAGGTGTTACCCTGATTTCTGGGGGTCCCGGGAGGGACACCTAAATGTGTTCACAACAATCGGGAGGGAATAAGCACAGAGCACAAGCTGGCAATGCGAGAGGCAGGGTAACGTAGAGAGATCTTGAACCCTATGTCTACGGGATCAGGCAGAGTCAAGGATGAGGCAGATGTTGAAATAATGATAATTGTTTTATTTAAGCACAATCAAACAAAGGTATGGAACACATTCATGCAAGAAACTATAGAAATAAAGGTAGGAGCGGATAGAGGGATTTTTGAGGAGATTTGGTATGGGAAATACTATATCTGTCCTGAAGCCCGGTTAGAAGCGGAGAAGCTGGGGAGCGTGGATCTCAGCACTTGGAGCTGAGGGGAAGGCTCGCTGGACAAAGCAACAGCAAGGCAGGATGGAAGCCAAGAGCAATCCGAGGAAGCGCTCAAAGTCAGGGGTTCTTATAGGGAAAATTGTGACCGCAGGCTAGTTCGTACTTGGGGAAAACCATGAGTTTGGGGCTGGAGACAAAGCCTCCGAAAGGTCAGTATTTGAATGATTGAGTTATAGCCAAATTGTCAATAGAGTAGCCAGTATGCAAACGCGGAGTGCTTGAGCATTGTATAGTTCGATCATCAAGCTGCCTGCGCAGGGCAGAGGATTTTTTGAAAGTTGCGTGCATACATAATATGGTACTTGCCTTGAGGTCTCCTGAAGCTGCGAGTCGGCTATTTGTGGCCTGCCTGTATTTGTTTGGAATATTACAGCAATTATCGGCCGAGCCTGTGCGCGTGCTTGTCCGCGGGCCTCGCAAGCATGTGGAGAGGAATGGTATAGAAGGCCGAATTATTGATATCAAAATGATATCTTAATATTCCACAAGCTTGGGCTAGCAATGGAGGTAACAAAGGTTAAGAGGGGACATGATAACCATGTTTAAATATTTGAAGGGATGTCATGTCAAGAAGGGAGCGGGCTTGTTTTCCACTGCTCCAGAGACTACGACAAGGAGCAATGGATTCAAGCTGCAGGAAAGGAGATTCTACTTGAACCTCAGGAAGAACTTCTTGATGGTCAGAGCTGTTTGGCAGTGGAATATGCTTCCTCGGAGTGTGGCGGAGTCTCCTTCTTTGGAGGTTTTTAAGGAGGGGCTGGATGGCTGTCTGTCAGGAGTGCTTTGATGTGTATTCCTGCATGGCAAGGGGTTGGACTCTATGATTCTATGCTTCTATGTGTATGTATGGTACATACACCATATGTGAACATAACTGCACAGCTCTGTGGAATTTCTGTGGTTGTATTTCCTCTGTGATCCCTGCCAAGTAATGGAACTTTGTCAAAATTAGTCACCATACCCTTCTGGCTATTGGAGAGCCACTTCAACCATGATATTTGTTTTAGAAGAACATCCTGGATCCAATGTTTTTAGCCCTCATGCACAAGGACAGAACATTTCATCTCCTTGAATCATGTAGTGTTGAATCCATGCAGAAATAGACCTACTGTGTATTTAGATACAGTGCATTCTGAGGCATTGTCAGCTGAACAGTTGTAAGCAATTTTCCCCAATTTCACCCACTTGCTATGTGCAGATCTTGGTGGTTATTTGTCTGTTCTTTTTAACTAATACAAATCTGCCAGGATACATTTTTTGCCACACCTAGAGTAACATGCCATTTTGAAATGAAGCAAGATGCAGCAATGCTCTGGTTATCAGTAGGTTGGCCCCTTTTAGGGTAGATGCTGGAATTCTCATTGGGATCAGGAAAAAAAGAAGTGTGCATTATACCCAGCTCTGACCTTAACCCTCACTACTCTGGAATTCTAGTTCTCAGAAAATATTCCCCACAGTCCAAAAAACAATGCAAGATTGTTTCATCCTGGTGAGTGAGAGTTAACCTAGAAATGTTAGAATGTGAATGTGAGTAAGATATATCATGCAATTGTGTTTATCAGGGCTGGCTGGTGCTCTCTCTTGAGTGCACACTTGATGGGAAACCTGTGTTTGCTGGTATAGAAAGTGTGAAATAGCCCTGAGAGAGGAATCCTTGCTTGGTTCAAACAATTTTATAAAGACAATTGATGCTCTTCTAAAAACATTCAAAAATGCTTCCTGGCAGACTAGCAAAGCTTATGTGATGCTTAAAGGATTGGTAAATTTGATTTCCTAATACAGGATTTATTACAGATAATGGATGAGATCTTACATCCCTCCATGGTAGCATAAACATGCACCAGCAGAGTTATGTTTCGCAACCCACATAGGGAATATCAATGTATATGGATCCATGCACATGGCTGACAACCCATTGTGCAACTGCAATGCACAAATGCAATAGGCAGAGACAATGCACAATCACTGACTTCTTTAAAGCATTATTGCAAGTGCAAACATCTCACATGCACAACTCTACTTACACTGCCGTCAGCTGGATACAAGCACTGTCCATTGTCCAAAAGACTCACTCTGCAGGAGCAGTACAACAATGCTGGCCTTTGTCTACTTTGGGCCACCTAAGGAAAAACACTGCCATGTTTCAAGCCCAAATGAAACAATATATCAAATGTATGAACCCTTTGCATGTATCTTAAAACAAAACAAAACTGTGGAGGGTTTGGGATGACATTTTCCTTTCTCATGATCCCAGTGAATACCCTTCCTGTAACTGGGAAGCCTCTGCTGGTACCAATGGCAACATTCCCATGGCAATAACATATAGTAGAATATAATCTCAAAAAGGCAAGCTGGATGGAGGGGGGGAATTCAATCATTTTGATACAGCCTTCCTGCCCATCATATCAGTAATATAAATGAGGAGATAATGGAGTTACTCTCAAATATCTAATGGATTTTGCCCATGGATTGGCTTTATCACTGCGTCTTAACTAAACTCTCCAGCACTGCTGAAACATTAGTATTTGCCAACACTTCAAAAGCTCATCAATAATCCCTGTAATGAGATTTGTTTTGGAATCCACATAATATATTCATCCCTGGTGGTTCTGTTTCCCTTCCTTTCCGTCATCATTCTTTCTGCTTTAACCCTCATTCTAAGATATGCATAACATTATGAAAAGCAGCTTAGTTATGCTGCTAGAACATAACGTGGCTGTTTAGGATAAGTAGCTCACTGAAGAAACTATGTTTAAACAAACTGGGGTTTAGACATATTATGACTGGGTGGCTGAGATCCTGCATTGGGCTCCTACATCAGGAGACACCCCAACAAACCTATCTTTTAAATAAAGCATCCCCCTTTCCCAACATAGCCAGTTCCATGTCACTGGAGAGAAGGAGATGAGCAAAGACATGCTCAGTGCAACAACCATAGAAGTCAATTGCAATGGTGTGCGTTGGACTTTTAGAATCGCAGGCCATTTGAGGCCCCTCCCTAAACTGCAAACCCCAGGATTCCATAGGATGTTGAAAGTGGAATAATAGTACTATAAGAGGCTAGTGCAGAAATGGCCACAGACTCATAATGCCACTATAATTAATAAACAGGATGCCAGCTAGACATTGGTATGTGTTTGTCCATAACTCAAATGATGGAAGCTATGCTAGAAGACAGGGCCAGGGGTTGGGGGCAACTAGATTTGCACTGGAAGCTCTTTGGCAAGATTTGTGAAAAGAATGAACAGATGGGTTGTAAAAAATATTCATTCTCATCCCTGATGGGAAAGTGTGTCTCAGCCTGAAGAGCGCTGCACGGACAATTGTCAGTCAACTGCCACAAGATTGATTTTTGCTTATGTACCTGAATGAAAAGACCACTGCTTCTTTTTGTCAGCAGCAGCAAAAGCAAAACAAATGAACCTCCTGTGTTTTGTAAAAGCAAAATAAAACAAAACCATGGCTGGAATCCTATTGGTGCCATGTGTGTAACCTAGACAGAAATTTTACAAAAAATTTATAGGCAATGTTGTGTGTGTGTACATGGGCCTTCAGGTCACCTGTTGACTTATGCCAACCCTGTGAATTTCATAGGGGTTTCTTAGGCAAGAAATACTCAGAGGTAGCTTTACCAATTCCTTCCTCTGAAATGTAGCCTCCACGTGTATATGGTCACTTACCATGTGACAAGAGGTTTTTCCCCCCTGGAAATTATTTTCATTGTTGGGACAGTGGTGTTCTTCAAGTGAAATCATTTGATATGGGCTTAATGCTATTATTAGTCCCAAACAGAGCCAATGAATCAAATAGATACTTTAGCCACAATGGTCCATGCAGTAGTAACTTCCCAACTAGACTACTATAATGCACTCTGTGTGAGGCTGCCCTTGAAGATGACTCAGAAATTGCAGCTACTACAAAATGTAGTAGCTAGACTAGTCACTGGAATTCTATTCAGATATATAACACCTGTTCTGAAGGAACTGCACTGGCTGCCAATAATTTCTATTTTGAATTCAAGGTGCTGGCAATAATATTTTAAATCTAGACAGCTTGGGACCATGATAACTGAAGGAGTGCCTCTCTTTATAAATGCCTGCCTGAGAATTGAGATCTATTGGAAGGGCCGTTCTCCATGCCCCATCAGTCAGGGAAATACATTGTGGGAGGACGTGGGAAAGGGCCTTTTCTGCCGTGGCACCCTGGTTGTGGAATCCCCTCCTTCTGGAGACCTGATTGGTGCCAGTGATAGAATCATTTTGGTATCACGTTGAAGCCTGGCTTTTTAAAGCCTTTGTGCCAAGCTAATTTTATCCGGGATGCACACGTTTTATACTTATATTATGCAGGATTATTTTAACTGGTTTTAAATGCTCTGCTTTTAAATTGAAAAAATATTTAATATATATTTTAATCACTTAAACTTTTGTAATTACATATTCATTTAAGTTCATTTTATTGTAAGCTGCCCTGAGCTCTTCAGATGAAGGCTGGATGTTAATATTTTAATAATTATTTTAATTAATAAATAAATGAGTGTACTGTAGTTTGGCTAACCAACAGGATTAACCAACAGTGGAGGTGGATGGGAGAGAAACCTTTGATTGGAAAGAGT
The DNA here is from genome assembly GCA_030412105.1 of Cyclura pinguis. NCBI lineage: Eukaryota > Metazoa > Chordata > Lepidosauria > Squamata > Iguanidae > Cyclura > Cyclura pinguis. The sequence continues at coordinate 128,279,695 of CM059599.1, forward strand.
GCTAAAGCATGGTGATTAAAACCACATTATCAAGAAGTCACAATTTTTTCTCTGGTATGCCAATCCTTTTCCTTCAAGGTGAACAGGAGTAATATACCAGATAAGAGAATTTCTAATGATAAAAAAGGATGACAGGAGAGTATGGGACAGGAGAGGTAAGCTGCACTGTGTATCTGAAAAGTCAAAGGGGAACAGAAACCTATTCTTTTATCAAGCCATTCCCCAAATGCTGAGCTTTCTTAGTGTCAAGGGTATAGCAGATCACACTGGACTGGATTCATACTGTGGAAGTGCCCAGCCTCTCTCAGCAAACATGGGAAAAGTTCTATAGTAATTCACGGTCTTGGTGAGGAAAAATCACAGCATTCTCTAGTGCTGCCTTCTCCAATCTGGGGCCCGTCAGACATTTTTGGATTGTTACTTGGCTGGGGGTGATGGGAGTGGCACTCCAAAAATGTCTGAAGTGTATTAGATTGAGGTGCTGATGTAATATAATGACTGACATGACTAATCATTTGGAATCAGATTAAAGCCCTACACAGCTTAGGTCCAGGTTGTTTGAAGGACTGTTTACTCCCCTACGAACCAGCCTGGGTTTTGAGATCTCCTGGAGAGGCCCTTCTCTCTGTCCCACCACTTTCACAGGTGCATTTGTTGGGAACGCGGGAGAGGGCCTTTCAGTGGCTGCTCCCAGGCTCTGGAACTCCTTTCCCAGAAAGGTCAGACTGGCACCATCCTTGCCTACATTCTTATTTAGGCAGGCATTTAATATGTGATAATTGTGAAGAAAGGTGCTGGTTATTTTAATTGTGATTGGTTTGTTGGTTTTAATATGTATTTTAATTTTGTTTTAATTACTACTGTTGTTTAATATGTGTTTTAAGTTTTATATGTTATAATTTTAACTATGTTTTCTTTTTAATCTATTGTAAGCTTCTTTGGGTCCTTTCAAGGAGAAAAGAAGAGTATAAATAAAGATCATCATCATCTTCATAATCTTATCATATTTGGGTTTATTCATAAATATACAGTCCAAACACTGGTGGGAGCAAATAGCTTAGACAGTCCTGCAGTAAATCCCACTGCTGTACTTCAGATCTCTAAAGAGACACACCCCACATTGAAACTCACATAGAACTCCACTCTTTCTTTCTCCTTCTCCTTCTCTGTCTCCTGGAACTCTGTCTTCTTTGCTGTTTTGCACACAGATCCACTAGCCAGAGGGAGACAGCTGCCTCATACAGCAGACTTTTAGCATTATGAAAAGACAACAAACTCTCGGTTACTAATTAATTCATGTTGTATTTTGGGGAAAGGGTAATCCAGGGGTTTTCTGTGTTGGATGCCATAATTACTGGAAGGTTTGGGGTACCACGCACACTGATAGTGGCAGTGGCACCATTTCCTACCCCACCTCAGTCATCCCCCCCATTAATCCATCCAGCCATCCAGTTTTCAGAGGAATGCCTCATAGAGTTGTCAGTCAAAAGACACTGTGTAGCTTTGGGCACTTTGTCTCCTTAAATGGAGAAGGAAATTTTCTTTCTCTGGAAAGGAAAAAAGATGGAAGACATAATCGGACAACATGAGAATTACAAATGTGCAATTTAAAAGCTCTTCTCAGTTGTTATCCGCCATGCTTTCCCCTGGTCTCCTCTGTCTTTGCTTTCCTTACAAAGAAGACAATCTGTTGGAAAGCCTCTTGTTTGTAAGGAAGCTCTCCACTTAAGCAAGAGCCATGATTTCCAGTGCTCTTGTCTGTATCCTCTTCAGATGCATTGCTTTCCACATAAGAAAAGGCACAAGAGAGAGAGTAGGGTTAGGAGCCTCTCTGCTTCTGTGCTGAAGAAACCATGGCAAGTAATGACGGAACAGGGCTGAAACTTCCCCTGCAATCATCCCTAAATTTCATCAAAGTAGCTGGGGAAAGGCGCTCTCCTTCCGTTTCTGTGTCCAGCTACTTCCTGGTCATTGTGAACCATTTTACTTATAATTTCTCAAAGAAAGGACTTGCTTGGCAACTCTCCCACTGACTATTAAGGAAGTCTTCAACAGCCCTCCTGGCTCAATTAAGAATTTTCTATTCCTGTTCTCTGATTTGCAGACTATTTTAACTACTAGGAAGGGAAAAATAATACAAGCAAAAATACCACAGCCAACACTGGCTGGCATCATATAAGTGACTTTGTGAAGGCAAAAGTTGAACTTGGGCTATCGTAAGTTACTTTTCTGGTTATGGCAAAGGTCAGAATTCTCTACCAACCTCACACAATGATCAAACTCAGAGCAGGACTCATATTTCATCTGCTTCAGCCACTACTGCACAGCTGTTTAGTGGTTGGTGGAGAGCCCCTATAGCCAGAGGCTTCTCTGATGCCCCCCCCACTTCATCTTCACTGACTACTAGATGGCCATGGAGTGGGGGCTGCAGCAACTAAAAGAAGTGTCCCAGAGGAGGTAAGAGGGAAGCTATACTGTAGTTCCACTTCTGCAGAACATTACAATACGACTCCCTATGTAGGATCTTGGTCAATATCATATTGCAAATTACTGTGATCACAGCAACGGAAAGAATTAATACCAGGTCATTTAACTGAGAGATCATTGCCTCCCACCTCTGCCAGTGCAGTGAACAATATTAAAAGAAAAACAAAACACCAGCTAATAGAAAGATAGCAAAAAGAACACCAAGAAGCCAGACTGTAACCTTGTATAGAAATTCGGAGCTAAAATTCTGATATGAAATTGATGGCTAGAAAAATTCTGCCTCCATGGAGATTGCCTCTATATTCTTCAGTTCATTGTTTTCAGTGACCTTGAATTTTATATCTGCCATTGGTATACTTTCTTTTATCCTGCAAAATGACCTTTTAAAGAGATTCCCACACCCTTATGAATATGTATATATTCAGCACCTTCAGCGACTGGGTACTATTAGTATTCCACAAACAAAGATTCTACAAACAACTTCTCCACACTGTTCATACTTTGGACTGCATCCAGTGTCAAAAGCTCATCCACTGAAATGAAGAAGACTTGCTACAACTAACTTAATACTTTTAAATTTCAAAGGGTCTACCCCAGGGGAGCCAGCATGGGGTAGCAGTTTCAGCATTTGACCACCACTCTGAAGATCTGGGTTTAATTTCCCACTCGGCCATGGAAACCCACTGGGTGACCTTGAGCATGTCTTAGGCCCTTTTCGCATGGCATTTTCCATGCAAAAGGGCCCCTCGAGCGTCACGCAAATGTGAGGAGCGGTCCACACGACACACTCACATTTGCGTGACGCTCCAGGGCCTGGCAGGCACCGCTCACACACTTTTTCTGTCAAGGTCAGAGACCCGGGTGGCGAGCCAGCCTGGAGAAGGGAGTGGAAGAGATAGCAGAGTCCTGCCGGGAGGAGTGAAAGCAAGCAATTACTCATAGGCAGTCCATTTACCTAAGCCAGAGCGACAAGTGAAAGCCAAAGTCAGAGTCCAAAATCCAGGGGCCAAGAGATCAATATCAGGAGCCGGGTGCTGGAAGCAAGGGGAGGGCTTGTAGAGAGTTTGCTAACAGCAAAGGAAAGCTTCCAGGCAGGCAGTTCTATAGCCCAAGGCACAGGTGTGGCCAGTCACTGCTTCTTGAACTTAATCAAGGAAGCCTCCCTTTGCTCAGCCCTCTTGAGTGTCCGCCTTGTTTGTGGGCTGATTGGCACAGGCTCCAGGGCATCCTCAGAATCACAGCTGGATCCCTGTTGCCCTAAAGGAGCAGGTAGAGGGACGTCCGCGCCTGCTTGGTCCATGGCAGCAGGGGGAGCTCTTGAGCTGCAGGACTCATCTCCAGCCAGAGCAACAGCGACCAACAGCTGCTGCTCGTCATCTCCACCATGAGCAACAGGGACCAACAGCTGCTGCTCATCATCAGCAGCTTTGACAGGGGCTTCAGTTATCACACTTTCATTTTCAGCTTTAAGCCGAAAATGGTGCACGCTCGCGCATCGCTCTGGGGCCCTATGAGCACTTGCCGTGCGTGCGGAGCCTTGGGAGCTGGGCCGGTCGTGCTTCCTGTCTCAGTGCACTGTGAAAGGAAGAGGTGGGGCTCTCGCGTGAGCAGGAAGCTCATGCGGAGCTGAAGAAACCTGGATGCAAGGGCCTCTCACAAGAGGCTGCTCACGCGAGCACCGCACCCCAGCGCTGAGAAAAAGTGAGTTGTGGAAAGGGCCTACTGTCTGCTCCCGGAAAACCACAGGATAGGTTTGCCTTGGGGTTACCACAAGTCAGAAACAACAACAACCACCACCCAAGGTAAGATTTGGCTTTAGCTTTTTACACACGATCCCAGTCCTCAGCCACTCACAAATCCTATTTCAAATTTCCTGGTTATATACCTACAAATTATTCAATAGAATAAGTACGCAAATTACTAATATTCAGTCAGATCTGTAGAAAGCTAGTGTTCAGTGAAGTCAGAATGCTGGAAACAAGTGTTTTCAGTTAGGTCATATTCATGTGATATATTTGGGCAGGTATGAATCTGTGGATATGGCAGCTAGGTGTGCATGTCCTCATACAAATCCCTCATCCATAGATTTATCTGAATCTTTGAAAAAGCCTATGCACAGTGGTTCAAGCAGAGGTAGAAATCATGAGGCTCTCCAGATGATGTTGGCCTGCATTTGTCACTATTAGCTGTGCTGAGTAGGACTCATGGGAACTACAGTCTAACATCGTCTGGGAGAGGAGCTACATGATTCCCATGTTGGCTAGAACTGCAGACATTCAGATTCAAATCCCCATAGAGCTCAGCTGTCAGGCTAGCCTACCTCACTGGGGTTTGTTTAGGAGATAAAATGTGGGGTGATGAATCATGGTCTAAATCCGCTTGCTTTTCCCTGCTTGAGTAGGCTCATTGAATCAAAAGGATTTACAAATGTGTTAGGTCACCATTCAACAATTGCTTCAGTGGGTTGATTCCAGCTGGTACTAACAATTGGATGTGAGCTCATGGTATGCTTTCATGAACTCCTTGGGAGAAAAATTGAATACACAAAAAACAGATAACCAAATAAATGATAATAAATTTCTGCTCATAATTTTTGATTACCATGCACCAATCCTCTTCCAAACATTCGGATATTATAGATGTGCCATGGATATATTACACGAACAGAGATTGATTGTGACAGTTTCAAGAAGCAACTACCTCCCGAACTCTTGGTGGTGGCGGCTCCCCTCTCCCTCTCCTTTTTACATGCTGTTTTATTGGAAAAGCTACTTCTGGGGACAATAAAATGTCACCCAAGGTCATGCAGCTCTTATATGAACATTCCCACAGACTTCACTTCTGGGATCCTGGGGGATTTCTGGACTGCATTAAAACAAAAGCCACAATCTCAGTGCCAAGTGAGTTGAAATGATTTTCATTTCTGAATGATGCCAAGCGTATAGCAAAGCTTGTAGATCTGCTTGCCAATTTTTCTTTAAAAAAGTACTAAATGTTTACTATAAGTACTAAATATGCAAGATATTCAAGACATCTACCCAATGTAGACATGAAGAGAATGCAGTTCACTGAATATGCTTTTGTTCGCTTCATAGTTTGGAAATAATTCATTAAAATTAATTTATCTTCCTAGTTTGTCCAGTTTTTAAGTAACTGTTTAATATTCATTCTTTTAATCACTGAAATGCTAAATGCTGTTCTTTTACCACTTTGCATTACATTATCTCATCACAGTTATTTTTAGCAGTTCTTGGTGATATTTTAAAATTTGATGATATAACAATCCAACACATTGATTAATAAATTAACCAATGAAGTGAATCACTTATCCCTTCAAGTCTGATTATTTAGATCCCTTAACTTATTTAATGTCAACATGTTACCACTGATGTTCCTAACTGCTGCTTCAACTATCTGACATGACACCTGATACCATATTACCTGCAAGGGTGCAAAAGTTCCTTTTTTACGACCTTGTTTTTGGAATAGTATAAAGAGGATTGATTACACTGCATGCTAATGTCTAAAGAATTCTGCAAATGGCAGCGCCCAGACCACCGCAGGGGCTTTTGTGTCCTTATTAAAATGTCTTTAAATTTTAAAAATGTAAAATGAAATTAAGCACAACAATAAAAGCATGACATACATACCCCATAAAATAAAGGCTTTTTCAACTGATAAGGACAATCTCTTCCTCAGGTTTTCCCCACCCACTGGAGCAAACCAATAACTCAAAAGAGTTATGCTATTACTCATCACATCTTGCCAGATATGTAGTTGCCCTGACATTGGCATTTGGTTAATCAAGACCATTTTTCTCAGCTGCATCCAGTAGTAAGAATTTAAAAGACAGCAAATTGCTGACATAAAGCACAGCTACTCACTCTTTCCCTTAGAAGAAATAATATCTGCGGTCTTATTTGGTTTCTTTTTCTTCTTTTGCCTGTTGAATATTCTGGGAAGTTACCTTCAGCTGCCTCCAGCGAGGTGGAATTTACATTTTGCATTGTTTCCTGTTTGGCATCTCTCATCCCCAACACTTCTTTTCTCCCTCTTGTGCCTTATTTAGCAATGCCATAATGCCCCTTTAGGCCCTGGTAAGTTACTTACCATAGTTTATTCCAATGGTGAGGAATTTCATTCAGCTGGAGGGCCAAATTCACAGAAATTCTCAAGAGCTGCACTCTGGTGGTGGGCAGGGGGTGAAAAGATGGGATGAAAAATCCAGCACAAGTTTGGCTTGAAACCTCTCATTGCCATTAACTAAGCAAAAACGCTTTAGGAGAGGCATTTCAATGTTTTGGAATTGGGGGAGGAAAGCTAGAAACTGCCAGTTGGTGGTGTGCTGGGGCCTTTGCACACTACAGAATCATAGAGCTATGATTCCACTTTAACTGCCATGGCACTATCCTATGGAATCTCAGGCCATTTCCACACTACACTGTTATAGTGCTATTATTCCACTTTCAACATCCTGTGGAATTCTGGGGTTTGTAGTTTACTGAGGCCAAAGAGCTCTCTGGATGAGAATTCAAAATCCCCCTCCCTAAATTGCAAACCCCAGGATTCCATAGGATATTGAGAGTAGAATAATAGCACCATAACAGTGTAGGGTGAAAATGGCCTTAGGATCAGCGTTCTAGGGAGGAATATTTAGCTGAAGAGTTGTAATGCCTCACCAAACTACAAACCCCAGAATTCCATAGAATGAAGCAGCCACGGCTGTTGAAATGGAATCATAGCACTGTAACTATATAGTGTGAAAGACCATGCGCCCCCCTCCAGAAGAGGGCATGGATTGGGACCCATAAAGCATGAAATTCCCCACCTTTCTTGCCCTTTTCACTTCCTTCCCATATACTTGTCTTCTTTGTTGTTTTAACCCAGTCATTGTTGGTTCAGTTTTAAATGGCGTGCATATACTTTCCCCTTATTTATCTTTGTAACAAGCCACACCTCATATTCTGTCTTCTTGTATCTTTTCTTATTCCACTTTCTGGAAGTCCTAAGCCCCTTGTAACACACTGTGGCTCTGTGTTAATGATTCCACTATGTCTTCAAGGTATATATGTATCCTGTCATAGGTAAGTAGACATGGACAGGTGGTAACAGGTATTAGAGTGGAAACTCAGTTGAAAGGAGGATAGATAGATAGATATAGATAGATAGATAGGATCACCAAATGCTAAAAGCTCCACAGTTACGAGATGCAGGCATAGCTGTGACAAAAATGTACAAGATCAAGAAGAAGGATGTAAAATATTCCCACAAAGTATGGATTATATCTTCCTTTGGCAATGTGAAAACTTTCTGCCATCACTGTATGGGCAAATAGATGTTCTACATTGATTGTAATTTGGTAGGTCTGCTCAAAGCCGGATAAACTAGCTTTAAGGGCTGGATCTAATTCATAGCTCCCCAGTTGACCCTCCTTGTCATGGTACTGGAGATTTGCCTTATTGGAACATTTGTAGTTTCATTACGTTTCTTCCATAACAACATGTCCTGTACCAATTTTCAAGCAAAAAAGTAAATCTTTTCTTTTCCCAAAGGCTTTTAGGCAATAAGAAACAAGCCCTAGTACAGCATAATCTCTTGTGTCTTGCCATCTGTTTATCAATAATGTATAGCTGTTCTCAGCTTATTCGCATTTTGAAATCAGTTGAGATGGTTATTGACGCTGTGTAAGGGAGCCTGTCTTTTTGAAATAAGGTATCTGATGGCCTGTACTATAACTGCCAGAAGATTACTATACTATCTCCAGCCTCCCTTTCTGCTCTTTCATTCCGATAACAAGTGACCCAAATAATAATCGCAACTATAGAAAATGGATTAGAACCATTACATTTATCTGATTGTGAAATGACATGGGTAAAATAAATAATTCAAGCTGAAAACTTCTACTCAGATCTATCATCTTTATGAAAAAAATGATATGAAACCCGTATTGGGGAGCAGAGAAGAGAAAGGTTTCTCTTCTGATGGGTCCATAAGCAATCATTGCCAAAGTTCCTTTCATTGCATCAACTAATTTGTATTCTGAGTCCCCAAGCAGCTGGCCAGTGTATTTGTTACTCAAAATAAAACTGTCAGTATTCGAGTCATGCTTTGTAACGTATTGCAAACACATTCAGACACACACACGTGCACTTGAAAGTCATTTGCTCCTTCACTTCTTCTCCTTTGCATCTCAAACAGAGCAGTATCACTTTATTAAAAAAGGAAAACTAAGTTCTGACTTCAGGTCTGATAAAAGGAACAAGTTCTGAAAGCTGGAGAAGGAGTCATACATTTCCCTAAACCACAGAAACTCTGCAAAGCACAAAAACACAATGCTATGTGATTCCCAGGATATCTGGGGAGCAAAAACAATCTTATTGGAGTGGCATAAATGTAACAGTTCTTACTAGTGTTGTGGGATTTAGTATGCAGTATACTGTTTTGCTGGTGTCATATTAGAACTATGTTGCTTAGTAATAAGCCCCATGAGTGAAAGTAGTTAGCATGGGCAACCCAGTTTAATGGTCATGCAGTAACACTGGAAGAAGTTTCTATCTATAAATAATAACCAGGACTGCAGGATCCAAGGACAAGGGAAATTTGATATGCCCTTAGCTACGGTTGGCTTTGAGCCTCTCCAAACAAGCAGTTCAGCGTGTAAGACTTGTCTTCTTCTACTGTACCACTTTGAGTTGTGAGAAATAGAATATTTGGATGCTCTCCATTTAAAAAGCTCACCACATAAAGAAAACTGAAGGTTGGACAGATCCAGATTTCAGTGAATGGACTGTGCTGGTAGAAATACCTGTTGTTGCATTGGAGGAACGTGCATCACTACAAATTGGCCAGTGGCACCTTCTGTGAATGGATTTAGGGTTCACATATTAAAAATAACTAGAAGGGACAATTTCAGTTACTTCTGAAAAACAGGAAAGTATTTTGTAAAAAGAGAACTGGAGGGAGAGCTATAAACTGTAACTGTAGCTTCTTTTTAAAAGTTATGGCTAGAATTGCCTAAGGCAGTTACGTATGCATAACTGAGGCCATTTCTGCACTACACTGTTATAGTGCTCTTATTCCGCTTTCAACATCCCATGGAATCCTGGGGTTTGCAGTGTAGGGAGGGGCATTTAGAATTCTCAGCCAGAGAGCTCTTTGGCCCCAGTAAACTACAAACCCCAGAATTCCACAGGATGTTGAAAGTGGAATAATAGCACTATAACATGTAGTACAGAAATGGCCTTAGATTTATCCATTTGTGACCGGTTCACATTCATGATTCATATGTATTCACTGCTTTAAGGAATATGTAGGGACCCTAAAAGTTCTCCAGTCGTCACTTATCAGCAGCTGCTGCTATCAGTGAGAATCTGTTTCCCCCATTGATTGAGAAGCATCTGACTGATGTTCCCACTAGCCCCTCACACAGGCGACCTCCGGTGCAAGGGGGGGATTGCCACACAGCCCTTGCTTCTGGCTGTTGTCACGGAGATTGCTCATGGGAGGGGAGGGGAATGTCGCTCAGTTGCTTTCTGATCTGCAGGGGAACGGGCCACCATCAATCACAGCAACTTTCATCCAATAAGTGGGGATTATGGGGGTTTGGCTGCGTGGCACTATGTCGCTACATAACTATGGTGCTTATGTACCTATATAGCTGATAGAGAATTCCAGCCAATGTTCTAAGTTCTGATATTATTCAAAAACACACACAAGTAAAGGGCAGTGGGGTGTACAGCACCCATATTAATGTCATATGGATGTGTGCTGGAGTCTTCCTTAGGATCTGGAAGCCTAATTGCATAAAGTTCCAACTCCTGAGGAAGCCACTATGTGTGAAGATAGCTTTACCTGCCAGCCTTCTTCCTGGAGACAACCATGCTTTGCATAGGACATGAGAAATGGGACTGCCTGTATGGGCACAGTGAGTAGCATGGACCCACTGCATGTTGAGTGAATGAACATGCAATCATGTGAATAATGTGTACAGGGTGAACAGATGCTAGGGAGTAGCGTTATATTACAGCACTTCCCTGGTAAGTTAATTCCCTGTGTGTACAGGGTGCTAGTTAGTATGAAAGAGTACTTAGCTATGATGATCTTCAGTTGTTTCCGCTGAGAGACACAAATTTGCTGCCTTAGTAAGAACTCGATTGGTTGGTTGGTTGATTATATTTGTATGCTGCCTTTTCTCCCAGAATGGGACCCAAGACAGTTTCCAAAAATAAGTTTAAAAACATTAAAAATATTTACCGCCATTAAAAACATATAAAATGATAAAAACCTGTAACAATGTACAATTTTAAAAACAGGTTAATGAATAAATAAAAAGATTGATACTCATCTCTCCATCTCGTAAAGCAAACAGCCTTGCCTTAAAGTTAAACCCTGGTTAGGCATTCTCCTCAGTATCAGGAGCTAATGAATCAAAATCAATTAAGTTTTGAATTAAGTTGGAAATTTGCCAGTTAAAACAAGGAACTAAATTAAATTGATTTTTTCTTAAATTGAAGTGATGGCCTTAAGTTACAATTTCAGCATAAATGCTTCTCCATTATTTAAAGTTATTTATTAAGGTATTAATTAAATAAATTGTCTTGGCTCAACAGCCAAGACATTTTACATTGCATAGTTGATTCTTCACCTAAAGCTTAGTTCTCTTGGATGTATCCAATGTTACTTCTTGCTTTTTTAAAAAAGACCCTCTTGCTTGGGGAATTACAAGGTTTAGATCACAAGTCGCTTGGGCAGCTTGAGAAGAGGTAGCCTTTTTGGTGTTCTCCTGCAAACCACACCAAGCACCACATTGAAGCTCTTCGTTTATGTCACAAAACTAAATTTTGAGGCCTGGGACTTTTTCTGAAATCCATGTGGAAAACAGTAACATAACGACAGCGGCAGGGGAAAAGATGAGATTATGAGGAACAGAGAGCAAAAACAAAACAAAAGGTTTCTGGTGAGATGGGTGGTTTTCAGAAACTCAGACTGCTGTTTCTCCGAATTTCAAAACAGAAACAAGTGGGGGAAACTGGAATAAAATAATTGGTGGGATTTTTCACCTTTATTCTGGTAAGACTTCTAACAGAGTAATGTAATGTAAATACCAATTTAAAAATTAATGTAATTGTTAAAAACTTTCCCCTTTCAATGTAAATGCAATTTGATTTTTTTTTTAGCTTAGTAACAATTAACATGTTACCGCTTTCCCATTGATTTTCCCATGTTGGAGTCTTTGGTGTAATTGCAGTCAAGAGAGCCTCTATTACGCATGGCTGCTCTCCAAAGAAACATGGACTTTGAGCACCTGCTCTTCGTTCATTCACTCTCCATGTGTACAGAGTATAAAGGCTGGGTGGGGCTAGTCCATTCCACTTCTCCATGCGTTTACTCTAAATTCATTGCAGAACATCTGACCTGGTCTTCCCACATTCCTACACTCTCTTTCACTGCTGAGCTCCTGAAAAAAAAAAAAAAATTCTCCTGTCTTCCTTCTCCTGCTACTTTTTCAAAACAACTGACACATATGCTCATAGTAGAGGAACGATAAGCTCAGCTGCTAGCCTGGAACATACAGATAAGACGTTTTCACTGTCTCAGCAGCAGTGACTTAGGAGGGGGGGCAGTTCATTTAGCATCTCTCTTACTCTCTGCCATAGGGAAAATGCTTTCCGTTGTTAGATTGATGGTTGGCATTGGTGAACATTGAAACAGAGAACATTTGGGGGTTCTTGAATTTGTGTGTGTGTGCTGGGGGCGGAGACCAATATATTTTTAGAAGATTCGTTAAGGGAAAGAATCAAATAAAACCAAATAAAACATTTTATTTATTCTAAAATGCAGTGTTAAAAAGCTTTCAGCTTGAGTTGAATTCATAACCTGATTGATTCTGCTACAATATGATTGCTTGAATGTGTGAGACAGCTATCATGGAAGTAACTATGATATGCTAGAATCGTCTGGCAAATGCATAATGTCTATTGGCCGTTGATTGGCAGCTCCAAGTTGTAGCTACCAGGGGTTGGCAGGACCCACTGGTAGGCTGAGACTCCTCTATCTATCTATCTATGTATCTATCTATCTGTCATCACCTCTCAATATTTGTATTCCTATCTTTAACACAGAGCCATGAGAAGAAGATAAAGTTCAGGCCACCAAGTTAAACAGATGACAGCTGCCACGCATGTAGTCAGTATTGGTCAATATTGTATATTGGTTGCTGGCCTAGACTGCAAAAGTTGTGGTGTGTGTGTGTGTGTGTATGAGAGAGAGAGAGAGAGAGAGAGAGAAATAGGGGCAGTCACATTGTGGGGAGAACCACTGCAAGGCCCTGCTTTGGAGGTCCCCGCTATCAGTATGGTTTGGATGGGTACAATACTCAATTGGCATCATATTAGATTGGCAACACGTGTTCAATTGGCTCTGATATCAAAATCAAGCCTGAGAGGTGACCGAGAGGTCAAATCAAGTGAGGGAAGAAACCTGACTGTAAACAAGAGTGGCAGGCCAACGTAAACACCCTCCAGGTAAGACTAAGTCATTTGTCAGGCAAATAAATGCTGTTCCTGTGGATAAAAGGCTTAAGCAGAAGCTGGAGTTTTCCCAGGGAATGCAATTGTGAGAAGCCCACCAGGACACTGATTGACAAATACCCATCTCCTGTGCACCTGGACTCCTTCCTCTTGCCTCGTAGCACCCACAATAGACAGCAATTACAACACACATTATATCTTTGTCATCCAAATACTGCGAACATTAGTGGGTTGATAGTCCACTGTCTGTGCTGCAACTCCCGTTGTTCCACACCTGGAACTGCACATACCTTCCATTGCCACAGACTATTTTTTGGGTACAAATATCCCTGATTTCAGGATGCCCAGTGCAGCCTCTCAAAGGTTTACCCATCACTCTGTCTGTCTAGCTCCTGAGTGAGAACTGTCCTTAGGTCCTACCTAAGCCAATCCGCATTTCAGCTTCTTCATACTCTTCTGGACTGGTAATTATAAATCCAAAAAACCCTCAGCTTCTTTATCCATAATTTTTCCTGCCTTTATTCTTCAATTAGCTCTTGTGTGAATGTTTGGCTGTTTGTATGTTGTATGTATTTGTTTGTATGTTGTGTGCATGCATGAGTGAATTCCCCCTCAATAAAACACATTTTTAGCTTACTTGTGAATCTCTGGCTAGTTCTTTTCCTGTGTGAGCCTGTAAACATTGGTAGAAAAGGTCTCATTAAGTTACCCCCCCCCCCGCAAGCCTCCTCTTTGAGCTAATTCATTCCTCACTTCTGGAAGGAGGTATTGACATCACGGGGTGGCCCTTGTGGCATCTGCATTTTGGGGTAACACCACCTTGAAAAAAACATTTAAAGAGGCTAGGTCACAATGGGGGTCAATTTCATAGGACCATTCAGCCCTCTCTCCAGACAAGTTTTAGAGTAATTATTTTGCTATAGAAATCCAGGCTATCATTCCCAGACTTTCACTTACCTGTATCCCTAAAGTCGGCATCCCAGATACTAAATCAGGCCATCCTTTTCTGACTTCAGTTGAATTTCACAGGTAAGAGGGGCAGGCAGTGGTTGTTGTTGACAGTGGTAGCAGCAACAACAGCAGTAATAGTTGTTATAGGTGAAAATCTTGTGGAAATGCTGCCAATCCTACCCATGCAGTTTGATTTTAAGATTGGTTGCCCAAAAGTTTTTGATGATCTCTTGAAATGGAAATTCAGTCATGAGCAAACTCTCAAGAGAATGGTTAACAATGCTGCCATTGGAAGAACCTCTAATGGAGGAACAGTGTGCCTAGTTGGTTTGTTTGCTTCCATGTTTTGAGCAAAATCACTTATAGCCCGAGGATCAAGAGTGTATAACTATTGGCATTTGAACACCCCCTTCAGCCATTAACTTTCTGGCATTCACTCAGTGCTTCCAGGTTCACACTCATAACACTCTAATGCCAATAAACGGGAGCTTTTAAAAATCATTTGTCTGAAAGGCAGCATAACCCTGATGAATACACTTCCTTTGAAGATGATCATATAAATGAAATTGTGGAAAACAAACATCTTCCTTTCTCTCTCATGCATGTAATTAATAACCAATAAGTTATTCAGGAAATCAACAGATATTCACAAGTGCTACACAGTTGTGGTGGGTGGCTTCTCTGTCAGTCAGGCACTGAATCTGCTTTTTATTTTAACCTGAACTATATTGGTGCTATCCAAGGTGCTGAACCTCATCATGGAAGTTCAGTATTTTTTTTTACTTCCTTTAATGTTCAGACTAAAGCCTCAAGAAGATTCACCTTCTCACTGACATGGGAGCCCCCAGTTATCACTAGTGTGTGTGAATGTCTGTGCCGTCAAGTCACTTGTTGACTTATAGCAGCCCCGTGAATATCATAGAGTTTTCTTATAAAAAGAATATTCAGAGGTGATTTTCATTGCCTTCCTCTGAAATATAGCCTACACACCCTAGTATTCCTTGGTGGTCTGCTAGCTAACCACTAAACAAGGCTGACTCTGTTTAGCTTCCAGTATCAGACAGAATCTGGTGCCTTCTGAGTGGTTGTTGTTGTGTACCTTCAAGTTGTTTCTGACTTATGGCAACATTAAGGTGAACCTATCATGGAGTTTTCTAGGGTTGAGTGTGTGTGATCCACCTAAGATCAGAGCAAGGAGTTGAGCCCTGGTCTTCAAGGCAGTAGTCCAATGCTCAAACCATTTCTGTATCTCTGGCCCTACACTCAAAGCTGCCGGGCACTCCAGTTTGGCCATGCACTTTTTAAGATTTGAACATGGATGTTTTAGAAAGGGAAGTCTATGTGGACAGGCTTTGATGGACAATGGACTGAAATAGGGGTTGCAGTGGAAATGCACCTCTGAATGGTACAAGGTTTTGTGCAGGAACACAGGAAAATGCCACTGCAAGAGAGCCTGGAAAGGTTACTTTTTGGACTACAGCCCCTGGCGCCCCGCAGCCAGCATGGCCACTGGAATGCAACTGACCAAGCAACAAACAAATCAGTATCAAATGTGCCTCTTTTCATTTTTAAACAAAGAAACACTGGAAAGTAGATGGATCCTAGTTTGCTCTCCTGAGAAGAGGCAGCTATGACTGCATATGTCATTCAGTCTTGCTAAGAAAGTAAAGTAAATTTTCCTACTAGAATAAATAAAAGTATCAAAACATAAAAACTGGTTTCACAATCTATATGCTGAAATATAATAGGCTTCATCTCACCTCCCCCCACCCCAGAAGTAAAGCCTAGACCTAGAAATCTCATTATGCCAACAGACAACTGTTTACCACAAAACCTCCCAAAATCTATTTGTTGATTTGGATTTCCTAAATCAAGATTCGGATTCAAGTTGAATCAGGTGGCCTCCACAAGAGCCCAAGGGTGTTTTATGGCTCACCAATGTGGATGTAACACTGTTAGTCCCAAATGGGATGTACTGTATATGTCATGAGAATCCAAAGATGTTCCCAGTATGTTTGTTTTAGCCTGGATAAGCAATGTGCTGCAGATGAAGTGTATCCAGATGTTCATGTAAATCCATGTAGACTGGGGATAGGGAACATGTGGTCCTCAGGACATTGCTAGACTGCGTCTCCTATCAGTCCTGGCCAACATCTCCATTGGTGAGGAACTACAGGTACTGCTTTCATTTGAGCAGTACCTGAAAGTCCACACAGTGCTCCATTTCTAATTGGATTTTCCATGCAACAGTTTCCAACGGATATATAAGACTACTTGGAGCAGCCATTCAAATTTTTGTACCTTCCTTAATATGTGATAACATAACTCCAGGTATGCCTGACTATCTTTTTGTTCTCTTACAAGCTGGAGTTACAACTGCACTCTTCAGTCCACTTGTGTTCTCCTTTGTCTTTTAATGAGCTATGAAAACCCTGTCAAAGGTTATTTGATTTCCTTTGGTTCTTGTCCCCCCCCCCCCCCCCTTAAACTTCTCTGGTTCGCAGAGGATTCAAAGAAGCTGGTCCTCTCAACTAATTCACCATCAAGTTGGGTTTCCTAGTCTTTCACACTTATTATGTGTCAATTTAACAAGGTTACATTTTGATCCAAATTGCGACACCTCATTTGTGCTGCAACAAGGCAGCTCATTTGGAGCTTCCCTTAGCTAAACAGCTAACCAAGAGAAAGGAGAACTTTTACACTCAGGAACTACTTTCATGAATTACTCACAAGAGAAGAAGAAGAAAATAAATCAAGAATGAATGTGACCTTTAAGCACCACTTCATTTGGCCATTTCATTACAGGGGTAGCAAGCATGCAACCATACTTCTTGGAGAAAGATCTCTACTACCTAGGCAAATAGATTAACAATGAAAATCTGTACAGTTGTATTCATACCTAAGCCCCATTGATTTCAAATTCTATTGAACTCAGTGGGGTCTATGTTTGCATAAACATGAACCTGCACTGTAAATCAGGAAACTGTATGTCGTGTAGTATGTCCTTCAAGTGGTAGCAGATTAGGTTCGGATAAAGAGTTCAAATCAAATCAAATCAAATCAAATCTACTTGTTTGTGGAACAACGTCCATTACAATATAAAGAGTTACAGGGAGCATGGTATAGTGATTTGAGTGTTGGACCAGGAGATTAAGGTTCAAATCCCCATTTGGCCATGAAAACTCATCAGGTGAACTTGAGCAAATCACACTGTCTCTGTCTTACACAGAAACACAATCACGTACTACACATATAACTACCCAATAATACAAAAGTTTTTGGTATCTATTTCTTTTTTAGAAAATATTTTGTTTGTTATATTTTAAGAAAATAACGACATATGTGAAAAAGAATAAACAACAATATCTGTAACTTAAATGACATAATATAAGCAAAGAAAGAGAAAGAAAAAAAAGAAAAAAATACTCGTTATCTGCATGTCAACAATCATACATAATAAACTTATCTCAGTCTCTGTAATTTCTCTAGTAAGCTGCACACTTCCTTCTATTACCACTAAATTACCGATAGTCAAATCCAACAACAATCAAGTCACTTTTTAACTTTCCTCAAAAAGTCCAGAAAGGGTTTCCACTCTTCAAGAAACCTTCCTAAAGACCCATCTTGAATTAAAGCAGCCAATTTATCTGTCTCAGCTAAGCCTTCACTTTTCCATCCACTCTGTGGTTGGTACTGCCAAATCTTTTCATTTCTATGCATATATCAGTCTTGCTGCAGTAATCACCTAGTTCAGTCTTCTATCATCTTTTTTTGATTGTTATGTCCATTAATCCCAAAAGGTAAAACTTAGGCTTTATTTGAAAATTTATTTTCAAAACCCTCTGCAACAATGTATATATTTGTACCCAATTTTTTAAAAGCTTTTTTTTTTTTTGCAAGTCTACCAAACATGATTAAAAGTCTCTTTTTGTTCACCGCACTTCCAACAAGTATTAGCAACATCTTTATACGTTTTAGACAATTTCTCAGGGTTCATATACTAATGATACATCATTTTGTAAAAATTCTGAGTCTGTAACTTAAAGTAAATTAAACCTTTTGTCCACATATACTCCCATTGTTCCATCTGTATATTATACCCAAAATATTTCATCCATTTAACTGTACAATCTTTAACCTGTTCTTCCTTCATATCAATTTTCAGCAAAGGCTTATACATTTTAGCAATAAGATGTTCATCATCCATACATAATTGTTTTTCAAATTCTGATTTATCTTGTTCAAAACCACATTCCTTCTTATCTATTCTAAACCTACCAAACTATTGTATATATGAAAACCATTGAAAGGCTAATTCCTCTGAAGATTATTGGCTTTTATCGTTAATTTTATATTCACCTAGAGTTCTCATCAATAAATTTTGATAAATTAACCGTCTTTGTTTACCCATCTTCTCACTTATATAAAAGGCTTCCTGCAGTGAAACCCATGGAGACATTTTATGATATCTCTACTTATATACTATTTTATATTGCATGCTCTTAATATAGCAAGTCTTACAGAATGATTCTTAAAATCTACATTGACTTATACTTTATTACAGCATAAATATCTATTCCACCCAAATCTTAAATTATGTCCCCCCAACTCGAACAACCCCCTAATTGTCAATGTTATCCACTCTTTCAACTAAACCAGGCAGCAAGCAACAAAATACAGTTTCAAGTTCAGTAAGCCCAAGCCTTTTCCTTCTTTTGTAATATTTTAAAACTAACTCTGGGTTTCTTTCCTTGCTAAATAAATTTAGACAATTTCTTCTGACATTCTAAATAATAGATAATACATCTTGGTACATTCATTTTTATCACAGAAATTCTATCCATAAATGACAATTTTAAATTCTCCCACCTTACCAGATCTTTCTTAATTTCATTCCAAATATTCAAGTAATTATTCTGGAACAACAAACAATTCACATTTGACAAAATAACACCAAGATATTTAATTTTCTTCTCTATCTCAAAACCAGCTTTATACATTAAATTGTTCTTGCTTTGTGTATTTATATTCTTTGTTAACATCTTTGTCTTTAGTTCATTTATCTTAAATCCAGCTAAGGCATCAAATTCTTTCCATTTCCCCATCAGTGTCTCTATGCCTTCTAATGGATTTTCCAACATTATAACCAAATCAGCAGTGAATGCTCTTGATTTAAACACTTTCTTTCTGACTTTTATATCTTGAATTCTTTCATCAGATCTTATATTCCTATTTAATATTTCCAGTACCAAAATGAACAACAATGGTGACAGAAGACACCCTTGTCTTGTACCTTCCTGAATTTCACACCTTTTTTGTTATTTTTTCATTCACAATTATCTATGCAGTCTTTGAAAATTGCTCTTACTCACTTAATAAAATTATCTCCATATTCCCTTTGGTCTAGCACTTGAAAAAGAGGTGTCCAGTTTATATTATCAAGAGCTTATTCAGCATCCAAAAGAATCAATGTTTCTCATTATGACATTCTAAATGTTGAATAACATCCAAAAGCAATGCGACAACTTCCTCATAATTGCCTCTTGGGCAAAAAACCACATTGGTCCTCATGAATGAAATCTCGTAAAATTATCATCGAAAAATTATAATCATTATTCAACAATGAAGTTGGTCTATAATTTTAATCATTGTCAAGTTTTTAGCCTCTTTAGATATCAACACAATTTTGCTTCTTTCCAATTCTCTGATATCTGTCTCTTTTGCAGAATGGAATTCATCACTTGTCATACAGACAAGCAAATTTTCATGCTCAAAACACTTATAATACAGTGCTGACAGTCCACCTGGTCCAGGCATTTACCTTTTTTTAACCTTATTAATAGCTTCTGTGAACTCTCTTATAGTTATTGGTCCATTCATAATCTGTCTTTGCTTTTCTGTAATCTTAATTTTACCAAATACTCATCTATTGTCTTTATAGGGATCTCTTACCATTTATTTAAAAAAAGGGATAATATTTATAAAAACCCTTTCTTATAGTTGCATCAGCAATTATTCCTTCCCCTCCCTTCTGTATTTTTAAATAAATCCCAACTTAATTAGTGTAGCAGTAGTACATACCTCCAAAATGGCTGTTGATTTATGGGAAGCCCAGAAATTTCAGGGGCTTTCTTAGTCAAGAAGTATTCAGAGGTGGTTTATGACTGCCTTCCTCTGAAATATAGCCTACAGCATCTGGTCTTCTCTGGCAGTCTCTTTTCCAAATATTAAGCAGCCTTAACCCTGCTTAACTTGTGAGATGAGATGGGATCTGGTACCTTTAGCATATTTAGTGTACAGACCCACTGAAATTCCTGTGGCCGAGTTTGTCATGACTAAAAATTCCCACTGATTTTAATGGGAATTCCTCTAATTGTGACTAAGTCTGGGTCCAACTCAATCAATCAGTCACGCACTGGTGTTGGTCACTACTAAGAATAGCAAGCAAGAAGTATTTACAGACCAGTGTAACTGCAGTGATGTAGACTTGAGCTGATTGACTCAGACTCAAGCTGGATTCAAGTCACTTCAGTGACTTGATTTGGACTCGACTTGGCAATAAATGATACACCGAATTGACTCAACTTTTGACTTGTATATTTTTAGTGACTGACTTGCTGCCCTTGGTTCAGTAACATAACCCATTCATCCAGAAACTTTATGACTTTGAACAATTACTCCATCTCTTTTTGCTCAGCTTTGGAAATGGGAAGTAAGAAGGATCCGATTCCCCACTTCAGAAGCTGCAGACTCTTTTATGCCCACTGAGGCAAATGCCTCCAGCTTGGAGAATGGGGAGTAAGAAGAATCCTTCTCCCCACTTTTGAAGCTGCAGACTCTTGTAAGCTTGTTGACTCCCACACCCCCCCACCTCTTTTTTGTTCTGCCAAAGCTGTCTACCACACTTGAGACTTGACTTGAAAGTATCTTGCAAGGACTTGAGACTTGAAAGTAGAGAGGTGAGACTTGACTTGAGACTTGGAGTGAAAGACTTAAATACATCACTGTCAAACTGATGCTTTACTGAACTTCTGAATAAAGAATATGTTTTCTCTTTTTAAAAGGAAAGTCTTGAAGAGCTAGAGAGATTGAGAGAGAGAATGAGAGAGACAGAGATTATGTGCAGCTGGCAGGTAATCCAAGAAGTAATCATAAAGCAGGCAGTTGCTTAACTGAGACTTGGATAACAGCTTGGATAACAAATGTGGAGAATACTTTGCCAGACATTACTACAAATATGAAAACCAAAATCCATCAAAAGGGGAAAAATGACAACAGTAAATGGGAAAAAGTAAATCATATTTAATTTTCTGGGACTTAAATCAGGCTATTTTTACTCACAGAGTAAGTAAAAGAAACAAGATGCTTGAGAAGGGAGAAAGAAATAAGTGACAGAGGGAATTAAGGACCGAATGAGATTTTACAGGAGATGAAGGACTATCTCCAACTTATAAATAGGTAACAGAGATAATGGCTTCTTGGGACACTATATATGTTTATATAGAGGTTGTCACAAGTGCAATTTCATTATTCTCATCAGAGAAGTTTAGGGCTGGCATTCTGTCGGTTAATCATAACTAGAGTAGACCTATACAATCATTCAACATATAAGCAAGTTCTATTAATTCAATGGGTCTACTTTAATCAGGATTAACAACAGAAGTTGGGTTTCTTACCCCAAAGAAACTGTCTTTTGGTAAGAAAAGTTATTTTTTCATGCCTCTGTACTATAGCTCAGTTACTGTATTTGCCAGCGTATAAGATGCACCCCATTTTCAAACAGTATTTTTTGGGGAAAAGAGTGTGTCTTAAGCCAGCAAATATTTCAAAGACCTGTAACATTTCACACTACTGTTTCAAGCAAAGATCACAATTTGCATCTTTCTGTATCTTCCTCCCATAACTATGCAACTGTGGCTAAATACCTGAGCTGTACTATTAAATTACATCAGTGCCTCTGAAAAAGGAAATTAATATCCATGAAACCTTGTGTAGTAATAAACCAGTTAATTTCAAAGATGCTGCTAAATTTCTTCTTCCCATCCCACCAATTTCCTCTTTATTTCCCCATGCTTCTCCCATGTGTCTTCACAATATTGTCTGATAAAATAAAACCATTAAGCAGTTCCGTGGTCTATCAAGGAAGAAGAGGTCTGGAACAAAGTCACATCACTTGTTTCTTTGGGGTGCAATGAAAACTACTCACTCACATCATCTTTACGTGGGCCCATTGTTTAGCATCTGAATGACAGCATGTGCAAATATTCTTCTGCGTGATATAGAAAACACTTTTCAAGCATCTTGAATAAATGTTGAGCATTTTCATTTTTACAGCTAACTTCAAGGAATTTATGTACACATGGTCCTTGGGCACAGCACAGTCAGGAGTCAAAGTTCACAATCTGGGTCAATAGTTTTTTTTAAAAAACCTGGTAGAGATAATAGCTTCCAGAGATATAAAGGGTAACATGGTCAGCTTAGGGAAGAAAAGCAGATGACATGTTTCCATGTAATAATTGCAACCATCATGTTCTTGGACAGTTTTTCTAACTACGGTCTTTTCTAACTATGGTGAATTCAGGACCATCATCCATCAGAGATAGATGGGCCTCACAATTGGTCTCACAATAACTACTAGTAATTGTCTCACGATTTTTCATGTGGCATCCCATGGCATATATTCAAAAAGTGATAAATGACAAGTTCTGGTGATCTGATTCGTTTCCAGGGAGAGGCTCATTGGTGATGTGGGCCAATATAGCGAGGCAAACTTAACATATGCACAAGGCTCCACAAGCAGTCACTTGGATTTAGAGAAGAGTTTCTTTTGAAAGCTTTGTCTTTTTTTTTTTTCCTTGTGTATTTGCATTTGCCTTCCTATTCGTTTAAGGGATGAGGCTTAATTCACATGAATGCTCAAGGGCGGCATGTTCTCCTGCCACACAAGTGTTTGTTAGGTTTGCGGGCTGGCAATCCAAGGGTACAAGGCTCTTCAATCCCCTCAAGACAGCTGAGACACAAGCAATTAAGCAAGCCATGAAAGGACGTGACTTTGACTGGTGCAACTGGGACCACACAGGGAGTCGCTTTGTGAATGAAATGAGAGCGATTTATATTCATAAGGCTTTGCAAAGTTTGTAGTGCAAATCAAGCATTGCAGTCACATCAGGCTGCATAAATCCAAGTCAAGAAAGTGACTCTGTCAAGTTCCAGAGAAAATTAGTCCTCAGACACAGTTCATACCATACACCTGTGCTCCATTGTCTGCTTTTTCTATATTTACCTATTGGCAGAGCTTGGGAAAACTTACTTTTTGGACTACAACTTTTAAATCTCACAGCTAGCAGAGTCAAAAAAAGCATCTTTTTACAACTTTGACTACAGAATGTTCGAAACAAGAAAAAAAAACCTCCTCTCATTTCCAGCATAAATTTTGTGAGACATATATTGAAGCTTGAACACTCAGCTGCATGGGCTTTTTTGACTGACAGTGGTATCTCAGGGGGGAAAATAGCACTGCTCATTTGCACATTATAAGCTGAATTCTACTGGCTATTCTCAACTAGTCTAGTATCAACTAGAGTAGACCCACTCAATCAACTGTCCAATGTTCAGTCAACATGTAGATAAATCCCAGTGAGTCAGTGGGTCTGCTCTAGCTGGGACTAACAAGAAGATTCAGGGTTTGACTCAGCAGAATGGAAGGGCACCCAAATATAGTTGTCCAACTGTCCTGATTTGGCAGGGCCAATCCTCTTTCCATTTTTTCCCCTTTTCCCTTACTTCAATTGTTGCAGATAAGAGTTCAAAGTGCAAAAGTAGTTTACACTCAATTAACTCAGCTGGAACAGGGAGGGAAGGAGGGGCTCAGTAGGCTCAGGCAAAAGCAAACAGCTGCAGCCTCTCCTTGCTACTGTGTCCTCCTAATAACGTTTGCCATCTTGACCCACCCTCTCATGTTGCCTAATTACATGCCTCCAGATTTTCCTGTGTGGAAAGCTGGAAGCTATACAGCGGTGCTGGCATAGCATATTTGGAAGGACCTGAAGTAATGCATATTACCATTCAAAGCAGGGTAGGGGGGATGACTATAGGAGGATAGGAAGCCAAATTGTTCCCAGGAGACTCTGGAGGGCTGCACCCTTTGTTGTACCCCACCAATGCAAAATAACAAAAACAACAACAAAACATTTGGGCCCCAAATGTTCCTGGAAGTGAACGAGAAGTTTTCAAAAAGTCTTCTTTTGGGCCTAAAATGGCCATGGGAGTGGCAAAAACCTAAAGCAGAGCTTTCCAAACTTTTCATGTTGGTGACACACTATTTAGACATTTTGTGACACAGTAATTCATTTTCACTAGCAAACCAGAGGTTAAACTAACCCCTTATAAGAATTACAGACACATACATAAATTGTAATAACAAAATGTATGGGGACACAACATATCTCAGGAAAACCTTTCATATATTTTTTTAAAATATATGATTCATAAATAATAACATACATTTCCAAGATTGCAGGCGACACCTACACACTTCAGGTGACACACTAACGTGTCACGGCACACCATTTGGAAAGCCCTGACCTAGAGAGTATTTGGGAACAAAATTATTTATTTATTTGTTTGTTTGTTTGTTTGTTTTAATCCTGAAGGCCACAAAATGACCCAGGGGGTAGCATGCAGGTGGCGGACCACATTTTTCCACCCCTCATCCAAAGGGGAGGGACAGGACTATTAAGTTTAGAGTCTAGAATTACTTAACTGTTCCACTGCTTCTACACAGAGTTCACAATTCATTGCTTTGGCTTCCTGGCTTTTTTCTTTTCTTGTGTGCCCTCGGTCAAGCCCATTCCGGAGCATTGTAGAGAGGTCACAACCCAGCAGGGGCAGAACATTCAGAACTCGCAGCAGGGGTTCAAGCAACATTCTGCACGCTCAGATCCTTCTCACATAAACAATCCTATTGGAATTAACGAAGGAATTGACAGAGCCATGTGACCATGACATTTAACTCTCATGCATTAGGATGAAAGTCAGTTGTGAGCTTTTCTTTTCTCGTCTCGTCTCGTCTCGTCTCGTCTCGTCTCGTCTCGTCTCTTCTCTTCTCTTCTCTTCTCTTCTCTTCTCTTCTCTTCTCTTCTCTTCTCTTCTCTTCTCTTCTCTTCTTTTCCAGCAATGACAATTCCATTAGGCTGAGAACTGAAGCCAGGTTTAGGGTTGTTGTTAAGGTGTAATGCACAATTCTTTTATTTCCTGAATCCAATAAATCCCAATGTCTCCCCTCATCCATCCCCAGCAGACATTTCAATGTCCCATAAACAAGACCAACCTAATTACAACCTTCTGGTTCACCACAACATGGTTTGCCAATAAACACTGTAAGGCATTTTGCTGCTTGATGCATTACACTGGCCAGGACAAAAAAGTATCCCAATGGCAAAAAACAGTAATTTTTGGAACCTTTTTTTTTTAACCTAGACTTAAAAACTGTACTTACCAAATGGCTGGAATTTGGGAAATTGTTTCCGACAATGTCACAGAATGCCCACAATCTTTGTAGATTTTGAGACTGGGGGATTAAATGCTGTGTCCTGATGCTTGAAGGTTAAAACGATGCCTGAATTTGGTAAGGCTAGATAAGCATTCATCAGGAGTGCTTTGAAATTAGATGACCCACTGGTCCTCTTCCAAAGTTGAAATTATGAGGCTTAGGCCTTAATAACTTAATGTTCTCTCTGCCTCATATGCTCCAACTGTTTCAATTTGGCAGGGACACTCTCAATTACTCCTCTGTTATCCCACATTTTCTGCTGCATTAAAAATGTCCCAGTTTCTCTTTCCCCTTCAGATTAGCTCATTTTCTGCAAACTGGATTCAAAGTGCAAAAGTAGTTTGCACTCAATTAATTCAGTGGCAGGGGACAGGAGATGAGGAGGCATCATCTTTCCCCTCTCAGCCAGTGGCGGAGCTTGGTATGCATGGAGGGGGGGTTGGAAAGGGCCGTGGCTATGGTGTGTGGAGGCATGGCTATGGCACGTGGGCGTGGCTATGACTCAGGACATGGCTACAGTATGTGGAGACGGGGGCTACAGTGCATGGGGCAGGGCTCCAGCATGTGGGCGTGGGGCTACAGCACATGGAAGTGTAGCTACAGTGTGTGGGGGAGGACAAGCAAGGAGCCAGGATGCCCCCCAAAAATTGTCGACAGGGTGAACGGCCCCCATCGCCCCCCTGTCCCTGTGCAACTGTTCTCAGCAGGTTCAGGCAAAAGCAAACTGCTGCAGCCAATCCTAGCCAGTGTTTCTTCCTCATTCATAACTTTCGTCATCTTGAGCACACTCTGATGTTGCTTGGCTATGTGTCTTGTGTTTTCCTCTGTGATATGCTGGAAGATACACTCTCATTCTACACACCCTTCAGCGAACAGCAGAAATGGGATGGCTGTCAACCTTCCAAGTCACTTTGGACATTACTGAGAAGTCAAAAGAAAACTTGAGAGATCTGTTTTCCTTCTTTCTGTATGTTCTGGGGTCTGATCCAAAACTACTGGAGCTAATGCACACATCTGCCAGAAAGGAACCATGTACCCCTTGTCTCTTTGGATGAGATCTGGGAATTTACAAAGAAGTATATCTTGCTGAGGCTTCCCTACCTCTTTCCGCAGATCTCTAAAATGTACAAAGTTAGAATGTTAGAAGAATTTTAGAAAAAATACTGCCAAAAGACATAGCTTTGGAAATTCATTTTTATGCCAAATATCAGGTACAACCTGGCTCTAGGTGAGATCTGCCAACTCCTAGTCTCTGGGCAGAGAAGAGATTCCTGATTTGAGATATAACCTGCTTTCTCTCTCAAAGATCAGTTCTTGACTTCTAATTAGTTTTGCTCTTGCTGAAATATTCTAAGTAAAACTGAGATTGCATTTCATAGGGATGCTTGGAGGTAAGCAGGGCAGGATGCATAAAGATTAGTACAGGGACAGTGGGGACAATATTAAAATGGACTGAATTGATTGGTAGTCCGGATACTTCCCCAAAGGTTGAGCAGGTTCACCCAAAGGTTTTGTTATTTTTCAGCTGAGTAATCACCTCTGATAAACACAGTCAATAATAGCCTTATTGGGAACAGACGAGTTTGTCATGCAACTCTTCAACTGTATTCTGACTGCATTCCATGTCTCCTAATCATGGAACTGGGAAGCAGAGGAAGTTGAGCCCCTGCCCTCAAAAGGATGTGGCAAAATTGGACCACCAAGACTCCTAGGCGGTGGAGCTTCTTGTGCATTACCAATGAGATATGTACCGAATGATCAACCACTTAGAAATATTCAGACAGCTTTTCTGCTTGAGTGCTCGCAAGAATAACAAAAGCTGCATGCTTGTATGTATGTTGCACTGAACACATGGAGAGTGCTCCGCATACATCCTGAGCTTGTAAGAGTCTTCCTATTTAAGGATGTTTTAAGGATGGGAACTATAATTTGCCCTACTCCTGTAAGTACTTGCAAGTAGGTGTAATTAATAACAATCTGCCTGCTGATGTTGAGCTCCTGCTACCGTAAAACCATTTCTGGGTCCCTGCTCATGATTAGATCCCACGGAGTCAGTACTTATGGTTGCTAATCTCATACACAATGCAGATGATAAACCGTCACTGCCAAAGCCCATTGATTCCTGTGATCATGCAGAGGCTGGCCTTCTCTGCAGCAGCAGCTATCCTGTAGAATGATCTCCCCCCAAGGTATGCGAGATCCCAGCATGAGTATGTTTGAGACGTTTATTGATAGCACAAGAATATAGGAAGCTGCCTTATAGCGAGTCAGATCATTAGTGCACCTGCCCAAATATTATGAACTCTGGCTGGCAGCTCATTTCCAGGATTTCAGCTACAACTCTTGTCCCTAGCCCTACCTGGAAATCTCCGATATTCTCTGGTGGTTTACTATTCAAATATTAACCAGGCATGTCACCTCCTCTTTCTCCCAGCCTTCATTTATTTGGAAGAGTTTTTGTTGCATGTTTGTGTGTGTGAAAGAAGTTTTTTTTTTTTACATGCCCAGAGACTGTAAAAAGTCAAACGCTTTAAGAAAGCATCTTCTAAAATTCAGCTTCAGCCTCCATGATCAATACAAAATACTGCTTGTAGAAAGAATATCTATTTTCCCCTTTTGGGACTTTGTCTGATTAGGAGTTTCTCACATTCAGGATATTGAAAATGGTTTAAAACTGAATGAGTACACTACTTTTTGGCACAGGCAAGAATGCGTTTCCCAGGACCTGCAAGTGTAGTTTTATTTAGGAAATTTCAGCAAGAGTGAAACTAATCAGAAGTCAAAAACTCAGTTTTAAAGGTGAGTAATAAAGGAGGCTGTATCCTCTCCAAGGTTCCATGGAGAATGATGTCCCAACCTGTGCACTGAAGAAAGAGGCACTTCTGTACAGCTATACAATAGTCAAAATGTTTGATTTTGAGATAAGATTTCTTACATCTACTATATGTTATTTTCAAGTGACAATATTACCTAAAGGCAGGTCATTCGGGTGAGAGAGAACCCTCTTCCTCCTTATTTTTCTCCTCATCCTTTATGCTACTGCAACAAAGTAAACCATGTGTGGCTTAGGTCCAGACTATCTATACCCTGCCAAAGTCTCCAGATCCTTAGGGAATGTCTTTCTCTTGATCCTGCAGTGGACACAGACCACCTTGTGAGGGCCCACAAGAGAAGGTCTCCTCAATCGCTGTTTCCATGCTGTGGGATTTCCTCCCTTAAGCTAGGCTGGCCCCCTCTCTGCTCTCTGTCCAGCAGCACGTAAAGAACATTTTATTTAAATAGGCATTTGGTGAATAACTGGTTGTTTGGCAGAAGATTGGGGTTTTTTTTAATGTCTGTGGTATACCTTTATCTATATTGTTTTAAGTATTGACCTTGTTACCCTGCTTGCTGGGGGTCCCTTAGGGGGATTCCCAACGCCTGTCAAATTGTCACTTGTGGGGAAGATTAGCTCTGAGCACTGCTTTAGCAATGCAAAGAGGGCAGGGTAATTAAGGATCTTTAACCCAATGTTTACAGGGTCAGGCTCAGTCAGAAATCACACAAAAAGGTCCAAAGAATGAATTTATTGAGTAGTAATAGTTTGCACTCACACACACATGCACACACACATCCAAGGGCTAATAGAAATAAAGAGTGGAAATAATATAGATGGATTGTTGAGGGATTCTCAACTTGGGGAATACTGCACCTCTCCTGAAGTCCTTTGGTCTGGGAAGTAGTCAGCTCAGTGAAGATGCTGAGGAGATGTGTAGCTGTTGGGAGAGGGGACCGATCAGTTGGTGTGACCGGGAGGCATCACACTCATTCTCCTTGCCTCTTTCTCCTGCGCTTGCCTAACTAGCCCAAAAACAGGGACTATTTGTAGGAAAAAATTTACTTTGAAGACAAATCCTTTCCCAGGGAACACAAACAGAGACAGAATAAGATAAACACCTCCACACCTGGCATTTCTCGGAAGATAACAAAGTGTCATCTAAATAACAGGATCTTCCTCTGCTTTCAGGCTGTGGAGATGGATCTGATAAGGTTTTATTGCTCCCAGTGCCCAATTTTCCGGGAACACTTTTACTCCCTTCAAATGGACTCCTTAAAGGTTAAAGGGCCTTTTGTCCAACATGGGTTATCACAACATGAGGTCTCCTATTGCTATGCGACTGGGGATTTTACTGGCCTGATCTGGTTCTTTTCGATCATATGACCATTATTGCCTACGTGCACATTCGAGTGACCTCTCTGGTGGGTTAGATTAATTTTCTATCAAAGTTGTAGACCCCGGGACTGGGTTTACCAAGGAGACAACAACCTTTTTAATATCTTAGGTAATTTAATTTTGGAAAATTTTTCTTATCATCAGGTTTTCAGTTCTATGTTAACTTTATTGTAAGCCACATTAGTCAGTAGAAAGATGGCACAAGAATAATTTTTTTGAAAAAAAAACGGATAAAAATTAAATAAATATATGTTATTTTTTGTAACCCAAGTAGAAAAACTTTAGGTTCTTAACATCTTAATTTTGAGTTTGTATTTCATTTTCCTCAATTTTATTTGTAAGCATATACTTCATTTTCTGTCTAGTGAAGATATCTTGAAAGCTCAGTACCAGAAGGCTTGTGCAGTAGCAGAAGGTTTGAGAACAGTTTAGAAGTAATACAGCAGTGCCCTTTTCTCCTCAAGAGTCCCAAGTCCTAAATTAAAATGCAAGGAGAAGTGTATTTACATAGAAGTACAGGAGGTGCTTAAAATGCATGAAATAGATAAGAGCTGCAACTTGTGAAACCTAAGAAAACAATTATTGGAAACTGACTGTCAGGTAGATCTCATTGCTATAAGCAAAATTGCTTTCTCATAGACTTACACTTCAGAGGGCATTTTTGAGATGCTTCTCCAAACAGACTTCAGCTCTCCCTTGCCAAATGGCTCAGACCTAGCCTTACTAATTAGCTGTATGGAAACTTTGGCCATTTCTGCACTGGACTGCTATAGTGCTATTATTCCAGTTTCAACATCCTATGGAATCCTGGGGTTTGCAGTTTAGGGAGGGGCCTTACAGTCAAGTGCGGAAATGGCCTTTGTTGACCAAAGAGAGAGAAAGAGAGAGAGAACCAGAGGCCTGAGTATAAGATTTTGCTCACACAGGACAAACTGGCTTTGCCCTAGGGTGAGAAACACATGTTCATACAAAGTCAGGTCATTTGCACAGCTGGTAGGCAAATACACACACACACACACACACACACACATATATATATATATAAGTTTTACATTATAAAGTTAATTTACTCTCACCAAAACATAGCTCCTGCATGAGAATGAATGAGTGATAGCAGGAAGGGGCTAAGAGCAAGAGCTAGTGGGCCTCTGGCCTGTGGTTATTTTTGTGAACTTTCCAAAATCAAAAATGGAGCATAACCAAGATATATATTTCTTAAATTTTATTTGCTTTGAGCTCCTATGATTTTAGCAATTGGCAGGTCAGCAGGAGTTCGTTCCAGGCACACTGCATGGGGATACAGTGTGATTAAGATAGTTTCACTGACCCAACCTAGACTAGAACTGTGTGAATTTATTTTAATTTTTTAAAATGACATTTTTTGAATTTTAGTACCAAATTAGTGTCAAGTAAGTGTCAGTCAAGAAAATTAGTTTTCAGTAACTTTCTGTATGCATGCACCAATGCATTCACCTTTGTACAATATTGCTTAGTCTCCTTCCTCTTCTGCATAATATATTGCTTGGATATCCACTTTCTCCTTTACATTCGTCCCAATTAAAAATTACAGGTTTTTTTAAATCTTTTACACAGTCAACCATCGTTTCAAGTGAAAATAAGCAGAATGAAGGGGGAAGAAGAGGGAGGGTAAATATGGATAGAGAGAAGAGGGTGGTAAGAGAAGGAGAGAGGGAGGGAAAAGTAAGATCCTTAATAAAACCATACTTGAATTCTGCGTACAGAATTGTGGTCATGACACATCAGAAATAATATGGATGAGATGAAGAAGATGCAGAAAAGCAACCATAAGGGGCTACAGCAACTACATTTTTTTGGTCTCTAGCTTAGAAAGAAAGTGAATAAGGGGAGAATTGACAGAAATGTATAAAATTATGTATGGGGCTTACAAAGTTGATAAATCCAACGTCATCCAATAAGGCTAAATGGTGGGAGATTTGGGATAGAAAAAGGGAAGAACTTCTTCAGACCGAGTATAGTTTCACTAATTCTCTGATGCGAAATATACCGATGGTGTCTAGTTGACTGGCTTTATAAGGAGGATTAGACAAACTCATGAAGTATAATGCTATCTATGGCCACTACTAGATATATAATACCTCCAGGATCAGAGGAAGTATACATCTGGAATAGCAATTGTTAGGAAACAATAGCAGATGGGGGCTGCTGCATTCAAATCCTATCTGTGCTGAACTGTGGAATCAGAATGCTGGACCAGAAGGGTCTGCTCCAACAAGTTATTCTTACGTTCATGAGAACTGAGATATGAAGAAATGGTTTTATTTAATGGTCAAGATCCTACATTGCCCAGCACAGCATGACAATTCTACGGGTCACACCCTGTCACAAGCTCCCCACTCCCCACTGCTAGTACTCACAGTTTTGCTGTGAGAGCCTCTTGTGCTGAAACAAGCATGGTTCTCCACTGCTATTTCTTTAGACTGAGAGTTCTTTTCTGATTGTCAGCTACCTGTATGGAGATCCCTCTCGTTACCTTCTAGTTGCGTAGGCTCCTGATTCATTAACAACAGTACAGTCCAAAACATGCATAGTTAGCACCAACACTTTATTTAAGCACTCTTAAGTATTGCAATCTCAGGATTTTTGATAAGGAGAATGAACAGACTGCTTAATAATATCTTATGCTATTTTATTAAAATGGGCTAAATAGTAAATATGCATACATATACTACCTTTAGGGAGGAACATTGACTTCTCATTTACTTTGAGGCATGCCAGATCTTAAACCCTGTTCTTTCATTACGGTTTTACTTGTAAGTAATCATACATCTCACATCATCAGTAGAAGAAATACAGAGACCTGTATATGTAAGGCATTATCATCTCCATCATTTATAATGGCAGACATATAGAGCAGCATTCATAAGGAATTTCCGTGTGTCAAGCACACAGGTTTTGCAATACACTGCAGTATCTATTATGTTCAAAACACACATTTATTTATTCTAGATATGAATTACATGATTGCAATAGCCCATTTAACAGTGATAGCAAAGGTTATTTTTTCCTTTTTCTTACCAGCATTCTAAGGGTATTTATCAGCTAGGAACAGGATCAGCAGCATGTTAGAGACAGCCAGGCTCATTGGAGATGGTTGTAAACTGCCCAAATTTTGTCTCTCAGGAGCTGTCTCTAAGCTCCTACTGTCCAGTCAGAGACAGATCTAACCAGCCCCTATTAATGTCAACAATGATCTTCCCCTCCAATGAGTAGTGAGATTTATACAAGGACACTTCAGGGGCCAATCACTTGAGAGCCTCACTATCCACTATTATGCTAGCTGTTTGCCATCAGCCATCAGGTATGAGTAACACCTTCATATCAGTGCAGTATGTCTTTTTGATTGTTTTGTTATAAACCAGTCATATTGTTTAATATATTTCTTCTATTTCTTTTTACCTCTCTGTTTTAATTAGATGGTTTCATGCTTTTAAGTTAGATGGGTTCATCTAGCTGGTAAGTTGTTGTTGTTGTTATTAATTTTACACAGAGATTTGGCTTTTTGTTCTAAACAGACACACTTAAAGCCACAATCTATAGGCTTCAGGAGCTTGAATTCCTCAAAATAGGTATCAAATTAGTGCTCAGTCTATAAAACTGTGGCTGGTGAGTGTGAGAGGCGGGGAGAGGATCAGCAAAACACCTGTGTGTCCCAAAGTCAGATGCAGACAGGTATCTTCTGATAAGATCCTCCAGAGTCTTGAGAGATGATGTCATCAGTTTGCATTTGGCTAAAGTGCATGTTCCTCGCTTTTCGCTCAATGTGTTTGCCAGCAGGGAAGGATCAACTGTGAATGTAATTCTTCACAAAGCTTCTTCTTAAAGGTAGCAATGATTACTGTCAGCAATTTCTTCTCTCTTTAAATACCGTTTGAAGGCTATTCACAATTCAGGAGTTGTTCTGCACAAAATTCACATGTGTTGTTTTGCATAGGAAATGGCATTTTCTGTGCAGGAAACTGACTTTTCTGCATGGAAAATAATATTACAATGCAAGAACATTAATTCCTGAACAGAAAATGCTGTTTCCCATACATATCAAGCATGTGCAAATTTAAGTGGAGTAAATTCCCAATTACAGCATTTTCTAGGCGGAAAACAATATTTTCTATCCAGGAATTACTATCTCTGCATTGAGATATTATTTTTCCATCCAGAAAATACTGTTTCCTACGTAGAAAGTGCAAAACAACTGTGTGCAAATTTTGAAAAATCCTGAACTGTGAAAATTCTCATCAGTTCAGGGTTCTTCTCTTCAGGGTTTACCAACACTTGAAAACATGTTTTGTGGACCATTTACCAAATATGTTCAATATTCTTCCCAATCTGGATATTATTTCCCTTTGCAGGCCTTCAAAATAAGTTTTTCCAGCAAAAGGATATGATATATCTGAATTACTGTCTGTGTTGTGGATGAGTTCAGGAGCTGATCAAGTTGCGGATCTGGTGGTCCGCATCTTGTCAGCAGCATCCAGTTGCTAATCCCAGCTAGAACAGATTCATTGACTCAAATGTGCAACAGTGAGACAACACTTATGGAAAGTGTATTGACATACTCTCCATCTATCTAAGTTTGGGAGGAAGAGCCCCAGTTTAAACACTTCCATCCCACTTCCTCAGGTGTTTATTTATAATGTCCCAATTTCTCTTTCCATCTCCCACTTTTGATCCTCTTCCTGTTTAACTTCAGTTGCAACAAACTGGGTTCTAAGTGTAAAAGCTGTTTGCAGTCAATTAGGCCATTTCCGCACTACACTGTTATAGTGGTATTATTCCACTTTCAACGTCCTGTAGAATTCTGGGGTTTGTAGTTTACTAAGGCCAAAGAGCTCTCTGGCTGACAATTCTAAATGCCCCTCCCTAAACTGCAAACCCCAGGATTCCATAGGATGTTGGAAGTGGAATAATAGTACTATAACAGTGTAGTGCAGAAATGGCCAAAGTCTTTACTTGACTGTTGTACAATTGATTAAACATTGGTTAAATATTATGAATAGTTTAATTCCATTTTTAACGTTCACTTTTTGTATGTTTTAGCTGTATTGTTCTTTTATAAATTTTTTAATTTTTTTTTTTAATCTTAAGCTGCTTTGAGTCCCAACTTTGGGAGAAAGATGAGATTATTTTGCTACTACTACTGCTGCTGCTGCTGCTGCTGCTGCTGCTGCTACTACTACTATGCCATGCAAGGTTTAAAAATTAGTGCAAAAAGCTCAAATGATTGCTTCATAATTCCATATACTGCAAGACTGATTTATCTATTCTTTTAAAAATGTGGATGCCAGTGCATAAATTTTATTTCTTGTAAACAACTTTAAGTATTTGAACAAAAGTGAGGCAATTTAGGGGGATGGGAACTCTGAATAAATCATTCTGTCTGAAATTGCAGCTCCATCTCTCTCCCACACTGCCAGGTTGGTTCTGTTGGAAGGAGACTCCATCCATCTTGCCTGGCTGGGATGAAGATCCATTCTTCTGTCCATTTTGTGACAAGCAATTGGTTGGTTCCTGTGAATGATGCCATGAAGCTGCAGCTTGAAGAATTGGGGATTGAAGGAGCCAGGTCCTTCCTTTGGCTGGCCTGCCAATTGTTTATTGCTGTTGCATGTACATAATGGTCTGCTATTCACAACAGTTTGAAAAGTATTGGTTGCTAGGCTCCCTGTTCTGTCAAATTCAGTTTTTCATAGAGATTGGCTGTTTAATCTCTTCCCCCTACCCCTCACATCTTATTCGATCATTTCATGGTATTTTCGGGAGGCTTCAACACTGAACTTACAAAAAAAAGGGGGGGGCAGCCAATGTCATATAGAGTCAATGAACTGCAAAGATAACAAATTTTTGTTCTCATGCTCCACTAAGATGTCAACGTCAGCTCAACTATTTTGCATATATTTTTTTTCTATAGCCCAAGCTACTGTGGCTCAGCTAAGGATTGGTTCTATCATGTGAAAGTTTATTGAGAAGTACTGAAAATAAATAGAGTTTGGAAAAGATACTGTTTTGGATTACAACTCCTAGAATTCTCCTAGTCAGAATGACAAATGACCATGCTGGTTGAGAAGATTCTAGGAGTTGTTTTTACTGTGGCTGTGTCTCTTCCAGTTACTTCCGACTTATGGCAACCCTAAGATGAACCCATCATGAGCTTTTCTAGGAAAGATTTGTTCAGAGGGAGTTTGCCTTTGCCTTTCTCTAGGGCTGAAAGAGTGTGATTTGATGAAGGTCACCCAGTGGCTTCCCATGGCCAAAAAGAAATTCAAACTCTAGTCTCCACAGTCCTAGTCCAACACCTAGACTGCTAGAGCATGATGGCTGTGATCTGGCTGTAGTCTTATAAAAGTACTTTTTCCCCCAAGCTCTGACTGAGAAGGATTATGGTGTGTAAATGTTCTCAAGGGGAAAGAATGAAGTTCAATTGTACAACATCTGCTTTACCTGTGGAAATTCCTAAAGTCAATCTCTGATCTCTCTAGGTAGGGCTGAGAATGAATCCTGAAAGTCCTTTTAGGTCCATAGGCTGTATCAGCTTTCTCCCAGGTATATTGTACAGCAGTGCCCATCATCCTCAAATAGCATGACAGGTATCCCAGCATTATGGTCCCAACAGGGCTGGAAGGCACAAGGTTGGAGAAAGGTATTTTGTACAAACACTTTCAATGAAAGTTTAGTTGAAGGAAGGCATGTGGATTATTCTCCAAAAGCAACTGCTGCTCAGAACCAAAAGTTATTCAGTTCAGGGGAATGGATCAGCATTCAAGGATACAAACTGAGATAAGAGAATTGGCTGTTTATTGTTGGATTGAAAAACTGCACCTAACTACACTGAAACCAGATACAGAGCACCATTAAATGTCAGAAGTAATTGTTCCAAGATAATAAAATAAAAATTGTGTTGGGGAAAACACCACCAGAAAAGAGCAAAAGGCTTTGCTGCCACCAAAGTTTTCGTTAATTTATAGCCCTGAGCTATAAAGTATTTATATGATTTTGAAGTCTTATAGTTCCACAGTAGCAAAGCAGTTTCTCCCCATTTTTGATAATATAACTTCGTATCTCAATCATGGCTAGGTTTTATTGTTCTAAAGCTATACCTGATAGCTCTCCTTAAGACAGATAAGAGAGGATTTTGTGAGGCCAATAGGTGCCAGATACTTGATCTGAATTCTTAGATTTGCTTCTAATCCCCAAACCAACAAAAACATCAATATGATGATATGTAGATTGATGACTGAATGCACAGTGAAATGGCTGTTCAGTTGCTGAAGCTCAACCATGGTGGCTTGCTAGACATGTCATTGCCAGAAATATCAGTGCAATGTATGGGGCTGTTTCCATTGCATAGAACTTAGGATGTCAATTATGGAACTATTATTCCAAACTGCTGATTAGAGCTCCAGTTTGTATCTATATAGTTCATGCAGCAATGGTTTAAATTAAAAAAAAAAAAGCAGACTGTGACGGTGTGAGATGGAAGGGACTGTGTTTACCATGGCTTCTAGTCAGCTGAGTGAGTATCAGTTCCACAGTGACTGGAGTAATGGCAAGAGACAAGTAATTAATCATTTAGTTTGTAACAGAGAAGAGGCTGGTAGCAGAATCAGTAGGCTGCAGGCCAGTAATCCACAGGAGATTAGAGATCAAATACTAGAGAACATTCTTCCAAGAGAAGCCGATGATACTGGAGGCTCAGTTTTATAGCACAAGAAAAATGCTGCTCTGGAAACTGTTGTTGGAAACAGTACTTCTCAATAAACTCTGGAAACTTGTATTCAAGTCTGCAGTGGTGGAATCTAAACTCAAATGCAGACACAGTGGCCTAGATCCTAGTGTTAGTCTTGAGTAGAATAGACCACTTGAATCAGTTGGGTTTACCCCTGTTTTCTGCAGTTAATTTAATGAGTCTACTCTAGTTGAGACTAACTAACAACATTCTAGCCAAGTATGTGCTTGGACCTTATAATGATGTGGTCAGGGGAGAAATTAGATTATTATGAATAGTTTGTGATTGTGTGTGATTTATTGTGTAATTCTTTCCTGGCCTGGGGATTCAGCAAATAGTTATCACATACAGTAACTGTTTCACAAGAGGAGAAAAAAAGACCCAGAATGTGATGATGAAGAAATTAGAACTTAATCACAACATCCAAATATGATTCTTTTTGTCACTGGTGCACTGATTTCCCATTATGTACAGTGGTGTAATAAAATGGTATCCCTTATATAAAATGGCAAAAATCAAACTTTACTTTTTGCTTTTTTTTTCCCACAGCGGCAGCTGTGAATCCGTGGGTACAGAATCTGTGGATATGGAGGGCCAACAGTGTTTAGTACTGATCTCTTTCCACTTGGACAGCTCCTTTTTCTCTAGTAGCTCGGCCCCTTTCAGATCCCAGGAAAAGTAAAACAATACACCTGAGTCTAACTTACCACAAAGGCTCTAAAATGACAAACTGTAAAAAGTCCCTCTTGAATATTTTATCCAATGGCACACTTTATGCTTGATAAAAACAATTTTCTGTTCTATAAAAATATCAGTTAATCCCAAGCAGAATAGACCCACTAAACAGATGTAGCTTCTACAAGGGTCAATCGGTCTATTCTAGTTGGGTATAATAACTGGACTTAGGCAATTATATCCCATGAAAGAAGCATCCCTCCCACACAAGTAATCTGTTTTTTTTTTCCTGTAGCTTTGTTTTGTTTTTGATGGTGTATACTGAATTTTGGGGTTTAGCTTTTATACTGCACTATTGACCTAGGAGATTGCTATTGATTTTTGATATAAAAACATCAAAAGACATTTCACCTTCAGCAAATAGAATGCTTGTGTACATTACATGACACCACATGAGAGGGGAAGATAGTGGAAACAGTCTTCAAATATCATGGCTCTCGCCTCTTACATCTTTGGCTTTGCAGTATTATGAGAGATACTTAGAATGTTGTCCTAGGAAGGTTTAGAGTAGTTCCCTAAATACCTCACCAAATTACAAGTACCAGGATTCTGTGGGAAGGAGCCATGATAGTTTAATTGTTATCGAACTGCTATAATTGTGTCGTGCGAATAGACTCTTAGAATGTCCAAGTTAGATCCAGCATATACACCTGTCTCTGTCTTTTCACACCCACACACAAAATTTAGCAAAACCATATCTCTGTTTGGATTTCAAAGTGTGAAGAGGAGATGGTACTGCGTGTTCCTCCTTTTTTTGACAGGGTGAGGCTGAAGTAAAACCAAAACCACATTCAAGCAAATGTGGTTGCAGTGCCCAAATAGTTGGAAATGTTTAATACTCTGGTCCCCCAGTCCTATGGAGTGCTGTAACACAGTGTGTTCAGCTTACACACAGGAGCATAGAGTCTTAGAGTTGGAAGGGCATCCAAGGGTCATCTAGTCCAACTCCCCCAGCATGCAGGAATACACAACTAAAAGCATTCTTGAAAGGTGCCGATCCAACCTCTGTTTAAAGATCTCCAAAGATGGAAATTCCACCACTCTCTGAGGCACTCTAGTCCGCTCTTGAACAACTCTTACAGGAAAGACATTCTCCCTAAGGTTTCGGTGGATTTTTTCCCCCCTTGTACTTTGTACCATTGGTTTGTGTTCTGCAATATGCATCGCAGTTATGCTTTATATCTCCATTATCAGCCTGGCGAGGCCGTGGATGGAGTGGAGGTGACAGACCACCTCTTTCCCACAGGTTGGAATCTCAGTGCCCAGTTAGGGCAAGAGATCTTAGGTCCCAAGTTCAGATTCCAAGTAGAAAGAAGGGCTGCCATGTAAAACTGTATTTTCAGAAGCTTGTGACCTCTCCAAACAGCATCCTTTTAAAAGTCTGAATAAAAGCAGACCCATAAAAAGAAAAAAATAGCTGCAAGACAGCCATATAGATTGACTGAAGTGTATATTTCACTGCTGAAGAGGTGATTTCGATGCAGAATGTGTCTTCTTAGCTTTGTCTTTTAGAGCAAAAGGTTAACTCAACAACTCATGAACTTTGATAGTTTCAAACAATTAAGGAAATTGCTTAATATTTGAATATAACTGTCATTTATTGCATCATTGGGGGGAATGGTCTAGCTGGGGTGCTTTGGCTATAGCTGAGAGCAGAGTGGATGGATGTGTCATCAAATGTTACATTTCTTGGCAGCCCAATAACTTTTTTTAAAAATGGAACTAAGATATTGAAGTAGAAGGTGAAAAGTCACTCATAGTTCAAATTACATTTTTGATCTGACATTTCTGGGAGGATAATTTGCACAGTAATATGCTTTTGAATGCACAACCTGGCTGATTGCTCTTCAGCAGTTTTGGCCACCTTTGGGAAGAAGCCATTTGCTGCTACCACTCTTAGAAGCAAATCATACCACCAGCAGTCTTAGGCTTCCATGTTAATGGGGTACAGAATCCACTCCAAGTTTTAGTTGGAACCTTAACATCTCAGCTACACCCTTCCCAAATTTAGATTCAGTGCCTCGGATAGTTCCTATAAAAATCAGAGGAAAAGTGGATTCACCATGCCATTGACACCAAGCTCTACTAACCTGTGCACTAAAGATTTGCACTGTTCACCCATTGTTTTTTGACCTAATGCCCTAAAGGGCTTTGCACCTGGGTAAGAGAACTGCAGTTAATTAAAAGTACCATACAAGATAACATATCACACTGCACCATTTGGCTTGGAAGTTCTCCATAGGAAATCACATATTCTGTGCACTGACTGGTTTTTCCCAGATGTTTAGGCACAGATCTTACCCAGACCCTATCTGCTGTTTTTAACTAATTAAAAACCTATTAAGTTATCAATTAAGTTGGGAATTTTCCAGCTTTTCTACATAATGTGTGCTATTTTCCAGCTTCATTCTGGTAACACTTTTTAGCAGAGGCATTTAACTAAAATTTTAAGGGCAGTATAATACCAACTTATCAGTTGCTTTCCACCCATCTAGCATAAATGTAATCAAATTAGATGTTTTAGCTTATTGAAAATTATATCTCTTTCCCAATAACCTTCATATCTCTGGTGATACCTGGGATTGAACCTAGGGACTTCTGCACACAAAATTGTAGGCCCTTCCCTGTTTAGTTACTTGCATTTCTATGTACAATTGCATGAAAGCAGCCT
The DNA here is from genome assembly GCA_030412105.1 of Cyclura pinguis. Lineage (NCBI taxonomy): Eukaryota > Metazoa > Chordata > Lepidosauria > Squamata > Iguanidae > Cyclura > Cyclura pinguis. The sequence continues at coordinate 128,320,594 of CM059599.1, forward strand.
CCTAGCAAGGTTCAGAATTTGAGCTCCTGAGGCAAAGGCAACCAGTCAGCACCAACATTACTAATAGATTCTAATGAACTACTTAGTAGAAATGTGCTTTCTAGAAAATTGGGGTCACTATCTTTCTCTGCAAAGCAAATACAGCATGAGAACATCGACCATTAGTGTCATTTCTATAATATAGGTGCAAAAATTAATATGAAAAGTGAGAATGATCCTTCTGTTTTTTTCCCCTAGATCTAAAATCAAGAGGGAAATCTGTTATAAGCTGTGTTTGTGTTGATGAAAACATCCATGGGTTATATTACTTCACACTTTCTAATTCTTCAAACAGTACAGGGCCTGTGGACTGATTTTGCCTCCTTGTGAGTACAGTGGAGACTTGGAACATTTATAAACAGCGCTAGAGAGTATCGCATTTTCCTAATGAAGTACCTTGGCAACTAGTTCCTTTTGAGGACAACAAGCTGGAACAGAGATACTTTTTTTGCCTGTGATGGCCATGGCTGTACTTTACTTTTCAGTGGAATGAGAAGCTGTGCCACCCTGTTATTTATTGTTGTGTCTGTTTTGTCCTGCTTTTGTCTGCCCAGTAGGAAGGGGAAGAAGAGGGGTCACATTGGCACTGTAGTCTTCTGCTGCAACCGAAAACAAAGATGAGCGAGAGGGAAAAGAAGGGAGAGACAGAGCACATATAACTAGGGAGAAGACAGGAGACACATTTACAATATGAGCTACATTAGCTAGAGTGTTATTATTGCACTTTCAACATCCTGTGGAATCCTGGGGTTTGCAGTTCAGGGAGGGGCCTTTAGGATTCCCAGCCAGAGAGCTCTTGGACCTCAGTAAACTACAAACCCCAGAATTCCACAGGAGGTTGAAAGTGGAAAAATAGCACTATAACAGTGTTGGACGGGAATGGCCTAAGTCGACCTCATTATATCCCAACTAGATCTCATTGCATACTGATCTAGACTAACACGGCTATGTCTTTGAAATGTTCAGAATGTCAGCCTTAGTTGGTATGCCATCAGTTCCTGGTGATTTATTTCTCCCAAGTGCAGTCATCAATCCCTCTTAATCAACCTGTCTTAGGCCATTTCCATACTACACTGTTACAGTGCTATTATTCCACCTCCAGCATCCTGTGGAATCCTGGGATTTGCAGTTTAGGGAGGGGCATTTAGAATTCTCAGCCAGAGAGCTCTTTGGCCTTGGTAAACTATAAGCCCCAGAATTCCACAGGATGTTGAAAGTGGAATAATGGCACTATAACAGTGTAGTGTGCAAATGGCCAGAGATTCCAGTTAGCAGGAAATCTTTTTTTTTTTTTTTTAAATCTAGAAAGTTAGCCTGTTTTTTCTGCCTTCCTCCATTCTGCCTGGTCCTGAACAAGACAGATACATTCTGTGTGTGAGTGTGTGGGAAAAAGAGAGAGAGGAATGATGATGGGTGGAAGAAGAGAAGGTAGGTTGGAGAAAAGGAGTATGGTCTTCTGCAGTCACCAGAAGGAGAAGGGGAGGGGAGCAACTAAGGCCATTTCCGCACTGGCCTGTTATAGTGCGATTATTCCACTTTCAACATCCTATGGAATCCTGGGGTTTGCAGTTTCGGGAGGGGCCTACTGGCCCCTCCCGAAACTGCAAACCCCAGGATTCCATAAGATGTTGAAAGTGGAATAATCGCACTATAACAGGCTAGTGCGGAAATGGCCTAAGGTTGTGGAGATACATGAGACACACTGACAACATGAGTTGCGCTACATATTCAATTTTAGTAAGACTTAAGAAGAACATTTGAAAATGTCAAGCTGCCTTTTCAGCCTTCATTTGTTCTTCCTGACCCTAAACGAGAGAGAGAGAGAGAGAGAGAGATTCTGGGGGCAGGAGGAAGACATGGGTAGGGATGACTGCTGCCACCACCAAAGTCTGCCACAGAAACACGCTGTGGAAGGAAGAGAGTCAGATAGAATGCATAAGGAGGGTTAGGCTAAGTGGGAGGAGGGCTGTTTTGCCAGGCTGAGTGCCCCAAAAATAACCCAAGAGCATTTCCTTCTAATTTTGAATGGCACAATAGTTAACTGCAGTGGTGGCTCCTTAGTAATGAGAGATGTGGGCAGTTGCTTGACTATAGAGTAATGCCGTGTCCTTCATCCCATCCAAACTCCTACCCAGCACATCCTTGGCATTTTCTTTCAAGGGACTTTCAACTCAGTGTTGCCTACTACAACACTGGGCTGGAGAAAATTTAGTAGCAAGCAGTACCTACAAAAAGTCCCAGGTTTAGTCACCAGCATTTCTAGATAGGGCCTGGAAAGATTCCTATCTGAAACCCAGAGATGTTGCCAGTCAGTGGAGACAGGATTGAACTAGAGGGGGCTGGTTCCCTGGCCTGGCGTGAGGGAGCTTCTTAAGTACTGCTCTTTTCACTGACTTCATTCCAAAATCCAAAGTGTTTCTTTTTGAGCAATGTGGATTGCTATGTAGTAACAGCCAGCAGCTATGAACAGATGAGCAATGGCAAGTATTTTGAACAGCGAGTGAGCAATATTCATTTAAACTAATGGACGCCAGTGCCCGTATAACCGTTATCAGTGGTGTACATTGGGGATTCTAGTATAACTTGCTAAGATGCATGGGTAAAAAGCACAGCTTGGAAAAGTTACTCTGACTGCAACTTACATAAACCCCTAGCCTGCATGATGGCTGAGAGACTATGGGAATTGTGACTTCCCAAAATAATTTTGAAGCATTGATGTAAAGCATGTGGGATAAGAAAACCCTGTTAAAGTCTGTAGCATACAGTTTATCTACTTTTCTGGAACATGACCAGAAACTGGAAAGATTACATTTTGGATTACAAATCCCAAGCTTTTCCCCTCCCTCCATCCCCTCTCATGCTTCTCTCTTCATAGTTATTTGCATCATTACTTAACACAATTAGTATCAGTCATAGTTTTGGCCCTCAGTTTTAAGGAAAGATATTTGTAGTAAGTAAACTAATTAGAAAAATAGTTAGTAAACTAATTAGAAAAACTCCTCTTAAAACTAGAGAAATTAGAAAAATTCCTCTTAAAAACTAAGAGGAAAATAATTTCCAAGTAGATTATAGCCAGGAGAAGAATATGAATGGAAAAAAAAAAAAAGAAAAGAAAAGAAAAAAGAAAAAAAGCCATCATCAAATATTTGCAAATATTATGCTGCCTACATACTACTTAAGGGTATTGCTGAATGTTTAAAATTCCTCCCCTCTCCTCCTTTGTTCTTTTAATTCATTATGGATTAAATAAACCAGCTTGAATTACGTATCCTCTCTGCAATGCAATCAAGCTGGTATTTTTATAATATGACTACCTGCTCTGCCATAGATGGTAGAGAGGGAAGGACTATTGTGAAGATCACACCCATTTGACTACTGGATGCAAAAAGCCTTTTGTTCCTATATTTGTTTAAATGAGAGAAATAATAATACATATTCAATTATATAAATGTAATGTATGTAGCTGCGTGTGTTTTTTTAAAATGAACATTTTACAAAATATACTAAGAGGAAATGTACCCATCTGCACCTTAGTTTTTTAATTCTCCAAAGCTTATGTATGCCTCAGAAATTTAGCTTCTCTCCTTTCATTGCAGCATTAATGTGACCACTAATTCCCCCCGCCTACAAAAAAACCCCAGGTGTCAGGTTGTTTGTGATTCACTGTAGTAGAGCTCATTCAGGTACTATTGGGCAAATGTCCAGCGTCTTAGATCATATGGAAAAAATCCAGGACCTGAATTGATGTGGGGCCATGATAGGCCTGTTTCACTCACTCACAATGCAGATCAGTTTCAAGTGAGTCCAGAATAGACTCTCATTTCCATTTGACATCACTGTCCTGAACCACTGCAATTATAAACAGCAACCTTCCCCAGCCTGGTGTGCTCTGGATATGTTGGACTAATGTTTATGGCAGCCAGGGATGATAGTTGTTGCAGCCCAATACATCTGGAGAACATCAGGGTGGGGAATTTTGGGTGACAGCAACAGACTGTGGATTATTTCTGTCAAAGCAGCAAAGACAGAATTTTGAGAATGTGTTTGTTTGCTTTAGATGGGATTGTGTGCATGAACATATACACATACTTGGAGAGAAGGAGAAAATGGGTCCTAGTGGTATCTTGATCTTGGTGGTGGAACCTCAGTGGGGACACCAGAGATACAGGAGATTCTTATATTTGTAAGTTGATATTTGGTATCAAATGTCTTCCAGCAAGAATTCCTCAGGACATGTCCTCACCCCTGACCATAGAAGAGAAGCCTGCATGATATCTTCTCCATTGAGCAGGACAACCAAGGCAAATATTGTTGTAAAAGAGAGAACAACAGAAGGAAAAGCACAGGAATCAAGTGGAGAAATGTAGCTGCCTGGATAAATCAGACTGCTGATCTCTTAGGACTCTCTCAGTATCTTCATCTGCACCTATCCTCAGGGGAGATAATGACTCTAAATGGATACTGTTAGTGGAGTGGACTGGCAAAATAAGTTATCATTTCATAATTCATTTGCTAGTGACTTTTCCAGCTGCATGTCACCTCTATGACTCTTATATATTTTAACCTCATTACTTTCCATCATTTACTGGTATTGAGTCTATCAGTTATGATAAGCAAACCTTTATGTTGCAATTAATGGTTCTGTTTAGTAAATTATTAGTCCAGGCATAATTCATAACCTGCTCTCGGTCATCTTGGTCATCTGCTTGAAAGATCAAACAACACACTCTGACAGCAAAAGGAAAGTGTCACTTCAAAAATCATACAATGCTTCATAACGTTAAGAGCCACAATCAAGTACAGAGTGATTCATTGTTACGTCTGCAGTCCCACATACCTTGACTTGGGAGGAGATCCCATGGAACTTCTAGATAGGCTTGTACAGCAGGACTGGGGAGCCGATGGCAGTTCAGATGCTGATGCGGTACAATGCTCTTCATGCCTCATCCATGGCCAGGCTGGCAGGAGTTGATAGGAACAGAAGTCTCATAACATCTGGAGGGCTACAGGTTACCTAGCCTCAGTCTTTGGGACTGTACTCTCATTTGTGTTGATTTTAGTGGTGTTTAAGTACGTATAAGATGGATTGGTGCCAAAAAGTGTAATAATGATGACTGGAATGTTAATTTATGGCATGCATTTGTGCAGATCTTGAAAAGGTACTTATTTGGACTAGAGCTCCCACTGGCCATGCTGGCTAAGGGATTGATTGTATGGTCTGTAGCTCATGCCCCCCCCCCCCGCAAATCTTTTTCAAGCTTTTGGGCATTTGTCAGCAAGAATCTACTGCATCAGCTGTGTTATATGGACAGATAAGGTTGTGAGTGAAGGAAAAACAAGTTTAAGTGAGGTGAAGTCTAAAAATACAAAGAAAGTATCCAAATCCTCTCAAAGAACTGACTAAGTTGTTAAACAACTGAACACTTTATACACCCACAGCAGCTTGGCTGATGAATGCCAGAGGCTTTGCTGCCATGAACTCAAAACAACACAGATGACGTCTTAGACTTAAAAGATGAGTAGCTGTAATGAATGGATGGCAGTTTTGACATCAAAAATTTCAGCATCATGCCCAGCACAGTTCCTTTAAATGCTGACATATGGGCTTATGACATGTGCATAGGGAAGATGAGCTGACAGGAAAAGCTGAACTCACTAGGAACACTTTTGAGCTTGGCAACATTGAAAGCATGATTCATCACTTTATCATGAACCCAGTATTTCAGTGCTGTCATTTGTAGTTGTTAACTGCTGTCATGTTGACTTTGCTATAAGTCAAAGTCTGATCCTATGGATGAGAAACCTCCAGGTCACTCTATCCTCAACTGCCCTGCTCAGGTCTTGCAGATTCAGGGATGTGGCTTCCTTGATTGAGTCTAGCCATCTGTAATGCGGTCTTCCTCTTTTCCTATTGCCTTCTTTATTGTCTTTCAAGCTTTAATGAGTCATGTCTTCTCATGATATGGCCAAAGTATGACAGACTCATTTTAGTAACCTTGGCTTCTAGGGACACCACAGGCTTGATTCACTTGAGGACCCATTTATTTGTTTTTTGAGCAGTCTAGGCTATGCGTAGAACTCTTCTGCAGCACCACACTTCAAATGAGCTGATTTTCTTCCTATCAGCTTTCTTCACTGTCCAGCTTTCACAACCATATACACAAATTGGAAAGATGATGGCATGGACAATCTTAACTTTAGTATTCAGTGATATATCTTTATACTTGAGGATCCTGTATAGTTCCTTCATAGCTGTCCTTCCAAGTCTAAGGCCATTTCTGTACAACACTGTTATAGTGCTATTATTCCATTTTCAACAGCCTGTGGAATTCTGGGGTTAGTAGTTAACTGAGGCCCAAGAGCTCTCTGGCTGAGAATTTTAAATGCCCCTCCTTAAAGTGCAAAGCCCAAGATTCCATAGGATGTTGGAAGTGGAATAATGGCACTATAATAGTGTAGTGCAGAAAGACCTTTAGTCTTCTAATTTCTTGACTGCAGCCTTCACTCTGATTAATGATTGAGCCAAAGTATGGAAAATCTTGAAATATTTCAATGTCTTTATTATTTGCTTTAAAATTATGTAAATCATCTGTGGTCATTATTTTTGTTTTCTTAATGTTGAACTGTAAATCAGTCTTTGCAAATTCTGCCTTGACTTTCTTTAGTAATCATTCAGAGTCTGCTGTTTTCTGCTAGTAGTATGATGTTATCTGTATATTTTAAATTGTTGACCTTCCTTCTTCCAGTTTTCATACTTCCTTCCTCCAAGTCTAATGGTGTTTTATGTATACGTTCAACATACAAGTTAAGCAGATAGGGTGATAAAATGCTGCCTTGCCTGACCCCCTTGTAAATTGGAAAACATACCATTTCTCCGTATTCTCTGTATTCTGTCCTAATAGAATCCCTTGTCCTGAGTACAGGTTACACATGAAGACAGTAAAATGTTGTGGCACACCCATTTCTTTAAGAACGATTTATAGTTTCCTATGATCTACACAATCAAAGGCTTTGCTATAATCTGTGAAGCACAGACTGGTTTTCTTTTGAAATTCTTTGGTGCGTTCCATTATCCAGCATATGTTTGCTATATGACCCCTAGTGCCTTTTCCTTTCCTGAACCCAGCTTTGACATATATGGTAGCTCCATATGTGGTTGAAATCTTTGTTGTAGAATTTTGAGCATCACTTTGCTTGCAGGGGAAATTAATGCAGTGATTCTCTGGTTAATGCAATCTCTAATGTCCCCATTTGTTACCCCAAAACGTGGGTGCCTCTCCAAGGATCCTGACCACATCCTCAGGCTGCAAAAATTAAACACTGGACAAACAGGAACCAAGGTTACATCCATTGGCACTGTATTAACAGCATCCAAACTGAAGTGGATCTGAGCAATTTTATATGCAAAGTGCCATGCAAATTCCTTGCAGTGAGTGGGTTGTCAAGTGGTCTTCATTTTCTACTTGGATTTAGCTAGGAGATTTATGCTTTAAGTAACATCAGTAGAGTTTTCCATGTAACTAATTTGGCTTAATATTATTGCATGATACACTCTCTCAGCTTCAGGGGAAGGAAAACACAAACCCTCTGAACAAATCTTGCTAAGAAAACTCTGTGGTAGCTTCACCTTAAGTTCACTGTAAGTTCAACAAAATCTGAACAGTCACACATTCTCCATCTTTTCCTTATAGCTAAAGGTTTTTCTGGCAGTTTAGACATCTTACCTGTCCCCCCTCTTTGCCCGGAATAGTTCCACTGAAAATGCTTGGCCTAGAAGTGGCACTCATCTGCACATTCATCTACCTAGAATTATGATGCATTTCACCTTTCAAAACCACCTGCCCACCTCAAACTGCACATAACAGATCACAGCCCCTGACTGTTGTTCAAAAATTTGTTTTGTGGTATTACACGGAGAACTGTTGAAGGCAGAAAAGGCAGGTGGATAGAAGATCTTTAAAAGCACTGCCTGCCTCCACTCCTGCCTTATTACTATCTGGCTTATTTTCTTTTCAAAGGCCACTTTCTGCTGGCATTTCTTTTTATCTTCAGAGAAGCAAACTCATTTCATGAGCCTTAAGAAAATGGCTCCCCTTCCACATAATTTCAACAAGCAGGTCATTATTGCTTACAATTTATAAACTGTAGGTTATAAACAGAAAAATGCATTACTACATCTTATATGACTTTTGCCATCCCTCCCACAATCTAAAATCTGCTTCTCATGTTTTTCATTTTTTAAAAAATCCATTTCTTTTCTGCCCTCTCTCAAGAATAAGTTACAATAGAGAGACAAGAAGAAGCTGCAGTGGCTCTCTAGTGTTTCAGGGTTCCTTCTTTTGGAGATGCCCAGCATTGCCCAGTGGTCATCACTGAAAAACTAACCAGGTTCAATCCTGCTTAGTTTTCAAAACCAGAAAAGATTAGATGTGCTCAGGTGGAAACAGGTTACATTACTCTATTATCTTACTCTCTCATTTATTCTTCACAACAGTCCTGTTAATCAGAGTAGATTGCAAGACCTCCAGTCAAAAGTCTCACTGACTTTAGACAGATAGCTTCACTGATTTTTACTGAGAATGAGAATCTCATTATCTAACACAGAGAGTTTAGCTCACGCTTAGTCTTCTCTTAGTCAAATGAGCACGTCCTTAAAATGCTGAGCTTTGGCTGGATTGCACCTATAATAACTTGTCTAGTGAACTTCCTGGCTATGTAACAATTTCAGTGTGGGTCTCCCACATCATAACATAATCCAGCACCTTCTCTCACAAACATTTTAGGTAATGACAGACCTTTTCACTTTCTCCCCAATCCACACTTACAATCCCCTGCTATTCCAACATGTGGGTTGGATGAGTGGTGTTGATTTCTAAGCAGTCGCCTGCTGTGAGGTTAGTGAAGGGCAGGTGAAATGGGACTACAGATTCCAGTGTTCAATATGATAAATGTACATGAGTGGAATCAAGGGAGTTTTTTCCCTGAATAAGGGCTGAGTAGTTTCATAAATACCAAACCAGTTCCAAATAAAGCTGAGGGGACTATTCCCCTCCACTTTTTTTAAAAAACAAACCTAGCTAGCAATCTGAAAGGTCACAGGAATACACAGCTTTCCATAAGCTTAATGCATTTATATGTCCAGAGCAGGCCAGTATCCTCATTAGCACTAACTGCTTCCACAGATTGCAGAATATCAATAGCTGGCCCATGATGGTGTTATTTTCCTGTCATATGTCAGCCATATCAAATGTAAGAACCTTGTTTTTCAGTGGTTGGAAAGAAAGTACTAACAAGACATCCCAGAGAGAGAAATACTGTGGTACCGGAATTCAAAACATGGCACTTAAAACAAGATTTGTAGGAAAACAATGTAGTATTCTACTGAGAGAAGCATGCACAGACAGGGAAAGTAAGTGTGTGTGTGTCTGTGTGTCAATATCTGTGTCTGTCTAGAAATCCTAAGCCCTGCAAAAAGGATAAAAAAGAAGTCCTGGCAATAAAGGTTTTGCTGTTCCTGTAAACCAAAGCAGTAGGTTCCAGGGGCACTATGGTGCTAACAATGGGTTGGATCCAGAGTAATGCTTAGTGCATGCCCTCCAACAACTCACAGATGAAAAGCCAGACATCTGTGGCCAAGCAATATTAGAATGCAATCCAGATGACAAAAGCTATTGATGACGAAGAACATACAAGCTAGGAGAGGTTACAAGGGACTTGCTTTTGCCTGGACCTATTGAGAAAGGCAAGATTCCACCCCCTCCTCTCCGCTTCTCTCTCTTGCACCCACTAAGTTAATTGAGTGCAAACAACTTTTGCACTTTGAACTCAATTTGAAGAAACTGAAGTAATCTGAGGACAAAGGAGCAAAGTGAGAAGAGCAGAGAGAATGACCCAAAATCATTTTAACAACAGTTGAAAAAAGTAGGGTGGCCAAGGATTAACTGAGAGTCTTCCTGCCAAATTGGGACAGTGAAGTTCTGTTGAAGGAAGTGGACAGGAAGGTATTCTTTGCTGTATCCCTGTATTTCTTTACGACTGTTCTGGAGAGGTGATTGAGGGGGCTCTATGGGAAAAGGTGCATTGGAGAAGAATGCCCTCTCCCCCTTACTTTAATAGAAAGTCCATCTTTAATTCTAGTCTCTTCTCAAACAGCTGGTTCGGATCTGACCCGATATAAGGATCTGCCTCTTAATTTGTTCTTTTCAGAAGACATTCACTTACTCCAATTAAGAAGAAGTTATTTGTGCTTAACTTCCACTGAATTTAATTGGGCTTGATTGAACTATGTTTAACTTGTCCCAATGGGACAAGTGCAGCTAACTTTTCCTGGATTGTATTGTTACTCAAGGCTTGTTACACTAACGATCAGCTTCCAGCATTCCTGCCACATCTTTATAATTAATGGCCATGACAGACCGTAATTATGGCAAAAATGACACAAATTTTATATGCTGTTAACAATCAGTATAAAATTTTCCTAAACTCTTGTTGTAATTGAGATTGCAGTTTCAGGATTCATCTCGCGTCAGCATTAGGAGGCAGAAGCAAGCTTTGAAACAATTGCAATATTTAGATAGCTCCTATTAAAATGAATGAAATGAAATTTTATCATATCAAAGTGTTTAGGTAAGTAGGTTTGCTTGCTTGTTTGCTGAAGTGGGGATCCTCTACTACACCTGGACATTCTGCACTTGAGTTGAAATCCTGATTTTTCAGGCTTCCAAGTGGCTGAAGATAATGGTTGTCTTGGATGCCATATTGGAAGAAGGGCAGGGCATTACACACATACACATAGTGGTAAAGGTTGCGTTATACTTCACAGATTTCCACTGAATTCAATATATGGTTAAAAGATGCTTTGCATAGAAATAGTGACATTTGTTGCTCCATAATACTTGCTGGCATAAAAGTTTCAGACAAGCAAAAGCTGCTCATGGAAAAAGAAGCCTTGAAAGACAAAACGTAGTCAGATTTCTCTTGCTTTATTAAAGATATAAAACTTAGTTAAATCCCAGTGGCAATTAATGTTAAAAGTCTGAACATTTTAATATGATCTAGTAGACAGAATCTGTCTGAAACCTTAAAATACAGCTACATATCTGAGTATTTTACAGCAAAGTTCTTACATTTGCTAGAAGAAGAGAGTCATTTGGGATCCACTTTATTGCCTCAACATTCCCTTTCTGTAATGCTGAAAACCACTTCTTGCAAATCAAGCTTTTGGTTCCACACTCTGAATACAAAACCCTCGAATTCTGCAGGAGTTCTGCCTCTTAGCTGAGGAAAAAATAATATAGTGGCAGTAAGAAGGCTTCCTAACACGATATTCCAGATCTTTTCACAAGGGGGCAGGAGGAACGTATGGACATGTCACTGTCCCAATACAGAAAATGCAGAATTGTTTTTGTAAAAAATGTTATCCTCAGGCTTTCTGTTCATCTGTACAGTAGGCTTTCGATCAACACTGAGGATGATGGGAACTGATCTCCAATACAGCTGGCGGTTGCTGCGTAGGGGAAGGCTGCCATAGAGAAATGGGACCTGATCATGCATACTGCTGTGTGGCTATTAGTCTAACAGTCACGGCTGAGAGATGTCAGTACAGTGGGTCCTCCGTATATGCGACCTCTGGATCTGCGAATTTAAGTGATCTCAGAGTGTTGCATTTTTACCTAAAACAGCAGCAACAAGAGCGTGGATGTGCTGAAGTGTCCATGTATATATCACTGCCATTTAATAATATAAGATGTGAGCATTCACAATTTTTCCCATTCGTGGGGGATCCTGGAATGGAACCCCCACAGATACGGAAGGTCCACTGTATGTTGCCATATGTTTCTGGCGCAAAAGAAATGAGAAATAGGAAGGTGAAATATCAAGGGAGTGGACTTTGGTGTGTGTGTTTTTGTGCTTTCAAGTCACCTGTTGCCTTCCCTCTAACTATCCTGGTTTGGTGGGGACAGATCAATTAATCCTTTGTTGTCTTGCTTTTCCAGCTGCTTTTAAAAGATCAAAGTTTCTCTCTCCTTCTCCCACTTTCCCTCTTCATCCTCAGCATCAGTGGCTGCAAACTGAGTTCCAAGTGCTAAATTTGCACTCAACTAACTCAGCAGAAGGAAGAGAAGGGGTAGGTGGGTGGGAGGGTCAGGCAAAAGCAAAATGCTGCAGCCTGTCCCAGCTTGTGTCCTTAATAAATTTTGTCAAGTAGACTACTCTCTGATGTTGCTACGTGTGTCCTGATTTTCATCTGTGAAACGCTGAAGGGTATGCTATTAATCTATGCTGAATGCACGAACTTCATAATGTTTTCTTAGGCAAGGAATACTCAGAAGTGGCTTGCCATTGCCTTCCTCTGAAATAAAACCTACAGGACCTGGTATTCATTGGCAGTCTTCCATCCAAATACTAACCAAGCTGACTCTGCTTAGCTTGGGATCTGGTGTTTTTAGGCATAGCACCTGCTAGTCCTTGGCAATCTCCCATCCACATACCAACCAGGCCCAACCCTGCTTAGCTTCCACTATCAGACAGAATCTGGTGCTTTCAGAGTATTTAGATCGTTACTGATTTTGGTACCATCATACATTTCAGCCTCCCTGCCAAGGTAAATGACTTTACATAAACTTAAATTTTAAAATCTTTTAAAGAAAAAGCTTTTGGGAGTCTGCTGTATTGCTTTAATTGTACTGCTTTCAAACTGTTTTTCATTATTTTTAATTGTATGTTTTAAATTGTTTTAATAGTAAAATTGTTTATTTCAATGTTGATCTTTTCTATGTTTTTAGCTGTACTGTACTCATTTTAATTTGTAAGCCTCCTGGAGTCTCATTTTTGGAGAAAAAGCAGGATATGAATAAAGTTAACAATAACAACAATATTAAAGTTGAAAAGGATAAAATAACAGGCACATGTTGATTCGAGAGAACTGCCCACGAATGGGACTGTATGTAACATTGTAAGATGGACCTTTCCTCACAGCTTGCTAACAAGATTTAACTGTGATTTAACTGTGAGGTTGAAATTTAACTGTATTTTAGTTCTGTGTAGCTTTTGTAGCTTGTATTGGTTTATAATATTGTATGTTGATACTGTATTTGCTTGCTTGACAACTGGCCAGAGAACCTATGCAAACAGGCTGCTACACAGAAGTGAATCAGTAATGGCTGCCATGAGCTACCTCAAAGTAAGTACCTGATACTCCAAAAGCACAACACTGGCCAGCCACAAATCTTGATGCAGCCTAGCAACCTGGTGTTAGGGTCTACCTGTACTTGAAGCCCCCTAGCCACCCCTCAGTTTGTGTAGATCCAGACAGGCATAAAAAGTGATGCATTGCACACTAACTGTGAAGGCTGCACGGCACTGCTATCACTATCCTCAGTTTTAGCTTAGGGACACCACTCATAAAAAGCAGGGCTCAAACATCCTCAACTCAAATACAGTGAAACTGGGGCCATTTCCGCACTAGACTGTTATAGTGCTATTAGTAAATTGCAAACCCCAGGATTCCATAGGATGTTGAAAGTGGAATAATAGCATTATAATAGCACTGATAGCACTATAACAGTCTAGTATGGAAATGGCCTGGGTCAAGTTTTAGTTGATAACTTTACACCTACTCTTTGTAATGTACTGGCAACTGTATCATTTCCTCTATTTTACTTTATTATTACTTTTTATCATGTTCTATTTATTATTATTTATTCATTTCCTTTATATAGCCTACCTTCAGTGCACTCAAGGCGGTGCATGTAGCTCTTTACTTTACCACTTTATTTTCATAGTAGCAATGTATCTCAAGCTGAAGGAGAAAGTGACTTGCCCAAGATCATACAAGGAGTTTTGTGGTTCGGTAAAGATTTCCCAAGTCCTGGTCCAACACTCTAAGCATTACGTCACCGTAACTCTGTAGTAAAGTTAGTCCTCCACATTCACTAGGGTGAGGGGCAAAAGACCCTGCAAAAAGGGAAAAACTGCAAATATCAAAATGTGTGTGTCTGTGGGAAGGGGACTGGAAAGAGTGGGCACCTAGGGTCCAAACCAGGTCAGGGAATGGAGAGGGAAAGAAGGTGTGTTCACATGGTGGCTCTATACTTTCTCTTTCACCCATCTTTTTTCTTGGGTGCGTAGGGGGCATTGGGAGAGGGGTTTGTGGTACTGGGAAATTGGGCTGTGAGCCATCCTTAGCTGGCCAAGCAGTGGCTGGTGGAGGAGGACCACGGGTGGGTTTCTAAACGGCTGCAAGGCCTGATTAGAGCTGCCAAGAGGGAAAGTTTCCCCTGAAAAAAAGTGCCTGATGTGGGGGGGAGCAGGGTTGGGAAAACTCACAAATAATCAAATCTGTGAAAGTGAAACCCACAAATGTGGAGGACCAACTGTAGTTATCTAAAACACATATACGTATCTTGTGCATACCCGTAGTGTATGTGTATAGTGTTGTTGTTGTTGTTGTTGTTGTTGTGTGACTTCAAGTCATTTCCGACTCACGGCGACCCTAAGGCAAACCTATCATAGGGTTTTCTGGAGGTGAGAGTGTGTGACATTCTCAAGGTCACCTGCGGGTCTCCACAGCTAAGTGTGAAATCGAACCCTGGTCTCCAGCGTTGTACTTCAATGCTCAAACCACTATACCATGCTGGCTCTCCATTTAAAATACTTACTTTAAATACTTATTTAAAATATCTTTCCAGCACATGTCTGAAGGATCTCTTGTATTTTGCAATAGGTCCCAACAATAGGTCCTCAGACACTTGTACACCGTAACTACTACCATCACCTCTGATTATGCTGACTGGTGATGATGGGAGTTACAGCTGAACATCTATGGGTGTACATTTAGGAAAGGCAGGCCTAACGGGAGAGCACGGAGTTAAGTCATAATGCCTGAATACAACACTGTGAATGTTGAGACTGAGCTACTCCTGATTTAAGCCTCGTTCCACTTTAGATGATACTGTGTCACTTTGTCAGTTTCACGAGCTTCATATTTCCTGTAAATGCTGGCATTCACTGTGACACCAAATGCATTCCTTCTCAGTCTTTTCTCATAACGATGCGGTAAAATAGCCTTTTATCCATTCATTAGGAAACATTCGTAGGTGATACAGACCACCTGAAACTGACAGGCAAATAATTTTAAAATGCCATTAGACAACAAAAGTCAATGCCAAAGCTGAATGGGTGTCTAAAAAGTACTTTTTTAGCCTAATCAGGCTTTTGTGTGTCTGCTATCAGATGAGGCCTCTAAAACTCTAAAAGGAAAATTCATAATGAATGTTTAGTGCCACTGATGTGCTGCTAGGGAGCTGCTAAGATGTTCTATCAAGCATTGTCTTCCCCGGTGATTTCTGGATGTCCAGTCCCAGTTCTGTTTCATTAGCACGGCTGTCACCATGACAGGTTTAACTAAAGCTGATTATATACCTGCAGTGATTGCTAATGTTGAAGCTTCTTCACAATCTATGAAGAAAATGCCTGAACTCTTATTGAGAGACCCCAGGCCACCTGAAGCTTACAAAACAACAGAAGGGGTAGGTTGACACATGTGAGGAGAACAATTGCATCTACCTGCTGAAAAATCTTTTTTTTTTCTCCAAATGACTTAATCTCATAAATGATTGCAATGAGACAGGACTCTTGTAGGATTTCAAGTGTAGAGGATAGGGAAGGACAAGAGTACAGCCTTTGCCTTATAGGCAAATTGTCCCAGGTACAGTTCCTGACACCTCCAGATAGGATGGGAGAAACTTCTGTTTGAACTGGATAACCCAGATTCCACAAATGTGGGTTAGGCAGTAGCTTGTTTGTGAAAAGAACATGAGCAGCACTGCAGACTTCCCCAGAAGTTGCTGAAACTAAAGCATCCATGCAGCTTACAACTTTTATAGATAAACATGTAGCATGTAGCAGACACGGGTCTGGGAACTATTGGGGAGGTGGCGTGATGCATGGATTTATAGCCCTCACCAATCACTGCTTTGTGCGCATGGCACACAAAGCAGTGATTGGTGAGGGCTATAAATCCATGCATCATACCACCTCCCCAACAGTTCCCAGACCCGTGCCTGCTACACGCTTCCCTCTATCTTTGACTGGTTTGACCCAACGACATATTTCCTTTCCCTTTTCCCACAGTCCCCAGGTTCTCAAAACAACAAGCCTCTCCAGTACACTTTCGTTTTCACCCTTATCTGCTCTTCCTCCTCATTCGATACATTGTTGCAATAAGTAATTAGCAATAGATACCTTGCAACAATTCAACAGAAATCCCAGTATGGATACATTGTTGCGATGCTCAGTTAGCAATAGATACTTTGTAACAATTAGGGCTAAGCTTAGCAATGATACATTGTAACTACTCCAGCATGATAGAGAGTGCACGTCTGCAGTGGAGCATCTATACTCATTAAGGAGCAAAGACACCAATGGCTTAAGGAAACAAAGTAGAGGCTTTATTATAGGAACTCTATTCCAAGATAGGAAAGTTACTCAGGGTGCTATCCTAATCTAGCTGCATTATTGGGAAGAGCTGGGAAGAGAGAGAGGTGATGAGAAGAGGCAGAGAAACATCCCTGAGAGTACCAGTTTACATCACAGAAGTGTCAGGACAGGTACAGCCAAGAAGGGAGAACACATCAGATCACTCAAACTAACTAGCTCTATTACTGCTGCCCACTGTGAGGCATTCTGGATTCTTCAGCACTAAGCGTTGTTGCACTTCTAGCACAGCAATGGTTAAATACATTTGCCTCAACACACATCCAGCAGACCATACTTATTTCCCGTGGCAGGGGCCTTGCAACCTGACACCTAGTCAGCTACTGTCAGTCAATGGGTCAATCATTGGTAAATGGGCGACTCTCTGTAAGCCATTTGCCTTTCCACCTCTCCCACACTGCATAAAGGAATTTCTCTTGGTTTCATGAGTAATCATAATCCCCATAACTTCCCTGCTCCAATTATCCCCCTCTTCAATCCTGGTAATTTAGTTAGGAAATAAGTACTGGGTGTTGGGAGACAGAGTATGTTATGTTTTCACCAAGTTAAAAAAAGCATTTTTCAGTTTGTTTTGCCCTCTGCTCAGTTGTACAAACCTTTCCCCTCCCATGACATGTGCCCTTATAGCCTTTTCCCCAAATGTTTCTAAGCTTTGATGAAAATGATCTAAACTAAATTTCTGATAGTACTATAGAACAGGAAGGGAAGCCTTTTCTTGTGACATTGAAAGGAGCCTGAAGGGGGCTTAGGAAGGCCACTTTCTCAAAGAGTCCCAGGTGTCCTGAAATTTAGATCCTGAGAAACAGGAAATAAAACAAGGGAAATAAAGAGTGGCATGGGCACGTAGTTTTTTGAACCATAACTCTTAGAATCCCCCAGCGGGCATGGCACGAGCATTGGCCCCACTGCCCAGGAGATTCTAGGAGTTGTAGGCCCCAAATAACTTTTTCCAGGCTCTGAATTCTCCTTGCATTTTGTCCCAGGTCCTGGGAAGATTGAGACTGGCATGGGGAGAGGGAGAACAATGCAATTCCTCCCATATGACTTGGTTCTCCTCACATATTTTGTGTGGTGTGAACTAGACATGTTGTAGACATTAACAGGCTACTAAGATTACAGCGGAAGGGGACCCAGCTATGTGGACTGCTGATATTAGACATCCTTACTTCCAACTCTATCTGTATACCACTAGAGTTTACACAATGCCCTTTGCATTTCTGTATGGGATTTCATTTTGTGAAAATTGATGACAAATGTTGGTACTGGGACCCTGTCCTAGCCATCTTCAATCCTCCATACCCTATTCTGCCTGGTCATAGTTGTAGAAGAGGGAAACTGTGACCCTCTGTTTCTTTTTTGGGCTGCAATTTTCATACTTCCCCACCACTGGTTATGCTGTCTACGCTGTAGATATAAGAAAAAGAAAAAGAAAAAAAGAAGAGAAAGATATAGAGGGCCAGAGTTGCCCACCTAGACTCTAGAACAGCAGTGGTGTTTGGATACAAGCAAGATGAGCATGTCTTACTATGTAGAGGTGATGTTGTTGCTCTCGTGTGTCTTCAAGTCATTTGCAACTAATGGAAACTCTAAGCCAAATCTATCATCGGATTTTCCAGCACCGAGAGAGTGTGATGTGCCCAAGGTCATCTAATGGGTTTCCATGGTCAAGCAGAGAATTGAATCTTGGTCTCCAGGTCATAGTCCAAAGCTCAAACAACTACACCATGCTGGCTCTCAGAGATGATGTAGCCACTCTGAATGTAAAATTTCCAAACCTACGTCAGCATCCATAGAACTGTGTGATTAGTTCTGTGCCAAGATGGAAATATCTCTTAGTGTCAATCAAAACTGTCCTATCTCTGTCCTAGCACAGCTGATAATTCAAAAAAAACCAAACTGAATAGCTCCCAGCTCGTTACTTACTTCCAGGCAGTAAGCAAAGGGTCATAAATAAAGTCCAACAGGGTTCCAAGGCAAGAGAGCGTCCAAGGTCAATTGGAATATTCCAGAGTTCAGCAAGAAGGTCAGATAAGCTCTGACAACTCCTGGAGGGAAGGACGTCAGCTATATAGGTCTGAAACCTGGTGCAACTGTGGCTTAATTGTTGCCGGTTATAAATTCTGAGAGAGACATTGGGTGTCTCTTTGCTGTCTGTACTTTGCAAAACTGGGTACAGGTAAGTGCTCTTCTATGTCTAAAGAGGGAGGACTCTCTACAGGGGCTGGCACTGCCCCGTTCTGTTTGTGGCACTGTAACCTCTTCCTGTACAGCAGGTCCTGGAATCTCCCCTATTTCAGCCTCTGGCATGCCCCCTGTCTCAGACTCTGAGTCAGAGTCCATGTTCTGGAAGCAGGGCATGACAAAAACATACAGTGAACTTATCCTATCTTTTTGCTCCTTAGATTTTCTTTTTTCCTGGTAAGAAGAGGGATAAAAAAGCAACACTGGGGGAACATGGTTTAGTTACATACAGAACATAATGTGTAAAAATACACATATTCCCATAAAATTCTGCATGTCACTCAGTGATAAAAGCCTTGTCTTAAAACACTCATTCTCTCACTTTTCTGTTCTGCATGACAAATTTCATTTGAAATGGAAGAGCATTCTCCTGGTGACATGGATGGAATGAGGTTTTACTTCTAGAGGTTTTACTTCTACTTTTACTTCTAGGATCTAAAACTTGGAGTCTCACTGGAAAAAAAACCTCTAGCCTTGGGATCACATAAAATAATGCACTGGACTCCAGTCTAAGCCTTCCTTTGCTTCTGAATGCTTCTTAAAATGATTGTCCTTGTTGTTGTGTGTCTTCAAGTTGTTTCTGACTTCTGAAGACCCTAAGTTGAACTTATCACAAGAGTTTTCTGAGGGCTGAGAGTGTGTGACCTGCCCAAGGTCACCCAGTGTGTTTCCATGGCTGAGCAGGGAATCAAACCCTTCTCTCCAGGTTCATAGCCTAGTGCACAAGCCACTATATTACACTGGCAGCCTCTTAAAATAACAGTCTCCTCTTCTTTTGTCTTTTTTTGGCCTGGCCCTTTGAATTCACTTCAATCCATCCTGTCCATGTGGGACTAAATCTAGGTGTGGAAGGGTAAACTCCTCCTTTGCATTACTGATGCCCAGAAGCTGCTAGAGTGATGTAGGATCCCTATGGAAGTTTACAGTTTTGAAAACATGCATGCTGATTGACACTGATGCAATTAATGTCTTGTTTAGCTTCGTTTGTAATGAACAATTGGGCCCCTATTTCCTTCCCAGTGTTCTTTTAAAGGTCTTGAAGCTATCAACAGAGTGCAAGAGAATGTGGTGCAATGTATGCAGCTACTTGGCCACTGGTAGGAGAAGGAGAGAGCATACATTATTTTTTATCAGCCCTGACGGGCCGCTTAAACTCCAGAAGAGACTAAAGGCATTAGACTAAATGCCAAAGACACACAAGGCACCTCTAAACAGCAATTATGAATTTGCCCTTTACTGAGATAGTCAGACATCCCTGTGCTGGCCAACAACCAAGCAGGTTCTTTGGTTATGAAAAGGACAAGGTTAGTGCTTTCATGGCCAACAGTGATCTGCCACTATGAAAAAGGTTCCTAGCAGCCTTTCCTAGCCTGTCACACCTCACCCCTATCAGATCCAGAAAAAGAGTCAGGAATGCTCAAAACTGCAATCCAAGTGCTTGGAAGGTAGCATGCTGCTGAAGAAGCAGTGTTTCATTGCTTTCACTTCAATTGATTCAGCAGTAATATGTTCCAGCATTCTTGCATTCTTCTGTAATGCAATCCTGTAGTTTATATCTTTCACCCTCTTCACAGAAAATTCTTATCAGCTAAAATATTTCCCATGGTCTCCTCCCCCATCCTTTTTTTAAAAAAAAATGTGAAGAGTTTACACCATCAAAACTATGTTCCTGCTGTGAGTTTGTGGAGGCTAAGTTGTATCTTCAGTTTCACTATTAAGGGCCGGCTAAAATTGTCTTCATGGCTATGTGAGACAGGTTGTCATCAAAAGCTTCAGACTGGACCGTGGGCTTTTCCACCTTGGTCAGAAGAAACATGAATTCTTGTCATACAACCCCTTGGGTTTTGCTGGTTGTTGTTGCCTCCACGTCCACTCATTTCATAAAATCATAGAATCATAGAAATGTAGAGTTGGAAGAGACCATGCGGGCCATCCAGTCCAACCCCCTGCCATGCAGGAACACCCTCAAAGCACTCCCGACAGATGGCCATCCAGCCTCTGCTTAAAAACCTCCAAGGAAGGAGACTCCACCACACTCCGAGGCAGCAGATTCCACTGCCGGACAGCCCTGACTGTCAGGAAGTTCTTCCTGAGGTTCAGGTGGAATCTCCTTTCCTGCAGCTTGAATCCATTGCTCCTTGTCCTGGTCTCTGGAGCGGCAGAAAACAAGCCCTCTCCCTCCTCTACATGGCATCCCTTCAAATATTTAAACATAGCTATCATGTCCCCTCTTAACCTTCTTTCCTGCAGACTAAACATACCCAGCTCTCTAAGTCTATCCTCATAGGGCATCGCTTCCAGGCCCCTCACCATTTTGGTCGCCCTCCTCTGGACCTGCTCCAGCTTGACCATGTCCTTCTTGAATTGGGGTGCCCAGAACTGGACACAGTATTCAAGATGAGGTCTAACCAAAGCAGAGTAGAGTGGTACCAGTACCTCCCTTGATCTAGACACCATACTCCTATTGATGCAGCCGAGAATTGCATTGGCTTTCTTGGCTGCTGCATCACACTGCTGACCCATGTTCAGCTTGTGGTCTATTAAGACTCCTAAATCCCTTTCACACGTACTGCTATCCAGCCACGTGTCCCCCATTCTATATTTCTGCATTCCATTTTTTCTACCTAAGTGTAGGACCTTACACTTCTCTCTGTTGAATTTCATTTTGTTAGTTTTGGCCCAGCTCTCCAATCTGTCCAGGTCATTTTGAATTTTGAACCTGTCCTCTGGCGTGTTAGCAACTCCTCCCAATTTGGTGTCATCTGCAGATTTGATGAGCATGCCCTCTGTTCCTTCATCCAAGTTGTTGATGAAGACATTGAACAGCACTGGGCCCAGGACAGAACCCTGTGGCACCCCGCTAGTCACTTCTCTCCAGGATGAAAAGCAGCCATTGGTGAGCACCCTTTGGGAACGGTCAGTCAACCAGTTACAGATCCACCTGACAGTAGCCCTGTCCAGCCCACATTTTACTAGCTTCTTTGCAAGAATGTCATGGGGAACTTTGTCAAAGGCCTTACTGAAATGAGATATGCTACATCCACAGCATTCCCTTCATCTATCAAGCTAGTAACTCTATCATAAAAAGAGATAAGCTTAGTCTGGCATGACTTTATTTTTGAGAAATCCATGTTGACTTCTCGTGATTACCGCATTGCTTTCTAAGTGATTAGAAACTGACTGCTTAATGATCTGTTCCAGGATCTTTCCGGGTACTGACGTCAGGCTGACTGGGCGATAATTATTTGGGTCCTCTTTTTTTCCCTTCTTGAAGATGGGGACAACGTTTGCCCTCTTCCAGTCTGCTGGAACTACTCCTGTCCTCCAAGATTTCTCAAAGATTATAGCAAGCGCTTCCGAAATGACCTCTGCCAGTTCTTTTAATATCCTAGGATGCAAGTCATCTGGCCCTGGAGACTTGAATTCATCCAGTGTGGCCAGGTATTCCTGTACCACTTCTCTACCTATTATGTGCCGCATTCCCCCTGCTTCCTTACCTGCTCCCCAACTGACAGGTTGAGTGCTTGTATCCTTCTGGGAAAAAACTGAAGCAAAGAACGTGTTAAGTAGTTCTGCCTTTTCTCTTCCCCCTGTTAGTAATTCGCCATCTTCTCTGCGCAGCGACCCTATCACCTCCTTCTTTTTCCTTTTGCTGCGGACATATTTTAAAAAGCCCTTTTTATTGTTTTTAATGTCTCTGGCCAGCCTAAGTTCGTTCTGTGCTTTAGCCTTTCTGACCTTCTCCCTACATCTCCTGGCTACTTGTTTAAATTCTTCTTTGTTGGTTTCCCCCTTCTTCCATTTCCTGTACATGCTTCATTCTCTCTCTCTCTCTCTCTCTCTCTCTCTCTCTCCCTCTCTCTTTTTGGAGGGGGGCTGTACTAGGGATCTGTCCTAGGGCTCTTCCAAAAGTTTGTTTGTTTGTTTGTTTCTTTTAAATGAAGTGTGGTTTGCTAAGACATTCCTCTCATATGAACAGCACTTTTTTCCTCTCTGAAATTTTAACTTTTCCCCCCTATAGTGCTATAGTATAAAAGTTCCATCCCTCTGAAGCGCTTTAGCTCTATTCCAAAGTGGGGAAAGAGGAGCAGGAAGGTGAGGAGGAAAGAAGGATATTTTGTTTCAATATGTCACAGAATTAAAAGAAACTCATTTGAGAGTGGGAATAAAATACTGCAAATGATGCTGGGAATTGCAAGAAAATAGTTTTGGACCACAAAAACATTGATTGGATTTTCTAAAAAACAAAACAACCAAGAAGTACGGCAACATATGCGGCAACCTCCCAATATATTTGGCCCTTTCACATGTACACAGTGGTGCAGTGATGCATTTTGAAGCAAAGGTGCGCATCATGACAGCCACACACACACCAAGGAGAATCAGAAAATGCAGATAAGTCTGTAGATCTAAAAGAACACAACCAGCTCTAACAGCTTTTCATCTCAGCCAGGAGCAGGTCTTTTGCAAAGCTAATGTGTGTTAATGGCTGGTTCAAGACTGTCCCAAACACCTTGCATTTCAATGTGGCAGATCATAATACCACATTGTTGCTGGGAATATCCAGCTCCAGCTTCTGTGGGAATTACAACTAAATTCAAACTAAATGAAGATTGGGGGTGAGGGCAGATAATAGAGGCCTGATTTTACTAAAGCACTGCATGTAGATCAAAGTGGGATGGTGAGGGGGGCTCTTACTTAAGAGGATATAGAGGAAAATACATGGGAAAGAAGTTTACTTTCACAGCAGAACTGGCAGAGAAGGGGTAAACTAACATTGTTGCTTTGCTTTGTATTCCACTGGAGAAGCAGGTTGAAGTAGGTCTGAAAAGCTAATGCAGAGAAAGCAGGGGATTAAGCTTTTTGGGGAAATAGGGTGTGAAAAGATGTAGAGTTTGGGAGGCAAGTATGCTTGCCAGGTTGAACTGACAAACAAGACAATTGTGCCTTTAACACAATGGAGCACACAGGAGAGAGAGAATTCGTGATGTTAGGAAAATAGACATTTCTAGGA
Source organism: Cyclura pinguis (assembly GCA_030412105.1). Taxonomy (NCBI): domain Eukaryota; kingdom Metazoa; phylum Chordata; class Lepidosauria; order Squamata; family Iguanidae; genus Cyclura; species Cyclura pinguis. The sequence continues at coordinate 128,344,385 of CM059599.1, forward strand.
CTCAAGTCTACTGGAGTCTGTGAAAGTTTATACTTGAAGTTTCTTTTTCTCAGTTAGTTTCAAAAAATGCCATCGGATTCCTTTAAATCTTTTTATGCTGATACAGCTGAACATGGTTATATCTTTGAATACTGTTACAAGTACAGGTATCAGTTGGTGATATGAGATGTAAAACCCTTCAAGGCAGAAAGATATGAAGCTTAGATTCACTGGCATGGAATCTGAAGCATAGTGTGCCAGAGGAGGTGGGGATATATTCCAAAGCCATTTAAATTAAATGCCAGAAGCAGCAACTACTGTGGCAAAGTCAGAGGTCTTGTGGCATTTTAAATGGCTTAATGTACTCTGTACGGCATATGTTTTAAGGGCCCAGAGCCCACTTTGTCACATGTGCAATGAAAGTGTTCAACATTAAAGTGTCACAGAATTCTTTTTGTCAAAATCTTTATCCGGGAAATTTTCCTTTTGACTCCAATGGATGTGTGTTGCTCCCAATAACTAAGCTAAGATGTCCTCACATCTTCATGCTTGGGACCTCAAGGTAGAATGCACATCGCTCACGACCTTGTCAGTTATACCTACTGACTAGAAGGGTATAGTGGTAGTGCATTCACTGCAAAGGCAGATCTTGATCACTGGTGGATTGGGCGAATGGCAAATTCCCCTGTCTCACCATCGAGAAAGACGCTTAGATGCCTGTTGCCTTTTAATATAACCTCAGCTTTTCACTGTTTCAAGTTGCTGCCTGACAAAATGGCAGTGGTGGCTGGTAGCTTCCATGCTGTAGAGTAGTTGTACATTTTGAAGTGTAGGCCCTCATAATAACAGTCCCTATAATGCCACTCCAAACAGGGGTCCAAAGGAACAGGTTGTTGGGGGATGATAGGAGTTCCAGCCCCACAGAAACGCAGCGGAAAAGCCAGAGTTCAGCGAGCCAACAGCAGCAGCCTTGTTCCCCAGTAAGGATACTCACACACGGAGGAGTTTCTTCCAAAACAGGAGGCACTTTATCTTGCAGCAAAGTTCCATTATATACAAAACATAGGACAGGCGGACAAAAGCTTGAGCCAGGCACCAGGTTTGGTCAACAGACAAATACATACTGGCGTTGCTTTGTTATATACATATCTACAACCAATCAGGTAGAGGTTTGCACACCTCCCTCTACCGTCTGCACACGACCCCGGTTTCTTATGCAACCTTGCAATTACCCACAGCCGGGGCATGATGCAACATCTTTGCAGTGGGCTGATCATTTTCCCAGGGTTCCCTGCCTGGAATCCCTGACACGGGCAGCTACATTATCTCACGTAAACACACCTCTACATATGTATATGTGTGTATGTGCTTAAATAATGCAGCTGCCTCCCCACAACATTTCCTGCAGTATTCAGTAGCAAATCATTTGTAAAGCTAATGAACCTTACTCACTCAAGTGCAAGTCACTCCAAATTACAACAGGGATAGCTCATAACAATATAGTGTTGCTGAGAAAATCCATTTTCCCTTTCAGCTATTGTATGGATTGCTGCTAAACATGGAAGGACAAAGGAAACTTGAAGAGATTTCAGAAGACATCATGAACTCTGCTTTAGGGGAAAAATATATGCTGAGGCTTTGATCCTGCAAAGCTTACCCCGGTGGTGGTGGTGGTGGTGGTGGTGGTGGTGGTGGTGGTGGTGGTGGTGATGATGATGATGATACCCCTCACTCTCAAAACTAGAAATTCCTCTTTTCCAGTCTGAACTCCAAAGGCTTGAGAAGTCCACTCCCTAGAAGCAAGAGGGTCAAATAGGCCAAATTATGAGCCTTGGCTCCATCTTGTTTTGTTTTTTTTTTAACATGTAGGACAAAAGGGAGCCTCCTCCTTGATTTGCGACTATTAATTACATTCCTGGTTTAAGGTAACAGACTCTCTGAAGGAATCAAACACCTAAGTTCCTTTTGAATTACCACATGCTATCTGAAAATGATAAACAGATTGGGAGAGTTTAATATTGATAGAAGCCAGAGAGGATGTGCTTTGAACTTATATATACGAAACTCACCTGTTTCGTATATATAAAGTGGGCACAGGGAAATATGCTTTGTTTTACTTTGAACGTCTACAAGGTGATGACCTGTTTCTGCTGTAGAAATAAACCTTACCTTTCCTTAACTCCTTGCTCACGTTGCTTTGCTAATCTGGACCCTGTGCTGGATAACGAATCTCACTCTTGTGACACCTCCACCCTAGTGCGGTGATGAACCATTCCACGTTCTGCTCCAAACTTTCAGTGAGCTATCCAAGTGTTCAGGATCTTGAATAGCTCCTTTAATGTTCATACTAAAAGCCGGAGCATATCTACCACCTCACTGATAACAGAGACATCAGTCAGTACTGCACATGGACATTTCTCAGCTTTGGGTCCAAAACAACTCCTTACTGCAAAGTTCTATAATAGCAGCCCAACAGAAATGTGAGTGAAATTGTTCCCTGTGGCACAGTGTTCCCCAGTAAACCTCCTTCTCTTCTTAGCTGTCAGTCCCAAGTGTCAGATATTATCTTCTCTCTCTCCTCACCTTCTACACACAAGTATTTTAGCCCTGCATGTAGGCATCCTAGCATGAGGAGACTCAAAAGAATGGTCTAACTATGAGTCCTGCCATACATGTATTAAGCTCACTGTACACAATCTCTGTTATTTCACAGGTCCCATGCCCCATGCTGAAAAACATTTCAATTGACTATTCTGTTGATATAGATGGTCCCAAACCCTCCAACTGTCCTGATTTGGCAGGAACAAATCATGAACAATCCCCTGTCATCCCACTTTCTAAGCTGCTTTTAAAATGTCCCAGTTTCTTTCTCTTCCTCCCACTTCCTCCTTTGTCCTCTGCATACTTCAGCTGCTGCAAACTGAGTTCACAGTGCAAAAGTGGTTTGCACTCTGTTAACTAGGGGAAAGGGAGAGGGTGAGAGCAGAGGGTGGAACCATGCCCTTTTTGCTCATGGAATAACAAACAGCTGAGTTCCCCCCTGACACACACCTTGTTTATTCTTGCTCATTAATAATTTTTGCCATCTTGAACACACTCTGACGTTGCTTGGCCACACGCGTCCCAGTTTTCATCTGTGAAAATTTGGAGGGTATGAGATTCCCACCCCCCACTTGCAAAATTCTTCTCTCTCCTTTCCCTCCTGAAAATCAAACTAAACAAACTTTTCTGGACTCAGTTTTGTTTTCAGTAAAGACACGGGAGCCTGATGAACCCTGAAGGTTGTGGATGAACCCAGGAAAATGCTATTTATATTCTTGCCACTTAACATGAAACAAACCTCAGAATATTAAGCAATCTGAGGAACTCTGGGTTTTCAGAGGCTGCACAGTTCACTGCCCCAGAGAGAACTTCAGATGAGCTAGCCGAGCATGGTTAAGATGCTTTTAGGCAGCAGCCCGCAAACCAATTATGGCTAGAGTTGATTTCAAAACCAGACCAAAATGCATTAAAAGTGCAACCATTTTAGATGAGCTGATTGGTGGAATGGCCTGTTAAAATGCATCATATATTAATTCTGTGGTGCTTTTATTCTATATGTTACAGAGGCACAAGGGAGCCATCTGTTTTACAGCTACAGCTGAGTCCCCCACTGGGTGCTGATTGGAAGAATATAAGTTACATTTCCCACTCTCACTCCCTATAATCTTTTGTAGCAGCAATGGGGAAGGAAACTCCTGCCTCATTTTCTAGAAAGCTGCTGTCAGAGAAAACACCGGGCTAGATAGATGGGCAGTCTTGGACTTGGGTGAGATTGGAACTCGGTGAGATTGACCCAACAGTCTCAGGCCCACAGTTTGGAAGTAATGCTTGATAAGCAAAAATGTTCCCAGTAAGACATTGTTTTCTGGGCTGAGGAGGAAGCCATGACAGTCCCTTTGAAAGTGATGCAATGACTAATAACATCATTTCCTACCGTATCTTAAGTAATGTTTGTTCACTGCTTTTACATACTTTCTTTTAAGGGACATTTTGAAAGACTTGTTTCTCTACATTTCAGGCCATTTTCATATTTCGTTGGATGATTTTTTTTTTTTTAAAAGAAAAGAATTATAAAGGAAATTAACTAGTGATATGATGAGCAAGTCAACAAGTTACTTTCTAAAAAAATTGTAACCGATAATGATAATGTGTTGCTTTTGTAAATTTCCACAGGTAACTGGAATGGCTCCCATTAAAAGTCATTTTCCAAGCTTTGTTCAAAGCTAGCTCCGAGTCTGAAAAGGCCTCTAGGCAAGTGACCCCTTCCCCATGCTCTTCTCCTCCATTGGGAGAGGCTGAGAGGCTGACCTGGTGCCAGTGGTGGGCAACAGTGAGGGCTCCCATGCAGGTTGTGGGTGGAGTGGTTCTATAGTCCCAAATTTCCCTCAGTATTCCAGAATGATGCTATGCTATGCTGAGGGTACTATGAGAAATTTAAATGAAGGCTGGAGCCAGCACAAGACAGACATCTGTCTATCTATCCATCTATTTCTCTCTCTCTCTCTCTCTCTCCCCCCCTCCCATCTTTTCCCCAGAAATGGGACCTCAGTGGTGGGCATTTTAGAGTTCTTAGTTCCCAGACTCTAGTTGAGGTAGCTTCATGATTTTAACAAGCACATATGCAGTAACAGGGACTGAATCAGGAACAGTAAGGGAGAAGAGAAGCAATATTATTCTGACACTGCACTACACGGATGAGGAGTCTTCTGTTCTCCAGATGTTGATGAACTATCACTCTCATTATAATCCCCTCTCCCACTGGGCAGACTGGCTAGAGCTTATGAGAAGACAAGTTCAATTATCTCTGGATGACCACAGATGCTCCAGTCCTGCTGTACTGGGTCAAGAGGAGCTGGTGATGATGGAAACACACACAATCTTGCAAAAGTTGGGAGGAGGTGTTTCTGCTAACTCAGAAGTGAACACTTCTCTAACCCAAGCTCTTCTGATAATGTTCATAATGTAAATACTCACTGCATATCAAATTCTGGCAGTAATTCTTTCCCTTGGGCTTATGACATCTATCTATAGTGACAGGGGATTTTTAAGGACCTCCTGCTAAAGTCTTTCCCAGTTGTGGTACATGATGTTTTGAACAAATGATTGACAAACGCTGTTGCTGCAAGCTTATGGTGAGTGTTCCTCACTATCGACAATGCTGACTGGAACTGCAATCCAACAACATTTGCATGGTTCCCACCTCTGCCAGATGCAATATTTCTACAAGTTTTTTTAAAAAATCCTTTACGGACAAAGTCATCCTTACACAGCAAACACACAGAATAGCAACTCATAAAAGACAGAAAGCAAAGCAGTCACTGGGAAGCTGTGAACTGAACAGAGAAACAGTATGGGGAAAGGGCTGCTTAACCTTTTGCTCTGTGGATGTTTTTTTCTGCTCAAAACCAGTCCTAAGTAACGTCTGTAGCCACAGAGGCAGGGAACAGTCATTGGGGAATGGCTATTCTTCATGGAGTTTGCAGCATTCCAGATGCAGGTGAACCAAACAAAGTGAATCAAGCTAATGAAGATGAAACTGTTGCTGGTGGGAGATGCATTTGCTCTAGGAGCTAGGAGATCCCCTTCCCTTCTGGATAGAATTGCACTCCCCTGAATAATAGATGTGAGGTCTGGAAGAGCACTGGAATCAGCTGCTTCTGGATTCTCAAGTGAAAGCCTAAGACAGATGATTTTTGCTAAGAGAGTTTGCTTTGTCAGCTGTCAATACTCCTGGAAAGAACAGGCACTCCTTGGATTCCTCCAGGCTAGGTACCTATACTTTTCTACATTCTAGGTCTAGGTGATGGTAACACACTCCGTGACAGCTGTTTGGGGATTTTAATTAGCTCAAAATGCATCTGCTTGCTTATTAGCATGAACAAGCTGATAGGAGTACATAACATCTGTGCAAAGATATGTTCACAATTCAGAGTATTATACGTGCTGGAACTGAAGAAAGGTACAACTATGAACACTGGGAAACCACAGAGGTAAAGACAGCTGGTTAGGGTTTTCTATATTTCTCTGCTATTTTCCTTCCTTATCCATGGATTGATGCTCTCAGGCTTGCCTTAATTTCATTTTCTCCCATACATCTCTTCCTTTTTCTCTCTCAGTCTGGTAGCTTGTGGTACCAGCACCCATATTCCCTTTTTCTTATGTTCACTTTAATAATGAAATTCTCTTCAGATGGTCTTCAGCTGATTACCAATATCAGCTTCCCTGTACTCTAACAGGTCTGTAAAGCCCTAAGTCATCTTACTCCAGCTTATTTTAGAAAACACCTGGCCCAACACACAGAAGTCACATACAAGAGCCTGGTTTTGAGTTCTGCCTTGCTTAGAGGCTAGATTAATCATAACAGTAAACAGGGCCTTCTGTATTGTGGGGCCCTCACTATTTATTAACAAACTCTCTCCTCAAATAGGCCTGACAAGCCTATGCTTTTCTAAGATGTTGGCATAAACCATCTTGCTGGATCAGATCTAGGCTGTGGATGGCAGTGGGAGTGATGTGGAGCTGTTTAGTTATCAGTTGGTGAAGATGTTTTCTTTTTTTCAATCTATATACATTTTATTATTTTTGTTTTGCTATTGCTATGATTTTCTTTTTAGAAGACTGTATTGTTCCTTTGTACAATTGAAATGGACATTTGCTTTTATCACGGCCTTTTTTGTTTCATATCTTGTTATCTTTATTTACCCGTTTTATTTATTAACTGCCCAGAGCCACATAAGGAGGTGCAGCTTTTAAATTAAAGTCCTTGCTTTATGTTCTTCAATATTGCTATAGCAGAGATAGCAATTGCTGTGCCTTTCAGATCTACCCACGTCAATTAATACTCCATAACTATGCTGATTTATACAGGCTGGACCTTTCCGCACCAGCAAATTGCTTGTGATTGATGAGAGTTGACTTTTACAAATAAACACTTTTCACCATGCCTATGAAGCCTTGGAGGATCAGTGTATTCTCCAAAGCATACGTTCAATAAGAGTAGGATTGCTGCACAATTATCCATAGCAGACTGGCCTTTTCAGTTCTGATTTGCATATCAGTGAACTCTTAAGCATTTCTTCCTTTTTAACCAACAATTTAGCAGCAGTTCATTCAATGACACACCAGAAATGTCAGCTCCAATTGAGAGTTTTCTGGCAGGTAACACAACTGCAAAGAATGGGGAGTATTTTGTTTTGCCTATATGTCATTCTGCTCATCTTTCATTTTAAGGTGAATACAAATGAGCGAGACTGTTTCTTACTGACACACCTGCATCTCTTTCCCTGAAGGACACCTCTGGTGTGTCATTATCTTGTTCAGAAAAGCATAGAGAGCCGACATACAATTAGTACTGTTGAGTTAAAACAGACAACTGCATTTAGCTCAGGAGATAAATCTTGATTATATTAGTCCTTGCAAAATGTTGTAGGAAAAAAGGAAACCTACCTTGAGATGATTAAGATTTCCCCATCCTTTTTTTTTGTCTTCCCAGGAAAAAAAATATACAAAGACGCAAATGCAAATATGTGCATAATGTGCATAAAAAGCCAGTGCGGCATAGTGGTTATATATTGGACTAGGACTATGGACTAGGACTAGGACTATGGCCTGGGTTTCAATTCCTACTTTGCCACAGAAATCCCCTGGGTGACCTTGGGTAAGTCACACTCTTTCTGCCTCAGACGAAGACAACAGCAAATCCCCTCTGAACAAATCATGCCAAGAAACACCCGTGATAGGTTCACTTTAGGGGAGCCATATGACTTGAAGGCACATGGCAATAACAACATTATACTAGATACTCTAAAAGTGAAAACTAGATACGTTTCACATAGACTGAATCATGGGGCTGTCCCATAGAACGTTTATCTTCAAAGAACACAGTCCACTGCTCCTGATATTGTTTTTAGCCATCATGGGCCCTCCATACTACACAAGTATCACTCTGTGATCCCTGCCGCAATCCCATGGCTACATTCTATGCAATCCTGGAATTTATAGTTTGGCGAGGTACTATGTACAGGAACACTATGACTGAGAATTCTAAACAACTTCCCCTAAATGGCAAATCTCAGAATCCCATTGGTTTGAACTGTGGAATAATAGTGCTATAAATGAGAGCCAGCATGGTGTAGTGGTCTGGGCACTAGACTATGACCCTGGAGACTAGGGTTTGATTCTTCACTTGCCCATGGAAACCCACTGGGTGACTTTGGGTATATCACATACTCTGAGCCTCAGGAAACCCTGTGATAGATTTGCCTTAGTGTCACCATAAGTTAAAAATGACTTGAAGGCACACAGCAACAACAACAATTGTGTGCAAATGGCCCCCAGGTGTTTTGCACAAATTATGTTTTGTGCAAATTATGTCAGGCATGGGGAACATGATGGTAAAAACACTCGCTTAAGCATCTCGGTCTAGCTTTGGGACTGTGTTCTCATAAGGGGATTGACAAATGCTCAGAGTACCATCTTGGCATGGCAATATGGTTAGATTCAAGCAAAATCATATGAGTAGTGAGACAGCATAACTCCTCTCTTATAGTATGAAGTAACTTATTTATAGTCTCTCATACTTTCAAAATGTTATATGCATGGATTTCAATTCAATTACAGTTATGTACATACAAACATACATTTGCCCCATAGATGTTCTGTGGATATCATACTTAATTTTGTAGGACAACAAGCAGAGTCAAAATAGGCACATGTTGGTCTACTTGGACTGCCCTCCCCCCACATACTTTGGATTAGCAGGGATTAACTGAGCTTTAGACCTGAACCCTTTTTGGTTTCTTGGATCCGCCCTGGAAAAAGTAAACTACTTATATGTCCTTGGATGTATGTAGATTGCCTTTCTCCAACCCACTGTGTGTTTGAGATTTGAACTACACATGTTCCAACATTTCACAGATGAAAACAGAGATACGTGTGGCTGAGCAGCATCAGAAAGTGGTCAAGATGGCAAAAGTTACCAATGAGGAAGAACACATAAGCTAGGAGGGGCTGTAACAGATTGCTTTTGCTAGAGCCTATTGGGAAGGGTAAGATTCTCTCCCTTCTTCTTTCCCCTCTTCTGCTAAGTCTATTGAGTGGAAACCATATTTACGTATGTATTTATGTATTTCAACATTTATACCCCACCCTATGTCAAAGATCTCAGGGTTGCTTAAAATAAGCATTAAAACAAGTTACACAATTTAAAACAATAACATAATTAAATAAATTAAAAACATATTAAACTTCCATAATAAGTTAAAAAGAGATTTAAAAATGTTAAAAGTTTTAATAACTGTGTACACTGTATTTGGGATGATTTAAGGAGGTCCAAAGGCTTTGATGAACAGCTAAATTTTAATGTGGTGCCTTAATGACAAGATTGTTGGTGCCGGGGGAGGACATTCTACAATTGGGGTACCATGGCTGAGAGGGATCTCTCCCATGTCCCAACACAGTGTATTGATCTCACTGGTGGGACATGGAGGAGGGCCCCTCCAGCAGATTTTAATCCTCCAGCAGGTACATATGGGGAGGCATTTCCTCAAGTATCAAGGTCCCAAGCCATTTAGGGCTTTAGATGTCATCACAAGCAGACTTGAATTCAGACTAGAAATGGATTGGCAGCCACTGTAATTGTTTCAAGACTGGTAGGGTATGCTGTCTATATGGTACTCTAGTCAGCAGTCAAGCTGATGCACTTTGCATCAGCTGCAGCTTCTGAGTCTTCATCATAGCCACACATAGAGCACATTGCTGTAGACTAATTGGGAGCTTACCAGCTCAGGAACTACTGTGGGTAGGTTATCGCTGTCCAGAAAAAGATGTAGCTGGCACACTAGTCAAAGCTGGTGCCGAACACCCCATGCCACAGAGTTAACTTAGGCCTCCAGTATCAGCTAGAGATCTAGGAGCGCTCCCAAGCTACATACCTGCTCCTTCAGGGAGAAGTGCAACCCTATACTGAACAGGTTGTTTACCCAACTGCTGGACCCGATAACCACCATCCACAGAACCTCCATCTTATCAGGACTCAGTTTCAGTTTACTGGTTCTCACTCAGCCCATGGCAGCATCCAGGAACTGTCCAGCACCTGCACCTGACTCTGATTACAAGGAGAAATAGAGCTTAGTGTCACTAAGTACTGTGTACTGATGGCACCCTGCTCCAACTTCCTTATGACCTCCTCCAGTGGTTTCATGTAGACATTGAACAGCGTGGGGGATCAGACAGAACCCTGTGACACTCCACAGCTTAATAGCCATGGTGATGAACAGGAATGCCCCAATGTTACTCTCTGGAACCAGCACTCTAGATAGGAATGGTACTGAAGAACAGTGCCCTACTCTCATTCCACAGAGTAGGTCTAGTAAGATACCATGATCAGTGGTATCAAAAGCTGCTGAGAGATCCAGGAAGATTAACAGGATAGCACTCCCCCTTGCCTTTTCCCCAGACTAAGTTGTCAATTAGAGCAAATAAGGTCATTTCAGTGCTGTATCCTGGTCTGAAATCAAACTAAAATGGAATCAGATGATCTGCATCCTCCAAGAACAACTGAAGTTGCCCAACCACCACACGCTCAAGAACCTTACTCAAAAAAGCAAGATATTTGCAATCAGACAGTATTTCTCATATACCTTTGAGTCCAGTGAAGTCCTCTTCAGGAAAAGATGAACCACCACCCCCTTCAAGGCAGCAGGCACTTCCCTCTGACATAATGAGACATGGTTACTCCACTCTTGCTAGATTTTATCAACCAAGATGGGCAACGGTCAAGCTTACACGTGATGCTCTGAAGCGCTTCAAGCACATCATTGTGCCTCAGTAATTGAAACTGATCCCATGAATGAGATGGCACACTGGATACCTCCCTAGACTCTGTGACAAGTGTTGTGTCAAATTCTGAGTGAATGGGAGCAACTTTTTCCTCAAAGTACCTGCCAAATTTTTCATAGCAGGTGGTCATGGGTTACATATCTGAACTCTCCTTTCCTTACTACTTGAAATAACTCTACTGAGTGGGAGGTTGAGATTCCAATCCTTCCTTCCTTCCTTCTTTCTTTTGTTTTAGTCTTTCTCACTGCTGCACAGTTAGCACAGTAAAGAGTCTCTCTATTGACTTCCAATTGCATTTACTACAAGACCTTTACCACCTGCATTCTAGCTGTTATCCAGCTTGTTTCATTGCCTCCAGGTCTTCTAGGATATCGACAAGCTGGAACGTGTCCAGAGGAAGGCGATCAAAATGGTGAAGGGTCTGGAAGTCATGCCCTATGAGGAACAGTTTAGGGAGCTGGATATGTTTAGTCTGCAGAAGAGAAGGTTAAGAGGGGACATGATAGCCATGTTTAAATATTTGAAGCGATGTCATGTCAAGGAGGGAGTGGGCTTGTTTTCTGCTGCTCCAGAGACTAGGACAAGGAGCAATGGATTCAAGCTGCAGGAAAGGAGATTCCACTTGAACCTCAGGAAGAACTTCCTGACAGTCAGAGCTGTCTGGAAGTGGAATGTGCTGCCTCAGAGTGTGAATGGAGTCTCCTTCTTTGGAGGTTTTTAAGCAGAGGCTGGATGGCCATCTGTTGGGAATGCTTTGAGGGGGGTTCCTGCATAGCAGGGGGTTGGACTGGATGGCCCCTGGGATCTCTTCCAACTCTATGATTCTATGATTCTGTAAACCAAAATGAATTCCAGGCTCCACAACACTGGATTGGGCATTTGTAGCCCTTTCTGTGTCACCATTTCACAGTGAAACCAAGGCCTTGTCAAATTGCCAGTCCTGTCATTGGTAAAATCCTCCAGAACATTCAGGAATCTTTCATATTCCATGAGTCTCTATGGGTGGACCATCTTAATAGGCCCTCTACCTCTGCAGGACAATCTGTTACCATCAAACCAAACTTCAGGAGGAAATGATTTGACCATTACAATGGAGTAGTAAAGATCTCCCTTAAATCAGATGATTCTCCTTCCACTGAACAATAAAGAGCAGATCCTGGTTATGCCCTACCTCATGTGCTGGACTTAAAACATATGAGACAGCTGCATTGTAGTCATGGTAGCCATGAAGCCCTGACAGCCCTGGTGTATATGTTGAAACCCCAGAATCACAGTCCTAGGGTTATCCAACAAAACCTCCAAGACCACCTCAGCCAGCTCAGGCAAGGAAAGTGCTGGGCAGCAATGTGGGCAGTATCCCTGTTCTGCATCCCTGTTCTGTCTCTTTGGCCCAACACATGGTAGAAACCCCTGAAACTGTTGCCTTGGTGGATGGGTTTCCTCATGAGAAGGGTGGAATTCTAATGGATGATGGCAACTCCTTTCCCTCAGCCCTCCAACCTATGTTGGTGCTGCATTGAATATCCAAGTGGATAAAGCTGAGAGAGGCCAACTTCTCCAAGTTCATGCACCCTGGTCTCTGTGATACAGAACAGGTCAGCCCCTTCATCCATAACCAAATCACGGATAGTAGTTGTTTCTATTACGGACTGACCTGGCACTCAGGAGCAGCACCAACAGATCAAAGGGTGAGCTGACATGACCACCTCAATCTCAAGGGATGGAGGAAGGACCAAAACAAGTACCTGCCCCATCTTTCCCTTATCTGGCATGTCCAACGCCCAGCACCACACGCCCCTTTGCCCGAGATTACATCAATAGGGGCACTCCCCTTCCACTGAGATTCATCCACAAACATATGCACAATATTAAAACACATGTACATGCAGATGTATCTATGCATGCATATGTGCATGCAGACACAAAGATAATAAGGAATAAATAGCGGTAAAATGCCAGTGTTGCAGGTTAGAGTAGGTGTGCTAGGCTAGCTTCCCAATACTTTCGTAAGACTAATATTGAGTTTGTATGCAGAAACCAAGAGGAGGCCAAGAGAATCAATCAGCAGGATATTTCCCACCCCCCTCCAAAACATCTGCCACATCTACCCTGGTGCACACGTAATGACCTTGTAGTCCCTGTCTCTCACAAAAGGACTGTAAAGCAGCCTCCCAAGAGATTTAACCCACACTCTGTGAATCATGCTATTCCAAGACCCTGACTCTCATCCAAGGTCTGCCCAAGAACGGGTGCTGCCTCTGCTCTTGTGTTTCCCCCAAGAGGTGACCAAAAGGGGTAACCCCTTTGGTGTCACTCCTTCAGGGTTGACCCCACAAAGGTCGACCCATTTCTCGTGACTCGTTGCCAATGGCTGCCCCTCCTCCAACAGCGAGGCCTCCACTTTCATGGGGTTTGGGGCACAAGATGCCCACAAAAGTGGAAAAATGTGAATAAAAATAAAAATCATGAATGCTTTTTTTAAAAAAACTTGAGAACACTTCTCTAGGAATCTCTAGATCCTCCAGTGTGATTCTATGGCCAACTTTTAATATATAAATTAAATAAATAAAATGAAACAACCTGTAAATAATCAAATCATTGAGTGCTGAACTGCAAAAGTGGAGGGCCCACTGTATATATCCTTCCCACCTAGGAAGTTGAAGGTTTGGGGAGGTAGGCACAGCTGCTTAAAATCTGCTACTTAGATCTTCTGTAGCAGGCAGCACAGTGCCAGTGTTGTGGGGAAGTTCTGTGGGAGGAGACGCCAGCAGAAGTCTGATGCCAACATCACTCTGGGCATGCAGCTCCAAATAACTGGGTTTCAGCACCAGTTGTTAGTCAATTGTTAGTCAACTGTTTTCTCCTAAAAGGGAAAAGGAGGAGGAGGAGAGAGAAACTGGGACAATTTTAAAAGCAGCTGAGAAAGTGGGATGACAGACGATTAACTGGGCTTTTCTCTACCAAATTGGGACAGCTGAAGTGTATGGAACTACCAGCTAAGAGGCATGACAAGACTGGGCTCCAGCACTTATCTCTTTGGGAAGATAAACCCTGGACCACTATCAGCCATTGCCCACAGACCTCCACCAGCATGTGGCAGTGCGCTGAAGTGAAACAAAGAGGACTTCTCCGACAGCAGAGTCACGCTGTAATTGCCCAGTCATCAATCCTTCCTACAAGGTTCACTGGCATTTCCTTGGGGCTTGTACCAGCACATCTGTTCCAAGGTTTGCATGCAAGGACTTGAAGCCTTGTCTCTTGGTAATGTCTTGCCAGACAGCATGGTTGTCCTCAAGCTAATTTGAAGAGGGCTATCTACTTTTATTATGAAACAGAGAAGGTACTTGTACTCAGGCACAGATGTTAACACCTTAGCTAGCAAATCGGGATAGCTGTTCTATGAGCAATTAATTAATTACCAAAGAGACCAAATTACTTCCTTGCATCTAGTAAATCCTCCCTTTATTGCCTAGGAATTTAATCAGCATGATTTATTCCATTATTATGCAAAAGGTAAGTAGAGAATTGAGACAATAAATTGGATTTCCAGCAGGCAATGCTGACATGAAGTGAACTTTCACACTTAGGTGCCTTCAGCCTAGAGGGGATTTGTTTTATAGTAATGTAGAATGGCAGACTCACAATTTTGTCTTTGATGATTCAGCAGAAAATAATATTCAGCTTTAAAAAAAAATCATTCCACCAGCAAGGATATTCCCTAGTAAAATATAATGGTGGGAGAGAAATTAGATGTGGGAAAACACACTTGGGGATAGAGATTAAAAACCTGAGGACAGAAAACTGTAAGGAAGAAAGAAAGCACCAGGAGACATGATAATATTTATAATGCATATTATTTAATAAATAGAATTTGTGCTTTGCTTGCCATTTCTTTTTCATGCAAATAGCCTTAACTTTTGTTCAATATCTAAAAGGCAGATACTCACTGGCTACAGAGAGTGGAATGTATTTTTGAAAATTATCATGTTAGCTATTAGCCACTACTTTTGCACTGTAGCTTGTTAATTTTTGAATAATACATTAGCAATATGCTACCAATATGTTTCTGTTTAATTATTTTTTTTACAAAAAAATCCACTAAAAACAGCCCCCATGTCTTAAAAAAAGAGTTTAAAGTAACAAGTATCTGTTACATGTCTCATTGAAAAAAAATAATTGCCAGTTACTTAAAAAGAATTAGCAGCATTGGAAACAGCGTTACTTAAAAAAAAGTGTTGCAGGTGATGTGACTTGTAAAGCAGTGCTTCCAAGCTCTGCAAGCGGGGACATTAGTGGTAGTGGCAGCACAAAGGTCTCTGCTGTCCCTTTTACACGTGCATTGAATACATGGAGGAATAATTTCTAAATTGGGCTGGGAAAAAATAGGCACACATCAACTGCGGCTTAGCTTTCATAAGCTTCCCCACCGCCACCACCGCCCTGCATAATACTGGTTTGACCTTTCGGCTGTTCTAAGGTTGATCTTCTGGTGCCCTCCATATGGCTTGCTCAGAAAAGGTATCTCATAAAATAATAAATGTTGTATCTGTAGAGGTGAAAATTGAAGTTTTCTGCTGTGCCTGGACCTTCTCGTGTTACTGATTGGCCCGCTTTTTCCTCCGTCTAGGCCTTTAGTCCTTTTTGACCTTTTTAAAAATGGTGTAATGGAGGGCAGCCAATCACTTTGCCATTTACTATGTGACTGACATACAGACTATTGTCCCACCCAAAGAAAGGACATTCATAGGTCAAACCTGAATGCATTGTCTTTATTCTCTTACCTGAAGTTACTGGAATGATGCTTTTTACATAGTGCTGGATCACCAAATAGAAAAAAAGGAGTTATGAGAATGACCAATCAACTGACATTTCCATAAGTAGAACAACAATTCTGCACATCATGTTACAGAAGACTACACAAATGGTTATTTCAAGACCCCACAAATGTTGCTTAAAGGAGTTTGTGTACAGTCAGATCTGGTAGTACAAGATAGGGGAAAACTTTGTTTTTGTTCACATTTTTATGCAAACCTACTTTACTCTTAGTTCCCAAATAAATAAGTAATCTAAAATGCAGTTATTCTTCAACATTCACATTTTGAAAAATTTGGCAATACATGCTTCAATTTTTTAAAAAAATGCAAAAATGCATCTTTCTATTAAGACAAGGATGTGGAATTTCTGGCCTATGGGCCTCTTTTGACCTCACAATTCCCTAATCTAGCCTATGAATCTGTCTTGGAAAAAAACATCCCCCGGGCAATGCACACTCTCTTAACTTTGTTTCTCCTCTAACTCTGTCATGAGGAGCAGATTAAATGGAAAGATAGCTCCTGAATGAATTGTGTGGCTTTGAGCAGCACTATATGGCTCTATACTTCAAGGTCAAGACTGGTCAACTTTTGGGGGTTCAGTGGTGTATTCCGGTGTTCACTCCTGGAAATGTGAAGAACTACTCACCTTCAACTTCCCTATACCTCCCCACAAATTCCCCAGTTTTGGAGGGGGGGCAGTCTCAAAGGGCTAATTGTGTCCTCTAGAGCTTATAATTGGGACTTTTGCTACACACCTAGAGAAGAGTGGGAGACACTTGAGCAGTGCTTGGCTGCAGTTCTCAAGCTGGACAGTAAAGGCTGCTTTTTTCTCCAGCAAGCTTTGGGAACTGGAACTGGATGCAGCCTGGACACCTTCACTAAATAGCTAGCGCAATGGACAAAAGGGCTGAACACAACTGTGTAGGAGAAGCATTACTCTCTTTATGCACATTGTAGGTTGATATCTAATGTGTGCCTTAAAGGTTTACCAAAACTTCTGTAAGACATGTACAAAGAAGTCAAAAAAGATGCCACAGCCTAAAACCAATAACCCAAAGAGCCTTCTACATAATTTACTGCTACTGATGAAATTGTTTGTAGCACTAATTGAGACACTTTCTTAGGAATTAATCAACATGAATGCCTTTGGCTTAACTGGTGGCATCTTCCTATCACATTATTCAAATTGATCTTATTACTTGGCAATCATTATCACATTTAACAGCTGCTACAATCAGTGCAACAGTTAACTTTCTAATTGTTATCAAAAGAGAACCTCTGGCCTCACAATCATGCATGAAGTCTTTTTATAACCATAGTATTCAGTCTATCCTTACCTAGCCACCTTTTTCCTCCATCTTGAAAATAGTGAGATGTGTGACTGAAGATCTGACTCTTGCCGATGATACCCATACACCATTGTGCAGATGCAGACATGGACAAGTCAGGAAAATCTGTTTGTTCACCTGTCATTTCCTTGTAAATGGTAAACCACTTCCAAGATACACAGTTTGCAGTGGTAAAGCACAGATGGTGCTGAACATAAAACACAAGGTTGTTGTGCGTTTTCTGGGCTTTGAGGCTGTGTTCTATTAGTATTTTCTCCTGATGTTTTGCCTGCATCTGTGGCTGGCATCTTCAGAGGATCCTCTGAAGATGCCAGCTGCAGATGCAGGTGAAACGTCAGGAGAAAATACTAATAGAACACGGTCTCAAAGCCCGGAAAACCCACAACAACCTATGGATTCCAGCCATGAAAGCCTTCGACTTTACACAAAACACAAGGTTACAAGTATTCAAAAATATTTATTCATTCAGATTTCTGTCTGAATTCCAAAACATGAGATCCCAAACATCCCAAAAATGTTAAGACAGATCACAATTAATTGTACATGTACAATATTTTATTTTCTATAACATATTCTTTCCACACTCCCCTTTTTCATTGTGGTATGGATCCTTGAGGGCTGTGCCCAAGGTCTGGCAGATTGGCAAGGCTGCAGGCATGAGTCTGGAAGCATACTATATGCCTGTCATTTGAGGTAAACATAGCTAAGTATGGAGAGGCTTGACACCAGAAAGTTGGTCAGCAGGTGATGGACTGGCCATAGCAACTATGCATGGAATAGTTGTGATCTTAACTGGCTAAAGGGGCTATCTGCACTGATAAGACCACAGATCATCAAGCTATAACATTTGAATTTGACTTCCAAGAAGTTTATGGTAGTATATGTGCAATGGAGTCTGGGGAAGTGGCTACCCTGGGTGTCAGAGAAGCTGCCCAGCAACAGGTTGCTAAGCAACAAGAATGGCCACTCCAGAAAGAAACCCATCCCTTTAGTGTGAAGGAGGGGTTGGAGGCCTGAGTGAAAATGTATATATAGCAGACACACATAATTGATTTGGGATCAGACTTCCAGAACAGAGGCTAAAAGTCAGTCCTTCAGCCAGAGAGTTTCTCAGTCAACCAAGTGGGGGGATTGAATGAGAGAGGTGTGTTTTCTCAGAGAAAGCCTAGAGAGAAGGGCAGAAGGGAAATCAATCCAGTTTTGAATCTGGTCAGAGAGAGTGACCTAGATTTTGGAACAGAGCCTTTGGGAAAAGGTCACCAGAGTGCTCTGTGTGTGTCTATACGCTGATGTAAAAATATAAGAAACTGTTTAAACACATTCTGAAGATCTGTTTGAGCTTGGACATACCTATATAACCAATAGTTGCTTCTGTTTGTTGTTTTAATAAAGACTTTAGTATATTTAGTATATTAAGTATATTTTTACAAATTTTGACTCAGCTGAATAATTTTCAGTAGTTCTAACCAAACAGAAACATGCTACCATAGATCAGTAAGTTATTCGAAGTAACAATTGAAAGGCTATACCCTTTTTACACAAAGGTGGTATTTTAAAGGGAAGGCCAGAGCTTTACAAAGTGGCACGGCACTTTAGGAGACTGGCAAGGGGAAGGTACCATACCAGTCTGTGAGGATAAAAAGCAGGTCTTGTCACAATATCTTTATTTTCTGAACTCAATTTCATCTGCACAACAAATGACTCTGTGAGGTAGGTTTAGCTACAGATAGTGGCATGGCCAATCTACACACATGGGGATGTTAATTTCTAAAGTAGTGATGTTTTTATGAACATTTCCTTTAAGTATGCACAAACATTCAAGCATTTTTGAGAAAATTCAACTTCCCAAAAGGGAATGTTATCAGAAACCACACAGTGTCCATCTCACTAGCCATTTTTGGAGCTACAGAGTCTTTAACTCCACCTATTCAAATCAACAAATGTACTCTGTCTCAATTGAATTTGAACGAAGAGAGCAAAAGGTGTTGCAGTGCTGAAAACACTCAGTGATTATAGGCAGGACACTGGGCTGCAATGGCTTGTACAGAGCCAGCAAAGCAAAACTCTTGGAATGGTGAAGTGATAGAGGAGCAAGGGATAAAAGGTGAAGTCTGGCAGTTTAATTGTTAGATAAGGCCAGTTAGAAGACAGAGAAAGGGGTAGTAACAGGGTCAGATGAAAAAAGAGGGTAAGTTGGGAGCTAATTTGTAGGGAAGTACTGAGTAAAGAGGTCAGGGCCAAGTTGTTATGGTGAAATAAGTATAAAACCAACTTATTTGTTTGATATCTGAAGTTTCTGTTATCCAATAAACCTTTGCTATTTTGCTGTTCTACATCTCTGGCTGGAGGTATTTTATTTAAGGGTCTGTAAGAAGAATCAGTCATGCAATTACAAATCTAAACTTAACAACAAACATTCACTTGTCTGGCATACTAGACACTTCAGGGCTTGCATAATAACCCTTAAGGAATGGTTTGGAAGTTGGGCAAGGTGACTGAGAGGAGCTGAGGGTTGTTGTCTGCATAGGCAACCTGGAGAGGCAATCTGTAACAATTAAATCGTTGGAAAGAGGCAACCAACCTGCCACTGAAAACTTTGGAGACCAAAAAAAATTGTGATTGCTTGCTATTTCATTCAATTGTGGGATTAAAAAAAAAAAATAGCTGCATTTGGGGTCTGTCATTCTGCAAAACCTAAGGGGTTTTATCTCCTCCACACTGCCCAGCAACTAAATTTCCTTTGGTGTTTCAGCCCTTTACCTTATTTCCACATAACTTGATTTTTTTTTCAGGACAGGAAATAAACATCAGAGTTGACCTAAGGATAAAATCAAAAATTTAAGCTATGACAGGCATCTGCCTACCTTTGAAGATCCCATTCCTCATTCTAACCTTTTTGTCCTGTGAGCCTAAGGCTGACTGCCACATTCAAACTTCATATACTCAAGGGCTTTCTTTATGAAACATGCAGTGAGCCACGTGGATGGCAAGAATGCCATCAGGAGATAAAAATAAACAAGCACATAAAAAGCAGATACTAGCTTGAAAATCTTTTACTAGGACGGCTAACTTTACTTAGCATTTAGACAGTGCTTTGGCAGTTTCAAAGTGATTCACATATATTACCTTGGGATGCTTTAACCATGTTAACCACACTAATTAAGCATGTTGTTGCTACTCTTTTGGTTATATCGGAGATAAGGTGGAGGATGAGGGCAAACTGAACACCTCACAGTGAATTAATGGGAGAGTTATTTTTGAATCAAGGATAGCAGGCTGTGTAGCTCAGTCTCTCAGCTACTGTTCTTAACACCATCTACCAAGATAAAAGGGTTTATAATCACCCTTAATTTCACCAATCAAGATGCAAGTGTTTACAATCACTTTTCTGAGTCAGTAACAATCCCGCGGTTGAAATCCCACACGAAAATCAGGTGAGACTGCAGAAGAATGCAAATCGAAATGGAGAACCACTTAGGCTAGAAGGGGGGACTGAACACCTGATTTTATTTACCAGTACAGATATACTTCAGTTAACAAAGTAGATGTGTTCCTGGGCTTTACTTCTTTAACAGAAACTTTGGTACCAGAGGTAGAAATAACATGGAAAGAATAAGGATAGATTCCTACATAGAATCATAGAAATGTAGAGTTGGAAGAGACCACACAGGCCATCCAGTCCAACCCCCTGCCATGCAGGAACACCCTCAAAGCACTCCCGACAGATGGCCGTCCAGCCTCTACTTAAAAACCTCCAAGGAAGGAGACTCCACTACACTCCGAGGCAGCATATTCCACTGCCGGACAGCCCTGACCGTCAGGAAGTTCTTCCTGAGGTTCAGGTGGAATCTCCTTTCCTGCAGCTTGAATCCATTGCTCCTTGTCCTGGTCTCTGGGGCAGCAGAAAACAAGCCCTCTCCCTCCTCTACATGGCATCCCTTCAAATATTTAAACATAGCTATCATGTCCCCTTCTAACCTTCTCTTCTCCAGACTAAACATACCCAGCTCTCTAAGTCTATCCTCATAGGGCATGGCTTCCAGGCCCCTCGCCATTTTGGTTGCCCTCCTCTGGACCTGCTCCAGCTTGACCATGTCCTTCTTGAATTGGGGTGCCCAGAACTGGACACAATATTCAAGATGAGGTCTAACCAAAGCAGAGTAGAGTGGTACCAGTACCTCCCTCGATCTAGACACCATACTCCTATTGATGCAGCCAAGAATTGCATTGGCTTTCTTGGCTGCCGCATCACACTGCTGACTCATGTTCAGATTGTGGTCTATTAAGACTCCTAGATCCCTTTCACACGTACTGCTATCCAGCCACGTGTCCCCCATCCTATATTTCTGCATTCCATTTTTTCTACCTAAGTGTAGGACCTTACACTTCTCTCTGTTGAATTTCATTTTGTTAGCCTTGGCCCAGCTCTCCAATCTGTCCAGGTCATTTTGAATTTTGATCCTGTCCTCTGGCGTATTAGCAACTCCTCCCAATTTGGTGTCATCTGCAAATTTGATGAGCATGCCCTCTGTTCCTTCATCCAAGTCGTTGATGAAGATATTGAACAGCACTGGGCCCAGGACAGAACCCTGTGGCACCCCGCTAGTCACTTCTCTCCAGGATGAAAAGCAGCCATTGGTGAGCACCCTTTGGGAACGGTCAGTCAACCAGTTACAGATCCACCTGACAGTAGCCCTGTCCAGCCCGCATTTTACTAGCTTCTTTGCAAGAATGTCATGGGGAACTTTGTCAAAGGCCTTACTGAAATCGAGATATGCTACATCCACAGCATTCCCTTCATCTATCAAGCTAGTAACTCTATCATAAAAAGAGATAAGATTATCATACATCACAAAGAAGAAGTCAGTTCAATGTGTTCTAGCTAACTTATTCTTCAAAGCTAACAATACACATATGAGGAATAAAACAACTAGGTCACATAAGCCTTGCATAAGTAAACAAGAACACTGTGAATCTTCTACAGACTGCTTGAAAGCTTTTTCCAATATGCATTCTGGGATGGTATTTTTCTTTCAACATTCTCTTATGTTTTCCATTTCATTGGCAAACCTTACACATCCATGCTTCTTTAACATGCCAGAGTAGCTGGTAAGGCAGGGTAATCTGCTTTCCCCTTTTCTTTCTGTTTTGCTCATTACACATGCTCAGCACGTTATTCTGGAGGCAGCTGTTTACCTTGCCTGTCGTACTTAAGCATGCACAGCTACAGAAGGATCGCTAGAGTAGAATCTCATTCTTTCCCAGGTCAAGCTTTATTGCATTGTTTACTGC
Source organism: Cyclura pinguis (assembly GCA_030412105.1). Classification (NCBI taxonomy): domain Eukaryota; kingdom Metazoa; phylum Chordata; class Lepidosauria; order Squamata; family Iguanidae; genus Cyclura; species Cyclura pinguis. Next base: position 128,366,700 of record CM059599.1, read on the forward strand.
AGATGTGCGGCTGCAACCCAAAGCTTGAAGTCTTTCTTTTTCCAGGCCTGCTTCACTATCCTCCCAACACCAATGGTGTAAGAAAAGATAGACAGAAGACAAGAAAAGGGGGAGGCAGCTGGGCTAAGTTCAGCTCCCATAAAAAAGACAATAAAAAGGAGCTTCGTTGTCAAGGCCTTGTTAATTGAGGTATGCCTGTTTTGCCTGATTATCCACCATGTACAAGAACCTCAACTATCTATTTAAGATCTGAACTCTTAAACTTGAAGACAGATAAGGAACTGAAAGAAAAGACTCCGACCTCCACAAACCATGGGAGAAAGAAAGTGCCACACTTCTACTGCTTCTGTGGGGGCTGTTTTACGAGGGAATGGATGCAAAACCACCAACTTCTATACAGGAACTATACTAGAAATCAAACTATATCTGCCTGTCCCATTCATTCAGTACCATGACTCAAACATATTTTTGAGACTCATTTGCCATGCTGAAATCCTCCACAGAGCTATACTCTCCAAACCACTGTCATTAAAAAAATTATGTACCACACAAGCCATCTTATTCTTTGCATTCAATTGAGAGGATGTCAAATGGCAGTCCCCCCCCCCCGACTAAAACAACATATGAAAACATCGGGAGATTGTAACATTTACCCTGCCCTCCCTTTGTTGCCAACTATACATGTTGGCCACCTCTCCTGCCATCCATGCATTTGGTGAGTGTGACAAGGGGCCTTACGTTGGTATGTGCATAGAGGTCCTCACACAAAGAAGAACCCTGATTAGAAGATCATTCACACAAAGGAGCTCTGCACATGAACTTCAGTATGTATGTGATTCCCTCCACATGCTTGCTGAATATGAAACTGGAGAGACATGGCCAATATATTGTTGGAAGGGGAGCAGGCCTCAATGTTGTGGGGTGTCTGAATTTCCATGAAATTATCTTCATAACATAAATGGCCTTCATTCTTTTACGTATGCGGAAATCCTCACACGCCAGTGCCAACCCCAGCTATGTGGACTGGCTTCAGTTGCATCAGTGCAAAGAAGAACCAGCACACAAGAAACTATTTTTATTGTGACCATTTTAATGGTTTTTCCTGTTAAAATTTTTTTCAGTTGTCCGTTAGTTGCTTGAGCGCATTTTTAATAAAAGGTGGGATAACATTTGGGCTCTAAATGAGCAGCTTCCAAAGACTCAGTTCAAGGGTGACTTGGATAAGACCAATAAGAAGTTATTCATAATAAGCTGGGCAATGGTTTGTTTTCTCCCCAAAGTAACTAAACAGTTTAATGGTTGGATTAGAACTCAAGAAATATTGAATGTGTATTTAGACATGACTCCAAATGAATAGTATCTATTGCAGCGATAAATCTTGTGTGTCACTCTTACAAGCCTGTGATTGAAAAGGAAATTGCCAGTCAGCCAGATGATTAAAGAGAGAGACGATAGCTGTCTCTAAAATGTTTGAAAGATTGTCATGTGGAAGACGGCACGGACTCGTGATCTCTTACTTCAAGAGAGAGGACCAGAACCAAAGGGTGGATATTGCAGAGAGACAGATTTCAGCAAAACATTAGAAGACACATCCCTACGTAAAGAAAAGTTTGACAATGGAACAGACTGTCTCAGGAACTGGTAGGCTCTCCTTCATTGAAGCTATTTAAGCAAAAGTTGTCCATTTGTAATCGATATTGTCATTTATCTTGCACTGTGGATCCTGCATGGAGGAGAAACTTGGATTCAATGATCTCAAAAGTTTCCTCTTATCGTAAATGTCTCTGATTCAAGCAAGTGATTGCTTATCACTTTAACACAGAAGTAAGCAAATGAAGAAGTGTGCATACCCACACACCCACTTCTGTTAAGCTTTCTCACATTTCTCACTGAAATTTTTTTTTTTATTTTTTGAGGACTACCACTTAACAGTATTGATCACAATTAAATACGATATTCTTATTTTCTAGTTATATACAAACAGATGTACAAGGTAAATATATCAGGCATGTGTTACCATGCTGGGGGAAGGGAGCAATTTTATCTTCCTAAGTCCCTGGTGGCACCATGCTGCAACCCCCAAAACAGTAGTAGTATGATGGGGGAAAACTATCCTGGAAGACACCATGGACCTCAAAAATGACTTTGGAGGCTGTATGTGGTAGCAAACAGAGCTACAAAAAACTGCTAACTTTCCTCTCTGTTGCAAACAGATAATAAAAAGAACTAACAGGAGGAAAATTCATTGACTTTGTAGCATGATGCACTGACATCTCACAGTATTGGTATCACTTAGAAGCTCTTCAGGGCTTTATTGAAAATTTGTAAGGGAGTAAACAAGAAGTGTCAGAAACACTTCTGGTGATGCACTTGACTGATATGAATCCCTGTATGCTGCTTGCTGCAGTTATAACCTTAAGTGACTCTTACATTATGGTATCAATTTAAGAACATTTGGCTTCCTGTTTTGAATAAAGAATTAGGAGTATTAAACCAAAACCATCAGGATTAGACTTGAGGCACCACACCTCTGGCTATTCCGTGTTGATTTTGATATAATTCTTTGGTTGGAGAAAGCATTGGGAAGTGGGTTTTGATCCAGAAGATACAATAATGTTTATGACTCCTCTGTGTTGAATGATGCTTAAATTTGGAGGAATATTTCTATATTTCTCCCTCCCCTACCCAGAATGTATATCATCTTCAGAATTTTGGAATGTCATAATATATTCAAAGTTGTGTGGGAACCACATAACTAGAAGAGGAGATGAGAACCCAACAGTACAAGTGAGAGAGAGAGAGGAAAAGGGGGAAAGGAGAGGGAGAATAGAAGAAACAGAGTGAAGAGTCGACTCATAAATAGCATTCAGGCAAAGTCAACCAAATCCATGTTGAAGATAAATATAGAGCCTATTAAATATTTGAAGCAAAGCAGATTGGAACCTGCCATCACAAAAATTATTTGTAATTGGGAGCAAGCACCATCAACTTATTCCACTTCTCTATCATGTCTGCTGCTTGGAGTGGAGGCACTTAGCAGGTTGATGTCCATGATGTGTGAATTGCATTTGGCTTGATGGATCACATGTTCTTTATAGGTTGTCCTTGGAAGACAAACTACTTCCCTATCTGAGAGAAAGGTGACTCCACCAATATACTTTTATCAGATCTGGGCTGTTCTTTAAATTTTTTTCTCTTGTTTTATGCAGGACATCTTTGCTATCAGCGGAACTGATTTTAGGTCATGGCTGTGTAAAATATTCAATAGCTGTCAAAATGTTTAATTTGATTATCTGATCTTACTGTAAATGATCAGAAGTATTTCATCCTCTGTGAAATAAATTTGGCTAATTATCCCCTTTAGCTATAAATACTCAAGGGCTATCTGAATAAGTTACCACTTGGCTGGGTAATTAACTCCTTCTGTGTTAATGATGCTGTCATTAGCTAACCAAGTTTATTTATCAAAAATAATTAAGAATAAAGCAAGAAGAAAATGATAAAGAAGCAAGCAACTGTGGGAGAGGAAGATTCAATGACATATATATACTGGTAAGAAAGTGAGATCCAGAACTAACAGGGTGTATGGTCGCCTAAACAAGCCAAATCCTTCTACCTCTCATCCTGGCTCTCACTATAAATCAGTGTTATCTGCTCTCTATGACCAGACTCCCTTTCACATTAATCAGAATCCTGCTGTCCTGTTGGGCCAGGACCCAATGACAGACTCTGCTGGTAGAACAGTGGTATTCTTTGGAACCAGGAGGTGAGCAATAGCTCTCTCCCCAGTGCAGCCTCCCAAGGGCCACCTCCCAATGCTTTCTTACCACTCTTTTCTTATGCAGACAGCAATTTTCAGAGACACACTGCCTACGTCTTCTCTATGTCCTTCTGAATCCAAATTGCCAACCAATCTTCAAAAGTGTTCACCACTGGATCTGTTTCAGAAGAGTTCTACTTTGATTCTGATTATTTTCCAAAGCTCTCTGAATAATCCCAATTCAGTTGAGGTTGGGATCCAACTGAACCTAAACTACATCCCCTACGTTGAGTAACCTGTATGGTACTGAAGACTGCAATGTGTTAATATTTAGGCCATCTTCCTATGCACACACTCAGAATATACTGAGAGGCTCTAGTTCGGCATACACAGGGCATAGATTCCACAGCGGGCAAGACTGTAGCCTCAGGTGCAAAGTATTTCCAGAGGACAAAAACCTGATGCTCAATCACCAACTTCTTCAAAATCATAAACATTAATAACTGCCATATTTAATAGATGTAAAGCTTGAGTGGTTTTAACAGCTCTTTTGTCATATCCAGAACTTTATCACACATTTAGCAAACAGCATTTTTAAAAATATGTCTTACTGAAGGATTTAATAAGGTGACCAACCATTACTGCTAATTGTGAATGGATTTTTTTTTTATTAAGTCCTCCAAGCTAAGGTCTTTGGGAAACTCTTCTAAAGATTTCATACATCCTCTTCCTCTTCCTCCTCAATGCCCACTGTGGTCCCACTGGACATTTGTTGTTTCACTGGATTTGTTTTTCCAGTTAAGGTTACCAGGCATTGTCTGACACCCTCCCCTCAATAAATCTGGATTGACATCACAGTAGCAAAAGGTTAATCCATGCCGGAGCCCGTTCTTTTGAAATACTTTTTACATACCTTTCCATGTTGTGTGAATGATGCTGCATCTAGTTTGATCCTTACCTTATGCTGGTGCTGGGCACGTTGAGGGATGACTGAATAGCTGTCAGGGCAGAGCAATATCTTATTCTAAACTCTTTTCATTGATTTCAGTTAACAGATGAAATGGTTAATGGCCAGTGTACACATCAAAGCTTCCATGTGGAAGCTGCCAGAATTATCTTCCACATGGAAGCTTAGCTACAAAGTATGGAGAAAGTTGCTATACAGATATCACTGCCATTGCATGCAAGTGGAGGCAGCATAGAGTCTTTCTACATAATGATGGCAATACCTGTGATACATCTCTTCTTGTTACAGAACTTGTGTGTAGAAGCAAAAGGTTTCTATTCAATAGTTGTACTCTGTAGATCATGGTACTATGTGGCAAAAGCAAAAAGGGATAAAATCTCTTTTTGGTACTGTATTGCTCGCTGAATTTATAAGGCTCTTTAACTGTATGTCGTAGGGAACTGAGGCAACATATCTTCTATTTCTTTCGAAAAGACAGTAATTTGACTACTGAGAATTCATCGGAGTTGGGATTTAAACCATAAGGTGAACATGTGACAGATTACTTTTATATGGAGTAATTAATTAATTAAAGTCAGTCATTATATCACTCAGAGAAAGAACAGAACACTTCACAAGAAAAAAATCTCTCTGAATTCATCTTTGCTTTGCTTATCAACAGATGTTGTAGAGAACAGTTCATTATCTAGTAATTAAATTTGAGAAAGACTGTCTATATATCCATATTTATTCAGCTCCCTCCTTTGCCAGTATTATCATTTTGAACGATCCAGAGATGAATTGTTTTGGTATTAACAGAAACTAATGTACTTAGGACTTAATCACAAGTATAAGTAGTTTTTTTTAATTAAACACTGTTCATAATGCATAACAAAAGCAAAAGCAAATAGTTTTAACATAAAGCTAGATAATGAAACTTTTTTCCAGGTCTATCAATCTTCTGGACCACTGCCATCACTTTAAATATCTATACATCTCATTAGTTTGGGTCAGTGCATTTCTCACTTCACATTACATTCTAACAAAATATGGCAGTCCTATTGTCAAATCCTGGAAGTTTTTAACGCCTAAATGAAAGAAGGACAGGTGTAACATATACTTAGCATTTTCTAGTACCAAACCATATAAGCCTCTTTCCTGAAAGATATTGGTTACAGTATGTATGGTGGGCTTGGAGGGGGGGGAGAGAGGTGACTCCCAATTAAGAAAACAATTCAACAGATTGAAGCAAACTGCATGTTGAATTTGTTTGCTGATTCATCTACCGCTCAAAATATGCATAAAGTTCTTAATGTTACACCCTTGAACGCACTACATGTTTTTAACAAGTGTCTGGATTTTTAATATCAGGACAAAATTAAGTATCATATTGAGAATAAAGTTTCTCAGATTGTCACCATCATCACGAAACTGCTAAACATCTACCCAAGCAATTCTGACACCAAAAGAGGAAACTGCATCATCACATCTGCCAATGGGTTTCATGCTCACTCTGATGGCATACATCCTTTCAGTGGTAAACACTGTTTAATTATTCCTGGCCCCCTTTTTCAGCTTGCTAATATCTAGCAACACTACAAAGCAGGTCAGTTTCTTTCACCAGTTTCTATTTGTGCTGCATTCAGAAGAGTACCTAGTCGCCATAAATAAATACAAAACAAGGGGAATTGATCAGAAAGGTGAAAAATAGCTTGATTGAGATCCTGCAGAAACTTCTTCTCTTCCTCATCACAGCCGGAACTGGGACGGTTTTCCTGTTTCATCCCAATTTCAAGAAGCTGTTCTAAAATTCTACACACAAAGAAAATATTTTCATATTGTATACTGTACTTGGCTTGAATCTAGGAAGAAAAGAAAACCAAGACATTATTTTTAGCATAAGATCCTGTTGCTTTGAAAAGAAAAAGAAACTTAAGGTCAGATCAAACATGCATACACATGACTTGATTTTCACATTACTCAGTATGTAATGACTCACAGTTGCATATGTGAACAGATTGCATGGAAAAGAACATTGTGTTTGAGGTGATAATGAGTTCTATCTGTGGTGTATGATTTATGATGGCTTATTCACAGATGCAAGTTACCACTCAGTGTTGCAATAATCATCAAGTGATAAACATACATAGATGAAACAGTTCTTAGAAAAGTTACTCTCCATATAGGATATATACTTTTTTTAAAAAAAAAGAACACTGACTCACAATAGATAGATCATTTTTACCATGAGACTGAAAGAATATTCAGTGATCTATCCATCGTGAGTCAGTGTTCTTTTTTCCAAAAAATAAAAATAAAAATCACTGATTATTCTTTTAGACTGAGAGCCAGCGTGGTGTAGCAGATTGAGCATTAGACTATGAACTTGGAGACCCGGGTTCAATTTCACACCCGGTCATGGAAACCCACTGTGTGACCTTGGGCACGGCACACATTCTCAGACCTAGAAAACCTTGTGATACATTTGAAGGCACATCCCACCCTCAACAGTAAGACACTGATAGACCCCACAGATCCACAGACAAGCAACATAGATGTACCAGAATATCTTGATAATGTTAATCATTTAAACAAGGGGTAGGCAATCCTGGAGGGGTGTTTACGATGTCAAACCTATGGATGTTTGCATATTTCTGTCTAGTTGGATATTCCTGGTAAACTGTATCCAAATATTATCATTTGGAAACTGTTCTGCTAATGGATTTGCTCTGTGAGTAACTGGAGCTGGGAAGTACTGAGTTACAAGGAATGCAGTTATGGGAAACAAGTTACTTTTTTTTTTTAACAAAGGTACAACAATGTCGTATGAACAAGAAGGAATGTAAGTCCCTTTACTGGAGTAATGAGTAATGTTTTCCCATCAGTTTTCAAACTTATATGACATTTTGTGGCATCTCTGGCAGTATTTGGACAATTTCTTTTAGGTGTTATACCATTCTCTTATTTATACCTGAAGGGTTTTTTTTAATAAAAAAAATAACTGCAGGACAACAAATGATGCCATTAATTACTTTTTAAAATATTAGAGGAATATTGACATTCCATTACTGCTCAGCCACTATAACAAATAGCAATCAATTACTTTTCAAAGCCTGTGCTTAATGCTGAAATCAGACTGCTGTTGTCACTTTTGTTCCTTATCTTTAAAATTCCTTAAGATCAAGCCAGTTATGGGCTTAATCAAGAATTGCCATTGCTATGACATTTGTTTCTTCATTTTGATGAGTTCCTTACAATTTCCTATGAAGGGTTTCATTTATTTGCATTTCCTGGCCAAAACCAGGCTTATGCATTCTTGCCTTGCACTTCATGCCCACGACTATCCCATCTCTTATTAAGCCTTCTTTTATTGTTCCATAGTGACGCTGTTCAATGGTGACAAAAGCTTCTGAAGTTTCCCCTTGCTCCTCCTATTAAATGTTGCTCTTTCACACAATGTTGTCTTCCTACAAAATGGTTGTAGATGAGAGAAAACATCATCTGAAGTGCCTGCAGAAATGAAAGCATTCATTTGGTGTTTGTGTGGCTTCTCTGTAAGCCCTGAAGCCGTTCCGTTACTCTTAGATCTCCTAGTCCAGGTGAGCCAGATGCTTACATTTTGAAAATTCAGGGGGAATTTTTTGGGGATGTGTGCGTGGGAATTAGAAATGGATCAAGTTCTGTCATTAGATCAGTACTTTATAAATGGTATCTCTAAAATCTCACTTGGCTCTCTCCCTATTGCAGGGTCTCTTGTCTTCCCCTGACTACGAATTTTTAATATTCACATTGCAGTGTCTCCCCCTTCCTCTGTTTTGCCCAATTTGGAGATCCTGCTTCCATTATTCCTCTTTCTTTTTGTTTTCTACTCACTCTTCTTGTTGCCCAGGAGCATTGTTTTTTCCCTTTTCTGTTCTCCTCTGTGGGAGAAAAAATTAGGCAGCTCTGGTAAGGTCAGCACCAGAATCCCTGTTGAAAAAGAAACTGAAGTTTTTTTCTCTACCCCACTCTAGAGAGTGCCTCTCCGATGCTGAACTCCACTGTTCTCCCTTTAATTGATAAACATAACAGTACAATCCTCCCTTCATATTTGCAGGTTTGACCTTTGCGAATTTGTTTATTCATGAGGTGTGCGTATATCTTCCCTCCATTCTCCTTCTCCCATTCCCTTGTGTTTTGCTGGGCACATGAAAGGAAGGCAAGCGCACAGACAAAAGGTAAGGGAATGGGAGGAGGATTGTGGGGAGAAGGTGTTATTTGTGGCATTTCCACTTTCATGACGGTTCTGCACCCTAAACCCTCAAAACAGTGCAGGGGCCACTGTGTCATGCTGCCAACAATACACTTGCCGGAATCTACAAGAAGAATCCCTTTGCCAAAAATAAGGCAGGCAAGGCACTCTCTTATTTTCTACTTGTGACATCCTTCTCTCTCAAACACACAAAATGACTAAGCCTTACTGCTAGGCCATTTCCGCACTAGCCTGTTATAGCATGATGATTCACTTTCAACATCCTCTGGAATCCTGGGGTTTGCAGTTTAGGGAGGGGCCGGTCGGCCCCTCCCGAAACTGCAAACCCCAGGATTCCAGAGGATGTTGAAAGTGGAATCATCGTGCTATAACAGGCTAGTGCGGAAATGGCCCTAGTCCTGACTACAGTAGGCCCATTGAATCAATGAGATTTAACTACATGTTGACTCACTATTCAACAACTGACTGAATGGCTCTATTCTAGCTGGGGCTAATCAACAGGATATCAGCCAGAATATGTGAAGCTCTGTGCAAGTGCTATTTTTTATGAAGATCTTTCAAGGGCTCTACTTAATCCCTTCTCATTTGATTTGAACTTGCACTGGATATTTCTGTCTGTTTATATTTAAAGTCCTGCTCAATAATCGCAATGATTACATTAATAATAATAATAATAATAATGATGCTTGAGTCTTCCTTCGCTTCTTCAAGGATGTTGAGTCAACATCAAACTATTTCAAACATTGTTATAAGCAGCTCTTGAAACAAAGACATGCCTAGGCACTTAAGACATAACACATAGCACAATTATACAGATGTCCTCCAATGTTTTGATTTTATTAAAACCAAAAGTAATCTCAGGAGGCTAAACATTTGAGTTTAAAAAAAGGCTGATTAATTCTTTCCCGGCAGGCTTTTATTTCTTAATGTCAAGCTTAACCCCACATTCATGAAAAGATGTGGGTATCACCCTGACACTTGAAACAAATTGGTTACTTTCTACACTGGAAGATATCTCATGTTACACCATAACTGCCACTTCACAAAAGCCAGTACCACTGGCCTGGGCTGTATCATCTTGGCCGCCCAAGTTGCAAATGAAATGCTTATTTGATGCTGAAGTTGTGAGTGAATTTTCAAACAAGGTTTTTTGAAATGCTTTCCTTTGATTTATAACATCAGTGAGGTTTCTTTTTTATTAGGCACACAACATTAACATTTATGCAATATATGCGTGTGTACCGAGATTCGAAGGTTCCGGAAAAACAGAAATTTGGTGTGTGTCTGTCACACCTCTTTCTGTGTATGTGCACTCACATATATGTGCACATCTGTCTGCATGTGATTATATTATAATATTTGCTATAAAATAATGTTTAAACACATAGCATGTATGATTGGATGGCAAAAGCTTTTCACAATAGATTCTGATAGCTCAGCAAATTTTTATACTCACAGGCTAAACTTGGCCCATACTATGTCAGGAGTGGGCACAGTCTGCCCTGCATGCTACAGGCACCCTTGGAACCTCTACGTGCAGCCCTTGGGATACTCCAGAAGGCCCTCCAGAGCTCCTTCTCAGAATTTATTTTTGGGGCAAATTTTGGACCAATTTTTTGCCTCTAAACCAAACAGAACCTTCTAAAACCTAGAAAAGCAGCATTTCTTTCCTTAATCCCCAAATCCTCCAAAAACACCCCCCCCCAAAAAATCCCCAAAACCAGTAAAATAATATCAACAATGGTGCCTAGAAGTGATGTTGCTCCACTTTGGGTGCACTTAAAACATGCTAATACAGTTGGCCTGGCAAGCACGAGGAGGAAAAATTGTCCAACCCTCTGCACAGTTGCCCATCCATGTCATATACTAAGCTCTAAGCACATTCAATGCACAACTGAATGATGCCTCCTAGCTTCATGGCTCCTCTTTATTATAGCACCATAATCCGTAAGCACCGGAAACCAAGATGTTACACATTATATAACAAGTTAACAGTGAAAAAATCCTGCCCAAAGGCTGACAAATCTTATCAGTATTCTTCATGCTTTTGGTGTTAACTCATAGATTTGATTTATTTTTCATGGGACCTATATGAAATAGTTCATTCACAAGCAATACATGAGTTGAGAACACCAGTTTTGCAATACTGAACAGGATGACTACAGCATATGATTTAGGCCATTTCCACAGTAGGCTGTTATAGCGCTGTGATTGCACTTTCAACCTCCTATGGAATCCTGGGGTTTGCAGTTTCGGGAGGGGCCTCTTGGCCCCTCCCGAAACTGCAAACCCCAGGATTCCATAGGAGGTTGAAAGTGCAATCACAGCGCTATAACAGCCTAGTGCAAAAATAGGTTTAGAAATCAATATAGTTATTGGTCAGATACAGACTATGGTTCTGACAGCCTTTTAAATATACTTATGTTCCTATTACCATAATATACCATTGGGACAACTGAAGCAAAAGCAACAAGAATTGAAACCCACAGTATTTTCCTAGAACAGGTCAAAACAAATGAAAGGCAAATGCTACAATATGTAAATGTGAATGAAACAGGTACTATGATGCCCACTGGGGTAAACACACAAATAATAGAACATTAAGTTAAGACTTTTGTATCTGAATGCATGTGAGCTTACCCAACCAAAGCAAAAGTGACAGATTAAATTTAAAAAAAAAATGGTAGCAACATTGCTGACTGCCCAACCACAGACAAATTAGAGGCTAAATAAAGAAAAAAACAATGGCAAGACTATTATCACAGGTGGCTCAGCTAAAGCAAAGTTCTGAAGTGGTATGAAATGCAATCTCGATAAACAGAAGAAGCTAAGCCCATCAAGATGCAATAAGAAAAAAAAAGCACAATGGCTAAACAGCTACAGCTAAATATAATAGCCTGAAATTGTGACTTGCCTAAGGCTACCTAATGACTGTAGGGATGAGCTGTGATTGTACCTGGATGGGAATAGGTGCATTCACAGCTCATGACAGTAACTACAAAGCTAAATGCACTCTCAAGACAACAGTAAACTGTTTATTAATTTGCTTTGACTGAATCTTTATTTCATGACAGTGGAATCTTTTTGTAAGACTGAATTATTCAGGAGAAAGACATGTCTTGAACTGACTCATTCTAAATGTTTATCCTATCAGTGCATCTTTAATCTCCTTTAAGTACTCCCTGTTTAGCAAGTATGAAGAAGAGATTCCTAATCTGTCAGTCCATACACTTTGTCTTTGCAGTCTTCAATTCCCATCAGTTAGGTTTCTACAAGATTTGATCCCACTTCATTCTAACTAATAACCCTGGAGTAAAAACAAATGTAGTGCCTGAAGTTATTGCTGAAGAAAGAAATTCCTTGCATCTATGATTATAAATAATTCAGGCTGCAATCCTATATAACAAGGGTGATTTATCAGTTGTCCTCCCAATGTTCCTGGAAGCCAACTGCACGTCCAATAATCAGAGATGCTAGGAATTTTAACATAATATTTGGAAGACATAAGATCCCCACCCCACTTTAAGTGTGAACTTTTTTCAAAGCATTTTTCACTATTCCATTCATTCCTCATAACACATTTATTAAAGGATGGGCAGCAAGCTGCCTATGGGGAAAATGTTGCCTTGGTATGACCCTGAGCCCTTCCAACAACCCTGCTCACTGAAAAAAAAGTTAGTCCTCCAAGGGGCAAACTGTGATTCCAAAAACCTCTGAGGCGACAGAAACTGCCATATAAATGGAGTTCCATATCTGGGCTGTGAAGGCAGCGAAGGAGGGGATTACATTTAGAGGGCATACTACACCTTCGACTGACTTCTAGGGGAACACTTTGTTTTCAGGGGACTAATCACAGGGAAAGGTTGGGTTCAAGCCTATAAAGTCCAGGGAAGGGAAAAAACAACTCTTGGAGTCTAGAAGATGCCCATTCTGATATATAGGATAGATTATATAGCACTCTGATAAACTGCATTGATTGACACTAATTTTGGGTATCTTTAAACTTCTCAAAACTGTACCCCCTCAACCATACTTGATTATATTTATCGTTAAACAAATGTTAAAACTGGATCTAACAATACAGTTAAACAAACTGGGTCTGGAAGTGTAAGTAGTAGACTGAACTGTACCATTTTAGAATCCAAGACCTGGCATAGTCTTTCTGGATATTCACTTACACAGCTGGCCAAAACTGATGAAACCAGGCCAACCCCCCAGTTATCAGAAGCTCCATGTGAGTATGGAGACCTCCTATTATATACCTGTTGGCTTACATTAAGAGAGATATTTGCAAGACTTCTAACACACGTGCTTCTATTGTAAATAACACACATGGTAGGTTAGCTGAAAAGTAGCCTTTCTATACACGAAATACTTGCATTCAGCTCAGGATGGTTTTTACCCTTCCAATTACCAGTTACATGAGAAAGACAATTTTGATTGAAAGTTGCCAGAATAATACCACCTAATTAAGCAGTTATTAAAACAATTTCCTGGAATTATAACACTGAAAAACCAGAGCAAAAACTTTGCCACTGCTTTGCAAAAAAGTAATGTGGCATGTGCAAAACATCTAGAAAGCACTGACTTTTGGAAACGATGAACACTGGATGAACTTTCATCTTAAACGTGATAAAGTACAAATATCTATCATATTTCAAAGCAAAAGGAGCTTTCACGCCTGAAAGGAACACATTTATTTTTAATTTTTTTTATGTTGTTGCGTTGATATAGAACATCTTCGCTCTGAGGAAATTACTTTTGGTGAGGTTTTTTTTCCTCCCCTCGGAGTCAAACCGCCAAGCAAAAATCTTGGCAAATAAATTGAGTGAATGTTTCTTGTTGTGTTTGTTCATTGATTATGAACACTTCATTTCTGCAGTCAGAGTTTCTTGATCTGCTCTCTCATAAAAGAGCAGGTCTAGACCAATTTCCTGGGTGATACAGAGAAAGGATTAAATAAGGGAAAGTATCAAGTAAATCTCTTCCACAGCTTATCACTCACACTTCAGAAACTGTTTTGTCACAGTACATATTGTAAAATAATATTGGCTAAGGTAGCCAAGATCACTGTAAACAAAAATGGCCGGAAAAATAATAAAGAACAGAATCATGGCCACTATCCATACGGGGGGCTATCTTTCAAGCCATTTGTCCCATGACCCTCCAGAGTCTGCCACAAGGACTGCTTTATATTGCTTCATGAGACATCTCTCATATGGCAAGCTCTTCCCAGGCAGTTGTTCATCATGCAAAGTGAAAAAAATTGTTTGCTAGACATTAAAATATATTTTGGGTGAGGCAGTCTGAGGCCCAACACAATTTTAGAACTCCTGTGTCACTTTCCAGTAGCAACTGCTGCAAAGGAGTGGAAGCTAAAATATCAAACCATTTTAGCTTAAAATTCTCATGACCAATTACTAAACCTTAGGAGAGGCACTTCAACGTTTTCGAGCTGGCGTGAGGGGCATACGAAGAGTGGGAAGCCCCCAAATCAGGACAACATGGGGAAAATGATGTGGCCTGCCTGGGAAACTCCAGGGAGGATGGATTCTACCCCAGGGTCTGAGGGTCTGCAACCAACTATATACTTTCTACAGCAGTAGAAGAAGTGCATGAAAGGTAATTGTGAATTGTTGTTGTTGTTTCTGACTTATGGCAACCCTAAGGTGAACCTATCACAGAGTTTTCTGGGGCTGGGAGTCTGTGATCTGTTCTAAGATCACCCAATGGGTTTCCATAGCCTAGCTGGGACTTGAACTCTAGCCTCCAGGGTTGTAGTCCAGTGCTCCAACTGCAAACTCAAATCATTGCCTGAATCTCACAAAGACGGATCTCGCCAAACACTGAACTGATATTTGGAAGCCAGAAGCTCCTTTGGGTATTTGGGTGCATTTATCAGGAAAAAAATGAACCCTGTTGAAAACACCTAAAGTAAGCTGGAAGTTTAATGTATTTCAAGAAATATATAGTGAGACACATAGCTAAGACATAGAGCTTTGATATCAACGTTGTTATCCCAAAATATCTTACTGTTCCAAACCATGGAGGAACTGAAAAGAAGCCTCTATCCTCAAAGATAAAAGGATAAATATTCTTTCCCCCTCATCACAAACATTTTTTTTTTGCCTTGGCCCATGTTAATATTGGTGTAATGTGTGGTGTTGTGTAATGGTTTGAGAGTTGGACTAGAACTCTGTAAGAACAGGGTTTGAATCCCTGTTCAGTCATGGAAACCCAGTGGGTGGCTTTGGGCAAGTCACACTCCCTCAGCTGTAAGGCCCTGCTTTGGGGGTTCCCGATATCAGTATGGTTTGGATGGGCACCATATCTAGTTGGCATCATATTTAATTGGCAACACACTTTAATTGGCACTAATATCAAATTCAAGCCTGAGAGGTGACTGAGAGGTCAAACCAAGTGAGGGATGAAATCTCACTGTAAATGTGAGAAAGAGAGGCTAGTCAACCTAAACACCCTTTGGCTGAGATTAGGTCATTTGCCAGGCAGTAGCTGTTGTTCCTGTGGATGGATGGCTTAAGTAGAAGCTGAATGTCTTTCCAGGAAACACAACTGGGAAAAGCCCACCAGGACACTGACTGACAGATACCTATCCCCTGTGCACTTGGACTTCTTCCTCTTGCCTCATAGCACCCACAATATAGAGCTATTACAACAGTCATCATGACTTTGTCATCCAAACATGGCAAACACTAGTGGGTTGTAGTCCATTGTCTGTGTTGCAACTCCCATTGTTCCACATCTGAAACTGCACATACCTTTCACTGCCACAGGCTATTTTTTGGGTACAAATACTCCTGATTTCAGGATGTCCAGGGCAGTCTCTCGAAGGTCTACACATCACACTGTCTGTCTGGCTCCTGAATGAGAACTGTCCTTAGGTCCTACCTAAGCCAAAACACAATTCTGCTCTTCACTACCCTTCTGGACTAGTAATTATAAATCCCCCCAAACCCCTCAGCCTCTCTATCCACATTTTTTCCCTCCCTTTCTCCTTCTCCTTGTGTGAATGTTTGACTGTTTGTACTTTGTGAGTATGCATGAGTGAATTCCCCCCAACAAAAACACATTTTTAGCTTACTTTTGAATCTCTGGTTGGTTCTTCTCCTGTGTGAGCCTGTAAACACTGGTAGGGAAGGTCTCGTTAAGTTACCCCCCTCTCACAAACCTCCTCTTTGAGCTAATTCATTCCCCACTCTTGCAAGAGGTATCTGGCATTGTGGGGTGGCCCTTGTGGCACCTACATTTTGGAGTAACACAGCCTCAGAGGAAAGCAATGGCAAACCCACTCTGGACAAATCTTGCTGAGAAAACCCAGTGACAGGTTCATCTTAGGATTGGGTAAGTTGGAAACAACCTGAAGGCACACAACAACAAGAAGAAGAACAACAACAGCACACCAATATTACTATTATATGTATGCTGGTGTTAGTTAATGCTGGGATTGGGTACTTTGCACATTCTCCAAAGTGAAAAGAATAGGTAATTTCTCTTCATGTAACATTAGATTTCCTGCAAGTGTAATTTAATATCTGCTGAACAGATAGAATATTCACAGATTGTATTGTGTTTTTGCCTAAGAATGAATGTCTCTCTGTGCCCATTCCTCTAAAATACTCTGTTGTAACAATTAGTTTTTCATGCAACAGAATCAGCCACGAACACAGTGGAACACAGTATCAGCATTTTGCACAGGGACTGTTTCTTCCTATGCCTTAATAGTGTATTCAGATACAATCATATGTCCTTTCTGTTTTCCCTCTGGGCAACAGTGTATTCTGTTTGATAAGATATGGTATGTGGCAAGGGTTGCAATCTGACTAGAAGCATAAACGTACAAAGATGAGCTGAAAATAATCCTGTATTAACTAGTATTCTATGGTGACAACAGTATCTCACTATGGCATGTCTTAACTCATATGCACGTCACCCACATTTTATGCTGATAGCTGCTTGTCCCTGGCTCTGAAGACTGGTATTTAAAAACCAAAACAAAACAAAATAAAGAACAAAAATGAAATATTCAGATTTCCCCCACCCCAACCCCGAACCCTGAAAATATATTTTCCTTGGTTTTTCTGGAATTAGAAAAGTACTTGTTTTTAATCTGCACCTACTTTTTAATGTGTAATTTTTGCAAACTAGGCAGAAGAAGTATGACTTTATTTTCTGAGTTTCCTGCAAGCAACACAGGGGAAATATGAACAGGAAAAGATCATTTCTATTTCATGAATTCAGATTTTTAAGATTTGTTTAAAACACAGCAAATCTCATTTACAAACGCATAGCTAAACGGGGCCAAGATGTAAACTTTACATTGCTGTCATGATTGAACTAAGAATTTATGGGCCAACATTTTCTCCATTTTATGATGGGAGACATGGGGAGGGGTGAAGAATGTATTTCATACATCATTTTTTAAAGAAATATGATCTTTAAAATATCTTAAATCTTGAAAATAATTTAATGGACTGCCATACCTGGCTGTTTATTATTTTTAAGATGTTTTATATATATATTCAACAGTGATTATGATATAAATATTTCATGTCACAAATCTGAAATATGGAACTCTGCTTGCTGTACTTGCAACTCAAACTAGAGGAAATGTCAGAGGCAGATTTTTATTCTTTTTCAGGCTGAAGTCTTATTTACACTTACTTTGGAACAACCCCACAAACTAACTGGGATTAACTTCTGAGAAAGAAGTACACAGATTTGCATCATGAATCAAAGTTTATTATGTCTTAAGTGTTTTGAACTATTTTAATTATGTTTTTAAACAATGCTGTTATTTAAATACTTTTTAATTTTTGTTCAATGCCTTAGCTCCCAATCTGTTTAAAATTACTGCAAGCCATCTGGAATCCCATTTTGGGAGAAAGGTGGGATATAAATTCAATAAATGAATAAAATAGATAAAAGAAATATTTAAGATAGGGCCATTGCATAAAGTGGACGACAGAATGTAAGCCCCACTCAGAGTATGACTAACTTTGGAGGAATCACAATATGAGAGACCTTCAGGACCCCCAGTCACCAATGGCTGTCTTCAAGCCTTGCATGCTTAGGGTTGTGGCTTCCTTGAATGAAACAATCCACCTGCAGTGCGGTCTCCTTCTTTTTCTACCACCTTCCATTTTATCAAGCATTACCGTCTTTTCCAATGATGTGCATCGTCTCATGATGTGCCTTAGTTTTGTCATCTTCAATTCCACTGAGAGTTCAGGCTTGATTTGCTCTAAAACTCATTCATTTGTTTTTCAAGCAGTCCACGGTATCTTCTCCTACCCACCTTTCAAATGAATTGATTTGTTTTCCTATTAGCTTTCTTCACTGTCCAACTTTCAACACCATACACAGAAACTGGAAACGCTATGGGATGGATGATTCTAATGCTGTTATTTCAAAGATATGTCTTTACACTTGAGGATCTTATCTGGTTCCTTCATGGCTGCCTTTCCATGTCAGTCTTCTTCTCATTTCTTGACTGCAGTCTCAGTCGTTGTTAATGATTGAACCAAGGTATAGAAAATCTTTCCCCACTCCCGCAAACCCTATTCCATTGTGTTCATTATCCACTGTGAAGTTATATAAATCATTTGTGCTCATTATTTTTATTTTTGTCTTCTTAATATTCATAAATATTCAACTGGAACCTTGCTTTTCAACTTTCTTCCTTAACTTTCCTCAGTAGTTGTTACAAGTCTTTGCTATTTTTTTCAGGTAAAGTGGTATCATCTGCATATTGTTGAAGTTGCACCCTTCCACAGTAATGCCTGTTTCCTCTGAGTCTAATTTCGCTTTTCACGATATGGTCCTTGCCAATGGGAAATCATTCTGTTTCTCAATATCGTGTCCTCATAGTGACCTCTTCTCTAGAGTAGAGCTTACATATCAGGACAATCAGATGTTGTGACACTCCCATTTCTTTTAGCGTAAACCTTAATTTCTCATGATCTACACCAGTAATTCTTAAACATTTCTTTATCAGGGACCACCTGCCAATATAATTTTTTGCTGGGGAACCCCTGGACTTAAGATTTAAGTATTTAAATTTAGATCTAAATAGTCAAATATTTACTTAAATTTTCAAATATTTATTTATTTATTAAAGGCTTCTGGAGACTAGGATTCAAATCCACACTTAGATATTGGGTCACCTTGGGCAAGTCACATTCTCTCAGCCTCAGAGAAATGCAAAGGCCAACCTCCTCTGAACAATCTTGCCAAAAAACTCACCTGTGATAGGTTCATTTTAGGGTTGTTATAACTCAAAAGTGACTTCGAGGCACACAACAACAATATGCTGGTGATAGGGGGAGGTTTTTTCTAGCCATCATGCCTTTCCCCTTTGAAAACTGACTCATGGTGACCCCAAGGCAAACCTATCATGAAAGTTTTCTTGGCAAGACTTGTTGCCTTTGCCTCTCTCCAAAGCTGAGACAATGTGACTTGCCTGAGATAATGCAGTGAATTTCCATCACCTAGTAGGGAATCAAACCCTGGTCTCTGGAGTCATAGTTTGGGCGGGCCACCATGCCACCATGCCCCTTTCATCAGGGACACTGTAGTGTGGCTATGTGTGTGCACACCCAAACTACTCCCATTTTTTGGAAATGAGGGAGCAGTTTCAGCATCTGCAACCCCCCCAACCACTAAATCCCTGTTGCTGCTGCTGCTGTCCAGTAGCCAAGCTTCACAGACCCTCTGTGAGGGCTCCACAGAACCACAGGGGTCCCCAGACTCCAAGTTAAGAACCACTGATCTACACGATCAAAGCCTTTGCTGTAACCTATATAGCACAAATTGATCTCCCCTTGCCAAAAAAAATTCTTTGATGTGTTCCATTCTACAATGTACATTTTTTATATGATCCCTAGTGCCTCTTCTTTTTCTGAACCCAGCTTAGACCTCTGGCATTTCTCACTTCAAATGCGGTAAAATTTCTTGTAAAAACTTGAACACCACTTTGCTTATATGGGATATTAGTACAATAGTACAATAGTTACTTTGCTCTCTGGTGTCCCTCTTCTTGAAGACTGGAATGTATACTGAATGTGCTTGGCCTGTGGACTATTGTTTTCTGCATTTGCTGATTGATTTTCTTTTTTTTAAAATGAATGATTATGTCTCTACAGCTTGAAACAGCTCTATTGATATGCTACTTGTTCCTTGTCATTTGTTTCTTCTAAGTCCTTTGACAGCCTTTTCCATTTCACTTTCTAAAATTATGAACTAATCTTCAAATGATTCTTCCTTGAAGGAATCTGTCATCCCTTCATTTATTTTATACAATTCCTCCATGTACTGCTTTAATCAACTTTTATTTTGTCCTAAACGCATAAGGTGTTCCCCTGTTGTCCATATAGCATCCTTATTCTTTGTTTGAAATTTGCAACCGGATCCTAGGGAAGAGATCTCTTTTCTACCTTTTTTGTTTTGTTCCTCTGTTTCTCTGCACTGATTATTATAATAGTACTCTTTATATTTACACACAAATCTGAATAGTTGAGTTCAGGATTCTGACCTTGTTCTGTCACATTTTACTTTTGCTTCTAATCTTTAGTTAACCATTTGAAGAGTTTAATCTGTCATCCAGTTAGGCTTTTCCTTCTTTTTGGCAACAGATAGCATCTTTTGGGTTATTCTCTGACAATGTCCCTGGCTGCAGTTCAGAGTTCTTCTGGCTCTGGTCAATTAGGCTTAGTAAAGTAATTCTGTTCTTTGTATGGCCTTTAAATTCTACCGGGATGATTTTCAAGTTGTATTTTGGCATACTGTTTTAGTGTTCTTCTTTAGCTTTACCCTAATTTTTGATATCAGCAATGCATGCTCTGTACCACATTCTGCTCCTGGTTTTGTTTTGCAGAGAGAATGGAGCCTCTCCACCTTCTGCTTCCAATTATGTAGTCTATATGATTTCTATATTGGTTATCAGGTGATGTCCACACATATAGTCATCTCTTTGGTTATAAGTATACACTGTAAAATTATCTGGTTAAAAATGTACCACTTCTGTTCACTTTAGCTTGTTCACAGAAAGTATGGCTATGTCTATGCAGTCCATTTCTTGTTTACAATTTCCAGCTTTCCTTGATTCATGCTTCTCACATTCTATTTCCTATGACATGCATTGTCCAGCTTCAGCTTTTCTTTTATGTCTGCATATGTTGCACTGAATGTCCATCTAGCTTGATTCCACTGTGTCATTACATACAGAACTACTCATCTGGTTATATTTTTCTTTTCCCCTCCTTTCCTCTTCTGTTTCTTTTCTTTTTTTGCTATGACTGTATTTTGAACTGGTTACTCTACTTCCCAGGATAAAGTATGCATCATTCTTCATTTGAAGTGCTGATTGCTGGTTAATCCTTTTTCCCTATTTAAATATTCAGAATTACTCTTTCATAATCCCTTTGTTTTTGCTATAGAAATGAAAACAACCCATACACATCTGTTATATCTCTAAAAGGGGCAAGATTAATGGTGGACACATTATCCATTTAGCATGAGGGAATTAATAGTAAGCCACTGTAAAAAAAATAATAGAAATTTTCTATAATAATTCCTTCAGAGCTTTTCATTGCTGTTCCAAGGAAATACAGAGTAGTAGAATACAGTACAAAGTTCATGTGAGTGCAACCTCTGTTTTTCTCTTCTGGGTAAGATATTGAGAGTGTGAAGAATATGTTTGCTTTTCAGTGTTATGCAAACATCTGCATCCTTGCTACAGCTAGCAAATTCTTACCTCATTGGAACTGATGGTTATTCCAAATATAACCAGTTTTTTTTTTAAAAAAACAAATATAACAAATGCACATATGGAAGCCTGAAGGGAAAGCTGGAAAAATTTAACTTGATATCAATTCAACCAAATTGTGGTGGTTTCTTGTTTATTTTATGCAGCCAGTAGGCAGGGGAAAACTCTCTGATGAATAACCTTGAGCATGGAGAATCAAATTCCGAACAGAATATTAAGATTCTCAGCAAAATGACAGGTATTCCAAATCTGAGTTATATGAAATATAAAGTTGATTTCATTTCCACAGAGGCATATAAGCAGCGGTACTCAACAGTGTGGCTCAGAAGTGAGAAATATTTTACCAAATGAAAAATGCAAGCAATTACTTCTTTTACTTCTAAAGTCCTTGACAGAAACTTAACTAGTTTTTCATAATTAATTTAAAACTTGAATTGATCTGGTCTGGTCTGTGCTGCTTCTGTGTTAATTGTTTCCATTATGGGCTTGTAATTCTCAAAAGGAAATATCTGCACAATTTTATATCTTTCATTTTGAACTATCTGCAAAAGTAAAATACATATGTTACATCAATGGCCAACCTCACTGAATCCTTGCGGAAACATTTCACTGACCTCCATAGGTCTAACTACAAAATGCACAGGTGACCAAAGTAACCTTTTCTGTACTTTTCTTTATACATAAGTGGCTTGATGCTTCTCTCTATTACTAGCTAGCTTGGAAGAATTATATTCAAAAAACAACAAGGTGTGCACTATCTGAAAAAAACAAACCATGGCACTACTCTAGTGCAATTAAATTAATACTTGGCAGTGTTACATTAATGTACCATTAAAAGTAGTACATTTCAACATGTGATAACTCACAAGGCATAGCCCATGCACTGCACAAAGCAATTTCTCACAGTACTCTCATACTGTTTATCTCATCCCTTAGGTCGTAAGAAATATATATATATATATATATATATATATATATATATATATAATATGACAGCAGCTATAGCGTTCCACACTGTTTTGTACCAAAAAGCAACCAGATGGGGAAAAAAAACAACACTTTCTTGGCCCTTGATCATCTTTGTATGGTGGAAGAGGTACATGGAATGACACCCCACATATATAAACTAATGCATGATACAGGAATTCATACATGTGACTTTGGCCAATAGGCAGGGATTTTGAAAACCAAAGTTTTAAAGTGAACATTTCAAATCAGTGCTTCCTTACCATGGTCCTCGAGATGTTTGGGACTTTGGCTTTAATTTAAACTATAAAGTGCAAAACATCTGGAGGACCGTGGTAAAGAATGCTCACTTGAAAAGACAGTCTGAATTTAACAAATGGTCTGAATCCAACTCCCACTGAATTATATAATCATTTTAAACACAGAGAAATCTCAAATACAGGACAGTTGGACAGTCACTTCACATATTCAGCAGCCAACCATCAAGTGTTAAATAAACAAGTTCTGTAGAGGAACATTCTCTCTGGCCTTAGACCATTTTTGAACCACTTTCATTTATACTAGAGATTTCAATATCTTACAGAGATAACTCTATTTCATTCTAATACAGTGATATAACTTTCAATATAGCATAAAATGTATGACCATAGAAAATTAAATTCTAAACAGAGCATTACAGTTTTAATTTGAAATAACAGTCTAAATGTCATAGTGTCTAAAAATAATGTATTATACTTCCTAATGTATTGCCTCCCCCAACAGATACATGTAACACTCACACATTAGTTGGTGACCAGTCCTAAAAGAGGAAGCGAGTCATGTGTATGTATTGTTGTTAACTGCTATCAAATTAACTTTGACTTATGGCAACCATCCTGCTCAGGTCTTGCAAATTCAGGGACATGGCTCCTTTAACTGAGTCTATCCATCTGTTCTTCCTGTCAGTTTTCTTCAATGTCCAGCTTTCACAACCATACATAGAAATTGGAAAAATGATGGCATGGACAATCTTAACCTTACTATTCAATGATATACCTTTACACTTGAGGATCTTATCTAATTCCTTCATAGCTGCCCTTCCAGGTCTTAGTCTTCTTCCTTCTTGATTGCAGTCTCCATTCTGATTAATGACTGAGCCAAGGTATGGAAAACTTTGAACTATTTCAATGTCTTCATCATCTGCTAAAGGTTCTCTGTTCATTATTTCTGTTTTCTTAATGTTCAGTTGTAAACCTGCCTTTGTACTTTCTGTCTTGACTTTCTTCAGTAATCGTTCCAAGTCTTAGATGTTTTCACTAGTAAAATGGTGTCATCTGCATGTCTTAAATTTTGGATGTTCCTTCTTTCAGTTTTCATGCCTCCTTCCTCTGAGTCTAATCCTGCTTTGCATATATGTTCAGCATACAAGTTAAACAGGGAGATAAAATGCATCCTTGCGTGATTCCCTTGCCAACTGGAAACCACTCCATTTTTCTGTATTCCATCTGCATCAGGACAATCAATGTTGTGGAACTCCCATTTCTTTAAAAGTGATCCATAGTTTCTCATGATCTACACAATCAAAGGCTTTGCTATAATCTATGAAGCACAGGCTAATTTTCTTTTGAAATTCTTTGGTGTTCTCCATTATCCAATGTACGTTTGCAATGTGATCCCTTATGTCTCTTCCTTTCCTGAACCCAGCTGGGACATCTGGAATTTCTCATTCCATATACGATATAAGTCTTTCTTGTAAAATTTTGAGCACGCCTTTGCTTGCAGGGGAAATTAATGCGATAGTCCTGTGGTTACTGCAGTCCCTGGTATCCCCTTTCTTGAGGACTAGAACGTATGTTGAGCATTTCCAATCTTTGGGCCATTTTTTTATTTTCCATATTTGTTGACAAATTTTAGTTAAAACTAGAGTAGATTCCGTCTCTGTAGACTGAAGCTACTCTATTGGTTAGGCATCCGTTCCTGGTGATTTATTTCTCCCAAGGGCTCTGAGTGCAGCTTTCACTTCACTTGCTAAAATTGGAGGTTCATCTTCATATGGTTCTTTTTGAATGAATCTGTCAACCTTTCATTTCTTTTATATAATTCTCCTGTATATTGTTTACATCATCTTTTTATTTCTACTTAGTCATGTAATGTGCTCTGGGGCTGGTCATAGACTGCTCTTGGTTTAAATTTCCCTTTGATTTCTCAGATCTTGTAGAAGAGGTCTCTTGTTCATTCTTTTTTGTTGTCATCTTCAAGTTCTTTGCATTGATTTTCATTATGGTCCTCCTTGTTCCTGCACACAAGTTGTCAAACAGGTGCATTCAGGGATCTGATTCTATTACTGTCACTTTTTACTTTTGCTTCTCATCTGAGAGGGAAGAGAGGAAAGGAATTTTGCTCTAATTTAAATTATAACTACGGAAAAGTGTGCATGTTGATAAAGATGTTCTTGTTTATTTCTGGGTATGTCCCAAACAATAATCATAGTAGTAGTAGTAGTAATAATAATAATAGGTTAGAAGAATAATAAATTAGAATCATCATCATCATCATCATCATCATCATCAACATCATCACCAAGTACTGCAATATTTATACGTTCCATTTCTTTTTTTTTTTACTATCTCTAGCTTCCCCTGATTCATGCTTCTCACATAGGCTGTACATGGTAAAAGACATTCAAAAGGGGTTTACCGTGCCTCCTTCGGCGCAGTACAAACTAGTGTTAGCTATGGAGCTACTGTGTTTGCATATCATAGTCTGATTCCTGCAATGCTATGAAACACCCATAATTGCCATCAGACCCCATGACACTATAAGAGGTGATAAAAATACCATTTACACAAGGATGCCCTTGAACATTTGCTAACATTTGCTTGTGCTTAACTAATAGCCAAGTGACCAGCATTTCAAATCTACAAAATAGCTTAACACTACACAGACAAGCTAGTCTGAATCTTGAGCACTGCCACTCCTTTCTATTAATCTGAAGGACAAGATAGTAAGTCTGACTTGAGTTTCAGCTAACTACTCTTTGTCTTTAAGCACGACAAGAATAAACTGTGCTTCAACTATGTTTTACTGAGATAAGCCATGATTAAACTGTTTTTTAATCTTAGTTTGTCCCAATAATCTATGCCATAAAGCCAACCACAGTTCTTATGGTTAGAAGAGCTGTGTTAAATCAAATTGAAGTGCAACAGTCTTCTTCCCCTCATTCTCCCCAGCAACAGAAATACTGAGGCACATAGAGAGACTATATATTCATCCTCAGTTGTGGTGGTGTACCTTCAAGTTGTTTCTGATCCATGGTGAAGCTAAGGCAAACCTATCACAGTTTGCCTTAGCATTTTGCAAAATTTCTTCAGAGAAGGTTTGTACTTGGCTTAGAATCATAGAATCATAGAGTTGGAAGAGATCCCAGGGGCCATCCAGTCCAGCCCCCTGCTATGCAGGAACACCCATCAAAGCATTCCCAACAGATGGCCATCCAGCCTCTGCTTAAAAACCTCCAAAGAAGGGGACTCCACCACACTCCGAGGCAGCATATTCCACTGCCGGACAGCTCTGACCGTCAGGAAGTTCTTCCTGAGGTTCAAGTGGAATCTCCTTTCCTGCAGCTTGAATCCATTGCTCCTTGTCCTAGTTTCCGGAGCAGCAGAAAACAAGCCCACTCCCTCCTCGACATGACATCCCTTCAAATATTTAAACATGACTGTCATGTCCCCTCTTAACCTTCTCTTCTGCAGACTAAACATACCCAGCTCCCTAAATCGTTCCTCATAGGGCATGGTTTCCAGACCCTTCACCATTTTGGTCGCCCTCCTCTGGACACATTCCAGCTTGTCGATATCCTTCTTGAATTGAGGTGCCCAGAACTGGACACGGGATTCCAAATGAGGCTTACCCAATGCAGAATAGAGTGGTATCATTACCTCCCTCGATCTAGACACCATACTCCTATTGATGCAATCAAGAATTGTGTTGTCTTTCTTGGCTACCTCATCACACTGCTGACTCATGTTCAGTTTGTGATCTACCAAGACTCCTAGATCCCTTTCACATGCCTTCCTGAGGCTGAGAGAGTGTAAGGTTACCCAGTGGATTTTCAAGACTAGGACTGAACCCTGGTCTTCAGAGTCCTAGTGCAATGTCCAAACTAATATGCCAGGCTGGCTGTTCCATCCACAGTTGTTGCTGTTGTTGTTGCTCTGTGCCTTCAAGTCATTTCCAACCTGTGGTGACCCTCAGATGGAGCTATCACAGGGTTTTCTGTGGCTGAAAATGTGTGATACATCCAAGGTCACCCAATGAGTTCACATGGCTGAGCGAGGATCAAACTCTGGCCTCCAGCGTCGTAGTCCAATGTTCAAACCACTATATCATGCTGGCTCTCTCCATCCACCATTAGTAGCCATTAATGTACCCATTCTCATGAATTTGTCCCCTTTAAAGCTGTCCAATTGGCATCTATCACTTCTTGTGAGAGCAAATTTCACAGTTTAGTTTTATGTTCTGTGGGAAAGTATACTTTGTTTTTTTCTATCCCGATTCTTCCACAACTCAACTTCAGTGAATGACCTGAGGTTTTATTATCAGAAGAGAAGAGAAAAGTTTCCCTCTATCTCCTTTTTTTCCCTACCTCACACACAATTTGATGATAACACCCAACTTTACCTCTCCATTCCACCTGATTCCAAGGAAGCTGTCTCAGTGCTGAACCAATATCTGTTGTCAGTAATGGACTGGAGGAGGGTGAACAAATTGAAGCTTAATCCAGACAAGACAGAGGTGCTCCTGGTCAGTCATAAGGCAGATAAGGGAATAGGGACTTTGCCTGTGCTGGATGGAACGTGCAAACCTTTCATTTGCAAAATTTTGATAAGATACAATATAACTGGGCACTGAAGATACCCTCTCTGCCACTACCACCACACACACACACACACACACCGTCATTTTGAAAATAATTAATATATGAAACCTGTGCTCGCAAGACAATCTAAGTTTAATAACCACAAAGCTGTTGGGACTGTAACAAAGCAATGCTACAGAAAGATCTTCTGTCTGAATAGGAAAAGTTCAACCTAATTATTTAAATTAAGTAGTCATTTTTAATGTGCATCTGTAACAATTACAAAATATTAAAATGTCATGGAGAACCAGATAAAAATATCACACCATTAATGGATTACTATAGCTAAAGCTGCAACTACTTCTCTGGTGACATTTTAAAGACTAATTCAATTGATCAATGTTAGTGTATCACCCTATACAGCCTATTCAGCGGTTTCCAATTAGTTGATAATAAAAAAAGAATTTCAAATTTCATTCATTTTTAAACAATTCAATTAATTCAAGTTTTTTTTTTAAAAAAATCAATAGCTTGGCATAAGAACATTTCTCATAAGAACCAAGGATATATAGTATTCCAAAAGAAGAATTGACATGACTGCATTGATGTTTATAGTAGTTTCATCAAGCAGTAAACCATGGCCCGGTCAATGTGTCATCAATGCTGGAATGAAAATTCTAACAGCAGCACTTAAATGATTCTGTACATCTCATGAACAAAAGGAAAATTGCATATAAGGTGAATTGTGCCTAAAATTAGTTTCTACATAGGACGTGTTGCACTTTTCACTAACATGCAACATATACATTAACTAATATTGCATTTATTCCAACCAAAGACATGCTTATTACTTAGACAATAACCCAACTTTTTAATGAGGAAATGCGATATATAGTTTCACCCTTAAGGGAATCAAAAGAGCAGGAAAAGAATGAGAATGCATAGAGATTCCAACTCCCTCTTCAATGTAGGATCTGTAATCCCCACCCTTTGGTTCCATATCCTGCACTTGGGTTTATCAGAGAACAACTCTGCTCCATCTCTTCTTAGAGTTTCAGGTATAAGAAGAGTGCTATTTAAGGATGGGACGCCCTGTGTCTCCCTAGGGAATGCAAGACATTTTGTCAGGCCTAAAACAAATCAGGGGAACCAAAATTGGCCCAGCACCCTATAAGGCATAAGGGGCATTTCAAAGCTGTTTTTTTTTTTTTTTAATGGGACTATCGTGGTGGACAGTGCCCTGGGAGGCTACAAATAGCCCATTTGCCATATTTTGCCCAGTTCTGTGGTGCTGGTTATCTCTATCCTTATTGTGTCACCAGCAAAATTGATAGGTTCCAAATAACTTATAAGAAATCTGAACAGCACATGGCTTGTGACAGAGCTTTGCAGCGCTTCATCTGAGACCTCCTTCCAGCCTGTAGTAGCGCCTTTAACGGCACTCTTTCATTATAACTGTTCAACCAGCCATGGATCCACTTAACAGTATTAGCTCCTAGCCCACATTTTGTCAACTTGTCAACAAGGATATAATGGAACACTTGTCAAATGCTTTGTTGAAATCAAGTACCATTAAGCTCACTGTGTCCCCATGCCCTATACGGCTAGTAATTTTATTAAAAAGACAGAGACAAGATTGGCCTGACATGACTTGTCCTAGTAATCAATGCATTATTTTCTTGATGCTCACAGAATGACTACTTAATAATCTGTTCCACAACTCTGTGCAGCGTTAACACTATGTTCACTGGTCTGCGGTTTCTCAAATCAAACTTCCCTTCTTTTTGAAGATGGGAAAACTATATGCTTTTTCCTATCTTCCCTATCTCGATGTTTTCTAAAAATCATGTTTTTTGTTGTTGTTTCGTTTTACTTTGTTTTTTTTTTCTGGCTAACCAATCTTCAACATCAAGTATACATGGTCCTCAAGGGTGGTAAAGTACAGAGTGTTCCTTCTGCTTCTCTTTGTTTTTCTGGGACTCATGTATGTAGTGAATCCCAGAAAACAGTGCTCATGGGGAAGAGACAAAACAGTAAGAGAAGATAAATCTGTTTCTTGCACTTAAACCATTCTGTTTCCAGCATTCAGTACCATATCTATACATTGAACAGATTTAACATATCCCGGGGCCTAGATTTTTTTGCTTGTTACCAATATGACATGCAACATTCACTCATCTATTTCAATATTCTTTTACATCTTCAATTACTTGCTTGATGGTTAAGCTGTTGGCTCATTTTATTATTACGTAATTCAATAGCTATCATACTTGTTTTATATCACCAAATCAAGCTAAAATACAGTGGAACATTACATGCCACCTTGTTTTAATTATGAAAAAAGGTGACCAAGTCTTAGTATAATTTATTCTGATACTGCTAACCAAATTGTTAGCATGATTGTTATAAAATACCATGATTTTGAAGAAGTGGGTTTTAGAAAAACCTGCTCTCATTTGTTACCAATTAAAATGTTATATTCCAGAGGTAAAACAAACTCATCAGTTGAAAATGATAGAATTTAATATTCATTAATAAATATTAGAATTTTTTACATTCCTTCTTTATATTCTGCATGGAAAAGAATTGCAACATCAGCACTGTGGCCTGTAAAGTTAACTAATACTTTAGAATGATTAATCTACTACAAAAAGTAAGTCTCTGAAAGCTGATTAATTAAAAGAATTAATCTCATATTTATGGCTGCATAAACAGTTACCAGTAAATTCAATACTGCAAGTCACCATTGCGAATTTTCTTCAAATAACCTCTGAAAAGTAGCTGACAAAGTTAATTGTGGTTTGGAGTTTGCAATGTATGTAGAAATATTTATGTTATTTATCATTGCTGTCCTTAAACCAAATTACTTGCATCAAAAATAGAGTCAAAGACAGTGTTTAGAACCACTTTTTATCATTGTTTTGTGCAGCCATTTGCAACATGCAGCCATTTCATCTATTCTTTTCAAGACTCACCCTAACTCTTCCTTTATTCATCCTTCCTTGAATACATGGGGACTACAGAAGGAGGACTCTGCACTACAGGCTGCCAAAGAGATGTGATATCATAGGCTGCAAAACATATTGCCCACTTCCCACATTTATACATCCATTAAAAAAAAATAAAAATAACAAGTAAGGCGTGGCTCCTAATTGGTTCTCCAGTCACATAACTAGGAAGGGGGCATTTCCCACCAAATCTTTCTTTTCAGCTGCAGCCCACATCTTTTGAGATTCCCCCATCCATCATGAAACGATTTTCAGGAATTACAGTGGACTTCAGAAAAAGGCAGAGAATTCTAATTTCATCCATGGAAGGAAAGTTAGGATTTAAACCTAAAACTGTTAAAAGCCCCAAGAGCACTGCATCGTACTTTAAGCATAAAGCAGTAACAGCTTTCTGCAATTTTTCAAGGGGCAGAAGTTCAGCACCCATAAATTCCTGCCTCAAGCATGGCATTGTAAGAATGAGTCACAAATTTGGAGGAAAGGAAAGCCATTTTGCCAGACAGCTACATGGGCTTACCTGCTGTCGTATTTATCAAAACCAGACTGTTGTGGGTTTTTTTAAAATAAATAACACCTTGGTTATTCATAGCTAAAGAATGCCTAGTCTCCAAAAATAATCAGCAGTTTGTATTTTGGAAAAAAAAAAAGGATGAAGAGCAGTTTGGATTTCAAATTTGGTCAAATGCAAGTCTACTAGACCCAAAGCCAAACAAGGTTACACTTCATTTATAGATACTGTTGTTGTGTGCTTTCAAGTCATTTCTGACTTATGGTGACCCTAAGGTGACCCTATCATGGGGTTTTATTGGCAAGATTTATTCAAAAGGGTTTCCCTTTGCCTTTGCCTTCCTCTGAGGCTGAGAGAGTATGACTTAACCAAAGTCACCCAGTAGGTATCCATGGCTGAGTGAGGATTCAAACCTTGGTCTCCAGGATCATAGACCAGCAGTCAAACCACACCATGCTGACTCAGTTTATTCACTTAGTCACTTCATTTACATACATATATCTGGTGGAAGGATGAGAATCCAAGAAAGGTATTGGCAAATAAAAATTCTAAGCTACCACAAGACTTTGCCAACAGAGTTAACAAGATTACCCCCGCCTTCAAAATGTATATAGTGACGGTATAAACAGTGCAGTACTCACAAAAGTTTCCAAAAGATACTGACATCACAGCATCATATAAAAGACAATCAAAATTGTTTCATAAAAGATAAATTATTTTCAAAATCATTATATCGAAGAATTGATTTATAATTTTATTTGTTGTTGTTGTTATCTCCCTTCGACCTTGACTTATGTCTTAGGTTTTTCTTGGTAAGATTTTGTTCAGAGAGGGTTTGCCATTGTCTTACTCTGAAGCTGAGGCAATGTGACTTGCCTGAAGTCATTCAGTGGGTTTCCATGGCTGAGTGAGGATTCTAAGCTACTCTCCCAGCGTCTTAGACAAGTGAAACCAAACTCAAGCTCTCCATAACTTCAGGCTTTTAGAATAAATTCAAGCTCACAGAAAAGGCAACTTCTGGCCTAGGGAGGGCCAGTCCTCTGCTCACGGTAGTACAGTAGGACCCCCGTATCTGTGGATTCATTATCCGCTGATTCAGTTATCTGCGGTTGGCGACAGGCATGCAGAGAATGGGAGATTGCCCACTCTGCACACCCCTGTCGGCTGGAACCAGCACGCCTCCACGGGTGGTGGCAGTGGGCGTGCAGAGAATGGGAGATCGCCCATTCTGCACGCCCCTGCCAGCTAGAACCAGCATGCCCACATGGGGGCGGTGGCGAGCGTGCAGAAAATGGGAGATCGCCTGCTCTGCATGCCCCTGCCGGCTGGGGCGAGCGAGTGGAGGCCCCACGGTGTGCAGGAACACAGCAAATGCCAGCCCTACACACTGCTGCAGGAGAACTGTACTTTAAGATCATTTTTGGGGGTGTTGACAGGGCGTTCGCTACTGTCCACAGATTTCAGTATCCGGGGGGGGGTGGCAGAACCAATCCCCTGCAGATATGGGGGTCCTACTGCATAAGATGAATCACTTTTTGGACTAGGTGGTCAAAATCTATAAAGCTGAACACTTCATTGAGAATAGATGGCAATTAGGAACATGACACAAGTCTGGACTATTTGAAAAAAAAATGTATCTCCCTATATGAATCTGCTAGAGCCCTAAGATCTGCAAAGGAAGGCTTTCTCTAAGACCCGCCACCACTCCAGGCTCACCTGGTAAGGACAAAGGAAAGAACCTTCTCAATGGCTGCTCCCACCCTGTGGAATGCTCCTCCATGGGAGGCTAGGCTGCCCCCCTCTCTGCTTTCCTTTAGTAGGGAAATAAAGGCATTTCTTTTTAAAGAGGCCATTAATGAGCGAGCAGGAGAGCTTTTGATTTATTTATTAGCCATTTGTAACATGTATTGCAAGTTTAATGAATTGTAAATGTATAATTTTATATGTTTCTTAATGTTTTTAATTGTTTGAATGTTTTTATTGTTTTTAAACTTTGTGAAAGCTGCCTTGAGTCCCACTTTGAGAGAAAAGGCAACACAGAAATTCAATCATAGAATCATAGAATCATAGAATCATAGAAATGTAGAGTTGGAAGAGACCACACGGGCCATCCAGTCCAACCCCCTGCCATGCAGGAACACCCTCAAAGCACTCCCGACAGATGGCCATCCAGCCTCTGCTTAAAAACCTCCAAAGAAGGAGACTCCACCACACTCCGAGGCAGCATATTCCACTGCCGGACAGCCCTGACTGTCAGGAAGTTCTTCCTGAGGTTCAGGTGGAATCTCCTTTCCTGCAGCTTGAATCCATTGCTCCTTGTCCTGGTCTCTGGAGCGGCAGAAAACAAGCCCTCTCCCTCCTCTACATGGCATCCCTTCAAATATTTAAACAGAGCTATCATGTCCCCTCTTAACCTTCTCTTCTGCAGACTAAACATACCCAGCTCTCTAAGTCTATCCTCATAGGGCGTGACTTCCAGGTCCTTCACCATTTTGGTCGCCCTCCTCTGGACCTGCTCTAGCTTGACCATGTCCTTCTTGAATTGGGGTGCCCAGAACTGGACACAGTATTCAAGATGAGGTCTAACCAAAGCAGAGTAGAGTGGTACCAGTACCTCCCTCGATCTAGACACCATACTCCTATTGATGCAGCCGAGAATTGCATTGGCTTTCTTGGCTGCCGCATCACATTGCTGACTCATGTTCAGCTTGTGGTCTATTAAGACTCCTAGATCCCTTTCACATGTACTGCCATCCAGCCACGTGTCCCCCATCCTATATTTCAGCATTCCATTTTTTCTACCTAAGTGTAGGACCTTACACTTCTCTCTGTTGAATTTCATTTTGTTAGCCTTGGCCCAGCTCTCCAATCTGTCCAGGTCATTTTGAATTTTGATCCTGTCCTCTGGCGTATTAGCAACCCCTCCCAATTTGGTGTCATCTGCAAATTTGATGAGCATGCCCTCTATTCCTTCATCCAAGTCATTGATGAAAATATTGAACAGCACTGGGCCCAGGACAGAACCCTGTGGCACCCCGCTAGTCACTTCTCTCCAGGATGAAAAGCAGCCATTGGTGAGCACCCTTTGGGAACGGTCAGTCAACCAGTTACAGATCCACCTGACAGTAGCTCTGTCCAGCCCACATTTTACTAGCTTCTTTGCAAGAATGTCATGGGGAACTTTGTCAAAGGCCTTACTGAAATCAAGATATGCTACATCCACAGCATTCCCTTCATCTA
This sequence comes from Cyclura pinguis, assembly GCA_030412105.1. Lineage (NCBI taxonomy): Eukaryota > Metazoa > Chordata > Lepidosauria > Squamata > Iguanidae > Cyclura > Cyclura pinguis. Next base: position 128,401,001 of record CM059599.1, read on the forward strand.
TCAAGCTAGTAACTCTATCATAAAAAGAGATCAGATTAGTCTGGCATGACTTATTTTTGAGAAATCCATGTTGACTTCTCGTGATTACCGCGTTGCTTTCTAAGTGATTAGAAACTGACTGCTTAATGATCTGCTCCAGGATCTTTCCGGGTACAGACGTCAGGCTGACTGGGCGATAATTATTTGGATCCTCTTTTTTTCCCTTCTTGAAGATGGGGACAACATTTGCCCTCTTCCAGTCTGCTGGAACTTCTCCTGTCCTCCAAGATTTCTCAAAGATTATAGCAAGCGGTTCCGAAATGACCTCTGCCAGTTCTTTTAATATCCTAGGATGCAATTCATCTGGCCCTGGAGACTTGAATTCATCCAGTGTGGCCAGGTATTCTTGTACCACCTCTCTACCTATTATGTGCCGCATTTCCCCTGCTTCCTCACCTGCTCCCCAACCACCAGGTTGAGTGCTTGTATCCTTCTGGGAAAAAACTGAGGCAAAGAAGGTGTTAAGTAGTTCTGCCTTTTCTCTTCCCCTTGTTAGTAATTCGCCATCTTCTCTGCGCAGCGACCCTATCGCCTCTTTCTTTTTCCTTTTGCTGCGGACATATTTAAAAAAGCCCTTTTTATTGCGTTTAATGTCTCTGGCCAGCCTAAGTTCGTTCTGTGCTTTAGCCTTTCTGACCTCCTCCCTACATTTCCTGGCTACTTGCTTAAATTCTTCTTTGGTGGTTTCCCCCCTCTTCCAATTCCTGTACAGGTTTCTCTTAACGCTTAGCTCAGCTGAGAGTTCTTTAGTCAACCATTCTGGTTTCTTCAGCTGCCTTCCATTTTTCCTCCTTATTGGCACAGTTTTAGACTGTGCCTTCAGTATCTCCCTTTTAAGGAACTCCCATGCCTCCTGAACTCCTTTCTCTTTCACTATTCCTGACCACGGAATTTCAGCCAGCAGCTCCTTAAGTTTACAGAAGTCCGCTTTTTTAAAATCTAAGATGAGTGTCTGGCTACACTTATCTTCTCCTTCCCACTGAATGCCAAATTCCAATAGGGCATGGTCACTCCCCCCTAAAGATCCAACCACTTCTACCTCATTAACAAGGTCATCCCTATTGGTCAGGATCAGATCTAGAATATTTGATCCTCTTGTGGCCTCTTCCACCTTCTGGACCATGAAATTGTCTGCAAGACAAGCAAGAAACTTGCTGGACCTTGCTGTGTTGGCAGAGTTTGACTGCCAACATATATCCGGGTAATTGAAATCTCCTATTATTACTGTATCTCTCCTTTTTGAATGCGTGGTCATTTGGTTGAGGAAGGCATCATCAAGGTCCTCAGTCTGGGCTGGAGGTCTGTAGTAAACCCCCACCAGAATATCCCTATTGTTTCTCGCTCCCTTAATTTTTACCCAGATGCTCTCGACCTGGTTTTCTGGGTTCAAGTCATGGATCTCTTCACAGGTGAAAACATCCTTGACATACAAGGCTACTCCTCCTCCTTTCTTGTTTGGTCTATTTTTACAAAATAGGCTATACCCCTCTATTCCTACATTCCAATCATGAGACTCATCCCACCAGGTCTCAGTGATGCCTATCAAATCGTATTTATTTTGTTGTACTAGGAGTTCAAGTTCATCTTGCTTGTTTCCCATACTCTGCGCGTTAGTGTAGAGACACTTAAATCCCCGGGCCCTTCCTGCAAGTCCTGTACTATAGTTTCTACTCCTCCCACCACTGGACGCTTGTACTACTTGGTCAATATAATTTGGGCCTTTCCCCCCTGCACTCGCCGTGTCTTTGCCCTGAATAATATTGTCTCCCTCCCCAGCAGAACTTAGTTTAAAGACCTCTTAATCCTCCGTGCAAGACTGTTTGCAAAAACATTCTTGCCAAGTTTCGTGAGGTGCAGCCCATCCCTTGCCAGAAGCCCACGTTCATGGAAATTCAGACCGTGTTCCAAAAACCCAAACCGTTGCTGGCGGCACCATGTGCGGAGCCAGTTGTTGACCTCTGCTATTGCCCTTTCCCTTTGTGCACCATATCCTTGAACAGGGAGGAGAGATGAAATGACCACCTGCGCACCAAGGTCCTTAAGCTTTGTCCCCATTAGCTCGTAGTCCTTTGCGATGTGGTAAAAGCTGCGCCTCGCAGTGTCATTGGTTCCGACATGAACCACAATGAGGGGCTTATGGTCAGTGGGCTTGACCAGCCTGGTTAGCCTCTCTGTTATGTGGTTGATCTTGGCCCCAGGAAGACAGCAGACTTCTCGATTGAACTTGTCGGGTTTGCAAATTGCTGGTTCAGTTCCTCTGAGCAAGGAGTCCCCAACAACCAGAACTCGCCTCCTCTGAGGCTTGTCCGGGGCTCCTCGACGAGTAGGTTCTTCCAGGACTGGCTGGACACTCTGTTGAGGCTGGGACTGTTGATCTAGTTCCTGTTGCCGATGTTGGATTCCTTCAATCAATCAATCAATCAATCAATCAATCGATCAATCTTCTTGCAGCTTATAAATGCTTCTTTCTGGGGCAAATTGCTTTCATTTTAATTAGATGAACAAGTTCATAGTCCACAGAACTGAGATGATAAGAAAAAAAAAATAATGAGGAAAAAGCAATTGGGAACACCAGATTCAGAACTTTTGTTGGTTGAATGCACTGTCTCAGGGATGAGGAAAGGAAGGCTTTCCAGACACTTTTGGACTTCAGCTTCCACCATACTTCACACCTATATTGGCAAGAACGATAAAAGTTGCAAATCCAACATCTGGAAAGTCTGTTGGCCATCCTTTGTATACCCTAATCCTATTTGTTTTCGCAGTCCCATGCTATGCTTTAAACACATATGAAAATCAGTGCTGTTCCTTTGACTGACTTCTTTTGGTCACTCAAAATCCTCCCCAACACAGCAGGTGGTACGCAGGGAAATACACAAGAACAGGGCAACACTCTGAAGGATAAGAAAAAGGACATGTTGAAAAAAAGTATTAATTAATTATAACAACTTTCCCTCAACCCTGCAGTCATGAAAGCCTATGTGTCTTCAATTTTCCTTCTGTTTCTTCCTCGATTTGCACTGAACTAGATTTTCTTGTTATTCTTCTGTTTTAAGCATTCCTTGCCATCCAATGTGGCACTGACATCCATTTACCACAAAGCAATAAAATGTGGAGCCATTCAAGAAATAGAGACAAAAATCTTTAACTAAAAGCTTAAATTTTTTCCTTCTTCTGACCTGACTAATAAGCTGTCAAAGATGACCAGCTTTTCTACGGTGTACAGGAAGTTGTACAGTATATGTTATATAACTGCAACTCTTCACTTCTTTTTTTTTTTCAAGTCAGTAAGGTGAACAAGTCGATGACTGCCACAGGTAACCTTGCTTTGTTTTCATCAAATCAACAAACATCTGTGCCTCTTAACCATGGTCCACTTAGGAAAATGTTGAGACACTGATATAAGATTCTGTCTGAAATTCTTTTCCACAGCATTTCTGACAACCACTTTTATGACATAAAATGAAATCCAAGGCTGGAAAGAAAACAGGAGTTTCTTGGTAGCAGTGGTTCTATAGTTTCCTCTTCAGGGACTGGAGAAAACTATCATTTTTTGGCGACTGGATGATTATATATTCCCACTTTGCTACTTGCTTGTCAGTATATATTAGGAGCATGTTACTGCAGAGGGAGCAGTGAATTCTTCTGCATCTCTTAGATGAATAATTTCAATTGTGGCTCTGTTCACATTAAACCTTGTAATCATTCCCTGGCTGACTAGCAGAAGGAAAATTCCACAAGGAACAATCTAAGTTCGGAAAGTGACTGCTGTTTCCAATTCATTTGAAACCATAAAAGACCCTTGCTCTTTTAAAACATTCAGTTGTAATGATGGTTTCAAACACTGATATCTGAGATAAGCATCTTTTCAAGTCATTTTCAGTAATAAAGTGCAAATTGCAAATTGCAAGACAGAGTTTTAATCCATAGGACAAATATACTGATTAGTTCTGATAAAACTATCAGTTGACTATGGGCTGTCAGACAGAACTCAGTAACTAGACTGGAAATGTTACTTTTTTGGACTATGATTTCTGGAATTTGTTGGCCAGCTGGAGTATTCCAGGAGTTGTAATTCAAACCAGTAATATCTCCAAGTTCTAACATCCATTCTAGTGCTCATTTAAGTGGGAACTATGACTTGCCTTCAGAACTTCAAACAGAATGTTCCTCCAAAGAAACAAAAAAAATCCATGCAGTTAAAAAAGGAAAAAAGTAGGATGTCAGAGAGAAGGTTTGGTTAGAACTTTCTTCTCTGACATCAAGTTTGTGTGCATGTGTGTCTGTGTGTATGTGTATATCTATGTATCAAGTTTGTGTGAGTGTCTATGTGTTTTAGAACATCATATGAGCCATTACCTACAGATTTAGATTTCAGTGATAAGTATGGTTTGGATGACATCCTAGCATGTATTCTTCAGGGCAACTAGCTGTGTGCCCTTTGTGCACCTCTGGCTGAAGGTCCAGATTCTACATCTGAGAGCTGCTCTAATGGGAAAGAGTAAATTTCCATTGTTTGAAGCCAGATTAAGATTAATGCAAAACAGCAAAAAAAAAAAAAAAAAGGTTTTATTGTTTTTATTGTTTATAGAATGCAAATCCTGGGGTTCCATTAACTCATGTCTGAGATATGATATCTTTAGAAACTGGATTAGGACTTGCTAGGGATCCTCTCTCTTAATGCAACTGCAATCTTCCCATTTACAACAAATCCTATGGTTTAAAAAGAAAATCTTTTACTTTGTGTGAGTGCAATTTGGATGTGCCATCATTCATGTGAAACTACTACTTGTTTTTCTCTGGTTTAAGCAAGTGCCTGCAATGACCATGCATTATAAATTGAGCGCACTTTAATCTGCTTTTTCTGTAACATGGTATTTGCAGCATGTCTACCAAGAGGAACAGCACTGAAATGAATGAGCCTGAAGAGGAGAGTGAACCACATTTCATTGGAATAATTTGTTTTTGCAAAGAAGCAGGTATGTGGTATAATTAAGCAGGGATGTCAGTGAACAAGGCAGGCACTTAACAGGTGCATCTTAATTATCCATAACCAACCAAGATTAAGCAACAAGAAAATGATCCCCCGGACTAATGCATGAATGAAATAGGCTATGCATATTTACAAGAGGCACAGCTGTCACTTCTTAATGACAGTTGAATCAAAAAACACTGAGCTGTAACTAATTATTTTAAGAAAGAGAAAAGGGGAGGAGGATAAACGGAGTCTAGAATGACATGCACACCCAGTCAGGCTACCTGCATTATCACAGCCTAGGCTGCTGCCTCATGCTGATTATTCGATCCCAACACACTTCCTTATTTTAATCAGTGGGGAGGTTACAAGGCTTTTTCATATTGTATTGTGAGCTTCCTTGCCCACAAAAGGTACTAGAAAGATGACTACAAATCCAGTCAATAAGTTACATAGAAATGGCAGTACACATTACAATCATGCCTATGGAAAGTCACTACAGGGCAATAACTGGATTGCAATTCAGGGACACCAACCTTCAAATACTGAGTATGAATGGGAGTAATGCATGTTGAAGTCAAAGGGTTGTCTGCTATTCTCTAGACAGCTCTCAATGATGTTTCCTTCTTTAGGGGCACAGTGTGATCTCCTTGACTGGTTAATACAGTCTGAGAGGTTTGTGCCTTGCATAACTACTAATGGAGGGCTCTTTGGACTCTGCTGAAGAACAGGAAAAATTGTGCTGAATATCCTGCTGTTTGAAGGAGGTATTGTTTCATTGGCATCCATCTGATATAATACAATCGCAATTCATATCACACTGAGGGGAGCAGCGATGGTATTTAGCCTGCAGTAGCTTCAGGGAGATGGATGAAGGAAACCTGGGCCATTTCCTCACTACACTGTTATAGTGCTATTATTCCACTTTCAACATCCTGTGGAATCCTGGGGTTTGCAGTTTAGGGAGGGGCCTCAAAGGCCCTTCTGCAGCAGCTGCTGCTGCTTGAGATTCAATAGTCTGGGTTGTAGTTTATTTCAACCATTCCCCATTTTGGCCTGCTTCTTCCCACGCTAGTTCTTCCAGAATTCCACTGAGAGAGAATATCTACATTCAACCTGGTTCAATGCTCTAGTCTTCTCTCTCTGCTTGCCTTTAGTTCTGTGCTATTTTAATTTGCTGGTTTCAGATCTTGAAGTATCCTACCCATTCCAGAGCTGGTTTTTTGTAAAGGAATTGTCAACAGACTTCTGTCCTGGATCTTGATCTTGGTTTTCTGTCAATATATTTAAAAGTGGCCTTATTAATTCACTGTCCATGGACTACTTAGGCTAAAGGCTTGTTTTTCTGTTGGGTCCCTGATCAAGTAAGGTTGCTTCTTTGGTGGCTTTTAGTATAGAGTGGGATGAGACTGATATCTGATAATCCAATCACTGTACATCTTCAGGATGCATTTCCTTTTGATTCCCACTTCCATTTTTATTCCTTCTCTGAAGCCTGAACAGGAACAGAAAGCTTAAAAGAGCTGGAACGGCTGATTGGATTATCATGCTACTGCTGCTCAGGAAAGACTTGCAGGTAATCCTTACAAATGATAAGACACAGATAAGGCATGTTTCAGTGTAACGTGGGTTGTCATCTTTCAATGCCAAGGGGATACTTCTCTTGAATAGAAAGACACATTCTTCCAACAAATAGTTTCACAGTCTTTGTTAAATAAAGAAATTCCATCTCCTCATGAAATCTATTTCACTGCTCCTCCTGTTAAAGACAAAACACCTGAGTTTTCTGATTAAGTGTCACCCTCAATTTTGCCACACAGAAAAACAAAGTAACAAGCACCTGCTCTTTCTCTGCTGGAATTCCATAAAGCCGTTTCTTCACATGAACAGTGACAGTATAAGAACTATTCATCTTTCTGCTGTCTTGACTGGCCTACCACATTATTTTGGATATCTTCTGGCCATCTGCAGGGCATCTGTCACCACATTGGCTACTGGCCAACAAGCGGTCACCATGACATACCTGAACCATAATATCCAAACCTCCTCCTATCTTATTTTCACATGAAAGCCAAAACCCCCAAGAGAAATTCTGCCTCTCTCTCTCTATATATGTATAAGTATATAAAAAGAGTCGCGTCTGGTTGCTCACCATTTCTTAGATTCAAACCATTTTTTTCTGCTGTATAAAGTACTCCCACTTCTTTAATATTTCTCATTGATGCTTTCAATAAACAGAGCATGTGTTCAAGACACAGAAACTGACAAAAAGCTGTAAGACATACTGGGAGAAGGAATATCTGACCCTCTGGATTTTGGTAAAGTGCAGCTCCCATCAGGTCTCATTGTTGGCTGTATTGGCTAGCATGGATAGGAGTTGCCATGCAATAACATCAGGAAGGCTGCACTTGCTTCATCCTTGGACTATGTGACTGTTGCCTGTCACCAGCAACAACCTACTTCTATCTGTGGTCTGAGCTAGACAGAGAAGACATATTAATTAAGATGCACAAAAAATAAACTTACCACAAGGGTTCCCAGATAGATGGCTTCTGTTCAAAAGTTTCTGTGCACATAAACTATCTTGTTCCTCTTAGTGCAGTTATACTACCACCATCACTCCCATAAGAAAGAAGGACAAATGAGCGGGAAAAGAGGAGGAGCTATAAATGGAAGATGCCATCCTTTGGACAACCTGGTAAATGCTGTAAATAAAGTTGTGGCGGGGGGTTCACAATAAAAGCCTCACATGGAAGCAACCCAAGCTAACACAATGGGAACTAACAGGACCGGATTGCAACGCACACTTGAAAATTATCAGACTGCCGAAAAGAATAGGTTGCCTACCTGCAACTGTAGTTCTTCCAGTGATCATCTGCACACTCACATGTATGGGTCATTCTGCGCCTGTACGGAAATCTCTGGAAGCTTCCAGAGCTGCATTTGGAGAGTAACCCTGCCCCCTCACTCGCACAGATATTAGCCATGCATTCTTGCCAAAATCCAGTTCCAAGTCTGCAAGTGGGAAGCCAGAAGTAGAGGGATAGAATGAAGAGGGGAAGAGAGTGGGTTGTGTGACTGCACAGGTGACCACTGAAAGAACTACAGTTACAGGCAAACAACCTGTTCTTCTTCTTTGTGGTCTCTATGACTCACACATATGGGGGAGTAGCAGTCTAACTCACTGAGGATGGTCGGTGGCATGGCTGATGATAGAACCACCCCACCAAAAGCTGCATAAGATTAGAACTGAGCATCCAGCAGACAGGAACATAGATTACTAGGGACATGTAACAGTGCAGCAGAGTTCTGGGAGAGGAATTCCAGATATAATGCCTCTGAGATATGTCAACCATAAGGTGGTTGTTGCTTGTGTTGTATGAGCTTTTACCTCTTGCAGAAGGGGTTTCCCAGTGAGATAGTAGGAAAGGGGGAGAAAATTCACCACCCAAAGGGAGAGACATTGAAATGAGATTCCTCTTCCCTTCTTCCACTTACCACTGGCAATAAATAGTTAAGGAGTTTTCTGGAATTGCTTTCTTCAAGTGATAAAGAACTGGTGCTCTCTTCTAACATCTAGAATATGGAGGGCACATTTTAGGGCAGAAGGGCACTGCGTGAAGGTCAGAAGAACCAGAATTTGGTTGAGATGGCAAGCAGAAACTACTTGAGAGGGGACGGTGACTATAAATAGAAATTAAGTTGTCTCTATGAAAGCACAAGTAAGGGGGTGAGGTCCACCCTTAGCATAACTAGTTTGCTACAAGCAGAGGTGATGGCCACAAGAAAAGCTATCTTCTAGGACAGTGGGTGAAGATGAACAGGTTGCTTACCTGTGACTGTGGTTCTTCAAGTGGTCATCTGTGCCCTCACACACTGGGAGTTCCGCGCATGCGCGGTAACGTTCAGAAGATTCTAGAGCTTAGCAGCTTGGCGGGAACCCCTCCCCCATGCCTGTACTGAGCATGCTCAGCCTGCCAAGCCAACGGTCTCTGCTCAGTTCTAGAGTCCGCCAGTGCAGGACCTGAAAGAGGGGACGGCTGGGCGGGTGTGTGTGAGAGCACAGATGACCACTCAAAGAACCACAGTTACAGGTAAGCAACCTCTTCTTCTTCTTCGTGGTCTCTATGCCTCACACACTGGTAGATTTTGTAGCTTACCAGTTGGACGGTGGGCCAGGTCCTAGAGAACGGAAGACAACACCGCATGTCCAAAACGGGCATCTCTCCGGGACTGGCAGTCCAGTCTGTAGTGGCACACGAAGGTCGAGGGTTGAGACCAGGTCGCCACATGGCACAGTTCTTGCAGGTCCACTCCTCGAAGGAGAGCTGCTGAAGAAGCCACGGCTCTGCTGGAATGAGCACGCAACAAAGCTGGCAGAGGCTGCTTGGCCAGTTCGTACGCCAGCAGAATGATCTGGGCCACCCATTTGGAAAATCTTTGGGTGGACACCTTGTGGTCCTTTCGACGCCCACCGTAGCACACGAACAGGTGGGGTGTTTCACGGAAGGGCGCAGTCCGATGTGTGTAAAAAACCAAAGCCCGACGCGCATTGAGGGAGTGAAGAGAGCGCTCCAGAGGCGTAGTTGGTTCCGGATAAAATGTAGGTAGGATAATGTCTTGGCTGAGGTGGAAGTGGGACACCACCTTGGGCAAGAAGGAGATGTCCGGCCGAAAGACTACTTTGTCTCTATGAAAGACGAGGAAGGGCTCATCCGAATGAAGTGCTGTCAGCTCACTCGTCCGCCTGGCTGAGGTGACAGCTACAAGGAAGGCAGTCTTGATGGTCAGGAGCCTGTTGTCAGCAGTCGCCATGGGCTCGAAGGGCGGTCGCGTCAGCTGTGATAGTACCAGAGACAACGACCAAGGCGGTAGCGGTGGCGACACCGGCGGATAAAGATGTTGCAGGTCCTTCATGAACTGCTTGAGGGTAGCATCCCTGAAGAGAGCTGCCGAGGAGGACCCTTGTGGCTGATAAGCCATGATAGCGGCGAGGTAGACCTTCAACGACGGGAAGGCGAGCCCTTGTTGCCGAAGGTGGAGTAGGAAATGGAGTACGGTGGGCAGAGCGACAGGCGATACCGGCTCTCGACGTGCTTCCACAAAGGCGACAAACTTCCGCCACTTGTAGTGGTAGTTGTGGTGTGTCGACTCCTTCCTGGCCGCGGTGAGGACATCCTGGATGGTCGGATCCTCTAAGGCATTATCCTCCACGCGTGGAGGGCCAGGAGTGGCAGGTCCAGGAGGAGAACAAGACTGCCGGAGTGCGACAGGAGATCTGGTGATGTCAGAAACTTGAGGAGATGGCCGTGAGCAGCCTCGAGCAGGGGCCCGAACCAGTGCTGCCTCAGCCAATATGGTGCTACGAGGATGGCGTCGGCTCAGTCTGTGAGGATCTTGGCGACCACTCGACCCAGGAGAGGGAACAGTGGGAACGCGTAGAGGAGCCCGTCCGTCCATTCAAACTGAAAGGCATTGCCGAGAGAGCCCCGACCGAGGCCGGCTCTCGAGCAGTACCGGCAACACTTCCTGTTCTGCCTGCTGGCGAAGAGATCGATCATTGGCTTGCCCCATCGGTCTCGTATCATCTGGAATGCTACATCCGAGAGAGACCACTCGTGGTAGCACGAGGTGTCCCTGCTGAGGGCGTCTGCCGTGGTGTTTTCTTGGCCCGCCAGGTGCACTGCGACTGGGTGAACTCAGAGAGACATGCACTAGTCCCAAAGCTGAAGAGCTATGGTGAGGAGGGTGGTCGAATGAGTCCTTCCTTGCCTGTTGACATAGCAGTCAGCCGTCGTGTTGTCTGACAGGATCTGCACCGTGCGGCTGACGACTAAGTTGCAGAAAGCCCTCAGAGCTTTCCAGATGGCGAGAAGCTCGAGGGCGTTGATGTGTAGGCTGGTCTCCTCGTCGATCCAGCGTCCCTGAACTCTGAGATCGCCGCAGTGCACTCCCCATCCGAAGAGGGAGGCATCTGTCGTTACCGCGAGCCAAGGAGTCGGTTCTCGGAACGGCATCCCTGACAGCAGATGATGATAGGGTAGCCACCATAGCAGGGAGTGACGCACCTGTCGAGGGATCTGCAGAAGGCACCTCTGGTCGTCCAGGAATGGGTCAAAAACCCTGACAAACCAGTGCTGGAGTGGGCGGGCATGGAGACGAGATAGGTAAGTGACCGACGTGGTCGAGGCCATGTATCCGAGAAGTTGCTGAATCCTTCTTGCCAATCTCACCGGGGCATCGAGAGCGGCTGATGCAGCCCGACAGAGGGTGCATGCCCGCTCTATAGGCAGATATGCTCTGGCAGATACCGAGTCCAAGGTCACTCCGATGAAGTTGAGGGTCCTCGCCGGCTCGAGGTGCGACTTCTTTGGATTGACCCGGAGGCCAAGGCGGAACAGGAGAGACAGAGTCCGATGAATGTTGTTGTACAGCTTTTGCCTGCAGGACGTCCCCAACAGCCAGTCATCCAAATAAGGGTAGATCATGACGCCCTTTGTCTGCAGGTACGATGCCACAGGGGCCATGCATTTGGTGAAGACCCTGGGAGTGGTGGAGAGTCCGAACGGTAGCACCCTGTACTGGTAGCAGGTACCGTCGACCGCAAACCGTAGGTATCGTCTGTGCTGCGGGCGAATGGCAATGTGGAAATAAGCATCCCGAAGATCGATGGAGGCGAACCAGTCCCATCACCGAAGGAAGGGCAGAATCGAAGACAGAGTGACCATCTTGAACCTCTTGGGGCAGATGTACTCGTTTACCCCTCTGAGGTCCAGGATTGGCCATAGGGTACCGTCCGATTTCGGTACCATGAAGTACCGGGAGAAGAAGCCAGTGGTACTGGCTGAGGACGGAAGTTCTTCGACTGCCCCTCTGTGCAAGAGGGACTGGATCTCTTCCAGCAGAGCCAAGCTGGCCGGGGTGGAATAGTAGACGCCTCGCGGAGGCATACTTTGAAACTCGATGGCGTAACCAAGACGGATGATGGAGAGAACCCAAGAGTCCATAGTGATGTGGCGCCATTTGGCAAGATGTCGGGCCAGGCTCGGTTGATCTTCTAAGGTGGCAGGCAGGCTGAAGAGTGGCTGTGGTGGCGACCTGCGAAGGCGGTCAAAACCGGGACTTTGTCCCAGAATAAGATTTCTTCGGAGAAGATTGGCGTCTCTGGAGAGGTCTTCCTGCCGAAGACGATGTCGACGGTCGAGATGGAGCCGAATGAGGAGAGTGAGGCTAGTAGGTTGATGAAGATGACCGGTGCCAGGACAAACAAGAGCCGAAACTACGGCGGGGCTGAGACGGCTGATTGATCCCCATCTTTTTCGCTGTCAGGTGCGCTTTCACCAGGTGATCCATCGCCTCATCAGTCGTGGTGTTGAACAACCCCTGACCATTGAAAAGGACATCTTCTATCTGCTTCCGGCTGTCTTCCTGTAGGCCTGCCGAATGTAGCCAGGCAAAGCGTCTCAGGCCGACAGAGCCGATCATCACCCGAGCCACCACCTCCACTGAGTGTCTAGATGACAGGATTTGTTGGTTGACGAGTGCTACGGATTCATTAAAGAATTGCATAGCACTCGCCCGATGATCCTCAGGGAGGTGTGCCAGGAGAGGAAAGAATCTGTCCAGCAGGTTCCTATGGTAGGTGGTGAGGCAAGCTTGAGTGTTGGTTACCCTGGCAATGAGAGACAAGGCGGAATACAATCTCCTGCCAAAGGTATCCAGACGGCAGCCTTCTCAATCCGGTGGGGTGGTGTGCACCCTCCTGCCACCCTTGGTCTGGGAGGACTCCACAACGATGGAGTTCGGCACCGGATGCATAAACAGAAATTCGGCCTCCTCCTTCTGTGTCCGGTAAAGGTGTTCCAACCGGTGTGGGATTGGTTGAGCTGACACTGGCTGGGCCCAAGGATGTTTGAGGGCTTCCATTAAAGTCGGCAAGAATGGTAGTGGTGCTGTGGATGGAGGACGGGTGTCCACATACTGGAACACCGGATCTTGCACGACTGGAGCCGGGTCCGCAATCTTCAATCCAAGTGCCGCTGACATCCGGAGGAGGGTATCAGAAAACTGTTTGACATCTTCTGGTGCCGACTCTGGTGCGGGGTCCCCAAAAGCCAAGGGTGGAGATTCATGTGATGCAGGCGTTGACTCGTCAGACTCTGAGTCTGTCTCGTAAGTCTGAGACGACTTGGACAGAGACCTCTCTGTCGATGGTTGTTGCGGTGGCAACGCCAAAGTGACCGTCGGCGCAGTCGTCATTGTCGGTATCGTGGTCGTTACCTGTGGAGCGACCGGCAGCTGGGACGCTGTGGTCGTGGCAATCGACACAACCGCGGGCAGCAAGTGCTGAATCGCCTGGGTAGCGGTCACAGCGGAGGTTGAGGTCTGTGCCGGGAGAGGCTCTGGGACCGGAGACATGGTCGCGGTAACCCTAGGAGGCGGAGACACAGCCCGGTATCACGGCGAGCACTCTCGGGACCTCTCGTAACGCAGGGACCTCAAGAGCGAGCGAGATGGTGAGCGCTGATATTGCAGGTGGTACCTGCCGCGAGATGGAGAGTGCGATTGTCGGTAGGGCGACCAGTACCTCACGTTAGGGTGGTATCGGTCTCTATACGCAGCAGAATAGGACCGGTACAAGCCTGGTTGCTCCCGCCAGATGTGCTCACGGCCGTATCTCGCTACTTATGACCAGACAAGTACGGTGAGTCAAATGGGGGCCGAGACAAGGCCCACTCCTGGTAGGCCTCCCGCCGGCATGGGGATCAATGTCTCAGTTGGCGTTCTGGGGAGTGCTACTCACTTCTCCCAGAAGTTGCCCGATAATGGAGCGAGGCCCAAGGTGAGGTCGGAATATTCTCCGGGCAGTCCATCCCTTCTGGGTGACCGGGCGGAGATACCACGGCAGCAAGCACAGGCGGGCCCGAAGGCGCAGCCGAGCCAGCGGTCTGGTCTTCGTCAGAGACCTCTAGGATCTCTGGTAGTTTCAACTCCTCGCCCAGATCCCCAGGCTGTTGGGTCAGAGGAGGTGTCGGACGGCAGATCTTCTTACAGGGTGAACCCCACGTCTCCTTCTTCTTTTTCTTCTTCTCCCTCTCTTTGGACACATCATGCGGAGGGGGCCGCTTGCTTTGGGCAGTAGTAAGCGGTCTGGTGGATTTGGCTGCCTGCGAGCCTGCAGGAGCCTCCTTAGAGGTCGACGCGTCCGACAATTTCTTTGGGATCTGCAGCAAGGCCGATATCGGAGGCCGAGACGGTGGTACCGATCCTGGTACCTTCGATGTCATCAGTACGGCAGCCGCCGGTACCAACGAGGGTGTGGTCGCCGGTCGGCTAGATGTAGAAGGTCGAGACATGACGGACTCTCCGGCCGCTTGATCCCATGCCCGTAGAGACTCCTCCCAACAGTGGGACTTTAGGCGGGATGAACGATTCCGCAGGGTCTGGGCGGTGAAGTCACGACAAATGGAGCAGGCCTTCATGTTGCGAGTCTCCCCGAGACAGAAGAGACACTCACTGTGTCCATCCGACAGAGCGACCTTGCGACCACAGGTGACGCAAAATTTAAACAGTGTAGACATAGAAAGACAAAGGAGATGGGAAGAAATCCAAGAGGGGGAAAGTCACTGAAGTGGCAGAGAAAATTGAGGGTAGAAGAACAAGATCGAAGGAAGGGTTAGAAAGGTCCGAAATACCAAATCCAAATTCCGAATACCAAAAGCCAGAGTCAAAAAACCGAATTCCGAGTCAAATACCAATAAAAAACAGTCCGAAGAACAAGCCAAATAGCGCTGCTAAGGAAGAACCTTCCGTTCGCTAGGGCGGATGAGAAAGAACTGAGGAGAGACCGTTGGCTTGGCAGGCTGAGCATGCTCAGTACGGGCATGGGGGAGGGGTTCCCGCCAAGCTGCTAAGCTCTAGAATCTTCCGAACATTACCGCGCTTGCGCGAAACTCCCAGGCACAGAGACCACGAAGAAGAACATAGGATGCCATGGGTTTAAAGAGGCACACCATAAACTTGGAGATAACTAACAAAAGACTCTATGTGAGTAGTCATTCACAATTAGGTGGATGAAGGTGTACGTAACCTTTCAAAAATGTCTTCATGTTCAGGTGCACTGAAGAGTTGGCATCTGGCAGCTTAGAGTAAGCAGAGATGGCTGCCAGATAAACTCTCCAGGAAGAATGTGAGAGAGTTTTACCTCACAGAGTCATAAGGAAGTGAAGGATGTGTCTGAAGGAGAAATGTATCTGGTGTAACACCTTCACTTTGCAGGAAGAGAAAGGAGGTCTATAGGAGCATTTTGTTGATTGCTTGCATGCAGTGGACATAACTTCCCTAGCATAATTCAAAAGCTCTGGGGAGGGTGGGCTTGCCAAGCGGTTAGCCTGAAAGTGGCCATGCCTGGGTATTTTACCATGATGCATACAGATGAGATCTGGAGGTCTCAGAAAAGAGTGGAAGTTGCCACTGAAGTGCCTGGATACACTGGAGTACCATAGTTGGTAGGACCACCACTGGGTAATCAAAATGTCTGCATTGTTCTCCTCAATCTTTGTGACGACTCTGGTGAGGAGAAGATGGAGGAAATGGAGGAAAAACATACAACAGAAGCCTATTCCATGACAAAAGAAACATGTCTCCTAGAGAGCCCCTGCTTTCACAACTCCTGCTTCAGAATTGAGTGCTCTGGGCATTTTCTTGGGACACAAAGAGGTCTATCCTGGATGTGTCCCAGCAATGAAAGAGACATTGAAAGAAGGCTTAGTACATCTTCCACTCACAGGAGGAGTAGGTTATTCTGCTGAGGTCATTCGCCAGGACATTGCCTACATCTGATAGGTGCATCATCAACAGAAATACACCTCTGCAGATGTACCAGTCTCAGACCTAGAGGGTGAGCTGAAAGAGAACACAGGAATGCATTCTTCCTTACTACCTTAGTGTTGTCTGAAGCCACCTGAATGCTCTTGTGATGCAATAGTTTTTGGAATGTGCAAAGGACATCCCACACAGTGAGCAATTTTAGGACACTGATATGATGTGACTTTTCTGTGTCGATCTAGGGTGTGGGCATCCCAATCCATCATGGAGACATCTGTGGTGAGCAGCAGAAATGGAAGATGTTAGGTGAATGGCATCCTTCTTATAGTGTCTGTGATTGGTCCACCAGATGAGGGTATGAAGAACCAAGCAAGGTACCAAGAAGACCATGCTGTTCCAGATCAAAGTGGTCTAGGAACCACTTTTGTAGCAGCCTCATCTGGAGCCAAGTGAAGAGGACAACCACAGTAGTTGCAGCCATGAGGCCTAGTATGACCTGAATGGATCTGGCCTTGACTCCTCAGTTTTGTAAAAGTTTCTGTACTGATCTTTGGGGTGAACGTTTTATTCTTGGGTAGGAAAGCTTTGGACCTCATGGTATCAATCACCACTCCTGTGAGCTAGATACACCAGGATGGATATAGAAAGGACTTTTCTCAATTTATCATGAAGCTTAGATACTGAAGAAAGGACACTGCAATGAAGACATCTTGCAGGGCCTGGTGGAAAGAAGGAGAGGCTATTAGCCAGTTGTCTAAATATGGGAAAATGAGGACTCCTCTGATGCATAGCAAAGCTGCTACTATGATTAAACCTTTCTTTAAGACCCCTGGGGATGTTGCCAGGCAGAAGGGAATGATGAGAAACTGACAATGGTCCAGCCTGACACAGAAGCACAGGAAGCACCTTCTGGAAGTGTAGATATTGATAAGGAAGTATGTGTCTCACAAATTTACTGAGTTGAACCACTCTCCTTTGTGGCGGAGGGGGGAGAATGTTCAACAGCGTGACTATCCTGAACTACTGTCTACAGAGAGCTATGGCATTAGTCATGGCTTTTGCACTATACTTGACATGGTAATCTGCTAAGCCACTAAATTATATTCTTCAGATTGGAAGACACAAGCTGCTTTCTTACCACCCTCCAACAGGTAATTAATGAGGGGGTCAATCTATTCCCAGAGGAACTGCTGGTAGGCAGCCATGCATGGCTAGTAACGCTCTATTCTAAGTCACAGAGCAGCCATGGAGTATGTCTTGAGGGCCATGGCTCAATCTTATGCCCCTCTTAATTTGTCAAACAAGCATGGGCTTGTTGGGAGGAGCTGGATTGTGTCGCTTTCACAATACTTGAATATGATTGCAGATGCTTGAAGCACAGTCTTCTTCCTGCACACAGTAGGGATTTTCTATCCTCCTTGAAGTGGAGAGAACCAAGGCCAGAGTCTGCCAGGAATGACACACCACTTTCCATAACACTGGAAGCATAGGAACAACTCTCAAAGTTGTGTTTTGAAGTTCAACCATCTTAAATACTGGGTCTGCAAGAGGACGGTCAGGTTCTTCAATCTGAACATCAAGAGCCTTAGCCATTCTGGAAATCTGCTGCAAAAAGGTGTCCAGGTCATTGGATGAGAAGACGGGATTTTGATCACCTACAAGGGAAACAAGGGAGGAAATGGGAGGGTCCTCCAATGCTGAATGACTCAATTTTTCTTTCAATGATGTTTCTGCTGAGGTGCCTCTGTTAACTTTTTATGAGACTGAGATAAAGGAGATGTAACTGATGAGCAGAGGCAGCATCATGTCAGTGTCAAGAGGAGGAAGGCTTTGCTGCAGTCAATACAATTGGATGGATTGAAAGTTGACTAGTAGGTTCACTAGCTGAGTGAGAAAACATACCGGTGCTCATGGAGGAAGTGGAGGAAGCCTTGAACACAAGGGAGACTGCAGCTTAGATTGTGGCTGTAGGACACCTGCAACTGACTGAGGCAGACAGTGGGGGTGCTCTTGACAGTGATCTTTATGAGAAGCATAATAGTTGTAATATGGCTCCCATATATAACGGAGGATCACATAAATACAGTGGGTATCTACCCCAATAATAAAATGGAGAAGGTGAACAGTCTCCTCAATAATGGGTAGTGTCTCAAATCTCTGTAAGAATGGGATGAGGAAGCGTAATGTTGGAATCAAGATCAAGAGTCTTCTGGAGCCAAGGTCTACTCTGATATTGAGAGGAACTGCAAGGTTGTGGTTCCTGGTTCATCTTGACATGTTGCACAGTTTCAGCACCTGTCAACCTCGGAATCAAGAGTTGGGCCTTCTAGTCGTGGCTGAGGGCAGGACTCTAGGGGAGAAAAGCTCTATCCTGAATCTCCCCTTCTGAGTAGAAGCCAACAATTTGGGCCTCATTAAAACAATGAATATCCATTTCCCTAGCAATTGTCTCCAGAATAGTGCTAGGGAGCAATGAAGAGACACTGAAGAGATTAGGATACAAAATGAGGATAGGTGTGGTTCTTGAGTGGGGACTGAAGGTTCTGACACAGCCAAGTCCTGGGGGCCAAGGATTGGCAGTTGGTCCTTATGCTTCTTCTTCTTCTTCTTAAGCTCCACCTTAGCTGTAGAAGAACATTTTTATTTCTGCAGTTGTTTTTCTCTAGAGACTTTCCAGGAGTGAAAGGAACATCTCTAGGCTCCTGTACCCTGGAAATGAGCTTAAGAGCTTCTTGGGGTGTCAGGGATGAGGGTGTCAACTTTTGGCTGAGGAAGCCTGAGCAGCAGCCACAGGAATCTGGCTCCATGAGTGATCTGGCTGGTGCTCCATTGCTGAAGATGAGTGGGAGCAGACAACTACTGAAGCTGTATAAGCAGCTTATTATGAGCTGCAAGAGCCACAGTTTGTCGAGCTCCTCCCACTGAAGAGCTTTAAGACAGGAAGCTCTATCGTGCCTCACTAGCCAATTAAAGTTCTGGCAATATAGGCATGAGTCAACCACATGGTCCTTGCCAATGCAGAAAAGAGAATGCTGAAATGCTGAAGATGCAGAGAAGAGAATGCAAAAATGCATCCTACAACAATGACAGATGACAAGGAACTGGGTCTTAGTGGGAATGTATGGCTT
Source organism: Cyclura pinguis (assembly GCA_030412105.1). Classification (NCBI taxonomy): domain Eukaryota; kingdom Metazoa; phylum Chordata; class Lepidosauria; order Squamata; family Iguanidae; genus Cyclura; species Cyclura pinguis. The sequence goes on from CM059599.1 coordinate 128,419,970, forward strand.
ATATATGTGTGACTGAGGGGCCACCCTACTAACAAAACATAGCTTTAGAAACTTCCAAAGATCTCCATACAAATTCAAAATATGGGTGAGTCACAGAGACCATGAAGAAGAAAAATGATGACCCATCAAATGAGAAATAATTTCCCTTTTTGAAGTGAGAGAACTATCCATCTTCATTTTCATGCTCTTATACTACCATCAAATTTGCTAATTCCAGTTTTTCTGCTGCAATAGCTCTTAGAAATGTTTGTCTTCAAGTAAAGTGATTTTTAAGGTCACAGATGGAACCCAAAGTGAGACCGAAATGCTTCCCTGACAGTCTTCCCCATGTTTCCATTTGAAACAGCACCTTTTAATCCTCCGTCTCGTCTGTGATTCTCACAGTCCTTTATATAATCTGACTAAATTTGGGAAGCTGTGAGATAGCTTTAGGGATTGAAGAATCTGCCAAGCTTGATTTAGCTCATTTTTATGCAGTTAACAGATGCCAAAAAGGTATGGAACAGTAGATATTTTCATGCATATTTCAAAGTATGCATTTTTGTATGCATTTTCCAAAATCTGTCTCTTGAGGAGGAGCATATTTTTCTTAAATATATTTCTATATACACTTTCCCAAATTAAAACAGCCGATATCAACTTACAAATGTATTCCATTTCATATATATCTGCATGGGCTAAATTTAGCAAGTTTTCCTAAAAATGCTAGCTCTGCAAATTTCTCAAACATCCTTGATAAACATCAATTAAATTTCTTACAGATCATTGAAATATAAATATCGTGAGAAATATGCCAGTGTAATTTCTGAACACCTGATATACTTATTATCTCTATGGCCCTCTATGGCCCTACCTACTATCTAGAAAAATTTTCGCTGTTTAAGGTTTCATTCATGAAGCACATTAAGTGAATATTGCCATCATTCTGAAAGCCAAGAGCTGCTCTATGTAGTAGCTGGGGGAAAGAAAACTGGTATAGTATGGTAGTTAGGAGAGAGATCTGCAAGCCAGTAAATTAATGGCCCAAATTATATCTCAAACACAAATGGCAAATTAAGTAGGCTGCAATTCTCTGAGCTTTACAACCCAATCTTGCATTTGTTTACTGAAAATCCCATTATGTGCTATGGGTAAGTAAGCAAAAGACTGTGTCCTTAGCTCCTAACTACAATACATGGGCAGTCCCCCGGGTCAAGAGCCCTCACAAACTAACATGCTTTATAGCTGCTATAAGGCAAGTGTGGGCAAAGGCCACCTTGGAGCCACACAGGATACCACAAGCATGTTTCTGGAGACTTAATTCCCTGAGACTCTCTTAACTGCCCTTTTTCTGGCAAAGATGGTCAGCTGCCACTGCTGCCAGCCTCCAGGATCAGTGAACATAGAATCATAGAGCTGGAAGAGACCACAAGGGCCACTGAGTGCAACCTCCTGCCATATACAATCAAAGCACACCCAACAGATTAAAAATCTTCAAAAAAGGAGACTCTATCACCCTCCGAGGCAGGGTATTTCACCGTCAAACAACTCTTCCCATTAGGGTGTTCTTCCTATCGTTTAGATGGAATCTTTTTTCCTGTGTTCAAAGCCACTGGTCAATGTCCTAGTCTCTGGAGCAACAAAAACAAGCTTGCACCATCTTCCATATGACATATTTGAAATATTTGAAAGGCCAAATATTTAAACATGGCTATTATGTCATCTCTTAAACTTCTTTTCTGCAGCATAGCCAGCTTCCTAAGCTCCTCCTCATAGGTCATGGTTTGCAATGCTTTTACCATTTTGGTTGCCCTCCTCTAGCCATATTCCTCAGACTCCATTTGTTAATCTTCTTCTTGAATTGTGGTGCACAGAACTGTACAAAGTATTACAGATGAGGTAATTTTTAAAAAATAACAAAACTTTTTTTTCCAAACCAGAAATAGACTTTCATCCACTTTCATCTTTCTGTGTTTGTTCTATTTTCTGTGCTTGTTTCTTTCTTTTGTGCTTGTTTTTGTAATCTGTGCAGCCCCCAGAGGACTTCAGCGGCCACCAATTGGCCAGTGAAACCCACTGACAGGACCCACCTCTTTCATAAAGAATTCTAAGCTTCTGGACACCAAGTGCTACATCTGAAATATAATGGTCAAATAAATAATAACGAGGAATATCAGCACAAAGACATATACCACAATAAAGCATATGTGTACTCACTTATCCTATGATCAACTTAGAAAACAATGGAATAACCCTGTAAGAATAAAAACTGAACAACAGATTCAACAATGATATTTCTGGAATGTTCGCAAACCTAAACTATACTGACAGGAAAAAATTGAATGAATATATTATACACACACACAAATATATATATACACGCACACACATACACACACAAAATATATTAAAATATATATTTGCTATTGTTATTTGTTATTGTTGTTATTGTTGTGTGCCTTCAAGTGGTTTCCAACTCATGGCAACCCTAAGATGTACCTATCACGAGGTTTTCTTGGCAAGATTTGTTCAGATGAAGTTTGCCTTTGCCCTCCTCTGAGGCTGAGAGAGTGTGACTTGCCAAGGTCACTAAATGGGTTTCCATGGCTGAGAAAGGATTCAAACACTGGCATCCAGAGTCCAATGCCCAAACAAGCACACAACACTGGCTCTCACAATCCCTCCCCCTGTTTAATTTAACCTGAGAGGAAAAAAAATGATCTTTTGAATGTGTATGCCATTAAGAAAGAAGTACATGGTCGTGCCCTGTGACAATCAAAATGTATGCAGAGCAAAGCTTGCCATGGGTGGGATGGTGGCTGCCAATGATGAAGGAAATGGTTTGGGAGTACATAATTTCCCATGTGGGTTAGAACACGCAGCAAGGGAAATAAAAAGTATGGTAGTGAAAAAGAGGTTTGATTGAACTCCACAAAAATTCTTTCCTGGGAGGAAAAGCAGACTATTTCCCCAAGCCTACCACCCTACACTCATTTCCAGAAGACTGTGCCACCATCCCCAGAAATAAAACAAATTATCCTCTTCCCTTTATCATTTAAAATCTGATGTGTATGGCAATCTAATAAGGCTTCTCCTTCCCTACCACGCTTGTGATTAAGAGCAGTGACTCATGAGAGAAGGGCATCTTCCAAAGGCTGCAGAGAATAGAAGAAGGGAAAACCTATCCTTCATGCTTTCCACTGCTGGAAGCAGGGAGGTATGTAAAAGAGGTGAGTGTACTTCTGTATTTGGGCTAGTGGGGAAGCATGGATAGTAAGCTGGAAGGGAACACTTTGCCAGTTCAGATTTTGATCTGGACTTGAAAAGAAGAGGAGATTAAAGCTCACCCTTTCTTTGAGCTTTCTGAGCCCCCTCCAAAAAAAATAAAATAAAATAAAGATAATCATTATCAAGCACAGCTCAGGTGAACTCCATCAATCCCTACTGAATTATCCCTGCAGACCATTCTCACATATATTTTGAAATTCAGTGCCAAAATTACAACTTAAAGTCAACATGGAAAGCTTTTCAAGAGGTAAGCTTTACACAAAATTGACAACTCTCCAGTGCCAAGGTGAAATCTATAACATTTAAATCTTTATGGCAGCTGTAAAATCTCAAGCACAACAGTACCTCACTGGTATGATGCAACTCATCAGCAAATCGACTGACTTCTCTGAAAAGCAGGGATATCGTAGAGCTCCTTAAAGTGCTGCACCGGCCAAGCAAAACAAGGGCATGAGATATAGAATCCTGCATCTGAAACTGATTAAAAGCATAATTAAGCTTCACTTTGTTCTTTTTTTTTAAAATTAAGTAAGTTAAAACGTGCCAATTTGCGTGGGTAGGGGTGATGAGGCTACAGAATAAAACAGCACACCAAAACTGGGAAATAAAGGCCACAACTTTATTGGCTACAGCATACAATGGGTTGGCCAAAACATGGGTCTGGATCCCTGCATCGATCAGCCCGCTGCTGACCGATGTACCCAAGCTTCCAACCCAGTGCTGGAATCCCAAATGATCAAATGACCGGGAACCCCCTGCCACCAAGAGGTGCAAGCAAGGCATATACCCCTGAGCCGGACATGCTTGCCGCCGCCTTGTACCCCCTTCCACACTGCAAGGGGTCAATCAACCATTGTTCTGGTTGTGCTGGAATTGTCTATTACACAGACCCCACTGCTCACAGATTCAGACGTACAAGGGTATGTGCCTGTATTCAAACTTAATCTTTATACAGTCAGTTTCCACAAACATTTTCTGTTTGCTGGATTGCAAAGATGTGATCCCATAAATGGTAAGGGGTTTTATATTTTAAATCACCCGTATTGCAAGGCTTCCTGGCAGAGGAGCCAAGGAAGAGGCATTTGCTATTCTTCTGTATTCTGTTCCAAGATACAGCTGGAATCCACGGGAAAGCAGTGAGGTCTGGATTCGCTCCAAACGTATTTGTGCCAGTCAGCAGCCACAGCTCTAGCAAGCACATCCCCACATCTCCAGAGCAGATAAAAGAATGTATTCAGCGTACAAAAGCTTACAGCACTGATTTCGACTGAGGGAAGATAGTTTGAAGTATGTTTCAATCAGGCTAACATCACAAAGATGATCTATTCCCATCCAGTATATACATCTCAGGCTCATATGAAGTTTCTTTTAAGAGGGCTCCCTTAACAGTATGAAGATAAAAACAAAGTTTCTTTGTTTAAAAGAAACACATTGAAATTCTGGATTTTTTAAAAACTAATCTTTGGAGAAGGACTTTTCACAATTTGGTCACCACCTTACTCAGCTCAGAAGATAGGGATACTTGCAGCAGAGACTTGGATGACCTCAAAAAAAAAGAAAAAAGAAAAAAAAGAAAGAAGGCTCATATGAACATCAAGGCTTGTCCTTCAAACAGAAAAAAAGAGTTTTGTGAAACTTCAACAATGAAGAGGGTAACTAGCTTCTCTATATATCATAGTGAAAGATTTGTATAATACACCTTTAAAACTACCTTCAGAGGAGATAGAGCACTTGCACACAGTTCCGGGGGGGAAAAAAAACTTCTCTATAAAAATGTTAATGGTGGGCACAACCAAATTGTCCCCACTTCACTTAAGGACAACAGAAATGGCTTGGTAGAGAAAAAAGGTTAAAAGTTATACTTTCCGAATACTCTTACTACTGTGTGTTGCGGGGGATGAACAGGTAAGTCCAAGGGACATTCTAAGGGGTACAAGCTTAGTATGCTTTGAATAATCACTGAAGATTTACATGGCGACTAAGAACTTCTAGGTTTTAATCTGTCAGCTTATTATTACTATAGAGCTACAATTAACAAGTCATAAGACAGCAGCCTGGAAAGATTTGTTATAACTCAATTGACTTTTATGGCTCCATCCAGTCAGTTGTGATAACAATTATTAGAGGCCATAAATTCCAATGAGGTCCTCAGTGCTGGCACAAGTATGAAGGCCCAGTTTGTCCTCCAACCAGTTATTTTCCCCAGAAGTACAAAGAGTCTCAATAGCCATGTTGGGTATCATGTTGAGATAGTATCAACTCTATGCCTGCTGATCCAAATCCACTGAACTAGCACAACCCACCACAATTTAGATATATAACAAAACTTTTCCCAAGGATAGTGCGTCCTGCAGCTCTGTGAGTCTTTCCTCCAATCCGCAAAACTTCAAAGTCTTGATCATAATCATTCACTGTGCATCCTTTAATGGCCAGTATATCAAATCTGCATTACATAAGATTCTTAGCTTCTTATTTAAAATTGTCGTGTTTTATTACCTGCTTGCGTGGAGATTTGTGCTTGAATCTAAAATGTGTATCTCAAAATGTGAGATATAAAAACGATAAACATGGAACAGAAATCTCATTAATTCTGAGGCCCATTTCGGAACATTTTATGTTAGTAGGCTGGAATTAAGGATGCCAAAGAAATCCACCACAGAATCCCTCTGGTACCAGATTTTGTCTGTCGGGAAGAGATAGCATCCTCGTGATCTTGTCCCAGTAAAATCTTTAGCTAGGTGGGTAGGAACCTCTGCCCTTGAAATTTATGGAAATATTTATATGTAAGCCTCTGAAAAATATTGTGTTACTTTCAAAAGTGATAGCTGTTAAACAAAGCAATACAAATGAAAAAGATGGAAGGAGAACAATTTTGCATATACAAATGCATTCCTGTTACTTTCAGTTAGCACACCCTGTAGAAAAATTAGTTCTTCTGCATCCAAAATTCACTAGCATTAAAAAAGAGAGAGAGAGAGTGCTTTGTGGACAATGATGTTGATAAAGTACCTGACCTGCTAAAATACAACACTAGCTTGAATTTTCCATGTCTAATTCACTGCCCTGTGTGACTCAATATTGTAATTATAGTGTACTTCACATTTGCCACTTCTGCTTAAACTCACTATCTATGCCTGAATATAACCTCCATTTCTACCTACATTAGTTTTATTTTGAAAGCAGATAATCACCATGTCTATCTAGAACTGTTATTTACTGTAGAGCTCATTCTATGCAGCTGACCTCTGAATTAAATGACTTTCATCTTCATTATTCTTTAAAATACTAAGATTCTACTGATGGACTGAAGCAATGGGACTGGAACTTTTTATTTCAAACTTGCCAGTCATCCTGGAAGAATCAGGGGAAGGAAAGAATTTACACACAATCAGGGACATGAGCACATACATGGCCACTCTGGGGTGCAAGTCAGGCTTCATGAAAAGGAAAGTAATGAAAGTCAAAGAGAGAAAGAGAGACAGAGAGAAACAGAGAGATTGAACAGTAATTGGTCTTATTTTGAAGGTTGGAGTTTAAAGGTAGATTAGTGGTACTACTTTCCCTCTCAGAAAGATAGCTTCATTAGTCTGTATCAGAGAAGAGGTGGAACTGTGATTCTTTAGACTTATATTGGATAGTCTTTTTCTATGTATGGCTTCAAAGAAATATGTCCGCTGACTTCAATAAGATTTACTTCCCAGTATGTATAAGAATGCAGTAGAAGAATATCCAGATTTACAAACATAAAGGCTTTCAGCAATATGGACATACAACAAACAAATGTATATTCCTTATCTGTGATGGTATGCATGCAATTCACATTGTTTCCAGCAAGATCTAAATCAGCCTTTATAAAACGGCTCACTTGTGAAGTGGCCCTTAGTTAAGAAAGAGATGATGGCAATGCAGAATCGTTTAGGGTTGCACCAAACATATTTCCATTTTAATATTTAAAATCAAATTTTGGGGGCCGGAGAGAAGAGGAAGAAATGAGTTCCCAAACAAACTTCAACAATGAATATTCGATTTTTTCAGTCTACTGAAAGTAAACTATCATCATCCCCAACACTTTGGGGACAATCTAAGGGCCTTTCTGCACTACATTGTTATAGTGTTATTATTCCACTTTCAACATCCTATGGAATCCTGGGGTTTGCAGTGGAGGGAGGGGCATTTAGAATTCTCAGCCAGAGAGCTCTGTGGCCTCAGTAAACTACAAACCCTAGAATTCCACAGGATGTTGAAAGTGGAATAATAGAACTATAACAGTGGTGTGTGGAAAGGCTCTAAGAATCCCTTGTGCTGTTTACTGTAACCCACTAAGGGTGATTTTTCCAAAAGGGCATAATATTCAATCACAGCAGTAGGTTAAAAAAAGTCCTGATAGAGGAGTGCTGGTGGTTGAATTTTACATCCATTTAGAAATGTTCCCTTGGGGACGCAAGTTGTTCTTGTTGGAACTTAGCCCTCTACTTTCCCCTCCTGTTGTCATTGTATTCTCTGCACACCATTCAGTTGAATGTGGAGGACACCTTCTATAACCTCCATTCTTTGTGCCATTCACCAAAGAAAACCTGAGAGCACCTGAGCAAGGATGCACACAGTAAAGAAACTAACAGCAACAGCACAAGCATAGCGAAATATTTAGAATGACTTTGTCATAAAGTGAGTGAGACACAATTATCAGCTCCCAGTGACCAACCTGGCAAAGAGAAGGACAACAAACACACAAGAACAGAGAGGAACTGACAAGCCATGCAAATCATGCAGTAACGGAAGGAAATATACTCACTCATTCTTCCTCTCCTACCACCACTCTCTCAGATCTCAATGGAGAGTATGTGTACAGCTAATTCATCCCAACTGGCACTGCCAACCATTTCTGTGCCTTCACAGACAGGCAAGAGGGTCTGTCACAAGGACCGTGTCTTTCCATATCAGCCTGCCTGAATTTTAAGATCTGCAGCAGAGGCACTTCTCTCTATCGCATTACCTTCAGAAGCACAGTTGGTGGGAATGTGAGAGAAGGCCTTCTCTGTGGCTGCTTCCATACTTTGGAACTCCCACCATAGGGAAGCTGGGATGGCACTTTCTTTGTTGTCCTGTTAGCAGCAGGTTTCTTTTCAAGCAAGCCTTTGGAAATTCATAAAAGAAAAAAAAAAGAACAGCACTTTTTATGGTGCTGTGGTTTTTTTAAATCTTTGTTTTAAAGTAAGGTATTAAATGGTTTTAATCTGTTGTTGCTTAATTCTGTTTTTTAAAAATTTTTTCTAGGTTTTTAAGTCTACCTGTTTTTATTGTATTTTCTGCCTTTTTGTAAGAAAGGCTGGATAAAAAGCAAGTGATGGATGGGTGTCACTTTCATTTGTGTTGCAAAAAGAAAACAAAAAGCATGCTGAGGGAAAGTATAGCACCGTTTTAGCAACCTTTGACATCCCACGCTTCCTTCTTGCTTTTTGAAAAGATATTCATTCCTTCAAGTAATGGTGCACTAAGGAATGGCACAACATGGAAGAAACACACATGGTTTTAATACAAGAGGGTGTCAGTCATGTCAGGGTTACAGTGGGTCCTCCAGAGATGACAGCCTGAGTGCTCAAACACACACACACACACACACACACCTAGTCCTGTGGGTAATCTGGCCATAATCTCAGAAGCAACAGCTTCTGTAGAAGAAGTTTTTATGACAAACATCAACAGTAAATGAATTAGTCCGCCTTAAATCCCATCTGAATGAATTGTGATAATTCTACTTTTACATAAGTAACTGAATGTCAGTTACTGACATTGCTTTGCAAAAGCAATTAAGCCTGCCAAGTGGTACAGTTCACAGTATTACAAAGTGTCAAAACGTGTGGTATAGTTCACAGTATTGTAAGAGAGACTTTTCCATTAAAAAAATAATATGAAAGTGCTGTTGCAGATAACCTGTCCCTTTTCTGGCTTTGAATTATTGCAATTTTATATGCACAGAATAAAAAGGAAATCACATCAGAAAGATTAAAAGGGTTTTGTGCTAAAATACTCCCTGATGATGCACGGATGGTATTCATACAATTCTTTAGGACCTTTCTTTTATATAACATCTGTGGAAATAGGTGAAGTATTATAAAATAACCAAAGGAATATGCTTCAGAGATAAAACTATACTTTTTACCTCTTCCTTACCAATCTAGCCTTTTTTAATTCCTGAAAAGAACAAAAACTTCTACCCTGTTTTACTTGCCAACCTACTTACCCTTCATCTTTGAACTTGGAAAGCAACCATATGACAAGTCTACTAGTTAACTACATCCCTTAAAAGAAAAGGAATATATTTAATTTCACTTTTCTACCTCCATTTCAGGATTCGGCACACCAATGTAGTGTAATGGGTTGAGCACTCTGGAGATCAGAGCTCGAATGCCAACTCAGCCATGGAAACCCACTGGGCAACCTTGGGCAAGTCATACTCTCTCAGCCTCAGAGGAATGCAAAGGCAAACCCCCTCTGAACAAATCTTGCCAAGAAAACCTCGTGACAGATTCACGTTAGGGTCACCATAAGAAAATAACTTAAAGGGATACAACAACAACAACACTAATAGCGGCAAATACATAGTCTCTATGTTAATAGTCTGTATTCTGTCCAGTCTTCATAGATGAAAATATTATACTGGTAAAAAATAGTAAAAATATCTCTGATCACATGTAAAGTTCTTCTTTCTTTCTACTAAGAAAATATTGTCTGTTCCTCCCATGGAATTAAGATAACATCCAATAGCACAGATGGAACTGGTCCCCATGAATTCAATGCAGATCTCTTTCTAAAAACACTTCTTCCAGCTCCCATGCTGTGCTCTACTGCAGAATGTGTACGCTCCTAACCTAAAAATCCAGTACCCTTCCCAACCCCCTGATATACTAGTACTGCACAATTCAAACATTCCTCTTGCCTTAGGCAGATTATTTGTTCTGTGCACCTATACCAACGGGGCGCCATTTTAGCTCCACCCTCACCAAACATCTTTTCAAAAACAGTGTTAGAAGTCTAAGAAACACAGTCTCCGTCTCTCCATTCAAAGGAATCTTGTCCAGATTTTACCTCCTTCCCTGCAGCAGCTCTGTCCTCATAATTTGAAACAAAATGGAACTTGCAGTTTTTGTTTGTTTTTCTTATCGGTATGAAGAAAGATGCAGGAGAATGCAGAGTTGAGAGTGGGACTGAAGAATGCAGAGGGAAGAGGAAAGAAGGAAGTTACAGAACAGACTTCGAAAGTAAAAGTGAGGGATGAAATTGCCTGCTCCCTTTTGCTATCCTATTTACAAAGCAAACCTTCCTTTCTGTCCTTCACAAAGATTACTTGCAAGTGGACCAAACAGGCAGGAGCCGGTCAACTGGGAAGTATTTGGACTGAAGCCCAATGCTGAGATTCTGAGATTGAAAACTGTGTTGCTATGCCCCTGCCCACTCCTCAGCCTTTTTCTTTCCATCGATCCAATGTGCAACACTTCAAGAAAAGAAAAGAGAAATAAAAAGGAGGCAGAAACTCTTCTTGATGATGTTCAGAGCTGGAGAACACAATGCCCACTACCAAAAATCCACTTCAAGTTGTGCATTAAAAAAAAAAATCTCGTAGCTTAATTTGGTGGTAGGAATGCAACCTTTCTCTGGCATTCTCAAAGCCAAGATCAAACACTTTCTCACCACTTGCTATTCAGGGATGTGCATGTGCTTTTGAATTTTTGCCCTGTTTCTCAGTAATTAACAAATGGCCCATGGAAGTAGATTTTTGCACACCCTTTTGACGGCTAAAAGAGTAATACTTCATTACTCGAAAGAATTTTTTCCCAGCTGTGATACAATGGATACAATGATACAATGGAGCTAACAACACTTGCAATCTTTGAAAGTATAACGTATAGACACAATTTACAAATAGACTTATATTTAGATTGTCTACTTTTATAGAAACATACAACTAATGTGATTATTTTTTTTCTCCTTTTGCATTTTTATTTCCCTGCTTTTATTATACTGGAATTATTATATGTGACTAAGATGCCTTTTTCATATAAATAATCTTTTAAATTTTATTGATTTATTGATTTTTAAAAAAGGACTTTTTCACCTGGGCAAGTAGCTTAGTGCTTGGAAAGTTGCAATTCAATGCCTCAGCAAATGAATATGGAATGAAATAAACTAGTTTCCCTTCATCTATGCAATGCAGATACCAGACAAAACAAGTGTAGACCACCACTGTGATTTAAAAAGCAAACAAAAAAACTGCACATATGCTTGGGCACCCACGTGCTCAGTTTTGCACTATCAAGTCTCTAGTGTCAATTCCATAGGAAACCTACTGCATTTCATAGAGTAATTCAGAAAAAGCAAGCACTGTATCACATAATACGAAGAAAAATTGGTGTGCTTGAGCATTCTGGCTGGAATCTTGTTGTTATGTAGTAGTAGTAACTGCAGTAATAGTGATGCTAGCACAATAGTCTATTAATGCTACTGTTTGCACTTTCTCCTTGCTCATGGCAGGGGGGAGGACGTGGTGGTTTCTGAATGCCTGGGTTCCGAGGAGTAACTTCAGATTTGAGGAATTCTGGGAGAGGTGGCTTAGAAAATTGCCTGTGCCATGGGACAGGTGATTGTCCAAGTAAGATCCTCCAGAGCACCTGACTTTCAGGTCTTCTGTCCCCAGAACAAGGTAGGGAGAAACAACTTGCTCTGCTACACACAACCTTTCTGCCCCAATGGTGACTTTGTCTTTCATCCTTTGCCCCATTATTCTTCTAAGTCTTTTTTTTCTGTCTCGGAACTGCAGTTACTGAACAGGATTCTGGCCATTGTGTACACAAATTTCAAAAGAGATGGATTTTGTTACATTTTTAGTATTTTAGTCAGTTTATAAAATGCTCCAACTATTACTTCATTTAAATGATGAGTATGGTATCTTTCTGTCTAATGGCTTTCAAGGAGGCTTAACATAAATCATAACACAGCATCTTATGAGAAAATAAACTCATGAGTGCTTTTGGTTCGTGATTGGTTGCTGATGAGAGCTTTTAACAGGAGTGCTGTGTTTTTTCTTCCCACCACCAATGTGCTTTTAATATTGTTTTAAAAAACTTTGGTTGGTATTTTAACATGATAATCTGCTTAACTGTGTTTTAATATTACAACTTTTTTTTTTAAATCATCTTGTGTGCTGCCTTGAATGCCAGTGCTGGGGAAAAGGCAGGATATTCTACAAATACAAATATAGAATAAGCTTTCTGTCTTGTGGTTACTCACTTCTGGACTGTGCTTCTGGTGATATCTCAGCAACGGGATAGATTTCTATAGGACAAGGATATCCTGCATGTACTCTGGTCCTTCATGATTTGTTCAGATTTTTATTGGAAACAAACAGGAAGCCAATGTACTTTTATTCTTTATGGCTCCCTTGTGCTGGCTGCCATATTCTGAACCAGCTAACACTTCTGTAGGTTTTTCCAAGGGAGCCACATATATTATAAATTTTCCTTCAGGCATTCTATTACAGGCAGCTAATGAAAATAACAAATCAGGACCTTTTCATATTAATAAAGTTCCTCCTAGGTATTCACATCCCAGTCATAGTGGTGACGGGAAGAAGCAGAGATGGAATTAAAATGGGCTTGGCAGTTTGTACATCTGTTTTCAGATGTTCAAAGAAGTAGGCAAAGGAAAGAAAGCAGAGGGCTGTGACAAGTCCAAAGTTGCCTTCAGCTTTCATCTTATTCCAAGTCTGCTTTTAGAAAAAGAAAAGCAAGCAAGAGACAACAAGAAAGCTGGGTCTGCCTCCAATTAATGAATGGCATTAATATCTTGCCTTACCTCTAATAAGTTCAAGGCAAACCACATGGCTCTCCTCCCTCCATACCTAACCACACCACAGACCTATCAAGGTAGGTCAGGATGGGACAGAGATTTGCTCAAGGTTACCCAGTGAATTTCATGGCTCAGTGGGGAACTAAATCTGAATCTCCCAAATCTTAGTCCAACACTACAACCACTACACCTCATCTACTGTAAATTTAAGCATACATTCCTGTTTCCATTTGTTGTTGTGTGCTTTTGTTTTAACTTTTGGTGGTCCTAAAGTGAACCTATGAAGGGGATTTCTTAACAAGATTTGTTCAGAGGGGCTTTAATTTCAGGCATGAAGTCAAAGCTAACTCCCACACCGATTCTCAGAAAGGCTGCCATTTGATAATAGCTAGATAGCAAAAGCCAGGTAGCAAAAGCTAAATGTTGCAATGGTAAGTCATGGCAGAATGTCTGCAAGCAAATCCTTTGAGCATTACTCATAACTAACCAATGAAAAGGATCACAAAGGAAAGAAAAGGGAGAAAATATCAAAGTTAATAGCCAAAGGATGAAATCAGGCATGAAGAGAATTTGAGAGATAAGCTCAAAAAATTAAATAAAAAAAAAAAGAGGAGAGAGACGGAGAATAGCCCTCAGTCAGTGATACACCACCTCTTTTATACGAGCAAGTTAACCAGCATAAGAGTAATAGACAACTGCATATATTCTTCCATTCAGAACAGCGGTTCACTAACACTACAAAGCCTATCTAGTCTGATTATGGTAATGGATTGAAATGCAATCCCTTGAGCATTTTTTAAGCAAAAAATGCTTGGAACATTACAGGCATTACTGTGCTCAGAACAAAACTGATGCTATTATCTTCAACGTCACAGATACCAGATGAAACTAAAATATTCACTGTGTGTCTCGTGTGTGTGTGTGTGTGTGTGTGTGTGCATAAAATGAAAAAAAAATCAGGGCAATCATTTTATTTTTAAAAACTTTTTAAGGCCTGTGCTGAGCCAAACACAGTTGATCAGCATGATTCATAGTCTGGCTGGGACAGTGAGGATTGCCTCTTCTATTTTTGCAGTCTGGTTTATTCATCGACACCTAAATACCCTAAAGGTGCCAGACCCTCTCTTGTCTTGGAAGTTTAGCAGGGTCAGCTCTGGTTAGCATTTGGATGAGAGACCGCAAGCAAATACCAGGTGCTTTAGGCTATACAGTGAGCCCTCCACATTTGCGGGTTTCACTTTTACAGATTTGATTATTCATGGATTATTTGCTGTCACCTCTGCTGCCTCCCTGTGCCATTTTTAATAGGGACTGCAAGCCTCATGAGACTGAGAAACTGTGAATGAGGCTTATAAGTCCCTATTAAAAATGGTGTGGGGCAGGAGTGGAGGTGGCAGTAAGCCCCACCAGCCACCCACTTCTGCCTTGTGAAGGAACCCTGGTGCCTCAATGGAATCCACGGTGGGCTGAATATGGTGATCGTACTTTTTTGTGTGTTAAATATGGTTTGGGAGGGCCTAGAGTTATTCACGTTTTTTTCCACTTTCATGGGGGTCCTGTGCCCCTAACCCTAGCAAATGTGGAGGGATGACTATATTTCTGAGAAAGGAAGGGGTAAAATCACTTCTGAGTATTCCTTACCTAAGAAAACTCTATACAATTCATGGGATCTCCAGAAATCAATGGGTGACTTGAAAGCATGCGTACACACACATTATTTAGGAAAAAGTACAGATATATAAATTCATTGGCAGCAGGAGAAAAGTTTCAAGATGCTAACAACCCATTCCCGCCCCAGTTCATCCAACCTTAGCAATGACTAGAAATCTGTCTTAATGAAAGTTACAATTTTTGGGATTTAAGATGGATCAGTGGTTCTTAACCTTTTCTTTACCATGGACCCTGTGAAAATATAAATTTTTAGCCAGGGACCCCAAGACTTAACTTTAAATATTTAAATTTAGATTTAAATATTCAAATATTTATTTAAATATTCAAATATGTATTTATTAAAGGCTTCTGGAGACTAGGATTCAAATCCCTGTTCAGATACTGGATGACCCCGGGCAAGTCATATTCTCTCAGTCTCAGAGGAAGGCAAAGACAAACCACCTCTGAATAATTTTTGCCAAAAAAAAAAAAAGTGACAGAATCACTTTAGGATCACTGTAAGTCGGTAGTGACCTGAAGGCACACAACAATAAAGAGCTGCTCATGGGGGAGGTTCTTTCTACCCACAGTGTCTCTCCCCTTTGAAAACGGACTTACGCCAACCCTAATACAAATCTATCATGAGGGTTTTCTTGGCAAGATTAGTTGCCTGACAGAATGTGACCTGCTCGAGGTAACCCAATGGATTTCCTTCCCAAGTGGGGATTCAAACCCTGGTCGCCAGAGTTCTAGTTTGGGCATGCACATATGCCTGCTGCTGTGCTCCTTTCATCAGGAATGTGGCAGTGGGACTATGTTTGTGCACACCCAGACTGCTATCTCATTTGCAAACAAGGAAGTAGTTTCAGCACCCACAACCCTCCCTGTCACATCACTGTTGCTGCTGTTGGTGCCCAGCAGGAGGGCTTCAAAGACTCCCTGTAAGGGCTCCATGGACAGCAGAACCCAAGTTTAGAACCACTGAGATGGACTACATGCTTACACGTTCCTTTTCAGTGTTAAAAGAATGTAATTTAATTGTCATAAACCTTGCAATTATTGGACCCCCCCCCTTTTCCCTTGTACTATGCTGTTGCATGAATGTCTTGATCTACTATAGCCCCTAATAATTTAAAAATTGCCTGTGGTTTATTCTCCTCTCTCTGAGAAAGCAGAAAGGAGTTTCTTATTTGATTTTATCTGACTGGTAACCTTCTCTAAAGAACTAAATTTCTAAGAAACAAACCCAAAGGTACTCAGTAGACTGAACAGAGAAGCCTGTTCACTTATAGGCTCTGTAGGAAAATGTAGCTTTGCTTTTTTTTTTTTAAAAAAAAAGCACAATATTTTTCATGGTGATCTTATATGTTATAAAATTGACTATTTTGAAAGGAATTCCTTATTTTTAAAATTTGGGATTCTAACTAAACACCCTCTATATGGCTAATCATTCATCACATATACTCAGTCTAAACAGGTTTATATAGCCTATATAGCCTATATACTCCCATGTGTTTTTGGAACAAAAGAATGGCCCAAATCTGTTTACATCCTTATGCTTTAGGGAATGGATTGGCAATTTCTGGCCCTTCAGAAGCTGCATGCCACATATGCCTGAGCCAGCATGAACCAATGGTCAGGGATAACAAGAGATGGAGCCTAAAAATGTCTGAATGGCCACCAGTTGCCCACTCCCACTATGGAGCCAGCATGGAACAAGCTCGCCCAAAGGTTGGATACATTTGGTACCAAATTCTACCAGCATATTTATTGTTGAGGAGGTGGAGAATTTTGAGCTTCTTGTATCAGGGCCAGCCTTTATGCTAGTGGTCATTACAACTGCTATCTCAATAGCATTCTGGTTCTAAGTTGGTAGTGCTACGGTTAGCAGGATCTGGCTACTCTGAGCATGTGCACAGTTCAAACAGTGAAGCAAGGCTTCGCCATGCAGAGGTTCCCAGTGAAGCAGAAAGAATTCCAGAGGCTCATGAAGTGGGGTTAGAGACAGAATTTATTGCTGTACTCTAAGATAAGGCTCTTGGCAAAACATTCCAGCAGCAATTAAACAAGTAAGAATAACAAGAGATAAACTGGCAGCATCTCCCCTTTATAAAATGTAAACTGTCAGCAGCATGACAGGTCCAGCTAGGCAATCCTGACTGGCAGCTGGTAAAGCCAAATACCAGCCTTTTTATGTTTCCCTGTCACCCTGAACAAATGGGGTGACCCAATCAGCGTTCTGGAGTGTGGCCTTCTCCAGTATACAAATCATACCCAAACCAATCCCGCTGACCTTGCACCTGCTCGTCTGGCCACATCACCTCTTCCTCTGCCGTCCAATCAGAGGAAACCATGCCTGCCCAGCATATAACCTTGACAGGTAGAACAGGGTGGAAAATGAACTCAAATGATAGATGAAGTATCTAGGTCACACTCTTTTAAAGTGTCTAGTGTAGGTGTAGAAAACATGCAGCCCTTAGCTGTCGCTGGACTGCAATTCCCAGCAGCCCTAGCCAGCATAGCTAATACTAAGGAATGATGGGAGCTGCAGATCAACATCTGGAGGCCAGCCACATGACTCCCATCACTTATCTAGTTCATCTCATTCAAAGGACATTCAAAGGACCATAATTTTTCACATGAAATGATGACAGTCTTTTCATCCTTGATGGATCTTTGGTAAAATATGCATATATATGGTAGCTGAAGGAAGTTACCAAGAAGGGAATATTAGGAATATCCTATCATTTTGTTTCATTTAGAAGTCTTGGCATCCTTTTCCTTACAGCTCAAACTGAATAACCTGGCCCACCAAGGGACATATTCTCAGGGCCTGTTCCATGTCTGACAGCTGTGGTTTTCAGTCAGTTCATGCTGGCTTCCAGTTGCATTTGCTGTGTGTTCATCTGCCTGTGCGAATGCCAGTGAAATGTGCCAAACATAGTGCTTTTCATGTCCTACTAGGTGTGTAGCTTTTAAATAAATGGCTGTGGCATGCAAATGCCAGTGTGTGCTGTTATGAACTGCCCATCATCATGTCTACAGCTGACGTCTGAAAAGTGTGTCTGGAAACTAGAAGCTGAATTCAACAGAAAGCTCTAGTTTTGACTTATTCAGTTTATGACCAACCAACCAAGCAGAAGGGAGCCCAACCATCATGAATTATGGCTGGCAAAGTGCTTGCTTATTTCTTATCCTGTTCTTGCTGCCTAGGACTACAAGTCAAAAAGCCAGGGTGAGACTGTCAGATTGAAACTCAGAAGATCTGCATTAACGTCCCCATGGAGCCATGAAACTTATTGGGTATCCTTGAATCAGTCTCAGGCTGACTTACCTAACAGAGGATAAGGTTATGTACTCTACCTTGAGGCTGTTGAAAGAAAAATGGAATGTTACCTAATGAATAAATGTGTGTATGCATATGTTTCTTCAAGTTGCCTCTTCACTTATGGCAACTACATAGGTTCCATAGGGTTTTCTTAAACAATGAATCCTCAGAGGTAGTTTTACAAGTTCCTTCCTCTGAAATATAGCCTACAGCACCTGGCATTCATTGGCAGCCTCCCACTCAAATAATAACCAGGGCTGACCCTACTTAGCTTCCAAGACCAGATGGGATTTGATGCCTTTAGGGTATTTAAGGCCTGCTCTCTCTTAAAAATGTTCAAGGGTTTTCCTTCCATTGTATGTTCAATGACTCAATAAGTAAACAACAAGAGCAAGAGATTTACTGTTTGCAAATCTCATAAATGTTTACCACATGATATCATGTAATGTGATTCTGAACATTTAAGACTATTACTTTCAGGAATGTTACCTAATCTACTACTGAATTTCTGAAGACCTAACTAATGAGATAGCATTTTCAGGGGGTTGCTGCACCCACCCTCTGTTTGGATATTAGGAGAGAAAAATTCCCCTTAACATCATCAATATTAGGTCTTCCTGGAAATAAATAACAGCCGTCTTCCTTTAGGGTGCTGTATGTTTCCTAATTAGAGATAGGGGGAGAAGAAAAAAAAAGTTTTTGTTGTTTCTGTTGTTTTTAGCTAGAAATAACAGAAGGCATATTTTTACACAGTGAAATTGTACGGGTTACATATTTACTCAGAAAAAAATGAGAGCTGACAGCTATTTAAAATGAATACTACATTTCATGTGACTATGTGTCTTCCAGTTCTGGGTGTCATATTATTGTGGAATACTTTTGATTCCTGAACCCTGTGTAGAGAAGGTATTTTTATACCTGAAACACACTGGGGGCAGAAAACACCTCAGAAGTCATTCAGTGCAGGCTTTTTTTAAAAAAGCCCACATGGATGAGGGTTAGCAGGTATTCTCATCTAATAAAAATATACGGGTTCCCATATTTAAATACACTTTGTTTAAAAATGTATTAATCTTTTTACTAAAAGCGTAAATTCAAATTCCCTCTAGATTTTCATACACTACTTTATGAGGAACAAGTTTTCAATCCCAACTGTAAAAGAACAAGGCAGTGTTTTAAATTATATATCAAACCTACCAACCTTACAAAATGAGTAGCTCAAGTCCAAGAAGAAATGTAGTGAAAATGAGGGTCGAGTTAAAGGTGCATATCTAATAAATCAATTTCACAGAGACTACGACAGAGCCGAATTATTATATTTCTGTTCATATTTAGCACTTGAAAAGTATACTATTTATGAATAATATATTTTGAAATTAGTTTTTTGGAAACCATAAAGAGGCCTCTCTTGATAAAAGGCTTCTGAAATTGAAAAATATTCAGCTAATGGTAAGCATGTAAAGGAGGCAAGAGCGCCAGAACTGCTCATGTATGTATTATTTAAAGGTTCACAAAATGTTCTGTAAGTTATGCAAACTTCCCTCAATTTTAAAATGTTTTTTTCAAACAGTAGTAATAGCAGCAGTAGTAATAATAATAGCAGTTCATCTCCAAATGCATTCAAGAGCCTCATTCAATTTTCTCCTTATTCTATTTACTTACCTTAATTTAGGGTTGGGGAAAGTGCTGTCAGATGTTGTTGGACTGCACCTCCCATGAGCTCTAGCTAATACAGCTAATGCTGAAGAACGCTGGGAACTGCAGCCCAAGAACATTTGGAAGACCATACTTTGTGCAGTCCCTGCTTTCTTACTATGCCTTTTTCCCCCCCTCATAGTCTGTTCATAAATTATCAGGACAAATTCCCACACAAATACAAACACACATACATATACACACATTTACATTCACACAGAGACAGACATATACTCCTATACTGATTTTAGGGATCTTGTTCATCCCTGCTTCTATTAGGAGGGGCAAATGCTTACAATGATTGAGAGATAAAACACAGTACAATGCGTAGATCAATAATTTTAAGCCGTCTCTTTAACTACAATAAATAAATGGACACATTAAAAACATGAAGCATAACATATGCTTTTAACGAAGGCTTTTTTCCCACTATGTACTGTGCAATATGTATTTCTTTAGCATTAATCTGACAGTTTGGCTCAAGCATTCATTTTGTTCTAGAGCATACAGCTTGAACAGCTGACAGGAATTAGAATGCTGCAGAAGTTTAAGAGTCATAGTATATATAACCTTCAGCCGCCATTAAATAAAGGGAATTTTTCCTTATATTGCAAAAACATGTAAATACCTATGTGATCACCTTACCACCACATGCTCAACTATCTCACAAGGGAGCCGAGTGGAAAATAACTCTACTTCCTAGTTGGCACCTCTACTTCCTAGTCAGGTCAGTCAACTCAAACACTACCCAAAGCAACCCCCTTCATACTGCTTTTTAATATTGTGTTATGCTGTTATGAATGGACAGTAAGTAAGAAGCAAGGAACCACACCTGTGTTTTCATTGTTTTGACTTACCCTGAGTCTAACATCTGAGTCACCAAGCTCATTCTACTTTCTGTTTTAAACTTCATAACTTCCTTGGAGTTGAAAAGTCATTTGTTCATCCTTTTTCAGGGGTAGCTCTGACATAGTTGCAGAGCTCTGAAAATAAATCTGAGGCCTGCTTGGCTTTTACTCTTGTGACTCTTTCTTATCATAACTCTCTGTTCTGCTCGTAATTGCACTTTATTACTGAATGGCCTTATTTTTCTCTGTGCCCTTGTACATCCAGAGAAAATGCTCCACCATTCCTAGCGAAGTTTCCAAGAAGTTTCAGCGCTGAGTTATACACAGGCAGTAGCACCTTCACTTATGGAGCCATGTGGACATTCTGTGACTCCTATGTAAGTTATCAGCTTTGAGTGTAAGGGAGTTGGTCAAGTAGTGAGCCTAAGATATTATGAAATGGGTACCAAGAAGTCAAAATCACACTGAACATCTCATTCCTTGATTCTTTCAAGACAATGTAGTTCTCAAGAACAACCAGGAAGCTTGAGGCTAATGCCCCACTGTTGAAAACATGCAAAACCTAAGGGTGGTTTGTTCCCACAACATTTTTGCATTTGGCACTTAACCAGAAGCGATGTCTTTTTGAGTCAAGCAATTATAGGTGATCTGCTTCACCTTTTTTTCCTTTCTCCTTAATCCATCCATTTCCACATGTCCCACTCCTTTCCCTGGCCTACCAGCATCACCAACACATGAGCTCCCTTGCTGTGCCATTTCTACAGAACCATGCACTTCACAAACACTACTTAGCAACCACTAATTTTTCAAATCTTCACCTTCCTCTATTAAGTCAATTAGAACTAGCACAGCAGTCCATGCACAGAAGACAGGGATAGACTATGGCCCTACTGAATCTGTAACTCCAGCAATCCCTCTCTGTTAGCTATGCTGGTTAGGAACGATAGAAGCTGTAGTGCAACAACACACTGAGGGGTGTAAGTTGGCCTCTTTCTGCAACAGATTTCTGGAATTCCTCAATGGTCCATAGATCATGAAAGAGGAAGCATCATAGCCCTAATGTTGTGAACATTTATAGAGAAATGAGCACATACTCCTCTGATCCACTCTTTTAATATCAACATGTAAGTAACAGAACTGACCTTTTGGTAATTTACTGGAAAACAGAAGTAATGCTATTGACCGTGGCAGTAACCAATTTGGAAACCTTTCACTAAACATTCACTAGAGGTTGTCATGCTAAATTCTGACACAGGCAGAAACCCTGTGCATGATCTTTCATCCATATTGGCTTTTTGTTACTCAGAAATGGAGAGATCTGAATCACTTTCCACATATTATCTGTTTTAATCAGGTTTTAAGTGGGTGCTTCCAAACCATGTTTTTAACTAATTGTTGACTGCACCAAACCTTTGGTATATAACCCACAATTAAGAATTTAAAAGGGGGGAAACCCCCCCCACCTCATTTCAAAAAGAAGAACAAAGACTGTGATCATAAAAGCAGCTCCCTAATGAGCCTGCTCTCACAAAGTAAGAAGCCTAACATCAGGAACACTGAGTTACTTCAGCTACATGTTACCTTGTCAATTAAAGCTTTCTGACCCTCAAAAGATTTCCAGCAACTTTGGACTTGTCACTTCTCTTTCCAGCAACCGTAAGCTACCACAGTACATAAAATCAATTCATGAGGTAGTAGTGTTTCAGTTTGGTTGCTTGGAGGACTAGAGGACTTCAGTTCACGGTATGTACATCCAAACAGAATTTAGTGACATGCAATCACCAGGAACTGGCAGGGGAAAAGATCTACTTAGTTATGTACAGTTTCAATGAGTTGAGCCCCTCCTTTTTCTGATAGTTGCACAGTGTGTTTGGAGCAAGAGCCTTTCCAGCATTCCATAATGTTACCCTGTTGTGTTTTATCCTATCTTGCCTTGCTTTCAAGGAGCTCAGTGTGGTACACAGGGTTCTCCCTGTATATACAAATGTAGCTCTGTACATTTGTATATTATCCACATAAAAACCCTGTGAGGCAGGCTCTTGAAAGAGAAGAACTGAACTTTCCCTCCCCTACACATATAGTCCTAGAGATGTTCAATCCCGCCTTGTCCTGCTATTTACAAAACAAAAATATGTATGTTAATTTTACTCACACAATTAATGTCCAGCCAATTTTGACCCTGAACAAACCACGTCATTATTAATGAATAACAATTCAAAGAGGTAAGAACATTATAAAGCTGCTACCATATGAATGGGGCAAATGGAAAGTAGAAGCATGCCCCACTAATTAAAGCTACACGCCTTGGAGAAATGATCTTATCTCTAGAGCTTCTGATGCTTTCCTGAGAAAAGAGCCCAATCAGAGAAAGACTATGAAATGAGATAGCTACCAGAATCTCAGCATAGTGCTAGCATAGTATTATCTCTACTTCTATGTAACTAACTAATTTTATACCTCAGGAAATATGTTTATTGTCATTTTGTAATACAGTGATATTATACAGTATCATAAATTTAATTATCACTTAATATGCAAAGCCGTATTGGACTGTGGGTGTTCGGGTTACATGCTGGTAAGCATTAGGTATGGTCTGTTTATCTGCTATTTGTGAACAACATACATAAGCAAAAAAAGTGCACATTAATGTCATCTGTGCAATCAGCATCCAGACAATTGCGTACTTGAAGTTGCTGTTGCTGTTGCGTGCTTTCAATATATTTCCGACTTATGGCAACCCTACGGTGGGTTTTTTTTTCTTGACAAGATTTCAGAGAGAGTTCGCCTTTGCCTTCCTGTGAGGCTGAAAGAATGTGACTTGCCCAAGGTCACCCAGTGGGTTTCTATGGTTGAGTAGGGATTCAAGCCCTGAGACCTGGTTCAACATTCAAACCACTATCCCATGCTGGCTCACTGCTTTAGCCTTTGCTGTATTTACATCCTACCTTTCTTCTATAACAAAGCAAAAGGTAACATGCCGAAAGTTCCCAGGCTGTCGTCCACTCTCTCCTAGGCACTGACTAAACCTTAGCCTGGGAAGGAGACTGTTCCACGTGCCTCCAGATGAGTTAAACTTATGTGGCAAGTGTGGAGGAAACCAATCCAATAGAAATTTTTTTTAAAAAAAATAGAATAAGCTTTCCATCTATAGAGAAACATTATGTACTCTCTGTATTTACATGACAAAGCCACATAATTACTCTTTTTTTAAATCAAGGTAATAACCACTATTTCAGTTATATTGTTTTCCCAGTAAAAAGGCTCACAGACTGCAAATTCATTTAAGTTTAATATTTTTAATTGCATGTAGACATTATCGTCTTCTTTCACATGCTCTTTGTATTTCCAAATAAAAGCCTGATAAATTTTAAATATGTTTAAGAGTCAACTGTTGCTCTCTTGTCTTATATGATCCTTAAATGATATTCTTAAAGCCGATCAGAATTTGCCTGAGTTTCTTAGTTATAGCCATAAATCCTCTGGGGATGCAATTAATTTAATGCAAGGGAAGCTCGGTAGCTTTAGCTTGAAAAGATGTAGAAAGATACATTAATCTATTTTTAAATATTATCTGTCCCAGTGTTGGAAAACTCTTGCAAGCTACAAAGCAATCAGCCAGAGTCACCAAGACTATTCACGACCCAAGGCAACTTAGTACATTCATTTGCAGCAATCCCACATGCAGGCTCAAAGCTTATTAGAGGGGCAAACAAACAAGCTGCATAAAATTCATTGCACACTGTATCATCTCCAACAAAATGAACATACCTAGAAGATTATCTTGCTCATTAAAAGGCCTTGTTCATAACTAAACTAATAATGAATACCTTGATCTTGCGCATAAGGCAATAACAAAATAAGACAAAATGTTTATTTTAAAATTTGCTGACATATCCTATATCCTGACAGATTCTAGGATGTTGCAGCATGAAGCACTTCTGATCAGCATTCATACCACTCTATTCTATCCCATTAATTTCTCTCTCTCCCCCTCCGTCACATACACATACCATTTATCTTTTTGTGCTTGGCAACAGTCAGCATACCTACTAATTCAAAACGCATACATCATGCTTTATTCTCAACCCTCATCAGCCTGTTTGGAGGCCTTTCCTCTCTACCTCTCCCCTCACCTTCATTTTGTTTTATGGGGTGAGGACAGGGTTGCTATGAACACACTTGTGTCCAATCAGAGCTACATTTCTTGTTGTTCTGTGCCACCAAGTTGACTCCAACTTCTGGCAGCCCTATCACAGAGTTTTCTTAGCAAGATTTTAGCAAGAGGAGCTATGCCATTTCCTCTCTCTGAATGCAACCTAAAGCACTTGGTATTCCCTGGCAATTTCCCTTCCAAGCACTAACTAAGGTTGGCCACGTTTAGCTTCCAAGATCAAACAGAATCTGGTGCCTTCACGGCGTGTAACAATCTTGTTTCTCTGTTGGTATCTATGGGGCAATTCTCTCTTCCACCACTGGGGACACTTAAAAACCCTTTGAGTATGAATTATAAAATGATCTATGCAGACAGTGTAACAGTCTGTTCTATCCTTCTTAGTTCTGAGTTCTGTGTCTTCCTTAACCTTTCCAGCCACTCCACTCTATTCTCCCTAGCATCCAGTTGTCAGTTTCTTTCCCCTCTTTCAGGCAACATACTTGTGCTGTTACATGGTTGCTTGTGGGATCAATCCTCATGCCCCTTAAGGGGCAGATATGAACAGGAAGACTTGAATAGTTTGAGGCAGGGAGAGTAGGTTATATCAAACTGTATCTGTGCTTGGAAAAGTTATGTTTAAACCATAGCTCTCACAATCCCCAGCAATATTTTGGATCTGTGGTCCAAAAAATATTTCAAAATTCTCAGTCCAATCCATTGGAAAAGATATTGGATTAGCCCACATGCGCTGCGGCCCCCACAGATCTGTTCTAGAGGGTTTGGGAAAAAAGGAAGTCCTGTTGCATGAGAAAAGATCCAACAGTGCAAAGCTGGTTATCACTTCCTGTGAGTATTTTGCTTCAGTTCTCAGAATAAACTTTTAGATTTCATGAAGGAGATAACAGAATATGACCCAAATGCATGGAGGGTCTTGGGGGATTTTTTTTTTCTGAAAAGAAAATGGCAACATCCTGCCACAGCAGTCACTCCAAACAGATGACTCTCTCATCTTCCCAGTCTCCTGTTCTAATTCTTCATCTCTAATTTCTTTCTCTGCAGAAGTACTGCTTAGTAAAGTACAACAAAGAATCTGGACTAGCAATCATTAGATAACATGCCTATCCACCCAAGCCCATTTTTCTTATTAAAGCTGAAACTATTTTGATTACTTTAGTTTCCTCCTTCCTTCCTTCCTTCCTTCCTTCCTTCCTTCCTTCCTTCCTTCCTTCCTTCCTTCTTCTTTGGTCCCCCCCCCCTTTTGATGACACCTACTTCATCAGGTTTTTGTAGAAATATCCACATCTGGCAGAAACGTTAGCAAATTAAAACTGACAATGAAATTAAAAAAAAAACACATAGTATTATAATGAAAGGCTGGGTAAGCTTATTAGGGAAGAATATTCTATGCCAAAGTGTCCCATGGATTGCCACATCATTTTGAATGTAAAAGCATTATCAAATCTTGAAGTTCCTTGAAATTATGTGCTTAAGGAACTTGAAAGCTGAAGCCACCTGGGTGTATATTACGAACTATAAACTCCTTGAGCTCATCTGCCATGGAAGAGGTTGATTTACTCTGCCCCTGTGAAATATCTGAATTAGGCTGACATAGGCTAATCTTAAACTTCATGCATAATACGCTTTTTGAACGCTTTTCAGAATGCGCCGTGACTCATGCAGCCAGTGCAAATGGGCTGAGCATCCAGATTTGCCAGCGTTAAGTGGCTTGTAATTTTCACATACAACTGCCAATAAGCACTCTAGCAATTCTGTGGTGCAGTATTAGCACTTCTATGAAATGTAAAACAACCTACGTGAGGTCAAAAACTTGATGGAACCTCCTCATGTTTCCTGTCAAGTGAAAATACCACTAAGGACTGTGTTGGCTCATGTGGTCTGGGCCTAGAAAAGTACGGAGGTAGAACCAGGGGAGAAAAGCAAGGAGCACGGAAACCAAATAACAAGTTGCACAGGAGTTTCCTGCCCATTAAATCTACTGGCATGCAGCCCTGTGGCATAATGTGGCAAGTCTCTTGCCATGAAAAGCTATAACAGAGCTTGGCAAACCTACTTTTTGGACTTCCTACATTGGATTGGCTATGTTGACCGGGGATTCTGGGAATTACAGTCAAAAAGATATCTTTCTCACTTCTGCATCTAACGCACAATGCTTTAACCTGGAATAAAACAACTGCATCTGTTCTCTACTGCCAGACTGCAGCCTGCCTCAAACAAGAACCTCTGCACACGTTAAGCAGAAGCGAAATGTACAGAGGGTGAATCTGTATAGAAACCAAATCCATTGCTCTGATATAGCCTGTTGTATTGATGCAGCTTGGCATAGTACAGGGATGGGCAACTTTCACAGGTCTGGAGCCACATCTGCTTATTCATGAACACTAGAAGGCTGAGGCCTGCATTCCTCCTATAACCCCATTATTTTAATTAGTAAAGACCCATCATGGCCCTTAAGGCAATTTCACCACATTTTCCTCTTCTCAGCTGTTTTAAGCCTGAGACACTCTTTTCAATACATGAAGTGACTCTGGGATCTTCCGGTTTTGAACAGCTTTGGGGGGGGGGCTAAAATAGAGTGGACTGATTCCCCCTGCCACCTTCCAAAGGCTGTGAAAAATCTATTTAAATAAGAGCTTTAAAAGAAAAGGCAAGCTTGAGGTGCAAGGGTCTTGCTGGTAGTTGTGCCTGCTACCACTTGCATGGAGTCCACCTGCAAGGTCACTGGCCTCCTCATCTTGCGTCTTACCCAGAGAGCAAGAAGCTGCATTGTGGCTGGAACTTTCAGCAACTTACAGTGACTGGCATCCTGTTTCCATCATCAAAGAAGTCTTATCTGATAAAAATATTCATGCTTGCAAACTCAGCTGCACAGTGAAGTTTTCTGAAAATGGAATCTGTGGGTGGCATTCTACTTACTCTGTTGAGATTGCTGCTGTTCAAAACAATGGCAAGAAGCTTTTTCATACAGTCTTCCAGCTTCTTCAAACACTTTCCCAGAATCAGACTAGATATATCCGCATCACTTAAGAACTTGGTTATGAGAGAAACTGCTTGAGTTGTAACATCTAAAAAGGGAAGTTCAGGGAGGCTATACGAAGTAACCAGACCATCGAGTAACCGTGAGAAAGAATCAGATATTATGGAGCAATCTTTTCCAAGTTTTTTCAAGTCTGTTCTCAGACCTCCAGCTTCTGTCAGTTTTCTCAGTTCAAAGAAATGTTGTAGAAATTGCATGTGTGAAATCAAAGACTTTTTCTTGCTGGCCCAACAAGAAGTCAATACTGGAAGTACACTTGACGATGGCTCAGATGCATAGCTGTTGCAAACACGGCTTCTGTGGCTGACACTAGGTAATGTTTCCAGAGTATCAATTATGTTGTCATTTGAGATATCACACCCAGAATCTTCAAGATGACCTGAGCATTCTTCTGTATTAGAAGGTAGCAGAGTCTCATCTAAGACAGCTGAGGGCCCTGAAACATAAAAAGTGAATCAGTGCATTGTAGTGGATAAGGAGCTGGACTTTATTAAGATTAAAACAAATGGCTTCTACTCTCTATTCAGCCATGAGGTTCACCAGGTGGCTTTGGGTCCATGTTATCTCCCAAGGTACTTTTATCTTTTTCCAGGCCTAATTGGTACAGAGGGACAGGCTGGCTGTGGAGGCCAAGGATGGTTGGGGAAAATCATGTGAGCTGCATGTGACCCCAGATATTCCCCACCCCAGCCTTAAAGAAAAAGTAAATGCAAACACAAATAAACAATGGCAAAGAACAAGCAAATTCTATTGTTCATGCTCATAATTTGTTATACCACTGGCAAGATTTCTACTACATTCCATAATTTATATCTGCAAAATGCTTTCTGAAACCTTGATTCATTTAGAAGGGGTTACAAGGCCTGAAATTCTCATACAAAACATAACAAAGTTACTGCTCATGGTTGATTACTACTGAGAGATAGGAAGCTTTGGATTTCTTCACAAGAAGTTCTATCAAATTGTACTGACTCCAAAGTGGTCCAAGCTGAATCAGGTTCCTTGCCAAATCACTGAAACACGTCCCAAACCAGACTGTGTAGTCTGCTTGGGGCTGGGGTAAACTGATCACCCATAATTAGAGGTGGATGAGTTTCCCATTGCTCCTGTAAGTTTATCTCAGAAATAAACTAAGCTACTTCACCCCAAGAGTTAGATGGATCGCCAAGGACAGTCAGGTTCAGTCCTGTGGGCCTTCATCTGGCCAACACTGAAGTTGTCACGAGAAGCTTAACCTTTAAAAATCAAATGATAGCTCTATGGAGATGATCTCTCACTGAATATGGAGCTACTGCTTGCATACAGCTTGTGGGTGCTTGCAAGGAGCCATGATTTTGACCGGATTTTAAAAAACAGGCCACGGGGTTTAGCTCAAAAAGGCCTGACTGGCAGACTGTGCACACAGTAAAGCAAGTCAACATTAATTAAACAGACACCTTGTACTCATCCACTGACGTGAGAAGAACTGAACAGGAAGACAATGTTGGTCTGGCAATCTCTTGACCAAGTCAAGAAACACAAAGTGAGCTTTGCTTACATATCGCTAATGTCAATAGTAAAAGCACATCTAATTCACCTTTGAAGGATCACAGCCTCATACGACAGTAGCTAATGCATTAAGGCTATAATGCTGGCCTATGTCCACTGGAATAGTTTTGCCATGTTGCTTTTCAGTACCCATTTCAAGATTAGCCATGCCTTCCTGTGGAATCTGATATGAAAAGAGTCTGTCACTGAATCCACAAGTCCTTCCTCTGCCTCCTATTTAAAGGCAAAATTACTGATTATTGCAGAGCTGCATCTTCTTAGGCAATGATATCCAACGCAGCAAGACCCCACAAGGCAGGGGATGTGTTACCCTGTTTACTGGGGGTCCCGTGAGGGACACCAAAATGTGCTCAACAATAGGTGGGGAAGATTAGCTCTGAGCACTGCTTTAGCATTACGAGAGGCAGGGTAACTTAGCAGGATCTTGAACCCTATGTCTACAGGGTCAGGCCGAGTCAAGGAGCACACAGAAGTTGAAATAATAAATGTGGTTTTACCAAAAACACAATCAAACAGTGTATGCGGCACACTCACACAAGATAACTAAAGAAATAAAGGTTGGAGTGGGATAGAGGGGTTTTTAGAGGAGTTGTTGGTTTGGGTGATACTTCACCTGTCCTGAAGCCCGGTTGGAAGTGGAGAAGATGGGGAGCGTAGATCTCAGCGCGTGGAGCTGAGGGGAAGGCTCGCTGGACAAAGCAACAGCAAGGCGGGATGGAAGCCAAGAGCGATCCAAGGAAGCGCTCAAAGTCGGGGGGTTTTATACGGAGAATTGTGACCACAGGCTAGTTCGGACTTGGGGAAAACAATAGATTTGGGGCTGGAGACAAAGCCTCCGAAAGGTCAGAATTTGAATGATTGAGTTATAGCCAAATTGTCAATAGGATAGCTGGTATGCAAACGAGGAGTACTTGAGCGTTGTATAGTCAGATCATCAAGCTGCCATTGGAGGGCAGAGGATCTTTTGAAAGCTGCGTGCATACCTAATGAAGGTACTTGCCTTGAGGTCTCCTAAAGTGGCGAGTCGGCTATTTCTGGCCTGCCTGTATTGTTTCGGAATATTACGGTGATTATCGGCCGAGCCTGTATGCATGCTTGTCAGGGGGCCTCGCAAGCACGTGAAGGGAATCAGTATGTGAGGCTGAATTAGTGATATCAATAGATATCTTTTTATATCCCCAAAGCTCGGGCTAGCCAGGACAGTAACAGATGTAATGTTTTAACGTCATCTTAACCTAGCAAGAGTGCTTGGGAAGATACCTGCTTCATCCTCACTCAGTGAGGGGGATAAAGCTTCTTCTACCTTCAAACCACAATAGACGTGTAGCAAGGTGGGGGGAGCTGGTGATGCTACAATCACTGGAGTCATGGGAAGATGGGGATTTAGTTCATGTCCCTCCTGGCATATGGCAGCGGGCACAAGGAGGCCACACAACAGGTATTACATGGCCCATTCATCCCTATTCTCTTGGTTAAACTCTCAGGGACAGAAAAAAAAATTCTGTTTCAAAGGACAGCCGAAGGAATCTACCAAGAGACGACACTCCTTGGCTCACAGAGCTGATTCGAACAGGGGAGGAATCTTTGCTGGTGACTGGTATTTTATGCATTTTTAGGTTAAATTAGCCAGTTCTCATTAAATAAATGACAACAGCAACAGTTTTAAAAAATGCTAGGTCTCTATCCTTGGATAATTTGGCAGAGCGTCAGATAAAAAGACATAAGAAAAAGCTTAATATTAAAGCCAAAGCTTTAAAGAAATGAGACATTCTACAATTCTTAGCAGCAAAAGTACTGAAGGGAAAGATGTAAGGAAAGGTTCTCTTTTTACTTTGATCTGCGTGAATTAATAACTAAGAAGTCATCCCGAATTCAAACAAATTCTCAAAAAATACAGTCCAATGGATGAAAAGAAATGTGGCAGAAATGTTCTGAAAACCAGACTGCACTTCAAACAAGCTGCGATTTTATGGGTTGTGTGTCTCAGTTACTTGATGGTTTCAGAAAAGTGCTATGAACTGATACAATTGCATCCAAGAGAATGTAGGGGTAAGAGATGGAGAAAGAGAGAGATCCTCTGGTCAATATTATGTGCTAGAGAATTTACCTCTTAAATACACATTTTTTTCACTACAGTGCAACACAGGAAGGTAATAATTTGACACCCAAGGTAAAGAGCCTGATAAGTAAACAAATGAGAGTTGTGGAATTCAGGAAGGAAACCTCTCCTCTCCTTTGCTTAACAAAATAGTGTCTAAGAGTGCAGGTTGCATATCACCCTGAAGGATTACAGGCTAAGGCCCTTTTCACATGTGGGGGGGGGGGGAACGGGCGAAAACACGCTAAAACGGAGCTTACTCGCAGCCGGGTAAGTCCGTTGTCACGCGGAGCAGCACGAGCTCGCTGCTCCACACTCCTCCGGTGTCCCAGATGGCAGCTTCCGGTTGGTGGAGGCTCTCCACCAACCGGAGAAGCTCGCCAGCCAGAAGCCCACCCCTGGCAGATCTGCAGGCACGCACTTGCGCACGCCTGCAAATCCACTTTAGAGCCGGGGGATGGCAGCGGCACGGGGCTGCGCGCTCCGTGCTTTTTAAAAACCTCGAAAAAGAGGTTTTTAAAAAACACGCAGCGCGGCTAGTTCCGGCCGCTCCTGAGTGGATTCTGGTGTGGAACTACAAAAAGTAGTCCACGCCAGTCCACTCTATGGTGTAGAAGACCTCCGTCAGAGGTCGCTCTACACCATTTCAGAAGCCCGGTATGGAAATGGCCTAAACCTCTGCAGTCCAAACTTCTGTGTTGGGTTGTTCAGGCAAAGGGACTGAACCTTTTCTTCCATCCATTTAAGAGCAAATTGGTAGAGGGAGGGTATGGAGTTCAGTTTTAAGTACATCATCTTATAGGTTTTAAGTACATCATCTTACAGGTTTTCAATTGTTCTGAATGGTTTTAAATGGTTTAAGTTATTTAACATTGTTTTCGTGTGTGTACTCTGCCCCAATCTTGCGTAATATAGGGCAAGATATAAATATTTTTATAACTTATGTTATTTAAAATTAATAAGGCAAAATCTACAGATAATTAACTCAAATATTATATTGAAAAGGTATGAGAAATATATTTTTCCTATTAAGCAATGATTGGCATCCAGAGCTCATTCAAAATGGGCATTAACAACTTACTGTTTTTGACTCTTAATCCTAAAGAAGTTTTCTTCAGGAGGAGCTGCTGCCTTAAATGAAGAACTTCTGCTTCTAACATTTCAATTCTTGATTTCCACTTAAAATCCTGTCCAGATACTATCTTGGCCAGGTGCTCTGCATATTCTCTGCTGCTTTTATCTGGTGGTTTTGAACGGATAACAGCTAAAGCTAGTGCCAACTGTGAAGTCTTCAGGTACCATGTCACATCTTCTTTATGTTTTATTTCTGTCAGAAAACAAAACAAAAAAACAGAAAAGCCATTAGCAGCGTTCTTTTCACTAATAAAAAATATTTTGCATATTTAATTTATTCAGAAGAAATATTGTGAACGAAGACCAATTTTCATAGACATCATTACCAGCCAAAAGATAAGCTACTCAAAGCAAGAGAATTAAACGGCATCAATGGAATTTAAAAATTAAATGCAGTCTGACAGTTGGAAAAAGACACCATAACACCTGAGACTCTTTAACAATATAGAAAGGTAGAGCCTTGCTTTATGAATCTACTATTTCCCTTGGAAAATTAAACTTCAATGAATTCTATGAATTGCTCCCCAGTCCTTCAGCAGTGACTGAGACAGCATGTATGTGCGAAAATACGGGATAGTAATAGGGTAGCCTAGAAAAAAAAATGTCTTAGGCCTTGTATAAAGGTGAACAATCCACAAGTCATTCTGAGATTGGATCTCCAACTCTGATAAAAGCTAACCCTGAATCCACACCTTCATCATTTTGACAAAGAACCACCCAAGGCCTTTCGCCTTTCTGAAAGCTCCCAGGTATCAGCAAAGGCTCCATGTTGATAAGACTGCTGGCCTGAAACCACATACTCAGCTGTTGATAGAAGCCTGGTCTCAATGGCTGAGTCCTAAGCATCAAGCCAGACCTTTCCACCTTGAAAAAGGTGAGAGATGTGGCTTAAATACTCATTTAATTAATTATTTCTCTGCTGAGATTCAACCATGGGTCAGGCCAACTCCGCCCCTACCCCCGTTTTTAAGATCTGCCTAGGATAGGACTCCTACCTGTTGGTGGAAGATTCCAACTTTGTGCAAGTAGAAAAGGATATCACCAGAACTTCATCCTGAACTTCTAAATGAACAGTTTTATGGATGAACAGCACATGCCATGGCATATGCTTTCCAGAATAAAGCCTTTACTCTGAGGATACCTAAAACATTCTTCACTGATAACTGCATATTACAAAATCTGATCACTAAACAGCACTGATAGATATCTGCTTGCCTCAGACAGAAGAAACTAGACAAATGTTTTTATCCAGCCTAATCCAGTCTAACTTTTTCCCTGTTTTCCCATCCTTCAAATATTATGTACATCTGCCAACTCTCCTGATATTATGAGAGTGCTTTGAAAAACTGTGCTGGCTGTCAGTCCATTTCTGAGCCCATTTCAAAGTGCTAGTTTTAATCCCAAAGGCCTTAAATGGTAAAGAACTAAAGGCATGTCTCCTCCCAAAGCTACCTTCGCAGGCACTAAAGTCATTATGCTTGCCAGTGATGCACCTTGTCAGGGTTAGGCTTGTTGTAGACATTATGGACTTTATAATAAAAGGCGAAGAGCTTTTATTCTACTAGGAATTTTAAGAATTGTTTTGGTGCTCCTACATCTTTTGACTATTATCCTGCCTCCAGTTGTAATATGCCTTCATATGCTGGACTTTCTGTTCTCTGCTACAATTTTACCTTGGTTTTATAGAATCACAGGCTCACAGGGGCATTATGGGCCACCCAGTCCAACCCCCTACTCAATCCAGGTTCTCCAGCTAAAGGATCCCTGTTCAGTCTACTTCTGAAGATGTCCAGAGAAGACACCACTGACTCTCTACGTGATTTGTTCTGTTGCTAGGCCACTTTTACTGTCAAGATGTACCTTCCAATGTCCAATCAAAATCTGCTTCCTTGTAACTTAAAACAGTTAGACCTGGTCCTACCCTCTGGGCAGCAGAAAACAGGCATGCCGACTCCTCTCTGTGACAGTCCTTGAGGTATTTAAAGAGTGCAATCATCTCCCCTCTCAGTCTTCTTTTCACCAACCTGAACTTGCTCAATTTCTTCAACCGCTCCTTACATGTTTTGCTTTCTATACCTCTTAACATCCTTGTTCTCCTTCTCTGAACCTGCTCCAACTTGTTCTTCTTATAATGAGAGGCCCAGAACTGAATGCAGAACTCCAGATGAGGCCTGACTAGCACAGAATATAGGGGGAATATTATACTTTTTAGCTTGGAACTATGCTTGTATTAATGCACGCTAAAATAGCATTTGCCTTCTTTGCTGCAGCATCACACTGCTGGTCTATGTTCAACTTATGATCAGCAATAATCTCAAGATTCTTTTCACATGTAGTACTACTGAGTCATGTATTCTTCATCCTATACCTGTGCATTTGGATTTTGTGGCCTAAGTGCAGAATTTTGCATATATCTCTATTGAATTTCATTTTATTAATTTCTGACCCATTTTCTAGTTTATCTAGGTCCTTTTGAATTTTGTTCCTATCCTCCTGTGTGTTAGGCACCCCATTTTGTGTCTCCAGATGACACATTTTTTACACATTCATTACTCTTTAACATTTTTATCAATGATTTATCAAGTTTCCAGGTAAGTCATTGATAAAAATGTTAAAGAGTAATGGCCATTGGGCAGAACCCTGAGGCACTCTACTTGAGACCTCCTTCCAGTTTAAAGCACAGCCACTAACAACGACTTTTTAAGCAGTTTTCCGAGCCATTATGGATTCATGTGACATAGATGAATTCCCATTCATCCCACATCTAATTAGTTTGCTAATCAAGATATTACAGAAGACTTTAAGAAATGTTTTGTTGAAATCCAGATAAATGACATCCACAGCATTTCCACCACCTACTAAACAAAACTAGTGACCCGATCAAAAAAAGATAGAAGATTTATTCTTGACAAACTTATATCCGCTGATCACTGCATTGTATTCAGATGAACTACTGATTTATTTTATTATTCTTATATTACTTTGCCAACCAGCGAATTCTTTTTAGTGGCAGTTTAAAAGTATACTAAACAAACAAACAAAAGATCCTCTTTCCACTTAGAATATCAAATTTCTTCTTTCCTACTCCCATTAGCAGCGTGAAATATGACCTTGGAAAAGATTTCTCATAGACTTTGGAAGTATGCACACACAATGCTGTTCTTAATACCAACTACTTTTCTCCACATGATGACTCTGGATAATCTGTACTTCTCAGCCTAACTTAAAAAGTCTTCTGTAAGTAACATCTGACAAAAAGAGTCTATATCTCTTCCGTAACCTAAATAAGTAGGAAAGAGGGTAGGACGTAAAGAGATGTGTGTTGCCCCACTCACTTTGGCCCTGCTCAAAACCTGCAAGCTACTCCTGATGCATTGTTGTTGTTGTATCCCTTAAAGTCACTTCCAACTTATGGTAACCCTAAGGTGAACCTATCACAGGGTTTTCTGGGGCTGAGAGTATGTGACGCACTCAAGATCATCAGTCAGTTTCCACGGGCGAGTGGAGAATTGAACCCTGGTCTCCAAGACTCAAGGCACTACACCATGTTGTCTCTCTCTGGACATATTACCTCTTAGGAAACTGACCTAATGGGGGGTTACTTATCCATTTTACTGAGTATGCCATCCAAACAATTTGCTAGGAAACAATTCCGTGAAACAAATATAGTTCAGAGACTAAGCTCACCTAAAAGGACCATCCTAAGATGAACTGTGTAAATATTACACAGAAAGGTACATTATCACATTTGGGCATTCACAGAATACGAAACAAAAGATCTGAACTGGGCTAATACTTGTACTGCTTTAACATAACTTTTGGCACAGAGACTACATTTGTTCCCTGAAGTTTCTCTGGCCAGTTACATTTGCTTTCAGAATCCTGAGAGTTCAAGCTTTTCATTAATGTATTGGTTTAATTGGGCCCTCTAGCTGAAAAAGTCTGCATTTTTAAAGGTCAAAAGAATTGCATGAGCAAAAACATAAGACTAAGAAGGGAGGCCTAATCTAGAATTGCTCTTTGATTTTTTTTTTTTAACTGAATCTTTCAAAACTTTAGTGATGGGCCAACTGAATCCTTGAATCCTCAGCAAGGATTCAAGATCCACGAATACAAATCTCCGCACCAAAATAGGCGAACCAAATATTTCGAATCCACCAAATAGTTTGTTTTTAAAAATTGGTGCCTCTGGGGCCCACCAACGACCTGATTGGCTGGCGGGCCCCTGGGGACGTGAAAAGCGTGGCATAACGCTGCATGCGCCAGGGGCTGCCTGTGCCCACGGCTGCCTCCCTCTGCAAGGTAATAATCTCTGTTCTTTTGAATTGAGACTGGAGAGTAAGGATTGGGAATTATTGAGACTGGACTAGAGACTTGACTTGAAAGTCCCTTGCAGGACTTGAGACTGGACTTGAGGGTATGGAATTGAGACTAGACTAGAGGCTGTTTCTTTTTTAAAGTGTCTTGTTGCAAGACTTGAAACCTGACTTGAGACTGCAGGGTGCAGAACTGAGACTGGACTAGAGGCTGGTGTGTGTGTGTGTTTTTTAAATGCCTTCCTTGTTGTAGGACTTGAGAGTTGTCAAATTTTGCTTCAAAAACACTTTTCAGTAAGTGCTTTCTTTCCCTTGCTTTTTAAACCCTTTTTTAAAAAAGGATTCAAAAGATTTGAGATTTGTGATATTCATGGATTCCCTGAACCTTCCAGGGATCCAGATCTGGATTCTGCAAATTCTGGATTCGTTTCATGCCTACAAAACTTCTTCAGGCTTGAAATGTTGAATTTCACAAGGGTCAAAGTAATAAGAACTATGAAACCTAATGAGCAGAATTTGTGGTCATAATTCTAAAGCCCCTCATCCTACTACCTACCTTTTTACTGAAATACATTTCCTATCACCATTGCCTATAAAGCAGCAGACACACAACCTGAAAATAATACGTTTCGGCCTACAGACCCCCAAATCTCAGCTAAAAAGGTCACTGGCAGCACTGGCTGGAGGATTCCAGGAGTTGTGGTCTAGAAAAGCTCTGAGCAAATCACCCTAAAGAGCCTGTTCTAATGCACAGACATCCTGAAGGCCACTGTGCAGGAAGAATGCGCAGAATGATTGTGGAAGAACAATCCCTGAACCTCTAACTTGTTTGAATGCCAGGCTGAACACTGAGATTTTGAGGAAGAAACAGGCAACCTATCAAACAGAATCCAGGAGCTAATATTCTCACATCCTGACATCTCACATGTATTTAGCGCATAAGAACAGATAATACTGAGAGCATTGTCCATAACTTACTTCAGGCAGAATATTTGGATTTAGAGGTTTAGTCAAATTAAAATCCATTTAGGTGCTTTGAGAGTGCTGCAGCCTGGATTATTAGTAAAATTCACCCTCATTTACACATTTCTGAATTGTTTCTAATTGGAGACAGCTGCCAATTTCATCTATTTTGGACTATTGTAGGAATTAAGCAATTCTAGAAATTCATGGTATCAGTTGTGGGCTTATGGTATCCTTAGGAGTTTGGTCCCAGGATCACATGTGGATAACAAAAAACATGAACATTCAAGTTCTTATTAAAGAAATGGTGTAGGGCAGCAGCCAGAGGCTACAGCAAGCCCTGGCTTCCAGGTATGCCATAAGGCACACTTTTTTTTGGGCTTCCCCACCTTTGGGGAGCATGCCAACTGCAGCGCTTCTGCTTGCAATGGGAGACACGTGAAATGGCAGGATTCCAAGGGTTATGCTTGGTGCAAATCCATGCCTTCCACCATTTCACAGATCCTAATTCCTCTCTGTAGTCTTGTCCAAGCCACCAGGTAGAGTGAGAGAAGATGCTGTAGGTGTACAAGTGTGGACGGTTTCGAGCTCTAACCCTGTGCAAATCTGAGCCAGGCTGAGGCTGCACTTGTTGTTGGGGCTTGGGCCTCATGTTAGCTGTGAGCTTTCTTGCTCTTCGCCAGGAAGGACCTGGGCTGCCAAGTACAGGAGGGGCTGAGTGCAGGGGACGTCATGGCTCTTTCTTATGTGTTCTCCCTCTTGCAGCATTGAGTCCCAGCTGCCTTGTTTAAACAGGGGATGGGAGGTTGAATTTCCACCATTCACATGTGTCTTGCCACACGAAGAACTATGGCTGGCATGCTCCCTGGAGGAGGGGGAGCCCGAAGAAGGACACCTCGTGGCACAGCTGCCAGCCAGGGCTTGTTCTCAGAACTACTGCTGCTCTGTGCCACATCATTTTATTAACAGTGACTTACAGAGGAGATCTCCTGTTGGAATCTGCAGTGGGTTGGATATAGCAGTCCCACTGTACCTAGTGGCATGACAGAGGAGGAAGAACAAATATTTAATACTCCTATGAACTAGGGGATGAAACTACGCAAACTTATGACACACAGAGAGGCCTATATACCTTCTGAGCTAAAACTAGCAAAGTTAGGATTCAGAGCTAGTTTGGAAGAAATCTCAATTTCTGTCAAAGTGCATGGCCTCTCATAGACATAAATTATTCCACACTGATTTTTTTCTGACTCCTGAGATTCACAAGGCACTCCTCACATACTGCTAAGTGTATCTTCTCAACTGGGCTAGAAGCCAAGGTTCTGCAGATGCATTATATACCCACAACCACATCTACCTTTTCAGTTCTCGTGGCATTCACCCAACCTGCCACATGGCTTCTTTGGGACCTGATCTGTTGCTTCTGCCTTTCTTTTCACTTTTTGATTTTTCACAAGATGCAGATCTATACATTCAGAGTGTCTGCTTGGGTCTTTCATTGGAGCTTAACAGTCTTGGAAACATAAATGTGGGTATCACTGCTGCTGCTGCTTCTTCATAGATGGTAGTTATGGTGTTGGAGAAAAATTACAGTTCTCCCTACAAATTCACAGGTTTGACCTTCGCAAATTTGATTATTCGCAAGGCGCCAGCTTGCCTCCCCACAATTCTTTCCTTTCCATTCCCTGGCCTTTTGGCCAGATGTGCTGCCTTCCTTCTCTGCGCCCCAGCAAAAGGTAAGTGAATGAGAGGGAAAGGTTCACACGCATGCAAGCCTTTCCCCTTCCATTCTCCTGCCTCTCACCTCTGTGGGCAGGAAGAAGGCAGTTTGCATGAGCAATGGTCAGGTGAATGGAGTGAGGGAGGAAGTGTTTTCCCTTCCACTCAATTGCCTGTCACCAGCATGGGCAGAAAAAAAGGCAGGGCCTGCAGTTGACAGGCAGGAGAGGGAAGTCCCCAGAGGGAATGGGAGGGGGAGTACTCACTTGGGTGGTGGGGGAAATTATTCACAATTTTTTGGCTTTTGCGAGGGGTCTGCAGCCCAAACCCTTGTGAAAGTCAAGGCGCTACTGTAAGTATAAATGAGGACTACAGAAATGTTAACAGAAGAAACCAAAAGAGGGAGCAACCAAGAAGAAGGAAAGAGGCATTGATTAAAACAGAAAGAATAATGGAGTTACACACTAAATCTATGATTCTATACACAACACTCAATGGGACCTACTTCTCAGCAGACCCACATAAGATTGCTTTATTAATTTTTGTAGAGGGTCTGGACTAAAGTCAAAGTCTTTCTCTCTAAGGTGTAAAAAGCCAAAAAGGTTAAGTTAAAGCCTCTCTCCAAGGTTAATGATGATATTATAGCCCATGAAAGATCTTTAGATTAAGACAATATCACACATGTTTTTGGGTCACCTTTGCAAACTATTACAAAACCTTGTACAGCAACTCTGCAGATTTCCTGCTGCTGCTCAAATCTCCTGCTGTATTTCTGTGTTCTTTCCCTTGAAAATGTGACCACAGAAGAACATCAATCTTTTATATTGGTAAAGAGGCTACAGCTTCAGAGAAGAGATCCATTTGTTTCACTTACCCCTCATTTTAGAAGAAATTGGAAGTAGGTGTCAGTTTTCATTTACTGCCTTTCTGCAATATATTTCAGTCTATTGCTATACCAGTCAAGCAGCTAAGGGCTTAATCTTGAACCATACTTAGCAACCTCATGCCAATCCAGCATAGAGAACATGTTCTAAAATTACATATTCTCAGGATCAATTTGGGATCTACAAAATCTTTGAATGTGACATTAAAATCTTGCTAATACTGCTTATGCAGAATTCATGCCTATGTGTATTCTAGCATACTTTTTGCTAATCCATACTGAAAGACAAAGTAATATCCAATGCATATATAATTAGAGTAACTAGGGGCGCAGTTAAGTCTCATCTGAAAAGGAAAATGCTCTCTAAAGATATGACTTTGCAACTACTGAGGGGCTGGGGAGTGTTAAGACTTCAGAGAGCTAGAGAAAAGGCCAATATTCACAAAATGGGTGTAAATACCTATAAACCTGGATAAAGTAGGGAAACAAGAGAATAAGGACCACCTTACCCGCACCATAACCTTTACGGGTAGGAGATTAGTACAACAGGAGATATGTGCAGTTTCTACTTCATTCAAAGTACAACTTTTTGGTTCCTATGATGGGAGTTGTCAATTGTGAGCACTGGTGTCAAAGTAAATATTCAAAGACATCATGCATGGCACTGGCAATAGGTGTGCTGACTGCAAAGAAAGCTATGTATCTTTCTACTACTGTGAAAATGTGATATTCAAAGAAACGAATACAGTTCCGAGGGACAACATGCATCACATTTATTACTTTACAGGACTATAATTTAGAAAGTCTCTCAGTCTCAAATAACTTAGCTCTTCTTAACTTTCAAGTAGAAAACAGAGGTAATTTTTTTTAATTGTTAGCACTACATACTGAGGGGGAAGAGAGAGAACATACTAGGAATGTGGACAAGAGATGGAGGCTTTGGCACTGGTGAATGGAAACAGTGATAATTGAAACAGAGACGGGAAACAAATGGGACAATACGATGGCAACCAGAAACTAGAAGGGATTGACATGAAACTGTGGCCCTTTTCACATGTCGGGGGGGAAACGGGTGAAAACGCCCAAAAACGGAGCTTACCTCCAGCCGGGTAAGTCTGTCGCCGCATGGAGCAGTGCGAGCTCGCTGCTACACACTCCTCCGGCGTCACAGATGGCAGCTTCCGGTTGGTGGAGGCTCTCCACCAACCCGAGAAGCTCGCCAGCCGGAAGCCCGCCCCCGGCAGATCTGCAGGCACGCACTTGCGCGCGCCTGCAGATCCACTTTAGAGCCGGGCAACGGAGCCGCACGGGGCTGCGCGCTCCGTGCTTTTTAAAAACCTCGAAAAAGAGGTTTTTAAAAAACACGCAGCCCGGCTAGTTCCGGCCGCTCCTGAGTGGATTCTGGTGTGGAACTACGAAAAGTAGTCCACGCCAGTCCACTCTACGGTGTAGACAACCTCCGTGAGAGGTCGCTCCACACCGTTTCCCCCCCACACACATGTGAAAAGGGCCTGTGTTTAACACAGTCTCTCATAATATTTCAGAATCACAGATTCTGTCTGCTATCATAAGACTTACTAGAATAAGTATCAATGAAGTTAATGGAAGGTACTCACGAGTAAACTTGTTTAGGCATATGTCAACAACCATTTTTAAAAAGATACATCTTGTAGAATACAAATATGTCTTGTGCTCCTTAATCAAACTATCCTCCACATATCTCCATTATAAAAAAGTTCAAGGCATACCTTAGGAGAGAAAAAAACCTTCTTAAACTCTTTTACTGCAATCAATTACAATT
Organism: Cyclura pinguis; assembly: GCA_030412105.1. NCBI lineage: Eukaryota > Metazoa > Chordata > Lepidosauria > Squamata > Iguanidae > Cyclura > Cyclura pinguis. The sequence goes on from CM059599.1 coordinate 128,462,271, forward strand.
GAGTTTCTATACCTTGAGGAAAGATGATGTGACGTCTAGGGTTAGGATCTGAAATGCAGATTTAGTACCATCCCAGAGATAGCCTTACTGAACCTAAAAAAGAGGGGTGGTGATGCTTTCACTTTGCTCCATAATAATTACTCTCAAGTTCATAATTAGATCAGTATTTCCTTTCACTGCCAGAAAGCCTCTGGCAAGGTAAGTCAGTCTGAATGACTAATAGCACCATTTGAACTTCTCAAGGTGGAAAGGTAGTGCTACCATGCGTCCCAAGGCAAAATAATTTGTTATGTTTTAGCTAAGCAACATAAATTAATTACTTTCGCAGTGGTCATCAGCCTGACTCTTCTGAATTAAGTATTTTGCATCCTCTACTTTCCCTCCTAGTTTTGATCCTCTTCCTCCCAAGCACCAGATTTTGTGCCTGTTAGTTTACTTTCAGCCTTTACAACTACAAACTGAATCAGTCACTAGGGAAGATGAACAGGAGGGTACTCTTGTATTCATGTCCTATTTGTGGGCTTAACAAAGCCATCTGGTCAACCGCTTAACAAAGCCATCTGGTTAACCACTGTGGGGACAGGAAACAGGATAGAATGGGCCTCTGGTCCAATTCAGTACAGTTGTTCATATGTTCTTAATCAGATGTGTGCAAAAGCCCCAGGGCTCGCCCAGTCAAGATTTCTCCACAAGTCAAGATTTCTACTTCTTTCATTCTCATACACATTAACTAAGATTCTGAAAAGTTTTCTCCTAGCTGGATGAGATTTAAGGTGTTTGTAATTTTTAATTTTTTCATAGTTTAAGACTTTTTGGGCTAAAAGCCCTCAAAGTTTTTGCACAAATAAACTTTTTACCAAGATTCCCAGAATGAGAAAAATCTCATAGTTTCCGGTTGAGTGTATCAGTCTGTCAAGACACTCTCCCTCTCTGAGGATGAGAAAGTGTTCTGTTTTGTATTCTGTTCTCTACTCACCTCAGTGTTTATAAAAGGAAAGAAATATCTTGAGAGATGATCTTATGCATATATTTCACTCTACTCTTTTCCCCAAATTGTGTCAACAAACTTGTACCTTTAAATAGGGTTTGGAAAAGTTAGTTTTAAGAGTACAAGTCCCAGAATCTCCCAGACAGCATGTCCAGTTACTTTTCCATGCTGTGGTCTTTACCTACTCTCTTACTAGAAATCCATGTCCCGTTATGGAAATCCTGAGTTATACTACTTGAAAATCTTCCCCAGAACGCAATTGAGAGCTGCCTAAAGAAACCAATGGACAAATTCAAGATTTTACTGCAGTTGAGACTAAACACCAGTTCATTTAGTTCTTTGTCCTGTGGCAAAAGAGGGAGCCACAGTGAGAAGAGCTCCTTCTAACTCAGTTTTTATATAGTATGAAAAAACCACCATTCGTGTAGCTTGAAAGCTAATCCAGCTGACTGCCTCCACAGTGAAGACTGAAAGGGGCTACAGTTAAGAAACAGCAGCATATGACAGCCCCACACAATCAGCGCTCCATATTTCTGGGTTTGAATTTCATCAGTTTTATTATTTGCAAGTTTCCTCCACTTCTGTTCACATATTTCAGGTGCTTCCCCTCTCAGCAGCTCTAGTCTGATAGGCAGCTAGGAATGCTACTGCACATGGCCTCAGGGACCCTAGCAGGCTCAGAGGCAATATATAAATATTTTAAACTAGTGTATATTACCTGGCGTTTCCCGGGAGTTTATTTTCTCATAAATAATACTGGTTAGAAAGATTTGAAATCCTGTGTGTCTAATTCCCCAAACTGTCTCGTCCAGTGCCTGTAACTTTTCCCCATATTCCCCAATCCAATCTGTATTCAGAGTTATTAACATATAGAGACTGGGTTCCTGAGGGAATACACCGTCCTCCTCCTGGCTGCTAGGCCTCATCTCCACAGCAACCAGCCAGGCCTCAGAGCTCTCCAACTGTGAATTCTAAAGGCCCCTCCCTAAACTGCAAACTCCAGGATTCCATAGAATCTTTTCAGGCAGCCAATCATATGAAGTCTTTGCTTCACACAGCCAATCATATGAGGTCTTTGCCTGCCTGACACAGATAAACAAACAAACTTCAACTTTTATATACTAGTAGATAGACAAATAAATAATGTCCAGTCAACACAATCAATCCACCGCCTTCACCAAGAAATCACCTACACACAGGTAGGCCAAAGCAATCTGGTAAGATCAATCACCAGCCTGTCCTACTCTGGAAAGAAAGGTCTGAAGAAGATGGAGGCATCCATGCTCCCCCATGGCTATAGGCACATATGCACCACTGTTACCACTGAAATTTGATAAACTCCTGGGATAAGTGCTCCTCATCTTAGGGAAGTAAAACAGCTGTTTTATTGTGCCCAAGACATTCTGCTGCCTCAAGCAGAGCAACAAGTGAATCCCACCCACTCCTGCCACACAATATATACTGTAATAGCTGAAGTCAGCAAAATTATTTTGGCACCTGATGCAAAAAGTGATTTTTTTTTTAAAGTGAGATTCTTGTGCTTCGATTCTTGTGCAAAGTATGCTCTTCCAAGTATGCTCTTCCAAGTTTACTATGCAATTTGTGGGGTTTCTTTCCCTGTTTCTTTAGAAGCAGAACAGAAAGAAAAATAAACAATGATGGTATATAATCTTTCACCTTGCCAAGGGCAAGTCTTAAGAAACACAGGCAGTTCGAGATTACAGTTTCTCTCCTGGTATTCTTTCTTTCATTTTTTAAAGGCAACTTTTAGTTTAATTCAGAATCATGCTGCCTTTCCAGGTTACAAATATGCCTATTCTAAACTCAGAACTGGATATTAAGATAGAAACTTAGGGTTCTTCCTGACAAAAGATTCTTAGAGCTACCAATCAAAGGACATTAGCTACAGTCAATTTGGTAATCCAGAAATCTGTCTTGCACACACCATTACAATGTATAGTTATTTTGGCTTTATTTCCTTAACATATTTTTGTGATAGAAAAAAGAAAAGAAAAGAAGGAAAACAGAGAACAGTTACATAGAGAAAAAGATGGTGCTTAGATCGCATGTTAAGCATCTTGAATAAGGAATATGATTGCATAACAAAAGCTCTTGTCTGGAAACACTTCTACAGGTAGCACATAGTTAATACTGAAATGAGCAGCAGCTTCATACAATGTTCTATTCTCTCCCCGAAAGCATCTATTAAACTAAACGCTGTAATATGACCTAATTGACCACATATTTCCCCTTTCTCCCATTCATTTCACCAGGCATATGTAGAAGCAGAGAAGTTGGCAACATGATGATGTCATATGCTTTGTTTTGCTAGGTGCCACAGGGCTGCCACTTTATGCAGCAGCCATTCAATTCCAACACCATGCATTTCTGTTGAGTGAGGAGAAACGTTTCTGAATGAAGTAGTATGCAGCCACGTTCCTGTGTAGATGCAAATAAAAAGCTCAAAGAAGCCTCTGAATGGCAAAAAATGAAAACCCTAACCAACAATATCCCTGTGCCCTTCCCAACATGATATTTGACATGACTGTCCAACTAGTGAAAGTTTCGCATGAAGATGACGGATTATTTACGTCTACTGCTATCTTGCTGTCCTCTCCAACATCTACCAAGATATTAACCCCATCAATTATAATTAGACTGGCACACATTCTACAGCACTAGTACAGAACATTTTTCAAATGGGATTGTACAGTCATGTGGTTATAATAATGCCAAGTAACATTTTAATAAAATTGCCATAATTAGCATGCCCAATACAATCCCATGTGTCTGGTAGATGGAAGCACATCAGTGGGGAGGATCCCTAAACAGCACAGCATAGATTCTCCCTAGCACTGCAAATTAAGCAGCTTCATCTAAGAACTAAGTAAATTCAAGAACCTCTTCTTCCAACACACACAATTACACTCCAGAGATGTATTTACAATGAACAGATTCCCAAACATATCCCTTTTAGTGATTTAAAACATAGGCATAAATACTGTCCTGGTACTACCACTTTTTATGCAAATGTATTTACATAAATTTTACAAGTAACAATTATAACATTACACCAAGGTTCAACACTGAACTCACAGTGAAAAGAGGAGACGAGATATTCCATTACTCTCTGTTGAATAGGAGTTTCAAGAACGGTGCTGAAGGAGATATATTTGGGCAATAAAAGCAAAACAAAACTGGAAATATTTAAAATAACGAGGATAACAGCCTTGCCCAACATATTTTCCTTTGTAGCAGTTTTGCACCAAATACTAATTGTTGTACATAATTGAAGTGCTTGCAAAAATCACTTTAAAGAGCCATATATAGAAAGAAACACTAATAAAAAGACGTCTGTTTTCTACTATAGTGTTCATACAAATATGGGTGTATGCTATAGGTTGAAATTTTTTCCTCAAGAACTTATTGGAAATCAAGGAATTTGTAACTCAAGAACATCTCTGAGAATATTCTGGGTGCTAAATGCATGTTCAGTGGGAACAAAGAAAAGGAGATGTACAGATTCTAGCCAGAAATCATGAGCTATTGCCACCCCCGGAAAATTAGAAATGAACCATAAAGTGGAAAGTAAGAAGTCTGCTAGCTACTTGATATCTCTTAGAAAGCACAATAAGACCTAATAAAAAAAGTGCTTAGGCATGAAGCATACAGTACACAGCGATGTTTTTTTTTTCAAACATCAATCACAAAGAGTAAAACTACCTCCCCAGTACATTTGGCCATTCTGTGTCCTCCTCATTGCATCCACAGGAAGAAGCCAAGAAACACATGTAAGTGATGAGAGCTGACTTATAGTCTGTGTGACTGCCGCATAACATCTGCATCTGATGAGGCCAACTCTACGTGTGTACAAGAGCTTATGCCACAATAAAAGTATTGGTCTTCCGGGTGTCACCCGACTATTCTTGTTAAAAAAGTCTATGTGGCTACACTATTTTTTTTCTGCTTTAATGAGCTAGAGAGCTCTCCATTCTGCCTCAGAGCACTGTAGAACATATTATATAACCTTCATCACTACTGTTCCATTGAATACCCAGAGACCAAGAAAACAAGTGGCAGGAACTGTGCTTTTTGCTCCCCCGACCCCACCCCACCCCACCATAAGGGAATAAGTTTAGTAAAGACCGACAGGTTTCACTTTCCCAGAACCAAACATCTTCCAACTTCAACTGAAGCTGCAATAACATCAGACATCATGGACAAGCAGCCCATGAGGAAAGAATGAACAAGAACAATCTTCCCTCATTAATTAGAACGCAATAATTAATTACGAAGCTGTAACTGATAAGATTCATAACAGCACTCTAAGGGTTTGTAAAGGTAGTATCTTTGCTGTACACAATGCTTGAATTCTCAAAGTATTTAATCTATTGTCTTATAGCTCATTTCCCTATTAAAAAGCCCAATTCTTCATCTGTCTTTCATGAGGATATTTAACTTAAAAGAATCCGACTTACTGAATAGCAACATTAGCTTTGTAGGTTTCTTATCAGCTTCATGTTATGAAAATATATATATATTCATTCCCTAAAAGCAACTGTTGCTCTTATTCCCATTACTAGCCCCTATGGAAGTGTTTCCCCCTACACAAAATGTGAACCCAAATATAGAGACTAGTGTGCTGGACTAGGACACCATGATAATGGAATGTGAATCCCTGCTCAGCCATGGAAACCCCAGGCTGACCTGGGTCAAGCCACACTCTCTCAGCCATAGAAGCAGGCCACAGTAAATCTTCTCTGAAGAAATATGGCCAAGAAAAACCCATAAATCTGATTCGACTTGAAAGCATATAACAGCAGAAAGAATGCCCACAGTAGGGTCTCAAGGCTATTTCTGAAAAAAAAAAGAAAAAAAGAAAAATCATGCATTCAAGGCCACATGCTTAATGTTACTTGTAGTTTAGCCCTTACGTGTGGCATTATATCCTTATTATTATCGCCGGTGATCCTGTTGAAGCCCTAGTTAATACCTGGAATTGTGATCTTACTAAGGTTATTGACACGATCGCTCCCAAGCGTCCTTTCCGGCCTGCTTCAAATCGTAACCCTTGGTATACAGTAGAACTCAGGAACATGAAGCAGGTTGGACAACGACTAGAGCGCAACTGGTGGAAATCTGGACTCTTATTTGACAGGACACACTATAGAGAATTCCTTTATTCCTATGGAGTGGCAACAGATGCAGCGAAGAAGACTTTCCCCTCTGCATGTATTGCATCTGCGACTTCTCATCCTGCAGAGCTGTTCAGGGTGGTAAGGATCTGACTCAGATACCCGCTCCCCTGAACTCGCTGTTAGAACCTAGTGAAGCTTGCTGTGATGCTTTGAATAATCATTTCGCAGACAAAATCTCTCAGATAAGAGCCCATTTGGATGCCGATGTTACTGCAGAGGTTACTAGTGAAGTGTCCAGCAACCCCGTGAACAGGATTATACTGGATCAGTTTCAGTCAGTGAGTACCGAGGACGTAGACAAACTCCTTGGAAATATAAGAAAGACAACTTGCCCTCTTGATCCCTGCCCTTCATGGCTGGTCGTCCCGGGAGGAGTTGCAATTGAGACCCATTTAAGATACATTATTAATGCATCCCTTAGGGAGGGCAATTTTCCAGCTTGTTTAAAAGAAGCGATTATGCGGTCGCTTCTAAAAAAGCCCTCCCTAGATCCCCTGGATATGAATAATTATAGACCAGTCTCCCATCTCCCATTTTTAAGCAAGGTGATCGAGAGGGCTGTTGGTCTTCAGCTCCAAGCTGTCTTGGATGAAACAGATTATCTAGACCCATTTCAAACTGGCTTCAGGGCAGGATATGGAGTCGAGACTGCCATGGTCGCCTTAGTGGATGATCTTCACCTAGGTATCGACAGGGGAAGTGTGACCCTGCTGGTACTCTTGGACCTCTCAGCGGCTTTCAATACCATAGACCATGGTATCCTTCTGGAACGCCTGAGAGGGTTGGGGATCGGGGCCCCTGCACTTAAGTGGTTCCGGTCCTATCTCTCAGGTAGATACCAGATGGTAATACTTGGGGATAGTTGCTCCTCGAAAAAGGAGCTTAATTCTGGCATCCCTCAGGGCGCTGTCCTGTCCTCAATGCTATTTAACATCTACATGAAACCGCTGGGAGAAATCATCAGGAGGCATGGAGCAAGGTGCTATCAGTACGCTGATGACACCCAGATATATCTCTCCATGCCTCAGATAACAGCATCAACTAAGGGTGGCATCTCGCCTCTGAACGAATGTCTTGAAGCAGTAATGGACTGGATGAGGAAAAACAGACTGAAGCTGAATCCAAATAAGACGGAGGTACTCGCTGTTAAGGGCCCTAGCCCAGGTATGGAGGTCTGTCAACCAGTCCTAGACGGGGTCACACTTCCCCTGAAAGACTGTGTTCGCAGCTTGGGGGTGCTCCTGGACTCGTCACTTCAGATGACAGCTCAAATAGATGTGGTGGCCAGGAGTGCCTGTTATCAGCTTCGGCTGATATGTCAGCTGCGCCCCTTCCTGGAGCTGGAACACCTAAAAACAGTGGTACATGCGCTGGTAACTTCACGGCTTGACTTCTGCAATGCGCTCTACATCGGGCTACCCTTGTGCTTAGTCCGGAAGCTTCAATTAGTTCAGAATATGGCAGCCAGGATGGTCACTGGAAGACCTAAAACTGACCATATAACACCAATTCTAAAGTCTCTCCATTGGCTGCCTATTAGTTTCCGGGCACAGTACAAGGTGTTGGTCATTACCTTTAAAGCCCTACATGGCTTGGGGCCAGCCTACCTGTGGGATCGCCTTCTCCCATACAACCTGCCCCGCACACAAAGGTCCTCTGGGAGGAATTTACTGCAGCCAGTCAGAACTAGGCTGGCTGAGGTTACCCAGAGGACCTTCTCTTCTATCGCTCCCAAGTTATGGAACGGCCTGCTGGAGGAGACCCGGCACATTACCAGTCTTGACCGCTTTAAAAGAGCAGTCAAGACTGATCTCTTCCGACAGGCCTTCCAAGACTAGCATTTCCATCGCCTCTCATCAATCGTCTTGCTGTTCCTTTAATAGTTGATTGATTGTTGTGTGTTTTAGGGGGTTGGTTTTAGGTGGATTGGTGGGTGGGGAGGACTGGGTATGTTTTTTAATGTTTTTAATGTATTTAATGTTGTTCGTCGCCTCGATCCATGTGGAGAGGCGGGATAGAAATAAATATCATCATCATCATCATCATCATCATCATCATCCTGTGTGCAAAAAGAGAGAAAATGCTTCGTTCAAGATAGAACTTATCATCTTCAGTTTTTGAAGGCACTTGTATTAAAGGCTATGTTTAAAAAAATCTATTACCCTGCTGATTGCAGGAATTCCTTGATTTATTCAAAGTTCTGTAATTGTTTAATAAAACCAATCTATAAAATGTTGCAGCTCTAGAAGGGAGAATATTTTATGGAATGATGAGCCCTACAATTCATTAATAAATTTGATTGTGATGGCATTTTGTTCCTTCTTGTGCCTTCAAGTCATTTCCTGCTTATGGTGACTCTCAGATAAACCTATCACAAGGTTTTTTGGGGGCTGAATGTGTGTGACATACCCAAGGTCACCCACTGGGTTTCTATTGCCAAGTGGCGAATCAAACTCTGGTCTCCAGGGTAATAGCTACCACTTAAACCACTACCCCATGCTGGCTCTCAACCCCTCAGTTACTTGCTATTTAAAATATTATATCTAAAGTAGTCTCAATAAATGGTTTCTGCTCTATGACCTTTTACAGATAATGATCATGTATTTGGCAGTGACCCATAGGAGCTCTGATCGTACCCTTTCCATCATTTCTATTTCTATCATATATATATAATTTTTAAATACAGCCACATATACACTTGTGAAATTCAAATATTGCAAAATCAAATAAATAGGTGTCCAGGGAATAGTCTAAATTAATATACACTTTGCATTGTCAAAATAATTCCTGGCACTAAGCCAGCAGGTCTAAATCTACTCCCAAAGTGAATGAACAAAAGCACATTTATAGTGAGATGTCTCAGGTGAGTTCTTTCTTTCTTTTCAATACATTTTCGTCAACAGTGATCCTATTCACTATCATTTTGTTCCAATGTCCTTCTGAACTAACAAAGAGTTGAGAAGAATGTAAATTTCCATGATGTTACCAAAAATATGTATGCTGTGGTTGATATGTGACCATCACACTTATGCCCTCTAGATTTTTCATTAAAAATAATTTCAGAAGTCTTGACTTGCTAGTACACTGTAAACTACATAGTACCCCACTACTGTTTGTTACTGTAATGGCCATTACTGTCAGTACTTTCTGCATTTAATTCTTCTCTGACCTCAGTGTCAAACAATTCCATCCCCCACTGTGTCTTTGTGTATGCATTTGTGTATGTGTGTATTTATTTTAGTTGTATCACACCTCTTTCCCAGGCCAGCAATTCACAATAGTTTACATAAGTTTGAACAGGCACTACACATCATAAATATTATAATAGAATTAAATTTTCAATAAAATTAAGCGATTAAAAGTATGTCCATTAAAATAGATAAAGCAGAAAATCCAGAACACTTTTAAAGGCCTTTTTCCTTTTCTTCAAAGGCCTGTTGAAACACCTGTAAAGTATATATACCAAAAAATTTGAGTAACATTTCACAACTGCTGAAGAAGGCTATAATGCACAAGACCTTGTGTTCTAATAAATTTATTAATATTTAAGGTGCCAAAAAACTTTTTGCCTTCATGGATCTGATGCACTGTTAATCTTATTCAGCATATGCTGAGTTTTGGAGTACCTATGGTGACTGAATTCCGCCAGCAGATGTAAAAAACCTATAGGACATAACAACAGTAAAAGATTGATAACATCTAAATGTGCAGATCCCATAGAAGGCATCCTTTTTCTGTGGGTTCCTTTTCGACCAGTATGAGAACTGACATCCAAATGCAGCTGTGTTCTGTGCCTTCAAGTCATTACAGTGACTCTAACGTGAACCTATCATGAAGTTTTCTCAGCAAGATTTACTCAGAGGTTTGTCATTGCCTTCCTCTGTGGCTCAGAGAGTGCGATTTGCCCACGGTCACCCAGTCAGTTTCAGTGGCTGAGTGAGGATTTTAATTCTGGCTTCCTGCAGTACTAGTCCAACACTCAAACCACTACAACACACAGGGCCTTTCCATACTAGACTTATACTGCTATTATCCCACTTTCAACATCCTCTGGAATTCTGGGATTGGTAATTTACCGAAGCCAAAGAGCTCTCTTCCTTAAACTGCAAACCCCAGGATTCCATAGGATGTTGAAACTGGAATAATAGCACTATAACAGTCTAGTGCAGAAAGGTCCACAGGTTCTCCCTATATGCATTTTATTTCAGATGCCTCACAGTAGAGGTGACACCTTTGAGTGAAGCTGCCATGGAAGTCTGTTGTAGGAAAAATATGGAGCTCAGGGCCCTTGCAAGACGGCCCGTAGCCACCACAAACTTGTACAGAGTACACAAGGTGGCTTTCTGAACCGGGAATCAAGATCCCCCCTGACTGTTTGGATCAGAGGGGGGATATCTGACAGCACACGACGCCTCAGAACTTTCCTAACGAATGAACTCAATGAGGAAAGTTTGGAAAAATTACAACTCCCAGAATCCTCCCAGCCCTGCTGGTGGGGGGCACTTTGAGAGCTACAGACCTCCCCAAGTTCTCAGGAGCGGGGAAGGGTCCGCCTCAGCAGGCAGGCTCACCTGCAGGCTGTCCGCACATAGCGCCCGGAAGGCCGCGAGGGCTGCCCGGGTCCACTGACAGCGGTGCGAAGCCCTCCATGCCACGCTCGAGGCTTCGCCGCCGGAGATCACCGACCAGGCCTCCTTCGCAGCCGGGGCTGCAATCCGACTGGGCGGCAGCGCCCCCTGCAGGGCCCCGCCGAGCGGTGCAGGTCAGCCAAGAACCAAATGTCAAGTCCTCGCTTGGAGAAAAAAACAAGGCACCTAAAGCAGGTTTCATGTTGCCTGTCTCTCTTTTTAAAGCGGATTAACGTTTCCACTGCCAAGCGGAATAAATTGACAGAAATTGCCAGACGTCGAACGCTTAGAAAAGGTCAAGGTTTTTGGCTGCAAAGTTGCTTTGCTTTGATGAAAGCCAGGAAGAAGACGTGGGGTTTTGTTGAGTGGGAGCAGGGAGAGGAAAGGAAGAAGCCACAGAAGTCTTCATCGTCCCCTCAAACTGTGAAGCACTTATACAGCAGGCAGCGACATTGCTTTATTCCCCTTTAGCAGCCAAACGGGAGGATAGGATATACTATTTCTCACAGCAACAAGGGTCATTTCGACCGTACATTGCTACAGGCCATTCCATAGGACGTTGAAAGTGGAAAAATAGCACTATAACAGTCTAGTGCGGAAATGGCCTAAATCTCTTATGTCCAGGTTATCTACGGCCCTCCAGCTTTTTATCATCTCACTTCGCATCATCCTTCGCCATCAGCTATGCCGGCTGGGGCTAATGGGAACTGCAGTTCAGCAGCCTCAAGGACTACCGGTTTCTCATTCTTCCTGTGTGTATGTGTGTGTGGTCAAGTCGCCTACAACTTACAGTGACCCGATGATTTTCAGAGGTGTGCTTAGGCAAGGAGTACTCAGAGGTGCTTTTACCAGTTCCTTACTCTCAAATGTAGCCTGTAGCACATGGTATTCACTGGAGGTCTCCCATCCAAGTGCTAACCAGGGCTGACCCTGCTTAGTTTCCAAGATCAAACACGATCTGGTGCCTTTAGAGTATAGCAGGAGAGAAATGTCCCTCTATCCAGAACAAGATGATTAGGGTTACATTATTCCACTTTCTTTCATGGCATTTAATCATGCTCTTCCTTCAAAGAGAACTGAAGCAGCCATGTTTTTCTTTGTCCCATTTCATCCTTAACCTGGGCCAAGGTCAGGTACTAAGTTTCACAGCTAAGGAAGAACTTGAACTTCCTTCTGAACAGAACTAAAAAAAAACCCCCAGCCTTCCTCAGTGCCTTAAATTATATCTTTCAAATGCATTGCCTTCTTTCCTGGGGTGGATGGGAAATGTAGACCAAAGCATCTGGAGGACGCCACATTAAAGAATAGTGCTCTGACCACTGCACCATAGCGCTAACTAAGGCATAAGCGGCTTGATAACCAGTTCTGTTATTGACTTCAGTGAAGAGCCTGTATTTCACCACAATTTCACATAGAAGCATACCTTAGGTAACAAAGCCTCTGAGAAAGAAACTTCCTTTTACAAAATCTTTCTACACCTGCCCAGCCTCTCTTTTCACCCTGGTCCTCTGTCTAGTTAGAATTTTTTAAGCAGCCTCAGCACTGGGAGGGTGGTAAAGGAAGGCTGGAGAAACATAAACTTTTGGTGTCAGCTTGCAGAAGCACATCTGTAGTAAACAATGCAATAAAGCTTGAGAGGGGGATGATCAGGATTCGGCTGTAGCTGATCCAACCTTAGCTCTGTGTGCCTGCTTACCACAGGCCAAGTTCAAAGCAGCTGATTTTGAAATCCCTCACCCACCATGTGTGAATGGGAAAACAGAGAGGAGAGGGAAGAGCAGATAAACCTCACCAGCTCCTCATCCCCAGAGTATTATAAAATTATAGATCTATAAGCAGCCACCAGAATGGAAATTATTAGAAAAGTGGGAACTGATGAAGTTAAAAATCATCCCTGGATGCATTTTAGAACAACCCTTAAAGTGGTCTCTACAAGACTCCAAATTTTTTTGTTTATTCATGCAGCGCTTACTTGACCTGGTTGTTTCATTTCACATGTGTGCATTACTAGTTCTGAATAAAATGTCAGCTGAAACACGTTGAACTGCTCTGCTTTTCTGTGCAGTTTTTCTTCCCCGTGTTATTTCTGCCGCTAGTACCAAAGTTTCTGTTAAAGAAGTCATGCCTAGGAATGCATCTACTTCATTAACTGAAGCATACCTGAATTATCATAGCATATCAGGCTATGATACATTAAAATCAGTTGATACTTTCAAAAGTAAGGTAAATGAAACTCATAGATTAGATGTCACAGTGAACTTCAAGTAAGCTAAGCATTTTTCTCCCGATTGTATATTGGTTTTCTTGATGGGCCATTCACCACAAGGTAAGAAGACAGTATATTGAACATGGAATGTGCTCTCATTCCAGCACTCTGCATTTCATCCTCCCTATGAAAAAAAGAGAGGGCTTTTAAAGATATTATACATATTTTTTGAGTTACAGCACTGAAAGCTTTATGTTCTGCTTTCCATTTCAATCTGGAAGTCTGTGTTCAATGAATAAGAAAATAAAATGTGGAGAGAGCAATATACCAACTGTGGGAGAAAGCTTGTCTGTGCTTAGAAGAAGCATTTTTGTTCAGAAATGGTCAATACAGTTTCCCCAAAGCATATACTATTAAACTCAGAAATATAGACGCATTCTGTATTTTTATTATTATTCAAAATAGCAGAGAATAATAGCCAATGCTTTTTAAAAAGTAAGAGGCCTAGATAGCTAAGTAGAAGATTCCACTTATATGAGCTACATATCACGTCTTTTGATAGCTGGGGAAGTGTTCTTTTAAAATAGAGTTTCTCTTACGTAGTGTTTTATTCTTGAAACTGAAGTATTAATTCAGTAACACTTGTGATTTGTGATGTGTCATGGAGAGGCAGCAATTGGTGTCATTACTTGGGCCAGATTCAGAGTATATGCACACTGAATTCCAAGTAGCCTTGATCAGAAAGCCCTTGATCTGAATTTTTTTGCTTCTTTTTCAGTACTTCTTCTGGTCCCTGATAGAAACAAACTCCACAATTGGGCCATACCATCATTAGGACCAATCAAAATGCCCCTTTTCAGTTTTTCCAGAACTCTTTATCAGGCTTGGCACTACAAGTCTCTATCCCCATTTTCTTTTTCTATCTGGCCCGATGGAGAGTTCAGGAGAATTCAGAACTCAAAAGCCTGTGCTTTCTTATGGCATCTTCCTTGATCAGGGGAGCCAGAGAACAAGGAAGGGTAGCACATGTGCAACCAATGTTACTAGGCCACACCCACATACCCTACACCTTGGTATGATTTAATTGGCAATATATATTAATTAGCATTGATATAAATGCACCCTGATGTGACTGTACGGCCAAGCTGGGCAAGAAGGAAAACACTGGCTGGACACATGCACAGGAAAGTAGGTTGGAGATCCCCTCTAGGCATAGCTAGGTCATAGTCAGGAAATCACCAGGTAATTACAGAGATAATAGGCGTAAGCTAAGCTGTAACAACTCGGCTGTCAGACAATAGTGATGGGGAAGTCCTACCAAACCACTGCTTGTTTCAAACCTTCTTCCCATTGACCTGTGCATTTCCCCCATTGTCCACATACCTGTTCATCATTACAGAGCTGTCACAATAGCCATCAACTCTTTGTCACCTGACACTAAGATTGTTAACATAGGTGGACCTCACTGTCTTCTGTGCAACCTCCATTGTTTACTCAGCCAGAGAGCAATTCACACCCATGCCCTCCAGGTAGAAATTGGGTATTAAAACCCCCAGTTTTGAGTAGTTAGACTCAGTATCTCACTTACTGAATGCCACACTGTTTCTCTGATTTCCGAACAAGTACTGTCCTTAGGAACAAGTCTAAACCACATCACTATTTCTTTGATGCTCCCTGGATTGGTAAATATTGCGCCCTTAAACTTTGCTAGCAACAATTTTCCTCTCTTTCTCCTTAGCTAGCCTCATGTGAATGCATGAGTATTTGCTTCTTGTATGTGATTGTTAATTCCCTAAATAAAACACATTTTAGTTTACTTTGAATCTCTGGCTGGTTCTTCCTTGCAGAGACCCTGTAAACATTGGTAGAAACATCTTGCTAGGTTTCCTTGCTCTTATAAGCCTGTTGACTGAGATAATAATTCCCCTACCTTTGAACAGAGGTACTGACATCACAGGTAGACACCTGAATCATTCACATTTTGGGGTAACACCAATGACCTGAGGAAATAATAGACTTTTCAACAATAGAAACAATAGACACCATCTGATCTTGGAAGCTAAGCAAGGATAGGTCTTGTTAATAGCTGGATGGGGGATCACCAAGGAATACCAGGTGCTGTGAGTTATATTTCAGAAGAAGGCAGTGGTAAACCATCTCTGAGTATTTCTTGCCCAAGAAAACCATATGGAATTCATGAGATTGCATAAATCAACAGACAATTTGAAGGCACATATCTATACAATATTGTAGAAAAAGTGTAATAGGAAGGAGAAGACAATTACGGGAAGTATCCAGCAAAGAAATGGACCACTGCGGACAAGTGTTATGCTGCCTGTATCACACATTTAGAGCTATGTTGGGTTTCTCTAGAAATATACATAAAAAGAACTCTTGAGAACTTGCTTATAAGGGAGAATTGCTGCCATCTTATTCAATATATTATTTTGCTCATTGAAATTATGGCTGTCCTTTTAATGAAAGATAAACATTTTTATTAATTGGTCTTCCGTACATACTGTGTAATAGATTATAATGCATTTGTAACTGTCTGTGCCTTATTATGTTGATAATTATGATGACAGAAATACAGTTCAAACACACACGAGCTCTTTTGATCTCAATTTGCAATTCTAAATGGATGTGTTGAATCGAAATGCTTGGAGAATAATAAGATGTTTCTCTGGCAACTTTTCAGAACATCCCGATAAAACCGCAGCTTTTCACTCAGATGAATTCTAGTTAAAATGGCTGAGAGAATATGGGACTCATTCCTTCTGTTTCATTTCTAATCTAAGAGCAAAAGATTTTTGCAAGGCCTGAGAAATATTTTCTTTCACTCTTTCTGTGTATAAAGTATTGGGGAATATTTATTTTCTTTACTTAACTGTAGGCTGACTCTGCCTGAATGCCACTGGAGACAACCTATACTGCAGTCCCATAAAATACAACAGCCAAAGCAAAATCATATGCCAAGATCAGTCAGTGTGTGATCCACACGTGTTTTGTTCATGTGCAAAGCAAGTCTTGTGTTACATACCCCATATCAGGAGAGGGGGACATAGGCAGCCCTTTGTGTGGCCATGTGAAAATAGTTGTGCCTGCAGTCATGCTGTACCATGCCAAAGAAGAGTGTCTTACCAAAGGTGATTGGCCACTTCACCAAAGGCAAGGGGTTCATTTTCAGGGATCTGGAGGCAACATATGACACCAGTTGTAGTAGGACAACCTTACATTTTATTAAGCAGCAAGCAACTTAAACAACATAAGCGTACAAGCAATATCAGCATACAGATGCAACCCACTTAAGCCTGTGATGCCAAGATAACACAAAGATGGGTTTCTTTACCAAGTAAAGACTCCTTCAAGTCAGCTACCCTGCAGCCTGGGAGGAACAGTGAAGAAGACCCCACTGTGTAGCCCACCTGTGCACAGGACTTCAGCTATCAGCCCATACTGAGTGCACCATAGGAGCGACTCTAGGAGGTATTTATACCCCTTGGTGTGGCAGGACTGGCCCATCTCTCATGGGAACCTTGTGGCTGTTTACAAACTTGGGATGAGCTAAACTCCTTTCAACAGTCAAGGTCACTGATTAAGTGGGTATCTTTGGGGTCCCTCCCAACACTCATTATCTAGTGGATGTCTGGCGCCAAGGGCAGGTACCACTTAGCAGACATGATTTGCAACTTTGTTTTGTCTACTTTTTAAGCTGGCAAGTATATAGAGTACATCAAAACAAGATTAAGACAAAACACAAGAATCAAAGCAGTGTGCTTAACAAGTCAGATGCTCTTGAACAGCAGCAGCAAGAAGAAACTTAGAACGAGGAGGAACAAACGGGGATCAAGCCAGACCTTACACCTCCTTGAAATTACAATGATCTTCCATTCATTTCCCGTACAAAGAGAAACACATAATTAGCTGGAATTACAAAGACACACAGTTTAAATGAGTGTTGCTGTACTTTAAACACTCATCTAGCAAAAAGAGGCCACTAGTTACTGTTGACATTACAGTCGCTATCCAATAGGTAGCTGTGACACAACAGCTTCACATGCATAGTGGTTCTGACATCTTCCAGGTAAACCACTACAGTTTTCATAGAATCGTAGGGTAGAAAGAAACCTAACTAGCTATCTCGATCAACTCCCTGCCATGTAGAGACACACAGCCAAAGCACTCTGGAGAACGGCCTTCTAACCTCTGTTTAAGGACCCTCTCTGAAGGGTCCACCCCTCCTAAGGCAGTCCATCCCACCATTGAATGTCGCTTTGTATTTTTAGGTAGAATCTTTTTTCTTCTGATTCTAATGGTCCATGCACTAGTCTCTGGAAGAGCAAAAAAAAAGCTGGCTCCATCTTCTGCATGACAGCTGTTCAGATCTTTGAAAATGACTATCAGTCTTCTTCGAGCTAAACACATCCAGCCATTGCTCTCAGGGTTTGGTTTCCAGAACCTTTACCATTTTGGTCACTGTCCTCTTGGTTTTGAGTGTTGTGCCAGAGACTAATGACTAGTGAAATTCAGTTTCTGTCAAAAAATAAAGCACAAGATATTGGATCTTGTTTTAGAAAGCGTATGAGAAACACATTTCATCTGATTTCCTTTCCATATGTGTATATTGCAACTGAACAGAAATAATTTTCACTGCCTATACCAAAAAAAATCTTAACCGGGCAGTGATAAATGTGAAAATTATCAACACAAACAGTAAGAAAAGAAGTCCAACATGCCATAAAAAAGAACTGTATAAAAGAAGAATCTTTTCAATCATGCCTTTTCAATCACTAGCAACACATTATGAAGTGCAAATATTATTCATTTGTTTTTCAACTGCCTACCAATGCCATTCCTCTAACCTTTACTGTTGAATGCCAGGAGTAATGCTATCCTTAGAAGCAGTTCCTGGTAGAGGAATTAAAGTGAGCTATTTAAAATCAAAACTCATTTTAACTAAAAGGCCAGACTTAAATGTGGCAGATGCTTTAGTTTTGCTTATTTAAAATTCCTCAGTCTTCAGTCCCTCAGTCATTCAGTAAAGGGATCACAAACAGCACTGTAAAGCCATTATGTGATGTGAATTTCATTCAAGAGTATATATTTGGCTAGATGGACCATTGTCTGATCTTAGTAGGAGATGGGACTTTAGACCTTAAAACTCTGGCCAGAAATCAATTTTATGAACCCCTGTCCTCTGCGATAGCCTGCCAGCACCTAATACAGTAAGGAGCAATTCCTTTCACACTTCTCTCATACTTCATATTGGGTGAGCAAGTGGCATTTTGATATTTTCTGGCACTTCATTTTCTCTCTTCAGACCTGTAAAGCCCATTGTGTTGTTGTCAACTGTCATCAAGTCGACAAGTTATGGTGAGCATATGCATGAGAGACCTCAAGTCACCCTTTCATCAACAGATGTGCTCAAGACTCAGGGCTATAGCTTCCTCGATTGAATCTACTCATCTGTAATGCAGTCAACAGTGCAATCTCAGTTTAATTGTCTTGGCTTCTAGGGAGAGTTCAGGGCTTGATTTGCTCCAGGAACCCCCCTTTTTTTGTCTCTTTTAGCAGTCCACAGTATCCATAGAACTATTCTCCAGCACTACATTTCAGAGGAGTTGATTTTCTTCCTATCAGCTTTCCTCATGTCCAATGTTCAGGACCATACATACATACATATTGGAAATACAATGGTATGGACCATTCTTACTTTAGTATTGAATGTTAGAGCTTGACAATTCAGATCTTGACAATCGAATTCCTTCATAGCTGCCCTTCCAAGTCCAACCCTTCTTCTGATTTCTTGACTGCAGTCTCCATTCTGATTAATGCCTGAGTCAAGGTGTGGATCTTTTACTATTCCAATTCTCCACTGTCTGCTTTAAAGTTATGCAAGTCATCTGTGGTCCTTATTTTTGTTTCCTTACTGTCTTTGCATTTTCTTCCTTGACTTGGGCCCTTTCCGCATATGGAGGGGGAAACGGGGGAAAACGCGCCGAAACGGAGCTTACCGGCAGCTGGGTAAGTCCATCGCCATGCGGAGCAGCGCAAACTCGCTGCTCCGCAGTCCTCCGGCGTCCAAAATGGCAGCTTCCGGCTGGCGGAGGCTCTCCACCAACCGGAGAAGCTTGCCAGCCGGAAGCCCGCCCCCGGCAGATCTGCAGGCACGCACTAGTGCGCGCCTGCAAATCTGCACTGGAGCCCGGCGACAGAGCTGCACGGGGCTGCGCGCTCCGTGCTTTTTAAAAACCTCTGAAAAGAGGTTTTTAAAAAACACGCAGCGCCGCCAGTTCCGGTCGCTTCAGAGCGGATTGAGGTGCGGAACTACGAAAAGTAGTCCGCCCCAATCCACTCCACGGTGCAGACGACCTCCGTGGGAGGTCGTTCTGCACCGTTTTAATACCCCGGTGCGGAAAGGGCCTTGCTTAAATGATTGTTTCAATTGCTGCTATTTTCTGTTAGTAATATGGTGTCATCTGCCTGTCTTAAATTGTTGTTCCTTCCTCCAAATCTTATCCTAATTGCATATTTGTTGACAGATTTTAGTTAGAATTAGAGTAGATTCTGTCTATGTAGCTGGAACCAACTGTATTGGTATGCTCCTGGTGATCTGTTTTTTCCTAGTGCTCTAGGTATGTGTTCCTGTAGAGGCATCTTCAAATGGTTTTTCCCTGAATGAATCTGTCATCCTTTTATCTCTTTTACATAGTTCTTCAGTCTATTGTTTCCACTGTCTTTTTATTTCTACTTGGTCATATAATGGGTTCCCCTGATGGTCATATAGCATCTCCATTCTTGGCTTAAATTTCCTTTTGATTTCTCAGATCTTGCAGAAAAGGTCTCTTGTTCTTCCTTTTTTGTTGTTACCTTCTATTTCTCTGCACTGATTATTAGAGTAATCTTCTTGAACTATTTTGAGAGAGAAGTAGTTCTTCTGAGTATAAGTCACTGAACAGTTGCATTCAGGGTTCTGACCCTATTTCTATCACCCGTTACATTTTCTTCTTGTCTGTTCTTAACTGCTAGAAGAGTTTTACTGTCACCTCTTGAAATTTCTCTTTCGTTTTGGCTGCAGATAGTCTCTTTTTGCATTCCTCTCTGACAGTGTCCCTGGCTTCCGTCCAGAGTTCTTTTGGCTCCTGGTCAATTAGGCTTAATATCCCAAAGCTATTTTTTACATTATCTTTACATTAGACAGGGATATTACACAGGTTGTTTTTGGCATTATGGCATAATGGTTTAGTATTCTTCTTTAGCTTTACTGTAATTTTTGATATTAGTAGTTCAAGGTCTATACCAAGTTCTGCTCTTAATCTTGCTTTTGCAGACAGAATGGAGCTTCTCCATCTTCTGCTTCCCATTATGTAGTGCATTTGAATTCTATATTGGCTGTCAGGTGATGTCCATGTATTCAGTCATCTCTTTGGTTACTTTAAAGAATGTGCTTGCAATTTACAAACTGTTGGCCTTGCAAAATTTGGTCAGTTGCTTTCCTGCTTCATTTCTTGATCCTAGGTCAAATTTCTTCTTCTTCTGCCTCAGTAGTTGGAATATAAACTTAGATTATGGTTATACTGATGGCTTTTCCCTAATGTCTTATTGACATGATAGGATCAGACTTTGCATTATATCCCTTGACTGCTTTTCCTACATCTCTCCTCACTATTAATGCCACCTCATTTCTTCTTAGATTTTCACTAGACTGCCAACAGTCACTCAGAGGACCTTCTTATTGGCCACCCCTAGAGTGTGGAATGACCTGCTGGAAGAGATTCAACAGCAAAATATGCTGTCTGAATTCAAAAAAGTACTAAAGATCTGTCTATTCCAGCAGACCTATACAATCTATTTTTAATTATGATTTTTTTAGTTGTAATATATTTTAGTTACAATATATTTGTATTTTAAATGGTTTTCTGTGTTTTTAGTGTATTTTAACCCGTGATGTGTTTTAATTATATTAAATTTATGTTGTACACCGCCTCAAGCCTTGGCGAGAGGTGGGTAAGAAATAAAGATTTATTATTACTGTTGTTGTTGTTGTTGTTGTTGTTATTTTCCTGAGAAAAACATTGTGTAATTAATTATCTGACTCAAAGTGTCACATTCCCATCCCCTTTAGCTTTCTCACCCCAAGTATTACTTTTTTTTATACACTCTGTTTGTTTGTTTTTAATTATGTTTAGCTTCCTCTGATTCATGCTTCTCATATTCCATGTCCCCATAATCTGCTGTGCAGCTTCAGACTTTTCTTTTACCTCTGAGTACATCAACAGTAGAAGGTCCTTTTGGCTTCAGTCCAGCTGCATTATTAAGTACAGCACAACTTGTAGTTTCTGTCACTGTACCTCAGTAGCTTCTTAAGCACTGTCTGAGTGGGAGTTACATCTTCCAGCACTATGTCTTGTTTCATATTGGGTTGTCTCCTCATAGACATTCTAAAGGAGGTTTACTGTGCCTCCATTTACAGTATTGATATTGCCAGGGGTGTTGCCATACAGTGCAATTATAGCAGCTTGATTCCATTTAACTACCTTGGTTTCACCTTATGGAAACCTGGGATTAGCAGCTTCATGAGATTGTTAGAATTTTCCGGTTCACTGCCCTGAGCTACAGCACTGGGGTTCTCTGGCATGGAAATCTATGTATCTCACCAAATACAAATCCTAGGATTCAGTAGGGTGAACCCATGAGAGTTAAATTGGTAACAAAGTGCTTCAGTTGTGTAGTGTGGATACACTCTAGGGATTCATAGATACACAATGACAAATTGGAACCAGAAAGTGCAGAAGAGAGTCCAGATGGCTAAGCATACATTTTTAGTTAAAGCATTATAAGAGTGTATTCCTCCTCTAACTCCCTGCCTCATACTTTTGCAGAACATGTCTTCTTTGGTAAGCATTCAACTCCTTATACTAGCTGCAATCCTGTATGGGATTTATGGAAGTGTAAGCAATACAGTCACTGCGAGATGCAGTGAATCCCAATCTGTTCCACCTATCCCCAAAAACTTAGGAGCGGTTGCTGTGAGCAATGGGGGCCTGTTCCCCTGTTGCTCAGGAAGCAGATGACTGCCATTTCTACCCCCTCCCATGAGTGATCTCCAGGCAGAAACAGAACACTGTCACAATTCCCCTTGCGCCAGAGATTGTTCACGAGGGCGATGAGTGGAAATGTCACCAGCTACTTTCCAGTTGACAGGAGAACAGACTCCCTTTGATCAGAGCAGCTGCTTCCCAGTAAGTGGGGACTGGGGGACTTTCACAGTCCCTATGTAGCCCTTAAACTGGAGGCTCCATAGGGATAGTGAATATGTAACAGTCAGAAGTGCATAATTCTGGGTTATGAATGTCTAAGTGCGATAGAGGATTCTGCCCAGAGTTTTGTCCAATCACAACTATGTGCCAGTGCCAAGCATTTCTGCATAAGCAGGTCAAGGCACTCAGTCTTCACTGACTGCCTTTACTTAATGCATTCCTCTGTATATCCCAGTGCTTCTCAAAGTGGTGGTCCCTAGACTGGTACTGGTGTGCAAGCCACTGGATGCCAGTCCACAGAGTCTTTCCAGGAAAGAAAGAAAAAGCTGTAGCCGATGGGCACAACTATAGTCCCTGACATGTTACAAAAGAAATGCCAGTTTTCCACATGTGTTCCTGGAAAAGTTTGTGCTCCATATCATTATGTGTTGTTTTTGTTATATTTGTAACCACTTATTAATCCATTTGAAATTCAATTTTTTTTGGAAATTATATCAGCTTCAATTTCACATTTACGGTTTTATTTCAACATTTTTTGTGCCAATACTTTTCCCTGAATATTATACAGTTTTCCACAGCAGACAGCCTGAGAAGCACTATTATATCCTATACTGAAACAGAGGTGCCTTCAATCTCAGGAGAAGTTTTATTGAAGCAATGGGTATGGTGGGATCAGTAAAATTACATTTGAAATATGTTTAGGGTTTAGCTGAGACAGAATTTCAAGGATTCACTTTTCAGAGCATTTCTATTTTGAGAAAAGAAATTGTTATGCGGCTTGCCAGAAGTGTACCAGAGCTTGGAATGAACCGGACTGGTAAGCAAAAACAAATACATCATCAGTTTGGAAATGAGTTAGGCTATTAAACAAAAACAAAGGATCATTAATTTGGAGAATTAAGGGATGCCATAAATTCTGGAGAAAGCAGGGGAAAAAGTCTGACTAATCCCAAAGCTAGATAACACATGGGAACAAGAGAAGAGAGACATCTTTAAAGGTTTTGATGGGAAAGCCTAATCTGTGAGAAACTCTTTCGAACATGAAAAGGCTTTTGCTGTCTTCCAATACTCTTTATTGGCCTGGCCAGCTAGTAGTGGTGATGGCGGGGAGGAGGTATATGAATGAATGTGAACTGATCAGTATATTTCATAATTCAGGTGATCTGAACAATAAACCAGTTGGTGCCTGTGGTATTGTTGTCTGCCTTGTCTTTCTTGGAGTTGGGTGCATAAAATCTAAAATACGAAGCTCTCTTTGTGACAATCGAGAACCCCACCTTATGCATGCAGAATTTCTTTCTGCTAGTGCTAATGCCATATACAACCCATAACCAATTGTTGTATTACAAAATACTTTCAAGGGAGAAATAGAATCTGTATTAAAATAAATTTGTTGAGCCACTTATAGCAAAAAATACTGTCAGAACGCTACAAGAGGACCATAGTGAGAGTGAGATGAGATGGGGGACAGATCTTTAATTTGTCACTGAAGTCCCTCTAAAGATGTGCTGAGGGAGGACTCCTGTTTTGTTTCGCTTTGCTTTGCTTTCAGTTGGATCTTAATATATCTTTATTTACATGAGGGTATAATAATCGTATCCATCAAATGCCAAGAAACCACCCAAAATAACTCTCAGGATGCTAAGGGACTGTTTAATCTGGTTCTTTAAAAATGCATAAGATATGTCACTTTTCAAAGCTATAGTCTTACTCATATTCTTTCAATTGGTCACAGAAGATGTGTTTAAAGAAGGTATTAAAAAAAAAAACACTACGATGAGCAGTTTAGGAATTTAAATAGTAATTTGCCTTATTCCACAGGTATCAGCATCTCTGTTACACTAAATGATAATCAACAAACTCCCCAGATCTTACCAGTTTTCTCATAGCAAACCCTAGTATTCCATGTCTCATAACTTCATATTGCCCATGGTGCAAAAAGGAGAGCACAACAGTAAATCAAGTAGTATTGGGCTTTTATTGCCTAACTCATTTTAAATCTCCTCCTCTTCCCCCCTCTTTTTTTTTTGCTAATTTTACTATTATGTTGCTTGCATTAAGAAAATTAAGAGTTAAGAATTCAAATGTGAGGTGTTTCTTTTCTATTTAGCTGGTAGAAGAAAGATACAAGGCATGAAAATTTAGCTTGCCCTCTTTTTACTCAGAAGTAAGTTCAACGTATCTTATTGGGATGCACTCCATGGTAAGTTTGCATTGGGTTACAGCCTTAACTGTAACCCAGCCATTCCAGATGGATGCCGTCCTGTGATGGACGGGGGGTTAACGGTGCCCAGAGCAAGGGGGGGTGACCAGCAGGGGAGGAATGACCAGCAGTCAGAAGTGGGCGAAACAAGTGGGAGTGGGTGGGGAGGGGTAAGTGGAGGTGGGTGAGGTGAGTGGCGAGTGGAAGTGGGTGGGGTGACTGGTGGAAGGGGGCATGCTGAGCAGCAGAAGTAGGTGGGGCAAGTGGGGGTAGGTGGGGAGGGGTGGGCAGAGGTGGGCGGGGGGAACGGTGGGTGGAAGTGGGTGGGGCAAACAGCCGTGGGGCAAGGCAAACGGAGGGCGGAGGTGAGTGGAGTGAACAGCAGTGCGGGGGCAAGCAGGGGAATTCTTTTTTGCACCCCTGACATTGGTGCCCAGGGCAAGCACCCCAGTTGCCTCGCCCTAGATCTGCCTCTGATGCCATCTTTACCTCACTTCAGGAGAAGCAGATTAAGCATTTCTTGCTTTTTAAACAAAAGATTTCATTACACTAAAGGAAGATAACTAGAAACCTATGACCCATTATCCGGTTAGTTCAAACCCATATGTGAAATTCAGCTCCTTCCTTAATGATTCCTGGCTCTTTCTGACTGCTCTACATCCTGCTTGGCTTGCCTTTTCACAGTGTTTAATGGGAGTGGAAAGTATCACTGGCAGACATCCTATGTCGTCGGCATCATGCAGATCTCTGCTCATCTTGTAGTCCTTCATCACCCGCTACCAGAAAAAGTGGTCAAAGACAAGGAGGATAACACTCCTGTAAGCCTCCAGGAAGCAAGAGGTGCCCCAAAGCAAGGCGGACAGCCAGGCTTTTTTGGAAATAAGTGTGGAAAATGGGAATGAACCTCCAGTCATTTCTGGCTATGGGGGGATGGGAAAAATGAATAAAGTGTATTTTTAAAATTGAAATTGAACTTCCAAATATTTGAGGGGAGATGGAGAAGTTGATACCCTCCCACCTAGAACGTGCTGTGGGCTGTTATGTATGCCATAGTTCTCAAGGCCATTGTTCTGCAGACCCACCCAAATTCCCTGCCCCATTCAAGTGGATAGAGCACATTCCTCCCTTTGCCCTGCATAGTTTTGTTGTGTCCAGTCTTCTCCACCCTTCCTCATTCTTTTGCCTCCCTACACCAATTACCCACATCCAATTGTCTATGCAAGGAAGCTACACACCACATTTTAAGCACCGTAAAGATTCTTTGGAGTTCCTTATTAGTCTTTTCTCTCCATTTTTGTTTCTCTTTTTTTCCTTGTCCCTGAAAGCTGTTCTCCAATTTCCACCCTGTCCGTAGATTCCTGTCTCTCAGGCTCTGGTCTATTCTGTTGCACTCTTCCTGCAGCGTTATTGTCTCTTTTTGATTTTATTATGATCAGCTTTAATTGCTGTGAATCCTTTGAATCAGGGGAACTTACATATATGCTGACTTACCAAGTTACCATTGTTTTTCACACATTGGTGGGAACTGTGCAACCCAGCAGATGTTGTTAGAATACTGTTCACCATAGACTAGTATGGCTACTGCTGCTGTGAACTGCAGTCTAGCAACACATGAAGAGCTGCACTTTTCCCATCCCAGACTGAGGCTGCAATCCAAAAATCCCTTAAAACATAGCATAAATATCTGCATAAGGAGATATGCTACACCAGCATTACAGAAACACCATCTAAAATAGCAAGACTGTGCAACACAATGCACAGTGTACAATCACAATGCACAACTGTGGTATGCAATGCACAAACACATTGTGAAAACACAAGACACAACCATGCTGTACGTACAACTCTGCTTCTGCCAACACCAGCAGAATATGTTCGTTGCATTGTGGCAGATAATTCACCCTGCATACATACCTGGATCTGTGCATGACTATGTCTCCTCTAGTTGGGACTAATAACTGGGCTTAGGGTTCATTTCCTTTACTTCCTGTGGCTTATTTTTATTCATTAGTTATCCTCTATGAAGTTTTTATTCCAACAATTCACTTGTCCTCTCTCCTTTGACAGAAACTGAACATTCTTGAGTTACTATTCCAGCTCATCAGATCCAGGTCACCAGTTTCACTGCAACAACACAGTGTAGCACCAATGGTAAAACAACTAAGATTTTCAGATTTTATAATCTCTCTAGGAGAAATGTTATTTCATTAAAATCAGTTTGTACCATTTCCATTTGTCTAATATTTTCTATTCTCATTATCAAACATATCCTAAACGCGTGTCAGTTCATTGTCTACTTTACATGTCCATAATATCTGCACAGCTGTTTAACTTGATAAGTAAAAATGATTAATTTAATTATGCAAATGTAACATTACTTGTTTATTTCCTAAATGGCATCAGCATTGTGTGACCTACATGCATTATGCTTCTCTAAATGAATTCAAGCACGCAAGAAAGCTTGTATGTAGTGGTAAATTTAGGAATTTAGCACTACACATGTTTAAACATAACTTCTTTAGAAATGATTTAAAATGATGTAATTATTTAAAAACCCTACATATTTTTTTAACACTCTCTGTGTTCAATGTTAGCAATTCAGCTTATCACATAAGAGATACCCAGGGACTTCAGTTTGTACATCATTCTGTTGTGTGTGTGTGTTTGTGTGTGTGTATGTTTTTAAGAAAATATTTTAAAATAACATGTGTATAACCTAGAACATCAATAAGAAAGCAAACAAAAAAAAATCAAGTAGTAGGGGAAAGAAGCTATAATGATCCCAATTAATGTTATACTGGCTACACTAAAGCATAATGAAATAATACAAGTTATGTTAAACACAATACCAGGGTCTTTGATTTCTTTCCCAAGTACAGTTTTTTTTTCTCCCCCTCCTCCTCCTCCTTTTCCAAAATAGATTACACCAATGATTAAATGATTCAATGTGACCTTCCCTAATTGAGGATTTCTTGAGCTTGGAAGCTTCATTTTAAGACTGGATATACTGATTGCATACGGAAACCATCCCAACTCAAGCAGTAGCTCTATGACCTTTTGTGCCCCAAAGCATCACCCACCACTGTTCAGGTATGGATGGTTTCAGCATGTCATGATATCTAGTCTTCTTATAAAGAACTTTCCAAATTCCACCCTCTATTTTTCTTTAGAAACTTTGACAGATGACATATATATTCACCT
Organism: Cyclura pinguis; assembly: GCA_030412105.1. Taxonomy (NCBI): domain Eukaryota; kingdom Metazoa; phylum Chordata; class Lepidosauria; order Squamata; family Iguanidae; genus Cyclura; species Cyclura pinguis. Next base: position 128,489,955 of record CM059599.1, read on the forward strand.
TGCTGTGCTTCCATTCATTGCATGTATCTCTCTCCGTCTGTCTCTGTCTCTGTCCCTAAGATCCTAGGTTTGTTTCTTGACAAAGAACACCAGGAGTGAGATTTTACTGGCATATGACCTCCTATGCAATTAAAGTCACACGGAAGTTATGACTACATATACATATACCGTATTTGCTGGCATATTAGACGCACTGGCATATAAGACACATCCCACTTTCACGGGGTATTTTTCAGGAAAAAAAATTAATTCCCTGATGAGGGGAATGAAAGGAGTGCTGCACCAGGAGAGGAGGGGAATGAAAAGAGTGCTGCACCAGGTGAGGAGGGGAATGAAAAGAGTGTTGCCCGTTTTTCTTGGACCCTAGGAGAGTCAAAATGCACAGGCGAAGAGGAGATGGTAAGGAGTGCTTCACTTAGATTCCACTGCCCCTTTCCTTCCTGTTTGCCTGGGCAAGGAGCACTTTGGCTCCCGAGTCATTCCCTATGTTTTTAGCATTACCGTATTTGCTGGTGTATAAGACGCACCCCATTTTCGAAGGGTATTTTTTAAGAAAAAAAGTACATCTTATATGTCAGCAAATACAGTACATCTTCTCAGCTATAAGGTGCTGGAGCCCGAATCTTTGGCTGAACTATTGGGATGTCACAGAATATGTCTACAAACATGTTCACTGCCCACAATTAGCATCATTTGATGAGGAGAGTGAAGCCATGCTTTCTGGGCCTGCTCCTCTCTCATATTCTCGTCACTAGATTCCAACATCCTCCATACACTGGAGGAAAGAAAAGGTAATTTGAAAGTCTGATATATTCCTCCATGATTTAGAGCTCTATGCAAGATTCTAAATGCAGTGCTAAGCTAAATGACCAGAACAAACTCTCTGCTACAACATGAAGCAAAAGAGAACAGGAAAGCCAAGCAATGGGAGAAGTGTGGGACAACCGACCATGTGATTCTAGTTGCATAACAGGGCAGGGCTGGGCAGGGGAGGAGAAACCCAGAACGGGGCTCCTAACTCTTTTGATAATAGGAAGTTTGCAAACATTGTTGCTTTCATGAAAGCAAATAACAGGTAAGTTTGATTTGGCAGACAACCTTCATATAAGAAAAGGGTAGCCCATGGTAATAGGAATAGTAATAGAATGGTAATAGTAAGGAAGGCTCAGAGATGTAAGGCCGCTAGAAAAAAAAAAGAAAAACCTTTTTGACCAGAAAAATATCTGCCACTCTACTGTGAGGCAGTAGACTCTATCATAGAATTTTTGTATTTAAAAATCCCTTTCTTCACTTGGTATAACTTTGCAATGATGCCCAGAATGGCATAACTAATCTATCTTCACACACTGTTCATTACTGGAAGATATATAACTAGATGAAATAATTTTAAAACTAAGAAGTTACATATACCCAAGGTTTGGATCATTGCGTAGGTTTAACAAAATAGTGTGACAATACTGTCTGCATTATAAAATGCGTAGTATACTTGCACAAAGAATATTTATTTCTGTGGCAGTCTGATTTTTTAAAAACAAAACAACTAAGAAATCCAGCATGATAGAAACCAAGAGAAAGAAAATAGTTCTGAAGCATTTTAGTTGATGTTCCTGTATTGATTTCGGCAAACAAAAATATAATACTGATATTAAACTCTACATATTATTTTCAGTATTATAATATAATTGATTTATACTTTTCTGGTATTTTATATTTCTGACTATAATGCATTTTTCAAAAATACAAATGTTTTTACAGTTTCAGACATTTAGCTGCAATGCTAAAGTGTTTGCCTTTATGCCTTTCACAATCTAGCAATGCAAGTCAAAAATGTGAAATGCTTTGTAAATGAACATACGGCCTTGCTGGACTTTTTTTGTATTCCTTCAATGTTGACACACATGCTGTCAAAGCAACTTTTACCAATATTCATGAGGACTCTAACATCATAAATTCTTCCACTATACCTCTGAAGGCAAATGGAATTCTGCATTACGAGATTCTGGGCTATGAACTATCACAGCACTATGACAGATCAAAAACTGTGTCCTGTGAATAAAGATCAGATTATACCTTGAGAAATCCTGCTAGATATTTTGCTGTTATCAATGCTAGATAGCAAACTAGACCATATGTAAACTATGTCACAGGAACATAGAGTAACAGGTCACACTGTTGTCCATTGTTTAATATCTTCAGCCTGGGCAGGCCTTTCTTGACACTTGCTACAGGATACTTTCTAAACTGGAGATGCCAAAGACTGAAGCTAGGACCTTCTGCATGCAGAGCATCTGTTCTTTCTTCTGAGACCATTTCCGCATTACACTGTTATAGTGTTATTATTCCACCTTTTTTTTTATAATTTTATTAAAGTTTCAGCAAATAAAACAAACAATTATCTCTGCAATGTTTACATGCAATGTTACTTCTTCCTTTCCTTTCTGGATTACAATTATTAATATTTCCTCTATTTGTTATACCGCATATCGCAATAAAATGTTAGTAGTCAAACTCAATTCGTTAGTTCCTGCTATATTTCTCTACTTTACTTGTTACATGATATTTCTATGATTATTACCCTGTACAGTAATTGATATCATGAATTATGCATTGCTTTCTGTCTACACCCAACCCAAATCCGTAACAATCTTCCACTCTTTATTAACGTCTTCGTCTGATTTCCCTTTTAATCTTTGTGTAAGAATGTCCGCATTTCTATTTTCCATAAAAGTTGTCCACCACTGTTCAATAGTAGGTATAGTTTCATTTTTCCAAAGTCGTGCATACTCAGTACGGGCCGTCGTCACCATGTATAGTATAATTCTCCAATATTTCTTCACTGACATTCCATCTAATATGTGTCATGTTTAACAAGTAAAGTTCAGGTATTATCCCAAATTGAATCTTCAAAATTGAACATATTTTCTTATGTATTTCTTTCCAGTATTTTTCTGCTTTGGGACATGACCACCACATATGAAATAGTGTACCCGAACTCTCTTGACATTTCCAACATTGCCCTGTACCCGTCTTATAAATTGTCTTTAATTTTTCTGTACCATCTATGAAATAGTTTATAATTTATAATAATTTTCTTTTAAATTTTGAGCAACGGTAAATTTCCGTGTTCGTTGCCAACTCTGTTCCCACCATTCTAACTGTATTGGATGTCCGACATTTTGTGCCCATTGTATCATCGCTACTTTAACTGTCTCCTCCTCGCATTTTTGATGTAAAATTTCTTGATATAAATGTGCTAATAAGTGTGGTGGATTTTCTCTTAACAATCGCAATAATTGGATTTGCTCCTTTTGTTGTATTCCATAAGTTTGTACGTCCATTTGAAATCTTTCCTTTAGCTGCCTGTAGGGAAACCAGCTTAATTTTATTCCTTCAATTTCCAATTTCTCTTTTGATTTCATCTTCATACCTCAATCTTCTGTCATTTCTAGTTAGTCTTCATATCGTAGCCATTTGTCTGTATCTGTCCATCTTCCAAAAAAGGCTTCTTGCCGAGAGACCAAGTTGGGTAGCTGTCTTATGTTCTTCTTCTTGTATTCGCTCCATATTTTAAGTAACGATTTCCTTACGAAATGATGCGTAAAATCTTTATCTATTACTGCTTTTCCATAGAACATATAGGCGTGACATCCCATTCTTAAATCAGCTCCCTCTAACGCCAGCATTCTCATATTTTGAAGATTCATCCAATCTTTTATCCAAGTGAGTGCTGCTGCCTTGTAATATACCTGTAAGTCCGGCAGGCCTAGACCTCCTCTCACTGTTAGGTCCGTCATAATTCTCCATTTAATTCTTGGTTTCTTGCCTTGCCATTTAAATTTAGTTATGTCTCTCTTCCATTGAACAAAAGGTTTAATATTTATAATGATAGGTACGTTTTGAAAAAGATAGTTCATTTTTGGAAGAACATTCATTTTTATCACTGATATTCGTCCCAACAGGGATAATTTGAGTCCATTTTGCCAAATCTTGAGTTATCTCCTTCCATTTTTTATCATAGTTGTTGTGATACAATTCATTGTTTCTTTTTGTAATCCAAACTCCTAAATATTTGGCTTTCTGTCCTTTATTAAATCCTGTTGTTTGTTTGAATTCAGCCTCTTCTTTCCCCTCATATTTTTTGTTATGTACACTGTTTTTTCCTTATTAATCTTGAAACCAGAATAATCGCCATACTCTTGAGTAATTTCCATCAATCTTTGAACACTCTTAAGGGGATCATCAAGAAAAAGTACCAAGTCATCTGCAAAGGCTTTGAGTTTATATTGATATTTCTTTATCTGGACTCCTCTTATTGTCGCATCTTCTCTTATATTATCGTTGAGTATTTCTAATGTCGTAATGAATAACAGAGGTGATAGGGGACAACCCTGCCTTGTTCCTCTCAGTACTTCAATCCGTTTGGTACATTCTCCATTTATAATTAGTCTCGCCGTTTGTTGAGAATATATTGCTTCAATCCAAGAAATATATTTTTCTCCCGCTTGTGCTTGCTTGATAGTCGTCTTCAAGAATGACCAATTGACCATATCAAATGCCTTTTCTGTGTCAACAAATACCATGGCTAGTTATTATTCCACTTTCAATATCCTGTGGAATTCTGGGGTTTGTAGCTCTCTGGCTGAGAATTCTAAAGACCCTTCCCTAAACTGCAAACCCCAAGATTCCATAGGATGTTGAAAATGGAATAATAGCACTATAACAGTGTAGTGTGGAAATGGCCTGAGTGTTAGTCCTTCCCTGAGCTGCCAGTATTGCTGTAGATGTACCATACGGTATATACAAATGGCCAGTTCACTCCTTGAAGGCTACCACATCAATTGTGCTACAATTAGTTGCAAACCAGGCCATATAATATTATTTAGGTTGTAGGTGATCCTAAGAGTGGAGAAGATGTGGGAAGCTAATTTAAAACAAAAACAAAAACACAAGGCTGTTGTAAGGTTCTGGCCAAATCTGTCAGGACCCTGGAGCTCCAGGACTCAAGCTCTGAGTCGGAGCCCGAGACCCTGGATACTGCTGCCCCAGACACAGAGCCCTTGGCCCCAGTAGCCCCAGCAACAGAGCCAGGGGTTGCCTCAGACCCAGCCAAGCCAGAAGAGTCAGATAGTGAGGTGCAAGAGCAGGTACCTACTTACCAGTAGCATCGGGAGCAAAAGAGTGCTCTCAGGAGGTCAGAGCGTTTAAATAGGAAATGCCAGGCAATCAGGGTCCAGCTGAGAAAACACCTGGAGGAGTGATCTGGCTATAAAAGCACGCACTCAGCCTTGGGTCGTTGTTGGCTCACAACCGTCCCGTTTGGGGGGAGTTATGTGTTGGATATCTCGAATCCCTGTCTTGCCTCCTGGAACGCTGCCCGACCCGCTGGAACATCGCCTCCTTTGGATCTCGGACTGGCCCTGGTAACTTCTCTTGCTTGAGCTAATTCAGACTGTTCACTGAAAACCTGGCTGTGACGTAACAGCCAGGAAGTCTCCTTGCTGCTAGAAGCTCTTTATTTTACGGCTGCCTTATCTTTTCATTTGCTGTTCGCTGGGAAGGCTCTTTGATTTATTGCCTCATTAGCAAGAGACTTGTTAACCGGTTTTAGGCTGCCTGCCAGGCCTAGGAGCGGACAAAATCATAGGTGCTGAGTGTGGCTGCTTTTAAACATACTGTGATGTGAATGTAATGAACTTGAGCTGTGTTGACTGTGATGGTGAACTGTTGGTCAACTGAACAATGTTGACCATCATTCTGATGAGGCAAAATCTGATTTTGTGAACTTTTGAAGCCAAACTTGATTGGAACGTCCGTATATTTGTTTGACTATCACCTAGGCAACTAAAAAACAATAGCACTTTTTTGGAATACCCTAGTGGTATATTAATAAGTTTGTACACATCTGGTGATGATTCTGCTCATGCCTATAATATCGTTCATGCATTGCTCAGTTCTTTTTGACTGAGGAACTGAGAAGTAGAGTTGATATAAGAAATTAGAACCACAAATCCAGAACAGTTTGAAATAGCTTGAGCAAGCGTATTTGGAAAGGTAGTTTCCAAAGTATATATATGTGTTGTCATGAGACACAATGGGTTGCTTTACAGCAGATTTAGCTATGCATTCTTATCTTTTACAGTCTGGATTCAAAGTGATTTGAGTTTATAACAATAAACCCATATTTTATCTGTTCTATTAATTTGCTTTTAGATTTAAACCTTCTTTTCTGTTTAAGCACATCTACTTGTTTCTTACATGAAGATTAAGATACCCAAAATGTCCAGAAAGCTAAAAAGAAAGGTTATCTAGAGTGGCAGTACCCAACAATAATAGTTTTTTTCAAGCTTTTGGAATGTTGGTCAGAATATACTGGGAGGGTACCAATCTAGGAGATGACTCCCAAGTGTTCTGTAGTGACCATCTATTGTATAAAAGTCAATGTTTGTCCGTGAGTTTGTCTGTCTGTGTCAGGCAGACAAAGACCTCATACGATTGCCTGAGTGACGCGAGAAGACCTCATATGATTGGCTGGCTGTAAAGATTCTATGGAATCCTGAGGTTGGCAGTTTAGGGAGGGGCCTTTAGAGTTCTCAGCCAGAGAGCCCTTGTGTGATAACTGAAGCCCCAGTCGGAGCTGCTGGTGACGAGCAGCAGCTGTTGGTCCCTGTGGCTCTGGCTGGAGATGAGTCCTGCAGCCCAGGAGCTCCCCCGGCTGCCATGGACCAAGCAGGCTTGGACGTTCCTCTGCCTGCTCCTTTAGGGCAACAGGGATCCGATTCTGAAGATGGTTTGGAGCCTGTGCCAATCAGCCCACAAACAAGGCGGAGACTCAAGAGAGCCGAGCAAAGGGAGGCTTCCTTGATTAAATTCAAGAAGCAGTGACTAGCCACGCCTGTGTCTTGAGCTATATAACTGCCTGCCTGGAAGCTTTCCTTTGCTTGTGGCAAACTTCTTTCAGGCCCTCCTCTTGCCTGTTCCTTGCTTCCAGCATCTGGCTCCTGATACCTTGGATTGATCTCTTGGCTCCAGACCCCTGGCTTTTGGAACTCTGACTATGGCTTTTGCTCGTTGCTCTGGCTTAGGTAAATGGACTTCCCTTGAGTAAGTGCTTCCTTGACTCCTCCTGGCAGGACTCTGCTAGCTCTCCCACTCCTTTCTCTGGGCTGTTTCGCCGCCCGGGTCTCTGACCCTGACTTCTTATGCCTCAGGCTGGTTGCTATGGATATGAGGCCTACCATCAACAAGAATGCCAAAAAATGTTTGGGAGGCATGTGTGAGAAAAATTAAAGTGACATACACAACATAGTTACAAGGTCTTCTTGCCTCACACAGTAGATAGCATGGGTTTGAAATTAAATTTGAAATTCCAAACAAAAAGTGCTTCCAGAAAAATGTAAAGCCATTGCACAAATCCAACAGAAAGCAAAAAAATCAAAAGCCAGTACATCAATGTCTCTAGAGAACACAGATTGGATTGGGGACTATGGGGAAAAGTTACAGGTACTGGAATAGGCCGGTTGCTATGGAGACAATGCCTAGCAGCAAGGAGGAGGACTGTATTCCCTCAGGAACTCAACCTTTGTATTTTAACAACTCTGAATACAGATTGCATTGGCAAATACGGGGAAAAGTTACAGGTACTGGAGAAGACAGTTGAGTTTGTTCTTAAGAGGCAAATAAAATCTCGGGCAACACTGGGTAAATACACTAGTATTATATATAACTATTTTCCCTTGTGCAGCTGTGATGTGGAGGAGTTAAGGACATTCACAATATTGTGTTGTGTAACTTGCAGGGCAAATAATGCTACTTTATTATGAGAGAAGAGGAGAAGATAAGCTAGAAAGGAGAAGAGCCTGTTCAAAATGTGACAAAGCCTTGCTGCTTAAATGTCTGACTCTACATTTGGAGGACTACTTCAGCTAGGGACACTGGTGCTTGGTTAGCTAACTATTTCAATAGCACTGCTACCCCAATCACTTCCAACTATAATTGATGAGATCATAAAATTGTGCTGCTATATTATGAAAACAGTATATTTGGCATGTTTGTATAATGTCTAAATGTATGACTTGCAAAGTAGTAAAATTTTCTTTGCTGCCCTTAGTAGTTACCTTATATTTCACTTCATGTGGCAAGTATAAAACATCAGTTTTAACAAACAGTTTTGATTGCTGTTCAGTCATACACATTTCCTACAAAATGTAAGCATCACATATTTCCTGCTGAATAACTCTCAGGAAGATCAATATGCAATAAAGTTAATTAGCTCTTTGTACAATATAACTTTTTAATATGCTGACTTATTAATATTTAATTTTGTTGTTTTGGTTTTGGTTTTTGATTTTGATTTGTTTCTTGGTTTTGCTTGTATAGAATTCTACCAGCATCACATTTAGAGGTGACCGCAGAGAATATATGCATAATCTTCCTTCAACTAAAAGAAATACTTGGAAGGTGTCTTTTCTGTGCATGTGATGTGGCTGGCAATTTCTGCATGTTGAAAGCATCCACTACCATAGTTATACTGACTGGGTTGGGGCAGGATCCAGCCAAAATTAACTGTGTGGTTAATTATACCATTAGATTTCAGCCCTACATGAAGGTATTCTGACCTTTGATAATTTATCTGGCAGTAATCTCTATACAACTCAATGGTACTTGCTTTTGAGTAGATCTGTCCAGGACTGCATGGTTAAAAATTAGGTAAATTGCAATCCTATACACACTTTCCTGTGACTAAGACCTCCTGAACTCAGTGGGGCCTACTTCTGGCATGTAACAAGTTTGTTTGATTCCCGGGCTATCACAGTTGTTGGTGCTTCTGCACATCTGCTGCTATTTCCTAGATTTGGTTAGGGGTTACTGATCTGCCTGAATCTTGTTTTAAGCGAGGTGGTGTGGGGGACAAAGACCTATGATTTTTAAAGAAAGAAATTGTTGGGGAATTGAGAGATTTTTGGTAACGAGACTCTCAATCAGCAGAGTATCTTAGTAATTCCACAAAAACGGAAGTTGAACAGATTACCAGTCCCACTTCTATCACTCCACCCCAAACACACTTAACCTAGCTCAAAATAAACACAAAAAACAATTTGGCATATATCTCAGTCCTTTGTTCAGAATCAGGTTGTGTAGCTGCTTGTGGTATTTCAGATGAAGGCAACATCTGCACTTCTAAGAGAGGTTCAACATCTTGCTCTTCTTCTTCCAGTGATTGTAAGATAGTCTCTCGTTCATCTGGAAAGTCTATGACAGTTCCTCTCTTATCAACTCTACTTTGTTCATCAAAGTAAACTACATGCCTGGTAGCAACTTCACCAGTCTTTAAGTTCATTACTCTATAGCCTTTGCTTCCAGGAGCATAGCCAATTAGAATAGTCTGCTCTGCTTTTGCACCTAGTTTGTGTCGCTTCTGTTGTGGTATGTATGAATATGCAATACTTCCAAAGGTTCTAATGTGTTTCATGTCTGGTACTCTGCCATGCCATAATTGGTGTTTGTGTGGTGCCTTTTGTTGGCAATCTATTCTGGAAATACGTTGCGGTCATAAAGGCATCACCCCAAATTTACTGGGAAGATAAGCATCTGCCAGCATGCACTTTGTCATCTCCAGGAGAGATCTCAGTTTCCTTTCAGCAATCCCATTCTGCTCAGGAGTGTAAGGAACGCTCCTCCTGTGCAAAATGCCATGCTCTTCCAGGAAAGCTTGTATGTGATGTGAAATGTACTCACCAGCGCCATCTGTCTGGATAGCTTTAGGTGTTATCTCAAACTCGGTTCTCACCATGACAACATACTTCTGTAGCATGTCTTGGGCTTGATTCTTCTCTTTCAGAAGATAAGTAACACAATACCTTGAAAAATCATCCACAAAAATTAAAGCATATCTGTTTCCACCAAGTGAAGGAACATTAAATGGACCACACAAATCACTGTGAATGAGATCCAGTACCTTAGTGGTTCTCTTTCCAGTCCTTGGATGAAATGAGTGTCTGACTGACTTTTGTTCAACACAAGTTACGCACCTGGTAGTACTCTCATTGTATTGTTGATTCACCTTGATTCCTGTGGCCAAACTCTGGTTCTGTAGTTCAAGAACTGCCTTTGGATCACGATGTCCAAGATGTCTGTGCCATAGGTCAAGGCTGTTCTCATTCATCTGTGCTCTAGCAACATTAGCTTGTTGAGCTGAAAAATGTAACTCATAGACACCATTATTCTCAAATGCTTCTGCAAAAAGGACGTTATCTTTGGTAACTGTACATTTTCCTTGTTTGAAAAGTATTTCAAATCCTTTCTTATCCAAAGCAGACACACTGAGCATGTTGCAGTGTAATTCAGGAACAAACAAGATATCACTTGCTACATTCTGGGTAACTTTGCCATTAGGCAATAGACAGCTTAAAGTGCAGCTTCCTGATCCCAGGATCTGCATGGATTCACCATTTGCACCTTGAATTTTTCTTGTTGCATCTCGATCAATTTTATCAAAATAAGCATCAGAAAATGTGCTGTGATTGATACAGCCAGAATCTATAATCCAACAATTATTTTTCTGCTTGTAGTCATTAACTGCCAGAGTCTGTCCCATTAAAAGAAAATTACTTCCTCTGTAAGACTACTTGCTTGATTCACCTACTTCATGCTGCCTTTGTCTTGTAAATTTCTTACTTGGACAGCTACCATTGGCTGAGGACTTTTTGGGAAGGGTACAGTTTCTTGCAATGTGACCCTTCTTATTGCAGTTATAGCAACTGAGCTCTGATTGGTCCCTAGGCAGAGCTTTGGGTCTGCCCTTCTTAGTGGCCAGGTAATTTGATCCACTTGGTCTCTGTGTATGATCAAAAGGGGAGGCCCCTTGGTCAATGCATTCTTCTCGTAGTTTAGACATAGCTTCATTAAAGGTTAGCCCTTTTAAGTTTTGTAAGAGAGAGATGAAGGGATTGAACTCTGATCCCAGAGTTCCAGTCAGGAAACAAACCTTTTGTCTATCAGAAAACTGGAATCCACAGGAATTCAACTTATCAAAAATCATAATCAGTTTGCTGATATAAGCTTCACAGCCTGCTTTAGTATGAAGGCGAAGCTGTACAAGTTCCCTCATCCAAATTGACTGAGACTTTTCATATGAAAGACCATAAACTTCTTTAATTTTGTCTAACATTTCCTTTGTAGTGGTACAGTCTCTTACATAAAGTAGCTGATTAGCCTCCAATGCATTACCAATTAGGTACTGTGCTGTGGCATCTTTTCTCAACCATTGTTCTGCAGCTTCACCACTTGGTTTTTCTTTTTCAATTGCATCAAGAACATTATGGTGATTAAAGGCTAACTTGAATTTTTGTCTCCATTCTGTATGGCTCTCATTGGTGAGTCGCACAAGTCTGGGTTTTGAAGCTAGGTCTAAATCTGCATGCAGCATTTTTGCTTTAGTTAGCAATCCCCCCCCCCCGCAAAAAAAGAAATCAGCACCTGAAAAGGTAAAAGGTAAAAATTCTCTAGTTAGATGTGTGTTTCCAAACAGAGGGGAAGCGGGGGGGAAAAAAACAGCCGCTTCCACGAGAAAGACACAATGCAAAAAATAACTAAAACCTGAAAAATCTGGTAACTGTTCTGTTCTGTGACCCCATAACCTGTTGGGGAATTGAGAGATTTTTGGTAATGAGACTCTCAATCAGCAGAGTATCTTAGTAATTGCACAAAAACGGAAGTTGAACAGATTACCAGTCCCACTTCTATCACTCCACCCCAAACACACTTAACCTAGCTCAAAATAAACACAAAAAACAATTTGGTTAAAAATATAAAAGAATTTACTCACAAAATCTTGTGCATAGTCTACACAGGTTCAATTCTTGAAGAAGGTAGGAAGGAAATTAAGCACTCACATGCTTGCTGAAAATAATCCCTGTTAGGAGATCTCAGGGAATGCTTTCAGGACAAAAGGCGAAGACAAAAGGAAGGAGTAAATGGCAAGAGAACCTTTTTAAGACCAAAGAATGTGTGCATGCTGGAGGAAGAGGTGTTGACCAAAACAAACAGGAAGTTTTCTCTAGGCTATCTCTCTATGCCTACAATAAACATGCAAACAAACTAGCCAGTTAATTAAGTATGCAAAGGTTGCCACTCGCAACAGAAATCAGCCACTATCATTCTTCTTCTTTTCTTTTCTTTTCTGGAGCAGAAAGGCAGTGTAAACCTGCTAAAAATAAAATGAAACATAATAAATAAGGAAAGGATAGAGGTTCAAGCACACAATAAACCTGAAACTGCCTGACAATGGTGCCAACTAGCTTTGACTTACTCAGTTGATATAATTAAAGAAAAATAAAGCAGCCTTCTGCTCCTAAACATAATTGCCTTTATGATGCAAAAGTGATCAGCACATGAGAATAATCAGATTTCTCCTGGCCTCTTTGGTAAGATCAAGGTCAAATTTCTATATGATAAAATCCAGCCCCTGGAGAGAGAAGGGGGAACTAAGCTGAACCTGTGAGTTCCTGCCTTTCCACTTTTGTCTCACCTGTGGGCTCCCCAGTACTATGAAAAGCTTCAGTTTTGCAGCTCCAGAAAGCCTTACCTGGGCAGGTGCAGGGGCACAACCTTCTTCCAGGATTATAGTTCTCTGTACTGGATCTGTTTCGTGGAAGCAGTTGGCACTGGAAGCAAAGAAGTTTTCATTAAAATTCAAGCAATGTGCCTGCAACAAAGCATGTCATAATTAATCATGTTATCCACTACCTCTCTCAACCTTCTCTAGATGATCATAGAATCATAGAAATGTAGAATTGGAAGAGACCACACAGGCCATCCAGTCCAACCCCCTGCCATGCAGGAATACCCTCAAAGCACTCCTGACAGATGGTCGTCCAGCCTCTGCTTAAAAACCTCCAAAGAAGGAGACTCCACTACACTCCAAGGCAGCATATTCCACTGCCGAACAGCCCTGACTGTCAGGAAGTTCTTCCTGAGGTTCAGGTGGAATCTCCTTTCCTGCGGCTTGAATCCATTGCTCCTTGTCCTGGTCTCTGGAGCAGCAGAAAACAAGCCCACTCCCTGCTTTACATGGCATCCCTTCAAATATTTAAACATAGCTATCATGTCCCCTCTTAACCTTCTTTTCTGCAGACTAAACATACCTAGCTCTCTAAGTCTATCCTCATAGGGCATCGCTTCCAGGCCCCTCACCATTTTGGTCGCCCTCCTCTGGACCTGCTCCAGCTTGACCATGTCCTTCTTGAATTGGGGTGCCCAGAACTGGACACAGTATTCAAGATGAGGTCTAACCAAAGTAGAGTAGAGTGGTACCAGTACCTCCCTCGATCTAGACACCATACTCCTATTGATGCAGCCGAGAATTGCATTGGCTTTCTTGGTTGCCGCATCACACTGCTGACTCATGTTCAGCTTGTGGTCTATTAAGACTCCTAGATCCCTTTCACACGTACTGCTATCCAGCCACGTGTCCCCCATTCTATATTTCTGCATTCCATTTTTTCTACCTAAGTGTAGGACCTTACACTTCTCTCTGTTGAATTTCATTTTGTTAGCCTTGGCCCAGCTCTCCAATCTGTCCAGGTCATTTTGAATTTTGATCCTGTCCTCTGGCGTATTAGCAACTCCTCCCAATTTGGTGTCATCTGCAAATTTGATGAGCATGCCCTCTATTCCTTCATCCAAGTCGTTGATGAAGATATTGAACAGCACTGGGCCCAGGACAGAACCCTGTGGCACCCCGCTAGTCGCTTCTCTCCAGGATGAAAAGCAGCCATTGGTGAGCACCCTTTGGGAACGGTCGGTCAACCAGTTACAGATCCACCTGACAGTAGCTCTGTCCAGCCCACATTTTACTAGCTTCTTTGCAAGAATGTCATGGGGAACTTTGTCAAAGGCCTTACTGAAATCGAGATATGCTACATCCACAGCATTCCCTTCATCTATCAAGCTAGTAACTCTATCATAAAAAGAGATAAGATTAGTCTGGCATGACTTATTTTTGAGAAATCCATGTTGACTTCTCGTGATTACCGCATTGCTTTCTAAGTGATTAGAAACTGACTGCTTAATGATCTGTTCCAGGATCTTTTCGGGTACTGACGTCAGGCTGACTGGGCGATAATTATCTGAGTCCTCTTTTTTTCCCTTCTTGAAGATGGGGACAACGTTTGCCCTCTTCCAGTCTGCTGGAACTACTCCTGTCCTCCAAGATTTCTCAAAGATTATAGCAAGCGCTTCCGAAATGACCTCTGCCAGTTCTTTTAATATCCTAGGATGCAATTCATCTGGCCCTGGAGACTTGAATTCATCCAGTGTGGCCAGGTATTCTTGTATCACCTCTCTACCTATTATGTGCCGCATTTTCCCTGCTTCCTCACCTGCTCCCCAACCACCAGGTTGAGTGCTTGTATCCTTCTGGGAAAAAACTGAGGCAAAGAAGGTGTTAAGTAGTTCTGCCTTTTCTCTTCCCCCTCTTAGTAATTCGCCAACTTCTCTGCGCAGTGACCCTATCGCCTCTTTCTTTTTCCTTTTGCTGTGGACATATTTGAAAAAGCCCTTTTTATTGTTTGTAATGTCTCTGGCCAGCCTAAGTTCGTTCTGTGCTTTAGCCTTTCTGACCTTCTCCCTACATCTCCTGGCTACTTGCTTAAATTCTTCTTTGGTGGTTTCCCCCCTCTTCCATTTCCTGTACACGTTTCTCTTAACGCTTAGCTCAGCTGAGAGTTCTTTAGTCAACCATTCTGGTTTCTTCAGATGCCTTCCATTTTTCCTCCTTATTGGCACAGTTTTAGACTGTGCCTTCAGGATCTCCCTTTTAAGGAACTCCCATGCCTCCTGAACTCCTTTCTCTTTCACTATTCTTGACCACAGAATTTCAGCCAGCAGCTCCTTAAGTTTACAGAAGTCCGCTTTTTAAAAATCTGAGATGAGTGTCTGGCTACACTTATCTTCTCCTTCCCACTGAATGCCAAATTCCAATAGGGCATAGTCACTCCCCCCTAAAGATCCAACACTTCTACCTCATTAACAAAGTCATCCCTATTGGTCAGGATCAGATCTAGAATATTTGATCCCCTTGTCGCCTCTTCCACCTTCTGGACCATGAAATTGTCTGCAAGACAATCAAGAAACTTGCTGGACCTTGCTGTCTTGGCAGAGTTTGACTGCCAGCATATATCTGGGTAATTGAAATCTCCTGTTATTACTGTATCTCTCCTTTTTGAATGCGCGGTCATTTGTTTGAGGAAGGCGTCATCAAGGTCCTCAGTCTGGGTTGGAGGTCTGTAGTAAATCCTCACCAGAATATCCCTATTTTTTCTCACTCCCTTAATTCTTAGCCAGATGCTCTTGACCTGGCTTTCTGGGTTTAAGTCACGGATCTCTTCACAGGTGAAAACATCCTTGACATACAAGGCTACCCCTCCTCCTTTCTTGTTTGTTCTTGTTTGTTGTTTTGTTCTACAAAATAGGCTATACCCCTCTATTCCTACATTCCAGTCCTGAGACTCATCCCACCAGGTCTCAGTGATGCCTATCAAATCGTATTTATTTTGTTGTACTAGGAGTTCAAGTTCATCTTGCTTGTTTCCCATACTCTGCGCATTAGTGTAGGGACACTTAAATCCCCGATCCCTTCCTGCAAGTCCTGTACTATAGTTTCTACTCCTCCCACCATTGGACGCTTGTACTACTTGGTCAATATCATTTGGGCCTTTTCCCCCTGTGCTCGCCGAGTCTTTGCTGTGAATAATATTGTCTCCCTCCCCAGCAGAACTTAGTTTAAAGACCTCTTAATCCTCCGTGCAAGACTGTTTGCAAAAACATTCCTGCCAAGTTTCGTGAGGTGCAGCCCATCCCTTGCCAGAAGCCCCCGTTCATGGAAATTCAGGCCGTGTTCCAAAAACCCAAACCGTTGCCGGTGACACCATGTGCGGAGCCAGTTGTTGACCTCTGCTATTGCCCTTTCCCTACGTGTGCCATATCCTTGAACAGGGAGGAGAGACGAAATGACCACCTGCGCACCAAGGTCCTTAAGCTTTGTCCCCATAAGCTCGTAGTCCTTTTCAATGTGGTAAAAGCTGCGCCTCGCAGTGTCATTGGTTCCAACATGAACCAGAATGAGGGGCTCATGGTCAGTGGGCTTGACCAGCCTGGTTAGCCTCTCCGTTATGTGGTTGATCTTGGCCCCAGGAAGACAGCAGACTTCTCGATTGAACTTGTCGGGTTTGCTAAAATGATGGTGATCGGATAAGGCAATACATTAATGTGTGTGAAAGAGCTAGTCTAAGTGAATGAGGATTTGGTTCCTTATTTAAACTGTGCTTGAACCAGTCTGTTTACATTGAACTGCCCAGTCTTACTACCACTGTGTGATAACAAGTAAAACAAGAGTCTATTATGATATGTCTCTAATTCAGTACCTTTACAAATTCTTTTGACATTAGATGTATATGTAAATAAATTAATGACAAAACAGAGATACACTCAAAATAGTTAGACATTTCAGCATCCATCTTTGTTGGTCAGCTCAGACAGAGATCTTAGAATGATTAAGAATGGAGAAAATTCTGAATAAGCTGACATAAATCATACGTGAGGTGTTTATAAGTGCACGATAAATTTTAGCCATGAATTCAGTAGTTAAGTGAGAGTTTACATATTATCTTCCAAGGCATGTTGAATCTGTGTGTAGGCTCTTCGGACTGTGTGGTTTTTCTGATGGAAATGTTTCCAAGTCTGGAATGTAATGGTAATCTAAACTGAAATGTCTGGTAAGTGGTCATGCACATATGTTTGTTGTGATAGCTGCCTTTTAATATTAGAAGCAGGCATGACTATCTCTAGTTCTTTTCTTGCTGTATTGAATATACTGGATACAGCATCAAATATTATATAATCAAATAATATGTAACTGCTTGCAGGGAAGCGTCTTATTGCGATTTGTGTGTGTATTTTTAAAAACTTCTGTATGTTTTTAGAATGATATTATATTGTTTTAATGTGGTGATTTGTATTGTTGTTAATATTTTATTGCCAGGTTTTAATTTATTTCTTTTGTGACCTGCCTTGGGTCCCACTCTAGGAGAAAAACTGCATATATATAAAATAAAGTAGGTATTTGCATTACATTTTTTTAAATTTAATTATAAGAAAAGGAAAAAAACACACAAAAATATATATAAGGTGATAAACATAAAAGTGAAGAAAAAAGATTTACAACCAAAAAAAAAAAAATGCTTACATTTCTATTTCTCCCTAAATCCATTTACATAATATTACTTATTCAACATATTATAAATTATACTGATTATATATTTTGGTTCTATATATCTAAATCTCATTCTCATTATACCCATTGTTGTTATTTATTAACATACTTAACATTTTTTTTAAAAAAAAATTATACTATTAGTAATGTCATTTTTATTTCTATCGTTTTCAAACTAAATTTAACCTATTACTATTGCTAAGTGTACCCCATCCCCAGAGCCAATTATGCCTCAAATTACTCCGCCTTCCAAAATTGTAACTCTTCTTGTGGAGGTGTGACACCTTCCTCTTTTACTAACACTTTTTCCACAAATATCATTCCATATTGCTTCAAAATCACTCCCTTTCAATATTCCTTTTTTGACCTTAATTCCACATGTTAACTTATGATTAATGGCGATTTTCCACACTTCTTTATACCAATCCTCTATTTGAAAATCTCCTTGAATTTTCCATTTTTTGAACTTTTAGATGGTATTCTGTGTAATGAACTAGATCTGGCTACTCATCCTAACTTTAGTGGTGTCAGGAGCTACGACAGCTGGATTAGCAATTATGTGACCCAGGATTAATAGGAGGCAGGCTTAAGTTAGTCCTTACAAGTCATTAGAGGAGCTTTGACATTTGCTTCCTGACAACGAAAGTAAGCTTGCTGACAGCTTTGCAAGATATCACAAACTATAAAGGCAATCACATAATGACGGGGAGGCAGTCGAATTCAATCACAGTATACTGTTTCTAGAATCCTTGTTAGGGGTTCTCTGCATAGTATGATTGCTTATGTTTATTGTCCGTGTTACACAGTCAAGAGAAAGCTATACTCTGTGAGCCAGTTTGGTTTGAGTGTGTTGGAGCTGGACTGGGTTCAAATCCTTGCTCAGCCATGGAAACCTGCTAGGTGGACTTGGGCAAGTCACACTCTTTCAGCCTTAGAGAAAGGCAATGGCAAACTGTCTTTGCATAAATATTGTCCTCAAACCCCATCTGATAGGGTAGCCATAAGTCAGTGTCAGTTTGAAGGTACCTAACAATAGTACTCTGTGGTAAAGATACAACAGTGGAATAAAGGAATGAATTTTGGAAAGGAAGCATAAAACCTGCTGTCTGTCCTCCAAGAATCACTAGGGCAATAACAACAAAGTAAATAACAATTTGCTGCACATTCATAATGCCAACAATTTGCTGTGTGAGGCCACTGCACACTCTGCCTATCAGTAGGACCCCTCCTAGAGAGCTTTCGTATTCTACAATTATAGCACTGCAGTTCCGCTTTAAAAGCTATGTTTCCATTCTATGGAATGGTGAGATTTGTAGTTGCGGAAGGGGCATTTAGAGTTCTAGTGCCTCAACAAATTACAAACCCCAAGATTCCACACGATGCAGCCGTGGCACTTAAAAGTTTAATCACTGTGCTACAACCCTGTAGTGTGAAAGGAACCCTTATCTCCACCACAAAAGTCTACTTCTCACCCCCTATCTGTTGCATAGAGATGATCAGGAATCATACTGAAATGAGATCAACAGCAGGGTATCATGTTTGGGCCATACTGAAAGGCCCTAACAGAAGAACTAATCTTTCCTATGCTTTAAACAGCAACAACAAACTATGAGAGAAATTTTGCCAGAGTTATCTTTTTGCTCCTACGTATTTAGTTTGTGAAGTAATAACTAATTTCAAATGGAATAAAAGCAGCCTCTTAAAAATTATTACAAATACTTTTGGTTTTTTTTTTTTCTCTCTCACAAACAATTTTTGGATAAAGAAATGGGTGTTTTGGCTCATGCAAGTAAAAATTCCTCCCCCCCCAATGCTGTATCTGTATGTACCTGAGTTTATGTAATACGCAGTGATGACAGTTAATTTTCCTAACAGCAGCTCTTCAGTCAAAGAGCTAATTAAAAGTACAGAATTTAAAGTACAGGCAAATACTGCTGGAATACATTAAAGTTTGCAGTAAAATTCTAGTCTATGACTCATGCAGAAGCCCAGTTGCCTTTATATTCTTTAGGCAAAGAGAAAGGGCATAGCCAAAGATTAAATCAAGCTCTTGTCTTTACCTTTACAAAATATTCTTTCTTGCCTGCTTTCCTTTGATATATTTTTTTAACGTGCCAGTCAAAAGCCCCTTGTTAACTCTTTCCCCCAGGAATCCCTTTGTTTCCTTTTGAAACTATATCTTTTCTATTTTCCCAGATTAAAAGAGAACTTTTCTTCATCCAGCCTATATGAGTATTCCTTAACATAATTCTAATGCCAGCTTCCTAAATACTTTTCTAAGTAAGATATTCTTCTTTTCCGTCCCCATCCCCAGCTTTTTCCATCTACGCCATTCCTTTATTCATCAGTGTTTTCTGACAATTTTTCTGTCTCCCTCTCCCTTTTCTTGAAGGACCAATGGTTAACAGCAGATATTCAGTCATCATTTCTATCATTCTGTGTGTACTCAAACACATTTGTAGTGCATGATGCTGTTCTTACTGCTAAGGTCAAATACAGAGGTTTTTGCTGAGGGCTGATTTGCTTGAGCACTCTGGTATGGAGTGTTATGGGTTAGTGAGCAAGAATGGCCATCCGATTTGCAGATAGGCAGCTTTCCCAAATCAGTATTTCACCACAAGCTCAGATCATGAATCGCTGTACTGTTGGAATCCTACAGCATCATTTCATATGTTTCTCTATTCAGTTCCAATCTATCTTTTCAATCATACTGCCCTTTGAGCATGGATATTCTCCTAAATGTTGCTGAACGCATAGAAGCAGATGGTATAAAAGAGGATATTTTGCACATTGTCAAGTCAATATTCATAGTTATATGCTTCTATTTTCATCAGCGAAATATGGCTATGAATGTTGACTGGACAAAGCACGAAATGTCCTCCCTTATATTGTGTCTTTCTTGGGTTTCAGTAACATTTGAGAGATTCTACATGCTGGAAGGCCAGCATCATCAAACAGAGAAACTGAAACTGAATAAAGGTCTTTAATCATTTTTTTCTCCCAAAAAATGACAAAGAAATTAAAAACTTCTTAGGTGTTCTGAGGGGAGGAAAAATTTAAAATGGAAAAAGTCACATCTTGCCTTAAACAGGTTACTTTAGTCTTACTTCGAGCCAAAAAATAAGTAATAAATTATGCTCCCCTTTATGCCAAGATATGGACATGGATAATTATAAACTCAAATTTGTAAGATGGATGTCTTATGTTAATGAACAACTAACTATGGAAAAGTAAACATCTTCATAATACAGTAGTTAATCATGTTAACTCTTATAATAGCCAACTTTGATAAAGTTTTGCATACTTCAGTTTGTTTTTGTTCTTTTTAAAAGGCTTAGACCCAAGCACGGATCAGTTGGTGCACCCATCATCCTTAGAATATAAAATTAGATTGCAATTCTCACTGCATTCACTGCATCCAAGGACCAGCTAAGCTGACACTAGGCCAGCTGAAGCTATCCTGAATCCAAATCTCTCTCATCTGAGGGATGTTGGAAATTATGCACCTTCACACTGGCCTAGCTTTCTGTCAGCACTGTGGCTGTGTCTATCAACACTGAAGCTGGGTGAGGTTTGGATCTGGCAAGACTCAGTTCTTTCGTCATCTCAACCAGTTCCTTCACCATCTCTTTTTTCTCTTAGTGCAGAATTTGGTCCTTAGAGCAGATCACTCTGCTAAAAGATACCTGAGATCAGCTTGCAGAAGAAGGTTCTCCCAGCAGGAAGGCACCTTTGTTGACTGAAGAGGTTTATACTTAATCCCATACAGCTGTTTGGCTTTAAATTAGGTCTCTGCTGCTTGTACTATATACAAAACCTATATATATTTTGGAGACCCAGCATGGCATAGTTGTTTGAGCATTGGATTACAGCTCTGGGAGACCAGGCTCACCCATAGAAACCCACTGGCTGACCTTGAGCAAGTCAAATCTCTCAGCCATAGAGGAAGGCAATGACAAACCTCCTCTGAACAAATCTTGCCAAGTTACCATGTTGGGTTGCAAAATGTCAAGAAATGACTGGAAGGCACACAACAATAATATGTATTTTGAAAGCGTGATTGGCCCTAGTGGTTGAAAAGCTTTGATCAGATGTAACAGTAAATGTAGCATTTTCTGAGCTAGGATATTTTAGTTTTTTGACTATAACATCCAGAATCCCCATCTAATATGGCCACTGAATGAAAAAAACCCCACAACTTTTCAAAGCTATGGTGTATGTTAGTAAGCAAATTGAAATGCCTACCTAATTCTAAGTTTGAAAGACGTTTGTATCAAAGAAGATAAGGGTAATTCTATTATTTAGGGAAAAATTATATGGGAGTAGGACATACTGGTCTACATCCTATTGTTGTTTCAGACTAGAGTAGCAGCACTGTATCAATATGAGTTACCTGTGGGTTGATTTACTATTCAGCAATTTGATTCAATGGGTGTATGCCTGTTGGGATTAACCAACAGGATTGTAGGTCATGTGTTATCGTGGTTACATCTATATCTACAGGGCTATATTCTGGAAGTGTCATTGGAGGATTTATGTTCAGTCTGTGTCTACTTTGCTGTGGAATCTCCCCTCTTTTGGAACCTTTATCATTGTGATTTTTTTTTTGGCCACAAATGCTATAAGGAGCTCCACTTTGGGCAACTCTCAGTTTGGATGAGATGGAGTCAATTCAACATAGGTTTATATCAAGAACCCTAAGTGTTCCAAGAAGCACCTCAAGGGCTATAATAAGAATTGAATCTGTTCTTGCCTCCGTCTCTTCTTTAGGAAAGAAGGCAGCAGTATGCCTATGGCTTAGACTCATTTTCCGGCCAGCCCACCCACTGCTTTTGTCTGCCTGGAAAGAAATGTTAAGTCAGTCCAGTACTTGGTCTTCCAAAATCACTATGTAGCTCAGACTGGGCTTTCCTCTGAATTTCTTGTATCAGCTTTATGATGGGGTTGCTTCCCTTTTAAGGCAGAGAACTAAGGATATAGCCTGGTAAACAGATATGGCCAAGATGGCAAACTGGGGATCAAATAATCTATATGCCAAGCAGTCAGCCATTTCTAACCAAACAGCACAATATCTTTCCCACTCGTTCCCTTATCAGCTTCAGATTTACCTGACTGGATGCTATTTAAATAGTATCCCACTGAAGGAAATAGAGGGAAGATTTCACAAGGTTCCTATGAAACACTGGCTGTGCCCATAGAGCTGAATGGTGGTAGAAGACTGCATTCATGTTTTCTTAGATTGTACATATATCAGTTTAAGATCTAAATGATCCATTTCTGAAGAAGTACAGATTTGAAACATTAAGAGTAAAAGTGATTACATTATTCAATGGGTCAGATTATTATGTTGCTTTTAGAACATCAAAATTGATTAAGTCTGCTATGAAAGTGAGACACGAGTCCTTGACAAATTGCTGATCTTAATGAAAATTTGCCAGACATTGTCTGAATCTAGATTTGTAATTTATAATCTGTATTAGTTGTTAAACTGTTCTTAGTCTTGCTGAGGAGTTAAGTTTCAATTGCATTGTCTAGTATAAATGACAGAGGTTTTATCATTTCAATATTTGTTCATATTGCTTTTCTGTATAGTTACCTTGATTAGTAATCTCATTTTCTGATGTTTATTTTTAATGCAATTTGATGCAATGCTTTTTGTCATGTTTGCAGGAACCTGGTTGGCTCATGCATAATAAACCTCTTCTGTTTTGTTGTGGGGTACCACAGGATTCCCCCCATCCTTCCTCCCCTG
This sequence comes from Cyclura pinguis, assembly GCA_030412105.1. Classification (NCBI taxonomy): domain Eukaryota; kingdom Metazoa; phylum Chordata; class Lepidosauria; order Squamata; family Iguanidae; genus Cyclura; species Cyclura pinguis. The sequence continues at coordinate 128,512,976 of CM059599.1, forward strand.
TTTGAAGTTTGGGTGCCAACAGTATGCTGATGATACTCAGTTCTGTTTCTTCTTTTTACTGGAGTCAGCTGGGGAACTGCAAGTTCTGGATTCGTTCCTGGATGCTATTAATGAGCTGAATGAAAGCTATTAAAATGAACGTGAATTCCAGTATGACAAAAACTCTCCCTCTACTTCCATGCACCAGCTCTGATGTTGAAATCCTGGTTGGGTTGTGTCCAAAATGGAACTGGTTTAAGGCTGGTTATTATTCTAATTAATTAACCAACATTAAACCTGAAGTTCTTGTTTTGGATATAACAAAAAACCATGGTTTAAAGCAAACTAGGATCTCTGTACTGAGGTCAGAGTGTATGGGAAAGAGAGGGGTGAGGGAGGAGCTTATGATCCAATTTTCTTTCCTAGCTTCCTAATTTATGACAGTGGGAGGGAATGTCCATCTAATGTTGACAGACAGCCTTAGTCTCTTCTCCAGCAGCAATACTGCCAATAGCCTTAGTTTGTTTTCCATCAGCAATATTGCCATTTAGAATTTATTTGTAATCCTAGCTCACCATTCAAAGCCACTGTAGGTTTTAGAAAAAAAATATATGATGTCCTTTGAACACATGTCAAGTTATATATTGTACAGAGCTCAGCATGGTAGCACAGTACAAAATGCATCATGGGCTGATACATTTTGAATTATAGTCAACATACTTGTACTGGTAGCAAACAACAGACAATCCAGAATTTTAAACTGAAACAGCAGATGAAGTTTCTTGCTGAATTTAAATAACTGTGTTTCTGTGAAGTCACAAAATATACCAGGGGCTAGCCTTTGCAACTGTTTTTATCTCAGGGAAAATGCTTCCTTCAGTATGAGACATCAACAGCAAAGAAAATATTATATTCAGTAGTAAAGCCACCAGCGAAGTTTCAGATATCCCTTGTTTGTGATTATACTGTATCCTCCACCACAGAACCCCATTTGAATGTAATGCAGTATCAAAGGGAAGCTGGAAATGGCCTCAAGCACTTAGCTGATTTAACCCAGTGGCTGCTCATGAACTGAACAGATGGGGAAGGGGTACCTCACACTGAAATGATGTGGAGCAGAAGCCTTCCTGCTTGGTCATATGCTGCCCGTGAATTAATCTGAAAAACTGATTAACACATGTGTTTGTCACTCACTGATGATTGTTACATCAAGAGATTCTTGCAGTTGTGAATGGACCTTCATTGATATGATGCCATAGAAATACTTTCGTGCCAACCTCAGAGATGATGCTTTTCCAAAATGTCCACTCTCATATTCAGCTGTCAGTCATCATGCGTGCAGTGAAAAAGTATAGGGAAATGAAATTATGTACATACGTGTGAATGATAACAAAGGAAACCGGGACGGTAATTCACCAGGAATTATTTATCTATAAACTGTACTCTTCTTCTCCCGCACTGTATTACATTCACATGCTACGGTGTAGAACCACCCTGCACTAGCTACCTTATTTGACCCTCCGTGTGACTTTATTTCAGTGGTGGGTGAAATGATCCTCTATAAATATGCATTAGAGAGATGTTGTGACTGGCTTAATTAGGCAATTCTTTTAAGAGGCCTGTGATACACTTGCATTAAAATCCTTGCATAACCACATACCAATTATTATTAACAGCACTACGTTGATCTAAAAGGCACTTTGAATAAAAGGAGAACCAAAATAATAATAATAATAATAATAAGATAATCAGTGTGAGTCATATGAAACACTGAGACAAACTTCCCCATGGGAAGTAGTTTCCACATTACTGAAAACAATCCTGTGAGGCTGAAATAAAATGGCAAGCTGCACCATTTAAAAGGGACAGTGACATGCACTGCCACTGCCGGTCAGGAATTAGAGCTGAAGTGCCAATGTTCAGTTTTATTTGAACATACATGATCAAAATAATATTCTGTACCTGAGAAGCAATACTCCATCACCATGGTTTAATGCATTTTTAAATCCTGTGCTGATATGCCAATCTCTATGAATAAGCTCAGGGTGGGTTGGGAGTAGTGGTACACAAAAGTCATTTAGATATTCATGTGCGCCATTTGATACAGGGTTATGTTCAAAGGGGCGGCTGTGAGGAGGAGGATACAGTATAATCTCAAGCGATGAACAACCTGAAGCTTAGCTAATGGCTTTTCTACTGAATATAATACTTTCTTAGCTGCTGACATTATTGTACTGGGAAGAACACGTTTCACAGTTGATGAATACGGTCTGCTTGGAATTCAGATGGATGCTGAATACACTTCAGTGTTTTGCTTAGCAAATATTCTTACATTGTTTCAGCGCAGGGCTGGGAACTGCCATGCTGCCTAGGACTGATGGGAACAGAAGTCCAATAATGGCTGAGATAATGCACTTGTTAACTGCAGTCGTTTCCCCTTCACACTTACTGGACTCACTCTTTAGATACTGCAGCCCCCACTCCACAAGCATTTCGTGACTGATAGAAAGCAAGGGACATAAGAGAATGGTCTGGCTATGTCCCTATAGCTGGATGCACAGTACTGATATTATCCACTAGGACCTCCACTACATGGCCATGATATGGTGGTGCAGCAGCTAAAAAGTGAGTCTTGGGAGAAATTTGGTCATTGCATGGGATCAGGAAAGAATTCCAACCTCTGTAACATCTGCACCCCAAAAAACTTAGGATTGCAAATCCTACTTATACCACTGTAAGTTACTAATAAGATTCAGACATTATCTGGACAATGGCAAGCATCTCTCATATGTTTGACTGTATCTGTTTCAGAAAAGTTTTCACTTGGTCCATGAGGGTGGGAATAAGGCCATTTCCGCATGGGGTGAGGGAATCGTCCCGCGCCGCTACTTACCGGATCTTTTGGCTCCCTGGTCCGGTCCAGGCTGCTCCGGAGCAGTGCGTGGTCGTCAATCCGCTCTGCTCCGGTTTCCAAAATGGCGGCTTCCGGTTGATTGTGGGTCTCGACCAACTGCTGAAGCTCGCCAGCCTAAAGCCTGCCCTCGACAGATCGCAGGCTCGCATTGGTGCGAGCCTGCGAATCTGCACAAGGGAGCAGGCTCGCAGTGGCACGCCTCGTGCTTTTGAAAGACCAGAAAAATCAGTCTTTCAAAAGCACGCTGGAGGACCACTTGGGGTCGTTCCGGAGCGGACTGAGGTGCGGATCTACAGTAAGTAGTCCAGACCCAGTCCGCTCCAAGGTGCAGACGTCCTCCGTGGAGGATGCACTGCACTGTTTTTATTACCCCATGTGGGAATGGCCTAAGTTGTAGAGCCTTCTCCTATCTCTCTCATTGGGAGATTTACACTCTGAGAAGTTCAGCACTGTGTAGCAAGGACTGTACCTTGTCTCAGATGTGCGATAAATGAAACATCTATTTCAATAGAAATATGAGGAAATAAAGACCAAAACAAGAAAGGAAACATAACATACAGGAGATCTGAGGCTATGAGAGGATTCCATACTTCCCTCTGTTATCTTCTTTCTTCTCACTGTTTTTTGTTTTAGAGAGACTCTCTGGCTCATCTGCCATTTCCTCCCATTTGTCCCATTAGCTTGGCTATCAAGGAAAGGGTTGCTTAAGAATCTTGGCTGGAACTGTCTGCTTCTTGCCTCCTCTTGCTACTGAAACCCATTTATCCCCAGTTCCAGGAAAGGACAGCCAACCACAAAAGTGAGGAGTGAAGGAGAAACATAACATATATCCATCCACCAGTTATGTTTAGTTCATCTGTTTGGAGCGGGGTGTTTCAACTTCCAGACCCTACCCTTAGCCACTGCCATACCATCTTCTTGCAGAATTAAGGGATGGTTTTATTTTCCTTTGCCTTAAAAACCAACCAACCAACCACTTTTGGCACATGCAGTGCTCACCGCGCGTGCACGCACGCACACACACACAAAGAAAGGAAAGAAAAAGTAAAGAGGATTTTGTACAGTTTCCAAGACCTCAGCACTTTTAGCTGCTAATGTAATAGAAGTTGTCAAAGGATTAAGCTGCAAGTTTTATGCATCATTGACTCCAGCAAAATGGGATCCAGAGGCAATCTGCACCTTGTTCTCCCCAGCAATGATATCAGCTATTGGAACCTATTTCTTCTTGGAGTAACGGACTGTCATCCTCTGCTAAGCTATCAAATTCATTTTCTCTTCAAAGCCAGACATTTTAAATGCCTTGATTTTCAACATAAGCTGAAATTAAATTAGTTTTTTCCTTACTTTTTTAAATACTCCTTTTGCTCACTTGTTGCACATTACAGCCAGAATCTGTTGGGTCACTATGCTAGCATAAAAACATAGTTGGCCCTCCACATTTGCAGGTTTGACTTTCATGGATTTATTTGTGAATTTCTCCAACCCCCCCCCCCCCCCCACAGACACTTCTTTCCTGGAGGATCCTTCCCTCTCAGCATGTTTGATCAGGTTGTGCAGCCCTTTAAAAACCCACTTCTGGTACTTTTGCTTCTCCACCAGCAGCTGCCTGCCTAAGGACGGCTCACAGCCTGATTATTCAGCACAACAGACCAGCTCCCAATACCCGACACACTCCCAAAGAAAGAGATGGGTGAGACAAAGGAAGTATAGGACCACCAAGCTGATCCACACTTTTCCCTCACCTTTCCCTGGCCTGATTTGGACCCTAGGTGTCCATTCCCCCTACCATGCTTTGGTTCCCTTCCCACAGACAGCCACACACATTTTGCTATTTGTGATTTTTTCCACTTTTGCAGGGGTGCTGAGCTCCTAGCCTTAGCAAACATGAAGGGCTGACTGTAGTTTCACAAACAGTTACACCTTCTCAGAAGTTGTGCAAGCATAGTCCCTAATGCAGTCCATCGTTCTGCAAGCACAGTTTAATGTTCTGCCCTCTTTCACACTTCTGACTGGCTGGCTGGCTGGGGAGCTAATCAAACCTTGCACAAGGGGTGAGCTCCAGACCCTGGCACCCAAGGCACAGTTGGGTTATGCAACTGTAAAAAATAGCATAACTATGCTGCCATTTATCTAGACTGCGTTATTTTATTCCAACAGGCTTTTAGGAATTAAGCATGATGGGTTTTTAATGGTGTGCTGGCTTATTGATTTTTATCCTCTGCTTTTGAAGAGATTCTTAAAAGGTTTTAATTCTATAGATTGTTAAATTGCACTTAAAAATAACTTTCATGTGAATCTATTGATGGGTTTAAAATTATGTTTTAAAATTATGTTTTAAACATGGTCTCTTTAAAATGCAAAATTAGAACAAATACAGATTTAAAACAAATAAATCTGTATTTTATTGAGAAAAGTGAGAAATGATAATAATCATCATAATAATAACAATAAAAATAAGAGGAGGAGGATCTGGGTTTTGTCCTTTTCTCATTGCCATATGTTCTTTTGTACACAAAGAAGAACCTGTGGTGTTGAAAACCCCATGATAAGTTCACTGTAGAATCTCTCGAAGTCAGAAATGACTTGAAGGCACACAACAACAAATATCCTAAAGGCACCAGCTCCTGTCTGATCTTGGAAGCTAAGCAGGCTCAGCCCTTGTTAGTACTTGGATGGGAGACTGCCAATGAATACCAAGTGCTGTAGGCTGTATTTCAGAGAAAGGAACTGACAAAACCACCTCTGAGTAATCCTTGCATAAGAAGACCCTACGAAGGCCTTGGGGTTGCTATAAGTCAACAGGTGACTTAAAGGCACATAGAGACACAAATATCTTCCGTTTAATTTACAGGAGCTTGGTTTTAGAATGGGAAAAATACTGGTTTAAAATATATAACGATGGAAGCTGGAGGCTAGACTTTGCTAAAGCACATCCTTGTCATCACTGTACCTCTGCTTACCCATGTGTCCCCTGGGCTCAGAGTTTGTGTTGCAGAGCATCATCTTCCTACTCCTCATTTCTGAATGGTTTCATCCTGTCACTATACAAACTCAGCTGAGGCACTGTCACACATTCAAGTTGAGATCACCCTGGAAAAAACAAAATTTGAGCTTTACCAAACAAGAGGGGTGACCCTTTGCCTTGAAGAGAAGAAAGAAGAAAAATGATGCTTAGCAGGATTCAGATTCAGGAATGCAGTCTCTGCAGGGTAGTCAGAATAGACTGGGCTTCTCATTTCTGTAGATCTCAACTGCTGACGTGTTGCATCTCTCAACTGTGTGCCGGTGTTACATGTCTTTTATAGTGTATCAGCTATGCAGTTGTGCAAACCCTTCTGTAAGAGGACATACAAAGATCTGAGCATAGATCCCGAATGTCACCTCACTCAAACTGAATAGACCTTCCATGGTTTATCAGCCTCTGGATTTCTTCAAGGGCACTATGAACATTAGGCCCTCCATCCACTGCAATGCTTCAGAAGACAGTAAAAGAATTTCTATAGAGAACAAGAACAACTTTAGACCGTATACACCAATAAATGTCTCTCTCTTTCCCTTTCTCTTTCTTGATCTTTCTTGCTGATTCGAATGTCCTGAAACACTGGATCCTGACTACACTTAGCAGCCTACAATTAACAATAACCATTTCCATTTGGTTTCAATGTATTTTTAATGGAAGCTGGGGAAAGCATCTGTATTCCCTCACTGGTGGCTTTCCACCAGCAAGCAAAAAACAGGTGCTTGACCTAGAGAGAGTGTTTTCTCTATAATACTCTCTATTTTAACTTTTTTTTTTACTTTAATGTTATTTTAACTGCCTTGGAGAGTTATTTTTATTTGCTCAGTTGATGTTTAGTAGTAGGACTGATGAGAGAGCATCTCCACCTCCATTTCTGCTTATATCTTCAGGATTTACAAAAGTGGTGGGCAATTGCTTCATGTCCCTATGTTGTCTGGAGAAATGTGTGTGTGTGTGTGTGTGTGTGTACTTTCTTACTTTTAAATCAGTAAAGCACTGAAGTCATATGGGAAAACCAGTCAAAGATATTAAGGGATTCTAAGTGAGCCTGAAGTGTTTATTCCTGCCATCTGTTGGTTTGGGTAATTTAAACTTGGGTAATTTCAACCATGCTATTTCAGAAAGTCCTCTAGGAGGAACTAACAGGGCAGCAGGATTAAAATGGCTGGAAAGTCCTGCTCTTTGTACAGGAGATTGTTTGTGGGTCCTGCATTTCAAAAGACAGGTTGCTATTTGTCTAGTCCAAGACCTCGAAAATAAAGAACCCTTTAAAAAGGGCATCAGAGACCTTGACATTGCCCATCAACAATTAGAATCTTGATTTCATTCCCATGAGTCCCCACTGTGTCGAAAGGCAACATATTGTGCTGTATTTATTGTTTTTGTGCCACCATGGTCCCCAAAGCGATGTACAATAAAGTAGATTAAAAGTTGATTATTTAAAAGCAGGTTAAAACCATTTAGAAAGCCAATTTTAAAATCAGTCTTAAAGACCAAAAGCTTGCCAGAAGCTCAGCAGGGATGAAGTCAGCCTGTCTTTCTTTGGAAGGGAGTTATACAAGTTTGGTGGTGAAAGAGATAAATTTCTCTCATGTTCACTCACCAACCCAGATTCTCAGGGTGGTGGGATCCTTTATCACAGACCTCAGATTCCTATTTCTGCCCAGGTTCAGGGTTGCAAACCCACAGTCGAATGCACCTACAATTTAAGAGAACAAAGAATGTAAACCACGCCTGTCCAGGGTCATACACAGAGGGTGCTCAAGAAAGTAGCATGGCTGAAGTAGTTCGGAAGCCAAACAAAAATAGTAGTCTGGGCAAGGTCAAATGCCAGTCAGGAATGGCCAAAGAGAATAGCCCAACGAACAAGCTGGAGTTCAGGAAACAAGAGAGCAGGCTATGTCACAGGATGCCTGATAGAGATTGTTGAACTGTCGTTTTGCAGCAAAGAAACTGTTGTGGCTGTGCTAATTTAGAGTCAGTTATAAATAAGCGCAGCTAGCCTAACTGTCTCAGTGTTGTTGTGGTGTTCCTTCGAGTTCCTTCAAGCCTAAGGCAAATGTATCACAGGGTTTTCTAGGGCCGAGGGTGTGTCACAAGCTCATGGTCACCAGTGCATGCCTGAGCAAGAAATCAAACCCTGGGTCCCAGGGTCACCGTCCAGTGCTCAGCTACACCACAATGGTTCCATACTCTCAGTACTTCCTTTTTAAGGCAGGCCAAAGCCATTCCTGTGATTTTGTTGCTGCCATTTCAGTTTACCATGCTCCAAATGATGAAGCTACCCAGCCTCTAACTCTAGACCTACCTGGGATGTCTAGCCTTTACTTCCAGCCTCAAGCTTCAAGCTTCATGCTGGCACCAAGGCAGAGCCATAAGCCTCCTCTGTTACCTCATCCCCTTCCTCCACTGAGATCTCCCTTAGGTAGGACATGGTTAATTTCTATTTCAGGTACAGAAATTATCTGTAAATTTCCTTCTGTATCAGGGTGGGTAACTGTTGGTGATTAATAGATGCATTGGCCATCCAGTGGACCATGGAGGGCTGGCTTCTGGCACCCTGCCTCACGCTCCAAAATGTTTTGAATTTTTTTTTTTTTTTGCTCTCAAATAGGGATAAATTTCTCCACATCTTTGGCCTTCTCTGGGTCATTTCAATCAAGAGAGGTCTTTTTTTTTTTTTTCCCCGACAGGGAGTGACTGAGAATTCAACTGAACTCATTTCCTGTTGGGAAAAAACCTCTCAAGGGTTTAGGGTGGTTTTTCATTTAGAATGAAAAAGTGGTGAAATTTCTACCCAGTGACCATTTTTTTAGGGGGGGGGGCTTTTAGTTCTCCCTAAAGTCAGAGATGTCTTGGGGGTTCTGAGGGTCACAAAAATGGCCCTAAGGCTGCACATAGCACATGGACTGTGCTTTCCCCACCATGCGCTACCCTTTCCCATACCCAATCTATAGGGATAAACTTCTTTGGGCAATTTTTGTGTAAATCTCTAGTGTCTTCTCTCTCTTTTTGATTTATGTTATATATAACCGGGCCCCATGGGGAAAAAAAGGTCTCTTTGTATCTTTGTATCTTTTCCTACACAAACCAGCCTTCAAACTAGAGCTACCCTCTTCTCATGTGCGTGCACATCGAGTGAGGGGGATTCAATGAATGTTCAGTGCAACCTAGTGATTAACATGCAGCCAGAAATCCATTTAATAAGTCAGAAAGACCTTTAAAAGGGATCTCTTAAACAAAGAACAACAAGGAAGGAAAGCAGCCGTTTCTGTCTGACCCACATGTAAACACATTCTCCATTTCCAGAACAACAGGGGGAGAATTTTTCCCTCGTTCCGGCAGAGATGTCACATGTTCTGTGTAGAAAGGGATCACCGTACTAGTTTCAAAGAGTGAACGTTGGAATGATTACTTATGAGGAATATATTTAACAAGTCGTGTGTCTTGCTGGGTTATTGTTAATGCAGACTTTAACATTTATCCTATATATCAAAGCAACACTTCAACCTTCAGATTCCCGTTAAAGTCCGTGAAAGTCGTGCTGCTAAAATAACTCAGTTCATTGGAAGTGTACCAGTTACCATGCTGGGTGCCTAGCAGTTATGGAAAAGTCACAAAGGGGCCAAAAGAGAGAGAGAGAGAGAGAGAGAGAGAGAGAGAGAGAGAAAGCTTGACAAATATAATTAAGATGACAGTCTACAAAAGAAGTCACTAGAATGGTGCTATAGCTAGTAACTATAGCAACGAACACAACACAAGAGCAAAAGAGAATGAACACCATATATTAGGATGAAAGTGGGACATTTAATAAGGAAACTGAAGGATTGTGCCATGCTAAGAATTGTGACAACCATGATTATTATTAATTTATATAACTGTCTTAATGAGCAATGTTAATTTATGTGCTGTGCATTCCAAAAGACCTGTGAAATGATAATAATCATTCTCATTTTTATAGTTGAGGACTCCAGGTGAGAGATGCAGTCCCAGTCCCACTCAAACAAGTTATGACTACTTCTGCGAAATTCATGGAACACATTTGTTGTATTTAACATATGTAAAACAGCTGGAGAACTCAAAACTCCACACATTTTCCACCAATCTTTTCAACAGATTTGTTGGCGAAAACAGCCAACGTAGTGTAGCAATCTGAGTGTTGGATGAGGACTCTGAAAGACCATGGTTCAAATGCCTGCTCAGCCATGGACACCTTTTGGGTGACCTAGGACAGGTCACATTCTCTCAGCCTCAGAGGAAGGCAAGGGTAAATCCCACCTGAACATATCTTAATGAGAAAACCTCATGATAGGTTCTCCTTAAGGTCACAATTTGAAGGCTCACAAGAACAACAAAACGTTAGCAAGGTCAGGATCTATGGCTTGCCTATAGTCATCCTAAGAGGTTTAAAGTGGAGACAAGGTTTGAACCTAGAACTCTTTTTTTCTTTCCAGTTCAGTCTAAACAAGTGTGAATTATTGTGATATAGCTCCCTGTGTGTGGTCAAGTGTTGTTGCCTTCACTCTACTCGTTCCATTCTTTTGGGGAGCTATTTGAAGTGATTTCTGATACTAGGTCTCTTCTGAAGACTTTTTTTTTTTTTTTACAAAAACCAACCAACCAGCAAAACACCAGGGGCATAGTTTGCTGAAGTGATCCTATACCTGAAAGGAAAATTTTATCCTTTCTGAATTTTTAATTTCATTCCTAGTTATCATAGGGTGCAAGAGTGCCATTTCACGGATGCACTATAGCACTGTAATGCTAAATAAAAATTAAAAAGACAGAAAGAAAAAGAAGAGAAGGATACTTTATTCTTCGGATGTTTCCCAGTCAAAAAGAAACCCTTGTGAAGATGGGAATAAAATGATGCAACATTTTTTTTAAAAAAAATTGCTCTATCAATATCACAACTTCTGAAAATATTTTCCCCTTCAGGAAGAGCCCTTAGTCCAACATTTTCTATACAAAGCCACCACTACTACAAGTGTCAAAATAAACATGCACTTATAAGAAAAATTGAAATGTCCATTCTTATTGGTTCAGAAAGCCTTATAAGTTATATAAAATTTATGATGGAAGCTACCTCTATAAGTCTGAAATTCTGTTGATGGGCAATGACAGTCATAACTACACAAGCTTTAGGCAATGGCAGTAGCAGGGAAGGGCTTGCAGATACTACAGCATCAGAAGAAATGAGGCATAAGAGAAATAAGCTGCTTGGAGCAGGCAGATTTTGTTTGCGACTCCTTACCACTGCTGCACAACCCTGGGTATAGTGCAACTGTGAGCGAATGGGTACCAGTAGGATTATACCTGAAACATCCTCACCTAAAATGTAATTACTTTTCCCAAAGAGAGGTGACCCACCAAATCAATGGGATCAGTGGTTATAGCATGTCGAGCGCTCTACTGTCAGGTCATCTGACACCATTTCATCCTTGATGAAACTGCCTGGACCTGGAGATCCCCAGGTCAGTTGTTTCTTCCAGTCCCACCACTTTCACAGGTTTGCTTGATGGGAACACAAGATAGGGCTTTCTTGGTGGGTGGCCCCTAGACTTTGGAACTCCTTTCCTAGTGAGGCTAGAATGACACCCTCCTAGCTATCCTTTTTTTTATTTAGACAGGCTTTTAGAACAGAATATTTTAAAGGAAAGGGCTGTATGAGGTTGCTATATTGTTTTATACACAATTTTAATTTTTTTAAAAAGTATATTTTTAAATTGTTCTAATTCAGTTAATAATTTAATTCAGTTTTAATACTGACCTTTGCATATGTGTTTAATTATATTATAGTCATCAGAATGTGTGAGCTGCCTTTAGTCTCATTCTTGTGGAAAAGGCAGGCTATAGATAAGGATAAAAATACTGAGATTATGATGATGATGTGTTGACTCAGTGTTCACCAGTTGATTCAAAGGGTCTAACACTGACTGGGGCTAACACTTGGATTTAGGCCCATCATCTTAGGATACAAAACACTGGTTAACTACTTTGTAATGAGATTTGTGAAGTTGTCCTTAAAACACACACACACTCCCGATTCCACCACCCCCAATACAAAAACTATGCTGATACAAACAATGAAAACCATACAAAGACCTTAATAATGAAAACAATTAGCAAATGATATCCACAGAAAAATGCAGCTACAAATAACTTTGAAGTCAACAAATGGTCATTTGCAAATGTACATTTTGTGTAAATCTTTCCACATTCAGTAGATAGCCTTCAGTTCTTTCTCTGATTCTCTTCAACCCCTGTCCCTTTTACAAAATGCACTACTGCCATAGAATGAAGTTTCACAGCCCAACATTCCCCTACAAAAAGTCAACATGGCGTTAGTCCAGCTAAACTAGCCATGCTGCCTGTGCTTGCTGCCTGGCAGAAAATCTCAAAGATTTGACGCAGATGTCATTTTTTCCTGGTCATAACACTGGAAATCCCTCTTAAATGGAGAAAAGAGGGATTGAATTGTTGTGATGGAGCCTAAGGGTGTGCGTAGCAGAGCAGCCCTAGTAACAGTGGTCATATAACCAGATTGGCTCTGTCTGAGCGAAATCGAGCCCTAGTAAGAGGGAGGGGCTGTGGGTGAGACAGCAGAAAGCATATATATACAGGAAGCGTGAATTGGATTCTACCATCCTTCAGTGAGATTCATAGAGATAACTTTAAGTCAGAGCCGTTAGTCAGCTAAAATAGGTTGCCTGAAAAGAGGGTTGTCTTCTCAGTGGCTTAGTGCGAGGCTGAGAAGAAACTAAACTACTTCTGAGTGGGTCAGAATGTGGGACCCTGAGAGGGGAATTATATTTTTGTGCTGGGGGGGCCAAAGGTGTGTGTGTGTGAAAGCTGTATTCGTGAATACTGTGATAATTTAAAGGAGTTAGTTAAACATCTTTGGGGAAGTGTTATTTTGTTTGACTGTTCTTGGAAAACTCAGTACCTTTTTCCTTGTTTGTTATTTTAATAAAGAATACATTCTATCTTTATAATTTCTACCTCAACAGAGTATTTTCCTCAGTTTTACTTTTATAAGCACACACTAAGACCATTTCTGCACTAGCCTGTGATACTGCTATGATTCCACTTTCAACATCCTATGGAATCCTGGGGTTTGAAGTTTAGGGAGGGGCCTTTGGGATTGAAAGTGGAATCATAGCACTATCACAGGTTAGTGCAGAAATGGGCTAAGACAGGTTATCAATCCTTTTTGAATACTCATTGATAAGCTTTTCCCTTTATCCACTAAGGCCCTTTCCACACAGGGCAATTGAAACGATGCAGAGCGACCTCCGACGGAGGTCTTCTGCACCGTAGAGTGGACTGGGGCCGACTGCTTTTTGTAGTTCTGCACCTCAGTCCGCTTTTTAGAGGTTTTTAAAAAGCACGGAGCGCGTGACTCCGTGTCACTCCGTCGCTGCACTCTGGTGCAGATTTGCAGACGCGCACTAGTGCATGCTTGCAGATCTGCCGGGGGGTGGGCTTTAGGTTGGTGAGCTTCTCCGGTTGGTGGAGAGCCTCCACCAACCAGAAGCTGCCATTTTGGACTCTGGAGCAGTGCGGAGCGACGAGCTCGCACTGCTCCTCGTCCCGACGGACTCGCCCGGATGCTGAAGGAGTCCGGTGAGTAGAGCTTTCGCGCGGCTCCTCCCCGATGTCTGGAAAGGGCCTAAGGTGGTGGTTTTAAAGGAAAAGCAGGATTATGAGTAAGTGGAAGGGAGGGAGCCAGAGTGCTACAGCAGAATTAAAAGGGACACTGCTACACCATGCAGGGAGAAAGAAAAGCAGGTCCTGGTCTGGCAGGCCCTCTCTCTACAACTGTGGACAGAATATATGCTCTTAATTCTTATGCTAAGGTCTTTTGGAAACTGGAAATGATAAGTGCAATCTTCTCAAGGAATGTGGATGAGAAGAAACTAGCCCAAATTTGGTCTTCCAAAGTTACAGACTTCAAGAGAGCAGCCTAGTAAACAGGAGGAAGAGAACAAATGATGCAAATAAAAAGACAGTTTCTTTCCTACAGCAGGTCATTTTAAATTATTTTGACAGTCAAACTAGCAACCTGTCATTCAAAGAAACAATGAACAGGAAATTCATTAGATTGGAAATTCATTAGACTGGAAATCAACAAACTAAATAATTGTCAGGGCATGCATCACTGTGTAGCATTTGGGAGAATCAAAGCACAATGTAAATGTGCCCAGGCAGGTTAAAAGTAATAGCTTTCAGGAAAACAACAAATTGAATAAATGGGGTGCATCTCATTGCAGATAGAGCTCTCACCCAGAAAGAAAATTCCTTCCTTCACGCACTGCAAATGGTTATAGACATATTAGCATAAAGTTATCAAACAACAGAATGTCCCATTTAAATTAGTGCAATGCACTGACCATGGTATTGCCTTTAACAGTGATCCAGAAACTGCAGTTGGTTCAAAACAAAATGAATATCTGAGATGGAGCATTTTAATTGTATTATGTTGGTGCTTTACCTGCAGCACTTTCTCTGGCCCTGGGTTAAATGGATGACTTTAACCTATTCAGTTCTAAAGGGCTGATACCAGGTAACCTGAAAGATGCCCCTATGCCATATATATTTCCCTCAATCTTCAGATCCTCTTTTTATGTCCTGCTCCATGTATACCTGCCAGGAGAAGTGGGGCAGGTGGTTGCTAAAAAAAAAAGAGAGAGCCTCCTTCATGGTGGCACCTCAGTTGTAGAATAGCCTTAATAGAAAGGCTTGCCTGATGCAGCTTCTGCAAAAACTGACACCCAAACAAAGCTAACAGTGACATCTTAACCTGCCATTCTTTCTAATTTCCATTAAAAAATAATTAATCAATTAATGCAACCAACTAAATTTTTGCCTTCCCAGTCTTAAAACAATGCATTAACTTCCCACCTTTCCATAATCTATAGTCATGAATTAATATTTAAGTCTAGCATTCCAAACTCTGACATATTCTTCCTTGCACAGGTTGAGCTGTAGCTGACAGCTGAACTGTGAGCGGAGTTACAGAAGGAGAACATTTTGCAATTCTCGCAGGCAATAAAGTGTAGACAATTGTCTGACAAGATGACAATTGTAACTTCTCTCCCTTCTACTAGGTATTTTCGTAGGTTATGAAGAAGGACAGGCGATTGCCCTGGCAGATTTGCAGCCTCAGGGCTAAACTACAGGACACATTAAATATGTGGCATAGAGCTGAGTCTTGATTTTCCTTCTAACTCCAAGGTAAGCACAACATGATCCAGACAGGGATTATCCTGCATGGCTAGGGAAGATTTAAATCTTTCTCTTCCGGCTGGTGTTTTCTTAAATTCTTTCAAGGCCTTCTTGAATATTCATTGCTGCCAACTGACTTTTTTTTTTTTAAAGCCCTTGTGGAAAAGGGACAAATTGAAAGGAGAAATGGTTGTGGAAATGGCTCCCTTACTCACAGCTGGTAGACCTGATCCAGATTTAATCCATACATGTTTATTTTGGAGTGAGAACACAAATGAGGTTCAGCTACCTACTATTTATTAAACAGCTAGTTTGCATCTTAGGATAGGAACAGCCTAGACCCACCTGTAGCCCTGGCTAGAGTATACTCATAGAATTTGCATTAGTGTTTACTTACCAAATTCCTATTGATTGGAATAAGTATAATCTAGTTGGGACTAACAATGGGATTTAGGCCGAATGGCCAGCATATATTACATTTTACAAGTAGTTGAATTTTGCATGGATCCTGGGAAGAAAAACTATAGTCATTGGCAGATGGAAATTCTTCAGCTCATAGGAGGCACCATTATACCGAATCAGAGCATTGATCTCTCTAGCTCAAATTTAATTTTACTGAATGGCAGCAGTTTTCCAGTATTTCAGTCAAGGTCTATTTGTCAGGAATAGATTTCTAAGTTATGCCCTCAGTACCTTTGTTTTCAATACACTCCTTGAGTAGGGCCTGAGCAGACCAGGCCTTTCAGATCACAACATCTATTCAAGCAAAACCCTCTTCTGTCAAAACCCGTCAAACTGTGTGCCCTTGGTTTGCCCACCCATCCTTCAGATATTTAGTGCCTTGGCTGGCAATTGTATTTGATTGAACTCGTTTGCTTCAGTTTTGGAAAAAAATGGCTTGTGATCCTTTTGAAGGTAATTTTTGGACATGTTAAAACTAACCCTGCAGCTTGCTGTAGACAGACTTTGAGTTTGGTTTCTTGATTTTGCCTGTCACATGGCTAGTAGATATGGATAAAGTTCTGTCCATACAGAAAACAGAAAGACAGAAATAAAAACAAAGTAAATGAAAAATGAATCTATACTACATCAATGACACTTAGACTATGAAGTTAACATTCAGCTCTTAGGGAATAACACCACTGACATTTCTGAATAAACATGTATACAATTGTGCTATTATTTATATTCACACATAATGGATATAGATAAAAGTTAAGAGACAAGTTCAGATATCTTTCCTTTCACAATTTATTTCTATTTTAAAGTACAGCAGTTTCTCAAGGTACTGGGTTCCAGGGAAGAAGACTAAAATGGCAGTTGGCTTGGGAGAGATCGTAATAGATATAGTGATTCTTGCCTTATCAGATAATGTTGTTGGGTTCTTGGTGACTAATGCAGGAAAATAATTTATTACTTGGCACATGAATGATGGGAGCTGTTAAAAGCAATAGTTTCATGAAATTGATTTTTCTGCTTCAGCTTCCTGCTTTTGCTGTCTGCCTTTCCTCCTGGCTGTCTGACATTAAATCTTTACCCACAGACATGCACCTTTTAGAAAAATTAAAAATCAGATTTGAAAGTATAAGTTGTTCATACAAACTTCTGAATGCTAAATTTGGGGAAACGGAAAGAAAACATAGGCCATTTCTGCACTAGACTGTTATGGCGCTATTATTCCACTTTCAACTTCCTGTGGAATCCAGGGCTTTGCAGTTTATGGAGGGACCTGCTGCCTTTTAGGGACCAGGCAAAGACCTTGTTATTTTCTGAGCCCTTCTTTAGTGATATATCTTTTAGAACTTTGATGCTAATCATTTTTTCTCTTGGGAGTTCTTACACTGTCTTTATAATGATTTTTAATTTGTCTTGTGCTGACTTCATACTGGTGATATCAGTATGGTGTTAAATTTATTTTGGTGCTATTGTATTTTGCATTTTATTAATTCATGTGTCATCTCAACTACAGTGGCAACTAATGGAATCCATATGTAGAGTAAATCAGTTCCAGTTTTTAGTTCAAATTTTACAGGAACTGTCCAAGGTACTGAGCCTATTTGGAGGATGTGGTTCAGCCCCTCGAAAAGCACCTTTAACATTCAGCCCAAAACCTGAACTGGAGTCACCATGCCACTGAGATAGAAGCCCCTGAGCCCCACTGGATCTATAATAACTAAGGCTGCTTAATGTAGCACTGAGAAAGCCAGAGCCAGATCATCAGCATTGAGACTGGTCCTATTAGAAAGTCTTTTGGGCAAACTGCACTTTTCTTTAAAACCTGGACTGGATTTGCCATTCCAGTGACATGGAATCCAGCAACTACCACTATTAAAATGCACAAAAGACTTAGTTGATGGTGGGTTAGTTAGCACATATTAAATCTAAGTGTTTAAGTATTTTGGGATTAACGAAAGAAAAAAAGATAACTGAACAAAGTTGGTTTGTATGTAGCCATATCTAAGGTAACAGACAGGAG
Organism: Cyclura pinguis; assembly: GCA_030412105.1. Lineage (NCBI taxonomy): Eukaryota > Metazoa > Chordata > Lepidosauria > Squamata > Iguanidae > Cyclura > Cyclura pinguis. Next base: position 128,530,592 of record CM059599.1, read on the forward strand.
TACAGTCAGCCCTTTATATCTGCTAGGGTTAGGGGCACGGGACCCCCACAAAAGTGGAAAAACAGGAATATCAAAATGTGTGTGTATGTTAGGAAGGGAGCTAGTGAGGAGAACAGGCATCCAGGATCCAAGCCAGTTCAGAGAAAGGAAAAGGAAAAGGGATGGGTCAGCGTGGTGGCCCTGTACTTCCTCTCTCACACCCATCTCTTTCCTTGGCTGTGTGTCAGGTATCAGGAAATGGTTTGTCATGCTGAATATTCAGGCTGTGAGCCTTCCTTAGGTGGCCAGGCAGCTGATGGTGGAGGAGCAGGAGGAGCAGAGGTGGGTTTTTAAAGAGCTCCTTGGCCTCATCAAAGGTGCTGAGACGGAAGGATCTGGCCAAAAAGAAGTGTCTGAGGTGGAGGGGCTGGGGTTGGAGAAACTTGCAAATAATCAAATCTGTGAAAGTCAGTTCTGCTAACGTGGAGAGTAGACTGTATAACTTTATGATTCATAATGATACAAATGTGCAGTAGGAACTCATGGACATATTGAATGAATCTAAGAATGTCTTTCTAAGAAATAGCAAAGGGCAGAAACATATGAACATAAAATAACAGATGTAATAGTGGGATATAATGACTCTTTTCAAAAGGTTTTCATATAGTTATTTCCTCAGATATATCATCTTCTTAGTCACTTGGCATTTCATCCAACCAGGCTTGAAGGCTGGGTTAAGACTATAGCTACATTGATTAATGAAATAGTTTGTCTAAGCAAATAAAGATATGAAAGTCATTTTAACTTCAGTGTAGCACTGACTGGAATGGTTTATGATTTTTTTTGTTTCTAAACAGTTCATGGATGAAATAAAAGAGATGCACAGAAATGCTACAATTTCTGCTATATTTGGGTTTATATTTTTTTCTTCATGAAGAATAGCCTAATTTCTATTATCATGGTTGATTATGTTTCATATCCTCCCAGCTTTAGTTAAGTATGATGCCAGGCATATATACACAATGCTAGCATGTAGCATTCCATGCATCTGGCTCTTAGGTCAGTAGCTATACCCACTTACCTCTACTGCCCATTCACATTGCCTTTGGAGTTCTTCCTCTGAGTACCCTGACCTTAGAGATCAGACAAGTAGCTACAAGGGAAAAAGACTTCTAGACTGTGCTCTCCCTTCTTATGGTTTTTACTAGAAGCCAGACCAGCCATTTCTTTGGATAGAGAACTCCATCAAATACAGAACTGTCCTCTGATAGTCCTTGAAATAGAGGGAGGTCTTCTGTGAAAGAGGATCTGTGGCCACACTACCTGAGCGAAAGACTGAGATATAACAGGAAAGAATCCTGTGATGGCTTTAAGACTAACAGATTTATTTTAACATAAGAAGTCATAACAGAATCCAGTAACAAGTTCAAAACTGGGAAGAGGAAATTATTAGCGTAAGCTTTTGTTGGCACAGTCCGCTTCATCAGATGCAAGGTTTATTTTGACATGAAGTTTCAAAATAACCCTACAGAAATTAGTTAAGATATATAAAAAAGGTTCAGATAAATGTTGGAAGTGTACTGAAGAATTAGGAACATTTTACCATACCTGGTGGACCTGTAAAAAAGCTAACTTATTTTGGAAAAATATACATAACTTGGTTAGGAAAATTATAGGAATTGATGTTCCTATGTACCCAGAGTTCTATTTACTAAATAAGTGTAAGGCACATAATGGTCCGCAACAGAAGAAATACGGCTGCCTATTATTATATATGGTTTCCGCAGCAAGGGTTTTATATGCCTCTAGATGGAAAGATAAAGAGATCCCAACAATTGAGGATTGGCTGATTAAGTTATTTGACATTTATCAAATGGATATTCTTACTGTATATATAAGTGACAATCGAAGTATAGATAAGGCAAATAAGGAATGGGAACCAATTAGGAATATATGGAAAGAAAAATGGAAAGATGCTTTTATCTTTGATATACAGTTGTAGACAAGCATATAGGTAAGTTCATAAAAACATCATAGAATAGTAAATAAAAATATCTTTATAGAGTTAATTTGTGATAGTATAACTGGTAGAGGCTGTGGTATTCTGTCTGTAGGATAGCACAAAGATATTTTAATTAACAGTTATTATAAACATAGTAAATTAAATGGTTACAGTCACTAGATTGATTGTACATTTTAATGGCATTTGGTTTAGATATTGTCTTTTTTGTTATTGTATGATTATTATTATTATCATTATTGCTTTTGACATTATTATATCCTAGTTAAAAATTGGTTATTAGTTAGATTGATTATTAGTTTGACAAGGAAAGAAGGAATGAAGAGAAGAATGAAGAAAGAAGAGAAGACAACTAGACGTGCATATGGATACTTTTAATGTCTAGTGAATTTGGTGAATTATATTCTGTACAAGTTGTAAGCGAATTTACTATATTCTGGTTTTCCATGTACTGTATTTCTGGTTTTTTATGATAGCCAATAAAGTTTGAAAATTAAAAAAAAAGGTTTATTTTGACATGAGGTTTCATGGATCATAATCTATGTGGCTTGGGTGCATGGAATACTATTCTAAGTCCTTAAGTATGTATGTACATTGTAAGGAGTGGGAACAGAATGTGACTGGATAGAGAAAATGGCAATTATATTAGTACCACCTATGAGCAATCCACATAAACAGAAAGTAAAGTGGTATGTAGATGTTTTATCATGTGTTAGCTGATAGAAGTCTGCTTAGCATTTTATTACCTCTGAAGTAGCAAAAATGATGTTAAGATGTTTATTCTGTTCTGTTGTACTGGAATCTCAGTGTCTTGTGTAGCCACATTTGGCCATATACAAAACTATAAAAGCCTCTTAAGGTATGTAGCATACTAAGACATAGGGATGTTCAACTGCATTTGCTGGCAATCATCTCTTTCACTTTTGTATTCTCTCATAATTTTCTCATTTTGGTCCACTATGTTCCTTGGGGAACCAGATACTTTCCATTATGTTACCCCATAAAGTAACTAGTTACTTCCATGTTGTATCTAGTTATTCTTAAATTCTGGCTCCTCCAACTGTCTCCATTAAAAATGCACTCAATGTTTGTCCATCTGACCAAAATTGGGGGGGGGGGGATTTGTAGGGATGTGGGTATGTACTTCCATATCAGGCTCACTCTCAACGGGTGCAACTAGGGCACAGTTTTCCAAACTTTTCATGTTGGTGACATATTTTTTGGGTGTGCCCCATTTCGCGACACAGTAATTCAGTTTTACTAGCAAACCAGAGGTTAAACAGTGGGAAAGGCAGCCCCCTACCTGCGCCTAGACTGCTGTGGTGGTGGCAGCAGGAGAGGCTCAGATGGGGGCGGTCTTTCTCAGCCCGAAAAGGCGACACACCTACACACTTCAGGCGACACACTAATGTGTTGCAACACACCGTTTGGAAAGCCCTGGCCTAGGGAATCAAACTTATTCTAATAATCATACTGATTCCCTTTGAGAAATATTGCAAACTTTTAAAGTTCCTTCATAAAGTTCTTTCTGGAAAACTGAGATGAAAGGGCCTTTGAAGAAAGTAGTTACAAAGATCCATCACCAGAGGATCTGCTTTTGCTAGCAATATCTTCTATTTGTCACAACTGCTAGGATTGGGGAAAAAAGGGGGCATTTATTCCTGCTGAACTCAGCAGCAGGTGAGAGAAAAAGAGATTGTCCTCTTGTGTTAATACATCACCATTACATGTCACATAGTCTACTCTTTGTGTATGGGGAAGCACATTAGATTCAGTAACATGTGGGAGGCAGTAGCCACAAAATAAAAATATTAATTATTTGACTATTTAATAGTTACTAAATATTTTTCTACAGATAAAACTGCATAGTCCTCGGGCACTTGGTCAGCTGGAAAAGTGCTCCTGCCCTGTACAGTTGCTCAGCTCAGTAATTAAAGAAGACAGAAAGAATTCTTAAATAAATACATGTTTTGTTGTGTACCTTTGAGTCATTTCCAACACAAAGTGACCCTAAGGTGAACCTATAAAAGCAAGATTTCCTCATAGGACATTGGCCTTTTCCTTCCTCTGAGGCTGAGACAGTGTAATCTGCCCAGCTTGCCTAAATCCTGGATTATATGAGCCTGTGTCCTCAAGAGAGGCAGAGGACATTATTCCATCACAGCGTTGCAGTAAGATTCAACTGTCTATCTAGTGGGTTTCTGTTCATGAACTAGGGAGGCAGGCACTATTTAGTTCTTTGTCTCAGTCAGCAGAATGTTTTGAGCTAGAATGTCCTGACAAATTCTGATATTTCACTGGTTCTCTTTATTCTTAAACAGCTGAATGTTCCCTACAGCTGCATTCTCAAATGTATTTCACAAGCAGATGGTACTTCTAACTGCCAAGGGGGGGGAAATAGTCTGAGCAGGTAAAATCTAGATCAAATTTCAGAAGATAATTAAGAGAATCAGATTAATCCAGGAAATTATTTTCTTTTGCAGCTACAAGGGAAAAGAGAACTCATTCTCCCTATTTTAATTAAAAAATAGAATTACATATATTTTCCCAAGCTCAACAATACTGACAGAAAAGCAGAGGTGATAAAGATTAGACGAAATCTGCTGTTGAGGCATGTGTGTCACACCATGAAAAGGCTAACAAAGTGAATGCCTTAAATGGATCAAAACCAATAATCCACAGAGCTGGTAATTAAAAAATAAGACAGAGTGATCAAATCAAAGTAACACTTTTCTATATGAATACAATAAACAATAAAACTTGAGTGTTTAATTAGTTGGATAGGCAATGTATGCAAGATATTGATTGCTTTGGTTCTGCATTTTTAATATGTCAAAGATAGGCAGTGTTATTAATTGACTTATGTGGACAAGGTCCTTTGAATAATCAGTTGGTAAGGTTAATCGAACACAGGGGAAAAAGACCATTTAACTGCACAGCCTAGTCTTATGTAACACATTTCCATGAGCTAAAACTCATGACTCATTAAGGCCACTTATGAAGAGGTAAATATACACCTTTCTTATGCAGAGGGAGCATCCCTCTCCCATCTCTTCTCTAATCTTTTGCATAAACTAGCATTTTATGGCGGACAAAAGATCCTGGCTCACTCCTTCTGATGATACCCATTGACTATATTAAGGTGTTTCTTCAGAAAAATATGAGATAAATTTAGGGATGGCTGTTATCATTTTATGTATAAAAGTGGGCTATGTTACCTTTTCAGGAAAATATCCCTCCTCCCCACATGTAGAAAAGGACTGAATTAGTCAGCACACAACTGTGCATTCCTTGACAATTATTTCCATGCTCTTGGATAAACAAACAAAATCTATCTGAATTATGGTACCAGTGATCATTGCTTAAAAGCCACTGATGCCAAGAAATATATGTCTTTCTTTCTCCTTTCCTTTCTTCCTTTCTTGCTGGCAGACAAGAATTGGAGAGATGGAGAAGTGAAGAAAGAAATGAGCTTAGAAGTTTCACTAAAAGTGATGCTAGTTGACATGCTAAAACCTATGACTGATAGGGTCCTACATTAAAGTCAGAAAATAAGCATAGAAATTCATAAGATTTTTTTCCAGAATGTGTAAGCTAATCAAAGTGTTTTTTTTCAAAGTCTAATCTAAACCAGAGACCATATTGAGTATATAAATCACTTGTATGAAGTGAATCAAGACATGTACACACACACACACACACACACACACACACACACACACATACAGAGTCAAGAGAGATGCCTGTATCTATATATCCAGTGATATCTTATTTATATAAGACTCTCTCTCCCCCCCTTTTTTCTCGTGTGTGTGTGTGTGTGTAAAACAGAGCCCATGTGGCATAGCAGTTTGAGCACTGGACTACAACTGTGAAGAAGGCTTGAATCTTTGCTTGGTTATGGAAGCTTACTGGGTGACCTTCGGCAAATCACACTCTCTCAGACTCAGAGGAAGGCAAAGGCAAACCCCCTCTGAACAACTTTTGCCAAGAAAACCCTGTGAAAGGTTCACCGTAGGGTTGCCGTAGGTCAAAAATGACTCGAAGGTACACAACAGCAATGTATAGAATATATATATGTGTGTATGCCACATGGATGTGATAAATAATGTTATACCCGGCATAGATACATACTTGTAACCATCCAGATTGTTTATGACAAATGGAAGAGACCAGTTGGAATAGTCTATCAGGTGTAGGTAACTGACTGAAATACAGATTAAGATTTTTTCGTGTACCCAGTCCATCACACTGACAATATAACAACTTCTAGCTCATATCTAATTAGCACATTAAAAGTAAAGACAATTCTAACTGACAGAGGCTCACCGCTGATTTAACTCACAGTGAAAACTACCTATGTCACCCTCTCTTTTCCCACTTCATAAATGAATTTTTACCATGATAGGGTTTCCAGGATTAGGTTTTTGAACAAAGTCTGGCTTTAAAACATACACACAGAGAGAATTTGAATGGCCCAATGTTAAACATACTTAACTGAATAACCCTAAAGATGTTCACCAAAGTGAGTTTGGTTAAGGACTGCAGCCCATATTTTGAGACTCTTAAAGTACCAGATAGGTTGACCGTGATAACAATAAATACAGTACTCCTATAGCATTTTTGACCAAGGCTAGGCAAACACCAGGCAAGTTCTATTTTGTTTTTGTTTTTTACTGGAATTCTTAGATCCACCATATGCAGCCAGGTGTGGGAGAACATAATAGAGGAACATAAAACAAAACATATCAAATTCTGAGCCTAGAAATTTGTTTAGCGTACCAGATCTGAATTGAATGACAAATCTTTCACACAGAAATCCACCTCCCCACTCCATAATTTTTCTCACTTCAGTGGTATAATTGTAATGTGTATATGATTGTGTGTGATTTTGTTTGCCGCTCATAAAATGTGAGGGATAAGAAATCCTTGCTGAGCTACTTCAGTTCACCCAACAATCATCCAGAAAGGTTTGGCTCTTCCAGTAGATCCTTCTTCCACCCATGAAAAGGTTCAAGCACTTCACGAACTATGCATTACAATGACCCTGCTGGGTGGGTCAGGATTAATAGAACAACAACAATAATAATAGTAATTCCTTTACTTTTGAGAAAACTAACTCTAATTTTAATGCTGACCTACTTAATATTTAAGTTTAGGGTTTCTCAACCAGGATTCAATGAGGAATTGCTAAGCGTCCCATGAGATAGGTTGTTGTGGGTTTTCCGGGCTTTGAGACCGTGTTCTGTTACTGTTTTCTCCTGATGTTTCACCTGTATCTGTGGCTGGCATCTTCAGAGGATATGGTGACATGGAAGTGAGATAGAGTATATATACTTGTGTAGTCCCCCAGTGGGAGAGAGCAATTTGCATGTGTTACAGTTGGCCTGTGTGCTGGCCTATTGTTAAATGGGATATCCCCCAGGGTGTATTGTTAGTCAGGGGATATGCATAACAGTGAGTAAGTACATTAGCAACCCATTATATTGTTCCCTGTAGAGGGACCTCCAGAGTCTGGGTGGTGTTCATTGGCATATTTTTGAGTCTTGATTTTAGTGTTCTACAGTACTGGTAGCCAAATCTTGTTTACTTTCTGAATTTCTTCTTTCCTGTTGAAATTGTTCATGTGTTTATGGATTTCAATGGCCTCTTTGTGTAGTTTGACGTAGTAGTTGTCAGAATGGTCCAGAATTTCTGTGCTTTCAAAAAGCATTCTGTGTCCAGGTTGGTTTGTAACATGTTCTGCTACTGCTGATTTTTCTGGGTGGATTAGTCTGCAGTATCTTTCATGTTCTTTGATTCATATTTGGACGCTGCGTTTTGTCGTCCCTATATGGACCTGCCCACAGCTGCAAGGTATGCGATAAACTCCAGCAGAAGTTAGAGGATCCCTTCTTGTCCTTTGCTGAATGTAGCATTTGTTGAATTTTCTTGGTCGGTCTGTAGATTGTTTGGAGGTTATGTTTCTTCATCAGTTTCCCTATATGGTCAGTTACCCCTTTGATGTATGGTAAAAACACATTCCCTTTGGTTGGCTGCTTATCTTCACTGCTGTGGTTTTTTCCGGATCTTGAGGCTCTTCCATGAAAGATCATGACTTAACCCTCCCGCAAAAAACATTTTTTTTTAAGTTGTAGATATAAGTACAGAGGAAATTTCAGGGGCTCCTCCCGGGTAAGAAGGTAGAGAAAGACTGTTCTATTTAACAGCCTTTGTTGAAGTTTTATTGAAGTGTAGAATCTGATGAACTCTGCAACCATATTTAGTGAAAGAGAAAGAGGGGAAATCAATCATTTTTACTTTCTCTTCATTCCATCAAACAATTTCAGCATTTTGGTGTATTTTTCAACAACGCACTGAAAGGATATTCCTTTCCATTTCTGCTGGCAATTTCCAATTGTTGCTATGTACCTTCAAGTCATTTCTTGACTTATGGTGAGCCTAAGGCAAACCTGTCATGGGATTTTCTTGGCAAGATTTGTTCAGAGGGAGTTTGCCTTTGTCTTCCTCTGAGCCTGAGAGAGTGTGATTTGCCCAAGATAATCCAGTGGGTCTCCATGGCTGAGCGGGGATTTGAATCCTGCTCTGCGGTGTGATAGTCTAACACTCAAATCACTGCAGTATGCTGGTTCTCAGCTTCAATAGATACAGCTGTTTCCAAGCATGATGTACAAGAGCACATTATCCCTATCTGCTGCATAGGAGTTAAAGAGGCAAAGTGTCTCTGAAGAAAGAAGTGGCAACACTAAGTCAGCATTACTTTGGCCTGAATACAAGGGATTCCGATCCAGATGTTAAGCACTCAGAGCCTTGGATCTGAGTGGACAAAGTGTGCCAGTGTTGATTTCTCCTTCACTTAAATATTTTAATCTGAAGTTCTTTCTGTCAAGTTCTTTCCATCTGAAATAAGATGAAATTTTGCTCATGTTACTTCCAAACCAAATCAAAAGGAAAATTTCAACCCATTTCTACTAAGAAGCATCTTCATTCTGCTCCAATTAGGAAGCGAAAGCTCTTTCTCAAGCCATTAGACTAGGCAGTTGGCAGCAGCCTCCTTTTTGATATATATCATGTACAACTCCAAAAGCTTCAAGCTTAAGCAGGCATGATAGTCACAGGATGAATGCTCATGCCATGCCTATTGCTTATCTAGACATGTATAAAAGCAGGACAGTTTTGAGGAGCCACTACATTCTAATTGGATGACAAGAAGAAACTGCTAAGGCCTAATTGAGGAGGGGAGATAACTGTCAGTAACGACATTTCCAGATGATTGCAAAGCTCAGGGACTTAATCTGAGGTGTAGCTGTGCCAGAGTGTGAGTCATGTAATCATATTAACCAGTCAAGAAGCTCTCCCTCTTTCTCTTTCTTTCTCATTATTTAATTTTCCAGGCAAACTCCCTATGGTAATACGTTCCAAGAACAGTGTCAATACTGTACAAGATGATATAAGGCCACGTCAATAAATAGCTGCCCAGAGAACATAGCTGTCAGTTATGCAAACAGCCAAGAGAGGAAGAGAGGGCCTAACTGGCTAGAAATGGATCTGCACCTTCAGCCTTTCTGTTCCTTCCTGCCCAAGTCCACGTTGGGGTTTTATGAGACAACATGATCTAATGAGGTGGTGGAGCAGGGATGGAGGGATGGGAACATACACCCCAGTAAGCAGGGTTGTTGTTGCTGTTGTTGTGTGCCTTCAAATTGTTTCCAGCTTATGGTGACCCTATCATGGGGTTTGCTGGGGTGAGAGTGAGTGGTGAGTTTCCATGGTTAAGCAGGGAATTGAACCCTGCTCTCCAGGGTCGTAGTCTAACGCTCATACCACTACCTCACACTGACTAAGCAGGGTTGGGTCAGAGTCTTTTGCTGAAGGCAAAGGATGCAGTTGCTCTCCCCTCAACTCTGTGTTTAGAAGTCAACTTGACTGGCATGTGAACCTTACTTCAAGCACAGCCATGACAATGCAGATTGCTTTATAAGGCTGAGGACAGACTGTGTCATAGCCCTAGCTCCTGCAAGAGAAGAGAAAGACCAGCAGCCCCATTAGCTCAGGAGCGGTAGCTAGATGCCTGTTATTCTCTTTTTCGCCCAATAATTTGTAAGCCAACAAGAGAAAGGGCAACCTGGAAGTGGGGTGGGGTCTGATACACTTCCATTTAGAGCGACTTTCTGGTTTCTTCAGTAGTTACATGGATGTTTGAAAAACCACATTACTCACCCATTCTGACAAAAACCTTGTTTTCTCTTTCTTTCTTTGGCTATTTCCACACTACGCTGTTATAGTGGTATTATTTGTTTTTCATTTTTGGCCTTTACTTCATCTGCATTTCAAATGTCTCTACAACTTTCTAAAGTCCTCCAGATTTCCAAACAGTATACAAAGAAATTACTGGTTTCAGTAATGTCGATCCTTTATTATTTTAGACATGGGTGTGGGTGTGGGAAGTCCCTTATTGAGACTACTAACTCAAAACCAATTATTCCAACCAGAAGCACTTTACAGTAAGTAGTTTATGCTTTTGACTTCAGTTCTGTAATTTCCCAGTCCTGGGGGACTAACACAGTCTAAAACTGGTACCTGGTATGGGGTCAGCTTGGCAAAAAACGAACCCATGTCTAACTCCCCCTCTTACACCAACAAAGCCTGAATTGTCACACAGAGCTGATTTGACTGTTACTCCCTCCCCTCTCTGATTGCCATAGAATCATAGAATCATAGAGTTGGAAGAGACCCCAGGGGCCATCCAGTCCAAGCCCCTGCTATGCAGGAACACACATCCAGCTTCTGCTCAAAAACCTCCAAAGAAGGAGACTCCACCACACTTTGAGGCAGCACATTCCACTGCCGGACAGCTCTGACCATCAAGAAGTTCTTCCTGAGGTTCAGGTAGAATCTCCTTTCCTACGGCTTGATTCCAATGCTCCTTGTCCTAGTCTCTGGAGCGGCAGAAAACAAGCCTGCTCCCTCCTCGCCATGACATCCCTTCAAATATTTAAACATGGTTATCATGTCCCCTCTTAACCTTCTCTTCTGCAGACTAAACATACTCAGCTCTCTAAGCCGTTCCTCATAGGGCATTGTTACTATGGCCAATAGCTCTCTCCCAGGGTCTACAATTTATTAATTCACCACACCAAATTGATATCTCCATGTGGCTAATATTAAAAATCATTCCATGTGTCTGACAGGGTCACTGTAAGTGCACGTAGGCAGGAAAGGCTGAAAGGCTGAAGTTAGGAAAATTCCGGTCAAGCCACAATCTGCCACGTAGCCAGGGGCCCCTCTAGACATTCTGACCATTAAACAGACAAAAGGGCCCTTCGTACTGGTATGGCAGCTCGGTAGAATCACAATCAGCCTGCCAAGTGAGGGCAATTTCCACTCTACCTATACCTTTGTCTCACTCAGGCAAAGTCATTCACATGACGCTGAGGAATATTCAGCTGGAGATGTTCACCATTGAGGGCTTTTGATCTAGCCCTCCTTGCTATTGTTCTCCCCGGGAGAGAACTAGCCCTCCAGGTTTTTTTTTCTATAAAAACCCCATGTTTTTAGCTGTTCGGGGGTTTGCTTACATTTTTCCTCCCAAATTGCTGTCACTCTGCTGAGCGTTCCCCTCAGCCCCCCCCCCCCGGTGCTGAGTTTCACCGCTCTCAATCCTCTGTTTCAACTTTGACTACCCGGGCTTCAGGACAGGTGTAGTATTACCCATACCAAAAAAACCTCCTCTAAAAAAATCCCTCTATCCCACTCCAACCTTTTATTTCTATAGTTCTCTGTGTCAGTGTGTTGCATACACTGGTTTGGCTGTCTTTTAATAAAATCACAATTATTATTTCACATTTGTTTGCTCCTTGACTCGGCCTGACCCCGTAGACATTGGGTAAAAGATTCTGCTTCGTTGCCCTGCCTCTCGTATTACTAGCTTGTGCTCTGGACTAATTTCCCCAACTTATATAATTGAGAGCGCATTTAGGTGTCCCTCTCGGGACCTCCAGAAATCAGGGTAACAGATTGGCAGAGAACGCGGGCAAGCCCTGTACCCCTAATTTGAGCGGGAGTCGCGAACCTTCTCAAATCAGGCTGGTATAGACTTAGGCAATGGCCAGTCAAGGTGCTAGAACTCTGTTAGGCAAGAACACGTGTGTGTGTGTGAAATCTGTGTGATTGAGCTCCAGGAGCTACTCTATCTGGGCTGGAAATCTGCTCCCCTTTCTTGCTTGGCTTGTGTATGTCAGCCGCCCTGGCGTGGTCACTGCTGGCCCTTGGGCAGTGAATCATTGTCTGATAGCAAGGGATGTGCACAAGCTGTCCTGGGAATCACATCCCTAACTTGGGGTCTATCGTGGGCTGGGATCTGAGCATTAGGACGTTAGGAACAGTCCACACACATCCAACACCTTAGTGGCAAGGCAGACAAAGCACTTAGGGAAGAAATCGCCCCCCCCCAGAGTAGAATACGGGTGCGTCCCATTTAGTGAGTTGAAGCACGGGTGCGTCCCATTTGTTGTAGTCCTAAAAGTGTGGGTGTGTCCTGGCTGTTTAAATTTTGGGTGTGTCCCGACTGCTAGCATACTAGGTGCGGGTGGTAATTCCCGACCTAGCCCAGGGTTTAGGAGGTTTTCCCGAGGTAGAGGAAGGGCCCCCTCACCGGAAAAACTGTTAGAGACGGTTCAGCCTTGGTTCCTTGTCCCTTTCTCCCCGCTGCTTGGCCAGGCAGCGCTGTAAATTCCACTGGGTTCATTTCCCCCCTTCAGTGGCAGGCGGAGTACTCCTGAAGGTTTCCCCCGGAGTCTAGGTGACTCTCCCCGTCCCTGAACCGTTTCCTCGTCCCTTTTGCCCTAAACTGTCAAGGTGGAAAACCAGGCTTAGACAAGCAAAAGGTGACTTTCTTGGGTGGACTAGAGATAGGCCCCATACGCTTTTCCCTAGTAAAGTTCCGTTGAGTTCGTTTCCCTATAATCCCCCAGGGGATCTCGGTGATCCCCCCCCGTCACTCTAAGTCCCAGTCCCACTCTAGTGTTAAAAATGGAAGTGAAGGATTTCATGAAAGAGGAGGAGGTGACAGGAAAATTGGAACAATGGGTCATCAAGAAAGGAAAATGTCCCTGGAAGGAATCATGCTTCCAGACACAGATCCTTTTGCCACTTTAAGAGAGGTTTATGTAAAAGCTCGTAAATCAAAGAATCCTTTTGGCCCATCCAAAGATGCTCTGGCAGCCTGGGGACTTTGGCTTACGGCTCGAGATGCCTCAAGTACCCTGGTTGAGGCCAGAGCTAAAATTGAAGATTTGACCAAAGAGATTGCCCGGCTTCATGCCGAGAATGAAGCTCTGAGCGCAGACAAACTAGTCTTTGCATCTGTGGCGCAGAACACTTCTCAAAAACTTCGAAATGTTGCCATCCAAGCCCAGACTTGGGAAGAAAAGGCTAAATTATTAGAAGAAGAATTAGCACAAACGAAATCTGCTGCTAAGTTTATGGCCAAACAAGTTAAAGAGCAGCAGGAGGCTGTCAGCCATGTGGCTTGTAACAGGCGAATTGAGGCTTTGGAGAATCAGCTCCAGAATCGTCAGGCAGTGATTTCTGCTGTCTGCCCGGAGTTTCTCCCCTCATTTCCCCTTGATGCCATCAGAGAGCCGGTGCCTGAGGATGCCTTGGCAACACCCCCCCAAAACCCGGACTGGAATGACCCAAGTGCCCCAGTCTACCTGGTAGAAACTAGGTCCATGACCAAGAGAAGGGTAGTTCCCAGAGACAATAATGCAGAAGACAGGGATGAAGTGCAGGAAATCCAGGAAGTTGAGACTAGAGTTCCCTGGAAAGCCATGGAGGCAAAAGCGATCGCTGATCAGCTTGGCCCCCTTAACAAAAACACAGGGTTCATGTGGCTTAATGCTGTGATCCATTCCCATCCCACAGCCAATGGACAGGATTTGACACAGTTGGACAGGTTGTGCGTGTCTCCCTCAGAACTCCCCACATTAGAGTCAGCTGTGGCTGCTCAAGGGTTAGTTCAATTGGACGCCCATGACTGGATGAGGGAGATAATTAGGATCTTGTGGCCAGGACAGAGTGCTGGAGTTCTTTATGTGATGGAGCAACAAGGGGCCCGAGAAAACCCCGAGGCATATGTGGCCAGGAAACAGCTCCTGGGCATTTTAGCAGAAGAGGTCCCATTAGCTCCAGGAGGGTACAATTTCAACCAGGCGAAATTCAAGTCTCTTCTTTATGGAGGCTTGAACCATGAGACGAAGATGGCCCTAGGATTAGTTGATCCAGAGACCACTGGTTGGGAGGAATTTCGTAATAATCTCCGGAGGGTCGCTGACCTGCTCCGTGAGTCTGGTTCCTTAAAACCCCCTCCAAAGCATGGCTTCCAGATGCATTATCTTGGAATGCCATTCTGCTCCTCAGAATGGATTAAGTTCCAAGGCCAGGGCTGTACCGGAACTGTCTCCTTTAGCAGCTACCACTAACCCACTGACATGTAAAGCCCCCCAAAATCCAGTCAAAGCCACTGCATGGAAAAGTGTAGTCTCATAAATGATGCCTGCAGCCTGTTAGACAACCTAAATAAGTTGAATTCCCTCCTGACCTTCTGATAGCTCTCCTAGCACATGGAGCTAAGGAGAAACTAATGGCTCAGACAACTTCACCACCTAACGCTCTACATGTTTGTAGGCATCAGTAGGGACAGGACCAGAATCTGTCTCCAGACCAAACTGTCTTAAGCACTCCAGCTGTTGGCAGAAAAGATTCATGCCAGCCACATCCTTCATGCCTTCACTCTATCAAGCAGCCGCAGTCCTGCTGAAATCTGCTCTGATACTGACTGAAGCATCAGAGCCAGCTGATGAAACTGCTCCATCTGATTGTGAACAATTGCTTATCCCAGTTGTATGTCTCACAGTGAACAAGACATGATACTGGAGACCTCTAATCATGAAGGTTTGGACCAGGCACATATCATGAGGGGATCTAGAGAACAGTAAATTGATGACACTGACTAGGGTCATACTGTAACCAAGAATGGACAGACAAGTGTGAATTCAGGAGCCCACAACTAAATGGTCACCACATTTCGAAAAAAAATCCTAGAGATACCTCACATGCCTGACAACAAAGCAAACCAAACTCTGGCACCATTTCCCTGTAAAGTAAACTAAGGCCCTTTCTGCACGCGGTTATTAAGGTGGGCCAATGCGTCTTGCCATGGAGGTCTTCTGCACATTGGAGCGGACTAGGTTTAGTTCATTTACCTTCGTTCCGCACATAATTCCAACTAAATGCGCCTCCATGTAGTGGTAAAATGTGCTATTTGAAAACCGGAAGAAATCGGTTTTCCAATTTTCCAGATCGATCTGATTCGTACTTTCACAGTGGTGCAGAAACGTACATTCGCACCAATGCGAATTGGTGGGAGGGGGAGGGCTCAGGGGAGGGGCCAGGGGGTAGTATGGACTTTCGCATGTACGCACATACGCAATGATGTACTAAACCATGAAAAAAAAGGGCCAATCACGGCCGACGGGGTGGGGTGAGGGCAGTAGCGGGTGTGGCCACGGCGGAGGCAGTGTAGATTCATGAACTCGCACTCCTCCGAATCAGAATGGAACATACGCAGTAGCTGTGCGAAGGAAATGAGGGAAAGTCCACCTTGTTTTGAGCCCAGAAAATCTGGTAAGAAACGACACAAACCGATTCACCAGCCTTGTGCAGAAAGGGTCTGATATGTGAAGGTCTTCTGAAGCTCCATTAAGATGGAGTAGAAACTCACTCTAAACTTCCATATCAGCCCTTGCCTGAGATATAACCCGAAGCCTATGGTGGAATTTGTGTAACCCTGGCCTTGCATCATAACAACTATGCAGGAAGGCCCCACTAGGAACATACAGAATTAAGATGACCAACTAGTTTCTGCAACTCTTGTAGAGTGACTTTCCTTAGTTCCTACAATTTGCCATTTTTGAGATGGCAACATTGTTAAATGATAATGGTTTGTATAATTAAGCAGGCAAGGCAGGTGGATGATGCACTGAACTTTCCAAAAGCAGAACAGGAGACCAAACACCACCCTAGGTGCACCTGGTCCACGTAGAAGCCACCATCCAGTGAGAAGTCCAGTAGTTAAAATGTTTGTTGTCAACTAGGGGAAAGCAGTCGAGCCTCTAAGGCACAGCATGACTGATAATCACTTCCCTTATTAACCTCCCTGTCGATCTGCTATCTAACCATGGATTCCAGATGCTTAAGTGGTTTCACATTACCATAAACAAAAAGAGGTAATGCAGAAAATCTGCAAAAGAATACTAAAGCTGGACTTAAAACCATCACATATATTATGGGCATCTGAAACTTCCTAATAGGCATGCACCATGGAACTAGCATGTCAAATAAAATTGCTCCTTACACCTTTAGGAAGTGGCTATTAAGCTCCTTGCCTCTTGCATCTGAAACACTGGCGCAAACTGTTAGCTCACTGGGCCTTTCTTTGTTGACAATTCCAAAAGGATTGAGGGCCTGTACGATTAAAGCACTTATGCTTTAATTTGTATGGCTGATGTGAATGGAAGACACACCAACACCCAATGAAAAGTAAGTCAAAGTAAATTAAAAGACAAAGGAGAACAAAATTGATTGGCAGGGACGGGTTGGGACAAACTGCACTCCATCCTGTCCCTGTCAGCCTGAACCAAATTAGCACCTGATGGAAAGCAAGAGTTTCATACTTTCCTCTCTGTGTTGCAAAGATTCAAAAAGGGCACGTGAAGGGGTGAGCAGGCCTTAAATAGCCTGTGCTCTGCCCATATCAGGTGCAGTGTTCTGGTGCCCAGCACAAGATGCAAAGTGCCCTGTCTCTCCCAGGGAGGGCATCAAACTCCTCCCATCCCCTGCAGTGTCATTCACCATGTTGCTCCAGGTACATATTATACGTATGTGTATGTGTGTGTGTATGCCTATATATACACACTTGGTGGGGGATGTTCATAGAAATGTCCACACACATCTTGATTCTTATTTATTTTTTAATCATCATCATCATTATTATCATCATCATCATCATCATCAGAATGCCACTGCCATTGCCGTACTGCTCCATCTTTTCATTAACGTATGCTTCCTCTTTGGGAAATGATCATGCTGGATCTTCATAATTTCCAGAAGAGCTTAGAAAAGCTCCTTTGGTGGACTTCAGCTCCCACAATCCTCCAGCCAATATGGTGAACATGCCACAAAGGGATTCTGGGAGCTGAAATCAAAAAGGAGTTTTCCCAAGCGCTCGTTTCCAGGTGTGTGTTTTAAAAGGTACAATTATGTAAAATAATAAAAAAAAAGTCTGTTGACATAACAAAAACAAACCCCCAGGGGAAAAACATGCTACTTGTATAAAGATAATATGCTTATTAGTTTTCAGCTTTTTCATTAATTTTTTTTAAGAAAGCCTTTCTTGAGGGATAAATGTTATGGTCAATTATATATGTGCCATCTTATTCCATCTTTTGTTCCTTATCGAGGTCATCTGTATAACTCCACTATATCAAGCAGTTTGGCAAATCAAATAAGAAAATGCAGCCTTTCTTTCTGATATGAAAGAATTCCACAGTATTGTTCCGAGCAGATGCACAGTTTCATCTCCTCCAGCTATCAATTCCCATTCATTGAATGAGTTTGTAACCATCTGTATGGTTATTCAAGAATTTATTACTATAATCTTCTAAAAAGTGAAATCATTTTCTTCCTGCTTACCCATTTTCTTACCCTTTTCTCATGGTGTGACAGAGAATACACTTCAGCAAAGCTGTACCTGGGGCTATTTGCACTTCTGATTGCTTCTGAAAAGGTTAAATGAGCATCGAGTAGTCCTGAAAATTAATGCATTAAATACATATAAACCTTGATGTCCACATGGAATTCTCAGCGCACACTGGCGTTAAAAAACAACACTAGACTTCATACCTTATCTCTGGCATGGGTTGAATCAATATCATTGTGGCACTTAGGGCTGGTTTACACATATCAGCTATACTTTATGGCCTATCAGGTCAGCGCTTGTTAACTCCATTTTGCTTTTCCAGGTAGGCAGTAAAAAACTAAAATATTTTATCAGTCCCTTGGTGTTCTATCTTGAATGGATGAGGTTGCATTCAAGTTGTTAGGTCTCAGGTTGGCCAGATCGCTTTTGCTGCTGCTGCTGCTGTTGTTGATGATAACATATTGTTGCCGATGTTGTTGTTCTGTGCTCTCAAGTTGGCTTCCACTTATGGCAAGCCCATGCCACTAAGACATCTAAGAGACCTTGTTACTAACCACGGTCCTCAGATCCTGCAGACTCCGGGCCAAGGCTTCTTTGACTAAGTCAATCCTTCTCTAATGTGGTCTTCCTCTTTTTCTAGTGTTTTCAGCTTTACTGGGCATTTATCATTTTTCCCCAGTTTGTCATGTCTCAAGATGTATCCTAAGTTTGATAACCTCAGTTCATGCATTTTGGTTTCTAGTGAGAGTTCAGACTTGTTTGCTCTCAAACCTGCTGGTGTGTCTTTTTGGCAGTCCAAGGTACCCACAGAACTCTCTTCCAGTATTACATTTGAATAAGCTGATTTTCTGCATTGTGACACTGTAATGTCAAAGCAATTTCAAAATAAGGGCTTAGGAAAATCACTTTTTTCTTTGGACTACAACTGCCTAGATTTCCCAGCCAGCATGACCAGGTAGCTCAATCCAAAACACAGTTTGACTTTTCAGGAAATTGGAATCTTCTTTCTCTTCCACCTCCAGATACACAGTAATCCATGAAATCTGAGCTCTTTCCTTGTCAGGTAATCATGACACTTTTGCAGGAACAGAGTCTAGAAGGGAAATCTTGGCAGGACCATTGGGCTTACAATTTAACTGCATCTAGACCTACAGTAATACAGGTTTAAAAAGACTGAGAAATCAACAGAGATAGAAGGCTAGGGGTCAGAATTCAAGTTGGGCCTGTACCAGGACTGGACAACTGTGTGTATGTATGGAGGTACTGAGGAGGCACCTCCCCTCACAACACACATACCAGATTCCACCACAAGCTGCCAAACTCCCTTCCAGAAAAATTAGAAGTGACCTTCCGGACCTTTCAATCTTTTGGATTTTTTTAAACATGAAGATGTGTGTGTGCGGGGGGGGGGGGAGTTTACATACCCTCCTATTGTCCCAGTCTGCCAGTGACAGTCTCAATTTATCAACCATCATCCTACTTTTTCAGCTGCTTTTAAAATCTCCCAGTTTCTGTTCCCTCCTCCTACTTTCCTCCTTCATTCTGGCATACTTCCATTGGTGCAAACTGAGTTCAAAGTGCAAAAGCAATTTGTACTCAATTAATACAAAGGATTGTGGGGAAGGAAAAGAGGATGGAGTCTTGAAGGCAAAAGCAGACTACTGCAGTCTGCCCTAGTTTATGTGCTCTTCTTCAAGTAACTTTTGCCATCTTGACCACTCGCTGATGTTGCTTGGCCACATGTGTCCTGGTTTTCATGTGTGAAGGTGTTGTTTTCAGTTGGAGGGTATCTTCTGGAGGTACAATTCTCAGCTGTTGCAATTGTTTTAAATATTTGTGATAGTGGAGAGTCCAGGATGGGCCTGAAGGTCAGAGACATGGCATTGGATGGCATGATTCTCATCTGTTGTCTATGGTAATCTAAAAGGAGGATTACAGAGGATGGGGAATATGAAGGTTCTGAAAATATTCTGAGAAGTAATTCAACCCTTGGTGCAGGGATGAGACAGAAATAGCTAATATCAGAAATGCTTGGGTGATTCATTTTAATGTCTCTCAACTAGCATGAGGATTGGCAAGCACTTTTTATGTCAGCCTTTCCCAACCTTTTCCACTCTAGATATTTTCCTAAAATTCCTGGCTGAAGCTGGTGGGAAATAAAAGCCAAAACGTCTGGAGGGGACCAGGTTGGTGAAGGCTATATTAGACACTTGACAAAAGGAACCTGTAACAAAATATGGTGTTGCAGAGTGATCTTGTTCAAGGTTCTAGCCAACAAGTTATCCATGCCCTTTCCCATACTGTTTCTTTTCCTACTCATAGTTTCCAATTTCCACCCCTCAGTTAACAGCATGTTATTGAGCCAAAGCTAGTTAATGACTACGCTCAGTCATCGTTGAGCTCTTTATTGGAAGATATTTCCTACTTTTCTCCCTCACCCCAAACATTTTGTGCTTTCGGTGATTTATTCAGTTTCTCCATTTCTATTCTGTTTTACTGTTGTACTCAGCTTCACATCAGCTAGCTACTTCTGTATGATTAACACCTATATGACTATACCTCCCTTCCTCGTCAACCATTTAATTTGCTCCTTTGCTTGATCTTCTTTAATTAACTAATTGAAACCTTTGTTCTTCAGAGTACAAACTGACCTTGTTTGTAAGCACTTCACACTGACAGTCTTCACACTCCTCCATTTGCTCTCTTTTGTTGCATGCTGTTTCTCTACAGCCTTTTTGTGTAATCGATTTTCTTCTCCATTTGAACTTGATACTCTCTTTTTATTCATTTGGGGGTTTATGTTGATAAATAATAGAGCTATCTCTTGGGAGAAAGAATTTTACATTTTGAACTTACCAGCTTCTCTTGTTCCAAGGAAAAAGACTCTATGTCCAAGGACCACACATCAAAATATGTAAAACACATGTTTAAAAAAAGAGCAAGGAAAGCAGGAGCCGCATGAAACAGATTCACATGGGCCACCAACCACATGTCACAAATGAGAATCCTCAAATGACTAAAACCTCCCTATTTCATTAGACTGCAAACCCATCATATTTAAATCAGCACCAACAGAGGTGCATGTTTTAATATATGGTATATTCAACTTGGATGAAGGAGATGCTCAATGAGTATTTCAGTTTCTATTTATGGTTGTGAAAGCTGGACAGTGAAGAAAGCTGACAGGAAAAAAAATATTTTATTTGAAATGTGATCCCAGAGGCAAGTTCTACAGATACCATGGCCTTCCAAAATGACCAATAAATGGGTCCTAGAGCAAATCAAGCCTGAATTTTCTCAAGCAAAAATGATCAAACTATGACTATTGTACTTTGGCCATATCATGAGATGACATGACTTGTTAGAAAAGCCAATAACACTTGGTGAAGTTGGAGGCAATAGGAAAAGAGGAAGACTGCATTATAGGAAGAGAGACTGCATCAAGAAAGCCATGGTGCTGAATTTGCAGGACCTGAGTAGGGCTGATGATGACAGGGTCTCTTGGAAGTCTCTTATTTATAGGGTTGCCATAAGTCAAAGCCCACTTGATGGCAATTAACAATAACAATTCATACCACTACTGCCAAAGTTCTAACTCCCACATTGCTGTGCAACTTTCAGCTAGCATGTATGAGCAACAATAATAACATATTTCTATCTTCTTAAGTGCTATGAATCATATATTACCCTTTCTATGTAAAGATGATTTTCAAAAATGCACATAAGAATTTCAGGAGTGCTTTAGTTGTATATTCCTGCTTGGCAGGGGGCTGAACTACCCATCCCGAACAGTCCCTTCCAACTCCATGATTCTATGATTAATTTAATGAGTGTCATCATGTACCCAAACTCCAACTTACCGTGGGTTTAGTGCTGGAATGTTACTCTGGGTGCTGCAAGGGTGCTGCTGTGATGAACAAATGGGTTCCGGTTGAAAGTACAGTCCTGAGCCAAAGAAAATGGCTGCGCGCATTGCATTACTGTAGGATGGACTTGGAGCTGTGGAGCGAGAGTTCCTTGAGCTGTGACGGGAGAATACCAGGAATGCTGATTTGGCCAGAGAAGAAAGTTTGCAAAACAATAAAGACTTGGCACAAACAGAGCGTACTCCTGAGCTGCACAGACCCATGAGTGTAGCTTGAAGCCTTCAGACGGGCAAGCACTGATGTTTTTCTGACCCTACCCTGCATGGCCGAAAACCACTGAGGCATTTGATATATAGATCTGATGTATAGTACATTTCCTGACAACATGATATATGACCACTTCTTCTGCAAGCAACCTTTTATTAGTAAGGTACAAAATGATATGAACTATTCTTTTAATTGCTTGATTGCCTTTACACAATGAAAGTTCTGGAACCCTGGCAACCGTTAGAATATGGTTTTTTTCCCTCAAGAAGTGAGAAACATGGGTATAAAGAGCGGAAGATTTTCAGCTCCTTTTTTATGGCTCTGATACCGGCAAGGAGTCATCCACCCTTTCGAGGACACCTGATCAATGTTCGGCGAAAAGACTGTTTGTGAGTATGGCGTGTGAATGTGTGTGTGTAAGAGCTCTTGATATAAATGTGATTTTGTATTTCATGTTTTAATAAATGTTACATGAATAGTGTTTAAAATCCAGATCTGGTTTCCTGCGTGTCTTTTGTTGGGAATCCTATAGTCTAGAGTGGCTGAATTTCTCTCTGGATATAAAAAGGACCAAAAATCTCGGTCCATGACACTGCAAGGAGGAGCAACGCCCCATTCCCTCTGGAGAGAAATAGCCATAACTTTATTGGTTATAGCTGAGAAGAATTAGCATGGCATGAGGCCAAATCTAGGTATCAGATGACCACATGCCATCTGTCACACATGACCCAGCCTGTCTGCTGGGGGAAACCTCAAGGGATAACAATGTGGAGTTACATGGGTGCACATTCCTTGCCATCTGGGAATGAGGCTGCTCACTGTCTTTGAGCTCCACTTGCCTGGACCATAGAGTTCCTTAATGGGATCCCCAGTGGGGAATAAAGGGCATTGTAGGGCCCCCATTTTCCCAAAACTATATCCTGCCCATGCCACACCACCCTAAGTGGTGAAAACTAACAGGAGCCACAAGGAAACAAGAATATGCAAACCTAGGTGGATGGATTGGAAGTCCACTTGTGCCTGAATGTCAGGAGAGCCAGTTGCTTATATTCCTCTTCACTGGACCTGAGTGAAACAAGCCACTGTCAGATTGGGTGAAGTCCTTGACTCCTCCATGCCAGCTCCTGATCAGGGCTCTGACTTGAATGAGCTGAACAATGATGGCAATTTGAAGCAGATCTAATCAAAGATATTTTCATAAATGCAGGGGGAAGAGGTTGAACAGAATGCTCTCCAATGTCCTATACAGCCCTCTGAGGCTTTGGTCACAAGGGTAGAAACTGGACAACAAAAGGATTGCTTAAATAATCCAAACTGATCAGATAGGGAAACTAGTGGCCAAGTGCCTTTTCTCTTATTAAGAAGATTGTTCTCAATACCTTGACTCTTCTACAAGAAGAAAGTCTTTGGGAAATCAGGAATTTCTCTTCTCCCTTCTCCTAGATCTAGCATGTCATAACCTGGCATCTGCTTAAAAGGGAGAACAAGGTAAGCAACAAGCTGAGTGAAAAAGCTGCAGCTGTGGGCCAAGCTGAGTTTGAAGTCTGAGAAGCTTCTTTATGGGGCAAAGTGTCCCTTACTGGAGAACAGAGAGCCCAACATCAGCTAGAGCATTAGTGCTGTGGACTTCCATCTTATGTTTAACTTGTATATTTGTAAATTCAAATATTATAAAACCACATTCTGTTTCCAGAAAACTTGTCCCAAGAAAACCAACCCTAGAAAAAGCATTTAAACCCCTAAACCTTGGAATACAGAAAATGGCAATACCCATTGCAGTATACTCAGCTCCTAGTTTTTGCAGATTTCTTCGTTTGTCCTATACAGTCCATACTTTTGCCATCTATGCTTCCTTTTTCTGAAACCTCTGCAATGGTAAGTGGCATATCTGTATTCCTGAAATGTAGCAAATGGAAGGGGACAAAATAGTCTGGGCCAAATATAGTCATGTTATTATTACCTCCTATGTCCTGCATACAATGCTTCTCATCATGTAGCCTCAAATGGCATATCATCTCCTGCTTCCAGTACATTTTTATGAAATATACATGAGCCTGAAATCTCTGTGCCTTTCCAAATGCCTAAAGGCAGAATCTTCCACCTTCCAAAATGCTGATGGATGAATAGATTGTGATTCAGAATGATTGTAGTCAAACTGTAAGAGAAAACATTCAGAAACAGATGGGAGATAAGGCACTTGGGGGCAATCTTTGTTAGTACTTAGATACTGACAAAATTCAAAATTAGTTGATTTGTAAGCCAAACCTGGGATGTTCGTAATACAGCATGTGCAAATCTATATCCCATTTTTGTCATTCAAATGAGGCTCATTTTTATTTTATATTTGCCTGAGAGCCAGCATGGTATAGTGGTTTGAGCACTGGCCTATGATTCTAGAGATCGTGGTTTGAATATTCTTTTACCCATGGAACTCCACTGGGTTACCTTGGGCAAGTCACATTCTCTCAGGCTCAGAGGAAGGCAAAGGCAACCTTCCTTTGAACAAATCATGCCAACAAAAGCCTGTGATAGGTGACCTTAGGTTTGCCATAAGCTGGAAATGACTTGAAGGTGCACAACAAGCTACTGTGTAGTCCACTTGTTTGAGACGAGGAGGCTTACACTAGGTCAAAAGGATTTTAAAACAATCTTCTTTCTCTTCTTCTTCTTTAAACTTTCTCATCTTCTTTGAGAAAATAAGAAACATGGCTCCAGCCACATACTTTCGAAACAGGGAAAGGCACTATATGCTTATGACATGTTGTTTCCATGAGTGGTACAGCAAGGCAAAAAATATTTTATAGAAATAAATATTTTAGAAAATTGTTTTTTTTTTAAAAAAAAATGCATTGTCATGACATTTAGGCATAGGTAGCTTTAAGATGAAATTAGGCAAATGTATGGAGAGGGACAGGTTTTCTAGTGGCCATAATGATGTCAGAATTAGCCAGTTCCCTGAACCTGTACCTGATGAGACCTGTTTGGAAGAGGAAGGAGAGCCTCATGCCTCACTGGCCCCTGCAAATAGCAAGAAGAGTAAGGCCCTTTCCAGATGTGGGGAGGGAACCGCGCAAAAACGGGACTCACCGGATTTCCTGAGCGTCCGGGTGAGTCCGTTGGGACAAGGAGCTGTGCGAGCTTGTCGCTCCGCACTGCTCCGGCGTCCAAAATGGCAGCTTCCAGTTGGTGGAAGAAGCTCGGCCAGCTGAAAGCCCGGAGAAGCTCGCCAGCTGAAAGCCCGCCCCCGGAAGATCTGCAGGCACGCACTTGTGCACGCCTGCAAATTTGCTCCGGAGTGCGGTGATGGAGCGACACGTTTTTAAAGGTTTTTAAAAGAGGTTTTTAAAAAGCACACGGTGCAACCAGTTCCGGTCGCGCAGAACCGGACTGAGGTATGGAACTACAAAAAGTAGTCCACCCCAGTCCACTCTACGGTGCAGAAGACCTCCATTGGAGGTTGCTCTGCACCATTTTAAAAGCCCGGTGGCCTAAGAGTTGGTAACCTTAGTGAGAACTCTCAGACATTTATTATCAAGGACACACACCACCTGAAACCATGAAGTTCACTGGAAGAGCCAGCATTGCTCAGCTTAGCTTGCAAGAAGCTAAGAGAGAAGGGCAGTAGCCCTGTTTACTTTAAAAATCAGAGGTGTCTGTGGTCTTTGTGTTCTCTCAGAGGCATCTGGTTCAGCCACTGTGGTCAGACAAGATGCTGGAATAGATGGACCACAACCCTAATCCAGCAAAGCTCTTCTTATGTTCTTGCTATAACAATAATGTGGAAAAACTTAGATTCTGTCAATTGGCATGAGTTTCAGGGACAGTCCAAATATGATATAATAAATATATGAATGAATTCTGTGTAAAGCACACAGAGATCTGTGAATAAGTGACTTGAAAAATGCAAAAATTTACTAAACCACAGCGCCTGTATTTGCATATAGGCAGATAGCTATATGTTCTAATATTTACGTATTAAAATTTTAACATACAGTAGTTATGCATTATTAAATAGATGATTTACTGAATAATAATAGGTTAATAGATGAGTTACTCCATTGCCAATTTTGTTTTTCTTGCATCAGGTCCCACCCTCAAATTAATGTAGTAGAAAGGCCTTCACAGAAGTATTTCCCTTGAGTTTTGGAACTTATTTCCTTCAGCGAACACCCAGTCCTGATCATTTGGGGGGGAAGAAGTACAGAACCATGTTAACTAGACATCTCATGGCTAGGAATAAGCATGTACTAAAGAATTCTATGTTTTCACAACATTTTTTAATGCTACCAGTTGACCTTGATTACTATCAGAAAGGAACATGTTGGAAACAAAATAGGAGGAACTCTTAAAGCTTGCTAACATTTACAGTGAAATTCTATACTCCAGGTGTGCGGGTTGAAGTATTATAAGATATGGTAAAAATCCCACTAGACTAATGGAACTGAGTCACATGCTTCCACCACTTGTGATAAATTGGTGCAGCTGCATGGATATGCTGGTCCAGTGCTTCTCTTGTTCTGATTTGGCCAAGTGGAAGGTATGGTAGATGTTGCACCAGTATAATAGTGACGTTTCTTTCCATTCTGGTGTGACTGGAATATAACTGATATGAAAGAGATACTCAGGATGTATGTTTTAAAAGGCTTCCCCCACTCCCATTACTTCATTAAGGCTGTATAAGATCATAGAGACATTCACCAGTGTGGACCTTGCTGGTGTATCAGAGGGAACCTAGAGAGAGAGAAAATGTTCATTGTCAATCAGAAGGGACCAACAGAGTCAGCAATGCTAACAAAAGAGAGAAGCCAATTCAACTGCTCCTTAACCTCAAGGGAGTAATCTGCAGCAGGTGGGAAAGGGTATGGCTGCAGCAGGTTTCTTTGGAATTGAGAAACAAGTAAAGAAAATAAAAGGATCCAGACTGGCTTTACAAGCAAACTGGCCAGGCTGGGGGAGCCCATACCCAGAAATTCTTTCTGTGACCACTGTGGCAGGAGCATGGTGCAGACAGCCTAATGGACAGCCCAGACAATGTAGGTGAAGGATATGAGCCTATAGGTTACAGGCTTGATCAGCCAGTGAGAGGAGCTGGACCTAAGGAGCCTGGAATTTTAGAACTCCCAAGGAAAGGTCTACCAGAGTATTTCTTTTTTTCCTTAAATGAGATAAACACAGAGACTTGCAAAGGCAATGATGTAATGGTGCCTTTGGAAAATCACTGCGTGATCATTACCCAGTATTGTGAATTTTGAGGGAGGAAAATCCTGACTGTACTCACTAAACAAACATTTAGAACTATAGAACTTGGTGTGGGATCATGGATTTCAAAGAGCAGCAATGGTTTAACGTTTCTCTATTAGGGGAAAGACACCTCAGGCAATGAAAATAATTTTTATGGGGCTAATTGGTTTAACTGGCAAAACCACCTAAGAAAACCTTATGAAATTCATGGGTTTGCCATAAGTCAACAGGTGACACACAATTGATGGAATAAACCTTTCTATCCACCCCCATGGACTAACTTGTGGAATAAAACCTTTTTTTTTTTTTTTTACAATACCTCCTGAGATTAATCTCTCCTTCAGATCAGGTTTACTAGATGATTTCAGTTCTTTCTGTGGCCAGAATACAGCAATGCTATGTTCAGTCTCATTGCCTTCCTGAACTTTCAAAGCTACATGTTGAGAACTCCAGGTTGTAGTCCCTGATAAGCCATGAAAATCACTAGCAGGCTTAAGCTAGTCATTCTCACCCAGATCTACTTCACAGGGTTTTTATGGGGATAAGGTGTGGTGGATGAAAGCCATCGACACTGTCTTGAGCTCATTGTAAGAAAAGTAGTATATAAATGAAACTAACTGCTAAATAAATAAATTTCAAGCAAAATAAGGTAACTAAAGATAGCGGGGTATGCTACTGTTCTCCCTGAAAGCTAAAAGTTTCCAGTAAATATTGGGAAACACATAAGCACTGTTTAAGAAACAACAAGTTCTTAAAACAAGGGATTTTCCCCAGCCCAGAAAATACAGATAGGTCTGAACATATGTGATCAATTTCAGTGTTCAAAGCACATTAAGATATTATGATATTTTACTCCTTGCTCAGAGTCTTCTGGGAAAACAGGCATTAACAAATTAGTTGACCTTCAAGGACCATTTTCACAGTACCTAATTGCATGGGAGATTGTGTAGCCTGAAGACTCCTTCTAGTCAAGATGGTCACTTATGGCTGGTAGCTTCTGTGTCGGGATGGTTAATCTATTCCAAACGTTAAAGGCATATCTGAACGTCTCAATTGATTTTGAGGGATAGTAGCTTTAAAATTCAGATTGAAAGATGGAATGGATTGATCAACACAAGGAAATGAAACTACCAGTTGCCACTGAAACTGGAAATCTTTGCCTGCTTGGAAGGAACACATGCTGTGACAGGATTGGCAGGGAGAAAAAGCTAGAGTTAAACATACGGTATTACAAGATGCCAAACAAAGGGGAGCCCCAGAGCTTCCAGATTTGAAATTATATTATGCTGCATGCGCTTTGGTCTGGATTAAAGATTGGATTAAGATAACAGATAACAGAATATTAGGATTTGAGGGGCATGAACTGAAGTTCAGATGGATAGCTGTGGTATTGGAAAAGTAAAGTAAATGAGGCATCTAATAGCCTTTATGTCAGGAGGTCCCTGCTGAGAATCTGGAACAGATATAAAACAGAACTAAGTTTGAAAATGCCATTGTGGATATCATTCCAAGAAGTCTTTTGTAGAAAAAAAAAAGATGGATCCCAAAGAAAGATGGTGACTTAGCAAGATCTATTGGAAACTGAATCAGAACAATATAAAATTAAACCTTTAGAACAGCTAACTCTGGAAAAGTTAGCATTTTCTTTGAAGAATAAATCTATCCAGAACTTTGAGAAAGAATGGAAAAGAGTTTTGGATTGGGTAAGGATATAAATGTATAAGAAATCAAAGAAGAAATAATGTAACTGTTCTTCTCTCTGTAAGATGGAAATTATGTTTGTAATGGAATGGAAATAAGCAATTTCAACTGGAAGATTTAAGCATGGAAGTGTGTAGGGGGGTTATTTTCGAGACAAACTTTCGATAAAAATTATACAAAAAAAGAACAAAAAAAGAACAGCTAACTCAAGGAGGATTCCGCTTCCAATGGTTCTCAAACAGACAAGTGGTTGAAAAATACAAGGAAAATAAAAAGTTATGTGATTTTGAAACAATTGGAAGTGAATTTGAAAAGCAAAAGTGGACAACTTGGAAATATCAAAATGTCTATGTGTGTCTGTGGGAAGGAGGTTGAGGCATAGTGAGGAGAGTCGGCACCCACGGCCCAAACCAGCTCAGGGAAGGGAGAGTGAAAGAGGGTGAGTGGGTGGGCATTGTGGTCCTATACTTCCTTTCTCACTCTCATCTCCTTCCTTGGGTGTGTGGGGGGTATTGGGAGAGAGTTTGTAGTGCTAAGTAAGCAGGCTATAAGCCAACCTTAGGTGGCCAGACAGCCGCTGATAGAGGAGCAGGGGTACCAGCAGTGGGTATTTAAAGGGCTGCATGGCCTGTTTGGAGCAGAGGAGAAGGTTCTCCTGAATAACATGCACTTGGGGGGACAGGGGTTGCAGAAACTCACAAAATAACAAGTCCATGAAGGTTAAACCCACAAATGTGAAGGGCTGACTGTATACTAAAACTCCTTGTAAAATCTTGAGCATCACTTTTCTTTCATGGGAGGTTAATGCAACAATCTGGTGGTGACTGCAAACCCTGGTACCCCCTTTCTCGTGGACTGGAATTTAGGTTGAATGTTTACAGTCTGAGGGACATTGTTTTGTGTTTGACATTTGTTGGCAGAATTTTATTAAAATCTGGATTCCATCTCTGTAGCGTAAAACAACTCTATTTGTCCCTGTTCTTTAAAGTATTTTGAGAGCAGTTTTCACCTCATTTTCTAAAATTGTAGCCTTTTTTGGTCAAAAAATTCATTTTTGAAGGTATCTGTAATTCTTCAATCTCCGTTATCTTTTTATTTTGTCCTAATAATATAATAGCATTCTCTGGTTGATCATTCAGTGTCCCTGTTCTCGGATTTAAATTTTTGATTTCCCTTTGATCTTGTAAAGTGGTCTCTTTCTCTTGCTTTTTTATTGTCTTCTGTTTTTTCACACTGATGATTACAGTAGTTCTCTTTGTCCCTACATATAAGTTGCTGCACAGTTACATTCAGGATTCTAATTCTTTTTCTGTCATCTTTTATTTTTGTTTTCACTTGTTTTTAAGCCCTTGAAGATTTATCTAGTTAAACTTTTCTTTCAGTTTTGATACAGATAAAATCCTTTTGCATTCTTCCTTGATAATGTCCCTAGTTTCACAATCTAGTGGTCACTTTGGAAAACCCTAACATAATTTAAATGTGTTCAAAACTGTCCTTAAAGATTTTGAAAAACAATCAAGCTTGAAAATTAACAAAGAAAAAACAACAATATTAACCAAAAATATTTCTGAAGAGGAAGAAACCTTGATATCACAATTAACTGGATATACTATTGTTAAGAAAGTTAAATATTTAGGAATTATAACCACAAAAAAACCTCTGACCTCTTTAAAAATAATTATGAAAAAATATGGAAGACATATTGAAAGATTTAAAAAAATTGGAATAATTTGAGATTATCGTTTTTGGGGAAAATTGCTGCTGCGAAGATGTCTATCCTACCAAAGATCCTCTACTTATTTCAGACAATCCCAATTATACACAGTGATAAAATTATTAAAGATTGGCAGAAAAAAATTTCTAAATTCATATGGGGAGGAAAAAAGCCAAGAATAAAGTTGAAAACTTTAGAACACACAAAAGAGAGAGGAGGGTTAGCGTTGCCAAATTTGGTGTTATACTATCTTGCTTGCTGCTTAAATTGGATACAAGACTGGATCAATCTTGATAACACCAAATTATTAAATCTAGAAGGAGAGGGTCTTTGGTCAGGTTGGCACTTTTACCTATGGTACAATAAGGCTAAAAATAATAAAGAATTTGATCGTCATTATATAAGGAAAGCTCTACTAAATGTATGGAGAAGATATGTTATGAGAGCTTGTTTGAAAACCCCTCAGTGGGTTTCCCCTCACAAGGCCTATTATAAAAAGGAAAATATATTATCCGATAAATGGATAAAATATAATGAGAATGAGAAGCAACAAGATCAAATTAAAATTAGATTCCAGCAAGAACTGAATGAATCCGGAATTAAATGTCACTGGCTCTTATATAGAGAACTCAGAGAAAAATTAAGAAATGATATTAAATTAAATGATTACCAAATAAAGGAGGAATTAACCACAATTTTATGCTCAAGGAAATCTAAACCTATTTCTTCCATTTATAGAATTCTTTTACAATGGGCCTCAGAGGACAAGCCTGTTAAATCAGCCATGATTAAATGGGCACAAAATGTTTCTCATCCAATTCTGATGGAACAACGGGAGAAAATCTGGAAAAAATGGGTTAAATATACTGCATGCCAAGATAGTAAGGAAAATCTATACAAGATGTATCTACAATGGTATCTTACACCTGTACAATTATCTAAAGTGTACCATAACTATTCAAACAAATGTTGGAAATGTGGTCAAGAAATCGGTACTTTTTATCATCAGTGGTGGTCCTATAAAATTGTTTAAAAAATTTGGAAGATTATTTGTATTCAAACAGAGAAAATGTTAGGCATCCAGTTTGAAATGTCCCCAGAACTTTATCTACTATCTATAATGGATGATGGTCTAGAAAAGAAGGCTGGAAAACAACTGTTTTACATAGCAGCTGCCACTAGGATGTTGTTAGCACAAAAATGGAAATCAGAAATTATGCCCTCATTAGAGGAATGGGAGATGAAAGTGTTTGATATGATTCAAATGGATAGGCTTACGTATGTACTAAGAGGAGAGAAAATTGAGAGATTTATGTTAGAATGGGACAATATAATAAACTATTATAGGAATTTATGGAATGGTATCAAGATGGTGAACACTGATTTTTGAAAATACTTAGGAATATTAACTATAAAGGATTATGTGACTGTTTAGGAAATAGAATGGAACTTATCTCGTTCCCAAAGTCAGAGGGGGAAATTATGAAAATACAGAGCAATTTTAGGATCCTAATATATTTATTTAATGACTTTTTGTGATTATAAAATGTGTGTTATTGTTACCTTTTTCATGTTTTAATCAATGAAGATATTTAAAAAAAAAAGATAATGTCCCTAGTTTCAGTCTACTAGTTTTATGGTTCACAGTTTATTATATTTAGTAAGGTGAACTTATTCTTTACATAGTCCTTAAATTCTTCAGGAATGTTCTTGGTAGAGACTCCTAGCAGGGTCACTCAAGACGGAAGTCTAAACTCCTAGCAGGGTCACTCAAGGCAGAATACTCAAAGTGGAAACACCAGAGTAAGACACACTCACCTTCTTTAGAAGGTAACAGCCACATTAGCGAAAGAGAACTGATATTCCCAATAGTAAGGGTGGAAGAGAAAAGTAGACTACTGGGCAGCAGTGTAGAGGGAAGTGACATTGTTAATTTTTGTTAGCACTGTGCAACAGAAAGCGGTGCTATACCCTTTGTGGATTTTTACCATGGCAACCCTATTTCAGCAGCAATTTAAACTAAAGCATTGCTTGTTTTGGTCTGGAAATCAGTTGTGTTCTCTGAAGTGAATTTTACTCATTTCAGCATTTAAAGAATCTTCTGCTTTTTACTATTTGCAATTTGTCTAGCATACTGAGAATGAGTTGCTGAAAAACAAATGAATAGCAATATCCCTTTCAGAAAACGCAGTAGGCAAATCTTTCAATGGAAAATATGCACAAGATGTCCTACAATTTCTGATATTGCGTTATTTGCACAACTCCCCATAAAAGTATTTCAGGTTTGACTAGAAACTGTGCAGACAGCCACAGTGTAAGTAAATATGATGTCAGTCTGGAGGATGCAGGGAATGAAAAACTGCCATTTTAAACTTTTAGAAAATCACTTGATCAATGAAATTGATCCTCTTTTTGAGTGATTGCCCCACCCAGGGAGATACTTTGAATAAAATTGGTGCAAGATGTTTAGATTGAAATCCTGCATATATCTAAAAACTGGACTTTGTATCTTGCATTGATGTCTTTTCTACATCAGCAGTGACCTGACTGGTTTTGATGGGGACTAGTTCGCTGGGAATATTGTACAGTAGAAACGGTTTCAAAAAGACAAGACACTTCACATGTCCCCATACAATATGGATCATTATGGTGCAATGGATATTCTAAGGCAAGGAATACTAAGAGGTGGCTTTGCCAGTTCCGTACCTCTGAAATATAGCTTACAACACTTGGTATTCATTGGTGATTTCTCATCCAAGTACAGTATTAACCAGAGCTGACCCTGCTTAGCTTCCACGATCAGATGGGACCTGCTTCCCTTAGGGTATTTAGGCCCTACAGCACTCACACTAACCATCATTTAATAATGGCTACAGTGAACTTCATTGCACCAGAGTAAATTTTATTGCTTTTGGTACTTAAAAAGAAATGACATGGTGTTGTGGTAGTTGATGTACTCATCTGGTGCCACTAACTGTCAGAGATTAGGTTTCTGTCCCTCTGCCTTCTGTTGTGATGGTCCAGGCTAGGCCCAGTACAAACTCTCAATCACTTCACCGATGAAAAACAGGATATATATGGCCAAGTAACATCAGAGTGTGGTCCAGATGACAAAAGTTAATAAACAGTAACACAAGCCAGGAGAGGCTGCAGCAGTTGGCTTTTGTCTGAGCCTACCGAAAAGGGGAAGATTTCATCCATTTCTCTC
The DNA here is from genome assembly GCA_030412105.1 of Cyclura pinguis. NCBI lineage: Eukaryota > Metazoa > Chordata > Lepidosauria > Squamata > Iguanidae > Cyclura > Cyclura pinguis. The sequence continues at coordinate 128,564,348 of CM059599.1, forward strand.
CTCTCCCCACTACTGAGCTAATTGAATGGATCTGAAGCTAGTGAATTATGGGACTGCTTGGTAGCTTCTTAAGTGGTTGACCAAGCAAATCCAGGCATCTTCTTCATCCTGGAGACAAGTGACTATTGGAGTACTTCAGAGTTCTGTCCTGGTCCCAGTGCTGTTCAACATCTTTATAATCGATTTAGATGACAGAATAGAAGACATGCTTGTTAAATTTGCAGATGACACCAAGTTAGGATAAATACTGAGTGTCCCAGAGGGACAGGATTAGAAATGAAACTGACCTTGACAGATTGGAGACCTGAGCCAAAACTTTAAAAAAAAAAAAAAGTATTTTAGCACGGATCAACGTATTACACCAATATGTGACTCAAAGCTGTTACTCAAACACCTGTCCATAAATATGACAACACCAAAAGTTGGCTCTGCATCATCCTTTGATTGTGAGGAACTCATTGGAGGTGGGCACTGGAAGGCATTTTCTTAGTGGGCTGCTCTCTCTTAGGCTTACTTTGTGCAGCCATGCTATAAAAAGAGCCCCATAGGTGTGGCTGCGTGCAGGTCTCACATGGCCTATCCCCAGTCCAAACATCTGCTACTGGGGCAGGTCCTGCCTATACTGAGCAAGGAGGCTGACCAGGGGGGAAGACGGTCTTTCCCACAGCCTTAATTACCCCACCCTATCCTACCCTGCCAAGTTGTGCTTCTGTTGCTGAGATTCATTGTCTAAAATAGCCAGGTGTCTTCTATGCTGACAGTGGCTGCAGGGCCTTGGCTTCTACCATGATCATTCCAGCCAAATCTGTGAATCTATCACTAAAGTTTTTGCTCCTTGCCCCACAAATCAGGGGCTGGTGGGCTGGCCAAAAGTATCTATATACTGCTCTGCAAGGGAAGCTCAGGTCTAGGCCTCCATCTCTGGCCTTCCCGTTCTTCACTCAGCATGTTGATTATACTTCAAGCAAGATTCACAAAAGCTGGCGGTGGGATGCAGCTAGCTTTTTATAACCACTCAGTCCCACCCCATCAGCAACAGCAATGTGATGTGCCACCATGGAGTGAGGGCTAGGCTGTGTTTTCTGCCTCTAGGGTACCTGTAAAACAGACCTCCAGTGGTCAGCCACCCAAGTCAGGCTTAGCTGGGGGGCTAGCAGATCAGAGAGAAGACTGGAATCCTGTATAAGGGTGAATGGTGTTTTTTTCATAAATGTATTATACCAGATAACATAACTTCCAACATTTCACAGATGAAAACGGGTGTTTTTGGCCAAGCAACATTAGAGTGTTATCAAGATGACAAAAAGTTACTCATGAAGAGGGACAAACAAGTTAGGGGAAAATGCGTAAGTCTGCTCTTGCTTAAGCCTACTGGAACATGAAAAATACCATCCCCTCATCTCTCCCCTGCTGAGTTAGTTGAGTGCAAGCTACTTTTGCACTTTGAACTGAGTTTGCAGCAGTTGAAGTAAGCTGAGGATAAAGCAGAAAAATGGGAGGAGGAGAGAAAAACTGGGACATTTTAAAAGCAGCTGAAAAATTGGGAAGAAAGAGGATTAATTGTTCTTGTTTGACAGGAAGAGTCCCAACTGGATGATGTGAAATAAGATTTTTCATGTAGACTGTTTCAGTATGCTTTTACACTTGTGTCCAAAATATTTCAAGGTTGGAGGGGAGACGGAAAGATTATATTTCTATTAGAGTATGTTTCGAAAAACCCAGAAAGCATTTGTCTGGGGTCATATTCATAAGATTATCAGGGAACATGATCATTCTTTTTATTCAGCCTCTGTTAGCAGCAGCAAGGCTGTGTGTGGCAATACTTTGGAAATAGAATGAGATCCCAGGGATAAAATTCTCATTGAAAGTCTCTGAGAGGTAGAATTAATGGGGGGAAATTATCTCTTTGACGAAGATAAGCTAGGCCAGAATTATAATGGGTGTATTTAGATCTCAAAGGACATATTTTTGAACTTTCTGAATTTTCACAATCCTGCTTTTGCTTTTATAATTTTGGGAGCAGATCTTTTCCAAAAAGTACTCTTTATTTTTGAAAAATTTTCCTGTGTTTGTCATTGAATAGCACAGTTATTTCTCATACAGTACAATCCTCATATCCATGTGACTGCTATATGCAGATTCACTAACCTGCAATCCAAAAAATATTCCTCCATGAGGAGGAGGCAGGTGGGCCTCTGCTTTTGGTCAGCCAGGAAAGCAGGGCAAGGGCAGGGGATGCCCCTCTCTCAGATGGGCATGGTGGGGGAAGGGGGATCGTGGACAGGAGAAGGGAAGGTTCAAGTGTGTGCCCAGGAGCTTGCAGGGGGCTCCAGAGGGACCTCATTGCTGGTGAGGTTCCCAGGAGGTGAGGCGCAGCATCTCCTTGTTGGCATTGTGTGCTGGAGAAGTGGGCAAGTTGGAAGAGAGTAGGGAGGGGCTGCCTCTGGCCTGCATTAGCTCTGTGACCCCAATCTCCTCCTCTTCCAGCTGTGACCCCTTTTTTTCCTGCCCCTCCATTCGGCCTATGGCTTAGTGGCCATGGATAAAAGCACATTGCCATAGGCATGAACCTGAGCTTCTCCAGGAGCAGCAGCTGGGAGGATGCATCCAGGAAGGCCCAAGGGAGTGGAGGAGGAGGAAGAAGAAGTAGCGGTGAAACCCTTAGGTCCAGATGGCCTCACTTCTCCGTAGCACCTTAGCTGAGGAGAGGAGCTGGAGGTGGTGGCAACAGAAGTGGCAAGCTAGATCCAGCCAAGGTAAAGCCAAGGCAGACCCTGCTGGCCAGGTGGCACCTCCTGTGCAATGTGGGAATGGGCAGCCCTCGTTTTCCTCTTTGCCTCCCCACTTGGCACCCTGTGTATAGTGGGCGGTTTGGCTGTGTGAGATCCAGGGCACCCTGCAAAAGTGGCACAGGGATGAGGCCTTGCATACTCTCTGCCTCCCATGCAAGCTGAGCGCCCAATAAGGATGGAGAGGGGTATGCAGGGAGCTTGCCGACCCCTGATGGGAAATCAGGGCCTCTGTTTGGCTTAGCAGACAAGAGGAAACATCTGGGTCCCAATCTCCAGCTCAGCTACTAGAGTAGCAACGTGCTACAAATGTGTAAGTCTTGAGTGATTTCTTGTTGCACCTTGCCAATACTTTCTAGCTGTGTGTTTCCTTAGTTAGGTTCCTCCTTCTTCCCAGTCTTTGTAGCACCAGAGCTCACCCTCCACTATGCTCCACTATGCATCCACTTCCTAGCTAGAAGCTATGTTAAATGTTCATTATCTCTAAGTAGGTGAGAAGGAATAATCCCCTAATTTCACTTTGATTTGGGAACAGACCCTTTGGTTAAGACTCTGTTTTATTTTCCACACAGGAAAACTGTGTCTAGTACTTAACATGTGACACTTAATTATATCACAAGCAGTTATCCCTATGTCTCAGGTTTTGGCCCATAAATCTCAGGCCCTGGGATGATCTGAAGTGGCAAACCTACTGTTAACAATTGAAAAACATGTGCCTTTAATATAAATGGTTATTCATAACCTAATGTAAACTTAGGTAAGTATCGACCTACCAAGTTCTCACTGATTCAGTGTGTCTCCTGTAGTTGGGGTTAACAACTGAGTTTAGGTCCTATAGTCTGCCAACATCTGGGATTCTATTCAGACACAGAACTTTGAAAATTGAAAAAAATTAGAAAATATTTGAAAGTCCTTTGTAATTAGTATGGATGGACTGTTCCTCTGCGGTTCTGAAAAGCTTGTACAAGAATTCAGCCCATGCACAATGTTTCCAATTCATGATTGCCTTACTTGAACCTAATCCCTCCCCCTTTTTTGACTTTTTCAGTGAGTGACTGGTACTAAGCAATCTGTGATAATCGTTGCTGTTCCTTCCATTGCCCTCAAAACATTCCCCCAATTTTCAAAAGGGGCTCTCAGCATAAAATTGTTATTAATTGCTGGGTATTTTACTTTTCTGTATCCCTGGTACATCAAGCCATTCTTCCTTTCTTGAAATGGAACCTTTTTTTCATTTCCTTTTTCTTTTTAATTCCCAGGGTTCTTTATGCTTGCAGGATTGCTTAGGAACTGTAAGTTGGTGAATTTTTTTCCCCTAGAGATTACTCTTTTAGATTGGATTTACACATTTTACCCCTTTATAATCTCATAACTGAGTAGGATCAGCTTTAGAATCAGTCTTCAGACACATCTAGTTTAGCCTCACCTTTTATGAGACACACATTATTTCCACTCAACTTCTTATTTACACTGTCAGCCAAATCCTCTGAACGTGGCTTTGATGCTATACAGAAAATAGCCATGGAAATGAAAGCAGCACCCAATGTTCTGATTCTCTTATATGGATTGCTCAGGAAAGTTGCATTTTTAAGAGTGCAGCTTCCAGAATCTGGGGTAGCCACCTTGGATATCATAAACTAGATGGCAGAAAGGTAGCACTAAAGAGTTTTAGGGATGTTTGGAAAGGATGCTGTGTTGAAAAATAGGATTCAGAAGGCAAAACAAGTAGTGAAAATAATCTTTATCTGTTCTATTAAAAGATAACAAACAATATATCTATATCAAAGCAATGTTCAAAACAAATATAATCAAAAGTATTAGAATGAACAAGAACAATAAGGTAAGTAAAATAATACAAAATAGCAAATATACCAAGCAGTAAGAAGGACCACACTGAAACAGGGTCAAACAAAATGCAGTGTGAAAAGGAAGCAGCCTGGTTGCTAGCCTATGAAGGCTCTACAGCAGAGCTTTCCAAACTTTCATGACCCTGGCCTGCCGCCGCCCTTACCGGGATCTTCCTTAGCTCAGGGCGGTGGCAGTCGTGGCAGAGGCAGCCCCTTCACCTGGGCCTGGCCCACTGCGGCAGTGAGAGAGGCAACCCCTCTACCCATTACGTTCACACAACACACCTACACACTGCAACCGACACACTAATGTGTTGCGACACACAGTTTGGAAAGCTCTGCTCTACAGCTTATTTAGATAAAACATACAGCTGAAGGCCATTTCAATCTCAGCGACACATCGTTAACCCTATAATGACTAAGGTTATAGCTCTTATCCATATTTCCACATGCTGTACTTGAAGATAAAAAACCTCTCAGACTATGGTATTCTTGCATAGAGCTATGCAGCTTCCCCTAGCTGTTTAGTTTCCTAAACAAAGCGGAAAGAAGAATTCTTGTGGAAGAAAACAGAAGACACCCTTCACCTATTCTTTTTTTTTTTTCTTCTTAGTGGATTTTCCCCAGAAAGAAAAATGATTGAACAATTATCTGTAAAACAAGGGACAATTACAAGGGGTGAGCAACAATGTTTGATGCAGATCTTCATAAAATGCAGTGAATGAAGCAGGGCAATGGCATGCAGACAAGACTTGTATGGAATTTTTCCATAAAATGTCATACAAGGCAATCTCATCTGACCATCTTAGCAAGCAGATATGTTGGATCCTTGGGGGCAGTGTGGAAAATATAACAACAGTGACAATACTTGCCTGGTTGCCATCGGAAAATTAAATGTTAGGATAAAGGGTACGTTAGAGAGGAGTATTAATGTTAATTTCAATATTTGAAAAGAAATATTATCAGATTTTCAAATAAAGATCTTGTATCACAGCTGATGGGTGCTGCAAGACTACAGATAGTAAAAACATGGAAAACTTTAGAAGGTCTTTCAGTATGAAATGGGATAAATGGAGTCTTGTCTATAGCATTATCAGAAAACCTAAATATAAACCTAAACCTAAATAGAAAAATGAGAATAATAAGAGGAAAAAAATCAAACAGGACAAATTTGAAGAAATTTGGAAGCTCTTTGTTATTTACATTATTTGTTTGAACTCTGGATTTAACACACCACCTGAACAAACTTTTGCCTGGAAAAGCAAAAGGTAGAATCCATCTGTCAGTGCTCTGAAGACAAATTAGTTCTATGGTGGTAGACAATGATACATATTTAATCTTGTTATCTAAGATTTTGGGGGTGGGAGAAAGAGGAGGATTGGAAATTGACTGCTGTTATCTAAAATGTAAGAAATATTTGCAATGGGAAAAAATCTAATTAAAAAACAACCACAACACTTCCTGGCTTGTCCCTTGTTTGCCATCCATTTTACAGTTCTGCCAGTAGCCATCATGAATCCTGACACTTTTGGGTGCCTTGCCTTTTCACAGCTTATATCAGAGTGAGGGAAGGAACTACTGCTCTCACATAGCCATCAGCCAGCTAATTGGTTATGTGTTACTATTATCGCGTATCCAAATCAGACTGAGAACAACACTGCTTTTTGATCCTGGTAAGATATAAGAATGGTCCTCTATATAAGAATCACCAATATAAGAAGGCTTCCTCGTTTTTTCCACAAACAGAGTGGTGATGTGTGGAACCATTTTGACATATTGCAAATGAATTAGTAATCTTCTCTGATTACTTTTTGTGAATTTGCACCCACTGTGTAAAGTTTAGCATTTAATTTTACAAGGAGTAGATAAGATGCAGTCCAAGAAAACAAGGGGCATGTCTTTGAACAAAAGTCCAGAGATTACTTCTGCAGAAAATAATACTTGCGCTGGAGTACATCCTTTGACAATAAAATGCTATTTACTCAGTCTCAGTGAGATTTTGGAATCAAATAAGCCTTTTTAAAAAAAGCTGTAATAAAGATATTATTAAGTGTAATTTAGATGCTAAATCTATTGTTTAGTCAGGAAATTACATCTTCAATTGGTATACCAAATGCCCTTATATATCAAAAACTTATTTTGTTTTCTTACTGCTCTGCTCGCACTAATATAGATCTGGCAAGGGTGGCACAGTTGATACAATATGTTCTCTCTGTAATGAAAGAGAGAGGAGCCTGGCTGGGCATTCGTATGTGTGTAAAGTAAGTGTGGAGGTGGCAATAGACAGTTATTTTGTTTCATCATCATTTTAAAAGACTGGGAAACGTGTTATTTGGCACTGAGAAAGAACACTAGAGAAAAGAGGGCAAGCCTTAAAAATACTAAAAAGGAGGAAAGGTATATCAAAGGCAGGCATTACTATAATTAGAGTATGCATTGTATGCATGCATTGTCATACAGGTTTTGTCAAAGGGGTAGATGAGTGGTTATGTGTTGGAGAACTTCTAGTACTGTGTGTGTGTGTGTGTGTTATAGATTAGCCTCTGTATCTGGGATAGGGAACATTCTGACCTCTTGGTGTCCAATTTAGAAGATAACAGCAAGAATCCTCTATGGCAGCTGTGAATCTGTAACCTACATATTAATGACTATTATGTATTTATTATCCCTATGTAGCCCCTAGATTAAGGGGACACATGGTTCCTCCCCACTTTGTGCAAGCAATCTCTAGCATGAGGAATTGCACAGGAGTCCTGCTTCTGCCTGTAATACTGGAAATTGCTCATGGGAGATGCTGGGACCATCAGACAGCTGCTTCCTGAGCGACCAGAGAAGAGACTCTCATTGAATACAGGGGCTGCTTCCTGGTAGGGGGAGACTGGGGGGAGTGGTTCAGGCTGGGATTCACTGTGCAGCGCCATAATGGTCACACTAGATATTTATATATCTCCCACACAGCATTCCAGACAATTCTTTTAAAAAGTTCACAGAGTGGGGTAATGGCATCACATCAGTGCTCATGTCACAGGTGCAATTCAAAGGATGCACCTTACAGTTATAGATCACAGTGTGAGCGCCCCGCCTCTTCCTTCCGCAACGCGGCCGGGCATTTTCCCAGGCTGCACTGGGGGAGGAAGTACGAGCACTGCGTCTTCAGAGGCTGCACACGCACAGTAAGTGCGCGCAGGGCCCTGGAGTGATGTGTGATCGTGCACCATTTTCGGCTGCAAGCCAAAAATGAAATAGTGCGCGATCAGTGCCTGCAGGCCCCGGCAGCATCGCGCGATTGCGAGGACGTCGTCTGAAACACTCCTCACAATTGCGCAACACTCTGGAGGCCCTTTCGCATGGCAAATGCCGTGCAAAAAGGGCCCTGGTCTCCAAAGTCATGGTCCGGTGCTCAAATCACTACACTGCGCTGGCTGTCAGAGTAAAGCTACCCCTTGTTATCTTAGAATCTAATAATTAGAGTCATAATATATGTTATGCCCTAGTTATGCCCTATGCAGTTAATTCAGCAAAAACTGAATTAACTGCAAATAACATGTTGTTTGTAACACATTATTTCCCCTCTGATGAAAATTCAGAAGATCTTTTTTCAGGCAAAAAGTTACCACCTAAAATATTTTTACAAATTAACAAACTGTCCATTGGCCCTCTTTGTCTAGGCCTCAGAACCACACAGAACTTGGAAGCATTTTGATAGCTTGTCAGCATTCTGCAGTAGTTTCAGAACACGTAATGAATATAGATTACCAAAGATAGGCCGGCTGTCATTATCTGATAATGTCAAAGTCATGACAACTTTAGAGTAGTTTGTGCCAGATCAATTATCCATGTTCCTAAATTGGCCTGCTCTTTTAAAGTTCGGAGAAAAAGGGGGAAGAGTAGAACTGTCTGCTGGAACAGCAGTCTTGAGAGACTGAATTTGTGTGACAGGAATGTATGTAAAATGATGGCCTTCCTTATTTTATATATTCACTTAAACATTCAGGTTCTTCAAAACGGAATGGATAAGGGGAAAGCCTTGGTCCTGCCTTTTGTGCTTTAGCCGCAGAACCATATTCTGCTTTCTTCCCCTTTATTTCTTTCCTTCATTTACCTCCTCATCAATGCTGTTGAAAAGTTGAAAGTATGCACTCACAACACATATCAGGAGTGGAGAATTCATGAACCTCCAGATGTAGTTAGACAGGAACTCCCAAAAGTCCTAGTGGGTGTAGCCAGTTGCCCACACCACTGTGACTAAAATGTAATTACATGATTGGATTGATACGCCTTTAGCTGCCATGGCTTCATCCCACAGTTTGTAGTTTGGTGTGGTACTTACAATTCAGTCCTAGAGCACTCTGATGCCAGAGTTCAGAGGAGTAGAATAGAGCTCTCTAGCAGGAATTTCTAAGTATCCCGACAAACTACAAATCCCAGGATTCCACAAGAGGGAACAATGGCAGTTTAAGTGGTATCAACCTGGTATAAATGTGCAAAGAAGATACATCTCTAGGAAGAGATCCTTTTGGCTAGTGCTGGATAGAGTAGACCCTTTCAATCGGTTGTTGAATGGTGAGCCAACATTGAATCACTGATGCAGTGGGTCTAATCCAGCCAGGATGAACAAAAGGATTTAGGCCCAAATTTTGTCAGAGAGTTTGGCATAACAGCTTTGCCATCAAGCCTTTTTCTCAGTGTTTTTTTGGCGGTGTGGGAGTCACTGCAGCATGGTAGCTTCCCCACTACTACAGTAATGTCAAAACCCTGTGATTACATGATGCAACACTGGTAAAGCAAAACTGTTTTTTTGCATATGATTCTAGGTTCCTGGGATCTCAAGTGGTAGAGCCATGAAAATCCTTTACCTGAAACCCCAAAGAGCCTGTCAGTGAGAGTAGACCCAGGGATGGTGTGCCCAAATTCTGGGGGGTGGATTATCTAAAGTGCCACTGCAGCCTGTAAGTAAAGTAAAGTAAAGTAAAGTAAAGTAAAGTAAAGTAAAGTAAAGTAAAGTAAAGTAAAGTGAAGTGCAGCCTGCTTGGCAACTAGAATAACACCTCAGGAGAGAAGCCCAGACCAGTAGTGTGTGGGAGGTTCTTATGGCTGAGATAAATATGTATATAAAGGCAAGTACTTGTGGATAATTTGGTTCTTTCAGTGAGAGCCTAGGAAGGAGCTAGGGAGTAGAGTCCCTCAGTCAGCCGTAGAGTGTGACTGCTTTGGGAGAATTAGTTCTCAGTGGAAGCCTAGTGAGAGGCAGAAGAATAATTGAACGTAGCAAGATCTGGTCAGAGAGTGTGACCTACATTGGGGGTGAAGACTTTGGTGGGAGTTTAGCCAAAGTGCTGTTGAACAATAATTGTGCCTTTCGTGAACATCTACAGATATAATTGAACTGTTTCTGAGCAGGGAGTTAACTGTTCATATTTGCCTTTAAAAAGTGCACTGAGGAGATGTAACATGCTACTTTATTCTTATTGTTATCTTAATAAATGCTACAGTTTATCTTTGTAAATACTGGCTCAACTTGAGTTGTCTATGGTGATAAGTAACACAGAAAAGACAGTGCCATAAAATTATTAAGTGGTTCTAAATAAACATTGAATACCCTCACCCTTTTTTTTTAAAACACAAAATTGGTGTTTATTGGTCTGTGTAGTAAAGACAGGGTGCCTTATCAGATTGGGAATTGCCACACCATTCTGGAAGAAGTAAGGGCCTGTCACAGATGTGCTTTCTAGGTATTTTAGCTTATAATCGCCATGATCCCTCACCATTGCCCATGCCTTCTAGTAGCTGAAGTCCAGAACATCTGAAGGGTCAAAAATTCCCCACTCCTGCAGTAGACAATACTGGGCTAGACTGGTAGTCTGACCTGGCACAGTTTGATCTGGCTATGTAAATTATTTAATATTGTTAGCTGATTCCTACGTAGACATCATCTTAGCTCTCAGAGTGAGATCTCTGTCAGTAAAAGAATGGGAAAATTGAATTCAGACAAGATACTACAACTGGCAGTGCCCTGCCTGTTGTTCGTGCTGTCAAGTGTCTGTAGCAAAATATATATAAAAAATTTTTTTGTTTAGAAAATTAAGAACAGGAGAGCCATAAGCTCACACATACTATTAAGGACATCTAGTATAGTCTGCTTGATATGTTCAGTCCTTTGTTCACCAGTAGTGAGAATAAGCCCTGCCTAAGTGTTCCCGTATTATATAAGAAGAGAAAGCGTGTATAACCACTATTTTGAAATGCGTATATGCCATCCATCCCATAATCTGTCACTCTTCTTTGTATTTCTAGTAGTCTACTTGAATTCACACAGAAAGCCCAGCTATATTGTCAGCTCCGGCCACTCTGGCCTTGGAGTGTTTTACAGGTGTGGGAAGCAGCTATCCTGCAGGTGCTTATGAGCTGCTCAATTAACACAGAAACAGGCCTCCTTGGCATGTTCAGCCCGCTGATGATACAGACAGATAACCAATTCTGCCCAAATATTTGCATATTATATTATGCAAGAAGGTGTGCTGTCACCGAATACTAATAATGGAAAAAATAGGTGTTGGGTTAAACATGGATTGGTTTTCTAATGAAGTCACTGGTATTGACTGTGACATGTGCTTTAGTATCCAGACCTTATGGGCCATGGTTACTAAGGGTATAATCCTACATCCACTTAAAGGGATGTAAGACTTGCTGAATGCCGTGGAGCCTACTTCAGAGTAAATAGCCATAGGATTGTGGTGTCTGCATTTCCTTCACAGCCATACCCTCCAACTGTCCTGATTTGGCAGGGACAATCCCAATAATGTCCTATTTCCTTCTTTGCTCTCGGTTTGCTTCCTCAATAAAAACTGAGGCCGTTTCCTCGGTAGACTGTTATAGCGCTATTATACCACTTTCAACATCCTATGGAATCCTGGGGTTTGCAGTTGAGGGAGGGACCGCCTGGCCCCTCCGTAAGCTGCAAACCCCAGGATTCCATAGGATGTTGAAAGTGGTATAATAGCGCTATAACAGTCTACCGAGGAAATGGCCTGAGTTCAAAGTACAAAAGTGGTTATCACTCAGGTAACTCAGCAGAGGGGGGAGAGAAGAGCAGGCAGAGCTTTGCCCTTCCCAGTAGGTTCAGACAAAAGCAAACTGCTGCAGTCTCTCCTAGCTTGTGTGTTCTTCCTTATTAATAACTTTTGCCATCTTGACCACACTCTGATACTTCTTGGCCACATGAGTCTTGATTTTCATCTGTGAAATGTTGAAGAGTATATTTAAGTCATGCATATTTTAAAGGACTAATAAACTAAACATGGTATTTTCAACTGCAGCCACAAAAGTATTTTTTAAAGAAGTTTTTTCTTTGACGTCTTATGCTTGGAATGGTTGAGTTTAATGATGTAAAATAATCCTACATGGATTTCACTCAATGGTTATTATTAATCATGACTCCTTTTAATCAATTGTTTTTGACTTAGTGCTTCATTTGTGCACAGAAGTACTTGTAACACTTTAGTAAATGTGAATAATAAAACTTCAGTTTAGAAAACTGTCTGCAAAGTGCATCCTAAGATAATAGACAGTGTTTGTATCATTACATTCGTTTAAATCAATGCTAAAAGAGTGATTTAGTATTCTCTTGTAGTTCTTGGAAGATTTGTAGATGGCAACAATACTTGGAAAGGCAAAAATTGTTTCAAAGCTGCCACCAACTGTTACACTTGCAAATTGCAATGCAAGGAATTTATGCTGCTTTGAATTCCATATTGGCATACTGTTTAGCTGAGTGTACTTCTTGTCTTCCACCAAATTGCAAACTCACATAGCTTCCCTTCTGTTAGCAAGTTGAGTATAGAAACAAGACACAGCCCTGTATTGTTATGAATGGAATGTAAAGTGTTAGCTCACTTCTCTCTTGTTCCTTTATAGATGTCCATTAAAGTATTAAGCCTGCATTCTATGTTTCTTTGGTGGAGCATGGAATATCAGTCTATTTGAGTTTGGGTGAAGTATATTTTTGTTTCTGGTTTAGGTTTATTCTCTCTTCTGTTTAGTTTTGAATTGTAGAGTTAGGTCAGTTATTCTGTAGTGTATGGATTAATGTTTTTATTCTCTGCTTTACCAGTCAACATTGAAATATCTGGATCAAAGCCTGGACCTTCAGAACTTTGTCATATCAATCAACCATATTGCAATACTTTTTTTTAAATTTTTTTTTTAGCTTTATTGTCTCTTTAATGAATCAACTCATCTTCTGAATTTCTTCCAACTATATTATATTGTTTCATTCACTGTATGGCCAATAGTGCTGCTGCATCTAATTTAAAAGTGTGCTAAGGTTCAGTTCAGACAAACAAGTGATATGTGGATGCACCGTACCTACTCAGACCGAATGTCAGGGCTCTCATGGCTGAATGCATGCCCCTGGAAAACACATTTTTCTGTTTTGCATGCCAGAAAGGAAGCTATCTGTAACTCTTTATTGACCGTGTATTTTTGTTCATCCTTTGTGTGTCGGCACATGCAAGTGTATACATATAGGAGGAGCATGTTAACATTTGATTACTCAATTGCTATCTGAAATAGTACAGGAAATGAGCAGTTACCATGCCATCAGCTGTTTGTGTGAATTATGACCAAAGGACTCCAAATTATTCAGAATTAATAGGGAGTACAGTATTCTAATTCCACATTCTTCTTTAAGGCATCTGACCTACACATTTTATTTGCTTTTGCCAAAAAGGAGTGTAAGGCATCTTGAAACACTCTGTTTTAGACTTGGCCTATGTGGTTTGTGATCCTTCAGTCTTAGTGCTGCTCACCAGCCATGGTTGGTAGCCTATCAAAAGCTAAAAATATTTCCTGTTTTGGATACTTCTTTAGATTGCAAAAGCAAGTGCCACACAATCTCTGGCAAGTTACAATATATGGCTGATGGGCTCCATTCTGCTTTGTGGATCAGAATTGCTTATGTATGCCTCCTTTGGATTGTTCTCCTTACCCCCATAATTGATGTCTGTTAGTGCTTGAACCTAGCAAGGGAAGTCGTGCTAGCATACCAGCTGAGGGACTATGACCATTCATAAATGGTACTTCTACTACATTACCAAATCAGATCTGCTTAGGGAATGAGAGGATGGTTTCTTATATACAGGACATATAATGACTATATGCAGGACACATTATTATGGGTTAATTTAATCAAACAAAACTATTTCTACCATTTAGGCTCAAGGATTTGGGCTTTTTCTTAATACATAATAAACGTCAAGTAAATATGTTTTAAAAGATCCCCCTGTTTAGCTGGATGCCATGTGTTAAAACCTCTTTGATGTCTGATGCATAGGACAGCTGAACGGAAAGTTCTGAAGTTAAACTGATCAATAAGTTATCCAAACTTGAAATGAGAAGCAAGCATCCATTCTATGCTGATATCTCTCCTTTTGTATAGATACAGTGGATGTGACATCACATCCTAGCTACTTGTATCCAGCAACCCCTAGGTTCCATTGAAAGGGATAGCATTAAGTTTGCAGAAGCATGAAATATAATAGCCACTGAATTCAGGAATGGTAACCTCATAGTGAATATGATTAAGACTGTGCTGCGCATTAGTGTAACATCATCTTAAGCATCTTTACTCAGAAGTAATACTCTTATTTATACTCACTAACAAGTATGCTTAGCATTTCAGAGTAAGAGTGGGATCCAAGAGTGTTGTAGAACTGTTCTAGCCAGGAAAACTGAGTGAGGGCACCTTATTACTCTGAAAATGGTTCTGGTCCATTTCAGTTGGTGTGGGCAGCTCCAGTGGATGGAGGAAGGGAAGAAACTTCCCTCGAGGCAGCACATTAGATTAAATCTACTTTCTCCAACTCAGTATGGCTGTGGTTATAGTGCTGCAACTCAACCTGACAAAATGCCATGCCTTGAATCAGGACAAAATATTGGCATTCCTGGGTGATATTGCTGTGCTAGAATCTGGAAATCATTTGTACACATAGTGTTGGAAATTTGCTCTTGCACTCAGCTTTGACATGGCATGGAAGAGGAAGCGACATTATTACCGTTATCTGTCCTTGCTATTGTTACAAACCAACTTACAGGAGCAGTAGAAGCTGTTGCACGGAAGTGTTTGAGTTCCAGGTTTCAGACACAAAATCTGTAAGCATTCAAGTTAATATCACAGGCTTGAAAAATTATCTTCTTTGGAACTTCAGGCTGGCAATGCTGCCTGGCTAGCTGTGTGTCTGGAAGGCCTAGTCTAAAAAAGTAATTTTTCAAGCTCTGGTTTGTACCCCTAAGGCAGCCCCCCCCCCCCCCACAAGTGCCCAGTGTTCACTGTTTCTCTCTGTCTCTCTCTTTTTTTTTTTCAAGGTAATACATCATTTCCCACTGGTATCATGAACTGATTATATGAAGAACTTCCAAGATGATGTGCTGCAGAATGACAAGAACAAAGACAATAAAGTTATGCCAAATGGTCATAAACACCCTTTCTTCAGGCAACACGGTAGAATCTTTTGCATGGAACCACTAAATAGGCTCTCCTACTTTCTCTCTCTCTCTCTCTTTTTGAACAATCTTTCTCTCTCTGTTAGCTTCTTATTTTTCTGTCTTCCCTCACAAGCCTTGTGAGAGTCTTGGGGGAAGATGGAAGTTTCAGGATTTGTAGAACTCCAGATGATTCCATTTTTCACTCACTAGTCTTTGCAGATAATACTCCCAGTATAATATAGCTTCCTGTTGAACACTGTGTATAGATGCATGAATTTCTGTCCTGTGGTTTTCAAACTGATATCCACAGAACATGTCTGTCACATTATTTTCAGTGCAACAGTGATGGGGGGATTTTGAATGCAGTTTCATTGCCTAGCCATCTTTCTGTGTAACCTGCTTCCATGATTACTTGCCTTTAGCAGATGAAAACAAAGGACGTAGGTGGTGGGTCAACAGAGACAGTATTTGCCAGTGTATTGTCTCATGTCCTGCTGATTTCCATTACTGCCTTAATGTCTTCAAGGATCAGCCCAATCTTACCCTTGAATGAGCTTTGTGTTGACACTGTTATAGGAAATACTGCTCTGTATCTATTGACACTGAGCAAAGGAGAGATAAGATTTTTGTCAATAAAAGAAAAAATGCTTAATCAGTTTAGGTTAGCCCACTTTATTGCCACCATAAATATAGAGAAATGATCACAATCGACATTTGTCATGCCACTACATGCGCCAATATTCTTGAAAAGGGTTTCCAGGAGACTGAAGTTATTTACAGGTATTTGTGGCCTATACCCTGGAAATAATATAGCTAAAATCAATTAATTTGTCTTCCAGCTTCAACTATATATAGCTTAAATGCTTTTGAACAGGAAACTGAAAGCTAAAGTCTTCCATATATTCTGTAACTCAGGCCATTTCCGCACTGGGAATTTAAAATGGTGCAGAGTGACCTCCAATGGAGGTCTTCTGCACCGTACTGTGGACTGGGGTGGACTACTTTCTGTAGATCCACACCTCAGTCTGGTTCTGCGCGACCAGAAGTGGTCGCACAGCCTGGTTTTTAAAAACTTCTTTTTTGAGGTTTTTAAAAAGCATGGAGCGAGCGAAGCCGTGTAGCTCCGTCGCCCGGCTCCGGAGCAGATTTGCAGGCGCGCGCAAGTGCATGCCTGCAGATCTTCCAGGGGCGGGCTTTTGACTGGCGAGCTTCTCTGCTTAGTGCCTCCACCAACCGGAAGCTGCCATTTGGAACACCAGAGGACTGCGGAGCAGTGAATTGGCGCTGCTCCTCATGGCAACGGACTCGGCTGGCTGGAAAACAAAGCTGGTAAGCTCCGTTTTCAGGCATCCCCCCCCCCCACATGCAGAAAGGGCCAAAGTCTCTTTCATTGGATAGACCATTTAAGCCATAGGCCCTTTCCACACCTTACCTGTTTGCGGAGGTGGGGGGCGGCGCTCGCGCGAGCAGCCTCTTGCGCGAGGCACTCACATCCCTGCTCCTTCGTCGCCGCAGCTGGCTTGCCAGTTGCGCGAATGCCCCGTCCCCGCCCCTTCCTTCTGCAGTGCAGCCTGGGAGCTGTAGGCTGTGCTGGGGCAGGGAGCACGACTGGCCCAGCTCCAGAGGCTCCGCAAGGCAGGTAAGTGCATGTGGGGCCTCGGAGCGATGTGCGACCGTGCAGCATTTTCGGCTTTAAGCCGAAAATAAAAAAATGTGTGCGCGGTCCGCGTTAGGATCTTGAGTGCAGCCAGGCTCTTCCCATGTTGCAGTGGAGAAGCAACCACCTCTATCACACTTCCTGCCCTTCCACATGGCAGGTAAGTATGGGTGCATTGCACGATCGCAGGCACTTAGCAGATATAATCCATTAAGTGAATGCGGACGGGATGTCAGCAGGACCACAAAGACATTGTGTGAAAGCATGACCTGTGGACTGCTGCCATTCCATCTCCATAGCAGAACTGGAACGCCATGCAGAAATGGCCTGAGTCTACAAGGAGTACTAGCTCTGCACTCAGCTGTTGATCTAGAGGCAAAAGAAGTGTGTGGAGGCAGTAGTAGGTATGAAAACGGGACTTGTTGAGTCTGTGTGTGTGTTTTGGGGGAGTCTTTTGACATCACCCCCATCCTTCCAACATCAAAGGAGTCTCTTGTAAAACAAGTTGATGCCCAGATAATTAGGCATTTAAAGATAACGCCTGGGGAAAGGTTCTACTGTCACATGGTAAAGTTTGTTGCCCAGCAGCATGGTCTAAATTAGCAGAGCAAAGTGGACAAGGAGTTAGGAAAAGGTCAGCTTTATTTCTGTAGCAGAAATAGGTTCACAATTTATGAAGGTCCAAAGTGAGACAAATTTCCCAGCACCCACTTTATATACACTCTACAGGCGGGTTTCCTCATGTAAACATTTAGAAGACTAGTAACAATTAGTTCAAAGCACATCTCTCTATCTGTTATCTATCAGCATTTCCAAAGTGTCCCAATCTGTCCTTGAGACTAGTGTTCTTTGTTCTGATTTGTTTATCATTTTCAGATAGCATGTGAAATCAAAGCAACAGAAACTTGGGTGTTTGTTTACTTCAGTGAGCCTATTAGTTTAAACAAGGAATGTAATTAACAGTTGTAAATCAAGAGGAAACTCCCTTTCTCACTTATGTGTTAAAACACAGGATGGAGCCATGGGTTAGCCATCTGTTAGCCATCATGGCCCTCTTTTTTCTAGGGAATGGGCATCTCAGGACTCTGGGAGAAAAAAGAGAATTTTTAACTTTCAGAGGGCTTTTTTATTATTATTTTTATCACAGTACAGTGTGGAAGCTGAAGGTATTAGATATAAGCAAGGAGACTGAAGTTCAAATGTCACCTTCATCGCTGTTCATCACTAGATGTCATTAGAATTGAATAGAACTGTGCAGTCAGTGGGTCACAAGGGGTCCTGTGAAACCTTTAGGGTCCCAGCTTTTTTTCAGCCAAAGCCCCATTCCCTTCTGCACTGAAACAGCTTTAACAGCTTTTCATGGGAGGGCAAAACAACCAGAAAACACACCAGCAAAAGCACTAAAGGCAACCAGGAATGATGTGACAACCAGCTGTCCATAATAATGGAAACTATATGATTGTTTGCTTCTAAATTATGAACAAAAGCATTGATTTGTGGGCAAATAATAAAATATCTTCCACATATGCTGTTTCATTTGTGGGTCCAAGGGGGAACCCTTGCCTCTTAGACCACAATTGCAACAAAATTACACCAGGGCACAACAAACTGGAGAAAATAAGGCCACAACTTTTACTGATTACAGATGTCCATAAGATTGGTGTTATCATGGGACCAGATCCAGGCATTGGCCAACCCTACTTGTTGGTCAGTGAACCAAATACCTTGGGATAACAGTTATGGGATTCCACATAGGCAGACTATGTGGCTCCCCTGTTGCTTGGGGTATGGCACACTGTATGCTCCTCCCAAGCTCGGCATGCCTGTCATTGTCCACACCCCTGAAATCCCTTAAGGGGGACCCTCCAATGTTTGTTGGACTTTCCAATTTAAAAATGCCACCTTCCTGGATCTGGATCCCATGTGTACTTACTTAAGGTTGTGATGACAAATACATGCACAATAAAGTCTCACACCAGGGGTAGGCAGGTGGGATGAAGCTCCAAGCGGGACTGGCCCCGCTATGTTGGGGAGCTGGCTGATATGTTCCCATGCCAGACCTGAGGGAAAACTTCCTGTCTTTCCCCCAGGTTCTGCCCACCAACCAACACCTCAATTCCCATTGGCTGGTGGTCCCCACCATTCCCTCTAGCCTGTGTAAAGGTGTGTGAGCTTCTTGGAGGAAGATAGATGCTTGCAATGTGCAAAAATGGTGCTACCTGATTTCCCAACTTCCCTAGACCACAAACTCACCTGCCAGTGAGCTGGAAGCATGCTTTTCCCAGAAAAGACACTGGCATAGAACTGCTCATATGAATTTTTTATCTGTATGTTAACTCACCATTCAACGCTTTATTTAGCACATCTGCTTTAGTTGGGACAAACCAACATAATTCTAGCCCATTTGTTTTAAAAGACACAAAATCTTGATAGGCCCCCTTGGTGGTTGGTGTAGAAATATTTGCTTCTGTTTAAGAGCACTACTGGTTCTCAAACTGGTCTAGTGTAGTGAGCCAATCTTGCAGTCTGAACTTCACATTGTTTTTTTCTTTATTGTAGTCAGCTGAAAATGCACTGGCTAATCTCTAGTGATATTGCTGGAAAAGGCTGATTTCTGAGGACTTGAGAGAGAAGGCAGAAAGTCAGTTGTTCTAAAGGTAGTACAGGTCAAGAACAGTGTGGTCAGTAATAAAAGGGAAGTCTCTTAAGGGAACTTACATTTAAGTAAACTGTGAGTGAAATATCAGATATGGCAAAGAAAATGCTGCAGCGGGAAAGACTTTATTCAGAAGTCTGGAGGAAACTTTCAAAGGAAAAGCAGCTGGCAAAATAAAATTCCCTCTCTCCCCAAAATTTAAATTTAATTTTTAAGAGGTCAATAGGCAGAGTGCACACCACACTTCATCTTCAAATCTTTAAGTATTTGGCATAGCTAACAGTGCCTTGCTCAGCACTAATTTTTCAGGTCTGTGTGTCATTTCTAGGAAACCATGGTGCATTTTATCACCCTGATAACAATCAATCAACAAATAAATGAATATGAAAGACACCTTACCTAAGCAAAAATGTGCACTGGGGCATCATGTATTGATCTTTTTAATTGGCAAGTCCTCTCATAGCTTCACCCAAGAAAGAAGGCAGCATTCCTGCTATTTGCTTAGTCATCTGAATTGGCCCCACAACATAATTGCATGATGAAATGAGACAAGGCACTTTTAGTTATTTTAAATCTCAAACAATAACTTCATAAAAATGTGAAATGCCAAATAACCTGTCCATCAAAATGAAACTTCATTTTAGGACATTCTGTGACTTTTCTTCCTCCATGTAAAGCAAACCCTGAAGGTTGCCTTTTCTTTATTGACCAAGAAGATTTTGCTGCAGTCCTTAGTCCAGTCTGATGCATGAACATGCAATATAGGATTCATAAGGCTACACTTGTATTTCTCTTGAATGATTTTCTAATGTTAGAGCTGTTCTGCACATTACTCAAAATGAAATGAAAAACTGAAGTGAGAGAGGTCTGTACTACTTCAGACAGTAAGTACAGCTGGATCATATTTTTAGGATGCTGCCCAGATGCAGACTGCTCACACATTTCTAAGAGGACTATGTGAAACTTTTCTCCCTGATGTGTTAATTTACTACATACTAAAGAGAACACAGAACACAGCGAGGGTATTCTGCTGGTTACAGTTGTTTTCACATGAAGGAACATTACAGAGTCTCACGCCTGCAGTCTGAACAGGCCCAGTGTAGAATTCAACTCTTTTTGTGTAACCTACGTAAGATGTAGAACAGTTCTTAGGGTTTCTTTGACTTTAGGAGGAAGCAGTAGCCTGTAATTGGCCCACATCATCCTTGTAACTATATTACTTCTAGACTGTGGATCCTGGCTCCTGCACAAAGAGTTTAGTAGATAATACCACCCTAATAATGTTTATATTAATTTTTCCACCTTGGAGAGGAATCAAACTTTATCTAACACAGTCATCCCAACTTGGTCTCTTCTAGAGGTACTGAACAACAGTTCCATCATCTCTAACCAGAATAGTCATGCTGGCTATGGAAGATGGGATTTGCAGCCCAAAAACATCTGGAAAGCCTCAGGTTAGGAGAGGCTGATTTAGTACTACAGAATTAGAACATATCACATATATTTTGAATGAAACCAAAATATTGGAAAACAGCATTTATATCTGATTTTTTTTAAAAAAAACTATTTAAAATATTTCAAGGCCCCTGTTTAACAAAGCGATTTTAGGGAAAAAATATAAAATAAGCCCAAGTAAAACAGTACAAAGCAGTAATTTAGAAAAGTACACAAAAAAACAACAACAATAAAACTGCCTAACTAAATGCCTTATAGAGGAAAAGGTCTTCATCTGTCTCCAAAAAAAGAGACCACAAGAAAAAAGGAAATTTTTCTGTATGACAGGAACATATGGAAATAATATATCTTTAAAGGTCACTTATATCCCATCATAGAGGAAGAAGGGACTGTGTACTATGTGCATTAAATAAAACCTTCAGCTCTCTTTAGTCTGCTTTGGTCAGCAAAATCCTCAAACTAAAAATCAAAATCATGTATGTCTTAACAAGAGTTTGGGTGGAGAACTGAGAGCAAATGAAATGATTCTGCTGCTGCCATCATTTTAAATAATATAATCCTGTTCTTCTGAGAAAATTATATCTTAATCCAGAAGCATACTCTTCTTACAGCTGGTGAATGTGTTATATAGCCTAAGCAAACAGTCATACTGTAAACAATAGGGTAGGGAAAGATAAAGGTAGATGGGATAATTGTTGTGAACAAGTTGAGAATCTTGCAAAATGCCCTTATTCAATCCTATAATTAGAAGTCTGTGAAAGTAATGTATTTTTATACTTAGAACATGATTACTTTGTCTTCCCAACAACTGTTTGTTTCAGTAGTATTTCACAAAGTACTCTTTACCATCCTAGTCAACTGGCTACAATGGTTGTGTAGGCAGTGGCTTTGTGACTTTCAGTGCTAACTACAGCTGAACTCTGCACATGGAAGCAAGGTGAAATAATATGGAGCAACTGCATAATATTGATCACCTACAGTTTTTACTTCTGTGGCTTATTATACCATCATAGGAGTGCTTAGGGAGGAGGAAACAGTGGCACATCTGCAAGTATGGCACTGCATAGCCATTGCAGTGAAGTCATGCCAGTCCTGCAAGCAGGCACAGCAGTATAAAAATAACATGACTGATGTTCATCCCAGTCAAGGCTTCTGAATACATAGTAGACACTTTGCCCACAGCAAAAGCTGGATGAGGAAGCTGTTAACTTTGGTACTGGCCCTTAGTTCTTCCAAGGACTGTCCATATACAGTTCTTTAAGCATTAGCCACCTATGTCATGAATGGAAGGATTTAATACATTTAAGACTGACAAATGGATGAAGACTTGAACAATTTTCCCAGGGAGCATTTTTAGGAAGAACCTGAATACCTTCCTCATGCATCTGAGAATTAAATCTAATTGTCCGATATGTGTGTTTGTGTGTGTGCTTTGTGTTCATGCATGCCTATAACAGAGAGCAGAGGGGATTTCTTTTTTGGGTCCTCAGAGTCAAAGTCAAACCCATCCCCAGCTGTCCCTAATAATTAAATTTCAGTAACAGACTGGGTGTTTTCATGTTTTCATGTTGACTGGTAACTTGAAATGCTGACATTTAAACAGCTTCAGCTTTATTTCAAAATGAGCACTAGGGAACTTCTTACATACACTGGAGTTTTTCTTCTGGCAAATCTAACAAAATACCAGTGCACTGATTTACATAGTGAAGGTTATCCATGCAAACTTGGAATTTCATTATCAAGAATGTTAAAAGTGAAAGTCATACAACACAAAGGTGCATGATTCTTAAAACTAAGCTGGAACTTTGTAAGCTTTACTTCAGAAAGCCGTCTAGAAAAGTAGCCATGCTAGTCTGGCCCAGCAAAGATGACCAAGAATGTTGTGGCATTTGAAAGATCCTCAGATTTGAGAGCCAACATGGTGGAGTGGTTTGAATGTTGGACCCTGGAGACCGGGGTTCTGTTCCCTGCTTGGGCATGGAAACCAACTGGGTGACCTTGGGTGCATCACACACTCTCAGCCCCAGAAAACCCTGTGCCAGGTTCACCTTAGCATTGCCATAAGTCAGAAATGACCTGAAGGCACACAACAACAATCAACTTTCATAGGCAAAAGTCAATGATGGCAGTCCTAACTGGGAAAGATAGACTAGGGCCAGCTGAACTGGTATTAGGCCACTTGAAGCTGCACTGAATCCAAAACCATCTCAGCATATTTAGGAGTTCCCACAACCTGGGCTGACTTTCTGCCTTCACTGTGACTATGTAGCTGGGCTGGGGGGCTGTCTGATTCTGGATTATGGTTCCTCTCTCACTTTACCACTTCTCCACATTTTTTGGGGGGGGGGAGTAGAGGGGATTCTGGCAGATCTTAGCCAGCAGAGTCATTCTGCCAGCAGATTGCTCCACTTCTGAATTGGTGAGATCAGACAACAGAGGATGGTTTTGCTGGCAGATGTACATTTCTTCTAGAGGATGAAGTGTGAGCCTAATCATACCCCTCTACCACCATCAGATCTTTAAGACTGCACAAGGAGTCTAAACCTTAATAAATTTCATTCTTACAGACTAAAGCTCTGAGTATTCCTTGCCTAAGAAAACATTATGAAATACATGGGGTTGCTGTAAGTCAACAGCCAACTTGAAAGCACATACACACGAAAAATAAATTTTACCATTTCTTTCTCCACTGTGAGAAAATCTTCCAAAAAGAAAATCTTCAGAAATAGAATAGTTTTCAAGGATTATTTAAAGTTAATGATTTATTATTCTGCACACCAGAATCATAGAGTCCAAGGGCCACTGAGTCCAAACCCCTGCTATGCAGGAATACATTATAAAAACATTTCCAACAGGTGGCCATCCAGCCTCTGTTTAAAAACTCACAAAGAAGGAGACTCCACCACACTCCCAGGCAGCATATTCCACTGTCAAACTGGTATTACCATCAGAAAATTCTTCTTAATGTTTAGTTGTATTCTCTTTTCTTCTAGTTTGAATACATTGCTTGATATATAGTGTTAGTCCTCCTCCCTTCCTGTTTGGTCTGTTTCTCTGGATACTGGATAAAATCTTGCCCTCTAGAAAATTGTCTCCCTCCCGCACGCAACTCAGTTTAAAGTCCTCCTGATCAGGTTTGTGAGGATCTTAGCAAAAACATTCCTGCCAACAGACATGAAGCGAAACCCATCACTTGCCAGAAGTCCATCTTCATGAAACCACAGATTGTGGTCCAAGAAGACAAACAGGCATCATCTGCACAGCAAGTTGTTCACCTCCATTATCTTTCTTTCCATTCCTGGGCCATGTCCTTCAACTAGGAGGACAGAGAAAATAATAACCTGTCTATCAAAGTCCTTCAGCTTTCTACCCAAAACTTCATTATCCCTTATGTTCTTCTGAAGGCTGTACCTTGCAGTGTCATTTGTTCCCACATGGAACAATGGGAAGGGGAAAGTCAATGGGGTTGATGAGTTTTGTCAGCCATTCTGTTATATCATGAATCTTAGTCTCAGAGAGACAGCATAAGACATCCTAGAAGGCCCAAAAACCACTGCTTTTGTTCCCCTCAACAAGGAACCCCCTACCATCACTACACATCTCCTCTGGGGAATGGCAGGGGCCAATCCATGTGCTGAATCTTCCAAGGTCACCTACATGTGCTCTGAGGACTGACATTGTCACTCTTTTTCCTCTTCCTCTTCCTCACTGATAAGAAAGAGAGAGTTTTGAATCAATTCTGTAGCTCCAAACTCACAGAAAGAACCCTTGTCTTTCTACTTCTATGTGTCACATTCTTCCAAATGTCTACTTCCTGTGTTTAGAAACTGACTTACTTCTCAAAGACATCTCCTGTGTGATCCAGGACAGTCTGCTTCACTCTGTCCAAGAAAAACTCATGCATCCCAATTTGCTCGAAAGCAGATTCATGGGCCTCAGGTTGCTGGCCCTTCTCTTCCAACACAGCAACCACCATGCACTTGCTGCAGATATCGTTACCTACATCCTCTGGCAAGAACACAAATGTATCACAGCTATTGCCAGTGATTGCAGTAGCTCCCTCATTATCTATATTCAGTAGTTCTAAGTTGCCTCAGAAGCAGAACTCTGGGCCTCCCCTGCAAAACTCCCCCACAAAATGTTTGTTGACCTTGCTGCCTGTTCTCTGAGCTCCAGGGACTGTGGCTGAAGTTATACAGAGAGCTAGTGGCTGCTAGTTCTTCCCCCAACCAAGTCTCTGACTCACTTCCTCTGGGCCTACACACAATAGAACAACAGAGCCCTAAGGAGCATGCAAACAAACCTGTCTCAGGTCACACAAATAATCAGCCTTAATGCAAAAGACACAAACTCATCAAAATACATTGAACAAAAGAGTCCTAATGAGCCCATCAGCAAGCAAGCCTCCTCTCAGCTTACATAAATACCCAAACAAGCAGCCTTAACCAAAGAAACTCTCCCAAAAGACTCTCCACAGCTGGCGAGATTTAACCCAACAGACACAAGCTCACCTTATGTAGTCTGTCCCACCACATCCATGTGAAATGCCTGTTGGCCTTGCTGCTTGTTAGCCAAAGTCCATATACATTTTTTTTCACAGAATAAGTCCTGGACTGTGAAGAATCTTAGTTGTCCAGAATTCTACTCATCAGGGTTTCCTGATACTCAAGAAATCTAATTTTTATCCATTATTCAAATATTGATGAATATTCTTTCTAGATTGCACTGTATTTTACCCACCAATGAATTTAAGGTTTACAGGGAGGAAACCACCCCCCCCACACACACACAGCCCAATAAGATAGAATAAGGAGGCCAGGATCTTGTATGGGCTCTAAGCTAGAACAACTCATGGATGCACTAGCAGATATACTTTTATAAAGATGGGGAGGGCAACTACCTGAGGTCTGGGAGCTGCATGTGCCTTTCACAGGACCTCAGAAGGTGGCATCCCCTCTTGCCACCCATTTTTTTCCTTAAAAAATATTAAACTCAGAATGTCCCCTTGCATACTCCAGGGGTGCAGGGGATACTTTTGCCATGCTTTACCTCTTCTTCTTTTTTTTTAGATAAATCCCCTCCCAGGCCAAAAATAGGTAGACTGGGAACAACAGCATGGCAAAACTGTCTGTCATGTCGTGTAGACAGCAAAGAAGCATTTTGAGTAAAATAAATTTAATTATTTTTTAAAGGAAAATGGGGATGGGAAGGCATTGGGGGCCTGAAACACAGACTTGGAAGCTGCATGAGGTTCATAGTCTCTGCTTTCCCCATCTTAAGCAAATGCTTCCTTGTGCTTCCCTGGCCGCACATCCAGCACAGAACTGTGCTCAGGCACAGGTCACCCAGCCCCCACGGATGGCCATCTCCATCCCTTCTGCAATCTCGTGGACTTACAAAACAGATCCTTCCACTCCACTAGCTCCCAACAGGATTCTGGCCCAAATTTGAAAGTATTGCAGACAAGTAATTTTCAAGGGATTTCAAGGATTCCTTTGGCTTCTATGAGTTTTCCTTTTAATATGTAGTTTTGTATACGGGCTTGCCATAAGTTAGCAGGTGACTTGTAGGTACACACACACACAAATCATTCCTTATCTCAAGGTCAAGTTCTGAACTGACAGATTTGGAGAAACCTCCTGTCATGAATTCATAATCAAATGGGTAATTTAACCACATTCATGGTATTTACTGTACATTGATGGTTTTCCTATGAGATATCTGTAGTACTATTCCAGTTGTTTAGACTGGGCAAATGATAGTATATTGATTAAACAATCTAATGCTCCAAACTGGTTCAAAGTCCATGGGTGGCACATAAACCAGATTTCTTTCTTTCTTTCTTTCTTTCTTTTTTTAAATGATAAAATTTGGAGTGGACCTTGAAGAGAGATTCCATAAATCCCATGTCTAAACATGATCTTGGCATTGCACAAAAACACATTGTTCTGGAGATGCTAAATGCCTAAGTCTTGTCCAAATACAAAAACATTGCATAACTTCCAGGACAAAAGAAGAGTTAGGTTCCAATGTGATACTGTTGTGCTGAACTGAAAATATTAGGACAATTTGAGAGAATCACTCTCAAAGAACCATTCCAGAAGGGGATTGCACTTAAAGTATGCCAATGTTACCATTTAGAATTTTATAGGTCAGCAAAAAGGCAGGCAGCACACTTTCTATGGAATCAGCTAAAACTGTTCACACTTCCTATCTCCTCTTAAGAGACAGAACCAGATGCTTTTTGTATTAGATGTTGTTCCCACACACTTTTCAGAGGTAGCCCTGAGCAGAGTGCACAGCAGTAATCAGTCCTAGTGATCACAATGTAGCTCAGGCAAATTTCCAAGCCAGTCGTCTCAAAGCACCCAGGTTCTGCGGACTCACCTTGAATATTTGACTGCTCAGCGCAGGCAGCATTTTTCGCTGCTGATTGTTTTCCCATCCTTCCCTCACCCTGGTCTTTTTCCATCTGCTGCTGCCACTGCACTGCTTGCACCTCCTATGCTGGTATATTGAGACCAGCATAATGCACAAACAGGATTCCAGAAACAAACAAACAAACAAAACCCGTTATCTCACACTTCTTTCAAAGCTCAGGGTTTAATGCATGATGCTTCCCCCTTTTATTCTTACTTCAACTCTATGGAATAAGTTAGGCTGAAGGACAGGGTAGGGCCCATAGCTCACTCACTAGAGTGCACAGTAGGCATGCAGAAGGTCCCAAGTTCAATACCCAGTAATTGTACCCAGGGTTGGTGGGCTTGCTGCCTGAAATTCTGGAGAGCTTCTGCTAGTCACTGTAGATGACATTGTGCTAGAAAAGTCAGTGGACTGACTTGACGAGAAGCAATGTCAGTGTACTGAAAACATATTATGAACTTCATGGCTGAGTGCAGATTTAAATTTCCCAGATAGAACACTCTGTCCTGGGCAGGGGGGACATCAGATAGTGTTGCATCTCCAACTGCTATCAGTCTTAGGGAGCATAGCCAATGTTGAAGGACAATTGGTACTGTAGTCCAGCAAAAGGTGAAGAGAAACACTTTGGGCCTTTCTGCACTACATTGTTATAGTGCTATTAGTCTACTTTCAACATCCTGTGGAATTCTGGGGCTTGTAGTTTACTGAGGCCCAAGAGCTCTCTGGCTGAGAATTCTAAAGGCCCCTCCCTCAACTGCAAACCCCAGGATCCCATAGGATGTTGGAAGCAGAATAATATAAAGTGTAGTATGGAATGGCCCTACGCTATGCCATACTGACACACAACATGGGTGGTATCAGAGCTGAGAAAAAGAAAAACTATTTTGGACTATAAAGTACAGAATCCTCCAGGCAGCATGACCAGGGCTGCGAGTCCAAAAAGCAAGTTCTCTAAGCTCTGGATGTCACATCAATGATTTAGCACCAAACTGACTAAATTCACAGAGGTAAATGTGTATGATCAGTTAAAATGTCTTATGATGTTGCACTGACTTCCAACACAAAAGCTAAATTTCTCAAATTGGATGAATGCTGGTCTTGAAATTTCTTGTTCTCTGGGTACCCTTTCTTTACATCCAAAGTAACTATATTTCTTGTTTGGTAGTGTTATCTACTACTGCTTGAAAGAATAATTACTGAGACCAAATCAATTCATCATGTTTTCCTGGAAGAGTTGGTGAAGATGCATCAGATAGAGTAGCTCAGAACTTACCCTTCCTGACTGTATTTTGAAATGGTCCCCTAAAAAAGAGGAAGGGGAAGCTGAACTGTTTTTTTCCAGAAAGCTAAATCAGAAGACAGGTGAAAGATAGTTATTGATAGACAAGCCCAGAACTTTTAGAGAGTTAAAGAGACTGCAGGAGGGGAAGCACACTTTGAATGCTGTACTATTGCAGCAGAAAATTTGCTATGCAAAAAAATTCCAAGTGGAAGGAACCCGCTGCTGATGTTGCTGCTGCCTTATATAACCTAGTCTTGTTAGAGCATATGCATATGTCTCTTTATAAAATCCAAAACAAAACTGTTACTTCACTAAAGACCTTCCAAGATAACAGAGTAAACAGACTGCATCTGTTTCTCATATTTACATTCTACTCACCCAAGCCAGTGTATCGAGGGTTATCCCCTTTGATCTTATACAGCAACTGAGATGAGTTAGCTCAGACGGAGAATGATAGCTCAAGGTCACCAAGGGATACACCATACCGGTTTCAGCCCTAGGAGCTCACTCCTCAGTCCCCTCACAAAGGAATAGAGGAAGGAAAAAAGCTTTGCTACATATAACCAATGGAGGAGGGCGCTTCAGGGCTATTCTCCTTGCAGCAAACTTTCACTGTTTTTACGTTAAGCAGACAGATATGCAGTTCAGTGTGGGAGAGAAGGGAACAGCCAGGATTCAAAACAGTGGAATTTTAAAAGAGATGGAAAGTAAAATATCATGAGATGGTGGGCTGCCTCTTCAAAGCGAAAAGAGCAGCTCTGCAAGTGGTCCCTAATGGTCTGTCTGCCTGTCTATTTGTCCAGTGAGTATGAACACTTCTGCATTTGAACTGGAATAGTACAGAATTTGTGAAAGTTTAAAAATTTGCATAAACCAGGTAGGGGAGTCATGCTGTAAGTTCATTTATTATTGTGTGAGTACTTACCCCCCCCCCACTGCACTCACTATTTATGCATTTATTACACAATAAAGCAGTCATCTAGCAAGGCCCACAGATGGAGAAGCTGCTATAATAGGACAGGATTCTATCACGTTAAATGTGAGGCATCTCTCCTACTGAGATCACTGTGATTAAAAAAAAAAAATCATTGGTATGAAGTAAGGATGTCTGTTTCTGCTTTTTTTCTTAAAAACCTCTGTTTCCCAAAGTTAATATGGCTATTCAATGAAAAAAAAAACACCTCTTAGACCTGTCAGTTTAAGGCTTTTTCATGTTGGCTCATGCTCCATAAAACCATGAAATTGGGAGCTAGGAGTGATGCCTTTAGTGACATAATCTGTGATTGGGAATAGTGTTGTACAACATCACAGAGGGTGTTTGTTTATCATTTCCCCTCCATGTACCCACACTTAGACTTGCTCTTTCAGGCCCAGACCCAGATAGGAAAGATAAAACGGATGGGACCCACAAAGATGTCTCATCTTGGCCATATTCCATGATAGGACTGGGATAATGTGATGGAGATGGAAGGTGATGGTGATGGTGAGTGGGTCTGGGAGACAGCGTGATGTTGCAGCAAAAAAGCCAATGCACCTCTAGGATCAACAGGTCATAAATAGTGGTACCACAGTTCCGCTTTGGTCATACTTCACATGAAGTACAGTAAAGAATATTCATAAATTTCCTCATAAAACAATAGTCAGCTACTGAGAGCTCCCTACCCCCATTTCAGGCCTTTTATTTGATGAACATTTTGTTTGTGCAAAAACATTATTATGCAAAAAAGCAATCTTTGTGCAGAAAACAATGCTGGGTTTGTTTGTTTTTTTCAGATGATAGACTGGTTTTGTACAAGCAATGTTTTTGCCAACTCTTGAAACGTGAAAAATCATCTTGCTATGTGAAGGAGGAAACCTTTTTGAATTATTTGTTCTTGCATATGGGAAAGATACAGATGAAGATTTGCATCCTTAATTGGCAATTGTTCTGTGTGCCATACTTTAAGAACATTGAAAAGGCTTCAGAGGATGGTGATGTGGAAACCAAGCAGGAGCTTCTTGTGTTAAGAAACCCCAACTGTTTTTGCACAAAGGTTCTTCTACGAAGGCATAACTCCTTTAAAAGGGGAAAACATCCTTGCATATTCCCTCCAATTCTGTCAGTTAAAACAGAACTTTTTTAAAAATGTCAGAATTTAAAGATGCATACCACAAAGCCTCTCAATGTATTAGTCTGCAGTTTGTGCCTCAAAATCCTATCTAGTTCTAACAAGCAAAGAAAACATATAGCTGTCAAGTGATAGTCAATGGGAGGCAGAAATGCATTTAAAAATATTACAGAAATGGCAGAAGGAATCTGGGCATGCCCAGCCTAACTTTGCTAGTAGGTAGGTAGGCTATGGTGTTTAAAAGGGGCCATAAAAACTTTAATAATTTTGAACTTCCCAAACAAATCAGGGTTTCCTTTCTTAACAAGCTGATTTTTCAGTAATTTTCTTGGCAATTTTCACCAGAACTTAATACAATATATAAATTCCCCAAAGTGGAGAAAAGATGGTGAATGTGTCAATTTTCAGGACTATTTAACTTTCTGTATCCTTCCTAAAGTTTATCACATCAGTTTGAAATCTGCTGTATTTGTATACCTCATCAAATAGGTTATGGATGCCAGTTTTCAAGTGATTTGCTCAACAGATTTCATTTTATGTGCAATAGCATTTAGAGGCTCATAATGGCAGAAAACTTCCTATGACTCACCTTAACCAAAGGGACTCTCCTGTGTCTCTTTCATTCTTTAACAGCTAAGTAATCAGATTTGGAGTACCAAAGGAAAATACAGTTAACACAGAAAGATAATATTAATGTTGTAGCGTTTTAGTGTTCCAAATGCATCACTCAGATAGCTTCTTCAGATATTTACCACAACCTTTAGACTACAGTAGGAGTGAGGGTGATTTCCCTGATACTGATGGTCCTCTGCAGTTTAGAGAATAGTTTACTAAGTCCGATTTGTACATTCCTGGCAGAAGTGAAGTCTGAATTGGGGAACTGCTAACATGTAGTTCAGCCTGCTGTATACTACTGCAGGAACCTGTGTTGTTGTTGTGCACCTTTAAGTTATTTCCAACTCATGGTGATCCTAAGGTTAACCTTTCATGGAGGTTTTCTAGGGCTGAGAGTATGTGACATACCCAAGGTCACCCAGTGGGTTTTGGTGGCAGAGCAGGGAATCAAACCATGGTCTCCAGGGTTATAGCCCAACATTCGAACCACTACACAACACTGGACCTCCCAAGCATTGATTCTTATTCTCTGTGCCACGTACAAACTTCACAACAGAACTATGACATAATTCAGCTTTTAGAGTCAACTCTACATATGCTCAATCAGACATTCGTGGAGAGGTCATTATATGTTCAGTTTATTCACTGTAGAACTATTGGACTGGACTGTCAGCATCAGCCATTAAAAAAAGGCTAAATAAAGTGAAACTGAACAAAATTTGTTCTTCTCCAGTTCTTCTCTGGTCTATTAGCACATCAGCCTCACCTTATATCCCCTTTCAGTAACATCCAAGAAACCACTGAGGGAACAGGGGAGAGTAGAAGAGACAATTGACCAAATGTAGAATACTACCCAACTTCAACTGCAGAAGTAGAAGAAGGGGAAGTTCTCCTCAGGCACAGCTCTAAGGGAAGCATCTCAACTTCTGGAAATTCTTTTCAACCAGTCATACCCCAAATATTTGTCATATCTGCCAGCTGGTATGTGCATTTACCATATCTACTAAAGATGTCTACTTCATTACCCACAATCAAATGCTCTCCTAACTCCAAACCCTTTTTTGACAACTAAGATAATGAGGGAAGAACAGATAGTTTTGCATCCCTCAAGATACCAAGTTGGATTGAAGTCCTTACTTTCCATACTCATTGTATTGGCTTGCTACACTTCCATCGTGCAGAGCTTCCAAGCTGCAGATGGCTCTTTGCTTTTCCAAAACACCAGGAAAGCAACATTGGAGCAAGGGGCCAAAGTATTCTCCCCAAGACCTCAACCTAAGCTTTGAACATAGCATGGAACCGTTCCTGTAATGTAAACATATAATCCCTGTTGCCTTTTGAGTCTATTTACCTTGCTGTTGTTATTTATAGAGTGCAATCAAACAGCCTTCTCTGCTTCCTTGTTATTAAGCTAATGAGGCTGAGGTCTTTTAGCATCTCCCTATGATTGCTCTAGCTTCTCAGTTATATATACAACTTCACACAGAGAGAATACACACACACAACTGCAAAGGGCTCTACTCACAATCTCTCAGTCTAGAAACACTGCTAGTACATGGATAATTTCACCGAGTTACATGAGAATGAAGACAGGTGCTCTAAATGATGACAGTACTCAAAGGCCTTTTAAGTCAAAATTGTTTTGCGGTGATCAGAAAGTCAATTCAATTTCTAGTACATGTGTGTATTACTGAAGCCATTATTGTATGCCCAGAAGCACGTCTAAAATACCAGCTTCTCTTTAATTTGGGGACCATTTTTCTTGTCCTGTGGTTAATATTGATCAGCTCTCCCTGCTCCTGAACATGTATATCTATCCTCTTGGGCTTGATTTTTCACTATGCAAATGCCAGCTGAGAACTGCAATATCTAGTCAAATAAACAATTGCTCTGATAATGCACAGTAACACATCAGAATTTATTTAATCTTAAAGAGACAGTGATCATTGATTTCTCCATGTAAATTCTATCTTGTTTTAACTATATTGAGATATTTATTACAGATTAATAAAATGTCACCTGTGAAAACTTTCTTCCTATGACAGATTTAGGAACATATTAAGCCTCTGCCAGAACTTCTTACTATCAAGATAAAATATGGTCTGAAGCAACTACAGATTTCTAAATTGCTTATTGACAGAGGCTGCAGATTTTAAATTTATTCATCTGGACATTCTGATGAAATTTTAATTTCATACTTTAGGAAGGACACTCTTTCAATTAAATTATTATTGGGCCCCAAAATAGGATATAATTATAGCTCTCTGCAATATATCCTACATGGCTTTCACAAAACTAACTCACAAACAAATAAACAAACCAACCATTTTGAACTTTTGTTTGAAAAAGAGTATTTTCTGTTTTGCTAGAGTTTGGGGATTTCTCAGTCTTGGTTGTGTCTTATTTAATATTTAGATAGTAGTCATATCAGAAGGAGTGAATGTGAATTGAATAATGCTTTATGTAGTCATCAAATCCTTGTGGACCATTTTCTTCCAACATTCAAAATTTCTAAAACATCATTGTAAATGACACACTACAACCTTAAATCATGTGAAATTATATAAAGAAGAGTTTCCAAGGACCCTATCTTCCCCCACATCAACAATGACAACTCAAAAGCCCACTTGCGTTTAGCATGAGATAAAGACCTTCCAGATCAGAGGGCAGAACTCCAAGTGGACTTGAATTTATTGCCAACAGTTTTAGTTACGTTCATTAACACTAATCCTTTGTCTGAATACAGTAGTGCTTAACACATCTCCCTTGATCAACAGTGGTAAAATAGGTCACTAAAGAACAGGAGAACATTAAAATAAACCAAAGGGCTATCTGCTGTCCAGTCAAGTGTTCTTATTCTATACTGGCCAGTTAGGTGTTTACAAAAATATAAATATACACACAGACAGACAGACAAATATATATACACACGTACACACGTGTATGCGTGTATACAAGCAGGACTAGAAACAACAGTGCCTGCCTGTTTGTGTTCTGAACTAATACTGTTTAAGAATGCAGTAATGTGGTATGCCAGACAAGTGAATATGCAAAAATTTTTGAAACGGAAACGGAAAATTGACTTAGTTCTTGATTTTTTTTTTTATTGGGGATTTTTGGTGCAGATAACACTATGGATTTCTGCACCAAAAGATTAGTATGGCATTTGATTGTGGCAGCCAGACTTGTTTACGCCAAATACTGGAAATCGACTTGCATCCCCACAGTTGACGAATGGTTAGAAAAAATCATTGAAATTGCACAGATGGACAAAATGACATACAGATTGGAGAACAAGACGGACAGTAAGTTTTATAGAGCTTGGGAGCTGTTTACAGAGTTTTTGGAAAAGAAGGACATTCCAACTAATGGGTTTCAACCTTATTAAGTATTGAGGAGAGATTAAAGGATTTTTTATGGAAGTAGCTTGTCATAAACTTTACCTTAGCTATGGGGAAATATGTTTGATTTCAGTAATATGGTATATACAAGGATTAAGTAGGAAAGTGACAATTTATTGTTAATATAATGGGAGGTAATCCCTAGGTAATATTGTGGAGGGAGGTAGAAGGAAGAGAAGAAGTGTTGATGTGATAGGTTTGTTTTTGAAAGAACAGGGATGCAAAGGTATACCATTAATATTATGTTGTAGATTTAAGGATTTATTGTATAAAATGGTATTGTTAATATACAATTATTATATAATTAGAGTTGATGCAAAAGTGTGACAATTAGAATATTAGTTATTTCTCTTTCTTATATAGGGAGGTATACTTTAAGATATTTTTGAAAATATTACAAGGCTATATCTCACCCAAAGGGGAAGTGCTCTATGTTTTTGTCTAAATTATGTAAATAAGGTGTTGTATGTGTATTATTTGTATGTTTTGTACTAGTATGTTTGTAGGAGATTGTGTGTAGATTATATGGAGTATGTTAAGTTGTTATGTAGTTTTTTTTAGTGTTTTTTCTAGTCTCTTAATAAAAATACTTAATAAATAAAAAAAAAGAATGCAGTAATGTTTGTGCAATCTTACAAATTTACCTGTAAAACAAATTATACAGAAGCAATGAAGGATACTCAGGGTAGCCAAAGTGTGTAAAGCAGGCACTGATGGTAGCTAACATGATGTTCAATGCTGGACTAGGATTCTGGGTGTGAACCTGAGTTCAGATCCATGCTCAGCCATGGTGACCACACTCTCCCAGCCTCAGAGGAAGGCAACGGCAAACCTTCTTCGAATAAATCCTGCTTAGGATAGGGTCACTATAAGTTGGGGTCAACTTGGCAGCACATAATAACAAAAACAACAATGATGGTGGGACACTACATGGGAGAAAAACAAGTTAAAGGACACAAGACATTCTCTGAATAGGGATGTTAAAGCACCGTATAGGGTAAATTTAATAGATAAACCTCTCATTCTTATGCCATTTAAAAATCAGATTCTTCAGGAGACATCACACTGTAGGACACATTTAGAGCCCAAGACATAGGAGATATTGAGAAACCTAGCATAATCTGACAGGAATCTCTGTAATTAAGAAGCATTTCATTTTACATCTCAAGTTTTAAACTTTAAAACTGTTTTAGATTAATGTTTTCAATACGATTGCTTGATTTTTAAAAAAACCTTTGCCTTATCCATTGGTTTAATTTATACTGTGAGCCACATTGGGTCCAATATTGGCAGAAAGTTGGGATAAAATTTAAATAAATAAATAGAATGTTGATTCATAAGGTGAGACAAAGGAGATGTTTGTTGCTCTCCATGAGAAAGCATACCCAAGTTAATCCAACTTCAAAAATGGGTTGCTGTAGAAGTTTTGTTGCTTTTCTAATTCAATGAAGATATTTATTCATTTATTTAATTTCCATCCTATATTTCCACTTAAAATATTAGTCAAAGTAGCTAACCTCACTTAAAAAGCCTGAAGAATAAAAAACCACTACAAACAAATTAGATAATAAATCCACTAAAATTAATAATCAGTAAGCATCAATGTTGGCAGATTGTTTCTTTCATTTGCGTCTTTCCTAGGGAGAGGAAGAATGAGATCCAACTGTTGCTTCAGCCCCTGTTCTCGAGTTTCTCAGAAGAGAAGGGAGGAAGGGGATAAAAAACTCCTGACTTTTCAGGAGGTTGGTTTGCTGGACAGCTCCACTTTAGCGCGACTAAACCGCGGAGCCCTGTGAAAAGAAATATGCCTTAGTCCCTCTTTTAAAATACAAGGAGAAAAAAAAGGAAAGTGGGACCCTCTTTGGTACTGAGATCTCTTGCCCACTTGCCTTCCTGAAGCGTATCATTCTTACTCTGGCTTTGCCACAAATGGCGTTAGCTTTCTGATGAAAAGGAGATTTTGTTCAATGCAAACCTTTCGCTCGTGACGGCATTGATGCCTCAGCTCTGATCTACCCAGCCTCACCTAAGGTCTATCCCAAAACGATCGCATCAGCTGCCACTTTCAAATCAGTCTGCAGTACACTCAAGTAGGGATCTCTTGATCGTCCCTTAGAAGCGAGTTTCACTGAAACTGATATCGCTAACTTCCCAATAATCAGAGATAAAGGACAATTTCCATAAGGGCATTCCCTCTGAAAATCAAGTTCCAGCAGGATTCATCTGCAGCCCAAAGCGTTTGGGCGCGGGGGCGGGGGAGAAGAGCTGCAATGATAAGATCTTCAAAAGTCACTTGCCCCGGGACACTGTCACTGACTGAAACCGAACCTACCTCCAGGTAAACGTAGTTCTGTAGCTTGCAAACCAAGCGTCTGTGCATAAGGTATGCTAATTTAAGAGGCTTGTGGATTTTCCTTGGAAACGGGTCTGGATACGTAACGTTTTAAGTGCTGATGAAGCCGGTTAAATAAAAGATTTAGACACCTTGTGAGCTGGCGGACCACACAGAGCTCCTACAAAAGTGTGGAAGAGAAGGGACAGCAATCGCAGTAGCCACTGCGTCTAGCAGTCGAGAAGGAAAGGACAAAGTTAACCCCCCCCCCCCCCGGCCAGCTTTAGCAGTTAAGAAACCATACTATAAAAACAGTGCTTTTGTCAGTGCGGTAGGTTATATTTCAGGGGAAGGAACTGGTAAAACCACAAGCTGAGTATTCCTTGCCAAACAAAATCCTATGAAATCCATGGAGTCGCCATAAGACGACAGGCGACTCGAAGGCAACACACTCCCCACCCCAGGGGTTCCGAGGCGGGAACATACGAAGCCCTCCTCTTCACAATGCACGGGGGGGCGGGGGCGGGGGAGAAAGAAGTTGTCAAAGTCCAATGAGCCCAGACGGCATGTACGTGCCTGCAGTGACACTGAGGAAACGGGGGCTCTCCGGTTAAGGAAAGAAAGAGCCCCAAAAGTCGAGGTTTCTGGATGTTCGAACGAGCGCTAAGCTTCAGTGGGCCCTGCAGCTTCTCCGGTGTGTCTCAAGGGCAGTGTTGCCTTCTTCACTGGAGATTCCTCACGCGCACCCCAAGGCTCAATACCTTTTCTGGACCACTCCCTCATTTTTATTTATTCTTTTATTTATTTAGTAGGGTGGGGGAAAGCCAAAGCCGGGCGCACATTTCAATGGCATGAAGGGTCCCTCGCCCGATGCCTGCTCGTCTCTCAAGAGCACAGCCGAAAACGCGAGGCGCGCGCAAGCAAGGACGCGAGAGGCGCGCGCCGCGGGAACACCGCTCCGGGAGGAGAAGCCGCCCAGCGGAGGTCACGAGCTCTGCGCGCAGACCGGGGGGGGGGGGACCTTGGGTTCCCCCCTTCTGCCTGCGTCTCCCTTAGTCTGCAGTGACTCCGGGAGATTCATGCACGAAGCAGCAACCGGGGCGCTCGGGGAGAGAGGCTCCTTTCCCAACTTTTCCCTGAGGTCACCCGGAAGCCGGAGAGGGAGAGACGAACAGAATTGCAGCGCGCAGACTTTGCGCTGGCTGGAAGGGAGCCCTTCCTCTCACAAGCATTGTTCCAAGCAAAATGGGAGGAAGGAGGAAAGCCAGGACTAACGCATTTTTAAGGGGGCGGTTAAGGGCGCAAGAGGTTGCGCTGGGAAGGTTTGAACCCTGTAGCACCCGCGGATGCGGGGCCCCTCTTCCTTCGGCCACGGAGTCGGGGAGGGGAGTCGCGGGGGCGCAGCATCAAAGGAGGCGCTCTCCGCGATGTGTGGGGTAGTTCACAGGGAGACCGAAGGGGGCTGAGGCAAAGAGCACGATCGGAAACTCGCTACTTTAGGCTCGTCATTTCACAGAACGAACGGAAGAAGAGGAAACCGAAGCCCATCGTGGAGCTAACCCTTCTCCCCCCGCCCATTGATCAGCTTAGGCCGCCGGTAAGCTTAGGACTCCCTCTGGTCGGCACAGTTCTATTGGGAGCGTGTCCCCCCGCTCTCGGCAGAGCCCACTTACTCCCAAGTAAACGTGCCTCCGGATTGGACGGGAAGCGAACCACGTGGACATTGCCTTTCCGAAGGTCAGAGTAATAAACGACCGCATTTTTGGGACTGTAAAACCACGTTAAAAAGTAAGAACCGAGCTTCGGTTCATAAAAGTCCAAAGTTCTCCCAAGAAAACGTTCAAGCTAAGTTGTTTCCCCGACGGCCCAGGTTCCGCTATGGGGAGACTGGACTGTGACTGGTAATTATGACATCTGTTTTCGGTGGATCTGAAAGGCTATACACACGCCCCCCCGCCCCCATGCCGATCGCGTGGAAGAAAGCGATGACAACATCGCCTCCTTATACTACTAAGGGCAGAAGTAGCCAACTAGTTTGTGCCCCTCTTCTTTAAGCCTTCTTTGTCCCGTTTTCCCCGTCCCTGTGGGAGCCGCCTGGTGAATCGGCCTTTAGGTTCTTGCCCGCGAGATCCCCCGCCTCCCGCCCAGCTGACAGGAAAGGAGGAAGACTATGTGATCCAGTGGCCCTGTAAAGTTGAGACGGGGAAGACGTGGTCCTCCAGATGATGCTAAGTTTCCACTCCCAGCATCCCTAGCACGGAAAGACAATGGTAAGGGATGATGGGCGTTACGGTCCAACCACATCTGAAGGGCCACATGGTCCCCTTCCCTGTTTGAAGAGAGGTTAACTGTGCACCCACAAATTGCTGCAATCCATCCTGTGCACACTTAGCAGATGAAATCCTCATCCAGCGACAGAGATTTCCAAGTAAAATTCAGTGCCCTCCGCCTCCTTAAGCTGCCCATGCAAAAGGTTTCAACAGCAGTCTTAAAGGGAGAAGAACAAGCAGAGGAGGAAGAAATGCGTTTCAATTGTAAATCGCCTTGGAAGCTGCTGGAGCTGAAAGGCAACCTAAACATAAATCAAAGTAAATTATTAAACAGATAAAGATCAGAACTGACTTTCTAACAAGAGCTGTTGCTTTTCGCTCCGAGGCGGCAATATGGAATGCGCCAGACCAATAGATTCTAAGCGTGTTTGTTGCTGTGTTTCCGACTTATGGCGACTCTAAGACGAACCTATCACGGGATATTCTGGGTCTGAGGTCATTCCCGCACTAGACTGTTATGGCGCTATTATTCCACCTGCAACATCCTATGGAATCCTATTATTCCACTTGCAACATCCTACGGAATCCCAGCCGGCCCCTACCGAAACTGCAAACTCCAGGATTCCATAGGATGTTGCGAGTGGAATAATAGCGTCATAACATTCTAGTGCGGAAACGGCCTGAGAGTGTGTGATGCGCCCAAGGTCACCCGGTGAATTTCCAAGGCCGAGCGGGGGAGTCGCACCCTGCTCTCCAGGGCCCTAGTCCGACGCCCAATCCGGTCCCTCCCGGTGCTTCTCGAACGCGTTTACTCAGACGTGAGCCCCGCCAAGCTCTTCGCGACGCCTCCTCCCTGCGGACAGGCTGGGGCAGGGCTCGGGAGGGAAAAGGCCTCGTGCCTCGGAGCCCTCTGTCCCGCACGCAGGCCTGACGGCCCCACGTTTGCTACTAGTAAAAGTCGCGCTTTGCCCGACGAGGCTTCCTTCGAAACGAACGCGAGCGAAAGATTTCGGGGGGGAAGGTGCCGTCTGCCGTCGGTCTGAGTGCAAATCCTGCGTGGAGGCTTTTTTCTGAGCTACTGAACTCTCCCTTCGGCGATGCGGACGCAGCCTCTCAGTTCAGCCCGGCAGCGACTGGGAAAGAGGACCCCTATTTTCCTTGTCCGGCACTCCCGCGCAAAAACCGAGGCGTCGCGAAAGAGAGAACCATTCGCTCCATTTCGTAACAGGGCCCCGGTGAAAAAAGCCGAAAAGTTTGGATTTCGAACCGGGAAAGTCCCCAAACAGCTCAATCCTTCCGACGAGGACTGGTCCTGAGAATTACTGGTTTTTCCCTCTCGGGCCAAAACGGGCGCGAGGGCCGGAGCCTGAGTCGTTTTAAACCAGAGCGTCCAGGTATAACTGGAGTATTGGACTGGGGCTCAGGCGGAGGGAAAAATAACACAAAAATAACAGAGGAACCTAAGTCCACCCCCTTTTCTTTCTTCTATAGGTAGGAATAATCGATCTCGTCTGGCGTTCTGTTTCCATCGGCGGCCAACCAGGTGGTTCCAGAAGGCCCACAACCAGGACTATAGGAAACAGTTCCCTTTTCCCTCAGGGGCACGTATCTTCTAAGCACGGGCGCGCCATTCTGATTAAGCCATCATGGGCAATTCTATAGATATTAATACCCCTCCCCCCGGGGAGAATTTGTTGAAAAATCTGCCATGACTCAACTAATGGCCACTAGCATTAGTCATCCAGTGGCAGGGAATTCTACAGGCCCTTAGACTAACACTTTTGCCCCTCCCTCTCGATTGCGCTCTTGTCTTCGGGATTTACGCTGTTTCCGACAACAGCAAAAAACAGGATGATGATGATGATGATGATGAAGACTAAAAGAGAAACCTGGACTTCAATTGACACTCGTTGGGGTGGGCTGGGAGGTGGATAAGATCAGGACTGAAGGCAGAGGAGGGGTTGTGGGGGTTGCACCGGTGCGGTCGGTGCTAGGACCCGGCGGGATCCTCTCGGGGCGGACAGAGGGGCGGGGCGGTGCCGAGGGGCCAAGGAGCCGGAGCTCGGAGAGAGCGGCCACGAGTTGCCTCGCTGGGCTCGTGCGGAGGGGAGTGGGCGGGCGCGAGGGAGGGGGAGACAGGGAGAGTACACGAGGACGGTGGCAGGAGCCGCACGTCTTTCGCGCCGCATCTGCCGAGGGAGAGCCCGGAGTCACTTCGAGGCTCCCGAAGCGCGTTTTTACGGGAAGACCTTCGCGCCGAGGGATCCCC
Source organism: Cyclura pinguis (assembly GCA_030412105.1). Classification (NCBI taxonomy): domain Eukaryota; kingdom Metazoa; phylum Chordata; class Lepidosauria; order Squamata; family Iguanidae; genus Cyclura; species Cyclura pinguis. The sequence continues at coordinate 128,605,934 of CM059599.1, forward strand.
GGGCAGCCCACCGGAGCGCCTTCCCTTCGGCCGTCTGTTGCAAAAGTTCTGGAACTGGGGCGGCTTACCTGCGCAGGAGAAAAAGAGGGAGAGGCGGGAAGCGGCTTCCAGCCCAGTGCCGCGGTCCGACTTCCAGTTGCGTCCTCCAACCCGGCGCCCCGGTCCGTCAGAGCCATCCACCGGTCCTTCTTCTCTCGCCCAAGAACAGAGCCTCGCTCGCCTTCCGGCTGACTGAAGAAGCCCGCCCGCCCGCCTCTCCCTGCCGCTCCGGCGACCACGGCCGCTGCCCCTCAGCTTCGCCGCCACCGCCTCTTTCGCGTAAGTGGGACGATGCTCCCTCGTCTCGACGGCCGGAAAAGTGACGGCGGCTGCCGCCTGAGGCGACCTCGCTGGGAAGCGCGCACGTGCTGAAGCGCCGAGGGCTTGCCTTTTTTCCGGGGGGGGGGGAGAGGGGGGGTGGCCTTCGGTGGCGCGAGCCATGGCCCGCCTGGGCGCGGGAGGCGTCCCGATTGGGTGAGCTCTCCGCACATGCTCTCTCGCTCCCCCTCCTCTTGCCCCCCCCGCCCCAAGACCACCTGCCCGCTTTCCTTTCAAGCCGGCTGCTCTTGAGATGTGGCGCGTGGCGAGGGCGCTGCCCTGCTCGGGTTGCTAAGCTGGTCGCGCGCGGCTTCTGAGGCATGGAGCAGCCCAGCAGACTCTGCCAAGGAGAGCCGGGCAGCCTCGGTGTGTTCCCCCACGCCAACGCCTCGCAGCAGGCCCAGAACTGCAGCTCCCAAGAAAGCCCTGTCTACCAAGATGGCACCCCGCTCTCCTGGAAGATCATCCTGACCATCATCTTGACCCTCATCACCTTGGCCACCATACTGTCCAATGCTTTTGTCATTGCCACCGTCTATCAGAGTCGCAAGCTCCACTCGCCTGCCAACTATCTCATCGCCTCTTTGGCGGTCACTGATCTCCTGGTGTCCATTTTGGTCATGCCTATCAGCACCATGTACACTGTGACCGGGAAGTGGACCTTGGGCCAGGTGGTCTGTGACATCTGGCTCTCTTCCGACATCACTTGTTGCACTGCTTCCATTCTCCACTTGTGTGTGATTGCCCTGGACAGGTACTGGGCCATCACTGATGCAGTGGAGTACTCAACCAAAAGAACTCCCAAGAGGGCAGCTGTCATGATTGCCCTGGTGTGGGTCTTCTCTATCTCCATCTCCATGCCCCCTTTCTTCTGGCGCCAGTCCAAAGCTGAAGAGATGGCTGACTGCGTGGTGAACACTGACCACGTCTTGTACACTGTCTACTCCACGGTGGGCGCCTTCTACTTGCCTACCCTGCTGCTGATCATCCTGTATGGGAGGATCTACGTGGAAGCCAGATCTAGAATTCTGAAACAGACACCAAAGAACACAGGCAAAAGGTTAACCCGAGCTCACTTGATAACAGATTCCCCAGGGTCGACTTCCTCGGTCACTTCCATAAACTGCAAGGCCTCCGAAGCGTCCAGTGAAACGGGGTCTCCCGTGTATATGAACCAGGTCAAAGTGAAGGTGTCAGATGCCTTGCTGGAAAAAAAGAAGCTGACAGCGGCCAGAGAGCGGAAAGCTACCAAGACGTTGGGGATTATTTTAGGAGCCTTCATTGTGTGCTGGCTGCCCTTCTTCATCATCAGCTTGGTGTTGCCTATTTGTAAAGACGCGTGCTGGTTCCACATGGCCATCTCTGACTTTTTCACATGGTTGGGATACCTTAACTCTTTGATCAACCCCATCATCTACACCATGTCCAATGAAGACTTCAAGCAGGCCTTTCACAAGTTGGTACGGTTTCGATGCACAAGCTGAATTTTGAAGGCAGTTAAGGGTTAATTCTCCAGGGCAGGAGGTTTGAATGCATTTTGTGTGTCTGGTTCTGCAGGTAGGTGGATCATTCTTACCCATGTTACTGTCTCTCTGGAAAGCGATGTCTGGAATGGCAAAATGGAGTTCAGTGCAGGGGAGAAGCATGAAAATGTAGTGTAGCTTCTCCTTCAGTGTGGAAATAGCGATAAAGCCTCTGAGCCTTGGTTAGAGATGCTGACACCACTTAAATGCACCCCAGTTAACTACCATTGCTGAAGGAAGTAGTTTGGGCCATAAAAAGATCATTTCTCCTGGATTGGTAGAGCCATTGTGATAGGAGTATGAGAGCTCTGGACAACTTCTTTGGAGACACCTCCACCCAGCGTGACTTGAACTAAAAGTTTGTCATCTGGTCTCCTCTGCCAGGAGATTGTTGCCTCTCAGCCATCTGTGTTTGAAAGCCCTTTGCCAATGTTTCACTCCTTTTTTCCTGCTAGCTTGCTTATTTAAAGACTATGCAGAATGGACTGTAAGTAAATTGTGCATGCTGCTCAAAACCTTAGTAATCATACAGAGCAGAGAGACCTGGAAGAATTGGCTCTGGTAGTCTAACAAAGCTAAGTGCTCCCTTACTCGCTTATAGTTTAAAAGGCTTGAGGAATGGTGAGGAAGTGAATCAAATACAGAAGAGCCCAGCATGAGAAAAGCAACTCATTCTTATCTGTGGTTTTTGTACTGGTGTTGTCATTCTTTCTGTTTAACAACTTGTCAAATTGTAACCAAGAAATCAAATAGTGTGTATGTGTATATGTTTGTGTGAGTGCATGCATGTTGGCCTGCACACTTGAGTGCCAAAGCCTGCAGGCAGCTTTGTTTTTATTTTTATTTTTTTCTTAGTGCCTGTATGTTCCTAACATCTTGCGGATGAGTCACACACAAAGCTTCTGTTAATTCATATATTAATACACAGAGATCAGTTAACACCAATCCTTTCTTTCTTAAAACTGCCTTTGCACACTAGCCCAACACTGTTAGTCTGTCTTAGGGGAAAAAAAAGTCTTGTATTTATTCCTTATGTTGAGGTTGATTATTTCCTAAATAAATAAAATAAAAAAGCCTTCCCACTCCAGTGGAGAGCAGTTTTCCATTACTCTGGTTTTATAAGCATATTCTTTCCACTTCAGATATCCGTGTCGTATTAGGCACCTTAAGGGACTTGCTCTCTTTTCCAGAAATACTTCTGCAGCACTCTTTAGTTAAGAACATTTATGTACAGCTTAAAATTCCTTCATCATTGCTACCTATTCGCCTCACATTCCTACCTCAATCATTTCTGAAATCCTTGACAAACTGGAGGAAGAATTTTAACCACATAGCTCATCCACATTTTTTCACCTGAGTAAAGCAATAAGAAAAACTAGCCCTTCCAGCTTCAGTACTTAGGAGATTGTAAAGTTTCCCTTGTATCTGCTGTGGTGCAAAAGATCGGATTTGTACAGTGCTCACTGATTTGAACAAACATGGTATTTAGAAGATCCTTTTACATCCTTCCTGTATTATGTAATTCACGCAGGGGAGTCTACTGACTTCACACATCCCCCGTCTTCAAGTTAGTGAACTTATTAAAGTAGCTTTTATTATGTAGCAGGGTGTGAACCCAAAGCCCTCTGAAATAAATATGTCCCTTCTGCCCCCGACCCCCTCTTTGGTTCTGCCCATAGCTAAATGATGACCATACTTGCCTTTTACACACTGTTGGTCATAAAAACTTGAAAGGTTTTGACTAGAATATTATGGTTTGTCAGAGCACTGTCTTGTTTGTTTCCATCATGCACAAGACCAGAAATATTTTGCTTTGCCTATGTGTGAAGATTAGACAGTAAACCCAAATAAGACTTCTTCTGTGTCTGCTTTTACTTTTATATGTGGACACTGTTTGGAAATAGATAATCACTATTTGGAATGCTGCCCTTTAATCACATTCCAAAATGTGCCAGTTGACTGAAAGCCCTAATTGCGGAGCTTGTCTAGTGAGGAATTGGGCGAGCGTGTGTGGAAAGGTGACCTTCTATGACCAAGGTGTTGAGACTTGTTCCAGAGATAAAGGACTCCACCTGTCTGAAAGCACAGTCTTTATTCTGTCCCATTTAATGTTAAAACAAGTGGTAGCTGGTGGAACCCTGTGTTAGTGAGCTGGAGTATCTACTTAACATTTTCATCCAGACTTTAAGAAGCCATCCAAGATGCTAAGAGTATTTTGGGGCCAGACTATACAGATAGCTCATTTCAAGTGTGGACTGGAAACTGAAAGGGATTCATCTCCCCTCTGACATGGAAACTGCCAGCCACCGTTGTGTTGGAAGAACTACCTGCAGAAGGCTACTCCTGCAGTCCTCTGCTATTCTACATGAATGAAATTTCACTGCCATTTCCCTATAGAAACAGGACTTTAAAACATGGTAGGTGATTTACAGAGTATTGTAAGATTCCCCCCCAGAACCAAACAGATCCCTGCCCCAAGGGGCATGAAGTCTAAATGCTGACAGGGACAAGGCAGAGGCAAGGATAATAGTCAGAGGGAAGGGAGGAGAAAGCAAAGGACAACATGGAATGAATGCGAAGAGATGCAATAACTTGTACTCCCCCTTCAATGTTCAACCAAAATGCAGTTGAGATTGGGCTGGATTTTCAATGATACTTCGATTCAGCTCTTTAAAAAGACACACCATTCATCTGAGTTGGAAAAGAAATGGAGAACAAATACTGTATTGGTTTGGCAAGCACCTTTCTGTATTTCAGATTTTTGTGGTATGTGTACAAAGTTCCGATGTCTGTGTCTGTGTATTACGAAGTTTGAAATTAATTCCCTTCCCCCTTTTTAATTGAAAGAGTTGCTAATCTCATTCTGAAGAGCCAGAAGTATAAAACTTTGCACTTGAATGAACCATGCATAAGCAGTTCAACTACTCCAGGTTGGCTGTTTGTGAAAAGAAGAAAGTTATTCAAGAAATACACACACACACACACAAACACACACACACATATATATTAAAAATAGTAGATCTGGGTACTGTAACAATGAGATCTAGAATTCAGTCAAACATTTCACATACATGGCTGGGTCTAACACAGGGAATGAATTGCTTATCTCATAAGAACTAGTATTGTTTGCACTACTACAGCCTCCTTCATAAGTGAAGCACCTTGTGCTCCTGCTTTGGGAACACAGGAGGAGAAACATGGGAGTCTTATCCCTACATCTTAATGAATTGGGAGTAAAAAAACAGCCATTTGATGTCGTGACTATATCGCTTAGATCTTAATCTGTATCACTGTTACCTCATCAAGCACTAAGGAATCTAAAATCATCTGAAACACTGACTGTTTACTGTTGTGATCCCACAGGACACTGGAGGAGTGGGGTTTTTCCTACTATGTCATCTGCAAAATAAATGCTTAATTTGAATCTGGAGAAAAACTGATGCTACTGAAGATTTATCCTACTTCATTATATATTTTTACTCATTATTTTTCTAAGATTAGATAGATAATCTCTACATAATAAGCCCAGCAGTCAAAATTAAAAATTCAGAATATGTTCATTTGCTTTGATAGGATTGCATTGTGAGTGTCCATCCTAACTGTAACAGAAAATCAAACAATAAAAAAGCTTTACTGTGTTCTGAAGAGCATTTGATATAAATTGTTTTACTAATGATGTGACTACTTAATGGTTTTCCAGAGGCACCATATTGTCTTTTACAGGTAACACTCAGTTGATGGTGAGTCACTAGAAACCAGTGGTTAATCATGACTGAAATTGCCAGCTGCTGCAGTCGGCAATCAGATTGTTGAGCAAAACAACAGAGTCCTGTGGCACCTTCTTTATTTGATTATATTTCTGCCCTACTTCTCTTACATTGTGGAACTCATGGCAGCAGATACGAAGTTTGGTCTCCAATCCAGGCACTCACCAGACATAAATCTGCTTAGTTTCAGTAATGTAGTTGAACAGTCCCTAACCCCTATGCCTCCTTACTCATCTCCTTTTTGGAAAGACCTAACTACAGGACTTATTTTAATTCCGTTCGAAGTATAGTTAGATAGCTAAGACTAAATGGTAAAAAGAGTAGTTTATTGTGGTTCAGTTTAAAAGGATCCACTTAATAATACACAGGCAGATAGAGAACATACCCTCCATTTGGCTCAAAATAGTTACTTGACTTTAGGTAGATTGACAGTTATGGCCAATATCCTATCTGTATTTGACATAGCATCAGTATACACCGGTGCAGTTAGAATGAAACCCAACAGGGACCATGGTCTAGAGCTAGACTGTGGTCTAGATGTCAGTTAGCTCACCGCCCACTAAGTGAAAAGTGAGGAAAGTGCGCTCTCACTCCCTCTCTCTCTCTCTGCTTGTGAGATGACTATGCAACCTTGGGAAAGCACAACTTCATACTCAACTATTGTTAAGTTAGCATTGTGTCCCAATAAGATTCCATTTTATGAGAATGATTTTCTTTTTACTAAAGTTTCACTCATTGAAATAACAGGCTTTGCTTAGACATGAGAATACTTTACGCAATATTGGTTGATGTGCTGTACTTGCCAGCCAAATGAGCCCTCATTCCTTGTGTGCTTAAAATTCCTGTTAACTGCTTTTGGAGCAATGGTTTAGAAAGCAGAAGGACTGGAAATCCTCTTGATGTTGTGAGTGCTGGCAATGTGTTCAGAGTTCTGATTGTGGCGTTCTAAGTATTTAAAGAGCATTTCCTACCTTATAGTTTTTTAGTGGAAGACAGTAAGTTCCACTGAAGTGACATTATTTTTAAAGAATGATTAAAGAACCTAATCTGGAGACTATAAATACTGTACGTAGAAAAGAAACAGCACCTGTATCTATTTTCTCCACCTTGATTTCCACATGTTGGCAATCCATTGGGAACAGTGCTCATATGGATAACAGGTTGTATGCATGTAGGTTGTTATTTATAACCTGAAAAAAATAGGGACTCTGATTGCGAGGGGAGAGTACTTGCATACATAATGCAGAAGATCAGTTTACAGAGGAACAGTCAGTATGTGGACATCAGATGTGTGCAGTGTCTTCTTGTTCCGTGTAACCCTGGATTTCCCCTGTGTAAAGATCTTAACTCCTTCTGTATGGGAGCCTACAAATGTAAATTTGAGGGAAGTGTCCTTTAAGTGATTATTAATTTCTAAAATTCTTTTTCATGGCAAGGATTTATATATATATTCCGAACTGTGAGATTAATACTTAATGCCAAGGATCCAAAGCTATTTAAAACATATTTCTGTGTTTTCCATTGTGAAGGTTTGTGGTAACCAGAGAACTGCTGTTACTTTAATGTTCATGGAGAAGCTTTTGGTTAGTGTGACCCTGATACAGAGGTTTCCTGCATATTCAGATGTATAGCTATTAACACCTTGAATACTCTCTATGCTGTGTATGTGTGTGTGTGTGTGTGTGTGTGTGGGCACTCCTTTGTTCACTAATGGCAACCCTATGAATTTCATAAGGTTTTTAAAGGCAAGAAATACTCTGAGGTGGTTTTGCCAGTTCCTTCCTCTAAAGTATGGCCCATAGCACCAGGTGTTTATTAGTGGTCTCCCATCCAAGTACTAACCCTGCTGATCCTGCTTACCTTTCAAGAGCAGACTGGATCTGGTGCCTTTATGGTGTTTAGGCCCTCCTACATCTAGGTCTCTGCACACCAAAAAAGGTTAAAATTACATGCTTCCTTCAAGATAAACCATAATATATAAAACCTATCTATAAGGAATATATTTCAAAGTTCACTTTTTGGTCTCCATTTAACAATTGTTGAACATTTGTTCCAAAATATGGATTTTTTCTGATAGGAATAATACATTTTCATTAAGACAATAAAAGTGCGTGGAGGATATGCTGAAATCAACCATGTTAATTTCATTTCCAAACTTTTTCTTTCTTTATTTATTTTTGGTCAGTGTTAGGCTAGGTTCTGTATTATTTGCTGAGACAAGCATAGTCTATAGTCTTAAAAAAAAAGACTGTAACTTTTTCTTTTTCAAGGGAAAGCTGTACAGCTCGTGTCTTGTCTCTTCATTTAGGCAAAATGTCTTCTTCCCAACTGCGTGCTGATGCTTAGGGTGGTCATGATGACTACACAGAAATTCATACTGGCAATGCTGTCTTGGAGTCATATAAATGAGCTTTGCTGCTCATGTTTGGAAGAATACTGTTTCAGGCTGTTTAAATGCATTCAGTAATTTCTCGTTTGTTTTAAATGTCTGTGCCTCGGCAAAGGGAGGTAAAAGTGTCAGTCTTTTGCGAGGGGTAGCACAAAGCTTGTCTAAGTTGTGAACTAGTCTATCATATGTTTTCGGTCTAGATGCTTTTATTGTGCTTATCACTTATCACTCATTGTATATTGTATCTGAGCATTGTGCCTAGTCTGAGATGCTCATATGCAACAACCAACAGGGCTGCTTTTGAGTAAAAGAGGAAATTCTGGTAGATGAAGCTTGTCTGACTTTTACAACACAATAGAATGGCAAAATAGAAATAACTTCTTCTGTGTAAGCTTTAAAGATTCATGAGCACAGTCTTCTGATGCCCTGGATCTCCTCATAGTGCAACAGGTTTATGAAATACTGCATGCACTAGTTTCTGGGAGAAACAGCAGAAGCAAATGATGCAGAATGCTTTGCTCATCAGAATCCTACACCTAGTTACCCCCGTAGATCAATATCTGGTTCTTCAGTTCTCTATCTGTTGCTTTTCTAGTGTATCTTTTGTTGAATTAGAACATGTTTTGTCTTAGATAAGCATTTTTTTAAAAAAATTCACAGTTTGAGAGATGATGCAAATAGGATGTAAAGAAAAATAAGTATATGCATGAGATGAGATGCATCATCAGCTGCGATAGAGGAATCCTACCAGGAAACAATGTCTCCCCCCAAGTCTGAAGCATATGTTTGAAGAATTTTTGAGTGCGTTTTGCTGCCAAAAATACTGCAATATATATGCTGCAATCATAGCTGAAAAAGGTGGAGAAAATTCTTTGGGAAAATAACAGTGAAACTTTTAACTAGCGGTAATGATCTGGATATTGGGGGCATTGCAGAGACAAACTGTGCAGCACTGCAGTACAATGGATAGAGGTGCTGGTACTCATTGTAGGAACATAGGAAGCCTCTGTACACCAAGCTGGATCATTGGTTCATCTATCTTCACTGATCAGGAGGGAGCCTTCAGGTACCACCCCAGTCCTACCTGGCAATGTTAGGAACTGAAACTAGGATCATGAGCAGGTAGACTATACATGCTGGCATTGAGCTATGCAGCCCTTCCCCAGTCTTGAATAAGTCAATTTTTTTCTTTTAGGACTGGAGAAAGCAGAAGTAGGAGCCCATCTGACATCTGCTTTTGCTTCATTGTGGTGTGAAGTGGATGTCAGCTGTGCTTCTTTGAGCACTACAAGTAGAAAGGGGGAAGGAAGATGTCTGCATGGTTTATGCTTTCCATTTCCTTCTCTTTGTGAAGGATGACCTAGATCACAGCCCAGTCAGCCTTACAAAGAAAGAAAGAGATGTCTCAAACAAACTGAGAAAGGATGCTAAGGCTGCTGTCCATGTAGCTTAAGAGTAAGTCTCATTTAGTTTAGCTAGACTTACTCAGTAGGGCTTTAACTTTTGAGAAAATTTGGCAGACTGATTTTCATTGTGTTTCTCAGAATCCCATCCCTGCTTCCCATCCTATCCAAGTCTTGCATTTGTCTGTGAGACCCCCACTCTTTCTAAATCTTCTTTAGAAGATTTATGTGGATTTTATAATGCATTTTTCTTGTGTGTACATTTCCCCCCAGTGACTAAGGCATGTTTGTGTAATCCTCCCCAATATATGCTATTAACATTTGTGCACATTTACCTGCTGAGAATTTGATAAGAAAGAAAGAGGGAAGGAAGAAAGTGAATTTGAGGCTAGTGGTTGCTTCAAGAGCATATGAAGCCAAAATATACAATACTGCTTTTGTTAATGGCTTCATAGGCCACAAATTGGATACATTCATTTTTTAAAAATTTAAGAATGCAAATTTGTTTACCATTCATTTGCTCCAAAATTCTTTGCATTCTGAAAAGTCCCATTAAAAACCCAAATACCCAAAAACCCAAAAGCTGCTACTGCCCACCTGCTCATTTCAGTGGAGTAATCTCTTCCATTTTCCTTGTCAAAATGAAAGGAAGCTGCACAGCACTGGTGATTGGTACTTAATGTTAAACTTGTCACTTCATTTCACATTACTTCTTTTCAATCAAGAGCAAGTTGCAGTTGCAACTAGAGCTTGGAGATGCTTCATCTAATATGGAGAGAGTGAGTATGAGAGAGAAAGAGGTCCTTGGTTATGCTTTACAGAAGAAGAGACTACAGAAACTGCAAATAAGGATTTCTTATTTTTTCATCAGACTGTGATTAAATTAATATAGGCAGATAAGCCTAATCTATATTCCTAACGGGAGTATACTTTGTAATGTGGGTTTATTTCAGGTTTGAGAGATCTACTTTGTTTATTGTTATTTTGCTTACTTGAATCTGAAATTGAACCGTACCTGAAATCAACCAACTGTAAGCAAATGTTGCATAATGACCCAGGTGGGGCAGACATACAGTACACTAAAATTTAAGGAATGATTTTTTCCATACAAAACCAAACTCAGTTATTTCATATAAAAATCCATCTTCTGGTTTCCATCCAAGTTGTTTTCACCTTTCTAACTTTCAGAGAGATAGAGTTTTTAGTACAGCTTAATTAAACAGATATCAGAAACATTTACCAAACTACTGCAAGACTACATTGAACTATATTTTGCATTCCTCTATTTAAAAGCATGGCTATTGTCACATTAGCTATGCAACTTCACCTCAGTTTCATCCACTCAGTCCTTGTCTCTATGCTCATAAGCAGAGGACGGTAGTCAACCAGCTACTGTTGACCACTGTCAACAGTAGAGAGAGGTGTTGAGAAAGTAGACAGAAATACTTTACTGTCTTTTTAAGGATATACAAAGCAGTATAAGTGTAAAATATAAAAAGACAGGTATATAAATAGATTGGTATGAAAAACAAGAAATGGAACATAGAAACATTGCAATACTTAAAGTGAGCAAGTTTAAGTGGACAGGAATGGGATATTTTCAGTTAGATAATTGCACATAGATTTTCATTTCCTGAGTAAAACAAAGAAGAAATCGGCTGGCATTAATAGCGAGGAGTGACATAGCAAAAACAGTCAAGGGATATAATGCAAAGTCTGACCAAATAATATCTTGAAGACTTTAGGGAAAACCCATCAATATAACTGTAATCTAAGTTTATGCTCCAATTACAGATGCAGAAGAGGAGGAAATTGAAAGATACCAGGCAGATACTGAAGAACATCTTTGTCTTTAATATTTCCTCCATTAAATGATGTTTCATCTTCAAAACTTCTTTGCTTTGCTTCCATAACCTCTTTGCTTTATCCCAAGCCCACTACATATGATGAAAGGTACCATTGGTATGTTCACATTTCCAGCATTTCAATGAACTACCTTTATACATTTTTGATAATTTCACTGCAGTTAAATACCACCTAGACATCATTTTATTAAACAAAAATTCTTTGAAATCATAACTCAAAGTAATTTTCAAACCTTTTGATCACATCCTTTCACTTTCCTACATAAAAAATTGTTCTTCCTCTAGCTCCCACTTTACCAACATTTTATACAATTTAGCTGTTATGTGCTTGTCCGTCCCTGTAGTTTTAAAGATAACTTTAAAAATTGTAAAAACTTGATTTGCACCATTAAGCTCAATTGACCAGGAGCCAGAAAAACTCTGAACTGAAGCCAGATAATATCTGTAGACAAAATGAAAGAAATGCCCCATTGGTTGACAGATTAAATTCTTCCAGCAGTTAAAGATAGATGAGAAGCAAAAGTAAACGAGGACAGAAATAGGATCAAAACCATGAATACAACTGTTTAGTGATTTGTGTGCATGAAGAAAGAGAACTATTGTAACACTCAATGCAGAGGAATAGAAGAGGACAACAAAAAAGGTAGAGCAAAAGACCTTTTCCACAAGATCTAAGAAATTAAAAAGAAATATAGAGCAAGAGTGGGAATGCTATATGATCAGCAGGTGAACACATTGCATGAACAAGTAGAAACAGATGATGGAAACAATAAACTGAAGAGCTTTATAAAAGAGATGAAAGGATGACAAATTCAGTCAAGGAAGAACCATTTGAAGATAAACCGACAATTTTAGAAAAGGAAATGGAAGTTACACTCAAAGCAATTGGGAGAAATAAACCACAGGAACAGATGGCATATCAACAGAGTTGTTTGAAGCAACAGAGACAGAATCCACTCAAATTCTAACAAAGCTGTCAACAAATAAGGAAACCAAAAGAATGGCCCATAGGTTAGAAACACTCAATATACATTCCAGTCCCCAAGGAAGGGGATATCAGGGATTGCGGTAACCACTGGACCATTGAATTAATCTCCCAGACAAGCAAAGTGATGTTCAAAATTCTACAACAAAAACTTTTACCATACATGAAGCAAGAAATGCCAGATGCCCAACTTAGTTCAGAAGAGGAGGAAAATCAGCCTGTGCTTTATAGATGATAGCAAGGCTTTGATTGTGTACACCATGAAAAACTGTGGATCGCTCTTAAAGAAATGGATTTACCACAATATTACAACATCATAAGGCATAACCTTCACTGAGAACAAAAAGTCATTGCTAGGACAGAAAATGGAGAAACAGAATGGTTTCCAGTTGGTGAGGGGACCAGGCAAGGCTGCATTTTATTATCCTGTCTCTTTAGCTTGTCTGCAGAACATATCATACACAAAGGTGGATTAGACTCTGAGGACAGAGGTATGAAAATTGATGGAAGGAACACTAACAATTTAAAATATGCAAATGATACCATACAAGCAGAAAATAGAAAAGACTTGGAATAACTACTGAGGAATTTTGAGAAAGAAAGGGCAAAGGCAGGTTTACAGTTGAGGATTAAGAAAACAAAAATATAACGACCACAGATGATTTACTTAACTGTAAAGTAGGGATGGGCCAACCGAATCCTCAAATCCTGGGTAAGGATTTGAGATTCTCGAATCCGAATCCCTGTGCCAGAATAGGCAAACGGAATCTTTTGAATCTGCCAACTAAATAGATTGTTGGAGACCAGGACGCCTGAAAACCAGGGAGACCATGCATACAAGGGAAGATAGTAAGTAGGTGAGGTTTTCCCTTGGAGTAACAATGGCCTTTGCTAACAATTTCACAAATTATATCCGGGTTTGCATTCTAAGATATTTAAATCGAACATTTCATATTTAAGTTCAGTACTTGACTGGAAGTTACAGGCTTGAGATTTCAAGGACAGCTGAAACATTCCTTTGCAGAGCTCCCCTGCAAACCTCTTTCAGACACAATTCTGGGATTTGGAGTTTTACCAGGTGTCACAGCCTTCTCTGCCAAAGTATACTTGTACATCCTCAAACTACAAACCCCAGGATGCCGGAAGGAGCTATGCAAAGAAAAGCCAGTTTTGACCTGGATTATCTCTCTACTGTAGTATGTGGCCCTGTTTACACAGGTAGGAAAATGTGGGATTAATCCACATTTTCCTGCCTGTGTAGAAGGGCATTTCTTGTCATTTTCAATCTGGGGAGATCATGAGGCAAAACTATGATGATTGTCTTGGCCAGATTTCTTCAGAGGGAGGTTTGCCTTTGCCTAGGCTTTTGCTAAGGCTGAGAGTGTGTGTCTTGCCCAAGATTATCCTTCTTCCTCTTGCTTTTTAAACTCTTTTTTTAAAAAAAGGATTCGAAAGATTCGAGATTCGTGAGATTCGTGGATTCCCAGAACTTTCCAGGGATTCGGATCCAGATTCGGACAATTCTGGATTCATCCCATCCCTACTGTGAAGCAGACAATGAAGACATTGAGATAGTGAAAGGTTTCCTATACCTTTCCTCAGTCATTGTTCAGGATTTAGAGTACAGTTCTGTCACATTTGTGGGTTTGATTATTTGCAGTACCTGCTGGCCTTCCCCCTGTCCACAGCAGGCAAGAGAGTGAAAGAGAGGGAAAATCTCCCCCACATGCTCTCCTGCCACTGCTGTCTGCTTGGTTATGCGGGTGGGGGCTGGTGGGGGCAGTGAGAAAGTCAAGGGGGGACATTTGCCCCACCAGCTCTCTCCTGCACCCTCCTACCCACGGGATTGCGATTGTGGGGCCTCGCAGTTATTTGTGTTTTTTTCACTTTTGCTGGTGTTCTTTTTCCCTATCCCCTGCGAATGTGGAGGGCCTATTGTACAATCAGGAAATGAGAAGACGGCTAGGCCTTGGAAAGGCAACTATGAAGGAGCTGGACAAGACTTAAGTGTAAAGATACATCATTGAATCCCAAAGTCAGGATTGTTCATGGCATTGTTATTTCCAGTTTCTATGTATGGATGTGAAAGCTGGAGAATAAAGTAAGTTGAAAAGAAGAGAATCAACTCATTTGAAATACGATGCTGGAGAATAGTGTTACCCTAAAAGGTGCTGGATATTTGGGTTCACCCATAATGCCAGTGTCTCATTAGAATTTGGGTAAATTATAGCTCAAAGAAGGCCTGTGAGAGGAGGGCAACAGCAGGATCTTTTCACCTATGTATACCAGTACTAACTGTAGAGAGGCTCCAGTTAAAAATAAGCAAGATATTTTATTTGGGATCAACAAAGAAATAGGAAAGCAGACACTCAAAGAACTGTACAAGGCTGCCAGAAAGTGAGGCATGAAAGGTTGGATAGAGAGAGAAATTGGGGGAAGAGAGTGATAGTTACCAATCCTGGGGAAGAAGGATGAAGCAAATAGGCTCAGGTGGCATCTTAGCATAACACGGATGAACAGCCGTCTGGACATCCAACATGCTACCAATTGCTGTGGCCCAAGTTAGAGTTTATATACCCTATTCTGACAAAGCCTTTGTCATACTGAGCCAATTTCCAGCTCCCCAGGACTGTCTTCTGCCCTTGAATAGGAGCAGGAAATTCCCCAGATTTCATTAATGCTGCCACCGCCCACTGCAATAAATCCCAATCTAGCAGCACAGTGGGACGCTGCAAGGGAGCCACCAGTCTCTAAGCTTAGAGATTCTTTTCCTCCTCCCACCCGTCTGGGAAAGAGGGATTCTATCTATGCATTTAACCAAGGTACGTGGAAATGGGAGAGTTGAGAGTTTTCGAAACAGGAAAATGTTTATTCTAAGAACAGGCAATACACATAACAGAGATACCACTTACATGAGGGCATCTTCCCCCCAGGTCCACTTAGTAGTTACAAGTTACAGCTAGTCTATGTCATTCCAGCCACAGCACTAAAAATAAACAGAAATACCCTAATGTGTCTTAACTAATTAATATTGTAGTTATTCACATTGGGGATCACAGGCTTAGATGTTATTTTTGGAGAGGGTCAGGAGGCGGACTTGCCTGCCTCTCCTGGGGTCCCTCACTCTCCTCATGGTCTTTTCCTAAGCTTCTAGTAGTTTCTCTCCTCTCTGCCCCCTGATTGGCCAATTGTATCATGTAACTTATCCCTAGCAGTCCATTAACCCTCTGTAGGCGTGAGGGCGAATTATCTCCCTTAAGCTTTGTTGTCTAGATAATGGGGGAGCCCCATTATCACAGCCTTAAAACTCACAAAAGGGACTCGCCAAAGGTTCAGGAATAAGTGATTGCTTTGACACCGGAGTGACAAAATTTATGAGAGTCATGATAACCTCTTGAAGTCAGGACTTGTAGGGGTGTAGGAAAAGTTTCCGTAGGGTAAGATCAAAAGGAATGGTCTCTGATTGTCTTATCTGGGCCCATTCAGAAATGCAAAGATCTGAGATCAGTGAAGAGATTAGCTTGAACCCCTTTTATGCTAAGGGTTTTCTGCCTAATCCCTTTCAACTTATGACCTGACCATGCCTCAGTTCAGCTTGATCTTTTCTGATCAGCGTGCCTTCGACTGATGTATTTCCAGCCATATGAAAAAGCGCATCCCGCAGGATGGAGTGCAAGGTAGTGTAACAACAGTCCCACAGATATCCTGGACTGCCCAAAAACACATAAATGGGTCCTAGAGAAAATCAAGCCTGAACTGTCTTCCAGGATGACTAAACTGATACTGTCAGACTTTGGACACATCATGGGAAGATATGATTCAGTGGAAAAGATAATAATGTTAGGGGAGCTAGGAGGCAGAGGGAAAAGAGGAATACACATCACACATGGATAGACTGGGTCAAGGAATCGATGGCCCTGAGTCTGCTAGACCTGAGCAGGGCTGTTCACGACAGGGTGATTTGGAGGTCATC
Source organism: Cyclura pinguis (assembly GCA_030412105.1). Classification (NCBI taxonomy): domain Eukaryota; kingdom Metazoa; phylum Chordata; class Lepidosauria; order Squamata; family Iguanidae; genus Cyclura; species Cyclura pinguis. The sequence continues at coordinate 128,622,196 of CM059599.1, forward strand.
TTAAGTTGGGCCCTTTCCGCACCAGGCAATTAGAACAGGGCAGTGCGTCCTCGCACGGAGGTCGTCTGCACCTTGGAGTGGACTAGGAGCGGACTACTTACCGGAGATCCGCACCTCAGTCTGCTCCAAGACAACCCCAAGTGGTCTTCCAGTGTGTTTTTGAAAGACTGGAAAAAACAGGTCCTTATTTTCCTGGAACGCACCATTGCGTTCCTCCTCTCTTGTGCAGATTTGCAGGCTCGCACCAATGCGAGCCAGCCATCTGCGGAGGGCGGGCTGTAGGTGTGGCGAGCTTCAGTGGTTGATCAGGACCCACGACCAGCTGGAAGCCACCATTTTGGAAGCCGGAAGCTGCCATTTTGGAAGCCGGAAGCTGCCATTTTGGAAGCCGGAAGCCGCCATTTTGGAAGCCGGAAGCCACCATTTTGGAAGCCAGAGCTGCCATTTTGGAAACCGGAGCAGTGCGGATCTACAGACCTCACACTGCTCCGATTTACCCTGGACCAAGGAGGAGCCCTGCGGAAGGGCTTCAGGGACAGTCCGCGTTGCTTCGGACCCCAGAAGAAGCGGTGAGCGACGGCACGGAGCGATTCCCTCGCCTCGTGCGGAAAGGGCCTTGAAGTTGACTTGTCAACAGTTAACAAATCTTTTAGGCCATTTCCGCACTACACTGTTATGTTGCTATATTATTCCACTTTCAACATCCTGTTGAATCCTGGGATTTGCTGTTTAGGGAGGGCTATTTAGAATTCTCAGCTAGAGAGCTCTTTGGCCTCTGTAAACTACAAATTCCAGAATTCCACAGCATGTTGAAAATGAAATAATAGCACTGTAACAGTGTAGTGCAGAAATGGCCCAAGTTTCAAATTAAACTTATTAAATTGTCTATGTATAATGGTTATCCACATAGCAATCTTTTCCCCAAACAATTTTCATCTTCCATAGCTATATGTGGTGTGCTGTCATGTTGAGGAAACGGGGGTCAATAAAATGGGATTGGGGTCCATAAAATGGGATTTTTTTAAAACTGCTTTGACCATTCTCTCCTCACACCCATTAATTGCCTGTGCTATTGTTAATACAACTTTACAGCATTATGAAATGTGGCTCCTCTGCATCATAATCCAAGGACAAGCTGTTTCTCATCATGATACTTCAGTCATGTAATCCATCCATAATTATGCTTTTAATGTCCATTGAAATATATTATGATGGCACTCTGTGATTATATCCACATTAAGTGAGCTCTATAGATTTAATAGGTCTTGTCAATATGCCAAACAGTAACAATCAGTTTTTGCTTTGGAGCAGACTCTGCATGAGGCAGTCGTGCAAATCTTGCATAATAAAATATGTGTAATTAAAAGTAGATTCAAATACAGAAACATTTTAAATCTGACAGGCATTTCTAATGGCTAGATATTAAACATGCTTTCTGGAAGATAACTTCCATGGATGTTTACTTCCAAGTGGTTGAACTCAAGATGTGGGTGCCAATACACATGCCACTTACTTCAGACAAATCAAATAAAGGGATCAATCCTTCAGAGTTAAATATATTAAGCCCCATTGATTTCAATGGAACGTCTAAGGACATCCTTTGTTCTCAGTTGAAATCAGTGGGACTTAAAAGTACTTGGAATAAATACTTTGCTTTTCCATCTTTCCCAAGTCAATGAATCAGCTTCTGAATGAGGAAAAATGTGGTTCTTTTTAAACTGTAATCAATCAAACAATTCTTTTTATGCACCATCATTGTTTAGTACCACATGAAAAAATGACATGTTAAAAAAAAAAAGAGAGTAAGCTGCGCTTCTACAAAAGAGTAAGCTGCACTTTTTTCTTCTGTAAAATAATAATGCATTTATTTTGAGGAGGTATGATGAAAGAAACAGACTCACTTCCTTTGCTGAGCAGGTATCAGCATGATCAAATAAATGTCAAAATTTCCTTTAGAATCAGGCCTGATAGTTCAGCTCCTGTAGTATACAAGGTATATAGAGTGCACAGATCAACAATAAATTTGAAACAACAAGTTGCTAACAATAAAGGTTAGTAAATAGCCAGAACACACACACACACACACACACACACAGAGGTTCAAAACACTAGCTAAACTAAATCTTGTAAGACTTTTAACACAAAATCCAGTGAAACATTAGAAGATGGCCCGGTGCAGACACAGTGAGAAATCATGCCTTCCTGCAAAAGAGCAAACCGTGGTAACCTGAAAACTCACTTATGATTTTAAACAAACACAGTTCCCAATTAGATTTGAACCCAACAAACTATGGTTTGTTCAAACTCAAGTAAGGACAAGCCAGGGTCAAACCATGGTTTCAGATTCATAGTTTAAATAAACCCCTTTGCCCCCCAAATTTGGATATCACAGCATGTGTCATTTGTTCAAAACTGGAAGCACAAGCTTCTAAGCTCTTCTTCAGGGTTCATTTGCGTATTGGAAATCCATGGTTTCTTGTTATATCCCAGGCAGGCCTAATAATACCATCATGCAAATATTTATTCAGAAGACAGTCATAATTTTTGGAAAATGGAAAGTTTCTTGCTTGTCACTTGTGAGCACACCAGACCACAATACAGAATTTGAAGTGTTGGGCACCATGTCTCTACTGATGTGTCTCCACACTGGATCATCCTCATTGGTGAAGCTATGTAGACAAAATTCTTGATATGGCATAGTTTCTGAATTCCTACACATAATTAAAATAGAACAGTATTCAGGGGTTGGTTTTTGAAAAGAGCAGAGCTGTGACTCAGTAGTATCTGGAACCCATATTTTCTGATTTGAGAGTTTTGATCCTTGATTCAACATGTGGGTAGGTATAGGACAGAGATGTTACTCAGAGATATTTCATTAGTTCACACAGTGTTGTGCTAAACCTCATCTGTGTGAATAGGTCTTAAATCTTGAAAACCTTGACTGAAATTAAACACGCAGGACTGGATCCAGACTTAGGCCCTTTTCACATGTGGGGGGGGGCGGGCGAAAACGCCCAAAAACGGAGCTTACCTCCAGCTGGGTAAGTCCGTTGCCACGTGGAGCAGCGCGAGCCTGCTGCTCCACACTCCTCTGGCGTCGCAGATGGCAGCTTCCAGTTGGTGGAGGCTCTCCAACCAGAGAAGCTCGCCAGCCGGAAGCCCGCCCCCGGCAGATCTGCAGGCACGCACTTGCGCGCGCCTGCAGATCCACTTTAGAGCCGGGTGACGGAGCGGCGCGGGGCTGCGCGCTCCGTGCTTTTTGAAAACCTCTAAAAAGAAGTTTTTAAAAAACACGCAGCCCGGCTAGTTCCGGCCGCTCCTGAGTGGATTCTGGTGTGGAACTACGAAAAGTAGTCCACGCCAGTCCACTCTACGGTGTAGACGACCTCCGTGAGAGGTCTCTCTACACCGTTCCCCCCCCACATGTGAAAAGGGCCTTAGTTATACTTAGAGTAGATTCACTGAAATCAATTAGACTTAATAGGATCCTGGATTCATAGCAGCTGAGAGCCAGAACTGCTAGCCATATCAGGTCTTCAGCCAGAGTGTTTTTTGGGAGCTGAGCTTAGACATTGCTTCTATCTTGAGCAATTACAGATCCACTGGGTCTGAAGGAATTAGTTTTCTACCTTGTTTCATCCATCCCTCATATGAGTGGATGAGGTCCTTTCTTCTATATTTCTTCTTTTTTTCTAAGCTATCACTTACGATTATTATTCCCTAAAATGCTCAAGAAGTGCAAATGCTTTACTGCCTTTTAAAAAATCCAATTTTCAAAGATGCAAAAGACACATATTGCAGCTAAACAGAGATAGTAATACTTTTCTTCTTGTTAGAGGCATCGGGGAAAATGTGTAATTCTTACGTATCTGTAAAACAATCTGTTCTTTGTTATTGTTTCCTTTTCTTTCGCAAGAGCTAGCTGAAGAGATTGTAATGATCACAAAAACAAAACAAAACAAAACAACCAAAACTCCATGATGAATTTTAATGTCCTGCTGCTCCCATTGTAACTGTAGTTCATGTTAGTAAAATATAGATGCATTCCTATGTTAAACCAGGAGTAGAAGCAACACCACCACAATATTCATAAAAACAAAAGCCAAACTCATGGACAGAAATACCCTGTAACAGCGAACAAACATGTTAATCTCAATTTTTCTCAGCTTCTTATTTTACAGTCTTAAGTTTAGTTCATCCCAGACTTCAAGAATTTTCCTGTTCTTGGATTTGTTTTGTTTACATGAAAGTTTACATTAAAATTCATGTGGATACCTGTTCACATTTCTCCAAAGAGTAACTTTTTGCAGGCTGTTTTGGCTGTGCCTTTTTTGCACGCACTTTTCATAATACAATGCAATTCTTTTAAAAAAATTATTCACTTCCCCAGTGAAGATTTTTTCCCCCATGTATTCTTGATTATACAATTCCATCACAAAATTTAGAGGAAGATGATTGTATTTGGTTTGTGTAATGATTTGAAAATACAGAATTAGGCAAAGTTGTACTAAAATGTAAATGGAATGGATTTTCTTCACCATGTCATCCAAGCAGTGCCTAATCACAGATTACTTCTGCGTTGGGCTACACTGTTTAGAAAGCTCTAATAATTGCCTAACAACTGTAGAATCACATGATGGGGTCATAAAACCAATATACACTCACATTCAATATACAAAACAGAGACAATTGCAGTAAGGCCCAGAGCATACGCACCAGTGAAAGCCAACACAGCAGAGTAGGCAGCAACCAACACAGAGAACAACAAATTCCAGTCATCTCTTCAGGTGGGGGACTTTTGGAGCAAAATGAGGACAACCTACAAAAATGATCACACATTTGCTTCCAACTCCAGAGAGGAAGGGAGGGAGGAAGGGGGCTCATTTCTGTCACAATGCTCAGTCAGTACAAATGGCTAGAAAATATACATAGAAAATTCCATGAGAAAACAATACATGCGATGGTACTTGTCACTGGTCCTTTTGGGGAGTGGGGGCACCAAGGAAAAGTGAAACATTCACAAGAAAACATAGAGAACTGCCTCAGTCCCTACTGTGTGTGTTTTGGCAGAATTTCTTACCAGTCTTCCTTATCTACATCATGGCAGCTGTACTGGTTTGTTTATTATGAGAGCAGTCAAAAATCAGTGTCCAAAAAGGATAGAGATGGGATTCCTCACCTCTGTTTGTGTGTTACAGTCTTGGCTAGGGTGTGGCACACCAGAGCCACAGCTGACACAGTCTGTACACGATCAATAGTGGAGCAAGTGCTGCAAGCTTTACACAGAAATATGCTGAACCTTTTGCATTGAGCGCCTGCAGATCCACTTTATCACGCTGTCATGACAGCGTACATGACAGACAACAGAGCAACAAGTGCAGCCTTCCTCCTCACTGCAACTAATGCTGTTGCCATTGGCTTTCAGTCACATGCTCTCGAAAGGCCTTGGATCCCTGAGATGACATATGGAACATCTAGCGAAGGAATACCTGGCTCTTCACTCTTTGATTCATGTCCTTTTACCCACAATCCCATTCTTCTTGTGGTGTTAACTCTGATAGGTCACCTATCCTAGTGGCGGTCACCATAGTAGTGGTCACTTTGATTGTGGGTATCAACTGTTAAGGAAAAAAATATCATTAGGGCAATACCCACATATCTCATAGAAGAAATTGTGTTGTAATTCAGTCTCCTATTACTATGTGTTTTGCTATAGAAGTCTTGGCTTGTATCTGGCATGGAAGAACTCCTTATGATGTGCTTGGTAGAATGGTATGTTTGATATTTGGAAGCAAACAAAGGTGGTTAGTATACCAAGTATGCTCAGGACTTCTTTCAAGGTACTTTTTCTGTCCTTCCTGGCTGCCATAGGCTGGGTGGTAACTGTGCAATATCCAAACTTTCCTCATGCTAACACTACGTATGAGAAGTGTGCCACACTCACAAAAGTACAGGCATACAGAAATTATTCTTAAACAGTGTACTTTATAAAAGCCTCTGTCCTTTACTTCATAGTGTAATACACTATGTGTACAAAATACGAACTGGCCATTATGAGAGGCTGAACAGAACAAGGATTCGTAACTCTCCTATAGAAATATACTCAATTTAATCTACTTTCCCCTAACTTACCAGATCTTTCTCTTAACACAAAGAGGCCTGAGACATTTTCTAGCTGGGAGAGTATTGTTCATTAGAGCAATTTCCAGGTGCCTTTGGAATATTGCTGTCACAACCACTAGCACCTTAGTCTACTGGAGTTTCAGCTTTATTTATTCCAAATTCCACCTGTTAAAGCAGTAATTAGATCTTCTCTGGCTTCCTATATTACTGGCATCACTTCACATTCGGTGTTCCTCTCACCTCTTAAATAGTTAGGTGACCCTATCTAGAACAGCAGAAGTCTCAGCTTGGTTGGACAGATTTAAATTGATTAACAAACTGAGGGGATTTGAGAGTCAACATATTACGGGTTTCGTCGTGGGTATTCCACTTCATTAGATATGTGATTAATTCTAAGTTATGAGGTAGAATAATAATTATGGGGTTAAGCATATAGAGACTATGTTCAGTGTCATATATTCTCTTGGACAAGCTTGAACCTTTGACTGGCCATTAATTTTGTCCATCAGCATTTGCTGAGACTTTGTAAGCTAAATCAGGGATCTAGTCCTAAGAGGAAGTTGGAGGTTAGGTCACTTAGAATAGCTGCCAAATTGTCTGTGACAACTCCTGAGTATTATGGCTGTTCGTTTATCTATCCCATCAGCAGCTTGGCAGTGATTCATTAAGCATTTTCAGTACAGAGCAGTACTCTAGTCCAAAGCATACACTTTGCATACAGAAGGTCTCATGTGCAAGCACCAGCATCTCCAAACAGGGATGGGAGAGAAGCTTGCTTGAAACTTTGGTGAGCTGCTGCCAGTCAGAAGGAACAGTACTGGGTAGGTGGAGCAGTGATTTGACTCATCAGAAGACATTTTATGATGTTTCTATTCAAATTTTGTATGCATTACCCAGGCATTGGAGTGCAGTGTAAATGAGTGTTACTAATGCCATGGGAAACAAATTTGCTTTTCTTTGTAATCTCACAATAAAATAATTCAAGTAGATGCAGATTCAAAAAAACAAGTATTAGATCAGACATGCCCTAGAACTTCTAATAACCACAGGAATCCAGTTGCTACTCTCAACATTGCTAGACCTGTTGAATCAATTGCAAAGTGGTAAATCTACACCTACCCCAATCGCATTGATTCTGTTGGCCTACTCAATAGGGCTTAGATAAGCATTGACTTCCCATTCAGCAGTTGAGTTGATGGCAACTAATTAGAACTAGCAGTTTGGTTTTGGCCTCTTGTGTCCTAAAAGTGCACTCAAATAATTATTAAAATTTCTGGTCATCCTGGCATTAAACTAATTCTGTGTTACTGAAAACACTAAGTGGGTTTTTTTTCTTTTTTATTAAATCATGTTTCCTGTTAACTGAACTTTTCCATTCGCTTGTGGAGAGAGAGGGCAGAAAAAAAAAACTCTGTTGTAGAAAATTGTATAGTTAATTAATTTATCAAAAAGTGAACCTAATGTAGAGTGGGACATTTTCAAGCTTCAGTACAGATACCTGTAAGAAGCACAGTTTATTTTTTTAAAAAAAATCATAGAATTATACAGAGATAAGTAGATTATGGGGAAACAGAGGGGATAAGTGGACAGAAACACCATTCTTCACAGTGAAAGGAAGAAGAAATGTTGCTCCAAGCGAACCGAAAACTTTGCAAAGGGAGAAAAGAAGGATGACAGAAGGCTGAACTCCTAGGAAATTGTAGCTCTTCTGTCAGTGACAAAGAGGCAAATAATTAAATCCAGACAGGGGAGCTGCCAAAAGCTTATTTGCAGTTGTGGTAGATCATATTAAGAGCCATCTCAATATGTGGTTGCTGAAATATCATGGCCACATAAGGACATTTTTCTAAGCAAAGAATAGAAAGACAATAACAATAAAGGACGCAATGGGAGGCAGCTAGAGTCCTTCAGTGATAATACAAATGCAGAAATGTGGAGTAGATTACTGTACTGAAATGACGGCACTTTACTTGTTTAGAGTGCTGCAGATGTATAGATGGCAAAGAACAGCCTTGAATGAATGAAAAGAAAAAAAATGAAGAACTGGGTACAGCAATAGATATAAAGAGCAGGGTGAATGTATGGAGCACATGCAATGTTATTCTGACTATGCCATCTAATAGAGTGGAATTCTAGGATTTTAGGATTTACAGTTTTGGGTAAATATATGCAGACAATCTATTTTATAGTGGAAGGGCTTGGATTTGAGAAGTATATGTGTTTGGTCCTGGTGCCTTCCTCTGAGGGTGAAATTCAAGACTTCGAGTAATGTCCTTTTCCCACTCCTAACTGCAAAATAACCATAGCTGGCACAGCTGGAACTGCGAGGTGAGTTTTGCAGATCAAAAAAATATGGCTTCTAGGTGGGCTCGAGATAACATTTCTTCCTAGATATTAATCCCTGGAAAGAGAAGATGATTCATGGAAAAAACTAATTGCACTGGTAAACCTGCATGTTAACAACATATGTGGTGACTCAAGCAGTTCTCCTCTCATGTTAGTTGCTTTAGGGTAGGAGACATAAGAAACACACTTCAGAGGAAAAACAACAATGGATGAGAATCTTTTAAAAAGAGTAGCAACTTTAATTCTCTCTAGGAAGCCATTATCAAGTGGTTTGTTTGGTAGCAACCACTGGATGTGTCTCTATGTAAAAAAGCTCCTTGTTGGCTTCAGTCAAAAGATAAAGTGAGCAGGGGTAGGGACTCAATTGTTGTCTCCAAACCTTTCTCAAGTTGAGGCTTCTTCCAAGCAGAAGAGGAATAGAGAAAGTTTCTACAGGAACTAGCCTTCCTCATCCTGACTCCCCTGTGGGTTGAACACTCCAAGTCTTTCAATGCAAGTCGTTTTGGGAACAGAATAGTCTTTGAATGTTGACAGCATTTTGAACATAAATTGTACAGGTATATTTCTTCAACATCAGAGCTGTCATCTAATGCTCCTTCTAAAATAAATAATCCAAGACCATAATTTCTAGAGGTCGATGATTTGGTATCGATACTGAATTAGTGCTCCCCTGCCATACCGGATTGATTGCTGATTTGAAGTATTAAATCTTTCTCTCTCTCTAGATATGGAACTGGGTGGGGGAGAGAGGGAACTACATATCTATCATCCATCTAGATCAGGGTATTACAGTAAAACATCAGAAAATCCCCAAGAATGTTTTCATATGTTCAAGAGAACAGTCAAAGAGTGCCTAAATACTTGTTGTATCATCTTTGACTGGCCCAAAAGGATATTTTTGAACCAGGGGACACAACAAAAGAGGTGGTCTGTGATCTAATTGGTGGAGGGGGTGTGCTGCTTTCAGTAACCTAAATTTATTTTATTTAAATTCTTCTTTCTGGAATTCAAACTGAGGTGCTCACATATGGAAGCACTCTCATTTGAATTCTCAAGTTCTTGTTGAAGCACAGGTGTACTGATAGTCAAATGACTGTTGGTAATACATGGAAATGCCTTGCCTTTAGCCATGTTGATACTTTCATCAAGAACAAACAAACAACTCAGGCTACCATTTTTCTCCTAGAAATTTTATGGATTCTTAATCTTTGGGAACATGCATTTCATTTAGTATACTCCATTCCTCTTATCCTATGGGATGTTAAATGATAAAAAATATAGTGTCTCTTTGTTTGCATGTTTTGCAGAACCAGTATCTACGTGTACATCTACTATATAAAAGTCAAAGTTTGTGAGTGAGTTTGTCTGTTTGTCTGTGTCAGGCAGGCGAAGACCTCATATAATTGGCTGTATCCAGGTGAAGACCTCATATGATTGGCTGGCTGTGAAGATTCTATGGAATCCTGGGGTTGGCAGTTCAGGGAGGCGCCTTTGGAATTCTCAGCCAGAGAGCTCAGGCCAGTTGCTATGGAGACAAGACCTATCAGCAAGAAGGAGGGCAGTGTATTCCCCTCAGGAACCCAAACTCTGTATGTTAATAACTCTGAATACAGATTGGATTGGGGAATATGGGGAAAAGTTACAGGTACTCAACAAGACGATTTGGGGAATTAGAAACCACATCTAATTTCAACCACATCTAATCCCTAAGGTAAGGTAAGGTAAGGTAATTCCTGAGGTATTTCTAACAAGTGTTACCCATGAGAAAATAAAATCCCAGGCAACGCTGGATAAATACGCTAGTTTGGTATATAAAAAATCTATATCTTTTCCATCTTGAACCTTTACAATTGTACTATGGTGCTCAAGAGCTCAGGTAAATTGCAGGACTCAAAAGAAAGTGTTCTCCATCTGAGGCCATGGCAAGTATCGCTAACAGTGAGAATAAAGACTCCTACCCTGAATGGACCTGTTTTGTGGTGAGAAGCTGGCTGGGCATGCCCCATAGTCTGTACTGTTATTTCATATCCCACACAAACAGATGAGGAGTTCATAGTGAACTGAAGTGCCCAATGTACTCAGAGTGTAGGTACTGGTTGTGCAGTACACTCACCATGGCCAGACCTTAATGAATTTGGTCTGTATTATAGGCATAGCTTTGAGACTGGGCACCTTAAGAGAGGGTGTTTGGCAGTGGATGGAAATCCATGGTTCTCTAGCTGTTTTTTTTTTTACTACGTCTCCTCTTGATGCAGTGAACATAGCCAGCGATGAGGGATGATGACAGCTGAAGTTCAAAAACTTTGGGAATGCCACACTTTCCCAATCCCTGACTATGGCATTCTGATTGTGTGTGTTCAGGTGTTTTTCCTTTCAGTGCAACCATGCTTCAATTGTTGCTGACGACCCCTGTGTTCGTGGGGACAGTGAATCTGCTCTGAGTTTTACTCTGAACTTTAAAACTGCTCTCCAAGCTGCTGAACCTATTTGGGTTTTCGGCACCTTGAACAGCTACCTTAAAGTTCAGGCTAACTCCAGAGCAGATTCAGCGCCCCACTGACATGAAAGCTACCAGTCATGGTCAACAGACAGGCAGAAAAGAGCAATGGCATATTGGTTCTCCTTTAAACAGCATAGACTTGGGTTTGTCACTGTATTTTCAGTGATGCACAACACTGGGGAAATATTGGGCAAGACCAGCAAGTGAGGAATAGCTGTTGTCATTTCATTTGCTCCCTGCTAGTAGAAGGGACATTTTTCTCCCTGTTTCCTAGGGGAACCTTCAGGCATTTATTCAAACATTCCATACTCCATTTATGCCAGAGATAAGGAAATGCCAGTCACTCTGTCCTTATCTGACACTCTGTCCTAGATGGATTCTAGCCTTTGCCAGAAGAACTCTGTTTTTTACCATTTTGCTTTCACAAAAAAAATGTGCACAAAGGCAGCCAAAAGGATCAGCACAAACAGAAAACTGCAGTGTAGCATCATTCTAAATGGAAATAAACAGACAAAAGAACATGAGAGGCAATATGGTCTAACTGATAATGTATGACTGGGTTCAGCTATAAAACTTGCAGGGAAATAAGTACCTCAGAAATGTAGCCTACCTCACAGAGTTGTTATGGAGATAAAATGAGATGTTGTTGTTGTTGAGTTGTTGTTTCTGCTGCATGCTTTCAAGTCATTTCAATTCATGGTGACCCTAGGGTCAGCCTATCATAGGGTTTTCTTGGCAAGATTTGTTCTGAGCAGGGTTTACCATTGCCTTCCTCTAAGACTGTCTTCCTCTAAGCATTACCCAGGCTCATCCAGTAGCTTTCCTTGGCCAAACAGGGACTCAAACCCTGGTCCCTGGAGTCCTAATCCAGGAATGAGACCACTTCACTATACTGGCTCTCAAAATGAGATAGCCCACCTTGAATTCCTTGAAGGACATGAGTGGTAGAAATATTCAGAGGAACAGTGCTTACTGTGTTCCGACTTACCTTAAGAGGTGGGGGACATTGGGATACATCCACAATGCCAGAATCTCCTTAGAATCTGGGGGAATTATAGCTCAAAAGAGGTCTGCGAGAGGAGGGTAATGGCAGGATCTTTTCACCTATGTATATCAGTACTAACTGTAGAGAGGACTTGAGTTTAAAGTTAAGCAAAGTATTTTATTTGGATTGACAAACACACAAGAAATCAAATTCTCTTAAGAACCATACAAGGCTATCAGAAAGTAAGGTATGAAAGGTTGGATAGAGAGAGAGAGATTGGGGTGAAGAGGGTAATAGTTACCAATCCTAAAGAAGATTGAAGAGGAGTGGGTCAGACAGCATCTGAAGGTAGCGGGGATGAGCAGCAGTCTGGGCACTATGTGTTATTTCCAAGTACTACAATTTGCTGGGGATGAAGCTAGGGTTTATATACCTCATTTCCTACCCTAAAGTGGGTGTGCAGGCAAAGTGGTAATGGCTTTCTCACAGGATTGACAAAGGAGTCCAGAATGGGCTGATTGTCTCAACTGTGGGTGACAAAACATTGATGTCGCCATGACAATTTCTTAACGTCTGTTCAGGCAGGGGGGTATAGGGCAGATTTCTATAGGGTGAGATTAGAGGATGGTCTCTGATGACTTCACCTGGGCAGTTTCTGATTCTATTGTATTCAGGTGTGTACAGAGCCTGAGGTGTTGAAAGGATTATCACAAACCCATTCGCTTCAGGTTTTCCCACCTAATCCTGTCTGAACTTATGACTTGACCATGTCTCAGGTCACCTTGACCTGACAATACGTTCTCTGGTCAGCACGTCTTCAGTCATGTTTTTCAGCCATAAATATGTTCAGTTATGAAAATGGCAAATCTTGCAGGATGGGAGGGAGGGCTTGGTGACAAAGGTAACAACACAAAAGCTTGCCACCACAGGAATGCACATCTGTGGATCCACACTGTCTTATGCATGCATACTCACAGAGTCAAAAGTAAGTCCCATTGAATTCACTGAGTTCACACTATCAGGAAAGTGTGAGTGGGACTGCAGCCTCAGATACAGACAAGATTATGCTGTGTAGCTGGTTACAACAGGCTGGATTTTGAAGCCAGCTGAAACACATGCCTCTGAGTGCTGGAAGGGAAGAAGCAAGGCAGAAATAGAATCAGGTATGCCTACCATCTGCACTTCTATTTTTTGATGGGGATTGGCAGAACCCTGTGAGAAAGGGTTGCAATTTATGGCTGTTTGAAATTCATTCAGGGCACCACAGAAAAGACACAAGGGAAAAGCAATTGGCCCACAGACCTTTTGTTTGGCAAGCTTGGCTTCGGTGGATTGAGCCAACTAACACCACATGTACAACACAATTTATAATGTGGTCTTGGCATTTGATTCAGCTCCCATAAAAGATGATACATTTGGCCATTAAATATATTTTGAAAAGCCTACCTTTGTAGTTTTCTGCACTGTCAATGCAGATGCTGCTGTCTGGGTACAAAGAGAGGATTCTCCATATGGATTAGCTTTACCAGGAGCAAATAAGTATTTTTCTGAGAGAGTAGAACATGGGTCCCAGACCATCATTCTTTTATGGCTTGGTTCTGGATGGCTTTAGCAAGTCACTATGAACATTCTGGTCTTCAAATGAGGTCAATCCTACACAATCCCACACAGTGGGACTTACTTCCAAGGAAGTACACATAGATATGCAGCCTTAGCCTATGATTCATTGCTCATGATGTGATGGATTTAGGAAAGCAAAATAGTGCCACTGTCACATAAAATATTCTTTCTAATCAAAATCGGGTTTTCCTCTAGATTATAAACATAGTAAATTTAGGACCTCACTGTCTAACTGTTCCTGTAAAATTCTCTCTCTGTCTTTTCTGCTTTTTACTGATGGTTTTTAAATAATTAAATTAATATATAACCTGGAGTTCTTTAGGTTTTACCCTCCTGTCTTGGGTCTGTATAACTTAAGTAGCTGAGCATGGGATGGATGCATCTGTCCCAGGCTATACAACATGCATAAAAATGCAGGCGTTGAGGAACTGACTGCTTTTGGGGAATAGGCTTTTAATAGTATACTATACTATTTTTTTCTTGCTTTTTAAATTTGTATATTTCTGTGGATTGTTCAGTTGCATTGTACCACTAACTTTTTGCATGCAAGTATTCTGTAGGGTTGCCTGATGGGAATATTGACTGCACTGTGAGAGGGTACTGTAAATACAATACGAAATACAAAATGCAAGCTCCACTAAACTTGAGGAGACTTAATTACAGGCAGGCAGATACAGCAGTGATGGGAAATATGTATCTCCCTTCTGGGTGTTCTTGGACTGCAGTTCCCATAACTCCTAGGTAGTCCAAGCAATCATGAAGGATCATGGGAGTCACAGTCCAACAACTTCTGAATTGCTGTATGATTCCCCATCTCTGATTGACAGATTGCACTGTTCTGCTGCTTATCTCTGTTAGCCCTCTGAGAGAGTTTATCAGATTAGGCATAGACTCAGCCTAGCCACAACTGACCAGTCCTTAAGTGGAATTTAGCATTGTTGCCGTTTGGTGCCCATACTGACCAGGTTGTGAGATGGCAGTATATAATGAGGAGAACATACTGGGCTGCATTTCAGATTCCATAGAGTGCAGGAGCTATGGTATTCAGTATCAGTAACAAAATACCTTGATTTTAACATTTAAAGAAAATCCTTGGCCATGTTCCAGCACAGAATTATTCCATCAGGCTTAAAGCTTACTCTGTCTTAGCCTTGGAGAGTTCTTTCTTCATTTTTTTAACTTCATATTTTCAGGGTATTAAAGATAAAGTTGAATGAGGAATATTGGTTTCTTTTCTAATGAGACAGTCATTCTGGAAAGCTACAACACCTAAAGTGAAGTGTGATCAGTGATGGACATGAATTCATTGCAAAAATGGATAAAACAATATGAGCACACCAAGACAGATAGACAGTGATAAGAATTATGACCACAAGTAGAGTGCCTAGTAGCTATTAGAACACAGAGGGAAAATTTCAGACAAAATTAAGCAGTTTACTTAACAAGAAAGAAATGAACAGATTATTATAATAAACAGTTCAGGCCAGTCCAGGGGAAGTGAAACTGAATTTCTTTGACTGTATTGAGGAACAATTACAGAAGGTCATGTTGTGCAACATTTAAGCAACCTAAAGGCTACTTCAGATGATATACTGACACATGGAACACTGTCTTTTCCACACCATTTCATGAACTAGTTCCTGTATGTGGGTACCCAAAGTACTGTGATGTTGCCAAAGTGCAATTCCCCTACATTTGGTTGGGTTCTAGACAAAGCAATTTAGTAAGTTGCAATAAAGTTGCAGTCCCTTCCATGCAGCATGATGAACCAGCCTACTTCTGGTGGTGCCATAGGACATGATGTGTGTGTGAAGAAGATGACAAGAACTAGCTACCCAATACTCTTGGTTTGTAACTCCCATCATCCTTATTGCCTATTGTTAGGGTTGATGAATGTTGCAGTCCAGCAACATCAAGAGGTTCACATGTTTTCCATGCCTGAATTAGGATCTGAATGAGATAGCACAAGGATGAGAACCATGTGATTCTCCAGAGTTTGATCTGCAAGTCCCAGCATTCCTCACCGTTGGCTATATTGGCTAGGGCTGATGGGGGATGCAGTCCAGCAATATCTGGGGGGCTGTATAAATTCCCACCATTAATATGGTAGGACTTTTTAATATGGTGGTCATAGCAGGTGTGTGTGTGTCTGTGTGTGTGTAAGTAATTATTTCCTTTTCGGACAGAAAAACAACTTGAGCCAACTTTTAAATCCCAGTAAACCTCTAGAATAGGACTTATTCTTATTTCATTATTAACTTTTGATGTTTGCACCCATTTTAAAATGTTAATCGGATTTATAATATAACCATTTACCCCCCCAATTTATTACCATTTGCATCATGCATAGAATAACACACTGACCGATCTTGATCTGGATGTAAGCAATACTAAATGACAAAAATGCAAGGCATCAGGCCACTCACTGCAGTGTGCCAGCCATGGCAATCAGTCATGCTAGGATCTGTAGCTCCTTAAGAGTGGAGGTGGGGGAGAGAACTTGCAGCATTCATCTAATGGTCTGCCCAGTCCATCAGTGGTGGTCCTTTCCCAGTAAAATCAGTTAAGGTTTTGCCGGAAGAAGGGTCAAGAATCCCCATATTCTTGGCAAATAACAAAAAGCAGCAGCAATCACAATAATGATTAAAAAAATAAAAATAAGCAAATAAAAAGCCATTCTTGGTGAAACTACTAGAAAATATAAAACTCCTGCATCCAAACAGCATTTACATCCAAATAACCTTTATGAGTCTATGTAGTAGATAAAATGTAGTCACAATGCCACGAAGCCTGTATACATGAGATGGAGATCTCACCAGGTTTAGGGGAAGCTGAAGGTTCATGAAGTATGTGTGGGAGGGAGGGAGGACTCTGTGGTGGGGAAACAACAGAGTCCAGTGAAGACAGAGACTGCTCATTGACCAGGGAATGACGACTAGCAGTAGTTGGAGGAATGTAATAGAGAACACAAAAACAAAGTGTGGCTATCTGGCTGGCTTGTTGGAACTTCGAACAAGACCATCTCAACACATTTCAACAGTTCATTAACGGTCCCACTGGTACATTCCTAACAGTCTTTTATTCTACACTGGCCCAGAGGAAAAAAATCTTTCTTTGAACTAAATTCTGATTTTGGAAACATGAATCCTGTTCAGATACGTACCTGTGTTAGTTTGGATCTGTATGCAGAAAGGCCATTATAGCACCATTGAGACTAACTGGGAGAAAGATGTTTGTAGCATAAGCTTTTGTAGACTGAATCTACTTCATCAGATGCATGGAGTGAAGTGCCTGTGGACAGAGGTTTATACCCTATGAATATGTGTGTGAATAATAACAGAAATGCAAAGACTGTGGGTGTGGTGATGGAGTGACAAGTTCAGTTTTAATGATGGACAGTAGATGGTGGAAACAGGGGTGATAGAAAGGATATTGCTTAAAGCCAAGATGAATAGATACATATGAATCATGAAGGGAGTTCTTGGAATACAATATATTGCTGGCTGAGAACCAGAAATGAGCTATGACAAAATGGGCAAGAAAGCCTTCATGCAGATGGAATGTTAGCTAGTGTTCTAATATATGTAGTGTGGCTATTAGTCCCAAGTAGGGTAGACCCATTGAATCAGTAGGATTAACATAAGCATTCACTCATCATTCAGGGGTTGATTCAATAGGTTTCTTCCAGCTGGAATGAGTAATAGGATTTAGGCCAGTACTTCCAGCTATCAGGCGTATAGAAGATACAGAGAACTTAGAAATAAGGTGTTATGAAAATTTTTATAAAATATTTTACAGATGGTACATGACCCCAGAAAGATTACGAAAAATAACAAAAAATGGGAATTCAAATTGTTGGAAGTGTGATGAAAAGACGGGGGTTTTTTTTTTCCATATGCGGTAGACATGTAAGATAGCAAAAATTTTTTGGAAGGGGGTACGTGACGAAATCCAAAGAATTTGTAAGCTGAATTTTGAAATGAAACCAGAGCTTTATCTGTTAAATATGTTAGAGCAACAAAGGGAAATAAGAAGTCATCAGAAGGTATTATTATATCTAATAATTGCTGCAAGGTTGACATATGCGTAGCACTGGAAAGAAAAGAAACATATTGATATAGAAGAATGGAAGTTAAAAGTTCTGGATATGATAGAGATGGAAAAGTTAGCATTTTCTTTGAAGAATAAATCTATCCAGAACTTTGAGAAAGAATGGAAAAGAGTACTGGATTGGGTAAGGATATAAATGTATAAGAAATCAAAGAAGAAATAATGTTAACTGTTCTTCTCTCTGTAAGATGGAAATTATGTTTGTAATGGAATGGAAATAAGCAATTTCAACTGGAAGATTTAAGCATGGAAGTGTGAGATTTTTTTCTTTTCGAGACAAACTTTCAATAAAAATTATACAAAAAAAAAGGAAGTAAGGTGTTACAAATAAGACTGTTATCTCTAACTAGTTTCTTTGGGAATTATAACAGTGTAACAAAGATTCATCCTAAAATCAATATAAGGAATAACAGTACAGTTCCTTTTCTGGTGCAATGACTTTCTAGTTATATTTGAAAGTTACTTTTAAGAGACATTTTGGAAGGAAGCTTCCAAGTTTTAAGCCATTCTCTTATCAATACTAAGATTTTTTTTTCTTTAAAAAAGGTAGCAGAACATAATAGAAAAGGAATCTGCAGCACAATAAACAATTCCATTATCAAGTTAACTTTTAATAATTGTAATGAACAAACGCTGTTATGAGGAACAGAATGAAAGAGGCTGTCCTCTGTTGCTGTTGTCATGACTGTCATCGTCTAATACTATTCTCAAAGGTGCTTAGCATAGTGCAAGTGAAGTCTGCCCCTACGCTTTCCATATTGTCAGCTACCCAGGCTCCCATTGCCAGGAAACAAATGATTAGCACGATCAGAGCTAATGGTGCTGATAATCTTTTTATAATGCTGCACAGACAGTGTTGAGGTAGATTACAAAAATAGGAACACCTCCCATCTCACCCTGTAAGCACCTTTTTAATGAAAAGCTTATTGATGTGCATAATTCAAAGCCTAGTGATTATGTATGCAAAATGTTTGATTTCAGTGAAACTGAATTCAAGAAATTTGCCCTCAAATTCCGGTCCTGTACATGTTAAATGGGAGAGATACGTTTATGCACATAACTAATTGTTGGATTAGTGAGTTTTACAGATGTTGCTACAAATGTGATGTTACTACTTCATTTGGAGATCTTGAAAGACACATTATTTCCCTGAGTCCACTTTTATTTTGCAGAAAGCAAAGGTAACTATACTAGCCATAAGGAAGAAAAAAAATCCTAAATTCCTATTTGGCTAATATCTTTATTAGGTCAAGTGAAAGGGCATGAAGATTCAAGCCAGTTTCCAAGATCCCCAGGGGTATTCTTCAAGCAAGGTATTACCAAAACGTGACTTGAGTCAAAAGTGTCTGCATGATGTCTAGAAATAGAATGGCAGGAAATTGGAGTAGCAATTCAAATGGGGATCCAGCAGGGGCTATGATAGTTTTATCTTGCAAGGCACATAGAAAGATCATATTTTTTCCCTAAATAGAAAGATCCAAATCCTGCCAAGTAAACCCCTGTGATAGGTTTGCCTTAGGGTCATCATATGTCATAATTGACCCATATTAACACAGCAACAATGGACAGAGAGCCAGCATGGAGTAATGGTTTGGGTGTTGAATTATGAGTCTGGACACCAAAGTGTGAATCCCAGTTGACTATGGAAACCCACTGGCTGACCTTGGGCAAGTCATACTCTCTCAGCCTCAGAAGAAGGCAAAAGCAAACCTCCTCTGAACAAATATTGCCAATAAAATCTTATAATAGGTTTGCATTGGGGTGTCCATAAGTCAGAAATGACTTGAAGGCACACAACAACAACAACAACTGCTCTGACACAACCATAACAATTGCAGTGCTATTCTTCATTCATCATTTTTCCTGTTATGCAAATAAAGATCCTGGTTTGATGAGTGAGGGGGGAATTGAAAGAAAGGGTTCTTTTAACTGTGTATGCAGGTTAAGCTGTCAATAGAATATTTTGGTTTCTGAAATGAGTCCCTTTCCCTAGCACAAAGGGATAGAACTTGTGCTGTGAACGAGACAATATTATTTCTCCACCAATAGGGCAAGATCATTTATCTAAGCATATTTTAGCGTGCATAGTTAAAACACAAGAGAACTGATTGCAGCATTTTTATCTCTCTGAATCTCAGCAGGAGGGATTCCATCTTAACAGAATGGAAAATAATGGAGGAGAAAGGGGGAAAATTACCCTTGGCTTGTTGCTGACTGGGCTCCTGGGGCCAAATCAATTAGTGATGGTTAGGGTAACACATAATGACAACATCTTGGTGTCACTAGCAGGCATCAGTATGCAGATTAAAGCACAGAAATATCAAAGAAATCAGCAGCAAGGATAAGGATGTGGAAGAATATGCACACAACCCTTAACATTTCTTCAAAATGGAGCTAGACACAGGCATCTTTATATCAGGCTTGCCCAAGGTGATGTGACCTACTAAGCTGAAATCATCTCTTTGGCCATAGAAGCAGCTAACAGTTGTAGATCACCCACTCTTTTCTGCAAAACCTGCAGATGTAATAGTAGTAGTAGGAATTAATTAATTTATTATTATTACTACTACTACTACTACTACTACTACTACTACTACTACTACTACTATTAGAACCCTGCTGTGCAGTATTTGGTTTGGTAACTCCCACACTGTTTGGAACCTATCTGCATTTTAATTTTTGTGTGGCTTCAAGATACTGTAAAAGGGGATTGGATATTTCTGATGGCTTTCATTAGAGACATACAAAAAGCTGAACCTCCTGAAAGGTCTTTTAAGGAGAGATGCACAATGGGCAAATCATGCATCACATACATGAAATATTCATACACAAAGCATCAAGAAAATTACATATTTTAGAACCAACTTTGTGCTGTATCTGTGAACCACAAAGGGAATCGAACAAGGCAATAATGAAAGAAGACATGATATTCTCAACTTGTTTGAATTGATAGAACATGGTAGAAGGAGTACCACACACATCAGTTAGTACAACTTATCCCATATGTGATGTTCAGCCTGTAATATATTACAGTGCATGAGCCCCTTTATCTCATGAGATGAAAATTTGCCTCCTCTCCCAAGCTGCTATTTGACACTCACATTTGATGCCTGTGACAGGTCCCTTTCATGCCAAATAGTAGCTTTAGGGGAGAATTTAATTTAAAGCAAAAGGGGGTAATTTCCAGGGGGGCACAATAACCCCTTGGATCTCAGAGCACTGTGCTCTCTTTTCATCCCCATATACCCCAGTTTTCCTGAGAGAAGGAAGGAATGCAGGTCAGGGCAAAAGGCAGGGGAATGGGAGGGGGAACGTGGGAGGCGGGAGTTATTTGTAGGTTTTCCACTTTTGCAAGGGTTCTGCATCCCAAACCCTTGTGAAAGTGGAAGGGCCACTATAGCAATTCTGAAACAAATTTTTATCTCTTCTTTTTAGCATATAGTTTAGTTTGAGTTTACTTTTAAGGTGAAACCAACTACAGTTGGGCCTCCACATTTGCAAGGAGCCTTGCAAAAGTGGAGAAACCACAAATATCAATGTGTGTGTGTGGGGGGGCGGGGACAGGGTCTGAGGCATGATGGGGAAAGTGGGCATCTGGGGTCCAAACCAGGCCAGGCCAAATACTTCCTCCTTCTTGTCCATCTTCTTCCTTGGGGATGCTGGAGGCATCAGGAGAGGGTTTGTGGTGCTGAGAAATCAGGCTGTGAACTGTTCTTAGCTGGCCAGGCAGCAGCTGGTGGAGGAAGAAAGGGAGGTGGGTTTTTAAAGGGCTGCATGGACTGATTGGAGTCAACAAGAGGAAAGGTTCCCTCAGAAAAGAAACACTGGAGGTGGGAGGGCAGGGGTTGGAGAAACTTGCAATAATCAAATCCATGAAAGGGAAACCTGCAGAGGTGGAGGGCAGATTGTATACTGACAAATACTCGGATGCCATCAAAAGTATTTAATTTAGAGCTGTGTGATGTTCAGTACAAACTTGGTTCTAAAAAATGTTTTAGTCATTTTTGGCGTTAAAAAGATTGCTGTCATGGACATGGATAATGGTAGTGTTGGCTTTTGAGGGACAACATGGTATCTACCACCCCCTCCATATTCCACAGGGCTCACTTCTTGATAAAATGTAACATAACAATTAGTGATACTATCACTGATGATATAAAACATATGCTGACAAAAAGTAGACATGACATAAATAAATCTTGTTAAGATATTAAACAAGAAATAAATAAAGCTGCTACTGTTTGCTCATAAGCAAAGACATTTTCATCTTTCTAATGGTGGAAAATGGCAAGAAACTGTCACTCACTCTATGCTATGGGGTCACTGTAGGAACAAGATCTCTTGTTCAATACAGAAGGAAATTTGGAAAGAAGGACCACACTTCTTTTTAAAAAAGTCACTAACAATGACAGGAATTTCAGTCAAATTTTAGCATGCTAGCAGCACATTGATTCTGCCAAAGGAGTGACTTGGTATATTTAAGCACGCACACACAATTCAATGATGAACAAATTAATAAAGGAATCACACCTCTAAGTCATTTTACATATTGATTTACATTGCCCTCACTACCATCTTTTGCAAAACACCTGCCCTCCAGTGAGTTTCTTTTTGAGTCAGTGTTGAGTTCCTTTGCTATGACTGCATTAAATTCCCATCTCCAGGTTTATACTTGTTTTTTTTTTCAAATTCTGCTTGTATTTTCCTAGGAACTGCATGACTGTCATCACCTCAGTGGTTGTTTCTAGGCTGCTCCATGCAATGTTTGCTTCTTTCCATTCTGTAGTTGTTTCAAGAACACATGAAGGCAGTGTAGCCAAAATGAGATGGAGCGTCATTAGTGCACCGTATAACCATTTAGGAGTGTATCTGGGATCCAGCAAATCCCAATACCAGAGGTAAATCAAGCTGATTTAGACAGAATCAAGAGGTATTTGGAACAGGAGTCCTCAAAAGAATCAGAAAACTGAATCAGAAAACTCATCAGAAATTGGAAAGTCCAAAAATTGGATACAGTTTTCCTCACGCTGTCAGTATAAGGAAAACACCAGCTTGGGGAGAAGGAAGAGGGAGAAGAGTGGGAGAGAGGTATGTTTTTCTGACTGGGAATTCCAGCTTGTAAACACTCTAATGGTTTTACTAGGCACCTCTAATCCCACTGCTTTGAGGAAGGGATGGTTGAAGTAATATGTCACAGGGCTAGTATTTAATATTTGTTAGTTCTTTCTTGAGAGCAAGGGTAGGAATGTTAAAACTTTTTCGGTGGAGTCTGTTGCACTTGGAACTCTTAACCTATGCTTCTGAATGTTTACAGGTTTCTTAACTGGTATGGCTTCTGTTGTGCGTGTCGTTTTCATAATAGTTGTCCGCAAAATTTCTGAAATTCTAAATTAGATAAGCATGTCTCTTTTTGGAAACCCCCCAACTGTAAAGTTTTCTCTGGTACAACCCTCACTGCGCTTATTCTTCAGAGATTTGGCAGAGAAGGCACAGAATAGGCTAGCATCCTCAAAAGATTCTCCCAGTTCTGCAAAGAAAGAAAGTGCTTGTCAGTTCCCTTTGCTAATAATCCAAAAGTAAAAGCACATAGCACAAAATGTTCTGCCCTTATTTGTTTGAAAATTGGCAGGCACAGTCCCCATTGAGATGCCACTCTACCTGCAAATTTCATCTAGTTCAAACAAGTGGAAGAAAAGTTAAATAGTGGTCCCTCCACTTTCATGAGAGTTTGGGGAGCAGAAACTTTGTGAAAGTGGAAAAAATGCAAGTAATACCCCCCCCCCCGTGATTGCCCTCCCATTCCCTTCCAGGGATTCCCCCTCCTATTCCCTTGCCTTTTGTCCTGGTATGTGAGCCTTCCTTCCCATGCAGTGGCCAACGGCAAGGGAATGGGAGGGGGGAACTCTGGAGGGGAGAAAGAAGGTACATACATGCCTTCCTCCCATTCCCTAGCCTTTTTCCTCAGCATGTGTTCTCAGTGCTGGGGCCAAAGGCAAGGGATTGGAAGGGGAAGCTCTGGAGGGAGAAGGAAGATATGCACATGCCTCCTCCCCATTTCCTTGCCTTTTGCTTCAGTGCACATTCTCAGCACCATAGCCAAAGGCGAGGGAATGAGAGGGGGAACTCCAGAGGGGCTAAAGGAAGCACACATGTGCTTCCTCTCCCATTCCCTTGTCTTTTGTCTCAGTGCGCATTCTCAGTGCTGAAACCAAAGGCAAGGGAATGGAAGGGGAGAATGGGGGTATGCTTATGCCTCCCCCCCCCCACACTCCCTGGGATGCATGAAGATTTAGATTTTTGAACAAAGATTTGGCTTTAATGTCAAATTAGGTGGCTTCCAAATCAGTGGAGTTTGTGGTTGGTCCGGAAGGTGTTCTAACTATGCCAGCAGAAATTGATATTATCTACAGGACAACAGGGACATTCTCAGAGCACGAAACTTTCTAAGGTATACTGTTCCAATATGTATCATGTCGATGAAATTGCTTCCATTTTCTCACTGAAGTCTTCCTTGGTCCTTCATTATCTACAAAAGTGTTTGTAGGCCAATGCTATCCTCTATCAGCTGTCCCCCTCCTCTCATTGTTGATAATTAATAAATACTATGGCATAATGGGGAGCATCCAGAGATAATGAGAAGAGAGATACATGGAAGAACGTCATTCCTGGAGGATTTGAGACAAAGAAAAGGGAGGTACCACTGAAAGAGATACTTGCATATAGAATGGACATTTGGAAAAAGTATTTGTAGATACTTGCATATAGAATGGACATTTGGAAAAAAATGGCAAAAGGCCTGTTTTAAAAAGGAGCAGAATAAAATATTGTGTTCATCTACATTATGTGTCACTCACCATAAAAATTCAAGAACATCAGTTTGGAGGACAACATACCGTAGCTGGATTGTGCGTGCTCAACAAGATGAATGGAACATCAAGCTGGAATACTTAACTCAAGCGGTGAAATATCCACACTGTTAAAACATTGTAGCATTGTTATTCATATTCCAAAAGAATTAATAGCTCTGTTCAAGGAGACAGTAAGCCAGGGTACTTGTCTCCAAGGGCCAATACAATATAAAAACAAACACAGAGAAGTTAGAAAGCGTAAGCAGCTAGAATAACCCTGAAAGTGGTTTGCCTGTGGATACCATTGAAACTCAGCACAGTGACTTTGGTAAGCTCTTATTATTTTGAGGGATTTTATCTCCAGGAAAGTGTTTGCCTCGGTCTATGTTAATCATAACTAATGCTTACATTTTTCAGGATATAGGAGCAGATAAAACAGTGAAGTGCTGTTTTCCGATTTGTTAATTTCATTCTTTCTATGTATAGTTCCTAATGAATTTCTTAAGTATTGTAACATTATATGCATAACTTTATATCTTTAATTTTCAAGTACATGAGTATACATGTTTGTGTGTGTGCATGTTTAATAAATGCCTATACATTTTAGCGATCAGTAAATAGTTGCATCCAGTAGTGGCTTTATACTTGGGAAAATCTCCACACAAGGGGAAAATAAGGTACCAGGGGCTCTTTCACACTACACAATTATTTCACTTCAACTGCTATGGCTGTAGCATCTATAGAATCCAGGAATTTGCGGTTTTGAGAGGCACTGGAGCTCTCTGGCTGAGAATTCTAAATGGCCACCCTTAACCTGCAATTTCTATGATTCCGTAGGATGTTACCATGGCAGTCAAAGTGGAATCACAGTGCTATAATCGTATAATGTTAAAAGATCCCTGGGTTTCTGCGATATGCCTCAGCCTAGTACACCCCTTCATACATCTTCCATAGACCAGAAGGTACAGATATTCAAGAGCATTTTTGGGGGCAGCTTGGAAAGGCTACATTTTCTGCTAACACAAAACCACAACTGGATACAATCTACAATAGGAACTAGACTTTAAAATGAAAAAAAAAGAAAAAAGAAGAGAAGCACTAGATAGTTATGTTGACCTCAAAGTGAGCTGAATCCAGTTTAAGATGATATAAAAGACTAGGGCCATTTCCACACTAAACTGTTATGGTGCTATTCCACTTTCAACATCTATGGAATCCTGGGGTTTGTAGTTTAGGGAGGGGTATTTAAAATTCTCAGCCAGAGAACTCTTTGGCCTCAGTGAACTGCAAACCCCAGAATTCCACAGAATGTTGAAAGTGGAATAATAGCACTATAAATAGTGTAGTGTGGAAATGGCTTAAATTTCAAGTATACCTCAGTTAATGAAGTGGATGTGTTCCTGGGCTTTACTTCTTTAACAGAAACTTTGGTATTAGCGGTAGAAGTACCATGGAAAGAATAAGGATAGTTTCCTAAAACCTACTCTTCCTCTCCTCAAAAGCAGTTCAACATGAGAAATGAAACATCCAGGTCAGGTAAGCATTGCATATATAAATATTTTTTTTTCATCATCTAGAGACCACTTGAAAGCATCTTCCAGATGCATCTGGAGATGATCTTTTTTCTTTCACTGGCCCTAACTTGTTTCATGATTTCTATTTTGGTGGCCAAACATATAGAGTTAGTCCCCCCCCCCCACATAGTGGGGGTAGCTGGTAAGGCAGGCTTACCTGTTCTTCTCCCTTTCACTCTGTTTTGCTGTTCAGGCACACTCAGTAAGTGATTCCAGAGGCAGCTGTTTCCTTACCTGTTGTATATAAGCACACAGAGTTATAGTAGGATCACCTAGAATAGAATCCCATTCTTTCCCAGGTCAAGTTTTATTGCATGCTTTACTACAGACATGCTGGTGCAACCCAATACTGAAAGTCTGTCTTTCTCCAGCCCTCCTTCACCATCTTCCCAATGCTGCTAAAAACAAAAACAAACAAAACAAAACATCCCCACATAGTGACTGTGGGGAGTGGGCCAGAGGTGTTGTGTCCATATATTCAATTTGGGATCATGTTGTTAAGCAAGGAACTATTTTCACCCCTTCCTCTTATGCTGTTTGCCCAATGAAAACACCCCCTCCCTTATGCTATAGGAGTTGGAAACTAGCAACAGCTGGGTATTTATTGTTTGATAAAAACATACCAGATTGCACATTTCTTGATAAATGGAACAGAAAGAATTTGTTTTCTTAATAAAAAGAAAATCAAAGTAAGGGAGAAAGTGAGACAGACAGATTTGTTCCGGGGCTTTGATTTCTAAGCTCTCAAAAGTCTGGGTTTGAATCCCTGTTATTCAGTCACGTGTGTGAACTTGAATTAGAGATGTAACCTCTTGTTTGTTTGGCAAGCTCCTCATCTTTAATACTTGCATGACAGGCAGGTAGAACATGATCCTCACAGTTCCAGGAATGGCAGTACCTATGGAATTTTGTTGGTGTAATTGAGTGATAATTTAATTGGCTTCATTTTCGTAAGAATTCCTTCATATGCAGGAAAGAATGAACCTTTTTTTTTAAATGAACACCTGAATTATGAGGGTGGGGAGCAAAACTGACAGATTTGTCTATCTCTTTTGCTAAAGCATGGGCAAAAATAGGGACTAATTAATTAAAATGCATTATCAATTAGGGCAAACATTTTCTAATTAAAGTGATAGACTTAAATTGGAGTTTCAGGATAAACTTCTCTCCAGACCAAAGTTATTAGTTGAGTTATTAATACAAAGGAGTCAAAAATGTTTGCATTGCTCAATTAGTTCTCCACACCGAGTCTGGTTTTGAATTCTGTTTATTTGATTTAAATTTAAAAAGTTGCTTAGAGTGTTGACTGGGGTTTGGGAGATCAAGTTTCAAGTCTCCAAATAACCACAACACTCTGTTCTGTTAGATTCAAACAGTGAAGAGGTTTTTTGTTTGTTTGTTTGAGATCATGACTAAAATATGATAGTTAACTCAAAGGTTAAAACATTTTAAGCCTACAAATAGGAAGGGCAACTTGGAAGGTAGGTCTTCTTTGCATCCAGATGGTTTTCCTGGATTCTACAGGACATCGTATAGAGGTTCCTCATCTATCCAATGAAATGGAATTTTGAAACACCTGGGATAATCTCTGAGGTCCATATGGGAATCAGTAAGATAAACACGTGTGTGTGTGTGTAGTGGTGGGGGGATGAAATTATAAGATGAAATTATAAGGCGTGGAGAAAAGGAAAGAAAGAGAAAGTGGGTTTTTTTGGGGGAGGTAAAGTTGCTGTGTAATTGAGTTTACAAAAATTCACATAGATACTTTATGAAGCATTTTCAAATTCATTCTAGTAAGGCTTTCAGTGCAGGCACTTCATTTAAATTTAAATGACGATTTAATATAAATGTAATAGTTATTTTTTCCCCACCCGACACAAAGATAACTGAATTTGATATTTTAAGTTTATTAATAATTTATAAAACAAAGTAGCAACTTTCTACTAACTTTCCTCTCTTTGAGCTGGGGTATTGTCAGACGTTTTGCAGTCCATTGTAAAAGGCTGACATTTAGCTTAGTGGGACATGACACACATGGATCTGTGTAGCCCCTGTGCCTCTTCAGTTAAGAATATGAGGTCAACATCTTGTTTTTAACAGTGCTGAGTGGGTTTCTATACAGTACTGTAAGCCATTCACTTACATGAGGGCTAGGGACACAAGACCCCTGTGAAAGTGGAAAAAACATTAATAGAAATCACAAACGCTATTTTTTAAAAAACCTGAAGATGCTGCTCTAGAAATTTCTAGGTCCTCCAGTGAGATTCTTTGGGCAACGTCTTGTGGAAGTGGGCCATAGAGTCATTCTGGAGGACCTAGCAATGCCTAGAGAAGTGCTCTCTTTAGGAACCTCTAGGTCCTTCAGTGTCATTCTGTGTGACCATAGAATCATGCTGGAGGGCATAGAGATTCATAGAGAAAACATTTTTTTTTCTGTGGGACAGTTAGAACAAGACTTTTTTTTAATATCATTTTATTCAAATTTCACATATAAAACAAACATTATTACTGTTAATTTACATGAACTATTTTTGATCTTCCACACTGATCTAGATTTCATTTCCAGCATCTCTTAACATAGTTGTATCAATGTACCGCTTTATGCTGATAATGTTACATGATAGTTCTTGCATTTCATTCTCTACATTACAGTTCCATGGTTTATATCAGTAGCCCCCTCATTAGTTATCTTAACCATGAATCACTCATTTTCATTTAACAGTACCCAGCAATTACCCGTTACAATCTGCCATTCCTTTTTGATCTCATCGTCTGTTTTCCCCTTTAGTTTCTGTGAAACTATATCAGCATTTCTATTTTCCATAAATGTTCCCCACCATTGTTCTATTGTAGGTATTCGTTGAGTTTTCCAAAGCTTTGCATATTCTATCTGGGCTGTTGTTATCATATAAAGAATTATTCGCCAATATTTCTTTACTTCAGTACCATCAAGTACCTTTGTCATATTTAACAAATACAATTCCGGTATCTTGGCAAACTGAACTTTCATTATAGCACAAATTTTATTATGTACATCAGTCCAATATTTCTTAGCTTTGGGACATTACCACCACATGTGATATATCGTACCGACCTCTTTCTGACACTTCCAACACAGACCGGTACCTGTATTGTAAATCTTTTTTAATTTATCTGGTGTCATGTACCATCTATGAAACAGTTTGTAATAGTTCTTTTTCAAATTCTGAGCAACTGTAAATTTTTGTGTCTTTTTCCAACTTTCTTCCCAGAATTCTAACTGAATTGAATGTCCAATATTTTGAGCCCATAAGATGATTACTGACTTGATTGTTTCTTCTTGCCTTTCCTGTTGTATTATTTCTTGATATATATGTGATAATAAATGAAGGGGATTTTCAAACAGCCATTTAATAATCCCTATTTTCTCTTTTGATTCTATTCCATATGTCTTTAAGTCCATTTGAAACCTTTCAGTTAACTGTCTGTACAGGAACCAACTTAACGTTATTCCTTCTAGTTCCAATTTTTCTCTTGTTTTGATCTTGAAATTATTTAAGACTGATTTCTCTAATATGTCTTCATATCGCAACCATTTATCTGTTTCAATCCATCTACTGAAGAAGGCTTCCTGAGGGGACACCCATGTGGGAAGCTGCCTTATGTTTTTAATCTTATATTCATTCCATATCTGCAAAAGTGATTTCCTAATGTAATGATGCATGAAATCTTTATCAATTATTGCTTTGTCATAAAACATATAGGCATGCCATCCCTTCCTCAAGTCCGCACCTTCCAGTGCCAGCATTCTCTTATCTTGTAAATCAACCCAGTCTTTTAACCACGTGAAGGCCGCGGCTTTGTAATATAACTGAAAATCTGGAAGTCCCATTCCACCTCTTCTCTTTTGGTCTGTCATAATACTCCACTTTATTCTGGGTTTTTTCCCTTGCCATATAAATTTAGTTAGTTCTCTCTTCCATTGTGTAAAAGGCTTGTTGTTTGTTATAATAGGAAGATTTTGAAACAAGAAGTTCATTTTTGGGAGTACATTCATTTTTATTGCTGCTATCCTCCCCATCATCGTTAGTCACATAGAAGTCCAACTTTCCAAATCTTTTGTTATTTCTTTCCATTTTTTTTCATAATTATTTTGGTATAGCTCATTATTCCTTTTAGCTATCCAGACTCCCAGATACTTTACCTTTCTAACTCTGTTAAATCCTGTTAATTCTGCTAATTCCTTCTCTTCTCTCTCAGTCATGTTTTTAGTTAACAATACTGTTTTATCCTTGTTCACTTGAAATCCAGAGAATTCACCATATTCTTGAACTATTCTATTCAAATCTTTAATACTTCTCCTTGGGTCGTCCAAAAACAAAACCAAATCATCAGCAAATGCTTTTAGCTTACATTGATATTTCTTAATTTGAACTTCTTTTATAGTTTTATCTTCTCTTATTGCATTGTTAAGTATTTCCATTGTCAAAATAAACAAAAGAGGGGACAAAGGACAACCTTGTCGTGTCCCTCTATGCAATTCGATTGGTTTTGCTTTTTCTCCGTTTATGACCAATCGAGCTTGTTGTTGATTATAAATTGCTTCAATCCATGATACAAATTTGTTTCCAGCCTGCATCTGTTTAATCACCGACTTCATAAATGGCCAGCTGATCATGTCAAAAGCCTTCTCCGCATCAACAAATGTCATAGCCATTTTCCATTCATTGTGCCTTTCATAATGTCCAATGTCTAAGACCGTTCTTATGTTATTTCTCAAAGTTGTTTTTGGTAAAAAAACCATTCTGGTCTTCATCAATGACCTCTGTCAGCACTTTTTAAAGCCTTGTTGCAAGGATTGAAGCAAAAATCTTATAATCTGTATTCAAAAGTGATATTGGTTGATAATTCTTTACATCAGTTAAATCTCTACCCTCTTTCGGAATCAGCACCACATTAGCTTCTTTCCAGGTGTCTGGTATGCCTTCCTTTATTATTTCATTTATTGTACTTTGCAGGGGTATTGAAATCTCATGTTCCAAAACTTTGTAATATTTTCTTGTAAAGCCGTCAGGTCCTGGAGATTTATCATTTTTCAAATTCCTGATAGCTTCAACAATTTCCATCATTGAAATAGATTTATTCAAAGCCAACCTTTGTCTTTCAGTAAATCTCATTTTGTTCAGTTTCTCCAAATATTCTTCCACCTCATGTTGCTTTTTCAATTTGAGAATCTTGCTCATTAACTTCACATAGTATTTACAGAAAGCTTGTTTTATTCCCTCTTGTTTTGTAACTCTTTCTTCTCCTGTTCTAATCTCCGATATGATATTTCTGGTCCTTCTTTTACGTAGCAAGTTGGCCAAAAACTTTGAAGGTTTATTCGCTTGTTCAAAAAAATTATATCTCATTCTTTGTATCTGTTTCTCTATTTCATTCAAATTAAGTTGATTTAGTTCAGCTTGATATACCTTCATCTGTAATCTAATCTTTTGGTCAGACGGATTTTGTCTCAACTGTTTCTCAATTTCCTTCATCTTTCCCAAAATTTGTTGTTCAACATATCTCCTTTCTTTTCTAATCTCTGTGGACCATCTGATAAAATTACCACGCATCATGGCTTTACTTGCATCCCAAATAGTTTTCATCGACAGTTCCGGCGTCATATTCTCGCTAAAGTAATTGATTATCTCCCTTTTTGCTTCCACAATGTACTTTTCCTTGTTCAAAATTTCATCATTCATTCTCCATGATCTTTCTCTGTCCTTAACATTTATCTTTAATTGTAGCGGATTATGATGAGAGCACAAATTAGGAAGAATGTCCATATCTGTGGTTTTCAAAAGTAATTGTTTGGTTACCAGCATCATGTCTATCCTTGACATTGACCTATGTTGGTCAGAATAGAACGTATGTCCATCTAGTTGTCCATTTTTATATCTCCAAGCATCATATAGGCTTAAATCATCCATCATATTAAAGAAGCTCTTAGGAAGTTTACCGTTGTTTCGAGGGGTTAATTTCTGTATTGTTCTGTCCACATTTGGATTAATGACTCCATTAAAGTCCCCCAAGACAATAGTATTCGAATTTCCTGTTTCATTTAAATAATCTTGTACTTCTTTATGTATTGTAGGGAAGAATTCACCTTTAGCTCCATTTGGTGCATATATTCCAACTATTAATATTTTGTCCTGTTTCAAAGTCACTTCAACACCTATATATCGCCCATTATTATCCTGAAAAATTTGTTGAGCACCATATCTTGAATTTACATATATCAAAACTCCCCTTTTCTTTTTATCAATCGTAGCTGCAAAACAGCTACCAAGTTTCAAATTTCGGGCATATTTCAAGTCTTGGGTCCTAATTCAAGCTTTTTGCAGACATATTATATCCAGATTCTGTTTTTCCAAATAATGAAATATTTGTCTTCTTTTGTATTCGGAGTTAAATCCCTTAATATTCCAAGAGTACACTTTTAAATCCATTTTGATAATAATATATTTCAAATGACCTTAGTCTTTGAGTAGGTCTCCTTCCAATTCTCCTTCTTGTTCCAGAACTCTTTGTTCTGCTGCTCCGATATCTTCTTCATGAAGTTGTTCTCTTTCCTCATTCAGAGATTCCTGCTCCTGGTCTTTCTCTTCCACAGGAGTAGCTTTTTGTAAGTCTTCAATCTTTCCATCATCTCTTTTGCCTTGTGTACTGTGTTAATCTTATATCTCTGCTGTTTGTATGTGAAAGAGAGGCCCTCAATTTTTCCCCATCTGTAACTGGTCTGAGACTTAGCCAAGAGATTTGCTAATGGTTTATATTCCTGTCTCTTCCTTAAAATTTGGTAAGGTATATCTTTAAAAATTCTGACATCTTTATCTTCAATCTTCAATGAAGCATCATAGCTACACTGTAATATTTTATCCCTTACCATTGTCCGTGTAAAAGTTATAATGATGTCTCTTGGTAGTATCCTCTCTCTTGCTATCCTGGAGGATACTCTGAACATTCTGTCGATATAAGTTTCCATCTTGTCCTCTTCAATATCAGTAAATTCTGCCAAAGCTGGTACCATTTTTTCATACAAATTCTCCACTGAAGTCTCAGGAACACCTCTAAAATGAAGACATCGTTCTCAATATCGCAGCTCCTGCAGGGTAATTTGAGATTCCTCCTCTTGTTGCTTCCCTTTCAAATCCGTCATCTCCTTTTCTACGTGCTTCACTTGTAGTGTCAGTTTTCAACTTGGTTACATCGTTTGTAATACTTTCCAATTTCTTACCCGGTTTATCTATTTCTTGTTTCATGTCAGTTCTCATCTCTTTTCTTGTTTCTTTTAAGTCCTGTCGAATATCTTCTCTGATGTTTTTTAACTCTTCCATCATCTGGAGTGTGAAATCTTGAGATTTCTGGGGTATATCTGTTGATGTCCTCCTGACTGTCTGGGTAGTTGTTGTCGCTGCAGCAGCCGCACCTCTTCTTGTTCTTTGATCCATCTTATGTCTTGCTCTTAACAGCTAAATTTTCTTCTAGGTTTTCCTAGAGACTAAGATCTTCACTCCTTCCTCTTTCCTTCTTCCAAATTTATATAAAATTTAGTATACAGAAAAATAAGTAGTCCTTATGTAACGTTATGGCAATATCCCAGCTTACTATATTAATTCAAAAATTCACAGTGTATTGTTATAGCTTGCAGTAACAATATAAGAATTCAATTCATTATGTGTATAGTTTTCTTCAGATAGCACTGAGTTTCCCTCTAAATTAATTGCATTAAATTGAAATTAACAAAGCACAATCATTGCATTTTAACAATACTAACAATCAGTTACAGCCCATATTTAAAATGTAATGCTATGTCTCTATATGAATTATACAATGTATTATAAGCAAATATATTCTATATGATTAAAATGTTTAGCAGCAATCAACAATCAAAGTAGGATTAATTATATTTACATATAATAGTTCATTCAGAACTTTTAAACTTCATTCAAAGGCTGTGCCTAGGCACATAGCATTCAGTTCCCCCTCCCAACTAGTATTGTACTTCCTCCCTCCTTTAGAGCTGTTTCAAAACCTTGGACGTAGGTTTTCTCCCTCGCTGTTGATAACAGAAGTCCAAGCCATTCCAATGCGTGGGGGTGGGAATCTCCTCTCCTTCCAGCACAACCACAACAAATAAAAGTCTCTCTTCAGTACAATCTTCGCAAGCAAAGAGGGAAAAAATCACACTTAAAAAGTTCTCAACATCGTACTGCTTGCTGAAAAACTTAAATCATATTGCCATTTATCCCATGCTATAATAAGCAAATAAATCCCAGTCTACTGTCCACCATCCAATAGTATCACAGTTCAGTAATTACTCAACTCAAACTCACAGACAAAGCAAGCATTAAAGATTCTGTCTTTTTAGTAATCTTAAAAATAGAAGGGAAAAAAGAAAAGTCAAGTGTTTTATATCCAAACGGATCTCCGTAGCCGCTCTGCCAAGCCCCGATATTCCCAAATGTCTCATTGCTTCAAAAGTCAAAGGTTCCAAAAGTTAAACGTTATATATTCCGAAAGTTCCCAGATTTCTTTTAATCCTCCACAGATAAAGTCAAACAATAAAAGTATTCTTTATATTTGAAACAAGACGAAAAGAATATAAAGCACTAAACGAGCAAAAACAATTTTAAGGAAGAATATCCAAGAAAAAGTCTCTCCGATCAAAAGAGAAAAAATGTAACGTCAAAATATCCACAGCTCACAGCTTATTCCACTCAGTTCAAATTATTTCAAAGACCTCCGTATCCTTAAATGCTACTTTAAAAAATCTTATAAAAATCCAACTGGGAAATCAGTTACTATTCAAGAAAGTACAATGTGTAATCCAATTGTTAACAGTCCTTCTTAAAAACCTTCGGCCATTGCAAACTCACTCACTCACTCACTGTCAGCTGAGTCTCTTTGTTCTCACGCTTCTGCACACTGCTGCAGGTCCAGTCTTGTTGCGGTTCCAATGAAATGAGACACTAGATCAGGTTGCTTACTGTCTCACATTGGATCTTCTTCTTTTAAAAGTCAGCGGCAGCGCTTGTGCCGCAATTACAGCGATCCTGTTGGAGCCGTCGTGGCCCTTCGATCCCCCTGGCACCTTCCATTCTTTCCTCCCAGAAAGAGCTCGGTGTCAGTCTCTGGATCCCCTTCGGGTCTCTTCTGCACCCCCTTTACTGGGTGGGTGCCAAACCGCTTTTGATGGTAAAACCGGCTGGAATCCAACGGGTGGTAGTTCGGAGCAGTGGAGCTTCACTCCGAGCTACCGCTCGCGTCCGCCATGTGACCAGGAATGAACAAGACTTTTTAAAATAAAATAAAATAATCCACAAATCATCAAATTCACAAATGCTGAACCTGCAAAAGTGGAGTGTCCACTGTAATAGGGTTTGTTCTGGACACAGGAATGCATAAAATCAATTCACTTCAGTCAATGACAGTTTTAGAATGTTTTGTCCAAAATGGTTAAGACAATTGCAAGACAGAATGCCATAAATTTACCTTCTTTCATTTCCTTTAAGCTGAAGAAATCTAGCATTGTGCAGTATAATGGCAGTTTTTCACTGAAAGGGTTTTGAGTGCTGAAGCCATTCTGGAACATTTCAGAGGCAGTGCTGTTGTCAATCTTAGCTTGTAATCCACACAGTGGCCGTGCTGAGTGTTTCAGAAAGTGCAGCTATTCCATGGAAAAATGGCATCACGTTTCTAGAGGAGAAGGGGAGCAGCATATCCACATTTTCAAGCTGCCTCCATAATTTTCTCACTACAACTTCTGCTTTCATGTTTCTGAAGAATTGCACTCCTCACTCTTGAGGCTTACTTCCCATTTGAGAAGCAGCAAGCTGATGTTAGTGCAATACAGCTAACATGCTGGAACGTGATAAACCATTGAGCAAGGGAGGGGAAGATATCATTCCTTCTCGGAAACCTGAAAGCATTTTGTCAGCGCTCTTGATCTTATGAGTAGTCAGACATAATGAAGAGGAGGAGGGGTAACAGCAGCAATGGTTGCTATTGAGAATGGCACCACGTCTTATATTCCTCTTCTTCTCCCCATAGCATATTGTGGTGGAAATGTTGGATGTGCTATCATAATATCATGCCTTTCTCTGTAACGCTGTTGTGGCCGCCAAGTGCTAGTAAGTCTGACTGATGTCAGAAGAAGACCACCTTTCTCTGTTCCTAGCCTGCATCAGTATCGGTTGACACTGGTGCCAGTTGAAGAAATGTACATGTTCAGAGAAAAGGGAACTGTCATTGGGCTGCCATTTCCAGTAGCAGAGCCATCTTCTTCATCCCATCTGGTTCTGCCTGTGGTGCACAATATATGTAGGGACAGTAATGAGGTGGTGAAAAGAAACAAAGAAAAAGAAGTAGGGATGTTCTCACCTCTGAACAGATAGTAGAGGGAAGTGGGAGTCAGTAAGGGAGAGTGTGTTGTTCTTGGTGAGAAAACCAAGCTTGTCTCCTTACTCAAAATTCCTCCAAAGCCCCATAATTAGGACTGTCTCTGGGTAGGCAGAGGCCTTAGGCAGAGTGCTCTTTGGTGGTCTTCTCTGACATCACTCAGACTTACTGGCACTTGGTGGCCACAACAGCATTACATGGAATTGTAGTGGTGGGCTGAGGGGTATCCTGTCATTCTAGTTGCCCTCAATGACCTAACATACATGTTACCCCAAAACATGGGTGATCTAGGGGTCCATCTGTGATGCCAGTACCTCCAAGTGAGAGAGGAGAATTAATTAGCTCAAAATTAGGAGGCCTGCAAGAGGGGGGGTAGCTTAATGAGATCTTTCTACCAATGTTTATGGGATCTTCCAGAAAAGAACCAGCCACAGATTCCAACATGTAAACTAAAAATGTGTTTTATTGAAACATTCACATATGCATGCAAAAGATTCAAACACTCACACACACACACACACACACATGGACAATCCAAAGGATAAAGGGAGAAAAGTTGTGGATAGAGGAGTTTTAGGGTTTGAGTGATAATTACCAGTACGGAGGGAAGCGAAGAAAAGCGATGATGTAGCTTAGGTCGGCACCTAAGGACAGTTCTTATTCAGGAATCTGGGCAACAGCGTGGCATTCAGTAAGGCAAGAGACTGCACTGAACCTCTCAAAACTGAGGGTTTTTATACCTGAAATCTGCCCTGCGGGTATGGGTGTGAATGACTCTCTCAGGCAAGCCGACAGTGGGAATTGCAACACAAACAGTGAGGGTCAGGCAGAGTTAATGATCTCAATGTTTAGGTGACAAAGGAATAATGGCTGCTGGAATAGCTCTGTATTGTGGACAGGTTTGGGAGACAATGCAGGAAAATATGCAGGTTTGAGGGAACAGGGCTGAAAGAATCGCTGTTTGATGAGAACTTCAGTTTGCTGCACAGAGATGTTCAGCTTCAGCTTCAGCTTATTATCTTCAGAGTTGCCTTGTAATCTTCCTGACAATGACTTTGGCTGTGCCTAGAGGGGATTTTGGCTCTCCTGCCTTGTAATCTCACATTTTCAGTCAGTAATTTTCGTCTATCCAGCTTGACCTTCCAATCACCTCAGGTTCCATTTTATATCATTGCCAATGAATGAAACTGCCAATCAAATAATATTTGCCACTTAAACCATATCAGTTCTGGGGTCTGTGCAGGGCTGTAACATATATCACTCTAGGCCATTGTGAGGAGTTCAAAACGGTGGGCAATAGAGAATCCTAAACTCATGAATACAGGCAGGCCAGTGGTCTCAAGCCTATAGTGCTGGAAACTGGGCTCTCACATTGGATCAGTTTTTAACTCATGGCCATTTCCACACTACACTATTATAGTGCTATTATTCCACTTTCAAAATCCTGTGGAGTTCTGGGGTTTGTAGTTTACTGAGGCCAAAGAGTCCCTTGCTGAGAATTCTAAATGCCAGAATTCCACAGGATGTAGAAAGTGGAATAATAGCACTATAACAGTTTAGTGCGGAAATGGCCCAAACCACCCCATTGTTCTTGTTTTGCCAAACTTACGCCTTTATTAAAGAAAGGTCTGCTTTATTTTATTTACATCATTTTCTGTCTTTTGCTGATTAACTGTCACAGGTACTCCCAAAAGAAAAGAGCTTGGAAACTTTGTGCATTGAATGAGTCAAATCAAGTCTTGTTTCTCATCAGGGAATCCTTGATTACAGCATGATTTGCAGAGGAAAACAATCTTTTGCTTATTGTCTTGCATACCTTCTTGCCAAAGACCTTGAGTTCAGAAGGCTCATATAGACATGTATTCAATACTCTGTTCCCCCCCATACAGTTATGATGTTTCTACGCCAATCTAATTTTGAACAGTATATTTCCTCCTGCCACCTGCTTCTGTATTGTCTCTAGTGTTTCTTTAGCAAAGAGAACACAGAAGAAAATCTGTTTGTTCTCAAGGATGTTTCCTTAGAGACCCCCCTTGAAACCCTTCCCGTTTCTCTCACAAGTTTTGAAAAGCAAGTTGAAAATTGTCAACCAGACAGCATCACACTGAATTCATGCACAAGGCTTGATTGATTCTCAATTAGATTGAACCATATTCGTAAGTAACAGAACACCCTAATATGTTTTCTGAGGATAGGGGACTCTCTCATCCACAGGCATTCCCATCTGTGATAACTGAAGCCCCTGGTATAAAGTGCTTGCTTGTCTCCTCCCCGCTGGACTTTGCTGGCTCTCACACTCCCTTCTCTGGGCTGGCTCGCCACCCAGGTCTCTGACCTTGACACCATCAGTGAATGTCTCCATAACCCAGGTTTATGACTGATGGTATTACGATTATTAATTTCACAGTCTTCCAAGTGTTTCTGACTAGAGTTTTGGACCATCAATGATTTGGAGTCTGTCTAGGAATCTAGGGGCCTTTCCACCCTATACTGTTATAGTGCTACTATTCCACTTTCAACATCCTGTGGAATTCTGGGATTTGTAGTTTACTGAGGCCAAAGAGCTTTCTGGCTGAGAATTCTAAATGCCCATTTCTAAACCACAAATCCCAGGATCCCATAGAGTGTTGAAAGTGGAATAATAGTACTATAACAGTGTAGGGTGGAAATGCCCTAGGAGTCAGGGAAGTATCACTGGATAATGTGGCACATTCCAAGCAGTGCTGGTTTTTGTAATTGTGTTATTGT
This sequence comes from Cyclura pinguis, assembly GCA_030412105.1. Classification (NCBI taxonomy): domain Eukaryota; kingdom Metazoa; phylum Chordata; class Lepidosauria; order Squamata; family Iguanidae; genus Cyclura; species Cyclura pinguis. The sequence continues at coordinate 128,661,472 of CM059599.1, forward strand.
TATCCCCAAACTTCCAACATTTCACAGATGAAAATCAGGACACAAATGGCTAAGCAACATCAGAGTGTGGACATGATGGCAAAAGTTATTAATGAGGAAAAACAGACAAGCTAGGGGAGCCTGCTGCAAGAGTTAGCCCTCCACTCCTGCTGAGTTAATTCACTGCAAACTATTTTTGTACTTTGAATTTGTCGGGATGTGTGGCTCCTGTCATATGTGTGTGCTGAATATGTAATAGTTATGTGGTGAAATAAATCAGCTAGCTTAGATATTGCTATACCCTGCTAAAGTGCTACCAAATATTAATTGCCAGTTGCTGGTTACAACTATATATCTGGTTGAAACTCACTAAGGTATTTTAGGGTGCCAAATGGTTAATTGCTTTACTTTTCATTGCTACACTATATCCAGGCAAGGGGGGAAAATCAGAGAATTCAAATGTACCCAAAAGGTCTTACGGGAACTGGCAATGCTCAAGATAAGAAGACAGTAACTTGTTCGTACCTCAAGGATAAAATATATGTAAACAATGAAGGTCTGGTCTGGGAAAGTGTCTTGCTGATGGGATGATGTGAGATCCATGACTTTCACCAATCATTGCTATATGCGCTTAAATTTGTATGCCTAGTTATAAAATCTGTAACCATCTGATGTACAATAGTCTCAGCAACTTCCCAGGAAAGTTACTGTGTCGCTTGCCTTGCTACAAATAAACATTGCTGTTTAACTCTGAGTGAAGTTTGTAAAATAGAAGTTATGCAGGACACAACAGTATTCAGTTTGCAGCAATTAAAGTAAGCAAAGAACAAAGAGAGAAAGTTGGGGGAAGAAAGAGAAACCAGGATATTATAAAATCAGCTGAAACATGGGACAGTGGAGGATTAATTAGGACTGTCTTTGCCAAATCCAGACAGTTGGGGAGTGTGCGACCTTGACTATTGTGATTTCATTCAGATGTTTTGTCAATCGATTTGGAATTGCTCCCAGAGCACGTATCACTACTGAATCCAAATATATTCTTTTCCATGGTGGTGGTAGTAGTGATGATGATAATAATAATAGAACCATTAATACAGAGAGTCAGAGTGTGTAGTGGTTTAATAATTGGACTATGACTTTGGAGACTAACGTTTGAATTCCTGTTCAGCCATGGAAGCCCACTGAGTCACCTTAGGCAAGTCACACTCTTTTTACCTCAAGGGAAGGCAAAGGCAAGCCTCTTATCAACAAATCCTGCCAAGAAAACCCTGTGATAGAGTCTCCTTAGGGTCACAGTAAGTCAGAAACAACTTGAAGACACACAACAACAACAATCATTAATAGACATGGTGCTGTACAAAAATCTAATATATAAAAGTCAAAATGTGTATGTTTGTCTGTGTCAGGCGAAGACCTGACCTCATATGAATGGCTGTGTCAGGTGAAGACCTCATATGATTGGCTGTCTAAGAAGATTCTATGGAGTCCTGGGGTTTGCAGTTTAGGGAGGGGCCTTTAGAATTCTCAGCCAGAGAAGAGGGCTCTTGGGCCTGGCCGGTTGCTATGGAGACAAGGCCTAGCAGCAAAGAGGAGGGCAGTGTATTCCCTCAGGAACCCAACCTCTGTATGTTAATAACTCTGAAAATAGATTGGATTGGGGAATATGGGGAAAAGCTATAGGTACTGGATAAGACAGTTTGGGCAATTAGAGACACAGGATCTCAAATCTTTCTAACAAATACTACCTATAAGAAAGTGAAATCCTGGGCAATGTCAGATATATATGCTGGTATAAAATAAAACAGACCAACTGGCCTGCAAAAACCTTCAGTCTAAAGAAAGAGGAAAATAAGGAAAAGGAGTAATAAAAGTATAAAAATCAACACAATACAATACAATAAAATTACAGCAATAAATACAATAAATATATAAATACAAATACTATACAATGCTATCACAAAAACAAGCTGTCCAAATACATATAATCTGAATATATAAAGTTATGAAAGTAAAATTAAACTGAAATTCTAAGATCTTAAAAAATATTTAACTGAAATTTTGAAAGAGTAATGAAGGATAAAGCCCACAAATATTCAGGAAGACAATTCCAGAAAAATGGAGAAGAAAGAGAAAAAGGTGAAGCTGAGCCAAAGATGAGTGGTGAGAAACATAGTGTTCATAGAACAAAGATCTTGACTAGAGTGAGAAAGAGAAACATAGAAGACTGAAAGACAGAAGGGAGTTAGAGCACATACTCTAAAAGTCAAAACAAGTTTCTACTGGATCCTAAAAAGAAGAGGTAACCAGTGAAAGGGTATTGAAAATGGAGTGAGATGATCAAAATGAGAGGCAAAAAAGATAATCAGTTTCACCCTTTTTCCTCTCAAGCTAACCAGTTTCCACATTATGTGACACATCTGCATCCCAGAAAATGATAAGAAGGGATGGCATTTTTTCCCAGTACTCTAAGGGGAGAGGTGAATGGGAGTGAATGTTTTGCTAGGATTCAAACATGTTTTGACATTATCGCTGCCCTGCCCAGTGTCTGTACTGTGTCATATGTAGCTAAAGTGTTGAATTGAAGCCTTGAGATAATGGAAGACCTATCAAGAGAATATTACAATAATCAAGACAGGAAATGGCCAAGGTGTGAACTAAAGTCATCTCTCTTTTCTTATGGACATGGAAAGGAATTTTGTTTCAGTTTATTTTTAAACTGAAAATTGAATTGATAGTAAGGGATCGGTTACCCTGTCAGCATGTCAGCACTTTAATGGGAATACGATCAGTGAAGGAGCACTGAATTGTCCACCCTGAGTTGTCCACTCTCAGTTTTCCAGACCCCTTATAGAAAAGAAGCCTCCACACTGAAATAAGAACATCTAGAGCAGGAATCAGCAGGCTTCATGTTTGTAGGATTTAATTTTTAACTCAGACCTTGAGATTTACCAATTGCAGCTATGTGTTAAAGGCATACAATTTCAGTTAAAGAATTCTAAGCCCCAAAATTTCTTTTGAATAGCACAATTGAACAGAGTTTCTATCTAGAAATTCATTGCTAGTTACTCTAAGCTTTCTTCATTTCATATACATAAATAAGGGCAGAAGAGTCTGGAAATTATAATGTTGCCATTATCACTGAAACATTAGGAGTCAGAAATCCTCAGTCTGCTGTGTATCATCCAAGAAGCTACCACTAGATCCAGATCTTCCTTCTGCTTATCCTAGTCCAGATGGCTCACAAATGATGGTTTTCCTGTGTTTATCTTCTTAATATGTGGCACTTGACGGTATTCTTTCTGTTCTCCTCTGTGCTTAAGTTCCTAGGATAACAAAAGGGAGAATCTGTAAACATCCACAATTTCACTCTTTTTGCCCTCAAGCTAACCAGTTTCCACATTATGTGACACATCTGCATCCCAGAAAATGATAAAAATGGATGGCATATTTTCCCAGTATTCTAAGGGCCGAGGTGAATGGGAGCAGGTATTTTGCTAGGATTCAAACATGTTTTGACATCATTGCTGCCCTGCCCAGTGTTTCTACTGTGTCATGTGTCGCTAAAGAAAACAGTTTATGTAACAAAGAATGGGATGTAATTGTTCATTAAGCTTCATTAAGCTTCTTCTGGAAGGTATCAATAAGTAATTTCAGCAATTTTATTCCTGCTATGAGAAAGTCTTCAAAAACCACACCGTTTTCAAAGACTATTTGTACTTCAGGACTGAGGCCATTTCAGCACTACAGTGTTATAGTGCTATTATTCCACTTTCAACATCCTGTGGGATTCTGGGGTTTGTAGTTTAATGCGGCTAAAGAGCTCTCTGGCTGAGAATTCTTAAATGCCCCTCCTTAAACTACAAATCCCAGGATTCCATAGGATATTGAAAGTGGAATAATAGCACTATGACAGTGTAGTGTAGAAATGGCCTTATTCTTGCAAAATTTACATGTGGTTGTTTTCTGCAAAGGAAAAAGCATTTTCAGTGTGAAAAGTAATATTTCAACACAGAAATATTAATTCCTGCACTGAAAATGCTGTTTTCTATGCAAATCAACCATGGGCCAATTTTACACAGAACAAATCCTCAATTACAATTTTTTTTCTTGCACAGAAAACATTTTCTGCTCAGGAATTAATATTTCTGTACAGAAATATTATTTTCCACACAGAAAATGCTGTTTCATGCATGGAAAATATTTTGAACAGAATAAATCCTGAACTGCAGAGATTCTCATCAGTCCAGGGTTCTTCTTGTCAACATTTGAAAAACATGTTTCTGACCATTTTTCAAATATTCTTTCCACCCCTAAACAAAAGTAAGTTTCTTCAGATACTGATAAAATTCTTTGACTGTATGAGCAGTCGTCCTGTTAGTGAATTACAATGGCATAAGCCCAGTGTACACCATCATAACTCCTTTTTTGATTGTTGAGGAGATCTGAATTGTGTTCTAGCTGCATAATGTCCAAAATCCCCCACCTGCCCACCTTTTCAGTATGGCAGCTCACCCACAACAGCAATTTCTTTGTTAGTGGAGAGCAGGGTGATTAGGAGAGATTTGACCAACTGATCCCCTCACTCTCCACTGACATGGAGATGGCTGTCTTGGCAGGGCGGGAGTGGGGGGAGCTGTCACACCATGACATATTCAATTTATTTCTAGTTACCAATTATAAAGTGACTGTAATTTGCCCAACTTCTGTTTATATTTGTAAAGTCACTGAAAATTTGGTTTGCTCCAATTTCTTTCAGGTCAAGGGTATTTAAATGTGCTGCAAACCCTTTTACTTCAACTTTAAGGGAGGTATGTCCCGTCTCTATAATTTTTTTTCCTAAGCTGCTTTCAGTCCTGTTGTATTTCTATGACAAAATAATCTTGAGTTTTAATCTGTGTGCTATTCGTTCCTCCCCACTCTTCATTTTGCAAGAAAAATATAGATATTATATCACCCATATCTTGGTACTTCTATTGTCACTGTAATTACTATGTAATACTGTGGTATTTCTAATGGCTTGACTCCTGATCTAATTATAAATAAAGGATGCAGTGAACAAAGAGATCCAAACCATGAAATATAAAGGGCTTAGTCCAAGTCCTTATGTTCACTGCTAAATTCACTCTCCTTTCTTTTGAACACAGTTTGCCGTCATATGCGTTGGATGCAGCTCAAGGGTAAGGGTAGGGTAGGGGTAGGGGAGGCCATTGTTGTGGAACCCGATTTGAACTGCTGTACATAAGTAGGGTGAAAGATGTAAAGATGATTGGATAATCTCGCAAGTTCTGTGGCATAGCATCTGTGGCAATGAGGGATGTAACACAAATTCACTGACTGGAAGGAAATGTTTATGAACTTTCTAGGAACAATTCTCCAAGTATGTTCACACTTTAGCTTTTGTGAGGGAAGGGAAACTGGTTTATTGAGCTTAAATTAATTTAGAGATGAAAAATTTGTTGGCCCTGCAATATTCATTAGTACTGGCCTGTGTAATCAAAAGATAGGGATATTGGGAACATCAGCAACCTTTGAAGGAAACATTGCCCATCCTTGCTAGGACAGGACAGAAGAAGTTGCACAGTCACATTTAGACTGAGAAAAGGACTGGAAAAGTAGGAAAGCTAAGGGGTAGACAGTACAGAAACAAGGTGTCTGGAGAACAGTGCAGAGTAGTGTTGAACTGAGATTCAGGAGATGGACAGAGGGTAAGTGAAAGTACAACTCAAAGGAAAAGACCTAACAAACAAGGAAGGAGGTGCATGGACAAGACAAGGATGTTTCGGAGGGCTTCTTTCCCTGCCACCCTCCAATGCTGAACTTTAGAGGAGAGAAGGATACAAACAAGTTGGTAACCTCATGTAGCTGCTTAACTTTTTCCTTTTGCTCTCTCTTAGATTCTGTTAGTTTTCTTTGGATATCAGTTTCCATGGCTGGTGCAATGTGACTCATCTGTATTGAAATAGCTCTTTAAAAATGAGGACAGTCATATAGAAAGTGGCCCTTTATTTCCTTTTCTTGCAGGGCTGGCCCTTTCATGTCAATAAATTACTTATGCTCTATACTATTGTTTTAAAAAGTAATTTGAAGGATTTATACCAAAGGTTTTCTTTCTTTCTTTCTATCAAACCTACTCACCATCTGCAATTGGCAAATCTCAGTGACATGAGTTTGCGTTGCTTAGCAATAAATACATGTGCAGTGGTTCCAGAGTCACAAAGAGCCTTCTTTACTTTATCATCCAGCCATTTTGCACAGCCTTCAGGGCTAAAGAGGCTCCTTTATTCACTTACGCTGGGTGAGAAGAACAAAGATGGGTGGCTGTGGCTGGTGGGTAGAATACATGCTGGGTGGTCTAAAATGTGCAGCATCATGAAAAACTGCAAATAATTTACAAGATAGAGAAAGAAAAGCAAGTGAACTTTGCACTGCAATTGAACTTACTTACCAGGTAGTTTGGAGTGTTATTAGAAGACTGTGTGCAAGCAGAGTATTTGAAAATGGACAAAAGGGCCATATGGATGTTTGAGTCTACATGTAAAAATTGTGTACATCATGGGAACTGTGTGTGTGTGTGTGTGTGTGTGTGTGTGTGTGCGCCTTCAGTTATTCAGAGGTAATTTTGTCAGTTCCTTCTTCTGAAAAATAGCTGACAGCACTTGGTATTTATGGGTGATCACTCATCCAAATACTAACCACGGCTGATCTGCTTAGCCTCCAAGATCCAACAAGATAATGCCTTTAGGTTATTTAGCCCCTTATAGTGCAACCTATACTGGCACAGTTATATTGTAGCACTCATTCAGTATCAGATCCCAGAGGTTTTACCCACTCAGTAGCACATAACAAAGATGTTACCCAACTATCACAAATTGCAATATGCCATTTATTTACTGCTCTAATTATGTATTTATTAACAATGGCAAGCCATCTGAGTGATGAGCAGAGTAGGACTGCTTGCTTGCCAGCACCAACTGATCAGACAGCTTTTGTGTACTCATATTTGAACTGATTAAAATAGAGTAATTGAGATAGATGCTGGGAGATCCCCCAGGACCAACAGAGATAGTCAAGGAGACATCTCTGGAAGCTATCAAGGGAGACATTGCCAGAGAGAATGCCTAGTTCTCCCATCACAGTGGTGGCCCATTCCCACATGCTGGGTCATCCCTGTGTCTACATCATCCTCATTAGGCTCGTGTGGTTCTGCAGTTAGGGTGCTGGACTAGGATTGGTAGTCTAATGGTTAACATTCTAGTTCTCATTGACACTTACTGACTAAAGCATGGTGTAGTAGTTTGAGCATTGGAGTACAACCCTGGAAAGTGGGTTGGAAACCCACTGGATGACCTTGGGTGCATCACACACTCTCAGCCTTAGAAAACTCCATGGTAGGGTTGCTTTAGGGTCACCATAAGTCGGAAACGAGTTTAAGGCACACAGTAACAACAACAGCAACAACAGATCATGGGCCAATCACTGTCTCTTAGGCTGTCTACCTTAGAAAGTTGTGGTGAACATAAAATGATGAGGACTGCCTCGTCACCGCCATCACCACAACCATCATCATCTTATTTTTATCCCATATTTTTCCTATCCTTGAGACTCTTAAATACAGATACAACTCAATGTTCATGACTTCATTGGAGAAAAGGCAGTATATAAATATGCCTCTTTAAGTTAAATGAATATTATGGCAAACGACTGCCCTCATCATTTGAGTAGGAGTACTGCCATTGCACTCTTCCTAGGATTGCCATGTGAAATTAGGAGACTCCGGATTATGATCAGGATATGAAGTTTTCATCCCTGTGAGGAGAAGCTCACTGGCCCATTGTACAGTCAGCCCTCCACATTTGTGAGTCTGGCTTTCACAGATTGGCTATTTGTGAGTATCTTCAAATCCTGCCCCTCTCATCTCAGGTGCTTTTTTTTCCAGGGGAACCTTCCCCCTGAGCAGCTCCAATCAGGCTGCACAGCTCTTTAAAAACCCACTTCTGGTCCTCCTCCTCTTTCACTAGTCACTGCCTAGCCAGGTAAGGATAGTTTGCAGCCCAGTTTCTCAGCATCACAAACCCTCTCCCAATGCTTCCCACACCCAAAGAAGGAGATGGAGAGAGAGGAAGTATCAGGCCACCAAACAACCTCTTTCCTTCTACCTGATCTGGTTTGGACCCTGGGTGCCCATTTTCCCCACTATGCCTCAGCCCCCTTCCCCCCCCCATACATTTTGATATTTGTGATTTTCACACCTTTGCAAGGGGCCTAAGCTCCTAACCCTAGTGAATGTGGAGGGCCAACTGTCAATCTGCTCAAGTACTCAGGTAGAAGATTGCTTGGAATTCCACAGAAGCTGCTGTCAGTAGCCCAAAGGAAGAGCAGGCCATTTTTAGATGGGTTTATTATTTGATAGCATGTTGTGCTATACCTTCTGGCTTCTCAGAGACTGATGTAGTCAGCAAATATTTGCACCACTTGATGGCTGGCTCACTTTAAAGTAAAGGCCATGCACTACCTGTAGTGATAAGCCCAAGTCAAATATGTAAGAGATAAAATCAACATGAGGTAGGAAGAAAATAGGACAGTAATAAAAGATTTTATACACTCCTTATTTTCTTTTTCTGTTTTGACAAAGGATCATTTAGTGCAAATCACAGCAATCGAGTGTGCCATTGGTTCTTCCATTCTCCTCAACTAGATATTTAAATACATGATAGGAACTTAACAGATTGGGAGAATACTGCATTTTGTACGAATATTCTTCTATTTTATTGCAAAACGTACTGAATTATGTTGTTGCTAACAAGTGCAACCTCCCTTTGGCCTGGTTCTTTCAGAACTTAGGATGGTTACTTTCTATATTCAAGTTCCAGAATTCCCTGGAATTCTAGATATTGTAGTCCAGTAGGTAACTATTCTGAGCTCTAATCAGTTTGATAGTAAGATGCAATTTGTCTACCTGTTTCATCAAGAAATAGGTAGGGAGGAAGGAAAGTATTTCCGATCTCTATTTTGTACTGTTTCCTCTAAGCATTTCCCTTTTGAGATATGAGAGGAATCATATCTTAGAGCAGAGGGTCTCTTCAGTCCCTAATCCCACCAGCTTCAAGGATCAGGTAGCAAGTGATAGGGGAGACTCAGGCCTGAAGTTAGGCTGTAGAGAAGCTGATGTTTGGAGTCATCAACAGAAGACCATTTTCATTGAAGTGAATGTTTTATTAGAGTGAACTTCATATCTGGGAGAGAGAGAGAGGATAGATAAGATCTGCTGGCAACAGAAAGGCTGAGGGCCTTTCTGCCCTACACTGTTATAGTGCTATTATTCCACTTTCAACTTCTTGTGGAATCCTGGGGTTTGCAGTTGAGGGAGGGGCATTTAGAATTCTCAGCCAGAGAGCTCTTTGGCCTCAGTAAACTGCAAACTCCAGAATTCCACAGGACGTTGAAAGTGGAATAATAGCACTATAACAGTGTAGTGTGGAAAGCCCAGAGTGTCTGAAGAAGCAACAGAGCAGAGAAGACAAAAGGGGAATGTTACCTGTCTCTACTTCTGTTTTCCACTGGTAGTGTGAAAGGGTTAAAACCTTAGAACTGCAGTTGCTTAAGTAGAAAAATAAGGAAAAATAAGGTGAGCAGATGCATCCTTTATCTTATCAGAAGGCTTAGGTATGAGCTTAGCTATGCAGGGAACCTGGGGAGTTTTTTAGGTCAGCGCAACCCAGTGAGAGTACTCCCCTGGTACCGAAATACATCATTTTGAAAGCTGTAACCTGGGTCTCTGTAACCTGTCTGTAACCTGTAAACTGTTCATATATGGTCATATTTTAATCATTTCCTGTACCTGTTTACTAGAGTGTATAAAAGGTAAGCTGATACCTGACTCTGGGCTCTCTCGGTCTTTTTGGAAGACTGAGATCCCTGCGCAGTAAAATAAACTCCTGTTTTCTGAAACCGCTGGTCTCAATTCTCTGGCTGCCCACAACAGTGAATATTCACTTGTGCAAACCTGGTTGCTCTTTTCTCCACTTTTGCCACCTGAGATCTGGTAGATATGCTGCCATTCAAAGCAGATAATACTTGACTGGCCAGATAAATGGTCTGATCTAGTTCAAGGCTGTAACTTGAATATATGTCCATATGACGTAACAGGAAGCAAGCCTGTCAGGACAAACAAGGCCTTGCAGTGTTTTGCTTGTTAAGGTCATTGTACTAATCCTATGCTCTGCTGCCAGTACTTGAAAAGATTTCACTTGTGGATATTTCATTAAACTATGGAATACAATTTTTCCTATGAAAATTCCATCCATTTTATGAACATACAGTAAGAATATCTGTTCCTAAAACAAAACTAAGGAAAAACCAAGCAAATCAGTCACAGTGACTGATATGATCTGTGGTACATGTTCACTTGTATTTGTTTTGGGGTGAGGATTTTGGACTAACAAAAACAGAATATTTGTATTTCCAAGAATGCATAGTAATGGGAACAGTAGATCAATCCCTGTTGAAGTCTCGTTCACAAATGAGAGCAAAACAAATGGAGCCTTATTAATAAATGCTCTGATCCAGCAAATATGGGAATCTGGTATTCACCTGCTCTCCACCGAACTTACGGATCCCTACAATGGAGATGCATTCTTCTGTAGGAACAGGAGAAGCTACTGTGTACCACTGATCTGTCTAACTCAGTATTGTTTAAACCAGTGGTTTCCAATCCTAAGTCCCCTGATGTTATTGGACTACAGTGACCACTGGCCATGTTGTATTCCAGTCCTGAGAGTGTGTAGTTCAGCAACATCTGGGAACCTAAGTTTGAAAACCATTGGACTGCAACGTAGAGTGTAGACCAGGTGTGGGATTGTCTAGCATCTGAGATGTTATGAAAATGCTTCTCTCAGCATTCCTCATCATTGGCTATTCTGGCTAGGGTTGCTGGGACCTATAGCCGAGCAACATCTGAATGGCTATATCAGTCCCACCATCTCTACTATAGACACTACTGTGACTTGCAGTAGTATTGCTGGGTTTCAATCACAATCTTTTCTACCTGAAGATGCCAGAGACTGTGTCCTTCTGCATGCAATGTATGTGCTTTTCTACTGAGCTATGGCCCTTCTTCTATCTAACTATGGTCATAATCAATAAATTGCAGCTAGAGTTACATTGTGACTACTATGTATTCAGGAATGGTGAATTGTTTTGATGGGAATTTGGTCTTATAATTCATGGCGTATCTACCAACAGATAGGAATAAAAGTACAAATTATCATCATCTACCAAGCACTGTTTGCTATTCATGCCAGGTCTGAATATGCAGGAATTTGAAAAGAACAATGGCTGGTGAATTGTACCCTTTATCAAGGAAATTATAACAAAATAATTAATGTTTAGGGAAAAGACCCAGAATGCTGAAGAGCAGAGATCTAAATCTCCCTTAGGCTGCAATTTTATTTTGAAATGCTGTATTAGTTACTTGACCCTTTTACTCCTGTGCTGAATGTACCTAGTGGGGGGAAAAAAACAGAGAAAAGTTTAGTTTTACAGAATGGAACACTGTAAATTACCAACAGAATAAGTATCAGAAATAGGTATTTTTTCTAAAAGCTGGACTTGCTGTACGCTGTATTTGTATCCTTCCTCTCAGCCCTTTAGTCCTCAATATGTGGCCCATGAGTACGACTATTGTCAAAGTTATCAGTGGAAAAACATTTAAAAAATAGCCATCTAATAATTATGGTCTTAACAAACTGAATGCTAAACACATCAAATCCAAATTCAATAAAGCAGCACTAATAAACATGCTAGGCTGAAAGCCAGTTTTAGAGACAGAAACAAAGGCTCACAGCAGTGTAGAGCAAAGCAGGCACTGAACTTGAAAAAGGGAATCCGGGTACTTGACAGCCGGGGAGAAGTGTGAGGTGATATCATGGATCCATCCACTCCTGACCACAGGTACTAACAGTCCACAGAACTTAGAAGGAAGGAGTTGAGACCACCATCCCCTGAGAGAACCCTCCTGTTTACCCACTGTCATGCTGGATCCAGGACAATGGAGTGCAATTTCTAATGAGAACCTAAGTGTGAAGAAATGCCATGACAAATGATGAAAACACAAATGACATACTGGAAGGAAAAAACAAAAGCTTGAATGGACAGATTTGTCACTTTGCGATAGGAAACACCTCCCTCCTTTGATTAAAATGCTATCTACAATGGCATTTCTATTCCAATGAACCATATGGCTGTTGGGGATAGCTTTTCTAAAAAACCATGCTGTGGGGATCAATTTTGACAAGTCAGAGTGGAAATATTTTCGTCTTCATGCCTGGTTTGCAAAGTCGCTAAAAAGAGGCTTTTGATTTGAGTTTATGGGAGCTATTAGGCAGTAATCCTAATGAATCTTTCAAATTCAAAATATCCCTGACTACTGACCATCTGTTATATATCTGGATGACTAATCTTTTGCTTCTTGTCCATGGGACACTTTTCTGGCATGAATATACCTTGTTGGATACATGAATGAATATGAGTGAATTGCAATCTCTCTACCACCTGGATAATTCATATTTCTTTGTATTAAATGTTGATATTTCCTATTTGAAATGTGTTCCATTTGTTTGTTTATGTTTTTTTCAGGGGTTTGGACTTTATAATCTTCCCTCCTTGGAATGAAAATGAAATTAATGGACAGTAGTAGGAAGCTGCTTTATAAATCATTAGACTATTACTGCCAGTTTTCATTGGGAGTGGTTTTTCAGGGGTTTCAGGCATGATTATGATGTAGCCCTACCTGGAAATACTTGGTATTCATTGATGTTCTCCCATGTACTAGTCAGGAACATACTAAACCAAGGTTGTTCCATGTAGTAACCAAAAATAATTCTGCTCAGCTTCCAAAAGCAAACATGTTCAGATATGTCGAGGTGGTACAGTGCTACCTTAAATATTATATACCTTTACCTGGGAATTACATCTCATTGATACAATAGGACTTACTTCTGAGTACTCAAGCATAGGATTGTCTTCCAAATCTGGGGGCTCAGCACTGCATCTGAGTCGGGGGAATTCCATCCTTAGGAGATGCTTGGATGGTCTAAGATCTGCAAAGCTCATGGAGTTGTCATTATCATCATCCCCTAGCCCCAGTGGTTCCACTTCATGTTCTCTAAAGGCCCCTTCCAGGGATGAACATGATGTTCTATGCTTTCTGATTGGCTATAGCAATATTTTGGGACACAAGGCATGAACTACCAAAGGAATATAAATGATCCCCCCCACCCCGCCACTGGGATGGCATGTTTTTCCAGAATCAGAACCACTTCTAATTTGGGCCAATTTTCAGTCAGTTTGGACAATGTGGAGGTGAGTGGTTGTGGGAGGAGCAGGAGGAAAGCAAAATAATCTTTGGGTGGTTTTATGTTGTTTGTAGGAATTCAGAGGCAAAACTCACCTGGATTTATTTGATATCATGGTGGGATGAGCTGCAAAAGTGAGTCTGAGAGCTGTTAGAGGACCACTTGGAGGATGCCTGCATTTTTGTGTGCCAACTACCAGGCCATAGGCAACAATCATCTTCCTCTGGCCTCCTTCCCCTGAGGCATCCATGTAGTGGTTGGAGGAAAGTGGGGATCCACTTAGCAAAGATCACCATTGCCAAATATGTTCTGATAAACGATGCATGACAATGCAGGCTTCCACTGGGACCTCCTCATTCAGCTGCCCCCTGCCACACTCTTTTGGCCTCTATGTGACCATGTTGTGGGGCAGTGAGCAGCTGAGCTAGGACCATCATTGGTCATTGCTTGTCATTTCTTTTGTTCTCTCTTACGGCTGCTGTTAGGATTTGTTCCACTTAATGACAGTTTCTGCATGTATTGAACTTGGTCACTGTGACTATAGTCTCTATGACTATAGAACAAAAAATTTTAAATTTTACTGAGACTAAGGGTTTATATGTAACAATGTATAACATATCAACACACAATACTGTGCAGTCTTCTTCTGTCTGCATCATGCACACCAAAATACTTAGAGTCTGCTTCAGAGGGGAGTGGACTCTATTTCACTGAAAGTTTTTAAAGCAGAGATTGGATGGCTGCCATTTCAGGCAGTGGCGGAGCTTGGAGTATGTGGAAGAGGGCCGGGCTACGGCACGAGGGCATGGCCACTGTGTGTGGGGGCATGGCTGTGTGTGGGGGTGTGACAAGGGTGTGCGGGGGTATGGCTATGGGCTGGGATGTCCCAAAAACATTGCCGCCCAGGGCGAACTGCCTCCATCACCCCCCCCCCATCCCTACGCAATTGTTTTCAGGGATTTCTGAGCCTGGCAAAGTATTGGACTGGGTGGTCTTGGGATCCCTTCCAACTCTGTTTCTATGACACAGATCTGAGGCATCAGTGTCCTCAAACCCTAAAATATTGAGAATCTAGTCTAAATAAAAATTACAGAAAAAAAAAGAACCTCATTTTGTGGATGCTGCTTATTTAATGATGATTCTGAATCATAATGCTGTTGTATGCCTTTCCTCTTCAGATTTTTCTCCTGTTGTTGTTGTTGTTGTTGTTGTTGTTGTTGTGTGCTTTCAAGTCCTTTCCAATTGATGGAGATCCTAAGGTGAACCAATCATGGGTTTTTCTTGGCAAGATTTGTTTAGTGAGGGTTTGCCTTTGCCTTCATCTGAGGCACACAAAGTAAATACAGCTATTGCAAGCTACTGCCCTCCTCACTCCAGGAGGTACACCTACCATTGGCTCAGTTTCCCAGGTCAACTGAGGACACTCCAGTCAACTTTTTACCATGATATGGAATATCCAGTCAGGCCAGCACGACAGGAATCACAGTGCATTCAGGCACTGTCAGAAGGAAGGCAGATTACTTTGCTCATCCACTACTATCTAGTTAGCCTTGACTCTGAATACTTTTACAAGCACAATATCTGCTCAGAGGTCCTCCTACTATGTTGAGTGGATCTTCCTTCCAAATAAGGGTGCCTGATTGCATGCAGCCTTCATTATCAAGATTAATTCTAAATCATGGTTTTCAAAGTATTTATTGATGGATTTTAATATCTATAAGTTTATATGTTCTTACAACTGATGTTATGTGTTACATTACTTATTGTTGTTCCCCGCCTTGATCAAAGGCCCCCTCCCTAATCTGCAAACCCCAGGATGTTGAAAGTGGAGTAATAGCACTGTTAACAGTATAGTGCAGAAATGGCATTAAGAGAACACTAATGGGTCAAGTTGCTTGCTTATAGAGCCTGAGAAATGAGTGATTCAAAGGTCTCCCACAACTAAAGGGGCTCTACATTTTGACCACAATTCCAATATGCATTATCAAGAATCACAAACACTAGATAAAAGTAGCATAATATTTCTTGTACGTTAGGGAAAAAAACAAAACAAAAACACAGCTCTGTTGCCTTATCAGCAAAAAGCTATTCCTTTATTTACTATAAATGCTGCTGCAATAGGAGTGTCTACGGTAAACAGTATTACAAAGCCTGAGAAAAAGAAATAAAGTGATTGCATTGTGCCAGGCCCATTCATTCCAAGAAAATCAAACACCTACATTAAGATAAAGCATTATTGATTGACAATACACATACCCTGCCCTCTAGTGCATAGGAGGCGGGTAACTGTTCTCCAGCATTTTTAAAGGCTGGGATGACAGCTTTGTCTGCTGTTTTGTTTTTTGTTTTTTTTTAAAAAAATCATCTTGGATGGACAAATTGAAAACTAGTTTTTTATTTCACATAACCAATGGAACAAGCTCATCCCAGAGAATTTCCAGTGTGACTTACCAAAACTGTAGAAAGAGGCAAATGTCAGAATCTCTGTGTTTCCAGCATGGTTAAATTCCTGTTAAAGGACCTTTTCATGTATTACACCTGTTAAAAATGTGCATTTAAGGTGTTACTTGAAAAAAAAATTACACCTAAAGATTATAAAATCTGAACGCAACAAACTGGTATTTCTGGCTGTAGCATGAAAGAGAGCACACACATATAGAGAGAGAGAGAGAGCATGCGAGTGTGTGTGTGTGTGTGTGTGTGTGTGTGTGTATCTCCAATCAGTTTACTGATCAAAGAACTGGAACTGACAGCATCTCTCTGAGCGTACATTCAGTGACCAACCCAGATTTGTTGTCATATGTTGTTGCAAAGTGATTTTTCCTTCAGGAGTCTGCAAGCATAAACACATTTTAAAATTCATTTAGGCAGAGGGAAAATTTATTTTGTGTTCGTTTCAACTACACATATCTATCTGTCTTATGATATACTACAGCATGGTCACAATAAGCTGTTTCTCATGTCATCTATGCCAGATTTTAAATCTTTTCTGCCCTCACTCTGTTCATAAATTTCCAGAGAGGTCCAGTTCATTCTGTTGTAGCAAGAATGGCAAAGAATCCTATGGCATTAGTCTACCAGTTCCAGGAACTTTACAATACATTTCTTAATCATTAAGGTGCCACAGAACTCTAGGTATTTGTTTTTCATTCCTAATATTGTTTCTTGAAAGCTGTAAGTAGGAAGATATTCTTGCAAATTTAAACAAGTGCATGTGTTTGTTTCTCTTTTCTGTATTTTATCTGGCTCTTGGGGTAAGCATATTGAAAGCTGGCAAAATCTCCTGAGATATTTCTGTAGTCCTTTCAAAATACTTTAGCCAGTTTCTAGGTGCATGGAATCAACTGCTGAATTTTAAGTCAGCATTTATGTAGATCTCATTGGTTCAATCCGTCTACTCTAATTGGAACCAGGGACTGGATTTAGGGTGGTAATGTCTCTAAAAATTGGTTTGAATTACAGTTCAGGTAAACTCAGAGCTCAGGGTATATGGAAATTGCTTGGGAAATCTCACATAATTTGTTGGTCTGTAAACTGCTACAAGACTCATTATTTGTGTTGCAAGATGGAAATGAGAACTTTCCTTCTGAAAATGATCCAGAAGATGTTTTGCATGAGAGAATTACTACTATAGGCCATGTTTTGATACTAACTGAAACTGGAAATATGGTTTAAAAACTTAAATTTTCCATCTGAATTACTGAATGATAGCTACTTTATTGTACCGTAATAACAAATGACAGTTTTCTGCTTCATTTGTTGTTGTTGTTGTTGTGTGCCTTTAAGTTGTTTCTAGAATCACAGAATCATAGAATCATAGAAATGTAGAGTTGGAAGAGACCACACAGGCATCCAGTCCAACCCCCTGCCATGCAGGAACACCCTCAAAGCACTTCCGACAGATGGCCATCCAGCCTCTGCTTAAAAACCTCCAAAGAAGGAGACTCCACCACACTCCGAGGCAGCATATTCCACTGCCGGACAGCCCTGACTGTCAGGAAGTTCTTCCTGAGGTTCAGGTGGAATCTCCTTTCCTGCAGCTTGAATCCATTGCTCCTTGTCCTGGTCTCTGGAGCGGCAGAAAACAAGCCCTCTCCTTCCTCTACATGGCATCCCTTCAAATAGTTAAACATGGCTATCATGTCCCCTCTTAACCTTCTCTTCTGCAGACTAAACATACCCAGCTCTCCAAGTCTATCCTCATAGGGCAGGCCTCTCACCATTTTGGTCGCCCTCCTCTGGACCTGCTCCAGCCTGACCATGTTCTTCTTGAATTGGGGTGCCCAGAACCGGACACAGTATTCAAGATGAGGTCTAACCAAAGCAGAGAAGAACAGTACCTCCCTCGATCTAGACACCATACTCCTATTGATGCAGCCGAGAATTGCATTGGCTTTCTTGGCTGCCGCATCACACTGCTGACTCATGTTCAGCTTGTGGTCTATTAAAACTCCTAGATCCCTTTCACACGTACTGCTATCCAACCACGTGTCCCCCATCCTATATTTCTGTATTCCATTTTTTTCTACCTAAGTGTAGGACCTTACACTTCTCTCTGTTGAATTTCATTTTGTTAGCTTTGGCCCAGCTCTTTGCCCCAGGCTCAGTTTCTGACCCTAAGGCAAACCTATCACAGGATTTTCTTGGGCTGACAATCTGTGACACATCGAAGGTCACCCAGTGGGTTTTCATGGCTGAGCAGGGAATCAAATCCTGGGCCATTTCTGCAATAGATTGTTACAGCGCTATGATTCCACTTTCAACCTCCTGTGGAATCCTGGGGTTTGTAGTTTCAGGAGGGGCCAGAAACTGCAAACCCCAGGATTCCATAGGAGGTTGAAAGTGGAATCATAGCGCTATAACAGTCTAGTGCGGAAATGGCCCTGTTCTTCAGGGTTGTAGGCTAGCACTCAAACCGCTACACTACACTGGTTCATTTGATAGGATAGATTTGATAAGGCATGATCAGTAAATTTAGTGAATTGGAGGGTGTCTCTGCATTGTACAGTTAAAATGTTTTGATACCATGTCAACTGGTGTGACTCTATTTTATGGAATACCAGGATTTGTAAGTGGCGAGGTACTTGTATGCCCTCCTGTAGAGCTTTTGTCTTATTATCTGAATCCTCAGCACTAGAATTCTCTGGGAGAGACTTCAAAGTACCTTACCAAACTCTAAAGCCAAGGATTTCATATGATAAGAGCAAGAATAATTAAAGTGGTATCTACCTGATGTAATTGTGCTATGTGGACAGTGTCAAAAAAGAACTTTTCTTTGATGATATGGTAAGACTACAAGTTCAAGTTCCAATAGATCATGTGTTTAATTCTTAAAAGTTTTGGATTAAATCCTTGTCTATTCAACCATGTTACAACTGATTTAGGATTGCCACCTCTTTCCTTCTGAGAAGATCCTCATCTTTAACAGCTATGTGACAGGAAAATGTGGCATAGTCTTCTCCATGGCAGGAATAACTCTACCTATTGAATTTGGCTAGTGTTGATAGGGGAGAATTTTGTTTTAGTGTCTTTTTGAAGAATTTATCAAAATTCCCAATTTCTTCAAACTTAGGTTGACACTGTGTAAAAAAAAAAAAATCCAAGTGTGAGAAAAACAGAGATGGACAGAGAGAATCTGGGAGAGCAGATGGTTTGGGGTTTGCTAGAACCACAAGTGGCCACTAGGGGGCTCATGGTTTGAATTGGAGGGAGAGAGCACTTTATTCTGTCACTTGAGGACTGAGCCCCGCCCCCCGCCCCCCCCTTTAGACCACAAACCATCCTTGCTGGCATCTCTGTTTAAAAATAGCTCATAGAACAAGGCTGGGATCTTCTCAAGATCTTGAAAATCCAAGATTATGCTAGGCTGAACAGGGTAATAGCAGAGATGAAGACTTGAGTCAACCGATTCAGACTCAAGTCAGACTTAAGTTGCTTCAGTAATTCGACTCAGACTCAACTCAGCAAGAAATGATGCAGTGACTCAGCTCGACTTGAGACTTGTATATTTTTAGTGACTGACTTGCTGACCTTGGTTCAATAACATAGCACATTCATCTAGAAACTTTATGACTTTGAACAACATTTCAGTCTGTTTTTGGCCGCTGGTCACATCACGATGTGTCTCAAGCCCAAAGTGTGGGCACATTTCTCAGAGGGGAACAGCAGTGTTAGGCAATGAGCTTGAGGCAGGCTTGAGATCTGCTCAGCAGCCTGTCCCTGTTGCATATCAAAGGAGCCTTCTAAAACTTTTCCTAAGAGCATAAGACAAGACTCGCCTCCAGAGTGCAGGTTGCATTTCTCATAGGGGAAAAATAAATGTGTTAGGCAACAGGCCTGAGGAGGAAGGATCCTTCCTTCTAACACTTTTGAAACTTCAGTAATGGGGAGTAAGAAGGATCTTACTCCTCACTTTTGAAAAAGCTTCCAGCTTCAGAAATGGGAAGTAAGAAAGATCCTATTCCTCATTTCCAAAGCTTCAGATTCTTTTATGCCTACTGGCACAAAAGCTTCCAGCTTCGGGAAGAGAGAGTAACAGGATCCTATTCCCCCCTTCTGAAGCTGCAGATGGCAAATCGCAAATGTGGAAGGCCGACTCTGCTTGTATTGTTAGAACTGATTTTATGCAACTCTGACCAGAAATTCTGGAATATAGGTTGGGGTATAAAGTTGGCTCCCAGACTTGAGATTTGACTTGAGACTTGACTTGAAAGTATCTTTAAGAACTTGAGACTTGACTTGAGACTTGGAGTAAAAGATTTAAATATATCACTAGACAATAGTCTGATCATTAGAAGACAGCTTCATGCATATCCTTATTGTAAGATCCTGTCAAATAGAGACTGATATTGTATTGTATTATACAATCACGCAGCTTAATTATATAATAGGCTGCTCTGCTAAAGGTGATAGGTCCTTGGACTATGTCCCCTTGAGTTCTATGCTGGGAGAAAGGTGTTACAGGTATATCTCACTTAGCAAAGCAGATGTATTCCTAGGCAATACTTCTGTAATAGAAAATTTGGTACCAGAGGCAGAAATAACATGGAACAAATACAGATAGGTTTCTACACCATAAAAAAGAAGACTAGATCAACATGTTTCAGCAAACATTTTATTCAAAGCAAATTCAAAGTAAAGTGAAACAACCAGGTCAAGTAAGCCATCTGTAAGTGAACAAAAACATTTTGAAATTTCTAGAGACTACTTAAAAATTTCTTCTAAAATGTATCCCAGAATGACTTTTTCTTTCACCAGCTTCCACCTTATTTATGATTTCCATTTTGGTAGTAGTGCTTATAGAACTATGCTTTTAAAACACATATTGAAGGTAGTTGGTGAAGTAGGCTAATTTGTTTCCCCATTTTGTCTCTGTTTTGGTGTTCATATATTTTCAGTAAGGGATTCTGGAGGCAGCTGCTGGGTACCTTACCTGCTGTAGGTGGGCACACACAGCTATAATAAAATTGGCTAGAGTAGAATATTGCTGTCTCTCAGCTCAAACTTTATTGCATTGTTTACTGCAATAAACACGCTGTTACAACCTAGCATCAAAAGTGTTTCTCCAGCCCTCCTTCACCATCCTTCTAATGTGAATAGTGCTGAAAAATGTCCACCTAGAAAGAGGGCAAGGAGGGCTGGGCAGGTGTAATAGGTGTAAAAAGGAGCTTCCTTGTCAGAGATGTTGTTAATGCCTGAATATTAAATATACCTGAATATTAAATAAATAAATAAATATGTAAATGAATAAAATTTTTGTTTTTTAAAGTTTTGTTAAGTAGAAGAGTGGGGGAAAGTGACCGGTGTATTGAAAATTCAAGATTTCAAGATATATAAGACAGAGAAAAAGGGGGTTATGGTTCTCAATATAATGGTTCTTCCAGATGCAATCATATGGGAATCACTCCTGAGAAAAAAGGAAAGACAGAATTAAGTTCCTACACTATGAAGCAAAACTGTGCATGTTTATTGTGGCAGTGTACAGTTTACTTCACATGGAGCTGATAGGCACCACAATTCTGAATGATTTTTTATGAATACAAGATTAACAAAGACTATTTATGCAACATTTTAAATTAATTTAGAAAGACTGAACCACCCTGTTCCTCCTTGCACTTTTCTAGAACCGTTAGCAAGAAATCGCATTGGCTGTTATGAATTTTGTACACAGAACCTTCATGAGCTGTTCAACTCAGCAGCAGGAGTCCCGTGTAAAATAGTTGCCTCTCACAGAGAAGGTGATTGCCTGGCAAGTGACTGGAACTCTAACATACTGTTTGGTGGCATTGCATTATTATAAACATCGGTGCTTTGTATCTGTAGACCGAGGCTGCAATCCTAAACCCACTAACTTCAGATTAACCCCTCCACACTGAATTTACTAATATATAGGATTGTGTTGCAAAGTCATTGAGAGTTCTTTCTGTGTGGGAGAGAGTGAGAGAGAATGAGAGAGAAAGAAAATGTTGGAAAAATAAAATGCGTGGACTCTTACAGAGAGAGATAGAAAGAGATCAAAGATGTGGAAACTCCTTAGGCTTCAATTATGTGTGGCATATGAATATACATTTAAAAATACACATACACAAACAAATGTACCACTTCTGTGGGGAAAAGAAAGGAGAAACAAGTCTTGGATGGACTGTGATTTGGAGTGGAGAAATGCTACGAAGAAATGATGCACTCTTTCTTCCACTCTCTTGTTTTCTGGTGAATTGTGTTTAGCCTGTAGATGACAGATGAAATTCATTACACACAAAAAAGAGGTCTCCCATTTCCAGCATAGCAAATCAAAGTTCATATCTTTCCCCATAGAGTTACTCTGAATGGTTCAATAACTTTCATTTCCTGCTGTTGTTTTCCTCCTCTCATAAAGCAACCCAGCGTTTATATTTGAGAGGATAATTTTGGTAGGTAGCATGTTGACTGAATTCTATACACACCCACATACAAAACATCTCACATCACCTCTGTGTTGGTTTAAGTGATGACAATAACAACCAAAAATAAATTATTTCATTCATTCATTCATTCATTCATTCATTCATTCATTTATAGCTGTAGTTAGCAGGTTTCATTTCATTTATTGGTGATGGCTGGGAACGCCTCAATATCTTTTGTTTCTTTTTAAAATGTGTCACAAAACATTTAGCCACTCACTGGGTTGTTTTTTTTTTTTAATAATGTCAAAGCTAAGTAGGTACAAAGGCATTCTTGTAAATATGAGTGTCTTTAAGGGTGGCTGATGCTATATTTTATAGCATGTAAGTTCCCCCCACCAGTTGAAAAATTTAAAATAAATAAACTCAAGGGGCAGGGAGCAGGGTGGTTGTCTATGATCCATCACATTGGGTGCACAAATGAAGACATAGCTACTGCTGCCCCACCCTCGGTCTCCACTATACCACTCTGAATACATCCAGGCTCAGCTGCTTTGCTGTTCATACTTGGGTGAGAGACCACCAGTTAATATTAGGGATCTCCTTGTAGGGCTAGGAAAGAATCTTGCATGAATCTTGCATTGCTACCACCCAGAGGCCATTTCCATACCGGGCTTCTGAAATGGTGCAGAGCGACCTCTCACGGAGGTCTTCTACACCGTAGAGTGGACTGGCGTGGACTACTTTTTGTAGTTCCACACCAGAATCCACTCAGGAGCGGCCGGAACTAGCCACGCTGCGTGTTTTTTAAAAACCTCTTTTTCGAGGTTTTTAAAAAGCACAGAGCGTGCAGCCCCGCGCCGCTCCGTCGCCCGGCTCCGAAGTGGATTTGAAGGCGCGCGCAAGTGCGTGCCTGCAGATCTGCCGGGGGCGGGCTTCCGGCTGGTGAGCTTCTCCGGTTGGTGGAGTTCCAGTTCCACCAACCGGAAGCTGCCATTTGGGACGCCGGAGGACTGCGGAGCAGCGAGCTCGCGCTGCTCCACGTGGCGACGGACTTACCCGGTTTCAGGTAAGCTCCGTTTTGGGGCGTTTGCGCCCGTTTCCCCCCCACACATGTGAAAAGGGCCAGAGTTTAAAGTAATGGGCTAGGACAGAAGTGGGCAAAGTGAAACTCTAGGGCAGGGGTGGGCAAGTGTGCAAATCTAGTGGATCACCTAGTCCCCAGGAGAGATTGGGAGGGCCGCACCCAACAGTACATACCCCATCACCACAAACAAAGAAATGTTAGTCCCCCAATCCCCTGATTGTCCTCTAGGGTCTGCAGGTACAATTTTTGCCTCATTTTAGTCACCCCGGGCCATTTCAGCCCCAGGAGAGACTGTTATTTAAAAACATGAAGTGACTAGAAATCACTTCCAGTTTACTTCCAACTTTTAAAAAGGCCTTGGTCCAAAAGGGCCCAGCCTTCCTGTATGGCACAAATCCCTCCCCTGAATCCACTATAGGGCATTTTGGTTGAATTTTTTTTAAAAAAACCATTTTATTCCCCTGAGGGGACCCTGGGGTCCACAAAAAGGCTTTGGGGGCATTTGCCTCCCTGCTCAAGGGTGACCTGTGCCCCCCCAGCTGTTTTTGCCACCCTCAGTATCTCAGACTCCCTGGAATATCCTTTTCTACACAACCCCTCCCAAAAAAGATGAATTCTTCTCCTAGAAGTTTCTGTGCACTAATATACAAATATGCCTGTTTTTCAAAACCAGAAGTGGATTTCTGGGTACTTCTGAGTTTTTTTAGGTTTTTTTTTTCTTTTTTAATAATTTGCCTGTTTGTTTGTTGCCGTTTTTTTCACAGTCCATGAGGCGCAGGGCAGAAAAAAGCTTGTGGTCTGTTTCAGTATAAAATAGCTCCCTGTTTTCCTAAGCTCACAAGCCATTTAATTCTCTTCTCCATCTTTCAGAAGCAGTCCACTCCTAGGACCGTGAGTAGGTAACAGGTGTTTTGTGCATGAGAGACCAACAACACCAACGTAATGCAGGCAGTTTAATGAGGAAAGGGCTTTTCTTGTAGAACATATTTTTAAATTAATAATTAAAAAAAACTCCCCTCTCCAGCTTAACACTGCAGACCTTTTAAACACTCACACTACTATTATTATTGGAATACATATCCCATGTTCTTAATATGGAAGCGTAAATCTAGGTCAGCATTTTCAGTAAATGCCATAAATTATGCATTCAGTCAATTATTTTCACAGAGTATTTTGTAGCACAAATTCCTTCTACATGCTCCTCGCCCTGCTTCAGCAGTCAAAGAAGAGAAATCTTTGCTTGACAGTGGTGGGGACTGCCAAGCAAAGAACTACAAATTTTAGAGAAATATTTAAGATAAATGCATTCTCCCAGAAAAGGGAAAGAAGATAGTACAATTAAAAAAAAATCACAGACAAGACTCTCTTAAATGTATGTTTTATATTACTTGCCAGAGACAACATGTGAACAATCTCTTTGGCCTAGATCCAACAGTTAATCCCAACTACAGTAAACCAATTCTATCAACTGCTGAAGGGTATGTCAGTTCTAAGAGTTCAAGATAATAATATAGTTTTACAGCCTAAATGACTGATGTGCTTCTTTACATAGAAAGCCTTCCAAAGTAGCAGCAGTTTCTGTTGCCCAGGAAAGCCATAATGCTATATTATTTTTTTTCAAGTGGAATGTATGCAGAAGTCAACGGTTCTCAAGCTTTAGCCCTCCTGGTGTTTCAGAATTTAACTCTACCAGTGGATACAATCAGTGAATTCTGGGAACTGGAGCCCAAAGCATTAGGAAAGCTAAAGGCAAAGAACCACGGCTATAACTGCTACTTGTAGTTTGATTTTAAAACTTTACATTTGCCCACTTAATTTTAGTGTTTTTTTTACAATAACATTTGTCACTATATCATTTCTTATAGATGTTTATTTAACTTTTGCCCTTCCAACCTTTTGATAACTTTCTACAAGTACACTGTTTGATACAAAATTTTTTTCCAGTTTTACTGCGCTACAGAATATGAATTGGTCCAAATATAGTGCAGAATACAGGATCTGCACATTTCTGCCTCTTTAACTCAATAAGCAGGTGGATATAGGATATTGTTATAGTAATGAACATACTTATAATTGGAATAATTGCCACATTGTGGAAGTTGTCTTTTCCAAAATTAATATTTTCATTTTGTAGTTCATAGTATTTTCCATTTCTGGAAAAGTAGTGTCTTGAATTCAAAGGCCATTTCCACACTAGACTGTTATAGCGCTATCATTACACTTTCAACATCCTATGGAATCCTGGGGTTTGCAGTGTCGGAACTGCAAACACCAGGATTCCATAGGACGTTGAAAGCAGGATAATAGCACTGTAACAGTCTAGTGAGGAAATGGCCCAAGGGACCTGAAACTGCTTAACTTTGGCTAACTTGTGCCCAATTATGCAATCTATTTTGGTAGAAGGGGATGCATGCTGAATCCATCTTAGGTGAGAGTATGCCACATAGAGAAGATGTTAAAAAAGATAGTGAATGGCTGCTTCAGTGCACTGGATACTTCTGGGTCACCATAGAAAATAATTGATTATATTTAGAGACCAATTCAAACAGTTTCTTACACTGTGATGTGTGGGTAAGAACTCTGTATCACTGCCTGCACAGCAGTTTTTCGTTGTTTTATTTTCAAATAAGAAAAAAAATGTGTGTGAAGTTGAATTTATGCAATACGGTATGTTCATAGGGTTGTGTTTGTCTCTGGCAGTCATTTAACAGGCTTGGAAAATATGTCTCTTCCCTCCCCATATCTACTTCATGTCCATAGGATGAGGAGGAAGAAAAGTGAATCTTGGCTGGTGAGGAGGAAGTAGTCATCTGAGTCTATTCAAAGAGTTAGTGGGCGGGTGGATGAATCTTCAGAACAAGTCTTGTGGGGCTCTTACCACTCAGAAAGCTCCTTTTTTATTTCGTTGCTTCCTAGTCTTTGAATATTTTTTCCATCCTTTCTTTTTTAGGAATCTTTGTGTTCACTTAACGGGGCTTAATGTATGTATTTCCTTTTCAATTGTATGTAAATTTTATTTATTGTTTTTTTTTAATTTGCTCCATTCTGTAATATTTCATTTGTTGTTTTACCATTGCTTTCACAGCAGTCGCATTATTAACAGCTTCAGCTAGTGTAATAATCTGATTGTTGTTGTTCTTATTTGAATGTTGTATGTTCTGTAATTTTACTGTTTTGTAAAAATGTACCTGGAAGTAGGCAAAATTCATAATAACCTACCTGCTGATTTGATACCTCCCTGCCCTTAGAAACAGTTACATGGTTCCTGACCTCAGCCTCCTTGGCTGCTTTTTCTTTGGCTGAAGTGACAAGAAACAAATTGGAAGTTTTAGCATGGAGCATGGAGGCCTGAATATTGTAGAAGGATGCTCTAATCTTTGCACTTTGAGCCATGTAGCCTCCCTCTTTTTTGACTAGAAGCAGGAAGATGTAGGATGGGGAGGAGGACAGATTTGCTTGGATTTTTTAAAAATCAGTTTTGTTTCGTGAACAGGGAGGTACCCATATGTATGTGAGAATGTGCCAATACATGGAGGTGTGTATGTCCTGCCCTGTTCCTACCCTGTTTGGATGTGAGAACCAGCCGCCAGTTCTGCTGGAGTGTGGCTTCTGACAGATTTGAACTAAATGTGGACGTCAGAAGAAAAAGAGTTCCTTGATCCTCCTGAAATATCCCCCTGCTGCAGTAGTCAAAAGACCCATCACTTCTCCATACCTCCTCCATGTCTGCATTTTGTTACCGTTCTTAAAATATCCAAGAAGATTCTTTACTTTCAGATTTAGGTTAAATTATGCACTTTTGTACTTTACACAGGAGTGTTTGACAGCCTGAGTGTAGATCAAATGTGCCTTAGTTTTTGACCAATCCAAATGGTCCATACTTTTTCACCATCCAAGGCAGGGCATGTTAAGGGCACTACACTTTCCTCCCACCCCATGGCCACCACCTCTCTTGCTCTGACAATAAGACAGATGGGGAGCTTTATACAAAATGGTGACACCAACAGAAACAGCCAGTGCTGCTCTCCACTGAGCCGGCCAGAACCAAATGCCTGGCTTTGAAGTACCTTTTTACAGCCAGGTATTGTGGCAGAGTACTCTGGAAGTTCGTTTAGGTCACCATGGCTCAGCCAACAAGCAAGGCAGCCTGCCCACAGCACTTTGCTCTAGGATCCCTCAGACCAGACAGTTGGGGCCTCGTTGGTTACAATAGTTTTTCCATGGTGGCACTACCATAGCTGGAAACCGGCTAGCACAATTCTCTGGAGCCTATTTCTTCGAGAGCCAGGCTCCCCAGCTGTGGTATTTGCCAGGACATCAGCGAGGAGCTTCTTTGCTGGAGGGTTGATTAGCTATTGATTAGCTATTCCTCAAACTCCAGACCTTGTGGTGGCTGTCCCTCTGCCTTATGAGTGGGGTGGCCCTGTGGATAATCATTTCAAAAACAGTGCACTGGAATTGCGGCAAAACTCTATCACAGAGAACACATACTGAATGTATCGAATTTATTGCATTTTATAGTCCTAATGATTTTTCTGCTACCTATAAAAAAGTCTAATTTCCAATATGCAGTTTTTTCTTTGTAAAGCTCCTGTGTCTAATCACACTGTGTCAGAGCTGTATCTAATTATGACTGTATAGATATGTGCTTTTATACCACTTGAGGTGATTTAACAACTTAAAACCTTATATAGGATTTTGCTGATTGAAATCACAAAGTCATAGAACAATGGAGGAAATAATGTGAGTGGCAATACAGCTTTGCCTGTGTTAACCTTCAGTCTGGTTGTTTTATTAATGCAGTGTTTGAGTTTATTTTGTGGCTAGATGCAAAATTAAATTATATGATGATGTACTGAATTGTTGCTAACATTTGTGCTATAAAATGATAGAAGAAGGGCATGGCTTTTTCAGTGAATTAATACTGCTAAGTAAACCACTTCTAAGAAAGTGATGTTTACAGAGCTATTAAAATAGTTTCCATTTAAAACATCCCTATGAAATTAGTGGTAAAATCCAACAAATTTCCCCATTAACAGAAGTGTTCCCTTCCACAGAACTGCAAGAAGATGCAATTCCTTACCTGCAACAGATCCCTCCCTTCCCCCATGCACCTTCAAAATCTGTTCCAGAGGCAGGGAGAGAAAGAGAAAAAGAAAGCGAGAGGGAGAGGGAAAGAGAATGGCCATTTCTGCCCTACATGGTTATAGTGCTATTATTCTACTTTCAACATCCTGTGGAATTCTGGGGTTTGTAGTTCACTGAGGCCAAAGAGCTCTCTGGCTGAGAATTCTAAATGCCCCTCCCTAAATTGCAAACCCCAGGATTGCATAGGATGTTGAAAGTGGCATAATTGCACTATAAACAGTGTAGTGTGGAAATGGCTAATGTCTTGCCATGTGAAGAGATGCAGTGCAAACTACCTAGGGTTCCGTTCTGTGTGAGTGCAGCCACTACCCATATATCTCTCATGTGAATAATAATCTATTATTCACCATCCTGGTATAACACTATTTTCGTCTTCAAATTAATGCAAAACAGGGATTTGAGATGGCAGGCTGATGAAATTTCTGCAGGCTCCTAATACCGGTTCTAAACAAAGTACAATCTTTTTCTTGCGGCTGTCAACGTTATGCCATTCTTTGTGTTGTGTTTTTAAGAGACAAGTCCAGAACAACTAAACAGTTCTACATCTTCCTCTCAGATGGCCTGCAGCATGGGCTTGACTCTTACAGAGGCACCAAACATCACTTTCATTTAGCGCACAAGTCTACTAAACGTAGGCTGAGAAGTTATTCTGTGTACAGTGTTTCATTTGAAACAACATCAGGATTCTTTGCCCACATGGCTTTCTTTGAGAAGGCATATTACTGGTGGTATACCAATCTCCCAGGAACATGCTGACAAGATGAATAGCTGTTGGGAGGAAATAATCATTTTCAAAATCTTTTTACCACGGTATGTTATTTCCTTTGCTGTAGAAAGTGGAATCCGCCTTGATCTGTTGCCGAATTTAGAAGACAAAAGATTAAGATTTGAATTAATGGTTAGGTCACTTTCTTGTTTACATCAGAAAACAGAACAACAATGTTCTGAGTAAAGATAATTCAAAAGAAGGTGAATCAACTACATCTTGGCAGCTTCCCCACTACCATATCATGCTAAAGGTACAAGATGGAGGGAGAAAGAAGGGCTCTCATTATATGTCTTTCAGCCTGAGGATCAACACCAATGTGGAAACTGATGGGCAATTAAGGAAGTAATTCTCTGCTAATTTTGTTCTGAAAGGAAGCAACAAGCAATTTTAGCAGTTTTCTTCTTGCTGTGAGAAAGCATTCAAAAACTACATAGGGTAATGCACTTTTCAAAGACTATTCACAGTTCGAGACTTATTCGGAACAAAATTGACGTGGTATTTTTGCACAGAAAAGAGCATTTTCTATGCAGAAAACAGCAGTAACTGGGCAGATATATGCAAAAAAACAAAACAAAAACCTACTTCCTGCCACAAATATTCTGTAGTTGGGGACTTCTATTATGCAAAATTTGCACATATTTTAAGGGACAGAAAACAGCATCTTCTGTACAGGTAACAGCATATTCTGCATAGAAACTAACACCTCTGCATGCGAATGCGCATGCGCACACACACACAGCGAGAAATTTGCTCAGAATAAGCCCCAAACTAAGAAAATTCCTGTCAGTCCTGGTTTCTCCTCATCATTGTTTCCTGATACACAAGAAACACATTCTTGACCATTTTTGTATATTCTCCTGATCACTAAAGAATATATTTGGACTTGATTTATTTTAGGTGGTGGTTGAATATCAAAGGATCAGGTTTCATCTGAACTTCAGAGGACCTCTACAAGGCTCTGAATTACTTTTGGGTACAGGGTTCAGCTCCTGGAAGTTTGAACAAAAACTCAAAGTATATTCATTGTCATGGAAGCCATCATCCACCACTTTATGTTGATTTGTATTCAACCAATTGAAAAACAATAGAATGCAAATCCTGGAATGGTACTTTAGGATGGTAATGTCTTCTGTCGATCATTTGGGGTGACAGTTGGGCAACTCAACATCATTACTGGTGACCCAGGTTAAAAAGTAACACATTGAATTACCTTCCTTTATCTTGTTCCTGTTCCTGGAGGAAGGGAAGGAGTATCACCAGCACTCGGCTTACTTTAAATAAATGGAGTGGCCAGAGGTTTTTCCTTTTCTATTCTATACTTGAAAACAAGCAGCATATGTCTCTAAATTTGCTTGTTGTATCAAAAAAGCTGAACAGATTAGAGCAATGTGACACTCTGGGCACCACAGGAAGTGTCACTGGCAGGCAGCCTGCCACACTTCCTACAGTGGCCAGAGTGGGTCTAACACAGGAGTAGGAATTATATATGGTGCTTGATGGTCTCATGTAGTACTTGGGGCCCCTGGATCCCACCAATGCAGCCTGCAAAAATCAGTGTTTCAGTCCTAAATGACACTCTGTGCATGACATAAGTTTTAAAATCCTATCTTCTTCCCACTACAAATGAGTGAAAAAGTGCTCCTGAATACAACTGGGAGTGATGAACATCACTTCTGTTCATGCAAGATGGTGGCTGCAGCGGTATGCTAATGGAGTTGGCAGGTGCTAGAAATGGCCACCTGGCTCCAAGCCTGTGTCCGCTCTTGCTCTATTGTGTAGAATATATTAAGTCTATAGATAGTAGTATCACACCACTGTAGCTGCTTTAGTTTTTCAGTTTAGCCAGCAGCATTCAGAGACTTATTTTGCTCTGAGCGGGGTGTGACCCTTCTTTTCAAATAAAAGGTGAGGGAGAGGACTCATCTACATTTCATCTATTTAGGGTAAGCATTGGCAACATGGTTCCCTGTCCCCAGTGAACCCCAGCTTTGGGGCGAAAGAGGGATATAAATAAAGCAAAATAGTATATGTCAGGAATTTCTCCCTGCCGGCCCACAGCCAGCAAGGGAGGAGATAGGTCAGGAACTCTTGGGGAGTCCGAATATACCAAACACCAGGAAAACACAAGCTGAGCCAGGTCAAGGTCCAGTCCAAAGGTTCAGGAGGCAGAGATCCATCCGGAGGGTTTCAGGGAGCAGAAGACACAAAGGTTGTGAGGCCTTGCTAATAATTTGCTGCAAGCAAGGAGCAGCCATGCCGGCAGACTTAAATAGCCCCTGTGAGCAGGTGCTGCTTGTTATTGTTTCCTCGGTCTACTCCAAGCAGCCTCCCTCTCAGCAGCCTGTTTCAGCCTACTGCGTGACTGAGGGCTGATGGGCACAGCTGGCTGCCACTCCTCTGCATCACTGCTGGTTCCCTGTCCATCATGAGCTGGCTGGGCAACTCAGTCTCTGTTTGACCTTCTAGTGCAGGGGATGTTTGCAGGTTGACTTGCTCAGTCACTGGCTCGGCCCCCTCCACAATCAGTCACTCCTCTATCACAGCATCATCATCTTTCGCACTATATTAAACATTACAGCAGTGGTTCTTAACATGGAGTCCAGGGGCCTTTGGGGGTCCATAGAGCCCTCACAGGGGGTCCACATAGGATTACCATTCGTCCCAGAAAACGGGGAACATTTCAGCTTTAAGGGACTGAAAAAAAGGCCCAGCTGGTTGTGGGCAGCTGATGTAGGATGTCCTGGATTCCTCAAAGGCGGTAGTGATGATGGTGGCAGCAATGGCGGCAACATGCTGATGGGCATCTTATGCTGCGCTGGAGGCTTTGGGCGCTACTGCGTGGGTGCACCGCAGAGTCCAGAAGGCAGGAGGCTGAGAAGAGAGCCCAGAAGATGAGGGAAGACACCCAGTACAGGCCTTGTGTGGTGAGTGCGGAAATGCTGTTTTGAGCCCAGGGCCAGGCAGTGTGTCTGAGTTTGCTTCCAAGCAGCCACGAGCATAGAAAGGAGTCCCTGTACTCTTGTGGCTACTTGGAAGTGAAGTGGTGAGGGTCTCAGTGCTCCTTTGGAAGAAAACACAAAAGAAACACTTTTTCCCCTCTGAAGGAACACCAAGACAGTAGAGAGGGTAGGGGCTTTCAAAAGAAGCACTTAACCTTTCTATTCTTTCAGTGCTCCCTTGGGGGAAACAGCTTTTCTTTCACGCTTTCTCCCAAAGCAGGATCGAGACCCTTACTTTTTGGGCACTGCTTTGGGGGAAGGAAAGGGCAAAATAAATTATTCTTTAGGCCTGGCTCCCATTCTTAACTTCCCTGTAGAAAATTTTGGTTTATTCTACTCTCCTGGCACTTGAAGGATCTCAGCATGCTACTCCACAGACTGTTATAACAAGACTCCTTTCCTTTGCATTGTCTACAGGAAGAATAAGAGATGAGGGTGAGCAACTAATGAGCAATTTTAAACAAATATTTGAATATTTAAATAGACATTTGACTTTTTAAATCTAAATGTATATATTTAAATCTTGAGTTAAGTCTTGGCCAACAAATTATATTTAAAGAGGGTCCCGGTAGAGAAAAGGTTAAGAAACACTGCATTACAGCACAAGAAATAGTTTCCTCATGCCCACTCAAGAAAGAAACACCATTGCATTTAACTGGACACAGGGCAGCATTGGTACTCATTAGCTGGGAAAGTAACATTGTTACTTGTAACATGTGAACTCCAAGCTTTGGAAGAACATTGCTTGGATTAATAAATATGGTGCTCGCAATTAAGTGCCTCTATAGGAGTCCAAGCTGACCTCTGCCACTGTTGTGCCTCTGGTGCCTCAGAAGCTAGGGTCCTAGCTAGGGAGAAAGATGAAGATCAGTAAAGTAATCTGTCAGTCTGTCAGCCAGTCAGTCAAATAAAACTCATGTGTCAACTTTGGTATAACACCATGTGTATAAACTTCAGCAAACAAATGCTTGTCATCAGTATCAAGACATGAGGCTTTGGGTTACATAACTTTGCCCAGAGAATTATGACTACATAAGTGAGGGTTTGGGAGAGGGGGGACAATTCCACAAATAAACACCAGGACAGCAGTTTTCAAAAATAAGAAAGAGCAAGTATCTGAGGGCAGGGGAGGGGAGAGAATATGTCAAAAGAGGTTACTAGTAACATATCTTCTTAGAATCCTTGCAGTTCCTTTGCTTCAGAAATCCACAAAGAAATGATCCTCATCTCTTCTTGCAACTAGGTTTGGAAAGACAACACATTTCACCCAGGTAAGCAAGAAGGAGGTCAAGAAAGGAAAAGTGGCTGACCTCTGTGGGGTGGGGGGCTATGACTCAAAACAGGACTTGCACTTCATTGATCCTTTCCATCCAATCCTCTACTCCCACAAATACACAGGAAGTGCAAACACCTGGATGACCATGGCCACAGAGGATTTCCCACTTTCCATTCCTACTGCCATACAGGGAACTCTTTACAGACTTAACTAACTTATTAAGCTGGTGGCAGCACTATCCTCAATGGCGCAATCACTAAAAACATATCCTAGTCAAAACTTATGACTGCCATCAAGATTCAGGTAAGTATATATTTATTTTTCTGGGTTTTGTATTCCTTGTGACAGGTTAACAAACAGGAAGTCAGACCATATGTAACAGAATATGCAACAAAATATGCAACAGAAGCAGGAGTTTGCTTTCCTTGTCATATGCCAGTGCAGTGGTTCTTAACTCAGGGTCCAGGGATCCCTGGGTATCCACAGAGCCCTCATGGGAGGCACAAAGCCCTCTTGCTGGTCACCATGAGCAGTGGCAGGAACAGAAATGCAGCAGCAGGGGAGGGGTGCAGGTGCCAAAATAGCTCCCTCATTTGTAAAAGAGAGAGCAGTTGGAACACACACATGTGCCTTCCGCCATGTCACCTGCTGCTGTGCCCCTGATGAGAGGGACATGGTAGTAGGTATATGTACTCTACCAAACTACTCTGTCATTTGTAAATGAGGGAACAGTCATTGGCATGTGTGCATGCCTGCTCCTCTGTCCTTCTGCACCCACACCGCCTGCTGCTGTGAAGGGGACACAGCAGCACGCATGCCTGCATGCCCAAACCATGAATCTGGAGACCAAGGTTTGAATCCACAGTTGACCATTGGAAATCAACTGGTTGACCTCAGGCAGGTCACATTCTCTCAGAGAAAGGCACAGGTGACAAATCTTGCCAATAAAACTCGCATGACAGGTTTGCCTTAGGGGTCACCATAAGCAGTTCTCAAAGAGGAGAGACAAGATGGCTAGAAAGGCCCTCCACCTGTCAGCAGCACTTTGTTGCTGTGTACCCTCAAGTCACTTGTGACTTATGGCAACCCTAAGGTGAACCTGTCACAGATTGTTTTGTTTTTTGTTTTGGCAAGATTTGGGCCATTTCCGCACTAGACTGTTAATAGCGCTATGAGTCCACTTTCAACATCCTATGGAATCCTGGGGTTTGCAGTTTCGGGAGGGGCCAGCTGGCCCCTCCCAAAACTGCAAACCCCAGGATTCCATAGGATGTTGAAAGTGGAATCATAGCGCTATTAACAGCCTAGTGCGGAAATGACCTTGTTCAGAGGGGTTTGATTTTGCCTTTAATAAATAAATAAATAAAAATAAATATTAATATTTAAATCTTAAGTCTTGGGGGTCTCTGGCAACAAATTATATTTACAGGGGGTCTCCAGTAAAGAAAACATTAAAAACCACTCTGCTAGCACTTCAAATGGTAATACTTTCTTGCAAGGCTCTTTGGGGGGGGGCGGTTGGGGGGTAGAATTTTCTTAATGAAAACTAAAGGTTGTATTTCCACTGCCTGAACGTTTAGCAGCTTTAAAAGTTCAGTGTTCAACTACAGAATCAAAAGTTTGTGTGTAAATGATTTGTTGGCTCTTGAATGGAATAGAAAAGGCTTGCATATTTGAAGGAAATGGTGAGGACTAGCACGACCGTTACTGCCTTGATTTGATGCGAGACCTTCTGCATGATGAAAAGTCCTACACTTGGAGGAACCACTGGTTCACCAGTGGAATGCTGTCTTTTTCTCTTTTTAAAGAAAAAACTGGTTTTGCTTCTGTGGAAAAAATTTTTGTCAAATGACAGTGAAAGCAAAAGAAAGGGAAAGAAACCCTAGTGTTTATTTCAGATAAACAGAGAAGGAAAGAAACGCTGGTATTTACTTCAGAGGAATAGCTATGAGGAATGCTTTGATATGCTAAATTCTTCTATTAACTAACTTTTCTTTCACCACAGATCTATAACTTTAAGGCGCAATCTACAAGCCTGTGACTGAAGCTGGAAAACTTGCAGTGAGTCTTCTCTCTGAGTAATTTTATCTATTCCTTGTCCTGCAGCAAAGTTTTCTGGACTTCAAGATCCTGGCAATACTCATTTTTTCAGCTTGCTGTAAAATGCCTCAAGGAAGGTGGCAGGAGAGCTTCTGTTGCCTGCCTTATTCCACTGTTGATCAAACTTTTCGAACAAAGGCCTCACTTCTGAAGTTCTCCCACCCTTTGCTCCAACCACCTGAGACTTGAACACCAGTAGCAGTACAACTTCTTCTGATGCACAGTTGTGTGTGGTCTGCTATTGTGTGAAAGGGTATATGTGAACTGAAATACTAATCTAACTTTGCCTTTAGAAGAGGAATAGAAATGGATATGAGCCTGTGACCCTTAGTAACCCCCAACAAAAACTCTGTAAAAAAAATGAAAAGAATCTTCTAGGGATTCTTTCTCTTAAAGCAGTTGAGTTGAACAGGTCTGTGACTTTGTAATAAATATGACCAGAACTTGAACTGTATTAAAATGGTAGAAGTGAGGGGGAACAGGGGTGCTAACTTCACCTCTATGAGTTCCCTGTGAACCAGTAAGGGTCCTTTCTCAGAGAGTGTTTAGCTCATCCAGCTCTTAGCTGTTAAAGAAAAATTCCATGTATTTTACAATCCTATTCTTCCCAGGAATATAACGACCCCATTCAATATTTATTTCAAAACTCCCTTCTGCAGGTTTAAACCCATTACTTCTGAAGCCATCATCACTAGATGCAATGTCTAAATTATGTTTTGCTTCTTTTTGAAAACTAAGGCCATTTCCATACCGGGCTTCTGTAATGGTGCAGAGCGACCTCTCACGGAGGTCTTCTACACCATAGAGTGGACTGGCGTGGACTACTTTTTGTAGTTCCACACCAGAATCCACTCAGGAGCAGCCGGAACTAGCCGCGCTGCGTGTTTTTTAAAAACCTCTTTTTCGAGGTTTTTAAAAAGCACGGAGCGTGCAGCCCCGTGCCGCTCCGTCGCCTGGCTCCGAAGTGGATTTGCAGGCGCACACAAGTGCATGCCTGCAGATCTACCGGGGGCGGGCTTCCGGCTGGCGAGCTTCTCTGGTTGGTGGAGAGCCTCCACCAACCAGAAGCTGCCATTTGGGACGCCGGAGGAATGCGGAGCAGCGAGCTCGCGCTGCTCCACGTGGCGACGGACTTACCTGGCTTCAGGTAAGCTCCATTTTTGGGCGTTTTCGCCCGTTCCCCCCCCCACCACATGTGGAAAGGGCCTTAGTCTCTTGAAACCTTGTCTGGTTCATTCAAACTTTGAATCACTTGGCCAATTTAACTTGATTTAACAGTTGCTGCGAGATACATAGTAGGATGGTGGGTTAGATCCAAAACTAGGAAGAAAATGTGATCACCCAATCTGAAATGTTTGTCTTTCTTTCTTCCTTTTTGTTTTCTTTTCCTTCCTTCCTTCCTTCCTTCCTTCCTTCCTTCCTTCCTTCCTTCCTTCCTTCCTTCCTTCCTTCCTTCCTTCAGCATACTTTGTGCATAATCTAAACCAGGAATAAGAAATGTACGTGTCCCTCTAGATGCTATTGGACTCCAACTCACATAATCCCTTACCATTGGCTATGCTGGATTGGAGATAGAAACTGCAGCATCTGGAAAGTAACATATTATCCATCCCTGTTTCAGAGTGTAAAGGCACAGAACTTATTTACAATGGAATAATCTTATACATGTTAATTAACCTGATTAACATAAACCTGACTAAAAGTTCTAATGGGTTCTAATAATATCCCAAAATATATGTTCATCTTTGTATCTTTAAAACCCAATATATATGCTCATATTTGTATCGTTACAACAGGTGCACAAAGCAAGAAGAAAAAAAATCTAATGAATTATCTAATGCATACAAAGAAAAAAAATCTAAACTTTGCTGGAAAGATTGTGAAAATTACCACCACACCAATGTTGCATAATAACAAAATGAGAAGAAAACAACACTCTAAGTCCTGATCCGAGTTGGTAGCAATGATTATGGTCAACTGTTAGGATAGGATTTAGACTACTGTGGATCACATCAAAGGAGCTCAAAGTTACCAAATTGATATTCCGTTTCCTTGAGGGAATTATTAGATGTAAATTGATGTCTTTAACTCTCCAGAGATGGTCCCAACTCTACAAACATTTCCACCCACCAAAGATAGGTTGATGGTACCTCCCATCAGTCATTTGATCTTCTTAGGTGTAATTCTCTCACAGACTATGTGAGGATGGGCGCTTAGTCATAGCCAGAAAGAGGGAAAATGTGACATCAGAAAATTCCACTGATTAACGTAGAAGTTGTATATGTAAATTTATATGAACAGATACAAATTTGGAAATGATTACTGCATTTAACACAATATTTCTCACCAAAGCAGGGAAGAATGTGACCAGGTGTCCTGCATGACTGATTATTGTGGCCACTTTTAATGGGCAACTTCAGTGCCTTTGGTCTCCCTCCCTTATATTTCTTTATCTTTTTAAGGGAGCCAGGACTGAACAGCCCTTCAGGTAGATGATGTCTTCAACTATAAGACTGTCCTCTCTAAAATAGGATGCATAAGACACCATATCCTGAGCCTTCTGGGCTCTTTTCTGGGCTCTCTTACAGGTGGAGGAGAACTGAGTGGTAAGTGAAGATGTGAGACTATCTTTCCAGTTGTGGTATGTTGTTATCAGAAGGGTCTTCCTAGGGAAGTTTTCCTAGTCCATATCTTTTTTTCCTTTTGAAAAAGGAAAGGTTTTGTTCCGTAATATTAGAGCCTAATTGTTTATGCTGTTCAGTCTGCTTATATGATTTTTTTTTCTTTATAAAACAGTATTTATAGTTTTTAGTTTTATTCAGCTGGCTTGAACTCTGTCTGGAGAGCAGAGGGCCTTTTTGCGATACCCATTTCTCAGCATGCTAGTTTCAAATACAAGCAGGAATTTTTTTGGGATTCTGCATGGTGGCACCTTTTTGCTCATACACACAGGAATTGAAATTAATAAAATAAAAAGTAAATCTGCTTTGCTATTTCCATGACTGTTACACAGTGTAGTCTGGATGTTTTCCTACTCATTTCCCTCCCTTGGTCTTCTTTCTTTCTTCCACTTCAGAAGCTGAAGTGTTCTTTCCCTTTCATAGGAGAATACCCATTGCGGGTGCTCAGGGACATTTTGCACACTCAACAGCTATACTAGGTGCCCAACTATACAAAAATATTTCCTTCTTTGTTCAGATAAAATGGAGAGCTGAGCAAAAAATTTGGAAGGACAGACCTTGTGTGAGATAGCAAATTGAGCTGTTGGTCTTGCCTGCTTGAGTATTAATGGTTAAAATGCTGCCGTGGATCTCAGGAGACCAGGATTAATTTCCTTTTAGCAGAGGCTATTGAATGGTTTTGGATAAATCCAATTACTTATTGTTCCTCAGTTCACTATCTGTAAAATGGAGATAGTAGTACTTCTCTTACTCACAAAGTTGTGGTGAGGAAAAACATCTTGAAGCCCATGAGACACTGAGACACTACAAAGATAGGCAAAATATAAATGTCAGACAGACCAAAAGAAAAAAGAAATAGAAACAAAAAGGCTGGAAGCGTTTGAAACAGAGAAATAGAAAGGAGGAATTGAAGAACTGTGGATTGCACATTCCTGATTTATAAACCCAAGAAACTTGGGCCATTTCCAGACCAGACGCCATTAGCGTGTTGTAGCATTACGATCTGGCATTGCCATTCACACAATGCTGTTGGGTTAGATACCCTCTTTTCTGCACCCTTCTGCCTGAAGTGGATGAGTAGCGATATTGCCACTGGTGTTCCTTCTGCATTACAGCATCCTTGGCCACCCCTGTGCCCCGTCTTTACCCTGCCCCACTGCCCCGATTCAGCGAGTTTTTTTGAGGGGGGGAGCGGCAGTTTGGAAGCCATACTAGCGCAGCCACATTGTAACCTCATGACATGCCAGTACACTATTGCATTTGTGTGTTATAACACTAAGAAAGTATTAAAAAATAAAAAAAACCTCAAAGGACAAATGTAAAATAAACACAGAGAGGTAACAGATTCCAAACCTGCCACACCATGGGAGTTGCTGGACAAGCCGGGCACACCTAAACCCCACCCACTTCTGGATCTGTGATAACAGGAAGCGCTACAATGGTACCACACTAAGACGGCCGATGGGATTGAATTGCTAAAGAAGGCTCTTAGGGGATTTTTCCTGGAAATAGAATATGGCGGTTTGGTGATGCTTGGGGATGTGATAGCAACTGGATAGCAATAACATTGTGCGGTAGCAGGGCTCCTGGACCAGAAACAACCCATCGCTGTTGCTCTATAGCGATGTTGTGCAGAAATGGCCTTGGTTTCTTTATGGTTACATTTAAAGAATGGGGATCTAGGGTTTTAATGCAGGGGAGCACTGTTTACCAAACAATAGTTCCGTTTGATTACTTTTCCAATTCCCTAAGGCAGCAAAATCTTGAAGGGCATTATAAAATGTAAGAAGCACTCAAGGAAATGAAAAACATATTAGAAATTGTTATTATCCTGGTCACAATAGAAGTAGCGAGAAGCAAATAAGGAAACTGGACGGGCTTTCCCTTCCCCTTGCCTCCTCTATCTTGACTTATATCTTTTGAACAAAACCAATGTGTAGACAACATGAGCCTGCTCTAATAACAAACACTGAAGGGAAGGGAGGAGTTGCCTGAAATGAAATTCTTGACATTCCAATCACTCTCTGTATGTAGCAAAACCATTTTTCATATAAATGCATTTTGGAGGTGGCTCTAATGAATGTTTTAAACTGACTCATCCAGTATATTTTCACAGTGATGGGAGCATTTAAATAGCTACTTAAAAAAATTGTGCTATTCTGAAGAGATTCCTGAATAGGACACCCCCCCAAAAAAAATCCCATTGAAGCTAGATTGATTTTAAAAGGCAAAAGATAACTTATCTTAAGGACAACCTTAATTTATGTAATTTATCTTGTCAGTGTAGTCTGCCAAGAGCATCAAAGATTTAAACTGAATTAGTAGCTCCACCCTCTCTGCAGAAAATCATGGGAAATTTAAATCTAGCGTTTTCTAACAGAGAATTGTCAGTGTCCTCTCCAAGCTGCCATTCAAAACTGAGCCAGATTTATAGGGAAGAGTTTCCCTAACGGCATTATACATTTATTCATTCCCATTCTTTACACTGCTAAAAGCACACAGTTATTTTTCTTCGAACATCCCCTATACCATTTATTACCATTTATAAGATGGGTTATCAGACAAAGTTTAGAATGTTCCCTATTTGGACATTCTAAACCTCATGAAATTAGAATTAGATGAGGGACAGCGGGTGCATTACCCAGAGCTGTTGAAGTGACTGCTTGTTGTGTAACATGTATTACTTGTTGCACGGTTTATTATTTTTTGTTATGAAGCTGGAGAGGAGGTTAGACTTGATAAGGAAATGGTATAAACCTTGGAAAATTCCTGTTGAAGTGCTTCAAAAATATGTTTTTGAAAAGCTAACTTGTAAAAGTAACCAGGCAAGTCACACTCTCTCAGTCTCAGAGGAAGGCAAAGGCAAATCACCTCTGAACAAAGCTTGCCAAGACAACCCTATGATAGGTTTGCTGGTTACACCTCACCCTGATAAATGACTTAATTACCACTTATTATTGTTACTTTTCAGTATGGCTTGATTACGCCTTTCTTACCCCCCGCCCCTGCTCCACTGCCAAAAGTAACTTATTACTTGCAATTGTGCTGCATATATTACTTATTTCTCCTGAGCTCCTTCCCTCTGTCCCTGTTACCTTCCATGGACTGGAACTGACTTCACAGAGTTGTCTCCAAGTCATGCAGGAAGCCTACAGGAACAAAACAATATTCCTTGTTGCAGTTTAATGGAAGGGATAGAGGGAGCAGAGGTAGGCTATGTGTTTCCCTGCTGACACTTATAGAATTATAAACTGAATAGTTTTTGTGCATCCATATGTGAATATCTAAGAAATGTCTCCCCTGACCTTGCTAAAACATTCATTGATTCATTCTCCTTTGGTACGTAAACAGAACGTAGCTGCCTTAGCAATACAACTGAGCAATAATTGGACCCCCTCCTCTGCAATCTTTTTTTTTTAATGATTCCACTGACTTTCCACTCAAGTGCAAGAACTGCCCAGTTAGGAATCCTGGTGCTGAAAGGGTTTCTGTTTTAAAGACAAGTTCATTTTATGAACACACATTTTGTCTTATTATCTTGTTCCAAATTGCTGAAAACCATTCCATGAGAAGGAGGGAGAGAATGAGAGACAAGCTCGATTAGTCCTAAATTTCATTATATACTTCAACAGCGTAGATTTGATACTGGAGAAGAAAGACTTTTAGACAAGATAAAGTTTGTTGATAAAATGTGTTCAATCGCAACAACATAAATTAAACTGCTGAATTTGACCACTGAGCTAATATATTCCTTTTACTGCTCAGCCATGTCTGAAAATATATGAAGGACAAAGCTAAATAGATTACTAGATGAATGTCCAGTGATCCAATGACTGAATGGAAAAAGAGGATTTAGGTAGAAATGCTGTTTCTTCTTCATCTCCATTACTATCACTACCATCAGCAGTTCACTCAGGATAGCATACAACGTACCCATAAAACCATACATATTATCATCAATATAGAAATAGCAAACAATTTCCAAGAACAGCAGCAATGGTGAAAACTAGAAATGAGAAGACTGGATTTCCACAGTAAAAGGCCCATCAAAATGTGCTTCAATTTGTGGCAGAAGAGAAACACAGAAGAAACCAGACAAGTTTCTATTGGGAGAGCATTCCTGAATTACAGTGCTATCACATGAAAGACACTGATGTTCTCTACAGAAGCCACCAGCATTACTTCATAGACCAGTGGCCATTCTGTAATGTCATGAATTATCAGATTTGACAAAGATCTATCAATTCTCCAAGTGTTACAGAAGAGCGTTTTATTACCTGGCCAAGAAGGATGGTTTACACAGATTTTCTAAAGACATTTCCCACCAAGAGAATATCTGGTATATTAAATATAAGCATCTGAGAGGCACTTGCAATGGTCATACCTGTAAGGGAAGTACAGGAATTGTACCACCTTGTGGCAATATCAGAGTGTGGTTAAAAGGATGTGGCCAGGAAAGAAGAGGACCACAGTTATTTATGAGGAGGAATGCACAAAACAGAGAAACCCTGGAATATATGAACTAAGTTTAGGAAAGTCTGAAAAAAGGAAAAAAACCCAAATCCATGAATACAATGCTCTGTGTGTGTGCGTGCATGCACACAGTATAATTAACAATAAATATTATATAATACATTATTTTAAAATCAAATTGGCTTTATCAGGCCTGTTGAAATGATAGCTTTCTCTCAGGTCTGCTGTGTGAACTCTGTGTTCTTATCCACAACACCTGACCAATGCATATTAAAGACAACATCAAACCCTAGCTTCTCCATAACATAACAGTCATGTGGTTATCTTGAGTCAAATGTAGCTTCTCAGCCTAACCTACACACATAGGCCATTTCTGCACTAGACTGTTATAGTGCTATTATTCCACTTTCAACATCTTGTGGAATCCTAGGGTTTGCAGTTTAGGGAGGGACCTTTGCATAAGTGGCCATACTTTAGCTTCAGGAGATAAATGGTATGTAAGTAGTTAAGAAAGATATAGTTGTAAAAAAACATGATTATCATAAAGGAATGCATATATTCCAGTAATATTTTAAAATGTCTCAGGCTCTGATCTTGTACACACTTATCTATAATAAAGTCTCACAGAACTCACTGGAACTTACGTCTGAGTAGATAGGTAGACATGATTACATTGTTACTTTAATTGGAATATTGCTCTGCCAGAAACAAAAACAAAAACCTGCTTCAGAGAAAGCAGGCCATAACCTTTCTCTAATGATTCATCCTCTGCAAGATAGCATTTATTTTCTTTGGCACTTGGCAACCGTGGTATTCACAGAGGTAACTAAATCAAACTAAGGTGCTGGAGAAAAGAGAACCAGTAAAACTATGCCTTAAAATATAAGATTTGTGTAATCTAAAAAAAAAAAAAAAGAATAGAATAGAAGGGAGAAGAAAAAAATCAGGCATGTACTGATCTGTACTATTGATCTTGTTTTAGGGAAATTAGAAGTATGAGGAATCCATTGGTGTGAGAGAAAGAGAGATTGAGAAAACTCCTGGTGTACAGTTCTGGGGATGCTATAATTCAATGGAAATCTCCTCAAGAAAAAAACAAAAACCTTTTGACTGGCAAGGCTTTCCGCTTCTCCTGTTTTTTACAAGGTGTGTTTACCCACAAGAAGCACTTGTGAGTCACACAGCACAGAACGTTCTCTTCCAGAACTAGACAAACCTTTCGTCAAAGGGCCTTTCCACACTACACTGTTAGAGTGCTATTAGTCCACTTTCAACATGCTATGGAATTCTGGGGTTAAAGTTTAGGGAGGGGCCTTTAGAATTCTCAGCCAGAGATCTCTTTGGCCTCAGTAAACAGCAAACCCCAGGATTCCACAGGATGTTGAAAGTGGAATAATAGCACTATAACAAGTATAGTGTGGAAAGGCTCTCAGTTTACTGTGAAGACCAAGACCCAACCTCCTCCCTTCACTCCTACTGAATTAATTGAGTGCAAATTACTGTTTTACTTTAAAGTCAGTTTGCAGCAACTGAACTAAGCTGAGGACAAAATGAG
Organism: Cyclura pinguis; assembly: GCA_030412105.1. Classification (NCBI taxonomy): domain Eukaryota; kingdom Metazoa; phylum Chordata; class Lepidosauria; order Squamata; family Iguanidae; genus Cyclura; species Cyclura pinguis. Next base: position 128,705,770 of record CM059599.1, read on the forward strand.
AAAGCAGGAGGAGGAGAGAGAAATTGGGACATTTTAAAAGTGGCTGCAAAACTGGGATGACAAAGTATTAATTGGGATTGTCCTTGCCAAATCAGAACACCTGGAGAGTATGCCAAATTGGAGGTTGAGGGAATTAGAGAGGATTGGGGACCCTGGAGGCCCTAGCAGGTGTCATGTGGCCCCTGAACCAGATATTACTCATCTTTTAACTACAAGCAATTAAATACTAGATTCCTCTATTATTTTCTCCACTTCCTCAGTGTGATTATGGCAGAGGTTTGAGTCTGCACTTAATAGTGAAACATGTTGTGACCAAGGAGAATTGCTGTCTGGTGACTCAGATTTTCTCAAATAAGCTAAAAGGGAAGGATTGTAATGTGAACTGTTATCATTTTGTCAGATAAATATATGGCTTTTCTTCCTGTTCTGCAGTCACTGGTCTTCTTTCTGTGAAGAACTGACAAGCAGAAATGATAATATTCATTTGTATTAATTCATCATTAATTTATCATTTACAATATTATAGGAACAGAGGTATGTTGTTTTTTTGTAGACCTCTACCTGAGTACTGCATGTCCCATTTTGAAAACCAATTCACTAAGTTTTTCTGTCAATCGTTTTGAACATATGCAGTATCCTTTTATGGACTCAGATGACTGGCTCATCTGCTAGTGTTTCCTGCTTCAGTGTTCTTCAAACTCACAGAAGCATCTCTTTTCATTTTTGTTTCTTCTGAATGGAGATGCCAAGGCCTGCACCTAGTACTTCTTTCATGCAGAATATGTGCTCTACTAGTGTGCTTTGGCCCTTCTTCTTTATTTACACGTCTGTGGTTAAATTCAAGGTTGAACAGTGAGGGGAACAAAACAAAACAAAAGGTTCAAGCAGTATTTTAACAGTGTCAGGACAACTTATAGAGAACCTGCTATTAGTTTGTTTGAGGAGGGGACAAGGCTAAAAGATTAACAGATTTATTGTAACATAAGTTTTCATAGTATGAAGTACATTCCATCAGATATTGTGAAGTACCTTTCAACTTGGACAATAATCTTCAAAACATGAGTTATTTTATTCTAGAAAGGTGATTTGGGCTAGAGATGAGAAACCTATCAGTTTGCTGTCTTCTGCATTTGAATTTTTTAAAATGTTAAATCAAATATAAAGAGATTTGAAAAGTTTGGTAAATTCTTCAAAACCAGAATGAAACAAAATTGTCCCACATTTGTGTTGGCCAAATTCAGTAAATCCATAGAAAGGACCAAGCTGTACCTTTCTGAAATATATATGTTAGTTAAGTCTCTGATCTAATGATGATGATGATGATTCCTCCAATTTTCAGTTTATCCCACACTGAAATTTTTAAAATCCCAAGTTCTTCCCTGTATATGAAAAAAATTCTGAACTTTCGTAATTTCTGACTGAAATTGAACTGAAAAAAAATATTGTCACGCATCTTATACACACACAAGAGTATCCAAGCCCCTTCTGTGGAGGCGGTGTACTGCTATGCATCCATTTGCATGAAGAGTTTTCATGCAGCAAAACTCCGATAGAACTCTGGATGCAGGTTGAAAAATTTAGATAGCCACTTGGGCCATTTCCACACGGGCTAAAAAAAACGGTGCAGAGCGTTCTCCAAAGAGGACGTCTGCACCATAGAGTAGACTGGGTCGGGCTACTTTTTGTAATTCTGCACTTCAGTCCACTCCAGAAAGTCCAGAAGTGGTTGCGCAGCGTGCTTTTTAAAGACCTGTTTAAACAGGTCTTTCAAAGGCACGGAGTGTGCCACTCCGTTCCGGCGCTCCGGTGCAGATTTGCGAGCCTGCAGATCTGCTGGGGGCGGGCTTTAGGCTGGTGAGCTTCAGCAGTTGGTGGAGAGCCTCCACCAACCGGAAGCCACCATTTTCGTCCCCAGAGCAGTGTGGAGCGGCAGCCACGCACTGCTCCGGAGCAGCCTGGACTACAGCGTCGAGCCAAGAAGTCCAGTAAGTACCGGCACAGGGCATTTCCACCGCCACGTGTGGAAATGGCCTTTGTCTCTTTATCATTTGCCAAAAGTAAACCTGTTGTGTGCTTGGTCAATTGTGAAAAGAATTAAGAGTATTTATTTATCTGTTTTACTATATTTTCCCCTATACATATGTCCTCAGTTCATTTGTCATGAACGTTAAATTTTTGCTCTTTTCACCTATTTGTTCCTTTAGCACCCTCATAGAATCATGGAATCATAGAAATGTAGAATTGGAAGAGACCACACGAGCCATCCAGTCCAATCCCCTGCCATGCAGGAATACCCTCAAAGCACTCCCAACAGATGGCCATCCAGCCTCTCTGCTTAAAAACCTCCAAAGAAGGAAACTCCACCACACTCCGAGGCAGCATATTCCACTGCCAAACAGCCCTGACTGTCAGAAAGTTCTTCCTGAGGTTCAGGTGGAATCTCCTTTCCTGCAGCTTGAATCCATTGCTCCTTGTTCTGGTCTCTGGAGCAGCAGAAAACAAGCCCTCTCCCTCCTCTTCATGGCATCCCTTCAAATATTTAAACATAGTTTAACGTCAACTTAGTTCCACAAATATCCTCACCACTCTATTACTTGCCCCATCTCTTCAGGGAGTAAGGGATACAATTTAAATCTAACTGATTGGATATGCACCTCCCTCACCCCCAAAACTTATATTTCTTGAAGCTTTTGTGCCACGCTCCTTGACAGCCCTAACTAGTAGACTGATTAAAGGAGTTCTCCTTTGGAATGAACCCCTCTTTTCTTTTCTTTTTCCTTTTTCTTTTTTTTTCTTTTTTTTTAGGTCAGTAAGATAATAGTTTGTGTTTTTCTTCAAAATTTAAACATGCACACAGTCAGAGGAAGGAGGAGTAATGCAAAGTTTCAAGTTTTTAAAAATCTTCTTCAGGGATAGCTAAAAAAGAATATCAGCAATAAGATTAGCATGTTGGCCATTTCCGCACTAGACTGTTATAGCGCTATTGTTCCACTTACGACATCCTATGGAATCCTGGGGCTTGCAGTTTCGGGAGAGGCCATCCGGCCCCTCCCGAAACTGCAAACCCCAGGATTCCATAGGATGTCATAAGTGGAACAATAGCGCTATAACAGTCTAGTGCGGAAATGGCTGTTATTTACCTAATATATCATTTTCTAAACAAGACACGGTAACATTTTTTATTCCAGACAGAAAGGCAGACTTACATGCAAGCCCAGTTTGGATGACCATTCCAAGCTTCCTGCATTGTGAACAGTGAAGCTGGAATCAGGCAGTTGCCTTGACCACTTCTCTTTAGCATTTTCATTCTGCTAACTACATGCTGGCTATGATGGCTTCTAACCACATCTTGCTTGTGTTAAGCTAGAGTTTCATGCTACATCAGCACACATCCTAGCTTACTTTCCTGGTTTGACAATTCACATTAAGAACTCCCCAAATTGACCAGAACAGGAAATTCCCAATTGAAGCTGGTGTGCAGTAGGAGCAAAGGCTTGAGTGAAGGCTGAGTGTAATTTGCCTCAATGTTCATTGGACACTAATAGATTCATAATGGAAGCCTACATGATAAGCCCTGGTGGCACAGTGGTTAAATGCTGGTACTGCAACCACAAGGTTGTAAGTTCAGTCCTGCCAGGCTCCAGGTTGACTCAGCCTTCCATCCTTCTGCAGGTTGGTAAAATTATTACCCAGCTTGTTGGGGGCAATTAGCTAAAACATTGTAAACCGCTTAGAGAGCACTTAGCTGATAAGCATTATAGAAATGCCCATGCTATTGCTATTGCTATTTCTATTGCTACGTGTTCCTAATCAGAGGCAAGATCCACTAAGTTCAACTGCAACCTCGGGTACTTTTGAAAATCCACTCCTCCTCCTTCTCATCCTTCTCTTTGATTTAAGTCAGTTTCTTATTTTCCTCTGTTTGAATTAAGGACTTTCTAGCCTTAATCTAAAGGCAAGTTGTCAAATGCATAGCTACTTTGACATTAGAGAAATGAGTGGAAATGAACAAAAATGAAAGATCTTAATCAGCAATGAGGGATATAGAAGAAAAGACAGTGAGTTGAATAAACCCACATGCCTGCTAGATTGTTTCATTGTCAAGCTTTTTGTTTTTTGTTATAATCTAGTGATTTATATATCTTCTCCAGGGCTTATATAACATTGTAGTTCTCACATATTCAAAAATATCCCAACTGTATACTTGGTATAATTTCTCTGCATTTGCTATTTGAAATCCGTACTTTTGAAGCTTTTTGAGAAAAAAGTCAGCAACTTTTGAAGCTTTTTAAATTGTACAAAATAACAATTAAGTTACTTGGGGAAAAAGAAAAGATTCAAACCTCAAAGCAATCATTAGAATAAATGGATTCAATAGTTTCACCTAGCACTTTAGAAAATACTGTTGGGATGAGGTCTTTGTGCTAGAATGTCATAACTATTCAATATTTTTCTTTCTTTGTAAATTCAATCATTCACTAATCTGAATATGGCTAACAATGTGAGAACCCAGCTGGATCAGACCAAAGACTTATCTAGTTCAGAAACCTGCATACCACAGGGGCCTATCAGATGCCCGCAGAAAGCCTGCAAGCAGAATATGAGGGCAACAGCTTTTAATCCAGCAACTGTTACTCAGAAACATACTGCCTCTGACCTGTTGCTGTCACCACTAATAGTTATTCATGGTCTTATCCTCAATCCAGAGAAGATAGAAATGCTCTGCTCAATCAAAATGCAGATCAAGAAATAAGGGCCATTTCCGTACTACACTGTTATAGTGCTATAATTCCACTTTCAGCATCCTGTGGAATTCTGGGGTTTGTAGTTTACTGAGGCCAAAGAGCTCTCTGGCCGAGAATTTTAAATGCCCACCCCCTTAACTACAAACCCCAGGATTCCACAGGATGTTGAAAGAGGAATAATAGCACTATAACAGTGTAGTGCAGAAATGGCCAAGGATTCAGCCTGTGTGGGATGGGATCACACTCCCCCAGAAATCTTATATCTGTAAATTGGGTGTACTGGACTCAGCCCTGAAACAGGTTTCAGCAGTGACCAAGAAAGCAGTCACGCTAGTTAAGACTAGTGTGTCAGCTGCACACATGCCTTGAGAAGTCATATACGGCTATGGTGGCACATGCTTTGGTTTCATCACATTTGTAATACACTCTACATGGGGCTTCCTTAGGAAACTGTTTAGAAACTTCAGCAGGCCCAAAATGTTGTGACCACCTTCACAAAGCATATAACTTGCTTGTTGAAACAGTTTCACTGGCTACTAGTTCATTTCTGGGCATAATTCAAAGTGCTGGTTATGACCTAAACATTCCTAAACAGCTTAAGTCTAGATCATCTGAAGGATATAAACCTCCCTATACTCTAGCAAGAGTCTTAAGATCCTTTAGGAAGGTCTTTCTCTCAGTCCTGCCATCATCACAGGCCCATCTGCTGAGGACATAGAAGAATAATTGTCCCTGAGTGTAGAATTACCTAGGCTGGCCCCCTCTCTGTTCTCCTTTCATTGGCAAAGACCTTTTTATTCAATCAGGCTTTTAATGATCAATTTGTGGCAGGGAAGCTTTTATTGGAAGTTTATGTGTGCTGTATATTCAATTTTATTGTTGTTTTTAAAAATGATTTTGGACCTTTTAAAATTTATATGGTGTTTTAATTTAATGATTGATTAATTAATCTTTTATTACCAGAATTTTAACTAGTCTTGTTTTTAATTGTTATAAACTACCTTTGGTCCAATGCCAGGAGAAAGATGAATAAACAAACAAACATTTTATGGATCTGTCCAGCCCACTTGTTAGACCATCTGAATTGGCACGCATCCTTACTTCCTGAAGCAGCGAATTCCATGGTGTAACTTCGTACTTCCTTCAGTCCTGACATACTTCCCTTTGTCAGTCCTGAATCTCCCACCATTCACTTTGATAAGGGCATTATGATCTTGGCAGCTTCATGTTTTATCCATTTCCTGATGATTCCTAAACAGGAATTCTCTAGGTTCCACATTTTCACTGAGAACTCCAAGATCCCTTTCCTAGTCAGCCCCCACTAGCATGGATCCCATCATGTGATTTTGATATTGTTTGTACATCATTTATGTTGTACGTGCATCACTTTATGCCTGCATACATTGAACCTCATTCATTCTTTTGTTGTACACTCCTTCAGTTTGGAGACATCCTTTTGGAACTTTTTGCAATTCAGTATTTTACTTCCCTGAATAGCTAGGTATCATCTGCCCACTTGACTGTGGCAAATTGGGTTGAATCAGGACTGGGCCAATACTTTTTAGCTTCCTGAGGGAAAAGACAAGATCGTGACTCCATCTCAACTCTGTTCCATGTGGAAAATCCAACTGGATTGGCAGTCAAACCTTACTTCAACATTAGCAATCACATTGTGTCCTGCAGCAGGCCACCTTAGCGAGTGCCAGATTGGCCAAATACCATACACAGCTCTGTCATCCAAGAGGAATATGGCCAGAGGAATCAGGAGGAATGATTGGGTGGCCACTACTGCCCTCTGCCTAAGATGATTGCCTCACTCTGAGCCTTTTCGTACCTTACCTTTTCGCAGAGGTGGGGGGTGGAGCTTGTGCGAGAAGCCTTCGGAGGACGGCTTTCGCATCCCTGCTGCTTGGGCTCCGCAGCAGGTTTCTGGTTGCGCGAGTGCCCCACTCATGCCCCGCCCCTTCCTTCCGCAGTGCAGCCTGGGAGCTGTAGGCTGCACTGGGGCAGGAAGCATGACCAGCCCGGCTCCAGAGGCTCCGCAGGGCAGGTGAGTTCGCCCCAGGCCCCTGACTGGTGCGCAAGTGGGCACCATTTTTGGCTAAAAGCCAAAAATAAAAAGGTGCATATGCTCTGCGTGTCACGCTCTTGAGCGTCGCGTAAATGTGCGTGTGTCATGCAGACCGCTCCTCACATTTACGTGACGCTCAAGGGGCCCTTTCGCTTCCAAAACGCCATGCGAAAATATGATCTGTCTAATGAAAAGTCCAGCCTTGAACTGAATCATTTCTTATTACTGGCATAATCTTGATGTTATCTGTTTTTTTAAAACAGCCTCCCTGAATAATCAATCTTTCAGTTAATGAGTTTCATACATTTATGAAATTAAATTAAATATGCTTTTCAGTCTAGGGCCCATGTATGTTGCACTACACTGGTATGTTGCACTATACTATGTCCCTTTATCAGAGCTACAGCAAAGGCATGTAACTTCCATCTTTTGAACATCTGCAGGATCCAGCGGTTCCTGATTGTTGAGACTGCCCATCTGCTTGTCCAGGCCTTGGTTATCTCACGCATGGATTATTTATAACAGCTTACTGGCAGGTTTGCATTCTTGCTCCCTTCTTCCTGGTTTTAATTCAGAACAAGGCTGTATGGGTTGTTTTAAATCTGCTGAAATATTCACTAGTTTCTTCTCCCCTTAGATCTCTTCACTACCAGTTTCAGCCAGGGCCTGTTCCAAACTTTTGGTCCTGGTATTTAAAGCTTTGTATTCTAACCTCCCTCAGTAGCTCGCAGCTCAGCTTTCCATCAAGAAATTTGAGATCTACAGGCAAAAGATTGTTGTCTGTTTCACCAGTGTGTACAGCTTTGTCAAGGCTGTAGGCCTTTCAAGGTCTGGCTCCGCATTTGTGGAACGGTCTTCTTTTGGACCTCCAGCTGGAGGAGGAGCTCACCTGTTTTCATAAATGGTTGAAGACCTTCTTCTCTGACTCACCATCTTAAGTCATTGAGTTGTGTTTAAGGTGCTGAGATGGGCAGTGACTGGTAGGGTGTTGGGGATACATTCCATGTATTGTTGTGGTGTTCTGTTTTATTGTCTTTGTCCCTGATCATATGGCCATTTCCACATTGAATTGTTATAGCGCTATTATTCCACTTTCAATATCCTATGGAACCTGGGGTTTGTAGGATCAGGGAAACTCCAGAATTCCATAGGATGTTGAAAGTGAAATAATAGCACTATAACAATCCAGTGCGGAAATGGGCTGTATGTTGAGGTTCTACCCTGTGGTATAAAGGGCATTATAAATAAACATCATCCTCATCCTCATTATCTATATTATGATTATTATTCATTCATTCTGGTCTCTCTATCATTTGATTTGAATACACACTGCAGGCAAAGGGAACTGAGGGCCTTTATACTGTATTTTTAATAAAGCCAAGAATACAGAGTGGTGGTGGTGGTTTTTTTTTTCCATCTAAGTTTAAAACCTATTATTTTTCTTTATGAACAAGCTCTGGTTTTATTATTTTATGAGTCTGAAATCATTTTTAAACAACTGACAGTATAATGGGAGAATTTGCTTGAATTATTGTGTCACCACTTAGTCTACCATTTATCATGACATGAAAGAAATAGAGTTTTGCCTCTGGAAGTAGAAAAGAAAAGGTATTGGTAAAGTTGGTAAAGTTTCCTAGCAGTATAACCTCTGTTGTTATTGTTGTGTGCCTTCAAGTGTTTTTAAGCCGAAAGGCAAACCTGTCATGGTTTTCTTTTTGGCAAGATTTGTTCAGAGGGGTTTGCCTTTGCCTTCATTTGAGGCTGAGAGAGGGTGACTTGCCCTGGGTCACCCAGCTATATGAGGAGAAAAAGTGGTTGAAAGATGGCAAAGAAGGTGGATCATGGAGTGTGTACAACTTACCTTAGGCTACAGGATGTGCATCCCTCCATTATCTAGACAAAATCAAAGAAACCTCAACTTCCTATTTGCTCTTTGTGAATAGCTTTGCAAGGGGAGTGGGATGTTAGTGAACCCTGCCCCCCCCCCCCCCCGCTGATCATGATTAACAATTTCAGGAACCAGCATATGAGTTGCATAAAAGTGCAAATAATTTACATAATATGTAAACGTGGCTGCTTGGATTTGTGGAACTAGAACATGGCAACCTTATGAGTGACGGAGAGAGGGTGGGGAGGAGAGTTAGGAAAGAGAAGGCTCAATAAGAGCAGTGTGGTGAGAAGAAAGAAAAATGAGCAGGAAAAAAAGAGTTTTTGAGAGGGAGGACAAGAAAAAGAGCAGAAGGAAAGAAAAAAAATGCTAGAGTGGATAAAGGTTTTCTACCTATTTGAAGCTGATGCAAGGTGAAGAAGTACTGGACTGGAGGAAGAAAATCATTGAGAAAGAAAAAGAGGGAGAACAAAGAGAAATGGCATTGAGGCAAGGTTGGGTATTTTATCCAGTTCTTATATAAAACTAAGAAAAACAAACTTCTCACCCCTGCATTGTTACCCAGAGGTGTGTATGATTTGGAAGTGGCATTCCTACAGGGTTGAGGGCTAGTGTGGTGTAGTGGTGTGAATGTTGGACTACAACCCTGGAAACCAAGGTTTGATTCCCCACTCAGCCATGGAAACCCACTGGTTGACCTTGGGCACGTCACACACTCTTAGCCACAGAAAACCCCTCGATAACAACCACCGCCACCACCACAACATACTGTATGTTCCCTGTAACCACTCCCACTCAACTATTTGGTTGCAGTATTTTGGAGCAGCTGCTATTTCAAACATTCTTCAAAGACAGCATCACATAGACTTTGTTATATTAAGGCGCACAACAACAACAAAGATAGCTTTATCTGAAATATAGCCTACAGCACCTAGTATTGCAAAACCAGCTCTGAGTATTACTTGCCTAAGAAAAACCTGTAAAATTCATGGGGTCGCCATAAGTTGGCAGGTGACTTGAAGGAAGGCACGCACACACATACTCAAAGACAGCATAAAGATAACACTTCTCTCTACATGTGCTGTGGTTCCAGTCTGTGTGATAACTGAAGCCCCTGTCAGAGCTGCTGATGATGAGCAGCAGCTGTTGGTCCCTGTGGGTCTGGCTGGAGATAAGTCCTGCAGCTCAGGATCTCCCCCTGCTGCCATGGACCAAGCAGGCTCGGACGTTCCTCTGCCTGCTCCTTTAGGGCAACAGAGATCCGATTCTGAAGATGATTTGGAGTCTGTGCCAATCAGCCCACAAACAAGGCGGAGACTCAAGAGAGCTGAGCAAAGGGAGGCTTCCTTGATTAAGTTCAAGAAGCAGTGACTAGCCACACTTGTGTCTTGGGCTGTATAACTGCCTGTCTGGAAGCTTTCCTTTGCTTGTGGTAAACTTCTTTCCCTCCTCTTGCCTGTTCCTTGCTCCCAGCACCTGGTTCCTGCTACCTTGAATTGATCTCTGGACTCTTGACCCTTGGCTTTTGGAACTCTGACTACAGCTTTTGCTTGATGCTCTGGTAAATGAACTCCCTTGTGTAAAGTACTTACTTGTCTCCTTCTGGCTGGACTTTGCTGGTTCTCACACTCCCTTCTCTGGGCTGGCTTGCTGCCCAGGTCTGTGACCTTGACAGTCTGGACCACTACTGTGCTTACTTTGGAATAAAACAAAAATATTCAAAAACAGCAGCCAACCAATGGCCATTATGGTTGTACTCCATTGGGTTTGAATTGATATGAAGGGAGAGGGTGGCAAATGGCCAGAATCAGAAGCCATTAAACTGCTACAGTCTCTGTTTGCCCTCCTGCAGTTTGGAATACTGTAAGCATAGCATGGTTCTCATGCTGCTTGTGAAAAGATTAGGACAATTGCATGATGACAGTATAGTCAGAGAAACTGCTTTGATCCCTATTGAGCCATAAGGTCTAGAAGGAGCTCATAAATAATGGCATATCATGCGAGTATCCCTTGAATACTGTTGACATGAAACTGGCTGGCTTACCAGAATAACCAAATGTAATTGAATCATGTTGCAATTAGTACAACTCCACCACTGCATCTGTGTACTCAGCTGTGTTTATATTTTTTTCATCTTTTCTTTGTACACTTGACTTATTTTACAAATAAGATAAACTTCATTTAGGCAGTTTGAAATCAGCTAATTTTCATCATTAAAAGGATTTGGTTAGTCTCCCAAAGCAGCTTCCAGAGACACGTTGTTCAAAATAAACATGGCAATAAAAGTTAAGTTTACACGTTTCCTGAAGCATTTGTCAACTCCAGTGCTGTAGCTAAAGTCAAACCTTCATTTCCTGCCATAATATACCTTTTAAAATAAAATGGTTTAAAAAATCAAAGGACATAAGTTGACCAAAAGTAACTTGTGAGCTTATCTCCTAAAGAAGGAGTAGATTGAGATCTCTGACCAATCCAAAGTAAATTGGAATGGATTCCCTCTGCTAAACAACAGCAGCAACAAAATGACACTCAGGTTAATTTATTTTGCTGGAATACTGAAACTTTCTTGTGACTAACCACAGATTGTTGTGTGGAAGGACTGTGAGCATTCTCTGATTCTGCTACTTAGGACAAATCTGGAGGTTCAGAATCATTGATTCTAAGGCCCTTTTTGCATGCCATTTGCCATGTGAAAGGGCGCCTGGAGCGTCTCGCGATTGTGAGGAGCGATCTGTACAACATACTCACAATCATGCGACACTCCAGGGTAGGGCAGGCGCTACTCATGCACTTTTTCATTTTGAGCTTTCAGCTGAAAATGGTGCTCAATGGCGCATTACTCCAAGGCCCCGTGCACACTTGCTGGTGTGTGGAGCCTCCGGAGCCATGGCGGTCGCGCTTCCTGCCCCAGTGTTTCCCAGGCTGCACTGTGGAAGGAAGAAGCGGGGCTCTCGCGCTGCCTGCTTGGGAGCAGGCAGCTTGTGCGGAGCTGAAGCAGCAGGGACGTGAGAGCCTCTCATGGGAGGCTGCTCGCACGATCCCAGCACCGCAGCGCCGATAAAAGGTAAGGTGCAGAAAGGGCCTAAGTGTGCATCTTTTGCCCTTGGCTCTGGTTGGTGGATCATAGAGTTCTAGTAAAGAACACTGAATTTAACAAGCACAAAGCTGGTGGATCAATATGGGCACTCGCTGTTTACCTTTAGAGGGTCTGATTGAGTAGGAATTTGGGCAGATTACTCCTGAACTGGCCTGTTGAGAGAGCCTTTTTTCAGCAATCCCATACTTAATTTGGTTTGATTTATTTAGGCCTACTTATCTGACATGGGCATGATTAGGGTTTAGGGAACATTGGTAAGTACCCTGAGATATTTACTGAGGTAAGGACTTTTGGTGATGGTCAGATGTTGTAGCTCACCAACACCTTAAGGCCAACTGACATGAGGAATGGGGAATGGCCAAGGATGTAAAATAATCTGGCAGCTTTCTCCCTTCTGAATACTGACAAGCAGACGAAGGGGAGCAAATCAGGACTCAGTCCTGCTTGCAGTCCTATTTGCATTTACAAGAAGGCTGTGGGAAATCTACTTGAGAAACCTCCCCATCAAGAGATAAACTGTTTTAGACCATCAGTTCTCTAGAGAAGATGCAAGATGCATTTGATGAAGCAGACTCAACTCCATGAAGCTATGTGCCATAATAAATCTATCAATCTTTAAGATGCTATCATAAACCTATTACCCTTTTAGGTGCCACAAAGCAGTTCATTCATTTGCTTCAGCAAATTGTCTGCTGTAAGCTTTATAATATTGTCCCTTGTATATTTGTGCCTTTCTCAAACTGTTTGCAAGTCATAAGTCTGCCTTATGACTACTAGAACAAGTGGGAACTGCATCAAAATGTTGCAATATTGCCTTACAGAAATAATCCTGTTCAGGATTCCAGCCCATCAGACATCACATGTTCTTCCTAAGGGATGTCCCTATTGAAGAATTATAGCAGTTTAATATCCCTTTAATGGCTATGGCTCCATACCATGAGTTGTAGTTTAGGGCATTCTCTGAACTATAGTTTTGTAGCTTTCTGACACTGAATGTAAGTATCTTAAAAAACTACAAATCCCAGGATTCCTGAGGATGGAGCAGTTAAAGTGGTATCAAAGTGCTCAAAGGATCTAGTGTGGAAACACCCCTCATAATGCTAGTCATCCTTAAAGGGCTACATGACATCTTACCAGGATGCTCTGGAACATATAGATCTCTCCTCCTTCCTGCCCTATTCTTGTCATAGTGGTGGTCATTTTCCTGTGTAATAATGAAGGTGGTTTGGGTTTTCTGTTTTTAGATACCAAAAAGCATTCAGGAGAGTGCTGAAAAGAAAGGTTCAAATCAAAGTTGACAGTTCCTTTGCTTTATTGCGGGAGAAAACAATTTGTCATGATGGCATATAAAAACACTGCCACCATTCTACTGACAACTGTGTGACAAATATAAAACGAAAAGTATGAATGGTTCTTCTAATGTGGCAGCTGAGCCCAAGGGAGATTGTGCCATTATGAGCAGGAATGCTTGTGTTCTCCATGTGGTCTCTGTTATGCAGGATCGATTCAATAACAGAATTGTCCTAACACAAAGAATTCTGCTTCAAGGAAGAAAAATGAAAAGTCTCAAGTTGCTCAAAAATAAAAACAAGACATTTTCCTCCTCTGTCATCTCGCTTTTCTTCAGAAAAAGACTATAATCTCTAGGGTTTTCTGGATCACTTTGTACAACTGATAACATAGCTTACCTGTCTTTCCTAGAATTCTAGGTGTCTCACATGGAACTTCCAGGAGTCGACCCTCCAGAGGTTCAGCAGATGGAGGCTTGGGGATTCCAGGAGCTGTAGGCCAATGTAACTTTTCCAAAGTCTGTCCAGACCTAACTAGCTTCAACAAGATGATTGTACCATTTGCCCTTCAGACCATGCCTTGAATCAACAATAGACGGGTCCAGCCTCAGAAGTGGCTGTTCTCAGTGCTTGTAGCTGAGGACAGAGGCAATCCCCCTGAACTGCCCTCTGCTTATTTTTCGCGTCATTACTCTGCTAGCATAAGCATAGCTCAAGCCTTAATCCTTAGACAGAGTATAAACAAAAAAGAGTTTCAGGTGAAGCGTGCTGACACTTGATAGCACATGATTGTTTTCATCAAGTTTGACCAGCTTGTGTTTTAAGACAGGAATGGACATTCTGAGGCCCTTGAGATCTTGCTGAACTGCAATTCCCACTGTTCCTCATCATTCACTATAGCAGCAATTTTGTATGGTCCAGCATAGCGTATTAGTTCCCTATGCAGAACCATGCCATAGCTGGCCATTCACTGACCTCTGGACCAACTGTAGGGTTTTTGCACACACACACCCCAGCCATTCTGTTTTTGGAGGATCAGAGAAACCTCTGGCTATGTCCCCATAGATAGATGCAAAATGGTTACACCATTCAATCAGATTCACAGGCATCCTCGAGGGGTCTCAGTGCATGTTATCATTTTGCATCTGGTTGCAAGAAGATAACCAGATGCTTCTCTGACCTCTCTCCTCAGAAAAGGAATGGGCCTGGGAGTACTGCAGCAACTCTACAGCAGTAGTAGTACAGTACTGCTTTGGTTGGTGCAGAGAGATGAAGGGAATATCAACCTCTCCTTTGACCAAAAAAGAAACATACACAAGTGTAAGGTTAGCTTAACCCCTGTGTATGCTACTAACAGGATACAAGCCTATGCTGGTTAAGGCTGGTGAGCTATGCAGTCCAACAGCATATAAAGGCCAGCACAATTCCCATCTCTGCTTTAAGATCATCCTTGGAAATTCTAATTGAATGTCAGTCAATGCAAACCTTAATATAGCGAGTGGGGTTGAGCATGTCAGGAAAGCTAAGACCAATAATGTTAGAAGGCTAGACCCTACTGAGAAACTAAACTCTGTTTTTATTATTATATGCCTCCCAGTTGGCACTTATGGTGATCCCGTCATAGGCTTCTTTTTGTCAGGGTTTATTCAGAAGAGGTTTGCTATTTTGTCTAAGGTTGAGGGAGTGTGACTTGCCCAATATGACCCAGTGGTTTTCTATGGCAGAGCATGGGTTCAAACTCTGGCCTTGCAGAGTCCTAGTCCAACAATTCAAATCACTACATCATGCTGGCTCCAGGACTCTGACCAAGTGGCCCCTCCCGAAACTGCAAACCCCAGGATTCCATAGAATGTTGCAAGTGGAATAATAGCGCTATAACAGTCCAGCGCAGAATGGGTCTATGGTCACCCAAAGCTGAATCCTGAAAGTGGAAGTGGCCTGTTAAGATGCATCCATTCTCATAAGGGAGCAATGGCCATATCAGCAGAAGAGAACGGATAGTTCCAATAGGGAGGGTGGTGGAAAAACCCTGGAAGGGAAGTTCCTGGCAGTAAATCTTATAGAACAGCAGAAGCACTTAAGCTAGCTTTTGTTAGTACAGCACAGAAAAAGGCAGTGGCAAACTACTCCTAAGTAGTTTTTCCTTCCAAAAAACCCCGTTAGAGATAATACAAAAGGAAGCATTTTCCTTACTGCCTTTTGGCCTGTTTTGGAAGGTTTTTGTGTCTATGCAAGCTTTTTTTAAAACATAAACTAACTAAATAAGTTCAATCTTTTATTCAACCTCCTCCTACTGGAAGAAGAGATTTAGATTACCTGAAAACATCTAAACAAGTAAACCGGCAACTTCAGCCTCCATTGTGTAACCTGCATTCCTGTACATCAGGAAAACATTCAAAAATAATTAGAAGGCCTCAGTTCAATAATTGACCTGTCTACTCAGACATAAGTCCTACTGATTTATACGTGGCTTACTCCCAGGTAAAGGGTATCAGATTGGAGTCTGATTGGAAATAATTACATACTATCTCTATTCTATATGCCAGTAGCAATGTTTCCTTTTCTGTAGGATACTAAAGGTCCATTTTACTATAAAACCACATATTCTCTGAAATTAATAAAACCTAGCAAGTAACGGAGAAATGAACTTTAATGCTATTATGGTATGCATTAATCTTCTAGTTCTAACTCTAGCTTGGTTCTTCAGACTTAGGGAGTTGCACAGTAATTGAAGAACCAATAGGATGCTAACCGTTCTCTGTTAAGTAGAACTAACAGCTCAAGGGGTGGAAAGAGATCTGCGCAAGAAGCAGATTTACAGTGGTTTATGGCAGTAGCATCATAGGCTGCTATGGAGACAATTAGGGGAAAAAAGCAACAGAAGGTAAGATTATTGTATGCGTCTACGTACACAATGGCAAGAGCAGCAGTTGTGGTGGTCTATGTTGCACTGTGAAGGGGATTCCAGCTATTCAAATTAGAATGTTTGGAATTCAATGGAAGCAGTTCAAGTGTTCTTTCCAATGGAACAAGGATCTCTTCAGCTTGTTTGGCCACTCAGCCTCATGGGATGAACTGAGATTGTTAATGTTCTCCTTTGAGGCTGATGATGTGAGACTTGAGTTCAGATTAATTCAAACAAGATCTATGCCTGCCAGAAGTGGCCTGCTGTTCACCATAAGCACTACAATTGGTGAGTAAGCAGGGAGCTGGCTAGTTCAGCCTCGGTGAAGGGCCTGTGTTGGTGAAGGGAATTGGAAAAACTGCTGAAGTGGAGCAAATGTATTTGTTAACCTAACTTGGCAGGTTATTGACGGTGCGTCAAGAGCTATTCTACTTTATGCCTATAGATATACAAAAGAATAATTATGAAATCTGAAGTGCACTTCTTATCTGTTACATTTAGAAGGTTTAATTGTCTGGAATCATGATAACAAGACATCCCTTTATTGCCAATGTGTGGCAATAAGGCTCTGAATGTTAGAGAGCCTATGAAATGAGTGACCAAGTGAATTGACCGAACAGCTGTGACTAACATATAAATTATGTTCCTGTCACTTTGCGATGCTATCATTTTCTGGAAAACAACTGAAGATAAATGTGGGGAAAAAATCAAATTAAGAAGTTCTCATGGGGACAAAAGATAACCCTGGAGACTTGGCAAACAATTTTACAGAGCCAGATTCTGCCTATAAACTGTCCACTTTAGTTCTTGTCCAAATTTCTACTGTACATCCAGAGTTCTCGAAAGAATATTCTTTCTCTTAGCTCGCCATTGGCAGTCTTGAGCGCCACTTAATCTACTGAATGAAATGAAACATGTATCTATTAATATGGACAACTGTGAATAATGGAAAGTTTAATAAAGCATTTTAACACATCATCAGCAAGTTAAATCCATGTTTTATAAATGACTCCTGTGAGACAAACCTAAGTTTCTTAATTTGCCTAATTTACATTGGCATTGCATATTGATAAGATGTTTTTATGAAGATAATTTCAAATCATCATACCAAATAAACACTGATGCTTTGCACAAAATTTTAAAAAATCTTATTTATTCAAAAAAATGCAAGGAGAAAAAATGGTACATTTTTTAAAAGGGAAGTAAAATCTCTTTCTTTATTGCTGTGTATCTTGAGGTCATTTCTGACTTATGGTGACCCTACGGTGCTTCTGTCACTGGGTTTTTCTTGGCAAGATTTTCAGAGGGGGTTTGCCATTGTCTTCCTCTGAAGCTGAGAGAGTGTGACTCACTCAGTAGATTTCCATGGTTGAATGAGTTGAATTCTGATCTCCCGTAGTTCTAGTACAACTTTCAAACCAGTGTGCTCTGATAATCGCTCTTTCTACCATCAATTTTTTTAAAAAAAACTAGTGTAAGTGGTATGGATGTGGTAAACATGTAAGGAATTCCTGTCAAGATTTGTGCTAACAGAAAGATTAAGGCTGACTGCCATTCTCAATAGATTGTACTGTATTGAGTGGATACTTAGGATGTGGAATGCCAGAGGGGTATATAGCCAGAGGGCTAGTTGAAATGTGGACTAGTGTTTCCAGCTGCATGATAATTTTAGGTGACACTGCAGAAGGTTATTTTAGTGAACGGACACTGCTTTGCCAGTAGTAGCCATCCAGCTCTGAGGCAGAGGTGAAGCTATACTAATCCCACAGAGTGGTTAGTGATGAAGCTGTAAATAGCCATAACACTCCTCCCTGGACTGGATCGCTTCCTCTTTGATGTGATTAACGTAAACAAAGGATGTAAAGAATAATCAGAAATGTTCTTGTCCACAACAAGAAGAGCTGTTCGGCACACTGAGATACTCGGTCAGGAAGATGTCCAACTATTGCAAGATTTTATTTTATTTTATTTTTGCATTTTTAGACCTTTATGTGGAAATTCATTTGTGAAAAAAAGAAAACATTGGTTTTGTGTTCAAAACAATATTTCTTCACAGAGAAAAGTATAATATTTTGGTGCTGTAAATGCTGTTCTCTGTGCAGAAATATTTTTGGGAAAAAAAGCACAATTTTTTCAAGGGAAGGTCCAAAATGCAGAAAAAGAAATTTGAAAAATGCACAAAAACTTGTAATAGTGCCCAGTTGGGGGTGGGTGGGATTTTTGAAGCTATTTCTTCTTGCATGAGAGAATGAGCTATAAAGGTTTATGTTCCTGGAATACAGAAGAAATGTGGTTAAGCAGATGAGGAAGCAAAGCAGAAGGCCCAGATAGATGATAATGTCTAACAATTTCTCCAATTGCTTTTCAATTAATACCTTTTTCTAAATTCGTCTCCTCCTTAGATATTACAACATTACACCAAAATGGCACCAGTACATCCTGGTCTACCATGTGTCTGAGTCATGGAATCCAATATGGATACCCAGTTGGAAGTAAGTGTTTCCCACTGATGAGTTTCAAACTGTATGTGGTTGGTCTAGGAGCTAATTTTCATGCACTAAGACTCTTAATACTCCATTACTGTTGCTTAGGAGGAGGAAGAGGACGAAAAGAACAAGGGGCCTTTCCACACTACGCTGCTGTAGTGCTATTATTCCACTTTCAACATCCCGTGGAATTCTGGGATTTGTAGTTTACTGAGGCCAAAGAGTTCTCTTGCTGAGAATTCTAAATGTCCCTCCCTAAAGTGCAAACTCCAGGATTCCATAGGATGTTGAAAGTGGAATAATAGCACTATAACAGGGTGGTGTGTAAAGGTCCTAGGAAAAATACAAGAGGCTTCCTTTCTACTTTCAGTTTATTTCCATTGGGCTTCGAGAGATTATGGGGCCGTATCCTCTGTTTCTGCTCAAAACCTTTGCTCCTGAAGTCTCTGAAAAATAATTCTGTACAGGTGGCCCACTGTGGTTGTAAAGAAGCCTATGGTCCATGCTTTGCTTACCCTTGTGGAATCCCTGGATATGAACAGGAGTCTAGGCTATAGCTAAGGTCTTTTAACTACAAATGAAATCAGTAGATTATAAAATAAAAATAATGCAAATATAATATCAACTGGTAACTGAGGACTGTAAAAGAATAATACTTCCAAATGTACGTGTTCAGAGTAAAGACAGTACTTTTGCCTTGTCTTGCAATTTGTACAAAAAATGCAAAACACCCCATAAAATCATTTATTTTGTGAAGTTTAGAGTATAAACCATTATTTAAGCAAAGGATGGGAAAAGTTAAAAAAGCTGCAAAATGTTGGTGTTTAGACCCTAAAGACCACCAAATCTGGTACAGTTTATGTTTTTCCAACATAAAACAATGGCCTGCAAATCATTTGTGAAAATACTATAACAAGATTTCATTTTTTTTTAAAGGAAGACCTATGATGGAGACTTGGGAGTCATTATTTCAGTGAGTGAGTTTAAAATGCTATAGATTACACTTCACTGCAGATTGATCTTTATTTCTTTGTTCATTTGCCGCATGACATTTACAGCACACAATGGCATCATTAAGGTTGCATTTCTTCCACAGTCTCCACAATCTTCACCATTTCTTTGTAGGAGGTTCCCCACAAACTTGGCCCTCAGGAACTGTTAGAATTGCCACATAACTGTCACTGAACAAGAGTATTTGTATAATGGATTTTCAGTGGGAGAAAGTTAGAAAGAACATATGAACACAAAGAGAATGTTTTTCCAGTGAGAACCACTTCAGGTTTCCAGGAGCTTCTTTAATATATCTCCAAGAGTCACGGAGGTAGAATGGGAAGACTGGAACATGGGACATACTCTGAAGAGAATTGTATTTGGAGAAGAGCAAACTTGCCCTGTCCATTTTGCAGTAAAATTAATGTACAATAACCATGAAGATTACATGGAGCAGAATCTAGTCAAGGTAATGAAATAATTTACATCTTTTTAGGTTTAAGCATTCAGCTTTAAGGGGTCAGTTAGACACCTCAGATTTTGTATGTGGAAGAAAGGGTTATTGTTATATTAAAGACACATATTATGGGAAAAAGAGCTATCTTTGTACAGTAATGGAACCATTGTGAGACATCAAGTTGCCACATATGTGAGCAGAATTACTACAATTTTTTCCTTTAAAAATCTCAGTTGCAATGTCCTCCAATATTTCAGAGATGGAGAAAAGGACCCATGTGGCCAAGCAACAACAGATTGTAGTCAAGATGGAGGAAGTAATGAATGAGGAAGAACACACAAACTGTGAGAGGCTGCAGCAATTTGCTTTGGCTTGACTTTGAAAAAGGCATGATTCTATCCTCTCCTTTTCTGCATCACCTACTGACTTAATTGAGAGAAACTACTTTTGGACTTCAAAGTTGGTTTGCTGAGAACAAAGGGGGACAGTGGGAGGAGAAGAGAGAAACTGAAACATTTTGAAGAAGTGGAACAACAGAAGATAAGCTGGGATTGTCCCTGCCAAATCAGACCATTTGAAAGGTACACAGTTGTAAGACAAATAAGATTGGGGCTGGAATCCTATATCAGCTTATGCTTAACAAGTACTTAACAAAGTAACTTTTCCTGTACTGATCCCCCCCCTGCAAAAAAAAAAAAAAAAAAAAACCTGAAAAAAACTTCATTCAACCATGCTCCAATCATTGGCTGAATGGGCCTTCCTCTCCCCATGTGGCTTATGACTGTGAAAGTAGGTTGGAGGGTGAGTTATGATCATGGCAATAGAGTCAAAATTTGTTTCAAAGCAGGAATTGTGGATATGAAACAGTTATTCAATCATTACAGTGTTCTCAAACTATGGGGTGGGACTCTAAGGGGGGGGGACATGATAGTTGTTCGAGGGAGGCTCAAGAAAAATCAGCTTGCAAGTACAGCAAATGTGAAAAAGAAGGGTGAGCCTGTGTGTGCATGTGTGTGCATGCGCATGAACTGTTGAGGCATGACCTGTCTTTGCAAAAGAATGAAGCAAAGTATCTTCCCTTGTTATGCCTTCCTCCAATTCAGACAGCAAAAAATCAGCTTCCCTTTTTTAAGCTTTTCCCACTCAGTTTCTCTGAATATTCTGTCACTGGTGCAGCAGGTGCATGCCCTTTAGCGACCATGAGGCAGTTTTTTGGGGGAGGGGGAGGGAAGAGAGGAGGCAGAGGGCATGAAAACTCAGCATTAAGATGCCGGCTACATGCAGCACAAGAGGCCTCTGAGAGGGAGAGGAGGGCATAAGATTGGACAGGGGGGCATGACTTGGAGCGGGAGAGCATGCAATGTCCTCATGTAGATGTAAGGGGGGGGCACAGGGGTAAAAAGTTTGAGAACCACTGACCTAATTACAACTGTTTCACATTCACAGTCACTACTTAAGTCACCGTCGTGACACTATTGCCCTGATCATAAACTTGCCCCTCAGCCTACTTTGCCAGGCATCAGCTGCATAGGGAAAAGGAGGTCCCTTCTGTTGATAATCAGAGCACAATAGAGTGTCATTTCCATTAGGTCTGGGGGAAGGTTGGACCAGTAGAAGTTACTTTGTTAATTATTTCATTGTAAGATGATACAGGATTCCAGCCCAGATTTATGTTCTGTGAATCTCTCACTTCATGGCCCATGAGCTAAGTAGAAGGAGTGAGACCATGCTCTGTTGAATGGGCTAAGACAGAAAACAGAGATCTGAATGTTTATTCCAGACCTGGCTAATCCAAATCCTTTTTTACTTTCTGCTAGCTACAAGGCTGGATGTTCCACCTGCCTGTTTTGTCTTGCATCTGCTTCCTAAGCCTGCCTATTTCACAGCACCTTATTAAATAACATTCCAGAGCTAATTGGCTTGAGTTTCTCATTCTTTCTTAAAAAAAAGAAAAAAGAATGATATGTAGTAAAGACTGTATCATAGTGAAACTTTAGATAATATTGAATCTGAATTAGGCTTTAGTGAAATTATGAAAGACATTAATTAATAAACATAAGGTCCAATGAGCTTCTCCTGTTGTCTTTGGAGTCTTCCCTTGCCTGCTGGTTTCTCTTATTTCTTCAAGGTGAATCTCCCCCTCCCCTTGCTTTTCTCCTCAAGAAATTGATATGGGCTAGCATACAGAGAAAGAATGACATTGCTTCTTTCAAGAATTAAATCAAGGACTCAGTGAACCTCCTGGAGACATGCCGCTCTTCAGAGGATACCATGAATTTTCAGGATAAGCACAAGAGTTCCAGCAATTCAGCAGCCCTCGCCTGGCGTTGTTTGACAGAAACTGTTACTCAATGGAAAACATGTTGCCTCTGAACCTGGAGGCATGATGGTAATTAACCATCGATTGACATAATGCATGAATTCGCCAAATTTACATTTAAAGACTAAGCTAGTGTTCATCACCACATCTTGTGACAGAAAATTCCATAAATTACTGTAATTATGCATTGTGTCTGTCCTGCATATCCTGCCAAATGGTTTTGTTAGATACTCCTAGTCATTGTGCTATGAGAGATGGGAGAAAAAGCTTCTTTCTTTATAACATTCACAATTGTCTAAATCTTCATTAGTCAGTCAATGAATCAGACTTATAATCAACAAAAGTTCACCCTGTCCAAAGCATTGTGAGTTGCTAACTGCCATGTGCGCTTCAATTTTTCCCTATTTATTTATCTACACATTTCTAACCTGCCTTCTGTCATTCTCAGGAGAGGAGATAATCAGTAAAACAATTCAACATGAAACTACAGCAACCCACAACAAAATCAGTAATAATAAATTAAAAACGTAGCTACTGTTCATGAGACTTGAAATGGATAAATGGTTAATGGCTAAAACAGGTCACCACTGAAAGTTGTCAGCCAAAGATGCTGAGGTGCTGTAATCCCATACGTGAGGCATCATTGCCAAGAAGGCCCTTTCCTTGCTTTCTGTACTGTGCTGTAAACTGCCTTGTATTCTGTACCAGAAGAAAAGTGGGATAAAAATGAAATGAAACAAAATAAACATTGCACAGCTTCCACTAAGGGGGGTTACAGACAAGAGTCCCTTAGAGGAATTGCATTGCAGCTGCCAGTTATTTGAGTAGCCAGTGTTCTAAATGATCACGTCTGCCATTCTCAACAAGACTGATGTGTTACAACAGTGTGCAACTTACTCCTCTTCAGGCCACATCACAAATCGTGCTTGAGAATGTCTTTCCTTTTAGTAATGACATTTTACAAAATTGTACAATAAGTTTTGGAAATAATCAGAAAACACACACACACTTGTACGTGATGCCACCTTTTCAGTGACAGTCACCAAGTCAAGAGCAAACAGACACAACCACACAGAGATCATAGGTGTATAGATGCAGATATCAGATAGATGGATAGATAGATAGATGTCAATATGCCTTTTCAACAACTATCAGATGATCCCCTATTTCCTCTCCAAAGAGGTAGTCAACAGACCCCATTGTTCCTCTCCACTTTCTCCTCTTTACTAAGATGAAATATGAAGGTGGAAGCAAAGTAGATGAATTGGTTGTGTACACTGAAACCATTCCCGTCAGTGATGTTAGCTGAAACTTTGTACCACTGTAGACTACAAGAGGTAACAATGGTAACAACAGAAACCATAGAAGTGGTCTATAGCCATTTGGGTTATACAGACAGAAACAGTAACTATGGGTGTTCTATTTTATTCTGTCTTCTGTAAACTGCTTTGAGTCTCAGCCTGGGAAGAAGGTGGGGTATAAATAAAGGATGGATGGATGGGTGTTTGCTCATGTGTCATCTCTGTCTCATAAGTAAGCCAAGTATTGTATTGTTGGGGAAAATCCTTATGTAGATTGACTCCAAATTTTTAACAAATTTGTGAGCTGTGGTGCTTTGTAGGTCTGTGCTTTACAAAGTGCTATTTAAATAAATCAATAAATGTGTGATCATGAACTCCTTCATCTTCTACTATATAAAAATCAAAGTTTGTATATTTCTCTGTGTCAGGCGAAGACCTCATATGATTGGCTGTGTGAGGCGAAGACCTCATACGATTAGCTGCCTGAGAAGACTGTATGGAATCCTGGGGTTTGCAGTTTAGGGAGGGGCTTTTAGAATTCTCAGCCAGAGAGCTCTTGGGCCTGGCTGGTTGCTATGGAGATGAGGCCTATTAGCAAGGAGGAGGGCAGTGTATTCCTTCAGGAACCCAACCTCTGTATGTTAATAACTCTGAATACAGATTGGATTGGGGAATATGGGGGAAAGTTATAGGTACGGGACAAGACAGTTTGGGGAATTAGAGACACAGGATCTCAACTCTTTCTAACAAGTATTACCTATGAGAAAATAAAATCCTGGCCAATGGTGGGTATATATGCTAGTGGCTCACAAGAAAGAGAAAAGTGGCTCATTCTCTCACAAGCTGAGGGCAGCAATCAGCTTCCAAAAGGCTTAGTCTTTGGTCCCTTTGCTGCTTTGTTTAGTGAAATGGGGAGCAAAATCAATGCTTCCTTCCCTACCTCGGTACCTCCTTTGAGGAAAGTGAAGCCAAGAATGTATTTTCAAGATTTCCCAATGATCTTTCCCTTCACTCCCAAAGCAAGGAAAAGATACCAGCTGATGGCACGGTAACATAAAGTACACATCCACTCATAAGGAATACACTCTCAGTCTCATCCTTAACCAAGTTGCGCTGAAGAAGGGAAGAGCAAAGAAGTATACGTGAGAAAGGGCAACTGTGTCACCACAGTGGAGAGGGGACCAATGGGTTTTTTTGGTGGTGAAGGAGAGAAGGCAGCATATGATGGACATTAGGGGAAATGGGACGAGAAGGAAATTTTTGACACTAATAGCATCTGCTGCTTGCAAGCAACAGCAAAAGGGAGAGAGGTGGAAAAGCTGAAAAGCTCTCAAACTCAAGCTGGGTCCCTGAGGAGAGAGGCTGTGGAAATGGCAGGAAAGCACATCATTTTTCCAGACCTGGTATGCGGGCATTTTAAAATGGGGCACGTCCTGGCCACTAGACTGTACTTGTTTTAAAAACCCTCTTTTCTCCAGTTAAAGTAGTGTGGACCTGTGCTAATACGCTTCCATTAAGACACATTTTTCTTTTCCCTTTTAAGTCCCAAAGCAGCAGGGCTCCTGTTACAACTACTTTCCACTTCTAATACAATGAAACCAATACAAAACAGTGTGTGACTCTAAATCTAGTGTTCGTTGCAAGTGGAGTGGACCCATTGAAATCAATGGGGCATTGACGAACAAATCTTTTTCAGTTTGATCAGTCCACTCTAGCTGAGACTAACACTGGATTTGGTCCAAAGTGATAAGTCATATGGAATCCAGAGCACTGCCTGTTTCTTCCATGTCTGCAGCACACTAGATGTTAATGGGTGGCACAAGAAGACATTATGAACAAAAAGGATACTGCATAACATTTGCAGCCATGTGACCACTGACCACTGCATTGTCTAAATAAATAAATACCGGCACAGTGATGCCTTGGATCAGTGCAGACTATCCTGGGTCTGCAGGGTAGTGTACCCTTTACCTTGGACAGGGAGCCCTCTACTTTCATGGGGGGTTAGGGGCACAAGACCCCTGTGAATGTGGAAAAAGCATAAATAAAAATAAAATTATAAACACTGCTTTTCTTACCTAAGAACACTTCTCTAGGACTATCTAGATCCTCCAGCACTATTTTATGGTCAACTTCCACCAGAAGTGGGCCATAGAGTCACACTGGAAGACCTAGCAATGCTTAGAGAAGTGTTCTCTCTAGGCATCTCTAGGCCCTCCAGAGTGATTCTGTGGTCCACTTTTGCCATATCTAGAGATTCTTAGAGAGAACATTTTTTTTTCTGTGGGAGGGCAAATAGGGTAATAATTTTTTAATAAATAATTTTTAAAGAATAATAAAAGCCCTGTGGGTAATGAAGCCCACAAATACTGAACTGTGAATGTGAAGGGTCAATGTTTACTTGGACTGAAAAAAATGTTTACCTGGACTGAGAAAAATTCAACAACTGGTTTCTAGTGCAGGTGTCTGGATGCACTGGATGATAGCACTCCCATAGTTTACTTATTTGTTTATATTCCACTCATATGCCAGTTAGCTCAAGGTATATATCTTGTCCTCCCCTCCTGCACTTTATCCTTATAAGAAGCATGTAAGGTAAGCTAGCCTTAGAGAGACAGAGACCAGCTAAGAATCGGCAAGTGCATTTAATGACCTAATGGAGACTTGACCGTGGATCATCCAAGATCTAGTACTCTAACCATTACATCACACTGGCAAAATTTTTGCTGAAGAAAGCTTGGCAGCTACAGCCTTCAAAAAAGAAATCTGTTAAGTGCACCTTATGAACTTTCACCCTCTACAACCTGTTAAAGGTGTAACTAGAGCCCTTCTATTGAACCCTGTATCTTCCCACCCAGCTTTAAGTCACAAAGTGGTCTACATGTTAATAATGCGCTTCCCAGCAGAAAACCAAAGAAGGGAGATAACGTGACTGGGACAATAAACATGTTGGCTGGAATTCAGTGTCACACTTTTGGATGTTTAACCTGGAGTTATGTGTTATGTGATCAGTATTCATGATCCCTATCTAGTATTATTGCCATGATCGTAACTCTCCCCCTACAAGCCTTCTTTGCCAATCATCAGTTGCCCCAAGAGAAGGAGGTCTATCCTGCTGGGGATTGGGTAATGTTGGATAATGTTTCCACCCCTCTCCAGCCAGCAAACAAGGCTGTGACAATCAGAAACAGAAACCATGTTGCACTTCCATGTTGCAGCATTGCTTGCCGGTGGCAGGGGGGTGGAGGGAAGGAAATATCATCCACTTGCACTCTGGTCACCAGTAGAATGGGCCTCCTTCTCTAGATGTGTCTGATGCCTAGTTGAGTAGGTTTGGTGTGGCTGGGCCAGGAGATGTTACCCAGTTATGCAAATATAACTAAGAACTCCATGTAGAATTCCAGCCAAAGTAAGTAAACTCTAGTGAGTCTAGTTATACAGTCATGTAAAATATTTATTATTTGGGAGTTCAAGGAATCACTAGAGCAAAGGAAGGGCAGCCTGCAGTTTTGCGTCAAAAATCTTAACACAAACAATACATTATTATTTTTTTTAAAAGTGCTCTTATGCTTTCCTCGCTTCCCTGCTCCAAATGATTATTACATTTAGTAACTGTGTTGACAAGAAGAAAAAAATGAACGGAAATTAAAAGCTGTAGAATTCTTATCCTGCTTTCTTATCTCTTGCGTTCTTATTTTTTATCAGAGTTTGTATCCTTTGGAGTGCACATCTATGGACCACAATTTTGCAATGTTACCATGTGCTGCTTCTGTTCTTTGCAATGAGCCGTGAGCATTAGAGGAATGTCTTCCAAATTCAGTTTTTTTTTTCTTTCATTGTGAACCTAGCTTTACCAAAGACACTGGGAACTCTCTATAACTTGCTTTGTAAGTTCCATTCTCACATGCTGCTTGCATATAAGCATAACCAAACAAAACTAAAGCTGAGATATGTGACTACAAGCAAGGAAATCAGATTCTTAGAAAAACTACAGAAAGAAGCACCAATATTATTAGAATTTTTCAGACCTAGCAATAAAGTTTTCTATACCTTTATTTTTTTTCATTTAAGCTAATCTTTACCCTTTATTAATATATAAAACTGAGGCACTAGTTGCAGGAGTAGCGCAATAAAGGCTTTGGTGAGAGAAGGTGGCAAGCAATGGAAGCCATGTTGTTATGACAGCCATTTACCATGGAAAACAGACGTCTCAAGTCCACAGACCAAATTCAGTGGGACGTTTGCCTGAAACGTGTGGGTGCTATCTCTTTCTTAGATTCAGAGTTCCCAAAAGTGGACCTTCATTAATGGTTGAGGCTATATCAGCAGAAACCTTCTCTTAGCCACTTAATCTACCTCAGAATCATGTTTTGAAGCCAGATATGTCAAATGAAATGTTCATGAGGAGAAGATAGGTGTAGTACATGCAAATTGTTTCGCTCAGAAAGTCCTGTTCTGAAGTGTTTTTTGAGTTTATGGATAGTACTTTTTTCTTTTTTTAAATTTGGGGAAATTAAAACACCTGCCATTGTACCAAATGAATGTCTCCTTTGATATCATGGGGGACTGTTATTCAGCAAACTAATGCCTCTCCCCCCCCAAAAGAAAAAACCCTATCTCTTTACACAATGTAGAATCATTCCTCTGGAATTCATTTTATACAAGAGGAATAGTACTGCAAAATATCTCTTCAAAATACCTCTTCAAAGGAAGTGCAGTGATTGAAGCAGGCATGTTAAAGATATAAAATCAGAGTATGCCATTCCATGCAACCCTATTTTTGAGCCTGAAATAGGAAAAATGTATTTTATACAGTTAGAGAGAGAGAAATGGAGGGAGAGAGAATGTGACTTGGAAAAAAATGACAAAAGTGTTGTACTGAAAAGCAGACCAAATAACTTTAAAAGCATGCCATGTCAATTTTTCTATGGGAAGAAGGAGGGAGAATTAGAGGTTGCAGACCAATACATATATAAGCAAAAACAAGCCCCATGAGTTCATTAGTCTTTACTCCCAAGCAAATGTGCTGAAGAATCAGAGACATTTTGGGAAAGGGATAATTTCACAAAACAGTTTCTCCTCAAATTACTTGCTCAGTTCCATGAATGATTGGTTGAATCAAAATTTCTTCTCATCCCCAGTCACAGAACATTCAACTGAAGGGACCCCCTCTCCTCAAAACAGCATGTTAGGTGGTATAGTGAATATGGAAAGAAATATAGGCTCCCAGACTTTTTGTGGTGGCCCATTTACAGGCTCTGGGAAAGCGTGAGCAGTTGGGAGCTGTCATCTTCCCCTCTCAGTATGCTGGTTTCCTTCTCTGAGGCCCACATGTTGTTTCCGCAGGCCTCTGGATGATGTTGGTAGCAGTGGGAAGTGGACCTTTCCCAGAGGGACATGAAGAGTGTGGTCTTCAGTCAGGTCTGCTAGGGCATGAATAAACATTCCCTCTGTGTTTCTTTTGCATTCATCTTGTGTTCACCTTTCCAAAGATCCCTTCCTTACTCTATAGCTTCCTTGTTTGGTGATACTGCTAACTTGTCAATTGCCACAACATTGTTAGTATGGTATGGGGATGGATCTAATATTGAGGGAACCAGGGCTTTCTGTCCACCATTCCCTTTGCAGGGGTTCCACTTGAGGGACTTTGGGAATGAAAACTGCTTAGGTCAGGCCTAATTTGAGAGCTGTTGGATCTGACTCATCCTAAGTGGTGAAGAACAGCAAGTGTGAATCCCACAGATGTCTCATGAAGGGTAGAAGAACATCTAGATCCATTTCCCCATACCAGACCCAACCTGTATAGGTGCAAATAATAAAGCTGTGACCTTTGTTCTCCAACCACATTGTGATTGTGTATTCTGCTCCCTTGCACCCACTAGTTACTTCTAGGTCCACAAAGGAACATAGCTGAAAACTACTCATTGGCCTTCTTGCAGTAGGAGTCTCCACTGGATTTCAGTTCCTTCAGGAAATACAGAATTTTATTTTCAGGACAATTTAGGATGCAACAAACAGTTACTTTAAATTATAGTGCTGGCCTATAGTGCTGGGATATATAAATACAAATATAAGCTTAAATAGAGGTATACACAGGAATAATGATGTATCATTAATCAAGTATTTGTATTATGTATTGTGTATTGTGTAAGATGTAGGATGTATTAGGTCTTGTATAAGTTATAGATGATGTTTGTTTGTCTGTTTTGTTATTTATTTGTAACACAATAAAAATTATTTTTAATATAAAAAAAAATTTAAAAAGTGCTGGCCTGTTGTCAGTGGCAGTTTACTTTGGTGGATCTGCTCATATCACTGGGGCACTAAATCTGCTTTGGATCTTAGTTCAAACTTTAAAGGAAATATCCAGGGTGCTGATTGCAGCATCTTAGACATCTTAGGCTTTAAAGTTCAAACTAAAACCCAAGGGAGATTCACCATCCCATGGAAGCCACAAGATGCCAGTTTCTATTTGTCTATCTGTTATGCTTTACAAACCCAAATGCTTGGTCACAGAACACCAACACTGGCCTGCTATCCAACAGGATAGAAACAAGAACTGTAGGAACGGTTTGGACCCTATATGTCAGCTGCTTCAAGTACCCCTTGAACAAATGCTTTAGATTACTGTATTGTGGACTATAGAATGCACATTTATAGACAAATTTTGAACAAGCTTGAAATTTAGACTTAGTTGACATTGTGATTACCTTTGATAAACTGTTTCCTATGATTCTGTTAAAGACACTCCCAATGTGGTGTGTTTCTTAGTCCACTCATCATATTGCCATTTTTTAAAAAGCTCTTCATGATTATTCATATACTTTTCTTTCTGTCTCAGCCTTCCCAGAATTACGCAGCCAATATTAAATAAATCCTCCCTCTTAAACACAGGTTAATTAGCTCAGTTGCAAGGGAAGCCTTCACACAAAATTAATCAGCCTCAAGTAGAGATGTTTCTGAAATCCCCTTCCTCTGAAGTTCTTCCCAGATTTAGCAGCTATGATTTATTCTGTCGTGAAGTGCCATGACAACATTTGCTTTCAACTGCCCTCCCCACCTGCCACTGCCATAACTCGGATTTTCAGAATTTAAAAAGATTGCCATGGAGGATGAGGTTGTTTTTGCTCCAGGGCTTCAATTTCTTCTTAAAAAAAAAAAAAAAGGTAGACACAGGCCATTTCCACACTAGACTGTTATAGCGCTATTATTCCAATTTCAACGTCCTATAGAATCCTAGAATTTGCAGTTTAGAGAGGGGTGGGCCGCCCCTCCCTAAATTGCAAAGCCCAGGATTCGATAGGATGTTGAAAGTGGAATAATAGCTCCATAACAGTCTAGTGCGGAAATGGTCATATAGGCAAGAATTACAAGTTTAAAAATGGGCATTAAATAACAGAGTTGAATCAGTATCAATGGGTGTAGAGTATATCACAATGCTTTGAAATAGAAAAGTAAAATATCATATGATATTGTCATTTATTCAAATATGTTGTGCTGAATGTTTCCATGAATTGTGGGAGCTTGTTTCCTTGTGTCTTTAGATGATTGCTATAGCTACAAAAAAGAAACCAAATTTCTGCAAACTTGTCTATGTCTGTGTCTCTATTCAGTTCTTTATGTATCAGTTTTCCCAATGCAATGTGATTCCAAACCTTACCACACCATTTATTGGTATTTAAACTGTCAGCAGTTTTCCATTCACAAGCCGTTGATTGTCAAGAGCTGCTAACAATAAAAATATATTAAGATCTTTGTGCTACAAATTAGCATTTGGGCCAGAAATAAATGTTTAGCAATGTTAAGCTAGGAATAGGTTGAACCTCCTGATTAGTAATATTGTTTATTTCCTGGAATATTTCTTTCCAGAATATGGAAACTTTCTCACAGTTCTGCTGCATATGAAACTAATTGCCTATCGCTTCCATTTCTCAAGTGCAGGACCAGCTCAAAAGTGCTAGGCTGTCTGAGGGAAAGCAGCAAACAGCACCTCACATCTTCTCATCCAAATCAAGCTGCATGATATCCAAAGCCAAGCATCTGATGTTGGCCCATGGGGTAGAACACTTCCATTCCTAATAGATTCTCCCTCTTTTCTCTATGTCCTTGGTTGTCGTCAGAACGACTTAAATAAGAATGATTTGCTGCCATTTCATGACTTCTCATATCTACTGTCTAAGGTGGTCACCTCATTTTGCTGGGCCCTGGTTCCATTCCTGTGATACGTGGCCTAAATCTAATTGCTAGTCACAGTTAGAGCAGAACTATTAAAACATTAGGAGCTTGGTAAGTCAGCACCACCGAGGGCTTAGATAGTAGACTGGCAGCTGGGTTTGAGCTGATGTTTTTCCTTTTTAGATGAGCCATGATCATGAACAATACAGTGCATTCAAATACTGCATTTCACTTGGTTTGTTTTGAAATAGAGTCCTGTGTACTACTGTAGACCACTTGCTAGCAGGTTGCAACTCACTTTCACAGTTGCTTTCAAGCTCTAGGTGGGAGAAGGCTTGAGATAAAGAACTAGTATTCCCATAGCTAACCAGTTAAAAGCCACTCCAAACCAGAACTTGGCAAACTTCCTCTTTTGAACTATAACTCCTAGAATCCCACAGCCAGCATGAGATTCTAAAAGCTGTTGTCAAATAAAATAACATTTCCAAGCTCTGCTCCAACCTGATAGTGCTCATCTCAATCTAGGTCTCAGCCTTCACTCACAAGACTCATCATATGTGATACTGGGGGCCTGTTTCCTAGGCTAGCACAGTCCATTAGAGTATCCTCTGAGAACCTCTGAGTGCAGATGCTGGTGTCGTTCAACATTTCCTTTCTAACCACAAGGCTGTGGTGGTTCAGCTAGCTGACCAGATGCATATCACTCTAAAAGAGACATCATTCTGTTTGGCTTTGCCTTTATAACCAAAATAAAATAAAATAAAATATTCACCACACCAACTGACATCTGGCAGAGCTTGGTGAAGCCACTTTTTAAAAAACTACAAAACCCAGAATTTGCCTGGCTGGGATGGCTACTAACCATGCTGGCTGAAGGATTCTGGAAACTGTCATCTCCATGCAAGTAGTGTTTCTGTATCCACACTGCTGGCTTTAGAGGAAAACACATGCACATACTCTGTGCATCAGAGTTTGCTCCTTCCCTAACAAAGCTGGAGTAACGGTTTAAAGTTTTCAAGTGGTAGCAGTAATAGTGGCAAGTGCGCAAAGGAAAGGGAGAAAAAACCTGGCTTACTGCTTTCTTCCAGATTCCATGGGGCCTTGAGTAAAGTGCAGAACTAGGAATTTCTTTTTTATTGTAATGTAGGTGAGGTTCAGGAGAGCCATAAGTAATGGACTCCGTCTGAGCTCTGCAGCCTAGGAACTGCTCTAGGTTGCTAAAGGCTGATATCAGCCCCAACACCACCACCACCATGTTTGCTGTTTGTTACCTCATTAGGTGACCATCCTAATTCCTAGCCACTGCCCTTTCTGACCATACTCGGGCTTGGAAAAATTGCCAAGGATCTCGCTATCTGGGGAATTTTGGGAGCTGTAGTCAATAGTGTTTCCAAGCTCTGGAGCTTGCCAACCAAAGGTTTGATACAACATGACTTTGCAAAATGTTTCTTTTTAGATTGGGAAAAAATTTTGCTGGAAGATTTGTTTTCACAATAACACTAGTATGTTAGATCCAGGTGTAATGATACCTAGAATGGACCCTCTGTTATCAATTGGCCTTAAATTAGTCATGGCTAATTTGAGTCTAGTCTATTGTATTATTTGAGATTACTTCAGAAATTTCAGGATTCGTAGTTTAGGTAAGAAAAAAAGACAGACCATATGAAAAAGACAAACCATATGAATGGCCATTGTCTGAGAACAATTCATTCCTCTTCCTATTATTCAAATTCCAGTTAATGGAAGCAATGCCGATGTCAAAGTTTTAAAAGAGAGAGAAGTATAATACAGCATAAGCTAGCAGAAACAGAAAAAAATTCTAATTGTGGTCAAGTCCATAACTGTGATTAGTGTTGGCAGGTTTTCAAAATAGCAATAAAAAACTGTAAGCGTTCATGAAACGCAGGGTTTACAATCAGGAAATAGCTATTAACAAATTTGTGTTCTACCTAAATACCAAACGAAAATATATAGTTGGCCATTTTCCTAAATCACATGACGCACCCATTCCTGCTTTTATGGGGGTCCCATACCCCCAAATACAGGATTTTTTTGGGGATCTCATTCAGATCAATATAAAAGGAAAAGACCTCTAAGCCTCAAATAAGGGATATCCCTTGTAATATGGGATACCTGTCATCTCAATATGGAACAAGCTTCTTGTGATCAGATAAGGGATATCCATTATTATAAGGGACACCTGGGAATGCTAGTGGTGATGCACAGGCACTTTCTGTACCATACCTCATTAGCATATCCTTCCTTTACAATTCCAGCATTGCCATTCGCGCAATGGTAGCAGGTTAAGAAAGCTCTCTTCTGCACCCTTCCACCTTATGTGGATGAGTAGTGTTATTGCCACCAGTGTTCCTTCCACATTACAGCTGTCATCAACCACTTCCTTTCCCTGCCTTCACCCTGCCCCACAGCTCATGATTAGTCAGGGTTTTTTTTGGTAAGCCACAGCTGCACAGCCACACTGTAGCCTCATGACATACCAGGACACTATTGCATTTGTGCACTATTAACACTAAAAACGTACTAAAAATTAAAAAAAAAAACTTAAAGGAGAAATTTAAAATAAACCGGGAGAGGTGGTAGATTCTAAACTTGCCGTGCCATAGGAGTCACTGAGGGAGGGACAAGCTGGGTACACTCACACCCTGCCCTTTCTTGGATCCACAACAACAGGAAGTGCTATCAAATGCTATTACGGTACCACATTGACACGGCTGACAGGATGGAAGCGCTAAAGCAGGCTCTTAATGGATTTTTTCTAGAAATGGTATAAGGCAGTTTTGCAACCCTTGGGGATGGGATAGCAGCTGGATAGGGATGACATCATGCAGTAGCATGACTCCTGGACCGGAAACAACCTGCTGCTGTTGCAGGATAGCAACATTGTTTGGAAATGCCCAAAGTCTAACTAGTAAATTGCAGCATGTACGTGAGCAAACTAAGATTGAGGGCAGTAATAAAGACTGGTATCCAATTAATTAAGAGCTAGAATAGTGTAGTGGTTGGAGTGTTGAATTATGACCCTGGAGACCAGAATTTGATCTCCCGCTTGACCATGGAAACCCAATGGGTGACCTTGGGTGCATCGCACCCACTCAGCCTGGGAAAACCCCGTGACAGGTTAGTCTCAGGAAAGCCGTAAGTGGGAAATGACTTGAAGGCACAAAACGACAACAACAACCCAATTAATCAGTCCCAGCAATGGAATAGATTGTACCACTGGAATCAGGAAGCAGCAATTCTCTCCTTACATGTGATAATCTGCTGTACTCCTTCAAATTCTGCTCTGTAGATTTAAGGGACTCTCCAGAGCAGACAGGGGATGTACAGGACAACTGGGAAAAAAACCGTTTTGTTATGTCGTGGAAGTATGTTCAGGTGTGATCGAAATTTTATCAATGCACTGGAGCACATTGAAATGCAGATCTAAAGGTCAAAAGCACTTATGCCAGGGATGGGGACACTCTAGACTGTGGACTCATGCAGCCTGTAAGTGTACTCCATCCATCCTGCAAGTGCCTTTTGCTGTCACTTATCACTTATAAAGAATAAGAGAGATGATGCAAAGTCCAGGGATCTCTTGCATGGAATTTAGTTCACAGCTCAGAAAGCTGTTGCCTTGATCTTTACATCTGAGGAGGCATATATAGAGCTGAGGAGTGCTTTGGACGCTTGGTAAGAAAATGTGCCCATTAGTACAAATTAAATTTGGCCTTGCTTATTTGGTCCCACATCATGCCCTTAGCCCCATTCACTGCTAGTGTGCAGCCCCTGAGACATAGGAGTTTATCACGCAACATTGTTATACAACAATTGTACTGTCTGAGTCCTATCTTTGCTTGGTGCTGTGGCTCTCCCGTGGCTATGCCTCGCTGTACTGCTGTTGGGTCATTTGGGAACCATTTTTTTCTACTTCAGCTAATCCAATAATAACCCCCTATCATGCTATGGTTTGGGTGCAAATGTCTCTTTCTGCTTTGTTGTGGTATTGGGAGTACAGTGGGCACAGTGTGGTTTCATTGCTCCTCCTGCAAAGATTCCCCTGGGATCTCCAGCAGGGAAACCCCAAATAACTGCAAGTGATTGGGCTGAAAGGACACCAGGATTCCCAAGAATTCCCAAGATAATTACTGTGTATGTGTTCTCCAGTCTGGCATGTTTTTTAAAACATTATTTTATTTTATTTTTAATAAAGGGAGTAGCACAATAGCACAATTCTCATGCAATCCAATTAAGGATTAATGCCCAGGGAAACCACGGGACCTAGGAAAACTTTAAAGAGTAAATAGAGAGTGAATATACAAAAGTTTGAAGAATAATGAAAAGATGCAGAACTGAGCAAGTGTTGGTTCACAGGAAAATAAAGCATAGAAAAAAATGGTGCAAGTGGCATTCCTGATCTGGATGTGGAGCGGGAGTGATTTCATAATGCTGTCATTATGCAATTGTGTAATTGTGCAATTACAGTTTCCCTCTTTCCCTTTTGTATTTCAAGTATGAGAAAGCAAACACGGAAACTAACACCACTGAAGTGCAGTGATAGTGCAAAAGAGTGCTTTGCCATTCTGCTACCTCACCAAGTACAGGAGAAGTTTTTGGATGGAATGACTTGAAATAATTGATTAGGAATTTGGCCCTCAAGGCAAAAATGGTTCCCCACCTGCAAGGCATATCTTCCTCGTCCAGCAAAGCTTCAGAGGAGTACTATCCTCTCAGTATTCCGCTAACAGCAAAACTTAATTGGATGCCATCCAGTGTATTTAATGAGTTAAACTATCTATGAAAATGTCTGCATTTCTACAACTTTAACCTTATGTTAATAAGAATGACTGCAGTGTAATAATATTTACAGTGGAAATGCATTTTTTTGAAATTCTGCTTCACAGAAACAATAAAAATCCTGCTGTGACCCAAGGTAAATCACACTCCTTAAATATTTATTGTAAATGTTACACACATAAATAATTTGTCTCATAACCTTACAGTCCTGGCTTTTGAAAACAACAACAACCGCAATAACCACCAACTTTATTGTTAGAGTTTTCTTCTGTAAACACAAATCTTTGTTCATTCAGATCTCCTGTTGCTAATGAAAGAAGAAGTGTAGCGTCAAGTGACACATCTGGGGCACTGGGGTTTATCTGGCTTTTGTTTGTCTTTCAGTAAAAGACTGTCAGTATTTGCTGACATGAAGTTTTGAAAGAGATTATGACAATATGAAAAATAACAAGTATTCTTAATAAGCCCAGATCTATAATTTTAGCTGGATATACATAATTAGTGCCCAGCTCGATGCAAGAAGAAGGTGGGGGGGAGAAAGTATAGTCACAATAATGGTGTGTGTATTATATGCCTTCAAGTTACCTATAGGCTTATGGTGAATCCATGGATTTTGGAGTTTTCTTAGGTTAAAAAAAGTGGTTTTCCATTGCCTTCCTTTGAAATATACAAATATTGTAATACCATTTAGGGGCACTGTTGAATTTAAGATCACTTTTAAGTGGGTCAACTGATCATCCAGTCCTAGCACTGCGGGACAGAACAATTTTTAAAAATAGCTCATCATTAGGTTGATTTAATCTAACTTCTTCTGAAAAATGAAAACATTAGTCTCAATGTCCTGGAGTGAAAACAAACTGTCTTATTGACATCCGAGGAAATGCTACTCTAGCAAATCTGTCTATTCAGAATTAAGTCTTATTAAGTTTGATGAAACTTACTTTGGGGCAAGCAGATATTAGAGCAGCAGCTTGAGAATCTTAATGCCTGTGAATGTAGTTCCAACAATGTGATACTATCCCAGACTGAATCCACTTAGCTGAGCAGAATTGCTCCAAATCCATCTGTGCCTCTTCGGCCTGAAGAGATACCTGTTTAGTGCGACCACTGTATTATGGCTAATAGAACCCTGATCAGGGAGAGGAATGATATGAGAAAAGTGATAATAAATGTTTGCTTGTGATTCTAGATCAGCTAGATATCATTTTCTGGCTTGACTCTGCCACCTAGATTTACATGCGGCAATCAATATAAGCAATAGGAGTCTGTTCTCCTGTCAATCAGGACACATCTGACTGACGTTTCTATCCTCGTCCTGCCAGAAGTCTCTGGAGTGATAGAAGCGGGAGGATGTGTGTGGAAAGACCAGGCTGCTGTGTCCTGATCAAATGGAGGATAGAACCCTATTGTTTTCAGCAGCTGCTGCCCAGTAACTGGACTGGGGGACTTTCATGATCCCTATGTACCCCTACTGTATTGAATGTGCAGGGGTCATGAATTCATATGTCACAAATGTGTAACTCTAAGTTACACATTCATAACTGTGATTGTGAATTCTGTCCTTAGTTAACCATTAATAAGTTAAAAATCTAAGAAGAAGTTGGGTGGCATTAATAGTGAGGAAAGATGTAGCAAAAGCAGTCAAAAGATATAATGAAAAGTCTGACTGCATAATTCAGGGAAAACCTACCAATCTAACCACAATCCAAGTTTATGCTCTAACTAGAAAGGCACAAGAACAACTAATTGAAAGTTTCTATGCTGGAATCCAGGAGTAAATGGATCACACATCAAAACAGGACTTCTTGCTAATTGTAGGTAATTGGAATGCAATAATAGTAAACGGGGCAGAATAAAAGATTTTAGGAAAATTTGGCCTAGGATAAAGAAATGAAGCAGGAGAGTGACTGGTTGAATTTTGCAGGGTCAACAGTTTGCTCATCACAAACACATTCTTCAGACAACCGAAGAGGTGACATGGATGTCACCTGACAACCAATATAGAAATCAAATAGACTATGTAATTAGAAGTAGAACATGGAGAAGCTCTACTCTCTCCACAAAAATAAGACCAGGAGCACAGACCATGATCTGCTAATATCAAAAATTACAGTGAACTGAAGAAGAACATTAAACCAACCAAAATACAAGCTGAAGAGCACCCTGGTAGAATTTAAAGATAATGTAAACATGGATTTGCAGTATAATCTAACTGATTAGGATCCAGAAGAACTCTGGACTAAAGCCAGGGACATTGTCAGAGAGGAATGCAACCAAAAAGAAGACACTAGATGCAACCAAATAAGAAAGAGAACCCTCAATGGATGACAAATGAGACTGTTCAAGCAGTTAAGGTCAATCAAGAAGCAAAAGTAGAAAGGTGACATAAATTGAGTCAGACCCTAGAGTTCAGTAACTTGTGCACAGGGACAAGAAGAACTACTATAATTACCAATGAAGAGGAAATAGAAGACAACAACAAAAAGGGAAGAAGAAACCTCTTCCGTAAGATTGAACAAATCTAAGGGAAATGTAAACCAAGAGTGAGGAATGATATACAACCAGCAGGGAACACATCACATGACTGTGACAGATCTCTTCTTCAGGCTGGCCCTACATTTCCAAGTCCTTGGGCTTCTGTCACTCATCTTGCCCCTTTCCTCCTCAAGATTCCTCTCTGTGTTGAGTACTTAATTCTCAAAGTGATCCCTATATGGACCATTGGCTGTGTTGTTCAGTGGGTTCATGATGGTAAGCATGACCAGACTTAACCAGAACAGACAGACACAACTGTAAAACATAATAAAAAGGAGAAGTTTATTGCTACAAAGATCAAACATTGAGTTATTTAATCATTCACAGCTCTGAAAAATCCTGTTCAGTTCATCCTCCTGGTTGATTGTCCTGTCTCTATTACAGCTTTTCCTTCCTCTATGCCATCTTTCCCCACACCTGTATCTCTGCAATCTTTTCCCTATTTCTATGCCATCTCTCTCCTATCTGCCTTCTATCAGAGGCAAGTTTTGTCCCTCTTATAGGCCACCTTTGACAGCACTCCTTGAGCTGTGATTAGCTGGTACCAATCAGACTTGCCCAGCTCCTCCCTTCTCAATGACCAAGTACAACTTTAGTGGCAGTCATTTTACTGCTATCTATTGTGCCTGTATTTTTGCAAGCACCATCATCAATGTCTCAATGAGCTTCTGGACTAATCTCTGATCTTCCTTTGAAATACACCCAAGTTCACTCCAGAACTTCTTTAGAGTTTCTAGTTAAGTTTCAAGAGCCGACTAAGTAAGGAGAAAAGTGCTGGTCATAGTGGGTCATATATTTAATAACTAGAAACAAAACTCTGGGAAAACTCTGTGGTGGAGTTGAATGTCCTTCAAAGGAAGATTAGAGGTTAGTTCAGAATCCTGTGCTCATTGAGATTTTGATGATAGTGTACTTGCAAAAATACAGGTGCAATCAAAAATAGTAAAATCACTGCCACTGAAGTTAATAAGAATGTTCCCAGTGACGGGAACCTAAACCATGGATGACTATGCTTGCACATAAAGCACCAGATGCAGCTAAGCAAGTTGCCATCCTGCACTGGCAAACGCCATGGAGAGCACAATTGTTACACCCCAAAGTAACGCTAAGAGAGGGCCCCTAAATTGGCATGACTTCCCCCATATTGGATATTGGCTAGCAAAGGTCAGTTGCAAGTAAAATTGGTTTTGAATTAAATTCTCAAGACCAACAACACCTTTGCTGCTGTATGGGAACGTAGACAGCGTCCCTTAGGCTAAAGGACAACGACCTATTGTTCCCAGTCACGTATCTCTAGGTAGCCACAATAGACTCTCTCTTTGATTAACAAAAAGGTTGCATCAGCCCCAAGCCACGCTGATGAACTTTGCGAGGGTAGACAATCAAAGTCTATCGATTTGGAATGATAATCCTATCATGTATCTGGACTTTCCCGGGAGAAACAATGGCCCTTTCCGCATGTGGTGGTGGGAGGAACGACCGAAACAGAGCTTACCGGCATTGTTTTCCGGCCGACCGAGTCCATCGCCACGAGGAGCAGCGCGAGCTCATCGCTCCGCACTCCTCCGGTGTCCTAAATGGCTGCTTCCAGTTGATGGAAGCTCTCCACCAACCGGAGAAGCTCGCCAGCCGGAAGCCCGCCCCTGGCAGATCTGCAGGCACGCACTTGTGAGTGCCTGCAAATCTGCTCTGGAGCCGGGTGACGGAGCAGCCTGGGGTTGCGC
The DNA here is from genome assembly GCA_030412105.1 of Cyclura pinguis. NCBI lineage: Eukaryota > Metazoa > Chordata > Lepidosauria > Squamata > Iguanidae > Cyclura > Cyclura pinguis. Next base: position 128,746,550 of record CM059599.1, read on the forward strand.
GCTCCGTGGTTTTTAAAAACCTCTAAAAAGAGGTTTTTAAAAAACACGCCGAGTGACCAGTTCTGCTCGCTCCAGAGTGGACTGAGGTATGGAACTACAAAAAGCAGTCCGCTCCAGTTCACTCTACGGTGCAGAAGACTCCGTTGGAGGTCGCTCTGCACCGTTTAAATAGCCCGGTGCGGAAAAGGCCAATACCGAGGAGAGGTCGTGATATTTGCCTAACATTATATTCTGCAATCATCGCCCATTAAAGCCACTTTGCTAGCCTATATACCGCCTGAGGACAGAAATTGGCTATAAAAATCCTCACTTTTTGAGCCTCTTCGGAGAGCCTCCCAGACCGGACAAGGGCCCGTTTCGCTGCTGCCGAGGTGTCCCACTTAAGCCTCTCAGACACTGCTGAGAGCTAAACGCGACTCGCGTATCCGACTCGCCACGAAACCCCGCTGCTTCCAGCCTTCCAGCCCCGGGATCCAGCCTCCCCTTGGTGCTTTACACCGAGCCTTCGCTAATCTTCTTCTTTCCAGGACACCTAGACTAAGGTCCATATGTCCTCTCTCCCCAACTGTCTCTCATTTCCAACTTCATTTCTGTAGCCCTTGTGTGATTGTAGGATTATTTGTTGACGTGTGTTGTGACCTCCTCTGCTAGTTTTAACAAATTTACTTTAGACTGTTACTCTGACTCTTGTGTGGCTCTGACCCTGTAGACATAGGGTTAAAGATCCCTTGCCCTGACCTCTCGCAAGCTTTGAGTGTCTCTGTTAATTCCCTTGATTTGAAGTCCGTTTGGGTGTCCTCAAGATACCCCCAATTTTCAGGGTAACACAATGACCTCTGAAGGTCAAATCAAACATTTTATTTCACCATAATTAGTACCACTTACTCTTGATCCTTCCTCAAACGATCACAGAAAAGCAACTGTCCTGCAAACTGTTGTAGCTGCTGCTCCCCATTTGTGATCAACATATTTTGTTTTGCCTTTCTGCAAGAAACTAGAATAGCCTTCTATTGCTTACAAGGCCAAGGAGATCTTATGCCTCCCCACACATGAATGCTAATCAACTAGATCAGCCTTTTCCAATCTGGCAGCCTCCAGATGTTTGGGACTACACCTGCTGTCAGCCTCAGACAGTATGTCTAATTGTAAGAAAGAATGGTAGCTGTAGCTTGAAACAACTGGAGATCCCCAGGCTGAGATAGACCTCCAACAGCAGCATTAGCCAAGCCCATTGGGAATCTAGCTATTCCTCTGTGGAGCTGCTGTATTCAATCTTCCTGGTTCCTGTGCTTCTTCAAAGAGTGTGATAGATAGCAGAGCAACATGTTCAGTGGCACCCAGCCCAAAGACAAAGTAGTTAGGAAAGTTACGTCTCCATTTCCTGTTTGGGCCCTTTGTCTTCCAGTGCACTCCCCACAGCAAAGTCTTGCTGCAGCCAAGAATGATCTCTCCTTTTTTGCTTGCTTCTTGGATTTACCACAAGGATCCCTTTACCTTTCCCTTCTGCTCAGACAGAGGATAAGGAAGGAAAGGCCTCTCCTCTTCCCAGCTTTTAATTCCACCTGGAATTCTTCTGTTTTCTCCAGCATAAACGATGCTGTTCATGCTTTGGTCCTAATATGTGTTAATTTCTGAGCCAGCTCTATTGGCAGGAAAGCAGCTTATATCTGCCGGTAGAAGAGAGGCAGGATTGCTGTGGCAAATTATTTTCATAGTATGGGAGTAGGTAAAGTACATCCCTCAGATGTTGTTAGACTGCAGTTCCTATCAACTGTTGCCAGCAGGGTGCAACCATATCTGCAGGGCCATACTTTGACCACCCTTACCTTAGTACATTTGAGTGAAATGCTTCCAGTGATTTATGTTTTAGAAAGTACTATTCCCTGTATGCAAAGAAGTAGCATACCTACATGCATAACAACATGTGTCACAAGAATGGGAAGAGTGCTGAAATCACTCTGGAATGAATGGGTTGCAAATGCTGCATAGTCATTTCAAGGTACATAGCATGGTACCATTGATACAAATTTTAATTGCCATGGCATCATCCTGGGGAATCCTGAGATTTTGTACCATGGTGAGGTGCTTAGTATTCCCTGTCAAGGATCAAGAATGCTGTAGATTAAGAGCAATACACTAGAGCTATCAATGGCTGAGATTTCTAAATGCCCTTCCCTAAACTGCAAGCCCCAGAATTTCATAGGATGCAGGCATAGCATTTAAAGTGAGGTAATAGTGCTGGTGCTGTAGGCTCTACTTCAGAGGAAGAAATTGGCACACCACCTCTGAGTATTCCTTTCCTAAGAAAGCCCTATGAAATTATTGGGGCTCATCACAAGTCGACAGGCAACCGAAGCACATACAGACACACAACTGCATAGTATCAATCAGTTCCACCCAAAGTGGTGGTTACGTGCTGTTGCCACTCTGCAAGCTATTAGTTGCCAGTCCACAGGCACTTCAAAGAAAAAAAGCAACCAGTTGTAACCAATGGGCACAAATGGAATATCAGTTCCTGGTACATTAGGAAAAACCATTGTTGGTCCTTAACATCAGATAGCCTGAGGAGTACTGGTGTGCATTCACATCAACGCTCATTCATTTTGATTGCAGGAGAACTTGACCTTGTTTCACAAGATTGTATAGATTATTGTGAAGTAAAGTTCAGATGATTTTAGGAGGCATCTTGTGTCAGAGGAAAAGGATGAGAGACTATCTTTTACATCATTAAGCCAAGCTGTGTGCCAAAAACATATAATAAAACGAGTTGGAAGAGCGGGGGGAGAAATATGTTTTTGTTATCCATATAAAAATCCATGACCCCCTGCATTGTTTTTGGACACCCGTGAGAACTCTGCATAGTCACAGAATGCTGCCATAGCAACTAAAATTGTCCAATGCAATGCATTAAGCAAAGTAAATAATGTGGCCAAATATGAGTTCTGATAACAAGCAGCCGCTTATCTAGTTCTATCATGTCGTTATGAGAACTGGGGTGCTTCTGGAATGGAAATGTGCTTTTTAAAAAAGAAAGTCAAGTCCAGATAAACACATATCATGAAAGATGTATGCATTCTTTAGGTGTCATCTATACTTAGGACAAAACTGTTTATTTCTTCATGAAAAATGCATGTATTCTTTAGGTGTCATCTATACTCACTGAAAAAACTGTTTATTTATTCATCACTTCGTTTTGAGTCTTATTATTTGCCTCTTACTTTGTGTTCAAAAGTTATCTCCTACATAGGAGATAAAACAATCTAAATAATAGCACTCATTTAAATCAAATTGTGTACCAATCTCCCTCTCTCTCTTTCTCGCTCTCTGACTGACACACACACACACCCCACATACACACAGACAGACAGAGAACCAATTGAGACTCCACAGTAGCCACTTCACTGAAGTTTCTTAAAACCGGCCTATTTCTGTACCTGTAATTTTTCCCCGTATTCCCCAATCCAATCTATATTCATAGTTGTTAACATACAGAGGTTGGGTTCCTTTGGGAATACACTGTCCTCCTCCTTGCTGCTAGGCATTGTCTCCATAGCAACCGGCCTATTCCAGTACCTGTAACTTTTCCCCATAGTCCCCAATCCAATCTGTGTTGTCTGATGACATTGATATACTGGCTTTTCCCCTCTTTCTGTTCAATTTGTGCAATGGCTTTACATTTTTCTGGAAGCATTTTTTGTTTTGAATTTCAGCTTTAAGATTCCTCACATATGGAGCCCATACAACCTACTGTGTGAGGCGAGAAGAACTTGTAACTATGGCCATTTCTGCACTATACTGTTATAGTGCTATTATCCCATTTTCAACACCCTGTGGATGTTGTATGTTTCCTCTCTTGCAGGACAAGATTACAATAACTTTTGTATACTGTATTTTCTTTTCTTTTTCTTTTTCTTTTGTACTTTGGGACAAGTTAGCAATATATATATGTGTGTGCGTGTGCGTGTGTGTGTGTGTGTGTAAATAAATCATAAGTACCTTCTTCCTGCTGCTTGTAAGTCTCCAACCTCTGGTTGTAAGTGACTTCAAAGTGAAAAGCTTTCAACAGAGGTATGTGGTGAGAATACTTGTGAGATCTTTTGCTAGGTCTTCTTCACATAATAAGGTCCCTTTTCCCCCCCTCCAGTTCAATTAACCCCCTTTCACCCCCTGATTCTGCACTCACAGCCATTACAGAAATTTAGACTCTTCATCCATAAGCGTGTACTGAAACCAGAGGCAGGGGAGGCTTTGCCACTTTTAGACCATCTAGGTGATGGGGTGGTGAAAGTGCATTAAAGGGTAATTAAAGCATGTTAAGTTATCTGGAAGACAAGTCCTTAGACTCCTTTGCAGCTGCTCCAGCTCACTTGAGTTCACCTTGGTTCACTCCATTTACTTCCCTTCTTGCCGCGCAGCTCATTATTCTCAACACTCTTTTCCCCTCTTGCTCAGGAACATGGTATTTTATCTACTTTGTACTGACAAGATGCCTTGTAAAGTGATTCAGTGGGACTCCATAATGAGATCACAGAAACCCCCAGCATTCCTTAAAACTGCCAGTGGCAGCAGGGGTGGGGGGAATCTATACGTCCTCTTCAGAAAGAGAGAAAGGCTTGCAACATTTTCCATAATATAGGCAGAAAAGCCAGCAGATCCCATGGTGGAAGTTTATAATGTCATGGTGAACTAGATGGGGAAATTGAACAGTGAGAATATATTTATGGTAACAAAAATCAAGATGGTGATGATGATGATGATTTCCTGGCTTTTTCCAAGCCCAGAGACTCAAGACAGCTTACAAAACTTAAAACAGAAACAGCTAAGAGTATGCATCATGCAAATGTTAAAATATATTATTCTTGGCAGAGATCCTATACACCACAACTGTAGTCACAATATATGACTGTGGACCTTTCCACACTACACTGTGATAGTGCTATTATTCCACTTTCAACATCCTATGGAATCCTGGGGTTTGTAGTTTACTGAGGCCAAAGAGCTCTCTGGCTGAGAATTCTGAATGCTGCTCCCTAAACTGCAAACTCCAGGATTCTATAGGATGTTGAAAGGAGAATAATAGCACTATCACAGTGTAGTGCAGAAATACCCTACATATAATTTCCTGACACAAGTCCCCAAACCTACCTCTACAATCAGGAGCCATATCAAGCAACAGAAGTCTGTTCAGCTGCCAATTGGCATGCAGCCAAGTGATGCTCTCAGCCCCCTCCTGCCAGTGATCTGCAGTGAGAAGAGGAGCTAGGAGAGGCATCCTGCTTCTGATTGTCGCACTTTAGATTACTAGCCGGAGCGGGCTAGAACTGTCATCCTTCTATGCCTCAGTAGCTAGCAGAACAAACCTCCATTGTTTGGTGAGGTTGCTGGCTTTTAAAGTAGGTTTGGGAGAGTGTTTGTGATTGCAAATAATAACAATAGCAACAACAATATTGATATTAATAATATTGTTACCCACTTCTCCCCTAAGGCTCAAGGCGGGGTACAGCACAGATGCAACTAAAAACAAATCATGGTTAAAATAACACTAAATCATAAATCATTTAAAATACAAATATACCACAACTGAAACATATCATAATTAAAACTACAATTAAAAGTAGAAGTACAATTAAAAGTACAATTAAAAATAAACTGGGTAGGCCTGTCAGAAGAGATAGGTCTTTAGTGCTTTTTTTGAATTCAGACAGCATATTTTGCTGTCAAATATCTTTCAGCAGGTGGTCCACAAGAAGGTCCTCTGGGTGACCGTTGCCAGTCTAGTCCTGGCTAGTTTAAGTAAATGGCCACCAGAGGGCCTGCGTGTATGGGATGGATTGTATGGGAAGAGGTGATCCTGCAGGTAACTTGGACCCTAACCATGCAGGGCTTTAAAGATGATAACCAACACTTTGTACTTTGCCCAGAAACTAATTGGCAACCAGTGGAGTGATTTTAATATTGGTGTGATATGTTCACTCCCTGCTGTACCAGTACTCAATCTGGCTGCCATATTTTGGACCAGCTGGAGTTTCTGAACTTGGTACAAAGGTAGCCCAATGTAAAGTGCATTGCAGAAGTCCAACCTTGAGGTTACCAGTGCATGTACTACAAGAGTGCTATGATTATAAGCTTTAATACCAAACGGTTACAAATGTGTAGGTCTAGCTTATATATTCATATCTGTTCTACAGGACACGAGCCATAATAATTAAAAGTATGCCCAATGAAAAGAAAACCACAAAGGTAGGCAATACAGTACAGTGTTACAGGCCTCGTCTCCATAAGCAGTCTTGTCCTCAAAGCCGTGCCAAAAGAGGAGCCTTAACCTGTCTATGGAATGAGAATTAAGGAATCTAGCCTTTCCAAGACTTGTGCTTAGGGACATACACTGTACAATAAAGGATTTCAACTTATTGCCGTCAGATGAAGACACAGCCACTGCGAGCCTTTTAAAGAGACTGGCTAAAATCGTAGAGGACACGTTTGTGGGTGGCCAACAAAATGTCACAGCAGATTCCATATCACAGAAGAATGGGACTAAAGATAGAACAGAATGTTATTGGATTTGACAGTCTCAGGGAAAGTTAGTTTTTCATACCTCCCAAGATTTCTCGTGAGCAAAAAGGCACTTTCTTCAAGAATTCACAAATCTGCAAGGTTTTTGAGGCATTTGGGAGAAATAAGGAGCACAGAAAATAAGCCACACAACTCAAGGACGGGAAATGTGGGGGGGGGGATATGCCCACTACACCTTAGTCAAAACAGGGAAATGGATAAATAAATTTCCTACATGCATTAGAATGTAAATTAGGAAAATGCATTTTAAAATATGCACAGGATTCCCAGTGATCGCTTTATTTTTTTTTAATTATCATGAATACAATAAAACTACACACTACACAGGAACCACCCTGCTATATAACATAACTAGAAAAACAAACGATACATGACAAATAATATATTATGGATAATACATAGTAATACGCTGTAAAAAAATACCTTCTAAACTGTTAACTAAACTACCTACTGAACTACCAACTAAACTAACCTAACATATTGTTGACGTCTTCCCCATCAAGTTAAGATTGTAACTCAACTCTCAGGTATACGTCCTTAAAAATCTTAAAGATAAATCTTGAATATAAGCTTATGACTAATAAAAACACAGATATTTTGCTTAATATTAAACTATTGCATCAAAATACTATTCAGTTAAGCAGTGTTCTATGTAAGTTCATCTAACTAATCTCATTAAACAAATCCTTCTATGGCTTGTTCTCCTTCATTCTTCTTCAAAAATAAAATGAGCCTCTTTCACTGCTTTTTGTATTCAGTAATAGAATGATCTCTTATCAGTGTCATCAATTTGTCCATTTCAGCCATATCCAATAACTTCACTAACCTGTTTATCACAAAAGGTGGGGGGCCTTGAGGTCCACTAATACTGCCAGTGTCTTCTTTGAAATCGAGGGAATTGCGGTTCAAAGGAGGCCTGTGAGAAATGGGGGTAACAGCAGGATTTTTTCACCTGTGTATACCAGTACTAACTGTAAGACTCCTGTTAAAGGTTTAAGCAAGGTATTTTTATTGGAAATTAACACACACACACACACACACACACACACACACACAAGGAGACAAGCAGTCTTACTGACCATACAAGGCTAGTGAAGGCAGAAGTGAGAAAGGTTGGACAGAGAGAGATTGCAGGTATAAAGGGTGAAATTTACCGGTCCAGAAGAAGGTCAAAGTGGAGTGGTTCAGACTGCAATCTGAGGGTAGCACAGAATACGAGAATCTGGGGACCAATGTGCAGAGTAATACACCAACGTGTATCCAATGTGAGTCCGGAGTCAGAGCTAGGGTTTAAATACCATTTTTCCTACCCTGAAGGGGCAAGTGTTAATGTCTCTCTGTGAGGATAAACAAAAGAGGCCCAGAATGGACTGACTGTCTTACTTTGGATAACAAAACATTGATGGGGGTCCTGACAGCCTCTTAATGTCTTGCATAAGGTGAATGGAGGAGAACTCTGGAGGAGTGCTTGTCTGATGCACCCGGGCGGTTTTATTGACTATTATATTCAGATGTCTGATCATTGACAGGATTACTGGAAGCCTATTAATTCTTCTCAATCTTATGACCTGGCCATGCTGTGACCACACTGACCTAGCCCAGGCATACAACCAGTCCTTCTTATCACATTTTTCCCAACCATAGGTGTCCAGTTTTTATATTAAAATGATATTTCATGCCAATTTTGCTATCCTGCAAGATGTATGTAAGGGGTGGTAACAACTTAGTCTTCTTGAGATGGGATAGTGAGATCCTTCCCTTTTCTCCCATAGCTTTATAACCCAGAACAAAAGAAGGACAGGAAGAATCCTGTGGGTGGGACAGAGAGAATGATGCTGAGATGGAGAGATTTTCACATCCCTAAATGGGACACATAAGTGACTCATGGCTTCTGCTCTCAATTTGTATTTTCTGGAATGTTCAATGCAGTCCATCTTTCATCTCTTCCTAGGACTAGGTATGAAAAGTCTTTATATTGACAGATATTATCTAATTGACAGAAAGGTGGGGATGGGAAAAGTATAGTCCTTCTGATGTTATTGGATTGCCATCAGATCTCAATACTGACTAGGCTGGCTAAGGCCGAGAAGAATTAACTGCATAATAACATATGGTAGGCCAAATTTTCCCTGTTCCTAATGTAAGAGCACATGGAAAAGATGAACTTCAAACTTTACAAAAAGGAACTATTCCTTCTTTGGATTTCCTTTCCCTTTGCATTGTGTAAAATCTGAAGTTAGAATGAAGACAAAAATGGAATCCTCCCTTTAAAAGGCAATAAACTTGATTTCCAAAGCTAGGCAAAGTTAACTTTTGGGAATATGGCTCCCAGAATCATCTAGCCAACTAGTCAGTAGCCATATTAGTGGAGGTATTATACGAGTTGTAGTCTGAAAAAGCTACTTTTCTGAGTTCTGCTGATTTCTTAAAGCAATTGGACATAGCCATCCTTAAGAACTTTCTGGAGAAAGGACCACCAAGAATATAGACCTTTCAACTAAATCATATTTTTCCTCCTCCTAATTCATAACAGTAGGGGTGCTTCTGTGTTTAGATGAAAGAAGACTGGGGCAGGCAGCTTAATATAATAAGAGAATATCCAATGAGTTTGTGTTAATCTGCTCCCAAAATAAATGAATAGGGTCACAAGAAATTATTGGTATTTATTGGGAATGCATTGTAACAGCAAATGAAAGAGGAAAATGAGTGAAAGAAAAAAGATTTAGGATGATAAGAACAAAGAAGGAGCATCAGTCAATCAGAAAGAGCAGCAACAAGCAGACAGAAGGTAAAGGAAAACAAAAATCCCACACCATGCACATGATTTATTGCAAAAATATGAAACTCCTATAAAAAAAAATCTCATAAACTCTCCTCTAGGGAAATGATGGCTTTCATTATTCTTATTCCACAGTCCCCTTGAAGAAGAGCTTACACCCAAAACACATTAGGATTTCTGGGGATTTTATAAGAAGCTCACTTTTATGAAATGCTGGCAATTTTGCTCTTAACTCCGTAACTGCACCATTTCTAGTTTTCTTCTTCTTTTTTTCTGGCAAGAACTTTGGATAAGAACAGTAGTGAGAATAGAGACACCAGGAAAGGAACAATTGCACATTTTGCCCAAAGATTTTGGTCATATCCTGGGTTTTACATGAGCTGGTGCCTTGCTTTTTAACTGTAAGCTGGGAATTTGGGTGAGCTAATGAGCCCCCTCAGGGAGTAGGCTGAAAACTTCATCCCCCTTTCTCCTGTGACTTATCTGGTCATGCCCACTGTAGACCTACTTGAAGCTGTTCTGCTGCTTTTACATTACACAATTATAGCATTATGATTCCACTTTAATTGCCATGGCTGCATGGTATGAAATCCTGTGACTCGTGGTTTGATGAAATACTAGAGTTCTTTGGCTGAGAATTTTAAATACCCCTCCCTAAACTGCATTCCTCAGGATTCCACAGGATGCAACCATGGCTGTTAAAAATGGAATCATATTACTATAATTGTATGGTGTGAAAAGAAAAGAAAAGAAAAGAAGGAAGCAGGAAGAGAGATATGAAATGTAATGCCAAGCTAGACCAAAGTCCATAAGGTCTAATGTTCCTGCAATTGTTAGGAAGTTAATCAAACTTGAAGGGGTGGTCCCCTTCAAGATGGTGGCATAACAACAGCCCCTGAAAATATACAGAAATTGGGAACAGCTTGCTCTCTGTGTCACCTCTATAACGCCAATCTTAGGGCTATTTTTTAAAAATATAAAACACACCAGCCAGGATCCACTGGGATGGGGATGCTGATGGAAGTGCTCCTGAAAGTGGAAACAAGAGGGAGGTGATTCCCCAGCTCTGTACAGCCTGCTTGCTTTTCCAATCCAGATTTGGAGAGCTAGGAAACCCATTGGAACCAGTTTACATACAGGACAGGGGGGCACAGGATGCAGACAGAGGTGTATCCAGCATAAACAGCGCCTAGGGCAAGTGTGGAAGTTGCGCCCCCTACCTCCAGGGCCACTTCCTCTGTCTCCTCCCCTGTCACTTCCAGTATTGCTTTTTTGCGCTCTCTGACTTTGGTGCCTAGGGCATGTACCCTACTTACCCCATCCTAGAAACACTCCTGGATAGAGTTGGGAAGAAACCTTTTCCACAGTGTTGGATGCCTATCTTTATGATAACTGTTGGATGCAGACCCTGACTTTCACAGTGAATCCCCAAATCTCAATAAAAAGATGAAAGGAAGAAACAGAATCATTATTATTTTTTTACTACTGTTTTGAGCAACTCTTCAAGTGATGAGTCATTCTTTTCTGAGACTCTAAAAACAAACAAACAAAAAATATTTCCACAAACAAACCTCATTTCATGGTGATTTGAGATTTGGGCATCAAGAAGACACAGAAAATTAACTTCAAATAAGCAAATGCCAGTTGCTCCAAAACTATTCATGCATTTTACCTCATCCTCAAAAGTCTAACTGCAACGTTCTGGCTCTTTTGGTTTTGCTTTTTATCGAAGAAGGTGACTATTTTAAAATGCTAAACCCAAGTATCGTAAGACTGGCAAAATTGTCACTATCTCAAATTTAAATCAAACTATCTTGAGGAAACACATGAAGAGTTAATTTTCAGACCCTGACACAATCACTCCTTTACTGGAAGTCACGAAGTACAAAAGATACACAGAATGAGAAAGCTGTAGCTTTATTCATTATTCTTTATTACAATTGCCAAAAGATAATTATTTTTGCTATTTTCTAAGGTCCACTGGGCACTTTGCTTCTGTACTCATTCAACAATTCAAAACATATTCTCTTTGAATTCCAGGAGCTTTTGTTACTACATTAATCATCAGTTCTGGCATGTTTATTTTTTGTTTTCTATTACTCCATTGCCAAAATGAACTTCCTTAGGTTCATCAAACTTAACAAGAATTTTCTCCTTAGAACTTCAGAGGAGTTTTTGAAATAATTGTAGTATGGCTTGTTTCCCATTCTGCTGCCATTCAGAAAGATTATTTTCTGTGTACTGTGAACAACGGACAATGTTCAACAACTCCTTGTATTTTAAAAAATGAAATTCAAAAAGACAATACTGTATTGTCTTAGTCAAAATTTTTGTTTCCATGGTAACTTCTTCAGATTTTGTAAAAGGTTACCATTCGTATTGCATTCCTGAAGAGAGAAATAGCACATTTCTCTTTTCTAGAGAAACTCTAAACTTGTCAGAGGACTAATAAAAAGAAAGATAGTTGAAATATGAAGTAATAGCAAAATGTTGGCTGCTAATTCTGAAGACGCATGGACTTCAACATTCTCAATGTATGTTCCTGTTTCCTATAAAACTAACTGGAGTTTTTAAATCTTTTTTCCTTTTTTCCTTTCCAATACTGAGTTTTTCCAATCCATTCAAAAGGGGAATGAGGTAGGTGGTAGATGGAGCACTGCAAATAGAAAGATCCTGGTGGATCAATGAAAGAAAGCATTTCCCCCAACAAAATCATACTATTTCTTCTATCTTACTACAAATTCCCTGTATGGTACTTTTGCTTAAATGAATGTCTGTCCCTTGAAAGCCATTGAGTGTATGACTGCAGTGATTTATGGTTGTGCTTATGACTATGGCAAAAAGTATAAGAAAAAATGTCTTCATTTTTACTTCAGACAAACAATCCGGAGTAGGCTCAGACTAATACAAATTCTGCTGCAAATTCTGTTGAAAGCTGACTTGTGTAGCATAATGTGGGGGAGTTGTGACCTTTAGCTGCACAGTTCAGTACTATGCCCGTCCTTCCATGCAATACCAGAAGGCTGTTCATCCTGGACTGAGGGCTGGGAGTCTACAGATAATCAATGCATTGTTACAGGTGTCAAGCAATATGACTTACATTTACTTGTGTGTTCTTAGAAATGTGTAAGCAATCTGTCTCCACTGTTATTCTGGCCTGGTCATTGGATACAGACCAATAGGAATCTTGTTTTCACAACATTCCCTGTGGCAAAGCAATATGCACAATAATTTCTTATTCTACACTATGCCTTTGCTTGAATTGCCCTGCCCCCAAATTCCCAAAATAGGCAAATGTCACGTGAGATTTCTTGCTCAGACTAAGCTGAAATGCTCATTCTCATCTGTTGGCTTATTAGAAGTGAAGAGCTGCCTCTTTTCATGGTAATTTTTCAGGAGACCTGAAAACAGGGGTGAAATATTTGACCACTATAAAAGCAGCGGTTGCAGAGCTCTCTTTGACTTTCAGAATGGTGTCTCATTTCATGAGGGCTAGAATCATTAGTGGTACACTTGCTTGGATTCATGACGATACCACTGTCAGTGTCGAGGCAGCGGCTAAGCAGACACGGAGGCAGGAGCTGGGTTTTTATAGCTTTAGTGGTAATAAATCAAAGAGGTTACTTCACCCAACATCAGCGCAAACAAACAGCAAAGTTCCAGGAGTGGCAAATGCCAAGCAGCGAGGTCAGACTGGAACCAAGAGTTCCCAACGCCGGACGCAGTTTCACGTTTGGTAGACGGTTGTTGCCCCGTGCCCAACCCCAACAGCGTCTGCCTCAAATACTCAGTTTTAGCCCAGCTGAGGCCGGTCAACTGTCCGTTGGCCCCACTCACAGCTGCAGCCTCTCAAGAGTTCAGAGCCGATTCATCAAGCGCTTCTCCCACAGTCGCTGAGACCTCCAGACCGCCCCCTTCTCCAGTCGCCTCTGGAGGAACTTAGGGGGAGGGACTGCTGCAAACTCCGGACTGGAGTCAGAAACCCCGGCGTCTGCCTCTGGAGCACAAACGTCTGCTGCAAACTCTGGACTGGAGTCAGAAACCCCGGCCTCTGCCTCTGGAGCACAAACATCTGCTGCAGGTGCTGGCCCAGGCTCTGTGCCAGGGACAGCTGTGAAGTCGCAGGCAGCCTCCTCCCTAGACTCTGAAGGAGACCCCCCTCCAGAAGGCCCCTCCCAGGGACCCACCCCAGGCTCGGAGTCCAAGTCTGAATTGGGAGCGACATCAGCCTGGCTCATGACAACCACCATGTAGCAGTCCCTGCTGGACTGAAGGCCATATCACCCCACTTGAGTCTGCCTGAGCTTTAAGATCTTGGAGGAGGTCCTTCTCTAAGTCCCACCACATTCCTGGGGACATTTGGTGGGTGCAAAGGAGAGGGTCTCCTCAGTGATTTTTCCAAACTTTGGAACTCCCTTTATTGGGAGGCTAGGATGGTTCTGTCCTTGCTCACTTTGTGCCACAAGTGAACTCTTTCTTCCAATGTGAGCCTTCTCTCTGAGATCTTCAGGAGAGGCTCTTCTCTTTGTCCCACTGCTTTCCCAGACATGTTTTGTGGGAACAAGGGAGAGGTCCTTCAGTGGGGCTGTTCTCAGACTTTGGCACTCCTTCCCTAGAGAGGCTAGGATGGCTCCTTCCTTGCTCTCCTTCCACCAGCAAGTAAAAATCTTTGTATCCCATCAATCTTTTAGGAATTAACTGCAATGGGCTTTTATGGTGTCCTCTTTTTTTAAAAAAACCAGTCTTTTAATAAATTTTAAAATGTTTTAACCCTATAGCTTGTTTTATACACACAGAAAGTTATGCTTTTAATTTGAACTGGTTTTAATACTTTCTAAGCTTCCATGAACTCCAGTATTGGGGAAAAGGTGAGATATAAATGAATCTAATAATAACAGATAACACTAATGATAATAATATAGCAGGCTTTCAGGAACTTTTTGCATCTGCTTTTATGGCTCATTTAATTGTTGCTATTTTTATAGTTTGTCTTTTAAATGTAGCATTTAAATGGTTTTGATTTTATACACTAATTGTTTCTTGAAATAATTTTTATATACATTTATGGAGACAAGTGTGACCAAGATGATCAAAGGTCTGGAAACAAAGCCTTATGAGAAACAACTTAGGGAACTGTGTATGTTTATCATCCAGAAAAGAAGACTGAGAGGTGGCATGGCAGTTGCCTTTGTCTAAGGGGATGTCATGTAGAAGATGGATGGAACTTGTTTTCTGCTGTTCCAGAGAAGACTGGAATATGAACCAATAGATTCAAATCATGAGAAAAGAGATCACACCGAAACATTAAGGAGAACCTCTTGACCTCAAGAGCTGCTTGAAAATGAAATAGATTGCCTCAGAGGGTGGTGTAATCTTGTTCTTTGGTGGTTTTTAAACTGAGGTTGGATGGCTGTAACTGTCTCCCGAAACTGCAAACCCCAGGATTCCATATGATGTTGCAAGTAGAATCATAGCGCTATAACAGTTTAGTGCGGAAATGCTCTGTGTATTCCTGCATGGCAGCGGGTTGGGTTAGATGACCTTTGAGATGCCTTACAGCTCAATTATTCTACAATTCTACGATTCTATTGAGGTTTTTAATCTGCTTCAGTTTTGATATTCTGTAAGGTACTTTGAGTCCCAATATTGGGCAAAAGGGAGGATATAAATGAACAAAACAAACAATTACATAACAATGGCTGGTGTTCTGCACTACAGTTATAGATCTGTAACTACTCTGTATTGTAACACTATGTAAATGCCTCTCCTAAACCCACCTTAAGACTGGGTTTGTTTTGAGTGGGTTTGCTTCTTGAGCAAAGAAGGTCTGTTTAGCTGTTGATCAGGGTATAAGGAGGATGACTTTTCCAGCCCCATCCTGCTAGTAAGCAAAGCAGCAGTGAGGATTTCCCAGGGATCCTGCTTCTTTTATTTAAAAATAATATTTATTGAAAATTTATAAATTTACTAAAAAGAAAAAACACATAAGAACACATCTACATTTTACAAAAACACAAACATATGCAAAAACATGCATAAACATAAGGTATTCCGACATACTTACATATCTACATATACATCATAGTAATTTTCTGTTTTTTTTTCTGCCTACAGAGTCTTACTCTTAACATTACATAAAGACATAAAATACTATACATTTAATTTTACTTCCTAAAACCTTTAATTGTTGGGGTGACTATTAATATTTCCTTTAACTCCTCTTATCCACATGTTTCTGTAATATCTTCCTTTCCAATTAACATACATTCTGATCCTCAAATCAAATATATTCAAATTTTACATTTCAGAATATTATAATATTATATTATTATAATCATTACAAAGATTACAAATCATTACAAAGATCCAAGGTAAGCTACACAAGTATTTATATTTTGAGACCAGTTATGGCGATTTTGCCTCAGGGATCCTGCTTCTGATCATCACAGACTCACTTTTTTTTTTTTTTGCTTTATGATTAAGCTATATAACCAACCAGAATCACAGTATCTGTTGGCATCCAAAATCAAATGATAGAATCACAGAATCATAGAGTTGGAAGAAACCACAAGGGCCACTGAGTCCAACTCCCTGCCATGAAGGAATACATATCAAAGCATTCCCAACAGATGGTTATCCACCCTCAGTTTAAAAACTTCCAAAGAAAGAGACTCCACCACAATCTGAGGCTGTGTGTTCCACTGTCGAAGTGCTGTTACAGTCAGGATGTTCTTTTTCAATGTTTAGATGGAATCTCATTTCCTGAAATTTGAAGCCATTGTTCCATGTCCTAGTCTCTGGAGCAGCAGAAAACAGCGTTGCTCCATCCTCCATATGACATCCCTTCAAATATTTAAACATAGCTATCATGTCATTTCTTAACCTTCCCTTTCCTGGGCTAAATACTCAGCTCTCTAAGCCTCTCCTCATATGGCATGGTTTCCAGGCCTTCTACCATTTTGGTCATCCTCCTCTGGGCATATTTAACACATTGTTTAATAGCACTGGGCCCAGGATGGAACCCTGTGGCATTCCACTAGTCACTTCTCTCCAATATGAAGAGGAGCCATTGGTAAGCACACTTTGGGTCCAGTCAGTCAACTAGTTACAAATCCATCTCACACTAGCATTGTCTCTTACTAGCTTGTTCACAAGAATATCATGGGGGACTTTGTCAAAAACCTTACTGAAGTCAAGATATGCTATATCCACAGCATTCTCTTCATCTACCAAGGTAGTAACTCTATTTGTAATAAGGGTAGCCTTATTTCTTCTTGTTCTTGGGGCTGTGCAATATAAAGAAAGAAAAAGGGCAGATAGTAAGTGTTTGTACGGCTATCACTATTGCAAGATAGACGCAAAAGATGAGCTGAATTTTTGTGAAACCTACCTCCTGTAAACTTCCACCGAAGGCTGAAAAAGTTTATTTGAGGACATTCAGCTCAGTACTAAGGATTACTCACTTAATCTTGAAATAAAAGTGTTGCTAGGTTGACAGACCAATATCCCTTCACATGCTTTGCTTAGTCATTGGCTTGTCCTTGCAAGCACTATGCTAGAAATCAGTTAGAAGAAGTAAGGAGGCATTTCCTGCTTACTTCAGGAAATGGGAACAGCATCATTGTCACAGCCTAGATCTCTCACAAGGAAAGCGTGGGTGGATGATATGGAAGATCACCATGATTGGATAGAGCAGGTGTTCCTTTGGATGGGGCTGCCATAGTTTCTGAACTTCATCCATCACCAGCTCATGCAGCAGATGTCAATTGCTGCAGTTTTTGGCTTTAGTGACTTCAAAGCAGCCCCTGCAGGCATCTCTTCTAAGCACAGTCTTCCAGTGACAGGTCACTCACGTAGGCCAGTGGCAGTTATTCTTGACACATTTTTCAATAGCTTCCCTCATATTACTTATTCTTAAAAATCCCTAGCCACAGAGATTCATGCTAGAACACTAAGCAGTGCTTATGATATGTCAGGTAGAGAGACAAACAAATGCTAAAATATAGTTGATAGGGATTACTGTTGAGAACACCCAATGTACTTAATGAACTTCAGTCCATATATTTGTTGGACTACAGCTCCCAGAATCCCTGACCATTGGACTTGCTGGCTAGGGGGAGTTGTCATCTAAGACATCTAGAAGGCATCAGTCTAGAGAACGTTGCATTAGTGAAATCAGCTTCTTTCAGGTTCTGAAGCTTGATGCATATGAGTGGGGACAGAGCCACTGTTCTGTATGGAATTTGAGAGCACAGTAATGTCTGTAGAGAGGAATGGAATGAGTCAGAGGAGGAGGAAGAGTATGATGTCAACATGGATGATTAAGAAGCCACCAAGCTCGTCTGCAGTACAGAATCACCACAGGTAAGACTGAAGTGTCCTGCCACTTTACTTTTTTGGACTAGAATTCCCAGAATCCTCAAGCCAACATGGCCAACTTGCCACAGTGGCTGGGGGATTGGGGAAATTATAGTACAAAAAGTAACTCGGTCAGGCTCCGACTGGACCTGCATTTCTATAAGACTTTCACTAGCACCAAGTGATTTTTGTGCCTGGCAAAATGGAAGTCAATTTTGATTAAGACTACATATGTTCACAGTTAAGGTTGCCAACAGCCCTGTCCAATTCCACTGAAGAAAGTGTTACAACTCAATTTCATGAAAGATTTAGTCAAAACAACAAAGCATGGCTTGCCAATAATTATGCATGATATACCACTCATAAACAATACTCAGCTAAGCTATCTAAGAAATAAAATCTTGGAATATATAAACAATGAAGGCAGATATAGAGAGCCAGCGTGATGTAATGGTCTGAATGTTGGACTACAGCTCTTGAGACCTGGGTCCAAAACTCTGCTCAGCCATGGAAACCCATTGGGTGACCTTGGGCAAATCGCATTCTCTCAGCCTTGGAGGAAAGCAAAGGCAAATCCTTTCTGAACAAATCTTGCCAAGAAAAACCCCTGATAGGTTCACCTTAGGGTTGCCATAAGTCAGAAACAACTTGAAGGCACACAACAACAACAACAACAACAACAACAACAACAACAACAACAGAAAATGTAAAGCATTGGACATTTACCACAAATACGGTATTACATAATATACTGACACACTAACCACTAACTCAAAGGTAACAATGTTTATCCTAGAGACAACTAAAGCTAGAATACAGAGAGTTTCTTGAAGCACACAACTTCCTTGTTACATCTGCTTCACTGGCTACCAGTCTGTTTCTGGAGAAAATGACCCTTTTTGCACCTTATCTTTTCGCGGTGCTGGGGTGCGGGGCTCGTGCGAGCAGCCTCCAGAGAGAGGCCAGAGAGAGCCTGGGACCTCCCAGGCTGCACTTAGACAGGAAGAGTGACAGGCCCGGCTCCCGAGCCTCTGCAAGCAAGGTAAGTGCATGCAGGGCCCCGGAGTGATGCGCGACCACATAGCATTTTTGGGTTCAAGCGGAAAATGAAAAAATGTGTGCGCAGTCCACGTCAGGCCCTTGAGCATCCCACAAATGTGAGTGTGTCATGTGGACTGCTCCTTACATGTGCGCGACGCTCAAGAGGCCCTTTCGCATCGGAAATGCCGTGCGAAAAGGGCCAATACCAAGTGCTGGTTATGACCTATAAAGTCCCACCTGGTTTGGATCCAGGCTGTCTGAAGAACTGGATTTTCCCCCACAATGGGAAATGTCTCCAGGGTTCCATGCCTGGGCTCTGAGCAGACCCTTCTCTCTGTCCTGCTACTCTCACAGGCACACCTGGTGGGGAAAGTGGCAGAGCTTGCAGTGTATGGAGGGGGGGGGGGCAGGAGAGGGGCAGGGCTACAACACAAGGGGCGTGGCCACTGTGCACAGGGGCATGGCTGCAGGGCATAGGGGTGTGGCCATGGGGTCATGGCCAATGTTGGATGTCCCAGAAACATTGCCGTCCAGGGTGAATTCCCCCCTGCCCCCACGTTCCTATACGACTGGGTGGGGATGAAAGAGTTGTGAAACTGCCTTCCAAAGGCAGTTGTGAAGTTATGAAACTGCCTTCCAAAGGAATGCTATCCTTGTCTCTTCAAGTTGTGAAACTGCCTTCCAAAGGAGGCTATCCTTGTCTCTTCCTTCTTGCCCTCTAACTGGCAAAGACCTTATTATTCTGGTGGGCTTTGGTCAACTGAGGGTCTTTTGGACTTTAAAGGCTATCATCATTCAATGGTGTTTAATTATATTTGCATCGTAACTTTTTGTTGGTTTGCTTCTTATTCATTACCGTTTTTAGCTGTAACTTATCTATTTTTATCTGTACCTTTTAAAACATTTTGTAAGCCACGTTGAGTCCCAGTGTAGAGGAAAACATAGGATAGAAGTTAAATATATTAATAAATAACAACATTAAATTCAGAACTTGGAAAAGTTCACTGGAATCTTAGATTGGCTACTTAGTTACAGAGACAAAACTAATTAATCTTAGTTAAAGAGACTTGATTTATGTAGCATCTCCTGGCTCAACACTTCCTCAGCTCTCCTTCAGAGACATTTACCAGATTGTGTGAGGGAAGGCTGTTCAGCTTCTGATCAGGATGCAAGGAGGACAATGTTTCCACCCTTACCACCAGTGAGTGAACCTCTGACAAGGATGTCGGGGGGGGGGGGAGTCCTGCTTTTGATTGTCACAGCCTCATTCACTGGTGGGAAGGGGGTAGAAATGTCATCTACCTGCCCTCCCATCAGGTTCACTAGGTTCAGCGGCTCTTTCACTAGGTTCAGCGGCTTGCTCCTCATGTGGACTGGTACAGCATTTACGTTGGTTTCCCTAAGTAAATACCACTCTATTGACATCCCATATTGAATATAGACCAGTTACAGATCCAAACGTCTAGGTTATGAATCCATAACTGTGCTACTAAACACCAGCTATTATTTCTTTGGACTACAACTTCCAGAATCCCCCACTGAGCTGGCTAGAGAACTCTGGGAGCTGTAGAAGCCCTGACTAAACTATGATTTGACATGAACAAGCCTCATGCCTTTCTTTCTTTCCTCCAGTTCTTTTTTCAGCACAATTAATAATCCATCCTATGCTTCTGGGATAGTCTGAAACCATAATCCCAGTCAGGCATTCTTGACTGTACATGATAAAAGGAAGTATGGTGGCCTGATGGTCTCTGTTGTGGCTTTTTGTTTTTGAGAATTTTGTAAACACAGAAAGATATGAATAACTACTCATGATGATGATGATGATGATATCATAATCTCTAACTTGTTTTAATATAAGTATGCTCTTGCTTGCCAAACACTAATTACCTTCAGAAGAAGGGCCAGTTTCTTCATTTATACATTTCAAGGAAACCAGGCAGTTCTGAAGGCTGAGAAAGGATTCTTCAGGTCTAGAAATAAAGCCACAGAGAAGATTTAATGCCTGCAAATTAGTCTTAGTGAAAAGTTCCTACAAATTAAAGTCACCAAAAAGTCCAAAAGTTGTTAGAGTGACTAGGAAGGCACATAAAACCCAAACAAAATTGGAAGAAAAAATCAACAAGAGGTCAAGAACTGACATGAGGGAGACAACTAATGTATACTTTAAGCAATTCAGGCAGAATTCCTTTAGTGCCTGTCTGGCCAGAATGGAGATGTGATTACAAAAGTCAGCAATTGATGGAAGTGTAAATTAGTTCTCAAGACAGCAGGAGACATCTTGAAGAACAGAGACCATTGAGATGCTGAGCTACTAATGAGATACGTGGGGTTAAATGGATAATAAGATGAAGCAAGTCAGGTCAGGTAGAATGCCTTGTGTTGGAGGTGACTCAGCTCTGGCCAGACATATATAATCAACACATTCCTCTAACTATAGAGAATCTTATTTGCCATATTTTCTTGCCACTAGTTACACTCCCAGCATCACTTGTGTACTGACCAAATCACCAAAACTTACTATGTACTTTGCCTTGGTCCTTGCTAAACGGGAAGAGAAACAGGATAAAAAGTCATAAAAAACACTATTTGCATCACACTATGGAAATAGGTGAATTCTCTTTTGAAGGCTCAATAGATAATCCATTCACGGTTTTCCTCACATTTCCCTTTCTTTGTTATTCACAACACAATCAGTTAATCTAGAGGTACTTTCAAGGGTCACAAATCACTGATAAAAAAATCATTTTAAATGCCCTTATGCAAACTCTCCTGTACTCATTCATCCCTATGAAATTCCTTGTTATGTTAGTTGTTTTTGTAGATCTGCAACTGATATCCCTAACAGTATGCAATATTTGGACCACAAGCCAAACAATTTTATATATGATACTTTCCTTAGGAACTGTCAAATTTAGATATACAATTGATGCATGCTTATGTTTTGCTGGTCCTCTTGCAAATAGACCCTTCTTTTACTTTACAGTTTCATGCCCACACACTTGAAAGAAAGCCTGTTAAATTCCATGGGGCCAATGTCCTAGCAAACATGTACAGATTGCCATATTAGACCTCTTATTGCCTCTCTCCACAAAAATATATTTGTGGAAACCCTCAAGGCTCATGTAGCAGTGTTGGTCTTTTCTTCTGAGACTTTAAATGGAAGAGAGAACCAAAAAGTAGATGACCCAGCCAAATACCTTGTAGTGCTTTAGAACTAAATGTGCTTTAAAACTAAATAAATAATATAGCAGTGCATGATCTTCTCTTAACCTTCTTGCACTGCAAATAGAGTGAGTTTACTTCCTGGGAAAAGGGAAAATCTACTACTAGCAGATTCCATTGAGGATTTTGCTGGAATTTCCAGCAGTCACCTAATCCTAGAAGGCACAAGTATCTAAGGGGCAAGTTGGTTTGCCTGCCAGATATAGATGTCCCTGACTGAGGAATAGTTACTATGTGTTGTCAGGTCAGCTTTGTTTTCCCTGCCATGCAATGCCATGTTATGCTACATAATACCATGTAATGCTTTGATGTTTCAAAATGTGCTTTATTATGCCGTAAGGGCATAACAAAATCAGGGGAGAAACAGTGTGCTGGGAATAAGGGAAAGTTATTTTAATGATCATTGATAAGGATGAACAGATGCAGTTGCAAGGTCATGCAGCTGCCAGGCGGAAAGAGAATCTGGGAAAAAGAGTTCTTTCAGTTAGCTCTCAGATAGAATGCTTGCATACACTAATTTGTCATGTTACCGCTTATTATGTACTGCAAATCTGATGATTCTAAAATCTTGGCAATTGCCAAAGTATGACGGTTTTTAAAAGGTTTTTAAGAGGTTTTAAGAGGTTAAGAGGTTTTTAAAAAAACACGCAGCCAGGCTAGTTCCAGCCGCTCCTGAGTGGATTCTGGTGTGAAGCTACTAAAAGTAGTTCACGCCAGTCCACTCTACGGTGTAGACGACCTCCGTGAGAGGTCGCTCTACACCGTCCCCCCCCCACATGTGAAAAGGGCCTTAAACATGATTTCAGTGACAGTCCTATACACACCTACATGGACATAAATCTCATAGAATTCAGTGGGACGTACTTCTGAAAAGATGTCTATAAGATTGCACTGTCAGTTTCTGGTGTATTTTTAAATATTGTTGATACGCTTTGGTTTTTATGAAAGAATCAGAGACGGAGGAGGGGGCAGAAAAAAAGTGCCTGCTTTTTAATTTAAATCATTATCATTCTTATGGCTCTCACATATTTTTTGAATTTAGTATGTAGGTTTTTAAAAATGGAAATACCAGCTATGACTCCTTCTTTCCCTCCTTCTTCATCTCCCTCTCTCTCTCATGTATATACACACACACACATATACACACACACACAAATGCACACACACCACACATTCAAGTTGTTATTTGCATTTTTAAAATTCTGCATGATAAATGCAACAGACAATTTTAACAGCAATTGCAATTATTAGAGAAGAGCAGCATGTGCACACATATACCAACATACCATCTTGAAATAAGTGGGAAATATACAGCTCCATAATGTCATATTTTGAATTAGACTGCCTCTTTCCCTTACTGAGAAGGGATGTGTATGAGAGCTCCTTTCGGGGTGAGCAAATCTTCTGCCTGTAAGCCAGAGCTTTTACAACATTTCTTTATTTGCTGCATTGGACAAAGCTTGCAAACATCCACTCTATATAAAAAGGAGAACCAACTCTGTGATGCATAGGGCTGTTGAGCAGGAAACAGACTCAGGATGGCAAAATATGAATCATGGTTATATGGCAAGATACCATTTTAAAAGTAATTTGTTCCCATTATTGATTACCACATCTCAGAAGCAGTCTGTGGGTGTTACTTGTTACAGTGACAAAAAGGTAAACCATTATTTTGCCTGTTGCCCTGCTTGTTGCAATTTTGTCGCTCTCTGTTACTTTTTCTGAGGACAAAACCATTATTATTCATAAGAAAATGGCATAAAATCTGAAAAATTCCCCAGAACATGGCACTTAGTAAGTATAAACTCCTACTGGTTACCACAGTAATGTCGCTGTTCCTTATTGTGTTACACTTGAAATGCAACTTCATTCTGCTCTTGTCTCCCCAAAAGAGCTTACTTACAGTTAATACTGTTACTTGTAACTTGTTGCCTCCAAGCTTGTGTTCTTGGCAGCATCAACCAGTTATTAGGAAATTAATGGAGGAGGGTTTGGTCCTTTAACCAATCCATCATACTTTCCTGAGGAATAGATTTAGCCTTTCAAGCCTCCGAATCGTTATTCCCCCAACTCCAGCACCCATTCGGATTAGGGTTGAGACATGAGTTTGCAAGAGATACAAGAGTCACTTTCAAGTTAACACTCCAAAAGGTTTTATGCTCCCATAATTAGCTGAAAAGAGAGAGGAATTAACATCCTTAGGGTTAATTAAATACAAGCTGCTCTGCACACTTGACCCAGAGAAAATCACCACTGACTGGAACAGCTCATTAGAATCTGAAAAACAGAGGCAAAGAACGGGAAGAACTAATTCTTCTTTAAGCCCCACATTCAGTTTGTGATTGAGCACTGTAAACAATGTCCTGCCAAGCTGAAAAGTTCGTGAGACTGAAAACACAATGCATTTTAAGAAGGGTAGACACCAATAAAAAATAACAGTTGTGAAAGTCTCTTCAGATAGCCCTAAGTCCTGCTCTATAGACAAGCCTGGCCCAAGACATTTTGCAGCCTGAGACAATGCAGCATATGGCACTTCCACCCACCCAGTCAAAATTCATAGTACTTTCAGTGAGCCAAGTTATTTTAGCACATGACGTAGAATATCCCTAATCCAGCAGTAAAAATACAGTAATATCTAAATGGTTAATAAACAATTCGCTGCCATCTTATGTCACCCAGAATCTGCTGCCTGAGGCAGCTATCTCACTCTGCCTAATCATAGGACCAGCCCTGTTTACAAAAGACATTAGACTCTTCCTCAATATGAAGAACTTTACGCCCAGAGAGCAGACTGAGTAGGTACTGGGGTCACCAGGACAGTCTTACACACTACAGAGTGGTGTATTATGTTCCTCTTTTAATTATAGTAATTATTTCTAAATTTCCATATTGACACATAAGTGTTGATTCATCGTTTGGCAACTGAGCCAGTGAGTCTACTCTAGGTGAGACTTACCAACAAAATTCTGGACTGAGTTAGGAAATGTAGCCTCTCATTTATTCTGACTAGTTAATATCCTGTCCTTCAATGAAGTTCTCAAGGCATGCTACAGAACCACTGACTGTACCTAGTACAAATCTACATCTGGGGGTTAAACTATATGTTGCATTTAATGTGTATAATGTAATTTATAATCCTATTGGTTTTACTCTAGAGCTAAAGTAACCGCTATAAATTATGGGTTTCTCTCAGTGGGAGGGGAACCTTGTTATGTTCATAAAGAGTGAGTGAGTGAGAGGGAGAGTTGGAAGGGGTGCCGATTTCATGAGTCCTAGGGACCAAGTACAAACGAACACTGCAAAAATAATCACAATGGTTTAAACAGTTTGCAAAATTCAGGTCCTTTCCGCACGAGGCGAGGGAATCGCTCCTTGCCATTACCTACCGCTTCTTCTGGGGTCCGAAGCAACGCAGACTGTCCCTGAAGCCCTTCCACAGGGCTCCTCCTTGGTCCAGGGTGAATCGGAGCAGTGCCAGGTCTGTAGATCCGCACTGCTCTGACTTCCAAAATGGCGGCTTCCAGCTTCCAAAATGGCAGCTTCCAAAATGGCAGTTCCGGTTTCCAAAATGGTGGCTTCCGGTTGGTTGTGGGTCCTGACCAACCGCTGAAGCTCAACATGCCTAAAGCCCACCCTCCGCAGATTGCAGGCTTGCGTTGGTGCAAGCCTGCAAATCTGCACAAGGGAGCAGGAATGCAATGGCGCATTCCAGGAAAATAAAGACCTGTTTTTTGTGGTCTTTAGAAAACATGCTGGAGGACCACTTGGGGTCGCTTTGGAGTGGACTGAGGTGCGGATCTCCAGTAAGTAGTCTGTTCCTAGTCTGCTCCAAGGAGCAGACGACCTCCGTGAGAGGACGCACTGCCCCTTTCTAATTGCCTGGTGCGGAAAGGGCCTCAATCAAATTTGAAAATAAAAAACAACAATACAATAACATCTATACTAAATCCAACACAAATTCAGTCTCTTAAACCCAAAGGAGTTGTCACTGCAAGACTTGCTTGCAGATCTCTGTATATGCCACACAATAGTATGCAACCTTAGATGTAACCTTAAAGACCTAAATCAAAATACAAAACTGATAACTGAAGCAACATACAGATTCTACTGTTGAATAAATTACCCTTCTGTTGCCTCTTAAGTCTGCATGCCAGTCTGATGGCAGATCCTTGACATTTGTTTTAAAATCACCCTTACATGGGGATAAAAAGTGAGGGGGGACCCTCCATTGGTTCTTCTCCTACCTAGGGGAAAAAATGAGTCCTGTTTAGGATGTAAATCTTTACTTATTTGATTATTTTGCACAAGAATGAATCATTTCATAAATCTTCTTCCTGGTGGGTGAGTTTATGAAAGTTTTTATACTTTTTTCAATGATGTTTCCATTTTGGGACTTTTTTTGCGGGGGAGGGGGACATTATTTGTGCAAAATACGCCAAAAGAACACACAGATTCTGGGGAAAAAATGCTATTTTCTGTGCAGAAGATTGTACAAAAAACCCCCAACACTTTGAGCAAAAGGTAGTCTTTTCAATGCGTAGTTCTCTGCACAGAAACATTATGACAAAAAATTGTGCAGAAAACTTATTTTGTGCAAAACACAAAATTTCTGTATAAAAAAACAAGGATTTCATCCCCCAAGTTTACTTCTGTGAAAAACTGTTTGGATATTTTTTTTAAGCTAAACTGAGGGGTTCTGTGCATATGAATTTTTCACGAAGAAGTCCCAGAATGTGCAAAAATTACACAGTGGCTGACCATTTTCTTAACGGCATATCTTGACCTGTTGAAACAATCTCTCCCAATAAGAATAAGAAAACCTGTGAGTTTTCTTATTGTAATTGTAATTGTATTGTAATTGTAATCCTGCGGGCCAAAAATTGCTCCTGAGGCAAATGGCATTTGCCCACCTCTCGTCCTGAAGTTCTGGTTTTTGTTTTTGAACAAAGTGAAACACATTGTAATATTCCTCCTGCCAGATTCATCAAAGTGGCCAGCAGTTTCAATGAAGGAATGGCCATGGAGTCATTGCCTAGATCATTATATCCACAAAAAGCAAGAACAGGTGCAACTTGCAGGATAGCTTCATCTGGGAGTAATATTTTCCTGTTTAGCCACACAAAAGAGGGTTACTGCCAACAAGGTAACAGGGTTTGCGTTATTGAAATTAATTTGTCTATAAAATGGCTTTTCCCTGATGCCTACTGTATGACCTACACAGCAGAAAATGAAGGAGCAGCTGGCCTGCCAACCAGCAACCTGGGGGAAAAAGGTACAAGTGTCTACATCTGAAGGCCAATCCACTTCTGGGGTGACACATCACCTTACCAGCAGGGGTCCCACCAGGAGTGCAGTCTGATCTATTACTGCAATTGGGAGATCATCCAGGTCCAAAAATAAAATTGCTTAATATCTGGTGTAGCAGACTGTGAACACATTAGCAGACAGGGCAAACACATGGGAAGACTGCAGTGAAATTAACATGTCAATGGGGGCTAATGCAGCAAGCTTTGGGCAAGCAGCAGGTGACAGAATGATGGGCTTGGCAAGTGTACCTCTAGGGACGATTGCAGAATGACCAGAAGCGTTGCTCTCTGCAGAAGGGCCACGTACACAGCAGACGCAGGAGTTGTTGAGCAGCTGGCAAGGAAGCAGAGCAGCGTGGCCATCCAGCTCTGTAGGACAGAAACATTATTGATGGTTCATTAACTTCACGAATGCTTTTTTATGGTTATCGCTGTTGCTTTTGCCAGATTTCAACTGACAAATAAAGAGGCAGGCTTGCCTTCAAAGGCAGATACAACAAAAGAAATCAATTTATATACTCAGCTGGTCTTTCTTTTCAGAAATGACCAGGCAACAGTTATTAAAGACCGGTGATTTTCAGAACTCCAGCAGCACCTATGAAGAGCCCTGCTGGATCAATCTGAAGACCCATCTAGTCCCATACCTACTTTACCACAGTGGTAAATTGCACATCTGTATGATCTTTTCACTTGACCTGAGGAAAGAGGCTCTACTACATTTGCAAAAGAGAAATCTTTGCAGCACCTATGGATGGTGCCATAACTCTGTTGCAGGGCATGTCTTTCACCACTAGAAAGTCTTGAGTAAAAATCCTAGCATTTCCAGGTTGAAGGCTTGCTGATAGTAGAGCTAGAGATAGGAGAGGAGCTGCATGAGAACCCAGAAAACTGCCATTACTCATAAAGAAATAGTAACCTTGTTGTCGTGTGTCTTCAATTCATTTCTGACTTATGCAACTCTGAGGCAAACCCATCACGGGTTTTTCTGGGGGGTGAGAGTATCTGATGTGCCCAAAGTCACACAGTGGGTTTCCATAGTTGAAGAAGGAATTGAGCCTTGGTTTCCAGGGTCATAGAACAACACTCAAACCACTATACCATGCTGGCTCTCAACATACTAGTAGTAGCGGTAATAGCTGTAGTTGTTATGTGCCTTCAACTCATTTCTGACTTACGGCAACCCTTAGGTGAACCTATCATGCAGTTTTGGGGGACTAAAAGTACATGATGCACCTCAGGTTACCCAGCGGGTTTCTGTAGTTGAGCAGGGAATCGAAACCTGGGGCCTTTCCGCACTACACTGTTATAGTTCCATTATTCCACTTTCACCATCTTGTGGAATCCTGGGGTTTGCAGTTTAGGGAGGGGCATTGAGAATTCTCAGCCAGAGAGCTCTTTGACCTTAGGAAACTACAAACCCCAGAATCCCACAGGAGGTTGAAAGTGGAGTAATAGCACTATAGCAGTGTAGTGCGGAAAGGCCCCTGGTCTCCAGGGTCATAGTCTAACACTTGAGCCACTGCACCAAATGGGGTCTAACAATGGAAAGAAGTTCCACATCATGTTCATCCAAGCATAATTCTGTAGACTAGAATAAACACTAGAATCTGACATATACATTATAAAAGAGGCTAACCTGAAAATTAATCTGTTAAGATTTGCTTGAAAACAGGCCCAACTGGATGCAAAAAGAGAAAGCTCGATTCACACTACCAATCTGATATGATGCTAACGCAAGCTGAGCAGATCCCTGCATAGTTCACCACCTATTAAACTAGTTTCTCTTTCTCTAATGATATGTATATAGTTCATATAAAGCTGTGTTTCACCCACGTTGGCCTAATGACTCCTCTTAAACCAAGAAAACTAGTGTTCAGGCCTTCAACCCAGAGCTTCAATGATCTGAAGATAAAAGACTCATCTGACAGCACTCACATTTTTGTGACTTTTATTGCTCACTTTATGGTCTAGGTAGAAGAAAATGAAACTAATTGCCCCACAGTACATTGAGAGGAAGGTTTCTTAGAAAGCCACAGGTTGTGGAAGAAAGTGAAAAGTATCGCTACCCAGCCAACAATATAGACAAAGAATTCAAAAGGCCAAGGGTGATAGCGATGCCTGGTAGAACGGCCAGTTGCCTGACAAATCAAGATAGAGGAGAGAAGGACTTTGTGACTCCAGTGACAATTGCTGGACCATAAGAGATAAAGATTATGTTAAAGGTATATGTGAACGTTTTGCTCAAATAATTTATCTTTCCCTGCACAATGAGGAGAGTAGGGGACACATTTATAAAACATCTTTTTGCGGCATGTTGTACAAAAATGCATCTTAATGGAGAAATTACCACCAATCTTTGAGAAACATGAATGTGTTACATGAGAAAATAGATGAAGATTTTTATTGTTGTTGTTTTTCCCCAGTGGATGGAATGAGGGGCATAGAAAGGCCTGACCAAGATTGTGGGTGGGCAAAGCTTCTATATTGGGGGCAGGGTGGGCAGTATCTTAACTTAACTGACTTCAGGAGGTAGATGGTAGGCTTTCTTTTCTGCCTTTAATAAAAATGTGCACCCTCATTTGCAACTAAAAGCTCTTCATGGTCTCCTGTCTTCTCTACATTCTCTCCTTTTCTTTCTTTTACGATTCCCATGGCTCTTCTAAATGTCCCCAAATGGCCACATTTCCTGGAATGAGAATGGAAATGGCATGCTTTCAATCACCTAATAACAAAGGCAGGGGCAAAAAGTCAGGTTTAGCATCAGGAATAGCTAGCCCATTGTTTTCAGTCGACATACGTTTAACCCTTCTTAGGAATCTCATGCCCTCCAACATTTTACAGATGAAAATTAGAATACATTTGATTGACCGCCAACAGAGACTGGTCAAAAGGGTGTAGCCAGACAAGAAGAGGGCAAAAGTTATGAATAAGGAATAACACACAAAATTTCTATTTCAAGCAAATAGACAATGGAATGTGTGTACTGAGCCTAGAAAAGTCCCCAGAGTGGGATGGGGTGACAACAATGACCCTACAGGGAAGGGCAAAGCACTGCCCCGTCCTCTCCTGTCTCTTCTGCTGAGTAGAGTAAAAACTACTTTTGCATTTTGAACTTAGCCTGCAGCGATTGAAGTAAACTGAGGACAAAAGGGAGAAGTGGGAGGAGGAGGGAGAACCTGGGAAATTTTAAAAGTTGCTGAGGAAGTGGGACAGTAGAGGATTAACCGAGACTGTCTCTGCCAAGCCAGGGCAGTTAGAGAGTATGGAATCTTGGTCTTTTGTTTGCAAAAATAAATTAAAACACACAGAGAAACTTATGGGATACACACATTAATGTTCATTGCTCCTGGTGGTTTAAATAACTGTCTACATTTGTCAATTATCTGTAGTAATTTTAGCTATCTTAGTTGCATTTGCCATAAACACAGGGGCCATTCTGCACTACACTATTATAGTGCTATTATTCTACTTTCATCCTATGGAATCCTGGGGTTTGCAGTTTAGGGAGGAGCATCTTTGGCCTCAGTAAACTACAAACCCCAGAATTCCACAGGATGTTGAAAGTGGAATAACAGCACTATAACAGTGTAGGGCAGAAAGGCCCATAGAATCATGCGGCCTTTCTGCACTACACTCTTATAGTGCTATTATTCCACTTTCAACACCCTGTGGAATTCTGGGGTTTGTAGTGTACTGAGGCCAAGGAGCTCTCTGGCTGAGAATTTTAGTTGCCCCTCACTAAACTGCAAACTCTAGGGCCTTTCCGCACTAGGTTGTTATAGTGCTATTATTCCACTTTCAACATCCTGTGGAGTCCTGGGTTTTGGAGTTTAGGGAGAGGCATTTAGAATTCTCAGCCAGATTGCTTTTTGGCCTCAAGAAACTACAAACCCCAGAATTCCACAGGATGTTGAAAGTGGAATAATAGCACTATAACAGTGTAGTGTGGAAAGGTCCATAGAATCAAAGATTCAGAAGAGACCACAATGGCCATTGAGTCCAACCCTCTGACATGCAGGAACACACACTCAAAAGCACACCCAGCAAATGGTCATCCATCCTCTGTTTAAAAAACTCCAAAGAAGGTGACTCCACCACATTCCTAGGCAGCATATTCCACTTTCAAATGGTTCTTACTGTCAGATGTTTAGATGAAATCTCTTTTCCTGTAGTCAGAACCCATTTCTCTGTGTCCTAGTTTCTGGAGCAGCAGAAAACAAGCTTGCTCCATCTTCAACATGACATCCCTTCAAATATTTAAACATGGCTTTCATGTCACCTCTTAACCTTCTTTTCGTCATGCTAAACATACCTATCTCCCTAAGCTGCTCCTCATTGGTCATGGTTTCCAGACCCTTATCCATTTTGGTGATCCCTGCTTTGGTGTTTCTTTAGCTCACTGTCTCTTTAGTCATGTGTTCTGAAGTTTAAAAGTTCTGCCAGTATGTCACCTGTTTGATTTAGCTCATTAACTCTGTGTTTGTTCTATATAAGGTGTTACTTCCTACATTTGTGCATGCTGCTTTGCGTTTATCTACATATGTAATCATGTTTTGATGGGTAGGTTTGCTTCACTCACATCTATGTTTTGTTTTGTTTTTGACTATCTGTAAATATCATTAATTCCTATATAATCATTGGTGACTAATTTATTTTCACTATGACTAGTTTTGGTTGGATGCTCTACTTACCTCACATCACTGATGAAAACTAGTGGAGATGACTTCATATTCCTTGGACAGGTCATCACAGTCAGTTCCTCTGTGGTACACAGCCTTTCTAGAATTTTCTATTTTGCATGTACGATCTGCTCTTATATGGATTCTAATATCTCCAGACCTAACTCTGGAACCTCCTGTGAGGATTAAGGACTACTTATAAGAATTTGAAATCACATCTGATACTCAGCAGATATCTTCTGGTACTGTGTTAGAACATGTCTTCATTAGTTACTACATATTATATTACTCTATTGCCTACAGGTTGTTATCACTGCGTATTTCATATTTTCTTGTTGATTTTTTTTGTCTTTTTAGAATTGTTATTGTTGTTGTTGTTGTTATGTGCCTTAAAGTTGTTTTTAACTTATGGCAATCCTAAGGTAAACCTATGACGGGGTTTTCTGGGATTTCAGAGTGCCTGATGCACTCAAGGCAACCCAGTACATTTCCACGGCTGAGCAGGAAATTGTCCAATGCTCAGATCACTACACCATGCTGGCTCTTCTTCTCGGAATACAGTGGTACATTTAATCAATTAATTAAGTGCATTTAAATGAGTACATTTATTTATATTTTGCTGACTATTTGTTTTAAGTTTCTCTTTCTATTTCTTGGTGGCTTTGGGGTTTTTTTTGCGGTATCTTTCTGGTTGGGAGACCCTTCTTTACTTCTTGTGGATGCCCTTCATATCACAGTTATTCAGTAGGGAAGGGAAATCACTCAGTACATGTGCAGCAGTGTTTTAATCCATTATTATTTCGCTTGATCTAAAGATAAACCACACTATAAATCACACAGCCTTTAGGTGCTATTGGATTGCAACTCCCAGCGTTCATCATTCTTGGTTATGCTACCTAGCACTGTTCAGATTTGCAGTTTAACACCATCTGGAGGGCCACATGACTCCTACTCTTGCATTAAACCATTAATACTATAAATGAACACCAGAGCAGAATTCTACTGAGCAGAGCTTCAACTTCTGGTTTTTGGGGAATTCTGGCAGATGCAGCCTCCAAAAGTAACTTTTGAACACTATTATTGAGTTATGGCATCAGTGAAGCTCTACCTGCCAGGTTAAGCAGAGAGAGATGAGAGAATGGATTAAGTAGAGAGGGAGGAGGGAATGGTGGAGGCAAGAGTTTGAGAAAGGGTAGAAGATTTTCAAAGTTTGCTGGCAAAATCTAGCTTTGGCAAGGCTGGGCAAATGGAGAACACTTTATCTATGGAAAGACATCAACAACTGAGCCTTGGGGGACAAGTGAACCAAAAAGCCAAAGGCGAGCTGAATGTCAAATATTGATTTGCACTTAGTAAAAGTCAGTATCATTAGTTGTAGTGATGATGTTCATATCGAATTTATTTGCAAAAGAATGCAGTCTTTCCAGGACTATCTCAAGACATTTAGCTGCCTGAAGGAAAATACAAGATGTTCGCCTCTCAGTTTCACGTACAGAAGCCAACTAGACTGGCAGTTAAATCTTCCTTCAACACTGGTGATGGCACAGACTCCTCCATTAGATGGAAGAACAGATGGAAGGCTGCATGATACGCATACAGCTCCATCTTTTAAAAGAGGGGAATGGCTAGAGAATGGCTTCTGCACTTGCTCCCTGAGGCAGATGGATCACTGTCTCTTGACTCTTTTCCAGCCTTCAGTATACCATTACATACATTCTGTTTAAAGTAACTTTCTGAGCTACACTGGAAAGCAATGAGAAATATATATACTTTGTCTTAGGTGGTCGCATGTACTTTCAGACATCTTTGGTGAAGAACTCAGAAAAATGATTTCTTCAGAATACAACTCCCTGAATTTCAGGTACTGGTCCCTGTGGCTGTGCTGGCCAGAGGACGCTGGGAATTGTTGGGAGATGTGAGAGATGTTACTGGATCTCTCAAACAGGAGTAATCAAATTGGCAAAGCAGAAGTCAGACAACAACCACTCCCAAGCCCACCTTCGCAGGGTCTAGTAGAGAAAGAAGCAAACATAGACCCTTTCTGCAGCTTACCTGCATCCAGCGCGGTCACGTGGAGATCACGCGAGCAGTCTCTTCCGTGAGGCACTTGCGTCCCCTCTGCTCCGTCTCTGCAGCAGCTGCCTGCCAGCTGGCAGGCAGCATGAGGGCTCCGCCTCTTCCTTCCGCAGCATAGCTGGGTATTTTCCCAGGTTGTGCTGGGTGAGGAAGTGTGCAGCCCATGGCTTCAGAGGCTCTGCATGGATGGTAAGTGCGTGTGGGACCCCAGAGCGATGCGCGATTGCACATCATTTTCAGCCAAAAGCTGAAAATGATATACTGTGCAATCGGCGCCTGCTGGCCCTGGCAGCATCATGCAATTGCGAGGACATCATGTGGAATGCCCCTCGCAATTGTGTGATGCTCCAGAGACCCTTTCGCATGACAAATGTTGTGTGCAAACGGCCTTAGGCCCTTTCTGCACGAGGAAATTAAGACGGGCCAATGTGTCCTGTCACGGAGGTCATCTGCACCTTGGAGCGGACTAGGTTTGGACTATTTACCTTAGTTCCGCACCTAAGTCCGATTAAATATGCCCCCAAGTGGTCCTCCAGCGTGCTATCTGAAGAATGGAAAAAAACAGTTTTTCAAGTTGCCGGAGCACGCCAATTCGTACCTGTGCAGTTGTGCAGATGCGCGGATTCGCACCAATGTGAACAGGTGATCCGTGGAGGGCGGGCCGTGGGTGTGGTCAGCTTCAGCGGTTGGTCCGGCCCCACAGATGACAGGGACTCGCCATTTTCTAAACCTCACCAGTGCGGATCTATGACCTCGCACTGCTCCGAATGGGTGTGGAACATACAGCCCTGCAGAAGGGCTTAAGGGAAAGTCCGCGTTGCTTCGAGCCCAGAAGAATCGGTAAGGAACGGCACGGAGCAATTCACTGGCCTCATGCAGAAAGGGTGTTAGTCTTCTTTGTAAAACATATAAAAATAGTTTTACTTAGAAATTACTTGTACCTAATCAAAGATGTGGTTTTATGGAGGAGAGGGGAAAAAGAAGGAGGGAAGGCAGAAAGTGGGAGAGATGCAGGAAGAGAGAGGGGGTGTATAAAAACAGACCAACAAGGTCTGTAAACATGTAATCTAGCACTTAATGAGCATAACTGTGCAAAAGTTGCCAAGCCTAACAGCTGCAGTGTAAAAACTAACTTTTCAAAGCTCTGCTTAGGTGATCACATATATCTTAAAGTTCTAGCTGGGTCTTTACAGCAGAAGCAGCACAAGACATTAGTTTCCTCAAAGGATGTCAGACCAAGGTATCACCTGCATGTTTATAGTTATGACAAGAAGAACTCTGCTCCTTCCAAAGCAGAAAGTGAACATCACTCTTCCTGTTTTTGCAGATAAGAACCCAAAGCATTTTGCACAGATTCTCAGCACCAGCTGCAAAAGCCATCATTATGTTGTGCAACTACACAATAAGCATTGTGGTTTCATTTAAAGAACAGAGGAGCTGAAGCCTTAATTAATAACCATTGCCACGTAGCCAAACCGAATGGTTCGCTGGCCAAGATACTCCCATTAACTTGCCATATGTTCTGTTCCATAATTGCTTTAAAACTCAGAATTTTCTGGAAGACACAAAATAAGAGGCAATTACAGAACACATCAATATTTAAAGAGAATGTTGATGCAGCTCTAACATAAATATCAAAAGGTTAGACACTGGAAAGTCAATTTAAAATGACTGACCAGGAAGTAATTGGTTTGCCAATAATTATCTGCATCTCCTTTGTTGTAATTACATTTATTTATGTTTGATGTGTAATGTTTTCCTCCCTCCACCCCAGGAGTGTCATTGTTGTTAAATCCTGCAAGAAAGCTGAGTAACTCCAGGTCTAGCAATATCCACCTGGGATCCAAAGTCCTCACACCAGTATCATATTTCCTCCTGTTTGCTACAGGATCAGCTGCGTAAGGAAAATTAATTTTGAGAGATTTAATGTTTCAATAAAATAAAGAGCAAAATACATTTTGATGGTGTCCAAGTCTGTTACGTATTATTGCATGACTGAAGCGTGTTCTGTGTCACAAGCTTTTGTTTCCTTTCTTAAAACCATTGTAAAGCACCAAATGCTAGAGATAGAAAGCAGCTGATAAAAGGACAATTTATTCTGTCCTACAGGACAATTCTTAGGTTCATTTCTTTTGGAAGCTTTGCTGAGAGATGATCTCACCTGCAGAGCTAACTGGCATTTGCAGGATGGGGTTGAGGGGGTTATCTTGAGATAAGGGTTCCCACATCTCAGGATCTAGATCCTTTTCTCAGGGCAAAGCTGAGGAATCTCAGGGCAAAAGCAACCAATTAGTCCTTTTATTTATATCCCCCCTTTCTTCAAAATTGTGACTCAGGGAAGGTTACAGAATAAGAAGTGGCACAAGTGAAGCCACACAAAGCTAAAAACACACAAAAAGGAAAGTTAAAATAACATTAAGCTTCCTAAACATTAAAACTGTATACAACATACAAAACCTCAAATGATGTATCCAGGATGCAAGAAGGATATTGACAAACAGGAAAGTGTCCAGAGAAAGATGACCAAAGGTCTGGAAACCAAGACCTTTTCCACACTACACTGTTATAGTGTTATTATTCCACTTTCAACATCCTATGGAATCCTAGGGTTTGCAGTTCAGGGAGGGGCCTTTAGAATTCTGAGCCAGAGAGCTCTTTGGCCTCAGGAAACTACAAAGCCTAGAATTCCACAGGATGTTAAAAGTGGAATAATAGCACTATAACAGTGTAGGGCAGAAAGGCCCCAAGTCTTCTGAGGAATGACTTAGGGAGCTGGATATGTTTTGCTTGGAGAAGAGAATACTGAGAGGTGATGTGATAGTAGCACCTTTAAATGTCTGAAGGGATGTCGTGTAAGAGAAGGATCCAGCTTGCTTTGTGCTGCTTCAGAAATAAGAACATAAACCAATGGATACAAATGACGACAGACATTCCACTTAAAATTAGGAAGAACTTCTTTACTGTTAGACCTGTTTGAAAGTGAAATAGCGTGCCTCAAAGCATAGTGGATTTTCCATTGATATAGAAGAATGGAAGTTAAAAGTCCTGGATATGATAGAGATGGAAAAATTAGCATTTTCTTTGAAGAATAAATCTATCCAGAACTTTGAGAAAGAATGGAAAAGAGTACTGGATTGGGTAAGGATATAAATGTATAAGAAATCAAAGAAGAAATAATGTAACTGTTCTTCTCTCTGTAAGATGGAAATTCTGTTTGTAATGGAATGGAAATAAGCTATTTCAACTGGAAGATTTAAGCATGGAAGTGTGTGTGTGGGGGGTTATTTTCGAGACAAACTTTCAATAAAAATTATATATATAAAAAAAGCATAGTGGATTTTCCATCTTTGAAAGTCTTTAAACAAAGGCTGGATGGTCATTCATTCATGGCAGAGTGTTTGACTAGAGGACCCTTGTAGTCACTTCCAGCTCTATGATTTTATGATTAATTGAAAAACATAGATTAAAAACTGTTCGACATTAAATCAGGAAACCCACTATACGAGATAATCTATGCCCAAGTGCCTGATGGAACAGAAAAATCTTTTGAAGATGAAAGGACTGCAAGAAGGGAATTTATGTAGGAAGTTCCAGAGTGCAGGAGAGACCATGGAGAAAACCCTTTCCTGCACTTCCACCAAGTATGCCTTTGAAGGTAGTGGGACTGAGAGAAGTGGCTCTTTGCTATAGAAGAGTACCATTCTGGAAAAATGTTTCTTAAAACATAAAGTATTTTCTGCAGAGAAAATCCTGTTTCCTATGTAGAAAATTCTGTTTTCTGCACAACCCACTCCCACTTGTGAATTTTCTATTGAGGAAGTCCCCAGCTGTGAAAACTCTTGTTAGTCCAGGTTTCTCCATGTCTAACTTCCCTGATGTCCAAGAAATATATTTTTTGACCATTTTCAATTATTCTTTCCATCCCTAGGTGTGTGGTTTTTTTCAGCCAGGAGATACACAACTACCTCCTGAAACTTCAGTTACTACTAGGTGAATTTATTCTGTTTTCCCTTTAATTACAGCATGGGGATGGAACAGCAAGCTGGTGTACAGAGGGGATCAGATCCTTGGGCTATCAGACCTTACAGTCCAATTGAGAAAGTGTATTATACTTAAGAAAGACAGATGATAGAGAACTTAGGCAGGTAGCATTCCAAATGGCATAAAAGATCCTAAATGAAATGGCAATGACTTCATAGGAAAAAGACCCATATCTTATCCTCAAAAACTGGGGAGGAGAGGATATAGCTGAGACAGGAGAATCATCTCACGAAGTCTTGCTGTGGCGTGTTGGATAAGTGTTTCTTGTAGACTTAAGCCTGATGATCTGACATGCACACAGAGCATCTGGGAGAAATGACCCCTTAGTTTTTCCCCTACACCAATCTAGATGATTGTAAAGGATGTGAATGGTAGACATTTCTCTCCGTTCTGGGCCAACCATTAATAGCATTCTTTAGCTTACAACTTGTTTCTAGCTGACATATGCAAAGGCAGCTACTTTGCAATACTGAAGCCAAATTGTGTCAAGGGTACTGGATTCCATAATGGAAAGGGCATCTCATGCCTGACTTTTCATGATCCTGGAGGCACAGTAATGATACCATCAAATTGTAGAGTTGGAAGATACTTCAAAGTCATCTAGCACAACCTCTGGCAATGTGAGACAGAACAACCTTAATTTTTCTTTTAAAAAATGGCACTTTGCATTCAATTTACTATCACACTCTGCTTCTAATATTGTGGAAGGCAGGGCAGGGTCAAAACAATGCAGCTCTTTCCTCACAAAATACACATACAAAAGCAAGGCATACAAGAGCTCTGCAACTATTATATGCTAAAGAAGATACACATCAGTGAGTCTCATTGGGAGAAAGGCAGTACAGTATATAAAATAAATAATAAATTAAATATGTTGTAGGATATGAGGATCTGTCATGCATAACGATGCAAGGAGATGTTCTTTTCGGGACTGTTGTGTCGAGCTCCCTTGGTCCTTGGTGCTTCAGTAGAGGCAATAACTCTGAGACTTTGCCTACCTTTATGAGTGAAATGGCGGGTCTGAGGCTGCTTCCAGAGCCTGATTTCACACTCTCTAGCTTTGTCTAATTCTTGCTCTGCCACACGTACCTAGACTTAAGGTCTGGACCTGTAAGAACCAATCAGAAATCCTGCAGCTCTGACCTTTCCAGTCAACCTCTGTTCCCTGAAGGCACCGCTAAAAATGTGTATATTTGAAGGTCAGATTGGCAGTTGTGTGACACGCCCTTTCCCCTGCCCATTTGTCATGTATACTTTGGCCTTTCTCTAAAGAACTGTTCAGGGATCATATATCTCAGATGAATGTGGTGCCAAAGAGCATACTTAAGGAGAAAGTTATATGAAAAGAAAGATCAGACAGAATAATTACTACTTTATTGATTCCTGTCTTTAAAAACCAAAAGATTAGGGTACACTTTTTTCCTAAAAGGGAAGGGAATTACAGCAAAGTATAGAGCATATATTTGAATATTTGATTCTCTTTGCCCTTTAAACAGCACCAATGATTTTACCAGCACCATATAGTGCCTTTTTACTCTTTGGGCTCCCTTGGGAGATGCCTTAACTTTGTGATTGAGACACTGCCTGCATCACAACAACCATTCATGATAGATCATAGGCTGATGGCATGTAGGTGGCAACAGACACAAGGGGAAGCAAGATCTTTTAATCTTTTCCCCACCTGGGGTCTACTCACTGTTCATTTCAGTAGCAGCAGAGCTTAAATAACACTGTGAGATCTAGAAATTGAACATAAATGAAGTTTTACAGTAGGTTGCTGTGTCCTGCAGACACATAGTTAATCTACAATTTGCAGATAGAGGTATTCCCATTACCATGTCCTGGGAAAACCTGGGGAGCTAACATCTTATCTATACTTCCTTCAAAGGTTGTCCAAATTGAAAAGTCTGAAGCTGAAATATGTTCAGTCACAGAATTTTTTTATCAGCGGAGAAAGGATGAATTAAATTGTATCCCAATAAATCCATCTGCCATGACATACCACCTGACATCAAATGCAGCAGAACTTTATTCAAATGCTTATCATCTCATAATACTTATCCTCAGAAGAATGGTGGCTGATGGTGTCAGTCTCAGTGGAGTAGGTAATCTGCTCTGGGTTTTAGTCTGACCTTGGAAGAAGCTATCCAAGAAACAATGCTTCTGGTACTAGGTGGAAGTTGCTGGGGCTGCTGAAGCAAATGCACTGACAGTGGCAAATATTTAATTGTTTTACAAAACAAATTTACATTTGCAAAGCCTGAAGAAGCCCCCAGGCTGAACAGCAGAAACATTGAAACACTACAGTCCTTACTGTTGCTGTGTTAGCTGTGCTGTTAACTTAGGGATCTCACACCATCTTCTTTTCATCGGATGCCTGTCTACTATATTTGGGTGGAATCTCTGGCTACTAGCTATTTAAAAAATTCTCTTTATCTCTGGGCGCATACTGAATAACCATAATTTGATT
Source organism: Cyclura pinguis (assembly GCA_030412105.1). Lineage (NCBI taxonomy): Eukaryota > Metazoa > Chordata > Lepidosauria > Squamata > Iguanidae > Cyclura > Cyclura pinguis. Next base: position 128,787,098 of record CM059599.1, read on the forward strand.
TAATACTTCTCAAAATCAGCAATCCAAGAAATTGTATCTATCACTAGTATGGAAGGGGCCCAGGAAACCTTTCAAAACCATTTGGGTGAATGAGGCTGAAGTCACATCAAGAAGTCTGGGGAGCCAGCCATTTTAGTCTTAACTTTTGGGTAAAGCAAAGAGCAGGATTGTGCTTCAGTTATACATAAACTGGCCAACACTTCAGATGCTGTTGGAGCATAAGTCTCTTCAGATGCATAGCCAGCACAGTCATTGATGAGGGATGATGGGAGCTGTAACCCCAGCTCTGTGCTACATGTTGTATTTGCTTACAGTTTGCATCGTAAACACTCTCAGAAATTCAGGCACCTTGGAACCTCAGATGAAGACAACACTGATTTCATTTCAGTGCCAGGTTAAAGCTTGGCTTTTCACTAAAGCCTTTTTGCTACTTTTGTTTTCAATGACTTTGTTGTCTGTAAACCACCCAGAGATTTTTTTTATGTAGATTATATTTTACACACACACACACACACACACACACACACATTAATTGAAGAGGTATATAGGCTTGTATACTACAGTATATACTTCTATACCAGTTCACCAGGCTAATTTTCAACAGTACAGTTTCTGCAGTCAAATTTTTCATCAGCAAGGGATTAAAATCCAGCATCTCATTCTATGCAGAAGTATAGTGCTGATACCTTCAAATGAGGCACTGCTGTATAGCCAAAGTGCATGCTATTATCTTATTCTATACCAAAAATGATAAAATAGGACTGAGGGACCAAGGAGAACCTGGATGTATTCCATCACTGTACTTTAAACATTCTGTTTTACAACAGGTAGAAAATGCAGCATATCAAATTTGTGCAGCAAAAAACGGGCTTTTAAGATGACTCGCTCACTCAGACTTCTTATAAATCACTCGAAAGCCATGAAAGAAATGCGCTTGATACAACACTCAAGTCCCCTGATTACTTCAGCTATCATATCATTTAGTTATGACTAGTAAAGGATACTTAAGAAACCCTCAATAATCCAGGTACAGAATTTATGCAATCATTTGAAGATATTTGAATTTTTCTCAGGATTGTTCTTAGTCAAATATATCCCTGTTTTGTAGTCAGAATTTCAATAGGGCACAGGAAATGGCATCCTGTTCATGAGAACAGATTATTGTCAAGGTCAGCATGGATGCGAGGAATGTTTTCCACAACACCCTTCAAATTTTGTCACATAAGGATATTCACTGAAATTTTACCCAGTTCCTATATCACTCAGAAATAGAGTTGTCAGGTCAGGAATACGCCAGGCTGTGAAATTTCTTGTCCAAAGACCTTGGTGATGGCCCCTGGTGATTTCACAGGGTTGGATCCTCATGAGATCATGAGACATATTGAACAGCAAGCTCAGTTACACAAAGTGTGTTGTTCAAACAAAATGAACAGAAATGCAAAGGCCTGAATGTTATCGGTAGTCCCAACCAGAACATACCCATTGAAAGATTATTACATAGTGAGTCAACATTTATGCAACTCTATTTGATTCAATGGTTTTATTTTAGTTGGAATTACTTATAGGACTCTCAGCTTAACAGTAATAGAGTAATAAAATAATTCAGTTAAAAAAACCCACAAATGCCATCTAGTCCAACCCTCTGTCATGTAGGAACATACAAGTAAAATACTCCTGATAGCTGGCCATCCAACCTCTGTTTAAAGACCAAAGAATGAGAGTTCACCAACATCTGAGACAGTCTATTCCACCATCAAACAGCTCTTACAGTAGAGACGTTCTTCCTAAAGTTTATGTAAAATGTCTTTTCTTTTCATTCAAATCCATTGATTTCTGTTCTAGTTTCTGGAGTAGCAGAAAACAAACTCCTTCCATCTTCTACATGACATCCCTTCAAGTATTTAAAGATGGCTATTATGTCACTTTTGAGTCTTCTCTTCAAGCTAAACACACCCAGCTTCCTCAGTCATTTTTATAGAGCTTAGCTTCAGACATGTATCTTGACCTCCTTCCTCTGAATGTTCCAGCTTGTCGATATCCTTTTTTGAACTGTGGTGCCCATGACTACACATAGACTTCCGGATGAGGTCTGACTACAGAAGAACAGAGTTCTATTTCTATTTCTATTTCTTCCCTCAGTGTGAATGCTATACTCTTATTCATGCAGCCTAAAATTGTGTAGGCCTTTTCAGCTGCTTCATCACACCATTGGATCATGTTTAATTTGTGTTTTACTATTATTCCTAGATCCTTTTCTCATGTGCTGTTATCAACTGAAGTGCCACCTATCCTATATTTGGCCATTTCGTTTTTCCTGTGTTTGTTGATTTTTTAAAAAAGTTTTGGCCTACTTCTCCTATCTGTTTATGGTCATTTTGAATCCTGATCCTGCCCTTTAATTGTTCACTCACCCCACCCCAATTCAGTGACACTTGCAAAATTTGATAAGCATGCCCTCTATTGCATCACCCAAGTCATTTGGATCAAGAATCACTGGTCACTGGCCAAGGCAACTAGGGCTTCTCTGAGCCAAAGTCGAAAACATCGGGAGGACTAGAGTTTGGGAATCACTAGCCTAGGCTATCTGAAAGACTATTTTTTCTAATATATGTTACCTCACAATGTGGGTGATTCATAGGTCCACGTGCTATGCCAGTACCTCCATGTGAGAAGGGGAAATTAATTAGATCAAAAGTAGGAGGCCTGTGTGTGGGGGGTAACAATGAGATCTTTCCATCAATGTTTATGAGGTCTTGCAGGAAGGAACCAGCCAGAGATTCAAAAGTAAACTAAAAATGTGTTTTATTGAGGGGAATTCACTCACACATGCACACAAAATACAAACAGTCACACATTCAGGATAAAAGGAGGAAAAAAATATGGATAGAGAGGCTGAGGGTCTGAGGTTATAATTACCAATCCAGAAGAGTAGTGAAGAAGGAGCAACGTAGCTTAGATTTGTATGTCTAAGGGTAGTACATAGCCCGGAAGCAAACTGGCAGAGAGAAATTCAGCAACTGGTGAACTGTAAAACTGGTTGCTCAAAACTGGCAATTTTTATACTCTATTTCCCTCCCTGAAGAGGTGTGAGTTAATTGCTCTCTCAACCTAGTGGACAATGGGAGTTGCAACACAGACTATGGGATCTGGATGGTGCTAATGGTTACAGTGCTTAAGTGACAAAGAGATATTGACTGTCGTAATAGCCCTGTACTTGAGGAAAGGTCAGGACAATGCAGGGAAAATGCTCAGGAATGACGTAGCTGGGTGTAGACAATCACTGGCCCTTTTCCCATGTGTGTGGGGGGGAAACAGTGTAGAGCGATCTCCCACGGAAGTCGTCTACACCGTAGAGTGGACTGGCATGGACTACTTTTAGTAGCTTCATACCAGAATCCACTCAGGAGCGGCCGGAACTAGCCGCGCTGCGTGTTTTTTAAAAACCTCTTTTTAGAGGTTTTTAAAAAGCACGGAGCGCTCAGCCCCGTGCCGCTCCGTCGTCCGGCTCTAAAGTGAATCTGCAGGCGCGCGCAAGTGCGTGCCTGCAGATCTGCCGGGGGCGGGCTTCCGGCTGGCGAGCTTCTCCGGTTGGTGGAGAGCCTCCACCAATCGGAAGCTGCCATCTGCGACGCCGGAGGAGTGTGGAGCAGCGAGCTCGCACTGCTCCACGCGGCGACAGACTTACTCGGCTGGAGGTAAGCTCCGTTTTAGCCTGTTTTCGCCCGTTTCCCCCCCGACATGTGAAAAGGGCCACTGTTTGGTGGGAATGTTGGCTTGAACATTGTATTCCAATTGGAGAGATTCAGCTTTTGCCTAAGCCTATTACCTCTGAGGTTGCTTCGTAACCTGCCTGACAGTGATTTCAGCTTCACCTAGAGGTGGGTATGGGCTGACCTGCCTTGCAGTCTTAGGTTTGCAGTCAGTAATTTTCCTCTATCTGATTTGACCTTCCAGTTATTTCAGGTCACATTTTATATCCTTGCCAATTAAATAATGTTTGCTAATTAAACCACATCAGTATTAGGGGTGGGGTGGGGCTGTAACATATAAGCCTGCACAGGCTTTGAGGTCTGCGAGACTGCTCTGTTTCTCAGTCCTATCACCTTCTGGGCAGTCACTCCTAACATTATGGAGCTCTCTTCCAAAAGCGGTTAGGGTAGCCATTTCCTTGTTGTCCTTCTCCCTACACACAAAGACATTTTCACTCAGTTAGGCCTTCAGCTACTAACCGCATGTTAAAAAGGTTTTAAAATGACTCTGCTGGACTTTTTAAATATATGATGCTTATGGTGTTTATGTTTGCTGCACATGGTGTTTTAAAATAGTTGTGTTTTTTATTTAATAGCATAAATAATTTAATTCACACTTTCATTTTATAATTTATTGTCATTTATTGCAACGTATTAAACAATACTGGAAGTTGCCTCGCATCCAAACCCTGGGAGAAGAGTGGAGAATAAATAAATAAATAATCAAATAATAAATAATATCATTACTGTATGTATCTAGTTCTGCATAAGGACTCTCCAATGAATGCCTTTGGATATTGAGCCTTGAGTTGAAAGGTACATCATAACTGAATAAATGCAGATAAATAAGAAAGTGGAGGGAAGAGGAAGGGATCAACATTACACAATTGCCTTTTTGTATCACTTTAAATTGCCTTGTGGCACGTTGTTGTCTGACTAGCAGGGGGGTCTCCTAAGAGTTCAGAAAAGAATAATCTCTAACTAGTGGTGGGTTGCTAGTCCTGATGTTAGTAGAGTGGTGAACCTACTTTAATCTAAACTTTAGAGGAGCTATCCCAGGTGCTGAACCTATTTTCTGAGCAGAGTTCAGCACAACAGATAACTCCTTTAAAGATTTGCTGCCCCACTAACAATGCAGGCACCTCCCTGCCCCGTTCCCAGGTCTGTGCAATCTTTTCAGTATGGACACCAGGGAATCTGAAACTGTCAGCATACAAAACATGTCCTCCACTCTCGAGTTACAGTCCCTTCCCCATCTTTAGTTGTCATGCAGCAGGGGACTATCTCCACATGTTTTTTTAAAAAGTGGCATATCTGCACATAGAGTTAGAAACCTGAGAATCACATTTATTAAAGATGGTTCCTTACAGAAAACATTTGGCAACAGGTCATGCCACCTTCCCCTGTGCTCTGTCTGCTGACAGTTTCCCTCAGTGCAGTTCAACAAGAGGCCAGAAAGGGCTATCGCTCTTGCAAATGTTTTTTTCTCCAGTTAAATGGCTGCACCTTTCAAAAGACCCATTATCTGTCTTCGGAAGACACCTGCAGAAGAAAAAAAATCAGATGTGTGACAGTAAACAATGCTATCAATGTGGGTAGGAAGGGGAACTATAAATTAACCACAGAGAAGCCACGGTACAAAGACAGTATATGATGTTTGGGCAGTAGCGACAAATAATAGCATCTGAAAACTTTACCTGGGCAGGTAGGACATTGCTGAAGCAGTTGAAGAGTGATTGCAATATATCATTTAGTAGCCATTAATAACCGCAAGTGCTGACAGACTTATTGGGTCCTTGGAAGAAATCTGTCATCCTTGCTAGTGTCTGGGGGGACTTTTTGGCAGATCATAGTATTTCTCAAACCCATAAGCAGCTTCTTCAGTTTGAACAGAAATCGGAAGGGAAAAAAATAGCACCCTTCACTAGAAATGGAGGAGAAAGAACATGCAGCCTCTCATTAGTTATCTACAATTTGGAAACTGAAGCAATTTGTATACTCAAATGCTTCCCCTTTCCCCCTCAAAATAAAATAAAATAAAATCCTGTGATAACTTGCTTGCCGCCTTAAAGATGATTGTACGAAGATGTGTATGTGTGATGAAATAACCTAGCTCATAGGATGATCAGTGGTCCGTACAAAGACTGGAATGGGTTCAGATTGGACACTCATTTCCGCCAATGTGACAACACACAAACTTCAAAATAATCTTGTAATTAATAAAGTTAAATATTTCCAAATGAAAGCAAAAGAAAATGCAATTCATGCATGTTAATAATGTGCATGAACACATGAAGTTTAGAAACACTCAAAAAGAAGCAAAGAGTCGCAGAAAAGTATCCTGAGACAAAAATAAATGACAGATGGATAAACAAGGCAATCTGAAGCTGCCGGGTGATTGTAAGCCACAAATTCACCTCCGCAAATTGTCCTTCCTTTTTAGGCACAACCTTCACACACACACACACACCCCACAAGACTACCAGTTTTAACTCTCACTTCAAGATTCTGTACTCACACTTCTTCTCCCACACTTCTTCTCTCACACTCTGACTATAATATTAGCAGGGAGACATTCATGAATGGGTGAACTTGTAGCCTTATTCAAGTGTTCAGAATCTAGCTAAATGACATGCATGGGGATGCACAGTATCCTAACCTTGCTCCCTCTGTCATAGTCCTCAAGTAGAGAACAACAGTCTGTAGATGAGAGACTCCACATGTAGTTTCCATGTGATGTAGAACCCAGGAAAGTCAGGGGTCTGGATTGCTTGGAAAACCTCCATAGGTAGAGGAGAATTTCCTCTTTGAACATTTGTTCTTCATGTAAGGAGAGCAATGACAGAGGAGGTTAGATTGTTCCTCCTTTGCATAGGCTTAGTTTAACGACACTCTGATTGCTTGAACAGCACTTGCACACAGTTCAGTACAGACACACAAACAGAGACAGACAGAGACACACCATATTTATCTCTCTGTGTGTGTGTGTCATGGAAAGAGCACAAAAAGCAAAAGAGTTTCTAAGGCTTGTCTCTGGGACTGCTCGATTGAACCCTTCCAAAAGATCACCGTTCCGTTAGCATCTACCTTCAAGGCAGTAGCCGCTGAGTTGAAAAAGGCAGTCTTCAGAGGTAGCCTTCGGAGCTGATAGATGTGGTGAGTCAAGTAAAAGTATTTAGCCTCTGGCTCTTAGACAGTCTCCAACCTCTTCAGATTTTTCCTTGATCTGAAGAAGAAAGCTAGTTACTTCTTCTGTGTCAAAAGCAGAACCTGATTTAATTTATAGGAAGCACAGTTCCTTTGCCAGATGAGTAATCCCTGCTTCTTCGTCTGTCAATAGACTTTTTATGGTAGTAACTAAAGCTGTCTAGTGGGAGAGTTAAGCACTTGCCTGAGCAATTCTACTGAAATAAATGGAAGTTAGCAGTACTTAGCTTTGCTTGAATCACTTTTATTTGGGATATTCACACCCTGAGTTTTAGTATACTGTTGGTTATCATTTTAGCTGTTCACAGCTTGTCAGACTTTTGATTTTATAGAGGGAAAAAACCTCCATGATCTTTCACCGAAGTTTTTGTGGGCATTTTTCATTTCACACCACCAGCACCTGCAAAACCAGCATCTTCTAATCCCAGTCAGGGGGCCTTTTCACACTACACAACAATAGTGCAATTATTCCACTTTAACTGTCATGGTTCTGTCTTGTGGAAACCTGGGATGAGCAGTTTAAGGGAAGGCCATTTAGAATTCTCAGCCAGAGACCTCTTCTAGTACCTCACCAAACTACCAATCCAGAATTCCATAGAATGGAACCATGACAGTTAAAGTGGAATCATAGCACTGTTGTTGTGTAGTATGGATGGGTTTGTGGTGACAAGTATTTCACTCAGATGTAGTTCACTTAAAACCGAAAAAAAAATCTCACTTTTTAAAAACCCCACATATATGCTTCATCCTCACTGCAAAGTTTTCTTCTGCAACAACTTCTTAGAGTCCATTGTTTATTTGAGTTTAGTAAGCATTGACCATTGGGACCATGATCTGTGACTGGAAATATCTCGGTTTGACCTCTAAATGTTTTGTAGCAATCTAAGACAGGGTTCAGTGAACTAAAACATCGGGGATATAGGCAAAACAAACAAGCAAAAACAAAACTTCACTGATCCCAAGATTTTAAGGCAACCAAGAATCTCATTCTCAGGGTGATGAAACTGCATTAGAAACATTCAGTAATCCCCTCAAGAGTGCTTGCAATGTCTTGCAAAAGTATTCATATACTCTCTTTGACTTTTCCACATTGTGTTGTGTTATAGGTTAGAAATAAAATGGATTAATTGGCTCTGTTGCCACTTTCTGTATGCAAGATGCTCAATACTGTGAAGGTGCAAAATATTTCTTGTTGCTGTGTCCCTTCAAGCGGTTTCTGACTTATGGAGATGGTAAGGCAAACCTGTCATGGGTTGTTCCGAGGCTGAGAGTGTCTGATGTGTCAAAGGTCACCCAGTGGTTTAAGGTCACCCAGAAGTTTAAAAGCGATACAAGACCTAAAACATGATTAACAACGACGTGACATTTAAAAGATATTAAAAACCCATATGATTGTAAATATGTATAATTTAAATGTACAATGTTTTGGGAGTAATCCATTGTTGATGCTGAAAGAACAATATTTGGGAAAACCCTATTTGTATTTTATTAACATATGTTTAATAAATATAATTTGACAAAAAACAAAGGTCACCCACTGGGTTTCCATGGCTGAGCAGGGAATTCAACCCTGGTCTACAGGGCTGTAGTCTACTGCTCAAACACCACAGTGAAGCACAAAAGTTAAGTAAAGAAAAACAAACACTTCTGAGTTGCATAGTATCCATCCCCTTTCCTGTGACATGCCTAGCACTGTAAGGTGTTATATCCCCATGAGGAGGTCAAGATAGCAAATGAAGTTATGATTTTTCCTTTCACACAATATGCTTCTAGGCTAACCTAGTATCATTTCCCTTTGTGAATAGCTGATTGATTATGAAGACCCAAATAGGGATGCTGGAGAAATCCAAAGAGAATCCTCTTGATTTTAGGATTTTGATGTTCCAGTACAATGGATACTATGTAGGGTTGGACACATCAAGTGTCCATGGAATCCACAGGCAGAGGGAAAGAAGCAACAACACAAATACATGAACTTAGATGAATGCTTCTTCAAAAGGCTGTGATGCCTTTGAAATCTTCCATACTTTGGTGTGGAATCTCCCATCCATCACTGTTTGCCTTTGAATTAATTGCTTGTATTCTCCTCTGTCTTCTATCTCTTCCTCTGTCCTTCCTATTGAGATCCAATTTCTAAGCCAGTCCATTGCCAGCACTCCCCTTTGTAAGGCACAGTGCAAGGGGTGCCAGAAAACAGCATATCTCTCCATATCTCCCTCCACAAAATATAATGAAGTAAAGGACACAATCCTACTGCGTGCTGGTGATTAATCTTCAGTCTCCTTTTATGTTCTGTACTTTGGTATGCTGTCCCAAAGACCAAACTCCCTGAACTCAATTTATTTCACATATCAGTAGGTACACACAACATAGGATATACAGTGCCTTCCATCCCAGGTTGTAAAACAATAAAATGTGGAAAAATGAAGGAGCGAGGGGGACTAAATAATCTGCAAGGCATTGTATAGAGTGATTCCCCTTCAGAATACTGTACATGTGTGTCTATTAAGGCCATTTCCGCACGGGGCGAGGGAATTACCCTGTGCCGCTACTTACCGAGTCTTATGGCTCCCCGGTCCGGTCCAGGCTGCTCCGGAGCAGTGTGCACTCGTTGCTCCGCACTGCTCCGGCGTCGAAAATGGCAGCTTCCGGTTGGTCGAGGGTCTCGACCAACCGCTAAAGCTCACCAGCCTAAAGCCTGCTCCCGGCAGATCACAGGCTCACATTGGTGCGAGCCTGCAAATCTGCACAAGGGAGCAGGCTCACACTGGCGCGCTCCATGCTTTTGAAAGACCGAAAGAAACAGGTTTTTCAATAGCACGCTGGACAACCACTTGGGGTCGTTCTGGAGCAGGCTGAGGTGCGGATCTACGTTTAATAGTCTGGACCCAGTCTGCTGCCAGGTGCAGACGTCCTCCCTGGAGGATGGACCGCACCATTTCAAATACCCCGTGCGGAAATGGCCTAAGTGTGTCTGCACTCATGTATATGCTACCTAATCTTAGTGCACATAAGTGGACAGTGTTGTCTTGCTTAAAATAAAATAGGGATGCAGTCATGCTGGCTTGCAAGGGGTACATACTTCTGGGAACATGAGTTCTAGCCAAGTTTCAAAAGAATGTCACTTTCAAAGTATTTCTATGCCATGTAAACCACAAGGCTTGAGGCAACAAGGCAAAGTCTACGGTAATGAGGAGAAAAATCTGAGGCCATGAAAGAAGGACCTGCCAATAGTGAATGGAGACTGAGTAGGTATCTTGCCTTCCCTGCTTCACAGGCTCAGGGGGAGGATCAGCCATTCACTCATTCCTGGTACACTGCCAAGGAGAGCAATTCCAAAGCCACTGACTTAAAAACAAAGACAGCAAAACTGAAGCAAAAAGATAGCAGGGACAGCCTCAGGTTTTGGGGTGTGCAGCATGAACCCTTCCTAGTTTACTGAGAAACTGTGGGCTCACTCAGTTCTCTTTCCTGCAGCCAGTACATCTGCCTTCTCCCCCTTTTTGCCAACTTTTTGCTATTTTTATGCTTTTAATTACTTTTTCCTAAACCTTTCCCCAGACCCAACCTTGCCCTTCCCTACAGATAAGTCTGTCATTTCTGGGACTATCTGTGTTTCATGTTAGAGCCAAGAGGTGGTGATAATGGCTAAACTACTCTGAGGGGCAACAAGAAGCTGCTTTCGCACTTTGGACTAGGTAGAGAAGTGGGGCTACCGAGGTTGTCCTTCCTTTCCTTGAAAGACTTGCTAATCTGCATGTGCCTTCCTCGAAATAAATGCCTCTCACTGACTCCACTGGGTTTACTTATAAGTAAATGTGGGATTGCTTATGGTCACTTATTTATTTATTCATTTACTTCTGAGTCACAGTTTCTGCTTTTCCCTCTTGCTCAGGAAGGGTTCACATAGTCTCTCTAGTTTCCTCTCACTCTTAAATGAGGGACCCAGTAGCTGAGCTATACTACTGCTAAAAAAATGCAGGAGGAAAAAATCCTACCCAGAACACTTAAAGGGAGGAATGACTCCTGCACCTCTTCTGCCAATTGGTGGGAGAGCAATCTGGAATCTTTTTATGGCTTTAAAGTTTGACAGCTCCTGGGCTCCTCCAATACACTGTTTTATTGCAAAGAGTCAGGCCTGCCTATGTCTGATTAGGATTTTGATAAACAGACAATTTTCCACACTTAGATACTTGTGATCCTGTATATGTATTTTCTCTCTCCTCCTCACCACAGGAAACAGGAGAGAATATACTTTTTAGTATACCTTTTGATAAAACAATTTTCCACACTTAGATGCTTGTGATTCTGCATGTAGATTTACTTTCTTCTCCTCACTACCAGAAACACGAGAGAAACACACATCTTAGTGTACTTCTTATTGTTCAAAAGAACAGAGACTTTATACTCATTGGCATGCCTATGCAGTTATACACACCAAATAATAACAAATAATATGAAAAAAAATGCAGAAAATCTGTACAAAATCTGTGAAACAAGAAAGAGTTGATTAATCCAGCTGGCAGATGGCAGAGCAGACAACCAGATACATCCAGCCAGCAGTCCCACAGAATGGACTAAAGGTGATTCACACATTCCTGGACACAAATGCTATTTCTTTTGCTAGCTGATGAAACAACACAGCACTTACTGCATTTTGTAGTACTATGGTTTAGCAACAGAAACCTGTCATCTTGCAGTGGCTTTCCTCAAGGAGAAAAATTTTGAAGTTTCCTGCTTTCCACATGTGGATAAATCAAATTGTGATTTACAAAATCAACAAGGTTTTACAAACCTTGTAAAGGTGTTCCCTTCTTAAGAACTCCCATTTCTCTGTGCCATGCGGGAAACTAATGATTTCCTGAGATACAGTAGTGGGCTGCCTGGCTGTTTAGTTGTTTGATTTACATAAGAGACAGACCGAGATCTCTTTGTTGAAATTAAACAATGTCACGGTAATGATCAATTTGTCAAATCATAGCCTTTTATCTTTGTCAGAGTGAGTCTCAAGTCACAAAATTGGAAGAGTTTCATAATCAGTGTGAGTGTGATGAAAAGATGAAAAATAGATGACTGTTCACCAACTTTTTCTTTTCTGCTGAAGGGAAGAGTCACACATACCCTTAGGGAAAACCTGAGATTTTTCTCTGATGTTGTACAGCTGAACAGGAAAAGGGATACCAAGGCTTTCATTAAGCACTATACCTTCCATCTGTGGATGCAATGTACCCATGCAGATTAGGTCCTTCTGATTTGCAATGCGGACAAGTCGATCAGACATCCTGTAGCAGGAGACTTCAAAGATTTCTCATTTTTTTCCCTTAGAGAAAGAAAAACAGATAAATGAAGCAAGATTTTTTTTTATTGCATTTCCCTCCCAAGAGTTGTAACCTAGGCACAGAAAGTGTATAGGCAATGATTTGTGTGTGTGTGTATGTGTGTGCAAGTCACTTGTCAACTCATGGTGAACCCATGAATTTCATAAGGTTTTCTTAGGCAAGGAATACTCAAAAGGGGTTTTGGCAGTTCCTTCCTTTGGAATATAGCCTACAGCACCTGGGTATTTGTTGGTGGTCTCCCATCCAAGCACTAACCAGGGCTGAATATTTCTATCCCGCATATTCAAACAGGTTTAAAAACAACTTAAATGTCTCAAAACAGTTCTGTTTCTCACAGGGCTATGCATACTATGTAAAAATCTGCATGGTTCATTATGCGAACATTGTAATCCCATCCACATAGACCGCCTGTAAATGCTACAGTTACATAAAAGCAAAACAATTGTATGTGGTAAAGAAAGAGTTGCAGTGAAGCCAACTGCTTCCCTTTATCTAAATTCCCGAAGCAAGGTAGCACATACAGACACATCAGGCAATACAAAAAAAAGTGGGAAGAAAATGCCAGAGAAGAAAAGAAGGAAACTAACTTGGCTAGTTTTTCCTTTATGCTGGCACCAAAACTTGACATTTTAAAATACTTTAACTTGGCAGATGTTTAAAATTACGCGGTTGAGTAAAACCTCATCTGTGACGTAGAATGAAGCACTTTGTTGATAGGTCGTTGCGGGTTTTCCAGGCTTTGAGACCGTGTTCTATTACTTTTTCAAAAACAATCTGTGTTTGCTGGTATTTCAGAATTAACAGTTAATATTTGTGTGGTCTCTGTCTAAATGTTACTTCTGAGTGAGGCAGAGGCACTGGATCAGCTGCTGAATTGTTATGTATATCCCATTGATTCAGTGGGTCTATTTTAACTGGGACTAGGAATTGGATTTAGGCTTTTGTATCTGTATAAAGTAAATAAACAGTGAAATGTTTAACACAATTTTAAAAACTCAAAGGATTTTTGCCTTACTCGGTCAAACACACTACTGCATTTTCCATCATCCCAGTTAATCTTTCCATTAATTTCCACCCATATGGAAGGTTAATTACATCAGTATGTGCATTGGCATATGATACATATTTGTACTACTTTGCCTAAAAGTCATCTTCCTCTTCATGAGAAATAAAGAGAATTCACATGTGAAACCTACAACTATATTTGCTCTCAGACTTTAATTTATCAAGAACCAGTGTAGTATAGTGCTCAAGGCTGGGTTCTCAAGCATATCTTTTCCTGGAACAATATTACTGTCTACCGTGTTGCATAGAAAATGGGCCTTGCAAGTCATCCAAAGCCTGCAAGAGAGGGGGACAGTGCACTTCTCTGAAGAGGAAGTAATGTAGAGAAGCCACTACCACAGAGAAGATCCATTGCTCCAGACGTCTTTCATATTCTATACAGAACATTGAAAGTTACACATTTTTATGATGGATATAAAGATGGGCCACAATCATTGACAACTGAGCAGTCGTAGAATGATATTCTGAAATCCAGAGCATCATCTTCACACTGCTCTGAGTTAAGGATGGCTTTGGCTTGTCATTATAATAATCCACCATAAAAGTAACTTGCCTTGAATGAAAGAATTTGCCTTGAAAGAAGGAAATTAATGACTGCCTCTGGTGATTGTAGTCCCTCATTGACAGCTACTGCATAGAAATAGCCTTACCTTCATATGCCTGCTGCTAAGTGTGGCATTTTACCATTATCAAAGGATATTGCGGGCCAGTTAAAGTGAGGATGGTAATTTGCACAGAGCAGTAGTAAGTAATAATACTTGGTATATGTTTAAATCTGCATCTAAAATGTCCAGTACTTCACAGTTACCGTATTGTTCTGTTCTGTAAAATAGGTCAGCATTGTTATACCTATAATTGATGTATGGGTCAGATGTTGAGAGGATAGTGCTATCCATTGTGCCTTTAGTCTCCCTTGAGTTTTCATCATTGGCCATGTTAGCTGAGTCTGATGGCAATAATAGTCCAAAGCATTCAGAGAGCCCAAATTTGGGAAGGCTGAGACAGAAGCTTATGTAAGCCCAGTTAATAGTTTGATTCATGGCTGTGATAAGTATGAACTAAGGATTCTGCTCTATTTACACCTTCTGAGATTACTCTCAACTGCTCCTTGTCTGGCAATGTATGATGTTGTGCTGGTTTTCTCCCTTGCATTTATGTTATCCATGGGAGACATTCACTGGCTCCAGGGCCCAAAGTTGATGGTGAGAATATGCTTCCTTTCTGGTCTCCATCCCCAAGTCAACAACCCAGGACAGACAGATATCTACACAGTAGAATTTCTCATGGTAGTTTACCACAGCCTACTCAGTCTCCAAGCATCACATCTAACCAACAGCCTGGTAACTGTTTTTATGTATCCTCACATCTTTCTACCAGCATCCAAACTTTAACTCACCCTCAAATGACTAAAAAGTCACAAAGAAGCTGAGTAATTTTCTGATAAGTCACAAGACCATGTGTTATTGAAACACAGATTTCCATAAAATGAAAGCAATCTGTTTGCTCCCCAGAGAGAGAAGTGACAGCTTTAAAACAGGGCAGGGCAAGTGCTTTGGCTTCGTTGTGGCATTAAAAACACCATGAATGTCCCTTGGAAGCTTGTGAGGCCTCTGCTGAAAAAAGCAGGATGCTTAGCAAAAGGCCATCTGGTCTTCCCCTAGAGGGAATAGATTTGTATTACTTGGTACTGAATGCACATTTAATGAGTTTTGAATGGCAACTGTAAAATCTGGTGATCAAATGAATAGTAAAACCCTGTGAATACAGAATAATTCAATTCTGGCAGCTAGCAAAGAAGGAGGGGCACATGGGAATAAGAAAAGGAGACAGGGTGACTGGATGGGCACCTTGCCTCCAGCTATAATGCAAAAGTTAAATTCACTCATCATTGAGTCAACTTGTTTTATGGGAAGCCTGTGCCCCCTCTCCTATGGAGAACATTGTGGCATGTGGCTGGCCAGAGCTTGGGGAAGCTATTTTTATGGACTTCAGTTCCCAATTTGAAAATAAAGAAAGCTAAGAAGGGAGAGTGAATGCAGGCCTTGAAACTGCCCATCAACAGCTACCACCTGGGCAGAAGACTGACTCTGTACTATGCTGAAATGTACTATACTGCATTTCTTCTATATTTGCACCCATATGTAGATATTGACATAATTTGTGTCTCTCTGTGTGATGCAGAATACAACTCTATAAGATCTGTTGTGTGAGGCTTATGTGACCCTTAGCATCCCATGGTTGCCTACCCTGGCTCACTGTCTTTTTTTCAACTAATGTTTATAGGATTTAAGTTTGATCAGGGTCCTTACATTTAAAAAACACTCCTTGATACTTAGCTTAAATATTTGACTCTTTCATTTTGTGCCTGCTTCAACATTTTTGTAGCTATGACAGGAACCACTGGTGTGCTCAAAGGCCTACATCTTTCCTTAGAAGTCATTTCTAGCTTAAATAAAACATTTTGTCAAGTAGACAAGCAACACTTTTCTGGCTGTCCTTTTTTCACCTCAAGGCTAATACAAAAGGATCTATCCCACCATCCAAATGAAGTCAGTCATTGATTTGAACAGAGATGGAGTTTTCTTACTGGCAAAATTATCCATTCATGAAGACATCATTCCCACCCCATATTGCTGGTGATTTCTTTCAACACCCTTCAGTAACATATATCTTCTCTCACATTTCTTTCATCCAAAGAATCACTCAATAAAGGCTTTCAATATTTTAGCAAGGAAAAAAACTATTCAAAGGTTGAAAATATTTTGAAGCAACATAACGAAAGGACTACAAAATATAAAGGAAATAGGTCAAACTAAATAAAAGAGCCAGCATGGTGTAGTGGTTTGAGGTTGGGACTATGACTCAGGAGACCAGGGTTTGAATCCCCACTCAGACATGGAACCCACTGAGTGACTTTGGGCAAGTCACAGTGTCCCAGCCTCAGAGGAGGGGAAAAGCAAATACCTTTTGAAAAAAAAATGTTGCCCAGAAAACCTCATGATAGGGTTGCCTTAGGGTTGGCATAAGTTTGAAATGACTTGAAGACAGACCACAACAACAAACGACAACAACAATAACAACAACAAAGAAAGAAAGAAAGAAATCACAGGGATAGAGAATCTCCACTATGCCTTCTGGCACAGAGAGAGTGGAAATTCTACATGCACCTCCAAATGGGATCGTAGCAATAATTGCAAGATGTACTAGACTGGTGATAAGATTAGCTTGTTCAGTATGACCTCAGTCAGAATAAGATGTGAAGAAATATGAAGAAAATTGAATGTTAGGCTACTAGTACTATATGCATCTAGGTGCCACATAGGATCAGGTCCAGGATGACCTTCCTTCTGGTTAATCTCATGACCATCTGTTTTTGGGCACAGTCTTTTAGGTTACCTATAGCATTATGTCTTCATTGTAGTCTGAACATGCACTTTGCTGATTGACAGTAATTGAATTCACATACTATTACAGTCCTTTGGATTTCTCCCCCAGTGTATTCACTATCTCAACATCATTCTGAGCTTTTTAATCATGAGACTGATTGTGTATTCTCCTCAGTAGTAAATTACTGTATCCTTCTGGTACGTTCCTTTGGGGTTGGGCCTTGTATTGCAAATGACAGCAATTCTGCAGAGGATTCTGCTTCTTTTCAGAGCTGTGGTTGAGTTCATGTATACCATCCTATGACATGACACTGCCCTCAATATATCCCTCACTGTCCTTTCAATTGATCTGAGGTGAGTGACTGTTGGGGTTGCACCCAACTTTAGAAGACCACCACTATCTCTCATTTTTTAAAAAACATGATTGTACCCCAAAATACCACCAGGTACATAAGGACAATTTTACCACATTTCTGGCTTGTTCTGGACCATTTTGTATTTCAACAGGAAGAGACCTAGAAGTTGACTTCCATGTCATTTCCTGTTTGAAAAAGGCCTGTGTGGAGAAATTTCTTCTTTCCCTAGGGACTGATTCTTTTGCCCTGGTGGGGCTGGGGACCACATGTGGCCCATGGGTTGCATTTTCCACACTCTGATCTAGGACCACTTGATTCTTATAAACTAACTGGACTGCCCTTTTTCTGCCCATCCCCAAAGAAGATGGATTATCTCTCCTCACACTAAGAGCAATATTTCACCTTTTAAATAGATTGTAGCCCACCCACTGTTTAACATCAAAATGTACTCATTTCCCAAAACAAGTACAGAATTCTGGTTATTTCCTTTTGTTGTTTTCCACCTTTGCAGTCCTTGGGCTCCCTTGAAGATCCCAGGGGAAGAAAAATGGAACCCTGATCCACTGCAGTTGATAATCTTTCCTGTAGATTCTATGCTAAGATGCAATCATATCCAACTGGTTCTTTTCATTCCATCTGGTTACTTTATCCCCATTATAACTAAACTTTCCTTCCAAATCCAAGCACTACAGCTCCTTTATCTTGACTCGCAATCACTAGCATTAGAATATAAATGTCTACATGGTGTCTTTCTCCAGCAGTGACGTATTTAAGTCTTTTACTCCAAGTCTCCAGTTAAGTCTCAAGTCCTTAAAGATACTTTCAAGTCAAGTCTTAAGTCAAGTCTCAAGTCTGGAAGCCAACTTTACATCCCAACCAAAATTCCAGAACTATTGGATAAAGAGAAATAAATTTAAGTTTTAACAATTTAAGCAGAGTTGGCTCTCCATATTTGCAATCTTGCCATCTGTAGCTTTGGAAGTGGGGAATAGGATCCTATCTTACTCCCCATTACTGAAGATTCAAAAGATTTGGAAGGAAGGATCCTTCCTCCTCAAGCCCGTTGCCTAACACATTTGCTGTTCCCCTCTGAGAAATGCATCCTGCACTCTGGGAATGAGTCTTGTCTTCTGCTCTTAGGAAAGGTTTTAGAAGGCTCCTCCAATATGCAGCAGGGACAGGCTGCTGAGCAGACCTCAAGCCTGCCTCAAGCCCATTGCCTAACCTGTTTGTTGTTCTCCTCTGAGAAAGGCACCCACACTTTGGGCTTGAGAGAGAACGTCATGTAACTAGTAGGTAAAAAGAGATGGAGGCATTCAAAGTCATAAGGTTTCTGGATGAATATGTTATGTTACTGGACCAAGGGCATCAAGTCAGCCATGAAAAATATACATGTCTCGAGTCAGTGCTTCATTTATGATCGTGTCGAGTTGAGTTACTGAAGTGACTTAAGTCCAACTTGAGTCCGAGTCTATCGACTCGAGTCTACATCACTCCAGACACCTCTTTTCCTTTGAGTGACTTTGAGTAAGTGACTATTATGATCCACTGCACATTCATAGTCTAGTTCTATCCACTTCCCTTCACAGGACTGAAACCATTTTCATCCTCATCTCTTAGGGATGATTCCTCCCAAACAGAATGCTCTCCAACTCCTGAAAGGTGTTAGTCCCCTGACATCTGTTTTGCTACTGATTTGTGGGAAATCTGTTTCATCGAGATGCTTCCCCCTATCAAACAGTTACCCAATCAGCATCTCCCATTCTGCACATGGAAATGGGCACAATTTGTAGTTGGAAATCCATGACATTTTCAGGCTTATGAATATGACCTATAAAAGAGCGGGGGGGAATCAACATTTGAAAAATGAACAAAAACTGTACACACATTTCTAAAATGTGCACATACTTCAGCCAGTGGGGACATGCATCTATTAATGTATCCATTTGAATGTGATTTGCACTAGGTTACTCAGTAGGTTTCCATGGCTGAGTATCAACCCTGGTCTCCCAGAGTCCTAATCCAGTGTTCAGACCACTACACCATTTTGGCTCTGAAAGAAGACAGCAATTATCTTGTGGACTGAGAGAATTAGGGTTTAATTCTTTACATGTATGCAAACCTGTGACAAAATAGTATGCAAATTGAGAACCCGGCATTCCAGCTCTTGCACAATCATTTCAACCATATTTCTATGCCAAGCACACTGCTCCTCTTTTGTGCTGAATGTGGTTTAAGAGCTTACAGTGCCACCCACTGACTTGTCAACAATAGCTTCCTGATGCCATGGACATTCTTAAACTGTCATAACAACCAACAAGTAGCATCCAATGAGTAGCATAAATTTTCCCAGCTGCAGCAGTATCTCATATCCCGAAGGGAAGTGTGTAGTGTCATGTGCTGTGCCAGACATAAAACAGTGTGCCTGAATCAGTAACCTAGCTGTGATTGCAGATTCTGGCGAACATGTGCATACTTATAATTGCTGCTTTTACTACGAGGGCAAAAGTTGTCACAGATGTACAGACTTTGTTTATAGGGAGGAAGAATTGGTTTGTGAAATAACATTTGCCTCTGGTACCAGAGATCAAAATACCAAGCAAAATGTGTTTTGCTGTTTTCTGTTGTGTTGTTGGTTTGTTTGTTTTTTAAAAAAACTTGGCTGCAAGTGGTGTTGAAAACAAATTTCAATTTGATTGAGCAGCAGATAATAAAATCTGTGAGCTTTAAGTCCAATGTGTAGGGAGGTTTATGCCCTCATTCTGATAATTACTTTGGCAGAGGCATTATTCCCAATAAAAACCAAGTGTTCTTCAATAATGGGCTAAGCCTTGTGTTAGCATGAGCCACAGTCAGCCACAGTTTGAGCACTACAGAAGTAGAAAGGGCTGAATTAAATAAAAAATTGGAGTCAGATCAAAATCTAGGGAATCATGTGGTTCTCCAGGTGGTTTTACACAGATAAATGCACCAATGGGATGCATGATGTCTGTCCATAACCGGGGTGCACAATTGTGTGGTGGGCAAAGGCCAAGTTTTGCCATCCCAATGGGCTGCATCTATGTGTGTAGGTACACCTACACCTATGTTGCATCACTTCTGGTTACCATTTCAGGCCAATATACAACAAATGAAACAGGTTTTGGGGTTTGAGAGGGCAAATAGCTCTATTTGCATGAGGTTTTAGGCATTTGAGTGAAAGTTGCCACGAAAATCACGCAATAAATGAAATGGGGCTTTGGGGCACTGACCAGAGACTTCAGTAGCTGCAAAAATGGGTTCAGGAACCAAATGTGACCCTCAGGTTATACTCTGACGTCCTTGGCTCATATTATCCTATACTTTACTATATATACTGTAACCAGAGATGAACAAAGCTAATTTTTGTAGTATGGGAAAGTATAAAAAAGAAAATGTCTTATATGAAACATGTCATGTTCTTCTATACATCCAAGTAAAACATAGTGTGTTGTCTTTTTTTAAAAAAAATTTCCTCTCTATTTCCCTAATTACAAACATCAGATTCATTAATCTCTGAATCTAAAAATCTATCACAGGGGGAAGACCAACCCATTGAGTTCCAGAGGTTTTGGACTTCATCTCCCATAAACCCCATCCAGTGGGGTCAATGGCCAGGGATTATGAGATTATAATCCAAAGGATGTAGAGGCCAGTAGGCTTTCAACGACCATAATTTATGCTGTGTTTGAGTTTCACTGGAATTACGGAGAAATTGCCCTACTTCCTGTGAAATGTGCTGATAACTTATCTCTTTTATTCTTTTTCTCTTTGACCTGTGTTCTGATGTACCTGCAAGGATGGCAATTGATCTTTATAAGAGCTGGGCAAACATTATAAAAACGACTTGATGACTAGCCAACAATGCTATCATCAAGGTGTAATCAGCTTCCTACGACCAAACCTTAAGGATTGGTGGGAGTTTTTAATGTGGTTGCCATTGTTGTGACCAATTCAATGCACCGTGGATTACATTGGAAATCCATATAGCATGGAGTACACTGAGATACATTCCATTCCATTCTATGATATTCTATTCTTGTTTTGACTTCATTTTGGGTATCTGGGACACAGAGCAAGCACCTACATAAAATGGGGAGATAGCCAAGGCTCAGAATATTCAAGTCATAATCAACATACTTCAGTAAACCAAGCTGATTTGCACAAGTGTGGTTGTCCTCTAGATTTCACACGTCTCTGAATGTTCAGTGCTTTTCTTGGCTAAAAATAATACAAAGCATTCATTCAGAAAAATCACATTTTGGGAAAATAACAGCATTACTTCAATTACTTGTTCCAACTACAGTAGATTAACTGAATCAATGGGAACTTGGTAGTTAAACAGCTACACATATATAGGTTCCACTGATTCAACAGGTCTACTCTAGTTGGGACTAGCCATTGGATTTAGGCTGTTATGTTTAGGAATGTGTATTTTGTGAGAAAATGCATTCGAAAACCAGATTTAATATGTATTTAAATGTAATATATTTGGAATAGGACAAGAATCACTGGCTTTTACAGAAAAAACTCAAGGAGACATCCTGCTGTGAGATACATGAGATGAATGGAAAATTTCTTGCTCCTGGGTTTGAATTTTATTTTGACTCCAATCATTCCAGTGATCCACTTTTCTTTCTGACCATAACAAATTAGGCCTATGTCTCTTCCTTTGCTTTGCCAATGGGCATCCAGAAGCAAATCAATACCTTCCATAGGCTTTTTTCCCCATGGTTAATATAGCCTTGCTTAGAAAGAATCAACATTGATAATGCACTAAAATAGGCACTTAACACTAAACATGCAACACTTTACAGGGAAAAAAATCCCACATATGGATAATTAGAAGATTCTCCATTATACTCCATCATAAAGCATAAACAGTAATAGCTGCACATAGCATTTACCAGTGAAATAGTGTGATTGGTAGGAAGGGGGAGGTCTCTGCTGCTCTGTTGAACAGTGATGGAGTGGGAGGGAGCACTTATTTCCTCACAGAAATTGCTTCAATCTTCTGTAAAGACACAGTAGAATAGCATGCGCTTTCAAGAATGTCCCACAGGCAAGATTAATAATGGACAATGCAGATCTTTCTGTACTTCTGCATCAGAATTCAATATGGTGAGGTAATCAGGAACTCAGTCCTTCTAGGTATCATTAAAGTCTGGTTCCAATGAACTCCAGCCAGCAGGACCCTCGGAGAAGATGGGCTTTCTAGTCTAGCTGCATCTGGAGGGAAATGGATTGGTCGCTCTAGGTTAGAAGGTTTTGGACTGGGGGAATCTGAATTTCAATCCATCCTCAGTCCTTGAACAACTGGCTCTGCATCAACCTTATTAATCTCATGGGGCTGTTGTGCAACTAGAATAAGAAATCATTCCAAAACATCACCTTGACTTCTGGCTTGAAATACTACTATGAGAGAAAAGGGGCAGGCTAGTCTATCATCATTTTGGCCATTAACACACAAGGAGAGCAAGCTATTCCTCACCGTTCTGTTCCCAGCTTCCTGTCCTCTTACACATGAAGGATCATCTGAAGTGGAGATCCTCTGCTATCCGTGACACTCTCTCCATTAATCAAAGTACTTATTTTTAAGTGCCGGCTGCACTGACAACAGATAATCTGTGCTTCAGATTTTCTCCCTCCACATGTAGGAGCATGACAGGAATGATGGCATAAGCATGCCAACTCCAGTGTTCCCCTGCTTCTGCTTATAGATTGAACATGTAAAATAATACCTACTACAGTAGTTATGAATCATTCTGATACTAGACTACTCTACAGTTGGCCCTCTATATCCATGGATTCTATATCCATCGATTCAACCATGGCTTTGAAATATTCCATAAATAAACAAACAAATTCCAAAAAGCAAAATTTGATTTTGCCATTTTATATAATGGATGACATTTTACTACACCATTGTACATAATGGGACTTCAGCAACAATTGATTCTGGTATCCATGGGGGGTTCTGGAACCAAATCCTACTGGATACTGAGGGCCTACTCTATTACTAGATGATTGTTAGTCTACTATAATGGTTATGAAATATCTAACCACTAGGTTGGCTACAAGCATGTATTCAAAATGTTATGCCAATTCTCATTTAGACAATATTCATGTTCATTTTTTTAATCAACTGGGCATAGTAATACTACTGCAGTGAGAAAAATAAGATGAGCCACAATGACAAGTTTTCCAACCCAAAGGAAAGTTTAGAAGTAACGCTGAGAAAGTGGCAAAAGGAAAAAGAAAGAGAAAATAAAACTTAACAGTATGTGTGATGTTGTTTATGCTGTGTTGGGGGAGGGAATAAGATCACAAGGAAACAGTAATTACAAGGAAACCATAGAAGTTACATTGGAATTATTTAATTCACCGAGGCTTGGTGCAATAATGTTTGTCTGTCACACTGCCAATTTGAACACAGAAGAGGAAGCTGTCATTACTGGAGAGAGAGAAAAATAGAATACTGAGGAGGCATCTTTGATGGCTTTGGTAATCCTATGCTAAATCTCTTCATGGAATAACTGACTAATCATGGAGTGAGGTCTGTGCCTTGAACCCTGGCAGGAAGGTGGAGTACTGGAGAACACAGTAAGTCTAGGAGAAACAGGGTGTTAAGACCTGAAAGACAGAATGAGGAAAGCTTGCAGTCAGTGGACTAGTGGTAAAAATGTAATCATAGATTTCTCATAGCCACAACAGACCATTTATGAGCAGATAATGGCCCCCAACCCAAGTGTGGGAACTATGGTGAGTCCAGGGGCCAATTTTCTGCTCTGGGACTTTCTGCTAAGGGTTCACACAGAGCATTCCAAATGGCAAAAATAAAGCACAGACTTCAGACATAGCTAGAAGTCCATCTCTGGTTTTGGAAAACAGGTGGTTTTCTTAAAAATAAAAATAAAAATGGAAAAGCACTTTACCAGGAAACGTGACCTTTTTAAAAGGTACCTCTCTGATCCTCAAGCCTTCAAGTAGAGGCAATTCACTCTTTTTTAGTACAGAAAATAAAAGAGTAGTTGGGAAGTCTCTGGGACTACAAAAGTAGCCTTGGGAAGCCTGCTCACAACACAAGGGCTGCCCTCCTGGAATAATGGACTGATTTGAATTTATAGTGTTGTGTATAACTCTTATTTTATATGATCATAATGAGAATAGCAAAAAGGAATGGGAAAATCATGTTTTTAAAAACACCCATGTATATGACACCCCCCCCAAAAAAAATTACCTTAGAAAAAGTGTATGCCAGAATATACACAGATTTCCATGAAGGAAAAGGGACAAAAAGGTTTACAAGCCAAGACAGAATTAGGACTGGGTGAGAATACTGCTGGGATTCTGAGATGCGCAACAAATATTTTCACACCTCTAGCCATTTGTCACCCTTCTTTACCTCATGGGTCAGGGTCAAAAGTCACTCCTGCTGTGGAGCACAAGTAGTCATTACCATCTTGAAAAACAGGCAGCAGAGTGCTTATTATATAGTATAAACTGGGCCCCAACATCATTTGCGGAAGCATTTGTGATGAACTCTATTCAGGCAGGAAAGTGGAGATTATGTCCCCTGACCTCTAGAGTTTTGGGTCCATCCAATCACAGGTACAATTGTTACTGCCCTGGCTAGTCCGAGCTTTGGGGATATTAAAAGATATCCCTTGATATCACACTTCGGCTGCACTTCTCTATTCCTCTCCACGTGTTTGCGAGGCCACCGGACAAGCACGTAAACAAGCTCGGCCGTTAATAGCTGTAATATTCAAACTACAATACAGGCAGGCCAGAAATAGCTGACTCACTGCTTTAGGAGACCTCCAGGCAAGTACTCTAATTAGGTATGCACGCCACTTACAAAAGAGCCTCTGCCCTGCGATGGCAGCTTGATGGATAAACTATGCAATACCCAAGTACTCTGCGTCTGCATACTGGCTACTCTATTGAGAACCTCTGCGATAACTCAATCATTCAGATTCTGACCTTTCGGAGGCTTTGTCTCCAATTCCAAATCTATTGTTTTCCCCCAAGTACGGCATAGCCTGCAGTCACAATTCTCCTTATAAAAACCCTTGATTCCGAGACCTTCCTCGGAACGCTCCCGAGTTTCATCCCGCCTTGCTGCCGCTTTGCTTGGCGAGCCTCCCCTCAGCTCCACGTGCTGAGTTACATCGCACCCCAGCCTCGCTCTCTATTTTCCTGGGCTTCAGGACAGGTGAAGTATCACCCAAACCAGCAATCCCTCTAAAAATCCTTCTATACCGCTCCAACCTTTATTTTCTGTAGTTATCTTGTATGAGTGTGTCGCATACACTGTTTTGCTTGTATTTAATAAACATTAGTAATTATTTCAACTTCTGTGTTCTCCTTGACTCGACCCGACCCCGTAGACATAGGGTTCAAGATCTCGCTAAGTTACCCTGCCTCTCGTAACACTAAGCAGTGCTCTGAGCTAATTTTCCCCACCTTTAGTTGAGCACATTTTGGTGTCCCTCCCAGGACCCCCAGTTCACAGGGTAACACTTTGCTTTACATTTTCTGGGCCCATCTTCAGCAATGCCAGGTAATATAGAGGGCTGGTTTTTTGTTTTTTGCCTTTGCCTGGAGCCATTTAACATTTAACAGTCACATCCACTTTAACACAAATTAGTTGAAGGTTTTAAGTCTTTATAATGACATGCTGTGCACAGAAATTCCCTAAAGTAAATAAGCATTTGCAATAGCAGCAACAAAAGCTATTTAACTATGTATATTTCATTTGATGCAGTAGGAGATACTGACTTTTCTATTACCACTCAAAGCTCTTGTTCATAGCAGTAACAAAGCACTCTTTCGTTACTCTGTCATTCCAAAACAAAGACCATCAACAAAACAAGAGCTTTATGCTATGTACAAGAGAATAGCTCCTTACAGAAGTGGAGTTGGCTTAGATGGATGGCTTTGCCCTGAGCAGATGTGTAAATATGTGTTGTCAATGGTCTTGCAGTGAAACCAACTTTGCAGATTTTCACAGCTCTCCCCTCTCCAGCAGAAAAGTCAGATCTAGTAGCAGACATATGACCAGGATGACTGCACAAGGTCAGCCATACCATTAGGCAGAGTGAAGTGGCTGCCCCAGGCAAACGTTTCTGAATATTGTGAAAGGGCAGCAAATGTTTAGTTACAGGCATACTTCAATTAACAAAATCTCTGACAGTGAAACTTCTTTTTACAAGGACTTTTTACACCTGGCCAGTCCCTCTTTTCTTCCTCATCCTCTGTCTAGCTGGAAGTTTTTAACAGCACTGGCATTGGGAAGATGGAAGGATGGTGATGGACAACTGGAGAAGCACAGATTTTTGGTGTTAGGTTGCAACAGTGTATCTGCAGGAAACAATGCAACAAAGCTTGCACTGGGAAAGAATGAGATTTTACTCTAGCTGCTCCTGTTGTAGCTGCATGTTTCTGCCCATAAAAAGCAAAGTAAGTAGTCGCTGCCTCCAGAATCCCTTACTGAGCAACAGTACTCAACAGCAAAACAGAGAGGAAAGGGCAGAGCAGATAAACCTTCCTCTCCAACTATCCCCAGCATGGTAACAAAATCCATAGATTCATCTGCTCTGGTGTGACTTTCTAAGTACCCACTGGATAGTGCTCATCACAGATAATTCTCATAGCCTCAACTCCTTCACAAAAAGGGATACTAAGTCCACTTCGGCACTACACTGTTATAGTGCTATTCTTCCACTTTCAACATCCTTGAAATCCTGGGGTTTGCAGTTGAGGGAGGGGCATTTAGAATTCTCAGCCAGAGAGCTCTTTGGCTTCAGTAAACTACAAACCCCAGAATTCCACAGGATGTTGAAAGTAGAATGATAGTACTATAAGTATGTAGTGTGGAAACGGCCTAAGAACCAAAGGTATGTTAGCTATTTGGCATCAGTATATGTTACCTACTTGATCAAAATACATAATGCACTGGTAATCTGGTAGATTCACTGCACTGGCTTAAACTATACATTACATTAAACGTTCATTGCACATTGCTTCCTGCACATGTGTTTCTCAGTTAAGTTATATCTGTTGTTTTAAAAACATAGTAACTGTAGGGTGGGATCAGTCAAGATCAGGGCATCCCACCCAACACTGTGGAGCCAATGAAAATCACTGAACAATGCTGATTTTTGTTTGAGAAATTTCAAAATAATGAACAAACACACTGACACACATGTTTAAAATTGCAATTATGTGATGTGTGGCTTGAGTCCTAGAATACTCAACAACCAATTGCAGAATGTAATTATACATTTATGCTAATTATATAGTTCTGAAACTAATAGATATCAGAAAATGAATTGAGAAAGTTCCTGTAGTCTGAAGTTTTACCAGTTTACTGCTTTGCATGTTATTTTTATGCTTCCTCTCAGCACAAAAGCATCCCCAAAACTCATAAATATTAATCCAAATAACCATATTCAGGCAATACAATGTAATGCAGCTTGCAACTTACGTTAAGCAGCAACACATCAAAAATGTGTTTTGGACAATTTAAAAAGACATTTAGAAGAACAAAGTCCTAAAAACTCAAATCCATTCTTCTGACTGAATAAAATCAAAAGGCAGTCTTCCCAGAATGAAAAGCTGATACTTGAAGGGTCGCTTGCTTTAGGATGTGACAAGGAACTTGAAAATCAAGGTCATTTCTCTTGTCTTCCATGGCTCTTTAGTAGAAATCAATTGTTGCCTGGCTGTTGTACGGTTTATCACTTGGAAATCCATGGGTTTAACTGCATGCCACAGTTGCCAACACCCCTTCTGGATTCTTTCTCAGGAGCTGAGAGAAAGTGAGGGACACGCAAGTACAAAAACGAGCTGTTTGATTTTGGCTGCTTACCTTCCTATCTCTCCTTCCATGTTGATTTTCCGAGCTTCTTTCTGGTTAGAAGAGGAGATATAGGGAAAGTCAGAGGAGGGAAGATAACCTCACAGATTGACTTCTTTCCTTTCCTTTGTCACTTTTTCCACGGGGAAGCTGGGTACATTACAGAGCAGATTATGAGGAAGAGGTATCCTTGGGTGCTTTTCTCTCCTCTTTTGCTTTTCCCAGATTTCTCATGGACATGGCCCAACAATAAAGTGGAAAGAGAAACAAAATGAAGGTATTCATGCAAAGGCATTCATTGCTCATTTTCCTGTTGTCTTTTCCATTGTTCCCCAAACTGGAAATACCAGAAGGAGCAACTTAAGGATGCCAGGGGGCAGGTGATACAGAACTCTTTTCCTTCCCCTGTCTCTGTCACTTTCCCACCAACACCACTCCCTCAGCCATTACACACTCAGAGATGATGCTATGGTCAAGTTTTCAGAGGCCCTAGCTACTGTTGTATTCAACTCCCTGCCTTGTGAGTCCTATTTTTTTTTAAATGAACCCTGATTTTGTAGGTCCTAAAATTTTTGTAGGCCCTGGGCACTGTACCTAAAGTGACTAACGGACAAGAAAGCCTTAGCTATGGTTGACTAATCATATCAGCAGAACTTTTTTTTTTTGAGGGATGGGTGGGGTTGAGCTAAATTTATCAGATGTACCACTGCAAGGGGTCCTTAATATTCATGAAGATGTTTAAAAAGATGTTCGGGGAGGGGGGGGGGGAGAAAGAAAGAAAAAGAAAAGAAAAGCCAGTTTCTTAAGAACAATGTGAAAGAAGGATTGTCATGTGTATCAGAGAGACCTCAGATATTCCTTCTTTTCATCTAGGAGAGAAAGGTTTTTTTAAAAAATTAGAAGTACTAAGAATGCAATCTCAAATTTGTTAAACTAGAAAGCACCCAGGACTGAATGATGAAGATATTATGGCAGTTATGATCGTGGCATAATGAGAAATTACATTTTAAAATTCTGTTGCTGAGGATATTCTCAGTCAGGAGACTTGATACATTTTTTCAAAAAATTCAGTTTTTACCAGAGTGAGTCAAATTGCTAGGAGCAAGTTACACAAACCAGCATATCTAAAATTAATACAATAATATTTCTCAGGTGCATAATTCACTCCAAGGTATTAATTTCTAAGAGATAGTTAGAGCACAAGCATCTGTAGGGGACTTGTATTACAGTCAAATAATAAAATAAATCGTCATCAGAAGTGCTCACAATGCAATCTCAAATTTGTTAAAATAGAAGGTACCCAGTACTGAATGATGACACTATTATGATCTTGGCATGATGAGAAATTACATTTTAAGATTCTGTTACTGAGGATATTCTTGGTCAAGAAACTTGATATATTTTTTTTAAAAAAAAGTTCAATTTTTAACACAGAGCAAGTCAAATTGCTAGAAGCAAGTTACACAAACCATCCAAATTTAATACATAACATTTCTCAGGGACATAATTCACTCCAATGTATTAATTTCTAAGAGATAGTTGGAGCACAGGCATGGGTGGGGGGATTCATATTACAGTAAAATAATAAACCACACAATAAAAACTTTGAAATGTGTGTGTGTGTGTGTGCGCGCGCGCGCATAAATAAATACAAAAATAGGGAAGTACCAACTTTCCATCCATCAGTAAATCTGTTCTGCCTTCTGCATATCTTCACATCTTCATCTCGCTTTCTCTTTCGCTATTCTGAAAACATTTTCATACATCGTATAAAACTTTCCCCATGTTCAGACAGCACGTTCAAACACACTTTAGTGTAATGAGAAGAAGCCACAGAGAGCCGCCTGTTTTTGCCTTTCAAGCAGAGCAAGGTGCAAAAGGAGGAGGAGATGGAAGAACTGCAACCACCCAATTTAGTAGGCTTTTAATGAGTAACTGCTTGCAGGAAGCATTTTTATGGAGCCTGTGCTTTATTTTAACTTTTGTATGCTTTATAACAATTTTATATTTTATGTAATGTATTGTTTTAACATAATTTTAACTGTGTTCAGAATATTACTGTTCTGGTTTAGCTGATTCTTTTTGTGGGCTGCTTTGGGACCCACTCCAGGAGAAAGGTGGCATACAAATGAAATAAAAATAAAGTCCAATACAGTGCAATCTACACAGGACCTCTTCACTAATGGTCTTATAACTGCCTCCTTTAGGCATGATGGAATTCTGCCTTGTTTTGGTGAGACACTGACCACTCCCTCCACTCACTTAGCTGGTTCCTCTCTGGCTTTTTTAATAAACCAGAAACAGCATGGGTCTAATACATGTGGTGGTCCTTAACTCTCCCAGAATCCTGTTTACATGCTTGGGCTGTACAAATTGAAATGTATCCATTATCGCCATGCAAATAGGGACCACAGTTATATCTATTAGATCTGTCTTAATTATAGCATCTAATTTGGAGTAGGTCCGAGTGATTTCACCTGCAAAGTACTGGGTACTTTATTCACAGTGGGTTGTCAAGTACTTGGCAACACATTACAGTTTAGATTTTGTGCAACTGGCCAGGTTGAATGAATTAGTTTAGTTTAAAGCTATGATCACATACTAATTGGACAGTGTTCTATAAACACAATGGTACAAGACTCTCCATATGTATCCCTAAAAATCCAAGCCAAATTAGGAAAAATTCCTTTTTTGGACTGCAGCTCTCAGAATGCATCACTGAACACTGCCCATGCTCATTGATGGGTTCTAGGAATTATGGCTAATTTTTTTCCAGGTTCTTGTTTTAAGCATTTATACATTTCAGCCTGCATCTTAGTCCCAGTTTTAGTCTAAATTGCTACATGTACTACAGAAGGTAAAAATGTGTTAGTTTCCAGCTTTTAAGAGACATGCAATTTTAAGATTCTTCATTATTCCAGACAGTGGTGTCACTGGGTTAGTGTCACCCAATGTGGTAACTCATGGTGGCACACCCCTATGGACCTCCTCTTGTACTTTACAGAATCCTTAATGATGTTTTTTTGTACTTATGTTACTCATAAATGATAATTCCCATCTATCACTGGCAATAGCAGTGACATAACTTGCAAAATTAAAATTACACCTTTAAATTATAATATCGTATGCACAGCCTAAATGGAAAGGGAACTCTGAGTTCAGAGGGAACTCTGAAGAATTGCTTGTGTCTGTAAAACATTCTGCAACATACAGAATTTGGAGGATAGGAGAAATGTCTATATGTATGAGGATGGGGTGAAGGTAAAGTCAGCATGATGCATGTTGCCTTTTGATACAAAAATAAGGTAGGACTCCTTCCTATATATGCGGCAGGTGGGCAAGTACTACCATACTTGAGACAACAGGCTGGTTTATGAGCCCAGCATAAGTTGTGCAACATAAACTCTTCTCTCCTCCCATCAGGTAGACAGGTGGGGAATTCAGAAAAGAAGAACTAGGAGGCTCCCTCCTCACTCTCAAGTTTGGGCCATGACCTGCTAATACTTTCAAGACAAGGTAGGCAGACAGTTGGATTCAGTTTGGTGAGCTTAAACCAATAAGCTAAAGAATTCTATGGACACTTTGTCAATGTCATTTCCACTCCATATGCAATGCAGGGTGGAGAAAACTGCTTAGAAAGACAGTCTAGGAGTCATACTTCTCTCCTTGTCAACTCTAGTGGAAGCTTAATTGAATTCAGCTAATGGGAGACCACCAATGAAGAACAGGTGCTGAAGGCTTTAGGAAGGAACTGGCAAAACCACCTCTGAGTATTCCTTGCCTAAGAAAACCTATGAAATTCATGGGGTCACGGTAAGTCAACAGCTGACTACAAGGCACATATACACCAGTGTGGTGCTGTGGTTTGAGCATCAGACAATTTCTCTGGAGACCATTCATGGCTTGTCACAGCAGCAAGCTTTCATGTTCTCCCACAACTCTTCCTCAGGTGTATGAGAGTCCCAAAATGAAAGGGCATTTCTCATGGCGTTGCTCAGCACTCCGCATCATCCATAACCCCCTAGTTATGCCACTGATTCTAACATGCCTCCCTTCTCACTTTTGCTTGGCAATGGTCTCCATTCCTTTATTTATTCATGTTATAGCTGAAGACTAAAATAATAATAATAAATGGAACAGCAAGGTACAAATGCCGCAAATCGAATTTGACATTTGGAAGTTACTCAGGACATTTTGTTAAAGAAGGAAGCTGCCATGAGAGAATAGTAATCATAATAACCGGTCAATTTTAGTAGTGGAGATTTGATTCCTCATTCACTTTTACACAGTTATTGGCAACTGCCCTTGCATGTCCTTTTGGAGACTTTACTTTGCTGGCATATACAGCCTACTTACTATCTGAATAAAATGGAACAGCTGAAATGCTGTAATAAAAGTCATTTCTTTTCCAATAGGTATTAAACTATACAAGCTTAGTAAAGCAGCTACATATAAACTGAGGCTTATAAGTGAAATGTGTTCAATTGGCATAGAATCACAGAGGCAGAAGGGATCACAAGAGCTGGGTCCAGCCCTCTGCCATGCAGGAATATACCATAAGGATTCCCAAAAGAGGGCATTCCAGCCTTTGTTTAAAAATATCCAAAGAAAGAGACTCCACCACACTCCAAGGCAGTGTATTCCACTATTAAACTGTTCTTACTATCAGGAAGTTCTTAATGTTAAATGGAATCCCTTTTCTGAAGTTTGAAGCCATTGCTCCATGTCCTAGTCTCTGGAGTAGCAGAAAAGAAGCTTGCTCCATCTTCCATATGACATCCCTTCAAATATTTAAATATAGCTATCATGTCACCTCTTAACCTTTTCTTCTCCAGTCTAAACATACTCAGCTCCCTAAGCTGCTCCCCATAGGGCATGGTTTCCAGGCCTTTTACCGTTTTGGTCGTTCTCCTCTGGACACATTCCAACCTGTCAATATGCACATTCCAATATTCCAGCCTGAACTGCTGTGCCCTGAACTGGACACAGTATACTGGGTGGGGTCTGACCAAAGCAAAATGGAGTGGTACTATCACTTACCTTGACCTTGACATGAGATCCTCTTGATGCTGCCTAGAATTGCATTAACTTTTTAGCTGTTGCATCACACTACTGACTCATGTTCAGTCTGTGGTCTACTAAGACTTCTATATTCTTTTCAAATGTACTGTGGTCAAACCAGGTGTCACCCAATCTATATCAGCACATTTCATATTTTCTACCTAATTGTAGTACCTCATATTTCTCCCTGCAGAAATTCATTTTGTTAGTTTTGGCCCCAGGTCTCTAACCTGAATTTGCTCTTATCGTATTAGCTATCTCTTCTAATTTGATGTCATCTGCAAAGTTGATAAGTATGCCTTCTATCATCCAAGTCATTGATAAAGATGTTGAATAGCACAGGGCCAGGACAGAACCCTGTGGCATCTCACTAGGCACTACTCTCCAGGATGAAGGGGAACCACTGGTGAACACCCTTTGGATTTGGTTGTTCAACCAATTAGAAATCTACACAGTAGTAGCATTGTCTCGCCTACATTTTACTAGCTTGTTTGCAAGCACATCGTGGGGGACCTTGTCAAAAATAGGAGCAGGAATAAGTACTGAAAAGGAAAGTAGGCTCTGCATGCTTATGGATGGTCCAAGTTTATTCTTTGAAACACTCTCAGCTTTTTAAAGAATATAAGCACATGGAGTCTAGTCTCCTTTTCTTCTGCATACCTTTTCAAAAGCCTTACTGAAGTCAAGATTGCTATATCCACAGCATTCCCTTTATCTACCAAGTTTGTAACTCTTAAAAAAAAAAGAGGTTAAGGTTAGTCTGACATGGTATGTCTTGAGAAAACCACATTAACTTTTAGTGATCATGATATTCCTTTTGAAGTGCTTGCAGACTGTTTAATAATCTGCTTTAGAATCTTTTCAGGTATTGATGGCAGGCTTACTGAGTGATAATTGTTTGGGTCCTCTTTGTTTCCCTTTTTGAAGCTGGGGACAATATTTGCCCTCCTCCAATCTGCTGGGACTTCTCCCATTCTCCAGGAATTCTCAAAGATTATTTCTAGTGGTTTTTAGATTACTTCTGCCAGTTCTTTTAATACCCTTGGGTGTAGTTTATATGGTCCTGGAGACTTGAATTCATTTAGAATAGCCAGTTATTCCTGTACTACCTCTATACAGAGTAATCAGGTATTCCTATACTACTCTTACTGTGCTGCATTTTCCCTACTGCACAGTTTGCTTCATTTCTCCCAGGTCAAGCACCATTTTCTTTTTGGGAAAAACTGAAGCAAAGTATTGAATAATTCTGCCTTTTCTCTGTTATGTGTTAGAGTTTTTCCATCTTTTTTACATAGTGGCCCTATCATTTCATTGTTCTTCTTTTTGCTGTAGACATAATCAAATAAAACAAACAAACAAACATCTTATTGTTTTTACCTCTCTAGGAAGCCTGAGCTCATTCTACACTTTAGCTTTTCTGACTTTCTTGCTACACGTACTGGCTATTTGTTTGAATTCCTCTTTTGGTAATTTCCAACTTTTTCCATTTCTTGTACATGTCCCTTTTAAATCTCAGCTCACTTGAAACTTCTTTAAACATTCATCCTAGTTTCTTTAGACACCTTCCATTTTTCCACCTCACTGGATCTGTTTGAAGCTGTGCTTTCAATATCTCATTTTTAAGAAACTCCCATCCATCATGAACTCCCTTAGTATTCCTGACCACAAAATCGCACCCACTATTTCCCTAAGTTTACTGAAATCAGCTTTCTTAAAATCTAGAATGCATGTCTGACTATGCTTGGCTTCCCCTTTCCACTGCATAATAAACTCTAGGAGAACATGGTTACTCCTAACTATGGATACCACCACATCCACCCTATTAACCAGGTCATCATTGTGGGTGAGGATCAGATCTAAAATAGCTGTTCGCTTTGTTGCCTTTTCCACCTTCTGGACAATGAAACTGTCTGCAAGTAGAGTGAGGAATTCATTGGACCTCATACTGTTGGCAGAGCCTGACTTCCAATAATAGCAGGATAGTTGAAATTCCCATTGCTACTACATCTTTCTTTTCTGAATGTTTCATCATCTGTTCCAGAAAGGGATCATTGGCAGAACAAGTGAAAGGATCTCTGGCAGAGAGCTGCAAATTCCAAGCTCCTAATAAATCATGTATTAGCATTGGTACATTTGTGTATGTGATCTCGGTTCCTGACAGAGTGATCGAACTCCTTTAAAACTAACAACATACATCAAATAAGCGAAGAAGACTAGAAAGCTGTCAAAGTTCCAGGTGAGGAAACTGCTGAAAGAGACGAGATGGCTCCTAGCCAGGCTGTTGATGTAAGACCCCAAACACAGCCTTCGCTCCCTGTAACAACCCCAACTGGAGGTCAGACTTGGGCCTGGGGAGAGAGACCAGAAACTGCACGGCGCCACAGATGTCGAGCTACAAGACGGGACACATCAATTGGTGAGATCAACCTAATGGAACAACTTCAGGCCTGGGAAGAAGAAGTAGAAAAGCAGAGAGAAAATTTTTTCCAGTTGCAGTCTCAGCTGCATGACTGGAGGCTTCTGATGCCTCAAATTGGACGAGCACCTCCCCAAGCTCCAGCAGCTGCAGCTGCCCCTGTAGCATGGTCACCTGCACCTCCTGGAATCCCGGCACCAGCTGTTGGGGCCCGATGTTTTCGGGAGATGAAGACCACCTATGATGGCGACGGCAGCAAGTTGTCCTATTTCCTCAACATGCCCTCTAATGACATGATTGACTACGGGAACAATTTCCCTGATGATGCTGTCAGAATTAGATACCTGTGCCAGCATCTCAAAGGAGAAGCAGTGGAGCGGGTCGCTGGCTTGTTCGACTCACAAGCTAAAGAAACAGCTGACCTGCAGCTGTTCATGTACCAACTCAGAGAAAGATTTGAGGATCCATTCTTTCAAGAAAAAGCCAGGTACCAACTGAAAAAACTGCGTCAAGGGAAAGGAACCATAGGAGAATATTCCTGAGAATTCAGGAGGTCAACCGCGAAGGTGCCTGAATGGAGAGATGACATTCTCAAGCAATTTTATCAAGACGGATTGAATCCTATCATCCTCGATCGCTGCCTGACCCAAGGGGACCCTCCCAGCCTCTTGGGATGGATGAAACTAGCTGGGGAAGTGGAAAGCATCATGGAAAGTGTTCAGCTCACCCGGCAGAGACAAGCTCAAGAATTTGGCCACCGCACCCCTGGGCAGAGGAAAACCACCTTCCTGAGCAGTGAGGAGAAGAAAAAATGGCTCAAAGAAGGAAATTGCTTTCAATGTGGAAAGAAAGGCCACACTGCCAGCAAATGTCAGGGATCAAAGAAACTCACTGAAGGAAAGTCAGGCACTTCCTCCACCAGACCTCCATCTCGCAAAGTTGACACCCCAAAGCCAGCAACCAAACGCCCTGCGGGAGGCACCGCTGGGGGAACTTGTGATGGTGAGGACAGCCCTCTGACTACATCTGATTCAGAAAGTGATGATTGGGACACCACTGAGTCTGCTAATGTAAGTACCACCAAAACCAAACATGTTTATGTAACAGTAACTCTCCAGGGAAATGATGGCAAATTATGGATATGGAGGGCCTTGGTTGACTCTGGCTGTACACACAGTCTATTAAATCCTGCATTGGCAAAAGAACTTGATGTGCAGTTTGAACCCCTAAAAAGAGCCGTAAAGTTATCTCAAATGGATGGCTCACCGACAGCAGGGGCCCAGTAAGGGAAAGAACTAAACCCATTCCTGTTCAAGTGGGAAACTATCAGGGTAAAATACGTTTCCTAGTGCCCAGAACAATTGGATTTCAGGTAGTCCTTGGGTATGACTGGCTAAGAAAACACAACCCTCAAATTGACTGGACACACGGCTTGCTCAAGCATACCCATGACATAAACCAGATGCCAGAAGAATTCGCCCCCCTCTCTGCACTCACTTTAACCCTTGAAGAGTTGCAGAAAATCCCTGCAGAGTATCGAGATTTACAAAAAGTTTTTGAAGACCATGAAGCAGACAAATTGCCCCCTCATAGAGACTTTGACTGCAAACTCAGGTTAATAGATGGGGCCAAAATTCCCAAACCAAAAATATATCCAATGAACAAACATGAACCCATTGCCTTAAAGAAGTTCCTGAACAAAAATCTACAACGTGGATTTATAAAACCTTCATCCGCTCTGACCACTAGTCCCATATTTTTCTGCAATAAAAAAGATAGAGATGAACCTAGACTTATTGAAAACTATAATTTAATTAATCAGGCAGTGATGCCAAACATTTACCTGATTCCTTTAACTAAGGATGTATTAAATCAATTGATAAAAGGCAACTACTTTACAAAGCTACACCTCAAGGAGGCTTTCCACAGAATTCACATGGATCCTGAAAGTGAGTGGTTGTCTACTTTCTCAACCCCACTGGGAAATTATCAATGGACTGTTCTGCCTTTTGGATTACAAGCTGGCCCAGCTGCTTTCCGAATGTTTCCCAACTCTGTGCTACAAGATCTGCTCTACAAAGGTGTTGTTGTTTACCTAGATGACATTTTAATATATTCAGATACGCTAGAACAACACACCCAACTCGTACGCACTGTACTACAAAGACTCATAGACAATGAATCTGTTGTGATGCTCTCCAAATGCGAGTTTCACACCCAAACTTTTGATTATCTAGGATACCCGCATTTGCCACAATACCCTAAACATGGACCTGCCAAAATTGAAACAATTCTTAAATGGCCAATCTCTAAAACTAAAAAGCAGCTCCAACAATTCCTTGGCTTTGCAAACTTCTATCGTAACTTCATAGAAGGCTTTCCAACAATTGCCCTCCCCCTCACTGACCTCTTGAAAAAAGCAACAGACACCAAAGCTAACAGAAGGAACCACATTGGTTGGTCTGATAAATGCCAGACTGCATTCAGTGCTCTCAAGAAAAAACTCACCTCTGAGCCCCTTCTCTTGTTCCCTGATTCTTCCAAAGAATTCATAATTCGAACCGATGCATCTGACTTCACTATGGGTGCTGTGCATCTACAAAAAGACACAGACGACCATCTAAAACCATGTGCCTTTATTTCAAAAAAGTTCTCAGAACAACAACACAACTGGCCTA
This sequence comes from Cyclura pinguis, assembly GCA_030412105.1. NCBI lineage: Eukaryota > Metazoa > Chordata > Lepidosauria > Squamata > Iguanidae > Cyclura > Cyclura pinguis. The sequence goes on from CM059599.1 coordinate 128,825,237, forward strand.
TCTGGGAAAAAGAGGCAATGGCCATCCATTTTGCTCTTTCCTCCCGGAGGCACCTACTTGAAGGTGCTACTGTTCCTTTTCAAGTCTGCATTGACCATCACAAAAAATTAACCCCAAAACAAGCATGCTGGGCTGAATTTTTCCAGTGCTTCAGATTCAAAATTGTTTTTAAACCTGGCAAAAGCAACACTCTAGCAGATCCTCTTTTGAGGCTTCCCTGCTACAAGCCTCACTCCTCTGCTTCTATAGCCTCTGATAAACCTCTATTTTCTCCAGACACTTTTGGATTACAAGTAACTACACATGCACAACAAAATGCACGTACAAATGCTTCTACCCTCCTTAATTCTGCTTTTCAACAATCCCTCAAATCTGCTTACCAAACTGACGACTGGCTTAAATCTCACAAAGACACCATCACCTGGTTTAATGACCTAGCTTTCATTGGGACCAAAATTTATGTTCCAGCCCCATGTTGTCCCGAAATTCCGCAAAGAGACCATGATTCCAAACCTGCTGGCCATTTCAGATTTCTAAAAACTCTACACTCCATAAGAAAACTATTCCACTGGCCGGGTCTCACAAAACAAGTACAAGATTATATAAAAAACTGTTCCATTTGCAACACTTGCAAATCCAATTCTTCCAAACCACATGGTCTACTACAGCCGCTTCCTGTTCCCTCCTCCCCTTGGGATGTAATTTCTTGGGACTTTATTGTCGGTCTCTCGACCTCACGCAGCTTCCATGCTATTTGGGTAGCCACTGATCACTTTTCCAAACAATCTCACTTCATTCCCCTGAAAAAGATTCCAACCGCTGAGAAACTGGCTGACCTTTTCATCACACACATTTGGAGACTACATGGTCTTCCATCCACAATCATTTCTGACAGGGAACCTATCTGCACTTCCAAATTTTGGACTTCACTGCTAAAAACTCTTGGTATTTCCCAAAAACTTAGCAGTGCTTATCATCCACAAACTGATGGCCAAACTGAATGCACCAGTCAAACCCTCGAACAATATTTATGCTGCTTCATAAACTCCAACCAAAATAATTGGGCGCTTTTACTCCCATTTGCTGAATTTGCCTACAACTCTGCCTTCCATTCCTCTACTGGAAAATCTCCTTTTGAAATTGTCTCAGGGACCACCCCGAAACCTTTTCCTTCACTTCCTGCCACACTCCCTGACTCGCAGCCTGCCTCCCTTACCTCTTGGATTACAAAAATTTCTTCCACTTGGAACTCTGTTCGAGACTCCTTGCAAGCCTCTAAGTCTTCCCACAAACATTTTACTGACCGAAAGAGACAACCCAACCCTAACTACAAGCCTGGGGACCTTGTTTACCTTTCTTCCAAAAACATTTCCACCACTGGACCCTCCAAAAAACTTTCTCCTAAATACGTTGGTCCTTTCCCCATCAAACGTGCCATTAATAATGTCGCCTTTGAACTTGATTTACCTGACTCTTACAAGCTTCTTCACCCTACTTTTCATTGTAGCTTACTGAAGCCAGCTCCTTCGAATTCCTCTTCACAAATTAATCATCCTACCTGACCTGCTGTTCCTGATGCCCGAACTTCTACAGTTTAATTGCTGCCAATGTCTATTTCCATTGTTTGCTATATCCCCAATTTTCTCTTTTCTTTCCCACTTCCCTCTACCGTCCCCTTTCCCCTTTTTTCATTTTCTTCCTTCTGTTTAGTTTTTTTCCCCTCAGGACAGGCAGGATGTCGGGTAGCCCTCCATATTTAGTATGGGATGGTAGTTATTATGGGATATATAGTAGTGGTATTTAGCTGCTTGCTTGTAACCAAGAATGTGAACCAGAGACCGTTAGATAAACAACACCCAGAATTCAGCACTGATAAGAAATACCAGCCTGAACTAGTTCCTCCAAGGTCTTTTTTGCTGTCTGATTACTGTGGGAACAGTTTATTTTGCTTATTATGTTTGGTCTCTGCAAATTGCTTCCAGTTCTATCACTGAAGTCTTGTACACGCATCACACTCCTAATAAATCATGTATTAGCATTGGTACATTTGTGTGTGTGATCTTGGTTCCTGACACATATAGACCAAGCTGGATGAGCTTTGGAAATGGGATCAAAACTGTCCAAGAGGGTGCAAACAGGGAGCTGGAATACAGGCACGGACCATTCCAAAACCAAAGGGTTTTTTTTTCCCCAACAGAGAAAAAATGGTACCAGTAGACTTCCCCTTCCTCCCTCTTTTAGTCTTCTTGAAGAAAAGGAGGTCACATTTAACAGCAAATAGAAAGCTTCCCTAATCCATGTATGCTTGTTCCATCCTGGACACACTTACTACTTACATGCACTTACATACAGTTGTTACATGTTACTTATATACATTTACTAACAGGTAAAATAGAAAAGGCTTTTAAATTTCACACTGCAGATATCCTATAACAAGCAGTTTAGCCCTAAGATGCCCATCTTCCCTCCCCCTTTTCTTTCTATATCTAGGTAATGCAACTTCATTTGCAAAGGAAGCTGTTCACAGAAAAAATCCAAAAGCCACACTCAGGCAGTAACTTTATAAGGACTGACCCATTAAAGTTGTGGTCGCAAATCTTCCATAATATTTCAGAAGACTGGGCGTTTGTAGGACTAGAAGTAGATTCCCAAGTTGTTAGGCCTTTTTGGGGAAAAGAGGAAGACTGGTTCAATTAAGATTCAATCTTCTTTAGGAGAGTTCACAAGTGGAACTGCTAAATCTCTTGGCTCTCTCAGAGACTACTTTTAGCAAAGTTAGGCAGACAGGACAGCCAACATGATTTAATGGTTTGATTGTTGGGAGACCACGGTTCGATTTCACACTTGGCCACAGAAACCCACTGAGTGATCTTGGGTGCATCACACACTCTCATCTCCCAGAAAACCTTGCGATAAGTTCACCTTAGGGTCGTGCTAAGTTGGAAACAAATTGAAGGCACATACCAACAACAAGGCAAACAGGCAGCATGCAAGTTTCATACCTAAAAACTTTACTAATTATATTTAAAGGTAAATCCCCACAACATGACTAAGCAAATGGGGAAAGTTTTAAAAACAGCATGTTTAGGGTAGAGGCATGCAGGAAACACTTACTGTCTAAAGGCCCACTGCTCTAAAAGCAAAAGGGTGAAGCAATTTAACCAGAATATTTGGTTGGGAAATATTTTCCACAATTCCTCTACTTGTTTTCTTGTACCCCAACTAGTGACTCACATCCCTTCTTTCTGTCTCTGGAAGCTGTCTTTTAGGAGAGGCTTCTTGAGAATGTCAGCAGTCATAACTTTTGTGCTGCGGTACTTCAGCTCAACAAGCCCATTTTGACACATTTCTTGCACCTTGTGGAACGCTACGTCAACATTCTTTTGGTGGCTTCCCACTCACAGAAGTCCTGATGCAGCTTTTATTGTCTGTCAACAAAATAGTCGGCTTTGGTTCTGTTATCTGAAAATCTGAAAGTAAGCTATACAGCTACTTTTGCAGACATGCATTCTGCCTCTGGGGAGGAATCAGCAATCACAGACTGTTAACTTACTTGATCAGCTTATGGCTGCTCCACCGTAGAAAATCAAGTCTGCCAAGTCTCCAGCCCAGTCCTCATTTGCATTGCCTATCAGCTGGTGTTGATCATTGGCTGGTAGCATCAATTGGTAATCTGCGGTTCCTTTTAAATATCTGGCCATTCATTTCACTGCAGTGGGATCTTTTTCAGTAGGACACCTAACCTTTCTGCATGAGCTTCTAACTGCATTTGCAATGTCAGGCCTAGCAAAATTAACAATACATAGAAGTTTGCCGACTGTAGTCCTGTATTTGTCAGCATTTCTTAAAGGTTCTGATTTTTCAGTGTTTCTTAAGAAATGCATTTCCTTTGGGGGCTGGCATGAATTTAGCATCTTTTAGACCAAGTCATTTTGGAAAATCTATTCCATTCTATCTTCTGGTTTTGATTAAGAAACAAACTTCCATCAATTCTCTCTAAGAGATGTCTCTCAAATTTTTAATGTTTTACCACTTTTTTGAGATTATCTCTTCACAATCTGCCCTGTCTTGACAGCACAGGATAAGATCATCAATATGGCTTGTAACATAAGTCCATTTATTATTTCTGAATGTTTTGTATATACACATTTGTCAACAGTGCCTGGAGTTAATCCTTCTTTGGTTCAGTTTCTTCTTCCATGTTCTGGTGGCTGGCTTCAAACCATAAGTGCTCTGTTTCAGTTTACACACAAGATTTTCCTTCCCTGGAACTTGAAATCTTGGGGGCTGTTCCATGTAAAGGATCTCGTCTAGTTCAGCATAGCGGGAAGCTGTTTTAACATCTAGGGCCCTTTCCGCAGCTTACCTTCTCACGCTGCTGGAGTGTGGGCCTTGCGTGAAAAGCCTGGACAGGAAGGCTCTCGCAAGCCTCCTGCTTCCCTACTGCTCGGGCTCCGCAGCTCCTTCCTGCTTGTGCGAGAGCCCCACCCGCGTCCCGCCCCTTCCTTCCACAGTGCAGCCTGGGAGGTGTAGGCTGCACTAAGGAGAGGAAGCGCGACCGGCCTGGCTCCAGAGGCTCCACACTGCAGCTGAGTGCGGCCCAGGCCTGTGAGCCTTGCGCAAATGCAGCTTATTTTCGGCTAAAAACAAAAAATAAGAAAATGCGTATTTGCTGCGCTTGCAGGCCTTGAGCGTGGCGGAAATGGGAGTGCGTCACTCCTGACATTTACACGACGCTCAAGGGGCCCTTTCGCTTGTAAACTGCCATGCGAAAAGGGCCTAGGTGTTGAACTTGCATTTGTTTTGATGCAGCAACATTTAGAAGAGTTCTAATAGTAGTGCGCACGACAACTGAGCAAAGTTTTCATTGTAGTCTTCACCAATTTTTCAACTATGGGCCTTTTCTACAAGTCTTGCTTTGTATCTTTGAATCTCGCCATCTGCATCCTGCTTTGTGATAAAAACTCAGATACAGCCAATTACCTTTTTACTTTTAGGCAATTCTTTTTTTTTTAATTATATTTATTGAGTTTTTTTGACCAAGCAATATTGGAAAGGAGAATAACACAAGAATAAACATTGGTGTAATAGGAAAAAAAGGAGCATATCATTCTAGTTTTACCTAATATACACATAAGTGCACTTTAGACGTGATCAATAGAAATTCACTATCATAGATAAGTACCTTACCATACTCTACATAAATACTCTACCCAAGATATTCTACAGATACATTTTCAAAATGTAAGCCTATTACTCTTTCCTCAGGCTCTTCAAAAAACTCTCACACCAAGTCGGTTTTGTCTAATTTGAACCCTTCCGATGCGATAGTTTGCATACACTTCTTTTGTTTAAACAGAGTCTGTTTCCACTGAACCTTTCCTCAACAGATAACATAGCAATAATTGATAACATTTACAAACTTATAATTAACAGAACCAAAAAAGAACAGTTTTCGATTCACAAATGTTATATAAAAGTACTTCCCCCACTGCTGACTAAACAGCCTGATTTTTAACTTATTGGTCCCCCTCCACACTAGAAAGAGAGGGGCTCAATAGATAAATATCTAAGTACGTTATATATACCCCCACTTCCAAATATAAATGGGTTTATATCAGGGTATATACGGACTTTCCCCAGTCTTATTACAACATGTCCACTTTCACGATTCTTTTATTTTAGTCATCCTCTCTAAACCTCTGATTGTTACACTTCCTGCTTCAAATCTTGTTTTGCATAAGATCTTACGCATATTGTCTTCTTTATTTATTTATCAGTCTCAATTTTTGTGTGTATGAACTCCAAGATTGGTTTCCAAGTTTTTAAGAATTCCTCATCTGGTTTGTTCTCTATCTTACATGTAAGTTTCTCAATCCCTGCAATTTCAGCCAATTTCTCTATCCATTCTTCCTCTGGTGGTGTCTGTTCTTTGTTCCAATATCTAGCAAGTATGATTCCTGCTGCTGTTACCATGTGCCATAACACCCTGCCGTATCTTTGTTCTATTTGATTATGCAACTGGAAAATCCCCAGCAAAAAGAATTCTGGTTTTTTTCTAAGTCTAATTTGACTTGCAGTATTTTTTGAATTTTTGAACATATCCTCTTCCAGAATTCCGTAACCTTTTGGCACCCCCACCATTAGTGGAATAATTTGGTGGTGCCTACCTCTTTGTTACATTTCCAGCATCTATTCTTAGCATTCTTGAACATTTTAGCAATTCTCACACGTGGGAGATACCACATTTTCAATGCATTTTCTTGCAAGATGTAAGATTGTGTATATTTACGACAGTTTCTTCACACCTTCTGCCACTCACTTAAATTTATATTGTGACCTACATCACATGCCCATTTGATCATATATTCTTTTATAGTTTCCTCTTGCAATTCAATCTCCAGTATCAATTTATACATTTTCGACAATAGGTGGGTCTCTCCACCCTGCCATTGTTTTTCTAACAGAGAGGGTTCCAAGGTTATACCCCCCATTTCGGTATCTTTTTTGAACCTCTCTTTGATCTGGAGATAGGGAAACCACTATATATTCATACCTTCTTTTTGAAGTTGTTGTTGTTCTTTCAATTTAATTATCCCACCTTCTAGGTAAACTAGATCTTTATAAGTATACCATTCACTCTCTCTCCTTAAGCCTTTTATCTGAAGTGCTTCAGCTGGAGAAGTGGTCGGTGGCCACTTAGCACACAGAAGGGGTTTATACTTGATCCAAATCTTAAAAAAGAGATTTCCAAATCACATGTCGGAGGAACACTTTCTGCACCTTGGCCTTACCATACCATAAATAGGCATGCCACCCGAAGTGCAGATGGTGCCCCTCCAATGCCAACAACTTACGATTGTTTAAGAGTATCCATGGTCTTAACCAAACTAGGCATGCTGCCACAGAGTATGTTCTTAAGTCGGGCATAGAAAACCCACCACGTTCTTGAAGATCAGTCATGGGTTTGAGCTTAACTCGCAGTTTCTTCCCACCCCAGAGGAACCTATCTCTTTTTTGCCATTTTCGAACCACTTAAGAGGGATGGGTATTGGAATCATTTGAAACAAGAATAACATATGTGGTAGTATATTCATTTTAAACAGTGATATTTTCCCTAATAGGGTGAAGCCTAGTCGATGCCAAACCTCCATTTTCTTCTGGATAGCTTTTCATGCTGTTATATAATTGTTTTGAAATAGTTGGTTATTGTCGTTAGTAATCTGTATGCCCAGGTATTTTACACTATGGGAACACTGAATCCCAGAAATGTCGTCTAATAGCTTTTTTTCAGTGATTTTGATATTTTTAGTTATCATTTTTGTTTTTTGTTTGTTTATCTTAGATCCCACCAACTTTCCAAATTGATTTATCTCTCTATTCAGTTCCACCATTTGAGGTAGTGGGTCCTCCAGGAAGATCACCACATCGTCCGCAAATGCCCGGACCTTATACTCATCTTTTCCAATCTTCACCCCTTGAATTTCTTCCTGTTTCTGTAGATGTCTTAACAGAACTTCCAATGTTATAATAAATAATAACGGGGACAAAGGGCAACCTTGCCTTGTCCCTTTCTGTATAGAGAACGATTCAGATTGTTCAGAGTTAACTATCAGGCATGCTTTTAGGTCACAATAAATACACCTCATTCAGGTTAAGAATGTCTGCCCAAATTTCATCTCTTCCAATATCCTCATCATGAAGTCCCAACTGATATTATCGAAGGCCTTTTCTGCATCTAAGAAAAGTAGAGCACCCTTCTTTTCATTGTGAACCTCAAAATATTCCAAAATGCTGATTACAATCCTCATATTGTCTCTCATCTGTCTCGCTGGAAGAAAGGCTGTCTGGTCTTCCACTCCTATAAATCTACCCTTATTGTCACTGAATATTATTTTAGGAGCTAAATGTGGTTTGATGTATAAAATGACTCTTCTTCTCTTAACAGAAGCAGCAGATATAAACATATCTCCTAGACGATCGCACCGAAGCCATTTTTCCTCTTTCTTTTTAATATGGGTTTCTTGAAGACAGCACACATCTGCATTTAACTTCTTCATTAAATGAAATATTTTTTTCTGTTTTACCATAGAGTTCAGTCCATTCGCGTTCCAAGAGAGAAAAGTACACTTCATTTCCTCTTGTCTTTCATCATGGCCAAGTCCTCTATATCCAAATCAATAAGGCTCGTTTCCATAGGTCTGTTCTTTTCTACATTTTCCTCTAAGGTTTCTTTACCCGTTTTATCTTCCTGTTCTATCTGATTGTAGTCCTTGCCATTCGTTGTTTCCGATGCTCTATCTTTACCTTTATTTTGTCTCTGTGATTTCCTAGGTGATGTTGATTTAGCCTGATTCCATTCTTTTCCGTAGTTTTTTAAAAAGTCTTCGGCTTTCTCTATAGAATTGAGGTGATATCTCTGGTCTTTAAAGTTAAATATCACCCCTTCTAGATGGTCCAATCGAAACATAATTTGATTCTCTCTTAACTTTGTAACTAAGAACTCATAATCTTTCCTTTTTTTCAATATTCGTGTTGGGATTTCTCTCAGAATGACTAACTGCTTTCCTTGATCCATTAGAGGTGATTTATTGTGTTCTTCCATTAACTTTTCTTTAGAAGATTTTCTAATAAATTGCACCACAACATCTCTGGGAACATTTTTCTTTTTTGCATACATAGATTGAACTCAATAGGTGGTATCTATTTTGCTGTCTATTATCTCTTCTTCAATTTCCAAGAAATCTGCAATCAGTCCCACAATCCTTTTTCTTATGTCTTCGTCCCTTTTTTCTTCTAGTCCTCTAATCTGTATCCATGCATCCATTTGTTTTTGTTCTAGCAAAGTGAGTCTGTCGAATTGCTTCTCAAGTTCCAAGGAGGATACAGTCATCTTCTGTTTTCACACTTGAATATCTTTCTTATTTGGGTCTATCTCTTTTTTATTACAGCTCACATCTTTCTTGACCTGTTCTAATGTATCCTGCATCTCTGACATTTGAGATTTTAAATCTTTCAAGTCTTGCTGAATATTCATCATAGAATTCCTAACTTCCTCCATAAAATCTTTTTGGCATTCAGGAGGTTCTTCTATGGAGTCTCTTCTTGTTTGTGATTCTGCTCCTCAGGCCTTGCCTGATCTCATCTTATACATCTTTCTTTTTACTTTAGTAATTGTGAACAAATTCAAGTTTCTTTCGTCTAAATGAGATCTACAATTTCACTATTATTAATTTAAAAATGTCAGATCTCAAGCAGACGTTAAATCAGTATTTTTGTTGTTATTTGCCCACCTTCTTATTTATTTACTTGGCTAGAATTAAGTTTATGTACCCTCTCCAATATTTTCTCCCACCTCTACACCTACTCAAACACAACCTATATTTCAACCTGGCCACAATTCATAAGTTCTAATAGTTAATCAATTCCATTCAGTTAATCAATTCAGCAATTCATTAAACCAGGCTTCTCCATTTATACCAGTAAATTCCTTAATGTCATTAGTAAATTCTTTTTAAATTTCTTGATGGTATTAATCAGTGTTCCCTTGATTATTTCAGTTATATGTTCTTATTGCATATACTACACTTCTTTCACATATTACATTTCAACAATTCATCAGGTTAACATATAACTTATTCCACATCTACAGAGTTCTTCTCCAATTCATCAATTCATCATCACACATCAGATATAGTTCATATAGTTCATACAATGTGTCCTTTTCTTCCTGCTGTACTATATTTCATACTATACTTCCTTTATTTCCTATGCAGTCTTTAACTCACGTTCCCGCTTGCCCTCTCTGTGTAGACCAATTCATTTAGTATCCACATCCACCTTAACTTCTGTCTTTTTCCAAGTTAACTGTCTTTTTATAGTGGTGTCTTAATTTTGTCATTACAGTCTGAAGCATGTCCAGTCAAAATAACACTTACTCAGGGTTTACTCTCAGCATAATTCAGGGCTTGTTCTTCAGCATAAGTTAGCACAAAAAGGTTTGAGTCTTACACGGTTTAAAGTTTGCTCTCCTCAGACAAAAGGAGATTTTTAGTCAGGGTATGAACAAACAAGAGGAGGAGAGAAGCTGAAAAGATGAGCACACTCTCTATTTTCATAAAGGGTATACAGAGAGCAAAAGGAAAACATCATTTCCCTTTCTCTCTTCTCCCCGATGGTAGCCTGCGGTGGTGGCGGCAGCAGCGGCGACTCTTCACCCTTTCTCTCTTCTCGTACATCTCCAGCCTTCTTTAGTCTTCTCTTCTCTCTCTCTCTCTCTCTTTCTTTTTTTTTTTGAGTCACTTTTCATGGCGCTTCCACACTTTCCGTGGAGCTCCAAAAAGAAACGAGGAAAGAGAAGCATAAAAAAGAACAACTTCCCAATCCACTTTAAAGCAGTTTTCCAAACCTCCTGAGGGAGAGGATTTTCCCAAACGCGAACAGCTGTTCTTCTCGGGGGATAATCTGCTGTAGTTCACAGGGTTCTTCCAATTTAGTATCCTGGTGCCTCTAAAAAAAATGAGCACCTAGCACAAAAAGAGGGTCCCTTTAATAACTTTAGACTTTAATAAGGGGGAGTGGGTTGCCTCCTCTAACTCTTTGGAGGAGGTTTCGGTGGCGGGGATAGGGAGGGGAGGGTTTAATCCCCCTCCTTCCTGCTGGCGCAGGCAAAGGTTGCTGGTGGCACAAGTCTGTGGAGCGACTCCCCTCTTCGCGCCTGTTCCAAGCGCTAGTAGGGGACGCCGAACCTCTGAAAAAGACTCGCCACTCTCTTGCTGTGCCCCTCACCTCCAGGGCACAGAACAAACCATCTCTACTGGGATTGTTCCCCAATGGTAGCCTGCGGCAGCTCTTCAGGAGATGGTGAGGAGCCGTGTCTCCCTGCTCTCGCCGAAACTGGAAGTCGGGAAAATTAGGGTTCTTGTTTGGGCACCTTTAGGCAATTCTGAAAAAGTCCACAACACATTTTTATATAAAGATTGCATCTCTTTGCTAGCGGCTTTTACCCACTTCCCAGTATCTGTCTCTGGTAATCACTTGATCTTTTGTCAATTAGAGGATTGTGGAAATCTTTCCTCAATCTGTCAGGTGGCACACATCTATTGGAGTACTAGGACCTTCTCACCTGGACTTGGATACCTGGCTGGGTATGTGGCTTCCTGGTCACCTGAGTGGTCCATTAGCAGCCTCTTATGACTCTGGTTCTGGAAGTGCTGGGTGCGCTATTAGGATGCAAGACATTTGGAAGAGCTCTCCATCCTCTAGTTGCTGGTGTTCTTCTCTTTCCACTGCAAACAAGTCTAGATAGGCATCTTAGCTTGGATTAGATTTAAAATTTGGTCTTTCATCAAGAAAACAGAACTTGATAATCTTATGGTACAGCTATTAGATTCTAGAACCTTGTAAGTATGCCTGGCATAACCAATAAAGATTCCCTCTTCACTTTTGCCATCAGGTTTGCCTCTCTTCTGCTTGGGAATAGAGGTATAGGCTTTACTTCCAAAACAGGTAGCTGAGCAAACTGGGGAAGTTTTAGAGACAGCATGTGTAGGGTAGAGGCATGCAGGAAGCCCTTACTAGGAAACATTTTCTGACAAAGTTGCGGAGCATGGTGGGGGTTCACAAATCTGTATTTTGGAACCTTGTTAAGAAGTAAGAAGAAGTAACAGTGTTAAACAGACTGAACTGTACAAAGTGCTATTGCACATTTCAGGTTGCATTTACCAAAACTCCTAAGCCCCTAGTCCATTCCAGCTTTACTAATATAAAACATGCTATATTTCTCTTTGCCATCTATGCTCTACTTAACATAATCTTTGTATGTTAGAGTCAGATCCAGATAATTGCTGGTTTTTATTTTATTTAAGAAATGGGATTTAGCTATGTTATGCTCCTTTACTCCTTAGAGGTTTACAGAATTTCTCTGTATAAAAGTCATAGCAGCCAAGCCTCCCATCACCATCCATTTTCGCTTGCAATGAACATTTATAGTGCCGACTGGAAAAGATATACTTCTGAACTACAGATCACAAAGTCCTCCATGCAGCAAAGGGCAACCCTGACCATCCAGGGTGAGGTTTCTGGGAGCTACAGTCCCCAAAAGTAACTTTCTAAAATAGTGGAGTGTTGTGTTTTCTAGAATATATTCTGCTGACTAGCACATGGTTACAGTGATGCTGCAAAGGCATTTTATGGGAAGGTGCTTTAAACCAGCTCAGACTCTTTGTGCTGGTATTGTTTATTCTCTTCAGTAACAGTTCAGTAAAGCTTTTGGCAGAGATCTTTTGCAATATATTACTTTGTTTCCTGATTGTGTAAACTGGAGATGCCGGCGATGAACTTGGGGTGTTGTATATGAATGGCATATTCTGTGTCTCACAGCTATCTTTCCTCCTCCCAGGCTGGCCAGTGTTGTGAGTGCATCCTAAATATACTCCAGGATTCTCTGAAGCATGAAGAAGTTAAACAACATCTATCCTTCCACAAAAGTAATTGTGGAAAGGATTCTCTAACTGAGGCTGGAATTGTGTTTCTTAGGATTTATTGAAGATCAACTGAAGAAGTACAGCAAGATATATGACTACTGCAGCACGACTACTGTATACACAGAAGTGGAAAAATACAGACATTTCAGAGAAAGAGGATTGGCTGATAAGTTGTTGGACCTACCTGAAATGACCAAATTGATGACACTGATAAAGAGAAAAACCAGTACCATCTTTCGTGAAAGACTGAGAACCTTTCATATACTTTTTTCCTTGCAAAAAAGCTTAATTTATTAACCATAGGATCCAGTGTTTAGTATTTTGGGAAGAACAGCAGTGGAAGTAACTATGTAACTAGAAAATGTTTTTTTTTAATTTTTATTTAATGATATCTATAGTCTGAGTTAGGAAAGCTGGAAATCATCTCTTTTAAAATGTTTGTTGTTCTTTAGTGGTCTTAGTTTAGTATTAGCCTAGTATTTTCTCGCTTATATTTCTTTTTTGATTGACTTGTCTTTTATATGTACTTGTAATTTGTTGTTGTTTCTTTTTCCCATTTGTTTTATTAGTATCTGTTTTGGAAAATTTTAATTAACTTAAAAATAGAAGAAAAGAAAAGCTAAAGTGCAGAACAAGCTCAGGATTGCTAGAGAGGTTAAAAAGAATAAAAAGGAGTGGGGGTTATGCCTGTATTAAAAGGAAGAACAAAGAAGGGGTCATAGGCCAACACTCAAACCATTACACCATGCTTAAATATGTTTAAATATTTGAAAAATAATGATGTTATATTGAAGATGGAGCAAGCTGGTTTTCTGCTGCTCTAGAGATTGGGACACTGAACAATGGGTTCACACTTCAGGAAAAGTGATTCCCCCTAAACATTAGGAAGAAAAGCAAAGACTTTGTTTAGAACTAGACATTATGAAACAAACATGGGGTATGTAACTCTAATTGAGAATATGGAGATATTCATGAGGAAGAATCAGTAGGCAGAAATGAAGATCATGGAAGAGAACACAAGTAAAACCTCAGCCAAGGCATGTTCCCAACACTGTGTTTGTCAAGTAGGAGTTTTCTTTTAACCTTATCTCTGTGTATGGAGTCTCAACTTTGTCAAGCTGCTTAGAAAAGGTCTACATTAGAGAACAAATCTCTTTTTGTCAGATTGTTGATAGGTAGTATAGTGGTATGAATGTTGGACTATGGCCTTGAGACCAGAGTTTGATTCCTGCTCAGCCATCTAAACCCACTGGGTGAATTTGAATGTGTCACACACTCTCAGCCCCAGAAAATCCCATGCTAGCCTCACCTTAGGTTTGCTATAAGTCGGAAATGACTTGAAGGCACACAACAACAAAATGTGAGTGGGATGCTTGTAGAAACGGTGGAGTGTTGTAGAGCAGACAAAGTTAAAAAGTTTTTAAAAATTTCTTTATTTCTTTCTCTGATAAAGTACAGCTTATGCCATGTCCAAGAAGGATGCATGTAATAATTAACCGAACAACAAACAAAAAACCCCAAAAAAGCAGAATTGATGATGAAGAACTAATCACACACCAAAATAAAACAAAATGAGCATTATTTGTTAATTTTTGGACTAGATATAGAAACTGAAAAAAATTCAACTCGTTTACTTTGTATCTCAAAGAGCAACACTAAACTGAAGAAACCTTTCTGTTGGTACTGAAAATCACATCTATGGCAATGCAACAAAAACAACAAAAATTAAAATGTTGACTAAGCGTGTTCATCACAATTAATCATTACTTTAACAGTTAAAAAACTGAAAATCACAAAATGATAATTTTGCTAGGGTTTTTGTTTGTTTCTGCTTCTGATCTACTAAAATTAAAATGACTTTGTGTAAAAGAAGAGCTTATCCATTTCCCTTCTAGTACAACAGAAAATTGAGAGCCCAGTTAATAAACTTCTGGAAGTGGCTATCTGCCAGCATAACTTTGGGGCCCACTTATTGGACAGGGGGATGTGAGAACAGAAGTGCCATTGTGACATGAGGCAACTCCAAAAGCCAGTTTTATTGAAGAACTGGACATTGAGAGAAGGCTGCAGTTTGGTGATAATACAGGATACTCTGCACTTATGTAAATGAGCACATGAATCAGCACACTCTGGGACACAATAACATTTTCTGCCTGCATTCACAAAATTAAAAAGCAAGAGCTACTGTCTGCCAGGGGGGCCAAGAGCAGCAAGAACGCCACTGCCCTCAGCAAAGAACCTCGTAATTCTACCAATGTTGAACTATGACTCTGGAGACAAGGGTTCAGTTCCCCACTCAGCCATGGAAACCTGCTGGGTGAACCTAGGCGTGTCACACACACCCTCAGGCTCAGAAAACCCTGTGATAGGTTCACTTTATGGTTACCACAAGTCAGAAATGACTTGAAGGCATATGACAACAACAATATGGCACTATTGCTTTCACATATTGTTAGCTATTACCTGTGTGTAAGAGCTTAGACTTTAAAAGGATCAGATTCCATCTGATTTTTGAAGCTAATCAGATGATGTAAACTGTATTTCAGAGGAAGAAACTGACAAAACCACCTCTGACTATTCCTTGCCTGAGAAGACCTTATGAAGTTCATGGGATCACCATGTTGACACACAATCTGAAGGCATGTGCACGTGCATACACACACACACACACACACTTTGTTAGCTGTTACCTACCTACCTGAATGATAATTTTCTTTCTCTTTGTGGTTCCTCCTTAAAAAACATAGAGTTTTATGTAAACAATATCTTTATTTAATACTAACTTGGGACCATTACACAGCTTGTACACAACTGGGACTTATACTTGCTATAGTGAGTTTGGAAGGAACTAACTAAATTTTATTATTCATGTGATAATTAGTTATGCCTTCCCAATGCAGCCTAATTAATTAATTTGTTGGTTAACAGACATTTATTATAAGAGCTTGGAAACCGCTAGCTAAATTTTCTGATTAATAGTACTTGCTGTCCCTTGCATGGTGGCTTAACAGCACTCATGGTGGTGCTACCAATAAGAGGTTTCTCCTATTCATTTTTTAAAATTGAATAGACAGCCTTTCTCCCAACATGGAACACAAGATGGATTTCAACAAAGATGTATATTATTGTAATAAAAGGATGACAAAAAAAATTTTTTTAAATCATTTTATTCAAAATTCTCTTATAAAACATACAGGTTTGACTGTCAGCTTAATTGAAATATATCTGATCTTCCACACTGATCTAGATTTCATTTTCCAGATTTCTAAATGCTTTAGGTACTGTACGACATTTTGCTGCTACTTACTTGATAGTTCTTACATTTTATTCTTCATATTTCCACTTCATGATATATATCCTGTAGCCCCCTCGTAATATATCTTAAATCATGAATTACATATTTCCAACTGTTAAAACCCAGCAATTACCCATTATAATTTGCCATTCTTTCTGTATCTCATCGTCTGATTTCCCTTTTAATCTCTGGGAGACCATGTCAGAGGATGACAAAAAAATTAAACTATCTTTTTTTCTGAAAAATAAACCATTTCCCAGAGTGAATAAGAAAGCAATTTAAAATGGGCATTCTAAATGAATAAATAAATGAATAAATAAAGCCCCAATTTGTGATAATAGGCCAAGCTATTATTTTCTTCACCAACTTTTGATGAAGTTTGATGAAGTTTTCTTCCCTAGGTGAAGATAAGAACTTGTGGATGGGGGCAGGGAAAATGACAAGCTCTAGAATCGAAAGTATACATTCTTACTTCAAAGAGGATACGGATGTAGACTTACCAATGAAAAAGATAAAAGCTCAGTTTTCTTACTTACAAAGCCATGCTTTTATATGGTAGTTTAGATAATAGAAAGGAGAGAATGAAAGGGGTAAGCAGCCAAAGGGGGGGGGAGGGGATACAAATGTTAAATATTTGAGGTTTCTAACATTTGAGAAACCAAATCCATTTATTAGTCTCAACTAACACAAAACTTATTAAATCATAAGGAACTTGGTAAATCAACAGCTTGTGTAAATGCTGTAGTTTCTGTTGATCTATGATTCTGTTGTTTGGTCCAACAATTGATTTTAGGAATTAATTTCAATTTATAAGCAATTATTCATTCTAGGAACTAATGCTTAAAAGTTCATCTTTTAATTGGGGATTATTCCAAAATAATAACAATAAAAAAAGAGTCAAACTGCAATCCAGTAGGTGTTTCCAGAATGGCAATCTCCACTGTAATCAGTGGGAATTTCTTCTAAGGAAGCACTATCACATATCTGAGAAGCACTTCCAAGGCACTTCTAAGATTCTAGAAAGATTCCAGAACAGCCACTCGAGGATTGGTCCCATTTTACCTACCTGGATCACCTCAGTCCTTTGCTGGCCAAGTGTTATTTACACACAAAAAGCACAGTAGCCCTGCCTTCTTTTATCATTGTCCTCTGCATTTGAGTGGGGAGGTGAGAAGTTCAGCTATTCGTGGAGGCTCCCTCTGTGAGTTGGAGCCCTAGAAAATCAGGATTCTGATGCAGGCAGAAAGCCTCCATGTATAGTGAAGGCTTCAGACTGTAGCTGTGATAACTGAGGCCCCTGTTGCTCAGGGTGGAGATGACGAGCAGCAGCTGTTGGTCCCTGTGGCTCTGGCTGGAGATGAGTCCTGCAGCTCAAGAGCTCACCCTGCTGCCATGGACCAAGCAGGCGCGGACGTCCCTCTGCCTGCTCTTTAGGGCAACAGGGATCCGATTCTGAAGATGCTTCAGAGCCTGTGCCAATCAGCCCACAAACAAGGCGGAGACTCAAGAGAGCTGAGCAAAGGGAGGCTTCCTTGATTAAGTTCAAGAAGCAGTGATTAGCCACACCTGTGTCTTGGGCTATATAACTGCCTGCCTGAAACTTTCCTTTGCTTGTGGCAAACTTTCTACTAAGCCCTCTCCTTGCTTCCAGCATTTGGCTCCTGATACCTTGGATTGATCTCCTGGCTCCTGACCCCTGGATTTTGGACTCTGACTATGGCTTTAGCTCAGGCTTAGGTAAATGCACTGCCTATGAGTAATTGCTTGCTTGACTCCTCCTTGTGGGACTCTGCTATCTCTCTCTTTCCCTTCTCTGGGCTGGCTTTCTGCCTGGGTCTCTGACCTTGACAGTCACCCTCTATATGCATAGTTTGAAAGAATCTGAAATGACATTTTTTATCATACCCACTTGCAGCTCTTCTGTTACTCCTATTGCTACCTGAATGGTTGAAAAAAAGGGCCTAGCCTGCCTCATCCTCAACAATAGAGTAGAAGCAAACATGGCAACACTGTGTTCTGCCACATCAACATGGATCCATGAAAGGAAGAATGCCATAAATCATAGCCAGTGCTAAGTGACAGTGGGAGCTCCAGTACAACAATATTATCATGTTGCCAGAAGAAGACACTTACAAAGAGGAAGAGGATGCCCACTCTAAGAATGGTGAGGAACTAACTGTGCTTGTGGACACAGGATCCACTGGTTTATGGGAGTCTGTGCTGCTGGATGGAGGCACTGTGGCATCTATTCGATCAGATGAAAGGAGGTTGGACCCTGTTCCATCCCATAGAACAGATACATACTGAAAGTATGGGTTCTTCTTAACCTATTATGAGGACTGCTCAGCTCCAGGTGAAGTGTTTTCAGGAGATGGGCCTTCTTAGGAGTAAGAGGTCTCTGCAAGCAAGAGGTTACCCTCCTGGGAAGATGTAATGGTACAGGACCTGGACTCTGGGTGGGTTCAGGCAACAAAGGGATAAAATCCTTAATTCTGTCTCAATCAAGTTGCTGAGAGCAAGGGCTATATAAAGATCTTGTCAGATGGACAAATTTTGATTCTTGTTGATCTGTGTCTGACTTGGGCCATTTCCACACTAGACTTTTATAGTGCTATTATGCCACTTTCAACATCCTGAGGTTTGCAAAACTGCAAATCCTAGGATTCCATAGGATGTTGAAACTGGAATAAAAGTGCTATAACGGTCTAATGTGGAAATGGCTTTGGTCTTTTGAACACCTCTGCTAGGTTGCTTTTTGAGTTGAACTGATTTTACACCCTGGACTGCTACTTGATTCTGGCTTTGGATTGTACTCACTTCACTTCTCTGCCCTGCTGTGAAGACTGTTTTATCTCAGTTCTGCTTTCTGCTTCTGGGTTTTCCTTAACTAGCAAATTTACTCACAATGCATGGCCTTTACTGTATTGACACTGGACTGTTAGACTTTGCTACTGGCTCCTGTCTATGTGGGAACACATGGAGGGTGACACATTCTCCATCCCTGGCCTGTGATATTATTAGGCTGAACTGGCATACTGGCCCCATTGAAAGCTCACTGCCATATTTGTGTAAGAAAACATAGCTGCTGGAACAATTTAGAGGAATAAATGAGAAATTACTTGAAATACAAATTCTTCTGACATTATACATCCCAAACTGCCATCTCTTTTTCTTTATTTCTTGATAAGTAGGAAGAAAAATATTGCTTTTCTGAGTGTGCACCCTCTGTCTTTTATTAGTAAAGTGGTTACAGTCTGAAAATAGTACTGTGTTAACACAGAGAAATGTACAACTGAGCTCTGTGTTCCATTTTAAAGCAACTATAAAGCTGGTCAGCACATCACTTATCTATGTAACTAAAGCTGGATGCTTTTATAGAAGTAAATAGAACCTCTGCATTGGGCTGATATGGAATATAATTTGGTTAGAAGGGGTGTTTCCTTCATGGAGTAAGGAATTGGAAGAGAGATCAAATCAAGAAGGATTATATAATCCTATTTCTTCAAGCGTTGTCCATGCCTCTTCATACTTCAAAATGAGTAGGTATCCAACCTGCCAAGTATTAGTCACCAAAACCGTTCTAGCCATTTTCACACTGAGTATATCTCTCTCCCCTAAAAAAAAAAAAAGAAAAAAAAGTGGAGGGTGAGGGGAACAATTAACCACATTAGAACTTTATCTCATGCTAGGAGATTGCATTGAGGGGGATAGATCACGATGGCACAGTTTGTGTCACATTTCTTGACTTCGGGGAAAAAGAAAACTAAAAACAATAGTAAACAAACAAATCCAAAATCGAACAATAATTTTCTTTGGAGGAACAAAAATGCCACAAAAATGTGCAAACTTTCAAGTTCCCCAGAACTCTTCCATGGGCTACATCAGGAGTGAGGAAGATGTGGCCTCTGGACCTTACTTTTGTGGTCGCCAAAGCCCACATTTTTGAAAAACAATCTACATGATTTCCAGGCAATTTTGCATTATTAGCAGAGAAGGAAGGGTATGCAGAGCTGTTGGTAACTGGATGCAACCTTTTGAAAGATCAGGATGTCTAGAGGAACACACTTTATCATGGAAGGCAATCACACTGAAAGTCTTCTCCTAGTAAAATAAAGTCACTGTTTGCTCACCTCCTATAACATCAAGAGCCCAGAGTTGGGCACTAAACTATCAACTATTATGTCAGTCTTTAACTTTCAACCTTAACAATCTACAGGATTCAGGAGCCTAAACTGGGTTCCAGCTGTGTCCTCCTCAGCCACCCCAGGGAAAACACCCAAGCTCTGAGTGCGAGTGGTCAACAAGAGAGCCTCTCTCATCCCACATCCCGTGACATAAAGGGAAAATCTGTCCCAGGCTGGCTCCACGGATAGTCTGGAGAAGTCCTCTTCATCAAATAGGCACCTAGAGTGCTCACCATTACTCCCCTTCAATTTTCCTATCTCACCTACCTGCTAGTAACAGCCTGTTTATACTGTCACACCAACTGCCAGCTACCTGCAATGCTATACAGACACAGCACAAGGTAAACAAAAATCCTCCTGGAAGGGGAAGAGAAAATTCCTACCCCAGTCCCTAAGGGAGACCAGCAACTGCCTGCACCGCCTGAAGGTGAGCCGGGCAAATAAAGATAAAGGCCATTTCCACACTACACTGTTATACTGCTAATATTCCACTTTCAATGTCCTGTGGAATTCTGGGGTTTGTAGTTTAGGGAGACCAAAGAGCTCTCTGGCTGAGAATTCTAAATGTCTCTCCCTAAACTGCAAACCCCAGGATTCCATAGGATGTCAAAAGTGGAATAACAGCACTATAAAAGTGTAGTAAGGAAATGGCCAATAAGGAGAGTTTGAGGCAAAGCTCCTCCTTCCTCTTGCTTTTTTACCAAATTGGGACTCAAAGCAGCTTACAATTTAAAAGAACAATATATTTAAAACATACACAAAACACACATGAAAACATTGTTTTCCTTATTAAAATAATTGAAACCTCAAAAGTAAAATGAAATTTAAAATATAAAAAGCTATTAAAACAGTTCCGTTTAAAACAATACAGCATCTGCTAGCCCAATCTTTAAAAGCCCTCTGCTTTAAAAGCCTGTTGAAATCAAAAGGTTTTTGCCTGCCAACAAAAGGACAGCAAGGAGGGGGCCATTCTATCCTCCCTGGGAAGGGAGTTCCAGAGTTTAGGAGCAGGCACTGAGAAGGCCCTCTCCTCTGCCGCCACCTACTGTGCTTCTAATATTGGTGGGACTGAGAGGAGGAATTCTTCTGATGACCTCAGGGTCTGGGCAGGATTATACAGGGAGATACAGTCTACCAGATAGACTGGACCTGAGCCATATAGGGCTTTATAGGTCATAAATAGCACTTTGAATTATGCTTGGAAACAAACTGGAAGCCAAAAGAACCTTAGTTAACAGTCTGGTTACAGCTCTTTGAACCAACTGAAGTTTCTGAACACTCTTCAAAGGCAGCCCCAAGTAAAGTGTGTTACAGTAGTCCTAACTAAAGTCCTAAAGGACATCTCAAGTAATGGCACAGCTGGCAGAAAAGCTTTAAATGTGCAAAAGCACTCCTGGCCATTGCAGAAATCTGGGTGTCCAGTTTCAAAGTCCAGGAGTACACCCAAACTGTGAACATGTGTCTTCAGGGGAAGTGTAGCCCATCTAACACAAATTCAATCCCTATTCCCTGATCCATCTTTCAACTGACCAGCAGCACCTCTATTTTGTCTGCATTAAGTTTTGATTTGTTTGTCATCATCTGGGTCATTACTGATGTCAGACTCTGGCTTAGGACCAGGACAGCCTCCTTGGACTGGAGTGGAAAGGACTGGCAGAGTTGAGTGTCATTAGCATATTGATGGCACTGCACCCTAAAATTCCAGATGACCTCTCTTAGAAGATTCATATGTATGTTAAATATCATGAGGGACAAAACAAAACCTGGAGGGACCCTACAGGGAGTCAAGCCTGAGTCCCCCAGCATCACCTTCTGGGTTTGCTCCTCCTAGAAGTAATGGAGCCACATAAAACAATGCCTCCAATTCCCATCCCAGTGAGGTGGGCCCGAAGGATACCATAGTTGATAGTACTGACAGCCATTAAGAGGTCCAGAAGAGCCAACAGGGACATACTCCCATTGTCCAGTTCTCTGCATAGGTCATCCACCTAGGTAACCAAAGCTACCTGCAGCCCATTACCAGGCTCCAAACCAAATTGAAATGGATCCAGATAATCCATTTAATCCAGAAATCTCTGGAGCTGGGAGGCTACCACACTCCCCAATACCTTGCCCAAAAATGATAATGGCCAAAAATTATCCGTTATAGAGGGATTCAAAGGTGGCTTTTTCAAATAAGATAGATGAGCAGGGAGTCATGCGTGTTCTAGCCTTTCCAAAAGAAAGATGTTCTTTCTGGAAACAGGCTGAAGCATGAAAAGGAAATGAGATCAGCAAGGGATATGAGTCCAGAATTGGAAGGAAGGTCATTGTGAGTCAGAGTTGGTAAAGGACGGTCTAGGAAACTTGAGATGTCTCTATTTACTCTTTACTTTATAGTCCAGTGCTCAAACCAGTATCGTGTAGTGGTTTAAGCACTGGACTATGACTTTGGAGACCAGGTTTGAATTCCTGCTCAGCCATGGAAACTGACCAGGTGACCTTGGCAAATCACACTCTCCAGCCTCAGAGAAAGGCAAAGGCAAACCCCAACTGAATAAGTCATTCCAAGAAAACCCTATGATACATCTACCTTAGGGTTGCCATAGGTCAGAAATGATGTCAAGGCACACAACAAACAATAAAAATACCATGCATCTTGATTGTAAACTAAGCTGGAATCTGTCACTTTCAACAGCCATAAAATCAGCAGTTAAACTCTGTGCCAAGATGGAGAATGTAAACTCAATAAATCACTGGTAGGTGTGCTGGTATCAGGTTGCACCTTCCAGTGCATCTGGCATGAATTGCTAGTTTTGATTTCTGAGAACAGAAAGCTGGCTGCAACTCAGATATCTGTCTCTTGTCCGAGGCAAAACCCACTTTCGTGAGCTAGCATAAAGAAGAAGTACAGAGAATGAGAGAATCTTCATGCAAACAAAGCAGGAGATTTTGCCCAGGATGCTGTTAAAGTATTACATCAGCAGTTTCTTAGAGTCATGCAATGCTGGCGATGGAAGGCAGAAAAAATTCACAGTTCCAAGCAGCCTATTCCTGTACCTGTTTTCCTCCTTTTCCCCTCCTTCTGCCATCACTGATGCCAGGGTAATGCCATCAGTGTGGTATACAAAAACCAAACCAGACCAAACAAACAACCTCCCAGGTTTTGGAGGTATAGTGTGGTAAAAAAAATCAGTTGAAGCCAAACTGTGAGAATTTCCTACTGGTTGGAGGGGCCTGAACTTTCAGTGGAGTAACTGCAGTAAAATAGATAAAGTCTTTGTTATGATAAAGCGGCAGGCAAATGAAGATGCACCGGTTAAGGAAGCCATTTTCCTTTTCTCTGGCAGACAAGTTTCCAAAGGTGGGAAGTACAGAGAAGCAGTTGGTGGGGTGTAAGGAGAGTGGAGGTCACTCCAGGACAGAATCTACCTGCTCTTTCTTCCAGGGGAGAAGAGTTTCCAGCCTGTGGGCCCTAATGCAGCCTTCAGAGAGTTAAGGACTGCTTTTTCGTAAACTAAACCCCTTGGGAATCTCCCATCCTGTTCACACTCCAAATTGGGAATAGAGACAGAGATGGTGGTTATCTCTGTCTGGACATAAGTTGATGCATACATCTGGCTTATATGTGTATGTCTTTTTTTTTTTTTGGATGATGTTCAGGGAATTATTCTCTGCACCTTTTCACTCCATCCAACTTCCTCCCTTGTTAGTGGGGAAGGCAGGGATGGGGAAGGCAATTCAGAAAAGAAGGAAGCACATAATCTTGGCTCTGATCGCACTTGACTTTATTGAGATGAATCAATGACACCTGGATAGTAAGAAAAGGGTTCTTCTTTATTTCATTTGTACAAATGGAGAATGGCTGTGCCCATGCAATCAAGACAAGCCACTCTGAAGAAATGGCTGCACGCAGACAGCTATATTCCCTGCTAAGCATGATTACAGAAGCAAAAAATGCTAGTTAATTGGCTAATCCAAATACATACGTATAAGAACTATGTCATAAATACATTATTATGTCAGCATTCAGCATATCCATATAGGTGGTCCAACATTATAAAACCAGATCCCAGCTTAGGGGTGTGTAAGTTAATATTATAATGAATCTTAATGAGGCATAGGTGACCTTAAGTTCAGCTCCTGTGGTTGCTCCCCTCCCCTTGATCTAGTCTGGGATGCTCCAGACACTGCAGACCACAGAGCTAGCCACATTCAGACAGTTCCTCACACCTGCTGTTCTAATTTTTCCTTATTTCACATTGCTTCTTACCAATTAAGTTCCTGGTTTTTTTTTAAGCTTTAGCAAGCTAGCTTCCCTGTTTTGCAACTTTTATCTCTAGAAGCTCAGTATCTCTTCTAACTCTTGTCCTATTGCTTTCACCATTAATCTGCTTGCTAATTGCTCTGGCCATTGACCAGCTATGCTTGAATTGTGCGCCCACAGTGGTGGTGGGGGGGAGCAAGGTACACTACTCCTGGGAACACACTCTCGTTTCTTTCCACCTTGGAGCTAGGACAAGCTGCATCTTGCTCCTCTGAACTGCATTACCCCCTCTCTTCCATCCCCACTGGTGAACGGCAGCAGCAGCAACCCGTCCTGGCTTTGACTGCTGTCAGGACAGGAAAGGAACATGGAATAATGGAGGCAGAACATCACATTCTGCCTGCTTGATGTAGGATCTCAACCAAAATCGGTTAAGTTAGAAATGTTTTAGTGGAAGGGGGTAAAATAATTAATTAAAAAAAAACGTAATTGATTGACTTACAGTAGTAGTGGAAAGCATTGCACACGTCATATCCTTCTCACAGGAGGAAAGCATAAGCAAGGTGAAACTAGTCAAGACTGAAGTACCAGTTGCAGGAACATTTTGGTGCTTGCGTCAGGTAGCCAGCTTCAGCCATATTGGGTCTATTATTTGGGGACAGAGCAACGGTGCACTGAATTTAATATTATGGCTTTAATCCAGCTTTGGGCGTACACTTCATGCATGGCACGGATCCTATTCAGAACAATTTTTCTAATGGCAAACCTCACTGTTTCAGTGACTGTTTCTGCAAGGTTGAAGTTTCATTACACGCAGAGTCACTGACACATGTACACAAAGCACTTAACCAAGCCTACATCCCCCACCCCCAACCCCACATACTTCAAAAAAGCCCAGGAAAGTCCTTTGGAGCTATGTGTGTGTGTTCTTACAAAATGGTGAGTAATTTTATATTTCAGTACCTGGGCTTTTTAGAGAGGTCAGTCGTGACTCTGTGTCTGACAGTATAAACTGTAATTTCTTTTAGGTTCTGTCTGGGTGAATCTCTTGTTTTGATTCTCCTTGTTTGAGAGATAGAATAATTCTTGCGATCATTAAGCTGCATCACTTGCCGTGCTTGCCTTTGCAGTTGGCATATTTCGGAGATGCTCTGGTGTCGTGGCACAGTATTAATCTTTCTAATGGTTCGTACAGTGCTACCTGGCATGGTATTCAAAAGTCAAGTTCTTTACATAAAGGCTTTTTATAGCTGCCAAGTGCAAGATGTCATAGTAGCTCTAGGTGATATATTATCTTCAAAGGGAGGGTTTTAGAATGCAAGCCTTTCATTAAGAGGAAAGAGATGAGGAGAGACAAAGTTTAAAATGTCTGTGTGCAAAAAGATGGTGACCCCCCACCTCAAATAATAAGGGAATACCATAAGACAAGTTCTTTAAATTCCATTTCATATGTTCACTGTGGATCCTACTACTACACCAGCAAATTAATTAACTTTCTCAACAATCCAGTCCAAGCTCCTGCCATGTAGGAATACACAATCAAAGCTCTCCTGACAGATGATCATCCAGCCTTTTTTTAAAAACCTCCAAAGAAAGAGACTCCACCACACTCTGAGTCACTGTATTCTACTGTTGAATAGTTCTTACCATCAGGAAGTTCTTCCTAATGTTTTGCTCGAATCTCTTTTCTCAAGTTTGAATCCATTGTTCCATGACCTAGTCTCTGGAATAGCAGGAAACAATCTTGCTTCACCATCCTTATAACATCCTTTCAAACATTTAAACACAGCTATCATGTCACCTCTTACCTTCTCTTCTCAAAGCTAAACATATCCAACTCCCTAAGCCACTTCTTCTAAGGCATGGTTTCTAGACCTGTTATCATTTTGGTCACCCTTCTCTGGACACATTTCAGCTTGTCGATACCATTCTTGACTTGCAGTGCACAGAAGCGGATACATTATTCCAGGTGAGGTCTGACCAAAGCAAAGTGGAGTGATACTATTACTTCCCCTCAATCTAGAAACTATAATCCTACTGATGCAGCATAGGCCATTTCCACACGGGGTTTTTAAAATGGTGCAGAGCATCCTCCAGGGAGGACGTCTGCACCTGGGAGTGGACGGGGTGGGACCTACTTAACGTAGATCCGCACCCCAGCCCGCTCTGGAACGACCCCAAGAGGTCGTCCAGCATGCTTTTGAAA
Organism: Cyclura pinguis; assembly: GCA_030412105.1. Classification (NCBI taxonomy): domain Eukaryota; kingdom Metazoa; phylum Chordata; class Lepidosauria; order Squamata; family Iguanidae; genus Cyclura; species Cyclura pinguis. The sequence goes on from CM059599.1 coordinate 128,851,653, forward strand.
AACCTGTTTCTTGAGGTTTTTCAAAAGCACAGAGTGTGCCAATGCAAGCCTGCTCCCTTATGCAGATTCACAGGCTCGCATTGGTGCGAGCCTGCAATCTGCCAGGGGTGGGCTTTAGGCTGGTGAGCTTCTGCGGTTGGTCGAGAGCCTCGACCAACTGGAAGCCGCCATTTTTGTCCTGGGAGCAGTGCGGAGTGGCGGCCACGCACTGCTCCGGAGCAGCGTGGACCGGACCGGGGAGCCCAAAAGTCCGGTGAGTAGCGTCACGGGGTGATTCCCTCGCCCTGTGTGGCCATAGAATCACATGGGTTTTTTTAGCTGCCACATCACACACTTGACTTGTGTTCAGCATGTGGTCTACTAAGACTCCTAGATCCCTTTCTCATGACCTGTTTTCAAGCCAGGCATCACTCATCCTATATTTTCTACATTTCTCCCTGTTGAAATTCTTTTTAATAGCTTTGGCCTAGCTCTCTAATCTGTTATGGTCCTTTTGAATTCTGATCCTGGCCTCTGGAATATCAGAAGAATGTCCTTCCTAATTTAGTGTTATCTGCAAATTTTATAAGAATGCCCTCTATTCCATCTTCCAACTCACTGATAAAGATGTTGAAAGCACTAGTCCCAGGACAAAACTATAAGCAGAGCATCCTAGGCTAGACTGTGGTATAATGGGCATTTGGCATAGTTTAAAAATCAGACCTGTTTGCCTTGCTGACTTTCCTGGCAACAGTAAGCATGATCAAATTGAATAAATATCTACCTCTTTCTTACTTTCTTTTTTCTTAATGCACTGCTTAGAAAAGAAGCAAAATGAAGATAAAATTATCTTCCTTTCATCCCACTTCAATAATCACAATTCACTTGGTGACCAAAAGTATTGGCTAACATGGGCTTATCCAGACAAGTGGTTTGTCAGTAAAAAAGTAATCACACTATTATGGATTCCGGTCGCATGGCAGGCGCGAGAGGTCGCTCAGAATAACGCTCCGTGTTCCAAGCGGCCGCTTGATGGTTTTACAGCCGCTTTAAAACATCGAAAAGCGGCACGCACACCCCCCCCCGGTAAAGGTGGTTCGGAAAGGGGTCTGAAGGGGATCTGGTAGCTGGCACCGAGCCCTTTCTGAAAGGAAAGGGTGCCAAGAAGATCGCAGGACTACGATGGGACCATTGAAGTCACCACTTCACGGCACAAGCGCTGCCACCGACTTTTAAAATAAGAAGATTCGCAGAAACGTCAATAAACGTGTCCAAGCTAGATTTCACAACAAACAGGGCTACATCAAGGCGAGACCTGCTGCAATTACTGGGAGCTTCAGGGATGAGAACCCTAAGCAGTGAAAGTACATAATGATTAGACGGAAGAATTGTGTTTATGCTGTGTAAAGTAACATTAAAAATAATACCGCTTTGGCGAAAAAGAGAAGAGGCTTTTTAAATAGACTGTGTCTACGAATACTGATTTTATTGGTTTTTAAAAAGAACTTTAAAACTGTTTAAGATTGCTTATGAGGGAAGAGACAGGATTTGTTTTGTCTGGGGGATTTCTCTTCAAGGACAAATACGTGGAGTCATATTTTTTAAACTTGTTTTCCTAAGTATTTTTAAACTTCATAAAATCCTCTTAAACCTACAAGATTGAAGTTTGTTTCCTAACATTGGACTTAAGTTTTTGAACCTGGATTGTGGGAAATAAATCGGACTATTTGTCTAAAGCAACTGGGTTTTTTTCTTTCTTTTCTTTTTGGGAATCGTGAGGAACTTCTTTTTAACACTGGTACTGGAATTGGTGCTCTGGTAACTTCAGACTTTATAAACTATTTACAATATCATACTTTTTTTCTTTTTTTTTCTTTTTAAAATCTTCTATATCTTTCGGATTTAAAAGCGAAAATAAAGACATTGTTTAACAGTTTGAACTGTGGAATGGTGGAATGGAAAAAAGAACTGTGAAGATGGAATAATTTTTAAGCAGGCTGTATGGGAAACTGTTATAAGCTAGCTTAGGAGTTTTTTTTTGAATCAGGAGTTTTGAGAATAAGAGACTCTCTGCCATTCTTGGATTACAACGATAAGAGGAAGAAGACAGGCATCGCCTCCCATGGTTTCGTGTTCCAGTTTGTTTCAGCTTGCAGTTATCTTTCAGGGATTCTACAGCTGTGCTCAAGGAGACTGGTAAAAATAAGAAGCTGTCCTGAGTTGGGAGGGGGGAACTGAGAGACTTTCATTTTGACCTTTTCATTCCTGAACTTGGAACTGTCTAATTAACATGAACTTGAAATCAATTATAGCTACTTTTTTTAATAGTGCTTTATAGAGTTTTATAGAGCTTTATGTCTTTGGTGATTATACATATTTGTGAGTTTCCATTTTATGTTTAGTACAAGAGAAAGAGATGTTAAGAGTTGTATTAAGATCTAAGACAGTAATATTTTCATTAACATTTTAATATAGATATAGTTATATACAGAGTCACATAATTTTGGCTGCTTATTTACATATATATGTTTGATTGCTTGATTATTCAAATATTTTAAAAGTAATTAATTGCTTAATGATCTGTTAAGGAAATTGTACTGTACACTGTATAAACTTTGTAGATAGAGTATTCAATGTATTTTATAATTCTGATATAAGCAAAGTTACCAGAGTACATATAATTGAAATACATCATGGGGCCAAAAACAAGAAAAGGAGTTGCGGTGGCAGCTTCAGCTTCGACAACAACTACACAGACAGCCAGAAGAACATCAATTGATATTTCCCAGAAATCCCAAGACTTTATGTTACAAATGATGGAAGAGATAAAAAATATCAGAATGGAGATCAAACAAGACTTAAAGGAAACAAGACAGGAAATGAGAACTGATATGAAGCATGAAATAGACAAATTGGGCAAGAAGTTGGAAAACATAACAAAGGATGTAAAAAAGTTGAAAACTGATACCAAATCAATTAAAGAACAAATTAAAAAAGTGGAAACAGAGATGTCTGAACTCCAAGTTAAACAAACAGAGGATCTATCCCAAATAACAATGCAACAGCTGTGTTATAGTGAGAGATGCTTGAAGCTAACGGGAGTTCCTGAGACCAGTTCAGAGAATTTATATGAGAGAATTATACCAGCCTTAGCAGAATATACAGATACTGAAGAAGACAAGATGGAAGCAAATATAGACAGAATGTTCAGAGTATCCTCCAGAGTTGCCAGAGAACGGAAATTACCAAGAGATATAATCATAATCTTCACAAGGACCGTGATCAGAGACAAAGTACTTCAACGCAGTTATGAAGGAATGTTGAAGATTGACGATAAAGATATAAAAATCTTTAGGGACATGCCGTATCAAATACTCAAGAAAAGACAAGACTATAAACCACTAGCAAACCTCCTGATTAAAAAGCAGATTAATTACAGATGGGAAAAAAATTGAGAGCATCTCTTTTACATACAAGCAGCAACGATACAGGATAAATTCCATTTTTAAAGCAAAAGAGATGATTGAGAGGTTGAAGAAAGATTTGGAAAAACCCAGTGAAGAAGGAGACGAAGTACAAGGTCAGGATACTATATCAGACAAGGAACAAAAACAGAAAAAAGGAGAAATAGCATCTTTGCAGCCAGATGAAGGAAGCGATGACGATGATCAAGAGGGTTTTACAGGACATTATACATGAAGATCAGAATGGCTTTCTCCCTAAGAGATCTTTGAAAGACAATATCAGAGGGGTTCTTAATATAATTGAGTATTACAAGAAACATAATGAACGTAAACTGGCTATGATATTTGTAGATGCGGAGAAAGCCTTCGATATGATCAATTGGACATTTCTGAAGACGGTAATCAGACAAATAGATGCTGGAAATAAATTTATTTCATGGATTGAAGCAATTTATAATCAACAACAAGCTAGATTGGTGATCAATGGAGAAAAAACAAAGCGGATAGAACTACACAGAGGGACAAGACAGGGATGTCCCTTGTCTCCTTTATTATTTATCATGATGATGGAAACACTTAATAATACAATAAGAGAAGACAAGGCTATCAGAGGAATCCAGATTAAAAAATATCAATATAAACTTAAAGCTTTTGCTGATGATCTGGTCTTGTTTTTGGATGACCCTTTGGACTCAATAAAACATTTAATGGATACAATATATAAATATGGTGAAGTATCAGGATTTAAGATTAACAAGGAAAAAACAGTTTTGTTAACCAAGAACATGACTGCTAAAGAAGAAAGTGACTTAGCATATATAACAGAGTTTAACAAAGGACAAAAGGTATCTGGATTGCAAAAAGAAACAATGAACTGTTTCAAAACAATTATGAAAAAAAAATGGAAAGAAATATCAATGGATCTAGAAAATTGGACAAAAATGTGGCTATCCTTAATGGGGAGAATAGCAGCAATAAAAATGAATGTACTTCCAAAATTAAATTTTCTGTTCCAAAATCTCCCTATCATTATGAATAACAAACCATTTTTGCAATGGAGAAGAGAACTATCTAAATTTATACGGCAAGGGAACAAATCCAGGATGAAATGGAAAGTCATGACTGACCAGTTATCAAGAGGAGGACTGGCATTACTGGACTTTCAACTATATTACAAGTCTGCGGCAATGACTTGGATAAAAGAATGGATCAACTTACAGAATACGAAATTGTTAGCACTTGAAGGAGCGGATTTGAGAATGGGATGACATGCCTATATGTTTTATGATAAAGCACTGATAGATAAGGATTTCTTGCATCACTTTTTAAGAAGATCATTATTGAGAGTATGGAATGAATATAAGACTAAACACATTGGGCAGCTTCCCTCATGGATCTCTCCTCAAAAAGCCTTTTTCGGAAGATGGACTGAAACAGATAAATGGCTTTGATATGAGGATGTAATGGAAAAGTCAACTTCAAATATAATCAAGATCAAGACAAGAGAAAGACTGGAAGAAGAAGGAATATCATTGAATTGATTTCCCTACAGACAGTTAAAAGAAAGATTTCAGATGGATGTAAAAACTTATGGAATAGAACAGAAAGAGAATGAAGGAATGTTAAAATGGCTTATTCAAGATCCCCCACATTCACTATCCCATATATATCAAGAAATCTTGCAGCAAGAAAGAGAGGAAGAAACAATAAAGACAACAATGATTTCATGGGCTCAAAACCTAGGATATCCAATTCAGTTAGAGGATTGGGAAAAAAGTTGGAAAAGAACACAAAAGTTTACTGTAGCCCAAAATTTAAAAGAAAATTACTATAAAATGTTTCACAGATGGTATATTACACCAGAAAAATTAATGAGATTTTATAAAACAGGTACAGGTCAATGTTGGAAATGTAACAGAGAGGTTGGAACAATGTTTCATGTGTGGTGGACATGTAACAAAGCAAAGAAATATTGGGGGGAAATACATAACAAGATTTGTACAGTTTTAAAGATACAATTTGATAAAACACCTGAAATATATTTGTTAAATATGACACATATGCTTGATGAAAATGTTTCTAAGAAATATTGGAGGATAATAATGTACATGATTATGACTAGAATTTGCCAGATTGTGGAAAACTCAGCAGATACCTACAGTTGATCAATGGTGGGCAACTTTAATTGAGAATAAAAATGCAGACATAGGCTCTCAGAGATTGAAGGGTAAAACAGGTGACAAAATTCAAAGAGAATGGAATATAGTGGTTGGTTATTGAAGGGTACTATCAGAGTACAATGTTCAGTACAAGTTCTAAATATGAATGAAGAAGATGAAATCAGATGAATTATACGATATATTTTGTAATGAGAATTTATCGCAGGAACTATCACGTAATATGATCATTAGTTAGTGTGGTACAGTAAAAATATGTATGTAATAATTGAAATCTAGTAAGGAGTGGAACGTTTATCAGAAATATGTCAAGAATAATAACAATGATATAAGTTTGTTTTATATGTTTAAATTGAATAAAATTATTAAAAAAAAGCAATCACATTATTATGTAGTTTACCAATTAATGCAAACTTCCTCTGGATATGTTTTGCCAAGAAAACCCTAGGATAGGGTTGCTGTAAGATGGAGTCAACTTGAAAGCACATAACAACAACAAATAAATACAATTTTTTAAAAGTTCAGGATATAACATTGCACAAAAATCTCTCTGGATTTCATTGTGTAAATGTTGAGGACAGCAATTTAGGACTTGGCAGTCTGAGTGCCTTTTGCTTGAATTTTCCCTTCTTGGATACATCCTGACTCACAAGCCCAGTTCAGTCAGCTATAGATAGCAGCCTTTCTAACCCACAATCCTAAATGTACTTTAAAATAACAGAAACTTATCGGTTTCTTTTTTGGAGGGGATGCAATGAAAATTGAAGGCAAGGCCTCCTCCCCTTGACCCCAATAGGGATTGTGGAGAGAGAAAGTGGAAGGTACTCTGCCACCCTGTTAAAGTCTAAATTTAAGTCTCCTTGAATAATTCTGATTTCTACTTTCTGAATATGAGAAACAAGTTTTTATTGCTGACAGACTTGCCCCTCTGTATCTTCTTACAGCATTGACAGTAGCATCTTGTCAAATAAACAAAACAAAACAAATAACCACAAAGGCATCATCTCCAAAGAACATCACATATCCTTACATAGTGGGATGTCACTACTTCTTATTCTAGAGAAACCTCATGTTCCCCCTATGCCTGTCTCCTTCTGTTATTCCCATAGGAATAAGATTTATCTGTTTTGTTGCTCACTGGGTGCAAAGTTTGGCCATAGCATGGCTGTTGTGCTCTGCCAATACATTTGGTTCTTGTAGAAAAGGGGGCTTGGGGACTTTTTTTTCTTTTGGTTTGCAAAATGCCTTTCACATTGGCAATAGCTTTGCAAACATATGAAGGACAGAGAAGAAGCTTTGTCTGTGAAAACAGCATAGCAACATATAGTCTACCTGGACAAAGAGTCTAAACAATTGGAAATGGTTGGTTGCATAATATCTGACAAATATTGTAGATGCTTTTTGGTATCACGAGGTTTGGAAAGACAACATGGACTGGACATAGTCATTGGCAGCATCCATAGTGAACACAGTCTTATTTTCATAGTGATACCACTGTGTGTGTTTGTTTAAGGCCCTTTCCGCACAAGGGAGATACATCGCTGTAGTATCGTTGCATCGCGAATACATCTGCATGTCAAACTGGTTTGACGTCGTTCTGTTGTAGTTCATTCCACACGTGTTCAGCTCTTAGCACGGTTCACATCGTTGTGAAACCAGTGTAATATAAAAATGGAAAAACTCCAATGCAAACTAACTACAAGGGTGCCACTGTGTTTTTTCCTACACGCAGAAGCATTACATCCATTCACACCACAGAGATGGGCATTAAATTGGCCAATCAGTGGCGGCAGAGTACAGGAGGGAGGGGAATAGGAGTCCCAGGAAAATTGACAATGCGGAAGCTACAAATGATTTTTTCCACTATACTTCGACAGAAACTGGAAGGCATGCAGATAGGACTCGGGGTAAGTCGGAGTAAAAACACCACTCATAAAATGCAGTGAAACACTCCTCCACTCTAGTGAGGAAATGGCCTCAGTGTCCTTTTGAAACATACCAACCTAAGACATAGCCAGAACCTGTCAGCCAAATGGTCTCAATGTAAGCTGACAAGTTGCTTTGCTGATTGTAGCCGCTGGAGAATGCTATGTCAGATTTCACTGACTTTACCATTTAAGTATGCAGATCAATTTTTTTTAATAACTGAGAAATGCTTAAACATTAAGGATCTTCAGCAACTCCCAGAGCCATTTTCAACTTTCCTAATAAGTCTTTGTCTCTCAAAGGACTGATTTATGTAACAAAGAACCCACATGAACAAGGCTTCGTTCTCTCTGAATATTCCTGAAATGTGAGTAGCATGCTCACCAAAATCCTGCCCTTTTCTTACTGGGATACCAAAAGAGATATCATCAATTTCTGTGGTTGCTCTATGGCGGTAGGGGAAAAGTGTGGTCTCTGAGCTGCACGCAGCTCCAAACTGCACATTTACAGCCCCTGGAGACCCCCCCTGGAGACCTCCAAGGCCCCATGAGCCCCTCAAACCTCTGCTTCTCTGTTCACCTTGTCTATTATACGCATGCACACAACTACAGTAGGATGGACTAGAGTAACAACCCGTTCTTTCCCAGCTCAAGCCTTATTACAGTGTTTACCTCAGATACAGTGCTGCAATGCAACATCAAAACTCTGTTTTCCCAACCTTCCTTCACCATTCTCCTAATGATGCTGCAGCCGCTAAAGCAAAAACAAACACACAGACAAACAACAACAAAACTTCCTGCTAGAGAGAAGGCTAAGAGGAAAAGCAGCACTGGCCCAGTGTAAAAAGGCTTTATACAAAAGGAGCTTCTCTGCTAGAGGCTTTGTTAACAAACGTATGCCTGTATCATCTTTCCTTTTAAAAAAAAAAATCTGCTGCCACCCTGTAAATTTATTAAACAATGACACCCTTGAAGAAGAAGAAAGTTGAAATGATTCCCTACGACATAATAAAAATAGCTTAATAACAGAATAATAATTTTAAAGCAATCCCAGCATTCAGCTTATCCTGCTTGGTTGTTGGGCTGGCCCTCCATGACATCATCACCTTGGCTGGAATTCTGTTAGGAACATACATAAAACCTTACTTTATGAGAGTGGATAGCTATTTTTAGGCACTATGGGGGGCTTCCAAAGCTCCCCACTCTACTTAGTGAAAAGCCCCTGAAACAACCTTACATGCCCATTCAGTGGCTTGCAGTGAGCAGGAAGGATCAAAGAGGCATCTGGCTATATCCTCATAGCATCTGGCTATGTGCTCATAGCCAAACATGAAATCATGACATCAGTGCTGAGATCAGTTAGTATCTTCCCAGGTCTGGATGTGTGTGTCTGTGCATGCGTGTCTCATTTCATGTTGCTCTATGAGGATATAATCAGACACTTCTTCAGTCCCGCCTGCTTGCTGTGAAGCATGGAATGACCATGCAGGACAGCTGTCAGAAGTTTTTCCGTAAGTCAAGGGGATGGCATATAGCTCAGTATAGTTTAGTTCTCATGTTGATATTTTGATCACCTTGAGGGGATTTTGGATTGTAGCCATTGTGTGTTTCTTCTTGCTCCACATTATTGATTATCATTAGAGGGCTGTCAGAAAGGGGACAACTATACCAGAGCAAAGTGTGTCCCACTGTATTAAGCTACCTTCTGCAAGTCTATCCTTATATGAAATTCAATATACAATCATGTTTAGGTGGAACTTAACACTGGTAAGATTGAATGGGGAGGTTTTGGTTGCCCATTTTCAAGTTTGGATGAAAGGCAGGAAACACTGATACTGTGTGTGTGTGTGTTAGTGTGACCAGACATGTTGGACCTTAGTAATATTTACTGTATCATACATAATAGGTCGAAGTATGCTGTTGTATCAAGATCCAGTGTGGTATAGTGGTTTGAGCATTGGATTATGACCCCTGAGGCCAAAGTCTGATTCTCCATTCAGACATCGAAACCCACTGGTGGGAATGTCACCATGTACAAAATTTTTGGTCAGAAATTATCCAAGAGATACATAAAATAATGGAGAGAAACCTCCAATTTAATAAAGAGGTCTGCTTAACTTTGAATCTCAGAAAATTTGGGATTAGTAAATCAGAAGACTATTTAATAATTTTTTTTAAGAACGGTACATGCAGTAATAGCAATAGGATGGAAACATACACAATTTTGGGATAAAAAAAAGGACACGTTATATAGCAGAATCTCTCTTATTCCATTTTTTAAAGGAAAGTAAAGGGAAATATAACAGGCAAATAATTGAAACAATCTGGTGGGATAATTGGGGCTGATGGATTGAAAATGTCTAAGGTGAAAAGAGGTACAAAGTGAGAGAAACTATTGATAAAATATTCCACATTTTGGGTACTGGTTATTAAAATATCTTTTAAAGCCATCAGTGGAGATTGAGGGAGGGTGGGTGGGGAGACTGTTATAATTATAGAATATTGTAATGTGAAATGTGTTATTACATTGTAATTCTATGGTGGTATTGAATTTAAAATCAAAAAATAAAGTTTTTAAAAAAGAAGCAACTGTTACAGGACTCTACAGAGCTCCCTGCTGCTGCCTGTCACAGTCTGCATCACTACTATGAGAAGTCTGCACACAACTTGAGTCAGTGTTCTGCAGTCCAGCATCTTGGAAATCGTTATGTGGAGGGATAGCCTGGTAGCCTTTTGGGAGTACTTTTGGCTGTTCCAGTGGTGATTCACCTTAAACATGAATCCCAAGAGCTGCAATACCTTAAATTTGGTTTACAGTACTGTAAATACTGAACTGGATGTCAGACATGGATAGTAAACTATTTTGGGGCATTGTTTTGAACAATAATGCTAGTACTGTACAGTACAGTACAGTGTGATTAAAAAAAACCCATTCAAGTTGTGAAAAATCAGTTGATGGTATTCAGGCAAAGAGAAATATGATAATTACCTAACAACAAACTTTGAAATGGAAGTTATACATTCAAATTGTATTGATGACTTTCATTTCTAAATAAACTAAAATGATTAAAATAATGTCATACTCTTACCCTGATTTCTGGGGTCCCTTGGGGGACACCTCAATGTGCTCCACGTGATGGGGAATGGAAACTAGCCAGAGCACAAGCAATAGCAATGCGAGAGGCAGGGTAACCTAGTGGGGTCTTTTACCCAGTTTTTATGGGGTCAGGCCAAGCCAAAAACCAAACAAGAATGTCCAATAAATGATTTTATTGAAGGAAAGTCTCACGCAGCAACGCAATCACTCACACACTCACTCAAGACCTATTAAGAAGCAAAAGAGAGGAAACTGCATAGGGGAATATTGAAGGGGTGTAGCTGGGGTGATACTGCACCTTTGTCCTGAAGTCCTTGGTCCGGGAAAAACAGCAGAGAAGTGCGGCTTAGCACAGAGAGGGCTGAGGGCATCGCTCAAAGGACAGAGAAACGGTCTGCTGGGATGACTGGGAGTGATCCAAAGAACTGCTCAAAAACAGGGACTATTTGTAGGGGAAAAGGTACCTGGAGGACTAATCCTTTCCCGGGGAGAATAATGGGTGTTGGAGTGATAACAAAGCTCCACCATGGTAATTTCCTTTGTGTGATGAGATTGCAAGGTGTTGTCAAAGTCTCAGGATCTTTGGCTGTGTTAGTTTGTGGTGTGACTTCATGTAAATGGTCCTTGCCTGATGGAATATTTGCTCAACTTGGGGCAGACACGCTAATCCCCTCAAGTCAGCTTCTCAGGGGCTGAGGACCCTTTGTTTATTGTGGGTTTACACATCTTGAGGTCTCCTGGGGCTACGTGACTGGGGATTTTACTGGCCTGACCTGGTTTTCAGTCTTTTGACCATGCCTGCCTACGTGCCCCTTTGGGGGACCTCTCTGGCACACAGAATCATATTTTAATATCAAAATTGTAGACCCCGGGATAGGGTTTCTCCAGTGGAGTAACAATACTGAAGATGGAGCAAGCTTGTTTTCTGCTGTTTCAGAGACTAAGACATGGAGCAATGGATTCAAACTACAGGAAAAGAGATTCCACCTAAACATTAGGATGAACTTCCTGAAGGTGAAAGCAGTTCGAGAGTGGACTATGATGCCTCAGAGTGCGGTTGAGTCTCCTTTGCAAGTTTTTAAACAGAGGCTGGTTGGCCATCTGTTAGGAGTGTTTTGTGTATTCCTGCATAGCAGGGGGTTATATTGTGGTCTTTTGTGGTCTCTTCCAACTCTATGATTTTATGATTCACTTTGGGCTGAAGTTCTGTTCAATGACATTATACAACTAATTTTTCCAGACTAAAAATGCATGATCATGGCCACCATACATTTAATATACAGACTGGAATATTGATAAAACGGGTTATTTAAAGCACTTTCGGTCAATATGACAACCTTGAAGCATTAGGCTACATGATCTGTAATACTATGAAGTTAGACATAGAATTGAGTCTTACACAATCCAAATACTTTCTACTTCACATGCACTGTGGAGCCAGTTTAGCCAGGGCTGTACACAAATGGGAAAAGGCTGCCATGCATAAATGAGGAAGTATGTGTGCAAATGGAATCGGCATCTACATATCAGACTAGGTGGTGGATTGGTACACAGCTGCACTCAACTCCCTGGAAACATGCCCATCTTTTTCTCAGTAGGAGGGAAAAGAGGGGAGGCTGGAATCAGGCTCTTTGCTTTCCACCTTAATACATGCTTCTAAACATGTGAAAGAACAAGTGTCTATTGCCACTCAAAGATATTTCATTCTTGCAAATATTCTTGCTCTCATTGCTCTTTGAGAGAATAAGAACAGAATCTACATCTTTCCCATTATAAACAAACTCACAATGTGCAGAAATGTATCTCAAGGCAGCAGTTTCTAATCAGGATCAGACCCATTGAGTGAGTCAGCTGCCTCAGGCACTGAGGGGAAAAAGGAGCAGCAGCAAGATTTGAGAGATGGGAACTGACTTGGCCATGCAGTCTGCATCCCTTAAACTAGTTTAACTTGCTTTCCACATGTGTAGTGGGCAAGGCTGGCCTCCATCCCTAGCACCAAAGTAACATTCTGCTACTAGAATGCTCATCTGCTGTGCATGAAACGGGAGGAGCACCATCTTGTCCTTTGCCTCAGGTAGCAAAATGTCTTGGGCCAGCCCTTGTTCGAAGACTCAGGCAAGAAGTCACTGAAACCAGAACACAAAAAGTGGAGCTGTGAGGTGGGAGGGGCCATCTGGGAACTGTCTGTAGACCCATCCTTTCTCTAAACTGGTCTTTTAGCTACTTTCTCATGAAATAGCCGTGCTCTAAAAGCAGGGTTAATCCACTGTATGTTGTAAACATGTCTTATCATCAGTAAACATACATGAAATTTCTGAGAGCTTGTGTTCTGTCTGATCCACCACTACCTACAGGGAGCTGATTTAAAACTATAGCCCTATCTGCCCTGCTAACGTAACAGTGTGAGGTTCTGGAGCAGGGACAAGTTTTGTGCCGAATGTTTCCCATTAGTGTCTCACCTGAGTTACAGCATGGGAGATGAAGGGCTGGTCAACATATGCACATTTATCACTCGGTTTCTCTCTAGTCAGTTAACTAACACCTAGTGACTTGTAGCTGGGTGTGTAAATCAATTCTATTGAAAAGCACCATGCAAAGTTATTATCTGATATGAAAGCTCTCTTTAATAGTGTGTGACCAGGGACAGCTCAGACTAACCACTACTTGATGCCGCAGTTGTTTACTTTCATTCTCAGCTTGAATAAATGCAGAGTAGCCAAAGTCCAGAAGTATGCTCCAGCACTGCCACCCACGTTCTATAGATCCTTCCACTGAGCTGTGGGGTTCCTTTGCTTTTCCTAATTCTGTACCTAGCTAATAAATGTATGTGTGAGAACAAGGCTAAAAAGCAGGTCTGGTGTATTGATTAGGAGATCCAGGAAAGGAATTGGAAGATCTGTGTTCAAGCCCCCACTAAAGCACAAAAATCATTAGTGATGCTGGACCAGTCATTTTTGCTCAGTCTGAGTAACCTGACACAGGAGAATGCATACACCTCTGAACACACTAAAGAAAAGGCAGGATGCAAGTGAAACTGGAGAGAGAGAGAGAGAGAGAGAGAGAGAGACAGACAGACAGACAATGCTTAGTAATCTATTCCTTGTTTCTATGATCATTGGTGAACTATACAGAAGAGAATCAGTCATGTTTCACAAGTACTGCCTGTAAATGTAATCTTTGTCCATCCATTTTCTTTTGATCTGTTGACTCATCTGTGTAGGCAGGACTGGACTTATAATTTGTTTGGGGTGGTGCAGACATGTGTGCATTTATCTGGGAATAGGTTTCACAGTGAGATTTACTTTAAATTATGCCCCAGATGACCAACTTGTGATTGTCTAGATATTACTGGGCTGCCACTTTCACCATCCTTCACTACAGTTTATGCTTGCTAGGATGGATGGAAATTGTAGTTTAGCAACATCTAGAGGGCCACTTGTTGCCCGTCCTGTTAGTTATACTTAAGTATGGCCAAACATTGCTTTCTTGCTTTGGGAAGCCATTATGCAGAGTTTGGGAAAAGCACCTGATGAAAGTTTATGGAAGTCCTGAAGTCAATAGATAAGTCATCGGTCACTGCCTCAGAGAACAAAGAAGTTCCCGGCATTAGACAAGCAACAGTGATGGAGGCAGGAGGGATGCTGCTTCGGAGGTTTCATGCTCAACATTTACAGAATAGCTGAAGCCCTGAAGTGCAGACTACCATCTTTCATTCATGGCTGGTTGGATTAAACCTCAGGACTCTCTTGTCATCCCTGTAGATAGCTAATTCTTCACTGTCATTCCCAGATTTACTTACTTTGAATCACTTCTTACAAGAACAAATTCTTCAGGGAAATCACTTTTTTTTTTAAGGGAACATGTCCTTGTGAAATAATAGTCCAGCTTTCAAGGCATGTCCCATTGTAAGTCTATCCATTAATGTTTTTCAGAATTTGATATTATCTTATTTAATTTTGGCAAGTACCCAGGCAAATCTACCTATAATCCAGATAACCAAAAGGAGAAAAACAGGAGTTTCAGCAAACACAGAAGTGTGGCCCAAGTAGTCTTAGTTCCAAATAGGAAAAAAGCAGTTCTGAGCAGGGTATAAAGCCAATAAGAGAGTTACCAGAAAGATTAATCCAATATATTCACCAGCATGACAGCCAGCACTATGCAGTGGTTTGAGTGCAGGACTATGACCCTCAAGACCAGAGCTCAGTTTCATGCTCAGCAATGTGTCCTATCTCAGTCTAGGTGGCACAGCTGGTAACTCAAACAAATAGACTGGAGAGCTCACAACTTGTTTCTTTCTTTTATTCAGTAAGCACAAGATCATAAAGAGTTGGACACAATTCCAAGGCAAGTGACTCTAAAGTCAGTCACAGAGTTCAGCAAGATATCCAACAGTCAGGAAGGTCAGACAAGCTCTGATAACTCTGAGAGAGGAAGGGCAGCACCTATATAGGTCAGCAGCCTAATACAGCTGCTGCCTGAGTAATTGCTGTTGGCTATAAATCCTCTGAGATCAGCACAGTTCCTTTTTTTGCTGTCTGTGCTCAGCAAAGGGGAGTACAGGTAAATTATTTTCTATTTCTGAGGGGGCAGGACTCTCTACTGGAGCTGGCACTGCACCCTGTTCTGTTTGTTGCACTGTAACATCTTCCTATACAGCAGGTCTGGGCATGTCTCCTATTTCAGCCTTGGATTGGAAAGGGGTGACATCTCACTTCTTTTCAGGCATTCTGTTTCATTTCAAAAGACATAACTCAGTCTCGACTTATTTGAAACAAGTCCATCATACTTCTTTTTTTTTTCTCCCTTGTGCTTTCAGCTAGGGATGTCTGAGGATTTTACTTACTTTATCTTTTTAAGCCAACCAACCTGATCTGCATTTTTTCAGACTACTGCATGAATTGGAACACAGTTATCCTTCAGTTTTCACAGTCCTCTATATTTTGTGAAACAGTTTGCAGCTCAAGAGAAATATGCACACAAAATAGTATATTTTGCAGGAAAAAAATCTTCAGGAACAATGCAAATTTGTACAACTTTTTTAACAAATGCAGATTGATACAGAAATGTGTCAAGATACAAACATGAAGGAATGCATGTGAAACTGGCATTTCTCTGAGGCTGAGAGAGAGAGACTTGCCCAGAGTATCCTTCCATAAACTACAAATCCCAAGAAGCAATAGCCTACGGCTGTCACAGTTAAAATGTAACTGTTTAGTGTGAAAGGGCCCACAATGCTTTGATACCAGTTATTGATACCAGTTACTGTGCAGTACAAGACTGTTCTGTTCTTCTAGTTTTTGAAAATACTGATGACAAGTTTGTTATACATATTAGTCTGTGTTTCCTGTGTAGTTAGTTTATTGTTAACATTTTTTTTAAAAAAAACTGTTTCTTTCAGTAAGTACTATAGAGGGAAGATAGGAGAGCAAACAACAGTAACAATAATATAAATTAATTCCACGGCTTCTGCTCAGCATCCTGGTAGGCAGTTGTTTGGCTCAGTCTTTATCTTTCTTGATTCTACAGAGTCAGTGTGCTCATGGATTTTTGTGCTTTTTTGATTTTCTTTTTAATGTCAACCACTTTTACAATTCATTGATTTCTTCCATTACAAAGCAAGTCCAGACATCCAATTGCAAAACAGTCACAAGTAAAGAAGAGTGAAATCCCATTCTCTTTCTCAACATTTTCTTCCCTCTTTCTCTGGCATTGTATCCTGACTTCAGGATAAAGCAAAGAATTTCACATAAAACCCTATAGCTAGAGAAAGCCTATGTCTATCTGCTTTCTTCACAACCTTTTAAAGAAAAGATGGGGACCTTCTTGCAATCCCAGGAGCTGTGTTTTTATATTTCCCTATGGAATCCAGAGTTTGTGGTTGGAGTGTTGTGACTGAGAATTCTAAATGCCCCTCCCTAAACTGCCAGCCCCAGGAATCTATAGGATGGACCAAAGAAGTCAGAATGGACCTATAATACTATTATTCTGTAGTAAAACATACAACTAATCTTGGCTAGGGGATTCTGGGAGTTGTAGTTCCAAAAGGAACCATTTCCAAGCTCTGGACAGGGGACAGGTATGGTGATGTTACTGCCCTGGCTAGTCTGAGCTTTGGGGATATTAAAAGATATCCTTTTGATATCATAATTTGGCTTCACTTATCTACTCCCTTCCACATGCTTGCGAGGCCCCCGGACAAGCACGCATACGGGCTTGGCTGATTATCGCCGTAATATTCATAGACAATACAGGCAGGCCAGAAAATAGCTGACTCGCTGCTTTAGGAGACCTCCAGGCAAGTACTCTAATTAGGTATTCACGCAACCTACAAAAGATCCTCTGCCTCGCGCTGGCAGCTTGATGATCGAGCTATACAGTACCCAAGTACTCGCTGTTTGCATACTGGCTACTCTATTGAGTACCTCTGCGATATCTCAATCATTCAGATTCTGACCTTTCGGAGGCTTTGTCTCCAACTCCAAATCTATTGCTTTCCCCCAAGTATGGCATAGCCTGCAGTCACATTCTCCTTATAAAAACCCTTGATTCCGAGACCTTCCTCGGATCGCTCCCGAGTTTCATCCCGCCTTGCTGCCCCTTTGCTTGGGGAGCCTCCCCTCAGCTCCACATGCTGAGCTACATCACACCCCAGCCTCGCTCTCTATTTTTCTGGGCTTCAGGACAGGTGAAGTATCACCCAAACCAGCAATCCCTCTAAAAATCCCTCTATACCACTCCAACCTTTATTTCTGTAGTTATCTTGTATGAGTGTGTCGCATACACTGTTTTGCTTGTATTTAATAAACATTAGTAATTATTTCAACTTCTGTGTTCTCCTTGACTCGACCCGACCCCGTAGACATAGGGTTCAAGATCTCGCTACGTTACCCTGCCTCTCGTAATGCTAAGCAGTGCTCTGAGCTAATTTTCCCCACCTTTAGTTGAGCACATTTTGGTGTCCCTCCCGGGACCCCCAGTACACAGGGTAACAGAGAGTTCTGGCATTTGTGCCAGAGGCAGATTGAGCCCATCCTGGGATCTGCAAGATCAAGAAAAGCTCACAAGGAGACACACTGCTAGCAAGGAAGGACAGCAATGATCAGCAGTTTGGCTTTCCAGTTTTGGAAACCAGCCTTCAACATAGGTCAACAAGCTGATTTTGAACTTCAGGACAGTTTTGAACATCAGGATGAATGAAGTCCTAGGGTTAGGTGCAGACTAACTAAACTTAGTCCTCTTTGAAAACAAAGTAAGTCATAACTATCTGATCACATTGATTTAAATGGGACTTAATTTTAATTGACCCAATCCAGATCCATCCTCTGATGTATAATATAGCCCCTGAGCATGCTGTACACAATTACAGTAGAGTCTCGATTATCCGACATAAACGGGCGGGCTGATAGTCGGATAACCAAAAATGTTGGATAATCCGGAGGGTCTAAGGGGGCCTGGCTGTGCCCGTCACCTTCCCCGTTGCCATACTTTGGCCCTTGTTTTGGGGCCTGGAGGTACTCGCCCTGCTCACTGCCGCCACCGCGCTTGGGGCCGTGTTTTGGGGCGAGGCTTCACTCGCCCTTCTCTCCTTGCCCGTCATGGCTGCCATGTTTGGGGGCGTGTCTGGGGGGGCGCGGAAATGCCTACAGCCACGCCCCCAAGCAGCCACGACGTTGGATAATCCGGAATGTCGGATGACCGAAGGACGGATAATCGGGACTCTACTGTATATTTTATAAAAAAAATTGTACATAGACGATACCTAGGAAAGATTATCTGCATGAAATAGATATGATACCATTGTTCACTGTTCATCTAGATGTCTGTTAACTTATACCACTGTCGTTCAGAGAAAAACATGAAATTATATTTTTGAATAAGGCCCATTGCAAGAAGACATTGCTGATATGCTATAACGGTGTTGACATAGTCTCAGTTTTAGACCTCAATATTTCCTAATCTGTAGCATGTAAATAGAATGGTACACTGACCAATACTCTCCAGTGAAAGATAATTCACACAATTCAGCTTTAAAAGACACTAACTGGATTTACTTTTTAAATAAGCAGAGGACAATGTATATATTTGACCTGAGGAAAAAGTATGTCTAAAAGTCAGCTATAACTTTTAAACATTTTATTCACCTGTTAGGTTTGGATAGAAAAATCACAAGTTATGAAAAAATATGTATCGTATTTTTAGGAAAAGGTTACTTTTTTCCCAGGTATTTCTAAATGCTAAGATTTTCTGTCTGTATTCTAGATTGAGCTGAGCAGCATACTACTACTGTAATGAATGCACAGGGATTTCTTTTTCATTTTATCATTTCATAGGTCAGTCTCCAAGCTGCAATAATTCTAAAATGTCACATAATGGAAGATAGATACAAGTGTCCTCGTGTTAACTTTCATAAAAGTACATTGAATTTAAAGAACTGTTATACTGTTAAGTTGTTCATACAGCAGCAGAGCATAAGGTGAGAAGAAATAGTTAAGAGAAAAATGGCTTTCATGAATAGTCCTTTGGAACCATATAACTTCTGCTATCATTTCGAGAGGTTCACTGTGATTTCACGTAGGGTCTTACAACATGGCCATTGAAGCACCTGTTTTTTCTTTGCCTGGTATGTGATATGACTGGTCTGTGGCCACATACCATGCATGATTTGTAGTTTCACTGAGAGCACAGCTGAAATTCAGTTTGAGAAGGACTGATCTAAAGAAGAGGAGTTCTAATCCAGCCCTCCACATGCACATTAGTGGCCTGTTAAGTGTGAGCCTATAGCCACCAGCTCCACGTATGTTTGGGCTCGCAATGACACATCTTACCATATCTGTCTGAGCTTAGTCTGGGCTGGTAGCCAGGAGAAGCTGATAACAAACACAGGTCAAAAACTCAGCAGTAACTTAAGTGGTCAGTTTACTGAAGAAAGGAAACAGCTTTGCAAACGTGAAGCAATAAAGGTCCCAGCAATGTCCATAAATCAGAGGCAGGCAAAAACAAACACAAGTCAAAGGCAGAAACACAAGTGAAAGAAGCAAAAAGAAGCATGTATAGGAGAAATGATCGGTTGATTGCTGACAAAGGCTAGAGGGGAAAGGCTCAGTTCTTATAGGCTCCAGGGTCAGTGCAGCTGGTGCCTGATTAATTGGTGCTTGGCATAAATTTGCTGGGAGCGATGCAGGAGACACTTTTGGTGTCTATACTGGGTGAAGGTAGGTATGGCTAGATTATTCTCTGTGTCAAAGTGAGCAGGGCTCCTGTTACCGCCATTACTAGCCCAAGCTTGGGGGATGTTAAAAGATATCTTTTGATATCAATAATTTGGCCTTCTGTCCCCTCCACATGCTTGCAAGGCCCCCGGACAAGCACGCATACAGGCTCATCTGATAATCGCCGTAATATTCCAACACAATACAGGTAGGCCAGAAATAGCCCACTTGCCACCTTAGGAGACCTCAAGGCAAGTACCTCAATTAGGTATGCATGCAACTTTCAAAAGATCCTCTGCCCCGCGCTGGCAGCTTGATGATCTGACTATACAACGCCCAAGTACTCCGCTTTTGCATACTGGCTATCCTATTGACAATTTGGCTATAACGCAATCATTCAAATTCTGACCTTTCAGAGGCTTTGTCTCCAGCCCCCAAATTCATTGTTTTCCCCAAGTCCAAACTAGCCTGCGGTCACAATTCTCCTTATAAAAACCCCTGACTTTGAGTGCTTCCCTGGATCACTCTTGGCTTCCATCCCACCTTGCTGCCGCTTTGTCCAGCGAGCCTTCCCCTCAGCTCCATGTGCTGAGATCCATGCTCCCCAGCTTCTCCGCTTCTAACCGGGCTTCAGGACAGGTGAAGTATTGCCCAAACCAACAATTCCTCTAAAAACCCCTCTATCCCACTCCAACCTTTGTTTCCTTAGTTATCTGTGTGAGTGTGCTGCATACACTGTTTGATTGTGTTTTAATAAAACAACATTTATTATTTCAACTTCTGTGTGCTCCTTGACTCGGCCTAACCCCGTAAACATAGGGTTCAAGATCTCGCTACGTTACCCTGCCTCTCGTATTGCTATGCAGTGCTCTCGGCTAATTTCCCCAACTTATAAAATGGAGAGCACATTTAGGTGTCCCTCCCGGGACCCCTGGGAATCAGGGTAACACTCCCTGCTGGGGCTGACACTTCTGTCCCTGAGGCGGGTGGTGGTACTGTCTGCTCTGCAGGTTCTGCTACAGCAGTCTCTGTGTCAGGGCTCAGATCAGGTTCTGCTGCCTCAGACTGAGTCTGAGTCTAAGTCCTGGAAGCCCATGACAATATCCATGACCTCTTCTGCAAGGGGTGATGGATGGATGACTTCTTGCTGTTACCACCTTGCCTTTCCCTCTCATATGAATATCCTTTGAGACAATGAACAGTAGGAATGCTCAGTGCTGGAAAAGAAAGCGATATCACTGGTAGAGATATAGGAACTGGGAGTGGTATCAAAGTTGGGGAGGAGAAGAAGAAGCAAGGAGGGAACAATGAACCGTTAGCCTGACTATGTGGTTTGCCTTAGTGCTGTCAACACTGTCACTATCTCTATTTGCTTGTTCTTGTGCTATCACTTGTTCTCCTTATCAGACACACAGAAGCTCTTGCTCACTATTTCTATCTCACTCTTGCTTGCAGCTCCTTTTGCACTCTTGCTCTCACTCACTCTCCCTCTCGCTATCATGCTCTCACTTGCTCTCCCAATTGTGCTCTCCCTCTTACTAGTGTTCTCTCTTGTGTTCTTGTTCTTCCCCCTCCTGTCTCTCTCATTCTCTTGTGCTCTTGCTCTTTCTCTCTCTCTCTCTCATGTGCTTGCTTCTCTTTCTTTCCATTGTGCTCTCTCTCTCACTCTCTCTCTTGTGTTCTCATTCTCACTACTTATCTCTGTTGTGTTCTCTCCTGCTATCTATCTATCTGCATATCTGTCCATCTATCCATCCATCTTATTTATATCCTGCGGCTCTTCCAAAATGCAACTCAAAGCATCTCTAGCAAGCCTCTTCCACTGTCTGGGAATGCCCTGTGTACTCAATATCAGATTATTAACTGTAGTGGTAAGCAGTGGGGAGTGTGGAATAGGAGGACAAACTCAGTTTCTCTTTTCTTCATGCTGTCAAAAGGATGATGGATGATAGTCAAAAATGATCAAATCACTAGGTGCCACATGAAAAATCCTGCACACTAAATAAAACCAATCCATCACTTGAAAATCACGGATCAGGCTGTGCTTCATTAAAAAAGCAAGAAAAATCACACAGCAGGTGATGCAAGGAAAAGAAAGGCTTTATTGTTAATTTTTGTTTTCTTGTTCATTTTTTAAATGAGAATAATGCATAGCTAAGCATCTGAAAAGAGAATGTTGCTGTTAGATCCCAGCAGTTTAAAAAAAGAAAGAAAGAAAAAAAGAAAAAGAACGGGAAATCAAACTGACTTCCAGCTTTGACAAGTAGTACAGATGCTCTTAGCCAAAAGCAGAGAGGTAAGTCTGGTTGTTGATTATATCACCATAGCAAATATTCCTTTTAGTATCATTGTAATATATTGCATATTTTAAAGAATAATTGGATTGCAGTCTTTGATCATGAAAATGATGATGGCGATGATGATGATGAAGAAGAAGAAGAAGAAGAAGTAGTTTGGTGTGTAAAAGATGTTCATCCTCAATCATCCTCATCTTTAAGCCTTTTGAATTGGGGATAGGAGTTGTGCCCTACTTTATATAGAACTATCGTATGTTTGAAGGGCTGTCAGAATAGACATGCAAAGAATGCACACAAATTTTCCCATCCTTGACAAGAAAATGGTGTCTCAGCACATTGACCACATTGTAATATGAGAAACATTGACACATACCTTTTAAAAAAAAAAATCAACCAGTCCTGGATAGTGTGTGCCTTTGGGGATTTTTGGGTGGTTCTGGTGAAAATTTCACTTCTGCTAGACATATTGGTTTTATGAAAAAGATTGTTTTGTGCAAAACTTTGTTGTACAAAAGCAACGATTTTTGCACAAATAACTTTTTGGTAAAAAAAAATCCATTTTTTATTAAAAAAATCAACTCTCACAGTCTCACTTAAGGGAGATTTTTTTTAAAAAAATTTCTTGTGTATCAAAATGAAATAAGCAAAGAATTAGATTCTTAGGTCAGAGGATGGGATCTTCTCTCTCTTGAAGGGCTGTCCAGTCCAAATTGAGTTCCAAGATAAAGAATCATCACCAAAGAGAATCACAGCCTTGAAGTTTCTCATTATTAATTAGTAACGCCAGGACTGCAGAATGAGTTGGCAAATGGCTCACCTGGCTCCACACCATTGCAAGTTTTAGTGTATGTCAAGTTAAATTACAGTAATTATTCCTAAAATTTCATCTCTATGTATGAATTAACTAACACAAACTCTATTGTAATCTTTACTCTCTTCTTTTAATTTTGTACTTCCCTTCATTTTGGTATTATGAAAGTGGCCATTCTTCTTTTGATGCACTGCTAACTGTACAAATAAGACAGAAGTTGATTGGAAAACAATGCTGTCTGGTAGGTAAAAAGAAAAGAAAAATAGACTGAAACATATGGCCTGAAGGCTGGCATTGAAGTGCACTAAATCATTATGTTTGTTGCAGAAAATGGCTTCCTGTTATGAATGATCCCACTTCTTACATTTGGAAAGCTTGGGAATACTTCCTACATAGATCAATCTTCTGAACAAAGTTTTAACTGAATGGCTACCTCTCAATGACTACAAAGATCAGTGTGAGATGTTGAAGACTGTTCAAAGTCCTGATTGTCTAAATTGGATCTTCATTTCTAACTCTTTGGCCATCCCTATACTGTTATAGGGCTATTATTACACTTTCAATATCCTATGGAATTTTGAGGTTTGCAGTTTAGGGAGGGGCCTTTAGAATTCTCAGCCAGAGAGCTCTTTGGCTTCAATAAACTACAAACCCCAGCATTCCACAGGATGTTGAAAGCGGAATAATAGCACTATAACAGTGTAATGCAGAAATGGTCTTAGTCATATTTTGCTTTAATATAGGCCCTTTCCGCTGCTGCTTGTGTGTTTTTCCTTATTTATAACTTTTGCCATCCTGGTCACAGTCACAGGAGATTCCTCTGTGAAATGTTGGAGGTATATACCACCATGTTTTCAGCTGAAAATGCTCCTAAAAAGTGAACGGAATTCTGTATTGACCATGGCCCTTTCCACACGCGGTTATCAAGGCGGGCCAATGCGTCTTGCCACGGAGGTCTTCTACATGTTGGAGCGGACTAGGTTCGGTTTATTTACCTTGCAGAATTCAGGAAATGCAGGAAATCTATAACTAAAATGTTGCAGGAAATCTATAACTAAAATGTTGATACTGCTGATTCTTCTTTTTTTTCCACCACAACACTGCATTACCCTTTCTTATCTTTATGTGCATGCACAGGTTTAGCCAAGAAGTACAAATTAAATAGCTGCCAGCAGTAGAGACTGATATCACAGTCCCCACCCACTCCTAAACAAACAAAAACACAAAGCTTTTATGTGAAGTCAACTGTACCTTGTCTTAATGCCTTTTGATGTTAGTCTATACTTTATTAAGTGATGCAACCAGTAGAAAGTTGCAATTATCCTGGTTTCTCTGTGGTGTTAGACTGCCATATATTTCTCTACACAAGCATCAACTGTGAGAACTTTTACACTGCATTTGAAATCTTGAAGAAAATTCAGATAGATATTTATGATTTCAGGACCTCCCCCAAAGCCTTTGTGTGTTCTGCAGTTTCAGAGATATATTTTTCATATCAACTGCACAGAAGCATACTTTATATCTCACTGATTATACTTTTCCCTCCACTTCTTGGGAAATTTAATGTGCAAAGAGATTTACAAACATGCTGCAGTTTTCCTGTCCATTACCCCAAATAAGGGGAGGGTCAGTACATGTCTCTTGCAGAGCAATCCAACCATTTCACTCCTTGCTTGCTAGCTAGTCAGGCTCCAAGTAGGAGTAGTCAGTGCTGGAAGAACAGAGATGCTTAGCGTTTTTAAGTTACAAGGTAAGAACAGGTCTCCCATAAAAGTTAATAGAAACCTGGTTGCTCTGCAGTCAGGCTGCATTACACCAGTCAGCTGAGTACTAAGATGTGTGTTTGTGAAAGTGCCCTATTCAGATTCATTGATGTTATTTTCTTATTGAACGAAGATGTTGGATTTTGAAACATCTGAGTGTGAAAGCTGATAAATAATGGTTGCAGTGGTACTCAGTTCTCAATTGTCCATCACTCTGTGTTTTGAAGTGCCTTCAGTTATGGCTTTATTACTTTGTTAAAGCAGCCTTTGCTGTTCTGTTTGCACTTTGCAAGCAGAAACAAGGCAGCTCATCCTGGGACCCTTGGGAAGTTCATTTTTAGTGCAATTTAACCTTCCATTGCCCAAATCTACAAGTACTGTGGCATTTCACATTTTTTTCCATTAACTCTACAGTCTTGGTAAGAAATGGCCAAATGATGATGGGCAGAGTATAAATTCCTGTGGTTTGGGGGTCATTCTAATGCCTTCTTTCCATCAGTCCTCTAAATAAATGTGTGTGTGTGTATTTTTTCTTTTAGAGAATCCTCAAGATAACTGCAGTCTTTGAACATACCAGTCCAGCAATGTGATGTAAAAGTACTGACACAAACCTGAGATATCTGGAAATTTATCAGAGCCTTGAAAGTGAAGACTAGCAGAATAAATAGGACTCATTATCTAGGCTTTCTATCACCAATTCCTTTATTTTTAAAATTTTATTAAGATATCTGTATCCTACCACTGCATGCCAAAAAATCTTGAACCAGCTCACAGTCTAACACTGAAAACACAACACTGGGTCCTGAACCCAATTGTTAGTCCCAAAGAGAGGAGACTCAATGAATCAATGGCAAATGTTTAGGTCCAATGAGTTTTTTCTAGTTAAGACTAAGAATTGTGTTTGGGGCAATAAACCAACAATAAAAATGAAAATAAAGACATAACTTTTTTTCTTAGAAAGTACTTTTAGCAGTGGGCCTTCAGTAGTTCAGACACTGGGTCTTTTCATACTACACATTCATAACACTATGATTCCACTTTAACTGCCAGCAGGACATCCCAGGAATTCTGGGATTTGCAGTTTATGGAAGGTTAGACAGAATTCTCAGTCAGGGAGCTCTAGAGCCTCACCAAACTACAAACATCAGGATTCCAGAGGATGGAACCAGTTATGGATGAATCATAAGGCTACAATTATGTAGTATGAAAGGGCCTGCTGGAAACTTTTCAAAACCATTTGAGTGAGTAAATCTTAAATCATATCATAGTAACCGGGATGTCAGCCTGGTTGAATACAACAGCATTTTATCTTATGACTAAAGATGCACAGGATTGTGTTTACCTTCAGATGCTGTTGGATTGTACTTTCAGATGCTGTTGGATCCTCTTAGCCCTAGCAAGAATGGTCAGTGATGAGCTGCAGTCTTATTATATCTGGAGTGTCACCACAGTTATGTAGCCCTGAATTACATGTTACTGTTTTCTAACCAGCTTACTTATACTTTACATGGTAAACAGTCCCAGAAATTCAGGATTGGAAAAAAAATACTAGAACATATTAAAAAATGGTTGAAAAATATGTTTCTCGTGTATCAGGAAATGCTGATGAGGAAAATTCTGGATTGATGAGAATCTTCACAGTTTGGGGCTTATTCTGTGCCAAATTTGCACATGGTTTTTGTGTATGTAGAAAACTATTTTGGCACAGGAAAGCAGCATTTTCCACACAGAAAATATTTCTGAAGAGATGGGTGAAGCTTTCCCACATCCAAGAGAAAAGTATTACCAACCCTGCACAAATCTCCTTACAGTCTTTGGAGACTTTTCATTGTGAAAGTTTACAGGCATCTTAGGTACTCACCTTATTGACTTTAGAAAATGGAAACAGCCCTATATCTCATCTCAGGGGAAGGTCATGATTTCCTTGTTTAGAAGTGCATCAAACCCAATTCAGGTATCCAGTAAGTTAGTAGTTCAAACATGCAAAGAGAGGGAGTTATTGTTTCTGCCATCTCCTAAGTGTGGAGGGTAACAGATGGATTTGAAGGGAGTGTCCGCTTTCTGTGAAGGCTCTCTACATGACCTAGATATGGCAAATAGTCATCAAGGAGCCTCCACAGGTCATGGCTGTCCTCGTCACACTTCTCGGTTTCCACATGTAGAATGTGACAAAAGTTAACAACAGGAGGAGTGGGACTAATATGTTCCTATTCCTTACATGTTCTGTCCCACATTTGTACAATACTCGAATAAAAGAAGTTTTAAGAACAAAGAAACTAAGTGTTGTTGTTTTTTAATGGCAGTTTTTGTTAAGGCAACTTAGCTAGGCATTTAATAGAACTGGAGTGATGCCCCTGACACTCCACTTCAGCTTTCCCACAGGCAGCCGTACAATTGCTGCCAACCGAATTTCAATTTATTTTTAAGTATCTAGAAAAGTTAAGTCTTCCGGATGTGTTTTGTTAATGTGTTGACAGGTCAAAAGAAGGTACTTAGTTCAGTCTTACTTCTTCTGGGAATTCCACCATAGGTTTGCCCAATGCTGTATTAACCAATTTCTTGTGTTATTACTAATGCTGTAATAACATTTTCAAAGCCTTCAACTGTAATATGAGGGATGCAATACTCAGGGAGTATCACATGCCAATCAACTGAGAAGGCATAAGAGGGAAATGAGGAAAACAGTTTACAGTTTATATAAACTGTAACTTACATATGTGGGGAGGGAGCAGGGAGAGGAAAGAAAATGGAAAGGGCTTTAACTGGGCACTGTCAGAGTCACAAAAAGCTTCTCAGCCTGATAGGAGAATAGGAAATCAAGGTGTGAGGGTAATGTTGCACTCAAGACAGCCTAGTTTTGCCCTTATTGTGCACCAAACACTTGTCCATCCTTTAGGGGTATAAAGTTTCCCTTAAGGAAGCTGATCCTTCAAACATATCTTCCTGGATTTCCTGCCACATGTGGAAGATGGAGCACAAAACTATTTGAGTACCTTTACAATGAAGATACTTGCTTACCTCTGAATGTACAATTGGTAAATCCAAATTTTGATTACATCAACAATGAAAGGCCCAGTAAAATGACACTGAATCCTGAGACAAAAGCAATTAAAATGGTACATTTAGTTTATAAATAGGAGTGTGATGTACAATAGCACTAAAACATGAAAGATGGAAAGGTTGCTGTTCTCTGGGGCTTTCTAGTTCCCTCACAAGAGACACTTATGGTTCTCAATATGCCAATTCCCAGAGACACTGACATCATTGTTACTGGGGAAGGATTTATGACTTTAGCAGGTAGAACAGGTGTTGAAATGCTGGGTAGGAGAAACAGGAAAGATTATTCCATTTATCTCACCTGCTCAAAAATACAAGGCAATTGACTAGCAGCTAATGATGTATTAAAAAATCATTGGTCAAAGCTGCAGCATACAAAAGGACAGCCCAAGAACTGTCTGAGATCAGTGGGTGAACTGGACCACGTTGATCAATTCACAAAGAACAACTGTGCTTCCTTGAGAGAAAGGTGGGATACAGATAAACAAACAACAACAGCAGCAGCAACATGAGAAGGGAAGAGATATCAGCATAGCCTGAGGGAAGAAACTAGTGAAGGGAGCTCAAATTACAGAAACAGAAAGTGTGAACTGCTAGAAGAAGAGGACTCCAGAAGGAGATGAGAAGGAATTTTGGCCAGATGGTCAGATTAAGGCAGTGGCCCTTAAGCAGCAAAGCTTCAAGAGTTAGGGATTGAGCAACTTATTCCTCGTTGTGGTTTTATCCTTCACTCCTAACCAGACTTCAAGGAAAGATGGATTAAACCAGCCAAGTGAAGATAATTTGCCTTCAGGAACTGCAAGGACAATATAAGAGACAGCTGAGAGACTTTTTACAACTCTCTATTCTTCCAGTAAGTTTCTGACCAGAGGGAGAACTTCAGGTCATTTTGAGTGAGCTGACACTGAGGTGTGTTTGTGTATGTGTCTTCAAGTCACCTGTTGACTTATGGTGATCTCATGAATTTCATAGGATATTCTTAGTGAAGTAACCTTAGAGGTGGTTTTGCCAGTTCCTTCCTTGAAATATAGCCAATAGTACCTGGTATTCATTGGTGGTTTTCCATCCAAGTACTAACCAGATCTGACCCTGCTTAGCTTCCAATATCAGACAGGATTTGGTGCCTTACAACTGAAGTGGAAGAAGATAACTGGCAGCTAGGCTTTAAAAGGGAAATAAAGTAGAATAAACAACTGCTTCCTTAAAGAAAGAGTACCTTTCAAACAAGTAACCATTAAAGTATATTGACAACATTTAACTTTTTACAGAACTGAGCATCCTAAAGTAGTAAATTTAAGTCTCTTTGCCTATTTTCCCAGTTTCTGTAGCCTAGAAGCACAAATTGTGTTGTTATGTTGGTAAGAACTCGGTACGAATTACATTGTAGAAGTAGAAATTAAAGGATAAAAAAGAAGGTAGTGCTTTTCAATAAATCATCAAAATGTTTGTAGACGGGATTATAAGAAAATCTGTCCAGTCATCCACATCTGGTTGTTAGAGTGGTCCCTAGCCTCCATAGGCCTTTTCAATGAAATACCTTGCAAATGCTAGTGTGACAAATCGTATTTACCCTGTGTATCCTGCCATGTTAATACTGAATTAGGTTACCCGTCTTTTATTTCTGAAAGCCTCCTCATGTGGCAGGAATGGAAAATGTATTCATTTCCATGTTAGGAATAGTTGTGCTGATTGAATTTGGAGGATAATTTCCTTAGTACAGTTTTGAAGAATTTGCCCAAATTCATAAAGATATACAACAAACAGGAAAAAAAAATTGAGGTTTGCTCCTGTATTACCATCCATGTGCATTTATGAAAACTAATAACTGAGTATTTTGTTCTAACAAAGGTGTGACGTGCAGAGTGTTTATGTGGCTGCAAGCATTACGAGGATTCAGATTCAAAATTTATATCTGAAGCTGTATAACTGATCAACTTAGTCATGGGGTATTGTTTTTAATCCCTAGTGAGACAACTGAATATTGCAAACATGAACAGAGCTTGACAAATTAATTTTGGCTTTGGGCAGAAGATATGGGAAGAAGATCCTTACTGCCACTCCGGCTTTTGTGAATCCAAACACCTCAGTCTTTTCTGAAAGAAATATGAGGCATAGCTGTTGATGGAAGAGACAGGGAATAAAACTCATTGCTCTAAATTATGTTCATCTTTTCTCCTGTTTTCTACACAAAATACTCACAAGAGTTTATGCTGTTTATCTAAATTAGACCATTTATTTATCCAGGATTCTTCTGGACAGTTAATAAAAATGTTTGAACTGCAGTTATTCATCATATTTTCCTAAATACTGCTTCATTCACTATATGCTTTCCATTTGATATAATTAAACTGTGTTTCATAATTACTACCTTGCCTGCATGCTTTCTTTTGCAATGTTCTAGGCAGTTTCTTAAGGATGTTTATCCATAATCTCACTCCTTTTTTTCAATACCCACCTTTGGAGATGGGCAATTTTGTGTCAGTCTAACTTAAAGGTGATGACTAAAAGCAGAGTCTCTTTTCTGAAGCATACCAGAGTGCATGTAAGGCCATGGTGCAGACCCGTGAGAGCAGATGTCTGTGATAGGGATCTCCAAAGAGTTCAGTGGAGCTCTTTAAGCCTCAGGACTTCTCTTCCTCCAGGGCTGGATTTTTTCTGGATCTGCTCCAATGCATCAAACCATGAAAGGTAGCAGGAAATTGGGCTCTACGTCCAAGTTACTCACCCAAGAGTTTCAGGCCCTTTCCTGAGTGTGACAGCCACTAGTAAAGGGGTGGGAATCATACAGCCGTCCAGTTAATGTTGGGCTGCAAATCCAGCCAGCAAATACAATAGTGAGCTTTGCGAGACATAGAGTTTAATAACATCCTCCACCTACATTCTAGTGTTTGAACCATTGGTAGCCATCATGCCGAGGGACAGAGCTGTTGTTCATATATGTAGGGTTTAGAAGGGGTTGAATTTTGGCCTTCTATGATTTTGGTCTTATTGATTTAGAGCGATCTATTGCTTTTGAAATGAATGAATGAATGAATGAATGAATGAATGAATGAATGAATGAATGATGCAAGACTACAAAGCACCAGAGCAATATTATGGCCTGTTTTTAATAAAGTGGCTGGTAAACTTACGTCTTCTGTTTAAAAACCTGGTAGATCTTTTCTTTAAAAACAGGGATGTGATTTTTGGGGGGGGGATGCACAATGGTTTGGATTCATACTTAAGCCCTATTAAGGTGTTCATTTCTGCATGTGATTAGAAAGGCCATGGGAGCACCCTCCAGTCTTACCCCCTTCACCCATAATTTCTCCATCAGTGGTGTCTGGAGGCTTCCATGCCAGAGGGTTAGTGAATCTGCTCTAGATTTTAGTCTGAACTTGAAAGGAGCTACCCAAGGTGTTGAAGTCCATCTCCAAAACAGGCTCAGAGCTTCAGACTGCTCCCTTGAAGTCTGTACTAAAACTAGGAATTGGTTCACTGCCCCACTGACATAAAAAAGGAGTTTGGCCCAACATGATTACAAGGTACTACATGGCTAGAAAGCCTGCTGAGGCTTCATTTGAAAATGGTTACAGTTCTTTTTCAGACCTTCCTTGCTAGCATACAATTCTGCCTCCATCTACTCGTGTACAAATGCACCAATAAGGATTTGGTCATACTTACAGTAGGCCAACTGAAATCGAAGGGATTTAAATTAATTGTGATGGACATAAGTCCCATTGATTATATACCTACAGCTCTAAGTATGACTAAATAGTGATCCAATCCATTACTTTTGTTCAGTAAGAAAAAAATAATAATGCAGTATTAATGTAATTCCCCCCCCCCCAAGGTAGAACACCCCTAATTCATTTCCTGCCATCTCCAGTTTAAAAAAAGGGACAGGTGATGGAAAAGTCTCTGTCTACTCCTGGCAAGAACCACTCATTGCTGGCCAGACAATATTGGATTAGATTGACACAGTCTGAGCTGGTATGAGAGATATCCAGGGTACTCTTAAATATTGAGGTTGGGTGGTGTTCCAAAACCCATACAAATCCTATAAATCTATCACAAAACCAGGATAGGAAAAATAAGGATCTAAATCGCATTGCTCATCCTGACTAGCAGAGACCCATTGATTCAATTACCAAACGGTAAGTCAACACTTAAATAGACCACATTGATTCAAGGGCTCTAATCTAGATGGGACTAGGTATTAGGTATAGACCAATGGATTTCCATAGTCAATGTAGAATCAGGCCCAAAGTATACCTTCATGGTTAGCTTGTCAATCTGCAGCTTGCATCTCCCCACACGTCTCTGTAGTCCCATATGACTGAAACACCACGTGACATTCCAGCTGCTTTTTCTCCACTGTTTGCCATGTGGGCTGTTGCAATTCTATTGCATTACGTTCTGACCCCCCCTTCCATACGCAGACTGCTTGTTTGTGCATAAAAATAAGGAGAATTGCATTTGGTCTGTATTTTTAAGTATGGCAACCTTATTCACAATTCCTGGGCTAATGTGTAGATTGGAACATTTGTATATTATCTTCACATCAGTACATTTATCTGGATTTTGCTCTTTAGTTCGCAGTTCAAAAGCAGTGTACAAAAATATGTATGTTAGGGAAAGTTGCATGCAAAAACTTTAACACTAATGCAAACTGAATACAACACATAACTATATACTAAAAACTGCTTATGTAAGCAAACACTGAGGCCATTTCCACACTAGACTGTTATAGTGCTATTATTCCACTTTCAACATCCTATGGAATCCTGGGGATTGCGGTTTAGGGAGGGGTCTCAATAGCACTATAACAGTCTAGTGTGGAAATGGCCTAAGACAAAGGATGTGTGTGTTGCAAGGGGCCTGTGAAAGAGAGAGGCGTAGGATAGGACATGGGGGGGTGCAATGTCCACATGTAGATACAAAGGGGGTCACAGAGGTAAAAAGTCTGAGAACCACTTTGTAAGAGGAAGAAGCATAGTGGAAAAAGCCTTAGAAATAGGGCAGGACTCTCTTATGTCTCTCCTTTCTCCATGTCCCTCTCTGATTAATATACCATGCATGAAATAATAAATGGGTCTGTGATGGTGTATCAACCATGAGATAATAAAGGGCAATGTGATGAATTCAAATAAGCTATTTAACATTACACAGTGATATTTTAAGTCTAGTCTTTATTCTCTGGCATCAAGATAAATCATAACTCTGCACAACTTTGCTGTAACTGTACCTCCTGATAACAGAAACCAGAGACACCATGTCCAAAGATAAGCATAATTAAAACAAAAACAAAAACAAAAGCCCTTGTTATTTTGGCTTCTTGGGGAATCTGTGACTTTGTTCTGTTTGACTTGAAAATGCTGCATTAAAACATAATGTGTTGTTAGAACTGGGTTGTGTCCTTATGGTATTGTATTATAAATAGGAAGGTTAACAGTGTTTGATTATTGTGAAGGACAGAAAGGTGCATCCACTGGGGTACCAACTCTGTTAGAAGAGCGCAAGACACCCAGTAGCAAAGATATGGACGAATATGGTTGCTGAAGCTACTTCCTTATTAGTAATGATCCCTAACTGATGCATCCTATGTCTCTGTGGAAATGGAAGCATCCCTCCACATTTGCAGGTTTAACTTTCATGGATTTGATTATCGGTGAGTTTTGCCAATCCTTCTCCCCATCCACACCTCAAGCTCTTCTTTTCTGTAGGAACCTTCCCTCTTGGCTGCTCTGATCAGATCTGCCAGGACTTAAAAGAAACACCTTTGATCCTCCTCCTCCTCCTCCTCCTCCTCCTCCTCCACTAGCCACTGCTGGCCAGCTAAAGATGGCTTGCGCCCTGATTACTCAGCACCACAAACCCTCTCCTGATGCCCCTCTACACCAAAAGGAGAAAGGTGAGAGAAAGGAAGTACAGAGCCACCATGCCAAGCCACCCCGTCCCCTCTCCTTGATTCAGACCCTGGGTGCCCACTCTGCCTTGCCCGCCTCCCACAGACACAACATTTTGATATTTGTGGGTTTTCCACTTTTGTGGGGGTCTTGTACCCCTAATCTCAGTAAATGTGGAGAGTCAACTGTATATGGAATCATATAGAAGGATGGAATCAAGCATGCAGTCCCTTCACCACTGCTTCCACCCTCCTAGAGTGATGAGGTAGTAACATGGAGGCTTCCCAAGTGGTCTGGTCTTCCTCCACAATTCTGCCATTTCACCACTGCTGGTGTGGCAGCGAGGGGAGAAAAACAAGAAGGACAGTCATCCCATTAGTGTAGCACAGGGATGAGCCCACTGTAGTCCTCCAGAAGTGATGTGAAGTGTAACATTTGGAGAGCCACAGTTGCAATTGCTCACTGCAACTCTCTTTTGCTGCCATTATTGTTGTTGTTGTTATTGTTATTAATTTATACTCCACCTTTCTTCCAAAAATGGGAATCAAGACAGCTAACAACATATTTAAAAAACAATACAGATTAAAAACTATACAAAAACTTCGTTAAAAGTATAAATATAAAAGTTATGTTAGAAGAAACTGAACAATTCATAACGTTAAAACATTTAACATTAAAACATTACAATTCATTAAAAGGCAATACAAATCCTAAAATGACATGACACATCATTAAAAGCCCATCCCATCCAGTTTCTAAAAGCCTGGTGGCACAAGAATGTTTTCAGTTGTCAATGAAAGGAGAGCAAGGAGGGAGCCACCTGGCCTGGGGGAGAATTCTAAAGCGGGAGCAACCACTGGGAAGGCCTTTTCTCTTGGACCCACCACTTGAGAAGATGGTGAGACAGAGGGAAAGGCTTCTCCAGATGATCTTAGAGCTCTAATGGGCTCATAAAGGGAGGTATGATTCTTCAGATAGCCTGTACTCAAGCTGTATGGGGCTTTATAGGTCGTCACCAGCATTTTGAATGGTGCCTGGAAATGGACTGGCAGCCAGTGGAGCCGTTGCAACAAGGGAACTGTATGGTTGATGGGATGATATCTGGAGGAGCACAAGTCTCCCATCCTGCCTTCATGGTTACTCTTGCTTTTGCAGTCACTCCAACACTGTTAACAGTGTCTCCTCATGTAGGAGCTCTTAGAGGTCCTCTTACCAAAGTGGAAATCAACTTAAAAGAACTAGGCAGTCAACAGGATATTGAATACAGTGGGCCCGTATATACTGGGTTTCTGTTACAGGAACCCCCATGAATACCAGAAATTGTGAATGCTCACATCCCAATATATTCAATGGTAGAGACATGCACGTAGATGCTTTGGTACATTGCTGCCATTTTAGATATAGGACATGATGCTCTGTGGTCACTTGAGAGCCGTTTCTGCACTACAGTGTTATAGTGCTATTATTCCACTTCCAACATCCTATGGAATCCTGGGGTTTGCAGTTTAGGGAGGGACCTTTAGAATTCTCAACCTGAGAGCTCTTTGGTCTCACTAAACTACAAACCCCAGAATTCCACAGGATGTTGAAAGTGGAATAATACCATTATTAAGAGTGTAGTGTGGAAATAGTCAAAGTCAAGGATCTGGTAAGGCAAGGTAGGCCCATTGTACGATTATATGTAGTCACTCAATGCGGATTAAATGGAGGCCGTAGGGGTAATGTCAAGGGGTAATGTTGAAACTTTGCTTCCCTCCTCTCATTCTTTGGCAGTATGCACAAATCCAAGTGCCAGACACTTGTGCAGACACTTGTTTCAGCATAAATCATAGGTGGTCCCTGTAGAGTTTTCTAGTGCTTGGAAAGAAAAATGCAAAAGAGATGAGACATGAGAAAGCTGCTCTGAAGATTTCCAAACCTGATCTTTTTTCCAGGAATCCATTTAACATGGCATTCACATAGCTCCAAGAAACAGAAAAGGGACCTGACCTCCCAAAATAACGGAGACAGAAAGAATATTGAAAAATAGTTGACAAAAGTTTTCTGGAGTGTGAGAAACCCTGATTAAAAGAATCTTGCACTCAGAAGAATCTTTGCTGTTCAGAATTTATTCTGCACAAAAGCCACACATGATTTTGGGGAGCAGAAAACAACATTTTCTGAACAAGAAACAGTACAGAAAATGCTATTTCCTGTACAGAAAGTGCGGAAGTTTTT
This sequence comes from Cyclura pinguis, assembly GCA_030412105.1. Lineage (NCBI taxonomy): Eukaryota > Metazoa > Chordata > Lepidosauria > Squamata > Iguanidae > Cyclura > Cyclura pinguis. The sequence continues at coordinate 128,887,537 of CM059599.1, forward strand.
TCTGTGCAGAAAATACTGCTTTCTGTACAAAGCAGAAAGCATGGAGTCCCCTCTTCCACGTAGTAATTTTTATATCCCACATTGTGAACAGTTTTTTGAAAACTAGATAGTCTAGTCCTCAGAGATTTTTGTAGCAGCTTTCTATACCATAAGACATAATAAAGAGATTAAATGAACATACTTAAGAAATGGGATTTCCATTCAGACCTCAGAAAAATTACTTTTTTGGTCTACCACTCCCAGAAGGCAGTGATCATGACTAAGATATTCTGAGACTTACTGTCTGAAAAGTAAGTTTTGGAAGCTCTAGCAGCATCTCTATGGCAAGCCTCTCTCTGCTCCCAAACTATGCATGGGCTTTGTATGTAGGGTGGCCCCACGCATGAGTTCTATGTGAGTTGTATGTAGAGTATCTCTGCCTGCCCTGCTGCGATGCTTTCCTTCCCCTGACTTCATTCATGCATGAACATGGAGAAGTGCCATTGCTACATTGCACAGGGGATGCTCAGACCACAAGAATGCAACAAGTCCTTTTCTTACAACACAATAGAATCCAAACCAGAACTAGCAACAACATGAGTAAAAGTCATGGGACCTCAATGTGGAAATGCTTAGAGAGTAAACACCTTTCCCTGTGGAGTAGTATCCCCATGTGTAAGGCTGAAAGAAATGTCACATGCATTATAAATCATTAGTAAGAACCACTGAGATTTGGTTTCACCACCTGTTTTATGATAATGATGAATAAGAGGGATGGACGATTCAAAATAGTTAAGATCTTAAGGTCTAAAATATCTTAACCTGAGGAGGAATCCTACTCCCTGAATTCATCCAAAGTGAAGCTATACAGTATGTTGTTGATAGTGCCAAGAACTTGGGGATGGGGCTTCAGTGGCCAATGTTACAGGAAGGGACTATAGGTCAGTAGTACAGCACATGCTTTAAAAACAGAAGGCTCTAGTTTTAATGATTCCAGGCATCTTCATAAAGGGCTAGGAAGAATGTAGGTTGAAACTCTGGAGAACTTGTCAGGCTTTGCAGTGGGCCCCTCCTGGTGTGTGGACTTTGGAAGGTACTGGACAATCCCAACCCTTATGCCTACCCCAGAAATCATAATTTGAAAAGCCATATTCAGGCAATATCTTTATCCAGGCCAATCCAAAGTTTATAAAATAGTGTGCAAGCTTTTAATTCTTCACAACTCATCCTCAGGCTACATTTTTTAACAAAGCAAAATTTTAGGAAGGGAGAAAGTACTGGAAGTATTGATCCCAGCTGATTTTGAAGGTTCTAGAAAATAAATTAGTAGTTTAGAAGATAATATTTTATGGGCTCATTCTTCTTTGGTTGTTTGCATTTGTTTGAGACTAATGTATAAAATTGCTACTAATTATCTGACTGTACAGACATACCCTCAAGACAAATTCCAAGTCATTCAATCAAAATGTCATTAAACCTAAATCAAAATGTATCCTTCTCATCCACAGTCAATTTCCAAACAAGTTTCCACTCAAGCAAGTTTCCCTGAAAGTGTTTGAACAAGATATTTTAATACGATATTTTAATGGCAAATTGCATACTCAGAAAAAATGCTAATGTGCCATGCTGAAAGGTCAAATAACTAAACCTGATATGAATGTGTGAGATAAGGGATTCCCCAAAAGAGCAGTTAACTCAACAAAGTAGCTTTAGTCTGCTGAAATGCTGGCAATTATTTCAATAAAAAACAAACAGATAAGGAAGGATGAAGTCATCTGCTGAGTCTAGTGCTGATTACTTTCTGAATGGGTATGCCTGTTTTGAGCTGGTCCAGAGACAACTGGATAAAACAATAGCTGCAGGGTTTTTTTTAAAGAGAGAAATGAGAAAGCTTTATAGTGCCTTCTTGAATTTTGTCATGCATCCATACCCTTCCATATACCCCATGCAAGGATAGTGGGCAGTGGGAAAACCTGGTGGATAGGACAAAGATGTTTTAAGACCAATGTATTTTCCCCACTACAGAATTATAGCTCTACAGTTCAGTACTGCCATGGCTGTAGCACCCTATGGAATCTTGAGTTTGTAGCTTGTTGAGGCACCAGAGGAACTCTCTGACTGAGAATTGTAAAGACACTATCCCTAAATGGCAAATCCTAGGATTCCACAGAACCATGGTAGTTAAAGTGGAATCAAGAGTGCTATGATTGTATCATGGGAAAGAACTCAAAGGCCATTTCCACATGACGTCATTATCTTGCAACAGCAGCAGGTTTTCTCTGGTCCAGGAACCATGCTACCAATACAACATTATTGCTATCCAGCTGCTATCCCATCCCCAAGCACTGTAAAACTGCCTTACAGCATTTCCAGAAAAGAAATCTGTTAAGAACCTCCTTTAGCACTTCAATCCCATCAGTTGGCTCAGTGCAGTACCATGACAGCACTTGTTAGCTCTTCCTGTCCTCCAGGATCCAGAAGTAGGCGGGGTGTGGATGTGCCCAGCTTGTCCCTCCCTCAGCTACACCCATGGTGTGGTAACTTTGAAATATACCATCTCTGTGTTTATTTTAAATTTCTCCTTTGAGTAAAAACTTATTTTTTAAATACATTTTTAATCATTATAGTGCAAAAGAGCAATAATGTACTGGAATGTCATGCTGTTACAACATTGCAGCGCTAGTACAGTTTCCAACACCCCTCCCCGAAAAAAACCCAGTCAGGAGCAGTAGGGCAGGGTGAAGATGGGGAAAGGGAGTGGCCAAAGTTATGCTGTAGCATGGAAGGAACACTGGTGGCAATACTGCTACTTGTCTACTTAAGGCAGAAGGGTGAGGAAGAGAACACTTCTAACCTGCTACCATCGTGTGAATGGCAATGCTGAGACTGTAACGGAAGAACACACTAATGGGCTATGGTGCGGAAAGGCCCTTAGTTAAAGCAGTAACTGTCAGAGTCCAACTCCCTGCCTGTGCCTCTCTGCCAGCAAGGGAGGGGAGGTGAAGGTACTTGCCCAAGAGGAGGACGAGGCAGTGGGGATTGTCCAATACAAACAACAAGTGGAAACACTGAGCCAAGCCAAGTGAAGGTCAAATCCAAAAGGTCCAGAAAACCAAAAGTCCATCCAGAGGGGTTGAGGGAGCCAGAACACAAGGGTCGTGAGGGTTTGCGTAGTAATTTGCTACAAGCAAACAGCAAGCCATGCTGACAGACTTAAATAGCCACTGAAAACAGGTATTACTTGTCATTGTTCTGTTTCCTTAATCTAGCTAAAGCGGTTTCCCTCTGAGCTGTTCGTTTCAGTCTCCTCCGTGATTGGGAGCTAGGGGGCACAGGTGAATGTAATTCATCAAAATCACTGCTGGTTCCTTCTCCCTCTGGAGCTGGTTGGGGCAACTCTGCCTCTGCTTGTCTTTCAACTGATGGGGATGTTTGCAAGCTGGTTTGGTCAATCACTGGCTCTGTTCTTGGCATAATCAGTTACTCGTTGACCTCAGAGCCGTCATCTATCACAGTAACCCTTTTTACCAGTTTACCAGTTTTCCTTTGGCTCATCCATCATTGGGTGGGCCAATGACATTCCAAATAACTTCTCTAACCTTCTGTAGACAATCTCTTTAAAACTGGATATGTCCCTGGACTAAAACCAGTTTTTCACCCTACGGGAACTCTTCTGCTGAAGAGTGGTCATACCAACCAATACATTTTCCTCTTTTCTAATGAATGTGCATGCCTTTCTTCTTGAAAATGTAAGTCTTTAACATTGGCCTTTTCTGCACGATGATGCTCTTGCGCTGTCCTGTCATAATACTGGCAGTGCCTCTGCCAGGAAAGGTCAGCTACAGTGAATTCATTAGATTACAATATGTATAACTCCATGCACATCCATAAAAGCAAGTATTGGATGGAAATACCACTGACGGACTGAAGCCACATAGCTCTTTTACTCTATATTATCAAGCCTATATATTGGTACTCTGCCACAAGGTGGAGATCACTATTTTAAGTGTGTGTATAGGGACACCCTTTTTTTCCTCCAGTCTGGCACCCTTCACATATTCTGGGCTATACCTCCAATAGTCCTTAACCATTGACAATGCTGGCAAGAGCAGATGAGAGTCATAATCCAAAACATCTGGGGAACACCTCACTGAGGGAAGTCTTAGATATGTCATATATAACATTTATCGTGAGAAGTTTGTTAGAAAACTTTAGTCCCTGCAAGAAAATGGCATGTGGCACTAATGGATATTATTCCCAAAAAACCATATAAATTTAGGCTATGTATCCACTTGTTTATAGAACATATAATATCCACATAGGGACCACATTGTTGCTCCTTCCTTTTCCTGGGAAAAAAGCAATAAAATAAGTACAAGGAAATTTCATGTTCTGTGATTATTTTAGCACTAGGGTTAAAATGTTTTCCAGACATTGGTTTTACATTGATTTTGAAATCTGCCAGAGAGCAGAACAATTTACCTTGCATCTTTTTTAAAAAAAGCTTTCCCTGGAGATTTGTGAGTTGCACACCACCACCTCCCACCCACACATTTTTCTGAGTCCCTACAAGGCAAATAATGCTTTCAGATGCCTTGGGATGGACCATGATTTGCCCTCTAAATGTAATGCATCCTTACCTCTGAAGTAGATTTTTTTTTAACTCTTGGGGTTCATGAATGAAGTTTGATAGTAGATTGAACTCAGCAGTTCATTTAATGATGTAGCATGAGATAGATTGGGAGCCAGCATGGTGTAGTGGGTTTGAGCATCGGACTGTGACTCTGGAGTCCAGGGTTCAATTCCCCACTCAGCCATGGAAATCCACAGAGTGACCTTGGCAGATCATGTACTTTTAGCCCCAGAAAACCCTGTGATAACCTTAGGGTTACCATGAGTTGAAAATGACTTGAATGACTTGAAGCCATACAACAACAACAACAACAACAACAAACCAGACAGACTCGGGCTTGGAAGTCCAGGGTTCAACCCTGAACAAGCATTTAAACCACCTTTGTTGTTGTTTTGCGCCTTCAGGTTGTTTCTGACTTATGGTGACCCTAGGGTGAACCTATTATGAGGTTTTTTTGGCAAGATTTGTTCAGGAATGTTTGCCTTTGCCTTTCTCTGAGGCTCAGAGAGTGTGATTTACCTGTGGTGACACAGTGGGTTTTCATGGCCTGGCAGGGATTTAAACCCTGGTCTCCAGTTCAACACACAAACCACTACACCACCATGGCTCCTTAAACAAACTGTATAAAAACTTGAAAAAGAGAAATTTGCAGCAGCACCAATTGAGCAACAAAAGATTATGGCAATCATATAAACTCAGCAATAAGGAGCAAGCACCAATTCCAAATTATGTAGGTCACCCTGTCCTTTTGTATCTTATCCTGTTTCTAGGTATTTTCTTATCAGAACATGTTAAGATGTTTCCTACTCCCCAGGATTTCACAGACAAAAACTGGGACATGGGGTGCTGAGCAACATCAGGATCTGGCCAAAATAATTAATGGGGAAGAAAACAAAAGCTAGGAAAGAATTCAGCAGTTTGGTTTTGACTGAACTTACTAGGAAGGGGAAGATTCCATTCCCCCTCTCCTCTCCCTACTGCTGAGTTAATTGAATGCAAGCTACTTTTGTACTTTTTATTGTTTGCTGAAACTGAAGTAAACTGAGGACAAAAAGAGAAAATGGGAGAATGAGAAAGAAACTGGAACACTGTAAAAGCAGCTGAGAAAGTGGGATGACAAGGGATCCATCATTACTGTCCATGACAAATTGAGACTGCTGGAAGGGTATGTGTTTTGGAACATGGCTCAGAATGATTTGTACATATTTAACTTAACTTTGAATCACTGGGAACTTACAACATCTTCTATGTATAAGCACACTGTTTTCTTCACTATGGCTCTACCTCATTTAAGTCTTATGGTCACTTTCTGACTTGTCTCTACCTCCTGACCACAGCGTTCCTGTCAATCATTTCTTCCAGTCAGCTATATCCATCTCCAGAATACTGTAAGCAGAGTTTGAAAGCAATGGCCTAAAAGTGGGATAGCTATCTGGCTTAAAAGTAGTTTAACTATCTCTTCTGGTTAAGGAGGATATAACAATATCATACTTCAGAAGGAACAGATAGAGATTCACTAGAAATTCCAACTAAAATGGACTAAAATGTAAATCAAAGGGATTTACATAAATGTTGATTCACCATTCAACAGACAATTCAATTGGTCTTCTCTAGAGTTGAGATTACCAATACAATTTAGGTTTGTGAATGGGAACAAAGTTACTTTATTTCTATAAAGACTAAGCATTTCTAGTAACTTTAAAAAGTTACCTTTAAAGGCCAATTTAAGAGGCATGTTGAGTGGGATTTTTCAGCTTTTATGTCATTTGATCTTAAGAGTTGTCCTCCCCAAAAGTCATGGGAAGTAGAATAAAGCAAACATAATGGGTTAGACAATATGCCACTCTTTAACAAATTTACAAGGAATAAATATAGCAAATTAGTTTTTTAAACCTATGAACAATGAGCATTACAGTGAAATTTGCCAGAGATAATATACTACCTCTCTTTATAAAGGTAGCAAATTATACATATAGAAGACCACACGAATTAAAATGGCCACCATGTATGTTCTCGTTTTTTGTGGTTATTCTCAAAGTTATTTATTGCTCTTCTCGTTCCTTTATACAATTATTCCCAGCCAGGGGGATGCCAGTGGGAAATACTTTGGAAAATTTAAGTACAGGGAGAGGCATATCTGCAGGTCTTTCTACAATTGCAGAAGCAGTTCTTGGCACACAGGACAAAAACAGTGCCCTCACATAATGCATGGGACCTGCAGCCAACAGCATGGGAACAAATTTTCATGGAAAATGGAAAAAAAAAAAACCCTGTGAACTAGATTATCTGACATAAAATATTTCATTCTCTATTAATCATATCCGTACAAGGTAGGGGTGGACAAAATATGGCCTATGGGCTACATGCAGCTCCATAGAGATTTTGTGACCTCCAGGGCTCCCCTCTGTGGTGCAAATGGTCATTTTTACCATGTATATTACCCACAGTTATTCTACCCTGTATGTGTGTGCATATGTGTCTTCAAGTCACCTAACAAGAAGAGAGGAAAAGCCTTTTTTTTTATAAGTAGACAGGAAGTGACAAGGCAATTTTCATAAGTTACTGCCTCCTTATGGTCACTTCCTATAGACAAAGGCCTCACCTAGGCCTATAATGCCCCAGTGGACTCCAAGACATGGGAAAAAATGCCCTAGAGGAAGTGGGGGGGGGGCATCTGGAGACAAAACCAAAAAAAATCTTTAGATGTTGTTCTTCAGTGGTTGTGTATGGCCCTGCAGTATCTCCTGGGAAGGATGCAAATACAGCTCCCCAAATTCCTTGCCCCCAACATCCAGTGTTGCTCTAGCGTTTGCATGCTAATACGGTGGAAGTTTTTTTCTTCTCCCTTCCATCCTGCAGATCTTCACACCATCCAGAAGCTTGGTTTGGTGGACTTCCAGTGCTGAGCAGAAAACATGGGAAGTTGTAGAAAAGAAGAGAGAATACTCACCTCCCAGTTCCTGGTGGAAGTAGTTCTGGCCATAGAATGATCCCGTTACATCCCATCCAGAGCTTTGATTTTTGAAAACCCCAACAAAAAATAATATGAAAATGATATTGGCATTATATGTAAACCAGCTAGTCTGTGGTTTATGCTTCAAAAAAAAAAAATCAGGCACTGTAAACACATCTTCTCAAGTGCAAAGTGTTTCTCTTTTAATTCAGATTTGCAATAAAATTAAAAGTGCTTTCAAAGTTAAGACTTATTGTTATATCACCTTGTTAGTTCTGAAGCTCCTCATTAGCAGGACTTTTTTGTTGTAGTCTCTATGGCAAATAAAGAAAGCAGATTAAAACAGCTACACTCTCCAAGGCATTCATGTTCATTATTTTGCTTTTGTGAGAAACAGTATTCCCGTAGTTGAATTGAAATATAAGATATATGATAAAAGCAGATTACAGTGCTAATTCTGTACAGAAACAATGACTGCTGTAGAGTCCACATCATCATAGAGACTCATTAATCTATACACAGATACTCATTAGATTGTGAAGTTAGTGTGAAAGGTATAATGTCAGAAAAAAAAAACCCCACTAACTAGATTGTGAAGCTAGTGTAAAAGGTATGATGTCAGGAACAAAAAAAGCAACTGCAAACAGATTTGTGGAAAGATGGTAAAATCTGGAATAATCCCATTTATTGTTCAAAACACAGCCAATTTGAAGTAGAATTGGTTTAAGGAACAGAATTAGACCCATGCCCTCTTCTTCATATTGCATTAGCACTTCTAATTGCTAAGGCAGCATAATCCACTAAACCTACTTTGTAGACTTATCTAAATCTTCTTTAGATATTTTTAGAACCTGTTTAATGAGTGAGGTCAGATACATAATAAAGGAAGCATCAATACAATAGCCACAAGACGCCACAAGAAGAAAGTGTCATTTTTTGGGCTGTGCTGAATGTTTGGCAATAAACATTTTCAGCATGTACATGAGAATCTTGATAGAGGCCATCCACTCCCATAAAGACCCTTGTTACATTTTCAGATACTTACATTTTCACGGCGACTCACTGTAACACCATTTGACAGGAGCTTTGTTATCACTTCCTGGTTCCAAAAAAAGTCCCCTGTTTTCTGTAACAGTGACACTGTCACTGCCCAATCACCCTTACTCTGCATTGGAGGCTATCAATATAACTATCACAGCTGGTTGGTTGTATGTCACAAGTTACCCCTGAAAGTGTGTCAGCGTGCATTGTTGCTGTTTAACCTTGTTTTGCAGCCTCTCAGAAAATTCTGGAAAGCAGGCACATTTCACAGGGGAACAAAACCACTGCAAAATCCACTCCCTCATCCATTTCTGCTTGACCCTAGTATTTTGGCATACTCCAACTCATGAGTAGATTTCTAGTAACAATTTTTAGTTCTAAGTGGTTGGCTGTTGTATGTTTTTAAGTCATTTCTAACTTATGGCAACCCTAAGACAAACCTATCATGGGGTTTTCTGGGCCTGAGAGCATGTGATGCACCCAAGGTCACCAGTGGGTTTCCATGGCTGAGTGGGGAATCGAATTCTTGTCTCCAGAGTTGCAGTCCAGTGCTCAAACCACTACACCATGCCGACACTTATATGTAAATAGCCCAACAAAGACTACAACCTGAATTTGCATAATTAAATAGGAAATTGTTTATTTCATTTTATTTGTATACTGCTTTTCTTTCAGAGGGGAACCCAAGGTGGCTCTTAGAGAGAGTCAGTTAAAAAAAAACCTCCAAATAAAAGTTAAAAACAATTACAATCAGGACATAAAGCAGTATAAAATCATTTAAAGACATACAAAAGTTTAAAAAGATAAACAGAACATCCCAATAAGAGGCTGCACTACTTGTACATTAAAAGCCTGCTTAAACAAAAAGTCTTTGTCTGCCAGCAAAAGGAGAACAAGCAAGGGACCAGCATAGCATCCTGTGGAAGGGAGTTCCAGAGGACAGAAGGAGCCACTGAGAAGGCCTTTCTTGCATCCTCACCAAGCAAGGACCGAGTAAGAAGCAGCATGGGAAATGGGAATTTTGCTTTAGCAGGGAGAATAAATAATAAACAGCCTCAGATATACAGACTAAAAAGTTTTCTGGAAAGATATAGTATTTCACTGTCTAATCAAATCATAATTTAATATCAGCTTATTAGCTGAGAGTCAATAGGATTTACACACCATTGGTGGAGAGTAAATCTCTACCAGCAGCCCTATGCTGGTGCTTGGGCTGAGGGGGAGGTATGATGCTTCTGCTAAGCTGCATGGCTGAGTCTCCTTCCCTTGTCACATCAGGACAGCAGGATTCTCCTGGGTGCAGTTTTACCTCCCTCTTGCCCCTGACTGACCATGAAGGTGAGCTCAGGATCCATTTGACTGTCCTTGCACACCCAGAGGAGGAAGAGAAACAGCTGTCACTCCCTGGCCAAGGGTGGAGGCTGTTTTTTTGTACTTGGTAGTACAAGAACTTCTGGGTAGCTCCTGGGTGCACCCCTGCAGCTGAGCAATGGCCAGGAGGGGAACAGGGTTTTCCTTGGGAGCCTCCAGTTGCCCTTCCAAACTCCAGGGAAAATGTTGCTTAAGGAGGTACAGGATAACTGCAAAATATATATGTTGGTATAAACAGCATGGGATTACATCAATGTAAGCCATCCATTCTGGTCAATGTCACATATGTTCAGTTTCCCTGAATGGTGGAAAGATTTACACTATTTTCTGCAGAAATGTAGAAGTTGAGCACAGGGGAGACACACAACTTAGTACTGCTCCACTGCCTCACAGCAGACCTAGACAGAGATGTCTGCACTCAAAGATGCTTTTAGTCTTTCCAAGCTTCTCTTTCTTTGTTTCATTCCAGTTTCTGGATTCCACAATCTGCTTCTTCTGCTATGTATATAGACACATGCAGATCACACCATCTTTTTATACAAACAGGTGTAGATTCCCACACCTTTATCTGGGAAGGAGGAAAGGTATGTTACCCCCAAATGGCTCTCACAATCCAGGTATGTCTCCAACAATTTCTAGCCATTCCAGGACATCTATCTGTATTTTTTTCTAATGATAACAAAATCAACTTGCTGTCCACATTTGGCTTTTGAAGATATGGACTTTTAAGCAGTTACTATAAACCTAATACCCCACTCTTGTCGAAGTCCAAAACTGATTCAGCATTGCTTTAAAATAAACCTATGAGACTATGAAGCTCTCTTGTCATGGATGGCATCTACTTTGTATACTGCTCTGATTAGAATGGCTTTTGAGAGCCTCAGGCAGGAGTCTTTCTGGTCATCTGCTACCCAAATCTTTTTAAACTGAAGATGCCAGAAATTGAATCTAGGACCTTTTACACTCCAAATATACCTTGTACAACTGACCATGGTCCTTCACCCCTAAACAGGATATTTTGCCATCCTAGGTATTTCCATTAATCTGATTTATAAAATTCAACTCCCTTTTTGTACCACATAGTAAGATTTGCTTGTTGTGAAGGATTGGAACAGATGATTTTGCTACCCTCCCTGCCATCTCTCATAACACTGCAAATAGCAACCAGATAATTTTAAACATGCATTAAAATAGGTCTGTATTCCTTAAGGCTCTTGCTCATTTTTAATTCTGTGCAATAAAGGGAAGAAAGAGGAAGTACCAACCAAAGAGTAATTAATAGGGAGCCATTAAGCAGATATGCCCAGGCAGGTCATGATCAAGGAAAGACAGAGTTCAAAGGGCTTCCCCTGCATCTCATTTTGCTATTCTCAAGAAAGGCCAGTGAAGGATGGATGTGAACAAATATATTACAGGAAGAATGGGAAATTGTCAGGTGAAAATAAGCAGACTGAGGAAAATAAAGTTATCAAAAAACAGTTGTAGTAGTTGTGGTAGGAGAAGCAGTAGGAGGAAGAGTAAGCATTCATATTTTTTCTGTTGACCTTTATGTCCTTGGAGTTCTCTTTTTGTTTGAAGAACCACAGCTGAAGAATTTGAGAAACCCCATTCTGCTTGATCTTAAAATAGAATTAAAGTCATTGCATAAAATTACCACAGTTTTGTTAATTGCATCCAGGGAATTTGATCAGTATTAATATTCAAACATCCAGCACAACCTAATTGGAATTATTTTTGTCTCACATAAATACGTATACACTCAGCCTTACTCCGCTGCCAAATTCTCAAACCTGGTTTAATGAGTTTCCCATCCAACCACACTTTTTCTTATCTGAAACAATGTAATAAACTTCAGAGGGAAAAAGATGTAAAATTTCATCTGAAAGCTGAAGTTCCTTAACAGTGACAATTAAAATGCAAGGTTGATTGGATTTCTTTCATCAGCATGTCCCCGACCAGGTTGGAGGACTGGTTAAACGACTGGCAGAAGGCTGCCTTGTAACCTCAACACCAGCAACAAGTCTACTATACAAATTCAGATATTTATCATTTTTTAAATGTAGAATACGATACAGATCTTCTGCACACATTTCATACTTGAACATTCAGTCATAAAAATATGCAAGAAAGAAGAAAATTTGTTTGGACTTCTCATGTAACTGCATAGAAGAGTCATTGGTTTTTCTATGCCCTTGAAAGTGCATTATATTTCTATGAAGATAGGGGTGTAGCTATGGGAAGGAGAAACAGAAAGGTATCAACCATAAGAATTCTGCCACTCATTCATGAAATTTTCCTTCAGCTTCCAAATTTCTAGCATCCCAGAGAGTGAGACACAGAAAATCCTTCACACCTAAATTTTGGGACTGAAGAAACTCTGATATTTGCTGTGTTTACATTCCCTTTGTAACACTGACCTCCCTTTTCTTTGGATTGCTGAACTTGATTCCTAAATGCTCAAGTGAACTTTTAAATTACTGCAGTAATAGAAATTTACTTAAAGAACATTTCGTTTGGGGAGGCAGAATGGGGCAATGCTCTCATTTTGTCTCCTGCCATTGTGGGAAGACAATATGAAATGTGTAGACACTCAACCAATAGAATGGAAGGATGGTACTGTGTTGATTGTTCTTTGCCGCATTTGCTGCTTGGGTCTTTGGCCCAAAACATGTGTGGGTTCTGTGGATAGGTTTCTATCGATGCATAAGTGTCAGGAGTTGGGCTAAAAGGTTTGATTTACCTCCCATTTCGAGCCTTGTTTATTCATGCATCTCACATCATAAAAGCAGAAGAGGAATCCTGCTGGATGAGGCAAAAGGCCTATTGTGGTCCAGCAGTCTGTTCCCAGAGTGGTCAGTTATGGTTATGGGAAGCCCATATCCAGAACATGAGCGCCTCTGCTTTTCCACTCATGTTCCACAGCAATTAAACAACACAGGTGCACTGCCTCTTAGTCTGGATATAATACATGTCCATTGTCACCTGAACAGGCTATCTGCCCATGTGAGAAAAATGCTAGCTTTTAAGTATTCCTTTATTCTAAAAAATTCATTGCAATATTTACATGAAAACATTAAACCCAGGGATGGTTTTGTGAATACAGTGTTAGTGGTGATAGTCCTATCTCTGAATGTTTTCATCGCCACAGCTAGCCTTAAAGATGCAAAGCAGAAACCAGATTCCCTACCCTCCCAACGTTCTACTCATTTGATGTCTTCCATCTTGCATCTATCTTTGGGCCAAGATGTTGTGCAGCTTCCCTTACAGTACAGCAGCTATTTCAAAACTTACAGAACAAGGAATAGGCAATGATTCTGTTTCAGATTTGGATCGTGGGACTATGCTTTTCTGAGAGCTTGGGAAAGTAACTTTTGGACTACAGTCCCCAGAATCCCTCAACAACATAGCCTTGGCATCTGTGTGGCTCAGCCTATGTATATCAGAATGGGAGATGTGATGTGTCAAATATAATTAATGTTGCAGTTTTGTTTGGCTGCTGATTTATGAATCTGGTTGACTAAACTTCATTAAAGCTGCAACAGTAAGCAAATATACATGGGGAGTGGGGAGAGTGAATGGGAGACTGTTCTGATACCCCACAAACTATTTTTGTTATATAGGGTTTTTCCTTAGGGGGGTTTCACTGCCTCAAAGCACAGAGAGGCATTATGTTGGCTCTGCGATCTGATCAAATTACTGCAAAAAGGTAAATCGTGCCGACCCATATTTTCTCTTGCTAGCATTTCCAGAGCTCAGTGAACTTAACATAGATACTATTACCCAGGAAGCTGAAATGAAACGTGAAGACACTCAGACAATAATAGCAATGGGATTAAAAGGAAGGCTTCAGTGCTGATATACTAACCACATGCTGTCCCCCCCGCCCAAACTGCAGTGAGAACAAATAAAGGTACATTAAAAGACATACTCTATAACATTTCACAGATGAAAACTGGGACATGTGGGGTTGAGCAAATACCCCGTATGTATGCATGCATGTACATAACATGATTAATATAATGTGATATAATATATCCTTTATAAAATCAAAACGCCTTTATGATATCTGCTCAAAATTCCACCTGACTTTCAGTCCGCTATATGAACTCTGTGTTCATACCTACCACTTCTGATCAACGCACATTCTGGTCTGGTCAATCCCAACTTCCCCACAACTTAACACTCATTTGACTAGTTGACCCAATCACAGCTTCTCAGCCCAAACTGCTCCACAGGATTGTTGTTAGGATAAACATGAGGTTGGGATAAGAAAATAATGTGCAATACTTTTAGGGCCAGGAGATAAATGGAATGGAATTAGATACAAAAGATATAGTAAGGAAAACCACACTTTTCATTTTAAAAATATATATTCTAATGGCCTTTTAGAATGTCAGAGACCACAGTCCAGTACATGTTTATGCGGAGGTGAGTCACACTGAATTCGTTGTGTATTATTGTGCTGTTCTTATGTGAAGATATGTATATGATTGCATTGTTAATGTAAAGGGAACATTGCTCTTCAGGGAAGAAAGAAAACTTTTTCAATGAAAGTATACCGAGAGTCCCCCCCCACCCCAGAGCAATGTTCCCTTTACATTAACAATGCAATCATGCACATACCTTCTCAGAAGAACAACACAATAATGCACAAAGTCCAGTGTGATTTGCTCCTGCATAAATGTGAACAGTAGGGATGGAAAGAATATTTTAAAAAATATTCAGAAAATGATCAGAAAATGTGTTTCTTGAGTTTCAAGAAATCCTGGTGAGAAAAATCCTGGACTGAAGAGAAGCTTCACAGTTCAGTACTTATTCCGTACAAAATTTGCATGTGACATTTTTATGACAAAAACAGCATTTTCAGAGCAAACATGATATTCCTGAGCAGAAAATGCTGGTTTCTGTGCAAATATGAGCAAATTTTGTGCAGAATAAGTCTGCAATCACAGTATTTTATATGCAGAAAACTGCAGTATCTACAAGGAAATATACCACATTCAAATTTTGGACAGAGCAAATTCTGAACTATAAAATAATCTTAAAAAATTGGACAGTTTTCAAAGACTCTTGCAGGAGGAAGAACATTGCTCAAATTACTTATTTTCTTTAAGACAGAAAATTAAGAATTACATCCCTAGTAGATAGTAAAATCTCCCTTCATATTTAACCACTGCAAGTTAGAGTTTCGTTCCTGTGACAGCCCTGGTACACAACCTGCAGCTCTGATACACACACAGGATTAGTAATTCAGAAAGAGAGAAGAAAACCAGTAAAAGCAAGCCTTAAACTATAAGTTTTATGCAAATCTCAAAAACAAACAAAATCAGAACTGAAGCAAAGAAGGAGAAAATTGAAAGCTAGAATGTTTCCCTGCAATATTAATTCTATTTTAGGAAAATTGGAGGTGGAGGACTATATGTCTGTGACAGATTGGGGAAGCACCTCATGTACAGTTCCAGGGGTGCTATAATGCAAAGGGCATCTCCTTAAGGAAAGTCTCTGTCAAGGTCAGAGACCTGGACGGCAAGCCAGCCCGGGGAAGAGAGTGGGAGAGCCAGCAAAGTCTAGCCAGGAGGAGACAAGCAAGCACTTACTCAAGGAAGTTCATTTACCAGAGTGCCAAGCGAAGCTGTAGTCAGAGTTCCAAAGCCAAGGGTCAAGAGTCCAGAGATCAATTCAAGGTATCAGAAACCAGGTGCTGGGAGCAAGGTACTGGCAAGAGGAGACTTGTAAGAAGTTTACCACAAGCAAATGGAAGCTTTCAGGCAGGCAGTTATATAGACCCAGGCACAGGTGTGTCTGGTCACCATTTCTTAAACTTAGCCAAGGAAGCCTCCCTTTGCACAGCCCTCTTGAGTCTCCGCCTTGATTGGGGGCTTATTGAACCAGGCTCCAGAGCCTCTTCAGAATCGGATCCCTGTTGCTCCAAAGGAGCAGGCACAGAATCAGATCCCTGTTGCCCTAAAGGAACAGGCAGAGGGACGTCCGTGCCTGCTTGGTCTAGGGCAGCAGGGGGAGCTCTTGAGCTGCAGGACTCATCTCCAGCCAGAGCCACAGGGACCAACAGCTGCTGCTTGTCATCAGCAGCTCTGGAAGGGGCTTCAGTTATCACAGTCTCTCTTAACTTGCAGGGTTTTACCCTCTCCCTGTTTTTTATAAGGTGTGTTTATTCTCTTTACTTATTTCAAGAAACAATATGGTGTCACACAGGATGTGCTGTTCCAAAGCTAGGAGAAGCTGCAGCACTTTCATTTTGCTTTAGCTTACTGGGAAGAGCAAGACTCCATTCCATCCTTTCCTTTCCCTCTTACTGAGTTTCACTTTGAACTCAGTTTGCAGCAACTGAAGTAAGTTCAGAATAAACGAGGAAAGTGGAAGGAAGAAAAAGAAACTGGGACACTTTAAAAATCACAGAGAAGGCAAGACAATGGAGGTTTAACCAGGACCATACCTGCCAAACCAGGACAATTGGGGGATTTGCCACTATGTTTTGATACCACTATGGCATAGCAGTAAGAGTGCTGGATTGGGATTTGGGAGGCCCAGGTTCAAGTCCCAATGGAGCCATGAAACTCACTGAGAGACCTTGGGTCAGCCTTTCTTTCTCTATCTCCCTCCCTCTGCCTGACCTGTCATAGAGTTGTTGTGATGATGGAAAAGAGAAAAGCAATGTACCTTTAACTTTTTGAAGAAAATGTGGTACATACATGTAGCAAATAAATATGCAGCAGCAAGCAAAGTTTTAATGCATTTGCATCAATCTCTGGGCATCTAACATTCTGTACTAGTATCTGAATGTTAGTAAGGAAGTTGAAGAATATTTTGTAGCAGCTGTGTGTATAAGATACCACCAAATGACATCTCCAGTACTGAATTTTAAGCCACCACAGATATTTTCACTATACTAAAAATGGTTGTCATTAGATACAGCAGCCACGTCCCTCTGGTGATCAACATTAATTTCTTTAACACAAAGCTGACAGTGGTGGAGGGGATTTTCTTCTGCCTGTTTCTCATATAACCAATGTTTCTCATCACGCTATCATCATGAAAGACAGCATTTCACAGATTACGTGACCACAGCAGATGTCCATGGAAGTATGAAGAACCTGTGACTAGGATCTGAGTCATTACAAAGTTATCTTTTATGTTCTCACACTGTAGCCAATTCTCTGGTTTTGAATTCAAAATGCCTGTTATATGCTACAGAGAAACTGAGTTTAAGACACTCTGGGTAGGGTGTGGGGGTCAAATACAGTGGTGGGGTGGGGAAATGATAACCTCAGAGGTGCTTTGTGAGCCTTTTGTGTTTACTATAGAAGGGCTTTGTGCTGATAGGGCCATGTGTGTGATCTGTTATCATGCAAGTGGTTGCCAGCATTCATCTTGGTAACTTATGTTTGCAGGCCTACAAATCTTAAACAGAGGCCATTTCTGCACTAGACTGTTATAATGCTATGATTCCACTTTCAACATCCTATGGAATCCTGGGGTTTGTGGCCGGCCCCTCCTGAAACTGCAAACCCCAGGATTCCATAGGATGTTGAAAGTGGAATCATAGCACTATAGCAGTCTAGTGCAGAAATGGCTCAAGAAGTAGGGAATTCATCCTATATACACTACTTTTTTTTTCATGTGGAACTAGATGTTTCTTCTAATATTGATATGTTGGGGAGATATTCCAGAACAGAATCTTTGTAAAATATTCATTTTATGACACCTTGCAAACTTCAGCCTATCTGCCTTCTCATCTGTTCTTTACTGGAGCCTGCTAAGCAATTTGTTAGTCAAATGGTAGTACAACCCCACAGGGAAGACTTCAAATGCAACTTCTAAGAACATGTACAGCAAGTTGTATCATCCCACTTTTCAAGAGAGATCATTAAGGTTTACATGGATTTACTCACATTCACTATGTGAATAATCACTCTTATGCCTTTATCTTATTTTATGTATTTTTTTTAAAAAAAATGCTGAAATTTTATCACATTTTTCTCACAACAGATATAGCTGGAGGTGTGTGAGGAATACAATTTCAGTCCAAGGTTCAATAAGCTTGACTCATTCTACTCCTTGGGCTATTTGTGAAGCAGATACAATTTGCATTCTGCATATTCCCATTGATTGACAGCAGTGAACTCCTATGGAAAAAGTGTGCTCAGTTGAAAAGTGCATATAGAAGTAATTTACACTGCTTTCAAATGATTTAAGAAACAATAGATATATTCATATTGTGGTTATAAACAGGAAGACATTTGTGGGACGGGCTAAGCAGTTAAAGGGATTGATCTTGTCCCATTAAAAAAAAAAACAACCCTCCAAACCCAATGGAAGTAGGCACAGACTACATGTCGTGATGGATCCCCTATCTGGCTCTGCAATTCCAAACCCTTGGGATCTTGTCACTCACCTTACCCCTTTCCCCCTCCAGATCCCTCCCTCATTTGGGTACTTGGGACTCAAGGTGATCCCTAGGTAGACCAATGGTGCGTTGTTTAGTGGGTTCACTGTGGTAAGCATGACCAGACTCTGTATCAAAATATAACAGGAGCAGCCAGACACAGCTTTTAAAGAGAATAAACAATTAGAAGTTTTTGGACACATTTAGATCACACATTAACCCCTGAACTGTTTATTCACAGCTCTTCAAATTCCTTTTCAGTTCTTCTCCCTGGCTGATTGTCCTATCTCTATTACAGCTTTTCCCTATCTCAGTCTAGACCTATCTGCTTTCTGTCAGAGACAACTCTCAGTTTTGTACCCCTTCTCCCCCATAGGCACTCTTTCACAGCATTCCCTGAGCTGTGACTGGCTGGCATCAACCACACTTGCCCAGCATCTTCCTTCACACATGTGGAGGTGGAAAGGGAGGCTCTGCATCGCTGGGGACTTTGTAGGTAAGCACATCCCTAGATAAAATTGGAAGAGAGTAGATT
Organism: Cyclura pinguis; assembly: GCA_030412105.1. NCBI lineage: Eukaryota > Metazoa > Chordata > Lepidosauria > Squamata > Iguanidae > Cyclura > Cyclura pinguis. The sequence goes on from CM059599.1 coordinate 128,906,453, forward strand.
CAGAAAGAAGTTATCAAAAGTGCAGGTCTAAGCGATTTCAGAGATGTTGGGTGTTTCAAATGAGGGGAAGCTCATGTTTTTCCCATTCGAATGGTTTGTTTTAGAAATAGTGCTAAACTTCCATATAATATCATGAGCATAAGTCTCAACAAACCTCCAACTCATGTGTTTCACCTTTCCGGGGCACTAATCACAGCATTATGATTACTTTAACCACCATGGCTGCCTCTTGGATTTCTGATTTGGTGAGGTGTTAAAGCTCTCTTGCTGGGAAATCTGATTACTCCTCCCTAAACAGCTGATCCCAAGATTCCATAAGATGGAACCCTGGCAGTTAAAGTGTAACCCTGACAGTATAATTGCATAGTATGAAAGAGATCGTATTCTTACAATGGTGTGGATGCAAAAAGTTCAGAATATTTCACTTCCATTTTGGATTAATCTGTTTCTCATGTCATCTGAACCCAAACAAACTGTAGTTAGTATTAACTATGGCTTGTGGAAACAAGACATCATACCAAGACAACTGGCTTGCTTCAGTTAACCCTCTTTAAGACTAACAAAGGTTAAGGCTTGGGCAACATGCTAACCTTTGGACAATTTGGAATGGAAGGAGTAGCATCGAATCCTCTTCTTTAAACTGCATCAGAGAAAGGAACAGAGAGTACACAAGCTAGTAATTGCCTTGGTCTGTTTAATTTATCAAGAGTAAGGGTTTTTAGTTTCCAAATTGAAAATAGATCAAAATCCATAGACGAGATCCAAGCTTATTCTATTTAACCTGCTGTTCTGGTTAGTACTAAGAGAAAGTACTTCATTTCCCCTGGGATAAGCATGAAGTAGATCTCATTTGATACCACAGAGTGAAACAGCATTTTGCTGAATGACAGGAAAGTGCATGAAATGGTAGTTCAAGGAAATGACTGCAATTTATGCTGAACTTTAATGAACAGTTTGGCAGAACTCTGGCTTTGCTTTAATGGCATGGGGTGAGCATAGAATGAGTTTAACAAACAACTGGTATGCCAAAGGCCATGGTGTTAAAATGTCTATGACCAATGACAGCACATCAAAGAAACCCATAATGATGGAAGTTATGGTTATTCATTATTCATGGCTTTAAACAGGATGCTAGATGTACAATGGGCCAAGCCTTGTGGTGCATAAAATCCAAGTATTTCATGTGCAATGAAGACATTCTAGTGCATTCGGTCAAGGGAGGCTTGCATTTAAATAGCTTTTACACATATTGCCCTACTGGTTTCATGCAGTTTTGAATGACTGTCCATTTTCCTCCAGGAAAATATTAGCATAGAATTCAGTGCAATGCAGGAAAGCAATAACTTATATTTCAGCAGCACTTGCAAAATGTACAAAGAGCTCATCATTTGCAGAAGTCAGATTCTGGTTAGTCCTGGTCAAGAGAAGTAGGGAGAAACTGAGTCAAGGAACTGAAGGTCTGACTGCTCACCAGATAAAGCAGCAGTCTTTTAGAGATCTGTAGCTTCCTGTTTCCAACCTTAACAACTCCCAAATCTAGGTTATAAGAACCACCATCACTTCAGAGCAGAGAATCCACTCCTCTAGGTTTTATGAGAGCTATTGAAAGTGCTGAACCTATTTGAAATAGAGTTCAGAACCATGAATAGCTCCTGAAAAACCCAGATTAGCTCCCACAAAGCAAATGCAGATTTACTAGCTCCAAACAAGAGAGCCATCAGCTGTCTCAGTGCTCCCTCAAAGGCCAAAGCTCACTTATGACTTGTAGGGAGCCATCAGCCCCTCTAGATGTTGAAGAGATACTGCTGTGGTGGTGATTATCACTGACTATTGGCTAGGCTGGCTATGGCTGTTGGGAACTGTAGCTCAATAGCACAGAGTTATTTTCTCCAAAGTTTCTCTAGCCCTGATTTAAATGCTGCTATAGTTTTTAGCTCTAGTTATGGGCTATCTGGTGAGCTCTGAAACAGCCACTAGATAACGTGTAGCCTTATGCTCAAATATGATTGGATAATATTTTGATGTGTCTTTTGTCATATCACACAGGTGTTTTTGCCAGGAAATCAAGAAATTTCTGCTATTGAAAAGGAGTGTGTGAAAAAAGAAGCTATAGTCTTCATTCAGCACCACACTTGTCTGAATATGCAAGGATCCAAACCCAAAGTTTTTAGACTTTGAGTGCAAAGTCTGATTGAGTGCAAACTCAAAGTCTTCTGCCTAGACCAGCAGATCTGTCAGTTTCACTTTCTCCATATTCAGATTTAAAAAAAACAAACATATTTTGCTGTAAATACTATTTTGTGCAAAATATTCTATTTTAAACAAATTTAGCTTGTTGATTTTGTCCAAAATACAACTATAGTTGCGGAAATGAAATATCCATAAAAGCATCCCAAAATAGGAAAAATCATTGAGAAAGGTGTAAAAACTCTAATTAAAATATACCCTCCTGCTGTGTAGACATGTATAGAACTGTATCCATGGGACTAAATCCAATTATTAGTTCCAGTTAGAGCAAAACTATTGAATCAGTGACAGCCTTAATACTTACATAAAGTTCCATTAATTTAATGGGTCTACTCCATCTGCAACTAAACAATGCACATCCTCCAACATTTCATTGATGAAAACTGGGACACATGTGGCTAAGCAACATCAGAATGCAGTCAACATTTGAAATGATGTTAAAGAGGAAGAAAAGAGAAGCTAAGAGAAGCTGCTGCACTTTGATTTAGCCTAAGTCTACTGGGAAAGGCATGATTCCACCCTTCTGCTTCTCTCCTCTCTCTATTGAGATTGAGTGCAAACAACTTCTGCACTTTGAACTCAATTTGCAACAAGAGAAATAAGCCAAGGATAAAAGGGAAAATGAAAGTAAGAAGGGGAAACTAGTTGGTAGCATGTCTACCAACTATACTTGCTTTTTAGAACCACCTAATATGACCCAAACTAGCATCCATAATGAAGAAGATCACATCAGATGCCTCTTCAAAATTGTTAGTTTAGTTTCATGTTAGTTTCAGTCTGAGGATGTATCTACACTACAGAATCATAGTACTTGATTCCACTCTAACTTTCATGATTCCATTCTAAGGAATTATGGGATTTGTAGTTTTTAAAGCTACTTAGAGTTGTCTGGAAACAAGCTCTAGTAGTATAGTTCAGAGATTTCTAAACTACTCCAAATTACAAATATCAGAATTCCCTAGGGTGGAGTCATGACAATTAAAGTGCTATGAAATTGCTGTAATTGTGCAGTGTGCATACATCCTGAATTCAGGGAGACAAGATTAAAAAGTGTAGGACTCCTCCACCATTAACTATTGTGTAGAAGAGAATACAGCACAAACCTCTCTCTTCAGCACAGTTGTTAAAAGTGCAGAAATCCTGTTCTCTCTTGCATCTTGCTACCCTATAAGGCAGGCATGGGTTGTAGGCAGCCCACTAGGACTGTTTTCGTAGCTTCCAGGGCCCCTCAGAAGTCAAACAATGTTTTGCCCTTTTTTTTTTTTTTGTATATTTTTCTTCCAAATTGCCCAATACAATCTCTAGGGAACTATATATGGTATTTCCACATGTTTGGAGCCCCTGGCTCCTCAAAAGTAAAAGCAAAATTTTGTGAATTCTTTCTTTTTTTAAAAAAATTCTCCCCTCAAAGTGTCCCAAAATGTACCAGGAAGGTACACAAGTATGCCCCCATATTCCATAGAGCGTGTTTTGGAGAATTGATTTTTTTTTCCCAGAAACAAGTGTAGCCCAGGGTCCCATGGAGAGCACTAATGTATTTCCCTAGTCTTCCACAGTTGCCCAGACCTTCTATAACGTTGAAGCTTTTCAAGCAGAGAAATGTAACCAGTTTAGAGCAGTATTCCTTTATGGAGAGAACATGTATTTAAACTCTCATACTCTTTGAATGTATTTCATGGGCTGATATTCAAAAGTCATTTTTGTCCACAAGTTTCACTTTGTATCCCATTTATTCCTGCTTTGTTCAAAGAATTGTAGGGGGAAAAAGGGCTTATGGGAATTTTCAGGATAAGTTGCTTCTGGAATACAATTCCAAATCTGTAAAATTTGCTGTTCTGCTAGTGGTAGGAAAGAACAAGTCTATGGTCTATGGGGACCAAAATGAAGGCGTTGACCCATCCAAATAAGAAATCTGGGGAAAATATTATTTCAATCTCCTCCCTTGGTCACTTTGCCTTTTCATTTTCTTTGGAGGCCCAAACTGTATTTCTAAATGTCTGCTGAAGTGTTGAGTTCTACAATACTAGAAATTTGGGGACTGAAGAAAATTTTCATTGAGGAGGGTAGTTTTATTGTTTGGAGACCAATGCTGTCATTTTGCTAATCCTCCCCCTCATAGCTACACATCTGGGATACAACTGGGAATCTAACAAAAAAGGAAGAAGAGAGGGATTAGAGAAGCAGACATTGAAGGGGAATCAGAAGAAGGAAGTGTAGTTTCTTCCTTTCTATAAACAGAGCGAAGAAAGCTGCTAAGCGTAAGAGGTAGTATGAGATAATGGGAGATGATATAGTGGGTACAATAGTGTATTTTATCGCATGGATGGAGCAAGGAGGAGGCTTAGAGAAGCCAAGGGAAAAGGTAAGGCCTGAAATCCCTTTGGTCGCCATGGGAGATAAGAGACCTCAGGATGTAGAAAAAGTGTGTCATTGGAAAAAAAAAGCTGTGCAAAGCTGGAAGATTTTGTCTCTGCTATCCTGGAAAAAAGGCAGCTGCTAGCATAGTGCCCCAAATTGATACCAGCTGTTGCTAGGCGGCAAAGTGGTGAAGAATTTTTGCAACACAAGACCTAGCAACTTGTTGATGAATCCACAGCTCCAAGATAAGTATGGTGTGTGTTTGTATGATTGTCTGAATGTATCAAGGCAGTGGTGATAAAGAGTAGAAAAGCACTGTGTATTCTACAGTAGTGCTATCTTGATAGTTAATTTCTATTCCAAGTGTCTGCTGTCCATCTCACATTCCCAGTCCTATAGCAGGTTTGATTAATCAGATTGAGCTTTCCTTTGTATATGGAGACATTACACACTTGCCTAATGATGAAAACATGGTCTACCTTTCAGACGACTCTCTAAAAAATTGTGAAAAGCGTATTGTGTTTGGAGTTTACTTATACAAATATCAAATTGAAGAAAGAGGATGTTGTGTTTTCTCGCTGAACAAAACAGTGGTTCCTTTTGGAGATCCTTGCCCAGACTGCTTTGGTCAATCTACCTTGTCTCTCCCCCTCCCCACTCCAGCTCCAAGGATGATGTCTCTCATCTTTAAGTTACAACAATCACCTTCAAAAACATTTTCCATAAGGTGTTGCAATATGATTAGATTTGGCTCATGATTTTCAATAGCTGCTTTCTAGCCTGCACTCTTTCATCTCCAGATCGATTAGGCTTTGTTCACAGGACTTTTTGTTAAAAAAAAATCCTGCTGTTTATTGCACCTACTAGAGTTCAAAAGGTTTTGCTCCCAGGAAAGAGATTAAGATTTTTTTTAGAAAAGGGAACAGTTTTTGCCAACATGACTTTCTCAGGTTCTCATGACATATGTGTCAGTGAGATAAGAGAGACATTTGCAGTTAAAATCCCATCCAGAAATCCACCCTGATTTTTACATAGGAATGGGCACAACTACTGAGGCTCCCCTCACTTTGTCCTAGGAGGTTTTCCTATACTTGAGACAATTTCATTGCTTCAGTCCTGCCTCCTGCCTGCTCAGGTTAACTTATGCCCAGGGATCAGAGAACTAATTAAAGGTGTTTGTGTGGGGGTGTCAACCCTGGCAGGTAGGTTGTTATTAATCTTGCTTATTTGCAGTACTTGCAGAGAAAGGGCAGACTACCTGTTCCATCCATCATCCTTAAATATGAAGAGCCTTAATAAGTCCAATGCGTATTTAGAAGTACCCGTGTGTTCAGTGTAGCTTAATCCCAAGGATGTGTGAATAGTTTAGGTTGCAGGCAGCCTTTATTATTCCTGGGAGAGCTCAAAGATGATTGTTATTTTAATATTTTTTAGTGCTTGACCTTTTAGTACACTTATGATACATGATGCCTGAGGAAGCTCAACTGTACAAAAGTCTTGGTGGTGCAGTTTTGCCAGGTCACTTCAAGGGATGGGAGAGGCTCATCTCTCTTCATCTAGTCTTAGAGGAGTTTGAGCACTCCTGCCCACCCCCATTCAGGTATCCATGCTTCTAGAATTTTCCAATTCATCCCCACTGCCTCTAAGTGCCAACACACACACACTCCATTCGTTCTCTCCTCCGCCTCCATTCCTTCATTTGGTGACAAGAATGGGAGGTAAACTGGGGTGGGTGGGTGTTGCCTCCCTTCCTACCTTCGTGTTTTCTCATCCACTACCCAGTGTCAAAAGCAGAGGCGGGATTCTTGGGACTGTAATCTTTTAAAAAATGTATGTATGTATGTATTTCGGGGTGGTGGTGGTGAAGAGAGAGAAAAGACAGAGAGAGAAAGCCAGATTTTCTGATGTTAGACAATAGCAGAGGAAGATGAGAGAGGTAGGAGAAAGTCCTCCATGGGAAGAGAGATTGAAAGAGGGAGGGAGGGAGGGAGAGTACATTTCCACCAAAAGGATGGGTTGGCTACTGGGAGAGTGCAGATATGTCTTTTTCGCCTACACAGGTTTTCATAGAATCATAGAATCATAGAAATGTAGAGTTGGAAGAGACCACACGGGCCATCCAGTCCAACCCCCTGCCATGCAGGAACACCCTCAAAGCACTCCCGACAGATGGCCATCCAGCCTCTGCTTAAAAACCTCCAAAGGAGGCTCCACCACACTCCGAGGCAGCATATTCCACTGCTGGACAGCCCTGACTGTCAGGAAGTTCTTCCTGAGGTTCAGGTGGAATCTCCTTTCCTGCAGCTTGAATCCATTGCTCCTTGTCCTGGTCTCTGGAGCAGCAGAAAACAAGCCCTCTCCCTCCTCTACATGGCATCCCTTCAAATATTTAAACATAGCTATCATGTCCCCTCTTAACCTTCTCTTCTGCAGACTGAACATACCCAGCTCTCTAAGTAATCCCACCTCTGCTGCTCTCTCTAATAGGGCTTGGCTTCCAGGCCCTTCACCATTTTGGTCGCCCTCCTCTGGACCTGCTCCAGCTTGACCATGTCCTTCTTGAATTGGGGTGCCCAGAACTGGACACAGTATTCAAGATGAGGTCTAACCAAAGCAGAGTAGAGTGGTACCAGTACCTCCCTCGATCTAGACACCATACTCCTATTGATGCAGCCGAGAATTGCATTGGCTTTCTTGGCTGCCTCATCACACTGCTGACTCATGTTCAGCTTGTGGTCTATTAAGACTCCTAGATCCCTTTCACACGTACTGCCATCCAGCCACGTGTCCCCTATCCTATATTTCTGTATTCCATTTTTTCTACCTAAGTGTAGGACCTTACACTTCTCTCTGTTGAATTTCATTTTGTTAGCTTTGGCCCAGCTCTCCAATCTGTCCAGGTCATTTTGAATTTTGATCCTGTCCTCTGGTGTATTAGCAACCCCTCCCAATTTGGTGTCATCTGCAAATCTGATGAGCATGCCCTCTATTCCTTCATTCAAGTTGTTGATGAAGATATTGAACAGCACTGGGCCCAGGACAGAACCCTGTGGCACCCCGCAAGTCACTTCTCTCCAGGATGAAAAGCAGCCATTGGTGAGCACGCTTTGGGAATGGGGTTTTGAGTGCTCAGGTGAGGAAACTCAGGGATGGAAGGACCTCCTTGCAGTCCTATGAGCTACTGGGATTTAAGACCACACAAACAATCCCTAGTTTTGAAGAAAACAACTGGGTGGCAGCAGCTATCTTTAATTGGTGTCACATTCCTGCTTCTGAAGTAAACTGAGATGATTTCTATGATACACATGTGAGTATCGAACCAATCCAATAAAGTGATATTCTCTCAGTGCAGGTGTTACTGCCCTGGCTAGCCCAAGCTTGGGGGATATTAAAAAGATATCTCTTGATATCACTAATTCGGCTTCACATACCCATTCCCCTCCACGTGCTTGCGAGGCCCCCGGACAAGCACGCATACAGGCTCGGCCGATAATCGCCATAATATTACAACACAATACAGGCAGGCCAGAAAATAGCCAACTCGCAGCTTCAGGAGACCTCAAGGCAAGTATTCAATTAGCTATGCAAGCAACTTTCAAAAGATCCTCTGCCCCGCGCCGGCAGCTTGATGATCTGACTATACAGCGCTCAAGTACTCCGCGTTTGCATACTGGCTATCATATTGACAATTTGGCTATAATTCAATCATTCAAATTCTGACCTTTCGGAGGCTTTGTCTCCAGCCCCAAATCCATTGTTTTCCCCAAGTCCGAACTAGCCCGTGGTCACAATTCTCCTTATAAAAACCCCTGACTTTGAGCGCTTCCTTGGATTGCTCTTGGCTTCCATCCCACCTTGCTGTCACTTTGTCCAGCGAGCCTTCCCCTCAGCTCCACGTGCTGAGATCCATGCTCCCCAGTTTCTCCGTTTCCGATCAGGCTTCAGGACAGGTGTAGTATTACCCAAACCAACAACTCCTCTAAAAATCCCTCTATCCCACTCCAACCTTTATTTCTATAGTTTCTTTGCATGTTTGTGTTGCATACACTGATTGATTGCATTTTTAATAAAATTCACATTTGTTATTTCACTCCGGTGTGCTCCTTGACTCGGTCTGACCCCGTAGACATTGGGTTCAAGATCTCGCTACATTACTCTGCCTCTCGCAGTGCTAACTTGTGCTCTTTGACTAATTTCCCCAACTTGTATAATTTTGAGAGCAATTTGGTGTCCCTCCCGGGACCCCCATAAAACAGGGTAACACAGGTTTCAAATATTCAGTGTAAGAAATGGGTTTGCATGTTCACTAAATGGAAAATTCAGTGCCTTAGGTCATTCTTTCTAAAATCCAGGAAACTGTAGCAATGGACAGAATTCTGCAGAGCTATTGAGTGGAGCACTGAACGATGATACATCCCGTCACCTCCCACCTCCCACAAGTGCAATGAGAAATTGCAGTGGGACTGCACAGGCGTCCCTGCTTCTGCTTATCACACCACAGCTCACTGAAGGGAAAGGGCTAGACATACCATCCTTCAATGCCTGCTCACCAGAGCCACAGAACTCCATCCTTCAGTTTGGCTGCCTAGATTTTAACCTGGGTTTTTGGGGTCAGAGCAGGAGATGGAGCATGGCCACAACATCATAGCCATGTGTCCAATGCAGGATCTCAGCCGTGATTTTTTAGAAGTCAAATAAAATAGACATTGGCAGCTATTACTTTAAAAAAGTGCAAACACAGGACAAAAACTGTTACAGTCATTATTCACTCCACAGAAAGAATAAACAAATAATTTTATTGCAAGACATTTACATTAACTGGTAATTAGCCTAATTAGTTTTCCTATATAGTAGGAGAATTTAATTCTTTGGTATTTAAAACTCTCAAATGTCAGATCAGAGTCCATGTGGAGTTTTAGAGTACAGTGGAGACCTTGGAAATAATAGTTTAGTCAGTTCCCCACAGCTTTGCAAAAGTGAAATGAAAAACAGTTGCTGCAGATTTTATGTAGCATACAAAACTAAGGATAAGTGAGAAATTAGTTTCGGTTGAACTTTCACTGAACCCAGTTTACACACTCAATTTGCACATGTTCATATGCACGCACAAACACGTATCAAACTGTGGACACACGCTGATCCAAACACAGTTTGTGGTTAGAAATCTGTATGTTTTGAATTGCTGTGTGACATGCACCATAAAAAGGGCATTAAGCACATATACATTTCAATGTCAAATATGTGCATGGAACAATGTATACCTTTCAAAAATGTATATATATATATGCTCTAATGGATAAGAGAATACAAAAAGGGTAAGCATCTGAAAAAGTGTACAAAACTGGCATTTTAGAGATTAATGTTCCCCTCCCTGGAGAAATACAAGTTAGAAGTGATTTTTGTAATTTGGCTATGTGTCATCCTGACCAGTATGTAAAAATCAGTAAATTCTGACACACATCAGAAGTATTTATTCATAGCCAATTCAGCAAGAGGAAAATCTCCATGAGGAGAATTTTTTTTAAAAAGTCCCTGGGTGAACAACTCTAAAAAACTCCTGACAGATAATATTTCAGCTGTGTTTAGAGAGAAGAAAGTAGGACAAGCGATTGTAGGGACTATTATCTTAACATTTTAAAGAATGTATGTGTCATTCCCACTGTTAATTACCTATATTTGCATTCCAGCATAAACATTTTAGTCAGCAGTACGCTTTATAACAACCATAGCTAGTGCTGTGGTTTGGAAAAAGATAAAAATAATCCCAGAATGATTGATTTTCCTCTGAACCCGCTGATGTTCTAATGAAGAAGTAAAAGCTCAGCTGACAGTTCAGAAAGAAAGAGAGAGAGAGAACTGGCGTACAGGACAACTCCTAAGAGTAGGTTACCACTCGCTTGCTCAATATGTACATACATATTATGTCCATGAGAATTAACAGAAGATTTTGAAAATTGTATTCCAAGCAATTTGCCCTACAGTTCACTGTGTAGAGTTCATTCATCTCCTCCTGAATAAACTTTCAGACAAAGGCAACACCGCTCGCACTGTTTCACAACTTTCATTCTTCATGATCAGAATCTTTTTGTTGCTTAACAATCACATAAGCAGCGGTTAGTATACTAGTGGAGCTATTTTTTTCCATTGGTGTGTAAGGAAGTGTGCAGCATTGTTTTATGCAACATTTATTGCTGGGCAGTGCAACAGCACATATCTTCTCTCCCTAACATAAATGGTCACTGGTTGTGCACAAGAGTGACCTTGGAAAGCTCTCTTGTACCACCACTTGGCTGGCCACGATCACCCTCTACCTCCAGCCCTTGGACCTCCATGTAAGTAGGATGGTGTAACTTCATATTCCATCATCTTCAAATAGGATCTCAGCCCACATCTTCACATTTTCCCTATTCCCAATAATTCTAAGAATGGCATTCACTCTGAAAACTTTTTCATGAAGAACAATAACACTTTTAGTATAACTTAACTGACCCTGCTGCCCTGGTAATCCTGAGGTTGAGGACCACGACCTTCAGACTAAGCATGCTAGAAGTGGATATACCATTGTTAATAATATGGAATTTTTCACAGAAAATGAAGAAGATTTTTCATTATGTCCATGTTTTATGCTAAGAAAGCATATTTCTATTGTAAACATTTAAGATATACAGCTACAAAAAATGAAACTAGTATGGGGGAAGATTCGCAAGAAATTCAAAACCTTTCTGAACATTTTTGGAAGTGAAACTGTAGACCTTTTGAACTAAATACACCTGACATATTCAGAGGAAAACCTAGTAATAAGAGTAAATTACACTGAGTAAATCATATGCTTTTGCCACTGACAGTCTGAGCTCTCAGATAAATGTCTGCCTTAAAAAATATCCCAGGGCAACCAAGCAGAATCAATATCTTGACTGCTTTGCAAAGTCAATAAGGACATAAAATCTTACCCCATGTCAAGGTAGCAAATCTAAAACAAAGTTCGCAGAAACCTGTGGCCAAAAGATTTACATAAGATCAACCTGGACCTATTACTTCATTTAATGATAAAGTTTAATTTGTTTTAACAGTGTTTCTTAGGAATTTTCGGGGTTCCTTTTGCAGTTGTTGTGTGCCTTCAAATCCTTTCTGACTTATGCTGACCCTAAGCTGAAACTATCACAGGGTTTTCTTGGCAAGATCTGTTCAGAGGGGGTTTGCCACTGACTTCCTCTGAGGCTGGGGGAGTGTGACTTGCCCAAGGTTACCCAATGGGTTCCTATGAAGGAGCAGGAATTTGAACCCTATTCTCCCAGAGTCCGATTCAAACACTCAAACCCCTACAACATTTGTAATAGGAAGGTAGAGTAAAATATACTAAATATAAACCATCTTCATCTTCATCTTTATTTATATCCTGCTTTTTCCCTGGGAGGACTCAAAGTAGCTTACAGTAATTTTTTAAAAAACATAGTTAAAAATCGTGAAATGCAAAAGTTAAAAAACACAAATTAAACAACCAAAAAATAATTAAAACATAACATACAATATTATAAAGAAAACATACATATAGTATACAGAGAGGAGAGCATATATCTTGATAATCATGATAACAAACAGCAAGTTTGTTTGCTCCTCAAGCCCAGAATAATGAGACTAGACACATGACATTGGGGTACTTTATTTGACCTATTTGTTTACATTGCATTGGCCCAAGTATGAGCAAGATAAGGGGAGGCAACTTGCTTAGGGACCAGCTGAGGCCAGGTGTCACCCCTCACGACCACCTCCTTGGCCTTCCCTTTGGTAACACACCTGAGCCCTGAGGGCAATCCATTCATTCTGGGTTCCTCCCCAGGTGCCCTTAGTTGGAAGACCAACCTCGTAGGCTCCCACAGAAGACTCAAGACCCTACTGTGAGAGCTCATGTTCTGGGCAAGCATCAAAGGTAGCCTCTTTCCTTACCCACTGAGTCCCAGGACCCTGAGGAAGTTACAGAGCATTACCCTACACCTGAATGGGGCGCCAAAGGTGTACATCAGAGATGTACTTCCTCGCTTACCACCTACCAGGTGACAACCTATTTATTGACACCACTCAAACAAATTGCCCCAATTCCTTTCAACACAGTATGGGGTGAGAAAAAAACTCTGCCCAACAGGAGGAAAAAAAAATTCCTATCCAACCCCAGGGTCACCATACCACTCCTGTACTGCACTGAGGGTGGGAGGGTAGGCAGCACAGTGCCTACTGGCCTTATATAGCACTGGCCTTCTATAGCCACTCACTCGCCTCCACCATGTGTTCCAACCTGGCAATCGTGCCAGGCAGAAGGCATCCTGGTCTCTTCTGGGGAAGGCACCAAATGGTACCTTCCCCCTCAGCGCTGCAGCTGAGAGGATCCAGGTAGGTATTTGTATTGTTTTTTTCTAGAACACAGCTGATAAAAATGTCATCCCCAGGAACAATGTTTTTATTATTAAGAGTATATAACATTAAACCACTTTGTCTTCATGACCTGGGCTGCTTCATCTGTATCCATCAAACCAGATGTAATGAAGGAATGCACTGCACAATTTTTATGGATCTCATCTACACAATGATTCTACTCACTGTATATTTATGGTTGATGACAGATTTCCATTTTATCTCCCACATACTAAAAAAGGACATGGTATGGTCCTCCCCTCATTGCCTTTAGCAATGTTTTATCTGCTGCTATTATTCACTGATGCTGCAGTTCTACCTCTCAGTCCTGCTGATTCTGAAAGTCTCCATTTGCATCTTTTCTCTAGGTGGACAATGGAGGGTGGCAAATGTTGGGTTAAAAAAGTGGTTTGCTTAGGATAAGAAAAAGTTCTCTGTGTGGCATGTTTTGAGTTAGGGAGGGAGGGCTGATCTGTGATCCCAGTGTTTTTACTTTGAGGATACAGCTCCAGCTATAACATTGCTTTAAACCAAAGGGGTTTTCTTCCCTCCCCCACTTTTTTGATCAGGAGGGGAATTCTCTGCAAATACATATCAGTGAATTTGTTTATGGTCAGTTCACATGAGCTACTCATCCTTCAACACATTTCAACAAGACTGTCATGTGTGTGATCACAGTGGCAAAACAGTGGCTTTCCCCTATCCTTTCAGTTCATAGTGAGCATGGATTCTTAACTTTTTTTTGTTTTTGGCCACAGTAGAACAGCACTTTCATTAAGACCAACTAAAACATCACAGAGTAGAGAACAAAGGTTTGAATTCTTTGAAATCATGAAGTAACACCAAACATTTTAATCATTCCCCACAGCAAACTAGTTCCAAAATAAGATTTTTCAGGTGACTTCAGATTTTATATCCCACTATGACAAAAACATTGCGTCTGCCCGCCTCATGATCAGTAACAGGACTTCTTTTCTTATCCTAAAATGAGGAATTTGGTACTACAAACTGGTAAGTCACAGCTCCTGAATGATAGATACCCCAGACCTCTGCCATGTTCCAAACAAAAAGTTCAGCTGAAAATATTCAAAAACGGAAACCAGAAGTTATTCCGGGTTTCATTCTTCAGCTGGTTTTTCCTTCCATTTTCATGTGTACTGCCTAATCTCCAGTTTTGTTGTACAGAGGTTAATCTTAAACTGTTATATTATGTTTTTTGTTAGAATATTGACCTTTTTAACAATACTACCCAGACCTGGTAATTTACCTAATTTCCCTTTAAAATCTAAGATGTCTTCTTTTGTTAGTATTTTGCCTTAACTCCTCAGATGCTCTTCCTGAGAACATGAGATGAGGCACAGATATTACTGAAATCTTCTGCAATAAAGAGAGATGAGAAAGAATTCAGCCCAGTTCTCTGCCCTTTCCTTATCCTCCTTTAGTACCCCTTTAACTCCATTGTCAACTGACAGTCCACTGCCTCCCAGCCTTTTTCCTGCTCTTGAGAGTTTACCAGACCATCTAAGTGGCATTTAATATTTGGCAAGCAATTTACTACACAGTCTATGTCCCTGTTGGACAGCCCACTGATATCATGAGCTCCCTATCCGCACATACCCCCAGGCTTCATCTTCCAAAGAATGGTTCTCTTCTAAGTCATCGTTTCCCTCTTTCTTGGAGTGTTTCCTTTTTTCCTTGAGACTCTCATTGTCCAGGATGTCACCTTCTTTTACTTGATGCTTTGTCACTGGGCATGATATGCCTCATCACTTCTTGTGCTGAGTGAATCTGGAATAACTGCTATTCTGTGGATCAGTATCCACACACACTAAGCAGTTTAATCACAGGTAGCCTTTTTAGCCCATTGGAGAAGAAATACCTATACAGTAAAGCGAAACTTTACTTTTTCGTTGCTGTTTTTCTGAATGGATTGAGATAGCTACTACAACAATCCTGTACTTATCTACTCAGAAGTAAGCACCACTGTTTTCAGTGGTAGTTACTTCTGTGTAAATAAATTGAAGAATTGCAGCTATAATGAAGATTAGATACCTGCTGACTGGAGCATGGGCTCTTTCAACTTTTTTTGTATTTTCAAGAGTCTATCTGCACTACACAATTAAAGCAATATGATTCCTCTTTAACTGCCCTGGGTCCATCCTATGGAATTCTGGGACTGGTAGTTTGATGAGGTGCTTGAAATTCTTTGCTAGAAAGCTCTAGTTCAGTCTCCTCAACTACAGAATTAGCGCTCACTATAGAAGAATATTCTGAATACCTTATCAAACTACTGATCTCAGGATTCTGCAGAATGGAACTATGGCTGCTGAAGTGGCATCAAACTCCTGTAACTATATAAGCCCAGACAGATACGCTGGCCATTTCCACACTACACTGTTATAGCACTATATTCCACTTCCAACATCCTGTGGGATTCTGGGGTTTGTAATTTACTGAGGCCCTCAAAATGCCCTCCCTAAACTGCATATCCCAGGATTCCATAGGCTGTTGAAAGTGGAATAATAGCACTATAACAGTCTAGAAATGCAGAATGCAGAAATGGCCTCTGAGTTGCGTGTGATTCTAAATGGCATTGGTGAACACAGAACTGTGGTCATTTGTTATTCCGTATGCGTATGGAATAAATGTGTAGTACCTTGTATTTGTGTTTAAAAACAAGTGGAGCAAATGATAATGGTGGTAACGTTAAGTAGCCTGTTTTACAATTCTTAATCAGACTCCCAACAATGTCCTCCTTTAAAATGTTATCCAGTATACTACTTAACCTAATGCCTTCCTTCTGCATTTTAAGTGTTCAGCACTCCATGTGGCTCAACAGAGTTCAACACTGCATGCATCAGAAACTGATGAAGAGCCCCTTCTGTTAGGAAGCCAAGCACACTTGCTGTACATCTTAGCACTATGCTTTGTCCTTCTGTTATATCAGGTGACCCTTGCCTTACCCTGTGACCTTAGAAAGTCACCACAGTTGTACATGGCACCTTTTTAGATAAATAAATGGTTTTCTGAGTATTTGTAAGCAGAAGTGATAGATCAACATTTCATTATTTCTGCTTGACAGTAAACATAAAAACGTACCACCTTCCTTTTAGATATCCTGCAAACAGAATGCAGTACATGACATTCAAAATAGGTGTAATTTTCAGCCTTGTATTTTTGAGGATGTTCTCATCTTGGCTGCCATAGGCAACAAGCTGTCCAACAGAGATTTGTGTTGTTTGTGGTTTCCTTCCCCTGTACCACATGCAAGCTTACTAATTGGCTCTAGGGCTTAGGAAAATTAGATTTTGGACTATATTTCTTAGAATCCTCCACTATGGAATTTTCCGTTGTACATGATGGGTAAGGATTATGGAAAGTGAAATCTGAAAACATTAGTTTTTCAAGCTCTCGTTGTGCCCTGTGTTGTACTATTAATGTCTGAAATTCCATATCATGTGGTTCATCAACGAAGCTTGCGCTTCACA
Source organism: Cyclura pinguis (assembly GCA_030412105.1). Lineage (NCBI taxonomy): Eukaryota > Metazoa > Chordata > Lepidosauria > Squamata > Iguanidae > Cyclura > Cyclura pinguis. The sequence goes on from CM059599.1 coordinate 128,922,952, forward strand.
TGTTAATTACAGAACAGCACCTTTGTAATCCAAGTCATACAGAGAAATTATTCAGGCCCTTTTTGCATGCCAGTCCTGTTGCGTAATGGCCTCGGGAGTGCTGTGGGATTGCAAGCACCACTTCACATGACGTCCTTGCAATTGTGCAACGCTCCTGAGGCCAGGAGGCGGCAATCACACATTATATCATTTTCGGCTAGTTGCCGAAAATGATGCGTGATCACGTGTCACTCCCGGGCCCCACCTGCACTTACTTTGTGTGCGGAGCCTCCAAACACATGGCCCTTGCACTTCCTCCCCCAGCGCAGCCTGGGAAAGCACCCGGCTGCGCTGCGGAAGGAAGGGGTAGAGCCCTCACGCTTCCTTCTGGCTAGTACGGAGCTGGTGTGAAGGGGAAGCAGAGGGACGCGAGTGCCTTCCGGGCGAGGCTTTTCGCGTGATCCCCGGGTGACACCAGTGGCACCAGGTAAGGTGCGAAAAGTTGCCCCATGATAGTTCTGAGAGTGCCAAGCAAGAAGGGAATCTCTTCCATCAGGGGTGGGCAGCATGTCATCCATGAGCTCAATCTCTGCCCCCATATACTTTGTTGAGTCCTCAAAGGCATCTACTAAGATGCTCCATGGCAAAGCACTATTATTTCTTAATAGTGTGTTGTGTACAAATCTAATTGTAAGCAAGAGGCATAGGAAGCATGTGATATGTTTAAAGGAAAAGTATCTCTCTCTCTCTTTTTTTTACTACTAATATTATGGGGATCCCATGTGGGGCTGGAGGGATACCAATGCACTCTCCAGCTCCCCAAAATTAACCCCATATTTCCTAGCACATACTTGGAAATTAACTGCTTTGGTTAATGTTTTTCAGCACAAGGCCCTGGGTAATAATCATGCGTGGTTTTATTTTATCTTTACAAGCGCTCGAATCATCCAACATCACAAAATGGTATTTGTTTGAAAGTTCTGCCAGTTCTAATGCAATTTCATTTTTAGAATATAAGGGGTGGGGTGGAAGTGGGGGAGAGAGAGAGAGAGAGAGATGGTGGGGGAGGAAGGAGACAGAGAGTCTTCCTGATCAGTAACGTACACTTAAGTTATTAAACAAGGAGTTCTGAATGCCAGGGAGCACTGTAGTTCAAAGTTAGTACTTTGGACCTCTTAATGTGGACCTCTTAATTTCCTGTCATTTTCTTTCTTCAGTTTTAATTTCCTGTAGCCTTCTTGCTGCAGTGTCTCATAGGGGGAGTTTATTCCAGATTGGTTAGGTAGCAATAATGTCATTTTTTCTTGGAGGCCTGTTTGATCATTTGTCTGTTTCCTACAACACAAGAAACAGATTCTGCAGCCCGAGTTCCCAATTATGGTTACATATCTCTTTGCCAGTAAGGAATGATGGCCTAGTTGAGGACATTTCAACAAGGCACCCTACACAAAAGCACTACACAGAAATCCCTTTTTTAAAAAATGAAAACATTGGATTTTATTTGAAATTACATTTAAAATGCAAGATGAAGAATGCTGCACAATGATGCAATGAGTTCACTAATTAAGGAGAAAGGGGGAAACTGTTGATCAGCTTCAGTATATCATGGGTAATCTTGTAGGAGTAAAACACTCTTTTTAAATGAGAGAAATACATGTTGACAGTAATTACCGCACTTGAACATACAACGAGTGAACTGTGGTCATGGAAGAGTTCATCCAATCAACCAAATGTCATGACAGCATGCAGCTTTCAGTTTTTAATTGCTAGATAGATATCAACATCTACTTTGATATTAGCAGTGACAAAAATGGGCTTCTGATAGGAAACAAGACTACATGCTATCTCTGCAAAGTGTGAGCCAGTACTCATTGGTGAGAATCGTGCATGGAACTATGCTACAGTTGGCCTTTCACTGATTGCCCTCCGCTGACTGACCATGGAGGTAAGTCAGCCCCCCCTTGGCCATTCCAGGCTTGGTATATAGCAGAAGGAGATCCAGAGAAGCATCTGACTATGTGCCTATACCCAGATGGGAAATGATAATAACATCCATTGAGGTTTGCTGAGGTCGTCTAGAGGTCTCAGCAGATGATGTAATCATTCTGTGTTTGGCTACCATGCGGGGAGGCTGTAGGAATGCTATGATAAGTCCAGAGAGCACTGCAGAGGGAGGAAGGGAATACAAACCTCCACAAAACCCAACAAAGACATATGCAGGGATAAGGTTGACTTGAGCCTGTGTATGCTGCTAACAGGACACCAGCCTTTGTGTTCTTTCCATTAAGAATAAAACACGTTATATAAGTGTTTTTATATGCATTATATAAGTGTTTTTACTTTGTTTTACTTTATTGAGTTACTAGCATATTAGTTATTATTGAACAAAATAATAAATAGCAAACTGACATACTGACATAACCATTTTTAACAGACTAATTAGTAAATGTACCAGGCCTTGCATATTATTACTCAAAAAATAATATTCTCCACATTTATGTGAAGTCTTTGGTTCACAGGTTCATAGCATGAGATCATAACAGCAAATAAATAAGTAACTAGCTCTTTATCCATTCAACCAAAGCACCTCTCTATAGGCCATACGTATCCATGGCAGAGGTGCAAACTCACAACTATTACCGATGAAATTAATACAAGGAAGCACAGATTTATGGATTTTTCATGTGGCTGAATGCAACTTGACTTATATAAGGTTTGTCTCAATTTATCTTCAAAGAGAGTCTCTGATGTAGGTTCATCTTGGAGATCATGGTGGTTCAAAGTGGACTAAGCCTAAATGTAGATTTCAACACATCTTGCTTTCCTGGGCCCAAATTCCTGGTTCCAAATATTTTGGTTGGCAATAATATTGGGTTTGCAGATCTCAAGGCCTGCCCCTGAGTCTCAGGGTCTTGACCCTCTTCTCTAGCTTGCAGACAAAGAGTCTCAGCATAAGAGTACTACCTTGAAAGTATGCATATGTGCATTTTCCTCATTTGTTTTGCATGGTGTTCTTGATTCAAAGAGTATCCTCTAAGCAACCATTGTTGATGCTTAAGAAGATCACCAGGAACCATTCCTTGTAATATCACCCAGTAGCATCATCAGGGTCCACTCCATGTGACATCATAAGTCTCCAAGTTTTGGCCTTGAAATCTTAGGGCCTGGGATGGATCTGAACTGACAGCCCAAGGGGGAGAAAATTAGAAGGCAAAATGCTATCATTTTATATCAGGAAAAGTTCTCATTGGCTCTTCTGGAGGCCGAGTACCACAGCAACAGCAGCAGCAGCATCAACATCAACATCACTGTCAGTTTCTCTTGAGCTCCTTTATTTCAGACCTTACATTCACTTGTAAAGTAAGGCCATTTCCACACCGGGCTTCTCTAATGGCGCAGAGCGACCTCTCAAGGAGGTCTTCTACACCGTAGAGTGGACTGGCGTGGACTACTTTTTGTAGTTCCACACCAGAATCCACTCAGGAGCGGCTGGAACTAGCCGCGCTGCATGTTTTTTAAAAACCTCTTTCTCGAGGTTTTTAAAAAGCACGGAGCGCGCGGCCCCGTGCTGCTCCATCTCCCGGCTCCGACGCGGATTTGCGGGCGCGCGCAAGTGCGTGCCTGCAGATCTGCCGGAGGCGGGCTTCCAGCTGGTGAGCTTCTCTGGTTGGTGGAGAGCCTCCACCAACCAGAAGCCGCCATTTGGGACACCGGAGGACTGTGGAGCAGCGAGCTTGCGCTGCTCCGCATTGCGACGGACTTACCCGGCTGCCGGTAAGCTCCGTTTTTGAGCGTTTTTGCCCGTTCCCCCACACATACACACATGTGTAAAGGGCCTAAATTAATCATTTGGCCTAGAATATTGTCTGTCTTTACTTGAACAATGAAGAAAGGTGCTATGGTCAGTAGTGGGGCAATCTCTGTTCTATCTATAATGCAATAACTGCTGAAAACAAAATGGCATTTGATCAACTGTAAATTACTTAAGGATCTTCTGGACAACAAGAGCATGCGACCTTATTGATTTGGTTGAAAAGAGACGAATCCAGTATGCTAGTACAAAAGAAGAGCTTTGGGTCTCCCTTGTATAGTTGACTCATTAAAATCAATAGATTCATAGTATGTGAAGATGCCAGAGAGGCTGATAAGTTACCTTCTAAATCCAAACAGATTCATCACAGGTAATGAGGGCTGAAACCACCCACCCCTTCACTCAATGGGATCAATGAGACAGGAAATTGCAAGCAACACTGGCAAACATTCAGAGGGAGCAATGTCTTTCTGTCTGAGAGTTTTAAATGTAGTATTATTGCTCCCCAATATATCTTGAGTCTACCTCTCCAAATGAACTCTGCCATGGTGAGTCCACAAGCCCCCTTGTCTGGCAATTCCACAAGATAGAATCTTGTTGATGGCATATGCCAGTGCAACCTCCTGCTATGTCTACATATGTTTTTTTCAACCAGTATAGAAGGAAGAATCTAGTAGCCTCTTGTGCAACCCCCACCCATGTATAATGATATTAGGGTGCCCCCGCAGTCAATCACTGGGAGGAGGTGGTGGTTCCCCAATACCAATTCAGCTGAAGTCACATGGCCAGGAGAAAAGAGCAGCTACCATCCTCTTAGACCTCCAGAATAATCTACAGAGGTTTAGGAAGGTGACTGATTTTTCTTTTCCTAGCTGGGTGACTGCAGCCAGATGGTGCCCCTGAGGCCCGTGCACATAGACACTTGGCTACCAGTTGCCCATGTGGGCAACAACTTTAGCCTAGTAGAAGTACACTGCTGTAGATTTCCAGTCCACTGGCATCACAGAGAATGATGACACCATGATCAGCATTGGGACCACATCAGGAGAAAAGAGGAACTGGACTGGCCAAAACACAACAGTGAATTTAGTATCTGTGGATATCCACATGTCAAAGAAAAGGCTGCGAGGCCTTGGAGAATAACAAATAAAAAAAACAAATGTAGGTCTGCAGGCTTTATCAAACTCAGGAACTGTCCACACAGAAGAATTTCCACTTCACCTGGTTGCAGCAGGTCCCATTCTGTCAGTTTGGTTGAGAGACCAGCTGTCCACTGTCACACTTAAATAAACAACCCTATAGGAACAATTATGTAACTTTATCACTGTTACCAATGTCTATTTATTTTTACCTTCTGTCCCTATGCCTTTTCCTTTTGTTTAATGTCATTCAGATTGCAAGAATGCGAGCAAGGACTGTCTCATTTTTAATCAGTTTACATCATGTTAATGTTGTTGTTGTCATTGTCATCATTATCAATCATCATCATCATAATTGTTTGTATTTCTGAAATGCCTATAACCAAAGTTCCTAGGTGTCCTATAGTTCTTTAAAAATAAGATACTAATATTCAGAAATGTGAGCAATAGTACACAAATCTTTCAATCAGAGTAATCAATTTAGCAAGACAGAAGGTGAACAACACCTGGCCTTATGCTTACCTCCCCACACACAAAATTTAGGATAGAAAGAAATGGGCTTATTTTTCTTTGTAAAGCATCTAAAAGTAGCTTACAAAACTCATGCACAGTCAAAGACATGATCTTATGGAGGAGAAAGAGGGAAGAGAAAAAAAAATGGCTGCAAATTAGCATGGTACAGCTATGGCAAAGTGAATAGGAAGTCATTATTATCCACGCCAATGATTAGTGAGCGTTGCATACATAGGCTGATAACTCTTACAAATTAAGTGAGAAAAATCTGATAAAGCTGTAAAAACCTGTTCCCATACTGTACAGTTCTGATCCCAATACCACTACTGCCACTTGCTGTATGTTGATGAGACATATGAAATGCATGTGCATATTTAGTGCACCCTCTTTTTTTGGCCTTTTGATATTGGAGGAGGTGAAAGAATTTGTTTTTATTACAATGAAGAAAGAAACAGATGATTGCCATAATCAGGTAGACATACTTTGGTTCTGTTTGGGCGGGGGTTGTTTTGAAGAGTCATGGCTCAAATGGCAGGGGGTGGGAGACTTTCCACACCTTACCTTTTTCCAGCGCTGGGGTGCGGGGATCGCTCGAGCAGCCTCTGGCAAGAGGCTTTCGCGTCCCTGCTGCTTCAGCTCCGCACAAGCTGCCTGCTTGCGTGAGAGCCCCACCTCTTCCTTCCCAGGCTGCGCTGGGGCAGGAAGCGCAACCAGCATGGCTCTGGAGGCTCTGCACGCCAGGTAAGTGAGTGCAGGGCCCGGGAGCCATGCACGATCGCGCACCATTTTCGGCTTCCAGCCAAAAATGAAAAGGTGCACGATCGGCGCCAGCCAGCCCTTGGAGCATTGCGCGATTGTGAGTGCGTCGTGCAGATCGCTCCTCACAATCGCGCGACACTCCAGGCGCCCTTTTGAATGGCAAATGCTGTGCGACAAGAGTGAAGCGCTCTGGAGTACCAGCCTGTGTTCCTATTATGCAAGATGTATAGGACTTGGTTGTGAACAAAGGTAGACTGGATGGCCTATCCCAGGCTGTATAAGAAGGCACAATAGCTTCTGTTACATAAAAATGTATATTTGAATTAATTCAGCCGACATGTTTGCTAGAGCCATAATTAGATGCTGAAGTATTTGACAATTCTTTGCAAGCCTGAACACACTGTGGAATACATTTGTAATAGGAATATAAACTATAATTTCATTGAGTTACTAGATAGCAACCAAACTGTTTAGGCACAGAGGTATTTTGCTCCCCATGTGCTTCATACAGTTTGTGCAGAGTATACATTACTTCCAGAAGTAATACGCATCTGAAATAATGCTTAAAAAAAAAAGAATCAGATTATTGCCTGAAATGTTCTTGTTTTAATAAAACCTGAATTTAAGACCCCAAAGAGCTTGTTAAAGCACCATATTATTGCATTTCATCATGCTATTTCTGTTGAGTCACTGCGTTAAAAACAAGAAGCAACCTCTGACTTCTGAACAGTAAAGCTAGAGTTCTCTGGGAAGAAAAAGCACATCAGAGAAAGGAAGCTACTCTGTAAGAAGCTTGAAATATTAAGTTCACAGTACTTCTGCTATTGCTATCTTCATTGTCATCATTGTCACTATCAAGCAGATATTTAAAAGGTGAAGTATAATGAACTCAAACCTTGCCATTTCAGTATTCAAGTTGAGAGTTTCAAAACTATCATTCCTCATGGCATTTCCAATGCATGTGGTACCCCAACTGAGTTTTCAGGTGCCTTGGAAAACTGCATATTCCAGAACTCTTCATTAATCTGCAGGTGCTGATAGCTAGGATTTTGTTCCAAACCAGAGAAAAGCTTTGTAGGGGCATGAAAATGGTGCACAATTCATAACAAAGCTGAGCCTTTTTGTTGCTATTTGCCATCAAGTTGACTTCAACTTATGGTCACCCTAAGAACGAGAGGCCTCCGAGATCCCTGGACATTAACTATCCTATTCAGGTCTCACAAACTAAGAGCTGTGGCTTCCTTGATTGACTCAATCCACCTGTAGCGCACTTTTCCTCTTTTCACCAAGGATTATGGATCACATCACCTCATGTTATGTCCAAGGTATGATAGCCTCAATTTCATTACTTTCACTTCTAGTGAAACTTCACACTTGATTTGCGCTAAAATCCATTCGTCTTTTTTGCAGTCCATAATATCTGTAGATCTATTCACTAGTATCACAGTTCAAATGAGTTGATTTTCTTCCTGTCAGCTTCCTTTGCTATCTAGCTTTCACAACCATACATAGAAATTGGAAATACTACGACCTAGATGATTCTGACTTCGATACTTAAGGATAGGTGGGTGTTAGAAGCTAGAAAAAATTGTACAGTCAGCCCTCCACATTTGCTAGGGTTGGGGTACACAGTCCTCACAAAAGTAGAAAAAATGTAAATATCAAAATGTGTGTGTGTGTTACTGTGAGAAGGGGGCCAAGGAATGGTAAGGAGAGTAGGCACCCAGGATCCAAACTGGATTAGGGAAAGGAGAGAGAAAGGCCAGCATGGTGGCCCTATACTTCGTTTCTCTTGCTCATTTCCTTCCTTGGGTATAGAGGGCAGCAGGAAAGTGCTGAGAAATCAGCCTGCAAGCTGTCCATAGCTGGCCAAGCAGCAGCTGGTGGTGGTGGTGGAGAAGGAGGAGGAGGAGGACCAGAGACAGGTTTTTAAAGGGCTGTGCAGCAGATTGGAGCTGCCAAGATGGAAGGCTCCCCCAGAAAAGAACTGCCGGGGGTGGGGGAACAGGGGTTGGAGAAAATCACAAATAATCAAAATCATGAAAATCAAACCCACAAATGTGGAGGGACGACTGTCTTTTAAGTCAGGAAAACAGAAGTGACAATCTGATCAGATAATTAAGTTTCTGGAATGAAATCAACTGAAATAGTTAATTATAATTATCCCTTAGATTGTTAAGCAGCTGTCAAATATCTGATCAATATTTTCAATTTCTTCTACATCTGTTTGACTCATATGTATTGGGAACAGTTCAAAGCAGGAGAAATTCTCTTTTATTTTTTTCTAAGGTCATAAAATACTGTTCAGCTTTGGGTATGCAATAAAGACTATCTTCTTCTGTCAGACTTTTACTTGGGAATTTTTGCCACTATTTAATGTTAACATTGTTCATTTTTTAAAACATTGGTTTGTGCCTCGTGTTTTAAATAAAATCTGTATTGTTTGTCACTTGGAGTGCTGGCCAGGTGGAGGATGTAACATTATAAATCAAATAAATAAAATTAATATTTTATGTTAAATATATGCTATGAGTGTGACAAAAGAAGTTATCATCCAAGAACAGTGCGTTATTATGCAGCTGTTGAATAAATTACAATCAGAATTGTGAAATCACTCACAACCACACCCAGGTGATGAAATTGAACAACGTGTAAATGAACAGCTAACAAAGATACAGCTTGAAAATTTAAGGCTGCCTGCAAAGAGTCTTCAGTACGTATTTCCATCCTTCTAGTTCTTTCTGGAAAGCTCACCAAGAGCATATGAAGACAAATGATAGGCCAAAATGTTACTCCTAGGATACTGTCACTGTTAAATCTGAGCCAACAACCCCTGTTTTAGGAAGAACAATAGTTTATTTACCTGGATCCACTAGACTGAACAGTGTGGATCAATATGTTGCTGAACATTTATGCCAATCTCATGACTTCCCAGGTGTGTGGGACTACCAACCGCCATCATCCCAAGCCAACATGTAGAAGGAACCAAGTTGGTGAAAGCTGATCTACAACACAGGCTGAAGGCAAGATTTCAGTCTTGAAGTAGATATTTTGCTATTACTTAGCAGAAACCTGACTCCTCCACCTCAGTGGTTCTTAATCGTTCTTTTTTTTTTTAATTTTTATTGTTCTCAAAATACATAAAAGCATATATAGACACAAATATGTATATCATTATTATAATTTTTCTATTCCCCCCCGCTTCTGTATATCAAAAGTTTCCAGTTGAATCTATCTTCTCCTTTATACATATCTTATCAAATACCAATATACTCAGTCCACAGACATTTACAAATTTAGCCAGAGCATTACCATTTTCCATTCTCTTTCAAAATTTTGAACCATTTTGTTCTTAAGGGAGTTAGCTAATTTTTCAGTCTCTACCATGTCTAACATTTTTATTTTCCATTCATCTAATTGAATATCTGTTTTGTCTTTCCAGTGTTGTGCATATGTCAGCTGTGCTGCTGTAATCAAATACAGTAATATATCTTCTGTTGTTTTCTAATCTCCCGGTTCTGGCCTAATATATTCAATAAATAAAATTCTGGTACCATTTCAAAATTAACTTTGGAAATTTTTTGAATTTCATCATGAATTCCCTTCCAAAATTTCTTAGCCTTAGAACAAGTCCACCACGTATGAAAAAAAGTCCCCTCTTTCCCCCCACATTTCCAGCACTTCGCATCTCAGTTTTTGGTAATTTTTTGAAGTCTTTCTGGAGTCATATACCACCTATATAACATTTTGTAATAATTGTCTCTTAAATTTAAATTTGGAGTAAATTTTATGTCTGTTTTCCATACTTTTTCCCATGCCTCTAACTCGATTGGATGACTTATATTTTGGGCATTCTTAATCTTTCTGAGGTCACAGATCCTGCTGAGAATTTGATGGAAACTATGAACTCCTTCCCCAGAAAAATGCTCTTGAACACAATTTTCCAAGTAACAGGAAGGAAGCAAAACGGTGAAACGTTGTTTTTGTATGTGATTTGTGGACTCTCTCGTACACAGCCATGGACCCTGTGGAGTCCATGGACCATAAGCGAAGGCACCTTGAACTAAACAATTGCACATGGTTGGCTCTCCAGGGGAGCACTGAAATTAATCGTCATGGTCTTTTTCACTACATGCTCAGCCTACAGATTTCTTACAGACCTAGACCTAAGCTTCATACTCTTTCCACATAAAAACTCATTTTAGTTTTTACTTTCAACAGCTTAATTTAATTAGAGAAGAGGTAGTCTTTTTGCTGTTTTTATTGTTAAACAATTGGGAGCTGAACACCTTTTCTCTTCCGTTACAAATTGCCCACTAATAAAGCCTGATACACCTTCTGCCCATCCCAGCAATAGATCTTCAAAATGAATTTCATTCATCACATTTTTCCTGAAGTCTATTGCCCTTATTTTATTTGTTTCTGATGAGATATGTATTTTTTATTTTTTATGTACTTTGTCCTAACCAAAGCATACAAAACCAAGCTATTTTTCAAAACACAAGGCAGCAGAACTAGCACATAGACATTTTAAATAGAAAATGTGTCTGTGTTTTAAATAATTATACCCTGCTTTTCCATCCCTCAAGATCTACAAGATCTTTGGGATATTTAAAACATTTTCCAATATTCTGCATCAGCTACTTAAGGCCTGTCCACACTACACTTGTTATAGGCCATTTGCACACTACACTGTTATAGTGCTATTATTCCACTTTCAACATCCTATGGAATCCTGGGGTTTGCAGTTTAGGGAGGGGAATTTAGAATTCTCAGTAAACTACAAACCCCAGAATTCCACAGGATGTCGAAAGTGGAATAATAGCACTGTAACTGTGTAATTTGGAAAGGCCGTTAGTCACATTTGCTAAGTAACTAAGTTACATGCTCTAGCCTGATTCTCCCAAACCTACCTTAACAGCCAGCAGCCGTATCAGTTAAAGGAGGTCTGTTCAGCTGCCAAATAAAGTACAAAGAGGATGATATCTTCAGTCCCATCCCACCATCAAGCTATGCTGCAGTAAGGAATTTTTGGCAGGGCTCCTGCCTCTGATGGACACAACCTTTCTTGCTGGCAGGAGGGGAATGGTGGAAACATCAACTTCCTTGCATTCCAATTGCCTGCTGAAGCTGCTGGTTACTAAGGTGGGCTCTGGGGAATTTACATAGTCTTATAATAACTATCACAGTAGTTGTCTTCAATATGGAGCAGTTACAGATCCATAACTGTGGGTTAGAAATCTGGAACTGCAATATAGAATGCCAGGCCTTATTGTTTAGTAGGGGTTTTTTTTTTCACCCTAGAGTATATCCAGGATGACAACAGCAAGATGAAGAAAGCCCAAATGCTTATGCATTCACATCAACATCAACAACAACCACACTAAAGAGAGAGACAAAGAGAGAGAGAGATGCAGGAAACACTCTTTCATGTGCCCAGAAGACTGTTTTGCCACCTGAAAGGTGCACTCTTTTAAGCTGAACCTGGAAGTAATGAGTTACAAGTACCATGGTTGTATGTATCTAGTTACTTGTGATGAGGGTGTAACAGAAGCATATTAATCAAGTAGATTAAAAGCTATTTCACTTCTGTAACAAGTAGCATTTTCTATTTATTTATTTTTTCCAATGTAATTTTTAAATGGCATTTCCAGACATTTTCACTGGGCTTTCTGTTATCCCATTGTTTGGTAAATGTCATATCTTTCTTTTAAAGTGATGAAAGCTAGTGGAACAACTGTTAATACTATGGCTGAGATGATGATGAGGATAATGATGATCAACTTTATTTATACCCTATCTGTTCCCCAAAATTGAGGCTCAAGGTGGCTTACAAATTAAAATAATTACTATATAGTTAAAAAATACAAAAAATCAACATAAAAATAGAGTGAAACTATTGACAAATCAATTTTAAACATATATCTAAAATGATTAAAGAGCAGTTTAAAAACAATGCAGTTTGAAATAATATAGCATACTCTTAAAGGCCCTTTCCTTAAAAACCTTCAGTTCCAGCAGTCATTCAGAATTTTAAAAAGTCTTCTCCTGATAATGGAAATACAGGAAGGAGGAGCCCTTCTTGTCTCTCAAGGGAGGGAGTGCCAGAGCCAAGGGACAGATACTTGGGAAGCTCTATTTCATGTCCCCACCAACCATAGCTATGAAAGTGGTGGGTCCAAATAAAGGATCTCTCCTGAGGATCTCAGGGCAGGCTCATACAGGGAGATACAGTCTAACCTAGATCTAAGCCATATAAGGCTTTATAAGTCATAAAAACCACTTTGAATTGTGCTCAGAAACTAACTAGCTGTTGTTGGAGCTGTTGAAGCAGGGGAGTTGTAGGATCCCTGTAACCAGTTAACACTCCTACTGAGATCCTCCATCAAGGTTCCACAGCATAAATCTCCACATGCAGAATTATACATTGTGCTACGCAACCCTTTTGCTGTTGAATGGCAATGTTGCCCAGCCAAATGTGCAACCCAATGCACAATCAAATTGGACAACAAAATGAGCAACTGAAGGAGTACTAGTGCCAATTTCAGCAGGGATAAATGGGTACCCAAAAGCAGAGAATGAGCATCCACATATGCAGTGGCACCACATTTACAAGTCTGCTCCTACAACCTTGAACTGAACACAGATGCTGTACTTTGGACAAAAACGTCCCACTACTTCTGTAGGGGAACTTAGGCACACATAAGACACCAGGAAGATCCTAGCCCACAAATAACTGTTTCCAACACCGCAGAGAGCATTGGTAATTGACTACTTTTCAAACACTGTAACAGGTGATGGGAATGAATTATGATTACAACAACTTGAGGCCTCAGAAGAAGGTAAAAAGAAGCAGGCACAGATCCATCATGCCTCAGCCCCAGCAGCGGACTGTAGGCTTAGGCCTTGGAGAGAGAGAGAGGAAGAGGCAGGTACAGCTCCATCACATCTAGGCCTGGAAGCTGTTGAAAGGCCCTCTCTTCATCCCAACTGCCACTACCCTGGCCATGGAGGACAAGAAGAAGCCAGAATGTGTTGTTGACAAATGTACACTTGATAGAGCCCTGCATGGTATCTGTACCATTATGGCGGCAATCAAGTACGTGTGGCAGAGACATGCAGTACAATCCCAGACATGTCAACTCAGAAGTAAGGGCCAGTAATGAGATTTAATCCCAAAAGTTAAGAACATGCACATGATTGCAGGCATCATCATACTATTTACTTATTAACAAGAGTGTGGAGCATTAACACTTAACACTGCTCACATTATATTTAAGCAGGACCAGAGCTTGGAAAAGTTACTTTTTGAACTACAACTTTCAGAACTCCTCCTAGGATTCTGGAAATTATAGTCTCTGATGGTAATTTTGCCAGCCTCTGAGTAGGGCATACTTAGGACTGAATCTCTACCTGAATTGAATTTCAAAACAACTCATCTGAAAACATATTGAAAAAGGTTTTGCCTCTAGTGTTTGTTTTTGCCTCTGCCCAGGTTGCTCTTTACAGTAAAATCCTGCCATGATAACAGTTTGTCAGTTATTCTGGTGCTTTGGTTTGGGCCCTGCTCAACACATCCTCTGGAATGATCAAACGCAGTGGCACTGTATTTGTAGTAAGCCTCAGGAACAACGGCGTTCTCTCCCCAAACTCGCTTTGGGCAGACTGACATTTCTTTTGATCACTTCCACTAATGTTTCCCACATGGGAGCAAAGCAATACTCTGAGCAATGAATGTCAGCTCCAGTCTTCATCTGCCAGGCAGGAATCTAATGGGTAGAATAGAAATGAGTTTGCTGACCTGAAGAGCTTGGCTTGACAGTTGTTTGAAAATGTTGCAAGACTTCAGGGTCAGCTCAGTTGATATTGCCAGTAGAAAGGCATCCAACCATGACTGATATGGTGAACAGCATTAAAGTATATCTTAAAAACTAACACATACCCTTTAAGTTTTAATGGGAATTAAAGGTCCAGTAGAACAGTAGCCTGGGGCCTTAAAACACTGAATACGATGCCTAATACATTGTTCCACAAGTTGATAATTAGAATTGTGTCGAAGTTCTTGTTTCTAAATTAGTTCCCCTGGATCTCATCTTGAGTAAACATTTGATAACAACCACTGTGGACTTTCAGTGTTCATCAGACAATAAATTTTAATGAAATAGAATCACAAAAATTATTAGCTAGTGCTAAACCGCTTCTCATTTCTGAGCTTCTTTGGGGTGCTTTGCATGTTATTATTTCCCTGCCAAACAACTTTAGCTAGGTCCTTTCAGGTGGGTAGCCACTGCCAAGCCATCTGCCATGGCCTAACATAAGAAGCAGAACAAGGGGGATGGGCTGGAGAGGTCTTTGCATTATTGTTGATGAACACATATCAAAGGCAGGTTCTGCAGTGATGCTGTCTGCATGAGCTACTGGTGAGCTGGTCACTAGACCAGCTGGTCACTAGCTGGTCACAGTGCCCAAGCATAGTACTGTTACAATATCCTCATCCTGGGATGCAAGTAGGAAGAAGGGAGCATCCTCTAAAAATGACAAGGAAGGGTGATTCCTCCATGAGTGACCATGTGCCACTGAAACCCCTGTCTGCTCATCTCTCCCTATGATGATATCTAACTATAATGCAGGAAGAGAGTTAGGACATCATATGCAATGGCTTTCAATGACCAGAAGAGCTCCAAGAATTCATGAACATTAAGAGTGTTGCAGTACCAGAGCCTGGAAATTGCCCTGGGAGGCAGCATAGGAATTCTAGGAGCTATATTCCAATGATTTTCCCAAGGTCTGAGAGAGATTGGAAGGAACCAGATGAGAGAATATAACACCAAATGGAAACAACAAGCAGTTGTGCTCCTCAGAAGACAAAAACAAATATAAATTAAGAGTGGCTCCTCAAAAAATACAGAAAGTTGACATTAAAATTGAACTGAACTATTGCCAACATTTAAAAAAAGAAATCAAAATGCATAAACCATCTGTGTTTAAAGTCAACAATCTGCCACTATTCTTGGGCATATCGGAGTGGACAGACATTTAAAACACCAAATATCTGAGAAGGTCAGATCTGTAGTTAAAATATTTAATAAAACTTAAAACTATTTTTCTAGAACTAAGCCACTTTAACATATCTCCTTAAAAAAACACCACTACCACCACCACCACCTATTAGGTAAAAATATAGAAGCATTATTAAATGCATCTTTTGCCAATGTCCTCTTTAGTTTTTTTTATTACTCATTTGAAATGTATATTGCAATTTTATATTGCCTCAAAAGTCTGTTGCAATATCATTAAATAGCATTGCTAATTGAGTATGGCTAATAGTATTGCTAGTAGAATAAACAGAGCCTAGTACAAGGAACAGAAATCACTATGTAGCGACCTACAGGGAGTTCCAATCACAGCAGTTCAGTGATTAGTCTGGAGCTAATCAGCTGATTAGGTATTTGGTTAGACGAGGTAGATTGCAGAAAATGACCCTTTAAAGTACATAAAAATCTTACCAACAGCATTTCACATTAAAAGAGCTTCTCTGACTAATGAATATGACTGTTGTGTAAACTAAGGTGAAAGTAAGTACTGTTTTCACCTGGACAGTGTAGTCATTCTAAGTGTGCTAAAAAGACACTATCTTATCTAAGGCCCTTTCCGCACCTTACCTTTTTGTGGAGGTGGGGGGTGGTGCTCGCGCGAGAAGCCTTCGGAGGAAGGCTTTTCGCGTCCCTGCTGCTTGGGCTCCACAGCAGCTTCCTGGTTGCGTGAGCGCCCCACCCACACCCCGCCTCTTCCTTCCGTAGTGCAGCCTGGGAGCTGTAGACTGCACTGAAGACAGGAAGCGCGACCGGCCCGGCTCCAGAGGCTCCGCAGGGCAGGTAAGTTCGCCCCAGGCCCCCGACCGGTGTGCAAGCAAGCACCATTTTCGGCTAAAAGCCGAAAATAAAAAAGTGCATATGCACTGTGCATGAGGCTCTTGAGCGTCACGTAAATGGGAGTGCGTCATGCAGACCACTCCTCCCATTTATGTGACGTTCAAGGGGCCCTTTTGCTTAAGAAATGCCATGCGAAAAGGGCCCAAGTCTATTGTGAGCATGGTGCTTAGGTACACTTTTTTCTTAACCTTCTAGCAAGACACATACTTGAGTTCCAGCACAGTGTCTGTTTCTTTGCACAGAAGCAGTATGTTTCCAAAACAGGGGGACTTTATCATTTCTACAGAATTCTTACTTTTTGTCCTTTTTAGAAAAGCCTTTATTTTCTCTGACCTTGGAAATCAAGACTAAGACTTTGGAACAGAAAAACAATGTTCTCACTCTAATAGTGACATAAACCATCATCCTACAGCCTGGGCATAATTATTAACTGAACAGAACCCTATCAAGCAGAAAATAGCCATGGCAATCTGTGATGCTCAGAGTCACATTAATATTTCTTTCCTTCCCTGACAATCTTCTCCTTGTCTTAACCTCCAAAGGCCATTTGACTTGGCTTGCTGCTACTACTAGATTTACATGGCTCTTAATCCCTGTGATTCTTGTGTTTTAATTGGCTTGGGCAAGGATTTGTTTTGGCCACAATTTGGAAAACTGCTGCTTTTGGCTCCTGAGATGCCCATGGTGGCTAGAGGATTTTGAGAGTAATTGTACAAAAAAGAAAATTCCCCATGGCTCTGGTTTATTCAGTTAAGTTTGTTTGCTTTGAAATGAGAAACCATAAGGTCTTGGATGAATTCCTAGATAGGCTACTTATAGTCCTATCACACTGCACTGTCATAGCGCTATTATTCTACTTTAACTGCCATAGCTTCATCTTGCAGAATCTTGGGAGTTGTAGTTTTAGGAGGCCCAAGAATTCTCTGGCTGAGAATGTTAAATGCCCCTTCATAAACTGCAAATCCCAGGATTCCATAGGATGTTGCCATGACAGTTAAAGTGCAATAATAGCACTATAACAGTTCAGTGTGATAGGGCCATGTTTTGTTAAACATCCTTAACTAAGTATCGTCTCTTGTCCTGAAAATTCCCTCCTTCTGCCCTGCATGAGTCATTACAAACTACAGAGGTCTGTTCTTCTATCCATCAAGACTCAGCAGACTAATGTTTCCACCCTCCGCCCACTAGCAGTCTCCAGTGTGACAACCAGAAGCAGGATCTCTGTTACAATTCTAGCACTGGAGATTGCTTCTGTGAGGTGGAAACATCAGTCTGCTACACTCCAATCAACAGGACAGATCTCTAGCTTGTTGTGGGTTTTCCAGGCTTTGAGGCCATGTTCTATTAGTATTTTCTCCTGATGTTTCACCTGCATCTGTGGCTGGCATCTTCAGATCCTCTGAAGATGCCAGCAACAGATGCAGGCGAAACGTCAGGAGAAAATACTAACAGAACACAGCCTCAGAGCCCGGAAAACCCACAACAACTTATAGATTCTGGCCATGAAAGCCTTCAACTTTACATAGAACAGATCTCCACCTCTCACAGCAGCTGATGCCTGTTAAGCCAGGCATGGAGGACTTTTACAATCCCTATGTGTTCCCTTCACTATTGAATATATAGGGATTGTGATTAGGAATTATAGTTATGAATGCTTAACTCTAGGTTGTGCATTTGTAACTGCAATCATGAATGCCAGCTATCATGGAATTACTGTAAGGTAATAGTATCATGACAGCCAATCAGGGCTGAAAACTGAAATATCTGCTATATAAAAGTCAATGTTTGTCTGCGAGTTTGTGAGTTTGTCTGTTCGTCTGCGTCAGGCAGGAAAGACCTCATATGATTGGCTGGCTGTGAAGATTCTATGGAATCCTGGGGATGGCAGTTTAGAGAGGGGCCTTTAGAATTCTCAGCCCAGAGCTCTTGGACCTCAGGCCAGTTGCTATGGAGATGAGGCCTACCATCAATAAGGATTCCAGAAAATATTTGGGAGGCATATGTGAGGAAAATTAAAGTGACATGCACAACATAGTTACAAGGTCTTCTCACCTCACACAGTAGAATATACGGGTTCCGTATGTGAAGAATCTTAAAGTTGAAATTCAAAACAAAAAATGCTTCCAGAAAAATGTAAAGCCATAGCACAAATACACAGAAAGCAAAAAAAAATCAAAAGCCAGTACATCAACATCACCAGACAACACAGACTGGATTGGGGACTATGGGGAAAAGTTACAGTTACAGGAATAGGTCGGTTGCTATGGAGACGATGCCTAGCAGCAAGGAGGAGGACAGTGTATTCCTGCAAGAACCCAGTCTTTGTTTGTTAACAACTCTGAATATAGATTGGATTAGGGAATATGGGGAAAAGTTACAGGTCCTGGAATAGGCCAGTTGCTATGAAGACAAGGTGTACCAGCAAGGAGGAGAACAGTATATTCCCTCAGGAACCCATGTAAGGCCCCGCTTTGGGGGTCCCCCATATCAGTATGGTTCGGATGGGCACCATACCTGATTGACATCGTATGTAATTGGCAACACATTTTATTGACTCTGATATCAAATTCAAGCCTGAAAGGTGACAGAGAGGTCAAACCGAGCGAGGGAAAGAATTTGACTGTAAATGTGAGAAGCATAGGTCAACTCCAAAATTCCTCCAGATAAGACTGAGTCATTTGTCAGGCAAATACACACCTTTCCTGTGGATAATAGGCTTAAATAGAAGCTGGAATTTTCCAGGCAATCCAACTGTGAAGAGCCCACCAGGACACTGATTGACAGATATCCAGCCCTTGTACACCTGGATTCTTTCCTCTGTCCTCACAGAACCCACAATAGACAGCTATTACAACACCCATCATGTCCCTGTCAATCAAAGCACTAAGTCCATCAACAGGTGAAAGACCCATTGCCCACAACAGGTTCCCTTTGTCTTGCATCTGGAACCTTCACAGCCACGAGCCATTTTCAGGGTATAAATACCCCTGATTTGAGGAGGCTGAGTGCAGTCTCTTGAAGGTCTACCCGTCACTCTGTCCGTCTGGCTCCTGAATGAGAACTGCCCTTAGGTCCTACCGAAGCCAAAATACATTTCTACTCTTCACTGCTCTTCTGGACTGGTAATTATAAATCCCCCCAAGTCCCTCAGCCTCTCTATGATTTTCCCCCCTTTCTCTTTCAGCTAGCTCTTGTGTGAATGTGTGATTGTGTGTATCTTGTGTGCATGCATGAGTGACTTCCCCTCAATAAAATCATTTTATTAGACAATTTTGCTTAGTTTTTGGCTTGGCCTGACCCCTTAAAAATTGGGTTTAAAGATCTCGCTAGGTTACCCTGCCTCTCGTAGTGCTACAGCTTGTGCTCAGGCTAATTCCCATTCCCCATTATTTGGAGCACATTGAGGTGTCCCCCAAGGGACCCCAGAAATCAGGGTAACACCCAAACTGTGTATGTAAATAACACTGAATACAGATTGCTTTGGGAAATATGGGGAAAAGTTATAGGTCCTGGAGAAGACAAACTGGGTGAGTTCTTAAGAGGAAAATAAAATCAAGGGCAATGTCAGGTAAATACACTAGTAAACTACAAAAAATAAATATAGATCTCTGTGCTTTCAATGTATTATTTTAGATGGGCACAAATGAAAGGGGCATGGAATTACCATGATCTTGTTCCTAACACCCCAGCGTCATCAAAGCATATGGGGCTTTTCAAAAAGTAAGGTATGTTATACCACAAGAGAAGGAAAATGCCACTTTGAAAATAATATCTCAGATTTATAAACAGCCTAATGAAATCTCCATTAAAACCACACTCTTGATACCACCATGTTAAAAAAAAAACCCTCTTCACCTTGTGACGGTGACTGACAGACTTGTCACAGCACAGCAAGATGGTTCCTTTTCAGCCCCTGAAGAGCTCCATTGATAACGTAGGATGAGTGGCAGTGAGATAATCAATGGGACAGTTGTAGCAACATTGGTATCTTTTAATTTTCCTGAACATATATTTATATGTTTTGTACTCTCTGAATTCCATTTACAAATCAATAAGATTATTTTGATGTAAAAGGACTATTTAAATTTCCCTGCTTCTCTTCTGACACATTTTTGGATGAAAAAAGCAGAGGAAAATTGCTCACCTTTTTTCTTTATTGTGAACTAGGAGTTGAAAGCTAAAGAAAAGTGAACAGCTGGTGAAGACAAAATGACTTGGCCTGGACAAGGTTCTGACCTAGGGTTTAGTTAAGTGTGTTCCTTCGATCTTAACCCCAGCGGGTAAGTATTGTAATGGGTATAGTAAAGAAGAAGAAGGGGGAAAATGTGAGGAATTCAGAATACAAATGGACTAGGAAAGAGCCGGAAGAGTAAATATAATGCCAAATGGAAGGAACAAGTAATTCTGCTCCTTGGGAGGTAAAAATAAAAAGGTGCAAGGTGCCAAAAATATTTGCATTAGTAGGATTTCTACAAAAGGCTTAAGAAACTTTTTAATGTAAAAGGATTAAAGGCAGCTAGTCCTGGTGTGACTAAACAAAACTGGACTTAGGGGGAGGTACCGCAGCATGAAAGAGCAAGTTAGGCCGCAATGCAGAGCTACAGAGGACAAGGGACAGCCTGTTCGTATTCAAGAGAGGCTGCTTGTTTCCACCCATGGTCATGAGATATGATAGCAGTGAGGAGCAGCACCAATGCAACATCAACAAGCTACCCTACTACTGTCTGTGTATCTCATTAAGTGTGGAGCAGAGGTTGGGAAAGTGGAGCCTGTGGGCTACGTGTGATCCCCCAACACCTTTTTGTAGCCACCTTCCTTGTGGTTCTTATGTGCTTTAAGTCATTTCCAACCTATGGTAACCCTAAGGTGAATCTAATATATCATGGGGTTTGCTTGGGGCTGAGATTGTGTGATATGCCCAAGGTCACCCAGTGGGTTTCTATGGCTCAGTGTGGAATTGAACCCTGGTCTCCAGGATTGTAGTCCAGCACTCAAACCACTACCCCACACTGGCTGTCAACCACCTTCCTAGCCTACCTTTTTTTTTTAAGTGTAAAAATGCCCCCAGATCACAAAAGAATTCTGCTAAAATGTATGGCTTTCCCTTTTAATGTCCACTTTGATCATCAGAACTCCCAAATTGGCTGTAAAACCAGGAAGAGTTGATACATAGGCCTTTCCGCACGAGGCTGGTGGATCGGTTCGTGCCATTTCTTACCGGATTTTCTGGGCTCAAAACAAGGCGTACTTTCCCTCATTTCCTTCCACACAGCTACTGCGTATGTTCCATTCTGATTTGGAGGAGTGCGAGTTCATGAATCCACGCTACCTCTGCTGTGGCCACTCCCGCTACTCCCCTCACCCCGCCCTGTCAGCTGTGATTGGCCCCCCTTTTTTTGCATGGTTTAGTACGTCATTATGTATGTGCGTACGTGCATACATGCGAAAGTCCATACTACCCCCTGGCCCCTCCCATGAGCCCTCCCCTGACCACTAATTCACACTGGTGCGAATGTATGTGTCTGCGCCACTGTGAAAGTATGAATCGGATCAATCTGGAAAATTGGAAAACCGATTTCTTCCAATTTTCAAATAGTGCGCTTTACCACCACATGGGGGCCCATTTAGTCAGAATTATGTGCGGAACGAAGGTAAATAAACCGAACCTAGTCTGCTCCAACGTGCAGAAGACCTCCGTGGCAAGACGCATTGGCTCGCCTTAATAACCGCATGCGGAAAGAGCCATGGTCAATACAGAATTCCATTCACTTTTTAGGAGCATTTTCAGCTGAAAACATGGTGGTATATACCTCCAACACTTCACAGAGGAATCTCCTGTGACTGTGACCAGGATGGCAAAAGTTATAAATAAGGAAAAACACACAAGCAGCAGCTTGCTTTGTCTGAGCCGATAGGGTAAAGATTCTGCCCCCCGTCTTCTCCTCCCCACAGAATTGAGGAGAAACTACTTTTGTACTCTGAACTTGAGTTTCCAGCAGCTGAAGTAATGTAAGCTAAGGAGAAAGGAGAAGAGTGGAAGGAAGAAAAACTGGGACATTTGAAAAGCAGCTGAAAAAGTGGGCAGAAGAGAATTAATTAGTATTATCGGTGCCAAATCAGTTGAGTTGGAGGACATAGATGATATGGCCAATTGCACATGGTCAAAAATTGGTCCTGCTGTAGTTGCCCACCTCTAATACAGGCACTAGTGGGAAAATGCCTGATACTGTCCCATCACTAAAGTTAGGTAGGATGGAAAATGCTCAGTGGTGGCTGGTACCCACTGCTGCTGATGGGCAGAAGACTGATAAAATTTGGACCCAATGGTTTACTATAGACAAAGCCAACTAGACCTTTCCTTGCAAGGTCAAAGTATACTTAATGCCTAACAATTTAAGGTTACTGTATTATCTTGATTCAGAAGCCTGTGCTTGCAGGGACCTGGAATTAACTGCACCTCCTCTGTCAGTTACAACAACCTATTTCATCCTCTTAGGTACAGAGCTCCTTTTAAAGGGGGATGCTGGCAACAAACTTTCATTTCACAGCCTTTCAAATGAAGCTTTTCAGCAAAATTCAGGTTTGAATAATGATGTTTGGAGGCCACATCAAGGAAGGATGCCAGGAATTAATACAGCTCTCCCAGACCCTGCCCAAAATTAATGTAGTTTTACTAGACCTTGAAAAAAGAACACTTTACCTTTCCTTGAAAAGAGAACAGTTTACCTTTCCATAAATTAATACAGCTTTCTTAAACCACCATAAATTTCTTTGTCTTTGAAAAGTTAAAATGGAAGAAGAAGGAGAAGGAGGAGGAGGAGGAGAAGGAGGAGGAGGCGGAGGGAGAAGGGGAGGAGGGGGAGAAGTCAGGTCCCAAAAGGAGGAAAACCTTAAAATTGGCAGTGCAGTGTTGCAATGTAATATGCCAACAACCAGAAGCAAGCAAAGAAGAGAAGAGCTTAATAGAGAAAACAGTCTGGTTGTCTACTTGATGACATGCCCTTCTCTTCCACTCCTTCTGCATTCCTCTGGTGCATTGGAGGAGAAGGGATCATTTGACAAAGGGTTGTGTCCTGCTCCACTTTAGGATTTATGAAGTCTCAAACTCAGGCAGCCTTTGCTGTAACCGTGCTGAGTTCACCATAACGAAAAAGGAGAGTGAAGCATGCGCACAGCTCTTCTTGACAATGGTGTTCATCAACAACCTAACTCGAAGCTCACATCATTGATGAGGACTGAACCTCTGGTGCCAGGCTAAAGGACATCTAAATGAAGATTGTGCAGGAGGATTGATTCTTGTTTATAGGTATTGGGTGAGGGACCCTGGCAGATGGGCTCTATCCCACTTCCCAGAGGATAGATCACTCAATTTTCTTCATTTTTTTAAAAATAGTTCAGTGTAGATAGGACTCATAAATTTCATCTGAACAAATCAAGCTGGTCTCTGACAACACAGGTGACTATCAAGAGTTGGCCAAGCTCCTTTGTCTTCCTCTCCCCACCCAACCCTGCCTTTCATCCTTGTTGTTCTCTCTTCACCTGGAATGACCGCTGATCAGGCAGAGCAAGCAAGACCATTTTCTGCCTGGGCTCCCTTCAAAGTAATTTGGTGAAATTGTGCATTTCTCTCTGTAATTTATCCATGAGATAGAAGCAACTAAAATAGATTGTAAAATGATTTCTCTGTCAGTGTAGCAGACAAGAAAAACACCTGCCAATTTGGGTAAAAGAAACTAAGCCTGGTGACCACCACTTTAGTGTAGGTGAGGTCCAGAAATTCTACCTGGAACTCAGGGCTAGATACAAATAGGCAAAGTCAGGTGCAAATATTCAGATACCAAATCCACCCACATACTGAATTTTTGCATAAAGTACATTCAAGGTGTACCCTTATTAGGTTTTAATGAAAGACTCTGAAGAATGAGCTACCACAGACAAAAGTTTGGAAATCTTGCTTTTTTGGACCATGACTTCCATGGTCCCCAGCCACCATAACCAGTACCCATGCTGGCTGGTGGATTTGAGGAGGCTGCAGTCCAAAATAGTCCTAATTTTGAGAAGTAGCTGTTCTGCTGTGTTCCTGTTGTTTGCAGATGAAGCATCCTATGAAAAGATTAGCAAAATGATGGTCACAATCTTAACTGAGCAGATGGCACACAACTTTACATTCATGGTGTTACATGGGAGAAATGCCACCAGGTCGGTGAATCCAAACATGTCGCAAAACTGAGTGTATAGCCAAATGTGCATGTACATCTTCATGCTCAGTGCACAGTATGGACAGGCGTTCATGTGCGGCTCTTCACAGTGGTAATATGCATTGTGCATCCATGTACAATGGCACCACTCCCACACCCTTGAACTGAATATGGCCATTCCACATCAGACAATAATGTCCAACCACTTCTGCAGAGGAACTTGTCTATGTGTAAAATACCAAGATTCCCAACCTTTATTGAGTTTAGTAACATTGGCCAGAATTCTACATTGCCAGCTTAGTTACACATGTGAAACTGGCCCCCACAACTCCTGGACTGGGCAAAGGAAACTAAAGGAAAAGGGATTTCACACTAAACATAAGAGCCATTTGACAGTGAAATATGCTGCCTTGGAGTGTGGTGGAGTCTCCTTCTTTAGAGGTTTTTAAACAGAGGCTGAATGGCCATTTGCTGGGACTGCTTTGAGTATGTGTTCCTGCATGGCAGGGGGTTGGATTTGATGGCCCTTGTGGTCTCTTCCAACTCTATTATTCTATGATTCTATGTCCATTCAGCTAGCAATTGGAGAATGAAATTTCCACCACCACCACCACCTCTCACATCAGCCAGCAAAGCTGTGACAATCAGAAGCAGGGCACCTGTGCAAGGCCCCATTGTAGCTTTGTTGGCTGGCAAGAAGGTGGTGGAAAAGTCATTGTCTTTCACCCCAACGGCCAAGTGAAGAGACCTCTACCCAATCTAGTGGCTTCTGGGTAAAATAGGTTAGAGAAGTACTAACAATCATGGCAATAGTTCCACAATCATGATTACTTCATGTTCATGAATACAGATCAGTTGCAGATCCATAACTTGAGGTCATGCATCCATAACTGCTATATTGGATTCCATCTGTTGTTATTATCATGCTGTTAATAATATTTGAAGAATAAATTACCACACACGAAAGAAAAGAGTGGGATCCAGACCTTTGAAATATTGCATTGCTTCTTCTAACAACAACTCCCAGAATTCCTGGACTGATCTTGGGAGTGTAATCCAAAAATTAACTTTCCAAGCTGTAGTCACAATCAAGAATACTTGTATAGTTATTAATTTTTTTTGAGGTACACTATTGGTACTTTAGAAGTTTGGTTAACTGGGTTGATGCAAAATTGACCTTTGCACCACTGAAAAGCATTTCTTGTAATACAAGGTTTATTATTATGTGACATCAAATTGACTCCTATCCTAAAATTTTCTTGGAAAGATTTTTTCGGGGGGAGGGGTGCCATTATCTTCCTTTGAGATGGAGGGAATGTGACTTCTATGTTTCTATGGCTGGGTGAGGATTTTAACCCTGGTCTCTAGAATCATAGTGCAACACTCAAACAACTATATCATGCTGACTAATATATATATATATATATATATATATATATATATATATATATATATATAAAATATATATATATAAATAAATAAACATTGAAAAAGAAATATGATCTACATTTTGACTCCAAAATTCAGACCCATCTGTAACACCAATGAATATTACTGTAAAAGGACTAATCAACTTAACAACTGCTTTACAGACAATATCATATAACTGATTATAACATCAAGAGAGCAACCATCATTTTGAAGAAAAAGCTTCTGCACAAAAAATCCATTGTCAAGCAACAGCCAGTGACACATTTCATGTGTGGTGGATTTCCATCCTGTATCTCCAAAAGACCATTTAGCAATTTGAGATAGGGACCCATTAGAAAATTCTGAATGACCTATTAAAGCCATCAGTAAGTCTCCCATTACAGGTTTCTGGCACCCATCAAATCTACAGAAATCACTGGTAAGAGCTGTCATCAAAACAACATAGGAGTCAGCACTCTTGGATCATCCCCTTGGAATTCCAAACACTGAATCACTTGGAAAGACAATCATTTTGAAGAGCAGAGTGACTTGCAGGACCTACTATATTACACAAAATATCACCTGCCACTCTTGTAATCTGATTTATCTGATTGATTGCAGACATACAGGATGCCATCTGCAGTAAGCAGGGAAAAGAATGAGAAACCTTGATTCATGTTTCAGGAATCACAAGCCTGCAATCCTGACCAGAAAGATCAAACAGTAGTAGCTAGACATTTTAAAACCAGAACGCCACATCCTATCTGATTTGTCAGTACCTGGAGTTGTAACTGTTTTGGAGAAAAGGGAAAATTTCCAGATTCACAAACTGAAACCTTAACCCCAGATGGTCTCATCTTGTGCAATAACATGTAACATCATCATCTTCTTTGATACATTCCATTGTCATCATTCTTAACTGCCATCATGAGCAGCTGAAGAGAGTGGAAATGCTATAACATTTAATTCACTTTGGATTTCTGAAAGATACAGTATCAGTTGCAATATAGACTTATTAAAGTGATTTAAATGTTATAGAAATGATGTTTCATCTTGTCAGAACTGCTGTTTGTTTATACATTCTGTCTCTTTGTACAAGTATGGATATAGTATTGGCATGAAGACATTTTGATGAAATATTGTACATACATTGTATGATTCCATAACTGTTTCAAACAATTGCACTTTTTGTGTCCAAATAAGTGAATAACTCCAGAAATTAGGCTCCC
Source organism: Cyclura pinguis (assembly GCA_030412105.1). Taxonomy (NCBI): domain Eukaryota; kingdom Metazoa; phylum Chordata; class Lepidosauria; order Squamata; family Iguanidae; genus Cyclura; species Cyclura pinguis. Next base: position 128,949,922 of record CM059599.1, read on the forward strand.
TCTCCTTTTCAACCACCTGGCAGGCCACACTAGCCCATTTCTATGTACCTGAAGTGACACAACATCACTTCTGATGAACAGTTGGGCTGATTTGGGGAGCTCCCCCCCCCTTTTGAGAGGGTTAGGAGATGTGGGGGAAAGTAAGCAAACCACCACATTTACAGGTGGTTTTGGTGAGTTTAGGCCATGTTTTAGGCAAAGGAAGTCAGCCTCCAAATTAAAAAATGATGGGGAGGGACTTTGGGGGATGTCAAGGGCTGCATGGAACCCACAAGTTACATTTTCCCTAGCCCAACTTTATATGCATCCCAACCAACCAGCCATTTGATTCACCCTCTTGTGGCTGCATGGAAAAGATTCATGTAACAGCATCCACTCACCTGACATCAAATACCATCACCTTTCAGGATAAGATTAGAAGCTGGATAATACCTCCTCTTCATTGGTTTCATGGGGAGTTGACAGACAATGACAGAGCTCCTGAGGCCACCACTCAAGAAGACAGCTCACTCATGGGTTTACAGGAGGACTTGGCTGACATGCTTTTATAGTCTTACCCACCAGCTCTTGGTCCTTCACAATGATTCTCAGTACTGCTAGAACAGATGAAGTGCTATGTCCAACTCAAAAACCAGATCTAAAAATGTAGGGCCCATATGGTGAAAAAAAAAATCCCCATTTCATAAAATTGCTTTCAAGAAGGAAGTCAGGCTCAATATCTAGGGCTCTTTTGCACTATACAGCTGCAGCATTATAATTATATTTTAATTGTCATGGTTGCATCCCATGGAATCCTGGGGCTTGTAGTTTGTTTAAGGCACTAGAGCTTTCTGGGTGAGAATTCTGAATGCCCCTCCATAAAATAGAATTCCCAGGATTGTATAGGAAGGAACCACAGCATTTAAAATACTTATAGCACTATAATTTTGTAGTGTGAAAAGGCCCTTGCTCTGGATCAGGATGAAACTCCAAGAATGTTTGAAGCAGCTGGTGTATCTCTATAGTTGCTCTGCTGGTACCCAGTTAATCTAACAGCTCATGCTGTTTTGAGGAACTGTTTTCTTAGGACAGCTCTCCAGCTAGTTGAAACATAGAGATTCCTGACCCACTGGACAGCTCTCTGGCCTTTCAAGCAAGGTGAGAATTTGAGTTACCCGGTAGTGGAATATAGTGACAATTGGAACGGGACACATGGTTCCACTCACAGCTGGCCATCATGTGTGGTATGCTATGCACACAAGAAGAAGCAAGATGGTAGAATAGTTTCCTCTATATCTGCATAGTATGAGAACATCCACAGAAGTGATGCTAACCATTATGCTTTGCTAAGGATGTGTAAATGAGATGCAAATTTGAATCCATGTTTCCCTACATTCTGTCCTCTAGAACACACACCAGTTCTACAACAATACATATGGTAGGGTATCCGAAGGGATTTCAGTCTACAGGTTTGACTCCCCCATACCTGTCATTTATCAGTACAATGAAAAAAAAAAGTGAAGTGATGACTATAGGTAGTAACTGGATAGTCCTCCAAGCTATTCAGAGCCAGACAGAAAAGTATAATGATTCATCTTCCCATTCTGACATCTAAGACTGGACCAGAGTAAATCTGCAAATGGTATCTCATTTCACTGAAGCCTTTCTCTTCTCAGCTGGAACATGGCGAAGATCTACTCATCCCACAAGTGGAATAAGAGTACTGCATACAACAATCCCCATCTGTTAAATTGGGGATGCCCAAGGAATTCAGTCTTTGCAATTTTTTATATACTCTGAGCTTATATGCACCTTCTGGGCAACAATGTCAGTTGGAACTTTGTTCTCTGACAGGTTTCAAATTATGCATTCAAACTTGTATTCAAATGCAAGTATGTGTGTGTGTGTGTGTGTGTGTGTGTGTGTGTTTAAACCCGCACATGAATGTAGAACTGGGTCAGAATAGATTTATGGGAGAACACTTGTATAAATGACTACAACAAAAATAAACTGATTTGTTTATCTCTAAATACAATACAGAAAATTACACCCCTAAATACAGTGTAATTTGGTCCACACCTAAATAAAACACAGAAAAATTCTGTTTCATAAACTCATCAAAGCATATTCAAAGCACAGTATATTATATGCTACCCATAAATTACTTTATAGGCTTACTGAATAAACAATTCTGCCCCATTCTAAAGAGTGTACAAAATAATCCAGACAGAGAGTTTTCTTGTTATTTACTGTTAAGTTGGCTTCAGTTTATGGTGATCCCATGAGTGAAGTCCCTCCAAGAGTTCCTGTTGTTAAGAGCTTTGCTCAAGTCTTGCAAACTCAGGGCTATGGGTTCCTTGACTGAAGCAATCCACCTGTATCATGGTCTTCTTATTGGTCATTTCCACACTAGATTGTATTAGAGCTATTATTCCACTTTCACTACGGAATCCTGGGGCTTGCAGTTTAGGGAGGGGCCTCAAAAGCCTCAAAGGTCCCTCCCTAAACTGCAAACCCCAGGAATCCATAGGATACTGAAAGCGGAATAATAGCACTATAACAGTCTAGTGCAGAAATGGCCATTTTCTTACTGCCTTTTGTTTTTCCCAGTATTAATGCTTTTTGCAGTGGGTCATGTTGTTTCATGATATGTCCAAAGTACAATACCCTCACTTTAGTAATCTTTGAGCTAGTCAAAGTTCGGGATTAACTTAGAATGACACATGAGTGTCACCCATGTGGCGATGACATTCAACTCTAATTCTCATTTGCATCTAACTCCAGGGAAGGTATCTCAATACTAAATCAGTAACTATTGTCAGTAATGGACTGGATGAGCTGGGGGGAGAGGATTGAAACTTAATCTAGCTGAGAGAGGTGCTTCTGGTCAGTTGGAAAGTAGATTGGGGAACAGGGATTCAGCCTATGATGGACAGGGTTATACTCCTCCTGAAATTTCAGGTTCATAGCTTGGACAGACCCTTGGGCCTAGAGACCCAGGTTTTGGTGGGGCTAGAAGTGCTTTTGCACAATTAAAGCTAGTGTAGCAGATCTGGCCAGAGTAGCACATGTCTTGATTGCCTCCTGCGTGGATTACTTGGAATACAGTTTACATGGGGCTGCTTTTGGAAGATGCTTAAAAACTGCAGCAGGTCCGAAATGCTGTGGCCAGAATGCTGAGCAGGGTTGGTTATAAGGAACATTTAACTGCCTTGCTGAAACAGTTTGGTCCATTTCTGGGCACAATTTCAAGTGCTGGTAATGACCTATAAAGCCCTATACTACTTAGGTCCAGACTATTTGGAAGATCAGATCTTCCCCTATGAGCCTCTCTGAGTATTAAGCTCTTCAACGGAGGACTTCCTCTCCATCCTATCACCTTCACAGGCTTTCCTGGTGAAGATGCAGGAGAGAACCTTCTCACTGGCCATTCCTAGGCAATGAAACTCCCTCACAAGGGGGAACCAGTTGGCCCCCTTGCTGATCTCTTTTTGCTAGCAGGCAAAAATCTTCTTGTTTAAACAGACTTTCAACCACTAATTGGTGGGGTACAAGAATGTGCAATGTGTATGCTGTCCTTTGAATATGTAATGCCTGCTTCATATATATTTTAATAGCTTTTAAATTTATGTCTTAAATGTAGTATAATTGGATTGATTGTTTAATGATTTTAAAGTGTTTTTTTTAAACCACATATTGTTTTAGCCATTTTATTTCAGCTTGTTGGAATATAATTAACTAACTAACAATAAATAAATAAACAAACTTGTTCTTGGACTCAATTATTGATCTTGGACACAATTATTGGTTTTTTTGGTGGTCCATGGAATTCACAGAACTCTCTTCCAGCACCATTTCAAATGAGTTGATCTTTCTTTTGTTAGGTTCCTTTGCTGTCCACCTTTCACTACCATACCTAAGAACTGGAACTATTATGGTGTGGATGATTCTGTCTATGGTATTCAGTGATATTTCTTCATACTTGAGGATATTATGTAGTTCCTTCATAACTGCCCTTTCAAGTCCCATTATTCTTCTGATTTCTAGCCTACAGTGTCCACTGAGAGAGAGAGAGAGAGAGAGAGAAAGAGAGAGAGAGAGAGAGACTAAAAAAAAAATTTCACAGCTTTGATGTCTTCAGTATCAAATGTAGAGTCATGTAAATCCACTGTGGTCACTATTTTTGTTTTCTTAATATTCAGCCATAACCCAGCCTTTGCACTTTCTTCCTTAACTTTCAAATCTTTGCTATTCTCTGCTAGTAAATATGGTGTCATTTGCATATCTTAAATTATTGATGTTTCTTCCTCCAGTTTTCAGACCTCTTTCCTCTGAGTCTAATCCCCTTCTTCCTATTAAATATACTGCATATAAATTAAAATCTACCCTTGTCTGACATCCTTGTTTCTCCAGATTCTGTCCTGATAGTAGCCCCAATCCAGAGTTTAGGTCACTCTACCAAACAATCAAATGTTGTATCACTGCAATTTTTTTTTACAGTGATTCCCAATTTTTCATGATCTACACAATAAAAGGCTTTGCTTTAATCTATGACCTTGGTCATGTCACACACTCTCAGCCCCAGAAAACCCTTTAATAGGTTTGCCTTACGTTTGCAATAAGTTGGGAAAGACTTGAAGGCACACAACAACAGTAAAGCACAAGCTGATTTTCTTTGAATATTGTGTGTGCATGTGTGTGTGTGTGTATGTGCTCCATTATCCAACATCTATGATATGATCTTTAACGCTTCTTCAGTTTTTTTGAACCCAGTTCTGATGTTTGGCATTTCTCACTCCATAAATACATTGCAAAAGTATTTGTCGTTAAAACTTTGAGCATCACTTGGATGCATAGGAGAGTAATGCAATGATCTGAGATTGTTGGCAGAATTTAGATAGAATTTGGATGGATTCCATCTCTATAGCCTGAAACAGCTTTAATGCACTTCTTGTACCCTAATGAGGGTGGGCAGGGGAGTGTTCTACTCCCAGTGCACAAAATTAAGGGGTGAAATGGCAACCCCACCTCCCTCATTGAGGCATCAGAAAAGGAAAGCAGAGATTGGTTGCGAGGAATGTGAGATGGGCAGGAAACACAATCTGCATCAACTCAAGCCTGTCTCCCCCACCCACACACCAATTTCTTCCAGTAAAGCAGACAGGAAGGAAAAGATGGGGTTGGGCCAAGATAGTTGCAGCTTCTTTTTGAAAATGAAATCAGGAATACAACCAGGAGAAAGGGAAGGAACAACAGGAATCTAGGAGCTCCGTTAAGACTAAGTGGTTTATATTTTTAGCATGAGCATTTATGGATATCAATCAACCTCCTCAGATGCAGTGACTGAGGAAGTCAATTGATATCCACAAAAGTTCACTCTAAAATATAAATTAATCTTTCATTTTTTTTAAATAAGTCTATAACCCATCTGGAAGCAGAGACACACTGCAGAAAATGAGGTCCCTCTAGTCTTGGGTGGAAAAGATTGCTTTTGTTATCGAAATTTTCCCAGTTGAATGTTGCAATTTTGTGGTCTGTGATCTATGCAAATTGCGGAGAACTTTTCTTTTCTTTTGTTTTCTTTTATTCTTTCAATGCTATAAGCATACCAGTACACAGTGCAAAGACATCACAATCATTACAACGTTTCTAGGAAAATGTAAGCACCATTGTATTTTCCCCAGGCTTCTTGAGAGCTAAACAGGAGGCTCCCAGATGGAACAGAGATGAGAGAAAGCCAGATAAAGGATAAATAGATGCATAGGTAGATAGATGCTCACTAAGGAAGGGTAGATGTTTATTGTGGGTTTTCGATTTCAAATAATAAATGAAGTTCTCTGGAGAGGGCTAATTCCACATTTCCTCATCTTTGATATGATACTGTCTTTTAAATCCTTTACTCTGGCACATCAGTGCCTGAGTTGAATAGATCTTTAAAGTGAATATGAGTTATATATTTGTATTTATCAGGATACCACCCTACCACAGTGTACTCCGTAGCAGGAAAACAAAACACAAGCTTTAAGATGAATACGGGTGTAAAAAGTGGAAATAAAATATGAGAAGGTGATGTTAAAGGGGGAAAAGTTGTGCTGCACTGGATTGTTACTTGCTTTGAATATGTGTATCAGAGCTTTCCAAACTTTTCATGTTGATGACACACTTTTTTTTAGACATGCATCATTTCATGACACAGTAATTCAGTTTTATTAGCAAACCGGAGGTCAAACTAACCCCTTATAAGAAATACAGACACATATATAAATTGTAATAACAAAATGTATGGGGCCACAACATATCTCATGAAAACCTTTCATATATTTTTAAAAATAAATGATTTACAAATAATAACATATATTTCCAAGATTGTAGGCAACACACCTACACACTTCAGGCAACACACTAACAGGTCACGGCACACCATTTGGAAAGCCCTGATGTATGTCTATGTGTGTTCTTGCCTAAAGGAAAACAGACTTTTCAAGGAGTTAGTTGTGTTAGACCTTTGCAGGAAAAATGACAGAAGAGTCTTGTGGTAGCTTGAAGATTAACACATTTTATTTGACATGATCTTTCATTAATGATCCTACTCCTAGCTGTCCCATGCCTAGCAAGTTCACTGGCCACCCAAGGCTAGGTGGGAGAGATGTCACAAACCACACACACACAGACACACACAAAAGCCACAGAATGTACCTTTTTTAAGCCATTCCTGGAAAAACGTCCAGAAAATGGCCAGGGATGCCAATTTTTTAGGAAGCCAAGCACACCAAATTCAGTAGATGCACAAGACTAGATGGGAGTGATGCCATAAGTCACAGAAATTGCTCAGAAATCACTTTCTACTACCCATTCCAAGCAAAACATCTGTGTTCTGGAAAGTGGCTCACAATACCACCATTTCAGACATCCATGCTCACCAAATTCACCAAGTTGTGAAAGAATACATGGGAGTGGTGCAACAAGCCAGAAAAAAAAAGTCATGGGACTTAGGGCCAAACCTCTGTATTCTAGAACATGGTCCAAAATACCAACTTTCCAGAAAGTCATGTCCAGATGAGCACAGGGAAGGCATTCCTTGTAATTTTTTGGCTTTTGGTATCATACCCATGTAAAGTTGTGGATGTCTGGTGAATTGGTAGGTTTAACTTTTTACATTTTTCCCATCTTTTACAGAATACACTTGTTGTGTAGCTGTTAAACCAATAAAGTAATAAAATGCAAACCTGCAAAAAATTACAAACAGATTACATACTTGGAAGCAGAAGATGGAGAAGCTCCATTCTCTCTGCAGAAATAAAACCAGAAACAAATTGTGGAACAGACCATGAACTGTCAATCTCAAAAATTAAAGTAAAACTGAAGAACACTAAATCAATCACTGTGCCAAAATGCAGTCTGAAGAACATTCCTTTTTTTCTTTTTTCTACTGTAATATTTCTTTTGTTATTTCTTTTATTATTTTATTTTATTATTTTTATTCACATGATCACATATACAAAGTTCAATAGAAGAAAAATTTCACTGTCTCTGTTCCTTTTCTGGCCACTATTATTGTTTGTTTCATTTCATGACTATTAGTGAAAATAATTTTCACTAATCAAATAATTTTCACTAATAAATATTGTCAAAAATGCTAGGTATGTCACTTATTAGTTTGTTGAATGATCTCTGTGACGTACTTCCAAGTGCTTTGAGAGCAGCTTCCACTTTACTTTCTAAAATTGTACATTCTTCATCAAAAAAATTATTCCACAAAAGAATCTGTCTTCCTTTGATCTCTTTTATGCAGTTCTTCTCTGCATTGCTTCCATTTTCTTTTTTATTTTGGTCATGATCACATACTGTGTCACCCTCTTGATTATACAGTATCTGTATTCATGGTCTGAATTTCTCTTTAATTTCTTGGATCTTGATGAAAACATCTCTTGTTCTTTCTTGCTTTGTTTGTTTGCACTGATTATGATAAAATTTCTCTTTGCTCCTATGCGCAAGTTGCTGAACAGCTGCATTCAGGATTCAGGATCCAGAACCCGCTTCTGTCACCTGGTATATTTGTTTCTCATCAGACCTTAACTATTTGGAGAGTTTCTTCAGATCTCCAAATTGAGAGGCTGTCATCTAGTAATATTTATGATTAAGATAAATAATTTTAGAAGGATGAAATTATTTTATCTGCTGTGCTTGTCGTTGTTGTTGATACCATTGTGTGTGTGTGTGCGCGTGTGTGCATATATATATATAGCACCATCATTGTATCTGACACTTTACAAGTCTACATCTAGGACAGTTTACCCTGGTGTATAAGCATGGTTTGAGATATGATGATGTACAAAGTATTTTAAGTAAGGACTATTATATATGTGAATGATATTAGAACTCAAAGCTTATATCCGATATTGGGTGAGAAGACTTCCATTCAGGAAATGGAAAAGCCCCTCTCACCTTTGCAACTCCCCATGGCTAAATTGGAGAGGGGAGGGCTACAGGAAGAGAAGGAATTCCAGGAACATTTTTCCAGGAATGGTTTAAAAAAATCTTGGCAGGAATGTTTTTGCAAACAGTCTTGCACGGAGGATTAAGAGGTCTTTAAGTTCTGCTGGGGAGGGAGACAATATTATTCAGAGCAAAGACTCGGCGAGTGCAGGGGGAAAAGGCCCAAATGATATTGACCAAGTAGTACAAGCGTCCAATGGTGGGAGGAGTAGAAACTATAGTACAAGACTTGCAGGAAGGGCCCGGGGATTTAAGTGTCTCTACACTAACGCGCAGAGTATGGGAAACAAGCAAGATGAACTTGAACTCCTAGTACAACAAAATAAATACAATTTGATTGGCATCAATGAGACCTGGTGGGATGAGTCTCAGGATTGGAATGTAGGAATAGAGGGGTATAGCCTATTTTGTAGAAATAGACCAAACAAGAAAGGAGGAGGAGTAGCCTTGTATGTCAAGGATGTTTTCACCTGTGAAGAGATCCATGACTTAAACCCAGAAAGCCAGGTCGAGAGCATCTGGGTAAGAATTAAGGGAGTGAGAAACAATAGGGATATTCTGGTGGGGGTTTACTACAGATCTCCAACCCAGACTGAGGACTTTGATGACGCCTTCCTCAACCAAATGACCGCGCATTCAAAAAGGAGAGATACAGTAATAATAGGAGATTTCAATTACCCGGATATATGTTGGCAGTCAAACTCTGCCAAGACAGCAAGGTCCAGCAAGTTTCTTGCTTGTCTTGCAGACAATTTCATGGTCCAGAAGGTGGAAGAGGCCACAAGGGGATCAAATATTCTAGATCTGATGCTGACCAATAGGGATGACCTTGTTAATGAAGTAGAAGTGGTTGGATCTTTAGGGGGGAGTGACCATGCCCTACTGGAATTTGGCATTCAGTGGGAAGGAGAAGATAAGTGTAGCCAGACACTCATCTTAGATTTTAAAAAAGCAGACTTCTGTAAACTTAAGGAGCTGCTGGCTGAAATTCCGTGGTCAAGAATAGTGAAAGAGGAAGGAGTTCAGGAGGCATGGGAGTTCCTTACAAGGGAGATACTGAAGGCACAGTCTAAAACTGTGCCAATAAGGAGGAAAAATGGAAGGCATCTGAAGAAACCAGAATGGTTGACTAAAGAACTCTCAGCTGAGCTAAGCGTTAAGAGAAATGTGTACAGGAAATGGAAGAGGGGGGAAACCACCAAAGAAGAATTTAAGCAAGTAGCCAGGAGATGTAGGGAGAAGGTCAGAAAGGCTAAAGCACAGAACAAACTCAGGCTGGCCAGAGACATTAAAAACAATAAGAAGGGCTTTTTTAAATATATCCGCAGCAAAAGGAAAAAGAAAGAGGCGATAGGGTCGCTGCGCAGAGAAGATGGTGAATTACTAACAGGGGGAAGAGAAAAGGCAGAACTACTTAACACCTTCTTTGCCTCAGTTTTTTCCCAGAAGGATACAAGCGCTCAACCCGGCAGTTGGGGAGCAGGTGAGGAAGCAGGGGAAATGCAGCACGTAATAGGTAGAGAGGTGGTACAAGAATACGTGGCCACACTGGATGAATTCAAGTCTCCAGGGCCAGATGAATTGCATCCTAGGATATTAAAAGAACTGGCAGAGGTCATTTCGGAACTGCTTGCTATAATCTTTGAGAAATCTTGGAGGACAGGAGAAGTTCCAGCAGACTGGAAGAGGGCAAATGTTGTCCCCATCTTCAAGAAGGGAAAAAAAGAGGACCCAAAGAATTATCGCCCAGTCAGCCTGACATCGGTACCCGGAAAGATTCTGGAGCAGATCATTAAGCAGTCAGTTTCTGATCACTTAGAAAGCAACGCGGTAATCACGAGAAGTCAACATGGATTTCTCAAAAATAAGTCATGCCAGACTAATCTTATCTCTTTTTATGATAGAGTTACTAGCTTGATAGATGAAGGGAATGCTGTGGATGTAGCATATCTCGATTTCAGTAAGGCCTTTGACAAAGTTCCCCATGACATTCTTGCAAAGAAGCTAGTAAAATGTGGGCTGGACAGGGCTACTGTCAGGTGGATCTGTAACTGGTTGACTGACCGTTCCCAAAGGGTGCTCACCAATGGCTGCTTTTCATCCTGGAGAGAAGTGACTAGCGGGGTGCCACAGGGTTCTGTCCTGGGCCCAGGGCTGTTCAATATTTTTATCAACGACTTGGATGAAGGAATAGAGGGCATGCTCATCAAATTTGCAGATGGTACCAAATTGGGAGGGGTTGCTAATATGCCAGAGGACAGGATCAAAATTCAAAATGACCTGGACAGATTGGAGAGCTGGGCCAAAGCTAACAAAATGAAATTCAACAGAGAGAGGTGTAAGGTCCTATACTTAGGTAGAAAAAATGGAAATATAGGATGGGGGACACATGGCTGGATGGCAGTACGTGTGAAAGGGATCTAGGAATCTTAATAGACCACAAGCTGAACATGAGTCAGCAGTGTGATGTGGCAGCCAAGAAAGCCAATGCGATTCTCGGCTGCATCAATAGGAGTATGGTGTCTAGATCGAGGGAGGTACTGGTACCACTCTACTCTACTTTGGTTAGACCTCATCTTGAATACTGTGTCCAGTTCTGGGCACCCCAATTCAAGAAGGACATGGTCAAGCTGGAGAAGGTCCAGAGGAGGGCGACCAAAATGGTGAAGGGCCTGGAAGCCAAGCCCTATGAGGATAGACTTAGAGAGCTGGGTATGTTCAGTCTGCAGAAGAGAAGGTTAAGAGGGGACATGATAGCTATGTTTAACTATTTGAAGGGATGCCATGTAGAGGAGGGAGAGGGCTTGTTTTCTGCCGCTCCAGAGACCAGGACCAGGAGCAATGGATTCAAGCTGCAGGAAAGGAGATTCCACCTGAACCTCAGGAAGAACTTCCTGACAGTCAGGGCTGTCCGGCAGTGGAATATGCTGCCTCGGAGTGTAGTGGAGTCTCCTTCCTTGGAGGTTTTTAAGCAGAGGCTGGGTGGCCATCTGTCAGGAGTGCTTTGAGGGTATTCCTGCATGGTAGGGGGTTGGACTGGATGGCCCGTGTGGTCTCTTCCAACTCTACATTTCTATGATTCTATGATTCTATGAAATCTGTTAGTGGTGTCTACTCCACTGAACCAAAGATGCCATGCAGGTACAATGCAACATGTTATCTGATTTAATGCCAAAATAATATTATATACCAGTGTGTGTGTCTGTGTGTGCGTGTATGAATAAATAAAAAGGAAACAATGCCTAACCCTACATAAAATATGAGATTAAGCCAATTGCTTCCGGTAAGGTATGACATAGCTAAGATATGCCTTTATTTAATTTGCTAGATCTACATAGGATGTCCTTGCATCTAGACTAAGAATTACCAGTCACTTTTAATATGGAAGGTTTTCCAACGGAAAACACAAAGTCAATGCAAGTGCAGAAGAAAGAAAAGAAAACAGCACAGCAGGGTGTTTCGTTTGGACAAATATTATTTCTCAGATTTAATTTAAAGCACTTCAAGTGTATGCTTAGATTTAATTTAAAGCACTTCACGTGTATACTTTTTTTGTACGAGACCTTCAAATCAGTTAGATATGGCTGCCTTGAAAAGCTTGGAAACATCAAGCTGATTTAAAGGGAAGAATGGCTTGAGGTACCACTTGTGTACTTTGTGAGATTCTTAAAAGCACTGCAAGAAAAGTTTTTTCTTTCATAATGCAAGCACATCCTATAATTCCAAACAATCATACTGTTGGAGCATCACATATTATCTCTGAAGGGTGCCAAGGTATGCCATTTCAATCCAGTAATAATATGAACAACCTTCCCTTTATGGTTTATCCACATGCCTCCTTAGTTCTCATGTGCTCTTGGAACTTGATTGTATCTGACTTTCCTCCTGCATACAATATTTCTAGCCCTTTTTCTTCGATTCCAGTGGCTGGGCACTCTGTTCCACTGAAGCTTTAAATCTCTCCACAGGTTGAGTCTGGAGTGTCTGAAAGATCACATCTCCCTTTATGAGCTTTCCTGATTTTTAAGATCTTTGAGGGACGGCTTTCTCTCTGCCCCATCACCATCACAGGTGCATTTGGTGAAGACAGAGGAGAAAGCCTTCTTTGTGGCTACTCCATGTTGTGAGAGGCCCAGCTGGCACCCTGTCTGCTCTCTTTCTGACCATGAGCAAAGATTATTTTGTTTAGACAAGACCTTGGCTCTCAACGTACTGCAGCAGAAGGGTCTTCTCATGGGTTGTGTAATGCTTCTACCCTTTTAACTGGTCAGAATCCTGTATTGGATTTATATATGGGTAAGAATTGTAGTTATGGTGCTGCACAGTGAATTCGGGCCTTGCCCCCCCCCCCAATCCCTACTGCAATCAGGAGTTTCCGCATCACTTAGGGAGGAGCTGGCTGTCAGGACCCTGGAACTCCAGGACACAAGCTCTGAGTCTGAGCCAGAGGCCCTGGAGCCTGCGGCACCAACACAGGCCGTCCCAGAGGCTGCCCCAGACACAGAGCCCTTGGCCCCAGTAGCCCCAGCAACAGAGCCAGGGGTTGCCTCAGACCCAGCCAAGCCAGAAAAGTCAGATAGTGAGATTCAAGAGCAGGTGCCTACTTACCAGCAGCATCGGGAGCAAAAGAGTGCTCTCAGGAGGTCAGAGCGTTTAAATAGAAAACACCAGGCAATCAGGGTCCAGCTGAGAGAACACCTAGAGGAGTGATCTGCCTATAAAAGCACTCACTCAGCCTTGGGTCATTGTTGGCTCACAACCATCCCGTTTTGGGGGGGGGGGGGGGGTGTTACGTGTTGGGTATCTTGGATCCCTGCCTTGCCTCCTGGAATGCTGCCCGACCCGCTGGAACATCGCCTCCTTGGGATCTCGGACCGGCCCTGGTAACTTCTCTTGCTTGAGCTAGCTCAGACTGTTCACTGAGAACCCAGCTGTGGCGTAACAGCCAGGGAGTCTCCTTGCTGCCAGAAGCTCTTTTATTTACTGCTGCCTTATCTATTCATTTGCCGTTCACCTGGAAAGCTCTTTGATTCATTGCCTTATTTGTGAGAGACTTGTTAACCGGCTCTTGAGGCTGCCTGCCAGGCCTGGGAGCGGACACTGGCCGGTAGTCCCACCCCCTCCCATGAGCAATTTCCTATGTGCCAGGCAGTGCAATTCCTGCTCACGCTTGGGTCACATAGGAATTAATACGTAACAATCATGACTGCATAACTCTAGGTCACACATTTATAACTGCTATAGAAGAGACTGGTTGTCATGTTCCAATGTGTTTTTAAACTGGTTTGATGTAATGTTTTAACACGATTGTCTAAGAAATTTTTTTTAAAAAAAACCTTTTGTTATCAAATGGGTTTGAGCTGTACTTTGTTTTAATTTGCTTGGGTCCCATACCAGAAAGAAAGGCAGGATAAAAATTTAACAAAGAAACAGACAAACAAGATATGCAGAGGTAAGAATCTGTGACTCTTCAGATGTTGTTGGAGTCCCACCAGCCACAAGCAATTTGCTTAATGCTCAGGAATAACAGCAGCTGTCATTCAGAAATATCTGGAGGGCCATATGTTCACCACACCTGTTCTACATCATACAATACCACCTAGACTTGGATGTCATCTCCATCAGCTGGACTTGGACATCATCTGAAGCCCATTGCTTCATCATCTCTTAAACCATATGAGTTCGGTACTCATCTGCTATCCTGCCAAAGAAACCATGCTTCTGGCATTAAGCCCCCGATTATAGCAACTCTCCCTGTCACCATTTTATTTATCCTAAATGAATGCTGTGAGAAACAACATAAAGATAGGAATTTTTATGAACAGACTCTGACCAGCCTAACTAATTTTGACTACAAGGTTTGGTGAGATTTGCATGACTGTCACCCATTTTTAAAGAGCCCAAACGCTAAGTTTGGCAAACAGCATAGCTTGCAAAGTAGTTCCACATATGATGTTCCTGTCTGTCACTCTAACACGAATTCCTCACCCTCATCCGCTTTCCTACCTGCTTAATATCTACCTATTCAATCACCTCTTCTTTTCAGAAATTTCCTAATTGCTGGGCAGCCTGTATTACTGAGTGTCAAGTATCCTCCATTCAGTCTTTCTTAGTGGTCCTAATCAATCTTCATTAGTATGTGGATTGGAAAGTTCATATTAGCATAAGCTTCCCTCATTTAATTCTTCATAAGACCTCCCTCTGGCAAACTCTCTCACATGTAAGAAGTTGATTGATTCATTAGTGGGAGAGAGTGAATATTCTTTGCTCATGAGTTTTGGGTTTGTTAAAAAGAAAGAAAGAAAGAACCCAGAAATATTTGCCTCTTTCTTTCTTTCTTTCTTTCTTTCTTTCTTTCTTTCTTTCTTTCTTTCTTTCTTTCATCTATCTTTTATTTCCTGATGCCAGCTTAAGAACATATGAGATAGTGCTGGAGCTCATGCTGAAACCTTGTGGTTGAATCCGTCTTCAGCACTCTGAAAATGAGAACTTTGAGGAGCTGGATAAGTAAGACAGTGGCACTTAATTGACAGTACTGCCCTAACTGCCAGTCTCAGCCAAATAAAGACCTAATTCAAATGTGAGGAATGCTAGGCGTTAGTTCAATTCAAGGAAGGTAGTGCTAAACAAGTCAAAGTGCAGGTTTTCATATTGTCACATCAAGCAAAGCAGAAGTCAGGTTCCGGTAAGACAAAGTCAAAACTTTAGCAGGTAGTACCAAGGATAGCTCCGTGCAATGCTCAAGCTACAGAACCACCCACACAACCTTAACAATTGCTGTGAAACTCCAGACTGAATCTTAAACAGAGCTGTAGATTCCCCTCAATGGACAACTTGGGACTCAGTGAGGGCAGCCCCATCAATTAAAGGAGACTAGCCTGGGTTAATAGCCAATGCCATAAAGGAGATTGAGGTTCTGCTTGGGCTTCTATCTAGAGTTTGTGGGATCCTTCCTCACAACATAATTTTAGTGATATAATTCTACTTTAAGTGCTGCGGCAACATCCTATGGAATCCTGGGGTTTACAGTTAGGTGAGGCACTAGAGCTCCCTGGATGAGAATTACAAATGCCACTCCTCAAACTGAAAACCCCAGGATTCCACAAATTGTTGCAAAGGCAGTTAAAGTGGAATCAGAGCACTGTAATTGTGTAATAAGAAAGCATCCTTCGTCTCTGAGGAGATCAATACAATCCTGTTAGGCTGTCAGAAAGGCCTTTCATGTTCTACAGCTTCTGAGGAAGGCTAAATGTCTGGGAAGCATCCTTCTTTCATTCTGATACTTTTTCTAAATCTATGGCTTTCCCCCTTTAAAATGGACAGTCAGACAACACGTTCATAACAAAAAGATTCGTTAAGCCCAATAGGATTTATTTCAGAATAAACAAGGGAGTTTGTATCACACATGAAACAGAGGTAGGATGTTTATCTCTCAGGGGACTTTAGATCTGTATTTTTGCACTGGCAGAGGTTAGAAAAGAAGGCTTTTGGAATCTCTTCCAACTCACGAATTTATTATTTGCTTTGGAATTTATCTGAATTCAATAATTCAATAACTCCATTAAATTCAGTGAAACTTCCTCTGGAGTCAGCATGCAGAGCAAGCATGTACATTGTTCCTTTCTGTTATCATGGGGGGAGGGAACGCTTTATGAGAAAATATATTTTCCCCATTTTAAACATCATCCCACTAATGGGACATTTTAGTACCTCAGAGTCATGATTTGTTGCAGAATTTATGCAGAACTATACATAAAATATAAATAATGCCTTGCAGAACAGTGGCATCCAATGTTAAGAGGTTGCTGCTTCTTCAGATTAACAATAAGACTGAGAAGAGTTTATGAACTCACAAGGCATTTGAGGTTCAGCAACAGGGAATCATGTGTGGTGTACCCCAAAATTTAGAAAAGGAATATAAGCCCTAAAGGAAAATAAGTGGTTTTATTTATTTTCAGGAAGACCTAGCATTAATGGTATCATGGGGTAACTTTCTACCTCAGTAACAAAATAGATTCTGCTGGTTGTAAGCTCTCCCCGTGAAGGGCATTCTTTGTGCCAGCTATTCTACAGAGCATGTCACTTGGATGCTGAAGTGGCACTTGCAAGCAGATTTCCTACACGTGGTACGCTGTCTGTTGGCTTTCTTAACTATTGAGCTACTAGCAGTAGCAGGAAGGGTTTATGGCTTATTCTCTTGATTGATCCCAGTGTATATTGTATCTTTGGTTGGGAGACCTTTTGCCATGTGTAAGCTGGTGAGGAAAAAATTTGTCTCCCTCCACAGTGTGGAAATATACACTCTTCGCTCCACATTTGCAGGGCAGACTTTCATGAATTTGATTACTCATGAGGCTCATGCATGCCTTCCCTCCCCATGCTCAGGCAAATGAGAAAGATATAGGGGAAGGGGAGCATGGGGAGGGAACGCATGCACATGCCTTCCTTCTCCACAGCTAGGCAAGAGTCAAGGGAACAGGAGGGAGGAGCCCTGGAAGGGAATGGGGGAAGTGAAAGAAGGAAAGGCACATGTGTGTATTCCCTTGCTTGTTCACTCAGATTGTGGTGGGGAGTTATTCACGGTTTGTTTTTGTTGTTGTTGTTGTTTTTGTTTTACTTCCATGAGGATCCTACATCCCGAAGCCTCACAAAAGTAGAGGGGCTACAATAGTTCAACCAGTGTTGTCACCACACTCTAACCTAGTGGGACTTCCTCTGGTATACCAGGCTGACTGCCTGTGTCATCTTTTAGAGGACATAATGCCTTAGTACAGCAGTACCTCACTTTCATGGCATATTTTCCAGCATAGTTAGCATATATTTCTCAATCATCTCTCCAACAGTGGTTAGATCCATCCCTTGTGCATATCACATTCAAAATTATTCAGCAAACTTAATCCACATGTCCTGAGAAAGAGCCAGTTTAGTAATTACATATACTCATTTTCTGTTATCATTAACTTTATTTATATCCCACTTTTCCCCCAAAACTGAAACTTAAGGTGGTTTACCAGGATTGCATGATGGTTGCTTTTGTTGCAGTCTGTCAGGTACTCAAAACAAAATTTCCTTGATATTCAAATATTGTGGAATACTCTTTATTCTATGCTGACAAAATATTTTTGTGGACGTCAGGCATTTTTATCCACCAAACCCCGTACAACTTCTATAGGTTTATAAAATATCCCAGAAGACACTCAGTGTACATTAAGAAAATATCAGTCTTGATAAGGATTAGATTTCATTTTTCACTTCAGTTTTGAATCCCAGAGAATTAAATTTTATAACAAAACTTAATTTTCAATCTGTCTCACTAAACTGTCTCTGAATTGAAATCCTTTGTATCTACCTAAACTGAATTGTTGTGTTATACGTTCCAGGTAAATATATACTTTGCTTTTATAGGAACATTTAAGATATGCCCAAATGTGTGAATGAGAAAAAGAAAGGAAGGATGGAACATTAGTTATAAAGTTCCATTTGGAGTGGTGGTAAACATTAGGTACATTTTAGGTGGTTGTTTTTAAATCACAACTAAAGAATCAGCTGAAGGTGCAGTCAAGAGGTCAGTGGAAACTCCTGTTACATTTCATATTTCCAACATAGATTAACTTCAGATTTCAACAAAATTAGAAGGAGCCTGCCCTTGGATGGGCAAAGCAGAATTGTTAAACTAGGGCCTTAAAATGCACACAGTCCAGAATGATTATTACTTCACAGATAATAAGAGTAATAAACATACAAAAACAAGTAATATTGCAAAGTAATATAACAGTTCTTTCTGTTTTAGGGTCTCTACCCTTTTGTGTTGGTTAATAAGAAAATGAGTGCACTCAGGACTATACTTAATGAAAGAACAAGCCTTCTCTTTTTTATGTTATATGGCAAAACAGTATTTTGAGGGTATATTTCTATTGTAATTTTATCTCTGCAGAATTCTTGGGTGAAATGAACATCTTCCAGAGGTAATGTATATTTTACAAATTGACAAATGCAGTCTCTTGATCTTAAATTATCAAACAGAACAATTAAATTGCAAACTCTGAATCCAATCCTCCCATGTTTCAAATCTTCCCTTGCTGGAAAAGGAAAGTGTTACGAAACATAGTTTCTCCAATAACTGGCAACAAAGCTGGATTATCAATGGTGCAACCAGAACAAATGCTCCAGAGTCTATCAGCTAGAGGCCCTTAGGCTGCAGGTGGTACTATGCACAGAGAAAGATAGAGAAAGGGAGAGGGAGAGGTTAACTGCTTCTCTAGTAATGCTCTACCAGGGAGATATTCTCCAGGGGAGAGGGAAGCTACAGATCTCTCTCCACCTGCCCTCCTCAAAGTTTAGTAGTACTTGCCACCCACCTCAGCTCAGTTTCCAGCATCTGACTGAGTGAAGAGGCAGGTGATGTGTTGGTGTAGGTGCATCAGAGGACATCAGCTGCCTCTGAGACATCATCTGGGAGAGAGGTAGAGGAGTTGCTAAGCTTAACCCCTTCAAGAGTGGATCTGTAGTGGTAGACTGAAGACAACATTTTATTTAAAAATGTTTTCTTTCATGATATGCCGAGAAACACGTCAGCATTTGAGCTGAACAATCTGTCACTGAAAAAAATAGGCTTTATCTTTTATATCAATCTTTGATAATTTTCCCAGAAACAGCATCAAATTGCATATCGCCAATCATATGAGGATACTGTAGATAAATATTGTGTGTATGTTCCACCTTACGGTGACCCCATGAATTTCATAGGATTTTCGTAGGCAAGGAATACACAGAGATGGTTTTGCCAGTTCCTTCCTCTGAAAGATAGCCTACAGCACTTGGGATTTGTTGACTGTCTCCCATCCAAGTACTTATCAGGGCTGACCCCACTTAGCTTCCAAGATCAGATGGGATCTGGTGACTCTAGTGTTAGCCAGCCATTAAACAGAAGTCATTAAACCATAATGAAAAATATTACTGAGCAAGCACCAAGGGAAAATGATTCATGTTGAACTTTTCCCTTACATTTCAGATTATCGTTGTTATTAGCAGAATGCCTCAGTTAGTTGATAGTAGGGTCAGAATGCTCGATCTTGAGATTTGATTCCTGAAAGCCTGATAACTCTGTAGCTTCCCAAATTTTCTCTGGTTGGGTCTACTTTCCTTTGGCTTTATGGCTATCCTCTGACCTTTTCCTTGAGTGCCAAGAGCTGCTCCTTCCCTCAGACATAGAAGTGGCTCCTCTTTGCCCTGCAGAGCTGCTGAGCCTAATCAACTAAAACACAAACACACATACCCGCACCCAAACAGTGGGCCTAGCACATCTGCATGAAGAGGAATCTTGCCTTCAAGGGGTGTGTCACTTTTCCATCCACCAAGGATGCTTGGTCAGCTCATGAAAACAAAAAATTAAGACATTTAAAACATAAACAACCAATAAAATACCAGAAAAAAATTGACCCCAGATATAAAACTAGAGACATGGAATACACAATCAGTCTGCCAGCCTCCTTAAAGCCTTGACAGATTAGGAAGATCTCAGTTGGCTTGTGTGTTATTGGCACAGCTCAGATACAATGAAAAAGTACAGTATTCCACTAAATAAAGGCCATAGCAGGTGCTACCTGAAGTGGTAGGAAGGGAAGGGAACTATGCAAACACATGCAAACACACACACACACATACCTCAGCACGCAAGAAATGTCCAATTTCCGCCTTTTGGGTTTTACGGATTACACATCTGTGGGCAAGTGGATCTTCATGCAAATGAAAGTCTCTCCCATTCCAGATGAGTAAATCTAAGCAACTGTTTTGTATTCAGAACCACTACTTAGTCATGATTGTGACACTATTGCCACAATCGTAAGCCCTCCCCCCCGCCCCGCAAATTTACCTTACAAGGCAGCAGCTGAAATCCATTCTGCTGATACAGGTGAATGGAGCACAGGTGAATTACATTTCTGCCAAGTTTGGTGGGGTCAGCCTAGGACAGTTTACTTAGTTAAGTTTACTGATACTGGTACAGGATTTTGGCCCATAACAATTGTATAGCCTTGACACCTAAGCATATCTACCACAGACGAGAAGGCTGAAGCCTTACAATTTATTCTCAACAAAACTAGAATTGAAAAAATTAATTACTTTTCAATAGCAAGAAAGTAGAGCATTAATATAAAATGTAATGATGATAGCAAATCACTACTTTGTGGCCTGGAAATCATAACTGATTAATTTTAAAAGGACCGTATTTGCCAGTGTATAAGATGGACTCATGCATAAGATACACCCCATTTATACACTGGCAAACACTATTTGCTGACATATAAGACACACCAGTGTAGAAGACGCACCCCATTTTCAAACAGTATTTCTTGGGGGAAAAATGAGTCTTATATACCAGCAAATACAGTATTTCCCAAGTTCTGCTTCTATCACCTTAGAGAGTAATACAAGATATTTAAACTTCTAAACTTTCCCTACTCAGTCCCATATGATAGGAAAATTTAGACCCTTTCCGTACCTTACCTTTTTTCGACACTGGGGTGCAGGGATCGCGCGAGCAGCCTCCAATGAGAGCCTCTCACGTCCCCGCCGCTTCAGCTCCGCACGAGCTGCCTGATCCCCAGCATATAGCGCAAGAGCCCCGCCTCTTCCTTCCACAGTGCAACCTGGGAGTTTCCCAGGTTGTGCTGGGGCAGGAAGTGCAACTGCCGAGGCTCTGGAGGCTCCGCACACACAGCAAGTGCACGTGGGACCCTGGAGCGATGCGTGATTGCGCACCATTTTCGGTTGAAAGCTGAAAATGAAAAAGTGGGTGAGCAGCGCCTGCCAGGCCCTGGAATATCGCACGATTGTGAGTGCATCATGCAGATTGCTCCTCACAATCATGTGATGCTCCAGGCACCCTTTCGCATGGCAAATGCTGTGCGAAAAGGGCTTCAGTTGAGTGGTTTGAAAAGAAGCAGCAAGAGCAGCATTCCTGGAAAACTGCAAAACATTTAGAATTCATAAATGATAGTGAAGCATTATGAATTCATTATCCATTTGTGGATTGTTGCAGACAGAAGAAAAGGTGGGAAGCTCCAGCTACCTCAACCAATCATTCGTGTTTACAAAATACAGTAAAATCAACCATGCATGACAATACCAAAGGGTTATTAATTAAAAACTAGTTATTACACGTATTGGCATTCTACATAAGTAGCCTAGAGATATGCAGATTCATAAAGAAATGGGAATTTGTTTTCAAAGGAGGATGGATGCTTAAGAAAAAGTAAAACACCTTGACAATAGCATCATTTTGGGATGGCCAGAAGATCTGAAGCTGCTCAGAATCCTGCTTCGCTATGACAGAAGGAATCTGACAAGGGCTTTTGTCCTTCCCTTCTATGTCAGTTCTTGTTGGCCAGCTGCTAGAGTGCTGGGAACCTAAAGATGAAGGGATACATGTATTAGCATCAAATTATTCCCTACAGTACTGATTCCCCACCATTCAAGACCTTACAATATGGCAGCAGTCAGTAAGATGGAAACAGCAACAGTGGAAGGGGAAACATAATCACTTGCAGAGCTTCCACCATTCCCAGGAGTTCGTCCATTAAAAGAGGAACTTCTACAGTAGAGAATCCCACAAGGACCACAAGACATTTATGGACCTGCAGCACCTAACTGGAGGCATCTGATCCCACAGATATGATCACCACAAAATATACAGGAGAAATGAGCCAGTTACAAGAAAATGCTGCAGTGTCAAAGTCTCAATGAGGAAAGGAAATGAAATATTCAAAAAAACGCCCCCAGGCAAGCATTTGGTTCAGAATTAAGGGAGAAGGAAAAACAAGTAGTTCACCCTGTTTTCCCAGTGCTGTACAAAAGAGACCTGGCAGGGATGGAAGGAAGATATAAAAGGAATGTACAGGAAAGTCTTTTGCTCTAAACACACTTTGAACATTGCCCAGTGATCTATAGGATGATAGAAGCCTGAAAGCTTGAAAGATGGATAGAAAATACCACCCCCCGTGGTATTTGTGCCTTTTGAAACTCCATTCATATTGGAGATGGCAGAGAATTTCAGTTCAGTTCATTTGTGATAAGAAAAGAATTGAATTCTCAAAATTCTTCATATTTGGGATGAAACAACTTTGTGAGTAAAACATTTTAACATGAAAGAAATCAGAACTGACAAATTCCTTCATCCAGGCCTGGGACTTTCTGCTCTTTGCCCTTTGAAATTTGGCTTTGTATTCCTGGATATTCAGCAATGCTGGTGCTGAATTAGGGTTGCTGCTTTTTTTTTCTTTTTTTCGTCTCCATGATGAAAATAGCTGAAGCTACTGAGGTAGGTGGATGTGAATTTCATTTCATTTGAGTTTACAAATTCCTTCATAGTCATGGCAGAAAGAATTTAAGATCTTTATTTTATTTTAAATGAATCCAGCAGAAAGTGAAGCTGTACGAACTACACATACAAATACCCCATCTTTACAGATACTTGCATTGTACACTTGGATGTCAGGAAATTGAGCTAGTCTGAACAGATAATACCAGCTGAGTCTGTACACTTGCCGGGAGGACCCATGAATAAAATGTAGAGATGTAAAAAATATTGGCAAAATTCCTTGTTCTCAAAGAGAGGCCATGTAGACACATCAAGATAGCTTCCTGAGAAATGATCAGTCTCCCCAAGGGTTCTTGCTTCCATTGCAAGAATGATAAATAGAGCACTTTAGCTTTTGCTGAGATTTCTACAATTTCCACAAAAGTATCTTTCTACAGAAAACCTTTTTTTTCCAGTTGTGAATCAAAGCACAGACACACACAGGAAACACAGAAGGTGGGGCTTTCTAGTACATCAAATTCGACACAGGTACATGTATGGAAAATGGCTCAGGAAACTGATTATGTGGTTAAATTCAGTTCTAAAAGGTTCAGTTTCCCACAAAATGATAAGAAAACAAGGACTGGTTAAAAGGAAGAGCTGTTAAAAATTATTTAGATAATCAAAAGTGTAGATAACATTACATGAAAAACAGTAAAACTTTGCACAATACCATTAGAGTCAAAAAGAGGAAGAGTAGGAGGAGGAATTACAGGGTCTACTCCATTGATCAAAAATTAAGATGAGAACACATCATTCCAAAGACTGACATGTGGCTTTGGAGGCTAAATCATTCCAGAACTGTTATTGACATGCTTACGGCTTTTGCACACTACACTGTTATTGTCGGGTAGCCCTCCATATTTCAGTTATGGGACATGTAGTAGGAGTTAATTAGCTGCTTGCTTGTAACAAGGTATGAGAACCAGAGACCATTAGATAAACAAAGCTAAACAAAGTTGGTCCCTGTTGCTCAGGGTGGAGATGATGAACAGCAGCTGCTGGTCCCTGTAGCTCTGGTTGAAGATGAGTCCTGCAGCTTGAGAGCTCCCCCTGCTGCCATGGACCAAGCAGGCTTGGACGTACCTCTGCCTGCTCCTTTAGGGCAACAGGGATCTGATTCTGAAGATGCTTTGGAGCCTGTGCCAATCAGCCCACAAACAAGGCGGAGACTCAAGAGAGCTGAGCAAAGGGAGGCTTCCTTGATTGAGTTTGAGAAACAGTGACTAGCCGCACCTGTGTCTTGGGCTATATAATTGCCTGCCTGGAAGCTTTCCTTTGCTTGTGGCAAACTTCTTTCAAGTCCTTCTCTTGCCTGTTCCTTGCTTCCAGCACCTGGTTCCTGCTACCTTGAATTGATCTCTGGACTCTTAACCCTTGGCTTTTGGAACTCTGACTATGGCTTCTGCTTGACACTCTGGTAAATGAACTCCCTTGTGTAAAGTGCTTGCTTGTCTCCTCCTGGCTGGACTTTGCTGGCTCTCACACTCCCTTCTCTGGGCTGGCTTGCCTTCCAGGTCTCTGACCTTGACAGCAAGTGCCTGAACAAAACTCCCCTAACTCAGCACTCACTTTGAGCCCTGAGGGGCTGCAGAAAATTCTGTTAGAGTACTATGACTTGCAAAAAGCTTTTGAGGACCATGAAGCAGACAAACTGCCCCCTCATAGAGACTCTGATTGCAAACTCAGATTAATAGAAGGGGCTAAAATTTCCAAACCAAAAATATATCCAATGAACAACCAAGAACTTGATGCTCTAAAAAGATTCCTGAACAAGAACTTACAACGTGGATTTATAAAACCCTCATCTGCTCCTACCACCAGTCCAATACTTTTCTGCAATAAAAAGGACAGAGGAGAACCGAGGCTTATCATAAACTACAATTTAATTAATCAG
Organism: Cyclura pinguis; assembly: GCA_030412105.1. Lineage (NCBI taxonomy): Eukaryota > Metazoa > Chordata > Lepidosauria > Squamata > Iguanidae > Cyclura > Cyclura pinguis. The sequence goes on from CM059599.1 coordinate 128,974,650, forward strand.
GCAGTATTGCCTAATATTTATCCGATTCCTTTAACTAAGGCTGTCTTGAATCAATTGATAAAAGGCAAATTCTTTACAAAATTAGACCTCAAGAAGGCCTTCCACAGAATACGCATGGATCCCAACAGTGAGTGGTTGACTACCTTCTCAACCCCACTGGGAAACTACCAATGAACAATTCTCCCTTTTGGATTACAAGCTGGTCCCGCTGCTTTCCAAATGTCTCTCAATTCTGTATCACAAGATCTCCTCTACGAAGGTGTTGTTGTTTACCTGGATGACATTTTAATCTATTCAGGAACTCTTGAACAACACACCAAGCTCGTATGCACTGTGCTGCAAAGACTGATAGACAATGAACTTGTTAAACTCTCAAAGTGCGAGTTTAACACTCAGACTTTTGATTATTTAGGGTACTGCATTTGCCAGAACACCCTAAACATGTATCCTGCCAAAATTGAAACCATACTAAACTGGCTGGCCCCCCAAAATAGACAACAGCTACAGTAATTCCTTGGTTTTGCAAACTTCTACCACAACTTCTTAGAAGGATTTGCAACTATTGCTCCCCCTCTCAACAACCTCTTGAAAAAAGCAACTGACACTAAGTTTAACTAATGCAACCGCATCATATGGACTGAAAAATGCCAAACAGCATTCGACAACCTCAAACAAAAATTTACCACTGAACCTCTTCTCTTATTCCCTGATTCTACCAAAGAATTCATAATTCAAACCGATGCCTCTGACTTCACCATGGGAGCTGTCCTCCTACAACACGACACAGACAACCTAAAACCATGTGCATTTATCTCCAAAAAATTCTCTGTCACACAATGCAACTGGCCAATTTGGGAAAAGGAAGCCATGGCCATCCATTTTGCACTCTCTTCATGGAGACACCTCCTTGAGGGCTCTAACATTCCATTTCAGGTCTGGACTGACCATCGAAATCTTGAAACACTAAAAACAGCCAAAAAACTAAGCCCTAAACAAGCACGCTGGGCTGAATTTTTCCAGCGCTTTAGGTTCAAAATTGTATTCAAACCTGGTAAAAGTAACACTTTGGCAGACCCCCTATCAGGACTACCCTGTCACCAGCGTCCCTCCTTTTCTTCTACATCAATAGAAAAACCTCTGTTCCCTCCTGACAATTTTGGATTACAAGTAACTACTCTTGCACAACAAAAGGCACATGAAACAGCCTCAACACTACTTGATTCTGCCTTCCAACATTCTCTCAAATCTGCCTACCAAACTGACACTTGGCTGAAATCACACAAAGACTCAATCACCTGGTTTGATTTTTTGGCTTTCATCGGAACTAAAATCTATGTACCACCATCTTGCAGCATTGAAATTTTTAAAAAATATCATGATTCCAAACCTGCTGGACACTTCGGTTTTCTGAAAACCCTACATTCCATCAGAAAACTTTTTCTCTGGCCTGGCCTTACAAAACAAGTCCAAGAATATACAAAAAATTGCCCAATTTGCAACACCTGCAAATCCTCTTCTTCTAAACCACATGGACTTCTACAACCACTTCCTATTCCATCCTCACCTTGAGATGTTATTTCATGGGACTTTATTGTAGGTCTACCGAACTCACGTGGTTACCACACCATCTGGGTTGTCACCGATCATTTTTCCAAACAATCTCACTTCATTCCGCTGAAAAAAATACCAACTGCTGAAAAATTAGCTGACCTCTTCATCAGCAATATCTGGAGACTCCATGGACCACCCTCCACAATAATTTCTGACAGAGAACCTATCTTCACATGCAAATTCTGGACTTCACTACTAAAAACTCTGGGCATTTCCCAAAAACTCAGTAGCTCCTATCATCCACAAACTGATGGTCAAACTGAATGCACCAACCAGACCCTAGAACAATATTTATGCTGCTTCATCAACTCCAACCAAAATAATTGGACTCTCCTCCTCCCCTTTGCCGAATTCATTGCACTCTGCATTGCACTCCTCTACTGGCAAAACTCCATTTGAAGTTGTCCTAGGTACCACCCCAAAACCTTTTCCTTCACTACCTACCACCTTCTCTACAACTCAACCTGCCTCACGCAACTCTTGGATTACAAAAATTTCTTCTACTTGGACCTCTGTGCGTGACCCCCTCAAAGCTTCAAAAGCTTCTCACAAACACTTTGCCAACTGAAAACGGCAACCCAATCCTACATACAAACCTGGGGACCTTGTTTACCTTTCCTCCAAAAACATTTCCTCCAATGGCCCCTCCAAAAAACTTTCTCCCAAGTACCTTGGTCCTTTCCCAATCTAACGTGCCATTAATGATGTCACCTTTGAACTCTCTTTACCTGACACTTACAAACTTATTCACCCTGTTTTTCATTCCAGCTTACTGAAACCAGTTCCTTTGAATTCTTCTTCCCGGAGTAACCAGCCTACTTGACCTGCTGTTCCTGCTTCCCAAACTTCAACAATCCATGTTTAACCACTGCAATTTGCATTTTTGTTTGCTTGTTGTTTTCTCTTTTTCCCCTTTCTTTTCCAATCCCCTCTACTTTTCCCTCTTCCCTATTGTTCACTGCTGCCATCTATTCATGTAATTTTATTTATTTTTTTCGGGACAGGCAGGATGTTGGGTAGTCCTCCATATTTCAGTTATGGGACATGTAGTAGGAGTTAATTAGCTGCTTGCTTGTAACAAGGTGTGAGAACCAGAAACCATTAGATAAACAAAGCTAGGAATGTAGCGATAAGTGCTGCTAGGCTGAAACCTGAGCTCCAAGGTCTTTTGCAGGCAGGATGGGAAACTATTTGCTTTTAATATTTGGGTTTTGCTAATTGCCTTCAGTTCGCTCACTGAAGTCCTGTACTATGTATCACACTCCTAATAAATAGTGTATTAGCACTGTTACATTTGTGTGTGAATTCGGTTCCTGACAGTTATAGTACTATTATTCCACTTTCAACATCCTGTGGAATTCTGGGGTTTGTAGTTTACTGAGGCCAAAGAGCTCTCTGGTTGAGAGTTCTAAATGCCCCTCCCTAAACTGCACACCTCAGGATTCCATAGGATGTTGAAAGCGGAATAATAGCACTATAACACTGTAGTATGGAAAGGCCCTTCATAAATAGAGACCAGATACTACAAAAGCTTTCTATCATTTGTATATTACCTAAAACCTTAAATTTTAAAAGGAAATTGGGGAAAGAGAACAAATCAATTTGCTTTGGCCAGCTGGAGTTCATGGCTGACATAAATATTTCACATTAAAACAGAAATTTTCTAGCATGGGCCATTTGAGGACATCTGCATTCACCCCCTCCACTTTTTTTTTCCATTTTGTATATAAAAACATTATCCAAGATGTGGTGCAGTTACCAGCAATGTGAATCCACGCTGCTGCTTTGTTTGAATTAGCGAGAAAGGCTGCTTTCTAGAAAGCTCTCCAGACTCAAATGCTGAGTTTGCAGGGTTCCTTTCCTGGATTCTGGTATTATGAACAGGACAACCTTGAAGTCTATGTGTGCCAGGGGAATACGGCAATGTAGCAATATTCAAGAGCACCTTATCCCCAGTGCCTTGTTCTGAGGATCTCTGGAGTGAGTATCCCTGGAGGTGGTCATTTGGGGCCTGGCTGGTTCTGGAAAGCGCCACACTGGCTGAGCAACCAGCTGCCAAGGCTTTCAAAGGTCTGTCTGTCCTTTACTCTGAAGGCCAGTCCAGCTGCTTCCCCTGGTAGGAGAGTGGTCATGGAATTGGAGTGGCCATGTAACCTTCCCAAAAGGAGAGAGAAGATGTTACAACTTACCATCTTTGCACTTTGCCATTTGAGACATCTACCTCACTTTGCCTAATGAAAAGGCCAGCCCTGATTACCAGAAATAGCTATGGATTTTGTACCTTCTACATGGGTTTCCGAGAAGAATATGCTTGGCATCAGCAGGAAGTAGATGGATGTGTGATTTGGCCCAACAGAGAGGTTTTTTTGCTACTTTTAAAATGGCTATTTCTCTCTCGATATATGCCCCATTTCCTGTCTTAACTAAATGCTAAGTTGCAGAATTTATGCTATGCATTTTCCTAGAAATCTTCTGCTAATTGAACTTCCTGTAACTATTCCAGTCCCTCAACAACCATTTATAAAGTGAAGCTAGGAAGTCACAAGATAGTTCAAAATGAACCATGTGTCAGCTGTTGGCTTCTGTATAGGTTATACTTTATGGGGCATCATTATAAGTGCACGTGCTAAGTTGTCAAAATGTAGCCAAGTATCCATGTGAAGACTTTACACTGCCTGTGTAGTTTTTTCCACATCAACTGGTTTTAGTGAGAAATGACATTTGTGCACACATTTCACAATTACTTAATTGTTCATAAAATCACGTTTTATTTCAATTAACCCTAAAGAGAGTTTTTCATTCAAAGCATCTGCATTTATCATTTGAACATTATACATTCAATGTGGAGAGATTTGGGGGCTAAGTCTTGTGTGTTGCTGTTTAATTTCCTTTTGAAACAGGAGAGCAAACTGTTCTTTTCTCATGAATATACTGCATTTTTATAAATGGATCAGAGCACACATAACTCACCAAACAGAAATCACTACTCATTAAAACCGTTTATGGTTCTCTGATTTTAGTGCTGCTTGCTTTGGTTCATTGACAGCAACATCCGAAAGTATTACACATAATTTTGAGTTCAACAAACTATTAGATGTCATCCTATTTGCAAGAGAATTACATTCAATTCTCATTATTCATACAAAGACACCTTTCTTACTGGAATGCCCCCATTTTTTTAAAAAAAATCCATAAGCTCTACGCAAATAGCTTTCCTATGTAGATTTCATTCCTTTGCTTTTGTTTTATAGCAATTAATGCTGAAGTGAAATTTTAAGACCCTTTAGTATTCTAGCATGTACTGGGTTCACTAAAAGGGAAATTTGGAGAATGGGTTGAAGTTCTCACAGCTTAGCATTAATGAAGACCTTACCTTGAATGTTATAAGTAAAGGTTCTGCAAAGAAGGCAAATTGTATCCTATTCAATCAGATTTCAGTCGGCTTATGTTACCTATGTCTTGGTAGACTATTTCAGAAGAACATCTCAGATGGTCTATCAGTGCATGAGGGAGAAGAGCCACATTGACTTTTCCCACTTTTCACCTGATTTTCTGTGCACTAGTTAGTCTTACTCACTGTCACCCATATATATATGGGTGTGTATGGGCCTTCAAGTCACCTGTTGACTTATGGAGATCCCTATGGATTTCACTGGGTTTTCCTAGGCAAAGCATACTCAGAGGTGTTTTTGCCTGTTCCTTCCTCTGAAATATAGCCTCTAGCACCTGTGTGTTCATAGAGATCTTCAATCCAAGTGCTAACCAGAGCTGATCCTGCTTAGCTTCCAAGATCAGACAGGATCTGGTGCATTGAGAGGATATAGATCCTATTCTCTGTGAGAAACTACAGGGAGGAAGCCTCTGTCCATGCAGCTGTATCTCCAGTGGTTTCGGTGCAAACAACAAACTCCATTCATGCAGAATTCCAGACAAAAATGGAAACCTTTGTGTGTGCAAAGATTCTCTTTCTAGAGACATTCATACTGTATGGGCAGACACAGGAGAACAGGACTAGTTGACATGATCCCACATCCCCCTCCATGTATTGTTAGAACACATAATATGTTATGTCTGATATCTGATCAAGGTAAATATTTGATCTGAGAATGGTGACAGCTACAAAAGCAGATCTGTGAATGTCTGAAATCTCCATGGCGGTAACTACATTGCACAATTATAGCACACTGATATCACTTTAACTTCCATGGCTCTGTGTTAGAGAACTCAGGGATTTGTAGTTTGGAGAAACACTTAGAGTTCTTGAATGCATTTCCCTGAGCTATAGTATTAGGTTGTTCTGGCAAAAAAATCCAAATACCCCACCATACTACAAATCACATAGGATAGAAATATATTACTTAAAGTGGTGCTATAATTGTGTGGTTTGGATATACCCAAAGAAAGACACATTGAAAATTACCTACTCATATTCCTGAGCTTCAGTTCTTCTTTGCTTCTTTAGTGCTATAATTAAACCCTTTTAAAACTTTGCTTAGGACTACAATTCCTCAAGTATTTGAGCCAAAGTAGAGATTAAACATAATTCTAGATTATTTCCTTCTATGTGAGTTTGTGCACACGCACACACACGGATGTTTAAGACAAAAGGCTGGTTTAGCAGGTTACTTGAACATGGGGCCACCTTATTCGTTAGGCACTTTAGGCACAGTGCCTAGGGGCTACAAAACTTTTGGGCCCTATGAGAACAAGATTTTAGGACCTCCCTAGCGATATGTCAAGGCAAGGTGGGGAACCAAATACAAGAGTACCAAGAGCCTATGAAAACTTTAATGTGGTCCGGACTGAATGAGGGGATAATGAGAAAGAAAAACCATTTAACCATTTCTCCTGCAGTTTACATTTTCAACGGAAAATGAAAATCGTCCTCAGGAAAAAAAAAGAACCTTATGATAAAAGGATGTACTTTATAGTAATGCCCCTTACTCCTATGCTCAAGTCATGGTTTCCACATTTCCGGTGTTTTCACCATGCAACCTCTCCAGCCAAAGACTTCCTACAGTTGCCTTTTTTCAGATGCTGGCCTATTGAGCCACATAGCATCAGTCAAATGCAACGCATCCTTTGCTGGTCAGCCACAACACAGTTCAGGAGACCCCCCCTCTCTTTTTTCAGTACCTGCTTCATTGCCCTTTTCATAAATTTGCAGAGAATGAAAGACTGCCATCTAGAACTCTTACATTTGCTGTGTTCACATTCTCTTAGTAGCTTTGCCTGCCCCTTTTCTTTTTATGTCTGAATTCTATTTCTAAAAGGTCAACTGAAGTTTTAAATTACTGAAAAGCTAGAAACTTGGGAACTGAAGCAAAATTACATTTGGGATGACAGAATTCTTATGGGATAGCGTGGTAATGCCCTAATTTCTCACTGCCACAGCTATAACCCTTCTTTCTGGTGAGACTGATAGAATTAGTGAAAGCCTCTTTGGTTTTACCATCAGTTTGGAAAAAAACAGAAGAGTTTTAGTTGGGAAAAGCTGGGAAAAAGAAGTTTTACCATTGGAACCCACATGGGTTGCGTCAGGAAAAAGCATTCAGATGAGATCTGCAAACCCTTGTCAGGAAGCAGAACAACATGTCGAGTGAAACATATGAATGTGGCCCAGGCCATGGGGAGGAATCAAAATTATTTATTGACTTAGAAACACTAATTACTTTTAACTTCAAATAAGGAAAACCAACAACATACTCTCGTATTCTATGGCAATTCAAGGAGTGTTTAGTATGCACATTTAAAACACTCTGATGCATATTTATCTGGAAGGTTGTAGACATAATTACACATTGTGAATGCCATGTATGAATATAATGCTAATTATATGCCTGCATAGGTTTTCCAGTGAGCGAGGAATTCAGAATGCACCTGTTAATTGCACAGTATCTACTTTTAATTTACTGAGGCAAGACAGGTAAAGATGTCTTGCCTCAGTGCAAGAATCTTTTTCTGGTCATACTACTTAACCTTTGTAGCAATACTTCAACAGCACTGCCTTTCATTGAGACCCAAGGTCAGGTTCAGTGCTTGAATTGAACAACAGCAAAATACACACACACACACACACACACACACACACACAATTAGACAAAATTAGAGAGAGGGGAAGTAATAAATGGATAAGACATTGTCAACAAGATCTGGGGATCCCAAAGGTAAGGAGGGAGGGAGGAGGATATACATGGATGTATGGAATGTATTCATATAAGGAACAGTGATTTTACTTAAGATGGAACTTAAATCCTTGTCTGTAAAAGCCAATTGGCCAATATTCTTATGACAGATTGATTTGTAAAAATAATAATAATTAAAAAAAACATGGGTTTTACACAAGTCTTGACTGACGATTCAAGAATTGATTTGACAGGTCTACTCTGTTCCAGACCTTGCCATAAATGGGAAAATAGCTTTTAGCAAGGAGGAGGGGGAATCCAAATGTTTGGAACTGTTTTATAGTCAACCTAGATCTATGACAGAGTATGGAGATTAAAACCTAAATGTTAATTTCCCTGTCTCCCTCCTCCCCCAGTCTTTTGTCTCTTTTGTATTTAATTGGTCTGTTCTCGTATGTCATTACATGTGACTGAATTGAATGTGGCTGTGTCCTAGCTAGAACTATACATATAGGCTTTCTGCTGAAGGTGGGGAGATATAACACGGAGGAGATATGGGTGGGTTGATGATATTGGTTAGGGTCATTTTGCACTATTTAAGAAAACAAAAACTTCTCATAACCTTTTAAACTGTATGAGTCAGCCCAGGCTTTGTGGTCATCAGGAGAGGCCCTTCCCTCAGTCCTACTACCATCACAAGCACAGTTGGTGGGGATGTGAGAGAGGACCGTCTCAGTGGTTGTCCCTAGACTCTGGAACTTCCTTTCTGGGGAGGCCAGAATGCCTCTCTTCTTGTTTTCCTTCCAGCAACAGGCTAAAAACTTCTTTACTCAGGCAGGCTATCAATACAGAAAGTTTTTAAAGAAGGGGTGTTGTACTTTTTAAATTTAATTGCTTCTTTATATCTTTCTATGCTGCCATTTTAATTCTTCAACAGTTTAATTCTATCTGGACTATATAAATAGTGCAGTATTCTTTTAAAGTGTGGGCTGCCTTGAGCCTCAATTTTGGAGGGAAAAGAGGAATACAAAGAACAATAACAATGATATATCATAGGCCACATGTGTGTTACATGACAGAAAGAGTCAGCAACCACATCTCTCTTGTCCAGATGTTTGCTCTGCATGCAAAGCAAATTAAAGTCAAGAAGATGGAAGAGTGAATTTCTTCTGCATACATACAGTGGTATACATGGAGACCCCTCCAAGTGGTTTGGAACACTGACTGATTGAATGACATTGCCAATCATATGGAGGATCTGTTTTGAGCCCATTGCAATTGCCAAAGTGCTTGGATTTGGTTCACCTGGTCACACCTCAGGGACTGATGGTCAGATGCAATCAGTATAGTCCTGCTGTTCATTAAGCAAACAAGTAGACCAAACAAGTAGAACAGGAGTAGTCAAAATAAGACACTACATTGTTATAGTGCTATTATTCTACTTTCAACATCCTGTGAAATTCTGGGGTTTGCAGTTCACTGAGGCCAAAGAGCTCTCTGGCTGAGAATTTTAAATGCACCTCCCTAAATTGCAAACCCTAGGATTCCATTGGTTGTTGAAAGTGGAATAATAGCACAATAACAGTGCACTGTGGAAATGACCAAGTCTTCCAGATGTTCTTGGATAGCAACCAAAGACAATTTTCCTACTCATGGCTTACCACTATTTACTAATTTTACTAGTCATGGCATATGGTTTAGCAATATGTTGTTGCTGCTACTGATGATGTTATATGCCTTCACGTAGATTGAAGGCACACATGGCAGCCCTATACTAGAGTTTTCTTGGCAAGATTTATTCAGATGAGGCCATTGTCACTGACTTCCTCTGAGGCTTGAGAGAGTGTGACTTGCCCAAGATCTCTTGGTGGGTTTCTGCAGGATTCAAACCTTGTCCTCTCAGAGCCCTAGTCTAACACTGAAACTGCTGGTTCAACATTTTGTACCCTTGCAATTTTACTTTACCAGTTTTTTGTGCTGCAATGCCAATAGTTGATGTCAAAATGCCTAATTACACTGCAAATGTTTTTCAAGTACATTTTTGTACAGCTGTTTAAATTCATCACTCTGGAAAGCTTAACATTCTGAACTTTGGCATTTCAAAGCAAATTATGTACTTATTTATTCTTGGTTATGTTTTTAATCTGAAAGGAAAAAAAACCCCTATGTTTTCCTCCCAACCTTAAAATCTCAGGGGCTAGATGCCCATGAATATAGTATGGCTTAGTCTCAAGTCTTTCATTGCAAATCACCTGTTCAAGGAGAGCTTCACTAAAGTCATAATGATTATTTGCGAATTATGCACACCATCAAATTATGCCATTAACACCCAGCAGCATATTGCAGTTGATTAAGAACCAGAATCAAAACAACATTTCAAATTGTTTTAAGAATATAATTGCCTGGTGGAAGATAATGTAAGGGAGAAACAACAGCAGCAGGAAGAAGAAGAAAAAAAATCTCTACCCCCTATTTATTTTAAAAATTACATGGCTTTAAAAAATCCTTAAAGGAATCAAAGAAATTTTGCCTGCATTATGTGTTGCACAGTGTACCTACCAAAAGAGAAGGCTAGCAGGAGGAAGGCATTCTGAAATCTTTCCAGACTGGTACTGTGTCAAATTGATCGGCCTGAGGGCAACTCTAATCTCACATTTCCACTTGTGTGAATTTTTCACACCAACAATTAGTCTCCTTTGAGATACTAGGCACCCCAGTGTAACAGGTGATTTTCATCCATGACCTCAGGCTGCCAACTTGGAAAAAAAAAGTTGCTCTGAAACTTTACATAAACCTGAAAATTGGCAAAGGAAGAGAGAGAGGGAGAAAGAGCCTTAAAACACTCCTTTCACTGAAGTTGCTAATTGATTTGGGGGCTGTGTTTATTTGTGGGTTTCAAACAAAACTTGGGGACTTTTGAACTCCCAGAATACCTCAACTAGCATGATCCTGTAACCACTATGGTGATTCTAGGATTGGCAGTAGTCTAAAAAGTATGTTTTTGAGCTCAGACTAGCAGTGGACAGGCTTCAAGCTTACAGGATCTTTGGTTTTTACCTCACTCCCAAGAACCATCAGAGTTGTTGTGGTGTGCCTTTAAGTTGTTTCCAACTTATGTGACTCTAAGGGGAACCTATCATGGGGTTTTCTCGCAAGCTTTGTTGGAGGGGGTTTTGCCTTTGCTTTCCTCTGAGGTTAAAAGAGTGTGACTGGCCCAAGGTAACCCAGAAGGTTTCCATGGCCAAGTGGGAATTTGAATCCTGGTCTGTAGAATTGTAGTCCAATGCTCAAACTACTCCACCATGCTGGCTCTCCATTAGAATAAGGCTCATTATACACTTAAATTAAGAAGGGTGATGCCTTTTTGGATTTCAGTACAAGAACTGGCTTCACTGTTCTCTCACACAAGCATATTACTTGTTACCCTGATTTCTGGGGTCCCTAGGGGGACGCCTTAATGTGTTCCATGTGATGGGGAATGGAAACTAACCAGAGCATGAGCAATAACAATGCTAGAGGCACGGTAACCTAGCGGGGTCTTTTTACCCAGTTTTTACGGGGTTAGGCCAAGCCAAAAACCAAACGAAAATAATAAATGAATAATCTAATACATGATTTTATTGAATGAAAGTCTCACGCATCAACGCAAGCACTCACACACTCACTCAAGACCTATTAAGAAGCAAAATAGAGGAAACTGGATAGTGGGAATATTGAAGGGATTGTAGCTGGGGTAATACTGCACCTTTTCTTGATGTCCTTGGTCTGGGAAAGACAGTGAAGAAGTAGAGCTCAGCATGGAGAGGGCTGAGGGGATTACTGAACGGATGGAGAAACAGTCTGCTGGGATGACCGAGAGTGATCCAAAGAACCGCTCAAAAACTGGAACTATTTGTAGGGGGAAAAGTACCTGGAGGGCTAATCCTTTCCCAGGGAGAACAATGGGTGTTGCAATGAGAAAGAAGTTCCACAATGGTAACTTCCTTTGCGTGATGAAATTACAAGGTGTTGCCAAAGTCTCAGGATCTTCGGCTGCATCTGGTTGTGGTGTGACTTGATGTAACTGGTCCTTGCCTGATATGATCTTATGGTTATCAATGCTCAACTTGGGGCAAACACGCTAATCCCCCCAAGTCGACTTCTCAGGGGCTGAGGACCCTTTGTCTACTGTGGGTTTGCACAGTTTGAGGTCTCATGGAGCTATGTGACAGGGGATTTTACTGGTCTGACCTGGTTTTCGATCGTTTGACCATTGCTGCCTACGTGCTCATCCGGGTGACCTCTCATGCACATTGAATCATATTTTAATATCAAAATTTTAGACCCTGGGACAGGGTTTACCAGTGAGATAACATACTCATTCCCTTTATTTTAGCTGTCCAGATTGTGTGTCTGTTGGTGGGTAGTTGTTGCTGTTGTAAGCACCTGGGTGACAGCAACCATTCCTGTTCTCCAGGAAATCATCAGAGACATACATATCAATAGCTCCTGGTCTTCCTTTTGCCCATCTCTGGTTTAGGTAATGTGCAACAAGGCCCTTCCTTTGTCCCCTTGCATGCACATGCTTCTGCATATTCAAACTGTAGCTCATCATTAAATTGGGGCTTGCAAATTATGAGTGAGTGAGCTCTTCTCACCAGTGGGGTTGCCAGAATGAAAACTGGAGAGGACTCCTACAGCCCTTTTCACACGGTATTTCCGATGCGAAAGGGCCCCTTGAGCATTGCACAAATGTGAGGAGCGGTCCACACGAGGCACTCATATTTGTCTGACGCCCCAGGGTCTGACACGGACCGTGCACACATTTTTTCATTTTCGGCTTGAAGCCAAAAATGCTGCATGGTTGCGCATTGCTCCAGGGCCCCGCATGCACTTACTTTGCATGCGGAGCCTCAGGAGCCAGGCCGGTCACACTTCCTGTCTCAGTGCAGCCTGGGAAGGTCCCAGGCTGCACTGTGAAAGGGAGAGGCGGGGCTCTCACGTGAGCAGGAAGCTCGTGCGGAGCCGAGAAGCAGGGAAGCGAGAGCCTCTCTCCGGAGGCTGCTCGCGCGAGCACCGCATCCCAGCGCCGAAAATGGGTGAGTTGCGGAAAGGGCTTATATCTTTAATGGTGGTGTCGAAGAGGGAATTTCAACAGGTGTTTCTTCCTACTTGTTTGCATGCCTGCTAAAATACTCCCTTTATACAGTCATTAAAGATATAGAAGCTCTCTCTAGTTTTCACTCTAGAAACCCCAGACAAACCATCAGTTGTGATTTGGAGGGCTCACTTCAGGTAGAGAAAATCTCATTCCTCTTCTTCCAAACTGGAAATATGAAAGCTGCTCTGCCAGTGCATAACCCTTCCCAAACTTTGCCTTCCAGAAGTGATGGGCTATAACTCCTGTTATTCACAACCAGCATGATCACCTGTCTTCAAATACTTACCATATAACTTTGAGCCAATAACAAAAATAAGGAACATGCCATATTTAACCTATTTCCTGAGTGGTTTTTTTCCTGTCTGTCTGTCTGTCTGTCTGTCTGTCTATCTATCATTTCTCAGTCATTACTTCCGTTGCTGTTGTTGTGTGTGATGAACCTGAGGAGGGGGGGATATTATCAGAGCCTCCTTAGCAACCAAAAGTAGTTAAAAATAATTGGCTGAAGCAAATAGAATCCCAGATAGCCAAAGGGAGGGCTAGATGGGGGAAAGAATAAGAAAAACAGAGTGTGTGGAAGTGAAGAACAGAGAGAGTGGATGGAGAGAGCTGAGTGTTGGATTAGAGAGAAAGAGAAGTGTTGTGCTAGTTTTATGAATCCTTAGTTACAAAACACATGCTACCTTGACAGTGTGTTTTAATAAAGGTTTGTTTATCTCTTTTTATAAAAGCTGCTTCAAGAGAGTGTCTCTTTAAGCTGCAGTCGGTTACACATGCTACCAATACTACCATTAGCACCATTTGTTCCTTCAGTACCCCATTCATTGGAAAGATCTCACTGCTTGTCCTTATATCTGGAAAGGGGAAGATTTGAGGAAAGCAGGGGAGGGAGATGACTGTCAGGGTCAGAAACCCAGGCAGCAAGCCAGCCCAGAGAAGGGAGAGGGAGAGATAGCAGACTCTCACCAGGAGGAGTCAAAGCAAGCAATTACTCATAGGCAGTCCATTTGCCTAAGTGACAAGCAAAAGCCATAGTCAGAGTCCAAAATCCAGGGGTCAGGAGATCAATCCAAGGTATCAGGAGCCAGGTGCTGGAAGCAAGGAACAGGCAAGGAGAGGGCTTAGTAGAAAGTTTGCCACAAGTAAAGGAAAGCTTCCAGGCAGGCAGTTATATAGCTCAGGCACAGGGGTGGCCAGTCACTGCTTCTTGAATTTAATCAAGGAAGCCTCCCTTTGCTCAGCTCTCTTGAGTCTCCGCCTTGCTTGTGGGCTGATTGACGCAGGCTCCAGGGCATCCTCAGGATCACAGCTGGATCCCTGTTGCCCTAAAGGAGCAGGTAGAGGAACGTCCAAGCCTGCTTGGTCCATTGCAGCAGGGGGAGCTCTTGGGCTGCAGGACTCAATTCCGGCCAGAGCCACAGGGACCGACAGCTGCTGCTCGTCATCTCCACCCTGAGCAATAGGGACCAACAGCTGCTGCTTGTCATCAGCAGCTCTGACAGGGGCTTCAGTTATCACAATAACCCTGGGAGGAGAAGCCAGTGGGGGACAAGAATGAGAATGGTGCTGCATTCTCAGGAAGGGAGAATAGAGGCAGAGCTATTTGTCATAGCCCTGTCCCTGTCCAAGAGATCTCCCTGGCTGTTCAGACCTGGACATAAAGATGTGTCAAGCTGGGCAGGACTTGGGTCTTCAGATTTTGTGCCTTCAAGTCATTTCCAACTTACAGAACCCCTAAGATGAATCTATCATCATTTTTTCTTGGCAAGATTTGTTCAGAGAGGGTTTGCCTTTGCCTTTCTCTGAGGTTGAGAGAGTACGACTTGCCTGAGGGCACCTAGTGTGTTTCTATGGCTGGGTGGAGATTCAAACCCTGGTCCAACACCAAACCGCTAAAGCACGCTGGCATTGTTGCTGTGTGCCTTCAAGTCATTTCTGACTTACGGCAACCTTAAGGCAACCCTATCACAGGTTTTTTGAGGGGCTGAGAGTTTCCATGGCTGAGCAGGGAATCAAACCCTGGTCTCCAGAATTGTAGTCCAATGGTCAAACCTTTACACTATGCTGGCACACCACCAATTTAATTCACTGTTTTTCCACAACGGTGATCTCAAACACAGCCTCCCTAAAGTTAACTGATCAATTGTTCCAGCTAGCTGTGTAAGAAAAAAAAAATAAGCTGATTACTCTTTTGCAAATAATAAAAGGAGAAATAGACAGCTAAGAAAATCTTTATTATGTGTGTTGTTGTTGTTGTTCTCCTGGCCCAGACTTCCACATTTAGAGCCCATGCAAAGAATCTGTTCTCCTATTCCCAGCAGTATTGTATTAATCAATTCTAGCAAAGGACACTTGACGTAAATAGTGCCTGCTCTAGGCTAAGCTTCTAATGTAAAACTAAGGAGGAAAATGACAGGCAAATTCTTGGGGGTTCCAAAAACTAAATATGTCAATCCATCTATACTACTATTTCCAGTCATTTCTAGAAGAATCTGTGAAGAACACTTTAAATTCATAGAAGCTCTCTCTCATAAGATACTTGTTTTGGTTTTCCTCTCATTTGGGACTTGGCGTGGAATTATAGGAGGGATGGCAATCATGTGGCCCACATCCCAACACTGTTTGTGTAGCTTCTGGGCCCTCACTAGTGCTGGCAACCTCCATGAGCCACAACTCACCTTTCAAACAAAATATTTGATTTCTGTCTTGTCCATTCTAGTTCTGTCCCCCTTTCCTTTCCCATGAAAATCTATGCCAAATAAAACTTGCTGATCTTTAAGGCATCACAGGAATCATTACTTTTTAAAGTGTTGGTCTTAGGATGGGCAAAGTGTGGCCCTGGGGACCTCAATATATGACTCTTGAAGCTCCCTAAAGCCTCCCAGTGCCCCCAGACCCCATAACACTTGTTAAATTTCAGTTGAATTTCCCCCTCTCATCTTCCCCATGGCCCAAAAGAGCTGCACAAAGTGGGTCTACCCACCCTGTACCCAAGGCCTCCCACATATCCCCAATGAAAAAAAGCCCCAGCATTCCAGTTGCATTTTAACCAGAAGCAACATGATCTTATTTCCAGTCATGTGAAGCATGCTGATGCTGGCCACTGCAGAATGTGGGGGGGGGGATGCCCCCTACTTCCTCTGCAGTTGGTCTGCACTCTTGGTCTTAGTGGACATGGAGGGTTAGAAAATATATATGTACGTTGCATTTTAAGCATCAAAATGTCTTCCACTGGCAGTGGCCCCTCTGAGTGTCAAAACTGTATCTGTGTAAGGAGGTCACACATGGATGACTCTCAGAGTAACTGGGGCAGGAGCAGCCACTGTAATAAAGGTGATGAATAATTTTTGATAGGTAAGCAAGCAAGATGAAATTATCTCTTAGCCAATATATTTCTGTTTACTTATAATATATGCAAAAATTGGAAGGGGAAAAAAAAGAAGGGATTCAAGACTGACTGGCCAGTGATAGCTAAAATGAAGGAAACATCTGTGTAAGTTTAGTTTGTTACGCTGATTTCTAAAACAAAACTGGTTAATATCAGATGTTTCCAAGAGTTGCTCAGAAAACAGGAAGCCTTAGTTTGTGGAAACCAGGATTCTCTTACTTATATTTCATGAGGCTCAGCCACTGCAAGGAGAAGCTGCTGCGCAGTACCCAATGTAAAGGTATAAGAGTCAAAGAAGAAAGGGAAGAGTTTGGGGCATTTTACTGCATGAATACAACATTTCATATTGTACTTTTGTACAAAATCTATTAACAAATCGAGAGTCCAGGATAAGCCTTTGAAGCTGTTTAATGAAACACTGAAACCTCATAATCCCTAAGGCTATTTAATGAAAAACTAAAGCCATAATTAATAACAATGAGCCTCAGTTGTCATTTCTATAAACTAGAAGATCACACTGATCAAAGGGATGCATCAATATTGCTTATCATTTATATCATGCTTTAGAACAATGAAAGCATTTCACATATAATATTTCAGTAACCAGTACATAGGGGCATGTGGAGCTGGGAAGTTAAATCTCGCTGAAGCCCTTTCCACAGTAGCCTCCCATCCTGGCATGGGGACAGGAGAGGAGTGGGACCACAACAATGCTTCTGCATGATGTCATCCTGGTCCCGCTTCCCTCCTCTCCTCAGGTGGTATGACCGTGGGTTAAATCATTGGCAGGGTTTCCCTATCAATGACCTGCAATCGTGCCACTATCCTGCACTTACCTGTCCTGCAGAAGGTCCTGAAGTGTGATGGTGGTGCTTTCTGCCCCAGCACAGCCTAGGAAAGTACCCAGCTGCACTGCAGAAGGAAGAGGGAACTGGTCCGGTTCAGAGGGGAGCGCTCCCATTCTGCTCCCTTCCTGGTAGAGCCACTCCCAGGATTGCCACTGGAGGACCATGCAAGAAGGTCGAGTGCAGAAAGGTCCTGAGCCTTTCCTTTGTCATTCACCAAGCTCCTTCTAAGCCAAGTCCACATAGGCTTGTCTGAAGGCAGATGTTATCAGTTTATTACCACTGAATTTATCACACAGTTTATTACACAATGAACCTATCAGCATCCCCTCACAATCTGGCTGGCAATCACGTGGGACCCATAGAGTTCATGCCCACAATTTTCTACTATCATACGGAAGTGTTTTTACCTCAGTACCCCATAATGAACTTTAAACTTTAACTTTACAATTACACTCTTGACAATTCAAAGGCTTTTACTATCAAATCAGGTTTTAACTATAGAAATAATCTCCAAGATTCAAGCACATCAAAAGATAAGCTCGTCTTTTGTTAAAAGAAGTTAAGGAAGTAACTTCCTTTTGTTAAGTACTGTTAACAGGGAAAGGAGAGAAAAACCTAAGGAAATCATTCAACCTCTGTTCCACGCAACCACATTTTGAGAGAATATGCAATCTGACAGAACTTATTCACAGCTTTTTCCCTTCATTTACACAGCCATTATTGCTGACAAAGAAGTCTGAATAACTTTTTCCTAGACGGAGCATAATGTGTGCACAGAAGTTTGTCACTGCTTTTCAAGTACTTCTTAGTTGCTCAGAGCAATTGTTGGGACTTAGTATGTAAGGACAAAAAAGTGGAGGACCTAATAGTTTTGTCAGTCTTAACTCCTACCCACCAAGAATGATGGCTGCGATTAAATGGTGCACCTTCCACAGAATTGCTTCCAATGTACAGAGAATGTCTGGAGAAGAGTAATCGAGGTCAGATCTATCAGGGCTTTCCTTCCCTGGAGTTCACAACTAAGTTAATTAAACTGTCAGCTTTGCATTTGGGCACTCGGCTGCTACAGATCCCAATGACTTCAATGAGGCTTTCTTCATCAGAAGGCTATTCTAAGGATGGGGCTTCCATTATTGAATTTAGAGTAGTTAACCCATATTAAACCTCTGAGGAGGATATTATTCTGGACCATAGGTCAATCTTGCCAAATTAAATTTAATTCTATTAAGAAAAGGACTGTACTTAGTTTAGAGATGATACTCCTACATACTCTCTTTCAGTCTCTCTCCCTCCACCCTCATGGCTGTGAGTGTGTGTTTTAGGCTGAAGACAGTCCACATTCCATAATATCTAATAGAGATTGGAGGTATACTTGAGATGAGTCTTCTGAAATAGATGTGTTTGTTGTTGTGTGCCTTCAAGTCATTTCCAACTTATGGTGACACTAAAGTGAGCCTATAATGGGGTTTTCTGGGGCTGAGAGTGTGTGACATGCCCAAGGTCACCCAGTGCATTTCCATGGCTGAGTCAGGAATCAAACTCTGGTCTCTGGGGTCATACTTGAACACTCAAACCACTATACCACACTGGCTGAAATAGTGCTCATACTACTCTAAAGTAAAACTGGTGGACTGATGGATGTTGCTACATAGTGAGTTACAATGTGTTTGAAAACATTTCTCTTCCCTTCATTGGGGTAGTAATTAACAGTGCACTCCTATCTGTGTTTAATTGGAAGTGGTTCCAATTGAGTGAGAGGGGAGGCAAGCAGCTGTCCTATCCTTCCTCTCATGAGCAAGAGATAAGGGAGATTGGTCACTGCAGGAGTGCTACCACCAACAGATCCAAGTAGCAGTAGGCATTGGTGGTGTCTAGAAAGCCCCAGAGTGGCACCAAGTATGTGCAGGTGGCCCAGCACCCCCAGTGCAGAGCCAAGCCTGCTTGACTACACGAACATTTGGTGATGCATACACAAATAGGGCATCATAAATATAACATTAACCATGGAACTCAAACACAAAGCCTTCTAGTAGTAAGCAAATGTAGGTCTCTGACAGTTGTGTCCTGTAAGAATCTTCTCCATACTCTTCTCTCAAGGAGGGTCAAACTACAGCTTCTATTCAGGCAATTGGTCATGATGACTGGATGTCATGAAATTTGTAATGCAACATGTCTGGAAGTCACAGTTTAGCCAAGGCTGCTCAGTCATGTTAATCCGATATGAAATTTCTGCAGATCTTTGCACACATCCATGTTGTTTTTTTGCACCCTTGTATAGCAGACACTGATTTCCCTACTTCTATATTACAAAGCTTTTCAAGCTGAAGCATGCATTTTTCAGAACCATAAATTCATCGTGTTTGCAAGTGATGCCCTGTTCTGTCCCATAATTGTCAAATGAGATTTTTTTGAAGCATGTGAGTGTTCGAATAGCACGCACTATTTGGTTGTCCTGTCTTTAAAATAAGAACAGGAACAGCAAAAAACAAAAACAAAAAAACCCTTAAGTCAGTAGCATTTACAAAGTTACTTAGCCCTGTGTATGTCAGCAAGATACATGTAGAGAATAGAGAATCATAGAATCAGAGAGCTGGAAGAGACCACAAGGTCCATCCGGTCCAACCCCCTGCCTTCCAGGAATACACCATCAAAACATTCCTGATGGATGGCCATCCAGCTTCTGTTTAAAAATCTCCAAAGAAGGAGACTCCACCATCCCAGTTAGAGATCTACCTAACCATAGCATTGTTTATCCCATGTTTTACTAGCTTGTTTGCAAGAATATCATGGGGAACCTTGTCAAAGGCCTTACTGAAATCAAGATATGCTTTAGCCACAGGATTCCTTTCCTCTACCAAGCTTGTAACTCTATCAAAAAAAGAGATAAGATTAGTCTGGCATGATTTGTTTTTGATAAACCTGAGGAAGAATTTAGCAGCCACTCCTTTAGGATAGAGGCTGTAACGGCTACATTGGCATGTGGGCCCCAGTAGGAACCATCAAGAGGATAGGGAGGTGGAAGCCCAGGGCCTACTCTGGCTACGTTCAGCCAGGTTTGGAGATTGGCAAGTGGTAACATAATTTTGTTTGTCAACATCAGGATAAGTGAAGGGCCAGAGGCACAGGACCAACAGGACATGGTGCAATTAAACTCCAGGAGGCTTGACATTTCATCACAGGCACGGATGTCAAGAACCAGGTGGCAATCAAATGGGGAACCGTTTCACAAGAGATGCAAGGGAAGCACAGAGTCATAGAGGTCCAAAAGCCAAGGATATTGCTGAATCATGCAGAAGACAAGGATACTGCCGGGGCAGAGAGAAGGTGGTTAGGTTCTACTCTACTATTGATGGATGATGATGGACTTCCATGTAGAGATTACACCAGCGCTTTTATGGGCACTGACTCTGGGAACTCAGTGTAGGGGGCAGCTTAGTGGCTGGTGTTAATTGTAGCTGCAAGAGGTTGGCAGAAGGCAAGGCAGTTTTTGCTCCCTGCCCGCCTTTTGTGGTGGTTGGCATGAGTCCTGCATGCAGAGCCACAGTTACCAGTGTCCATTCAGCATTGATAAGGTATGAGAGTCCCCTTAAGGGACTCAGGGTGCAGGGTGGAATCAGACATACCAGATCATGAGATGCATGCATTTTCTGTACTCTTTGGTGGCAGGAGGACCACACTGAGCAGGTGCCGGTCCAAGTGGGCCCCTCTGTCATCCCAATGGTCCTGGCAGCAGGTAAGGAGGTCAGGGTCATTGGTCGAAAGGTGGGTTGATCAGTGCCTGGATCCAGACCTATGTTTGTGCCAACTCTGTAGCAAATGTAGCCAAATAAAGCTGTTGCCTTTTTCCTTCCAGCTATCTTGGTGATTTTTCTGGTCAGCAGGTCTTGCCCCTGAATTTGCACAACAAAATTCATAGCACTACGAACTGTCATTATTATCTTAAAATTTTACATCTAAAAATCATTACAAATAAATGCCAGTTTTCCAGGACATAAATAAATATACTGTACATGTTTAGTCTTGTTGTCTGCCATATCCCAGGCATAATCGATTAGTTTTGCCCTCAAAGGTATATCCTAAGGAATTTTCCATTGCTGGTAATGATGAATCTTTCATATTCATGTTTTTGATTTGTTTTGGATTTTGGGGGGTTGGGATTGGTAATCAATACAATTGTTAATAAGTTTGTTACACCCCAGTTCCCAGTTATTGATGCTATATATTTTAAAATTACTCCCACAGGTTAACCAGCTAATAGATATTCAGTCTTCCATTATACTTCCCCTTTCAAATGTTTGTGGACATCTGGCACACATAATAAAACAGAAAAACCTGCACAGAAGCACCATTCTATGCAGCTGCAACATCATATGCAGTCAAGCTGACAGGACTTCACCTGAACCAAGGCTTCACAGAAGATATAAGACTTCAAAACAAGTAAGTCTGGTTTCAGAGCCAGTAAGCTCATACCTGCTCAGTCACTTGGGTGGTAATTCTTCTACAATGACTCTAAGACAGCATGTTTTACAGTGGAGTAGAAAATCAATGGACCACGTGTGATCTCCCACCTACCCATTTTTGGAGCCTTTGTTTGTCATGTCAGGATAAACAGGAGCCTGCTTCATGTTTCCTGCCCTGGGCTCAGCTACTACTTCATCAAGATGAAGCATCATTTCTCCTCCTGCTGACCTTGTATGACTGGTCTTACATAGACCATCTCTCAACATCCCACAGTGCTGCAAAGCTCTGAAAAAGTACAGGGGAGTTTTCTGTGAGAATGATCAACCATATCCAGTCTTCCAAGTGCTGTCAACATCTGGTTGAACAGTTTTAAAAAAGTTTTCATAACCTTGTGAGCATGTGGAAAAAAACAATAACACTGCAACTCTATACCTGTCTGCTCAGAAGAAAGCACATTCAATTCAATGGAAATTACTCAGGAAAAATGCACATAGGATTTAAGCCCAAGAGAATCCCTCCACTGGCTGGAGGGATAGAAACATCTGATATGTTCTACCTCTGTAATGTCTTCCAGAATTGGCTCAGTGAAATAAGCCAACACTGGTATAAATCTAATTGTCCTGACTCAAGTAAACCTTTTGAATTAATGGGAAAGTAATAATTCACTACTTAAGGTGATTTGACTCTTATGTAAATTCTGTTCCTTCAGTGAGTCTACTCCAGCTGTAACAATTGGATCAAGACTTCTGGCTGCAGATCTATGAGGATCATCTACTGAAAGTGTGCAGTAAAACCTATGCTTCACTATATTATGGAGAAAATGTCAAAATGTTCCATATTAGCAGTAGCTTTATATGTCTTACATTTCTGCTTGCTATACCAACTGTGCACAAGAGATTTAGGCACACATTTTCAGAAGAGCAATTTAATGTCAGAAAGCTGCTGTGTTCTTCCTTTGAAAAGGAAGCCAATTCGTTGCTAGGCAATACATTACCACCCATAAGGAACACTTCATCTCTTTAAAAACACTCATTTATACCATTTTCCATGTTGTCTGAGGAAATAGGGCATATTACTAAAAAGGTAAGGTCCTAAGGAAGTAGACCACAATTACAATCAGAGCTTGCATAAGCTACTTTTGGACTACAACAAAGTATCCTTTCCAAGATTTGTAGTATTCATGACAACAGTCTGAGCACTGGCTATTTTTTTTATAATTTTTGAATTGGTTTATTTAAAGTATGATTACAAACGGGGGGGGGGAGTAAAGAAAGAGAAGAAAAAGAGAGAGAAGGAGAACGTACATATGATATGAGCGTGAGTTAGGTACATATATTAATATAATGTTTCCTAAACACATTCTCTTGTAGTTGACGGCTATAAAATACATATTCATGAGTAGCTAAAGCAGTGAGAGCTTCTAACCACTGATGACAACCATCTTCCCAGCTTTTTGAATTTTTTTTTTTTTTTTTTTTGGTAACAGTAAGCACACAGAAAACCGATGTGATGGAGTCATTTGAGTTTTGGACTACAACTCTGAAGATGAAGGTTTGAATACCTGATCATCCATAGAAACCCGCTGGATGACTTTGGGCAAGTCATACTCTCTCAGTCTCAGAGGAGAGCAAAAACAAACCCAATATGAACAAAGCTTGCCAAGAAAACCCAAAGACGGGTTCACCCTAGGGTTGCCATAAGTTAGAAATGACTTGAAGGCACCTGACAACAACGATAACAACGCACACACAAGATCCAACCAGATTTACAATTAGTGCAATTAGTTAGTTAAATTCCATGTCTCAGAGACAGATCTGCAAATGCCAATGTAAAATTGATTTAAATCTAAAGAAATTCTAGATGTTGAGATTAGGGCAGTTTTCCATTGTTTATACAGGTCAATCTAACTCTGTTTTCCATTCAGTTTTAATTTCAATTCAATTTACATCTAATATAATGCTTTCCAGCAAATATTTATAAACTAGACTTGTTGGTTTCAGTTTCTATGAGGATACAATTAATGCTTCCAGCAGAGTATTTGGAGCATTGTGATATGCTGCATCAGACCAGGACTGCAAGCAGTCCGCAACGGCCTTTTGCCATGATCCTTATATTAACTTCTCTTCCCAGTTTCTACTCCATGGCTATCTTCCTTTCTCATAGATGTGATTAGCACTGGTAGTGGGAGGGCTGCCACCAGCAAGAATTGACTACGTAGGGTGATGTCAAATGTTCACTTCATACTGCGGTATCATTCATGGAAGGGTATATCACATACTGACCATTATTGTCTTTCAACCTCAAAAAGCTGAAAACAGGCCTTCTACTTGAGGCGGACACAGGAACTCAATTTCAAGCCAAAGAATGTTTGTTATCTGAAATATTTTCAAAACAAATTGTTCCTTCATGAATAAATTGAGGTAGTACTATCCTCTCAATATCAAGAGGTGGAGAATCCCACTGCAGAAAAGACAACGAAAGCCAGAGAACAGTCCGTGCCAGTAAGATTATGGCCATGTGAGAGACTGTGATTGAAAGCATATATTAGTTTACGCCTAATCTCTTGAATGTATGATTGATCATCTGCTACATCTATTTTACATAAGATATTTAAAAAAACCAATCACATGCTTAGGATACATTCCACAAATATAGAACACAAGCCCCTACATGATCATGATATGCCAAACACATACACACAACTTTTGCATCCGTGAAAGGAGGAGGGCAATTTGCATTCTTGTGGGGCAAGTTCTAAGAATCTTCTGGCTATGGTCCTACCTTTAAATGGAGGTGGCAGATCTCTCTCTCTCTCTCTTTTATTTTTATCCTTTTCAAAATGAAAACAAAACCTCAGCACCACTTCATCAGCCTGGCTGTGTTACTGGGACAGAGACAATACCCCTGAGGAATGCTATGCCATGATACACTCTTGTTGCCCAGAGCATTCTATTCCAGAAACATCACTGGCATGCTGCTTTTCATGTGGGAGTGGAAAGCTTAAAAAGTGAAGGAAAGAAAGAGAACTCCTCAATCCTCTTGTATTTAAAAATAAGACTACCGCCTAAATCACTCAAACATCTTATACCTAACAATAAAACCAAAACCACAGAAATTTAAAAAATTCACCCACCTTACATTTTGCTCTCTCCCTCACATCACCCTCCCCTGCCAAAATGACCCTGCGCAGTTCCTTATGTGTATACTTATATGTCATGTTTTCAAACATTTGTCCACATTAGACCACACAAGATTCTTACATTATGCTTTTAGATGATAATGTAGATGATGAGGATATGATAAGAAAATGGAGGCAGAGGAGGAGGAGAAATAACTACTATTATAGCTCTAGCAATAATTTAGATGACAAGCTCATTGTCATTATAACAGAAGCCTATTTTAAAAGAACTTCCATTCTGAAGAAATATTCTTTTGTACAATCAGATTTAATCCACAGGGGACCAAGACCAAAACCAAAAAGTATTTTTAGAAGCTGATGTAGCATAGTGAAGAAGGTATAAACTGGGGAATCAGTAGCTGGGAATTCAAAATAGAAACTAAGAAATTTTAACCAGAATTTGCTTTTAGGCAAGCTGCTGTCCTTTCAACTCGATGCCATTTGCAATAAAAGACCAACACTATGAGCCTCACAGAAGGACTACTGAGATGATGTATGAGTACTAGATGTGCACCATATTAATATCAAATATTATTAGACACAACCTGACATATCCTGCTGCAACCTTCCTCATCCTGTTCAAGGGTTTTGCAGTGGGGGCAGCAAAGAGATTTCCTGAATGATGGTCATGACAGCATCACATTCATCCATACTGCTGGAACCCATTTGTGGTAAAATTATTATTTATGCTGTTAGGCCATTTGGGGAAGGACACGAATAATTTCTCTAACCGATTTGGACACTATTCATGTAACTCACTGGCCTTGGCTTAGCTTGATGCAGGTTGCAGCTGCACACACATTCACTGGATTGGAGGTCAAGCACCAGATAAAGAAAGGGCAATGGAAGAGGCCTCAGGCAAGAGATGGGTTGGGCAATAGACCGAGGCAAAGGAGGGCCAAAGAGACAAAGGCAGAATCAAGATGGGCAAACTCAAAGGCAGCAATAGAGGAGGGGTCAGAAGTAGACATAAAGTCAAAGGCATCTGGCAATGGTTACAACCTGAGACCAGGGCCAATGCAAAAGATACAGACAACATGCTCACACTGAAGACTATCTGAATGACTGTATCTCCTTATACAAGCCAGAGCAAGCTTTAAGTTCTGCAGGGAAGGGCTTCCCTTAGACCCACCACCTTTGCAGGCATGGTTGGTAAGGATTTCTCTGTGGCTGCTCCCAGGCTGTGGAACTCCTTTCCACTGGAGGTCCAGTTGGCCCTCTCCCTGCTTTGTTTCTGCACATGAAGACATTTTTATTCAAGCCGATCTGGTGAACTTTAATTACAGAGCAGTAGTCTGTGTGTAAGGTGGTGTGCTATACTCATTAATCTTCATCGGAAATTATGTTTTAAGTGTTTAACTGTTTTAATCCTTTTTAAAATAATGCTGCTATTTAATTCTTTTTTTAACTTTCATAAATTAATGTTTTAGCTTGATTTTTTTAAAAGTTATTTAAGCTGCCTTGAATCCTATCTTGTGAGAAAGAAAAGATGGAGGGCCTTTCCACACTACACTGTTATAGTGCTATTATTCCACTTTCAACTTCCTGTGGAATTCTGGGGTTTGTAGTTTACTGAGGCCAAAGATCTATCTGGCTGGGAATTCTAAATGCCCCTCCCCAAAGTGCAAGCCCCAGGATTCCATAGGATATTGAAAGTGGAATAATAGCACTATACCAGTGTAGGGCGGAAAGGCCCATAAATTCAATAAACAAAGAAACAAACAAAGAGAAATTGCTTTAATCAGTGAATTGGCTTGAAGACAAAGGCTTCATAAGATCTGGCTTGATCTGACTGGGTTGGAGAGTCAGCTGATAGTATTAAAATTAATTCTTTCAGGCTAAAACTGCAGCCTAGCCTTCATCTAAAGCAAGTGTGGGCCACCCAGGAGAATCTGGAGGGCTACAGCTTACCACCACACCACAAATGCCCTGTAACATCCCTAGGGCTTATGTGGAAGTGATGAAAACACTTCCTTCTCACTTTCTATATTAAAAGAAGGCCTCTCCTGGTCCTAAAATGGCCGAGGGCGGAGGGGAGGACACAGTAAAAATGTCACCCATACTCCTTAGAGGGCATTTAAGAATAAAACAAATTGCCCTTAAAAAAAAAAACAGCCCACAGAAAAGGATCAGGTTGCTATACTTTGCTCACTTCTGGTACAAAGCAAACTTCATGGCCCCAGGGACAAATTTTATGACCCCAGGATCTTCAGAGGGTAAATATATCACCAAAATTGTCCAAAGGAATTGAAGGTGTTAGAGGCCTACTTCTAGTTTTGAAAAACATGGGTGGTGAGGTTTAGTTCAGGAAGGGTGCTACAAGCAATCTGAAAAGCCAATCAGCACTACTGGAGGCTTCTAGGAAAAGAAGCTCACCCTTTGTTGCCTGAAAAAGGACAGTCCCTGGGAGTCTTGGAGGACTGCAGGATATAAAACAACCATAACCTTAGAGACTGCCTGTGGCCCCAGAGCTGTATTTTGCCACTCTGCCAAAGGACGAGAGACCAGTGACTCAGTAAGGTGCTTTAGAGCGGCTCTAAAGCCCTTACTTTGAGGAGCCCCCAACACCTCATACCTTAGGGTAAAGAAATCGAAATCAAAATGCAGGCATGACACAGTGTGGAAGTATAAAAAAGGTGAAGTTCTTCTAGCAACATTGAGGAGCATGAGTGCCATTGTCACCAGTATTGACAGAGCCAGCATTGTTATCAGGTTGTACATCCCCATGCTTTGATATGGCTTGATTGGCAAAATATGATTTGACTTCAATATAAAATGTACTCTGATGTGACTAAATGGCCATGCTGAGCAAGAAGAAGAAGCTGGCTGAACATGTACACTGCAAAGTAGATCAGAAACTCTCTCTAGGTGTAACCAGGTCATAGTTAGGAAATCACCTGGTCACTCCAGAAACAATAGGCTTAACGACTCTGCCTTTTGGATAATAGTATCTGGGAAGTTCCCACCAAACTGCTTATTGTTTCAACCCCACTTCTCACCGACTTTTAATCTCTCAATTATCCTCACACCTTTCCAAGCATTATAGTACTATCACAAGGTCCATTAGTCCTTTGTCACCTAATGTTAAGAACAGTAACCCATTCTGAACCTCATTGTCTGCTCTGCAAACTCCATTGTTTACTCAGCCAGACAGCCATTCACATCATACCCTCCAGGCAGAAATTGGGTATAAAAACCCTGGGTTTTGGCCAGTTAAGATGCAGTACACCACTTGCTGGTCACCATGCTGTCACTCTAGTTCCCGATTGTGCACTGTCCTTAGATGCTAGTCTAAGCCACATTGCTGCTTTTTCACTGCTCTTCAAGACCAGTAAATATTACCCACTATGCCCTAAATCTCACTATCCAAAACCTTTCCTTCCTTCTCCTTCAGCTAGCCTTATGTGAGTGTGTGACTGTTTGGATCTTGTGTGCATGTAATTCCCCCAATAAAACATATTTGAGCTTAATTTTGAATCTCTGGCTGATTCTTCCATTTGAAGATCTCATGGAAAAATTTTGCTCACAGGCCTCTTAATCTGAGCTAATAATTCCCCACCTTTGCATGGAGAGACTGACCTCATGGGTGGACCCGTAAGTCACCCACATTTTGGGGTAACAGCATGTCTCTGTGTATCACTGGGTGAGAATCCAAGTGGGAAGGTGTAATTGTGCTCATGTCCTGCTCATGGGCTTTCCAAGGGTATCTTGTTGGAGGAGTCCCATAGCCATCCAGTTCGGAATAGAATGTTAGATTAGATTAAGGATGTGAAGCTTCACTGGCTTCCTTCTTGTACATATATAAGGTTTTCTCCCCCGTATTAAGATTATGAGAGAGTTTTCATAATTTTTTTTTTTTTTTGAGAGAGACTGATTATAGATTTTATTGGAATGTTATTTGAAAATGTCACAAAGATTTTTTTGTGAAAATACATTGTTCTGTGAAAAAATGTATTTTGCTCCAAAAAAACAATGTTTAAAGTAACATTCAAGGGTTTTTGTGCCTTTGATTAACCAAGTCTACCACACTATCTCTCTTCATTTCCAACCCTCCCTCGCCCCATCTTCTTCCTGTAGAGGTAAGAGGCGGAGAAGCCTCGTGTCCAGAGGAATTATCATCTCCTGTTTCAGTTGGGCAGCAATCAAAAGATACTCCATTCCTGCAAAAATGACGCCAAGGGGCTGCAGGGAGCAACATGAACTGAAGGGGGATCGTTTTTCCCAATATACATGAAGATTACTCTTTAATCCCTATGATCTCCGGCTGGAAATGACATTTTGCAGCAAGGAACCTCTCATATGTCCTGAAGCCACAAAATTCATTTCAGAGTGTTGGTTATGACCTTAAAAGCACTATATGGCTTAGGTCCAGTGTATATGAAATATTTATTTAGACAGGCTTTGGCTTTTAAGATACAATAGAAGAAGGAGCTTATTAATAGGGTGTGCTATACTTTATCAAAATTTATCAAAAATTTATCAAAGTCTGTCAATTTTTTCATATTTAGGATGGAAAGAATCTAAAGCCCCTTGGGTCCCAAATATATGCTCTGGGGGGTTGAGGAAAGTCCTAGAATGATGTATGATGTATTGGGGGTGGGGTCCAAAGAGTAGAAGAAATCATTGAAAATTGTTCTGCTACCTCCTTCCCGCACTTTGCATAGTGTTCCCCAATACATTGCCCCAGCTTTTCTAAAAACAGTTCCAAGATGATACATTTAAAGTGACCAAAAACATGAATGTGTCAATATGGTTCTTATCCACAGAATTATTTGCATCCTCTCAACTGGTACAGTGGTAAAGTCATGGGTGATACCCAAGCAAACAGATGCCTCCCATATGGATGAATTCATTAAATGTCTCCCAGAAAGTGGGAGCCATCCAAAGAAGTGTTAAGGACTTCAGGTTTTTGTTTTGTTTTGTTTTGTTTTTTGTGGCCAACAGTTCCAGGTCCCATTTTGGAGTCAGAGTTGTTTCTGGCCTAGAGTAGGTTGTTAAGATGTTGTTTTTAGTTGCTTCTTGAATCAAATAGTGCTGTTCTAAAACTGATGACCACACCACCCACTCTTGTGTACAGCTATTTTTATTATTAATGTTCCTCTTCAGCCCATTCTTTCTTGGTTTCTGCCAAATTTCATCAAAGCTCCACTGTCTATGCTCTCCTTTCTCTCAAAACATTTTGGTGAACTGAAGAAGACATCATGCAGAAACATTTTTAGACTAGCATTTCAATATATTCATTGTTTATCCAGGCTTGTTATTCTGAAATTACAAAGCCTATCTGACACCTAATGAAGAGGGATATTTCAGCTAAAGATTTTAGGTAAGGGTGTCACCACGGCATAAAAGGTTAGAAACATTTTTTGAGGGGGTGGTTTCATTACAACTGACTGAATCTACCAGCCAAGAGGGTCAATGACCATGGTGGGAGAAGGATTCGGGGAATTGTACTCCAGAAAAGTAGTATTTCCAAGTTATGCCTTTATGATGCACCAGGCCTCTTTTTTAAAACAAACGAACAAACAAACAAACAAAGAAACTCTTATCTATTTTAAAAGCCTGTAACAACAGTTTGCTGCTTTTAAAGCTGAGTTTTATTTCCATCCACTGGTATCTGTATAAAAGATGAAAGCCATGCTTACATTTTAATAAATGAGGCTGGAAGCATAACTTTATCTTTGCTTTAATTCCAGCATGAGCTTGGTGGACATACTCACAATTCCCCACCTCCACGCAGAAAATTTAATATTTGTGTGGATTTTTATATCTCTTACGACTTCAGTAATAATGCTGCTGTGAGTGACAAAGTTATAAGTATCTCTTAATAGTCATCAGACTACATCCACAAGGATAATGTTGATGGAAAGAAACCCCTTTGAAAATAGTACAGAGGAACAAAGCTATTTATGAGCATGTTTACTTAAATTTAGGGGAATCTGCTTTGATAAAGAGATTTAAACCTGTGTCTGAAAACTTGTCAGTAGCCCATCCAGGCACGGTATGAATTGTCTTAGCTGGGGCTAGCCAGGACTGAGTGAGACACACTATGAAGAGGAGGAATGAATGGCTACAGATAGCATGTACTGGAAACAAAATTAAATGTTATCCTTTAAAACTAGAGAGCATAAGCAGCTCATCTTCTGTTCTAGATCACTTAGAAGTAACCATCCAAGCAATTTGACTATGCTTGCAATATACAGATACTATAATTCATCCAAATATCTATATTTTTTAACAGTTTCATACAGTTAACTGCAAATCCTGTAAGAGGTGTTTGCCTGCAGGAAAATAAAAATTATTTGAGTTAATTCAGCATTTGGAGTATAAATATTTAAAGGGGAAAAACTAACCCTGCCATGCCCACACCATTTGCAAAATGTAACACATTGTATATCGTCATGTTCCTTGTGAGTTTCCAAGCCATCTCATGTTATTGTTGCTTAATTTTATCACTGGCAGAAGGTGCAGAAAAATGGCTATCTGGTTAATTGGTTTTCATGGAGCATTGATTTATTTTAAACCCATGAAAATTTATTTCCTTGATGGAATAGAGAGCCTGAATGCAGCTGCTCTTTCTGCCATTGTAAGTGCTATATGTTGAAGGGAGCATGCTCTGTGATTGACAGAAGATAAGGAAGTTCAGAATGCAACAGGAAAAGGGGAGCAGAGGGAGGTTGGAAAGGAGATTAGGAAAGACAATATATGGCAAAAATGGTTGAAAAGATATCTCATTCCTTTTTCAAGTGAGGGAGAAAACACTTTGCCCTCCAGGTGTTTTTGACTACAATTCCCATCAGCTTCACTGTGTATGACCAATGGTAAGGAGCAGAAGTCTAAATTATTGGGAGGACCAAAAGCTTACCATCCTGACATTCTTTTTGCTATCCCTTTGTTGGCCACTGAGAGTGATAATTGAGGGAAAGTATTAATTACTAAGCAAACCAAGTCTACACACACATTGCCTGCCTTCTAAGCCATTCATTTTCAAAGCAGAGAATAAGGCCCTTTTCACACACTATCTCAAACCCGCAACAGCCAGAGGATTGCCACAGGATTGTGATGACGGTTCTACATGACGTCGTCACGATCCCATGGCAATCCTATGGCAACCTGTCACAATCACGGATTAAATCATTGTCAGGTTTCTCCCAACAATGACACGCGATTGTGCAGTCCTCCTGCCTCCCTCCCACATTTACCTGTCATGCGGAATGGCAGGAAACGCAATGGCTGCACTTCCTTCCCCAGTGCAGCCTGGAAAACTGCTGGTCTACACTGTAGAAGGGAGAAGTGGAGCCATCGCACTTCCTCCAGTCCAGCAGGCAGCCAGTGTGGAGGGGAGCACAGCAGAAGCGATTCCCTTCTGGAAGAGGCTTTCACTGGATCCCTGCACGATGGCTTCAGAATCAGGTAAGGTGTAGAAAGGGCCTAAGTTAGCTGTTTCTTTCTTTGGAGCTCTAACTGCATGGGGAGAGAGAATTGAGCCAACCCTGCTCTTTACAGTATCTCCATACCAGCCCCCTCCAGCGAAGGGGGAATGTACCCATTTCCTCCTGAGATCCATGCAAACAATAGGCAGATCTGTCATTTATTTTTAGTGAAATTCCATGTCCCCAGCCCAAAATGATGAGAAATATAGTCAGGCACTGAATCTTGAAAAATTTGCCCTCTGAATAGCAAGAACAGACTCCATGCCTTATTGGAAGAAGGCAAAGGTTGTGCTGCAGATATTCTTTGGCTGCAACTCCTAGTGTTTCTCACCTTTGGCTACATGAGTCAGAGCTGATGGTCGTCACAGTCTAACAATACCTGGAGGGCCACAAGATGTCCATCCATTCTTTATTCTTTCACAGTTAACCATGTTTGTTTGATAAACTCACCAGAGCAAGAAAAATTGACTATTCCATTCTTACTGAAATGATAAACCAAAGTCCTGATAGAAATCAAGAAAAAATATAAAAACAAATGAATATTTTTGGCTATTCCAGTAACAGAAAATAACATATGTATTCTAAATAGGACAAACCAAAGTGTGTCTCCCCATCTGTTTCTCCCCGTCAGTGTCTAAATTTTGTTTCTTTTAACCATTTCAAGATCAGATGCCTGAAATACCATTTCATTTACAGTCAGTGTTAAATCACAAGCCTTAAGATCAGATATGTGCTCAGGAATCTGCTCTTGTCATGATAGAAGATAACAGTTTGCGCACACAAGGTTATTGTTCTGCATTTCAAAATTAAACTTTGCTTTTGAATAACAAAATATTAGGAGCAGAGGGAGGGGAGAAGGAAATGTTTCCTATTTTAAATTGTTAAAACTCTATGACAGTGTAACTAAAACAGAAAATTGTTTTTGCCATCCTCCTATAACTTGATCAGAAAGTGAGCAGCCCCTGAAGATCTTTTCATGTGACTCTACAAAAGCAGAACACGAGAGGGGGGAAAAAACATATAATCCAGATAGTGGGCTTTCTGACTCCACCTTTTTTATAGCAAATCAAAACCTGTGGCACTTTTACAGGCTGAAAATCATTGCTGAAGAAGTGTCTTCAGACACACAAATTTCACGGTGCATTTTGAGTTTTGCTTCGGATAGCTAACAAACTGCTGGCTACAACAGTACATGAAGATATCACCTTTCCATTTATATTTCATGCTCTATCCTCTTTCTCTGATAAAAAAAAATTTAATTCATTGATCTAAATTTTAGATCAAGAAGAGATTGTTATACGGAATACTGTATTTTTTAAACAAAGCGTTCATTTAATACAGGGACAGATATTGATTCAAGGAAGGAAGAGACTGGCTGGACTGGATTATCTCACCAGCCCTACCTTCTCCATCTGCACTCTGTTTTGCAACTCAACAGTAGATTCTGACTGCGTATTCTCTGCACAGGTTGCACCCAGCAGTTCCAACCTCTGATCAAATTAGAAGCAGGACCATTTGCACAAACAAGTCTGGGCTATTTGATGTCTGCAAGGAAGGAGCTTCCCTTCAGTAGCAGTGTTGCAGAGACATATTTCAGGCAGGGGTGGGATGATCAGATTAGGCAGGCAGGGTTACCTTCACATTATGCTTCCTGTTAGCAGCAGATCCTCTACAGACTGATTGGTGCATGCAAGTAAGGAAATAACTCTACAGTGCCTGGGAAGAAGATCCCATCACTGTCTTGCTGTCTATCGCAACCACTATTCTGCAGAGCTTGGAAAATTTCTTTATTAAAGTGATTTTTTCCATTATTCATTACAGTGTTTGAGAAGTGACCCATAGCCGTTACTTGCTATCCTGCTAACAAAACAACAACAAAAAGTAACTGGTTGCCTTACTAGTTGCACTGTCTGTTAATTTTTTATTAATTTATATTACTTTTTTTGTGGAAAAACTCAGGGCTGATAAGAGAATGGCATTAAGCTCATCTTTTTATTTTGTCATAATACCTTTTAAAATCCCCTTCAAAGGTAATCTTTTGAAATTGACTGCAACGGTTAGATAGTGCATCAGTAGAGTAATCTGGATGCTAGGTGGTACCCATTGGAACACAGAGAGCCAGAGTGATATAGTAGTTTGAGTGCTGAACTAATATGTTGGGAGACCAGGGCCATTTTTACCCTACACTGTTGCGAGGCTTTAATTCCACTTTCAACATCCTACAGCCTATGGAATCCTGGGGTCTGCAGTTGAGGGAGGGGCATTTAGAATTCTCAGCTAGAGAGCTCTTTGGCTTCAGTAAACTACAAACACCAGAATTCCAGAGGATGCTGAAAGTGGAATAATAGCACTATAACATAGCACTATAATATATATATAAAATATAGCACTATAATTCAAATCATTGCTCAGTCATGGGAACCCCATGTGTGACCTTGGGCAAGTCCCTCTCTCTCAACCTCAGAGGAAAGCAACATCACAATAAGTCCACATTCAGGTTGTCAAATGTCAGAAAGGACTTGAATGAACACAGCAGCAGCAGCAGCAGCAACACATTGCACTTGCAGAAACTAACAGGACTGACAGTTGCTACTAGTATTCATACCAAGAAGCCTTGAATATATCTCTGTATTAACAATAAAACTGTTAAAGCACTCCTGGAATGGTATCGTATACAAGCAGTTTGACTTTGAAGAATCCTAGCCACTGGCTACTAATCAAGATGGATATATATGTAATATCAGAGGTAATATGAGGAATATGAGATGGCGGAAACAGTTGTACTCATGTGCTATTGGTAGATTTGCTATAGGCAACTAGTTAGCCAATGTGTGAAGAGAATGTTGGACAAGACAGTCCTTTGGTCTTACTAGGAAGGATTTTTATTATGTTCTTGATTTGATGGCCATGAAGAACATGCTCTTTATATTCAGTAGACAGGTGTTAAAGGCTATGAAGAGCTCTTGCATAACAGCATGATAATAGTAATTGTCTTATCATCTGTGTCCCTATGATCTTGCATTTTCTCAACTTGATAATATCAATATTTGTAAAAAGGTAGCATTATTTTATGTGTGAAGCTTTGTGCACAAGTAAGTTAATCAATTAGTTATGATTACAAACTTTACTCTCTGGTCCTAGATACTAGTTATGTTTTATTCTCTGAGCTACTGGCTTGCAAAAGTGCAAACTTGAATTAGAGCATCAGATTAACTGATGTTTTGTTTGAAACACACTGAGAACTCTCTACAAAATCTTAGTACCTCCAAAGAAGCACGGTGCAAACAGTAACTACAATACACGATAATAACAGACAATTTAAAAACGATGAAAGGGTTTCCCCTTCATCATAGCCTGTATTTCTGCAACCCTATCTTCTGCGGAAATATTATTTTGGTACATTTGATTGACTCTGCACACTGTTGTCATAGAAATTACCAACAAAAGAGTAAGATCAATACCACACAGCATGAAGAAGACACAGCCTATTTACAATGTTTTCAGTGCTTCCCATTTTTTGCTTTTGCATTATTCTTTCAATAACTTCAAGAAAAAGACTCTCAAATATATTTAAAAACAATATATATTAGTTGTGCCTCATATCTCACCCAGAATCCTTAGCAAGCGACTCTCAGTGGAGTAATTCTGAGAGAGGCAAAGGGTGTGGGACAATTAAATTGTCCATAGAGAATAGGAAGTTGAGTCAGACCATTGGTCCATCTAGCCATATAGTGTCAACACAGACTGGTAGTCACTCAGCTCTTCAGAGCATAATGCAGGGCTTTCAAAATGGTGCGTTGCAACACGCTACTGTGTCGCCTGAAGTGTGTAGGTGTGTTGCCTTCCTGAGCTGAGAAAGACCCCCTCACCCAAGCCATTCTCACTGCCACTGCTCTCGCTGAGGTCTTTCCTCACCAAAGGTGAAGGCAGAGGGCCAAGATTGGGTAGAGGGGCTGCCTTTCCCGCTGCTGCCCTCCTCACCAGGGTCTTTCCTGGCGAGGGTGATGGCAGCAGGCCAGGATTGGGGAGGCTGCCTTTCCCCACCCTAGATATGCCTCTGGATACTGCATATACATAATTGGTTAGTTTAACCTCTGGTTTGCTAGTAAAACTGAATTACAGTGTCACAAAATGATACATGTCTAAAAAGTGTGTCACCAACATGAAAAGTCTGGAAAGCTGAAATTTGCCTTCCAAATCTGATCTGGAAACGCTTAGAATTGAATCTTGGACCTTCTGCAGGCAAAGCACATGCTCTTGCCATGAGCTACCGGCACTTCCCCTATGTAGGTTCTGAAGTGTGGCATCAACTGAAACACTTCTGCTCCACACACACACACACACACACACACACACACACAAACCGCTAGCTAGTCTGAGTGTAATAATCTCTGAATAACCTACTTTTTAATAACACTATTCATTTTGGAATTAGACTTCAGCCACAAGCCGCTTCACTGACCAGGGCAAGCATGCATGTTATAGGGATGTACTTTTTAAATTATTCATTCCCACAGGCAGGAAACAAGCAATTTAAACAATTTTTCTCTGCTGTAGACATATTTTCAAGGCTATTTATTTTAAACATGTTCTCATGAGAGTAAAAAGTGTCCTCTCTCCAGATTCATCTTTTTTTTTTCATGTTCCCCTTCAACCACAGCAATGTAGTGGCCAGTGGAACAGGGTTGAGAGCATCTAAGTGAAGAAGATCAAACCCAATGATGAATGAGGCTTACTTGTCTTCCTGCACACCCTCTCCACCAGCCTCTCCTACCAGCTTCATTTGACTGCCTTCTCAGCAGCACAGCCATGTAGTGATCAGCAAGTTATGGTGGAGATCAGCCAAACAAGGTAGATAAGAAGGAAGAATAGCAGGGTTAGGCAGCTCTTTGAATATCTGAGGGAAAAACAAGAAAGGAATTTCAGCTGGATTCTCCTCCCCAAGGTCTCCTGACACTTCCCCCCCTCTTTTTTTTTTTTTTTTTTTTGTATTTTCCCCTGCATGTTTGAGGGGGGGAAATCTATCCCTTGAGGGTTTCATATAAGAAAATATTTAAGATCAGGGGATAACTGAGAATAGAAATTGTAAATGTAAGTAAGACAGTTTGTTCCGTTGGAGAAGA
This sequence comes from Cyclura pinguis, assembly GCA_030412105.1. Taxonomy (NCBI): domain Eukaryota; kingdom Metazoa; phylum Chordata; class Lepidosauria; order Squamata; family Iguanidae; genus Cyclura; species Cyclura pinguis. The sequence continues at coordinate 129,011,954 of CM059599.1, forward strand.
ACTGGTGAGGAGAAGGAATCCTTTTTTTGACTGCAAGTCCCAAAATCTCACAGCCATTCACACTGGTTAGGAGATTCAAGGAGTACCAGAACAAACTGTAATTTTTCCAAACTGTGAATTACAGTTTTAGCCAAAGAGTATTTCACATTTTACATGTGTGTATTTTCAAAAATAAACTCTTTAAGAAAGGCTGTCAGAAGCTACATAGTAAGAAGCAGAATGGCAGGCCTCATTAGCACTCTTAAATAGTTCACTATAGCTGTTGCTGGTTTCTGCCTCCAAGGGATCTGTATGCATTGTGAGGTTCTATAGTGAGTTCAAGTGAGTGTCACTTGATGACAGCCTACTAGCCTGAAACAAACACCATCGCCTCAATGTTCACATCATGTCAAACGTGCTATGTTTCAGTGTCAGGAGGAGGGGACATTTGCATGGTTTGTTGTAAGCAACATGGAATTATATATTTGCATTTATGAATCACCACACAAGCAAATTAAGAATAAGACAACAACAGGACTGGACAAAAGGCTGGCTATCTATAGCTGACCATTATTGTTGCTAACTGACTTCAAGTCAGCTTGAGGGACTTCCAAGCGTCCAAGACATCAACAGCTCTGTTCAGGTTCTGTGTACTCAGTACTGTGTCTTTTTTGATGCCTTGAGTCAGTTCATCTGCAATGTGGTCTTCCTCTTCACCACACAACTGTATGTAACTATATATATTTGTGTGACTCTGAATACCAGTCACTGGAGAATATATGGATTTTTGCACCCCTGAGCTGCTTGTGGGCCTCCCATTGGCATTTGGTGGCAGAGGCCCAGAAGAGGAAAAAGGGCATCAGTACTACAACAGTGGTGGAAAGACCATTGCAGCAGAAACCACCACTATCAGAGGCCCTTCTGCACTATCCAATTATAGCATTACAATTCCAGTTTAACTTCCATTGCTGCATCCTGTGGAATCCTATGGTTTGTAATTTAGTAAGACAGTAAAGCTATCTGGCTGAGAATTTTAAGCACCCTTTCCTAAACTGCAAATCCCAGGATTCCATCTGATGGGACCATGAGAGTTAAAGTGAAACAATAGTCTATAATTGTGTAGTATGAAAGAGCCCCCAGAGGAGGAAACGTCCCCCCTCTTCAGGAGATAAGACTGCGCTGACGGTTTCTGAGAAGTTTGGGACCTTGGACACAGCTTTGTCTCCTGAGAGGGATGGTTTTTGTTGCCACCCTCCTGCTTCCACTACACTCCAGTTGAAAAACTTGATTTCCACTGATGAAAGTGATTCTTATGCTGGTGTAAGTGGCCAACAGAAATCTACCCTAAGATTCATGTTTCCCACTTCTTTCTTTTCATGGGAAGAGTTAGGTCACTGATCTATCTAGCTCATGTTATCCAGATCAGCAGGCAGCTAGTTCTCTTGGGCTTCAGGCAGAGTTTCTGCCCATCTGGAGGTGTTTGGGACTGAACATGTAAAATGTTGGTTCTTATACTAAGCAAATGGCTCTTTCTTCAGTTATTCATTTTAACCCTCTCATCAAAGAAGCATGCATTCTGTGTAGCAGCAGTTGGCATATCTGCTCTGGGTTTTACTCTGAACTTTAAATGAGCTATCTAAGGTGCCAAAATTACTTTCGAAGTAGGGTTCATGGAAAGCTTCTTTAAAATCTAGACTAAAACCCAGGGTGGTTTCACTGCCCCATTGACAGTGGAGATACTAGCTGTTCCTGTTTCTCCAGATTCCCAGTTTTTAAAATGGGCTTTATAGTGTTGCAGTGAACAAATTAAGATATCTCATAGAGGGTTCCATCTTAAACACTAAACAGAAACATCTGACACTTCATGAAAGTTCCAGCTATTTATTTTATTGTTCCATTTGCCCTGCAGTAGCTCAGTGACAAGAATTGCTTCAGGTTGTTTGAGCACCTGTTTCCAACTCTTCTTATTTTAGCAAGTGCTGAAAGGGTTCACAGTTATCTTCAAGGAGAAAGAGTATGGAGACTGTATGGCTGCTGCTACTGAATCTGATCTGAATCTGATCTAATTGAGCGCAGGAAAGGGGGAAGGAGAGGCTGAATGGAAAAGATTGAGAGAATGAGAGACAGAGGTGGGAGAAAGTCGTTTTAGTTCCAGCCTTTTAAATGGAAGAGAGGAATCTTGGCAAATTCCCAGTGGTCCTTGTACTATACAGATACACCACAAAGGTGATATTAAGCATACTCATGTCTCTCTTTCAGTGAAAAGGAAAATGCACCCACCCCTCCAGTACAAACTTTCAAACTCCTGTCAAATGGATACAGCTTTTAAAAGTTGTCTCTGACTCTCTCAAACAAAGCTGAATTGTTAACAGATTTACAATTTACACTGTTTTTTGTGTTAAGCAAACACTTATTGTCTCATAAACTCTGCTCCATAATATTAACTTCCATTACTCATTTTGGCAGAAGCTAAACAAAATGAACATCTCAGCTTATTTATAGAAGAAGGAAAAAAAACGTACTGCACAGTACCTCCACAAGAAGCCTTTATCCCGGTAACTTGGTCAAAAGGATGAAGAGGTAATGAGTGTATGATGAGTCATTGTATAGGCAGGCAATTGTTGACCTCCAGCTCCCACCAACCAGCGGTGGTGATGGGTAATTATGGCAACTGTAGCACAATAACGTCTTCTCGAGGTTCTTATGTCCTGAGTTATTGGAATAACTTACATAGAGGATATATCCCACATTCAGGCCATCCTGCATTCAGCATGTCTATTTCTGTCTGGTATACCTTTATTAAGTATTCTTGACTGAAGACTGTTATGGAAGGTGAATTTACTCTTTCTTTATAATATTATTTTATTAAGTGTTTTACTCACTTTAAAAAGACTTTCAAGCTTTTCATAAGGTTCAATAAACTTCCTAGTTCTTGTTCATTTAGGCAGAACTCTTGATATTGTGATTATTTGTGGCATAAATATGTATCAGATGTAGAAGTGAGATTAGTCTTATTTTAACAAAAAAGCACCTCCCATGTTCTATAGTGCCAAAGTTCATTATAAATGGTGACAATCAAACAGAGTTTGAAGTGTGAAACCAGACCTAGGATTTCACAATGATTTACTCTTCTGTAAGGCCTTTGATCATATCTTCACCTCTATGAATTTCTTATCCTTTGATCTCTCTCTCTCTCTCTCTCTCTCTCTCACACACACACACACACACACACACACACACACAGCTTAAATATATAAATGGTTCATTCCTGGCTAGTTTGAGGGGCCTACAAAAGTTTCACCATCTTTTTATTAATGTTTTCAATTTTGAACCTTCTGGCTTTACAAATATATTATGCTTTAGCATTAATTTTCTACCCAGGTACATATTAAAATTTATATTTCAAATACAAAGACTTTGTGCTAATAGTCTATGGCCTGAGATGGTACTGAGAAAGAACTAAATAATGAATTTTATTTCATTTCCTTTTGATAAGAATGTAAAATTCGCAAAATTCACAAATTTGAGATAGAACTAATTTGAGATTTCAATAATTCAACATCAGAAGAAACTGAAACAAACAGATTTGTTTCTAGAGAAGCCCAAAGCTTCTAAAGTATGTCAAGTGTTTAAAGTACGTAATTCTAAAATGGTTGGATATGACTCCAGAGTTTCCAGTGGGCAAGGGGATCAGGCAAGTTGTATTTTATCACCTCATCTTTTCAAATTGTATGCTGAATGTATCATATGTAAAGCAGGATTAGACTCAGAGGAAGAAGGCGTGAACACTGAAGGAAGAAACATCAAAATTTTAAGATATGCAGATGACACCAGACTACTAGCAGAAAATAGCAAAGACTTGGAACAATTACCAAAGAAAGTCAAGGAAGAAAGTGCAAAGGCAGTTTACAGTTGAACCTGAAGAAAACAAAAATCCCCAGAAGCTTGCTCAGGAGAAGATAACAAACAACAGCAGGGGTCTGAGCAAGGGGAACAAATATCAGAAGATGGGACAACACAGATGCTTATTGTGCAGGAGAGACAACCAGAAGGAAGGGCTGTGCTGCACAGTGAATTTAAGTAACAAACAAGCCCTCATGAAGGAACATCTGTGGCAACAGCATCAGTAAAATAAAAAGCTTTCAGCTGGCCTTTTCCTTTCAGGGTCAGCAACTGATCTCTCTGGTTGTGAGACCCTGTGCTGTGTTCTTTTGCATCTGGATCACCTTGCACCTCTGCCTGTATGACTACGATTTGGATTTGCCATTTGGATTTGTTTGCGTCGGAGCCTAAACTCTGTTTGGACATTTTCCTGCTCTTGCCTTGTGAGTAAACCCTGCTCTTCCATTTGGTAATTAATTGTCTGCTCTGCCCTGGACATGACACAAATCCAAGGTGTTGACCCCAACCCCTTGAGAGGTTCAACACCTTGGAATACATTCACTGTTCCCAACTGTTGTTGCACAAACCTCAGCAGTGGATGACAAGGATACAATATTATAAAGAGCTGCTGTCAATCAGGGATTCGCAAAGGTTGCTTCAAAACTGAAAGAGCACTATCTCATTTGGAATTACATTAGCTGTATAAAAGTTGCATTACTTCTAGCTCTTACAAGAATCAGGCCCCTTCCAAAGGATGGCAGTGTCCCCAGCCAGCATGATCGTGGGGTATATCGTTGATGGAAAAACTCTGTAAATGACCCCCAATTGTGCAAGCCTTCTGTCGCAGCTGACCAGAAGCATGATTACACACTTCCTTCCCCTTTGCAGCACGGGAAGAAGGCCAGCTGCAGTGTGGAAGGAAGAAGTGTGTCCTTTGTGCTTCCTTCCTCAGGCAGACAGTTGAGTGCAGAGAGGAGCACTGGGGACATGCTCCCAACTTGGCAGAAAACCTGCCAGGATTGTGACAGAATGAAGCAAGAAAGTGTCACCATGTGGAAATGGTCTCAGAGAGCACTTGCAAGAGTATAAAAGGTAGAAGAAAAAGCAGACAAAAGGGGTTTTCTTGGTGGAGAGAACTCACTGGATGTTACATAACCAGTAATTTCAAAAAGTCACAGCCAGGGAGATCTAGAGGCCACTCTTTTTTCAAGTTTTAATGGACTTGGGAAAGAAACAAACTCTCACAGATCCCTAGATTATGTTGGTTCGAGATCAGGGTCAAATTCCGACCTCATAATGCCAAAGGTAAATGAAAGTAATATTGTGTACTTGTGCCCTGCTGAATGCTATGTAGTACTTCCCTATAATAAGGGCTGTGGACCTGTAGTCTCAATTATAGTGGCCAACTAATTGCCTTTAGCTCACAGTATCCCAAGAGAAAGATTCTATTAGAACTGACCATACTTGAAAAACTATGTTTTAATTAGCTCCTTACAGTCCTGTTTATATGGTTAGAAGTTACTCAACCAGGAATGATAATATGCTTTCTATATACTTCTGTTCCCTTCAAATGGCAAGACTCAGATTTCAAATCTTAAATGATCTACATATATTACAATGAGATAATATCTTACCTCATTAGAATTATGATACTTAATACAACAAGAACCCTCTTTCCTTAGGGCAGGAAGGAACTTGGTATCCTGGATTTCAGCTCTGCTCCTTCAGATCATGTAGTTCTACACCCTTTTGGCTGGGAGTATGATCCAAGGAGCTCAGTGGGACACAGAAATTCTGGCTGAACATGTAGCCTTAATTCAGAGGTGGGCAACTTTGACAGGTCTGGAGACTTTGACTGGTCTGGAGATTTTCTGCCATCAGGACCCTCCAAGGGACATACGGACTGTCAAAAATTATGGGAAGGAGCTCAAAAGTCTCCTTCTGGTTTTGAGGAAAAGCATGCAAAACAGTGATGTCTGAAAGGTGAATTTCCATTCCTGGAAGTTCACAAGAGACAATTCACTCCTTTTTGGACAGAAGAAAAGGATATCCCAGGAGAAGGGAGTATCAGGGCCTCAAAATCAGCCTTCTTGGCTAAGATAAAAACAGCGTTGAGGGTCACAATTTGTCTACTCATGTCCTTTCTAGTCCCAACTAAATCAGACCCATTCAATCACTTGCTGAATGAAGGTCAATGTTTATCTAAGGTCCTTTCTGCACCCTATATTTTGTGAAGCTGTCCGGTGGGGATCCCAGCATTTGCTCCGCTGGGAGGGGAGTGTGACTGGAGCCCTCCTCTCCACACTGGCTGGTTCCCTGTCCTTACCTTTTCCTTCTACAATGCATCCAGGTACTTTTGCAGTCAGACTGGGGCAGGAAGAACAGTCATCACGCTTCCAAGGCAGAACAGGTAAGTGTGGGATGGTGGTGCAATCATGTGTCATTGATGGGAAAAACCCGTCAATGATTTAATCCACAATCGTACCACCTGGGGACAGGAGCAGGATGGGACCATGACAGCATCATGCAGAAGAGTTGTCACAGTCTCATCCTTCTCCTAAATCTCAGTGATTTAGCATATCTACCCTAACAGGGTCTAGTGACTGAATTTTAGCCATAGGGGATCCAAATGTAAATGTGGACTGCTATAGAGTAACATCCATTGTGTTGCAATTCACTCCAGCATTGTTCTTTTCCAATATTTTCTTAACTTTAATCAGCATGAGCAGGATCCAAAGAACCAGGCAACTAGCTCTTAATGTGGAACTCAATTGGGGACTATGTTGCTCAAAAAACAAACCAACCAGTTTTCAACATAGTCTGTGACAATGAAGAACTTGCTAATATACTCTGGATGGATGTGAGTGTGTCTCATTTTCTATTATATACATATATGTAAGACGGTCGTTGGCCTTTTCTTCAGCTGCTGTTTTGAATCCCAACATAAGTCTGCCTGCTGTTTGATCAAAGTTACTAGAGTAACTGCTATAGTCTTACAGAAGTAATTAGGACTGGGAAGTAGAGGACAACAAAAGCGTCAATTCCTTGCCTAGTTAGTCTTTTTTTTGATCTGGGATGGATAAGCAGGCAGACTCAGAAAAGGAAACTGGAAGTCTGTGGTAAGATTGGTTTGATAACTTCTATTCTCTATTGGATTTATGATTGGTTTGTCATGGCAAATTAAGTTTATTTGTTCACTGGAACACAGTTGGTCTGAGATCCTACATTGTCTCAGCCCGGCATAAATATCCACCAGCAGACTTACGTTATGCTAGTATTATGCAATTCCTATATTGTTATTGCTAACTTTTCCCTGGACTGGAATCCAAGGTAGCTTACAAATTAAAATGATTACAAAACAAACAAACAAAATCAGCATTAAAATAAAATTAAACTATTAACAATATTAAAGCAATTTAAAACAAACTTCAAAAGGATAAAAAGCAGGTAAAACTACCATAGTGAAACACATGTGAAATGGTGAGTATGCATAGTTATCACCTCATTGCACAAAGAGTGTGAAATGGAAAAGGTAGTGTTCAGTGCTCATACTGCTCTAGGTGTTGTGTGAAATATCTGCAAAATTTTCACATGCAGGATTACTCTCCTGCTACCACCAGGTGGATACCTCTCTTCCACATTTTCCTTCAAAAGTCATTTCGTATGTGTACTGCAATTTATATCTGTGTATGTCACCAAAAGGACTCTAGCCTTGAACTGTAACCCAGACTGATAAGGAGAGGAAAGAAAGACAACATGATACTAGAATTTCTGTTACCTGCTGCTAATTACAAAAATGCATACCATGGCATGCTTGCTATAGTATTTCTTCCTCCACAAAGTCCTATTATGCCATTTCCTCATGTGTGGTGCTGAATGTGCATTTTAAGAGGTTAGGCCAGTGAAGCACAGGTTCTGGTAGGTTCTACTAAACTAGTACGGCCTCAGGTGTTGTTCTAGCAGCAGACTTCATTACTGCCATTAGAACACCAGTCTAGTTAACCAGAAAGAGACTAATTTCCAAAAAGTGGGCCACTTAGAAGATAAATGGGCCATTGCAACTATGAACACAACGATATGGAATAATTGCACATTGGCCACTAGGTGACAAACTGGCAGTGATGTAGACTCAAGTCGATAGACTTGGATTCAAGTCAGACTTCAATCACTTCAATGACTCCACTCGGACTTGACTCGGCAAAAATTACACACTGACTCAACTCGAGACTTGCATATTTTTAGTGACCGACTTGCTGCACTTGTTACTGCACTTTTCAGTAACATAGCACATTCATCCAGAAATCTTGCAACTTACTGGTCACATGACAATCTGTCTCAAGCCCAAAGTGTGGACACATTTCTCAAAGGGAACAGCAAATAAGTAAGGCAATGGTTTTGAGGTGGAGTTGAGGTCTGCTCAACAGCCTGTTCCTGGTACATATAGGACGAGCTTTCTAAAACTTTTCCTAAGAGCAGAAGGTGAGACTCATGCCCAGAGTACAGATTGCATATCTCAGAGGGGAACAGAAAATGTGCTAGGCAATGGATCCTTCTTTCTAAAGATCATGAAGCTTCAGTTATGTGGAATAAGAATGATCCTATTCCCTACTTCTGAAAAAGCCTCCAGCTTTGCAAATAGAAGGATCTGTTCCCCAATTCCAAAGCTGCAGATGGCAAAATCACAAAAGTAGAGGTCTGACTCTACTTAAATTGTTAAAACTGACTTTATTCAACTCTGTCCAGAAATTCTAGAATACAGGTTGGAGTATAAAGTTGGCTCCCAGACTTGAGACTTGACTTGAAAGTATCTTGCAAGGACTTGAGACTTGACATGAGACTTGGAGTAAAAGACTTGAATACATCACTGCAAACTGGGCACAACATCCATGAACAGAATGACAATGTAAAATAGTTGCAATCTGTCTTATTGGAGAAGCAGACCACGTTACTGAAATCACAGTTCTTCAAGGTATTTAAGATGGAGTATTTCTTATCAGCTCAGACTGCTACATTATATTTACAGTACAGTACAGCATAAGCACAGAATCAGATGAGATTAGAACTAAATAAAGCCCAGAGGAAAAACACATGTCTTGCATGCAGAAGCCACAGGTTCATTCCCATGTGTCTTCACGTAAAATGGTCAGTCAGTAGGTGGTAAGAAAATGCCCTTCCTCAGACCTTGGAGAGCTGTAGATGGGAAGAGCAGACAAGATTGGCTGTGGTGGACCCACAACTGTAGTAGGCAGTTTCATATTTTCACATATGCCCCATATGTTCAACAAGATGTGAGACGTTCAAAGGTGCTACCACTCCCATGCAATCCTTGTAGAGAATAAAACAGCAGCAACAGCAACAATCTGTTGAATCCTCCAGAAAAATCAGAGAAGGGAATCAATTTGCTTGACAGAACATTGACAGAAAACAGCTGTGTCCATGTAACCAAAACAAGCAATCTGTGTGATAAAGCGCAGTTAAAATATGCTAGTTATTAGTTGCCTTTCAACTGCAGTAACGAAAGATGGAACAAAGTCAGTTGAGCAAAAACCCAGATGATGATGGAGCAAAAACATGTTCTACTATCTGTCCCTCTTTGTAAACCAGGGACTGAGAAGTTTAGGCCCTCTAGTAGTTGTTGAATTGCATAATCTCCCTGTGGCAAGGCCGGCTTTCCTCCTCACAGACTGGTATGGCCAATTCCCCAGTCTGCTAAAGTGCCTTGCCACTTCACACAGCTCTGCCTTTCCTTTTAAAACAGCATCTTCATGTAAAAAGGGTTAAAACTTTTAAGTTGTAATTTAGACCCACTATAATGATCTTTGGTAGTGTGATTCTATCTGGGTATAACTACTGAAAATCATTCAGCTGAGTCAAGATTTATAAAAATATACGATAATCTTTATTAAAATAACAACCAGAATAAGGTGTTGGTTTTCATAGATGTGTCCAAGGTTAAACAGATATTCAGAATGTGTTTAGACAGTTTCTTATATCTTTACATCAGCATAAAGGGACAGGTCTCTCTCTGACACAGCCCTCTGGCTATGCTTTTGCCAAAGGTTCAATTTCCAAATCTATTTCACACTGTCTGACCAGATTCAAAAGTGGGTTGATTTCTCTTCTGCTTCTCTCTCTAGGCTTTCTCTGAGAAAATACACCCTTCTCACTCAGCTCCTCCTGTTGACTGAGAACCTCTCTAGCTGAAGGACTGACTGTTAGTCCTTTCTTCTGGAAGTCTGACAAAAACCAGTGTTTCTGCTATATATGCATTTTCCTATCAGCCTCCAATCCCTCCTTTCCACTAATGGGCTAGGTTTGTCTCTTGAGTGATCATTCTGGTTTCCCGGTGACCTGTTGCTGGGTGGCTCTCTAACACTCAGGATAGCTATTCCCCTAGGGTCCATTCCCTCCCCCCCCCCCCACACACAGCTATGGTTCTTAGAGCTCCTAGAAAGCCTACACCTAGAAAGCTACATTTTCCACCCATTCTTGCTCCTAGGCAAATTTTTAAATGTTGCTATTTCAATGAGTATTAACCATGGTCACTGAAAACAGAGGCCATTTCTGCCCTATACTGTTATAGTGCTATTACTCCACTTTCAACATCCTGTGGGATCCTGGGGTTTGCAGTTTAGGGAGAGGCATTTAGAATTCTCTGCCAGAGAGCTCTTGGGCCTCAGTAAACTGCAAACTCCAGAATTCCACAGGATGTTGAAAGTAGAATAATAGCACTACAACAGTGTAGTGTAGAAATGGCCAGAATCCTGGATGAAAGAGATCTTCATCTTATCCAGCAGGGCACTTTTGTATCCATAAGTGTTGATAGAGTTTTTGCTAGCCTTGCTGGTAGCCTGGTGCCTACTAGCTCAATCCAAATTCTGTTGGGATAGGAAGTATAGCATCAAACAACAAATACAGACAACAGTAAAGACCACATGTTGCAACAAATAGAGCAGAACAGAGAGTATACCAACACAGTGTTTATAATAAAACAACAGTAATGAAGAAATTCCTTTCCAGTTACATGCACCTTCTTGCCACCAGATGTACTAATTTACCATTATCCAAGTTCCACATCGTTTGGTACAGAAGTGTAAGAATTTTTTGAGAGACACCTCTGCCAATGTCAAGATAATCCACTTTGTTGTTAACTGCTGACAAGTTAACGTTGATGTATGGTAACCCTACAGATGAGAGGCTTCCAAGTCACCCTATCATCAAATGCCCTCCTCAGCTCTTGCAAACTCAGGTCCGTGGCTTCCTTGATTGAGTCTACCCATCTATATTGCAGTCTTCCTTTCTTCCTACTGCCTTCAGCCTCACCAAGCGCTACTGCCTTTTCTAGCAAGTCGTGTCTTCTCATGCTATGGCCAAAGTACAACAACCTCAGTTTAGTCACATAGGTTTCTAAGAAGAGTTCAGACTTGATTTGCTCTAGGAACCATTCATTTGTCTTTTTAGCAGCCCAGGGTATCTGTAGAACTCTTCCCCAGCACTGTATTTCTAATGAGTTGATTTTCTTCCCATCAGCTTTTTTTACTCTCCAGCTTTCACAACCATACATACAAACTGGAAATATGACTGCATGGACAATTCTAACTTTAGTATTCAACAATATATCATATTTGCCAGTGTATTGGATGCACTGGCATATAAGACGTACCCCACTTTTCAGGAAAAAAAAATTTAGTTCTCTGGGGAGCAAAATGCACAGGAAAGGAGGAGAAGGAAAGGCATGTTGCACCAGGAGAGGAGGGGAATGAAAAGAGTGTTGCACCACCACCCCTTCCTCCCTGTTTTGCTTTGGCAGAAACTCCCAGTAGAGTCAAAATGCACAGGAGAGGAGGGGAAGGTAAGGAGAACCTGTAGAAACATCTATCTATGTTCCTATAGATCAAGGCTTCCACTACCCCCTCCCTTCCTGTTTTCTGCAAGTTGTATGGTGTTATCTGCTTGTCTTAAATTGCTGATGTTCCTTCCTCCAAATTCCACAACTCCTTCCTCTGAGGCCCTTTCCACACGGTGTAGTCACTGCGTAGCTGCAACGGCTTGAGGAGGCGTGCATCCACACGACATCGTCACTATCAAGTTGATGTTAAGTTGCTGGTGTGCCTTTGCATGTTGCTAAAGTGTCGTATTTCAGCAATGGAAAAAAATGCGCTTTCACTCCCTGAGACTGCTTCGACTATGTCTCTACAACTACATGCGGAACCATTGAAGCGCATTCTCGCAGGAATGGGCGGGTTCAGCGCTGGCCCGGTTCAACACACATGACGTCGTGTCTTTGTAGGAACGTCCTTCCCAAGATTTTTTTTTAAAAAGGGATCCAATGAAATGGGCTGGGGCGGGCCATAGGCGGAGCAGGGGAGTGGTGAGGAACACTGTAGTGTGGAACGAGAAAGCAGTCTTCGCCACCTCAAGCAGAGGATGGGGTGGAATACCACGTTGCAGAAACGTCGCAGAAACGCAGCCATGAACTCCACTCTTACGACGCCATGAGGCATTTCTGCCATCTCGTGTGGAAAGGCCCTGAGTCTAATACTGCTTTACGTATGATCTATTTACCATAAAACTTAAACAGTGTGAGAAAATGCAACCTTGCCTGACACCCTCGCCAACTGGAAACCAATCTGTTTCTCTGTTTTCTGTCCTAAGAGTAGCCTCTCATCCTGAGTACAGGTTACGCATTAGGAAAATCAAATATTGTGGCACACTCATTTCTTTAAGTGTGATTCATAATTTTTCATAATCTATAGAATCAAAGGCTTTGCTATAATCTATAAAGCACAATCTGATTTTCTTCCGAATGTCTTTGGTGCATTGCATTATCCAACATATGTTTGCAATATCATCCCTAGTATCTAGTATCCTTTGACTACTTCTGCTTTATCTTTCCTCACTATAAATGCCACTCCATTGCTTATTAGATTTTCATTTCCTGAGCAAAACACTGTGTAATTATCTGACTCAAAAGGTCCCATTCCTGTCAACTTTAGCTTGCTCACCCCAAGTATTGCAATGGCTCTGTGTTCCATTTCTTGTTTTACTATTTCTAGCTTCCCCTAATTCATGCTTCTTACATTCCTAGTTCCTATATATGTGTTGTTCAGCTTCAGATTTTCTTTTCACCTCTGAGCATCATTAGCCACAGTACTACTCATAATTGTCCTCTCCTCTTCCCCAGTAGCTTGTTAAGTGCCATCTGACATGGTCATCTTGTCTTCTGACACTTTCTTTTTTCATTTTGGACTGTCTCCTCATAGAGTTTTCATGGTAAAAGACATTCAAAAGAGAATCTCTGCCAATGTGATCCCTCCCAAATAGCCCAGTCGCTGTTTGGCACGTTTAGTCTGGCTCCTTAGTGAAAGCCTGTCGGATATGGGAGACCCTACTAGTAGCACTGCTGCTGTTAGCATAGTCTCTTGCCTCACAGGAGCACACAATTCTCCCATCATGGAAAGGTTTTACAATTTTACTGGTGAAGTACCACTTTACTGGTTTTGAAAGGTTTCTAAGAGGGCTATAAACTAATTTTTTTCAAAAAGTCATCCATTCTCTGCCTTTTCACCGATCAGGTAAATGCAGATATATGTGTACACTGTCAAGTCTTCAATGCAGGTGTCTTTTTGAAGAAAGTGTGACAAAACTTAGCACTTAATAAACAAAAGTAGTCATTCATTGCAAGAAGGAAAGTCAGTTTTTACATTTCCTTTTTCACTGCTTGTTACATTAACACATCAAAACTCAAACAGCCTAAGAAACTACAGGAAAAGCTTAATTTTCTGACAAGTCTATTAAAACTTGTTCTGAATCATTCAAGCTGACTGCCAGCAATGAATTGATGGAGGTTGACAACAGGTTATGCACCTGAGAGTAACTCTTGTTAAATACAGAAGAACTTGCTGCTGTGTAATTATGCATACAATCAAGCTGCTTACTTTTATTTGATTAATTTTTCAAATAAAGTTTCCAGTCTTAGTTACCAGTCTCAACATGTGTTCATTCAATTGTGTACAAGGTGAGAAATGACTGAGATGATGCAATAGAATAGTACCTTCTCTCCTACATTTTTTTTATTTCATCTGACATATCTAACCTTGAAGCCAATTTCAATGTTGCCTTAACTTTTTACTGCTGGCACTTTTTGTTTTACTGTGAATTTTTAAGGCTCTATGGTTTGCTTTCAGATTCCATTACTCTGTGTATCTTTAATACAGTAGGACATAAGCACTGTAAATACAAAGTAAAAAACACAATTTACTACCCTTGTAGTCTTACAGAGATGTACTTAGTTTTATCCAATAAGTAGCAATAAAATAAGTGGGATCACAGTTTTCAGGAAGAAGCAGACAGTGTATATAAGTCTATTAATAGAGTTACAGATGTTGGGAAATGTGAAAGACAATACTGGACCTTTCAAGCAGAGTAATCAAATTGATAAGGCAGAAGCTGACCAATAACCAGTTGTACATCCAATCATATGCAGTCAAATGAAAGACAGAAAGGGAAAAGAAAATGGCCTCAGTTTAGCGCTATATAGAAAGATGATGGGTGTGGCAAAGCAACAGTGCAAACTAGCAGTTACTGAACACAGACTTTCCAAGGCTGCTAACACGATATGCTGAAAAACTAAGAAAGGGATCTTGGATTTATATTAGATATAGCAATAGATGCAGTAGCTCTGATAGTAGTGAGGCAGTACCTCCACTCCACCTACATTCAGAATAGTTTCAGTGCCTTAGGTTGTTCCTTTAAAGTTCAGACTCAAATCCAGAGTTGATGTACTGCTATGTCAGTGCCACTAGCCTTTGGTGCACAATTCTGGGAAACTGTTGACTTAGTGCGTGGCTGATGTTTTCAAAAAGCGGATTCCACTTCTGGCATAATTAGAAGGGCTGAAAATAAATCTGCCAGAATCATACTGCCCTGATACAAATCCATGGTGTGACACATCTGGAACGCTATGTAGAAGTCTGGTGATCTCACCTGTTTAAAAGATATGGTACAGCTGGGAAAGGTAGATAAAAAGTCAAACAGAATGATCAAATGGCTGGAGGAATTCTCCCATAAGGAAAAAAAAAATTTTTTAGCTCAGCTTAAAATTCTTAATTTTAAGTGGAGGGCAGGGTGGAACAGGTTCTGATTTAATAGATTTCAGGATGCTAGTTAAACAGATAACACAGGCATTACCGAGAAACCAGCTATTAGACTGTGACAAGAATCCACTTTGTTAACACCAACAACACAATCGTATGCATAGTTACTTGGAAGTAAATCCATGCCTCCACTGGAACTTATTGGCACATAAGTGCTCATAGGTGTGGAGTCTTAAAAGACAATAAAACTTCAAACAGCTAGCCTAGAATCAGGCATAGGGAAAAGGTGTGACAAATGAAGTCTAGTAGTCTTCAAGGTAGTTTTCTTCACAAGTATGTGGAAAGGGGAAGTGTTAATTTCCAATAACATGTTGCCATTTCCCTTTCCTTCTCTGGATCCCTCAGAGGCAGGGCCTGTGTTCCTTTTCTGTCAAAGACGTTTGTTTTCTCTTCTTTTCAGTAGAGACTTCAGCATGCATTTTCATAGGAGTGGGAACTAGTCTGCATATCTTTAAAAAAGTCTACTGTAGAAAGACGTTTAGTTGGGAGGGGAAATTACCACCCAGATCGCTCATCCTCTCTGGAGTAGGTCTATTGAGAAGGGGGCCAATCTGTCTTCTCTTTCTCCATCCTGCTCCCCCATAACACTTTCAAAATAGGGTTTATGTTTTATGAGTTGTCAAAATGAGAGGACACAGCCCTGATGTGGATAGAATCGATAGTACTGCTTCAAATTGGCAGAGAAGGATGCCATTTTTTTCTCCTAATTTTTCCTGACCCCCCCCCTCCTTCTGGATACCAAAATTCATGGATGTTCAAGTCCCATTATGTATAACGGTGTAGTAAAATTGCGTCCTTATATAAAATGGCAAAATCAAAGTTTGCTTTTTTGTTTTGGTTTTTTGAAAATTTTTGAGTCATGGTTGCTTGACTCCAGGGATGCAGAATCTGTGGATGGCGGGGGGGGGGGGGGGCTGACTGGACTTTCTGACAACTTTTGTGTGGGCAAGCATTCGGAAACTGTTGCTATCACTTAGCACTTGATGTGGAATATTCTAGGCTATGTTTCAAGATTCTCACCTTCCCTTCCCTTTTCTTAGGACCACAATACCATGGACATTTAAAGAGAACCAAACTGCCATTCCCCTGCTTGCTCTTTTGCTACAAATTTCACAGGACTGGAGGGAACCAATACTTCTGCTGATTTTGCAGAGTAAGAAAGCCCATTTCTTCTGCTTCCTTGATTCTGTTCTTATCTGGACTGGGTGAAGAGAATCAAGCTCAGTCTATTTCCCTTGCAGACACCCCATCTCTACTTTAACCTCCAACAACCATCCCTTTAGTTTTCCCCCATATGTGGGAAAGCCCTGCCGTGATCCGTGGTCTGAGAGAAAGCTGTGTAATTGCTGGCAGGGTCTGGTAAAGACATAGTTATTTTTTCTAACACCAAGGCAACTCAACAATTCCTAAAAGTTTTGAAGCAGTGCATCTTCTGAGGAAATAAGAAATGGGGGGGGGGCAGGAGTTAGCAATCATACCAATAGCATTACAATTGGGATTAAGTTGTAACACTATTGCCATGATCCTAAATGCCCCCCACCCAATTTATTTTATTATACATCAACTACCTAGTGAGAATGATGTCCATTCTGCTGGTGGCTGGAACATGAGTGAACAACATTTCTGTCAGGTTGTAGAATGAAGTGGGCCAGAAGACATTACCAACTTAAGTATAATTTACTAAGGCCATTTCTGCACAATGTCGCTATACCACAAGAGCAGTGGATTGTTTCTGGTCCAAGAGTTGTGCTACTCCATGATGTCATCGCTATCCAGCTGCTATCCTGTCCCCAAGTGTCACCAAACTGCCTTGAAAAAATCCATTAAGAGACCCTTTTAGTGCTTCAATCCCATCAGCTGGCTCCGTGCAGTACCGTAATAGTGTTTGATAGTACTTCCTGTCCTCTGGGATCCAGTTGTGGGTAGGGTGTGGGCATGCCCAGCTTTTCCCTTATTCAGCTACTGCCATGGTGTGATAACTTCAAAATCTATCATCTCTCCATATTTATTTTAAATTTCTCCTTTGAGTTAAAACTTCATATTTTTTAAAAATACCTTTTTAAGCATTACAGCGCAAAAGTGCAATAGTGTACTGGCGTGTCATGCCATTACAACATTGTTGTGCTAGAAAGGTTTCCAAAAAACCCCCCACCCAATCAGGAGCAGTGGGGCAGGGTGAAGAAAGGAAAAGGGAGTAGCCAAGGACACTGTAGTGCAGACGGAACACTAGTGACAATACGGCTACTCATCCGCTTAAGGCGGAAGGGTGCAGAAGAGAGTGTCTCTAACCCAACAGCATCAAACAAATGTCAATGCTGGGATTGTAACGGAAAAATGTGCTAATGGAGTATGGTGTGGAAAGGACCTAAGTAACTGATACAGAATACTGGCCATGCTTCTGAAGTGTTCAAAAACTCTGATGAGAAGGATCTTGGACTATTGAGAATCTTTGTAGTTTGGGACTTTTTCTACACAAAATTTCCACAAGGTTGTTTTGCACAGAAAACAACATTTTCTGTTCAGGAAACAGTACCTTGGGGGGGAAAATCTGCATGGGAGTAATATTTTCTGCACAGCAAATCCTGTTACTTGTGTAGAAAATGTTATAGTTACAGACTTTTTCTGTACAAAGTTCACACGTGATTGCTTTGAGCAAAAACAACATTTTCTGCTCAGGAAACAGTATTTTTTGTGACAAAAGTAATGTTTAGGCGGAGAAATGCTATTGCTCTAAATTGAAATACTAAGCAATTCTTTCTCACTCAACATTGATAAAGTATCCCCCTTCCATCCCCCCCCCCCACAAATCTCCCAGTAAATGGGGAAATTCTATCATTTACAATGTTTGGCCTATGTCCATATCTTTTTAGAGATGCAAGTACTGGTCACCCTACAGGCAAATTACTTGAGAGCAACAGGCTTTGAACCAGATAGTTAAAAAAAAAATAGACAATAACAGGAAATTTCTTATTCATTTGCTCATGTATCTTCCCTTTTTAAAAGGATGCTCAAAGCTCAAATGGGCTATTGAGAAGATCTAAATTGCCTTGAGTAGGAAGATCTCTCAGGCTGATTACTGACAGATGGGGGAAAAAGCTCAAGGGATTTCAGGAGTATGAAATCTTGGGTATCTGAATGCAGCATGCAGTGTTGTTTCAGCTGCACCAAGGTGCATGCTCTACTAATAGGAAAATCTTGGAGGGGCCGAATGTAATTGAAGTTATGCATCCCATACATCAAGTTGTTGACATTATGTATAGTGATCAAAACCAGTATAAAGCTTTAGGGACTGCTAAAAAATTTTTTTTATTTAAATAAAAAATTGAGATGTGTGAGCCATCTGGTAATCTGATTTGCACTCCATGGGAAGTCCCAAAATGTTTGCTAATACTGAGGTATTACCATGTGTTCCCAGTAACAGTAAATAGGATGCAGTTTGGATAATGTTTTTACCGTGTGAACCAAGAACTGTGGTGATATTCTGCCAGTCTCATTCATTCCAGCTTATTTTTTTCTTTTTACTCCAGACTCTTCTCTGCAACTCCCACTGGATTCTGAATACATTATCCTTACAAGTAGGACGTATTGTCAGTTTACTACAAATGGTCCCAAGACGTAATGTACAAGAATTAAGTTTCCTTCTCTTGGCATGGGTAAACTCTAATTTCCTCTGGTCTGCAGATTTTTTTTAAAAAAAGAAAGGAAGATACTTCATTGCTATCTTAGGTTAAAAGGCAAATCTAAAGCTGAAAAATTCTTAAACTGGGTAGAATCATCTCAGTAAAAATGACAACTGTCACTTGTTTCTTGTTTCTGTTTCAAATGTTGTCACTAAAAGCTACTGTTTAACCTATAACAGGAGCTTACTGAAAAATTTATAAATCTATGGGGAAAATACCATGACTCCCAAAAAGCTTCTTTATACACACATCAGTCAATTGTGTGATTTTGCCTATATGGAGTTATTTCAACTTAAGTAAATAGTACAAATGGAACATTCCCATGGGTATCTATGGACTGACCTCCTAAAACCTTGAGTTTGCACACCTCTTTATGCCTCTTACTATGCATGCTACTCAGCAACAGTAAATCCTTTGTATAAAGAAGAAATATAAATTTGGATGCATACAGGTGTTTGTCTCAGCCTTCTCCCCACCCCTATATTAGAATATCCTCACTCTGTGGAAATAAACAAACAGTTTCTGGATCTCAATTGGTAGGATAAATATAGGTAAGATTTCATGTTAGAAATCTATATACTGAATTACCTGTTTGGAGATCTGCTTACTGGAGACAGACAAATGATAATTCAGATCTGTATTGATCTTATAGTGGGATGCCAATGTCTTTGCTTCAGAAATAGGAGATGGCACATTTATATCCTATCTACATATGCATGAAGAATATACATTTGGACAGATACCTACAGCCCCACAGAAGTTTCCCTGATCTATCATTGGCTGTTGGACATAACATATAGTTCCATAATGACACTGAAAGACAGTTCATCCTTGATATGAGAGTTCTTCATAGGTAGGGGAAAAAGACACTTTTGTGGAAGCCTGACTTTGTTTTTTGTGTATGTCAGCAAATAATTCTCTCTGTTAACTCCAGTAAATGGTCATCTTAAGTTTTACAGAAAATAATTCTGATGTTCCTCTGTATGCTTACTATGCCCTGTGGTAAGCAGATTATACATTATTCCACCCAAATCTGCTTCTGATCTGATGTTATTAATTTGCTTTGTAGTATTCACTGTATTTCTTATATTAATATTTGTGCTATTAGAGCAAGTAAGTGAAAATTTAGGAGAAATGGAAGTGAAAGATTTCTTCTCAGTCACTTGTGTACAGAACTACCTCCTACATTGCTAGTATGGCTTATTATGTAGATCAGGGCTTTCCAAACACTGTGCCGTGACACGTTAGTGTGTTGCCTGAAGTGTGTAGTTGTGTCACCTACAGTCTTGGAAATGTATGTTATCATTTATAAATCATATATTTTTAAAAATATATGAAAGGTTTTCATGAGATATGTTGTGTCCCCATACATTTTGTTACTACAATTCACGTATGTGTCTGTATCTCTTATAAGGGGTTAGTTTAACCACCAGGTTTGCTACTAAAACTGAATTACTGTGTTGCAAAATGATGCATTTCTAAAAAGTGTGTCACCAACATGAAAAGTTTGGAAAGTTCTGATGTAGATATACACTTATTTTATTTTGTGTGCAAGAATGAATTATTTAAAATAGTTTCTCCTCACATTGTGAGAGTATGAGAGTTGGTATGCAATTTTTAGTCTTTTTGTACTTTGTGACTATTTTGCAAAAAAACCACAACTTTTTCATAAAACAACTTTAAAAACAAAAATTTAAAAAAAAAATCTGAAAGGAAAGTTTCTTGTCAACTTCCAGACTCCGGCTTGTTTGAACCATAGTTTGTCACCTACACCGGTAGCTTGTCCCTGGCTCATTTCCCCAGCTGTTCACCCTGCAATAACAGACCCTTTTTAATTTGCTTAGTGTAAACAAACTTTTTTAAAAATGGTTTGTTAGTTGTCTGCTGTGCCGTCCATTGGTTAAGCAACACAACAATAGTTTATCATAATGTGCCCAGTTGAACTTAGAGTAGGGCTAACTGTGAGTTTGAAAGAAGGTGGAACTGGACTTCACCCAGGGATCTTTTCCCTCCTAAATTTCAGATCACGCATAATTATTCCTCAGGAATGTTACCCTGTGAACTGGGGGTCCCAGGAGGGACACCAAAATGTGCTCAACTAAAGTTCGGGAAAATTAGCTCAGAGCACTGCTTAGCGTTACGAGAGGCAGGGTAACGTAGCAAGACCTTGAACCCTATGTCTACAGGGTCGGGTCGAGTCAAGATGAACACAGAAGTTGAAATAATAGATGATGTTTTTATTAAATACAAGCAAAACAGTGTATGCGACACACTCATACAAGATAACTAAAGAAAATAAAGGTTGGAGTGGTATAGAGGGATTTTTAGAAGGATTGTTGGTTTGGGTGATACTTCACCTGTCCTGAAGCCCAGGAAAATAGAGAGCGAAGCTGGGGTGCGATGTAGCTCAGCACGTGGAGCTGAGGGGAGGCTCGCCAAGCAAAGCGGCAGCAAGGCGGGATGAAACTCGGGAGCGATCCGAGGAAGGTGTCAGAATCAAGGGTTTTTATAAAGAGAATTGTGACTGCGGGCTATGCTGTACTTGGGGGAAAACAATAGATTTGGAGTTGGAGACAAAGCCTCCGAAAGGTCAGAATCTGAATGATTGAGTTATCGTAGCGATTCACAATAGAGTAGCCAGTATGCAAACGCAGAGTACTTGGGTATTGTATAGTTTACCCATCAAGCTGCCATCGCGGGGCAGAGGCTCTTTTGTAAGTAGTGTGCATACTTAATTAGAGTACTTGCCTGGAGGTCTCCTAAAGCAGTGAGTCAGCTATTTCTGGCCTCCCTGTATTGTAGTTTGAATATTACAGCCATTAACGGCCGAGCTTGTTTACGCGCTTGTCTGGTGGCCTCGCAAGCACGTGGAGAGGAACAGAGAAGTGAAGCCAAATTATGATATCAAGAGGATATCTTTAATATCCCCAAAGCTCGGACTAGCCAAGGCAGTAACAGGAACATCTTTGGTTTTTGGCCAGTGCATTTATTTAATGCACTGTCTGGGTTTTATGCAGCATAGCATAGCATAGCACAGCAGATGTAAAAGAGGAAGAAATACCTTCACTTTTTTTTAAAAAAAGAGTTTGATTGACTTGTGTTAATAAAGCTGCTGTAGTTTTCATGAGATATATAATATTATAAATACATAGGTAGAGCAATTCTACTGGTGCATTTGTTGAGCAGGGAGTGAAATGTGCAAGTGAATTCCCATGAGTTTTTAAACCCATCTGGAAGCATAGATAAAAGGCAAAGGGACATTTTCCTTCTCCTCTTTTGCATTCCTGTTATCTTCAATGGGAGGTAGTTAACTGGGCCAATGGACAGACTGATTGTCTCCGGCTTTATTGAGAAACAGGTCACAGTAATAAGAGAATCTTTGAGCTTACAGATCTTCAACTGCCCCAATATACCCTGACATAGACACACACATTCCACCCATTGTGCAGTTCAACAACCAGTGGAGCATGAAGGTGTTGGGGGATGATAGGAGTTTCAGCCCCATGGAAACGCAGCGGAAAAGCCAGAGTTCAGCGAGCCAACAGCAGCAGCCTTGTTCCCCCAGTAAGGATACTCACACACAGAGGAGTTTCTTCCAAACAGGAGGCACTTTATCTTGCAGCAAAGTTCCGTTATATACAAAACATAGAACAAACAGACAAAGGCTTGCGCCAGACACTGGTTTTGGTCAACAGACAATTACAGACTGGGGATTGCTTCCTTATGTACATATCTACAACCAATCAGGTAGAGGGTTTGCACACCACCCTGTACCTTTTGCACTCCACTCCATTTTTCTGATGCAATGTCCAGCAATCACATACACCTGGAGCATGATGCAATGTCTTGCAGTGGGCTGAACATTTTCCCAGGGTTCCCTGCTCTGAATCCCTGACAGAAAGGTGGGGCAGCTGTGGTGGCCTAAGACTCCAGTGACATCCAGGAAAGGACTTCCAGTAGCAGCCCTCCCACTCTGCTGGTGAGCCAAGTGGACCTGAACATCCAGTGGCACTTCAGCCAGCCTCCTCTGAAAATGAATTCTTTCTCCTTCAGTTTCAATAGAATACATCAAAGAGAGGGTCTTTCAACCTTTCTGACAATCACACCCAGCAACCCATCCCAGCTGAAATAATGAGGTGTCCTGCTCATGCTTCTTGATCTCTTAGTTCCTTAATCTAAGATATCATACTGTGATAACTGAAACCCCTGTCAGAGCTGCTGCTGATGAGCAGCAGCTGTTGGTCCCTGTTTTCCTGGCTGGAGATGAGTCCTGCAGCTTGAGAGCTCCCCCTGCTGCCATGGACCAAGCAGGCTCGGACGTTCCTCTGCCTGCTCCTTTAGGGCAACAGGGATCTGATTCTGAAGATGCTTTGGAGCCTGTGTCAATCAGCCCACAAACAAGGCAGAGACTGAAGAGATCTTAGCAAAGGGAGGCTTCCTGGATTAAGTTCAAGAAGCGGTGACTAGCCACACCTGTGCCTTGGGCTATACAACTGCCTGTCTGGAAGCTTTCCTTTGCTTGTGGTAAACTTCTTACAAGCTCTCCCTTTGCCTGTTCCTTGCCCCCAGCACCCGGCTCCTGTTACCTTGGATTGATCTCTTGGCTCTTGACCCCTGGCTTTTGGAACTCTGACTACGGTTTTCACTTGTCGCTCTGACTTAAGTAAAAGGTCTTCCTTTGAGTAAGTGCTTGCTTGACTCCTCCTGGCAGGACTCTGCTAGCTCTCTCACTCCCTTCTCCTGGTTGGCTCACCACCTGGGTCTCTGACCTTGACATGTACATGATATAATGAGGATTTTGCCAATGGAGTTTGGTTAGGTTTGGGTTGGCTACCCTAAAGGTACTAGATACCATCTGATCTTGGAAGCTAAGTAGGGTCAGCCAGTGGCAGAGCTTGGAGTGTGGGGGGGGGTAGATGAGGGGAGGGCTACTGTCAAGGTTGTATTTGGCTGGGAGTTTGCAGCATTGGTTAAAGAAAAATGGCATAAATCATAGGTTAAGTGCTCCCTATTCTCTGGAGCAGAACGGAGTGGTGGAACGTAATAGGGCAGTGATCCAGACAATAATGAGTTCCTTGTTGGCAGACGCTAACATGCCTCAGAAAGCTTGGGGTGAGGCAATGCTTACTGCCAATTAAATTCATAACAGGCTTTGGAACTCTCTCATAAAGGTAACTCCCTTTGAAAAACTGTATGACAAGAAACCCTCTGTTGCTCATATGAAAGTGTTTGGAAGTTATGCCTGGGTGCACATTCCTAAAGCTCAAAGGAAAAAGGGGCAGCCCAAAGCCCACAGGTTGAGATTTGTAGGGTACTCCGGAGGAGGGTATCGCTTTGATCTCTGTAATGGAAGTGTGGTGATATCCCGCAATGCTCAGTTTGAAGAGCACATTAATTGGAAAAGGGTGCATGCAAATTCTGAGGTACTCCTTCCAATTAGTGATGAAAGTGATGCTGAGAGTGCAGCACACTCTACTGCAGCCAGCTGTTCAAGGGTTAAGCAGGAGGAGGAGGAGACAGAAACTGAGCTGGGAGAAGTGGCTCACAGTGCAGAGCAGTCTGATGGGGAGGAGAAACCTGGCCGCAAAAGAGGCAGATCTTCTGATGATGAGGGGGAGTTACAAATACCTAGGCGGTCTGAGAGGAAAACAAAAGGCATTCCTCCACAGAGGTTTGTGGTGCAAAACAGTGTGAAGGCATTCCAAGTTTCCTGCGAGCCTGAAACCTCTGAGTGTCAAGGTCAGAGACCTGGGCAGTGAGCCAGCCCAGAGAAGGGAGTGTGAGAGCCAGCAAAGTCCAGCCAAGAGGAGACAAGCAAGCATTTTACACAAGGGAGTTCATTTACCAGAGCATCAAGCGAAAGCCGTAGTCAGAGTTCCAAATGTTGGGGGATGATAGGAGTTTCAGCCCCACAGAGATGCAGCGGAATAACCATAGGACAGCGAGCCAACAGCAGCAGCCTTGTTCCCCAGTAAGGATACTCACACACAGAGGAGTTTCTTCCAAACAGGAGGCACTTTATCTTGTAGCAACATTCCGTTATATACACAACATGGAACAGACAGACAAAGGCTTGCACCAGACACCAGTTTGGTCAACAGACAAATACATACTGGAGATTGCTTTCTCATATACATATCTACAACCAATCAGGCAGAGGTTTGCACACCTCCCTCTACCTTCTGCACACGACCCCAGTTTCTGATGCAACCTTGCAATCACCCACAGCTGGAGCATGATGCAGCATCTTTGCAGTGGGCTGATCATTTTCCCAGGGTTCCTTGCCTGGAATCCCTGACAATCCCCTCCAAAATGGTCAGGCCACTGTGTAGGACATTTTCACTAACCATACATGTTATGCAATACACATTATATGATACACATTATATGATACATACATTCAAGGGTACAATTCATCTTCCACCTTACACTCTGGTGGCAAGGCCCAGTTTACCTGCCAACTTCTCATGGCCTACAACTGGAAATGCCTTTGTGAGCAGATCCTCAGATGGACAATACTGCACGCACGAAATCCCATCTTGGACCATTTGCCTCACTTATTGATACTATACCCCAATGTAGTCCTACACTGTAAGTATTCTGTTTCAGTCACACGGGACAACAAAATAGCCTCCTCCTGACCTTTTAGGGATGAGCATAACTTTGCTACCTGACTTAGTAAGTTGGGTACTTCCTGACCCACTTTTACTGGAACCACTTCTGGAACTAGTGCTGGCCTCAGTGCGAGGCTCTTCTTGACCCTAACCGCAGGTTTAGCACAAGATGGTGGCGTTGAACTCCTTGGCGTGACGTCGAGTGAGACTTCTGGCTTCTCCTCCTCAGTACTTTCCTCAGTAGTACTTTCTTCTCCGTCATCAGCCATCACCGCCCCTCCATCTTCAGAGCTTTCAAGTGGATCCGGGACACCGTCCTTTTCCTCATCAGACATCACTGCCCCTCCATTGTCAGGAATTTCTGGAACACTTCTCACACTTTCCCCCAGGGGAATCAAAACCTCTTGGTCACAGTGCAGTCTTTTCCCACTTTTCACACTTTTACCCAGGTTACAGTGCAGTCTATCCCATCCTGAATGGATTTCAAAGTTTGCACTCCTGGAATACACTATTTTGCCAGCATGGTGTAGAAATCTATATTTACTACCTTCATATCCCACAAAGCGTAACTGTCTAGATTTCTCCTCTCCAGACTTTCTGAAACATGGGGGAACATACACACTAGCAAACTGACCCCAAACACGTAGATGCTTCAGGTTTGGCGCCCTACCATACAATAGGTAATATGGAGTCTGCTTCACACTTGAGCTCCACAACCTGTTTATGTGGTAGTTTGCTGTCTTTATTGCTTCTCCCCAAAGTTTTTGCATACAGAGCAATCTAGAAACTTAGGGCAATTTCTGACTTGTAAGCCAGGGCATACCTTTGCTAACTCCTGCAGACTTTTGTAGCTGACATGCCCCATCACTCGGTGGAGGTAATGTACACACTTATCATGTAGAGGTTTGTTACACAATGGGTTAACGTTTGCCACTTTTCCTTTGGGCAAGATGTGGTACAACCCCTGCTTTTTTACCCCTTTTGCACAAAACACATCATTCTCAGTTATTGTACATTTCTCCCCTTCAAACACCACTTTGTAACCCTCACTGGTCAGTTGGGAGATACTCAAAATACAATTCTGCAGGTTGGTAACACACAACACATTATTGAATGATTTACCAAAGCATGGCACATATGCAGTACCCATCTTCTGCGCCTTGCTTGATGCCCCATCTGCAAGAGAAATTGCTGTTATATTTGCATTTGTTACATCATTCAACAGCTTTAAATTGTTCACCATGTGGTGAGTTGCACCACTGTCTAGCAACCACACACCACTCTCAGACTGTTCCTTTGCCATAGACACATGGCCTTCAGCCTGTGACGACATGCCCCTCCGCTTCTGGGCTGTCTTCCTCCCTCTGCTCGGCGCTGGCATTCTGCAGTCCTTCTGGAGATGGCCGACTCTCTTGCATCTGTAGCAGCGTCTGGCATAGCTGCACACTCCTTCTTCTTCCTCAGGAGCCACCTCTCTCTCCGACTGCAGTCTGGAATCGAACTGCTTACGTTGGAGTTCCTCCAGGATCCTCCCGGCTACCAGGTCTACAGTCAGCTCCTCCTCACGCACTCCCTGCAGGCTGTACATCAAAAAGTCCCACTCCTTAGTGAGGCTTCCCAGCAGAATAAAACTCCTTTGTGTTTCTGGAATTTTTACTCCCCTTTCGGCTGTCTCTTGGAAAAGCTGTTTCATCAGCGTGAGGTGTTCTCTCACACAGCTTCCGGGACATAACTTTGTGTTATACAGTCTTTTCGTCCATAACATTTTGGACAAACATGAGGAAGGCTGATGCACACGCTTCAAAGCCTGCCACAGCTGATATGCTGTGTCTGCAGCAGCAGCGTGAATCAACTGGGAAGGACTTGAACTAAGCAAAATAACTGCTTTGGCTTTCTCGTCCACACCTCTGAAAGCAGCTATTTGGGCAGCAGTCGCTCCTTCTGGGGGCTGTCCCTCATTTTCCATAACGTGCCACAGGTTCTCCTTCGTCAAAGCGGTTCTCACATAAATTTGCCAGCTTTGATAATTAGAGTCAGTCAATTTATCAAAACGCAGATAACCTCCTTCAGCCATGCTGCTGCCTTTGTAAGGAAAAATTCAACAAACAAAGCGGCTGGCCGCAGTGACCTTGATGAGCTCCGGACTGAAGATTAACTGTCTCTCTGCCAAAACACAGACTCCCAATGCACGAGAGAGCCAGGCAAACAGTCAAAAACAGTCCCAGTATCCAGGGGAAAACAACTACAGGTGTGCTGTGGATGCTGTGCACTGTGGGTCTGGGCCCATAACCACTGTTGGGGGATGATAGGAGTTTCAGCCCCACAGAGATGCAGCGGAATAACCATAGGACAGCGAGCCAACAGCAGCAGCCTTGTTCCCCAGTAAGGATACTCACACACAGAGGAGTTTCTTCCAAACAGGAGGCACTTTATCTTGTAGCAACATTCCGTTATATACACAACATGGAACAGACAGACAAAGGCTTGCACCAGACACCAGTTTGGTCAACAGACAAATACATACTGGGGATTGCTTTCTTATGTACATATTTACATCCAATCAGGCAGAGGTTTGCACACCTCCCTCTACCTTCTGCACACGACCCCAGTTTCTGATGCAACCTTGCAATCACCCACAGCTGGAGCATGATGCAGCATCTTTGCAGTGGGCTGATCATTTTCCCAGGGTTCCTTGCCTGGAATCCCTGACACCAAAAGCCAAGGGTCAAGAGTCCAGAGATCAATTCAAGGTAGCAGGAACTAGGTGCAAGGAACAGGCAAGAGGAGGGCTTGAAAAAAATTTGCCACAAGCAGGCAGTTATATAGCCCAAGACACAGGTGTGGCTAGTCACCGCTTCTTGAACTTAATCAAGGAAGCCTCCCTTTGCTCAGCTGTTTTGAGTCTCCGCCTTGTTTGTGGGCTGATTGACACAGGCTCCCAAGCATCTTCAGCATCGGATCCCTGTTGCCCTAAAAGAGCAGGCAGAGGAACGTCCAAGCCTGCTTGGTCCATGGCAACAGGGGGAGCTCTCAAGCTGCAGGACTCATCTCCAGCCAGAGCCACAGGGACCAACAGCTGCTGCTCATCATCTCCACCCTGAGCAACGGGGACTGACAGCTGCTGCTCATCAGCAGCAGCTCTGACAGGGGTTTCAGTTATCACACTGAGGACGTTCTGAGTTTGCCGAAAGCACAGGCTGACTGCTGGTTCGATGCCATGGACCAGGAGATGGAGTCCATGCACAAACATAGGATATTTACATTGTGTAAGGTGCCAGATGGTGTGACTCTGGTAGGCTGTCATTGGGTGTGCAAACTCAAACCCCTGGCTTCAGGGGAGGTAAAACACAAAGCCAAGCTTGTGGTTCAAGGTTTTTCACAAAGGAAAAATGAGTCATTTGATCAAACTTTTGCACCAACGGCCAGAAGTGAAAGTATCAGACTGGTGTTAGCTTTGGCAGCACAGGCAAATGCTTTGGTACACCACTTTGATGCCACAACAGCCTATCTCAATTTTGCCATCTATATGCAGCAGGCACCTGGATATGAAACTGGTAAACCAAATTTGGTGTACAGGTTAAACAAAGCTATCTATGGGCTCAAACAATCTGCCCGTTGCTGGAACAAGTGCCTGGATGGTGCTTTGCAGGGTTTGGGTTTCAAGCAGAGTATAGCAGACCCATGTGTGTTCACCAAAAGGTCTGGGAAAGACCAAGAAATCTTGCTAGCCTTTGCTGATGACTTGTGTCTGGTCACAACAACAAAGGAACCGGTAACAAGGTTTGCCAACGAACTGGGTGAAAAGTTCCAAATTAAAGACCTGGGTTCCATCAAACAGTACCTGGGTATTGAGATAAAGAGAACAGAGAATGGGTTTCTGCTTAGCCAGAAGCAGAAAATATTGCAACTGCTACAAAGATTCAACATGCTTGATTGCAAACGTGTGCAAACCCCCATGGTACAAGGGTTTACAAAGTCTGTGGATGACAAAGTGTCCCCTGACAAAGAAATGTACCAGTCTGTTGTGGGATCTCTATTGTATTTGGCTGGGTATAGCAGACCAGATTTGTCCCTGGCTGCTAACAGTTTAGGCAGGGCAAGTTCTAAGCCCACACAGCAACATGGGCAGGGGGTGAAGAGAGTGTTAAGGTACTTAAAAAAAAAAAGCATGCTGGAGTACTGTCTGTGTGTGTCACCCTCTGGGAAACCTGAATTGGTTTGTTACTGTGATAGCGATCTTGCTGAGAACATGTGTGACACAAGGTCAGCCTCAGGAATCCTAATAATGTACAGTGGCACACTGGTGCACTGGAAGACTAAAAAACAGAGTTCTGAGGCGACTTCAGCTGTGGAAGCAGAGTATGGAAGTCTCTCATATCTGTGCAGTGAACTGACTTGGTACACACAACTGGTAAGGAATCTTGGTGTGGACACACCAATCCCTATAACAGTATTTGATGATTCCCAGGCATGCATCCACATGGCCAGTAATGACAAAGCCAGGGGACGAACCAAGCATGTAGATATCAAATACCAAAATGTGAAACAAACAGTAGAGAGTGGTGTGATCAGATTAGAATATTGTCAATCTGAGGAGAATGTGGCAGATGTGCTCACAAAACCACTCACCACTGGGAAGCACTGGGACATGCTTAGGAAACTGGGAATGGTTGAGCATGGAGTGTAAAGCTGCCAATCCACTACACAGGAAAAGGAGGAGTGTCAAGGTTGTTGCTGGGCAGGCAAAGTTTTCCTATGAGTGTACGGCAGAAGGAAGAGGTGCTGTGGCCAGACAGCCAGGTGCAAGGCCAGCAGAATTGTTATGGCTGTGTCTTGTGTATTAGAGAAGGCCACACGCCAGAGCACTGATTGGGTCACCCCACCTGTTCCAGGGTGACAAGGTAGCATAAAAAGGCTGGTGCTTGCCTTGACCAACTGCCAGTTAGACTCCCTAGCTGGACCTACCACACCATTAGCAGTATACTGTTTGTAAGGGGAGATGCTGCCTGATTTTTCTCCGTTATCTTCTGTTTTTCCTCTTTGTCTAATTGCTAGAAAGCTAGTATGTTTTTGCTAAGCCTTATCTTAGAGTGTGGCAATAAATCAGTACTCTAAGTCTTACTTAATGAGCCTCTGGAACTTTTTCTGCTTCACTGGGACTCTCTGCTGCGGCGAAGCCTTGCTTCACAGATTGCACTCTGCTCATGCTCAGAGGAGCCAAATCCTGCCAACCCTGACAGCTACGGCATAAGCGGCAGGGCTACAGTGTGTGGGGTGGGCCTATGGTGTGAGGGGGCAGGGCTACAGCACACGGGGGCATGACTACGAGCTGGGATGCCCCTCCCTCAAAATTGCTGCCCAGGGCAAACCGCCTCCATGGCCCTCCCTTCCCTAAGTGACTGGGTCAGCCCTGATTAGTACTTGGAAGGGAGATCACCAGATACTGAAGACTATATTTCAGAAGAAGGAACTGACAAAACCAACTCTGAGTATTTCTTCTCTAAGACAATCCTATGAAATGCAAGGTCTCACCATAAGGTGACAAATGACCTGAAGGCACATACACACCCACAGAATTCAAGCAAAGTTTTCAGTATTGAACATGAGGAAAGCGCTCACATTTTCTTTTGAGCTCCTCTGAACTGGTTAGCTTTTGTGTGAAGAAAGGATGACATGAAACCTTGGAAAGTTTATGGATCTTCTCAGGCACTGAATATGTTACGATTTTATGGATGAATGTTTTCCATATCACAATTAAAGGCATATTGCTCAAGTTGCAGATTGATCTTTATTTGAATAAGTGTTCCTTTCTGGCTCTGAACATCATGGCTTTGTTATTCTAGACACAGCAGTAGCAACCAATGTG
Organism: Cyclura pinguis; assembly: GCA_030412105.1. Lineage (NCBI taxonomy): Eukaryota > Metazoa > Chordata > Lepidosauria > Squamata > Iguanidae > Cyclura > Cyclura pinguis. Next base: position 129,043,131 of record CM059599.1, read on the forward strand.
AGCAACGGCCCCAAGGTCAGCTTTCCAACAGTATGATTTACAGTTCAGGTTGTTGCTCCACTGAACTCAGATGGTCTTGAGCCCTACCTGCCTCAGGCTATTATCTTCTGTCTCCTAGAAATTGATTATCACAGAAAAATGGCTTATTATGCAACTCAAATGCAGCGCATGCTTCAGGTTCTGCCTGCTTACTGAATGTGTACAGATAGCTCAGAACAGTAATATATTTTTTGCTGTACTACATACATATGGCTCTCATTAGCAATAACTCACTTCACACACTTATGAGATTAAGAGACTACTGGAGCATGCTGCATTGTTAGCCTCACTGCAGTATTTTCATCCTCAAAGGCCATGATGATAGTATTCTGTCCATTTCAGTCTCTGTATTTCCAGTGCTGAGGCTGTGAATGCCTCTGCTTACATACCTAAAATAGTATCACACCACACATAAGAGGGAAAGGTTAGCAGGCTTTGGAACCACCAAGATTTGCTGAAGTTTTTTAAATAAATAAATGAGACACCCTTAATGAGGAGGGCATCAAAAGTATCCTAACAAGAACTGAGCATGCTCAGTGACCAGAAAAGGCCGACTGAATATTGGCCCTGGGGCTTGGGTGCAGAATGAACACAAAATGAAGTAGTCAGGAAGAGGACTGGGAGGAAGTAGAGCACCTAGAAGTATAGGTAATAGATCGAAGGACTGTATTACAGATTCTTCCTATCGGAATAATTACCTTAATGATAACCTGATGATTGCTTATTGTCCGAATGTTCTTGGAGTGCCACTTTCACCATTCCTTCTCCCCTTCCATCGCCACTTGAAATCTGAAGTGAGGTGGACCAGTCCCAGAAGCATACCCTCCAAATGTGCCAAGTTGGCAGCACCATACCTGATCAATCCTGTCCTCCCACTTTTTCAGCTTCTTTTAAAATGGCCCAGTTTCTCTCTCTTCCTCCCACTTCTCCTTTGTCCTCAGCTTACTTCAGTTGTTATAAACTGAGTTCAAAGAACAAAAGTAGTTTGTACTCACTTCAGCTAGGTGAAAGAGGAGAAACGGGGGCAGAATCTTGCCCTTCCCAATAGTCTCAGGCAAAAAGGAGCATTACTCTGTTGTCCAAATTTTTCTGCTTTCTGATGTGTAGTTCCAAACACTAACCTTGCGCTTTAAATCACAGGGTGTTTCTTTCCTTCTCTTTGGGAATATGTTACCATTTGTAACATGTACTTTGTCACTGCTTCTGAGTGCTTTTCACTTGACTTTAAAACAAATAATCCAAAATGGAATGTCAGGAAAGTGCCGCATTCATCCACTCCTGAGTATCATTCTACAGTAACCCAACATGTTCTTTCCAATGACAACACAACTGCTTCCTCAAGGACCTTTCTCTACAATGTTAAAAAACCAGGCCAGTGTAAGTGTGACATACAAAACATACATAGAACTAAGGCAGTTTCCCAAGATATACCCATGGTTAATAGCTTTGTTCCAGAGATCTTTCAATGCTGTGCAGTTGAAGGTGACCATGAACTGCTTGCTCACGAGGACTGCTCCTTGCCAAAGACATTTCATTGGTGACCTCACCAAGAAATAGAAGATAAAGGTTAAGAGTGATCATGAGGTATACTAATTGTTTTAATTTTTTTTTTGCAAGATATAGGAGCAACTCTACTGATCTGATTTGGAATTTGGGTTTATAAAACTGGACTGCACCCATCTCAACATGGAAAATCAATCATTAAGGGCTCATTCATACTATACAATTATAGCCCTATCATTATATTTTATCTGCCATGGGAATAGCTCATGGAATCCTGGGGTTTGTAGGTTGGTGAGCACCAGAGGAGCTCTCTGGCTGAGAATTCTAAATGCCCTTCCCCTCAATTGCCAATCCCAGGATTCCACTGGGTGGAACCACGGCAGTTAAAACTGAATCGTTGTGCTATAATTGTGCACTGTGAAAGGGTCCCAGGTCTTAAAGCCACCTCACAAATGAAAATAAAGCCAAAACCAGTGGGAAACTGGGGAGGGAGCTCCCCAGGGAATGACAATGACCCTTCCACAAAGCCCAGCAGCAATGTAGGGCCTGGGGAAACTCCCCATTTATCATGTATGATATACATAAAGCCATGTGGGATGTAAGTTCCAGTGGGAATAAAATGCTTTGAGTTCCTTTCCTCCAAAGATCTAGGTTGCCACATGACTTAACTGGGCTGTACTTCGCCATTTATCCAGAGTAACGTCTCTTCTGTTTCTACAATCAACCCAAAAACAGTTCCAGCACATTTTTCTTCTGTGACACCATAAAATCTTAGGTCTTAGGTTTTGACCTTGAAATTTCAGGGAATGGGATACTACAGTCCTAACAAACTTAGCTGAGATACCTTCTAAGGCACCTCCTTCTGCAATGCTACATCTACTTTCTAGGACTCTTGCTTTGCACCTGGCCCAGTTATTGGGTATGGGTCTTTAGTGAAAAACAAAGTAGATCCAATAAGCCTAAAATCTGCTTGCCCCTACTGTAGAAAATACCCCAGCTAGTGGCTGCTGAATTATCTGTATATTTAGCAATTTTTCCTATCTCTGTTCCTATTTATTTCGAGCAGCAGCCAATAGGTTGGCACAACAGGTAACAAACAGCTGCCTCAACTGAAGAGTGGCTAGGTGGAATGGGACCTGTAAGAGTTCACATGAGCATGGGTTAGGGATGCTGCATCCATGTGTCCACACAGTACCCTCCTCTCTGCTTCCAGCACTGCTATTCATAACTCTTACCCAGTAGGGATACCAGTTATATTCACTGGATCTGTTATCACTTGATGGAAGGAACCGTTCACTATCTGCCATATCCCTTTGCAGGCTCACAGTATTTATTCCTAAAAGTCACTGTAATTTTCATATTGTTTCATACTGTTGTCGATAACAGACGATGATGATGATGATGATGATGATGATGATGATGATGATGATGACAATTAAAAATAATTTTTTGTTTATATATCTGAGGCAATTAGATTCTTCATCTATCATAGTAAAGGACCAAAATATGGCTTCAGTGGGATTACATGTCCTCATGTCTGCCTCAGGTTGTGACTATCTTCTCTCTCTCTTTCAATCTCCCTGCCTCTTCCCCATTCACCATCTTTCTCAGTGCTGCCAACTCTGTTTCTCAAACAGAACAAATTCATAGCTGCCTGCTTTTCCCTCCCAGCAATAACCCCAGCTGCGTATTTCCCTCAACCCCAGATGCTTCTGTCTTTGCTTTACTGACTCTCTGTCCTGCTGCCTCAGCATCTGCCACATCCCTTTATGCCAACATGAAAGCAAGGAGAGGATTAGACGGAGAAAGGTGACAGCCGCAAACCAAAGAGCTGGATTGTGTCTTCACCTCCTGTGGATGGCAGAAGCTTTCCATTAATGTTTGTGGAGTACATTCCCACTAAATATAATCCTTAAATTGTCTACCCTTCTTTTTTTTTTCAAACAAAAAAGGAGCACGTTGGTTCAAGATTGCTAGCATGCTTGGTGTATATTATCTTATTCTACCGAAAAATTAATACGTCCGGGGGAGGGGGGTTCACGACAGTGATTTGTGCTCCTTATGGCCAAGAGCTGAACTTTTAAGCCACATTACCAAATGAATTCTTTTCCTTTTTTTTCTTTTCCTTTCCACTTTTAAAAAACTGCTTAGCCACATCACAAACTGCACAGTTGCAAAGAGCACACAGATCCTTGGGTTTAACAGTAAATGTCAAGTTTAATTTGGAGTTAACAAAATGAACCGAATGGCCTGCTTCTGGCATACAGCTGGAGAGCTTAGCTCAGTATGTCAGTCGGCAGGGTGCATGGTGATGACCTCTGCAGGCTAACATCATCAGGCAATATAAGATTTTGGAATCCAGGAAAGCAAAGGAAACTTTTCTCTTTGCTGCTTTACTTCCAAAATAAAACAGATTAGAATTCTATGACATTTAACCCACCTTCATCTAATTGGAAAGACCAATACAGTACAATTATTTCTTCCTTGTGGCAGGTAGGGTTCCACTTTATCTAAAAAGAACAACATGTAATATCAATATAAAGTATTTACAAGTATCTTCAAAAGTAAAATACATGGTAGGCTGAACCAGTATAGGATACTGGGAGAAAGCATGGCATAGTGGTTTGAGTTTCAGGCTAGGACTCTGAGGCCATTTCCTCACTAGACTGTTATAGCGCTATGATTCCACTTTCAACTTCCTATGGAATCCTGGGGTTTGCAGTTTGGGAGGGGCCGACCACTCCCAAAACTGCAAACCCCAGGATTCCATAGGATGTTGAAAGTGGAATCATAGCATTATAACAGCCTACTTCAGAAATGGCTTGAGAATCAGGGTTCAAATCCCCTCTCATAAATAGAAACAAATTGGGTGACCATGGGCAAGTCACAGGCTCCCAGCCTCAGAGGAGAGTGAAGGCAAACACCTTCTGAGCAAATCTTGCTTTAAAAAAACAAAACAAAACAAAAACCTGTGACAGGCTTGCCTAAGGGTCTCCATAAGTTGGAAACAACTTGAAGTCACACAGAACCAGCAATAGGCTGAACTACACTGAGAAATCTTGCAAAAATAAGTTTGTCTTTAACATGAATAAAAAATTTAGAATACCATATTTGCCAACGTATAAGACGCACCCATGTATAAGATGCACCCATTTATACACTGGCAAATATTATTTGCTGACATATAAGTACACAAGTGTATAAGATACACCAGATTTCCAAACAATATTTTTTGGAGAAAAAAGTGGGTCTTATATGCCAGCAAACACAGTAATCACAGTATGTCTAATATTAGGGGCAAGAAGTGTTCAACAGAACGGGGAGCACTATGCTAAAATTCCTGTTCTGAACTACTGTGAAGGATGAGTGTCAGGATGCATGTCTAAAGTTGTCTCACACATGATGTTTAAGAAACAGTTGCTCATATTATTTAAGGATCAATTGCTCTGATCACATCTGTCAAGAGGAACCAGATGAGTCATGAGTCAAAGGAATTATGTGACTCTTTTTCACACAAATACAATCTCTTCATAGGATAAGCCCGTTGTACCAAGCGGCTACCTTCTTCATTAGGTTCCTCCCTTTAGTTAGTTTGTTATTTAAATATTTTTATACCACTCCTAAATTGAGAAGGGGAATCTCTGGACCGTACACATAAACATATAAAATCAATCTAACCATACAAATGAAACAAAAGTCATAAAAAAACACTCACCCTAAAATTAAATATGAATTCAATCTGGAAGCACTCTTCAAAATGCTTGGGCAAACAAGAGCATTTTAATTTGGCACTGACAAAAATATTCATGACAATGTTTTGTTTTTGTTTTGTTTTTTTTGCCTTGAAAAGCCTTCTAAAGTTGGGGTTCCACCATAGAAAAGGATTTCAAGCATTGGAATTATTTTCCCTGATGAGACACCATGAATGAGTGTGGATCTATGCATGTAGATTTATATTTTTTTCACTATATATTCATCTTATATTCATTCATCCTATGTAACCTCCTGCCTGCCTGAGTGCTAGCAAAATCCTGTCCAAAAAAGTTCACAGAATACCAAAGGCTGGAGTTCCTTTCAAGCACACCAAATCCTCCTGATCAAAAATAAAGTTTACCTTAGCTGAGGACACTGTTTGCTAAAGACAAATTAGTTTAACTGTTCTTGCAAAGGCTTAAGAGACCAAAAGCTTCATTGGGTATGAAATTGGACTATATCATCTAAAACTACTATTTCTCCCAGTTAAAAGAATTTTCCACAATGTGTTCTCAAGCTAATATGCAAAAGACAATGGTTGGCACAGAATATTATTCAAACTTTTGCCCCGAAAACATTTTTCTCATCTGTTATTTGTAGATTGTTAATTCTTTGAGTTTGATTCTGCAGTCTTGTGTACATAATTTTAAAGCAAGTAATGTACTCTGAAATCTGACATGCACATTTGTTACAACAAATAACTTACAACAACTTTATTTTCCAGATTAAAGTATTTTGAGTAAGATAGCCAAGTTTGGTTGTTTAATACCTGTATGTTTAAACACTTGCATGTTTGTGTGTGTCTTCCTTTCCAGAAGAAAGCTTGTGGTTCTAAGTTGTGCTGAGTAAGAAAATGTCTTTCCTTGCTGACATAGCAAAGGCTGAATCTGAGCATCTTCCAGAAATGGTGGTACTTCCATTTAGGCTAACTGCAAATGCTAATCCTGACTGGAGCAGAGTGATTCATTTATGGTGATCCCTTGAATTTCATAGGATTTTCTTAGACAAAGAATACTCAGGTGGTTTTGCCATTTCCTTCCTCTGAAATATAGCCTACAGCACCTGGTATTCATTGGCATTCTCCCATCCAAGTATTAACCAGGGCTAACTGTGCTTAGCTTCCAAGACCAGATGATATTTGGTACCTTTAAGATATTTATGTACGGATTAATTTACCATTCAGCAGTTGATTCAATGGGACTTTTCTTGGTGGAGCTGGCAGTTGGATTTAGACCTAAGTGTACTCCACTTTATAATGTTTGTTCATTTTATGTGTACTTCATCAAATATAGGTCAGAGGTGATAAACTTCTGGAGGAAACAAACATTTGCACCACATTCAATTCATTTCATGGAATATATTTTTGTTGTTGTTTTGTTTTTGAAGGTGCAAATTGTATTTTGAATATTCACTGACATAAAACAATATCTAAATGTAAAGCATGACTGTGAAAAGCATATCTTATTTCATCTCTCATCAATAAGATTTTCATTTCACATTTTCATGATCAAGTTATTTATACAGTCTTGGAGACAGAGATGCAATGATTAAAATGTGAAAGAAAAAGTCTCATTAGAAGAACAGACAACCTGTGGTAAGAATGCTAATTGAGGAAGAACTAACTTAAAGAAAGATACCATTTTGGTTCATGGGGTTTTTTTCCAAAGAGATAATGTGATGGAACATATGTAACTATTCTCTTGCTTCCCACAAGAACAAAGGCTAGGCAAACACTTCACTCTTGATAAATGACTGATTCAATACAATAAGTGCCATGAAAGTATGAAACCACAAAGGAAAACCAAGAAAACTAGAAAAGGAAAACCAATAGATACAGGATTACTAAGAATTAATTTATCATAAGATTTACACTACAAGTCTAGGAGTCCAGAAATTGAATAGTGTACAATAGTTAAGTGAGTACTTGCTAAATACTGAAAGCTCTACAATTTTATACTTGGCTAGTAAAAGTTGGAGATACACTTAATGTAATCACATTCTTCCATTTGCTTGATTAGATTTCAGGAACAGCTGAAAATAGAGGTTCTAATCTTTTCTTTCTGAAATTTGTTTCTCTATATACCTTTTAGTTATCCAATTTATTAGGTTCCGCTCCTCTTAATTCTGAATATAACAAGGCCCTCATTCATTAAAAGAGAGGAAATACCATACTGGAGAATTACTCAGCAATACTGATGTTGTTAATTGCAACACAGAGATGGGCTTGACACTTAGAAGTAAGATCTCAAGTCTGAGCAGTTTCTTCAGCAATAAATATTGATAGTTTATTCATGTCAGAGATGCAGACAGAAACAAAGGCCATGTCACAACACCTTTTCAGGAGAAGGCAATCAATACAATTCCAAAATAGAGAAAAAAGTGTACTGTGGCTTGTTCCTTTTCTCATTTTGAAGCATGATCAAGAAGTGTGAGTTTCAAGAGTTTTGATATTTAAACACCTGTGTCAGCAAAGACTATGGGCCTTTCCACACTGCACTGTTATGGTGTTATTATTCCACTTTCAACATCCTGTGGAATTCTGGGGTTTGTAGTTTACTAAGGCCAAAGAGCTCTCTGGCTGAGAATTCTAAATGCCCCTCCCTAAACTGCAAACCCCAGGATTCCATAGGACGTTGAGAGTAGAATAATAGCACCATAACAGTGAAGTGCAGAAAGGCCCTATATGTTGTTGTTTTTAACTGATAGCTTGCCCTCATTGGAAGGCATTTCAGAATAGCAGAAGCCTTTTTCAGAACCCATATTACATATTTACTTATTGGATTCTATGAGGAATCCAAGTAAATATACACCAGCCCTGTCAGGCTCAGAATTTTTTCCACCCTCTGTTGGTTCAAAAAAGATTTCTATCTTGTTATATGCCAATGACATGGTTCTAACATCACTCACCCGTGTAGGTTTAAAAAGGTTGCTTTCGAAGCTTAGTGTTTTCTGTTCTAAAGAAAAGCTGAATATCAACTACTCTAAAACAAAGGTGATGGTGTTTGGGAAAAGACACTTTCCTTTTCAATAGTCAATTAATGGCCACCAGATTGAACAATGCCGAGAATTCAAATACCTTGGCGTTCACTTCACAGAAAATCTCTCATGGAAGCCCCATATAGAAGCCACCAAAGCAGTAGCCCTGAGATCTATTGGGGCAATTCTCAGATTCTATACTACTGCTGGGGGTCATCTGGTTGTTCCAGCACTAAAAATATTCCAAAGCAAAGTTATCGTTCAGATTCTTTATGGTGCCGCGGTATGGGGATGGGACGACTCTCATATATCTAAACTGGAATCTCTCCAGAACACTTTTCTTAAGAAACTGCTAAGACTCCCTCCGGGCACCCCGGCAGCTTTGGTTCGGGTAGAGGTCGGGTTTCCATCCATCAGAGCCCGCATTCATTTGGCTCTATTTAATTATTGGAGAATAGTTAAAGATTCCCCAATTAGAGTTTTTCCCAAGTTATGTTTCAAACAGCTACCTAATTGTAAAGTATGGAATTCAAGATATCATAAATTGCTTGAATGGTATCCTAGCCTACCGGACAACTTTTTCATCTTGAATTCCAAAGAGAAGCTCCGGGATTATATATTTCACCATACCGCTCAATCAGACAGACAGGCTATCAATAATTCTAATTTTTCTAAATGGTACAAATTTTATAAACTTGACCATCAAAGGGCCAGTTATTTGACAAAGCTCACCTTTCCAAAGCTTAGGCAAGCTTTTACAGCCCTTCGCTTTCAAAGTATGCCTACTGCTGTGATTGACGGCAGATATTCGCATACCCCTTTGGTTCTCCGTTTATGCATTTGTGGGGCCCCCAAAATAGAGGATCTGCCTCACTATTTGTTCTCTTGTCCACTATATTCTGACCCAAGAGCCAAATTTTTGGGATCTATCCTGCCTCATTTGGAATCTAATACTGTTTTAGAAAAGATTTTTTATCTCCTTGCTGATATTGACTCCACGGTAACTCATAAGGCCTCTCTTTTTACTCTGGCAGCTATGAAGATTCGGGCCAGACATGTTGCCAATATCGCGGTTGATTGTTCTGGAGATGCGCTCACTTAATTATAGTTTTATTGTCTACGTTTTAACTAAACCAAATTTTAAATTTCTCTCACACATGTCTATTATGTAGTTTAATATATGATGTATTTTTGCTATGCTGTTTCTATATGTATTTTATATTATTTCATACTAACATTTTGTATTGTATTGTACTGCATTTTAATACTTTGTATGCAAGTAGCCTTTGGTCTATGCATTAAATAAAATATTGATTGAAGTAAATATACAGTGCCATGAAAAAGTATTATAGACCTATTTGTTGTGTGACAAGAAAAATATTTTGCAGCTTCACAGTGTTGAATATTGCATGTAAATCATGTGCCACAATCCACCCCATACATTCAAGTCTTCTAGGGGCCATTTATATAAATCAGCCAGGCCTAGACTGGCAACAGTCACCCAGAAGACCTTTTTGTTCACAACCCCTAGACTATGGAATAAACTACTGGAGGAGAACTGATAGGAGACATGTTGTCTGGATTTTTAAAAAGTATTAAAGACCTATCTCTTCCAACAGGCCTACCCAACTGATTTTAAACTATGAATTTTAAAGTGGTATATTGTAAGGTTTATGTGGAAAGGATGTCAATGTGTAGTGGTCGTGTTTCAATTTAGATTTATGGGTTTAAATGGTTTTATGTATTTTTAGTTACACACTGTATTTTAATCTATGTTTGTACCCGACCTCGAGTCTTGGGGAGAGGGGGCCAACAAATTAAATTAGCATTATTAAATCAACTTATTTAATTTCAAGATAGGAATTCAACACAATTTGGAAAAATCTAAGGGGAGTGAATACTTCTACATGACACTGTAGTATTGCCAAAGGACTACCATGTCAATGATGTAAAACCAGAATGCTAGACTAGAGGTTAACATCTGCTGAGACCATAAATCCAACTTTCCATTCATGATAGCAGCAGGACTTTTCTTCTGTTCCTCCTTCAGCCAGTACATTTTAAAAAAAATGCACAGGGACTGCAAGAGGGACTGCTCCAGAGACCAGGACAAGGAGCAATGGATTCAAGCTGCAGGAAAGGAGATTCCACCTGAACCTCAGGAAGAACTTCCTGATGGTCAGGGCTGTCCTGCAGTGGAATATGCTGCCTCGGAGTGTAGTGGAGTCTCCTTCCTTGGAGGTTTTTAAGCAGAGGCTGGATGGTCATCTGTCGGGAGTGCTTTGAGGGTGTTCCTGCATGGCAGGGGGTTGGACTGGATGGCCTCTGTGGTCTCTTCCAACTCTACATTTCTATGATTCTATGATTCTAAGAGGGTCTCAAAATTCTAGATTTTAAATACAAAAGTATCCAGTCCATTAGTTTCAAAAATTGTTCCAGAACAGAATGAAAACAACATCATCTTGAAAAAAAGACTGTTTGTCCTAAAAGTCATCTCTGTCATGCACCATATCTGTCAGTTTATCCATTCGGATAATATACGGTGCTTTAAATAACCTTTATCTAACTACTGCAGTCATAGAGTTATTCCTGGTGTTTAGCTAAAACAAGCCCAGCTGCAGTGAGAAGATTAACAATCAGCTCCTTCCTGGGCGCTTTTATCTAAAACCTCCGGAAGATAACTCAACAACACCTGCAGTCTTACATTCATTCCTGTTATCACACTGATGTATCAGGAAACCCTTTTCCAGTATGTTTCAACTTCTGGACAATTCCATTGTACATGGATTAAATCACTATCCAATGTTACCATTAACATTCTGTATAAAACCTCTTTATCACTGTAGCCCCCCTAAGGCCATTTCAACACTAGACTGCTATAGTGCTATTACACCATTTTCAATATCCTACGGAATCCTGGGGTTTGCAGTTTAGGAAGGGGCTGGCCAGTCTAGCGAGGAACTGGTTGTTATCTCACTGAAAAACCCTGCCCTGGGGTCTACAATTTTGATATTAAAATATGATTCAAGCTGCCTGAGAGGTCACCTGGATGGGCACATAGGCAGCAATGGTCAAAGGATCGAAAACCAGGTCAGGCCAGTAAAATCCCCAGTCACGTAGCCCCAGGAGAACTCAAGATGTGCAAAACCACAATAAACAAATGGTCTTCAGCCCTGAGACGCCAACTGGAGGGGATTAGCATGTCTGCCCCAAGTTGAGCAAATATTCCATCAGGCGAGGACCATTTACATGAACTCACACCACAAACTAACACATCTGAAGATACTGAGACTTTGGCAACACCTTGCAATCACATCACACAAAGAAAATTACCATGGTGGAGCTTCGTTATCGCTCCAACACTGATTGTTCTCCTCGGGAAAGGATTAGTCCTCCAGATACTTTTTCCCCTACAAATAGTCCCAGTTTTTGAGTGGTACTTTGGATCGCTTCTGGTCACCCCAGCAGACCGTTGCTCAATCTGTTGAGTAATCCCCTCAACCCTCTCCGTGCTGAGCCCCACTTCTCCGCTGCCTTCCCAGACCCCGGACTTCAGGAAAAGGTGCAGTATTACCCCAGCTGTACCCCTTCAATACTCCCCTATCCAATTTCCTTTCTTTTGTTTCTTAATAGCTCTTGGATGCGTGTGCATGATACTTGCATTCAATAAAATCATTTATTGGACACTCTTGTTTGGTTTTTGGCTTGGCATGACCCCATAAAAACTGGGTAAAAAGACCCCACTATGTTACCCTACTTCTCACATGACTATTGCTTGTGCTCTGGCTAGTTTCCATTCCCCATCATATGGAGCACATTGAGGTGTCCCCCAAGGGACCCAGAGATCAGGGTAACATGGCCAAAGTCTAGGGCCCTTTTCACACTATACCTTTTTCTGAAGCCATTGCGTGGAGATCCAAGGAAAGCTTCTCCCAGGAGGGAATCACTTCTGCTGCACTCCCCTCTGCACCAGCTGTCTGCTGGACAGGAGAAAGCGCGATGTCTCTGCCCCTCCCTTCTGCAGCACAGCACAGCAGTTTCCCAGGCTGCACTGGGGGACAAAGTACAACCATTGTGCTTTCTGCCATTCTGCTTGACAGGTAGGTGCAGGAGGGAGGAGGGAGGGCTGCATAATTTCATGTCATTGTCAGAAGAAACCACGGAATCATGACAATGTCATGCAGAACCATTGTCCCAATCCCGTGGCCATTGTGGGTTAGGGGTGGTGTGTGAAAAGGGACTAGTAAAAAATGATTGTGCATTCAGCTTGGTTGTTGTCATAACTTGATTGTTCAATGTAAAGGAGGAATTATGCCCATTTTCTTATAAAGAGTGGCAGTGGGATAGCAAACTGAAGGATGAGTTTCTAAACTGTATAGCAGGCTAAATGTCAACCAGTTGTTGGAAGCATAATGCATTGCCAAAATTTCTTCTACTGTTTTCCCATGCTTTCTTATTCAATTTTATAGGGAGAAAATGGTTCCTAATACTATTACAAGGAAAAGAAATATCAGTAAAATTGTGCATGCCAGGTTTTTTTCTTAGCTACAAGAGGGCCAAAAGATGTACATAAAACACCCTGTCTTTCACTTTATAATAGGGATAGAAAAAATGTTTTGCAATTGTTCATAATACAGAAATAGGAAATAACATAATGATGAGATTTGGCACAGTTTTCAACTGGTGTGCACACATTCCAAAATATTTCAGATTCTGTATAGGGGTTCTTTGTGCAGAAATCTTGGATTTTGTGCAAAATACAAGTATCTATGCCAATATAACCCCCCTACACACATTTTCCAGACAGTAATATAGTGAGGTTTTTTTAAGATTGCTGTTTTGAGTACAAAAACAGCAATCTTGGACACAAAACCACGTATACCTGGAAATACTGTGTTTTGCACAAAGACACATGTTTTTTGCATACTCCCAACCATTTACACACACACACACACACACACATTTCTGTGCAGATCAATTTCTCTGAACATTTCAGAATGTCTGAATGCTGGCCACGAACTGAGCAGAAATATTTGTTTTCTCTGTGAGGACAGAAAACTCTAATACAATCATCTCTCCAGCAGAATGTCCACAGTTTTCCCAGATGTTTGTGCTTCAGTTTATACCCACAGAAAACATCATGGAGAAACTCTTCCCATCCCCCTGACCAAATCTAGAAACTTAAGCAGCTGAGGAGGATACAGAGTGGTGGAAAGATATGAAAGAAAACACCAACACCACCCTCAGCTACTTCACAAATTCACCACTTTGCCACACCATAAACTGAGAAACTTCATCAAAGGAAAGTAACGTACATATTGAAAAAGCACTTTAAAGAAGCTGGAGGACAGATTTCAGCACAGCTACCAATTAATGAGACAACTTGTCTGTGGTGTTCTGCTTCTTTAAGGGACTGCTCAGTGCTACCGAGCATTATGGGAGAAATAGAAGAAGATGCTTTCAATTTGCTGCTGAAGCTAGAAGGAAAAGTTTCAATGTTTTCTCCATCTTAGATGAAATTGAAAGAGTTTGGGCAATTTTTCAGTGATTTTTCACAATACGGAACTAATTCCCCCCCCCAAAATATTCATTTATGAAAAAATACCTGTTTTGTGCAAAAACCAATTTATGCTCAGACAAAAGTCACTGCTTTCTGAGAAGAAATGTTGTGGTCTTTGTTTCCAAATTTGTCATAGAAAAAGTCCCCAGATTCCCATGATAGGTGACTATTTTCTTGACTGTGTGTCTTAATGTGACAACCAAGGACAAGAAAATTTGTAAGTCTCCTTTATATTCCCCTCTGTGGCCAATGTAAAGCCCTTTTATGGAGATGTCAGGGTGTGAAACTGAGACTTTTTCCTTTTAAAGGAAACACCTGCCATTGAACAATGAGCCTTGACATAGCTGTCTAATATGGCAACTTGTCCAAGGAGCAAGTCTGGTGGAGGGCTTTTGATAACACACATGCTTTGCACATAGAAAGTTCCAGATTCAGTCCTTGCCATATTATATCTGAAACCCTGGAAAACCACTGCTGGGCAGAGTTGAAAGTACAGAGCTGGACGGACCAATAGACTAACTCAGATTCAATTGATTGATTGATTGATATCCCACCTTTCTCCCAAAATGGGACCCAAAGTAGAAGACAACTCTCTCTGTTGCTAAGAGGGAAAAATATAAATAATTTTGCAAATTTGAAAAAAATCAAAGCTCATAACTCAGATCATTTGGATGGTGGAAACATTAACTTCTCTGTGATTTCTATTATGGCATGTCACATATTGTTTTCTCTCTACATCTTTACCCTTCTCTAATGTCTTGAAGAAACAGTGAGTGGAATGTAACAGCGGGTTCATTAAATGATGCCTCAAAGCTCCATAGTGTATTGCTTTATACCACAAAGGTATTGTCACTCTTCACTTACTCAAAGCAACAGTGTTGTTGAACCAAACATGTTTTTCCCCTTTCAGCATGATAGATCACTAGACAAACACACAGCTCTCCAGGGAGCTTGGTTCAGCAGTTTCCAGTTCTGAAACTCTAGGGACAGACTAAGCATCTTTTATCTCTGTAAGCAAGGCATCAGAGTGAAAATGACAGACAGGGCCATGGAGGAAGACAGGCACTGTATTAGAGGAAGTAAAACTTAGGCATAGGTCACTGAAATCTTAAGGAAGTACCTGGCATGTTTATAAGGGTTGTTTCTGCTTCTGGCAATGGCTGCCTTTAAGTGAGCAAAAAAAGGGTCACACAATAAATCAAATCAAATCAAAGGCACCATCAAATATATTTCCAAAGATGTCAAAACAAGACCAGTCCTAGGCCAGCCCTACCCTTAGGCAGTCATCTGAAATAATCACTTGATTTTGGGATGTCACAAAAGGGCAGCACACTGATAGTTATTTAATTTATTAGTATTAGAGTACTTTTAGTAGCAAAAAGAAGGAGAGAGATTTGTTGGATTTTCCTTTATAGGAAACAAATTAGCTTGATCAGCCCTTGACTGAAGGCCAACATCATCACAGGAACAAAATAGTTAGAGTTGGTCCTTTGTTAGAAACAGTTTAATTAAATGCAGCACAGATCTCAGTGTGTTTCAACAGAATTCTTCTTTGAGAGCAATACTTCTCACACAGTTTCTCTAAACCAGGGTTGGGTAACATGCTGTTGTTGTTTTGTGCTTTCAAGTCATTTCCAACTGATGGTGGCCCTAAGGTAAACCTATTATGGGGTTTTTTTGGCAAGATTTGCTCAGAGAGGCTTTGGTATTGCCTTCCTCTGAGACTGAGAGAGTGTGATTTGCCCAAGGTCACCCACTGGGTTTGCGTGGCAGAGGTGGATTCAATCCTCAGTCTTCCAGAGTCCTAGTCCAACACTCAAAGCATTACATCACATTGAGCCCTGTGTATATACCCCACAATTAGAATATCTTGGTTTGTGGCATTCCCTTATTGTTCAACAGCTCCAAGTTTGTGCAGACAGCAGAGACAGTGATGCGCTCAAGAGGAATTCTTATTTGATTGTTCCACCTCAGATCAGAACTGAAAGTTTTAGTGGGGGTGGGAGCCCTTGCAAAACTAGAAACAGATTTTCATGTGGGGCAAAATTTAAACACTGCAAAATGTGAGAAGGACTAGAGAGAAAATCAAAACTTATAGCTGGTTTAAGTTCTACACAAGAACACAAAAAATGGGTCACAGGCAATTTGGATATATAGTGGTGGTGGTAGGAGAATCAGGAGTTAAGGAATATGAGCCCTGTTTTATCTCCTTGTATTCAGATGCCAGAAGAGATGTTTGATAAGCTTCCTCCTTTGTTGTTGAGCACATGCCAGGGGAAAGAAAATTCTAGTGGGAGATGTAACAACCTTTCATATTTACTCTTGGTCGACCACGGACAAAGAAGGTATCTATGAGGAAGGCCCTAGGATTGTGATCTCTGGATTTCTAATCATTTGACATCTTTCATTGGTGCCTTGAATACAGAGTAGCACCTCAGATGCAGAATATATTGTCAGGAAAACTCAACTCCATACCCTGTTTTGCTTGATTTTTCACAGCCATTGATAATGTTGTGTTCTGAAGTTAATAATGTGGGAAGTTGTTCTGAATAAAGAACAGCTGCCCAGAAAGCAATGGGAGCTGCAATGGCCCACTGTATTTTTTGGAGAACCTAATGAGAAAAATACAGGTGTTTTAAGTTTGCTGAAATCCAGAAACAGCTAAGAGAAACAAGCAGAGGAAAGACAAGAAAATATCCATAGTAATGGAAAATTGGTAGCAAGAAAAGGGGAGAAATAATATGAGAAGATTTTGAAAGGTGAAATAAAAGTAATGGGTTAAGCATAGCATACATCAACGTCATGCAGAGAACAAAAGAGAGTTGCTGAGTGTATGGTTGAAGGTATTTAGTTAGGAGATTTAGGAGAAATTATACATAAGAATTATACATAAGAAATTGTCAGGGAAGATGTGCATAAAGGAACAAAATAGATCTGAGGAAAATCAGGGGAAAGAGTAAAGTAATAAAACTATATGACGTTGGGGAAATGAGTAACTGAAGAGCTGTAGATTATAAAATATTAAAGACCATGTGGGTAACATCATGCAGAAGTATTTGAATCTACCCACTCTGAAAATATGTGGAACCTAGGGGACACAAACTGGAAAGAAAACATTAGAAAAACTAAGGTAACCAAAGACTGTAGAGCATCTTGCAGCAAGAGGTGTGACAGGTGAGAAGAACATTTGCCTCCCTGGGACAGAACAGCAAATTGTGTCTCCCGCAACTCAAGATACATAATGCCCACAGCCATTAATTTGGTACCAGAAGCCAATTAGTCCCTTTCTCCATTCCTGGCAACAGAACTAATAATGACAACAAAAGCATTCCATTATTAATCTATTTTCTACTATTGTCCGATTCTTCCACTATGGTTTGTCTTCCAGTAGCTTCATGGTACTTCTCCCAGGCTGCCGAGCAAAATTAGCTGAGCCCTGTAGCCCACTTTTTATCTGACCTTGAGAAGCTCCAATATCTGATGCAGTTGCTGTTGACCCAGGAAATGACTGATCGGGTACGGGATTAGTTTGGGAGGCTTGCACCATATTTAATGGAGATTTCAGACATATTTGGATCCTTAGTAAAAGCTTGTCTGACATGGGAGACCTTACCAGTAGCAATGCAACCATCAACTTAACTTCTTGACTCATGGGAACTGTCATGCCCTACCCTGGAGGTGAGGAGGAGGATTCGGAATCTGAGGCAGAGGCTTCTGCAGAGACAGGAGTTTCCCCAGAACCTTGCTCAGGAGAAGATAGCAAACAAGAACATGGGCTTGAGCAGGGAAAACAAATATCAGAGGATGAGGCAACACAAACTCTTACCGTGCAAGAGAGACGACACCAGAAAAAGGGGCTGTGCCACTCTGTGCATTTAAGTAACAAGCGAGCCCTAATGAAGGAACACTTGTGGCAAAAGCATGAGTAAGATACAAAGCTGCCCGCTGACGCTTCCCTTTCAGGGTCAGCAACTGATCTTTCCAGTAGTTGAAGCCCTGCGCTGTGTTCTCTTGGAACATGCCACCTTATTCTATTTTACTTCATTGATTCTTACATTCTTGGATAGAATCAGAATCATTGTTGATCCACAATCCCAGTCAGTAACATCTGATAGACTGAACGAGGAGACAGTTTGCTGATTTTCCATGAAATATCAAATCAACCACTTCAGGCACTCACTCTGCTAATGGTAGTGCCAGAGAGACTGGGTTTTGTTCAGTAGTGCAGTCTTTCCCCCTCCAGCAAACAGTAACGTACTGCCAATGGGCTCTCTGTCAGGAAGGGAGGCAAGGTTTGCCTTTTCCTGTATTTGCATTCCTTAATGTTGGAGAAGTTCCCTTTGTTTCTGCACTACCTTGTCTCATCTTCACAAATGAATTTAGAGCAACCCAAATGAACACAAGTCATTACAATTCTGTCTTCCTGTCCTGCATCACTTCAAAAAAGACCATCATTAAAGCATTTCCTGCTCCATAAATTTTAAAGGTCTTCGTTTGGTACACAGTACTTTTTGTTGAGCAATGTTGTAACACATTTATAGCCTGCTCTCCAGGGCTGTAATTCTTCCTGTTGTTATGCTGCTTACTTCCCACTGAAGTCAAGGTGATATATCCACCCAAATGGAAGCAGTCCTCAGGTCAGATATTCTGTGCTGCTTATTCCCCAGTTTGGAGGATGCTGTTGGTTAACTGCAACCAAAAAGTACTGTGAAAAGTAGAAACCATGGCAAAATTTTGTAGCACAATGTGTTCTTATATAGCACTGTAGCCAGCTAACCATGCCTTCTTTCTGGATATTCAATTCCACCACCATCCCGTTTTCCACCTATTCCCCAAACACTCATCACTCTGTGCTCACTGAAAATTCTGAGTCCTCACTGAAATTTGAGGGGGTGTGTCCCTTTAGTGCTTCTCTACTTTTCCAGTTTTTACCGATCTTGGGGTATATCTCCCTTTTGTTTTTCAGAAGAACACTTTTCAGCATCATAGCTGGCTTAAACGTAACTTTAACTTTAAACTTAACTGAGTTTAAAATGGAGGTATATGATGCCAGTATTGAAATGGGCATTACCCACATCATTGCTATATTTGTAAGGGCTTGGGGTTCCTTTTTTGGGGGGGGGGTGTCTGTTTTTCACTTTCCCTTCAAGCATTAACCCAAGAGAACATAATAAGCAAGCAAACCAAAAATCACCAGTGCATTATATTATTTATTAACCACATTTGTAAACTGCTGTTCTTCAAAGGTAAAGCTTAAGAGTCTAATTCACCTTCATGAAAGAGGATTTCAAGATGCTTAATGTCGCAGGATCTTGAATGATGTGGCACCTGGCTATGGAGGCCAAGTAATAGAAAAATAGGAGATCTCTTGCATAACCAATTATATTTATTGGGAAGTAGTACTTGTTAAGTTAAGGCTGTTAAATTTTTCAGTTCATAGAATCTGAAAGTACAGTCCTCCTTCCACTTTTGTGGGTTTGATGTTCGTCAATTCAATTATTCACAAGCATGAATCCTCCCCCCCCCCCAGCAATTCTCCTCCTCCCATTCCTATGCATTTTGCCCCATGGCTGAGGCAAAACAAGGCAAAACAGAAAAAAATGGGTGGGGGAGAAGGCTCCCGTGAGCCTCTCTTTCCTTCTCTGGAGTTTCCCCTTCCCCTTCCCATGCATTTTGCCAAAGCACTGAGAATTCACTCTGAGAAAAAATGGAAGGGAGGGGGGGAGAGGCTCCCAAGAGCTTTCCTTTCCTTCTGCAGAATTTTCTCCCTCCCTTTCCCATCGATTTTGCCCCAGTGAGGAGATCTTGCACTGAGGCAAAATGGAAGAGAATGGGGTGGGGGGAAGAAGAGGCCTCCTTTCCTCCTCCAGAGTTTTGCCCCTCCCCTTCCCATACAATTTCTCCATCCTTTGGCAAAATGCATGGAAAGGGGAAGGGGGGCATTCCGGAGGAGGAAATGACGGCTCTTGGGAACCTTTTTCCCCCTCCATTCTCTTCCATTTTGCATGGGAACGGGAAGGGGGAGAGCCCTAGCAGGAAATGGGAGGAGGATCAGATGGAGGAGTTATTTACAATTTTTGCACTTTCATGAGGGTTCTATGCCCCAAACCCTCGCGAACATGGAGAGAGAACTGTATCTCTAATGAGAATTATACATAGCTGAATAAACAACACTCTGCTGAGACTGATATGTGTTGTACAGAAGAATATCAAGGTCTGGAAAAAAGTGCAATGATTTCATGGTTGCCATTATTGATATGAGAACCTGTATGGTGTAATGGTTTGAGCATTGCACTACAACCCTGGAGACCAAGGTTCAGTTCCCCACTTGGACATGGAAACCCACTGGGTGACCTTAGGTGCTTCATAGGCCTTTTCTGCACTGGGCTATTTAAACGTTGTAGAGCGACCTCCAACGGAGGTCTTCTACGCCGTAGAGTGGACTGGGGAGGACTACTTTTTGTAGTTCCATACCTCAGTCCACTCTGGAGCGACTGGAACTGGTCGCTCGGCGTGTTTTTTAAAAACCTCTTTTTAGAGGTTTTTAAAAACCACGGAGCGCGCAGCCCCGTGCCGCTCCATCGCCCGGCTCTGGAGCAGATTTGCAGGTGCACGCAAGTGCATGCCTGCAGATCTGTCGGGAGCGGGCTTCCAGCTGGCGAGCTTCTCCAGTTGGTGGAGAGCCTCCATCAACCGGAAGCCGCCATTTAGGATGCCAGAGGAGTGCGGACCGACGAGCTTGCGCTGCTCCTTGTGGCGATGGACTCGGCCGGCCGGAAAACAAAGCCGGTAAGCTCTGTTTTCGGCCATTCCCCCCACCACCACATGCAGAAAGGGCCACATACTCTCAACTTCAGAAACCCCTGTGATAGGTTCACACAACATTGGCACACAACAACAACATTAGGCACACAACAACAACATTATTGATATATGGCTGAAACTTCTGAGTACATCCATAAAGTTAGCAAATGATAAACTTCTTCAAAAGAATGTATCACTTATGTATGTCAATCTATGTGAAGTATTCGCATCATTGCATGCTCAAAACTGTGAATCAAATAATCATCAAGAAGACCAGTAATCAATAAGGGCATCATTAATGCTTCAGGAACTGAAAATTTCAGAAACTGTGCAGGTCCGATAGATCCTGAGATGAATCTTAGACCTAAAATGTTTTTCTCCCTATGAAAAAGTTACTATACGGGCATATCTATTTGCCAGATGGAATATGTCAATTAATTTTTGATAGTTCTTTGAACTACATGGGTTTTTGCATTGAATGTAGATGAAGACAGTGCATTAACCAATTTTGTAGGGGTAGGATGGGCAACCTACTGTGCTAGAAAATTTCAACTTCATCTTCAGCTATCTATTCTGAGCTGTGCCTCTTAAAGCTTAGTCAGACATGGACTCTACATTTTCACTAACATGACACACACTTTTTAGTCAAGTTGAGGTTAGACGATGCTATTTCCCATGGGTATAGAAGTGGCAGTCCCTGCCATCCACTCAACAACATGTCACAATACTCCTGGGGCAATATGAATTTCTCCATGACAGATAGATAAATTCACCTGAGGGTATAGGAAGTGAAATGAAGGCTAACATCTGGATTCTTACATCAAACAGTGAGAAGTGCAAAGTTCACACCACTGATTCAGTGATACTATCAAATCACCAAAGTTTTTCAATATTGCAGATCTAAGCAACTTTGATATCAATACATGCCAGATTCATTATGCTGTCTTTAAAATGTGTGTGTGTGGGGGAGGGTTGCATTCAAGTTTTCCAAGACATTTTGAGAGGAGAAAAGAAAAGATGGTCGGAAAGAGACATTATAGGGTCTGTTAAAAGTTACAGCAAAGAGAAAAAAAGTTTACCCATTCCATTGTGTAAAAGGGAAAACCAAGAAAAGTCTTTGAACTGGGCAAAGGAAGAGTGGGGAGGGCTGCTTCACTTTGGGTAGTTGTTGTGTTGTCTGCAGGAGAAATAGTATAAATGACAACCATGTCTTCTCAAGTATCATGTACACATGCCTGGGAGGCTTGATTAGGACACACATCAGTAGCTCACTGTTTTTATGCTTGCTATGAGGAACACTACTGTTAATATATTTTACTGAAATATTCAGCAGAAGTCAGATGTTACAAAGTATTGGATATCTTTGACAACAACTTCCCCTTCTCTTTCTCTGAATATACCTGAAAAAAGAATATACCCAGACACGGCAAGCCATCTAGAAACCACAACAACTGCTTTACTACACATTCCACTCCCCTTCCCCATGTGACTCAGTTGTATATTAAACAGGTACATGCAGGGATCACCCAGGCCATTTCCACACCGGGCTATTAAAACGGCACAGAGCGACCTCTGACGGAGGTCTTCTGCACCGTGGAGTGGACTGGGGCGGACTACTTTTTGTAGTTCCTTACCTCGATCCGGTTCGGAGCAACTGGAACTGGTCGCACAGCGTGCTTTTTAAAAACCTCTTTTAAGAGGTTTTTAAAAAGCATGGAGCGTGCAACTCCGTGTTGCTCCGTCGCCGAGCTCCGGTGCAGATTTGCAGGTGCACACAAGTGCATGCCTGCAGATCTGCTGGGGGCGGGCTTTAGGCTGGCAAGCTTCGCCGGTTGGTGGAGAGGCTCCACCAACCGGAAGCCACCATTTTGGATGCCAGAGCAGTGCGGAGCGACAAGCTCACACTGCTCCTCGTCCCGACGGACTTGTCCGGAAGCTCAAGAAAGCCAGTGAGTTCCGTTTTCGCACGTTTCCTTTCTCGCGTGTGGAAAGGGCCCTGGATGGCACATAATCAAGTACTCCAAGAGCCTGATTGAACGGTCTAGAATTTCTCTTTCTTAGAACTGCCCATGGCCCATAAAAATATTAAGAAAATGGCTGCCAAAGTAGTGATATAATTAAGTCAACTTCTAGAGTCATGTACATGCTTTATTGCCCACACCTTCAAGCTGATGTAGTGGGGTTAAGGAACTCTTGACAACATTGGCAAATAAGTATCTTCAACCTGTGTGTATTTATTCAAAAATGAAGCAGCTCATTTTTGTTGAGAAAAGGTCAGTTAGTTTCTAAAGTAAAATTAAATATATCTCTAGCTAATTAAATGTTTGGTTTTACTTTTAAAACCAACCAGTCATTTCTGAACTTTTCTCTGCTTCATTTTTGAATAAATATACTCAGAAACTGCATTTGGTTCAGTTCTTTTGCCCAATGTGAAAGCTGACCTTACTCATAAGGTTGAATCCTGGACAGAAACATGATCGCTGAGTTTTGAAGGAGTTAGTGGAAGTTCTGGAAAGGGGCCCTGTCCTTTTCATTATAGAAAAGCCATAAGTTTGGACTCACATCTATGGGAATCTTCAGTCATTAAATTTCATAGAATCATAGAGTTGCAAAAGACCACAAGAGCCATCCAGTCCAGCCTCCAGAATTGGATACAGTATCCCGGTGGATCTGAACAAATGGCCAATCCGCTTAACAAATGACCAATCCACAATCTATCATGGTTGCTATGACTGCTGGATGTTATGGTGGGCTTCTAATTTCTGTAAAATTGTGGTGACAATTTTAATCATGGGAAGTTACTAAATTCTGTGTTCATGTGAAGGTTTCCCCCTGAAACCCTTGTCCTACACTGTTTTTCTTCTAGTGTACTCAACTAGCAAAAATCCAACTTGGGGAGAACTTCAGAAGTCACTTCTCACCTGTTGCTAAGATGTTTTCATCTTTTTCCCACAGTTCTGTAGCTGTTCAGCAGCAACCTACAGTTGAAGACATGCATCTGTTGGAAGGCTGTGACAAAAGGGAGTGGCAAAATGAAAGCTTTGTCCCAATGAATGAGAATTCTGCCACCCCAAATGAAATTTGTCTTCAGTCTTCATATTTCTAGCATTGCAGGGAGTGAGACACTGAATATCATTTACACCTAGACCATTTCTATTTGTTGTGCTCACATTCCTTTGGTCACTTTGCTGGTTCTTTTTCTTTGGATGTCTAAATTGCATTTCTAAATGCTGAACTGGAGTTTTAATTTAATGCAGTTCTAGAAATTTGTGAACTGATTAAAAACTTGGAGGTGGTACTTATCTAAGTGGGGCAATGTCCTCGTTTTGCCCTCCCTGAAGCTTATATCCCTAATCTATTGTCAAGCAACATATAAATTGACACAGTGGGGCAGGCTATGTTAGTATCCTGTGTCCTCAAGCTTGCTTGAGAGATCTGCCCTTCAAGACTCAGATTAAAACTGCCTGGGGGATAAACTTGAATGACACAGTACACCTATGTAATGGCTAGTCTGTGCATACCAGAGGTGGGCAAAGTGTGAGCCATGGACTGCATGTGGCCCCCAAGACCATTTTTGTGGATCCCAATCCCCCCCAGGTCAAAAAAGATTTTCTGCAATTTTTTTTTCAAGAAAAATGTTTGGTCCAAAATGCTCACACTTCCTGGGTGTGTGGAGGGCATTTACACCACATCTGAGGCCTCAGTGGACCCACCAGGGGTCAAAACAAAATAATGCAAAATTTTTCAAAAACCTTTTCCCCCTCAAAATGCCAAAAATCCCTTATAGGAAACTCAATGTGTGGGAGGGGGGAGATATTTGGGGGCAAGAATTTCTTTTACCAGACCATGTACAGTAGGGGTTGTGGCCCTCCAAGGTCTCCCAGAGGACTAATGCAGCCCCCTAGTTTTCCATAATTGTCCACTGCTGGTCTATACCAATGATTGAAAACAAAACAATGGAGGAATGTAAAAATGCAATGAAAAGGGGGAAATTCACATGTCTGTGCATATAAGAAATCCCTATTATTAATTCCACTGATAGTTAAAACTAATAAAACAATAAAGTGGATCCCTTTCCATCTGGAATTTTCACTCTCTGGAGACAGCTCTTATGAGGATTACAGATGATCTTCTGGCCAAGTCAAAAGGTCTATAATTATTATTCTTCATCCTTCTGTAGGCTTCCTTCTTCTCTTAGATTCCCTTCATGACCTAGCATTTCCTGATTGGCAGATCAGTTGCTTCATGTCTTATTTCTCAGGCCAAACATTTAATGTGGCTGCTGAAAGACATGCATCGTCTTTTCCCTTTTTGGTTGAGATTCCACAGAGTTCTGTTTTAGGCCCTTTGTTGTTTTCTCTTTCCACACAATCTTAGTCATTCCTAAGGTTTCGAGTATCACCTTGGTGCTGATGATACTCAGTTAAAACTCTTCCAGAAATTTCTTTTGATGTTGAACACTAAATTACATGATGTCTTTCAGCTATTTCAGCTTCAATGCTTCATTGTTCTCTAAAAATTAATGGGGTAAGGAAGCAACTATTTATCTTTTGTCCAAAACCTTCTATCCAACATACCTTCTCTGTTAATGTTTAAAATGTTCTCATTCATCCTGTGAAGTGAACATTTAGCCTTGTTTTTACTTAAGACTCCTCTTCATCTCTTGTCTTTCACACTGACATTGTAATTAAGTCATATCATTTTTTGCCTTATTAATATTGCCAGAATCAAACCTTTTCTATCTGATTCTCTTTTCTATTTGGTTTCTGTTCAACATCCTGAGGCTACCATTATCTTTTTGGCCTGTTGTTTTGATCCTCTTTTGATGTCTCTTCATCAGTTGTCTATTCTTTCTAGAATCCAATGCTGGTCTTAATTTTTCAATCCCTTCACCATATTTTTCAGTCCTCTGTTCTCTTCCACGAGCAAAGTTTCTCACCCAGCCAAGTGTTTCCTCTTCTTTGGCTTGGCTTCCTCCTTTCCCTCTTGCTGTTTCCTATTCCTAGAATTGTCTCCCAAATATTTGCAGACTGCTCTTTCCTTTGTTGATGTTAAATCTCAATTAAAAACTTCCTTGTTTTCCAAGACTTTGAGAATTTTAGTTGAATTCAGTTTTATTAAGTTTCATAATCTTCTATATTTTGATTATAGGTAATTTTTTTTAAATATTTGTATTACATTGGATTCTATATCTGTATTTGGATAAATTATTTTTTCAGTTGTGTTGTACTTGTTTTATATATATTTTATTCCATCTTTGCATTTTATTTTATTTTTGGGGTTGTATAGTTTTGGTAGAGCTAATTATCTTTTCGTTTTTGTTTTTTTGTGATGTGCCATGTACATTGATGGTATTACGTATATAATTTTTTTAAAAAAATAAACTCTGAAGCTTTGGAACTGCCACCATGCTGTAGGTTACTCCCGTGATTTCTTTCTGTACATACACATGTGCCTTTCATGAATGACCTTTTCAAAAAGGCATACAGTCACGCAGCAAATGAAAAGCAGCCCAGCAACCAGGATACAGTTTGGGACCATAAATATGAGATCATAAATTTGTGAGACCATAATAAATCCTGTCTTGAGCATTTTCATACAAAAACCATTTATAGCCACAGAGGCAGTGCTTGGTGAGGTGGGTGCTCTGGAACATGTGTACTCTCTGCCACAGAACTTTACTTTCCAGGATGCAAATTGCAATTAGACTTAGGAGGAAGTATCAGGAGGTGAAGTGTGTCATACTTCAAATGACAGTTTTTAAACTCTGGAGCATACCTATTTTATAGGAAACGACAAGGAACATATCAATTTTATATGCAGGCTGGATTTTATTCCTTGGTCCCAGTCTGCTTTCCTGAAAATTCTTGGTTATTTGCAGCAGCCATAGTATTAATGGCTTTGTTGCCCTTTTATTCTTGAATCTCTCCTCTGTCATATGTCTTGACTGTGCATCATTCTGCACTCTATGTCCAATGCTCCAGTGCAGGGCTGACAAATTATTGGGCAGAAAGAGGCAATTGCTTTAAGAGGCAAATACTGGAGGAAATGGCAACAGCATCCTGACAACTTCTGTGGAGTTCCTTGATTGCTCCTTTCCCATATTGCCTGGGCAGAACTATATATGTCATGAAACCTATCCTGGGACCCCTAAATTAACTTGTTGCCTTATATATAGCAGGGGACACTCTGTAGTTACTGATATGTTGAAGATTTAGCTGTCAGTCCAGATGACTTTTGTTTATGGAATGATGCCATATGTTTTATCTTGCTGATTGATTCAGGCAGAAAAATTGCTTGGGCTGGTCCTCTCCTGTGGCTATGTTGCTTTGCCCATTCAAGTACAGTTTTGGTGATAATTCCAGAACTATGTAATGCAGCATACCTCTGTGCCACAAAAGATGTGCACTGAGCAGTTAAAAATGAACAAATTGCCTACTTCTCTGAGACCAAACTCTCCATGAATTGATCCAATCCACTTTAAAGTAGTCTGACACAGTGGTCAGTTCCCATTATCCCCAGCCAAATTTATAGTGTGATGGGAATTTATAGTCCAATAATGTCCATTTAGGGCCTAGGATTGGGAATTACCATGATAATGAACTGTTTTCTTTTGCTCTGCCTTGAATCTCTTGCCAATCAATTTCGTGCAGTGACCCTGAATGCTAGTATTACAAGCAAGGAAAGACAAACTATCTGCTTCTTCTACACCACAAGCATATCATTACTGTCTATGCTGATGTAGAGGCAGTTATGTCATATAATCTTCTCAAATTTATTTATCTATCCAATTAGTTGCTTTACAACCCATCATAGCTCTTTAGCTCAAAGCAGTTACCAGCATGTTTGAAACATAAAAAGTATATCAAAAGGAACCAAAAATGAAACTAAGGCCCTTTCCACACTGGGGTATTAAAACGGTTCAGAGCGACCTCCCATGGAGGTCGTCTACACCGTGGAGTGGATTGGGGCGGACTACTTTTCGTAGTTCCACACCTCAATCTGCTCCAAAGCGACCAGAACTGGCGGTGCTGCGTGTTTTTTAAAAACCTCTTTTCAGAGGTTTGTAAGAAGCACAAAGCGCACAGCCCAGTGCAATTCCGTCGCCGTGCTCCGGTGCAGATTTGCAGGTGTCCACTAGTGCGCGCCTGCAGATCTGCCGGTGGGGGGCTTCTGGCTGGCGAGCTTCTCCGGTTGGTGGAGAGCCTCCGCCAGCCGGAAGCCGCCATTTTGGACACCGGAGGAGTGCGGAGTAGCGAGTTAGTGCTGCTCCACATGGCGACAAACTTACCCAGCTGCCAATAAGCTCCGTTTCGGCGCGTTTTCCCCCGTTTCCCCCTCCACATGTGGAAAGGGCCTAAGCTCATAAATATTCTTGAATGTGCATAGCAGATACTTGGCAAGTGAGGCCTAAAAGCCTTAAAGTTCAGTCGCCTGTGAAAAGTAAAGTTGATAGAACACTTTCCAAGGACATATAACTACAGAAGAGTCACCACAGCACAATGAAATAGGGACATAAATAGAAAAAGCAGATTGCTCACACTTAGATGAAGTGAAGAAGAAATGAATGTCAACAGTGAAATGTTGGCTGGCATTTTAAAGAACTGCCAATGACCATGAAGATTAGCACACAAGAAAATTCCAGAACATTATAGAACTCTTGAAGTATAAAATCTCTACTTCAAGAGTGTGTAGACTTCCAATGTGAAGGAGCTGTTTTGCTTTTTCCTAGAAACTTGAGGCCTACCAACTGGTGCAAAATGATGGCTTGCTAGAAAGGATCTAAAATGAAAGTCCCTCTGAGCTTATGCTCAGCTCACAGTTTTTTTTGTTGTCAGCTCAAGCTGTAGCTTCTGTAATGGTCCAGACACACACAAAAACATCCACACCTGTTTTTCACGGAAAACTTTCTTGCATCTAAGCAACTTCATTTAGTGGAAGTGGACTTTTTATAGTTTCTATTGTTGAACAATTTAGAGTAAGCAATGTTTGACAATCTAAGAGGAGATTTCTGTCTTCCTTCTGCCCACCCATGCTTCTCTAGGCAGAGCTAAAAGCTCAGAAATTAGAAGATGTCTTTGTTAGTCCTGTTTTTTACTTACATCTGAATGAAAATTCCACCTCAAAAGTGAAAAAGAGAAGAGGTAAATTATATTGAGGTGGACATTCTCTGATAAAAGAGCTTCTTACAAAAAAACAAAAAACAAAAACTCACACTTCTTCTCAGAAAGTTTTCTCCTGAGAAAGTTGAGTTAATATAGTTTAGTATTGTACAACAAAATCCAACATCCCCAAAAGAGAACTAAAATGCACAAAGAACATCATGGAAGCTTTCAAAGCTTCACTGGCTTCTTCATTGGGCAAAAGACATTTAAAAATCATACATACCATGGTAGCTACATTTTAGGAGGAAGTAATCACATGAGTGAATTTGGTGTTGAAAAGTTCCTTGAAAAGGGTGTGCATATTCTTTTGAATTATTTATCTGTTTCTTGGAAATTAACAAATGGCCAAAGGAAGTAGATTTTTTTTTTGCACCCTTTTACTGCTAAGAGATGGACACTTCATTACTAGAAAGATAATCTTTCTCTACCTGTGATCCAATGGGTAGAAGAACTAACGACACTTGCAATATTTGAAAGAACGTGTAGGCAAATTTTACAAATGGACTTATATTTGGACATTTGGTCAGCTTTTTGGAAACTTAGAACTGATGTGGCTATTCTTCCTTCTTTTGTGTTTTTATTTTCCTGCTTTTGTTATACTGGGACATTACTGCATGCAACTGAGATCCCTTCTGAATATAAACATGTGTGTGTGTGTGTGCTAAAAAACAAAAAGTCATATAAGAAAAGAAAACTGATGATGGTAGAGTTACAGGCATTTTTGAATCAGATGTTGTTTCTGTTGGTGTTCAGTTGTTGTAAAGGGATCTGTTACTGTCCTGGCTAGTCCGAGCTTTGGGGATATTAAAAGATATCCTTTTGATATCATAATTCGGCTTGACTTATCTATTCCCTTCCACGTGCTTGCGAGGCCACCGGACAAGCACGTAAACAAGCTCGGCTGTCAATAGCCGTAATATTCGAACTACAATACAGGCAGGCCAGAAATAGCTGAGTACGGCATAGCCCGCAGTCACAATTCTCCTTATAAAAACCCTTGATTCCGAGACCTTCCTCGGAACGCTCCCGAGTTTCATCCCGCCTTGCTGCCGCTTTGCTCTGCGAGCCTCCCCTCAGCTCCACGTGCTGAGCTACATCACACCCCAGCTTCGCTCTCTATTTTCCTGGGCTTCAGGACAGGTGAAGTATCACCCAAACCAGCAATCCTTCTAAAAATCCCTCTATACCACTCCAACCTTTATTTTCTTTAGGTATCTTGTACGAGTGTGTCGCATACACTGTTTTGCTTGTATTTAATAAACATCAGTTATTATTTCAACTTCTGTGTTCTCCTTGACTCAACCCGACCCCGTAGACATAGGGTTCAAGATCTCGCTACGTTACCCTGTCTCTCGTAACGTTAAGCAGTACTCTGAGCTAATTTTCCCCAACTTTAGTTGAGCACATTTTGGTGTCCTTCCGGGGACCCCCAGTTCACAGGGTAACAGATCTCAATGCAGGGAAGGCCACTCCTCTTCTTGGCCAGGGACAAAGAGAAATAAAAGACATGTAATAAGCAGCATGCTGTAGTGTTTTGAGTGTTTGACTAGGACACTCAGAGTCCAGCGTTCAAATCTCCTCTTGGCCTTGGAAATGCAACCGGTGACCTTGGGGTAAGTCATTCTCAGCCTCAGAGGAAAACAAGGGCAAAACCCCTTGGAACAAATTCTGCCAAGAAAATCCCTGTGATAGGGTTGCCTTAGGGTTGCTGTAACTCAGAAGTGATTGAAGGCACACAGCAACAATAGAATATGAACTCCTTTAGCAACAGGAAAATAAATTCCATTGAGATCCAGGTTGTCCCTGGCTGGTACAAAGCTAACTCCTTCTTTCTTGGGCAGAGAGCACTGAATTTCTCAAGGAGTCTCTGTACTATTACATCTGGAAAAACTCTTTGGTGCTATATAGGTAAAACTTGCCAATTGTAGTCTAAATGAAAGAGTTTTATCTTTGTGGGAGGTTAAAATCAAAGAGTTAAGTCCCAGCCCATAAGCTTCCCCTTCTTAAAGTTCCTCTTGTTGCAGCCAAGTTTGTTGTCTTCAAATTAAGGAAAAATATTCATGGGTGGCTGCATTAGCCATGCAGCAAAATATAACAAAATCCAAAATTCGTTGCAGGAAACCATGGAATAAGAGAGGAACAATGGAGGGAATATAGGCCAAGCTGATTATTTTCTCCAATAATAATTAAATAATGTTTAAGGATAGAATCTAGACTTACAGTTGTGCCCCAAATTCTTCACCCTATTCATGGGCAGTAGGACTAAGTTGGGGAGCATTTTGCTTAATAGTCTCAGATGACGGATTGATATTGTCTAACAGTGCAGTGCTAGAGAATAAAACAATCAGAAGATTATTTTCTGGTAAACTTTGACCTTGTTCAGATTCTGAGATGTTCACTTTCTTGTTCCAGCTGTGAGCTTGGTATTTATATTTACAGAACAAAAGAGAAATGTTCTGCCAAACAACAGAACATCAGACCTCTGATAATATTGAGAGGAGGAAGAAGAGATTGGTTAGGATGGTTCAGTGATAAAGATGGCATGCTTGCTTTTCTTACTGTTTACTCCCTCAAGTCTGGCAAGAACATGCAGCAGCCATGGATGGTTGCCCACCAATACGGTCTTCTTTGTTCATGTCAGTGGCGGAAAAATAAAACTCCACACATTCTATGTTCAAAAAATAGAGATGTCATGAATATTGATATATCTAACTACAGAAATACTGAGCCTGCAACACACTTACCCAAGAATAAGCCTACTCAGTACAATGGGACTTCAGAATAAACATGGGTAAGGTTGCACAGATAGGGGACCCAAGACTGTGATGCTTATGGAAGGAAGGACCTTTTTCTGAAATGAAGAGCATTAACATTTTGCTACAGAAAAAACTGAGGTAATTATCCTCCTAGCTGACTGAAGTAAACCTTCCCCCCAAAGTTCTCCACAATCAGTCCCATCATTGTGGGATAAAATATTGTTCAGCCTGTATCAGAAGGCAACCCGTTGTAATATACTGGGGTGGAGAGGAGGAACGATTTTCATTCTATTCATGAAATATTTGTTTAGAGTTATTGATTATGCAATTAATGATCTAAGCTAATTTCTAAAATTACAAAGGTAAATTTGTGATACACGCACATAATTATTTAATTTATAGGTGTATTCTTTTCTCACTTTGGCTGAAAGTATTATAATTAATGCTATTTTGAGAGAAAATGACTGTTAAATTGCTGAGGGCTCGAAAGGAAGAGAAACGTTGTTGAAGAAGGAGGTGGTAATTGAAATAATTGAACTTCACGTCGTAGTTCAATTTGCGTTCTGCCTCTTTCTTTTAGCAGTCACGATACAATACAGAATACATTTTTAAACTTCAGGCAACAGTTCTCCACTCTTCCTACAAGATGAAAAAGAGTGAATACTTTTGAGGTTATCCTCTTCTTCTTCTTTCAGCCTTTTTCTCCTACTCCTCTGTGGCTGATATTTGACAGTCAGAGTGGCCTCTTATGCATTGCCAAGAAAGGGGAAGTCCATTACCTAACTCAGGAACGGGCAATTATGGAAGTCAAGGGGAGTACATTAGGAGACCTTGGAAAGCTTTATCGCCCATCCCCCCTTCTCAAAAAATATTTTTTTTAAAAAATGTACAGTCATTCCCTCCACATTCACTAGGGTTAGGAGTACAGGACTCCCGTGAAAGCGGGAAAAAAAATAATAACTCTAGGCCCTCCCAAACCATATTTAACACACAAAAAAGTATAATCACCATATTCAACCCACTGTGGATTCCTTTGAGGCATCAGGGTTCCTTCACAAGGTAGAAGTGGGTGGTGGGGTTTATTGCCACCTCCACTGCTGCCCCACATCATGTTTAATAGGTACTTACAAGTCTCGTTCGCGGTTTCTCAGTCTCACAAGGCTTGCAGTCCCTATTAAAAATGGCATAGGGAGCCAGCAGAGGTGACAGCAAATAATCCGTGAATAATCAAATCTGCAAAAGTGAAACCTGCAAATGTGGAGGGCTGACTGTACTCCAGAATGCCTCCAGACACTCTCAAGGAGGATTAGCACATCTTCACCATGTCTTAAGCACTCCTAGTCCATTTCAGGCCCAGAGAGGCTTTTTTTCTAAAACAGGAAGTGAGCAGAAGTTTCTTCCTGTTCATTTCCTTTTTAAAAAAAGCTATCCTGGGCCTAAAACATATGGGGAGCATGATAAAAATGCCCTAATACCCTGCTAGAGGGCATTTGGAGGCAATTTACTTTTAAAAAAATCAGCAAAAAATTGTTGATCCCAGGGGGCCTGTGGAAAGACCCACAAAAACAACCCTGGAAGGCCATATGCAGCCTCATGGGCTGCACTTTGACCACCCCTGACCTGAACAAAATCTACAGATTTCCATAACATTTGCATGAGGTAATTTATAAATAAAGACATTTTTTTAAAAAAAATACAACAGTTTAAACAGAAATGCAACATAGCTCATTGTGGTCAGACTAGGACCACCAGTTGACCTATGTACCTGTTCATTTTGTGGCCCAGGTGCCATTGCCCATCTTTGAAGCAAACTAGGATGGACAGCCTGTCACATGGAGGATTGACCCCTGCAAAGTACGACACATGGCCACACTATGGAATATGCATAACATAGGGGAAAGGGAGAGAACAGAAACTGTGATGCTTTTGCCAAAAAATTTCTACCAGAGCACCTATAATCTCAGATCTAAAATATAAGGCATAGCATAATTCCCCCAACCCCTAAATATGAATCCTTCGGTTCACAGAAAATATGGAATAGAGTTGATCAGAAGCAAAGAAACTAAGGCTCTTTTCACATGTGGGGGGGGGAACGGGCAAAAACACGCTAAAACGGAGCTTACTCGCAGCCGGGTAAGTCCGTCACCCCATGGAGCAGCTCAAGCTCGCTGCTCCATACTCCTCCGGCGTCCCAGATGGCGGCTTCCGGTTGGTGGAGACTCTCCACCAACCGGAGAAGCTTGCCAGCCGGAAACCCGCCCCCGGCAGACCTGCAGGCACGCACTTGCGCGCGCCTGCAAATCCACTTTAGAGCTGGGCGACGAAGCGGCACGGGGCTGCGCGCGCCGTGCTTTTTAAAGACCTCGAAAAAGAGGTTTTTAAAAAACACGCAGCCCGGCTAGTTCCGGCCGCTCCTGAGTGGATTCTAATGTGGAACTATGAAAAGTGGTCCACACCAGTCCACTCTACGGTGTAGAAGACCTCCGTTAGAGGTCGCTCTACACCATTTTAGAAGCCCGGTATGGAAATGGCCTAAGAAAGAAAATTGTATATTTTACCTTAGCTGAATTTCATGCCATTAAATCTACCAGAATTCACAGTCATAAACTGACTGCTAAAGGACTTGAAAATACTATATGAGAAGATTCTAAATTCAGCAAACTAAAAAACTGTATATGTTGCTTTGCGTGCTCCCACAAATCAAGTATATTATGTGTCAAAATTCCATCACTGGACTGATTTGAATATAATGCAAAACTGTAGGCTAGTGTTAAACATGCTCTTCCTCCTCTAGAAAGGCTACAAGGAAGAGATTAAAAGCTTTCACATGCCATTTGGCTTCACATTCGCTTCTTGTATTATCTGAACCCAGAAAAATTGCAGGTCATTATAGTTAATGAAAACATTCAAATTTCTGGATCATTGATTATGAAGCTAACCATTTTTCCTACAATAGTTAAGATTAGCCATAGTTTATTGCTCAAATAACTTGGTAAACTGCAGTAAATCTACTACCATTTCCACACTAGACTGTTATAGTGCTATTATTCCACTTTCAACATCCTATGTAATCCTGGGGTTTGCAGTTTAGCGAGTGGCCAGCCAGCCCTATATGCTAAATGGGCTAATACAGAAGCAGAAGCCACCTATTAGGGCTATCTGAAGAATCTCTGATTCACTTCAGAGCGCAATTCAGCAATTCAGATATGACCTCTTCAACTAGAGGATTGTCATCAGTATAATAGGTCAGATGCACCCAATGCACGCTGTCTTTATAAAACAGTGTCTAATGAAGGGAACTGGAGAGATGTAATACTGTATCTTCACTTACCCTCTAATATAGATACAGAACCTCAGCCCTCTAGAGGGTTAGGCCGTGACTCCCACAATCCCTTACCATGCTGGATGCTCATGACTAGAAAGAAAGATACTAAGAAACTAAGCCTGTGCCATGGGGAAGAAACAACAGGAACAATTTCAGGCACACTGCAGAGCACCTTTATAGCTCATCTGAAGAGTACTTTCTAACCTGCAGGTTCAGTTTCATAATCAAGCACAGTGAAGTTCCCTTAAGCTCATACCTGCATCCCTTTCCCTTTCTGGTCTGAGGCAGGGACAAGCCCTGCTGCAGGCCTGTATTTAAAGCCCTGCCAGAAAGCTAGATATAACACTGTTGAAGAAACCTTCTGTTATCACCATCTGTTTGAAGCCTCAATGAGTAATCAAGGTCCAGCAGAGAGCACAATTAAAAACAAAACAGAATCCTCCACTTTGATATTAAGTAGTTAAAGGGTTTGTTCATAACTGGGAGTGTAGCTGCCTAATAATAAAGAAGACCCCAAAAATGCATGCATCTGATGTTTTGGATGTTTGAATCATGATGTTTGTGAGCTATTAGGCACTCAGTAATGAATAGCTTGTGTAACTGGACAGATAAAAAAGAGTTGGCTGAAGAACCTCTCTGTATTTTGGGGGATGTTAGTAGTAGTGGCCTCACGGTTCCTATGCTTTTCTCTTCACCCAGTTTTGAATTCTTGTACTAACTCTCCTTCACTGTTTTAACAATGGGAATTTTGCTCTCTTTATGTAAGCAGGCTGACTGTCTAAAATCATTTTAAATCTCCCATGAGGTAGCTCATTATTACTTTGATTTTACTTAGGAGGAGGCTAAGCTGATGAGATCATTACCTGTTCATGCCCGCTTGGTGGGTCTAAGACTCACAATGTAAATGAGTGAAGATATGAGCAAATTATTTGGTGTAGGTAATGAATATAGATATATTCCAGAGAGGGTGTATGAATCTTTGCAAACACAAAAGCTTTGTGAAGCTTTCAAAGTCTCCTTTCGCTACCTCTGCCTTGTTTTATTAGCACAGAAAGGCACTATTTTCTTCTCTTTGTGGGGGAACAAGTACAGCCTTGAGGATGCATGTGGCCCCAAGGCTGTTTTTGTGGCCTGCAAACCTCCCTGCAAGATTGTTTCACATCAATTCAGAGACTTGTTTGCCATTAACTTGTGGTCCCCCCACCCGTTTTTGATTTTTCACAGTCCATATGGACCCCAGAAGCTTTCAGGGGAAACAAATTAGTCCCTAGACCTGCTAAAATTGCCACTCCTTCCCTTAATGTTCTTATGTGCCTATACATACTTTGAACTATCTTCTAAATACACTAACGTTCATTCATTAATATTTATTCATGTATTATTAACTTGCTTAGGTCTCAGGGATATCTAGTATATGGACATGAATAATGTCAAAGACTTGGAGGAGGGGCAGAACACTATTGGGTATTTATGTATGCACTAACACCGATATGGTGTTACACAGTGAATCTTGTCCCAGTCCCTCCAATCCACACTTATTCACAGCAGCTGTTGCAATTGATGGGGGTCTCTTCCCCTGTTACTCGGGGAGCAGCTGGCTGCTTTTTCCACCTGATTGTGGATTGTGATTTCCAGTGCAACAGGCAGAAACAGGGTCACTGTCCCAATTGCCCCTTGCACTGGAGATCACCCAGATAAAGGGAGATGGGACAGTCAGACAGCTGTTCCCTGATCAATTGCGGAAGAAACCTCTATTGTCCCTAGGAAATATATAGGGAACATGAAGACGGAACAGTCAGAAGTGCATAAATCTAGGTTACCAATTCATAACTGACCAACAAGATTCTAGCCATTGATGATGATGATGATGATGATGATGATGATGATGATGATGATATTGTTGTTGTTGTTGTTGTTGTTAGTATTATCATTATTTCTTACCCACCTCTTGCTATGGATCAAGGTGGGGAACAACAGATTAAAATGCAGCAATGAATAGACACATAACACAATTAAAAACATGAATGCTAGTTAAAAATAAATAATCACTTAAAAGAGTATTAACATCATTTTAAGAAGAATACACATTAAAAACAATCAATTCATAATTTAAAAACGCATAATTGAAAAACCATCTGGATATGTCTACCAGAAGAGATTGATCTTTAATGCTGTTTTAAACTCAGATAGTATATCCAGCTGTCGAATCTCTTCCAGCAGGCCATTCCACAATGTGGAGGCATCTACCAGAAAAAGTCCTTTGGTTAACAGTTGCCAGCCTTGTCCTGTCTGACTGAAGTAAATGTTCCCAGAAGACCTCAGTGTACAGCGTGAAGGAGATCCCAGAGGGAACCTGGGCCCAAACTATGTAGAGCTTTAAAGGTAACAATCAACACTTTGTACCTTGCCTAGATATATAATCAAAATTCTACAAAAATTGATATATATCTAAAATATTCTAGTGTTATCTTTTGAATTGAACAATAAAGGTAGCTCACTAACCTATTTCAAATCTTCTGCTTACTATAAGGCACGAAAATGTCAAGTGAGAAACACATGTATCTCTTAATGGGAAACATTTGGTGGCTGTCAGTTCCTCTGACTGGGAAGAAATGCCTTAAACCAGCTGGTATACTAACATATTCAAGTTACTTTAATTGGGGCAGAGAACAGAGAATTCAGAACCTTGGGGAGTTGCAGTTGGAATGTTTTCTAATTATTGCCATGCTGAGGAAAAAGATTTACATGCAGTGGGGGCCAGAAGAGTTAATTCATGCATAAAAGGGAGGAATGATATAAAGCAGTGGGTTGAACAATTGTCCAAATGTTCCTGTTGATCAGGCAGATTGCGAGCAAACAGCAGCTTCTTGTCGCTGACTCTCACTCAAGTCATTTCACTTTACTGTCAACTTCCCATTCATTAACTTTATAGCCTGTCTTCCTCTGCTCTCTGCATATTCAAAGAGTCTATTTAAATACAGCGGGCACTTTCACAGGTTCAGCACTCATATATTGGACTGTTTACAGGTTATTTTTTTTATTTTTTAAAAAAATCTTATTCTATTTGCCTCTGCCATAGAAAAAGTATGCTCTCTCTAGGAACATCTAGGTCTTCCAGTGCAATTATATAGTCCACTTCTACTGGAAGTCAACCATAGAGTTGCACTGGAGGACCAAGAAATTGCTAGGGAGAACACTTCCCTAGGCATTGTTAGGTCCTCCAGCATTGACTCTATGGCCTCCTTCCACCAAAAGCTGACCACAGAAGCATGCTGGACAACCTAGAGATCTCTAAAGAAGGGTTCTCATGTTTAAAAAAAATTAGCATTCATGATTTTTATTTTTCTTTGCCTTTTTTCCACTTTCGTGGGAGTCTTGCTGTATTGGTAAATTAGCTGTTGAAATAACATATTATATATGGAATCCTGAGTGCTCAACTGCTCACGGACACACATTCTAACTCACACATTGACAGTTTGAAATGTGAAACACATTCCAACATGGTTTCAATCAGTACAATTTAAATGTATTTAGCTTTGAGCACCTCTCCAAATTGACACAAAAAAGATTTCCTTCATCAGGCTTCCTTTCACATTACACAGTTATAGCACTAGGATTTTATTTTAACTACCAATGTTCCATTCTATGGAATCCTGGGATTTTTATTTCTGGAGGGGATTTAGAATTCTTAGCCAGAGAGCTCCTCTAGTGCTTCTCACCAAACTACAAACCCCAGAATTCCATAGGATGCTGGAGTTAATTGCAGTTATAGTGGAACAATAGCACTATACCTGTGTAGTGTGAAAAGACCACAGATCAGGAGGGAGGGTGCTGAAGATCCTAAGTGTGTGAAGGGCCAAGTGTCTCCACTTCCAGCATGGCAGCAAGAATGATGACCAACTAGGTGGGTCAAGAGTGGGAAATGTCCAGCTTTCCAGACCTTGTTACACAGTGACTAGAAGACCCACTGGTGAAAGCTGCAATACTCCAAGAACATCCAGGGCCACATGTCTCTGTGTAAGTCAGCAGAATTATGGGGAAAAAACAGAGCAAGGAATGAGAAGTAGAAAGCTTAGTGATGCACAAAATAAGAGCGCACCTCAAAGGCCTATATGTCATAACAGTCCAAAAGAAGCCCTCACTTCAACATAATAAATGCTCTAGAAATGGTGTGTAATTTCTTGTGTAGTATATTTGGTCATTCTTTTGTGGTTGTTGTTATTATTTTTTTTCCTGTAAAATTAACTGTAATTTCATCCCAGCCCTTGCCTCAGCTCAGGTCCGAGTTAACAGCTCAGGACTGTTAATTTCCATATAAACCTGCCCAAGTTTTGAAATCTTCTGGAGAGGCCTTCCTCTCTGTCCCTCAACATCACACATATACTTGGTGGGAGCATGGAAGAGGGTCTTCTATCTGGCTGGTCCCAAGCTCTGGAACATCCTTCACAGAGAAATTAGACTGGCAGCCTGCTTACCATTTTTTTGCAGGTACATGAAGATGTTCTTGTTCCAGCAGGCCTTTGGGAACTGAATTTTTGAGGTGAACCAGTTCTTGTGTAATGCACTGGATTTTTTTTAATGCTTTATGTTTTTCAATTGTTTGATAATTTAATTGCTTTTTAACTTTAGTATACTGCAAATTTTTTAATCTATGTTTTTGATTGTAAGCCACCTTGAGTCTTGAACTGAGAAAAATGTGGAAGAATAATAATAATAATAATAATAATAATAATAATAATAATAATAATAGCCTGTCCCGTGGGTCTTCATGAAGGATAAGAAGTGGTGTTTGGAGAAGGTGGGAGAAAAGAATATCTTGAGGGGGATGGATAGTTCCACCATTTACCTGTAGATCTCTTCACCTCTATTGCCTATAGGTCTGTTTTTATAATCTAAAAATATTTTTTTTTCATGAGTTAACATTAAAATCTGCCACAGATTAAAAACAGGGGAATGCATGGATCTCAGTACATATAAACCTAGACAAGACTAGTTGTGCTTTGCCTCCTTTGACAGCAAGTAAGTGTTATAAATAGGTTTACCAACTGCTGTGAAAATCTCCAGGGCAATGTCAACAATGACACCAAGCTAACAGTGAAAAATCACAGGTCAGGATTAGAACAGTCCAAGTGCAATCCACAGGGACTTTCTGAAATGTACATTACACATTTTAAAATATTTTTAAAAAGCTTCCCTTCCTCCCATGTCATAATTTGTACTGCTAGTCGTCTTCTCTCACTGAGTATGCCACACATATCATAAATATTTGTGTTGAGAAATACTTGCTTTAAATTGGAAATTCGCTGCAAACATTTGAGAAGTATTTTGCATTTTTCTAAAACTACTACTCAGAAGAAAAAATATTCAGGGTAGTGGCATTGGCTATGCATCAAAATACAATAAAATCCAAAATCCACAAACCAGTGAAACTTCAAAAGCTTATGTAATATATTTTATGCTTTGGAGTTGGCCCAGTAATGGTATTGCTGCTTGTGGATTTTTGAATTTTCTAGTATTTTGCTCAGAAGAAGTGTTCACACTGTGACATGGAAGCTTTTTCTCCACTCTACATCTTGAAATTATGTTTAATCAACATAGAGATGTATTTGTGATGTGAACACACATGTTTTAGATATTCTTCTCACATGACGCTAGGAATGGAAAGAATACTCAAAAGATGATCAAAAAACAGATTTCTTGAAAAACAAATTTTTGGCACAGAAAACAGAAAAAAATACTTTCTACACATACAACAGCATTTTTGTTTGCTGTTTTCTCTGCAGGAATGGTTGTTTCCTGTGCAGAAAATGCATTCTTTCAAAGAATAAATCCTGAACTTGAAATAGTCCTCAAAGACCGTACAGCTTTCAATGATTTACTTGCAGCAAGAAGAAAATAGTGAAATGATTCTTTCTTTGCTGCAAGAATATAATTTATAAAGATTAACATTCGTACATGATAACAGAAAGAAGAGGACTATTACGGATGCAAATGTTTGAAAAAGGGAAGCAAAAGGGCACAGAAAATTACCAATAAACAAGAATAGATGAAAGGGGAGATGGAGCACATTGTGCAAAGTTTATGTCAAATAAGAGGTGATATGAAAAGGAAGGAAGCAAGAGAAAGCAAGATAATATACATACAGACATCAAGTATTGATGTGTTAGATTAGTGACCTGGAGAAGGCAGTTTCTGAGGAAGGTATCCCAGGACATTTTGCTGCCAAAGACAAAGAACAAGATAGTGATGATTTCTGCATGAGACTGTTATAGTGCTATGATTTCACTTTCAACATCCTACGGAATCCTGGGGTTTTTAGTTTAGGGAGGGGCCGGCCACAGCGAGTGGTGTCTGGGCCCTCAAGTGACGTGAGAATTTGCCTTTAAGGTAACACAGCTTTCATATGCCATTTCTGCACTATACTGTTATAGTGGTATTATTCCACTTTCAACATCCTGTGGAATTCTGGGGTTTGTAGTTTACCGATGCCAAAGAGCTCCCTGGCTGAGAATTCTAAATGCCCCTCCCTAAACTGTAAATCCCAAGATTCCATAGGATGTTGAAAGTGGAATAATGCCACTATAACAGTGTATTGTGGAAATGGCCATAGGCTAGTAGTTGCATTCCTCCCAGATTGAGACCAAAGTATGATAACAAGGGGGAAAAAAGCTTATATAGAAAAATCTGACCAAAGGAAATAGTGTTTCATTGATATAAGGTTCCTTCCCTCTTCTAGAAATTCTCATAATAAAACAAACAAACCCACTCACAGCTGGGCTAAAAGACAGGGGCATGAGGGCCCCTGTTTCCTAAAACAGGAAAATTGGTGATCTCATATTCTTATCTACTGGCAGGTTCTGCTCAGATGATCGAGGAAGCCTATCTGTTGTCATAAGCTGCTGACTTACGGCAACTCTGTCCTAGGTTTTCTTGGCAAGATTCATTTACAGAATCATAGAATTGGAAGGAGCTCTGTGAGCTATCAGGCCCAACCCCCAGCTCAATGAGAATCTTCTGTTAAAGTATTTCCAGCAGAAAGCTGTCCAACCCCTTTTTGAAGACATCCAGAGAAGAAGACCTCGCTGCTTCTCTAGGCAATTGGTTCCATTCCTAAACTGGTCTCACTGTCAAGAAGTTTCTTCTAATTGTGATCAAAATTTACCCTCCTGTAACTTAAAAACATTAGAGCTAGTTCTATCCTCTGAGGCAGCAGAGAACAAGACTTCACCCTCCTCTTTGTGGCAGCCCTTGAGGTTTTTAAGGACTGTGATCATGTCACCCCCTCAGCCTCCTCTTCACCAAGCTGAACATGCCCAGCTCTGTTACCCCAAAACCATGGGATGCTGTGAGGTCCTATATCGGAATCCACACTTAAAAGTAAAAATGGGGAATTAATTAACTCAAATTAAGAATTTTGCAAGGGGGGAGGACCTTTGGGATCTTTTCACCTATGTTTACAAGGAACTGCTAAAGAGACCAGTCAGAAAACTTATAGTGCAATTTAAATGTGTTTTATTGGGGGAAAATATACATACATGCACAAATAGACACACACAAGCAATCACACAAGGCTAACTTGAAAGAAAGGGAGAAAGATTAGAGAAATAGAAAAGGGACTTTTGGGTGATATTTACCATCCAGGGAGAAGTAGAGAAATGGTGATGTAGCTTGGGCTGATGCCCAAGCAAATTGACAAGGAGGTCCCCTGAAATTGAAGTGCTGTGTCAAGAACCCAAAATCAGGGTCCCTTTATACCTCAAAAGGTGCCCTGGAGGTGTGACTTTAACAAAGGATTTCCAGGGTGAACAAAAGAGACAGGATGGATTAATGGTTCTAATGTGTGGTGATGATTTTTAACATGTGGATGGCAAAAGATTTTGATGGCAGTTTGATCAGAGATCAGGAAAAGGATCATAGGTGTGAGGATGATGCAATTATGGATTTGTTTGAGATCTTCCTGTTTTCCTGAACCAGTGCTATCAAACAAGCAAAAGCTCTCTTTTTGAATTTTCCAACAGATGGGTGTCAATAGCCAGTTTTATGGCTTCATCCTCCATAGGATATGCAAACCACAGGGGTTTTTGCTCTTCTCAGTGATGCCTTCTGTTTTCCCTGAAAGTTGAACTCAGCCATGCTCAGGGATCATCTCTGAATGGGTTTTTTTTTCCAATTAGCCTTCCTCCTCCACATGACCTTACATTTATATGATTTTTACTTTATGCCAATTAAACATATCTGCCAATTAATATATCTTGCCAATAAAATCAGAGCAGTGGAGTTACTGCTCCTTCTACTTCTCCTCATATGTTTTGTTCTCCATATCTTTTATCACCTTCATTGCTCTTCTCCAAACTTGTTCCAACTTGTATACATCCTTCTTAAAACGAGGCACCCAAATCTGAATGCAGTATTCTAGATTAGGTCTGACCAGTGCAGCACATAGGAGGAGTATTACTTCTCTCAACATGGAAACTATGCTTCTACTAATACAGGTTAAGATATCATTGACCTTCTTTGCTACAGCACCACACTGATGGCTCATATTCAACTTATCATCAACAATAATCCCAAAGTCCTTTTCACATATAGTATTGATGAGCTAAGAATCCCCCATCCTATACCTGTGCATTTGGTTTTCATGACCTAAACTTTGCATATGCCTCTGCTGAATTTCATTTAATTAATTTTATCCCAGTGTTCTAGTTTATTGAGGTCCTTTAGAATTCTGTTCTTATCTTCCAGTGTGTTAACTACCCCTCCCAATTCTGTATCATCTGCAAATTTTATTAGGATTCCCTTTACCTCACCATCTAAATCACTGATAAAAACATTGAAGAGTGTCAGCCCAGGACAGAAACCTGTGGCACTCCACTTGAGATCACTTTCCAATTTGAAGCACAGCCACTGATGACAGCTCTTTGAACATAGTTTTCCAACCAATTATGGATCCATCTGATAGTGTTTCTGTCTATTCCATGTTTAGTCAGTTTACTAATCAAAATGTCATGGGAGACCTTATCAAACGCTTTGCTGAAATCTGGATAAATGACATCCACAGCATTCCCACCATCTATAGATCTAGTGACCCAATCAAAGGGATACAAGATTAGTTTGGCAGGATTTGTTCTTGATAAGCCCATTTTGGCTAATACTAATCACTGTATTGTCATCTTTTTTTTTTCCTGGTATTGAGATTAGGCTGACTGGTCTGTGGTTTCCTGGGTTTTCTTTTTTACCTTTTTTGAAGAGAGGGACAATATCTGCTTGCCTCCAGTCCTTTGGCATCTCACTCATTCTCCAAGATTTCTCAGAAATGATGGCAGGTGGTTCTACAAGTATTTAAGCAAGTTCCTTTAATACTCTGGGATGCAATTCATCAGGCCCTGCAGATATGAATTCAGTTAAGCTAACAGTGTGATTTCCTAACTAACTCCTTATCAATATTGGTTGGAACCTGGATTGGTTGCCAAGGTCTCTACTGGTGCATGGAAGCAAACAGTCCCCTGGTTGTGATCTGTTTGCATTTTACCATGCTTGCTAAGCAGCAGCCCTACCATTTCCTCTTGCTTTGAACATATTTTAAAAACCCCTTCTTGCTGCTCCTTGCTTAGCTGTCCAGTCTCAATTTGCACACTAATTTATACTATTCCTGCAAGCTTGGGCT
Source organism: Cyclura pinguis (assembly GCA_030412105.1). Classification (NCBI taxonomy): domain Eukaryota; kingdom Metazoa; phylum Chordata; class Lepidosauria; order Squamata; family Iguanidae; genus Cyclura; species Cyclura pinguis. The sequence continues at coordinate 129,087,676 of CM059599.1, forward strand.
ACACACCTGTATTATTCAGTCTAACTTCCATTCTGTATACATGCTCTTTTTTTCTTTTCACTTCATCCTTGAGTTTACTGTATAGCCCTATTGGCTTTTTCAGATGTTTCCCATTTTTATTCTTCCATGAAATTGTTTGTGAATCTGCTTTTAGCAGTTCCTTCTTTATTAAATCCCAATCATGCTGGGTATTTTTTTCCTTTAGCATTTCTACCATGAGATTGTGCCCAGTGTGTCCCCAAGACTGATAAAATAAGTTTTCCTGAATTTCAAGGTTCATGTTTGACTATACCCTTCTTTGGTCTTTCCCACAATCATGAATTCTAGCATTACATGGGTATCCCCCCCCCCCGCAAAGTACCAACTGTTTTGATTCCCATGATCAACTTCTCCATATTTCTTAGGAGCAAGTACAGGATTGCTGACCCCTTTGTTCCTTCCTCCACATCTTGAAAGAGGACATTGTTTGCAAGGCACATCAGGAATTTGTTCAAGTGCCTATGCTTAGCAGAGCTAGTCTCCCAGCAGATATTAAGATAATTCACCTTTGTTATTCATTTTGCTTCTTACGTATTAAATAGAGCAATAAAACAGGATGAAAGAATAAAAACCATGAGAGTAAGAAAGGAAGTCTATAAGTTAAAAGCATTTGCAGGTGATTTACTCTGTGTGTGTGTGTGTGTGTGTGTGTGTGTTCTGGAAGACTCTATTGACTGTGTAAAGATATTGTTGGAGAGACTTAATGAATTTGGAGATATGGCATGATTTAAGATAAATAAGCAAAAACAATGACGTTGACAAAGAACATGAGAAAAGAAGAACAATTGCAACTGACAGAAAAGTCACAATTTAAGATTGAGGGGAAAAAAGTAAAGTATTTGGGTATAATAATCACAAATATAAATAGTATGTTGCTACAAAATAACAATATTAAGACTTAGGCCCTTTCCACATGTGGGGGGGGGGACGGGCAAAAACACGCTAAAACGGAGCTTACCCGCAGCCGGGTAAGTCTGCTGCCACGCGGAGCAGCGCGAGCTTGCTGCTCCACAGTCCTCCGGCATCCCAGATGGCAGCTTCCGGTTGGTGGAGGCTCTCCACCAACCAGAGAAGCTCGCCAGCCGGAAGCCCACCCCCGGCAGATCTGCAGGCACGCACTTGTGCGCACCTGCAAATCCACTTTGGAGCCGGGCGACGGAGTGGCACGAGGCTGTGTGCTCCGTGCTTTTTAAAAACCTCGAAAAAGAGGTTTTTAAAAAACACGGAGCCCGGCTAGTTCCGGCCGCTCCTGAGTGGATTCTGGTGCGGAACTACGAAAAGTAGTCCACGCCAGTCCACTCTACGGTGTAGAAGACCTCAGTGACAGGTCGCTCTGTACCGTTTCAGAAGCCTGGTATGGAAATGGCCTTAGAGTGATATTAAGAAAGATGGGCAAAACTTAAAATCTCATTATAGGAAGAATTTCTGTAATCAAAATTAATGTTCTACTGAGAATGTTATTTTTGTTCCAATTTTAACTAATGATGTTTTATTTAAGTAATGACATGTGAGTATATTTAAGTTCATACAACAAGGGAAGACGCCCAGAGTGAAATATAAAGCCCTACAAGATACTAAAGAAATAGGGAGATTGGGATTGCCAGGTTTAAAATTGAACTTTGCTATGTGCTGTCTGATTTGTTGGAAAGAATGGATATTGTTGTAGTATAAAAAGCTGTTAGATTTAGAAAGTCATGAACTAAAGTTTAGATGGTATCATTATTTGTAGTATGATAAAGTCAAAGTTAACATAGATTTTAATAAGCACTATGTGTGAAAAGCTTTGTTAAGAGTTGGAATAAATATATCACAAAAGGCCTTTTACAGAAAAGAAATGACACACAAGGAAAAATGGTTAGCTTATCAAGATCTTTTATAAATTGAAAAAGTAATAGCACAGAGTTAAAATGATAGAAGATTTAATGTCTGTGTGATACATCCTTCAATGATTTCCAATGGACAGATAGTACAAAAGTACAAGGTAGATTAAAAAAAAATTGTATGGTTTTGCATTGACTAAATCAAAATTTGAGAAACAAATGTTATTTATTTATTTATTTATTTATTTCTGTTTCTCCTGAATGGGAGTGCAGATGATGGACATTTGATTGGTAAAATGTATAAACCTCTGTTGGAACTTGAGAGGGATGATGAACCGGTCAAGGATTGTATAACAAAGTGGGCACAACATTTTGGATATAATACACAATTGGAACAGTGGGGAAAATGAAGGGGGCTAAAGGGGATTGAATTCACATTGTTTTATGACCTTCAAGAGAACTTCTATAACATGATGGTGGTACTTGACTCCAAAAAAAAAAAAATAGCCAAAATGTGTAAAGATGGTTCAAAAAGATTTTGGAAATGTGAACAAGTGGGAATGTTTTACCACATGTGATGGATACATGGACAGGATGAAAAATTCTGGAATCAAATACATGTTATGGTGCACAACATTTTGAAAATCAATGTGTTGTTAAAACCTGAACTGTATTTGTTGGGACTAGCAGAAGATTGGATGGAGAAGAACTATGGCAAGATATTAAGATATATGGCCACAGCAGCAAGATTACTGTATGTGCGGAAATAGATGAGTGCAAAAAACCCAATGAAACAGGAGTGGTTGATAAGATTATTGAACTTAACTGCAATGGACAAACTGATGATACTGTTAAAAGTGAATCTGGTGGTACATTCACAAGGGTTAGAGGCACATGATCCTCACAAAAGTGGAAAAAAACAAAGATCCCCCCCCCTGCCACCCACCTGCCTAAGTGAATAAGTGAAGGAACACACACTCAGGCCTTCCCTCCTCACACTCCCCTGTCCCATCCCTTTGTCCCCTGTCCAATCTGCCCAAGTGTGAGGGGGTGCATGCACACACCTTCTGTCCTCCAGCTTTCCATCCCACTCCCTTCTCCCCTGCTCACTTCACTTGTCTCCCTTCCCCATCTGCTTGTCTGTGTGTGAGTGTTTGCATGAGGGAAAGCAGAGGCAGAAGCAAATAATCCACAAAAAAAAAGTCAAATTTGCCACAGTCAGACTCACAAAAGGAGAGGGACAACAGTATATTGTATTTTATTTCTCTCCTCTTTGTGTGTAGTTTAATATTTATTTTCTTGTTTTGTATGTATATGCTATATAATCTTAATAAAGTGTGTGTGTGTTTGTCACAACTTGGGTGGGTGGCATGAAGCAAAATGCAATTTCCAGGGTGGTAATTTGGGAGACAATGGTTTTTTATTTTCAATCTTTTGGAAGCCCCCTTAAGGGACTTTAGAGGGTGGAGAGAGGCAGTTTGGGTCTGGCTCAGGGAATCTTCAGGTGGCTGTTCACCCATGTGAGTTCCTTGGTCTCCACTCTTTGGTGGGCCTGATGCACGGCCAGAGCAGATGGACTAATTGTATGGCTGCTGGGACATCTATTCTCTGGATCCATGCCTCATGTCAAGCCGCCAGTACCTAGGTGTGACAATAACATTTGCGACTTTTTTATTCCCAGCTGTGTGTTACCTGCAATTCTTATGTGAGCGTTCCCACTGTTAGTGCCAGCTTTTCAGTACTAGACCTGCAAACTACTCCTTTAGATTACAACTCTCAGAATCTCCCAGCTACCAGAGCCATGCTGACCTAGGAATTACAGTCTCTTCCCTACCCCCTGCAAAAGAAAAAAGAAAAAAAATCTTTTCAAGCTCTGGGTTTGACGTTGGCTAATTACAGCAAATTAGGGACAGGGAACCAGTGGCCCACCAGCTGTTTGCTGGTTCTTGGCCCATGGTCAAACATTATTGTACCTGGAATCCAATGACATCTGAAGGTTGCCAACCTCTATAGTAGACCATAGTCCACACTTTGTCCAGACTCAGATACAAGTTTAAGCTGCCATTACTTAAGCACAAAAAGAAATGCTTCTCATCTCCTCAGCATGGAGGAGGATATTCACAAATTCTTTCACATGACAATAAACCATGGATTATCATTACAAGTAACTACAGATATGCCACAGTTAACAGAGCAGGTATCTTCCTGGGCTTTACTTCTTTTAACAGAAACTTTGGTGTCAGAGGTAGAAATAATATGGAAAGAATAGGGATAGGTTCCTACACAACAAAGAAAAGGAGCAGTTCAACATGTTTCAGCTAACATTTTATTCAAGACTAACATAATATATAGGAAAGACAACAGCCAGATCAGGTAAGCTTTCCATAAGTAAAGAAAAACATTTTGAATCTTTTAGAGGACACTTAAAAGCTTCTTCCAAAATGTATCCCTGGATTATTTTTTCCCCCCAATATCCTCCACTATTTTATGATTTCCATTATGGTGGCAAAATACATAAATCTATGCTTTTTCAATATGCCAGGGTAGCTGATGAGGCAGGTAAATTTGCTTTCCCTTTTTCTTTCTGTTTTGCTCTTCATACATGTACAGTTACTGATTCTGGTGGTAGTTGTTTACCTTGCTTGTTTTTCGTAAGCACACAGACCTACAGTAGGATCACAGCGCAGAATTCCATTCTTTCCTAGGTCAGTTGCGTTGTCTTATTGCATTGTTTACCATAGAAATTCTCCTGAATTCCAACACTGAGGGTTTGTCATTTTCCAGTCCTCCTTCACCATTCTTCCACTGCTAGTGTTGGGGGGTGGGAGGTAGACAACAACCTTCAAGCTAGACAGAAGGGAGGACTGGGCTAGACTGCCATAAAAAAGACTTTGTAAACAGGAGCTTCTTTGTTAGAGGCTTTATTAACTGAGGTATACCTGTATAAGCATTATAAAGATACAAGTGAATTTTGCATGTCTCTCTTGTCTCTTTGCCTCCCAGTGCATACATGGTTTTAAAACCTAAAAGCTTTTGCTGCTGAATAAGTTCCTGTTTAGCTGCTGAAAAGCCTCCTTACATTTTATGCAGGAAAAAAAATAGCTTTTTAAAACGTTACTACGGTAATGAAGAAAACTTCTCATCCATAATGGATTACAGAACAATGGAAGATAACAAAGAAGTCACTGGTAATCCTGACACCACTATCTCAAATACAAATTCAGTTCTTGTCCCATCTTCTCAATGCAAGGTTCGCTACTTCCAATTATGTACTGATATACATGTCTAATCAGATCATTAACAGGGATTCTATCTGTGTACAGCAGAGAGGTTCTCCCATATGGAGCTGAGAGCTTAAGCATCTTTCTATTGTATCTTCCTCCCCCTTTTCCATTCCCCCAACTTTTTTTTGGAAGGGGGGTAACTTTGAGTGAAGTACAGTATTGCAATCAATTTAATGTCAGTTGCTTTCCAGACACCATGAGAGCCTTTTAGTCTGGTATAACAACCAAAATTTGAATAGCAACTATACAGTGAGTGAAAAAGAAACATTTTTCTTTCATGAATAAGCCATGTTTTCCTGATATTCATTGAAATTATGTTCATATTAACTTATGCTCCTCCTGCCATTTAGCATGCAGTATATGGATGGAGGAGGGTACTGTTTTAGCACATTGAATGTTTTCTGCTAGAAGTACTGAAGGATTTCTGAGCAGAACAAGGAACATGCATTGAAACACATGTTCATAGCACTCCTGGTGTTGTTGGACTGCAGTTTCCAGCAGCCCAGGTCATCATGATCAGTTGTGAGTGAGTGTTGGAAAATGGCAGTCTAGCAACATCTGGAGGACCACATGTTCCTATCTGTTGTTTTGGGCCATCATTTAAACCAATGTTATATTGTGTTAGCTTTTCTTTATTTGAACAACTTTTTTTTCCTAGCATATCAGGGTTCTCCCCTCTACTCTGAGAAAAAGTTATGTACCAGGCTTCAGCAGCAATCCTACACAAACCTGCCTGAGAGTAAGCCCTCTTGAACTTGTTTCTGAGTAAACATATGTAGGATTGCCCTCTGCAGCTTCGTTCCATTTATTTACTTTCCAAACAGCAGCCAACCCACTTCTCTCATGCTTGCCATGGAAACGTTCCGAGAGATGACGGTGTGTTTTAAAATGTGTGCAACGTGTTGTAATTCACAGTATGCCAAGAGCATGAGTTGACTTTGCTGTGTGAATGCAATGACATTGCAAAAGCAGCCGGCGGAGCTGCATTAAAAATAAAGCTGCTGTCACGTTGGATTCACTCCTCAGAGAAATGTATTAAACCTTTTAGTGTTGCAGTTTGTCACTGCATTGGATTATGCAGCAAAGGCTAGCACAAATACAATTCACCTACCAGCTTTGTCATCCTCTTCTTTATAATCCCTCCTTGAATTACACGAGATAGAAGCCCTTCTTTGGGAACCTGTTACGAGGCAATTTCAGTGCATGTGGAGGCAGCACATTCAGAAACAGTACTCTGTACCCTCCTGACCTACGCATATTCATTCTGACATCAGTGATAAAACCGGGGTGAATTTTCAGCCCAGTGTTAATGCCCTGGCTAGCCCGAGCTTGTGGGATATAAAGATATCTCTTGATATCAATAATTCGGCCTCACATACCCATTCTCCTCCACGTGCTTGCGAGGCCCCCGGACAAGCACGCACACAGGCTCGGCCGATAATCACCGTAATATTCCAACACAATACAGGCAGGCCAGAAATAGCCGACTCGCAGCTTCAGGAGACCTCAAGGCAAGTACTGAATTATGTATGCATGCAACTTTCAAAAGATCCTCTGCCCCGCGCTGGCAGCTTGATGATCTGACAATACAACGCTCAAGCACTCCGCATTTGCATACTGGCTACCCTATTGACAATTTGGCTATAACTCAATCATTCAAATTCTGACCTTTCGGAGGCTTTGTCTCGAGCCCCAAACTCATTGTTTTCCCCAAGTCCGAACTAGCCTGCGGTCACAATTCTCCTTATAAAAACCCCTGACTTTGAGCAATTCCTTGGATCGCTCTTGGCTTCCATCCTGCCTTGCTGTTGCTTTGTCCAGCGAGCCTTCCCCTCAGCCTCATGTGCTGAGATCCACGCTCCCCAGCTTCTCCGCTTCTAACCGGGCTTCAGGACAGGTGAAGTATCACCCAAACCAACAAAAATCCCTCTATCCCACTCCAACCTTTATTTCCTTAGTTATCTATGTGAATGTGCTGCATACACTGTTTGATTGTGTTTTTAATAAAACATCATTTATTATTTCAACTTTTGTGTGCTCCTTGACTCGGCCTGACCCCGTAAACATAGGGTTCAAGATCTCACTACATTACCTTGCCTCTCGTATTGCTAGCCTGTGCTCTTGGCTAATTTCCCCAACTTATACAATGGAGAGTGCATTTAGGTGTCCTTTCCGGGACCCCCAGGAATCAGGGTAACACCAGCTATTTTTGGGCTATTCCTGAGAGACAAACAAGAATTGCCATCAGTGAAGGCAATGGGTTCTGATTTGGGAAGAAGAGTCCTGACACTGTAATTCCAGTTTTTCAATTCCTCTTAAAACGTCCCAGTTTCTCTCTCTTCCTCTCCCTTTCCTCTTTCGTCCTCAACTTATTTCCATTGCTGCAAACTGAGAGCAAAGTGCAAATAGTAGGTAACTCAGCAGGAGGGAGAGGAAAGAAGCAGGTGGAATAGGCCCTTCCTGGTAGGCTCAGGCAAAAGGAAATTGCTGCAGCTTTTCCTAGCTTGTGTCTTCATTTTTAATCATATCTTTTGCCACACTGACCACACTCTGATGCGTTTGGCCACACATGTCCTGGCTTTCATTTGTGAAATGTTGGAGTGTACGTACGACTCAAAATTTAACGTAGGACTGTGCTTTTGAGGGCAAACTTAGGCCATTTCAGCACTACACTGTTATAGTGCTGTTATTCCACTTTCAGCTTCCTGTAGAATTCTGGGGTTTGCAATTTACTGAGGCCAAAGAGCTCTCTGGCTGAAAATTCTGAATGCCCCTCCCGAAACTGCAAACCCCAGGATTCCTTAGGATGTTGAAAGTGGAATAATAGCGCTATAACAGTGTAGTGAGGCAATGGCCAAAGTTAGGGGGTTTCCCTGTTTTGGTGTTTTCTTTTTCATTGTCAGATTTTTATTAATACTGATAAAGTTATTGTCCTATTACTGTTGATCTAAGAGGGTGCAAACTTTCAGTTGACAGAAAATAAATTACAAAATGGAAAGTCTGAGTTTCGGAGCAGGGGGCATGTGACTGAAATCATAAATGCAATTCCAGTATAAACTACACATTTAAGTTTGTAACACTTGCTTGGGAGAAACTGCTAGTGAATTCTAAGGGACTTAATAAAATATATTTGAGAGGAGTCTGAAGGAGCACAAAAGAATCCAGAATCTATATTTTAGATGTGAAATTTACAATCACAGATACACTCACTAACTTCCATTGTTCTTAAAATGAGTTAATTTTTATGAATTCATATCAGAGGTTGGAAAAATTCCTTTCAGGACTACTAATCTCCCAGTGCCACTGGCCATGCTGGCTAGGGGATTCTGGGATTTGCAGTCTAAAAGCATGACTGTTACAGGCTCTGCTCATGTTAGGTAAGTTTATAAGAGGCAATTAGCTATGACAGCAAAATGAAGCTTACAGGTATTCCCCAGAGTGCTGGTTGCTGGGGTCAGAAGGAAGGAGAAGGAAGTTCATCATGCCCTGCAACTATGCTTCCTATGGTAAGCTTTACATTACAAGATCATTTATTTCTCCCTACTTTTACAAACCAGATGAACTGGAAATTCCCATGAATTGCAACATGGATATATCTGATGTTAGATATATGCCTCTTGTTCCATGTGAGCTCTGTGCCCTTTGTTTCTACTTTATTGTTGAATTAATACTGCTTGCTGGCTAGGAGACCAACCATTCAAACTCATTTTCATGAGGTATTGCTGTTCCATTCATTTTACATTCTCCAGAGTCTCCCCAAAGTACCTTATGCACTCTCTCTGTGAAAGAATTTCATTAAATTTGTATTACATATTGTGAATGATGAAATAACTTTGTGTTCTGAGATATTGATGAGTTCAGTACTTAGTAAAAATGCTGTTGCCATAGCATATGGTACATAGGAAAACACTTCTCCCTGAAAATAGAACACATTTAAACACCTTTGAAAATAGTTTTAAAAAACAAGTTCCCATTAACACTCATACGGTTGATCTGCTGCATTACAACTTCTCATCTATTTCCTTTCTACTGCCTGAGCCCAGCTTCTCCAAAAATACAGAGCTGGAGGTAAATAGCTTTTACTCCCACCTGCAGCCTGTATATTAATAAGTAATTTCCTTCATTAGACAGAAAGGAGCATACATGCCTTGCACAAGGGGAAGACAAGCCAAAAAACTCTTCAACAGTGCAGTGAGTTTCAGTAGCATTCAGTTAAACAGCATACAAACATTTTAAGGCTGTTCTTCACTGGCGCTCAACAGCATGCTGTCAGGGCATACAGAAAGATCCTGAGAGTAACCAGTGGGTATGAGCAATGCTTTCAGCAGAGGGTCCACCAGCTGAAGTTCAAATGCCTAGGGCAGAGGTGGGGAAGGTGTGATTCATAGCCCCTCAACTCCTTTTTTGTTTTTGTTTTTGTTTTGTTTTTTTTTAATTAAAATTCTGTCTATTTACACTTTTACAATCTTCATGTCTTATTCATTTTTCCGATTGTATAAAAAACAAAAAAAGACGTCTATTTGCTTATAATACAATCATCCATTTTACATATATTTCCATATTATATTTCGTCCAGGATCTTCTAGATATATCTATATAATCTAGATGAGTTCATTCTACTCAAAAAAGAAATTTCACCATATTTAGTATTTTAATTCAATCCATTCAAGTCTCATTTCCCTCCTCGATCCATAAACTTTCATGAAACTCTAATTCAGATCCTTTTCTATATTTCTGTACCTTTATAACTTCCTACTTTCTCTTGTTTGGATATTTTTCCAGTTCTTTTATCTGTTACCTCAAAACTGTTCTATCACTGTTGACTTGCCTTTTTATAAGCATACTTTACATTAATTGTCATATTTAGCTAAATCGATGCTCTTTTATTGCTCCTTAATTTTTCAGATTTCATTATCTCCTTGGCATAACCTTGTCCAATTTTTCTCAATGTATATCTTCACAACTTTCATTCCGCTTTCTTTCTTGCCTCGTCTCTTTCCCTTCATGACAGGGGGTTAAGTCATCTAAAATGATATATTCTTGTAATTTATGCAGCCATTCTTCCATTTCTGGTGTTTCATTTCTTTTCCAATATTTCGCATATGTTATTCTGGCTGCTGTGACCATGTATAAAATCGCATTCTTATGTTTATAGTACTCTTTGTCCACTTGGTGAAGCATGTTCAATAAGAAAATTTCAGGTGTTAAAGGTATTTTTATTTGTAAGATCTCCATTATTATTTTATGTATCTTTTTCCGGTATTTTCTTGCTTTTACACATTGCCACCACATGTGGTAAAAAGTGCCATTTTCTTCTTTACATTTCCAACATTTCTTCTCTTTGGTTTTATATATCTTACTCAGCTTCTCAGGATCCAGGTACCACCTATATAGCATTTTGAGATGGTTCTCCTTCAAGTTTTGTGCCAAGGTAAATTTTTGAGTATTTTCCCAACTCTTCCCCCATTGTTCTAGCTTAATTTTATGTCCTATATTCCGAGCCCAAACAATCATTGTATCTTTTATTACCTCGGTTTCTAATTCTCGGTCTAACATAAACTTATATAGTTGAGATGTTTGATGTTCTTTTTTCTCAAATATTATTTTTTCAAATTCATTTAGTTGAGTATTTGTTTCCAGTCCTTCTAATTTTTGATCAATTTTTAGTCTTTCTTTTAACTGAATATGCAAAAACTATTGACAGTCCCATCCCTCGTTTGTTAGTTCTTCCCTTGTTTTAATTCACTGAACATCCTTTCCTTCATTTACGACTAAGTATCTGTAAGTTATCCATCTATCTGTTGGATCTTTCCATTTCCCATATAGGGCCTCCTGAGGTGAGACCCAAAGTGGTATTCTGGAATACAATTTCCTTTTCCATATCTTCCAGATTTCAAGTAGAGGTCATCTGATATAATGGTTTATGAAGTCTTTATCTATTTTTGCTTTGTTATACCAGAGGTAACTGTGCCAAGCAAATCAAAGATCAGCACCTTCTAGATTTAATATTCTGTCACTTCTCAACATTATCCAGTCCTTTATCCAGGTCACACCGTTCGCATAGAAGTATAGTTTCTGAAAGCATCTGGTGTTGATGATTATCAGCAAGTTCTGAAATAAATAATTCATCTTCGGTAATACCATCATCTTAATTGTTGCCATTCTTCCCATTAAAGATATACTCTGTTTTGTCCAATTCTGTACGTCTCTTTTAATCTCCTTCCATTTAGCCGCGTAATTATTTTCATATAATTCATTGTTCTGCTTAGTAATTATTATTCCCAGATAGTTAATCTTCTTCTCTTCTTTAAATCCGGTAATCAGAGTCAGTTCTTCAATTTCCTCCTTTCTCATATTTTTAGTCAATATCTTTGTTTTTTCTTTATTAATTTTGAAGCCAGACAATTCTCCAAATTCATTACATACTTCTATCATTTTCTTTGCACTTGTTTTGGGCTCTTCAAGAAAAATCACCAAGTCATCGGCATATGCTTTCAATTTGTACTCTCATCCTTTTATTTTTGTTCCTTTTATTTCACCTTCTTTTCTTATTTTTCTTAGGAGAACTTCTAGTATCGTTATAAAGAGTAAGGGTGAAAGTGGGCAACCCTGACGAGTACCCTTTTTTACCTCTATAGGAGCCGTCTTCTCCCCATTTATTATTAGTTGAACCTTGCAGTTTTTATATATTTGTCTCATCCAGCTTACCAATTTGTGTCCACAGCCCATTCTCTCCAGTAGTTTAATCATGAATTTATGTTCTAAACTGTCAAACGCCTTCTCAGCCTCCACAAAGACCATCACACATTTTTTCTCGTTATGTTTCTCGTAATATTCAATCATGTTAATCACTGCACATATGTTATCTCTAATATATCTTCTCGGCAAAAAACCGCTCTGGTCTTCATGGATTATTTTCTGAAATATTCTCTTCATTCTCTCTGCAATTATACTTGTAAATATTTTGTAGTCTATATTTAGTAATGAAATCAGTCTGTAATTGTTTGGTTCCTGTGGATCTTTCCCTTCTTTTAATATCAAAGTTATATTCGCTTCATTCCATGAGTCGGGTTTTCCATTTATCATGATTTCATTAAACATCCTCTGCATCGGTATACTTAATTCTTCCTGTAGTTGTTTATAATATAACACCGAGAAGCCATCCGGACCCGGAGATTTTCCTACCTTGATTTTCTTAATCGCCTCTGTGATTTCCATTATTGTTATATTGGCATTCAAACTATTTTTCTGGTCATCTGTCAGTACTGGAATGTCTTGTTTTTCCAGATATTCTTCTATTTTTTTCTTCAATTTTGTATTGATCTCTCTATTATAAAGTTCTTTATAGTATTTTCGAAAGACATTTATTATCATCTTTTGGTCCGTAGACACCAAATTTTCTTTCTTTACTTGTAGTATTAAATTCCTTTCTCTTTTTTTCCTTAATCTGTATGCAAGCCACTTCCCGGGCTTGTCCGCATTCTCAAAATGTCTTTAGGTATTCTTAATTTCTTTTCAATTTCAACTGCATTCTCTGCCTGGATCTCTTCCTGTAACCTTTTAATCTCCCTTCTCACTTTTTTATTTCCTGGATCTCTTCTTAATTCTTCCTTTTTTCTTTTGATTTCTGTTTCTAATTTCTTCATCTTCTCCAATCTTTTTCTCCTCCATTCTGTGTTCCACTTTATGAACTGCCCTCTCATGACCTCTTTCCCAGTTTCCCATATTATTTTTGATGCCATTCCTTCCATTTCATTTTCCTTAAAATAATTCCTTAGTTCTTCTTTTGCTTTTTTCAAGTACTCTTCATTTCTCAGCAACAACTCATTAATCCACCCATTTGAATAGCTACTTTTCTTCTTTATGCATAATTTAACTTTTTTGGCAGTTCTCAAAGCCCCCAAGCATAGTTTCCAATCCCCTAGATTTCTCCCATCAGTTTTTCCCATATGATATTCTTGTTCCCATATCTCTCACCAAAAAGCATTGCAAAATGCTGTAATTTTGCTTCCACCTCTCTGAAACCAAAATAAAGTAAAGAAAGTTGGCACACATTATCCCCCTGCAAAAAAAACTAGAAATGATGTCACAACATTTCCAGTTTGGGCAATGTGGTATGCTATGCCCCAGAAGGACTGCAGGGTATATATATGTGTGAAAAATGCTTCCCGAGCACTGTTCAACCTCCCTACTTTAGGAAGTATATGTGATTGTTCACTTCCAGCTGAAGTAGACCCATGGAATCAATGGAATTTATATAAGTGTTGATTCACCAAATTCTCTTTGCTTTAATGGTGAGCAAAGTACAGCTTGCAGGCCATATATATTTCACAAGGGCCATTACTGCACAGGGTGAGGAACTCACCCCATGATGCTACTTACTGGACTTTAAGGCTCCCCGGTCTGGTCCAGGCTGCTCCAGAGCAGTGCGTGGCTGTTGCTCCACACTGCTCTGGCATTGAAAATGGCGGCTTCTGGTTGGTTGAGGGTTTCGACCAACCACTGAAGCTTGCCAGCCTAAAGCCCACCCCAGCAGGGAGCAGGCTCGCAGTGGCGCGCTCCGTGCTTTGGAAAGACCTGTTTTTAGTGGTCTTTCAAAAGCACGCTGGATGACCACTTGGGGTCATTCCGGAGCGGGCTGGGGTGTGGATCTACATTAAGTAGGTCCAACCCAGTCCGCTCCTAGGTGCAGACATCCTCCCTGGAGGATGCTCTGCCCCGTTTTAAAAACCCCATGTGGAAATGGCCAAGGAGTATTTTCATGCTTCCCAAAGTAAGCAAGCAAGCAAGCAAGCAAGCAAGTAAATAAATAAATAAATAAATAACTATAAAAAATAAAATAAAAAAATTGCAATGCCCTGTAGGGTGTGGGGGCATTTTCACCACTTTTTTCCCCTTCCTCAGGCCAACTGAGGCCCAGGAAAGGCTGTTTTTTGAAAGAGGAACTGCACAAGAAGTGAATCCTGCTCACTTTCTGTTGTTAAAAAAGACCTCTCCTGGGCCTAAAATGGCCTTGGAAAAACTAAAAGCATACCTGAATGCCTCCCACTCCCTGGGGGATGTTTAGGAACATTGGGGGGCAAAACAATTGGGGAATGCACCCCCCCAAAGTCTCCTGGAGGAGCTAATGTAGCTCCCTAGCCTTCCACAATTGCCCACACTTGATTTAATGTGTCTAATTGGGACTAAATGTTGAATTTATGCCTAGACTCCAGATTAGTTGAGCAGTGGTCAGACTGTGGGACTATATAATCAAGACTCTCATTCATTTGTTTCTAAGATGAACGAATGTTTCTAGAATACACTGACACTACAAACTAGACATATTTATCATTCATAAATAAATACATATATACAAGGTTTTTATAGTTGTTTGGGGGCACAGGTAAGAACTGCTTTTAATTGCTTTCAGTTCTGCTGTGATAGTTTAATTATGTTTTTTAACTTTTACAGGATGTGAACATTTAAGCTGTACCTGTTTTCACTTGTGAAGGCCACCTTAAGTCCCAGACTGGGAAAAAGGAATAATAACAATGGTCAGAAATCACTTTGGCAGTTATGAATGTGTAACTACCACAGCTACATAGGTATGCAATAATTCCTGGGGATCTGTTCCCCTGTCAATCAGGAAGTCTCTGAATGACATTCCCACCCCCTCTAGTGAGTGATCTCTTTCATAATAGGTGGAAGTGGGGTCACTGTCTCAGTTCCTCTTCACACTGGAGTTTGTTCACACAACAGGAGTAAGAACCTCGGTCTTCGGCTTCCTAATTGACAAGGCAATAGACCTCCTGTTGATCATAGTGGCTGCTGCCAGGTAAACAGGGATTGGTGGACTAAATTAGGGAATGTGTAGGGATCATGAATATGAAACAGTCACAGGTGTGTAACTCTAGGTAACTGCCCAAGTGATTTCTGGTCAACCACAGCAACACTAATAATCAAGGAGGAGGTGGGGAGGAAGAACATCAAGAGAAGGAGGCTGGTCTGCCACTGTAACATCTCAACTGATTTGTACTCTAGGCTACGGTTTGATGTCTGATGTATGCTACTTATTCACTAAGCAGCTGATGCTTCATTTAGTATTTAAGCCATGGAACTCAATGGATTTTGGGACAGCAGATCTTTCAAGCCCAGGTTGCATGTCCTTCCAGCTTCAGCGTGTTCAGCTAAAGGTCTAAATAGAGCCAATGTTCTTAAACTATACGTGTTAATCCTTTTTTCAATATAACTAGGAAGCCTTAAAAATTATGTTGCTGTTCACGTAGAAAGCCATCTTCTGGATTGACTTGCAGTTTCTATCCCTCTTGGGAATGAGAAGTTTCCCATCTATATGCTGACTCAAATGTCCTTAGTTACTTTTTTTAGTCTCAAAAACCAGAGCTGACTGTTTCTGTTTCCTATGGCATGCCCTTTTCAAATAAATTAATCCCAGCAACTTTTAAAAGCCCAAGACTTCCAGAATGGATATTAAGGAGTTTTGATTTGTTGCGGGATTTTTTTTTTCCTGAACAACCAGTCCTTCTATGTCTCTTGACTTGATCTGATCTGATTTAGCTTCTGAGCAATCTAGGTCAAGAGAAATATCCAGCTTTCTTGTTTACAGTTTTTAAAAACACATTGTTGGCATATTGGTAAATAAATAATGATAACTGTGAAAAAATTACAAATTCAAGGTTGAATATTCAAAATGTCAAGAATACCCAGGAGTTGAAAGCACAGCCAGTAATCCTGGGCCATCTGTGTATTCTTTTCATTTTCCATTGTACTCATTGTTCATTCCAGAATCCCTGGTGGACACAAGCAAATGACTTCTGGAGCCCCCAGACAAGAGCAACAGCAGTCTTGCTGCATTTTCTGTCTCTTGCTTATCCAGTTTGACTGAATGCATGGATTGTGATTTAAAAAAAAAAAGTCCAATTGCATAATAGATACAAGGTGGCTACTGCAAATGGTCACACATTTCACATTATCACTTTTCTATTCTGTAGTGCCCGAGGACTCTTTTTTATTACACAATTCATAGGGATAGGGAGATTTTTTAAAAAATATCCTATTATCTCTCCCCCCCTCCCCCCACCTAAATTCAGCACTAAATAAGAGTTTGGAATATTATTTTTAAGAAGCAATTAGTTGCAGTCATTATTGCAAGCTCCCACACCTGCAGTAGTAACTGTTTACAGTTGTATTTTTAAAGATGGATCTACTTTCACATTTCTCAAAAGTAACTCAAACACATTTCTCAAAAGCCTCTCAAAAGAGGCTTTTAGTTACATAAAAACCCAAATGCTGCAAGCTTCTGGTCTGGATGACAAACATATTCTTCTCCCATCCACATGTCATCACCCCAATATTACAAAAAAGCATGGTTCTACAATACTACAAAAGAGCATGAACCATGCTATATCCTTTTTATACCAATTAGTTATGCCACACTCCATAACTATACAAGTTACTAAAAGTTGCAGTTGTACTGCAAAGGGCCTGAAAATCATATTCCTAGTCCCAACTGGGCCCACTGAATCAATGAGATTTACCTTCATTCATTCATTCATTCGTTCTATATCCCGATTTTCTCCCATAAAGGGCCTAAAATGACTCACACCCTACTTTAAAACAATACAGCCAAAAACATTCTGAAATACAAAAATTTTAAAAGCATGATGTCAAGACAACTTACAACATTAGTTTAAAACAATTAAAAGATATTAAAACCCATGCATGGCACTACCCCAACCAGTTAAAAACTAAAGGCCTGTTTAAATAGAAAGGTCTATGTGTTGACTCACCATTCACCAATTGATTCAGTAGGTCTACTCTAGCCTGGATTAAACATTAGGATTCAAGCCATTATTCATCACAAGTTACAAACATCCCCGTCAAGTTAACACCTCCTCCTCTTTGTGCTGAAAATATCTGCATGTGGACCTACACTATGCTGAGCTGTATATTTACCACCCATCCACCCCACAACTTACTGTAAAGCCCTGAAGCCATCTCACACAGCCATTTCATGCTTCAAGTTAAGTGGGCAGGTTTGCAGGTCCGGCTATCCCCTTCAGTAGCAGGACAGACAATGATCCACAAGAGTCTTCTGGGGGTCTCAGTGCTTCTGTAATCTTTGTGCATCTGGCTGGGGAATGGTGTACGATCTTTATTTGATCCTGGCTGCTCACTTTGAAGCAGTGGAATATGCTTCCTCAGAGTGTGGTGGAGTCTCCTCCTTTGGAGATTTTTAAGCAGAGACTGGACGGCCCTCTGTCGGGATAGCTTTGATGTGGGTTCCTCCATGGCCGGGGGTTGGACTGGACGGCCCCATGGTCTCTTCCAACTCTATGGTTCTATGGAAACCGTGTGTGAGTTGGCTTTGGGGCTTTACAGTAAGCTGGGAGGGGAGCTTTGGGTGTTGCGCAGAGAGGATGGGGATACCATTCCCTACAGCACCCAAAAAACACATCCACGTGTGTAACGGACACTTATATGTGTGGACAACCCTGTCTGAATTCTGGCCATAACATTCTGTTTATACCTTAAATTGGGGAGGGGAAAATAAAGCAATTACAAGTGGTCATTTACAAGTTCTAGTACAAAACTAGTTATTTGGAACTACTTGCTTGCAAGCTCTGCATTTGATAAGTGTTATACAACAGCCACCACTGCTGTATAGCAATTTTGCACTATTGTGCTAGACTGCTAAGAATCAAGGTTATGTAAGCAGGAAGTTACTTAGCTAGCCCTTGAGCTCAGCAATCTCATGCTGTTGTGCCACAGAAAGGGAAAAATACTAATTTCCCAACTGTTCTATGTTTTATTTACAAAACAAGCAAGCATAAGATGTTTTTCCCAGTTCATGCAGCCATGAATCTGCACAGGCACCCATGTCGTTCATGACATTTAAAATGATTCACAGCCTTTCTTCCAGTCTTTTCATGCAGTGAACTTAACTTCTTTGCAGCACCATCTCGAAAGGCAACACAAGACATCCACAGTCCTGTTGGGAGAAGCCATCATATGAACTTTCCCGAGATGACTTGAGATTTCTGCCCTTACCTTTGTTATGCCAGAGGACATACCCTCTAAATATTCCGATTTGGCAGGGACAATCCTGATTAATCCTCTGTCCCACTGTCTCAGTTGTTTTTAAAATGTTCTGGATTCTCTCTCCCTAATTCACCTGCAGTTTACTCAGAAAACTGAGTTCAAACTACAAAAGTAGTTTCCACAGACTTAACTCACTGGGGAGAAAGGACAGGCAGCAGCAGCAGCATCTAGTCCTTCTTTGTATACTTAGGCAAAAGCAAGTTGTTTGAGTGTATCCTTCCTCAGTAATAACTTCTGCCCTTTTGACCACTCACTGATGGTTGCTTGGGTCTTGCGTGTCACAGTTTTCATCTGTGAAAGACTGGAAGCTAGGTGAAGACCTTCCAGAGCTTGCCATTTACCACCAGCACTAGCCCAGTTTTCTGGAGTGGCAGTTGTGGTGTGGAAAGGTGCTGCAATTCGGACTCCATCCATGTGGCTTTGGGCTACTTCTTATCACACGGGAGTGCCCCAGGATCTCAAATATTGTGCAGGTAACACGCTTAGGGGAACAAAGCATGTGTGAATGTTGGTTTGGGTGAAATAATAAGAGAAAAACAAGAATTATTAGAATAATTGAGCTACTTTTTACTGGTGATCGTAATATGGTTCACTTCTGCATAGCTTTCTTTTTTAAAAAAAAAATCCCCTTGCATCATTATTCATATGTGCAAACCTTGAGTCATACTGTGATTGCATGAAAAGATGAACACACATAGTATAAATTGTGCTGCCCTCTAGGCATTATAAACCCACACGCATTCTCCCATTTTGTTCCAAAGAAAATGTTGCCATTCTCCTATAATAACTGTAAAATATCTCACATAAGAAAACCAACAGTGAGCAGCTAAGATTGTTTCCCACACATTGCCAAAATCTCTATATAATGCTAGAATTGCCTTCACTCTTATGGGAAGATGAACATTTGCATAATGATTTTTTCTATCCAAGGCAGGGAAGTCTTAGGCAATATAAATGTCATCTGTTTGTATATGATAGGGGAGCACTAATTGTATGAGAGAAATATATATATATATATAGAGAGAGAGAGAGAGAGAGAGAGAGAGAGAGAGAGTTCTTACAGATAAGAAGTTTATCCCAATGCACAAAGATAAATTACTTGCAAGACAAATGATTGCTTGAACAAATAAGCAGTTCAATCTAAGTCCTTCCTCAGTAGGCAGCAAGCATTCCAGTTGTGAAGAGTGCTGAAGTGGTTTCTTTCAGAGCTGGATAGCGCTTCCTGTAATTAGTTCCCAGCTGCGCCAGAGTGTAAAACTCATAATTTCTTAAAGCGACAGCGCTGTCAAACAAAACGTCTCTCCTGTGTACTAACACCTGACAGATGTTGAAGTACAATCTTGAAAGTGTCAGTGTTGGGGACAACTTGACTAGGATTACCAACCATTACCCTTTTCCCAGTTATATCTTCTTTTGTGGATCTAAAATTGCTATCTGGGTGCCTTTTCCAAATATTTGGGTTTTCTTACAAGGACCTCCCTGCAGCCCTTTGGAAGTCTAGTTATTGGGGATCTGTGGGACAAAATGAAGTTTCATATAGAGGATATCATATCAATATAAGTGGCCAAGACTGGTGGAACTCAAAGAGAGAAGCAAGGGGGAAAAGGAAAATGACAGCAACAGAAAGGAGGTACTGTGTGGTTTTGAACTCTTCTGGAATACCTGGATGTTTAACTTCCCCTTCCCCTTTGCCATCCATAGCTCTTCTTTTTGGTGCCCTTGACAGCTTCCTCTGCTTGACCTCTAATCCCAATATCATGTTGCTGAGGTACCCAGATCAATTGTTGATATTAAACATCACAAAATAAACAATTACAATTGTTGTTATTTAAATACAATGAAAGATAAGCATATTTTTAGTAACAATTATCACAGCTTATACTGTAAGCGTATTTAAAGTGAGAGTCATAGCAATCTGAGGTTTGAAGGAATCAGTCAGTATAAAGATGTCATCTTTTTTGCTTTTCAAAATATAGTAATCCAAAATACCCTAAAGATGCTAGATCTTGGAAACTAAGCAGGTTCAGCCCTGGTTAGTACTTGGATGGAAGGCCATCAATTAATACCAGGTGCTGTAGGCTATATATCAGAGGAAGGAACTGGCAAAACCATCTCTGAGAATCCCTTGCCTAAGAAAACCCTATGAAATTCATGGGATCACCACAAGTTGATGCACAGAGAGAGAGTCTGAACAGTTCCTACAAAATTTAACATTTGTTCTTACTTCAAGATTTGAGACTTGAACTGTTGTATGACATATGCTCAGAGAACCCTAGGAGCCCATCTGGAGGTTTAAAGTACTTAGACCATGTAATTCTACTTTCAAAATTCAGCTTAGCTTCAATGGAGTTCTGGAAGTCAGCTGCTTTGAGAACACGAGACCACCAACCAATGGAACCACTTGCCACATTGAGATGTGTTTGCTGACAATTTTCTAGCAAAGCATGCATTGCTTCAGATATAAAATGTAAGACCTAACAGCATTCTTCCCACTATTATATTTCTTTTATTTCACTAATTTACACCCCACCTTTCTCCCAGACCAAGAATCAAGTGGCTTGTAGTTGTTGTGTCAAGTTGCTTCCAACTTATGGCAACCCTAAGGCAAAGCTAACATGGAATTTTCTGGGAGCTGAGAGTGTGTAATGTACCCAAGGTCATCTAGTGGGTTTCCATGGCTAAGCGGGGAATCGAACCCTGATCTCCAGAGTCATAGTCCAATACTTAATCCACTGTCAATGTCAGATGGCAGCTAAGCAGACACAGAGGCAGGAGCTGAGTTTATGGCTTTAGTAATAAATAAGTCAAGAGGTTACATCACCAAAACAAACATCCAAGTCCCGGGAGCAGCAAACTCAAACAGCAAGGTTTAGCCTGGAACAGAAAGCCCAGGACGCAGATTCTCAGTTGGTAGACAGTTATTGCCCCATGCCCAACTCCAACAGCGTCTGTTTTAAATACAGTCTTTAGCCCAGCTGGGGCTGATCAAATGTCCATTGGCCCAGCTCACAGCTGGAGCCCCTCAAGACTTCAGGGCCGATCCATCAGACGCTTCTCCAGCAGCCGCTGAGACCTCAGAACTGCCCCCTTCTCCAGCCACCTCTGGAGGACCGTGGGGGGAGGGTCTGCTGCAAACTCTGGGCTGGAGTCAGAAACACCAGCCTCTGTCGAGTCAGAAGCACTAGCCTCTGCCTCTGGAGCACAAACATCTGCTACAGGTACTGGCTCAGGATCCGTGCCCGGGACAGCTGTGGGGTCGCTGGCAGAATCCTCCCTAGATGCTGAAGGAGCCCCCTCTCCCGAAGGCCCCTCCAAGGGATCCTCCCCCGGCTGGGAGTCCAAGTCTAAATCGGAGTCCAAGTCTGAATCGGCAGCACGCTCAGCTTGGCTCATGACATCCACTACTCTGAAGGTGGCTTACAACAAATTAAAACAAAGTACAATTAAAAAAAAACTATTAGTACAAAAGTTTTAAAAATTAAACAACAATTCTATTAAAAATGCAAAGTTTAGTTTAAACACATTTAAAAAATGATAAAAGAATACAAGTACATGGCATCCCATAAAATTTCGTTCTGCTCCAGCAACTCCTAGATATGAATCCTTTCATTCACAGAAAATATGACAGTTGATTGGAAACAAAGAAACTAACAATTTTTGTTTGCCTTTCCTTAGCTTAATTTCAAAGTATTAACTCATACCTGAAGTAGAAAACAGAAATGGCTTCACTTGTGCTAACCCCAAAATGCTTGCATCTGTGTTATTTGTATATCTGGGTGCTAGGGAAATTCTTCAGAAAGAACAATGTTACTCCGGTAGCCTAGTCCAAGCCCAAGGTCTACAATTTAATAGGAACAAAATCAGATATAAAAATGTATTAACATCTCCACGTGGTAAATAATAAAAATCCTTCCATGTGTCTGACAGGGTTGCTGGAAGAGCACGTAGGCAGACACGGCCAAATGGCCACAATTAGGTAATCTAGGTCTGGCCAGTAAAATCAATCTGTCACATAGCCCTAGGAACCCTCCAGACACACGTAATCACCAAGCACACAAAAGGATTCCCAGCCCTGAACTGTCAGCTTGACAGGATTAGCACGTCTGACTATACAACTATCAAGCGCTCCCCCATTTGCATACTGTCAGGACTATTGACAGCCCTGACGGAATCCCATCAAGTCAAGCACCGACCTTTTGGAGGCTTTGTCTCAAACATCTATTGTTCTCCCCGGGAGAGGGCTAGCCTCCAGGTATGTTTTCCCCTATAAAAACCTCTGACTTTGAGCACTTCCTTGGATCGCTCTCAGCTTCCATCCCGCCTTGCTGCTGCTCCGTTCGCCAAGCCTTCCCCTCAGCCTCCACCATTCCCGACTTTCTGGCTCTCTTTCGGCTTCCCGGACTGCAGGATCAGGTGTAGTATTTCCCCCAAAATCCTTCTTAAAATCCCCTATCTATTTTCCTCCCTTTATTTTCTTAGATCTGTGTGAGTGAGTGCGTAAGTGTGCAGTGACTTAGGTTTTAAATTAAAAAAAATAAATATACATTCATTTTGTCTGGGTTTTGACTTGGCCTGACCCCGTAAAAGCTGGGTACAAGGTCTCGCTAGGTTGCCCTACCTCTCGGGAGTACTGGGTGCGTGCTTGGTGCAACTTAGAAGTCCCCTTTTGATCGGGGTCAGACTAGGTGTCCTTTGAGGAAGCCCCGGGAACTTGTCTGGTGACTGGGACCCCCGGAAACTTCGGCAGCCTGCCTGGTGACTGGGACTTCCTTGGACTTAAAACCCTTGGTCTGGTGACCAGGACCCCCGGAAACTCAAAATCATTAATTAGGCTACTGGGACCCCCAGGACCCCCAGAAAATGAGGGTAACAACAAGCTGACACTATGAAGGATTTTTTTCTGTGAAGGTATTTTCTTACGCTATGATTCCAAGAGAATGAGAAATCAGTATGTAGCAAGAACTAGGCAATGATTGTTTACCTTAGAAGAAGTGACTTAGAAGTTTTGACGTCTATCAAATTCGTTAGCTTCATGGAATTTTTCCAGAACATGTGTTTGCAGTTCTGACTTGGCAATCCAGGCAAACTATATTACAATGTAAGAGCTCAGGGCTCCCATTCTCCTTAGATTCTGATCTGTCAGAATGAGTGACAGAAAAGAATTTTTTTCACTAAACAAAGTTGGATTTTTGAGTCACCAAGCCTGGTCTTCTAATTTCTCCCAGAGTTACAGGGGAAGAAAAATCCCTTCTCCAAATCTCCTGATTAATCCTTTGTTATCCCATATTTTTCAGTTGCTTTTAAAAGGTCCCAGTTTCTCCCTCCGCAGCTTTCCCCCTTTGTCACCAGCTTACTTCAAGTAGTTTGTACCCAGTTAACTCAGCAAGGAGCGAGAAGAGCATGGAATCTTCCCCTTCCCATTTCGCTCAGGCAAAAACAAAGTGTTGCAGTCTCTCCTAGGCCATTTCCACACGTGGCGGTGGAAACGCCCTGTGCCGGTACTTACTGGACTTCTTGGCTCGACGCTGTAGTCCAGGCTGCTCCGGAGCAGTGTGTGGCTGCTGCTCCACACTGCTCCGGGGACAAAAATGGTGGCTTCCGGTTGGTGGAGGCTCTCCACCAACCACTGAAGCTCGCCAGCCTAAAGCCCACCCCCAGCAGATCTGCAGGCTCGCACGGGTGCGAGCCTGCAAATATGCACCGGAGCGCTGGAACGGAGTGGCGCACTCTGTGCTTTTGAAAGACCTGTTTAAACAGGTCTTTAAAAAGCACGCTGCACGATCACTTCTGGACATTCCAGAGCAGACTGAGGTGCAGAATTACAAAAAGTAGCCCGACCCGGTCCACTCTACAGTGCAGACGTCCTCTTTGGAGGACACTCTGCACCGTTTTTTTTAGCTCATGTGGAAATGGCCCTAATTTGTGTGTTTTCCTCGTTAATAACTTTTGCCACTTTGACCACTCTCTGATGTTGCTCAGCCACATATGTTGCTCAGCCGCACATGTTCCAGTTTTCATCATTTAAATGTTGGAGAGTATGTTAACTCTACCTAAATGCTTCAAAAAGATTCAAAGGCTTTCACTTCTTATGTGTGATTAATTCAGAACTCAGGCAAACAGCAGCAAACAATGGTCAGTGGAAACAATCTAATTTCAAACCAAAAATCATGAAGTTGCTTTATTTTCACAAAAGTTAATATGAACCATCATAAAGATTTTCTGAAAAACTGTGGAAACTTCAGCAAATCTAAAACAGAAGCAACCTATTAACACTGTACAAAAGATGCCTGATTCACTTCAGAACCTAGTTCAACAATTTTAGATTTGGACTCTAATTGTTTTAATTTCCCTCTTCGAATATTATCTTGGATGATTTATCATTGTTAAAATTTTGAAGGATTTTAAAAACTTTTAAAATAAACATTTAATTTTTTTTGTATAGGGCCTGATCCACCTGAATCTAAAACAGAACTAAAATTCAGAAACCGTTTACCTTTGTATTTCCCATCAACTTGCAATAGCAAATTAAAATGGTTATAACTCTCTTCTTTTTATATATATATTTACTACACATGTAATCTGGATACACAGGAGACCTCTTTAAAGCAGTTTCACCCTGTGAAATTTCAGACAGATGGATCAAGTTGCAGTTGAGCTAGTCACTTTTAAATGTTGCCATGTGGTTGCTTGTAAACAAATATTTGTAAGTAGCATAGCTTTCCTATATTTTGAAGAGAAGACTAGGCTTGTTTCTTTGCTAGACTCTGTGTTTGCGGGAGTTGTTCAGCTTCTGCCTTGCCAGTTTGATTACTCTGCTTGAGAGATCCACTACAACCTTTCATATTTCCCTACAAGCCCTACTAAAGCAACACCAAGATTCATACATACATTCAAGCAACAAATATAAACAGTAAGGTAGGATGAGGTTAGACCAAGAATGAACTAGAAAATGGGAATTTATGTTTGGGTAGTGGTGTGATTCAGGAAGGAAAAACAGGCTCCAGTGAACGCATAACTGCCACCAGACTCTAATAAACGTCCTTTAAAAATTTCCCCATTGATAAAAAAAGAACTGGATAAAGAGCAAAAGAATGCATACTCTCCCCCCTCCCCACAAAAAAAGTAATGCTGTTGAGATTTTTGGCCCACATGGATGGTGAGAGCAGCCAAAAAGCTGTGTCCAGATCCCTCTCTGTCTCTTCTTTCCTCCTTGCCATTTTCAATATAGAGTACTGTTTGGAACATTTTGGAGGCACACTACATTTGGATCTTATAGTATTTATTACTGTAGTAATAGTATTTGTTATAGTATTTAACAAATACTGTTATAGTTATTACTGTTACTGTTATAGTAGTTACTGTTATAGTATTTGTTACTGTAGTTCTTTTTAAAAAGAAATCACAGCACAGCACAAGCTTCAGTATTTTATTCCTTCCTCTAGGGGGTTTCTTTTTAATTATGAAACATATTGGAACAAAAAAGTATCCTTTTCTCCTTCCTCTAAGTTTTGTTTTAATTTAATCTAATTATTTAATTTAATTTAATTTAAGATTTACAGTGCATCACTGTAACTCAAAGAAAAAATGTTTAAAAATGAAAAAGGAGAAAGTTTGCCCTTCAGAGCATAGATCACCTGAGAAAATAAATGCTGGGTTTGTTTTCGTTTTTCTTAAAATTTTGGAAGAACCATAGGGCAGGTCCAAGAAATCATTACAATCAACCCCTCAAAACAATGGAATGAGTAACCATGGAGGAGATAATTGTTGGAGTTAGAGTTTCCCAGAGTATTAGCTCTTGGGGAACTCTATGAAAGCTAAAGCTGTGGGGAATTAGCCTTCTTTTAACAGAGTTGCAGAGAAAGCATGTCCCAATTTCTGTGTTATCTTCCCTGAACTAGAGGCTGACTTGAAAACAAAAACAAGACAGGCAGCTTCAGGTTCCAAACTTAAAAGATTTATTAATAACCTTTATAATTACATATCCATTAGAGAAACTAAATCCTAACTAAGAAAAGGATTTTCATTTCAAACTCAGCAACTTCTTGGTGAATAGGATAGCATAATAGAGAGAAGTTACTAGAAGCAATACTGCTATAGAGAGAGATGTTGCCTTCTAAGTATGAGCAGTAACTGATACCAGAAAGTATCCTAGGTCACATGATCTGGATACCATAGCTACAGAGCGACAGTTGACCCTAAACTAGCTAAGCTATAATTTTCCAACAATAATAACTGGCAAAAGCCAAGGAACTATATTGGCCATTTTCACACGGAGTAATAAAAACGGTGCAGTGTATCCTCCACGGAGGACATCTGCACCTTGGAGCGGACTGGGTCCAGACTACTTAGTGTAGATCCACACCTCAGTTCACTCCGGAACGACCCCAAGTGGTCCTCCAGCGTGCTTTTGAAAGACCTGATTTTTCCGGTCTTTCAAAAGCACGGGGCGTGCCACTGTGAGCCTGCTCCCTTGTGCAGATTCGCAGGCTCGCACCAATGGGAGCCTGCAGATCTGCCAAGGGAGGGCTTTAGGCTGGCAAGCTTCAGCGGTTGGTCGAGACCCACGACCAACTGGAAGCTGCCATTTTGGACACCGGAGCAGAGCAGATCGACGACCACGCGCTGCTCCGGAGCAGGCTGGACCAGACCGGGGAGCCAGAAGATCCGGTAAGTAGCGGCACGGGGCGATTCCCTCACCCCATGCGGAAATGGCCATTGTGAAAAGTCAAGCACTTTTATAATATTCTGGAAGAGCCTCCTGTCTGGCTTTCTTGCATTGTCCAGAAGTAATTTGGACTAGTCCAGATCTGTTCTGAGGAGATCTGATTCTTAGGATTGGTTTGACTTGGCCACTGAATCACTTGCACAACCCTGCTACCAATATCCTCGACTGATATGGGAACATGAGAGGAAAGGATATGATGTGATGTTTTCATTCGGCAAAATTTAATATTATACCTCAAGAGAACTACTGTTTGCTCTGTCTGAAAATAAGCACATTTTATTAAGTGAAGGAAACCAAGACCATTTCCGCATGAGATTGTTATAGTGCTATGATTCCACTTTCAACATCCTATGGAATCCTGGGGTTTGCAGTTTAGGGAGGGGCTGGCCAGTCCCTCCCTAAACTCGAAACCCCAGGATTCCATAGGATGTTGAAAGTGGAATCATAGCGCTATAACAGTCTCATGCGGAAGTGGTCCCAGGTTTCACTTCTCTATTTCCATATAGCCTTTCATTTTGTGCTGTGAGAACAGCAATGTAACCCATCTCCAGTGGGTATAAAGAGAGCACTTAAACACTGTTTAAGGATGTAAACAGTTGGATAAACAGACACTTAATAAAATCTGAACGTAAAGGTTTATTGGTCTATCCATCTCAGAACAATAATAGTGATATCCAAAATTACTAAATAGCAGCTGGAGTCTGTTTTTATGAGGGAAAAACGGATATTTTTCCAGGCTTTAACTAGCAAAGGACAATTATGCATTGGAAGGTGCAGGCTATCCTTCACCATCGTTGTATCATCTTGATGTTTAGAGCTCACTCTCATCTTACCAGAGCTTTGCCCATGTTGATTGGGCTTGAAGGGAGTTACTGATTTCTAAAACATTTGGAAAACACCAGGTTGCAGAAGGCTGCCATAGCATGGGTATGTGCCTATTTTATTCTTCCTTTTTTATATATTGTAGAGATTTACTTGCTGCTCATTTTGCAATTTTTTTTCTGTGTTTAGCGATGCCAAACATATTTTGGCAAGAGAAGACTATGCACAGTGAGTACTTATTCTGTTGAACCATAAATTCATGTCCAGTAAATTCATGTTGCAATCATATTTTGACTTTTAAAAATGGCTCTGGAAGTCCATATTAGAATCAACTATGTTGAGTGGCTTTAAAATGTGGTCTGCTTTACAGCTGTTTACAGTTTGTTTTCTGTGCCATGGAAATGTACTATCGGTTTTGATTAAACTAGTTGTTACACGAATGTGGTCAGGTTTTCATTGTGGAATAGTCCCTGTAATTCCAAATGAGAAGCCTCGCATCCTATACACATGTACACACACCTTATGTTGTTGGGTAACTCAGTTTGTGTGTCCCCTAAAATTGTTTACAGCACCCTTTGGAGCACAGCTCCCATCATCTTTGACAGGTGACAATGCCGGTTGGCATCAATGGGAATTGCAGCCCAAAACATCTGGAAGACAGATTATTATGAAAGGCTGGCTTAGAAGACTTTACTATTCTGTTAAATTTCTCTGTCAGGATGTGGCAATTCTATAATGAAGTTGACATTTTCGCACTTTGGAACTCTTCACTTCTGATTTCTTTTTCATTGCCGTAAATATTCAAGCTCTTAGACTGAGGATATTATCACTGAAGCCCTGCAAATCCCAAATGTTGGTCCAGCCATCTCTGTCTCCATTATAGCTCTCCTACCTATTCAAAAAGTAGACTTTGGTTTCAGTCCTGTTGGCTGGTGTAACTACAGCAACATAGATGGCATAGGTAGTGCAGCAGCACTGGAAGTTGTTGCATTGAAAGTTGATGATGTAGGAAGTCATCTTCATCAGGAAGGAAAAGTATCCTGTGGATACAAGCTTCATAATAAGCTTCACGGTTGTGCCCTTAACACCCCTGCACACCTGGGATGTAATTCTTCATTAATATTCTTCATGAAGGAAGCAATGAGTAATTTGAGCAATCCTTGCTGCGAGAAAGTCTTCAATATTTGCACAGCTCTTTTCAGTTTAAGACTTATTCTGTGCAAAATTCACATATTGTGTTTTCGTGCAGAAAAAAGCATTTTCCAAATAGGAGACAATATTTTCCACACAAAATACAGAAAATGATGTTTTTTGTGCAGAAGAAGCACATGTGAACTTTGCATAAAACAAGTTGTGAAATAAGCAGTCTAGGATTCTTCTCATCAGGGTTTCTTGACATGCAAGAAATGTATTTTTCAACCATTTTTGGAATATTTTCAAACATTTTTCCTTACTACGCTTGCTGGCCTGTCTCCACCTCTCAGCTTACCTTATTGCATTGAGCACAACCTTCTCAGGAGAAAATCGAAGGGCATTTAACTGAACCCACTCGGAAACTCCATGTGCGTCAGCAATTCACTACAATCAGAGTTCCTGATTGCAGGGAGATAAGTGAAGCCAGGGTGTGGAGAAATCCTTTGGAGGTATTACAGCTCCTAGAAGCCACTCCCCTGAAACTGAGAGACTCTGAGAGTTGTAGTCCAAAAAGGGGATTTCCCTAAGCTTTGGTATAAGTGAATTCAGTGGAATTCAGCAAATCCAAGGGCACACACTTAGAATTTACCTTCTTGTTCACTGAATGAAGACTCTCAGCAGAAAAGGACATGTGGAAGGCAGGGCTTTCCTGCCTTCATCTTGCATTGATAGCAAACACATGAATAAGGCTTAAGTGATTGTCTCCATGTTGAGAAGGCTTGGACAAAAAACTGCTGAGGAAAAAAAAACTACTCCTTTTCTGTGTAGCTTGGTCATAGGCCTATGTTTATCTACTTTAGTAGTAGGAACTTCCGGCAAAGCTTGTCTTGCCAACAATGACTCTTCCATACAAATAGAGCAAGCAACAATTCTAGCTTGCTTCTAAATTCTGATGCAATCTGAAAAGTAATGATGCATTCTATTTATTTATTATTGTTATTTATTTGTATATCTCACATTTCCTCCAGAGAGCTCAAGGTAGCATACTGTGACAAAGTTGTTTTGGGGGTTAACTATTTGGAATGCCAGTACATCTTGATGGCTGGTTGCTAGGTAATAGGAATAGCACCTCAAGAATGAAATGCAGCACAGTTGTGTGCACGGGAGGGGCTTATGAACAAGATGAATTCTACATGAGGCAAAGTTTCTGTCTGTATTTTGAGGCTTTAGTGAGAATTACCCAGAGAGAGGGTGAGTTTGGTTTGTGCTTAAGCAACTGAGGAAAAGACACAGAGAATTGGTGTCTGAGGCAGGAATTAATTGTCCAAAGCCTGTCAGGAGGTTAAACTGTTAATGTATCAGCACTGGACTATAACTGAACTCTAGCAAGATACCTTATTTCCACTGTTACTATAATAAATGTTACAATTTGTTTTATAACTGCTGAGTCAGTCTGAGGGCCTTTCCACACTATGCTGTTATAGTGCTATTATTCCACTTTCAACATCCTGTGGAGTTCTGGGGTTTGTAGTTTCTTGAGGCCCAAGAGCTCTCTGGCTGAGAATTCTAAAGGCCCCTCCCTAAACTGCAGACCCCAGGATTCCATAGGATGTAGAAAGTGGAATAATACCACTATAACAGTGTATTGTGGAAACGGCCAAAGTTATCTAAAGTCACTATAACAAACAGTTTGGTTCTGAAGATGTGATAAAAGGGTGCAGTCAGGCAAAGTGATATTGACAGAGCGCCTTATTAGATTGGAACTGCCACACCAACCCAAGGGAGATAAATGGCCTGTCATGCATACATGGTGTCTTCTCTTCCATACACAACAACCCTGTGAGATATCTCACCCAGTGAGTTTCATGGGCTGAGTTGGAGCTTGAACTTCAATCCCAGCGGCCAATGCTGTACCACATTAGCTCATACTTTTTGAAGAATAAACTATAGCTCTGTTCCATTTATTGACTATGAATGGAATGGTGTATGAATTCACTAAATGATTTCTTGTATGAATATTTGAAACTCTGGTGGGTCTAATACATGGCATGCTAATTTAAATTATTACAGATAGATCTCTTGCTCATTGCCAGTTAAGCAGTTGCCAGTAATAACAGTGCAGGTATTTGGACTTCTTTTACTAACAAAACCAAAATTACATCAACTCTTTGTATCATTATCAACAGGGTAAAATAATCTTCTTTCTCCATAGCAGCATTTGCCCATTAATAGATATGGCCAAAACAAAGTAATTTGCTGTCATTCAGGCTAATTGAATATTGGCTATTCGACACCTACTGTTTTTGTATGAATTTTAAATGAATACAATTAGAAGAGATGGGGACACTTTAAATTTCTATGGATAGTATAAAACATTCAGAAACCTTGTCATTTTGAAAAGCAACATATAAATACATGCTGACAAGCATTATCAAAACTCATAACTTAATTCAGCATCTGAGTTCACAAGTTTTGACAGAAGGAAATAAGTTGCAATCTTTTCACACTATGTGGCATTTTTTTAATATGGAACTCCATAATACAGAGCTTTAAAAACATTAGTGGAATCCCTGGGGAGCTGGCATCTGCATGTATTTGGACTATAAGACTAGTTATTAAGCTATTTTAGTGCCTAGCCATGTATTGCTTACATCAAAAGTTTTTTGAGAGTCTACTCGAGTCTGACCTGCTTCTGATTGCTGCCACCCCATTCCCCCAAATGTTTGGACTAATACACATGAAGCTTCTGTTCAGGTAGGGATAGCCCAAGACATTTTGCTGCCCAAGGCTAAGAATGAAATGGTGTCCCCTTTCCATTATACATATAGGAGCCAGCTGGATTTCCAGTTAAGTCTAACTTCAACACTAGTAATGGGATAACATCACCCAATCCACATGAGGCATCAGGTTAGTTTAGGGGTCATGAGCAGGCTACATGGCGTTCAGAACTGTCCTCAGATGGAAGAAAACAGCTGGGGAATTCAGAAGGAACAGGTGAGAAACTGCCTCTTTACTCCCAAACTTCACTTATCTGAAGTGATAGTCTCACTTTGAGGTGACAGCCTCACTTGTATTCAGATCATATTTGGCTACCAGACTTCTACCTTGGGTAAAATTAGCCCTAGGCTTATACATTCCCTACCTTCACCTCTCAGAATAAGATACAAATAACAAGATAACACTATGATCTCCCACATTTCTTGCAGGAACTCCTCTCTAAGGGGGAGAAAAGAGAGGCTATGAGTTCACATTCCAACCTTAGGCCCTTTCCACACGTGGGGAAGGAAATGCGTATAAATGCTAATCACCGGCTTTTTCGTGGGTCCAATCGGGTCCGTTGGGACGAGGAACAGTGCGAGCTCGTCGCTCCGCACTGCTCCGGCATCCAAAATGGCGGCTTCTGGTTGGTGGAGGCTCTCCACCAACCGGAGAAACTCACCAGCCTAAAGCCTGCCCCTGGAAGATCTGCAGGCACGCACTAGTGCGCGCCTGCAAATCTGCACCGGAGCGCAGCGACGGAGTGACACGGAGTTGCGCACTCCGTGCTTTTGAAAAACCTCTTAAAAGAGGTTTTTAAAAAGCACACTGCGCGACCACTTCCGGTCACTTCGGAGCGGACTGAGGTGCGGAACTACGAAAAGTAGTCCGACCCAGTCCATTCCACAGTGCAGACGACTTCCGTCGGAGGTCACTCTGTGCCGTTTTCATTGCCCCATGTGGAAAGGGCCTTAGTTTCCCTCCAGAGTACAATTACAAGAAACAAGTAGTGACTGAATAAGCTCCAGGCAAAAATGGGTTTCTCCTCAGTCTGGGTAAATCTGAGCTCCTGTGCCAGTCTCTGTATTCTGCCAGGTGTCAATTTTATCATAATGAAAATTGAGAGGCCAGGAGAAAGTTCCCTACTCAAAAAGTGTTGTGATCCCACCAGCTTCTCTTGATGAAAGGAGAGTTTTATCTCACCTAAGGATCTTCCAATCTTTGTCTAAAATGGAGCTTCTGAAAACTGAGAGCTTCTAATTGCTTCTAAATGGCTTATTCCTGCAATAAATGAATTGTTTCATGAGATGTGGCATTTGGTTTTGATTATTAAACTCACTGAATTTCAGCTGTTGTCTGATAGCCTGCAACCACAAAATAAACCCACTGACTCAAAGGGGAAAACATTTTTAAAAAAGAAAAAAGTTGGCTCCATTTATTTCACAGATCAGCTGTTTCAGTAGCATAATCAATGCGCAGAGAACCTCCTTGCTGCTGATACAGAATAGATAATATTACACATTATCTGCTGTAAACTTTGGCCATTTCCGCACCAGGCTAGTAAAATGGCACAGAGCAACCTGCAACGGAGGTCATCTGCACCGTGGAATGGACTGGGTCGGACTACTTTTTGTAGTTCCGCACCTCAGTCTAGTTCGGAGCGACCGGAACTGGTTGCACAGCGTGCTTTTTAAAAACCTCTTTTTAGAGGTTTTTAAAAAGCATGGAGCACGCGACTCTGTGTCGCTCTGTCCCTACACTCCAGAGCAGATTTGCAGGCGTGCGCAAGTGCGTGCCTGCAGATCTTCTGAGGGCAGGCTTTCGGTTGGCGAGCTTCTCCGGTTGGTGGAGAGCCTCCACCAACTGGAAGCCGCCATTTTGGACACCGGAGCAGTGCGGAGCGACGAGCTCACACTGCTCCTCGTCCCGACGGACTCACC
The DNA here is from genome assembly GCA_030412105.1 of Cyclura pinguis. Taxonomy (NCBI): domain Eukaryota; kingdom Metazoa; phylum Chordata; class Lepidosauria; order Squamata; family Iguanidae; genus Cyclura; species Cyclura pinguis. The sequence goes on from CM059599.1 coordinate 129,121,298, forward strand.
CGGACGCTCAGGAAATCCGATGAGTCCCGTTTTCTCGCGGCTCCTTCCCCACGTCTGGAAAGGGCCTTTGGGTTTTGTAAGGTATGAAATTGCTATATTAGTGATAGGAATAAAAGAAAGGAGAGAGAAAAGAGAAATGACAGTCTCCAGCAGCTAAGATAGACTGGACTATGATCTTTAAGAATTGTGTGACTAAGGCTTGTAACTTCAGATGATGGTGTTTTAAGATCTGTATTAAATCAGAGTATTAGGCTGGTTGTTGTTTGTTGTTTGTTTTTCAATCAGTGATTATGTTCTGTTTTTCTGAGTAACTTGTGCTTCTGTTTAGCAGGTCTTTGTTTACCTCTTGGTCATTATTGAGTTAGAAGCTTACTAAACCAGCAAATTATATCTCATTATGTATAATGCAAAGGAAGATATGTGGAACGTTAGAAAGCCAGAGGAGCTGAGTATGAGAAATCCATATAGAACAGCATCCAGTGAAATCCCAGCCTCCTGTTTCGAAAATTGAGCAGCTATTAGATTTGGGATCTGGACTAAAATCGATTTATCCTACTCTTTTGTTTAAAAGTGTCAAAAAGTAACCAACCATAGTAATTTCATAGCTGTTTTCATCTATGAGACTCAAGTTCTAGAACCTGATATGCTGCACTATCCAGTTTTGGGGATCTCCAGAGAGCCGCAGCACATGACATTGGCTGTCATCTTTTTGTGACTGGAAAGGACATCATAGCAGTTCTGGTCCCCTTTTGCGGCCTGTTTGTTGCTTTTGTTTGGAAATTAGGATGGTTCCTTCATTTACCTTTTGGCAGTAGGTTAAGACCTGTCTTTTCCAGGAGGCCTTTGGAAACTTATTTTAACCAAAAAGAAGGGGAGCCTTTTATAGTGCTGTACTGTTTTTAATCTATTTTAAAGTGAGATTTTAATTGGTTTTAATCTTAATTTTGTATGTGTTTGTATTGTATTCTTTGCCATTGTGTAAGCCACCTTAAGTAAGCTTAGGAGAAAGGGAGAGACGGATGGGTGGATGGGTGGATGGATGGATGTGTGGGTGGGTGGCTGGGTGGATGGGAATGGTTGTAACCTCCTAGAACTGCTTGAGTTGGGTATGCGGGGTGCCCTAGAGCAGAGTGTTTTGCTTTGGTTTGGTTTTTGGGGATAGCAGCAGGGGAGAGGATTGGGAGGTTCAAAGGAAAGCAGAGTACATATGATCTGAAGGCCACATTTTCCCCACCTTTGGATTTTGACAACAGTCCTTCTTTGGTTCAGATATTTCACTTAGATACAGAGGCTTAAGAGATATACAGGGGCTGGAACAATATATTTTACTGTATGAGGCAAAGAACAACATAACACACCCACACAGAAACCCCTTTGATGTGGAGAATTCGACTGGACTGGCAGTTGAAATCCTTCTTAAATACTGGCAGTAGGAGAGCATCCTTTGCTGCATCTGAAGTCAGTGGGGTAACTTAGAAAGCTGGGGAAGCGATTAGTCAGGGCTCTCTCCTCTGACACCTTGCTGCTGCCCGTCCCTCCGCCCCCCAGTTTCTGCTGCCTGAGGTGACTGCCTCATTTAGTCTAAAGTACTGGCATGCAACTGTTAGGGGTTAGGGGACTGCTTTGGCCCCAGAAGAGTGGCATAGCCAGAAAGCATGCCTCTGCAAAACTATTTTGTTAAAAAAAATTGCCACGAAATTCCCCAAACCGTCCTCTGATGTCACAATTCTGCCATCTTTTGTCCCATTTTAGGCCTAGGACAGGCTTTTTATAAAAGGAAATGACTTGGAAATCAACTTCCAGTTTACTTTGTCTTGCAAAAAAAATGGCTTCTCTTGGCCCAAAACATGACGAAACTGCATCCACATGTTGCAGAGGCATTTGGGGGCAAAAATTTTAAAAAAAACTGGACTCTGAAACGTCCATAAAAATGGTTCATAGACCACATTTTCCCCATCCTTAGCCTAAATATAGGATCATCCCCAAAGTGTACATGGAATGCCACTGCCTTCCAGAGCATTCCTGTTTATTTCACAGGGATGACCACATAGAGCTTTTTTTCTGCATTAAAATTAATGGCTCTGTGTGCTCTCAGTGGGCCAACTGTTGTCTGGATAGGTATCATCTGAACACTGAAAGATGCTGGACAGAGCAATGTAAGCATATGTATGGATTTTTAGAAAAAGAGGAAATATAGAAGATGATGACAAAAGTAATTACACATGTCCATTTCTCTACAGATAAGGTTTGGAAAAGACATGTGGGGAGGAAAGAAGGCATGACAAATGAAGTATCCTATCAATATTTTAAAAGCTAGTAAAGCAGCATGCAGGGCTTTGATGGATGACAAGGGATTCCTGGTGTCAGCTGGCTTTTCTAACAGATGTCTCTGGGAAATCTATCCAGTTGGGGGTCCTGCAACCTCTGGGAAAGCTATTAAAAGTGAAGAGATAAAACAAGGTGTGTTGTGGTGTTTTAACACCATCCTCCCACAAAATGCCTTGTAACAATTCCCATTGACGGTGCAGCGATTCCTTCTGGTGGACAGAACTGACTGGGTGTAAAGCATTCTCATGCTGTCTAATGCTCTTCTACTCAGACAACCTGGAGCTTACGGTTTTAAGCTGACATTTCTGATTCTTTGTGAATGAAAGCCTCAAGGAACCTTCTCCTCTGCTCACAGAAACAGATGTTACAAACTCACTAATCCACAGTTTGACCAGATTATTCTGCCAAATGAGATTATCAGTTGGGAGTGAAAACAAACTTATTTGACTGAAGAGAGCAGAAAGCAACAGCTTAACTCTGCACATTACCAGCAGTGGAGACATCAAGGCAAGACTTTGGGGAAAATATCCATGACCCCATCCAGCAGGTGAGAGCAAAAGCTCATATTTAGAAATGAAGTATCGTAGGTCCCCCATAACTGCATGACCAGTATAAGCAATTTCTGTTACCGACACAGTTCAAAAATGTGTACTTTGACTTTAATAGTAATAATAACAGGGTGACATTGGGCACATAACCACTCTTGGCCCCAGAAAACCCCATGATAGGTTTGCCTTAGGGTTGCCATAAAGTTGGAAACATCTTGAAGGCACACAAAAAAGTAATAAAATAGAAATTGAAGTAATAGAGCAAAATACAGTACAGTATATGCAGTATTACATGGAAAATGGCAGGGAATGTAAAAGGGAAACAAATGGTGCCCTGTTTGTTCGTGGAGTCACACTATCTCGTATAGTCCATGTAATCTCATGTTTGCTTGCTGTATATAGTGCTACGGTCCTCTCTCTACGTTCACAGATTTGACCTTTGCGAATTTGATTCTTCACAAAGTACGCGTGTGCCTCCCCTGCATTCTCCTCCTCCCGTTCCCTTGCATTTTGCCAGGCACAAAGAAGGAAGGCAAGCACCCAGACAAAACGCAAGGAGATGGCAGAGAGGCACATGTGTGTCTTCCTTCTCCCTTCTGGAGCTCTCCCTTCTCATCCCCTTGCCTATGGCCCCCAGTGCTATGAACTAGTGCCAAGGCAAAAGGCAAAGAAATAGGGGGAGGCACATGTAAGCCTTCCTTCCCCTGTGGAGCTCCCCCCTCCCATTCCCGTGCCTCTGGCCCCAGCACACAAAAGGCAAGGGAATGGGAGGGAGAACCTCAAAGGGTGAGAGGCAGAGGATCGTGGGTGGAATTATTCATGGTTTCTCCATTTTCACAAGGGTTGTGAAAGTGGAGGGAACACTGTACATGCATTCTAATAGGATCACAGTACAGTGTCGTTCTGCAAAATTCTTGTTCTTGCACAATAAAATCTTTGTCCTTATCCAGTACAGTCCATTGTAAAATCTTTCTGCTTGTGTTCTTATGTCGTTTGTGATGACCCGAAAGTACAACATTGGTGATGCTGGCAATCTTGATAAACCTAAAGCCATTTCAACACAAGGACACTCTTCTGCGTTGTTGCACTGCAATCCCGGTCAGGAAGGGAGTGCGTGAGCAATGCTCTGCACCTCACTGGCTTCCTGTTGAAGGGAGACCAATGGCCCTGCCTCTTCTTTCTGCAGCACAGCCAGGCCTTTCTATTGCTGCAATGCATAAGAAAGCATCGCCATTGCGTTTCTGTGGCTTCTGCACAGTCAGGAGCAGCAGGAGCACCAAGCAATCACAGGTGCAAAATGGATTTTTCCCATTTTGCAAGTTGCATGAGCGTGATCCTTGGTGACAAGATCGCAATGGGCCAGTGATGACATTGCGTGGAAGCATGATCTGCTGACCACTGCCATCCTGTTCCAAAAAGCAGCTTAGTCATGTCATGTGGAAATGGCCTAAGACAACCCATTGTTCATCTCATTCAAAAAAATAGCATTTGGTATTATCCACATTTTTCACTATCCATAGTAAGTCCCCAAACATTTCAGCTGCTGTTATGGGGACCTACTGTAATGCAAACCACCATCTAAAAGAGAAGGGCTATAAGATCTTTATAGTCTAAAATTACCCAATCAAGTCCATTGGTTACCTAAGTGGCCGATCAGGAATGGCCCAAGATATTTTGCAGTCCAGGTCAAAAAATAAAACGGCAACTATCCCCATCTCACCCACTCATCCACCCAGCAATCATCCATACAACAATCAGACTGGGCTGTGAATCTAATTTCAATAACACAACGGGGCAGAGTCCACCACTGCCCCGAAAGGCAGTAGGATAGGTTAGTAGTCACACGCAGCTGGCTGTGAGGCCCACATGCCTCTTTTGTTTCCCTGTCCTTGCATGTCTATTGGTTGAAGTGGCTGCCTGATTCTGTAGCAGGACTGAGCCGGCTTTACGTACCTATTTTCTCCATTGTCCTGAAGAGACGGAAGCAGGGGAGACTGAAGTTATTCTGTGTTGTTCTTTATGTGTTTTAGATAGGGGAGTATTGCTGAAGATGAAAGAGAGTGACTCACCTAGAGGCCCACTGTGAGCACCTGCGATTGATCTCCTGATGCTCATGATCTCAGTATTCTGTTCCTGGTCTTTAAAATAATAATAATAATTTCTACATGCCGCAAAAGTGGGGAGGCCTGGCCTGTTTGCTCTCTCTGCCACTGCTTTCATTTGGAACCCAGAGGAGGTAGAAGGAGCAAGAGAGAAAGCCCATCACTTCTTTCCCAACTTGTATCCCTGCTGCTGTTTTTTTAAAACAATTTTCATTTTATTTTAATGGTTGGTTTCATTACGTACTGCTGGTACTCTTAAAGATTTGTTGTTGTTTTTTCTCTCTCTCAGTGTTTTATTTTTACTAGGTCACATCTGTACACTGCACAGAACTTTTTTGTTACTGGCTGGCTTTAAAGTGTAATCGATAGACTGATAATTTCATTCCCACAAGAATGAATAATTTCAACAATTTTCTCCCCCATTCAGTGACATTTTGAAGGCTTCTGGGCAGCTTTTGAGCACTATTCATGATATTAGACTTTGGCTGGGAAAATCGATTTGTGAAAAATGCAGTGGTTTGGGGGTTTTTGGTTTGTTTTTTGGGGGGGTGTTTTTGTTTTGTTTTTTGTTTTTTTTATTTGCACAGGAAAACAGAAAGGGACAGAAAGTGTGTTTACTGCACAAAGGGCACTATTTTTGTCCAAGATAAACTGGTTCATGAGTATTTGTGGAAATTACACAAATATACCAATATCCAATCAGAAAATGTTTCCTGCGCAACAAAGTCTTTAAAAATGTTCAGGAATGTTTGTATCTTGTGCAGAAGTAATGCTTTTTTGCCCAGTAAATATGTTTTCTGTCCAAAAAATACACTTTCTTGCACAGATAAACCATGTATACCTTTGCACCGATCAATTTTCTCCAATAATGTCTCAAAGTGCAGGGGAAAAAATGTCCAGTCTGCTTCTCCTTGGCATGGTGATTCAACTGTTTGGACTTTTTTTTTTCCATCAAGAATGTGAATATTGACAAGCATTCTCCACCTCTCTTGTTGAGGCGACCAATAGAATTCCAGTCCTAATCTGTTAAAAAGGATGTAGGTATAAGCAACAAAGGGTTCCTTTTCCCCCAGTCCAGCTTAGTGTCTGACCTGTTTCATTTATATGTGCGAAGGAATTACTTTTCATGTAGGATTATAGAAAAGCTATTCATTTTAAAAGAGAAGGAAACTAAATTGACAACCATATTTGCTTAGAATTATCATTAGCCTGCAAATGTTATTTAAAAATGGGGCAAGTGCTAGGTTTGCCAAATATCTACATATTTACCCCTCTATCTATATTTAAATGGCTCCCCTTGGAAGTGATTAAAATGCAATCTAGCAAGTCAGGGCTGCCAGGTTAAAATATGAAGGGTTATGAGAAGAGCAGATGGAGAACAGTTAGCTGGCAGAATATGAAGTTTCTGGACTTCAGCCCCCAAAGGTGGTTTTTCAGTCAAGCCAATCAAAGAGTTGTTGATTAGAAAAGATGGGAAAGAGGATCGCTGGCTGTACAAGAAGCTGTTATAAATCATGGGATATCTCAAAAAACTTGCATCTTTGTCCAAACGGAAAGCAGTAGGAAAAATTTAGAAACTAGTCAGCCTTGAATATAACCTTAATGAAAATCACCTATTTATATTGCTGCATTATTTAAATTCCTAGTGATTTCAATCAATTGCTTATATCAGTGATTCAAACCACCTTATTGTAATCAATCCACCTTGGCTGGGTGGCAACCAAGGAAGACAATGTAATTGATTTGAGCTCCAGTTATGAAAAATAACTCATGCTTTGCATACAGGACTACTGTGCCTCTTTTGTTGATGTATATCAGTAGATGTCACTGCTACCCACTGGATTATGCTAATGATAACCCTCCCCAAGCCACTCCACTTATTTATGGTGTCATTTTCAATGCTCCTGCCATTTAAGAAAAGGAGGAGTTGCCTGATTTTTATTTAGTTCCATCCATACAGCATTTGTACCTCTATCCTCTCTGCTCATTTTTGCAAACTCAGAATCATTCCCTATATAAACTGAGGAACTTTTTCTACATGTGGGGACTAGAATATCACTTGCTGTGACCATATCTTCTTTCGCTCCTTAGGGAAAACTTTCTATCTTCAAAGGCCCTTTGAAGAAGATGAAGGCATGAAAGCACGGTGGGCTTTCTGTTAACTGTATTATGCTGACCTATGAAGCTGCCTTCTTATTTAGACCTCTTGAAACCTTTGGTCTGACCCAGCAGGACTCTTCTTACATTCTTATGGCTCAAAACAGTTGACTGAACTATATTATATTTGGCTAAAATATCATCTCTTGTGATCCAGGTCATGGACACTAGTCTCAGCTCAAAGAAAGGGTGAGAAGTACTCCCAAGATGCTGAGATTAGTCTTGGACAACAATAGACTTCAGTGAACAAGCATTTTATGTACTTCCTCAGGATTCTCCACTCAGAAGAATAATTGTGTATGGTGTTCATGGAATGGCCAACCCCACATTTGAGAAGGTTCCCAGACAAGTGCCCTCTATCAACCGGAACCAATACCAGGTCAGCAACCCAAGCTGAGAGATAGAGCCCAGACCAAAATTAGCCTCTTCATTTATATTCCTCTTTACCCCAAAGCCAGGACTCAGAAACAAATGCAACAGAGTTAAAACATATGAAAGATCAACATTACAATGATATTGTTCGTCACATTAAAACCAATTCAACCCATATGATTAAAAATGATTTTTAAAAAGCAGCTAAAGAAGCAGTGCAGTTAAAACAGTACAGCAATTGCTTAAAAGCTGTGGCCAAAATCCTGTCGGGCAATTATGGCCATTTCTGCACTGGATTGTTATAGTGCTATTATTCCACTTTCAACACCCTATGGAATCCTGGGCTTTGCAGTTTAGGGAGGTGCCTCAAGGTCTAGTGAGGAAATGGCCTATGAATACATAACCTACAAGTATGCATTTGTAACTGCTATGTATTCATTATTCCTACATAGTGCCTACAGAAAGTCCTGCAAACCCCACTTATCAATAAGCAACTGCTGGGATCAATGGGGGCCCAGTCCCCTGTCAATCAAGAAGTGGCTGCCTGATGTTTCCACCCCTTTTGTGAAAGAGATCTCTGGCACAAGGGGGATTCATGATAGGGGTCCTTTTTCTGCCTGTCATTCCAGAAATCACACATTGGAGCCTCTTCACAATTGTTGGGAACTGACCACCATTGATCCCAGCAGCTGCTTACTAGTAAGTGGGGTTTTCATACAGGATTCCACTGTAAGTCTTTGAAACCATCAGTCTTCAATAGGCTATTATGGCTGAGAAGAGATGAACTACTATCATCTAAACCTAACACACTGTCCATAGGGTCATTCACTCTTTAAGCTTCCACCATTGCAGCAACATGCGAACTCTCAGACCAGCAGAAGAGGTGGTGGTTGCACAGCCTCACACTGTAGTGTCATCTATGGTTCCTATGACCCCAAAAGGTGTGTCCCATTCACTGGGAGGGGTGAATGTGCAAGGTATCCTTCCAGTTCACCATCTGTGACTCTGGGGTGATCATCCTTGTGAGGTTCATCCTTGTGAGGCAATGATGCCAAGTAAATCTTGGAAGAGTTCCTTTTTTGATGCCAACCAATCTTTTCCAAGCTCAGGGATGAGACTATCTAGTCATTTCCCTACAAATGTGTAGAATTGTTCCCGCACTAACCCCAACGTTCATTGCATTCATTGCAACACAGGGACTTGTTAATATCTTGCTCTGGAGCTGAGGAAATCTGCCTATTAAAATACTTGGGCTGACACATACTTCCAAGACACAAGACCTTACTTGTGTATTATTTCATGCAAATAATTCTGATAGGATTTTTCAGCATGTGCTCTGCAATCTGTTTATATCTGAAGGCAAGGAGGGGTAGGGAATGAGCATCTCAGTCTTTCCAACTTCTTCTAGAAATACAAGGCTTCACTGCCTGACTGTGAGCAGCAGATGGTGCCCAAGAGCAAGGTCCAGGTTTGACAGGCACAACCTGCAGCTAGAGGGTTTGGAAGATGGAAGGGGAGCTCCAGACGAACAGTTGTCCAGAACTTGGAGAAGAGAGGGCAATGGGACTAGAATCAAGAAGGTGAATGTGTGCATCCCTTCATTTCAAAAAGAGAAAGGGAGAGGCTATGCTGAAGGGAAAGCCTTGAAATGGAGGCTGCACATGAGCTTTCACATTGCTAACAAACAAGCCCTCTGTTTAGGTTCCTGGTCAGTCTAGTGCTGAATAAAAGCAGATATTCTTTGGCAATTATCAGGAAGTATAGAACACTACTGCACAATTTTCTAGACAAGATTAACCATGCATTTGGAATTTGTGAATGTTCAGCTAAGAGAGGAGCAGGAGGGAGAAAACTGATTCCAAAATTTTCTTTCATATTGAGACAATGAAGAAGTGTGGGTGGGGTTTGAGTCTGATACTGACTTCACAAAGAAGTTCAGGCATTCAGTACCACTTCTGGCTGCACTGTGATTAACCAGTAAGCCCAGCTTAACCTGGATGCTACCAATGGCAGCTCACTGAGGGAGCTCTCCTCCACTACTCAGTCCGCAAGCTGCCTCTGGATGCCACTGATGTCAATATTTTAGTACATCTCAGTAGCTGTACCTTTAATGGTTTGATTTATGGCGATTGTCAGGTTGCTGTGTATCAAACCTCTGCATATTGAACCTTGGAAAAGTTAATTTGGTGGACAACAGTGGTAGGAGAATTTGGGAAGTTAAGATAATAAAGATAAAGTTCATCATTTCAGGTCGTTTCTGCCCTTTCCAAAACCTCTCCCTGCCCCGGATCTGTCAAACCCCTGGAGAGACTGCATCTGCTGCTGCTGCTTACTAGTGAGAACTGGGAAGCATTTTAGACAGTGAAGGTGCAGTTGCTCTGGGCTCTGAGAGAAGAGAAATGACAGTGCACCCTGTCTGTGAGAGCAGCTTTACCTCTTCCCCTTCCAAGCCAAGACCTGCTACTTCTTTGTCATTTTAACCTAAACCCAGAGTGTTTTCATTGTCCCACTGATAGCCTCTACTAGTTGAAGTAATAGCCAACTTTTATTTTCTTCAAATTCTGTGTGTGGAATGCAAGGGGGAGCATTTTATCCTTTATTTCAAGCCACAAAAGGCCTTGTGCCACTCCTGCTCTCACAAGTGTTTGTCAGGGTCCTCTCAGGGGCACTGGAGACACAAGACCACTTTGGTCTCAGGCAACAGAGTGTGCTTCCTGTACCTTGGGTAAAATCCTTGGCATTCATGCACTCAAAAGGAAAAAAACAGTTTATACACAAAAGACCAAAGTATTAACTTATCTCCACAGTTTTCTGAGTCCACTGCAATGTTCTTATTTGAATCTTCATATATTCATTCACTCCGGGTGGTTTACAATTTAAAACAAGTAAAATGGAAATAAAACCACATGAAGGAGTATCACATACCATCCAATATTTCAAAGATAAAAACAGGATATGTGTGGCCAAGCAACCTCAGTGTGTGGTTAAGATGGGAAAAGTTGTTAATGAGGAAAAATGGACAAGCTGGGAGAGTTTGTGGAAGTTTGCTTTTGCCTGAGGCTACTGGGAAGGACAAAATTCCTTCCTCTCCTCTCCTCTCCCCACTGTTTAGTTGTGTGTAAGCTACTTTTGCATTTTGAGCTCAGTGTGCACCAATTGAAGTAAGCCAGAATGAAGGGGGGAGGTAGAATGAGAAGAAAGAAACTGGAGCATTTTAAAAGCAGCTAAAAAAGTGGGAAGACAGAGGATTAGTCTGGGCAGGCCCTGCCAAATTTGGAGAGTTGGGAGTATGGTATTACTAAAATGTAAGTCAACCATCAATAACATTAAACACATTTTAACATGTATTGAAAAGGATAAGAAAATAGTTTTAAAACAGTATTGATCACTTCATGTGGGGGAAAAAGTTCTTTCTTTGAAGACAATCAGTTCTTGAATGCTTGCCAGCATACAAAAGAAAATCTTTGCCTGCTGATGGAAGGACAGCAAGGAGAGAGCCATTCTAGTCTACCTAGGAAGAGAGCACCAAAGCCTAGAGAGAGGTACTATGAAGACCCTCTTTCATGTCCCTACTTTCAGATAGGCTTCTAAGGGTGGTGGGACTGAGAGGAAGGCCTCTCCCAAAGTCCTCAGGGCCTGGACAGGTTTGCGTGGGAGAATACAACCTGGATATCCTAGACCTAAGCTTTATAGGATGAGATCAGCAGTTTCAACTGTTCCTGGAAACAGACCAAAAGTTAGTGGAGCTATTGTACTAAGGGAGTTGCATTCTCCCTGTAACCAGCCAGTTATCTCCACATTTGATCGTATATTTATAGTTAACAAAGTAGATGTGTTTTAGATTGTACTTCCCTAACAAAGAACTTAGTTTCAGAAGCAGAAATCATATAGAAAGAAATAATGCCACCAAAAAAAAAGCAGTTCAACATGTTTCAGCATACCTAACAGCATGCACATGTAATGTGAAAAAAGCATGTAAGTTAAGCCTAGCATAAGCAAGCATGTAAATTAAGCTAAGTATATAAGTTTAACCTAAACCAAAATTTGTTAAGCCTTCTAGAGACCCCTTGTTTACCAAAGACATGCTATTGCAAACTGACATTGAAAATCTGTATTTCCCCAGCCATCCTTCATCATTTTCCCCATGCTGATTTTGCTACCAAACTTCCAGCTACACAGAGATTGAAGGGGGAGGGGGGGCAAATGTAAAAAGACTTTTGTAAAATGTAAAAAGACTTTTGTAAAAAGAAATCTTGTTGTCAGGTTTTTTTCCCCCAAGATATGCCTATGCTATCACCTCATGATGCATATGGACTTTGTACATACCATGCATAAGTATACAGCTCACCAACACAGTAATTTCCTCCCTCTGAGCTGTGCCTTCTCCACATGGTATCAAGGAAGATAACGCTCAGTTGAGAAAGAGGATTTAAGTAAGACAATAGTCTGGCAGGTCTTACGTTTGGCTCTGTAGCCACATAATTATGTCACAAAGAACAGGCTCATCTTCCTTCCTCTGGTAAACTAGAACACCGATTATGTAGCAAAAATAATCCAACTTCCTTCAGCTTCTGATACTGTATCTGTATGCATCTATTATCTGCCTTCTTACATTTGCTTTTACTCTTTCCTCTACTGTATTTGTTACAATATCCAAGGCTGCCCCTAAAGTTGCAGTCTAAAAGATGAAGTGAAGAGAAAAGCTATTCAATGTTAGAAACATTTGTGTATCTTTTGGAAGTGATGACTATCAGAATTCCTGAATGGATCAACACAACAGTGTTCTCTGTGATTTTGTACACTAAACAATAAGGATAGGTAAATTAAGAATATTTTAGAAACAGCAAATTGAGCTTACCAGTGTACTCCTAATTATTGTTCTTGTTTTTTAATACTTATATTTTGTGAGCTGCTTTGCATATCACCCTGTTTGGCGATAAAACAGAAAAACTGAATAAAAATTTTAAAAATAACAAATGATATTCACTGTGTAAACCCCCCCCCCCCAAAAGCAAATAATAAATCAATGACTTGGCAAGATGCTGAAGTAGCACGAGAATCTTTAAAACCTACAAGTACTGTGAACCTCTGAAAGCCTTCAAGCCATCAGAAGCGCCTAAACCCTTGTTTTTTTAAAAGGCCTTGGACAATTATTTTGAACCAAATAAAATACAGAAAGGGCACAAGCTCAGGGAAAGAGTTACCATTATGTTAAAAAATAGAACATAAGAATTAATTAAAGCATTGGGATTGTGTATAAAATATGGGAGCCATACGATGAGGGGAGGACACATACATTAAGACAATTGGCCAGAATCCTATTGGGTAGTTATAAATGCATAATGGGAAGTTACACATTTGTAACTGTTTCATATTCACAATCCCTATGCATCCCGTCATTTAGGGGCTACACGGGGATTCTATAAGCCTTCCAATCGCTACTTACCAGTCAGCACCCACTGACTGTTCCTCTGTCACTCAAGAAGAGGCTGGCTGTCACCCTCACCCATCCTCATGGGAGCAATCTCTGTTGCAAGGGGGAGTTGCAGGAGGGACCCTGCTTCTGCCTGTTGCAAAGAAGATTGCTCCCACGAGCGGGTGGGAATGTAGTCAGCCACTTTCTGGGCAGCAGGGGAACAGACACTCATTGAGCACAGCAGCTGCTGACTTGCAGGTGTGGGCTGGGGATGTTGGGCCAGGATTCACTGTGTAGCTGGTTAACTATTGTGATTATTAGGAGCAGGAGTAAGTACTAGAAAGCACATGTAATAAATCAGCAGGAAAAAAAGGACACTAGGCTCCATGTTCTTATGGATAGTCCAAGTTTATTCTTTAAAAAGGCCACTTTTTAAAGAATAAACTTGGAGCCCAGTCTCCCTTTTTCTGCTGATGTGTTGCAATATAATACAAATAGGATTCTGGCTGTCTTCTCCAAGCTGGTATCCTCCAGATTTGTTAGACTATAGCTCTCATCATCCTACAACCAACAACTTGAGAAAAAAAAATTGGCAAAGCTCTAGGAGACAAATATACAATACTTTGCATTTAATGCAAATAACCCAAACACTTTTTTTAAAAAAGAATTCAGGAGTTGCATATCTATCATTCAAGACAACATAGTGAAAGGTGGGGAAAAGCCTTCCATTTGATGTGAGTGGTTAGTAGATATTGATTCAGCCTCCGTTCCTCTTCTGAATCTTGGTCAGTGTCCCAGGCTTCATATGTGAAAGGACACTCGGAAGAACATTAATTGGATTTAAGATATAAATACCTCCCTATGACATCGCTTTGCTGACCCCAGGAACATGAATAACAAGCGCACCAGCATACATTATCTGAGATAAAATAAATTTAATTAATAAAGTTATATTAGAGAGTTGGACAGCCAAATAGTCATTTGGAATTATACTAATGCCACTCTGAAGAAAGCCATAAGGAGGTTTAGTGGTGACCCAACAACCTAATCTCAGGGTTAACAGGATCACATTCCAAAAGCAAACAGAAGTGGAGAAATAAAATCAGTCTGCAGATATGTATAAGCTTTTGGCATGCTTAGAAGAATAAGGAGCCACAGTTTATTGCATGAAAAATTAAAAACACCAAATGCTATTTTATATGAAGAAACAGAATGCTGGGTAGCCAGAATCTGAAAAATTAAAGTGAAGCTTGTTTCACACAAACCTTTGATGGATGAAATGTTTAGTGTAATCTCCTCCTGCAGGTCTGTAATTCTTAACTCGGGGTTCGCTGAAGTTGAAAACATCTACAGGGTCCATAGAAGAGACTCCAGAGGGTCCACAAACTGAATGCAAAATGTTTTTTTTTCTTCAATTTACTCTTTATTCATGTAACATTCCAGTAAATTTTAGATAAAAATTTAAACTATTTAAATGTTCTATGTGGAGGAAATGCATTTTCAGTACAATAAAATAAAATGCATGCAAAATTTAGCGGGTCCATGTTTATGTGTCTTTTTCAGGGGAGGTAATCCATACATTTCTTCAGATTCTACAAGCTTCTGTGAGCCAAAAAAGAAAAGGTGAAGAACCACTACTCCAGACTCAGAGTCTTAAATGTGCTGGCAGGAAGGGGGAAAAAAAACATATTTCATATAAAGCTAAAGATGAGTAACATTCCCCATTTGACGTTTGCAAAAATGTGCAAAAATTAAAAAGAAAAAGAAAAAGAGGGGGTGTACTAAGGCCAAAGTCCAGAATCTTCTGTGACTTCTCAAGGCCACAGACAAAGAGACAGTTGGTCCAGGGGAAGAGCAAGGAACATAGCGTCAGCATTATATGGCATTCCAGAGAGCAACACAGGACATCAGGCCAAAAAAGATTTCTTATGAACTCTTCTCTATGTTGACAGGTCTCAGTGATTCACTCTGTCACTCACACAACAGCTATTAAACTGATCAGAGACAGATGGTAAACGGAAATCTCACAGGCCAGCCCTGCAAGGGTTGGAATTGTGTGGCCCCACAGATGATGTTGAACTGTTGTACTCAGCAACCAACAGTAAGGAATACTGGGAGGTATGATTCAGGAACATCAGGAGACCAGACAATTCCCACCCCTAGGCAGTGGGGGACTGCCTGGTATAGCTAGTTGAGCAGCAAAATGTTAATTGAAATTATTATCATAATATTTTTTTTTCTGCCAATAGAGGAAGAGATCCAGCGTGATGTATTGGTTTGAGCAGTGGATAATGACTCTGGAGACCAGGGTTTGAATCCCTGCTTGGCCATGGAAACTGACTGGCTGCCCTTAGTTGAGTTACACTCTGTCTGGCTTGGAGGAAGGCAATGCAACACCTCTCTGAACAAATCTTGCTAAAAAACCCTGTGATAGGTTTGCCTTAGGGTTGCCATAAGTCAGAAACGACTTGAAGGCACGTAATAATAAGAGTAGAGAAAGAAGTGCCTGTGGGACTTTCTGTCTCAGGGTCAAACCACATGCTATATAATGTGAGGTAAACCATTACCTTTATTTTACTGTAAAATAAGTTTGCACATTTCCAGTCTATATTGGAACCTGTGTGTAAACCTCCCCCAATCTGGTTTCTGACCCAAAATTCACACACCAGAGGATTTTGTCTATTTTCAGCCTGGGAAGAGTAGATAAAAATAAAACAGGGTTAATTTTTAGATTTGTTCCACTATTATTTATTGGTCCCATTGCGAAACAGGGAGGCATATACTCGCTTTAGAGTAAATAAAGTGATATTTGGCAACACAGTAGGGTCTGGATTCTATCGACTCATCCCAGCTACCACAGACATATTGAGTCAATAGTTGAATGGTTAGTGAACATGTAGGTAAACTCCATTCATTCAGAGTCCATTCTAGTTGAGATTTACAATATGATTTAGCTGTAAGTATTTAACATAGTGTGCAGGTTGTTGTGGGCCCACCATTTGCTGTTTCATTCCAGCCGTATTACTAACAAACCAGGCTGGAAAATGAGGCATCTTCTTAATACACAACTGAAAACGAAAATCAGGATGCAAAATATGCCTTAGCTTACAACACAATATATGACATCAGAACAAGATATGTCATAACACACTTTGCTAATAGGTAGGTATGGAGAAGGGATGTGAAGTAACACCCAGGAAGCAAGTGTGCATGTGTAAACAGAGGCACATGTCTGTGTATTTACTCATGATCCTGCTTGCCTTTCCCAGCAAGAAGACAGAATACTTCACACCACATAGAAGTCTCACTTCCTTTGTCCAGTCTTATGTTCCCAAAGGGTGTCAGAAAGAATGCTAGAATGAGAAGCTTGTGAGAGCCAATGTAGTGTAGTGGTTTGAGCACTGGACTACAACCCCGGAGACCAGAGTTTGATTCCCTACTCAGCCATGGAAACCCAGTGGGTGATCTTGTGCACATCACACACTCTCAGCTCTGGAAAAACTCCATGATAGGGTCACCTTAGTGTTGCCATAAGATGGAAATGACTTGAAGGCGTACAACAAAAATAAGGGGCAGGAGGAATTGTTTTCTTGGCAATTGTCTGTTATTGGTCTTATTTACATTCACTTTATTTGGTGGAAGACATAGACAGACAGATTATACAGACAAGAGTATAGCGGTAAGATGAAATTCCCACAACTGCTAAGAGTACAGAGAATATCCTTCTGCTAGTTCTACAGTTTAGGCTGACATGGTAATGTCATGCCATTTCAAATTGTCAGTAGGATACTTTAAGGAAGAAATATTGACATGGAGTTTTTTGAGCTAGAAGTTAGAAAGAATCTCATGAAGAGACAGTGGCTGACAGTGCAATCCTATGCACTTCTACCCAAGTGTAACCCCCACTGAACTCAGTAGGGCTTACACTAAAGGGAAGTGGATGCAGCATTGCAGCCTGTTACACTGTGCTGGTAGTACTGTCCATGGCGTGAAGTAAAGTCTGCTTCTGAGTAATATGGGATTTATATGGGAATGAGGGCAAGAAAGATTTTGTAATTAAAATCACAAAAGAGCTGAGGGAGATAGCGGCCTTAGTCCTAATGGTAGTCTCACCGAAAGTAGACCCATTAAATCAATAGGATTTACCCAAGTGTTGACTGTTAACCCAAGATGTCGATGTCTCAGGGACTCACCCACAATGCCAGTACCTCCATGCAACAATGGGGAATTGATTAGCTCAATTAGGAGGCCTGCAAGATGGGGGATAACCTAACAAGATCTTCCACCAATGTTTACAGGATCCTTACAGGAAAGAACCAGCTAGAGATTCCAAATAAACTAGAATGTATTTCATTGCAAAAGGTTCAATCATGTACATAAAAGATCCAAGCACTCACACACTTGCACAAGAGCTAACCAAAGGATAAAGAGAGGAAAGTTGTTGATAGCAGAGTTTCAAGGAATGGGCAATAATTACCAATCTGGAGAGCAGCAAAGAAAGCAGCTATGTGGCTTAGACTTGCACCTAAGGACAGTACTCATTCTGGAATCAAAGCAATAGCATGGTGTTCAGCAAGCAACATACTGCATCTGACTGCTCAAAACAGAGGGTTTTTATACGCAAAATCTCCCTGGAGTACAGGGGTGTGAATGGCTCTCTCACTGAGCAAACAATGGAGGTTGCAACATGAACAATGGGATCTGGATGGAGTTAATGGTCTCAGTGTTAAGTGACAAAGAGTAATAGCTCTATAATGGTGGACACGTAAAGGAACAATGCAGGGAAATGTCCAGGTGCTAGGAAGAAGGGCTGAAAAAAATCAGTTGTTTGGTGGGAACTTCCCCTTGCTATTGTGTGTTGGCAGAGATATCTTATCTCTGGAGCCTGACAATGACCTTGGTTATGCCTAGAGGGGATCTTCTGGTCTAATTTGCAGCACACGTGTTCAACCAGTAATTTTCCTCTGCTCAGCCTGGCCTTACAGTCATCTTGGATCCATTTTATATCAATGCCAGTTAATGTATCTTGCCAACTAAATATTTCACCAATTAAACCATATCTGGGGGGTGTGCGAGCTGGTAAAAACTCTCTCTTAAACTACTGGTTCAATGGGTCTACTGTAGTTAAAACTACCAGGAGGCTGTATGCTATTCAGTTACAACAGAATAATTAAAGGGGGGGTCAGTACAATTTTATACATTTCAACTCAGAATTAAGCCTCAATGAGGCCAATGGAGCTTATTCCCAGGTAAGCAAGTAGCCTCAATAATCTTTTATGATTATTTACATGTGTACAGTTAGGCCACAAATGTTGCTCTGGCAACGTACAACATTTTCTCTTTGTGTCCTTTGTTATTCTTGTGACTGCACATTAGCATTGCTCATCTGGAATGTCACATAACCATCCAATAAAGGCTAATAAAAATCCCCTCTCTGCTGCAAGAGATGAGTAAATAGCAGTTGAAGTAGTCTTCAAATGCTTGGTGGAAACAGTTTCGGGTTCATTAGCTTTCTTATATTCATAAACATCTCTTGAAATGATACTGCTTTGTCTGGAGGACTTGTAAAAAAAAACCACACAAAATCTGTGCAAATAACCATGTAAGTGTTTTCGCTACAGACAACACTGGCAGCCAGCATGACCTGTAGGTAACCCTCCTTGATTTCAGTGATACTACTTCCATTGAGTAAGGGTGCATGGAACTGTAACTTGAATTAGGCCATCTGCTAAATCCACATTGCTGAATATCCGTTTCCAAAACTGTAAAGGACATTCTTGACAGTTGTCGTTTAAAATCTGACACAACACTCCCAGTTATTCACTTAGCTGTCACGTAGCCCTTTCATCTTCACAGTAGACTTGCCACGTTGTTTACCAGAACAGCTTCAGTTTGGTTAACACACACAATGTGGTGATGGGGAAAATATCAGCTGTTGAATATCTCTGCCAGTTGCAAAATTATTAAGAGCACAAAAGCTGAGAAAAGGTGACAACTCAACTCTATATTTGATGGTTCTCTCCAATCAACATGTTATTAGGCATTAGCTGATAACAGTTATGCACTGAAAAGTCTCTTCCCATACCTTCTTGCAGTAACTTCATGCAAGAAAAATGAAAGGTAACTGTGTTAATCTCTTGAAGCTTATTATTCAAGCTTCAGCAGTTCAGTGTGACTCAGGATGTTGATAAGGAGCAATAATTAATAACAATCCCTGTTAAGGAACAGAAATGTGCCTATATGATTGCCTTTGGCAACTGTGTGAATGTTGGTTTCCATCCTCATGCTCTGCAACAGCTGAACCAACAGGTGAGAAAGATAAAATAGCATTAAAAATTCTATTACTAAGTGTTGTTTTCCAGTCATCCTTTTGAAGATGTTGCATCATATCCAGAAAAGCCTTATTCAGATGTTCTTGTGGTAGGTATAATGAATACACCTGAGAGGACACCATGTGTGTTGTGGATGAACTTCTTCAGTGGAGAGGTTTTTTTTTTGGAGCTTGGGAAAAGTTTTTTGGAATGTGACATTCAGAATATCCCAACTAGCATGGCCGTGATGCTTGGCAGATTCTGAGAGTTGTAATCCAAGAAAGCAACTTTCTCAAGACCATGTTTTTTCTCTACACATTGTAATATTTATTGTCATTTAGATCTAAAGTTGTCTGAGCAGTCTGGAATAATAGGAAATGTTCTCATCTCCCCCTTCCCATATAGAAGATGACCCTCAACATGTGGAGGGTGACCAGAGGGCAGGCAAAGCTAGTAGGCTTTAGTCCTGATGCACAGTACATGAGCATGTTTTCCCAATCTTCCACACTGTTTTGTATTTTATGTAGACCTATACTCTGCTGACTCATAAATAATACCATTAGATGGCCAGATGGTCATAATGAAATTATTTAACTCTTGTTCATCTCTGAGTTAGACCAAGTAATGAGGGAAATGACCCTTATATTAGTCTCTCCCGCTGATTGAGAACTCCGCCTGTCAATTTAGGAATGACTGCTGTAACCTCCAGAGGGAGAGAGGAAATTCAAAGAAAGAACATTGTTCTTAGATGCTCTGATGAGGAAAGGTTTCTACAGACTGTTGACAAAAACACCCCCAGATGTGCCTCAAGATACTTTTGATATACTGCTGCTTAATAAATAAGAATTACAGGAAGACCTCAGTTAACAAGGCCTCCAACAAATAAGCTCCTTTTTTTACAAAGTCTCTATCCGGATAGTTTTTAGCAGCATTGGCATTGGGAGATGGTGAAGGAGAGCTGAAAAAAACAGTCTTCAGTGTCAGATTGCAGCAGCGTGTTTGCAATAAAAAATATAATATAACTTGAGCTGGGAAAGAATGGGATTTCTACTCTAGCCTATCCTTCTGTAGCTGTGTGTGCCTGCCTAGAGCAGGCAAGTTAAATAGCAGCTGTCTCCAGAATTCCTTACTGAGCATGTGGGAACAACAAAACAGAGAGAAAAGGGAAGAGCAAATAAGCCTACCTCATGAATTGACCCTAGATACACTTTGGAAGTATCTCTCAGCCTCCAAAAACTTCAAATTGATTTTGTTTACTTATACAAAGCTTACCTGACCTGGTTATTTCATTTCATGTGCACATATTGTTTGTTTTCTATAAAAAGTTTGCTTAAACATATTGAGCAGCTCTGTTTGTGGTCCAGAAACCTTTCACTGGCTATAGTGACTAGGGCTGATGGAGTTGCAGCTCAATATCAGGAAGGCCACACATTGCCCCCTTCAGACTTAAAGGAGGGGTGGGCAATTTGCCAGCCCTGAAGCAAATAGATATTGACCTGAACCCTATCAATAGTCCCAACTGCAGTGGACTCATTGAATTATTGGGATTAATGCAAGTATTGGCTCACCATTCAGCTTTTGATTCAATGGGTCTACACTGGTGGACACTACCAGTAGGATTCAGTGTGTAGTTGGATGAAGAAATGAGTCTCTCACTTTCTGATATGTTGGGAATAGCACATACCTTTTCACGTTATGCAGACACTTTTGAACTTCAGCTCAAACTGGGCTCATCTAGGCATGCACTAAAGCTCTGAAATGTACATTCTGAGCATGCTGTGAATGGGCAATGTCCAGGTGAGAAGTGCTCTGCATGAAGTAATCAATCCTGTTACTACATAAATTGTCACAGGCCACATTTCCCCTTATTCCTGTTGTTGCTAAATGTCATCAAGCCATCTTCAACTTATGGTGACCCGATGAAAGAGATAGGAAAGGTAAAAATGGTAGTGTGTCCAGCACAAGTGGGAAGAATGGCCAGACACAATAAATCCTAACCAAGGTCTGACAAAATACTTTGGGGGACTAGCCCCCCCCGTCTGTCAGTGGCCATGTCATTTGTGGCATATTGGGAGTTGTAGTCCAAAAAATCAATATTCTATGCTCTTTTTCTAAGTACCTTCAGGTGATGGTCAGTTAGGAGATGCGTGGCAATAAATGTAGGTTTGTGTGTGAGAGCACACATATGTAGGGCAAAATCATGGCTACAGGCAAGATGTTAAATGCAAATGATCAGATCCTACTTTTATCAGTCTGTACATCTCCATTCCATGATATGGTATAATTGGGAAATATAATTTAATTGGCATAAAATATAAATTATACATTGACGTGACTATAAAGCTATGCTGACAAAGAGGACTGGCTGAACATGTACAATGCAAAAGAAGGTCAGATGGGACCTCAGGGCATGGAGAGGTCATAGTCAGAGGCCTTTTTCGCACTTGGCGAAGAAATCGCCCCGTGCCAGTACTCACCAGACCGGAGTGCTCCATCGGCGGGTCCAGGCTGGTCCGGTGCAGTGCGTGGCCGCGCTCCACACTGCTCCGGGGGTGAAAATGGCAGCTTCCGGTTGGTGGAGGCTCTCCAACTGGTGAAGCTTGCCAACCTAAAGCCCGCCCCACTGGTGCGAGCCTGCAAATCTGCACCGGAGCGCGGCCACGGAGTGGTGCGCTCCATGCTTTTGAAAGACCTGTTTTAAGCGGTCTTTCAAAAGCATGGAGAACGACCACTTTGGGTCGTTCCGGAGCGGGCTGAAGTCCGGAACTACACCAAGTAGTCCGGACCCAGTCCGCTCCCAAGTGCAAACATCCTCCCTGGAGGACGCTCTGCACCGTTCTAAAAACAAACTGTGGAAAAGGCCAGAGAAACTCCAGTGATAATAGACTTGCAAATGCCCCTCAATGACTTGACCTTTGGAAACAATAGCACCCCAAACAGCCACAACTGACCAACTGGTTGTCTTCAACTCACCTTCCCTTCCTGCTGAAACTTTCCTGTATTTCCTCACCTGCCCAGTCATTAAGGAACTATTACAATTCCTATCAGTTCTTTGTCACCTAATGCTAAGACCATTAACTCATTCCATACGCCATTGTTTGCTTTGCCAGAGAGACATTAACACCTTCCCCGTCAGGGTGGAAGCAGGGTATTTAAACTCTGGTTCTGAACCAGGTAACTTGTAGTACTCTGGACATAGGCTGTCTGTCTGCTACTCCTATTCATGTTCTTGTACTACCCTTGGATCCTTAGTCTGAGCAACATCACTAGTCTCTTCTCTTCAGAATAGGTAAATATCACCCATGTCCCCCTAACTTCACTATCCAATTTTCCCTCTCTTTTCCCTTCAGTTAAGGTATTTCTAACAAGTATTACCTATGAGAAAACAAAATCCCGAGCAACACTGGGTATATATGCTAGTTAGATATAAAAGGTAGATTTGGTTACCATAAATTTAATAGGACAGAATGAAGAAGGAACAGATACAGAGGTGGAAAAAAATCTTCTACATGTGTTTTTAACTTCCTTTCGCCTGATCTGGAACTTGTCATTTACTGACAATGCCATATGCTCCAACCATCCTAATTTGGCAGAGACAGCCTTGATTAATCCTCTCTCATCCCACTTTACAGCTGCTTTTAAACTGTCACAGCTTCTCTCTTCTCCTCCCACTTTCTCCTTTTGTCCTCAGATTACTTCAATTGCTGCAAACTGAGTTCCAAGTTCAAAAGTAGTTCTCATTCAGTTAACTCAGCAGCAGGGAGAGAAGAGGAAGGGACATAATCTTGCCTATCCCAGTAAACTTGGGGGAAAAGTAAACTACTGCAGCCTCTCCTACCTTGTTTGTTCTTCCTTTCGTCATCTTGGCCACACTCTGATGTTGCCGGGCTAGATGTGTCTTGGTGTTCCTTTGTGCAGTGGTGGAGCTTGGAGTGTGGGAAGGGGTGGTGGGAAGGGGCGGAGCTACAGTGTCTGGGGGGGCTGTGGTGCATGGGGGCGGGGCCAGGGCATGCAGGGCATGGCTATGAGCTGGGATTGTTGGGGATGATAGGAGTTTCAGCCCCACGGAAACGCAGCGGAAAAGCTAGAGTTCAGCGAGCCAACAGCAGCAGCCTTGTTCCCCAGTAAGGATACTCACACACAGAGGAGTTTCTTCCAAAACAGGAGGCACTTTATCTTGCAGCAAAGTTCCGTTATGTACAAAACATAGGACAGATGGACAAAGGCTTGCGCCAGACGCCGGTTTGGTCAACAGATGAATACATGCTGGCGTTGCTTTGTTATATACATATCTACAACCAATCAGGTAGAGGTTTGCACACCCCCCTCTACCATCTGCACACGACCCCAGTTTCTTTATGCAACCTTGCAATTACCCACAGCTGGGGCGTGATGCAACATCTTTGCAGTGGGCTGATCATTTTCCCAGGGTTCCCTGCCTGGAATCTCTGACAGGGATGCCCCCAAAACATTGCTCCCTGGGGCAAAGCGCCCACCCGCCCCCACCCATTCCTACGCCACTGCCTCTGTGAAATATTGGAAGGTATGTTATGCTGGTTGGCTGGAAGATTCTGGGAGTTATAGTTTTAAAAAGCAGTGCTTCCAAATCCTGCTCTTGACAGCCAAAAAAGAGGAATAGAGTTGCGTTCTCCCTCAGATGTCATTAGATTTCAGTTCCCAGTAGTGACAGCTAGTATAGCCTGTGGTAGAAAATGCTGGGAGCTGCCATCCAATGACATCTGGAGGTATACATGAGTCTGGCTTGACACTGGCAGAGGAAATCTCAGAGACAACAGCAATGGCACCATACCACTGCTATTGTTTGTAGGCTTGATAAACCCCTTCTGCTTGTCTTTTACCATGACAACCTCATGATGAGATAATCCAAAATGAAGCAAGATTTAGTGCCAGAAGATAAAACTGTCAGGTTGCATGGTACTTAATGAAATACTGAGGTACAGCAAAGGATAACTACAAGTAGTACTGTGGCTAATGACACAACTGGACTCAAGTTGAAAGGATGTTCAACTGTTGACATGCTCAGATGTCCAAAGCTGCACAACACATATTATAGGGCGATGGAGTGTGAGAAGCATGAATCAGGAGAAGCTAGACATAGTAAAACAAGAAGTGGAATGTATAATCTTTACAATACTTGCAGTGAGCAAGTTAAAGTGGACAGGAATGGGACACTTTGCGTCAGATAATTACACAGTGTTCTACTCAGGAAATGAAAATTTTAGAAGAAATGGAGTGGTATAATAGAGAGCAGAGATGTAGCAAAAGCAGTAAAGGGATATAACACAAAGTCTGACCAAATAATCTCAATAACATGTCAAGGAAACCCCCTCAATATAATTATATTGTGTGTGTGTGTGTGTGTGTGTGTGTGTGTGTGCATATATATAATTATATACTATATGTATATATACAGAGAGAGAGAGAGAGAGAATATATATATATATATATATATATATATATAGTCATAATCCAACTACAGAGGCAGAAGAAGAAGAAATGAACATCTTCTGTTTATGTGCTGGAGTCCAGGAGGAAATTGATCATACACCAAAACAGGACTCCTTGTTAATCGAAGGTTATTAGAATGAAAAGGAGGGAAAAGAGCAGAATCTGTGATTGTAGAAGATTTTACCTATGATCAAGAAATGAAGCAGAGAATGACTGACTGAATTTTGCAAGGCCAACAGTTTGTTCATTGCAAACACATTCTTCAGGCAACCAAAGAGGCTACTGTATATGTGGATATGACCTGATGACCCAAACAGAAATTAGATAGACAACATAATTGGAAGAAGATGGAGGGGCTCCGTTCTCTCTGAAAAAATAAGACTGGGAACAGATTGTGTCACAGACTGTGAATGTCAGGGAGGAATGCACAAAGACACTATGGGCAGCCAAAAAGAAAGAGAAGCCTGAGTGGTTGACAAATGAAACACTTCAAGTAGTTAAGGATAGATGAGAAACAAATGTAAAAAGTGACAGAAATAGGGTCAGATCCCTGAACACAACTGTTCAGTGACTTGTGTGCAAGGATAAGGGAAACTACTATAATAATCAATGTAGAGAGATAGAAAGTGACAACAAAAAAAGAAAACCAAGAGACCTCTTCCACATGATCCAAGAAATCAAAAGAAAACCAAGAATGGGGGTGCTTTATGGCCAGCAGGGGGCATATTACATGACCAAGTAGAAAATAAAAATGATGGAAACAATAAACTGAAGAAATATATAAAGGGGATGAAAAAATGACAGATTCATCAAGGAAGAACCATTTGAAGATGAAGTGGAAGCTGTACTCAGAGCACTTGTAGAAAATAAATCACCAGGAACAGATGGCATACCAACAGAGCTGCTTCAGATTACAGAGACAGAATTTACCTGCCAACAAATATAGAGAAAAATGGCCTACAGATTGGAAATGCTCAATATATATTCCAATATCTTAAAAAGAAGACACCAAGGATTGCAGTAACTACAGGACTATTGAAATAGTTCAAAATTTGGCTCAGCCATAACTTAGAATGGAGGCAGCAGTCAAGAAAATAGAAGACCAAGACCTGGAAAGGCATATTTGAAGGTATTAGATGAGATCCTCAAATGTAACAATAGATCATTTCATGCCAAGGTCAGGATTGTCCATGCCATCATGTATGTATTTATATGTATGGCTTTGAAAGCTGGACAGTGAAGAAAGCTGATAGGAAGAAAATCAACTTATTTGAAATGTGATTGACAAGAATTTTACAGATACCATGGATTGCTAAAAAGATCAATAAATGGGCCCTAGATCAAATCAAACTTGAACTTTCCTTAAAAGCTAAGATGACTAAATTGAGACTCTTGTACTTTGGAGATTGTTGGAGACAACAATGCTTGTCAAGATAGAAGGCAGTAGGGAAAAAGGAAGACTGCACTGCAGATAAACAGACTCAGTCAAGGAAGCCACGGTCCTAAGTCTGCAAGATCTGAGCAGAGTGTTGATGACAGGGTGACTTACTTTTAATTGCAGCAGACCCTTTTTAGAATGTTGACTTTAGCATGGCTTCTACTGCTGCCACTCCTTGGTTTTGTAAGTTCATTTTCTATTTTTTAGGGCTTGCATTTTTAGAAACCTTGTTTGTATTGTACTCATTTTTCTGTAATGCATTGTGTATGCTTTTTTCCTTTTAGAAAACAAGGGGCTGTTAGTTAAATCAATAAATAAGCACCATAAAATGTTGGAACAAGTCCAGAATCTAGCTCCCATGGGCAGAAGGGCCCTTTCCATCCACGGAAATCTTCTCTTTCTGCAATGAATCCTCAGTGGTAGAAAATGAAAAGAGGCCATCTTCATTAATTTTCTTCTCCTCTTGCATTCCTCTGTCTGTTCCTATGTGTCTCAATCTGCTCCAGTGGTCTGGAGGCACTGGAAGAGTAATAGCAATAGATCAGACCAGGAAAAGGTGCCCCAAAGGGTTAATTTGTTCTTAAAGCTTTGGGGCAGTTGGGACATATGCTCACAAGCATCACCTAGACATGGTGACAATGAACAGCAAGCAGGGAAGATAAGGAGAGGTGCTGCCTAGCAACCAGGTGGTACTTCAGAGCTTCTCTCTAGCATGGGACTTCTGGATTTCTGTGTAAAGAAAAAAAAAAGCATTCAGTTTAGTTCAGTTTAGCAGCATGGCCCTCCTGTGCTGTGTGTTTCATGTCTTCATAAACAAGAAAAATTTTGTCCTGACCAGCCTCTGACTTTGTCATTTATCTGCTCTTGCAAACAAGAGGACTTTGCAGAAGAGCAGGGGTAGATGGTGGTCTTCCATGTCAGTGGGGCTGTGAATCTTCTCTGACTTTAAGTCTAGAATTTAAATTAGCTATCCAAGACATTTACCCCTTTCCCTAAACTATGTTCAGCTTCTTCTAAGTTCAAGCTAAAACCCAGAGCCAACTCGTTGTCCTATAGACATGAAAGCCACCAGCTACCACCAGAATGATGGTGCTAAATGTGGTGATGGAAGGTAAATTGGTAAACAGTGCCTTCTTTTTTTTCTTCTGGTGGGAATGTTGTGAGTAGAATTGTGCTCAGGAAATGCTTCTATTAGATGAATCTGCCCAGTCCAATACATCTGATGACATTCAGTTTTTGTAGCCCAAAAACTGGATGTGGCTGAGAGGACTGATGGACCCTGGGGCATGGCAGAAGCATTCTGTTTACTTCAGCTTATGTAAAACAGCAGGAAACATCTCCAGGTATCTTTTCACACTAAACAACTATAGCACTGTGATCCCACTTTAATTGCCATGGCTCCATCCTGAGCTATTTCCATCCTACACTGTTATAGTGCTATAATTCCACTTTCAACATCCTATGGAATCCTGGGCTTTGTAGTTTACTGAGGCCAAAGAGCTCCCTGGCTGAAAATTCTAAAGGCCCCTCCCTAAACTGCAAACCCCAGGATTCCATAGGGTGTTGAAAGTGGAATAATAGCACTTATTTTAACAGTGCAGTACAGAAATGGCCTTGGTGTTTGTATTCTGGTGAGCCACTAGAGTATTCCATTTGAGAAAGAATTTAGGGAAGGGCACTTAGCCCTTCCCTAGATTTAAAATCCCAGGATTCCATAGGATGCTACCATGGCAATTAAAAGTGGGATCATATTGCTCTAATTGTGTAGTGTGAAAGGGCCCGAGATGAGGATAAGGCAATCCTGAATCTGACCTTCAAATGCTTATCTGGCTGAAAAAGAAATTGAAAAGAACTTTCTGTGAGGATGTTATTGTGGTAGGAACATCTGATTTGAGGGATGTTGCTCCATTCTCCACCATCAGAAGCCGAATCCTCCAGCATTTTGGCCATCTGCCTCTCTCTATGAATGGGTGCTTCAGCTCAAAGCATGGCCCTTTTCTGCTTCCCTTGTAAGTTTGCAAAGCATTATTGAAATGCAGCCAATGCTTTAAAAAAAAGAGCCTCTTTAACAAAATATAATTGTTTTTGACAGCAAACCAGCTAGAAGAAGCACTTCTAGATTAATTAACAGTGACCCATAATTAAACACAGCAGTACTTAGAGAAGCAACAGTCCCTTGATAGCATTGCTTTAGCCATAATGAGTACTTATCATTCTTGTTTGCTTCCACAGTGGCAGTTATCAACTTTGGTTGCCACATTTTTTAATTAGGTAAAACTATGTATAAGGTACTGCAATATATTTATGATTTACAGATAGCTGTCAAGGCACAGATCCCATCAGAAAAACATGTGTGAGGCTCAATACTACCCATGTTTACCAACGGATATGTCCCACTGAGTACAGTGGGGTTCATTTCTATGTATATTTGCATCCCAGTCATTTATCAGCTGTGAATTGTAAGTCAGCAGTATAAACATTTTGCAGAGTATTTTCTCGGGACTTGTGCCATGATATTGCAGTCAAAAATTTAAAAGCCGAGTTTCTCTGGCATACACCAGTGAAAAGATGTTTGTGTGGCACCATATCTAACAGAGACAATTTGTGATAGGAAGTTTTACTGTTGTAAACATATATTGATTAAACATGTTCTATTGTAAATATCAACATTAAATGTACTATTATATTATAATGATTAAGTGTATTAGTCATCGTGTCATGCATTACATTATTGGGACCAAATATTTCTTGACATTTTTTCAAATGTTTTAGTTCTTTTTTACTTTCTTTTCCAGTTGATCATGATAATGTTCTCCAATTTGTTCATTATCTTTTCATAATGGATGTCTTGGCTATAGAGCAAGTACAAGCCTTTCAGAGAGTATTCAGTCCTCTTAGGAAAGCGACTCATTTTTCCTGAATAGGTAACGCTCCTCTGAGTGTTGGTCAAAAGTACTGCAGAACAGAATTTCCCAAAAGAAGAAGCAATTTGGTACCCATCTTCTCATGTTCATAGGAACTGGAATGATTTAGTTATGCCTGGAGTTGCATTCTGTTGTGAAAGAGGAAATGTTACCATAGCTATAGCATTGATGATGGTTCAGAATATATCTAGAGACTGTTGATTTGCTGGAACAGACTTTTCTTTTTATAGCCAGAAGGTTATAAGAAATGTTTCCTTGGAAAACAAAAATCTATACTCCTAAAGACTATTTAAACACGGGGGGGGGGGGAGGGAGAGGGAGAAGGAGGGAGAGAACCAGTGAACAGGAAAGGAAGGTAGGTCAAATGTTGGTCTTAGCTGTGGAAGCTTTGCAGTCCTGGCTTCAAGCAGATGGAAGAGAGTGATCTTTGTTTTCTTTTGCCATTGTTTAAATCCCAGGTAAAAAATAGAACTCTGACCGGGTTCAAATGAAGGTTGTTCTTAGAGCAACTTCTTCCCGCAGAGCTAGGGCAGGTTTTTGCAGGCAGTGAATCACCTCACAGTGTGAAGCCTTGCTCATGACAAAGAAGATAGGTAAGAAATGGAAAACTCCAGTTCCATCATTATCCCTGATTATCTGATTATCTGGAAGATGTGCAACCCCCTCTCAATCAAACAGAAATGAGAGATCTAGTTGGATGCAAACATATACATTGCAGTAGCTTTCATTACAATCACTCACTGAGATATTTGACAACATAGCTGTGTTTGTCTGTATCGGTATACAAGAGATCTTGTGGCACTTTTGAGATGGAGAGAAAGACATTTGTAGCATAAATTCGCATAGACTCAGTTACTTCATCAGATGCATCAAGATTGAGACCATTTCTGCACTAGCCTGTTATGACGTTATTATTTCACTTTCAACATCCTATGGAATCCTGGGGTTTGCAGTTTAGGGAGGGGCCTTTAAAATGCCCAGCCAGAGAGCTCTTTGGCCTCCACAAACTACAAACCCCAGAATTCCACAGGATGTTGAA
The DNA here is from genome assembly GCA_030412105.1 of Cyclura pinguis. Lineage (NCBI taxonomy): Eukaryota > Metazoa > Chordata > Lepidosauria > Squamata > Iguanidae > Cyclura > Cyclura pinguis. Next base: position 129,151,402 of record CM059599.1, read on the forward strand.
AGTGGAATAATAGCACTATAACAGTGTAGGGCACTGAGTCTATGGCCTGAGTCTATGAAAGTTTCTGCTACATATTTCTTTCTTTCAATTAGTCTTAAAGGTGCTACAAGACCCTTGAGTTCACTGTTTATGTATGGAAGAGAATACTTATTTTGAGGAGCTTTTTTTTTTTTTTAGATTCTGCAATGCTCCAAGCTAATGCATGGTGCATTCCTTTTACTCTCATTGCTCTCCCCTCCCTTCCAGGCCCCACTCCATCCATCCTTATCCCCCACCTCTCCCTTTCCACATCTCTAATCTAATTTGGAATTGGGTGTTTCAAGTTGTGATTGCTACAGACCTTTCCTGCTGAGTAATGACATTGCTTGTTTGGACACTGCAAAAGCAGCCTTTTCAGAGTTTTCAAGCCACAAGCCTCCCGCGCCATCAGCTTGCTGAAGGAATGTTCATGAGCTATGAATGCACCTCGCCTAAGTAAGCACACTCAGTTGCTGTCCTTTAGCAATGCTTCTCAGTATGGCATAGGCCACATGATTGGAATATCCAAATGGCAAGTGTTGAGAAGTAATGGCCAGTAGAAGAAGACTTCTGTTGTTTACCCTGGTGCTACTGAAAGTCTTCTGGGGCTGACAGATGCCACTCCAGAAGGTTAATAAGATGAAGGCAGCTCTCCCAGCTGGACCATAAGAGGGATTACGTCTGAGCAGCAGATAAACAGCTTATTCCAGAAACAGACACTGCTTTTTTTGTTGTTGTTTCAACTTCGTCACTCTTCTCTGAATTCTCACTCCAGTCCTGCTTTCATTCTCTTTAGGCAAGAGGTGTTGTGAGCCTGAGAGTTTGTTCAACCCCTGGATCTCTCACCTGGATCCCTCACCTGAATGAAAGGACATTCTGAGCACCTTGGTTTTGGGACACAACTAGTACGAATTTTGAGTAGTTTCATCTTCTTAACAACAAACCACTTATTCAGCCAATCCTTGTTACCCCCCCAACCAATAATCATTCTTTAAAACTGTGAATGATCAGAAAAAGCAGCATGCATTTGAAAACGGGATTCGTATTTCTTATAATTTGCCTTGCACTTCAAGTCCAAGCAAGCACAGGTAAGTGTGCCTTAAAATATATTGTTGCTTTACATTGCTTCATCAGTGGAGGGTGGGGTGGACTTGAAGCAGGAAAGTTAAGGAAACAAAAAATAAATGATTCACTTCTTAGAGCAACATGTATATAAAAAGGAATCTTCTATTCCAGGCCTGAACATTTTCACTTTAAAGTAAAAGTAATAATTGCAACAGAACTTAACAGATATTCCCCTTAATTTTGACTATTTTTTTAGCCATCCTTATGCTGAATGGCTGTAAAATAGTTCATTAAAAATTCATTAAAAATTCCCAGAATGATTCTGAATACACATAGGATATGTATATTTGGAACAGTATGCATTGTAGTTGTATAGCCTGACTCAGGCAGATAAGCTTCTGAGATATGTGTACTACACTTTAGATCTCTCAGTAAGTCACCTGAACTTTCATACACCCCAAAAACAACACATCTGAGATGTAAAGGAAGTAAACACATTTACTCAGAAGCTCATCTAGAGAAAGGAATGGCTATATCCCATTACAAACATTTAAAGCTGCATGTTTGCAACTGTTAGTTGTGTCTATGTTTAGCTGGATTGAAGCCCCTGAGAAGCCCTGCACAATGTGCTTCTACTTCCTGAATGGACAATTCTGTAGTTGAAAATGTAAAAGATGGACTTTACAGCAAAGGGTAAATGCACACATATGCCCATTTGTAAATAACAATAATGATAAATCGGTAGAGCACTGGAAACCTAAAAGTATTAGTTTGTATCTGGACTTAGTCATGCTTAAATCAGTCATGAGACTTAGTCATGTTTAAATCAGTGGGACCAATTTAAGTCCCATTGATCTCACTGAGTATGTTTTAAGCATGAGCAAGTTTACATTCAATCCATTGTGGTCATGTTTGCTGAAAAAAGGCAAGCCACAGTATAAATAAAGATGTTAAGTATTTTCCATAAATGACTGGTTTTTTTTCCCCTTCTGATTCTCTGAAAAAGCTCACACAGTTTCTTGTTATTTCTGTAATATCTAAGTGTGGCATCGTTGTATTTCTTTTTTGTTTTCTTGCCCAAAAATAGTTGAATTCAGGGTGGGATACTATTTTCTTTGCTACTGAGCTGGTTTTCATTTTATCCTTTTTCTTATATAACACATTTGTATAATTTTTTAAAAAGGGATTAAATGAATATATTCGTTCTGAAATATTCAGCAGGTTCCAACTGAAAAAGAAGTTAGGTGAAAATGAGTGGGTTTTAACTCAAGTTATTTTGGGAATAAATATCTAATACATTTCATTTATGCAGATAAAATTCAAAAGTCAGATACATTCTTATTGCCATTACAGAATGAGTAGAAAATAATGAACAATAAGATTGCAGTGGCAATAATATTTTGAAAGTGTGTTTTCAAATGGAACTGTGTACCCATTTGTCTTTTTTAAAGATGCCAGTTAAGGTAACGAGGAATGATTTAATCAACTGTGGAGGACATTTGCTGAAAGGAAAGTATAATTTAGCTAAGCAGTAATGACACTTACAGTTGATGTTTTAGACCACTGTTTGTAGGTCTTTCATTTTTTACAATCCATTTAATGTAATCCTTTAATACTGTTTCAAAAATTGGGACATATGTGCAGTAAGGAAAAGTGAATGCTTCTCTGTCCCAAGAACTTGAAGCTAAATGTGGCCAGAAACCTAATGTTTTTGCATTCACATGGATATTTTACAACAATTAAGATGCACTTACTTGGCAGACTGTGAGTTAACCAGGGTATAAATTAAATAACAGCAATGGCAAGAGAGGAAAAAAAATAAGTTACTATGCTAGAATATGCAGTCAGCCCTCCACATTTGCAGGTTTGACATTCACGGATTTCATTATTTGCAAGTTTCTCCAACCCCTGCCCTCCCACCTCAGGTGCTTCTTTTTGGGAGGAACCAGTCAGGTCCCATAGCCCTTTAAAAACCCATCTCTGGCCCTCCTCTTCCTCTACCAATCTCTGCCTGGCCAGCTCTCTGCCCAAATTTTCAGCACCACAAACCCTGTACCCATGCCCCACACACACCCAAGGAAGGAGATGGGCAAGAGAGAGAAGGTACAAGACCACCATGCCAATCATCTCCTTTCCCTGACCTGGTTTACACCCTGGATGCCCACTTTCCCCACCCGTGTTTCAGCCCCCTTCCCACAGACACACAAATTTTGTTATTTGCAAATTTTTCACTTTTGCAAGGGTCCTGTGTCCCTAACCCTAGCGAATGTGGAGGGCCAAGTGTATTGTTGATTAGTATCAACTCAAACAAAACCAGGTGTAATAAGATGGCTTTTTGGAAGAAGAATTTGGGATGCAAGCTTGGACCTGTATGTGTGCCTGTGTACGTGCCTTCAAGCCTCCTGTCAACTTTATGCCAACTCCATGGATTTCATATGGTTTTCTTGGGCAAGGAGTACTACGAGGTGGTTTTGCCAGTCCCTCCTCTGAAACATAGCCTACAGCACCTGGTATTCAATGGCAGTCTCCCATCCAAGTACTAACCAGGGCTGACCCTGCTTAGTTTCCAAGATCTGACAGGATCTTGTGCCTTTAGGGTATAGAGACCTGTACACTCAGTAGGAAATCCTATGGAGTTTACTGAGCTCACTCCCAGATAGGTTGATATAGGATTCAGCCTCAATAGCTGAAATTTCTTGACAATCATTATGATGAGCTCTCCAAGAAAAGTAAAAGAAATACTTCTCATGTAGACATGGAGTGGATAAAGTGTTTAATAAAATGGCATAAGAACTGTACGTAGGTCAGAAGGACACCAAGAAAACATTAAATAACAAAATCTCTCTTTTTTCCTTTATTCTTTGAAAAGTGCACATGAAAACTTAATTTAAGATTATTGCAATTTATATGGGTTGTGAGAGATTTATTTAAATAGCTCTGGCTTTTGTTCGTTTGTGTTATAGCTTGGACCAATTTTTTTTTTAAGATAGCAGCTGGAAAAGAAATCCCATCCTTAGTTTTTTTTTTTTTTTTTTTTAAAGTATGACTTGAAAATCCATGTATATATTTTTATTCTCCTGGGGCAAATACCTATTTCTGCAGTTTAAATTTACTGCAGAATACTGTCTGGCCTAAGCTGGTCAGATACCAGAGTTGCATCAGACAATTTCAAGGACTTCTTCTATTTAAAGGTCCACTTTGCCCTCTAATTGCCCACTTTGCCCTCTAACTCATTTGCTTCTTGATGAGATAAAAGAGGCATAGGAATTACATTGCTCTCCAGATGTTGGTGGATTACAGTTCGCAGCAGACCTAGCCAGCATAACCAATGGTAAGAAGCGCTGGGAGAGGAAGTTCAAGAACATCTGGAGAGTCACATAAAGAGTCACACTGGATTAAAGACAAGCAGGAATGGTGCAGTTGCTACTGAATATAGATTGTCTTCCCACACCCCAGTTCTGTGGAGAGGTTCTATACTAGCAATGGCAGATTCCTGAATACCTACCACTGATGTATACATTGATTATGTATTCATAGAGAACCCACATGATGCAAGACTACACAAGATGCCAGGAGGGTTGTGGCAAAGCTGCCATTGAAGTAAGGTGATGTGCAGACTGGTCTAGATATTTGTGAGAAAAGATAGCAATCTGTCTCCAGTTCCTAGTGTTCAGTTCCTAATGGTGGGGATACCTATGCTTTTCACTAACCACTGACTTTATTTATTTAATTAATATCACTCCTTTTTCCCAATAATGGTACCCAAGGCAGCTGAAAATATGAGTTAAACAAAATTTAGTTAAAACAATGGATAATACAGAAGTTTTAAAAATATATAGTAAACAATCATATTACAGTAAAATGTTAAATTAAAACAGTTTTTAAAATGAAATTAAATTATAATAAAATGATTTTAAAATTCAGTTCAATACACCTCCGTTAAAAGACCTTCTGGAACAGACAATTATTTTTTACTTTGTTTTATTTTATTTATTGATTTTGGAAATCAATTAGCTTTGGAAATGCTTTCACACCTTTCAGCCTTCCAAGAGGTATTTGACAAGCAACTGTACAGGGTGGAGGTAGATACACACCTATTGTGTCACTGTACGGTTGCATCAAATTTTTGAAGCACAGTTAAGGAGAAATGGATTTTCCAGTCCTGTACCATTGAAGTTCTGAGGCATTAATTTGCTTCTTTAATTATAATTAGAATATGATAATATTAAATGCAATATCTTTGCAACAGGAACTAGAAAATATTCTCTTGGTCAGGGATGGGCAGTAGTGCATCTAGCATAAACAGCACCTTGGGCAAGCATGGAAGTTGCACCCCTACCTTCTTACTCCTAATCCCACCCCCCACCCTTACATGCACGCCTTTTTTGCAGCCCCCCAGCATTGGTGCCTGGGGCACATATCCTGCTTGTCCCACCCTAGATACACCTCTGGAGATTGGCAGCTTCCAGGGTGCAGGGATCTTTTTTTTTTCCTGCTCCAGCACCAGGATCTATCCCAAAATGCAGCAGTTACCACACACACACACACACACACACAGGAAAATTGAAACAAGAAGAGGTTAGAGGGCTTTGCAGGGAGTTATTGTGAAATTGCTATTGCTAGAAAATGAGCTTTTGAGAAAAATTAATTGAGGGAGATCAGAAGGAGTCGTCACCACATTTTTCCTACCCTTACAGTAGCACTTCCCATCTTTCCTCCCTCAGGACAACCCTGGGCTCTTTGTTTGTGACAACCAGAAATGGATATCTCACCTATCTCTTCTAAATGACACCAAAATGCTGTTATCACAGGTTGATGGTCTGAAGGCAAAGTTTCAGTGATGTTCCAAATACTGGTACACAGACCTAAATAAACTAGGCTTTCTTTTGTACTTCGTAGTTCAAGAAATTGTCTCATTTCTTCCATTCACTTATAAATCTATGTCCCACATTTCTGCTAAAAAAAAAAAATGACACTCAGGTTGGCTAACTGTAATAACATTCAAAATAAAACAAATATAAACAAAATGTGTTTTAAGGTAATTAAACATACGAGTTTTTTTTTTAAACTAACAGCTAATCATGAAGACCCCCTTGAATGGCAAAAAGCTAAGGACCTATCATGGTCCAAAGGCCTTTATGAGCCATGCTGGTTCAAGCCATACTGTTGAAGAAAGGGAAAGAAATGCCCACTTTTAGAATATTTCCTAATGTGACTGAAATCATCTAGAATGTAGGGCTATGTCTTATACTAAGGCCATTGGTCTTCAATACTGTCTATCTAACTGACAGTGGCTCTCCAGGCTTGCTAGCATAAGTCATTCTCAGCCCTATCTGAAGACGTCACAGGCTTAAATTGTACCTTTCTGTCTGACCCAAGCTATACCCTCTGTTACTGAATTGTGTGTTCTTTCCCTGTCTTTCCTTGGTCCATGCTGTGAATCCAGAAACTGAAATTTCCATTGAGGTTCCATTAATATTACCCCTTATATTTACAGAAATTGTCCAAACACTGCCTAATTGTGTAGTCAAAACCAAGTGGCTTAACTACCAAGAGCACACAGAAATGAAAGGGCACACATGGTTCATGATAACACTTGCTTCTAAAGTATAAAATATGCAGGGCCAGCCCTCCCATTAGGCAAGGAGAAGGGATAATCTGATGCAACACATATTTGATGTCAAGAAAAGGCAGCAAAAGTGCGATTGTTTAATTTAATGCTGAGAATTAGGAGAGGTGCTTGTACAATTGTCTGCCTCCTATATTAAAATAATTTACCTGGCTCTGAGTACTGACTTGGGTGAGGTTGGGATACCATTTTCTGCTTCAGGTAAGGCAACAAAATGTCTTGCCCAGACAGTGTATGTTTGTGTATAACAGGCAATGAATGCCAAGGTTCAACTTGCCATTCATGGGACAAATAGGCAAAAGTTCTGTATCAATGGTACAACGTTTACTCTATGAGACATGCCAATGCCTTAAGGACAACTTGCAATTTACCATATGAAAATATTTCTTTTATAATACGTAACATTGAGAACTTGCATTCATTGATGGTATTCTCAATTACATCTCATTCTTATAGCTGTTCCGTATACGATTCTATCATTTCCTGATGTCTCTTCACCTGATGACCTATCCAAAAAAAAAAAAAAAATGACCAGCCTCCTCCAAAAAAGTCTTAGGGCATCACAAAGCATCCAAGCTTTTATCTGACAGCTGTTCCACATGTTATCTTTTCTGAGGTAGCAGTTCCTGAGTGAGAGATACAAATGTGTGACTTTTTTCTTTGACTAATTTATTTATGTTTTGAGATCATCATCTTCGAGCACATTGGACACTTTCCTCTTTTTAGAAAACATAGGAGGGTCATGTAACATTTATTAACAGAGGGCTAATGTGAATTTTAGTTCAGAGAATAAATATTCACCAGTTTATTCAGTCAGGCAGACAAAAGCGCTCTATGTGCTTTGAGAAATCATCCTAATTACTTCTGGCTTTCTACTTCCCATTATCATGCCCTAACTCAGCTGTGTGTAGCAAGTGTTAAGGACCTCTGTTTATATAACTGGCCTTGATTAGAAGGTTAAATATATTTGTACCAAGAGGCCCTTGACCAGAATTTTTTCTTGTTTTTTCCATGCTATAAAGAATCAGCATTGTCCAGAGCTGGTTCATTACATTTTCTACTCATAATGGAAATGCTCTAAGCAGGCGAATTGGCTAAATCACATACATGAAGCCACTTCTCTGATACAAAAATTGGGAGTGACTTGTCTGTATTCTTGAATTGTGACTTCTGGAAATGTTACCATCTCCTGAAAAAGAAATGAACTGCCCGTACTGATGGCTGTTGTATTTAAACCATTCATCTAATGGCAAAGTCTTTAAATATTTAATTTACAAACATTAAAAATGTTTGTCTACAATGAAATGCCTATACAGATAGTCTCTGTTTAGCAACTATTTTAGACAGATATGGATATATTGTATGTTAGAACCTTGATACAACAATGATTCCTGCTTTATAGCTTTGAGATAAACAGGGTAGATAACAGCAAGAAAACAAAAAGAAAAGAAAGTATTTCAGAGAACAGGACAGTTGCTGCCAATAAAAAGCTCTCTGCCCAATAACATTCCAAATTAATAGGTCACAATCAAGTAATGGTGTCCTAAATTTCTATATTCTTGGCAGGAAGCGACAGTCCCTTATGTTCTTGATTATGCTACTTGTGTTAAAGAGCTGAGTTCTCAGAGGAGTGTGAATTTTCTGCTAAATTCACAAAGGAAACAAGTGCATTTAATGTAGAGTTAGTTTAAGCTATTTTTCACATGCATAAAAATACCACAGCTTGGATCTTAAGATAAATTAACTTAGACTGCATTCCTGTGGGCCAAGGGATGTGTCAGGACTGATTGCAAATCTTCCTCTAAGGAGAGGAAAGCCTGCTGTCAGGCCCTCCCTCGTAGCCCATACCCAGTATTGTAGAGGTTTCTGCAGAGATCTGACATGCTGACCTCAGAGGGAAAATCAGATCTTAGAGTCTCCCTCCTGACTTGCCTCTGCCATTGTAGATGTTTCTCCAGGGGCTTCCTTCTTTGAGCCTAAAACACCAATCTCATGTAAGGGGAGAAAAGGAGAAACAAGTGGTATGTTGGGGTATGATAGATGAGCTTTCAGTCTCATTTCTAAAATCAAGGCTCATCTGAGTGAATTCTATCCCACTGCTTGAACCATATTTGTAGTCTTGCAGAAGTTTGGGTGCTGCCTGTGCTGATTTCTAACTATCTCTAGATCAAGCCTGTAATCATTTTAATGTACACTGTCAGTAAGAGACAGCAGTCATGATCTGCAAGACTGAAAGAGGCTAAATGGCTTCCCTCGTACCCATACTATGTGTGGACCGAGTGGAGCGAATTTAACTCTGCAGGTTTCATCTAAGGCTGATAAAGGAAAGTAGTGAAGAAAAAAAGCCATATAAAATTATCAAAAAGAGTATAAACAGTTTCCCAGAACAGAATTAATAAAATTAACAAAGCAGTTAATCTGTCTCCAGAAGTGTATCTAGGGTGGGGCAGCTGGGGTACGTGCCTTGGGCGCCCATGCCAGGAGGCGCAAAAATCCAACTCCCTCACCCACCCTCCCACCCAGGCCTGCCCTGCCCTGCCCTGCCCTGCCACCACCCCTCTGCCCCCGCTGGGGTCCTTCTTGGCTTGGTGCAGGGGGGGTGGCAGCATCAGCCCCCCCACCTACTCCCACCACTCCCCAAGCCCACTGTGGTCCTTCCTAGTCCTTTTTTCCTCCCTCTCCCTCTCTCCCTCCCTCCCTCTCCTTTGTCCTCACTCTTTCCATCACTGTCCGTGTGAGAGCCTGTCAGAAAAAGGAGAATTATGAGGCCCAGGCATGTTGCTTTTCTTGTTAATTTACAACAAGGTGATGTAGATCAGCACTGGTGTTATATTTGGTCTTAGTATCAGAAACATTAAGAGTTGTCTAATGGCTATCTGCATCAGTATATCTAGTTGAGAGCTGAGGGCTGGCTATGTGTAATGGAAGATTTAACAATCTATCCATTAGGAGGGGTTAAGCATCTGTGAGCCTGGCTTGACATGTTAGTTCTAATCTGGCAGCTCTGTTGCAGGTATGCAGACAGGTATGCAGGTAGATGGGCAAAGCTCTGCACAAGGAGAAACACAAGCATTAACTTTGAAGGGGAATTTCTGAGCATGAAGCTTCATCTTGCATTGAACTGAACAGGGAGTGTGCTTATGCTGTAATTTAGCATACAAGTGGAAACTGGAGTAGCCACTGAACTCAAAATGAGCAGTTTCATTTAGCATATGATTGGCACTGGTCTGTGTTCTTTATTCAGCAGGCACGTTCGTCTGTTATCTCTTTGTTCAGACTCTATTCCAATGTGCATATTATAATATAAACATATTCTTGATTGGATTTATCCATCTGCCATATTTAAATACCAATCTGAATTTAATTACTGAAGCTTCCTTTCAGTCATTAGTTTTGCCTTCTTGGTATAAATATCAGCAGTACACTTGCTGAAAATTTAATTCTGGTTTTCAGATTGCTTGGCACCAAGTATGAGAAAGGTAATAAAATTATCCACTTGATAATTTTATGACAAGGGAATTGTCATCCAATACTGTTTTCCCTCTGAATTTATGCAACTTTTCAAATGAGTAATTTATCTACTCCTAAAGAAGTCTGCCTCATTTATCATTCCAGCACTCCTCTCTGCAATTTGAAAGCATCTTATAATATAGAAATAATGTGCTTTTTTCATAACTTTCCAGCCTTGGGTTAATTTTCATAAAATTCATCCCCTTTTCCTCTAGAATTATTTAATTCCAGTGTACTCATTTTACCTCATCACTTATTGTAAATTATGATATTCCTTTATTTTACCTGCATATGTATTATCACTCTTCGTGTTGTAACTCATCAAGGTCTCTTTACATTGCTCCTTTCACTCAAACTAGGCATGAAAGCTCAGTGCAAAAAGGGCTCTTTAGATAAGAGACTGGGGCCTTTTCACATTACACAATTATAACACTATGCTTCCACTTTAACTGCTGTGGCTGTATCCTGTTAAACCCTGAAACTAGTAGTTTAGTGAGGTGCTAGATGAGCTCTCTGGCTGAGAATTCTAAAGGCCTCTCTCTAAATTCCAAATCCCAGGATTTAACCAGGTGGAATTAAGGCAGTGAAAGTGGAATCACAGTGCCTTCCTTTTGGGATGGGGGTTCTAGCAGGGACTGGCACTACAGAAGCGGCCGTGAGGTCACAAGTAGCCCAGGAATTGCACTTTCCCCGTGCCAGGTTTAGCCCCAAACAGGCATTTAGCTGCATATGAGAGGGTTAAAACTGTGGACTCAGGGCAGAGGTATACTTGCAAGACTTAGCATGGCAGCTGTTCTAAAGACTTTTTTTGTGTTATGCAGGAAGATTCATGAAGGCTTTTTACGCATGTCAATGGAGCAAAAGCTAACATTGAAGCTTTTTTGTGACCTGAAAGTCTAAGCAAGGTGGAAAGTTTGGAAAAGAAAGGAAAATCTTTGACAGCTAAACAAGTAAATCCCTGGCATCCATGCAGATATGCAAACCTTAATGTTCGTCATTCTCATAAGGAAGAATGAAGAGTTCCTGAAGTATTTCCTCCTCTGGATGAGAACACAAAGATTTTAGTGCAGTTCCTGATCACTATTTGGGAAGCATTCATCTGTGTAGAAATATACATTTTTCTTGTGTGGAAACATACTTTCTGTGCAGAAAACATGCTTCCTGTCCAGAAGTACGGATGGCTTTTCTGTGAAGAAATTAATATTGTTTCCATTTTTATCTCCAAAAGTCCAGCCCATCTTTGAATATTTCAGGGAATCCAGTCTGCTCACAAATGGGCAGTAGACACATCCTTGCCTTTGGAACCCCAAAATGGGGCTGCCTAATTCTGTTCTGATTGTGAAGGCCTTTGAGGAGGCTAAGCTCCAGCAGCTCAGATGGTGAAGTGTGTGAAGCATTTGCTGCCGGAGCCTTAAGTTACTTCCATAAATTCCACTACACTTGTCCTAAATTACATACATAACCATCAAAATGATTGGCAGTATCAGCTCCTCATGTGACTGGAATGCTCACATTGAGAGCCACTGATCAAAGAAAATAAGTGACCCTGGTACTAGGAAGCACTGTATGTGGCAGGAGTTAGCAGTGGGGGAAAACAGTGAATCAGCATTTGCACAGAAGCGGGAAGAAGAAGAAATAAAATTATATAACTGTTAAGCAATAAAGTGTGACTGGAGAGTGACAGATATCTGGGTACCTACTACTGAAGAATAATGAAAATATGAAATCTGCAGAAAATATGACAAATACCATTGCCAATAATCAGGAATCAGTCAAAAGGCAAAACTGCTGTGATTAGCCAAATGTACATGCTGCTACAGTGGTGGTAATAAAGTAAGATAGAGTATTTGTTCTAAGTTTCAAATTCAGAGTTGAGGAAAAGACCAACTATTTTTGCTTCTGGGATTATGGATTACTGGAAAATGTAGGGGGTTTCCTGTACATAGTGCTTGAGAAACAGATGCTGAGATCCAGAATTGGTGAGAAAGCCTAGCATTAGTTGTAGAAACACTGAGGTAGGGGTTGGGTGGCGAAGAATGAGGCAAGCTGTAGTTGTTCAGTAACAGGATACCCAGAAGAAATTTTATTTAATATTACTTTACATTGGGCTGAGAACTATGCTGCCCCCTGGAAGTTCTTGGACTGCAAATTCCAGTGTACCTCACCATTGGCTGTGTTGTCTAGGGCTGATGGGAGCTGCAGCTCAGCAACATTTGAAGGGCTGAATGATGCTCACCAATGCTTTACGTATCCCATGAGTAAATCCTTGTGCTAAAAACAGATTCTGCAATGGTCCAGATATGAATTAAGCCACATTTACTTACTGTATAAGTTAATCTTAATACTGCAAGTGTACTGTTTTCAAAGGGTCAGGTCTACCTACCTTTAGGCAAAATGAAGCAACTATCTTAGGCAGCAAGTATTGGTGTGGTAGTGGTGGTGTTGTCCTCATTTATTCTTTCTGAACTCTTTAAACATTCCCATCCCTCTGTTCCTTGGTGGATATAGCTCTGTGTGCTACAGGGTCTGCTTTATACTGCTAAACTAACCTGCTGTGCTCAGGTGTGTTAGAAGAACAAGATTCCGGCACCCATCCAACTGGCTTCTGTACATGGAATGGAGGAGGATATGATCTTGCCCTTTACCTTAGGCAGAAAAACGATCTTGGTCTGGCCCTAAACCTTCCTGGAATATAAGTCTCTTAGTCATAGCTACTGAATATCTCCATGTTCAGAAGACAGATGCTGAGAGAAAACAACTGAGAAAATGGTTCTCACTTTTATAAAAACAGGCAATGTTAATCCACCTCCTCTCCCCCACTGATATGAGATTGGCTTGAAGTCAGGCTATTTCCCCCAACATTGGAAAATACCTATCTTATTTTTGAGCCGTTACAAATTCAGCTGCTGCCAGCCCAGTTTTCATCATAACATTCTCCCACTTTAAGAGCCTATTTACTAGGAAAGAACCACAAGTTCTCCTATGGCTTCTTTTCTTCAACATCTAGTGTTTGTCTTGTTGCCTGGGCACAAGGCCCACTGGTACCTTGGGAAGTACAGTTTCCTCAAGAGGTACCACAAATGAAAGGAACAGAGAGGGAACTTCTCTGTTTTACTCTTCCCACTGCCACTGAAGCATCAGACCTATACTTCCATGATAGCTCATTTCAGCAAGAAGGGTTGGAAAGACGGGATGAGGGCATTATTTATTGGGTTAGGTTGCCAGGTTTCAAAGCCTGGCCCCTCTTCTCCAGTCCTCATGGCAAGGGGGAAGAATCTTAGGGTGGAAGTGTTCCCTTTAAAGTTGTGATTATGTATATTTTCTTCATTTGTTAGACTTGGTGGTTTTTAGGTGGCTGATGTTTAATGTGGCATGCCTAATGGCATCACAAGGGGCTGCCCCTTTTTAAAATCACTGGATCCCACTTCCTATGATATCACAAGGGGTTTGGCCCTGAAATCTCAATGCTTAGCACAGTCCTGACCTGACTGCCCTAGGTGAACTGAGTGGAAGAGGGGAGGCATAAATTAGGAAACATTCATCTGAGTCTGAAGCATGGTGAACTTCCTTTGCAGCCTTGCAGTCCTGTCCTGATTGTTTACTTCCAGTAAATTGGATAATAATGTTATTCTACATAGACCCTAACCTGATTCAGCAGCACAGTTTATCTTGTGCTCATTTTCCCACTATGTATAAGTGCCATTGCTCTATACTGAATTTCTACCTCTTATTTGAGTGTCAGTTGACATTTGCTGTGGACAAAAGGGGAATTCCTGGAAGTAACTTCCCTGTCTTGTCTGACTGCCTCAAGAGCCTCCTCAAAATTATACAGATGATGATGATGATGACGACAACGACGACATATTATCATTATCATTCTCCCTTTTCCCGCCAAAGTGGAACTTGGGATGGAACGAAGTTAACTATAATAAAGCAGGGCAAGGAGAAAAGAGGAGGTTCCATCAAATCGAGGAGTAAAACCTTCCTGTAGACAGAGCACTCTCTTGAGGAAGGTGCCTCCACACCATTTTTGGACATTCCTCCTTCCCCTTCTACTTTCTGCTGCACAGCTATCCTCACTCAGAAGGGGACCCTGACCTTTTGTGCGGCAGTTGACATGGCTCTCTTGGGGCAGCAAGGCGAAACAAAAGGGTAACTTTGGTTTCTTGGCAACTCTGCCAGTATGGAAGTGGATTCCCCACTCCCTTCACATTGTCCTTGCTCTGTGCTGCAGCTGTGCTTGTGTCACTCTACAATCTAGCTGGAACATATGAGTAAATAGAAGGCTGCTGGTCCACCAGTATGTTTTACTGGATAACCTTTTTGCTGCTTTTTTAGCTTTTGAATTGAATTTGTTTAGCTGACCATGGAGCATAGGATGCTGCTTGTATTGTTTATTTTTTGTGTTTGTTTGTTTGCTCTCTTTGGGCCTTTCCACACAAAACTGTTATAGTGCTATTATTCCACTTTCCACACCCTATGGAATCCTGGGGTTTTCAGTTTAGGGAGGGGCATTTAGAATTCTCAGCCAGCGAGAGCTTTGGCCTCAGTAACTACAAACTGCAGAATTCCACAGGGTGTTCATTAAAGTAATGTTTTGAAATTTCCTTTACCTTTTCCTTTCACTGACCCTCCCCCCACCCCACAAAGATGATAAATGTTACAGGTTATGGACTGATTTTTTTACTAAAAGTCCAATAATTTTTACACGTATTGTTAAGATTTTTACAGATTTTGCTATTGTCATGATTTGATAAACCTGAAATATTTCATCCTTTTCGCTTGATTATTAATTTTTCTTTTGTGTTTTGTATAAGCTTGTTCTGTTTTAAAATTAATAAAATTAAATTTAAAAAAAAAAAGAATTCCAAAGGGTGTTGAAAGTGGCCTAATAGCTCTATAACAGTGTAGCGTGGAAAGACCCTTTTTATTCTATCTTTTCTCCAATGTTCTCAAGGCATGACATGTAGTCTTCTCGTCCCCACTGTATCATACAGCAGTCCTGTGAAGTAGGTGAGGCTGAGAGAGACCAATATCCAGTAAAGCTCCACCAAAATATTTACACCACTGAGGGTACACTCTCACAGACAATTAATGGCTGGGGAAGAGAGTGGGGAGGGGCCCTAGGCAGTATCCGGTTGCAGTTGTGCAGCCAGGAGAAAGAAAGAGCCTGCATCTTTCTAGATCTCCATACAGTATACTAGATGTGCACTAGCGTACCCTGGAGGTTCAGGGGGTTGATGGCGGTTCCTTTCTCACAACTTCACAATTGCAGCTAAATGAAGCCTGGCTCACACACACGCACCATATATCTCTACCTCACTGCTTACTGGCTGTGGAATGTGCCTTGGCACTGAAAGCTGTGGCTGTAGGGAGGGAACTGAGCAAGAAGATACTGGAGAAATGTTCCTACAATGTCCTCAAAAGTGTATATGCTGTCATAACCCCTGACTATGCCAGCATGTGCCACATCCAGGATTCCAGCCGCACTGTGACTGGCCTGAGGTCACTTAGTGAGTTTCATGGCTCGGGAAGAAGAAGCTATATCTCTCAGGAGCTGGTCCAGTACCCTAGCAACAACATCACACTGCCTCATTTCTAGTCCTTGTAACTACATAACAGAATGGTTTGCAGACGTGTGACTATTTTTATTGCTCTATGCTGCACTCTCTTTGTAAACGATTCTATGGTGCCTTGTACAGATAGGAATGGATCACCAGTTCCCATCTAATAAACTCCTGTTGACTCAATATATAGCAATTGTCTTGAACCTCACTTGTCAAGTGTTGGAGTGGTTTGGAGCTATGTGAAGCTAAGATGAGTCAACTGTAATTGCTTACAGAGGGAATGAAAGGGAAGACATATAGGAGAAAGAGCAATTTTCATGTCACAAGACTTCTAAAAGGATATATTGTTATTGAGCAGCTGTAGAACATGTCATGAAAGAAATTTAAAAAGGGTTCAGCATGGTGTTATACATTTTAAAATGTCTACGCATCTTATTCATTTTGCTCTTTGGGAAAACTGCTAAATGTATAACTAGGAACTGCCATAAAGATAAGATGTAAGGAACTCTAATGAGGAAACAGTTTTCAGATAGAATGAGATAATCTTCCATTTTAGTTCTACAAAACATAGAGAAAGGGAAGGCACAAGATACGGGTATACTCAGGCCATTTCCGCCCTACATTGTTATAGTGCTATTATTTCACCTTCAACATCCTGTGAAACATCCTGTGGGTTTGTAGTTTAGTGAGGCCCAAAAGCTCTCTGGATGGGAATTCTCAATGCCCCTCCCTAAACTGCAAACCCCAGGATTCCATAGGATGTTGAAAGTGGGATAATAGCAGTATAATAGTGTAGTGCAGAAATGGCCTCTGTTTTTCTCTAGCCCTCTTTCACCATCTTTCCAATGCCAATGCTGGGGGGAAAAAACTTCCAGTTAGACTGAAGACATTGGTCATCACTGGTTATGGCAGCCTGACTTTCTGAGATTAAAAGTCCAATAACATTTGGGGAGCCAGGGTTTTGAATTACTAAGGCAGATAAAAAATTTTCTTATTGTGATGAGAAATTGAGATCTAACTATAGAAATAGGCTACAGCAGGGGTGGGCACTCCTTGTGTCATAGAACTGCAAGTCCCAGCATTTCTCACCATTGGCTATTTTGGCTAGGGTTGCTGGGACCTGAACCCCAATAAGAGGAGGGGAGCACATGATTCCCATCTCTATTTTAGCATGATGAATGCAGAATTTGGAAGCATTACTTTTTTAACTCCCAGAATCTTCTGACCAGCAAGGTCAGCTGATGAGATGCTACGGATCAGAGGGCTAGAAAAGTAAAGCTCCTGAATCTTTTAATTTCCACCCTCATATAACAGCAGGAAACTGATGAAAATGTGCACTTGAGCTAATAGACAGGCATGGGTCAAGATTCTTTGTTACATGGATGGAGTGTGATTCTCTGTCAGTATACTTAAGGGAGATAGCTCTCTTCCTGGCTCTTTTATCCTGTGCACAATACCAGACGGGAAAGTTCTGCATTCAGCTCCCCCTTCCTGGTCACTTACCAGCTACAGGAGTGTGCCGGGCTTGTTCTGACTGCTGTTGAGCACGAAGTGAAAAAGGATCAGCCTACAGCTCCACTGCAAGGTTGCTCTTTCCCCCCTTAGTGAAGAGCAGCCGAAACAAGTCTCATTATACCTCCACAGTTGCTCAGTGGCTGGGGAGATGGAGCTTGGCCTGGTTGCCCGCCTCTAGCTGTTCTTGCGTGCCAGACAGGGATCTTGTAGAAAGAGGTACTGATCTCCCCTTCAACAAGGTCTGAAAAAGTCCACACGCAGGCATAAATCCCAGTTCGGTCTTCATAGACCATCAGCAGTCATGATGTCCTCAAAAGATGGGCAAAGTAAGGTAGCAGAGGCAAAGGGAAAGTTGTGGAATAACCAGGTAGTCTTACCCTCCTATTGTCCCAGTTTGACAGGGATAAGTCTGATTAATCCTCTGCCATCCCACTTTTCCAGGAGCTTTTAAATTATCCCAATTTCTCTTGCCTCTTCCCATTCCTCCTTTGTCCTCAGCTTACTTCAGTTGCCAGAGAGTGAATCCAAAGTGCAAAAGTAGTTTGTACTTAATTCAACAGGAGAGAGAAGGAGAAGGGACAGAGCCTTGCTCTTTCCTATTGGCTCAGGTAAAAGGAAAGTGCTACATCCAATCCCATCTTGTGTGTTCTTCCTAGTTTGTATGTAGTTTTTGCCATCTTGACTATACTCAGATCTTGTTTAGCAAAACATGTCCTGGGTTTTGCCTGTGAGATGTTGGAGAGCATGGGTAATACAGGCAGGCCCCTGAACTCAGTTATTCTCTTTTTGGTTGTTCTTCCATACAGTTTGGGAAGTACTTCCATGTTGATGCTATAAAACTGTGTGTTCCAACAACTCTGTTCTCTAATCTACCTTAGTCTTCTTTCTTAATGGAATAGCAACACATGAAAAGGACTCAGATGATGGTGGGGGGTCCCTTTCTATCCCTTGACCTGAAGGGGCAAAACACCAATGGCAAGACCTAAGTAAATAAATTCTCTCTATCAATAGATAGGTAGGTAGATAGATAGATCAATCTATGGATTTTTAGAAGCTGCAAATTAGATAGTGAATTTTAGATAATGGGGGATTCTGGGAGATGTAGTCCAAGAAGTAACTTTCTTGGGCTGTAAAAAAGATAAGGAAGGGTGTGAAATGAATAGATTCTCTCTTCTCTCTGGACTACTTGTGCTACACAAAGGAAGCATATGAGATACATTGTCACGCTGCTGTACAGATGGCTAAACAGCATAACAGCAGTTAACAACCCAAATCAGTTTAGGAATTCACAAAATTGTCCATGTTTTAGTCTTTCCATCTTGGAAGTTCCTGTTCCACGTTTATGGCTGAAAATTGCACAGTGCTTCTTTTCCAGTTTGCCACAGTCTTAGTTTATATACTTGAACTGCTAAAAAAGATATTCATTCCTGCTAAAAGCATTCCCAGTTTTTGATTGGCATTTGTTGAAAGTCTAGTTCGGTTCTACCTCCTAAGCATGCTCTTGCATACATGTGCACATGTGTTGCAAAAAGTTCGACCCTGTTGCCTTGTCATAGGTTAGTGACAATCAACAGCTGGTCAATAGAAATGAAGCTAGCATATATGCTAGGGTTCTACTGGCGTTTGCTGCTTTCTTGCCAAGAGCTGGGTTTTGGAAGCTCAGTGCATAAATAAAAACATTTTTCACTGTGCAACTGACAGAAACTGTTTTTCAACTTGCAGAAAATAATCATTATAAACCAGTTTCATTTTGGGGTGTTTTGCTTTCTTCATACAAAGGGCTTACAGCATGTGCTTTCTAAAATGGCTTGTTACAATGCCATGTAATGACTGTTCCCAGCTTCTGTGCTTTGAGAAGGACAGTCCACTGGAATGTTAATTAAAAATTCCTACAATAGGCTGACGTAGAATGGGGTTACTTATTCTCTAACATCTCGCTGAAAGTGTCTCTTCTTTTCCTTTTCTTTGTCTGCTCAGATTCAGTTCAGCCAGTTCCAAATTGTCAGGATGAACCATCTTTCCTCCCTTATTTTCTTTTCATCTATCTAACAACCCCAGCATAATAATTAATGTTTATGGCTTTGCTCAAAGCTATACTCTTCATTTCAAGAAAAAGAAACAGACGTAAATCATTCCTGCTACACTGAAACTTGTCATGCTCCACTAAATATTTTAGCTCTTAATTTTTGTAATACTCTTTTGTAAGCTGGGTTCTCTTGAAAGATGTTTGATTTCTTTTCAAGGCCCTTTGGTGAATTTGAAACAGTTCCAAACACAATTATTATCTGCAATCAGTACACCAGAATCTAAGCTATATTCATTTTCTTGGCCTTTTAGAAAAATATTTTCTGTCTTAGAAAGTTTATTAATTATCTACACATTTCACTATTTCCTTTTCACAGGAATTCCTTAAACAAACCTTTTATTCTAGTTACCTTTTTCTTCTTTGCAGGTTGCCTGTAAAACAGAAAAGATAACACACAACATGTAACTACAGAAATGCTTCCAAAACATCTTGAAAAGTTAATTTAAAATCAACATTATAATTTCTTTAAGCATCAGTGAATAGAAGTTAAAATATAATTACTTCACCAACTGCTCTTTCGTTAGCTCCATGAAAATGAATTTGTTGCTTTCTTTTCAAGTTATTGAAATTCAAAGCTTTCAAGAATTAGCTTTTATAAAATCTTGAATTGTTGTGTCATGTAAAATGATGTTAGTCATAATATACCAGGCCCAGCCAAAAACACAGTGCAACTCCTACTCCCCTCAGATGAGAGCAATTTTATGATCTAATTTTCTACATACTGTGTGGCGGCTACTCTATACTTCTCTGTATTTTACTCATATACTTTTGGCCCTGTTTTCTTATTGTTTATAAATATCACCACTTCCTATCTTTTGGAAATGCACCTAAAATATAGGATACAACAAAGAGCCAGTGTGGTGTAGTGGTTTGAAGCATTGGACTACAACCCTGGAGACTAGGCCCATTTCTGCACGAGACTGTTATAGCGCTATGATTCCATTTGCAACATCCTATGGAATCCTGGGAACCCTAGGATTCCATAGGATGTTGCAAGTGGAATCATAGCGCTATAACAGTCTCATGCGGAAATGGCCTAGGGTTTGATTCCCACTTAGCCATGGAAACCCACTGGGTGGCCTTGGGTGTGTAAAACACTCTCTGTGATAGGTTTGTTTTAGGGTCGCCATAAGTCAGAAACAACTTGAAGGCATACAACAACAATATACAAGAAATGACCACCAATTCACAGAAAGAGTCTATGGACACAGAGATAGCTTGTGGTGTGTTGGTGTTTCTGGGAGAACAGTTGCTTATCAAAATGAGAAGAATCCATTAAAGGTAGTGCTGGAAAGTGCTAAATCTGTGGTTTTTATGGCTGCAGTCTATAATCAGAGAGCATTTGGGGAATCCCACATAAAAATTATCCCTATACCGGAGGATCAGTTTTACGGACTAAATTCTTATCTTTCCTTGTGTGTATGTGTGTGCCTTGCTTTTCTTTCCCCCTGCTATTGTCCCCTCCCAACTTGTCAGTGCAGTTACTCCCCCCACTCTCTGTCACACACACTATTCTCTCACTCTCTCAAACCCTACTCTTTATCTCTTCTCATTCCCTTGCCACCCCACTTTCTCGGCTTCTGCCCCTTTGCTTTCTCTCATTCCCTCCATCCCCAGGTCACTGTACTTTTCAGGCTCTCCGTCCTACCTTCAGATCACTGTGGCCCTTTCCGCGTCCTACCTTTTCTCGGCGCTGGGGCGTGGTGATTGCATGAGCAGCCTCTTGCGAGAGGCTCTCACTTCCCTGCTTCTTCGGCTCTGCACGAGCTTCCTGCTCGCGCGAGAGCCCCGCCTCCTCCTTTCGCAGTGCAGCCTGGGACTTCCCAGGCTGCACTGAGAGAGGAAGCACGACCAGCCCGGCTCCCGAGGCTCCGTTCACCAGGTAAGTGTGCGTGGGGCCTGGGAGCAATGCGTGATCGTGCAGCATTTTCAGCCGAAAGCCTGTGGGCCCCTGGAGCCTTCCACGATTGCGAGGGTGTTGTGCAGATTGCTCCTCACAATCACGCGAGGCTCCAGGTCCTCTTTTGCATGACAGATGCAGTGTGAAAAGAGCCTACGTCCTACTTCCTCCTTCTAGTCATTGTGTGCTCCCTTGACTCCTGCTCATTATTCCCTCAATCCTGGTCACTCCCTGGTTGCTGCCTGGCCAGTGTATCATATTTACATTCCCCTCCCACTGACAAGGCAGGCATAGTTCCTTTCTTCTTTTCTCAAAAACCATAGTTTGGTAG
Source organism: Cyclura pinguis (assembly GCA_030412105.1). NCBI lineage: Eukaryota > Metazoa > Chordata > Lepidosauria > Squamata > Iguanidae > Cyclura > Cyclura pinguis. The sequence continues at coordinate 129,173,023 of CM059599.1, forward strand.
CTAACCACACTGTGAACTGGGACACTCGTCTATAAGCTATTCATCTATGGCCTAGTGACATTTTGGGAAAACTCAGACTCACTGAATGTGTGGCTGGCGTGAGACAAGGGGAAGTGTTCGTCTCGACTTGTCCACCATCTTCAGTTCCAAAAATAGTGTGTAAGTGCAAGTTTACTGGGGGGATTTTGCCCCATGCCCAGCCACTTTTTTAAAAAAAAATAGGCTTTTTTAAATAGATAAGATAAAGACCTTGTGATCAGTGAAGCCAATGACTGTTGGTATATTGGTGAGAGTATCTTTAGGGTGTTTCTGAATCATAGGGTTGTCTCTGTTCCACTTAAACTATCATTGCTCCAACCTAAAGAATTCTGGGATTTGTAATTTGGTGAGGTACTTAGAATTCTCTGACAGAATGTTCTGCCATCTCTGAAAAATAGAAGTACCTCACCAAATACAAATACTAGGATTTCATAGGTTAGAGTCATGAAAACCTACTGCAACTGCGTAGCGCAGATGTGTCATTATGCAGGCCAGGGGCTGTCTATTTTCAAATATGCAAGATGTGATAATCCTCTGATATACTCATGAACCTATGGGCTCTAATGTGAGAAGCAAACAGTGCAGGGAGATGAGGAGATAGCATGTGTGAAGAACAAACTGTCTTATATCAATCAACCAAGGCAGGCTGGCAGAAGTTGTGGAATAAGACAACAAGCAAGACCTTCCTTGTGAAAGAGACAAGAAATTTCTTTCAGCCCCAGGAGTGAATGCAATTTTAAAGAAATGTTCAGAGGTGCATTCCAAGGCTGGGCATTGCCAAACCCAAGAGGGTGGGACTGAAAAACCTAGCACATTTTAGGTGAAAGCTCTTGTTAACAATAACTAAGCCGCAGAAGAGGTATTTCAGTTCTTTAGAATTGGGGAGAAGGAACTGTTCTATTTGGGAAGCCACCGAATTATGGTGAAAGTGTAAATAATTATTATACTTATTCTATCCCAGGTCAAAACACAAGTTTCTCAGTAGTTGGGAACCCTTGTCAAGAAGAATGTTAGAACAGCTGGAATTTTGCATAATTTTCTCCTGCTACTTGATGTCCCAAAATGTTGTTGGGAAATTATTCTGTGTACAAAAACATGGGGGGGGCAAAAATCTGCAACCTCCCCTGCTTTCTATACAGGCAACATTTTTTTCTGCGAAGAAAACAGGCTTTGTGCAAAAAGCAGATTTTTCACTGAGGAATAATTCCTATGAAAAAAATTTGGGATCTTTGAATGTGGGGGAGATTCTACAAAAGAAGATTTGTTTTCTCTTGCAGAAGGAGAAAACTTTATTTGTCGTACAGCAAGAAGAATACGTTGACTATTCATCTTCAATATGTAAGGGGGAACAGTCATAGGAAAGGGGCCACGGTCACCTATGCTACCCCAGAGGGCTGGATTTGAGGTCCTTTTTACATTACACAATTAAAATGCTTTCATCCCCCTGTAACTGCCATGGTTCCATCCTGTGGAATCCTGGGGTCGGTAGTTTGCCTGGAAGTACTAGAGAAGTTCTCTGGTTGAAACTTCTAATTGCCCTTCCCTAAATTGCAGATCCCAGGATTCCATAGGATGTTGCCATGGCAGTCAAAGCACTATAACTGTGTAGTCTAGAAAGGACAGTTGGCCTTAGGTTCTGAGGTTGCCTACTTCTGGTTTGAGGGTTTGACCTGAAACAAAATTCATTCCTAACTCCTGTATAACTCAGAAAATATTCCTCAGTACCTAGCTCCTTACAAAAGCACCCAATTGTATTTGTTGTGTCACTGATATTTTACAGTCTTAAGCCCTTTCCGCACCTTACCTTCTTCCGGTGGTGGGGTGCGGGGATCACGCGAGCAGCCTCTAGCGAGAGGCTCTCATGTCCGGGGTCCTTCAGCTCCGCACGAGCTGCCTGCTTGCGCAAGAGCCCTGCCTCTTCCTTCTGCAGTGCAGCCTGGGACCTTCAGGCTGCGCTGAGGTAGGAAGCATGACCGGCGCGGCTCCGGAGGCTCCGCACGCCAGGTAAGTGCGTGCGGGGCCCGGGAGCAATGCACAATCACGCACCGTTTTTGGCTTCTAGCCAAAAATGAAAAGGTGCAAGATCGGCGCCTGCCAGCCCCTGGAGCATCGCGCGATTGTGAGTGCATCATGCGGATCACTCCTCACAACTGCACGATGCTCCAGGTGCCCTTTCGCATTGAAAATGCCCTGCAGAAAGGGCCTTAGTCTACGGTTTGAGGAATTAAAGAATCTCAGAACCTGTTTTCTGTTTTGCAGCTCACTGAACTGTTTGTTTCTCTTCTTCTCTCCTCTTGCAGAAACTCCAAATAAAATTAATCGTGATGACACCAAACTTCTTGCAGATGCTTCTGGATCTGAAAAGTCAGAAAGAACTACAAAGAGGTCTAGAGTATCAACTATTCGGAGGATATTTGATATGGCCAAACATCGAACAAAGAGATCTTCTTTTTTCCCAACTGGAGTGAAGGTTTGCCCTCAAGAGTCAGTGAAGCAGATTTTAGCAAGCCATCAAGCTTATTATCGGCTCAGAGGTGAGATACAATTATTTCCTTCCTGCTCTCTCCATAGGCTTTCTTTATTTCTGTTACAGTCACTCACAACCTCTTGACCAATTACAGCTGGCTCTCCATATATGGAGGTTTAACTTTCATAGATTTGATTCTTTGTGTGTTTCTCCAAACCTGCCTCCTCCCACAAGTGCTTCTTTTCTGGAGAAACTTCTCGTCTCAGCAGTACTGATCAGGCCATGGAGCCATTTAAAAACCTACCTCTGGTTGTCTTCGTTCTCCACCACCAGTCACTGCCTAGCCATCTAAGGATCACAGCCCAATTTCCCAGCACCATAAACCAATTCCCGATGCCCCCTCACACTCAAGGAAGGAGATAGGCAAGAGAGAGGAAGTATAGAGCCACTATGCCAATCCACTCCTTTTCCCTCTCCTTTCCCTGACCTGGCTTGGACCCTAGGTGCCCACCATACCTCATCCCCCCAACAGACAGACAGACATATGCATTTTGATATTTGAGATTTTTCCACTTTTCTGAGTGTCCTGTGCTCCTAACCCTAGCAAATGTGGAGGGCTAATTATATTTACTTTTTTTCTGTTAGAAAGAAATTCAGCAACTTTCCTCAATCGGTAGATGGCCTTAGGCAAGCCACTGTAAATTATACTCAATCAAGAGTTAATAGGGCTCTTTTATTTACTGGTTGTTGTTTTTTTAAATCCCTCCATTCCTCAAAAGAGAAACACTCTAAAAATCACAATAAAACTATGTTCCATAAACATCTTTTTAAAAAAAGAATCAGGGTTGTTAAGAATGTTGCCTGCTTGTATTCTTTCTTTACAAAAGTCCTATAAGGTAAGTTATGCTGAGATGGGAAGTGAGTGGTACAGGATCCCCTAGTGAGCTGTAGGGATGTATTTCTTCACTAATTTTGTTCTCAAAGTAAGCAATGATTAATTTGAGCAATTTTCTTCTCACAGCAGCAGTGTTTGAGAACTGTGCAGTATTCAAAAAGTATTCATGATTCAGGACTTTTTCTGTGCCAAATTTGCCTATGGTATTTTTGTGCAGAAAACATAGTTACTCATTTAAGTAATATTTTGGGGCAAAAATACTATTTTCTGTGCAGAAACAGGTGTTTTCTGTCCAGAAAATGCTGCAGTTGGAGACTTGTGGTGCACAAAATTCGCAGATAGTGTTCAGGCATGAAAATACCCTGTGTGAATTTTGCTCAGCATAGGTCCCAAAGTGTGAAGATTGTCATCTGTCCAGTTTATCAGGGTTTTCCCAAAGCTCAACAAACACATTTTCAACCATTTTTAAAAATATTTTAAAAATATTTTGAAATACTCTTTCCATCTCTAGTGAGCTGCATGGCTGGTAGGGGCTTTGAATCAGGTCCCCTAGTTTGACCAAAAACAAAAAGAAAATAGTGAGATAATGTCGCGTATGCTGCCTTGGTCTCCCTGGATGTGATATAATTGTGATAAACAGTATACGAGGAACCCACTTATACTGACTCAGACTAAAAGTATATCTACTGTGGTACTGTAAGTTTTGTTTCATCCTCTGCAGCATGCAGAAAAAATGACAGGGGCCATTTCCACACTAGGCTATGATTCCACTTTCAACATCCTATGGAATCCTGGGATTTGCAGTTTCGAGATACACGATGTTGAAAGTGGAATCATAGTGCTATAACAGTCTAGTGCAGAAATGGCCAAGATTACTACATAGCTGGAGACCATCTTTCCATAGAAAAGTACAGAGCTTATTCACATGTGTGGATCTACATAATGTACAGCCGAAGCGCCCACGTGTTCATCCAGAATTAGTTATCAGAGAGCTAGAAGGGACCTCCTCCTTTGTACGTTTGCATGGGAAGGAAGCCTTACTCTAATATATAGTGAGTCACAAATTGGGATGTGAACAGCCTTCAGCGTAAAGTATTATGTTAGCACTGGAGGAGATGAAAAATGATTAACTGTTTTGGTTTGGCTAATCAAATACATGTTCTTTTTGTTTAAATTCTGCTATTTGTATGTAAAATATATATTTCACAATGTATTGGGATATGCATGGATATTGAATCCAGCCACAAGATTTGGCTCAGAATCTAAGTGCTGTGATTTTTAAAATGGGTCACCTCAGACTGATTCAAAGGCTGCCTGAACTGACTCACATTTGAATCTGAATCTTCATTTGGAAACCTATATTGTCATGGTTTCTGCTGACTATTATTCAGGAATAGTTGTACTGGCTGTACAGCAAAATATGTGTTTTTGGAGATTTTATTGAGTACTTTTGAAACTAACAGCTTTTTTTCTATTTGTTTGACTTAAATGAAATTTGCCAGTATAGAAACCCTGTAGGAAGAGATTATATGTATCACAATAGGTACAATGATTTTTGTGCTACATGACTTTAATTTCGATTTAAAAAAAAAAGGAGGGGAGAACTGTTGGTAACTGTTGTTGTTTTTAGTTATAATTTCATGTTGTAAATTGATGAAATTTTCAGAGGAGCATTTGGTCCTTTTGAGAAATCAAGCCTTCTAAGTTTCAGAACAGATGCAGAAGGTTTGTACAAGAAGAGCCTTAATATTTGGGGTTTGCAAAACAGAACATTCTTGTCATTACTGCTACAATTTTATAGACTTAATAGACAACTATTAGGAAAATTACAAACAGCATAGAGGTGCTTTTCATTAAGAAGCCTGAAAAAATTGTAAGCATAGCTGCGGCATTTTTTTATGGAAAGGAAATGCTTAATTTAATTGTTATGAGGAGCCAGTGATTTTGTTCTTATTAGTCCACTATATGTGGCTTTTGACAATTTATATTAAAATAAAGTATCATGTGGAGCTGGCTCTAGGCAATCTAAAGAGTAATGGTGAATGGAAAAAAAGTGTTAAGACTCTTTAGTTGCCTTGAGTCCCATATTAAGAGAAGACGGGATACTAGATAGATAGATAGATAGATAGATAGATAGATAGATAGATAGATAACTTTTCTTTTTCTTTTGGGACCATGTTTCATGAAGTGCAATAGCATAAGAGGTATGGATCATATAGTGACGGAGTCAGAGGTACTTGAAGATTTTACACAATATCAGTTTAAGCACCACCACCCACCCATGTCCACAAGTTCAACTCAAATTCTTTTGCTTTCTGTGAGCTCAGAAGAGATTACAGGATCTGAAGTCTTTTGGGGGGTCACGAGCATAACCATGTGTAAACCAATAGCACCAAAGTTGCAGCTTGCCTTATAACACACACACACACACACACACACGTACATGAATTTTTTCAAACAAAATTTAGAAAAAGATATGATTTCATCTACAGTTGAAAGAATAGTAAGAACTGTACCATAGGAATCAATTGATCTTGTATTTTTAGCTCTAATAAGGTAATATAAAGCGTCTATATGATCTTTTCATGGTCCAGCTTCCCTGATATTTCACATACTGAATCTGTGGGCCCCATTAGAGTATTGTGTTCCATGAAATATGAAACTAAAATGCCTGAGAAAAGTTTCAGATGGCCTGGATGTTTGTCAGGCTTGGGACAGTGGTGAAGACACCGAATTAATAGGATCTAGATGTTCAAATACATGGATAGCCATGCTGATTGAATGTAAATTCTTGACTATTTAATTTCACACACAAGGACAAATAACTACAGTAATTTTCTCCCTGATGTGTGAGAAAACCAATATTCCTTCACAGTATTCTCCCTGTATTTGAGCGTCTGAAAATGTTGAAGAAGAATTATGCTACAGAGAAAAGCGTATGGGGTTTTTTTGCACGCACAAAAAATGTTTTCTGTACTGAAATAGAATATATCCATTTAATCAATTGTTGAATAAGTCAAAACAAAGATAAATCCCATTGAAACAATAGGTCTAATTAGGACTAGTAACAGAATTCAGTCCAGTTTTATTTTTTGTTTTTGTTGTGTTTTTTATGTGTGCACAACCCCTCCATACACACACATTTTTCGGTACACAGAATATTTCATTATAAAGTTAAAAACTGCATTTCAAATAGATGAGAACACCCAGCTGGAAGAAGAATAGAGCAGTGAGAACATTTTGTACATTTTTTTTCTTTGAACATCCCAAATTCTTACTGGTCTATTATTCTTCCAGATGGGGTCTCTTGTCCATTGGGAACCCAGTTTTTTGACCTGGCAATGAATAATAATGAATATTCTTTCTCTCTCTACTAATCATAAAACAAAATCTGTGTAGTGGTGAAACCATTGTTGTTGTAGTTGTTGTTATGTGCCTTCAACTTATTTCCAACTTATGGCAACCCTATGACAGGATTTTCTGTGGCTGAGAGTCTGTGAGGCACCCAGTGGGTTTTCGATGCCTGAGCAGGTCTTCAGAGTTGTAGTCCAACACTCACACCACTAAAGGCACAATATCGCACTAGCTTTCAGAGCTCACAGGCTTCTGAATCAATCAGAGATAGTAGAAAAAGAAATATGCAGGGGAAAGAAAATGACACTGTTAGTGTTGTGGAGGATTTATTTATTCATTTACTTACTTACTTGCGTATTACTTACCTACTTGTGGTATTGTAGAGGAACAGTCTGCATAGAATGTACAATTCAGTCACATATTCCAGTGGCTATGAGCTGACTGGAAATAAGACTTGTAAAAGAAAAGTAACAAAGACCGGTTGTCTCATGGCCACTGAGGTTCATGGCCAAATTTTGTAGTCTACACTGACTATATGAACTTTGTGTCATATTGCGTGGTCTAATATAGAACCTGGATAGTGTGCCTTTCTGATTCAAGACGAATTTAGCAGGGTTTAGTGAAGCTAGCTGAGTTCATTTATTAGGCATGAGAAATGGAATGTCTCTTCCAGAGCATCAGCAAGTACAATGAAATGATCACCCACTTCCTGGGATTTATACATCTTTTTTCATATTTTGAGATCCATGAGAATGTAAAAATCTTTTGTGAGAATATCTGCAGATTGTATGTCACAAGTAATCAGAAATATGCAGCAGTAGTACTATAGGTTTTGTCGAACACAAGCTTTGTAATGAGGTTCAAATTGCCATACATGAGAAGAATGTGAAGTGTTTGTACACAGTCTCCTAATGAATAAAAGACCTCCATTACAGTATGTGGAGAAAGGAATCAATTTAATCAAAAAAGATAAAAAATAGAAATAGTAACTTATAGGATATGGTGCCTGTTCCAAATATTAATAGATATGCGTGGTCTATTTTTCAGACAGAAAGTGGGCTGAGATTTGATTCAATTGCCAAGAAAGTATTGGGTTAATGCATCAGAGGCTATGTGCTTTTGTGCGCCAACATAGCACCTTGGTTGGAGCATAGGAATAGGGCTGGGAAGACCTGAGTTCACATTCCCTGAAGTGACTTTGGAACTGACTTAGTGAACTTGGGCTAACCTCTGTTTTCTGCCTAGCCTACTTTACAAGGTTGTTGTAAGGAAAAAAAGTGAGGATATTGAGCTCAACATATTGAACTCTTGAGGTGGGGGGAAGGTAGGATATAACAGGATAATATAAAGAAATAAATACTTTAGAAAGGTGAATGATTGAAACAAATAAGTCCAAAGCCTGTAAATATTTTAAGGCCTTTGGCAGGAGACTATACAAAAATGCAAAGGGAAATGCGCATGTACATAATATGAAGATGATAAATTCTAAATTCATGTTAATGTTTGTCCATTGCACATAGCCTGTACATATTTGTGTACAGCAAAGGTCTGTGGAATTTGTTGCTCCAGTAAACTTCAGAATTATTTGCTAGCAAAATAATTTATTGGGAAATCATTTACTGCAAAATGATTTTGAACTTTTCTTGATCAGAATGTTCTGCAGATCTTTTATGCTATCTGCAGTTCACAGGTATCAAAAAGATGTTATGATTTTGATATTTGCTTGCATGCACTTAGATGTTGTCCTTTGTATAGCTCTCCCTTGCAGAAGACCTGAAAATATCTATATGCTGAAATATCAAGATTTTCAGTTAATAAATAGCCAAGATACATAGCCAAGAGACAAAGCTACAGAGATATAGCTTTGATGTCTCCTATTGATATAGTCCGAAATACTACCATTGAAGCCTCACAGCCCCACCCCAACAGAACCATTTCCAAGGCTCTGGAGAGAAAGGTAGTGAGTAATGACATGCTCAGCTTTCTCTCAGTTGTGGGTCACACTGAGACGGACAGATGCAGCAATATCTGAGAAGTACTTCAAGTATCCTGTCACAGTTGTCTGTCTCAGCACACCCAGCAACTGAGAGAAGACTGATTCCATCCTTACTTACTACTCCACTCTCCAGCACCTCAGAAATCACTTTGTTGGAAGCTGTGAGGTTTCAAAGGTAGGATTGGGGGAGCAATTTTGGTAATTCCAATTGTGCAATGACCATAAATGTGAATTGGAATCATTATGAAGTCGTTAGTCAGGCTTACAACATTTAATTAACGAACAGAGTATCGGCCATTATTTTTTCCAGCATCTTGAGAAATGTGTCCCATTTCTCTCATGCTTTATTGATTGTTCTCCAGAGTTTTTTTTCCTAAAAAAAAATGTCTAGGTCAGCCTTCCCGAACATGGTGTCCTCTAAATACAATGCCTTTCAAAAATGCTGCTCTAGAAAACTACTGAGTGTCCTCCAGATGTATCAGAAAGCTCATTTGCCATGCTAGATGTGGATGATGGGATAAGCTAAAATGTTATACTAAGTTGTCCTGTATGTTGATAATGTTTCGCTCTTTAAATGTTTCACTCTTTAAATGGTGCAGAGCTTGCAAACATTTCAGAATGAGTTCTTGAATTACAATCAACAAAAGCTCAGAAGTAGGAGAACTATGAGGTGAAATGTGCACATAACCTATGTCTCTTTATATTGCCAGGTTCAGAATTGGAAGAGTTACTTTTTTAAATGACAATGCCTGGAATCCCCTAGCATGGTCAGTGATTATAATCAGGATAGGGTTGATTTTGGTATAAATGTTGACAACACTATTCTATCCTGCCAGTTGTAACACTAGCTTAACAAATAAATATATTTTGTAAAGGTGATGCAAAATGCAAAATATAGGACACAATCCATCATTAGAAGTTATGATGTGTAATTTTATGAAGATGGAGCTTCACCACTGACATGATACACAACCATGCTGGTAAATTGTGATGATGCACAATGGGACACAGTGAAAGGGGCCCTGTCATGCAATGGGACACATTGTACAATTGGGACACATTGTGCAATTGTGACTTTTCCACAATGGCCAGGCTACTGGCTATGCTTGTACAATGGTCATAGAACTACCTCTCTGCAACCCTTTTAAGAATAAAAATATTGTACAAAGGCACAATTCAACTTTATGCAATCGAATGTCAATTTATGATAATGTAACTTTCCATAGGATGTCAACTATTATGTAAAATCTGCCTTGTGAATTAAAATATCTAAATTAAAATCTGTTTATATATTTATGTATTGTTTCTTGATCTCACAAAATGGGAAAGCAAGGCAGCTAACAAGAACAATAGCTTTAAAAAATGGAAAGCAACAACTTAAAATAATAAATTATATGAAAAAATAATAAGCACCAAATTAACCACCGTGAAGAACTGTCAGCAGCATCTAAAAAAAAAACACCATATAAATAAAAAGGAGAGAACTAGCTGCTGTGTACATTCAGGACATAATAGTTTCTTTCAGGATTGAACTCCACATACTCCTGTAGTCATTTTTTTAACATTCAGGAAAATTCCTCTGCCCACTGCAAAGTAGTATCTCTCTTGAAGAGTGGCAGGTGGGAATTTGGCATTCTGTGGTCTCCAAAACTTTTCGTTTTTAATGCAGTGAAAGTACGCATATACATTTATTGTATTTCACCAAAGTCATTACACATTTGATAAAAGAATATATACATACTTGTAGATACATGAGCCAGCATAGCAGTCTGAGAGTTGGGCTATGACACTGGAGGCCAGGTTTCAGTTCCCTGCTCAGCCATGGAAACCCACTGTGTGACCTTTAGTTCATCACACATTCTCAGCCCCAGGAACCCCTATGGTTGGTTCACCTTAGGGTTGCCACAAGTCAGAAACAACTTGAAGGCACACAACAGTAACAACATACATAGAAAAAGTCAAATTAACGAGTCCTCTGAACAGTCCATAGCAATATTTTCAGAAAGATACCACAAATACTTTTAGCTGCCATAGCAAATAAGGCTGTTCTATGTGTGACAAATGGGTCACAATCTGAGAATAACTAATGCATTTTCATGTGAGTGCTCTCACCCTGTAAGGGAGCCGACATCTGCCTCAGGAATCTCTCCCTAGGGTTTTGATAAAACCGGCAATAAAGTAGATAGTGTAAAATCTCCTCTACCTCTTACACACCACAGATGTAGAGCCTTAAGTTTCTTGGAATGTTTCTGTGTCTGCCAGCCAAAAATGACATGACATAGTTTGGAAACATAATTCATAAATGCAGTTCTCCAAGGAGCAAAGGTGAGCATTTGTAAATACTGAGTTTTTATGTAACATTTTTTCAATAAGGGGTACAAATAGGAAAAATTGGAGATTTAATTAGGGCTAAATCCTGATTATTATCCATCTTATAAATCAAATCCTCAGCTTGTTTTTAACTCCAAGTATAATAAAATTGTCTGTTGAAAGGTTTTAGATGTTAATAAGTCTTGAGATAACTTACCCAACCACCCTTCTTCCACTGTTCACACAAATGCAACTTAGGGAAGGATCCCTCTGACATGTCTAAGACCCTTTTATAGTACAAAAGGGCTGACTTCTGAGCCCTAGCTTTCACAAATACCACACCTGTCTCTGTCCTGAGGAATGCAGCTGGAGCCCCTGAAGATACTGCCTGAGAAACTTGTTTTGACAGATCTCCAGATCATTCAAGTTGTTCTGCTTTATCCCCCAGATCTCAGTACGATATTGTATTGGGACTCCTGTTTTCCATAGAAACATTTTCAATGAAGAAATTACCAACCTACCATCCCTAGAGTAGAAAACTTGAGATGACTTCTGTTCTGTTAGTTTGATATTTTATTGCTGAGATTTTTTTTATCAGAATATTTCCCACTATATTTAAAAGAGGAGACCTGTTCTTATTCCAACTGAAACTCCAGTTGTACCAAAAACCATGACGTCAGATTTAACATAATTTATTCTAAGCTGCTTTGTTTGGCAGAACTTATAAAGCTTATTCAGATTTCTCTTCTGCCCAGTTTTATTCATAGATCAGCAATATCATCAGCCAGCATAAGGATTGCTATTTTACCGTTTCCTATTGAAGGTGGCGTAGTGGTTTTAGATTGGACTACAACCCAGGAGACCAGGGTTCAATTCTCTGCTTGGCCATGGAAACCCATTGGGTGGCCTTGGGTGCTTCACACACTCTCAGCCCCAGAAAACCCTGTGATAGGTTTGCCTTAGGCTTGCCATAAGCTGGAAGTGACTTGAAGGCACACAACAACAATTGAAGGTGGGAAATGATCTGGGAAGTTTGACATAGTTACAATATTATTAATATAAAGATTATGCAGGAGAAGCACTAAAAGGCAACCTTGTATAATTCCTTTTGTTTTACAAATTTTCTCCGTCAGTCTTCTATCTGGGATAATCTTTGCCCTCATGATTGCATTAGTGTATAACTCCTAAATTAGGAGCAACAGCCTCTTATCAACATTGATCCCAGCAAGCTTACCTCACAAACAGTACCTATTTATTAGATCAAAAGCTGAAGAGAAGTCAATGAATGCAGCAAAAAGCCATTTAGAAGGATTACTGGTAGATGTATGAATTAAATAATGTAACACAAAAATCTGATCAACTATACTTGCCTAAATCCAGCTTGTTCCTGATTAGGAACATTGTTTTCATCCACCCGTCTTGTCAGCTTCTGGAGGAGGAAGCAGCTATAGATCTTGGATCTAATATCCAATAAACCAATTGGTTAATGATCCTGAGTATTTGATTTATCTCCTTTCTTGTGAATTGGCAAAGTTATGCTCTGCTTCCACCCCTCAGGAAAAAAATGCTTGTAGAATTTATCTAAGAAAACAATTTACTAACAGAGGGGCCTGCCGTTCAGAGTTGTTCTTGACAATGATCTCTCATGGAATCATATTCTCACCGAATGTTTGCTGCTAGAGCACACATAAGTTTGCTCACTTCTTGTTCTGAGACAGGGGCCATTCTGGTAATGCCATCAGGAGCACTCGGTTGGTAGTTGATTTCTTGGAGCTTATATCTACATCGCTTCCCAAAATATTGCTGAAGTAAGTGCACCAGATATTTGCTGGGATGCAAGCATCTAATGTGGGATTAAAGGTCTTATCTGATGTTGAGATCAAATTCCAGAACTATCTTGTATTCCTTTCCAGGGCTGCCAGCCTCAGCTCCTTCAACTGAGCACTCATGAATACTCTTTGTTCCTTTCTAAGAAGTTCCTTATAAATTAGGTGGCAGGAAGCCAATATTTCCAGATCAGCTTCCAGCTCTGTCTTATTCTCCTGTTTAGTTGAGCCCCATATCTATCTGTCTGTCTGTCTGTCTGTCTATCTATCTATCTATCTATCTATCTATCTATCTATCTATCTGTCTGTCTTACATTGCTTACATTCATTATCATGCCATCCCACTTTGCTCTGGTTTCTCTTCAGATTGTATAAATCTTTCACCTTTGATGTAATGAGTCAGGGCAGGACATCAACTGTTGTGAGTGAGGAGGGGCTGGAATGTGTGTGATTTCCATATCACCAACATTTCACCAATCAAAACTGTCTCCCAAGTTGTTGTTTGTCTCAAAAGAGGAAAAGGGAGGCAGATCTTTTATATTCTTTTATACAAAGATTCATGGGGGAAAAAATCCTTAGATTGCATATTTTGTGCCTATACTGTGGTTTCATTTCATCTGCTCCTTTTGTTACCTGGCACGTATTATGCTTTTAATGATGTTGGCTGATGGTTCCTTTGTTAGGGAGAGTGCTAGCTGACAGATAAGGATGAACAGCAGGTGACTTCAAGGCCTCTGAGAGTGGATTCAGTCCTCAGTGAAAAATACTTTTTTGGTCCCCAGAGTCCCTCGAGTCTTTGTAGGGAGGGGGAATACACAGTCACTGCCCCCATCACCAGCTGCTCCCCTCCTGCCAGGTACTTTTGAGCCTTACTTTTTGTCCTGCACTCAGAGGCTGCCCTCTCCTGTATCACTTGCTGCTCAGTCAGTCCTGTTCGGAGGCTGCTTCTGGGCACACAGATGTTGAGGAAGAACTGGAAGAGCTGCTCATGGTAGCAGAGGTACTGTTGCTGCTGCTGCTTCTCCTCCTCTCCCTCTGGGCAGCTGAGACCACAGTGGGCTGATCACCTCCAGGTCTCTGTTTCCTGCTGCTGCCACCATCATTGGAGGTCTTGCGTTTTGCCTGTGGCTTCCTCCAACACTCACCACTCAACTTTCCTATCCCCTTCCTTCCTTCCTTCCTTCCTTCCTTCCTTCCTTCCTTCCTTCCTTCCTTCCTTCCTTCCTTCCTTTGGCACTAGTGTATCCCTTTCCTCCCCTGTAGCTTCCCTTTCCTTGGTTGGGAGTCCTGCTCTCTCTTCTAGCAAAGGTGAACCAGTTAAAATTATAATACTTTGCAATACAAAAATGTATATATCATGATTAATTTGTTTGAAACTTCTGGGTTTTACAATGGATGTAAAAACAATTGAGAGATAATGATACTACCTTGAATCTTGTGCTGGAAGAAAGGAAGCATTTCAAACAAACAAACAAACTTCAAAGAAAGGCAAAAAAACAAAAAACCCTGCTACACCTATATGGTGCAAATACACTGGTGGAAAACTGGGGAGGGCACAAGTGTGGAGTCATCTTTTGGTTTTCAATTTCTGCTTAAATTGCTGAATGCAATATGTCAAATATTTCTGTTTTGTTTTGTTTTTGCTGGAAATGGGAAGAACATGAGATAAACTTACTTCTTTATAACATAGGAGCAAATTATATTAATGGCTGACATGCTACTCAATACTTAGAAGATGGTAAGCTGGACTTACAATCTTGTACCTTTGGGGTTTGTGTCTACGGCCATTAATAGCTGAGCATGACCCTCCAAAAACCTATCTCTTAAGCCAAGCAGCAACCCAACTGAAGGGTTTTGAAGGCACTGCAGATGGGAAATGACAACTGCAGCACTCACTCGATCATGGGCCACACTGAGATAAGCAGCTGTGGAAGGACCTTGAGGGATTTCTCGCACTGCCCATCTCAGCATGCCCTGAGTGTTGTAGTCATCATTTCCTACAGTGGTGGAGATCTGGCATTGTAGCCAGATCTGACAATGCAGTATCTCATCTTAGGAAAGACAGTATTGCTTTACTTTTTCATGAAAAATCTACACAACAATATCTGTCTCTGGGTGCTGATACTGCATTACTTTTAGTTGTTGCCTGCCATGTGGAATTATATGGGAACATGATTTTAAAACACAAAACAGGCTTTCCAAGCATGTATATTCTAATAATAGGATACTGGTTCATCTGTAACATATATCTTAGGCTTTTCAAATAAGCAGATGATAATGTTCATACTTTCTATCTAGGTGCTGAACATTGGAGAGATTAGAATAATGTTCTATATGAACGTAGATCTAGTGATTATTTACTCAGCCACAATCCTTCTGTATAGCAACAATAGTCTCCTATAGATTGTTGGATTCATTTTCTGAAATTATGTATTAGATTGACCGTTTCCTTGGCTGTTCAACAAACTGCAGCTGTATGAATGCATTTCAGAGTACAAACCATGCCTTTAGATTGTATATTCAATTGCAATGCCACCCTGGGTTCCAAGATAGCCACCATATGATAGCCATCATATGATTAAAAAAGGAGAAATTGTTTCCTCCAAATATAAAATATCTTTATTGGGTTTACTGTATAAATTCACAATTTCTGCACTCTTCTCTAAACAAGAATCTTTGTTGTTTCCCATTCCACTTTTGCTGCATTCATTTTCTCTACATACAATATTTATCTCTGTATATCTGCACTATCTGAGCGTTCACATCTCTAATCTGGATACAAAGTTGTGGATCCATAACTCTACATCATAAATCTATAACTGGAATGCAAGATGCCAGTCACTGTTTTCAGTGCAAACTCCTATATTTTTGCACAAGAAAAGTGTTTAGTCCCACACTGTTTCCTGAAAAAAAAATTGAGACTTTTTAATCCCAAAAATACTTTGTATGAACAAAATTTTCATAAAAATAGTCCCCAAATGTCAAAAAACTTGGAGTGCTTGGAGTGCTATGGGAAGTATTAATGTGTGAGTGTGTCAAGAGAGAAATCCTTTCTCATCAAGGATGAAAAGATGTATTCGTTAGATTTCTGCATTCTATAAGTGAGAGAGTGACTTTTCCCTTCTAATAGTGATATAGGGATCACCATGTGATGATATGTAAAATATTTGGCTGAGCTGAAATAACATAAATGTGTCAAGTTGCCTATATTAAAATATGGGGTTTTTTTAATCTGGCACACTAAATTCTCATTAAAACTTGTCACCCAGGTGCTATCTTCCAACTATTTGCGTTAATAGACATGCATCTGTTCAGCCTTTTTCTCTTGTTAGTCAGTTTTCTATAGTCCAATTTTTTTTTCTAACAGTCCTTCCCTTTTTCTGCTCTATTAATGCATGAACACATCAATGCATTGGATATCCTTCTCTTTTCACTCCTGGTATTTCCTTCTCAGTGTAAACCACTTTAACTGTCGAAATGTCTTGCTCAAGTTTGTTCAGTTTACCTTATAAGTGTTCCTTTTCTCCTGCTTCTTAGTTTTATTTTTTTTCCACACAGCTCTATGTCGTATTATTTTGGACTGTGGCTGATCTTATTCCAGTCTGCAGTATTTCACCCCCATGACCTTCCCCCACCATGTCAGAAAATTGAACTGTGGTCTTATTTCTCTAACAAAATTAAACGTTATGAGGAGTTTGTTGCAGTTTCTCAGGCCAACTACCCCTTTCAGCTCTTAAAAAAATATTCAGCTGTCCTTTGCTGTGTCAGACCTCCTCCCTCTCAACCCCCTGTATGCTGAGATTGATAGAAACACTTGTTGAACTTCATTCCACTCAAAGCCAAACCAAATGTTAAAGAAATAGCTGGCAACTGTATTTTTTTTCCTGCTTCTCTAAAACGCAAGGGGGTGAATGAGATCAGAATCTTATAGGTTTGTCAGATAAGCAGCATCTCATGCCATGAAATATCAGGGCCAAAACCTGAGATAAGGGGTTTGGCAGTCCTGAGGTAAGGCAGTCCTTTGGTGGCACAGAAATGTACCTTTGTAATATTATACAGTGCGTCTTTATGATGTCATCAGGCCAGGAAAAGCAGAGGCAGGCATCTGGTCCATAACTGCTTCTGGTTCAGCTGATTATGAACAGGAAGGGAATCTGAGTAAAGGAGCCACAGATTCAGGTAAAACTCAGCTAACTGGGCAATATGGCAATGCAGAACCTTCCCTCCTCTCTCTATCTCTCAATCTCTTTTTCTCTTTTCTTGTACTTCATTCCCACCACCTTTTTTTGGGGGGGGGGGGCTTCTTATTTTAGAAATCCATTTTTTTAAAAAGAGAGAGAGAGAGAATCAAGAAGTAACCTATGTATTTTGAAACTGCTGCACAGGCAGCAAAATGCACGCAATACCTCCAGCTGTTGTCAGCATTCCCATACAGGCACACAGCTCACATGGCTTTATCAGCCTGCACATGACATGTTGGGAGCCCTTCTAGGTCTTTTGCTACTCCTAAGGTTTGTGAAAGGCTCAGCACCAGCTCTTGGGGAATTAATGTTCAGGCCCTGCTTCACTGCTGCCAAGGCTTGTACAGAAAGAAAGCTTACAAGTTATGATGCTAGGACTTTCACCCTCCCACTTTGCTACAGATGGCATGGTGGACCCAAAGGAATGGACCTACCTTCTCCTTCCTCACCCCCAGTTCCAGGCTTCTGGCCTTACGCTACCTGGAGACCTGGAGAAAGACCATAATTCCTTGATATTCAGGCAGTGTCCTGAGACCTGGCAATCTGCCAACTCAACATATGTCTTCAATTCATATTGCAAAATAATAATCAGCTGCCTTCTATGTAAACAAAGTTGTCCATGGAGTTTTCTTTTTTGTCTCAGATATTCCTTTGAAATACTTCCTCTAGTTTTCTATAATGGGATCGCTGGGGATCCTGAGGCACATTTTGTGGCCTATGGAAGCTAACAGGAACCTCAGATTCAGAGTTCTTTCCTTTTTACAAATCTGAGAAGCTTCTGGCTGTACAGAGATGTCTAAAAATACTAGTTGGCATCCAGTTAAGTATTTATATCATTGTAAACTGCCTAAATACCCTAAAGGCACCAATTACCATCTGACCATGGAAACTAAGCAAGGTCAGCCCTGGTTAACACTTGAATGAGAAGCCACCAATGAATACCAGGTGCTGTAGGCTATATTGCAGAAGAAGGAACTGGCAAAACCACCCCTGAGTATTGCTTCCTGAAGAAACCATATGAAAAATTCATGGGTTGCCAGAAGTTGACAGGTAACTTGAAGGCACATACACACACAAACTGACTTATGATCATATAAAGGTAAACTGTGATGTTCTGCAATATTCTCCAGAAGGGATAGCTACATCTCTGGGGCCATTGCACAAAAGGAGCAAGCAGTGTATTGATAGTACTGATCCATGTCAGACTCCGCATGCTAATAGCCAGGAGGGTACACAGCAGTTTTTTAGCACCACAACCTAGGAATATTCAGCCAAGAAGGACTAGAGCCACTGGAAAATTGTGCCTCCAAGTCCCATGACTCATAGTATCTGCCACTGAGTGGTCCAGCAGAGCTAACAAGGACACAGTCGCCTGTCCACTTCTCAGTACAGGTTATCCACCAAGGATAGCAAGTCTGTTTGTATCTCGTAACCAGGCCTGAATGTAATGTGGTCCAATGGCGGTCTCTTCAACAGCAAATGTAGTTACAACTGCTCTTTTTAGAGAGGTTAGGATACAGCATTCTCTCAAAGAAGGATTTACAACCTTTGCCACTCAACCAGCCAGTCCTTGGCTGTCCATTAACCAAGATGGGCGTGGATCTAGAAGACAAGTGGTTGGCCTCACTTCTCCAAACAACTTGTCCACATCATCATGTTAAACAAACTCAAGATCATCGATCAAAACTAGAGAAGTGCATGCCTCAGCTACCTCCCCAGACTCTGTCTTCAGTATGGAGTCCAAATAAAAATAGATCCAAAAAATTTTCTCTGCAAAATATTTGGCACATTCATCACAGCATATTTCTGAGGACTGCCCCTCAGCAGTCTGAGATCTGGAATGTAACAGAAGCATTAGAAGCAAGAGGAAACAATGTGCAGTTGTTCAGCTCTAGTGATACTAGATACTATTTAACCTATAGTTAAACCATCATAATTGAAGATCCCACTTACAGAATCAGAAAACATAAATGCATCTGTAATCCATTAATTATATTCTGATGTATGGCAGGCCCAAGAAATTAATATGCACATTAGACCAGTTATATTTTCCTGGAAAATATAAATTAATCCCAGCTTATCTGATATTTCCAATGTGGATATGGTGCCAAGCAAGCTGGAAACCATTCTTTATCAACCACTAAAAGTGTCCGTATAACTTACTTCTGAAGAATCATGTTTTTAGCAGATGTGAAAAATACCACCCAACATATCACATAAAACTGCGGGTTGGGGGGAGAATGAGCAAAACTCAAATTCATCAGAAGCTCCCATTTCTTCAAGTTCATTCTGATTCAATGCCATATGTGAACCCATCGGACTGTGAATTGGGTTTTCCTGCTCCCCAAAATTCAAACATATTCCTGTGCATCTTTTTTCCTCCCAATATGCAATTTTGGTACACTTTTTTTTTAAAAAAATGTACAGTTTTCTCCCACTTATGATAGTGCCATGTGTCTTCTGCTGGCATGACCACTGCACACATGAATATGAGGTCATGTGAAGCCTCATGTCCCATTATTGTCAATGGACACACAGGATGTGCCCCTGTGTTACTGTGGGTGCATGCATGTTGCTTCAATTGACAATAATGGGATGGAGCATTCACATTTTTTGTTTTATGCGAGGTTTCCTGAAACAGAACCTCCACATATACAGAGGGTACACTGTATGTCTGTGTGCATGTTTTAAATGCACTGCATACATTTCTACGACACACCCATCTATCACACACATTGGCCAAGACCCTGCATCAGGAGACACAACTATGGAAAAGTAGTTATGCTGTCCTCCAAAATCCTGCCTTTGAAGCCTTGCAGCCCCTGCCTGAACACAGATGTTTCCAAGCCACCGGAGAGCAGGACAGTAAGTAATGAGGTATTTAGCGTTCTCCAGGTCATGGGGCATGGTGAAACAGCTGCAGAGTCTTGCCAGGATCCTATTATAGCCCCCCGTCTCAGGGCACCCAGGGGAGTGTGAAATGGCTGGATATGTCTTTCTTCACTGCCCCACTTTCCAGTGCCTTGGAAATGCTTGTTTTGGGGAAGGCAGCAAGGCTTTGTAACTAGGATGGGGAGGGGGACATTTTTGGTCATTGTGATTAGGTAACAACTGTAAACATGATTTGGAATAATTACAATGTTGTTAATCAGGCTTACAACGTTGTAATTACTGAACAGGATGCCAACCTTCATTTACTTATTTATTGCTCAGAAATCAGGGTGCAGACTTGTAAATTTTCCATCACAAATTGAATTTGAATTTGTGTTCAGTTTCAGGAACTGGAAAATGTGTAACATGTGAATGTGGTCCCCCATGCATATGCAAAACTCACTCAAGGGGTGCCCGTTTCTAGTCTAGTTAAACAGCGTTGTTTGTACAACATAGTCACCTTCTGCTAACTCTCTATCATGTTTCCAATATAGTTTGTTGAAGATGTTCTGCAATTGTCTCTTCTTATTCTTTGTATGGTTTTGAGACTGGAGGCAGAGAATAAATGCCATATCTTCTCTTGTTCTCCATTTAGGCCTTTCAGACAATCATTTTACCGAGTGTGAAGCCAGGAGAGGATGTTGTTTGTTCTTGGTTACTAAAGGGGTGATTTCATTATCGCTTCTTCCCGCTGTTCAAGCAGCAACCTTTTACTGCTGGTGCTTCCCTTCTTGTTAGCAGTCTCATACAATGAAAGCAGCGTGAGGAAGACCAGCAGGCACACAAAGGTTTCATTGCCTACTGTTTAAAATCAAATGCTTCTCCCAGATAGCTTCATAGTTTGGGAATGTTATGTGGAAATACTTGTATAAGTATTATATTATTACATTATACAAGCATAATGGTTGTATCATTTATACAGTACAAGCATAATGCTTGTATAAATATTAAAGGTACCTTGGCTTAAATCTAATTAGTACCTAGAGTAAATCTATTGAAACAATTATATGTCTCGTTTATGTAAATCCCTTACTAGTTGGTGTCTTCCTGACAATACTGGTAACAAATGCCTCTGGTTCTAATTGGTAGGCACCGCTATAATAAAGCCATTGAATTAGGTGGCAGAATGGCAAGTAACCACTTACGTAAATCCTATTGGTTTAGTGAGTATACTCTAACTGGAACTGGCAATTGGATTTAGGCTCTTATTAGCTTGTGCCTTCTTGACAACCAACTTTAAAAACAATAAATTCCCTTGCACCCATGACCATCATGCTCACAAATTCTTTTAAAAGAAAGTCAGGGGAGGAGGCTAACAGTCAACAGCTAAGTTAAATTACATCAACTCTGTGGGTTTTTCTTCCTTCCTTCAGATGAGTTTCATTCTAGACTATGGCCATTTCCGCACAGGGCGAGGGAATCGCCCCGTGACGCTACTCACCAGACTTTAGGGCTCCCTGGTCTGGTCCACGCTGCTCCGCAGCAGTGCATGGCCGCCGCTCCACACTGCTCCGGGGACGAAAATGGCAGCTTTCGGTTGGTCAAGGGTCTCGACCAACCGCTGAAGCTCACTAGCCTAAAGCCCGCCCCCGGCAGATCGCAGGCTCACACCAATGAGAGCCTGCGAATCTGCATAAGGGAGCAGGCTCGCACTGGCGAGCTCCGTGCTTTTGAAAGACCAGTTTTTAGCGGTCGTTCAAAAGCACGCTGGACGACCACTTGGGGTCATTCCAGAGAGGGCTGGGGTGCGAATCTACGTTAAGTAGGTCTGACCCAGTCCACTCCCAGGTGCAGATATCCTCCCTGGAGGATGCTTTGCACCGTTTTAAAAACCCCGTGTGGAAATGGCCTATGTTTGCTTGTCTGGCAATAGTATTGCATTTTTTTTTTTAATTTGCAGCACAGCCAAAACATGGTTGTTCCCCTCCAGCCCACTGTCCTTGACATATCCAGGGAAAAGGATAAGGGCCTAAGTCACACTACACAATGATTGCCACTATTATTCCAATTTAACTGCCATGGGTTCCATCCTATGGCATTCTGGACCTGGCAGTTTGGAGGAGGGGCATTTCGAATTCTCAGCCAGAGAGTTCCTCTGGTGCCTCACGAAACTGCCAATCCCATGATTCCATAGGATGAAGCCATGGGAGTTAAAATGGAATCACCACACTGTAATTGTGAAAAGGCCCCAGGTGGCATGTGATGGAAAAGTTCTTTGCTCATGACCCTGGAGATTCACTGCCATAAAAGTAGATCATACTGCAAGGCAGATCCAAGATTCTTTTTTTGCTACTAGAGATGCCATTTTCTATTATACAAGTCTGATACTTGTATTTTCCTTTAGCTATGATGATGACATAATATGCCATACCACTCTTTGAGGCTGGTGCTTAGGTTAAGAGTTATGGGGCAGGCCCCATAATATAGGGGTCATTCTCCTTCAGTGTCCTTGCTGCCACTACCCAGTGCCAGCCACATGAAGCTCACCCTACATAATGGTAAGACAATATTTTCTGGACTATAGGCTTTGATATATTTCTAGCATTTATATATCTTCATATAACTCTAGCCCTTTTTTCTTGAAAAAAAAAACACAGTTGGATTTGTTTTGTTTTGGTCTCTGTCAAAAATCCCTTAGACCCCAGGCTTGTTGGGCTCATTAAACTCTATCATGTGCTATGAATAACGTGCCTACTCCCTCTTCAAACAATTCAAGCTGGTCCATGAGATACAGAAAAAAAAGGCACTGTTTTCCTTCGTTTGGAATGGATCAATAGGCTTGTATGGTCTGACGTGCACGTATCCCATTCTGAACAGCAGGCTGTTAAATATGTGCACGCACGTTAGACTTCCTTGTTGTATTAATTGCATGAGACTGTGTACGGAGTCCGGCGAGCTGAGGGAACCGTTGGCACCATTCCATGCAGCCCTGAGATTTCAGCCTACTGTGTGTTTGTTCTGAAGTCTGTTTCCAGCCTTATTAGCTGTGTGTATTTGCATGCATTTGCTTTTATTACCCCAATGATACAGACGCTGGCAGTTGCTCCACAGCTGTGAAGGCTATTATTTTGCACTGTCACTTGGGCTGTTTTGGCTTGCAGTTGAGTTGTTCGTCATCAGGAGCACTTCAACTTTTAACAAACTAAAGCCAAGAGAGAGAATAGACAAGAGCTGTTTCCATGGGGACTTTGCCTAAACCAAGGCAGGGTTTTTTTTCCCCCATTTTTCTCTGTAGGCTCCTTTGAAAGAACAAACAAATAAACCATGAGTACCATCCCTAAAGGCATCTTGGAAGCTAAACAGGGTCAGACTTGGTTAGTACTTGAATGGGAGCCTGTTAATGAATAACAGGTTCTGTAGGCTACATTACAGAGGAAGAAACTGGTAAAACCACCTCTGAGTATTCCTTGCCTAAGAAAACCCTATGAAATTAATGGGGTAGCCATAAGTCAACAGGCAACTTGAAGGCATATACACATGGACTACAGAATAGACATTTGGATATTATGAGATTTATAAATCACTAGGTACTAAGAATATTGCAGGAGGAGAGTAAAGGCACATGCTAGAACTCTGTTTACCTGTAGGCTCATTTTCTCAGGCTGTGTCTAGACAGTTATTTCTGTGAAATGAAGAAAGATGACTTCCCTTTCACAATGACAACCTGATCCAGCTTCAGGCAATTGGTTACTGGACACATATAATGAATGATAGGGCAAGCTTGCTATGGTGGAAAGACAAATATGAACTTTGGCTGGCATTTGGTATTGCAGTTACAGATTTGTAACCTAGAGGTATGGATCCATAATTCCATGTCCATATGGACTCTGTGTTCAGTAAGACTATGGCCATTTCCACACTAGACTGTGACAGTGCTATTATTCCACTTCCAACATCTCGTGGAATTCTGGGGTTTGTAGTTTACTGAGGCTAAAATGCTCTCTGACTGAGAATTCTAAATGCCTCTTCCTAAACTGCAAACCCCAGGATTCCATAGGATGTAGCCATGGCAACTGAGGTGGAATCTTAGGCCATGTCTACACTATGCTGTTATAGCTCTATTATTCCACTTTCAACATCCTATGGAATCCTGGGGTTTGGAGTTTACTGAGGCCAAAGAGCTGTCTGGCTGAGAGGTCTAAAGGCCCCTCCCTAAACTGCAAACCCCAGGATCCCATAGGATGTTGAAAGTGAAATAATAGCACTATAACAGTGTAGGGCAGAAATGGCCTATGTAGTCTTACTTTAAAATGATGTAAATACCCACCCAGCCCACCTTAGCAGCCAACAGAAGGATAGGCAAAAGAGGTCTGGTCAGCCAGCAATCATGGTGTAAAGAGGATGATATATCCCCCCTGATCCTACCAGATAGCAAGGCTGAGACAAGGACTTGCAGTAGGTTTCCTATTTCTGATTGTCACAGCCTCACTTGTTTGATCTGACTGCAGGCTGTTAAGGTAGATGGAGGCTCTAGCAAGAACACATTGCTTAGTTACACAAACGTAACTAAGTAGCTGAGGTAGAATATCAGTAAACATCTTGAAATGGTGGCATTTTCCTGTGCTGGAGTGGGTGGCTTTACATTTTTAAAGGGTTATGTGAGCACCCGTAAGAAGTAGTGGATAAGTACTGACATTCATAATCTCTAAATGCAACTTTAAAAACTTTTTTAAAAAATAATTACAAGTGTGATTCAGGCACTGAGTGTGGAACAGTGTTTCACTTCCAGTAGAGACAAAGTAGAGTTATGCCCTTTTATTGCATTAGCACTGGGGGATTATTCTAGTGACTAGACCTAGCTTTCATAGGGCACAGTCTGATAGCCTGGAAACATGATTCCACCAGGATACGAAAGCTGAATGTGTGTATGTACATACGATGCATTTACAAAATTGTCTCCAGATATGTTGGGGGCAGACTTATTAGTGTATATCCTACATCTCTTTATGTGCTTTGTTGTCATCATTTTGCCCTACCCAATCAGTGAAGCTCTTTCCAAAGAGCGGTTTTATTTATCCACATCTCTGACTATTTAAATATTTTTGATTTCCTGATCTGTACAAATACACTGTTTACCATAGTGTGAGAACATGGTGTGTCCTAAGTAAGGCCCTTTTCGCAGCGCTTTTTCATCCCACAGTGAGGATGGGAGAAGGATGGAACCACAACAACAGTTATGCATGACGTCGTTGCAATCCCATCCTACTCCCATCGCCAGATGGCACGATCATGGAATAAATCGTTGATGGGTTTTCCCCATCAATAAGTCATGATTGCACCACCATCCACACTTACCTGATATGCAGAGAGTCCGGAAGCGCAATAGCAATCACATGTGTATTTCTGTACCGCTTATCAGGTGAATGCTCTCTAAGCGGTTTACAATGTGTTAGCTAATTGCCTCCAACAAGCTGGGTACTCATTTTATTGACCTGCGGAAGGATGGAAGGCTGAGTCAACGTGGAGCCCAGCAGGATTGAACTCACAATCTTGTGGCTGCGGTGCCAGCATTTAGTCACTGCGCCACCGGGTCTCAGCCACTTCCTGTCCCAGAGCAGCCTGGGAGAGTACTCAGTGGCGGGAAGCTGGGTACTTTCCCAGGCTGCACTGGGGCAGGAAGAGGTGGTGTCGTCACGCTTCCTAGATTGCGAAGGCAGCCAGTGCAGAGGGGAATGCTCCTGTCATGCTCCCTTCCCAGCAGAGCCACGGCTGGCATCCCCACAGCATGCCACTGGGATAAGGTAGGGTGTGGAAAGGGCCTGAGATGTGAATTAGTTTTAGAGTCAACACTTTTACTATTGTCAGAAGGCTTGTGCCTAGCATAAGCATGTCAGGTAGAATATCAATATTTCCCATGGGCCTTATCATACTACCCTGTTATAGTGCTATTATTCCACTCTAACTGCCATGGCAATATCGCATGGAATTGTGAGAACTGCAATTTAGGAAGAGGCATTTAGAATTATTAGCCAGAAAGCTCCAGTGCCTCACCAAACTACAAATTTCAGAATTCCAAAGGGTGTAGCCAGGGCAGTTAAAGTGGAATAATAGCACTATAACAGTGTAGTGTGGTAGGGACCAATGACTGCATTTCCATGCCAGAAAAATGTCCTTCTGTGACATTTATTTGCCACTATCTTTCTGTGAATAAACTTACAGCCATAGTTCCTTTTCTTTTTACCATGTATCTGCTCATACTCATTTCCCTTACAATTTACTTTATATACAAATCACTGCTAGCAAAGGATGCCAGCAATCTCTGGACCAGTGCCTTTAACCATGGATGGGTCTGCAGAAAATAGCAGGACAAGATTTCCAAGGCTTGAAGATAATCACCAGCTAATTCAAAGATGAAATATGACCTTGTTCTTTTCTATTTAGCATGAAAAATACCATTTTCCATGGCTTCTCCCTGCTGAGACTGAATGTCATTCTGAGGAACAATTTGAAGAATATTTAAAAAGAGCTAGATAAACAAAGTGGAATTGCATACACAAGCAACCATAATAAAGGAGAATGCAGAGACTACACTTCTAGGCACAATTATTTTACTATAAGTTTGGTGAGAAAGTTTTCCAGCTGTTTTGGACATCAGTGCCTAAAAGTCCCAGCCAGCATAGCCAGTGGTACAGGATTTGGACAGATGTAATCCAAAACAACTCAAAACCATTTTCCCCAAATGTTTCCCACATCTCCTATATGTGCTCTTGAACTAAGAAGCTCCTCCTTATGAGAGCACATGCTTGGAGTTTCTCTTTGAGGGTTCATTCTCAAACATACTTCATAGAAAGTTACACTGAATGCCTTGTGATATGCACAGTTTAAGGGCAACCATCTTCCATGTATTTTGCATTTTTACATGTCTGCTAAAAGCACAGCTTTTCCAGAAGGCTTTTAACTTACTGTTCTCTTAGCTGTGTTATTTTAGTCCAGCTCCTCCATGATTGATGTGTTCTGATACATGATTTTTATTTGTTTTATTAACTTTTTAAATTGTATAGTGGATACACTAGAACCTGGGGTCATCTAATGAATGGCACTGCATAGTTAAACTGTGGCATTTAATTCTTCAGGATGTAGTGATGGCTGCCAACTTAGATGGATTAGAAGGGGATTAGACAGGTAAATGGAGGGTAAGGCTATCAGTAGCTGTAAATCATGATAGCTATGCATTATCTTCAGAATCAGAGGCAGTACGCCTCTGAACACCAGTTGTTGAGGGAAGAAGTCTGATGCTATCATGTCCACAGGTACCTGCTTGGTAATCATGGGAACCGAATGTTGCGCTAGACAGGGCTTTGCTCTGACCCAGCATGGTGCTCTTATATTCTTAGGCACTGTACAATGTTTATTTGCTGCAAAACACTTTGAATGCAACTGTGAAAAAAATATGGACCAAAATCTTGTATCAAACACATAACCAAAAGGTCACAGCTATATTTTAACTCCTCGGGCTCCTGAAACCCACCTTAAAAGCCACTCAGCCAACCAGAGCAATGGAGGTCTGCGCTGGTGTCAGGTGGGGTGCTGCAAGATGATGTGGCTAGTCTCTTCTCACTAGCAAGTGATGCTCTGATGAAGAGTTGCTACAGGTCCATGCAGGGATCTGTGCTTCTGCTCCCCACAGCATCACTTGCTAGCAGAAGGGAGCTGATCGTGACATTCTGCAACATCCCCCACAGTAGCAGCACAGACGTCCATTGCTCAGGATGTCTGACTGGCTTTGAATATGTGTTTCGGGGTCATTTGCCATAATCATGAATGAGAATACAAAGTACTTGCAATGTCTTAAATCCAACTTAGGACATCAGAACAGAATACCAGGATGCCTGCCATGGTATGGTAAATGTATGGCATTCAAAGAAAAATAATATAAAAGATTATCTGATTTCCTGATCACACATTTCTTCTGGAAATGAAAAGAACAGATGTGGTTCCCTTAGCCTAGCTTTCCAGTTGCTGAACAGTTCTGAGGAGAAGAAGAAAGGCTGCTGACTTTCGTTCCTCTTCCCAAAATAGGTGGTGTGTATCTCCATGCACACATCTTCAAGTCACCTGTCAACTTATGGCAACCCCTAAATGTCATAGCGTTTTCTTAGGCAAGGAAAACTCAGAGGTGGTTTTGCCAGTTCCTTCCTCTGAGATATACTCTACAGCACCTGGGATTCATTGGTGGTCTCCCATCCAAGTTACTAACCAGAGCTGACCCAGCTTCCAAGATCAGACAGGATCTGGTCCCTCAGGGATTCTCAGAGACTGGGGTGATTTAGCTGCATGGAATAAGATGAGGTGAAGAGCCCCTTGGTGGAACTGAGCTCCATGTTACCCAACATGACTTATACATGGGAAGCAGAATGACAGTTATTAAAAAGCATTCATAGCTTTGAAAAGCCTTGTAAAGCTATTATGAAATTAGGGATAAATAACTTTGTTCAGTAAAATGCATATGGCTTTTTTTTCCCCTGTTGCCTTAGTTTGTCAAGAAGCCGTGTGGGAAGCTTTCCGGATTTTTCTGGATCGGATTCCAGATGCAACAGAATATCAGAATTGGGTGACTGCCTGTCAGCGGGAAACATTCTGTATATTCGATATTGGGAAAAATTTCAGTAATTCTCAAGAGCATCTGGAGATAATTCAACGGGTAAGGTCTGAAGAATGCATTTTCTAACATGTAACAAACTTCATTTTTAAAAGTCCAAACATATCACAAGTTATTAAAAGGTTCACTTTTCATAATAAAAATAGATGAGAGACCTATTATACAATAAATGTTTTACTACTACAGTAAGAGTAATTAGTATATCCTCGTTGTAACAAACATAATAATAGCAGTAGATTGTTATCATGTAGTAATGATAGTAGATGAAAGAAAGAAACAGAGCTTTTCATTTTGTGGCTGAATCAACTTTTGGATGATCTTCTTTTTCTCTCCGAATATTTTTGCAGCGAGTAAAACATAGAACCTTCCAGGATAGGTAAGTAAACCAAAAATAGAGTACTCGCCAGTTGATGCTGCTACCTTTTATTAGCAAACCTTAAAAGGTATGTGAGGATTCATGAACATTTATCCATTTAAATCAGTGAATGTTATTATACTTATGTTTTGCAGCAGCCATGCATATAAATCAGATAAGCAAATTGTGATATATGCATATTGTGCCTGTTCTGTTGTGGTGAAAAAGAATGCCCAAAATCCCCTAGGTCTGAAATCCATAAGTACTTGTTCATCACACAGTCCTGTCCAGACTACAAAAACTGTTCAGAGTATTCATTCTTACCACTGATCCATCTCGCCAGGATTGTACATAAAGCTTTGCTAAGCCAGCGTTTAGAAGAGTGGTCAACCATTCGCATTTCTAGGCCGGTTGATCTCTTTCAGATTCCGAAGTGGTTTCTAAATAAACATGCTGCAAGGTTAACAAATGAATTGAAATAGGTAAAGTGAAGGCTTCAATTAATGTTGAATGTCCTACTTCTGACCACATGTTCTTTTTTCTTTTGCTCACCTGCATGAAATTAGACAAAGGTCCACAGCTTTCTAACCAAGGCTTAAAACGTAGAAGCTACCTTGTGTATTTTCCAAAAATAACCATGCCAAGACATCACTGCCAGTGCAGTTGAGAATAAAGGAAGGTGTAATATGTATGTGAATTCACCAGGATTCCATAGGTCTTTACAGCTTCGCTTCATCTCATCTTTTTTCCCGTTTCTCAATATATCCCTGTGTTTGACCTTTGTTCTTCTACGTCTGCTACCTTCGGCTGCTTAAGGTGTCAGAAGTAGACATAGTGGGGAAGTGGCCCATGTTCCGTTATTGCCCTATTGTCTGAATTCTTTCCTTGGACACGTACACGGCGCTGCCTTTTAATCTCTTTCTTTCTTCAAATCCCTTCTCAAAAAAAATCCTCTCCTTTCTCATGAGACATTTGGCTGAACCCTTTAATCTTCCTCCCCAGCTGTAACCTAGCTTAAGTCTATTTAATAGTATTTGCTCACATTTATTCCTTACTGCCCTTGTCTTTCTCTGCCCTCTTTTCGTTGTCTTCCCCATTGTGGAATTTAGACGTGAGACTCCTTAGGTACAGGGACCTATCTGTTTTCTCCATGAAACTCTCGAGTACTACATACGTTGATGGCACTGTGGGCATTATTAAACACTAATAATGACAATACTAGGGGACATTGCTTGTTGGCTTCTGAACTGGACAGAAAATACTGGTTTAATTATGGAAACAATATAATACAAAAATGTGAAATATTTATTTGATTTCTCGAGCAAATTCTATAGATCTTAATACTGATCCAGTTAAACATAAGCATAATTCTCTAGATTTCACTGAAAGTGGTATTTACAAAAGATTAATTTCCTATTGAAAGCAATATATGTTAGGGCATACCTTTAGCTGGATTATGATCTAAATTTTTAAGTCAGAGAAAAATGAATCTCTAGAGCTTTCAGGTTGGTTGCAAAATTTACAGTGTTCTTTATTTTCTTCTTGATAGAAAAGAGGAAATTTCTACAGAGAAAACCAGTGGCAAAAAAACTGAAGAAACCCCTTCTCTTGCTACAGGTAAAATAAAACATACATTGCACTTCTCTCAATTAACCCTGGGGTAGGCAATTGTGAGGTGTCTGGGAACTACTTTTCTGTCTAGGAACAAAAAACCCAGAACTGTTTTTAATGTGGGGAGCTAAACATTGGCAAGCAGGAATTATTAATGCTGCCTATTTGTAGATACAGTGACCCCTCGACTTTCTCAAGCAATCGGTCTAGAACCTTCACAAAAGTCAAAAAACTGTGAATAATTCCCCCTAACCAAGTGAGCACTCCTTTTCCCATTCCCTTCCAGGGCTCCCTGCTCCATTTGCTTGCATTTTGCCCAGGCGCTCTGCATTCCTTCCAGGTACCCAGGAAAATAGGCAAGCAGATGAGAGGGGACAGCCACACATGCACATTCACTCTCCCCCACCGTTCTCTTGTGTTTAGCCCAAGCACACTGCTTTCAGGTGCCTGGTCAATAGCAAGGTGAATAGGAGGGGGCAGCCAAGTGTCTGGAGAAGGCACACACGTGGGGCTACCCCCTGCGATTCACTTGCCTTTTGCCCAGATCCATGGAAGGATGACACACACACCTGGCCAAAAGACAGGAGAACGGGGAGAATGTGGCGTCTCGTGGAAAATCAACTTCGCGAAGGTCAAAACCATGAATATGGAGGGAGGACTGCACTCTTTTTTTTACATAAACAATGACAACACTGAATGCATCACATTAAAATAAAAACACTAACTGAAAGATAAAACAATCTGATTACAATGAAAACAAGAGCAAAATAATAAATGAGTGTTACAATACTGAGTTAAAAAAAATAGACCCTTTCTGCAACGCACCTTTTCATGGAGCTGGAGTGTGCGAGCAGCCTCCAGTGAGAGGCTCTCGTGTCCCGGTTCCTTCAGCTCTGCAGCTGCCGCCTGCTCGTGCGAGAGCCCTGCCTCTTCCTTCTGCAGTGCAGCCTGGGAGTATCCCAGGCTGTGCTGGGGCAGGAAGCACAAGCACCACAGCTCCGGAGCTCCGCATGCATGGCAAGTGCTCACAGGGCCCCAGAGCGATGCGCGATCACGCACCATTTTCGGCTCAAAGCTGAAAATGAAAAAGTACACGAGCAGTGCCTGCCAGACCCTGGAGCATCATGTGATTGTGAGTGCGTCATGTGGACCGCTCCTCACATTCACGTGACACTCAAGGGGCCCTTTCACATGGCAAATGCCATGCGAAAAGGGCCATAGTTGATATATCAAGCAAATTAAAAATATTAGGAGAATGCAAAGTACCTATAAGGTCTCCTGTTGTATCTGTCCCTCCACAACACTGCTTTAAAAGCAAGAGCTGTGGAGACATGGTGGAAGACACAGGATTGCACACATGATATTTTCACAAAGAAATGAGAAAAAAAATTTATTTACCAAGCTTAGAGTGTGGAGAATCAGAATCAGGAATTTGACATAGCCAAGGGGAGGCCAAATTACATCTCCTGTCTGTTATCATTCAATCATCCTTAAATAAGAAGACTCTTACAAGCAGAAATGTGTACTTAGAAATGCCTTGCTTGTGTTCAGTATGGCTTACTGCCAAGCAAGCATGGATAGTGTAGACTGCAAGCAGCCTTTAGTTGCTCAGAGGAGGTCTATTGAACTTCTCTAAATTGTGTGTCTGTGTTCTTGATCATTTTGTACACTTGTGATTCTTGATTCTACATAGAAGTCTTGGTGGTCCAATTTGCCTGAGCATTTCAGAGAGGGCCTTACCAGCCCCCCAGCCTAATCTTGGGGTGATTTGAGCCGCACCGACCCTGTTTCAGGGTCCGTGCACTGAGGTCTTCCAAGGGTTTTATGGATTGCCATAAATGTAAAAAAAAAAAATCCAAACCAGAAGGAGACAGAAATCCACAACTGCTTTTGAAAATGGACATATTATCAGTGTAAAAACAGTGCTGGGCAGGGGCAAGGTGGAATGGATATGCAACCTATTCGAAAGGTGAATTGCTGTTCCTAGAGACTTCCAGGAAAGATGATTCACTTTTCTTGTCAGAAAAGGGACAGTCTAGAGAGTACAGAGGAACTGAGAACTGCAAAAATAGTTTAGAGAATCTGCCCTTTGCCTGCCCACAGACCCTCTTAACACTGAAGAATGTGATCCTATTCTTGTCAGTACACAGTAGTTCAGAAGAAAGATCGAGGGCTAAGGTGGCGATGCTAATTCATCAGAGTAAGTTGATTTGTTCAGATCAAACTGTCAGGAAAAGTTTATAAAATGAATTTCTTGATTTATTTGCTATCTTGTTAAATTAAAACCACTTTTTTAAAAATTACCAGTATCATCTCCCAATAATGAGAATCGTTCATCAACCATGAAAAATATTCCTGTTGCCATGTAACAATTAATGTTTGTAACAATTAATGTTTGTAAAAAAATAAATAAATTTTAAAAAAGTAAATGTAAGCAAATGTTACATAGTTAGATTTGTTGGCATGTAACAGATTTTAATTGTTACATGGCAACTGGATTGTTTGTCAGGAATGATTAATGATTTTTATTACTGTGAGTCAATACTGGTGGTGGATTTTTTAGTAATTTTCAGTGGTTTTAATTTTAACTGAAAATTTTAACAATTTATGGGCAAGAAGTTAATTTTTAACAATCTCCAAGCTTTGGTTCAGAATTCCAAAATGTAAAAAGAGAGAGAGAGAGAGAGAGATTGAACATCCTGTTCATTAGTCCCAGCTAGAATAGACCAATTCAATCAATTATTGAATAGTAAACCAACATGTAGCTAAATCCCATGGACTTAACAGGTCTACTCTAATTAAGACTAACAACAGGAGTTAGGCCAATATGTGTTAATGATATATGTTTGGATTTAAAGTCTTATATTTTTGCTATCTCCTGAGTATAACTTTCAAGCTAGTCTTTTAACAG
This sequence comes from Cyclura pinguis, assembly GCA_030412105.1. Lineage (NCBI taxonomy): Eukaryota > Metazoa > Chordata > Lepidosauria > Squamata > Iguanidae > Cyclura > Cyclura pinguis. The sequence goes on from CM059599.1 coordinate 129,206,558, forward strand.
TGAGGTTGAGATCCTATTTAATGCTGATAGAGTGCAAAGCTCTAGCATTGTAAGAGTTCCAGGAAGACAACTGCTGCCAGCTTCAGACTGGTGCAATGGGGCTGTCCGGTTCATTCCCCCTCCCAACCAATCAGCAGCTGTTTGAATCTAGAGGCAAAGCTGCACCCAGCATCATCTGGCAGCCATTGCATAGCCTGGATAAAACTGTTGGTCAAGAAGGTATTAGATATCTCCTTGCACAGTACAAAATCACCAAGGATATTCCAGCCATCAACTATAGCGGTTTAGCTGTGCACTGCTCCTCTTTTTCTGTTGTTAAACACGTTTCTAGAAAAGCTGCTGAAGTCTAATAATAGAAAGGGTCAGACAAGAAATGGGCAGCATTCAGTTTTGAGGCATGACTCTCTTACTACATGAACATATGCACTTATTTTGTATAGTACAGTCAAATGTTTCCACTCACAAGCAAGGATTACATGTAAAGGAATGGTAGCACAGGGCCAAACTGGGCAGGATACCATTCATGTAATGTAAATAGCAAGCTCAGGGTGCCCAAGTCTGATCAGGATGAGGGCCAGAGGGGAAGAGAGCACTATCCATTGCCCCCTGCCATTGTCCCAACCCACACTAATCCATGCTCAGAGCTTGTAAAATGAATCCAGTGGCCATGCTAACTGGAAGATTCTGGGAGCTGTCGTTCAAATAAGGATCTTTTCCAATGCATGCCTGTGTGCAGTGGAAGAAAGGTTTCCACTGGTACAGATAAGAGCATCTTCAAATGCAAACAAGGCTGCAGTGGCTATGTGTAGAGGGTAAACTACTATACCTTTTCCCTCCCTCAGATTGTAGCTCCAATGTCAGCTATTTACTGTTTCAAAAGCCATTCACATAACTGTTAGTTGTGTGAATGGCATCACATCTGGTTTTGGCCCTTATAAATGTGTACATTTACTTAGGCCATTTCCACACTACACTGTTATAGTGCTGCGATTTCTTTCGACCTCCTGTGGAATTGTGGGGTGTGTAGTTTACTGAGGCAAAAGAGCTCTCTGGCTGAGAATTCTAAATGCCCCTCCCTAAACTGCAAACCCCAGAATTCCATAGGGTTGTTGAAAGTGGAATAATAGCACTGTAACAGTGTAGTGCAGAAATGACCTCAAAAGCAACTCCAAGTGAATTCAAGGGGACTTACTCGACCATAAATCTGCATGTGACTGGACACCCAGGCCATGACTTTACTCTTTCTTGCATTATAGAGAAGTCAAAATCTAGATTTATTTTTTGTTTTCCTCGCTCCATTTCGGGCAGAGATTTCTTAGTTTTGCTACTTTCTATGCTGTTGATACTGAGCACAGACATACCTAAACTCCAGTGGGTCTTCTTCCCGACTCTTTCCCTCTGCACCCAGCAGCCCCTACAGGCACCCTGGTGAATGAGATTGTCAACGACACCAAGATTCCTGTGAAGGTGAGGAAGCATTTTTACATTCCATCTAGCTAGGCAATTGCTCCTGGTTTTCTGACTCAGTAACTTGCAGAGTGCTTTTACTCAACACCATTAAGTCTTCTTCATAACCACTTCAGTTATGATGTAAATGTTTTATTAGTGTCTTTCCACTGAACTAATTGTGAATGATGTTTCCTGCCTAGGCTTATGGAAAATAAATGGTCATTTGAGGTGTCTGTAAAGCAAAGGTTCCATTCACACTGTTAATCACCTCTTTAGTCTCTTTTACAAAATCCATTCCCATTACAGCAATAGGAACTCACGCTTCATTGGGGAAAAAAATTGGAGTTGGAAAAAAATCTTTCAAAGGTTTTCTAATGGAAAGGGAGAGATTAAGGAAGAAACAGATAGAACAAGGATGGGCAACTGTAATGGGGGCCAAATTTTATCCCCATAGCAGGCTGTGCTGCTACGCATTTTGGGCTGAAAATTAGCCAAAAGTCAGAAGCAGAAGTCTCTTCCAGTTCTGACTTCCAGGTGTATTGGCAAGGTTTTCGAAGTTTGTTTTTAATTAATCCACACCACCAAGAGCCATGACTGACACTTTCTGGATTTTTTTTTTAACCTGAAAAAGAGAATTTGTGGATATGGGAGCTCAAGGGGTGTCAGAAGGTTCACTCACCCCTGGTGTAGAGAATGAGACTCCTAGGAGATCCTGTCAAAAGCACTTTGATACTGTTTTAGGACTTGATCCTGGGTGAACATGCCACCTTGGCATGTATCACAGAGACCTGTCGAAGTCCTGGCTGACCTCTGGAATGGAGGAATGGTCAGGGTGGTGGACACCATCACTCCCAAGTTTCCCCTCTCATGGAGTGGAGCCAAACTGACCCATGGCTTTCCAGGGAGCTGATGGTGATGAAATAAGTGAGAAGGTGACTAGAGTGGCATTGGGAGAAAACTCAGAGCACATCTGGTTGAACACAGGCTAAACTTTATCTGACTGCCTACTCTGTGGCAACAGAGGCAGCAAAAACATTTCCTTCTCTGCTTCTATTGCGTCTGCAGGGAACTGGTCAGGAAAGCTTTTTTGAGTGATCATGGTTCCTACCTTGAACCTTTCTCATCATTGTGTTCGCATTCTTTTGCGCACTTTGCCATTCCTTTTTCATTTGATGCTTATTTCTCGATGCTCATCTGCTATTGCTACTGCAATACCAGAAATTTGGGATATCTGATTGGTGATTATTGATCCTCTTCCCCAGCTAGTAGGAGGAGGAATTTGTGGGGGCACATTTGTTGCCATAAAAACTGGCAGTCAGAGAAGTAATTCACTATTTGCATATTTGATATTTGCCTTTTCTTTAATAAATGCTAACTTTTTTTCCCCTACTGTTCTCTTAGGAGGTAAAGCCAGAGGTTCCAAATATAGTCTCTGAACATCCTGTGGAACAGATGGTAGAATTCAGCGTCACTCTCACCAACCAGGAATACACTCCAGAACTGAGTGATCCTACAACTCCTCAGTATCAGAAACTAGCTGCGAAATTCCAGCTTCAAGTAAGTGTGCATGCTTATTCAATGACAACAAAAGCTATGATTGTCTGATGAGAAGGCCATTTGGTTGGCTTGGTTATGGCAGAATATCAGAGACACGCTGCAATGCATTTCATATAAAGGGAACATAACTGTTGTCTGTTAAGAAATAACCAAATCCACAGTATTTAATAAGAAAAGTGGAAATATACTTTAGACGGTAATCCTATGGGAGTATTCCATTGAACTCCTTGGGACATCTGAAGAAGCATGCTTAGGAATAAGTTGCATCAATGCTTTAGGTTTCCAAATATTTTTTATAAAAAGAGGACAATCCAGCCAAAGTTAATGAGCTCTTAATCCCACCATTGATTCAGCATGATAAATTTGTGTGCTTCAACCTCTCCCACTGATACGAGTAGCATTACCTAACATTTTTGGATTGGAACCAGTCAGCAGTTTCATCCATAATTTATTCTTATGAGATCTGTTACCCTGATTTCTGGGGTCCCATGGAAATGTGCTCAATGTGCTCCAAATAATGGGGAATGGGAATTAGCCAGAGCACAAGCTGTAGCAATGCAAGAGGCAGGACAACTTAGCGAGATCTTAAACCCAATGTTTACGAGTCAGAAACCAAGCAAAAGTAAATTATAATTGTTTTCTTTATTTAAAAGACAGTCATCGCGCACTTACACACTCACTCATGCAGACCTAAGAAAGTAAAGGAAGGAAATTTGATAGGGGATTTTGAGAAGGATTTTTCAGGGGGAATACTACAGCTGATCCTGTAGCCCGGGTAGCCAGCAGAAAGTCAGTTGGAGTGGAGATTCTCAGCACGTGGAAGCTGAGGGGAAGGCTTGGCAAATGGAGTGGCAGCAAGGCAGGATGGAAGCCAAGAGTGATCCGAAGAAGCGCTCAAAACCAGGGGTTCGTATAGGGAGAAATGTGCCTGTAGGGTAGTCCGTTCCCAGGGAAAACAATGGGTTTCGGGTTGGAGACAAAGCCTCCGAAAGGTCAGTACTTTAAATGATTGGATTTTGATGGAGTTGTCAATAGCACAGGCAGTATGCAAATGGAGAGTGCTTGACAGTTGAGTAATCAGAAGCGCTAATCTCATCAAGCTGCCTGTTCGGGGCAGAGAATCTTTTGCATCAAACTGGCACTACAAATGAGGGTCCATGAGATGCAACATATCCCCCTTTCTGTCAATCAAACAAATGGCACAATGTTAGCAACATGAAGGATTAGTGTTATCAAGATCCCCTCAGACTCAACCCTTGATCTCACTGGATAATTTCTCCTTCATCTGAACAAGAGCTGTGGAGGAGAAACTACAGTGATATGGTTTCTCCTCATCAGCTGTACTACACTAGGGATTCTCCAGAGCCAAAAAGATAATCAGTGAAATGAACTGGGATGCAGCTCTTCAGGAAGATAAGGCATGTTATAACCAGCTCTCCAGCAGCTGGGCACTATAGTAAAAAAAAACATCTAGACCAATTACCTTTATGCTGTAGAGGCCTCTAAATACCATACAGCTTTTACCTTGGTTTGCTTCAGCACCTTATCGTCTACCTAGAAGGGAGATATTTACAAATACCTTCCTCCCAACACATGTGCCCTAATCTATCAGGCATGGTTGCAACAGGTGAACATGAGCTTCTCTATTGCCTGATCTACAAGGACATTCATCTTTTATAAATCGCCCAGTTTTAGCAGCTGTTCTGGGAAATTCTAGTCATTTCTATTGTACTTTTCTTTAGTAGGTGAAAAAAAAATTATGTTCAAGATCCTTCTAACGGTAACCAGCTGGTTAACCCTTCTTAGTAATTTTATCAGTAGTAGCAGGCTCTACTAGGTTTATTGTGGAAGACATGCGTTTCTGTCATTGTTACACATGTATGCTGTATTTTTCCTAGACTTAGGATCTATACATGGATAATTTGTATATGTTTGTTTTCTAACTGTAAAGGTCAACCTGTGACCATACTAAAGTTACATATGCAGTTTTATCAAGGCACAATTCTCATATGCACTACACTAAAAAAACAGGGGCATGTCAAAACCCACCTAACTAAGCCTGTGGCATAAGTTGAACCAACAAGTTGTAGAGACAAGTTTCACCCTACTGATGAGACCATATTTGTTATCAACAGAAGCAGTAGCAGTGATGGTGTTCTTGCCATATAATTATTTCCAGAGGGAAAGCTGTGTTACTCTTTAATATGCCACAAGAGTATTTGTTGTAGCTACTTTATGAGATGTTTGAACATTGCTATATGTTGCAAGCATAAGTACACACCTTGTTGGATAGAGACTATAAAGAATGATGTCAAGGGGAATAAAATACAGAAACTACAAGCAGCAATTTGTAATTTTGTCTACTTTGTAAGCTGCTCAGAGTCCCAGATTTTTTTGGGGGGGTGGGGGGGCAGGATATTAAAAAGTCATGGATGATGGACTAAGCAATGATAATTATGTCATTAACAGTAGCCGTTATGAGAAATGGGGGAAAAGTTATTAATGACAGCATAGACATTCTGGCAATTGGTAAACCAAATTATACTTGTAGTGAAATAAGAAACGTATCGCCTTCATATGAGGCTTTTACTGTGCAATCACCCTGCCTCAGAATTTAATGAGATCCAGATGACATTGTATTCCATCTGTAATCCTCCTATGCTTTCCCATTAGTTCTTCCATCTTCTCTCGTGCCACAATATTTAGCTCATTGGTTGTATTCAGTGTTGTGAGATACAAGATGTATGCAGGAACTGCACATCCTCCATTGTTGCCTTTACATATGCCTTTAGATATCAAAGGAGCAGGGAGAGAAGCTATGCGCATTACAAAAGATGTGGGCAAAGTGGAGCCTGTGGGACATATGTGGCTGCCAGTGGCTGTAATGCAGCCCATGGTTCTTACACACACACATGTATATACACACACACACAATTTGCACTCACTAGGGAACATGGCATGACATTTTGCATCATTTTTGGGTGGGGCAGCCTGTATGAGTTTGGCATAGGATTTCTTTTCCCCTTGAAACTGGAAGTTACTCCTGATTTTGAAGGAAAGGCTTCTACAGGTTTAAATCAAGTGGTGGCTGAAGTGAAAATACAGTGGAATTCCAAATGCTAATTGTGTCCCTAGAGGGTACAACTGGCAATTTGGAACTGTTCCCAAATCTGAGGGGTGCTGAAGGGGTGGGTGCAGCTCGTTGAGGTTCTGATGGGATGGATGAACCCCTAGGACTCTGGAAGCTGTTGAGCTGTGACTTATAGGAAGGGAAATGAAGTGACACTGAAGGATCTCACAGTGACCCACTTCATTTCTGCCACAGTAGCATCGCAATGGGAGATTCAGCTCTGTAATGCGGACCAGTTCCCATGGTGTGATTCTCCATTCTGTTTCAGCAAAATTGGCCCAGACAAAGGTCTCATAGTAGCTGAATTAAGAGCTGCTGAGATATATAGTAGTGATATATAAATGTGATGCAGAAATATGAAATAATTCTCCATGCAGTGATAACCCTTCAGAGTTACAGAGTTTCTTGTTTGCGTGTACTTCAGTGGCACAATCTCTATATATGTGGGAAAGCTTGCACATCAGGAAAGAAGCTTCTAGCTGAAGACCTTTAGGTGCATTCTAAGATATTACAGTCCTGTGAGAGGCCTAAATACTACTCAGTTATAACTTATCTCCAATGTTCATGGCCAGGCAGTGGAAACTGTTGGCTCTGAGATCAGTGGGGTGAATCTATATCGTGTTTTAGATTTGACTTTGAAAGAGTTATGCAAGGTGCTGAACCCAAAATAGATCCAGCACCTTGGACAGCTCTTTTAAAGTTTGGCTGGGCATGACATCTGTTCCCCTACTGGCCTAAAGAGCATTTCCAGCATCCTTTCAGCAGTGTAAGATAGACTGAAGAGATACCCAGTCAGCAAACAGTATAAGCCATACCACACACCATTAAGAAAAGTCATTTGAGCCTAATCAGGAGTTAATGGACAGTACTTTGTAGTGATTTCATTTCAACAATAAATGTAATGAGCAATTTAAATACAAATGCTGGATGAAATTAACCACTGTTGTCTGAGCTACATTTTAAAGAGAGCTACCAAGGGATCCAAAAGCATACAATCTCCTCTAGTCGTTTGGGCATTATCCCTATTCCCTCAGAGTTAGAGCAGCAAAGGCATGTTTATGTCATTACCATAGCTAACTGCATGCTTTATTAGCTATTTAATAGTCAGCAATTAATGATCTGAAGGTTGCTTAGTTGAAAGTTAAGCAAAAGCCAGTATGGCAAGTAGGGAGAGGGGTATGGTAGGAACGCTCCTTGGAGTATTCTCTTTGCCTTTTGAATTCTAACATCAACTGCACATGTAATGCTTATCTCAGGAGCACTGAAAAACTAGCATATAATCTTTTCCTGAGACATAATGAGAATTTTCATGCAAAGTTATAAGCAATGGCCTGCTGAAGTAGACCCATTGAATCAACTGTTTGAATGATGAGCAACGCTGATGTAAACCCAACTGATTCAATCTCTAGTATAGTTGGGGATACTAATAGGATTCAGATCTATATTTCCAGATTATTCTGCTTAAATCTGGGTGACTTATGTCTGCATTTAAATGACACTCCAGAAAAGCTTGCATGTGTGTGTGTGTGTGTGTGCGCGCGCGCGCTTGCGTGTGTGCCCAAATGTTAGACTTGTTCCTTCAGGTTTGCTCTCAAAACAATTCATCAGTGTAATAGGTGTTGCTAGGTCTCCTTCATACACAGAGTCCCTGGCTTCCTACAGGAAGGTTCTGGGAAATGCAGTGGGTAAGCCTCTCAGAACACAGAGCATTAAGTGCCCTAGTTTTTGATGCAGGATGTGTGGTGGCAGATCTCATTATTTCTTGGCAAGGTGTACAGCTATTGCCAACACTGTGAGATCTTGTGGTAGAAAGCAAGAGAACTATTTTAATTGGAATATTCTTTTCAGTATCATTGTGGCTTTTACATGCCATGATGAATCCCACCATCACTGCAATGAGCATAACTAGTGACCATGTTAGATGGAAGATTCTGGGACTTATAGTCCTAAAAAGGAAGGTATCCAAGCCCTGCATGAATTATTGTAAGAGGTGACTGCACTTCTTTTGACTATTGAATGATATGGTAATGTTCTTCAGCACTTGATACAGTAAGGCTGCCTAATGTAGACCATCACGTGGATAGGAGAAGGTGTGTACTCACATGCCCTATTCCTTATCCTGTCTTCTCTCTTTGTGCAGACTGGATCAGAACATCCCAACACAAACAATGTGCACAGGTCAAAATAGTACTATTGATTATAGGAATTTTTTTTCCTCCTTGATGACTGATGATGAGATTTTTACCTAGTTGTATTGCATTGTGCACATAAGCCTGCATGTAGATATTCTACATTTAGGCATACACATGGATACACTGCATAATAAGTGTGTGGGACGGCAGAGATCCTATGCAGATAGGTCAAAACTAACAGTTGATCATCAGTTCTACCACCAATATCCTTGGGGAGTGACTACATGATTCTGATCTTAGTTGTGTAGGCTGTCTTTAGATGCCCTGTCTTCATATGGATGTTTGAGATGATAGAGGCAAGTAGGTGAGCCAGGTTGATAGGATGTTCCCAACCTCCCTTGATGGGAAGACCTGAAATAGAGACTGGGCTCTAATCCATTCTCCCAAGAAATATGTAAGTCTCCATTAGCCATACAACTGTTGTGAATTCTCCAACATTCTTCCAAAGTACCAGAGTTCTGTTTTACAAGTGCTAGAATAGAACATGCTGGGAGTAAATTATTATTTAACTAACATCTGTTAGTTCCTCTGCCAGAAAACTGAATATATGATTAAGGCAGTTTCTCCCCTACCACCCACTCCACTCCCCACATTCCCTTGTTGTCTGTCTTTTCTCTGTAACAGATGCAAAAAATATTTGAGAAACTTGCAGGATTCAAAGAGATTCGTGTGCTCGGATTTAGGTAAGTGCCAACACAATTCACTTCCAGGTAAGGATGTATATATCCCTTCAAATCACTAAGCGGACAAATAAAGTACTGTTACAGAGCAGTATTTAAGAATGCTGTAATTTTTGTTTTTAAATCCAGATAGGAGGCTCTTTCAGACAATAGTATTTCTAAAGTTTATGACCTTCAGATTATTTCAAGAGTTTTGAATTTATCTATGAAAATAAGCTACTTCAGAAGATTCCTAATATGCACATTTCCCATCATCTATTTAGTAACCTGTAACATGTCTTCTTTTATTCTTCCTTTCATTTATTATGTTTCTTAATCACTTTTCACTATGGTGGTCCTCCCAAGGCAGACTGCAATATAAAAAGAATAGGACTGAGTATTAAATTATAAATACATTTTAAATTTAAACAATTTTAAAATAAGCCAGTGTCTAACTCCTAAAAAAGCCTTTCTCAACTATTTTATCTTGGAGGAATGCTTGAAATAATTTTCAGAGCTCAGGTAACCTTTACATAATAATTATTATGGCTAGAATTCACTTAAGCAGTTATGGTTGCATAACCTAGACGTACACATTCATGACTGGCTCATATTCATGATCCCTTCCACATTCACTAGTTTAGGGAATACATAGAGACCACGAAAGTCCTTCAGTCCCCACTTACAAGGCAGCAGCTGCTGTGATCAACATGGGTCTGTTCCTCTCAGGAAGCAGCTGACTAACAGTCTGTCTGAGCAATCCCCAGCACAAGGAGGGATTGCAATAGGGATCCTGTTTCTGTCTGTTGCAACAGAGAACAGAGGGGGTGGGTAGAAACATCAGTCAGCTACTTCCAATCAACAGGGGAACAGACTCCCATTGATGGCAATGGGGACTGCCCTATAAATGGGGAATGGGGCGTGAGCTGGGAGACACTATGTAGCTAAATAACTAGGGTGGTTGTAAAGCTAAGCAGCTGATTGAGAATATAGGCCTACATCTACAGCTCAAAAATGTTTGTTTGTTTTTTTCAGTCATCATCTCTCATGGAGCCCCTAGCAACCTCTTCAGGAACCCAGGATGATAAAACCTGGCCTAATACAGTTCATATATCTAACAGCTGCTGATACTGTAAAAATATTCTATTGAGGTCAGAAAGCACTAACAGGTTTTAAATACCCTCATATTAGCAGTTGCAGATGGAGCCAGCCATGTATTTTTCTGGAGAGAATTCCATAGGGTTGGGGCTACTAATGAGAAGGGGTGCTCATTGTGGCAGAAGCCCAACAAAGTTGGGCAGAATGATAAATCATGTTCGTAGAACACTGTTCTCTTGGTGAAATTAAAAACAACTCAAAATCCAAGACTAATTTGGAAGAGCAGGGGGGGAAATCAGTCATTAGTCACACTCATTATCATTCTAGTCAGTGGGTATAATATGGAATCTAGGTAGTACCATTCTGTTCTCTACTTAAAAGGGGAAATACACATAGGCCCAGTGGGAAAGCAACCATGCGTATACACTATGGTCTAAATCCAAAGAGGGATGTCTACTGACAAAACAGCTTCCATTGGTTGAATATGAAGTAGGACAACATCCACATTCCACTGCAAACCCTATTGATCTGAATTTTGGATGGCCAAAGGCTGTAGCAGGGTGGAAGGATGGACAAAGTTCCTTGTCTAGTGCTACACTGCGGGTATGGTATTGGCCAGTATGACAGCATCAGAGGGTCTGATCAAGTTTCTTTTCTACCAAGGGAAGCATTTCCTAAGCAGCCAGTGCCTTCAAGTTGATTTTGACTTATGGCAACCCTTCCTTTGATTTTCTTAGCAAGATTCATTTAAAGGAGGTTTGACAGTCCCTTCTTCTTAAATTGAGAGAATATGACTTGCCCAAGGTCACCCAGTAGGTTTCTGTGGCTGAGTGGAGGTTTGATGCCTGGTCTCCCAGAATCCTACTCCAACATTGGCGGCTCACTGGGCAGTATTCCGCTCATAATGTTTCCTCTGATAGAAAAGAGAGGGAAACAATCTTTTACAGTCCCTCCTCCCTATCTGGACCGTACTGCTCCATCCTCCAGCCACCTAAAAGCTTTCTGAAGACCCACCCTCCAGCGATAACTGGGGATGGCATAGAGGACATCGAGGGGAGGAAAGTGCAACATTTCCTCTTCTTCCATTCCACCACTGGATCAGAAGCATCTAGATAATAGAAAGAGCCCTTTTCCCTCTAGGAGGCAGTTTCTGAATCCAAGCAATCATGCTAAAGGCTCTGACTTCTACTCTTAACGTCCCGCATAATGTTCATAGAAACAGGTTTTTCTTTGGTCAAACCACTTATTCGGTCAAACCACTTATTCTGAGTTAGGCTGATGTATTTAAATGATGTACTAAAATGGGAAGAGACATTTGAGTAGGTGATTGGAAGATTACAGGTTTGTTCTAAAAGAAGGCACAACACAATTTGTATGGAACCTTACAGCTATATTTTTTAACTAATATCAACAAAACGATTTCCCTATATTCCCCCCCTCCATTTTTCCACATAAAGAAACTACCAAGTCATTTCATAGTTGTATACAGTGGCCCCTCAACTTTTGTGAGAGATTGGGGTGCAGAACCCCCACAAAAGTTTAAAAAAAACCCTTTGAATAACTCCCCTTCCATGTGAGTACTCTCCCTCCTGTCCCCTTCCAGGGCTCCCCTTTTCCAATTCACTTGCATTTTGCCCTGGCACACTGCCTTCCTGCCGGACACTCTAGCAATGGATGAGTGAATGGGAGGGGAAAGCCACAAGCCCGGAGAAAGCATGAGTATGTGCCTTCCCCCACCCTTTCACTTGCTTTCCACCCAAGTACGTTGCCTTCCGGGTGCCTGGGTGATAGGCAAGTGAATGGGAAGGGGCAGCAACACTATTTGAGAAAGCACACACACAGGGCTGCCCCCTGCCATTTGCTTGCCCTTCGCCCAGGTCTGTGGAAGAAAAACACACATGCCCAGGTAAAAGGCAGGGGGATGAGGGAGGGAAAATGGGGGGGGGAGTAGGTGCCTCACAAATAATCAAGTTTGCAAAGGTCAAACCTGTGAAAGTGAAGGGAAGTCTGTATGTGAAAACATGTTTCTAGGTTCCACTTTCTTATTACTACCTAGCATCACACTCTGAGATGAACAAGAAAAGGACCCTGTCCTTTGGCTAGGTAGATAATCTTAGGATTTTTTCAATGTCTTTATAAAATCCTATGGGACAATAATGTGAATCCTATTGGTTAATCCCAACGACAATATGCAGTTTTATCAGTTGTTAAATGGTAAGATAACATGTAGCTAAATCCTACTGATTGAATAAATCTTCCCTAGCTGGAAATAACAACAGGAATTAAGCCAATATCAACAGACTCTAGAATAGAAAAACTATTGGGATAATAGCAAAACCTGTTCCAAGCACTTGGAAATCTAAGTTACATATAATGTGCTTACCTGTGATGAGTTACTTTTGGGCAGAGTGTAATGAGGGTAGAATAGAATTAAATTTCAAAAATAACATAATTACAACATGGCAGGATTGCTGGCATCCAGTTAGTGACTTATGTGTGCATTAGTGCGGCTTACAGATACACATGTCTATTTTCTCTTGCCTTTGCACTCTGCTAAAAAAAAAAATCCACTTTAGAAAACAACAGCAATACACAGCCATTTGTTCTTGGTTGTTTCTATCAACGTGTTCAGGGAGGGAAGAAGGGGCGGGTAGTGTAGCTACTATAGAGCACAGACTAGTCCATGACTGCCTGCTTTTGTCACAGTTACAGAGTAAGTCAAGGAATTAATACTAGTAGGGAGGGTTGACAATATCTAGCACATCTTGGGTGCAACTTCTCTGGCACATTGACTTTTTTTTTTTTTTAGTGTTTTACTGAAGTTCATAACCTCTTGTAGCAGCATCTGTTTTCCTGCCCCCTTTTTGGTGCTTAAATAAGTGGTTTGTTAAGGTTTCTGGGAATGTATGTATACGCCTTTCATTTCAACACATTCAAAGACTGTTCTGTTCACAGAACATAAAAGAACTGTAAGTGAATGTCATAAAGGTGATTTTCTTTTTAATCACGACAAAAGCAGAAACATTTGCTGTTGTCTTCTTTTTTTCTTTTTGGGCATGCTGTTACTTAGCATTTTGTGTAAACTTAGAACAAATGGTTTAAGAAAGAAAGAAAGAAAGAAAGAAAGAAAGAAAGAAAGAAAGAAAGAAAGAAAGAAAGAAAGGCAATGCCCCTGAGTTCTGCACAAGCTTGCAACCAAGAAGCCAAGCCGCAATAACAAAGAAGGGAAGAGCTTTTAACATTAGCCAGATGTAATATATTGCAAAGAAATAATCATGATGTTGTACCAAACTGAACCCCAGGGAGCCATGTGCGGTTGCAACTATTACTTGAAGCCTCAACTAATTTTAATAAACCATTGCCAAATGGATATATGTATTTTTAGGGAAGAGTGCTTCAGTTACTCTGAAGACTCGCACAGCAGATGGTGCATACTTATTTATTTATTTATTTATAATGTTTATATTCCCCCTTTCCTCCAGTGAGTTGGAGGCTCGTTGGCTCTCTCCTCCCCAACTTTATCCTCCCAACAAAACTGTGAAGTAGATCAAGAGGGGAATGGGGAATTCAAAGAGAGACAGACCAACCTGGTGTCACCTAGTTAATTTCATAGCTAAGTGGGAATTTGAACTTAGAACTCCCAAGTCCTAATCCAGCACTCCGGCCACTCCAACCGTCCAACCAATGTTGTTGGCTACTTAAGACCTGGTCTTCTCCTTCTGCCCTTCCCCTGTGCTGTAACAATGATGAGAAAGACCAACAGTTTGCTTCTTATTTCTGGGATGTGCACATCTCCTCTGCTGCCCATGCACTCTAAATAATAATTCAGAAACCATCACACTCCTTATATTTGTTATTTAGAAAGAGGGACATGACTCCTTTCTAGGCATTCATGGAAGTACAATGGATTAGGGAGAGGGGAAAAGGTATTTCTTCTCTTCCATCTATGTGCATTTATTGGAGAGTCTGCAGCTACCAGAGGTGGTCTTAACTTGTTTGACTTTTAAAACTATTGCTTTAAATAATGCATCAGCAAAACAGAAAATGTTGTTTTCTGCACAAAACAGTCACATGAGGATATTATGTAGGATAAGTGCTCCATGATTTTCTGCACAGGAAGCAGCCTTTTCTGCTCACAGAAAAGCTTCATAGAAATATCATTTTCTGCACAGAAAAGGCTGTTTCCTATGGGGAAAAAAATCTTTTTTTGCACAAGACCACGTGTGAATTTTGTGCAGAATAAATCCCAAAATTCTCATTAGCCCAGTATTCTTCTTGTTAAGGTTTCTCAACACTTGAGAAACATTTTAACCATTTTTAAAAAATATTTCTAACATTATTTCCATCCCTAGTGTGTTGTTGCAAGCTGATCTTTCTGTAGGTGTGACAATAAGGTGTCATTCCTCTACCTGCATTCTCACAATATCTGGCTATAACAAGTGGTAAATGGTTTTGTTCCCACCCACCCTGCCACCATTATTAAATTGGTTAATGTTATTTTAAACTGTTAAATTGTTTCTTACTGTTTTAAATCTCTAAATTGTTTTAAGTGGTTTTTTTTCAAGATGACACCCTGGAGTCTTGTAAAATAGGGTAGGATAGAAATCATTTAATAAATAAATACAGCTGAGCAATCAAAGCTTCTACAAAATGCCACTCACAATTAAAATCAGCCCCCCCAAAAGGATACAAAGGTATACCACTCTGTACATTTTTTGACAAAAGAGACTTTATTATATCATGAGTTTCCTTGGCAAGACTGATCCAGAAAGATTGGGAAATGGCTTCTCTACCTAAGACAAAGATTCTTTGTGTGTCTGTCAACAACTATGCAATACTAGAAATGGGCTCTAGGATCTCTGGATAAATTTCCAAGTGAAAAAGTAGTATGTGTTTTGGTGTCTTATCATACAGTCACTCAGTGGCTTATAGGCAAAGTTGTTCTCCTAAAGCTCTGTGTGTGTGTTTGTGTGTGTGTGTGTGTGTGTGTGTGTGTGTGTTCAGAGGCGGCTAAAGAGCTCCATATTTGGCATGCAAGAGCAATGAGGCAAACAAAGAGAGGACAGTATTACAAAATGTCATTGCAGGACATGGCCTTGAGAGAAGTGTGCATCGTCAGAATAATTATTAGGTCAGGTTACTGTGGCCTCGATTTGAATAGCAGCCAAGCAGAGCCGATCCTAACTTCTTCCTGGGCACGGGAAAGGGACAGATTAGCAGCCTCTGTGATGCCAATAGTGGCTCTAGACGGGGAGGGGGACTGGAAAGAAGAGGAGAAAACATCTAAAGAGCTTTCATCTCATAGAAAATTCCATTTGCTACGGGAAGGGAGAGGAAACAGTGGTAAACAATTATAGTGAGGGTATCCAGGCTGCCTCTTCTACACTGAAACAGCAATGAGGAAAAAAGTACATCAATAATCAGTATAAATTGGCATGCTTTATAAATGTTTACGTATTTTAACATCATTGTATTTTTTTCTTTGTTCTCCTCTCCCTTTCTGAAATGCTCCCATCTGTCTTTCTTTGTATGCCGAATTGAAGACAGAAGAAGGAAAAAGACGGGTAATGTTTCCTGGTTTTTAAATATATAATAGTCAGTATAGTATGGCACGTTCTGTAATAAACAACAGTACCAGTGTGAAATAATTTTCCTATTGTTAAGATACAGAATCTAGAAAGCACAGATAGACTACTTTAGCCTAAGATGCTACATAGTGTCTGCAGAATTATACAGCTATGAACAGCAAAATAGACATTGGTTTGCATGGGATGTTAAGGCGCCATTTGGCGCAACATGGATGAGCTTCTATGTGCCTGATTAAAACTTTGGGCTTGTGCTGAAAAGATGACTTAGGCCATTTCTGCACTATGGCCCCATCCCAGCGTGGGGACACATTGAAGCTAGTTCACAATTCATGCCATTGCATGATATCGTCATGGTCCTTCTCCTCTCACATCCCCAGCCATCACAATCACATGGTATACTATTACCTGAAAAAATCTGGTAATAGGCCCCTTTCACATGATGATCACGTCAGCTGGGGTGTACTGGAAGGGCAGAAGTTCTATCAAGCGCTTCCTTCCGCAGTGCAGCACTGGAATAGGCTGGCTGCAGTGCAGAAGGAAGGAGCGTGTCCTGAACACTATCCATCCACCAGCAGTGGGCCAAGTGTGGAGGGGAGCATTCAGGGCATGCTCCCATCCCAGCAGTGTCACTGCCGGGACGATGCTGGGAAGTCATGAGATCCAGGTATGGTGCAGAAAGGGACTTAGCCAGGATATATGTCTGCTTTCTCTGATTCCCTGGATTGTCATTATAGACAAAGTAGGAATTCTGGTTTAAAGCAGGGTTCGACAACTTCTATGGGTCTGGGGGCCATTTTTCTATCCCCGGACTTTGTAGATCTCCACCCCACTGATCTTCCTGACGTTTGGAAGCCAAAAATGTTTGGGAGGCCTCATGCAGACCACAGGCAACATTTTGCCCACTGCTGGTATAAGATGAAAGCTCCAGTATCTTAAACAATCGAAGGTTTCTTTTGAGCTTCATTAGCAATAGGGAGTGAAAAGTCAGTGAATTCACTCTGGCTTTTAGTCTGAACTTTAAAAGTGCTCTCCAAGGTGGTGAAGCTGTTTTAGCAAATGGTGTCAGCACATTTGACAGTTCCTACAAAGTTCAAACTAAACTCTAGAATAGATTTACTGTCCCACTGCCATGGAAGCTACTAACTGCCACTGCCAGTTGGAGTTTTCGTTAAACCATGATTCCTACTTTGTATGTGGCATCACACTCAAAATCAAAAACAGCACATCTAATTCTGGGTAAGTTCTCCTTCCTTTCAGCTATTCAGAGGAAGGGGAGGAATGGAAGGAAGGACGTTATCAGCCATGAACTTTGCTAGGACTTGCATTTATATTAAAATACCTGGTTCCTCACTCCTCTTGTTTTGTATGGCCACTACAGACACCCAAATTACAGGACACTTCTAATATTCACCTTGTCTTTAGGAACTAACAGTGAGAAAAGACCAAAGTAAATACATGTGTATACCTCCTTAGAAAATGCCTTGCTAGGAAGGAAATGGATTTCCAGGCATCTTCATGCATCTTTGAAATGCTGCTGGAAGATCAGTTCTCATTTGACTCACAAAAGGAATTGTCCAGGAGAAAAAAAAAAAAAATTTCAGAGCCCTTGTGTGCCTACCAAACAACTATGGATTTGCAATGTATGACATAAGTCTGAATAATTTTTCAAGTTTTTTTGTTTGAGTGTTTGTTTTTCCTAAGCAACTACAAGCTTTTTGCCAAGAAGTGTAAGAGACATCACGCATTCTAGTGTCTCCCCCTCCCTTCTGATGGTTGCCATTGCAGAGAAGTTTAAAGCAAAAGTAGCTAAGGAAAGGAAAAGGCCTAGGCATTTCTATTCCAATTGAGAAGTGTAATAATTAAATGGCTTTGAAGAGTGACATCCCAATCCTCAACATTTCTGTAAATGTAATTGCTTGTGAGAGTGATGTGATTGCAACCCTGGCATGTCGGCACATTTTATAATGTTCTTGACCTGGTCTCGCTTCACTTTTAAAATAAGATGTCATACCACTTCCTTGGAATTTTTTCCCCACTATAAATCAGATTTAGTGGCTGGATGTGATTATTTAGTGGTAAAGGAGGGTATACATAGTCACACTAGAATTTTAGCTGCCTAAGGCAGAGCAGAGCCCCCACTCAACCAAGTTAAGGTGCATTTTACCCCATGCCAGCCACATCATTTTTGTGCAAATCACAGGAAACCCCCCAAGCTGTCTTTTCCATCTCTAGCAGTAAAGACACAACTATGGCCATTTCCACACGGGGCGAGGGAATCGCCCCGTGCCGGTATTTACTGGACTTCTTGGCTCCACGCTTGGGTCCAGGCTGGTCCGGAGCAGTGCGTGGCCGCCGCTCCGCACTGCTCTGGGGACAAAAATGGCAGCTTCCAGTTGGTTGAGGCTCTCCACCAACCGCTGAAGCTCGCCAGCCTAAAGCCCGCCCCCGGCAGATCGCAGGCTCGCACTGGTGCGAGCCTGCAAATCTGCACCAGAGCGCGGGCATGGAGTGGCGCGCTCCGTGCTTCTGAAAGACCTGTTTCAAGTGGTCTTTCAAAAGCACACTGGACGACCACTTCGGGTCATTCCGGAGCAGGCTGAGGTGCGGAACTACACGAAGTAGGTCCTACCCAATCCGCTCCCAGATGCAGACGTCCTCCCTGGAGGACGCTCTGCACCGTTTCTTTAAGCCCTTGTGGAAATGGCCAATATCTAATTAGATAAATTGGAGCCCTTTCACAACACCCAAAAATCTGCTGCCCTATTCAGCCTAATTTTACAGCCAGCCCTGTTTCTTCACTATGATTCTTGCATGTGGATCCGAATAGAAGCCAAGCTCCCACCCTGAAGAGACGTAGGATAAAAGTTCCACAAGGGAGCTGCAGCATGTCTCTTGTCTCCTCTGCCTGTATGCCCACCTTTTTTCATGCTGCCTGCCCTGTCATAGCCATGCAGTGGCCCTTGGAGAGTAGGGGATTCTGAGGAGATTTAGGCTGTGTTCCTAAAACCAGATGCCTGACAGTGAAAGCATTCTCTGGGACCTCCAGAGGTCCTAGAAGATGGTGATGTCGTCATCATTCATCTGGCTATACCAGGGTGGGCAAGAGGGGGGACGCATTAGTTTCCCCCTTGGAGGCTGCACATTCCCTGCAAAAAATAAAAATGGCCCCTAATGGCCCCAGAGAGAGTCTATGGTGCATGGGAGACATTTCTGCCACGGTTTTAGACGCCTATGTGCCATTTTAGGCCCAGAAGAGGCTTTTTTTAACAACAGGAAGAAAGCAAAAGTCACTTCTTGTTCACTTCCTGTTTTAGAAAGTCCTCTCCTTGGTCTAAATTGGCTGAGGGACTCCCAAAAGTGTGGTGAAAATGTGCACCATGCCCCACAGAGGGCATTTGGGGGCAAAGAAAAATGAAAAAAAAATCTTTTTTGACACCTGGCTGTCCCTGAAGACCACAAAACAGCCCTGGGTGCTACATGCAATCTATAGGCTTCACTTTTCCCACCTTGGGCTATAGGAACATCTCCAGACACATCTCAGACCTCCCCTGTTTTCCATTGACAACTACATGGCTGTGCCAGGAGCAGGCAGCAAGAAAAAGATGGGTTAACAGGTTGGTCATTCCATAAGGCAGGTACAAGATTCTGACCTCCACAGTGACCAAGAGTGAGTTACAAAGGTTGACCTAACAGGGTGCCAGCCATCAAATAGCCCTATTGTCTTATCTGTTTTTAAAAAACTGGTGCATCCCATCCTTCTCTAGTACTTATAAAATATTTCAGCAAGTAGGGTAGAACTCCAACTGCTTCTGTTTTATTGCTGAACTGTCATCCCAGATCTGTATCTAATTATCACAATAGCTTCAATCTAACAGAATTACCATGGTAGCCAAGCCACATGTAATAGATTCAGAAGGTTTATTTGGTCTTTGCTAGATTTAACAGCTAATAATAGGAGATGCCTGCTTTATCACTGGAAAGGCAAGCTCTTCTAATGTTTGACAGCTATAGGTTCCCTCCTACCTTTTAAAGTGCTAGTAAGTTTTCTTGTGCTTGAAAGGTTTGACTGGGGGGGGGGTGCTCCACCTTCAGAGAGATTTTCCAAAAATTTCACAAGGAAGTGATGGTGGAGAGGGAAGAGTTCTCATGTATTTATTTATACATTTATTTACTAATCATACATTAAATGCTGTCATGGCTTGCAGTCAGAGCCATTTTGCAATGCAATGCATCATAGATGGAAAAATAATGGATGTACTGAAAAGAGTTGGGGGAGAAGTGACTTCCCACAGTAACAAAGAAAGTACTGTTTGAATAGTGGGAAAATGTACTGTTTCTGTTTAGGAAATATTATTTGGGAAAAGATTTCTCCGCATGTGATTGATGTTTGTTTATACTTCAAAAATTGTTTAAAAGATGTTAAAAATATTTTAAAAGGTCTTTTTAGGGTAAGGAATTCCCTTGTGACGTCTTCCCCTTCACAGACGCCTACATGCCTGTCAAGGCTGTCAAGAAAAACTGGATCTGTATTTATATTATATAGTTAATTGCGTCTCATTCTGTGTTAGTTAAAAGCACTTTCCCCTTGTTGTGTAGGTTACCTGGGAAAGGGGTTTCAATAGCATAGTCAAATTCACCTTTGTAAGATCGAGGTGAATCATTCTTGACCTTTCGTAAAACTGAATCAGTGGCAATGACTTCTAGCCTCTGCCTGTCACCATAAGCACTGAGACTAAATTTAATACAGAGACCAGACTGAAAGTTATTAACTTCCTGTGACTAACATAAATCAGCAAGTCAGCTGCTAAATCAATCATCTAATTACAGACAGTTGTATCATGTCTTTCTCCATTCCTGCACCAGTCTCAATGAAGCAGGTGCTAAGCATACATAAAAGTATATGCCAGAATCCACAATTGTCTATTTAGTTAAATCTGCATAACTAAGTAGCAACTCCTGGCCCAACACCACCAGCACCACCCAGTGCACCTTAAAAGCCAGCTGCCAGATTGGGCAAAGTAGGTCCCTTCAGCCACCAATGACCAGGCCTATGACAAAGACTTGCAACAAGGGTTGCAAGCATTCTGATTGTCACAGGCTCATCTTGCTGGTGTGAAGAGGTGGAAACATCCTCTTCCTCCTCCTCTCCAAATGGTAGCTAACTGGATCTCCTTCACCCAATCTAGTGGCTATTTCTTAAGGTAGACTAGGATGGCATTTACATAGGTTTCCAATAAGACTACATAGGCCATTTCTGCACTACACTGTTATAGTGCTGTTGGTCCACTTTCAGCATCCTGTGGAATTCTGAGGTTTGCAGTTGAGGGAGGGGCATTTAGAATTCTCAACCAGAGAGCTCTTTAATAAACTACAAACCCCAGAATTCCACAGGATGTTGAAAGTGGAATAATAGCATTATAACAGTGTAGGGCGGAAATGGCCCAGGTAGTTTTACATTTACAGTTACAGATCTGTAACTCTAGGTTACAAATCTGTAAGTGCAATGCTGAATACCAGTTGTAGATATTTTGATGCCTGAGGTAAAAATCAAGATAAGATCCTTGCCGTTCTGTTCTTGTAATGGCAGTGGAATCTTATTTCCACACTGGTAACAGAATATTTTCCCCCATACCTGAAGGCTTTAGACTAGCTTAGATGTGTAGAGCAGGTGGTGGAGCAACAGCTCCAACAACGTGCAGTCAATTCCTGTTCCCTCCAGTGCCTCCTGCATAAGGCATATACTTCTCTACCATCCACTCAGTAGAGCAGGATCTATTGTAGCATTTCCAAAACTTTGTTTCTTTCATCATAAACTGCAGGTCAAGCAGCACAGTGGCACGATATGTTGTTAACTTTGAAAGAGATGAAAGTGAAGTGAAAGGCCTTGCAGATGACATCTCCAACAAAGTTGAAAATGAAAAAGTACCTCTTAGTACCGAGGGGGAGATACCTGCAGTCAGACCAAAAGTGACAGACCTTCAGCAGATGGTTGCCATGGCACTACAAGAAGATAAGTCATTATCCATGGACCTTGGGACGCTTCAATTTACCGATGGTCAGTTGGCCACAGTTTGACCTTTGTGAACAAGGGGTTCTATACATAGAACATGATTAAGCTACCTTTCAGTATTAAGTTACCTTTCAGTATTTCACCGAATCCTGCAGCCCAAACAACATAGCCATTGGAGGCCAAACTGGCTTGGGGATTCAGGGAACTGAATTCAAAAAAATAACTTTCTACTAATATGCAGTTTCCATGCCCTCTGGGATCCCACAGGCTCAACAGAAGAATTGGATAATCACATGGCTCAGCTGTCTTGACTATGCATACAAAGAGACTAGGACTAAATGGCTAGAGTCAAGGATATCGTGTTTGCCAGAGTACAAGACACACTTTTCCCCCCAAAAAATAGCCTTTGAAAATGGAGTGCATCTTATACACCAGGTGTATCATTATGAACCCTCCTTTCGCCCACCCTCCCTCTCCTTGCCAAGGCAAAATGCATAGAAAAAGGAGGGAGGGTAAAAGGAGAACTCGCACAAAGCTTCCCTACCCCACTTCCCTTCCTTCCTGCCTCTGTGGGAAGAACTCCTCGCTGAAGCAAAATGCATAGGAAAGGTAGGGAGAGTGAAAGGAGCACTCTTGCAAGCATTCTCCCACCCCTCCCTTTCCTTTTTGCTTCCGTGGGGAGAATTCCCCACCAAGGCAAAAAGCATAGGAAAAGGAGGGGGTGAAAGGAGTGCTCACGCGAAGCTTCTCCCACCCCCACCCCTTCCTTCTGTTTTGCCTCAGTGGGGAGAATTCCCCACCAAAGCAAAATACATAGGAAAGGAAGGGGGCAAAAGGAGTGCTCACACAAGCACTCCTTTTGCTCTCTCTTCCCTTCTCCACCAAGTCAAAATAGAAGGGAAAGGGGGGAAGTCTCACACAAGTGCTCCTTTCACCCCCTGCCTTTCCTATGCCTTTTGTCTTGGTGAGGTACTAAAAAAAAATTTCCGAAAAATACCCTTTGGAAAATGGGGTGCATCTTATATGCTGGTGCATCTAATATACTGGCCAATATAGTATATTTCCCCCTTCAGAAAATATCTGAGTTTTTTGTTTGTCTCACCCCATCTTCCAAAAGTGGGGCGGTCATTTCATAGGCTTTTTTTTCCAAATACTCTTCAGTGTGATATTTCCCCTTCATCCAACAGTGCCCCAGATTGACACCAATCCTAGTGCACTGTGAAGAATGGGAAATGGAGTCCAGGGGCTTTTTCACAAATTATAGCACTGTGATTCACCTTTAACATCTATAGTTCTATGCTGTGGAATCCTGAAATTTGCAGTTTAGAGAACAGTGTTAAGAATTCTTATTCAGGCAGTTCTAGTGCCTCACCAAACCACAAATCCCAGGTTTCCATAGGATGCAGTCATGATAGTTAAAACTGAATCATAGCACTATAACTGTACAGGGTGAAAGGGTTTCAGGTTACCAACACCTTTGAAGGAAGAGAAGATAGCAGATGAGGGAGTGCTGGCCCATTAGCAACTTCCCATCAATGCCACTGGGCCTCCCTTGAGTGTCTTCATGACCTCACTGTATTCTGAGTTCTATGAAAGTACCTCCTAAGGCACACTGAATATCTCGAAAATCAGGTAGAGACTATTTGCCTTCCACCTTACAATTGTTTAACCAAGCTCATAGTGTTGCAAAAATTAGTCTGCCAAAAAAGTATAAAAGCACAAAAGCTAGAACTGGCTGGTACTTCCAACTGATTGTATACTCAGTGGCAAACCCAGACCTGTTGCTGTGTCATGTGCAAAATGAGCCCGCCATGTGAGCTTAAATAGCCCTTTCCAACAAGTTGGCTCACATGGAGACCCCCGTTTCCTAAACGGTTTCCCTTTAAAAGTTAAATTAATATTGATAGACAATTTTAAAAGTCACTTTATCATAAATGTATGTCATGTGGCATCACTGAAGTTCACCTCTCATCATCTCATAGAACATCTTCAGCACTTTGGTCAGCAAATGATCCTTTGTGTTTGTCTCCTCCAACAGCAGAGGTTAGGCCATCCAGTGACTCCGACAACATTATCACCGATGCAGTGGCTGGACTTGGATTGGTAAGTAAATATCATCATACCCTTTTTCCCCAAGGTAAGAGTTTTATATATGCATATGCATCTCAAGAGCACAATAAAATTATTACAAAAAAAAACTTTGCTGGCAAATTTGATTCACATCCCAGAGATACAGATTGTGGTCTACAATGTCTTTGAGAAAGGGCACAGCTTCTTCTCTTTTATCTATGCTTTTTTCCTGTTTATTTTCCCTCCACATTATTATTGTTGTTTCTATAATTTTTACTATTAATCGTTATAATTTTATTCATATATATGCGGTGTGAGGCAGGCTGGGGGTGTGGCTAGCCTGAGTGGCAGGGCAGCCATAGCAACAGGTTGCCACATAACCAAAGTGGCTCTGTATTAGAGAAACCCAACCCACTGGTGAGAGGGAGGGGCTGAGTACTGAGAGGAGAATATATACATATAAGGCACAGTGACTTAGATTTTAGAGATTCCTTCAGTGAGATTTCCAGAGAAAGAGTTTTAAGTTATAGCTCTTCAGTCAGCCAGGGGAGTTGTCTGAATAAATGTGGTTGTCTTCCCAGAGATCTAGAGAGAGACAGAGAAGAAACCAAACCATTTTTGAGTTGGGTTGGAGGGTGTGACCTGGACTTGGGAATTAAGCCTTTAAGCAAAGGGGAAGCCATATATTGCCCTTATATTGAGTGAAGCCATAAGAAACTGTTTACATATCTTTTGAAGTCCTGTACTTCTTGGAATTTCTTATGACACCCAATACCTTTTCCTTGTTTGTTATTTTAATAAAGATCACATTATATTTTTATAAATTCTGATTCAGTAGAGTAATTTTCATTAGTTCTAATCAATTGTTATTCAGAATGCTACCACAGATCAATAAATCATTCTGAATAACAACTGAGAGTCTTTACCCTTTATATACTAAAGTGTGAAGGAAAGCAGGGCTGACCCCCTCCACATGCTGCCTTTTTCCCAATAATGAGGCTCTAGGCAGCTTACAAATGACTGAAAGCAGTACAGTTTAAAAACATACTGAAAATATTCTTCTGAATATGGTGTGATTTGTTAAAAATATTTATGTATATTTAAAAAGCAAACAATCTTTAGAGTTAAAACCATTTAAAAGTCATTAAAAACAGAATATAAAAACTAATATTATTATTTTATTCAAAGTAATATTTAAATATCCAAATCAGCATTCTTGTTCTTTTTCTTATTTTATTCAATATTGTGATCTTATTTTGTTTGCATTTTTTAAAAAATGGATTTGATGGCCACATACTTCTGTCCTGATGGACCTAAGGGTTTTCACACTTGGTCTCCTGCTGTCTCTCCCTGCTGCCTCCATGGATTCTTTTTTTTAATAAACTTTTATGTTCTATTTTCTACTGATCAACTTGCACATTTTATGAGGTTGAGGCAGAGCTTGAGAGCTCATCTATCCTAGTCTTAAAAAACAGAAAAGGGAAAGGGAGAACCACCAGGTTTTTCTTCTTTATCTCACAACTTCACAATTTCATGAACCTGTTGCCCATTCCAAAAGTTCTGACCCTTCCCACATTATAGAATTATTTCATTCTGATTCTACTTTAGCTGTCATGGTTCCATTCTATAGAATCCTGAAACTTGGAGTTTAGTGGGAGGAGTATTTAGAATTCTTAGCCAGAGAGCTCCTCTAGTGCCTCACCAGACTATAAACCCCAGAATTCCATAGACTGCAACCATGGCAGTTAAAGTGGAATCATACTGCTATAATTTTGTAATGTGAAAGGTCTTTGTTTTACAGCAGCAGAATATATAGAAAACAGAGCCTTAAAGAAATTATTAACTATGCTGGCTGGAAGTTTCAAAGTTATAGACCAAAAACATAACTTTCTGAAGCTCTTATGGAACTCTAGAGCAAAGTATACCTTGACAAGTACACCATATTGATTTTTTGGGGATATACATATTACCTGTACATGTAAAGCAGAGGCTGGAGTCATATAGTTCTCAAGATGCTGTAGGACTGTAAGTCCCATCTTCCCTAGATAGCATAGCCAATGGCAAGGAATCGTAGAAGTTGCAGTTCAAAAAATATCTGGAAGGCCATATGATTTTCACTGTAATTTAAAGCATCTTAGGCCCTTTCTGCAAGACGTCGCTGTTGCGTTTTTGCCACAGGATGGCAGCAGTCGGCAGGTCGCGCTTCCGCATGACATCGTCGCTGTCCCACTGCCATCCTGTCGCAGAGCATCCACTTGCGCAGTTTTTGCAAAACGGAAAAAATCCGTTTCGTGCCTGCGATCGTGCAGTGCTCCCATCACTTCTGGCCATGCGGAAGATGCGGAAGCGCATTGGCGACACTTCCTTCCATAGCACAGCAATGGAAAAAGCCCGGCTGTACTGTGGAAGGAAGTCGTGGCGCCATTGCGTTCTCTTCCACATGGACCGAGCGGGTGCAGAGGGGAGCATTGCTCACGCACTCCCTTCTGGATCTGGGACTGCAGTGAGACGACGAGGAAGAGCTTCGTCATGCGGAAATGGCCTTAAGAGAATGTTTGTTGGTTCTCTTATTTCTGGAACAGTGAAGTGAATATTAGCTGCTACTCTCTACTCTCTACTCTTTACTTCTTTCTTCTATTTTTTTTTTCTTTCTGGTAGACATCTGACGTACCAGTGGTTTATGCAAGTCCAGCAACAGTCACAGAATCTTTTAATGAGCTTGAGGATACAAACCTCATTATAGATTATTCAGTGCCCACAGTGCCTTTCAATGCTTTGGATGGTACTGGGGTCCCTCCTCTCAGACCAGGAGATCTTGATGCACCTCCTCCCGCAGACCAATCAGCCAGCAATGAGTTAATCCCAGAATATTCAGAGATGCCAACTGAACAGTCACTCACTTCTGCAACATTTACTGCTGATATCTTTCAGGAAGTTAGTGATCAAAAGAGCGAAGATGAACGGATGCAAGACCAGATCTCTAGCATAGACTCACAGATCGTCCCTGGGGAAGGTAAGCTGTCATGTACTTTGATGAGCAAGAGACTGCTCAGTTATTCTGAAGCCAGAAGCCAGAAAGCAGGTGCTATCTATACATCTAGAATGTGAAGTTACTTTCACAAGTATAAAGTGCCTTCCAGTCATTTTTACTGAATTGTGCTAATAACAATGTTTGGTCTATATATTCCATGTTTCAGGCATTCCAGGGCCTTGACACAAAATGATCTCACTGAAAGTTGCAACATCTTGAAAAGGGGAGCAAATATCGTTTTCATCATATTACAAATGAAGTGTACGTGTGTGTCCACATGCATATGTATCACTTGTGCATGACCAATTCAGCTGAATTCTGAATAAGGAGGTTACAGAGGTACACAGAAGTTGCACAACACAGCCTCATTAGTGAACTGTGGCCATTTCTGGACCTGACCAGGTCCTGCCGATGTCCCCTCGCAATCCCAGCAGCACTTTTGCTGGGAAGGAAGTGCAATGGGAACAGTCTCCTTCACACCTGGCCAGCTCCCTGCAGAAGGGAGTGTGAGCAACACACTTCTTCCTTCTGCAGCACAGCCAGCCTCTTTCCCATGCTACACTGGGGAAGGAACCACATGGTCATGCTTCCTCCCCTTCTGCGTGGCCAGGGGTAATGGGAGCATCACACAATCACAGGTACTTAATAGTAAGCAAATATCCCACAATCACTAAGCATGGGGAGTGATGGCTGCAGGACCATGACGACGTTGTGTAAAAGCACAACCTGCAGACTGCTGCCATCGTATCCCCATCACTGCAACCAAATTCACTGCAACCAAATTCACAATTGGATATGACACTACAACTAAATTTACAATTGAATGTGGATGCACGCGGATGTGCAGTGCAAATCCATGAAAAAGGGCACTTCACACAGAATTCTGCTTCCACAATCCTGAACTGAGTACGGCCTTCTACATGAGACAAAAATGATCAATTGCTTCCCTAGGAAATGTACACATGCATATATTTCTGTTCATTTTCTTGCTCAACATTTGTGAAATAGCTGGGTGAGGGATCAAGAGTTGTTTATTGTTGTTTGATTGGTCTCACTGGTATTTTCCTTTGTTAATTTCCTTTTGTCTTGTTGAATGGACTAGCTTAATCTTCTACTTGCCTCTCTTGCTAATTTGAGTGTTTAACAAATCTCTGTGTTTTTTCAAACTTACTTTTCCCCAAGTTGTCTCCAGCTGTTGTTACTTAGGTTTTAGGTGGAAGGCAGGTGGTCTGAGTCACCACAGAGCATTATCTGGGGCCGGTTTGAGGTGAGAGAAGATCCCAGGATTTCTATCTGCCTTCACTGCAGGCAGAAAATGAGGCAGGCTAAAGTAGCTTTCTATGTCAGCAGTTTGCTGCAGCACCTTAAGATGCAGCATCAAACAAGCTTACTCAGGGCAGAGGCAGAAGGAAAGTCCCAGCTTCAGATAGTAGAGGAAAGATACACAGAGCACTGATAAAATGTTATGATAGCACCAGTACTTCTTTGTCTCTCCTTCCCCAGGTTGCTTAGGCAGGGAATTCTGGAAGAGATATAGTTATGGGAATTATGGATTCATGAGAAAGACGTTTCCAACACCGTCCCAGATCACTAAATACCTTAAAGGGGATGTATGGGAATTTCACCAGTAAAACACCATTTTGTCACACACAAACCCTACTTCCCTATGCTGCTTCACTGAATTTCACCGGTTGCTTTGCAGGTAAAATAAAGCCCTCTCTTCAAATATGCAGTCATTTTATTATAATTGTGAATATTACTATATAACTATCATTAACCTTAGGTAAAAATGCAACAAACATAGCTGACAGATAGCACAAGGGGATAGTCTCAGGATGAAAGTAGCATGAATTGCCAAGTTTGAGAAGTCAAGAGCAGCTGGGGGGGGGGGTCCCCAAAAACAATAAACTTTGTAGTTGCCTAACAGAAAAAACCCTGGAGCTACCTTCCTCAAACTGGGCTGATTTATGTCCTCTATAGGGTATACCTTGTCTTCAAATGGTATGTGAATGTGTAAAAAAAAAAGTGACATTTGGTTTCATGATGAAAGTCAACACGATGCAAGACTGACAGCCTGGATCTTCAATTTTGAATCCAGATTTGGCACCTGGATCAGTACAGACCAAACTGGGCCCAAATCTAAACCACTGAACCAAGATCCAAACTAAATCAGGAGACCTATGTGCAGCCCCAATGCCCAGCCTCATATCCATGTGAAGGAGGTAGATAACTGAGTGGGGACATTAGGTCTTTGCCCAAGTTGCCTAATTTAGGCTCATAAATGCATTAATGTCTAAAATGGAGATGCCATTGTGTCATAACATCTATCTAGATTGGCTTTGAGATTAAGACAATCATAAAACTTCTGACTATTATTATGCACATGTACAATTTCTGGAATTGCAATCTAAATACTCAGAAATGTTAAGATAGTGGCAAAAAGAGAGACAGGAATGTGTTTAGGGATTTTGTTAGAAATATGGAATTTCTTGCATGCTTTTGGCAAATGGTTTCTGTGACAAATTGGTGTACTGTGGAAGTAAGCATCTGTCTGTAAGTAGTTTGCTTGTTTTTGAGAGTTGGAGAAAAAGAAATCATCTATTCAATACTGGTTCTTGGTTTGCATAAATCTTTGGCATGGATCCCACCCCCTCTGCCCCCATTGAGGCAAGTGACAGGAAGGCCCAACATCTTGTAAGAGTTTTTCTGCAGATAAGCAAGCATGTGAGAACTCCCCCCACTCAACAGGAGAGGAGGGGGAGGTGTCAGTAATGCCAGCAGTGTGAATGGCTGAAACAGAGGACCTTTCCGCAACTTACTTGGCACTGGGATGTGGGGTCACGCGAACAGCCTCTTGAGAGAGGCTCTCGCGTCCCCGCTGCTTCAGCTCTGCAGCTGCTGCCTGCCAGCCGGCAGGCAGCATAAAGGATCCGCCTCTTCCTTCCACAGCGCAGCTGGGCATTTTCCCAGGCTGCGCTGCAGGAGGAAGCACGAGCACCGTGGTTCTGGAGGCTCCAAACGCACAGTAAGTAGGCATGGGGCCCTGGAGCGATGCACGATCCCTCACCATTTTCGGCTACAAGCCAAAAATGAAATAGTGCACGATCGGCAACTGCTGGCCCTGGCAGCATTGTGCAATTGCAAGGACGTCATCTGGAATGCTGCTCACAATCATGCGATGCTCTGGAGGCCCTTTCACATGGCAAATGCCATGTGAAAAGGGCCAGAGTGTCACATCTGAGGAAAAAGAGGGGGTGATGGAAAGGAGTTGGTGCTAGTTCATTGGTAACTACACACCCATGCCACTGGGCCTACCTGGAGTGTTTTATTTTGATGATCTCACAATGTTCTCTGGTCTGTGAAAATGTATGTGTGGGAAGATTTATTTTCTCAACAGTTAAAGCTAGCTCCATGGTCAGTTATAGATTTGGGTTTGAAGACATCTCCTTATCTGAACATTAAAGCAGGTAAACCACAGATGGCATTGAAATTCTGCTCCCTAAGCCCAGAATTTATTTTGCTGCTGAATAGTTTATGAGCTTATTTATGGATCATGCTGGAAAGAGTGAGTTGCAATTGCAGATATACGTGAACTTTTATCATTCTAGAAAGGAATAATTTGTTTAATAGGTCCCAAAGGTATGTATAAGTGTGTGTTTGATAAGGCCTCCTGAATGGCCCGTTCATCCTTAAGACTCCCTAACATGCCTAACCCAAATGCCGTGCTTATTTTAATCTACCCCACCTCAGATATTGTCCTTGATGTCTGTCTCTGATGGGTATTCTGAAGTAATGAGTTCAGATTAGTCTGTCTAAACTGTGCTGTAGAATTTTTCCAGATAGAAAAATCTTGTATGCCAGCCTTTCTTCTTTTGCATAGTTATGTTAGGGCTTATATAACCTGGAGGTACCAGGTTGTGTCTGATCTTGGAAGCTAAGCAGAGACAGCCCTGATTAGTACTTGGATGGTAGACCACCGATGAATACTAGGTGCTCTAGGCTATAGTTCAGAGGAACTGACAAAACTACCTCTGAGTATTCCTTGCCTAAGAAAATCCTGTGAAATTCATGGGGTCGCCATAAGTCTATAGGCAACTTGAGAGCATGCGCATACACATATAATTGCGTTCCTATACATTTAATTCCCTTGTTCTCAGACTTTCCCTATTCATCACAGCATGTCTCTGCATAGATAAAGTGCAGTCTGCGCTGGGATTCTCTCAGTTCTCAAGATTGAAGATTAGGGTGTCCACTTTTAGAGAAGTAAGAAATGCTGATGGAAATGCAATGTGTTTTCATAGAAGTATGAAATGTCCCAATGTACAGACGGAAATGTGGCAATACATTGCACCAAAAGAAAAACCAAATTGTATACAAGGACACCATCCTTGGCCTTCTGCTGGTTGCTTGTCAGAAGCCCAAGGTGAGCACAGTCTCTTTCAGAATAAGGTTTGTAGTGGTGAAAGTAGAAAACTCACTTTTCTAGAAATACTAATTGCTCACGCAAGAGAAACAGAGCCCAGGTGCACTTTGTTAGGGCTTGTGTGACAAAGACTCTGACAGCGAGTGATGAAATGGAAGTTATACATTCTGGGAGTAGGAAGGGATCTGCCATAACTGATTTCACTGACAACAGAGTGACAGCCAGTCCCAATCTGGCTTTGTCTGGGTACATTAGCTGCATTTCCCTTATCTGACTTTCTGGTTTGGCATCAGGTAACAGGGCTCCATCAAACTCTCTCTGTTCCCTGCTAGATGTTTCCTCTGTCTGAGTACAGGCAGATGATAAGAAGCAACTAAAACTGCATCCCTGTATGTTGGGTGCCTTTGAAAATAATAAGAATGAATCCTCATTAGAAACCTTACATTGTGAACAAGAGATCACTAGCCACTCCTGTAGTCTCTCCCTTCCATGTATTTGACACTGACCTGGAACATGGGTACTGACCACATTTTGTATTAGCTTTGTTCTGGTTATTATAAACTTCTGAATTTATAGCCAACAGCACTTAGCAATCTGTTTAGCCCAGATATCATTATAAGGATTGAAGGGGCATAGTCCAAATGCCAGAACGTTCCATGTTTTTCCACCCTACTGACAGGAGTGGCCCTTGATGTGAATACTGTCATGACCCTTTCTGCCATGCTGTCCATTCTTACTTTGACAATTTCACTCTTCAGTGTGGCCTTTTCAAACAAAAGGAATCTGCATTTTTGGCAAACACTGTGGCCTCCAAGTTCTACAGATAAGGATTCATCTGCATAAACTGATAGTTACTGGAATATAAAGAGCTGCTCAAATAATGGATATTTATCAGTAATAATTTGATTTTTCAAGCCATTCAATCCAGTTTATTCATGCAAAGGGCCTCATCTCTCACCACCCTCAAAATGCTAAGCAGATCAAAACAAATATTATTCTCTTATGAACAACATGGACATCGCCTATGGATAAAGGCAGCTTTCATTTCTATCTCATTAATCTGTAGACATAGTCACAAATTTGCCTCATGTTCCAGATTGCTGGGTTTTAGTCATTTCCTTAGTTTTGTTTCAAGCAGACTGGCAGATTTTAATGTTTCAGGCTATTTAACCAAAGAAGCAAAAGGGAGTTATTTTTCAACTATGACTTAACTATTTTTCTCTGTCTACTTTTGAGATTACCTTGTGGCAGTAGGGTGGGAAATAGAGAGCCACCATAGGGTACTGGTTTTTGCATTGGACTTTGACTCTGAAGACCAGGGTTTGATTTCCTACTTGGCCATGGAAACCCACTGGATGACCTTGGGTGCATCATACATTCTCAGTGTCCAGAAAACCCTGTGATAGGTTCATCTTAGGCTCTTCTAAGGGTTTTCAGAAATAACTTGAAGGCACACAACAATGGCGACAATGATAAATGTAATACCCCTACATGAATTTAAGAGTTTGACTCATAGATCTCATAAGACATTTTTGTCTGAAAGGAAGCCATTTCCTTTACCTACAGCAAGTAATGGTGCCTGGCATCCAATTACTAAGTTATGATGTCATAAACTGCACGTATGACATTACTACTCACTTTTTTCAGTCATTGCATAGGTTGGAATTCCAAAAGCCCCCAGCTACCTTGTAAGCCACGCACCTCTCCCAAACATATCCACTTATAGGATGTTAAAGAATGAGGGATCAATGGTGAGGAATCCAGCTTTTTCCTATATCTGGACATATTGCAAGGGTGTCACCTGCAGGGATGTCCCAAGGAGCCCTGGGGAGTCTCTGCCAGTGATTTTCATCCTAAAGGAAAATAGCTGGATGTACCTCTGTTGATCCCCTCGCTTTCTGACAACCAAGAAACATTACAAGCTTACAAGGTGGGTTTTGTAGCCAGCATCAGGAGATCTAACTAAAGAGACGTAGTTACAGACATTTCCCAGTGCTGGATTTCAGCCATTGCCTATGTTCTTCTTAGACTGAATTCTGCAGCTGCTGTAACAAAGAAACTACCACAGGTCACCTGGTTGGCTATGGCATCAGAGAAACAGGAAACGTAACTGGTTTGGTACACTGATGTATCACTGAACTTATACTAAAAGTATCAGCCTTGATTCCTAGCAGAGCAGTTTCAGCTTAGCTCTTTTCCTCATTTTTCCAATGTTGAGTTGGAAATTCTACATCATTCTACATCAATATGCATGAAAATCTATACACACATTTCTCAAAATGCACACATTTTTGTACAAATATTGTTTAATTTTGCAAACAGTTTTTCCTTATATAATGCATTTTTAAAATATATATGCATATTTTAAAATATACACATCTTAACTCAATTGTTGATTGGAGAATTGTGTCACAAAATTCTGAGAAGGCTAACTGCATCCCACTTTTGCATATTTATTGGGGGAAAGCGAGTTTGGTAACTTATTGCTGAAATGTGAATCAAACATTATCTTCCATTCACAATCATTACTAGGGTGTCAGATTCCTGTCTTGTGTGTCTCTCACCATTTGCTTTGTATGTATAACCACAGAAGGAACATTTCACACTGGGCACCACTGTGTACACACCTGCCAAGATAAAACAGTTCAATGCTAAAGCATCTGTGAGATTAAGATTCACCCTGAGGTGGTGTTTGAATGCATCTCAAATAGCCTGAAATCTGACATTTAAAAAGTTATTTTGAATGAACAAGTCATACCAGGTTAGAACTGTGTTTCATTATCATTTCTTTTCCTTTTTTGTAAATTCTCTTTGATCACATGCTGACAAAGTCGTTGTGAATATTTTGATCAAAAGTTCTGCAAACTATTCTTTGTCTGTCAGGGTCATTTGCTGGTACCAATAGTCACTGCTTTGAAAACTGAAACAAGTTATATCCACCTATGTACCTTTTACAAAAATTGTACCATGTATTGATGGATATCAGGTCTGACATCAAAGCTGGTGGATCTCAAAGAACTTTATCAAGTACTGGAGGAATATCAAATTTGATGTCAAATTTGGTAGATGCAATCTGCTTTTATGGACTGTATCCATGTGTGCATATACATGTTGCTTCAAGGCTAGAATTCTTTTCAGGTCTGGTGGCTGAAATGTTGGAGGTAATATTAGATTATTTGTATTCTGCTGATTTGGTGGAAACAGTGGCAAGCAATTTTATCAGCAACATTGATATTAGATACTGTGTTTGGGAACAAAGGTACTGAAATTGATATTAAGATAATTTATGTTTCTGAGACTTCATATTCATACTCATATTTCCAAGATCATAATTCATATTTCTTCCTGGTTTTACAGTATAACTTTCCTGTACCAAAGAAGTATGATATTTGATCACTCTAGACAAAAAGATTTTGTATAGGTTCTTTTCAGAAATAAAGTCACAAATAACAAATAGTTTCTTTTAAAAAGGATAAATCATACTTTTTGCAAAATGTAGTCCCACTCTTGTTCAAAAAAGATATTGTCTAATTCATAGCAAAATTCTATGCCTGATTACTCAGAAGTAAGTCCCACTGAATATATGGACAGGGCTTATCTGCACACAAACATGCACAAAAAATACAGCCATCAGGCACTGTCTTGCTCTGTGCTTCAGCTTATATGCCCAAATTAAGAATCACATTTTGTCAAAAAAGTATTATGTTGCAAGTCCACTAACCAAGTCTGATGGTACCACTTTTCCTCTTCCAAACTGTCATCACAGGTATATAATTTTGCATCCCATGCTTGTGTTATCTCTTTCTCTCAAACATAGGCACCATGCAGAAAAAATTCCCACACTCGTAACAGCCACATGCTGTCCATATGCATAGCACAGATGGACAGACAGACAGACAGACAAATAGACATTCAACTTTGTATGCATTTATTTTACATTTTTCAACTATTTGTATTCATTCTTCCATCTCATTAATACAAGGACAGACAAACTAAAGCCCTAGAGATACATGGAAGCCTCAACCTAATTTCAGCTCTAGACCTAATTTCAAAAGCCTTCTGCTAGTTATCAGTTCAGGCATCTGGCAAGAGCAGATCGTCCTCCTGGCAGTGCACAGAGGGCAGAGGGACAAAGAGGGAGAAATAAAGAGACTACTTTTGAGTTCTAGTTCTGCCTGCTACTAGCTTCAGCCCCATCCATTGTCTCAGCGGATTATACCCAACAGAATGTGAAGGTTCTTCACCCCTGGGTGAATGTGATAACCAAAGGAGTTAATCTCACACCTGATAGAGCATCTGGACCTCCCATAAACAATGACGCAATGTGATTATATAATAAAAACCTCATCTTGAAAGCATTCCTAGACAAGTCTACTTAAGACAGGAGCCCCACTTATTTCATATTTATCATCCCCACACAGGTTTCCCTAATGGTTAGATGTAGATATTAAGTATAAGAGATAAGAGGAATCCTATAGAATACCATAAGCCAGATTTCCCCAAGCTGATGCTCTCTAGGGGTTTTGGAATACAATTAGCATCAGCCCATGTCAGCATGGTCAATGGTGAAAGATGATGAAAGCACAGAATACCTGAAGGGCATGCTATAAGTTGAGAGAGGGTGCCATCAACCAATGCTCATAGTATTGAGCAGAAGTTACACCCCTGCCCCATCCTCATTCGAAAACCTACCCTCAAGTTCAAGGGTAGGAATTATGCTCTTCAGATGTTGTTGAACAGCCAGTCCTGGGGGCCACTGCAAGCATAGTTAATGGTGGGACATGCTGGGAATTGGAGTTCAACGACATCTGGAAGGATGAATGAGGACTAGATAGGGATTAGGACCCATTGCAAACTGTGTTCTCGAGCCTTATTCCAAGTTAGGCAATCTAGAAGGACATTGTGTTCAACAGATGTATCAAGTTGAAATGGAGAGATGCAGCTTTTGAAGAATAATGCATTCTCATTGCCAACTTCCTAGTTGGAGGGATCCAAGGCTGTTCCTGAAAATTGGACCTCAAACCAGATTTCTCCTTTGTTAACCATACCTCTGACCTTCAGTTCTTAAAAAGTAACATAGATAAATGAAATGATTAGTAAATAATTACAGGTTGAGTATCCCTCATCTGAAATGCTTGGGACCAGAGGTGTTTTGGATTTTTTTCAGATTTTGGAATATTTGCATACACGTAATGGGAGTCTATATAGTTCTTTTGACATGGAGTCTGCTCTTTCGTCAGTTCTTCTCCTCTTGCCTTCTTCCTGCTTGCTGCTTTCACTGTAAGCTGAGAAGGGGGGAAAAGTGCCAAGCTGACTGAGAGACTTTGTACGGAGGGGTCCCAAGCAAGCCTCCATAATTCCCTCATGTTCCCTACAGGAAGAAGACAGGGGTCTGCTTTTCAAAAGTTTCAGATTTTGGAGCATTTCAGATTTCAAGATAGGTGATTCCCCATCTGTACTTACATCTCTTTCAGCCTACACAATTATAGGACAATGATTCCATTTTAGCTGTCATGTCTCTATACAGTTAGTCCAGATGACTGAAGAGAAACAGGCTTTAAAACTTGACTAATATGACTGGTGTTGTTTTCACTCTCTAGTTCTCTGTTTGCTTTTTGCTTTTTTCTTTTCTTTTTTTTGAGAAATCTTAGATTATTCCTTTACGAAATTCTGGAGCACTTTGTGCTTTCTTAGTTCTAGTCATTGCACTGTCTAATAAATACTGGTACCACAGAGCTTTGTTTCTGAGTATTAAATTAGCCTATGAAAGGATTTGTCATAATGTCTGATCTGTCATATGGCACACAGTAGCAGATGAGAACCCCAAGGTTTAAGCATCCTGTTTAGGATTTAATTTAGAATCATTTCTCCACTTACGGAGAACATGCATTGCTGTGTATTGAGTCTGTCAGAACCTAATTTTAAGCACTGCAGTACAGTACTCTCTCTCTCTCTCTCTCTCTCTCTCTCTCTCTCTCACACACACACACACACACACACACACACAGTGATTTTAATTCTTTATCCCATGGTGCAAAAAACAAATAAAAAATAAAATGTGAATAACATTTCAACTAGACAACACTTGCCCTTTCTTTATCTTTTCTAGATATCATGTGTGCCTACTTATGACCTGTTTCATTTTGACACTGTTAAGTATGCTGAGAATCATTCACCTTGAGTCTGATCCTTGTTTTAAGATGTCGCTCAGCTGTCTGACTCTAAGCTGCCCTGCAAACTCTGTGACATTAAAACAGCTAAGCCAATGGCATCCAAATGGACCAAGAATCTCATAGAACTGTTGAAACTGTGCTTGCAAAAAATATGGCTGTATCATTGCCTTGGTGGGTTAAGAACAGCTGCTAGGGGATGGGAATGGAAATGGAAAACCATCAGAGGGGATCATATTCAGATGTTTTCTTGTCTTCTATTATTCTTGTTGTTATGTGCCTTAAAGTCATTTCAGATTTATGGTGAGCCTAAGGCAAACCTATCATGGGATTTTCTGGAGCTGAGAGTGTGTGACACACCCCAGGGCACACGGTGGTTTTCCATGGCTGAGTGGGGAATGAAACCCTGGTCTTCAGAGCTGGAGTCCAATGCTCAAACCACTGAGCCATGCTGGCTCTTGATACTGATATCCAATTGGATTTAGTAGCCTAGAAAATGTTGAAACAAAGTATTGACATCATCTGCAGACCGCCACAAAAAATAAGTGGCTGGATTTGGCTTTTCACACCCAGATGCTTAATGCTTAGGTTAGTTTAATCTTGTCTTGTTAAATTTTCATGCACTCTTACTGATCATGTTCTTTGCGGGTATGTAGAAGATTGAATATGGGCACACTGCATATTGATTTCTTATGCCTAGTGTGATCCTAAAAGTGTCAGTTGAAAAACCTCAAATTCAGCCACAAACCACTCAGCCAACTTCAGGCAAGACATTTTTCTTGGCCTCCGTGCTTGTGGCACTCTGTCTGTTTATTAGTGTTGTATTATTATTTGTTATTGTGTGCCTTCAAGTCATCTCTGACTTATGATGACCCTCTCGTGGGGCTTTCTTAGCAGGATTTTTACAGAAAGGGCTTGCCTTCCTCTGAGGCTGAGAGAGTGTGACTTGTTCAAGGCCACCCAGTGGCTTTCCCTGGTTAAGCAGAAATTGGAATGGAAATCCTAAGGCAACCCTATCATGGGCTTCTTCTTGGCAAGGTGTGTCCAGAGGAATTTTGCCATTGCCTTCCTCTGAGACTTGAGAGAGTGTGACTTTGCTCAAGGCCACTCAGGTCTCCCACAGTCCTAGTCCATCAGTTCAAACCACTACACCACACCAGCTCTGTCTGTGCCTAAGTAGACATGGCATTAACTTCACAGATACAGTTCATGTACTAAGTTTTTCTTTATTTCTTTTATGTATAAACAGCACCCGCAAGACTGTCAGGTGGGAAAGTGTCAACAAAAAACACCTCTTGCAAGCTTCCATTGTGTATCACTGTGCAATGACTCAGAATCCTTATCCCGCCCCCTTTGGGAGAAGCAACTCCTCAGATCTAGGCAGAGATTTGCCAATGGAAGCATACCTTGACACAGTTCTTCCATCAGGGCTCCAGTGACCATCCTCTCCACTTCTCAAGAGGTTATATTGGCTGAGGACTCCTTTTCCAAAGCCACCACTGTGCCCCAGTTGTCATCATGCTATTGTAGAAAAAGGATTTTAAAGAGAGAAGAAGAAGCATAACCTGACATAAAGACAGTTGGAGCCCAAGTCCTAATTAAGGCTTAGTCTGTGTCTTCATGTGGTATAAGCTGTGCTTTAGCTGCCCTACCTCACTTGGAGCTCTCCATGGTGCTGTGCTGACCTAGCTTTGTTAACTGGCATGTGAGCCTAAACTTAGACTTGACTGACTTCCCTTCTAGAATAGATTGTTGGTTGTTTCCATGAGACATAGGAGCATCCTTGATTGGGCCAAAGCAGAACTTGGGACCTAAAATGAACCAGACTAGTGCAAATGGAGGCTTCCTTTGAAATGCAGATAGATGCTCCAGAGAGGAGGAGGACTGTTGCCAGGACTGTTGACACAGAGAGAGAGAGGGGGAGAGAGGGAGAGAGAGAGAGAAAGAGAAAGAGATTAATTCTCTCTTCTTATTCTCTGCCTCAGGTGTCCTATTGATTGCTGTTCTTGTTACTTTTAGGGACCCAAAGCCATCACTAGGCGGTTGCATGAATGCAGTTAATAATATGACTACTCTGAAGCTCAGTCTATTTTTAATGTAATGGATTCTGTAGCTTATTGTACACAATTTTGATTAAGTGTTCCTGAAAAAAAAATGATTTAGATTTTATAAATAAAAGCCACAGTCCTATATGTCTTACCTGGGAGTAAGTCCCACTGAGTGCAGTAGGACTAGCTTCTGAACAGACATGCATAGGATTGCACTGAATACAGAGGGCAAGGTAGGGTACATTGATGATTTTGCACACATTAGTTTAGTCTGTTAATCAGGAGTGAACAACTTTTAAAGGGCCGTCCCTCCTCCATTCCTGGAACTGCTGCAGACTGAAGTGGGAAAGAACTGCAGGCCGAAAAGTCACTTTTAATTTTCTTTTTTAAAGATATTTTTTTCAGTTAAACCATGCTGGGGGGGGGGGCTTTGATTAGAAGACAATCATGCCCCCTGAGGGCTCCTAGGGACACAATTCTTTTTCTCTCTCTCTCTCTGTAAAGAATTGGGGACCTATGAGCCACAGAAATGGTCTTGTGGCTGTATGTTTCCCACTGTTGTTGTTGTGGTGGTGCGCCTTCAAGTCTTTTCCAACTTATGGCAACCCTGAGGCAAACCTATCACAGAGTTTTCTGGAGCTGAGAGTGTGCGAAGCCACCAAAGTCACCCAGTAGTTTCCATGCCCAAGCGGGGAATCAAACCCTGGTCTCAGGATTGTAGGCCAACGCTGGAACCACTACACCATGCTGGCTCTCTGTTTCCCACCCTTCTGTCAATGAAAACTAGAAAGTAACCTCAAAAGCAGGGAGAGGAAAACAGTTAAGGCATGATCGATGAACATAAGAGTCTACTCTCAGTTGTTTAGCATAAATATCAGCCTGGTTGCTTATTTATACTATATGTACATGATTTGCACATTATTTGGCATGCAGAATTCTAATAAAAATAGTATTTACATATTATTGCAAACTCACCTATATATTCTAAATCACAGGAATTATCCTGCACAATTCCAGTCCCATCCTTGGTTGGATGAGGGCCACAACCCAGCACCAGGTTAAACTTGCTTAACACTGTTGCTGAAGCTTGCTCCCAGGAAAATGGGTTTAATATTGCAACTTATCCTTGTTGAAATCAATGCAAACATAAGCCTGTCTGAAAGCCTCATTTATTTCAGTCTAACTCTGAGGTAAGAGGATGTAGGACTGCAGCTTTAACTGTGGTCCATTCCTCATTGTTCTTAACTTGCATATCCCTTTCTATAAAGAACTGGCAGTTACTTGCACTTTTTTAAAAAATAGCACTTGAAGAGCAAAGTAGTTTTTAAAAATGGAGAAAGTTGAATTACATATGGATTAAGGATTTAGTAACAGCAAATGTGACCTTTTTTCATATGACTTCTCCATGTTGACCTGCCATTGCCCTCCTGCCATATTAGCTTGTAATTAGACACATGCTGTGTAGGTGCTTTTACAGAATGCAGAACTCTGCTCTTACTTTATAATCCTCTCATTGAGAACCACTAATTCCATAAGCTGCCTAAAATAGTTAAAATACAACTAAGCAAAAAGATGCTACTTTCACATCTCTGAAGCTCTAGGAAATATGCTTGCCTCAAAAAATGGCAGTGTGGTATTTTAATCATAGAAAGGAGTTCTTCATTAGGCTCACTGCAGATGCAACATCCATCTTAAAAGGGAATTCATTCCTTCTGTGGTTTTATATATGAATGTGACTTAACGGAAGTTGACATCTACTGTCTGAAGTGCCTCTGCATTCCAGAGTGGGATGAATATTCACTCAGCCTTATGCTTATCCTCTACCTATCCCCCATTGCTAGATCCCCATTGTTATGCAAAGGAAAGTAAGGATGAAAGGGACATTTGAAAATACTCAAAAAACAGTTAACCCCCACTCCACAAGTTTCTCAAGCACTGGAAAACCTTGATAAGGACAATCCCAGACTAACAAGAATCTTTGCAGTTCAGGGTTTATTCTGCACAAAATTTTCGCACTCTGTGTGTATATTTGGGCACATAAAGCAGCACTTTCGTCACATGAAAAAGTGTATTCTGCTGTTTTCTACACCAAAACCATGTGCAAATTGAACACAAAGTAAGTCCTGAACTACAAAGTCATTGAAAACAGCACAGTTTTTTTGAAGATTTCTCCATAGCAAGAGGAAAATTGCTAAAATTATTTGTTGCATCCTTTGGGAAAAGCATTAGTAAAGAATATCCATAAAGCAAAACAATTTTCACACCCTTGACACTGGCAAAAACCCAATTGTCCTTTTTGTGGGCTCTCCAAGATATATAATTGCTACTTTGTGTTGATCTGCTAGTGACACTCTATGTAAAGTTTGGTTACCCTTTTTTTATATCCTATCTTGTGAGCTGTGAGTTAAATCTCTTCTAGGATTCACCAGAGATAACCTGTGCTGCTGCCAAATACCTATAGCAGAAATAGAAATTGTATCCACGGTGTTGTTGGACTGCAATTCCCAGAAGCCCCAAGCAACCTGCCTAGCCCAAGTGCTAAGAGATTCAGTTCAACATTTGATCTGCACAATTCCTCCCTCTGTCCTGTAGGCTATTTCTGTAGTTCTATCATGGAGAGATTGCTGGGAAATTGTATTTTGGAACAAGGTCTCTGATCTATATGTGCTGCATGTCAGATCTTACCAATTTCACCCAGCATCAAGCCCAAATACCTTCATTACCCAAACTTCTTGGCACTTGCATTGTGGTGAGGAAAATATTAGGTTTGTTGAATTACAGTCCTTCAGAATATAAAAATTCCAAAAGAGTTATCCTTTACTGCTTGGCAGAGGTAAAGGGAAGGTGTTTATCATGTGTTTGACCATAAAATTTACAAGTGGAAAAATATGTAGCTGGAAAATCAACAGATGTGCAGTGGGAGAATTAGGAGGCAGGAATTAGGTACATGTTATGCGCTACAGATGGAGCACTGGAATGGAAAATTTTAATAGTTTGAGCATGCAGAAACCCTTGAAGAAACTTTAGAGATACACAGGAATTAATGTCACACTCAGAGAAAAATAATGTTTGAGAGGTGCCTGTTTTAGTATTGCAAGTTTGATGAGACTGTAGGAGTAGATACACAATTTTATTACTGAATAAAGGTAGCCTTATAAATGAGCACATATGACATGGTTGCAGTTGTGTGCCTTCAAGTCAACTTTGACTTGTGGCAAGCCTATCATGGAGTTTTCCTGGCATTATTCAGAGGAAATTTGTGATTCTCTGAGACTGAGAAGGTGTGACTTGCCCAAGGTAATCCAGTGGGCTTCCATAGCTGAGCAGGCGTCTGAACTCTGGTCTCCTTATACCATGCTGGGTCTCAGTCATGGCATAATAAATAAAAGCTCTTGATTCCTGTCCAGAAATTACCACATATACAGGGTAGAAGCAAGGGCCAGCACATGCTTACCATTCCTTTTTTTCAATTTAG
The DNA here is from genome assembly GCA_030412105.1 of Cyclura pinguis. Lineage (NCBI taxonomy): Eukaryota > Metazoa > Chordata > Lepidosauria > Squamata > Iguanidae > Cyclura > Cyclura pinguis. The sequence continues at coordinate 129,249,458 of CM059599.1, forward strand.
TGCAACTAGGCATTTGTGCATGTAGAAACTCTGCTTTTTAAAAGCCACCACCACCACCCTGCTGGAAAAGTAATAATATCTGTAAGTTAAAAGTTTAATGTGCTTAACTGGCTTTTCTTTTGAGTTTATCTTCAAGAAGGACTAGTACTTCAAAAGGAGCCAGTGAAATGAAACGCTACTCATAGCAGGAGTACTTGAACATTTATAGTGGATGTAAGAAGAAATAGCTGTGGTTAAAGATAAAAATATCCATAATTTTTGTTAAGTTAAGTCTTGAGGGAAAGGATGAGGTTGGGGAGAGGTATCAACAACCGTGAAGGAAAACCTCCCTAGATACATATTTAAAATTGAATAAGGCCCTCAAGGAAAGAGAACATGGCAACTTGGATTAGTGTTTTTATACTATGGGGAAATACGAAAAAAGTCTTACCGGGGGATGCAAAATGAAGATAAATGATTTCTGAGTAAAGATCACAGGAAACAAGGCCTTTGGAGAATTGTTCAGTGTAGAATTACCATGTATAAAAAACTGCAGAAACACACACAACCCTGTGAGTCCTGTCTCTAGGTGGAACATCATTCAGTGCCCTGCCCCTCAACACCTCAGAACTCTTTTGGTGTGGCTATCTGACTTCTGAGGTGGGTTTGGAGGGATGGGGGCTGAATATAGTGAAGGAGCTCTATCACAGCTATACCCGATGATGGAGGATTTCAGCCTACATTTTCATATGAGAGAAACAACTTTGAATTGATGTTCTGGACCAGTCTTAGCTAGATAATCCTTGAAGAAAAAGTATTGGTGTTGTTAACCTGAACCCTATTGATAGCTACAACTCAAGCAGACACATTGGATCAATGACTGAATGGTGAGTCACATATATAAATCCAGTTGAGTCAAATAAGATTCAGGTCAGTGGATGGTTGTACAGGAGTGATGAATGTAAGGTAGCTGGTATTTAAATAAATCAGTAGCATCACAGTAATAGAACAAGTTGCTAACATAAGGGAGAAAGGATGGCAAACACAGGCCAAGATCAAGCCAATGGAGCATAAGGCACTGCCCACATATTTCCATGTCCACCCCCTTACATCTCCTTTTCTTGGGTTGGATGCAACAGGCTATGCTCTAGTCCTTTTTGCCTCATCCAAAACTTCTTCCTCTCCACAGCTGTCAAGGCCCAGGAAGGGCTGCTCCTGCTGCCTCTACTTATTGGCAGGGAAGGGAGAGAGCAGGGAGGCAGGTCAGGTGATGAAGAACAGGTTTGTCTCAGCTCAGAGGGGGAAGGAAATCAGAGTATGCTCACAGTTGGCATGCACTCTCCTTTTTCTTACCTTTACCTTACCGACATTGTCATCTGAACTGCCTCCCCACTTTCTTTCCTCCTCACTGGTGAGCAGCAGGAGGAGGAGCTGCAACTTCCAAAGCTTGACAGCTAGGGGATGAAAGGGTTCAGATGATGCACAGAGTAGCACCTTGTGCTCCATCAAATAGGAGACATATGCACATATAAGCCATGCTTATGTGTTTCTGTTTCACTAACAGAATTCCAGCAACATGGTTCTTGGGTAGTTAGAGTCCCACTGGGCTGCAGAAAAAATATACAAACTTAAACCTGAATCTGTTTGCAGAATATATGTTAGCCAGTTTACAGAACATAAATCTAGCAGCTCTGGTATAGAAAATTTGCTCCAGAGGGTTTTCTAGCCATTCATGGTGCTCTGGGGCAGAAGCAGGGATGAAAGATTGCCCCTTCCCCCTCGCCACCTCCATCTACTGATGTTGGATTCTAGTCTTCTGAAAGTCCAGCATTAATATAATTCTTACTCTTTAAACAAAATTAACGAATTCTATATTCGTTAATTGATTAACTAATGATTAATAGCCTTAGTCAGGCCAGTATCTCAAACATGCCAATGTAATTGTTGAACATACCCTGACCCTAGTGTGTCTTGTAACCAAACAGTCTTAAATCAGGGGTGTATTGGAAAACTTTCAAGGAAATATAGGAGTGAAAAATTATTAGGATAGTAGAAGTATATGAAGAGAAAACTAACAAATTGGTGATGAGTGAAGTAGGTGGTATTCAGCTTTATCTTAGTGAAGCTCAAATCAAAGGCACATCATTGTAATTTAATTTGCTGTTCATTGCCATTTATAAAAGATATTATGCTTCTTCAAACCAATAAGTTAGGAAATGTGATGATATACGTGCATGAACATTCCAAGTAATAAAAGTTTGTAGGAATTAGCAGGACACAACTCTACACTGGTAGATTGTTCTTGCCAGAACTATTATCAGCTCTTATTATTCATGCTGTGCTTCTAAATTCCTTTCCTGACATCATCATCATTACATTTCTTTCAGAACAGGTAATTTCAGACTGCTGGAGACAAGACACTCTTTCTGTACGTTGCACAATGTTTTTGGCACATTTAGGAGAAAATGTTACAGCATCTAGTTGGATACCAATGGCCCTGATAACAGTATCAGATAACCAAAGTGATTGTCTAGAGTTGGCGTTAATTCGAGAGGACAGTTACTATAGAAAGATTATTGGTTATGGAATGAGACCTTAATGAGACCTTCGGCTGATACGCCAGCTGCGCCCCTTCCTGGAACTGGAACACCTAAAAACAGTGGTACATGTGCTGGTAACTTCACGGTTTGACTTCTGCAATGCGCTCTACATAGGGCTACCCTTGTGCTTAGTCCGGAAGCTTCAATTAGTTCAGAATATGGCAGCCAGGATGGTCACCAGAAGACCTAAAACTGACCATATAACACCAATTCTAAAGTCTCTCCATTGGCTGCCTATTAGTTTCCGGGCACAGTACAATGTGTTGGCCATTACCTTTAAAGCCCTACATGGCTTGGGGCCAGCCTACCTGCGGGATCGCCTTCTCCCATACAATCTGCCCCGCGCACTAAGGTCCTCTGGGAGGAATTTACTGCAGCCAGTCAGAACTAGGCTGGCTGCGGTTACCCAGAGGACCTTCTCTTCTATCGCTCCCAAGTTATGGAATGGCCTGCTGGAGGAGACCTGGCACATTACGAGTCTTGACTGCTTCAAAAGAGCGGTCAAGACTGATCTCTTCCAACAGGCCTTCCAAGACTAGCATTTCCATCGCCTCCCATCAATTGTCTTGCTGTTCCTTTAATAGTTGATTGATTGTTGTGTGTTTTAGGGGGTTGGTTTTAGGTGGATTGGTGGGTGGGGAGGATTGGGTATGTTTTTTAATGTATTAATGTATTTAATGTTGTTCACCGCCTCGATCCATGTGGAGAGGCGGGATAGAAATAAATATTATTATTATTATTATTATTATTATTATTATTATTATTATTATTATTACTATTATTATTACGGCTGTTGGGACTCTCATTTTCCTGTGTTGTATTGAGTGGTAAGAAAGACAACACCTGCTGGCCCTAGCTTTGATGTTGTGCACTTTACCACACCACGTTCCACGTATTAATATCGGAGACCCTCCACACATATAGCTGTAAGTTCAGAGGCTCTCCACTCAGGAATCACAATGACTTGGGCTTCCAGTCATGCATACAGCTAAACACAGGCATGTTACATACAGCTACACATATAAACCTCTACTAAATAAAAGTCAATGTTTGTCTGTGCATTTGTCTGTTTGTCTGCATCAGGCAGGTGAAGACTTCATACAATGGGCTGTGTGAGGCAAGAGGAACTCATATGATTGGCTGGCTTGAAGATGCTGTGGAATCCTGGGGTTGGCAGTTTAGGGAGGGGCACGTAGGATTCTCAGCCAGAGAACTCTTTGGTCTCAGTAAACTACAAACCCCAGAATTCCAAAGGATGTTGCAAGTGGAATAATAGCACTATGACAGTGCAGTGCAGAAGTGGACATAGATGTGGCCCTTTCCACCTCTATGCATATAGTAAATGCCATTATTATACTAAGGAAAACAGTATCCAAGTGGTGCCTACTCACATAGTAAGTTTTGCTTGGGAGCCCCATTCCTTATACCTTTTCTAGCTGAAGTAGTGGAGAAGAGGATTACATTGTGGTGTAGTGGAACTCCCTGCCTAAGAATGAGTGCCTCTTTCCCTACCCATTGTCTTATAGGTGATTGGCTAAGAGAGTTGTTCTCTTGCACCTGGGCACAATGGATCTGGACTGGACACTGACATCTTTATTTGCTGCTGTTGATATTTCCTAGCATTCTAATAAGCTGCTGCTGTGGCTGCTTTTTATCTGCATCTTTTGACTCTGTTGCTATTTTAATAATTTACATTAGCTTTTAACTGGTCAAATTGTGGCTGGGGGTGGGGGGGGAGAAATCTACACATGGAGTGGGAAGAAGTTTACTCCATATTGAGCACCACCATGGAGTGTGTGAAAATAGTGCTGCCAGCAAGGCTGCCCCACCCACAAATTAGACCTCCAGAGTTCCCCAAAAGGGAAGAGTAGAGAGAGAGAAACCATCCTTACTGACACTATTCAGAACCTAGCAAAAGGCTGTTCTCCCAAAATCTGGTCCTAGTTCTTCTGGTTGGCTAATTCAGGCACTGTAGTGCAACCCTTTTCTCTTCCTTTACCAGTATTAAAAACTTTCTCATTCGAGATCTGTTAGTGAGTGAATTTGTTAAAAGCTGGATATCGTTCAGTGTTAACTTTGTATCTTTCTCCAGACATAAAGATTGGAGGCCCACTGGAATCTTCAGGTGATGACATCTTCGCAACATTGAGCACTATGCCCTACTACATTGGTTCCCCGGGTCTTCCTGAAGATGGCATTTTGGGTCCCACAGAACAGATCGTTTTGTTGCCCGCTGTGACTACCAGTGGCCCCTCAGCTGTCATTGACCAGTCTCTTGAAGCAACAAGTTCTGCATGGGTCCCAGCAACCGATGGTGGATTTGTTATGGGAGTGCAGGACATTGCCACTGAACTGGGCCCAGTCGACATGATGAGCCCAGGAACGGTAGAAGAGGAGGGAAGTGGGTACTATGCTATGCCGGAATCCCCAGACATGACCCCGGCTCCTCCATTGAAATACGTGACTACAAGTTCCATGACAACAGCAGCCCAAGGCAAAGAATTAGTGGTATTCTTCAGCCTGAGAGTCACCAACATGCACTTCTCTGACGACCTCTTCAATCGGAGTTCTGCAGAATACAAGGCACTTGAACAGCAGTTCATGCAGCTGGTAAGTTGCTATTTTAGGAAGAAAATTTTCTCACTCTTTCTGTCCTGCCACTGCCCAAGTTTAAACATGTAAACACAAACCAAGCACCAAGGCAGCAGAGGTAAGGAATGTGCAGCCTTCCAGGTATTGCTAGACTGCAACTGACATAATGCCTCACCATCAGACATACTAGCAGAGACTGATGGGAGCTGAAGTCCAAAAACTTCTGGAGAGCCATACCTTCCCCATTCCTGCTAAAACTAAAATGATACAGAAGAGCTCTTTTAGAGGAAACATGGCATTATGTCTTCCTCTCCTTTGCCACTCATGTGTATGCGATTTACTCAAGACTTCACTGAGCCTCGCCCTCAGCGAAGGTGCAGAACAGCAGCCTCATTTCAATTACCCATGCAAACCAAGGAGATGCAGCTAGAGGCCAAGATCCTGCATTGCAGTTCTACCTGGTGCAAGTCTTCTTGAAAGATAGCCACATGCTCCCACAGCCATTATTAGTGACCAGGGTAGCATTTTGTTGCTCAGGAACCATCTGACTGCTTTCTGCAGCCAGAAGAAAACAGAATCTGTTCTCCTTCTGGATCTTCAGTGATTATACTGAATAGTGATTATACTGGAAATACAGGAGGGAGAGTGCGGCGCTCTCTCTCTCTCTCTCTCTCTCTCTCTCTTTTCTAGCAATCAGGTGGTTCTCAGGTACACACACCCTGGCCACTTTCTTTCTTTCTTTCTTTCTTTCTTTCTTTCTTTCTTTCTTTCTTTCTTTCTTTCTTTCTTTCTTTCTTTCTCTCTCTCTCTCTCTTTCTTTCTTTCTTTCTTTCTCTTTCTTTCTTTCTTTCTTTTGTATCCCACTTTCTATCACTTTCTATCTATCTATTAGTTTATATCCCACTCAAAGCAGCTCACATCCAGTTAAGAACAAAGTTCACTAAAGACATATTTAATACAAAAGTTTTAAAAGCTATAAAAAGTTCCTTTAAAAATACTAAATTACAAGAGTTAAAAACACATTAAAACATGCTAAAAATGTCAGCATTAAATGGCTTCCCTCAAATGGACAAGGGAGACTATGCCTTCCCTTTCCAGTGGGAGGTCGGAGGCCTTGTGCAAGGAGGTACAGAATAGCTTTTGGACAACAATGATAAAAGGACATTGTTGATGTTGTTTTCGTTGTGCCTTCAAGTTGTTTCTTACGCATGGTAAACTTACGATGGTGTTTCCTGGGGCTGAGAGTGTGTGAAACATCCAAGGCCACCCAGCAGGGAATGAAATCCTGGTCTCCAGAGTCATAGTCTGGAGTCATTCGAACAATTACACATGTTATCTGCATAAAGTGTGCAGTTGTCAGCAACATGATTTTAGGCATGATATTCATAGTATCCTGATCTCACCCCAACAAGTATGTAATCATCCTGATAGCTTAATATTTTACTCCATCGATGCAGTGAAGAAGTGGATTGAAATCCAAAAAAGCTTGTGATAAAACGAACCATTTAGTCACAGAGATGCTGCTGGATGCTCTCCCCTCACACCCGCTCCCTCCTTCTTTTTCCTTTTTATGGCTATAGTAAATGTAACATCGTGTTCTGTGTTTTATTCATAGGCTGCTGAGTCAATTAAAGCAAAGATCCTTTAAGACCTCAGGGTTAGCACATGATATATATATATATGGACATGCCAGTTCTGGGTCTGCATTTTTGATCGACTTCTGTTCTGTAGAGGATATCACTGTATAAAAAATCCAATACCACAGAGATCTAGCCATGTGTGTGTCACACACACACACACAAACACACACACCTTATTTCTTCACGAGATACTAAATGACTCCCACCTGCTCCCACCTACCCTTGGACCTAGGTTGGTGTTAGGGGAGCACCATTTGTTGCTTTGCCTCAAGCAGCAAAATGTCTTAGGCTGCTCCTGGATTGTCGGGCGGGGGACAGGTTGGCTCCTATAGGGAAAAGTTCATCTCAACTTTCTGGCTCCTTCAGAGTCACTTGAGGATGCTGACAAGGTCATTGGAATATCCCCTCCAGTAGCAGCAAGAATGATCAGTGGAGGCAACAGAGGTTCAGAAAATGCCATGGTTACTGTCTTTGGATCCTGGCTTTCCTTCCTGCGTACCTAAAAGAGAGCTGCTATCCTCTCAGTTGTGCTGGTTGTTTTGTGCAAGGAGGTGGTAAGACAGTAATGTTATAGAACTCACATCATTAAAAAACAGCCTGAGAAACACCCAAGGAAGTATGTTGTCTCCCCAGCACGCAACCAACCTCTCTGGGCCAGCCCGTCAATTTTGCTGGTATTTAAGGCAGAAACGATAAGGCCTCTAGTTTAACTTGTTGCAGAACATCCCCCTAGAAGACTGTTTTAAAAATATGTCCTGCAGCAATTCCCAGAGGAGGGAATTGCACAGCCCTCTAGATGTTGGACAACTTCCAGCAGTCAACAGGGAGGAATGCTGGGAGCTGTAATCCAAAAACATATAGAAAGCTGCACAGTTCCCACGCCTGTTTTGAATAAAGCTTCAATACAGTGTTCCTACATCAATGAAAGGAATGTGCTAGAAAAGGGTGCTGCACCTTCCTCTAGCGTATGTATGTGTCTTCAAGTCACCTATTGACTTATGATAACCCCTTGAATTTCATATGGTTTTCTTGAGTATGGAATACTCAGAGGTGGTTTTGCCAATTCCTTTCTCTGAAATATAGCCTGAAATACAGCCTATAGCACCTGGTATCCCTTGGCAGTCTCCCATCCAAGTACTAACCAGGGCTGACCCTGCTTAGCTTAGCTTCCATGATTAGGCAAGATCTGACACCTTTAGGCTCTTTAGGCCACCTTTCTTCCTTCTCAGCTCTAAGATAAACACTGAGCTGAAAAAAAAAAAGGATTGATTCAGCTAAAACTGCAGAAAAGTAAGGCAGGTAGGAGAAGGGTTCAACCCTCCTTCTCTAGCATACATTTTGTTAAAGTAACACCTCTTCCCCCCTTGCTTTGTAGGTGAACATGATAGACATAGGAAAAGAAATATTTTCATGCCCAGAACATCTTCTTCAGCACAGGCAGAGTATAACCAATTACACACAAGTCTTAAAACTGTGAAAATATGTCCATGAGTTACCAGCAAGCATAGCTGCACGCAGGTTTCTTCCCACCTTACACTGTCTTATGCAACCACATTCCAATAAAATCATGCTTTTTTCAAAGACCCTTGGAAATAACATTAATTTAAAAGTTAATGTTTTAAATTAAATTAAATCAGTTGCTGCAGCACCTCAAATACATACAGACACATCTTGGCTGGTATCGTCTTAGGGACATACACACATGTAAGTTTCTCTTATTGGGAAAAAGGTCTTTTTTGGGTGCTGTGGGGGTGGTATTCCTTCCTTACCTCTGCAATACCTACATCCACTTACTGAAGGGCCTCTGAAGCTTCCCCTCACCCCTCACTTCTGTTTCATGAAGAGTGGGCACAATTGCAGAAGCATTTCACCATAATCAGATGCAGAATGATCAGTCAGGGTCTGCCAGCACTGTTCATTTCACATCCAGCTATGATAACATAGCCACATGTATGTACAACCTTGCTCATTCCCCACGCAGCTGGGAATGGGCATGGGGAAAGGTTTCAGAGGCTGTTCCGTAGGCCAGGAGTGATGTTTGGCTCGGCCTAGCATAGGTCCACATGTAGATCTGCTACACTACACAGAGCCATAGAGGATTCAAGCCTCTGTTTGTGGAACTGCGTAAGTATCTCTTTCTCCTTGCAAAGCCCACATGAAACTATAAGAAGGATGTTTCACCTACTGCTGCAATTTAATTTTACACATGTTTAAATCCCACTGATTTCTTTTTAAATGGATTGCATCCCATGAATTGAATTAGAAAGAAAACTACACTCAATCTATCTTAATAGATTATTTTAAAAGATCTTTCTAGAGAGGTTGCTGCTGAACACTTAACCGAGAAACTCAACCTGGTAGCAAATATAAAACTGGTTAATCAAATCAGTCAGATTACAGAATGTATATTCCCCAAAATGAGAAGTGTCTATAAGTGGAATGAATGGCATGGGGGAAAGAACTTATAATAGAATTGCAGCTTCTTATTTTATTTTTTGTTGCAGCTACTTCCCTACCTACAGTCCAACCTTACAGGATTTAAACAACTGGAAATACTCAGTTTCCGCAATGGAAGTGTGATTGTCAACAGTAAAATGAAGTTTGCCAAGTCAGTGCCATACAACATCACGGAAGCCGTCCACTGTGTGTTGGAAGACTTTTGCGACGCAGCAGCTCAGCGTCTTAACCTTGAAATTGACAGCTACTCACTTGATATTGAGCCAGGTGATGTAAAAGATGGGATGGAGGGGAGGGGAAAACCACATGCGCTGCTCTTCTGTAAGCATTTTGTCATGTCACCTGCTCTTTGTAGGCTCCCACGCTGTCTCTCATTTGTAGACACAGTCCTTAGAACTGCTTCTCACTCTGTACAGACCCCTGGATGTCAAGTAATGTACCTATGGATTGCATCCACTGAAAACTGCCCAATTTAAACTGTAGGTTTTAGTCCACAAAAAATTGGGAAGTGGGAAAATGTATTAACAGGCAGGGAAAACAGACATTCCAATGTGCTTTCTAGATAGATTAGGGATGCATGTTATTACTTAACTTCATTCTTGAACAAAGGAATGAATATTTCCAAAAGTTTACTACCTGGTGCTGGGTGAGATTATAGAGTTTTTGCATGTTTTTCCACATTTTTTATTCACACTGGAGAGTTTTGTCATTGGATCCACTCCTAAGTAGTTGTTCTGTGTTATGTCTGATGCCCAAAGAAAACCATGAGGACCACTGCAAAGAACAGAGTCATTGTTTAGTTAACTTGCTTTCTTTCAGGGAAATCTAAAAGCATAAATTTTCTTGGGATGTGAAGAAACAACTGTCACTCCCAGTCTCAGAAAAAGAATTGGTGGTAACTCAGCCTAACTTTCATTATTGGCAGTTGATTTTGTACAACATGCTGATGCTGACAGGGACTGCGGCTGGGTTGATATTAAGGAGCATCTGTTCGGTTAGCCAGCCATTCTTTAGAACTGATGCATTGTTCCCACACCATTGCCTTTCTGAGTTCTCCTCCCTGCTCTGCTTTTTTGGCATTTCACATTTAAGGAACATGACATAATGGGATATTAGCACCCTGCTGTGAAATAAGCACATATTAAATAGAGATTATCTGCTTGACTAGAGTAGGCAACTGAGTGTTCTTAATGGCAGAACACTGACTGCAGCTTAGAAATAAGAAACCAAAGAAGAGGCATAGACAGTGGCAGCCAAATTATGGGAAATGATAGTTCCTTAAGACACAGGGAAGCAGAATCAAATAGCACATTGACAACTACCTAAAAATGGCAGACCAATTATGTGATGTGAACTATTTAGCTGAGTTGTGATTGTAAGAGTAGATGTAGGCGGTTCTACCTTTAAGACCCTTGGGTTACCTTTTCCTTGAAAGCAAATAAAGCTATATACACATCTCTCACTGTGAACAAAAAATCTCCACCTTCACCCAGATCAAAAGTACCTGAACACCATATTTGGGTTCAGCTGAAGAGCGCTGCTGGAGCATGTTGACATGGAAAGTTACGACTCTCCATCTATTGCTAACAGGTTGTCTTGACAACACTCCTCAAAGCTCCTTAAGCTTAACAGCCTACAGTTTAGAGGGTTGATGCTGTGTTGAATGAGACCCACAGGGTCAAGTTTATAAAGGCTTGATTTTTCTACCTGGGATGATGATTGAGATGGAAGTTTTTATGCTGCGCAACATACTGCTAGCAAAACCAACCCAAGAGAGGTCAGAATGGGTTGCGTTCCCATGTGGCCATTTTGGTGGGATTCAGTAATGCATCCAAGAACCCTAGTGTCTAAGAGGCAAATCTTCCAAGAAGGCATTCTTTCTGATGTCTGCACACAACACAGATATTGAAGAGGGGGAACCCTTCAGATGGTCCATATCAGCACAGTGTGACGGCCTCATGAGCGGTCTCCAACCCTTAGCATCTAGCATCTTTCTCTTTCTGTAGCTAGGCACACATATGCTGGAAGCACAACAGGAGAGGCCAATTAATCAAAAAGTCACAAACAACGTATCTGACATCACTGGTTTTTAAATCGAATGAACAAGACAACATTCACCACCGCTTTAAATTCTGTGCTGCAGAAACATGCAAAACTCAAGTCTCAAAAAATGTACAGAGTGTCTCTGATATGGGATGAGGAGAGAATAACACTTTTTTTCTTCTTCTGGTATGTTGTCATTTATCGTGAGGATAAATGAGGAGCCAGACCAGCATTTACACTCACAAACACACTCAAGAGCCTTTGGCATTTATCAAGTAACATTGTATATTACCTGCCATACATAGCAATTGGGCACATTTTTTTTTACCCTTCTATATTGCTGAGCTTCCATTTTTCATCTTTCAGCACTTCCACCCCACTCACTATACCATTTCTGCTCTGTATGCAGTTTTCTCCTGTTTCCATGCATATCCTAGTTCAATAGAATGTGGGACGTAGGCAAAACATTCCTTGAGAGCAAGCCCTAACTTCTAGGTCAAGCCAAGGTTTACTGCTTAAACAGTTTATTCCAAAATTACACATCTGAATTTTCAAATAACTAAAAATAAATATTTAAAAATGGAAACTAGTGGCAAGTAAAAAGAGAAAAACCAAACCAAACTTAGAATTCCCTCCGATTGGGAGTTTTAATGCTGCATTTCAGGGGATTGGACTACAGTTCTGTGGTGAGATATTCTAAGATCCTTCACCCAAACTATAAATTCTTGGATTCCATAGGATGAATCTGTGGCAGTTAGAACTGCTATAATTGTGCAGTATGGATACATCCCAGGGGAATGTATGTGCTTCCACTGCAAAGCTGTTCTTCCAGAAACAGAGGAGCTTTCGTCTGACCTAGTACATCATACTGGTATAACAAAAGGGTGCTGAAATCCAAGGCATTGCACAGTTTCTTGCATGAGGCTTTGCAGCATAGAAAGCAGCTTTTCTTTCTGATGTGATCTTGATTTTTGCTCTCCAAGCACTGTTCCTTCCTCTTTTTTTTCTTTTTTCTTTTTCTTTTTTTCTTTTTTGCTTCATCCATGGATTACATTCTTCAGTTATGGGACTCAGAATGGAAAAAGGTCATCCAAATGATCTTTTGCCAGGATTGAACAAGGTTGCTTGATGGAATACAGCCTAAAACACTTTGTAAAATAGCTCAAAGTGGCACTGAACCGTTGTGTTACATCATCTTCAAGGTTCACATTCAATTATAGGGCACTATAACATCTTAATTTTGTTGGAGGGATGTCAAACTACCATTTAGTGTGTCCTCCAGCTACACCACAAGTGGAGAATGTGACCTCCCATCATCTCTTACTATTGCTGGCAGAGCCAGTAGGGCCTGAAGTCCCACCTCCCCATCTCTGATCTATCTATCTGCCAGTCCGTTGATCTACCTGTCTACCTACTTACGTATCTTTGGTTATCTTCTGTAAACATCTTAATATTTGACCTTGATGTTATGCATAAACAGTTGCAGATGTATATTAGTTCTAAGAAACGGTAACTAGAGCAAGTTTGAATTTTACTCTGAGATATTACTGTAGAATCTGACACAGTAATCTGCCAGAGAGCCATGGAATCCAATGGCATTACAGCATAACAAACTGCTGTTGCAACTTTTCTCTGTTTTAAACATTGTCATTGCAACATCATTTTGCATTTTTGCCACAGCTTTTCATGTTAATGCTTCTTTAATTGAATGGATACAGCTTTATAGGCAGCACTAATGTGTATGTGCAATACACATTCAAGAATCTGATTACCAGAACAAAGATGACAAGAATATGAAAATTGAAATTAGTAGAGATTTATTGCTTTTTTGGTTTATGTGAAAGAGCTGGGAATCCTGTTCCATGCCTAAAGAACAAACTCAAACAGCTTCTGCACTAACTTTAGGTGCATTAACATTTTGGGACAATGAGGGTGAGCTTTGATGCAAATAAGAACACAAGATGTTGCAGAAAATGGTAAACGCTCTGTTTCTTCCCCTTGGCAGAGTTGCGTGCAATTTGCTCCATATCCTGACATCATTACCAGGGCATTTCTCCTCCATGGTCTACACCACTGGCTGAAAGTTGCAGGACAATGTTTGGTTGAAATGACATTAGAATATGGAATTAGTTTGAGCTTATGAAAAGAAAACTTGGCTTAAGACCACCATTTCCTACAGTAGCTCATATTAGTTGTAATTTTTACTTTGCTGTTTATATCCGTACTCCCATCAAGCAAAATCACTCCATGGATAGAGACCTGCTATGGGCATGTGGTCCAGCAGAAATTGTGGGGATGATTATTTTAATAGGTTCCTTTTCCGTCTACAGCTACCAAACCACTTCCATTCTGGTGGGTTCCTCAGCATCCTGAAGCATCAGGAATTAGAAGGGAAGGGAGATCAGCAAAGGTGGTCTCCTTCCCTGTCCACAAGCAAAAATCCCCTCACAAAGAAAGCCCTGTTCACTTGTATTCATTCTAGTTTCTTCATCACCTGACTGGGGGGGGGGTCCCATCCTCCTCCATCCCCACTTTACTTATGTAGAAGGTAAAATGTCTACCAAGGAGAGGTTGCTGTTCAAAAGGAGGCTTTCCACATGAAGCAAGATCCTTAGGAACAATCTTTCTTTTTCAAGGGCTAGTTCCCACTAGTGTAGACCTATTAAATCATAGGATTCACGTTAAGTGCTGACCTATGTTTTAGCAGATTATTTAATAGGTTTGCACTGCTTGAAACTAGCAATTGGATTTGGGCCATTGTTGGATGATATTTTGTCATTGGTTCATTTCTATGATTATGTACTACTTCTATTTTTATTTTTGTAATGGTTTGTTTTACTTTGGTGGCTAATTGAATTTTAACTTTTTTGTGGAAGCTACTTTGAGATAGGATTTTCATTAAAGAGTGGCTACAAACATTTTAAATAACTGATGAACCAGATATATAATTCCTGTTTGCAAATGTAAAAAGAAGGGTCTCTGTTGCTTTTAAGGTATGTGCATGTATGTGTCTTCAAGTTGCCTGTCAACTTTTGGTGACCCCCTGAATTTCATAGGGTTTTCATAGGCAAGGAAAACTCAGAGGTGGTTTTGCCGGTTCCTCCTTCTAAAATATAGCCTACAGCACCTTCGTGGTCTCCCACACAAGTACCAACCAGGGCTGACTCTGCTTAGCTCAAACAAGATCTGGTGCTTTTAGAGTATTTAGGCAGCTTGCATCTCAGGTATAGAGTACATTAAGTGATAGTCATGGTGGTACTGCTATATACCTGTGGCAAGCTTCTTCCATAGCTTCAGTAGATTATCGCCAACTTACATGAAGTACTGCATCAGTGAATCCATTCAAAAAGATTTTTCCCCCTCCTGTTACAGCTGATCAAGCGGACCCTTGCAAGTTCATGGCATGTGATGAATTTTCACAGTGTGTAAAGAACGACTGGACTAAAGAGGCAGATTGTCTCTGCAAACCAGGCTATGTACGAAAAGATGGACTGCCATGTCAGAGTCTCTGCGAAATTGAGCCACACCTGTGTGTTAATGGCGGCAAGTGTGAATTGGTCCCGGGAAGAGGGGCAGTCTGTAGGTAGGTAAATGACTGCAAACACAATTGTGCCTATTGATAATACTGTATACTGACAGATACTATAAAATATATTGCAACCACCTGACAATATTGGGTGGTAAAATCCAGTCATCTGGGAGAGGGAACACGGCTCAACAGGAGAGCACTGAACGATTACTAGTCAAACCTTAGTTTTCCTAGCTTAAAGGCTTTGAGACGGGAGGATTGGAAAGATTCTACCCTGAGCCCCCTCTTCCCTAAGACACTGTGCTCATTAGAGTAACAATATTGACATAAATAGACTTACATTTTGGTATCTTCTTGTGCTGTTTTTCCACTGTGCCATTATGCCTCATTGTGCCTCAGGCACACATAAGCTAGAAACGACCACGTGCAACTTTAATTAAGCACCTGCTTTCACATACTTGTAAGTGTGCAATGGATCTGATTTTTAGATTTAGTTTATTTCAAGAGTATATACAATCAAGAATGTAATCTAGGGGTTATGGAAAATTTGGCTGGCACAGTCCCTCAACCAGGGCTGATGGGAGTTGGAGGACCAAAGGTTGCACATCCCTAAAGTAATCCAGCAAGAATACTGAGAGCTAATGCTTCAGTTGCCTCAGCAGACACAATACAGGTTAAACTGGATGTTAAAACTACACTCATCCCTCCACATTCGCTAGGGCTGGGGGCACAGGACCCTCATGAAAGTGAAAAAAATGTGAATAACTCCAGGCCCTCCCACGCCATATCTAACACACAAAAAAAGTATGATCACCATGATCAACCCACCATGGATTCCTTTGAGGATTCAGGGTTCCTTCCCAAAGCACAAGTGGGTGGCTGGTAGGGCTTACTGGCACCTCCACTGCTGCTCCACACCATTTTTAATAGGCTCACAAGTCTTGCAGTCCCTATTAAAAATGGCACAGGGAGGCAGCAGAGGTGACAGCAAATAATCTGTGAATAATCAAATGCGTAGAAGTGAAACCCACAAATGTGGAGGGCTGACTGTATATTCATATTCCTTAGGCAGAAAGGAATGTGCATATGGCCGTTATGGTTTAAGACTTTGAGACAACCCCTTTCCCTGGCCTGTGCAAACACAGATACACCACTTGTGGGCAAGATGTGGTGCAAGCTTTTTTTCCTTATAGGACCTTTCACCAGTCCAAGTGGGTACATGGAGTTTCATGAGGTAAGTATCTGACACTTGACCATGCATGTACTGGGAGACAGACCTGCATATGTAACCATGTCAGAAATGAACCCAAGTGAAAGTTCAGTGGGGGTTTCTTTGAGGCTGAGAGAGTGTGACTTAACCAAGGCCACCCAAGGGGTTTCCATGGCCAAGTGAGGATGCAAACCCTAGTCTCCAGAGTCATAGTCAAACCACTACATTATGCTGACCCTCAGTATATACTGTACAGAGCCTATATAGCATAAAACACAGTATAAAAACAGCGTAAACAGATATATTGAAAAGCCTGTCACTGAAGTGGTACCGCAATAGGGACCTCTGTCATCCTGTAAAAATGGAGGTGGAGGTCCTCTCATGGTGCTTCATATAGTACTCATCCTTGACTGGAAAAATGGTGGGTTCTGAATGATGAAGTTCTGCAAATTACAGCTGAGTCCGTGCTAACTGATGCCATTCCTTGGAAGAGGATACATGGGCTATTTACTTTTAACTAACATCCAGCAAATGGACTGCTGCACCGAGCAACATTTCAGGAAGTTTTAGAATGGAAGTTGGCGCCTGCCACTTTCCCAGTTCCAGAGTTAAGCCTTTGCTACATCCATGCATCAAAAAAGAGGCTAATCCCTCCTGCCCAGTTCCTTTTGAACACCGACACTCCATGAGGGCATACTCACTTAACATGGTTTTGAGTCATAAGCAGAGTTTTGGTTTTGTGCCATTCCTTTTTTTTTTTCTTTGACGTATACTGCTTTGCTTTCCTCTCCCTCCATATTTTAGATGCCCAGTACGTAGAAACGGAGGAGAGCGTTGTGCAAAATACACTCCAGCACCTACCCGATCCAACATCTCCAAAGCTGTGATGCTAGGCTTATTGTGCCTTATTTTTCTCCTCATCACTTTAATAATTGCATTACGAAGGAAATGCAAAAGCAAGACTAATGTGGCGTAAGCGGCTCAACCCTTCCTGTTACTATTTTCTTTCAAATTTTGACCTGTACAAGCTGCAAACAGGAAGCCTTATCATAAAACAAACATTTTCTGCTTTATAGAAGCCCTCCTCTCAGCCCATACAGTGCAGAGAATGCTGTAAGAATTAATCCCGCTTTTGATCACGATGAACTCGTCAGTAGTTTTTGCCGTGGGCCATGTAGCGTAAGTGCTTGCAGCAATTCTTCAGGGAGCAGTGATCAAGGAACATTACAAAATAATGAACACACAACAGAGCATGGAGGTAAAATGCATGCATGTAGTCCTCCTCCTCCTCCTCCTCTTCAAAATGTGTCTGCTCTAAATCGTAAAATTCCTCCCTCTCCCATCACAGTAAACTTTCCCCTGACCAGCTACTTTGCCTTCAGTATTCCAGGACTAAACATTACTAATCCTCACTGTCACTAATCAACTCTAACATGCATCTCTGTAGCAGGATGTTTCAGTTAGTGGAGATCGTCTGATAAGCCTTCTGCATGGTATGTCTGTATTAGCTTCTTGGCAGCTCGTACCGCACGTAGCAAACATTTGTCTTGGTTTTCCTTATAGACCACCAGACGCAAAGCAAAGACTAACAAGTTAGTGTATGAAGCCTCAGATTCTGGCCACAAGCAGAGGATCAAAGGTTTGTCACTGTTTTTTGTTCTCTTTTTTTTTTTTTTTTTGGTAAGTTGTAGTCTGCATTCTTGGTAATGGAAGGAACCTCACCCAGTATTATAATTGTAATTTTACCATCATCTTTGAAAGTCAATGAGGAGCCCTTCAGTTACATTCATTAGGCGTTTCTGAATGGAAATATCTTTGAACACGCATGATCTTGCCGTGGCCAAACTCATCACAGAAACTTGTTGTGAAAGTGAAACATCACTCTGACCTCCAAAAGGTTTGATAGAAATTTAAGAGAAGGCTATATACTATAAAAGAGTAACTTTAGGACACCGTAAGTTCCACCATATTCCAATTTGCAAGCATAGAAGCAAGGGATTCCTCCCAAAAAGTATTTTCCAGGTGGGGTAGAATTCTTAATATATAGCAAATCTGAAGATTTTCTTAAAATGCTAAGAAATTCCACTTGATATTAACATGGGATGAGAGTATGTTGTCACTTTATATTGATGGATGAAGGAAGAAATGGGCAGAGCTAGAAGAAAACAACAGCCAAGCCCATTACTTACTTCAGTAATATTAACTATGAAAACTTGAAGCAAAGGTGGGTGGTAGGACTGTTGCTGAATATTCTCACACAGTGACTACTATCCTGTTAGTTGATCTCAGCTAGAGTAGGCCCATTCAAACCAATTGTTGAATGATGAGTCAACACATAGATTCAGTGGGTTCAATCAGGTTGAAAAACAGTATTTGGGCCAGTGTGTGTATGAAATTCTCCCACTCTTCAAAAGGAATCTAGAGGGGGGAAAAAAATAAAAAAGAATAATATCTATACATAAAACTTTATCCTAACAGAAGCCTCAAGTGCAAGGGCAAAGGCTTCCATTCAGAAATTAGGGCCACTTCCGCACTAGGCTGTTATAGCGCTATGATTCCACTTTCAACCTCCTATGGAATCCTGGGGTTTGCAGTTTCGGGAGGGGCCAGCCGGCCCCTCCCGAAACTGCAAACCACAGGATTCCACAGGAGGTTGACAGTGGAATCATAGTGCTATAACAGCCTAGTGCGGAAGTGACCTAAGTCTTCTCTAAAGAGTTTTCGAATCAGCGTTGGCTAAAATCTTTCCAAAAATCTGTTTTGATTTTTTTTTCTTTCTTTTTCTTTCTTTAGCAAGAGGATCTCTTGTGATACTTACTCACCAATGGGAGTCTTTGAGAAAAACAGCATCAAAGACTTCAAAAGGCTACCAATCTAATTTTTCCCCCCCGTAAAGGCAAAGAACACTTTAACTGAAGTTTATTTTTGCTAAAAAAAGAAAGAAAAAAGGTGGATGCACCCACTTTCCTCGGAACTGCTGAATTTCATTATCTATATTACATATTATCAAGAATACAGTGCTAAATGTATTTAATAACTGTACAGTGTTTATATAATAAATATTTTTTCTTATTTTTAAGCTTAGATGCATATGCAGAAGTTGTGCTGGAAATGTTAAATACTGTGGTATTCTATCCCAAATTTTGAAAGGGACAGCAAAGTGGCTGACATGTATACTACATAATGGGACAAGAGTAAGAAATGTGTTAGAAACTGTTTGATGTGTAATGACGGAAGAGGCATAATGCAAACGTTGGGAGCTTATTCAAGGCTTACAATAGGATTTTTGATAATGCGTAGTTTTCTAGCCAGTTGTCAGGTTTTAGTCTTAGTATCCAATGATATCCAATAAAATAAAACAGATACGCAAATTACTATACTTCTTTACCTGAAACAAATGGGTGCAATTTTCCATAAAATATCATTTTAAGGATTAGCCAGTATACTTTGTATTCTGTATAAAAAGAGATGCATTTGCTATTATGCAGGCCTTGGAAAAGATAAGATTGGGAAAAGCTGCAACACAACATATAGTACAGTCTTCACAGTACAGCAACACCAAACTGCTACTGTACAAGACTTCTCACCTAGCAACATTCAGGCACAGCTAGTATGTTACTTTAAAAAAAAATACCTGTACTACTATATACTGAACACTACACAATCAGAAACAACCCATTAAAAATCAAGTGTTTCAGATGCTTGAAGCAAAGTGAGTAGTAAGAGGAAGAAAAACACATGCTAGAGAGGCTGGAGTTCATCTGTCTCTTACCCACGGGACACAAGCTCACTTCACGTGTTCTAAAGAAGCAACGTAAGAGGAAACAGAGCTCACGTTATACTTCTTCTCCCCCTCCATTTGTACAGAATGTCCAAAGCCACAATTATTTTCAAGTAGATGTGCTTAGAAACAAAGCTGTAAGTGGCAGTATTTTACTGGGCTTTAAAGCTGCTTACTTCCTTACTGTACTGAACGGCAGGCATTTTACTTCAATTATCAAGTGCATTTCTGCTCTGGGTATAATCCATGGCACCCCAAACCACCTCCTCCCTGTGTGCATTTAGGTATTAGAGCTTATCTAAGCAATAAAATGGTTAATTGCTTTTAACACATATTTACTGTTCAGAGCCAATACACATAAAAGCTGAGCTAACCTTTATTTTTCTGTGATGTCAGGAAAATTGCCTACCAAGTTACATTCTCATGTGGCTTGTAGATGTTGCATTAGAAATAGGTATCCCAGAAGGTGGTGGGATTTTGTTTTGTTTTGTTTTGTTTTGTTTTTGGAGTTTACAGTGCTTAGTAACATCTCTTACGTATAAATGGAGAACCTTGAAATCACTGGGGAGTCTATACAGAACCCAAGGTACTGTTTCACAGCTTAGATAACATTTTTTAGGGAATACCTGGAGAGACATTGTGTCACATACACACCAGACACTGCTGCTGTCTGTCTAAGTTAGACTTCTCATGGTAGTCATTATATTTTCATTTCAGAACTATTTTTTTTTTAAAATGTGTTTATTCATACCAATTTCTACTAGCCAAACAATAGAAGTCATTTTTACACTTTGGTTTTAAATAATGAAACAATTGTTCTTGACCATAATTTATCAATATCCAAGATAAATTACCAAATATCTTTGCTGGATGAGAATGTTTTGTATTTCAATAAAGCAATAAACTTATTTAACTGGGTCTCTATTATGTCTATTATGTTCCATACCACAAACATGCTTGTTTTTGTTTTGTTTTTTTAATCTTAACTATATCTATAGTGTTAAAAAAGAGAAAAGAAAATAGTAAAAAAACACAGGATATTTGGAAAATGATTTTACAATCTCAACAAAAATGAGCACGAATATTCTATTTAATTTTTTAGAACACACACACACACATCACATCACATCACGTCATAACCATTCTTCTTTATTCACTGAAGACATGACTGCATTTTTCCTTCAATCTAGAGAGGTGATTGGGTCTCTTTTTCAAAATGTCTTCAAAAAGAGGCTGGACAGCTATTTGCGAGGGATGCTCTAGCTGGAATTCCTGCAATGAGCCCGATTTGGACCTGATGGTCTCTGGGGCCCCTTCCAATTCTCTATGACTCTAAAACTAGTTTTGCTTTGGAGTATTTCACATAACATGTCTAAGCATCACTTTCACCTCATTTCTGGATGTTCTAAAATGATTCCTTTTCCATTTAGCATACCATTATAAACTAATTTATGAAATTTATTTTTTAAAAGACACTAAGATTTGTTTCCTATCAAATGTACTCCATTTATTTCCTTTAACTCATACATCAAACTGAAAAAAACCAAATGGAATTTTCAGAACTCCTCAGTCATTCCCATTCTTTCTTAAATAAATAAAACTCCAAAGAGATCAGCAGAGTAAATTTATTTTGCTGCAATTTTCAGTACATAATTAAGTTCATTTGACAAACTACTTGAAATGGTTTAGGAGGAAATAAAGCCAGAGACAAAAAGATATAATTAAAGAAGATGCACGAAATGGAATGTTCATGACATCGTGGTGTTTTATGAATGGCAACAGATGTGCAGATTTTGGTCCTGTAACTCTGACTGCTACATCCTGAGACTTAGGCTAGGATCACATCTGCATTGTCATCACCAAATGGCTGCAAACAAAAAAAATGTGATGGCCTTTAAATGGAAAATGACCATCACACACCAAACACTACAAGGAAATTTCTACATCATTTTAAAACCCCTCAAAACAAAATGTGTCACACCTTCAGGTTTAATCAAGTTATATACATGGCTCTGTCAGTCAATCTTTCTGGGGTTTTCACATCAGGAAGATCATGGATACAAAAATAGCAGGAAACATTTCCTAGTTCCAACTTATACATTAGCTCCCTTTGAGTAACACGAATTTGTTATTAAATTCCATGCTAAAATGTCAAGTAGGATCATACGGAAGATATAAAATGCTCTATTCACCAGCCCCACTAACGTGTTAGTACTGTTAATATAGCATCCCATTTAATTATTTCTTGTTTTGTTTGATGACCCACATCTTAGCTCATTTTTCTTCGTAGGCAGATGCAAACGAACACATTTTTGCAATTATAAATGCTATATGCCTCTATAAATCTTAGATCTCCCCCCTCTTTTTGGAAACTCTTACATAAGAATTATAACCCAAAAAGGAAATCAAAAGAGAAGGATGTACATTTTACCCTACCCTTTAGACTGTTGCACTTATCAATGAGGTGTTTGTAAGAAGCTGCCCACACTCAGGCCAATGAGAACGAGTGGCAAAAGTCAGCTAGAACCCTGACACAGACAGAAGCAAGTGGGTTCCAGTTCTGCCCAAAAAACAGTTTGAGAAGAAGCAGACGATATACAGAAGATGTACAGAAACAAAGAGCATCTAAGAACTAGGAATGCATCTCTACCTTAAGAGGGAACTGACAGAAACATAACTGTACCCAGAATACACAGTAATGTTTATATGTGTCTCCAAGTCAACTTACGGTGACCTCATGAATTCTCATAGGGCTTTCTTAGGCAAGGAATCATCAGAGGTGTTTTGCTAGTTCCTTCCTTTGAAATATAGCCTACAGCACTTGCTATTCATTGGCAGTCTCCCATCCAAGTACTAACCAGGACTGACCCTGCCTAGCTTCCAAAATCAGATAGGATCTGATGGCTTTAGGGTGTTTAAGCTTTCACACAATAACATACAACTCATCAATTCCTCCCTGCTTATTTTCTCTTCTTTTCTTAAACATCAACACCATACCTTACCGAGTCAGGTAACATGTAACAAGTCATTCAAACAGCGAACTGTTGAAGGAATTCAGTACTTTCACTGAATGCAATTTAAAGTTGTCATCATAAGATCTAAGCTAACCAAAGTCAGAAATTATCTGGGGCCAAACTAGGCTCCTAGACATTAGGAGTTGCTTGGATGGTTTCCCACACCAACATGCAACTGTTGGAACTGTTTGTTTGATTGGAGCAGCCACATGAGGAAACGTGGCTTAACTCTGAAGGCCACTTTTCCAGCTGACGTTGCTCTTCATGCTGCATTCTGACCCAAATAAAGGAAAATATGAAGATGGTGTATATAAGGAGAAAAGCTGTTTGTGATGGGCAAATTTACTGGAGAACATGGTTTGCAAAAAGGAGGCTGAGCAACCTTTTCCTTCCAGTGTTGCTTCCATCTAACTTGCATCCTCCATCTATATTTCACAACTGAAAAAAACCCACAATGTTCAAAAATCTGCAGTTTGGCCCAAAGTCCCACTTAAAACAAAAAGCCAAGATGGGTCGAGAATCAACAGGATCTAACCAGTCTTGAGCATATTAGCTATAACCAGGTGTGTTAATAAAACAAAGAACAAACCAAAACCATAGGAAAAGTAAAAACAAATGTCCAGGAAGTTTTCAGGAGACAGAAAAAGAAGCCTTTATGAGTCCAAAAACATGCCTTTCTCTGAGGGTCTATCGTTTCACCGCTAAAGTGGACATACGGAGAACTGGCAGGGTGTACACGAGACCCTCGGAGCCTTTCAAATATGAACTACTTTGGATTTCCAAGCCCCAGGCTCCCAACCAGTAGACTGTGGGGAGCAGAATCCCAGCAGCGAGAATGGTACAGTGGGAGAAGCATCCTTACTCACTATCCTCCTGAAAAAGCTAAACTCTCTTTCAATGGGTCATCTTGATGTGATGACCTGGCATGCTGTTCTGCTGGTCACAAGCATACTCCCCCAGGACACAAAATGGTTGTTTGGGGGGGTACAGTTTAAACGGGGAAGATGACACATAGGTCAAGTTATGCCTGTGTGCAAGTATCCACTCTCCCCTAGATGACTGGCCCTAGAAAAAGTCCTACATTGCCCATAAGCCAAGGAGGGGAGGATTGTGATGGGATCTCAGTGCACAGGGACAGCCAAGGGTTAAAGACAGTCTGAACGTGTTTCTGCAGTTACCTTTGCAGGAAAGGGTGCGTGTGTGTGATTAGGTATGGGAAATGCAGCGCAAAGGTTGCTAACCCTAGCCATACTGTCTGCCAACTATTCATACATGTCCCCAACCCACCTCACATCATTGCATATACAGCATGGGGGCAAAAAGTTGCCTTGTTGTATGTCCTGGGCTCAGTTCAACATTATTCAACAAAGTTTCTAATTTAGTAACTCTACATTTCAGTAGAATATTTCATCTACTACTAGTTCACCTTAAAAAAGACTTGCAGGCTTCCAGGAACAAAACCCCTCTGAATTATGCCCTACATATACTAAAGTGCACTGCAGGCATGATTCCTCTTGCTAGACGTATATGTCCAGAGCCCAGGCTGCACACATGAACCCGGATGATGAAAACTGACCCAAGTGGAGTTCCATTCACTCTGCTCAGTGGGGTACCAGCCTACTAAGCTCTGCATTTCCTCTACATGGCCTTCCCTTGGGGATCAAAAAGCCGTGCAGCATAGGAAATCAAAGCTCAAGGGAGTGGGACATAGCAGATATTAATGCTTCCTTCCTTGAGTGAGAGGAACTATTTTCTCCTCACGGAAGAAGTCTTTAGATACATTGAGTCCCAATGTTTTACCAAGAGTGCATATGCAACCTCAGATGGATTTTTTTGTCCAGGCATGGCCAGTAAACAGCTGAAGGGGAGACAGACTGAATTTAATCCAAGGGTGAAAAGCTGCCTGCATCAACCATCTGCTTGTGGGGTTGAGTGTGGGTAGATCTGGGAAACCATTTTATCAGTAGGAGGATGGGAATATATATTCATTTTTAGGATATATTCATTTCAGATACCAGGAAGGGGGTATATATATGTTAATTTTTTACATCCCCCACCCTAGCTAAGACTTAGAAAGCATAGGGACACTCATTTTTATATTTGCTACAACATGGATAATATCTCTGTCAACAGACATGCTGTGACAGAAGGCAATGGTAACTTTGTATTTAAAAAGCACATTTGAAGATTTAAAAAATCAAAGCCCAGAAGTGTAATTAGTTTTTTAAATGCATAATAAAGGAATGAAATTTTCCCCAAGTGTCGTCTATATTTAGGGTTTTAAAACAAAAATAGACAATATTGCTTTATTTCACCAAATCTCCTAAAACTGAGATAAAACCAAGGCTTAATCTGCTGATATGAAAAAGCAATAGGGTTTATCCAGCAATATCAAAAAAGGCAACTTAAATCTGCATGAAACTAGTAACTGTTACACATTAAAATTTTAATTACTATCCATGGTAGCATGGCCGAAAAAGAAGAACCTATGAAGCCTGAAGTTGGGAGATTAGGTACACAAATAATCTGCAAGATTAGAAGAAATGGTTTATTACTTTAACACTATGAAGTCAAGTCATCTGAAGCAGAGAGTCATGATTAGAAATTCCAGTGCTCTGCCACTCATCCAAAGTCTGAAAAAAGTCAGAGAGAAGCCACGTAATCTATGTCCATTTCACGAAAGTACAAACGAAGTACAAAATTCGGCTTAGCATAGTCCAATCAGGTCTTTGTTCTCACAGAAAGTGGAAGCTGTTTCCCTTATGCTTACAGTTCTAAGTGCATCTAGAGATATATTTTGGGTAATATTTGTGAAGTAGTACTTGACAGACTGATTAAGAAAGGACTTCCAAGAAACTTATGACAGAAAAATAAAAACAAAATCACTTGAAGGAACTCATATTGTAAAAAATAAAGTTGTTTAAAAAAGGAAAAACACACAAATTCAACTAATTAAATATGCACCAAAATTTTTTCAGTGTCTCCATTATTACTAATGTACTTCATACAGAATTGTTCTGTTTTCAGCAAGTGAAAAATCCTGCAATCCACCCAAGACACGTGTCCCAAAATGGTTTTTTTTTTCATTAGTGAAGGTATACAGATGTCCAACAGCTTTCACACTCTGCACATATACTATTTCACGTCAGAAAAATTTGGTTTAACTTCTGTACAAAAGAAGTTAACATTAAGGCCTCACGATTCCAGTTAGAAGATGCACTATTGCCTTCAAGTTATACCTACTCTCCTCAACTTGGTGCCTTCCAGATATATTGGACAGCAATGCCCACCATCCCTGGCCACTGGCCTGCTTACAAGGGTTGACAGGAGCTGTAGCTACAAATATCTGGAAGGCACCATGGTGAGGAATACTGTGCTGTTACCCTGAAGAAATAAAGATTTTGAATATTACAAAGGAGGTACTCCATAAGAAGAAAAGAAAATGCAGCTCATTGTAGTTATGTACTAAGATCCTGATAATATGTTAATCTACATTCCAGCATTAGTAGTGTCATGAAAGTTGCTATATGAAAAAGAGTCAATGTATGAACAAAAGCAAACCATATCCTTCACTGAAACAAATGCACAGATCTGAGGAACTAGTGAACTCACTACACAAACATCAGAAGTACAAATTAAAAACCTCCACATTAATAAAATCTGTTTATATTAAATATCTCTATATGATTATAGAATGCATAAGAGTCCTCTGTTACTCAGAGGCACTATTTCCCTTTATTGTTAAAGTGGGAGAAGGTCTCAAAACACCAAATGTGAATGTGCAAAGTGACTATTTATTTCAACAGGTTCTGCAACATGGCAGTTGCATAAGTAGGCCGAGCTTGTTTGCTCTCAATTGCTTTTTGAAGATACTGAATTCCCCCACAGCGCTCCCAAATCTCTTCAAACTGCCTCGGCAAAATTTCAGCACCGCGCTTACGAGTCAAGCCAGTCTCTTCAAGATTCAGCTCACACATTTCCATATCGTCTTTGCCTGAAATGGAGAAATGGCTGTGTTTCATTAAGCGCACCTTGGATTTCTAGTTTCTGCTGCATTGGACTAAACCAACAGCTATTTTAGATAAAAACATATTTTACTTAAGAGACACCCTCAACGGATTGGAACGGAAGCAACAGTGAAAACAGGCATCACTTCCATCTTATGCATATTGCCTGAGAGCCACAAGAAATGTATGTGTGCATATATGTGTGTCTGTGCAAACACAAATAACAACTTCTTTAGGCAGCGGCTCAACTCACTGCTGAAAATCCTACACCTAGAATTATGGGAACCTTTAAGGATTCATCTCTGATGCAAAAGAAGATGCTGAGTTACAGAAACTCCCAATACTGGGTCACTGATGTTGTTCTGAGAGCATGGCATGGCAATTCCTAATAGAACCGAGAAATGGGATATTGTTGGGCCGAGACTTCCAATATCTCTCGCCACTCATGACAGTTGACTAGAGATGATAGGAGCTGCAGTCTGACACTGACTGAGGTCCATGTTTCCCCACTATTTACAGCTATCCTAGCTTTATGGAGAAGAGTAAGACATGTATAATAAGATAAAGTGTCTCAGATGTAAACATCAATCTGAATATGTAACAATTCAAAAAGGTGACTGATTGCCTGTTTCAAAACTCCTGCCATCTGAAAAGGTAGCATGGCATTCTAGTTCTAAAACAAAACTAAATCAAATACCAACCGGCCACTAGCAAGATGGGTGGTTTATCTGGATGAAGCTCCATCTGACGAGCAATCCAAGGTCCATCAAAGTGGGCATACCACCAGCCTTTCTTCTTGTTCTGGGGATCCTTGTATTGGTCTGCCGGGCGGATGAAGGGAATACGGAAGTAACGTTGCTGCCGATTCACTTCAATCTCCTGCTGAAGCTGCCTGGCAGCCAACTGACTTGCTGCATTCTGTTGAGCTACAAGAAATAACCAGCATTTTTTAAAAAAAATCTGGGACCAAGCATCAAAATCAGTCTTCAGTGCTATCACTTTAAAAAAGAAAAAAAAAGGCAGAAAAATGGTGGAAAGGTTTGAAAATATCACCATATATTCTGGGAGCAGGGGAGTAAATAAACCATTTCTTTCATTTCCCATCATGTTTTCAGAAGTGTCAGGGAATACAGCTGATTCAGTAGGAACAGTTGCAGAGGAGTTTAAAGTCAGGACTGCTGAGGTTGTCTGTTTGTGCACTATGGTGCACCTCTAGTGGGGCTACCCAATGCAAACAGTTCAGAGCCATGCTGACTTGACAAAAATGAGAAGGACATAATGAATTATGTCAGGTATCTCAGAGGAACAATAGTTTATTGAAAATTCTTTAAAGCGCTCAAAAAAACTAGACAAGTCAACTTGCATGCCAGAGTGAATGCAAATGGAAGGTGAGAAAGTGGGAAATTTGAACAGTCTGAGAAAGCCTCCAATCTCACATTCTCACAGAGAAGGGGAGGAGCTGAGTTTTGCAAAAATGCCATAATAAAATAATTAATTATAGTTTAGAACAGGACAGCAGTTCAAAATAGTTTAGCACTACATGTTTCTGAGGCACTAGCAGAAACACGTCCATTCCCACCAAAACCTACTACTGAGCTGGAGTAGTCTCTTTTAGATTAATTTGTTTTGTTTGTGTTCATCTAAGAAAGAACTATTATGTGATTTTTAAAAAGATGTAGTTACAAACTTCAGTTTGTTATGATCAACTAACACAAAACACAGTTGAGTAATTAAATATAAAGGAAATAATTAACAGCAAGTTACTCTGACTGCAAGTCAACCAACCATTCAGTAATAAATATAGCTTTGGATTTAGGTTGAGGCAAAATGGAGGAAACTGCTGTCATATCAGACCTATTTATGTCCCCTTCATATCTGTAGACAAGATGTATTTAACTATGAACAGAAAGAAAAATGTCTATTGCTCTCATAAACACTGTATTTATACACGTAAAAATGATAACTGTTTAGCCCATAGCAGAAAGTACTATCTGCTGAAAGATTTCCCATCACTAGTATCAGTGGAGAATAAAGCCACATCTCCATAAAAAGAAAACAAGGTAATGAGGAAAAAGACCTTTTAGGGTGGAAAAAACCAACACCTACTAGGTTGTAATCATAATTACGTACCATTTATCAATCAACATTAACAGCAAACATTAGCATGAACAATAGTCTGGACACTGTAATCTATGGTAATTCAGAGTTCTGTTTAATTCCATTTGAATTAACTGGCCTGAGAAACAATTTAATCAATTTCTATAAATTATCTCCATGTACTTTACAGCAAATGGACGCTTGGCTTCACTAGTACTCACAGTGGTAAAGCAAGAAGACTAAGAACTAAGGAGCCTTTTCAGGAAATTAGATAACATCTAATAGGTCTTTTTTCTCATCCTTGTATAATACCTGCACCCTCTTCTTTAAATATTAACTGCACAGTGAAGCAAGTGCTGTCTGTGCAATGGAGACAGTAAGCTTTTCTTATACTAAGAGTGTTAGTTTTTGCTCTAAAGGTTAGTTCATTAATAACAATGCTAGTGTTTTGCTACAAAGACAAACAAATGGTAGATTCAAAGGGCATGCAGAATTATAATTCTAATTACTCCTACCTGTAATTACTACAGTATTCCTCAGGTAATCTGTATATGCTGTTTGGTCACTGTTTCCCCAACTCTGCCACCATTCTTTGGGCATTTTTAGACTTCAAAATTATTACTAAATAGATCTTGATTTACATAAACGTAGCAAAACACTGCTGTGTTAGTAAAACAGAGCCTACATTTTCCCATCCTTTAAAATTAGCTGAAAGATGCCATTTCCCCCACTTACTTGAGTTGTTCATAAATGGTGCAAAATCTGCAAACAAACATTATATACTGAAGACACCAGTGAATATTTCAGCCTGATCAATGTGGAAAATTTAACATTTTCAATAGTGCAATGAAGGGTGTCATTAGTCACACTCAGCCAACCAATGGGATAGATATGAAACAGGAAACAGACTGGACATAACCCAAAATTTCATCCTGTCCTAGGAAGATCTGCCTTTGGTTTCTGATCCCCTCACTTGTAAACAGGGCCAGAAAATTTTGCGGTGGAAAGGGGGAAAAGACTATTTCAGCTTAAGCCAGCTTAACTGTAAACCACAACTAACATGGGAATATGAAAGAACTGAAACACACATGTTCAAGAGGACAGGACGGGACTGGAGGAGGAGATCTCTGGTAATCCCAACTACCTGCCTCAGCCCATTCATGACTAACTCAATGAAGCCAAGGTTCTCAATGGTTACTACTCATGATAGTTATCTATTACCTCCAGTAATGAATGCAGGATACCTTTGGACAACCATTGTGGGTAACAACAATGGGACAGCGTGATTTTCCTCAGGTCCCGCTTTTAGGCTTCCCATAGACATTTGGCTGGCTATTATGAGAAGAAAATACTGGACCTGATACACACTGAGAGCTGCTTAACCTACTTGCTTGAATCTTTAGCACTAGTTTTATGTCAGTGCAGTTTTATACTGAATAATTCTACTAACTGTATCCTGTCCAGAGATCTACTGATATAAGGTAGATTACAAATACTTTAAAACAGACAATCAGATCAAGAAACAAACAGATTTTGCATCTGATCCAGTACAACACTGCTTATGTTGTGCTGTAGACTTAAAGAACATGGATTGCAAATGTTGCCCTATTCCCATGCCCAAGAGATTATGATAACTCTAATTTGCACTTTCTTAAATGTGCAAGCAGGACAACCAGTTCCGTATCCCCACAAGGTGAGAAAACTGGTTTAGCCTCTTCTGTAGCACTCCTCTGATCAGAAAACATAACAAGGCTCCTGCTGCAGAGAGATGCACAGTTCTATACTGCTCTGTTTCCTAAAAGGGATGTTCCAATGAATATCACATTTAGCATGCTTCAGAGAGGTACAGATGCTTAGCATTCCGAAAAAGCAAAGAGAAATCTCAGCCATCCAGGCAACAGATTTAGGACACTTCTCTACTCAAAGTTTATTTTGTGAAAGAAATAAACAAGCATCTTGCACAGTCATGCCCCTCATAACTGCAACAGCTATAAAATGATATAGAACTTGTAAATGATTAAACAATGGGAACATTTTCATCAGAAGGCTTTTCATTAAAAGACAAAGCAGTTGTATAACACAAGCACCCAGTAATTCCTGCCTCTCTGCAGAATCAGAATAAGAGAATTTTTCTTTCCATTTGTTAAGTGCTTATAACAACTAGGATAAAGATTATCAGTCTTTAACTGATCTCTAGTATGGCTTTCATATATTTATTAACTACACATCTCTGATTTGCCAGACTACCTAGAAGGCACTTCACAATTAAGATCTGAGAAGAACAAGCTTTGCTAGAACTGGAATACTTTAGGATCAAGCATTCTTGAGCCAACACACGCTTCAAAACAGAAACTCAAAAGCTTTACATTAAAACTGGAAATGGAAAGCACGGCCAGCATCTGTTCACCCATAATGAAAAATGGTCAAACTTAACTAAGTTCTTGTGACAGTTCTCCCTATGCCTGACTAATGGCAAGTGTGAACTAGCTGCATTTGCCAAACAGGCAGAAATTTAACCCCTGCTGAAGACAAAGGCTCTGGCTAGAACAAATTAGCAGGACACTTTTTTAGAACAGAAATGCTCTGCTGATGATTTGACATACTCATCTACCACGCTTAAAGTTCACAAAACAAACTGGCTATTGCTCTAGCTTTTCCACTCTCATTACAGAGTACAGAACCTTATTGGCCCAAAAGGTCAATTGGTCAGCCTCTGCTTGTCGTGTGGAGCATGCACCCACAAACTCAAGCACCACAGGGGACACATATGAGGCCTGGACGAGAGCAGGGTATGCAACTCTGGCACAAACTATTTCAGTTCCCCAATGTATCTAATGCTATTTGTTCTGCAGGCTCAGTTCTGTAATGTACGTGGCTTTCTGCCTGTAACATATTTCACTCTGAATTACACAGGCAGATGGACACAAACAGTATATCCTGCCTGTTAAAATATTCTATTGGAGAAGTTATTCTAAAGGTTTTGGCATGGTAAATTCGAGCCTCTCTGGGAGCATTGCTGACAAGACACACTTAGATGTCTGCTATGACCTTAACTTTCCCTGCATTTTTAGAAACAAAGCATTTGCTCTCACCATAGTCAGTCACTGATTTGGGAGCACGCTGTTCTGTTTCTGCATTGCGTTTCTTATTCTTGGATTTCCAAGCATGGTAAACTTTTAGCCGCCTGTGAAACTCTTCTCTGCAAGCTGCCAGCAGTTCAATATCTGTTTCAAACACACACAGCAGGAGTGGAATAAGTGAGAAAAAGGCAAACAATATGTTTATGCATTTTCTTGAAATAAACGCACGGGTAAAATGATTTCAGAGCAACTTATATTTAGATCATTACTTCTTACATGGCAAGAAACTGGCAATTAAAAAAATAACAGGGGAAGGAAAATGTTTTTATTCTTTATCACTTTTAGGATTTTTTAAAATTAAACATAGCAGTGCTAAGAAACCCGTAAAATTCAGCTTACCAACACTCTATTTATTTATCTATCTATTTACCCATCCATCCATCTGATAAAACTTAGACTGAGTCTAACCTTCTAGAGGTTAGCCTAAAACTTGGAGCCCTTGCAGGAGTGGGTGGCTGATTAAGATGTTAATGCATCCTGATGGCCTCCTGACAGCTCCTGGAAGATTTTCCTGGTGCTTCAAGCAAGCAACTCTGTTGAAGCTATGGCTGACCTTTGGAATAAGGAAATGACCAGAGTGGTGAACACAACTGCAACCCTCTTCCATGCAGCATAGACAAATGAGATCCTTGTTTTACTGGGGAATCAGTGGTGATGAAACTATTGGGATGGCAATTAGTGTGATAAAGGCAGAAAACTCAGATGGAACATGAGCTAGAGTTGAAAGAGATACTCTGTGGTGGCAAATACACTAATAAAAGAAAGAAAAGAAAAAAAAATCATTTTTCTCTTCCAGCATTGCATCTGCTCAGTTGTCAAAGCACAAGTCTTGTTTTTGGAAAGGCCAGTTATATTTTGGTCTACAATAGAAGAGTGCAGATTCAACAGCCTGCTGTGAACAATTTACACAGTACTGTACAGATAAAATTCAACTTGGTTGCTCTACAGATCCATCAAGCTTGTATCCTCTAGCTGATGCAGTTCTGGTGGATGTATCTTTGAGCCTTGCTTTTTCAGCAACAATGGATACTTTTCAATTTGTATACCCTGAGGGGGCAGATGGAATCCTTTAAAAGGTGAGATCTATCATGTGGGTATTGGATCCTTGCCTTTCCTGGCTTATAAAAGTATCTGGGGGAATCACCAACTAGCTATAGCAAACGGTGAATGCTTTTCTACTACAAAGAATGATTTCATCATGCCTAAAAGCAATAGTTGTAAAACCACTGCTTAAAAAGTTTAAAAAGTCACTATTATTCCATTCCCAGGGAAAATCCTGGAGTACGTACTGGCCTCTCAGCTCCAGAACTTCTTGGAGAAGATAGATTACCTACATCCCTTCCAATATGGCTTTACACTGATTATAGAAGAAAGATGGTTTTGGTTGCTTTGGTGAACAAACTGCATAAGAAAGTAGACTAGAGGAGTGTGTCCCTGTTCATTTTGCTGGATTTAGTAACTTTTGATTCCATCAACCATGGTACTATTCTGGGCCACCTCTCTGGGCTAGAACCTGGAGTCACGGGTGTGCAGTGTTTTTGTTCCTTCCTGGAGGAATGGGTTGAAAAATAATGCTGGAGTGTTCCTGGTCAACACTTTGTCCAATGGCTCTTGCCTCTCTGTCTTGTTCCCCCAGCCCCCTGCTATTTAATATTTACATGAAACCACTGGGAGAAGTTGTCAGAAGATTGCAGGTTTGGTACCACTGCTAGAGAGAGTGCTTCCCTGCGGTCACACCACCAATATGCAGACAATTCCCAAGTCTAACTCTCTAATCAGTCAATCAAGTAGTAAAACCCATGTTCAAAAATGACACCTTTCTGGTCAAAAGGGGACTTAAAACCAAATCTAATATCAGTCTTGCTTGCTTTTTTCTTTACAAAGTAAGATTTGCCAGAATTGGTGGGAGAGGATTGAAATTAGGACACAGCATGAGAGAGGAGGCTTTAGCACTTGGCCCAGACCAAATCTCCTCCTGCTGTCTAGTAAAGGAAAACATAAGAATGTAAATGGTAACTTTGAAATTAGCATCAGAACAAGTTTCTTCCTTAGTTCAAGCGTTATAGAATTACACATAATGCAGCCTTTCCCATTTGTTCTAAACACTATTGTCAGTGACATTTTTAGGAATCTGTCCATGGACTGCACCACTGGATGCAAATGCATCATTTACAAATAATACATTTGCTGTTGTTGCATGCCTACAAGTCATTTGCAACTTACGGCAACCCTATCATTAGACAATGATAATTTGGAGACACATTTTGAATGTTACTGTGTTGTTTTTTGTGACTAGCAATTAAAAATTTCATTGACAGCTGGACTATTTTTTCAGTGTTAACTGGTTTCTCCTTTTTTTTCCAGCGGTAGGTGATTGTTGGGATATTTTGTATAGCTTTGATTGCTTGTATTTCCTTTCTCTTGACCTATGAACCTGTCTGAAACAGCATTGTAAGTGGTTATTTCTCTACTAGTGCTGACTAAGAGGCACTTAAAGAATAAATTATCTACTTTTATTAGATTTGTAACAGGGACTTAATAATTGAGGCAAAGGTTTCAGAATTCTGTCCAAGAGAATGAATCAAAAGCGGTGCTATACGATTGAATTCTTCTCATCCTGAAGGGAACATATACTTACCACAAGAGGTATTGATTGTGTCACGTAACTCGGCATACTTCCACTTGCTAAGGTCATGTTTTTTAGTGCCAGCGGCAGCTTTGGTAGCTTGAACTGTAGGTCCCCTATAAGTGTTCATCAAAAGTTATAGTAACATGAAAGACAGAACCAAGTGAAATCAGCAAATCAGAGGACAAAAAGACTCTAAAGACAAGGGTAAATAGTCACACAGCCATAAAACAGACACCAAAGAAATAGAGAGATGCACGTATTGGTACTGCTCTCAACATAGTTGATGAAAGTATTTCTTTAAGCAAGAGTAAGATTTTTGCACTCCTGTATGGAGGATACAGAAGATGTGTCAGATCCCTGAAATGTTTTGGACTTCAGCACCCAGAAGTCCAAACTAGCACATTCACTAAAAATAAGGGATTGTGTCCAAAACAACTGGAGGGTGAAAGGCTCTCCATGCCTGCCTTAATGAAAACTGGCTGCAAACACTTTTCACAAACTTGTCTTTATGTTTATTTAAATCCACATTGAATGCATTACTTTGGTACTGTATTATGCATTCTTGTCAAAGAGCATAACAATGCTCCTTCACTACTAGTAGACAGTTTGAAGCACAGCAAACTTGGACCTTCTTTGGCAGTACAACATATTCCCACTTTATTAATATGTTTGTTTCAGTTTTAGGACTCAGGAACACTCAAATACCCTTTGTCAAGGTATGTACATTCAAAGGTGTGTTTCTTTTAATAAAGGAATAGTACTGGCCCAGTGCCTTCCTGCCATCTGCTTCATTCTGGGTTTTAAAGAGAGGTGTGTACCTCATATTTCACACAAGTGCCCCTTTCACCATTGAGAGCATATGAACACAGAGCCTAAGAACTGCTTCTCTTGGCTTCATGACTTCATCAAACAGAGCTGTATTGTCTAGGGCATACAAGGAAATTAACTATTCTTTACTGAAAAGGAAATATACTCAATGAGGACTTTTAACTTCCTAAGGAGAAAGAAGAAGGGGACTACCGAACATCACTGATGAAAGCTAATTTTGTCACTGTATCCCTGGACATTCAAGGATGGCTACATATTCTCACGACTAAGAGCTGCAGCAAAAATGAGTCACATCTTTGACGCAAATACACATTCCTCCACACACACCCATTTCTAATTCCTCAAAGCCCCACAGCTTTCATCATCCCTTTTCCTAGTTGCCCTAAAGGCTATCCCAACTTTTCCCTCCGCTCAGAGTTAGCATTCCGCCCTCTCCAGTCCTCCGGGCTTTCTTTTTAATCCTACTTCTTCCTTTTCTGATCACTCTACTGCTTCTGAACATCAACTCCTTTCAA
The DNA here is from genome assembly GCA_030412105.1 of Cyclura pinguis. Lineage (NCBI taxonomy): Eukaryota > Metazoa > Chordata > Lepidosauria > Squamata > Iguanidae > Cyclura > Cyclura pinguis. Next base: position 129,285,519 of record CM059599.1, read on the forward strand.
CTCTGCCTAGATTAGGGATAGAATGAAACTGAATTGGACTTGACAGTATTGACAGCAGTAGCATTTTCATAGCTCCTGAGACTTGCTGAGCAAGAAGGATACAGCTGATCTTGAATATATGCACATTTGAAAGGCTTACAGAGCATTTCCACAAAAAATATAGTGCACAGCAGGAAAAAAAACTCAGAAACACAAATGGCCAAAATGTGCAGGTTTTTTTTTTAATACAAATTTCATCCACTTCAGTCAATGGGGAAATATTGCATAGATTAGTTAAATTGTGCAAATAAATGCACAAATTATGAACAATGAGAAAAACTGTGAATTTCAGTGTTGGAATTAAAAACAAGGCTCTGTAATCAGATATCCAAAGAAGATAGGAAGAAAATGCAGACAGGATTCAGTGACTGAACGAAACTGAGACGGAGAGATTTTCACATTCCTACCCTATATTGCTTAGGTGTCTCCTACTCTGGGGCCTACTTTATCCAGTAGTGCCCCCTCTTGATCTTATTTCGACCCACCCCCTATGGTCTTTCCCTCCCAGGCATCAGTAATGAGTGCAGACTCTACAGTGTAGGACTTTAAACTTTGCTTTTTTAAAAGAAACAAACAAGCAAACAGATCTTAGAAATGATCTATAAATTTCTTTGTACCAATAACAAAGCTATAACTACAGTTACATTAGAATTTTAACCTAATAACTGGACAACTTTACTCCTTTTTTACAAGCACATTTCCCAGCTCTGTTGTGAGAAGAGAAGCCATGACGGCAAGGCCAGGTATTTTTTCCAACCGCCTCATTGTTCAATTGCCCTGAACAACATATGGCTCCAGAGGTATGATCCGCAGCATAGTAAAAGAAGCTAAGTCAGCCCACCACAAAATTAAAAAAAGCAGGGAAGATCATCATTTAAGCAGGAGGGCAGTATGGGGAAAGCTCATGTCAGCCAAACACTGTAAGAAACACAATGATTATGAATAAAACTATTTTTTTAAGATTACTGTTCTGTAATAACAGGAAACCTAGATGACAGTCTTGCTTCACTGCTCCAATGCTTCTCCTCTCATTTACTCTGGACTCACTCCCTGCTCCCAGGACCCATTGGATTGCACCTCCCAAATGGGAAAAAAAAACTTGGAAGAATTTGGAGGAACTTAGAAGAACCTGGACGTGGCTTTGAAGAAAAGGACTTTACTAAATGAATGAATGAATGAATGAATGTCATCTGGGGATAGATTACATCTTGTTTAAAAGGGAATTACTGTTCCAGGATGGAGGTGGGTAGGCATCAGATTTTTTTTTCCAGCTGTAATCTGTACTTCCCCATAGAGTACAAATAGAAAGAATTGCAAGTTTCTGGAAAAGGACAGGATCACTCCACCTGAATCACCAACAGCATTTTAAAATGTCTTTTTTTCCCCCTTCAAACTTCATTTTGTTTCTCCATATAAATAGGCTTGTCTGAAATTTGAATAAAATTGCCTTATTCTGTTTTAAGTGATACCTAATGTGATATTAATGTGTTCTAATGTGTTGTAAGTGATATCTAATGTGATATTAAAATGTGATAAGTGATACCTAATGTGATATTCCTGTTAGAATATTGTTAGAACTAGACAAAATTCTCTGAATTTATTATCTAGTGAACAGAATAAAGCTGGCAATATTGATCCAACTATCTTTGCCAACAGGAACTCAATTTTCAATATTAAAATATTAACACTGGTTTCTGTTCCTCACCAGTTAATGCAATCTCAAATGTAGCATGTGGCCTTTTGCTGCAAAATCAATAGCCCTTTTATTGCAGCCATTACATTAGGGCATGCCACAAAGGTACAGCTTACAGGACATATGTATTCCCCATTCACTATTTAACCAACCTGAAACTCAAATGAATTTTAGACTTTCATTGCCCTTATAACCACAGAAGACAAGTGTGGAAGGGCACAATGAAATATAAAGGTGAGTTTCAGATTGCTGGCATAGTATCTGTTAGATAGTAAAGGGTGCTTGTTAAATCTAATTTCCTCAATATAATGGCTAAGCTTCTTGAACAATTAATGTGACAAATCCTGAGGATTTTCCTTATTTAGCTGCAGCACCCGTCAGCCTAAGTTCCCTCAGAACTAAGCACAAAGATCTCGGGTAAAAGCGGTAATCTTTAAGAATGGTAATCCAATTGTGTAGCTTAGCTTTTCTGTGATAGTTCTATTAAGATTACTCTTTTGTTTTTCTTATATGACTTTACATGTATAAGATGCCCCCTCAAAACAAAAACCACATTAAGAGCTACTGTCCCTTTTTTTAGAGAGCAAATAATTCAAGGACCATTTCATCAATCCAAGGGCAAGACTACTTTTTAGGTATTTTGAAGTATATAACTAAAATATAATGTGTGAAAGCAGAGAATGAGTGCATCCCAATCGTCAGTTGTGAGTGAGATGTAACTGGCTTGTGGCTTCCAAGAGGCCTGGCTTTGCTGCTGTGTGATGTGTGAAATGGCAGAAAGCAATGGATCACTGAATCCAGAACCTGTAATAGTGACTTTTGAGACTGCAACGCTTGAAATCCACTAGCTAGGCAAAGCTGCCACATGAACAAACAAGAAACCTCTTAGTCAAGCCTCCCTTTATCTCATGTTTGCTAAAATCCAAGAACTGTCCATCTTAAGACAAATGTTGAAATGCTATAAGACTCAATATGAACATAGAAAATCCATGTGACTACAGGCTGCCTCATAATCTTCAACATTGGAAAATGTTTAATGCAGGCTAAAGAAATGTGCAAATCCCTGACATTAAGATGAGCTGATAGCCCCTAACCATGCACAACTTCAGGCACAGAGAAGAGCCCAGTATTCAAGACACTAAACACATATGGAAAGCCCCTGAAGATAAAGCAAGCTATCTGCCAAACAAGGTAAAAGTAAGGGGCAGCCAAAACATTCTGGCAGCTGGAGAGTTCAACGTGAACACATTAACTAGGATGCAAGGATTTTTAGAGCAATCGTAGTGTGCGTAATAACCTAGAGAGTTCATTTTGCACCTTTGCCCCCTTCAAACAATAGTTCAACTTTTAAAAAAAAAATCCCCCGTGTATTTATCCTTAGGGGAATCAAGGGACGCCATCTGCCTATACCACACCACAAACTTGAAATCCCTTTTATTTCCCTGTCCTGCTCAACGATGTCCAAGGATTCAACAGCCAGGGAAAGGAGGAGAGAAATGAGGGCACTGCCCCACCCCCCAAAAATAGGAATTCTGCTCAGCCTCATGGAATATTCCTTCAGTCCCCAAATTCCTAGCATTGAGGTAAGTGAAAACTCTCAGTTCACTTATACTCTCTCAATTACCTCAATGCTAGAAATTTGGGGACTGAAGGAAAATCTCATACTTGAGTAGGCAGTGCTTATTTTGTACCCCCTCCCCAGTAGCTCTACCCCCCCCCACAGGGATTCTGCTATCCAAGAAATTTAATCTAAAGCCCCCCATCATCCCCCACAGACAAAAGGAACAACTGGAGAGTTCCTTGGTTCCTGGTCATTTTATGAAATCCAAGCATTGCTTCTATATTGCACGAGGCAAACAATTCTTGGGAAGACAACAGAGAGGGGGGGTTATATATTGCAAAGTAATATATTAACATCTCGATAATAGTTATTCACTCCATTGTTTGGTGATATTCTTTTTTTAAAAATATATTCCAAATAAAGCAATGTTTCATCTTAGCTTCAGGCTATAAGGCTACATCTGTTCTGGTCGTCAGAATGGCAACTTTTTAATTAGTTGGTCAAAAAATCTCACTGAGTTCCTAGAAAGGAATAATGACATTATTCACACTAGACTACTGAATATTTGGCATCTGTCTACTAGCACTCATGCTAAAAGTAGTTAAAGGATGCTGTCAGTAAAGTAAATTCTTGATCTCATTATTCTTTAAGATAGATTTGTGAGGATTTTAAAACTTAACTGATTTTCAATAGTTACATACATAAATGTAATACCAAAAAGACAATTATACAGTCTCCATCTCAAAATGCATGATAACAAAGCCACCTTAATATTTGGTTTTGGGGAAACGGTGAAAAAGTGGAGTATAAAGTTTAATAATAAGAACAATAATAACAGCAACTTAAAATACAGCTTTTTTAAAAAAAAAAAAAAGGAGGGAAAAATCTGTTGAAACAATCTAAATCCAAAATCTTGTAAAACTTTATTGAAAATTAATATCTTTTCATGCAGCTAATATAACCAAGGGTGAAATTATGGGGAAAAGAAATTATCTGGTTGCAAATTGTTACTAAATTGGTACAATGATTTTATCTTGATTAGAAGTTATTTATTCATGTTCGCACAGCAATCCAATTAACTGAACTGCCTTTTTTTTAGCTCACGATTCTTTCATGCGGTAATTTAATTGATTCACTGGAAGCACCGTATTACACCCACCTAGACAAAAGTTCTGACATTTCTGTAGCCATTTGCTCCCTATAAAAGAAGTAAGTGCATGTGAGGGGGGCACAGTACAATGTTTAAAAGGAAATCTAATATTTTAACATCAGTAGACATATAAAATGTAATACCAGTTCAGCAGATAGGTATGCTGCCCTAAAATATATACGGTATTAAACCAATCCCAGTAATGAAAGATAATAATAATTTATGCTTGTTTAGTAGGTATCAGAATATGTACTTTGAATTAAACACCCTCCTTGTATCAGATCTCATTCCTATGTGACATTTAGATTACAACCAACTGTACTTACATCTAAGCAGTCTGAAAGATTGACAGTCAAATAGGATGTATTGACTGCATGCTCAAATTATGTGTATTTGAGGGTAAATGGAAAGAAGGAAGGTTGCTTATCATGCAAAAATTATTCTGATTTTTTTAAACCCACAGATTTTTATGGAATGCCCCAAAGGTAAAAAAAATGAAATAAAATGCCATACGCAGTCATTTGACACCTTGCTCCATTGGGTCTGAAAACAGAACACATTTAAGTTAGTCTAGCCTTCTCCTAAGTAGTTCTGTATCATTTACCAACATTACAAAGCAACTCATTTAAAACAACAGTTACTTTTATCAAGATTAGCAGAAGTCTGGTTTCCATTTATCTGCACATTATATTTCTACCCCATCATACTCTAGAAGTGTTTCATACATTGTCTTTCTCTTCCCATTCTATCCACACAACATGTTGCAAGGTAATTTTTTGGGAGAGATGACAATTGGGCTAAAGTTACCCTGTTAGCTTTGTGTAACTCCCCAGTCCTAGCCCAATGATCACAATAACATACTATGCTCAGTGTCAGAAAACCATCCACTTAATATGAAAATGGTTGCATTCCTCCTTAATGGTTTGGAGGGCCATCCTATCATAACCATTTACTTTTGATTCGCCTCCTGTTCCCATGAACCCAGAAAGAACAGAAGCTCTGTTAACAATAATCTTACAGCTCAACAGATTTATCTGGATTCTACTTAAAAGTGCTAGGAAAAGGGAGAATAGCTAATAAATTTTGTGTGAGTATATATTTCAGAGTAAATGAATTGGTGGCTTGTTGCTTGGTTTTTGTTTTTAAGCATGTATACTGCTTGTGAATCCATTCAGAGTCTTTGGAATAATTTCATCACTCATTCTTACAAAAAAACATGTAAAACAAACTTGTTTATATACTTTGTCCAACCAAAAAAAGTACATGGAGAGAATCAACTAAGTACTTTCAAACAACTTGCAACCACACCCTTTTAACTACTGTTGAGATTGGAGAAATACACTCACCCCAAAGAAATGTGCCACAAATACAATTTTCTTACCCTTCAAAGCTAATTTTATTAAGAGCAGCTGCTACTGCAGGCAAATTCCCCAACAACCTGCATTTAACAGGGCTCTTCATTGTAGTAAGATTCCAAAATCTGTTCCAACTGCCACTCCCTGGCCACGGAGGGAAAGAAGAAGAGGCAGTATCTGCCGGACTTAATCCCCTCCCACACTGCCATCCCCTTTCCCTTTTGTGTCATGTCATAATTAGATCGTAAGCCTGACAGCAGGGAACTAGGCATTTTTGCTTGGTTTTTTACTTGTAACATTCCATGCACAGTGATAGCATTATAAATAAACAAATAGATGGTGGTGGTGGTGGTAGTGATGGTGATGATGATGGGAGGAAGAGGAGGAGGAGGAGTGAGTGAGAATATATTCATATTAAGGGTAGGCAAAGTGCATCTGACGGGCACGTGCAGCTTCCTCATATCATAAGATCCATCCAGGTCTTTTTTTCTTTAATTCAAAAAGGTTGTCTGTGTTTTGTATAGAGTTCAAGGGGCAATTCCATCATGTTCAGTTTGGAAAGTAATTTTCAGTTTTGAGCTTGGAGGTGAGAGTTTAAAACCAAGGTAAAACCACTTCCCCAAATCTTAGGCCCTTTTCACACCTTACCTTTTCTCACTGTATCGCATGAGGATTGCACGAAAAGCCTCCTTCGGGAGCGAACTGCTTCCCCTGCATTTCTCTCCGCATCAGCTCTGTGCTGGATGGAAGGAGGTGCGATAGCTCTGCCCCTTCCTTCCACAGCGCAGCCAGGTACTGCGCTGAGGGAGGAAGCACGGCTATCGCACTTCCTGAGGTTCTGCACACCAGGTGGGAGGGACGTGGGAGGAATGCGCAATTGCAGATCATTTTCGGCAAAGAGGCAAAAATGATATAATCCGCAATTGCCGCGGGAGCGCTACGGGAGCGCTGCGCGATCACGAGAACGTTATGTGGAACCATCCTCGCGATCCTGCGGTGCTCCCATGGCCATTTCGTGTGGGAAATGGCATGCGAAAAGGGCCTTAGCGCGCAAGAGGGCCAGCAAAAATTGGGTTCAAGCCTCTGAAGTCCTGGAGGTGATGTCTGCGGTCCCTAGACCTCTGGGAACAGCCCATCTGATTTAGACAACAATTTAACCAAACAACTTCACTTCTGACAAGAAGCTTTCTCAGAGGAGATAGCCTTCCTGTAACAAGCAGTATGTCTGTTGTTGTTGCTATTGTTATGTGCCTTCAAGTCACTTCTAACTTTTGTTGGCCCTAAGGTGAACCTTTCAGAGGATTTTCTTCCCAATATTTGTTCAGAGAGGGTTTGCCATTGCCTTCCTCTACGAATGACAGAGTATGACTCACCCAAGATCAACCAGTGGGTTTCTCTGGCTGACCAGGGAGGCATACACTGGTCTCCTGGAGTCTTAGTCCAGCACTCAAACTACTATACAATGTTGGCTCTCAAAATCTGTGTGTATCATGCTATTCATTGTAGTTTCCCTTCTTGATCTTTCCTTGATGGGATGAGGATAGCTTGACTTGAAAAACTCCTGCCCTGGCCCTGACCACTCTCAGGCTTGCCTAGCAAGGCAGCTGGACCATGAACCAAGCATTCAGAAGAACAGTGGGAAAACATCAAGTGCCAGCACTGCTTAGTAGAGGGGACAGAGGTGGATCTTGCATGCAATATCCCATACAAAACCTAAACTCACATCCATCTACAATCTTGTGTTTTGCAAGGCTATCTTTATAAAACTATAAGCCAGCAAAGGCAACATTCTCACTTAAGATTAAGACCATCAATTGCTAATAGTCAAGGTGGCTATTCATACATCACCTCCAGTATCTGACACAATATGACACTGCATGTCATTAGGCAGAACTGTACCTCATGCCTTGCTGGTGATTCTCCTATGAGCAACTGATTAGTGACTGTGTGAACAAAAGGTTGGATTAGACAAGGTTTTGGTTCTCAGGCTGTTGTTCTGTTCACTTCTTTTACTTCTACTGGGAAGCTGAAACTCAGAAGTGAATGCTTCTCTTAAATGTGAAAAAGTGGTGCATGTGTTTAGAACAATGGGTTGAAGTGTTACTCAAGTTCTACATGTATTTCTGTCAACCTCTTCTCTACCCCATATCAGTCTTTGAATTCTAGGTTAAGGTATCTATGGTACCTTCTATAATGACTTTAGTTACTTCTTTTAGAAAGAAAGGTACAGGGGGATCATTTAGCTAAAACAGAGAATGGTGGTGGTAGGGAAGAGTCTAGGGACTGTGGAAAGTGGAGTTCATAAAGGACCTGTCTATCTTTCCCTTCCCATAAGTCATGCACTATTCTCAGTCCCTAGTTGTATGCTATTTCCACTTGCAGAGAAGACAAATGGGTATACTGTGCTGAAGGAGGCAGGAAGCACTGGTTTCCTGGGAAGCACTGGGAAGTAAATCCACTCCAGGTTTTAGTGTAAATCATTTAAGGTACTAAAACCTTTCTCCAAGAGTGTTCTAGCACCTTAAATAATGTCTTTGAAGTCCATATTAAAACCAGAGGGTATTCACTGCCCCACTGGCTTGGAAGCCACTATCTACTAGTGTTTCCTTCCCTCTGTCAACATAGCAAGCCCACTTCCCTTTCTCACCACTGGCAGGAAGCACAGGGGCTCAATATAGGCAGCATATGGAATGGTATGGCGTGTGGTTCAGAGGTATTCAGATGCAAAGGAGAGAATGATGAACTTTCTTTAAAAAAAAAACAGAGTTTTTACATAACAGGTTGTGTGTACATTCTCTCAATGGAAATGTATTTTTCAAAGAGTAAAACCAACAAAGGGCAATACCTGCGCAATCCCAGATCTAGCTGAGATTCATCTGTGATGAGTTCTGATTCACTCTGGGCAATTCTCATGGCCAGCTCATGATCTCTACGCTCTTGCTCCAGAACTGCTTGTTGCTGGCTGGCTTCTTCACGCTCTCTTGCCAGCTGGGCCTCAACTTCAGCCTGCAGAGTGATGAAAAAGGTGTCTCAAGTAAGTTAATGTACATGTCCAGGTTTAAGGGGAAAAAAAACAGCAACAACCAAAGCTAAGATGTGAGTGTGTGTGTGTGGAGGGGTTTTGGCCAGGGGAGGGAGATTTTCAGTTAGGGAAGGTTCTTTTGTTGAGCAGGTGGCTTCTTTAGAGAGGTGGGTAGGACAAACCATATGTACAGGGCAAGGCAAAAGCTAAGCAGGCAACTATTATTCTTACAATTTGGAACAAGCATTACAAAAGAACAGCTCAGGTAGAGAGAAGCCTCCCCATGATTAAGTCCAAAGGCAACAGCTACAGCTAGAAATTTAAAATTTCCAGATAGTTTGAAGCTATGAGGGTGGGGAAAACTGTTTCTCCTGCTTTTTTTTCTTTTCCAGAGAAAAGAAATTCCAGAAAAATGGGGGGGGGGGTGTACAATAATTAGCACTCTTTAGAGACTGAAAGTCTTTTTTTTTTCTTTTTAACTTTAGGAGCACAAAAGGTATTATGTATCACTTGGTCTAACAGAAAATTATTATATTTGACACATTAAGAATACAGAGGGGCATCAGCACTTATTCCCATTATGGCATTATCACGTAATCTTTCTTTCTGACATGGAGACCTTCCTATACAGATCGTTAAGTTAGATTATCAAGTAGCAGCAGTGGTCACTAGACAAAAGCCATTGAAGATGACCAAAGAGCAAAAGTTCTCTGAAAGGAGCATCTGCTCTGTTGCCATCACAAAATGAAAGCAAATGGGATTCAAGGGATATAAACAATGGTTCGGGAAACGGTGGACCATGGACCACACAAAGCTGACCCCCTAATCTCTGCTCAGCAGTCCTCAAGCCTCCCAGGAGATCTCCAAATCAGCCATAAAGACCCAAACTGCTGTTACTGGTACCCGTAACTCCTCAAACACTTCCTAAATGACAAATTTTCAGTCAAAACAAGAAGTGACATCACTTTACTTCTGTGGTGGCCAAGATATGCCTCCGAAGCCCACTGGTGGAGAGCGGGGTGAAAATTAGCCCTGGACCCTAACACAGTTACTCATCCCTGATATGGACAGTTTTATGTCACTTACAGCTTCATGTCTCTCACAAGCAAGAAATTCTGTACCTGCAAATTCAACTATTTCCTTCTGTGCAAACATCATTACCAAGACAGGAAATGGGACAAAATCCAGCACAGATCAATAGGTGATTATACAGACTTATAGGACAGATCAATGCTGATTATATTTTTATTAGGCTGGCACTGTACAGACTCAAAACATGCAAGTTTGTATTATTAATTCCTGCCTACTAGCACTTAGACCACACCACCTGTGACAAATATATCATCCTACAAATTCATCTGAACACAACCCCAAGTTAATTATATAATTAACTTTACATACTCCATAGTCCACCAACATTTCAATATGTATAAAGAAAATGTTATAGCTGTTATATAACTGATATGAAGCTGATTCTTTTCCCACGGCTCTTGAAATATCTCCAAGATTATAAACAGGCTACAGAACTGGTAAAACAGCACAGATCTCTTTGACCGGATAACATTTTTAAAAACTGCCATAACTAGCTAGATAATACACTGAGTAACTTAAAAACCATAAACGCTAAGTTTAGCTGCATAAGTTCCTGTCTATGATAGGGTCCCAAGCACTGCCAAGTAGATGGGTACTTTCAGTAGGCCTTTTGTTTTTATAGAGGAGACTGAGGCACATATATTTTGTGAAATCTTTGAAATTCACAAGGCTTCACATATGTTATATATTCTTTAATAAGTCACACTCATTAGCTACATAAACACTTGGCAGGCACAGGCATCTGAAAAATCATGGGTAAAGATACCAACAACTATTTTTCACTTCTTGTGAATTGAAAATAGTTTAGAAAGTTAATAAAAAGTCACATTATAAAATAAAGATGTCAATGATATATGTTCACAAAAAAAAAAGCAAAATCCAGCTATCAAGCAATATATTTTGTCATTAGGACTCTATTAGATAATAACTGAAAGCTTCAGCAGATGAATATTACTTTGCAAAGAATCCTTTAACAAGCCTGACGTCTAGATCATGGCTTCATTATTCTGTCATATCTGTGAATAGCAAAAGCTCTCTCATTAAACCCCAGCTCTCAAATTTGACACCTTTCTCCTAACAAGTACTTTTCCCTTTCAAGCACCGAAACTTCTCCCTCTCTTCTTTGAACAATCTTAGCATTCATATTGGGCTGAAGGCAGATCAGCAAATTTAAGGGCTAAAGTTTATTACAATCTGAAATAAATGCTTTCCTGCATGCACTACAATTGTCCATTTTAAAATGGATGTTCAGAAGTATGTTTGAAGAAACTGAATTTTTACCTGTCCCCTCAGAAAGCTCTTATCTCTGCCTCTCCTTCAGACTATGGTTGAGATCCTCTACCAAGCACAGCATAAAAATTCTGAGGGGGGAATTACATGAAAGCTTCTCTCTCAACACCTTCAGGGCTCAGCATTTTGCTGTGATAGCCTCCACTTCACATTCATTCAGTGGCTGCTGAAGATCAGCAGAAGAAGAGTAGATAAACTTCTAGTCATGTGCCCATGGCCAGATGCAGTCTGATGTCATCAACCACTAGGATCTGCCAGGGTGCTCTAGAAGTCTTGGCAGATGATGCAATCAATCTGCATCTGGTTATGTTCTCAGAGCCTGACATTTTGCTGATTCTTCTCAGCTCTCCACCCGCCCCTGGACAGCCATGGAAGATGGCTATCTTAGTGAACAGTGAGTTGGGGGGGGTCCATTGGTCACTATGGAGGGGGTAAGAGATACCAACTTCCGCAACAACCAAAAAGGAGATATTGAGAACTATGTTTGTCTTACCCTTCCATATGTCACTAACAGGATGCTGGTCTATAACATCTGGATTCTCCTCCATTCCATCTTAACAGATTGTGATTTAGGAGCACTTCCTTAGTACAAGGGCGTAAATCATGTAGCCCTCCAGATGTGTTTCAACTGTAGCTTACAGCATCCTTTACTATTGACAACACTAAGATTGCTGAGAGCTGCAGTCCAGCAACATCTGAAAAGCTGTATGTATGTGGTGTACATACAACCCCCCCGACCTTTTTTAATTAAAGATTACTGCCATTTTAAATATCTGAAGGGACGGGGCAAGCTTGTTTTCTTCTATTCAAGAGACTAGAACATAGGCCAATAGATTCAAATTACAAAAAAAGAGATTCTAAACTTTAAGGCATAACATAAACATTAAGAGAAACTTCTTTAGTGAAAGAACTGTTCACCAGTGGAACAGAATGCCTCAAAGGATGCTGGACTCTCCATCTTTGGAGGTCTTTGAACACAGGTTGGATGGCCATCTCTTAGAAGTGCTTTGGCTACATATTGCTTCATGGCAGATGGTTGGATTAGATTCCCCTTGCAATCCCTTCCAGGTCTCTGTGCTTCTATACATTTTAATAGGTTTCAGCCCAAAATTTTAGCTGGTCTACAATGCAATCTTTGGGATAATGCTGCATGATGCAGAAAGCACAACAACTATACAGACTATATAACACACACCTGAATTCGCTTTTCTTCTTCCTCCCTTTTTTTCCTCTCCTCTTCTTCTTGTTTTCTCTTGGCTTCAATCTCATATTTTCTAGAAAAATAAAATTGATAGTTGACAGGAAAAAAAAGGCTGAACAGTTATATTCCTTTCCTTCACTTGCTTCCTACCATATACTCCCAATAATCTTTAACCACTGGCTATGTTTGCTGAGATTTATGGAGACTGCAGTCACAACCATCTCCAGTGCACCATGTTACCCACTCCTGCATTGGGGAGTTATCCCAACATTTAAAATAGCAATAAAAATGTTGTGTTGTGGTGTACTTCCATTTAGGGTTCTAGCAGAGCAGTTATACTCTCCCCCAGATTACTTCACTCCAGTCCCCCATCCTAAATTTCCCCCTTTGCAGTCAGCATCCCATGCCAACAGGACACTCTCTCTTCTAATTAGGTTGTTTTGGAGGGATCTTCTATTTAATTTTTAACACGTTTTTTGTACTTCCACAAAGTTGGTTCTCCACACTCTTGGCATCTCCCTCCGGTATATGAGTGGTACATGCATACATAGATACACACTTGGGACTATAGAACAATGAATACACTCAGATTATCTGGACAAAGAATCACCTCTTTCCTAGCAGAAAGACTTGTTGTTGGAGTGCCTGGAAAGTAGGATCTCTCTACATTTAGTGCAGGCAGGAGAGAAAATTTGTGGGGGAAGTCATCAGCCAGAAATACTGGGTGTGTTCCAGAAGTGAAAAGGCTTAAGATCTCTGTCTTAAATCTGTGTCTCTCTAGGATTCTGACACAGAATATTCACTAATTCCCCCAAGCCTTCTTCCACTGGCCTCAGACCTAGAGCTGATGATTTCACTCACAGTCGCCTTTCCTCTTCTTCCTTCTTCCTACGCTGCTCCTCTTCCTCACGTCTCTTCCTTTCTTTTTCCATCTCTTCCTGAATACGTCGCAACCTTTCTGCCTCCTCCTCCTGTTGCTTCTTCTTCTGTAAGGAACTCAGAAGCTGTTCTGAGCTTTTAACTAGTGCATCATACTCCTTCTGTATCTGTTGTCTAGGCATTTCAGTGGCCTGCAGAATAAACCATTAACAAACCAATAAACCAATCTCTCATGTAACAGACATTACCGAATTGTATTATTTTAATGATTTGAGTGTACATATACTGTGGAATCTCCAGGCTGATACTTTGTGAATAACTTGTTCAAAACAGTGGAAAGTGACACTTCTTACGGGAGTAATCTTGGATTCTTACACTTCCCATGATGAATGACAACAACAAAGGGATACTATAGTATCTCTGAAATTAACTTAGAAAAAGAAAACTCTAGCCTAAGCTTTCATGCAATCCAAGTCCACTTCATCAGGGGCAGGAGAGTGGGGTCCACAAAAGCTTATGCTAGATTCTCTTCTCCTTGGTTAGTTTTATAGCAGTTACAGGATTTTTTAATATCCTTTAATGCTGAAACAGACTAATATGGTTGTGTGTGTAAACGCAGAAAAAATAAGCCAAAAAAAAAAGAATTGTGTAAAAAGCAAGAATATACACATTTGCTTAATCTGCAAAATTTCCTTACAAATTACAAAATCCAGCTGTCTGCAGTACTTAAATATGGATTACCAGGGTGAAAGGTTTCAACTGTTTTAACATGGAACATAAAACAGCCTCTGTATTTTCAACATTGTGCTAACAGTGTGATTTGATCCTGAAGCCTCCAAATGCTTTCAAGACCTGAAGTAGTGGATCTACAGCAGGAGTGGGCAACTGTGAAAGCTGAGGGGGCTGCAATAACACCCCCACCCCCAGAGACCATGGAGCATGGGCCACACTTCCCTATCACACCTGCATTACCAAAAAAAATGGGGAAAAACAAATAAAAAAGTTGATTTCCTTGTCCTCAAACCACTTTTGTCCTCTAGGGCATATGTGGGAATTTTCACCATGTTTTGGGGGCTTCCTGGGCCATTTTAGGCCCAGAAGAGATCTTTTTTTAACATCAGGAAATGAGTGGAAGTCATTTCCTGTTCCCTTCCTGTTTCAAAAAAGGGCTTCCCTGGAGGGCTTGAAAATGGCCTGGGGGTCTTTAAAATGTGGTGGAAATGCATCTCATGGTCCCTACAGGTCATTTTGGGGCACTTATTTTAAAATTGCAAAAATAGTTTTAACCTCTGGCTCACCCAGAAGGCCTCCAAATGTAGTGGAAATGCCCTCTACACCACCTAGAGTACACTTGGGGCATTCTGGAGCAACTTTTTAACCCTTGAGGTTAAAAAAATGGCTCTGGGAGCTGTACACGGCCTGCAGGCCCAACTTTCCCACCTCTGATTTACAGAAAACAATTATGTTCCTTTCCACTTTCCCAAGGGTTAAATATCGTCTTACCTTGATCTTGACCATCAGAGCATCAATAGACATTTCAAGGTCTTTGACCTGCTTGCTCATTTCTGCTTTCCCCTCTTTCAGAGCACTCACTACTTCATTGAATTTGTCAAGCCTCTTCTTCAGTGTGCGAACCTTGATCATACCATCTATGCTGTAAAAGGAATATCTCTAAGTATCAGACAAGTTCTTGCATTTAAGACATGGAAGACAGAGGAAAAATAGGGATAGCAGCCCTGTGGTATGCTGTCCAACTACCTTTGGGCAAATCCAACGGATTTATCTGAAGCAGACAAAGTGGGAAGTATAACATGGCAACTGTAAATCTGCTGAATTTTAGATTCCAAAACAAATGAATGGTATGATGGGAGAGACATCAAATAAGACACAGTCAAGCACCTCTGGAAGTTACTTCAAGATATTGAAAGCTTCCTCAATATGACTTAGAGCAGTATCACAAAAAACTGAATATGTAATAGCTCTTTTAAGACATAACGTGTGGCCATATAATGGACCAAACTGGCTTAAAGAAAAGGATAAGATAACGAAAACACTATGAGCATAATGGGCAGGATATGATTAGTTATTTTTGTCCAAGAAAATGGAAAGATAAGATATTATAATGCACACATTAAATATGTTAAGGGCTGCTCCATTCACTTCCCACCCCATCACAAATGGTGTCTGTTGAATGCTGTCATGTTCTCTCCCTCAAGTCTTTAAAGATAGGGTTTGTGAACATATGCCCCCCACCCCAGTTGCTGTTAAACTGCAATGTGTGTCAGCCTTGGCCCACATGGCCAATGGGTTATGCCCACAGCAGTCCAGCAGCTTCTGGAGGATGACACAGTCCATGTTTCTGCTTTAAATTAGACACTGAAAGCAAGAGTAGGGTAGAAGGACCACCCCTCGCAACCTTTTTGTCAGTCTGTAAAGGCCTTAGATGATCGTGCAGATTTTGCCAGCACCAACACCACGCAGGTAATTAGGTATACTACTGAAGATACACAGAAATGCAATACAGGCCTTGATACTGCTTTGCTACTTACCGTGGTTTATGCTTTCTCTTGCACAGCCACATACGAATAGTCTTTTGTATTTTGATGCAGGCACTGGCCCTATATTTTATTTTGTTTTTCACTGTAAAACACAAAGAAGAAATGGAGACATCTTCAGAAATGGACAGTCCCACACATCCATGTAGAAACGATGTTTTATAAGATGGGAAAGGAAAAGTAGTACTTCAAGTAGATGACAAAGACCAGCTTAATCCACATCCCACCACAATCTTTTACAATGTACACATAGGAGGTGAACACCATGCAGTTCCAATGCCCCTGCTGTGCTGCCTCCACATGGTCAAAATTGGCAGCCTCCTACTGAGGTTGATGAAACTACAGCAACTTCCCTCCCTTCTCTTTCCCTATCTGTCACTCCAGCAAAAGTAGAAGGTACTCCATCTTGCAGTTGTACAGGGCTTTGTGGTGGAGGAGGCCACTCTAGAACCCTCATGTACAAGGGAAAGCTGCTGCCATTGCTTCAAAATGTGTAGCAGTGGCAGTTTTGGTGGCACTATCAAATTTTGGTAACAGTGGTAGAATAAAGGTGGTCATATGGCCCCTGAAAGATTCCAAAAAGAAAACATAGGCACCCTCAAACCAGGGAAGATGAGTACCCTTGGAATAATGGATGATGTCTCTATTTTCTGTCGGATGCAGTTAAGACACAGGGGCTGTCAACAATTTTTGTACAAATTGAATTTACACTTCAATCCAGAATATATTTGCCTGACTGTAAGGCCTGGCAATTTCTGTAGAACTTCATTAAAACATAAGAGGCCTACTCAATCAGATTAGAATTCCATCAAGTCTAATATTCCCGCAACTCCCATCAACCCAAAGCAATACAGTCAATGAGGACAAATGACAACGTACTGCATGAATGCTACATGTTATCCCACTCTGTGTTAACACTTTAGGCAACTTTCAGAATTTGGCTCAGAAGATTCCCCTGCCCCACAAGGTACTTGAATACATACATTTAATGACTGACAGAGAGCACCACTGGACTTTCTTCCAGCGACTGCAGATAAGCCAATGGTTGACTCGTTTAATCAACTCAGCAAGATGGTCTGGATCAGACTTCATGATTTGATCAAACTCTGCAAACTGAAAATCAAAACCACCTTCACACAAAGGAACAGTATTTAGAAGGCAAACTTCATAGAATGTGGAAGAAGGAAGTGCTCTGCGATAAACAGAATGCTGTCACCCTGACAACATGAATAGTGGTCATGCTAGCAGCTGGCCAGCTTCTGGACCCCATACAAGTTGCTGGTGTGTGTGCGTGTGTGTGCACGTGCACACACACACCTTCAAGTTGCTTGTCAACTTATGGCAACCCCTTGAATTTCATGGGATTTTCTTAGGCAAGGAAAACTTGGAATCTTCTGCCAGACCATCAAGCAGGGAATTAGAGATAAGAGGTATTCCTGGCTTATATAAAGAACTATACACATCCTAGATCCTGGCTGCTTTATGGTATTTACTTGTACTGGCCTTTAAAAGCAGCCAGGATCTAGGATGTGTATAGTTCTTTATATAAGCCAGGAATACCTCTTATCTCTAATTGCCTGCTTGATGGTCTGGCAGAAGATTCCAAGTCTAGACTAGATGACTGTTATATAGTCATCTATATACCAGTAAATACAGAGCCAGTGTGGTGTTTTTGTGCTGGACTAGGCCTCTAGGAGACGAGGGTTCAAATCTCCCCTTAGCTATGGAAACCCACTGAGCGATTTGGACAAGCTCTCTCTCATCCTCAGATGAAGGCAACAGCACTTCCTCTGAACAGATCTTGCCAAGAAAACCCCATGATAGGTTTGCCATAGGGTCCCCGTAAGTTGGAAAGAACTTGAAGGCACGAAACAACAAATACTATTAGAGCAATGACACAGGCCTTCTGCAGCCATAGAGGTCTGGCACTATCCAAAAACCTTCACAAAGAAGTTTTATTTTTTCTCTCTCTCTCAGCCCTTAGGAAAAAAATATAAGACCTATTTCTTTGCAAATGCTTTTGGACCATTATCCTACGTTACCAACTGTGGGGGGTTCAACTTTTGTCCAATTTCATGACTTTTTATATTGCACAGATGTGCATTTTCAATCTGATATAAGCCATCCTGAGCATGGAGAGACTTGTGATTGAAATATTTTAAATAGAGAAATAAAACATGGAGATGGCCATGTCAATTTGTGTATTTGCATCATCAAAAGAGACAAGATTAAATTGAGCTTTCTTACGAACCAGCTTTCAAATAAAGCAGAACTGTCTTAGCTATCAATTACTTTGCAAAAAGATGGAGAGAAAATATTAAACACTTCAATTCACTTTCATCAGTTCTTTATGGATAGCAGCAATGCTTACCTTGCCAGGTCTAAAGAATACTTTGGTTAATCCAAATTTATAGTCATTTTCATTCAGCCCAAGAGCTTTGAAGAGTGCCTAGCAGAATAGAAAAACACATGAATACATGAAACAAATCCATTGGACATCAAAGTTTATTAATCAGAGTTTCGAAATAGTTTGCTTAAAAGTAACTCATTAGCCCTAATTCATTAAAAAAAATCAACAATGATTTCATAATTTTTTATTTCAGTCATTAAACACCAATGATGAGTAATGATGTACATTCCTCTTTAATTAAATTTTTCTTTAGTTTAGTTCATTACTGGCCTTTTTAAAATATATTTTTGCTATACTGCTATAACAAATAAATTAATAGAATTTTTTTTAACAAAAATCTTGGCAGTTTAATATTTTCAATTAATTTTCTTCCACAAGTTAATATTAATGAACTAATGCTCATGGAAATGTTACAAAGCTCCAGTACCAATTAAAACCAGTTCATGATGATATATAAGACACAAAAACAGTTTACTTAGCCTTCTTGACTCTAATACCTTGCAGAAAAGTCTTGGATCCAAACGTGTCAGCTTTGGAGGCATGTACTTTTTGTACATATTATATAGCTCATGGAATGAGGCTCGTGAAGGGAAGCCACCTTGCATCAAATCCAAAACGGATACCATGCCTAGAGTTAACAGACATACAAATATATGTCACAAAGGAAATCAAGTGGACACTTAATTTCTCTCTGTGCTTTGGGAAAAGTGTAAAAAACCTAATACTAGTTGAAGCAAAATATATACAACCATGTTAGAGCTTCATCTTGAAACACAGTGACCGGTTGAAATTCACCTAAGGACATTCATGCTGGGTCTTCTCTGTCCTTGTCTGACATGTTAGCCATAATACTACCCATGGTCCTAAATTCTGTGCATTTGTCCAAGCTTACCTCTCAGTCAAACTGTATAGGAAGGATGATGGGACAATGTTTACCATCATTTTCTAAGGCAGAGCTTCTTAATCTGTTACCCTAGAGATGTTTTGGACTTCATCTTCCTGAATCCCTAAACACTGATCATTGTGACTAGGCCCTCTGGGAACCGGGAACTGAAGTCCTAAACAAGTAGAGGGCCAAAAGTAGAAAACCACTTCTCATGGGCATTTCCACCAACATCTATTTTTATTCAACACCTATTTTTATTCATTTATTATACCCTACATTTTCCCAATCTGAGATTTAAGTTGGTTTACAACTGCTAGAACAAACCAAAACTTACCTTATATAAAAGTTTAAATGTAATTAAATGTTATTAATAATCAATAAAATTAAAACCAATTTAAAACATAGCTATTCAAGAAACATTAATAGAGGATACAGCAAATTATGCAAGTCCTGTTTCTCTTCAAAAATCAAGTCTTCAAAGGCCTGAGAAAACAAAAGAATTCTTCACCTGACTGCAGAAACACAGCAGGGAAGGTGCCAGTCTCCCCTTTCAAAGAAGGAACCTCCAGGACCTGGGAACAGGCTCACAGAAGGACCTGTCCCATGTGCCCACCAGATGTACCTGTGAAGGTTGTGGGACAGAGAGAAAGGTCTTCCCAGAAGATATTAAATCATAGGCAGGCTCATATAGGGAGACATGGTCCTTCAGAAAACCTGGATCTCTGACTTCTTGAAACAACTCTGTTTGTCGGCTCTTTGCAGATGCAATTGTGGCATAGAAATCTGTTTTTGCTGCCTGTATTACCTCAGAGTCAGCCTTCAGACAGGCTCCAGGCTAACCTTCTATCGGATCTGTTCCAAGTCTTCTGCCAATACTGTTCTACTTACTGTCGCATATGAACAGAACTACTCAAAAACGAGTTCCTCATATTGCAAAAACACATCATCATTCCTACAATCGATAAAACTACAGCAGCAGAAAGACCCAACAAGCTACAGATGCTCAGTCTGATATCTAAGTGACACACATCCAACATAAGCAGTTTCTCTGACAAAGCCACCCCAAAGAGTGAGGAATAAGGGATCAAGAAACTGAATATAAGCCCAAACTAGTGAGAATGATGACTGAATTTAAAGCTTTTCCCCAAGAAGGAAATCTGTAGATAAAGACCAGAATCTTATAGAGTCAAACCACTCACACAGTGGCCCACAGCATGAATGTGTTGACATTTTTGCTACTGCACAATGAGGTACCCAAGACCTCATTTTCTGACTAGAATTAGTGTCTTTCAAATGAGGCTTGGCGTGGGCACAACAGCAAACAGTTGTGATCTTGCATCACAACACTGACAGGGTTTTCTATTCCATCTTCCAGATCTTGGCCAAAATTGGAACCAGGTTACCTCTGGAGTGCTTGGCACAGGTAGAAAGTAGAGCAACTACCAAATAACCAAATACTTTAGCCTCCTAAGTGGCACCTCAAATGAAAGTACCTCTTTCCTGTTAAGGTCTCTCTTCAGAATAGCTTTTAATAAAAAAGAGCATATACATGTTTGTACATGAGCCTATTGTGTATCTGTGTAACCACACTTAGTATTTTCTTTTTTAAAATACAGTGAAGGTTCTCAGTTCATTGTGTGGTACAATATATACAATTTAGATTTTTCTGCTTGGAGTTCTGAAACGTTAATTGATATGAGAAATCACAAATAAATATAAAACGTGCATTCCACTTTGCAGCTAACAGTTCTTTCAAGGGAAAAAAAACCAAAAGCCATGACATGCATTGTTATATTTATTCTTGGAGACATTCACGCTATTCTCATTTCTCTTTCTCTCTTTTTCCCTCCCTCCCTCTCATGCACACAATCCCTACATTAGTAAGGTTTTCATTTTTAACATCTTTAAACTTTAAACAAGATTTTTCTCTATCTTTTTAAAATAAGATTGTTTCTCATCCAGAAGAGGTCTGTAAAACAAAACCATGACTCATGAGTTACACAGAAATAAGGAGCTTCATCGCTTCTCCCACCTCTTTCACATTACCGCCAAAAGCAATCAGCCTTCAGATTATCAGCCAAAAATGGTGTCAATAGAATCCTAATTAAAGCAAAGTTGTTACGCGTTGCTAAATTAAACTCTAAATGTAACTTAACATGACAAGCATTAGGAACATTTGCCAAGATGAACCAGATGCTTAAAGCCTCGGGGCCCACCAATATGCTAAAATTACCAGGAAATTAAGAGACAAGCCAAGGTGGCAGCTAACGGAAACAAGAAATAAGGCTTATTTCAGGAAGTATCTGGTGCCAAATTGGTTCTGTGATCCAAATTTTCTGATAGTCATCTGAATCTCCATTTGTTCTCTCTGTGGCAGGCATTTTTAAATGACATGTACCCCTAGGACAGTCATCTGACAAAGGCTGTGAGAATACATCACCACAGATGGACCAAGCAATCCTAATCCCCACACTTGACACACCAGCTAAAAGAAGGGTCGGATGGCCTGGAGGACATGTCCCACCAATAAAGAGGAGTTCTCGCGGGGCAAGGGGTTCTATCCTTCCATGGAACTCAAATCCCCCCATGGAAAATCCCCACGGGTGGTAGAATATGGGCTTGACATAACAAAGCACCACAACAGTTAGTATGAGCTCTGTTTGGATCCACTCGATTAAAAAAAACCAAGACACTCAGTTCACCTTGAGAGGCAGGGCTGCCTTGTCCATTAGGCACATTAGGCATAGTGCATAAGCCCTATAAAAATTTTAGGGCCTATGAAAACATCCCTAGTGGTATGTCAAGGCAAGGCGGAGAGGTGCCTACAAGAGTGCCCAGGGCCTACACGCAGCCCTGTTGAGAGGGGGCTGGGATCAGACCCTACAGTTCCTACTAATAGTGAATAATTTGTTAAACCTTAATTAGCCAATCTAATTCATTGTTAGCAACATTTTCAACATTTCACTAATGTTAAACAACAGTGGTGTTGCTTGTGCTTAACAATGGTTCATGTTACTACAATTCACTACTGGCCATTTTTTACCATTTTAATTTGAGGGGGGGGGATGTTAATTTTAACAAGTTAACTAATTAACCAAAAAGGCTTTTAAAATCTCAACAGTTTAATATTAATGGTTCATTTTTTAACAGTCTAACTTCAACGTGTTGGTGCTAATAATACTGATGTTTCCAAGCTGGACCCCAGGGCCAGAGTTAAACCTCTTCCTCACTGCTTCCAGCTTTGGGAAGAATTAAATTAAGAGATCTGTTGGTCTAGAATGCCCAACAGAACCATTGTCCCTCATGTCTTCTGCCCTGCTAACATGAGCCTGAAGACCTTGGGATGAGGCAACAGGTCAACTTTACTCTTCGCCACTTAGAAGAGGCTGCAATCCTACACACCAGCAGTGGGCAAAGTGAATGCTGCTTCATTCAACCCCCAGGGCCATTTTTGAGAGACCCTGGAGAACTTCATCCACACCCCACCGCTGGAAAACACAAAAGGTCCCAAATGCCCTTCAGACTTCTGGTCACTTTCTGTTTTGAAAAAGGGCCTCTCCCGGGCCTAAAATGGACCAGACGGGCCAAAAACAAAAGTAAAACACCTCCAATATCCCCTAGCGAGCCCTGTGGGGCATTTAGGAACATTTTAATTTTTTTGCAGTGTGGGATGTGGAGGATGCAGCTCCCCCAAGTTCTTATGGAGGCTAATGCCGCCCCCTAGCCTCCTTCAGTTGCCCAATCTGGTATATACAGGTATCTGGGAGCGAGTTTCATCGAAATGATGCAGATCTTGGGACACCGAGTGGATCGCAGGTGGAAGGGAAAACCTGTCCTATCATTGTTGTCTGTTCCATTGGCAGACGAGTGTTGTTGGAAAAAAATCATTATTTTTATTTTTTTTAAAAAGGAAAAGCAGATGGGGAGGGAAAGTACCTTACTATATTTAGCATTACTTTTTTTTTCCCAGAGAAATTATTGGCAGTGGAGCATACAAGAATATGTTACCCTTGATTTTGTTTTAGGGTGAATATCTTGCAAACTATTTCTAATTAAATCTTTATTTCACATGAATCGTAGTAAATTAGTGTACTGTAGTACACTCTTATATCAATACAACTTCTAAGAATCCTGACATTGATCTCTCAGTGAATTCTTGGGAGGCCAGGAAGAGACATGGAATAAATTCATGTCACCTTCTTTTTAAAGGAGCTATGGAGTAGCCAGAATGAGCCAAGCAGGACTTGCAGTGTCTACCTCTCTATTACCCCACAGTACCTCCCTACAAACAACGTTCACTGCTTTGGGTCCCTGAAATACCAGCGTACCATTGAAGACTTTACGGGATGTACTGACACCTTAGGTTATCTAATTCAGATTAGACTAGCAGTGGAAATAGTGCGGACCACAGGCTATTTCCGGGCCCCAAGGCCATTTTTGTGCCTGGGCTTAAAAAAATTGATCCCAAATGCATTCTAGGGGGTGTGGGGGGAATTTTTGCCACATTCCACATCCCTGATACCAATTTAATTGAGGAGAAGCCTTTTTAAGAAACAGAAAGTGAACAGAAAATAACTTCTGCTCACTTCCTGTTTTTAAAAATATGCTTCTCATGGGCCCAAAGGAAAGCCAAGATAAAAATGCCCCAAATGCCCCTAAAGGGCATCTAGGGCAAACATTTACAAAGTTTTCAAGGCATATCTACACACATCCACAAAGTTTTCAAGACATCAGTTACCTCAGTGCTTTTTATAAAGTGACGGCACAATGATGCCACTACACGGAAGACAGATAACTGCTGTGCAATAATTAATGCAGGATTCAGTATTTGCAAAAAGGAGGAAGACAATATAAGAAGATTTAAAAGACCTCCAGTGGCGATTTTGTGATGCTCCCTTTTTAATTAGATAATGCATTTATGTTCAGAAACTGGCATTTAAATTTCTTCTTCACTGCAGGCACTAATTTCTGAAACACACAGAATGCTCAGCATTCTCCCCCTCTCATTCTCTCTCTCTTTCTTTTTTTCACTCTGAAATAGATTTAAGTGGCTTCCATTCATTTAAAATTCTGTTAACAAAGATTCAATACTGTCTGCTGCTTACTGTTATGCACAGTAATCCCACTGCACTGACAGAGCACTGAAAAAAATTAATCATATTTCTCTAATCAAGAAATGCTTCTTGAAAGCACTGTTCCTTCAACTCTGCACAAATCTTTTTCGTGCCCATGACAATAGTGCAATTGGAACTCTGAGTAAGACGCATCAAATTACCTGAACACTGGAGCTGAGAAAGGATTTGGGCGCCTTCAAAATGGTGACTTGTCATCTTTAAATTAGGCTTGATACAGCGAATGAAGCTAGAACCCTATTGGAAAAACAGCAGGTTGGCATCATCAGAAAAATATCTGTGAATCATTTCAAAGTAAAACCATAGATTATGCAGTTTCGGGTTCTTCTCTCTTCCTAGCCTTTCTCAGCATCCTGGCAACTGATCTTTGAGGCTCAAGCTCTCTATTAAATTCATTAACTGTCCACCAAACGAAGAAAGACAGTTTTAAAAAAAACTTTTTTAGTCAAAGCCTTGCAATCTTGCTACATGCTATCAGAAGAGGCAGTTTGTGATGAGCTGGCAACATTTCAGAAGCCATGAAACTGCATCCAAAAAGGCCAATAATTGTTCATTCATCAAGGCTGCATTTAATAAAACATGAATTGAGAAGTCTGGGTGAAAGGTCTTCCTGAAGGGCTCTCAAATTGGCTTATAATGATGTACAATTTATGAGCCAGAAACATCTACACACTTATTCCAAACATCCTTAAGGACTAAATTTTAAAAAAAGACAAACTAAGCTGCTGTAACTGAACAACTTTTGTCAAAATACAATCCAAAATTCTGAGGAACATTTATTCCTCCTCTAGAATATCAGCTTTCTCCTTGCAGTGTTTCCATCTGATTTTGAAGTGCGCATTATGCCTAGGAAAAAGAGGCAGACAAATACTTAAAACCAGAGCCTGTAAGTTCCCTGCATTTGTTCATCATTATTAGAAAAGCATTCAACAGGCCTGTCTGTGCTGTTTCAGAGACACTTGGAGTGGCTGATTCAATCAAGCCACTTTGGGTCAGTGTCTGAAAAAGCAGTAGGTCACTCTGAACTATCTATTACTCCAAACCCAGCAGAGAATTAGAAGCACTAGGGCACAGGTATTTCTAAAACATTCTCTCTCTCTTTCTCTCTCTCTCTCTCTCTCTCTCTCTCACACACACACACACACACTCCTGGCCCATGGCTTGCCTGCTCACATAATGCCATGGCTCCCTTTCCAAAGGAAGAGGGTATTTTTGCAACCTCTTCCTTATTGAGGCAAAACGAAAATAGTTGACTGTTTTTCCCACCTTGGCAGAAGTCAGGCAATGAGGGGATTTTCAGACATGTGGTATCTGCCCCCATCCCTCTGTGGAGCTTCCCACTTTGATTTTTCTGGGGCATTCCTGGTAGAAAAACATATTTTCCCAGCAACATGGCTCCCTTTTGTGGCAGCACAGGGTAGGCGAAGGTGCAGATGTTAAGTCTGGACTTCCCTAAGGACATCATGTGAAGAGGGATTTGTCCATGTCCCTGCAGCCACTGCATGGCTTATCTGCTCACATAAATGAGCTGAGCTGGCAACTGCCTTCCACTGTA
The DNA here is from genome assembly GCA_030412105.1 of Cyclura pinguis. Lineage (NCBI taxonomy): Eukaryota > Metazoa > Chordata > Lepidosauria > Squamata > Iguanidae > Cyclura > Cyclura pinguis. The sequence continues at coordinate 129,311,339 of CM059599.1, forward strand.
GAAAATTAACTGTAGAAAATACTTCAATTAATGCCTGGAGAATCTGGAATTCAGAATGAAGGCCAGGTTTACCATGAAGCAAAATGAAGCAGCCACCTCAGGCAGCAGGGTTTGGGGTGCTGTGAGCAAGTATCACCTTTTTATGAGTTCATTTTGTTAGTTATTTAGGGAGAGGGTGGGGAGAGCTGTTTGTGGAGTTTTCTATCTCAAGAACCAAACTAACTAGAATGGCCAAGAATATTGTGCATCTTGAACCATGGACACATGAACTTACTTTATTAAAAAACCAAGCATTTTGAAAAATGGGCTATATAGAAAGAATCCAGTGCATTCAGGGAGTCATTGCTCCCCCAGCAAAATGGTACAATTGATTCACAAAGTGGTTATTCTATTATTATTAAAAAGTGTTGAGTCTAAATTTAGCTATAACATGGATCAAAGAAACTCCACGCCATAGGAAAGAGCAACTCATCTTTCTACAATGTGCAGTTTGCAAAACACTGTTCCTGCAGTCAGCAACTTGAAAGTTATAACAGATTTAGAGGTGAAGTACAGATAAATGTGAGGTCACCAAAAAAGGCACCAAATTGGCAGTAATATTTACTTACAGTACTACGAAGCTTTTCCAGCAGCAGGTTTAGCTGAGTCTGTAAAAGCAAAAGTATCTGCATCCATAAGGAGAACCCCAAATTATGAACACAACAGGACACATCACTATTTATGTGCATCACTCAGTACAAGGTCTCTCCAACACACAAGAAGTTACATAAATGGAAGTGCAAAGGCAAACATGCATGGAAGATCTGAACTGCCTTAGGAATGTCAAAAGTTTTGCTTACTGCTCTTGTCTGAACTACTCTGGCAATAAAGAGAATTAAGTTAATAGCTTTGAGGTGATACTGCATGTGAAACACAACATAGTGTACTGGTTAGAGTGTTCAACTAGGACAAGGTTGACTTGGGTACATTTTTTTTTACTCTGCTGTGAAATTCAGTGACTTTGGTCTAGTCACTGTGTCCCAACCTAACCTTTGCCTCACAGGGTTGTTGAAAAGATAAAAATGTTAAGGAGGATTATCATCATGAGCTTTCTAGAGGAAAAGTGGACTACAATCTAACTAATAAATTAATAAATAATATGTGTTCCAGAAAGAAAGTTTGGCATGGGAAAGCTAAAGCCTAGTATGACTAAACCAGAAAGTTCATCATATGACAAAGCTACAGCTGGGAAATGTATGGGGGGTAAAGCTTATTTATTCTGCAAGGCATCTGAGAAGAACTGAGATTTTAATGTTTCTGCTGTCAATTCTAAATTTTGGAAATGGGAAGTTCTACTGAATTGGCTTTTCTCTCAGTGGTTATGTACTGTTCCCAACGTTAAGTTTTAAAGTCTGTAGTTAACATGATCAATAGCAGAGAAAACTCAGTGAATGCTGTAAATATATACATATATATATATATCTTTCTCTATATGCAGAGAGGGCCCCACCACCACTACAAGGGAACATTCAAATATTTGGTTGTCTGTCTGTTCAGCCTGACATTCTACAGTTCAGGAACCATTTTGCCATACGGAGAGCTTAAATGGCTAGTCTAAGCCTCAACCAAACAGACCTTGTGGAGTAACTGAACCTCCTCACGTAAGTATCTTTCAATGACTATGTCCCATTAGTTTACTGTTGGCTGCATGGATTCTTAATCCCATAATTGTTAATATGTTTTCAAGTAGGAACCTTTCCCAGCCCTTCTTGGAGATGCCAGAGATTGAACTTGGAACCACTTTGCATGGTAGGCAGGTGCTCTGCCATGGAAATAAATCCTCTGAAAATACTTATTCATGCTACATAGTACAAGGACTGATGAAAAAAAAATCAGTACAGGAATAAATGCCCTGCTGTAGAATAGAGATATTTTTCTCAATGTTACATGACGCAGAACTGATACACAGGAAATAAAGGGGTCTGACTGAACATTATGGCAATTTGATAAATAATGAGTCCACGAAGGTGATACATTTACCTGCAGCCCTTGGTTTTGCCTTTGCCTGCTTTTCCTCTCAACTTCCCTATAGCTCCCTCCAGCCATCCTGAGCTGGTAAAAGCCAACTAAAATAAAAACTGATGAATGGGGAAAGGAAGCAGAAAAACAGAGAAGGCTTAACATATGAAGAACAGAAGGCACAGAGGTCAGATTTATAGCTAAATACAAAAGGAAAAATTAGGAAAAGTATCAGATAGTGCAGTTAGCTAGGAAGAAAAGAGAAAGGGGGTAACCAGAACCCAAGGAAAGTTTTGTTTCAGTCAAAACCATTAATATCTTTACTGAGTTTAGAACAAAATGACAGTATTTTACATTGACAGATAACCAACATTACTCTCTCAGTGATACATCCACAGTTCATCAACTGAGGAGCTCACTTTAAAAAACTCTAATTGTACAAGAGAAAACAAAGCTCTTGGACGTACAACTTTCCCATTTAGGTGAGGTAAAAATAAAACTACTTCTGTTTAATACAGATTCTATCATTTAGATATTAACCAATATAGATGACTGGTGGACAGCTATTCAGTCCCAGTGCAACATGCAAAGCATTCATGACTGATGACAATTTTGTCTGCTATAGCCCAAGGCTAGGCTGCATGACAAGACAGTGGTGGAAATGTGCAAAAGTACGTGACAGAAAAGTCCACCAAGAAGTCCCACCAAAAATATTTAAAGGACTGATTAAAAAGACAAGGAAATGCTGCTCAAATTGTGCATAGGCCATAAAAAAAGACCAAGGGATAGTGGTGAATCAAAGGGTCAGAAAGCCAATCACTAGAGCTCTCACAAACTGATCTGAAGCTGGAACACACGCAAAAAAGGAAAAATTGCCCCAGAAGAACAGGGATCCAATCCCTAATATCCTGCATGACATGGGAGAATGTTGTTTGAACGTCAAGGAACGGTAGAGGCACTGAAGACACAGTTCCCCTTCAATACTGCAAAATTCAGAGTACATGAGGTATGCCAACCCAATCACAAAGCTGTTTACGGCTGCAATTTTGAGCCTCAAGACTAAAAAAATAAATTTCACTGTAATCAGCTGGAGTTGCTTTTAAGTAAACATGTTTAAGGGAGGGTCTGGCCAGAGGAAGACCTGAAAGCAAGCCTACTACATTAATTCCTATATTTACAATTCCATTGTACTGATACAAAAGAGGAGGAAAGCAGCTGTGTAAAATTGGTATGTTCTCCACGCTCATACCTTGAATTTGTTTCCCACGCTGATGAAACTGAGCTTTCCTGCTTTTTGCTTATGGTCCTTGTTGTTATTAGTGTTGGATTCAAACAGCTGCCGAACAAATTTATCTTTGGATTCACATATAAGAGACTCCAGGGACATATGTAGAGCATCATTGTTCTTCTCCACAAACTGGGTCTGAGGAAAATAAAGCATTAGTTATGAAGGAGGGAGAACTCACACACATCTGCTCCATCACCTGAACAAGCAATAACTTGCCATTACACTCGCATGTATGAATAAACACAAAACCAAAATCTCTCCTGCATGTCCAATGCAATGCTTTTCAAAAGAGGTAAGTTAACAAATTCACTGTGAGTTTTTAATACAATTAGAGCGCACGGAAACCTAATACACAAATGTATAAAGCCACCCCGACAGCATACAAACTTTGCCTTCATTCAAATGTACACTCATCCCTCTAGCTTAACAATCTCATTAGCCCCGATTTTTAAAAAAAAAATTAAGTTGTGCTAGCTATTGCATAACAGCACCCAGTGACAAATGTATACAAAATTAATCTTTGAAAAGTTGCATTTAAGATGAATTTAAAAGAACAGCCCACTAAGTTAGATATTCTACACTCTTATGATCTCAAATCACCTGATGACTAATTCTAGACAAACTTCAACAGATTTAACCCACTTCTGACTGGCCTGCACACAAGGATTTGGCCATATCTTATCAAATGATTTTGTCCTAAGGACCCAGAAGATAAAGAATTCTTCTCTCCTGAAACCAGTACCATGAAATGATCTTTTTCATGGAATAGTAGACAGACCATGAATTTGAAGTTCAGTTCTTCAATATACTACTCTTCCTGACAGCCAGAAAAAGAAAAGGAATTGCTCATAATGGTCAAAAGCAGGATATTTCAGAAAATAAGTGAGAAGCTGGGGTTGAAAACAAGATAAAAGTATCTTAATGAACAGGGTGATCTTCTCAAAGTCATAGCCCTCATGAATGAATCATAAGGTCACCACCAAACCACTAGGTAAGGAACACTTTTCCCATGATACTAGAAAGTAACGTAGAATTTCACTGCATTGATAATTAGTAATCCTCTCTTTATTGGCCAGGCCAAGCTAGCCATCCTCAAAAAACAGGACTTGCTCCCAGAACTTTGCTGCTAGAAAAAGCCCCTTTCCAGTACAACCTCTTCAGCACTGAAATCATCAGGTTAAGCAGAAGTTAGGATCCAGAGAGCACAGGACCTTCTCTATGGTGGCACCCTGCTTCGTCATGATCAATGCTATTCCCTTTCAATATTATGAACATAATAGAAGCCTTTACTTTCACAAGGCTTTAATGTTTTACTGCTGTTTTACTTGCTTTGAGATGCAATACTTGCATCTTACTACTTGAAATAATTTCCAGAAGGGAGACTACAGCCTTTGTCATGAATATTTGAATGTGATTATTTGAATGGATTTTGTTTTAACATTTGAAGGTTGCTCGGATAAAATGAAGTACAAGATTAAAATGTTAAAATAAAAGCTTGTAATATTGTTTGACAAAATCAAATAAATTCAGCAATAAGTTTTATGAAAACATAATATACTTGGACTTTCACTATGCAGCTAAATATACTTTATCTGCTCAGCTACAACCACAATAATCTACCACTTAGGTTTACTATTTAAAAATCAATACAGAACATGTACAAAGAAAATCACGTCTCATTTACCGTCTCATAGCATACTGCTCCTGCAAAATGTCTCACAATAAAGCCCTCATCATCTCGGATATTTCTGTGAACAGCCAATTTAGACTTTCTGGGTATCTGAAAAGTAGAAGAAAGCTTCAAATTCAGGCTATACAGAACTACAAATAAAACAGCTAATCCAAACCTCCTATTTCTTATGGCTCCCACAGCTTAAGACACAATATTTAACATGTAAACTCCCAGTAGAGATTCACTTTGCTAGATCGTTGTGGCACGTCCTGATGGAAATTTTATTTTTTGGATTTCAGCTCCCAGAAGCCCTCAGCTAGAATTGTCAGCATTCATCTTCATATATAAGATATATTACTTTCTTCTTTATTTAAAGTATTTCTTTCCTGCCTTACATCACATATTGCAAAATCACATAAAGAAGTGAAAACAATTTAAAAGAAAAATAATTTAAGTAGGCTAAAAATATATTAAACACATTAACAAGCTGAACCAGGTTTAAAAACTTAACACAGCTCAAAATCATGAAAGCATTTTGGAGCAAACAAAGGAAAGCCCCTCTTGGGCTTAAATTGGCCAGAGAAGGGCAAAAATATGTCAAAATGCCCCCATGCCCTTAGAGCAGGGATTTCCAAAAGGTGTGCCACGACACATTAGTGTGTCACCTGAAGTGTGTAAGTGTGTCACCTACTATCCTGGAACTGTATGTTATCATTTATGAATCATATATTTTTAAAAATATATGAAAGGTTTTCATGAGATATGTTATATCCCCATACATTTTGTTATTATAATTTATGTATATGTCTGTGTCTCTCATAAGGGGTTAGTTTAACCTCCAGTTTGCTAGTAAAACTGAATTATTGTGTGGCGAAATGATGCATGTCTAAAAAGTGTGTCACCAACATGAAAAGTTTGGAAAGTTCTGCCTTAGAGGACATTTGGAGGGGTGTGCATTTTTTTAACTCATGGGGAGTTCTGGGGACCACAAAAATGGCTTTTGGGCCACATTTTGCTCACCTTTGGTCTAGGACATTGGGGGGCTTCTAAGATGGTTTCAGCAGCCCCCAAAGGGTACCCCATATGCACTATCCCCACCCCACCTTACCATGATCACTACTCATGTCCGGTAGCACATTGACCAATGGCACGACCACTCCCAAGATCTCTAACCAGGAGTGTGTGGTTTTATGATGGCAGACAATCACACTACCATGCTAACCCACCATGGGTTGCACCCTCCTGATGACTGGTTTTTACTTTTAAAAACTGTTCTTATGCTGATGCGCTTCAGCACCTAAAATGAAATTTTTAAGCTGCTCCTGCCACACTACCATGGAATTTCAGCATGTGGTGTGGCAGAACGCAGCAAAGGACCTATGTATTCCTACTTTCTCCTAAATCAGATGGGTTGTGTATATCCACCTGCAGAGCCCACCAGTTATGCAAAATGATACCACTGTCTAAAGATTTCACTCATTTCAGAAACTTAATCCCAACTAAGGCATGTGAAGCACCAGTTTGAGGTATTTTGTGGCCTCAGGAAAAGGACAAGACTGCCAGCCTGTCCTTGAGTCGTGTGCAGAAGCCGACGGGACTAGCAATAAGATAGCATTCTCCCACCACACCTGAGATAGTGAGGACCTCTCACACCAGCCTCCCAGCCCCTATCTCTTGAGGCCACCATTTCACTCTGCTTCACGGTTTGGCCAGCTTCTGGACATGCGACTTCATCATGTCAGCAGCACAGTAATAAGAAATGTGAAAAGTTGTTGCTTTTGCAATACCCCTGCTAATCCTAACTTACTGAATTATCACATCACATCACAATACAAAACCCAAGCGCATAGACATGTAGAGCGATGTCCTGAGCAAATGAGACCACGTTTTGTTACATCTGAGAACACACACACACAGACACACACACACAGACACACAGAGAGAGAGAACACACACATACTAAGAGAAAAATGTGAAATTGGCTAGTTGGGAACTACCCAATTTCAATAACAAAAATAAACCTACTGAGAGTCTGAAGTGGTCTTTGTGTTTCTGGTGGACCATTGATGTAAAGTGCTGATCACTCGGCTGGGGAAGACGATTTTCTTCATCCAAGATATCGAGAATGCCTATTAATTTCCCTTCTATTAAATCTGTTTGCAAGACAAAAGACAGATAGTCAGCATATGACAAACACTTAACAAACAATACAAAACTCACGCCAGTTTCAGAAATAGAACTTCTCAAAGAGTTCTACAGAAGGTTCACACTACTATTAACTAGTATATCAAGCTATGTAGTAGCAAATGTCTGCACCTTAAACAGGATTTCTCTATTGCAGTGATTCTTAACCTCTATTTTACCAGGGACCCTCTGTAAATACAATTTGTTGTGGGGGACCCCTAAGACTTAACTCAAGATTTAAATATTTCAATTTAGATTAAGATATTTGAATATTTATGTAAATGTTCAAATATTTGTTTTTTTATGGCTTCTGGAGACTAGGATTCAAATCCCTGCTCAGACACCGGGTGGCTTTGGGTAAGTCACATTCTCTCAGCCACAGACGAAGGCAAAGGTAAACCCCCTCTGAACAAATCTTGTCCAAAAAAACCAACAACCCTGTCCCTGTGATAGGCTTACCTTAGGGTTGCCATAAGTCAGAAGTGACTTGAAGGCACACAAGCAACAAAGTGCCACTGACAGGAAGAGATTCTTTCTAGCCATCACATCTCTCCCCTTTGAAAACTAACAGATGGTGACCCTAACACAAACTTACCACGGGGGTTTTCTTGGCAAGATTTGTTGCCCTTGCCTTTCTCTGAGGCTGGGAGAATGTGACTTGCCTGAGGTCACCCAGTGGGTTTCCATGGCCAAGTGGGGATTCAAACTCTGGTCTCTAGAGTCATAGTTTGGGTGAGCATATAAGCCTGCCACCATGTCCCTTTCGTCAGGGACATGGCAGTGTGGTGGGAGGTTTCCAAAAGTGCTCCCTCATTTGCAAGCAAATTATTAAAAAAATATAAGCAGTATCCCAGTCTTCAACATGCATACCTATACAGTCTTGGTTATCTACATAGTGAACTTCATTGACACCTAAACCTTCTTTCTGGTAGAGTTCTTGTTCCTGAAAGAGAAACAAAAATGTGACACTGGGAAAATTTTGCTTAACTGCCCATTTTCACAATCTTTGGGTGTTGACAGGAACAGCACACACTAGTACCAGCACTACCATTGTTTCTGGGTTGGCTATCTTGTTTCCAGTCAAACTGATCATCCTATGTAACACTAATGGTCTTCAGGGGCCTTTGTTGCTGCGTTGCTAATTTTGAGTAATTTTTAAATGACAACACAAAAACATCTGAAAAACTATGAAAAACTGGGAATGTGCTCTGGCATCAAGATAAAAACTTTTACATTATAACAACATATTGTAAATCTGGCATGTTATACTTTAGACTTGATTAAATAAATACATTTTATGTACTATTGATCTAAGGAGCCTGATGACCCATGTGGTGGTGACGAAATGCCTTGTGCTACCATTTTACTACAGTAAATTTGTTATTACAAATTAATATATATTTGCCATTTGTGAACAAGTAAGAGCAAGAAATCAGTGAAGGTTTTTTGAACTGACTCCGCAATCCTGATACTATCATAATCACCATCATCATCCCTGCACTCCCATCCTCACTTCAGTTTCACTGTATACCATGTGTAACTGAAAATAACTTTGGACTATCAGTGATTCAGCTTCTACCCAAGAATCCAGAAATCAATGAGACATTGTCAGGTCCAATAGTAGTAAGAAAGACCTCGTCTTTCAGTTTTCAGTGATTTTGACCTTTAGGGTGGTATAGAATCATAGAAATGCAGAGTTGGAAGAGACCACAGGGGCCATCCAGTCCAACCCCCTGCCATGCAGGAATACCCTCAAAGCACTCCAAACAGATGGCCATCCAGCCTCTGCTTAAAAACCTCCAAAGAAGGAGACTCCACTACACTCCGAGGCAGCATATTCCACTGCCGGACAGCCCTGACCGTCAGGAAGTTCTTCCTGAGGTTCAGATGGAATCTCCTTTCCTGCAGCTTGAATCCATTGCTCCTTTTCCTGGTCTCTGGGGCAGCAGAAAACAAGCCCACTCCCTCCTCTACATGGCATCCCTTCAAATATTTAAACATGGTTATAAAAGGACTCTTCACTTTCCAGACATGGTTGTCCTTTATTTTTCTGGTTCACAGTCCAACAACAACCCAAATACTCTAAAAACATTAGATCCTGTTTGATCCCAAAAGCTAAGCAGGATGGACTCTGGTTAGTCCTTGGATGGGAGACCACCAACCAATGTCAGCTGCTGTAGGCTATGTTTCAGAGGAAAGAATTGGCAAAAGCACCTTTGATTATTCCTTGCCTAAGAAACTTCTGTGAAGTTCATGGGGTCACCGTAAGTCAACAGGTGACCTGAAGGCACACAGACACACATTTCAAACTCTCATCTCATATGCTTTACTTTTTTTTTTTTCCTGCTAGATGAATATTAGGTATGTTGAAGAATTTTGACCTTGCCTGATTGCTAGAAATTCTATTAAGGCTGCTCTTCTTCAAACAATTCCATAATTTTAGTCTGATTAATAGCTGGCTCCCTTTTGCTAAATTTGAAACTGATGATTTTTTTAAAAAAAATACTGTCATTTCAAAGTTTTCCTTCAAAAGATTCATAGGAAAATAATGAAGTCAGTTCTAATATGACTCTTTTACATGTACAGTCTGCCCTTCACATTTGCGAGTTTCACTTTTGCGGATTTGATTATTCATGGATTGTTTGCTGTCACCCCTATGCCATTTTTAACAGGGACTGCAAGCCTTGTGAGACTAAGAAACTGTGAACAAGGCTTGTAAGCCCCTATTAAAAATGGTGTGGGGCAGCAGTGTAGGTGGTAGTAAGCTCCACCAGCCACCCACTTATGCTTTGTGAAGGAATCCACAGTGGGTTGAATATGGTGATCATATTTTCTTGTGTGTTAAACATCGTTTGGGAGGGCCTAGAGTTATTCACAATTTTTCCACATTCACGGGGGTCCTGCGCCCCTAACTGTAGCAAATGCGAAGGGATGACTGTGTTCATAAAAGGACTTATAGGACACTGCATAAGAACAAGAAATTATGCACATGAGGTATCTGTAACTTTGGATGATCAGACTTCATTTACTTAATACCATTTGTACTTAGTACCATTTGTATAAAACTCCTTAGAATCAGCTACAGGCAATATTCAGTAGATCACATCAAGACCTACATGGATCACAAAAGAAAACTCACAGAAGTTATTATTACAAAAAGTTGAAAGGGAATTATTGCAGTATTTTCCTGCATCAGTTGATTGCATAGTGTATTCTAAGTTAGATACCTCCTTCAGAATCCTCTCATTAAAGAACTGTTGCAGCTTCTCATTACAGTAGTTAATGCAGAACTGTTCAAAGCTGTTGTGTTCAAAATATTCTGTGAAACAAAGAGGTGAACAGCTTTAGAGTGGAAAAAGTTTGCAAAGTATGCTTACAATCATGATTTAGATTACCATGAGAAAACCCAGATTTAAATCAATTTAAATAATGTTTCACTGGGTTCATCTTCTCACATTCTTGATAAAATGCTACTAATTTGATCACGAAAATTTTCAACTCAGCACAGCAACATACAGCATCTGGGAGAGCATAGGTTCCGTAATTTCTTTAAAGATAACTTTCTTTTTATTAATTTAGAAAATTGTATTACATAATGTACTCATAATCTGTGTCAAGCTGCATCAGTACATTAAAATGCTAAGAAGTAAAACAGACACATGCATAACAACACTATGCCTAAATCCAATTTCAGTCCCAACTAGAACAGATCTATTGAATCAATGGAGGTTATACTTAAGCATATGTAAGTTTTGTTCAACAGATCTGCTCTTATTCAGACTAACGTCTGGACAGAAGTTACAGATTGTTAAATCAGCCTTAAATATTACATAAATGTTTATGTTTGCTATTGCAAGTGCATTGCCAGATGATGGCTGCCCTTAAAAACACATATGATATAGCCGTCATTCATCCATGGGCACATGTAAATCCTATGAGTTATTGGTTTGTCCCAGTAAGTGGGGAAACTCGAAAGAAGGGGCTTTACATGCTAGCCGAGTTCAGAAAGAGAAGGTAAGCTTGAGAAGAGATGAGCTGTAATTGTCAAGGATAAGAAGTAAGCCTTTTTTTTTTACACTGAATAAGAGCGTTAAGATTTTCATCCAAATGTGGCAATACAACTGAACAGAACAGGCTGAGGAGTCTTGTAACAAGGCCCTGTGCTTGTACTTCACTGGATGCTTGGAATTTTTGTGACAGCACACACGTGTCCAATTTAACATATAATTTGTTCTACTGTTGTTGAAACATATATACTAGGACTTAAATTGTGATTGTGTTTGCAATATTCAATTATAGCTGGCCCCACAGAACCCAGTAAGAGGTACATATGCAGGTGCTTTACACAGATTTTATATCAGGGAAAGCCCAAAAGAAGAGCAGAAAGGGATAGCAGACACAGAAGACACTAAGAAGCCAGACTGACCCTGACAGTAGTGGATCTTAAACTAGGCTCCAAAAGTCAAAGCTTAGACCACTGAGGCCACCATACCAAAGGGCCTAAAAGAACATCTGGGGAGCCACTATGCAACTGGGAAGATGGGAGCTGGGAAGCCATCACTTGGCTTTGCAGTGTTTCCTGACTGATAGATTTTAGAAGTGTAATATTGAAAAACGGGGACAGGGAGGGTGTTTGTAAGGTGTGGTGGGCTGGCAGCTACAAGTACTATGTTGCATGCCACAGCTTTACCTCCTCTCCACACATTTTTCTGAAGCACACTGGTGTATTCTGAATACATGGATATTCATACACACTCAGGAACTATGTACAGAATGTTCACTTTACTTTTCCTATCAAATGGTGGTTTCACAGCTCCCATAAAGGGCTCATACACATTCAGTTTCAATGTCAACACATACAAGAATAATGAATGTTCACTGACAAAATGCAGATACTTGATCACATCCTAGTGTACAGTCTGATGGAATGTGATACAGCAGCCATGGTGAAGGTAGGCAAATATGGGTCTAATTAAAACCTGGCTGGGAACTTCATCCACACCACTGTGAGTGGTATGACTGAAGAAAGGCAAAATGTAAAAGTAACAAACGAATAGAATCACAAACATACAAAGCACTCACCAAAACCTGCAATGTCCAGAACTCCAATAAAAAATGATGATGTCTCAAAAGGAAAGCACTGGTTTACCCTGTTTACCACATGATCAAAGAGGTGACTGTAGACAGTTTTTGCTAAAGCATCACGTGCATTGTTTGCCTGTTCTACTTTCAAAGGTACTCTGTGGAGAAAGAACATTCCTATTATTCTAAAGTACTTCTAGCGCACTTTAAAAACAACAAGAATTAAATGGATAATACATGAGTCATGTATGTAGTTTTACAAAAGTTTGGCAGAATACTACAGCTTCTATAGTGTTTTTTAAAGCCCACAAAAGAGAGGAAAAAGCAACAGTTTTGTGGAAAGGGATTCCACATGGGGAGTAACATGGGATTCCTTGCCTTGACAACCCTCCAACCTTTTCAACCAAGGTGGCAAACTAGAGCACACCAAGATCATCATTATAGTTTTAAAACAAACTCCCTTGTAAGATCACAGAATCAAGCAACAGTTCCTAGAATTCCCAAGCCAGCATGCCCATTTGGAGCAACTTTTCCCAGCCAGACACAGGGATATTTGGGGTCTTTGGATTAGACGGCTTGGGATCTTGATACCTGAGGCAGCGCCTTTCCCTGTATCTGCCTGCCTGAGAACTGAGGTCTACTGCAGGAACCCTCCTCTATGTCCAACCAGCAGGGGAAATATTTGCAGAAGGACATAGGAAAAGGCCTTCTCTGCAGCTGATACCCAAGTGGTGGAATGCCCTCCCCTTGGAAGTCGAACTGGTGCCAATGTTAGTATCATTTTGGCACCAAGTTAAAACCTGGCTTTTTATTAAAGCCTTTGGGCCTAACTGGTTTTACCCAGACTGCACACATGCTATGGTTGAACTGTTTTAAATTGTTTTAACTAGTCTTAAATTGTTTGGGTTTTAATTAATAAATCATTTAATATATATTTTAATATTTTAAAATTATTGTTATTGTTTTTATTCTAAGCTGCCTGAAATCTTTAGATGTAGGGCAAGACACAAATATTTTAATAAACCAACAAACAGATCTGATAATTGTGAAGATAAATGTGGAATGATTCACATGGCTTAAAGACTTGTGAGCTGAAAACTGTTGCACCATCATGAGGATTCACATTTACTTACCCCTACAGAGGTAGTTTGAACATTAAAAAATATCTTTACATAAGCTCAGCCTGCTTGGAAGTCCAACAGCAGTCCCTTGTACTAATACTACCTAAGTGAACATCCTCAAACACATACATATCCTCTTTTTAAGTTCCCGATAGTTTTATGAGAATGCTAATCAAATCCTGGACCTACACATTTCTCTTTTATGCACTATTCGGAAGAGCAGGAAGTAATGTACTAGTCACTTGCATAAATGGTGCAAAAGTAACTTTTTGGATTTCAACTCCCAGCACCCCTAGTCAGGTGGTCATGCTTGCTGGGAACTATAGTCCATAAAGTAACTTTTAGAGCCTCCAACTTGCACACTTTCTAGTTTCAATCTGTTAGTAATAGTAACAACTCTTACAACAATACAGATAGCTACTTCAGTGCTCTCTCCTTTGAAAAGGAAAATCTTATATCCATTCCAATAGGGAAACCATGAAATAGATCTGTTCAAAATTCCTGAAAATTCAAAATCCTGTACATACATGCTCACAGCTAGTATCATCACATTACACAAAGCCAAGAATATGTAGGGTGATAAGAAAGAAGGCACACAGAACTTCCCTAAAGGATTACAACAAACAGACGGGACAAGGATTGTGAGAACAGAAAAAGGTAACTGCTGCTTGTCATTAGCTACTTCTAAGTTCTGATGAAAGCTGTCAAGAGACATGTCCCTTTTATGAAAAACACATTCCCAACAGCAGCTCAACCTCAGTTTTATTACAACCATGCATGATGAGAATAGCAGACTAATAAACTACACACAGAAAGCAACTCAGCCATGGGGGCTGTTATGACTGCACCATCAACAAAAAAATTTTGATGAATAGTAATAAAATGAATAATATCAAAAACTGTAACTGTTATAATGGACAGTAACAAAAACCCTTTAAAAAATAATTTATTTCTCTGTCCCTTGCCTCTGTAAGGAGCTATAAGAGTTTATTTTAAAACAAATCACAAGAGAACAGTGGAAACAACCAAGCGGTGTACAGTGACTCTGAAATGTTTCAACTTAAGCCCTACCAGCAGAAAAGCACAATCCCATTTGAACTGATACTCTGACACTGTCCGAGAAAAGGATTAACCATTGAAGTCATGCCCTACATGTGTTGTTCTCTAGGTCAGCCCTGAGAGGAGGTGCAGAGAGCCTGCAGCGCAGTTTCCCAATGCTACATCATCCTGAGGGATAAAATGCCAGTTCCTCTCCTCTAGATGAATGCTTATGCTTGGTTAAAACATCATTTACAGACAAGCTTCAATCAAACAGCAACACTGTATGATTACTTGGAAATCTCCTGTAACTGCAAGTGATCCAGCAAGGAAGTAAAGACTGAGTTTATTAAGAATAACGGCAGCTATGTTACATTGGAGTGCAATTAGCCTTAATGTACAATCTCTTGATTTATCTTACGGTAATCGGTACTGACAGGAATCTTATCTTATAAATAGAGAGAAGGTTCCTTTACATTCCCCTTCTGATACGTTTAAGAGCTCAGCACACAGTAATCCTCACAGTTCATGTCACTTGCCAATCTTTTACATAAGACATTGTGTACACCATGATTTAGGTTTTAAAAAAAAAACAACTAAAATTGAAAATTAAAGGCATAGTCAGCAAGGAAGAGATTTATTCACACCTGCACTTAAGAAACAAGTACAGAAAGCTACTCAATAAAGTATACAATGCAGGACAACAATTTCAGAATGTAAAATTGTATATAGACTTAGCCCAATGAGTGTTTTGTATCTGATCAGAAAAAGTCAACATGGTGTGGTGGTTTGAGTGCTAGACCAGAGTTTGAACCCTTGCTCAGCAACAGAAACCCACTGGGTGACCCTGGACAAGTCACACTCTCTCAGCCTCAGAGGAAAGCAACAGCAAACTCCCTCTGAAGAAATCTGGCCTAGAAAACCCTGTGACAGTGTTGCCTCAGGGCAATCATCTGGTACCATCATGGGGAGGGATATGACACACATAGCTCAGATAGGACTTGAAGGCACATAACAACGACGACGTGATCAGAACAACTATCCGCCCTCTCCTTCACAAAAAAATCAGGTTGTCCTCTAACTGCACTGGATAATTGAAAAATTGTGCAGTTCTAGGTAGAAGACTTTACAGTTTAAAAATAATCTTAGTCTGGTTTCACTCCGAATCTCCAACTTCCCTACTACACAGCTCTTCAATTTGGAGTCTTATAATCCTGGTCACCTTTTCCATCCCAAATAATTACCCCATGCTCAGAGCCTGCTTATAACTGCTTCAGGTTCTGCTTCATAATTTGTCCTACTTCAATTGTAATTTTAACTGGACTTGTACACTTCTTGAAGAATTTTTTATTACTAGGTGGTTGGGGGAAAATGCATGAACTGCACAAAAAAATTCTCAGTTGTGCCCCTTCAGGCCATTTCTATGATGACACTAAGGTCAACCTATCACAAGGGTTTCTTGGAAAGATGTGTCGGGGGGGGGGTGCCTTCTGTGGAACCCGAAAGAGTGTGACTTACCCTAGGTGGACAAGTGGGGATGTGAACACTGGTCTCCAGAGTTCTAGTCTAACACTCACACCGCTATACCACACTGGCTCTCCTCATTTCTACCCTATTCCTAGCTTTAGATGTTATTATGTTGTTACCACCTCCCAATAGCCTGAGACAAACAGCTGATTATCAGGATATCTTGCTGCTTGTGGAAAAACATATTTCACTGCAAGTCAATCACTGCCCATCCCTCCCCTTTTGCTAATGTCACCAAGCAGCAATGCAGCTCCACATCTGCATTCCCACTGTCTTTTATCTCAGTGCTCTTCTAGGAGAATGGTGTGCTCTGACAACACTGAAGGCAACCAGCAAGAGACAGAGAATGAAATGGGACATAGCCCTAATTCAAATCTATTCCCTCTGTCTCCTGAATCTTACACAATAATTACACAAAGAGTCAATTTTCAGCTCCCCAAGCTCTTCTCTAAGAAGTCACTTGTTCATCCTGTCTTGATAGAAATCTGCAGTATTTCCTTACGCTTTCAGTGGGACAAATATAGACATTATAATTTTTCTTCCTGTTTTCAGTCATTTCAAGAGAAGACTGCTTGCATTTTCAACACAATATACTTTTTAGTGCCAGACTGAGAGGGAAATGTTTCTGCTCTCCATTGGAATAAAAATCTGCTCCCCTGTCCTCTCCAGAGTTAACTGCATGGATTCAGAAAGGCAACACTGACAACAGGCACACACCATGTCTGCAATGCATGATGTCAGAGGAATTTTATCCCTCCAACAGCCTAACGCAACACCTGAAATTTTCCATCAGAGAAAGCACACACTGCTGCACTACCAGCAATATATGGCTCTCCCATGTGTATTAAGGAACACTCCAGATGTCTTGCTTTGTGAGAAAGTGACATCTCTACATGAGGAAGTCCCCAGTTACACACCATGGGGATATTATTTATGGTTATAAGCTACAACAAGTCTTCAAATTATTACTACGGGAATTACCTACTGTGAGTTGTGATCTCCACTGTTCTGTTCTATCAACAAACACCGTATTGGTGGCTCCAGGCCTCTAACAGGATACAGTCATTAGCTATCAATTTCTAGTCATGTTGAGATATACATGCTGTTTGTTACTCCCCAAACTTCAACAGCAATGAATAACCCTACAGGGTTCTTATTACATGTTGCTTTTGGATTCCCAACTCAGACTTTCAATCTTGCATTATGGACCGCATCTGCAATCTCTTTCTTAAATGCTTAGGACCTCTTTTCTGGTACCATCACGGGGGCGGGGGGGATATGGCAGTCACAACTGTGTTAAAATCCTGCATTCTTCAATTGTTTTCAGTAGGCAGTTCTCAGTTTTGGAATTGCAATTTAAATAGTTCTGTTCATACGTACACTATGATAAACGTCTATCCTAGACTATGATCTGTGTCGTTTCACAGAGTCTTTCTCTCACTGAGGCCTGAACTGTTGCTGATCTTTGTCACAATGGAATATTAAATAGACAGAACTACATGGGGGTCTTTTGGAGATATTCCCATAAGTATGGATTACAAACATGTCTGAACAGTTAAAGCTCAGCAACTTAAATCATAGTGAACTACCACAACATCTAATGCTGTGAAGCCAGCTATGAAAAAAAGCAACTATTAAAATGCCAAAGCCAAACAGAATGCCAGTTAATTTACCACCATAACCCACAACAAGGTAAGTTTAAAAAAAGAAAATCAGACAATATCAAGGGAAATAAAGACACCCTGAACACAGCAATAGATTTGGTGCCTGCTGCTGTATATCCATACAGCCAGAGTGGTATAGTGGCTTAAGCACTGGACTATGCCTCTGGAGAGAATGGTTCAAATCCCTGCTCAGCCATGGAAACCCACTGGGTGACCTTGAGCGAGTAACACCATCTCAGCCTCAGAAGAAGGCAAAGACAAACCCCCTCTGACAAATCTTGCCAAGAACACTTCACGAGAGGGTCACCACCAGCATCACAACAAAGCTGTACACTCATAGGCCTTCTTCTTGATGCAAATAATTTCTCTTCCACCTCCAACCACAAGAAGAATGCATGAGCCCTGTGTTGTCGTTATTATGTTCAGAGACTTGCTCTCCTGGATTTGGTGCCTTTTCTTTCTGAGGGGCAGGAAAGTAGACTTCAGCAGAGAAAGGGAAAATAAGCCAATGGCTCACAAAGGTATAAACTTTAGATAAGTTTGTGTTCAGAGCTAATTAAGTTAGAAATGGAGGCCGTCAAAACTCTGTATGACACATTTTGAGCACTGAAAACCAAGTAAGGCGTCTTGAAATGAAAACTGTCAAGCTTCCCATCACTACTCAGAAGAAGGACCTTAAGTATGATCTGCTGAGAGACTGAAAAAAGTTACCTTTTCAGATAACTCCTATGGTCATTTAGGACACTCTGGGGTTATCCAACCAATGCAACTTCTGCAAGCCCTGGATCAGTTAAAGGCCAGGACTGAGCAGACCTAGTCCTTGATAAAGGGCATGTCACACAAGTAAACAGCTGATGCGGGACCACACCTGCCTAGAAAACTACTGTTCTGACACACCATGAATCATACCATGAAAAGACAAAATGGTAGCACTTAAACAACCAAGAGACTGTTGGGATTTTTCCATTTCTGTCTCTAAGATCTTCTAAAGAGACATGCAGATTGCATACTTCGTACAAACATCATGCTTACTCTTAGCTTTGAAGCAATAATTGTTATAAGAATATGGACTCAAGCTGTGCTGAGACATGCTGTAGGGCAATTTCACTTCTCCTGCTAACATCTGACAGCTTAATCATTAACAAAACCATCAGGCAATTTTTCCTTCTTACTGTTATTTTCTACGGATACATTTTCTCTTGCACACTGGGATGACAGGGAAGCAAAATAAATTTGGTATAGCGACAGATGTTTTATTACTCTAAAGAAAGTGCCATTCATCTTACAGAACAAAGCACATTTTAAAAAAAACACAGCAAAACAATCCTATATTTCCATTCCTTCACAAAGAGATGCAAGTTAGACATCTCGGTATAGCTCAAAGACAGGATTTTATAGTCAATATTTACAACCTCGGTTTGGAAAAAAACAACAGCATGACAAGCTAGGGAGACGATGTGGGGAAGAAAGAGAGAAATTGGCTGTTTTTCTCTTGTCTGAGCAACTCACTTGATAACTGTTCCTTTGGCGCCCCCTGCTGTTGTCAACATGACTCTTGTGGTTAAGCTAACCCGCAAGTCATCCTGGTCCAGTCCAAGCAGCTCTGCACAGTATTCTAGGGACTGGGTAGATTTATTCTTCAGTGTGCATCCTCCTGAAAAGGAACAGATAAAAATGAAATCAAAAACCAAACCAGAATAAATTTTGTTAAAACAAGAAACCAACAACTGGCAGATAACTACGTACTTTTTATAACTCTTCATAATAAAACTATTTTGTAAAGCTTGAATAAGTGACATGGAATCACGGATAAGCGTTTTTTTTAACACGTATTTTGCCACATGGGACTTAGCAAGAAATCCTTTTTAATTGTTTTGAGTTCTTTAAGTCTGAAGGTGCTGCAAGTAGAATTCATGGTTCCTTCAAGATTGCAGCTATTTACCAAAGTTTATATGGTGTGGTTCTGCTGATAAAGCTGTGCAGACCTTTGGGAAAGTACACCAAAGGCCCAAAGTTCACTACTAGAGCATCTGCTCTGTGTGCAGAAGATTGCTAGCATCTCCAGTTCAAAAAAGGGATATGGTTGCAGGTATCACAAATGACCCCTGCATGAAACTCTGGAAAGGTAAAGCCAAAGCAATTGGAGTTGTTGTGTGCCTTCAAGTTGTTTCTGACTTATGGTAACTCTAAGGCAAACCTATCACCGGGTTTTCTGAGGCAGAGAGTGTGTGAGGCACTCAAAGTCTAGGTTTTCACGGCTGAGTGGGGAATTGAACACCAGTCTCCATGGTTGTAGTCCAACACTCAAACCACTACACCAATGCTGTCTGTCAAACTGTCTGCTGACTTGCAGACAATACTGGGCAGCTAACTGGACTAATAGTCTGACCTGGCTTCAGACAGTTCCCTACGCTCCACTCAGCCGCCTGGAGTCTACACGCCCCCTGCTCCAAGCTCCACAGAAGAAGAGTAAGGCACCATGGGACAACAAGTCTGTTATTGTTACAGGCCTTCAAGTCAACTCCAAATTACAGTGAGAGTCTATCAAAGGATTTTCTTGGCAAGATTTATTAACAGGAGGTTTGCCACTCCTTTCCTCTTAAGGCTGAGCGTGTGATTTCCCCATGATCATCCAGTGGGTCTCCATGGTTCAGCAGACATTCAAACCCCAGTCTCCATGACACCACTAAACTACCAGCATAACAATGGTACTACACTAGCCTAAGAATGTCTGTCCATTTATTCATGCAACAGTTACATAACCCCATTACTTTAACTCCAGCTTCCCAAAACTGACAATAGAATGAATCAAAAGGATGATTTCAGAGCACTGTTTAATGTAAATATGCACTTGCCGCAAGCCTTTAATAGGTTTTTTTTGTATCTCTATGTACTTTATCACTGAGATAATACAGAAAATAATGACTAGGACAATACATGAGACTTTCTTCACTTACGGTTGCCATGGTCTCATGAGATCCTAAGAAGCTTCTGGTGTCTAGAACAGGACACAACCATTTACCTCACTAGATAAACCTGTCTTCTCATCCATTACAGAATTCACCTGAGGTACACAGTGTACTGTAACGGGAATGAACTAAAACTTTAATGTGTAAGATGACCCACAGAGATAGTATTCACAAATGCTCGCCTTTTCACTCTACATTGCAGGTATCAATTGATTGCTGATTGTTATTTGTTTAGAGAATACAAAATAATGTTGGTGAATACAAAAATGTTTGATGGTATGGTTCTCAACCTGTTTGGGCCACGTTAACACATTCTGCTTACTCGTCACTTGGTAAGAGAACAGGTACTGAATCCCTAACGCAAACACCAACTAGAATTGTGTGTACAGATAGATTTGATAATCACCATGTTCTGCTGCCTAAGTTGTCCTATTTTAGTTGTGATTTTGTTTTACTTTGTGCCTTGTTCAGAGAGTTTTAGTTATTGTTGTCTGATAAACCAAATAAATGAGTGAATAAATAAACTGACACAGAGAGAAAGAAAGATACCACAAATGGCATTGTTCTTGCACCCTTGGCAAATTGATCAATTGCTTACTGGTCTTAAATATTCTTGCTTAAAAATCTCCAAACAGAACTTATGTTTGGTCACCATACAATGCAAGCATTTTCTTCCTTTCCTCATCCTGACAGAATGAAGAACATTTCCCATTACCAAAATAAATATTATAACAAACTGTACAGTTGGGCCAAGCCATTTTGGAAACATGAAATAGGTAATAGACTAGATCTGTCTCTTGTCCAAAATAATAGTCATAATTTTAAAAAAAGCTTTAGATTTGCTTTAACTCATTTCTCATTTTGGAACTTTCAAATATCCTGTTCTTTTCATTCTTCCTAGTATCAGATTTTTTTAAAATTGATATTTCCCAGGAACAGTTAGTACTTTCTGCTGCTACATCAGGAATGGGCAACAGATCCTACAGAACAGAAACTTTCACATATTGCCTATGCTGGGAACTGTGGTTCAAGAAAATGAAAGATTCCCATCCCTATACTACAAGCTCCTTCACTGAAATGCTAATTTTTTTCACTAAACCAATGACACTGGTCAATGCACAAGGCATTTAAGAAGTAATTGAACTAACCAGATGTGCTGCCTGCTTCTTCAAAGTTAATGTTTCCAAGGTGCAGGACACCAGCCACTACTCGGAAGAGGTCCAGCTTCTCTTCATCATCTAAGCCTATCTTCTTCATTGCAGTGCACATTCTGTTGAAGTCTCCATGGTCATCCAGCAGGGGATCTTTTAGAGAGCCTAATTTCAGGTACTAAAAGAAGAAAACCAGATAAGCCTTCTCAAAACAATTGGAACCAACACTTCTATTTGGGAACACGCAGCCAAAATAAACAAACAAACACTGCTGAAGAAAGAAAAGAAACACCCTTGCATACACCAATAGATATACACACAGTGTCAGGGATCATGTTTTGTGGATTATTGCAACATAAAGGAAATAAGAAAACGGGATAAACACGGGCAAAATTAGACGAGTGTGGAGAAACAAGTGAGAGGGGAATACTGATTCATATTTTCAAACAGAGTCTATCGGAACAAGGTGTCAAAGCAATGTTATCTCAGGCAAAGTCCAAACAAGAGGGGATTATGAGCGCTTCCAGTTCATGTAAGAAGTCGGCTCCCTTTCAGAAAATGTTGAAGGAGGCCACAAACAGGGACAAACAGTGTTCACTTGAAAACTGCCACTTTCCCTCTGAGTTGGCTCCATGGCATTGTGACACATTCAAATCTGACTGGTCCTGTGGCATCTTCGTGCTGGTACATGATCCCCAATTGTTTGGAATCCCACAGCCAGGTCAAAATTAATAGCTCCAATTTAAACAAACAGAAAGTGCCCAAACAGCTGCCATTTAAGTAGTAATCAGGGAGGGCATAATCAGTGGGTATAAAGGAATCTGCTTTACGCAGAAGTCAGTATTACATCTAGGTCACTAATGTCTACACTGACGGAAAAGGATCCTTCAGAAAGAATTCTTTTTAGCCTATTAGGCAATGCCAGGGATTGAACCCAAGACTATCTTCATATAGAGTATGTGCTTCTGTCATGATCAAGAGTTTTTTGTCATTTTGGCTCCGTCAAAGGAAAAAATTTAAAGCAAAAAATGCATGCTTGTTAATAGCTGATTTTGATTTTGTGTTACCATTTTGTTTTTTGCTGTCAGAGCAAAAACAAGCTACAGTAATTTCAGCAACATTTGCAGGTCACAAATGAAGTGTGAAATTATAAAATTTAGCAGAAAATAAACACTAGTACTGGCCAATAGAACTAGGTATAGGAGCATATAACCTGCTACTCATTTTATTTGGACAACACATAAATTTCATCAGGGAGCATTTTGTACCTGCCTAGTTTTTGCTATTCAGCTGTTTGAGCTCTAGCACCACACACCCACTACCAACTCAGAGATCTAAAAAGAATTAATTAAAAGGCAAGCTGGCTACTCTACATGCAAGGAGGGGAAAAAAGCATGCATAACATTATTTTTAATTATTAAAAAAATCAATTTAAGATTGAAGATAAGACACAATTGGACACACAGTCTATCCAGGTTAATCCCAGATGAGAGACCAACACAGTTCTAAGAAATCTAAAAACTGAAGTGCTAACATGCATCTGAAAAATTCACATCACATAGCAATTTGATAAAAACAAAATTTCAAATTATGCAAAGTGATCACCTCATCTTCCTGACAAGAAAAGGACAAAAATAACGCAAGTATTAATTCATTGCTCCACTTCCTATTATCAACTATGTTCAATGAGGTTCAACATTGGAAAAACAAAGAAAATGGTAGACTAGGCTCATGCCAGAAAGCATAACGTCTGCTTAAAACAGGGAGGTGACATTCTTGCAAATCAGTTCCAAGATCCATACACAAAGCTTAGCAACTATCTTTTCCTGAATATTTGTTTCTAAGAGCTTGTGCCCAGGTGGAATTTTAAAAACACCAAGTCACAAAGACACCATTGGACTGTGTGCACAAGTACCAAGCTGGTACCAAGTACCACCACAGGTTGCACCTGATATTGTGAATGTGGAAAGCAGTTTGATACAGTCAATTTTAGGTGATGCCCATCCCTCCGCTGTGTCTTCCTAGGGACACAGAACACCAGGTTTGACACAGCCTCCTCCTTCGCTATGCTGAGGGCTGAGTTGGGATAGGAGGCTGCAAGAGGTGGCATGAAAGGAAAATATTGACCATGCAAAGCTTTCCTCCATCATGTGAAGGTGAAAATACATTTATATACTTTACCAGTTTATCACTATAACTTTGGTACCAGTGCTGCTCCAGTAGTGGTGGGGACAACATACAAAAAGACTATCAGGGCTATCAGTTCATGACTTTCACATGACTTTCCAGAGTACTGGAAATGTGTCATGCATGTGTCTAAAAATTGTATTCAAAAAAATTGACCCAAAAACCTGGGTCAATTTATCCACAGGTCAATATAAGTACTGTTCCTTAACATTTCTCAAAAAAGGAACCATCCCCTTCTCTGAGTGGCAAAAAGCAAGAGCTTAGTCTGTCCAGGGAGACCCTGGAAAGTGCCATTTTCCCACTCGGGCATCGAAAAAGGCCAGAAGCAGTGCCGCAGTGGAGACAGCAGAAGGAGTTAAGTTCTCCTAGGATGGACTAAGCTCTCACCTTTCACCACTCTACTCAGAGAAGGCAATAGTTCCTTTTTTATACAAGAGTTAAAACTGCAAAAAAAAAAGAAAGGGGGGCCATCTGCTTCTCTGAATAGAGTGCTGAAAGGCCTTTCTGAATGCCTGACAGTGGCAGTGACGGCCAGGGGCAGCTGGCCTCTCAGGTAGCACTGGTGCTTTCCCCTCACCATGGAATGACCCTCAACTTATCCACAGGTCACATCAAAATCTGTGATTTTGGCGCCAGAATCTGCCTTCAACTTATACGTGATGTCAATTTATACACAAGTATATAAAGTAGTTGGTTTAAAAGCCACTGCAGCTGTAGGTTCAAAATGATCACGTGAATGAGCCTGCAATTCATAGTTTCTAATCATATCCTTTCTGGTTTGAACAAAGTGATTCACAACATTATGCATTCTTTACCCACTTGAATGTTCAGAAGGTAGCACAAAGTCCTCATGTAAAAATACATCTCTACAGCTATTAGCACAACTTTCGAGATAATATCAGTAGGAAACTATCCAGCTGAGGGGCACTGTAATTGTACTAGTGTGGCTCCAAGTAAGAAATTAATGAATTATCCTGCTCTGTCTGCACTAACTCATTATCCTATTTCACTAACAGACTTTTCTCTATTTCAGGGTTGGGGATCTTTCAGCCCTCCAGATAAACTGCTACTCCCATCATATTTCACCACCGGCCAGACTAGTTAGTGTTGACGGAAACAGGAGTTCAACTTCATCTGGAGAGCCACAGGTTTCAAAGGCCTTGGCAAAGCACACAGAGAAACCAAGAGTAAGTATTGACAGGGCACAAACATATACCCACTGTACTGGTACACCGCCACATGTTTGATTACAGTGGTGCCATTTGACACCTGCCATGTTGACATAGGAAGTAGATCTGCTAAATTCACACTGACTGTTTTCTACCAGCCTTCATTTCCCATATAAGAGCTGCTGCAGAATGATGGGACATGTCTCTAAGATCCACCTGCACGTAAAGACCTCAATATTTTTATTTTAAATCAGGGAGGAATCTTTAACTGCCATGGTTTCATAATATGGAAACTTGGGATTTGTAGTTTAGGGAGGAATTTTTAACTGCCATAATTCCATACAATGGAAGCCTGGAATTTGTAGCTTAGAAAAGAATAATTAACTGCCATGGTTCCATCTTAAAGAATCTTGGGATTTGTAGTTTAAGGAGGAATATTTAACTACCATAGTTCCATGCTATGGAATCTTGGGATCTGCAGTTCAAGGAGAGGCCTTTAGAATTCCCAGCCAGAGAAATGTAATGCCGCACCAAACTACATATGCCAGGATTCTATAGGTTGTAGCTATGGCAGTTAGAGCAGTATCAATGTGTTGTAATTTGTACCATGGACCAGTAAGAATCCAACGAGGATTACAATTACAGGTCTGGTTTTCTCTAGAATGTAGGTGCCAAGATTCTTATCAGATTAACTCATACAAACATTAGTCAGGTCCAGTTTGTTCAGGAAAGGCACAGATAGAACAACTGGCTCCTGGCTGAAATATCCTAGTAGACAGCAGGGAATGTTTATCCCTGTCACATATGAAGATCTGTGTTCATTCACACCTCACTATCAGATGGCCAACGCCAGTTTTTGCCAGCATTGATCATTTGTTTAGTGAAACAGTACTAATGAGATTCAGTTGCTCCTCCTAAACAGCACTTTCAAAGCAACTTGGCATGGAAAGACAAGTAAAAGTATCCAGTGAAGCACAATTTAGATACAGCATGGTACCACATTGTGTAGCACAATGTTTTTCAATTGAAGGCAAAGCATATGAAGGAGATCTCGTACCTCAGGACTTTTGCGATTCTGTAAAATTTGCTTATCAGTTTCCTTGGTAGCAAAATATTGGGTACACCCACGATTTAAGTACTGTTGGAACACAAAGACAGATAGTGTGAGTTTAAGCAGAAAAAAGGAGAAAAGGTGAATCGTCATCATAGTCACTTCAATGTAGAAAGAAAACAGTAATATTTGCCCTGAAGTCTAGTTCATGGTCCTATTTGTATTCTACTAAATATTCAGTGTGAGAATACTGCTTGTATATTTATATTTTTTAAAAACCAAAATTCTATTTATATATTAAAACAAAAACAGAACAAATGGCTTCCTAACAAAGAAATTGGTTGAGGAAAATATTTTTTACATGTGAAAGGGGCTACTTGACAATCAAAAATTATTACCTGGGGTATTGATAACCAAATGATTTTAAAAATTAGCTGCAGAAAACAGTTCTGTGTGGTAGAAATGAATGAGAGCAAAACAAGAAATAATTTTAAGAAATGATGCCACACGAAATTTTTCCATCACAATTTTACAATGTTCAGTTGGACTGTTTAATGCATACAGTAAACACTAAAGTGGTTCAACAGCTGAATTACATACACAGTAAAGATACTTAAAAGATTCTGAAGAATGCATAAATCTCAGTGGCTGTGTTTGGAAATCACAATAAGCTATTGTTTATTGTGAAAAAATCACTCTAGTCTTTCTCATGCTCACATGTTCACACTTCTTCCTCTGCAGCAGCCATAAGAAGACTTCAGCTGCTGTCAATAATCACATTTACAGAGCAGATATATGCTAATACTCAAAGGTAGGATTTACAGCATTGTTCTGGGTTTTTTTTTAATACCCCAAAAGGCAGGGATATTATTTCCCTGCAGACTTGTTATTTCTTTCCAGAAACTCTGAAAAATCTAAAAAATTGTATTGTTTTTGACATACAAAGTTTAAGTTTCACGTATCTTAGTTTTACTCTGATTCATTATTTTATGGTAGAGACTGTAAATCGCTGAAGAACAGACACCAAAATAAATAACATGCTGGTTTGCATGAAAAGTTCTAACTGATTAAGCTGTGTTATAAGAAGATGATGAAATATGAAAGCCTACCCAATCTATTTTTAGTTGTGCTTTTAACTATACTTTTAATTGTACTTTAACTGTACCTTTAACCGTACTTTAAATTACGATATATTTTAATTATTTGTATTTAATTGTCCTATGTTTTACTGCATTTTAACTATGATTTTTTTTAGCTTTATCTTATTCTGTACTCTGCCTCAGGCCTTGGGGAAAGGCAGGTAACAAACGATAATGATAATGATAATAACAACTACTACTACTACTACTATTACTATTATTATTCAAACACAGCTCAAAATCAAAATTTAGCGCATGTTTCACACCTTCGTAAGACTCGGCATAGAAGTAGTCAAATTTATAACAGACTTATAAACATCAGTAGGACTCAAGGAAGTCTTAAGTATTTCAACAGATCTACTTTACATGTGACCAGATCCAAATGTTTGTTAGTATTTTGGAAGAACAGTGGGGAGAAAGATCAGTGTTGAGTTCCACCTTTGGGAAAAATACTTGATACATATATCCAATAAATATTAAATACACTCACCCTAAAATTATCTGGTGAACTTAAGTACAATTTCTCTCTTATATCTTCAGGGGCTCCAGCACACAGCCTATAGAAAATATGATAATTTCGTTCTTCTTTGCCTTGAACACAGATCCTGGATTTCTCTAGTAGATAATGCGATACAAATCCACCAACGACTGAATTCTAGAAGGAAAAACAAAGCAGCGTATCAACAAAGGAGGAAAGCTCTGTGTGTAGATATAATTATATGTATGTTTTGCTCTACCTGGCTTCACTGATCAAGCAAGACTAGAAGAAAGAGAATGAAAGAGCCTCAGCTGAACAATGTTATAAAACAGTTTCTGAAATGCAGTTAAAAAATGCACTTAGTTTTAATTTTGTGGAATTCAGCCAAGAAGTGCAACTTGACTAAAAATGCTGGCACTATTCTATTGTTATCCCACAGATATACTGCTGCAGTTGCAATACTGGGCACACTTCCTAGGCAGTGAGCACAGCTGAACACAGTCCTTCTGAATATGTGGGCACAGGATTGTGCCACATGGTTAGTAAAACATCAGTTCAACTGATATTGAAACCAGTCTGGCCTCTCATCTGAGCTTTAAAGAAGGTATTCAAGAGGCTGAGCCCTATTCCCAAAATACATTCAGTACCTTGGACAACTAATTTAAAATCAGAGTAAAACCTGGGGTAAGTTTCCCATGCCTTGAAATGGAAGCTACTGCTATCACTGCCTTTCACTTCTACTGTTGGCAGGAGCCAAGCAAACTGAATTTAGTTTCTAACTTTTCAAACAAATTGAACTCCATACTATGGTTTATAAAGTTAGCTTGCTTCTGCTAAGCATAGTTAAGATTAATCTTGGGAATTTGCAGACTTGGGTTCAAATCTACACTTGATCATACTGTTCATGTCATAAGTGTGAGCACTATTAGACTATCTTAACAAGGTTGGTTGTTATTGCTGTTGCTGCTGCTGCTGTTGTTGTGTTCCTTCAAGTTGTCTCCAATATGGTGCCCCTAAGGTGAACCTATCATGTGATGTGCCCAAGGTCACCCAGTGGGTTTCTATGGGCAAGCAGGGAATTGAACCCTGGGCTCCAGGATTTTAGTTCAACGCTTAAACCATCACACTTGCTTTCAACAAGGTTGTTCTGGGGATAAAAATTATGTCAGCCATCATGAGTAAACACACACTAATTTGGCAAACTTTCATTTAGCATCCCAAATCTGACACCTAAGACAGTCATCTCAATTAACCTAAGGATAGGACCACCCCTACATCTGAACTCAGCCAGGGCAAAGGAGACACTGAAATAGGCACTATTAGTTTTCCAGAATCCTTAACGAGTTTATGAACCTGCCTCATCTCTCTTTCAATAACTTTCTCTCCCAGAAAAAAACTTACTGTGGGGGAAAAGGGCACTGAGATGAGTGCAGGGGGCCCCAAAGGGCCCTAACAGATTAAATCACATAGCCAAAACAAAAGTCAATAGTAAAAATAGTAAACGTGGAAGCTTATGACAAGAGTATCATTCACAAATTTTAAAACGGTAGCAAACAGGTACATTGAATTTGCATTTCAGCCTGGGATACTATCTTGCACAGGGCTGGGGAAATTTTGGCCCTCTGGATGTTTTGGCATACAACTCCCACCAGTTCCAACCAGCACAGCCAATGGTAAATTGAAGCCCAAACATCTAAAGGGCCAATCTAGAACAACTGTTTTGACCACTCAAAAAAAAAAAAAAAAAACAAATAAAGAAAAACCTGGATCATGCATAAAAATTTAAATTCATGTCTGCATTTCATTTGTTACAAATCTATCTGACCGTTTAAAATCGATATGCTCAAACACTTTTTTTAAAAAATGGTAGCACAGAGTATGTGAACAATAATGTGCATAACATTGGTTTCTAATCTTGCAAAAAATAAACATAAATTTGCTTCATTTCCCTGACTCACAGAACTGAATTCCAGAGAGTTTGGGGCACAGAGGGGAACTATGACTGGTCAAGTCATCTCTTAAATCATTTCTATAGAAACATTTTGACTTTAAGGTATTTAGCATACATCTATATACTTCTGTGAGTAAATTATTAACATCCAAGTGGGGAAGACAGATGACCTGTGCCATTACAAGAAAAAAAAAATAACCCTGAAAAGCAAAATGATCCATATGAAAAGGCAGAGAGAAGCAGGGACTTCTCAGATCAAATTCCAGAAAAAAACAGGACATTTCTGCATACCTGTCACAAACAAAAAAGTACTGATACCTTTTCATTGAAATGGATTTCTACAAATTTTCCAAAGCGGCTACTATTGTTGTTACGAACAGTCTTCGCATTGCCAAATGCTTCTAGAAGTGGGTTGGCTATTAAGAAAAAAATTAAACAAAATGGGCTTAATAAGAAATTTACTGAGCAGAAACAGAAGAAAATATTTTTCAGTATTGGGAATCACAGAGAAAGAAAGGAAAATAGTTGAGTCCAGAATCTGTCTCCCACAAATTGTCTGTCTGTCCATGGAAGGCGTCTGATCCAGTGGCGAATTTTTAGAAGTGGACATGGGGAGCAGCGATTTTAACTGATCCTCCTTTCCCTTGCAGTCCCTTATGGCCTCTGTAGATCTGCTCCAAAGGGCTGGGGGACTGTGTGGAAGGACATGGCACTGCAAGAGAAAGGGGGAAATCAGCTAGTCACCTCTGCTCCTTCCTCTCACCTAGCCCACCTTGAGCAGAACTTTCCTTAGGTCATGTGCCACTGGCAGGAGCAAGCCTGGATATAACCTGCAATTTGCAAATTACTTCTTCCGTACCATCTGGGGGAAAAAATATCATCACAAGAACAAACAGCATGGGATCCCAAACAGCATTCAAGTAGTTCCCCACGTTCATGGGAGGAGAGGAATGGGTTGTGTGCTTTCAAACATCAAAAGTGCATGTCAAGGAACATACCCCTTTTAACTGAAAATTCAATAGGGAATTGAAAAAGTAACCTGAGTTATCAAATTAAGGATTAATATTTTGATGGAGGGGGAGTAAAAGAATTCCATTTGGCAAGCATGATGAATTTAGTGCTCTGGCTTCCGGCCATAGTTTTACTAGCAATTCTTCCACTAATATAAAATGCCTATTTATACATCATAATAACAACCAACAGCTATTCAAATACATAAGTGAATATTTTCCTAATAAAATATTTATAGATGAATTGCGTTGCCTTTCCCAACTCAACACTCTCCAGATGTGCTGAAGTACAATTCCAATCAATCCCAAGCTGGAGATAATGAGCACTGTAGTCTGATATACACAGAGAGTGTTAGGCTGGGGACGTCTGTATTACATTAATAAACCACCAACATTTCTTGAATTAATAAATTAGGCAAGACATACAGGTTACTTCAGCTCTTATTTGTTGATATATAGACACAGACAGACAACTAATCCCTCTCCCAAGGCCTGCTTCTGAATACATAATCCAAGCAAAAACTTAAGGAAAAAGGCAGTTAGACTTCTCCTCTAACCCAGAGGATACAGCTTGCATGTGAGTTAGCAATATCAGATGTGCCCAAGAAGCTGGCTTCAGGCAGGAAAAAAAAAATTCCAAAGGCAGTAACCTGTTTAATACGTCCACCCATGCGTATCCAAGCACATACATTCCTTCCTTGTGAACAGAATGCACCAAGCTTCCCATTTGCTCCTGTGACCCTCCGGATCAAAGCAACTGGCAGAGACAGCAGCCCTGAACCAATGGTACAGCTAGGAACACAGATTTTACCACCAACCTTGTAACAAACAGATGCCTGGAACCATGCCCAGACTATGTGCACTCAGCTCATCTGCCACACCCCTAGCTAGATAAGACCACACTTGAACCATCAAAACTTCCCAATGAGTAAGAACACATCCACTCAGTGCAAACAGATAGCATGTGAACAGTATAAGCAGACAATAACAACATTAGCAAAGCTATCAAGACCGCATAATGCTCACAGCAATTGGCTGGCTGAGTTGACTACAAAGTAGCCAGCCCAGTAGTCTGTTTCCAAATGCAGCTGAATTAGAGGCTTCTGGAAACTCATAACAAGGACATGAGGATGTCCATCCTTTGGCCTTTAACATGGTGGTTCAATAAAGGTTTAGGTTTTGCTGTCACTGTGGTTCTATTTGCTCAGTCTTCTAGGATTAACAAAGCTGTCCCACTCACATTCTTTGCTAATTCTGCATTTAAAACTGGACTGTATCTCAAAACAAGACATTTTTAAAAAGCATTTAGTTCCAACCATATGTAAGGAACTCTAAAAAGATAGAAGCAGACACAGCATTAGAAAGGAATTATTTGCAAAGTGTTTTAAAAAACTGAATATCATGGAAGAGCAAAGATGGTAACTCATTACCCTCAAACAGGTTCTGAATTTTCTCAATATCTTTTTTTCTTCTAATTGTTGCTAGTTTGTAACACTCAGAAAAATTTGAGCTGGTATGTGACCTATTCAAGTTTTCCAGCTTGTCAGGAAAATGCACAAGAGACTCACAACAAAGACACAATGTTTACCATGTAGCTCAAATGGGAGGAGTTTTAAAAGGCTACAAAAAGGCTTTGTGTGTAAATCTTTTTGCTGTAGCAATGCAGCCACACTGCGTACATGCATGTTAAGGTGTGCTTGACAACTGCAGAGCGGAAACAAAAACCAGTGCAAGTGTGTAGTAGCAGCTGCCCCAGGTAAGATACATATTTCAAAGCTTCACCCACTTTCTTTAAAAAAAAATACCTACAGGTACCAGTGTTAAGGAATGCAGCCTCAGACACTGTGTCCAACTGTCAGCCAGTTTCTGAGATGTCACGATATGGAATATTTATGTGTTCGGCTGTAATTAAGCAACATCATTCTCAATTATTCAATTGTCTGTTGAAGAAGGAAGCACTACTTTGCATTTGATACTGGATATGGGGCTCATAAAGCAGAGTAGGATTGCTCAGCCTAGCTTACATTCCAGTTGTCAGAAAGGTAATGTGCCACTTTACAAAGGACATGGAGAAGGACTGTTCCTGACTTAAACCCTGTTTCTATGCATGGAGAAGGGGGCAGTGGGACCACATTGCCAGCCAGAGCCTTCTCCAGTCCTGTGCAGCAACAGCCCTGCCTCTTGGATTCCAACATACCAGCAGATGCTCTTGTGTAGTCTACCCCTATTGAGAGGTGCATGCTGATAACCCCAGGCTGGTGAGGAAAACAGCAGCACAGCCCTGAGCGTGTGGATTGTATGTGGGTAAAACATCTCTAGTAGAAAAAAGGATTGGGGAAAGTAGCCTTAATTTTAGAGCAATTTTTGCATGTGTCTCTGAACACCACTTTGCCTCAGCTGACAGCAGATCTTTTCTTTAGCCCTAGCTCACGATGCTTCCCATTTTTAACACAACTCTCATTCATTTTGGTGCTGTGCTGTGCAGAATATTCTACTATACAAAACAGCTCATGGAACAACATTAATGATACAAGCTTTTCTTTCCTTAACCATACTGTTTTGTAAGGGTCTCTCAGTCTTTAAAGAGAGCTGTAAACTGCATATTCTGTTCCTACAGAGATCATAAGCCTACTAAGGTTAAATGTTGAAAGAGCATGAATAAGAATGGTCTTTTATTGACAAAGGTTTCATAGGACCTGGATGATACCTTCACTTCTGGTAAGATAAGTGGGCGTAATCCAACAGTACATTTTCTAGAGTCATGCCACTGAAAATGCCCATAAATTAAAAGATATTACACAACATTGTCACATTTGAGCAGTACTGTCATGAAACAAATTTCTAGATCATGACGTCCATTCTGTCCCTCTACTTGCTTATTTTTTTAATTCGTACAAAAGAAAAAATTAGGTAGGACACAGTACCTTCAACAATTCTTTCATCAATATCTTGCCCACTGCCGTAGGACTCAGTCAGATACCTTGAAGAGATATAAAATGTAATACTTAGTTATACTTTGTAATTGTCTTTCCTGGTACACCTATAGCATCAACATGCTTAAGAAAATCTACATATATTCCCCACCCCAATAACACACTGGTAAACCAGAACAAGGTTCATCTGGGAAGACCCTGGGATCAAGTGACTAGCCTTCCATGAAATTCACTGGGAAACATAGAGCATTCATTATTTCTCAATCCAACCCACATCACAGGGTTGCTTTGAGAACAAAATGAGGTCAAACCCATGTATAGCATTCTTACTTCAGTGGCAGGATGCAAATGTAAATATGGTTGAACTTCCACAGTGAGGGAATCCTCAAGGAGCTTCAGAAGGCTTCTTCTGACAAAAATCACCAAGAAGCCTCTGAGCACATGGAGCTCGATACCATAATCTCTTCAGAATTACAACTTCAGGTACCTGCAGTTCACCCCTCTCTCGATATTTTCCTAGTTTTCGGTTGAACGCATACAGAAGTTTAATGCTCCTACAGAGACACTAAAATGGCTAAGGTATAATTTTATTCGGAGGAATCATTTTCAAACAAAGATACAAACCGTAAAACAAATTTAGTGTTTTCCGTCTTGCCAGCTCCTGATTCTCCAGACACAATGATTGACTGACTCAACTTGAGCACCTTCATGTCCCGGAATGCTTTATCAGCTGAAGTAAACATTTAAGAAGGCATTAAAATGGATAGGCAGGAGCACATAGATCACTGTTTTCATTAGCCATTTGAACACTATGTAATATTCTTGTGAAAGCATCATTTGAAGTAATGAAATCAAAAGGCAGCTGTATATATTTACTATCTGAGCATTCCATGTACAAGAAGCAGCAATGGCATGCTGGTCAGAAAATAAGGAGGAGGTGGAGGTGGTGGTGATGGTGATGATGATTCCTACTACTATTGCTATTATCTTTACTATTACTACTACTTATTACCTTGGTCTGGCCCAAGACCTTTCACTTACTGAGTAAAGGAGAACACGCTGCTGCCGCCGCCTCCCAATGGGACCATCATTTGAATTGTACTTTAATATTGGGGATGGGATAACACCTTCCACTGCATGTGAGAGCAGCAGGTCAGATTAGAAGGTGCAGGAGTGGCCACAAAGCAGAGATTCTGACTCTTTTACAAAGGAGAGATGACTTAAAAGGAAGAGACAGGTGGCTATCATGCCTACCCCTCATCCTCTACCACATGAGGTCAACAACAAAGCAAGTAAACAGTTTGAAGTTTCTTGGTCCAGGAAATTCTGAAGTTTGAGTCTAAATAGCCCCCTGAAGAAGACCTTAAGAGTACACAGAGCCTGAAACATTTTGGTCTTTTCTTATTAACAAAACAGCCATCTGTCAAACATCTTTAGATGTGTCTCCAGTTTCTTCTCTGAGCTGCAGTAATCTAAACCTGACAATTAATTGCCAGGGCATGACTGCCTGTGTCAATGCAAGGGTTATACTGAGAGTAATGCCTGTCAAGTCATAACTTCTTTATGAGACATGTGCAACTACATGCAAGCGTAAATTAACTCTTTGTCTACAATATGGCAACATGGTACTATTCAAAGTACAATAGCATCCTCACAATTGTGTGATCAGTATATGCGATTTCAGTTACTCGCAACGAGGTGTGGTCTGAAAACACATACTTTGAAATTAATACAAATAAAATACAAATCAAGGTGATAAAGCAAAATAACAGTGAAATATAGTACAGTACAAACATTACACAGGAAATGGCACTAAATGTAAAAGTTAAGCAAATGGCAACCCATTCACTCACACTATTGTGCTGTCTCAGGTTGTCCTTGCTGCCTCACATGTCCTCACTGTATACAGTACTACACATGCTCTAATGCTACCCAGTCTCTTAGCAGGACTCTCGGCTCCTGTTTGTGACCTGATCACAGTATAATGTCCTTCTGTGAAATTCTTGTGCTTGCACCATTCTTGTCCTTAGCCAGTACGGTCTCTGGTCAAGTCCTTCTGCTTGAGTCCTTCTGTTATTTGTATTGGCCCCAAAACACAAGAGTGGTGATGCTGAAAGTCCTGATAAGCCTAAGAGAATCCATAAAGTTCCTTTAGTTGAAAAGGCAAACGTTGACTTTTACCTTTTTTTTCAAGAAAGAAAACAAAATGTGCGTGGGAGTTGCTAAGTTGTATCATAAGAATGAATCTTCCATCCATGAAATTGTGAAGACAGAAAAAGAAACTGAAACTGGAAAAGTTACCTCCACAGTACATGATAGGTACTTAATTAAAATGGAAAAAGCATTAAATATGTGGCTGGAAGACAGTAACAGAAAATGAATTGCCTTTAACATCAATATTCTGTGCCATAAGACCTTGAAGTTATACAATGATATCAGCAGGCCACTTCCTTGTGTCCTGTGCTGGCAGCCAACCAAGGCTTCCAGCTCTCTAATTAACCTGTTATCAAGAGCCAGCGAGCAAAGTCCATCCTAATCGTTTTGCAGTATGAGTTCACAGCAGATTTAGAGAGACAGTATGAGTTTACCATAAATCCAAAGATAGAGCCTGATGGCAAAATCTGTAGTCGAGGCGAAGGTCAAGGGTTCTAGGAGTGTGAGCAAGGACTCCGAGTGTAAGGTTGGCTGCTGCCACCAATAGGATCAGTTGACTGCAACAGCTTCCTCCTATTTTGGTCTCTTGTTATATAGGCTCAGAGTTTTACCCAGCTGCTGGCCTAATTAATGAGTCCGTATTATATAAACACTGTAGACTCCTAGGCTCTTTCTTTTCCATCTACACTAGCTGCTGTAAGTATTGTCCTTGTAGAATGAGGCTCTGGATGATTTTCAGGCTGCCCCAGGGATCGATAGGGAAGTCAGGAGAATCATCCAGACAGCTGTTAGGCTGTTAGGAAGGGTCCTGTCTCGATCCTGGAACAGGGGTATAATATTCCTCAAACAAGTACCAAGCCCTTTACTGCAAGCAGGGGATGGTTGCACAAGTTAAGGAAACGTTTGGACTTAAAAATATAAAACTGAGCGGTGAGCCTGCCTCTGCCAATGAAGCAGTGGCCGCCACATTTCCAGAGCAGTTTAAGAAGCTGGTTCAGGAGAAAGGTTACTATACAAAGCAGGTGTTCAATTGTGATGAAACCAGGTTCTTCTGGGGTAAAAATGCCCTCTAGAACCTACATTTTAAAACTGTAAAGGCATCTGCAAGGCATAAAGCATAGAAGAACACATTATTTCTGGTCCTATGTGACAATTCTGTAGGGTAAATGATAAAGCCTGGGGTAGTGCACAAATCCAAGAACCCACATGCTCTTTTTAAAAAAGTGTTTTTAAGTGATTTGGCAGCACAATAAAAAAAAATGGCCGACTGCCACCTTTTTTACAGAATGGTTCTATCAATGTTTCATTCCAGAAGCTAAAAAATATTTGCAGCAGAAAGGGTTGGAATTTAAAATCCTGTTAATAGGAGAAAATGCACCTGGCCATCCTGAATCTATCTGACATGAAAAAGAAAATATCAATGTTGTCTTCTTACCTCCCACTACAACCTCCCTGATTCAGCCCTTCAACCTCAGCATCATTTGTTTTGTCAAGGCCACATATGCCTGCCCAGCATTTGACTGCACTCTATCAGCAGGAGAGGCAGACTCTCAGCAGGTGAGGCAATGCTAGAAATCCTTCACTATTTATGATGCCATAACCTTAATCAAAGCTGCAATGGAGGAATTAAAATCTGAAACTGTAAATGCTTGCTGGAAAAAAACTTGTAGAATGAGGCTCTGGACGATTTTCAGGCTGCCCCAGGGACCAATAGGGATGTAAGGAGAATCATCCACACAGCAAGGTGAGTTGGTGGAGGAGGATTTGCTGACCTGCAGGATCAGGAAGTGGAGGAACTTACTGATGGCCATAAAGAAGTGTTATCCAATGAGGACCTGGAGGAACTTGTTAAGACATCTGCAGAGTAACAGGAAGAAGAAAAAACAGAAGCAGAACCAGCCATGTGGACCTTAGAGAAGCTTGCTGAAGTGTTTCAAACTGCACAGAAATGAAAGGACAAAATTATGGAAAGTGATTCTTGGGTAGCACAGTAATAAAGTCACTTGTGTGACCACCGATGGATTAAAACCTCTGCAGCGACATTGTGATGAATTAAAAAGAGACAACAACTTCCCAGTATGATGTTCTTGTAAAAGGTTCCATTAAAAAAAAAAAACCTCAGAGGATCCCAAACCACTGAAATTGACACCATCGCTCCTGAGATCGAGATCCAACCATCAACATCACCTTCTGATGATCCTTCTTCTAATTATGATCTGATGGACTGCCAGAATGTCAATGCTAGCATAAAATTACAGCACTGAAATGCTAGCATTAGGCTAGTACTGACTTTCTGCATTTTTATATTTTTATTTTTATATTTTTCACATTCATGCACTTGCTTTGGACTGGAAACAATGGCTACAAAGCCTTTTCTTCCCCTTAGCTGCTAAACTTTTATCAAGTTCTGTCAGGTTTTATCAAGTTTCAGAGCCTTCTCCCCAAGCTGCATACTCATCTCAATACCTGCATTATTCATCCCATTGAAAATAATACTGTTCGTAGTATCCGCATTTTTTGCTATCCACAGTAAGTCCCAGAATATCTCCCCCGCGGTCATGTGGAGGACCTACTGTAGTCTCTACTAGTAGTGATGCATTCATGCCTCTGAACCCACTCACTAAAACCACTGTAGAAAAACTGTTTTGGGCACTCCCAGTCAAGTGTCTCACAGCACCTTCCACTTCGCCTACATCATCAAAGTGCCGTCGCCAAAGGCTTTCCTTCATCTGACTGAACAAGTGAACATCTGAGGGTACCAGGTTGGGGCTGTAGGGCACATGTGACACCACTGACCATCACATTTGTGCAAGAACCTGTGATGTTGCAGAAGAAGTGACAAGTTGTGCATTATCATAGTGTAAATGGATTGCATTCAACTGTTTCTGCTGTCTTTTTTTACAGATGCTTCTCGAAATTTCCAGAGTGATGCAATGTAGCAGTCACTGTACATCATTGTTCCACACTTGAGGAAATCAAGCAAAATCACCCCCTTGTCATTCCAGAAGACATTCACCATAATCTTCTGTGCTGAGTACTTGCTTTTGAATTTCCTTGGTCGAAGGAAGATGAAGTGCTGCCACACCATGGACTGCTTCTTGGTCTCTGGGTCATACAGGTATGCCCAGCTCTCATCACCAGTACAAACATTCCCAGAAAAGGAGTCTTGGTGGGCTTCAAATGCTACCAACAGTTCCAAACATAAGTGCAGTCTCTTCTCTTTCAAATGAGCTGTTAATTTCTGAGGAACCCACTCGGCACACACTTTTCTGTATTTAAAGTTGTGGATAATCTGTTTGACAGCACTGTGACCACAGCCAAGTTCCTCAGCAATCTCAGGGACAGTCATATGCCAGTCTGTGCAAATCATGTCATCTACCCTGTTTTGGTTTTCATCAGTGACTGCTGTTAATGGCTTTCCACTATGTGTTTTGTCTTCAGCACTGGTTTTGCCTTCTTTAAACCTTTTCATCCATTTTCATACATAACCCTCATCAACTGTCACCTCACCATACACATTTCTGAGCCTTCTGTGGATGTCGGCAGCAATACATCCTTCTTTAGTCAAGAATTCAATGACTGCTCTTTGATCCTGCTTCATATTCATGGTTATGCAACAGCTAGAAATACAGAAATTAAGTCAGACATGCAATAAGAATTACTCTATCTGGTGGTATAACAACATCACATTTGGATTAATAGTTTCAGAGAAAATGGCACACAGGCATTACTTTCAGTACAACTCCCTGTAGGGATGACTGCAACTGCCATATCAGCTGAAGTCAACGAAACGTGCTTATGAACGTGAAGACTCCATGGATGTCTGTGCACAGCCTCATCCTTGTAATCCACCAAAATAGGCCAATTCCTCCTACTCCCAGGTCCTCCATCTTGTTGTAAATGAATTTGTTATAGTCCTCATACTGTCCACATTTAGGACATCTACTGGCATACCTTTAAAAGATGAAGAGGAGGAGGAGGAGGGTATCTGTTTTTCTCACTTTGCCTCAAGAAAAGCAGCATCCTATGTAAAATTAAAACTTCCAATATTTAGCAACAAATAAACCAAATAAACAAGTGAAATGGTGTACACCTTACCAATTGCATACACATGTGGTGGAAGTGTCCCAAGTGATTTACCCTGGTACTTCTTAATAGCATCAGAAGAATAGAGTTTCGGTATATCGAAGTAAGGATTCACCGCTATCAGGATGTTGGCTACATATGTCTGCAAAGACATCACAAAACTATTAAAATTTGAAATTCCTATCAAAAAGGTCTAGAAGTCTACAAGAAAACAACAGAGAGGGTGCATTGGTACATTGCCAGATCAGTCTTTCTAACTCTGGTAGCCAGAAGTTCAAGTTTCCTTTAATTCAGAATCAAACATGTAAATTTTTGCCTTGCTATTTAATCAAATATTTTGTTGTTCGTTTATTACATGGTTGGTATATTATTTTAATTTTTTTTATTTTAAATTTTATTATGAACAATGACTGGAATCCTATATCACAGTTACAAATGTGTAAATGTGTAACTGTAACTGTTACACATTCACAATCCCTACATAGCCCCTCATTTAGGGGCTACATAGGGATTGTGAAAGTCCCTCAATCTCCACTTACCAAGAAACAATTGCTGCAGTTAGTCTGTTCCCCTGTAACTCGGGAAGCAGCTGGCTGCCACTTCCACTTTTACGTGAGTGATTTCCTGCACGAGGAGGAATTACAAAAGGGGTCCTGTTTTGGCCAGTTGCTTCAGAGATCACTCATGGGGGGCAATGGGAACAGCAGCAGGGGAATGAACCCCCACCAATCACAACGACTGCAGTCTGGGAAGTGGGATTAGTGGGCCTGGACTCACTAACTATGGTGTTATGTAGTACCTAAGTGTCATGCTGGATTCCAGCCTTTGCTGTTTGTTGCTTTTGTGTGTCTTCAAGTCATTTCCAGCTCATGGTGACCCAAAGGAAAATCTATCATGAGATTTTCTTGGCATGATTTGTCAGAGGCCTTTCCATTCCATTCTCTGAGGCTGAGAGAATGTGACTTGCCCAGGGTTACCCAGTGAGTTCCCGTAAGTAAGCAGGGACTTGATCTCTGCTATCCCAGGGCCTTAGTCTAACACTCAAACCATTACATCATATTGGCCTCCCTGAATGAATATTACATAAGATGGTATATTGCTGTTGCTGTTATTTTTCTTCAGGTAGACTCTGGCCATTTCTGCACTGGACTAGTATAGTGCTACTATTCCACTTTCAACATCCTATGGAATCCTGGGGTTTGCAGTTTAGGGAGGGGCCTTGAGGCCTTGAGACCCCTCCCTAAACTGTAAACACCAGGATTCCATAGGATATTGAAAGTGGAATAATAGCACTATAACAGTCCAGTGAGGAAATGGCCTCTGAGTTTTGGTGTCCCTCTCCTGGGATTTTCCTGGCAAGATTTATTTAGATGAGATTTGCCATTATTCTGCTCTGAGGCTGAGAGAGTGTGATTTAGCTGAGGTCACCCTGTGGGTTTCCATGGACAAGTAGGGATTTGAATCCTGGCCTTTCAGAGTCCAGGTCCAACACTCAAACTACTACACTATGCTGGCTCTAGGAACTCATACATTGGTCCCTTGAATAAATGAATGGCAACCAAACTGTATACCAATTCAAAACTTCTTTTGGGGTATTCCTAAGAAGTAAGTTGGTTAACGAATACGTGATTGGCAACTAAAAACCTCTTCCAAACATGTAAATATACATCTAAACTTTTTTTGAAAAGCACGTATGCCAATGGCTCAATGCAGACAAGCATGTAAATTAGCACTTAACGACTGGGATTCAGAGGGGGGTGCTTTTTTTTTTTTTAAATATAATTGCATATCTGTTTCTGGCATGACTTGTCAAAAGTTTCTTCCTTCTATTACACAGCTGTCACTTGCCAGAGCAGATGGCAGGGACTTGATATAATTTAGCCAGAATCTATTACATATAATCAGGCAATCTGATAGCTACATAAAAGATTAAGGCAGTCATTTGAGCTCAGAGGTGTCAGAGCAGCCTGGCATTTTCCTCCTCCAAAAAGGAAGAAGAAAATATCTTTGCTTTTACTACATCTTCTTGCTAAACCATTTGCTGGGAAATGTCACCATTATTTATCCACATGTGAAAAAAAAAGTGATATTGCACAGGACCTAAAGCTCTTCCACTTCCCAACGGGATAGACAGTGACTGAGACAGTATAATACCACTTCCACATAGACAGCAATGAAAATTCAAAGTAAATCTTCATCTAAATTGTTTTGTGACAAAAAATGCCTTTTTTTATGAATAGGATAGTACTTACATAAATTCTGTCTTTACTGTATCGAACTTTTATGTTATGTAACAGGGTGGCTTCATTTAAATACATTAACGAACCTATAATAAAAGGAGAGAACTGGTTTACATAAACCCAAAAAAAGAACCATCACAGTTTCATAATCTACTTTCACTGAAATGGAGAAGACTGTGTTTTGTACCACAGCTTGGAACATTTAGATTTCTGGAACAAAAGGTAACAAATTTAAAAGGGAACAAACATCTCTAACAAACGGGAAAGCAAAAGGTCGCTTTTTAAACATCATAGCTGAAAGTGCCACTAACTACAGTTTTATCTGGCTCCTATTACTGGAACTGATTATTTTTTTAAATAAATTTTCCAATCTTTGAAAGAACATTGGAAACACTGAAGTAGGAAAGCCACCGTAATACTACCAGAATAATATAATGGAGCAGTATTCAGTGAGAATATCTAAAAATCTATATCCTTGGACCCACTTATCTTGATGCCACCACCATTTTTAGTAGTAGTAGACATGAAGGGATTGTATGTTTAAAATGGCCACTAAATGCAAACAGAATCCCTTTGAGGGACATTTGCCATATGGTTCTATGCTGCAAGAACAGATATATATATATTTATTTATTTATTTATTTATTTATTTATTTATTTAGGAGCTGCCATGGTGGCAACAACGGAATTGCCTTGAGAGCCAGGACACCTCAGGGAGACCAGCAATGTTGGACACCACCCCTTGGTCTTAAACTGAATCTCAATCCATGGGGCAAAAATCTAACCATAATTCTCTCAGCATGCATTTTTTCATCAAGTGGTTCCAGCAAAATAACTGACATCTATCTGTTCTGTTAACCACAAAAGATGTCCTGAAATAATACATCTTTCACCATTTTTCATAAATATGATGATGATTGTAGTAGTAGTAGTAGTAAAAATCATCTAAATATATGAGGCCAAGGATCCCATTATTCAGAATCTTCATTCGAGCCTCAACACCTGATATTGTCTGATTTCAGAAGCTAGGTCTGGCTAACATCTCAACAAGGAAATGTAATTAAACACCACAAAGCTCCAGGTAAGGCTAAGAAACAATTCTGCTAGGGCAATGGTCTGACTCAGTAAAAAGTAGCTTCTGTGTTCTTGTTGTCCAAGGAGCAAAATCTGCATTGCTGCATTCTAATATTTTCACTTCTGTTAAGAAACTAAGCTTCACCTAAAAGTGCTCTCTTAGGCTTCTTCTGAAAAATAGAAAAAAAATCAACTACACCTTACAGGATTGTTCACAGCATACTCCCATCCTTGAGCCTGGAAGCACAACTTTTTGGACTACAACTCCCAGAATCCCCCAGCCATGACCAATACTGGCTGAGGGATTCTTGAAGCTGTACTCCACAAAACGTAACTCTTCCAAGCTCTGTTGACATGTTCTACATGCAGAGAAATGAAGACCAGGGAAGGTCTTAGACTCAAGTGTCTAATCGTTCCTACAAGCAAAGTATGGATCACAGGGAGAGCCAGCATCCAAATAAACATCTTTTTTCCAATTCAAGTATTATGCATAGTGTGTGATAGGCCCTCACAGG
Organism: Cyclura pinguis; assembly: GCA_030412105.1. NCBI lineage: Eukaryota > Metazoa > Chordata > Lepidosauria > Squamata > Iguanidae > Cyclura > Cyclura pinguis. The sequence continues at coordinate 129,355,020 of CM059599.1, forward strand.
TTTTCATATGTCTGCTTACAAGAATGAGAAATGTTCTAAACAACATAATTACTGTCTGCTATCTAAGCCAGACTTCACATCTTCACTCACAGTTATCTTCCACGTCCTTCTTACTGTCTTCCTCTGCAGGAAATACTTGGTTGATAGCAGCAAGAAAGGTCTAACAGAAAAGAAAAGAGACAGTGTTGGGTTCAACCACAAATTTATAAAGTCTACTAGAAATAAATATATTTACTTATTCTCCAGTGGGAGGGTGAGGAGGAGGCAATTGAGGCACAATTGTCCAGTTTTCCAGACAGGTTCCCACATTCCTTCCTAATAGTGTTCAATGCCTTTCAATTCCCTTCAAAGTAATTAAAACCCCTGCTCCACCCTCATGGGAAGAGAGTATTTATAAATTTGTATTTATCCACTTACATGAGGATACTTGGTCTGTCCTCCCAAGTCCATGCTGGACAGATTCAGTGTATTTTCATTTACCTTTTCTATTTCTTAAGCTAAGAAAATCCAGTTCTCTTGAGATTGAATGGGTGTTTCAGTTCAGTACGTAGACTACAAGTTAAGTGACTCAAAGGTGATATTTTGCTTATATCTATACCTGACAATATTCTTGGAATATTACTTTATGATGTTGCAGATTTTTGATTAATTACAATGAAATGTTATATTGCTATTTTATTGTTTTATTGCTTAAACCTGTTGTATTTGGTCAGTTGTATTATGTGATATTATAAACCACTTTGGGATTTTTGGAGTAAAAATATATATAAACTGTCTTAATTAATAAATAAGTAACAGAGTTGATAATGTCTTTAAATGTAACTCCATTTCTTTCAGTCTTAATGGGGTAATATTTATCTAATCTATGTACCACCTAAGGGTATGGCTTACACAATGAATAGCATCAACAGAACTATTCACTAGATCCAAATCACCATATGTTGCTATCCATATGGAGAAACAAGAAGCTCTTGAACATATTAGATACCTGTTCATAATCAATGATATACTTCAAACATAGATACACAAATGACATTCCCACTATGCCACCAGCAAACAATATACTATTGACAAATATCATAAACCATTATATTATACATTAAACTGTACAGAAATACAGATTTAGATTTAGAAATAAACAAATATATCCAAAACATAGGCCTAAATCTAACTGGCCCAACTGAAGAAGATCCATTGAATCAATGGCATTTACACAAGCACTCACTTACCATTTCCCTATTGATTCAGTGTTAGTTGGGAGTAACTTTTAGATTTAGTCCTTCATTTTAAATTTATACAATTTAAGTTATATTCATCTAAATTCTTTTTAAAAATCCTCTCATACACCATCTTAACTATTAATAATCTAGTACATAATGAGAGTTAATTTAATACAGTTCATTGCAGCTGCAGAATGGCAGAATATATTTAGACAAATCTTCTTTTCTTTTCTTTTCTTTTTCTCTTTTCATTCTGTAAATCAATTTAAAATATTCAGGGTGCCATTCTACAGTTCCATGGAATATATAAGTTTTCAGATGTTTAAACCACCAACAAGATGAAAATCTATCTCATAAATATTGTTACGCTTCTATGGAATCATGTCCCATCTGGCGACTGTTTTAGTAATTTTCTGTCCAGCTGATATTTAATATAATCTGCATACCTTTCCCACAGACCTAGGCCAATATTTTATCTCAGACATTCTTATTTAGTTCAACAGACTGTTTAGGCAATACCAATTTATCTTGCACTCAGACTTCAGATAATCAATATTCCTTTATCTGCCCTGTGAGTAGTTCTTCAAAACTGCATTCTCTTAACATATTTGCAGTGAATTTACACTTGGGTAGTTTGTTAACTGAAGACATCAGCATATAGGATGAAAAATTAACTAATTCATCATACATGATGGCCTGATGGTTTTCAGTGAAGTATTTTGACTTCCTGATTCAATTTGACCTCATTTTTAATTAAAATATGTTCTTGGTAACTCAGTATAGAATTATTTCTCATGGAACACATCTCACAAAGTTTTAAAACAGACTTTATTACTCGATTTGCTCCCTTTTTTCCCTTCCTGTCACTGATTTATGTCAATAGTATAAAGTATTTAAGTGCATTGAGTAAGAGATTATTGCATGCTAAAAGGAAATAGTCATTCACTATCTATCCACTCAAATATTACTTAACACCTGAACTAAAATTAATGTGATAAACTGGGGAAACCCATTCCACTTTCTATCTGTTTTCCCCTTACTGTACTTTGCACTCCCATCCTTCTTCCCATGCAGACAGAAGTTTTTGATAATTCATTGCCACTCACTCACTTTTTCTGATAATTTAACAGTCAAGTTTTAAAAATTAAATTTTGGAAATATCATAGAGTCACAGAGTTGGAAAGAGCTTCCTAGGCTCTCAAGTCCAACCTCCCATTCAATGTAGGAATTGCAGCTAGAGCATCCCCAGCAGACAGCTGTCCAGATTCTTTTTGAAAATGTCCAGAGAAAGAGACTCCAACACCTAAGTGATCTGTTCTGTTGTTGCAAGTACTGTTATTACCATTTATTTATACAGCGCCATCGCTGTACATGGTGCAGTTCCCTGCCCTCAGCCTCACAATCAAATTAAGATATGACACAGAAGGAAAAGGGGATGATCATGTGGGAGGGGATTAAGTCCATCAGATACTGCTTCTCTCCTTCTGAGGCCAGGGCAGTGGCCGTTGGGATGGACGGAGGAGCTTTCACCTTTTTCTGGGCCTGGGCACGATGGAGCTATGCCTGCCTTTTCTTCTCTCCCTCCAAGCCCAGGGCAGTGGCCACTGGAATGGAGGAAGGGCCTTTCCTCTGTTTCATACAAATGGTCTCCCACCAGGAGAACAACGAAAGACAAACAAGGTAATGTTGTAAGTCCTGCTAAAGACAATATTATCTTCTTGTAAATGCTATTTACCTGCCCCGTGTGATAAAGCCCTTGGTCTCTGAGGAGATCAAAAAAAGTACCAGTAAAAGTTTTATTACTTCTGCCCATCTTTAAACCTAAATGAGAATATGGCAAAATGAGAGGCAAAACCACTTGCTCCCACTGAGAATTTAGACAGCGGGGGCCAGGATGCCAGCAGGGGACAGAGCAGGGTAACCACAGATAAATATCTGCCTGTTGAACCAGTTCTCTAAATTCATGGACCTCTGGATGCAAAGCTCCCCATTCCTCATCTACTCTCTATCTTAAGAAAGGAAAAGCCTTCACACACGACTCATTGCATATACCACGCATTCAAATTATTATACAGAGCAAGGAAGCTCCGGCCTATGTAATTCTCTACAAACATGCCAGAGCAACTGAAACACAGCCAATATCTTTTATGAGAGCTAAGTACAACCCTATGCAGCCATTCTGAGAGCTGAGCCATATGTTTGAGATTAAAATCCTTAAAGAGGATCAGTTTCATCGAGAAGAAAGCAAAAAAAGGGGGGGGGTAAATAATTTAGCCAATCCAGTTGTCTTAGCGTATTTTTACACACATGTTCCTAGATGCAAATAGGTGTATTCCAGTTTCTCGTTTGACATACATTCACACACATGAATGTACACACCAAGCGTTATTTACATTTCTCTATCAGCTGGCTGTTTGCCCCACGGAGAACAGAGCAACTCTAATGAAAATGAAGCTGCTCTGCTTTCAGGCACCTTTCTGAGAAAACAAAAAGGTACAAAAGAATATAGTACCAAAAATTATTATTTAAAAAAGGGCTATGCTGCTTTTCCAACAACATCTTGAAGACCTTAGAAACAAAAGGTTTAGAAGCAGGATAGCTGTCATCCTTATTTTTATTTTTCAAGATCTGATATACAAATAAATGTCTTGAGAATGAGTTATCAGTACTGACTTAGCACACCCAGATTTTGGGCTGAATCATCCACAAGCACAGTCAGAATGTGACCCAATCACTTTAAAATGATTCGTTCCTATGAATAATCCTGCACTTTATGTTCACTGACTCCAAGAGGAATCTGGGCACAATTTTTGGATGAGAGCTACCAGAGAGCTACAATTTTTCACATAACAAAAACCCTGCATTAATGTAATATTACATACCCACATCTTACAATGCAAATTGATGGCCATGTTCAAAAAGGACATAAGAAGAACAAGGCTAGTTCTGACTCTAGACCAAGTTTCTGTTCCCACAGTGGCCAAGCAGATGCCCATGGGAAGCTCTTAAGCAAGATATGGGGGTACCCATATCTTTCACCTGGCATTCCTCAGTTGTCGGTTTGAATACTGGAGATAATAAACTATGAAGCACCAACTGGACATACTCATTTACTATGCAATACTATCATATACCCATAGTGCTTTATTGTGTTCACATAGCTTCACTTATATTGTCTTGTGGTAATCCTTCCAATAATGGTATGGTACAGCAGTATGTTCATTACATGAAAGATTAAAGGACTTCTGTGTTTGTGGTTCACATGGTCATCTTAAACTAATACTCAGGATTAAGTCCCATTAGAGGCAATAGATCTTCACCCCTGTGTTAGGCTACAATCCTATATCCACTTACTTGTCAGTAAACCCTACTGAATTCAATGGGGCTTGCTTCCGAATAAATAGGATCACACACAACGTAATAACACATTTGCAACATGTAATACTGAAAATTTTATTCACAACTTGCATCCACAGCATAGAAAACAACGAGGAACTTGTCTCCTCCTAGTAACTAAGGAAGATTTTTAGCAAGCAAAATATTGTGTGCTTTGTTCAGCTAAATCTGAATCTCCAGAATCTCCCAGGGTTTACAGGCTTCAGCAAGTCTTGTGATGGCAGATTCTGGGGAGCAAGAGGAACCCATCATAACATTTTACTTCAATCCACCACTGTTTTCTTTCCCACGTTATAAAATGGATCAAAAAACAGAAGAAATATAAACAGTTTGTTGGAAGAGTTCCCAGAGATGTGTTTGTTCATTCTGAGGAAGAATGAGTTGAACTTAGTTAAAAGATATTGGAGGAATCTTACTGGTTTTTACAGAATATCAAGAAACTAAACAGGAAATCTTCCCTATCACACCTTACTTTCCTATAAACCAGTAATATGCTGTCAAATGTGGTCTCATGATAACACTTTCTGGAAGTTTCTGTACACTGAGAAACAAAGTGGTCACATTTACAACTCCCTGAAGTTTCACTTCTCACAAAAGGAAAAGAGAAACCCTATCACATTTGGTATTACATTATTCCTGAGGAAAACCCACCAACTTCCTTCTCATCAAAACAGACTTCTTCCGTAGGGATACACTGAGCTTTCCCAAAAGAGGGAAGTCTGTGATTTCACCTCCTGACCTACAAACAAGGGATTTCCTTCCCATCATACAGAAAAATCTGTGCATTACTTCTTTTAAAAAAGGTACTTGATTTAGGCCGTCTCATACCTATTTAAATGCTATGAAGTTAAGGTGGGCAAACTATACTTACTTATGCTTGGGCCCATGGATTATATTTCATTCATTATTTTTTTGTTTTGGGGTATAATTTCTCTTTGTATATTTATTGGAAATATAGCAATTTTCCTCATGATCCCCATTCCAGATACTACAAATAAGAATGCTATATTCAGGATTCCTAATCCATTTTAATCTAAACTAGACATTACTTTAAACAAAGCACGGAGAACCTCTGACCCTCTGGATGTTTTGTCCTACAGTTGTCTGGCCAACAGTAAGAGATTGTAGAAACTGCAGTTTAAAACAGCTGGACAGCCAAAGGGTCTTCACTCCAACTCTAAAAGTACAAGCGCAAATGTTTAGTTCTCCCTAGTAATCTGGAACAACTTGCTCTGCTCTATGCCATCACAACTTTCTGTACTATCACCCCTTCCAGAAGCAACTATCAATACAAAATAGGGAAACAAAGCTATGACTTCACAATATTGTACTAGACAGTTTGGAGACAGTGAAAACAGCAGCACAGCCACAGTTTTCAGCAGCAATCATCCATTAATAGTAGAGGCTGGTTTGGCCTTATATGCTCTCGACAATTAAATATCTCTAGCTCCCAGAAATATGCTACCCAACCATTGACACAAAAATATGATATTCATTAGTTACTGGTGTAATGGTAGTCAGACACAGAAGGAACAATTTCACAGAAAAATAGCCCTTATAAACTACATTAAATATACCGTAGCATCCAAAGTCCCCATTTAATTAATCTGTCGTCTTCTTCCTCTACACTGAACTGAGTTACAATACAAGTTTAAAAAAAAAAAAAAAGCATGAAAAACATGTAATCATTTTGCTTTTCTGTTGCTTACACGCATATTGCATCTGATGAAGCACTCAAAATTGATTAGAAAGACTTGTTTCAACCATAGTGAAGAAATTTCTTAATTGCCCTCTTCCAGCCACTGCTCACTATCCAACACACTCTCAAGAATGCTGGTATGACATTAATGGTGCTTGAACAAGCTGGATTACACCCACAGTCCTTCATCTCACTGAAAATAATCTCAATTGTTCTCCCAAAAGTACCGACAGTCATTTTATCATGATAATTTAAGATTGCTCACCAATGTTTTATGTATCTTAACTAAGAAGCTGCATGCTGGTGCCTTACTAATGCTTTTAAAGTATAATATTATTCTTCTGGAAAGTCATACAATGTGATACTTCCAATATTTTCATCTTCTTGCTTCCCAGATCATGTATCATGTAGATTTTATTACCTTCAGGATATATAAAAATGAACAGAAACATATTTTTCAAAAATCCCACCCCCCCCCAAAACAAACAAACAAACAGAAAAGCAATTGGTATTTACTATGATACCAGTCTAGTACTTTTGCTTTGGGAGGCCAGAAACTATAGACATGTGAAAAGGAGTCTTCGTAGACCACAAGCTGAACATGAGACAGCAGCGTGATGCAGCAGGTAAAAAACTCAGCGTGATTCTGGGCTGCATCAATAGGAATATAATGTCTAGGTCAAAGGAAGGGATAGTACCACTCTATTCTGCTTTGGTTAGACCCCACCTGGAACACTGTGTCCAGTTCTGGGCACTATAGTTCAGGAAGGATATAAACAAGCTGGAATTTGTCCAGAGGAGAGCCACCAAAATGGTAGAAGGCCTGGAAATCAAGTCTTACGAGGGAGCTGAGTACATTTAGCTTGAAGAAGAGAAGGTTGAGAGGCAATGTGATAGCTATGTTTGAATATTTGAAGGGATGTCACATGGAGGATGGAGCCAGCCAGTTTTCTGCTGCTCCAGAGACTAGGAAATAGAGCAATGGCTTCAAACATCAGGAAAGAAGACTCCATCTAAACATTAGGAAGAACTTTCTAGCAGTAATAGCAGTTCAACAATGGAATGTGCTGCCTTAAGAGTGTGGTTGAGTTTCCTTTTTTGGAGGTTTTTAAACAGATGCTGGATGGCCATCTGTCAGGAATGCTTTGACGTTGTATTCCTGCATGGCAGGGAGTTGGACTGGTTGGCCCTTATGGTCTCTTCCAACTCTATAATTCTATGACTCTATGACATCATTCTATGTATTTTGGTACTGCTTCCTTCTAACAGTTGTCTACAAGGTACAGCAAATCACTTTTGTAATTGAGAGTAATTTCAGTAGTAATTTTTGATGTGCCATCCACGTTCCATGTCAAACACTATACAGAATTTGTTCACATACTCTTTCACATACTGATACAGCTCCTTAAATTGGGGGCTACAGTAAGAGAGCATATGGCATTCCAGTAAATCCTCATTTGTAATCCAGTAAATCTAGAAACCTGAAAGCTCAATAAAAGCTCAAATGCTTGAAAACAATTAAAGGCTCTAAGTAGAAATAACGTTATGAATTTCTCAGCAAATATTTTAAAAGGATTAGTCACCTTTGAGAGGTACTCACCTTGCCTTTTTGATTTATGGGTTCAATAGTTAAGCTGTCAGGTCCGATGTCAACAATGGTTCCCATCTGAAACCCATCTGTTGGGTGTGGAGCCCAAACTGGCTTCCCGTCCTCCATTTTGAGGAACTATTTCCTAAGGAGAAAAGAAATCATTGTAAGTAAATTTGTTACACCAAAACATACATGTGTCGCTACAGAAATTTGCCTTTGTAAATATATTCCAAGGACTTTACTGAGCATTGACTCTATTCAGCACAAGATCTGTTGTGCTAGCAGATACACATTTACAGAGTTAGCGCAAAGACAGAATCCAGCAAAAGTGCAAGAAATTCTATGTCTATATGGTCTCTTGCCCTATCATGTGAACAAAAGAGAAATCCAATCCAAATGCACTAGCAAAGGTCTGGATTTAGGAGGGTTTGTTTGTTTGTTTGTTTGTACCACTACCAAACACTAGAAAACCCCATGATAGGTTTGCCTTAGGGTCACCATAAGCCAGAAATGACTTGAAGGCAACAACAAAAGCAACACACTGGATGTGGGCCAAATATTTGAGGAAAGAATTCTGTATCAAGCATTTATATATCTTCGCAGTGCTTCTTTATCAGACAATTTTTTTCATGAAAATGACTGAAGCATAACCAATATAACGAGCCTTCCACTTTCATGGGGGTTAGAGGTGCAAGACCCCTGACAAAACTGGAAAATGGCAAATAAAAAAAAATCATAAATGCTTTCCTTTTCCTTTTCTTTTTTTTCCCCTGACAGCAGTTCTCTAAGAATCTCCACATCCTCCAGCATGATTCTATGGTCAACTTCCAGCAGAAAGGTACCAAAGAGTCATGCTGGAGGACCTAGCAATAGCTTGAGAAGTGTTCTCTCCAAGAAACTCTAGGTCCTCCAATGCAACTCTGTGGTCTACTATGGGCAGAAGTGGACCAAAGAATCATGCTAGAAGACGTAGAGATTCCTAGAGAGAACATTTTTTTTTCCACGGCAGGGGCACATAGAGTAAGATTTAAAAAAATAATAAATAAAATTAATAAAATAAAATAAGCCGCAAATACTCAAATCCATGAGTGTTGAAAGTGGACAGCCCACTGTATTTCACATTTTACAATATGTCATGATGTATAAAAGTATGGAATAATACAGCTTTACATTATTAATACATTTACGTTTAGAAACTATTTGATCACTTATATCCAAACTGTTAAATCTAAAGCTCCTTGCAGTAAGACTCCATTGGTAATTAAATACACAGAGCTCTTCTATTAACAATTATGGTTTGTTTCGTGTTACAGTGCAGCCTTGAGAATATAACCCACCCACCACAACTATGACAGATAAACTGATGAAACAGCAATGCATTTTCTTCTCCATTCCTTGCTTCTCAGCTATTCTCTATCTTGATAAAAAAAAAACCAAGAACTACTACTACTTCTATTTATATCCTGTTTTTCTCTCATTTCCATTAAAATAGAGTTGAACTATTCACAGTACTAAAACAAGTTAAACCTAAACTTAGAAAGCTAAAATGCAAAAGATAAAAGCAATTAAAAACAGTTAATTTTAAAACAATACAGCACCCTTAGTCTGTTCCTCAAAAGCTTTCTGTTTTAAAAGGCTGTTAGAATAAAAAGGATTTTATTTTTTGCCTGCCAATGGAAAGGCATCTAAGAGGGAGCCCATCCTTACCTCCCATGGAAGAAAATTCCAGAGTTTAAGGGCAGCCATCCAAAAGGCCCTGTCTTGCATCCCTAGTAACTACGCTTGTGACGGCTGTATGTTGCTCTAACAGTAAAAATGAAACTTCAGCCCATTTAGACTACCTCTTCCCAAACCCTAGTTCAATGAGTAGAAACAAAAGTATATTTCTGAAGTGCATCCACAGTACTTTATTTTTTTATTTTTTTATAAAAACTTTTAACTGGTACATTTACATTCCTCCTTTCCTTAATCACAGAAGTCGAGGAGGTCAGTTTCTCATTCTGCCATGCAAATCTGACACTTTTAAGTGTTACTGGTGTGTTCGATCACTTTTAATTTCCCTTCCAGAAAATGACACAGACATACATACACACCCACACGCACATAGCTCAATACTTCAAAATACTTCAACATACTTCAACTTCCAGAACGGAATCCTCCAGCCAGCATGACCACTGACCATGTTAGCAGGAGACTGAATTTTGCGAGCTCTACTCCAAAAAAGATCACTCTTCCAAGCCCTGCAATGGATCATAATGTAAACAGGCACAGTAGCCTACTGTTCCATGCCTTCACTTCAACTCCAGCTTCAACTTATGACAACCCTATCACAGGGTTTTCTTGCCAAGATTTATTCAGAGGAGCTTTGCCACTTCCTTCCTCTGAGGCTGGGAGAGTCTGACTTGCCAAGAGGACTGGCCAGTGGGTTTCCAGGGTTCAGCAGGGATTTGAAACCTGGTCTCCTGGAATCTTACTCCAACTCTCAACATACTACACTACACTGGCTCTCAGTCTCATCTTATTCCTCAACTAAACCAAGCATTTCCCTCCTTAAGAGTTGCTCTGCCAGCTTTCTGGTAGCATAAGATTTGAGACCAATCCTCTTACTGGGGAGGAGGGAGAAATGTTGGTTTTGCCCCGTTCTGCCCAACCTGCAGGTGAAACAAATTTTAAGGAAATTGTAATCAAGGACCATTTTTATTCCTCCATGACCTTGTTGTATTGTTATGTCTTTACTTTCTTCTTGCTCTTTGACTTTTTAAATTACATGTCAAAATAAAATTGCATTTAAAAGAAATCCAAAATATCTGTAATAGGCGCATGGAAAGAAACAGGAGTTTTCCCCATATTAAATCAGCTGCCTTCTCCAAATTGCTTTTCCAGTTTCTTCAGTGATTTAATAGAAACTTTAACTGAGATTTTTGTGGGAGCAGCTACAATGTTAGAAAACTCTCAGGGAAAATTATAGTACATCTGCAGCTGTTGTGCATATGTACAACCTTTTGTCTCAGGAGCTTGCAGTGAATTCTCACATCTGACCAGCCTCAAATGGTTTCCTCCAGAAAGTTCAGAGGAGGCGCATAAACATCAGCGTTTGCAGGTATTCATATAAAAGGATTATGACTCTGTGCAGACAGTGGACAGGAGAATTTGCACAATGCCTGAGCAATAAACATAGTTCCCAAATGGAAAACACATGCACTGAATATCCAACTGTCACTTTAATACCATTCTACTGAAACCTGTGAACACTTTCATGAGTAGACAACTATCACTGTTACCATACTTTGTAGTGATCAACTTGTGACCCCCCTCTCCAAATAGGGAGGGATGATAGGAGCTGCAGTACAACAGCATCTGTGGGGCCACAAATTGAACAGGCCATCATAAATTCTCCACTTGGTTCACGTTATCTACACTGCATGTAAAATTATTCAAGTCTCTTTTCATTCTCCACACTCCAGCAGGTTGCTTCTTCTCATTAGATTATTCCTTCTTCTAATTCCTCTAGCTATGCTAAATATGTCTTTTGTATGACTCAAAAGTTCAGAATTATTAACTTGTGATGCTAAACCATAATTTAGAACTATGTGCACAAGCAGAAAAGATATACTCTCCTGCTTTACTGCTGAACAACCAGGAGGAAAAAGAGGAACAAATTGAGCACAGTCAGAAATTTTAGCTAATGTGTGGCTTGCTATCATGTAGAAACCAGAAATCACAGTTTAAAATAAACTTTCACTTTTAAGCAAATCGACAAAAGAACTCTGAGTTTGTTGATGGCTTGTTGTAGAAACTGACTCCAATTTCCTTTAATTAAGATTCTTAATTTTATACAGTGACATCCCAGAAATCTTGGGTTGTCATTGTAAGGTCTCATGCAGGTCTGAGTCTCACATATGTGTGAGGATTTGCACTGGTGCTCCTCCGCTTTGAAACGTGGCACTAAAGCACAGTTTAGTACAACATGCAAATGTGGTCACTGTGACCCAGCAAATACATTTGAAATTATCCCCTTGCAGAGTACTAGCTATCACCCATGAAACTTTCACATTAGGTCAAAACTATACGACCTTAAAATCATACAGAAACTAAGTATGCCACATTAAATGTGTCAAGTTTAGCCTTTTCCTGGAGAAACTGGCTGAGCAGAGCTGTTCCTGTGGAGCCATGAGAGTTACTCTCTGTCTCGCCACAGCAGAGATGGGAAAAGGGAATACATCTGCATTTGCTTCTAGAGGAAAGACATCCTGTCAAGAAGCAAAACTATTCTCCTGTGATGTAAAAAAAGAGAGAACTCCCTCAAACAGCTCATTTCAGGCATGGTTAACTACGACCATGCTTCTCTTAATTTAATTAAAGTTTTTCAGTAACCGAGGCCTTAGGGGAAAAAAATGATTTCTTTGGAGTACAACTCCCAGCATCTCCTAGCCAGGATCACGGCCGCTGGTCACGGTAGCTGGGGAATTCTGTGAGTTGTAGTTCAAAGAAGTAATTTTTCCAAGCTTTTAACTAACTGTTATATTCTGGTATTTAACACATCCGAATTTTTCACGTTAGGCATCAAGATACCTTAGACCAGTCCCACTTCTGCAGTGGAGTTACCGCCAAACAAACACTTCATCCTACTCACTGCCCTGAAGATTATGTGCCATGTGGATTAGATGGTTGTCTTGTTCCCAAGCCTTAGCAGGTTCTGACAATTAGAAGAAGATGGTGCCCCAGTGTAAAATATCCACATCAAAACAACTGAGAAAGTCAGAGTTAAAGCCAGGCAGCCACAAAGGAGAGAGCTTTTCTGAAGAGGTGTTTATATTATGGGTCACCCTTCATGCAGAGATTTAATGTTAAGATCTTTTTGCTTCATCAGCCCTTGGGGTTTAGAGACTTTAGATGACTGCTGTACTTAACTCTTTTGCTGACTTACTGGTGGTGTTTTTCAATCTGCTATTTACTTTCATTCATATTTTCACTGGAATGATTTTTTTTTCATCTTTATATCTTTTGCTAACTTTTGAGCCAGCTGTTGCCTTTTTTAAATACGAAGAACATAAAACCGGCATATGGTGTAAAGAAAGCACACACTACAAGTTCCTTAGGTCATGAGAAATTCCAGGAGGCAGTTTTTACCCAGACTTGTTTGCACACTGAAATAGGAGGTGTAGGAAAGGTCCTGAGAGCCTCCTAAGACTAGGCTAGGAGGGGCTGACCCCTCTCCCTAAAATGATCTGGCAAAATTAGACCACTGAGATTCCTATGTAGTCGAGCATCTCTATAAATTATCAGTCAAATTATTAGGCACTAAGAAATATTAGGACAGCTATTGCCACTAAGCCCTCCCAGGACTAAGAATGACTGCCTGTAATCTTTCTCAGGAACATTTACCTGGGAGTAAGCTACAATGAAGAGGTGGCAGGCACTCCTAAGTACATATTGTGCATGTAAGAGTCTTCATATTTAAAGATCTCTGAAAGATAATGGAAGAGCAAAATATTTTGTCCTCCTTCTGCAAGTATGAACAAACAGGCAAAATTAACAACCTGCCTGTCAGTTTTTAGCCTCCCACTTTACAAACAGTTCCAGGGTCCCTGCAGGCTTGGTTTCCACTACTTGAAGAATATGCATCTTGTCACCTGCTGGGTGTGTTTGGACTGCAACTCCCATCTACTCTCAGTATTAGCTATGCTGGCTAAGGGAGCTGGGTAACGCAACCCAGAATTATCCGGGTGGCAGATGCTTTAAATAAAGTGAGCACTTGAAACCTTAGGGCCTTTTGTAATATTTGAGTCTACGTTATTCTACCTATTTCTTCATTTAACCCTCAATTTATTACAAATTAGTGTTAAGGTCATGGCTCAATAATCCCAAGAGTCTGAAAAGCCTGCAGTCTGAAGCATAATCCCTTAAATCTGAGGAGCTGTGCAAAACTCTTGAGAAGGTGATCTTTCCAGTGGTAACACCGCACCTTTGGAACACTCTGCCCAGAGAAGTTCACTTGCCATTTCCAGTACCAAAGAAAGGGCAGGATACAGTGGCTGACTTCTACTGGCAGAATAGCAGAATCTAGCAGAAATGGAACAGAAGGCAATTATCTCTCCCCAACAGAACTACCCTGTATCCCAACACAGTTTTCCTTCCACATTTGCAGGTTTGACCTTCACGAATTCAATTATTCCCAAGCACATGTGCCTCCTCTTTCCCCGTTCTCCTCTTCCCATTCTCACTCATTTTGCCCCTGCGTGGAGAACTCGTGCTGAGGCAAAACACAAAGGAATCGGGGTGGGGGGAGGCTTGCACAAAAGTTTTCTGTGCCAGGGCAAAATGCATAGGAATGGGAGGGGGAGCTTCAGAGGGAGGAAAGGAAGAATCAGGTGAGCCTTCCCACACACCCCTATTCTCTTCCATTTTGCATGGGAACAGCAAGAGGGGAGCCCCAGAGGGGAATGGAAGGGGGAGCAGGGGGGAGTTATTCACGGTTTTTCCACTTTCGTGAGGGCTCTGCACCCCGAACCCTCACAAAAGTGGAGGGGCCACTGTACTGGCTTGTGGGGGAGGGAAGAGAAAACCCTTCAGAGCCATTTGTTGAGGTGATCCAGAGATGAAAGGAGAAAGAAAGTCCTGAAACTTCATCTAATTCTAGCTTGGCTGGAAAATTCTTCTTTAGCCCAAACCCTCTTTCTAGCTTTTACAGTTGTGTTTCAGCTTATTTAGCATGTTGATTATTTTCTGGTGGTTTCAAATATTTTAATACAAACTGCCCCAATTTGATGAAAGTCATACAGATTATAAATAAAATTAAACCTGGGTCTATGCTCCCATTGCAGGTTCAAGTTCCCTCCATAAGGGGCTTATGGACAAATAAATTTGTTGTTGTTGCACACCTCTAAGTCATTTCCAACTTATGGTGACCCTAAGGTGAACTTATCATGGGATTTTCTTGGCAAGCTTTGCTCAGAGACGGTTTGCTTTTACCTCCCTGTGAGGCTGAGAGAGTGTGACTTGCCTAGTAGGTTTCCATAGCAGAGCATAGATTTGAATCCTGGTCTCCAGAGTCAACATTCCAATCGCTGAACCACACACCCTCCAAATACAGCTGACTCAATGATAAGTGGTTATCTACAGATTTTATGAAGTATCACGTGTTTGTTATGGACAATGAGCCAACCTCTGGTGTTTTCCTTCAGCTTATCAAGAGTAAATTAATTCTGAGTTCCTAAGCAGTCACCTGTTCCTAAATCTTTCAACATCCAGGTGTTAGTAACAGTAATGTCCATGTTAACATTTATTGGAGTCAAGCATGGGCAGCAAAGGGAAAAGTACCTGCACAATTTGAAGCTAAGTTTTAAGACCTGAATTCATTTGATATTAATTATTAATAAGTTGGCAGTGAAGACAAGAATAGGTGGACACCGCTGCTGATGAAATGAGAACTGGCGACCTACACTTGATATTGGGTATTGCTTTTCAATCTATCAGTTGCAGATCTATTCAGCAGGAATGGCAATAAAAACGGCTCATCCAGTCCACTGACTTAAAAGGCAAGAATCTTCCACACATGCAAATAAAGAGGCCTGTGCATCATAGTGGGTGTTGGGAACAGGAGCTGCTGAAAATATGACCCTTGTTTGCATAAGACCACCAAACAAATGGCCCCCCACAAAAAAAAAAAAAAATCATTAAAAAATCCAACTCTTTCTGGACAAATCATGGCAGAGGATAGCAGGACTCTGTGTAGCATCCATCATTCCATTATGCAGATAATGGAAGCCTCTCTTCCATTAGCTCCAGGCAAAAGGTGGTGTAGGATATAGGCTCATAAGTGCTACAATGGTCAGAGAAGGGGGGGGGATGCACTCAAAAGAGGATTACTTTGGTTTTCTACCCCAAGGATCATCAGCGTACTCTCCAAAGCTAAGAAGTGGGGATGGAAAGAAAATTTGTAAATATTTGGATCACAGATGAAAAGGGGGCTCCCCAGGTATCAGGAAACCCTAATGAGAAGTATCTTTGCAGTTCAGGATTTATTTGAAGCGAAAAAAGCACATACCTATTCTATGCAGAAAACAGCACCATTTTCTGCACAGAAAACAACATTTCTACACAGGAAAATGCAAATTTCTGCACGCACACACACACACACACAAAAGAAATTCCCATGTATGGATTTTTCACAGAATAAATCCCTAGGTGCATTTCAAAGACTTTATTGCAGTGAAGAGGAAAATGATTAGATGGCTTGTTATTGCCCACAAGAATGAAATTTACAAAGATTTACATTCCTAGTAAGGAGCTAGGAATCATACACATGTTGACTAGCTTGACTACATACCAAACTCTAAAGCCATTCTATATATTGAAAAGATGTGGGTCAGACAAGGTAGAGATAGGCAAGGGCTCACATGCTATTCTTCCTCTTCCTCCTCACATTCAAGAAAAGAACATCAAGTACTACTTCCACTTTTGATTAAACCCCTGGTTTCCCATGAGGTGCAAATTCAGCGTTGGAGTCTATCACTAGTTCTAACTTAATCATGCTAGGTTAGATATCTTGATTTGTGTAATATTTATTTATTGCATGTCTCAGCTAAGGATAGAAGGCACAGTGTCTGCCCCAAAGAGCTTGTGCAAAAAGTGAAAGCAGAAGATTTGAGTCTTTTCCAGTGGGGAGAGGGAAGGACACTAACCTAAGAGTCACTAAGGCTCATTCAGACCAGCTAGACCAGGGTGGGAAAACATGCTGAACTCTAAATGTTGTTGGATTTGAATTCCCACAAGTCCCAGCCAGCACTGGCAATGGTGAATGATCGTGGAAGCTGCAGTCCTACAACATCTGGAAAATCACAGATTGTCCACCACTGAGTTAACCGAGCCACACAATGAGGTGACTTTAATACAAAAATATCGCCCACATTACAGTCCTCCCTCCACGATTGCTGCTTTGACATTCACAAATTTGGTTATTCACAAGGCACGAGCTTGCCTCCCCACCACCACCATTCTCCTCCTTCCATTTCCTTGTATTCCTCACCCCAGCATGTGAGGCTTGTTTTTAAAATAATTTTTTTTCCTCTTGGGTGACCAAAGACACTGCTGGAGGCGTGTCCTCTCTGCCACTTGGCTGCACATTCTACTGTGTAATGGCCATTGATTGGTCAGGTGCTCTCTTTGCTCCTACCTCTCCACTCTGGGAGGAATCTCTTTTCTCAAGATGGTGACCAGAAGTAGCTAGAATGCCAGAAGTCAGTGCTCCGTTCTTCTTTGTCTGAGGGGAAAGTAACAGTAAGCCCTTTACCTTGTCTTTTTTCTTGCCTCTAGATTTCAGGGCCAGAGGCAAAGTAATCAAAAAGGGTGATCTCTGGAGGGGAATAGGAGAGGGACAATGGGGTGGGGGAGCCACTCATGGTTTTTCCACTTTTGCAAGGGTTCTGTGCCCTAATCCCTTGTGAATGTGGAGGGGCCACTGTAAATCAAAAGCAAGATTCTGTATATAGTAAACAAATAGACCTCAGATAAAAGGTTTCCACAAGCCTCTTCTTACTAGTTTACTAACATGCAGGCAACCCCTTTTTTTCTAATTAAAAAGCAGGGGAGATTTTTTGAAAATACACAAATACACATACACACACACACACACTACAATTTACCACATTTAGATTAAACAGACTACCAGAACTCTATCACTTCAATGTATGTAAAACAAGTCTTAGTTCAAAACTGCTAAATTTTATTAAACTGTATAGCAGCACACCTGCCCACGAAAGACTAGAGAGCATCAAAGGTCTCCTTCAGGGGTAGAGTTATGGGGATGGACAAAAGCTTTCAATTCATAAATGGCCTTCTCAATTATGAGATCTAGGGTAGGCAAGGAAGAGAGGAAATGCTACTTTTGCTCTTAAAACAGATATACATACAAAATAAAGCATTTAACTGTGAATGCTTTGTTTATAAAAAGACAAAAAAAAAAAGTTTGGTTATCTAGAATGCAAAGTCAAGTTTTGTTTATGTTAGCTAGGGAGGCCACAGTGATATTCCAAGAAGTTCACAACACCCGATTATTCAGGTCATGGGTACGGAGTAACAATGCAAATCCTTCTGAACAACATCTGTATTCAGTCAGAGTTGGCTGATGGCCACGTTTATTTCTTTATTTAGAATTGTACATATCTGACCCAAGCCACTCAAAACATGTATAAGAAAATGTTTTGAGTTTAGCCTTCATTTTGGATTCCAGATGTTATCAGAACACCAGACACATGGTAGCCACCACTGCTCCAAGGTCAAGAGACATATTTCTTCTGTTAGGCTCCTAGGAAAATCTAACTGGCTTTAAAGTTCTGCAAAACAAACATCGACATTTGCAGGCGTATGAATGATTATAGCTCTCTGAAATACATGAACCTTAAGAACCTATAACTTTCTCCAGTCTCTCATTTATTTTGAACATTCTTGTGGGTCTGTATCCATGTTGGACAACTGAGAAATAAAAGACCTCTGGAGTACATGGCCAAATCTTAACTAGGTTGCTTTAAGCAACACCCTGAAATTAACATGTATGATCTCCTAACCAGGTCTACAATAAAAGGGCAGTTGTCTAAGGAAGTGGTTACTCATTTAATTCCAGTTCCACAAAGAAGGCTCTCCAGTTCTTCAATTCGTTTGTTTACTCAGGAGATCTCTTTTTCCCAGACAAGTCAAGCCATTTTTTCCTCTGTCACCATAACTACATTCAACAGTTGAGTCATCAACTACCAAAATTAAACCAAGATATCTACACTGGTTACTTCAGCCTTGTTTTAACCTGATGAAAAAAGGAGGGGTATTGTTGTTTGTACTTTTCAGAGAATAACCCCATTCAGACATTGATCTGAACACCAAAAAGCTACAAGTGGGTGAAGGGACTCAATAGTAGGATGTGTTCCTCTACTCACTCACATCCTTCATACGTTCAGGCAAATGTCTGAACATTTTTCCTGCCTTTTCAAAATGCTGCCAGAATTAAACAGTATTAAACATACAGAGGTGGTACAAGGAAACAAACCATTATGAAGTAATCTGGTTGCTTTCTACTGGTCACAATATCTAACAATATCTGTGGACGTATTCCACCACAGACCATCTTAGAGGACCTCATCTATAAGCATTTGATTCACTCTTCTCATAAATTTTGACAAGACAACATGCATAAACATCTCATTCACCCCAAAGGGAGTAATATATGCAGAGCTGGAAGCTACTTCTTTGGTCTATCACACCCAGAATTCCCCAGCCAGCAAGTCCATTGCTCATGTGGAATAGAGGATTCTGGAAGTTATCATCCCAAAAAAACCATTTTTTTTTCAAGTTCCACATGCAAGCTTCCTCTAATCAGCTACCCAGTCAAGTTAGTATCTTTTTTGTTTGCTCTGGTGAATTATGAGTGGGAGCCCTGAAAATTAAATGCAATTATTTTCTTTTATGGGTTTTTCCACCATATACTGTAGCTCCTTAATTTGTTCTGATATAATCTACCACAACTGCAGCTCACCTAGTATAATTTTCTACTGTACGCATGGAACAGTTTACATTTCCATTCATTTTCAAAGGTATCTTTTCAAACAGTCAATCAAATGTCTCCCTCGTTATATATTATTCAACCAGGCATGGTTTTATTCATTATTTGAAAGTGTGTCATGCTTTTTAAAAGGTTGTCATAGGTGATAAGACAGAATGATACCACCTGAAACAGCAATTCAAATTCTGCTGTCTTGTGAAGTACATTTCTATAAAACATTTATTAAAATAGTACAGAACTATTCTTCATAATGCTGGCAATGACTGTCCTATCAAACGCTCTAAATTAAATGAAAGGGAGCATAAGGGGTATTGAAAAATGTTCCTTTCCTTCCATCTTTGATATAAGTAGCAGCAATGTTGTCATAAAATTATATTGAAAATACTATATAGCATTAGAGCATACCGTATTAAATAGTAAATCCCTTGGGCTACAGCCCTTAAGTTATGCTTCCATAAACCACATTAACTTGTACTAGTGTTTATTCACATTCCATTGTGTTCATCTGAATGAGTTTCCCTAACATTTCTATGAAAATGAATATTACATACATGATAACAATATAAATCTATGACACTGAACAATGTATTTTTTTAAAAAAATGTGCATCACTTTATCCTTAAAGAGAAACCAATAGATGGTATTTTACTGTTAACCATTGTTATCAGTATTCCTTTCTCCCAAGAGATGGCCTATAATTGTGTCTTCCAATAGTCTTTGCCACTTTTCCTTTAAATTTAAAGTGAAGTATTCCTTGCCATATTTCACAGCAGAAGAGGGGATGGTTCACACTTAAATCTTCCTACAGCTAATTGCATCCTTCAGTTAAGCTAATTACCGTAACAGACTTTTCCTTAAGTGAAATAATAGTGGTGTATTTTCCCCGTATATGTTTGACCATCCTTTTCTGGTGCTACTAACATTAATTTATGTATGTTTGCCCATACTCGTCTGGTGTTACAAACAGTAATTTTATAACATCAGGAAGATTCATTCCAACACAAACCTTGGCAAATGTATTTGTGCAAACTGCCTTTGGCATCCAAATGTCTGTCATGCAACTTTAAATCAATGTTCTTCCACATCCAGTAAAGTGCTTTGGCCTTTTTACCACCAAAGCCCATTAGTTACTACCACGTCTTTTAATTCAGGCAGAATCCACGATCTCTTCCACAGTCGGCAGATTTCGTCCCACCCACCCACCCACCCAAAAAAAGCACAGGTGGTAAATAGTCCCACTGCTAGAAATTCTGTTACAACAAATCTCTGTCAGCATAGTCTGCATAAATTAGCTACTCTACCTATAAACCAAAAATGTCACCCAATTTGGTATCTCACCAACCAAGCCACTATGTCTTCTTACCTATGGTGGCTTGTGAAAACACTGAGTTACTGAAAAGGATTGAACCCAAACAAGTCTGTTATTCATTTCTGCTTTTAGTTTCTTCCTATTAGGTAAGTGCCTTGCCTATCCAACATAGTAGGAAGACATGTGAGGTGGACCTAGGAAGAGAAATTTGCCACATCATGAGACATGAAGCCATTTTATAGTAAGATGCCATCAATAAAAGCCCAAACGACAAGGTATAGTTTGACTCCAAAGAAGGTATAGATTTTGGCTAGTAGACAGTAAAAACTGAGTAACTGGACACTAATTCATACACACAAATTATTTCCAATATAGCTATCAAATTCAAGTGCATTGTGGTGACTTGTCAATCAAAATGAAAACTTTTCAAAGCAACAATTATCAGCCCACCTGTGTGTCAAGCTCTGAACCAGTCTATAGTAAGTTTCACCGCAATCCTGTGGATGGCTGCCTAGTGTACTAGAAGCAGAATTCCATCACACTGAAAGTTTGCCAGGCTGTCGTCCACGGCAGACAGAGGAGGAAGGAGGTTTTTTAAGGGTGTAGAGTGAGGAATATGAACAGCAAAAAGAAAAGCACTGACTTAAATGATGGAAGCTAGAACGTATAAAATAGACTGTATAACTTTTAGCACTTTTATCTCTGAAGGAACGCTTTATTCTGAAGTAAACAAAATTAGGAGTTTAATCTGTAGGAGTTGCAGACATCTAAGGGTCTCACTGAGTAGTTAACATCTATGCTGTCAGCTACAGTTAGGTAAAGTACGCTAGTATCTATAATGTCAAGATTCACCACTGACACCTTGGAGCAGAGGATGTTTACTATTATACATCACTCCAATTGTGCTGTCTGTGTATGTGCAGATACACATAAACAGGTTCCCCAGATAATTTATTAACCATTCTATGAGTTCTAGGTTGAGGATGAGGAATGTATGGTCTCCAAATGATGTGGGATGGCAGTTCTCACTAGTCCTGGCCAGCTTAGCTATTGGTAAGGGATGATGGGGGCTGAAGTCCAACAACATTTGGAGACCTATACACTTCCTATCCCTGACCTGGCAGTTACAGATTTTCAGCCTTGCCTCAGGTCCTTGGATATAAGAAACTCAGTGTCAGCAGCCAGTACAATCAGGCAAATGTTAGGTCTCACTCTAGCACGATTGTACTCTTTAACTACCTCAAGGCTGTCATAGAGAAGACAGGACAGGCCTGTTCTCTGCTGCTCCAGAGGGTAGGACCAGATCTAATGGTTTGAAATTAGAAGGAACTTCATGACAGTAAAAATGCTTTGGCAATGGAACCAGATGCCTTGAGAGATGGCAGGGGGGAGGGAGTCTCCTTCTCCAGATGTCTTTAAAAACAGACTGCACAGCTACCTTCTGAGAAGGCTTTAGCTGGAGATCCTGCAGTGACCAGCAGGTTGGACTTGATGGTCCATGTGGCCCATTCCAGTTCTATGATTGTATGGCAATTTGACCAATACTGGTCTCCTCTTTAAACAGAAGTCCAAAAAGTAAGCCAGTTGTATAATACTGCAAGGTGAAGCAGCTACTGGTGCTCCTGCAGCTATACTCTTGGTTTTCTTCCATATCTCTGCAGCCCTGCACCTGAGGTATACTTCAGGGCCAGTTCCCAGAGGTAATGAGGGAAAAGGATAAGAGCATAATAGCATTGTTAGGGTACCAGTGGAGTAGACTTGCCTCTATCTGAGCTGCTAGTGGTGGGTAGCAAGAGCACGACTGAGTCAGAGAATTCCCAAGTAGCATATCTGGTTGTTTTAATCATCTACTCCTAGGCACTACCGGTTCTGCTACCCCAGCTTCCCAGAGTACAATAGTTCAAAAACATTGTCACCTGTGACATTTCAGACCATGGTTGTTTGCTATAATCAAAAGAGAAAGGCCAGCAACAACTCATCCAGAAATCATGATAAATGCCTCTACTTTAAAATGTGTATTTGGTTGTCATCCAACTTGTAGTGCCAAGTTTCAATACTCCAAAAAGAGTGCACTGCCACTCTAAGCAAAAGGGACCAGCCATAACTCATCAGTAGATCATACCGTACACCTCAAAATCTGACAGAGTGTTTTTACTTATCATCCAAGTTGCAGTGCCCTGCTTCAAATCAAAAGTTTAAATTCCAATCCACTCACTAGAAGCAAAAAAGGGGGCACACATAATTTGTGGCTCTTTTGAAGCAGAAATTCCAAACAGGAGGATTCATAGAGGTAAAAAAGGGACGGTTTGCTGGCATATCTCAGGAAATAATTTATTTTTTTAATTATTATTTTATTTTACTTCATTTGTTTGCTTGTTTTGAAAAGCTAGAAAATAGGAGAAAGCTTTCTGAGGCATCGTTGCTAAGATTATTTTGGCCAGAGAGGTGGATCCTCTGAGGGACTACCAAGACTCCTTAGACTTTTTAAAAGGTGAGAAAGTAGGAGAGGACCCTCTGAGGAACTGCTAGTAAGAGTCCTAAGATTTTAAAAGGAGAGGAAGGTATGAAATGAGTCCCACATACCCACTGTGGGGTACAAAGTATGGCCCCAGCATTGCCAAGTACACTTCAACTAGTATCACCACAAAACCTGAAATCAGAGGGCAAGTATCTATTTTAAACAGCTTAAAACGATTGGACCAACTCATATGTGGTGGTCATGTCCCAAGGCAAAGAAATATTGGAGTGAAATACATAAAAAGATGTGTGAAATATTGAAGGTTCAATTTGTAAAAAAACCTGAATTTTATTTGTTAAACATGACAAATGTTCTTGAGAATACTAATATTAAGAGGCATTGGAGACTAATATTGTGCATGATAACGACAGCGCGAACTGAATATGCCAAATTGTGGAAGTCTCAGCAAACACCCACAATTGAACAATGGTGGGGGGCATTTATTGAGAATAGAAATGCGGATATTGTTTCACAAAGATTAAAGGGGAAATCGGACGATCAGATAAAAGCAGAATGGCAAATTGTAATGGGTAATTGCTGGGAAATGCCAAGTGAAAATGTCTGAATTATGGTAAATTAAAGAGGAATAACTGTAACATAACAGGAGTTGATGAGAGAAATGCAAGATCTAACATGTAAGATGAACATGGAATTGTGAGGCTTAATTTTTTATATGTGAGTAGATATCTAGAAAATGAAAACTAGATCAGAGTGGAAGAACAAAAACATTACATGTAAAAGTACAATTTGAGATGATGTTTTTTTATTTGTGAAACTTAATAAAATTATTAAAAAAAAAACGATTGGACCAACTCAAGAATTAAGCAACGGCTCTTTACACTACATGTAGATTTATCTTCTCAATGCCATTCCAGCTCCTCCATCTCAGAATCATACATGCATACTCCAGAGACTACCTAATGTTAGATAAAATAATCATCCATGCTCCAAATTTGTAGGCAGATATATAGTAAGTACTGGGTTTTTATTGGTAATTTTTTAATAATACAGTGGTCCCTCAACTTTTGCAAGGGTTCGGGGCTCAGAACCCTTGCAAAAGTCAAAAAACTGCAAATAATTCTCCCCCTCCCAAGTGAGCACTCCTCCTCCCATTCCCTTCTAAGGCTCCCCCCACGGCTGACTCACTTGCATTTCGCCAAGGCACGCTGCCTTCCAGGCTCGTGGGTGACATGCAAATGAATGGAAGGGGGCAGGATCACGACCAGAGAAAGCACACACATAGGGCTTCCCCTGCCATTCACTAACGTTTTGCCCAGGTGCACGGAAGGAACATGTATGCCCAGGCAAAAGGTAGGGGAATGGGAGAGGGAGAAGGGGAGAGGCAAGCGGAAACCTCACAAATGATCAAGTTTGTGAAGTCAAACCCGAAAAATGGGAAGGAGGACTGTAATAATTTTAAAAACTTTGTCAGAAGATATCTTACAGACAAAAGGCAGTCAGGATGTAAATATAATTAATTAATTAATTAATTAATTAATAGCTAGCTAGCTAGCTAGCATTCTAATGCTGGAGTGCTTTGCAGGAATTTCATTGCAGGTATGACAATGATCTCCAGAGAGCAGTTTACAGGAAAGAGATTGCATCATTTCAACACCCATGTAATTAAGATTATTGTTTGTTCAATGGCTTTGTACCTCTTCAGGCACTTACATTTAGAACAACATTGAAGAATAACAAGTCAGGATTTGCGCAGACAATTCCACTGTAAATAGAACCACCTTTCCTGTCTTTAGAGTTTAAAACATTAATAAACCACATATATGCATATGTTTTTATCCAGTGTGGAATATCTAGAAGAAGCGGGAACGAGACTTAGGATTGTATAGAAACAATACTCTTGGAATCAGAAATTACACCCTTGGAACTCATTAATCATCAGTGATTGGAGATTCTCCATAAATTACTTGAGATGCGGAAGAGATACAGTCTTCATTTATTCTTACATACAAGAGTTCAACATTAGCAAGGAACACAGATGATACCACAAGTGAAGCCAGGAAAAAAAAAAGTAGGTGCTGGGCCTACACACAGCACTTGAATGTATTCAGATCAGTCTACCACAAAGATGACAGTAAAGGTGTATTTTAAAAAAAGGGGGTGGGAATATCACATACCAAGAATGAGAAAGAATGCAAAAGCTCCTGAAGGCAAAACATTAAAGAAAATGTAACAAAGGTAATTACTTTCCACTTGAGGGGGGAGATCAAGGAGAGGATGTTGAAGGAGTTCCCATCTGGCCTGTGCATCAGTTTTAACTGGCCACCATCCACCTTTTCAGACCTGTATTTCATTCTGAGTGATACAAACATTCACAGATCTCTTACCATACAGCAAATAAACAATATGATTTCAGAAGAAACACATTTTAATTTAAAAAAAAAAAGACTAGAGAGAGCAGCTTTAATTCCTGTCGATATTCAGTTCTACCCATTTACTTGACCTGATATGTACTAGACCCTGTGAAGCATTTATGATCTCCTGCTCCTCTTGAAAATCTCCAAAGCTCAGGGTGAAGCGAAAACTGCAACCCTGCCTTCTCCTAAGTACTTTAACACGTGTAGAGAACCAGAAAGAGCAAGGACCAATTTTTCCTGCCCAGCACAGAGTAACAAAAAGAGTTATCTTTGTGGAGAACTCAAGGGAAGGAGGAGGATCTCATTTCATGTGGACCACCAAGAGAAGGGGGCCGCTAGAAAGTCAGTACTTTTTTCATTTGTGAATCCCTGAACCTGAGTTTAAAGTTGGTGACCAACAGCTTCTTGTTTATTCAAAATGTACATTAGAATGTATCTAGAACAAAGTGAGAGAGGACTGTCTTTAGAATAAACATGCTGTGTAATTGTTTATAATTATTCTACTGCCTTCACTATCAGGGCAACCTAATCAATTGCTAGGTTGATGGTTTCCCCCAAGAGAAAAACAGTGGTTCTAAAACGTTTTCTCAAAACATAATTAGATCAGCGGCTAGCAATCATTGCAACATCTCCATGTTTTGTTATTTGCTTCATTTAAGCCTATTATCCAGTTACTCAACCCATTAGTGAGGAGGATAAAGCCCAAATAATTCTTAACATGCTTCAAAGAAACTTAAATGGCTTATCTTCGTTTTAGACTGGGACTTTCAAAAATTTTAGAGAACGTTCACAATGCCCCTGACTACATTTAGGAAAGTTTATTCGAACACATACATATTTTAAAATCTCAAATCTCAAAATTATCTCTCTTCAAGTACAATAACAAACCGTTTCTCATCTGCCCCATCATCCCAAACCAAATTAGGTACTCTATAATCCTACATGACATTGGAGAAGTCATTCTGATGAACTTTCGTTATACAGTCCTCCTTCCACATTCACCGGTTTGACTTTCGTGAATTTGATTATTTGTGAGGCACCTGCTTGCCCCCCCCCCATTCTATTCCTCCCATCCTTTGCATTCCTCACCCCAGGCTTGTGAGGTTTGTGTTTAAAATGGATGTTTTTTTCCCTTTTGGGTGAGCAAATTCCCCTCCCACTGCTGAAGGCATGGCCTCTCTGCCATGTGGTTGCACATTCTGCTGTGTATTGGCTGCTGACTGGTCAGGTGCTCCTTTCTCAAGATGGCCACTGGAAGTTTTTAGAACTCCTGAACTCCCCTCTTCTCTGTCTAAAGGGAAAGTACTGGTAAGCCTTTTAGGTTGTATTTTTTTTCTCCTCCACCCCCTGCCACTGGGGTCAGAGGCAAAGGAATGGGAGAAGGGAAGCTCTGGAGGGGAATGGGAGGGGAATCATGGAGGGAGTTATTTGTGTTTTTTCCACTTTCACAAGAGTTCTATGCTCCCAACCCTTGCAAATGAGGAGAGGCTACTGTACAAATTTCTTAAGGACAATTCCACAAGAAGATCTCTTATTTAGCAAGGATGGCCAGCTGGCAACCTGAGGGTTGGGTGGACCATTTCCCTTCAAACAACTGAACACCTTGGCCTCTGGCAGCCCTATTAACTCCAACATACAATTTGGCAACTATAGAAAGTTTGCCAGCAATTGCATCCCAAAGCATTTTTAAAAATGCTATCAAGTCTTACAAGAAGAAGAAGGAGAAGAAGAGCAGGAGAAGGAGAAAAAATTCTACACCTTAACTATACCCACTGTTTGAATTATGGGTATATTATCTGTCCCAGATATGTCAAAAATAGGTAAGTTTTGTAACCTTTGTAGTAGTTTCATTAGACAGCCTGACAACTTCTGAGGAGTTCAGTGTAGAAACACACACTTCCAACCCCTCAGAGGTCACAAACACCAGAAATGAATGTACTAGAGCATAGCTGGGCAACTGTAGAAGACTAAGGGAAGACTTACATTGCATCAGCTTTCCAGGAGACCTTGGACAGCCTTGCCTGCTCTTGAAAAAAAAAAGTAATTTTTGCTGCTCCCAAACACCCATTACGGGACACGGGGGAATATATTTTGGTCTTTCTCAACCCTAAGGGTCATTCTGGGATATTATGAGGCAAAACAATTTTACTGAAAAGGATTGGCAAAATTTAGTTTTTATGCCAGGTGGTAGAAGGGGCTTCAAACATGTGAAAATACCCTCTACATCCCCTAGAAATCTTTTTTCAGGCATTTTGGAGCAAAACCATTTTTTAAAAAAATGCAAAAAGTAGATTTCATCCCAGGGTTCCTAAGGGTCACAAAAATGGCTCTGGGGTCGGTATGTGGCCTGCCAGTTAAACTTTGCAAACCCTGTACTAAAGCATGGCAAAGTGGACAAATCTTATATATTCAAAATCAGGTTCAAAAAAGCACACTAAAACTGGAGTGGAGTGGAATCACATCTGAAACTTTCTGTGAACTTTCATACAATTCCATAATTTCAACAGGTGCCCACGTTGCTTGAAACACTTGCCAGACTCCTACACATTTGAGTTCTTTGTGCAGGTTCTAGGTAAACTTAGCTCTACACAGTCCCAGAGTTCACTGATTAGAAGACAAGTTCCCCAAACCAGAACTGGGCACCAACATTCAAATGTACATTTTTCTGAAATGTGCTGCTCAATTCAGATAATTCAGACAAACCATACACCAGAATAACAAAACAAGTCTATTAACATTACTAAGCAGACATCACTACACGACTATGTTTACACCATGGAATTAATTGGTCCTAGAGCTTCCACCCACTCTTCCTTGTGACTCAGAAGTAACCTCTGAGATTACAGCCTCTTCTGGAATAAGATGATCCCAACACAGGCCAAGAGGTAAGGATATAATTATTTTTTTAACTCATGAAAGCAATCATTTGCCAGCATATCCACCTGAAACTTATCAAAGTTACCATCAGAAGTAATGGACAAGTTTCCTTGACAGTTTTTTGCACAACAGGAAGTGTTAGTTATGTTCTAGGATGTACGAGCTACATGTGGGTTCTCCATGACAGATGAGTATATACTCTGAAATACTCAGCCATATGTCAGAATTGAGGCTGGAAATGTTACTTTTTGAATTACCAGCTCCCAGAATCCAGCTTTGTGGGAGTTAAAGTCAAAAAGGAAGTAAATTTTTCAAGTTCTGTATCAGGATTACACTGCAGATAAACTGACATGGACTACTTCTCCAAAGGTAAAATCACTTTATAATTTTCGCTGTAAAATCTGAACAGTCAGTACAGTTTGTAATCCACATTTTATACATATTAATTCAGTGAAACAAGATCATTTTCACCCACATCTCTTAAACACCTGTATATTGTTTAAGATTAAGACATCAACTAAAGTAAAAAAAAATGTGGAATGGCACAAACAAACCCAAGAAGTGCCTTGCTTATCTGTAAGAAAACCAATAGGCCAGGAGTCATCCAAATCAATCAGTAAATAAATCACTCTATATATTTTGCATGGAATGAGCCAGAATACATTTAACATATAGATCTTCTACAACAGAATCTCTTAACAAAAGGCCCGCTTCTCCACTTTGGAAATTTATTGTCCAGCTTCCATTCCACTGCATCCTCCATTAATTTTAAGAATCACAGTTTCCCTTACTGAACAGAAAATGAGCCCATTTTTACCAGTGCTCAGGAAAAAGTTATTTGTTGGATGCCACTTCTTTTCACTTTCCACCAGCAAGGCAAGAATTTTGTCAGCTGGTGTTGAGAGAACAGATACATTCATCTCTCAACACCAGCCGACAGGGACCTTCATCCTCCTTGACCTGGTGTGGGCAACGTGTGCCCCAGAGCATTTCTGTTGCCCAAAGGAGTAATTTTTTAAAAAAAAAACTTTGTGAATCCAAAATACCCAAAAATGAACTCTAGGGGGTATGGAAGGCATTTCCACCACATCTGGCGGGCCCCTGAGCCTCCAGCAGTCAAAACAAATTTTGGCCAATTTTTTTCCAAAAACAAGAAGTCTCAAAATGCCTTCTAGGAGCCCAGGAAGGTCCCAAAACAGACCAAGAATGCTCTCATGTCCACGGAATGTGTTTGGAGGTAATGTTTGCAAAAGCAGATGGGGAGTCCTGCAAGGTCTCATTGGAGACTAATATAGCCCTGTAGCCTTCCACAGTTCCCCACCCCTGCCCTTGTCCCCAGTTTACGGTACCTCATCTTTCTCCAATATCTGTTAAGGATTAAAGTTACAGGAGCCCTGTCCCAGATCCAGTCTGGCAAATCTATACAGGATCAAACAGTATCACATAATAGTTTGGATTTGTTTTCTGCTATCCTTGATCTACTTCTCTAGGTTGAAGAGAGCTCAACCAGTGACGGCTGTTAACTAAAAGGGGGGAAAATACAGACAACAGTAAACCTTTTAAAAATCCTAAAATCATTTTTCAAAAAATGCATGTCACATCAAAACATGAACCATGGTTTTCCTTGAAGTAAGCAATGTGCTTAGGCATCCCACTTATGCCATCACACATCACACAATTTTTATGGATTGATACTTGGTGTTTGGAACTGACATGATTGCATCCTACAGGGCAATCCACTAAATTTTCCAGGTGGTTTTTTACTGCTTTTTGTACCTTTAATTATGTGAGCCCCATGAGGTGCTCTGAAGAATATTTGTGATGGTGGACACCACAGACTTCTGTATTCCCAATCAGGGGAAAATACTGATCCTTGCTTAAATAAAGCCATTGGCACTTGCCTGACCTCACTCTGCATCTTTGCATGTAAACTGAAGTCTATTAATTCCACATTTGCCATCCTCCTGTGTCTCAAAACAAACAGCAGTCTGCCAAAGGCACATAAACACATGAGCAAAAGTTCTAAATTACCCTTGTAAATCAATATGTTTTAATCATTCTAGCAACCAATTAGCATGCACATTTCTTCACAAGATATATGAACTGCAAAAGTATTTGGATTAAATTAATTGGTTTAAAGTAATTTATTCAATATGGAGTTGTTAATCTTAGTGGTTTAAATAAATTCATCCTGATTTAAAGTGCAAATACTCTCCCTCCCACAGGGATACTTACAGCTGAATGCTAAAACACATACTGACGATCGAAAAGAGCTTCAGACTGAATCATCCACTGTTTCCTACATAAATCTGTTTCCATCAGTACAACAATGACGGCTTAGAAGAGGAGTGGGTGAGGACTTGGCAAATAGTGGGCAAATTGTGGCCTTGGGGCCTCTGGACCCTCTTTGTGGTCCTTGAAGCCCCCACTATTCCTCCCAGGCCCCTTGAAAAATTGGAAACAATTTTTGGCATGATTTCAGGGCAATATTTTGCCTCAAAACCACTCAGAACTCAAGAACATTTTTCCCCCAAAAAAGTGAAAACATGAAAAAATATCCCCAATCCTCACAAGTACCCCAGAACTCCATATAACTCCCAATATCTCCATTTTCCTCTGCAATATCTCTCAAAACGGTGGCAGAAAGTGATGTAATATTGCTTCTTTTCACCATTTTGAGAGGTACTGCAGAAGAAAAGGGAGATATTTGGGCTTGCTGGAGAACGCAGCCCATGCATAGGGGACCTGGGAGGAGTAATCCAACTCTGTCTTGGAATCAGAGAAGATTATAGTTGAAAGGTTCCACCAAAGGTCCTCTAGTCCAACCCCTACTGGTGGTGAACATCCACAACTAAAATATTCCCCTGACATATGCCATTTTAACCTCTGCTTAAAAACTTTTCCGCACAGGAGATTTCACTATGTTCCAAGGCAGCCTGTTTCACTGTCAACATTAGTTCTTACTGTAAGAAAGTTCTTACTAACATTTAACTGGAATCTTCTTTCCTCATCATTTAAATAATTTTGTCAGACAACAGTAGAGCGGGCAGTGACTTACCTTTTAGAACAGGGAAGAAGGTAAACTAATGGCCCTCTAGATACCAGATTGCAACTCTCATCAGTTTTCATCGCTGGTTGTGGTGACTTAAGGTATGGGAGGTATATGCCGTATGGAGAACACAATAAGCATGTTCAGAACTGTGCTACTACACAGCCGCTTCATAGGAGAGGGGAATAATACTGCTTTAGCACAGTGTGGTGGTTACGGTGTTGCACTGGGACTTAGGAGACCAAAGTCAAAGTCCTCACTTAGCCATGCAAATCACCATACTTCGTCGGCCTCACCTACTTCACAGGTTTACTGTGAAGATAATGTTGGTGGAAGAGAGCTATGAATGCTATCTCGAGCTCACTATTTTATTTGCTCACTGTATGTAGCAAATAACATAGATGACTTGCCTATATTTACTAATGCATACACAAGCATTAGATGCTTACACAGGAATTCAAATGACCCAAGCACCATTATTTTATACCTCTAACAAAGAAATCAGCAAGAAAATCATATAGGACAAGTTATATGTAATGAAATCTGTCATAAAGATATACAATGTTGGCTTGTTGTTGTTTTTTAAAAAAAAGCACTTTCTCAATACTTCCTTTGTGCAACAAGAACAGGCTAGTCTTTCTCTGGCAGCACTACACAAACAAGAATATTGATGTATCAACATACATTCGAATATCATATGAAAACAATCACCAAGAGCCAAAGAGTTAGGTGTGCCAAAGACTCTGGTTATGTACAGTGCATAGGTTTTTATTTCTGCTTGTTCTTTCCCTTTGAACAGAAGATCATCCATGCTGTATCACAAACAGCTATTGAAATTTCCCTCAGTTTCAGAAGTGGTGTGACAGCTGTTCAAGAAACAGAAGCCCAAAGCCCTCTTGTGTGTGTGGAAGTAGCTGTCCAGGATCCAAAGCCCTCCACAATACATTGGTTTATTCTGGACTGGGGCGGGGGGAGGGAATTACTTCATTTTCTGACTCAGTGTTCCTGTGACAGACAAGAACATTTTAACTATGGAAATGCATCCCAATAAAGTCTACTGAACAGACCTTCTAACATATGCTACATTCAGTAAAGGTCCTGAAATGCAATTTGCTCCAAAAAGGTAGTGGCAGGTATAATTATGATAGCAAAGAATACTAAAAAGAAGAGAAAGATGGTTATCTTCTGTTGTTCATAAAGCCTCAAATTGGGATGTGATGATTCTTGCAGTAATATATGTACTAGCAATTCTTTTAAGGAACTGAAGCCGAAGTTTATTTAACTTCATCCTTCAAACCAACTGTGTGTTAAGTTTACACAACAGACTAAGGTTGAAATCCAACTGCTAGGCCCCACCGGTGCAGACCTTTTGAAACACTGCTGAATTAATGTAAAGTTCCACTAATTGAAAAGATCTACCCTAGTTAAGACTAGCAAATGGATTTAAGTCTATAGGAGTTGACCAAGGCCAATTTTTTTTCCAAACAAAACCCACCAAACACAGGCTAAGAAAAAAAAATTGTTCTGGCTACTGGGCATGATTGCTAGGTATTCTGGGAGTCGTATTCTCCCAAAACTAGCTTTTCCAAGTATACAAGTAGCTTATCTAACAGAGATACTAAGCATTAATTTTCAAATTATCACAACACACAAAGTAGCGAAAGGGGGATTAATATGGAATTAAAATTCATAGATCAGGAAATGTCTAGTTTGAATCCCCTCTCTGTCACACACTTGCTAGGTGGTCTTGAGGCTGAGACAGCATTTCTTCCTTCTGCCTCAGTAGCTCCACCTAAAATAATAGGTGGGTAAAAATAGTGACTTCTTTTGTGGATTGTTCTAAGGGTTACAACTGGAAAACACACATAAAGTGCTTTGGAAGCTTGAAACAGATGTGCTGGTGTTTGCTTGTTCTTTTTTCAAAATTAACAATAAACTATTCTGTTTATCCACAATTCAGAGTACATTTAGGGAGTAAATTATATTTGTTTACATCTACATTTATGAATAATAAATTCCACTCCAATTATTGTGATTATGGAGCAAATTCTCATTTCCTTCCCCACAGTGTAAAAAAAAAGTTCTCTCTTCCCTCTTTTGAACTTCAGTTTATTGATACATTAGCTTCCCACCACTGGACATCATTTTTTTTTAATCAAAATACATATTTTTCAGCAAGATTCACAAATATACTCAGTCTTGCATGCAATTCAAATCAGTTCTCAAATCAGATACAGATTTGGCCTCAGATCAGTTGTGCCAAGCCAAACAGGGAAGTTCCTGTGTAGTCTTCTTATATTAATATTCCACTCTTCTACTATAAATAGAGATGAATCTGGGACAAGTTTTTAAGTGTTGAAATTTTAGTGCATTACTATGGCTTTACAGAAGTATCATGCAAAATAAATTCCTACTTATTTCTTGTAGTGGAACAAAATAGCTTCTTGCTTCTATGCATCCTTTAGGTTACCTGCAGTCCTATTAATCTTCTTTTGTTAAAAATGTACTGCACTAAAGTATACCCTCTCTGCTTTTGAAGGCTTAAAGAGATAACCAGATACCAACTGAACTTGCCTGAGAGCAGGGGAAAAGAAGAAGAAAAACTAGGCATACTGACAAAGGTTCACATTTAGCCGGAGTCTGGAAAAGTGATTTTTTTTTTTTAACTACAGTTCCCAGACTTTTTGGAAACCGTAGGGCAAAATAATATCTTTTCCATGGGCTCCATACAGCAAACCTATTAGAAGGATGAGACTGCAATCCTACACATACTTACCAGGGAATAACCAACTTACTTCCTGGTAGACTTGCATAGCATTGCACTGATAACTGGTTAAATAAATAACAAAATGTATTTTATTCTGACACAGCGTGTACAAGACAAAGGGGACCTTTCATGGTACACAATTATAGCGCTATGATTCCACCTTAAATGCCCTGGCTGCATCCTATGCAAGACAAAGGCTGCAGTTTGATGAGGCTCCAGAGCAGAGAATTCTAAATGCCCTTCCCTGAACTACAAATCCCAAGATTCCATAAGATGTTGTAATGGCAGTTATAAAGTAGAATCATAGCAACAAATCTTGCCAAGAAAACATCCATAATAGGTTTGTCTCAGGGTCACCGTGAGCCAGTTTTCAAAGCAAGGAAAAATGATGGCTAGAAGGAACCTCCCCCTGTCAGCAGCACTTTGTTGTGTGCCTTCAAGTCACTTCTCACTTACGGCAACCCTAAGATGAACTTATCGCAGGTCTTTTTGGCAAGATTTGTTCAGAAGGGTTTCCCTTTGCCTCTGAGGCTGAGAGAATGTGACTTACCCAAGGTCTCCCAGTGTCTGAGCAGGGATTTGAATCGTAGTCTCCAGAAGCCTTTAATAAATAAATATATTTGAATATTTAAATCCAAATTTAAAGATTTAAACCTTGAGTTAAGTTATGGGAGTTCTGGCAACAAATTATATTTACAGGGAGTCCCCAGTTTAAAAAAAAAAAAGGTAAGGACCAATGGTCTACACAATGTGTCTATGTATGTGTGCCAGAAGACTTCTCTCAGGCCTCTTTGGAATACACAATGCATTAGCTAGGTCCTGCTTCTACTCCTCCGTGTCATGCCACAATGTAGTGTCACAGGACGTAATTGAGGATGTAATTTCTTTCAGCGCTATACAACGCTGTCCAGTCATGCAACCCAATAGCAACTCTAGGCAGTGTACATGCAAAATTCCATGCTAATTACTATGTCTCTGTGGTTTAATTAATTTTAGCAGTCAAAGAGCAAGAGCAGCATACCATTTACAATGCTGAGCTATGAATCAGGAGCCTCAGTTGCTGGCCTTAATCAAAGTGCTACCCTTCTATAACATGGGGACAACAAATAACACTGACCTACCTAACAAGGTTGTGGTAAAGACCATAAATCAGTGTTAAAACAGAACACTAAATGACAGACGCTGAAAAAAAAATAATACGATGACATAAATGAAATATCAATACTTTGTAAATAATTTCTGCTTGTTTTTATTACCAACAAATTCTTGTTATTACTTATTATTTCAAGATCTTATATTTGGCTTTTATTGTTACGTTTTCAGTATTTCTCACTCCGTAATTACATTTATTGGCTGTTAGTTTTGTTAAAACTATATAAACTATATTGATTTTCCATTTAAATTATCATAAGACAAAGCACACTGAAAGAAGGCATGACCTAAAGCATGGTGCTGTGTAACAACCACTTGGAAATTGTACCCTTTGAACTGAACTGTAGAAATGTAAGGATTGACCAGCCCCTTTAAAACTGCACTTTTGTCCAGTATCAATGAGCCCATCAAAGACACATAACCCTCCAACGTTGTTCAATTGAAGTTCTCGTTATCCCTTATCATGGACTTTGTAGGCTAGGACCAAAAGAAGATGCAGCCAGCAACATCTGGAAGGTTATATATTCCCCATCCCTGGACTACGGCAAAATAAGTCTCCCTAACCTAGAAAGCACAGACACCCTAAGGCTGAAGAGGAATCACAGGACTTCTTGTTCTTCTCACAGATCTCAATTAAACTAGTCCTCATGCCTAGCGTAAACAATAGAGAGCTCATCCCTTTGTCTACAACTTCACTTCCAGCTTGCAGAGATAAGGCTGTTCCCCAGTGGCTGCCACAAAATGACCTTGCATGAAAGAAGTGTCAAGAAAAACAATCTATCTTAATGAAGCAGAGATTAAGAATTTGGGATAGGGAGGAAAGAACTTAACCAAACTGGTTTACCTTCATAATTCACTGCTTCTTAGACTCCTGATGTCCTCAATAATAGCTAGGTTGACATCTAACTGAGGTTTCAAAAGACTGAGGGATTCTTGCCAATGGATTTGTGGGATGGGGGAACTCAGAAGGCTAGAAGGAGATGAGTTCTATTAAACAGATAGAATCTCCCTCACACACTGGCTGGGGAAACATATTCATTCTTTCTTTCTCTCTCTCTCTCTCTCTCTCTCTCTTTCGACATCCTGTTCCCACATCTCTCATAAGATTAAAAAAAAAACAGTCCCTTTGGAAAGACATGCCATTCTGCAGGAGAAGTCTATTTGTTTATTTAAAATGCAGAACAACTCCAAACATGAATATATACTTTACAGAATAAATGGACTCTTATTTTAATTTGCCTTTAGCATAACTTCACCAGCAGATTCTTGAACAACTTCCTCCATTACTTCTTGGTTTCCACTTTTAAAGCCCTGGAAAGCATACTATGGGACACATATGCCTTTATCTATATTAGCAGTGCGGAGTGGGAATCATGCAACCCTCTAGATGTTGCTGGATCGTGACTCCCAACATTCAGCACCACTGGCTACAGCTGCTGGGAGCTGCAGTCCAGCAGGGCCTCTAGCAGCCCACATGATTCCTATACTTCTCTCAAAACCTCAGGCAGCCACTGCTCACCTCAAGTTCTGCTTTCTTTCAGATGATCTGCATTTGTTTCTCTTTTGAATTATAGTTCCCAGAATCCCCTAACAAGCATGGCCACCACAGTCCAACAAAAGAAACTTTCTTCAACTATGTAATCCCGGGAAATGGGGTCCAGGAGGACTCTGTATTACTTATATTTTAGATTGTCTGCGAAGGAGGAGGGGTGTCATTGCTGGCTTGTTTTTTTAAGTTTTTGTATCTTTCCAACAGGCCTATGAACAAATTTTCTAAGATACACAGTGATAAATTTGAGATACAGTGTGTGTGAGTACTTATTCTTCTCCCACAGAAGCGTTACTAGGCATTGCACTTTACAGATTACCATAAAGCACAAAAGAATTTATACGCTATGTTTATATACGGGTAGGAAAGGGGAGTGAGAATGAAGACAGCAGAGCTTTTTTTAAAAAAAATCTGAAAAATCCCAGGACATGTCTCACTGAGCCCACCATGTATAGTAAATTCTCTTCTGCAAGAGTGGGGAACTTGTGGCCCTTAGGGAAAATGTTAGACTCTTAATTCCCAGCAGCCACAGCCAGCACAGCCACTGATTAAGAATGATGGAGTTTCACTCCAGCAACACCAGTGGACCACATGTTCCAAAATCCCTCCTCTCTTTACTCCTTAATGTTGTAAATAGGTAGAAAACATTTTGTTGACATCTAGTCCCTATTCATTGTCGCCACTGCCAATGCTACCATTAACATCCACTCTGAGCACATTTCCATCTCTATAACAACCAGAAGTGTTCTTCCGAGTGTCTCTTCACTTGATGTCTCTGGAGCTATTTCACAGTCCCATGGGAACTTCAGCATCCCATCTCCAAACACACACACATATTTTAAAAGAAGGAGAAGGACAGGAAGAAAAATACAGCATCACAACATCTGCAGCAGTGAATGCTTGGGTGCCTTTTATTTTAACTGGTGTAGACCCAGTTTTTATTTTGTAATTCATAAAATGACTGAATAAATTGGCCAGGTACAAGAAGGCCAGGTATAGAAAGACTCCATTTCCTTCATGAGTCATACAAGATAGTCTTGGCAGCATTACACTGCAAGGGATGGGGGAAACCGGCTGTAGTTAAAAGTTCTCACTCACAGAAAATTATCATCTTTTATCAAGGTTTATCAAATTATCAAGGTCTTAGAAAACATGTTGGTTTAGTTTCAGGTGGGTAAAGTGTCTCCAGATGTCATTAAAAGTACAATTGCAGCTTTCCTCGTCCACTGGACATGTTGATTAGAACTGACAAGAGTTGCAGTCTAGTAACATCTGGAGAGCCACAACTGGCATATCTCTGTTTTACTTTTTGAATATCCCAAGGAAGAAATCAAAAGCAAGAGAAGCCAAAACAAGGAAAGCCAAGTCAAAAACAAACTTTGCTCTTTAATAAACAATGAAACTGGGCGAGGTCCCTGTGCCACTCACTGAGCCATTCTGGTATCACCACAGTGTGCACACCTCCCAAACTTCCAGGTATCAGCATATTGAGACAGCTTAACCAGTCAGAGACAGTTTCCCATTTGAAAGGGAGAACGCACAAACACATCCCTAAATAATCATGAAATCACTCACTTGGCTAGAATGCATACAACATGGCCCAGGAATTTATAAATCTTTGGGAAAATCTTGTAAATAAGAGTCCAGGATCTTTTGGGATAACTGTTTCACCACCAGCAGAAATAGATTTTTTACAGGAAATGGGCTGTTCTGAGGACTGCAGTAAAACACAGGCCCTTTCTGCACAGTTTAGTCACGGCGTAGCTGCAATGGCTTCAGGAGACGTGCATCCGCACAACGTCGTCGCCATTACGTGGATGCGAAGCTGCTGGCGCGCCTTTGCATGTTGCTAAAGCGTTGTATTTGAGCAACAGAAAAAATGCATTTTCATTCCCTCAGACTGCTTCTACTACATTTCTACTACATGCAGAAGCATTGAAGCACTTTCTTGCAGGAATGGGTGGGTTGAGGGCGGGCCCGGCTTGTCCCTCCGTCACTTCCCATCCTGATTTGTCCCTGCCCACCAAAGCAGAGGTGGGAGAAATGATGGGGGAGAAGAAAAGCGAGGAGAAAGTGGCAGGTAAGTATTTTCTAATAAATCAATCTTTGTGGAACTTAGGAAACCTCTTCTCCCTGGGCTAATTTTTAGGGGCAAGGGTGGGTTGGGTGACGGTCACTTCAGGCATTCTGGCTGCTCACACGGATGGTGGGAGTTTCAGCCCTTCCCCAAGTAAGCGTTTTCAAGTCTCATGGGAGCTGCGGTCGCTCAGAACCCCCCAAACACACTGCTCCCCTCCATTCCCCTCCCCTCACCCACCCATACCCCCGGGAAACCACCAAACATGCTCCACTGCAAAAAGGACCACCCCTCAATGTGGTCTGCCAGCTTTATGGGACCTGCAGTCCCTCAAAACCATCCCAAAAACATCAACTAACCTCCCCCGACCCACACATTTCCCCACTGGAAACTGCCCATCTTGCCCCACTGCACAAAGCCCCCCCCCGGCTATACGCTCTGCAAGCCTCATGGGACATGCAGTTACTCCAACCTCCGTCAAAACCTCCACTGACCTCCCCTCATCCACCCCTCTCCCCCTTACAGACCAGCCAAGATGCCCCTCCACATGAAGGCCCTCCCTGCTATGCACTCTGCAAGCCTCATGGGACCTGCAGTCACTTCAAAACGCAAATTCTTTGTGTATTTTCCATCTTTTTAGGTACTTGGCTGCACCTCCTTCCGCTTGATCGGGGACTTCATGGATTCTACAGTATACTCTGAAGGCATCCCCTCCAACAACAGAAAGCATCATGTATACTGCAGTTGAGCAGGCTGTACATCTGGCACACAGGCATGATGGCAGCCACAGGCCTTCCTACCTCAGGAAACACTCTATGAGCCTAATGGGACCTGCAGTCGCTCCAGCAGTCCCTGGGCACAACTGAAAACTGTTCAGTTTGACTTCAGACCATATCTACTCAAAATGTTAGTGGTCCAAAGTTAAAAATTTAAAGCCATCATGAGAGTTGGCTAATACATATAATGCTTAGGTTTATTCATGTTCTCCTTTTATATACTTTGCTAATAAATGTTTCCCAATAAAAGCTGATCTTAACCCTCTCCCTGTGGTTTCTTCTCCCTTTCAGTAGAGTGGGTGGGTCAGTTGATAGGGGCATTTCTTATGTAGCAGCAAAGGTACCGCACAAACACAGTTACTGTGAAAAAACAACATCTTTATTAGCTGTTAACATCACTCTGGCGAAAGTAGCCATGCCAGGGGCAGACATCCTCCACTCCCCAGGCAGCCACAGACAGCCCTCCCCCTGTACTTGGCCCTCACATGTGGCCCTGAGATGCCCCCAGAGTGGCACGGTAGCCAGCTCAGGTCCTCAGAGGGCACTGTGGCGGAAGTGGAGATCCCACCCTGACGCCCAGGAAGTGTTTTAAAGGCCCAGAAGTGAGCACCATAGAGCCCATGGT
Organism: Cyclura pinguis; assembly: GCA_030412105.1. NCBI lineage: Eukaryota > Metazoa > Chordata > Lepidosauria > Squamata > Iguanidae > Cyclura > Cyclura pinguis. Next base: position 129,395,551 of record CM059599.1, read on the forward strand.
GCTGGTGACAGTAGCCATGCCAAGGGCAGACATCCTTCACTCCCCAGGCAGCCACAGATCGCAAAATGCTGCCCTACTGTTGAATGTCAAACAGGGCCGGAAGTTCCATGACGTTGTTTCTACATAGAGATGTTCCCATGCACAAACGTCGTCTGGTAAAGTTAAAAAAAAATTGAAGCATCCAATCAAAGGTGCAGGGGCGTGGTAAAGGCGAAGCAGGGGAGTGGTCATGGACACTGTGGTGCGGAAGGAGAAAGCGATCTTCTCCGCCTCAAGCGGAGGAGGGTGCGGAAATGCAATCATAAACTACGCTCTTGCAACGCCATGAGGCATTTCTGCCATCTCATGTGGAAAGGACCACAATCTAGAAAGTGAAGGCATAGGTCAACACAGATGGGAGCAGGCTCTTTCCCCCTCCCAGCCCCTTTAGCACTGAGGGGTTTGTGTGTGTGTGTGTGTGTGTGTGTGTGTACCTTCAAGTCACCTGTTGACTTATGGCAACTCCACGAATTTCATAGGGTTTTCTTAGGCAAGCAATACTCAGAGGTGGTTTTGCCAGTTCCTTCCTCAAAATATATCCTACAACACCTAATATTCATTGGTGGTCTTCCACCCAAGTACTAACGGCTGACCCTGCTTAGCTTTCAAGATCAGATGAGATTTGGTGACTTTAGGGTTAGGCCACCTCATATTAACTAATACATGATAGCCAGTGTGGTGTTTGACCATTAGGCTATGACTCTGGACACAGGGGTTAAATTCCCCGCTCGGCTATGGAAATCCACTGGATGATCCTGAGTGGGTCACACTCTGAGCCTGAGAAAGCCCCATAATAAGTTCACCTTAGGGTCTCCATAAGTTTGAAGTAGCTTGAAGGCATACAACAACAACATACAAATGCATGGCTGCAATTCACTAATAAATCAATGCACATGGTAAGTAGCAGTAGAGGGCTTGAAAATCCATCTGCTATCCCAACCACTGAGCAGCCCCAGTTTTAATTGACAGGTATCTCTCAGAGGGCCCTGGGGCACAGAGATTAATTGTACCTAACAAGGACCCTTGGAGTAGGCAGTCTTTCCCCTCCACAATGATGACAAGCACTGATGCTCTATGCCTGCTTAGCAGCTTTAACTTTACTCAGGTTTTACAAAAACAATCATAGCCAAACAGCTGAAAGCAATGGGATCTCACCTTTGACACACCCAGACTAGATCCGCTAAAGCAGATATTCTTTGTAAGTGCCTCCTGCAAGAGGAAGAATTTCTATTTATAAAGCAAAATATTTGGATTTTCTCATTCTCTTTGGGGTAGAAAGCTGACATCAAGAACTGAGTTGTGTAAGCTTCAAGAAATCACTTTGCACTGGTAATGTATGGGTGCAATAGGTAAAAATAATATAAGAGGTGATAGAGGTTGAGGATGCCATTTAAAAATCAAGTTTCAGTAGAACTGAGGGCAGGGCAAAATCTAATGAGTCACATCTGTTGGATGATTTCATCCTGCTCATCATTTCACACATCACAGTTTCCCAATGCAATGTTTTAATATAGCTAAAGCAAACACACCACAGACGCATAGGTGTACTTCAGTTAATTAGGAAGATATGTTCCTGGATGTTACTTCTTTGACAGTAAATTTGGTATCAAAGACAGAAAGAAATACCATGCAAAGAACAAGTTTCTATACTACAAGAAAGAAGAACAGTTCAGTAAGTTTCAACAAATTTTTTACCCTAACTAACAATATACACATGCAACAAGAGTAGGCAAGCCTTGCATAAGTGAACAAAGATATTTGAACTATCTAAGAGACTACTTGAAATCTTGTCCAGAAGTGCATCCAGGGATGATTTTTTTTATTTTCTCCAGCTTCCATTTTGCCTTCCATCTTAGTGGCCAAACTTAAAGAGTTTTGCTTCTTTCATATACAGAGACAGCTGCTGTTTACCTTGCTTGTTGTAGACAAGTACTCAGGGCTACCATAGGACTGGCTTGAGTAGAAGTGCACTCTTATCCAGCTCAAGTTATATTGCAACATCAAAAATCTGCATTTTACATCTGTCCTCTACCATCTTCCCAATGCTGCTAGAAAAAACTTCAGCTAGACAGAGGTCAAGGAAGGACAAGACTTTATAAAAAGAAGTTTTTTGTCAGAAGAGGTAGTGCCTGTATTCATGTAGACTGGCTACAGCTCACTCCTGCATGTCAATTCTACAGCAAACTTCAATAATATATAAGTTCATTTCACGTATCAACATTCTAACACATTTTAAAATTATCTCTGTACAGAATACTATGAATACATGAACTTCAGGCTTTATCAGCTTGGAGGCTAAATATATATTGCAATCCAGCATATGGTAAACATTGTTGGTTCAAATCTAGAATTTAAGAAGTAGCTATGCTGGTTAAGGCTGCTCAGAGCTGGAATCTGGCAACATCTAGCAGGCCACATGCTCCGTACTACTGGTTTATATCACCCTTTACCAGAGCATTGAAATAAGTCTGCATCTAACAAACATAATGCTCAAAGAGGGATATTAATCTATGAAAATCCAGAATAGAGTTGCAACTTGCTTAGAAACAGCCTTCATTTCTGTAAGAGATCCAAAATTCCACCACAAAGAAGGATCTGGAGCCTAGCCAAGAAAAACTTTATTCTTGGATTGTGCCAGAAGGGGCATCACAGAAATTAAATACAGAATGAATTCTCAATTAAAGAAAAATTTGATGATAATTTTGCTAGTCTTCATGGGCACAAAAAGGAGAAAACCAGTTATGATATATGCCACCTCTAGAAGCTACAGGTGCTGTCTACCCACTTCAAACCATTCAGTTCACTTTTGTTCAGCTCTGTGCATGGCTTACTTTAGCCATGACAACTCAAAAGGACTAAAGCAGAATGATGTAATGTGGTCTCATTTTTAATGCCGTGAATGCTAGACTCTGAAGTAATTATTCTATTTTTAAATGTCTTCTCATTCAAATAGTCTTCTTCCCAGGTTTTAATCATTGCATTGCTTGGTCCTGTAAAACTAGAGCAGATACACATCCCAGGATCATTTATAGGCCTTAAAAAAACACTGAGAATTCCTGTGACCTAGCATTAACAATGTCCTTAGTTTGTGCAAGCTCTCCACAAACCTCAGAACATTTGCAAATTCTTCCATGACAGCCAAAAATTATTACCTCCCTAAGGGCCCAGGTGCCTTAGGCCATTTCCGCACTACACTGTTATAGTGCTATTATTCTACTTTCAGCATCCTATGGAATTCTGGGTTTTCAGTTTAGGGAGGGGCATTTAGAATTCTCAGCCTCAGTAAATTATAAACCCCAGAATTCCACAAGAAGTTCAAAGTGCAGTAATAGCACTATAACAGTGTAGTGTGGGAATGGCCTAAGCCTTTCTCTGTAGCCTTATTTGTTTATTTAAAGTATTTCTGTATTGCATCTCAGCCTACAAGGCTCGTCAAGGCAATAAACAAATAAAACCCATTTAAAACAATACAAAGATAAAAACATTTTAAACACACTAAAATATTCTTTTAAAAGCTCATAAACGCAATCTTAGAATCTAGTTTTCAAACAGTTAAAACAGCAGTTTCAAGCACTGAACGCCATGTGGAACAGCACTGCTTTGGCTGCCCACCAGAAGCTCAAAACAGATGAGGTCAGCTTAACTTGAGTAATTCATATCATAGTGATCAAACTCCATTGTCTTCAGTTTTTATGAATAAGGATGTTTTTACTCCAGTTACCCACTTGTCAAAGACTGTGGCCATTTCCGCACTAGACTGTTATAGCACTATTATTTCACTTGCAACATCCTACGGAATCCTGGGGTTTGCAGTTTCGGTAGGGGCAGCCTGGCCCCTCCCGAAACTGAAAACCCCAGGATTCCATAGGATGTTGCAAGTGGAATAATAGCGCTATAACAGTCTAGTGGGGAAGTGGCCTGTCAATGACCAAGGTCACCCAGAGGGTTTCCACAGTGAAGTGGGGATTTGAACCCTGGTCTCTTGGAGTCCTAGTCCAGCACTCAAACCACTTTCTTGCTTACACAGGCTCCTTGATAAACTCCTGGGTATGCCAGCTAGAAGGAGTTTGAAAGGTAAGGGCTAAAAAGGCATGGAGAAGACTAAATTAGATGTTCCCCCAACCTGAAAGCCACCAGCTGCCTTTTGTATCAGCTGTCTAACTGCAAAATAGTTTCACATGTCCACCATAAAAGAGAATTCCTCACCAACTAAATGAGCTGTGCTCCTGCAGAAGCACACTGAAATCAAATTCACTTCACATTAATTTCTCATAATTGCATCGCTCTAGCCCAGCGATGAGGATACTTTTGCCCACAGGCAGGTCCCAGGAGCTGCTTTTGCTGCCCCCAACCCCTTCTTTTGTCATGATTTCGGGGCAGTTTTCAACTAGGCCCAGACTACCCTGGTGTGCTAAAATGCTCGCCTGTGAGGGAGGGAGGACTACTCAAAGCTCCCAGAATCATCTTCTTCAGTTGTATTCTGACCAAAACGGCAACTGGAAGCAATGCAATGTCATTTTTGGTCATCATTTTATGCTGCTGAAACAGAAGGTCTGTTTGGGTGCAAGATGCAAGATCCTGGCAAGATGCAGCACATGGGAGGCATGGAAATGGGAAACTGGTCCTCAAAACCCACACATTTGTCCATTCCTGCTTTAAACCATGGCTGAGAAATATGTGGTCCTCCTGATACTGTTGGACCCCACAGTATCAGGAGGTCCACAGACAATAATAAGGAATCATGGGAACTGAAGTCTAACATCTGGAAAGCCGTACATTCCTTGTTCCTGCTCTAGAGCCCATATGAGTTTGCTGCCCCATTATTAGAAGGAATTTATATTCATTTATACTAGGACGTTTCTCATGATTTTATAAAGCATTGACTTCCTGATAAATGAGGAGTTTAGAGCCATAAATTATTTTGGTCTGCTATTTATTATAGGTGTACTAAGAATAATGTGCAAACCCAAACATTGTACCTCTAGCTTCACTGGTTTATCTACGAAACATAGAGCACTGCCATACCAGCAAGACCATCTGCCGCAACCATGACTCCGGCTGGCTCTGGGATCTTTAAAAAAGCAGGTTAAAAGAAACATTCCACCAGACACAACATCATTGATAATGACACGTCATAGGGAATGCTACACCTGGTGAAATTCCACCTTTCCTACCATCCATACAGAAGAGGAAAGCTCAGGAACTGGCCTCGGTAACCTCTGCTGATAGCTAAGGCAAGTTTTCATTTTTAACCAAAAGACCTGTATCAAGAAGAGAGAGAAGCAGCAGGTTTCCAATTAAGCCCCACCCTAAAAGCTTCTGATTAAGGATGGAAACACCTATGACTAACAAGATCACAATGCACAGAGAGGTCCCAATGCGCAGAGCAGGCAGAGCAGAGCAACCTTGCTGCCGGATTGCCAATAATTGGCAAGTATTACTTGTTGCTGCTTGGTATCAGGTGTTTCTGTGTTGCAGTCAGAGCAACCTAAGTTAAGCTGGTAGTTCACTGCAGTGCCAGGTCCCACTCGATGCCTCCTCATCCAGACCTATGTCACAGGCGATGTTGGTCTTAGAACTGTATCCTTAACATGACGAGACAATAACAGGCTCCCAGGTTTAGGTCTCTGGATATGCAAAGATGTTCAATACATTATGTTGTCAGGACAGCAAATGGTACCCTTTCCCATCAAGTTAGCATATATCATTCTAAAAGCCAGATGAGTTATTTTGCCATCTGAAGGAGAAAATCACACCTTCTCCCTGGCAGGAAGAATATCCAATTCCTCAATTAATGGCTAAAACATAATTTGCACAATACCCCTAATCTGCTGCCATAACCATACTGGCAGCACCTGCCCTGATGAATACAGCAGTTGCTTTAATGGTACAGAGGCCCATCCCAAGTTTCTTTTCTTGTCCCTGTTCTTGTAAGTCAAGTGGTCTGACCATGTCCACTTAGCACCTATTTACATTTGCTAACCTTTTTTTTTATCACACAGCACTGACCCATCTGCCTATCCTCTGTTCCATCAAACAGAATTTGTATCTTTTGCACATGTGTGTTTCTACAAAGTATACCCAAAGGCAGAACCAGATTACTGTTTCCCTTCACTCAGTGAAACTTTGTAATCAGTATAGAAAGTACCCAGAAAGAATCCACAAACAAAGAGACAAACTAGCAGACACCCTGGGAAAATTACTTCATGTTCAGTTTGTACAGTAATATGTTTCAGAGTTCTCTTTTCTCCACAGAAGAGAAAAGCAACTCACCCTTTCTGTTTCTGAACCTGTACACTACCCCTGTTTTGGCCTACTGGTGGTTAAGATAATCTACAATGGTCCAGCATTTTTCTAATAATAATAATAATGTCATTTGATTTAAAAAAAAAACATCCAGCGTGCAATGAAACTCTTCATCCAACCCATGCTGATCCTGAACTTGACCTCAAACAAACTCACACAAGGGGAATAAATCCATTTTACTTCCCTTCCATATATATGTGGAATATAGATTTATTAGTGCTGTCTTCATTATTTTTGCAAATGTTCAAGGACGAAAATTTCCCCCCTTGATTAAGTATGGGAAGATTATGGCAACTGAATTAGTTTGTAATCTATTCCAATAGCTTCTCTTTCACCCAAAAAACTCCAGCCCGCTCATATTTAAGAACTACCACTTTCTTACTAACATAGTACTACAGTCGCTTGAAACAATTAAGGGGATGGGGAGACAAGAGAAGAGACTTAGCAGACTTTAAAGCACCTGCCATCAACAATTTATGGTGTACTTGGGTACTGGCAGACCTCTGCTACTGAGACTAGATTGAAGCAGAAGTTTCATTTTTCACCTTCCTGTTAATGTGTCATACTTGCAGCCTAAGAAATCTTAACTGCGTTGTCAACCTTTGTACTCTCCTGAACTTCAGATCAGGTTCACCAGCCATTTTACAATGTAATGATTTCAAGAACTGTGGGAAAAATTAGCTCACTTTCGAGAAGAGTCCTTAACCAACCCACCATGGCAAAATAGGAGATTTTTCCTGCTCCAATTCAGAATCTGTACGTTAATTATTCAACCATATTTTCCCTGAAGTGAAAGCATATTTGCTAGACCTATCCACGCAATATTCTCTGCTCTTTTGTCAACAATCTAAAGGGTGAAAGCAGTAACCTTTACTAGAAGCTGCATGGACTACATGCAACACGTAGTGTGCTTTGGTGCATGTGGGTGTGGTGGAGGTTCTGCATCTGCCATAGCAGGCAGCAAATGGGCATTATTTGTCTCATGTGTCTTGAGTGTATTCAGGAGACAAATAGTGCCCATTTGCAGCCTGCTAGATTCCTCCATCTAATACAGCAGACACAGACAATCTTGGGAACCAGAGGAAAAGCAGTCTTTTACACAGTGATGCTCTCCCATAAGATGCCATGCTTTGGAACAGAAATACGTTTTCTAATCAGGTGCCCACAACTGTAATTTCCTTCCTTCATTATCCATAAAAAGTATCATAGGTCAGTGCTACTCAAAGTAGTGGACCTTGGATTGGTCCTAGTCCCCAAGTCATCCACTGCTAGTCCTTGGGAGAGTTTCCAGAAAAGAAAGAAACAGTTGTAGCCAATTTGAACTTGGTACCAGTCCTCAGCCCATTAAGGAAAAAAACTGCTTGCCCCCACATCAGATCACTTGCAAAGCACTGTCCTAAGTGATCACACACGCAACTTGCATCTGTCAGTACTGATCTTCCTCAGCCTTCTCAGATTTGTTTCCAAAATATCCAGCACATTTTGAGCATCTTAGACAGGCAGAAGGACAATCTTTTGAATTTGGCTGAGAAGCGTTAACACACTATTTTATAGCAAGTGACCTTTATAATGTTGAGCATTGAGTATATGAGTCTGGGAAGTAGCCACTGTTTTCTTGACACAGATTCAAAGAGTGACATAGGTTTAAGCTAGGGACTTGGACTCATCCAATGAAATGTGCGACTTGCTTCCTCTGAACAGTGTACAATGTGCAAAATTTTTCCAGATTTTTTTTAATGCCTTGTAGGACTGAACTGAGTGCAGGAGGAGAGTCATTGCCAAATAGCTACTGAGCTGAATGTGTTGATTTCACAATTCTTTGGCTCTGAATTTATAAACATGATTACTGTAAATTAATGTAACTAATAGTATTTTGTAAATCACTTTATATCCCATACTAGGAGAAAGGTGGGATATAAACTGAATAAATAAATTAAATAAACAAAATGTGCTATGCTATACTAGGGTAACTATACTCTGCATTATTAATAGATTAGCAATAATATTAAATCCAGATAGCTTAAGGAAAAATCAAACTTTTGAAAATGTTTAAAATCTCATGGATGAGAGCCAGTATGGTATCTTAGTCTGGTGGTATAGTGTTGTACTATGCCCTGAAGACCAGGGTTTGAATCTGCACTTGGCCATGGAAACCACCAGGTGGCCTTGGGCAAGTCAAACTCTCTTAATCTCATAGGAAGCCAATGGCAACCCCTCTCTGAACAAATTGTGCCAAGAAAATCTCATGATAGGTTTACCTAAGGGTTGCCATAAATCAGAAATGACTTGAAGGCACATGACAACAAAGCTTGCTAGCCATTACTTCACGGTTGCTAACAATGGCTTTCTTTTTCATTACTTCATGGTTGCCATTATTTCACCACAATATAGCTTAAAAGAGGAAAAGCTATTTTAGCAATAATGAGTAAACCCAAGGTTGGAACTGTGGAGCCTAGGGTGACCACCAAGCCCCTAAAACACCTGGTACCAAAAACTAGAGAGATATAGTGGATTGAGTGCTGGACTAGGAATCTGGAGAACAGGGTTCAAATACTTCCTTGACCATGGAAATCCACTGGGTGACTTTGGGCAAATCACACTCTCTTAGCCTCAGAGGATCCCAGTGGCAGACCCACTCTGAACAAATCTCACCAAGAAAACCCTGTGATAGGTTCACCTTGGGGTCACCATCATTTAGAAATGATTTCAAGGCATACAACAACAACATACTATTTACAAACCAACATTAATAGACCATCTGTCCATTAGACAAGAACCAAAGTCTCACTTTCCTGACACTACTCAAGTGACACAACTTTCCCCAAGTTCCATATACAAATTTAAACCACACAGTGCAAAGTATAGATTACTGAAGCAGATACCCTCTTACACGAATTGAAGTTCAGCATCCACAGCTGCACTGCTCTGCAAGAGCAGCAGGATTTTTTTTCATGGATAACTGTCTCCCTTACACTCTGTATCGATCCAGATTAAATTTATATTCTCATTCCACAGCCCATCTGTCAGGATGGGTCCTTTGAATTCCTGTTATCTTTAGTTCTCACACTGTAGACTGTGGGCTACAGTGCAAGATACAGTTGCAATAGAGATGCTACCAAAAATGACCTCCTTAGCCCATTATGTTTTGGAACACTTATCGTACAGAATTCAGGTCTCATGTTCTTAATCTCCATCCTCCATTTCACTTTCATTGTGACCCTTGAAACAGTTGTGGAAACTTTCAGTGTTGATGGCCAGTATGATGGTATACAGTTAAGCGCTTCTAAATATTACCAGCTCTTAACTATACAAGCAGCTGTTTTTAGTGACATCCCCTATGGTGACTATAATGTGTACCCAGCCACTTTTTAAATCACTATCGACACTGTTTCCAAATGCCAGACTTGGAATCTTATCTTTAAGAAGAATAAATCTAGCTTCATACTGAAGACATCCATAACATAGCAGTGGTAGAATGATATTCTGGGTCTTATAGAATCATCCTACTAATGCTCAGTTATACACATTTTCAGCTCATCTCTATATTAATTAATCTTAAAGTAGTTTTTCAAATATCCATATACAATAGTGATATTTTCAGAGAATCTGATATGTTCCACAAAGAAGCAAGCAAACATATACAACGGGGACCAAAGGACCATTCACACTTCACAATTGCAGGGCTATGATTCTGCTTTAACTGCCATGGCTCCATCCTATGGAATGCTGGGATTTGTAGTTCAGGGAGGAATATTCGGAACTGCCAGTCAGAGAACTCTTCTCTTGCCTTACCAAACTACAAACCCCAGGATTCCACAAGAAGCAGCCTTGGCAATTAAAATGAAATCATAGGGCTGTAACTGCATAGTGTTAAAGGGCTCCTAAACTCACAAGTCACAATCCTTCCCAAAGAGCAGGAGTGGGGAAGGCGAGGGACCACAACTCCTATATTCCCTTGCCAATGACCATGCTGCAAGCTAGGACACTGCACCTTCAAAACGCCTGGAGAGGACTTCACACTCCCCATTCTCGCCAAAGGGAAATGAGGGCACCCTGCTTCTAGATTAAACGCACTTCACCATGTGCTGCAAGCATTTACAGGAACCATGACCATTCATTCTCCATGACACTGGCCTCACGTGTATTTTCTGTCCATTTCATACATCTTGACAACAGACTTTTGCCTCAATGCTCCTACTACTTGACTCTTATTTATTTATTTTATGTAAGAAAGAGAACACGACTCAAGGTCTCATGGGCCTTTGCCTTTTCACTGTAGCAGACAAGCACAGCAACTCTTCTGTGACCTGGATTTAGCCCAGGTGTGTGCCTGAAGTGAGGAAAAAAAGAACACTTTCCCACAAACACTTATCTGTTCCTCCTTGTGTTGGGGAAAGTTTAGTCTATAACAAAATTGAGGACAGGAAAGCCTCCCTTTTCCACACAACAAATCAAACAGCATTTCCTCTTTCCTCCCCCTCCTCCGGCCTCCCCTTATTTTTCACTCTATTCGATTAAAATAGCCTGCTGTGATAAGGACTCAGGGTTCTCTGTTAACACACTAGAGCCTCACGTTTCACACAAATCATCACCTTCTGAATTAATCAGCAAGCAGCATGTTAATTTAATGAAGGAGCCCGGCCAGATAGCACAAGCATGGAAAACACACATGCACACACAGCACAACCACTGAATAAGCATGGCTCTTTGTGTTTAAAACTTTTTTATTATTATTATTTCAAGTGTTACAATAGCTACTTTCACCCACCACACACCATAAGCCAATACACAAGCATACATCATGCATTTTATGCCCACCCCACCCCAACACACACACAAATACCAAGTCACCACCTCAAGTATGCAAACTGAAAAGCAGTGGGAAAAGAGGTATTTTTCAGAACCAGAAAAGTGACCAAGTCCTCTTCAGGACAAACCTCCTGCAGCCTCTCCCAGTTACAATCACTTCCTTCAGAGGACAATTATTGCATTTGAACAAAGGTCAGAAATTAAGTGGCAACAACTGCCACCCATGGGTCGCATGACAGACTGGGAAGGCGATCACTCTACACACCAGCAGGCACTGACGAAGGAACAAAATCGGTCTCCATCCTTACATACCTACGCCCGAGGCATACAAGTAAATTCGATCAGATCTAGACTTACTCCAACTTAAAGCAGATCCACGAAAAGCGATGGGACTTAAAGTTAGGCATGTGCAGTTTAAGTCTCACTGATTTCAGTGGGTTTACTCCACACATGACTAAATCGGGGATACAGTTAAATGTGTGCACGAAAAGAGACTCTCGTACGCCTTCACGTTATACATTCTCACTCACACACACTTAACACATAGGTCATTTCCGCGCCAGACTGTTACAGCGCTATCATTCCACTTTCGACATCCTATGGAATCCTGGGGTTTGCAGTTTAGCTTCAAGATTCCTCCCTAAACTGCAAACCCCAGGATTCCACAGGATGTCGAGAGTGGAATAACCGCGCTGTAACAGTCTGGTGCTGAAATGGCCATACACGCACGACAGATGCGCATCAAACGCGGTTTCGAGCCGATCGCTTGGGGCGACCGCTCTTCCAAACGCGCGCTTACGGAGATGCCTTTGGGAAAGTGCGTAACAACTCCTCAGAACCCAAACTTGCACCTTGCCTGCCTGCCTGCTTGCTTGTCTATTTGGGTTAAAGCCAAGACTCACAGCCCCGGGAACTACATTCAGCGACGTCGACAGGGCTGCAAACGTCCGGAGAAGAAGAGAGGCCGGGAAGGAGAAGGAGGAGGCGGCCGAGGGACACAGGGAGCCGGCGGGGGGGATGAAAGAAACTCGGGACGAGAAGGGAGGGAGCGCCGAGCGGAGCTGGTGGGAGAGGGAGCGGGGCCAAGCGCCGAGCCGGCCGCCCCGGGCCCCGAAGGAAAGGGGGAGCCGGGGACGGCCCGCCCCGCGGCCCTGGGGAGCAGGAGGAAGCGGGGCGCCCGGCTCCCCCGCCCGAGGTTACCTGCTCTCGTCGCAGCCACCGCGCTCCGTCCCCAGCTGATGCCGACTCGGCCCCGGCGCGGCGAGGCTGCCACTCCAGCTGCAGCGCCCCGCCCCGCCCCGCCCCGCCCCGGCGTTCCGGGGGAGCCGAGTCCGGCCGGGATTGGGCGGAGCCTCCGCCGACGTCACGGAAGGAGGGGGCCGCTCCCGACGCCGGCCGGAGTACGGAGCGGCGATTCCCCCGATCCTGCTCGCCGTTTCCATCCTGGCTGCTGCTGAGCATGCTCGAGAGTACCGAGCATGCTCACTGCGAACAGCGAAGGGATGTGCCCGTTTGCGGGTGCCCCATTCTTGGATTATGGGGGGAAATGTGGCCAGGTGAGACTGAAGTACCCAAGTTCCTCCAAAGTGGTCCTAAAGTCAGGTCAGTCCTGCCCTTTAATTTTCATCTTTCTTCATGATAGATTTTTTTTTCTTTAGGGTAAGAGAAATACATTCCGGGTTCTAAATGGAGTGCATTTGATTTTATGTGCAGTTATCAAACCAATACCTAAATTAAATGGCTTAGGTCAAGGCTACCTGACAGGCCGTGTCTCTCTGTAGGAGCCTGCCTGGGGCCCGAGATACTTTGGAGAGGCCCTTCTCTCAGTCCCGCCATCTTCACTGCCATGGCTGGTAGGAAACAAGACAGAGCCTTCTTAGTGGCTGCCCCTAAAGCGCCAGAAAGCCCTTCCCATGGAGGCCAGAACAGTCTCCTCCCTGCTGTCCTTCCACCCGCAGGCTTTTAGAACTGAACGTTTTTAAAGAAACGATTCTTAAGAGGGTACTGGATTGTTTTAATTGCATTCTTTGTAAACTGCTTTTTTATGAATTCATAGAATCATAGAAATGTAGAGTTGGAAGAGACCACACGGGCCATCCAGTGCAACCCCCTGCCATGCAGGAACACCCTCAAAGCACTCCCGACAGATGGCCATCCATCCAAATTGTGTCAAATTGTTTTAATATTGTGAATAATTTAATTCTGTTTTAATGTTGATCTTTTGTTTTAGCTATATTGTATTTGTTCTCCATTGTAAGCAGCCTTGAATTCCTGTTTTGGACAGGGTAAAAAAGATGATGATGATAATGATACATTCAGTGTGGGCCTGAAAAATAAAAAAAAAAAGGGGGGGGATGCAATTTGGAAAACTCCTGCTGGGAGGCACATGTATTGGTTGCCGCAGTCCCTTTTCATCCCAGTGTTTGTAGTAGTGTGGGCCATCATAAGGGTGGAAGGAGTTCAGCTTTTCTTTTCTAGACTGCAGTTACTATGTATGTAATTCTAAGGCACTGTTTTTATGGGAGCTAAGTGCCCAGTATTGCTTCCTACCCACTGAGGACCTTGGACATATGAAAAGGTCTGTTGTGTGAGATGTATCTATGTGAGTCCTCTCAGCTTTTCCCTGCAAGCCACAGTCTCATGACTCCCAGATTCTCACTGAACTGCAGCTCTCATCATCCTGCCCAATGTATGTTAGCTCAACAGTAGGAAATGAGACAGAAAGGTCAAGGGGAAGGAGATTATTTGTTCACAGTGTTGCATCCAATCTGAGACACACACAAAAGCATTCAAAAGAAAAGTGCATTATTTAGGATTCAGTGTTTAAAGGTATTAAATGACGTTGTATTTCCAAGTCCAAAAATACAAAGAAAAATATGAGAACCACAAATATTGGCAATATTTATATATTGCAAAACCAAAACATTATCAAGGTGACTGCATACATTTTTACAATATTTTCTTTTTTTCCCTTTTTTTTATGTTTTCAAGGTATTTTTGTTTGGGGAGTTGTGATTGAATATTCTAACTAAAAGTTTACTTGAGATTGAATACATTTGTGTCCCATTTTAAAGGATATTTTCTTTGTTCTATGAAATCTGCATTTCTGAGGTTCTCCCCCTCCCTAAATTTCCCCTCACTTGTACAGCATGTCATTCAGACATTCTCTCTCATCATAGCATAACGATACACGTACAGTGAAAAACATATTAGGAAAGAAAGGGTAAATGCATATTATATATAATCATGGGGGGGGGGAGTACAAAGGAAGGAAGGAAGATCAAAGGAGACAGACAATCCTATAGTCTGGAGATAAATCCGTTGCCCTGTCCAGAATTTCCTGTTGTTTAAACCAGTTCTGAACAAGTTTGTTTTCTTTACTCCTTACACGTGTGACTTCAGGAGGCCACTTTCAGCTACATAGCTGACATGCACATTTTTCAGTAATGGCAGACAATGGCATTTCTTTGACCCAGAGCATAAGGTGGCAGCCTTAAATGAGCAGTTCCCTCTCGCCTCTTATAACTGAAGCAGGAATCCCATTTTGTGGCCTTTCAGAAAACAAACATCAGAGAGGCAACAAGTCAAATTAACCATTTAATTTATGAATGGTTTAATCCCTGGTATTTTATTTTTAAACTGTTTCAAAGGTGTGTTTGGGTTCATGCATCAAGCCAGGCATGCTTCACGAATTACATTGCTTATTCACGTGGCATGCTCTGGATATTTATCTGAGGTGAAGAAAACAAAATGATTCTTGCCGGAACAATTACAGCTAATCACTTATGTGACTGCACCTACATTTATATTCACTTTAGTTTTCAGGCCACTCCCATTTATCTGCTGTTTCCTTGTCACATCATGACAATCACAGATGATGAGCTGCCTTGAACAAAGGCATTCATTAACAGGCCAGGCTGCCAAGACTAAGAAATACTTTTGATCTTTCACCATGAGGAATGGTCAAGCCAGGAAGTTGCATTATTCCAGATATATTAGCCTACCAGACAGAGTTGGAATAGAACTTTGCAAGGTTTTTTTTTTTAAATCTAGTTCTGAACAGCATAAGCAACTATTTCTTCCTTTTCTTTTCTGGGAATATTATGATCTCTGGCATCTCCATTGACTACCAGTAGGCCAGCAGGACCCAGTTCAAATTGTTAGTGCACAGAGCCTGAGGTGGATTAGGACTCAGGTATTTCAAAGACCATCTGAAACAGTATTGACTGGCTTGAGATTTCAAAACAGCTGAGGAAGCTGCTTGTGGTGTCCTGGACTTTTATGACTTGGAGGGCTACCACATGTGCAAGACTTTCTCAATGAAAGCACCGTCATTATAGAACTCTCCTCAATCAGACATCTAGCTGTCTGCTCACAGCTTTGTTATTTCAGTGCCTGTTAAAAACACATACGTTTGTACAGTCTTTTACGGAGTGAGCAAATATTTAAATTGTCTTTGCTGCTATGATAATTCATCACCCATGATAATTCATTAATTGTATAATAAGTCAATGTGATTATTTCTGCATCTAAGATTTAAAAAAGAAAAGAAAAGAAATGTTGCATTGTTTTCACTTACAGGATTGCTTGTAGCATGAGCTAGTAGGAACAGCTTTGGGCAGCACTGACTGCCAAAAACCTCTCCATGCTACTCTGTATTGGGGGTAGCATGGAGAGGTTTTTGGCAGTCAGTGCTGGCCAAAGAGCACACCAGCAAAGACACACTGAATCTCACTTGCATTTGCACAAGCAATAGTGTAGATTCCAGTGGTCCATGCTGCTAACCACTTGTTGGCAAGGGAAAATAGCTTACATATTTGAAGAAGCCTTTCTAGAACAGGCTATATTCTGAACAACTTTCTGTTTCTCTCCATTTTGTATCTCAGAACATCTGAGTTAACAGGAACTCCTATACCTTTGGCTCACAGTTTGTGTTACTTGTGAAAGAATGTGACTGCAGCAGCATAGATCTCACACAGTGTGTCTGCTGTATTATTTCAAGTTTCAAGTAAATTATCTTCTTCTTCTTCTTCTTCTTCTTCTTCTTCTTCTTCTTTTGGACTGCAAAACAGGGAAAAAAACCCTATAACTGTTACCTTTAGTCTCTCCACACAGATTTCATTTTTTCTTCAGAACTTTGAAGAACACATTTGCAAAATATTAATTTTCACAAGAGCTAGTTTTCTAAGCATTCTTGTCAAATAAAATTAAAATAGAGGGGTGAATCCTAAGGGCTGTTTAAATGTCCAAAAGGAATGTCTAGTCACACAAGCATGCCTTCCATTTTCTGCAGGTACATCTCCCTGCTCCAATGCCACTGTCACAGATGGGCCATCAAGTCCCACCCCTTGCTCAGTGCAGGTTCTTGGGTTTTGGTTGATTTCTGTAACTCTTGGCTGTACAACATTCATTTTCCTCTGCTAACAAAGGGCATGTCTGTCAGTAGAACAAGGAGGAAGTGATTCACATACACAGTCAGATCTGTCCTACGATTCACTGATCCTCAGGTCCACTGGCAGAGAGGAAGAAGCACTGCAAATCACCTCTTCCCTGTTCCTCTGAGGAACCCCATCAGCAAGGGAACACTAACTGCATATTACCTTGTCAGCTTTGTTGAACATATGGAAAGAAACAGAAGACATAGTTTTAATACAGAATTTATGGAAAACACTGACTGGGCACATGTTTAAAGATGTGCTTTGAAATCAATTATTTAAAAACAAGCAGAGCAGAATGAAATCATATTTGTGCATTCATCTCAAGATGTCTTTCGGGTGTGACAAGGAATTACAAGGTGTAGTAGCTGAAACACAACTTCTGCTGGGAGCCTTCTAGAGCCTGTAGCTGTCTGTTGCTGGACACAGTGAGCAAAACTAGGAAGGTCATTGGTGTGCCACTGCAAGGCAGATTTTCAAGTTTAAGTAATCCATTTTCCTATAAGACAAACTGTGCTTTTCTGTTTCTGAAGGATTTTGAAGAAACTACATACAGTTTCTGCTTTTAGAATGTTTTATTTTTAAGGAACAACTAGCTCTAAAAGTACAAAATGCAATTCATTTAGATTGTTTAACTGTTCTGCAAGATGTAAATAGCCAGCGCTTTAACCTTTTTGTTTTTGCTGACATACTGTTTTCCTCTGCTTTGGGCCATAGTCTACTTTTATGTTATGACAGAAAGGAAGTATTTGTACTACGTGTGTACTAAAGGAAACCTGAGAATCAGTGATCTGGTGGTCTGTTTTTCATATATGGAATGTATGCTACCAAAATACTCAGAAGACGACATCAGAAGAAGAGAAACAAAGGAAAGACTGCTTCAATCGGCAAGATTGTCTGGTTTTTGCCCATAAGTCACCTTGTGAAATCTGTCTCATCTTACTGAAAACAACCAGAGGAAAAAACTAAAAGGGAAAACAAGATCACTTTAGGCTGAATTTAAAGTGGATATATGTATATTTAATTCTTCAGCCTTAATAGTTGTAGAACAAACATTTCAACTTCTTAGGATAAACAGTATTTGCTATGAACAAGGCTTCCCAATTATCCAGGAAAGGTCAGACTGTATCTAAGTGATAAGAAATCTTTATTATGTGCTGACGCAAACCACAGATGATAAATTGGGGAAAAGGCATGCAAGCTGTTTGGGGAAGTGCAGAAGAAGTCTGGAAGAAATGAAGACTTTCTGTTTCTAGAGCCCCAAAGAAAAATATGGTCCCAGTCATGAAAATACTTATTACCCATGATGTATGAAGAAATGGGGTTTCTGGTTCCTGAGCTACAGTCTTAAATAGGCTGACCTGGTAGTAATTTTTGTTGAAATCATTAGACTTGCTTTCCAATAAAATGTCTTTGTATCAGACTGTTTATCTGGATTTCTACTAGAGTACTCTTGACCCAACATTGGATTCCCAAAGTGATCCTCTATAGATGTACGCAGGAGGAATTGAGACCTTGCTTGAAAAAGACACACATGGGCACATGGCATACATGTCTTCTTAGCAGGGTGGGCAAAATATGGCTCTCCATGCGTTACTGAACTGCAGCTCCTAGCATTCCTCACCATTAGCTAGGAAGGCTACGGCTGCTGAGAGTTCCAGTGCAACATCTGCAGACCTGCACAATTCCCATCCTTAGAACTAGTAGAGAGTGTAACAATTTACAGATGATTAATGGCCAATAATAAAACTAGATTGCCCAAGGACATTTCAAAAATGTTGGATGTGAAAATAAAGCTAGGCATCATTACTGGTCTGCAGCTAAATAAAAATAAAATCAGTCTGAAATCCTCTGCACATTACCTGAGAGTAAGCTCCTTTGAACTCAGTGGGATTCATTTCTGAATAAACATGTATTAATTAGCACTGCCAAAAACTGAAGGGTCTGGAAACCATGCCCTATGAGGAACAGCTTAGGGAGCTGGGTATGTTTAGTCTGAAGAAGAGAAGGTTACGAAGGGACATGATAGCCATGTTTAAATATTTGAAGGGATGTCATGTAAAGGAAGGAGTGGACTTGTTTTCTGCTGCTCGAGACTAGGACAAGGAGCAATGGATTCAAGCTGCAGGAAAGGAGATTCCACCTGAACCTCAGGAGGAACTTCCTGACCATCAGAGCTGTCTGGCAGTGGAATATGCTGCCTCAGAGTGTGGTAGTATCTCCTTCTTTGGAGGTTTTTAAGCAGAGGCTGGATGGCCCTCTGTTGGGAATGCTTTGATGGGTGTTCCTGCATAGCAGGGGGTTGGACTCGATGGCCCCTAGGGTCTCTTCCAACTCTATAATTCTATGAACGTTTAAAGTGTGACACAGGCAAAATACTTGAAAGCTCAGATTGTAAACACCAAGCCCAAAGTCCCTTTCCCATATGTGGGAGTAAGCAGTTACAACTGGCTATTTCAATATATGTGCCCAAAGGGTTACTGTTTGGTATAATAACTTGCAACACAAATAATTAAAAGGAGGGCATTTCACTATGAAAGTTTAACCATAGGAGAAAAACAGGAAGTCATATCCTATAGAGGGCAAACGGGCCAAAATTAGACAACCTTAATCTATTAATTTTTCAACAACTCAAGGGAATCATACCTCATTTCAATTCCTGGCATTTACCTGATTCTATTTCTCTTGAACGAACAATGTCCACTATAGCATACAGCACATAACAGAAAGTCCAACTCAGCCCACTCTCAGGTTAAGTTAAAGAAAACCTGCCTTCATTTTGGCTAATTATCTGCAAGTAGGATATAAAAAGGATTACTGGACTGCACCATTACAGAACTAAGGTATATGACTGTTTAATTTCATGTACAGAACAAGCATCATAAGGAAAATCTGATCTGTAGCCCTATTCTTGTTTGACTCTGCAGCATTCCACAGGCAGACGGGTTTGAGACAGAATATTAAGTGAGGCACATGAGGCCTAAGAGAGAGGTACTGCATGATTATTTTATCTGAACTGATAAACAAGTTAATAAGACTGAAAGTGGGGGAAGAAGATACTCATCCTTCAAATCTGAATTAACAGAAAATTGAGGAAAGGAATAAAACATCCAAATGTTTGTAGAATTTTTTGCAAGCTGCAGGAACGCAAGGTTTCACTGGTTACTCCCCACCCCTTGAAATCTCTATTCCTCCTTCTGTCCTGTGTTCCACAACTTTAAGAAACTCCTTTTCAGTTTCACTTATTTGAAAATGTAATGCTTAAAGCATTTCTTCAATCGAGACAGTCACTGAGCCCTTGGAAAAGACTAGTAATACAAATATCTAAATAAATATCTAAATAAAAGAGTCCTGTTACTGTGGAATAACATGGCCCTACTTTTTATTTCCCTAGCACCCTTTACTTCTTAGAATAAGCCAGCAATTCTCTCAGCAAGAAAAACAGAGAATGCCACAAGGGAATATTAAATGTCATCTCTGCCTCTGGCAAATGTTTACCAGAAAGCCATGCATTTTTCATGCTAAGTAACCTAAAACTTTTATAGGAATTCTTAACGGTTATTCTATCCAGCATGAAAACCAATACAAGAGATGCATCTAATTAGTCAGCAACTGGATAGCTTTGGCTAAACAACTCATTCATACTACTTTTAATGAGTACCAGTTACGCATAGTGCCATCTTAATGGCATATGCTTTCAACAACTTCCATGTAAAAATGCATTTTGATGAGCACACACAAAGAGAGGAATCCTGTATATCAACTCTGATGTTAAGCCCCACACTGGCTTCAATGGGATTTGCTTTAGGATCATGTGGGCAGGGGAAGATGAAATCACAAGGGGACACAAAATAAAGATTGCATTGGCTTAATGAACTTTAAACTGAAGCTTTTCTTTAGGAACAATACAAATAATTGCAGCTAATGTTATATATAGTCTAATACTATTAAAGCAATTATATAATAAAGGACTAGTACTAATAACATTAAAATACAGATATAAAGAGAGAATGACATATATCCTACAGAGCTATTCAAATACTTATATGGATGCTAAAATATACAAAACACTTACTTGTTCCGATTCAAATTTACTGATAAGTTCAGTCGTAAAGTAGAGACATTTAAATCAATGGGGTTCAGTGTAGCCATGACATACTTTAGCCCAACTGATTTCAGTGTGGTTATTCTGTCAAATTCCAGATCAATTAAGAACTGAACCATATGAAATTTTAAAAATGCCTCACACAAATAAAACGTTGATCTGAAAAAGCACATCCTTTAGTTGGTCTGTAAGTAAATTCTCAGGGCCTTGTAACAATGAATTTTATACATTATACCAAAAAAGTGTATTTATCACACCACTGCAATTGTAATCACGCCACTGCACTTATCCCTTTTGGTTACAGTGTCTGTGTCTTCATTACATGAAACAAACTGTAATTACCAAAACTGAATGTAAAGTTTTATATAATTTAAGAACTGTGGACATAACAAGTTGTGAAACATACCTGTAAAAGTTAACCAAAAATGTAACACCGAGTGAAAGAAAAAAGTAATTTAAAACTATGGGGGAGGGAAGCCTATATCTTCTTTCAAACTGATTGACATTGAGCTACATAAAGACAATATCCAATACATTTCCCTTCTTCGCAAGTCTAATGTCAGGATTATGTTTTCTATTACTCAGAATGAGAAACACCTTGTGTTGTGTTGTTTCATCACACAGAATAACTAACTCATGGGGTGAGTAGGAGCAAATGTTGCATTGTAGATGTTGCTTAAGTTCTCTACGATACCTTTTCATGTCCTTATGATTTCACCCACATAGTTTGTTACAAGGACATTTGATTACATAAATTGCCACTGCTACCACAGGTGGTGAACTGTCTACACCTGTACAATTTTAAATCCACATGGCTGCAGAAGGATGATGTCCATATGGGAAAGAAGAGCCCATTAGTATAAGCAGCTTACTCTCTGGATCACTGTGTAGTAGCCAATCTTTGTGTATTGACGGCCTCATAGGCTCTCATGAGTTATCTCAATATATCATATCTATATATAAATACTCAATGTCTTGACACTTGTTTTCCATGATTTTATTAAAAAAATAGATCTCTCTATCAACATGTGTATCAGCTTGCTGCAGGACTGATCCATTACCATAATATTAAGAGAAACATTGCATTCTTCACATCTTGAAAAGGAATTTAAGCTCCAGGCCATTTTCAGGAATAGAATCAAATAATAAGAAACTAAGACACACCACAACCTGTTTTTAAAAGCAAAAACAAAATTCTTACTTCAACCAAATCAAGATACTGCAATAACCTTGCACCGGAAGGTATGTTTTCTTACTAGGGAAATCTTCTCTAAATAATATGTTCTAGTACTAAAAAAAGGTGCAAAATGAACAAACATATCCATTTGTTACCATCCCTCTTTTTCTGCTTAGTTACTTTTTATTTCTTCTGTTCCAGATCATAGTAATTGTCTGCCAATTCAAGCATATACATTGGAAAAAAATAATTTTTAAATTAGACTTTAAAAAAAAAAAGAACTACTTCTATCTGAATTTGAAGGGAAACATTATGTCCATGATTTTCTTGTAAGTGCCACAAAGCTTCTTTGATTATTGTCTGACTAAGGAGTGTTAGTCACATGGTACTCTAGATGCTGTTTGATTTCAAGTCCTAGCAAACCCTATTCGGCATAGCCTAATGGTCAGGAATGTTGGAACAAGTGAAAGGTCAATCTCATTCCTGCTCTAGCAAAAGCAAACATACAGAAAGAACCCACCAGGCTCCAGTCCTGGTTAGGTTTCTTAAGTTGGGCACTTAATGGGATATAAGCAGGTAACGGCCTAAATCCAACCATGGTCCCAATCAGAGTAGACCTATTGGATCAATGGGATTTGGAGAAGTGTTGAATTACCATTCAGCAACTGTTCCAATCATCTACTCTGTTTGGGACAACTGTCCAGAGATTTCTTATAAGTAACACCAACAGTGTCATGAGAGTTCTTTGCTTATTGTCTAGCACTTTGAATTAGGTCTCTGTGATAGACCAGAGCACCACATGGTACAGCCTACATTCAAGTCATGTGGTTTTTGGAATACCTTTGGGCAAAGCAATCTTAGAGCTAGGATAGGATATGATTACAGAGCTAGAGAGACCATCCTAAGAACCAAGAGTTGATGCAGAGGTGTATTTTCTATACAGACCGTCATCTTCTAAGCAAGATGTGTGGGTTTGATGATGATTTCTCTAATTCCTCTAGTTTCTCCCCAACATCCCATCCTTCCCCACAGCAGAACACAAAGGTCTCTTTTCAACAAAGGCATTGTTACATGAAAAAAGTGTTTGCAAAAGAGTTTCCATTCCCGCCTTTTGAGTACAGTATCTTCTAATCATTTCCTTAAAAATTAAGAGAGTAAGTTGCTTTCTTTTGGAATTTTAGAGAGGCTGTTATAGTAAGGCTGCGCTTCTTACATAATTAAAAAAAATCAAAGTACACTGTGGAAAACTGTCAACCAATTGATTCAGTAATATTAGACAAATCTACTTAAAATTAAGAAGCAAGCAAGCAATGAAATCCAGCAATACTTTGGTTTTCTGGGCATTACAAAATATAGTACTCATACATTTTTAAAAAAATGTTCATCAGATAGATAAAGCACACATGAATGTAACATTCAGAATTTTGACACAGAAAATGTAATGCGGGCAATTTGCTGCTATTTTAAGCACACTTACCAAAAATACAATTTTATAATGAAAGAATTGTCAAAATACAGTTGAACAACATTCAGGAACCACGAAAAAGGATCCAACAGTATTACTTAAGCTGGCTGTACTTGAAACTGTGTTAAAACACTGCTTGAGTAAGACTTGTGGTCAGATGAAAGCAGTATTATCCCAAGCACTTGTGAAGTTCCATCTTTTAGTATCGGAAGCGTTGCCTACCAAAGATAACATTGCCTGCACTTGGATTTTAAATGCAATCCACTCACCTTGGAAACACAATGCATTTAGACACATTTTTACATTGTTGTACACAGCTGAAGCAGAACATCTTGTAATGGTAACTGTAAATCAAACTATGGATTTGATTACTTGCTACATAAGAATTCCCCATGCATTATAGAACTCTTACTTGGAAATGTTCAATGACAACTTAACACAGAAAAAGTTAACCAATTTATCCTATAAATATTCTCTTTATTTGCTTTGAGTCTAGAAGTTGCTATTAGGTTTTGTAAACAGAAATACATAACAAAGGTTTCCTAAGTAGTGAAAAACTTAATTACAAATGTTGAAAAAAATTCGCCTAATTAACATATGTACAGATTTGTCTAGTTAATACATTGAGGGCAGACTGTTGAATTAATGACACACATTTATAAGCATCAACAGCAAGTCTGAACTGATAATACTCCAAGTCTGTAGATTGGGCAGAAAAGGCATGTATGAACCACATGCAACAGCAAAACAATCAGTCTGAACAGCTGCTGATAAATTGTTCTGTTCCTTCCTCAAAAGATTTTTCTGTCAAATTAATGTCCTTCTGTCCCTTTTTCTCTTTGTTCTGCTGTTCCTGTAGTTTCAGGATTATGTTCCTTATTTCTTCTCGTTTTGTTTTCATTCGTGGGCGGGGAAACCAGTCAGTTAGATTCATTGGTAATTCAAAGCTTACAATGGGTGTCTAGTGGGGATAAAAGACATTGATTTATAATACCTATACACAAAAGTCTAAATAATAATATTGCCACATGCACTCATAAGCAGGAATTAAAAAAATAATGGGAAGTACCAATTTCCCCCCAATATTCTACGTAGGCACACATGGCATCAATTACATTAGAACTTCACCTATGGAACCTACATCTGTACATTTCTAGAAAGACAAGTTTTAATTTCACAGAAGTTTGAGCCTATAATCTTTCCTGCTTACCTGATATTAAGGTGCTTCTGCTAAGATAAATATCTTTATGGGCTGTGTATGGCTTTATGTGATATCCTATTCACTAAGTCTGACACTGGAAGTCAAGCTCTTGCCTCCCTTTCTACCACATCTGGCCATCCTACCCAAATATGTAGCTCTCCTACTCCAGGGCACGCATGCAAGTTAAGAAGAAAGGGGAAGGGCAGTGATTCAACTAGAGAGCATATTCCTTTTAATGCTGTAATTTAGACAAAATTTTAGAGGTCTTCTATGTGAGCCACAAAAAGAAAATCCTCATGATATCAAGACCCAAGCTGTCTGGGGGCCTTAAAAAGTACAATCTTGAGGATTTCAGTATTTGGGAACTCTGTTACAAATTAACCTGATCCACACTCAATCCCAAGACTAATGTGTGGATTGCAACTTTGTTATGCTCTTAGTTTCACACTTAAGATTCCAGCACAGCTGTCAACTCATATTACCAAACACATTTTAAAAAGTGTACTATAAGAGAATTCGAATTTATAACTGCAGATTTCAACACAAAAAAATGCAGATTTCAGTACTCAAAGATTTTAAGTCTCTCCTCAAGTCTGAATAAAATTTACTTAAGCTTTTTATTTATTTAATCTAAGATACTCAGAAAAACTTTATTTTTGGGGAGGGAGATATAAATATTATAAATAATAATAAAACAAATGCCATATCCCACAAACAAAAGCTCTAGGAATTTGCATGGCTGCTGCTGCCAGCTTGATCCTCTGAAGCCAAATACACTGAAAAACGTAAGAAACACCAAAGAAGCTCACCTCAAAAAAGCTTTCCACATACTGTAGCACATAAACTCCACAGTCACTGAAGTTGTTCTGTTGTGGCACTTTAGGATTTGAGCCTTTCATGACATCTTTGGAAAAACTTCTTTTGCTACCTTTCCTGACTTCCCACTCCACTTGTAAGTATCTGCAATACAAAAGAGTGAGGCTCAGAAGAATGTTATTATGGAGTGCTATAAAGAATAAATAAGAGGTTCTGCGGTAGACGTTAAGTACTCACTCCCTTAATGTTCTGACAACATTTGATCGGGATGGGCCTCTCAAGGAATCCATGAGAAGAATACAAGGCCTACAAGAAAACACAGTATGTTTTCTCTGTTAGTGTTTTATATGTGCCACTTTGTTCAAAACTGGGAAATAGAATTAAAAAATGGATAGAAATACAAAAGAAGTCTTTGTGAGGAATGTAGAACAATGTTTATTTCTCCCACCCATATAACCTCTTCTGAACTGCACAGTCAAGTATTATTTACTTACCACCACACCTAAATTTGGGGTCTTGACTGAAACTCAAACCCCATACTGGACTCTGCTTTAACTGTGAGCTCTGCACAAATGCAAATAACAGTGAAATTTTACATATGCCTAAATAGTGATACTGTGAAAGCCACTTATGCATCTTTCTGAATATTACCTTTTTTACAAAAATATGCCTGGATTTATGTAGCATGACTACACACCAAAGATTAGAGAAACATTTTCTTTGCCTTTCTCCTCCAATTTGTATCTGTATGAAGCAAGTTCTAATAAATCAGTAGTGTGGAAGATATATACTGCTAACCTTTTTGTAAACTTGCTATAGTGATTAGGACAAATTTACATTTGATATATTATGGTTAGACAAATGGGAACTAAGGCTGTGGGATAGTGGCATGCTCAAAATGATCCATTCAGTTAATGACAGGAAATATTCCACTCTTGACCTGTTGATCCATAGCTCAGTCAAACTGCAAACTAAACAAGTGGGAACTACATTTTTCAACACAATTAGTAAAGAACAGATATTGAATTAGTTTTTCAGTTCTTGTTCCAAAAGTGTTCCAAGGCAATATGTCCCAAAAATAGAATAAAAGTATAAACATGTAAATAAAACATTGTATGTTCCATTTACACTATTTGCTATTTGCAGTATTTATAGTTACTCAGTTTTTGATAAATTAAACTTTTCAGAGCTATGTATTTCTCCTCTAGGTCAAGGGACAACTGACATACAGGGAGAGGAATACTTAAAGTAACAAAACATTATCAAATACCACTTTAGTAGAATTTTATTTAGGCTTAATAAAGATACTGCCTGACTGAAAATTATGTTATGTCTTTCTGTCTTTCTTTCTTAAAGAAACTGGTTAGGTTAGCAACGTAAGGAGCTTTGGAAAATAACATATTGGTGCACTGAAGTACTTGTTCCAAACAAAGCTGATATTTGAAGCAGTAGTCCATAGGTCATTAAGCTTTAGATTCAAGCTGCATAGGAAGATCCTTTATTTGCCATGTATTTATGACAAATCAAGCCAAGCTATAGCCCAAAGTCACAGAAGCTTGGTCTCTGATACTCCAAAAACTAACAGAAGACACAGTCTTCTGTCTGGTAATAATATTCATAAACGTTTTACCACTGCTGTATAGGAACTGCTTTTTTTTAATTAAAAAAAAGAGGCTGAATTGCATAAACATGGACCTGTTGAAAGAAGAGCAACTGATAGGCTCACTTCTACAAGAATAAAACCCAGAGATTTAAAATAATTTATTTACAAATTCCAAACCTGAATTTCAACTTAACCATTTCAAATAATTTCAGTCATTTACAATTTACAAACCTGAGCTTCTAGGATATTTACTGCAACTTCCTGCCTGACAAGAACTCAATGGAATTTGTTTTTCCATCTGATGTCTAAATTTGGAAAATTTGGAAAACAAAAAAGAGAAGAGGAATGTAGAGATCCTGAAGCATCTGGTTTGTTGTTCTTTTGAAAGCACTACAGAAAAGTCAACCAGACTTGACTGAACTAATTTAGAATCAAGATATGAAGATTTCACTTATACTTGATATTTTGGCCAGAACAAACACTCAACAACACTAAAGATTTAAACAGCTTAAATGGGGAAAGTGCAGTTTGTAGAACCCATGCAGTCCTCCAAGGTTGTTTTTGTACCTCCTATGAGCCCATCTGAGAACCAGCATAGTGTAGTGGTTTGAGCATTGGAATACAACCAGGACACCAGGGTTCAATTCCTCGCTCAGCCATGGAAACCCATTGGGTGACCCTGGGGCATCACATACTCTCATGTCCAGAAAATCAGGTGATGGGTTTGCTTTAGGATCACCATAAGTTGGAAATGACTTGAAGGTCCACAATAACAATGAGCTGATCTCCCACCCCATGACACACAGTGGGAGGAATCTCTCTGCCAAAAAGCATCTGGGAGCCGCTTAGCCATAAATTGGGGTGTTTCATCTTTTTTTGGCCTCTAAAGGCCTCTCTTTAGATGCAGTCAGATTTCCTTCCCTAGTCACTTCCTTGTTTGAATAAAAAGCTTTATAGGCCAAATGAAGGCATCTAGAAGCTTTTAAAAAGATGATTCTCTTTGCCCAAATTTAGCAAATGGCCAGAAGCACCAATTCAAAGTGTTGGGGATACTAACTGGCTATGGGAGGGGAGTGGAGAAAAAAAACAAAAAGCCCTGATCTCCTTATTTTAGAGAGAAAGACAACAGGGAAGAGCATCCCTCCACAGTCCTTTCAGACACTAGCGTATCCCCCCAGTCAAACCATGGAAACTGCCCAAAATCACGTCTATGTAGTGCAATTTTTCTCATTTTTTTCTTTCAAGAGCATAAACTCATTTCCACCCCTATATCAGAATCTACTTCGGAAACTCATCTTAATTTCACAACAAATTTGTCTACTAGAATGGCGGTTGCTATTAAAAATAGATTATAGTGAAAGCAACGGTAATACAGTTGGAATACTCTGTGCAGATTTTCCAAATCTGAAAAGATCACCATACAAGAAATCATACCTCCTGAGGAAGAAAACAGTTAGCAGAACCCTAAATAAAGCCAAATAGCCAGTACCCATTTTCTTTCTCTATCCTGCCCTTCTCATTTCTCTTTCTCTATTCTGCCTTTCTCTTTCTCTGCAATGCAAGGCAGCTCACAAAATGATTTAAAATGCAGATATAACTAAAAACAGAATAAATTATAATAGCAATACATAATTGAATAGATTATCATGGGTTATTCAGACATGCTGAAATTTCAAAAAACACTTCCCAAAGGCAGTCCCACACAGAGGAATCTAAACAGGATGTCTAAAAGGCAAGCATCATGATGGCAAACCACAAATCTCTAGGTGAAGGCAGAGCTGGTACACTTTGCATCAGCTTTGACTATGAAAATGTGGTCTTTGCCACTGCTTCCCTCTGCCACCCTCCAGCCCCACTCCCCAAGCTGTTAGTTCGTCAAGTGCATCTCCAAAGACTGGACTGAACTCTACAGGTTTAGTCTTAGTCCAAACAGAGTTTTACAGGAAGTTAATGCCAAAACCCTACTTGAACATATCAGATATGACTAGACAATGTGCCCTTTTCTGGCATGTCCTCCATGTGCACAAATGCAAGGTCCAATGAAGCATCGTGTCCATTTATAGTCAACAGACATGAAGGGCATGCATACGTTGCATCTACTGACTGCAATGGGATGTAGCACATTGTTTTACACAGGAGTCTTGGAATGGAACCACTGTATATATAGCAAGTGCACTGTATTTCTCAACTCAACAACTCAGTTCTATAATGCATCTCTCATATGCACAGAAAGCTATCAATATCTTACTTTAAAACTTACTGTTTACATATAGTGGGCTTCAGATGCCATTGTCCTAATTCTGAATTACAACTGTCATCTGCAAGGTCGTCGTCGTCATCATCGTCATCATCACTGCTGTTGTCCTAAAGAAAGAAAAGAGTGGTTATTTTGTAAGAAATTTCCTAATATTTTCAACTACAACAGAACAGCAAACTCTCTGCTGGCCTGTGTTAGAGCATACGTAACATATCTCAACATACTGACAACTATTGTCATATCAAATGGTATTCATCAGCATATCATCAGGTCCCTAGCACTGAGAAAACATGCTAACAGTATGGTTAAGATGGCTAGATTTAAGAACAAGATACCTTCAAAAATGTCTGTCTTTACTTCCGCTGGAATAATGAAATTAATATTTGAAGAACAGAATACCGGAAAGAATGATTTTTCATATTACAGGAAATTACTATTTGCTTGTTCCTTTTAAGTTTTTTTTTAAAAAACCCAAACAACAGGAAATTTGCCCCCTCACCCCACTGCATTTTTCCTGGGGAAATATCAAAAACACACCTGAGGGTTTTTTTTTTGAGGCCCTTTCTGCAGCTTACCGTTGTCCCGGCAGCATCTGGTGACAATGGTGGCAGCGGCACTTCCAGGAGGGGAGCGCAGTGGAGTGCTCTCCTCTGCACCGGCTCCCTCTGGGATCCAGGAAGCATGATGGCCATGCCTCTTCCTGCCACAGCACTGTCAGGGACTATCTCAGGTTGTGCTGGGGCAGGAAGCATAGGCATTACACTTCCAGGGCCTCCACAGGTAAGGCAAGTGCAGGCACGCAGTGGGAGGGCAACGTGATCGCCAGTCATTGATGCGGAAAACTCATCAATAATTTGCCATATGATTGTGCCACCTGGGGATGGGAGAAGGATCGGATCGGGACAACGTCATGCATAAGCGTCGTTCCAGCCCTGTCCATCCCCACTGCAGGTTTGGGTGCGTTGAGCAGAAAGGGCCTGGGTTTGTATACCTCATTTTACCTTTTTCAAGAAAAAAAATTCAACCACCTATGTTTTACTTCAGCTCTTCCCTTATACTGCAAGACTAAACCCTGTTATCTTAATTTTTAATATTACCAACTTGCAAGGTTCCAAAGTATTCCAAAGTGAAACATCATGACAGCCATTCATTTCTATCAGCAGCAAGGGACCACACAAATCTTAGGCATTCTCCCAATCTCTTCCACACTACAGTCTTAAAAACAAAACAGCGTATGTACATGCCCTTTTGTTTCTAACTGAGTTCACTCTTTACCCTTTGGTACCTTGTGAACTTAATTTTAATGGAACTGTGCTGTTCTGATAAGAAGAATACACTGGCACTTTAAATCAGGGGTGGACAACTGTGAGAAGAAGGGGGCCATATTAGCCCTCTAGGGGAATTTGGGGGGCCACATCCCACACCACACCCCATCACAAAAAAAACAAAATCTTTTTTGCTCCCAAATGTTCTCCCATTTTCACCATGTTTTCAGCCCCTCCCCGAGGCCCAGTAAAGGCTCTTATTCAAAACAGGATGTGACTGGAAGTCACTTTAGGTCTCCTTCCAGTTTGAAATAAGGCTTTTCCTAAAATGGACCCAACAGGGCCCAGAACATGATAAAAATGTCAGCATGCCCCTAAAACAGCATTTGGAAGAGAAAAAAAAATTTGACCCCTGGGTGACCCTGAGGGCAACATATGGCCAAACAGACCAAACTCTATCCACCCTGTTCTACATACTTGGATCTCAGATTGTCTTGTACCATTTCAACCTTAACATACTCTACTTTTTTTTAATGTTCCAGGACAGGTATTATATTTCTGCATTCCTGACAGATGGCCAACCACATTCTGTTTAAAAACCTCCAAAGATGGAGTCACCCATCCTTTTCTATGCATTCCATTTCTTCTGCGCAAGTTTAGCATCTTACATTCCTCCCTTTTGAAATTCATTTAGTTAGTTTTGGTTCAGCTTTCAAATCTCTTAATTTCATTTTGAAAATCTAATTCTGTTCTCTGGGGTATTAATGCCTCCTCCTAATTTGGTGTCACCTGCAAATTTGAGAAGAACGCTCCCTCTTCCATCATCCAGGTAATTTATAAAGATATTAAATAGCACTGGACCTGTGGCACTCCACTAGTTACTTCTCTCCAGGATGAAGAGGAGTCACTGGTGAGTACCCTCTGCTTTCAGTCAGTCAACCAATTACAGATCCACCCAACAATACCACTGTTACTAGTTTGCTTGCAAGAATATCATGGGGAATCTTGTCAAAGACCTTACTGCAACCAAGATAGGCTATATATACAGAGCATTCCCTTAATCTACAAAGCTCGCAACTTTATTAAAAAAAAGACATAAAATTCGTCTGGCACAACTTGTTTTTGAGACTGTTAGTGATCACAACATTCCCTTCTAAGTGCTTACTACAGACTGTCTGTTTAATGACTCAGACCATGAACCACTACTCTTGAGTAGCAAAGTACTGCTCACAGTTTTGACTTTGGAACACAGAAAGATACTGGCATAAATGTGTCACAAAAACATCAGGGACAGGCAACTGTGAAAGGGGCAGAAAACCACAAAAATGGGACTCAGAAACTTCATGCAGCTTGTGACTCACTTTCCACACACCTGCTTTAAGCTGTAAAGTGCACACCTGTCTGGCTATACAAGCCCTGTAGAAAGAGACAGAGGGCAGTTCATGACGAAGGTGAGAACCATCTTTTACTCAGAATTCACTATTATCAGAGTTGGGCAAGTTATGGCTTCCCCAGACATCGCTGGACTGTAACACTGATGATCCCACACCATTTACAATGCTGGTTAGGGCTGCTGTGAGTTGCAGTCCAATGACATCTGAACAGCCATACTCATGTCAAAGCAACTGGCTTTTATTTTACAGAATTAAGTTCACTTAAAATGTTATCTTTTAAGGATAACATTTTTATATTGTCTGTCTTTTCCATGTTGAGTGTAAGAAACACACGGTTATAAAGTCTAACAAAACGTCCCCCAACCCTGGACATACAAAGTATGCTCGTCTGCCAAGTGCAACACAGTTAACACTCTTTAATTCCATTATCACAGCTTAATCGCAAGACCTCTTTGTTATTAAGAACACTGAAGGAGCAAATTCTAAATCAAAACTAAAACTACCTAATTAAACTGGCAAGTCCCAAAAGGCAGCTGAACACATGATGGGGAAGTTGCAACACCTAGTAATGCTGCCAGATGTAGTAGTTTATCTTATTCTGGGGAATATGGAACAAGGGTGTGTGCAAAGCAGATGAACATCTTTTTTTTTAAAGCCAAGTCCAGAGAAATGTGATGAAGAAAAAATTTGTAAATTACATACACTTTTGCTAGACCCTCTCTTCCAAACATGCCATTCTATCTTTATACAGAAAGATTCCAACCAGTCCAGTATGCAGTTTTATCACCGATATTTGTACCTCAGTTAATCCTTGTAAAAATCCATCAGGAAATAATTTTAATATATATCACCACATCATTCTAGAGAAATGGAACCTGGCAGCTAAAATTAACCAATCAATCATTAAAATTAACCAATCAGAAAGAACACTAAATAGGGAGGATAAAAAAAACCACAAAAGACTATGGTTACCTACTTTGCAGTGAGAGCCAGTGTGGTGTGGTTGTCTGAGTGTTAGCTATGGAAACCCATTGGGTGTCCTTGAGCACATCACATATTCTCAGCCCCAGAAAACCTCATGATAGGGTTGCCTTAAGGTGGCCATAAGTCTGAAACAACTTGAAGGCACACAACAAGAAGAAGAAAGAACCTGAACAAATTGTGAGGGCAAACCAAACCTCTGAGAGCTCATTTGGGCAGAGTGAACTGCCCTACAATTTAGTCAATTTCACTATCTTCAGCTTTCGAAACACACCCAATAACCATCAGCTAGGTTTCTTTGCATGAAACCAAAAGTTAAAGGGCCCATGCTATTACTGCCTCATAACAAACTCAGCTGGCACTACCTTGCAATAGCATTATTCCACTGCTATAAACTTCTACAACAGTTTCCCATTGTGCTTTGACTCCATTGCTGACTCCATGCAGGTTAAGTGCAATATTGCCCAGTCTTTATAGCATTAAAACCCTATCTCATGTTTATGGTAAGCCTAAACATTATGCTGTGAATACTTTGTTGTTGCTGTGTGCCTTTAAGTCATTTCTGACTTGCAGTGACCCGAAAGTGAACCCATCATTGGACTTTCTTGGCAGAATCTGTTCAGAGGAGATTTGCCTTTGCCTTCCTCTGAGGCTGAGAGAGTGTGACTTACCCTAGATCACCTAGTGGGCTTCAATGGCCAAGTGGGGATTCAAACCCTGGTCTCCAAAATGGTAGTCCAACATTCAAACTATTTCACCATGCTGGCTCTCTTGTGAATGTTTTGAGAACAAAAATCAGCAGTACTTTCTTCTTTATTCCTCTAAAAACTGACTTAATTATCAAATCAGGTGTAAACTCAGTGTAACTTTCATGCTACACAGAACAGTCTGTTCAGAAGCATCTTGTTCTTGAACAGTAAGAGCAGATGACATAGTCACTAGAAAAACTATAATGAAGGCCAGAAACAACCCACTCAGATATTCTAAGGACTCTGAGAAGATATAAGGACACCACACAATGGATGGCAACAAAAACTAAGCCATCTTTCCATTTGAGATCCAAAGCAAGCACCACAGAAGAACAAATAATATTCTGTTCCTAAGTGTAGTTCTGTATGAGCTAGAAGGATAAAGATTACTTCTGAACTATATTACTTCCCAGACAACTCCAGAATGTTTTGTTTTTAAGTTTTTAGATCCCTCTAGCAAACAATTAGTGCCTTGCATCCATTCTCACTTTGCCTCATGTTGCTTACAAAAGGAAAACAACCTATCAAATGATCAGGACATCCAGTGAGTATTTACTACTCTACCAAAGTTTTTGAATGTGAACCCCCTGCCAGTAACTCCTGAAATTACCTAGTCTCTATACCAAACTGTGAGCTTTGAGGAATGGAAGACAAAAGCAGAAGAGGAACAGCACTCCCTTGCTGGTAAGTAATGTGGACTGAATTCCACAAACTTAATATTTATAATGTAGTCCTAAATTCCACTTAACAAACAAAAAAATGCTCTCAGAATGTGGAGACAAAGAAAAACCTATGGGTACAGCTTGCCTTCTAGTGGTTGAAACTGGAAACATTCACTGTGATTTGCTATCTATAAAAGATTGTGCTGCATTTCTACTGGCTTGCATTGAGATTGATCCTTATGGCATTGGAGAACAAGCCTGATTTTTACATATAATCAAGAAGGTATGAGCAATACACAAACAGCAGTTCCAGTTCCAGTGCAAAATAATGCAGACATGAAAATGCAGTAAACTATCAGACTCCCATTCAAGCTTCAATTCAATGACTGCTAGGTTGTTGGAGGCAGGGAATACTTGCAGTACAGTTTGCTAAACACATACATTAAGACACTTTCAACTTCATAAATATCAAAATGAAAATGATACTACCTTAAAAGAACAATTATAAGATGTTCAACAGGCCTATCTACTCCACTGTAGCACTTATTCTCATTGATCTTTTGAACACTATTAAAACTGTTCCATTTGCCCCTACAGTTGAAGAACACTGCTGTTCAGATTTGTTACCTGGTTATCTTGATCTTCAGAAAAATCTATGAGTTCATCTTCATTTACTTTACTGCTGTCAGCTGAATCTTCACTATAGTTTAGCCTGATTTTCTGTAAACCATCTGCATTGATCATAAAGATTAGTAAATTTTTGTAAAACAAGGTCATCACAGAGACATATATCATCTCCCACAAAGGAAGCAACTCACTAAATGAATGAGTTTTATACCAATAGTGTATCTGAGAATCATTGCTCAAACAAAATCTTTCCTCATAAAAATGATTTTCGACCATAGCCCATAAAAATGATTTTCGACCTCCTGTTCAATAGTTACAAGATCATAAGCAAGACTTACGATCTTGCAATTGTTGTCTGTTCATTTTTTATGGTCATTAATGACTGAACATGAGCCCAAAAGATACTTCCTCAGCCCTCCAGAGCCCCAACTGAAGGGTTTCTTCTGAAGTGCTCCAGATAGGGAGTGGGTTCTCCTAGTTTCAGGGCACAATGAGACAAGCAGTTGTGGCAGGACCTTGAGGGATCTCTCTAGCTTCCTGTTCTTGAAGCTGCCCTGTGACCAGGAGAGCACTACAGATGTTAATTCCCAGAAACCTCAGAAACCTCTTGACTGGAGTGCAGGTCTATCATAAGTAAATATTATTGAGTTCAATGGAACTAATTTCCAAGAAAGTGAACAGTGAACTTCAGGTTCAAGTCTTAATATCCCTACATCCCTAAATGCTTTCCTTTTTCCAAAAGTAAAAATAAACAATCACACATACAGAGAGTTAACAGTGTTACTAACTAAACATAATCAGTTGAACAGTACAGTGAATAATGCTGGTTTGTGAAAGAATATTTCAGTTGGGTACAGTGTGTTTGAATGATAGAAGAACTGGTTACTTACCTGTAACTGTGGTTCTTCGAGTGGTCATCTGTGCCCTCACACACTACGAGCTTTCGCGCATGCGCAGTAGCGTTTGGAAAATTCTAGAGCTTAGTAGCTTGGTGGGAACCCCTCCCCCATGCCGGTACTGAGCATGCTCAGCCCGCCAAGCAACGGTCTCTCCTCAGTTCTAGAGTCCGCCGATAAGGGACCTGAGAAAGAGGGGACGGCTGGGCGGGTGTGTGTGAGGGCACAGATGACCACTCGAAGAACCACAGTTACAGGTAAGTAACCAGTTCTTCTTCTTCGTGGTCTCTGTGCCTCACACACTAGGAGATTTTGTAGCTTACCAGTAGGACGGTGGGTCAGGTCCTAGAGTACGGAAGCCTACACCGCTCGTCCGAAACGGGCATCTCTACGGGACCGGCAGTCCAGTCTGTAGTGGCACACGAAGGTCGATGGTCGAGACCAGGTCACCACACGGCAGAGTTCTTGCAGGTCCACTCCTCGCAGGAGAGCTGCTGAAGACGCCATGGCTCTGGTGGAATGAGCCCGGAGCAAGGCTGGCAGAGGCTGC
Organism: Cyclura pinguis; assembly: GCA_030412105.1. NCBI lineage: Eukaryota > Metazoa > Chordata > Lepidosauria > Squamata > Iguanidae > Cyclura > Cyclura pinguis. The sequence goes on from CM059599.1 coordinate 129,431,888, forward strand.
TTGGCGAGTTCATATGCCAGCTGGATGGTCTGGGCCACCCATTTGGAGAACCTCTGGGTGGACACCTTGTGGCCTCTCCGACGCCGGCCGTAACACACGAAGAGGTGCGGAGTCTGGCGAAAAGACGCAGTCTGATTTGTGTAAAAAGCCAAGGCCTGACGAACATCAAGGGAGTGGAGGGACCGCTCCAGAGGAGTCATCGGGTCAGGGTAGAAAGTCAGCAAAATGATGTCCTGACTGAGGTGGAAGTGTGAGACCACCTTGGGCCGGAAGGAAATATCAGGGCGAAGGACTACCTTGTCCCTATGGAAGACAAGGAAAGGCTCATCAGCCCGCAGCGCTGTCAGCTCACTCGCTCGCCTAGCTGAAGTGACAGCTACCAGGAAAGCAGTTTTGATGGTCAGAAGTCTGTCATCCGCAGTAGCCATGGGCTCAAAGGGTGGTCGCGTCAGCTGCGCTAGTACCAGGGACAGCGACCAGGGCCGTACCGGCGGCGATACCAGTGGGTAGAGATTTTGTAAGCCCTTCATGAACTGCTTCAGGGTAGTGTCCCGGAAGAGAGCTGCCGATGGAGAGCCTCGAGGTTGATAGGCCACAATAGCGGCAAGGTAGACCTTCAGGGACGGGAATGCAAGTCCTTGCTGCCGAAGGTGGAGAAGGAAGTGGAGCATGGTACACAGGCCAACAGGCAATACCGGCTCGCCTCGCGCCTCAGCAAAGGCAACGAACTTCTGCCACTTGTAGTGATAGTTGCGGCGCGTCCACTCTTTCCTGGCCGCGGTCAGGACGTCCTGGATGGTCAGATCCTCTAAGGTGTTATCCTCCACGCATGGAGGGCCAGGAGGGGCAGGTCCGGATGGAGAATGAGACCGTTGGAGTGCGACAGGAGATCTGATGCCGTCGGGAACCTGAGGAGTCGACCGCGAGCGGCCTCGAACAGGGGCCCGAACCAGTGCTGCCTCGGCCAGTATGGGGCTACGAGGACAACGTCGGCTCGGTCCGCAAGCATCTTGGCGACCACTCAACCCAGGAGTGGGAATGGCAGGAACGCGTAGAGGAACCCATCGCTCCACTCGAACTGGAAAGCGTTACCGAGAGAGCCCTGGCCCCGGCCGGCTCTCGAGCAGTACTGGCGACACTTCCTGTTCCGGCTGGTGGCGAAAAGGTCGGTCGTCGGCTCGCCCCACCGGTCTCGTATCATCTGGAACCCTGCCCTCGAAAGGGACCACTCGTGGTGGCAAGAGGTGTCCCTGCTGAGGGCATCTGCCGTGGTGTTCTCTTGGCCCACTAGGTGTACAGCAGTCAGGTGGACCTGAAGCGACATGCACCAGTTCCACAGCTGAAGGGCGATGGTGAAAAGGGTGGTCGAATGGGTCCCCCCTTGTCTGTTGACATAACAGACGGCCGTCGTGTTGTCTGTTAAGATCAGAATTGTGCGGCCGGCGACCAGGTTGTGAAATGCCCTCAGAACCTTCCAGATGGCAAGCAGTTCGAGGGCGTTGATGTGAAGGCCAATCTCATCGTCGATCCAGCGCCCCCAGACTCTGAGATTGCCGCAGTGCGCTCCCCACCCAAACAGGGAGGCACCTGTCGTTACCGTGAGCCGGGGGGTTGGCTCTCGGAACGGCATCCCTGACAGCCACCAAAGCAGAGAGCGACGCACCTGTGGAGGAATCCTCAGGCAGAGCCTCTGGTCGTCTAGGAGCGAGTTGAAGGCCCTAATGAACCAGTGCTGGAGCGGGCGCGCACGGAGTCGAGATAAGTAGGTGACTGACATGGTCGAGGCCATGTACCCGACAAGCTGCTGAATCGTCCTCGCTGATACCGTCGGGGCATCGAAAGTGGCGTATGTGGCCCGACGAAGGGTACGTGCACGCTCCATGGGCAGGTATGCCCTGGTGGAGACCCAGTCCAGGGTCGCTCCGATGAAGTCGAGAACTCTCGCTGGCTTGAGGTGCGACAGATTGACCCGGAGGCCAAGACGGGTCAGAAGAGAAAGAGTCCGGTGGATGTCCTTGTAGAGTTTCTGTCTGCAGGAAGCCACCAACAGCCAGTCGTCGAGGTAAGGGTAGATGGAGACACCCTTCGTCCGCAGGTAGGATACCACAGGGGCCATGCACTTGGTAAAGATCCTGGGAGCGGTGGAGAGTCCGAATGGCAGCACCCTGTATTGGTAACAGGTGCCGTCGACCGCGAACCGAAGGTACCGTCTGTGCTGCAGGCGAATGGAGATGTGGAAGTAGGCATCCCGAAGATCGATGGAGGCGAACCAGTCCCCTCATCGAAGGAAGGGGAGGATCGAAGACAAGGTTACTATCTTGAACCTTTTGGGGCAAATGTACTCATTCATCCCTCTGAGGTCCAAGTTTGGTCGCAGGGTACCGTCCGATTTCGGTACTGTGAAGTACTGGGAAAAGAAGCCAGTGGTACTGGCCGAGGAGGGGAGTTCTTCGATCGCTCCTTTTTCCAACAGGGACTGGATCTCTTCCAGCAAAGCCAAGCTGGCCGGGGTGGAATAGTAGACGCCTCGCGGAGGTATACTTGGAAACTTGATGACGTAACCAAGACGGACGATGGAGAGAACCCAAGAGTCTGAGGTGATGTGGCACCATTCAGCGAGAAGTCTGGCCAGGCTCGGATGGTCTTCTAGGGCTGCTGGCAGGTGGAAGAGTGGCTGTGGTGGCGTCCTGCGAAGGCGGTCAAAACCGAGACTTCGTCCCGGATGAAGACTTCTTCGAAGAGGAGGCCGGGCATATCTGAAGAGGCCTCCGTGCCGAGGACGAGGTCGAAGGGTGGGACGGGACCGAACAAGGCGATCACGGTTGGAATGTTGACGCTGACGACCTGCGCCACGAGGACTGTGAAGCGAAGCTACGGCGGGACTGTGAGGACTGGTGTATGCCCATCTTCTTAGCCATCAGGCAGGCTTTGACGATGTGGTCCATCACCTCATCGGTCGTCGCATTGAACAAGCCCTGGCTGTCGAAAGGGAGGTCTTCGATTCTCCTTCTGGTGTCCTCCTGCAGACCCGACAAGCGCAACCACGTGTAGCGGCATAAAGCTACGGAGCCCACCATCACCCGCGCTGCAACCTCCACGGAGTGCCTGGATGAGATGATCTGCTGGTTGGCAAGTGCTACCGCCTTGTTAAAGAACTGTGTAGCACTCGCCCTATTCTCTTCGGGGAGGTTGGACAGGAGAGGACAGAATCTGTCCAGCAGGTTCCTCAGGTAGGCCGCGAGGCAGGCTTGGGTGTTGGACACCCTGGCAATCAGATACGAAGCTGAGTAAAACCTCCTGCCGAAGGTGTCCAGTCTGCGGCCCTCTCGGTCCGGCGGGGTGGTGTGCGCTCTCCCACCGCCCTTGGTCTGGGCGGATTCAACAACAACAGAGTTCGGTACCGGGTGTGCGAACAAGAACTCAGCCCCCTCCTTTTGGGTCCGGTATAGATGTTCTAACTGGTGAGGGATCGGCTGGGCGGACGCCGGCTGGGCCCATGGATGTTTAAGGGCCTCCATCAAGGCCGGCAGGAATGGTAGCGGTGCCGTCGATGGTGGATGGGTATCCACATAATGGAAAACCGGATCCTGCACGACCGGAGCCGGGTCCGCGACCTTTAATCCCAGTGCCGTCGCCATCCGGAGGAGGATATCAGAGAATTGCTTCACATCCTCTGGTGCCGACTCTGGTGCGGGATCTCCAAAAAGCAAGGGAGGCGACTCGTGGGACACGGGTGTCGACTCGTCAGATTCCGAGTCAGACTCGTAGGTCCGGGAAGACTCAGAAGGAGATTTCTCAGGAGACCTCTCTCTCGATGGCTGCTGAGAAGGCAGCGCCAGGGTAACCGTGGGCGCAGTCGTCACAGTCGGTGGAACAACCGTTGCCTGTGGGGTCGTAGTAATCAGCACCACCGTAGGCCGCGGGCGCTGGATCGCCTGGGTGACTGTAGTTGTGGGAGCCGAAGGTTGCACAAGAGCAGACTCCGAAGTTGAGCACGACACTGTCGAAGTGACCCTTGGTGGTGGGGAGATAGCCCGATAATGGGGCGAGTGCTCATGGGATCTCCGATGACGTGGTGATCTCGAAAAGGAGCAGGAAGGTGATCGCCGATATCGTGGATGGAACGCGGCACGCGATGGAGAGCGCGAGCGGCAATAAGGCGACCACTGTCTCACATCAGGGTGGTACCGGTCCCTATACGCTGGGGAATAGGACCGGTACGATCCTGGATACTCCCGCCAGGAGTGTTCTTGACCGTAGCTGGCGATATGGGATGCGGAGGAATACGGCAAATCAAATGGGGGCTGGGACAGGGCCCGTTCCGGATGGGTCGCCTGACGGCGCAGGGACCGACGTCTCACCCTTCGTTCAGGGGAACATGACTCGCTCCTGGCGGAAGACTCCCGACAGCGGGGCAAGACCGGAGCATCCTCTGAGCGGTCCACCACTTCAGGGTGACCGAGCGGAGAGACCACAGCAGTAAGTAGCGGCGGGCGGGAAGGCACAGCCGAGCCAGAGGTCACCTCCTCATCGGAGACCTCCAGAATTTCCTGGGGTTCCGAGTCTTCGCCTGGGTCTTCAGGCTGCTGGGTCGGAGGAGGCGTAGGAGGGGACGCCTCTTGGGAGGAGAGTGCCGCTTCTTCTTCCTTTTCTTTTTCTCCTTCTCCTTCCCGGCTTCTTGAGGGGCAGGACACTTACGCTGAGCAGCAGTAAACGGCCTAGGTGACTTAGCTGCCTGCGAGCCCGCAGGAGTCTCCCTCGAAGTCAACGCCACCGAAGAAATCTTCGGAATTCTCGGCAAGGCTATCGGGGGCCGAGATGACAGTACCAATCCCGGTACCATTGATGTCGTCGGGGCAGCAGCCGCCGGAACCGACGAGGGAGTGGTCACAGGTCCGCTCGATGTCGATGGTTTAGACATCGCGGGCTGAACAGATGGCTGATCCCTTGCTCGGAGAGACTCTTCCCAGCAGTGAGATTTCAAGCAGGCCAAGCGGTTCCGCAGAGTCTGGGCAGTGAAGTCGTGGCAGATAAGACAAGCCCTAACGTTGTGAGTCTCTCCCAAGCAGAAGAGGCAGTCACTATGACCATCTGTCAGCGCAACCTTGCAACCACGTGTTGCAAGACTTAAAGACAGAAGACATAGAAGTCCAAGGAAGGAAGACTCACAAGGGATGGCAGAGAAGATGGCAGAGAAGACGAGGTCAGAGAAGATGGAAGACGGGGGATAGAAGCTAACGGAGGGGTTGAAAAGATCTGAAAGTCACCAAACCAAGTCCAAAATCCAAAAAATGAAGTCCGATAGTCAAATCCAAGTCAAAAACCAGAGAGAAAACGATCCGAAAAGCCAAAGGGCGCTACTAAGCAAAGAACCTTCCGTACGCAACGGCGGACGAGAAAGAACTGAGGAGAGACCGTTGCTTGGCGGGCTGAGCATGCTCAGTACCGGCATGGGGGAGGGGTTCCTGCCAAACTACTAAGCTCTAGAATTTTCCGAACGCTACCGCACATGCGTGAAAGCTCCTAGTGTGTGAGGCACAGAGACCACGAAGAAGAACTTCAGATAATGCTTTCAGTTCTGGCCATGTGTTAGTTGTATCCCTTTTTCATATATTTCAATTAACTCCTTGGAGAAGGGACACTCTAACAAGGGTTTTTGTGGGGGTTTTCTTCCCTATGGTTTTTTTTTTATTATTATAATTATAATTATTATTATTATTATTAATTGTGTCAACATTGTGCTGGTATCTCTTCAGGCTACCAAAAGCTTTTAATATACCCGCATTTTAGAAACTATATGGACTCTGCTGATAACCATAGCTGCTTGGAAAGTATAAGAAAAACTTGGGGCCTAGTTAAGTGGACAAGTCATGCATTTTGACTCATTGAAGTAGTTTTTGTCTCCTCAAATGGAGTAATAAAAGGTCTTCAAGGTCTTTTGTTTTACTAAACATAGACTATCTGCAAAAATGTGTTTCTTGTCTTTTTGTGGCCACAAGGTAACATATCCCTCCCCCAGTGTGTTATCGTGCATTGAGGTTGGCACATAGGAAAGCTCTTCAAAGAATAAACATGAAGAAAATACTCTAAAATGGCAAGAAACCTCTGTAGGAGAGAACACACAGCCTTTACACCATGTCCTTCATGCATGGACTGAATCACACCCTATCAGTGTACATTATGGACCACCAACTGTTGTTTAATAAACAAGAAAGGTTACTATCAAAATGCATGAAAAGGTAGTACAATTTATGTTACTTGCTGCAAGACTAGCCAATGGAAACTACTGGAAAAAATCAGAAACTCCTTCAATGTCTGACTGGTTGAATAGACTGACGGAAATTATGGAAATGGATAAATTAACTTATAAAGGGTCAAACAGAAGACAAATTCCTATTTAAATGGAAATCTTTACTGTAATTGATTCTCTAAGAAAAACTAAGGGTGAATTGATGATATTAGGTTTTTAGTATGCAAGACTTAAGTTTTTTGGGTTTTTTTATAACATGAGAAAGGTATTATGAAAATATGAGATTACTTTAGATTGTTGCTTTTTTAGAATACCTATTTTATTTTTACTGTTTAGTTAAAATGAATATTACTTTTTACTAATAACTTTTAAGAATCACTTTATTTTAATGAGAATTTCATAATACTGTTTTACTAGAAGAATCTTTTATTTTAGGTGATAAGACCTATTATGTGATTTTACAAATATAAGAAATGATATAGAGCATAGGTTTGTATAACGTACTTACAATAATATTTGACATTTATCTTACTATATTTTTCAATATATACTATGAGTTTAATATTATTACACCATATTGTTATTTTCATATTATTAGAGACAGTTGTTAGTTTTTGTTCCTATAACCTTTACTGTTGGTATAGGGGATATTTTTATTTTGTTGTTTTAGGTATAAACATTTTGGGCAACAATATATAATTTAGATTTTAGCTATTGAGTTTAAAAGAAAATTAAGTGCCTTTATTTTAGTAGGAGCTGTTTGCAATAAGGACGGGAACCATCTTCTATAATTATTTGTGTATTAGTTTAGTAGTAAGTTAATTGCAGGATGTTATTCTAGTGTGTTCTTATTGTGTTTCCTTTGTTACAGTATGGCATTGTTATTTGACTGTTTTTGCTTTAATGTGTATTTTTTAAAAAATGCATGAAAAGGATTATGATAAAAAATAATGACAACTGATGCAATATTTTGAAAACATTTTGTAAGGAAGGTATAGTCTTTACCAGGCAAAGAAGTTTTTATACTAAGAATATTCAGTACATTAATCTTCCCGACAAAAGCAGTTTGCTTACCCGTAACTGTGCTACCTGTAACTTAATACTATTCATTTTTTCCCCTCATTCAAGAAATATATAAATGGGGACATCAGCTAAAAGTTACAAAGCTTAGTATCTTGGATGTGATACAAATATAACTTTTTCACCCATTATGCTTCATGATACACTCCTTGACCAGCTATTCACTTGCTACCCTATTTAGAGGTATTCTTTCTTATTCAATACATTTGTGTATCAATAAGGGAATTGAATCAAACAATACACCTTCCTGCCACGCATTTCTAGAAACAGTATCTTAAGTACACAAACACTACAGTTGACCCTTCACATGTGCTAGGGTTAGAGGTGCAGAAAAGTGGAAAAATTACAACTATCAAAATGTGTGGAGGGCCAACTGTGTAAGTAACAGGCTAGTATCTCTCTATGAGGAAAAATCCAATGCAGGGAAATAAAAAACACAACTGTGAAATGTGAGCTTTTATGGACTCTCATCTTCCAATGGTAGCTGAGGATTCTGGGAGTTATGATCCAAAAAGTAACTGTTCCAAGCTCTGGCAAAGGCTACTTTTACAACTTCAACAAGAGGCAGATTTTAAATATCACTGTTTATTTTACAAACTAAAATATTTTAAAAAGTCAACCTAATTATAACCCTCAGTGTGTCATGAATGTAGTAACCTAACCTTTTCTTACTGCTGGAATAAATGTAAAAGACTGCCTCATGCCTTGCCAAAAAAAGAGCAAAACAAAACAAAAATCAAAAACTGCTATATTTCTGATTTCTTAAAAAATGCAATTTATATTCTCTTCTTTCTTCGGTAGCCTCAGAACTGTTTATACAGGGCTCCTATATTTCTAACTTTTTTTTCAAGCTGCATCTCTACTTATATTCTACTCTTCCTCTTAAAAGTTTTAGAGCAGTTTATATGGGGTTCCCAGCATTTCCCATTTCAGCACTGATTAGAGATCCATTCCAACTTAATTTCAACAATTATAAAAATTCCAAGAAATTTTTATGAGGAAAAAACCCACAAGAGCATAGTAGATAGAAGTACACACCAGCAACATGGACATGAGTTTTATGTTCACACTGTACGCCATTCGCCTCTGAAGTCCTATAATCATGTTTATGACACATAGGTTCCATAGTTCTCAATTCTTCTGTGGTGTTATTTAACTGATTTAGTTTTTTAAAGCCACCTTTCAAAGAAGGGTTTCTTTTGCAATACAGTGACTCACTCTCCTCAACTTCTGTACTTGTGTCAGTTAATGCTGAAACATGCTTCTTGTTCAGCACCTTCTTTGTTACTGCTGAAGATGAAAACTGCTGTAACAGATCCAATTCATTAGGTAAAGGAGATGAAGTGCTTCCATCTTGATCTGAGGAAGATTTAATCTGTGCAGAAGCATTTTCCTGGTAGTATGGATTGGGTTCATACATTGGTTTCTTTAAACCTGGAAAACAGATGACAGCCAAAAACCAATGTGCCCTGCAACAAAAACACACAAAACAAAGGAATAATTCTACTTCATACCTTGTGTTAAGCGCAAGGGTCAACAATTTTTAGCAAGCCTACTAGGAAAAAAAAGTTTCTTCCCTAGTTCACACTCTTATCTCTCTGCAGCAGCTCAGAGTTGGAATTCAGAAATAAAGCTATGCTGAGTTTGCTCATTTTGTACAACCATGCTTATAGAATCTGGAAGACACAGATGAAAGACCATGTATTTCTGTTTTTGTGCTCCAGCTCCAAAGCAAAATGGAGAAGTGAAGATGAGGCAGCTTTCTTTAGCTCTCTATCTAGTGTTCCATGCTCAGAGCATCCATTAGGCATAAAGGCAGGTTTCCTTGCCATGGTCTGCCCCATCCAGTTAAAACTGGAAATGAGAGGAAAAAGCTTGCTCTGCTTGCTTATATGACAGAGCCTGAAGGATCTTTTTGGCACCGGAGCATGTCACCTGGTTCACTTCTCATCCTCAACCTCAGAACTGGGAATAAGAGTCAGAGACTTTTATGGCTCTGCCTGTGTGCCCAGCAAGCAAAGAATAAAACAAATTCCAGGTTACAGTAAGAGTTGAACCTTCTTTGCCTTTTATCCTCTCTCCACTTAATTCCTAGACTGGAAGAAGACTTGGGTTCACCCTACTCCGGACAGCCTACCTCCCTTCTTACCATGGTGTGTGTAGCAAGTAAGATTGCTGAACCCTGATTAAGCTTTAAGTACATATCTGATTTTGTTTTAAAATCTGCCTCCTGACCTTCTTTGGCCATGTTTAGATAAATGACAAGACATGCTAACTGTGGTTTGCACAAAGTGAAAACAGAAAACTTTCCTCTCATGTGCATAAAAAAGGAAGACAGGGAAGAATGCACATATACATTGTCATGTTTTGTTGCAACATCTGAGTGCAGCTAATAAAAATCATATAAGGAAAAAACAAAGTTTCTTACAAGTCTCCACTACCATGAGAATCAACAGAAATGAAATGGCAGAGTGGTTCTTGTCCTACTTACGCTTCATTAAGGGGAACAAAAATAAAATCTTTTTCAAAGATATCAACGTGTCGGGTCCATGTTTTCACTCGACCATGCCGTTTCTGCTGGATTCTGTAAATATATTGAAAGGAAACAAAATGTCACTGCAAACCAACTTACGATCACATGAAACTGAAATGCAGCATTGCCAGTGTTCATATTCTCAGGAGAGGATGTAGCTATGGCATTGAGACTAGGTCTTCATTGTGCAATGCCACACCATGCAGTCTCCCAATCCACATTACTGCAAATCATTAGAAGGGTTGTGCATTATGTGAGACACATAGCTATGGCATCCTAAAGTTACACATCATATCCTCTGACCTAGGCCTATATCATTCTAATCAATGTATGCTAGATAAAGTTGCCACATGTCGATTTTGTTCAGATATAATACTTAAAATATGGTTTAGTGTTATGTGGAACAATCTCAGCTTCTCCATTGCTCTCTCCAGCAAACTGCAAGACTGGAAGCCTTTTGTTTCCATTTTTAATTAACAATGGATTGCCAGTATTTCCAAACTCCAAACTGTAGCTTTTCTCAATATAAGTTCCCTAAATGTTGCTGAACTGGTATTCCCATCATCCTAACCAGTATGCCCAAAGGTCAAGGATTATGTGAGTTGGCCTCCAATGTCATCTGGTCACCCTCAATTAGAAAATGATGTTTTAGAGAGGAGGAGAGCCATGACTGCAAGCCACAGTTTGAAGTTGATTCCCCTCCCCCATCATAATTAAGACTAACCACAGCTTGCCCAGGTTCAGACCAAAAAATTAATTTTGGAAAATGAAAACACTTCTCATGTCCTTACAGCTACAGAGAAGGAGAAGGCATGCACTCAAAGTTCATTCATATTACATTAAACCATTGTTTAGCGCTGCATCTAATAAGGCCATTGTCTTTCTAAGGGCTGGAAAAGATCCTATTTGGAATTACACAATAATAATTCTAACCAAACTTACGTGAGGTTTGAAGTTTCTTGAGGGTTTCTCCTCTCTCTTTGATTAAGGCGTTTATAGAAAAAAGAACTGAACACATGAATTCTATCAGCATCTTCTCGTTTCAACTTTTCAAGAACTAGATACCTTTAAAGGGAAGAAACACATTTAGGATTGTATTTTCCAGTGGCTTTATTTCCTGTTGATTAGTGCTTTTTCCCCCTAAAACGCACTCCCACATGCTGACTATCCTATCCAGACAAAAGGAGCTTATCAAAAAGGTAAAGGATTTCTACCAAATTAAAATCAAGAAAACTGTAATCAGCTTCAAATGAAACAGCAATTTATAGAGATTACCTTATATGAATAGTTCTAAACAAAACTTATGCAAATAATTTTGAAACCTTTTATAGTTTGCAGTCATAACACAGTAAAAAAAGTATAATCTTTACTGAGAGACCATTAGATAAGAGAATTACTCACCATAATCCAAGTGCACAGACACACACTGTGCAGAACTCAGAACTACTACCAAAAATATAAGGCCGGTGTCAAGCTCACCCCTCCCTCCCTCCTCTGTAACAACTAGTATAATTTACGCTATACCATTATCACACCTCTGCTTTTATATCAGTGAAGGGTCATGGAAATGCATAATGAAGTTCTTAAAACATGGGAAGGCAAGCAATTTTATACTAGGACTGGGCAGAAAATTGATCTACATTTACGGAGAGATCTCTATGTGATTAGCAAAAACCTGTGACTCCAACTGTTTAACAATAGAAACAAAATGTCCTCCCATTTCCCTATCACCCTAAATTATACTTTAGGAGTCAAGCATCCAAGGGATGAGAAGAAAGGATCTTTTGAGTTTCACAGGAAGCCAGGACTGGCAAAGGAATTTACAAGCAAATGCAAATAAATCGTATCAATGGGAAGTAAAATGCAAGCAGAGTTGAAACACTGGCTAAGATGAAAATATGTAGCCATTATTGGTTACCTGTGATTCTTGAAGACAAGAAAAAGTGGGGTTTAAGTGATCATTTTACTATCGTTTTTGCTAACAAAGGTTCTGATGACTACATGATACATATTGAAAATGGATGAGGAGATTTGAGAGCAATAAATTTTTGCCCTGGATACAGTGAAATTTTGAAAAGATAATGAAAGCGAGTGGGAAAATGTGGCTTGTGGGTGCACACACCCCCACACACATATCCCGCACACACATACATGCTGCAATAGCTATTGTAAGCCTGCAAGGGCTTTCTTCAAAATTGGATGTGACTCCCATTCCCTTCTTGTTTAGCAAAAAGGAACCATTCCTAGACCTGCAATACCACCCCAATAGGGCTGGTAAAATTGCTGCCCCTCAACCCTTATCAGACATAAAGCAGAGGGATTTTATAGTCTACAGAGCTGAGGAATCTGCATATCCATAGTCTAGATTATTTATTTAATAACATTACCTAAATCTAAAGATTCCTGAAAGTGCTGTTTTGCTTTAATCAGCTATTCATTTAACATTCTACTAAAATCATATTTTTAAAGCCACTACAAATGGAAGAAACGGAAATAATCATTTCAGCCTTCTTTCTCAGAACAGGTGGGGTTTTTGAATGGCCATCAAGTACTTAAGTGAAACAGACTCCACACAACTTACTTTAAATAAAAATCAATGATTACGTCGTTTAAAAATTCTCCTTCATTTAAACAATGGAGATCTTCATTAGTCACAGAAATACCACCCTTTGCTGGAGGAGGAGGATAAACTATCAACCTGCAAAGAAAAATGTGTTGAATAAATTCAGAGCTTGCATGATGTGGACAAAAAAATAACAACATACAAAAAGATTTCTTACTTTTCTATAGGACCAATGAAGACTGTGTGGGGCTCTCCACTTTCATCGTCATCAAAAAACTGGAACTGTGTTGAATTTCGCAGCTGCATCTTGGATTCAGAGACAACCTTAATAAAATTAACATGCAATAAAGAAATCATGAAGTACTGAAATCTTTTGTAAGATGCAAACAACACAACATGCTCCTGTTTTTAAAGAAGCATTTAAAAAAAACCTCAATGCATATTCTATCCCAGTTAGCTGGCTCAGACATAACAGCCCACAAACAACAGTTTATGAAGCATGTTCCTCAATTCCCCCTCCTCCACATCCAGTCTGCTTGAATTTTAGCTTTGCACAGAGAAATCTTTTATAATTCAGCTTACTAAGGTCATGGACGCACCATGCTCAAAAACCAAAAACTGAAAATCCACGGCTTCCTAAGCACTGCTAGCTTGCATTAACCATGGAAGGAAGTATTTGTTCCAATATGAGGAAGGGTGATGTCAGAGAGACTCCCAACAGACAGATACACGCTCTCTTTGTAATTGCACTAAGTGGCAGAAAATCACTCGCCCAAAGCTGCCGGACCTTTTCTAGAGTTGGTGCAGCTTTAGGGATACAGACTTCTGTGCAGATACAACCACCCTCACCACCTGAATTAATTTCTACTGGATAAGTACCTCAACTAACCAAGTAAGCTGTGAGTCAGAGCTGCACAATAAATCAGGATCAGATCCTGGTTTAATATGGTTAGTAAACGAATAGTAAATAAGAATTTGTGCTTGTAATGTAAAAGAGAGACGTGCTCCTAGCTTCGTCAACCATACTTTATGAAGACCAGGAAATAACTTCTGAAGCAGATCAAATTTTCATACAATGCTAAAAACTCCATTCTCTTAGCTAAAATACCCAATGGACAATACCATGAAGGATGGAAAAAGAGTCAAATTTAGATTTTAAAGTAAAGATAGTTCTACTTTTGCAGTTTTAGAATCTTATATTAAAAAACTGACCCTCTCTTCTTTGTTAATAACATTTTAAGAAGAAGATAAACACAATATACATTAATATTTACAAATTAAGATATCACAATTCATTTAAGATCAATCCAAATATTTTTAAGAAATAGTACATGTTTTGTTTTGCCTTCTTTTTGAGCAATGCCTCCTCTAGAAGTGTCTTCAAAGGATTTTGTGAAGGCCACAAGCCTGCTGTTTGCTTCTTCGAAAGAAATTTTCACAAAAAAATTAGAAATATTGTTCCTGACACCAATATCAGAAATTATTTTTTCAAATATTGCATTTGCGTGAGGATCCAGGCCTGTCTCAAATATTAAAATAATATACTGTTCTTCTGGATCTATGTAAAAAAAAAAGGGAGGGAGAGAGAGAGAGAGAGAAGTAAGTAATGGTTAACATCCAATGAAATAATACAATCAAAGTAAAAGCATTCTGCAGCTCAGATTCTTCAATTCAAAAGTTTGTATACTGCTTAGTAATTACAAATGACAGATTGATACTTACTGGGAATGATCATTCTAGGAAGGCTGAAGGAGCAATCCACTACTGGATGGGTTAACCCCTCGTGCCAGCAGCACGAGGAAGGAGAAGAACATTCTTTACAGTTACAACCGTTAATCCATTGACCCCACCTCAGTTTCATTAATAGCCCTGCCTTGACTGCCTTCATTTGAAATCCTACTCTGCCTGGCAGTCCAGGAGGGTGTGGATTGCTCCTTCAGCCTTCCTAGAATGATCGTTGCTGGTAAGTATCAATCTCTCATTCTCAGGAAGGCTTTGGAGCAACCCACTACTGGATGGGATATCCCTAAGCTAAAACTATGGGTGGGAATGGCTGCCACCTCCCTGATCCACTACGTGCAACACTGATCTTCCACAACCCACCTGTCTGGCTGCAAATCTATCCAGCTTATAGTGTTTTATAAAAGTATTGGGCTCTTTCCATCCTGCAGCCTTACAAACATCTTCCAGTGAAGCAGTCACTCTATATGCCATTGTGGAAGCCACTGACCTTGTAGAATGAGCCCAGACCTGCTTCGGATGAGGCACTTTAGCTAAGTCATAATAAGAATAAATACACGTTTTAATCCACTTCGAAATTGTAGAGGCTGATACCTTGCCTCCCAATCTTTTCTGATTATAAGAAACGAACAATGATTCAGTAGATCGTATTCTCTTTGTCCTGTTTATATACACTTTCAGTGCCCTTCTCACATCCAAAGCATGCAGCTTCTTTTCTGAAGGGAATGACGGATTTGGACATAGAGAAGGAAGAGTAATTGTTGGTAATACTGGATTAGGCGCCATACATTTCGATCTGAATGAAGGGCCCACTGTCGATATCACTGAATCTCTTTTAAATTTACACAAAGATAAAGCTGTGATTTCTGAGACCCTTTTAGCTGAAGATATCACTACTAAAAACACAACCTTAAATGTCAGAAGCTTAAGAGATGCTTCTCTTAATGGCTCAAATGATAGTAGAGACAATCTTTCCAACACCAAAGGTAAATCCCCTGAAGGAAATCTATGAACAACAGGTGGGGCTTGCAAACTAGCTCCCCTTAGAAAATGTTTAACATGCATATTCGCTGAAATAGGCTTCCCTTCATGCTGTATCACAGTTGACAAAGCTGCCACCCGTCCCTCTAATGTATTAGGACACAATCCTTTATCCAATCCATTCTGCAAAAAGAGAAGAACATTGCTCACAGCCACCATATCCATGTTAACCGAATTGTCATAACACCACTTTCTGAAAATCTCCCATGTGGACTCATAAATCCTTTGAGTAGAAGATATCCTGGATGCTAACACTGTTTTGATCACCTCATCAGAAAAACCTCTCTTTTTCAACTGTTTCCGCTCAACCTCCAAGTGGTTAGACTAAGCCAACAAGAGTTCGGATGACAAACTAGCCCCTGTTTTAGCAGGTCTAGCTTGACTGGCAACTTCCACGATTGCTCGATTGGCGTATCCAACAACTGAGGAAACCAAGGTCTGCATGGCCGATAACGAGCTATTAGCAGAACCTGAGCTTTTTGTTGTTTTACTCTCTGCAACACTCTCTGCAAAACTGGGAGTGGTGGAAAAAGATATAGCATACCATCTGGCCAATCTGACCTTAAAGCGTCCTGACTCTCCACACCTAAGCTTCCATCAATAGAAAAATATCTTTTCAATTTGTGATATTTTGCTGAAGCAAACAGGTCCTCTGAAAAACCACCATATTTTTCTTGCAGTGTCTCAAATACTTCTGGATCCAAACTCCATTCTCCTGGCATGATCTTGTGTCTGCTCAGATAATCTGCACGTAAGTTCAGAACTCTCTTTAGATGTATCGCTGACAGGGACATTAAATTCTTTTCTGCCCTAGACAAAATTTTGGAAACCTCTAACATTAATTGTCTTGATTTTGTGCCTCCCTAATTGCTCAGGAAAGCCTTGACTGTGACATTGTCCATGTAAACTAACACATTCTTGCCTTTTATTTATTCCACAAACCTTAGAAGTGCCAATGTCACGGCTCTCATTTCCAGCATATTTATACTGAGTAACTTTTCTGTCAGCGACCACTTCCCCTGGACTGTGCACTCCTGACAATGTGCTCCCCAACCGTGGAGACTCGCATCTGTTATGACTATATTATTGTCGTGGTGGACCAGTGTCACCCCCTTCTGATAATTTTCTGGAATCAACCACCACTTCAACTCCTTTTTGACAGTTTTTGGAAGCAGTTTTTAAATCTCTTTTTGCTAATATTTGCCTTTAACATGGCCTTAAAAACAGTTGGAAAGGTCTCATGTGGAACTTCACCCAAGGAACTAAATGAACGGTTGACACTAATATTCCTAGAACTTTGGCTAGTCTCGTTAGCTTCACCTTTTTTAACACTTGCAAATCCATAATCTCCTTCTTCAATTTGTCCACTCTCTCCTGAAACAGAAATACACATCCCTGCTGAGTGTCTATCTCCGCTCCCAAGTGGACAATCCTCTTTACTGGAGAAAGATGACTTTTCTTGAAATTCATCAGCAATCCCAACTCTTGAAGCATGCGAATCGTTAACTCTAGATCCCATTCTGCCTTGCATCTGCTGCCCACTCTCAATAAAATGTCGTCCAAGTATGGAAACAAATGTACCCCCTGTCGCCTCAGAAACGCAATCAGTGGCATTAATACTTTTGTGAACACTCTGGGAACAGAAGCTAGTCCGAATGGGAGAGCCTTGAACTGGAAATGACTGTCGTTGAACTGAAACCTCAGATACCTTCTACAACTTACATTCATAGGAATGTATAAGTATGTCTCTTGTAAGTCTATAGAGAGCAAGTAGTCATCTAATTCTAGATTCTGTAGTATGGACTGCAATGTCTACATCTCGAACTTTCTGTACTGTACATATTGGTTCAGATATTTCAAGTCTAATACCGGACGGTAACCATTGCTGTGCTTCTTTAATGTGAAGAAAATGGAATATACTCCCTGAAATCACTGATTGACAGGTACAGGTTCTATTGCCTCTATGTTTAGGAGATGCTGAATCTTGTTTAATGTTACATTCCTTTTCTCTTCTAGTTTTGGCACTGGTGAGAGAAGATACCTTGCTTTTGGCCGACTCACAAATCCAATTTGATACCCCTATTGATAAACCTTCAATACCCACTTGTCTGAAGTCAGTCTGTTCCATAATCAACCGAAATGAAGTAACCTTCCTCCCACCAGAAGGGCCTTCAATTCCAAACTGCTGCTTTGATCCTCTACCCGCTTGAGTAATAGGATGTTTTGCTACTGTTGCCCTTGTTGCTTAAAATGTAGTCTGTTTCTTCCCCACTGTTGCCTGAAACCTTTATAATCTCGCTGTTTCTGAAATTGCCTATTCTCTCAAAAGGAATAGTCGTCCCCTCTAGACCAACGTTTATCTGGGTTTTTTTCTATACAGTGAAGGTAATATCGTGTCTCTTATCCTTGCCCTCAACAAGAACCTTTTTCAACACCTCTTCAACAAAAAGCAATTTACCTTTAAAAGGAAGATTTGTTAAATTAGCTTTAGACTTAACGTCAGCCTCCCAATGTTTTAACCACAAAGCTCTTCTGCCCACTGATGTAACTGCCACTGACTGTGCTGCAAATACTGTTGCATCTAACCCTGCCACATATTTCAAAATCTGCTCTAGCTTCACTAAGACTTTCTGAACTGAATGTGCTGAAATATCATCTGATGCCAAAATTTCCTGGAACCGTAAGAGCCCTGCTGTTGCAAACACTGAGCTAGCGACACTGATGCTCTAATGGCAACAGTAGCTGTCTCACGGAATCTTCTGAAGGCTGAATCTATTCTTTTATAATCATCTCCTTCTCGTGGAACCACAGCATTTGAAACAAGGCCAGAAACTGGAACATTGACCAATGGGGTGGCTAGCCACTCCACTGTTTTTTATCAAAAGAATACAGATTTTTACTACAATTTTTAAATCTCCTAGAAGGTGCAGTATCATTCCATTCCAACTGAATAGTACCCAGAAATAATTCTGGCATTGGAATTACACTAGGTTTTATTGGCTTACTCCATAGAATTGCTGCCACTGCTTTGCTTTTACTGGATTCTTTATCTGGGTCCTCCACCTTGTGGAGACCCAACATTAATAAAACCTTTTTCAAAAGTACTCTGAAGGAATCCGCTGAGAATAGCCTAGTTCTATTCTCCTCTTCAGACTCATCATCTTCAGAAAGAGATTCCTCTGAATCTGAGCCCTTCAAAGCCAGATTTCCATCACTGTTATAATCAGATTCCACTTGCTCAATTTGTGATACACTCTATTTAATGTGGACTTATTACTTTCTTTGAAGTCTGAATTTCATTTTCCTTTGAAACAGACTTAGTTTGAGAATATAAACTACTGCCATCAAGCACTGGTGAACCACTCAATAAAACAGATTGCTGGTTCTCTAAAGATGGACTTGCTTTTGAAATCAATGCTTTGTCCAACTTCAATAATAAATTCATTAAATTACACACATTCTGTGAATTTATTTCATTCAATTCACTCTGCCTATTAATGTGCATGCCCAATTCTTCAGCCACAATTTGACATATTGTCTCTGCTACTCTGGGGTATATTCCCCTGAACGTTACATGCTGCTGTCAGCACCTCAGACCTCATTTCTTTAGGTCTCATTGCTGGCTCACTTTTGGCCATTAAAGAAACTATCCCTGCAGCCAAATCTCTGTGAGCTGCTGCACTAGAGAATACTGAAGGGGAAGAACTCTTATTTCGAGAGACTGACTGAGAGCCTGTCAGCAGTTCTCCAGCTGCACACTCCTGACTGGTTAAAGGCAGGGATAGCTGCGATTGGTCAGGATTCCTCCCTTTCATCACTTCCTTCTTCCTCTCAGAACGCCCCTTTCCAACATGGCTACCGGAAGTCAGACATGCGGTCGAAGCTCCCTCGCTGCCTTTACCTTTGTGAGTTTGCTTTGCTGCTACTTTTCCTGCTCCCTTCTTTTTTTTTCCTTGACCAACCTTTTCCCATCTTTGTCTCTTCACTTAATAAGGCTGATTTGAGCAGCAGAGTGAGTGGCCAGAACCTCTCACTCATTTTCACTCAAAGTAAAAAATATACTTCTTAACGTAGAGCCCCCATCTGATATTTGGTCAGTCGTCCGCCTGTCCAGGCCGACCTGATCCAAACCCAGTTCCGTATCTGCTCCTTTAAGCTCTTTCTGAGGCTCACCTGCCAAGCTCTGAGCGTTACTGCTTTAATAATTTCTTTTTGCCACTTCTCTAACCATGGAGAACACTCCTCATGTTCCAACACTTCCTTCCGTTTCTTTCCTTTTTCTATCACTAACTCCATTGTACTATTCAAAAATATTAAGTCTAACCCCTCTTTAACCTACTAAATATCAGAGAGATTAAAACCTCCAACCGCTGGCAAGGCAGGAGAAGAAAAAACTGAGGTAGGGTCAATGGATTAACAGTTGTAACTGTAAAGAATGTTCTTCTCCCACCTCAAGGTGCTGGCACAAGGGGTTAACCCATCCAGTAATGGATTGCTCCAAAGCCTTCCTGAGAATAAACAATTACATATTTATGGCAAATTGGTGTATAACACATTAAAGATAGGAAACAGCAACACTGATCACCAGGATGGGTGAGGCAAAGTGGTATTTAGAAACTGTTACTGTTTGGTGAAAGACAGGACCTTCAGCTGAACACTGTGCACAACAGCTTTCTCTCATACTCAGCTATCTCAGAACTCAAATCATTATAAGGGGGAAAAAATTGAGAATTTCTTTGCAGTGGCAATGGTTAATAATTTGCTGATTTTCTCTCTGCAAATCCAACTGACTTCTACCAAAATTCTACCTTTTCAAAATAACCAGGTTACACTGACGAATACAAAAAAAGACAACATTCACAATTACTTCAGAAGTTAATGAAGTTGTCCTAAATCCAAAATGGGGAATATCTGCTGATGTAACTGTTTCTATGATTGGTACTGGGAGTGGGGGGGTAATGTCTTTTTCCCAAGGCAACATTCTTGTACCCCAAAAGCCTACTCCAGAGGTTCTAAGAGACCTCACTGGAATTATTTTTCATATGGTGTTGAGAACTGCAGGAGAGAGGAGAAGGGAAGCAAACTCTGTTGTGTTGACATGGTAGCACCAGTATAATGATAGATTTTGTCCACTTTTCAATGGTCTCAGTGGTTTCAAGAAAACAAGCAGTAAGACAAGGTTTGAGAAGCACGTTTGTTTTTGTTTTTTGCACAGAAGTGCAGTGTAGTTGTGGCTGTCCAACCTTTAAGAGGGGAGCAATAATTCACTTCAGGAATTTTAAAATTGCATGCCTTGCCACTGATTGCCACAGTGAAAGTAATGAATAGCCACAACCTTTTCACTTCCTGGCAGAACTGACTGAAATATCCAAATACAGTCTTTAAAAGGCTAACTCATGTGCAAAATGGTTCACTTACTTGCTCCTTTACAATCATACCAGACATTATCTTTCTCCCTGTTCATCTTCAGATGGGATCTCAGGCTTTGGCAGGCTGCAGGTATAGTTTGTAGGAAAACTACTGGTAACTTGCGTACACAACACCATTCACATTTTGTAAGTTCAGAGGTTTTTAAATTAATCTCCCTAGTATCATCTTCTGATTCTGGAAAATGAAAGAAAAAGTTATTTCAGTTAATGTTATGTAAAGGCTGCTCTGACAAATAACACTTATGTGTAACATAAGAAGAAATTTAAATCCCATTACACTACTTATGTAACCGCTATAGATAAAATGATCCTTGCATCCCCAGAAACAACACCTTCGTATTCCTCTAGTATGACAAGTTTTAAAACTGAAGTTCATTACACAAATCCATAATCATTACAATACCAAAATCCTATTTTAAAAACATGAAAAGGATAGACAAGGAACTAAGCCTTCCTCTTAAAAGAGTCAGGAACAGTTTATATAGACCACAGTAGGTTTCAAATTGTAAGTGGTATTAACTTAAAACACTCACAATGTCAAATCATCTTCAATCAGTGGAACAGGGAGGGAACAATTCTCCCTCTCTCCTGCAGTAGGAGAAGGAACGGGAGGGGGAGGTCCCGTTTTGCAAACAGAATTCCATTCATATGACACTGGATGTTGCCCTATGTGGTCAGCAGCAAACCTGAGGTCTTGGGTCAAAAACAACTGTATGACCAGATGTAGTCCAAAAAGAGTGTCTTTTGCTGCTTCCTCATCTCACTGCAGCCCACAAATGTCACATCCCACACTACTCTAGAGAACTGCAGTGAAGAAAAGAGGGTTAAAAAGTTCTTCTCACACATCTTTGAATCCATGTCAAGATTTCCAATCCTGTGTTTGCCTCTGGTATGTAAAGCAAGGAAAAACATGTGGTTCGCAAAGGGAAACTGTTAAGCGGGAAGAAGAAATGTTTAATCCTTTCCTAACCTATCCCCCCCCCAACCTTTTCCTAATGTTACAAATACTTTCCCCCATTTTCATAACATTTAGAGACTCTGGCCCTGCCAAGAAGAAAAATGGTCATATGCAGAAAGGATCATACTTACTGTAGGTACAGCCCTAAGCTATGGTGTGATCTCCAAGAATAAAAACAACAAGGTACACTTTCTCTTACTTTCAGAAAGTTGCATAACGTCTATTTACATGGAAAGGCATTTGGGGAGGATGGAGCTGCTCTGTACTTTCAATCATTTTATTAAAAGTACAGTACTATAGCATGAACACTTGAAGTTGTTATAATGTTTCCTGCTATTGTAAATCATACTTCTGAATACCACAGTGATATATTGAAGGATACCTTTTCACAAAACAAGAAAAATTCACATAGCTTTGCTATTTTTCTTTTTAAAGTATTGTAAAGTAACATATCCCGAGCAAAGGGGAATATATGAGGTGAAGTCCTTAACATTTTAAGTTACCATCAGTATTCTCTGCATGAAGTCATAAACTCCACGCAACTGTCAGCTCCGATGGCCATGGCCATTGAGACTGGGGCATTCTGGGGGTGGTAGTCTTAAAAAGCAGCTGCAAATATATTATCCTTTCAACATTCTCAACTCTTAGTACAGAATTTTTGAGCAAAGCACAATAGCAACTCCCAGCTAGACTCTACTACTGCCCAAACTCTTTGCACTGGGATTTTTCAGTGTTAGTTTTCTGGTGACTGGGCAAGATGCAGAGGGGAAAAAAACCAAATGTAGCATATTATCATCTTGACACTATTATTTTTAATGATCTTACAAGACGATCTGCTAATTCAGGTTCTTATTTCAGAATAAGAAAAAAATCACAGAAAAATCACACAGGAAGAGCGACTGAAGTAACCACAGAACTACTACAGGCATGAGCAAATGGAGGAAGGAGAAAATTACTAACCTTCCAAATTTATCTTGATATAGTCCAGGCAAAACTGGGGGGAAAAAAAACCATTATTATTAGATTTATAAATCTGTCAATGACAACCTTCCCAACCTAAACATTTTCAATAATAAAAAAAAATAGCTCAAATTAAAATGGAAGCTCCATTGTTTAACCTAAAAGCCCCTTGAGATATCAGGGTTCTCGAGGTTACTTTTACAAGTAGAATAAAACAAATACATTTCTAAGAAGTCCCTAGACACAGTAAAGTACTGTTACACCCATCTAACACATCTGGTTTACTAACAATTGTTTGGTTGGGTATTTAAGTTGAATTGTTTCATTGGAAGTAACTGAATGCTGCTGTTTGATTCAGGTGAAACTTGTTTTGGTTCATTTTTAGTGAAAATTGTGAGCACTGCTCAAAAATGTCTGATAAGTAGGGAATCTGATCCTGAAATCCATTTGAAATAAACCAGTTGTGGCCTAAGTAAAAGAACTAACTTAACAATTCATTTGACATCTACATATATCCAACATGTGTTCAAGTCATCACAAGTATAGATAGAATCATCATAAATTTTACTACATACAAGTTAAACTGATAAGCACAATGAGATTTTTGAAGTGTAACGAAAAATTGTTGCTACATGGTGCTATCATAGACAAAGAGGGACTTGATCCATCAATCATCTGTAGAAGATTTTGAATATGCCTCGTGGAGACACAGGAATTCCTGTATGTGCAAGTCACAGAGACTACAAAAAAGAATCGTAAGAAGCTGTATTACACATGTTTAATATTGACCATCCATATCTAATTTCCCACGCAGGTAAAGACAGCACACAAACATGATGCGTTTATACATGTAGTCATTTCCTTGTTTATGGAAAAGAATTCAAGACTTCAAAATTATCACATTATTTTTTTTTAAAGTTCTTACTGGAATTCAGTGCATTCTAGGGGAACATGTCTGTTAGAATGTATCTATTCACCAGACTTAAAAAAAAAAATCCAAGAACAAAAAGGCATTTTTCAGCATCCTTTGTGTTGCATTTTGTTTGAGGTTATGAACATTTAGTGAATTTGCACCAGTAGTTACTCTTATTTGCATCTCCAGATTGCTGCATTTACATACATAGTCATTCTAGCTCAATCTTCACCTGGCTATTTGGTTCTCCGTCTTTCTCTCCCCCAACTCTCTCTGACACCATTTTACCCCACTCCTCAGTACTGACAACTTTTATAATACTTATCTACTTATGCTATTTTCTCTTGATATCTCCTCTTTTGGGCTCCAGATTTTAGACAGACTCCTCATCTACTGCTGTCATCATTCTATAAACCTTATTTTCAGTTACTGCTGTTGGAGACTTTTCTACTACAGAAATTCCTGTGTCTAATATCACCTTGTTTCTTTCAAGTACTGCCCATCTTCTCCACAGGCAACTCCTTCCATGACTCAATACTGTGGCCTAGAAGCACTGTCCCTCTTCATTTCTGTTAGATCTGCCCATTTCTTAAACTCTTCATGTTCTGCCTTCAGCTCTCTTCGACCTCCAGCTCCATATGCCCTGCAATGCCTTTTTTTATAAAAGAGAAAGTAACAAAGCACAAAAATAATCATTCTACTTACAATTACAGGCTCCACGACCATTCTTCGCAGGGTTCCTATTCTTATGCTTCGACAATGTAGGATGACACTTTCAGAATAGTTCTGATATTTTAAGGGTATATCAGTTGCAATTTCTTGGGTAATAACTTTACGACGTTTTACTGGAGTACTGGATACAACATTACCAAACTGCAAAATAATTACCAAACAAAAAAAAAATAATTACTACGGGCATCATTTAGCAAAACATTTGTCATCTAAAAGCTGTCTTTATAATGTTGGGCTATGTTTCAGAACAGGTGGAAAAGAACAGGTATTTAAAATACATGCAAGTGAAAATATTCTAGGAAAATATATCTACGAAACAACAAATATAACGAAAATATACAAGACAACTAATATATATTCATACTTTGAAATCTGATCTAAATGCCTATCTCATGTATTATTTGCCTATTCAGTTAAAAGTCACAATCTGTTAACTCAGGTTCATACACTACTTTTGTATACTTCAGGACAAAATATTCAAAAGTGAAGATACAGCTGTAATTCAGATGACATAGATCAAGTATTTCTTAAAATATTGCTGCATTTCATTGCAAGTTTATTTTGCTACTTTTAAGTGTTATCAAAAGCACTTTACAGTCAGGAACTTCTGAAAATGTTCTGAACCCCAGTAAGTCTTGGTTATGCTGCTGAATAAACAAAGGGGTGAGAGGCCTACGCAACTAGACAACGAATTGATATCTGAGTAACACTGCTAGCAGGCTGTTCTGCTTGCTTAAGTAGGGACAGTTTTGTCCAAAACAGGGGTTTATTCTGTGCCTTGCTTCCAGCACCAAGATGACAGTTAACCTCAGACAAAAATAAATATAATAAATAAGGGAATCACTTTGACATGATTATGGATTCATAGAGAATTATGTTTTTCTAAGGAAGACCATATGCTCTTCCCCAGCTGGAACACAGGGTTACACAGGATGTAGACAATACATGTTCTCTATTTGGTACAAAACATATGAAAATGTGGGTAGCAGGAAAAGTTAACAGCATTGTAACAGAAAAGCATCATACAGAGGCATGTATTACTTTCAGAATAATAAATCTAAAACATACACATTAAAAATAAGACAACCCTTAAACAGTGAAAATATATTACATAACTATTTGGAACATCAGAAATTATATGATTTTACTCTACATCCACATCATGGGCACAACCCAAATAAATTTAAGTAAATTCTAGTGATTTCCTTAGGAAGAAAAGTAGGTATGTGCTTAATCATTTTCTGCTGAACTTCATTCTGGAGCTTCATTTTGTTTGGATTACACACATGCCTGCCACTAACAATGCAAATATAAGTGACAAAAAATGTAAGATGAAAGGATCATAAGATTAAAGGAATACAATACAGTAACTGTAGGGCCCGTTTAGAGGTTCTTCCGGAGTTGAAGAAGGTCTCTCATGTTAAAGCAGACTGTTCATTAAAATTGCAGTTGAAACTGAAGCGTCTGCACATGTCGCTGCCACTGAATATAACGCATTTTGGACAAGTAGTACTGTATTTGAAATTTCCAGACTATATATTTTTTTCCCTCACGTTTCTATATTCTCCGGTTTTGCTACTTGAATGCCTACCCACATGCAGTGGTTTAGTATCATCTTACTGTTCTGATACTGATTCACCACCTATGCCTAATGTTGTTGTTAACTGTTGTTGCTGTTCACTGCCATCAAGTTGACTTCGACTTATGGTTACCCTCTGGATGAGAGACCTCCAGGTCACCTTGACCTCAACAGCCCTGCTCACGTACTGGAAACAAAAGGCTGTGGCTTGCTCAACTGGTATTCTGGATACTCTCCCTTTAAAATCTTGCCCTCTCATCAGTTGATGTTTGCACATCCTGTTGGCAGACTTTTACAGAATATTTTTTGCATATTCTATATGGATTCTTTACACAAATCTGAAGAAACTAGCTATGAGTTTTGAACAACTTCACAACTCTGAAGATCAACTGTTATAGCGAATACACCCTTTTAAAGAATTGTTGCCATGAATCATACAATCATAGAATTGGAAGAGACCACAGGGGCCATCCAGCCCAACCCTTTGCTATGCAGGAACACCCACCAAAGCACTCTCAACAGATGGCCATCCAACCTCTGCTTAAAAACCTCCACAGAAGGAGACTCCATCACACTCCGAGACAGCATATTCTACTACCGAACAGATCTGACTGTCAGGAAGTTCTTCCTGAAGTTCAGGTGGAATCTCTTTTCCTGCAGCTTGAATCCACTGCTCTTTGTACTAGTCTCTGGAGCAGCAGAAAACAAGCCCACTCCTTGACATGACATCCCTTCAAATATTTAAACATGGCTATCATGTCCCCTCTTAAATCTTCTCTTCTGCAGACTAAACATACCCAGCTCCCTAAGCTGCTCCTCATAGGGTATGGCTTACAGACCCTTCACCATTTTGGACACCCTCCTCTGGACACGCTCCAGTTGTCAATATCCTTCTTGAATTGAGTGCCCAGAACTGGACACAATATTCCAAAGGAGGTCTAACCAAAGCAGAATAGAGTGGTACCATTACCTCCCTTGATCTAGACACCATACTCCTATTGATGCAACCAAGAATCATGTTGGCTTTCTTGGCTGCCACATCACACTGCTGACTCATGTTCATCTTGTGGTCCACTAAGACTCCTAGATCTCTTTCACATGTACTGTTACTGAGCCGTGTGTCCCCAATCCTATATTTGTACATTCTATTTTTTCTGCCTAAGTGTAGGACCTTACATTTCTCTCTGTTGAAATTCATTTTGTTAGCTTTGACCCAGCTCTCCAATCTATAAAGGTCATTTTGAATTTTGATCCTGTCCTCTGGCGTATTAGCAACTCCTCCGAAGTTGGTGTCATATGCAAATTTGATCAGCATGCCCTCTATTCCTTCATCCACGTCATTGATGAAGATGTGTAATAGCACTGGGCCCAGGACAGAACCCTGTGGCACCCCGCTAGTCACTTCCCTCCAGGATGAAAAGCAGCCACCAATTACAAATCCATCTAACAGTAGCCCTGTCAAGCCCACATTTTACTAGCTTCTTTACAAGAATGTCATGGGGAACTTTGTCAAAGGCCTTACTGAAATCAAGATATGCTATGTCCACAGCATTCCCTTCATCTATCAAGCTTGTAACTCTATCATAAAAAGAGATAAGATTAGTCTGGCATGACTTATTTTTGAGAAATCCATGTTGACTTTTAGCGATGACCATTAAGTCTTTAGATTAAGATGACCATTAAGTCTTTAGATTAACATACCGTAAAAGTTGTCCCCCTTGACAGCACTTAAGGAGCCTGCTCATGGTGCATTTTTGTCTTTGTTTATCCAATTCTTGCAGTGATGCTCAAACTAAAAAACAAAAATCCCCACCATGAAATCCTTTCAGTAAAGTGCTATTAATTGGGACAATTTTCAACGTATTTTAGTGTTAAGGAATTATTACCTTTTCTGGGTATCAGTTTTTTTAGTGACACTTTTTTCAAACTTACCAGCATCACTGTGGGAATCACTTTACTGTGGC
The DNA here is from genome assembly GCA_030412105.1 of Cyclura pinguis. Taxonomy (NCBI): domain Eukaryota; kingdom Metazoa; phylum Chordata; class Lepidosauria; order Squamata; family Iguanidae; genus Cyclura; species Cyclura pinguis. The sequence continues at coordinate 129,459,630 of CM059599.1, forward strand.
CGTTTTTCATACTGCTCTGCTAAAAGAAATGCGTGTGTGTGTGTGCGTGTGCGTGTTGGACCACCTAAAAGAAACACCCTCTTTCCCAGATCTCAATAATTCAACCTCTAACACTAATATGGTAGTCCTACTTCCCTAATATGGTTCTGACTTAAACCACCAAAGCAGCATGGAAAACAGGCACAGGAAGTGGCTCGCACGCTGCTGACGCAAGCATTAACTAATTCTCAACAAAACTCCACTGATTATAACAAGGGATCTACCTGTATGTAATGAGACTTCATGTTTTTGTTTTTAAAGCATCTTCTCTATTCAGCCTCCAACATCAAATCAGAACACTGGTTTTCAAAATACATGTTTCAAAAATATCTAGCCATGCACCCAGGTAAACTGATGTTGTGTTGTATTATTGTGCTGCTTTTATACTCTGTTTAAATCCAAAGCCAACTGGGGCCCAAGGCAGCTTGCAGAAGGTTTTTCAGAAGTTCTGAGGGAATGTTCTTGGCTACCGAGTTCTCCAAATCATGCTGTAGATTGGTTAATTAATGTGCAAAGTGTCTCTTAATGTGTTAAGAGAATCCAACATAAACAAGTGTTGGATCCAGAGTTAATCATGCATTAGAAATCAACAGAACAAGTTAGTTCAAACCAATGTAACCCTTTGGCTCTAACTAATAAAGCACAAGACAGCACAGCACCATGTTTAGAATCAGAGGGGAGACAAAAGTATGATTTCACCAAACTATTACAAAGTATGTGCATGCATTCACTAGGATACATTCACATGTATCTACCTGGTCTTTCATTCTTGCTTTCCTTGGTAATGTGACTGTAGATTCTGTTTCTGCTGTAATGCTAGTTAACCTCTGTTGCAGTTCACAGGTATTCTCCTTCAGGGCTGCCTCCACCTTTCCTGTGGAAGGTGCAGGAGATGAACAGGCGGAATCTGCTGGACGTGGTGATATGCTCTCCATTCGGTTACTGCTGCCAATCTCATTCTCTTCTTCATCATCACTGGACAAAACAACTAAAAGGAGAAAGTATTTGTCTCAAGCCCTGCATTTAAGTAAATGAAACTGTGATCTCAGATTTATATTGTGAGGTCCATTTTTCTTCTTTGGGCCTTTTTTCAGTCAGAGGTAGGGAAAATGCACCTCTAAAGAGCATTCCTGTAGCACCCCCTGCAAAGGATTCCCACAGCTTCTCCCCAAAAAATATTTTATTTGACCAGAGCATGCTCAATAGCTCTCCTAAGCATCTGGTAGGGCACTGTCAACCATTACTCTGCCTTTTGGGAACTTTTTACACCTTTAACTTTTTTAAAAGTCTGAATAGTCTTCCCCACCCCAACCCCCAAACAGGAAGGAAATGCCAAATGTTCTGCAAACAATGAAATGAAAAATTATCTCCACTCCCTGCAAGCTCTCAAGGCTTTATTCATCTGGAAGAAAAATTACCCCCTCATTGGAAAGGAAAGGGAATGCTGCCCTCCACAATCCTGTGGTGTGTGTGTGAATGCCGCCTCCCACCTTTGCCACTTGCCCACTTGTGTTTCAAGACAAAACTCTGCACTCCACCTTTAAGACTGAATGGAGCCACAGACATTTGCTTAACAATCCTTTCTACTTCATGAACTATTCCCAGGCAATTACTGGGGGGAGGGGGAACTACCTTTTTCCCACAATAGTATCTCTGCATCAAGGGATAGGCAATATTAAGTTTTTCCACTACAAAGGCATACAATTTTCCTGTGCATTTTGTCTTGCATCTTCACATTTCCAAAACATAAGAAAATTATTCCATCTTGCTAAAGCACTATTTCCAATAAATAAACAGTAATTACATCAATATTGGTAATATTCTCCACAGATGTATATGATGGCATACACCTAGGCTTCCTGGAAGGTATCTTCCATTGTAGCTCTGGAAAGGTCCAGAACAACTTACCTTCAGCAAGGCTGTGGCACAATGGATCTTCAGAGGATGTTCTAACACCATTTAGAATTACGTGTCATTTTGTTTTCTCCTCAAAAGTATCTCCAGGAGGAAGATTAATTGTCATTAATTTATATCCAGCTTGAAAGATTTTATAACATAAACTTACTTGGATCATTTAGTTCAGATGCTGTTGTATTCCTCTGCCTTAAATTTCCTGTAATTTTGGAACAAATTTTTCCATTTGGCCGTAGCATAGTAGGTCCTACATTGCGCCTCACCATGAAATCAACTGAAACTGCCTCGGGAGAAGATCCATAAAACTTTTTCGCATTTAGTCCTGTACTTAAAGATTTCTGTCCTTCTGAATTCTCATGTATTGACTCTCGTGCTAAAGATCCCAAAGTATCATTTAGTGCCATACTTTGAACTGACTGTATTTGCAAGCCCTCAATACAACACCTCCCACAAATATTGCATTTGGTCTGACTTTCATTAGCTTTCCTGGAACACAAGCAAACTGTGGAGTAATTGTTCTGTTCTGAACCCTAGGAGAAAAGAGAAACAGAGTAACTGTGCATGTCTTTTTTGTCATTTTAGAATTTAATACATCAGACAAGCAAAACAAATGTGCACAGATCCTTTGGAAGAAAGAATATGGATAGGGATCAAAGTGATGAACATGTGACCTACCTACAACCGTAGTTCTTTCATTGGTCATCTGTGTACTTGCATATATGGGTCATTCAGCACCTATACGGAGCTCTTTGGAAGCTTCTGAAGGTGCACTTTGGGTGGAACCCCAATCCTTTGCCTTCATACGTATAAGCTGTGCATTCTTACCAAAATTCAGTTCTGAGTCTGCCATCAGAAGACTTGGAGAAAAGGACAGCATGAAGAGGGGACGAGGAGAGGTAATCTGAGTTCACAGATGACGACTTGGAGAGGCACAGCTAAAGGTAGACTACTACTACTTCCTTCTCCTCCTCCTCCTCCTACTCCTCCTTCTTCTTTGTGGTCTCTGTGACACACACATATGGCAGAACAGCAAGCTAAACTCAGTAAGGACAGTGGGTCATGCTAGGACTGTCAACACCACCACCCTACCAAATGCTGCATCTACTTGAGACCAGACATCCAGGCTGCAACAAGACAGGAATGTAGACAGTGGTGACCACACAGCTGTTTGGCAGAGTTCTGGGAGAGGAATCCCTCTGAGATACAGTGAGGAGGTGGCCACTGCCCAAGTCAAGTGAGCTTTGACCCCTTGTGGAAGAGGTTTTCCCAGCAAGGGATTAGGTGAAGTGAGTAGCATTCACCACCCAGTCAGAGAGATGTTGAGATGAGATTGCCTTCTCTTTCTTATGCATACCATAGGCGACAAACAGCAAAAAGATCTCCTAAAAATGTCTCATCTGATATACATACAACAGAAGTGTCTATTTAATGTCTGGGATACGAAGGGTGAGGTCAAGATTGGAAGCTGGGGATTGCATAAAGGTGGGAAGCACCAGCAACTGGTTAAGATAGAAAGCAGAAACCACCTTTGGGAGGAAAGGCACACCTATGTAGAAGACTGCCTTGTCCCTAAGAAAGGACAAGTAAGGCAGATTCATTCTGAGTGCTGCTAAATCACTGGTTCTACAAGCAGAGGTGATGGCAACAATGAATGCCATATTTCAGAACAGCACATGAAGATCACAGGACACCATGGGTTCAAAGGATGCCATGAGCTTAGCAAGGACCAATGACAGGCTCCATATAAGTAGACATCTGTGATTAAATGGATAAAGGTGCAGCTAGCCCTTCAAGAAAACCTTTACTTATGAGTGCACCAATCAAGAAGAGGCATCTTAGAGCTCAGCCTGAGTGGAAATGGTCACCAGGTAAAGCTTCAGAGAAGATTATGAGAGATCCTTAGCTTGCAGTGACATAAAAAAAACAAAGCACATGTTCAAACAAAAAGCTGTCTAAGGCAGCACCCTCTGTCTGCAGGAAGGACAGAAAGGAGGCCCACTTGATTGCATAGGAGTACTCCATGAGCAGTTTGCAAGCAGGAGACATCACGTGTTGGACGTCATCTGACAAATCTGCCACAGGGGAAGTCTCCATGCCATTATCCTGAGGATAGCCACATCCAGGGGGAGAATCATAGAATTACAGAATCCTGCTGTGTAACATGGAGAGAAGATTGGAGAACTCTGCAGTGGAAGTTGCCATCAGACAGCTTGAGAAGCCTGGAGAACCATGAGTGATGAGAACAACATCTGCAATGTCCTCTTCAATCTTTCTAATGTACCTTGTGAGGAGGGGAAACAGGGGAAAGGTGTAAAGCAGAGATCTGTCTCATGAGAAACACATCTCCTGGAGAGCCTAAGTGCTGACAGCCCGTGCTGCAGAAATGAATGTTTGCCAGGGCCATGAAAAGATCTATTTTAGGTGCTCTCCAATGACAGAAGAGGAAACATAGGAGGTCTGAGTCTATCTTCCACTCATGGGAGCATGAGATCATTCTGCTGAAATCATCAGCAAGGATGCTGTTGATACCTGGGAGATGTACCACCAGGTGAAATATGTCCCTGCATATGCACCATTCCCATATCCAGAGGGTAAACTGAAGGAGGGTGCAAGAATGAGTACCTCCTTGCCTACTGAGAAAGAAGGTTAGTATCGTGGTTGTCCATAGCCAACAGGATGGTCCTCTGTTGAAGCAATCTCTATGCACAAAAGGTTCTACACGCTGCAAGCAGTTCAAGGATGTCAACTTAACACAATTTCTTACTATCAGACCACCAGCCAGTAACCATCAAGTCTAGGATATGGGCCTCCCAACCCATCTTGGGTGTGTCTGTGGTTAAGAAGGCATGAGGTAGGCTAAAGTCATGCTTCTCATAGTGTTGGAGAGGCCAGCCCACCAATGGAGGGTGTGAAGAACTGAGCAAGGAACCAAGAGGAACATACTCTGACCATGTTAATTGGATTGAAGTGATACAGAAACCACTTCTGAAGGGGCTTTATCCAGAGTCAGGTGAAGGGAATTACTATAGTTGTCACTGACATGAGGCCCGGTTTAACCTGACTAGATCTGGCCTTTGCATATCAATTCCTTAAGAGCTCCTGCACTAAGGCCTTGAGGGCAGTTGCTCTGTTCCAAGGTAGAAATGCTGGATCTATCGTGACAGTTGGGGACTTGAAGGAAGAACATCATCAGGTGGAAAGCTTGAAGGATGTGATGAAAAGAAGGAGAGACTAGCAGCCAGTCATCTAAATATGGGAAGACAGAGACATTTTTCAACACTTAGCCAAGCTGCTACCATAGCCACAGGGAAGGACACTAAATTGGTAATGCTGCAGCCCAGCACAGAACTGGAGGGAGTATCTGCTGAAAGGACTGATATTAATATGAATGTATGCATCTCATAAGTCTATCAAGGTGAACCATTCTCTTCTGCAGAGGAGGAGGGTATCTGACAGAGTAAACATCCTGAATCACTTTTGAGGAACAAAAGAATTAATGTCTCTGAGATCTAAGATCAGGCACAAGCTTCTGTCCCATTTGGGGATCATGAAATACCTCCAGTAGGATCTGAAAGATGACAGGGATGTATGGACTCACTCTCTTGTATCCTCCTGTAGGAATGTTGCAATCTTCAGATCAAGACGGTCCAATGGCTGCATGTATCTAAATGTTCCCACTGGTGAAATTCAGGGAACTCTATAGAATACTCTTGTCAAATTATATAGAGGATCAATAAATTGCTAGTGACAGTATGCCATCTGTCAAAGAAGGGTGCTAACTAGTTGTGAAATGGGAAGCAAGTGAAAGGGGAAGTGAGAAACAATGTTTAGAGTCATTAGGCTTCTTTGTGGAAGAGTAATGCTTTGACTGATTGTAAGAACATTAAAAAGGGAGGAGCCATGAGAGGGAGTTCTGGAGTGTTGATGGGGTAAAGGATGTGAGACCCATTTAGGTGGAAACAGCATGAACCAGTATAGCTTATCCTTGGCTTGTTGTACAAGCTGGGACTGGAGACCACACTTGTTAGCCACAGACATCAGTTTCTGGTTGTGCTTCAGCTTCTCATCCATGGAAGTAGAACAACCCCTGTTCATCAAACAGAAGGTCTCCAATGGTTGACCTAGCACCACTGGTTAGCCCTGCAGAGTGGTCATCATGTTACAGTCTGCTGCATACTTCGCTGTGGTATTTATGCACTTCAGAGTAGAAAAGTACAGCTACTTTTCAGATACTTCTTATCATTCCCAAGAGGTCTGCCATTGAGAGATAAACTGTTCCCAGACTGCTGGTAGGCTGCTGGTAGGCTCTCATATAGCTTGGTAATTTGCTATTCTGAAGGTGACCCGTCATGGAATACATTTTGCGGGCCATGGCACCAATCATATGCCCCTCCTTATTGGCTGGAGAAGCATGGGCCTTCTTGGAAGATCCAGATTGTGTCATTTCAATGATAATCAAATTTAAAAAGCAGAGCACAATCTTCTTCTTGCACTCAGTTTAGGTTTTCAATCCTCCTTGAAGTAGAAGGAACAGAGCTGGAGTCTGCCAAGCATAAAACTCCACCTCCCAAAGCAACAAAAGCATAGGTATAGCTGTCAGAGGAGTATATTCATGCTCAACTCACTCAAAGACTGGGTCCTGAAGAGGCAGTTCAGACTCCTTAATTTGAAGATCTAAGGTTTTAGCCATTGATCTGGAGACCTGCTCCACAAACGTGCTGAGGTCATCTAAAGAGGAAAAGAGATTTTGATTGTCCACCAGTGGGTCAAACGAAGAAAGAGAGGGATCCTCCAGACGTAAGTCAGCTGATTCTTCCTCCAATGTCTCAGCAGAGAAGTCCCTATCAACCCATGCAGGAGGCTGAAGTGGAGGTGTAGCAAGCACTGAACAGTATCAACCTCTCACTGGCGTTAAGATAAATGAAGGCTGTGCTAGAGTTGGGATGATTTTGACTGGATGGACTTTAGGCCTTGCAGCTAATTCCCCAGGTGTCAGGAGAGACTGCAAAGGAACTCTTGGTGGGAGTAGAGTAAAATTTGTGGCCATGGATGTCTTGACTCAGAGGCATGGGGGTCAGGAACCAACTGAGCTGGGGCGTGACGGTTTCTACAGTTGTCCTCACAAGTCAAATAATAATCTAGTATGGTGGGAGTAACGCAACTACATTGAATATCTGTCCCAATAACAAGGTAGAAAACACGAATGGTCCCCACAATAATAATGATGACTTGAGTCCATATAAAAGGGCAAAGAGGGAAAATGTCAGTATTGACACTGGGAATCCTCCTGGGACTGAGATGTACTCTGGTACTGAGACAGAGCAGAAGGTGAAGGTTTCCTGTCAGATTCAATGCATTCTAGCACTTCAGGAACCAATGGTATCCATGTTGAACCTGAGCCAGGCTTTGGGAAACAGAAGATTTGTGAAGGATTTCCCCCTCCAAGTAGAAACCAACAACTTCGAATTTCACTGGACTGCACATCCAAATCTCTAGCAATTCTCTCCAAGACTGGGCTCAAGAGACAATGAAGAGACACTAGGGAGGTGAGCATGTAAGACTAGGTTGGGTGGTGCTCAACTGAGCGAAATGACCCAATGTTACTACAGGGAGGGTTTCAGAGACTGGTTGTTGTCCTCCTCTTTCATCTCAGACTCTACTGAAGTTGAATTTGACAGACATTTCTTTTTTTTTGCAGTTGTTGCTCTACAGACTTGCTGGGTGTAAGCAGAACATCTCTAGATTTTTGAGCCCTGGAAGAGGGTTTAGGAGTCCCTTCTGGTGTTGGAACTGATGGCGTCAATTTGTCTTTCAAGAAGGTTTGAAAAGAAGCCTAAGATATCTCTTGCACCAAGTGCTCTGGCTGTTGCTTCATGGTTGAAGACAGGCATGGGCAGACAGCCACCAAAGCTGTATGAAGTGGCTTACTCGGCAGCAAGGGCCACAGTCTAGAAGGCCCCTTCCCATTAAAGAGCCTTAAGATGGGAAGCTCTATTACATCTCACATACCATGTAAAGGTCTGGCAAAACAGGCACAAGTCAATCAAGCGGCCCTCACCCAAGCAGAGGAGACACTATGTGTGACCATATAAAAACAGCATTTTTGTTGCACAGCCTAGACACTTCTTGAAGAAAGTCTTCACGAGCCAAGGGCCACAAACCCTTGGAGAGGAAAAAGACAAATAAGCTGAGAAATGCAGACATGCTGAGACTTCCTAACAAGCCTACCATGATGGCAGAAAAAAAGGAACTGGCTTATTTGCATGCAGACAAGAGCAAGTTAAAATGCAGGTCCAGAAGCTTCCCAAGATCTCCATGCAGGCACAGAACACACACATATGTGTGAGTCACACAAATCATGAAAAACAACTATGTTCACTTCAGCGTAAAAATCTTGATATGTGAATGCATAACTCAAAGTTATGGGTCAAATTCAGCTCCCCTTTCTCTTTGCCTTAGGCCTTTTCACCATTCCGAGTCTTCCTATAAGTCTTTCTTTTTCAGCCTTCTGCATACTTTTGTCACAATTCCCAAGTCCACTACTCTTTATCTCCCCACATACATCCCACCACTCATTTTCCCAGTCCTTATGTGTTACTGTCTGCCCATTACCACCTGACAGATCTGGAAGCAGATTTACTGAGTAGCACTTGTTTAAAACAGTATCAAGATTAATTATATTTGTCAATATCTTATCCATTATCCATATGGCATACCATGTGTACATACACGTGTCAGTAACAGACCAGCAAGTTCACCAGTTTAAATCTCAGGGATCAGTATTGACAAACCAAGCTGTTCAGTTTTCCAATTAAGTCCTCACAAATACATTTTATATTTTAGAAAGCAAAATGCTAGTGCAGTTGCTGGAACCAGAGACATACAGGTGGATTATCAAGAGATATAAAAATGCAGTGTAATCTTTTAACAATGTCAGCTCTAAAATTTAAAGAAGATTTAAGATATAACCCACCTCCAGGTGGGTTGCACATTTCTTTGTAGCAGGAGTTGGAGGCAAACTAGACTGATATAAAGTGCAGTGACGTTTCAGTTGTACCTTCCTTGTAATTCCTGAATCTGACTCTGACCCAGACTCTTCTCTATTCTCCATCACACTTTCTGGAAGAGGAGAGGGAAATCAATACCAGTAAATGAAAAGACCTCTGCTGAAGACAACTCTAACTCAGTCTTTTACACCCAGTCCAGATCAGCATAATAGGCTACTAACTGCTTCTCTCCATTCACCTCTGTCTCATAGTAATTGAAAAGGTAAGATCTGATAAAGTAATTCCTTGAAACCAAACACAGCACCCTCCAGACAAGCAGAACAATGACATTTCGAATTTCATATAATGTACTAAAACAGAGGCCAGTTGATATTTTTACTAAAATAATTTTTCATTACTTTTACAGTAAAAATTATTTTAAGTCACAACACAGTAATATATCTCCCAACAACAAGCCAAAATATATTGAATCCAGTTCATTCTACAACACAATTACTCAAGTAATGGCAAAGAAAAGTTCCTTCAAAAAAGAGAAAAACAAAATGCAAGCAAACACCAACACAACAATGAAGATGTCACAGAAATACTATTGAACAAAGCAGTATAAATGCAAATCCTCTGACAGATCACAGGACTTATTTCACACAGGAAGAGTGTTTCCACTGCCATAATTAAAAATGAGAAGGTGGCTTAAGCCTATATATCACAAGAGATAAATACAATGTATCCTTCTATCAAAAATGAAATGCTCTTTTAACAATTGGGCTTTCTTTTTTAAAAACAAAAATGTATGCTACTTTTTATATCAGTCAAAAAAGCTTCTCAGTATCTAAAAACAAGATTGAGCAAACAAGTCAAACAATTTTTTTTAAAAAAAAAATGTCGAATGGAACAGCCCAGCAACAAAATAACAGTGTGCTCACCATATACGTGACGGTTTCATTCCAGCACCCTCCACATAAAACAAAATAATGCGAGTGTCATATTCCATTGTAGTCAATGGATGCTGTGTGAGTGCCCATGCCCACACAGGCACACACTCATTGTGTACACTGACTATAATGTGAGCAACGATTTGCACAACCTCACATTCATGTATGCGGAGGTTGCACCAGAAAAGGGTTCACTGTACATATAAAAGTGGGAGAAGGGCTGTTAAGTGTTGAAGGCTACCTTCAAAACAAAAGTAACTTTCTCCTTTTCTCTGATTCATAAAGTACAATAATTTGACAGGGGTAGTTAATGAAAATAAAAACAAACTTACTCATCTCTGGAGGCTGAGAGAATCTAACGTATTCGTTGTCTATCTTCAGAATGTTAGGGGGATATTCTTTTCTGAGAAAAATTAATCAAGAGTTTTATTCAGCAGAACTACATTTACTAATCAAATACTTCAAAAACTATCAAATGGGATATAGTTATCTTTATTTATATATTAGCACACTGAACTTTGTCACCTTCTAAAATAAATTATATATAGAAACCTAATTCCAATACCATAAATAGATGTTTTAATATAGCGCAGACAAAATCTAACCCCCCAAAATACTGTAAGTGCTCAACTAATCAGCAAAAACCCTCTCAAAAGAGTTTCAACAAACAAATTATTTTCCATAATTCAGAGATACAAAATTAAATACTGTTTAGCATACAAAGGGTAGCTTCTACCTTTGTCTTAATAACAGTGTATTAAAAAGAGAGGTAGGAGTATGGAGCAAAAGAAATATTCTATAATGTATTTTCAGTGAAGAATGACTGCCATTCTGTATGAAAATGGCAACAACCATTCAGGAAACAGACATGTACCAAGTCAGATCTTTGTCCTCTAGTTCAATACTATCTGCACTGTCAAGAAGCAGCTCTCCAGGATTTCACACAATTATCTTCCCTAGCCCTGCCTGGCAAAAAGTTCCTCACTAAAGTCTCCTGAGCAGTCATGAACTGCAAGACAAAGTCCCCTTATGCACAGAAGCTGATATAAAAGTACAGTTCTCTTCATGGAGGGACTTGACTAGTGGCGTGCCTCAGAAATTTGTACTTGTTCATATTTGTCCTGGAATTAGGGGTGAGCAATAAGATAGCCAAGTTTACTGACAACACTAAATTACTGATGGTGTTTAGAATAAGAATGGATTCTGGAGGCCTCCAAAAGGGTATCTCCAAATTGGAGGGAACTAGGTATATTAAAATAGCAAAGAAGACTCCGTGTAAGCAAGCATAGACTGATTTCACACTGAGGCAAAGAATCCCAAATTCACACATAGACTTGAGCAGAGAATAACTGACCAAGACAGGCATCTTGGGGTTATGGTGGCTATCTTGATGAAAATGTCAACCCACGCTGTAAAAAAGGCAAACTGCTCTATTGGACATCACAGGAAAGAGAATCGAAACTGCCAGTTTCATACAGATCTATACAGACTAGTACAACTCTAATTTTACAAATCTACAGTGCAACCACACTTACAAATTGTGTGCACGGTTCTATTGTTTCTGCTAAAGCATTCTGAACAATAGGGGAAAGGGCAAAAAAAGGCAATCCAAACAATCAAGAATCTGGACCAACTCCCCCTAGAGGAAAGGTATTCATGTCTATTTAATTTTTTAAAAGTCAAGTAAGAAAAGGCATGACAGAGGCAAGCAAAATTATGCACAATATGAAGATGGTGGGTAGGAAGCTCTTCTCTCCAACTCACAATACTTCAAACTGGAGTCCTGTACTGAAGCTGAATTATGAGGGATTTAGAACAGATAAAAAGAAAAACAGAACATGAATTCATCCAAAATTTCAACTCCATCTCCTGTGGCTTCAAAAGGGGCAACAGCTTGTTATTTCACTAAATTAACTAATAAATTCACCTACATAAAGGTGTCTGCACTGCCACCCAACATTTTTTTAATTACCATTGTTAGGGTAATTTTCACTGTCTGTAGTTTCTGTCTTTCTGCTACTTCTGAGACATCTGATAAGAATCCCTCAACCACAAATGTTCATCTAGAAGTAACAATTTCATTTCTATTCAGAGCGAACATCACCACACATATGAATCCACTAGTTTTTATTAAAAGGTCCTTGCCTTCTTTCAAAGACTATTTGCTAAACAACTACTGTTAAGAAAATTAACCATGTTTGCATCTTGTATCTTCCTAGTGAGTTAACATTCCATTCAAACAACAATGTAGATCAATGAATCTTAACCTGGAGTCCACGCACCTGGGGGGGGGGGGTGTTACAGTGTCCTCACAGGTGGTCTGTGAAGCCTCAGGCTGCTCAGCCCATTTCTTCCCCACAACAGAGTGTCCATCTGACAGGAACCAAGGCAAAGGCACTCAGGCAAGGCCTGCATGTTGTCTGTCACATGGCCGCTCCACTGGAGGGAGAAGGCAGGCTAGCAGCTGAGCCACAGCAGAGCTGACTTCCAGCCAGCCAGCCAGCCAGCTTGGAGGAGAGTGAGATGGGAGAAAGAAGGAGGGAGAAAGTACTGAGGAGAGCTGCTAGAACCTTTACTTGCTAGTATGCTCACTTTTTTCCCCTCCCTCCCTTGCCCATCTTGGTCTCTCAAATACCGCCTGGCTTACTTTTCTCCACAAGCCAGGGCTCCAAAGAAAGGGTGAGTAATCACACAACTGTTTCTGCATCCCCTCCCACTACAAGCTCAGATGCAGATCTCTCCCCCTGCACATGGTCTCTATCCTGGGGTCCTTCCCAGTTGGCAATTCAATGCTGAAGTTCACATGGATTGGACAAGAAGGCTACCTCTTCACATCACACAGCTGGTCAATCGGGGGAGGATTCTGACATGCCAAAGCGGCCTCAGTGTTGTGTGAAAACCATCCAATCCATGTGAACTGTATCTTTGAACTGCCACCCAAGAAAGACCCAGGGATGGAGACCATAGACAGGAGAGATATTGGCACCTGCGTTTGCAGCGCAGGGACAGAAAAGGTCCAGTGATAACTTCTCTGCCTTTGCTCGAGTCTGTCTTCCCTCCACACCCTTACTCCTCTCACCCCAATCTGCACCACAAAGCGGACTGGCAAGACAGCTCTGACTTGGGGAAAAACATAGGCCAGGGAGAATTCGACTATGGCTGCTCATCTTTGCAGGAGTCACTGTTGCCACCTCCCACCACATCAGGGCCAGACGAAAGCCAGGGAGGGCAAAGGCAGGAGGGTGTGGTGCAGTGCCTGCCAGAAACCCCTGGAAATTTACCAATTTTTTTTATAAAAACATTCCTGATGCTGCGTCTAGCCAGGCAAGCCTTCCTTCTTGTTCTTCTCCTGCATGTAGGTTTTCAATGATCCTTAAGGTCACGTGCACTCCCTTCCCCTTTTCCCATACCACTGGCTGCACTGTGTTTGCTATCAGAAATGCTGCAGCCCCTTCTGTTTTGCCTTCTTCATTAGGAGGGACAAGACCAAGACGGGGCGGGGGGGAGAGCAAGGATACTAACAAGCAAACCGTCTGGCAGCTCTCCTCAACACTGACGTCAACTAAACTCTCTCCCCCACTCCTTCATCTCACTCTCCTCCCTTCCTGATGAAGAAGGCAAAAAAGAGGCACTTGAAGTGCTTCCTCTAGGAAACCAGTCTGTCCTCAGCTCAAAAAGAGGGGAGACAGAGAGAAAAGAGCAAAAGCTGGTTAGTTAGGCCTGCAAGTTGCCGTTCAGTCCTCTCCAGCAACAGAAGCACTGGAGTGGGAAGGAAGACTTTTCTCCTGCTTCCTCCTGCCAATCTGTGGCTGGAGCAGATTGAAGCATAATGCACAAGCCCTTCCAGCCAGTACCTTGGCTCCTCTACACGCCACTCTGCTGTGCAGAGGAGCTGGGCTGAGCAGTTGAGCAACAGCAGAGTGACCACATGACAGGAGCCAAGGCAAGGTTGTCTTCCTGGCTGGGCCTGCACATTGGTTTTCAATCTATTCCAGCCATAAAGTGGTGGGAAGAAGCAGAAAAAAAGTCTTCCCTCCCCCTTCCCCTCCAACTCCTGTGAGAGAAGTGTGCATTTACTTATTTCTCCTTTTCTCCCAATCCGAAGACCTTTGATGAGCAATTTTAAATAAATATTCGATGCACTTTAGGGTTTTAAATCTTGAGTAATATCTTGAGGTTCCATGGCAACAAAATATATTTAAAGTGGGTCACTGGTAAAGAAAAGGTTAAGAACCACTTATGTAGACTGTAATCATAGTTTATATCAAATAAATCCTACTATTTAAGGTACCCCAGAAGTCTTTGTTGTTTCAGATCAGGATGGTGAGCTATGGAAGATTAGGGGGATATACTGGCCTCACGGGGAATCCTGGAGGACTGTGCATATTTGTGTTCAAGTCACCTGTAGACTTATGGTAACACCATAAATTTCATAGTATTTTCTCAGGCATGGAATATTCAGAGCTGATTTTGCCAGTTCCTTCCTCAAAAATACAGCCTATAGCACCTGTTGTTGGTAGCCTCCCATCCAAGTACTGGCCAGGGCTGACTCTGCTTATTTTCCCAGATCAGATGGGATCTGGTGCCTTTAAGGCATTTAGGACCCCCCCCCTTTTTTTGGAGAACTATACTCCATTTTCCCCCCAAATGCACCCCATGCCCCTCAGGGGGCATGGGAGGCAATATTACCACATTTTTGGCTGTCTCTGGGCAACCCTGGGTCCAGCTTAGAGTAAGTCCTTTTTCAATAGGAAGCAAACTATTCCGTCCCTTTCTGTTGGAGAAAGGTTCTCTCTGAGGCCTGAAACAGCCCAAATTCCATAACCTCTATTTTAGATAAAAGAAAACACTTCTTCACACAATGTGCAGTTTAAGAGTAGAACTTGCTGCTACAAGAAGTTGTGACCACTGCCAACTTAAGACAGTTTTAACAAAAAATGGAAAATTCATGAAGGATGGGGTTATGAAAGTGGCTACCACTCATGATGGATATATATTCTCCCCAGTACCAGAAACAGTATGTTTCCAGACATCATTGCCTCAGGAGCATGAAAATGGAAGGTGCTGTTGAATTTACATCCTGTTGTGGGTTTCCCACAAACAGCTGACAGACTGTTGAGTGAACAGAATGTTGGACCGCACAGACCTTTGCTCTGAACAGCAGCAGCACTCTACCTGTGTTCTTATGTCATGAACTGAGTATAGGACCAAAAGGAATAGTCAGACGTTCCATTTGGTATTCTCTAGCTAACTCATATCCCACTGTGTGTGTGCATCCCTACAGGAATTAGTCAGGTGTAACGTACTGTCTTTGTCTTATCTATATCTTTTCCAATTTTATCTAACTAAACAGGCTCAAATTAATGTTATTTATTTCATATTCTGTCTTTCTTCTAATATAGGACCCTAGGCAGTTCATAATATAGATTAAAAAAAAAACATGGACGAAACCAATTGTAATTCTAAAAATACTCTAAAAACTATTAAATAAACTATTCTATTAAAAACTATTATCCTATCAATTTAGAATAATTTGAATGATGTGGCTAAAATTAAAGTACCCCTCTATTAAAAAATTCTTTTGCAGGAACTGTGACCATTCAAAACATTGTGTAGATACGAAGGCCAAATGAAAAGACTGCAAGGAGACCGCTATCCTAGCCTCCTGTGGAAGAAAGTTCCATAGCCTGGGAACAGCCACCAAGAAGACTCTCTTCTATATTCTTGTCAAACGTGTTTCTTACACCAGTGGACCAAGAGAAAGGTATATGATAATTTTTTAAAATGTCTATAGATCTTTATATATGAGGAATTTTGTCTTAATATCCAATTTATCTCTAAACTTTAGAATGCTGCAAATCTATTTCTAGTATCTTTGCATATTGTCCTTGTATACTACAATACTGAATAGGAATACTGTGCAATAGCAAAGATAACTTTTAGAAAATTAGAAATACCAAAAGTATGCAAACTGTCAATATAACTTTCACAGTCACATATTTTGGTGTCTAAAAATTTCCACTTATTAACTAAGGAAAATAACTATTGTCACTGCTAAATTAATAATGTTATATGGAAGCATTAAACAGAACAAGAACAGATGGCTGCATAAAAATGATACCCAGAAATGTAAAATGACCAGTTATTTGCAGAAATATTTCTTCCTATATCAAAACAGAGCAAAATACTGTAATTGTTCACTATACCCCACTACATCTTATGAAAATCCCAAAGATTTAGACTCCTCCATGACTCCACCTAGACTGTGAACTTCACTCTAAGTAAACACTCAAAAGCCAAATCCAGTCATCACACTAAGTCTCCATTTTGCATGATAAAGAAAAGCTTCAGCCACTTCCATTCCTATCCCCCTCCACAAGAGGTTTGGAAGTATCTGCTTCTGTACTACATGAACCACAGTTCTTTCTCATCCAAACCTGATAAATGGCTTAAGAGAACAAAGGCAATTTCAAAGACTGGTTTACAAAGTTAGCTTCCTTCCACTAACCTAGAGCTTTACAAACTTTTCATGTTGGTGACACATTTTTTTAGACATGCATTGTTTTGCAACACAGTAATTCAGTTTTACTAGCAAACCGGAGGTTAAACTAACCCCTTATAAGAGATACAGACACATACATAAATTGTAATAACAAAATGTATGGGGACACAACATATCTTATTAAAACCTTTCATATATTTTTAAAAATATATGATTTATAAATAATAATTTCCAAAATTGTAGATTACACACCTGCACACTTCAGGCGACACACTAATGTGTCACGGCAAACCATTTGGAAAGCCTTGCACAAACCAATCAATATTAACCAAGTTCACATTTCAGATGTATAATGCAAATGCTCAGGTTTCCTATTTGACAACATTCCCCTAAAGTAAACCCAAATGAAGGGAAAAGGAACTGAGAATCCAAACTCGTAAAGCACCAACTCTTCCCTTTACCTCAGGACCATAACCACTGCTTAGCCATGCTTGGGCCCCTTGGGGGAGGGAAAGAGAGCTGCCAAAAGGAGTATGTTAACAGCCTCCTCCCCAAAAAAGGCAGACTAATGATAGTAGCATCCTCCATCCTCACAAAGTTAAGTAAAGACAGGATTGGGAGTGTCACCAGAAGGAACTAGCTTCGTAGACTGCTCCTCAGAGGTCAACCCCAAGAAACTTCCACCAATCAATCCCAGTTTAGGTCTTTTCCATGGGCGCATCTCAGCAAGCAATGGGCCAAACTATGGAACTGAGAAAGTATGACTATCATTTGGGATATAAGGGGGACTTCAGACCAAGTCAGAAACTTTTGTTTTGTTTTGTTTTCTTTCTTTCATTCTGGTTAAGCTGCAGTTTTTACTTCTCTTCTGTTTAGACAGAAAATAAGTTCAGCGTCTGATGGACTTAACTTTGGGTAACTCCCATCAGTTCCTACTAACGTCAGTAATCATCAGGGATGACATGAATTATACTTCAAAGCATCTGAAGATCAGTACAATGTGGAAGACTGTCAAAGATAAAATCATGCCTACAGATGCCCCCCTGCCAGGCACCTTAATCCTTTCTCCTTTCTCTGCAGTAAAAGGAATAGCTAGCACAGGGACAAAGCTAATAGGACACAAAACTAAAATGTACTTAATCTAACAGAGGCTTCCAGTTTCTCTGCTGTTAAACTAGAGGGAAACAAAAGGAGGAGCACATCAGCCTCAGACTTGGTGAGGTTCATTCTCAAGTGTACAGACTACACAAACTGAACTATAATTTACAAGGTAAGGATTCCTTTGCAGAGAACGCATGATGTTAAGACCAGGTCCTCTCCCTAAAAGGTCACCCTTCCCCTAAATGGCATCAAGCCCCATCTATATCATTTTGGTTTCTGCGTAGATGGTCATGTACCTGCTTCACATACCAGTCAGCAACCAAACTGGGATGGTGAGAAGCATGAAAACCAGAATCTCCAGGCAATGATCAGAAATAAGAGTGGGGATACTATTACCATTGTAAAGGAGTACCAGATGGAGAGCCCTATTACTCATCTAGCATAATGTCAGAAAACTGCCAGCATGTAAACAAGTTGTAACAGATTCTGCTGAATTCAGATGTGTTTATTGTTTATATCTACCATATTTCTTTTGATTCCAGTCCTGAACAAAGTTTAATATTAACTAGTAACACTTCTTATAAACCCACAGTGAAAAGGAAAGAGAGAAGAAGGGGGACAAACAATCAAAGAAAAAGGGAGGAAAAAACAGGCCCTAAAATTTGGTGTCTTTTCCCAGATTGGCAGATATGCCACTAATGTGACATAATTACTTCATCAATTCTAGAAGTTTCGTTAAAGCAAATGCAAGAAAGAAGCTCCTTCCTCTAAGCTTCTATATCTAAAAGCAGTCTTTGATCTGCATAAAACTTTGATTTGCATAAAATACACATTCAGTCACTTTTACCACACATCGTCTCTGAGACAACTTCAGTTAAAATTTCTGGCTGAGATTTAGATCACAACTTTTTTTCCTCATTCTCAATTACTGTCCAACACTAAAAAGAAGCGTATACAAGACCATCTTCATTTTCAAAAAGCATAATGTATAATGCTCTTATTTCTTGACATAGGATACATTTACTCAAGGTAATAGTAATAGTATGGAAACCGAAAGAATGGCCCACAGATTGGAAACGCTCAATATATATTCCAATCCACAAGAAAGAAGATACCAGGAAAACTGCAGTAAGCACTAAACCATTGCATTACTATCCCACACAAGCAAAGCAATACTCAAAATTCTACAACAAATACTTTTACCATATATGAAATGAGAAATGCCAGATGGCCAAGCTGAATGCAGGAAAGGAGGAGGCACCAGGATCATACTGCAAACATATACTGGATAATGGAGTGTACCAAATCATTTCAAAAGAAAATCCACCTATGCTTTCTAGATTATAGCAAAGTGTGTAGATCACCAAAACCTATGGATCGCTCTTAAAGAGATGGGTGCGTCACAATATTTAATTATCCTAATATGTAACCTGTACTCAAGACAAAAGGCCACTTTTAGGACATAATATGGAGAAACAGATTGGTTTCCAACTGGCAAGGGGGTCAGGCAAGGCCACATTTTATCACCCTATTTGTTTAATTTGTACACCGAATATATTATATGCAAAGCTAGGTTAGACTTGGTGGAAAGAGGTGTGAAAATTAGAAGGAGATCAACAATTTAAGAGATGCAGATGACACCATACTACTAGTAGAAAACAGCAAAAACTTGGAATGACTACTGAAGGAAGTCAAGGAAGAAAGTGCAAAAGTGGGTTTAAAGATTTCTTTTTTTGTGGCACAGGAACCTATCCCTATTCCTTCCCTGTTATTTCTGCCTCTGGTATCCAATTTTCTGTTACAGAAGCAATGCACAGGAACACATCTACTGAAGTATACCTGTAAAAATATGCAATATTGATACGCTTAAGAGGAAAGCTCAAAACTTTTGCTGTTATGATAGTTTTTTAAATGGTCTGTCAATCATTAAGAAAACAGAAGTCACTTTTCTTCCTTTCTTCCCTTGCAAATACTTATGCCTAGAAGAAGTGAGTAACCTCCTGATCCACTCCACTACACATTTAACCTCCTTAGTATATCTAAAAAGTATGTGTGTGTGTGTGTATACGTACATATGTATGTGTTTATGTATGTGTGTTTTTGTGTATGCGCGTATATAGAGAGATAGATAGATATTTATATGAGTGTATATAATTTTTATATGAATACAGTCCAGTTACGACTTATATATTTAAAGTTTTTGTCTTTTTCAAAACACTAATACAGTTAAGGCTCTCTGGCTATGAAGTTCCTAGAATGGGGCAAAAATTCTACAAAACTAGAACCACTGTGAAAAAGCCCTATTCCTGATCTCATATAGTGATACCTCTCCCAGAAAGCATATTTGGGAGCATAATTCTGTTGATCTCAATGGCCACAGGAGGAATCATACAAAAATACACTTGATCTCAAAATAGGTTCTGGAGAGAAACAGTATTATTTTTTCATGGACAAAACGTTATTACAGATGACTACAACCATCATTCCCTATTTGCATGAAAAGCTAAGTCTGGTGCCAGGCAAAGACGATGACCAGGACAATAACAAGCCTTACGCATCTAGTTAGCCACAACACTACTTCCTGTGCTAATTTAAACAGAAATTAATAATCACTCAATGTGTAATGGCATTCCAATAGTACTTCTAGCCAAAAAAAAAGGGAGGAGGCTTAGATTCATTATTTTTACGGAATTTTTATTTATCATGCTCATTTCACTATTGAGCTTACCTTTCTTTTCGATCCAGATTGCTTAAAATATGAAAGAGAAAGAGATCATAAGATGCAAGTCCCTTCAACATCAATAGATCCTTAAAAAAAAATTATTTGGATACTAAACTCAACATTTTCATCAAATAAAATATTTATTCATTGTAGGTAACACTACTCACAAAACATATTTTTGAAACTATCAAATGATCAAGAACCAGAAGCAGTTGATCCTCAATAAAAGACACACCACAACATGTGAGACCAGAGATTTTGGCTGACCTTGCTAGCAAAGTCAGAAGTTGTATCTTGACCTGCCTCCCAGCCTTTCATTCGGAAAGGCCAAAGAGCTCATCTTATTGGGTTCTGCTGTCAAAACGGCAATTTACACATACCTTTAGACAGCAGAACCTAACATCTTCATTCTCTACTAACTCTTTCCTGACGAAAAGGCCAGGCAGGGAAAAGAATTGGTTCATCCACCAGACTTGCTTCTTCTAAAGCAGTAATAGCTGGAGGAGGGGGAGCAGAAGTGGGGCCCTGCTTGCCTTTAGCCCCATACAGGAGGCAGGTCATCTCCACACTCCTATCAGCTCTAGAGCACTGGGGGGTGGGAGTGGGCAGCAATCACCGCAGAACCACCAAGACAATTCCTGCCCTCTTCTCAAACTCAGAGTTGGAAGGAAACTTGTCCCTCTGGCAGTGACACAAACTGGTTATCATAAAAATGGTGAGCTTATTCCCTATGCTAGATCATAGTTCTGTTGAAAAGGGTATTTAAACAATAGTGTGACAAATACTTATTGATGTTTTTCTATAGTCAAGAGTTCTGTTGCTAAGAAATTAAAGGACGAATTATTACGATAATCATAACAAAAAGCCCGACAAATTGTACGAACCCATATAGAAATATTTCTAGAAAGGCAAAGCAGAAATTCATGACGCAGTGGCATTTAGGCCATACTGTATTATGTAGAAAATCACAGACAAGAGACTCTAAAGCCATTTCCGCACAGGGCTGTTATAGTGCTAACAGCCGGCCCCTCCCTAAACTGCAAACCCCAAGATTCCATAGGATGTTGAATATGGAATAATAGCGCTATAACAAGCTCGTCCGGAAATGGCCCAAGCTTCTACTCAGGTTGCATATAGATTTATCTTCTATCAGCAGCCAAGCTCCCAGAATTTCCCAAAGACTTAAAAATAAAGAGACTTAGGTAGAGAAGACCACTAGTGTATTATAGTATAAAGGAAACATATAATTCAAATATCCATGCAAATATGGCCACAGATCAGGTAGCAATAACATTTGACTGGCATTCTGAAAACATGGACACTTAAGCAACAGAGGTTTAACAATAATGGAAATATTTCAAGCACAGCCTTGAAGAAAAATAACATTAGTAAAGCCTTGAAGAAAATTAAAGACACAACGAAGCAGACCAATTCTTGCTCCCAGTTGGCTGTGCCCCATATTTTCCCTTTACTTCCTGTTGCCTCCAGTCCCTTCAATTCACGCTATGCTTCCTGCCCACCCAATTCCCTCCTCCTAAGGTCTCCAGCACGCTGAGCCATCGTTTCTACCTTCCTGTTCTAGGTCACCTGCTTTGCCTCTTTTCTTTCTTAAAATTCTTTTTTGCTCTTTTGAAACATAAAATGCTTCCGTTTTAAAAATGGTAAAATGATATCTTCAATTTTGACTTTTGTTTTAAAAAGATGAAATCTTCATCCTCTTCTCTTTAGAAAAACTAAACCTTTCAACCCTTCTAACTGTGGTAATAGTAGTACACCACAGTTTTGATTCACAAAAGCAAAACAGGACATACATTTGGGGATTCCTCTTCAAATAAAACAATCCCCGGAAAATTTTTAAAAAGTCAAGAGTTTCAGGAAGTCCTAAAAAGTCTTAGTAGCAGGCTATGAATTTTAAAAACCAATTCTCTCCCGGACAAACTGAATTGAAGCTGTTTTTCATACATATTAAAAACAAATCACAGCAAAACGTATCTGAGTGCTTTTGATGAGAAGTATCACACAACAGGACACTGCTACATAGCTTCAGTGAGCAGATCTTCAGAGAGCATCTGTTGCTGTAGTAAAATTAAAAGTTAAAGCAATTGTGTGGACCACCAGTGCTTGCATAAGAGAATACTTTTAGCTTTCTCACCATTGTTCTGAACCTTCTAAAAGAGAGAACTGGTTACACAAACTGCTTCACTATTATCTCTAATCGGACAGAATACTGCAGTGCAAGAGCAATATGAACTATAAAAGTAATGCTCTCAATTACTCTCCTAAGCAGTAAAAGTTCTATTTACTTGCAAATAATGATAGCACAAACAAAAGGCCTACACCTGTTTAGATACAATCTGAAGTATTTAAAATCTGCCATAATCTGAATTGTAACTTAAATGGATGTTATCCAATTGTATCCAACTCCTCTAGCTGTGACTCTCAAATGGAAGAAGCCTTTCCCTAATAGAACTTTCAGCTTTATCTTCCCAAACTCTAAGCAATGTTGGAAACAAAACTGCAGAAATTGCACAGGTTTTTGCCTTGAACATTTGTGTGATCACAAAATAAAGATCTCCCTAAGACTCAAGCTTCCATTATTATTGAGTCTCCTGCCCAATAAAGATATGCAACAACTAGTTCTCAGGAGTAAATTCACAAGCATACCATCAATAAAAAGCAAAGCTCAAAACTATATTCCTGGTCAAAGGCCAAAGCTCTAGGACAAAAATGACCTCACAAAACTAGGCAGGCACAATATTAAACCTCAGATACACATATAACACAGCAGAAAAATTCTGAAGCCTTCAATTAGCACACATGATCCGATCTTTAGATTGAAGCTCTGGTCATGACTGGCAAAATCAGAATCAGACACAACAAAGCACAAGACAAAGGCAAGGTAAGGACAAGACTGGAAACCAAGAGTACAGGCACAGTAGTAAGTCCCGGTGCTCAGAAGGTCTCCAGAGACTCTTGTTTCCAGGAAAGCTCTAAATATAAATCCCGCAGGATTGCTGAATGAATCCAAATTCTGTAGGCTGCAGAATCATGAAATCAACAAATGAGGTGTCCACATGCTGGCTGACAGACAGCAGTAAGAGGACATAAGCGGGCACAGGCACTAAGAGACAAAGGACTGGACATAATCCAAATGTGTTGATACATAAGTAGCAGTGGCATGGACGCTGGGAGCAGGACAGAAGAGGCAACGACACTAAGAAACAGAAGACTGAAAGGAAACGAGGTGTGTCAACATATGATAAGCTGCCTACTTCTCACCTTCCATTTGTTTATTCTCCCAGCAAACTTTATCCTATTTAATACAAGTAGGAAGGCAACTCTCTGCTTCAGTTCTACTTTTCTTTTAGTTCAAAATTATACCTTCCAGAAACCAATATTCAGATTAAAAGCCAATTCTGACTTCATATTTCCATATCTATAAAAGACAGAGATCCCCTAAATTTCATAAAATGAAACTTCTTTGCTAGGCCCAGGCATCCACTCTCCTCATCTTAAGGATGAAGGGGAAGAACCCATACAGTGAGGGTCAGGTGACTGCAAACATAAGACATCGCACAACATCACTACTAATCACAAGCTATGTCTGTTAAGGAATCAGACTTAGCTTTCTACTTCTCAGCTTTGTGAAGTTTCAGCCAGCCTCTACTCTAGTCTTGAACTAGTAGGCTTCTGATCATTGAATATTTCTTTATGTATTCAATGGGAGGTAAAAATTTCAAGAGAGAAATAGCATGTTTGGTTGCCCTATGTTACTTCTTGCCAATGTTTATCCATGTAACGTCCTTATCCGTGTTACTATTCTGTGTACTTTTAGTTATGAAAAAGTTTACTAGAAATAAAATGTAAAAGAAAAGGAAATGGTTCAAAGTTTACCTGAGTTTGCATACAGTGATTATGTGTGTATGAGAGGAAGGGAGGGACAAAGGGAGGGAGGGCTTTACATCTTACCTTTGTGCTGCTGTTTTGACTACAGGTGTCTGTGCATGAGCATGAGGACAACGTCTACCCTGTCCTACTGTTCCAGAGCGAGATATATTCTGAACAGGTTCACTGTAAATATAGAAATCAGACAAAAAAAGGGTTAGTATTTACATAACATGGCCAAATTACAACTTTGCTTAGAGAAATTCTCCTTCACTTCATTTTCTAAGTGGCAGCTGAATGTGAGTTTTAATGTACTGAAATGTTTGGTTAATTTGAAGTAATAGCAGAAACAGACTCCCTTTCTGCTAGTAGGTGTGGTCCTGGTCCTTCACAACGGATAAACACCCAAACATGAACCATCTTTGTGTTGGAAGAAATTGGTATTAAGGTCTACCTAAATACCTGTAACCAACATTTAAAAACATATAAGATTTTATTATTAGAAATATATAAGATTTAATTATTCCGTTATAATTATTACAGGTTGTCTTCTTCGCCTAACTAAACAAAATCAACAGGTGGGCAAACACCTTTGGTGAGTTCAACCTACAATTTCACAAGAGTGTGCAAGCATTTAAGTTCTCCAAAATTTTTCATCAAGCTAGGTGATGGGGGAGGCATGAGCACAGAAAGGTAAACACTTGGCACGATGTTTTCATCATGCAGTCTGTACCTACACTAAATACCACACTGGAGAAGACAGGCCTGAGGAGTAACTATGCAGGTTATCACATGACATTTATTGAAGCCTGCTGAGACTGTAGAGCCCACTCTGAAAACCCAAAATTGTCAGTACCTCAGAGATATGCTTCTTGCCTTAAGCAACACACACTAATAAACACCAACTTTGCCTCAGTTTCCCAGAATAGTGGGATAATTCATAATTTTTAATTTTTAATTACAGTGAAACAAACATAACGCATCCAGGCAAAAAACCTGCAAGAACAAAATTCCAGGTCTTAGACCACAAGGACATTTGAATATTATTAGTTAGACATTTTAATATACTGCCAGAACATGTCGACAAAGTGGAATCATCTTAACATGGTTTACAGCAGCATTATTATTACCCCCAGAAACAGACCACTGATTAAACAAGTTTGAGTACATTTGGAAGCACTGTACCTTAATTTTCTGCTGTTTTCCAACATATTGAGTCCAATTGAGTTTCCTTTTAACACTCTAGAAGAGTCAGTTTTGCTTCGTCTAGTGTATGTTCTTAAGGAATCACCTCTGCTACCAAAAGTTGCTGAGTGATAACGAAGTGACTGAAATAGAACAATTGACAAAAGCTTAAGTATCAACCATCACATGATGACAGAATTTTACTTTACATTTCTCCTGAGGTTAAGACTTTTTTATCCATTCTTCAAAGAGAAATGCTGTTCCAAATGCCACTAACATGAAAAGTTTCTGACACAAATATCTTTCAAATGAAATACATATAGCCACAAAAATTTACAATGTTGTTGTGGTGGTGGTGGTGTCTTGAAGATGTTTCTAACTTACAGCGAGCCTAAGGTGAACCTATCATGGGATCTTCTGCAGCTGAGAAAGTGTGATGCGCCCAAGGTCACCCAGTAGATCTCCATGGCTGAGCAGAGAATCAAACCCTGGTCTCAAGAGTCACAGTCCAAAGCTCAAACCACTGCGCCACACTGGCTCTCAACTGCGTCTTTTACTATGCAAGTGAGATTCATACATTCCAAATCAAGATGTAATTGAATAGTCCTGACTCTTGTCTGGCCTGCTGTGCTTTTACAAATTTTAGCTTCACCCATCCTAAGGAAAGCTTTAAAAAAAATTAAGTCATAAAACACTCTTTAATCCTCTTGTTGTCAGCTTTAAAATCCTTACAGCAAAGTTCAACTCCCCAGGACTGAAATCAGCAACAGCTGGCCTTGAAAACTACTGTACTGTACTGGCCATACTTATTTATATATAGAATAACTTCAAGAAAAGCAACTTCCTACCCATTTGGGTCCTGGTTAAAAATCTAAACCAGATGTAGTCCATTGTCGACATAACATAGTAAAGGAAAATGCTGCTTCTCTATGAGGCATAAAAGTAATTATCTTTAATGTGGTTTGAAATCTGCATAGGAGATATAAAGTCAGTTTTCAAGAAACTCTTATGAACAGCTGGAAGGCCAAAATCTGGAGCCACAGAAACCATTTCATTACATTTCCTGAACCACCTTTCGCTACAGGTATCTTCTCTTTAGGACACTTACAGTGCCAGCAGTATTTAGACATCATGATCACATAACATAACAAAAACCTTAAACTTGGGAAAAGTGAACTGTTCATCATAGTAAGTCCATACCCCTCTCACATACACCCTCCCCCCACAAAAAAACTGACTAGAGATACTAAAAATGCCCTGGGAAGGTAGAGGAGGTGAGCAGCAGAGATCTACTTTTTAATCATATAGGAAGTTCAATAAAAAGGGGGAAATCACCTGCCAACACACAGAAACCAAAGCCACTATTCATTCATTGCCATTCTGACTTTCCACATTTTTATTATAAGCATAATCTTTTCATCGGTTAACACTATTTATATACATATATTCAAGCTCTTTGGCATTTAGTATGTGTTATGGCAACCACACTGGGCTGCTATCCTGAACATATCTACTAGAAAGAAAGTCTCACAGAACACAGCAGGACTTACAAATGAATACACACAAGAACACACTGTAAATTTTATTATTTTAGAGAAATAAATCTAAGCAGCAATTCCTGTATGTATCTTGCAAGGTATGGCAGAAAATGCGTGTAAACACTATTTATTACATTCCAATATGTTCAACTGTATTAAAATTTTTGTCTAAAATGTTTCCTCAGGGTATTATATCCACAAGCCATGTTTTCTACTTCCTTAGGTTCAGTACAGAAGTAATGATCAACCACATTTACTACCAAATTGAGCAGTGGGAAGCATTGCTGTGCTCACATGTTCTCTCCTTCTCTTCATTTAAGTACAAGGGAAGGAGAAAAGTTTCCCTTTCTAGTGTGTGGCAAACTACAGTTCCCTCCAGAGTATGATTTATACAAACCTCCATCTCAAACCCCCTGAGTAAACCACCAAGATGATATTTATTTTAAACTCCTGTCTCCCTCTGGGGGAGCATAAAGGAAGTCTACAATCCCAGGGTTCATTGCAACTGATTTTTATATAGCTTTTGATTTCATAAGAATGAAGTGAATTAATGCCATTTCACATCCAGCAACACAAATAAAATTCTTTTGAACATATACACACCCATACACCCAAAGGTTCAGTTTGCCAAGTCTTCCAGATTTAGAGTTCCAGGAGCCAAGGAAGTATGTAAGGTAAAAAGGCACCACTTAAAACTTTTTAAAATATTCACTGTGGCTTTTAATGGTATATACATGGACAACATACACATTAAGAGTGTGTAGCCTCTCACTGGATTTTAATAATTGAATTATCAAAATGTTACATAGAATGCAAAGCATAAAACACTCATCTTACGTACATCACATTTTATGTATCAATACTCACTTTCTTTGCACTATCAGGACTGCAGGTTCCATCACTCTCTTCTACACTCAGCAAACTGGCTTCACTAAACAGGTAAAGAACAAGAGAAAAAATACACTGCAATTCAACAGCAGCAACACAAAGGTTCAGCAAGTAGTTCAAAAGGATAATTTTTATTAGACAATGTTTATTTGATCTGACAGTCTAAATTACACTTCCCCTCAAATATTATGGTGCTATTTCACCTTCAATACGCACGCGCGCACGCAGGCACACACACACACACACACACACACATATAGACATACATTAGTTAACAAAGCTTCCGACAAAGAAGCTTCTTTTTACAAAGTATTTTTTTCACCTCACTAGTCCTATTTTTTATTTCTTGTCATCTGGCTAGCTGGAAGATTTTTAGTAGTATTGGCACCGGGAGGAAGGTGAAAGAGGCCTCGAGAAACACAGACTTACAGTTTCAGGTTTCAGCACCATGTCTATAGTAAAAAAAAATGTGATAAATCTTCTGTTGTGAAAGAAGGGAATTTTGCCTACCCAATCCTATTGCAGATGTGTGTGGCTGCTTAGATTAGGCTGGGTAATCAGTAGGTGCCTCCAGGATCCCTTAATGAGTATGGATGAGCAAGGAAACAGAGAGAAAAGGGGAAAACAGACAAGCCTGCTCCATCAACTATCCCTAATAATGTTAATAAACTATAAATCTGTAAGTCTGGCCACCAAAAAAAGAAAAAAGAAAAAAGAAATCATAAGAAAAGTGGGATGTGGTAAAATAATAAAAATTACCCCTGGATGCATTATAGAAGAAGCCTTGAAATGGTATGTAGAAAATTCAAAATGTTTCTGTTCACTTATGGAAGGCTTATCTGACATGGTTGTTTCATTTCACATGTACAAATTGTTCATTTCAGATAAAAAAACTGCTGAAACATATTGATTTTTTTTATTTACTTTTGCTAGTGAAGGAACCTATTCCTATTCCTTCCATGTTATTTTTGCCTCTGGTACCAAATATTCTGCTAAAGAAGAAATGCCCAGGGACACATTTACTTCATTAACTGAGGTACACCTGCATATACAGTTCTGACAGAAAGATCAGAAAAGGGGTAACAGAAGAGAAACAATTTTATTAAACAACCAAAAATATGCAAAAGATGTTAGGACATGGAAGCTTCATAAGCTGTCTTTAATAATCTTAGGGTACAACGAATTGTTCCTTTCATAAACCTAACACAGCAAGTATAATGTAATCAGAAAATTTATAGGCCTCTAGATGAAAAGCCTCTACTATTCAGCTATAAATCATGTAAGCACAGTTCACTTCAGAATACTCAGCAATAGCTGTCAACTCTCTGTTGCGCTGGCATTTCATTCAAGGCTCATTTCTGTTGTAGGTACATTTCATTTTCCCAGGAATATATTGTACTTCACTTCTTCATCATTTAATAAATCCACTGCTATTATGAGCGTCCTCCCTCCACATTTCCAGATACAGTCCTCCCTGCACATTTCCAGATCCAACCTTCGTGAATTTGATTATTCGCAAGGTGTGCTTGCCCTCCCCTTTTTCCTCCTCCTCTCCCTTACATTCCTCACTCCAGGAGTTTTTTCCTTTTGGAAAAAAAGTAAGTAAAGTAAGCACCCCACCCCCGCACTGTTGGAGACATGTTTTCTCTGCCATGTTGCTGCACATTCTGCTATGTAATGGCTGACTGGTCAGGTGCTCTCTTTGTTCCCTACCTTCCTTTCTCAAGATGGCCACCAGAAGTAGCTAGAACACCACAAGTCTGCTCTTCTCCATCTGAGGGAAAGTACCGGTAAGCCCTTTACCTTGTCTTTTTAATTCCTCTCCTGGAACACTGGGGCCTGACGCAAAGGAATGGGAGGGAGACCTCTTGAGGGGAATTGGAAGGGGGAGTTATTTGCAGTTTTTCCAGTTTTGCGAGGGTTCTGCGTCCTGAACCCTTGCAAATGTGGAGAGGCTACTGTAATGATCTATGTGCTATGGGCAACTGCCAGGGCATGCAATGTCCCCATGTGGGGATCCTGGGGGCCACACACTCTAGGTAACAAATGTTCCCCCCCACTTTTTAGGCGGGGGAGACTGAATATTTTCCCCCAAAATGTTCTCAAATACTTTGAGTATTCTCAGATCTCATGGTCGGGAACACTGCTGGCCATCTCCTCATGTTTTCATACAATTTCTCCCATCATATACAAACCTTTTTGGGTGTCTACTGACCTTTTTTTCTTCCCCTCAAACCAAGAAGTGACTGGACCTCCCCCCTCCATCTTCTGGAATCTCCTTCCCCCAGTACTTAGAAGTCAACAACTGTGGCATGTCATAGTCACTTGTTAAGGGCCCACTTATTCAGTCAGGCCTTCCTAAATGAACTGAGAACTATGTTCCAACCCTCTGATTTTAATTTTTCTAACTGCTTACTGTATTATTTTGGTATTTAATTTTTTTATATTTTAATGCTTATATTTTAATGTGCTTTAAGTAGGACAGGCCAGCTGTATGCTGCTTCACAATGCTATTAGATGGAAAGCAGTAAATTTATATAAGAGCAAATAATGACAAAAAATAGTTAACCTATCACTTCCCATCTCAGCAATATTCCATGATTCCATAAATATACACTTCTGTTGTATCCAGTTCTCTAGTACATGTGTAATAAATTAGCACCATAAATGTTCTGTCGAACTACAAATTATGGACGTGTTGCATAAAGCCAAAACCAGTTAAAATAGGGATCCTTTGATTATAATAGGTTAGCATCAGCCTATTATCAAGCAGAATAGTCACGACTGCTGTGGGAAGCAGGTACCTATGAGAACTTTTGAGACAAATTCTCCCACCCTCATGTTTTAGAAGGACTTATTCACACAAGTCTGTTTTCCTCTTTCAACTAATACTGATGGCTAATAGCCATAGCTATTAATTCTCACTGGACTTTGGATTTTTATTATTCCCCTTCACCAAGGCTTTTTGGTACATCTACAAACTTCAGCTTTTTTCAAGCATTCCATTATCTCTCTCTTGTTTCTCAATGACAAAATTTTGGCTATGCTGTTATCAACAATATGAATAACAGTTTGTTATTACAGGGAACAATACTTATTAGGTTCTAACAAGGTCCAATGGTTCTGTCCTGGGTCCAGTGCTATTCAACATCTTCATCAATGACTTGGATGAAGGAATAGAGGGCATACTGATCAAGTCTGCAGATGACACCAACTTCGGAAGGGTTGCTAATATGCCAGAGGACAGGATCAACATTCAAAATGCCCTAAACAGATTGGAGAGTTGGGCCAAAGCTAACAAAAATAATTTCAACACAGAGAACTATAAGGTCCTACACTTAGGCAGAAAAAATAGAATGCACAAATATAGGATTGGGGACACATGGCTCGATAACAGTACATGTGAAAGAGATCTAGGAGTCTTAGTGGACCACAAGCTGAACATGAGTCAGCAATGTGATGTGGCAGCCAAGAAAGCCAACGCGATTCTTGGTTGCATCAATAGGAGTATGGTGTCTAGATCAAGGGAAGTAATGGTGCCACACTATTCTGCTTTGGTTAGACCTCATCTGGAATACTGTGTCCAGTTCTGGGCACCTCATTTCAAGAACGATATTGACAAGCTGGAGCATGTCAAGAGGAGGGTGACCAAAAAGGGTCTGGAAGCCATACTCTATGAGGAGCAGCTTAGGGAGCTGGGTATGTTTAGTCTGCAAAAGAGAAGGTTAAGAGGGGACATGACAGCCATGTTTAAATATTTGAAGGGATGTCACGTCAAGGAGGGAGTGGGCCTGTTTTCCGCTGCTCCAGAGACTAGAACAAGGAACAATGGATTCAAACTACAGGAAAAGAGATTTCACCTGAACCTCAGGAAGAACTTCCTGATGGTCAGAGCTGTTTGGCAGTAGAATATGCTGTCTCAGAATGTGATGGAGTCTCCTCCTTTGGAGGTTTTTAAGCAGAGGCTGGATGGCCATCTGTCGGGAGTGCTTCGAAGTGTGTTCCTGCATGGCAGCGGGTTGGATTGGATGGCCTCTGTGGTATATTCCAACTCTATGATTAAGGGTTCTTCCACATGCACTTTAAGGTTACCTTTAAATCCTGTCACTGGATCTTCTGGTGCAACATTTAATACAGCACAAAAGGTTGCACTGTCTCAAACAACAGGTGGGTTCCTGGCTACTGATGCTACCAATCATTTCTGTTACATTCAATTTTTGTATTATTAGAACAAATTTCAATCATTATCTCAATAAAAACTGGGGTTCATCTTTCATCTAGTACAAAAAGCACTTGAGACCAGAACAGCCACTATTTGTATGTTTTGACTCCAAACAGGTCTGCAAGGAAGGTACCATTAAACCAAAATCAAGAACAAAACACAAACATAGCACCACAGTACCATTTAACCAAGATCAAGGACAAAACATAAATACTTTAAAAAAAATAGTATGGCACACGAATCAGTACTGTTCTAGAACCAAAACTCCCCCAATAAATAAAAACTATAGTCTATCAGAACAAGGACTTGTGACTGCTTGACAAATGACATTTCTTTATAGAAATCAACCTACATAAGAAAAATGTGCATATTGGGCTGAGAAACCTTTTTTTGTTCTCTATCTATGAGAATCTTTCCAGGACTATACACTAGGTTTGGCAGGGCCCACTCTTTCTCTCATCTTCTTGCAATATTTACAGCCCCCACCTATGTAATTCTCTACCAAATCTTTCATTTCTCATCTCTCCCTCTGTCCCCACACTTGACATATACACTGATGCTCTAAATGTGGTGGTACATTGCCACAACACATGTTGAATACATTGGTCCCTACAGAACTATATGTACCTTTCCTATCTACAAATTATCTCTATTCAGGAAAAGATCACAGGGAACAAAAGACAGACAAAGTCCCCTCATTCTTTCCATTGGATCAATCTCTCGTTTCTCATTTTACCCACAAGTGTCATTAAAATAAACACTAAAATAACACCATAGCTAAAGGGGCATTTTAAATTGTTCTAAATGATATCAAATCTAGGACAATCAGCCCTCCACATTTGTGAGTTTCACATTCACAGATCTGATTATTTGCAAGTTTCCCCAACCTATGCCCCCTGTACCTCAGATGCTTCTTTTGTAAGGGAACTTTCCCTCTTGGAGGGTCTAATCAGGTCACACAGACCTTTAAAAAGCCATCACTGGTCCTCTTCCTCTTCTACCACCAGCTGCTGCCTTATCAGCTAAAGAGGGCTCACACCCCCAATTTCTCAGTACCACAAACCCTCTCCTGATGCCTCCTACACTCAAGGAAGATGGGTCAGATCGAGGACATATAGGTCCATAATGCCGACCCACCCCCTCTTCCTCTCCTTTTTTTCACCTGGTTGGGACCCTGGATGCCCATTCTCCCCATCATGTTCAGCCCCCTTCCCACAGACACACACATTTTGAGATTTGCGATTCTTCTACTTTTGTGTGTGTCCTGCACCCCCAACGCTAGTGAACGTGGAGGGATGACTAGATACCATTATTTCTGTTAAACACATGTTATTTCTAGCTTGTCCTCAATTAACTAATATATTAAGCCAGAAGGTAGAACATCATTTCAACACTTTATCATCAATCAGAATGACTACAACAAATAATGTACTTCACACTCACAAAGGTTTCATTACAGAAGAAACACTCATATATGCCCCAAAATTTGCTATTAATGAACGTGTTCACTTTGCCAAGTCAGGAACTTTATAGGATTCAGAACTAAGAATCTTACCAAGATTCTTCAGTTTAGGCAAGTGACATAAACAAAGACCAACATGGCTCCTATGATAATGAGAGCTGTGCAACAGCCATCATTCAATGAAGTTTTCTGTATTATCTATAAACTACAGCTTTTAGAATTCCAATGGCAGCGGAGCCCAAAAATGGACCCCTCTAATATTTAAGATTACTAATGCCTAAATATAAGTAGATTGGACTCACTGAATTAATGGAAACTTAGTAAGTGTGTGCTTAAATAGGTTACACTGACTGGAACTAGCTAGAACTGACAACTGGATTTTAAATTTCTGTGTGTATGTGTTTCTAAGAAAAAGTCTAAACAACATGTCCTTCATGTTCCCATATACTGCTTCTTTGATTCAAGGCACTGCAAAAGAAGAAATATTATTATCCTAGGATTTATTTCTGGAATAATTCATGCAACTTTTAGAAATAATTAGGCTAAAAACACCTTTCAAAATAAGAATGTGTGTGTGCACATGTAAGAGATAATTATACCACAAACACTTCTGCACTGAGAACTAGAATGGGGAGGGCTCAACCTTTTACTAATCAATTGTGACAATTTTCCACATTCACAGCCTGTATTAAAGTATCCTTACTCTTTCTCTGTATCTCCT
This sequence comes from Cyclura pinguis, assembly GCA_030412105.1. Classification (NCBI taxonomy): domain Eukaryota; kingdom Metazoa; phylum Chordata; class Lepidosauria; order Squamata; family Iguanidae; genus Cyclura; species Cyclura pinguis. The sequence continues at coordinate 129,493,748 of CM059599.1, forward strand.
TCACTTTCTTCTGAATGACCAAAGCTCCAGCTATTTTTAAAACCTCCATCCCTCTTGGACTGTGATGTATCCAAAGCTGAAATAAAAATAAGTTAGGATCAGTTTTGGCTCCAAATCAAATCACTAGTCAACACAATATAAGAAAACAATCCTTACTGTTAACAATCCCACTGTTCAGTAGATAGAAAACAAGATTTTAAATTCTATTTCACTTTACTATTTAACAGTTTAAAATATTTATTCCCTTATACGGAGGGTTACATCAAAAACAGTGATACGCCTACAGTTATTTAGCCCCCACATATCCAAATCCAGCACTCAAGAAATAGCACTACACTCATTTTTAAAAGAATGCCAATCATCATACACAAAACATTACAAAAAAACCCATATCATATTCACATCTAATTCCTGCCTTCTGTTTATTTGTCTTAATTGAAAAGAATGCTCACAGAAAAATTTCAGTTGGTACTACCCAGAGCTAATTTGAAAGAATATTGAATGAAAATGTTTTGAGAATCTCTGACAAAACTCATGAAGTCACAGCCTATGAACCCCAAAAAATGAAGATTTATTAATTTGCTGGTGTGTGTGGGTGTGTATGCATACATATGTTTGTGTGCGTGTGTGTATTTTCACTTATTTTCACTACAAGTTAACATGGTGTAATAAAAAAAGCAAACTTAATACTACTAGGACAATTCATCACTACATATACTGTTTCACATTATGCACTTTTTTCATTAAATATGCACATTCACATAAAGCAAGATGACAATGATCAAGCTCAGAATCATAGTTCTACAATGAACGCTGTTATTATTATGGTCCAAAGGAGAGCATTTTTAATAAATTATATGTAATATTCTTATTTTGAAAGAACATGAGTCTAGCCTCATGCTGAGAGCCTTTGAGAATTTAATCTTCAGAAAAGTGGGGCATCTTAACCATACACTTAAGTCACCTCTAAAATAATCACTACTGCTTTCTGGGCATGTAAGACTGATTCCCAGTATTTCCCAGTCAAAGTCCCCTAACTCAGAGCACTTTGTAACTAAAAGCTACCACCAAAAGCATAAACTACTTTTCTGTATAAAACAGAAGTTGTACTACAACACAAAAGTTAATCTACCTCAGTAATGCAGGCATGAATGAACTTGAAGTAAAAGAAGCTCTGAAATAAGAACGGCTATTCCTGTCTGCTATATTCTCTACTTTAACTGCCTTGAATATCTATGTTATATATAAGTGAGAGTGAACAGTACACAACACCACCTACGTACACTCCACTAAAAAATATATCCCCTCATTTGCTCTTGACTACATCCCAGCTATCTTTGAAGAAGTTGTAAATCCTTCACAGAACAATGATGGTCCAGGTGTCTGCATGCCTCTCCAAAACAAGAAAGAAAAGCTTCAAATGCCTTCAGAAGTTCACTATACCTGCCCACAGAAAGACAAATATCAGAACTAGAATGAAACGTCACCAAAAAAACTAGTCAGTATTATAACTGCACAGATTCCAATAGTCACCATACCAAACACTCAGCACCCAATTTTGTTCCAGAAACTGTAGAGCAAAGACAGCCTGACTCTCAAATTACACATGTCAAAATGTGGATCTAAACAAAAGCAGCTGAGTAACTGGACGAGCCAGGTAATTAAACAATTGATTTATTCTTTAAGTGTTTACATTTCTATTTGTGATGATTCTGTCTTCCTTTTATATAAGGACTAAATTAATATATTGTATGCCTGTTGCAACTCACCACAGAAAGAACATTTCAAATACATTGCAAAGGCCATTTTAGTTTTGCAATCAAATTCATAAGATCCTCTACAAGTGAAGTTAATTCTTATTCACAATTCTTTCAGATTCATTTGTGAAGCATTCTTGAAACCTGCATCACAAACAAATCAGGAAATGGTATTCTGCAAACTGGATGTTTTCTAATACCCTATTTTTCACTGAATTTGTGGGTGAATGGAACAAAAACTGGATACATCCTTACTTCAAAGGATCTTCCTCCCGATACATGATTCTACAGATCACAGAGCCACCAAGTACTTTGTACCATTTGTACTTTCACTAATAAAGTCAATCACACTTGGCAATTAAGCTATAAATAGACGATCAGTTACGAGATTCTGAAGTACTACTGCATCATAATTGTTATTCACAAATGTGTTTTCCTGTGTACTGCTTCCATCTCCGATAAATCAAATTTTCAAGTTTCTACAGCACCTGCAGAAACATTGGGGGGGAGGAGAGAATGAATCTCAAGAGCTGAACCATCACGGCACTGCAAAAGTACAGCTGCTGCTTTAGTATGTTAAAACACCCACTTAGGTAGTATTTGAAAAACTAAAAGATAATCCAAGGCTAGCTGATTCCACATGGCCTGTCTTATCATCTCAATAACGGGAAGGAGAAGTTATTTTTAAAAAAAAAATCGTCAAACACCAGTCCACTTCTTTATCACTTTAATGCTATCTTATGAGTGAACATTACCAGAATAGAAACTAGTTCTCACTTAGATTATTCAATGTCAGATCATTCTTTAGGTGGCTAGAGTAACTGCACTTTGTCTATGTTGTGTTGTACTAATGGAAGTGATACCACTGATGCTGGCTGACTCAAATCGTTTGTGTAATGAGAATTCAAAATGTTTAGTTTTCTAAGAAAACAAGATAATTTGCTATTAAGTGCCTTTGAGGGATGAAAAGATGTCAGTTTAGCCACAATTTTAAACTACACACAGGGCAAACAGGGTTCCAAAAAGTGATCCACAATGACAGGAAGCCAAAAGACAGGGAATTCAAACAACAGAATATGGGGTCTGATTTCAATGCTCTTTTCCAACTTCATCACTCACTCCCACTTCTGGGGTCTGGGATGTTACACCAACCACCAAAAATGGGCTTAAAATCACAGGAAGTGGCATTAGAAATGTCCTTCCTGCGACCTACTTCAGTGCACTCAGTTCATCTGCTCTCCCTTTTCATTTCTCAGCTGCGCTAAAGACTGGCAAAACTCAAACCCAGAGCAAAGTATAAGATTTTCCACATAAACCTGAATTAAACATATTTGAGAGGAAAATATTAGCAGCTATATTCCTTGGAAATATGTCTACAAACAGTTTAGAATCCAAAATGTATTAACATGGCTCTACAATAGAACTGTGGGGAATGTTATTAAAGTCATGCTTCTCACAGAGGAAGTCAAGGTTTTTAAAATATAAGATGGTTGCTAAGAAAAGTACTACCAGGCACAGAGAGGAAAGGCATAAAAAGATATGAGGATTATAACCTATGTATTTAGTCATCTATTCCTCCCAATGTCAAAAAAAGCTAAGAATTTCAAGTTTTCTTTTCAATATTATCAGCTTTCAAAATTACAGATATCCTTGTTTCCTCCATCCTCAAAGCCATTACCTCTAGCGGAACATGGAGTAGGAACATGCTTTGTTTTTCCAAATGTGGCTATGCTCCATGTTCCCAAAAGTGATCACAGAATGCAGCACATAGTGAAAAAAGCACACTTTCCATCCCATCCATCACCCCAGCTTAAGAAATATGTTTCAAACTCAGAGCATGGCTGAACTGGGAATAGGAAAATGTCAAAAACCTGTTGCCAATTCACCAAAATACTGGAACAGTGGCCAGAAGGGACAATTTTTTTCCTTTTCATGTTGCCTGTCATGAACAGCCAGGTAATCCAACCTTCCTTACATTCGAAGTGATGCTCAAGAGTTCACAAGATTTCCTACATTCTGGCTCAGTCTTAAATCAAAACGGAGAATGCAGTCAAGAAATCGGGAGAAGACTATGACTTAGAGAGGAAGCTATAAAACAACTTGGATAACCTCTTCATGATATATCATATATCATCAAAGTCAAAATAAATGACATAGTTTTCTGAATTCTACATATGGCTGTGAAAAAACAAACAGTGAAGAAAGCTGACACGAGCAGAAGCAACTCATCTGAAATATGGAGAGGAGAGTTTAACAAATACCATGGATTACAAAAAGACAAATAAATTGGTTTGAAAACAAATCATGCCTGAACTTTTCCTATAAGCCAAAATGACTCAAATGAAGCTATCCTACTCTGATCCCATCATGAGATGAAAAGACTTAATGGAAAAGACAATAATGTTCAGTAAAGTTGAAGGCAACAGGAAAAGGAAAAGAACACATTACAGATAGATTGACTTAGAGGAGCCACAGTCCTGAGTTTGTAAGACCTGAGCAAGGCTTTTGATGAATGAGGTTCTTAGAGGTCTCATTCATAGGACTGCCATAACTTGAACTCAACTTAATGGCAGAACATCTTCATCATCATCATCATCATGCTGAACTTTCTGATGCCCATGGATGCAGACATGCCCACCAAGCTCTATTTTAGTAATTGCACAAGGACACAAAATGTGGACAAATATTCAGCCACAGAAAACTTTCCCTCTCACCTTCCGACTTCATGTCAGTTACTCAGTTTGCCGGGTAGTTCTTCTCCAGACAGCTGTTTACAGGCACAACCCATTCCTCTCTGACCAGATAGGCAGAATGAAGCCTTTTTCATTCTGGATGCCAGAAAAAGGAGACAAAACACAAGCGAACAGCAATTGCAGCCGCTGTGTTGTGTTAGAAGGAGATAAAAACTGCACATGGATGTAGATGCCCAGTAGATGCCCAGGAAAGAATTGCTGCAGCAGCAAGAGTTAAGACTTGGGGACTATGAAATTATAGGCAACTTTAAAGGAAGAAAGAACGAAGTCCAAGATGTGGAAAGCACTGTGAAAGGCTCCAAGGAGCTGCCATACAGCTCAAACATGGCTCAGGGGTGAATGTCTTTAAACAGCAGCACAAGAGGCTCAATCTGACAAGCCAGAACTGGAAGGCGGACAGGTCCAGCTGAAATGTGGCTTTTGTAGTGCCACAGCTCTAGAGCAGATCTTGCCAAGTCTCCAAGAAAAGGGGATCCAGAAAGAGAAAGTCCAACTGACTGATCAGGCGAGTTCTGTGAAAGCCTTCCAAACCCATGATTGAGCTTACAAATGGCCTCTGGGTGCTGTGAATGTCAGTTTCTCTTCATCAAGTGCTGAAAGGCAGAGCACCAAAGAAAGCTAGTTTTCTAAACAACCAGCAGTAAGCAAATGGTAAACTGCTTTATTTTAAAACTGGAACACAAAACATGAGAATGGTGATTGAAGGAACTTCTTCTGTCCCCCAAGCATTCTGTGTATCTGTACTGCGTTCAGCAACAGCCCATCTCTGACAAACAACAGTTTGTCCCACTGTTGATTCTGAAGTTCTTTCCACAGCTATTCTGGGATCATCCTCAGCCTCTCTAGATAACAGAAATTCAAAGTACAAAGCCATTAAATTTTCAGAAAGAAATTCACCTTAGCAATTTCTTCCCAATATTATTTTGGTTATCTTTTTTCTCTATCTACACACAGTGACTTCACTGCAAGGAGGGGGGCAAAAACAAAACGCTTGTTGAAATAAGAAACACAAAGTTTTATGAACCTCCACGTGTTTTGCAAACAGAAGGTAACTGCGAGCAGCAGGCAGAATGGGCCTTACTGCTGCTGTTGGCTGAAAAGCTGTGTGTGCTTCTTAAAAACTTCACAGGAAGTATGGTAGCAATCACTGGAAGGTGCTGGAGAAATGACATCTAAAAATCCCTCTGCTTACTTCATTTTTTATGTAGTCAGTATATTATTTGGCCAAAAAAAGGAGAGAGAGCTCCACTTTTTGAGAGCAACCCACATCCCTTAAGTGTATGAAAATACATTTAATGTCAAATACAATTTAATATTTATCTTGCTTTGGGAACTACAGGGGATTTAAAGGCTGAACTCTTTGCTTCAATGAGCACAAAGGGACTGAACATACACAAAAGTCCTCTGGAAGAACTGCCTCAAAGATACATGGCATAGTAAGTTCCTCACCATAAATTTACCACACAGGTGAAATTCGCAGTTTGAATGGAAATTATTTCCTACACCCATTTGTTATAAACATCAGCCTTCTATATTCTATGTTAAGATTTTCACATAAATTAGGTTAGATGTTTTCCTTAGACTACAATCGTGAAAACACTTTCCTACAAATAAATCGCAGTGATGTCAGCAGGACTTATTTCTGAGTAAAAATGCATGAGATTTAACTCTCAGCTATATATGGAAAGCGTGAAAGAAACTGAATTTCTTCTGTGGTTCCCAATATTCTGTGACTGACCCTATCTCCTACAGCAGTTATTTTTGTGGCATAAAACACCAACAGAGCAGTCATTCTGTGATTGGTGTGCAAAGGCTCCAAATGTTTTTCAACTCCAAAAGAAAGATGACAGAATGCGATAGAAAGTGAATTTACTGACTGACTGCGGGCACTCTCCCAAAACCACTCCATGGGCAAGAAGCACTTGTAAAGAAGAAGTTCTATGGTACTGGAGATTGTTTTAACATGCAGTGGGGAACTAGAATGTAATGAGCAAATTGGACTCCACCACTCCAAGGCCTCCAAAAAAATGGATACTACACATAGATTTACTACTATACAGCTCAGACCCAGGCTACTTGAAGGACCCTATCTTCCCATATGAGCCTACTTGAGCAATAAAATCTGAAGGGGAGACACATCTGTCCCATCACCTTTGCAGGCACAGTGGTGAGAAAATAGAAGGCGGCCTTCTCTATAGCTGCTCCCACGCTTTGGAACTCCCTTCTTAAATTAGGACGGCTCTTTCACTGTTTTCCTTTTGGGAACAGATTAAGACCACACTTTTCCAGTAAGTTGTTGGAAACTGATTTTAACAAAAGTTATTCATATGGTGCTGTACAGTTTTTAATTTGTTTTAAAGTAAGACTTTAATCCTGTTGTTATATAACACACGTTTGTCATACTGTATGTTTTTAACTATATGTGTTTTATTGTATTCTATCCTTCTGTAAGCCATCTTGAGTCCCAACCTGGAAGAAAGGTTGGATATAAATAGAGTTAGAGATTATTTATTTATTCATTATTATTTATGTATTTGTATACCACCTTTCTCCCAGAGTGGGACACACAGCAGCTTCCAGAAACAGTCAGTTTAAAAAACTTTTACAACAACATTTAAAAACAAGTTAAAAGTACTGGATAATACATAAAATAATGTTTAAAACATACAAAAGTTTAAAATGATAATAAAATATTCCAATATGGATGGATGACATCATACATCTGAGGTAAAACTGTGTTTTGGGTTCCCCAGCTGTGATTCCTCCTGTACTTGATGGCTTGCAAAGCCACAACCCATATCAATTGCAGGACTACTTATGAAGCCAGCACTGGATTCCAGGTGGTCACTCTTTGCTCTTCTGAGTCAGCACTCCCAGGCCCTCTCGGGAACACCACCTGAGAGGCTGCTAGATTCTATGTGGGAAAAGATATAGAACGGTATTCAGCTTTCAGCTGGCACATTCAGTGCCCACTGAAAGGCTGCTGAATCACTTTAGCAAACATTAAAAGTCCTTACTGAATGCATGCACTAATACAGTAACTCATCAATAAGGCAAAAAATAAGCATCAGTTACAGAAATGCAACCAGAAGGCGCTCACTTGTTTCTTATTGTTCCCTCTGCCAAAAAACCATCTAAAGTTCCAAAACCGCTTCCAAAACCATTTTTATTCATTTCTGCTAGAAATCAACAGCATTTATTTGGAATAATATTGGAAGAGGGGCAAAACAGGCCCAGGATCCTTGATGGACCCACTACTGACAAGACACTACTGTATAAAATATATACCATGGCCACAATCAGAATGTACTCATACAACCGTTGCCAAGTCACCACTTGGTATACCCAAGCACATATACCCAGCCAGTAAAACTGTACAAGTTCCTATCTGTGACTATCCTGTAATGAACCAATTCAAGTCTTAAAACTAACTCCGAGCTCTAGGGGAACCGATGTCATCTGTTGGAAGGTACACAGAAATACAACATTTCATTAATAGGCTTTATTAATACCAACATGTCTATGATTTTTAGTACCAAGAATACCAGCCTCCAGAAGCATAAGAAGAAATCAAGAATTTCTACAGCAAACACTGGCCTACATCTTGTACTGATTCAGTCCAATTCTTTGAGGCAGCTTTGACTTTTTAACCACCTTTACTGTAACAATCGAAAATCCATAGTTCATTCAACTTCACTGAAATAAAATGAAAATCATGAAAAGACATCTGTAATCCTTTCATAAGAGCCAACGTGGTATAGTGGTTTGAGCACTGGATTATGACCCTGGAGACCAGGGTTCAATTCCCTGGTCAGTCATGGAAACCCACCGAGTGACTTTGGGCATGCAACACACTCTGAACCCAAGAAAACCACACAACAAATTTGCCTTGCAGTTGCCACAAGTGAGAAACAACTTGAAGATATACAGCAACAAATTCTCTCATACTGTTGTTGTTTTGTGCCTTCAAGTTGACTTCAACTTATGGAACCGTATCAGAACATTTTCTTCACAAGGTTGATCAACAAGAGGCTTTCCACCGCCTTCCACTGAGGCTGAGAGAGTATGACTTGTCCAAGACTACCCAATGGGTTACCATGGCTGAACAAGGATCTGAACCCTTGTCTCTCAAGAATCCTAGTCCAATACTCAAAGCACCACACCATACCGGCTGCTATACTACTACAAGAATATTTTGGGAGAGTTCATGACAACTACAGTATATAAACTTCATTGTCTAGTCATCAGATCTCAAACTTTCTTCTGCCTTTCATTTGGCACCATTATTGTTCTACTAACAGAAAAATCCCTGCAGAAGCTGTTTTTCCAAAGAATAGTTAGGCAAGAAAAGAACATTCTGCGCACACTATCAATGTCCCCCCACCTTACTGTTCTGCTTTAGATTTACTTAGTGTATCTACCTTTCACTAAGCACAGTACTCAAGGCAGCTTACTATGCAAATTAAAACAGAGTAAAGCTAAGATCAATCTTAATAGTTAAAAATAATTAAAACTTTTAGCCAAGTAACCTAATTTCGTCCAGCAAACCCACTAATAAGCATTGCAAATCACAACTGGCAAGCAAGGAATATCATCAGAATTTGAGAACACAGACTGTGACAGAATATAAATGGAACTAATAAATGAGCAAAACTGTAAGTCACAGTGTTTTGGATCAGACCAAAGGTTTATCTAGTCAGCATTCTATACCTTCAGCATCCAGCTGGACACTTACTGGAAACATTCAAGCAACAGCCGTCCCCTTGATATTTCCCAGCAACTAAGTATACAGAGGAATATGGCTTCCTATATTAGAGGTAATATATAGAATCACAACTGGCAGTGTACCTAATCCCATTTTTTAAAACTGTTCATGTTAGTAGGCATTATTACAACCTTTAACAGCACATTCCACAATTTAAGAATGTAGGATACGAAGCAGTACTTCCTCATCTTTGTCCTGAACCTCCCACTAGTCTTCATCATTGGAAGATGCCAGTTTCCGGTATTACAAGAGGAGGAAGAACTTCTTCTTATCTGCTCTCTCCAAATTCTGTATAATTGGACACTCTTCTGTCATGCCTTCATCTTTTTCTCTAGTTAAAAATGTTCTATTTGTCACCTCTTCAGCTCTGCAATATCATTTTTGAGATGCAGTTGAACACAAATTGGTTTTCCAGATGTAACATGAACGTGTCTTGTTTTTTAAACAAAGTCCAAAAGTCTTGGATTAATGTATGTCACAAAAGGTAGTACCAGAGACATCCTCAGTCTGACAAACCACTATTTCCTGAACTCAAACAATTTCATTTGAAGAGGTGAAGTGTATCTCTGCAGATTCTGAACTGGACAGTAAAAATCTGACTGACAAACAAACCCCCCTTCCTCACAGTGCTTCCTAAGACACTGCAGGACACAGTATCTTCCTCCCATAAACATGTTGCTTGAAAAACTTTTTAAGTGGCCATAAACATCATCCCACCAGTTGATATTGTCTGCCCATATCAACCTGCTATTGAGGTCAGCAGAAAGAAAAGCTCTAAGCTCAATTCATAAATGCAGGACTCAAGCCTAACAAAGTTGAGTGGGATGGTACCTGGTACGAAGTGTAAATATGCCAACACCATTACAGGACCCTACTGTGGCACAAAGGGAAAAATCAACAGAAATACTTCTCTCAGTGTTTTATTCTCCCTATCACATTAAATTATGATTCAGAGAGACACTGATGATTCTTATAATTTTACATATTTCTTCTTCTCTACAAACACAATGAGCAGTTTGAAATCCTTCGTTTCTACTTCTAAAGCACAGCTTGATGCAGACAAGCCTGGAACCTTTGTTAATCATAAATATGGCTTGTTTAAACCAATCACCTATATAAGTCACAGTTTAAAATTGGTTTATCTGAAGTGAAACATAGATAATATTAAATTTAGTTGGGCAGATTTAGGTGACAGGAAAGTGTGTTTAATCCAAAGCAGACACAGACACTTCTAAACTTTTTATGGTTGTACAGGAGGAAGGAATGTGTATGTAAACCAGGTGGGAAGACTAGGTTCATTTATGTCCCACTAAATGATCATTTAGCTTGACATTCAAATGTAACCTTTTCTCTTGAAAATAAATCAGCTACTAATGATTATACTGGTAATAGCTTTCTTTTACTTGTCACCCTTTGATAGTACATAACTCACAGAGTTACAGGCCTATAAGCCTAACTGGCACATGCAGGGAGACTTATGAATCACAGTGGGAACAAACCTGCCCAAAGGTTGCTACACAAAGCAATAATTGTGTGAAATCATCTCCACACACCATTGCAACAACTTTCACCCCACTATCACAAGTCTCCTTCGGGAAGACCATGGTTTACAATGTGGTGGAACTACCACAACCACACAGTGATCATATCATACAGATAGCTTTCCATATGGATCAGCCAGCAGCGTGGGTGGTTGAACTGTGAGTCAAGCTTGAACCTTTTCTTTCAGCTTGCCTCAATAATGCACTGTCATTTTTCTGGCACTATGCTGTCATACAATCCCAAGCACCGCATTTCACAGATCCATCCCATTTTACATACATGAAGCAGTTCAGAAAACGCACTAGTAGCATAGATAGACATTGTCACTGAATTGGGTACAAAGATAAACATGCTACCCAGTTTTATAAATCTATGACACAAAATAAGAGTGTTCATTCACTTAGCATAATATGACAAAGCAGTGTCTTCCTACAAAGATCTTTGCATAAAGTTTAATATATAAATCTGCCATCAGATTAATCTTATAGTTTGAACTATCAGCATAAAATCACATTATCCAATTTCTAGGAATGAATCATTCAAAATGTATGCAAAATAGTTATCAATAATTAGAGAGAAAACACATCTGTTGTACAAAAGCATACTATTATAAAAAATGTGCAGTGGGCTGAAACTCTTCACGCAGTGGCAGGGGGGAGGAGATTGAAAAAGGAGGTTTCATTTCTATTGTAAATGCAAGTTAGATGCAGCTACAGAAATGCTTGGCTCATTAAAACCTTTATACCATAAAAAAAATTAAATTACCTAAGATCAGTTAATTACGTTTGCACAGTAAACTTTTTTTTTGCCTCGTCAAAGACAGTGCCGCAGTCTTAATTAAGCTTTAATTAAGGCCACAACCCTATGCACATTTTTCTCAGAGTATGTCCTACTGAACAGAATGGGTCCCACTCCCAAGTAAACATACACAGGTCTATGCTCTCCAGGTGCACCAGGTAGAAGAGAAAAAGTGCATTCAAACCACTAGTGGGCACTCGGATTTCCCACCAAGAGCCTGTTCCGCTCGTCCATCCCAACATCTTCAAAATGGCATTTTGCCTCCCCCCCCCCTTTAAAAAGGAGAAAGATAGTGGAAGGAGAGGAGGGATAAGTCAAGGAAAAGGGACGGAGGGCAGGCCACCGCCTGTAGGATCACAGGGAGCAGCCAGACACAAAAGTGCCTATTATAGCCAGTTCTAACCTCATCATTAATTACCCTTTGCCTGCCAGTCAGCTCTACACTCCTCCCCATTCTGAAGCCCCTGTTATCTCCCCAACATCCAAATACCTACCTAAGTACCTATAAAAGCCGCAGATTCAACATCCCATCTCCTTGTCCACCCCATACTTGCTCCCAGAAACTATACTGCGAATACTCCCCCTACCACTCTAAGAAGCTGGGGGGGGGGGCACCAGATTTGTAATCCCACAGGGGTCTACTCGGGAACAAGTCCTCCTGCCTTCGGGGGCCCTTGCCTCCATGAAATGGGGCTGCACGCTTTTAAGCCTTCGCCCACCTAAGAAACCCCACTTACCCTCGAGAAAACTGCTGTGCCTGGCGCCCCCGACACTCCTGGCGATGCCTCCCCCGCCGCCGCCGCCACCGGCCATCTTCACTCGAGTCGCGGCCGCCCTTTTACACCATCACGCCGACGAGTCGGGGTTTTTTTTAATTTTATCTTATGTGGATATCTCTGTGTTGATTCTGGGCCCGGGCGCCGGCTCCTCGGCGGCGCCGCGAGAGGACTAGGCCTGCTCCTCAGGCCTGCGTTTGCAGCCGCCGCGGCCGAGCCTGGCTCGCCTCCCCTTCCCTCGCCTCCCGTCCGTGACGGAGGCTGAATTCGCGCTGCGGAGAGACCGGGGAGGGCCCGGGAGCCTGCCCAAGTGCCCCTCGCGGGGACCAGACTCTCTCCTCGCCCGACTAGGCCTTTACAGAGCGGGAAGCGCTGAGGTGGGAGGCGGGGAAGGAGAGAATAAGCCGAAGCGGCGGCGCTGGCTCCGTCCTCCTCCTCCTCCTCCTCCTCCTCAACCGCCTTCGCTTATTGTGTCCGGCGTCACCAGCACTCCCCCGGTGCTTCCAAAAGAGACAAAAAAAGGAGGAGGCCGAAGTGGCTACGCTGGCTGGCTTTCCCCCTGCCTCTCTTGCTGGCCCCTGCTCCCTCCGCCTGCCACCCAAAGGCGGGGTTGCCGAGGGAAGAATCAACCCCCGACTAAGCCAGGCTATCTCGCCGCCGGCGACCGCTGGCCACCCTCCTCTTCCCCCTCGGTGGCAAGCTCCCGCTGCCGCGCTGGGTCAGAGCTTTGCCGCCCGGCCGCCCTCTTGCCTGAGCGCCCGGTCGTAGCACAGCCCTCCCGGGCGAGGGCGAGGGAGTCCGCGTTCCGTACACGTCTACCGCCACCTTTCCCCCTTCCTCCCGCCCTCCCCGCTTCTTTCTTCCCCTTTCTTTCCCCGCGTCTCCCCTTCCTTCAGGAGGCCGGCCCTTCAAACACAGACACAGAAAAGGGGGAGTAGTAGCTAATTTACCAACAAAAACGCAACACCTTTGCCTCCCTCGCCCCCCTTTCCGCCGCCGCCCCCTCCCAGGTTTAAAATGGCCGCAGCTGAGCTGTTGTTGTAACAGGATTGCCCTGGCTTTTCCACTGGCCTCTCTCTCTCTCTCCCGTTTCATCCCTTCGCTTCTGGAAACGGGGGGTGATAGCAACAAAGAGAAAAAAAGGGGGGGAAAGTCCCAAAGACGAACTTGGAAAGTGTTCAGGGCACATAATATTCATGGACCCCTGAGTGGGCAAGTTTTTACAACTCTCCCTCAAGGGTTTACGATCAGGGATGCAGTTTTAAAGTACTGTAAGAAAAAGAGCATCTGTGGTTTTATACTTCCATATACTGTATTTGCTGGCCTGTAAGACTCACATTTTTCCCCGAAAAATACTGTTTGAAAATACGCCAGTGCATCTTATACTCTGGCAAGTAATATTTGCCCATGTATAAATGGGGTGCGTCTTATACACAGGTGCATCTTATATGCCAGCAAATATGGGTATCTCTTTCTTTGTATATTTAGAGAGGTGTATTGTGTGAGGGTGTGTGTGTGTACATGAGAGTACTGTATATATGTGTGCGTCTATAGGTAGATGGATGTACATGTATATATTGTAATCCTATCCTTCCCTCTAGTTCTATGGGCTTAGGGCTATGGCTGAAAGAAGTTTTCCATAAGTGTAATGTGAGATCTGCATAGGTACGTGAAATGTAAGCATTACTGATATCTTAAAGAAGAAATGAGAACCACTAGTTTCAGATGCAAGAACCTGTCCCAAGACACCTAGCATAGAGTGGCTCAAAATAATACATTGATTCTTCAGTGTTACAGTGTTCCCTTCATTTTCTTCAAAATGGTGTTTATTATTTGTTACTATACAGCTGTAGTGGAAAGGAGAAAATTATAATAGGCAGTAGCTTTGATTAATCCAATAAGATTACACCAGTATCAAGGCATTCAGATCTTCCAGTTTTTGTTTGTTTGGGAAGATAATCTATTGATCAAGTAAAGTTCCCCACCATTTCTTACTTGTCTGTGTTTTCTGAAAGGATTAGTGTTAAGGGCAATTTGAGACTGCTCTTGTGTTTTTGAGACTAGGAGGAACTCTTGAACACTTATTTCTGATTTTGTCTGTAAAATGCTTGCCTCCTCTCTAGCCTTTTTTTTCTTTCTTTTTTTGGCAAACATCCTCCCACTCCACCTCTGTCGAGTTGTACACACCCTGTGGCCAGTGTTATAAACAATATGGACTCTCAAGAGCTTGATAATCATCAACTAGAATCTTGCTGGGTTGGCTGCCTGAAATGGGTGCTGCTTTACAGTGTTTCTGTTCCTATTTTGAAGATCCTTTCCATAATGTGGTGCTGGGGGATTTCTGTTCTGTGACAAGTGCATTGCTGTGGGCTTCTGCCAAGACATCATTTTATCCCATGCTATGCAGTCCAGGGCTTCAGCAAGCTGGAGGGGGGCAGCTTGCTGTCCCTGAGACATTCTGAAGGCCCCACAGACTGCCATTAAAAAAGCACTGAGAAAAACAGAACTGGCAGTGACTGTTAATGTTGTTAATTGTTGATGTTGAGCAGTACAAGGAAGTCCCATAACCTATTAGAACATAAGTAGACACATCCGTGGGTTTCCTGGGAGGCAGTTCACCCAACAAAACCAAACAAAAAGGTGTTACCAACTAAGTCTTCAGAACCATAGGCAGCTCTAGCCCTCAGTAAACTACAAAGCCCAGAATTCCACAGGATGTTCAAAGTGGAATCATAGCACTATAACAGTACCCTGTGGAAAGGCCCATTGCTATGTTAGTCTGGATTAGTATGCAAATGAATATTGTAGCATCTTAGAGACTAACAGAGAGAAAGGAGATGGTAGCATAAACTTTTGAAGATTGAGGGCTTTATCATAGGAGACAGGTAAATCACAATTGCAGCAGCATAATAGCATGTTTGGCTGGGGCTGATCACATGACCTTCTTTGTAAAAGAAGTACTTTCCAAATGGCGTCCCGCCAGGAGAAAAACATAAGAGGAAGGAGGTAATAAGTCCCAAGCGAAGACCCTACTATCCTGCTGTAATTGCGATTTACTTGCCTCGTGTGATAAAGCCCTAAGTCTGCTCCATCAGATGCAACTGATGAGGTAGACTCAGTCTACAAAAGCTTACACTACAGCCTTCTTTCTCTCAGGGTCAAAGGTGTTACAAGATCCCATTGTCTACCTTGGTTCACATCAGTGTTAAACCACTTGGGTGAACCTGTTAGGGGATGTGGGCTGAGTTGCCATGACTGTCCAAGTGACATTCAGCTTCTTTTCAACTAGCCTAGGTGAGGCAATGAGTGTCCTTAAACTGGTGTCTGAGCAAGGTAATGGACAGGATTAACTAAAGCAGAAGAAGTGTTAGAAGAAATGTTCATTTGCTCAGTTTAGTGGTGTTCATCTTTTCTAGAAGGGCACACATTTTGGGGTGGAGGGTTAATCTCCCTCATAGTCTTTGGAGGCGCAGGTGGACAACAGTGCCTTGTATCAGCTTAGACAGCACTTTCCAAACCTTTCATGTTGGTGACACACTTTTTAGAGGTGTCATTTCGCAACACAATAATTCAGTTTTACTAGCAAACTGAAGGTTAAACTAACCCTTTATAAGAGATAGAGACACATACATAAATTGTAATAACAAAATGTATGGGGATACAACATATCTCATGAAAACCTTTCATATATTTTTAAAAATATATGATTCATAAATAACATACATATCCAAGATTGTAGGCGACACACTGCACACTTCAGGTGACTAACGTGTCACAGCACACCATTTGCAAAGCCCTGGCTTAGGCTAATGTACTAGCTGCAACTCTCTCTGGACAGAGATAACTTTGTGCTAGGTGTCCATGCTCTTGAAACTTCCGTTGGATTATTTTACTGAAAATGCATATGGGTATTCATTTGAAAAACTTAAGAAATTTCTGGTAATATAAAATAAAGATGCTAGGTTGTTAAACAGGACTAGTTGATGCAATCACATAAACACCAATGTTTCATCAAGTGTGCAGGCTTTTTGTCTGTCTCCATCAATTTCAAGTGTTGGTATTGATGTTTAAAACCTTAAATCACTTGAGGGCAGAGCATCTAAAGCAAGGATAAGTAACTGTAGCCCCCCGCCATGTGTTGTTACGTTGTAATATCCAGCAGTATTGTTGTTGTTATTATTGTTAATATGTTTATTCGAATCCTACTTTTCTTCCAAAATTGGGACTCAAGGCAGCTTACAATTTAAAAAAGAACAATACAGTTAAAACACCAAAAGTAAACCTTAAAGTGGAATTAAGCTATTCACAGTATTAAAACAATTCAAACCAAAACTTAAAAGGATAAAATGCAATTAAAAATTAAAAAATCTATTTTAAAAGTCCAGTTTAAAACAATACAGCATGCTTAGCTCTTTCTTTCTGTTAAAATTTCCTGTTTTAAAAGCCTGTCAGCATGAAAAGATTTTTACCTGCTGATAGAAGGATAGCAAGGAGGGGGCCATTCTGGCATCTTTCAGAAGGGAAGTCCAGACTCTAGGGACAGCCACCCCATCTCATGTCCCCACCAGTTGTACCTGTGACAGCGGGAAGGGCTTCTTGAGAGGGCTTCTGGTAGCCCAGGAGTGGCAGCATTCTTTCATTCCTACCTGGTCCTCCCCTTCCTTGCTGCATATGCCCAGAGAAAGTACTTCCATGGCAATAATGTACTATGATGCATGTGGTAAGTACCCAAAAGCTTTCTGGCCACAACACAGCTAAGGTTACCCTTCCATGTTCAAGTAATACCATTCACCTATAGTGTCACCCAGTACTACACAATATCATTGACAAAGAAGGACAGAGTTGGAGAACATGGTGAATTACAGGGGCAGTTTCCCAGCCTTTTGTAGTCTGAATAAACAGGGAAAGCCATTAACACAATATGTGAACCCCAAAAGTGGTTGTTAATTAAATTTAATCTCCATTTTGACCTGATCTTAATTAAACCTTTGTGCTGATACATCAGTTTTCCACACCACTATAATACATTGACAGAGCAATGACTATATTGTGATTTGTGATACCATAATTTCACTTCTCCAACCTGAATACTTATGTGCAGGTATAACAAATGTTCAGACCGAACCATTCATTCCAAACAGATTTACATAAATGCTCTATGTATCTTCTCTAGAAGGTATCACTCTTCTGATACATAGCGGACAAAATATGGGCAATAGACAAATGTGAAGCATTGACACTCAAAACTTCAGCTAAAATCCCTACAATGTTTTACAGTTGTCAGATCCTACGTTACTACCACAGATGTAAGCCCTCATGTAAACTAATGTCTCAACACTATCACAAAATAAAAGTATTTTAATTAAATTATTAATCTCAAAAGGATCACCCTATCCGTTTGATTTTCAGTACAAACTTAAGAAAAGTGAATGTGGAACAATATCAATAGTAAATGAACTGTTGACAGCTCTGTTATAACTATTAGTGAAGACTGGATGTGAACATACAAAATAGCACTATAAAGCACTATGTCTTAAAAAAAATTACCATTTTTTCTTACACTTTATTTTAATCTATGCTCTGAGCTACCTTGGGCTTCTTGTAGGGAGAAAAGTAGGACATCAATTAAGTAAGTAAATAAATAGTATCCTCAGGCATTGGAAGTCCCATTGTATTTCTACTTCCAGCTAACTGAAATAGGGCTATGCCACAGCAGTGCTAAAAGGTATTAACGGTGAAGCAATCATAAGCTATCACTGAGGTATCTGGGTCTTTCCATTGCTAATTTTCCAGTGAGATATTTAGTTATTAACACCACAGATTTAAGGAAAACTATTTGGTACTCTCTGTGCTGTCCAAATAGTATGAAAACTTCAGCTACTCCAAAATGTGGATGTTAAATGCTCTTCTACTTTAGGAAAACTTGAGGTTCCCTAGAACACAACTTCCTCTTGTTTCACCTGCAGTCCTCACATCACTTATCACCTAGGTTTGCTATTATAGGAAATGATTCTATAACATCTAAAATCAACCATGGGAAATAACTTATACTCAGGACTCAATTAAACTATTAAATCCCCTGTAGAAAAGATAATAGTGCCCCACACCTTTGTATTTATACATGTTATGGATGGACATTAAATTCCTTGGGTAGCATGTACACGTTCACTTACAGACACTGCAATCTTTTCTGTCACACAAAAGTTCCACTTGTATCAAATGGGCTTAATTTAGTATGCCCTGTTGCTACAGTATGCTAAAAATAAATGCCTGGAACACAGATATACATACCTTTAGATATGTGTATGCAGATCTAAAGTGTAAGATGTGTAAATATTTTTGAGAGGATAAGTTTACTCCTCTGAGATTTAGCTGCATTAGCAGTTTTGGCATTATGCCGCCTTCCATCTATGAGAAACTCTCCTCACAAGAACAGAGCAGAAGTCCAGTTTTCCAACTACCTGTTTACCTAATATCTCCAAAGACTATAAGCAGATGTGGTAAGGCACTGCACGTGCTTTTCCTGAAATGTTTGATAAAGGTACTGTGATAGGAAAGGAAATCGTGTAACCTTCGGTAGAATCCTTGTAAAATTATTCATTTTTTCTTGATGTTCAAATAATAGTTTTTTTCACTATAGAGTCAATATCTGTAGGTAAATATATTATAATTGGAGTCAATCAGACTGACTCAAAATATCAAGAATTTTCTGTTATTTTTGTTTTGAGTGTACCTGCATATTCACAAGTTTTCCTGCTCCTCCACCTAGTCCTTTCTTGAAATGTCTCAGGTTTTCCTCTTTCTCTTCCATTGTTCACTTCTCCCTTTCACTGATCACATCACCTATCCAGTCTCATGCAACATGCCAAAAAATTGATTTTTGCCAATTATTATTCAGGAGTTATTGTAGTAAAGTGCTTCAGCAATGTACGCTAGTTAAGGGTTAGGATCATTTTCTTTTAGCACTAACATTCCTCTTTCCTTTGCTTGATCTTTGCTGAAACTCTGTCCTGGAAACAATAGCTGTGTTTACTTGGTGATCAGCTTTACTAGTTTAAAGACAAAAGAAACACATAGGCAAGTAACTGATTCATTTCATTTTGGAATGTACTGAGTTAAAAATAACCCCAGACAAGGACTAAAAGACCTGAGTGTGGGAGAAAAAACGCCAAACCTCCAAACCATTATCAACAAAGTGTTAATGAGACAGAAAGTAATACCGGAAAGAACATAGGAATACATAATAATAGAAGCCCATAGGCAGTACAGTATTACTTATGAGAACATATATAGACAAATAACAATATTTATTATCAACAAATAGGATAGTAAGTGACTCCATAAGGAACATAGGGAACACACAACAATGAATTCTACAGGTAGTACAGTACAACAATGTATAACAACTATAAGCACACATACCAACAGGTAACTGTTCAATTCTAATAAATAGTCCTAAGGTCACACATGGAATTATGCTACTAGTTCAAACCACATTAATATCCAAGTCTATTTGAATCACAGTGTGAACTGAAGATGTGAGCAACATAGAATCCAAAAAACTGTGCACTGTGGTAGAGATGTGACAATTAATCCCAGGAATGTGGAGTAATTTCAGTTAATATCCATCAGTGATCTGAAGAGAACATCGTTTCCAAGCATTATTCCACTGCTCCACTGTTTATAGATTGCTGATAAAAAAAAGGTTGTAATTGTTATTTGTGTGTGTCTTTATAAATTGTGACATATTTTAACACTGAACTGCCTATGGGCATCTGTTGTGTGTTTCCTATGTTCTTTATGGTATTACATTCTGTCTTATTAAGACTTTGTCTTTTTTCCACTCAGGTTTTCATTTGATCCTTGGGGGGGGGGGGTGCGTGGATGTGTGTGTTGGGTTTTTTAAAAATATTTGGAGACCTTCACTATTTCTTTGTGCTTAAAAATAAAACCACCTATGGAATGGGAATAAAAAGTCTTCAGTAGGACCAGGAGTTCACTGGACACACATCAGAAGAAGCAAAACATCATCTATATATTAGAAATAAAATCAGTTTGAACAAGATCAAAACCCAACATTTCCAAGATTTTTTTTTTTAAGCTGTCTGAAGGCAGCCATTTTGAGTTGTTTGGTTTATTTTATACCTTTGCAGTTCATGGCCACACTAGCAAGCAATCTGTGTCTCTCTGATTTCACTATCAAAGGAGAAATTTTAAAAGTCCACTTCCCTGTCAATAACTTGTCTTACCCATGCTATGGCAACAGAACATAGGTTATGATGTAACTGAGCAGCACAGCATACTGCTGCTGTCCATTATACACCATTTACCATGCCCAAGGAGGCCCTAAAAAAGATTACGGGGCATAGAGCTGTTCCAGTCTTCTAATCCCAACAGATGCTCCCACAGCAGTCAAAAGGAACAACTCTGGTGAAAGGATACTCTTACAGACATCAACGAAACTTGTACATGTTCTCATCTTTGAAGAGAAGGAGTGCTTGGCACAACCTATTGAGAAAACTATCAGCCACTGTGATATATTTCACATTTAAGGACTTCTCAGTGAAAAATTCATTTGCGTGAGACAGGTTGGTTAGAGTTGAGGTTTTGTGAAAAACTCAAACTTCTTTTGTACAAGTCTGGCAGGAGTGCACAAAACAATGGATTTTAGAGGGGTTTCTTTTTTTGCATAAACTGTCCACACACACACACACCCTTTTTCTTTTTTGGTTAAAAATCCTGGAAAAAAATTGTTCCAAAAACTGAGCAAAAGCTTGTCCAGCAGGGAGAAAAATTTTGAAATAATTGTTCTTCCATGTAAGTACAAAATAACTGAAAGTTAACTTCCCTAGGAGGAAAGGCAATATAGATATAAAATAAGCATTTTTCACAAAATATAGTGATGTCAGCTACATCTGAGCAACATCACAGTTGCTGAGGATTTGGGAAAGGCTTCTATTTCTTACACACATGTATGCACACACACCCACTTGCACACACAGAGGCTATCCCAAAAGGCACGACTGTTTTGCCACAGCTGTTCAGTGACCAGAGAAATGGCAGCTATACTAAGATGCATGGGAAATGGGCAAGGGGAAAGCCTTTCCGCTCTCATCCCAACCATCCTGAATAAGATCTCAGCTCCTGCACTGGTGATAGTGCCAAGATAGAAATTTTGGACCCATCACCCAACTGATCATAGGAGTTACAGAGAAAAGGAGGAGGGATTCCCAGTTTTGCAGGCTGCGTGGGAGGGAGGAATAGATGGGTTGTCCATCCTGCTATCATGACATTGTTAGTTGAGACTACAGTTCTAGTTGTAATTCTAGTGTCTGCTGAAACTTCCAAAGACACTAGAAAGGTACTTAGTTACAAAATATTTCTCTCCAGCCATATCTTTTTCAAAAAATTTAAATTTAAAATTTAAAATGTTTGAATAAAACCACAAAATGAAACCTGCAGTCCCACACACCCAAAGCCAAGCCATGATCGCAAAGATGCAAAAGCTGATGTAAGCATCAAAGGTAACCCTTCATTTGGTAAGGGAGATTTCTCTCAAGATCATAATTGGGGGCCCATTCACATTACACAGCAATAGTGCTATTATTCCATTGTAACTGCCATAATTTCATCCTGTGGAATGAAGCAATCTGCAGTTCAGGGAAGAACATTTAGAGTTTTTAGCAAGAGAACTTCTCTAGTACCTCTTCAAATTACAGACCTCAGGATTCCATGGGATGGAATAAGGGAAGTTAAAATTAAATATTAGTGCTACAGTTGTGTGAGTTTGTCTGCTTGTCTGCATCAGGCAAGTGACGACCTCATTTGATTGGCTGAGTGAGGTGAGAAGACCTCATATGATTGGCCGGCTGTGAAGATCTATGGAATCCTGGGGTTGGCAGTTCAGGCAGAGGCCTTTCGAATTCTCAGCCGGAGAGCTCTTGGGCCTCAGGCCAGTTGCTATGGAGATGAGGCCTACCATCAATAAGGATGCCAGAAAACATTTGAGAGGCATATGTGAGATAAATTAAAGTGACATACACAACACAGTTACAAACAGACAAACTCACAAACTTTGACTTTTATGTAGTAGATTGTATGGGTTCCATGTATGTGAGGAATCTTAAACTTGAAATTCAAAGCAAACAATGCTTCCAACAAACATAAATCCATTGTACAAATTCAACAGAAAGGGGAAAAAAATCAAAAACCAGTACATCAACATCACCAGACAACACAGATCAACATGACACCCAAAATCAAAAGAAGATGGAAAGAGAAGGAACATCACATGCAACAGAGACCGTGGAGCAGTCTGACAGCTGACTAGAAAAAGACAGAGAAAGAGCCAGAACACAGATTGGATCGGGGAATATGGGGATAAGTTACAGGTACTGGAATAGGCCGGTTGCTATGGAGACAAGGCCTAGCAGCAAGGAGGAAGACAGTGTATTCCTGCAGGAACCCAACTTCTGTATGTTAACAGCTTTGAATACAGATTGGATTGGGGAATATGAGGATAAGTTACAAGTACTGGAATAGGCTGGCTGCTATGGAGACGAGGCCAAGCAGCAAGGAGGAGGATAGTGTATTCCCTCGGGAACCCAAACTGTGTACGTAAATAACTCTGAATACAGATTTTATTGGGAAATATGGGGAAAAGTTACAGGTACTGAAGAAGACAGATTGGTGAGTTCTTAAGAGGAAAATAAAATCATGGGCAACTCCAGGTAAATACACTAGTGATTTAGTGATTTATAATGTAGAAGGTCTTGCACCTCCCATGGCTTTTCCACTTTTTGTTGTGTTACAACTTGGAATTAAAATTGGTTTAACTTGGATTGTTGTCATTTGATGTACACAAGATATTCAATACTGCAAAATATTTTCGTTCTTCACAAAAGTTAAGTAAACAAAAACAAATGTGTACTTGTAGGTTGCATAAGTGTTCATACATGCTCTGCATTAATAGCATACCCTTCAACATTTCACAGGTGAAAACCTGGATACATGTTGTGCGCAACATCAGAATGTGGTCAGGATAGCAGATGTTACTAATAAGGGAGAACACACCAGCTAAGAGAGTTTGCAGTAGTTTGCTTTTGCCTGAGCCTCCTGGGAAAGGCAAGACTCTGCCTTTTCCGTTCCTTCTGCTGAGGTAATTGAGTGCAAATTACTTTTGCGCATTGAACTTAGTTTGCAGCATCTGAAATAAGCTGAGGACAAAGCAGGGAAAGTAGAAGGAGGAAAGAAACTGGGACATTTCAAATGCAGTTGGTGGGTCAACAAAGGATTAATTGGGACTGTCCCTGCCAAATTGGGACAATTGGAACCTACACAAAATTTTATTGAGGGCCTTGAAAGCCTCCACTAGGGCTGCAAATTGTCTCAGATAACTCTCTATGAGCTACGCGCATCTGGATCCTACAGTTTTTGCCAATTCTTCCTGGCAAGATGGCTCCAGCTCTATCAGATTAGATGGAGACCATTGCCAAAGAGCAACTTCCAAGTCTTGCCACAGATTCTCAATTGAACTGTGCTCACTTGGCCATTCTAAGACATTTAGCATCTTGTTTTTAAACCATTCCATTGTTACTCTGGCTGGGGGTTTAGGATCACTGTCCTGTTGGAAGGTGGCGCTCTGCTCCACTCCCAGGTCCCTTAGAGACTGAAATAGGACTGAAGCAGGACTAGAACTACCCTGCATGTGGATCCATCCAACTTGCCCTCAGTCCTGTCGCAGTTCCCAGTGCCTGCCAAGGAAAAGCACCCTCATAAAATGATGCTGCTACTACCATGCTTCACCAAGGGGACTGTGTTCCCAGGGTAATGAGCACTGTCGGTCATGTGCTACATATGGTGTTTTATAGCAAGGGCAAATAGTTAGTTTGGAACCTCACTAGACTAGAGAAACTTTTTCCATGTGTTTGCCGTGTCTTTTCCATGTCTTTTTACAAACTCCAAATACTTTGCTATGTTTCCTCCCTGTCTTTTTGCAAAACTCCAAATAGCCTTTGACATGTGTTTTTTTCCCCTCTGCAATGAGTTTTACCTTACCAGTCTTTCTGGGTTGATGCTGGAAGAGATACAAATAAATGTCTGGTGAAAGGTCCCGGTATCTAATTTCCTAGCTGTCTAAGCTCCACAACATTACTCAGCATCCTGCTTAGTTTGAACTTGTACATTGCGTGTAGCATACAGTGTTGTTCTTTGTGCTCATCAAAGCGCAATGGGCAGGATTCCTCCCAGCATCCCACTATTTTAGATGAGTATTACTAGAGAATTGTAAACTGCTTAGGTCACTGATAATTTATCAGTTTTTATAGGTCCCCAACTCCTCACTGTTGATTGCTGAGGTTACTGGCAATATATAAATGCTTCCCAGAAATGCAGTAATGACTACTAGTAGTGATGGGGAATCACTTTTTAAAAACAAATTATACTTCATCTGAGATAATCAAGGATGCTGTTGTAATTTATCAAAGTGACATCATACAATGATTTGCCACGTGTTCTGAGAATAATGACCTCATGTTAGGAGTAACCCTGTTTTTACAAAAGGCCATTTTCAAAATAACCGTTTTCAAAGACATCTGAGAGAAGATGGAACAACAGGAACCTCCAAGTAACTTTTAAAGGTAATTTACAAATTCCATTGTCAAAAAATTGTTGGGAAACATTTGGGAGAAATCTTTTGTTTAGCCTGAGCAATGAAAAAGCTTCCTCTTTTAAACATTATTTTAATTGACAGGATAGGTTTGAGGGCTCACAGGAATACTCAGAGATTGCTTATAGACAGAGGGAAAGGCGTGCCTTGATTAGTAACTGTGTTTCTGTGCTTTGTTTGAACTGGCTATCATGTTCTCTGTTTCAAATGGAGAACATTTATTTGCTTTCGTTTCATTTTTTTAAAAATATGTGCTATTCTTCTTGTCTAAAAAAATAAAAACCAAAATGGAAGACCGCGGTAATGTAAAAACTACGGAAGAATTTATAATATTAAACATATCAGAAACCAATAAAATTGATAGCAGACAAAGCAGGTTAAGTGAAGCCTTTTCAATTTACAGGCTGAAGTTGTGTCAAAAGGCCCTCTGTCACTTCTGATTTTTATATGGTATATTTGGTATATGTTGTGTAGCGTTTTTGTTTTTGTTTTATCTAAAATGTGTGTTATCTATATGTATGTGTGAGAGAGAAAGAGTCTGAGTGTTACCAGCTTTTCTTCTGTGAAATGGGTATGTAGACATGCCTGCTGGATGCACACATGTAGTTTGTTATTTGGGGCTTCCAACATGATCTCTTCCATGTAGTCAGTTTCTTGGGCAAGTTACGTGTCTCTGACTGCTTCATTCCTTTGCTTTCTCAGTTTTTCCTTATGTGAAATGGTTGTTTTGTTGTATTATTAAAATTCAAATCTGTGGTTCACTGTTGGAAGCTCAGACCGGACCTCTGACTTGTATTCAGTTTCCTGGGCAAGCTAGTTGCACATTTTGATTAGCCAGTCCCACATAGCAGCCATTTTCATACCCTCCAACTGTCCCAATTCAGCAGGGTCAGTTCCACTTATAATTGGCCCTCCCCATTTGCCAGGGTTAGGGGCACAGGACCCCTGCAAAAGTAGAAAAACCACAAAGATCAAATTATGTATGTGTGTGTTGTGGGAAGGGAAGGGACACCCAGGGTCCAAATCAGGTCAGGGAAAGGAGAGAAAAAGGTGGTAGGTCATCATGGTGCCCCTATACTTCTTTCTTGCCCATCTTCTTCCTTGGGTATGTAGGGGACATTGGAAAAGGATTTGTGGTGCTAAGAAATCAGGCTGTGATCCAGGTGGCAGCTGGTGGAGGAAGAGGAGGACCAGAGGCAGGTTTTTAAAGCGCTTCATGGCTGTTTTGGAGCCGCTGAGAATCAAGGTTCCCCCCAGAAAAGAAGCATTTGATGGGGAGGGCAGGAGTTGGAGAAATGTGCAAATAATCAAATCTATGAAAGTGAAACCTGCAAACGTGGAGAGCTGACTGTACTCTTTTGTTGTCCCATCTTTTCATCTACTTTTAGAGGAAACGTCTCAGTTCTCTCCCCTTCTCCCACATTCCCCCTTTGTGCTCAGCTTATTTCATTTGCTGGAAACTGAGTTTGAAGTACAAAAGTAGCTGGAACTTAACTTGGCATGGAAAGAGGAGAGGAAGGAACAGAATTTGCCCTTCTCAGTAGGCTCAGACAAAAACAAACTCCTAAGCCTTTCCTTGTTGTGTACTCTTCTTCATTAATTTCTGTCATCTTAACCACACTCTGATGTTGCTCGAACACACATGTCCCGGTTGTCATCTGTGAAATATTGCAGAATATGCATTTTTGACCATGTCCAGCATGATAATGGTTTGAGCATTGAACTATGACTCTGGAGAACAGGGTTTGAATCCTCCTCAGCCATGGAAACCAACTTGGTGAGCTTGGACAGGTCACATTCTCTCAGCCTCAGAGGAAGGCAAAGGCAACTCCCATCTAAACAAATGTTGCCAAGAAAACTCTGTGACAGATTAGCCTTAGACTTACCATAAGTTGGAAATGACTTGAAGGCACACAACAACAACATCAAAGCAACCATTTTGTGGTCGGATACACAACTGTTTATCTCTTGTGGGTCAGAAGAGGTTGATGGCCCACTGATAGAGGTTATAGTTAGCATTCTTAAAATCTAAGAAATAGCAGAGAAGTTCTCTTTTTTTGATTGTAGCTCACAAAAGTCTTTTGCCACCATAGTTTCACATCTCCAACTTTCCAGAGCTTCAAAAATTTACCTTTTTAGTTGACAAGCCCCAGCATTGCACAGAGCTTGGAAAGATTACTTTTTAAGATGACAGTTCTCAAAATTGCCTAGCCAATAACTATCCCCATGCCAGCTGGGGAACCCTTCTGAATTATAGTTTAAAAAGTCTAAAACTTTTCCAAGCTCTTCTGTAAACTTCATTTCAATCCAATTTTACTGCAATATGATATAACTATTGCAAACAGCAAAATACACTAACAGTTCAAGAAAACACAATAAAATTTCTGTAGGGGATCTTGATCTTCTTCCTCTCACTGCTGCAGCAGCCCCCCCCCCTCGAAAATGTGTGAGTTCAGAGACCATCTACCACATCACACACACACACACACACACACACACAAGCAATGGCTGCCTTCATCAATTGCTGTCACATTCCCTCCTATAGGGAAATAAAAGCTTAGAATAGAAAAAAAGTGTAAAACACATTATACCCATACGCCATGAATTATAACCAAGAACTACCAACTCCTTA
This sequence comes from Cyclura pinguis, assembly GCA_030412105.1. Lineage (NCBI taxonomy): Eukaryota > Metazoa > Chordata > Lepidosauria > Squamata > Iguanidae > Cyclura > Cyclura pinguis. Next base: position 129,521,438 of record CM059599.1, read on the forward strand.
TAAACTTGACTGTGTATCAGTGTTTAGTAAGAAGGGAGTCAAAGTGGGTTCTCAGAGAAAGACAACACTAGGCAAACTAGACATAAAAATTAGTATTTTGCTTTCCTATTTTTGTTTTATGAACTTATGCTCCTTTTAAATAAACCTGCCTTGTTAAATCACGTCATTTTTGTCACTACATGGATTATATCTATGGTCTGATAACAAGATCAGCAATCTGCTTTCCCTGTCTACCCTAAAGGTATGATCATGTTCACTTTATAAACCTGGAAGCTTAGCATGGAGGAAGGTACACAATACAAATACCTCTACCTAAGGAGTCACTCACCGCACACCTGTGCTGGATTCAGACATTCTGGAAGAAATCTATCAGAAGCCTAGAGACAGCATTTAGTGATACTGTACCTAAAAACTACAACATCATGCATTAAGATGTTTGGTTTTGTCACACAGATTATCTGATGTTTGGCTAGAGTTTTAAATTCCTCCATCTAGATTAGGGGGCTTTCCGCACTACACTGTTATAGTGCTATTATTCCACTTTCAACATCCTGTGGAATTCTGGGGTTTGTAGTTTAATGAGGCCAAAGAGCTCTCTGGCTGAGAATTCTAAATACCCCTCCCTAAACTACAAACCCCAGGATTCCATAGTATGTTGAAAGTGGAATAATACCACTATAACAGTGTAGTACAGAAAGGGCCTAGGTTTCTAGAGATCAGACGAACTGAATGCTTCCTGGTATACTGCCTCTCCATAGGTACAAAGAATTCCTAACCAGTGTTCCTGAACTGGACAGAAACATCCATTTTCCATATTGTTACACTGCCACATTGGAGACGTGTTACCCCGATTTCTGGGGTCCCTAGGGGGACACCTTAATGTGCTCCACGTGATAGGGAATGGAAACTAGCCAGAGCACGAGCAATAGCAATGCGAGAGGCAGGGTAACCTAGCTGGATCTTTTTACCCAGTTTTTACAGGGTCAGGCCAAGTCAAAAACCAGGCAAAGATGTCAAATAAATGGTTTTATTGGACGGAATATCACGCATCAATGCACTCACTCACACACTCTCTCAAGACCTATTAAGAAGCAAAGGAGAGGAAACTAGACAGGGGAAGTATCAAAGGGATTGTAACTGGGGTGATACTGCACCTTTTCCTGAAGTCCTTGGTCCAAGAAAACAGCAAATGAAGTAGAGCTCAGCACAAAAAGGGCTGAGGGGATTACTTGCTTGATGGAGAAACAGTCTGCTGGTATGACCGGGAGTGATCCAAAGAAATGCTCAAAAACTGGGACTATCTGTAGGGGAAAAAAGTACCTGGAGGGCTAATCCTTTCCCGGGGAGAACAATGGGTGTTGCAAGGGAAAAGAAGCTCCACGATGGCAACTCCCTTTGCATGATGAGATTACAAGGTGTTACCAAAGCTTCAGGATCTTCAGTTACTTTGGGTTGCGGTGTGAATTTATATAGATGCTTCTTGCCTGGTAGGATTTTATTGCTATTGCTATTCAACTTGGGGAAAAGATGTTAATCCCCTCAAGTTGGCTCCTCAATGGCTTAGGACTTCTTTTTCTACTGTGGGCTTCCACATCTTGAGGTCTCCTGGGGCTACGTAACGGGGGATTGTACTGGCCTGACCTGGTTTTCGGTCATTCGACCGTTGCTGCCTACGTGCTCATCCAGGTGACCTCTCATGCACATTGAATCATATTTTAATATCAAAATTGTAGACCCTGGGACAGGGTTTACCAGTGAGGTAACAGACGTAGGGACTAGAACAGGTGTAGCACAATAATGAGGACTCATTCATTAAGTATAAAGCAGGGGTAGACAACTTCCTAGTAGTGTCTGTCCCCCTAGGCACTCAGAGGCCTCACTGCTGCTACCACTGCTAGAAATTGTCACCTCAGTTGTCACAACAAACTGGCAAGTGTGGGGGCCCTGTGTGATAGCAATGCCCTCCCACACCATAGAACCCTGTCTTTTTGCAAGGTAGAGCATCTCCTTCCTTTCAAGGAGGAAAGGGAAGACCCCAGTGAATTGGCTGTTGTACTGCCAGTGATTTTCTCAGCATGGTTTTGTTGATAGAAGCCACATTTTCTGTGCCAGTGGACACAAATGGGGAGAGTAACGCCTGCAAAAACACTCGTTGGAGGAATATATGACCCATCTGTATTGTACAGGCTTTGATGGCATTTTTGTCTAACAGAGGCCTTTTCCGCACCGGGCTATTAAAACAGTGCAGAGAGACCTCCAACGGAGGTCTTCTGCACCGTAGAGTGGACTGGGGCAGACTACTTTTTGTAGTTCCATACCTCAGTCCACTCCGGAGTGACCGGAACTGGTCGCGTGGTGTGTTTTTTAAAATCCTCTTTTTAGAGGTTTTTAAAAACCATGGAGCGCGCAACCCCGTGCCGCTCCGTCGCCCGGCTCGGGCGCAGATTTGCAGGCGTGCGCAAGTGCATGCCTGCAGATCTGCCGGGGGTGGACTTCCAGCTGGCAAGCTTCTCTGGTTGGTGGAGAGCCTCCACCAACTGGAAGCCACCATTTAGGATGCCGGAGGAGTGCAGAGCGACGAGCTCGCATTCCTCCTCATTGCAATGGACTCGCCCGGACGAAGTTAAAAACTGGTGAGTAGCGTGTTCCGTTGTTTCTGCCCCCACGTCTGGAAAGGGCCAGAGAATAAAGCCAAATAGCTCTTGCCTTACCATGATGGAACAGGAACCAAGTTCTGTTTGAAACAATAGGCACTGAAACCAATGCACTTACATCCAAGCAAACGTGCTGCCACCTTTTCTGAGTGCTGGGGTAGCAGGATACAAATACCTCTTTTTAACTATTATTTATGATTATTTTCATTACAGTTATTTTTAAACTTCTCATTTTATATGCTGGCAACTCATCTAATAAATTGTTGTCATCAACAGTAGTATCACATATAGTTAGGTTATTTTTATCTCTTTCCTCTCATGTACAAAAAAACTTTAATGCTGTAACAGCCATTGTACATATCAATTATGTTTCCAAGACTTGCATGACAAAATGTTTAATGCACATATCAAGAATACTTTAATTATGTGAAACATTTCTTCAGGATAAATTTTACGCCTTCTGTAAAGAGCTGTGCTTTTATTTTCTGTTTTCAGAACTTGATATAGGATAAAATTATGCATGCTTTAGCTGTAGACAGTACATCCCACACTTTAACAGAATAAAAGAACTCTTTCAGACCCACAAAACATTTGATAAACATCCTGAATGTTGGTATCTTCAGTTTTTACTTCAGTGTTTAGATATATCCTTCAGAATCCAGCAGTATTTAAACTTTTTAGAGATTGCAGTTAACACTTATCTTTCATTTGATATGGAATTTCACAATAATGCCTGGACATTTTTGGAAAAATATCATAAAAGCTCTGGTAAGAGAAATTTCTTTTCTGTCATCTGAGTTACTGTATTATTCAGGTTGGCATTGGCAATATTAGAGAGCTTTATTTGGGCTTTAAGCTATTGCTACAAAGTAGTAGATTCTATGCTTCAAGGTTTAAGTAATAACAAAGTTATGCATCAGAACATTCATTAGGTCTTTCTTCAGTTAATAATGTTGTGTAAACTAGTTTTTCTGGGTTGATGCCTTAAAAATGTAAGCTGCCAGTGTGTAATGTGTAAACACAATGTGTAAAGAGGTTGTATTAACTCATCAGTTATTGATGCAGATACGTATGTAGTCACATTTCTTACAACATTAAGCAGGAAAATTGGAGACAAAGGGTTTGCGAGAAACACAGGATGAAGACTTCTGGCAACCATATTATCTGAGAGAAATAATGTGTTAAATCTCTCTGAATTCAATATTCACTAAATTCTAAGGTTTACTTGCTGTGTTACAAAGATTCTTAACATTTACAAAATTACAGGGGCATCACATCTGGTACCAGTATGAGTTGACGGCACAGGGAACAGAAATAGGAGAAGATGGCAGGGCAAGGGTTAATTAAATAAAGTGGGTAGAGCAAGGGTCAAGGCCCTGTGTGGTCTTGGATATGTTTAATTTTGTTTAAAAAAGGAAAGCATTCAAAAAAACACTTCTGTGACTTTTATACCCTGAGTTGCCAACTCTGGCTGAGGAAATTCTTGTACTGTAAGATGTCACCTAGCATTTTGGGATTCATTGTCACCAGTGTGCTTGTGATGCCCAACGGTGTCCTTTCCATATAACCTCAAGGAAGCTGTTTTTAGTGCAAAAGCACTGTTTGGTGTCAGTAATGGACTGAGTGAGGGTGAACATACTGAAGATACAGATAAGACAGAGGTGCTTCCTGGTCAGTTGAAAAGCTGATCTGAGTGAATAAATTGAAGATAATGGGATTCAGCATGTGCTAGAAGGGGTTACATTCCATGTTCTTCCTGTTCATGTAGCCTGGATAGCTATGGTAAAAGTTCCCTTAGGCTGAAAATGCTGTTGGTGAATGCTAGGCTGATGAATGGTAAAACAACTGATATTCAGGACTTGATCCTAGATGGGCAAACCAACTTGGTTAGATGAGGCCATGTGAATTAGTCTCCCTCACCTTTGTCACTGACACTCTCTATGAAGCAGGAAGCAGGATCTCTAGGCAAGAAGGCACAATTCCAATGTTGGCAGTCTTACCCCCACCACCTCCACCAAGTGTCTTATCCCATAGCAGCAGATTAACTTTCGAGGTGTGCTCTTGAATTTTGCTCTGAGTCCGGAGGCCAGGGTTACCAGATCTCAGAGCCTGTCCCTGACTCTCCAGTTTTCAGGGATCACCTCTGGGCAGTGGTGTAGCTTGGCATGCGCAGGGTAGGGGCAGGGCCGGAGGTGCATGGGTGGGGGTTGGAGTGCATGGCAGGGCGATGGTGTGCAGGAGGGCAGGCAAGCAGCAGCTGCACCCCCAAAAAAGTACCACCCAGGGCACACCGCCCCCTTCACCCTCCATCCCTACGCCACTGTTTCTGGGGGAATCAAGGATGCAAAATTTCCAGTTTTGAGGGACTCAGATCCTATTAAGAGGAAGGGGCTATGTGCAAATCTCCAGCTCAGCTACCAAAACAGCAGCTCGCTACAATTCGCCATACTTTGTAAGGCTTCATTGGGTTGTTGCTACAACATGCATAGACTTTCTGGGAGGGCTATGCATTTACTTAGGCCCTTTTCACACGGCATTTGCCATGCGAAAGGGCCTCTGGAGCGTCGCGCAATTGCGAGGAGTGTTTCAGACAACGTCTTCGCAATCGTGTGACACTGCCGGGACCGGCAGGTGCCGATCATGCACTATTTCATTTTTGGCTTGTAGCCGAAAATGGTGCATGATCGCACATTGCTCCAGGGCTCCACATGCACTTTCCATGCGTGCGGAGCCTCTGGAGCCGCGGCGCTTGCCCTTCCTCCTCCAGCACAGTCTGGGAAAATGCCCAGCTGAGGAGGAAGGAAGAGGTGGAGCTGTCATGTTGCCTGCCGGCCGGCAGCCACCAACTGTGAAGCCGAAGCAGCGGGGACGCGAAAGCCTCTCACAAGAGGCTGCTCGTGTGATCCCTTCACCCCAGCGCCGAGAAAAGGTAAGTTGCGGAAAGGGCCTTAGTTAGCGTCTTCCTTTTCCCCCAATCCTTCCAGTGCGAAAACTCACTCTCTGCTCTGTCTAGAATTGTGTAGGCTAGATTAAATCTTCGCTATCCCATCTCCCTAAGAAAATTAGAAGGAATAGTTGCTTCATTTTACCTTGATGTGGTAACAACCCCTTTACCTAGCATTTGTCATCTACTTTCCAAACAGGAAAATGTGTATGTTTGAATGACAAACTGTGAGCAGCTGTGAGTTGGTACTAAATGCACAAAGTTTAATGACATTACCAGGAACTGTTCCTAGGTCTTAGGTTTTGGCTTGGAAACCTTGACTCCTGGGATGATCCTGAACTTGCAGTCCTACTGGAGGCCCAGGTTTCTGCAGTGGCCAGGAGTGCATTTGCACAGTTAGAGCTACTGGGCCAGCTGAATTGTTTCCTAGAAATGTCTAAGCTGGCCATGGTGACACACGCTTTAATTACATCCTATTTTGGATTGTTGTAATGAGCCCTGTATATGGCACTGTCTTTGAAAAGTACTCAGGGACTCCATTTGGCCAGAGTGCTGCAGACAGATTGTTAACTGGGGCTGGAACATTCCCTTGCTCCAACAACTCTACTGTCTGTTGGTCCATTTCTAAGCAGAATTCAAAGTGCTGGTTATGATTTATAAAGTCTGCTGGCTCTCTGCAGAACTCTTATATTCTTATAAGAGTCTGCCTGGGCTCTAGGGTATTCAGGGCAGGTCCTTCTCATATTTCCATTATTTTCACAGGCATGTTTGATGGTAGCATAGGAGATCCTCTTAGTGGCTGGTCCCAGGCTGTGGCAATCTTCCTTTGTAAGGATGGCTTCCTCTTCGATGTCCTTCTGTTGGCAAATGAAAATGTTTTTCTTTCAGCAGGCTTTTTTGTAATTTTCTGCAAGAGCTTTTAAAAACAGGCTGCTTTGCTAAAGTTTATTTTAGGGATGGGACAAATCCAGAATTTTCCGGATCCGAATCCCTGGAAGGTTCTGGGAATGCACGAATCTCACAAATCTCGAATCTTTTGAATCCTTTTCTAAAAAAGGGTTTAAAAAGCAAGAAAAAGAAGGATAGTTTTGGGCAAGACACACTCTGTCAGCCTTAGCAAAAGCCTAAGCAAAGGCAAACCTCCCTCTGAAGAAATCTGGCCAAGATAATTGTCATAGTTTTGCCTCAGGATCTCCCCAGATTGAAAGTGACATGAAGGTCCTTTCTACATAGGCAGGAAAATGTGGATTAATCCCACATTTTCCTGCCTGTGTAAAGAAGGCCACATACTACAGTACAGAGATAATCCAGGTCAAAACTAGATTTTCTTTGCATAGCTCCTTATTGGCATCCTGGAGTTTGTAGTTTGATGATGCACTAGCACACTTTGGCAGAGAAGGCTGTGACACCTTGTAAAACTCTAAGCCCCAGAATTGTGTCTAAAAGAGCTTTGCAAGGGAGCTATGCAAAGGAATCTTTCAGCTGTCCATGAAATCTCAAGCCTGTACCTTCCAGTCAAGTGCTGAACTTAAATATTAGATGTTCAATTTAAATGTCTTAGAATACAACCCTAGATGTAATTTCTGAAATTGTTAGCAAAGGCCATTATTACTCCAAAGGAAAAACTCACCTATTTGCCATCTCCTCTTGTGTGTCTGGTCAGTCAGGTTTTCAGGCATCCCAGTCTCCCAGGCTTTCAGGCGCCCTGGTCTCTAACAAACTATTGGGTTGGTGGATTCGAAAGATTCAGTTTGCCTATTTTGGCACAGGGATTTGGGTTCGCGAATGTCGAATCCTTGCCCAGGAGTCGAGAATTCGGTTGGCCCATCCCTAGTTTATTGCATTATTGCATTTTAGCAATAATGTTTTTGTGTTTTTATTTATCTGTTTGTACAGATGCTTTGTGGATAGCCAGTGTGGTGTAGTGGTCTGAGTGCTGGATTACAACCCTGGAGACCAGGGTTCAAATCCCCACTTGTCCGTGGGAATCCACTAGGCTCACACCCACTGGGTGTGACCTTGAGCAAGTCACACTCCCTCAGTCTCAGAAGAGGGCAAAGGCAAACCTGCTCTGAACAAATCTGCAGTGGCAGAGCTTGGAGTGTGTGGAGGGGGCGGGGCTATGGCACAAGGGTCACTGTGCACGAGGGTATGGCTGTGGTGTGTGGGGGCGTGACCAGGGCGCGTGAGGGTGTGGCTACAGGCCAGGACACCCCAGAAACATTGCCACCTGGGGTGAATCCCCCCACATCCCTACGCAACTGCAAATCTGGCCAGGAAATCTCCATGATAGATTCGCCTTAGGGTTCCCGTAAGCCAGTAATGGCTTGAAGCACACCATAACATATGCTTTTAAGCTTTTGTTTTTGTTCTTTTTTACGTTTTTGTAAGATGGCTGGAGTCCCACTATTGAGGAGAAGTAGGATATGAATTTGTGCTTCCCAGACTCTCTGATTATTTTTCAGTGTGCCAGCGCCTGGCACTGTTGTTTCTTTGTTTCCAGGAAACTTTCAACCAGAAGCTCAAGGACCACAGCTTTGAGTAGCACTTATACAAATGAATAAATCACCGTCGTGATCATATTCAAGAGGGGAATTACAAAAGGATTGAATCCTGGTGTAAATGCAAACAGCTAAAATTGTTTTAGGGTGGGGATGGGGAAAAGGTGTCCCACGGGCTGCAGGTAGCCCCGAATACCTCTCTTGCAGCCCCACCAAGGCCCCTGAATGCCCAAATTGTGTGCACTGTTTTCAGGTGATTTCTGCGTGAGAACTTAAGCCAAAGACCCCAAAATTCACATAAAACATGCTCCTATGCACCCCAGAACCCACCCAGAACCCTCACCCTCCCAAAATGCCTGTGCTTTTGGCCACGTGTCAAGCAGGATGGCAAACAGAAGTGACATAGCTGAGTTAATTGGGAGGACTGACAGGCTGGTACACTCAGCAGGTAGGTCAGCTGAATTATCCTCAGCTCCCACCTTTGTTTTAGATCAACACAGCTACTTGCACATTTGGACTTTCCATGGAGGTGTTGCTATAGAGACTGTTGCAGTGAGGGCTCACCCTTCAAAATTTACCACTGCACCACTGCCAGCTGGCCAGCTTGGACTGTGTGTGTGTGTGGGGGGGGCCTACGGCACAAGGGGTAGGGCCACTGTGCGTGAGGGTGGGGCTACAGGCCAGGATGCCCCCAAAACATTGCAGCCCAGGGTGAATCCTCCCCTGCCCCCACGTCCCAACATGACTGCAGCTGGCCACCAAAGCAAAAAGTCACCTCTTGCTGATGGGCCTCCTTGTTAGAACAGCTCTACCATTATAGCCACCCATACAGCAAATCTATAGTTAACCATATATGGGTTCTGGTGGTGGGCTGTGTTCAGCTGACAGACTGCAAGTTGTGTAGATATGTCTCTGTTACAATTGTGCCAAAAGCCAGTGCTTCTACTTACTGATTTTGTTTCCCACCTAAAATCCTCTAACTGCATATATATCCATTAGCTCAAATAGTGAAGGGACAAATTAAATGAATATACATCTGAATATTTTTATGGCAGGTAGGCTAACAAGCAAAGTCTCTCCCATAGAAAAGTTTAAGTTGAGGCTTAACATATCTTCTATCATGGAGATGCCTAACTGGCAACTGAAGAGGGCTCGGTTTTGTGTAAGAGGGAATTTCAGCCAGTGTTCTTTCTTACTAGGCTGAGGACCAGACTATGCCTGCTGAAATTCTCTCTTCTACATAACCATTAAAGATACGGGAACATTCTCCAGTTTACATTCTAGCAACCTCACTTGTCAGAGTAGATTTATCTGAAAGTGATGACATCTAATTTAATATGCTCTGACAACATGGCAAAAAAAAAAAAAGATTCCAAAGACACTTTGATATAGGAGGGAATTTATTATTAAAGGTACCCTCTTACACGGCTTCCATGCTTTCTTGACAGTAAGTGCGATTGAACTCAGCAGGACTTGGCCCCAAGAAAACATGCCTTCAGATTACACTTGTAATGTACTATATAAACAAATTTCAGTAGAGCACCACAAGGTGGCATTGTGTTATAACTTAGTGAGCTTAGAATAATACACTGCAAGCAAAGCAATTCTGCACAATTTCAATATCCCCAAATGAAATACGTGTAGTAGTCTATATGGAATAGTCAAGATTAATTGGAACTCATTGGGTTAAAAAACAATGGGATCTGGAGCCTAGTCCTAGCAGTCCTCACTGTGAAGTCCCACTGGTTCAAGGCAGTACTCATAACTCAGTTATGTCTGGGGATTCTGGGAGCTGTAGTCCAAAAGCTTCTCAGTGTTCAGGTAAGTATGCCTGAGACCAGAATGGTAGCAGCAGTAGAGGAGAAAGTAATAAAAAGAGATGGTGTAATTAACACAGTAATAAAAGGGCAATCAGGGGAGGAATGTCTTTTTAATTCCAGTTTGAGGGGAAAGGTCCAATCTTCCTGTTCCTGGGAAGCTGCTGGGATATCATGGCCTTCCCTCTCTGTAGCTGAAAGACGTCTGCCACCAAAGGCCTCCCAAAGTGCAACAGCAGCAGCTTCTGCCAGCATCACTCTGCTCCTGAAGGTACCATAAAAATAATTGTTGTTGTTGAATGCCTTCAAGCCATTTCTGCCTTATGGTGACCCTCTGGTGAACCTATCATGGGGTTTTCTAGGACTGTGTGACATGCCCAAGGTCACCCAGTGGGTTTCCATGGCTGAGGGGGGAATCAAATCCTGGTCTTCAGAGTGGTAGTCAGGCGCTCAAACCACTACATCACGGTGGCTCTTAGCTGTGGAACATGGCACTCCAAAGACATACCCAATGCCCCTTGGTTCTAGGGTTGCCAGAGTAAAAACCGGAGAGGGTATCTGTACCTTTAATGATTGTATAAAATGGAGAACATCAGCAGATTTTGTTTCCAATGTCAATATGTTTAAATAGCATTTAAAGATACATTTAAATTCAAATGCCAGAATTTCATCTTCAAGTTCCCTCCTTGGAGGTAGGCAACCTAGTGCTTTCCACATATTTGGAGTACAACTTCCAGAAGCCTTAGCCATTTGGCCATATTGGCTGTGGTTTCTAGCAGGTGTCAAAAACATGGTAGAGAGGTAACAAGTGGTACTTGCTGAAATTTGTCCTTCTACCCAACATTAAAGGTACAGGAGCCCTCTCCAATTTTCACTCTGGCAACCTTGCTGTAGTTTACCAAAATGCGACTTACACCAGTCCTGGAGCCAGGCAGAGCTTGGGCAGCTAGCATGGGCAGTGGAGGGCTTGGAAGCTGGAGTTACCTTCCCATTGACAATTTTTACCCTTCCCACTTCAAGGTCAGGCTTGCACAGGATTGCTGTTCCCATCTGTTTCTCCTCACAAGCCAATCTATCCTTGTCACAAGATGAAGATCTATTATTTTGTTTGTCCGGGATCCAACTTGCTCATTCCAAGTAACATAATTCCACTTCATATAATTGCTTCTGTCAATGGTTTTCAGAAGAGATTATGCCTTTCCCACAGCTCTCCCTCATGCCCTCTCAAAATAATCTCTGGAGGACTGGGAAGCTACCACTAGAGGTTGGTATGGAAGGTGCCAGGGTGGTACTGGATTGTGCTAGAAAGTTTCTTCTGGGCCTTTGTGTCCAAATATTTCATGTCACTAATTCTAATTGATGAACTTGGAGGGGAAAGGTCAGAGACTGTGGCTGAGACTGGGTCCAAAATGTTTCTGAGCAGCAGTTGCTTATTTTAGCCTTTTTTTCCCCCCAAAGCATAACATGTTAGGTAATGACACAAAACCTGACATAAACAGGACTAGGTGGTGACTCACTAAACATTCCAAAGATTATCAGCACACTTTATGGTCTCCTAGTGTTCTGTACTGCAGTGCCACTCCCTATTTACGTTGGCTTTGGCTGACACATGAAAGAGAGCAGGGTTCATTTATCAAGCCACAGACTCCGGGCAAAAATGCGAAAGCAATGCAATTTGTAGGTGACATCACAGATAACCTTTTAAAAGCCAGTTTTGAATGCAGATTACATTAACAACCCACCAACCAGGCACAGAAGTCCACAACCAAATTTTCACTTGGGACTAATTAAGCTCAGAATGAAATTTAGAAAAGTGTCTGGACTTTTTCCATGATCTCCCAGCTGGGAGATCTGGCTCTAGGGTGAGAAAATGACAATCAAATGGGGCCAAAGGTAGGTAATCTGGGTTGCCTCCTAGTGCTGCAAGTACTTAGTTTTTCCTTGTGCACTCCATCTGGAATTCCCACTCCGTGTTCACCCTTCTCCAGGTCTAGCTTGAGCCTGCATCTCAATACATTTCATTCATACAGTGGATTAAACATAAACAAGTGTGAAACTGAGCACAATTCTTTTTCCAAATCCCTCATGGTCAGTCATCAACATCTTTTTTCCTGATATTTTGAGGGGGATGGATCTGCATATGTGTGTTTAGGTTTTCTTTAAAAAAAAAAGAATGAGTATGTTTAGTCTACAGAAGAGAAAGTTGAGAGGGGACATGATAGCCATGTTTAAATATTTGAAAGGATGTCATATTGATGAAGAAACAGGTGTTACTCTGATTTCTGGGGGTCCTGGGAGGGACATCTAAATGTGCTCAAACAATGGGGAGGGAATTACCACAGAGCACAAGTTTGCAATGCGAGAGGCAGGGTAACGTAGCGAGATCTTGAACTCTATGTCTACGGGGTCAGGCCGAGTCAATGATAAAGCAGATGTTGAAATAATAATAATTGTTTTATTGAAACACAATCAAACACGTGTATACAACACACTCACACAAGGAACTATAGAAATAAAGGTAGGAGTGGGATAGAGGGATTTTGAGAGGAGGTTTGTTATGGGAAATACTATACCTGTCCTGAAGCCCGGTAAAGCAAAAAAGCTGGGGAGTGTGGATTCTCAGCACGTGGGGCTGAGGGGAAGGCTCGCTAGACAAAGCGACAGCAAGGCAGGATGGAAGCCAAGAGCGATCCGAGGAAGCGCTCAAAGTCAGGGGTTCCTATAGGGAAAATTATGGCCACCGGCTAGTCTGTACTTGGGGAAAACAATGAGTTTTGGGCTGGAGACAAAGCCTCCGAAAGCTCAGTACTTTAGATGATTGAGTTATAGCCAGATTGTCAATAGAGTAGCCAGTATGCAAATGCAGAGTGCTTGAGAGTTGTATAGTCCACTCATCAAGCTGCCTGCGCGGGGCAGGGGATCTTTTTGTAAGTGGCGTGCATACATAATGTGGTACTTGCCTTGAGGTCTCCTGAAGCTGCATTCGGCAATGACCGGCCTGCCTAGGTCAGGATGTGAATGGTTCGGCTATTGTCGGCCACACCTGTATGCGTGCTTGTCCGGGGGCCTCGCAAGCACGTGGAGAGGAATGGGTACGGAAGGCCCAATTATTGATATCAAACTGATATCTTAATATCCCACAAGGTCGGGCTAGAAACAGCGGTAACACAGTTTTCCACTGCTCCAGAGACTAGGACAAGGAGCAGTGGATTCAAACTACAAGAAAAGAAAGTCCACCTGAACCTCACAAAGAACTTCCTGATGGTCAGAGTTGTCCAGCAGTGGAATATGCTGCTTCAGAATGTGGTGGAGTCTCCTTCTTTGGCGGGTTTTAAACAGAGGCTGGATGGCCATCTGTTGGGAGCACTTTGATGTGTGTTCCTGCATGGCAGGGAGTTGGACTAGATGGCTCCTGTGGTCTCTTTCATCGCTATTATTCTATGATCCTATGTTTCTGACAACTCCTAGAAACCCTAGCCAATGTGGCTGAATGGCTAAGGATCCTGGAAGCTGTAATCCAAAACATCAGGAGGGGCACAAGGCTGCCTACCTCTACAGAGGGAACCTGAAGATTTAAATCTGACATTTAAATATAAATATATTTTTTTAAATGTTATTTTAGAGAAAAATATTTTTTACAATGTTATTTAAATTTTCTGGCATTATAAAAACTGTTTTATTTTCTTTGGTATCCTTCCTTTCTTGCAGTGGAGGACCCAAGGCAGCTGACAACATGACTTAAATAAAATAGAGCTATTGTTTTTGTTGTTGTTGTTGGCATGTGCTTCAAGTTGACTCCAATTTGTGGTGAAACCATCATAGCATTCAGTGTTGGATACTGTTCACATAGTGAGATGTACAAACCAAAACATGAGAGCCAGCATGGTATTGTGGTTTGGATATTAGTCTATGAGTCTGGAACCCAGAGTTTGACTCCCCACTCAGGCATGGAAACCCAGTGGGTAACCTTGGGCAGGTCACATTCTCTCAGCCTCAGAGGGAGGCAAAGGCAACCCCCCTCAACAAATCTTGCAAAAAAAAAAACATGAAAAAAATGTCATAAGTTGGAAATGACTTGAAGGCACACAACGACAAGAATAACAAAAACAAACGAAAAAAGCACTAGACCCACTGATGAGGAGACAGTTGATAGGAATTCATCTTTTAGTTTATAATTGAATAGCAATGATTGCCAGCACTCCTGACCTCTCTGTATCTGGAAGTGCTCTCCAATTCACCATGGACATTGACTGCTTATTGCAGAAGTTTGCTGTTTGCTTATTCCTATTTCCTGTCAAAATGTATAGTTCCTTATTTATAATTGTGTATATACCTTCAAGTCACCTGACATCTTATGGAGGCCCCATAAATTTTATAGGTTTTTCTGAGGCAAGGAATACTCAGCAGTGGCTTTGTCAGTTCCTTAATACTCTGCATTTTGATAACCACTGATGGGAAATTATGACTCTCTGTGTCTTTCAGTATGTAACTAAAAGCTAATTTTCCAGGAGTGATTTATAGGAAAGTCTGGTTTAGGAACAAAAAACAGGCTCCTGCTGTCCTTCAGAAATTAGATAGCTTGGCAAGAGAATTTCGGACCGTCTCAGGAGCAGACTGCTTTACACTAGCGTTTGGCAATGAATCCAGTGTGTGTTGAAAATAGGACTGAAGCCTCGGCATCTCATCTCTCTGTGGTATGTGTCAGCTAGTTAGGAGGGCTGAAGGCAAATGAAGGCAAACTTATCTGATAGGAAAATGGGGGGGGGGGGGAGGTGATGTGATGAGAAGTGCTAGACTGCTACAAAGTGAAATACAATTGTTGTTAAAAACAAAAAGTTCAGTGGCATCTGTAAGAAGGTTTTTTGCACACAGTTATAGTACCATTATTCCACTTTAACTGAAATGGCTTCACCCTATGGAGTCTGGAATTTGCAGCTGAGGGAGGGGCATTTGCAATTCTCAGCCAGAAAGCTCCTCTAGCGCCTCTGGCCAAACTATAAACCACAAGATTCTTAGGATACCGCCATGGCAGTTGAAGCAGCATCATATTGCTAAAATTGTGTAATACGAAGGCATTATGCATACCCTTTCATGGACTGCAGCCCACTTCATCAAATGCATATAGAGGTTCCTGAGTAGGCAGAAGATTGCAGGAGTATTCATGCTGACCGCTAAACAAAATCCAAAATAGACGTTGATGTATCTTTTTTAGGGCAACCAGAAGGCACAAAAATGTTATGCTGGCTTTTGAGGCTCACTGACTTCCTCATCAGGCCAAAATGAATTTAATAAGAAAACAAAAAGTGACATTGCTGGAGTCACAAAAGCCTGCAGGTCCATATCTTTGGTTTTGGATGTTACAGCTAGAATGTTTTCATGGAGGGAAAGAGCGGAGTCTTCCACCCTCCAAGAGAGGTTAAGGAGCAGGGAGACAAGCACTGTGAAAGAAGGCCATACATTCCAGCCATAAAATCTCTTCCCTTGAAATCTATTCAGAACCTGTCCAGTGAAATCAAACAGCCCCTGTTTTGGCAGAGTTAGGAACCTGCTTATCACATGACGCTGTTATACCATTATTGTGGTATAACATTATTGTGATTTATCCCACCTTTACATCAGCCTCACTGCACAATATCATGGTTCTCCTGGTGTTGTTGTGCTGTGGAGTTTTCAGGCATTTGGTATATGTGCGCCTATGTGTGCGTGTGTGTGTGTATGTGTGCTGAAAATAATCGATTAAAGTTGCCCTTTCCCCCTATAGTTAAGTACCCAGTTTGAGTGAGAATGTCTCATTCCATTTTGTTGTGAGAGGACTGGATAGTGAGTGTAGTGTGAGTGCATCTGGTTGTCCTTCCCTTAGGATTCCCAAAGAAATCTTCAACAGAGATGTTTCAGACTACTTCCGGTAGATGGTCAGGGAGAGCAAGACTTCCCAAGAGAATATCTGTGGCCATTTCTCCACTACACTGTTACAGCGCTATTATTCCGCTTTCAACATCCTATGGAATCCTGGGGCTTGCAGTTTAGGGAGAGGCATTTAGAATTCTCATCCAGAGAGCTGTTTTGGCCTCAGTAAACTACAAACTCCAGAATTCCACAGGATGTTGAAAGTGGAATAACCACGCTGTAACAGTGGGGTGTGGAAATGGCCTGTGTTTCCTGTCCTGTTTTCTATGCAGTCTTGACTCCCTTTTTAGATGTTTTGTGATCATTATGATCATCATCGTGATCGTGATCATCATCGTCGTCATCGTCATCATCATGGTTTGCTGTTATTGTGCAATAACAATGGGATCCTGAACTGTTAACCTTTGGAAGTCGTGATTCAGATACCTTTATTGCACTGGGATGTTTTCCAAAAATCTCTTCTGTTTTCCTGCAATACCGATACACTACAGTATTACTCCCAGAGTGTTACTTTATATATATAATTGACTGAATTTCTGCTAACTGAATAGGGATAAGTGAATGATTGTCGGTGGAAATTCATAATCAGAAGCGAGAAAGGAAACAGAAGGGAAAAAATTTGGACAGAAAAAGATATCTAAGTTGTGGTCTTTAAATGAATTAAAAAATAGATGGTAATGCTGACATCCCTGCTTGGATGAACTGATGAATACATCTTGGTTGGCATTCTGTTAGTTGTACAGCACATGTATACATGAGTGTGGCTTACGTATGTGTATGTTTGTTTTTGGTCAAGCTGTAGCGAACTATATTCTAGCACTTTGTGGCTTATACAAAACCAGCCCTGGGAGCGGTTGCCACTGCTGTTGTTTATCAAGGGGGGCAAGAAGGAGGAAGAAGGAAGAGACAATTCAGAGAATAAAGATATGACTGGTCTGAGCTCTGAGGGGAAGGGAAAGGAGGGCATGTTCCATCATTGAGCATCCCCCCCCCCCAAGACCAGCTGCTTCTTCCTCATCTCAGTTATCTCCCCTTCTCTCCTCTCCCCATCAATAAGCAGCAGCAGCAGAGGCCCCATTCAGGGCTTGGCAGCTGCCAGGGCAGAGACAGGACCTGGAATACACACAGGTGGGGTGTTATGCTCTGTCTCCTTTGTGCAGGATCTCGGATTTACTGAAATAAAAAGCTTTCTTTTTCCCTCTGTTCAAGCTACAGGAGATAGTATGGAAGGTCTTGACGAATTCTAGTTCAGCAGTTTCTTTTGTTGCTCGGTTTGGAGCACTCCTGATCTCATCAACTCATCTGCCCAGAGCTGAAAGCCTTCTCCTTGGACCTTCTAACCTCAGTGTTTGTGCTTTCTTACCTTTCCTCAGTTGTGGGTGATGACTCTCTGCTCAGAAACTCCACTAGCTACCTTCAGCTCCATCTGTTTGTATTGTTTGAATCCATATAAAAATGTTTATTATTTTTTCTGCATAATAATACAATCATGGGAGTATTAAGATTTATTGAAAAATCTTCTCAGAGTTCATTTGGTAATCACAGCCATTTATCTGTTTTCCTCGTTCTCTTTTATTTTAGTAATGGTGTACAGTCAACTCTGATCTATATTTTCTGGAGGCTGAGTAGTGGCGAGTTGCTATATTTTTGTTCAATATCTTCTGGAAACAAATTCCTTGAAGCTATACATAAAGCATGTTGTACACTTTTGATTAACCCAAAGAACTTCAGCTATAAAAAAAATGAATTAAAAGTTGGTTCTTTAAGTGTATCTCATCCATTATAACCAACAATTGCTGTTGATTTCTTAAAAACATTACCACTGATTAATTCGTATCAGTCAGATGCCTGGGGAACTGTTGTTTGAATGGCAGCTGAACTAACATTAATAGGAAATATTAAATTTGGAAATAAACTAACAATATGGCAGGTAATTCTCTTTCCTAAACAGATTTTTATAAATATGAATCTGATTTACCATTCAGCAATTTCTGATGTAGGGCCTCTTTCTAAGGTCAGCAATAGCCTTAATAACTGGGGCTGTTATGGGTGCGATACTGCAACATATAGATACAAACAGAATAGAATCTGCAAAAGCCTAGTTTCCAGTATTGCTTTCCAATGCTAGGGCATTTTACCACCTGGCCATAATCTTAAGAAAAGTTAACACCACTGTTTTACATATACAGAATGCTAGTAAAAATTTACAAGGGATAGAATCTTGTAGGGGATTTATGGATGTGTAAGCAGCATAGTTGCAGTGCTACACACTGAATTCTCCTACCCTCACTTACAAGGAAGCAGATGCAGTGATCGACAGAAGTCTTTGTCACTTGGGAAGAAGCTGACTGCTGTTTTGTTACCCTAAGAGGTGTGGGACATTGGGGTCCACCCACAATGCCAGTATCTCCTTAGAATTTGGGGAAATGATAGCTCAAAGGAGGCCTGCAAGAGGAGGGTAATGGCAGGATCTTTTCATCTGTGTATACCAGTATTAACTGTAGAGAGGACTCCAGTTAAAGTTAAACAAAGAATTTTATTTGAATTGACAAACATATGAGAAATTAAACACTCTTAAGAACCATACAAGGCTGTCAGAAAGTGAGACGAGAAAGACTGGATAGCTTCGGATGGAAGGGGTGATAGTTACCAGTCTTGAAAAAGGAGGTCATCAGTCAAATAGGTAGAGCTGATGCTATAGTTATTCCTCCCATTCCAGTCTGATAAGGTTCCCTCTTATTTTAAATGCTAGGGGGGGGAAAGGGCAGTACTGTCTTATCAGCGTGATATTTCACAGCTCTACAGGGATCTTCTGTAAAATAAACTGTGGAATAAGCACCCAAATGAACTGCAATGTGGATGCAGAAGGACCGTCCAAACTGTCTTTTACAATCATGATAACCTTCCTTAGTTTGTATGGGGTGTGGGACTCTCCTTTAGTCATTCCTTTTAGGAAAATAATTTCAATATTTAATAAATGAACATTTGTCATAGCCTCTCAGGCAACTATGACCTGATGACGTCACACTTCCCTAACCCCAGACAGCCTGTGGTCTGGGGGTGGGGAGGAGCAATCATGTTACTGATGCAAGAAAGTGCACTCCTACATAGGCGCAAGGTGTCCCTTACTCCACTTTGTAGTCCCCATATCCCTGAGCATCAGAAAGTCACAGAAACAGCTTTATTTCATTAGGATGAGAAACTGATGGAGACTGATGGGTTTCTTTTGCAGCAAATGGTCCATTCCAACATCTGCAGGCTAAGCAGAGCACATGGGCGCAGGTAGTGTAAGTTCCAAAGAAAGCAACATCAGTTCAGCACCTCAGTATGTTAACAAGCTGCTTCTGCCAGATAGAAATGTCTTGGCAACCATTTCCAGCAAGATCTACACTTAAACACTGTTCTCTCTCTTTCTCTCTCTCTCTCTCTTCTTTCAACGTTCAAACTGCAAATATTTAAGCCCTCACCCAAGCCGACATAGTCATGGTATTACACAAATTCCAGAAGCTTAGCGTAATCGCTGGCCAGGAAAGGCCATTATTCAGTATCCTATTGTCTACACCAAGTGCCAGAATATACAGAGACTTAGAGAGAAAGGTGGGGTTGGCGGATAGGAGAGGAGGCATTTTGCATAATCAAAGACATTAGATTGAATCCGAACAAAGCTATTTGCCCTTAGATGCTGGTGAAATCAATGGGACATTGGGCATGACTAACTTGTCCTATTGGGTCATAACTGTATCCTATTGATTTCAATGCAACCTAAGTTAAGCTAATTAGTCTGGATCTACCTCTGTCTTGCAATGCTTGGCTATCTTCACATTATCTCCTGTTTTATTACTGCTGCTGTTTTTCCTTCTTCCTCTTCTTCTTCCTCCTCCTGTATTATTTCTTCAATAAAACCTATTCCTACATCTATGTTAGCAGGGTTGTTATTAAGAAATATAGCTGAGGACAAGGCTTAAGGAACAGTTTGTGGGGCTTCAACCCCCCCCCCATTTTTTTGGTAAAATGGTGTATCCCTGCTTTCTCAAATCTTTTACTGTGACCTTGATGTGACACCGAACAGACATATTCATCCTTATATCCCCACAGTCAAATGAAACGATATATTTAGTACATTTTTAGAAGAGTTGCTCCTTCAAGTGGTAGAAGACAACTATTTTTCATAGCAAGTGTTTTTCTTCAACAAAATATCCTGCCTTTAGCATGCTCAGTTTTCTGATTGGCCTTGAAAGGTAATGAAGGGCTTAACTTGGACTGATATCTGATTGTCACAGCAAATATAATTAATGAAATCCCATCTGTAGAAGAAAAAGAGTTTTAAATGGAAGAAATACACATTTATCCTTAATGTCTTGTTTGGCTCTTTTTCTGGCCTTCCTAGTTAGGCTTAAACGAACAGACAATATGTTCCTGCTTTGAAAGGATAAGTATAAGTATAAGTACATGAGTATTTTTGTTCCCTGATGTTTCTTCCTTGGGAAAGAGATCACCACTGTCCCTGGGGCTCATGCTACCATTTGGCCAAGTGACAAGATAGCTTCAAGAATCCTGTATTGGGGGTGGGTGCTGGCTTGGCACAAGTTGAAATAGCTGCTTAGTTTTCTTGCTCTGGGAAACACCCAAGGTGTTTAGCATCTCAGCCCTGCAAAGTGAGCAGCAAACTTAATACTTTTTGCTGGTTTATTTTGGGGAATGACTCAAACAGCACCTGGGAATGTGAACAACACTCTTACTAGCTATTTCCCACCTAAAGAGTCCACTGACACTGAGCTCTCTTCACAAGTGGAGGAAGAAAATAGGATGTATGACAGCTCAGGAAACAACAAAGCTGCAGTGGGAACAACAGATCCTAAAATTATTTATGTGAAATTATTCACATAATGATTTACGTGAAATCATTAAAGAGCAAAGGACAGACATTTTTTTTAAAAAAAAGAATGATATTTTAGTCCCTAAATTTAAAAACTTACGGCCAGCATTTCCAAAAATAGAAATCACAGCATTGGAAGTGGATCTGAGGCTGGCAAAACACTTGGGGCACACACATAGCTTGCCAAATGCAAAACCCAAGTCGCAATTACAAGACAGAGCAAGAGATGTGATTGTATAATTTGCAAGCTATCCTAGTAAAATACAAGTTTTAAAAATGCTCACTGCTTTGCTTAATCTATAATATGAAGATGTGGACATACAAGTATGCCAGGACATCTCTGCTGATACTCTTAAATGCCACAAAGAATTTCATCTGTTCACTCAGCAGCTTCGTAAAGAAGGCATTCACTATCAATGGAGACTTCCCTTCAAAATCATAATAGATAAGGATGGAAAAACCTTGAAAGACAATAACAATATGCAAAGGCTTAAATATTTCATCTCCAAAAGAGTTTGAAGAGATGTTAGCATGCAAACCCCATGAGGCAAGTGGCATCAAGGAATGTGACCCCAGATGGGAACCAGCTTCAATGAAAAAGAAGAGGAAGGGTGTCTAATTGCAGCCACTTTCTTACTCCTGTGTTGGGTAATCCTGGGATGCTGAAAATGGTTGTGTGCCTTTCCATTGCCAGATTTAATTCAGTCCTCCCACCATCCCCTGAGGACAGCTGACCAGTATGTCTGGTAATAGGACCTCCAGTAACTGGTTAGGTTCCCTAACTTGGGGCTATCTTCTTGGTTATAGTCATTGGTGGACATGTTTGTCATTATGATATGTCATTAAATGTTAATGGGCAGGGTTCCCCACAAAAGAGATGAAAAGTATTATAGTTAATTAAATCTAACCACCCAGACTTTACCCTATTGCAGGAGACTCACAGGCCATTTCCACACTAGCCTGTTATAGCGCGATGATTCCACTTTCAACATCCTCTGGAATCCTGGGGTTTGCAGTTTCGGGGCCCTCCTGAAACTGCAAACCCCAGGATTCCAGAGGATGTTGAAAGTGGAATCATCACGCTATAACAGGCTAGTGTGGAAATGGCCACAGGCACAGAACCAGAATGTATGATCTCATAGTTGCTTGTGAAAATAGTTCTGCACAGATGGATCATCTAAGACAAGAAGAACAGCAACCCTTCTGGCTGCAGGCTTACCTTTTGAAGATACTGGGACCCTTCAGAATGCAGATGGGTGATTTCTATGTGCGAAGGGCATCCTACCAGGCCAGATTCTCATAATTTGTTCCTATTATGATCCTACACAAGGTCAAAAATGGTTTATACTTGTATGTTCTTTCAGCTAGATAATTTTGCAGAGGGGGAATTGTTGCTGGGGGATGATTCTAACATGATGGTAGATATCAGGCAAGACAGAACAACAGCATAAACAGCCCAAGTTAAGCAGCAGTCTATGCGGGCTAATCTCTCATCATTTGGTTGATGTCTGAAGGGAGGAATACTTGTTTCATAGAGATTATACTTATTTCTCAGCAAGATTTAATTCATACTCCCCAACAGACCATGTTTGGCCTCTCCCTCTATATGCACAGAGGTGGAGAAAATTTCCATAGGAGTGCCCTGGATATCAAACCATGCTCCTCTCTTACTAAATTGGATATGGAGTAGTGCAGGGTACAGAGCACATATGTGGAGACTAAACATAATCTTGTTAGCAACCTAATTACTTATCTCCAGGATTAGCACAGATATCAACAATTACTTCAAAGATAATGCTCACCCAGATATACATAATGGCATGAAGTAAGATACATTAAAGCTTTTAGTTTTAGATGTGAATCTGTATATTTAAAAAAAAAAACAGAGAAAAAAGAGACTAGAATTAATAACTCAAATTGACCCCCTATTCAGACAGCATAAAAACAGTAAAAATGCTAAACTAGCCTCTGAGCTCTCTTCTTTATCAATCAAACCAGTCAGCAAGGAACACAGAGAGATGTTAAACAGCCCAGTTACTCTGGAAAAAGTCAATACTGCAATTAAAAGATTTAAAAATGGCAAGTCCCCCGACCCTGATGGGTTTGGTGGTGAATTTTGCAAGGTGTTTCAAATTTTAACTCCTCACTTGACTGTGGTGTTCAGTGATACATTGGAAGGAAGATGCATCTTCCACTCATGGAACTTGGCACAAATTATAGTAATCTTGAAGCCTCAAGGTGACCCACTATAGCCTAATTTCCTTACTAAATATATACTGTAAACTGCTTGCATCAATAACGGCAGAGAAGTTAAAGGTTCTATCTCAGAATACACATCCACAGATCAGTTTGGCTTTGTGCTGGGCACACAAAAATCAGGCTGTGTACAATGAGTTTATGATATAATTAATCAGGCAACGATTACTGTCATTATTACCCCTAAACACCATGAAGGCATTCAATAGTTTGGAATTGAGTTTTTTGTTGAAATTACTAAATCAAACAAGGATTTGGATCTAAATTTGTGAATGTAATTCAAAATTTATATGCAAAGGCAATTGTACATGTCAATAATTTAGACTCTTTCCCAATTCATTTCTTAAGAGATACTCATCCGAGTTGCCCTCTGTCTCAATTTTTAATTATAATTGCCCTGGAACCATTTGCTGAGATCCCTAAGAACTGTCTGCACATCAAAGGTTTCAAATTTGGTGAGAAGAAGCATCTAGTTAACATATATGGAGATGTCATAAGGGTTTTTTTAATGAACCCAGCTACTGCTTTGTTCCCGTTTTAAAAAAGAGTTCTTAATACCTATGGATTGCATTCTGGTTTCACATTCTCATTTGCTTTGGGTTAACTTGCCTTCAGAGGTACAATTTGAAATAAAAAAGCAATCTAACTTATTGCTGGAATTTTCCTGCTTTAAACATCCAGGAATATTAATAACTAAAGACCAGCTGCAACCAGCAGTGAGGAACTATAAACCTCCCAGTAGATGGTTGAAGAAAATCTCATTAAATGGAAACAATTTTATCCTTGCCAGGTAAATTGGCTTTGGTTTAAGTGTTTATCTTCCCAAAATTAATTTTTCTGATCTAGATGCTCCCATTGCCCCTAGATTAAAACAATTAAAAATACAGCAGAAGCAAATAGAAAACTTCATGAGTGGTCAAAAGAAACTAAGATTTATTAATTCAATACAGTATACACAATCTATTGAAGGTGGCTTAGCCATCCCCAGTTTGGCTCTCTATTTTGAGGCATTTCAGTTAAAACAAGCAGTTCTTTTATTAAATCTAAGAATTACCTGCAGTGGACCCATATGGAACTGGGTTTTGGTCTATTTTCTTTCAAGTTAAACGAGATAGCCTTGAGCAGAGCATAGAATCCCTTTCTAAAAGAAACTTTAGTTGATTAGAAATGATGGACAAATATGTAATAGGCTGACCAATTTCTATACAACCATTTCCTACTCACTGCGAATTCCCTCGTATTTTTTACATATACACATTCTTAGGAAATCTTCTTAGGAAGATTAGGAAATCCAGTTTTTGGATTATTAGTGATTTAATTAATAATTGTGCATCCATGCATTCTAATGATATTCAAAACAAATTAAGCTTTCATGGATACAATTATTCCAAATAAGTTCATTTGCAAATACATGCATTAGGCACTATGGGCTCCAAAGCCACTCAGTTCAAAAATATTTGTGTAAAATGTGGTGACCAATCTAAGGCAAAGCTCTCCAAACTTTTCATGTTGGTGCCACACTTTTTAGAGATGCATCATTTTGCGACACAGTAATTCAGTTTTACCAGCAAACTGGAGGCTACACTAACCCCTTGTAAGAGATACGGACATGTACATAAATTGGAATAACAAAATGTATGGGGACACAACACATCTCATGAAAACCTTTCATATATTTTTTAAAAATACCTGATTTATAAATGATAACATAGCTTTCCGAGATTGTTGGTGACACAACTACACACTTCAGGTGACACACTAATGTGTCGTGGCACACTGTTTGGAAAGCCCTGATCTGAGGGAATGGCTTTATCAGATTATAGTGCACATAAAGTTTGGCAAACTAAATGGTGCAAAATTTGCTTGGGAAACAGATCTTGGCATTAAAATCACTGATGAGCAATGGCTCAAAATTTGGTCCTCTTTCTCCTACTGCTCCATCCTCTTCAGCAACAAAGAGAATACATTAAAATGAGTTCATAGATGACACTGAAGTCCAGACAAAATTGCAAAGATCACACCTGATGTTTCTCCCTTATGTTGGAGGGAATGTGGCAAAAGAAGCACTTTAAAACACTTTTGGTTTGAATGCCCTAAAGTTAACAAATTTTGACATGAGGTCCTGCAACTGATTATCAATGTAACAAATCAAAACATTATATGGTGTACTGCCTTATTCCTCCTATACATCTTCTAGGGTGGAAATGTAAACTTGTAGCAGAGGGAGTTAATATCCTTTTTACTCTCTGTGACATGCATGGAAATATCCCAGCTTCGGAAGATGCTAATAACTTGTCCATGAATTCTTGTCAATTGCATTGGCTGAGAAACTCATCCACAATGTAAAGCAAGCCAGAGACAAAAGACAATTCTGAACAAATATGGTTTAACTTTATTGTATATGCCAACAAGGAAGTCTTTCTATGGGGTCCTGTGCCCATTTTGGAGAAATCCTTTTTGAATGGGAACATGCAGTCCCCTGATACTGTAACGTGTGATCAAGTGTTTTTCTTTGTTTGCTTTGTTGAGATTTGGTTGTTAAACGGAAGTGGCTATTTTCTTTAATGTAAACCACAAAAGAGAATTTAATTAAGTAATTTAAGCAACTGTGCAGAAGTTACATCTTCATAAGTGGACTTATATGTGTGAGAATTAGAATTGGGCAATTTTATAACATCTTCATCCAGTAGAGGGCTTCTGCTACTACATAGCAGAGCCAGCAAAGTGACTTGTGCAATGGGACGGATGCACAACAGGACTGGATCTCATCAGGTACTCTTGCCAGTGTCCTATTCCACATCTTCACAAGTCACTAACAGGGTTTCTTAGTGCCTCTGCTACTTTGTTAATTATATGTAAAGTTATGTAAAGCAAAGGTGTTATAGGATTCCAATGGCGGTTTATTTGAAATATTTATGCCCTGCTCTGTAGCCCCAACCCCCCCAGGAGCAGATTAAAAATTGTTAGTTCAAAATTCCAAGCCCTCTTAACAAATTAAATGGAGAAAAGGATGGGTAGCTCAGAGAGGGAAAATTAAGTACAGTGGAGCTGTGCCTGGCTGATCTTCTCCTTCCTTTGTGACCAGAGTAGTGGCAGTGAAAGGTCAATGCCATGGTTCTCATCAGCAGCTGGTCCAGGCATGATGGAAATGTGTCTGCTATTCTTCTTCTCACTCTGAACCAAAAGGTGACAGGAAGGGTGGTAGTGATTGCATCCTGGCTTTTCCTCACGAATACTCTTCCCCACTCTGGGCTTCCTAGAACCGCTACCTCAAGTCTGGTGGAGTTGCAATGCCATCACCACTGCTGAAAGGAGGCTCAACAGGCAGTCCAGTCAATTTTGATGTACAGATGAATGAGGGGGCACGATTTTGTTCATTGTCACAAAATATCTTGGACTAGCCTTTAATGTCCCTGCAGTCTGAATGTCCCTCTGGCCTGAAATGCTGCAGTCTGTGGAGTTAGGCAGTTGGGAGACACACACAGCCATCAAACACCTAGACCAACAGTCTTCTTCCTCGCCCTTTTTATGGCCCAGGGAAATATGAAATCCCAGGTATGCTGAAAGATGATGAAGCTTTGTCTGCCAAGTGCTGCTGATGTCAAAAATAGATAGGTCCGCAGCTTAGAAAAGTAAGTTTTGGGGGATTACAGCTCCCAGAATCCCTGAGCTTGTGGGCCTAAATTTCTCAGCACATCAAAAGAACATATCATTCTAATATTTCGGATGTATTATACTTTTTTTTACTGAAAACATCCAAGTTCAAATATATGTTATTATAGTATATGCACAGCAATCTGTAATGTTAATTTCAGTTAATTCCTACTGAGAAATTGCAAAAAGCACCACAAAAGAAAAACTATACACCACTCACTGTGTCATGCCAAAGACACCAATCCTGTGTGTTTACATGAAAGATTAAGTCTTACTGAAGTCAATAGAACTTACTTCTAAGAAGTCTGTCTGTTCACTGCCCTAATTGTGGACTACTCTGTAATCTTGAAAACTACTTGCTCTGGTGGAAAACTGTGGATGTTGGTAGACCTGTTCCAGAAGTAAGCTGGGGTGCAACTTAGCTGCATCAGACCACATTGTGAGTAATTTATAGCTGGCAATTTCCCTTCACACTTTCCATGTTATCTTTTGTTTATTGTGGCACCAGTTTCCTGTGTTGCTACACAGGAAATATTGCACAAATTAGACATTAACCAATTGTATATTTCTGAGGGTCTGCATAGTTAAAGGAACTATGCCTGAACAAAGACAGGACATAATCCAAAGTTCAGAATTCTTATGTTTCCTTAAGAGAAATGTACAAAGCAATCCTATGTGTGTCTTTTCTGAAGTAAATCTAGTTGTGCATTCTCTCAGGTTGTGGGTTGGAATTTTGTTTTGTTCTGTTTTATTCTTATTTTAAGATGATAAACAGCAACATGGTCAGCTAAGTAATACAAACATTAATACAAAGTAAATCCAGTTGTGCATCCTCTCAGATAACCAGTTGTGGGTTGGAATTTTCTTTTGTTTTGTTTTAATTCTTATTTTAAGATGACAAACAGCAGCAGCAAACAGCAATAATTACACAAAGTGACTTTAATAACATAACCAGCTGTAAAAGATGAGGCCCAAAATAATTGCTGATGTGATGTGGATCACCTCGCAATTTATTCCTAAGACAAAAGGGGCTCAAACTATAGCAAACGTGTCTGTTTAAATTTCCCCTTTAGCCGTTTAGTCCTATGTGTGTCTTTTCTGAAGAAAACCTGATTGTGCATTCTTCCAGGTAACTGGTGTTAAGCTTTCAGCCTGAACTATGTGCTTAACTCTTTCTTAAGTAAAGAATATAAACTAGGTCATGTCTGCAATGTTTTTGACAACATTTCTAGAAACTGGCTAATATAACTACTTCCCTCTGTGTGTGTGTGTGTGTGTGTGTGTGTGTGAGAGAGAGAGAGATTTTATTCTACTCATCCCTTCCCTAGTATTGTAAAGATACAACCATTTTATGCTAAATGGCGTCCACTCAGGGGAAGTTAGTTGTTCTTAAGTCTCATTAAATTGAGTGAAACCTAAATCCAGTTCTCTCTGGACTGGGGCAAACACACGCATGCACACACACACTATTTTCTGATACCAAATTTCAATTATAGCTATTTAATATTCATTAGGTTGCAACTTTATACACAGAAAATTTAGCAGTAAACATTATACTAATCATTTTGCCTGAATCCTGTAAGTAATTCCAACCAGAGTTGACTCATTGGATCCATTTTTGATTAAGTCAATGGTTCTGCTCCAATTGGGACTAACAACAGAGTTCGGATCTAGGTCTCTGCTATAGAACATTCCTATGATTAAGCAAAGAAGGAGAAGTTTGTTTACCGGTGGCTATGTTACTGCCCTGGCTAGTCCGAGCTTTGGGGATATTAAAAGCTATCCTCTTGATATCACAATTCGGCTGCACTTCTCTATTCCTCTCCATGTGCTTGCAAGGCCACTGTGTACACAGGGTAACACCCAACTTATAGCAACCCTCAGGTGCGCCCATAATGGGATTTTTTTCGGCCAGATTTGTTCAGAGGGGGTTTGCCTTTCCCTTCCTCTGAGGATAAGAGAGCGTGACTTGCCCAAGATCATTCAGTGGGTTTCCATGGCTAAGTGAGGATTTGAACCCTGGTTTTCAGATCTGTGGTCCAGTGCTCAAATAATTATACCACATTGGCTCTCTACTCCGTACTGAACGCTTTAAAGGGGAAGTGCATTACAATTCATACACTAGGAAGATTCCTTAGGAAAAATTTATACCAAAATACACATAGATTTCTGCGGAGGAAGACAAAAAAACCTTGCAGATGAGTAGAAATTTGGCATGGGATAACATTTAGGTAAGATTGGATAAGAATGCCAGCTATCCAGGGAGGGAACTGGGTTCAGGGAAGGGTTTATGGGAGGCTTCTATCACATCCACCACCACCACCACCATCACCTCACCTTTTCCCTAAAACTAGAACTCAAGGTAGCTGTTACCCTGTGTACTGGGGGTCCCGGGAGGGACACCAAAACGTGCTCAACTAAAGTTGGGGAAAATTAGCTCAGAGCACTGCTAAGCATTACGAGAGGCAGGGTAACGCAGCGAGATCTTGAACCCTATGTCTATGGGATCGGGTCGAGTCAAGGAGCACACAAAAGTTGAAACAATAAATGATGTTTATTAAACACAAGCAAAACAGTGTATGCGACACACTCATACAAGATAACTAAAGGAAATAAAGGTTGGAGTGGTATAGAGGGATTTTTAGAGGAGTTGCTGGTTTGGGTGATACTTCACCTGTCCTGAAGCCCGGAAAAATAGAGAGCGAGGCTTGGGTGCATTGTAGTTGAGCACGTGGAGCTGAGGGGAGGCTCGCCAAGCAAAGCGGCAGCAAGGCGGGATGAAATTCGGGAGCTATCCGAGGAAGGTCTCGGAATCAAGGGTTTTTATAAGGAGAATTGTGACTGCAGGCTATGCCGTACTTGGGGGAAAACAATAGATTTGGAGTTGGAGACAAAGCCTCCGAAAGGTCAGATTCTGAATGATTGAGTTATCGTAGCGGTTCTCAATAGAGTAGCCAGTATGCAAATGCAGAGTACTTGGGTATTGTATAGGTTACCCATCAAGCTGCCAGCGCGGGGCAGAGGCTCTTTTGTAAGTTGCGTGCATACCTAATTAGAGTACTTGCCTGGAGGTCTTCTAAAGCAGAGAGTCAGCTATTTTCTGGCCTGCCTGTTTTGTTCAGGAATATTACGGCAA
Organism: Cyclura pinguis; assembly: GCA_030412105.1. Classification (NCBI taxonomy): domain Eukaryota; kingdom Metazoa; phylum Chordata; class Lepidosauria; order Squamata; family Iguanidae; genus Cyclura; species Cyclura pinguis. Next base: position 129,551,183 of record CM059599.1, read on the forward strand.
TTAACGGCCGAGCTTGTTTACGTGCTTGTCCGGTGGCCTCGCAAGCACGTGGAGAGGAATAGAGAAGTGCAGCCGAATTGTGATATCAAGAGGATATCTTTTAATATCCCCAAAGCTCGGACTAGCCAGGGCAGTAACATGGGAACGACATGAAGGCATAAAACAGCATTTTCAGACTAAACCATTTTTCAGACTAAACATTTACCACATTTTTAGAAGTGCTCCCTCAAGTGGTGATAGAGGTCTGTTTGTCATAGCACATGGTTTATCTCAGTTGCAAATCTCACATTTAACATGTGTTTTGATTGGCCATTGGTAAACCTTAGCTTTATTTTCAAATCTGATTGCTGAATCACACCTGATGGCTGAGTTAAAGCAAAACCAAACACAATGAGGCCTGAATTATATTGTTAATCCCCAACTAGAGTAGACTCACTGTGTCAGGGAGGTTCACCTATGAGTTCACTCACCATTCAGCAACTGGTTTCTAATTAGAAATCCCACTGTTGGAGAGAAAGTGGATCAATCTGAAGGTAGTTATGGTTCCTTTAACATATAACTTGAGATTCAGATTTCTTTGTCCTAGGCTTCAGGACCTAAAGATTTTTCTAGCCACATGGTTAAGCAATTTCAGGGCAATAAACCACTGTGCCAATGGTTGTTCCATACCCTCAAACTATTCCTATTTGTCAGGAAAAGTCCTGATTAATCCTCTGTTAACACACTTTTTCAGCTGTTCTTAAAATGTCCCAATTTCTCTCTCCCGCCCCACTTTCACCCTTTGTGCCAAGCTTACTTCCGTTGCTGCAAACCGTTCAAAGTCTAAATTAAAAGATGTTTGGTCTCAGTTAGCTCAGCGGTGTCGGGGGAGAGGAGTAGAGGGGGCAGAATCTTGTCCTTCCCAGTAGGCTCAGGTGAAAGCAAACTGCTACAGCCTTTCCTTGCTGGTGTGTTCTTTCTCATCTATAACTTTTGCTGTCTTGACCGCACTGTGATGTTGCTTGTCCACACATGTCCTAGTTTTCATCTGCAAAATGTTAGAGGGTATGTTACTAATAGACAAATGTGCTGCTCTATGAAAATGTGAACTCAGCCCATCAGTGATGATTACTCTAGTACAGATGGCAAGATCATGAATCCAGGGCTAAAGGTAAGGCAAATCCTTATCTCCTGCAAGGTTCCTCTCTCCCCGTACATATATTCTGGGTTGTTTTTGCTTGTAAACATGGACTGAATTTGAAGGTGGACGTTGATTCACAGATTTTCATCCCATAATAGTTGATTATGTAAAAACTGACCAGGTCCTGATTGTAAGCCCTGCTAACATTCCACACGCAAATCAGTTTAGCTCGCTCCAACATAGGCAAAACTGCCCTTTCAAATGAGAAGTGTCCTGTAGATACGCTTTTTAAATAGCCTTTAAGTAACTTGAAGACACACACACACACACACACACACACAGAGAACATAAAAATAAACCCAATATTGACTTGCTGAAGGCACAACAATTCCCCAACCTCATTTTATTTTTTGTACACACACACACACATATATACAGTTTGAGGTTTCAAATCCCTGGACACTCTTCCTAAAAAAATGTGATTTCTTCCCATGTAACGAGGTGGCCACAGAGTGCAGTTCTGTATCCACTGATAATTCAGCAGCTGAGGAACTCAGTAAAGGCTGCTCCAAACTTCTCAGCTGTTGACAGGCTTGACTTGCTGAGAACAGCGGTTAAATATAGCACGAGCGGAGCTCAGCTCAACAAAGTCATCGCTCTTAACAGGAGACCAGGAGAGGGGAAACACAATCTCAGGACTTCACTGCCAAAGCTTCTCACCACCGAGCAACAGTTGTGGGTGGGGGCAAGACAACAAGGAAAAAGATCTTCCAAACAAAAGCCTGGGTGAAACATAAGAGAAGAGTTTAAAGCACCTCCTGCTCCTTCTGACTGGCGTATCTCTGAACAGGAACTTTTCATTCCTCTTCTGCTCTGTTCTCTTATTTTCCTGCATGACTTCAGTCACTAGTCGATCTAGAAAGAAAGAACAGCCCCCATCAGTTTGGTTCTTCTGGGCCTGGCTTGGTCATGCAAGCTGAATTTCTGAAATCTTTCAAGAACACAGTCTCTTTGTAAAGGACATCTAGCTCCATTCTTACAGCTTTCAGGTAAGACTGCATTGCTTTCTCCCATTGATTTTTCCTGTAATATCATAATCAGAAGCATCATCTTTATTTATTTATTTTGGTCTTTTGCTTACGAATGTTTCTATTTTTTTCCTCCCTTACCTCTTTGCTTAATGTTCAGAGTGACACTTAAAAAGGAAGTAGAGGCTCTCTTTGGCTTTCATCCGCACAGGAAAATGTTCACATTCATCAGTCTATCTGTTGAACCAACAAGGTTAAAGGCAACGTTCTAAAAAATATAATTGGAATGGAGACAGAATGACAGGAGCTAGTATGCAAAGGAATGGAGGCAGAAATGAGATTTGTTTGTCTAAAACACATGCTATCAGAGAGCACATGAAGGCTTCTAGTTTCCTTATGTGGGGACTGATCCCACTGAACTTAGTGGGTCTTTCGTCTGAAGAGGGATGTATAGAGTTGCACCACCTAATTGTTTTTTTAAAGAATGTATGGGGCTAGCATCTCAGGAGCTGTAAAACTTTAATAACAAAGCCGGTCGGATAAGTCAGAGGTAATAGACATGCTGTAATATTTTGAATTAATTGTGTGAGTCTTGCCTGTTGTTTTATATTTTGCCATTCTATTTTTTGCATGTCTCTAGTCTACCTGGTACATCTCGTTCTGCCCAATTGACAATTGCCCTGGGTGCTTCTGTGGCATCAGGGATGTCAATCTTATTAAATCACAGTTTGAATGTTTACTTCAGATGAACAGCTCCATAACCCTGCTCTCCGGGCATTCACAAACAGGATATTTTGGAATACAGAAGTTATTGAATGCATCTCTTTAAGCACAGTTGTATCTTTGTGACAAACTGACAGTTCATTATTGGCCCCCTTGCTAGAACCCTATGTCTTAGTTGCTGGTTTAACAGAAATTCTCCAGTTGTAAAACCTTCCCCTGGAGGTAACCCCATTGATTTTCTGTAACTGTTTTCAACAATTGTTATCAACAATTGATAGGTTTCTGTAAAAATGTGTTTGTTAGAACTGGTTTTTTTTTTGCATTTTAGCATGTTTTTGTAAAATTCTCCATTTTACCAAGAAGCAGAATGTAAGTCCTTTATCTATATAAAACAGTGGTGTTTAGGATTTCAGCTTAAAGGGGATAAATTTGGTTATGGTAGTACAATCAAGATCCAGCATGATGTAGTGGCCTGAGTGATGGAATGCTACCCTGAAAACCAGGGTTCGATTCCCTACTCCGCCATGGGTGACCTTGGGTGCACCACATATTCTCAGCCCCAGAAAACCTGTGGTACGTTCACTTTAGAGTCACCATAAGTTGGAAATGACTTGAAGGCGCACAAGAAGAGTGCACAATACTGCCTAAATTCTAACTATAAAAGACTAGCAACAACAACTAGAAATATACAAATAAAAGCAGCACTCATAATGTGTTGGAAAGTGAGTTCTCTTAAGGCTGCAAGATCCGATAGTAAGCAAGGAATCTGACAATTCTCTAAAATACTTGGGGTTAGTATAGTGTATGTGCCTTCAAGTCACCTGTCAACTAATAGCGATCCCATGAAGTTCACACGGTTCTCTTAAATAAGGAATACTTAGAAGTGGTTTTGCGAGTTCCTTCCTCTGAAACATAGCCTACAGCGCCTGTTATTCTTTGGTGGCCTCCCGTCTAAGTATTAAACAGGGCTGACCCTACTTAGCTTCCCTTATCAGATTCAATCTGGTGCTTTTAGGGTATTTAGGCCACAAAACTGTACAGCTTACAACATTGTGCCTTTAACCCTGCCTCACACACATATAAGCTGGAATCCACCACATGCAAGTCAGTGGAAACGTCTTTAATTAAGCACCTGCTTTTACATCCTTGTAATTGTACAGCTTACAAGTACGTAAGAGCAGATGCTTAATTAAAGACCCTTCTACTGAGTTGCACATGATAAATTATTATTATTATTATTATTATAGGGATGCAAAGCCAAGTCTTCTGTCTTGTTCCTAATTCAGAAATGTTGCTCAGTAGCAGTCTTAGGAAAACGGAAATGCATTGCTTTAGTTAAATAGATAAAGAAATGAAATTACAAGCTTCCATTTCAATCATTACTGTGTCTAGTCTTATGATGCAATGATTAGCATAGTATATATTCAGAAGGAAGTACTATTAAGTCGGGTTGCTGAAGAGTAATAAACCTTGCTGATTAAACGCAGACAGGCTTACATCTAAGTTGATGTGCATGGGATTGCACTGGTACGTGCGCTGCAGTAAATGTGTTAACAATCAGTTATAGCTATTCCTTTTACTGTTGGCTACTACATGGTCTGACTTGATTTACAACTGCTACCAAAAGAATGAATGAAGAGAGCAGCAGAAGCATTGAAACACAAAGTATGAAAGAGTTCCAGAAAGGCAGGGAAAAGTATGTAAAAGATATTTTTGAAAGATATCTCAATTTCAAAAATCGCAACACAGATTTAACCTCAGCTGCAGTACCTAGCTGGCGTCCTAGGTTCCATTCCTGGGCATACATAGGATTTTCCATCTCTTTCTTATCTGTGCATGCAGTCTTCCCCTGCCCCTAGCAGGGACAATGATGTTATCTGTTCTTTCTTATCTTTTTTATTCCATCATTAGAAATAATCAACAGCCGTTCAAGGAACATAATTCTCGTGGTTCCGATGAAATAGCTATTTAAGATAGCTTGCACATTATCTAAGTAGTATTAGCCAGAGAGATCAATGTGGCAGTAATCTTGGTAATTACTACAGAGAAATGAATGGAAGACCCCTCCCCCAAAATTATATATTAAAAAAGGGCAACGCACTCTAATCTTAATGCATTATAATGGTAAATACAAAACAGGCAAAGGTTTAAATTGTTCTTCAATCACTTGTTCCATTAAATTTAATTACCTCCATCACTTTTCTATGATCTTCCCCACTCCCAAAATAATTTTTAAGAAGCATCAAGAAAAAGAATTGTACAATTAGCCTTCTAATTTAGTAGAAGAGGTTCTTTTCTCTGACCACAGTCGATGGAATTTTTTTTGGTATTGTCCGTGGCTTCACTTTAAGATTTGCAAGATAGCCATTTTGCTAAACATTTTTTTAAAAAAAGCAAGAAGCTCTGGAGTCTGTCCAAATGGAGCTAATCAGCTGATATCTGTAATAAATAAAATATTGTAATTACATAGGCCATTTCTGCACTAGATTGTTATAGTGCTATTATTCCACTTTCAACATCCTATGGAATCCTGGGGTTTGCAGCTTAGGGAGGGGCCAGCTGGCCCCTCCCTAAACTGCAAACCCCAGGATTCCATAGGATGTTGAAAGTGGAATAATAGCGCTATAACAGCCTAGTGCGGAAATGGCCATAGACATTTCCAGCGTTTTGTGTGTTTTCCTCTTTTCTCCTCTAGGCTAAAATAACCCAGTTGAACAGGTGTCAGAAATAGGAATTTAAGATTGTCTCAACAAAACTCTGAACTCTGTAATGCAGGATTTTCAACAGCTGGATTCAGAAAGACTGTTAATAGATTTGACTCTTTCTTTTAGAAGGCAAAGCAGGTTTACGGAGCCCTGAGGATGTGTTACAAAAATATAAAAATACAAAATTGTCTTCAGGGCTAAACACATCCTTTGCCTTATGTAGCTCTGTTATGTAGATTTTCATCCTGGGAAAAGACATAGTCCCAAAGAAATTTGTGTGCTGTTGTTTTTGCTCCCTCCCTCGCTGCATTCTTGGATGACTTCATAGAAGTCCCTAGAATAGGAATTATTTCCAAAACAAACAACAGGATCCTGCAAGCAGTGGCTTTTATGGCAATTGATACCTATCTTTGCTCTGTTTTTACAGGAAAAAATATGTTGCGACAACTTCCCACTTCACTTTCAGTTACTTGGAAGGGAGGCAAAGTACCCTTATTGTTAATATTACATACTGTGATTGAGGACATATGTTCTACAGAATTTCTTAGGAAACTTTCAGAATAGGAGTGGAAATTGCACAACCCTCTAGAAGTTGCTAGACTGCAACTCCCAGCAGCCCTAGCCAGTGCAGCCAACCATGAGAAATCCTGGGAGTTTCAGTCTAACAACATCTGGTGGGCTGAGCAATTCCCACCTATGTTCTTTAGATGAATAGTATTTGTGAGAGTCAGGTGCTCTGGGCACTGCTTCATGCTTGCCAGCCACAGACCAGGAGTCGGCAATGTGTTGCCCACCAGCAGTTGCTGGACTTCAGCTCCCACCAACCATAGTCATCATACACAGTGGTGAGGGATGAGGGCAATTGCAATTGAACATATGAAGGATCAGGTGCTCCCTGTTTCTGCTATACAGACGTTGTCTGCCTGTCCCCGTGTCTGATCACTGCTAGTCCAAAGGAGAGAACAGTATCATCAGAGGTGACACAGACCAAAAACATGTGCAAACTGCATTTGCTTCAACCCTTTTTACTCTTCTGTCTGCATTGCTTCTCCCCACCCAGTCTGAGGGCATATTTAGGTGTGGCAGGGGAAGTTTGTGATCAGGATTTGTTACTGCAGGTGTGGGCAACCTTGGGCCCTCCAAATGTTTTGGACTACAGCATGCATAATTCTTCACTGTTGGCCATGCTGGATGGGGCTGTTCAGAGCTGAAGTTTACAGCACTGCTGTAACTGAAAACATTAACTGAGGATTTAGAAATTTAGAACCAAGTAAGCACATCAAGATAAAGAGTTGTGGGCATGAATGATTTTCAATGTCTCACTTTCTACAGTGCTAGAAATTTGGGGACTGTAGAATATTTCATTTCGACGGGGGGCAGAATTCCTATTTGAGAGCAATGCCCTCATTTTGCCCCTGGTAGCTATACCCATGGTGATCAATCACTCTAGCAATGCGATTTGTTCTCCTGCTTCAGGGCTGTTTATTTTAGTATTTGATGGCTGAAAGATTTCTACCAAACGATTCCAAATTATTTTCAAAGCAGTTTACCATTCTGTCACCTCAGTCTCCTGCCTCTGCAGTCCAGTTTCAACAGTGACTAGTGCCTTATATACCCCCAGATTGTTCTGAGTTGGCAGGAATAGTTTGGATTAATGCTGTGTTGTCAACGTCTCACTCGCTTTTCAAATATCCCAGTTTCTCTCTCCTCATCCCACTTTCTCCTCTTGCCCTCAACTTAGCTCAGCTGCTGCAGACTGAATTCAGAATACAAAAGTAGTTTTGCATTCACTTAACTCAGCAGAAGGAAGAGGAGAGATGCGGCCAGAATACTGCCCATCCCACTAGATTCAGTCAAGAGCAAACTACTGCAGCCTCTCCCAGATTGGGTCTTCTGCCTCATTAATAATTGCTGTCTTGACCACACTCTGATATTGCTTGGCCCCAGGTGTCCTGGTTTTCAACTAAGACATTGTGGAGAATATGACCTTACTCCCCTGATTTGTTCATGGCTTGATATCCAGTGCTCCCCCAAGCAAATCAAAAGGGCCTGATCATGACATCATGAGATCAGAAGGGAAGTGTACAAAGAAAAAAAATGGGATGGGTACTCCTTTGGCTTCCTGTATTCTTTTCACCCATGTCAGTTTGTATCAGGGAGGCTATTCACCCGGACATCAGGGAGCTGCCTATGTAGCAGTCATCCTGGCCTAATGAAGACACATTCCAAAAGCACACAGAGGAACTCGTATGCCCTTGTCCTGGCTCCTCAGCAACTGTTTGCACCTGCTTACAAATGCCTGCCTCACCATTTTAGACAGTAGAATGCATGGCATTGGGGAGGCCAGTGCTGCCAAAAGTCCGGTAACTAGGGGGCATCTTCCCTCTGAAGAGCTGGTGCTTAAATACTTGAGGAACTTCTAAGCCTTCCCTTCTCAAAGAATAAAAATAGCAGCATTTGTCACTCATGATAGCTCCAAATGCTGGATGCGTTTTCCATGTGGTTCCTCTTTTATGTTCAGTCTTCCGGTCCTCTGTTTCTTACAGCCTTCCCATTTAAGATGCCTTCATTTCTCTTTCAGTGCTTCTGATAATTTTGTCTTGTATCTCAGGGCATTTTTAAAGATATTATTACTGGATGTCCATTCTCCTCTTTACAAGGTTTGTGAGGGGGCCTTTCTCCACTACGTGCAATTCTGACACTCAGATTGTGTTGAAAGTGGTTGTATTTTTTTTTTAAAAAAGGAGATAAATATAGAGATGCAAATATATTTAACCACATAGATGTCCTAGCCATTTTTCTTCCTCTGCCCATCACTGGAATATATCTGCATTAGAAAGAAGAAAAATCCCTAGAACTTTTATCAAAACTTGGACAAATTGGTTAAAAACCAAAACTGACCTGGGATTATAAAAGATCTGTATTTGAGGATTTTTTTTTAGTTTTTGGTTTGCAGTAAAATGTAGGTGATATTACAACAAGATTCACTGATTTAAATTGTCTCCATTGGGCATCCATATGCCAGGACTGAGCATCCATTTGGACCTTGAACTATTACCTAGAACTGCTGTGCTGTAGCAAATTCCAGCTGCCATTTCAGGCTCCTTTCCATTTCCTTGGAAATAGCACTATATATTTGTTCTCATTTGTCTGCTACCTGAGATGTTCTCCCAAAACCAGGTGCCCTTTGCATGTGTTGGACTGACTCCCACTGGGCTGAGAGCATGGCTGTGCTAGCTGGCAATGGTGGGAAATGTAGTCTGAGAGCTCTGGAAGGCACTGAGCTGGGAAAGCTCACTTGAACTGGTTGATTCTCTTCCTGAAACAAGCATCATCTTTTGGTAACATAAAATATCAATAGTTTCAACTATGCTGGGGTTTGGTTTTTCAAATAATCCCAGTAAAACTAAATAAATCTAGCTAATTCTAGATTTTCTGTAACATTGGTGTTTAAATGGCACAAACTAGCCAAGTTTTCCTGTACTTGAGTGTAACTCAAATCCAGATGAAATTAGTTGCACTCAAACACTACATGATACTAAGTGGGAATGAATTTAGTCATAACTAATTTGTTTCAATGATCTTTATTGGATTTAAGTGCAACTAAGGCCATTTCTGCACTAGATCATTACAGTGCCATTATTCCACTTTCAACATCCTATGGAATCCTGCAAACCCCAGGATTCCATAGGATAATGAAAGTGGAATAATGGCACTGTAACGGTCTAGTGCGGAAGTGGCTTAAAGTTTCCAACTCTGTTTCTATTCAGTTAAGTATTGAACACAGTGGGACTTACTTCTGATAAGAAAGGAACTACCAAGAAATAACTACAGACCCTAAGATTCCTTGTGATGCAGATTTGACAGTTAAAGTGGCATCATAGAGATATAATTATGTACTGTGAAAAGACCTAAAGTCTCCCCACTGTTTGTCACTAATTGAGACTGGGCATGAATTATGCAAAGAAAGATGTGGAAGAACAGCCGAAAAAAATGCAAATTCTTTCTGAAATGGAAGAGAAAGATTTCATTGCTACATTTAGTATATTTATAGGTGTGTTATAAATTAATTAGGACTTTTAATTATTCTTGTGGTGGTGGTGTTCTAAAAATACACTAACCTTTCCATGAGTACTTCAGAACTCAGATAAAGCAACAGATAAATAAGGGATGGCAGCGAGCAGAAGAACAACACAACATTTGCAAAAGGGCAGGGAATAAATTAGTTTATAAGACCTCTATGAAATAAATAGAAACTCTTCCTTCCAGCAATTTCACCAGCAAAGATGGAAAGCAGACCCCAGCCACTGACAAGAGGTCAAACAACTGCCTTGCCATTCTCCTTCTGTATCCTAGTGAAAATTCTCACACAGCTGACTGTCCATGCTGACTAGAGGGTTCTGGAAGCTGTAGATATTTCTAACTCTCATTATGGAAACGAAAGACATGAGCACAAATCTGAAGACAAGGACAGCTTGGAAGAATATAAACCGTCGCCACCTTGCAAGGAAAGTCAGAAAATAACTGCTAGCCACTCTTTGACTCAACAGGTCATTTGGTATGTAAAGGTGAAAGAAATTGTATTTTCTCTCTAAGGTTAGGCAGAGAAGTATTTATCTGCAGAATCTACATATCTTAAAGCAGCATGTAGCTAGAAGGATAATATGGCAGGACAGTTTGGAGGCATCCTGTGGCCTTAAGACTCCGTGGCTGTGGTTATGGGGATATTGAAACACTGGTCCTTGTGATTTTTTAACAGTAGATTTCATCAACAGGTTAGGCAGGTGTTGATCCATTCAATATTGGTAAACCTTTCAGGCTGTTCTGATGTGTTGTTACTTTCACTATATTTGAAAGGAAGAAATACTAAAATCACCCAGAACATCATATAACGTTTCTTAATGTGTTTTTGCAAACTGGACCAAAATTGTTATCATTCATCCTGTCTTTTGTCCCAAACTGCAACTTAAGGCATCTTACAGAAGTTAAAACACAGATAAGCTGTTACTTCTGTTAATTTGTATACCTTTGATCTACTGCTATCATGACCAGATATTATGTAAGTTCTCTGTTCCTTCTGTATATGGAACGTGGTCAGTGGACTAATAAACCCACCGCCATATTCTTCTGTCTGCCGGCCCCCACCTCTTGCCCTCACCCTCAGTCTCTCCCCTCTTCTTTTCCTCAATGTTCAGATAGCTGTCATAGCCAGTGTCCTATCTAAATATGTTAAGAAGAACACTTGGTAAAAATCCCTGGAGAACATTTCCTCCATGTATCTTGTTTCTCTTTCATACAAGCAGAGGGAGAGTTGTTTCCTTTGTTTACATTTTTTGAAAAGCTTCAGAACTTGCTTCAGGACAGAAAACTGGCAGGGAAAAGTACCCAGACAAATGCACACAGAGAGATGCTCTGCACTTTGTTTGGAATCCACTGCACTAATGCAGGAGAGTTTCAAACAAGAAGCGTCATGAACTTCAGCAAAACTCAAACCATTCAAAGGGATAGAAGCAGAGTTAGACAGTGTCTATAGGATGTTTTCTTTCATTTGTCACAGGGCATGTCAGAGACAAGCTGCATGTTATGTGACAATTATCATGAAAAGTAGGTCCACTATGACTTAGGAACACTCTATTGCAGCCAGGAGGGATGGTGGGACAATTTCTATCCTACAGGCATAATCTACCCCTACGGAAATTGGGAATATGGCCTGCCGGAGGCTTCAGAAACCCCTGTCACCAAAGCCCACCCGCCTTCGGGAAGAATCTCTCATGTACCAAATCTTCTTAGTAACAGAGTAAGTGAGTAGCATTTATTTATTTAGTACCATCACTGTACATGGCACTTTACAAGAACAAGCTTGTAGGCTTACAATCTAATTAAAACATGGCATAAAAGCAAAAGGAGGAAGCAGTGTAGGAGGGGATGAACTCCAGCAGAAACTGCCTCTTCTTCTCTCCCTCTGAGCCAGAGCAGTGGCAGCTAGGATGGAGGGAGGGACTTTTGTATGGCATATAAATGCCTGGATCCTATTGGTTTGTTCTAGCAAGAGTAAACTCATTGAATCAATGAGATTTACCTATGTGTTGATTCACTATTCAATATGAATCTAGTTTGGACTAACCAATAGGATTCTAGTGAAAGGCAACAGTCCTCGGTTCATATTTATATGTATCAGCTGGGTCTTCCTTCATCAGTGCTCAGCTTCTGGTACCCATGCAGCTATCTGACAGCACTTAATTCTTCCTGGACATTTTCCCTGGAGATAGTTGTGCAATGCTCAGCCATGGCAGAGGGAAGTATTAACTTCTGCCTACTTATTTTGTAGACCAGATCAAAACCAGGAAAACTCATATAGTTCACAGTAGAATGAGAAAACTCCTTTGGGCAAGGGGTGGACAACCTGAGGCCTTCCAGACATTGCTGGGCTAGAAATCCTTTAGCCTTACTCAGCATAGCCAGTGGTGAAGGCTCGTGAAAGTTGGTCTGACAACATCTGGAGGACCACATGTGGTCCACATGGGCCTTGGGAGATCCATTCAGAGCCTTAAACACACCCACCCACTACCTTGAAGTACTTCAACGTTTCATCGTAGTTTGTGCAGTCAGTGTAGCTTTCATCAGCACTGCTATGGTCTGCCTGTGAGGATGGGAAAGCAGCATGGGCTCACTCATAGGTGGAAAACATGTACATGAATGAAACATGACCTCTGGAGTGGTAGCACCATAAAGTGCTAAGCCTTCTTTTGCTATTCATGTAGGTATAGGATACAGCCAGTTTGAATCTCTGTTGGAATTCTGAGGAAGCAAGGTTAAGCATGTGCTTTAATGCTTCCACTGATATCAGTGGGACTTGAAAGTATTTAAGTCTGACTGGAGCAAATCCATAGCCAGCAATTCAGTGCACGCAGGTTGCTTAAATCTTTTTGGATCTTAGTATGAAGTAAGTGAGCCAGTGTGGTGTATTGGGTTGAGTATTAGATTACAACTCTAGTGACCAGGGTTCAAACCCCTGTTTGCCCATGGAAACCCATTGAGTGATCTTGAGCAAATCACACATTCTCAGCCTCAGAGGAAAGCAAAGGCAAACCCCTTCTGAACAAATCTTGCCAAGAAAACCCTGTGATAAGTTCAGTTTACTGTCACAATAAGTCAGAAATGACTTGAAGGCACACAGCAACAACAAGAAGTTAAGAAGCCTAAGTGTGTGCAAGATTAAAGTCATGCTGTTTCTGCTATGGTATATGTAGAGGAGAAGCGTAATGCCAGTTTTGTGGCTGGTAAAAGCTGGCCTATAGGCACTGCACTGTGCCTTACACAGTTTAAAAGTTTCCTTAGAAAATTGATTTAGGGCGTGTTACCGCTGTTTCTAGCCCGAGCTTGTAGGATATTAAGATATCATTTGATATCAATAATTTGGCCTTCTGTACCCATTCCTCTCCACATGCTTGCGAGGCCTCCGGACAAGCACGCACACTGGTGCGGCCGACAATAGCCGAACCATTCACATTCCGATCTAGGCAGGCCATTCATTGCCGAATGCAGCTTCAGGAGACCTCAAGGCAAGTACCACATTATGTATGTACGCTACTTACAAAAAGATCCCCTGCCCCACGCAGGCAGCTTGATGGGCGGACTATACAACTCTCGAGCACTCCGCGTTTGCATACTGGCTACTCTATTGACAATCTGGCTATAACTCAATCATCTAAAGTACTGACCTTTTGGAGGCTTTGTCTCCAGCCCAAAACTCATTGTTTTCCCCAAGTACGGACTAGCCTGCGGTCACAATTTTCCCTATAAGACACCCTGAGTTTGAGCGCTTCCTCGGATCGCTCTTGGCTTCCATGCCGCCTTGCTGTCGCTTTGTCCAGCGAGCCTTCCCCTCAGCCCCACGTGCTGAGAATCCACGCTCCCCAGCTTCTTTGCTTGACTGGGCTTCAGGACAGGTATAGTATTCCCCATACCAAACCTCCTCTCAAAATCCCTCTATCCCACTCCTACCTTTATTTCTATAGCTCCTTGTGTGAGTGTGTTGCATACACGTGTTTGATTGTGTTTCAATAAAACAATTATTATTATTTCAACATCTGCCTTATCCTTGACTCGGCCTGACCCCGTAGACATAGGGTTCAAGATCTCTCTACGTTACCCTGCCTCTCGCATTGCAAACTTGTGCTCTGTGCTAATTCCCTCCCCATTGTTTGAGCACATTTAGGTGTCCCTCCCGGGACCCCCAGAAATCAGGGTAACAGTCGCACTTACATATTACTGTAGCATTTTTTTCAAACCTAAAATCATCTGTAAGGGCTCCTCCACTAGGTCTGACTGCACATGTATGGAGGATTTTAACATTTTCCTTGTGTCAGGGCTGAGCAGGAGCCAGGAGTCTGAGTGGCAAGGATCTCTATATTACTATCCAGCCCCTGTTCCTTAATTACCACTATTATGGTAATTATCATTATCTGTACTTTTTACATTTTGCTTCTATCTGACCTGGCAAATGACTCTCCCTCACCCAGATAAGCATTTGTAGAATAATCTGCTGGCTGAGGCAATACACGGTCCATCTGATGCAGGAGGCTGCCTGCAGTTAACAAAGACTGCTGCCAAATAAATTGCTGTTAGTCTTTAACTTGCCACAAGACTTTTTGCTCTTGTTGAAGTGTTCAAATATGTAGTGAAATACAACATGAACTGAATAATGCAGAAAATAAAACCACAGTCTTGTTAAAATTAGAGGAAACATCCTGGGCCACAAGTGAAGGAGAAAATCCAAAACCAACATGTTGCTGAGCAGAGGTTTCCAAGAAATAAAACTTTGTCAGATTGTAACCCCAGATTGAAAGACAAACGAAAGCCAGCCTATAGAGGAAATTCAGTTAATTCGCTACATTTTGCAGCATTTCCTAAGTTCCTCCCTGCCACACTCTCAGCTCGGCCATGGTATTATTCTAGTCCAAATCTGAAATTTTGCCATGAATACTTTTTAGAGATCCAGTCACACAGGGACTTTTCACACTACACTGTTACAGTGCTATATTATTCCACTTTCAACATCCGGTGGAATCCTGGGACTTGCAGTTTAGAGAGGGGCATTCAGAATTCTTAGCCAGAGAGCTTTTTGGCTTTAATAAACTACAAACCCCAGAATTACACAGGATGTTGAAAGTGGAATAATAGGACTATAGCACTGTAGGGTGGAAGGGCCCAAAGTCCCCTGTATAACTCTGTGGTTGTGCTCATTCAGTGCGGGTTAGTCTAAAATCCCACCAGCTCTTTTGCCTGCATTCAGGGAGTCTTTCACGTTATACAATTAGTAGTGCTATGATTCTACTTTGACTATCATAATTCCATTCTATAGAAGCCCAGGATTTGCCCTTGTGGGAGCCTATTTAGAATTCTCAGGCCCTTTCCACATGTGGGGGGGGGAACGGGTGAAAACGCCCAAAAACGGAGCTTACTGGCAGCCGGGTAAGTCCGTCACGACGCGGAGCAGCGCAAGCTCGCTGCTCCACAGTCCTCCAGCATCCCAAATGGCGGCTTCCGGTTGGTGGAGGCTCTCCACCAACCGGAGAAGCTCGCCAGCTAGAAGCCTGCCCCCCGCAGATCTGCAGGCACGCATTTGCGCGCGCCTGCAAATCCGCGTCGGAGCCGGGCGACGGAGCGGCACGGGGCTGCACGCTCCGTGCTTTTAAAAAACCTCGAAAAAGAGGTTTTTAAAAAACACGCAGCGCGGCTAGTTCCGGCTGCTCCTGAGTTGCTTCTGGTGTGGAACTACAAAAAGTAGTCCACGCCAGTCCACTCTATGGTATAGAAAACCTCCGTGAGAGGTCGCTCTGCACCGTTACAGAAGCCCGGTGTGGAAATGGCCTCAGTCAAAGAGTTCTAGTCCCTTTTGAAACCACAAACCCCAGGATTCCATAGGATGCAGCCATGGTAGTTAAAGTGCATACCCTCCAGCTGTCTCATTTGGGTAGGAGGAGCCCCAATTAATTCTCTGTCATCCCATTTTTTCAGCTGCTTTTAAAATGTTCTGATTTCTCTTCTCCTCCCACTTCCCTTCTTTGTCCTAAGCTGACTTCAATTGCTGCAAACCGAGTTCAAAGTGCAAAGGTAATTTGCATTCAATTAACTCACCTGGAAAGAAAGGACAGGAAAGAACAGGACTGAGGCTATTTTGGCATCTTACCTGCTCCCATTGTCCTCCTGTCACAATCCTGGCAGCACCTTTGCTGGGAAGGGAGTGCAACAGAGATGCTCCCCTCCACACACAGCTGGGTTCCTATGGAAGGGAGCACTAGTGATACATGCCTGCCTTTCACAGTGCAGCCTGGTTCTTCCCCATGCTGTGCTGGAGAAGGAAGCACCTCCATTGTGCTTCCTGCCCTTCTACATGGCCAGGAAAGACAGGAATCTCTCCCTGCCAAGCTGCAGCCAGCAAGGGAGGTCAAGAATACTTTCAGGGGGAGTCCAAATATACCAAACTCCAGGAAGACACAAGCCAAGCCAGGCCAAGGTCCAGTCCAAAGGTTCAGGAGGCAGAGATCTATCCAGAGGGTTTCAGAGAGCAGGAGACACAAAGGTCGTGAGGCTTGCTAGTAATTTGCTGCAAGCAAAGAGCAGCCACGCCAGCAGACTTAAATAGCCACTGTGAGCAGGTGCTGCTTGTTATTGCTTCCTCAACCTAGTCCATGCAGTCTCCCTCTGAGCAGCCTGTTTCAGCCTTCTGTGTGATCGAGGCTGATGGGCACAGGTGGCTGCCACTCCTTTGCATCACTGCTGGTTCCCTCTCCGTCATGAGCTGGCCAGGGCAACTATGTCTCTGTTTGACCTTCCAGTGCAGGGGATGTTTACTGGTTGACTTGCTCACTTACTGGCCCAGTCCTTGGTACAGTCAGTGGCTCCTTTATCTCAGAGGCATCATATATCCCACTCACTGGCTTGGCCCCATGCACAGTCAGTTGCTCCTCAATCACAGCAGCAGCATCTATCACACATCGCGCGATCGCAGGCACTTAATGGATTTATTCCATTAAGCAAATATCCCGTGATTGCGATGGGTGGGGGCAGGATGGCAGAAGGACTGTTGTGCAAAAGCATGACCTGTGGACTGCTGCCATCACTTCCCTAACCTGGGACTTCGATACCATGCAGAAATGGCCTGAATCTTGCCCTTCCCAGTAGGCTCAGGCAAAAGCTAGCTGCTATAGCGTTTCCTAGCTTGTGCGTTTTTCCTTATTCATAACTTCTGCCATCTTGACTGCACTATGATGATGCTTGGCCACATGCTGGTTGGTATGGAAGTGGAATCGTAAAGTGGTACTTGTACAGCGTCCAAGGGCTCTAGATTTATCCCCTTTATATAGTGGTTTCATCATTCCACTGCACTTGGTTCTTCTGTATTTTACTACCTGATGTCTGGCTTTTAGCTTAATACTTTTAAGGCGAGACCTTCAGAATTCACAGCCTGAAAGCTCTAGGCCTTCACCAAACTAAACATTCCAGGATTCCATAGGGAGTCACCACTGCCCCAAAAGTAATTTTGGCAACTTGGTTTTAGCCATTTTTTTCTTTTCACTGAGTGGCAAGGGCTCCCTCTCTAAAACAGTGCAAAACCTTCCAGTGCCAGAGCAGTAGCCATCTCAGTCCAGCAACAGCAAAAACAAGAAAAAGTCTTGGGGCACATGCAAGCCTAATACATTGTATTCAGGCAAAACCATTTTTGTGGGCTATAATCCACTTCATAGTATGTACTGACTTAACCTGGCCCGTTGCCACCAGGCACTTATTTTTCAAATTAACATGAAATCATGGCACAATATTTATAAATGATATAGATCAAACTCTTTGTTTGTAAAACTTTGCATAGTTTTACAAGTTGACAGGAAATAGCTATCTGCACTGTATCAAATCAGCTGGCGGGGGGGGGGTGGAATAGAGAGATTGTCCCAATGGAAATTACTTTTTTTTTTCCAGATACATGACTGATAGCTAAACTTTTACTCTCTGTGTAAGAATGTATGTGTATTCAAAAGAGAAAAATAAGCTTTCTGGCATGAAAGTGCTGAGAGTGTGGGGGTAGGGTGAACAGACTACATACAGTGAAATAATCTGGACCGTGAAAGTTTTCCCTTAAATGGTCAGTCTCATAGGGAGGTTGACATAAATGAGGGAATGTGAGAATCAGGGATTTCGGTATGTAGGAACTGTATGTGTTTCCTTTCTACATTTATAGATTTGTTGCTGGGTCTGTGTCTTCCCGGAGCCAGCACTGGGCATGAAGCATCTATATTCACTAAAAAATATAAAGATAAAAGATTGAGTCAACCAAACAAATACCCAGGAAAAGAAATAACTAACTTCATTGTTATCCACTGAAATTCTGGAACATATTGCAAAGACACCTTTGACAAGGTTGTTGGTGCAGGGTCCCAGTTTGTCAGACCGTAACTGGTAATGTTTTACATTTATATCTCAGCCTTCAACACTACTGTGAACCCAGAACTTGGAAAGTTATCTTTGTAATGTATTTCTGCTGCTTGTTATATTATTTAAAAGTAATTTATTGTCATTACTCATTTGTGTAATTGAAAAGTAAGTTGTTGAATTGCTCAAAACTTTTCATTTTTGGGGGGAGGACTTCAGAATAAAATAAGAGAATAGTATAAAAGTGGAAAAGTTCATGTCACAAAGCCCTTTAAAAGTAAAGTGGGACTTCCGTATAAGTGGAGGTTCAGATCCAGGACCTCGTGTGAACAGTAAAAAATGCAAATAACTATGTTCCATATTATTAAATGGTGATGACACACACACACGGATGCTTCAGTGCATCTGCAGTCATGTTGCTGCCATTTTATATATAGGATGTGACACTCTGCAACCATTCAAAATCGCAGATCTAAAGGCTGCGTATATGGAAGGCCCACTGTAACTACAAAATGGTTGTTACACCAGTGACTTCATTGCATTAAGTTTGAAAGGGCACATCCTTGTGCCTTCATTTCCAAAAAGCAATTTGTTACAGGTAGATGGTTATATTTAAGCTCTTTGTGAGACTAACAAAATGTGAAAGTCCAATAATCCCTTGTATATATTACTGCTGATATCCCAACTGTTAACCGCAAGGCTCTAATAAGCTTTCTGTGAAAAGTAATGGAACATAACAGGTGCTGATACCAGGGAGTTATGAAGGAGTCTGTTGATGAGAGAGGAGGCCAGACAAATCTGTCAGTTCTGCTTTCTCCCACATTTTTAAAACTCTCGGATTCTTTCCTTCCCAAATGTGAAGATATTTGGTTCAAAAACAAACTGAAATGAACATATCACTCATTAACACCAGTCAAATTCTGTAGGTACAGCTTTTCTCAGCGTGGAGAAAACCATGTTGTACTTGCTTGCAATATATCCGTTCAAGATTAAAAGCCTGTCGGAAACGAAAGAGGTGGCCACCCTAACTCAGCACGAATACAGATATACCTCAGTTAACAAAGTAGATGTGTTCCTTGGCTTTACTTTAAAAGACATTTTGGTATCAGAGATATAAATACCATGGAAAGCATAAGGATAGGTTCTTACACTACAAAAAGGAAGAAGAGCAGTTCAGCATGTTTCAGCAGACTTTTTATTCAAAGTTAACATTATGCACATGTGAAATGAAACAACCAGGTCAAGTAAGCCTTGCAAAAATAAACAAAAACGTTTTGAATATTTTAGAGACCACTTGAAAGCCTCTTCCAAAATGCATCCTGGGATGACCCCCCCCCCCCCGCCGCCACAACAGCCTCCACTTTCCATTGGGTGACAAAACATATAGATCTATGCTTTTTCAACATGCCACCTGGTGAGCTAATCTGCTGCGCCCCCCGCGACTTTTCTTTCTGTTTTGATCTTCACACATGCTCAGTAAGTGCTTCTAGAGGCAGCTGTTTACCTTGCCTGTTGTACGTAAGCACTCAAGGCTACCAGTAGGATCACCTAGAGTAGAATCTTATTTTTTCCCAGGTCAAGCTTTATTGCATTGTTTACCTCAAACATGTTTCTGAGACCGAACACCCAAAGTCTGCCATTCTCCAGCCCTCCTTCACAATCCTTCCAATGCCAATGCTGAGGGGCGGGGGGTGGACCTTCAAACTAGACAGAAGATTAGAAAGGGGGGTTAGGCGGGGCTCCCGTAAAAAGACTTCATAAAAAGGAGCTTTTTCGTCAGCCTCTTTGTTAACCGAAGTATGCCTATATAGTTAAATAATAGGTATTGAAAGTTAAAAAATTTCAGATGAGCTACGATTTCAAATCTCTAACCACAAATGGACAAATCCAGTGTAGCCAGAGCAAAAACTCAAGGTGGCTCCTACACCTTTAACGGTTGTAAAGAAGAGGGAATTTTGGCGGTGGTGTATCTAGCATAAACAGTGCCTAGGGCAGTGGCGGAGCTTGGAGCGTGTGGAGGGGGGGCACGACCGCAGGGCGTGGGAGCGTGGCCATGGTGCATGGAGGCATGGTTAGGGTGTGCAGGGGCGTGGCTATGAGCCCCGAAGCCCCAAAAACATTGCCGCCTGGGGCGAACCGTCCTCATCGCCCCTCCCCCCATCCCTATGCAACTTGTCTAGATCACGCATGGAAATTGCACCCCTACCTTCTTACCCCCACCTCTACATGCATGGCCTTTTTGCACCTCCCCTGGCATTGGCACTTGGGACACACACCCTGCTTGCCCTACCCTAGATATGCCTCTGAATTTTGGCAGGTATTATTTGTCACACAATCAGGTAACAACCAACACTCATTTTGAGTGCTGTGTGTGTTTTGGAGGGGTATCTTTCCCCTCTTGGCAAAGAGAGCAAAGTTTATTGGCTGTCCTTTTGTATGGACTTTATCATTGCCACCTGTCTTTGACTAATTGGGTTAGGTAGTGCTTGTTTGAGGGATAGTGAGCATGTGTCTGCTCTTTTTATGCCGTTTTAATGTGTTGTAGCTATATGTTTCCTCTTTCTCTTACTAGGTTAAGCAGATACAGGATATGTTGCTGTTTAGCTGGCATGGCAGCCGGGTGTCTCTGCCTTTCAGCATCAATGGGATATGGGCCTGTTCTGCCCATTGCTTTGCATAAGAATTCACTGCTTACCTGGGGCAAATCAGATTTCACAATCTGCAAAATGGGACTATGAATTAGAATAGGAATCTTAATTAAAGTGGGAAGAAGATGTATAAACTCGTGGTTATAATTCTAAACTACTGCAGAAATAATCTCTGTACAGTAAAAAGTCCTGTAGAAATGGTAGCATCTTCCAAGTAATTAGAAAAAAGACTGTTGAAATAAATGGTATATCACCAGAGTCCCAGAAGAGAAGACCTGTCTAGTTGAATTTCCGGTCCAAAGACTGAAAGCCCGAGTCCTCGTGTACTGTAAGTTCAGCGCACATTACAGTCAGCCATGTGGCAAAAATGATAATTTGATTTCTGCAGTGTGGAGCCAGTTGGATTGGACAGGAATCATTTTTCACCTCTGCTCTGATGTTGACTGAAAATTGACTCAGCCACGTCATGTGATCCACCAATTAGAGAGAGGTCTGATGGGAAAACACTGGACTCTCCATGCCAGGTTTTGTGGGCGGTGGTGTGAAGAATGCTTTTTAAGCTGGGAATCCATTACTTGTGATTGCTTTTAAATATGAAAGTGGAAGAGAAGCCTTTTTAATGAAATAATTATGCTACCTAATGTACGGTTTACTTTCAAGTGACTGCAGAGCCAGGAAAAAGAAAAAAGAAAAAGGCATTTTTTTTCTTTTGGAAGAAGATAACCTGTACACAGTCTTGCACAAGTCTAGAAATGTCAACAAGGCTGAGAAACCATTGGAAAGGGCTAATCTGTTGTTTTTCCTTTTTGGGTCAACTCTCCTAATATGTACACCGTTTCTGCCCTTCTAAAGAGTTGTCCTAGAGAGAGAGATAATATTATATTCAGATCTTTTAAAACAAAAAGATAAGTTAATACTTTAAAGGTCTTCGAAATGAAATGTTTTAGGGTTTATTAACCCAATTCTGCTGTGTAGTCCATGGGAAAGAAAATCGTGTTGCAAGTGGAAGAAAATAGTTTTGCGAAGAACCTAATCATTTAAAGACAGGCAAGGGTAGCAATGCTGGTAAATCCTGGTGAAGTCACTGTCTACTGTGGCATTTTGTGTAATCTTGTTGCCTGTGGGTGGTATCATAGTCTCGCTCCTCCAGTAGTTGCAATTGCAGCTTATCAGACATATTAGGGTGGATATTTCTCCCTGAAAAAGAAAAGAGAAACATGGAAAACAAACAACTATGAGATTGAAAGCAGTAGACAACTGACATCACCCTTACAAATGGCTGCCAATTTGCCTTGTTTATAGATGAGATCGTTGTGAAAATAAGGTCATTCCCACACATAAATGAATCAGAGGAGAAGCAAGGGGACTAAAACTTTTTTTTGTTTCTTTTTTTTTTTCATTCACTTTTTCTCCTGCTGCTTTCTTTCTAACAGACTCAGATTTTGTAATATCCTGAATTCCAGTAACGAGTGAGCTATAGGCTGACGCTAGGAAATAAGTGGTGTAGGATTTAGCGTGATGCTATTTCAGTGCAGCAGCCTGGGTGTTTGAGGAAACAGAATAATACTCATTTATTGGGCGATTTGCAGTTACTGGGACAACAAACAATATAACCCCGTCAGGATTCCTTCCTCTGTTCAAAGTCCTTTAAGTCCTGCAGGCAGGAGTCTCTCTTAAGCCCTTGCATACCTGGCAATTTTGCTCTCTTGGTGTTCTCAGTTAACTTCTTTGTGCAACTGTTGATTTAGACTGTTGTTTATACAAGATTTTTTTTTCTCCCTAGGAGCAGTGGTGTCCTTCACTAGGAGCGCTAACCCTAGCAACAAAATGTTTAGATTCAATTTTCCATTCCAAGCTGGAAGATCTAGAATCTTGTGGGTTTCAGATTATTGAGACTTGTTTTTTGTTGTGTTAATTACAGTCAAGATTTCAGAGCAACTTTCACTAATCTTGGATCCCCAGATTTTGTTAGACTACAATTTCCATCAGCTAAACTAGCAGAACCAGTGGGTACAGGAGTTCAGCAACATCCACTGCGGGAGATGTAGCTCTAGTGACCATGGGAGCGGAGAAAATTTTGAAACTGGAGAGAGGACGTACTTGTTGAAAGGATTTGTTAAAATGACAAATTTGGATGTACGCCACTGTGTTCTTTCCAAAATCTATCTGTACCCTCACTGCAAGCATTTCTCCCTTACCTTCCCTGTATAATTCATGAAAGAGGCTGACTCTGGCCACCAGAGCTCTTACTACTGGTAACTAAGTCTTACCAGAAAAGGGGAAATAAATCCAGGAAACCACCATAGCATGCTGTCATGAGGAAGAGGGTGTGACTGTCTGTGGAGGGCCAGACTGGGAACTCAGGAGGGCTGGAATCAGTCCTAGGGCCTTGCCCACCCAAATTGGGAATATTTGAAGAATTGTACAGGGATTTTTGTAATTTGGTATCAAATTTGGAGGTTTTTTTTTACAGTGTTGTTGTTGTTAATCTTTATTTATACCCCACATTTTCCTCACAAGTGGTGGGGAAGGTGGCTTACAAATTAAAACTAGTAGAATATAGTTAAAACAAAAAAAATTGAAGTAAACTGTTGTTCTCATTGTTGTGTGCTTTCAAGTAGTTTCTTAATTCAAGGGACTCTAAGAGCACCCTATCATGGAGTTTTCTTGGCAAGGTTTGTTCTGAGGAGGGTTACCTTTGCCTTCCTCTCAGGCTGAGAGAATGTGACTCGCCCACCAGTAGTGCCTGTGGAGGTGATGGGACTGAAAGAAGGGCTTCTCTCAAAAGCTCTCTGGGGCTGGACAAGGATTACTTCCAAATAAACAGATTTAGTATTGGATTATAACATTTCTAACTAAAATTTGTCAACTGAGATTAGTCAAGTTGCCACTTTATACTCCAGGCTGATCTGTGTTTTAGGAATCAGCCTGACTTGCATCACTCTGTTTGACATTTAGGCAGTATTGATATGATCACCCAGTGAAGGAAGAATGAAATCAACGGGCTTGAGTGGGATTCATTAGAAGTAAACACAGTCTGACTCTCTAGTCTATTTTGGACCTAGGCTTGTTCCGTTCACTTACGGCGGTATGAAACAGCTGCTGATTCCTCCACACTGCTGCTGACAGCTACAGCTGACAGATCCATTTCAGCAAACCACAATACAGATTCCCCCTTCAAGTCTTTGCTTTGATTATACATGCTTCATTCTGCACCTCACATCCCTACATACGCATGCGATTCACTTTCCTCACCAAGAGAATGGCACTCTCTTTGCCTGATGTCTGGTATGTAGAGAAGGGTGGGGGCCCTTGCTCAAACCACTGTGCCACACTGGCTTTTAGTATATCAATATATGTGGAACTAACTAGGAAGGTTAAGACAGCTGGCAGGAAGAGAAGCCTAGAGACAGAGGGTAGGGAAATAGCTACCAGGAGGTGGAGCCGTTATTAGGAGTTGATTGCTGACCCTTTTCTAGCAAAGGAAAGGTGAATTGCTGCTTTTGGAAATCTCCAAGTGCAACAATTTACTTTTAGAATAGGGTTCAAGCCCTCCCTATACTGCTAAAACACCAAAAAATACCTGTGTTTGAGAAACAATAGTGCACTTCCAGCCACTTTGATTTCTATTAGCAATAAGCCAGATAGATTATTTTTGGGTAGTCCCAGAATGTAAAAGTGGCTCCAGGACCTGCTGCAGTTGCCCAAACCTGACCTAAAGAAATAGTACTGGGCAGTGTTACCTTTTTCCCCCCCTACAACCCCCAGAATCTACCAGGGGTCAGGCTCCCTCGGGGATTCTGGATGATATAGTCTAAAAAAAAGTAATAGGCCCAAGCTGTGGTCCTAAACACACAGTGCCAGTAGTTTGGGAAGTAGGAAGCACATTTGTATTAACCTTGCTCAGTGGTATAAGCAACACTCCATTGCCATTTTTGTCAAGTCTGGCAGCTTAAAGCAATGTCCAAGGTACAACCAAACTCTACTGCACTTTGTCATCCACAGAGAGTAACTGGGTGTTCTAGAGAATCAAAAGGAGAATGGGCTTTTTAACAGTTTTTAAAATATTTATCTAAGAGGTAGTCCATGAACTCCAGTGTTGGAGACAATCTGTTGAGTGGACAAGACAACAGTAGAGCTAAAACCTAGAGTTTCAGAGCTTGGAAAAGGTGGGTTTTTTTGTTTTGGACGACACTTCCCAGAATCCCATTGCTGGCCTGGCTGCTGGCTGTTTCAGTAACCAGGCCACTAACCACAGTGGTTGGGGATTCTGGGAGTTGTAGTAACTTCTTCAAACTCTAAATGTTCATGCAACTGTGTGAACTATAAACGTGTAAAAGCGATTTATGTGGGCAGGGTTTCTCATTTAGTTCTTTCAGTTAAAACAATTTTTTTCTGTATAATAGTATCATAGTATCTTTTCTTGTGTATGGCTCTGAGGGATAAATTCCAAAAGATATTGAACCTAACTGTAGCTAAGTGTCAAATAAGCACATATTTTAAAATGCTGTCATAAAAGAATTACAGGAAGGAAAACAAACTCTAGCTGTTATATATTGTTTTTATACATTTTCAGTATGCTGCCAAAACAAATTCTTTTGCAGGGTAACAAAAGGACCAAACACAATCTATGTCTAGTTAGGTTTTCCCTTAAACAGAAATGTGATATGCTAGCGTCCAGACTTTGCTTTATACAATTTAACAATTATAAATGCATGAAGAGAAGGTGATGCAGTGCCTCACAGTTGACAATGGATTGAATGTATCAGTAGATTATCATCACAAACAGTAAAACTGTGACTGATGGCTCAGCAAGCCACACACAGTCATCTTTCATTTTATGCACAGAGAGCTTGAGGGCTTGTGCTGGAAGAGTGTTTTCACATATTAGCTATGGCATGTGACTGATGTGAATTCCCAATGACATTCTCTATTGCATACTTGCTTGCTTGAAATAATCTGGGTTGATGTTTAATCATTGGAGCTGGCAAAGAAAAACAGCCTCTTATTTCTTCATTGTTCTATTCTCAGTTTTGGAGTTCTTATTATTGATGCAAATAGGTACCTTCTCATATGTTATCCTTAGTATCTCCTCGTCATGGATACAAAAGTGGATATATGGGTTGTGAAGGTTAGAGTGTTGGACTAAGGACCAAAGAGGCTCATGTCAAAAATTCCCACTGATTCAATGTCAAATGTTTTACTTTGGCACTTTAAAATTAGCAGATCAGCTGCTTGACAGACTTATACCATCTTATAAGACTTTTGAAGAGTTATGGCCAGTGTCACAACTTGCATTTTTCTGTATGCCATTACACTCTCATCCTATTCTACAACTATATTGTTTTTGTTGCTGTTGTGTGCCTGCATGTCTTTTCCAACTTTTGGAAACCCTAGGGTGAACCTCTCACAGGATTTTTTTTGGGAAGACTTGTTCAGAAGAGGATTGCTTTTTCCTTCCTCTGAGGCGGAGAGTGTGTGACTTGCCCAAGGTCACCTAGTGAATTTCCATGGCTAGGCAGGGACTTGAACCCTGGTCTCCTAAGTCATAGACCCATTCCACACTAGACTGTTATAGCGCTATTATTCCACTTGCAACATCCTATGGAAGCCTGGGGTTTGCAGTTTAGGGAGGGGCGGCCTGGCCCCCCCCCGAAACTGCAAACCCCAGGATTCCATAGGATGTTGCAAGTGGAATAACAGTGCTATAACAGTCCAGTGCGGAAATGGCCATAGTCCAACACTCAAACCACTATACCACACATAAATATCTGTCACCTGAAAATTGTATTCCATTAGCGCATCTGAAGGGATGGATTGAAACCTACAATGCATTAAAAAGATACTAAGATCAATAAATCTTAAAGGCACCACTAGATTCCCTTCCCTGCACCTTTGCTTTGTAGAGGAGACAATACCTAAAAGGTGCATGATATGTTTCTGATGTTTTCCCACAGTCTTCCTTAGGAAATGAGTCACTCGCATAGCTGATAACCTTATTGGTCGAACATTGATTAAGCGTGGATGTGTTTTAGCCACAGAAGCAAGAACAGTTTAACCAGCTACTTTTTATTTCACATTGCCTGGTGTATTGCATTCCAAACACTTATACTCTTGTAGCATATTCTTCCTTTAGCACTTTCTGGCTATAGGCTCTATTTCAGAGGAAGGAACTGGCAAAACCACTTCTGAGTATCCTTTCCCTTAGAAAACCCCATGAAATCCATGGGGTTGCCATACATCAAAAGACAACTTGAAGGCACGTACAAAAATACACAGAAGGCACTGTATGAAACACTTAAATCTTCTCAAACTAAAAGGAAGTGACCTTTTCAGAACAACATAGACCACATTTATAGGGAGCTTAAAGGAAAAAGTGAAGTGGGGTGGACTTAAGTTATTGCTACCTATCAGGTTAAAGCTTCTAACACACCCTTGTTTGTCCAGCTGGAGGCATCCTAAGGTACTGTGCTGAGTAGCCCTCCTTCACCCCAACTTTAGGAAGGAAAATGCAGGAGAAAGTGCATTGTGATTCCTTTTTCAAAGTCAAGAAAGTCTAGTCAAAATATGGAACTTAATAAAACTTTGTTAAACATCCCTAGGACACCTGAGATGACTTTGCAACTGTGCAATATTGCATCTTATGTGGAGCATTTCAAGGGAAATTTTCTTTCAGTACAATATAAATGTTCAGATTTAAAAAGGAATTCATCTGGCAAAAGTGAAGAAAAGAAACAGGAAAGGGGTGGTGGTGGAAGGTACCAGGTTGTGAAATGGTTGCAGATATAAGACAATGAAAACTGGATTTGACAACAATTGTGACAAGGATTTTACAGTATGAAATGTCATAGAAATACGTGGATTTAGTGATATTTATATAACATGTAAAAGATTTATGATTTTAAGCAGTGAAGTTAGCACCATGTAATTATGTCAGTGAGTAGCTTTTATGATCAAGATTGGAAAATGCAATGTCATTTAACACACAAATATAACTTGTAATAGGATGTAACACTGATATATCAAATGCTAAATATGTTACCTTTGAAAAAGTAGAGTTTATTTTTCTTTATCGGTTGTTGGTAATAATGAAATAGGGAATGGGAAGAAGAGAATTGTTGGATATTACCTATGAGAGGCCTGAAACAATTTGAGTGCCATAGACCATTTACAGGAAGAATGGAAGTCACCTTTTTCTTTCTTTTTCTTTATTCTTTAATTTCTAACTGTTATGCTTTGGCCCCTTTTTTCCTTTTCCCCTTCTTTTCTCTTCCTTTTCTCTTTTCATGCATCTGTAGAATTTTAGTTGTTCTGAAAATTATCAAAATTAAAAAAAAAGGCATTCAGAAAATTATGTAGAGGTTTCTCCCAATGTCGAACTGTACTTACACTATAGAAGAATTAGCTGGTTCTAGCTAGACTCAGTGTTGTGAAAAAAAGCTTAATTTTGTGAAGTTTATTCAGAAACAGTGGTAGTAATGGTAGTAGTAGTGTCTTCACTGGGGTACAGACAGGGGGACAATGAGGGCAGTGTGTCCCGCGTGGCCATTTTTTGGGAGCACCCGGGGTGACATGGCCATGCCCCCATGCGACGCAGCCATATGCCACGCAAGGTGGCTATGCCCTTGTGCAACATGACCACGCCCTTGTGTAATGTGGCCATGTCCCTGTCCCTCCTCCCTCCCCTGCCCCCGTGCCCCCTACCTGCACTCCAAGCTATGCAGCTGAGTGTCTTCAAGTCATTTCGGACTTATGGCAACCCTCAGGCTAACATATCATGAAATTTTCTTGGCAAGATGTGTTCAGCGATGGTTTGCCTTCCTGTGAGACTGAAAGAATGTGACTTGCCTAAAGTCACCCAGTGAGTTTTCACTGCTGAGTAAGGATTCAAACCCTGCTCTTCAGAGTTGCAGTTCAATGCTCAAGCCACAACACCATGCTGCCTTTCTCAGAAACAATACCTGGGATATATTCAGGCCTCACTGCATGGATGCAAAGTCCTAAACACCCTAAGGGGCTCTGTTGAGCTACATTGACAGCGATTGCATGCTCAGAGGTGAGTCCCACCCCACTTGAAAATAAGATACCAACACATATATTTTGAACAATGCAGTTCACAACTTTTATTGCTTATAGCTGGACATAGGCTTGGCATATACACATGATTCTGGATCCAGGCAGCAATCAACTCATTGACTGATGAGCTGAACTGCTAGTAACTGCCTGGGTACCAGTTACCACCAGGATGATAGGTGCAGGACCCACATAGGTGAATGCCGCTGCATGGCCCCTTTGCTACTAGGGGTTGTAAGGAAGGCACCTGCCCCCTTAGCTGGGCATGCCATCTTTGCCCACATCCCTCGAGTCCCTTAAAGGGACTGCCATTCATTATTAATGGCCATGATGATCTGGATACCAATGTCCTGAATCCAAATATCATATCAAACACCCAGAAGGTTATGAATAGATAAATATAGTATTATGCAAAATATATCCTCCCTAGATTTCATTTTGTAGGTAGAGGAGGGTGGGTGGGAAGAAGCTCCCAACCAGAGCAAAACCTACATCTGGCCCACTCCAGTGTAGCCCACCAGCCAATGAATGCAAACCCCTGGTTTAAAGGCATTGGCTAGTGGTTCCTTCTTCCTATGGGCTTCTGGGAAGAAGAAGAGACTCATGTCATTGCCAGCATACCACTGAGGCCACAAACTTACCATGCAGTAAGCTGTGAAGCACTCTTCTTCACAATACCTTTCAATACATATTTGTGCTATAAAGAATTGTAGTAGTCATTGCCAGGATAATCTGAATGAACATGGCTGTTGGTAGTGCAACTGATGGTATATATGTTGCAATTTACTGTTCTGTCTTTTCACTTTTTAAAAAAACTATTCTGTCTATTTATTTATTTATCAATCATTCATCCAGATCAGGCTCACAGATTGTAGTTCATTCAGTTCTTTAGTATGCTCAGGGTTATAGAGCGAAAGAGATGAAAGGCACTGTTTTATAATTCCTTAACCTAAAAACAAACAAAAAACCAAAACAACAACAACAACAAAAGAACATGTTAATAGAGGCCCAGATATGAACTCCACAGCTTCCTGTTGTAATAAAATACGTATTTTGTGAAACTAAGCCAAGATCAAGGTGTTAACGAAAGTAAATTTTGAATCCAGTTTCCTCTTTGATCTTGGAGCTGAAAAAGTATTTGTTTAGTACCAAATTTTATTGTATGAAAGAAGACACAAGTTCACCAAGGTAATAACTCAGCTGGGTCCAGGGAACGTAGTGTTCAGAATTCTATGGAGCAGTATCAAATCCCACCTTCTATCTCCATTGTGTATGTGTGCATATGTGTGTGTGTGTGTGTGCATGAGTCTATGTGCAAGGCAAAGCTTGGACTGAATTGGGTCTTTCCAGACTGGTCCAAATACTTCACAAGGTAAAGCAAGTGTTCTACCAATGCTGATACAACCAGAACTGAAGCTGGAGCCTTTGTGAAGCCTCATCAGCAATTTGTGCTTGGAAAGGCTAACAGTCTGCAAGATCATCTCAACCCTCCTTCCTCAGGTATTAAATCAGTCACTGATTCAGGGTTCATTCAAAAGGGGGAAAAAAGGGATCTGAAGTATTAAGTGTTTCCAGATGTTTTGTTTATGTTTTTACCTGCATATTCCCAGATTTGCATTCAAACTTTTTTGTGAAATATCCTGGGTTTCCCTCACTTCCTTCTCCCTTGGGTTTTTTCTTTTTCTATTCCAACTCATGATGTGCCGTATCTAGACTCAGGCAACATTTCAGGAGTTGATTTTAACACATTCCTACTGAGTCTTTATT
Source organism: Cyclura pinguis (assembly GCA_030412105.1). Lineage (NCBI taxonomy): Eukaryota > Metazoa > Chordata > Lepidosauria > Squamata > Iguanidae > Cyclura > Cyclura pinguis. Next base: position 129,581,676 of record CM059599.1, read on the forward strand.
ATTGCGTAGGAGTTATACTCAAAGGTGCTTTAGTAGTATCATACTAGTTAAATATTGGGCTCATTTTATTCTGGTAAAAACATTACCCATTTATTTATTTATTTTTATTTATATCCTGCGCTATGTCACGATGTCTGAAGGCGGCACTTGTAGAATCTCTGTAGAATCTGTGTCCTGGAAACAATAGCTGTGTTTACTGGCGATGGCCATCTTAGCTATTTCTGGGGTAATACAAACAGACAGCCAAGTGGAGACACATTTCATTTCAGAAAACACGGGGTTGATTTAAACTGACCTAGAAAATAGGAGTGAAAAGTCCTTGATAACGCTGGGAGCTTCCAGGAAATATTTTGGGATGAAGATGTCATATGGATCTCTAGAATAACATCAGTTTGTCCATGAGCAAAACCTGGGCCTTTCAGAAACCTTTTTCTTGACTGAATGGGTTCTAACAGACATTCTTGCACTGAAATATATTTATTTTATTCATGGCCATAGCACTGCGGATGCTTTTTTTTCGTCTGTGTTTACACTGTGTAGAATTTAGACAGTGAATCAATCCTCTCTTACTCTAAGGAGAAGTAAATTATTTCTATTAATTCAGTTTCAGATATCCTTCTTGCTTTTAGTATTATGTTTCCTTAATCATATTAGATTGTTATTATTAGTATGAGAGCCATTGTGGTATAGTGTTTTGAGTGCTGGACTAGGATTCTGGAGACCAGAGTTCAAATCCTCGCTCAGTCCTGGAAACCCACTGGGTGACCTTGCGCAAGTCTTACCATGTTTGCCTGCGTATTAGATGCACCAGTATATAAGATGCACCACATTTTACAAGCAGTATTTTCTAGGGAAAAAAAATTTAGTACCCTGACCAGGCAAAATGAAGGGATGAAAGAAGGGGAAGGTAAGAAGTGCTGCACCAGGCTTCCCTCACCTCCTCCCTTCCTGTTTTGCTTTGGCAGGGAGAACTCCCAGCAGAGTCAAAATGCACAGGAGAGGAGGGGAAGGTAAGGAGTGTTACACCAGGCTTCCCCGCACCCCCTCCCTTCCTATTTTTCCTTGGCAGGAAGAACTCCTTTCGCTCTGCCTACCCTTCCCTATGCATTTAGCATCACCCATATTTGCCTGTGTATAAGACGTGCCCCATTTTCAGAGGGTATTTTTAGGAAAAAAAGTGTGTCTTATATACCAGCAAATATGGTACTCTCTCAGCCCCAAAGGAACACAATGGCAAACACCCTCTGAATAAATCTTGTAAAGAAAACCATGTGATAGGGTCACCTTAAGTTGAAAATGACTTGAAGGTGCATAACAACAATAATCTTTATTTATTTGTTTTATTTTCTGCTTTTGTCGCCAAAATTGGGACTCAAAACCAATTACAATTTAAAATAAATAAACACAGACACAGAAGAAACAGAGAACCCCTTGCAAATATTTCTCTGAATCTGGCAAATGTAAACTCCCCAAGAGAACCAGCATGGTGTAGTGATTTGAGTGCAGGACTACAATGCTGGAGACCAAGGATTGATTCCCCACTGGAGTATACAGGGGCATTTTTAGTTGAAATTCAAAAATATATTTTTTCACATTTGTGTGTAGGGAGGACACAGGGGTTGGGGTACATAGAGCCCATGGGACATACTTCACCCATCTTTGATTTAATGGAATGATTATGTGCTACATGCCTTGAAAAGGCTCTGGGTTTACCTCCACACTAGCTGTAATGGCACCCTACAGGACTTTTATTTACAGAGGGGAGAAACACCTTGTGAGGAGTCACTTTGGGGCAAAGCATTGGCCTATCATATGCTTCATTCTTTCCCTGCCTGTACCTTCTCAAGTCCAAATTTCCCTTCTACCTATTCATCCGAGGTGCTAAATGCTAAATGCGTGCTTATGGATGCAAACACATGTTTCAAAGCTTTTGGGAAGAGGAGAAAAAGGTAGAGTAGAATCCGCTGTAATAAAGCTGTAATAAAGTATTAAGAAGCTTTCCCTTCAACCATATTTCCTGTCCAGATCACCTCATTCCTGTGCTTCTTTTTCTAGAAAAAAAAAAGTGCAATCAGGACAGAGATAGACAAGAGTTATGACAAGCACTTTTTCTGTTTAGGTACTAAAGCCACTCTTTTTAATATTTGTAATTAATTTTTGCTTAAGCTTAAATACATCAACACATTTCAAAGGAAGATTTTTTAAAAAATAGAGACCATAAAAAGTTAGCAACAGCAACAACAAAGCAATTGCCAATGACAATTAACAAATTACAAATTCTATCTGTTAAATATTTTTAAAAGATTTGTTATCAGGATACAAAAAGAATAGGGGAGAGTACGTTTATATATAATATCAGCCACCAGAATATTATACGCAAAAATATGGAAAGAAAGGGAAATTCCTTCCCAAAATGATTAGCTGCAAAAACTATATGATATGTACTATATGGACATGCTAACAGCAATACTAAATAATAAAAACTTGAAAAGATTTTAAAAAATAATGGGAAAAACTTTTCAAAGCATGGGAGAACAAATGGGGAAGGAGATTTCTAGAGATTTAGGGAATTAAAGTGGTAGAGAAGATGGAGATATAAAGTAGAACTTCAAAATTCATGAAAGTGAAATAGAAAATAGAAAATGAATTTTAAGTAGTGGTTTAATTTTTAAGTTTACAACTTAAATAGAAGTTGTTGCATGCAAGTCTTAATTTCAGAACTTAAATTACATTACATTGTAATTTAATATTGCCTACTACTCTTGGAAATAATATTAGAAGTACAATTTAATGTCTTGAATTATCAAATGTAAGAACATGTGTAATATATATTATTAAAATATTGGCTATATTTTGTATAAAATGTAAAGCATAAAATCTAATAAAACATTCTTGGAGGCAAAAAAGACAAATCTAATAGAGATGTTAGCCGGGTTTATGAGTCAGGTAGGGACTGTCCTTTGTAATGGACATTGCACCACAGACAAACTAATTATCAGATCATGTAAAACCACTAACATCAAACATGTACACTCACGTATGATATTTTTACACAGTGATTGATGTTGAGCTAGAGAAAGAGATAGACAGACAGGTCTCCATTTCACTTACAAGTAGTAAACTGCTTCCATATTTTATAGGTGTCATGGCTCAAAGCATTTCTTATCACCTTAACATGGTGTACTTTCAACATTCTGTGGAATTCTGGGGCTTGTAGTTCACTGAGGCCAAAGAGCTCTCTGGATGAGAATTCTAAAGGCCCCTCCCTAAACTGCAAACCCCAGGATTCCATAGGATGTTGAAAGTGGAATAATCGTGCTATAAGAGTGCAGTGCGGAAATGGCCTGTGTTTGTCAGTGTGTGTGTGGCATGATCAAATAATGGACACATCCCATGTTTGCCTTTGGGCATTGGCGTCCTCGTGTCTGCATTGCAAGTGGGTAGCATTACTGTTAGAGCTCCCAACTGAGAATTTTCCACAGTCATTGGGGGTTTTCCATGTTGTGTGTCCTTCCCTCTTTTCTCTGTTGTTGTTGCTGCTGCTGCTGCTGCTGTGTGCCTTCAAACAGTTTCTGACTTATGGCAACCCTAAAGTGAATCTATCACAGGGTTTTATTGGGAAGATTTGTTCATGGGTGGGGTTGCCTTTGCCTTCCTCAGAGGCTGAGAGAGTGGGTTTTCATGGCTCAGCAGGGATTCGAACCCTGCTCTCCAGAGTTGTAGTCCAATGCTCATCCACCACACTGACTCTGTGGGGGGTTGTGTACACATTGAGTATGGTTATTCTTCCATTGATGGAATAGCATCATATCTCTGATTCTGGCATAACGTAAATGTAGGATGGTTCTGTTAGATACGTAAAGGATGATGGAAGAATAAGAGAATTAGAGACTGAATCAGATGGAATACCAGCTTAATACAAAAAAAAAAAAATGTCAGGAGGGAGAAGGGCTGGTTCCTCTCTGTTCCTGTTGCTGTCCACTTGCTAGCTTTTAAAAAGCCTGATAAATTTGGACTCCAATGTGTGTGTTGCTGCCATCAGACTATACTCAGTGCCATGTCCATGTTGTACGTCTGGCAGAAACTGAGCAGCTGCTGTTTCATGTGCCAGGAGAGCAGCTCCAAGACCTTCTGTCCTGCAGTGGCGTCAAGATTCCATTTGAAGCTTGTGATTTTTCTAGGCTTCTAAATCTCATGACCATCTTTTGCTTTTTTAAACCCTGCTGTCAGAGACCCTGGCAGAAACACAGCAACAACCTGAGCGGTTCTTGTTCATCTTATTCTATAGCCTTGACTTCATAGCCTTCTGAAGACTCTCTTTTGACTCTGCAGGAGTGTGGCAGGTGTTGTTTTGATTGCTCTTTCCTCACTCTCGTTCTCTCATGTTTGGTGTCTGTGACTGACGTCAGAAGGAGAGGCTGGTACTACATACTGGGGTGGGGCCAGGGGGCAATCATAGTAACAGAGCCCCAAGTAGCAATAGGGACATGCAGAGACAAATAGCAGCAATGGGCTTTGAATTCCTACATTCGTATGCATATGCAAACACATGATTTGCTAAGCAGAATGTAGGAAAAACTTGTGTATTACAAATTACTTACAGGAAGTTTGGGATTGGGTGCCCCCCCCCCCCATTTGGAGATGAGATTCTCCCCCACTTGATGTATGAGACCATAAAATGATTGGACTATTTTGTGGACCTGACAGCCCACTGAAAAGTTTGTTTACAATTTAGCTTTATCAAGAGCCACATATATTCATACCCATATATGCAATTGATAACTTATACTTTTTTTTACAAAAAGCTTAAAGCTTCACATTGGTTTGATGAGAAGTCTACAAAAAATGACAGAGAACCCCCAGAAACAATATGCATCAATTATGTGTGTTTCTTACTGTCCTTAGACCAAACAATACGCTTGTATAAAATACAATTTGACTCAGTGCTATTTATATTCACAAAATGACTCAGTGCTTGTGTGACAGGTTCTTCAAAAGATTATGTTACAAAAATGCAATGCAAATAATCATACAACAAACCCACAGGGCTTGTAGTCAATTCTTCTATGGCCCCACGGATCCTGCAGTCAAATCTTCTATGGCCAACAAGATGCTGGCTTGCTTCCCGTTTCAGCCAGCTTGATCGTGGCTGAATCAGTTAGTCATACATGCACTTATGGGTTACAGTAACAATGTAAAGAGGACCCACAGAATTCTTCCTTTGGCAAATGTAATATTCCTCGGCAAAATATGCAGAACAGAAAGCACTGTCTCTGGGCTCCTCTGCAAAGACTGTGGGTCCCCCCACCTCAGGTGCTCTTTTTCCGGGAGAATCTTCCCTGTTGGTAGCTCTGATTAGCCTACACAGCCCTTTAAAAATCTGCCTCTGGTCCTCCTCCTCCACCAGCACCACCTGCAGCCTGGCCAGCTAAGGACTGCTCACAGCCCAATTTCTCCGCATGACAAACCCTCCCCTGATGCCCCCACATCCAAGAAGGAGATGGGCGAGAGAGAGGAAGCATAGGGACACCATGCCGACTCACTTCCTTTCCCTCTTCTTCCTCTGACCTGGTTTGGACCCTGGGGGCCTGTTTTCCCCCCCTCCATGTGCCAGCCCCCTTCCCACAGACACACACACATTTTGATATTCATGATTTTTCCACTCTTGTGGGTGTCCTGCACTCCTAACCCTAGTGAATGTAGAGGGCTGACAGTATTCTGCTTTGCTTCGGTTGGACTAACACCTAGTTTAATACACCAAATCCTAAAAGCAAGTTCTATGCAGCTGTCAAAATTAGGAATATTGTGTTTGTACTGTTTTGGTGATACCATGAAATTTAGCACCCCTAAGCATGTCCCCTACCATGGCGCACTCCTACAGCCCATTGAGGGAATGGTTTACTCACTCCATGTTTGTGAGGGGAGGTCTGCTCCATAGCAGGGGCACAGTGTCAGTCTTAAAGTTATATCCCTCATATACTCCCTTCTAGATTCAGATTGTATCAACTGCTGATTAATGCATCTGCCACCTTGTGACTGAAAATGGTACTAGAGCTTTCAAATTCACAGGCACATTTAAATTAATACAGTGTAAAAGCCAAATAACCTAGATGTGTATACCTCTGGGTCATCCTAATCAAATTTTTATAAGGTTTATTGTATGTTTCCACTTCCATACAAGGGAGGGAATGCAATTGATGGAGGCATTTTTTGTTTGCAAATCCTCTTCCTAGATTGGAAACAAATAGCAAACTGAATAGAATGGGCATATGGATGCATTACAAAGCACATCAGATGGTGTACTCCTTAGCACTTCATTGTATACAAAGAAACTGGAACAATATGCCAAAGGTTATTGCTGCATGATCCTGTACTTGGAGAAGGTCAACTGCTCTTGTTAATGTGCATGTTATTGCCTTTATTAACAATGAAAGAAGCAGTGGGAAAAATACACCATGCTTTAAGAGAAAATGCATATGTCTTGCAGATACATTCCAAAAGTTCTGTTGTATACCATCACGTAAGCACTCTAGAGAATATGCAGTAGATTCTTTGATTGAACAGCAATGGCTATAACACAAGACCGGTTCTCAGAGCAATTTCAACTTGGCATAATTCTCAACACTTTACAACTTCTTTGGATTTATAAGCATTTGTGTCAGAGCTATTTGTTATTACCTTGTCCAAGGATCAATTGTATGGAACCATATTTTTTTAAAAAAAACATATTTTCCATCTCACAATATTCCCATATTGGCAGCAATACTTCAGATATCCCTGAGGTCATACCATGGCTTTTATCATCTTGCCATATGTTTTTACTGAAATGTTAATGCAATGTAAATCCAAAATTCTGCTGATCAAAATCAGATGGTGGTGATGTCACTAACAAGGAAGGAATAATCACAAGTTTAGTGCACAGCTGGGGAATCAGTGGTCGGTCTTCCGAGCACGGTCCATGGGCAGGGTAGGAATGATGGGGCAGGGTAGGAATGATGGATGATGGCCACAGACCATAGTGGCTTCCATATCAGTGGGACCATGGATCTCCTCTGGGTTTTAGTCTGAATTTTAAAACATTGATGAGTTACTTGTGATTCATTACTTGTAATTAATGTCTTTTTATGCTGAGGCATAACAAAGTCACATTTCAACTTTAAAGTAATAAAGGATAACCTAACTCTTTTGTGGCATAAGTGTAACTGGGCGAAAGACAAGGGAGTGGGAGGGGGAGACTGGGGAGCGAATGGGAGAGGAATGTATTTACTTTTATGGTTGTGGATGTGGCTTCTCTGCAGAGTAGGGGCAGAATGTCACATGGCTCAAATGCTGGCTTGTGATGCACAACACGTTGATGTTTCCTATTTGGTTGCTCTCTTGTGGGTGTTGAAATGACAATGAGGTGAATAGGAGAAACTTGTGTTTTGCACCATGGCCAGCAGCTTGTCGCACACAGCTGTCTTTTCAAAGTAACCAAAAGCAGCTATTTTAGTTATGTTTTGGTAATATGAAAACAAATAACTACTTTAAAAATGGTAATTAGGCTGGTAACTAACCCCCCTTTTCACACTTTCAGACTATAACTGGGAGTAATGATTTTTAAAAATCAGTTTCTAAGCACTGGGAATAAGTGAAGTTTTCAGAGTGGAGGAAAATAAGCAAATATGGTTCCTCTGAGGACTTAGATTTGAAGTGGTTGTGAATACACAGTCTGGAGTTAGGTACAAGCAGTATAAGGCAGCCAGGTTTGCAGATACTAAACTTTTTATGATGGTGAAATCTAAAAGCAAGCTATGAAAAAACTCCAGAAAGATCTCTTTAAATGAAGGATGCTTGATAATTTCTGCGTCAGCCGATCTGATCCACGCCTCCTGGACTGATGAGTCGGTTGAAGTTTAGTTAGTCCTTAATTCATCCACCTTCTGAATATCCCCATTCAGTTCTTGGCCTAGAATTTTTTTTTTAAAATGCTGTTGTGAACATAGGGTTTGTTTAGATGACCTCCAAGGTCACCTTCTAACTTTATGGTTTTAAGAATTAGCTTTGGTTAAGAGAAGGTTAATAGAACCAGAGAGCCTCCGCGATATTATCCTAACGGCCCTGGTGAGTTATCTCCTTTGTTGGGGGAACAGCAGATGATATGTTGCCATGGGAACTAAATAGTTGGCTCATTGTTCTCGAGAGCTGGCCTTCTATGTAGCTAAGGATGATGTAAGGAAGGAGCCGAGAGTGTGAAGAAACTAATAGACTTGTGGTATGAGTCAGTCAGACGCAGACGGACGGAGACAGAGATTTCACATATAACGGTGCAGTGCCATGTCTTCCCTCTGCCCTAAAAGCTGTCAAGCGCTGGCGGGGGCTCTGGTTGGTGCTGCTGCCGCTTCTCAGTGGAGAAGGGAGGAAGGGGGCAGCAAGTCTCTTTTGGGGGGGGGTGGAATCATGATGCACTTTCAGATGGAGTGCACCCTTCTTTCCCTTCCTCCCCAAGCCCAGACCGACTACATTGTCATTGTCTGTTCCCTCCCCTCCCTCCCCTTCCCACCGTGGATTGATAGCTATGGGGAAGATGTTTCCAATAGGGTGCAAAGGGCTAGAGCAGAGCTTTCCAAACTTTTCATGTTGGTGACACGCTTTTTAGACGTGCATCATTTCACGACACAGTAATTCAGTTTTACTAGCAAACCGGAGGTTAAACTAACCCCTTATAAGAGATAAAGACAGATACATAAATTGTAATAACAAAATATATGGGGACACAGCATATCTCATGAAAAGCTTTCATATATTTTTAAAAATGCACGATTTATAAATAATAACTCACATTTCCATGATGGTAGGTGACACACCTACACATTGCGGGCGACACACTAACGTGTTGCGGCACACCGCTTGGAAAGCCCTGGGCTAGAGAAAAACTCCCTGCATCCCATCCGGAAAGAGACATATGCACATGCTCATGCGCACATATGTCAGTAACAGGATGCCGTCCATTGTCGGAAAGCTGAGTGTTAGCCCATTTCCGCACTACACTGTTGTAGTGCTATTATTCCATTTTCAACATCGTGTGGAATTCTGAGGCTTGTAATCTACTGAGGCCAAAGAGCTCTCTGGCTGAGAATTCTAAAGGCCCCTCCCTGAACTGCAAACTCCGGGATTCCATAGGATGTTGAAAATGGAATAATCTACTATATGAAAGTCAATGTTTGTCTGCGCGTTTGTCTGTTTGTCTGCATCAGCATATGATTGGCTGTGTGAGGCGAGAAGACCTCATATGATTGGCTGGCTGGGAAGATTCCATGGACTCCTGTGGTTGGCAGTTCAGGGAGGGGCCTTTAGAATTCTCAGCCAGAGAGCTCTTGGGCCTCAGGCTGGTTGCTATGGAGATGAGGCCTACCATCAGTAACAATGCCAAAAAACTTTCGGGAGGCATATGTGAGAAAAATTAAAGTGACATACACAAATTGGCCCATTTCCAGACTACACTGTCATGGTGCTATTATTCCACTTTCAACATCCCATGGAATCCTGTAGGGGGCATTTAAGAATTCTCAGCCAGAGAGCTCTTGGGTCTCAGTAGACTACAAACCCCAGAATTCCACAGGATGTTGAAAGTGGACTAATAGCACTATTATAGTGTAGTGCAAAAATGGCCACAGTTACAAAGTCTTCTTGCATCACACAGTAGATTGTATGGGTTCCATATGTGAGGAATCTTAAAGTTGAAACTCAAAACAAAAAATGCTTCCAGAAAAATGTACAGCCATTGCGCAATTTCAACAGAAAGAAAAAGCAAAAGCCAGTACATCGACGTCACCAAACAACACCGATTGGATTGGGGACTATGGGGAAAGTTGCAGATACTGGAATAGGCCGGTTGCTATGGAGACAATGCCTAGCAGCAAGGAGGAGGACAGTGTATTCCCACAGGAACCCAACCTCTGTATGCTAACAACTGTGAATACAGACTGGATTGGGGAATATGGGGGAAATTTACAGGTACAGAAATAGGCCGGTTGCTGTGGACATGATGCCTAGCAGCAAGGAGGAGGACAGTGTACTCAAACTGTGTATGTAAATAACGCTGAATATAGATTGCATTAGGAAATATGGAGCAAAGTTACAGGAAATGGAGGAGACAGTTTGGTGAGTTCCTAAGAGGAAAATAAAAACCCCGGGCAAGGCCGGGTAAATATGCTAGTAGTACTATGACAATACAGTGCAGAAAGGTCTTTAGACTCTGAAAAACTACCAGCATCTTAGGGTGCCAACTGTCTCCTTAAAAATCCAGTGTCTGAGAGGTAGATGTTGGAAAGTTTGTTGGAGTGTTTGAACTGCCACCAAATATGCTCAAAATGCCCTCCAATAATCTCTTTCTAAATGGAACCAACCTGGGTAAGCCCACAGAAGTGGCGACAGTCAATATCTCTCAGGGAACTGGGGAATGTGTGGCCCTCCAGATGTTGTTGAGTAGCAGCTCCCCTCGCCCGTTTGTTCTGCCGGCAAGGGCAGATAGCTACTGCAGTCCAACAATCACTAAATAGCTACATGATTCCTATGTCCGGATTAGATGGTCAACTAGCGCTGGAAACAACTAGACTCAATTCTCTAGTCAGCCTAGTCTTTCTTATAGGGGTTTTATGGGGAGAAAATGTGGCATGGTGGGTGGGGTGGAGGAAGACCCACAGTCTAAATCCAATTGCTAGTTGCAATTTCATGAAATCAATAGCATTTATGTAAGTGTTGGCTTACCATCCAGCAATTATTTATTTATTCTTTTTTTGTAGTCCGGCAACCTCGGGAGGACCATACACCTCTGCTCTAAATTCACATTCTCTCTTCTCTCTGCTGTCCCTTTTAAACCATAACATATATATATATATAGCTGAAGATTTATCTGAGTTTAATATAGGCCTGAGTCCTGTGGGTGGCTTATATTGGTGTAAACCCTGGTTATGCCAGTGTAAGTACTTCTTTAGACTTGGTCTGAAAAGTATCCAGTAACTCCTTGGGAGGGGTGCCGCCATGCTGTAGTGGTTTGAGTGTTGGACTAGCACTCTGGAAGACCATGATTTGAATCCAAACTCTGCCGTGAAAACCACTGGATTTTCTTGCTGGTGTTACACCCTCTTGGCTTCTCAGAAGAAGGACCGCTGAGCAAATCTTGGCAAGAAAACTCTGTGTCAGGGCAGCATAAGTCAAAAATGACTTGAAGGTACACAACAGCAACGACAAAACAACGAAGTCCTCTGCCCATGTCTTTTCCCCGGTGCACAAAAGCAGTTAGAGCTCCTGGGCACAGGCTGCCCCCGTGTGACTGCTGATTGGCACATCTGGGTTGAGGAATCAGCCTCCCACCCATGTTCGGACTTGACTCACAAGAAAAGACAATCATGCTCGGGAGAGTAGAAGGCAGTAGGAAAAGAGGAAGACCACATTATAGGTGGATAAACTCAATCAAGGAAACCCCAGCCCTGAGTTTGCAAGACTTGAGCAGGTCTGTTGATAACAGGGTGACTTGGAGATCTCTCATTCACAGAGTAACAAGTCAAAGTCAACTTGATGGCGGCTACAACAAAGTGTGACGTATGCCAACAAGCCATTAGGATCTATCGGGATCTTAGAAGAATAGTTAAGCATGCCCACTGAAGTGACTGTGCCATTGTCTTCCAAACAGATTGATCAAATATTTCATTTTTCCTGTTCAAAAATTACAAATAGAAAATGTTTCTGTTAGTAGCTGTGAAATATCTTTTCATCTGGGACCCATTCTTCATTCCTGTTGCAGGGCTGCAAACCTTCAGGTTTCAGGGAGCCAGCATTTGGCTCTGATTTTACTATCTTTCCACTCTTTTTCAATTAGCAATTAAGTCAGTTTCTTTTTTTAAAAGATCTGTGTTCTTAGATTACACTGTTGACTGTGTAGACTGTAAATGTCAAGTTGTTTTCCAGACCTTTCCCAGTAATATGCAGCTTTCCCTACCCCCCTTTTTGGAAAGATGTACAAACAATTCATTTAGTAAAGAACATGGGAAAATGTGTCTTGTGCTGTTCTAATTGCTACTGGCTATCAGTTGTCCCCAGGGCTATTACTTAAATGGTGACTTCATTTGATATGACCCTGGCGTTGTGAAGCAAAATAACATTCTGTGGAGGTGAACAAACACTGCAGGTCTTGTTAGTCAATGCAGAGACGGCTGGCACTGAATTGTGATTTGAGTCAATGGACTTGACTTGCTCCGCTTCCAGGCAGAACGTCTGGAGCCAGGCACTTTCCTAGAAAGTTAATTTTAAGGGCTTGCACTGGCATTTGATTTTTATTATATTTTATTTTGTTTTGGGACAATGGGCAACAACTTCTCATATACTGCTACCATTAGTGCAGGCCCTGAAGTCTGCCAGCGTTAACATGACAATTGTTCAAACAAAATGGAGTGGAGGAGAAAGCTGCCTGGCTCCCCCCCCCCCCATGACTCAGACTACAATCCCCATTGTTCCTGTCTTCCTATGATAGGAGTTGTTGTCCAGTATGTTTGGAGGGTACCAGGTTGGCAAAGACTGTGTTACACAAATTTGAAGTGTACACAACCTAGACTGGTGGAGTTGGTGGTACAATTTCATGAAAGAGATGGCATGAAGAAACAAAATGCACTAAATGCAGCACAACAAAGACTATAGTTTTCATCCCAGTAATACTCAGAACTTCTAGAGTAACAGAGTTACAGTAACATTCTAATGTGTCCCGTATTTTGTATATTGCAGTGCTGTATATGACATTTGCTCAGTTTGCATGTCTTCCTGCACATGGATTAGTTTGATTTCTTTTTTATTTCCTTCCTTCTCTCCAGTTTTATTTATTTTTCTTAGGGTAGCCTCCTCGGAAATCTGCCTTACAATGCACAGGCAGGGAGAAAAATTGCACAGCTTAGTTATTCAGCCCAAAGTTTGCATAAGATTCATGTGTAGATTGGTGGAGGAATCTTCATTTATCTATAAACTGGCTCTAAGATTGCTGTGAGAGGATGCTAGATGAGTCACATTCCAAGAAACAGCAAGTATGCCCCAGGGAGTCTGCCTCACACTCATTTGTCCCTTCAGATTGAAAACCACTTCCTACTAAAATCCAACTGATAAATATCTTGCTAATTTGCAATGATTAAAGAACATTCCTGTCTGTATACACAATTATTCCTTCCTTTTTTGGCCACACTTGCCTGCTAATAATTAACACACAGAAAAGGGCTAGTTGTCTGCTAACTTCCTCTCTAGCTGATTTCCTAATGCTACCATACTGCAGTCCCTCAAATCTCAACATCTCATTTGCATATTATGCAAATTACTCTAATTTGGTCTCTAATTATACAAATTCAACACAATAATGATGGCAGTAATCATAGTATTTTTTTTTCATGTATCAGCCTCCATGCTATTTTTTAAATAGGAACCACTGGTTTGAGAGAACCTGCATAGAATAATGTTTAAAGTGCTGGACTTGGAACAAGCAGATCTAAGTTTGAATCCCAGCTTGGTCGTGGAGTCTAATACGTGACCTTGAGTCATCAATGTTGTTGTTAACGGCCATCAAGTCCGCTTCGATTATGGCAACTCTATGGATGAGAGAACTCCAAGTCACCTTGTCCTCAATTGCCCTGCACAAGCATCTTTTCCTACTGCCTTCTACCTTACCAATCATTATTTCTTTTTTATTGAGTCATGTCTTCTAATGACAGGTCCAAAGTATGACAGCCTGAGTTTAGTCATCTTGGCTAATAAGACTACATTTCAGATGAGTTGATTCTCTTCCTATCAGCTTTCGTCACTGTCCAGCTTTCACAGTCATAGATAGAAATTGGAAATATGATGGTATGGACAATCCTAACTTTAGTATTCAATGATACAATTTTACACTTCAGGACCTTCTCTAGTTTTGCCATAGCTGCTCTTCCTACTCCTAGTCTTCCTCTGATTTCTTGACTGCAGTCTCCATTTTGATTAATTATTGAATCACGGTGTGGAAAATCTTGAACTGTTTCATTGGCCATTTCCATTGGCCGTGCTGGTACTTACCAGACTTCTTGGCTCCATGCTTGGGTCCAGGCTGGTCCAGAGCAGTGCGTGGCCACCGCTCCGCACTGCTCCGGGGATGAAAATGGTGGCTTCCGGTTGGTCGAGGCTCTACACCAACCGCTGAAGCTTGCCAGCCTAAAGCCCGCCCCTGGCAGATCGCAGGCTCACACTGGTGCAAATCTGCACTGGAGCATGGGCACGGAGTGGCACGCTCCGTGCTTTTGAAAGACCTGTTTCAAACGGTCTTTCAAAAGCACGCTGGATGACCACTTCAGGTCATTCCGGAGCGGGCTGAGGTGCGGAACTACACTAAGTAGGTCCGACCCAGTCCGCTCCCAGGTGCAGACGTCCTCCCTGGAGGACGCTCTGCACCGTTTCTTTAAGCCCATGCAGAAATGGCCATTGTCTGCTTTAGTTATGTAAATCATCTGTGTGATAACTTGTATTGGCCAACCAAAATGCAGAAAAATGCATCATGCAAGCTTTTGAAGCTTCACTGACTTCTTCATCAGACAAAGATGTTAGAAATCACACAGGAGAAAAAAGGATGAAGATGCTTGAGACAAAAACCTACCTTCTGTCTCAGATATTAATCTGTTGTCAGTTAAGATGGGAGTTAGGAATATGAGTGAGAGATTTGAGTTAGTTTTTTAAGGTCAGTCAGGACTTAGACGTGTTAAATAAGTAGTCTTTAACTTTATCTTGAATTTTGGTTAAGTAAATTATTTTTGTATTATACACATATGCGTCTGAGAACACTGCATAAGGGTTATTGGAATGCTTGCATTCAGACACATGGTGCCTGTGTTGGAAGCAATTATTCCAGGGTGGTGGTGTCCAGTAATGAGACTGGACAAATATAGTCTTGCATGGGAACCAAGAGGGCATCTAGAGGTTTCCCAAAGAGGAGGTTCTCACATTTGGTGGCAGAAATAGGGATATGTAGAACATCGGATGTATTGTCCATTTCTCTGATAAGAGTAACAGCATGTACTTCAATCATAGCCAACTTCTAATTGGGGCAGAGGAGAAACAGTCCTATGACCAGCTGTGTTTTGAAGATTTTTCCTCAGTCAATTATTTGGCAGAAGTGCAAGCTATTCTGAGATTTGAAGCCACTAATTTATTAGTGTGTGTGCTTGTTTAATGTGTCAGATGACTATATCACAGGAACTTTGGAAAGGGTGGACAGTCTGCTTCAGGATGGGAGTGGGGAAATGAATCAGCATTTGGTCACTGATGAATACATCTGACAAACTCTTTTCACATGTTATCCCATATGAAGGTGACCCATAAAAGATCAGTGGATCACACCCTTGAAATGATACCATCTCACTGAGTTCAATAAGAATTTCCTTTTAGTTTGTTTAAAACAAACAGAAAAACAAAAACTATTTTTCATGTTTAAGATGGAAATATTTTGTTTAAATGTCTGCTGGGGCTATCAACCTAAATCTTCTTGTTACTCCTGATTAGAGAAGACCCGCTGAATCAATGGGATTTAGCTATGTGCTGACTCACTGTTCAACAATTAAGTCAATGGGACTAATCAATAGGCTTCCAGCCATTATTTGCAGACCATCCTGAACTGTGGCTTAGCTATTGAGATGCAATGCTCAACCATAGTTATGGAACTCAAACCATGTTTAAGCCTTATATCTGCACCAAGAAAGGACTGGCAACCAAAAGATTTTAGTCTGGAGATAGTTCACGGAAATAAAAGTAGCGGAAATGAGGATAAACATTAATGAAAGGGAATATGCTGTATTTTATCAAGCTCAGCTGGAAGGAAGCCAAAACTATGTGAATGTAAATAAAGCCTGACAAGTTTAGTTTGTTGAATATTAGGTATTCTTATTTAAACCTTTTGCCAAAGCAAGAATAAATCTAGGTCTTTTTTCATGTCCATTTTTTATAGTTCTGAAATACATCTTTTTAAAAAATGTCTTATTTTTACACTAAATGTTTACTGGTCCCGTATTTTAAATCAAATTTATCTGAGAAAAAGAGAAACCAGTATATCAGTCCAAGCTCAGGAAAGGAGTAATTAGTTGAGCAGGCAAGATATGATGGAATTGTAATGCAATATATTTGGCTGGAGCAATAGGTGGACAAAACAAGGTGGAATGAACAGTTAAATGCAGCATTTGTCTGCCTGGGACACAGTTGCATGTACTTTGATAATCACAATACTTTGATAATTATATTACAATTACTTAAATGAATTACATTGTCTATGCTAAATAATAGGAGTGAAACAATCTGTATTTACCTCTTTCATAAACACATGTGCAGACACACTCTCACACATGATATTTATAGCCTATTTGTAAAATAATATCAATTGAGCTGTATCTCAATTTGAGCTATATCTCCAAAGAACTTGATTTCTAGGTATGATTAATCCTATTATCTAACCTTTGGTAGTCTACTGTGATGCTTTTAGTGATTATTTCACTGATAAAAACTCATCTAAGAAGTGACTTAGATGCTGTCATTGTAGCAGAAGTTGACGAGGGGTGTCCAAAGATTCTATGAGTAGGATAAGCTTCAGTTGCTGAGTACCATTGATGTGGACAGGCTGCTGGGGCAAGGAAAGAAGACAACTTGTCCTCTTGATTCCTGTCCTTCTTTGCTGGTCATCCAAGAAGGAGATGCAATTAGATCTCAACTACAATATATTATTAATGCATCTCTCAGGGAGGGAAGTTTTCCATTTTGTTTAAAAGAAGCAGCGGTACAATCATTTCTTTTAAAAACCCTCCTTGAACCCTCTGAATTTAAATAACTATAGACCAGAATCAGGGTTGTTGTTTTTTTGGGAGGGGCAGGTGATTGAGAAGACGTTTGCCTCCCAATTCCAGGCAGTCTTGGATGTTACAAGTTACCTAGACCCATTTCTTTTTTTTTAAATTTTTAAATTTTTATTATTTTATTTATTTAAAAAGAGAAAAAAAAGCACTCAGCATATAACAATAACAATCGAACTCCAACAAACAACAAAGCAAATAATACCTAACATTTGACACCCACTAAGACATAACAAAAAATACAACATAATACAAACCCATACACTGCAATACAGTAAGATATAAACATATGTTTATATCTAGACCCATTTCAAACTGGCTTTAGAGCAGGATATGGAATTAAGATTGCCTTCGTGGATGATCTTTGCCTGAGAAAGGACAGGGGGAGGGTGTCCCTGATGGTGCTTTTGGACCTCTCAGCAGCATTCAATACCGTTGACCATGGTATCCTTCTGGAAGACCTGAGGGGTCTGGAAATTGGAGGCATTTTTGTTACCCTGATTCCTGGGGGTCCCGGGAGGGACACCTAAATGTGCTTTCAATTATATAAGTTGGGGAAATTAGCCAAGAGCACCGCCTAGCAATACGAGAGGCAGTGTAACATAGCGAGATCTTGAACCCTATGTTTACGGGGTCAGGCCGAGTCAAGGAGCACACAGAAGTTGAAATAATAAATGTTGTTTTATTAAAACACAATCAAACAGTGTATGCAGCACACTCACACAGATAACTAAGGAAATAAAGGTTGGAGTGGGATAGAGGGATTTTTAGAGGAGTTGTTGGCTTGGGTGATACTTCACCTGTCCTGAAGCCCAGTTAGAAGCAGGAGAGCATGGATCTCAGCATGTGGAGCTGAGGGGAAGGCTCGCTGGACAAAGCGACAGCAAGACGGGATGGAAACCAAGAGCAATCCAAGGAAGCGCTCAAAGTCAGGGGTTTTTATAATGAGAATTGTGGCTGCAGGCTAGTTCGGACTTGGGGAAGACAGTGGATTTGGGGCTGGAGACAAAGCCTCCGAAAGGTCAGAATTTGAATGATTGAATTATAGCCAAATTGTCAATAGGGTAGCCAGTATGCAAACACGGAGTGCTTGAGCGTTGTATAGTTCAATCATCAAGCTGCCAGTGCGGGGCAGCGGATCTTTTGAAAGTTGCGTGCATACATAATGGAGGTACTTGCCTTGAGGTCTCCTAAAACTGCGAGTCAGCTATTTCTGGCCTGCCTGTATTGTGTTGGAATATTACGGCGATTATCGGCCGAGCTGGTGTGCGTGCTTGTCCGGGGGCCTCACAAGCACATGGAGGGGAATGGGTATGTGAGGCTGAATTATTGATATCAAAAGGTATCTTTTAACATCCCCCAAGCTCGGACTAGCAATGGCGGTAACACTTTGCTTCAGTGATTCCAGTCCTATCTCTCAGATGGATTCCACGTGGTGGTGCTTGGAGATAGCTGCTCCTCAAAAAAGGTGCTGCTATATGGCATACCACAAGATGCGATTCTGTCCTCAATGCTATTCAATATCTATATGAGACCACTGGGAGAAATCATCTGGAGGCATGGAGCAGAGTGCTATCACTATGCTGATAACACACAAATATATTTCTCCATACTTTCAGAAACAGTTTCAGCTAAGAATATTGTGTCTCCTCTGAACGAATGCCTGGAGGAGGTAAGGGGCTGGATGAGGAAAAACAAACTGAAGCTGAATCCAGACAAGATGGATTACTGTCAAAGTCACTAACCTGGATATGGAGGTGGGTCAACCAATCCTAGATGGGGTTATGCTCCCCCTGAAAGACTGTGTTCTCAGCCTAGGAGTGTTTCTGAATCCATTGCTCCAAATGACAATTCAGATAGATGCGGTGGCCAGGAGTACTTAATATCAGCTTTGGCTGTTACACCAGCTGTGCCCCTTCCTATCGCTGGAGGATGTAAAGATGGTAGTGCACACACTGGAGCCTCAAGGCTGGACGTTTGCAATGTGCTATACATTGGGCTCCCTCTGTACCAAGTTTGGAATCTTCAGTTGATTCAAAACATAGCAGCCAGATTGGTTACCGGTACATCTAGGAGTAAGCATATCGCACTAATATTAAAGTTACTCCACTGGCTCCCCAGTAGTTTCTGGACAAAGTACAAAGTGTTGGTTATTACCTTTAAAGCCTTACATGGTTTTGGTCCAGGTTACCTACAGGATTGCCTCCTCCCATATAATCTGCCCCACATACTCAGGTCCTCTGGGGGACATTTACTTCAACCAGCCAGGACTAGTCTAGTAACAGTCAGCAGAGGACTTTTTCTTCACCACTCCTAGACTGTGGAATGACCTGCTGGAAGAGATTCGACAGCAGAATACATTGTCCAGATTTAAAACAGCTTAAACACCAGTCTCTTCCAGCATGCCTTTCCTTATAATTTTAAACCACAAATTTTAACTACAAATTTTAAGCATGTAATGACTGTTTTGAGAAGTGTTTGCATTATTTGTTCTTTTAAATTGATATCATGTATTTTAACTATAGTTTTTAACTGACAGTGTGTTTCTAACTGATGTTACATGTTGTGTTTTAATCTGTTGTTGCTCCCTGCCTCAGTCCATGGGGAGGGGGTGGATAAGAAAATGATGATGATGATGATGATGATGATGATGGTGCCTGTGTTTTCATATGACTCTTGGCCATACATTTTAAATATGAAAGCATTAACAGTGACCACTGGAGGAAGATGATGATGACAATGATGATGACGATGATGATAATGGACTTGCTTTCTCAATAGGAAAAGCCATGCGTGTATACTGTTCAGTGTGATCTTCACATTTCTTTGCATTTTGCAGCATATACAGCACTGAAAGACTGGGCTGTGAGTCTGGAAGCCTCTGATCCATATCTCACCTTTACTACGAACTTCCTAGATTGTATTAGGCAAGCAAGTCCCTGTTTCCATGATGCACTTTCCAGATCTACAGTGGGGGGATAATACAGCTATACTTTGTAGCACACTGTACTGTTGTTGTCAGCAGTGTGTGTAATAGTCTCTGAATTCTCCAAAGTGCTATCGAAATGATAAGAAGTACAATTATTAGAAATCTGGCTCTTATTTAGACATCTCCGTAAAAGCTGTGTGCTATTGAGAATCTGGCTCCGAAAGTGCTATTCCCATTTCCTGCTTTCCATCTGTCAGTTATACAGAATGCTGATGCATTTGTGGTTTGCTTGTGAGTACTGTTAAAACATTTTATCCATATGGTTTTGTAACAGCTCTATCCCCTTTGAAGCAGGTTCTACTAATGCTTTTCAAATGTTATGATTGTAATTGGTTCTGATAACACATAATAATTTTTTTACTGTAAACATATGCTAGGGAATGAAAAAAAGAAACCCTCACTCTTGTCTGTTCCATAAAAAGATATCCTAACATATGTACAGGATGTGTTACTGGTCATACAGAGTAGTCTTTCCTGTTGCATCTTGATAGAAACATGGCATTTGTTTTTAAGAGTTGCAGGCATATTAGTCCAATTTTGTTAGTCCAGTTTTCGTCTGCAACAGTTGCCTGTTGCTTTCTGAAGGCTAGTTCTCTCCGTTGGCATGTTGAATCTTCTGAAGCCAGCATATATAATAAACTACCCTGTCTTCTACTAGGGCCACATGAGGAGGTTGAGGGCCCTGCAGCAATTTCAGAAATGGAGTCTTAAGTGACTATTTGTGTGTGCATGCTTTCTTTCTGTTTCTATTGTATAAGCCAGTGCTACTCAAAGTGGTAGCCTATGGTAATGTTGCCAAATGAAATAAGGGATTGGGCTCCTGTTGCTTTAATGATCAGGTAGAAATAAGAGACAAGGCTTGTGTAGAAAAGGGAATTTCATTAGGTGTTGCTCGCGTGACAAACAATGCCTGCTGAAATTCCCTCTTCCACCCAATCATTAAAGGCGTGGGAGCCACGTCCCTTATTTTTCTAGGTAACCATAATTATGAGCCAGCGTAGTGTAGCAGTTTGAGCGCTGGTCTAGAACTCTGAAGCACAAGTTTAAAATCTCTGCCTGTCCATGGAAACGCACTGGGTCACCCTGAGCAAATCACATTCTCTCAACCTCAGCAGAAGGCATAGACAACAAATCTTGCTGACAAGACCTCTTAGGGTCACTGTAACTCAGAAATGATTTGAAGACACAACAACAGTCCAGAAGAGATTTACCATCTCACTGACATGAAAGCCATCAGCCATCACTGGGAATATAATATTCCCCAACGGGTACTGTGGATCTCTGCAGAAATCCAAAATGTTTTATTATTAGGTAGAGCCTTTCTGTACAAGGTGTGGCAAGGACAGAGTATTTTGACAGGAAAGTTGAAGAGCAGGGCAATGAGCTAGGAACAAGAGCTAACAGCTGTGTATATTATCAACATGCTGTGTTTACTGTGGAAGATGACATCAGCATGTTCTTGCCATATTGCAACAAGAGAAGGCATTATTGCGAGCCGAGTTAACAGCCATTAAAAACTGTTCGAGCAAAAAGAGAACAGTTAACAAATGCGTGGTGCACTTAAATCACAGTGCATGCTGCCACTTTTATACTGACATTTGAAGAATGGCAAAGCTTTCAGAATTTTGAGGATTAGCCATTTCAGAAGTTAAGAAAGCATTCTTTGGGATGGTTAACTTGTCTGGGAGCTTGCAAGACACAGTCCTGTGTTGACAGCAAATTTAGACCAAGATACATGTCAAGAATTTTTGAAGTCACAGCTTCAAGAGCTTCGCAACACAGGAAGCAAAAGGCAGGGAAACTATTCATCTAGTCAATGCCCTGTTGAAGTTTCTTTGCTCTTGTGATCTGTACTTCCTCAAACAGGCAATAATCTTATTAAGATCCTCACGAACTTGGCTTATTTTCTTTTATGCCTCTTCATTGTCCAAGTAATGACCTGGAGCATGGGATAAGTGGTTTTGGCAGTGCTCGAAAAAGTTACTGTTTGGGATTACAACTTCAGAATCCCCCCCCCCCCATATAATGGCCATGTTGGCTAGGGGATTCTGACAGTTATCATCTGAGAAAGTAACTTTTCCAAGTTCTATTTTCTTATTAGCTGGCTGCAGTACAGCCGAGATACTATGTAATTTGGATATCTGCTGTTCAGTATGAAAACAGAAGATGCCCCTGGTGAATCCACCTGGATTCTCTCCTCTAATGCACCTACAGGTCAGATCAAACTATGAACACTCTGGCTTCCCTCACGTGAGCTGTTGCATTTGGCAGCTGTTTCCATATTACCAAAAACAGGGAGTAGGAGAATGGATTACTATTCATACCACTGTACCTTAAGCCAACTGTTAGAAATCAGATGCTAGCTAAAGTCTTTGACTGGCACATGTCTGTCTCTCAGGTTCCTATTTATATATAATTTCCAAAACCCTGTTTCCTTATCTGATTTTACAAGTGTTTCTGATGTCACAACTTTATCTGATTTGGCCTGCTTCCTGGAGAGCTTTAGTAGCTATATCTTACACTAGATGAAAGAAAATAAGATTGGTGTTGTCCTTCTCTGACATCTTCCTCATCAGCAAATTCCATGGAAAGATTTCTTTCTGATCTCTTGTAAAACAAATATAGAAGTAATGTAATTAAAAGTGCATGTGTTGCTAATTATTATGAATTGAAGAACATTTGCCAAGAACAACAAATATCTAAGTAAATAACTGGAACATAAATTGAGAAGAAAATTCACCGCCTTGAAGAGTTCTGAAAAAGTTTCTTCATGTTAATGAAAAAAACAGGCTATGGGCTTCTTAATCCTAAATCTAATTTAACGTATAAATCCTGCATGTAGGGTTCCTACCCAATGTTACACTTAAATGTACCCTTCAGTGATTTTCAGTGGTTTATTTGTCTATGCTAATTATATTAATACAGCAGGTTAAAAGGTGTACATTAGAATTTGGTGGTGGGGCAGGGAGACTAGTATGCCAGATTTTACCATTCCACTTCTTGTCCTTCAAAGAGACTGACATGGTTAGCTTCAGCCACGTGCATTTCTCTTGCTTTGATGCTCTCATGGATAGAACTGCTTCTGTTCCCTTAGTCTCTATACCAAAGAAGAAAGCCTACTGAAAAATTTATTAAATTGAGGCTGTAACTATCATCTCTGGCTACTGATTAACTCTTTCTGGTGTTTTTGAGTAAACATGCCTTGAATTGCAGTGATGTAGACTTGAGTCAATAGACTTGGACTCAAGTCAGACTTAAGTCACTTCAGTGACTCAACTTGGACTCGACTTGGCCATAAATGATGCACTGACTTGACTCAACTCGAGACTTGTATATTTTTAATGACTGACTTGATGCCCTTGGTTCAGTCACATAACACATTCATCCAGAAACCTTATGACTTTGAACAATGCTTCCATCTCTTTTTGCCTACTAGTCACATGACGATCTCTCTCAAGCCCAAAATGTGGGTGCATTTCTCAGAGGAGAACAGCAGACAGGTTAAGCAATGGGTTTGAGGCAGGCTTGAGGTCTGCTCAGCAGCCTGTCCCTGCTGTATATTGGAGGAGCCTTCTAAGAGTTTCCTAAAAGACAAGACTCACCCCAGAGTGCTGGGTGCATTTCTCAGAGGGGAACAGCAAATGTGTTAGGCAACGGTTTGAGGAAGAAGGATCCTTCCTTCTAAAGCTTTTGAATCTTCAGTAATGGGGAGTAAGACGGGATCCTATTCCCCATTTCCAAAGCTGCAGATGGCAAAATTGTAAATGTGGAGAGCCAACTCTGCTTAAATTGTTAAAACTGAATTTATTTCACTCTATCCAATAATTCTGGAATTTTGGTTGGGGTATAAAGTTGGCTTCCAGACTTGAGACATGACTTGAGACATAGAGGTAGAAACTTGACTTGACTTGACACTTGGCATAAAAGACTTAAATACATCACTGTTGAATTGTACTGTTGGTATAGTTTGCTTTGTGTCTGACTCTACCACAGCTCAGGTTGGGTCACCTGTACCCATCTCAATGTTATTTGATGACAATTTGCATGATCCTTGATTGTTGGTGGCTGGGCCTGATGGGACCTGGAATCCACAAATGCTTAAAGAAACAGACATGTCCCTGATCAACTAGATGTTAATCCTTAATCCGTCCACATGCATCCATCCCTGATTCTGGATGTTCAGTTTTCTTCAGTCATAAATTTGTAATATTGTTATTCTGAGATCTTTTCTATATCAATGTAAATATATTTGAATTATTTGTTATTGGTTAAAACTGTTTACTGGCAATAAGACAGAAATATATTTTGTTTGAGTTTTTTTTCTTATTTAAAGCTAATAAATAAGACCTGGAGTTTCTGCATGGACAGAAGAAACCAAGAAACGAGGGGTGTAACAACAAATAGTATTTACTGTTGTGCAACCTGCATTCCTGTAATACCTTCCTCTTCTTGCATCAAAGCCATCCATGCCTCCATTTTAGGAAAATCCTGAACAGATTTCCTTGCAGGTTGGAGGGGGAAGAAGAAAAATTTGAGGCAGCACTAGTTGTCAGTGTTTTTGTGTGCTAGATTAACACATTCCTTTTGTTTCTTCCAGTGGTTCTTAACCTTTTCTTTACCTGGGTCCCCCATAAATATAATTTGTTGCTGGAGACCCCTAATATTTAACTCAAGATTTAAACATCTAAATTTAGATTTAAATATTCAAATATTTATTGAAATACTTCCAATATTTATTTAAAGATGCTCATCAGTGGTCTTCAAATGAGGAATCAGTTTGGGCATGCACACACACCTGATGTGAGGGACGTGGCAGTGGGGGTGCAGGCGTTAAGTGCCTGTGCTCGCATTTGAAAAGAAAGAAGGCTGCCAAGAACCTGTACCTAGTATCAGTCCCATCAGGCCCAGCCACCAACGATCAAGGATCATGCAAATTGTCATCAAATAACATTGAGATGAGTACAGGTGACCCAACCTGAGCTGTGGTAGAGTCAGACACAAAGCAAACTATACCAACAGTACAATTCAACATATCAGTCCTATGCGTGGGCAAAATAGTGAAGATGATGTAGAACTGAAAACAGAAGCAACCTTCTAGGGACAGGATGGTTACATCCATCTATAGGAGGCTCTGATCCAGCAGTTTTTTGATTGGCTGAACAGTAGAGATGGCAATCTTATCCCTTTCAGGAAGCTCACTGTGTCTTCCTAGATCTGCTCTGGAAGGTTTGTGGGACCCTCTGGAGTCAAAGCCATCCCAATAGGTAAATTGGCATGTATTTATTTGGGAAAGAGAAAGAGGATGGTGGACATTGGCCTTAACTGGTCAAAATGCTGGGGGAGGGTAATGTAAAATGGGCTTCCCTTATTTTCCTGCAGAATAGCATTCTGAGTAGAACTCTTTGGCGGGAGAGACGCTTCCACTTGGTAAAATAAAACTCTGGGTTCAACTCAGACCCAGACTCAGAGTCTTCCCTGTCATCTCAGAGGCCCTTTCCGCACTTTACCTTTTTTCAGCGCTGGGGTGCAGGGATCGCGTGAGCAGCCTCCAGCGAGAGGCTCTCGCATCCCTGCTGCTTCAGCTCCGCACAAGCTGCCTGCTCCCCAGCAGGCAGTACGAGAACCCCGCCTCTTCCACAGCGCAGCGCAGCCTGGGAGTTTCCCAGGCTGCGCTAGGACAGGAAGTGCGACCACTGGGGTTCTGGAGGCTCCGCGTGCATAGCAAGTGCACGCGAGGTCCTGGAGTGATGCGCAATTGCACACCATTTTCAGCTGAAAGCCGAAAATGAAAAAGTGCGCGAGCAGCACCTGCCCTACCCTGGAGTGTCACACGATTGTGAGTGTGTCGTGCAGATTGCTCCTCACAATCGTGCAATGCTCAAGGGGCCATTTTGCATGGCAAATGCCGTGCAAAAAGGGCCAGAGAGAAAACTGGAGATAGCTCCTGTACCATTAATGTGGGGATACAGAGATAGGCAACTGTGGGAGGCTGTGGGAGGGCACATCAGCCCCCTAGGAAAACTACCCCACTGAGCAGAAGAAGAAAAATGCTCCCATATGCTCTCTATGGGGTCCATGGGATTTTCCACTATATTTTAAGCCTTTTTGTGCCATATTTTAGGTCCAGGAGAAGCCTTTTTAAAAAAACAGGAAGTGATCAGAAGTCTCTTCCGGTTTATTTGCTGTTTTAAATAAGGTCTCTCCTGAGCCTTTAGAGTGAGAAAGACATGGCAGAAATGCTCCTCACACCTGCTAAAGGGCCTTTGGAGGGCACAAAACATTTTCCAAAAATGTTTTGGCCCTGAGTGCTGCATGCAGCCTGCAAGCTGCACTTTGCCTGTCGTTTCTTTAATGCTTGTGTAAAAGAGGAAATTTCAGCAGGTGTTGCTTGTTACCGGATTGCTTTACAAGAAGCACCTGTTGAAATTCTAGTATTAAAGGTACAGGAGTCCTTTCCAGTTTTCAATCTCACAGATCTAATGATAACGGAAAGTGGGGTGCAGGGTGTGGAAGGGCACTGTGGTACAGCACATTCAGAAGGCAAACAGCTCTCTCTTTGAAGGCATCCTCCATGTCCCAGTCCAAGACCAGTTTACCCCATCAGTAACAGTGGGAATGCAATTCAGTGACAGGAGAGTGATGACGTCATGTGATGAGGAGAGATCAAAAACAGAACAAAGCCAGTGCAATCGTGCAACAAACCAATGTGTTGTCAGAATTCAACTCCCAGCCTGTGTTTAACTGCCAGCAAGGGAAGGGAAGCGATAGTATTTGCCCAAGAGGAGGAGGCAGTGGGGATTGTCCAGTGCTAACAATCAAGTAGAAACACTGAGCTGAGCTGAAGTCAAGGTCAACTCCAAAAATCAAGAATGCCGAAGGTCAGTCCAAAAGGTATACAAAGCTGGAATACAAGGTTGTGGGAGCTTGAGTAGTGATGTGCTACAAGCAAACAGCAAGCCATGCTGACTAACTTAGCCGAGGAGGACAGGCGTTACTCATCATTGTTCTGTTTTCTCAGTCTCACCAAAACAGCTTCCCTCTGAGCTGCTCTCTTTTATCTCCTCCATGACTGGAGGCTGGAGACAAAGGTGGGTCTAATTCCTCTAAATCATTGTTGGCCCCTTCTCCCTCTGGCACAAGCTGCAAAAACTCCATCTTTCAGCTGGTGGGGGTGTTGGCAAGGCGGTTTGTTCTGTCACTGGCTCTGGCACAATCAGTTGCTCATCAACCTCTGAGCTGTCGTCTGTCACATGTACGATGAAGCCCTCTTCTTTGCTCTGCATCCAACTTCTGGCTAGAGACTAAATGGTCCTTATCCTGTCTTCCTAACTGAGAAGGAATAATCCCCTCTTTTCACTTTGATCTGGGAAGAACCCCTTTACCTGAGATTTCTCTCTTAATTTCCAAACAGAAGCATATGTGTGTTTTAATGATGAGTTGTGAGTAACTATGCCTGGTACTTAATGCATAACACTTAATGACATAACCAGGATCCATTTCAAGGTCTCAGGTTGTCTCCCAGAAACCTTCGGGCCTGGGATGATCTTGAACTGGTAACCTTAAAAAATATTCATGCAAAACCTGCAAAACTACACAGTGGATGAGATCTTACATGGTCAAGCATAGCATTAAGAGTTCCACAGGAGGAACACCAGTATAGTTCCACTAGGATTACTCGTGTTTAGAGTAGACCTATTTATTTATTTATTAAAATATTTATATGTGAAAATCTCAGGGTGGCTTACAATAAAATTAATTTAAAACAATAAATAACAACAATAGGTTAAAAAGATTAAAACTATATTAAATAGTTTATCAGTTAAAACCAGATTATTTAAAACTGGTTAAAACAATTTTAAATAGTACAGCCGTAAGACATTCACATCCTGGATAAAATCAGTTAGGCCTTGAAGGTGCTCATAAAAAGCCACATTAAACTTGATGCTGAAATGATCCCAATGTTGGTGCCAAACAGGCCTCATGGGAAGTAATGCCACAAGTGGGTGGTCAATGCCACAAGTGGGTGCTGAGAAATGCATCTTCTCATAAGTATTTCCCCTATTGGTGGGACATAGAAGAGACCCCTCCAACAGACCTCAATTCTGAGGCAGGCATATATTGAGGTCAGTGGGGCTTAAACTGCTCACAACCAACATCTGACCCAGGAATTTAATGAGACCTCTAAATATGACTATGTGTCTACCATGTACTTACAAAATCCAAGTGGGCTATGGTACATTGGAGGTAACTAAGGCCTAAGTCTAATTGCTAGTTTTAGCTTTTAACTTGAATGTAAAATCTGCTCAGACATCTAAACTGCAATATTTTTGTGTTGGTTTTTGTCAGTTGGTATTTTAATTATAATGATGCCAAGAGTTTGTATTACTTTTGTTTTTTAAACTTAAATCTCATTTTTAGCTGTCTTGAAGCTTCTGGGCAGGTGGGAAGGCTAGAAAAAAAGGGTTGTTTTTTAAAAAATGTCACATGTTTTTGCATTTTGCCATATGTTTTAAAATTTAAACAGTCCTTCACAGCATTCAATTATATGCATTTTTTTTCCTTTATCCAGATCAGGATGAGGTCCCGAAATCAAGGCGGAGAAAGCTCATCCAGTGGGCATTTTTCTAAGTCGAAGCCCATTATCAGCATGGCAGAAAATCAAAACCTTCAGGAAGATGCCAAGAAAAAGAACAAATCTAGTCGCAAAGAAGATGAGGTCCCAGGCTCAGGAACAGTCAAGAAGCACAGCAAATCGTCAGGCCCTAGTGAGCGGAAAAGCAAGAAATCAATAGAGCTTTCCAAAGAGGATCTGATTCACCTCCTCAGTATAATGGAAGGAGAACTACAGGTATTTCAGAATTTTTTTCATTCTTTGTTTGTTTCTTTGTTTATTGTTTATAAATTGACTTGTGTGACCTGGCACAAGAGAGGAGACATCAGAGAGATGACACAACAAAATCCAGAACTCACAAAAGAGTGGCACCTTTATTGGCCAACCAAAATGTAGACAATATATCATGCAAGTTTAGTTCTTCCAATTAATCTTGAAAGTTCCATAACTTGGAAAAGTTATTTTTGCAGGTTATAACTCTCACAATCCTTTATCCATCAAGGTCAATGTCTGTAATGGCTGTGGGATTCTGAGAGCTATAGTCCAAGGAGTAATCTTTTTCATGGTCTCCATTGTTTTTCAAGTTCATATGAATATGCATTGCAGAGCAAGCCCTAATTCTCTTCATCTTTTAGCAGTTTCACTTGACTTGTTCTGCATCATCTTGAAAAGTTAAGTCAAGATAAATGTAGATGTTGTTGTGTTGAAATACTACCTGAAGGGGGAAGGAAAAGCCGACCTGTAAGCTGTCATGAAAATGTAACTGCTTTGCCATCCACCTTCAAGAATGTATCCTTGCATGATCTTCACAACATGAGCGATATCTTTTACCATAGCCCTTTGCCCTTATTAAATCAGTTCACATGCAGGTCTAAAGAGGGAACGTTGATTTGGGTGCAAACATACACCTCTCCATCTCCTTTGGACCTAGCTGCCTTTTAGACTTCTGTTGATTTAATATAAGAGTCTGCAAGGGATTCTATAAGCATGCTTGGTTGAATGTGCTCCTTATCAAATTTCTGTGATTGGAAACCTGCCTTAACAGGGTTTGTGAACATGGGAGCTTGGTCAGTGAATTTAGCTGGACATGCTTACAGAACCCTTTAGAGACCTTTGCCTTCAATACATGGAAATCTACAGGGCAGCTGGACAGGTGGGGATATGTGGGAATGGGGCTTGTGTGTCTGCTTAGCCCACATCACCTTCCACACTTTATGCTGTGCATGAGTAGGGGAGGTGAATGTCTGCCTAGCAGTAATGTAGTTCCAGCTAACATGGAAGAAAGGAGAAGCTGGTCTCATCTTTGAGGTCAGACTCGAGGGTCTAAATCCGTCTCTGTCATTTCCAGGAAAGAAACGAGGGCCTGGTTAGTCAGTGACATCTGTCTCATAGCAGCATCCATGAATTACTAGTTAAGAAAGAAAAAAAATCATATCATATAAGACAATATTGCACAAACAAAGGCTGGGAACCTCTAGATAGAAAATATGCACAGCCCCTGTAATATTTTCCTGCCCAACAAAAGGGTAGTGAAGCTCTGTTTACATCAAATCTCAGGATTTCTTGTATACTTTTTAAATAATTAATCCCCTGGAGTGTGTGGGTCCATTCACACTACATAGTTATACTGCTATTATTCCATTTTAGCAGCCATTGTCCCATGGTTATAGAATTCTGGAGTTTGTAGTCTGGTGAGGCACTAGAGTCACTCTCTGGCTGAGAATTTTAAATGCCTTGCTCTCCAACCACAAAACTTTTATATATGTCTTCTCCAAAACTCCACATAGTCCTCAAGTATAATGAGCTTTTGAATTGTCATATGATATTCACCACCCCTCTTCTAAATATAGCAATGATATACACATATATACAGAGCTTTGGAGAATTCATTCTACTGCTACTTGCTATATGTTTGCAGATTAGTTTTAATTTTCATAGAATCATACTTTACAATTAACATGTTCATTTTAATTAATTTCGTTGATTAATTTAAGAGTTAATTATACTGCTGCTTGCTGCTTTACAATAAATGTTAATTTTCAATTAATTTCAAAATTCACTTGGAAAAGAGGGAAAAACATGGCAAAAAATTTCCCACCAAACCAAACTTTTGGAACTAATAAGCATTTCCTACTACCTCCAAAGCAGGGTATTTTTAGTGAAATTGTTATTGATTCTCCCTTCTCTTAATCAAAAGTTTCATGCAGTCTCGTAGGGACGAGGAGCAATGGGGGTGGTTTCCCCCGGTGGCGATTTTTGGGGGGCGTCCCAGCTCCTTGCTTGCCCTCCCCCAATGCACTGTAGCCCCGCCCTGTCTGTCATAGCCCCACCTCATCTCTCATAGCCACATGCCATGCGCCATAGCCCCTCCACATGCCATAGCCCCACACTGTAGCTATGCCTTCTCCGCCTCCCCCTCCATGCATTCCAAGCTCCTCCACTGGTTCCATGAGGAGAACTTCTTTGATTACATACAGTCCTGATGTTTAGATTGTATTGAAAGATATTTTGTTTTTTAAAAGGAAAGAAGTCGGTACATAAATGCAAATACATTTAATCATAAAAATATCTTAGCAATTTTTATTATCCCACTCACCGCTAAGAAATACCTGAATTAAAAGTTTAATAAAGTTTAATTTTTTAAAAATAACCTTCAACTGATCTGAGATTGCAAAATATATGTCTGCGGATTAGTTTTAATTTTCGTAGAATCATAGAGTTGGAAGAGACCACAAGGGCCATCGCATCCAACCCCCTGCCATGCAGGAACAAACACTCAACGCACCCCTAGCAGATGGCCATCCAGCCTCTGTTTAAAAACCTCCAAAGAAGGTGACTCCACCACATTCCAAGGCAGCATATGGAGATAAACAAAATGTTAATTTGCGGTAACTTACAGAAGGCATTGAAACAGGAATGGGAATAAAGCAGTTCACTGATTAAATTGTATCTATCAACTTGTCTCCATTGGATGTACAAAATCAAAGGCTAAGTGTCCATCTAGACACACAGCTGTTCCTTAAAATTGCCTTGACCCTATGTATGATGAAAAGATCAGTTTGTTATATCCTCATTTTCATAAAATTGTTACATTACAGACAATGTGGCTAGTTGTAAAATGTTATTTCCAAACTCTGATGGTTCCCCATGCTTTGAAACAAGCTTCCTGTCACAAAATTCAGTCACTACTTATGAGTGAGGAAATTGACAAACCCATACAAATTTAGAAGCAGAGAGTCAAACTGAGCCTGCAAGTCGCTATATAATTTTTTAAAAGATTTTCTAGATGTCTACAGATGCATACAAACCTGACATGTACATTTCTTGTACAAAAGGAGCACAGAGGGCAAATACACATCATTTTATCTGTCTTCACAATAGACAAGTTTCATTTTTTTCTTCCTGTCATTGCAGGGGATGGTAACAGTGGTCAGCCACAAGCTTACAAAACTACACCCCAGTTACAATCTCTTTGTGACTTCACAGAACTGTTAATTTTCACAATAGCTATCTATAGAGTTCATATTGAGCAATGCTTACTAATTCCAAATTTGGGGTCATTCTGACCCCAAACAAACTGAGATGTTTGTAAGCAACAGTGCATACCTGTCTCAGCAGGTAACCAGATTTAATGACAACTTGCAGTCAGGGATATTTTTTTTTCCTGCTTACTGAAAGGTATTTACATACTTGTACAACATACTGGGACAACTGGAACAACATACTTTCCAGTACTGGAAAGTACACTGGGTTACTTTATCTCACTGCAATACTTAGGTATCCAGAATTCTCATGTTGAAGATGGGCTGTAAGATTTTGTTTGTATATAGGGCAATTAGGAAATTGGCTCTGTTGTGTAGGGTCTCATATAGACATCTTTTATGTTTATGTAAAGTATTTTTAACACACATTTTGTCTGTCTGTCTGTGCTGTTTTTGAGTCAACTTCAACTTTTGGTGACCGTATGAATTGCTTTTATTTTTTATTATAAAAGATTTTTAAATTTCAAATCTATATTCTGAAATGTGCTGATCTACTAAAATGTCAAGCAGCTAAGGACAGATGAGAAGCATAAGTAAAAGGTGATAGAAACAGGGTCAGAATCCCAGACACAACTGCTGAACAATTTGTGTGTGGAGACAAAGAGAAGTATTATAATAACCAATGCAAAGAAATAGAAGAGGACTATAAAAGAGAGAGAGGGAGAGAGAACCAGAGACCTCTTCCACAGGATCTGAGAAATTAAAGGGAAATTTCAACCCCAAAGGGGATAAAACTGAATATGATCCATGATTTTGGAAAGTGAAGTGAAAAGGCTCTCAAAGAACTTGGGAGAAAGAAATCACCAGAAACAGATGGAATACCAGTAGAGTTGTTTCAAACTGTAGAGACAGAATCCATTCAAATTCTAACAGAAATTTGCCAACAAATGTGGGAAACAAAGTGATGGCCCACAGACTATAAAGTTCAATATATATTCCTATCTGTCCAAAATGGGACATCAAAGATTGTAGTAATGATCAGACTATTGCGCTACTCTCCTATGCAAACAAAGCGATGCAAGCAAAGTGATGCTTAAGATTTTACAAGAAAGGTTTTTACCATATATGGAGTAACAAATGCCAGATGTCCATGCTCAATTCAGAAAAGGAAGAAGCACTAGGAAGCATATTGCAAACATACATTGAGTAATAGAAGGCACCAAAGAATTTTGGAAGAAAATCAATCTGAGCTTTACAGATTATAGCAAAGTCTTTGACTGTGTAGGTAATGTCTGTGCCAGGCAACAGAATGCAGGGTCAGCAGGAGGCTATTCACAGTTAATGGAGACACAGCAAGTCAGTACAGCTTGCCTGCTCACAGTCCAGAAACAATCCAAAGGTCCAGGAATCCAGCAGGCAACAAGGCCAGAGAGTCCAGGGTCAGAAGATCCAGGCAGGCAATGAGCAGGGAATCCAGAGAACACAAGACAAGGGTCAGCAGCACACAAGTTGTTTCTGGTATCACGCTACTGCCCTGTTCCTTCCTTAAGAAGGCTGGAGCCAGCTGGCTCTCATCCCAGCCTGATGTGTGTGCTTGCTTCTGCATGTTCCCCTTTGAGGCTGCTGTTCAGCTGGGGAAGCCGAGTCCTGGCCCTTGGCAGATTATGAAAAATTACAGTTTACTCTAATAAAAGAAATGGGAATGCCAAGACAACTGATTGTCCTGATGCATAACCTAAACTCTGGACAAGAGATGACTGTCATGACACAATATGGAGAAACAATGGTTTCCCATTGGCAAAGAGGTCAGGCAAGGCTGCATTTTATTGCCCTGACTGTTTAATTTATATACGAAATATATCATATGGAAGACAGGATCAGACTCAGAGGAAGCAGGCATGAAAATTAGGGGAAAGAACATCAACAATTTAATTTAATATGAAAATTATATCATATCACATGAAAAATATACCAAACACTTGGAGGAACTAATGATGAAAGTTAAGAAGGAAAGTGTGAAAGCAGGGTTACAAGTTAAATATTAAGAGAGAAAAAAATAATGACCACAGATGATTTACCTAACTTTGAAATGGGTACTGAAGATACTGAAATAGCTAAATATTTTTATTTTCCTATACCCTGGCTCAGTCATTAATAAAAAATGGAGACTCTAGTCAAGAAAGCAGAAGATGACCAAGTATGTGAAAGCTAGATAGTTAAGAAAATACTTATCATGGAAGACGATGGCTAGGTCTAAAAAAATGTTGGAAATGGTCACTTAAATACTAGACAGGGTGGGGAGAAAGGATGGAAGTGAAAAAATGCCACCAGATACGTGAGGAAAAGGGGACATATTTGAAGATCTGGACTTTCAAAATATTGTAAATAGAGAGAAAATTGTCACAAAGCTTTTGGTAATAAAATAGTCACTTCACAAGAAATGTCCTCTGTGATGACAGTATACTTGTCCCCAAATGTATTACCCTCCAAATGTGCCACAGTACAACCCCTATTATCCCCCACCAGCATGACCGGTATGGCTGTGCTGTCCTGAGATAGCAAAGGTTGCAATCCCACATCTTTGGGGGTGCAAGGTTGCAACAGGCTGCTCTGGTTCAACTATCTTCCTCAGGGCTAAAGGAATCCATTAAGAACAGGAGTGTCTGTTTTAGCTACAATGACCAGCTAGGGCATCGTAGAAGCTGGAATCCCCCAAACTTTTCCAGGCTCTGGATAGAAATACTCTTGCTGTTACACAGCAGTTCTCCTACTGCACCAATATGTACCATATCATTGCTTAATTCTTCATCACATAAATACTTCTTGAAAGGAAAGGGTCACTCAAAGCCTTCTGTCTTCCTAATCTGCTGGAACACCCAACACACTGCAGTGTTCTGGTTGATCTTCTAAACAAAAGTCTGTTTTGGTCTTCTTTGGCTGCAAAAGAGCAGCACTTTTTTATATGGTAGAGTAACCTCAGTATGCGTAATCAGTTGAAAAGTGGCAGAGCAATATGGACATGATAACACTTCTGTGTCATGTGCGTGTGTGTTTTCAGGGAGGGTGAAATACGCTGAAGAATTTTTAACTACTACTGAGGTGTACCTCGAAAATAGGGAAAAAATAATACCACACAAATCACCACAATCTATTGAAAATGCCAGAACAAAGAGAAACAAAACAAATACACAGTGATGTATCATTCACAATGTCAGAAACAGCAGTGTTGTTACTGGCGGTGCCAGAAATCAGAGGCCTATTTTAGGTCCTCTCAGTAAATGAACTCTCTGATCGCTGGTACCCAGGCTCAAATCTGACAATATGTATATTTCCACTGGCAGGAAAATATTCCATCTCTGTTTTCCAGACTGCAGCTATACAAGCCATGCCAGTTGTAAATGTTTTCCAGTCAGAATACTGAAAGGAAACAGAAGCCTATACACCTACTCGTTCTCACTCTTCCCTATGTTTTAAAAAATACAGCCAAAAAAAATCTAATTTCCAAGCACAGTGCTTTTACAAGAAATAATTGTGTTCTGACGTACGTGGAGGTTGATTTGGATTCCTCGGCTCTTTAATTCTTTAGACTGGGAAACAGGTTGCCACTTTGGCAATTGTCTTTCTGTGGATAGAATGGGAACTGACCACAACAATGAACACAGCAAGATTTCTTTTCTTGTTTCAATAGTATGAAGAGATGGGAGATGTAGAAATTTTCATGTATGAGGTTGACACACCTAACTAGCTAAGGAGTCAAGATTCTGGGTGGGAGTCAAGACTGGTGGAGTAAGCCAATGACGAAGTTGCAGTAAAAGAGAGGTGAGCAGAACAGGCTCTACCATTCAGTACAGTGAAATGGGTACCTCAAGCAGCAGGTGCGGAGAGGTGGTATCAAAGTGCTGGAAAAGAACTGTGCACCCAGCTTGAACCTGAATGAACTTAGAAAATGCCTTAAGTGATTTTAATTAATATGATATTTGCTATTGATATTGAACTACAACCAAATTTGACTAAGATATTAACTATGGTATTGATGATGATGATGATGATGATGATATTGACAATCCCATTGACTATGGCACATCCATTTCTTTTTGCATTAATGATATGTCCAGTCAGTGGATTGCAAATGAATTTTAGCAAATATAAATTGTTTTAAAAGTAAGAATACTGGATGGCACTTGAGGGAAGTTGCAAAGGTTAAAAAAAGGAAGGCTTGGTGCTGCATGTCACCTGAGGTCCACATCTTTCCCATACAGCTGACCTGCGAATTCCAAGTTTTAGTCCTAACTAAGAACGGAGCCACACTGCACAATTACATCAATCTGATTCCACCTTAACTACCATATCTCCATTCTGTGGAATCCTGGAACCTGTAATAAAGTGAATTCCTTAGAATACTCAGTTGCATCCCCCTTTACTACAGCATTAGAACTTTCTGGCAGAGAATACTAAGTACTGCAGGAAACTACAGATCCCAGGATTCTGGAAAGTGGAACCATGGCAGTTAAAAGTGGCATCAGACTGCTACAGTTGTGGAATGTGGATGCACCCTGAGTCATGTTATACCAGTTACACTTTTACCTAGGTGGATCTTTGTTGTGAAGATCAGGTAAGAAGGTGAGATTGTTGTGAGGATAAAGTTGGGAGGAGGATGAAGACAGTCATAAATGTTTCCATGACTTCACTGAAGGAAAGGCAGGATGTAACTGTAACTAATTGAGCAATAGTATGATACAGGACTAATGATCAGGTAACCTACAGTGAAAAAATGTATTATAGACTTCTCAGATGTAAGAAGTAGAATACGTATTTGTTTGTAACTGTGCAAAATTTTGGGAAGTTTGCGTATGAGAGGAGTGTTCCAAAAATGAAGAAAAGAAAGTCCAGCTTTTGAGATTTAAGTAGCTGGAAAGCCCATCATCAGTATAGCCCTCTGCTCTTGCAATGTAGGTTATCACACTGTGGACATGGAATTAATTTGGATTGCCTGTCCTTTTGGTTAAGAACACTGCCTGAGCAAAATACATGTGCTGTCAAAAGTGTGCTTTAGTGAAAGGGAATGCAGAAAAATACTCAGACTTTTAGATTCAGATCCTTCTTGTATCTGGGGTTCAAGCTCCACCTATTGGTTAAAACTGAACCAGTGCAGCTTAGCTAGTTTTCTGGATGATTATTTTCTAGGTCTGTATAATTCAATTCACTTTGAATTGATTATCATATGAGATGTCTGAACCAATGGCCATCTGAACAGTACAGTTAGCTTGTTACTATGATGTAAAACAGGATCGCCACAGGACAAATTCCTTTCAGACATTAGCACCTTGATAGTATTTTGCAAGTTAAATACACTGTTTGGACATGAAGCCCTTTACAAGAAGACAGAAGTGCTCCAAAATGAGGTCTCCTTCCCTGGAGTTTCTTGTGAAAAGCATTGATAATTCATATGTTTTTTAACCAAAAATCAAGAGATGGATATGATAAAATAAGTGGTAGAACTAAGTGTCACTTGCATCCATCTCCTGTAATGTTCTCCCAGCTGAAGAGGAGAACTTTATTACAATTATGTACTGGATCAGAAATAGAGACAAGTAGAGTTTTGTGATTTTTTAAAGAGATAATAGAGTATAAAACATTGATTTTCCATTTAAGCTGTCAGTCTGTTTGTCAAATATTTTCAAGGTCCATTTCAGAGAAAAACATACTACTATATACAACTGGTTCAAATGTTCATGGTAACCAGAATGCTTGTGTCAAAGAAATGGAAAAATAAAAAGCACCAAAACAAGGAATGGGTTAGAAAGATATGCCATGTAGTGTTGATAAACATAATGACAGGCCTGAAGCATCATTTGGACAGATATCTCTGTTCTCTAGAGATTAAAATGGTGGTTCAAGTCATGCCATCCATTTTGTCAGTTCCAGAGATAAGCATCTGTGCTCCCCATGCTTCATCAACAGTGGATCCCGTCCTTGTTGGTTATCTCTGGAACTGACAAAATGGATGGCATGACTTGAACCACCATTTTAATCTCTGGAGAACAGGGATATCTGTCCCAATGATACCTCAGGCCTGTCATTATGTTTATCAACATTACATGGCATATCTTTCTAACCCATTCCTTGGTTTGTAGCCCTTTTCTTCATCCAGTAATATGATGGATGTTGCCATAATTATATATGTGGTAAGGAACTCTGTGTTGTGATAGGAGGAGAAAGAGAGAAAGAAAGAGAGAGAGAGAGAATGAGAGAGATGGACTATGATAATTCTGTTTAGTTTGCACACAGGATGACATACTACTATATTTTCAATTCAGGCACAGAAATGCTAGCATAAAAGACATGTATGCAGTATCCTGACAAAAAGCTGCTTGCATATTATTAAGTTAAAATACATAAAAAGGGGCAAATCTGTCTCTTGATAGCTCCTTCTTTTTCTGTGTTTGTTCAGCCACACTTTTCAGTAACACTGACTTGGCTCCAATGAATCACTTCCATGAGTGGAAGGGGATGGTGGTTTTGCAGTTGTACTGATTCCTTCCCTACAGCTGTAGTTCAGTGGGCCACTTCTGGTTTTACCCTGGAGCCTCCCTCAAATTTCAAAAGTGATGAGTAGAGGGGTTTCAGCAGAATAGAAGGACAAGAAAAGCCCCTTCCTATTCACATAAAGCAGTGTATGATTCTTAGGACCTGCACCTGTATGTCAGAAATGTAATCCCTCAAAAACAGCCAAATTAGATGTGACATTTGCCATGCATTTTGGCCTTGTGTGATCAGGCTCTTTCCCCCAATAAATGGTGCCCATGATCTTAGCAGCAAACTGAGAATGCATTTCCTGCTGGGATTTCACATCATCCCTGGGGTTTAGATTGCTTCCAAGTTCCAGGTAGAAGGCTCCTATTGGCAACAGTCAAAAGGATATGGTACAACTATTTCCAGTTGAGCTGAGCACACAGTTACAAGTTCTGCTATCCATGGACGTATTTAAAACTACATCTTATGCTCCATGAATGCTTAACCTTTTTTTGCTGCAGAGACTTAAGACCGTTGTTGCAGCTACTGGGAATGTATACCCTCCAGCTGTCCTGATTTGGCAGAGAAAGTATTGATTAATCTTCTACAGTCTCACTTTTCCACCTGCTTTTAAAATATCCCAGTTTCTCTTTCCTCCTCCCACCTTCCCCCTTTGTCCTCAGCTTATTTCAATGAGTTCAAGCTGAATTCAAAGTACAAAAGTAGTTTTGCACTCAACTTGAGTTTGGGGGAAACAGGAGGAGGCCAAATCCTGTCCTTCTGTGTAAATTCAGCCAAAAAGCAAATTGTTGCAGCATCTCCTTATTTGTTCTTTCTCATTAATAACTTTTGCTATCTTGACCACCTTCTGATGTTCCTTGGCCACAGGTGTCCTATTTTTCATCTGTGAAATGTTGGAGGATTGCCATTTTGTATTTCCCCCATTATTTTTTTTTAATGAAAAGGAAAAAAGATGGAAGAAGCTATGGAAAAAAACATGAGAAGGTTATAAACAGAAGACGTCAAATTACATGATAATAATTTGTATGGAAGTGCCATCTCTCCCCCCTCCCACTGGCCTCACTGTGAGAAAATGTTTATTATTCAAAAAACTGATTATCTTTTCAGTGGGGTCATTTGTGTTATTAACTCTGAAGCAAACCAACACAATTTAAATGGAAGAATAGTGTCAAATGACTTACTATTTCCACATCAAAATCTTTAGACAGGACAAACAAATGCCCCTTTCCCCTCATTTGGCCTGCATTTATGTGCCAATGTATGGGTAAATGTCAGGGTACCGTTCCTGATTCTTTTTGTTCTACACACAGCTCCAGAGTTGCAATACCTTCTGTTTTCAGCTTCCCTGTGTTCATCGCAGATGAGTGTTCTTGTTGAAAGTGTTATTCTTCTTGGGAAAAAATGGCTGCAAGGCCTATAGGTAGCCTGAAGGATTGTGTTTAATCTGTTTGTTTTTTATTTAAAAAGCACCAGTTCCTGCGGATGCATCTGTGCGTATATGTGTGGGTGCACAGAGTGAGGAGAGAGCAGCATCTGTACCGGAAAAAAAAAATTTGTTCTGTACTTTCATTGGTCTTGACTAAATGGCTGTAGTTCTGGCTAGCATCACGAACTACTCCTTCACCTTAGCACTAGCAATGGTGTCCCATAGGCGTTGAGGACAGACTCTGAACTTCCTATGAGCACGCACTGTTTGATAAAAAATAGAACTGGGCTGATCTGGTTACCCTCAGTAACTCCAGCCACTGATAGTCCTACGTTCACACGCTATCTACAGATGCCTAAATTTGTCCGTGAGAAGCACTTTATAATAACTGGCAACTGCAAACTCCCAGTCAGCTGGTTTATCCATTGTGATGCCTTCATTCCTGAAGCATGCAAGACATATCTCAACACGCTTTTGATTTGTGTATATAATCTACAGCGACCTTTAGAGATCGCTTCTTGTACTGCCAAGGACTGAGGAACCATAGGCCTCAGTAACCTTCCCTTTGGTGTGATAATACAGAACAAAGCTCCTTTTCAGTGTCAACAAAACTAGAAGTGATATCTTTCCAAGCCTTTAAACATCAAGCAGGGGTAGAGTTAATTCCTTGTCATGGGAATTTGCTGTCCCTAGGCCAGACTACAGATAATGAATTATGTCAGTGAAAGGCTCTGGTGGCCTGTTCTCTTCAGAGAAAGGTGACATCATCCGCACAGCTCTTTGGCAATAAAGTGAGAACCAAAAGCTGTGTGGGCAGGGAATAACAGACAGATGTCTTCCAGTGGCTCATTTGATCTGTTTCAAAGCTTTCTGTAAGAAGGAACAAAGTGCAGCTCCGCAGCATCACTGGAACCATCACCTCCTTGTTTTTTGTTCTCTAAGCATTTGAGACCCGAGCTCTCACAGCCCACTGGAGACATGGCTTATATAAAGTTGCACAGAGAGAGGGACAGAGCAGGTTCATTGGTTTAGAATAGATCAGTGCTCTGCCTAGCCCAGTGTCCTGCCTCTGACATCAGACTTCATTAGCAAATTCTGGGGAAAGTGTCTAGCAGCAGTGCAGGGTTATGTAACAGAGAAGTGATTAGTTCACTGAACTGGTCCAACAGGTTCATCACTGGGCCATTCATTCGTGTCTCTTCAATGAGCGACAGGCTTCTGATATTTATTTATTTTGCCAAACGAGGAGGCCAGGGAAAGTAGCAAGGGCAACAGACATTTTAACAACCACCTGAGAACTGTGTAAAGTACCTATTTGTGCAAATTGTCCTGATTTCCCAAAAGGAAAACAATGCTCTACCTGGGGAAAATGGAGCAAATGATCTGATAGGGGAAGTGCAGCACAGCATAGGTAAAGAGGTAATGCAAGAATACCTGGGTATTTTAAATGAATTCAAGTCTCCAGGACCAGATGAACTACATCCAAGGGTAATAAAAGAACTGGCAGAAGTAATCTCACAACCTCTGGCAATAATCTTTGAGAATTCCTGGAGAAAGGGAGCAGTCTCAGGAGAATGGAGGAGGCAAATATTGTCCCATTTTCAAAAAGGGAAAAAAAGAGTACTCTAACAATTACCACCCGGTCAGCCTGACATCAATAACAGGAAATATTCTAGAGCAGATCGTTAAACAGACATTCTGCAAGCACTTAATGTCGTGATCACTAAAAGTCAACATGGGTTTCTCAAAAACAAGTCACGCCAGACTAACCTTACCTCTTTGTTTGAAAGAGTTACTAGCTTGGTAGATGAAGGGAATGCTGTGGACATAGAGCACCTTGACCCGATAAGGCCTTTGATAAGATGCCCTATGATATTCTTGCGAACAAGCTAGTAAAACTTTGGGTAGACTGTGCTACTATTAGGTGGATTTGTAACTGGTTGATCGACCAAACCCAAAGGGTGTTCACCAATGGCTCTTCTTCATCCTAGAAAGAAGTGACTAGTGGGGCACCACAGAGTTCTCTTCTGGGCCCAGTGCTATTTAACATCTTTATCAATGATTTGAATTCAGAAATAGAGGGCATTCTTATCAAATTTGCAGATGACACCAAATTAGGAGGGATAGCCCAGAAGACAAGATCAGAATTCGAAATGATCTTAACAGATTAGAGAGCTGGGTCAAAACTAACAAAATAAATTTCAATAGTGAGAAATTTAAGATACTACACTTGGGCAGAAAAAAATGAAATGCACAGATGTAAGATGGGTGAAACCTGGGTTGACCACAATACATTTGAAAACAATTTAGGAATCT
Source organism: Cyclura pinguis (assembly GCA_030412105.1). Lineage (NCBI taxonomy): Eukaryota > Metazoa > Chordata > Lepidosauria > Squamata > Iguanidae > Cyclura > Cyclura pinguis. Next base: position 129,623,908 of record CM059599.1, read on the forward strand.
TAGTAGACCACAACCTGAACGAGAGTCAGCAGTGTGATGCAGCAGCTAAAAAAGCCAATGCAATTTTGCATCAATAGGAGTATAGGAGGTCAAGGGAAGTGATAGTACCATTCTCTTCTGCTTTGGTCAGACCTCACCTGAAATACTTTGTCCAGTTCTGGGCCAAACAGTTCAGGAAGGATATTAACCTATTGGATCATCTCTAGAGGAGGGTGACCAAAACGGTAGAAGGCCTGGAAACTATACCTTTATGAGGAGAAGCTTAGGTAGCTGGGTGTGTTGAGCCTGGAGAAGAGAAGGTTAAGAGGTGACATGATAGCTGTATTTAAATATTTGAAGGGATGTCATGTGGAGGATGGAACAAGCCTGTATTCTGTTGCTTCAGAGACTAGGACACAGAGCAGTAGCTTCAAACTTCAGGAAAAGAAATTCTATCTAAACATTAGGAGGAACTTCCTGATGGTAAAAGCAGTTTGACTGTAGAATGTGCTGCCTTGGAATGTGGCGGAATCTCCTTTGTTGGAGGTTTTTAAATAGAGACTGGATGGCCATGTGTCGGGAATGCTTTGATGTTGTATTCTTGCATGGCACGGGTTTGGCTTGATGGCCCTTGTGGTTTCTTCTAACTCTATGATTCTGTGTTTTTGCTGTCAGTGCTTAGCAATGCAGAATACAATGGGAGGAAGAAGGTGTTCGGATTGCAGAGGGGGAAAAAGATTTGTTCACTGCTGTTGAGAATAAATGTTATCAGGGCAGATCACAAAAGTAAGGCTAAAACAATGAGAATAAGTATGATCACAGTGAAAATCAAAATGGTGGATTAAAACTAGCAGCAATAAAGTCTCTTCATAAGTTAAGAGTTTAAGGCTTAAAAGAGAAGTCTTCACCTGGGACCAAAAACCTAATAGGATAAGTTTCAAGTAAGCCTTCTTAAAGATACATTACCATTATTGGAACATCACAGGTAAGGAGACCCTCTAAAAATTGCCTCTTACCTCACCTCTGATAGTGACAGCAGCCAGGAGAGACCTTTCAGTGATATTCTTTGTGTGCAAGATAGAGAGGTATAGAAACAGGTATTGCTCTAGGCAGCCACCTTGAGTCATGTAAAAGGTAAATTGCAGTATTTTGCATTGGGGTTGGTTTGACTGTCCCCTGAAAAGTAGGAGAAATAATTGGAGATATTTACAGGATAGGTCAGATAAGTTTGGGTGTAGAGGGCAACCTGCCATTGAATACAAGGTGGTCAAGACTTACTCACTTTTTTCCCACTGCTGCCACTATGAGTGGTGAGGAAGCTGCCTGAATATCTTAGCACCATCCCTTTTCTAATTTCAGACACAGTGTCCCAGTGGAATCAACACTTAAGTCAAGATGCCTCAGTCATGGCAAGCCATCTTTGTCTTTCAACAGTGTTCTTGGCAACAAAGGCTACATCATGGGGTACCAGCAATCTCAGAAGGCATTCTGTGCAAAATTAGAAAGTAGTACTGCGAGGCTACTCAGAGGGCTCCTTTGCTCTTTCAAGCAGCAGCAAAAGTGGAAATGTTGACCACTTTGTCTTTAAGACTAAGCCTCACCATCCTAAAGTATTATAATTCTCCCCATCCCATTCCTCAAAACTGACATTTCCCTCCCCCCCCCCAAAAAAAAGTTGAGGCAAAATGTTTTGATCCAGCCCACCTTGTGCACAAGAATGGGCTTATCACTGGCACAGACATTTAAGAAACTGGGAAAAATTTCTTTGTGCAATGTTTTACACAAAATATGAACTTTATTTTATTTTGCAGAAGACTATTTTACAGTGTTTTTGAACAAACAAAACTTTTTGCAAAAAAACCTAAAATTTTAAATGTAAGTGAATTTTATTTCTTTTTAAAAAACTCTATAATCTCACTGAGTACAGAGAAAACTTATTTCGATTCTTGTATGTGAGAGCCAAAAAATGATTTGCCACCCTAGGTCTAGCATGTTTACCATCTAGCACCTGTGTCTGACTATGCACAACCACCAGAATCCCTTTTGAGGTTCAAATGTCAGGATTTTACTCACACTCTTTGTTAGTCCAGTGTAAAAAGTCTTTTGGAATTTAGAAAATGTGCTACTGGCATGGACACAACACTGCATGGGGGACCCATGACCTTATCTTATTTCTCATCCTGGTACACAGCACCTGTTGTACTATTAATAAATTGGCTAAGTAATGCACAGTGCTCATAACCAGAGTTTGACAGCTAGTGTCGCAGCATAATCAGAACAAAAATGTAGACTTAGTAAACTCTGATCTTCTGTTTCATGGCATTTTTAGTATATACTCCTGGATGTGCCTGTTGAAAGCTAGGAAAGCCACCTGGGGAAGTTAATAAAACCTAATTAATTTTCAATGGTTTCATGAAGGACAGTATTTATGGATTACACTGCTATTTGTCTTTAACTTTGTTCTCTTTGATCCAAAATGCCTAATAAATTATCTTATGTGGCATGTAAGCTAGTTAGGTAACTAAGTCATGGATGGCTGAAAAAAAAGAAAAGAAAAGAAACAGATTGGTTTCCTGAGCTTGTTACAGTATACTGAAAATATCTTAATCTTAAATTAATATAAATTATTTCAGGGAATATTGTGATTACCCCACAGTTAAGGTCTTGAATGTGCTGTATCAGACTTTGGCATTCAAAGAGCGACTCTTACAGCAGTATTCTGTAAAAAGTAGGTATGATGGAGCTTTGGAATCTGTACATGCTTGGAGCCATGAATGCCCTCCAGAGTACCTTGTTAGACCATAAGGGGAGTCTTGCTAGAAGCCTGACTAGTCCAGCATTCTGTTTGTAACAGCAGTCAGCCAGTCATCCCTTGATATGCATAAGCATGCCCGGGCTGTGTCAACTAGGCTGCTGTAGTGTGCTGATGATAGGGCTACTCCTGGAGGCTATGTGGAAACTGTAGCTAGTGTTACCAGGCCATACACCTCCACATTTTGATATGGTCTCATTGGCAAAATATATTAATTGGCATAAAATATAAATTGTAACCCTTATGGCTGGAAAGGCCATATGGAAAGGGACACTGACTGGGAATAGGTCAGAGGTGACCTTAATATGATCAGGCCATAAGAATTAGTCAAGAAAGCCTGACTTAATAGCTCTGAGCTAATCCTAACTACTGCCAGCCTCAGAAACAATAAGGTGCCCAGGTGCAGAGGCAAGGATCCCTGCTGTTTGTATTTCCTATGGAAGCCTGGCCCAGAAACCCCCACTCAACCAAGACATTGAAATAATCAGTCCATTCCAGACCCCATTGTCTGTGTTGCAACTCCCATTGTCTATTAGACTGGGAGAGCAATTAACTCACACCCCTTCAGGGAGGGAAACAGAGTATATAAACCCTTGGTTTTGAAAAGTCAGATGCAGTCAGATGAAATGCTGGACTCTACTATGTCGCCTTGAATCCTGATCTGGTCTGCCCTTAGACAGAAGTCTAAGCCACATTTCAACTTCTTCACTACTCTTCTGGACTGGTAATCATAACTACAAACCCTTAGTCTCTCTATCCATATAATTTTTCCTGCTTTTATCTTTCAGTTAGCTCTTGTGTAAATGTGTGACTGTGTGTATCTTGTGTGCATGCATGAATGAATTCCCCTCAATAAAACATATTTTTAGTTACAGGCTCACACAGAAAAAGAACCAGCCAGAGATTCAAAATTAATCTCTGGCTGGTTCTTTTTCTGTGTGAGCCTGTAAAAATTGGTAGAAAGGTCTTGTTAAGTTACCTCCCTCGCGCAAGCCTCCTCTTTGAGCTAATTCATTCCCCACTTTTGTAAGCAGGTATTGACATTGGGGGTGGCCCTTGTGGTGCCTATGTTTTGGGGTAACACTAGTCCAGAATGCAGCAGCCAGATTCATATCTGATATTCCCTGCAGGGGGGCATATGACCTCTCTAAGGGCTGGACTGTTTGTCAGTTTGCACCTGGGTAGAATTCAAGATACTGGTGCTCACTTTAGTAGCCCTTCTTGCAAATATACTTCTTCACCTCTGGAGACATGGGGATAAAACATCTAGGTTGGTATTGCCATCAGTTAACCTGATAGCCACACCGAACAAGCCTTTGAAAAGCAAATTTATGAGCTTGTCTCTTTTAAAAGGGAAGCTAAGGCCCTTTTCACATGTGGGGGGGAAACGGGCGAAAACGCCCAAAAACGGAGCTTACCTCCAGCCGGGTAAGTCCGTCGCCGCGTGGAGCAGTGCGAGCTCGCTGCTCCACACTCCTCCGGCGTCGCAGATGGCAGCTTCCGGTTGGTGGAGGCTCTCCACCAACCGGAGAAGCTCGCCAGCCGGAAGCCCGCCCCTGGCAGATCTGCAGGCACGCACTTGCGCGCGCCTGCAGATCCACTTTAGAGCCGGGCAGCGGAGCGGCACGGGGCTGTGCACTCCATGCTTTTTAAAAACCTCCAAAAAGAGGTTTCTAAAAAACACGCAGCGCGGCTAGTTCTGGCTGCTCCTGAGTGGATTCTGGTGTGAAGCTACGAAAAGTAGTCCACGCCAGTCCACTCTACAGTGTAGACGACCTCCGTGAGAGGTCGCTCTACACCGTTTCCCCCCCTACATGTGAAAAGGGCCTAAGACATTTTTTTTAAAAAAAATATAATCTATACATTACTGTTCTGTTTTAATGCTGGCTCAGATTTTATTCACTTCTTCAGGTGTTTTGTTTTCTGAATGAACTTGGGGCTGTTTAATTTTAACGATTTTGTTCTGGGAACTGATGTGATAGAAAAGTGGGTTTAAAACAACCTCAGATGGATAAAATAAGTGTACTATGGTGGTAATAGCCATCCTTTCTTGTTTGTCCCTATAATTTGTTACTCAGAGATCTTCACTATGTTTTAAATATGGTTCATCCTTGTACTGTTTTAATTGCTTTTATTTGTCCACACCTCGGGGGCTCTTTTTGGGTTGGGGAGTAATATAGAAATCTCATTCATTCATTCATTCATTCATTCATTCATGAATGAATGAATGAAGGTGCCTCTGACCAAACTAAAAACCCCAGGATGCCATAGGATCCAGCCATGGCCGTTAAAGTGTTATCATAATGATATAATTGTGTAGTAGGAAAGGGCCCCTAGTTCTATTGAGAGGAGCAGTTCTGCAAGCAGAACAAATCTGCCCAATCATAAGACGGAATCTTTCGTTGTTCTTCTTTCTCTGCAACTTTGCATTGCATCCGCCTCCCAAGGAAGGAGGACAACAACCTTCTCATCCAGCACATAGAACTCCTCCTACTTCAGTAGTAGCAGTATGGTCATAGCGATAGTAACCTACAGAGGTCAGAAAAGTTGGTGTAGTCCAAAGTAGTAACTTTTTCAAGCTCTGCTATTTCACTGGATGAAGAATACCAGGTTAGTAGTGGAGTAATAATAATAATATGGAAGTGTGAACTTGCAGGCTAGAGAAGATGTGATCCATATGCTGAAGACAGAGAAAATCAGGCCTGAAGTTCTAGAGGCACACTATGGATCTGCAGCTCCAGAGAATGTCCTGAGAATATTGCACAGAGATGCCCTCCTTGCCCATGAGAAATCAGTTGGGGAAGATGTTTATGAGAAGCCAATTTCAGAGGTAAGTACTTTTTCTTTGAGTTAGGCTGACTCAGTGAGTGAAGATACTTTGCTTGTGTTTGCTGTTTACTTTCAATATTAACAAACAGTACCATGACAGAATGCAGGGATATCTGGTTCTGTCTTCCTGTCCTGCATTGTCAGTGGAAGGACAGTATTAGTGCCTAGCACTGATAAGCAGTCAGCACCAAGCATATTTCATTTGTGCAAACAGTTCCTAATAATTCCCCAAACTTTAGAAAATAGACCATAAACCTATCACAATATATACATATTCACATGGGGCTGAGTCTCGTTGATGGCTGAGATATTTCCTTCTGAGGCCTGTAAAGATCTGCATTTGGAACTAATGTCATTAGCACATCAGTAACTACAAATTATTGAGCAGGTTAGCACAAAAGTGACCAAACCATGGTGGCATGTTGTGTACGTAGCATGTGAAAACTGTTGAGTTTGCTCCAGGAAATAAGGAAATAACTTTGGCCCTTTCTGCACGAGAGGGCTGTGCTGCTGTGGGGCCAGGGTGACAGTAATCAGCTGGTCGTGCTTCTGCACGATGTCATCACCGGCCCTCCGCCATCTTGCCCCCAAGTGGCGTACACAAGATATCTGTAAAACAGAAAAATTCTGTTTTACACTTACGATTGTGCCACACTGCCATCCTTCCCAGCCAAGCAGAAGGGCAGAAGCGCTCTGGCAACACCTCCCTCCCCAGCATAGCAATGGCAAGTGCCCAGTTGTGCTGTGGAGGGGAAGAGCACGCCAGCACGCCACCCTCCACAGTGACCCGATGAGATGCAGAGGGGAGCATTCCTGGCATGCTCCCCTTCCTGCCAGGGCTGCCATGGAAGGACTTGCCAGAGCCCCATCACAAGAAATGGCCTAAGTCTCCACTACCTTGCATAGTTGCCTTTTTGCTGGCCCCAGCACACTGTTCACATAACCCAAACCATTGTACATACATGTCTACATGTGTCTGATAACAGCATTTCTCCCAAGTTTGTCCTGGATCCTAGAAGGATGCAGTTAAACTTTGTAGTTGTGTGCCTTCAAGTCATTTCTCACTTACGGCAAACCTAAGGCAACCCTATTGAGGGTTTTCTGGGGCTGAAAGTGTGTGACATGCCCAAGGTCACCCAGGGGATTTCCACGGCCAAGTGGAGAATTGAACCCTGGTCTCTGGGTCTCTGTTTGTTATATATAATAAACATTATATATGCATGATTAAGAAACAGAACTAAAAAGATTTAAAAATTAGGAGAATGTTTTGGCTTATGGCTTTTTCAGTTGCTAAAGATGAAGCTGAGCAGCATCCAAGGTGGCAGTTCAGAACACATTGTTTTTGGCATTCTTCAGTGAATGATGGCATTATCCTTTAAGCTGAGGCCATGTGGTATTAGAGTCTTAAGTCTATGAATCCAGAAATTCTCCCCTTTGCCCAAAATGCCCAAAGAAGATGGTACCTGAATACCAAATAGACCAGGGACAAATCAGAGAGGCTGTGATGTTCCAAGCCAAAATGCCTGGTCAACTTCTTGGTCAAGATTGTAGACTTGTGGTTTCTGACATACATACACAGGTCTGTCGTTGTTTTTCCCACGTACTGCAAATGACATCCTGTATGTCTGCATTTGATCGTATAAATTAAGTTTGCAGGACAAGTCTTCTCAATGACTGTGCTCCTAAAAGTGACAGTCTGCTTAAGATACTTAAAGGTGATGCAATGCTTTGAATCAAAAGGGTGCAATCTTAGATTGCTGACTGATGTTTTCAGGACAGGTTTTACCAGCAATCTCTATCAATTTGGAGGCTGGTGAAAAACTACAATGGGAGGCTCTAGCGAGATGTTCAGAATTTTCTAACAGTGGATAGCTTTCTTGTTTTATATATTTCTAGTTCTGTTTGTTAATCATTCTGTTTGCAATCTCCTGCTTTTCTGTGAAAGAAGCACCCAAGTCAGCTAACAAACACAGGAAAAAAATTATAACTAGTAAACATTAGAACAGCTTAAAAGCCTAGTTTAAAGGGATGTGTCTTGTTCACATCCTTCCTTATAAGCAATAATAGTGGGAACTGATGACACTTCTGAGGGGGAGCTGCACATTCCACAGACTGGGAATAACACAGGAGAAAGCCCCTCCAACTTTCCCGGTGGTGGTATTTTCTGAGGGCCTGTCTGGAAGATCTTAACATCAGGACAGGTTCGTAATGGTGGTCTTTCTAATTCCTACTGGTTTGCTGACCTGACTGTATCCGTGCTGTGTTCTTCTGCTGGTTTTTGTCAAAAGCCATTGATGGAATGACCAAAAGGAATCTATACTATTGTTTGAAACCTATCAGGTTCATCAAGTGAAATCATAAAGTATTGGCCTGGGGGGCAAAGGTGGCAGACCCTTTGTGTTCCTGATCATATCTCCCCATCTTAAAAAGGGCTAAGAGTTGGATATTGTTGGCCGTCACTAGTAGCATGGTTACAGTAATCATGAGATGTCATAAAGGAATCACAACAAATACTCTTAAGCTACTTTGGACAATTTATTTTTATTTTTGAACAGAATTAGGAGTGGGCCTATAAACCTGGAATACTGGGAATACTACTATGAATTTTATTTATCATTCAAAATTAGTTTGGTTCCCAGTGTACCAAAATGCTTATAAAATGTGTGTGGAAGATATAATATGTCCAGAAATGTATCGGTGAAAAATACATTTAGAAATGCGCACTCTGTGAGATAGTATTTACATGTTTTTAAATATGTATATGAATGTGAATTTTTGTGCAGATTTTGCTTAGAAAAAATCAAAATAATGTAGAAATATGATGGAGTGCATTTATGAATGAACTAATGCTAATCGGAACAGAAACAGATTGGTGCATCTGTCCCTATTTTAAACCTTGTTGAGAATTTCCCTTTCTCTCACAGTAAGAAAAAAAAATCTCTCCTCCTATACTGAAATCCAAAATCACATACTTGATCAGCAGTCTTTTCCTTCAAATTCTTTCAAGTCTCTTAGGAAGGTCAAAAACTAAGTTTCTTCTTCTAGGCAGTAGTCTGATATGACTTTTTAACTTTCTTCCTCCTCTGTAGTTGGTCTACAATAGGCAAAAATAAATACATGAAACTAATGGAAAACAGTGGATTTTATTACTTGTGACTGCTTATGAAGAATAAAAGAGGTCATGTCACATTTATGTAACACAGCATTCTTGTTTAGCAGATTTACTAAAGCCATCCAACAACATACTTAACACAGTCCATTTTATGTTTCAATAAACCAGCTGGATAGACTCGAAGAAAAGCAAAAAGAAACATACCGGCGCATGCTCGAACAGCTTCTCTTGGCAGAGAAATGCCATCGTCGCACAGTTTACGAGCTGGAAAATGAGAAGCATAAACATACAGATTACATGAACAAGAGTGATGACTTTACCAATCTCTTGGAGCAAGAGCGTGAAAGGTGAGCCTATCAGAGATAGTCTGTTGAATAAATCCTACATTTCAAATGCTACTTTGCTAAGAGATAAAGGGCTTTTCAGTGATTTCTCTGCAGCAGAACTGCAGAACTGCAACCATCATCATGCAAACAGATTAACATTTTGAATTTTCCTCCTAGACACGGTTCCCATCACTCATCACATCAACCAGCCTAGCTCAGATTTAGTGTCTGCTTTCTGGTACCTCTGCTACAAATGCAGGACTAATGCAGTCAGGCTTCATTATATGTTCAATTCAACTTTAATTAACTCATATTATTCAATAGATTTTTGTGATGAAAAAAATGGTACGAATGGTTCAACGTTTGTCTACTTTTTAACCCCCAAAAGACTATCTGAAAATAGTGGTTTGCTTCGGGCTGAATAAAAGTGGAATGAGGAGAGATGCCAGACCATTCACAACAGTCTTAAGAGATGGTTTAGAAACCCCAGCTTATATCAGTTTATATAACATAATCGAAACACAAGTTTATATATGCATTTAATAAAAAATAGTTTAAAGTTGGCTTTTTTCAACAAACTATAATTAAGGTTGCTCAGTTGGTTGGGTTCAAATAATAACAAGCCGTATTTAATCAAAATGGAAAGAGAAAATCTTGGAATTCATCTTTGTAGCTGCACCACAGGAGAAAGGTGTGCCCAGTTCTGAGGGTTGCTGTGGTTTGCCTTTTAGGTCAGTGAGTGCTTAATAGCGTGGCTTCTTGTTTGGGTTCACTAGTACAAAGTAACATGATCACAACAAAACAAAATTGATAAAAACTTTACTCTTGTCCATCTATTCACCCTCATATTGGGATGTGTGAGGATAAGAGATTCCCACATGGTTTGTTTGGTGCTTCAGCACAGAACTGGTATGCAGAAGAAGAGCTGGGATTCTACTGTGTCAAATTGCTCACACAGCAGATCTCATTGGGCAAGGGAAAGTAAACATCTTCCAAAGGGCAATTGGTATGTAAGCAATGGCAAGCAGGGGCAATCCTCTATTACTGCACCAGAGGAACTTGGGGTCTGCCAGTGTTCAGTATATCCTGGCCATAAATATAAAATATCATATGGTCTTTTCACTCTAATAGAATCATAGAGTTGGAAGCAGCATCATGGGCCTTCAAGTCCAACCCTCTGCTTAGTACAGGATCTCCAGCTATAGCATCCCCAGCAGGTAGCTGTCCAACCTCTATTTGAAGACATCCAAAGAAAGAGACCCCACCACCTATTTATTTTAGCATCTATTTTACTCATTTGCATCCCTTCTTTCTCACACTAATGGGACTCAAGGCAGCAATTGGTTCCATTGCCAAACTGCTCTTACTGTCAAGATGTCAAAATCCTGTAACTTCCGCTGTCTAAAGTGGTATTTATTGCATGGTTTGATGGACAGTCAAAGGCAGGGGCAGCTTGTTTCTTCGATGTCAGTAGGGTGGTGAATCCATTCCAGACTTTAGCCCAGCCTTTAAAGAAGGTGTCCAAGGTGTTGAACCAATTCAGGGAATCTAGTTCAGCACCTTGAATAGTTCTTTTAAAGTTTTGACTAAAACCCAAAGCAGATTCACTGCTTCGCAGATATGGAAGCTGCTGCAGTCAGGGCACTGCATCTTGCACTTCTTGGATGCATTTGTTGGAAATTATGGGAATCTAAATTTAAGGAGAGTGCTTTCCTTATATTTTCACACATAAAAATTGCCAGAATTATTTCAGCCTAGGATAAACTTTATACTTTCAGCTCTGGTGTGAGAGTTCCATTTATAGGTTAAAAGCCAGAGATAATGATTTCATGTTGCAGCTTTCTTAGCTCATGGTCCCTAAAGCTCTATTCTTCAGCTGAAACAGCCAGGTCCCAAGTACAGAGGAACACTGATTAATTTCTTCCAATACAGAATCAGGGAGGGGGGAGTCATGTTATCCTGTTCAAGCATTAGCCTGCTAAATCTGGGCTTTGTTAATGCTCCTGAACCTCCCCAGACACCACAGAAAAGACACAGCTATGATTGTCAGTGTAAGCAGGGGATTCTCAGACCCCTGATTTTTCTTCTACAAAAACTTTCTTTCACTCTTCCAGCGACATGCCCTGCCCTCCTCTCTCTATCCCAGCACCCCCAGCAAAGAAAGGATTGGCGAGTTTCTCAGTGGCCTGTGTGATAATACATTCCTCTCTGCTTCAGTCATCCTGGCACTGAGATGTTCCTTGGCTGCTCCTCTGGTGATGTAATGTTGGGACCGCATCACCTGCAAAGGAAACCGATCTGCAACTAATAAAGTGAGCGCAGCTCTCGTGAAACAGGAACGGGAGCAGAGATGTTAGCTGATTTCAAACAACTCTGTCCCCCCCTCTCGCCCGCACCCCTCTGCCACCTTGTTTGTGCTTTTGTTATTCAGGTTCCCTTCTCTCTCCTTTCCCATGAGAAGCTAGTGGCTGAGTCTTTCTTTCCAAAATAGTTTCATTTTGCTCCACTTTATTTCATATACATGAGATGCAGATAAAGGGTGAGGAAATGTCTGGGAAGGCCTGAATTCTAAGGTGGCCAAGGCCTTCCTCCCCCCATTTCAAATCTGCAAACATTTGTATGTGTGGTTGCATGGCAGCTTGTGGAGGGAGGGGGTTTACACATGATGAACAAAAATGAAGACAATAGAGCTTTATATTTTTTTAAAATCAACTGCCCTGTAATTTTTCTGTGCATTAACCAGTGCGTACCCAGGCTACCTAAGCTCAGATTTTAACAATTGCTCAGACTTACTTAGGTTAGCTTGTATTCACTCAATTGATCTACATTTTTTTTTTTAAAAAAAAAGAATTGGGTCCTTTGAACTGTAGACCTTCATTCCACTGCCTCACAAAATGCCTTCTAAAAAACTATTTCACATAGGTGGCGGCCGATGTGTGAGGGAGGGAGGGAGGGAGGGAGAATCTGTGTGAGCAGTCCTAGCTGGTGAATTCCATATCAATGGCTCAATTAACCTGCTATGGGTTTTAGTCTGAACTTTAAAGGAGCTATCCAAAGTTCTGAATTCTACCCTCAGAATAGGTTCAGTATCTTGGACAGTTTCTCTGAAGTTGGACTAAAATGCAGAGTGGATTCCCCACTCCACTTAGCAATGAGGCCAGCAGTTTCCACTATGTGTACAGGAGCAAATTCCTCCCCAGAAAATGTAGCTTCTTGCTTCCCCACTGCTTAACAGAAGGGCATTTTTCATATACTCAGAGTATTTTTGTTATTGTGCATCTAGATAGCTAGGTAGGTAGTAGGCAGATGATAGACAGAGAAAGAGAGAGAGAGACAGAGACAGAGAAAGAAAGAGCAGTTCTTGGTGGGAACTAGCAGCTTCCTTTGCAAGGCATTATGACCAGTTCTCTCCTGGACCTCCTTTTTCCTCCCTATAAGGGTGCGGAGGGAGATCTGAATCTGAGGCAGGCCCTTGCCAGCCTCCCAATCCTGTCTGGGAGTCTTCCACCGTAGCTTTCTTTAGTGGAGAAATGACCCACTTGCTGAAAATGAACTGGATATACTTGAGAGAGAGAAAGAACTTTTAGGGGCATGAGGGTGTTTGTGTGAGATAAGCAGTTCCATCTCTCAGAAACAAGTGTAGGACTACAGTCACCATCTTTTGAAATGTCCCCTATCCCTTTATGTGCCTATTATTTTCTTTTCCCTGGTGCCATCACTGCAGATTCAAAAGGAGATCACTACATAAGTGTAAGTGGGGGCCAGGAAGGAACTGCCCTTCCAGCAAAACAACTCTAAATTCATTGAGCTGGGCTCAAGGAACAATGAGGACACTCAGTGTATTAACAGTAACAAATCTGTAACAGTACTTAAAGGGCAAATTCTGAATTTCACCACCTACAATTTGTTGTTGTTGTTGTGTACCTTCAAGTCATTTCCAACTTATGGCGGCCCTAAGGCAACCATATCCCAGGGCTTTCTGGGGAATTAACAACTAAAGTGTGTCACACAACAACAGCCTGTACACAACAACAACCTGTACACAACTATAAAAGTTGTCACTTTAGTTGCAAAGTCCCCTTGCTCTGAATGTTTGTGGGAGCTTTAATGCCTCTGTCTACTGAAGATGTAAAGCTCTCTTACTTTCTTCATTGCTTTGTTTTTTTTTCCAAACTGTGATCCAGAAGTGGTGGAGGCGGGGAGGATAGCACAGTGGGATATTGTGGGAATCCATGGTGTTGCAGTTATTACTCATCTTACCATATATCAGTGATGACAATTGGCAAGAACAGGCATGTATGACAACTGGTATAATATTCTGGCAAAAAACACAATTCTCTTTCATTGCTGCTGTACGCTACTGGCAAATATACAACACTGTCTATATTTTCTCAGGGATATCATCAATATACTGGATTTCTTGCTAAGATGTTGCAGATAGAATGATAGAAACAAGGCTGAAGTTGAAAGAGATGCTTGCTAATTTCATATAAAGGTTTTCTAATTTGTCTCATGAATACAGAGAAACTGGCAATTAAAACAACAACTCCAAATCCTACTTCACTTTTTCTTTCATCCAGTAGGCAGAGAGTTATCAATAAAGCAGTAAGCCTATAGGGCAGTGAGTTACAAAAGTTAGTAAGGTTGAAAGTGGCTTCAAACCTTTGTATAAATTAAGTAGTGGTTTAGAACCAGAGTAGTGTAGTGGTTTGAACATTGGACTATGACCCTGGAGGCCAGGGTTCAATTTCACACTTGGCTATGAAAACCCACTGGTTGACCTTGGGTGTGTCACATACTCTCAGCCCCAGAAAACCCCATGATATTGTTGCCTTAGGGTTGCCATAAGTCAGAAACGATTTGAAGGCACACAACGACACAACAATGCAATCTTCCTCTTTTCCTACTGCCTTGTACTTTGCTGAGGATGATTGTTTTTTTTAGTGAGCCAGCCAGTGTATGTAGTAGTTTGAGCCATAACTCGGAAACAACTTGAAGACACACAGCAACAACAACGATGAAAAGAAATAAAACTTTTTAGGGGGGAAAAACATTGTTCAGAGCTTAGAAATGCTACTTGCTTGGACTACAATACCCAGATCTGCTCCAGCCAACATTGTTCAGTGACAGAGCACAAACGTGGCATGCTGAAGATCCCAGCTCAGGTCCCTGACATTTCTAGTTAAAAGAAGTGATAATGATACAAAATGTGAAAGACTCCTGGCTGAGACCCTTCAGAGCTGTTCCCTGGAGGGCAGTGGGCTAGATGGATCATAGTCTGACCTTTGCAATTCAACTTCTTGTATAGGAGGAGTGAGCAAAGTGTGACCGGTAGGCGGCATGTGGCCTCCAGGGCTGTTTTTGTTGCTCCCACAATTCCCCAGGTCTAAACACTTTTCCAGGGACTTAAAAACACCTTTCCAGGTCCTAAAATGGCCTGGGGAGGCTTAAAAACATGTCAGAAATGCCATCAAGCACTTAGAGGGTGATTGTGGGCAAACAAACTCTTGATTTTTTTTTCTAGGGAGGGCTCAGTGGGGAGTGTGGCTCTGCACACCTGAAAGGCTAGCCTCCCATAGTTGCTCATCCTTAGTGTACAGTGAGGATTGTGGCTTAAAAATGGGATTTCCTAGCTTTTTCTTTATTCATTAAAAATATTAGCAACCTGTTTTTGCTTTTAAGCAGCAGGGAGGAGATTGTTGAATTTCAAGCTCCAGAAGCCCTAGCGAGCATAGACAATAGCAGGGGATGCTCCAGCCATTGCAAAATAGTTTTGAGAAGGCAGCACCAGGAGGAGGGGAAAAAAAACATGCTCTGCCCCTGCCTGAAGCAAGAACTAAAACATATACACATACTGCACCATGCAATGATGTCTCCCCTCCACTAGAGTACAGTGATGTACCAAGGGTAGAGCTGTGGAAGTGGTCTGCCCTGATTGCAGGCAATAAAGGGGTGCAAAAAGGGAGTCCTCCTTTTCCTCGCTGGGGAAGGAGAGGGTGAAGGCAATAAGGAAGAGGTAGTGCCCACATTCACCATCTACCCATCATTTGAGAGGGATAGCCTGATGGCAGGCCCCATACTCCTACCTGGGCAAGGGGAAAGATGTGGTGCCTCCAACTATGTCTCTGACTCCCTGCCCAACTGAAGGGGACACAGGCACAGTACTGTACTTCCATTTGCCTGCAAGCAAAAGAGGAGAAAGAGACACGCTCTCTGAGAACATGGCAGTGGCCTTCCCTAGCCCTTAGAGCAGAGCTTTCCAAACTGTGTCTCACGACACCTTTGTGTGTCGGCTGCCATGTGTGGGTGGGTCACTTCTCTCGCCTGAGAAAGATCCCGGCGAGGGCAGTGGTGGCAGGAGAGGCAGCTCCTCCACTTGAGCCGAGCCTACCGCTGCCCTTGCCAGGCTCTTTCCTCACTGAGGGTGACGGCAGTGTGCCAGGCTCGGGTGGGGGTGGCTGCCTCTCCCGCCACCCACCCTCACCAGAGCCTTCCCTTGCTGAGGGTGACGGAAGCAGGCCAGGCTCGGGTGGAGGGCTGCCTCTCCCGCCACCTCCTCCCCTTGCCAAAAAAAGCTCCAGCAGGGGCGGCGGCAGGTCCATCGCACCCTAGATACGCCTCTGGGTATTGCATAATTGGGTTGAAACAGTGGAAGTAAATGTGAAAAGGCGCGGCTGCTTGACGAAAAGCCACCTATCTGTAGGTGTGTGTCATGCAGGATTGTCCTCTCACTTTATTACTGCAAAAGTGGAGTGCTTGTGTTGTTATTTTCATGTTTAGTTACTTAAATTGTGGTTGAATTACCCATAAAATGGTTAAGTTTCTAATTAAGAATTTCATTTCTTGTAATTTTGTTATTATGTATATGTCTATATCTCTTATAAGGGGTTAGTTTAACCTCCAGTTTGCTAGTAAAACTGAATTACTGTGTCACGAAATGACTTTATGTCTAAAAAGTGTGTCACCAACATGAAAAGTTTGGAAAGCTCTGCCTTAGGGGGAGAGGAAGTGGAGGCAGAGAGAGCCAACAACCTTTGCCAGAGGCCAAGATGGCCATTCTTCAGAGGAGGAAGCACTCTGTTGAGGGAATGTTGCCCTGAATATTGGGGGTATCTCGAGGACACCCAAACAGACTTCAAATTAAGGGAATTAACAGAGAAACTCAAAGCTTGCGAGAGGTTAGGGCAAAGGATCTTTAACCCTATGTCTACGGGGTCAGAACCACGCAAAAGTCAGAGGAACAGTCTAAAGTAATTTTATTAAAACTAACAGAGAAGGTCGCAACACACGTTAACAAATAATCCTACAATCACACAAGGGCTACAGGAATGAAGTTGGAAATAAGAGACAGTTGGGAGAGAGGGCATAAGGACCTTAGTCTAGGTGTTCTGGAGAAGGAGAAGATTAGCGGAGGCTCGGTGTAAAGCACCAAGGGGAGGCTGGACCCCGGGGCTGGAAGGCTGGAAGCAGCGGGTTTTCGCGGCGGGTCAGATACGCGAGTCGCGTTTAGCTCTCAGCAGCGTCTGAGAGGCTTGAGTGGGACACCTCGGTAGCAGCGAAACGGGCCCTTGTCCGGTCTGGGAGGCTCTCCAAAGAGGCTCAAAAAGTGAGGATTTTTATAGCCAATTTCTGTCCTCAGGCTGTGTATAGGCTAGCAAAGTGGCGGTAATGGGCGATGATTGCGGAATATAATGTTAGGCAAATATCACGACCTCTCCTCGGTATTGTTTCTCCCGGGAAAGTCCAGGTACGTGATAGGTTTAAAATTCCAAATTGATAGACTTTGATTGTCTATCCTCGCAAAGTTCATCAGCCTGGCTTGGGGCTGAGGCAACCTTTTTATTAATCAAGGAGAGAGTCTGTTGTGGCTGCCTAGAGATACGTGACTTGGAACAATAAGTCGTTGTCTTTTAGCGTAAAGGACGTTGTCTATGTTCCCATACAGCAGAAAAGGATGTTGTTGGTCTTAAGAATCTAATTCAAAACCAATTTTTACTTGCCACCGATCTTTGCTAGCCAATATCCAATATGGGGGAAGTCATGCCAATTCTAGGGGCCCTCTCTTAGGGTTACTCTGGGGTGTAACAGGAGAGGAGACTGTGACATACCTAGTATAGTTGACTCTTGGACCAGAGAGAGTGGGGCATATGTGGACTCTTCTGATTCACAAGCAAAATACCACAGCTAGCTTTGAGGAAGAAGAGTGGCTTCCTGCTCCAGCTCCACCTCAGGCAGCAGAATGTCTTGGGGCGGACATCCCAGGAGGCCAAGCTTGTTAGGCAGAGATGCAAGGACTGGGGACCAGAGTAGCTCTCTGCTGGCCCTTGGGTTGGCCCGTTCTCGGGATTGAAGCTGTATTAGGCAGGGCCAGGCCAGGGGTGGTGAAAGGCTGCACAGAGTTATTCTTTTCTCTGGTCTTCCGTGGCCCACACAATACACCTCTCCCTTCACTACCCTGAGGGAGAGATGCAGGCAGGAATGGTTGCCAGTCCCCATCTCCAGTATGCATCCAGAAGAAGCGTATCTTTCAGGTGCAGAGGGTAACCTGGTGCTAAGTGCTGTTTGAGCCCATCATATCTTGGCAGTAGCAGTCTCCCCTTCCCTGCCAGCTGCAGCCTTGGCATGGTTTCCTTCTCATCCCAGTTGGCAAGGAGCCCTAGTGTCCAGCTGCCCCAGCTGAGTTTCTCTTCCTTGACCTCCTTTGCATCTATGGAAGGCCTGGAGTGACGCCCTCTCCCTCTCTTGCCAGGAAAAAGAGGAGTCTCTTCGTTGTCGTTGGTGTTGTTGTCGTCGTCGTGTGCATTCAAGTCGTCTCCAACATATGGCAACGTTAAGGCAAACCTATCACAGGTTTTCTGGGGCTGACAGTCTGTGATATGCCCAAGGTCGCCCAGTGGGATTCCACAGCTGAGAGGGGAATCAGATTCTGGTCTCCATGGCTGTAGTCCAGGGGTCAAACCACTACATCATGCTGGCTTCTTAGCACACTTTTACTGCTGGCAACCCGGGCGGACCACTCTACTACCCTACCCTTTGGCACACCACCTGGAGGTGGGAACTGGTGACGCCCAGTGCCTTAGGCAGCTGCCTTACTGAGGCTCATGGCAGAATCAGCCCTGATAAGCAAATTTGAAGATGGGATGGAGGCATTTTTTTTGGCTGTCGCTAAACAGGGAGGAGTCTGCTGTTATTGTTGTAATGTCATTTATATCATGCCTTTTCCCTAATACTGGCACACCAAGTAGCTTACAAAATGTTAAGACCAATAGAGATTGAAAGACATAAACCAAAACCTGTAGTATCTTATATGTTGGGGATGACAGGAGTTTCAGCCCCACGGAAACGCAGCGGAAAAACCAGAGTTCAGCGAGCCAACAGCAGTAGCCTTATTCCCCAGTAAGGATACTCACACACAGAGGAGTTTCTTCCAAAACAGGAGGCACTTTGTCTTGCAGCAAAGTTCCGTTATGTACAAAACATAGGACAGGTGGACAAAAGCTTGCGCCAGGCACCAGGTTTGGTCAACAGACAAATACATACTGGCGTTGCTTTCTTGTATACATATCTACAACCAATCAGGCAGAGGTTTGCACACCTCCCTCTACCATCTGCACGCGACCCCAGTTTCTGATGCAACCTTGCAATTACCCACAGCTGGAGCACGATGCAACATCTTTGCAGTGGGCTGATCATTTTCCCAGGGTTCCCTGCCTGGAATCCCTGACATTATATTCATACTTAGTTAAGTTAATTGTACTCGGTTGAGTATAGTCGCTGGGGTTAGGGGTACAGGGCCCTTGTAAATGTGGAAAAATCACAAACATCAAAATGTATGTGTCTGTGGGAAGCAGGTTGAGGCATGGTGGGGAAAATTGGCACCCAGGGTCCAAACCAGATCAGAAAAAGCAGAGGGAGGGGGTGAGTTGGCATGGTGTCCCTGAACTTCCTCTCTCTCATCCGTTTCCTTCCTTGGGTGTGAGGGGGAGCATTGGGAGAGAGTTTGTGGTGCTGAGAAATAAAGTTGTGAGCTTTCCTTAGTTGGCCAGGTAATGGCTGGTGGAGGAGGAAGAGAAAAGGGTGGGGTTTTTTAAAAGCTGTGCAGCCTGATTGGAGCTGCTGAGAGGGAAGGTTCCCCTGGAAAATAAGCACTTGGGGGGGGGGGGCAGAAGTTGGAGAAAACTCCTATCACAAAAAATCAAAACTGTCAAAGTGAAACCCACGAATGTGGAGGGCTGATGACACTTAACTTAAGTGCATTCTCCTGGCCCAGCCTCTCAAAACCTGACATAAACATCATTCAACTGGGCCTCCTTCTCACCATGCAGCTGATGCCTGGTAAATTAGGTGGTGGGGGAGTGATGATCATGACCATGGTATCAAAATTGTGACTAAATAACGATTGTGAATATGAAACAGTTCTCTATCCATGGCTTTCCACTGGTTATACTGTCTAGGTCTTCTGGGATTTGAAGTCCAAAACATATTGTCCTCCCTTAGTCTAATTGCTAGGAAGGCCATGTCACACAGATTGAAGGGAAATGAGGTAAGGGCTTGTCACCACTGTAGACTTGATGACTTAGCAGTTGTTTGTGTAATGTCCTCAAAAAGCATGTGCTTGGGGCCCTTACACTCAAGGCCAGCCCAAAATATTTTGCTGCCTCCAAGTGGCTGAACTTCGCAGTCTGAGAATTGTGCCCCAGTATGGCCATTTCCACATTACACTGTTATAGTGCTATTATTCCACTTTCAACATCCTGTGGAATTCTGGGGTTTGCAGTTTACGGAGGGGCATTTAGAATTCTCAGCCAGAGAGTTCTTTGACCTCAGTAAACTACAAACCCCAGAATTCCACAGGGTGTTGAAAGTGAAATAATAGCACTATAACAGTGTAGTGTGGAAATGGCCTATGTTTTGTGGAGATTGCAAAGGATCTTGAGATGTATTTTGCACATTGTGTGGCATCCATATTGTTTCCAAAAGCAGGTGATGATCAGACTGGCAGATCTGCTTCCAGTTTTCTGGCTTGTAAACCTGAGGATTTATTTTTAACTCATGTGAAGAATAGTGTGTGGGTCACATTCTTTTTGCCATTTCAGTCTTGTTGTTCCATCACATTTGGGATAATGAGAACAGACATGCAGGAAGAAAAGATGTAACTCTGAGGAATTTGACACAAAAGACTGATTTGCAGTCCTGAACAGCCTTAACAGAAGCTACAGACACTTAAGGACGACATCAAAAATAGCTGTTTTTTTTTTAATCAGTCTGTTGCAAGCGACGGGTGGGAGGTAAGATGCTACATTATTGAACCAGTCAGGGACCTATCACACTACACTGTTATGGTGCTATTATTCCACTTTAACTGCCATGGCAACATCCTGTGGAATTCTAGGGTTTGAAGTTCAGTGAGGTCTAAGATCTCTCTGGCTGAAAATTCTAAATCCCTCTCGCTAAACTACACATCTCGGGATTCCATATGACGTTGCCATGGTGGTGAAAGTAGAATAATAGCACTATAACAGTGTAGCGTAATAGCATCTCAGATTATGTTAAAAATTAATGTCATCTATTAAGCTTTCATTGGGTCATACACCATAATCAATTTATCTTTCGTAACTTTCTTCTAGTGAGAATTTTGTAGCTTTCACAGGAGCCAAAAGAAGTTCAAACAATAAAAGGGCATTAAGAATGTACTGGATGGGCTGGCCAAAAATAGAAAAAGTAATAAATATAAGCAGCTTGCTGTGTACCTCTGTTTATAACAGGGATGGGCTAGGTCTAGTGACCACTCTTCCAGCTGCTGAACTATCCAGAGTCATTGCTTGCTTAATTATGTGCCTTCAAACTGATGGCAACTTGTGGCAACCTCATCAAAGGATTTTCTTGGCCAGATGAATTTAGAGGAGGTTTGCCATTTGTTGCCTTCCTTTTGAGCAAATCTGGTGTCCCATAGAGATATTCCTTCCAAGTACTAATTAGGTCTGACCCAGCTTAGCTTCCAACGTCTGATGCTATATGGGTATTTAGGAAGCATTCCAGGGCCGTATGGACAGGGCCACCGTATCCTTTGGGCACTCTAGGCACAGTGCCAAGGGCCTATGAAAATTTTAAGGTCTATGAAAACAGGATTTTAGGGCTTTTGAAAATAGGATTAACAACAACAAAACAAAAATGTCCCCAGTGGTACATCAAGGTGGAGAGTCAAATGCAAGAGTGCCTAAGGCTTATGAAAACCTTAATGCAGCCTTACGTAAGGACTCCCTCACAATGGCAAAAATCAGACAAAAAAGCCCCAAATCTCAATGTGGCCAGAAGCTTACTTGTGGTTTTGAAAAATGGAGTTTTTTAAAAAAGTACAGGGAGTTTGAGTCCAGTGGGACCTGCTCTCAGGCAAGTGGAGAACCCCCCACCCAACTATGCTTTCTCACTTCTTTGAGAATGCACTGTACTCTTCAAGCAAATCTCAGATTCAGACAAATTCAGGTAAAGCAACATTGCCTTGATGGTAGAAAGAGAGTGAGAGGGGCTCAGATCCCAAAGGGTTTCCCCCCAGCACCATCTGGTCCTATGTTTTGTTCGAAGTCTGACTTCTCTTCCTTTCTCTTCCCTCCCCCCCGCCCCCAAAAACCATTTACCAAAAAAAAAAAAAAGTGTTCAACATTACTAGCTTTACTTTACAGATTATACTCCATAAAAGGCAATGCATGCATATGAGGGAAATATAGCACAAATTCACGTGGTGGGATTTAAAGGTTGGGGGCTGGTGGAGAGTACAGCTTCAGTCTATCAGTTCAAAGAAGGGAAAAAAAAGTCCCTTGGAGAATGATATAATGTTTTATAACATCTGCCTGGAATGACCTATTTCAAATAAGAGCAATGGCTGGTGACGAAGGCCAGTTGTTCAGCTTAAGTTTACTAAGTGCGGGGTTTTTAGGGAATATGATGTAAGTAATATAAAATGTATAGCCTGGAATCAGTACAGCATGCAATCCATGCCCCTCCGCCGCCGCCATATCCTGCATTCTTTTTCAAGGATATGTTGTATTTCTTTTTATTGAATACTTTCCCAAGAGGCAGAATATGACTAATGCAATATATTTATATTAAAAACAGCCTGCTTTCTTCTTTACTTTGGGTTGAAAAAAAAATAACACCAGCAGCCTGAAACCTGCACTGAGAATGGGTTATAGGAATTCACTGACATCTATTAAGCACCAGACAGGTGTAAGTTTGACAGGTTTTTAATTGAAAGATGAAAAGTATCTAGAAGTTTCACCTCCAAGCAGATATGAATGTAATTAAGACTTTAATTGGTCCTTGGGTGATGATTTGCTGTTTATGTGAGTTATATTTTCATGGCAGTAAGTAAAAGACAAATCCTGAGGAACAACTGTTTGTTCTGCAACCGAAGAATCTCAGCCTTTTGTTTGCAGAGTTTTAAGGAATGTAGCCATGGAATCCAGGGTGGTCTGTGGATTTTACCTTTGCTACTGTTATGTTGATGCCTGCTTTGACATGAAAGGCAAGGGAGAGGCCAACGCAAGGCTGAATTTAGACCAGGGCTTAACCCTGGGACCCTGCTTCAGCCAAGACAGGAGCTGGAGGTGACAGTGCTGGGGAAAGCAACAAGCTACTGAATTTCTTGCAATCATACAACTATTAAAGGCCCAGAGTGTGTGCACGTGGTGGAGAGGAAAACTAATTTCAGAAAACACTTGGGGGTTCTAGAAGGATAAAGGCCCAGTGCATAACTTAGCACTTTCTCCAGATGCTGTCTGATCTGGGAAAACATGTATCTGGGCATATGTACTCACTGGTTGTGTGAATCTATAACAGGTCCTATTTAATTTCCGTGGCAACCTGGCCAAAATGTGGCTCTTGTGAGATGCTTCCTGAAGTTAATTTTCCTTCAAGGCATAAATGTGAATGTGATTGATCTTATACAAGTCAGACCTTGGTGGGATTCGTTACTGGAGGAATTCTGTGAGGCCAAATGCTATGTCACAGCTGTCCCTTAAAAACACGCAGCTCCAAACTGGATTGCTATTGCAAAATTAGAATTGTCCATTCGAAACTTACCAAGCTATAAAAGAACACACTCAGTTTTGCTCTGACTTTACGAACAGTTTCTGGACCAGCAAATGCTGAAAATGGTGACCATGATGTCCATTTGACTTGCGCATCTCTGATGATGTACAAAATATTTTTTTTAAAAAAAAGTCCTTTTTTTCTTTTTTTAAGAAATAAAGGTTTGCTTTTAAAAATGTAGAAAGGACAATTACGACTTCTACCTTGCTTTTTGCTGCATTTAGGATGAATTTCCTTTATAGCTAGCCTGAGGAAGATTTACTTGCACGCTGCCTGATTTCAGCTTCTGAAAGTACAGCAGTTGCTGCTCAGACACATGTGGAATAGAACTGGCTGAAGCTCAATTAATTTGGAAGGGGAGAAAACAGACTGGGGGGAAGATACAAAATGCATTTCTCTTATACCTATTTCTCTCCTTTTTTTTTCCCCCTTCTTTTTGGCTAAGCTTCTCTCTGGTCAACATTTTCCCTTCCTTTCTGAAGTACTGAGGCTCCACCCCCCCCTCACTGCCCAAAGTTACATCTGCACAATAATGAACCATATAAGGGAGGGATGACATCATCAGTGAGTGGTCCCAAGCTGTTTTGCACAACATTCACCTTTCATTGTTCTGATGACATGGCTGGAATGTGATGGCTAATTCCCTGTAGAGCAGGGGCTAAGCAGGCCCTGCAGACCAGCAAACTCTTGCAAAGCTGGGAAGGGAGGGGGATAGAAAGTACTCCTAATTGGAACAAGGTAAGAAAGGCAGAGCTCTGTTTTTTTTTCCCCTCCCAAATATTTGTTTTATTTTTTGGATTCTAATATATTAGCTGTTGTTTCTGTAACATGCTTTTTCCTCCTCTATGTGTGCGTGCGTGCGTGTGTGTGTGTGTGTGTGTTAATGGATTTGCTTGGCAGGAAGACTCAGTTGGGAGCTGTTGCGCATAACAGTGTGAAGTAGAGACATGTGCTTAGTTTAAAGGGGCAAACAACTCTACGGCTTTTAAAAACAGTTAATAGCTCAGATCTGTGGGTAGCTGCTGGCTAGTGAAGGATCACAGCTAGGACACCCTGGTTTTCAAGGTAATTTATATGGAATGGTTTCTGTTTCATTTAATGATTGGAGAGGTGCTGTGAATCTTAAATTTTGCTGTAGTCCAGGTTTTCCAAGTCTTCTATTTCATATGCATTAATCGTCTGTTTCACATGCGCTAAAAGTATCTTTTTTCTCAGAGCCTTACTACTGTCCTTTTGTACCACTCTGTATAGATAATTTCTTCCTGTGAAAGTGCAGAGTTAAATTATGTGGTCTCTCTGAGCACACCACGTTGTGAATATCTAATATGTATGAGATTAAAATTGTGCAGGAAGTCCAGGAGGATATTTGAAACATCTCATTGCTTTAAAAGAGGGCAATCTGTCAGCTCTGAATTTTTTTAAAGTGATGTTCCAGCTGAACTGATTTTTGAATGGCTTCTCAAAATGTCTTACAGTTGCTGAGCGTTCATAATTGTTTGACATTTGTTTTAGCAGAGCAAATTGTGTACTCTAAAAAGACTTAGTTTTATACATCAGCCCTCAGCACAATATGAGTTGCATCGCTGCTGCTAAGCAGGTCTCAGTCTCCATAGTGATTGGATGGGAGACAACATAGGAATCCCCACGTGTATTTGCCTTGAGTGCCATGCTATTGCTGAGAAGGATGCAAAAGACCTTAAAACAGGTCTCTGAAAACAATTTTGTCTGAACAATAACAAACATTGAACAGTAAGCTTGGCAGATGTGGGCTGAATACCATGTTTAAACTTTTAAAATCATACTCATAATCATGGTGGGAGATACAAAGATAATAATGATACAAAATAGATCAGCTTTTTGTTACCTAAATTCAAATTAATGAAAACAAAGGAAATGGTCAAATCTGATTCTGACAAAATCTGATAAAATGGTGAATATTTGAATAATTCTGTTTTCAGATATTTGATTATCTCTTCCTTTCATATCAGGCAATTTTATAATAATTTCATACTGGATCCTTTAAAAACCTATCAGATTTAGTACACTTGTAGTACAAATTATTGTAGTGGTACATCTGCAGTCAAAGGGTTTCATATATTTTTTAAAAAAACACATCTTAAAAATAATCATTATGACAGTCAGGTAAATTAGGTGAGTATGATTATTTCCAGGTTATCAGTCAGGGATGCAGGTTGAGAATTGCCTGAGGTCAGTGAGCATATGCGTGGCTCAGGTGATACTTGATCTAGAATTTTGCTGGTCATGTAAATATACGTGGCATTAAATTGCTTGTCAACTTATGGTGATCCAATGAATTTCATAGGGGTTTTTTTGGCAAGAAATACTCAGGGGTTTGCTAGTTCCTTCTATGAAATTCAGCCCACATCGCTTGGTATTTGTTGGCAGTCTCCCATCCAAGTACTATCCAGGGCTGACCCTGCTTAGCTTCTAAGATCAGACAGGATTTGGTGCCTTTAGGATATCTAGGCCCTCAATAAATGTATACAGTATGTAGACATGTTTCATTTTATAGGAATGTATTAATTTTAGATGTAGATGTTAATACATTTCTACAGAATTTAAAATATTTACATACAGTAAATGTATACAGTGCATAAATACATTTCATTTTATAGAGATGTATTAATTTTAAATGCAGATGTTATTAATAATCCTAAATTTGTACTGTGTGTAGTTTATACAGAAAGGCTAAGCACATTTTGTGGACTTGTAAACATTGCATCAGGGCTGAATAGGAAAAGGACAGCAACTTTCCTTAGGTTAGGGAATCAGCAAAGTAGAAAAGGTTTCAGTTTACACCAGTGATTCTTAAGCTTTTTTTAATCACAACCCCCCTTTAAATATCTTTTGTTGCCACAGACCACAAAGATTAACTCAAAATTTAAAGCCCTAATGTGCATTAAACATTTATTTAAAGTTGCTTATCAAGGGTCTTCAGATTTGGAGAGAAGGGGGAAATAAGTAAATAGACTTTGAGATCTGTCTGTCTGCCTTTCTGCCTGTCTGCCTGTCTGTCTTTTTTTTCTTTTGTAAAACCTCATAACATTTCCTCAAGCATTTGTGGACCCTCTGTGAGGACATGGGGCCCTATGGGGAGGTCCACAGACCACAGGTTAAGAGCCACTTCTTTAAACTCTTCTTATTCTTCTTCCTCCTCCTCCTCCTCTACCTTCTCCTCCTCCAGAATTGAATGGGGGGAAAATCAATAGAGTCCTAGCTCCAGGTACTTCCATAACCATATTTATGTAGACTGTATTTCCTTAGTGTGGCTGATGACAGAAACTTTCAGGACTTCATAAAACTAAAGGAGTAAGTGGCTTTTGAAGAAGTGGGTCTCAATCTAAGAGGTTGGACAGGATTTAAAGATATGGTAGCACCGTAGTAAAGGAGGCTTCTATATGTAAAGGAGGCATCCACAGAATGTTACTGAAGGAGTCTAGGTGTGGTAGTTCCCATTCTCCCACCTCTTCTACCACTTATCTTTTTATTTTACACATTGACACTCTCTCTCTCTCACACACACACACACACACACACACATTAATTATAGAGGGAAAGAACAATACCTTTTGGTTGATATCATTAGGAACTGACAGTCTGAGAAGCTGCCAAGGAGTTGTGGTTAAAAGAGGGCATAGTGCAAAAGTGCTAAGGGGATGGATGAATATATAAGCAGGTTTATTCATGCGTAATACTCTCTTGATCAGGATTCATGAGTATAAATGGGATGCACACCTAAATGTACCTGAGAATGCACACTCATCCTTTTCTGAACGGTCGCTGTCCACTCTACATTTATTTCAGTTGGCTGCACATTGAAATACTTATGCATGTCCAAAATGTGCTGCAGGTAGCTGTACACTATTATCCTTTTTAAAGCATGCCTAGAACTTGATTTGGGTGCCTGTGTTCCCCCCTACACACATACAAGGGTATCCTGATACAGGTAATAAACCAGAGTGTGCTGTCATCCATAACAATCTTTTTAACCCTGTACCACCTCCACTTTTTCTGAATAGGGTGACATTGGGATTTCACTGATAATTATAGTGATTATGTATCTTGGGCGGTATGTGGAGTGGTGGGGAACTATATGCACCTGTACAAACGTCATGTGGACCTGAGTGACTTATTCAGTTATCAGCGTGTGAGTGGGGATCGTGAATTATTATCTTTTGTTAAGTACTCATACAGTTTTGAGTACCCTTGAATTGATCGTTGATGATGCAAAACTGCAGCATGATGCAATGGCACAAAGTTATCTTTTGCATAAAAACAATAGAGACTGTAATTAAGTATTTGAAAATACATGCTCATAAGAATCCATGCTGGATAGCTCCCAAGGGGAGGTAACAGCTAGCTACAAGGCTGGCTAGTAAGAGAGGCACCTTCATACAGCAAAATTTTCCTGGATGGAAAGAATTCCTGTGTAGTAAAATGCTTGAAACCTATAAGTAGATTATAATCACACAACTGCTTTCTACTGAAAGTGCTTTCTGGCCATGAAAATGTGTTTGATTGCAAAGCATTTTGCATAATTCTAAATAACACACCAGCTAAACAGTTTTCTCTTTGGTTATTTATCCAATAATTTGACACAGATTTTAGCTGTATGTCTTTTTAATTTTTTTTTAAAATCTAGGGTGGCTTGTTAAGCATAAAACAGCATTATAAAAATATCTTATTACTTTCTGGAAATTTTATAATATTTCTGGTAAGTGGAAACATGAAAATATGATGTGAATTTCAGTTTTCAGCGGTATAATGGAGAGTTGTTTGCCGCTACTCTAAAGAATAATAAATCTGGCTATTTCAGGAGAATTAGACTGAATCTGGTATGTTCTAAAATCAGTAGTGAAGTATACATGGCTAGTAGTTAATATAGTCCAAGCAGCATTTTGTTATTTTTTCCCATATTCCTCCAGTGCACTAAAATGGCATTCATGACACACTTACTTATGCTCACAACAAAATGTGTGAAGTAAGCTCAGCTAAAGGAGAGCCACTGTCTCAGGTCACCCAGTGAGTCTTGCAGCTCAGTGGGACCTTAAACCAGGAACTTATTAATTGTAGTCAACAGTGTAACATGTGGGATTCCTGTTTTCATTCAGTGTTTTACAATACTGAAAAGACTGCAGTAGTTTTTGCTTGTTCTCAGATCTCTGGTTTTCTAAAAAAAATAAAAAGTAAATATTAATTTTTTTGTGGGGGGGATCTATCTGAAATGAACGTAAGTGAAAACAAGGTCACTAGAGAAATGTTTGGCTGCTTTAAAGGTGACGTAACTTGTCAATGTTCTCTGTGTGTTAAAAAGTGCCTCACGGATATGAAACTTCTGTGTGCGAAGCTTCCTGCAATATCCTGGGTTGTCTCTCAGGTCAAAGGATGCAGCATATCTGTCACTCAAAAGCACAGCAGAACCATGTGGGAATGGTATGCATCAGTGTCATTTGAAGTTATATTTGCAAACATGTACCTGTTCTCTTCCTTCATCTGCCCCATGGAAAAGGAATTTTGCTTTCTTTTCCCTGTTTTCAGTTTTTAAACTGATGTCTGTACTCTACACATGACTATTCCTATTGTAGGTTACCTGTTGGATAGACTCTAACTTTGTCATTGTTGGAGCATTGAATCATTAGTGGGCTAATACAGACTTATCTGAAACCTTTTCTTTTCCTTTCCCTACTAAACTTGTGGTAGGATAAACGTAGGCTCCACTTGCTTTTGCTTGGTAATGAATTTGCCTCCATTTTAGAGACTGATTTCATTGTGTCTTGCCCCTCTCATCTCCTTCAAGCAATCCTCTTGCTATGGACAAGATGTTTACATGGTGTTTGTTCATTTATGTAATTAAAATTGTGATCCTATGATTGAAAATCCTCTTTCAAAGACCTTAGAGGAAGCTCTGACCCTCGGCGGGAGAGGATCCTGTCAGCAATTCTCATCTAGATAGGCCTTTGGTTTTATCCAGAGGAGCTTGCGTATTCCTAGTTAATGCAAACAGCATATTTGAGAAATCTATATTTTAAAAATATGTATCTTTTTTATTAAGATAATTGTCTTTGAATTGCTGCATTGCAGTAGTATGAGTTAAGTCTTGTGATTTGTACAAATTGTGTCTGACTTTGAACTGATTAACTGATCCAAGTTACGGTCTCAGCTGGAAGCAAGCTGAAGAGTTTTACACACACACACACGCGCGCGCGCGCGAATCTGAACTGGAACTGAACTCAAAACTTTAATGATTTAACTTTTGGCTTTTAGCACATCAGGCAATTTTGGTGTGCAGTCATGTAATCAGTGGTGCATAACTAATCTAAAGAGATGGGGAATTATTAAAAAAATTGCTTCAGTCTTACATTAATTTGTTACTGGAAAGATTAGATTTGGACAGGCCTGGGTAGCATAAGAAGAGCTCTGGCTCAGACTTAAGGCCTGTTTAGTGTGGCCTTCTATCTTCACCATGGCCAGTGATATGCCTATGGGAGCCTCACAAGTAGGACATGAAGTGGTCAGCCTTTTCCATGGTTGTTCTTTAGTCTCTGATTTACAGAGGCATACAGTAAGTTACTGTATAAACATCCATTCGTGGAATGTCCTTTTGCTGACTGGTTGAAACTTACTAGGTCATGTTTTTCATTTCTTACTTTTACAGTTTCAATGAGTCAGGAACATTGCTGTTAGTCCTTTCTTGTCAAGAGCTACAAGGCAGCACACACAGCTCTCCAAAGAGTAGGCCTGTATGTCCTTTTAAAGATTCTTTACCTACTATTCCACAAAACATGCTATGGCAACTATACACTTTTGGATGCACTCACATGTACCAGTGCCTAAAGATATTCATATTTTTAGGAAATAGGATTTAAAGTTTTTCTTGTTTTAAGGAAAGAAGCATATGACATCATGTGCTCCTTTTATCTCCTCAGATTAAAGAAGCTTCTTGAACAAGAAAAGATCTACCAAGCCCGCAAAGATAAAGAACATGCGAAAAGGCTCAACAAACTAAGGGAAGAGTTAGTCAAACTCAAGTCATTTGCACTCATGCTTGTGGATGAGAGACAAATGCACATTGAGCAACTTGATCAGCAAACCCAGAAGATTCAAGATCTGACTCAGAAATTAAGGGAAGAAGAAGAAAAACTTAAAATTTTAAGTTCCAAAGCCAAAGAAGATGGGCAGAAACTGATGAAAATAGAAGCAGAGCTTGAACACAAAACATCGTCGTTTTCCCAAGAGCATGAGGAGATGACAGCTAAATTGGCTAGTCAGGAATCGCACAATAAACAGCTCAGGCTTAAACTGGTTGGTTTAACCCGCAGAATTGAAGAACTGGAAGAAACTAACAAAAGCCTTCAGAAAACTGAAGAAGAACTTCAGGAACTGCGGGACAAAATAGCTAAAGGGGAATGTGGGAACTCCAGTTTGATGGCTGAGGTGGAAAACCTCCGTAAGCGAGTGCTTGAAATGGAAGGCAAAGATGAGGAGATCACAAAAACTGAATCTCAGTGTAAAGAGCTTAAGAAGAAGCTGCAAGAAGAGGAGCACCACAGCAAGGAACTGAAGCTCGAAGTGGAGAAACTGCAGAAAAGGATGTCGGAACTAGAGCGGCTGGAGGAGGCTTTCACCAAAAGCAAATCTGAATGCACCCAGTTGCGTTTGAACCTGGAAAGAGAAAAGAACTTAACCAAAGACTTGATCAATGAGTTGGAAGTGTTAAAGACACGGGTAAAGGATTTGGAGTCTTCAGAAAATAAGTTGGAAAAGGCTGAATTGATCTTAAAAGATGACCTGACAAAGCTGAAGTCTTTTACTGTCATGCTGGTGGATGAGAGGAAAAACATGGTGGATAAGATAAAGCAGGAAGAGAGAAAAGTTGAAAGCTTGAATAAGAACTTTAAGGTGGAGCAAGGCAAAGTTATGGAAGTGACTGAGAAACTCATTGATGAAAGCAAAAAGCTTTTGAAGTTGAAATCTGAAATGGAGGAAAAAGTATCCAGTTTGACAAGAGAAAGAGATGAGTTAATTGGCAAGCTGAAGAGTGAAGAGGAAAAATCTTCTGAGCTGAGCTGTACAGTGGATCAGTTAAAGAAAAGAATTGATGGCATAGAGGAGGTAGAAAGAGAAATAGCCAGAGGTCGAGTTAGAAAAGGACCCGGGCTTAGTGGACAAGAGGATAACAAGATTAAAGAGCTGACAGTTGAAATTGAAAGACTGAAAAAGCGTCTCAAGCAACTGGAAGTGGTTGAAGGAGACTTGATGAAGACAGAGGATGAATATGATCAATTGGAGCAGAAATTTAGAACTGAGCAGGACAAAGCTAACTTCCTTTCTCAACAGCTGGAAGAAATGAAGCTCCAGATTGCTAAAAACAAAGCAATAGAGAAGGGGGAGGCCGTGAGTCAGGAGGCAGAGCTGAGGCAAAAGTTTCGGCTGGAAGAAGCTAAAAGCCAAGACTTGAAAGCCGAAGTACAGGCTCTCAAAGAGAAAATTCATGAGCTGATGAACAAAGAAGACCAGCTTTCTCAGCTCCAAGTGGATTACTCAGTCCTTCAGCAAAGGTTTCTGGAAGAAGAAAATAAAAACAAAGCCATGGGGCAGGAGGTGCTGACATTAACAAAAGAGCTTGAGCTGTCTAAACGCTACAGTCGTGCCCTGAGACCCAGCATGAACGGTAGAAGAATGGTCGACGTACCTGTGACATCCACTGGCGTTCAAACTGATGCAGTAAGCAGTGAAGCAGCAGAAGAGGAAACTCCTGCCGTGTTCATAAGGAAGTCCTTCCAGGAAGAGAACCACATCATGAGCAACCTTCGACAAGTTGGGTTTAAAAAGCCCACTGAGAGGTCATCAGTGCTTGACAGATATCCTCCTGCAGCAAATGAGCTTTCAATGAGAAAATCCTGGATTCCATGGATGAAAAAAAGAGAAAATGGTTCCCAGGCCAATCAAGATAAAGAGGCCAGAATACAAGCAAGCCCAGAACGTCCAGGAGAGGTTGTACTTTCTCCAAAGCAGGGGCAGCCTCTTCATATCCGTGTCACTCCAGATCATGAGAATAGCACAGCTACTTTGGAGATTACAAGTCCAACAGCTGAAGATTTCTTCTCGAGCACCACTGTTATTCCCACCTTGGGGAATCAGAAGCCACGGATTACTATCATTCCTTCTCCTCATGTCACATCACAAAAAGGGAAAGGAGGTGAGAGCCCTGTAGGCCCAGAAAGAGCTATGTCCCCAGTGACAATAACAACGTTCTCTAGGGAGAAATCCTCAGAAAGTGCCAAGTCTCCATTCACGGAAAGGCCAGTGTCTCCCATTCAGATAATGACCGTGTCTACCTCTGCAGCACCAGCAGAAATTACTGTGTCTCCCGAATCACAAGACATGACGATGGGGAGGGCTGTGTTTAGAGTGACTCCAGAAAAGCAGACTGTCCCAACTCCAGTCCGAAAGTACAGTCCTAACACGAACATTATAACAACCGAGGACAACAAAATTCATATCCACTTGGGTTCTCAGTTTAAGCGCTCACCTGGTGCTGCTCAAGAAGGAGCAAGCCCTGTGATTACTGTCAGACCTATGAATGTAGCAGTGGAGAAGGAGGCTATGACTGGGACTGTCCTTCGTTCCCCCAGGAATAATGTATCCTCAAGACCTGGAGCAAGCAAAGTTACAAGTACCATCACTATTACTCCAGCTACTACATCATCCTCACGAGGAACACAATCCATGGTAAGCCACGTTGACTCTTACACAGGGTATGGGGACATGATAGGGAGAAAGCTAGCGTGAGGGGCTGAGAATAAGTGGGCAGAGAGCTGGACTTTCACCTATGAGGTCTGGGTGCATTTTAAACTCCACTTGGAGATTTGCTGGCCTGGTTCAAGAGCCGTAAGATACCATGATTTGGAACCCAGAAACACCTGCTTTTAATTGTAAACAGTCTCCCTGACCTCAGAATGGTAGCTTGTTTTCATTATTGTGCAGTGAAAACAAATCATAATATGAACCACCGGCACATGTACTTCTTGTCAAGTCTCTTTTACGGAAAGTTTGGCATATATCCTTTAAAATTAGGATGGAAGCTAGTTCCCCACTCATTTGCTTTTTTTTTTCCTGAATGGAAGTGGGCAGGTGCAAAATGTGCCAGATCCTACATGCAAGTCTTGCGATGGCTATGCTGTTGTGAGACTTGGCCTTGGCCTACCAAGGTAATGCAGCAGCCTACACAAGAGGCATTGGGAGCGAGACTTCTGTATACTGTATCCTTTGCAAGACAAGAGACACATTTTTTTTTGTACTGTGATGTTTGCACCCAAGGACAGAATATAAAGTTAGTACTGCCAAGTCCTATTCAGAAGTCCCACTGGTTTCAATAGGGCTTATTCAAGTTTGCATAGGGTTCCTCTTAAGTAATGCAAAAGAATGAGGACTGAATTGTTGTCTGTGACCCAGCTCCTTAAGTGGTGAGATCATTCCTGGATTATGCCACTTTATACTAAAAAAAAGAACTAAACAAAACAAAACCAGCTACTGTACGTATAAGGTATAAAGCTAGGCTAGAGCTATTCTCTTATCATGTACTACTACTACTACTATTAATGTTATTAATAATAATTTCACAAATGTCCAATTACCATATGATGACAGTCCCAGGACATTTTTATCATAGCTTATTGCTCATAAGAAGATTGCATTTGAGTGTGTTTGTGTATCTAGACAGATGGATAGATAGATCAGTAATATTTATTGATACTGAACAAATATGCTCAGCACATGAACAAAATACCAACAAATTACAGACTTGTATCCTCCCTTTTCTCTCTTCTCCTTAACCCATATATCCCACCTATCTACCTATATGCTCTGTTTCACTCTGTACTGCACCCAAAGAAGTCAGTTTATATCCATGAAAGCTCATGCAAAAATTAAAAAACCAGTCTTAAAGGTGCTGCTACATTTTTTTCTCTCTCTCTCCCCTTCCCTTCCTCATTTTTAAACTTTGTTTTAAAAGGGAGTTTAAAATAGTATGACCAAATATAAGTGCTCTCAATAATGAGAACTAAATTGACATTTTGAAAAAGGCTAGTTCAGTATGCAAGCACAGTGCAAATCAGGAACTCAGGTCCTAAGTACACTCAAGTGCACAATTCTTCATACACATCCAACAGTGCAACATGTTTGACATGTTCCTTGGTCAGGCGACAGTACAAGCATTAAGCTTGTGTAAGCTTAACAAATAACCGTGTAAGCTTAATTAACTTTAGTGGGATATTTCTGCTGATAGAGAAGGAAAATACAGCTAGAGTTTTAAATCCAGTCTAAATGCAAGTGTTCTAATGGTATCACATTGTATCATTTTTTTAAAAAGTGTGTTGTGTGCTTCTGTGAAAGCAAACTGCAGTTTCTAAAGCAGAAACAATTTGTGCAGATTGAAAATAAGCCTTGTTATCCACACATTAATAGTGGATAATATTGCCACCAAAGTGCCATGTGTTAAGAAAGTCAGAGTTTAAAAGTAATTAGTTATTGGTATAGTTCCAAACCAGCAAAGCAATTCATTTGTTTTTACTATAGTTTTTTAAAAAGTAGTTTTTTACTTGTCGCTCATAATTAACTAAATTGTTACTTTTAGTTATTTCTGAACAAAATCTGAATGGTACAGGTGCTGGACTGAGGCACAAAATTTTTACATTTGTATAGGAGAAATCAAAACATCATCACCCAAGCAATGAGAGTTCCTGATGCTTCAAAGACAGCAAGTAGTTATTTGTCCCAAACTCAGTGAGGTTCTTTATTCTCTCAACTGCAATTATCATAACTCAATACTGCTCTCTGAATAATTTTTTTCTATGTCAAGTTTGCATCCCTGAGTTCTTGCACTCATGTTGTTGTTGTTGTTAACAACCATTAAGTCGACTTCAACTTATGATGACCTCATGAATGAGTGACTTTGGGTGCATCACACATACTCAGCCTGAGAAAATACTGTGAGAGGTTCACCTGGGGGTTCACCAAAGGTTGGAAACAACTTGAAGGCACACAACAGCATAACAGGTCTTAGGCCATTTCCACACTCAAGTGTTATAGTGCTACGATTCCACTTGCAACTTCCTATGGAATCCTCCCAAAACTGCAAACCCCAGGATTCCATAGAATGTTGCAAGTGGAATCATAGCGCTATAACACTCGAGTGCGGAAACAGCCTAAGACCTGTTTCAGGGACATATCTTCCTTGATTGAATCTATCCATCTGTAAGCCTCTTTTCCTACTTCCTTGTACCTTACCAAGCATTATTGTCTTTTCTAGTGAGTCTGGTCTTCTCATGATATGGCCATGACTAAACTTGGATTTAGTCATCTTGGCTTCTAGGGAGAGTTCAGGTTTAATTTGCATTAATACCTATTCATTTGTCTTTTTAGCAGTCCAGGGTACCCATAGAACCCTTTTTCAGAACCTATGATATTTAAAATGAGTTGATTTTCATATCAGCTTTTTTCACTGTTCAGCTTTCACAACCATAAGTAGAAATTGGAAATGTTATGGCATGGACCATTCTAACTTTAGTATCAATGATATATCTTTACACTTCAGGATCTTGTCTAGTTCCTTCATAGGTACCCTTCCTTCCAGAAGTCTAGTCGTCTTCTGATTTCTTGACTATAGTTTCCATTCTGATTAATGATTGAGCCAAAGTATGGAAAATCTTGAACTATTTCAGTGTTTTCATTGCCTGCTTTAAGGTTAGGAAAATCATCTGGGGACATTATATTTGTTTTCTTAATGTTCAGCTGTAAACCTGCCTTTGAACTTTCTTCCTTGAGTTTCTTTAGTAGTCATTCCAAGTCTTTGTGATTTTCTGCTCGTAGCATGGTGTTGTCTGGATATCTTAAACTGTTGATGTTCTTTCCTTCAGTTTTCATGCCTCCTTCCCCTAAGTCTAATCTAGCTTTACGTATGATACGTTCAGCATACAAGTTAAACAGGGAGGGGATAAAATGCAGCCTTGCCTGATTCTCTTGCCAATTGGAAACCATTCCATTTCCCCATATCCTGTCTTAAGAGTAGCCTCTTGTCCTGAGTACAGGTTATCCATCAGGACGATCAAATCTTGTGGCATACTCATTTCTTTTAAAAGTGATCCATAGTCTTTCATAATCTACACAACTGAGGGCTTTGCTATAATCTATAAAATACAGGCTGATTTTCTTTTGAAATTTTTGGTGCACAGTATTATCCAATGTATGTTTGCAATATGATCTCTAGTGCCTGTACCTTTCTTGAACCCAGCTTGGACATCTGGAATTTCTTGCTCCATATATGGTAGCAGTTTTGTTGTAGAATTTTGAGCATGACTTTGCTGGGAAACTAATGCAATAGTCCTGTGGTTGCTGCAATCGCTGGTGTCCCTTTCCTGGGGACTAGAATGTATATTGAGCATTTCCAATCTGTGGATTCTGTCTCTGTGGCTTGAAGCAGCTCTGTTGGTACACCATCTGTTCCTGGTGATTTATTTTTCCCAAGTGCTCTGAGTGCAGCTTTCACTGCACTT
This sequence comes from Cyclura pinguis, assembly GCA_030412105.1. Lineage (NCBI taxonomy): Eukaryota > Metazoa > Chordata > Lepidosauria > Squamata > Iguanidae > Cyclura > Cyclura pinguis. The sequence goes on from CM059599.1 coordinate 129,660,628, forward strand.
TCTACAATTGGAGGTTGGTCTTCATATGGTTGTCCCTTGAATGAATCTGTCAACCTTTCATCTCTTTTATATAGTTCTACTGTGCATTTTTCCATCGTCTTTATTTCTATCTGGTCATGTAATGTGTTCCCCTGATGGTTTTACAGCACCACCACTTTTAGTTTAAATTTCTCTTGGATCTTGTGGAAGAGCTCTCTTGTTCTTCCTTTTTTCTTGTTAGCTTTCTATTTCTCTGTATTGATTATTACAGTAGTTTTCCTTGTCCCCCCATACGCATTGTTGAACAGTTGCATTCAGGGTTCTGACTCTACTTCTGTCACCTTTTGCTTTGCTTCTCATCTGTTCTTAGCTGCTTGAAGAGTTTCATCTGTCATCCATTGAGACCTCCCCCCTCTCTCTTTGGTTACTGACAGTGTCTTTTGCATTCCTGCCTGACAATGTCCCTGGCTTCAGTCCAGAGTTCTTCTGGCTCCTGGTCAAATAAGGTTAACAGTGCAAATCTATTTTTCACATTATCTTTAAATCCTACGGGGATGGTCTTCAGGTGGTATTTTGGCATGATGGTTGGTTTAGTGTTGTTTTTTAGTTTTACCCTAGTTTTTGCTATTAGTAGTCTCATGGTCTGTGCCACAATCTACTCCTGGTCTTGTTTTTGCAGAGAGAATGGAGCTTCTCCATCTTGTGCTTCCAATTATGTAGTCTATTTGATTTCTATATACAGTTGTTTCTTGGGTTGCTTGAAGAATGTGTTTGCGATGAACAAACTATTGGCCTTGCAAAATTTAGTTGGCTGCTCCCCTGCTTTATTTCTTGATCCTAGGCCAAATTTTCCTACAATCTTTTTTTCAAAAAATTATTTTTATTAAAAAAAGTGATACAGTAAAAATATTCATTGTCTTATAATGCAGAGTATGAAAAGTCAGTATTCTACCATTGAGTTATCAGCATCAAAAATGTGTAGCACATTTCATGTAAACTTATTACAGGCATGCAATTTGATTATATCTATATTGTCTTACCCTGTATCAAAACATTCATTCTCCTTCTCTAAATTCTCCCAAGTTTTACAATAATTCCTGTTTTCTTCTCACATAATTGCATGTTGCTCCACTGTCTGTCAAGGTTCCCTCAATATCCTTGTAAATTTTCCTACAGTCTTTGATTCTGCTCTGTTTCCTACTTGTGCATTCTAATTGCCTATGATTAAGAAGAAGCCCTGTTGTGGTGTGTGATCAATTTCCTCCTGGACTCCAGCACAGAATCTTTCAATTTCTTCTTCTTCTGCTTCTGTAGTTGGAACATAAACTTGGATAAAGGCTATATTGATGGGTTTTCCCTGAAGTCGTATTTACATAGACTTTGCATTGTACCTTTTGATTGATTTTGCTATCTCTCTCCTCCCTATAAATGCTATCTCATTTCTTCTTGGATTTTCATTTCCTGATTAAAGCACTGTGTAGTTACCTGATTCAAAATGTTCCATTCCTGTGCGCTTAAGCTTGCTCACCTCAAGTATCGCAATGTTTATACATTCCACTGGTCTACGTACTAGCTCAGTGGTTCTTAAGGCAAAGTCCTCACAGGGGGTCCACGAAGCCCTGGAGCTAGACCCCAGCAGCAGCAGCAGCAGCAACAGGGATGCAGCAGTGGGTGGGTGCATATGCCAAGGAAGCAGTTTCAACAAGAGAGCATTTTCAGCACCTGCGCCCCCAGCTACACATTCCTAACAAAAGGAAAACAGCAGCAGACATGCGTGCATGCCCAAGCTATGATTCTGGAGACCAGGGTTTGAAACCCCACTTGGCCATGGAAACCTACCGGGTGACCTCAGGTGAGTCACATTCTCTCAGCCTCAGAGAAAGGCAAAGGCAACAAATCTTGCCAAGAAAACTCCATGAAAGGTTTTCCTTAGGGTCCCCATAAGTTAGTTTTCAAAAAGGAGAGACATGATGGCTAGAAAGAACCTCCCCCATTAGCGGCACTTTGTTGTTATGTGCCTTTAAGTCACTTCTGACTTATGGCAACCCTAAGGCAAACCTATCACAGGATTTTTTTTTCTTTTTTGGCAAAATTTGTTCTGAGGGGGTTTGCCTTTGCCTGCCTTTGAGGCTGAGAGAGTGTGACCTGACAGAAGTCACCCAGTGTCTGAATGGGGATTTGAATCCTACTCTCCAGAAGCTTTTAATGTATATTTAAATAAATGTTTGAACATTTAAATCGAAATTTAAATGTTTAAATTTTGAGATAAATCTTGGGGGGCCCTGGCAACAAATTATATTTACAGGGGGACCCTGGTCAAGAAAAGGTTAAGAACCACTGCACTAGCTAATCAAGCTAATCAAGACATTCAGATTTAGCATTTTCCAGAATGGGGGAGGGGACGACTGGGGTCAGGAGAGAGTAAGCATCTAAAGAAATATACCCTAAGTCCCCCCTAAAAATCAAGGGTCCTTTTCCTTCAGTGATTGTTTATACTGTTGATTTCCATTCCTACTGCTAGAATAGGGCATATGTCCCGGCAGCAGCAGGGCCCCTAATATCACATTTTTTTTCATCCTTTATAAGCCTTCTGAGCTGGCATGTTAAGACCATTCTGTTTGGATGAGAAACTGTGCCCCAAGCCTCACTCACTGGGCATAAGCTCACCCTTTCATCTGTGCCAGGTTGGTAAGTCTACTGATATGGGTGATTTTGTGGGTTGTTGTAATAGGCCAGGGGTGAGGAACCTGTCTCCCTCCAGATGGGGGATTACAATTTCCATCATCCCTGACTACAGATACAAAATTTCCAGAAATATTGCAACTATGGAAGAAAAAAAAATGAAATTTTTAGAAAAATGGAAAGAAAAAAGCAACATTTTTACAAATTGAAAGCCACTTTGTTACTTTAGGAACATAAAATATGCCTAACTTGCTTTGGCATAAAATTGTCATGTTCGTATATTAAAGGTAGAGAGTCAATGTGGTATAGTTGCTTGAGCATTGGAGACCGGGGATCAATTCCCCGCTTGGCTATAGAAACCCATTTGGTAACTCTGGTCATGTTATACACTCTCAGCACCATAAAAACCTGTTCATCTTAGGGTCACCATAAGTTGGAAATGACCTGAAGGCATGCAGCAGCAGCAACAACAATACAACAATATTAAAAGTATAGTTTATTCAGAAAATAATTACAACTTAATATACTTTTTTTAAAAAAAAAAAATTTCTCTCAAAAATCTAGCTACAAGGCCCTAAATTGTAAGGAGTCTTTTTGCCAGTTTTTGAGAATCAATCAAACAAACAAAAAACCCAGTAAGAACAGAAGAAACCATCAGCAGTAGTAAAACAGAAAATTATTTTGTCTCATCTGGTCCTCCATAGTGTCAAACAGGCATTAAGCACTCATTCCCATAAAAAAGAACTGAGAAAGGGAAAACAGGTTCAGGAATTACAGTGATCTGATACTGTACATCAATGCTTCTCAGAGTGAACTGGCTTTTTTTTTCCTAGTATGCCAAACAGCAGTACTATATTTGTGTCCATTGATTACAACTATTTCTTTCTTTCCTGGAAGCAAACAACAGACTGGTAGTCTTACATCAAATTCTACCCGCTACATAGTTTTTAGAAATAAAATGTTGAGTAAATGAATATATGAACACATGGTCTTAAACATTTTATTCTTCATTTAAAAATATAATATTCCGTGAGCCATTCTGAAGGAAAAAGTGTTCAGAGAAAAGTGGGGAAGTCCCCCCACCCCCCCAAAAAATTCAATTTTTTCCCCCCAGGGCCTTCACATCTTTGTTCCTGACTAGGCTGACTGGGGTGATGGGAAATTGATCCCAAAACAAAATGGAGAACTATCCATTCAGCTATACAGGGGCTTCAGCGTAGAGTAACTGCGTCCCATACAGAGCCAATCTCTCTGTGTTTCTCCCTCTCTCTCCCTCTCCCTCTCTTCCTCCCATATTGGCATAAATTATCAGGTGTTTTTTCCAGCCTGCAGGATACGTACTTGATTTCCATCAGTTTCAGGAACAGTCCACTGCTTGAAAGTAACTCATAAACAACGTTACTTAGGATTTGTTCAGAAGGAATAACTACATTATATTATGATTGTAGCTTAAAAGGAAGTAACATCACTCCTTTGGTGTAACTGTAACTTTTTTGCAGGGCACTCTGGATTATGGGGAATAATGCCATCTGAACTATTAGCCTTCTTAATTCACTCACGGGATGGGTGGAAAAGGAAAGGCATTCTGCATACGTATTCTTGCTGGCTAGTAGAAGTAACTTTGGCCACTAAGACCAATCATAATCTGAAGGTCTCTAAACCCTACTGATTCACATTAGCATTCAGTATTCCATGCTGTCTGTTCTATGAACGCTTTTTTCCCCTTTGGTGCAGCTGTTTACCGCTGGAGGGCTTGAGGAATAAGTTGCATGACTGGCAGATGGGATAAACCTGCTTGGGCAAGGTAGTGAGGTTGGAGCATGGTTTTGGTGCTCATCAACCCTAAGAAACAGCGGCAATATAAGCTGTCCCATCCCCTGAGAGAGGAATACAGGTGCTTTTGCTATCCTGCCATTGGAGCTGCCCTCCCAGTTGTCCTTTCTGTCTCTCTGTGAGGGTCCCTTCAGAATGAGATAGAGGACAAGTTGGCTGTGAAGAACATTCTGTTCCCTGCAATTCTGTTTGCTCTCAACTCAGAAAGAGGGAGAGGGAGAGGAGGGGGTGGAATCTTCTCCTTCCCAATAAGCTCAGGCAAAAGCAAATTGATGCAGCCTCTTATGTGTTTTTTCTGATTAGGAACTTTTGCCATCTTGGCCACACTCTGATGTAGTTTGGCCACATATGTCCCAATTTTCATCTGTGAAATGTTGGAGGTTGTGCAGTTCACTGCCCCATCAACTTTGTTAGCTGAGTTGGAATTCCTCACTTGTCTTGTGAGAGCACTTTTTCTGTCAAAAATCATGATGGAGTCCTCTTATGCTGAAAGCACTGAGCAGCAAAAATGCATTTTGACCAGAATCCTGTTGGTTAGTCCCAACTACATGAGACCCACTGAATCAATAGTTGAATGGCGAGTCAATATATAGGTAAATTCATAGAATCAAAGAATCATAGAGTTGGCAGAGACCACAGGGGCCATCCAGTCCAACCCCTTGCTATGCAGGAACGCACATCAAAGCACACCTGACAGATGGCCATCCAACCTCTGCTTAAAAACCTCCAAAGAAGGAGACCCCACCACACTCCATTGAGGCAGCATATTCCACTGCCGGACAGCTCTGACCGTCAGGAAGTTCTTCCTGAGCTTCAAGTGGAATCTCTTTTCCTGTAGTTTGAATCCATTGCTCCTTGTCCTAGTCTCAATCAGTTGAACAGGTCTCCTCTAGTAGGAACTAATAATAGAATTTAGGCCTTTGTCTGGTATAACAGGTCTACTATTTAAACAGACCGGTTCTATGACCTACTGTCAATGTCTTGGGTTAGATTTCAGAATCCAGATGTAGGTTCAGAACCAAAGTCAGTATGGTATGTGGGTATTATGGTATTATGTTGGGACTGCCCTGCATACTGTGAAAGAAACATTTTAGATGCATGGCATTACAAAAGAAGAACATGTAGAGATATAGGCTGGATACCTGAGTTAGCCTTATGGCACCAGAAAAAAAGAACAATTCTATTAGTGGTGTACACATTCATAAACTGCTGCCTGCTTTGACGGATGCTTAAAATACTCTCCTAGAGCCTTTTCATACCACACAATTACAGCAATATGATTCTATTGCCATAACTGCATCCTGTGGAATCCTGGGGTTTGTAGTTTGGTGAGACATCACAGAAGCTCTCTGGCTGGGAATTCTAAATGCCTCTCCCTCAACTGCCATCCCCAGGACTCCACTGGATGTTGACATGGCCATTAAATTGGAATTATCTTATAAAAGTCAAAGATTGTTTGTCTGTGTCTGGCGAAGACCTCATATGATTGGCTGCCTAAGAAGATTCTACGGAATCCTGGGGTTTGCAGTTTAGGGAGGGGCCTTTGGAATTCTCAGCCGGAGAGCTCCTGGGCCTCAATCAACTGTGTCTGCCTTTAATAGGCTGGCTGCTATGGAGACAAGGCCTAGCAGCCAGGAGGAGGGCAGTGTATTCCCTCAGGAACCCAACCTCTGTATTTTCATAACTCTGAATGCAGATCAGATTGGGGAATATGGGGAAAAGTTACAGGTACTGGACAAGACAGTTTGGAGAATTAGAGACACAGGATCTCAAATCTTTCTAACAAGCATTACCTATGAGAAAATAAAATCTCAGGCAATGCTGGATACATATGCTAGTAATGTAATAAATGTATAGTATGAAAGGGTCCCTAAGCTGGCAACACACAGAGCTCTTACACTCCATTGTGCAGACTCAGGTAAGCAGGGTGCAAGACATGGGTTTGTGACATTGCTGTGCAGGGTCTAAATGAGTCTCAAAATTCATGAGTGTGTGTGTCTGTATTCATTCATCTGCCAACTGAAGATAACCATTCAAGCATCTGATGAGGTGAACTCTGGTTTAGGAAAACATTTGCAGGTGCCAGAATGCACTTGGGTGCTTTTGGAGATAAATTGCCTCGTAGAAGCATAGAGAATTTTTTTTCTTTCACGTTTCAGTATGCATTTTGTGTCTCTTCCTTGGTGATGACTGAAAAATTTGTAGAGGTGGTTTCATGCTTCCTAATAATTACTTTTCCAGTTTAGGATGGAGAAGATATAACCAGCTGGCTGACCTTTTAAGTGTGCTACAAAACCATATTTGTATATTAAAATAGAATGATAGGTCAATATATGCAAGTGAGATTTGTGTTTGGTCTCTAGAGCAACCGGGTAGCCCCTTTGCAAAGTCTTATCTGGTGCTCTCATAATCACATCCACATGCCTTTAAGTGAACTGTAGAGAATGAATTTAAATGACGTAGGACTTTTTATTATGCTTGGTGCTCTTAAAATGTGTTAACATGTTTACAAATTGTTGAAAACCATCTGTAATATTTCATTGGAGGGGTCTCAGCTTACAGTCCTAATGAGTGGTGGTGATTTGCTCTAAGCCTTAGAGACTAAGGGCGATATGCATGCCACAAAACTTGGACTGATTTATTGATCATTCTCTTTCCCTGGGAAATCCTGGGATCTCTAGCAACTTTGGGGTGGGAGGCAGGGATCTCCTCTAACACAAAAGTCTTAACATTTCACCAAGCAACAGTTCTCAGCATTATTCAAGCAAAACTTCAGCAGGTAACACACAAAAAATGGGAGGCACCAGATCCCATATGATCTTGGAAGCTACGCAGAGTCAGCCCTGGTTAGTACTTGGATGGGAGACCATCAACAAATACGAAGTGCTGAAGGCTATGCCCATTTCTCACTATACTGTTCTAGTGCTATTATTCCACTTTCAATATCTTGTGGAATTCTGGAGTTAGTAGTTTACTGAGGCCAAAGAACTCTCTGACTGAGATTTCTAAATGCCCCTCCTAAACTGCAAACCCTAGGATTTCATAGGATGTTGAAAATAATAGCACTATAACACTGTAGTGTGGAAATGGCCTATATTTCAGGGAAGGAACTGGCAAAACCACCTCTGAGTGTTCCCTGCCTAAGAATGCCCTATGAAATTCATAAGCTGATAGATAATTTGAAAACAACACACAGGAAGGAGAAATCTAATCATGCTTTCAAGACTAACTGATTTGTTAGAGCTTGAGCTTTCAAGGATTTCTTCAAATACACGGATGTGAGTCAATGTCTGATGCACATCAAACACTGTTGTTGTTTGCAGTTACAAAAATATCTACATCTGTGATAGGGAACTTGTGATTCTTTTATGGTTGGATTCCAGTTTATATAACAGCTGGCGCGGCCCAGTGGTCAGAAATGATGACAGCTGCATTCCAACAATATTGGGGGAGAGCCAAGAGTGATCTGATCATGATAAATATACTTTTTTTCAAATAATTTTTCACTTTGACTAAAATGGGTTTGGAACACTTTTTTTTTTTTAATGCTTGTTCTGGTATACATAGTTTCAAATACAGGTTTTGAGGAGTTGGCATCACATTGCAGACTTCAGGCAGTATGGATTTCCAGGTCTAAATGCTTTCTAGATTGCATTCAGACTCGGGAGGCTTGAATCTGACAAGTTTTCAAGGAAGTGAAATGTAAACTGAATTAATTTTTCACCCATCCCTACTGTCTAACAATTTGATATCATTCAGTGGCCAGAATTCTGTTATGGACATATATACATACCTGTGTGGGTGTCTCTCTTCAGGCTGTGCAGGTGTTGATATTCCCTTCCTCCTTCTGCAGCACCCAGAGCCCCGCACCTTGACTTATTGCAGAAGCCCCCGAAGACACCTCACATGGTCGTTCCACACTTAATGGCCAGCAGGCAGGATCTGAGAAGTATTTGGGTACATCCTCATAACCAAATGTAAAATGAGGACATCAGCACTGAGACCACTGGAGGATTCTGGCACCGAAGTCACCATTTTGCATCTCTCTAGGGGAACATGGACGTAGCCTTCTCTGACCCTGCCTGCTTGGCACAAAGCATGGAATGGCCATGGGGGCAACTTCAGGGACTTTACAATGATTCAAGGGAAGGGAGGCTTCTGAGAATTGCAGTCCAACAGCATTTGGAAGGCTCTGCAGTTCCTATCACTGCTTTCGCTATGCAGTTATTCTAATTATGTGGGGAAACATATGGAGAGCATAGTGAAATTTGCACACTCCAGCCCTATCAAAATTTCTATTGTCAGAGAAAGTAGAGGAGCCTCCTCCCATCTCCTTTACAATTTAAGCATTCAAATATTCGGGGAAAGAAGGCAGATTTTCTTCAGGATACAGAAATCATCTTATGGGATCAAGAGGTAACATGGAAACTTGATAAATATTTCCTCTATCCATATAAATCTGTCAGTATGTTGTGCTTGTTGGTGCTGTTACATGTCTAGCTACCTAGAGGGTGGGTTGGTTGCTCAAGTCTCAAGAGAAGGCCTTTTCTATACCAGCAGCTCAACTGTGGAATTTCTTCCCTAAAGAGACTAGATTCCCCCTCCCCGTCCTCAGACGTCAGACTGGCAGCACGGATCTTTTGTGCTCTCTGTGTTTATTTTGTTGACTGTTTTCATGCCAACATTTATTCCTTGTTTTGTGATACGGGAATTTGTTTTTATTTTACTTGATTTGGTACATTCCCTCAGGTACAGTAGTTTGGAGAGAGAGGAGCAAACTATGTCAAATCTATGCTATAATTTAAAGTGTCTGTCTGTCTGTTATGATTGTAAAACTACAGGCCAGGGGAGTTGCAAAAAAAGTAAAAAAATAAAGGGAAAATGCCTTTTTAATGATTTTTTTTTTAAAGTAAAAACGAAATTGAGGACATACTTCTAATGTCCCATGAAAGACAATGGTGTGTCGTCCCTCCCCCCTGCCAGTCCCTGCTGGTTACCCACCACTGAGCCAAAAGGACAACGACAAAGATAGCACTAAAGTTCTGCACTCATTCCACCAATTATTTTGGGTACCCTCTGAGCAAACACTCTGAATTTCTGTATTTCTTGCTGTTGAATGCTTATTTATGGACTTTCTTGAGCCCTGTGTATGGCAGCGTATAAATAAATTGAATGAATGAATGATGAATAAACTTTCATCAGACTTGATATTTACAGTTCGGCTAACATCTCAAACATTTTAATACTAAATTTAGCTTTCCTTGGAAAAATTGCTATTTCACATGGAACTAAGTATGATAACAGATTTTAAGGACTGTAGATGCTACAAAGAAAGCCAGTGCGGTGCAGTAATTTGAGTGTTGAGCTAAGACTTTGGGAGACCAAGATTCAAATCCCTGCTCAGCTGTGAGAACCCGCTGGGTAACCTTGAGCAAGTCACATTCTCTCAGAGAAGGTTTGCCATTGCCCTCAGAGGAAGGCAATGGCAAACCTTCTCTGAAGAAATCTTGCCAAGAAAATCCTAGGATAAGGTCACCTCAGCATCATCATAAATCGGAAACAACTTGGAGGCATACAACAGCAGCAACAAAGATGCTATGTGTCAAGCTTTTGTTTCGTTCAAATCACAAATCAAGAACAATAAGGGCACTTCTGGTTAAAGTGCATAGTAAATAATAGAATCAAATGTATGACTTTGTTTCTTCTTTTCCTTCTTCTCCTTTCTTTATATTGCAGACAGGACCAGAAGGGTCATCCCAGAGACCTACACCTACCCGAATCCCTGTGTCTAAAGGTATGAAAGCCGGGAAGCCAGTAATGACAGCCCAAGGAACAGGAAATCAGACCAAATTCGAGCCTCGTGCCGAGACTCAGTCTATGAAAATAGAACTGAAGAAGTCTTCAGCAAATAGCTCTACCTCCCTTGGTGGCGGGAAGGGCTGAGAGGGCAGTGGCCAAGGGGGTATGTCGTGCAGGTTTTACTGCTACCATGGAAATAAGCCCCGTCTGTATTTAATTGTTAGTGTTTGCAATACTAATTCTGTCTGCTCAAGCTGCCACTTCCACTAATACACGCATGCTTTACTTGTGTGAATGTACTTGCCTCCTCTTCTTCCTTCTCTGTTGGGTTAAAGTCTCACTTTTAAAAACAGCCCTGGTGCAATGATTTCAAAACCTGAGGTGCCATTTACATTATCGAGCAATTGCTCGGCCTTCTCTATTTTCTTAAAAATCACATTCGCCATTTTCTTTCTGAACAAGAAATCATTTTAGTCAGCACTCTTGAGGCACTTAAATTTAGTACTGTATCAGGGAAGTAATGGAGGTGACCACACTACTCATTTCATTGTGATGTTTCTAAGAAATAATTGGACATAAAGAGTTTACATACTCCAGGTGATGTGGCTTTGGGAGAAGCAAGGACTTTTGAGCTAGGAGAGCTTTTTCTTCCTACTCAAGTAGGATTTGACTGAAAACTTACTAAGGTCACTTGAAACTCTCCGTCTTGTCAGTAAGCCATGCATCAAATCTGTAGCAAACAATCAATCTTATATTATGCTTTGTACCTTTTGGTCTTGGCAAGTTACTAATGCAATTCAGGCTGCATGGCTGGGTGGAACTGGGATAAAATCCTGATGGCAGGTGTTAATTATAGAGAGGCACCATTGAATACAATGTATTCTGAACATATGTGCTAGTCAAATTTCCACACATGTCTACCTCAACTCAGAGCCAGGATCTGGGAAAGTCATCAACTAGACTTTACCTCTTCTTTCATTATTGGAGTGCTTGAAATGCCTTGCTTTTATTTTTGAAAGCATGCTTTAAGAATGGAGATTTGTGTGAATATGATTGATTGACTGCCATTGTGACTGTGTTTGTCTAATAGAACCATGGCTGAGCATTTTCACTGAAGGAAGCTTCGGTAGAATAAATGACTAGATCCCAAATTCCTATATCTACCAGAAGGAAGTTGACACACAAAATCTTCACCAGTGTCATTTTTCCCCTTTCCCCTGATAAGAACATATATGCAACCAGTTCCAATAAAAAATGAAGTAACTAAACCATAATGAATGGATTTGTTCATTGGGAGACTGTTCTGGGAATCTGTGTCACAAAGTAGTGTAATGGTAGTTTGAGGCAACAATCTGTAAAACAAAGAGAGGCTCATCCATCAGTGGCTGTAGGTAAAATGTGAATGAAGGAATGGATCATTTGGGAAATGATGCTGTAGTCTGCCATTCTGCTAAAGGCTACTAGTATTAAAATAGAAAGTGTAGTGGAAGAGCAACCATTTTTCTTCTTCAGCAGAGTGTTTAAAGGCTGAAATATCTGACTGGTTTTCTGTTCTAGATGGATAGCTTAGTGGCACCTTCAATCATGTTGTAAGAAGCCATGGGCTGGTGTCTACTTCATTAGATTGTGCTCTGACTCACACAGATTAATGCCATGATAAATGTATAGATCTTTAAACCGCAGCAGGCCTATGTTGGTATTTTTGTTTTACTCACTAGGCTAGCTGTCAGTAAAACAGAAGTAAAAAATTAACATACTTTTGTTAACATACTTGTGTCATCACATCAGGTTATTCTATCATATATTGTATATAACAACATTTCCCTGGGTGGCTTGCAAACAACCAAAGGAACGAAATAAAACAAAATAAGGTAACAGTGGAATGAAATGTAGTACAATCATAAAAAGCACAAGAAAGGATATAAAAACATTTTAAAACAGCATTAAAATCTTACCTTTTTGAGAGAAAATACAGGTTTTTGCTTTGTGCCCAAAAGATACCTGTGTTGCTGCCAGGTAAGCCTTCTTGTGGAAGGAAGAATTTCAAAGATGCGGTGCCAGAACTTGACAAAGCTTCTCTCTCTTGAAGGCACTGGCCTAAATTCCTCTGACGAGATTATCTGGAGTTCAGAAACTGATAGGTAGGGTTTCTAGAAAGACCTCGTATCAATTTTCTAATGATATAAGAACACATGGAAGCTACTGAAGGGCAATCAGCATTAACAGTAGCTGAAGTATATATTTTTCTGTAGCACTGCTAGATTTCAGTAATATTTCCCATATTTCATATGGCATGGGCTGGCCACAAAATTCTTCCTACTGTTTCTATAGTTGGTCCCATATAACTTTCATTGAAACATGTTCACATCAATTTGATAGTTGACTTCATATTTAATTCTTGAGACTGTATACTCTGGAACCATTGCGTCTGAAGGCAAACCCATAACAGCCCAGAATTAATATGGACAGATAGAAAAACAGGCTTGATCTAAATTTGTAGAACTTGCTAGAACAATCACATTCTCTTCAGTCAAACAATTATGCTAGTACCATGGTAGCAGAAAGGGGAAGGTTGCTTTTACTTCTCCACAGAAATGATCTCCTGTGCACACAGCCCTAAAAAACATTTAGAGGAGCAACTATTACTGCACCATGTATGCAAGAAGGAAGCTAACTAATAAGTATTGTATTAATTTATCTGGATTTTGGTTTTCCCCAGCAGTATACAATAACTCATTTTTTCTTTCTGAGTTTCCCTGTGGACTTTCTTTCTCATAGGAATACCTTCAGCTATACCAGTAGTTCTTAACCTTTTCTGTACCGAGGACCTCCCCAACTCAAGATTTAAATTTTCAAATATTTGTTTATTGATTAAAGACTTTTGGAGACTAGGATTCAAATCCCCACTCAGACACTGAGCAACCTTGGGCAAGTCACAATCTTTCAGCCTCAAAGGAAGGCAAAGGCAAACCTCCTCTGAACAAATCTTGCCAAAAAAACCCTGTGATGGGTTCATTTTAGGGCTGCCATAAGTCAGAAGTGACTTGAAGGCACACAACAACAAAGTGCTGCTGCTGCCTAGGGAAGGCTCTTTCCAGCCTTCATGTCTCTCCCCTTTGAAAACCAACTTGTGGCAGCCCTAAGGCAAATCTCTCATGAGGGTTTTCTTGGCAAGATTTGTTGCCTTTGCCTTTCTCTGAGGCTAAGAGAATGTGACTTGCCTGAGGTAGCTCGGTGGGTTTCCATGGCCAAGTGGGGATTCAAACTGTGGTCTCCAGAGTCGTAGTTTGGGAACATACGCCTGTTGCTGTCTCCCTTTCGTCAAGGATGCGATAGTGGGGATATGTGTGCATGTGCCCAAACTGCTCCCTCATTTGCAAACAAGGGAGCAGTTTCAAAACCTGCAACTCCTGTGCCTGCTGCTATGTCCCTGTTGCTGCTGCTGCTGTTGCTCTCCAATATCAGGGTTTCACAGGCCACCCTGTGTGCGCTCCGCAGACCCCCAGGGGTCCATGGACCCCAGGTTAAGAACCACTGAGTTGCACCATTGTGTTCACTCTCTTTCTCTCCCGGCACTTAGCTTCACAATGCTTCTTCCCTTTTTCTACTTCTGTGGTAAGGATGTGGTATAGAACAGGAGACAGCAGTAGCTGCTCCTTTCTGCTCAGTCATGCAAGTGAATGCCTCTGTATGAAAAGCAGCCAAGAGAATGTTGTTGTACTATTGGGCTGTCAGTGCAAAAAATGACAAAATCGATATGTGTGAACACCTCATTTATGCAGTCCTGTCCTTGGAAAGTAGAGAACAGCATACTTCTATCTCCATTTTCCCATCCATTTCTGTTTCTAGGACAGGGTAGAGTGTCAGAAAGGTTAAATCCAGAAATTTGATTTTACACATATAATTAAGAAAGTGCCTGTACAGACATACCTCAGTTAACAAAGCCTCTCACAATGAAACTCCTTTTTACATCTTTTTATACCTACCCTGCCCCATTTTTCTTCCTTGTTCTCTGTCTAGATGAATTTTTTTTTTGCAGCATGGGCACTGGGAGGATAAGGAAGGAGGACTATAGAAACAGAGATGTTTGTTGTTGGATTGCAACTGTGTGCCTGGAGTAAACTATGCAGTAAAACTTAAGCTGACAAAGAATGAGATTCTACTACTCATAGCAAGTTTTAAAAACCCAGTGATCTTTATGTTTGGCCACTGAAATGGAAATCGTAAGAAGAGTGGAGGCTTTTGAAAAACAAAAAATAATCCTGGGATACTTTTTGGAAAAAAGCTTTTGGGAGGTCTCTAGAAGAGTCAAAATACTTTTGTTTACTTATGTAAGACTTACCTGGCCTGGTTGTTTCTTCTCACATGGGCATACTGTTAGTTCTGAATAAAAATTTGCTGAAACGTGTTGAACTGTTTTTCTCTTTTTGTGGTACTGGAACCTATCCCTATTCTTTCCATGCTGTATCTGCCTCTGATACCAACATTTCTGTTAAAGAAGTCATGCCCAGGAACACACCTACTTTATTAACTGAGGTATACCTGCAATGAGAGGAAAGTGTATATGGTTTCTGTACTGCAATAGCATACAAAGGGAATCTGCTGCACATACCTCGGGAAGTCCCTTTCTTAATGAAAGATAGGTCAGGATGCAATGGCCAAGACCCTGTATGGCAGAGCACAGTGTAGAAGTACAGCAGGTTGAACTGCAATTGTATCAGATTGAACTACATCAATCCCCCAAGTCACAGTTTAGTGGCTACAGCCCCCCACCCCACCCTCCGATAGCCATTCTGTAATGATGGAGAGCAAAGGCTATGTCCCTATAGCCACACATAGGCCGTTTCCACCCTACACTGTTACAGTGCTATTATTCCACCTCCAACATCCTGTGGAATCCTGGGATTTGCAGTTTAGGGAGGGGCATTTAGAATTCTCAGCCAGAGAGTTCTTTGGCCTCAGTAAACTACACACCCCAGAATTCCAAAGGATGTTGAAAGTGGAATAATAGCACTATAACAGTGTAGTGCAGAAATGACCACAGACTCATGATATTATACACTGAGATCCATCCCGTGACCTCTGGAGGTCTCAGCAGATGAGGTACTCATTTTGTGTCCATCAGTGGGGACATAGCCACATGCTTCTCCAATCCTCCTTGCTCTAGACCAGCCACTGAATTTGGGATATGTGTGTGTATGTGGCTGCAGTGGCTAAACAGTGACTTAGGGTGGGGGGCTTTGGTCCTGTAGAGATACCAAAAAAGACATAGGCAGGCAGGCATTGAACCTGTGCCTGTGTATGAGTGGCAGTCATTCTCTTAGGCAGGGAAAAAGGAAAGGCATATGTATGTCTGAGACATAGCTGAAGTGGTGCTCCTTGCATCTGATGAATTCCTCCCTTTGAGAATCAAAGATGCTCCTGATATTAGTGTACCCTGTCCTAGTTTCTGTTTCTTGGTTGCACTGTGACCATGGGAACTGTCTTCTTATTGAACTGAATTGAGATGAATTATGTACCAGCTTGTAGCCAGGAGCAACCTAGTGTTGTGAAGATATAAAAGACCATGTTATTGTGATATGGCATTAATAACATTCATTAGCCAGTGGTGGAACTGTGCAGACAGAGTAATAGAAACTGGGGATTGTTAGGAACTCCAGGGTCACCTAGTCCTGCCTCCGCCTATACAGGAATCCTCAGTTAAACCGTCTCTGATAGACAGCCATCTGACCTCTGTTTAAAAACCTTCAATAAAAGACACTCTGTCACCTTCAAAGGTAATTCATTTCTCTGCGTTTACCCTCCGGAAGCTCTTCCAAAAGTTTAATCATAATCTTCTTTTTCAATATTTGAATCTACTGGTTCAGGTGTCTCCATTTGCTTCGTAATAGGAGAAAGCTGTTTTCCTGCTTTCAGGGGAAGGGACTGCATATGGTTACAAGGCTTTTTCACTGGATGCCCAGACATAAAAATAACTTTTCCAAGGGCTGCTATCTGTGTATGTATTTAAAATTTCATTGAATGCCCCATGAATTCTTAACATTCTGTTGCGTAGCAAATTTGACCATTGCTGCAGCTAGAGGAACCTTAAAGTAAAGGGGCAGTATGATACAGTGCTTATACGCTTAGGTGCCTGAGGTTGTACTGATTGCAATGTAAAGAAGTCATCCTTGCACTGCAAAACACTGTAAACTAACACACTCCTTTGTTTTAACTGGCTTTGCGGCACAGGCTGCTGCAGTTAGAGTGGTTTTTAAGACCAGTTAGATGCTTTCATTGCACATCAGCTGCTGAAATTTTTGAGCTTGATGGGAGCTGTCATCTGCTAGCAGTGAGATCATCTTCTGGGGCTTATTTTCATTGAAGACTGTGTTTTTCTTTCCCAAACTAGTGTAATTCCCTTAATCTTGACTAAGCTTTCATAAGAACTTGAGCGAATGTGGTACAATTTTTAAAAAGTTGAAAAGTTGACTTCACTTTAAAACTATCTTACTGTATGGTCTGTTTAAAATCTTGTCTTAGGAGAGCCGTATATGTATGTATGTATGTATACATATACATATACATATATATATATGGCTTTCGTAAGAAAAGATTTTATTCACACATAGAAGCTGCAGTCCATAATTGTATGTGTTTTTTGTCACAGGTTCCACAGAGTTACAACCTTAAACAAACACAAAAAAACCAACTTTTAAAGATATCTATCCAGAGGTGTCCATGTTGGCCATGCAGCAAAAACTAGCCATATTCCACAAAACATGATGTGGTGATACCTTTACTTGGCCAACCAAAAGAAACAAAATATATCACACAAGTTTTTCAAGCTTTACACGGGCTTGTTCATAAAGCATGGCTGTTAAAAGCCATTTTAAGAGAAGAAATGTGATGATGGCAGCTCACAAAGCTGCACCTTTGTTGAGATGTTAAAGCTGAATTTAAGACCTTAATCTTCATGAACATCTTAACAGCACCTTCTCAAACTCAGTTTTAACATCTCAAGAAAGATGTAGCTCTGAGATACCCCATCATCACCTTTATTCTTCTAAACTTTTTAACACCCAGGCCTGATGATAAAGACTGTGAATTTAAAAGCTTTCATAATGCATTTTGTGCCGTTTGATAGGCATAATAAATATATCACTGCAATGTGGGGTTCGGTTTTTTTTTTTAATTTTAGAAAGAAAATTTTATTCACACAGTATGTCTTCATCATGCTTGGACTCCTTACATTCGCTATTTGGATAAACAGTGTTGTAGCAAAGGCATCCTGTTATAGTGGTTGCAAAGAACAGGCATACAGTGGTCTCTTGGTATCTGCTAGGGTTTAGTTCCAGGACCCCCCATGGATACCAACATTCGTGCATGCTCAAATCCCATTATGTACAATGGCAAAATCAAAGTTTGCTTTTTGGATTTTTTTTTAATATTTTCAAGCCATGATTGGTTGAATCTGCGGATACAGAATCTGCCAATATGGAGGGCCAACTGTATAAATCACAGTTTCCCCCTTTTATATATATAGTACTCAATGTGACTTCTGTGAATGTTAACAGATCATACTTCTGCTCTGGTCCGCTTTGAGCCAAGTTAGATCAGTGCCATCTAGTGGCAATTGTCTAGAATGATTAATATTTAAGAATGAGATTATATTGAATTATTTTATTTTATTTTGGCTATGATTTAAGCAATACACATCTAGTTTGTGCTGTACATGGGTAGCCCCCCAAAAGAGGAGGAGGTATGGGGGAGATTACAACAAACTGTTCAAAATTGTATATTTGCAAAATTCCAAAATTAATTTTAGAAATATAAATTAAACTAGAAGAGAAACTAAGTGTAATACAGTCAGAGGTAATAAATAAAAACAATAAGGGACATCACTATAATCAGCTCCCACATAGAGTCGTTGTTCAGGGAAATATTTAGTACTAAATGGAGCGACTTGCAAAGGAGAAATATTCCAAAGAGATGATCTAGTTTCAAGGCCTGGATGCAATACCAAAGTTAGTACACTTTTATTTCAGAACTGTCCCCTATTTTATGGGGCTTATGTCCCTAGGAAGTGTGTTTAGCACTACAACGTACTTTCCAGAGACTGCAAATGTTACTCTGAGTACGTTTGAATATACTTAATATATTGCTAGATGTGGTACTAAATATTCCTCTCTAGAAGGTTACTGTAACATAAAATCATTTGAGATCCTGCTTATTCTTCATTTTGAGGTAGTAAATTTCTGTCAACCCCACTGCATTCAATTAAACAATGAATGATCAATGTACCTATTTATGAAGAAGATGATCCTAGGTATGAATGAATATAAATGGCACATATATTTGAATCAGAGGTTTTAAAATGTTGTAGAGTAGGATATTAACCATACAAAGAAGTAGGAAATTGAGAAAATGATTGTGAAAGATATGCTCCTGAAAATGTCAAAACCACGTAGCATCACTATAAAGTGAAATGATCTTTTATGTTCAAAAAATGGTATATTTGGGTGACATCCAGGGTTGCACGAGCACACTTCTGCTTACATTGTGAGACTGCACCCTACTGACCCAGATTTACTCAGATTTGTGGGTTGTGTAGGGGCATGAGAATCCATTCTGCCAACAATGTCCATTCTGTTGTCAGACAATCACTACTGTCTGAAATACGAACCAGCTGCAGTTCTGGAATATAGGAAAAATTAGACTTGCAGTGCACAGTCAGCTTTAAAAGAAGTTGTATAGGATAAATCCAGACAGAAGCTACAGTCCTACATCCATTAAACTGAGAGGAACCCGCAATGAAAAGTAGAGGGAATTTTCAGGAGAGGTGCATACAATTGAACTGTAAATTATTCGCCTTAGTTCCAATTATAATCAATGGGGGAAAAGTCACGATCAACTTCTCACATTATTTTTTGGGGGACTTTTTTTGCTGCTAACAGTCTGGATCTAATACTGTAAAACTGAATGGTATTCCAAATAAAATACTTAAAAGCAAGTACTGGAGATGGCTTAAAGGAGAAAGAATGATTTTAAGAGTATTGATATAGAGTTAAAAACATAATAGTAAAAGATCATACATGACACATTTTTATAAAAGAAATCATTTTAAATGCAAGTACAGTAGGTCCCCCCATATCTGAGGGCTATGTTCTCAGACTCACTGCAGAGGGCAAAAAACATGGGTATTAATGAATGCCATTGTTTTGTTTGCCTCCATCTCATAGAATCATAGAGTTGGAAGAGACCACAGAGGCCAATGAGTCCAACCCCCTGCTATGCAGGAACACCCATCAAAGCATTCCCAACAGATGGCCATCCAACCTGGGCTTAAATACCTCCAAAGAAGGAGACTCCACCAGACTCCAAGGCAGCATATTCCACTGCCGAACAGCTCTGACCATCAGGAAGTTCCTCCTGAGGTTCAGGTGGAATCTCCTTTCCTGCAGCTTGAATCCATTGCTCCTTGTCCTAGTCTCTGGAGCAGCAGAAAACAAGCCCACTCCCTCCTCGACATGACATCCCTTCAAATATTTAAACATGGCCATCATATCCCCTCTTAACCTTCTCTTCTGCAGACTAAACACACCCGGCTCCCCAAGCCGCTCCTCACAGGGCACGGCTTCAAGGAGACCCTTCTCCTTGGCGACCACTTCCTTTCCTCCTTTTGGCTGGGCAAGTGTGCTGAGGACCCAAGTGCTGTGTGGCCGCCTCAGTGAGCAGCCATGATGGCGGGCCGCTCAAGCCTGGAGGAGCTGGAGCAGATGGGTGAGAAAGTGGAGCAGCTGGCCAGGACTCTCCAGGCCAAGGCACAGCTGACCTGGCCAACCTGGGCCGATGGGCCATCTATAAGGCCAAGGTGGCACCGCTGGAAGGTTTGTGGAGTGCTGGTGCAAGAGGGGAAAGGTTGTCTGGACAGACAGTGAAAGTAGCAGTGGTAGAATCAGTAGTAAGGAGTTTGCCCTCTCCAGCCGTCAGCCTCTGACCAGAATGAGTGGGAGCAAAAAAAGGCGCAGGGCTGGCACAGAGGGAGGGCGACAAGCCTGTTGGTCTGCTGTGTGGGCAGGGACAGGGACAGACGCCGAGACAGACAGCGAAAAAGAAGAGGTAGCAGTGAGGCACGCAAGCGGACGGTAGGAAATTGAGGGAAATGGGTGGCAGAAGGGAAACAAAGCCCCACACTGCCAAAGTGATAGACCAGAGGAGAGAAAGTGCAAAACTATCAGAGACAAACAGAAATAGAGGGAAGGGAGACAAGGGAGGAAACTGAATGGAGACAGAAGGAGGACAGGAACTGTGAGGAGAGCTGCGGAGGAAAGAAAGAGTAGGAAAGGGGAGGGCTGCGAGGGGCAAAGAGGGGAAAGCGACGGGACTGCATTGCAGCCTGGGCAACTGAAATCATGTATGCCGGTCATACTCTAGAAAACTGTTTGAAAAGTACAATTCTTAAAAGAGAAAATTGCTTTATTGTATCTATAAGGTAGTATGGGTCCACTTTTGGTGGCAAAAAAAGCCTGTGTTGAATGCAAGATCCGGCAAGAGTGGAGATTTTGGGTCAAGAGCACAGAGAATAAACACGTTCAGAGAAATATGTGTTTTAAATTATCGGAATTTAAATTTTTGGAAAGGCAATAATTTCAAGACAGCCCACTGAAGACTGTGTTAGGTAAGTTATAAATTCATAAATTTAAAAATTAAAAAGGAATCCTGTGGCACATTTGAGACTGAGAAAAAAAAATTCTAGCATAAGCTTCTGTGGACTCCAGTTGATTTCATCAGCCGCATATAGTGAAGCATCTGTGGGCATATATATACACATATGCCAAAAGGAAAGAAGGAAGAGTGCGTTTTAATAGAAATGCAAAACATCTGGGTGCTCTGACGGGGTCAAAGTTAAAGGGACAACAGCAGGAGACAGTTTTTGCATACAAGTCAAGATGAGAGTAAAAATATGAATACTGCAGGAAGTTCTTGGTCTAGGGCATTGATTGATATGGGTACAGGACCATACAATGTTGCAATAAAGCAACATGAGAGGCCAACACAATAAGTGGGAAATTAATTAATGTTTTAATATGAGTTGTCTGCCAAGAAATCATTGGCTCTTTTCAAACCACTGCCAATGGACTATAGTTTATGGATATATCCTAATTTAGCTATTTCTCTTTCCAAACTCCCTTTGAAATTTCTTTGCTCAAAGACTGCTGCTCAGAGGTCCAAGACAGAATATCCAGGAAGCTTGAAGTGCTCTGCAACTGGTTTCTGGGTCTTCCCATTTCTAATGTCCAATTCGTGCCCATTTATCCTCTGTTGTCAATGTAGAGGGCTGAGAGGCATTGCTGACAAAGGATTGCATTTATGTTGAGCCAGTGAAAATATCTCTAATGTTGTGGGTAATATTATGAGACCCTGTGATGTTGCTGTCCAAGTAGATTTTGAGGGCAGTGTTGGTATCAGGATTTGTGGCATGGTCTTATTCCTGTTTTCCCACCCATACTATGTGTCCTATTGTAGGTGAGTAGCTGTTTGAGACTGGGTGCTGTCTGTAGACAAGTAAAGGTCTGTCACCCAAAGCCCTTGAGAGAGCGGTGTTGTTGTTGTTTTCGCTGGAATCAGCTGTAGCTCATCAATGATGCATCTGAATGGTTTCAGCTGGAAAAATTCTCTCTCTCTCTCTCTCTCTCTCTCTCTCTCACACACACACACACACACACACACACTATCTGTCAGTATATATCTATGCACAAACACTACTCTATGCATTTGACAAAATGGGCTGGAGTCCACAAAGGTTATGCTAGGAATTTCTTTTTCTTTTTTCAGTCTCAAAGGTGCTATTGGATTCCTTTTTATCTTTTTTAATTGATGAATATGCTGAAACAGCCTAACACAATTATTTTTTAAATACTAAGTTCATAAGGGAAAAAGTATTAGGTCCTTTAGTGAAATTTACATACATAATGCAATTGCATATATTAAAATTGAATAAAGTTTATTTAAAAAACTGAAGATATTATGCGGTTCACTGTGGGTGAAGTGCTCATATGTACAAGATCCCACCAATAGGACTTAGTTACTCAGCACTACTACCTATGTGTACTCAAGTGGCACACAAGTCATAGACAGGAATGGGAGGTGTTTCTGCCCAACACAAGTTACTCGTGAGCTTCAGTGACCTGTGCTGGTTACATGGGAGATCTAACTAGTGACGTAAGAAGTGGGCATGGATCTCCCATTGATCCTAGTGGCCTTCTAACTATGATGTGTGTTCAAGCAGCAGAAAAACAAGGTTCTACTGTATGCTGTTGCATGTAAGTAGAACAAGGTTATTCTTCCTTTATTAAAGTATCATGTGCTATGGTCTGAACAGGGAGATACAGTGTCCTTGGCACTCATTGTGATTCTAATCTCTCCTTTGGCCATTTGTTGATTTAGGTAGTTCTGCTCTGCCTCACTTGTTTGAAGTGGCAATTTGAAGTGTCTGTAATGTGACTAGTGATATTAAAGTATTAACAGTGTGGGGCCCTCATTGCCTTTCATGTTTCCCCATGGTAACAGCCATTGCTTTGCTATGTTTTTTTCCCCTCTTCAGAGAGCATCATTATCCATCAGTTACGCATGAACTCAAGATGAGACACTGTGGCCACTCCATTTTGGACGTGCACACTTCCTCTCCACGCTGCTTGGTTGGATCATTTCTGAAGCTCCACCTCTGTCACTGTGATCTTCCATGCTACTGATCATGTATGGAAGGATTTTACTGCTTCCATTGCAATCTGGGGTAGTTGGGCAGATTTTAATTGTGGTTTTTTTCAAAGAAACAATGATTGCTTTTTTTTTTTTTTGAAACTAGATGGAAAAAGAGAACCATATCTTTTGTGCCAGTTTTACTTTAACTTTGAATTAATTTGGCACTTGTTTGATTTTTGTTTGATGTTTCCTACATAATTTATTTTTATAATACACTTTGTAATGCAGTGTTTTTTCATTATGTATTTTCTTCAACCTTCTGATTTCTGTTGTTTGTGGCACATTCATTTGTAGAATAACACTGTCAAAACTGCAAAGTGCCAGTGTGTATATTTTCTATTGGAATTTATGAAAACATTCACCTGACCTCAATAATAGCACCTTTTCAAGAAAACTTGCTACAACATTGCCTAGCCATTATGTGACAGTGAGATTAGTTGCCCTGAAGACTGCTTTGTGGGATAGTATTATAGTGGAGGTTTTTTTTTCTCCCTTGCACTGTGCTACAGTTTAATATTAAACTGAATACCAACAAACCGAAGCCTTGAAACTGTATTAGATTTCAAACTCATTTTAAAATCACATATGCTGATGTCTGTTAAAACAATGCTCATATAATGTGTGTTTTTACATATACTTGTACCAAAAGAGGTTCCTTTTTATCACATGGTAACAAATAAATTTTCACAAGTGTGCAACACTGCTCTGGTGTCTCAGTTGTACCCTTGGGGTAGAAAAGACTGCTAAAATCTTATTGGCTGTTCATACTGACTAAATGTTTTTTATTTTTACTTTTGGCCTGATTCTTTGTGAGTGAAACAACGAGATTGGCTGAGAGATTACTAGTTCAATCCTGTGCAGAGTCTGGTTATCTAAGGTTGTTGATTTTTCTGGATCTAGGCACATCTGTCTACATCAGCTCAGGCTGCAGGTGGGGCTGCTAGGATTAAACTCCGCATTATTGTGTGCAAGAGGAGGCATACAAACCTAACGTCCATCCGTAGAAGGAATTCCAGATCTGAAATAGGCAATGCAGCATTGGTGGCAGTGGCTGTGACCCAAAGACATTTGTGTATGAACCTAAATTGGTTTTGTATAAGTATCAGTATTCTGTCAGTTTCCTCTTCTTGCTACATTAAATGCCGTCCCTGAGGGTGTCTTAAACCCTGATCCACTTTTAAAAATGAGAATGTGGAGCTCCAAAGAGAAGAACTGCCACATAAGCATGCACGGGCCTTAGGATTCCAGTCCATATTTATTTCTGCATTGTCATTCAATGCACACTGAAGTTAATACAGAATCATAGAATCACAGAAATGTAGAGTTGGAAGAGATCACACGGGCCATCCAGTCCAACCCCCTGCCATGCAGGAACACCCTCAAAGGACTCCCAACAGATGGCCATCCAGCCTCTGCTTAAAAACCTCCCATTCTTCCATGTTACTACAAACTCCCATGGAGCAAACTCCAATGAAATTCTCCCATGTTACTACAAACAAACAAACAAACAAACAAAAAAACAATCTACTGAATGTCATGACTGGTTTACACCATGATAGCTGCTTTGTGTTTTTGTTGTACATTTACCACCAATGATTCCATCAAAGTGTGTTCATGAAGAATTTATGCACTAGAAAAGGCTCATCTTACTTGTTGATCTTGCAGTAATGTATTATCAATGGAATCCAAAATAAGCATTATTATTGAGTCTACAGTACTAGTGAGCCTTTGTGAGAATCCTAAGCAGCTGAAACTGTTTTTCCAATGAGATGCAATCCTTATATTGTTAAAGTACTTTCAAAAACAGTTATGCTTCTAAATGGTTCCCACCATCTATGACCATAATAGGACCCTATATGTGTGTATATGTGCACATGCACAGATTTAAAAGTATATAGCTGCAATAAGAGGAGTGTTAATGGGAAGAAACATACTGAAGCAATAGGCCATAGTGCAGTTTAACTTTTGTTTTGTACCTATAGTGTGCACAACACTGAAGGCTTATTGCAATTTAGGAACTTCTAAGACACATGTACTTGGTGCAAGGTATTAGGGCATGCAATGCCACAAAAAGCAAACAGAAAAACATCCTATCACATGCTGATCACCGCTATTCCAAACAGATTAGCATGGTGATTGGAGTTCATCCATCAATAACCCATGTTTGTTGTTAATGGAACAAATATTCACACACTCAAGCGGTGGGAAGAAGAGAAGGGCTTCTTGAGGTCCAGAAATCCTGACAAAAAAACTGTTCCTCAAACTGTTCTCATTTTTTTCCCCTCCCTGTCCTTAAATACGCCCAAGGACTACATTCCTGCTCACCCCAGCCCAGACTCGCACTTCTCTTGCCCCTCCCCTCCTGGTAGAACGGTAATGGCAGATGAGTGAGAAAGATAGCTGCCAGTATAGCCTTCGCACCCCAATGATATTCTACAGGACCTCTGCAGGACATCACTGTGTGCCAGCTGTGCTGTGGCCTTGCGAATGGGAAGGGGTAGCTGCCCAAGGCTTGTCTATCACTGGTTGCGATAGCTATTGGCAGGAGATCTTCCATTGATTAATTATCCTATGCACTTGCTTCCCCCCTCCACACCCTTCAACCAGCTGCTACATGGTCATGCCAGTAGGAGGGCGTTGTCAAGTCAGGCTTGTCCACAGCTATGGTAGCCACTGATGGGTGATGTCTCATATCACCCCATCACACTACCGCCAGCCACTGTATGGCTACGGCAGAATGCAGGATAAACTACTCAGTTTTCAAAGACGTTCCTGCATTGAGGAGTAATACACCTAAATTATTTGTTCTTCCTTGTGGGAACCAAAACTTTAAACACATTCCTAGCTGGTGGCTGCCACTGGTGTTAAGACACCAACTGTAGTCACAATCATGACAATCTATGCGACGGTTTGTTGAAATTGGGATTGCGCTGAGCAGAACTGCCTGTTTATAAGCCCTGGTTTGTTAATTACCCCATGTCGCAATCTGAATCCATGGTTTGTTGCTGGCATGTGAACTCTGGCATTTTCAAACCACAGGTGGTTGTGACATCAAAACCCACAACTCTGACTTGTTGCTTTGGTTACCCATGTTGAAACAGGAGGTGAAAAAAAGAGGCAGGGAACAAAAGATAAATGGACAAGCCAAGCCATAGAGATCCAGCATGGTATAGTGGCTTGAGTATTGGATTACAATTCTGGAGACCAAGGTTTTATTCCGTTTGGATACGTAAACCCACTGGGTGACCTTGAGTAACTCACATATTCTCAGCCCCAGAAACCCCCATGATAGGTTCCCCTTAGGGGCACCATAAGTCAGAAATGACTTGAAGGCACATAACAACAACAACACAAGCCATTTGTTTGATTGTAAGCAATAAACTAGGGTTGACACAAATAATAACTTATCACAACATGGGAATATGTCTGCTGTTACCAAATCAAACAATACAGCTGAAATCAGAAGACAGATTTTCACAATGCAGTAGTGAATGAGGGCAGGAAAATTTAACTGTTGTAAGTATAGCATAGAGCTATAAAGATACTACAGGAAAGGGCATGGGTAAAATGTTTCTTGCGAAACATTTTCTTAAAGAAATTACTGAGAAGAGGAAAAAGGCTTCCAAGCTGAGCAAGAGTGGGGGATATTCTAGACATGGAGAAAAAGCATGAATGCAGAGATCAGGATGAGGTGTGAGGGAACTAATGCCTTAGATCACCTGGGTAATTAAATTGTGTAAAAGTTCACTTACAGGTAGTTTCTATAAAGAATCCAAAACAAAATAATTACGGACTATTTTACACATCATGCAGCAGCAAATTCAGATCTGACGCTACTTTGACAGACTCAACAAGGAGCTGTAGCCAACGATAGTTTGCTCCTTCAGTGTACTTGTGTTACATGTGAGCTTGTTGGTTAACAATTTACATGCTTAGATGTACACCTGAGAAGTTTTTTCATCCCAGTGCAAAATAGGAAGGGCTCCATTTGCTTCATGCATGGAAGCAAATTCCAGTGAAATCTAGGGGACCTTTCTGAACAAATACAGATAAGATCAGCCTGTACACAGAAGAATTCACTGAACAATACTTGCTTGCAAGACAAACCCTACCTTGCTGCCTTTCATTCTGATAAGTAAAATCAAATACATGTATTTGATTTTATTTATAGGGTTTATACAGGGCTTGTACATACAGCTGTTTATAATTTTCTGTTACTTTGAAAACTGTGAAAATTAAAAACATAAACCTGGCCATGGGTGTCTTTGCTTACTTTTGTGTGTGCCTACGATCATCTTTTTATTCTGCTATGATAATAACTCTATTGCGCTGGCTTCTAGACTTCTGGTTTTATTTGTCAACTCTCCTACAGTAATTAGAGGAGTGAAGAAAAGAAGAAAAAGAGGAAGAGAAAGTGGTGGTGGTGGTTCTAATTGTGGTCTTATCCAGGTGGAGATATAAAATAGTTTACTGCATGATCTGCATGAAAAATATCTTGGCAGAACACTGATCTGGATCTAACAAAAGATTTACAATGGATTGTAATTCATAACTGTGTACAAACAGCAACAATAAGACAACAAGCACATACACTCTTTTCCTTTTTAAATGAAGAAGTTGGGCTAACCAGGAGTGATTTTTAGTTTTAATTTTAATTTGTGGAAGGACTGTGATATTTTTAGTTCTGATATTCAAAGCAAATTTTGGGGCTAATTCTTTGATTTTAAACATATACTTTCTGATGGACATCACGGTTCTGGTAAAAACAGAACACAGCAACCTGATATTTGTTCTATTTACAGTCTGTCCATAGTTTTATAGCATCCTCTCCCACCTTTGGACTTCTGATTTTATTTTAGTCCTACAGTGATACCTTATGCGGAAGACTAATACTAATACTAATACTAATGCTAATAATAACAGAAGGTTCTACTAGTGATCTGTATAGTACGCCCTCTTCTGGCACAACCTCCGTATCACAAAGCATTCTCCCATTATAGTCAATGGATGTAGCGTCCACTGATTATGATGGGAATGACACTTATATTGTTTGTTTTACATGGGGAAACAGAACCCCCACACATACAAAGGGTACACTGTATACATCTGGAGAGAATAATCTAGCTTCTTTTCTTTTGTTTTTCAAGGTCCTGAACTTATTTTTTATATATTTATTTTAACACAAGATAATATAAACATCAACTCACATTTTTAACATTTACATGAACTAAAATTAAAACATACAACTAAAACAGTGAACGAAAAAAACTCAACACTAACTGACTAAAACACTAACTTGCTAAAACACAAAGGGCTTCTGACCTCCCCCAGACCAAACTGTAATGAAAAAGAAAAAACAAGACAAGACAAAAAAATATTCTACCATATCAGCTCTTAACTAAGCAAACTTATTGTGATATTATTGCATTGTTAGGTTTCCTGTTACTCAAAACTTCATAAACGGTGTCCAACATCTCAGGAAATCTTTAACTGGCTTATCCTTTAAAACCCACCTTAGTTTGATCATTTGAGACAATGCAGCAACCTTAACAATCTATTATTCTGTCACCAGTGCTTCAGTCTTTTTCCAGGTTTGAGCAAACAATATTTTTGCTGCTGTTATTGTATAATGAAGAAGCAGTCCATATTTACTATTCACTTCCTCATACATAATACCTAGCAAAAACATTTCTGGTGACATTACTTTTTCTGACTTGCATGGTAAAGGCTGGACCTTCCGTCCTTAGAATTGGTCAACCCAGCTCAGTCCACAGATAGCAGCAACAGTGTGATGTTCCTTCTTACAGATTTGTGCTTTGAGCTATGTGTGCCCTAAACGGCATGTAAGTACCGCTTTAACAAGGGTAAATGCGGGCCTATTTCCACTGCCAAGAGGAGCATTTTGCCTTCAGGCTGTATGTATCATCACAGTGAAGTGGGCATCTAATTATTATCCAGTGACATCAGCATCTCACAACCTGTGACGTGAAGATGAACATAATAATGGAAACTGGTTTCCATTTCTAATTACCAGAATAGCACACACACAAGATTGTAATAAATCACCAATGTAGTTTTCCACTCTTGCAAGAAGCTGACAGCATGGTTTCACATATCAGAAGAAATACTAACCCCCAATAAGGGATGCCTTAACTGTTTAGCCTCATACTCAGTATTTTCACACTGAAATCAACGTTATTTGCATATAATGAATACGATGGTAGTTGATTTTCCCCTAGTCTTCTGTCAGCTGAAGAGTGTGAGCTTTCACTTCCAAGCCCATCTTCTTTAACAGATCAATATGGTGGGTGGGTGGCAAAAATGCAGGAATCATGCCTATACTTCCCTTTCCCCTACTCTACATAAATAAACATCATGGGAACTAAAGCAAAAGGAGTCATTAGCGCCTTCTATTTTCTTGCTCTACTTTTTTGTCCCCAGCACTACAGGTATACCTCAGTTAACAAAGTAGTTGTTAACTCATGCTGGGCATGAGTTCTTCAATAGAAACTTTGGTAGCAGAGGCAGAAATAACATCGAAAGAATAGGGATAGATTCCTGAACCACAAGAGAAGAGCAGTTCAACCCATTTCAGCAGACTTTTTATTCAAAACAAACACATGTGAAATAAACCAACCAAGACAGGCAAACCTTGCTTAAAGTAAACAAAAACATCTGGAACCTTCTAGAGACCACTTGACAACTTCTTCCAAAATGCATCCAGGGATGGTTTTACAGTGGGCCTCCACTTTCATGAGAGTCTGGGGTGCAAAACCATCACAGAAGTGGAAAAAACACAAATAACTTCCCCCCTCCCCCTCCCATTCCTTTCCAGGGTTTCTCTCTCCCATCCCCCTGCCTTTTGCCTGGGCGTGCCTGCTTTCCTTCTCCACACTCGGGCAAATGGCAAGGGAGTAGGGGGGGAGACGTGTGCCTCCCCCCCATTCCCTTGCTTTTTGCCTATGCACAGAAAATGCACACCAAAGCAAAGGGCAAGGGAATGGGGGGAAAGGCACATGTTCTTTCCTTCTCTGCACGGTGATCTCCTTCACATCCCTTTGCCTTTTGCCTGGGTCTGGAGTGGAAAGACAGGCATACCTGGGCAAAATGGGAGGAGAAGAGGGAATGCACATGCACACCTCATATATAATCACATTCACAAAGGTCTAAGCCATGAATGTGAAGAGAGGACTGTATTTTCTTTCACCAGCCTCCACTTTCATTATGATTTCCATTTTGGTAGCCAAATTCATTGACCTATGATTCTTTTTCAGGGGTAGCTGATGAGTCAGGCTTGTCCGTTCTCCCCTTCCTCTCTGTTTCGCTGTTCATGCATGTTCAGTAGGATTCTGGAGGCAGCTGTTGCTTAGGTATGCACACATAGTTATGGCAAGATCAGGTAAAGCAGGATTCCAGTTTCCCAGCTGAAGCTTTATTGCATTGTTTACAGCAGAAACACTGCTGCAAAACACTAAAAGCCTGTGTTTCTCCAGTCTATCTTCACCATCCTCCCAGTGCTGATGCTGCTAAAGAACTTCTACTTGGACAGAGGACAAGGAAGAAAAGGGAGGCTGTGTGGTCATAAAAGCATTTTAAAAAGGAGCTTCTTTGTGAGAGGCTTTGTAAACTGAGGTATGCCTATATCTCAAAGAGTGCTTTCATGTTTTGATACACCTTTTTAAACTTCAGGAAGCAGAGCAACACCCCAGAGAATTTTCTAGCCCTTAAAAAGGCTATTTCTTGCTTGAGTTACAGCAGTCTACCCTTTTTGGTTCTAAGCAGCCCAACATTTGATTTGAAACTGAACACTGTAATTTGGATGTCAACCAAAAAAATACCCCCACCTTTCTCTGATTCTGAAGTGTCTACCACAGTGTCTGCTGAGTTACAGCTACTGCTTTTTTCCCTGCTAGGAAGCCCCTATTTTGGAGTGTTGACTTTTCAGCTTCAAACTGGGCACTGGCACTTGGATGAGAAAACCACTGATTTTGGTGAATCTACTACAATTTCCCAAAGAGTTGTGAGTGTTTCCCCACCTCCTTACCACCTTGGGGCTTGTACAGTCTGTTTTGGGTTAGTTCATACACAGGATGCATAAAGCTACATAGCTGTAGAACTTCTCTGGTACAGAAAGCTGTTTGATAGCTTTTCTCCGGTGCCTTTACTGATGGATCCACTACTGAGGCTAAGGGTTATCACGAGCCAAAGAAAGAAACAGATGGGCTTTCCAACATTTTGGGCCCCACCACAAAATATGCGTGCAGTGGAATACACGGCTAGTCACAAATGGGGACACACAGACACTCTTTGTACGAGAATATGCGTGCTTTCAGTGGATGCATTTTTCTTCCTCTGTGTGCACGCTCTCTTTCTCTCTTTGGCTGCCTTTCTCTCTTTCTCCTTGCATACTCTCTCACTAGCTATTTGGGGTTTGTCCTTTACTGAGGCCAAGGAGCTCTCTGGCTGAGAATTCTAAATACCTCTCCCTAAACTACAAATCCCAGAATTCCATAGGATGTTGAAAGTGAAATAACAGCACTAATATATGCCTTTGGGGTACAATTTTTTTTTCTCTCCTGGAAAGTCACTAGGACCAGTACTTTGAATAGCACCAATCTTAACTGTGTTCAATTAAAATAATAACTCTGTACTACTAAACTTCATGAACAGTAGATGTTGCTTAAAATCACTGATATCAGCCGGCCTCTTCCTCTAAACCAAACTCTCTCAGGCGTATTAGTTCTGATTAATACCTGCTACGCATGCGCGGCCCCAGACCCGGTTCTTCCAGATCCAATGCGGCAGGGCGGGACGAAAGAGACGGAGCGGAACGCATCGCAGCGACGACGTCTGTGGACGCTCAGGGTCACGTAAGTATACTACGCCTGCGCATTGCGGAGAGGTGTCTATGCCCGGAAGGAGGTGCTGACAGGGAGGGCGCCGCTGTTTGGGGGGTTTGGCCTCGGTTGCGCAAGCGCGGCTCTCGGCCTTATATTGAGCGCGGGTGCCGTCAGTGTCCGTTGTTGCCGTTGCTGACGGCGCTGTTCTCGTTTTCCTGCTCGTTCGCCCGCCTTCTCTTCGCCTTGTTCGGTCCCCCGAAGGCAGCGCCTCCATGGCCATGAATTACAACGCGAAGGAGGAGGCGGACGGGCACCCGTCGGGCATCGCCTCCATGCCCGGGGGCAGCGGCGGCGGCGGCGGCGGCGGCGGCGTGGCCGGAGTGGCGGGCGGCGTGGCCGGGGCCGTGGGGGCCGCCGTCAAGAGCCGCAAGCCGGACAACACGGCCTTCAAGCAGCAGCGCCTCCCGGCCTGGCAGCCCATCCTCACGGCCGGCACCGTCCTGCCCGCCTTCTTCGTCATCGGCCTCATCTTCATCCCCATCGGCATCGGCATCTTCGTCACCTCCAACAACATCCGCGAGTATGAGGTAACAACGACGACAGCCGCCGCGGCCGCCCAATAACAAAGCTGCCGCACACATGCGCTTCACGCTGCACGGGTGGGGGGCGGAGGGGACCGGGGGGGGGCAAATCCACGAGACACACACACACACAGTGCTGGGGACACGGACACACACACACACAGAGAAGCCATTTCCGCACTAGCCTGTTACATTGCTGTTATTCCCCTTTCAACATCCTGTGGAGTCCTGGCGCCTCCCTAAACTGCAAACCCGAGGATTCCATAGGATGCTGAAAGTTGACTAATGGCGCTTTAACTGTCTGGTGTGGAAATGGCCACAGAGTGCTGGTAGAGAGGCGGGTCTCCCAGAAAGGTGGTGGCTCCCAGCCCTTCCTTGAGCCAGAAGGAAGGAGTGACTCGACCTGACCGGTTTTTCTTTGCCTCGCGAGACCTGCATTGTTAAGAACCTTTCCAAGGGCTTAATGGCTTGGCCACGAGGGTGGACGGGGTTGGGAAAGAGATCGGTATTCTGGGGATAGGAAAGCTCGTTGTGCACCCTGCTTTGGCTTGGCTCTGGCAAGGTCCTTACTGCACAGTGCCACCAGTCAGCATGATCAGTTAGCCCTCTGTCTGGGAGAATCTGGGAATTGTCATCCCACCCAAATAAGGATTCCACGTTCTGATCCAGGTAAAGCTATCACCTGAGTAAACATCACATATGGGCCTAAATGTTGTTAGTCCTGACTAGAGTAGATCCATTGAATGAGCAAGAGCCTGTGTTGTACCTGTGTTGACTTACCATTCAACAATTAACTGAATGACTCTGGGGTTTTTTTAGGCCCAACCAACAGGATGCCAGCTGTGCTCTTACATTATTTGCATGGCACTGGTGGCCACTGCCTCCCTTCCTGTGCTAATGTTACCTGTGACTGGTGCATACTTTTAAGTATAAGATGTGCACAGAACACTTGCACAGCTTTGGGAATAGCTCACATCCTGTACAAATCAGACTTTTTTTTGTATCACCTGTTTCCTACAGTTATTTTACTGGTATGACAAGTGTGATGTGTGTGGGATAGAGAAAAGGGGGGAATTTTTTTTAAAAAAAATTAAAACTTTATAACACAACACTACATCAGTACACTACAACTACTCAACTACAATCCTACCCTCTAACAAAAAATACAATTATAATAGTTGCACTTAATATAAAAAATGGTTTCCAACTCCCTCAGCATAGACTATATGTCAATATTACTATATCAGTTTCTGTCAGTTAGGAAACAGCATTTCTAAGAAAACCAGACTGCATGCAAATAGAATCAATAACAATGTATATATTCTATGGATTGTTCATATTATATATTGAAAGTGGAAATATGAAAACAGTTTAATAACTGAAGGAAAAATTCCATACTTCATTCCTTACTCTCTTAATTTTTTTTTCTTCAAAATGGCCACATGTGATCCATTGCTGGCTTATGATGCTGGCAGGCTGTCTTCATTTCCTCCCCTACCTCCTGCCCAGTGCATTCAGGAATTCTAACCAGGATGAAAAGTGGAGATTAGGGGAGGTTAATATGCGCAGCCTTTCATAACCTTAATTTATGAAGAGTGGATGAATGTCTGAATAGAATCTGTAGTGAACATGAACATTAAAAATAGTGATGCAAACTTTGAGGAGAATCTTTTTGGTGGGGAACTGTAATTGAGGAACACATCATGATGAAACTAGTTGTTGTAACCCTTCATGTGATCTGTGTAACATTGGCATTATTATTATTCACAACTGTGCAGACATATGCCTACTTAGAACTATGTTCTGCTGTGTGCAGTGAAACTGCTTGCAGATAGTCTCTGAAACAGAGCTTTAAGACTGAAAAGCTATCAGACTGGCACTCTATAAAGCAGTGCTAAGTGGTTCCTTTTTTTCTTCATTTGAAAGGTTAGTAAGCTGATTATGGTTTTAGGACTCTTCTCATTATGATTTGACCGTTTACTACTTATTATGAAATAGTGGAACTTACATGATTATCTTTAGAAATATTATTTTGGTGAAGAATGATTTACCTAGTATGAAGTTTACTCTGAGCGTGTTTTGGAATACAGAGAGCGGGTGAGTGTCAGGTACTTAGCTTTCTATGGGTGTAGGAGCTTTTTGCCATTTCTTTACTTTCTTATTTTATGTGCTTTCTGTACTTTGGTATTGTAGGTACAAGAGGGAAACAATGCAGATTAACCAAGCAGGAAGCACTGAAGATGAGTACTGGCAAGGGTGGGAGGGAAAGAAATATAAAGTAAAAGGGGATGGAAAAACACTAGTAGGTGGGCAGAGTAGGCGTCTTAAGGATTGGATTTGTGATGTTGAACAACATGTTTAGACTTGGTTAGGAAGAAGCTGGAAGGACACGTTCTGAAGGAAGAGAGGACTTGGTTGATTAGGCAAAAACAATAATGGAAAGAACTGTGGGGCAAGAGGTAAAGCAGGTCAGAGCTTGGAGGTAAGCTGCATATAAGGGCTGTGTGAGGTTTAAGACTTGGTAAGTTGGACCACTGTTCCATTGAAGAACATTTTGAATTTTCTTTCATTCAGAAAGAGTTAAATGTACCTTGAGGGCCATTTCAGAAGTTATCTTTCTCTAGTTAAGGAAGAGAGACCTCAAGCCATACACACATACCCCATGAGCTAATGCCTAAAAGGATCCATACAGAAATCTGTTGTGTGGATTGTGCATACCTGATATGTTGGAATTGTCTGCTAATTTTACATTTACCCCTTTAGATAATATGAACAAGTGTGCACAGGTGTGGCAGAGCAATGTCCAAGGCATGTTTCTGCTATTTTTGCAGATATTCTCTAGTAGCTTGGTACTCCTTTATATTCAGAAAAGTAGATACATGAAGTCTTCAAAGTTGTACAGGAAGTTAATGTCTCGTGGTGAGATCTATGTAGTTGAAGAGCATATAAATGTTCTTATATTATTCGGTTTTCCCCATCTTCTGGGTGTGTTCCTGTATCTTTGGGTACAGTCGTTAGGAAGGTAACTGTAAGCAAAAAATACAAGAATGACATTGATAAGAACATGTCTTTTGGCCTGTACCTAATAAACTTAATCCTCTGATCTAATAGTTTTGTGAACATCAAATGGATAGTAAGATGTTAATTTAACTTGTGGGGAAAATTGATTCTCCTCAGTGGGCTTGTTTCTGATTTTTGATAGGCTACTGATTTTGATAGATTTTGATACTGATTTTGACTGTCTTCAGCACATCCTCCCTCTTCTGGGCCATGCAGAAAGTGGCCTTCCTACAAGGATTCTATATTTGGAATTGTGAAGGTGATTTGAAATGTAAGAGGTATTCAGGAAAGGGAAGTAGGAGTCTTAAGACCCAATTTGGTATGTCAGTAGAATAGGGATGGTGCAGAATGAGTCTTTTACACCATAAGTAAAACTTCTTGCTTCTGTTTTCTGTTAGAATATGAGCCAAGTTGGCAAGTATGCTTTCAAGTGTACGTTGAAGAGAGCTATTTCTAATGATAGGATGAGAAATTGGATTTAATCAAATATAGGGCAGGGAGGGTGATTAATGATCAGCTTAGCTGTGATCACAGCCTTATGAAGGGACTTACCAATTTAAATGCTCTGAGCTAGAGAAGGGGAATGTGTATCCCTCCATGTGTTGTTGTTGCGGATCCTATCAGGCCTTACCAGAATAACTTATGTTGAAAAATTACGGGAACTGCAGTCCAGCAGCATCTGGAGGGACACACGTTCCCCATCTGTGCTGTACATGGTCTGCTTAAAAGAAGCTTGGTTATGTGTATTCAGCATTTGTCAACTGAAGTCCATGGGCTAGATGCTGCTGTGCTAACAGCTGTGCACAAGGCATGATGCTGGATACACGGAGAACTTATACCAGTTTTATCATAGTGTTAATCAACTAAACACAGTACATTTAGGGGGCTGGATTGGGCTTCCCTTGTTGTCTCTTCCAGTTCTGTGAGTCTAAGAACATTAGATAAGCATACCAGGAAGTATTTTCAATAAAGCCTTTGGGAACTGCCTGGATCTGAATATATACCAAGGATATTATTAGCTAGTTTCTACCAGCTTCTAAACATGTTTGTGAAACTATAACGAATATGTTATGGTAGAAGTAGAATACAGGAGTCAGGATTATTGTTAGGTGTGTATGATTTCAGATATTGGAATCAGTTACTATGTGATTGATGCTTGGGCCAAACACTGAACACATTGTTTAAACAATCTAATGTCTGAATACATTGTTTAAACAATCTAATGTGTATATAATTAAGTACTGTTATGGAAAATATGCACTTAAACAGATGCATAGTCACAGTTTATACAGATTATTCCTGCATATTGACACACATATGATGTTTTGGAATTTGTAACAAGTTATGAAACTATAATATCAAGATTATTAAAAGTTTCTTCAAATATTGGATGGTTCTTAAGGACTATAATTTCCCCAGCTCAAATTTTAAACTTATTTTAGAAATGGACTGGATGAGATGTCAATTCTGGAGGAATGGGGAGCAGTCTTCCACCAGATCTGTGATCATAGGATGATATAGATAAAATAGTAGTATTATTGAACAAACCTTTGGCATTCATTCCGTATTAAAAATGAATGTCTCCTTTAATCTTTGAATGACTTTAAAAATCCAAACACAGGGTTGCAGTGTACTTCTTGTCCTCCTAATGCACTGTGTAGTGCTAATCGCTTCTAAAAATAAGCACCTTTGTTTCCATGCACAGGGACACAAAGCACATCTCTCAACCTGTCAATGCTGAATTGTTTGTTCCACTACTGTTTCTAGAAGAAATTATTCAGCTTTTCTTTAGGACCAAATTATAACAGACTATAATGAGAGATGCAGCCTTCTTTTCATCTTGCTGGTGCCCAAAATGTTATGGTTTAAACCAATTCTGCTGAAACTATTTAAGATGCAAAGTGGAAAAAATACAAAAATTTGAGTGATCAGTATAAATTTCAGCAGTGTCTAAAGAGTATATAATTGACCTGAATATTTAGATTGCTCTTTAATTCTTGATTAAGGTTGGTTTGTTTTTGTTTTGGAGTTCCACATTCTGTGGTAAAATCTTTTAGCTTTTTTCACCTGGGCATTATTCACATATTAGGACAAAAATGAAGTTCTTATTCCAAAGGAATGGTGAATAAAAGAGATTATTTCTGAGTGTGGACACTTGTAATTTCTGCTGTTCCAAAGTAACTTTCCAGAAATAACCATCTTAGTGTAAGCATGATGATGTGACTTGACTAAGGCCCTTTTCACATGTGGGGGGGGGAACGGGCGAAAACACGCTAAAACTGAGCTTACCCGCAGCCCGGTAAGTCCGTTGCCACGCAGAGCAGCGCGAGCTCGCTGCTGCACAGTCCTCCGGCGTCCCAGATGGTGGCTTCCAGTTGGTGGAGGCTCTCCACCAACTGGAGAAGCTCCCCAGCCGGAAACCCGCCCCCGGCAGATCTGCAGGCACGCACTTGCGCGCGCCTGCAAATCCACTTTGGAGCCGGGCGACGGAGCGGGACGGGGCTGCGCGCGCCGTGCTTTTTAAAAACCTCGAAAAAGAGCTTTTTAAAAAACACGCAGCCCGGCTAGTTCCGGCCGCTCCTAAGTGGATTCTGGTGTGGAACTACAAAAAGTAGTCCACACCAGTCCACTCTACGGTGTAGAAGACCTCTGTGAGAGGTCGCTGTGCACCGTTTCAGAAGCCCGGTATGGAAATGGCCTAAGCCAGGAGCACCCAGCTTGTTTGGCCTCTGGAACAGAATCTTCATTTTTGTGTTCAGAAGTTTCTAGAAAATCCTGTGAGCTGCAGTTTCAGTCTCATAAAATAAAAAATAATGTCAATGGTTGACACAAGAATTATTCTCCTGCACAAAAGAACGTCCCTGTGTGAAATGTCTGACCATGATTAAAGCTCTTAAATGACCACACTAAAATATCCTAAATGAATCTACCGATAATTTTGTAAAAGTCATAAAGTGAATTTAAAAAACTAGGAGGACTTGTGTTTATACTGGATCATAAATATTGCCCAGTATAAAACTGGATTTCTCTGTGTAGACAACAGTATTTAATGAGGTATCCTCAAAGTAGTCGTCACTGTAGTGTCATGTAATTTGTTGATCACCAAAACTGGACAAGCCTGATTCAAAAACTTCTCATTGCCAACTTTCCTGGTATGAGAAATCTGAAGCGTATTCCTACACTTTACTCCCCTTCCAATCCTTATCTGTCTGAAAGAAGTGGCATTATTTGACTCATTCTGATCCTCTTGAGATTATATATAATAGTAGACTGTAAAGTGTAGATCAGACAGACTTGGACATTCAGAAAGCTGTAGTGTGTTCTGGATAGCCTGAGAGGAGTCTAAAACAGATTTCCATGGAACTTCATTTTCTTGTGATCCTCTGCAAACATGTGTTGGAGTCAACAATACTTTGCACTGAGATACCAGGGCTATTAGCTTGGGCTGAGATGCAAAGTGCTATGGAGGGGTTGGCATTTGTAAGACAGTTGAGGCCTTTTCATGCTACTCAATTAAATTATAGGGTTACAATTTCTTTTTAACTGCCATGGCAATATCTTTCAGAATCCTGACAGTTGCTTGCATTTTAGGGAAGGGCATTTAGAATTCTTAGTAAAAGAGTTCTGGTACCTCATCAAATGACAAACCCTAGCTCACTGTCTCTTCTGTGTGCTCTACTATGCTGTCAGACTTCTGAAGAATCTTAACACCTTCCAGAGTAGCAGCCAATGACATGTGGAAGGACTGGTGCGGGAAAGGAGAATCAGCAAGTAATGTACTGTGTGCACATGTGAAGGTATTTTAAGCATGTGCATGGGTTTTTCTAATCCTGGCCCTGAAATAATGTTTATTATTATTTACTCTTTGAAAACATATATGTTATTTCTGCATACATATGCATAAAAAGGAGTGATTTATAGCAATTACATAACAGTCTAAGTAACAGATATAATCCAGCTAATATAAAATACAGTATCAAAGGAGATGGACTCAGCAGAGCAGATTTTTCGGATAAATTCCATAGAAGTATAAGTGAAAACTGTTTGCATTGCCATCAAGTGCAGTACAGTCTAGCTACCCCTGTGCCACAGAATCTTTTTCAACCTAGTCCTCAAAGCATGTTCCCCATTTCATGAGTCAACAACTGATTATGATAGTTGCCAGTTGTGGTGGTAGTATTGAATTGCTTCTGTGTATGCATGGCTTATGGTCAT
The DNA here is from genome assembly GCA_030412105.1 of Cyclura pinguis. Taxonomy (NCBI): domain Eukaryota; kingdom Metazoa; phylum Chordata; class Lepidosauria; order Squamata; family Iguanidae; genus Cyclura; species Cyclura pinguis. The sequence continues at coordinate 129,700,361 of CM059599.1, forward strand.
TTCTCCCCGCCCCTCTTTTCTTTTGCAGATTGATTATACAGGCACAGAACCAAACAGTCCCTGCCATAAATGTTTAAATGTGTCCTGGAACAGCACACCTTGTCAATGTACAATTTACTTCACATTGGATCATCCTTTTGAGGTGTGTTATTATACGTTTGCATGCATCTATGAGTATTACAGTATGAAGTGGATTCGGTTTTTCCACTTGTGCACCACACCTAATTTGAAAGAGACGGAATATCTCTTTTCTTTCCTAAATAAATCACTATTTTATGCTCTGTTTTTAATTAGCTTATTTGGCAACATATAGTTAGCCCAGTTGCTAATTCACTCGCTTGTTTTGTCTCTGAAATATGGTCAAATGAAATTCTATGGCAAACTTTTTCTAAAAGGGAAAAACCTCTAAGTAAACCTGATTGCACAGATTTAATGTGTCAAGCATCAGATTGCCTTCTTAAAAAATGGGGTGGAGGTGGAAATCCTGCTTTTAAAATCAGCAGAAGAATGCTTTTGAAGAGACTCCCTCCCACGTGTAGGAACCCATTTGCTGGGCACATGGGAAAAATCTTTCATCCCTCTTGGTTTCAAACACTGGAATATAATCCCCTAGAGCTGCTAGATGTTTAAATGTGTTTAAACTTGGTTTTTAAAGGTATCATGAGTTTTAAGACAATGCTTTCACTGTGATTTCTTACTTGATGTTTTATATTTTGAGTTGTCTGTGCACTGCCTTGATTGGTTGCAAAAAGTCAGTATAGAAATACTTTAAATGTAAATTGTCCAGTGCCACATTTGTCAAAGCAAATGGGTTTCTTGAAGCCTGTTGTTCACTGGAACCGTATTAAACCCTATGTTTGATTCATGCCAGTTTTTCCAAGTGCACAAGTTAAGAAGTTAACCTCTATATAGAAATTTGAGTTGAAAATAGTGAACATGTCCCTTCTTGAATCCCTTCCCCAAGGCCACAGGTTCATTGTACCGTATCAGTAGGGCTATTCTTTCACTTGATACTGCCTAGTATATGAATAATGATACGTGGAAAAAATAATTTGTGGATTGCAGAGCAATGTGTTCATGTACTATGGACTGTCCAACTTCTATCAAAACCATCGCCGCTATGTAAAGTCTCGGGATGACAGTCAGCTAAACGGAGATAATAGTTCCTTATTTGTAAGTAAATTCTTTGTATCTGTCTTGTGTGTCTAGTTTTTTGCACTTCTGGTGGCTTTCAGAATGTCAAAGTAAAATGTGTAGATAAAATAGAACATAGTTTAAAAACTGTTTCCACAGGTGGATACTTCCTAGGCTTTCCTGTTTGCCCACCCTGCCTGGAATCCTTTACTTTATTGTTTAAATAAATCTAGGTAGTTTCCTCATTGTTGTAACTGGATCCTGAGGACTGCAAATGATGAGAACTTGAAGGAGAATATTCTTCTTGGTGTCTTTGACCTATACCTGCCACTCCAAATGGTTGAAGGACCCTCCTTTATAGCTTGAGGGATTTCTTTGTGAAGGGGCAATTGCCCCAGGCCAGGCAAGTAGTCTTGTTCAAGATCTTTTGGCCTTTCAAAGAAGTTTTACAGGGAACAATCTATAGTGGAGAGGATGCTTCCACTCAACAGTTCAACCTTATGTGTTCAGTTAACAACTTCGGTGTAAAAATGTTTTTTACCAGCCATTTAAAAAAAAAAAGCCAAACAGCCAGTTGGGTTGCTATGGATAACATTCTCTCTCTCTCTCTCTCTTTAAACCATTAAGAGTTCTCTATTTGGTATGTAGAAATGGTTTCAAATAGCTTCTTTGCACAATCATCAAAGCAATCTGGTCTGCCTCTGTTCTTAAAGTGTAGTCTGTTAATTATTTTTAAGTAAATTCCTCCATATGAGTGCCTGAATGTAGTCCTTGTATGCTAAGGATGGCTGTTACTATAATTGGTTGCTTCCTTTGGCATCTCATGAAAAGAAAATTGGAACATTTTAAGTCTAGCTAAGTATCTAAGCTTTTTTCCCCCCACTAAGCTGGTGAAAGATTTGTAGAAACAGTTTTGAAACTGTTTCAACAAAGATCTTTTTGAAAGATTCTGAACAGATATGTTTTTATTAATGCTTCTTTCAATGTTAGATTTTTTTTCAAATTTTTGATTTCCTTTTTTTTTATTGTTAGCTGCCTTGAGTTAAACTTTTACTATAGAAAAGTGGAATATGAATGTTCAGGTAAATTCCTGGTTGTATGTAAGCAGGAAGTGCTGCTGTATCTGATGAGATTGTGTTTTTATATTGTTTGTTTTTAGCAGTGAGTTGCTAAGTAGTAAATAGGGAAGAGCATTTTTTGAAAAGATATGATAAAAGGCTGGGAGCCAGCATGGTGTAGTGTTTTGCACATTATACTACGACTCTGGAGATCAGGGTTTGAAACCTTGCCTAACAATGGAGGCCTGCTGGGTAGCCTTGGACAAGTCACAGTCTCTCAGCCTCAGAGGAAGGCAAAGACAACCCTCCTCTGAACAGATCTTACCAAGAAAGCTCCATGATAGATTTGTTTTAGGTTTTCCATAACCTCAGAAATGACTTGAAGTCGTACAACAACAATGTGATAAAGGCTATTTTATATGTGTCTCTGAGAGGAAGACAAGAACTGAATGGCATTAAATGGCAATAAAAGGATAAGACGGACACAGAGGAACGAAATTTTAAACTTAACTTCATTCTCTGGTGCAAAATGAAGCCTGACAAAACATTTTTCTTCTTGGATATATTTCATGTGCACCCATAGTAGGGGCATTTTTTTATGATGTAAAGACTTCCATGGCTGTAAACTTTATATTGTGAAACAGCACTCGTGCTGGTTATATAAAAGTTGTCTTGCTAAGTGTATTAGCAACACTGTTAACTTTTAAGAGAAACTATAATCTGTCTCTGTAACTCTTACCTTGGTTGTTGGTAGTCGAATGACAAGATCCAGATTTGCTGAAACTTCAAACTATGCTCAGCATATTTGTTGTCAGCTCTAATACTAGAGAGGCTGACTCCATAACTTGAGGTACTTTTCAAACTGTGAAAACCTTCCTTCCCGGTATCTACAGTCTTTTTTCTTAGAACTATTCGTAATTCATAGATTGCAGAAACATAGTAGAATGTATGTTAAGCTCTTCTTTGTAGTTTCAGTTATGTCACAAAAGTAGACTTCTAAAGTTGGTTGAAGATAACTGTTGAGTGAACAGATGTTAGCCAGATGATTCTCTCCTGTGGTTTGAATTGTTTTTGTAAACATGAACTAAGAGGAAGGATTATTGCATATTGGTTAAGCAGTCTGATATGTTTGAATTCTGACCAGTTGTGATTTTATATGATCAAAATAAAATTTTGCCTCCCTCCCCTTCTTTTCTTTCAACCAATTAGAACCCTAGTAAGGAGTGTGAGCCTTACCGCACCAGTGAGGAAAAACCTGTTGCTCCTTGTGGAGCTATTGCCAACAGCATGTTCAATGGTATGGTTTTGTTAAGTATGTTGTAACACTGAACTCCAAGCTTGCACTGCATTTAAATAAGTGAAAGCCATAAGATCCATACACATCCTCACTTGTTTCTTCTTTCACATAGGCAGAGGCACTTTACTAAAAGGAACTCTGCTCAGTTTTCCTTAAGTAGTTGCAAGTGGTAGCCTTAACCTTGTACCCACAGCTGGTACAATATTTTAATGTTTTAACTCCTCACATTTAGTGACAATAGATAGTGCTGGTTACATGGTAGAGTGCATGCAGAAGGTAGCAGGTTCATTCTCTGACATCTCTAGGTATGGATGGGGAAGATACCTGTCTGAAAATTTGGAGAGCTACTCCAGCCAGTGTAGACAAATTTGAGCTAGCTTGAATCAGTGGCCTTAACTGTGTTATTGTACTGGTTACTTTTTTCTGATTCTTATAATAGAGATTTGGGAATTGTGGCATTCCACATATTGTTGGTTTGCAGCTCCCATCATCCTTCACCATTAGTTCCGCTGACTAGCTCAGCTCAGATGGCAGTTGCCATCCCTCCACTTCTAGAGGACCACTGTGATCCTATGTACTGATGGACTCAACAGCTGTTGTGGCTGTTTTGTGGCTCAGTCCCTAGCTAGTTTGCAGGAGTTTAGAATAGCTAACAGTTTACAATCTATATTTCCTGTAACTTGTGTCTTATTTGGGTTTCTTTTTTTAAAGAACAAAAACAGAGAAGAAAAAGGGAAATGGGCAAACAACTATATTCTTTACACATCTACATAGCCTGTGTTTCATGTCTATGCTTTGATGCCTCATGTCTCTACAACCACAATAACTATCATGAAGCAGAATCTACATATAGAAATTGGATGGAAAAATAGCAACACTTGGCTTTTGTAACTGGTGAAGTTTAGCTCAAACATGAAAAAGAATATTGAAAGCACTTCTATTTGTTTTTTCTTCTAGATACACTGAAATTGTTTCGTATTGACCCTAATGCAACAGTTCCTATAGAAATTTCTCTTACTAAAAAAGGCATTGCTTGGTGGACAGACAAAAATGTTAAGTTCAGAAATCCTGTGGGAGATACAGAAAACTTAAGCGTGCTTTTCCATGGTAAGATATTGCAGACTATTGTGTATAGCAAATTTTAAAGTTTACATTTTGATTTTTCTCTCAGATAAAAGGTCTTGGGAAAGTATCTTTGTGAAAACTTAAGTACGAACTGAAGTTTTTTCTTGCTTTGAAGGGAACGAAGAACACTTTAGTAGGTCTTAAATGGAAATCATGCAGTCTAGAGGAGTAAAAGTTACAGGAGGAAAAATTACCCAAGAGTAGTCACATTTATGTATACAAGATTAAGAACTTTGCTTGACTCGCTGTTTTCTCCTTCTGTGTTCTTAAAAGTCATATTGCTTGCTTTTGTTTTAATTCTTTTGATATGTTCATTTCTATATCTAGCTCCTTTGATATACATTTCTCATAGCAGACATGTATTTTTTTCCATTTTTCACTCCGTCACTTTGACAGATTGTTGCAGAACTGTCATAGAATCATGTAGAACTGTAGAGCTGGAAGAGACCACAAGGGTCATCAAGTCCAATTTCATTCTGCTGTGCATGAATACATAATCAAAGCATTTCCAACAGATGGCCATCCACTCTCTGTTTAAAAACTTCCAGAGAAAGAGACTCCACCACCCTCCAAGGCAGCGTATTCCATTGTCAAATTGCTCTTACCATCAGGAATGTTTAGATGGAATTGTTTAGTGGAAAACATGCAAAGTTGACTTAGGCAAAAATTTCTACTGTCTCTAAATGATACTGTCCATAGTGTTTTGTTCCTTGCCAAACTTGCAAATTCATTTACAGGAATAAGCTGCACAAATATTGGCCAACATCCTGTAACAAAAAAACGTAGCATAAAGTTATACTGAGGTGGAACTGTGCTACACTTCCATTTCCCATCATGGCAGGATGATTATTCCCGCCAGCCCCCTCCCTGCATAGACATTGAATGGCCAGGGGAGAGCAGAGGTTGTCAGAGAAGCATCTTGCAGTATCCCTTGAGCTAGACACAGAACAGGAGCCCCAGGAGGATGCTTTTGTTGTTCTGTGTCTAGCTATAGAACATAGCCAGATGCTTTTCTGAGGCACCCCTCTCTCCACTGGTCCTTAAAGAATTGCCAGTGAGACTGCAGCAAGAAGGTGAGCCTTGAGCGTGTGGAGGTCGCTGCACAGTAGAGATAGTGAATTACTCTCACCACAACCACCATTAAAATAACCTGACACAAACTGGGCTTAAATCTGCCTGTGTCACTAACAGAATTCATACTGTTAAGTGAACAGAATTCCACTCCCTTTTCTTCTTCTTAGTAGAGCTACAAGTTGTTGTTGGTTGGTTGGTTTTTTAAGAAAACTATGCTAGACCAATAAGGGACTTGAGTGGGTCTGAGGGGTATTTTAAAGTATTCTTACAGCTGGAAGCAACTTTTTTTGGGGAAAAAAGTATGCTTTGCCTTTACAAATCTTGATGTTTCTTTTTTTTAAGGCACGTCAAAGCCTGTTAACTGGCCAAAACCAGTGTACATGCTAGATTCAGATCCAGACAACAATGGGTTCATCAATGAAGACTTCATTGTGTGGATGCGCACTGCAGCACTACCTACATTTCGTAAACTATATCGCCTTATAGAGAGGAAGGATAATCTACATCCTACTCTGCCAGCTGGAAACTATTCCTTGGTTATAACCTATAGTATCCTTTATTTGAAAGTTCCAAGGGCTTAAAGTAAACCTTGAAGTCATTAAAGTAGTAAATCAGGTCCTACAAGTTAAGAAAAGCCAATGTACTTCCTTTTAAATGTATAGGAAGAGCCAAGAGAGGGTTACATAGGTAGATGAAAGACACTTGTGGTCCAGAGGTTGACTTTGAGCTGATTCAGAAGTTGTGGTGCATATTGCTTGTCTGTTGTGTTCCTCAAGGTTAATAAAAGGCAATGAATTTCCCTTTAAATGTACAGGCAGAGCCAAGAAAGGTTACATAGCTAGATGAATGAGTTCTTGTCTTGCTCCAAAGACTGGCTTTGAAGATTGAGTTGATTCACAGATTCTGGTTAATATTGCTTGTATGTTGCATTCCCCAAGTTTTTTTTTTTAAAAAAACTTATCAAAATGTAATAGGCCTCTTGGGATTCTCTAAGTTAAGGTGGACAATTGCTGTGGAGCCAGGACCACTATTTGGGTTGACCAAGTGCTCAAGAGTTGCACTTTTTTCTTGTTTCAAGCTTTGTTTTCATCTCTGCTTTGCAGGAGATCCCAATACTGTGAGAAATCTAATGAGCAGAAATACTCATTGTTTCAGATGTTCCTTAAGTTCTGAGTGTGAATAATTAAAGAGCCACAAATGTCCACTAGTCACATTTATTTTTATTTCATTAAATATTATTAAACTTACTAGTAGTATTAAAAGTTATCCCAAAACCCACATAAGATTCTTAGTATTAAAAAGGTAAGTTCATCAAAAATATCTAAAATTCATGAAATGTTATATTTTATGTAATATGATATTGACTGTGCTGCTGACTGTAAAGCTCTCTGAGGCCCAAGAGATGCCAACAGTAAAGAGAAAAAGCCCTTTGCAAAAGCCCCTGTCCAAGCCTAAAAGTATTTGTGTAGGTAGTTAGAAATCAGGTGAAATTACCCTCTGTGGTCTCTAAATGGCATCAGTTAAAAACAACTAAATTGGAAGGCCTTGGGAGGGGTTGCACTGAGACTCCTGCAGAGACTGCATATGCTCCAGAGGCTACAATTGTCCGTGGTTGCTGTCCAAGAGTATTACATTGGTGTGGGATATGTACCTTTTAGGGGACTGATTTGTAAATGGGTGGTGTGTGTAGAAGGGTTCTGTGCCTGTAGTCTCACCTGAGACAATGCATAGCTATTTCTAGCTCCATCTTGCATGTACTCACATGGACATCACAGGCAGTAAAGCATCCCTATGTAGACTTGTATGAGCTCTGAAACTCTGTACAATCAGGGTTCTGTAACTCAGAGGAGTCTCTGTGCATGAAGATGTGTGCAAATATTTTCCAACCATCTGTACAAATATATCAGTAGCAGGGCTGAAAACAGGGCATAGTACCCCTTCATGTGAGCAGTGCATGAAGAAGACAGATGGAGGGATTATGTCTAAAAGCTAATTACTCATTCTTATGCTTGCCCCCCCACCCATGTTGGAACCAACAAGGATATCCCATAATAAAAGATACTGGTGTTTTTCTCCTTTTCAGCATTAGGACAGAAAGAACAAATGATCAAATTCCTAAGACCCACACCAAAAACCGTCACATTCTTTATGCTCCAAGGCACTCACAACTGAAATACAACTGCACTGGGAGGGGGTACCCCCCTAAAAAAAGAACAGTTTTTTTTCCTTGTAACTCTACAGCAACTCTATATGATCTACAGTAACTCTCTCCATGACTCCTTTGCCAGCCAGTAATACTTTGAGTAACAAAATAGGCTTTGGTTATAAGATCTTAGAACTAATAATATCGTTTCAAAGGTCTTTAAAACATGTTCCTTTTTCTCTGGCTGATGTGATATTAGCATTATTGTCTCAGTTGGTGATTTTTTTTCCTATACCAAAATCAGATTATCCCGTGCATAGCTTTGATGGGAGAAAACGGATGATCTTGAGCACCATTTCATGGATGGGAGGCAAGAATCCCTTTTTGGGAATAGCTTACATCACAGTTGGCTCGATATGCTTCTTTCTTGGAGTAGTGCTGTTATTCATACATCACAAATATGGAAATCGGAACAATAGTGCGGACATTCCCAATTAATCCCATCTCTCCAAATCACATGTACTGCATGTGCATCAAGGCCAGTCCAGAGTGGACGCAGCTTTTTCAAAGCTATCCCTGGTAAATGTTACTCGTGGCACAGAATGCATTAGTATTTATGAAGCCTTGTTTCCATTAGAGTGGATTACCTTGAAGATAACAGCTATAAAAGGTAATTTAAATAAAAACAGTGCGGATTAGCAGATTTTGACATTTTCGTCTTGATGGACAAGTGCCATGATGCGCATATAGTCTTCCCTCACCTGCTTTCCTCATCTGCTGCTTGTTCATGTGCTTGGTAATATGTCAGTACTGTGTACAGACTGTGTGACAAGAATGTGTTTAGGATAAAGTAACTTGTTAATATTTTGAGGATATACGAATGTGCTGGTGCTACTGGAAGAAAAAGAGCTGTCCACTGTTTCGTCATACGACATTGTGCGCGTCAGCTTCATGCTCCCTACAGCACTTAATTGTATTAATTTATACAACTCATTCTGCATTGAACCCAACTACATGTTTGAAGATCAGACTATGTTCTACGAAGTGTGCTAAGCATGTAAAATTGTGCAAGAAGCTTACCTGTTGGTGAGTGACTCTTAAAAAGCTGCTTTTCACATGGAAGTAACTGCTGTATATAAAGCTTGTTTGTTAAATTGTACATGCTTTTCTCTTACACCCAGCACCTTGTGTGGTTCAAAACTCTTAGCATGTCTTCTACAGAATTGGGGAGATTATTTTCCAAAGCTAGGCACAGCTATGTGTCAAGTACAGAAATGGTCTCCTTTGATTCAAACCAAGGTGTATTCACAATTCATCATAACCTTCCAAATATTCCTGATTCAGATGAAGCTTTAAATTCCAAGAGTTTCCCAGCTCTGTAACTCAAGTTCCTGTGCTCCTCAGATGTAACTTAGCTTGCCAGTAAAAAGCAAGCAAAAAATTGCTGTGGTGGCATAAGTGGGGACTTTTGCATTTTGCAGTTAAATCTGTCCAGATTTTAACAAGCCGGCCCAGTAATGATATAATTGTACATGTTGGATTACTATATAGTTGGAGATTGTATGACATGAAAATGGTTTATCTGTCTGAATATTTGCTATTGAATAAAGTCTGTTTTTGTTTATGAAAACATCATTAGCAGAAATGTGTTTTTTAAAATAGCTTAATTTTGTGTGACAACCAAGAGGAATAGGAAAAAAAATCAGTCAAGAGAACTGGACCTAAAAGCCGCTCTGTATAGATGTAGTACACATACACTTTGGATCCTAAGAATCATTTGCCTCATTATCTACATGGAACAATTTGAAAACCAGAATAATTTCATAAAAATAAGCATGGAAATAACTCTGTGCAAGGAGCTTGGAGCAAAAAGCTCACAGTGGCACTACAAAATAAACAGCAAATGTTTGGTGTCATCTTAAATGCCTTACTTTCACAGTTTTTCATGGAACTGACACATTCACCATATTGTGTAAACTGAAGGCCAATATTCCTGGGTTTAAAGGGCTTCATGAATACTGATCACTGAATGTCTAACTTAATTGTCCAGGATAATGCATATGAATTATGTGTCCCTTTTGGATGTTAGAGATTAAACAATGAGGAGTGTTCTGCTTAATGGTTCTTAATGCAAAGGACTGAATTATCAATCTGGTTCAGCTGTGTTTTGGCCTGCTTGATAAAATGTTGTACTGTTTTAGATTGCTTTCCCTTCTCACCAGCTCCTAAAATAAAAGGTAACTAGTTTGCTATCTTTGATATATTCTCCCTTGAAATTGGGGATATAAAGCGGGGACTCATTCTATATTTCAGGTCAACACTAGGTTACCCAAATGGTTTGAAATGCTGGACCATGATAGGCTGTTCAGTGATCCACAGATATTTATTGAGGACTCAAGCAATCTCAACATGACTATTTTAATGCTGCTAGTTTGGCATTTGTGATCACTTAACTAAATCAAGTAGTAACATAAAGTAAGTTCTAGAAGCCTATTATAGGTTGTTGTGTTCCTTCAAGTCATTTCTGACCTAAGGTGGCCTATCATGGGGTTTTCTTGACAAGATTTGTGCAGAGGGGTTTGACATTTCCTCTCTCTTAGGGTTGAAAGAATGAGACCTGCACAAAGTCAGTGGGTTTCCATGGCTCAGTGGAGATTTGAACTGTGATCTCCAGAGTCCTTGTCTGACATTCAAACCACTATACCATGCACTAATTTTGTAACATCTTGACCAAGAGACTTAAGAAACTGATATACCAAGCCTGCAACTTTCCTTTTAACCATAAACTGAGCAAAGAAAAACTCAGTTGATGAAAATTTGCCAGCAGCCAACTTTTCTCTTACATCGATTATATGACAAAAACTGTTACATACTGCAAAGTATTATAAAACAGCTGGGAAGAATGAGGTCTGGTACTAACATCAGTCCATTATTAGGGTTTGGCTGAACCAGTAAAGTGAACTGACTTGTTTGTGACTTGTGTATCTTGTCACTTACTTCCTGTTCTACCACATGCCATTTTTTAAAATAGATGTAACTTGGGCCTTGCTTATGGCGAAGAATGAAAGATTTGTTTGTAGGGAGGAGCTGTGTGTTGCACAGGTAGGTTGTTACTACTTCTTTTTACAGAAAAACTGTTACAATGGGAGAAAATGTCTTTCTCCCATTTGTGTGTGTGTGTGTGTGTGTGTGTGTGTATCTCTCACGCTCAGGACAGGAAAAAAAGCCTTGCTTTCATGCAAATCATGCCAAATTATTAGAAAATGGAGGTAAGTTATCAGTGATTCCAGCTCCCCATCCTAATAAAGCAGGCTTTGTTACAGGTTTGGTACAGCCTGCTCATCTTTCTATGTGTTCACACTGTGTGTGTGTGTGTATACACATCTGCACATATACATATACACCGTGCATTTTGCCCAGGTTACTATAGTTCAAAATAGTACTCTTTACACCTTCTAATGATTTTCAGCCATTGATCTATGTAAATATATTGTTGGTGAAAATCAGTATTACAAGTATCCAAGCCAGTTCTTGTCTGCTAAACTCAAATCAGTGAGTAAAATATGTATGTATGTGTGTGTGTATATATACATATATACATCCATCCATCCATCCATCCATCCATCCATCCATCCATCCATCACGATCAGGACAGGAAAAAAAGTTTGTAATTCATTTCTTTTTAGAATAGTAGTATGAATATGGTGACTACTACAGAAAATGTTCCTGGATTCTCACTGGAAACGCCTGATGGCAGGGTTCTTTCCCATTTTATTGCAGAATTTGTAATAGGTATTTCTGGGGTACCATGGGGGACGCCTTAATGTGCTCCACGTGGTAGGGACACTGGCCATAGCACGAGCAATAGCAATGCGAGAGGCAGGGCAACCTAGCGGGGTCTTTTTACCCAGTTTTTATGGGGTCAGGCCAAGCCAAAAACCAAATGAAAATGTCTAATGAAGGATTTTATTGAATGAAAGTCTCACGCACCAACGTAATTACACACTCACTCAAGACCTATTTAGAAACAAAAGAGAGGAAACTGAATAGGGGAAATATTGAAGGGATTGTAGCTGGGATAATACTGGACCTTTTCCTGAAGTCCTTGGTCCAGGAAAAACAGCGAAGAAGTGGATCTCAGCACAGAGAGGGCTGAGGGGATTACTCAACGGACGGAGAAACGGTCTGCTGGGATGACCGGGAGTGATCCAAAGAACCGCTCAAAAACAGGGACTATTTGTAGGGGAAAGAGTACCTGGAGGGCTAATCCTTTCCCAGGGAGAACAATGAGTGTCGCAATGAGAAAGAAGCTTCACAATGGCAACTTTGCATGATGAGATGACAAGGTGTTGCCAAAGTCTCAGGATCTTCGGTTGCATTGGGTTGTGGTGTGACTCTATGTAAATAGTCCTTGCCTGATATGATCTTATGGTTATCAAGCTCAGCTTGGGGCAAACACACTAATCCCCTCAAGTCGGCTTCTCGGGCTGAGGACCCATTGTCTACTGTGGGTTTGCACAGCTTGAGGTCTCCTGGGGCTACGTGACAGGGGGGTGTACTGGCCTGACCTGGTTTTCAATCGTTCGACCATGGCTGCCTACGTGCTCATCCGGGTGACCTCCCAGGCACATTGAATCATATTTTAATATCAAAATTGTAGACCCCAGGACAGGGTTTTCCAGTGAGGTAACACTGTGCATTTTGAATGTTTTCATAAGCTGAAATAAAACTTCTGGAACAAAGTTATTCCCTGCTTCATAGTAAGACATAACAAGTAAACTTCATAGCAGAAATAAACAATGAGAAAATTGACTTTCTAAGCTGGAAAGTACTTTAGAAAACATGTGATTGTATAAATGAGAACCTCAAGTAGTTTTCTTGTACCTTAAATCTTACTTTTTTGAAGTGACTCATCTGAGTAACTTTAGTAATAACTGCCATATTCAGTATATTCACAGAACAAGACATAGAAACTGCCAGGGTGTTGCTTTTGATGGCAGCACTTTCATTTAAATGAAAGGACCCTGTTAACTATTTGGCTTTTTCTTACAGATGAAGCTACTGCACTTTTAAAAAAATATTTATAGAATTTTTCTTTCATATAAAAATACACCTCTCCATCTACACCATAGTCAATGACATTTTAGACATCAATATTTGGAGTCTTATAAATATATGCTAGTTCTTTTTATTGCATACATTAATTACATAAAAAGTCCAATTTTTTCTTTGAAGTTTATCAAAAACTGTTATTCCAAAATACATTTTGATGCAACTGTGGTCCAAATTCTGACAACATAGAGAAATTTTGCCCAAACTGCAGCAAAATAGTTTATCTTGCATTCGGCTAAGGAAAAGTGACTTGTGCTACCTAGTTACTGAAGGTATTGCCTGTATCCTATCAAGCCATTCAATGAACAGAAGCAGTAAAATGGTTATGCAATGATTTTGACTAAAATACTACAATTGGGTGGCACCTTCTGGAAAGCTGTCACACCAAAATGAAGTGGAATTACAACCACGTGAGCCTGAAACAGCTAAGCAACAACTTAGTGCATGCCACAATCTATTCTAGGCAGCCAGCATGGTGTAGTGGTTTCAGCACTTGACTACAACCCTGGAAATCAGAGTTTGATCCCTCACTCAGCCATGGAAACCCCATGGGTGACCTTGGGTGCATCACACACTCTCAGCTCCAGAAAACCCCATGAATTGGGCCATCATAATTTGGAAATGACGTGAAAGCATACCACCATACTACCACCACCACCACCACAACAACAATGATCGCAAAATGGCATTTGTTCACCTTCCCTATCACAGTGCAGCCCCCTAACAGATACAACTCACATATTTTCTAAACCTCCCCTTGATCTTCGGAAGCTTTTGCCTCCAAGAAGCTGCTATGGCAAGGGCGGCAGAGGCAGCCCTTCCTAGACCAACTGAAGAACTAAGATGGAACTTGGGACAATAAAAAGGGAAGCTGGTGAAGACTTTGAGCTTCTCACAGAACTCTTGAGCCACTCACTACTAGGAAAGACATTCCAGATCTCCCTCTTTCTGGCTCATCAGCTGATTTAGAAGTTATTACTAGGTGGGATGAGGGGGGCATCTCATAATAATCTTTCAAAGATCCATTGGAGATTGGTTAGAAACAATCTACAGGAACCTATGTAGAGATGAGAACTAATTTCAAAGGAGACAATCCCCAACAGCAAGGGAGTGGAATAAGGAAATAGTATTTCTTCTTCATGGCCTCTGTGACTCACATAAACGGGTTAACTGGGCCTGCACGGTGCATTGTTTAGAAACATCTAGAGTTGCTATGCAAGCATTCTAGGGTATCCCCTTCCCCACTGGTAGATATGAACAGCCATGTTCCTGCTCAAATCCTCACTTCCTTTTCATCTGCTGCAGTAGCAGCATTGAAAGGAAAGGTTAGCTGTGCACTTTGGTTTAGATCATTAGGATTCTTGACTTGGACTGGTTACTCTTTCTTGGCTTTCTTCTGCAATGTGGCTCAGTAACTTTGATTTGGACTGTTTCTTGGCTTTTCTCTTGGCTTTTCCTCTCATAGATAGTCTATCTACCGATTCTCTGTTGGCCACGCCATCTGGATCTTTTTAAAAGTGTTTTAGTTGTGAAGCAAAGATCCCAAATATCAATGGCCACCCCTGTTGCCTTTTGTTCCTTGGAGAAAATCACACTATCAGGTCTGCTCATTCCATAAGGTGATGATTCCACAGGCCTTACAGTGTGATGCTCTTTGTGCCTGAAGGCACACGTTTACAAATGGACCTTGACTTGTCTGGATGCTCCTTCAACATCCAGTAGATCTTTGGTTCTTCATGCTTCTTCAGTGCTGACTCCTACTTTCTCTGCCTCACAAGTTGCATCCAAGCAACCCTCTACCAAGGCTCCTGCAACTGAAAGTGCCTGCTGTTGGTACTGACAGGTTAAAAGGTGAGGCTTCCCATACCAGAGTTTCTTTGACAGTGGGACTCTGTTTTCAAGGCTGCTTCTCAGCATGCTGAATGCAGGCACTATAACAAGAAAAAGAGGTCCCAAAGATTTTTCCCAACCTCTGTTGCCATCCATGGTTGTGTCTACAGTCGCATCAGGACCAGCATTGCCAGATTACTTTCCAACTCGTTCTTTTCCGTCTCAAAGTCTTCAACCCTCAACTCCACACCACTCTCCGGAGATTGGCCAAGCATCAGCCATGTCAGATGATGGGATGGCTGACTCTCTCTCTTGTGGCCTCGGCATTCTCTGGGTTTCCAGCTCAATCTGAGCCACGATCATCACCTGCTGGAACTTGTCCTTCCAGGGATGCCCCTCTAACCAGCTTTCCCTCCTGCTTGGTGTAGGCCAACATCTCGACATTCACCTTGAGATCCAAGTCTTAAAAAAAGAAGCCTTCAAAGAGCAAGTGTTACCTTAGATTTTTTTCCCAGGCCTCCTTCCTTCCAACCTCCCTTTTGGTGACAGATTCCATCCTTACTGACACATTTGGTCTACCATCACACCAATTCTTGGATTCTTGACATCATCAATAGGGGCTACACAACTGAATTCACTGAACATCCACCTACTGGCATAATTCACATTACTGCTCCTTCTATCCTTCTGGTAGAGGAGATAACCTTTTCCAGAAGGGAATCATCAAACCCGTACCACCATCCTCTGTCCCAGGCAGTGGGGTGGGGGTTCTCCTGCTGCTTCATCATTCAGAAGAAGGATGGTGGACTTCACTCCATGCTGGATCTGAGAGACATGAATTTGCCATCCCAGGCATCCCAGGCGCTTCCTTATGGTCACTTTGAGCTCTGTCCTTCCGTTGCTGAAAGAAGGAGACTGGTTTGCAACCTTGAGTCTCAAAGATGCTTATTTTCACATTGGGATCCAACCATCGCATCAGCACTACCTCTGCTTCATTGTATGAAGGAAGGCCTACTGCCCAACATGTCTTTTAAAAAGTATATGGCAGTTGTGGTGGCCTGGTTACACCAACAGGCTGTCATCATCTTTTCATACATAGATGATTGTCTCCTTGTTGCATGTTCCAGGTCTTGCCTCCTTTCAGATATAGATCTCACCCTTCAGCTTCTCAGCTACCTAGTTCTCCTCACCAACTTTGACAGGTCTCACTTGCAGCTGTCCCGTACCATCCAGTTCATCAGAGCAGTATTTCACTCTCTGAATGTGAAGTATTCCTTCTTCAGGATCAATTTCACACTGAATTGTGCTGTTCTTTGCTGCTGCTGTTCCAGGCAAATGCCACCCAAGTTTGTTAAAGTTCTCCTTGGCCTTATGGCCTCCATGACCTTTGTGAACCCAAATGCTTGCCTTCAAATGTGACTGCTTCAAGTCTGGTTCCTCTCCACTTTGCCTTGTATGCGACTGACAATTTGATTCGCCTTGTATGCGACTGACAATTCCAGTTCATCATTCTCTGGAATGATGGCTCCATACCAAAAATCTCCTATGTAGAATGCCCCTTCTTTTGTGTCAACCCACATAGTCTTTCACAATGGACGCATCCATGGTCAGCTGGGGTGCCCACATGGACAGTCTCTCTGTCAAGGGGCAATGAATGGATTGCAAATCCGAGCTCCACATCAACACGCTTGAAATGTTGGTAGTGGAGAAAGCTCTCCATGTTTTTGAGTCTGCCAAGGCATCAAGCAGTTCAAGTAATATCTAACAACACCACAGTCATCCATTACTTGAACACCCAAGGGGGCAGACAGTCAAAGATTCATCTACACCTCACTCTTCAATTCTGGGACTGGTGCATGGACAGAAATAGCCTACTTTCAGTAATTCATCTTCCAAGAGGTGAGAACACCTTGGTGGATACTCTCAGCAGATCATTGGTGTCCTGTCATGAATGGAAGCTCCATCCCTATGTCCTCCAATCTGTATTCAGCATTTGAGGGGCACCAGAAGTCAATCTCTTCACATCACCTTAGAGCACACAGTGCACCATGTTTTGCTCAAGGATTCAGAGGGGACAGGGGTCACTAGATAATGCCTTCTTGTATCATTGGGGGAGCATCACCATATATGCTTCTCTCCCGTTCCCTCTCATCATGAGAGTCCTCTCCAAGCTGTCAAACGACAGAGTGAACTGCATTCTGGTGACTCTGTGGTGGCTGAGGCAGCCATGGTTCGCCCATCTTCTCAACCTGTCTTGTGGTGTTTATCACAAGTTTCCATCAAGACTAGATCTCCTGACTCTTCAAGACAGTTGGGTTTGGCATCCCAACGTGGACACTCTCAAAAGCTGATGACATGCAGAAGTTATCCTCAGATTCCCTTTTTGACACCACTGTGTTGAATCCTAGAAGCTGCTCTGAGGCCTACTACTCGAAAATACTACACCTACAAGTGGGACAAGTTTCTTTCTTTCTTGGCTGCTCAACATATACCTCTGGATGTGACCCGGATTCAGCATGTTTAGGCTTCCTTTCCTTTCCTTTCCTTTCCTTTCCTTTCCTTTCCTTTCCTTTCCGTTCCGTTCCGTTCCTTCTTTCTTTTGTCTGAGAAGGGCATCTCACTTTCATCTACCTGGCTGCTATATCCCATTGGTTCCAAATGCCAGGCAAGCTTTCCTGTTCCCAGTGCCCTTTAGTTAAATGTTTCTTTAAGGGCTACAAGAACCTGCACCCTCCAGTTTGGGCTTCCACAGCCCAATGGAGTCTGGACCTTGTCCTTTCACAGCTCTGTTTGAGCCAATGGTGACTTGTGACATCTACCTCCTGATGTGGAAGATGGCCTTGCTGCTTGCAATAACGTTGGCCAGGCAAGCTAGAGAGCTCTGTGCTCTCTGTATCAATGTTCCCTATCTACCTTTTCACAAAGACAAAGTTGTCCTCAGGCTGGACATTTCCTTTCTTCCCAAGATGGTCTCTGCTTTCCACATCATACTACCTGCATTCATGCTGAATCCATCCTCAGAATTCAAACAGACAGTTCACTGCCTTGATATTAGAAGAGCTTTAGCCTTCAACGTTAACAAGACAGCTGACATTCAACAGTCTCAAAGACTCTTTGATACTCTAAGCACAAGAAGGGACTACCAGTTTCTGTTCAGCATCCTTCCAAACAGATCTCCTCTGTGATTCACCTGGCTGATGAACTATCCAAGAAAGACCCTCCTGTCATTGTGCGCATTATTCCACAAGAGCTGGGGCTCTCTCTTCCGCCTTTCTGAAGGGTGTTCCCTCGGAGGACATTTGCAGGCCAGCTACCTGGTCTCAGTCCTTGACCTTTATTACACATTACAGACAGAACTCGAGACTGAGGGCTGATGCTGTCTTTGGAAGAGCAGTGTTGTATTCCTGTATTGCATGACTCACACACCACGTGGGTTAGTAGCTTACTGGTGTCCCATCTGTGTGAGTCACAGAGACCACAAAGAAGAGGAACAGGTTGTGCACCTGTAACTGTGATTCTTTGAGTGGTCATTTGTGAACTCACACAGCACCTGCCCTTCTTCCTCAACTCTGTCATACTTAATATCCTTAGCTCCTGGGCTGCTGCTTTGGTGGCTATGGAACTGAGGATTTGAGTAGCAATGTGGCTGGTCATATGTACCAGTGGAGAAGGGGCTACCACCAAAATGCTTGCATAACAGCTCTAGAAGTTTCCAAATTATGCACTGCGCAGGCACAGTTAACCCCTTTGTGTGAGTTCACAGGTGACCACTCAAAGAACCACAGTTACAGGTAAGCAACCTGTTCTTCTGGTGTGGTTGCAAGGTGAAACTCCTAAACCAAGCCTCACCCATTGCATTTTGGGTGTGCAGATTCCTGTGATTTTTCCAAAGAGTGAAAGTTGTGACTGCATTATTTATGGTGCCATTTATACACAAATAGGGGAACATATTGGTCTTGCAGTCCTATGCTAATGTTAACGTTTTCCTACAAATGGATTTAAAGGGGAGTCTACAGCATCAAACTGGAGAAGCAATGATTTCTCAGGATGCTTGATTCAGTTTACTGAGTCATGTATCAGGATGGTGTTTTCCTGTCCCATTACAACTATTAATTAACTCACCAATGCTAGCACCGTATACTATAGCAAGTAAACGTCTTGCATTTTGTACACTTTTAATTTCCCGTTTGTCACAGACTACTCCTTGCTTAGTATGACATCAGACACTGCTCTCTCCTTTCTGCCCCCTCTACACATGTGTTTCCATATTGGTAACCTGAGGATTACACTTTCATAGGATTGCCCTAAATCAAAGCCAGTCTGAAGGCAGTTAATTCTTCTCACATGTCTTCACTATTTCTGGCATATTTACATCAAGGGGTCGTTCCTCTCCATTTTATTTCTGTTCCAGTTTTCACACTGGCCCACATTTTGTGTTGTCTTAATCTAATTCATTATTTTACTTCGAAGCAAGGGACATTTCTTTTTAATTATGTATTTAAAAGCTGGCGTAGCTGAGTTCCAGTCAGTGTGCTTTAAGATTTCCGTCGCCTTTCCCATGAATCACGCTTAGGTAGGGGGAGAACTATAGCACCGCTTATGCTCGACGGGCGCTCCGCTGAAGAACTGCTCCTCCGGTGACGCCTCTTCCGGCTTTGAGGACGGGGCGAGGAGGCGAAAGGGTTAACGCCACCAGGCTGAGGAAGGCCAGAGCGTCTTCTCTACCGCAAAGCCCCCGTTACCATGGAGAAGAGGAAGGCTAGAACGCCACAACCGGAATTTCCTAACCCTCCTTCACAAGCGGAAGTTCGCGGTACAAAATACCGGCGACTCTACGTTCCCGTGTCTCTCTTGCTGGGGCGCGACTGTGACGTCAGGCGGCAGAGGGCTCGGCGATTGCTTCCTTTTCCGGTGCCCTTGTTCTTAGGTTGGAGACGAGGAGGTGAACGGAGAAGCGGTCAAGATGCTTCGAAGCCTGTTGGTAGGGAGGGGAGCGGAAAGGAGCGCGCTTAACCCGGGGCGGCATTGCGGGGGGGGGGAGAAAAGCAGGGTCGCCAGGGTTAGAACTGGAGAGGGCGCCTCCTGAGCCGTGGACGGTTGCGCGGAAGAGGGAATTGCAGCGGGCGTTGCTTGTTGCAGGGTTGCACGCTAAGCAGACCGTGCTGGAATACCCTCCCCTGCGCAGCTGTTAAGGGCGCGGGGGCCCTCCCCGGTTCGCATTCTGGCAGCTCCAGCGCGGAGACGTGAGGTACAGAAATTGTGGATGGCTGAAGGCGTCTCGTAGGGGTCTTGGGGGCTTATATCGGGAGGGGAAATGAGATCCGGGTAAGCCCAACTGGGGGACTTTGGGGAAATCACACTCTTAGAGCAAGGCGGTGGCAAACCCCCTCTCAACGAATCCTGCCCAAGAAAACCCTGCGATAGCGCTCCCGTAATTCGGAAACGACTGAAGTCATACAATAACAGCAACGAGTTCCGCCCTGTTCTTAGTAAGGCGCGTTTCCTAAGGCTTGAGAAATCAGAGGGCCTTTCCGCACAACACTCGCCGTTTCCGCACTAGACTTTCATAGCGCTATGATTCCACTTGAAACATCCTGTGGAATCCTGGGGTTTGCCGGCTGGCCTCTCCCGAAACTGCAAACCCCAGGATTCCGTAGGATGTTTCAAGTGGAATCATAGTGCTATGAAAGTCTAGTGCGGAAATGGCCACTGTTATAGTGCTATTATTCCACTTTCAACATCCTGTGAAATCCAGGGGTTTGCAGTTTAGGGAGGGGCCTTTAGAATTCTCAGCCAGAGAGCTCTTTGGCCTCAGTAAACTACAAACCCCAGAACTCCACAGGATGTTGAAAGTGGAATAATAACACTATAACAATGTAATGCGGAAAGGCCCAATGACTTTAAAGCAGTTTACTTCTTCAGATTCATTTTAGAAATGGATTGAGATCCTCAAAAAACTCTGAAAGACCATGAAATGAATCAGTCTCTGAGGTGCCACTAGACTCCCTCCCTCTTTTTCAGCCTATGTGATGCATGAGTTAAGGACTAGACTGCAGAAGTTTAGGAAGTATTATAGAATCTGGTCGTTCAATGTGTAATGTAACTGTGAAGGTTGGTACCTGCATCCACTCATTTTCTTCTCTCGCTCTCCATGTTCCCTACCGATTTCATTTGTGTGTCCTTTTAAAGAATGTAAACCTGAGGGTTGAGCCCGTATCCTTTCAGAGGCAGTTTGAAGGCAAGTTATTATTGTTCAGATGAGCTTGCCATTTTATGAATGGGATGGTGAAGAAAATTGCCAAAGTAGCCTTGCAGAAACATAATACATGACTCCCTAGAGAAGATGAACTGTCCTGCAAACAAATGTATGCAGTATCAAAAGTGTGATGTGTTGGTAGTTGAGCTGAACTTAGCACTATCTGGCTACAAGCATTTTTTGTGAGCCTTCCTGCTTCTGCTGGCAGGTTTTGCAGATTTCTCTTATTTCTGTTCGTGCCATGCTTGCCACCTTTCCCTTATTTAAGGCTTGGTTCCTCATTTATTATTAAAACATATTCAGTTTCAAAAGTCCAATTTATAAGACTTCTCTGGCTCCATAAGGTATTAAGTTAGAATACTTCTAATGTTTTGGAATGTGTAGTGTGATGTGTGATGCTTTCCCCACAGTCTTGGAAAGTGTTTCTTATTTTAGAGATTTTGTATGGCAACCTACATTACATACTCTATGAGGCCACCACTTAACTGGTGTGGAGAGTCCAAATGGATGGTATTATTAGTAGTAGTAATGTTTATTTGTGTAGCATCATCCATGTACATGATGTTTTACAAGAAAACCAAAATCAGTGGGCCCTGCCAAAGGTGTACAATCTAAAGTGTACACACACACACACACACACACAAAGAGAGAAGGAAGGAATATAATATAAAGCAAACTGACAAATGCACATAATCAGAATATGAAAGATTATAAAAGAATATTAAACAAACTAAACATAAACTAAAACTAAACTAAAATTAAACTAAGTTTGGAAAACAAAAATTTTAAATTGAAAGGGTCTACTCCAGTTGGGACTAACCAACAAGATGACAACCTGTGTGTGTGTGTTTGTGTGTGTGTGGCCTGCTTCACATTGTGTTTTATATCCCTGCTTGTCAGTCAGAAAGGCTCAGAGTGGCCATAGCTTCAAAATCATATTCATTAGCCTCCCTTTTTCAACGGCTTGTAATTTGATAAACATTCAGTTACAGCACATAATCTTCAGATCTAGAGCACCTTACAAAGGAAAAAGTGGTGAAAAACTGATTACTTTTTTAAAAAATAAAAGGTATATGAGAAATTAGCCAAAGCCTAATTAAAATGTAGGAAGTGTTGTCCTCACCTGGGGAATGAACTGGGACCTGATAGTGGTGCAGTGTAAGAAACAGAAGTTAGGCTGCAGAGCCAAAACATGTACAATAAGGATAATTTGTAATAGCATAATCACCAATTATTGGTGTCTTTCTAGTTGTAATGATTTAGAGAAACCTCAGTGTAACCAGAGCTGTACGTAGACTCAGCCCAAACATATCTTTAATTACTTGGATAACAGTCAAGTGTCTTGTGGTTGCAGACAGTCTTGATAAGAGTAAACTCGGTGAATCAGTGAGATTTACCTATATGTTGACTTGACATTCAACAATTGATTGAAAGGGTCTACTCTAGTTGGGACTAACCAACAAGATGACAACCAGTGCCTATGTATGGCCCGTTTCACATTGTTTGTATTTTAAATCCCTGCTTGTCAGTCAGGCTCAGAGTGGCTTGCAGACAAAAACTGCAAGACTCTTCCAGGTCTCCAGTTTATAGTCTAAAAGGGCACAGCTCTGAAGAGAAAAAAGGGAAGACGACAAAGGAAAAGGAAAACAAGAAAACATGCCAGTGCTTAATGAGCCCTATACGGGGAGAAATCATATTAATATCTGATTTAAATAAAGTTTTCCAGATGTTGCAACCAGTTGTAAAGTTTGTAATGGAGCTAGAACTCATTGGCTGTTTTATTATTACCAGTTGAAATGAAAATGTTCAAAGTGAGGAGAAATTCAAAACATCTGATCTTTCAGCTGAACTTATAGGTTGTCTCTCCTTTCTTTCTCTACAGCCTCATGAAATGGCTGCTGGATAGTACCTGGGGGAAATGTGAAACCTGATAAAACTGAGTTAACCAGTTTTGCTTTCCTTTTCTGTCCCGAGCTAGGCATTAATGTATAGACATGGCTAATGTCTGACCATGGTTAGATGATTAGTAGTTGCCTAATTATCTCCTGTGAGTGTTAACTCCTGTGGATTTTCTCCCTTTCCAATTTGAGAACAAATGAAAGTGTTCTTATTGACCATTAGTGTTCACTTTTGCCACATCTCCAAGAAAGTATGAAGAGGAATGCACCTTACATTGTGTTTCTGTTGCAGGCTCTTCGACAGTTTCCCCAAAAAACCATAAGCGCTGCTTCCCGCAGGCAGATAACAAACAAGGTTCCAGAACACCAGAAACTTTTCCAGGTATTCGATGCATTTCTACCTTGAGAGCAAATGAGAATGTGAATTTAAAACTTCCTCTTCCTAAAGAGAAGTGAGCTAAATGTAAATATTTAACAGCATGAATATTGCTTAAAACGAAGGCTACTCTGCTCAGCTCAGAGTTTTAAGACTGCACAGTCTGATTGCTATGATGATAGCTCATTATCTCAGTTAACTATTTTAAAATCCAACTGAGTATCCACATGAATTGTGTGGATCTATAAATGCAGAGTTGTGTGAATGAATCATCAATGTGTAGTAAGGACAAATTAGGCCCTCAGATGCTGGCAGTACATAAAGAAGCCTTCTGAGTTACTTTATAACAGTGCTGTACAGGTATGTTGCTCCTAGAATTCAAGACTGAGTTCATGCAGTGGGTTGTGTGGACAGGTGTACTGTTTGTATTGAGTCATTTCGTAGCGCTGTATTGAGTGCTAGAGGACTCAAAACAGTAAAATAATCGTATTCTAGAACTTCATTTCAAGTATTGGTGGAAATATCTTGAATAGTTTGTTTAGCCATCAGGGTAACCTAGAGTATGACCTAGTAAAGCCAGAGTATGAATAATAATTTATGCTGCTTACAAAAACTAAGGTTGCAGACTAAGTCTACTCTCTCTCAGAATCTTAATGAAACACCATACAGACCTTTCTTCCTGCATGGCAAATCAGTGGGCTTGGTGGTAGATTTTGCCATGTAATGTGTGCAGGATTTTCTCCCAAAACACATTTGCTAAGGTAAGCTGCCTCTGAGCGTGTTCAGATTTCTTTTCTGAATTGGAATTCAGAATTGGTGGAATTAAACTTTCTAAAATGACTTAATGGCAAGGAATCTGTCTGTAGGATGTGCATAAGTGGGTATGAGTTTACAGTATGGATAGTGAGTGTGGTCACCAGTCAATATATACTACAGTTCCCATGAGCTCTCATTATTTACTGTGCTGGCAGTCCATCCTTTAGAGGCCCATATGTATGTGATAATGTGCTTCACTATCTGTAAACTGACAGCAAGGGTTCAGCACAGAGTGTATTCTGTACCATTTACACAGAGAACCGATTCAGCTTTCTGACATTGTAATTGTCATTGGATAGGTTTTAATTGTTTATCCAACCTTACCTAAAGAGTTAGCTTGGACTAACTTTTGAAATTTTTTTGTCTTTCTCTGGTATTAGGAAGATAATGGCATTCCAGTGTACCTAAAAGGTGGAGTAATGGATACATTACTGTATCGACTCACCATGAGCCTCTCTGTTGTTGGTAAGGTTTAAGGAAGTTGGAATTGGCGTATCACTTCTCTCTGATAATTTGTTAATTTTTGTGCAATCTACAACGGTAACATAGAAATTGTTTCACTTCTAGCTGTGCAAATACAGCTTAAGTTGTGTGTCATGTCAACAGTGTTTATCCTTTGAGAATTTCATGGGACTTGGTGCTCGTGCATGGAAACCTATACCACAATAAGCGAACATTCAATACCATATGTGGTCCTGTAACATAGAGAACACATACGCACGTTCTTCAAATCTGTTCTTAAGATTTCTCTCAGAAAAAGTGATAAAAGTATCAGTTTGTCTGGACTATGTTAATAACGGTGTTTTGCAAGTGTCTTATTCTCTATTTTCTCTTATGGACAACAGTTTGGGCTATAAAATTTCTATTACAACAGAACTTAAGGCCTTATTTTATCCAGTAGGTAAAAATGGATAA
Source organism: Cyclura pinguis (assembly GCA_030412105.1). Taxonomy (NCBI): domain Eukaryota; kingdom Metazoa; phylum Chordata; class Lepidosauria; order Squamata; family Iguanidae; genus Cyclura; species Cyclura pinguis. The sequence goes on from CM059599.1 coordinate 129,725,395, forward strand.
GAGTTTAGCTTTCCATTCAAGTGTGACCTGATTTATGCATTTGGTTGGATTGCTGAAAACTTTGACAGAGCTCATTTCTTTAAATTTATTTTCTGAATCTTAGGTAGAAATTCTTGAGTAGAAGCTTAATTTTTTTAAAAAAGTAACTGCTAGGCACGGTAAGAGAGCCAACATGATGTAGTAGTTTGAGCTTTGGACTATAGCTCTAGAGGCAAGGGTACGAATCCTCACTCAGTCATGGAACCCACTTAGTAACCTTGGGCAAGTCACACACAGCTTTAGAAGAAGTCAGAGGCAACTCCCCTTTGAATAACTCTTGCCTAGAAAACTCTATGATAGGTTTGCCTTAGGGTTGCCATAAGATGGAAATAATTTGAAGCACACAACAGCAACAAACAAGACAAAGTTGACACAATTTAAGAGATTAGCATTTTGTAGATAGTAACTGAGTGTACATTTGTACTGTACAAATTGAACTTCTTATACCTTTATGAAATTTCCTAGAATTCTATTCATTTCATTTGCTGATCTTTAAAATGGGAAAATGCTGAGATTAAGGGTACCTCTCCAGCTTCTTCTAACTTGATGAACTGAAAGGAATTGGAATTTACTGTATATACTTCTGTATCAGTCATTTTTTTTTTTTTTTTTACCAAAAATCACCACCAGACCCCAGACCTAGGCTGACTTATCCACAATTCAGTACAGGAAACAGATGATGTTGTCTGAATAAGCTCTGTGTTCTCCACCATTTTGGGCACTTGAGGTGGAATGGAGCAGTGGTGACCATTTTTAATAAGGGCTTACTGTAAGCCTGGTGAGTCTTCACAGTCTCTTTGCAAGCCTTTAGGTGATTCTTATATAGTAATCCCTTATTAAAAATGGCTACTATTGCATAACTCAAGCTCAAGCACCTGAAAAAATGAGTGTGCTGCATGCTTCAGGCTCCCCCACATTGCTGCTGACCACCACTTGGGCAGAAAAAGGAGGTGGGGAAGGAAAGAGGGCTGCCTTTATTTCTCTGGTTTGAGCAAGGGATGGGTAGTGGGGTGGAAGCATTGCTTCTGTGCCTTGGCACACCAAGAGGGGCTGCGTACTTATGCCTCTTGTCATGCCTCTGTACTGGTGGAGGCAAGCTGCTTTCTTTGCTTTCTCCCCCATCTGTATTTAGATAGATGTAGAGTCAGTGGCGTGTGGTGGTTTGAGTGTTGGGACTATGACCCTGGAAACTAGGGTTTGGTTCCCTGCTTGGCTATGGAAATCTCCTGGGTGACGAGTGCATCACACTCTCTCAGCCCCCAGAAAACCCTGTAATAGGCTCAGCTTAAGGTCGCCATAAGTCGGAAATGACTTGAAGGCATACAGCAGAGGACATTTTAACATGAACAGTACGATTTACACCTCCTCATTTGTAACCCCTCAAATAAACATCCTGTTTAGCTGTTTCTAAGTTTGTTCTTTCTATGCATTTTTAAAGTAGAGGAAAAGATTTGTTTGTTGCCAGCCCCTAATTTTTACCCTCAACTAATCCATGGGTCATAGCAAAATTCATAATTTTGGTCCCAAAACCTGCCCTTGACTTCCGCATGAGGTTGACTTATACATGAGTATATACAGGATCTTATTGACAGAGGAAGTGGACTTCATGTGTACCTCTCTGTAGGAGAGTTTATGCAAATAAGAACCTGTAGCTTGTTAAAGCATGTACACTTGATCTGCCCTAATATTTTGTCTCTTATGTTTTAGGAGCAGGCTACGTCCTTTATGAACTCTTCATGGCTGCTATGCCCAAGAAAAACAAATGACTCCATTTTACAGGATATGTCCTGGAATAGCATCTCTCTGTCCCATTCCATTACTCTCTTCAGGGACCTACTTTGTCCTTGCCATAAATGACTATATGTTTGGGATCAATATTTATTGAGTTGAAATGTTATACACTGCAACCAATAAAGTAATTCATCATTTTTGTCTGGTCTGAAAATATGCAGGTTATATTCAGATCTATTAAAAGATATTTGCTGAATTTAAGTGTTTTCAAAGTCTTCAGCTCCTTTCCAAGGATGAGAAATAAGTTCAGTTATATTCTGTAGCATGAATATGTCCTTCTAATTGTCTTAAGTTTCAAAAATTGTCAAATGGAATAAGAAAATATCCTTCTAGAAGAATACGTTTCTCAGTGTAATATAAAATGCTGTTGCATTTTTTCCTGGCTCCTCATAGCTTAGCAAGTAGAACCTTATTTAAACATTAACATCACATTTTTTATCTGACATTGAAAGAAAGGGTGAATGTTTCCGTCTTACGGGTCTGTTACCCTGTGTACTGGGGGTCCTGGGAGGGACACCAAAATGTGCTCAACTAAAGGTGGGGAAAATTAGCTCAGAGCACTGCTTAGCGTTACAAGAGGCAGGGTAACTTAGCGAGATCTTGAACCCTATGTCTACGGGGTCGGGTCGAGTCAAGTGGCACACAGAAGTTGAAGCAAAAAATGATGTTTATTAAACACAAGCAAAACAGTGTATGTGACACATTCACACAAGATAACTAAAGAAATAAAGGTTGGAGTGGTATAGAGGGATTTTTAGAGGAGTTGCTGGTTTGGGTGATACTTCACCTGCCCTGAAGCCTGGAAAAATGGAGAGCGAGGCTTGGGTGCCATGTAGCTCAGGACGTGGAGCTGAGGGGAGGCTCGCCAAGCAAAGCGGCAGCAAGGGGGGATGAAACTCGGGAGCGTTCCGAGGGAGGTCTCGGAATCAAGGGTTTTTATAAGGAGAATGTGACTGCAGGCGATGCCGTACTTGGGGGAAAACAATTGATTTGGAGTTGGAGACAAAGCCTCCGAAAGGTCAGAATCTGAATGATTGAGTTATCGTAGCGGTTCTCAATAGAGTAGCCAGTATGCAAACGTAGAGTACTTGGGTATTGTATAGTTAACCCATCAAGCTGCCAGCGCGGGGCAGAGGCTCTTTTGTAAGCTGTGTGCATACCTAATTAGAGTACTTGCCTGGAGGTCTCCTAAAGCAGTGAGTCAGCTATTTTCTGGCCTGCCTGTATTGTCCAGGAATATTACAGCGATTAACGGCCGAGCTTGTTTACGTGCTTGTCCGGTGGCCTCACAAGCACGTGGAGAGGAATAGAGAAGTGCAGCCGAAGTGTGATATCAAAAGGATATCTTTTAATATCCCCAAAGCTCGTGCTAGCCAGGGCAGTAACAGGTCATAAAGTCTCATGTAGCTTGTAGTCTATTTGTGCCTTTCTTAGGCTTTTCCAACAGGTGGAGCTCTCACTGCTGCCATCTGCTATCCTGAACTAGTTGTGTAATCAACAATGAATGTTTCTGATTTCTTAAATTAGTCCACTTTATATATGACAACTTTAAATTATAATTGGTCCTCCACATTTACAGGTTTCACTTTCATGGATTTGATTATTTGCAAGTTTCTTCAACCCCTGCCCCCCGCTACCTCAAGTGATCCTTTCCTGGGAAAGCCTTTCCTCTAGGCATCTCTGATCAGGCTGCACAGCCCTTTAAAACCCAATTCTGGCTGTCATCATCCTCTTCCTCTACCACCAGCTGCTGCCTACTCAGTTAAGGACAGCTCACAGCCTGATTTCTCAGCACTGCAAACCCTCTCCTGATGCCCCACACACATCCAAGGAAGGAAATGGGTGAGAGAGAGGAAATATAGGGACACCATGCCAACCCACCCCCTTTCCCTCTCCTTTCCCTGACCTGGTCTGGACTCTGAAGGCCTGTTCTCCCCAAATATTCTGAAGACTTATTCAATGAAGACATGTGTGCCTGTTCTTCCCCACTAACTAGCAAATGTGGAGGGCCAACTTAATTACATTTTAATTGACTTTGTGTTGAAAATCTGGACTTACAAGTTATCTGTTTGGCAGTTAGTTGGCTTACATCATTTGTAGCTAGTTGGCTTCTTGGATATTTGTAGGACAGAATAGCCCATGGTGAGGAATTGCAGCAAAGAACACAGTAGATAGTTCTCTAGTTAGTAACTTGGGCAAAGTATGTTCTTTCTTCCTTTAAGAGGAGCATTTAGTCATATTGATGAAATGGGACACTTGCATGTCATATAAATGCCTTCAGAAACACTTGAAGGAATGTAAACGTCATGATTTAAAGTAGTAATAAAATGAAGTGAAAACACATCTCCCTAGAGCTAGTTAAACTTAGCTTAGTTCTGTTGAAACCAGTAGGATTTAAGCAGGGGCTACATATGGATCAGCCACTGCAGAAGTGAAGCCGCTTTTGCCTTGAATGTTGTTCTGTCCTGCAGCTGCTCTGAAATAAACAGGAACTCTCCAAGCTGGGTGCCAGCCAAGCTCTCCTTCAACCTGGAGGAGCAGTGGGAAAACTTGCTGTTCCTGGGTTTAAGATGTTGCTAATGTGTCTCAGTGATTTTGATCTTACTCTGACACCAAGCCATAGGCTAAATCCAATATCAGTTGTGCCTAGAGCAGACTCAGTGGAATGAATAGATATTATTAGTTACAACTAATTTAGGTCCGTTGACTTTAGTGTGTTTCCTTTGGATAAGAGTAATATTGGGGTTATCCTACTGACAGAAGCTGTGCCAGCAGTTCACCATTTGGAAAGGAAAAAAAAATTCTGTCCATGCATTTCTGTAAAGCACACCTTTATTTTCTGAGATGACTCATAACTCTGAGCCAGTTCTGGGACAACATTCAGTTTAGTCTCATGTGTGCGCATAGGTAAGCAAAAATGAGCCCCAATATATCCAGTAGGGCTGACTATCCTGTAAGGGTTCTGCAGAAAATAGATGGTGTTTATTTAGTTCTTTGACTGTGTGGAAGGTACGGACAGAAGTAGGTAGCATGATGAAGCCATCTTCCCTGTGTAGCAAGCAGCTGAAATACTGCCACCTGATGTAGGCTAGGTCTGGAGGAAGGAACTGGTAAAACTCACCCCTGAATATTAATTACTGAAGAAAACCTTAGGAAATTCATGGGGTTGCCATAAATTGACAGCACACACATGCTCATGCTGGTGCTGTTTAATGATGGTGCCTCTTACGTTTTTTCCAAAATACAGTGTAAGCTTAACTTTTAGTGAAGGCTGTGAAAGCAGAGGAATCTGGTCTTATTTAAACCTCCCATCTGCAGATTATGGCAAAAAAGGCTTTTAATTAAACTATAATGTGAAGGTTGTTATTTTTCTCTTATAATTTAATTGACAAAAGTGTTTTGTATTTTTCTATTGTTCCAGCTGCTTTGACACTGCTGTTAAATCCCATAAAGTTTGACATGTATAGGAAAAATTGAACCCCCACCTATATTGAGTCAGGCACCTGGAATTAAGCACGAACACATCACTGGCAGTGGAATCAGACAGCAAAGTATTAATTGAGTTGGGGAGATTCCTTTGTGACTCAGTTACAAAATCTGTCTCTTCTGTGTTACACATCCTTTCATGTATATGCTTGTACAGTGTTAAGTGTTTTCTGGAAAGTCTCCAGATACAATCATTTTCCTTCGTAGCTGTTCTGATATCTGTTTTTAGCCTTATATGTGAGCAATTCAGAATACAGGCTCCTGGAGAGAAGGAAGAAGAAAATCCTTCATTTGCTTTAAGAGTGTCAGGACAGACCTGATGGAGTAAACCCAAAGTCTCCTCCATTTTCCAACAGCAGTAAACCAGATACATCCTTAAGCCCACGTGGAGGCAAATACTTTCCTGTGCTGCTTGCCATCTCCCAAACTGGTGTTAAAAGTCATACTGTGTCTGAAATTGCAAGTTCCATTTAGCAATTATGTAACGTTGCCTAATCACCTTTTAATACTGTCAATTAGCTGTAGCAGTTTATCCCATAGCTTAATCTGCCACTAGTTAGTTTTGGGTTCAAGTATAACAGCAGGGAGAAATCTTGCTTTCTCTGTACCACGCATTAGCATATACTTTTTTCATGTTTCCCTTTAGTTACCCTTTTAAAAAGTGATTCTCAAGACAATTTTTCTAGTTTCTTTGACTTCTCTAAGTCTTTGAGCACTCCTAGTGTGTGAATGGACCAGTTGCCTCTCTAAGTTAATTTCCTGTATCTGATATAATTCTTAATTGTTTCTCTTAAAAGATTTTGCCACTGCTATGGTATTTTAAAATGGGTAAGGTTGTTTCAATCAATGCTTGTTTTTAAGATTTTGAAGTCTTAAAATATTTTACATAAATACTTCACAGACGATCTTGTATATGCTGCTTTGAATTCTGTAGGAGAAAGGCAGCATCCATACTATCCAATTATAGTGCTATTATTCCACTTTAACTGCCATGATTCTGTCCTATGGAATCCTGGGATTTGCAGTTTAGTGAGGGGCATTTAGAGTTCTCAGCCAGAAAGCGCCTTGGCAATCTACAAACCCCAGGATTCCATAGGATGTAGTGATGGCAGTTAAAGTGAATTAATGGCACTGTACTTGTGTAGTGTGAATGGGCCTCATGATATGAATTTTTGAAACTGATACAGAATACAATATTTGCTGCACCTGTAAGAGACAGTCTGGTGCCAGATGGTCATGGCTAAGTAAGCCCCACTGAGCACAGCTAGACTTACATTGGAATACATAGCTATAGGACTGCAACTCAACATCATGTTGACAGCATGCAGGGACTTTCTGCCCCTTCCCCCTGCACCCCTCTGAGATATCCAAAAACTAGCTTTGGAGAGTTTCCTTCCCTTTTTATTGTAGGACGGTGATGCATCAGCAGAACAATTCTTTAGATTCTCATCTAGGATAACATTGCACATCCCAGTGAAAGCTATGGAGTCAGATGTAGCCCGGCTTAACTTTTTTAAAATATTGCCTATGTCCTGTAAACTCTTGATAGTGGTTTTCCAATGAAATTACCAATGCTACTCCTGGATGCTATGGTGCGATCAATATTTATCATGTTACTTGCGCCTAGTAAATCAAAACAGAAAATTAAAGACTAAATCTCATGTTGGGCTGGCGATCAGGACAGAAGCGTCCTCCCCAATTCTTTAGATCTCCAGAACTCTTTTGGGGGGAGTGGAGGGCTTGCGGTAGGGGATGGGGGAGGAATTCACCACTTTCCTGCTTGTGCTAAATTCTACTCTTGTGCCAGCAGAACATGCCCACTGGATAATGCCCTAAGTGCCACAGAAACTTCGAACTGGCCTGAAATGTACTTTTGTTGAGGTTCTTAGGTTTGTCAGATTCTTTAGACATGTGATGTCATTTGTGTGTCTTGCACCACGACACTATGCTGGGTCTTGTCTCTATCATGTATGGAATTTTGTTTTTGGTTCAAATATTTGTGTTGCAATATAGTTTAGAATATTCACAGCTTTGGAATTCTGTGGTGGTTTTTTAAATTTTTTTATTTTGTTGCTGATGGAGCAAAACTGAACATATCAATGCTCAAAATGTTTCAGGGAGCTAAGAACCAGATAAAAAGAAATGATCAAGTAAGAACATGTTCTTTGTGTAAAATCACAGCAATGTTTTTCACATCTTATGTGTAAGAGGATCAGAGAAATGTCTAAAGGGAGGCATAGGTGTTTGAAGTTGGAAATATGAGTAAAGAATTATGGGTGGAACACCAAAGGTATAACAAACACACCCAGACAATGACTTTGATTGTCCAAACTACACAGCCAGGATATGTACTGTCTAGTTTCTGTGTTTGCTGGCATATAAGACTCATTTTTCCCCAAAAAAATACTGTTTGAAAATGGGGTGCATCTTATATGCTGGTATGTCTTATATGCCAGGAAATGGTATTTGCTGGCATATATATAAATGGGGTGCATCTTATACTTAGGTGCATCTTATATGTAGGTGCCAGCAAATACTTGCATAGGTACTTTCACTTACAAAACAAATCTATTAATGTACTTTTGTACTATACAGGATATAGAAATCTAGCATTATTTTAAATTTAAATGAACTCAGAATCATTTTTAAAGATTAAATTCATTTTAACTTTTAAGTGTGGCAATAAAAAAAATGGAAAAATACATACTTGCAGATGTTTAAGTAAAATGGGAAGTCTCCTACGACCGCCATCTCCACTGCATAGTGTTATAGAAACATTAGGAAGATGAACCCATATAATCTTGGCATCAGCATGACAATTCTTCTGTAGTTGGTTTTATTTAGATACATAGCCTACTCTATTCTAAAGGCTCAAGGTGAGTAATAAAGGCAAAAATCAGTGACACACTGGAGGACTTTATTAAATTCAATTATTATTTAATTCAAAATTAACCCTGTCCTAATCCTAAAGTCCAAAGCCCAGATTTAATAGGCAAATACATTACAGTTGGCCCTCCATGTTTGCCAGGGTTAGGGGCACAGGACACTTGCAAAAGTGGGAAAATTGCAAGTATTAAAATGTGGGAGGAGAGGTCGAGGCATGGTCAGGAGAAAGGGCACCCAGGATCCAAAGCAGACCAAGGGAAGAAGAGGGAAGGGAGGAGTCAGCATGGTGGTCCTATACTACCTCTCTCTTGCCCATCTTCCTTGGGTGTGGGGGGCATGAGGTTTGTGATTCTGAGAAATCAGGCCGTGAACCGTCCTTAGCTGGTTGGGAAGCAGCTGATGAAGAAGGAGGAGGAGCATAGACAAGTTTTTAAAGGGCTGCACAACCTGATTGGAGCCAGGAGGGAAGGTTCCCCTGGAAAATAAGCACCTGAGATGGGGACAGGGGTTGAAGAAAACTGCAAATAATCAAATCTGTGAAAAGTCAAACTTGCAAATGTGGAGGGCTGACTGTACTTTTGAAATGTGCCATAACTAGGAGATCCTGTCAAGCTGAGCTATGTACAGAAATTACTAGCTTCTTGCATGTCTGTGATACAGCTCTTTCTTCCAGAAGCTTCTTTCATCCAGCCAGCACTACAGTGCATACAATCATTGGCATGTTAATAATAATAATAACATTTATTTCTATCCCGCCTCTCCAGACGGATCGAGGCGGCGAACAACAATAATGTATTAATTACATTAAAAACATTAAAAAACATACCCAATCCTCCCCACCCACCAACCCAGCTAAAACCAATCCCCTAAAACCCACAACAATTAACAAGTAATTAACTATTGAAAGAACAACAAGACAATTGGTGGGAGGCGGTGGAAGTACTAGTCTTGGAAGGCCTGTCGGAAGAGATCAGTCTTGACTGCTTTTTTAAAGCAGTCAAGACTGGTAATATGCCAGGTCTCCTCCGGCAGGCCATTCCATAACTTAACAACGCAGCTGGGCAACCTCTTGCCTCTGTAAGGGCAATGGATTGGTCAGAACCACAAACTAACATTTATACCAAATAAGAGGGGTTTTGGTTTTTATTTTTTAACAAAAATGCATTGTTATAGAAAGCAGAAGTATAGCCAAAAGTAATGCAAATACACGTGACTCACAAGACAAATTTTATGGAATCTATATATAGTTTATGAATATTATGGCTGGTATCCAATGAACCACTTAAGCCTTCAGCAGAATATTTTCCATTTCTTTCTGAGGAGTTGAATGCTTCCTGCTCCCCAATGCCATATAATGAACTGTTTTTGAAACTCTCTTCAGTTCCAAAAGGTATTTGCCACGTCCAAGGGTAGGGGGTCAGGATTTCACATTGAAAGTGTATTTGAGCTTATTACTCCATAGTTCTTTGGATTTTGGCCTAATAATACTTTTTGATGAAATTTACTATCCAAAGTAAGAGTGGCAAGTTCACTGGGTCCGAGGGGCTAATAAATACCCTCATCCATGAGCTGCTCCATGCCATACCACTTCTGCCCAACAAAAAGTGTGTGTAAATTGACTTCTGATTTCAAAACACCCTCATTTAAAAACCATAATGAGGAAGAGCAGTGGCACATGCCATGTTTTTAAGGGACAGTCATACTTCCTGAAGGCTTTTCAGATTTTTCTTATGAGGCATTGCTGGGGGTGGGGCAGTTCTCTAGGACTGCCAAACATGGGTGAGGATGCATGTAGTCCAGGAGATCCCAGGTGATTTGCGACTGGAGAGAGTGCATGAATTCCTATAAGGGCTCAACTAGCAGTCCTCATCTTTTTTGTGTTTATTCATGTTGTACCTTCCGTTGTGGTTGATCATTCCTGAGGAGGCTCAAATGCGCAGGAGTCTTGGTGATCCAATTTTGGCTGACCATTTCGGGGTGGTGATGGTAGTGTTGCACCGTCCCAGCTTAGTCTTTGGCTCACACCCTCCTTGCCTCTGTTTCGGAGCCCATGGGCTGCACCTCAGTCTAAAGGCTGAAATATAATGTTCATTTGGGCTGTTGTATTCTTCTACAAAACCTAAATGAACACTGTCCAGGTGGCTGTGGACACAGCAACAGCAACATTTATTTCCACATCCTTCCTCAACAGCCAGCTCCAAACCTTTGTTGAGGGTCTGAGTCCCAGAAACAGCAGACTAGGCAAGTGATGTGATCTGGCATAGCAAGGAGTGATTTCATTTTGACTTTGAACAAGATGCACAATATCTGTCCAGGCTGGGACCCAGGTCTGGGAGAAGCTGAGAAAACTCCAGGTGCATGTTCATGTGCTCTCTTGCTTACTGAGGCTACATTTTTACAAGGGTTCACCACTTTTTTTTTCACTCACATGATATGAGTTGACAGATTCTACCAACAGTACTTTTTGCTCTCTCAGAGACAGAAATTCAAAATTCAGAAGTTTGAAATGTCCCTTAAAACTTTGCTTTTGTTGTCATGGCTGTGGGTTGACACAGGTCTGCAACTTGTATAATACCCATAATTACACTGTTACTCTGGCTTCTGGGGGTCTTTGGGGGACACCTGGATTTTACAAAGGTTGGGGAAATTAGCAGAGCACTGCTTAGTGAAACGGAGGGCAGGGCAATGCAGTGAGATCTTTTATCCTATGTCTACAGGGTCAGACTGAGAAAGAGGGAAGTTGAGGGTCCTTTTAAATGGTCTTTTATTTGGTAGAATTGGCAAAATTTCCTCACACTCACACAAAGCATTCACTCGCACAAGCACACACAAGGACTACTGAGTCTGAAAATCTTAAGAGAGGGAAAGGTTGAAGGGATAAAAGCGAATATACTGCATCTGATCTTGAAGACTGCTGTTTCGGGAAAACACAAGGATAGATCAGCAGACAGAGAGTGAATGAGAGAGAGAGAGAGAGCAAGTGCTTCAAAACAGGACCCAATTATAGTGCAAAACATCCCTGGGGAGCCAGACCCTTTTCCTGGGAAAGGACAGAAACTGGATTATGCAGATGGACCTCAGCTTTGTAGTTCCCATGATTGTGATCGCTAACTTCATCCAGGAGACACTTAGTCTCTCAAGGTGTCAAAGTTGCAGTCAGCCCATTTGAAATGTATATACGCGCCTTTTTGAGGTCTTCCTCTGGATATGTGACTGGGGACTACTTAGTCAGATCTACACCAGTGGGGTTTCAGCCTTTTAGACCTGAATATCTATGTTTCCATCTGGCTAATCTCCAGTTCAATAAATATCAAATAATTCTCTTCCCTGAGATAGGGTCTGTCAGCAGGCAATAAATATCTTAGTCCCGTTATTAGCAGATGGTTATTATCTCACCGATAAAACCATGGGTTACAATACAGAAGGTGTATTGACTCTTGTTACATTTGTTGGCAAGAGTCCTCTAAATCTGAATCCAAAACTGTTTTATCGGTTTTATAGGACAAGGAAAATGCTTGATACAATTTAATCTCTGTGTTGAAGAATTCATCTACTGAGGACAGTCCAGCAGATGGTATCACAAGCTACCAAGAGATGAGAAGGTAAAACTCCCCAAAGAAATTAAGAAAGCTCTATAATACAAGAACATTCTAAAAACATCTAGCAGTTTATTGAAAACTAGAAATCCATCATGTTGCTATGCATTTCAATTTATAGTTATCTTTTTGCCATACTGTGTGAACAGTGCCAGACAGAATCATTCCAAAAGATTAAAGATGCACTTGTTGGTTTTGGTCTCATTTGGTGCTATCCTACACAATCTCTATGACAGAAAATTAACAGGTAATCTTCTAACAAGGCTAACTGGAAAGCCACTGTAAACGTTCAGTCTCTGATCAGTGTAGAAGTGATTCAAAATTTAATAATTTTCCTAATAAAAAGATTAAACAGCTCTCACTGGGAAGAGGGAGAGGAACATCCTTACAAATATAGAACAGTCATTAATCTTACATGAACTGCCCAGTGGAACTTTGTTTATATAAACTTCAAAGATGTTGCTTTTCTGTATTTAGATGTTAAGTTATTCTGTAACAGATGTGCATCGCCTTCATTTTATACTCTCTCCTCTTTATAAAATTTCATTCACGTATATAAATACAGAAATAGTCAAGAGTTTTCTTCTTCTTCTTTTTCTTCCTGATTAAACTCTTGGCGGCACGTACTGTACATAGAAAATGAGCACTCAGTTCAGGCATAGTCAGGAATTTATGTGGCAGTCCAATGCATATCTACTTAGAAGTAAGACTGAATGAGTTCAATGGGGCTAACTCCTGTTACCCTGATATCTGGGGGTCCCGAGAGGGACGCCTAAATGCACTCTCAATTATATAAGTTGGGGAAATTAGCCAAGAGCACAGGCTAGCACTGCGAGAGGCAGGGTAACGTAGCGAGATCTTGAACCCTATGTTTACGGGGTCAGGCCGAGTCAAGGGGCACACAAAAGTTGAAATAATAAATGTTGTTTTATTAAAATACAATCAAACAGTGTATGCAGCACACTCACTCAGATAACTACAAAATAAAGGTTGGAGTGAGATAGAGGGATTTTTAGAGGAGTTGTTGGTTTGGGTAATACTCCACCTGTCCTGAAGCCCGGTTGGAAGCGGAGAAGCTGGGTAGCGTGGATCTCAGCACGTGGAGCTGAGGGGAAGGCTCGCTGGACAAAGCGACAGCAAGGCGGGATGGAAGCCGAGAGCAATCCGAGGAAGCTCTCAAAGTCAGGGGTTCTTATAGGGAAAATTGTGACTGCAGGCTAGGTCAGACTTGGGGAAAACAATGGATTTGGGGCTGGAGACAAAAGCCTCCGAAAGGTCAGAATTTGAATGATTGAGTTATAGCCAAATTGTCAATAGGGTAGCCAGTATGTAAACGCAGAGTGCTTGGCAGATGAGGATTCTTCTAATCAAGCTGCCTGCTCGGGGCAGGGAGTTCTTTGTAAGCAGCGTGCATACATAATAAAGTACTTGCCTTTGAAGCCTCCTGAAGCGGCGGGACAGCTATTTCTGGCCTGCCTGTATTGTGTTGGAATATTACGGCGATTATCGGCTGTGCCTGTCTGCGAGCTTGTCCTGGGGACCTCGCACGCACGTGGAGAGGAATGGGTAAAGGAGGCTGAATTATTGATAGCAAAAGATATCTTTATATCCCACAAGCTCGGGCCAGCCAGGACAGTAACACTCCCAAGTAATTGGGTACAGAACTGCCATTTCAATTTGTTTGAAAAAGTTACTTAAAAAAAAACAAAAACAGAAACCACCATGAATGTCTTCTACTTTCACAGAACACCAAGAGGAAACCATTCATTGTATGGATCAGACAAATAAAAACATCAGTTAGGACTGACACAAAAAGGAATTTCATAAAGTGGAAACTAGCAATGTGCCACTGCCCATACTTTCTCAGTCATGCCCAGAATGTAGAGCAAGTTTGAGGAAGTCCAAATCAAGACAATTTCCTGGGACAACTAGTTAAGGGATTATCCGTGAAGACACGCAAGAAACTTTCGAAACAACTTAGGCCATATCCGCACTATATGTTACAATTCCGGCATTCATGTGATGCTGTTGGGTTAGGAAAGCTCTTTTCCACACCTTTCCACCTTAAGCAGATGAGTAGTGGTATTGCCACCAGTGTTCCTTCCACACTATAGCATCCTTGGCAATTCCCTTTCCCCACCTTCAGCCTGACCCACTACCCCTGTTTGTTTTTGGGGTTTTTTTGGAAGCTGTACTAGTACAGCAATGTTGTAACGGCATGATACACCAGTACACTATTGCACTTTTGCGCTATAATGCGTAAAATTGCAATAAAATAAAGTTTTAACTCAAAGGAGAAATTTGAAATAAACACAGAGAGGTGATAGATTTTGAAGTTACCATAGCATGGGAGTAGCTGAGAGAGGGACAAGCTGGGCATGCCCATACTCCACCCACTCCTGGAACTCAGAGGACAGGAAGCACTATTAGGTGCTATTACAGTACTGCATTGAGTTGGCTGATGGGACTGAAGCACTAAAGGCTGCTCTTAATGGATTTTTTTCTGGGAATAGTATAAGGCAGTTTTGCAATACTTGGGGATGGAATAGCAGCTGGATAGCAATGCTGTCGTGCAGGAGCACAGCTCCTGGATTGGAGATAACCCACTGCTGTTGCGATTCAGTGACATTGTGCAGACATGGCCTTAGTCTTGGAAGATTATTTTTATTCCAGCAGCTCTTGTACCATTTTGGTCAGAAAGGAATAATCAAGTCTCATTTTCAATAAAAAACAATGCATTAGGATCAGGGTTCCTGGGAACGGTCTGCTAGCTTCCGTTTCAGTGAGGCAGTGACTCTTTAATCTGAACTTCAAAGGAGCTGCTCAACTTGCCAAACCTTTTCCCCCAAGAGGGGTTTGGCTCCTTGGATAGTGTTTTGAGAGTGTGGACTAAAACCTAGAATGGGTTCACTACTCCAATGAGATGAGAGCTCCTGGGTACCACTGCATACAGATGGAACTGGGCCTATAGGATGCTCTCACAGGAAGAAGTAAGACAGCGGAAGTGATTCTCACAGAATCACTCTTCTATTACAGCCATCTACCATGTTGTTCCAGGAGTTCCACTGGCATTCTGTGGGGCGTGGCATGGTGGACTGAAGGGGAAAGAGGGAATGGGTTACTTCCAGCTTCACTTGATGCCAGTTCCTTCTACAAATGGAAGGAGACTCTGTAAGTAGTTATTGGTTTGGGAGTTTTTGTCTAACAAGCTTTAAAACTCCCTAATGGGTCCTTGTCAAGTTGAGTCATGCTACTGTTTTTCTTTCTATCGCTGATAAAAAAACTAAAACACTGGAAAAAACATTTTAAAATGGAAAATCTGATTCCTCATCATATCTGTTCTGTACCATCTTATTTATAAATGGAAATATACGACTAAAATAATTTAGCAATCTGGGTTGAATGGAAAAATGGAATTTTGCAGGAACCACGCCAATAGTTATCATTCCCTCATTGCTTTATTTTGAAAATGACACAAATAGGGAGACACAACTGAAACATGTTGTTTCAGCTTATCTTTGTGAGACCTCTGGGGTGTAGTTATCTTTCTAAAAAAGAACAGTTGGGTTCAATGAAGTTATGCTTTCTGATGAAGCTGATGATGATTCTCTATGTTCTGTTGATCCCACAAGCTGATATCAAGGATCCCTTGAAGTTTTCTTTTTCTTTTTAAATGACATAATGAGTCTAAATTTACTCAGGGCTACAGTAAATGTGAGGAAGCTAGGATTCCAGGAGTGAACAGTGCCCAGGAGTGGGCTACTGCAGCAGGGGGCAATTTTCTCTTCCATAACAGGTTGTGATTCGGCATCACCTTATTTGGAGTGAAAAAAATTGGTCCCAAATCAGTCCTGGAAATTACCACTAGTGTTTTCTTTTTCCTCTGATTTTGGGGATTTTGAGGACGGGGTGGGGTGGGATTGTAGGGTTAGGCATGCCATCACTCCTGGCATTGTTTGGGGATAATTTAACTCTCCCAGTAAAAATATGTGGGAGCTCTTGACGAGGTGGGGGAATCAGAGGGGACTTGGTGCAAAAAGGACTTGAAGCCACATGTGGCCCACAGGCTGGACTTTCTCCTCCCCTGACCTAGACTCTTAAGTCTATTCTTTGGTGCATAAGTAAATAAATTTAAAATATAAATACTGTATGATTAGATATGAATAAAAATGCATGAGACTATTTCCCTGATTTACTAGGTGACTAAATCATCCACAGTGCTTTATTGAAGCCAGTTGAGCAAACACCATGTTTCTTCTTAGAGTCTTTGATTTATTCATAGTGCTTTTCTGTATATAAATAGATTCTAGCATGAAATTTCCTCTTCTACTCCACTTAGAGTTAAGGGAGTCTTATTCTCATTTACATTTGATCACCTAGTGCAAATAGTTAAAAGGAAGGCAATGTATTTCTAATATAACCACACCAATGCATCCCTAGTTGATCTCTTATCTTGGATACATCATTTTGGATCTTGAAAGATATCTTTTGGGATGTAGCATAATGAACACGCATACTAACCAAAAGTTTAAGTGCAATCCTATATATGTTGATTCAAGAGCAAGTCCCACTGATTTCAATGGATTTTACTTCTTGGTGAATGGGATAATAGCTGAAGACATAGAATCATCAGTAGTTACAGGCAGCACTTCGTGCATTACTACATTTTGTAAAAAGAACAGATGTGTTCATTTGAGGGCATGGGTTTTCACAGAACTGAGATGCTGGGCTTCCTGAAAGGCTATCTAAATATAAATGGTGTATTTCAATGCATAATGTATAAGTGTAAAGTTATATATTTCATTAATACATACTCGTGTATTTATTTTTCTGAACTACTGCATTCTTTTTCTTCTTTCTTCATCTCTCCTCAAAAAGCTAATAGCAGATTTTTATTTAATGATATGAAAAGAAATATACAGTGAGAGACAACTGCTCCACTAGTATTTTCTGTTGCTGAAACTGCAGTGATGTATTTAAGTCTTTTACTCCAAGTCTCAAGTCAAGTCTCAAGTCTCTACCTTCAAGCCTCAAGTCAAGTCTCAAGTCCTTGAAGATACTTTCAAGTCAAGTCTCAAGTCTGGGAGACAACTTTAAAGGCCAACCTGTAGTTCAGAATTTTTGGATACAGTCAAATAAAGTTAGTTTTAATAATTTAAGCAGAGTCAGCCCTCCACTTTTGTGATTTTGCCATCTGCAGCTTTGGAAATGGGAACTAGGATCCTTCTTACTTCCTATTTGCCAAGCTTGCTTTTTGTTCTTAGGAAAAGCTTTAGAAAGCTCCTCCTATATGAAGCAGGGATAGGCTGCTGAGCAGATCTCAATCCCACTTCAATGCCATTTGCTGTTCCGTCTGAGAATTGTTCACACTTTGCGCTTGAGACAGATTGTTATGTGACCAGTAAGTTGTAAGTCTAATGGATGAATGTGTTATGTTACTGAACAAAGGGCAGCAAGTCGGTCACTAAAAATATGCAAGTCTCAAGTTGAGTCGAGTCAGTGTGTAATTTTTGCCAAGTCAAGCCCAAGTCAAGTCACTGAAGTGACCTAAGTCTGACCTGAGCCCAAGTCAATCGACTTGAGTCTACATCACTCTGAAACTGTTTTGGTCATCTTTTGTTTCCCATGTTTTATATTTTATTAAAACATTTGTGTCTCATTTCTAAAATATTATGTAAGGGAACAATTAGGATTTTGTTGTTTTTTTAAAAAAAAGCCAGTTAAATTGTCACTAAGGGAAATATTTTTCATTTTAAAAAAAAATTAAAATCTACCTCTCCTATGTTGGTGGTCCTGTAGAACTCCAGGAGTCTGTTTAGTTAATGTTTAAAGACTGGACTAATGCTGAAAGTTCAAACTTGTCTGAAATGGTCATTTTATGCAAATGCTGCTTTTTATGCAAACAAAGAAGGGGCAGTTGATATTTAAATAAATTTTAGTATAATTTCTGATGTTTAAAAATTGATCTTGTGCTGAAAGTTCAAACTTAGTTATCTGAAATGATTATTTTATGCAGATACTGAGTATTATGCGAATGCAGAAAGGGCAGTTGATGTTTAAACAAATTTTATTGTGATTTCTAATGTTTAAAGACTGAGCTAATCCTGAAAGTTCAAACTTGGTTATCTGAAATAATTCTTTGCAAATACTGCATTTTATGCAAATACAGATTGGGCAGTTGATATCTTATATTTAAGAGATAGGATGGAAAGATGTAAAATAGTTCAAATATACATTCCAAGATGCTGTGATTCCCATTTTTTAAAAGTTCCCCCCTAATGTAACCACCAGAAACAAATTTCACTGGAAAGGGCAGATACCTTGTCAGTTATAACAACATTGCAGTTATAAGAAAGGAGATCCTCCTCCTCCTTCCTTGCCTGTTCTAGAGGCCAGGGTTCAATTCCCCGCTTGGCCGTGAAAACCCATTGGGCGACCTTGGGCATATTACACACACTCAGCCCCAGAAGACCCCATGATAGGTTTGCCTGAGGGTCTTTGTAAGTCAGAAATGACTTGAAGGCACACAATGTCAACAAAACTCACCTTAAGTCCTACCTAGGATAGACCCACTGTGTAATGAATGTGACTAACTTTAATTCCATTGATTTCAATGGGTCTGTTCTAGGAAAGGTTAGCACTTGATTTAGCTCATTGTATCCATCCATATTATCTCCTAAGAAATCATAACAAAATTTATCTATTTATTATTTATTTAAAGTGTTTCTGTATCACTCTCTGTCTACAAGCAGTCGTACATCCCCTCAAAAATCAAGTCAAAGGATGAAAACCTCATGCTCTGCTAAGGGCCTTTTTATACTACACAGTAATGTCACTATGATCCCACTTTCACTGCCATTGCAATATCCTACGGAATTCTTGGGTTTGTAGTTTAGGGAGGATTATTTCCCATTCTAAGCCAGAGAGCTCTAGGACCTCATGATGACAGCGCAATTATAGTGTTATAATTGTTTAGTGTGAAAGAGCCCTAAGTTAGAATACTGAATTCATATTCATGTGGATATTTCCAAATAGTGTGCATCAAGCCAAATTTACGACCTACTAGCGTATATAGCCAGCATTGCTGGGGATTTTCTTTTCTTTTCTTTTTTTTAAGTAATTTTATTAAAGTTCCAACATATAAAACAAACAATTATCATTGTATTCTTAATTGTCGTATTACAACTGTCTTCCTTCCTCCCTGGATTACAGTCTTTATCATTCCATTGAACTGTTATCAATGCATCACAATAAATTGTTAGTATTATCTACTTAATTCGTTAGTTCCTGTTTTTCTACTCAACTTTACTTGTTCCATGATATTTCTCTGAATTTTATCTTGTAAGAACCTTTAATACCATGAATTATGTATTATTCCCTGTCAAGACCCCTCTCGCTTCCGAAATCATCTGCCATTCTTTATAGATATCATCATCTGATTTCCCTTTTAATCTCTGTGAAACAATATCTGCATTTCTATTTTCAATAAAAGTTGCCCACCATTGTTCTGTCGTTGGTATTATATCACTTTTCCAAAGCCTTGCAAATTCAATACGGGCAGTCGAGACCATATACAGTATTATTGTCCAATATTTCTTTACCGCAGTTCCCTCTAACATACGTGTCATATTTAACAAGTACATTTCAGGAGTCTTATCAATTTGAACCTGCAATACCCCACATATTATCTTATGAATTTCATTCCAATACTTTTTTGCTTTAGAACATGTCCACCACATATGAAATAGTGTGCCTGCAGTCTTTTGACACTTCCAACATTGACCTGTACCCGTCTTATAAATTGTCTTTAATTTTTCGGGTGTCATGTACCATCTATGAAATAACTTATAGTAGTTTCCTTTAAGGTTCTGAGCTACCGTGAACCTCTTTGTTCGTTGCCGACTTTGTTCCCACCAGTCCAACTGAATTGGATGTCCAATGTTCTGTGCCCGTTGTATCATTGCTATTTTAATTGTCTCCTCCTCACATTGTTGTTGTAATATCTCTTGATACAAATGTGAAAGTAAATGAGGTGGATTTCGGGGATTTTATTTTCTCATAGGTAATATTTGTTAGAAAGATTTGACATCCTGTGTCTCTAATTCTCCAAACTGTCTTGCCCAGCACCTGTAACGTTTCCTCATATTCCCCAACCCAATTTGTATTCAGAGTTATTAACATACAGAGGTTGGGTTCTTGAGGGAATACACTGCCCTCTTCCTTGCTGCTAGGCCGTGTCTCCATAGCAACTGGCCTATTCAAGACAGGCACAGTTGACTGAGGCCCAAGCGCTCTCTGCTAAGAATTCCAAAGGCCTCTCCCTGCACTGCAAACCCCAGGATTCCACAGAATCTACTCAGGCAGCCAATCACACGAGGTCTTCGCCTGACACAGACAAACAGGCAAACTTTGACTTTTCTATGTTAGCAGTGGTGGAAGGAGGCGGATGCAGTGAGAGTGGTTCACCCCCAGCAGCAGATTTTTTGGGGCGGGGGGCGGTGCTAGGACGACGAGGGACTTCTGGGAAGCAGCAGCAGTGGCGGCTTCACCTCTCGGAAAGAGGAGGGAGAGGCCAGAGAAAGAAAGAAAGAAGTGTGTGGAGAGAATGTGTGAATGACGGGTGGGGGCAGGAAGAACCTTAATTTCTGTCGCCAAAGGCAAAGGCGTTTTTCCCTACCCGGCATCATTTCCCCACAAAAAAAGCCCAGACCTAAATTGCCCTCCCCACTTCCTTTTCTCTGCATGGGTCCAGAGTCGCTCCCTGTTCAGCTTGTTAACCCTTTCCACTGGGGGCAGAAGAAGTCTGTATAAAAAGGTCTGGAGGGATATGTGCCACGTCTGACAGAGAAAGAGTGCCGTAGTCTGCAGAGTTTTATCCTGCCCTCGTCTCTTACAACTGTTCCGCCTTGGGCTTTTCCTTCTGCCCTCCTTCCCCCACAAAAGCACAAGATCAGAAGCTTAGGCAGAGAAGGGCTTCTGCATCGCAGGCTTGAAACTTGCATCAGTTGTGTTTATGGCTACACACGGTTCCTGAAGAGTATCCATTTTACCCTTTAAATGTAGTCTGTGGTGCCTAATCTGATAGTTTGCTGACTTCTCCTCTAGTTCCAAACCAACATGTTTGCAGACTACATGCTTCCAAAATCCTCACCTCCTCCCTTGCCTTCTTTTAAATGAAGTGGTCTGTTGTTCTGAAAGCCTGCATAGCGATTTAGTGCCTTTTTATTGCCTTTACAGAGGTAATACCACAATGTGGATTTGGCTATTCAATTTATACTTTTTTTTAAAAAATTCTTTTAAGAAAAAAAATTAGTGTTTTGTAAGCCTCATGTTTTCAGGGTGAGGACTTAGAAGTACATTCCTCTGGATTTAACTAAATTTACTCCCAGCTACCTTGCATGAAATTGCAGTGCCTTGTCACAACAACAGTTTGCAGAAGTCTCTTGCTTGTTTGCTTGCTCGAAAGTAAGCCCAGCTTTTTTTAATGGAAATTACTCCTTGAATAATATGTTTAGGATTGGGGCCTTAGTTGCTGCAGGGCACTCTATTTTTACTGTTGCTTTCTCCTGCATGCAGTTAATATGTATATAAGAGCAGAAATGGTCTCTTGTAATAAGAAAAATGAGATGAACAGACTGGGCTTTGGTGGCTTTGTGTGTGTGTGTGTGTGTGTGTGTGTGTGTGTGTGTATGTGTGTGTGTGTGTAGAATGGGATTACTGATGTAGTAAATCGTTGTTGTCTTTTATGAGAACACCTTTCTCAGATTTTTGAACATTGTTACTTTACTCCTATCTCCAACTTCTCAGGTTTCCCCAGGAAGCATGCTTTTGATGTTGCTTCTTCCCCTGTGCCTATTAATTTGGAAGAAAGTCTCACAGAAATCCAGTGAGTTTTACTTCCACATGAGACCTGACTCTAACTGGTAGTCCCATCTCGAGTAGACACATTGAATTAATTGCACTTGGTATGTCTACCCAAGTTGGATCTAACTGGATTTATGTGTAAGTCTGCAGAGGACTGTAGTGCTATCTTTCTCTTGCCCCAGTTGGAAATACCAACACGTACTAATTTAGCTTTTATGGTAATGACTAGAATGGTAGGTTTTAACAACAACAGCGACAACACATTGCTTTGTGTGAGGGTTTTTGCCAAAGCTGAAGTTAGAAATACACTCACAAATATAGGTTTTCCCCATCATCTTCTAGAATTAGATAGAAATGCTTGGCTTAGTCTGGGATTTCTGGACTGGGAAGATGAGGTGTAATGAGGACAGGTCTCTGACAAAACAGAGATGTGGAAGGATGGTCCCCTTGAACTTTTGCAATTTATACTGAAATACAATATCAAGAACTCAGTTCCAAATACTGCGATACTACTGTGAATTTTCCGCACAATTGCTGTAAGTGTTGCTAGTTGTGAGAGTTTTTCTAAATTAAAATTAAGAATTACCTAAGATCTACAATGAGTACCTTAAGAAATCTTATCATACAGTCTATAGAACAGCAACTGAGTGACGAAATACACTTCAACAATATCATTGATGATTTTGCTAACAGGAAAGTAAGAAAAACGTTTTAGAATATTGGAATTAAAGTTTTACTTCAAAAATAAAGATAGTGTTTTAATTTATTTCCCTATATGTCAGTTCGAGTTTTTTGTAGTATTTTTGGTACGTATTGAGAGGGACTGGCCCTGGGTGGCAAAAACTCTTCACTACGCCACTGTATATTAGATAAAGCCAAACATAGTTCATCATCAGTCAGATATAGCAGCCTGCCAGCAATATCCTTCCCAAAACACCTACTCTGATTCCTAGCAGGCATCACAAATGAAAGGGTTACCAAGCCCTTATTGGGGCTGCCCTTCATGGCCTATAGATGCAGTCAGCTTTGACAGGGTAGTTACAAGTAATATAAAAATATGTAGAGATAACACTTGTGTTTCCAAGTAGCTGCACAGCAAGCTCAGAACTTACATATTCCTGAAAAGAGAATTTAAACAATATTTGAGGGTAAAACATCAAGAAAACACAGGGTTTTTTTTTCAATCTTGGAGGTGTTTTTGCCTCAATAAGAACTCTTATGTTTGTCAAATTGTAAAATGAAGCTTATAGATGCCTTTAAATTATAGGTGGTGCATCTAAATAAATGTTCTCTGTTTATCAAACTGTCAGCAAAACGTTGGAGCCACTTTGATCCTTTGTAGAGCATCTTACAGCCGGGCTTACTGGTAAATACTTTATGGGGCCCAGGGGTGGGGAGAATAAGATCCTCTGAGGTTAAGCAACTTCCACATAATGTGCTTTCAGGACTGCAGACTAACATCCATATCCAAGATGCAGACAAAGTAGAGTACGCTGGTAAATGTTTGTACATTACAGGAATGCCTTTTGAATAGCACAGTATGTACTCAGAGTTCACTTGGGGCACACAGTAAACAGAACCAAATAGTTTTTAGTGAAGTCAAATAAGTTTTGTTACAGCCAGAATCTACTAAGTGCTTAACTCCATGCTTTGCTACAAATAAGATTAGGTCTGATTATACAATGAGATGTCCTAACTACAGGTGTGTTTGCTTGGTCAAGTATCCAGATGCTAAAGTTTGTGGGAAAGGAAAAGGGTGGAACTTGGGATAGTTATGTAAAAAACAAGGCCTTAACCCAGTATTACACTGGATTTGTCCGTTCCACGGACAGAAGCCATTTCCTTAGTGGAAATATCCCATTAGAATCATGGTACCCATGTTAGTTTCTTGGAAAGAAATCCCCCAAATCCCAGCATTTAAATCAAAAGCTTGTATTTTGGTTGGTCCCAACAGAGATTTAAAATAATTATGAGCTCATCAATAGCAAGTACCATATCTGCCAGCCTATTAGACACACTGGTGTATAAGACGCACTCCATTTTCAGACCTTATTTTTTAGGAAAAAGATTTTTAGTTACCTGGCTGAGGCAAAATACATAGGAAGGGGGCGAGTGAAAGGAGATGTGGCACAGGATTCCCCTTCCCCCATTTTCCTTTTGAGCATTCCCCTTGGGCAAACCCCATTCTCTCAGCCTCAGAGGCAAGCCATGACCCCCCCCCAACAAATCTTGCCGGGAAAACTCCTCCATAAACTGGGGCTGAGTTGCAGGCACTTAGGAAAAGCAACGTGGAAGGGGGAAGGAAGACAGGAGCCGCTGAGCCCTGTGCAGAAAACGGGTAGGGAGGCAGCAACAACAGGGGGCTCAAAGCACCTGGAGGCTGCTCCTCTGCTTTCCAGGGCCCCCTCTTCTTGACTCGTTTTCTTCCTCCACCCTCCCTAGCAAGGCGGCGGTGGCTGGGGTAGAAAACAGAAATAAGCAGCACTCCCTATTCAGGCTGGGAGGGGAACAAAACACCCCTCCATCCCACTCCTCTCTTCCCACCCCAGGAACAGAAACCCACAGGGTTTTGCAGGCTGTGCTGAGCAGGAGCCAACCAACTGTGGGGGGGGGGGGACTGGGAAAATGCCCTGTTCCTTACTCCCCCCCATCCCACAGGTGGTTGGCTCCAGGAAAAGGCGCCGGCTGGGAGGGGTGAATGGGAGGAGGAAGGAGGGCGGGGCTGCAGCAAAGTGGGCTCTTCTTCTCTTAAAGGGGCTGCAGATGTTTTCCCTCTGTCTTTCTTTTTTTCTTAAACCCAGAGAGCTTTATTCCCCACAAATCAATACTCTGCAGAAGGATTAAACACAATAGGTAAGACTGTACAGATTACAAGCCCCACTCTAAATCAATTGTTTGCAGTAGTTTTCAAAGTACCGTATTTGCTAGTGTATGATGCGCACCACATTTTCAGAAAGCACCTTTTTTTGGAAAAAGAGTGCATCTTATATGCTAGCAAATATGGTATATTTAGACCCAGACACACACAAATAGGTTGAGTCTGGAATTCACACAGGAGCCTGACAATTAGATGATGATAAAGGAAGATACAATACAATGAGCAGTGGAGCCAGTGTGGTGCCATGATTTGAGTGCTGGACAGGGGATTCTGGGAGAATACCGTTCAAATCCCTGTTTGGCCGTGGAAACCCACTGGGGGACCTTGGGTAAATCACACTCTTTCAGTCTCAGAGGAAGACAATAGCAAATCTTGCCTAAAACACCCCCTAATGAGATCGCCTTAGCGTTGCCACAGTCAGAAATTACTTCAAGGCACACAACAACAAAATGAGTGGAGACTCATTGTATGCAGAACCAGAGGCTGCTGATTGAAGACAACACCTTGCAAAAATAAGCCTCTGGAATCTTTGTGTACCCTCAGAGTTCTGTTCTCTCTGATTCATGTGACAACAGTGTATTTGTGTGTATTTTTCAAAGGTATAGATGTACCACATACATATTTATGTTGTGCAAATCAGATTATAAACTAATATAATAGTAAATGTCTGGATTTCCAGTCACAAATTGCATGTAGATCCACATTTAATTTTGGAGGTGCAGAGGAAATAGATTCTTGGTCAGAAATGAACTGAAGCGTTTCCCCACTCTTCATCAGTTTTCAATAGCCACCAGATTTCCAAGGCTGTAGCACTGTAGTAGAAAAAAATAAAGCACTTTTCTTCTTCTTCTTCTGGGGGCTCTGGACCTTGAATCAGTAGATAAGTTCCAAAGACAGAATTTTGTTAAGCTGGTTCCTTCAATAAAATAAACATTTTAATAAAACCTAGTGAATTTATGTGATAGTAACGTTACTTGGAAGTGAATCAGAGACCTGGCTGGGGGAGGAGGTGGCAGCCACTAGCTCTCTGTATAGCTGCAGCGCTGGTCCCTGGACCTTACAATTCTGACAAGCTGGAACACGTCCAGAGGAGAGCGACTGAAATGGTAAAAGCCTTGAGAATCATGACCTATGAATAGCAGCTTAGTACAGTTAGCCTGGAGAAGAGAAAGTTAAGAGGTGACATGATAACTATGTTTAAATGGTTGAAGGGATGTTATATGGAAGATGGGGCAAGCTTGTTTTCAGCTGCTCCAGAAACTAGAATGTGGAATAATGGATTCAAACTACAGGGGAAAAAAAAGATGCCATCTAAACCGTAGGAAGAACTTCCTGATAATAAGAGCAGCTCAACAGTCGATAGCTGCCTCAGACAACGGTGGAGTCTCCTCTGGAAATTTTTAAACAGAGGCTGGATGGGCATCTGTCAGGAGTGCTTTGATTGTGTATTCCTGTATGGCAGGGGGTTGGATTGGGTGGCCTTTGTGGTCAATTTCAACTCTATGATTCTACAGGTACACATAGACCCTTTTGTAAATTGGAACTGTCTTAGAGCAGAAGAAGAGAGACTAATTTTCTCTCACTTGTTTTGCTGTAGTACTTAGATATGCATACCTTCTGTTAATGAGAAAAATGCAACTTAATAGCACAGCAACTTGTAGTGTTCACAGCAATAAAAAGATTGAAAAATTCAGGAAAGGATTCAGTAGTTCAAGGGCATTTTATAATTTATTGCTGAGGAAAACATAGGTTCTGGAAAGTGCATTTTAGGATTACCAGACAGCTGAAGTTGTGGTATGTTCCTATAAGCAGTTGACTCATTTCCCCAAGGTGTCTGGAAATGTTAAAGCACGTATTATCTGGACAATGCTTCATTATTCCTTTCTAAAAAGTTACAAGCCTACCTGAATCCAGGAAGCCTCTCTTTCAAGAACACCCCTCCTCCCCATGAAAGTATTCCCTCATGGAGCTGTCATCCAATTAGTAGACCTCTCATCTAAAGGTTGCCATTTGATTTCTCTTTAACTTTTTCCCGAGTATAAATCTAGCTACATGGGAAGTAATATATGCTAATGTAATAACAGGGGTATTCTGGTCATGTCTTAACTCTTTAAAGTTGTTCTACATGTTCATTTTCCCCATTATCTTTAGATGTCATTCAGGGCACCTCCCATATTTCCTTTTTTTTTTTTTTTATGTTTTCCTCAGTCTCATGGTTTTATTTCTGGGGTGGGAATTATGTGACCTTCCAGAGGTTGTTGGACTGCAACTCTCAGCATTCCTCACCCTCATCTATGCGAGTTAGTGCTGTCACTTTATACAAGTGAATGCATGTGTCTACTCCTGAGCCTTTACCTTCAGCCAAGATCCTTGACCGAGATCCTGCATCAGAGCTGAAGATTCATAACCTGATGATTCCGTAGTCAGATCCCTGAAAGGATATACAATCCATCAAGTGAACTGTGATGATGCGTATCAGGGCATCCTGCACAATAACCCGTTGAGCACAGGAAGTTCCTGTTGTGCAACAAGACTGATATTGTTCTGGTGATCATTGCACAAGGGGGTCCCATAGCACTCTGATGCCCACTTCATGTCAGTACCCAAAGTATAAAGCCCTTGCTGTTGGCTCTGTTTGCAAAATGGTCCCAGAGACGTTGGTACATCTTTACTGCCCTCCTGAAAGTATGAGTGCTGTGAAACATTACAGTAAACTTTTACATGATCAGAAATCAATTTACAATGACAAAAACAGCAAACAGAATGTCAGCCCTTATTTTTCATTAACGCCAGCTTGAGGCTGAAAAAACGATTGAGGATCTTCTCTCTCCCTAAACTCTCTTTATTGTTGTGCTGCTTCTGTTGATGACACCATGATTTCTTCTTTCCCTCCTTGGCATATGCTTGCTTGCTTGCTTGCTTGCTTTCTATTGAATTTATATTCTGCTTTTCTATCACGTGGGACCAAAAGAGGCTCATACCACATGTTATAACAATACAACTCAAAACAATCTGGAATACACTTTAGAAAAGAGCATTAAACATAATCGTCTTAAGTAAAGGTTAGTTGAAGACCATTAAAAGCTCATTAGACCCTACCTGTTGCACAACCTCAGTCAGATTAGAAACTGAAGGACTATTTAAATAGGAAGGTCTCACCCTGATGGTGGGAAGAGATCAGAGGAGGGGGCCAACCAACCTACCTACCTGCCTACCTACCTACCTTTCTTTGGCAGAGAGTTCGTTAGCCTGGGAGCAGCTACTGAGAAGGCTCTCTCTTCAATCCTTACCCGTCATAGCTGTGAAGGTGGTGGGACTGAGAGAAAGCCCTCCCCCAAAGATCTTAAAATTCAGGTAGGCTTGGATAGGGAGAATGCAGTCTTTCAGATAGCCTGAACCGAAGTGGTACAAGGCTTTACAGATCAGAACTTTCTTTCTTCTGCATCCCAAATAGGAATATCCAAACAGGTATTTTTAAAGAGTATTTGGTGGGATTCTTCTCTGTCTTTATATAGTTTGCAACGTTTGCAATATTATTATAAATAGGGAACAAATAACATCCTCTTCCTTTATAAAGAGAGGGATTTGCTCGTAATTATAGCGTGGAGGGTTGGAATAAGATATGCTGAAATCCAAGACTATGTCAATTTTAAGAGACCCCATTGCATTGCCCAAACTGAATATGCTTTATTGAACAGATTTCCTTTTTGTATATGTGTGTCTGCTAGGACAGTGGTATTCGGAGGCCCCAAGCTAGAGATTGCTTAACTTGCACGCAATTGCAGCATTAATACCACTTAGGCCTAGTGCAAAAGATCTGAAACCTTTTGAATGTGAACCTTATTTAATTAAAGAGCACCTGCTTTTCATGCAAAAGGTCAGAGGGTGAGTTCCAGGCCAATTCCGCCCCACACAGTTATAGCACTATTATTCCACTTTCAACATCCTGTGGAATCCTGGGGTTTGCGGTTTAGGGAGGGGCATTTAGAATTCTCACCCAGAGAGCTCTTTGGCCTCAGTAAACTATGAACTCCAGAATAATAGCACTATAACAGTATAGTGTGGAAATGGCCCCAGGCTTCTAGTAGGGAATGAAAAGACTCCTAAAAAGGCCGTTCCATTCAAACCGAATGGCCCGGTGAACAGGACAGGTTAATAGTTTGACCAGAGAACCTTTCACACTGCACAGTTAGAGCACTATTATTCTACTTTAAGTGCCATGGCTATGTCCTGTATCTTTGTCTTTGTAGTTTAGTTGAGGAAGCAGAGGAACTGTCTGGCTGAGAATTCCAAACACCCTTGTGTAAACTGCAAAATCCTGGATTTCTCAGGGTGGAACCACAGCAGTTAGAGTAAAATCACAGTGTTATAACTGGGATAACTGGGTCGTGTAAAATGACCTTCCTAATTTGTTAGTTTGGCCAAAATATAAAATCCTTTTGAGGACTATAGTCTGAAATGGTAAAAGAACAGTGTGAGAAGTTTTAATCTTAACCTTGGAAACTATTAGTTGATTTGATTAATGCCAAAATCCACTCATGGCATCTTTTGGGGAACCTTCAGTCCTCTTGTATCTATACCATAACAAAAAATCTGTCTAAGGTGTATGCTTGTTGCAGAAATCAAACAGTTGTGCCAAAAATAACAACAGTCCAGGCCTAACTGCACCTCTTTAGAGAAGTTCCCAGATCTGTAAAATATGAAAAAAGACCGACCAATAACATATTATTGTGAAGGAAATCTAGATGGAAAGATGGTAAAGCCATTTCCTGTTGCAACGCGCTAGACTCTAGTGACTCAATTGATGCCGTGGCAATAACGAGAAGCGCCGCTGGGTCGAGCTGTTGGACAATAAATGAAGCTCGCAAAGCGGTTTTTTTTCCGCCTCCTACTCATAATTCTTTTGTAGAGAGGCTGTGCAGTGGGAGGGTTAAAAGGAAGCCCTTCTCAACGAAAAGAAGAGCTCCCTTGACGGCAGGGAAAACCCATACCCGGTTTCTGATTGCGCCAAGGATACAGCAGAGTTACTGGGAAGCTTTGGGACTGTCTGGATCTCTCTTACGGAAGATGCAAGAGCGCCGGGGACGATAAAGATCATCAGGTGCCAGAGAAAACCCCGCGCAAAGCAAAGGATATATACCCCGCGCCCTGCGCCGACACCACCACAAAGGATCGTGTACGTGGTTGCTTTGAATGTAAAGGCAGGAGACGGAAGGAACTGGGGAGCTTGTGAAGAGACGAGGGTCTGGATTGGTTAGGGTCTCGTCTTTCCGCTTCATTCTGTGTCCGTTGTTCACCCCAGATCTCTCTCTCGCCTTTTTGTCTTTTTTCCTGTCCCATCTCCCTCTGCACTCCGTCTTTCACTCCCTGCCTCTCACGTGCATAGGGGTTTGGTGGAGAGAGATACGCACCCTTTGACAACTTGCCCTGATTTTCTTTGCGCTCCTGGAAGGGTGCATAGCCTCGATTTTGGGGATGGGTCTGGTTAACCGGCACACCTGCCTGCGTGTTAGGAAAGAACACACATACACACGCACACGCAAGGTAGAGCGGGGAGGCAGGGCTTCAGCCAACTTTGGCCGTTCCTGCCCTGCCGCTCCGTCATCTTCCAAGCAAGGTAAGGTAGACATCCACGGTGGTGCGAGAAGGGAGATCTCTATCTGCGGATTAGTTGCTGAATAGAAGACCTCGTGTTTGGTTTGAGATATGCTTCCTCGCGAGGAAGAGCGTCTCCTGTGCT
The DNA here is from genome assembly GCA_030412105.1 of Cyclura pinguis. NCBI lineage: Eukaryota > Metazoa > Chordata > Lepidosauria > Squamata > Iguanidae > Cyclura > Cyclura pinguis. The sequence continues at coordinate 129,755,675 of CM059599.1, forward strand.
TCATCGGGGAAGGGGTTTTTAGCTGGAGGATAGCAACTGTGCCTCTTTCCAATGCCAGGTCTCAGGATTGTTATCGTTGCTGTGCACGTTCAAGTTGTTTCCGATTTATGGGATCCCCAAAGGTGAAACTATAACGGAGTTTCTTTGGCAAGATTCGTTCGCAGGGGAATTGCCCTTGCCTTCCTTTTAGGCTGAGAGAGTGTGACCTGCCCAAGGGTACCCGGCGAGTGGGCTTCCATGGCCGAGTGGGGAGTCAAACCCTGGTTTCCAGATTTGTAGTCCAATGCTCAAACAAACCACTACACCACTCTGGCTCTCACTCTCATGGTAGTGACTGTCTTACCATAGACTCTTGCCTTGTGTATGTGCAATCAGTGGTGCAATTGCTGGACTTAATGCTCTTACTGCCCCTCCTTTCAGTGGCATCACTTCAGAATATGGTGTTAAATCAGTGCAGTCAAATTTGAGAGCCCTTCTGCTCCTTTTTTTTGAGCTAGAGTGCTGAATTCACCCATGGTATCTTTTTCCTGTGCACCACTGTTCAGACCCAAACAAGAAGTGTGAAGGAAGGAAACCATGGCCTGCATCCTATTGGTCAGTTCCAAATGGAGTAAGCCCATTGGGTGGTGAGTCAACACATCAGTAAATCCCACTGATGCAATGGGTCTAATAGTGAGATTCAGGCCAAATTGTCTGAGATGTGACACTTTGCACTGTCTGTGTCAGTTTGCTTGGCTCATGTTTCTCCATTGGGTACCATGAAAGACTGAAAGAATATCCCTGCACATTGAAATCTAGATGATAAGGGTAATGCTTTTTGCCTAGTTTTCTCTTTGACACACTAGTTTTCTATGTATAGGGAATGTCCTTGAAGGATGACATTGACCTCCCGTCTGCAGTTCAGCCTCCATATAGCTAACTGATGAAGAACACAGATGGCAGGATGCAGGTGTAGTGCCCTACTTCAGGCGAGCTTCCGCTAGGCATCTGGTTGGCCACAATGGGAACAGAATGCTGGGCTAGATAAGCCTTTGGTCTGCTTCAGTACAGTTTTCCGTTGTGAAAACCTGTCTTAAAGGTCTGAAAAGGTTGTGGTGTCTTTACCAGTTTGCCATTTTCTGACTTCTCTTGAAGAAGCAGGTTGCACAGGTATATGTTTGTATGTTTTGTTCTAAGTGTGCAGTTATTGATTTTGCTCTTTCATGGGGTGATAAAGCATGCCAGCACCACTGTTCAGACCCAAACAAGAAGTGAAATCAAACAAATCAAAATATCTTCAGTGAATCAGGCACTGGGAATAAGTCACCATCCTCAGCTTCCTATGAAGTGCTGAAGCACCATCTTCTCATTTTATTTTCCTACACTGAAAAGTAACAGTAATTCTGTTAAGTTATTCACCAAATCAGTCTAACAGGCAACTTCCACTGTTCCTATTGGTGGAAGAGTTAAATGGTAGTTGTTGCCACTGACTGGATTCTGGTTGCTTTTAGTTAGGCTTCAAGTGATGAGATGTTCTAGAAAGTCTCTCTGGGGGCCCCAGATCCTTTTCTAGTCTACTGGTTTCATCTGATGATTCTTCCTTGATATTAAAAGATATAATGCCAGATCAGTCAAAATTATGAGAAAACCCTATCTGAAAGTGCGGAAAAGTCACAACACTCTCCACAGACTGGTTGGAGTCTTATTTCCTCCAGACTGAAATCATTATCCACACAACAAGAAGTGGTAACTGAATTGTCTGGAGAGATGGGTACTGCAGCAACCTCTCTTTTTTCACCCCACAGTCATAGTGTCTCTGCAGCTTTTGGTTTTAATAGTGAACAGTTTCTGATTTGAAGGTAATTTGCATGGTGGTCTCTAAGAAATGCTTTTCTCCCACTTTCTCCACATTGGGGGTGAGTGTTGAAGCACTCTTGCTGCAGCATCCAACAAGGCACATCCAGGCGCTTACTTGATCCTCCAGTTTTGGATATTTCTGTCCTCTGCTTGCATTTGTAGCACCTGACTTTGCTTTCTTCTTTCTCATCCACTCTTGTTTGATCTAGCTGCTAGTTGGATCACTCTAAGTTCTTTTCCAGGGGAGGATAGACAGGCCTGCCTTTAACTTTCCTAGGAACATGTCGCTGTGGATGTATTGGGATTTACTGTTATTATTTGGAGGAGCCCTTTTGCTTTTGCTTGGTGGGCGGGGGAGAGGGGGACCACTCTCCTGCGGCTGTCAGCTGCTCTGGCAATATCAACAGGCTGCGCGGAAAAGTTAGCCTCATAGTGCATACTGAACAGAAACTGTCTGCCTCAAAGATGTCGTTCCTCCACTAGCTTCCATTAACGCAGGTTCACGGCCTCTCTTCTCGGACAGAGACTGTCGGGAGTGACAGTCAAAGGAGCTCCTAGTAGTTCTCTGGTCGGGCGCCTCTCAGCTTTTCCCGCTCAAAACACCGTAGGACAGGCCTGGCCCACGCGCTGCCCAGGAGAGCGCCTGAGGGGGAGAGGCTCCCGCGAGGCCTCTCGTGACCAGCCGCATTTTGGGGATTGGGGTGGGACGATTCCCCCGTTGGGGGGAGCTGTGCCACTGGTGCCCCGTAATTAAAGCTAATTAAAGACGTAAGCCGGGTCAAGCCCCCTTCACTTCCCAGTGGGCGGGAATCCAAGAACTTGAATCGGGTTGTAAATTGGAGAGGGTCTGTAAGCTTTTGGCTCTCCACCCTACGAACTCAGCGAAACGAATAGTACTAACAGGGTAGATTCCAGCTGCTTCTTCGTATAGCTGTCCAATGAGAGCGACAGGAGGGTAGGAGAAGAAAAGTGGTTTGTTGTGTGTCTTCCAGTCGTTTCTGACTTAGGGTTACCCTAAAGCGTAATGGAGTTTTGTTTTCTATATCGTTCAGTTCATGTTGCGTTTCACTGAATAGTTGAAGACTTCAACAAGAGCAAAATTCTTGTGGCAAGTTAGACGAACAGCAATTTCTTTGACATCAGTTTTTGTGAACGGCAGCCATCAGGTGCACCTCAGCTAGCAGATTGTTATACAAATTATTATCTGGGTGAGGGACAGTCATTTGTGAGGTCAGATAGAAGTGAAATGTAGAAAGCACAGATAATGATCATTGCCCTAACTGCAGTCGTTAAGGAACAGGGGCTGGAGGGAAACACAGGCATCCTTGCCGCTCAGACTCCTGGCTCCTGCTCAGCCCCGGCACAAGGAAAATGTTTTAAACTCCCATACATATGCAGTCATACCTAGTGGAGGAGACCTTAGGATGATTTAAAAAATGCCGCTATAATGTATAGTTGCACCCTAAGTCCGGTTTCTGAGGAAACTCTTTTAAACTACGTAAACAGCGCAGTTTTTGCCAGTTTACAGGTCAACTTTTAGCAGCCACAAAACTGGCGTTATGCTTCCCTTCTACATCTACCGTAGCAGGGAGAGCATGATTGGACCCCTGCTACTGTGTTCCTTCAAGTCCTTTCCGACAGTAAGGCGAACCCGTTCCGGAGTTTTCTTGGCAAGATTTGTTCAGAAGGGGTTTGCCTTGCCTCCCTCTGAGGCTGAGAGAGTGTGACCAGCCCAAGGTCACCCATGAATTCGAACCTTGGACTTTGAGCGGTGGACATAGTTCAGCGCTCAAACCACTACACCACACGAGCTTTAGAGGAGTGGTATGCTGGTCAAAATATGGTTTAAAAAAAAAGAGAGAAAGCTCTGCACTTTTACAGGCCTTTAGTCGGCGGCCAGTTGCGCCCCCCCCCCCCCGGTCTAAAATGTCTGCTTTATTCCGTGGGAAGAGTTGGAATTTGGTAGCGATCCCGTGAACAAGCCAGACGAGCGAGGGACTTGTTAGTACCGTTGAATTCACAACCCCTCAGGCGCTTGGAAGTGCATGAATGCTGCTTTATAACTTGGTTTGCGCCCAGTTTCACTTTGGCAAGTCTCCAGTACCTCTAGATTTCCAAAACTTCGGGATTTCGAGAAAGTTGCGGCGTTTGCATGGTCATAATTCCCCCTCTCGAAATGTATGCACAACTATTGTTGTGTGCCTTCAAGTTCTTTCCGACGTATAGAGATCCTAAGGCGAACCTATCACGGGGTTGTCTGGGGCTGAGAGTTTGTAACGCTCCCAAGATCACCCAGTGGGTTTCCATGGCCGAGCGTGGACTCGAACCGTGATCTCTAGGATATAGTCCAACGTTCAAACCACTACATCACACTTTAGATATTCCCTGAAAGAGATTCTCTATCCCACCCCAAACCCTCCTCGGGGAGCGTTTTAATGTTTCAGTTTTCCTAAAGTAACGGGGTGTTTCCGCTTCAACACCCCTCCAGCCCAAATAGAACTAACACTGAAAAAATGAACGCTTTCCTCGCTTTTGGATTTCGGTGTCGTTCCTCCCACGGTTGGGCTCTCCCTCAGGCTCACGGAGCGGCTACCAGGCATCACCCCACTGGCTTGCCGTCCGGGACTCCAGAGCGGCTTCCTTTTGGCAATCGCCTCAGCCAAGGGACTGCCGCGCCGGCTGCCGCTTGGCTCCGAAGCGGAGCCGCCCGAGAGCGAGCGAGCGAGCCGGAGAGCGCTACGTGTGTTCTTGGCCGGGCGTCCCCTGCCCCCTCGCCGCCCTCTTTGCTCCCTCGCCCCCCCTTCGCCCCGCCGCCACCGCCGCCGCCTCAGCCCTTCCAGCGCGGCCGGGGCTGTGGCCGCGCTCGCGCGGGACTCCTCATGCCTCAGGAATGCGGCGAGGTATGCGCAACTTTCCAGAAGGGCGAGAGTCCCTCTTCTCCTTCTCTTTGAGCTAGTAGCCCCGCTGCTGGAGAGGGGAGAGGAGCACATAGATCATCCCGTGGCAGCCATCCACCTTTTCCCGCCGCCGTTTCGTAACCGCTTACGAGAGAGAGAGAGAGAGAGAAGTTGGGAGCAGGGAACAGCCCTCTATTAAGTAGCAAGGTTGGGGAGAGGCTCTTCCCACTTGGAGAAGGCAAGGCTTCCCTGACGGAGCGACCTTTTCCACAGAGCGGCGCAGCCTCAGCAAGCGAGCGGCTAACCCTCGAGAGGCAGCTCCTCTCGGCTCTGCCGTCCGCACCCGCTGCTCCCAAAGGTGCCTTCGAGGATTTGCTTCTCTGCCTGCCTGCCTGTCTGAGTGAATGGTCTAACTCCAGCAGCGGGACGCCGCCTCAGTCTCCATCCCGCGCTCGCCCGACCCCTGCCACCCAAGGTCTGTGCATGCGGCCGGACGGGGGAGAATCCCTCCTCCTGGAGGCGAATCCTTTGCAGCCTTAGTCATCCGCCCGCCGCGTCTTCGCTGGCGCTGTGGACGCGGGGCGCGCGCGCTGCCCGGGGAGCAGCCGCCCAGCCGAGACCCGTCGCGCGCGGCGCCTGCCCGCCTTCCTCTGCTGGCGGCGCTTGGCAGCCTAGGTGCCGCTCCTGATCTGGGATGTGATCAGACGCGGAGCGCCCGAGGCTGAGGTCCCTCAGGGGAGCTGGATTGCATAGTTGGAGGGGTTCTCCTCCCCGCTAACCTGTAAGGAACGCTGAAGCTGGGAGAGGGCTGGAGGAGGGGGGCACCCGACACCTTCTTACTAGGTCTGCTTTTGTTCTAGGGTTTCTTAGATTTTGGCCGTGGAGAGGCAGCCTGGAAATGTCCCCCCCCCCCCACTTTGTTTCTTCTGTTTATCCCGTGACGGGAGCAAGAAAAAGAGGACCAAAGCGGATATGATTTCTCACTGAACGTCTTCAAACGCGGCTTCATCTCTTCTCCCTCCCCCCCCGCACCCCATTTTTGTTGCTCTGAGCGGTTGAAGGGGGTCGTTAAGCCCCGCTTGTCTTCTGCGAGGAAGAGCCAGAGTCCCCGTTCTCCCGTGCTGGGCTGCCATAGGAAACTCCTTCCCTTCCTCGGCGCCCCCCACCGTCCTCCCGCGCTCCTTTCTTGGGCTCCGGCGGGAGCTCCTTATATGTACGTTTCTCCTCTCTTTCCAGTCTTTAGCTGCCGTGGGAAATGCGCACATTTGCTATTTTCAGAGACGTTTGGAGCTGGGTTTGGTGTTCTTTGTCAACTTACTAGCGTAACCTTTTATTTTAAATATTTTTCTTCTTGTTATGGTGCGCGATGTGAATTTTCTGACCGGGATCCTTGACGCGACTGAGAGAAATCTGCTTTTGTCTGGGTGAGGATGCCACAGCAAAGCGCTGAGCGTGTTTGTCCCGTTGCCCGTTAGGAAAGACCGCTCTGTTGAAAACTTGCAGTGGACATCAGAAAGGTCAATGAAATCGTTGTTAGGGATTTGAGATAGTCGTGTTGTGTTTTTTTTGTGTGTGAGAGGAACGGGGTTGGTGGTAGGAATTCCAGTCTGGTGGCAGGGCGAAGGAAGCTGGAAAGATCCTTAACTGTCCGCACTGGCTTCTTGATTTGCCGCTGCCTGTTTGTTGTCGCCGCTCACAAGATGGCGCTCTAAGCTCAGACAAAACCCTCCCGCCAGGAACGAGTCTCTCACCCACTTTTCGCTGCCCTGCTTCGAGCGTCTGTGAAGGGGGTTTATGCTTAAGACGAGAACCCGTGTCCAGGACGTTTGTTTCTTCCTGCGGTTCGAGCATTAAATGCGTGAAGTTGGAAAATGGGAGCGTTTGGATGTAGGCACGGGGGTCGCCAGGGGCGGGAACAGATTGCTGACTTGGCTGGCGAGAAACTTCACGTCGTATTTATCATTGCCTTTATGCATGTATGCGCGCGCCCCTCTGAAACCCTGGGTGTCGAACTCTTGCAAAAAGCATTTCATTTGACAGTAATTAAAAACAGGGCATGTGTATCTCCTCTTGAGTGTCAATTGTTGGACGGGAACCAGGACGAGTATTGTACAATCCTGTCAGACTTCACATCGTGATTAATCCCTTCTTTGGTTTTGGATAGCAGTTTGGTTTTTTTTTTTTAAATCTTTAAATAGGACAGAACTATTTATCCCCCTGAGCTCTTAATCATCTAATGATTTATAGCCAACTGTGTTGCTCTCTGTGGTTTGGCCTTGGCAACACTCTGATAATTTAAAGTTATTGCTTAATTGCATGCCCTTGCTCTCTGCCTCTGTTTTATTAGTCATGGTAACAGGCATACTGAAATTAATTTAAAAAAAAAAAACCTAAGAAACTTGGACACTCTTTTACACCGGAGGCTAATACACTCCTTGCATAATTTGGGCAATTTAAAGACCCGGTGGTCTAGGCTTCACTAAACACTACAGCCTTCCTATTCGCTCCCTCATGTTACTTCAGCATGGAAAGGAGGAAACTCTGGTCTTGGTTTCATCAGGAATGGGGATCAGTTTAGCCAATGGATCAGGCAAAGCCTGTATATAGGGGCCAAATTAGCAAGCTTGACCTTTGGTTGCAGGGGAGAAGCATCCAGAAAATCAAGTCCCAGCTTAAGATGATATACACTCTTCTTCTGTAGGATCCAGTGGGGCTTGAATTTCTGAGGGTTTCCAGCATCAAGTTAAAGTTTCCCAGTGAGCTCCAGTTGGCATGTGTTGCCCAATCCACTCTCTGAAGGCTTGGAGCACATCCACTTCCCCACCACTTGCATCTTGCATCTGCCTGTTATTGTCAAAGAGCTTTGGTCCAAGGCCAAGTAGTGGCATGCCCGTAGATTTGGGCATGCCATCGGCCTGGTGCTATTGACTTTTTATTCAGCAAAAACTCAGTAATACAAATAGAACTTACTTCCAATTTAGTATACATTGGATTGCAGCATTAATCACAAGGGATTAAGAGTACTGTGCTAAATTGTAGCCAAAGAGATTTAAGAAAGCATTTTTTTTAAAAAAAAATAATGTAACTTTTATGAACAGGAACTACTAAGACCTTCTTAATCCTGCCAAGTATCTGTTGCTCCTCTGATTTTTGCCTTTAAATAAATAAATATAGAGACAGAAAGAGAGAGAAGGGGAGAGAGGGAGAACACACATTAGTGTTTTTCAGGTACTCTCCAGTTTAGATTTGTGCTTCTTAGGCTACCTGATATGAGGAACCAGCATTCCTCTTCCCCACCCAGCTTTTCCCAGGGACAAGTATTCTATTTGTGCCTATTGTCTACAACTGTTTCTTTCTTTCTGGAAACTTGCCAGGGACTGGCAGCCAGTGGCTCAAGGGCTAACACTAATATCCATGGACCACCAATTTGAGTAGCACCGGTATATATTAAATTAGTATTAGTATATACATCAGGGACTGAGAGCAAAAATATCTCTGTATATAAAAAAAGAAACATTGACTCTTGATGTACAGTATGGATTATGGTTGCATTGAAATCTGAATTCTGCTGTCTGAGTAAGAAGTGTAAATCTAACACACTGGCACAGATTTTCTCATTCTGAATAACTGTGCTCTTGATAGATGAGAGGAAAGGCAAGGAACTAAGTCTTAGGGGCCAGATATCTCACTAAGACTTCCTCTCCCCTTAGTTTAGGAGATGTTAACAGACTGTGCAGGATTTGCATATTTATGCCTCTCTGTTCAGCCATCAGAACAAACTAACAGAATCCTTTTGGAAAGGGGGTTAAAAGTGAAATCTGAGATTTTAAAGGATACTGAAGTCTACATCCTGTAGTACACCCCACACTTTTCCAAGGCATGCAGAAAACCACTGCCTTCCCAGTAAGTGGGGTTAATTAATTGAAGAGCTTTTCAGAGCTCTTCAAAGAATTTCAGTAGGATTGCTTCAGATTTGCAGCCAATTATGTTTATTTCTAGATGGATTTTGTCTCTTGTTGCCTCCTCCCCTTTCCCCATCTTACATTCTAGAGTTGTTCTCTCACCCTGAATGCATGAGCAAAATGGTCTGGCTATGTTGGGGGCTACTAGCTAGAGGTGTCAAGTTTCAGTGGTATGTGGCATCCCCTTGTGTCTAATTTGTTTCAGATTTTGTAGGGAAGGGAGACAAGGTCTACGCAGCTGCACCTTTTGTGGGCGGATCAGTTTTTTAATTCATTTACTGTAGCATTCGTACCACTCTTGAGACTTAACAAAATCATTTGTAACTGTTTCAACAGTTATGAGAAAGGAGACAAATAGAACTCCAGCTGAATGAGGCACTAGAATTGATCCGATGCAGCGATGAAGGGGAGGAATGAGGGAAATGGCTTCTGAATTAGCCATCATTGAAGCACAGTATTCACTTCTGCATTGCTGCTGGAGCAGCAGGGGTGATGGAAAGGATGAAATTCCACACCAGTTCCATGGTCACACTGGCTACTTGAAGCAGTTTTGATCCTTGCTCCTGTTGTTGTTGGTCTGCATGGGAAAAAGAGACGTCCTAGATTAAATAGTTATCTATCAGGTTTTTTTTAATGGTACATAGCCATGAAGGAAGAAGGTTAAGATGGGTTTCAACTTTTCTGGAATATTTGTGTCAATTTGTAAAGAGAAGCAGTTTAAAAAAATTTTTTTTTCCAGAGATATATTTTTTAAAAGATTTGCATACATTTTGGGATTATTGTTAACATTTGATATGTTTTTCACTTCATAGTCTCTTTGGTCATTCTGTTCTAACTGGCATTATATATTGCAAATCAGGAAATGTCACCTACATGTTTTTGCCTCCTGTTGGCAAAGTTGCTGATGAGGGCGGTGGATAATAAACAAGCACCACACCCTGGATGTCCAAAGGAAAGGGGAACACAAACAGCAATGTAAGCAGTAGCTGTTACCCTCTTTTGCCACTGGCCATGCCTTCCTAAAGATTTAATACTAGCTATATAGTGCTATCTGTGTGTCTGCTTGTCTGGTGTCTAATGGAAGAATGGTAGTTCTTTTCAGTGCTTCCTTTCACCAGAGTTCGAATAGATAGATAGATAAAAGGCATGTAGCAGCAACTGTCTTCCTCCCAGAAAAGGTTACTGGGAAGATAACTCTTTGAGGAAAGGGGTACTACAAAACTTAAACCCATCTGGAGGGATATGGTTGCCCACCCTTGCTATACAGTCTCAGGTGCACTGATGTAAAAAGGGTTCACGCACAGGCATCCTTTCGCCCTTCATTGTCAAAGACCAAAGCAGCAGCAGCTCTTGAGTATAAGAACTTCATAGCTTTCGAGCGGAAATGCTTTCATTTGGCTTTATGCTCGTGTGTGTGTGTGTGCGTGTGTGTTGGAAACAAGTTGGGTTTGGGTAACCAAAGTGATTTGTAGCTCGCTTGCGTGCTCTCTCTCTCTCTCTCTCTCTGTTGCTAATTTACTCTCTCTCCTCTCTACCCTGCTTTTAAATTTTTGGCAGTTTGTTCTGATTCTGTGTCTCCTTTTCTCCTCATAGAATCCTTCATGTGGTTGTGATCCAAAACAGCAGCAATGAAGATAAGGCTCTCTGCCGCAGCATTTGCTGCCCTGTGTGCAGCTCTTCTGCTCTGCTCGATAGAGGCTGAAGGTAAACATTCCTTTCTTTATTCCTTGAAAGTGATGGTGCAGAATTCTACAAGGCAACAAATTCTTCCCAAGTGGAACTCCTCCTTCATATTCTTTCTCTTTCTCTCTTCTTCCCCTTGGCTTCCCTTTTCTTTCTGTGGTTTGTTTGTTTCCAGCTGATAGGTCTTCTCTCCTTTCCTCTTCTTTGTTGTCTTCCTTGTGTGTGCTGTCCACACTGGATGTCCTTTACAACCAGGAGCTGGCCTCCCCTGTCTTTTTTCTCCCCCAATCTCCCTTCCTCCCAGAGGCTGAATGCTCAGGGAGAAGGAAGACGCCTGTGCAAACTTGAAATTTCTCCTTAATAAGCAGGAGAAACCCTGGAGCGCTTGCACACACCCTCTTGATGCTTAATTGCTTGTACTGTTGAATGCGTAAAAGACACAAATGTGCATATTTTATTTCTTTTAAAAGCCACTATAAAATAAAGCACTCCAACAGAAACTGGCTGCCTGTGTATTTTGTTTGAAGTGAGATAGAAGTGGGTTGGACTTGGGGGGCTTTTCTGATGGACCACTTGTGTGGGAAAATTGGGCAGGGAGAGTGTTACTATTTAAGGAAAGACAGTCTGTACTGTAACAACATACTCACAACTTAGCGGCTTGTAATTCCACACAGACTATATTGACCATCAATTGTTGTACGATTAGCCGTTTGGAGTTCTTGTACCATAGATTCTGGATCGTCTCTCTCTCTTCCCCTCTTTCCAAATATTAATTTTTTTTTTCTCTTCTACTCATGCACAGAGAAAAAAATCCTCTCTTTCTTTCTCTGTCTCTCTCCCCACTCTTCCTCTTCCATCAATCCATCCATCTCATCACAAGCTCCCATCAAATCTCTTCCCCGAGATTTCTTGATTCTAGTTATAGATTCTCCCTTGGCACTGGCACTACCAAACTTAGCCCAGTGTCGAGACACCTTGAATTCTTTTGCCTTTATATATGAGAATGCAGCAAGCAGCAGACTCAGAACTTGAACAGATTTGTATTTGACAGTTCTTGAACTTCTAGCAATGCTGTTGTTAAGCAAAAGTCTGGAAGGGAGCTACTCTCTCCTTTTACTCCATCCATAGGGAAATCATATTTCCACAGTATTGGCAAGCTAGCTGGAAATAAATGTTTATCCACCACTCTTTTTTGTGAATTGTCCCCCCGCCCGAGACTTGAGTTGACCTGAACCTCTTATTTGTCTGTCATCCACCTACAATAATGGCACAGGAGACCTATCAGGAAATACTGTTAAATCTTGCCTGTCTCCTTTTATTTTGAACTCAACCAAACAAAACAAAATAGCTGAGGTTAGTAAGATTTAACAGTCTTCCTCAAGGGTGCTTCCTTTGTGCAATTGTGCTACTTTTTCATATAATTTTATTGGGGATCCATTTTCTGACATTTTTAACCCTATTGTGTTCTCTTCCCCACTTTTCCCACCTTTTTTCTTGCTGGAAAAAAGTCATTCAGGAGGGATGGTCAGAAAAAAAAAATAGAAAAGGAGCACAACATCTTTTGACTAGCAGCTCTAAAAGCATCAATCTCGACATTTTTTCCTTCGATGGGTGGAGGAACACTTTCCTGATGCTTTTAATGTTGATGTATGAATGACAGAAGGATTGAGGAAAGTGTCAGGTTTATTACACAGTGGTGGTTGTTGGCTTCCATGCCAGTTTGGAGTGAATGTGCTCTTGTTGCTAGTCTGAAGTTTAGGGAGCTATCAGAGATGCTGAACCATAATTCCAAAATAGGTTCAGCACCTTGGATAGCAACTTTCAAGTCCAGACTAAAATTCAGAGCAGACTGAACTGCCACACGTGCATGGAAGCCACAAGCCACTACTCCATTTACATATCTGACATATATTTGTGTTGAAATTTGAATATGCTCTGGAAGTTTCGTGAAGAAGTTATGGCTTTCAGTTGTGTCCAGTGATTTGTCTGAGGATCACTTCACACAACCAAAATATTTTTAATAGTTTTCACCAGAGCTTATTCCACATACACACCATAAGTTTATTTGGCTGTGTCTTTTCCAGATTACATTTTGTGTGTGTGTGTGTTTAGCTTAAAGCCAATTTCAGAAGTTAAGACTCTGATCCTTGTTTTGGTCATTTCTCATCTTAACCATTTTATCTTCTTCCTCTCTGGCTTTCCCTTGTCACATCTCAGTCCTCTTATTGTATCCAGAACTTTGTTGCTTCAAACATTTACTCCTGTTTCCTCCACTGCCATCAGATTTTATAATGTAAACACCTTGAAGTAGGGTTCGAACTATTTTCATATGTACTTATGCTATAAAATAACATGTTCTTTCAGGGTACTCTTTAAATAATTATATGAATGGCATTTGCAGGCTATGGTCAATATACATGTTTCAGCGTAGCAGTATAAGAAGTCACATAGTGTTATCTTCTCCACAACTGAAGAAATGCCTGCATGAACTGGTCCAGACATTGAGGAACTTAGAAAGTGAATGGCATAATGTATTTCTGATCTTGAGCTGTAACCTGAAATGTAGTCATGCTGTGTGTTGGATAACTTTTGCCAGGTTACTAAACCATGATAATGTGTCACATGAGCCTTGCCCTCATCTGCAACACAACAGCATGTCAGTTTACAGCTGAGGTCAGTTTAAATGAATGAAGCTGGATTTAAAAACATATTTGTGGTAGTGGTGGGAATCAAAGGATTGCAAGCATTTCGTTGTCTTCACATGCAGCGATTTCTCTGTGATCTAGCATATCCCAGAGATGGTGTTTGAAAAAACAAATGCTTTAAATACAAGGTAGGCTGAGGGTAAAATACATATCCGTTATATTCACCAAACCTGCTAAGGGGCATGCATGGCCTCTCAGTATGGATTTATTTCAAGACATTGTGGAGCAAACTTCAGACATTTTGCTTACTTGCTCCTTTCCCCACATTTCATGGGAGAAGGTGGCAACCGTGTTGTGCCACCTCTTTCCCAGTGAATCTGATGGGGAAAAAATCCCTGCTGGAGATTTGGGCTCCATGACATTTGTTCTGGCTACAGTTGAAGACACAAAGTAATGGTGGGATACCACTTACACATGGACAAAGCACAATGAAGATGTCATGGCATGCAGGAGTGCAAAATGAAGGTGTCAGGTGCAAGCTGTCATCACCTTGATGGATGTGGATCAAGTATGTATGATGGTAACATTTATTTTCTCTTTACAAAGTGTACAATTAGGTAAAACTCTTTATCAGGGCCAACCAAAATGTCACGAAATGGTAATCTTCATTAAGGCCAGAAATTGATATGAAAAATAAGGATTAGGAAAACGAGAATGAAAAAGCCTCTCTAAATTAGGCCAGATAGTAAAATTCATGGGGTCACCATAAATCGACAAGTGACCTGAAGGAAGACACATTGTCTGTCTTTGGCCTTAAGTGAGTCAGAGGGATTCCTGAGTAGGCAGAGAACTGAAATAAAGAAAAGCGAGCTTTTTGTTCCATTAGCTAGTTTTTAAAAAGTTGTGTGCAATTTTGTAACATTTTGGTTGATCTGAACAAGGACATTGCTCAGGCGGTGGCCTCTGGTATTTTTTTTTCTTATTGACAAACACGATTACCTTTCCTTGTAATGTATTTGTCATGTACCAGTTGTTTGTGAGCTTTATGGAACTTTTTGTTGAAGGACAAAGTATGATGTAAGTGAATAGGTGTAAACTCAAACCAAAATTACTATCTACTCATGAACTCAAATGTCTGACCTGTTTTTATGGTTGGTTGTAACCCAATGCCTCGGTTCCCAGACCACTGACCGCAGAAGTCAGTGAGACGGGTACAGAGTAGAAGCTTTTTGTTTTTGGTTTTGTTTTACATGCCGATCTGAACTCGTTATTGTCTTGCAACTTCGAGTTGGCTCCTGTTTTTATTATAGTCTGCAACAAATTGGAAGACTTGGAATCCCACAAACACCACAGAATTATTGCTCTGTGAGGGTGTTATCCCTGCTAAAGATTTAAATTGGTTTAAAAGCAATTTCTTTATCCCAGGGAATACTAGAAACTGTTGTTTATGTAATTCCTTGGTGAAAATTATTGCTATTACTAAAACTGATGGAAGTTTGTCATTTAAAAATAATGTTTAGAAGCCCTGAAACACTACACTTAATTTCAGAAGTATACTGGCAGTGACAGTATGACTATTACTACTACTGATAAGAAATAAGACAAATATAAACTGGTGGCGTGGTATCATAAGAAGTATGCTGTAGCTCTTTCTGAGCTTTCTTCTTCATATAGTGAGATGAACAAAGAGGACACACAATGATCTAATTCACTGATTATATCCAGTGAATTAATGCCACCTCTTTGAGTTGTCATTCAACTTGCCCAGTCTATAACATTGTTATAGATTGGCAAAATGGTGACATAATTATTTGTTCCTACTAGCACTGCTAAGAGTGGCTGTTTCACACTACACAGTTACAGCGCTTTGTTACTGCTATCACTGCATGTTGTGGCATCCTGGGTTTGGTAGTTTAAGAAAGGGCTTAGAACTCACTGGCAGATAGTTGAGAGCTCTCTGGCAGAGAATTTCAAATGCCTCATCCAACTACAAATCCCAGGATTCTATATGGTGGAGCAATGGCAGTTAAAGTGAAATCATAGTACAGTCAGCCCTCTACATTTGCAGGTTTCAGTTTTGCGGATTTGATTATTCACAGTTGATCTCATCTCTGCTGCCTCCCTGTGCCATTTTTAATAGAGACTGCAAGCCTTGTGAGACTGAAAAACTGCAAACCAGGCTTGTAAGTCCCTATTTAAAATGGTGTGGGGCAGCAGTGGAGGTGGCAGCAAGTCCCACCAGCTACCCAGTTCTGCCTTGTGAAGGGACCCTGATGCCTTAAAGGAATGCATGGTGGGTTGAATATGATGATCATAATTTTTTGTGTGTGTTAAATATGGTTTGGGAGGGCCTAGAATTATTCACAGTTTTTCCATTTTCATGGGGGTCCTGTGCCCCTAACCCTAGCAAATGTGGAGGGATAACTGTACTACAATTGTGTAGTATGAAAGTTCTCTGCTACAGCAGCTTTCTTAATGTTATTATAGTTTGCAGTCAAATGTTATAAATTCTTGACCTGAATAGTTCCAGGGACAGTGCCTAATTCTATTCCCAGTGCAAATTTTCTTTTCTCCTCAAAGGAGTGGGAGAATATAAAAATACATGTTGTTGCGTGCTTTCAAGTTGTTTCTGACTCATGGCAACCCTACAGCAAACCCATCACAGGGTATTCTGGTTTTCCTTTGCCTTTCTCTGAAAGAGTGTGACTTGCCCAAGGTCACCCAGTGTATTTCCATGTCTGTTTGGGGATTCAGACTCTGGTCTCCAGAGTTGTAGCCTAGTGCTCAAATCACTACACCACACTAGCTCTTCATAAAGGTATACACTTATGGGATAAAACTGTCCTTGGTCCCTAAGTTTCATGAACATGTTACTTTTTTTTAGATTACAACTCTAGCCAGCTTTACTGGCTGGGGGATTCTGAGAGCTGTAGTCCAAAAGAGTAATTTTTTCTAGGTGGCATTACACACTAGAGAGAGCAGTGTGGTGTAGCGATTTGAGTGTTGGGCTACAACTTTGGAGACCAGGGTTTGAATCGCTGCTTGGCTATGGAAACCCAGTGGTTGCCCTCGGGAAAGTCACACTTAACTGCAGAAGAAGGCAAAGGCAACCTCGCCCCGAACAAATCTTGTCAAGAAACCCCCATGATAGTTCACCTTATGGTCACCGTAAGTTGGAAATGTCTTGAAGGCACACAGCAATGACCGTGTTATGCAGAGTTTATCCTATTGAGTTTGTTGGGAGCTACTCACAATGAAGGCTCCTCTGCCTGCTTAACACAACACATTTATATAGTTCCATGCTGTGTGTAGTGTCTCTTCATTATGTTGGGGGAATGGGAGTGGGGAGTGAGGCCCAAGGCACTCCTGATGTTGTTGAACTGTAACTCCCAGCATTTATCACCATTGCCTGTGTTTGCTATGTTTTATGGGATTTATAGTCCAACAAAATCTGGGGAGCTATACTTGGCCCAGGCCTAGGTTGCAGTGTTGCGTTAACATATTAAGAATTTTAATATCAACTGTACATCTCTGTTATATTGCTTTACATTGCAGTAAGTGGCTTATTTGACTAAATGGTTCCCATACAAAATATCTTATCTGACGAAATAGGCTATAGTCCACAAAAGTTTATGCTGTAATATTAAAAAATGGATCATTAAATTACTAGAAGATTCTTTAGTATTCTTGCAGTAGTAGACTAACATGGCTACCACCGGGGAAGGGGGAAAACCTAAATGTATCAGGGAGAGTGGCTTTAGTTGAAAACTCCATGAAAACTAGGGCAGTAACAAACCTCATTGGGTGGTATCTTCTGTGCAGTTGTAACCACTTAGGGAAAGAAAATGGTCTGTATCTCCATGGTTTGTGCCTGCTCCTCTGTGCTCATGCATCAAGGGAGATGTGTGAAGAGCTGATGGAAAATTCTGCTTGCATGGAGAATAACACCTGAAGGGGGCTATGGATTATTGGGAATGATCTGTCATGCACACACATGCAGTAGAATGTAAACATAGTGATGTTGACAGTGTATTGACAGAGAGTAGATCTGCTGTTGGTGGTAGATAGCCTTATGAGCATATTGAAGAATAAATTCTATCCATTGCCTTAAAAAAGCACCAACAGTTTTCCCACACTATATTCATGCTCTTTCTCTCTCTCTTTCTCTCCATGTGTTATAAATTGGACGCTTTACTTTCGCATTTTTCTTTTCGTTTCTTTTTCTTTTGTTGCTTTTAAGACACAATGTCTGACATCTTGTGTAAATCTGGTAGAGCATAAAACTCCACAGGTGTCCTTTCATGGACAGTGAGAGGCACCCAACCAGCCTGGTGGCCAGAGTGTGATGGTGGTTTGGCTGGTAGCTTCTCAGTGCTCCCCAGAGGCAATTAGTGGCCATTCTGGTCAATGGTTTGAGTGTTGGTGCTACACCCACACACTGATCAACTTGTAAGTTGGCTCGTGCTTCAATTGACGAGGGAATTCTGTGAATAAGGGAGCATGGATGCTTTTTTACACAAGCTTGTAATAAAAACATAACCAAGAATTATGCTGATATAGTGTCCCAACAGTCTTCTGTACTTATCTGTCTTTGGAATGGCTGCTCTTCTGTTTTAATTTCTCATGCTTTACTTGTGAACTATGCTGTCACAATATATTCAATGGTCTTGGTGACAGCACTACATTCCTTTTTCGTTTACTCTTTCCCCCAGAAACAGGGAAGAAAAAAAATTGAAGATTTTTCTAGAGAGTTCCACTTACAATCTCTGGTTAGCTGAAATTTCCTTCCCATTCTGCTTTGCTAGCTGTTTCTTTCCTTTTTATCCATTTTATTCATTCTGTTTGTTGCAATATTATAGTCATGAAGAATATAGAATATAGTATTATTCATTATTATACTTCTTTCAATAGCCAGGGATTGAGCCATTTTGTCATCTGTGACAGGAGTAATCTAGTTCCTAAAGACCGACAAGCTTTATTTGGCAGATTTTTATGGACTTCAGCCTACTTCTGTACATATATCTTGTGTACATCCATGAAAGCTCATGCCAAATAAAACCTGTTAGTCTTTAAGGTGCCACGAGATTCTGTTGTTGTTTTTCTGCAGTGTGTTATGGCTACTCCGGGAAAATCATTTTAAATGACCTTCCCTTCCCTTCTTTCTTTCTTTCTTTCTTTCTTTCTTTCTTTCTTTCTTTCTTTCTTTCTTTCTTTCATTGCCCGCCTTTCTCTCAGTATGGGACACAGTATGGCCCATGAAATAGACTAAAACAAAACACAGTTAAAAACAATGATTATAGTAAGTTGAAAACAATTAAACAAGCTGTCCAATTAAAACAATTCAAAACCATTTAAAGCCTAGCAATAAGAATAAAAGTACCGATTTTTATTGTCAGAAGACCCTTCTGTAGGCCTCATTATACAGTAACCAACTGTTCATCTGATGCCAGACAACCATGACTGTCCCTTTCAGTCTTTGAAACAGCTACAGCCAGTAGTCATCATTTTCAGAATGACACAAGATGTGAGGTTTAAACCATTTTGCCTTCCTGCTCAGATTCTGTCTCTGATCTGATTTCCTATTAGCCTAACTGGAGGGTTGGGGAATTAACCTGCAGTTTCAGGAGTTGGAAAGTCTTAATCAGCAAAATGGCTTGGAGAGAACGGTTAATCCTCTTCCCTTTGATGTTATTGTTCTGGTTAAAAATTGGAGCTCTTCTCTTCAAGGTTATTTCAGAAGGAAAATATAGTATTAAAAGATTGATCATGAATCACTCAACATCACGTCTGATTTGGCCCTTGCTCTTCTCCCAACCAGGGGCCCATTACCACTACATAATTATACTGCTATTATTCCACTTTAACTTCCATGGCTTTATCCTATGGATCCTGGGCTTGCAGTCTAAGGAAGTATTAGAGGAGCTCTCTGGTTGGGAATTCTAAATGCCTGTCACTCAACTGCCAATTCCATGATTCCATAGGACAGAACCTTGTCTGTTAATGTGGAATAAGAGTGTTATAATTCTGCAGTGTGAAGGGGCCCCTGGTTAGGGAGGCAACTTACATAGCGACTGCTATGGCAGCAACTATGCAATGTCGGTGAGACTATTTACCTAACTTTTTGCTGTGAATTTCAGACATTATACTCTGCTTACTTAGCATGCCTATATTTTATGTCCAAGTTATCTATACCAGACTGTAAAAGAGTCCATGGGTGAATTTCTCAGTTTCTTAACAAAATATCTCATATGATTCCAGGATATTATGGCACATGCCAAGAACTTACATTTGTCTCTCACCCAGATCAGCAATCAGTAGTCAGTAGATATCCAGTTAGCATTGCTGTTTTATAAACATTTCCTGACATGATAAGATAAGGAACACAAGAGTTTTTATCAGGCTGCCTGTTTTAGATATTTTTTTTTGATACCACTGCAATAAAAATAAATAAAAGACAAGAGTATGGTTACAGTTTACAGTTTATAGTGCCTGGCTAGTAAGGAAATTTCTGTGAATATCTAATGAAACAGGAAAACAATACTTAACAAGGTCATTGGGTTCAGTCTGCCAAGGTCTGCTCCCATGCCACAAAAGACATGTACCATGGATTATGCCTTTTGTATGCATTTTTATGTGTGTAAATCTTGTTCTTTCCTAATATTTGAGTAATAAATGCTTGCCATACACTGTTGCTTTTAAACTAAACAAATGTAAGGGTTGGGTGAGCGGGCTGCTGGATGGATGGGTTGCTGGATCCACAGGCTGTAAAGGGGACACTGCAGCCGTGTCAACTGCTGTTTTCTGATGTTTTTCCTGGTATAATTAGGGCTTGAGTTCAAATGACAACTTTACGCAGATAAGAGACGTTTGTATAACTGCACACATGGGGAAAATGAATTAGGTCTAATTTGTTAGCCAGTATACATCCTTATGGCCAGTGGTCCTACAAGTAAAATCCTGCATGTTTGTTCCAGTGGGGGGAGATGGGAGGGCTTCATTGTCTGCTGTATAAAAGCTACCCCCTCCACCTAAGTGACTGCTTTGGCCCTAATTGGTACGGCAGCTGCACTATATCTTCAGAACCCAATTATTGAGAGTAAGAATTTCTGATCAAGGCAGCTGCATGATAGAGGATACGGTAATGGCTCAAACGTGCACGTGGGAGGCCCCTGAGAAGACTCATGACTATGAGAAAAATATAAACGTTATTTTATCTGTGTAACTTTTTTTTCATTGTTCTGAAATCTGCTTTATTTAGCCATTCATGTTTCTGTGGTAGAAAAGACAGGACAGGATCCAAAGAAAGCCTTTATACATGACAAAGAGCTTATGCATGCAAAGTGGGATTTCAAACATTTAAAAGTTTTGAAACTTTTTTTCTTAACACAGCAGCCCACCGTGCTACATCAAAAACTGCTTTGGAAGTGCCACTCAGTTTCAAAAGCTATATGATGTGTAAAAGGATGCTGTTTGAGAAATGTATGCGGAACTAGTTCTTTGCATCTTGGTTCTTTGGATCTTGCTCTTATGAAAGAGAAAAATATGCAGAACTAGTTCTTGCAGATCTTGCTCTTGTTGTATGGTTCTTTGGATCTTGCTCTTCTGGAACTCTGTAGCTACTTTATCAGTTAGGAATATGAATCAAATAATGTTTTGTTGCTTGTGTAAATAGAACAAGTTATAGAAAAACATATGCATTGGGAAGGGAGACTTATTCAACTTAGGTTATTGAAGTTGGCAATATTTCTGAACAAGCAGATGGAGAGTCATGCTGTCAATTGCCGTCATGGCTCAAGTCATACTCATAGAAGCTGCATTGCTGAGGTTGTTGCAGATAACCGGGTCACCTGATAATGTCTGATAAGAGTGACGTCTTGCACATTTTTTTAAAAAAAATGCTACGTGCCACATCTGAGTTGCATTAAAACAGATGACAGTCCTTTAAAATGTTAAAGACTTTTCCCCACAGTTAGTTTTTTCAGTTTATCTGGAATCCGGTCCTTTGGGGATCATCAAGGTGGGCTGCTGCTGTCCTTCAGCAGTTACAGCCTAAGGCCTCTGCTGCTTCAGGTCAATTTGCCTTCAAGGTTGGTGGTGCTATTTTTTCCCATGTACTTGATTTATTTATTTATTTTTTAAAAAAAGCATGCTCAGGTCAGTTGTCTCTGCCTTTGCATTAAATTTGTCCTGAGCCATTGCTTTGGAAACAATATTTTATAATGGTATTCCTTCAAATGTTAATGTGTTCTGTTATTAACATCTATTGCATGAATTTGATACTACATACTTGCTTAAGTTTTGACTGTAGAAGTGTGACTGCCTTAAACAGAATGAAGAGTCAACTGTGCATGCCAATTAATATTCTAATCTCACTGCCTGTGTATGGACAATAGGAAAAAAATAACATTTATTTTAGTACTACTGTATCTATTGTAGCAACAGCACAAAGCCGTATTACACTATTTTCATTGGAAATGACCATACATTAAAAGTTATGCAATATCACATTTTCCATTTAACATCTGAATAAAACATCCAGATATATTTAAGGAATAAATTACTTGCAATGGACACTGAAACTCTTGAAATCAGTAGATACTACTGAGTAAACCCCAGTGTAGGTGATGAACAGATTATATCTCTAGAAGTTAACACTGTTACTGATTTTTCTGAAGCCCATTCTTAAGCAAATTATTATTATTTTTTTTAAAAAAAGACTAAATTAATCAAAGATGGACATCTTCCAAGAAAACCAGAAGTCATGGTTCATGCACAATGCTTGCCAAACAATCTGAAGCATTAAGGAAAGTATGGCTGAATCTCATTTGCCTTTTTTTTTAAAAAAAAATTGTTTAAATGGTTATTTGTAGTATGCCTACCATGCACTGACAGTGAATCAGCAAAATATCGCATGACTCTGCATGAACAGTTTAACATGAGAATATCATTATAAAATATTTTAATGAAATGTCTTTGTGCAATTATCCTTGTACATGGAAGCTTTTGTTCATTGTGGGAAGTTAAACAAAAAAATTTGGCTTTTCATATATAGACGTGCATGATGCTGCAAAACAACCTATATAAACTATTCCTTTCTGTTGAGTTCCGTCTTCTCACTAGTTCCCACAAATTTATTTGCAGTCATTCGTCCAGATCACTGATTCTCCTTTTTCTTGTCCCCGCCATGCATTCTGTAAATAAATGTCTATAAGTATACCTTGATGTTGTCTTTCCATTATTAACCATTGTTGTGTAAGCACCATACTGGCATTTTGTGTTAAAATGCCATTCCTTAGTATGGGTACACCTGCTGCAAAGGGAAAAGGATAAAGCTAAATGATAGTTTACACCTCAGGAATAGCACAGCGGAAGGGTGTAAACAGCCAGAAAACTTGTGTTGTTGTTTTTTTAAAAAAAGTTTTGCAAGTAGTTCAAATGTGATGTAAAATAATTTATAATTTGTTAACCCCTTCATTCCCAATTTTACGTAGAAAACATATATAGTATGAGCCACTTGGATGGCTAGTAAGCACTAAGGGGTTAAACTACAACAACAAAATATATGCATATATATTTTTATCTCTCTCTACATATCTGTATGATATATATTGAGCAGTGAACCACTGAAAACCTTTATTGCATTCTTAAGATACGTATTTCTTTTTTTTCTCTGCCAAGCTGTTTTGTAGGAAGAAAAAAATTGAAATAGCACTTGTGCAGAGATCATCTTTTTTAAAAAAATCAATCAATTATTTGATGTCTTATTGAAACAAGTATTGTGGTTTTTGTCAAATGATCTCATGATCTTGTAAGCAGGTTGTGATTTGGCATGCTTTTATGAATTGCACCCAGCATGTTAAAAACATTCTTTTAATTGTTATGTGAAATGTTTGCATATGTGGTTATTATCTGTGAACTCATTGTACATGTATCCAAATGTGTTTTCTATTGTGCTTGATTTTGCTGGCCATTCTTGAATGACTTGGCAATTCAAGAAACAAATGTTCTGTGCTGTCCTCTGTAACGCGTACTCTCTTTGACATGTTTTGTCATACTCCATCAGCTTGTATCTTTTCTTTGCCAACAACATATCTTTATATTTGTTGGAAACAAATTTATGCAAAGACATATCTTAGCCAGCTTTGCTTAAACACATTTTTAAAAAAATTAACATGAAATTAATTGGTTGAGCTTTTAAATATACCCTTGCTTGGTGTAAATCTTTTGCAGTTAGTCCACCTTCAGACTTGGAATTTAAAATTATTGATGAACATACGGTTCAGATGTCATGGACAAGGCCATCTGATGCAATAGAAGGCTACAGGATAACAGTGACCCCTGCAACAGGTAAGTTCTAGTGTTATTCTTTTAAAAAGTGAAACAATGCAGTCTTGTTGTTTGTATTATCATTTCCTAATTAGTTGGAGGTATAAGTGTTGAGGATGCCGAAATACACTATTGAAATAAAAGACAGAGGCATTTTTTAAATCATTTATTACATAAAATTTTGAAAAGTAACACATACATACATACCTATACAAATAGTTCACACATAAATAGGAAGATCTTTAAAAGCAAAGCTTTTATTTATTAAGTGTAATAAATATAATCATAATAATTTACTAAGACACATAATGTCTAACATATTTTAACATATCTTAAGACATATCTACACACCTTTTAACTTCTTCCCTTCAGTCCCAATCATTTCTCTTTCTCTCTGGCTTCCTGACTAGGGCCATTTCCACATTACACTGTTATCGTGCTATTAGTCCACTTTCAAAACCCTATGGAATCCTGGGGCTTGAAGTTTAGGGAGGGGCATTTGGAATTCTCAGCCAGAGAGCTCTTGGGCCTCAGTAAACCACAAACCCCAGAATTCCACAGGAGGTTGAAAGTGGAATAATAGCACTATAATAGTGTGCTGCAGAAATGGCCTAGGTTGTCCTTAAGATAACGAATTAGCTGAGTAACTGAGAATCAGTTTTCTTCCTTTAAATACATCAGGGCTCTACTGATATTACTTCTTATATAACTTTATATCTTAACACTCTTAACACTAAGAGTGTTAAGAGTGTTAAAAAGACAGAGGCATTTTTAAATTTGTCCAGGAATTTATCTGGTACTTTATCCTACACATGTGTATACAGAGGTGTGTCTCACTGATTTCAATGGGGCTCATTCCAAAGCCAGTCTATATAGGACTGCAGCATTAGTTGGTTAGGAAGGCTCTCTAAATTATCCTTAGTATATGCAATACAGTATGTGTTTCCTGCAATGCAGGGGCAGCCTCTGTCTCAGGAACTGGGGTTAGAGAAGACCTTATCCTGATATGGGAGATGTAGTACCCCAACTGCTTGGGCTATGATCTGCCAGTGATGCAGAGAATTATGATTTGTAGCATCATGGGAAGCATCTGGAAGTTTTATTTTCCCTCTTTTTAATCTTTTATGTTCCCCACTATTCTATAATTTTCCCTAATCTTTGATATACCCCACTATTCCATAATTTCCCCAGATTGAGCATATGATACTGCCTTCCATGTGTATGAGTAATTCCCAAATCCCAAGCATTTTTCTTTATGTCTGTCTAGTTTGCTAGTAACAACAAAATATTCAGTAGGTGGAATGCAGTAGGTTGGCAAAAGTGGCCTGAGGCAAAGCTGCAGACCTATCCATGTCAAAGTGCCTAATATCCACAGCTGGCCAACTTATTGTCACATGAGGCCAAAGATCCTAAAAACATATTTACCCATATTTCTCCAGTATAAATATAATCATAGCAAAGTCAATTACACATGATGTGTTCCCCTTTCATGACACCCAAAATTAGCTGCCTGAGGCCCTACTTCATTCTGCCTAATGGAGAAGATGGCTCTTAGTGCTAATATGAGTGAAGATTTCCTACGTATGAGGCAGCCTGGTGTTATTTAACCTTACATAAATTATATATTTTCTGTCCCATATTCAGAAAGAAGTTATGCATGTTCACATAGATCAACCTTCTCCCCACTCCTGCCATGGCCAAAGATAGTTCAATCAAAGCCTCTGGAAATGTGCAATCAAGTTGTCACACATAGTCATAGTCTGTGAGCTAGAAATTTGCTGTTTTATTTCAGAGAAGTCATTTATGGATTCTGAGAACTCCTCAGCCTTCTCCACCAGGCTACTGTTTTAATCATAAGATGCCCATCAGCTGTGTAGCATTAAAGAGGACAGGTAGACAGAAGAGCCATGACAGCCTTGCTCACTTGACCATGTGTTGCTGGATGTGGCTGATGGTTTGTGTACTGTGAACATGCTAGTATTAGGTGCTCAGGAAAGCAAATGACCATGGTGTTTTTACATTTCATAGATAAAGGTTATTTTTGCTGTCTAGAATTATAGGATTACTACCCTGCAATTTTGAAATTCTGCTGTATGAAATTGTTTTATGTATGTTGAATTTCAGATGGACCCACTAGAGAATTTACCCTAGCACCCAGTGCTACTGAAACATTATTAAGAGACCTCACACCTGATATTGAATATCTTGTAACAATAAGTTCATATGATGAAATAGAAGAGAGTATTTCTGTCTCTGGACAACTTACAAGTAAGTTCATCTAATTAGTCTAATTTAATTTGTAATGGAGAGAATCACAGAAGCATTACCAAATATATTACCAGGCTCTGGTTTTACTGTGTTATAAAATCCAATCTGTAGTGATTAAGCATATGTTGAATGTGGGCTTAATTTCTATTGGTTTTCTGACCTTTTTTTTTTTTTAAATTATTTCAGTCCAAACAGGTGGTTTAGTAACAACAGGAGAAAAGAAGATTGAAGAAGTACAGTTGCAAAGTGAGTAATTACGCTTGTAAAAAGGCACTATATTCTAAAACAAGAATTAATTAGTTCATCAGTTAGTTATGTTTAAATATCACCCATAACAAAACAAAATTATAACAAGGATATATTAAAAATAGTAACTAATTCAATGAAGATCCAAAAGATCTTAAAATTTAACCAATAATAATGCCATTCTAAGACCATTTCTGCACTACACTGTTATAGTGTTATTATTCTACTTTCAACATCCTATGGAATCCTGGGGTTTGCAGTTTAGGGAGGGGCATTTAGAATCCTCAGCAGGAGAGCTCTTTGGCCTCAGGAAACTACAAACCCCAGAATTCCACAGGAGGCTGAAGGTGGAATAAGTGCTCTTTGACAGTGTAGTGCAGAAATGGCCTAAAAATTGAAGTGCTTTGAGGCTTCATCAGCCACTCTCTTTTAACCTACCTGCTGACTATGTAATCTTAAGATATTTGTCAGAGTGTTCTATTTCATACCATTTAAATCTCTATAACACAGAACCGTGTGTTATTTTATTCAGGATACTTCTGAACAAAACTTAGCATGCTCCAGGGCCAGGAGGGCTATTTTAATTAGTTTTAGAATCTCAGAGGGCTGCATTGTAATGCTCCAGTCACCATGTTGATGTTGCCTTGCTCCCAGATTTTAGCCTTTAATTTCTTTGAGGGGTCCTGGGGCAGACCTAAGAGCTATATGGCATCTTCTAAGAGCCACTTGTGGCCTGTGGGCCACCTGCTTTCTCCTCCCCCAGTCAAAAGTTTACCTGCAAATGAAGAAAAGCTTGATTCCAGCTGACGCATCAACTGATAAATTGTTTTATTTAGACTTAGCATGGCAGCATAATGAGAAACATGCATACACTATGAGATTGATCCAAAGGTTCTGTGAACAGTATTGCATTCACTGAATCCAGCTCATAGATGAAGAAGTGGCAAATTTTACATACTTATTTGATAAACATCAAACTTATCCTATGCAGAATCATAGACTCATAAAGTTGGAAGGGGCTCCATAGGCCATTGAGCCCAACACCCTGCTCTGTGGAAGAGCACGCCTGGCAGCTAACTATCCAGCATCTTTTTGAGGGTGTCCAGAAAAGGAGACACCATTACCTTTCTAGGTGATTGGTTCCATTGTAGAACCTCTCTTACTGTCAAGAGATTCTTTTTAATGTTCAGATCATATCTACTCTCCTGTAATTTAAAACCATTAGACATGGTCTTACTCTCTGGGATAGCAGAGAATAAATCTGCACCTTCCTTTTTGTGACAGCCCTAAAATGTACTATCATGTCACCTCTCAGTGCTCTATTCACCAGGCTGAACTTGTTCAGTTCCTTGCCCTGAAACCTGCTTCAACTTGTCTATATCCTTCTTAAAATCAGATGGCCAGAACTGAATACAGTACTCCAGATAAGACCTGACTGGTGCAGAATATAGTGTGATTGTGGCCATTTCTAAATGACAATGCTCTCCCATGTTCTCCTTTTGCAATCCTGGCAGTGGCTCTACCAGGATGGGAGCCTGTCCCCAATGCTCTCCTCTGCACCCAGCTGGTTGCCTGCAGAAGTGAGCGCAAGGGACATGCTCCTTATTTCTGTAGTGCAGCTGGCCTTCTTCCCATGCTACAATGGGGAAGGAAGTGCGTGATCACGCTTCTGGCCCTTCTGCATGGCCGGCGGTGATAGAAGCCTTGTGCAATTGGGGGACATTGACGTTTTTCTCTCAACGATATACCCCACGATTGCATTGGCTGAGGACCTGAGAATGGGTGGAACCTCGATGACATCATATGAAAGAGTTGTCGCGGTCCCACTCCTCTCATGTCCCTATGCCGGAAGGGCACCATCCTACAGAAATGGCCTGTTACTTCCCTTGAACTTAATGCTGGCTAAAATATTTGCTGCTTTTGCCGCAGCATCATATGTTCAAATTACGATGAACAATAATTACAAGATCCATTTCACATGCACTAATGCGAATTATCTCTCTTTAGTACTTTGCTTGTGTGTGTATGCAAATAATAATTAACTGCTTTGGTGAATATCTGTAATTTTCTACAAATTATGTTCCAGGATGTTCCCTTAGTGCTGTTACAGATCTCGTTTTCCTTGTGGATGGCTCTTGGAGTGTGGGGAGAAATAACTTCAAATATATACTGGACTTCATTGTTACGCTGGTGTCAGCTTTTGATATTGGAGAAGATAAGACAAGAGTTGGAATAGTACAGTACAGCTCTGATACAAGGACTGAGTTCAACTTGAATCAGTATTACAGACAAAGGGATCTCATTGAAGCAATAAAAAGAATACCCTACAAAGGAGGCAATACGATGACAGGTATGGGCTTCCAGCTATTTGATCATGGTGTTTTCCTGACTTGCTAGGGAGGAGATGGCTTTTTAAATTGTGGCATTCAGGCTTCCTGTGTTGGCACCGTTTTCTGCAAATCAACTATCTCCTTCCTCAGAAGCTTTCCAGGTTCACACTCTTTGGGAAAAGCCTGGGAAGAGTAGTCATTTGTGAGCCACCTGGTTGAGAGGAGGAGGCACCAAAATTAGCCTAGATGAAGCCTTCACTCCAATCTACTCTGGGGGCATAAGTTTAGCTGTTGTGATCTCCAGCGACTTTTCTTCTTTGGACTTCATCCTCATTCACCCACACACCTTCAGCTTATTCTGTTAAAAGCTGTCGTGTGAAGCTTAAAGCAATTTTATCACAACTGAAGATGGTTTTAGCATGGTGCTTGGATCCAGTTGGAGGGAGAAGGCAGAGTGGTTGGGGGTCCCCTTAAGGGAGCTTGGCAGCAAGGGCAGATAGTGTTAAGCTCAGCTCAGGGGCAGCTGACCTTGCCCCCACTACCAGGTGACAGGGAAACACTCAGTGGCTTCTTCCAATGTGGCATCCCCAGTCTGTCATCTCAGGTATACCCAGCAGGCGGGCTGGGTTGTTTTCATCCATTAACAGCCAGGTCAGCCAGTGCCTAGATCTGGACTAATGTTGAGCCCAAGCCTCTGCAGCTGTAATCAATAAAGTTGTGGCCTTTTTTTTTGTTCCAAGAAATAGTTGTTTGTGTTTTGTTATGGGAACCATCATTGTTCGCTGTTGATTCTGCAATACAGGAAGCATGAATGATTGTCAAATGCCTGCCATTTAACTGATTAGATATTACAATTTTGAATTTGATATAAAACTGAAAACATGTGTGGTTAACATAAGCACAATCTCTTATATAAATTTTAGGTGAAGCAATTGATTATCTGATTAAGAATACATTCACCGAGGCTGCTGGAGCAAGAAAAGGCTTTCCCAAAGTGGCAATTATAATTACAGATGGAAAGTCACAAGATGAAGTAGAAATTCCTGCAAGAGAACTTCGTGGCATAGGAGTTGAAGTATTTTCTTTGGGTACGTTGATCTTTGTGTGATACCAGGGGCAAGAATCAAAAGCTGTGCTTTTTCTTTGCTACAGAGATGTAACTTTCTCCCTCCCAATATTCAAGTTGCTTGCAATTAGATCTACATTTCTGGTTAATAGGTAATGTTTGGGCAGTGGGCCAGATTCACCATGCTTTGTTATATAATTGCAATATAAGGTTAAAAGTAAAATAACCAAAAGCATCCCAAAGAATGTGTTTAGAGAAACTGAAATGCAACATTTTAAACCATTACTTTAATTAACACTTATTATCAAGCGGTAAATAGTATTAAAATGTTTTCTGGATCCAGATAAGTTTACTTCTCCACAACTGTAAATAAACACATGCGTTCTGATCCACCGTGCTGATCTGTTATAATATTTGGGTGTGTTTATGTGCTGAAGGAGAAGGCTCACCATAGCTGGCAGCTTGTCTGCACACTAATAAAGGAAGGAATCCCACTTCTCATAACTGGATTTAATTCTTTTTAAACTTTCATCTAACTGTATTTTTTAACTGTATTTTGTTTTTTTTTTAAATGCTGTAAGCCACCTTGTATCCTGCAGAAGGAGAAAGGTGGACTATCAATTAATCAATCATTCACAAATTACTGCAGTGATCACATTCCTTTACAGTGTGAATCAGCAGAGCAACATTGGGGGTCACTGGGGGAAAAACCCAACAAAACCAACAACCCACTCATATTGTGACTTATATTTTTCTTTGTTTAGGAATCAAAGCTGCAGATGCCAAAGAACTGAAGTTAATTGCATCTCAGCCCTCACTGAAGCATGTTTACAATGTAGCCAACTTTGATGGCATTGTGGATATACAGAATGAAATAGTCTCACAGGTGTGCTCAGGTGTTGACGAACAGTTGGGTGAACTGGTTAGTGGTGAAGAAGGTGAGAAAAAGTTTCACAATAGCTAATTTCATCCAAAGTGATGACACAGATTTTTAAAAGGAAAGATTTTAAGTAGGACTATAACTCAGTGACAAGACTACTTATTTTGCATGGAAATGACCCAGCTGCAGTCCGAAATTAGTAAGTGATGTAGAAGGTCTCTGCCAGAGATCCTGGAGAACTACTGCTAGTTGAAATAGGTAATACTGAGCTACAGAGACAAGTAGTCTAGTTTAGCCTTAGAGAGTCTCTTACTTTCCTAAGTTATTTCTGACCAGGATTCAAAAATTTATTGTGTCCAAAAGGGCTGTGCACACCCAAAAATAATATTTCTGTGTGTGACTTGTTTGTTGGAGTAGCAAACTCTTTCATGCAATATTCTAAAATATTTTGGAACTTAGCTGACATAGAAAGGTTGTTGTTAGACAAATATAATGGGTTGGGTATAGGGAGCTGGTCGTGTGATTCTTCAAAACACAAATTTGGCCTCTGGTCTATCTTAACTTTATACATTGTTATATTTTTATCAAAGTTTTGTTTAATCTGTATTATTTTTAAATATGTTAGCTGCCTTGGGTCCCATTATTGGGAAGAAGGTAAGATATAAGTGAACAAAATAATAATAAGGGCAGGGCTATAAACATATGCATAATTTTATCCAAATTGATCAGTAATCTTCATTCAACTGCATAGTGAGGTGGCATCGTAGGGTGATTAGAGCTAGGCTGGCTGGAAATAGAAACATCTCTGTTCAAGCTCTGTGGTATTTATTTTTTCCAGCTTATAAATATGGGCTGCTTTTTCGTAGCTGTGTTAGGATAATGAAATTTTTTTCTAAAAGTTAGGTGCTGATATTTTACTCTCTGAAAAGTTGTTTATAAATGGATTTTTGTTTTGAATTTTTCAGCTATTGATCCTCCTGCAAACCTTGTAGCTACACAAGTCTCATCAAGATCAATTAGAATCACTTGGTCCCCATCTCCCAGTGAAATAACTGGGTACAAAGTGGACCTGATTCCCATGGTAGCTGGTGCCAAACAATACTCATTGAGTGTCGGACCTCAGACCACTGCTTTTAATGTAAAAGATCTTTCTGCAGACACAGAATACCAAGTCAATGTGTATGCAATGAAAGGGCTGACTCCCAGTGAGCCAGTAACTATAATGGAAAAAACACAACCTGTAAAAGTTCAAGTGGGTAAGTCACTGCCTGGTGAAACTATTGTATATTAATAGCTGAACACTGTAACAGCAAAATGCTACTGTGGAGAGAAAGCTAAAGAAAAAGACAAAAAAGACAAATGGCTAATTTACTTTGGTTTTAGTTTTAGATAATTCAGTTGAAAAAGATTTGGAGTTTGGCATTAAGATACACAGTTCTATTTTGATTAAATAGATTTGGCTAAAGGGAAAGAAAATGAGGGTCTCGACTGAAATCTTGCACATTTATATAGCAATAAGTTTCACACTAAACTCAGAAAGAATTACTGTACTTCTAAGTAAAGAAAAATATTTCACTGTACATCTTTTTTAAATACAGAAACCAATAAGGCATATATTTGTTGACCTGTATTTTTCTGGTGAATGTATACCAGCATCGGGGGAGATTTTAATAAACTTCCATTTTTAATAGCCTTCCATTCTGCTTGCCTTCCCAATGGGGAATGCGAGCAGGGTAGAGAAGGAAAGCCCTTGTTATTTCCAGTCTGAGATTAGAGATAGCAGCGACATGCTTCATGCAGAAGGAAAGACTGAAAGTGAGGTCTGTGCCACTTGTTAGAAGGGGGACAAAGTCATAATCCCATGGGGTCATCCAGCTTGCTAGATTGATCCAAGAGCCATCAGACCATCTAAACCAATCCAGTTACACTCTGCTGGAATATACCTACTGATTAGACTATAGTTTGAGAAAATGTTTTTGCTAATCAATCTGTTTTGTACTCAGGTGACTGCCCTTTTAACAGGAGAAACCAGTGCTGCTGTAGCATAGTATTGGGATGGTGGTGATTGTGATAATGAAGTGAAGTACTTTACATATTTTAAGTGTTGTGTAATTGCTAAAAATTGTTATTCTTTCTTTTAACAGAATGTTCAAAAGGTGTGGATGTCAAAGCTGATATTGTGCTTCTGGTTGATGGCTCCTACAGTATTGGCATTGCTAATTTTGTTAAAGTAAGAGCATTTTTGGAAGTGTTAGTTAAAAGCTTTGAGATTTCGCCTGAGAAAGTCCAAATAAGCCTTGTCCAGTACAGCAGAGATCCTCATATGGAGTTTCCTTTGAACAGATACAACAGAATTGAAGACATAATTCAGGCTATTAACAACTTCCCTTACAGAGGTGGATCTACAAACACAGGCAAAGCAATGACCTATGTACGAGAAAAAGTCTTCGTTACAAGCAGAGGTGCAAGACCAAATGTGCCAAGGGTCACGATATTAATTACCGATGGGAAATCATCAGATGCTTTTAAAGATCCTGCCATAAAACTCAGGAACTCTGATGTAGAAATATTTGCAGTTGGTGTTAAGGATGCAGTACGGACAGAACTGGAGGCGATTGCTACACCACCTGCAGAAACCCATGTGTACACAGTGGAAGACTTTGATGCTTTCCAAAGAATATCATTTGAACTCACGCAGTCTGTCTGCTTACGAATTGAGCAGGAACTTCGTGAGATTAAGAGGAAATGTAAGTAGTCTTTGCCATGAATGGAGAAAGTACTTGCAATAGATTCCAGACCAGATAGTGCTAGCTATTTTATATAAGTCCACTCACCCATTAATGTTGAATAATATATAGCTAGCATCCTATCAGTGACATATGCCAACAGAGTGCAGGTGCATGTCATTTTTGGTCATTGGGGAGAAAGGAAATCACCACCTCCATCATGCAATGAGCTCCCATATCGTCAAGACTCACCTCCCTCCTGCAGGAGTTGACCTCCACCCATTGGAAAAGCATCTGACTATGTTCTTGTAGCCAGGTGCACAGTGAGGAAGGTCTTAAGAAGGTCTCCTTGGCTGCCCTAGCTCTTCTTTGGCTACTACATAACTGTGCCAGGGGTGATGGCAAGAGATAACTGGGCTTTAAGGGAAGGGAAGAGGGGAGATGAGACATAGTTCTGCTTTAACAAAACTTTATGCCCCATTTCCCAATGTGGGATCATTAATTTTAACTTAGCAGTAACAATGTAACCTTTTTGGAAATAAGAGAACAGGCTTTTAATTAATTGTTATAGTCATCTTCGTTGCTTTCCTTCTCGACTGCATTTTGTGGATGGATGAAATAACAAAAAACACATTAGCTTTAACTTGGCATAATTTATGCACTAATGCGAAGACTGCACAGTTATAAGTAAGGCTGTATTATTATTGGTCAATCAGTTATTGAGTAATTAGTATTAATCAAATCTGCAAAGATATGTTCCCAACTTGCCTCCACAGCTTCAGTTTTCAAAGCTGTAGAACTGACGTTTTCTTTTTCTTTGTTGTGGAAAGATAGGAGTAGTAGAATCACTTACCAGTACTAGAGCAGAATTATTTAGAAATAGGCTTTTATCTGGACTGCACATGGGAATTGTGTGTCCCTCAGGATGCTGAGTTTTATCCTCACCATTGGCTATGTTCGCTAGGGTTTGGAAGGCCACAGAACCCTCACCCTTAATCTCAGCTTTAGGTATGCTGGAATGCAAACCAGTACAACAGCAAATTGTTTTGTCCACATGTTTGTGAAATGTAAGCAAGTTTTATCAAGTTTACTTACTAGATTCTTTAAAATTTTGAACAGCTTACTTACCTGCAAGAAATCTGCAATTTTCTGAAAGGGGTTCTAACAGCTTCAAAGTTAAATGGTCTCCAGCTGGAGCTGAAGTTTTGTCTTATCTTGTCAAGTATAAAGTGGCTGTTGATGGAGAGGAATTCATGGTTTCTATACCAGCTCCAGTTACTAACACGGTTCTTACTAATTTACTACCAAAAACCACATATGCCGTCAGTGTGATTGCTGAATATGAAGATGGTGATGGCCCTTCCTTGGATGGGGAAGAAACAACTTTAGAAGGTATAATTTATATTGCCCTGAATCTGTTCCTTTCTCTCATAAATAAACCAAGACAGAGGTGTATTACATGTATCGTTATAGTGCTCTAGTTACTGAAATCTCTGAGTAGTTCCAAATGTTTGTGGTAAAAAGTTTCTACAATTATATATGAATCAGACTTTTACTGTATTCAGGTAACATGTACCTAAAAAGACTGTGTGCCGGACTGCCTTTAGTAGCCCCCTTCCTATCATCTGATACCTTTATGTTTAAAAATTATTTAGATTGATAATAATTAAATTGCTTAGTAACGTCTCTTCAGCATAAAGTCATGTCATTGAACTGGAAACTGAAAAACAAAATTTATTTTAAAGCTAACAGATGCAAGCCCATTTTAGTAGTTAGTACCTAAAGACCGTAGAAAATGGAGGATTGCAGTGCATCTTTACTACACTGTACTATGTATATTATATCCCCTTTATTTAAGCTTCTTGAGTCTACTTCCTTGCTTGTTTTTAGAGATACTCTATATCTTGGGTGTGGAATCCTGGTAGTGTACTGTGTATGCAGTGGCGGCAGGAATGTGGTGGCCATGAAGGAAGTAAGGCTTTGAACCACCCTTGCCACCACTGCACAACACTAGAAAAAGTATAACCACTAGGTTAGTGCACCAGATTCTGGCCTGTATCTCTGAACATACATACATCTTTTTCCAACAGAGGTGTCCTTGTATTATAACGCAACTTGATGTTAAGGAGGGGATAGGCCATAGAATGATCGTTTTAAAATAATGCCATTTTTTTCAGTTTTTCAAATCGATTAAATGTCAAATGTTAAAAGAAATGCCCCTTCCCACTCATGCCATTTATATGTCGTAAGTTCTGCCAGATTCTGTTTACATCTCATCATCTGATTTAGGCTTTTAGAGTGCTGTGAAGCCTTCTATTTGTCCACCTTCCTCTCTTTCCTTATCTGTAATAACATCACTGCATAAATTAGGAGCTTATTGAAATATTTTCAATCAGAGGAAATTGTTTATTTATTAAGTACAAGTATGCCTCAGTTAACAAAAGAGTTGTGTGGCTGGGTATTACTTCTTTAACAGAAACTTTGCTACTAGAGGTAGAAATAACATGAAAAAAATAGGGATAGGTCCCTACACCACAAAAAGGAAGAGCAGTTCAACATGTTTCAGCAAACTTTTTATTCAAAGCTAACATTAAGAACATGTGCAATGAAACAACCAGATCTGGTAAGCCTTGCATAAGTAAACAAAAACATTTTGAATATGCTAGAGACCATTGTTGCTTCAGTGGCCTCCCTTTTCTTATGATTTTCATTTTGGTGGTGAAAGTTATAGAGCTGTGTTTTTTGAACATGCCAGGCATGCCAGGCTGGCAAGGCAGGTTAATCTGCTTTCCCCCTTTCTCTCTGTTTTGCTTTTCACACATACTCATTAAGTGCTTCTGGAGGCATCTGTTTATCTTGCTCCTTGTACGTAAGCACACACAGCTACAGCAGGATCACCTAGAGTAGAATCCCATTCTTTCCCAGGTCAAACTTTATTGCATTGTATACTCTTGACGTGCTGTTGCAACCCAACACTGAAAGTTTGTCTTTCTCCAGTCTTCCTTCACCATTTTCCCAAGAGAAATAAATGCTTAACAGTTCATATCATCACAATAAAAGAGGTTCTTTCTCTTTTCAGATACTACTTGAATAGCCTCCCTTTATAGTCTTAAGGCATGAGCATCCTGATATAGGGAGAGATGTTTCTGTAGATATTTGTACAGGCAGCTCGTGGCTCCCATGTCAGAGGGGTAGTGAATCCACTCCAGATTTTACTACATACTATATAGGAAACTATCCAAGGTGCTGAATCCTTTTTGGGGATAAGGTTCAATGTCTAGGATAGCTCCCTTAAGCCACCAGCTGCCATTTGGCTATTTGGACCCCAAGCCAGAATGTTTAATATGATGGAGGTTTCTCCCCACTGAGGTGACTTGTATTTACGATTTCTCTGATTTCTTTTGTAGTCAGGGGATCACCACGAAACTTAAGAGTAACAGATGAAACAACAGATAGCTTTAAAGTTGGATGGTCACCAGCTCCAGGAAATGTTCTGAGATACAGACTTGCATATAGGCCAGTTACTGGTGGGGAGAGAAGGCAAGTAACAGTCCCAGCAAATGAAAGAGCAACTACACTACAAAATCTGAAGCCAGATACAAGATATGAAGTCTCTGTTACTGCTGAGTACCAGTCTGGGGCAGGGAATCCACTGGTTGGCCATGGAAAGACTGAAGAAGGTAAGTTTGTTGGATCAAAGGTCTCTTCTCACAGTAGAATCACTTTCAGAGATAATGGGAAGCTGTGGCAGACCCAACTAGCTCCTTGGAGGCTTGTATTTGTATGATAAATGTGGGTTCCAAAGAAGTTTTGCAACATGTGTACTTTATCTTTAATTGTCTGGGACATCCTTCTGTTGAAAAAATTAGGGTGTATGAATGGGATCTAAGATGGTTACCTCAAGCTGAAAGCGTGCCTCCTTCAGCTCCTTTGTCTAGAAGAGGGGTAAGAATTATGTGACCATCAGGATATTGTTGGACTGCTGCTCCCAGCATTCCTTGCTGTTGGCCATTCTGACTAAGGCTGCTGAGACTTATACTCCAGCAACATCAGCTGGGCTACATGGCTTGTGGCCAGCATTCAGTGGATGGGATGTTCTCTGACAGCAGAACCAAAAGGAAGGTAATCCCTTTTGCCCTGCAGCCCTTCATCCCCAAGATCAGCACAGGAGGGGTGAGGAATTCACAGTCACTATTTGGGTCATGTGTGGGGGAGCTGTGTAGCGAGAGAAAGCAAGATCC
Source organism: Cyclura pinguis (assembly GCA_030412105.1). NCBI lineage: Eukaryota > Metazoa > Chordata > Lepidosauria > Squamata > Iguanidae > Cyclura > Cyclura pinguis. Next base: position 129,792,781 of record CM059599.1, read on the forward strand.
ATCATATTAGTGCATGTTACTGCAGTGTTGGATATAGGCCTCTATTTCTTAAATGGCATTTTGAGGCCATCCTTTGCCCCAAAGCATCTATCAGTGTTTCCTGTTGTCGTGTGCCTTCTTCATTTCTGACTTATGGCAACCCTAAGGCACATCTGTCATGGGGTTTTCTTGGGAAGATTTGTTCAGAGTGGGTTTGCCTTGACCGTCCTCTGAGGCTGAGAGAGTGTGAGTAGCCCAAGGTCACTTACTGAGTTTCCACAGCTGAGCATGGATTCAAACCCTGGTCTCCAGAGTTGTAGTTCAGTGCTCAAACCATTGCACAACATTGCCTCCAGTCAATTAAAATAGCACCTTATGGCTTTTTAATCTTGTATTTCTAACTTCTTGTCTGTATTTAATTGTGTCAATTGGTTTCAGTTATAAATGCTAATTTTGCCCTGATAAATCTTTTGCATCGCATGTGATTTACATAAGTCTTAAAAGTCTCAAATTCTTTCCCCAAGAAATTCCTTTGTGTGCCTCCAATGCCTTTTATTGTTATCCCATGCAGTTCTGGGAAGACCAAGAGACCTGAAAGTTTCTGATGCTACAACATCCTCATTGAAGCTGTCTTGGAATTCGGCACCTGGCAAAGTACAGCAGTACCTTGTAACATATACTCCGGCGACAGGAGGAGAAACTAAAGAAGTAACTTTAAGGGGAGATACCACCACTACTGTTCTCAGAGATTTGGAACCAGGAACAAGATATGGTTTATCTGTGACTGCCCTTTATGCATCAGGAGCAGGGGATGCCCTTTCTGGACAAGGAGACACCCTTGAAGGTAAGGGCAGCTGGGTTTTGCAAATTATTGTTTCCTCAAGAGATATTTGTGAGTATATTCCCTTCTTGTTTGGCCACCGAGGTGTAAACTGCTGCACTAATATATTAAGGTAGTGTACAGAACAAGTTATGAGGAAAAGGAAAGAAAATAGGTACTGTTACTGGACTGAGAATCTCCATAGGTTTCATTTTGTTTAAACCCTGTTACATGATGACTTTTTGGAGTACATCAGTGGGAAACCTTAGGCATATAGTTTATGTAGCGCCTATGCAGCCCTTCATCATAGTAGCTTCAGTGTCTGAAATACACCACTGACATTTTTATCCTTTAGCTGTCTGTGAGCCAGGGTGGCCTGTTGACCTTTTTCATAGATTATAGTCCTTTGGGCTGTCAGAAATCTGTCCAAAGTCACTTTGTCTTTGGAGGATTATGGACAACAGATTGAGCAGGGACACAGGTCACCTGGTTGCAGTCTTACTCCACTATAGAATGATAAGTTGTATTTCTATTGAAATTACAGTAATTATTTCTAAATATGCATCTATACATATAAATTAGCACATGCAAGATTTCTTCAAATCTGTGCTCTCTTTTAATCTTCTCTTTTGGTGATAAATTTTGGCTCCCTTTGTGATGCACAAAGGGCAACTCTACTTGGACATGATTCCTGTGTATGTTTGGGGAGGCCCAAGGGCTGTTTCTGAGAGAAATGCTCTGCTAAGCTATGCTCTGGAGAAAGGTGGGGTGTGGCACTGGCACACCTTTGGCAGGTAAATGAGAGAATGTATGCTCTATGTACATAAGGATGCTGAATTGAATTCCTAGTATCTCTAGTTCTTTGGTTTTTAAAAAGATCTCAGGTATTAGGACGAGTGTAGCTTCTGCCAGTAATCTTGCAGAGCTGTTGCCAGGCAAATAGAGAAGAGAAGGCTAGACAGAACTGTGGTAAGAGTAGAATGTGCGTCATGGTAAGAGAGAAATATGAGGACAGCTTTATAGGTTTATGTTGTTATCCTTTTTTGAGTGGTACAGAAGTTCTAGGGGTGCTTATAACATTGCGGGGATTTATTTACCAATACATAAGGTATTCATAGGTGAAATATACCAGTTTTGGGGGGTTCTGTGGGCCCACTTTATACTACAAAGACAATTGCCAATCTTTAAAACCTGATACAAAACCAGCAACAATATGCTATATTTCCGTAACTGAATACGGCATGTACATATATTTCCCAAATTTTCCTACACCCAGTATCAAATATGTTTGCAGAAAAGGTCAAGATCTTAATACCAATGCTTTCTGAAGGTAAAAGCCTTAAAGCCCTAAATAAAAAAAAAGTGAGACAGAAATACATAAACTCACCATGAAGATTTTATACTTCAGTTCCCTCCTATATGCATAGATTAAAATCCTATGACCTAATTAAGATAGTAAGGCCTAATTCTTGTGTATGACAACCACAGCTCTTTTCCAGCTTTCTAGTTTTCTGAACTGACAGCTTGTAAGCAGAGCCTCCCTTTTTCACATCCAGTGGGCCAAACCAAGAATTTGTACAGGTAGATTTTAAGCAAGCAACAAAACAGCTACACTCACTCCTCTACACTGGTTGATCTCTAGAAAGAAACATCCAGTCACTCAGACTGCAGTGCTTCCACAGCTTCCTCTCGGATTTCCCAGATTTTGTCAGACTCAGACTCCAAACATATGACAGGATCCTACATCATAGATGTAGGCCGTTTCTGCATGGTGTCACCATCTTACAGTGGGACACAATGGCAGTGGTTCACAAGTCGCGGTTTTGTATGATGTTGTTTGCGGTTGTGCTGCCAGCCCATTGCCACCTGTCACAATCGTGGGGTATTTGCTTAACAGAAAAAAAAATCTGTTAAACACCTGTGATCGCACAATGCTCCTGTCACTGCCTGCCATGTGGAAAGGGCGAAGCGTGATCATACACTTCCTTTCCCAGCACAGCATGAGAAAGAGGCCGGCTGCCCTGCGGAAAGAAGGCGCTTGTCGCTTATGCTCCCTTTTGCAGTGAGACAGCTGGGCATGGAGGAGAGTGTTTGTGTCATGCTCCCATCCCAGCAAAGGCACTGCCAGGATTGCAATGGGATGTCAACAGGAACCAGTTAGGTACAGAAATGGCCATACTTATGAATCTGACCCCCCTCAAACCCACTGTAACAGCCAGCAGCTACACTGAGCAGTTAGAAGTCTGTTATGATCAAGGCACAGTAGGATGACCTTTCCAGCTCCCTCTCACCATCGATCTCTGGTGTTGCAGTCAGAAGCAAGACCCCCTATTGCATCTCCTCATTGCACTGGAGATTGCTGGCGGAAGGGGAAAGTAAATACCATTGTGTTGTGCCCCAATTGCCAGCAGAACAGACCACTGTCACTTGATGTGGCTGCTGACTATTAAGGAGTAATTTGTGATTGTGGCAATAGTGTCATGATCATGAATATGGAACATGTCTGAATATGGAGCAGTTACAGATCAGTAACTCTAGGTTTTGAATCCAAAACTTCAGTGTAAGATGCCAAACATCTGCAGCTAAGAGTAGGGGGAAGAAGTCCGTGCAAGCTTTTAGGGATCTCCTAGCAGCTATTCAGAAGGATTGAGGATGATCCAGCCATTGTCAGTTGTCAGGCCATCTCCCTAACGAAACAGCCAAGGAAAGATCTTCCCCAAATTAACATTCGTATATGGCCTAAAACTATCTGTGCCTATGATGTCTTTAGTATAATTGTACAATAGATTACACTACAAAACCTGTTTTTCTTGTTGTATGCGTTCAAGTTGACTAACTTATGGTGACTCCGTCACCATATTTTCTTGGAAAGATTTATCCAGAGAACACTTGCAGAGAAAGGCAGAGAGAACGAGAGTTTCCCAGGGTCATCTGGTCAGTTTCTGTGGCTGAGAGAGGTCTGAACCCTGGTATTCCCAAGTTCTAGTCCAATGCTAAAACCACCTCACCATGCTGGTTTTCTACCACAGAATCTATTAAAAACCTTTAAAACAATAAACAATGTTTAAGTAGTTAAACAGATGTGTGGCCACAACACACAGAGCTTCCAGGCTTCTTTTTGCCCTTTGTCAAGTGAACTGCTAAACAAAAAGTAAAAACTTCTTTGTACCCAATAAATTCACATGCTGTGGGTAAAAAAGAACCATGGGCTTGCACAAAATGCTTTCATGGGTAGTGGAAGTGGGTCATCATATGTATATATGTATGTATGTATGTACATGGGCATCAGCACTTCACAACTCACGGATTGCTGTGCTGAGAAATCCGTGGGGAGACTCTGCCTTTCAGTAGAGAGGGGAGTGCTATTGGAAGAGGGAATGTAAGAATGTGCTAGAACAAGGGTAGGTAACTTTCTGAGTTTCAGGGCCCTCACACCCCACCATCAGATTTCAGGAAACTATACCTCCCCATGCCCCCCATTCCTAAGTTTTACTCAAAAAGCTCCTCACAACTCTAAGGGTTATGGGGAGCAATTTTGCTATGTTGTGTCCTCCTTGCCTCCCCATGACTTGGACCCAAGGTAATCTAAATGCAAGAAGATTGTACTTTCAAAACTGGAAGTGACTGCAAATTGCTTGGGAAAAAGGCTTATCAGGAGAACACAGCAAAATTGCCATCCAAGCCGTGTAAAGGATGTTACTTTTCAGTTTTAAAAGTGTGAATCGGGCAGACACAGCTGCAGTTTGACCATCCATATGCTAAAGGTTGAACTTAGCTGTTTGAATCTTAATATATTTAATTATTTTTAATAATTTAATAATAATTGTATAATTTAAAAATTATAAAAACAATTCTAACTATTTATTTAGCACATACCACATTTCTTTTAGTTATATGGTAACTTTTTATTATATACAACAATAGCAACCTGTAATCCTGTTCAAAACCCTAACTTCCCACCGTATTTCTTTATATTGTTCCAGACCCACACCCAACGTAAGTACTCATTTCAAAGATAAGATATACATAAAGTATACATCATCCTATATAGCCTGTGATGTTTGTTTGGTTATGCTCCAAGCCTGTGATCAAGGGCCAAGAGTTTGTCATAAAGCTTTCATTTTGTTCCTCTGTCTTGTAACTCTGATTTGCTATGTTAACTGAAATATCCAATAACTTAGAAATCTAGTCTGTCTCTTTCACAATAGAGTTGATGAGTTCTGTAATTTCTATGTATACTTTAAAAAACTGTTCATGTTCTGGAATGTGTTTATTCTGTAACGTGATAAGAGAGTTTTGCAAATATGTTGTAGATGCATTTTTAGAGCTTCAGATCTTGACAAGTCCCCTCCCCTTTCTGGATTGTTTTATGGGGAGCAGGGAAGAGAGCATAACTCTGAGAATACATGCCAAAAAACAAAACAAAACAAAAATCCAAGATAGGAAACTTCCAGTAGAGACAAGGCAGCATTTTGAACTAGTCACAATTATAATTAGCAGCACTGAAATGGGGCAGGTTTGCTCCCAACTCTGGAGATGCTTAGAACAAATTGGCTTTTGCGGGTGGGAAGGGAGAACTGTAGGCTTATTGTGTGTAACAAAACAAAAGTATAAGATGACTTGAAAGAACAAGGGATGGAAAGCAGAAAATACTTAGAAAATATGAAAAAGAATGAGAAGCATTGTCACGAAGGGCCAAGTTTTAAAATTCCCATTCATGATAAATAACTTAAATGGGTAATATCAGTGGAGTGAACTGGAACAAGTTTCCATTACTTTCCTCAGTTAGGAGTAAGCGATGCACAGTCAACGTTTGGGGTACTGTTTATGGTACAAGGCAGGAAATGTTGACCCTTTCTAAATATCAGCTTTTATGTGCCCATTCTTGGCTGTTCATAGAATCATAGAGCTGGAAGAGACCACAGAGGCCATCCAGTCCAACTCCCTGCCATTCAGGAACCCATATCAAAGCACTCCCAACAGATGGCCATCCAGCCTCTGCTTAAAAACCTCCAAAAAAAGGAGACTTCACCACACTCTGGCCCTTTCCAGACGTGGGGGGGGGCATGAAAACGCTACTCAGCGGACTTCTTCAGTGTCCGTGGGAGTCCGTGGGGACAAGGAGCAGTGCAAGCTCGTCGCTCCGCACTGCTCCGGCATCCAAAATGGCGGCTTCCGGTTGGTGGAGGCTCTCCACCAACCGGAGAAGCTCGCCAGCCAAAAGCCCGCCCCTGGAAGATCTGCAGGCACGCACTTGTGCGCGCCTGCAAATCTGCTCCAGAGCGTTGCGATGAAGTGAGACGGAGTCGCGCGCTCCGTGCTTTTTAAAAACCTCTTAAAAGAGGTTTTTAAAAAACACGCTGCACGACCAGTTCCGGTCGCACAGAACCGGACTGAGGTGCGGAACTACAAAAAGTAGTCCGACCCAGTCCACTCCACGGTGCAGAAGACCTCCATGGGAGGTCACTCGGCCCCGTTTTAATAGCCCGGTGCGGAAATGGCCTCTGAGGCAGCATATTCCATGGCTGTTACAAGACATGAAAAAGTAACTTCATCAAAGTAGCCTTTTGTCACTTGAATTCGGAAACTTTGCAAGAGAAGGCCTTTGAGCTCAGTTCTGAATCAATGTTTGCTGAATAAACATCTCTGTGAATCCACCTTCCATATCTGACTCATGAGGCCCTAGCTTGGTTTCTTAAGAAGACACTAATCTGCATGCTTGCTTCATTTCAAAGCCAGCCAACTGACCAACCAAGCAGCCAAACAATTGGCTAACTGTCGTGTTTTTAAGATCTTGGGAACTTAATGGTCACTTTTGTTACCAAAACACAATTTTATATGTGTACTAGAGAAAACCAAGGGCCAAATTACATGCTGCGTTAGATGTATTACTGCACTGAATGTGTCTAGATTATTCAGCTGTATGTATTGGAGTGCGATAAACCAAAATAACTGTGCATGTGTTGAGGTAGGGTGGGGGCAACAGGACTAAAGGAGACAGGGATATGGGATTTAATATGTCTCCTCCCATTGTGGTCCATTTTAGTTAACCAGACAATGGGGATAAAAGAACAGAATAACAGTAGGAAGGGCAAAAGGTAAGCCCATCTCTGCTGGCTGCAGTTTTAGTCCTGACCCTTCCCTCCCTCAGTGGTTGTGTTGTTTTTTTAAACAACATAGAATAATACATCTAAAATAATGTATGGTTTGGCCAAATATGACTGCTTGAAACAACATGAAGTATATGGCATCACCCAAATATATTTGTGATGTAACTTCACTTTCTGAAGGGTAAGCTGTTTAAATACCTTCCTATCAATGAATCTTACACTGAAATATCTTTGCCCTTCTTGCTTTATGACAAACAATAGCAGTCATAGGCTTGTAGAAACAGTGAATCCTGTTTCCCAGTATGAACTTTTAGATCTCTGCAGTCATCCCAGACACTCACCTCACATCACCCAAGTCACCCATGTCTTATGTGTCTATCTTTCGTTTTTTTTAATCCATTCACTTTGCCCCTAATATAACTTGGCTCTCCCACCCTAGGATATCTTGTTCACTGGAAACTGCTGGTGAATTAAGAATAATTGGAGGAATAATTTAATCCAGGGGGTGGGCAGGCTTCAGTTATGTCTTATGGTTCCCTTTTTAAATGGAACCCCCATGGTCCACTACCATTAATTTTTAAAGCAAGACCACATACACATGGTGCATTCTTGCTTATAACCATGAGAACTGAAAAGAACATCCATTAAGTACAGCACATTTGTAAGAATCCCAGCAACCGCAGACAATAGGTCAGAGGAGCTGGGAGGTCCATGAGTATGCTTCAGAACTTTGATATATTTTTAAACCCTCTTCCTCAGTTACTTTGAAAATTGTCTTTGTGGGTAACAATGATTTTTTTTAAAAATGTCAACATGTTTTAAGGCATTGCTTAATTCCGTGCCCCACTCAATGCTACTTTAGATGGTCAGGTGCTATACGATTGTCATCATTACTGTGCTATAGGGATGAAAGCTATAGCTTTTATCAAATTTCCTAGAAGGGTCTATCCCCACCCCACCAAATTAAATACCATTGCACTAAGCAGTTCACCACAAACTGGTCAACAATCTACAAGCAGAACACATTCTACTTTACGCCCACCCTTGGTTTAACCATTACTGTGATTTTCTTTGGAAAATATTGAATTTTATTTGTTTGTATAACACAAACATTGTGATAAATACTGTCTTGGCTTTATTTGGGGTAGCTACTACTTTTCATTCCTTTTGGTGGTGACTGACCAATTGTACTTCATTGCTTGGCCAGCTTAGAAAAAAGAATATTTCACCTCATTGTTTTCTTTCCTTTACTGCAACTCCCCTTGGGAGTTTCCATTTGTGTGTGTGTGTGTGTGTGTGTGTTTCAACAGTCTGAGCCATACTGTCATATTCTAGAAATAAGAGATAATGGTAAACACAGCAATTGTAACAAGTGGAAACCCAGTAGATGGCTAACAATCAAATGTTTCTATGAGCTACTGTTTTTCTAATCTGTTTTTCCCATAGAGAGGAGGTGGTAAGAGCAGATCTGGCAAGAACTTGCTTGTTTGCCTCGCGGTAAAATGTCAAATTACAGGAACATGCTCTGGTGCTGTCTGTTAAAAAGATTAATTTGAAATGAATATAGGACTTCAGTGGGGTTTTGTTCTGTTTTTTCAGTTTTGAAAGATAAATTTACTTCTGAGTTCAGCATAGTGCAGCCGTTAGCTACATAATTGTTCCTTGAAACATGACAATGAATATTTGCCTAAAAATTATGAACCTGCTAGCACTGCTCTCAAGATATTATATGGATTGTGTATAATATCCTCAGAACAACTGATCAAAGAAGAGGGACTCATTTAACACTTCAAATATGCAACTTAGAGAAGGAAAAACTAACATTTAATAATTGGTTTTGCACAAACACCAGATTCTGAACTGCCACTAATGATCTAGTCTTAGTAGGCAAAATGAGACCTGACATGAGTCAGTATTCTAGCAGATAATTTGTCCTAAAGTTTACCCTTGTTGATGTGAGATACAGGATTAAATAGTCCAGGCATCCTGGTTAACTGTACATAGCTTATGTCATGTAGCTAAAGTGTGAGATTGATTTACATCTGAAAAAGATCTTAAATAACAAGCAAGAATAGCGATTAATATATATACATGTGGGCTTAATTTAAATAATACAAGATAATTTATTTCTGTAAGTTAAAATACTACATCTGTAACTTGATATTCTGCCTTATTAATGAGGAGTATAGAAATAGTCTCTCTGCACCCTGGTGAACCCTCATAGAATAGTTTCTGAACTGAAATCTTCTCTCAAGTTCAGTTCTTGCTCTTCATTTCTTTTGGCCTGACGGATATTTAGTTTCAGTGAGAACTTTTTTCTGAAGAGAAGCTTTCAGGGCCCACCACCCTAAAGACAGACTTTAGATTCTTTTGCTTACAGAAGTCTCTTAGCTTCCTTAAGCAGAAGTTTTAAGGCACTTGTGATCACTTTTTTTCAGAGTTCCATTCTGTCCCCTTCTAGACTCTCTTCTTTAAGCCCCTTCTATATCTCTTCCACGTCACTTCTTCTGTCTGCTCCTCCTACTTCCTTCACCCTTCTTTATCTAACCCTTTTGGCTGCAACTCCAACTCACTGGTCTCTGACAATGCTGTCACTGACCTATTCATTTTCCAATGTCCATGTCCTCTGGCCAAGAACACATGGGTATCTCATAGCACCCTCTTCTGTTGGTCTTTGCCCAATATAAAATATTCTACAGTGATTTCCCTGTATCAGTCATTTTAATTCCTCCCACCTCTACTTTCAGTATAAAGCTAACTACTTAAGGTGTTGTTTCTTTCCTTACTAACTGTAGCCAAGGCCCTCTTAATTGTCAGGCTCCCTTACATTGCAAATTTTGCAGAGATTTCAGCAGAGCACTGGACTATAACTCTCAGAAGCCCCCAGCCACCATGCCATTTCTAGTTGGGGATGCTGAGAGTATAGTCCCAGCATTCCCAAGTAACATTCGCAAGCAAGCTCTGGGTTCGAAACCTAATAATGTACATTCCCTCACCATCCTTCTTTCCTAGCTGAGCTAGTTGTCTCTACTACAACTACTACTACAACAACTATAACTAAGATGCAGTTTTACTTTTTAATAGTATATTTTTCTCACCATTATTAGAAGTGTATCAGATAGAGCATCTTCTCTCTGTATGGTTCCTCTTCTGTTCCCATGGTTAAATTAAAAATGATTTACAGATACAGAACCTCCTACAGATTCAGTTAGTACCACCGCAAGTGACATTTCCTTACAATGGAGTTTTTGCCGTAACATAGGAACTTTAGGCACATGTTTCAAGCTGGAAAATGCTTGCAACATACAAAGAGACTTTGTATCTTTTGGGAAGATTTAATGCTGTCTCATGCATTATTTAAAATGATAGATTCTAAGTTTTTTCATACTGACATTTTCAACCGATGCTTGCCAATTATCAAACAATCATGTCACTTGTCCATTCTGTGAGAATGTCATATTTCTAGGAAAAAACAAATCAACATAGAGGAAATGATCTACTCTACGAGAAAACTGCAGTTGGCTTCTTATTTATGCTTTTAGAACAGAATGGTGTATTGCGTAACTTCTGAAAGACTGCATAGTAAGGGAGTAGTTTTCAGCTCAAGCCAGTCCTTCATTTGCTCAAATTAGTTAAAGATTTGACTGCTATTGTTGTCTGTCTTTCTATGGGTCTCCAAGGAAGACTGAAATCGTATATATGTATACCTGTCTAGGACCAAATCTCATCAAATGTGTAAGGTTAAATGCTATGAATCTGGTAATTCTGTAGCTCTGTTGGTATGGAAAATTGGTGCTGTGGGTGCACATGTGCCCCTATCCTTAGAACGTGATTATATTGTTACTTCTAATTCATTGTGCCAGAAAGCAGAAGAAAGCAGAAATGTAAGAAACAAGTGTAACAAAAGGTCAGGAATGATGTGTCATGGGACAATCCTTCATGAGGACCATTCTTCCATATATGCAAGCTTTGTCCACTTTTCTGGTCTCACTGTAACCCCCAGCTATCCCCAAACCACGTTGCACAGGTAGATGGGATCAAGTACACAACTGAGATTAGATGCATATCAGAATAAAACCCAGTGTTTTCTAGTCCCGGGGAAAAAATAAGGCACTGTCATTGCATTCCTAACATGGTTAAAGAATTGTTGTTCCCAGTCGAGATGGATCTTAAGCTTAAGGGAGCATTTCCAGATAACCTTCACCAGAAAAATGGTACTGAAAGAATACAACAAAATTCAGCAAAGAATAAGCCACTTCAAGATCTACCCTTAAAGACCTACAAATTTTATTTGACATAATAATCTCTGCATGGCAGCTTCTGGAGATACCTCATTTCATAAAGTATCTACAGCCCACAAAAGCTTATGCCAAATAAAACCTGTTAATTTTTAAGATCCCACATGACTTTGGGTTGTTTCTGTTGCAATAAGCAAATGTGTCTCCCCTGCCCCTCCCTGCCATGAAGTAGTTCAGGTACAGGAATAGTTTCTGTTCTTTCTATCTAAATTCCATATGTAAGTATTATAGGCAGCGATATGGAGAGATACAGTACAGAAACAACATCCTCCTCCTCATCTTACCAGCCTTCAAGTCTTCTGACAGTATAATGGGCTTGATGCACAGACATTGACTAAACCTGTCAATTTATTTATTTTCAGTGAACTTTATTATGAATTTTATTTCATTCACAATATTATAAATTTTATTTAAGTGGTTGTTATGCCACTTACAATGGCAAAAGGCTTTGATTTAACTGTTTTTTTTTAAATAGAAAATTGTGGGTTGGCACAATATGCATTATTTATTCCAGATCATAGGCTAATTATTTTAATAGTGGAATTTGTTGTGGTTTGCTTGGAATTACTTCATACTACTTCAAGAGTCACCTGTTAGCTTTCTCCTCCCATCTGAGCTGGAGTGCATCACCCGCTCACCACCTTGCTCTACAGGAGGCACAGTTTTTTTAAAAAAATTATTAGTTAGGATAGGTGAAGAATTCCCCTCTTCTCCGCTCTCTTCTCCCCACCACCCCTACCATTTTGTTTACTGCTGTTACTCAGATAGAACATGCCATCCCTCGTATCACCCTATTAAACTTTTTTTTTTTTGGCCTGGCTTTATTATATGTATTTTGGAAAAAAGATGCTGTAAATTATGCCTACTCTTTCTTTTGAACAACCTTTTTCAATGTGACATGAAAAACACAAGTTCTTCTAAGGGAAAGGCTGCAAGGTCAAGCCCTGTGTTTTGACGTGGCCAGCCTCAGAGATGCTTGCTATTCAGACCCATCTGGTTCAAAGGGGTTTTGTTAAGTCCACCTTCTGTCCCCTCTTCATCCAGTGCCTATAAGGTTTAGATCAATTTAAAAAAAAAAGAGTCACCCATTAAACAATCCTTGGCCCTTTCCACACCCTACCTTCTTCAGACGTCCTGTGGGGGTCCCAGGAGTGGCTCTGCTGGAAGGGGAGCATGACAGGAGCACTCCCCTCTGCACTGGGTGCCTTCACGAATGAAGGAAGCATGATGGCCCCACCTCTTCCTTCCACAGAGCAGCCAGGTACTTTCCCAGGCTGTGCTGGGGCAGGAAGCAAAACCATTGCACTTCTGGACCTTCTGCAGACCAGGTAAGTCCTCAGTGGTGGCACGATCACAAGTCATTGATGGAGAAAACCCATCAATGATTTACTCCGTGACTGCGCCACCTGGGGATGGGAGAAGGATAGGACTGGGATAATGTAACCATTGTTGCAGTCCTGTCCTTCTCCCATCCCCATTGTGGGATGACAACGTCCCGCAGAAAGGGTCCTTGTTAATTAGCTGATTATGATGTTAAGTTTATAGATTTCTGCTGATACCATAAGGGAAATCTATGCTTGTGCCTCAAGAATTCACAGAAGTGATTTAATTATATTGAACATTTGTAGCTAAATTTAGAGACATCTCTTTGTTTTAGTAGCAACCATGATTTTTTTTTTTTAGTAATAAGAAGTTAAGAGCCAAGGACGTATAGGAAAACTACTTAAATGAAATTATTGTCTGTGGCTCAGTATGATGGAAACTGTAGACATGGAAATAGAATTTTGGAAACATTCACCTCTGCAAAGAGTTTGGTTTTTTAATAAAGTACCCCAAATGGTTTCCATATCTTAGAGCATATTATGCTCTGGCAGGGATGAAACAAGAATAATTTCCAGTACATGAATGATGCAGCCTCAGTTACTCCTGGAGCGATTTGACATCTTCAGTCAACACTAATAGAGTGTTCTGCCATTTTGGCTATGTTGCAGAAAGAGGAATTATATATAATGTTGTTGACACCAGTTAAATGTAACACACACACACAAACACACACACACACGTGCGTGCACACATACATACACACACTTATTTTTTTCCAAATGTGTTTGCTGATGGTCTGTCCCAGATAGGCTCTTGAAGCAATGTGTAGTACAGAAGAACCTAATAACAACAAAATATCTGCAAAAACAAATCAAACCATCTCATAGATCCATCAAAATGGATAAAAGCAGTGTTAGCTAGTTGGATGAAAAGTCTTCTGAAATGAGATATCTTTTTGCTCCTTTGCCAAAAAGCCATGAATGAATGAACTTGGTAAACCATCGTAAATGGTACATTCTCAGCCCTGTTCATCATCCTTGCCAACTTTCCCTCTGAGGGCAGGAGCCTTTAAAGAAGGGATACATTTGATTGTCTGCACATATGGCAAATTAACAGAGATAATGTTTCAAAATCAATGTAATATGCTTTGGAGGGTCGTCATCCTTCCGTAAGCTGGAACACTTTGTTCTGGATAAACTTATAGTGTACTATTGACTCAGTCCCGTGGTGTATCTCACATTTGCTTGGTTCACTGATGGGAAGGACGGAAACATTTTGCCCTACTCCTGAAGAACAGGGTATTTTTTAGCCTATTTCTAAAAAGCCTTACGAAGAAAAAAAGTTGTTAATGAATATGTACAAAATTCTTGCACGTTACAACAGCCAATGCCTTTGTCTCTCGCCATATTTATATAGAGATCAGGGGGACATTTCCATGTAAAATCTGTTTGCTAGTCAGTGCACTATTCACATTATCTGCCTGGTAGAGCACTATGTATGGAAACTGCATTCTTTTTCTTAGTTGGAAAGATGTCTTGTCAGCGTTTCCCAGATATCTGAGGCCAGTACTTTCCACACAAACTTTGTGTGTTGCTTGGAAATCCGGAGTACTATTTTATGCAACAGAAATATAGTACATTTAATACCTCACAACATCAATGGTTCCACAATTTCACATTTTAAAAAGTAATTGACATGAATTATACTTTATTGCAAATAAATTACTTTCATCTGTTATCTTGCCTCGATTAGGTGATCGTTGTTTTTAACATATAATTATTCTTGCCATGTTTCCAGCATATATTGTTAGCTGTAGTCTTCTAGAAGTAATTGCTGGAAATGTACTGTATCTGCAGATAGTTTAATACTGAGGTCATGATGTGGCAGAAGTTTGAGGTAAAGTAGCCAATGTAAAGTGGTCTGTGTGTTTATACTATATTAAAATATGGAAAGAAAAGCCTTTTATTATGAGACATCTGCACATTCTATCAAGACAATTTTTCTATATTTTTTCCATATGGATTGTATTCATATTCTTTTTAGTTGAATGAAGATGCCATATTTTAAGAGTAGTTTTACCAAAGAATAAAAAAAAAATTCTGGTGTAAGTTACTTTTGAAATCCAGCACCTTGCTGTTCTCCAGGAAATTTGTTCTCTGAGTTTCAGTTTCAGGTCTAAACATTCATTTAACTCAAACTGGGCTACCGCATTCAGTAGCATTTTCATGATGCAAATTAGACAAACTCTTGCACCTTCAGCTACATTGAGGCAACAAGGGCATTATGTAACCTTTATTATAAACCTACTAGTGTATTTACCTGCATTACCTGATATTTTATTTTTTCATAGGTAATGGTTGTTAGAAATACCTTAGGAATTACCTTACCTTACCTTACCTTAGGAATTAGATGAGGTTGAAATACGCAGATTTGATATCCTGTGTCTGTAATTCCCCAAACTGCCTTATCCAGTATCTGTAACTTTTCCCCATATTCCCCAATGCAATCAATACTCAGAATTGTTAACATACAGAGGTTGGGTTCCTGAGAGAATTCACTGTCCTCCTCCTTGCTATTAGGCCTCATCTCCATAGCAACCAGCCCATGCCAGTACCTGTAATTTATCCCCATATTCCCCAATCCAATCTGTATTCAGAGTTAACATAGCAGATGTTTGGTTTCTGAGGGAATACACTGCCCTTCTTCTTGCTGCTGGGCCTTGTCTCCATAGTAACTTGCCTGAGGCCCAAGAGCTCTCTGGCTGAGTACTCTAAAGGCCCCTCCCTGAACTGCCAACCCCGGGATTCCATGGAATCTTCAGAGCCATATGGGGTCTTCTTGCCTCACACAGTCAATTGCATGAGGTCTTGGCCTGCGTGATGCAGACAAACAGACCAACTCATAAACTTTGACTTTTATATAGTAGATTACCTTGTTATAAATTTCATCTCTGTTTGTATAAGCGTCTGCTTTTAGAATATTTTAGATGAACAGGCCAGAGAGAGATACCTATATGTGAAAAAATGCATTCTAATGCCAAATGTAGTAAAGATCTATTTTGCTTTTGGAGTGCTTGTGCAAAACATCTTACTATTTTAAATGGGAGTATCTACAGGCTTTCGATGGCGTCTTCTAGAGAAACCATATTACTTCCTTTGGTAGGGCAATTCCAGGATTACTTTAGGCACAAGCAATTTCAGGATCAAATTCTGAAGGATGGTGTACTTTGCTGTAGTGGCCACTTTTCTATCTTTATGGTTTTAACTATTCATTTTTAAGATTTCTAAAGCCCAGTTCCACTGTCACTATCCTCAGTGGTTTAGAAGACATGGACCTGCAATGTCACCACTAGTTTTTGATCAAAGCTTTCACACACAGGGCCATCCTAACAAAACCATCTCAGATGTTTGTCCCTTGTGAGAGCCAGATTTTGAGTTGCTGTGGCTGTAATGAATGAATTTGATCTGTTCCAACTTTTACAAACGCACATAGAGGCTATAGCAATTTTTTAATGGTTTTAGCTCAGTGTGAATCAGACCATAACACCTATTGGCTGTTTCTGTGAAAACTGATCTGAGAACCTACAACATTGTCCAGAGACAAATGACATCATGATATAGCAGAGATATTGTACTATTGTACTATTGGTATTAGTGTCCGTGACAGTCACTAGATTTTACAAGTCTGTGTTTCAAGCCAAGCCTTTTCAGTATAAGGAAATTGCTTAAAGCGGACTTTGGCATAGTATAGGGCTAAGTTATATTATGTATGTACATTGAACGCATGAAAAAGCACTTGTTTGATTTTATGCACCAGGCATAGCAAAGGATGAATGCATTTTATAAACATAGAGGTGTTTTTTTTAAAAGCCACTATTTATTGTTATTCTTCTTACTTTATTGTGGTGTTTATTGGCTGCCTCTTAATCTGTGGTACCATCTTCTTCCCTGTCTCACAGAACGTGGATCTGCTCGTGACTTGGTGACTAGAGACATAACTGACACCACAATTGGAGTTTCATGGACAGCAGCTCCAGGATCAGTTAATCATTACAGAATTGTATGGAAATCACTTTATGGTGATGAGTCTGGAGAGAAAACAGTTCCTGGAAATATAATAAATACTGTACTGGAAAATCTTCAGCCTGAGACTAAGTATAAGATTTCAGTCTTGGCTTCTTACAGAAGTGGAGAAGGAGCTCCTTTAGAGGGAGAAGCTACAACTGAAGGTATATAAAATCTGGAATTACTGCTAATAGATAACCTGAAGTTTGACTATTTATTGCTTCTGAAAAACGTTTATACTCTTTCCTCTAGAGAGGTCAAGGGAGTTAATAAAATCAAAACCACCTTGAAATGTAAAAATTAAAGCATTCAAAACAGAAGTAGAAAAATAAGGGAATGCAACAGGAGAATTACTTCATTGAATTCAATAGGGCAACAATGCACAACCCAAATGTTGTTCTTTTAAAAAAAACAGAAGTTTTTGCTAACTTGAAGAAGACTGTCAGAGAAGAGTTGAGTGGGGTTTCCCTCAGAAAAGAATTCTAGCTCATAGGTGCCTGCTCCCTCATTCCAGCTAAGGATATTTTTGGGAAAACTCAGACACACAGGCAGATCTCTGAAGATAATTAACCCAGTAAGCTGGCAAGTTGGTGCCCATTCACTGAATGGTGCCAAATTATTGGAGGAATGGTAGGTCCTTGAACCCTTTCCGTAACCACACCTAGATCATTTTCACTATGTAAAAGTTACATGATTCATGGTGGTTGTGTGCTTTCAAGTTGTTTTTAACTTATGAGGAACCTTTTGGGGGGACTTCTTGGCAAAATTTGTTCAGAAGGGCTTTGTCTTTGCCTTCCTCTGAGGGTGAGGCAGTGTGACTTGCTCAAGGTCACCCAGTGGGTTTCCATGGCTGAATGGGGAGTTCAACCCTGACCTCTCAAAGGCCCAGTCCAGCATTCAGATCACTACACCACACCGGCTTTCAGGTTATTCAGACTTGGGCAATTAGGCCTCTACTGAGTTCTATGCTGATCCCTCTATATGTAGGTATTTATATGGAACGTAGAAGCACCATGGCCTTAGGCCATTTCCACACTAGCCTGTTATAGTGCTATTATTCCACTTTCAACATCCTATGGAATCCTGAGGTTTGCAGTTCAGGGAGGGGCTTCAAAGGCCCCTCAGAGGCCCCTCTCTAAACTGCAAACCCCAGGATTCCATAGGACGTTGAAAGTGGAATAATAGCACTATAACAGGCTAATGCGGAAGTGGCCTACATCTTCACATCTAGCGATATAATTCTTTACTAATTTTCTTCTTAAAGAAAGCAATGAGTAATATTCTTCCTCCTTCAAGAAAGTCTTCAAAAACTGGTCAGTTTTAAAGGAATATTCACAGTTTCTGTTGCTTAATTTGCACAAAATTCATATGTGGTGTTTTTGCATGGAAAACAGTATTTTTGAATAGAAAATTATATCTCTGCACAGAGATATTATTTTCTGTGCAGAAAATGCTGTTTCCTGCACAGAAAATGCTATTTCCTACACATAAAATATGGTTTTTCTGCACAGAAAATATGGTTTTTTTGCACAGAAAATATGGTTTTCTGCACAAAAATGTAATGTGTGATTTTTTTGCTGAATAAATCTCAAACTGTAAAGTTTCCTGTTAGGATTCATCACATCAGGGCTCTCCAAAATTTGAGAAACAAATTTTCAACCATTTCCTGAATATTTTTTCCTTCTTTATTCTCATCTCAGGTCAATGAAAAAACAGTTTTGATGTTTTATATTATCAAAATTGCAAGCAAGATTTTAAGAAGTAGTTCAAAGAAAGGTCATATTCATGCCAGGTTTGCTATATGGTTTTGCTGTTGGATGGCCCAGCAGCAGAATCTGTCTGGCTTAAATAGTGCTGGGTAGTTAAAATAGCTGCTTGTTATGACTTCTTTTCATTGTTTTGAATGAACCTCTAGGAAGCAGGAAGCAATGTTCTGTGTAGGATAAAAGCAGAGTTTTCAAAGATCTGGAGAAACAGTATTCTCTGTGTGAACCTGACAATGTGTATTCAGTAGGTTCAGAGAGAGCTGTTATTGGCAGCATTAATATGAGTGAAAGTTCTGTGATCATGAGAAACTGTGAAAGTCTTGTCTTTCTAAAACAAAGGAAAAAATAGAAGGAAAAAAATATTTTCAAAGTACTGGGGGAAGATGCTGCAGGTTTTTGAACAGTGTTGCTTAAAAAGTGTTATTTACCACAATTCACTTGGTGACGTAGGTTTAGACTCAATAAACTCAAATCTGGGAGGAAATTGTGAAAGTTCTCAAGAACTGATTGCTTGTTTGTCATCAAAATTCGAAGTGTTTTTTTTAAAAAAAACAACCCTACGCTCTGAAAGGGAAGCAAGTTGTATATATAGATACATACAAAATTATTGAAGAATTGCAGAACTGTAGGTGCAGAATCACTTTACTTCACAGTCTATATTTTGATGAATATTTTATATGATCAATTAAGTTTTGAAAATATATTTCCTTCCTCCTTTATTTCATTTGCTGAAAAGTCTCACCAGCTGCAAGGACTGTGAGAGTGGATGAGGAAAAAGAAACCACAATGAGAGTTTCTTGGCAACCTGCTCCTGGAAAAGTTGTCAGCTATCGTGTAGTTTACCGACCCCGCAGAGGAGGAAGGCAAATGGTCACAAAGGCGCCACCTACATCCACCACCACAATATTGAAACGCCTCCAGCCTCTGACCACGTACGACATCTCTGTCATCCCAATGTACAAAACTGGGGAAGGAAAACACAGACAAGGCGAAGGAACAACAGGTAACAATTGTTTGCCACAAATGGTTGACAGTGTGTTTTTTTAGAAGTAAAATCTTCAACATATCTGAAACTTAGCTAGGCCACCAAAGTCAATAGCTGTTAGTATTATCAGTACATGTTCTCTTTTTAAAAGATTTTTATCTATTCTTGCAACTTAAATATGATTCCTGCTTGCTACTTGAAGTGGCATTTCTCCCACCTTGATTATGATAAGGGCGGGGGTTGTCAGATATTGTATGAGCCACCAGGTCACCTGCAAGCCATCCAAGAACTTTGCAGATCTCTGTGCTGTTCTTCAATTAATTCTTAATGACAGGATGGAGAATTAGCACAGGTAGCACAGAACAAAAATGGAAATGATGTGGGATCCTCCAGGCGCAAATTCCCAGGCAGCTTTGAAAAAGTCTACATCCTGTGCATTTCGTTTAGCATTAACTCACAGAGCCAAAACTGAAGCTGCTGCTTATGTGGCAGTTATGAGTTGGGCTAATAGTTTTGCTGCATTTTAGTGTGAGATTTTAGTTGTGCTAAATCTTGATTCCAGCAGCAGATGTTTTCAGTGCTATGGATCATCCCCTAGAGTCATTTGATTTTTTTTCCCACAAAAGACTAATATGGCAATCCTACTCCCACTAAGGATTCAGCCAAAGATCATGTATAAATGATGAGTAAAGAACAGAGGACTTTTGAGCAGATCTCCTTCATAACAACGCTTAACATACATCTGGTGTAAGGGGAAAGTTTTTAATCCCGCTTCAAAAATGCAGTTTCCACAGGTACTTCAACTCTCTTAAATTTAGTGTTAAAGCAGGTTCAAAGAATTACTTCAACACAGTAAAATAAATATTTTCAAATGGCTCACTGCTTTTATTTTGAAACCAGTGGGCCAGTTTATTTGATTGGAGGTCACCTATGATATCCACAGTGTCAGGTGATGTATTTCATCTTTTCCATATATGTCAATTACATGTTGTAAGAAATAGTGGCTGATGCTGTTTCTTCAGAGGATCCACTTATGAATACTGATACAATGATGTATGTGATCCTGTTCCAGGAACAGTAGTTTCCTACGGTGTTATAATGATGTCTTGCTATCAGAAATCTGTGAAATGAGTTCCCATTCTTGTTCAGTCCTGGCACCCCGAATATACTTCGTGGAGATTAAAACGAAATAATGTTTTTGTTTCAGTCCCAACTCAAATCCTTGGTTTTTATTGTTTGAGAGTAGACTGCTGTCTTTTTAGCTAAAAACAACAAACTGCACATGGGATAACATTCAAACTAGAAACAAAAGTTGGCTCAGGAGAGAAAATACAGCATGCCAAACCAGTAGCATTATTATCCCAGTGCTCTCTAACTTGCACTGACTGCACTGTTTGCTGATAATTGTTCAGAATTGGTGTTGATACATCTTAAGATATTCTAAAGGGTTTGGATTTTGATGCCTCAGAGCAGGGACTGAGAATATTTGGCTGTCCAGACAAACTCCAATCAGCTCCATTGTGTGGGGGGCGATGGTAAGACTGTAGGAGTTGTGGTCTAAGACAGACTTTAAATGCTGATAGTCCTAATTTAGAGACTGCTTCTCTGCCTCATATTGTCTTCCCATAGTTGTGATCAGTGAATGAGTTTTGAAAAGTGCGAACAAAGTCATAGATTTTCAACAGTTGGAACAACAATTTTATGACACTTAAGAGATGAGCAGACAATTTGTTTTTTGCTTGTTGCCTCTTTTATCAAATGTACAAAGTTTTACCCACAATTTCCACAGAGAGAGAGAGGGAAGGAGAGGAGAGATAGACAGACATGGGTATATTTAATAATAACAGTGACCATTCAAAGTAGTAGTAGATGGTGTTCTAATTGTCCCTGTTTTCTATGTTAAGTAGATGTGTGTATGTGTGTGGAAAATCTTGGCCCACTTTGACTGTATTTCATGAATGCAGTCAAACCTTTTGATAAGTTCTATTTCCATGATTTTACACTGAACATGGATGCTTTTGTTTGTAAAAAGATTACTTATTTTTAGATACATCAGCACTGATAATAATTATCTCAATTATCTGGCAACAGCTAGTTGGTGGGATATTTGTGAATTATCTCCAGTGGTTTTTTTAAGATGCCATATGCAGCTACATAGTCAACCAAGTCCAAAAGAATCTATATAACTTGGGAAGGAGAAGTTTAGTCTTTCCTATAGCACAATTCTGCAAAATCAAAACTGATCCGCTACAGCTATATGTCGCGTGGGACACTTTTTAAAAAAAAATAAACTCCAAAACATGGGCTTGGGTATTCATTACAGGAAGCATTTAATTAATTGTGTATTGCTTGATTGTTGCAGCTTCCCCATTTAAACCTCCCAGAAATTTGAAGACATCTGATTCTACAATGTCAAGCTTTCGTGTAACCTGGGAGCCAGCCCCAGGGGAAGTGAAGGGTTACAAAGTAACTTTTCATCCAATGGGAGAAGGCAGACGCTTTGGAGAATTAATAGTTGGACCATATGACAATACAGTTGTGTTGGAGGAGCTCAGGTACTGCTGATCATAGTTTTCTACCATTTCAGTATTTCTTTGTTTGGACATTATCCAGGCAAATCTAAGCACTTGTCTGAGTGAAATCTCTTCCCAAAGGGGCATATCGTACTTGCTATATAAATCTGTTTTTTATTGTTTTAAGTCTGTTGTGTTCCTTAGCTACTTTAGGTACCAAAGGCTGGATAGAAACATTTGAAATGTTAAATAAGGAAATGTATATGGGAGACAGAAAGACTTGAAATAAACCTGCTGCTAGGTCTTTCGTTAATGATCTGGCTGCTTGGTTCATGTATATTTTTGGCAGGACAGCTTGAATATAATGTTGTTCAGATGTAGTGATTAAAAACCTGGTACTCTTCTCTGCTAACATTAGAGGTGTTGAGTGCATGGTATACAATTGCAGACTTGCTCCATCTTAAAATTCAATGTAAGGAAGAACCAGTGTACTGCAGTGGTTAGAGTGTCTAGACTAGGAACAAGGATAACCAGGTTCAAGTGTGCACGTAGTACATAGTTCTATAGGTGAGCTTGGGCCAGTCAGTACAACCTACCTCATAGGAGCTGTCAGTCTGTAGTTGAGTGTGATTGTGGGATGCCTCATCTTGCAATGGTGGGATGATATAACCACCCCCATGTTCAGATCATGGACTGCCAGTGCCCCTAAGGTGGTTATTGTGGATAAAATGGTAGGTTAGGGAGAACCTTGTGCACTTGGGCAGAACTGTAAGATAAAAATTGAGTTAAAGAATCTGCTAAAGTGACATAGTTCAGTTAGATTTATATATCCATTTTAATCATGCAGGGCAGGTACTTCCTATAAAGTCAACGTTTTTGGAATGTTTGAAGGAGGTGAAAGCGCACCATTGATTGGAGAAGAAATGACCACCCTTTCAGATGCTACTGTGGTACCAATTTTATCTACAGGTAAATATGGTTTTAGTGAGGAAAAAAAGCCTTAATTTTATTTCTACCCACTTTAGAAGTACATATTTCTTGTCCAAAACTGGTAGAATGAACTCTTTCAACACACTTAATGGATATTGTTATTTACTTTCAGGAATTATTATACAATTAAGAGGCTTTTATTCACAAAGATCCCTTAGGCATTAATAGTTGCTCCTAACATTTGTTCTTCTTTCCCCTGCCCACTTTATGTGAAAGAGTTCTCTTTCACACGCTTAACAGTCTCACTGAAATAAGTGCGCTTTAACAATGAAATCATATACATTTGTACTTAGAAATAAGACTCACTGAGTTTAGGTTCTTCATATAGGATTTTATCCTAAAAGTGGTTAATTTTGGCTGTATCATGTTCCATGTTTCTATTGTACCTGAAGATTATATTGCATCTCAGAGAGTGGATTATAATTCATAAAAATTTATGCTAAAATTAATCTGTTAGCGTTAAAGTTTCTAGAAAACTCTTTTTTTTCTTTCTTTCTTTCTTTTTTGTTTTTGTTTTGTTATGCTACTGCAATTCTCATTTATTTCTACAGGGTTATTTAACTTACTTTTCTTTTCTTTTCTTTTTTTTTTGAAAAGGGGGCAATGTGGCAGCCTTTGTCAAAAATATTAGTAAACATCCATACACTATATAATGTCTATATTTAAAAACATGAAGCTAACCTTCAAGATTCTCAGGTGGGAGGCTAAGGTATTAAAAAAACAAAAACAGTCTAGAGTTGTTGATGGCTTTCATCATTCCATATGCAAAACTGTTCAAATTAAGACCAGGGTCCAAAGAACCGCATGCATTTTTCTGCATGTGCTTCAGGACTTTTCTCATCTTGCATCCTACAGTTGGCTGTCCCTCAACTCCTGTAAGGCAGTTCTTAGCACTGATACCTGCAGTCTGTGGGAAGGAGAGCAAGTGAGAAAGAGGAACTGATAAATCATTTTCCTGGTGCACATGGGGAAATACTTCCCTGTTGTGCCTGAGGATCTTAGATTCCAACCATTGCATGAACTTGAATAGAAACCCTATGTCATGACTGATAACTGTGCTTATTAAAGACCAGTATTATATTTTCTATGCAGAAGAGCATCATGCTTTTAAATTCCCAGGTACCTGGACTAGTTCTGTTCATGAATCTACAGTATTGGCTCAGTTATGTGGAACATAGATGAACTGTTTATTTCAACTCTGATGAGTGTGCCTGATTTTACTCAATGGGATTTCTTCCATGTAAAGACCAGAAGCTATGATGGCATGAAGCCAGAAAGTTTTGCAGCTGGTGATATGATCTCCAGATGAAAAAAGGAGGAAGAAGACTTTCCCCCCATTCAAGTGGTTGTTGAAAGGATCATTTTAACACTTAGTCCTTCTGCTTTATCTAAATGCACTGTGATTTCCAGCATGTGGAAAATGAAATGATCCTTTATGTTTATGCCATAATTGGATGGACTCCAACATTTTTCACTTCTTTTCTGAAACATTTAAAATTCTGTGTAAATGTTTGTTTTTGTCACTTCCAATTCTTTTGTGTGTTTATGTGTGTTTCTGTATCTTATTTATGTTGTCCTCTTTCTCTTGTTCATTTAAACGTGCAAACTTCTGCACCATCTGCATTGACTGTATTCCAGTATAAATTTGATTATGTCATTTATCTCCATGCATTAAGCGTACGTATTGCTTTCTAAAGATACTTACTGAACAATCTTTATCAGATTTTTTTTAAAAAAGTGATTAAGTATCCTAGGTATCTTAAATTTTTAGCTATTTAAGGTCTATAGTAATGGAACAGCCATTAGTTACCTGATTTATGCTTACTTCTTTATGATATTCCCTGTGAAGGTGATTCTCACTATATTTAGGCCCAAGATAATGAAGCCATTAGACTAGGGATGGGCAACTCCAGTGGGTCCCGGTGCCAATTTGCACTCCTGTGACCCTCTAGACTAGGCAAAACAAAAACAAATGCCAGAAATGGCAAGATGTCCATTTGAAAAAATTGGGTGTTGTTTTGATGTTAAGCAGTGTTTTCAGAAAAGACAACTCATTCCTTTCTTTACCAGAAAAAGGATTGTGTAGGCAAGTGTGAGGGTGTTGCAGCCCACCAAAACAGCCTTTGGGGCCCCCATGTAGTTCAAGGATGGCAGTTTATCCATCACACATTAAAGAATAGTCTTATTAATCTTGTCAGTCAACAGAACAGACTAAATACATGTGTGTGTGTATGCGCACATATGCACACACACACATGTATGTATGTACGTTGCCCAACCACACTTTCTAAATTAGTAATACGTATAGCCTTGGAATTTTTTTCACATTATTGAATGGCGTATGAGACACTCATAATGACTTTATTGTTTCAATGTAGTAGAAGAACATCAGTTAGCTAATTAAAGCCAGTACAGTGGATATTGTAGTAAAGGTCAGGAGGACAGAAAAGCTGTTTATTTCCTGTAACTAACACATTTTTGTTCTGATTGCTGTGGCAGGCCTGGAATGCAAGACTAGAGCTGAAGCAGATATTGTGTTGCTTGTGGATGGTTCATGGAGCATTGGTCGTCCAAATTTTAAAACAATCCGAAGCTTCATTGCTCGCATTGTTGAAGTATTTGATATTGGTCCTGACAAAGTGCAGATTGGTAAGGCTTGGAGATACTGGGGAATTTTGACTGAGGAATTGTCATTTCAAAACATTTTGTGACTAAGAGATATTCTAAATCCACCCACCCCAGGTCTTGCACAGTATAGTGGAGATCCTAGAACAGAATGGCAGCTCAATTCACACAAAACCAAGCAAAGTTTATTGGATGCTGTGGCCAACTTGCCATACAAAGGAGGCAACACCCTAACAGGTAAGTGTAATATCCAAATGATCATCACTGGGTAAAAAGTATTACAGTATTAGGTGATCCAGAAAACTTTTTACTGTCCTGTATTTGGCGAGCAAAGCAGTTTGCATGAATTTTAGGTCTGAGCCTAGTGCATTCTGGATGGCCGGGACAATAATAGATGCAATGTCTGATTTATTAAACCCATTCCTTAGCAGAACTTGCAACAGAACAATGGGAACTTATAAAATGGGATGAACAGTAGGTGATTTGGCACATGGCATCAGTTTTTCTCAAAGAGCATGTGAGGAACTATAAACAGTGGTGATATGAGAAAAGGAGATGTTTTCTTAGCACAGGAGAACCAAAGGTTTGTGATGTCTTGGGTGATTAAGTTTGGCTGGTACTCAGATATGAAAAAAAGCATTTAGTAGCTCCTAGGACTGACTTGCAGGAAGAATGTTGTCAAACAATGTAAGAATGAACTTCTCTGAATTAAGAAATTATCTGACCTTCTTCAAGTGTAGCTCACTCTTTCCCTATTAGCAGTGGCAGCTTAATAATTGAGATGATGCATCCATGTTGGGGCTTAGCCTGGCCTTTAAAGTTGCTACCCGAGGTTCTGAACATATTTTGGGGTAGGCCTCATTATCTTGGATGGTGCCTGTGCCTTTAAAGTTCAGACTAAAATCAAGAGTGGATTTGCTTCATCGTTGACATGGAACCCACCGGGTACCACTGTCTGTTACCAGCCCCTTGCTTTGCACAGAGAAATGTGGGTTAACAGCAGAAGTGGGATGAGTGAGGGGAAGGACAGCAGGTTCTTGAAATAGTCTGCAGTGTTTCCAGTCCACAAGCCCCCCACAGTTACTGAAAGGTGGTAAGATAAAAAAACAGCCAATGATTAAATCAAAGAGAAGAGCAAAAACTGAGATTTATGTAGAAGGAAATGGAAAGACAGGGAAAAAGAATGAGGAATGACTCAGATGGGTACACAGTTTAAGGCAAATCTCTATGCCACAAAATAATCAGGGACAGAGTCCAGTAAAATTAAGTGATCCACAGGACAATGATTAGTTTCTTACATCTGTTTCTGGTTATACAGTCTGGTTACACAGCTGGGATGCAGCTGTAGACCCCAGTCTTTATGACTCCTGTGCTCTGGAATTGTTTTTGGATGGCAGAAGTAGTGTAGAAGGCTCTTCTGTAAATGACAGAAGGCTGGTTTGGTTCTTTTTTCCATGTCGTTTCTGAATTGGTGCCTTTACTTCCCCCCTTTGCATTTCGCAGTACAAAACCCTTTGGTCCCCTGCTACACCTAATGGCCAAACAGGACTGTGCTCCATTCCTCTCACAGAAGGCTTCAACACACAGGGTTACACAGATGTAGCTATCTCAAAACTACGAAGTAGTCTGTAGTTGCTGGGTTGGAAGTTTTCTTGACTTTTTTTCTTTCTTCCAAGGAATCAGACTTTAGATACCTTTTTGTTTAATGCTGTGAAACAAATAGCAATTTATGGGTGTCATTAAAGCTGTACAGTGAAGCTGCTGCTATGAACAGATTGCTAGACCTGCTGTATCTTACTGCAAAAAATGTCAGGAAACCACCACAGGTCTCTCATGTAATGTGTAGTTGTAATATAAAGCAATTTGGAAATTCTGTCACTTCTTGTGAAGGGAAATAGTAGGTTTACTACTCATAGCTGGTAAACCAAGATAGAGGTGATGAAGTAGTACAGAACATATGTATCCCCTAATAAATGTAGCTGTCACTTTTTGAGAGGACTTCATTCTAGGTCAGAAGCAAAGTCTAATAAGTAATTATTACCTTTCTGTACCTGTCTGTATGTGATTTCAGGAACGGCTTTGAACTTCATCTTGAGAAACAACTTCAGACCAGAAGCTGGCATGAGGCCTGGAGCTCGCAAAATTGGTGTCCTGATTACTGATGGCAAATCACAGGATGACATTATTGCTCCGTCACAGAAACTGAAGGATCAGGGAGTAGAGCTTTATGCAGTTGGTGAGTATCATCTGGAGAGGCAGGAAATATAAAAATGGCCCAAATAGGCCAAATAACTCATTCTTCTTTATGTGAATTATAAAATAATTTGGAAAATACTCCTGGATTGTTTAAAAAATGTTTCACTTTATGATCTTTTTAAGGTATCAAGAATGCTGATGAAAATGAACTGAAACAGATTGCATCAGATCCAGATGAAACCCATGCTTACAATGTTGGAGATTTCAGTCTACTTGTCAATATTGTTGATGACCTCACTATTAATTTGTGCAATAGTGTCAAAGGCCCAGGTACATTTCCTCTTTCAGTTTTATATCCAGCTTTTAAAAACCTTACGAGAAAAAAAATAACCTTATCTAAGCTGCTTATTTATCTTAAATTATTCATTTGGAGTTTTGTCAAGTACAGCTACTGGAAGTGAATGCAGCTGTGCAGGACATCTGGGTTATTCCCTTTTTCTGACACACACACACACGCACAGAGGCAATGTAGAGTTGTTGTTTTATAAATTGAGTGTTTTTGTAAGCATACATTGCATACATGCATGTATTTATATTCATACATAACGTCTGAAGAAATACTACATATTGGACTTTTTATATATCAGAATGTATTGTCACCATCTGATAGCTGTTGCTGCCCAGCTCCTTTCTCCACCTGCCAGGTAACAGCAGAAACCCTGGGCCATGTGAAAGGTAACAGTGCTGTAACTCCAGACACCCCCTCTTCATACACACATACTATTCTGTTTTCTTCTGGGTGGGATGCAGGCATAAGAATGCTCCTTTATAACCTGAAGATCTCAGATGTTGTAGTGCAGGAAGAAGCTATTCTGCATTGGCCCTTACACCATAACTTAACATCAGGAAGAAGAAAATTCTTTATTTTCAGTTTTAGGATAAGATATCCTTGAGCATCACTTAGCATATTAACTACATAAAAGAAACTGAAAGTTTGAAGCAATTTGTGCTCATAGGAAAAAAGAAAAACTAATATACCTTCATTTGTGATAATTGTGCATCCCTATGTTTTATTGGAAAGCTGGTATTGTAGTTGTGGCTTCTTAGTGACTACACTTCAGATCAGCAGTGTTATGTATGTAGTTACAATTTTTTATCACAGATTGTCAGTATACACACAGCTTGAATGCTCTTCCTTACATAAAATGAGCTTCTTTGTAGGAAAACATGTTACTTTAAGTGCATTAACAAGACATTGGCCCGTGCATTTTATAGAAACTGTTTCACATCTGAAGTGACAAAACTAAGATTGATCACTTACTGTATTTTTATCCACTTTAAAATATATTTGTCTTTTCTCCCCTTGTGTACAGAATAAGACTTCATTATGCCGTATTATTCTTACTATTTTGATATATATTTTTTAAAATGTGTGGATTGTATATATTTCAGCAGAAGAGGTGCTTATATTGAGTACTTGGGTATGAGAAAAAAAAAGTAGGAAAGTGAGTTTTCCTTCATAAGTTAAATAAAAACATATCGTTAACTAAATAAAACAATTGGTATATTGCCAATTAATAAATTGATAAATATGTTTGGTTTCCATTTGTATCTTTGGCAAATCTTGTTAAGACTGTCTAACATTTTCTTCCTTTTGGATCTTTTCATGGCAGGTGATTTGGCCCTACCACCCACTAATCTGGTTACCTCAGAGGTGACCCCACGTTCCTTCAGAGTATCTTGGACTCCACCGGCAGAGAGCGTTGATAGATACAGGGTTGAATATTATCCTGCTGCCGGAGGGACACGGCAAGAGGTCAGAACAGGAAGCCCAGCTTAATTTTTAATTTTTTTCTGTGTTCTTGTATGGTTTAGCTTCATATATTTTGGAACCAGTTCATAAGAAATTTGTTCTTCTCCCACTGACTATAAAAATTATGAAGAGTTTTATTATGGGGTAACCTTTTGTGGACACTGTCCACTTCGTGTGAATTAAATATTACCTCAGTTGTTAGATTTGTATACATATTCTTGGACCAAGGGGTATCAGTCAGTGATAATTGCCCTAGTAACAACTGTTAATAAAACAGTAGTTAGGTGGTGACACAGACATTTTTGTATTGATGAGCAGAATAACATATATGGGCTGGCATTCTGTTAGTGACATACATGTGCATAAGTTGCAGTAGGCATATGGGGCAATAGCACAATAGACATATGTTGTTATGAGTAGTAGAAGCAGAGTTTTCCTATGCCACTGATGCACAGTGCATA
Source organism: Cyclura pinguis (assembly GCA_030412105.1). Lineage (NCBI taxonomy): Eukaryota > Metazoa > Chordata > Lepidosauria > Squamata > Iguanidae > Cyclura > Cyclura pinguis. The sequence goes on from CM059599.1 coordinate 129,822,724, forward strand.
TTGTGGTTGCACATTGTGCATTGTGGTTATGTATTGCATTATCCATGTTGCACATCAGCCCCCAGTCATTGACATATGTTGCACAATGGCACTATTTTGCATGGGAGTTGCGTAGTGCTGGTAGAGCTTATCACCACATGCTGATATTTATACTACACTGAGGGGTGTTGGATTGTAGCCATAGTGTGATAGAAAAGTCTTTTATCTCCTGTGGTTTTAGTAGGGAAAGAGTTCAACTGTTCTTTCAAAAATTCTTGCCCAGTTGTTTCATGTTGAGTCTGTCTTTGAAGTTTCCTTGGCACCATTTTTATTTATTTCTGTTGTTTGCTGTAATTTCTCATTCTCATTGTGCTGTTCATTCCTTGTAGGATCCTCATGTGAAAATGTTGTATGCATGTGGAGTTATATATTTTGAAAAACTATAATAAAGAAGAAATGTTTTGAAAAATGATAAGACCGATTAGATCACACATACAGTTTTTAAATATTTTTAAATAAAGTAGTTTAAAAGTAAAATAAAACTAACAGAAATTAAAATGTTTAAGGAAAAAAAAAAAGAAAATAGAAGAAAGGAAAAGCAAAAGAAAAAAATGAAAAGATGACTTCTAATCTTCCCCTTGGCAGTTACATATGTATAAAATTTTTCATACATCTCTTTTCTAGAGCGAATTCTCTTCTTTCGACAACCCATTCTCTCAAAATCACAAATTACCAGTTCATTTTCTTTTGCAGGATGGCAATAAAAAGTTTCAGAAATCTCACCTAGAACCTTTCTCTAATCTAACAAAACCACTTGCTCATTTCTATTTGTGTAGGATTTTTATGTCTACATTGTGGGGCATTATTGACCCCAATGACTTTTGTGCAGCAATTTTAATGGAAAAAATATTGTTTAAAGTATGTTATGCTTAGCCATTTCCACCACCATTATATTTGTATGGCTTTTCCCAGATGCATTTGATCCCTGTACCAGAATGGTGCAATACTTTTTTTTTTTCCTATTGATGCTGCATTTTTCAGAACTAGTCATAAATTGCCTCTTCCTCCTCCAGTGACTTGGATTTAGTTTGTAGAGGAAAAGTGACTTTCAGAGTAAGCCATTAAGATAAGGCATTTCCAAATAATAGTCCTTGGCAGTGTTGAAGTAAGATTCAACTTCCTATCGAGTCAGTTTCCATGGATGGAATGGGGATGGCAGGGCATCATGTTGTCCTTTTCCTTCCTTTGGGCTAGTTTTGGCTTCTGTTCACGCAAGAGCCTTGAGCTTGCCCAGCACAATTTTTTACTTTTTATTCTTTGAATAGCTGGCTCCTCCTTCATGACAGATCATAAACTATTTTGGAAACAATGACCTTATAGAACTTGTTTCTGTGAACCCTTACCAGTATATTCTTTTTCTTATCTCATTTTATTTTCATACAGGTCTTTGTAAGTCGGTCAGAGACTTCTACTGTTCTGACTGGTCTCAAGCCTGAAACAGAGTATGTTGTGAATGTATTTTCTGTTGTGGAAGGTACCAACAGTGAACCTCTAAAGGGCACCGAAACAACTTGTAAGTGAGAATTTCAGTTTAAGACATGTAATAGTTCACAAAACTACACGATAATAGTCAAAGCAAAGCAAATATATAACAAAATGTTACCTAGAGTGGGTGGCAGAGAGATGGAGGAGGGAAGGGTAAACATATAAAAGCCTCCATGGTTTTTTTTTTAATTAATTCTTATTTCATAGTTGGCATGCACTGTTATCGGTGATAAAGAGTGTAGATGTGAACAGCTGAACTGAATAAAATTTATGCTTTTACAGTGGCAATTCCTACAGTTAGAAACCTGAATGCTTATGACATCACCTCAACCACCATGCGAGTGCGATGGGAACCTGTCGATGATGCTACAGGCTATGTGTTGTTGTATGAACCTGTCAATGCCACAGTGCCAGCAACAGAAAAAGAGGTAACAACTAATTTAAGAGGAAGCAGGGAGGAAGGGAGAAAGCACTGGACTGATTTCCATGCACTCAAGTATTAAGGCAGTTTTTTGGCACCCATTATCAAATAAACCACATGGACTGGAGAACTGTATGAACAGTTACATCAGTCAGGAAGTTGTAAATGCATGAAAAAACATGCAAACTTCTTAAAAACGTAATTGTCCAAAGACTTTGTTTTGCTTTCTACTTCTTTAATCTTTCTTGTTTTTTCCTTCTACAGATGCGTGTTGGACCATCAGTAAATGAGGTACAGCTGGTTGACTTGATTCCCAACACTGAATACACTTTAACAGTTCATGCAAACTTTGGAGACCTCATTAGTGACCCACTGACCACTCAGGAAGTCACATGTAAGAATAATGATATTTTTGTTTTTCATTTTTTCCCCTCTTGCTTCAATAATGCTTCAAATATTACATGCGTAGTTTATTTGCTTACATAGTTGCACTGTTATTCAGAGCTCAGATAATCTTCTTGTTTAGGTTAGGTCACTAAACAACAACAAGTACATTCCTTGCTAAAATATAAAACATTTTGATAGCATCCATACGTTGCTTGAGTGTCAGTCATCAAAAGTCAGTTCCTTTCTAAAAATGTTCTGAATTCTCCAGGTGGAGCCTCTTCTTATGCAGTCATGGTTCATGAAAAGCAAAGGCACAAGTCTCAATAGACAGAGACCATTTCCGCCCTATACTGTTATAGTACTATTATTCCACTTTCAACATCCTGTGGAATTCTGGAGCTTGTAGTTGACTGACGCCAAAGATCTCTCTGGCTGAGAATTCTAAAGGGCTGTCCCTAAACTGCAAAGCTCAGGATTCCACAGGATGTTGAAAGTGGAATAATAGCAATGTAACAGTATAGTGCGTAGATGGCCAGAGTGTTTTCCTCTGGAGAACTGAATTTAGTTTTAAAAGGGGGTCATTGCTTCTGATAGATATACTTGTTTACTTTTGATTGTGGAAAACAGGTTTTGCAGGGTTTTGTATTGTTTCAAAAATGTGCAAAACCTATTTGGAAGGCAGGAGTGGGAGAAAATAAATGCTCATTTAAAACTTATGTTTCCCAGCTTAGTTCATTACCCACCTCATATCGTTCCTCATTTTACACACACACACAGACACACAGAGACACCCCCCTACACCCCCACACATCCTTACCACAATTCATTTTAATATACTGCACTACATGGACTACAATACTCAATGACATCAGTGAATGTAAAGCCCTTTTAAGGAATGGGCTTTTAATAGTTTTGCTGATATTGTGATTATTTGACAGTGCCTCTAAGTGGAGCAAAGAGCTTAAGGATCAGAGACATTACTCACAGTAGCATGAGAGTCAATTGGGAACGTGCCCCAGGGAAAGTTCGTAAATACAAGCTGAGATACAAAGCAGCTGAAGAAGTTGAAATAAAAGAGGTAAGTGAATTTTAGCAAATATGTGAAGAAAGCTTAAGCATTAAATGTTAGTACATGATCATCCAAAAGGAGTGGTATTAACGAATAATAAAGAGCCCAAGACCATGATCAGTGCATTTATTAGTTCTGTTGGCTTCTTCAGTGCTACTGAGGCAAGGTATATGTGATATGCCGTAGAAGTTACAGTTTTTGAGCAGCAGAAGTCTTCATCTTAGAATAATAGGGAAGAGGTAGATGGAAATCTCCCCCCTCCTTTGTGAATAAAAGAACACAAAATGATACAGACAAAGAGATGCAGTGTAAGACACTGAAAAGAAACCAGTTTGAACAGTTGTGATAGTGGATTACAGCAGCATTGCTGAAGCAGCTTGGTGGGGGATGACACCAAGAACAGTTATCAGTTAGATAGTGTAGTAAAGTGCTGCACTTTGTCCCTAAAGTTTCAGAGAGGATCACTGAAAATTTCTTAAATTTGACATATTTTGATGCAGTTTATTTGCAAATAAGCTGATTCTTGTGGAGTTGTCCCCAGTGTTTTCTTTTTCTACTGATTATAACCTTGTGAAGCTTTACTGAGGTTTCCACCATTGGGAAAGAAAGAAACGCTCTAACAGGATGCTTCAAAAAAGACACTGGCATTTTTGATAAAGCTCGCCTCTTTTGTTTATGTCTAGATGGACGTGGATCAGTCTCAGACAAGCACAGTTCTCCCTGATCTGTTTTCAAACACGCTGTATAATGTTGAACTTGTTGCAATATATGATGAAGGAGAATCTGTGCCAGTAGCTGCAGAAGCCACCACTTGTAAGTGAACTCTGTTTTCAATAGGGTTTTTTTTTATGATTCTTACAGAAATGTATGATAGCAAATGTGAAACTTTGTAAATAGCAACAAAGTAGTGTGTGTGCTGGTCTCTCTCTGTGCGTATGAATTTGTTGTTGTGTGCCATGGTAACCCTAAGAAAAATTTATCATGGAGTTTTCTTGGCAAGATTTGTTTCAAGAAGGTTTGCCTTTGCCTCCCTCTGAGGCTGAGAGAGTGTGATTTGCCCAGGCTCACCCAATGGGTTTCCATGACTGAGCAGGGATTTGAACCTCGTCTCTAGAGTTGTAGTCCAGTGATCAAACCACTACGCACACTGGCTCTTATATTAATAGTGTTCCTCTATTTCAGTGATTTGGTGTCTCAGATGACACTGTAGGAGACTGAGCTTGGCCCGCTAGAACTTTGGTTGCCCTTGAAGAACCACAACTACTTCTTAATTTTCCCAGCTTTTATATGGATTTGCCCAATTGGCAGAACTTTAAACTAAAATATCCTCATATGTATGCTCCCACCCTTTTGCTCACCACTGAAAGGTAGCACCCCCCCCCCCCAAAAAAAATCCTGGAGATTGAATGTGGCTTTCAGGTCCATCCTTGCTATAAAGTATCCATCCACAGGCAGCAGCTGCCAAGAATAACATTGCTTTGCACAGCATGCATGGGCTCTAAGACAAAGTTCCAGAAATGGCATAATATCCATTCGGCATCAAGCAGTGTCTGTAACACAGGTTTTCTTGTATGATTCTGCAAAGGGATCTTGTAGCACCTTTGAGACTGACTGAGAAAAAGTTAGTTTCAGTCTCCAATTTTTGGAAATTGAGTATACTTAATTAGATGCAGATTCGCTTGCATACTTTACTGGGAATAGTGTCTCAGAAGAGAGAGTTGGGAATTACTAGCCCAGGGAAGCATCATGGATTAATTTCCCTGTGCCTGTCTCCACAAATGATAGATTCACAGACTAGAGGAAATAAAATAGAACTTTTCAGAAAAAATGCATGAAATTTAGACCACATGATAATTCAAGCTCATATGTAAGACTTAGGAGAAACAGGGGAAAAGAAAACATGGTATTTTCTGTGTAAAATGTAGGAAAATAGATTGAAGACTAGGCCTCACAGAGTTATATAAAAGGTGAGAAATGAAGCACAGTATAATTGCTATAGTTGACTGTGCGAGCTGTCAAGTCCTTCTACATCTATCCTTCTTTTCGTAGCTTGGCAACTGACATTCTCTCCTCTCTTCTCCTCTTTATGTTTGCATGTGGATTTTCAACCTGTCTTTCATCCTATAGTGGGAATTTTTGTTATTTTCCAGTTTATTTGTTTGGCTACCATCTCACTTCAGCTTACATTAAACAATGCATAGTAGAATGCGTCACTATTTATCTTTATCTGTTCCTTCCATCCTTCCAATCTCTCTTACCATTGTATCCGTTCCTCATACCAGACATGCACAGATGCATGTAAGCGTTTGTACATGCAGCCCCCTCTCTACCACTGGGAGTGTAGTATTTCAATATATATTAATTGCACACTAGTATTAAATTAATCCTGAAGTGTTCATCCCTCTGCTGAAAGTATACATGGACAGAACCGATGCAATCCCTTCCTGTAGAAGCTAAGAAGATGGTACTGGAGCAGGCCAGTGCCACTTAACAACCACCTAGGGCAAATCTGAGTGATGTAGGCACACAGTCCTTTGGCTTAGGAGAACTGTTCATGGAATTGCTAAACAGAATATCGCTGGTGTCGTTGTGCTTGAAAGGGGATGTGTTTGCCGCACAAAGAATCCTGGGATGATGAGCAGTGCATTCAAAATTTCTGAAAGAGCAGACAGATTCTATTGTTGTTGTTGTGTCCCCAAAATTGTTTCCAGCTTATGGCAACTCTGAGGTGAACCGGTCATGGAGCTGAGTGTGTGTGGCATGCTCAAGGTCACCCAGTGGATTTCCATGGCAAAGCAGAGAATCAAACCTTGGTCTCCAGAGTTACAGTCCAGCGCTCAAACCACTGCATTGTCCTGGCTCTCACAGATCCTATACAGAACCGTAATACTGTAGTTCAAAAGTGCAGAGAATTCTAAGTATTTCACCAAATGACGATTTTAGGATTTCAAGAGATGAAATCATGATATGAAACTTTGAAATGTGGATACACTCCCAGAGCCATAGACTTAAGTTTAGGGGTAATGTTCCAGTGCTATATAGCTATGCCCATGGTCAGTTTTCTGATGAGATATATTCTTGAAGGTACCAATGTTCCAATACCACTGCTTATCTGGCTTTCTTTTTTTCCCTCTCTTCTTCCCCAAATGTTCAACAGACCAACTGCTTCCTGATTTCTCCATGTTGCTTGCTCCCAAACTGCTATTTTCAGTCATTACTAAACACAAAGACTAAGAGAAAAGTTGAACATTTCTGATAGCTTTGATAGATAGAAGTGAAGTGACTGAGGTGTGTTCAAGTGAGGAGCAAGTAAAAGTAATGAGATGTGGTATACTGTTAAAACGTACCCCCTGTAACATCTCTGTTGACCTTCAGAATTCCACCTGCCCCACTCTGTTTCCCACAAGTCCTAGAAGGTAGTGCTGTGGAAAATTCACATATGTAGAATTTCTAGAATGCTTTCAGATTTTTCTTGTTTAATGAATTTTTCACTGATAAGAAGGTGGAAGGAGTGTAGAAAATCGTGATAAAAAAGTTAGCCGGAGCACATGTTACTGTTCTGTGGACCTTGCATAGAATGATTGAGCATACCATGCCAATAACACAACAAATTATTGTCTGGCATCAAACCAATGTCTGGAAACAATTAGGAAAAATATTAGAAGATTTCATCATAGACACAGACACTGATGTAGGATGTTGAACAGATGATTTTGGGGGAGTAAAAAAAGGCTGAATTTGATATGTCCCTATTACTTGTGTCCTTAAATCTGCATGAAAGAACAATATTTTCTTTCTTTTTCTTTTCTGGCAATTCATTTTGTTTGCTCATAAATCAAAATGCCTAATGTATGAAGATGTTAAAATTTTGTAATTGAAACATTGTAAAGTCGTAATAGCAGTCTTTGTTTGTCATGTGTCAGCCAATAAGGTGGTAAAATCTGAAAACCTTTGTACTAAGGCGTAGGTCTCAACATATACTGAGACTGTCAGGGTATGCAGAAAAATACTGGAAGAAGGAAACAACCCAAATACAACCCCATTCTGATTTGTAAATGCAAAGGAGCCCCCTCCCCATTTGCATGCATGAAGAACAAACTGCTAGAAATAATAATAAAAAACCTCTAACAATTATGAAAGTAAGAGCAGGGGAGATGTGTTTTATTCCCTTTTCGCACGATGTTTCTAAAGCGAAAGGGCCCCTTGAGCGTCGCGTTAATGGGAGGAGCGGTCCGTACGACACACTCCCATTTATGCGATGCTCAAGAGCTGGACACAGAGCTGACACGCACCTTTTTATTTTCGACTCTAAGCTGAAAATAGTGCGCAGTCGTGCAATGCTCCCAGGGCCCACGCGCACTTACCTGCTGTGCGGTGCGTCGGGAGCCGGGCCAGTTGCGCTTCCTGCCTCAGCGCTGGCCTGCAATTCCCAGGTTGCGCTGCGGTAGGAAGGGGCGGGGCGTTCGCGCGATCGGCAAGTCAGCTGCGGTAAGGAAGGAGAAGTGAAGTGAGCGCCTCACACAAGAGCCGCCCCCACCTTCGCGAACAGGTAAGGTGCGGAAAGGGCCTTTGAGAAGTCCATTTTCCCACAGCTTTTGCACCTACCTCACAACTAAAGAGATAAAGGAATTCTCCCAGATAGTGTGGGAAGGTAGGAGGAAAATCTTCCTGGTGTAAAGTGACTGCCCAATGTGTACCTCCAGCCCTGAATTTTTCAATGTAGCACAGGAAGAGGCAGAATTGAACTCTCTTTATCACTCAGTATTGGTACTTGGTGGAAAGGTGAACAGAAAAATCCCTGGTTAATATTTTGTGAGATTCCTTTTCCCACTGTAGAGAGCTGATACCAGAAAATCATTTGAGTGATCTGTGAAATGTAAAAACAACCAACAACCTCACAGTCTATGAGCTGACATAAGAGGTATTAACTGCTCCAAGTTGTTATACATATGTATGCTCACTCTTGCTGAATCAAGACAAATACCTATCTAGTCTAGTATCCTGTTTCCCATTGAGGCCATCTAGATGTTCCCTAGGGTGCCCCCAAACAGGAGACTGATGCTAATAGAAGCTTTCACTGGGCCTGTCCCAAACTATTCTCCCAACAAGAGCAGAGTTCTCATTTTCAGCTCTACAATGCTTAAATTAGTTCTAAGATCCTTAATCCACCTTCTTTTCCAAGAAGCCCTGGAAAAGTAACAGAAGAAAATGACATGGGCAGGGTCTTCAGACTTTGTTTGGTGGCTCTTTGATTATCAGTGGATCCCAGAGAGCTCCTTGATCTTGTAAATGCAGACCATATCAATTGCAGTATAAAGGAGACAGAGCTGACTGTTCAACTGTAGTGAAAGACCATGCTGTATGAGGCAAATTGAGGACTTTGTCCTACGACATTATGACATATAAACAATTCTGTGCATTTCCTATATGGTTTTACCTAAAATCAGAATGTTTTGCACAGTATAACCTGTCTGTGTGAGTAACCTTGCATTTCTAGTGATATTTAATTGCAAACTGTTTCTCTTGAGAGCAATTTCTCTTTCCTTTTCCCCTTCTGACAGTACCTGTACCAGCACCACTCAATCTGAGAACTGATCAGGTCACTAAGACTTCTTTCAGGGCTACCTGGGATCATGGAGCACCAGATGTAGCTCTCTATAGAGTAATGTGGGGGCCTTATGGTGGAACCGAAAAACAAGAGGTAGGAATTATGGGATTCTCCAAAATGAATACATTCAAAAGCTTTTGTCAGCCTGAAATGTTAGACTATTGTTTTCCAAACTTCTAATGCCTAGGCAAATAGTTCTAATTTTCCTTAAAAATTGGAGGTGTATGGCATTCCTCTGCCTGAAATTTTGTATATGCTCTGGCAGTTCCTAGAAGAAAAGGCAGGGTCATTGTTGCAACTGTGTGAAACCTCTTGAGACTGCTTTCTGCCGTCCCATCTTTCACATTGCCCAGTAATCGAGAGTTCATGGATAGAATATTGCTTTCTGGGAAATGTTGAAGCTTCTGGGATTCCTCTCATGTTTCTAACCCATACTGTAAGCTCTGTCATGGAATCCCTATTTGTCCTGAACTCATTGGTGCAGTGGTAAATCTTGAATTGAGGCTACTCATCCTAACAGTACCCACGGCCCCCAAAGAGAGTCCAACAAATGCAGGATGCTTTGGTGATCCATAGCTCTGTGTGTGTGAACATTGAGTAACGTTTATACCTGTACACCTGGATGCATGAGTGCATAAACACTATATTATAATCCACAATAGCTCACAGCCACATATTGTTGCTAGGGAAACTTCATTTTCTCCAGCTGCTACACAGATTGCAACTAAATTCAGTGAAAATAGGCAAGGCTAAGAGGGTGGCAGATGATATCACTGCTATTGCCCATGAAAAAGTTTCTTTGGGTATATGAGCCATGTCTCCACTATACCACTTCCATAACTACCTCCTTAAGATGGTACCACAGCTCATATATTAGCAGAAACCAGAATTAACACTGTATGGTGATTAGAAAGGTGGATGCATCCAGAGTGGTTGCTTAATTTTTCAAGCACACTACAGTTTCTGACAATACACAGTTGAGTCCTATCATAATATCTGGAAATTTCTATGACGTTATTAATTGCAGATGGCTTTGTGCATGTGAAATGTTAATAAGACCTGTTCTTTAGGATCTAAAAAGATCTAAAAAATTTGATACTAGCTAAATAGATTGAGTCAGTGGATAATCTCATCTGTTTCTCCTTTTTTCCCTCATCACTCCCAAAGACTATTCTAAATGGTGATGAAAATACAATCGTTTTTGAAAATCTGACACCAGACACGTTGTATGACATCTCAGTTACTGCAATTTATCCTGATGAGTCAGAGAGTGATGAACTGATTGGCAGCGAGCGCACATGTAAGCAATTCTGAAATATGTTAATATATGAATTGTAATTTTTAGCAAGTAAAGAGCATGATTTTAATGTGTATTTTTATGTCTGTGCTTTTTCTTTACAGTACCTATTGTACCAATAACAACACCAGGTAAGAGGCTGGACTGATGAAAAACACTTTATATATCATGTTGCAGTACAAGAAATAGAAGCTATACTAGCTTTACTGGAATAGTTGTTGTCTTTCCATGGCTGCGTGGGGATTTGGAGCCTGGTCTTCCAGAGACCTTGTCCAAGGCCATTTCTGCACTAGACTGTTATAGCACTAGGATTCCACTTTCAATATCCTATGGAATCTTGGGGTTTGCAGTTTTGGGAGCGGCCGAATGGCCCCTCCCGAAACTGCAAATCCCAGGATTCCATAGGATGTTGAAAGTGGAATCTTAGCGCTATAACAGTCTAGTGCGGAAATGGCCCAACACTCAAACTACTACTCCATGCTTGCTGGCTGTTCTCTGGTGGCTGTGGCTTAAACCTGATTGATGGTCCCAAGCAAGGTGGACTCAGTGAACAATAAGTCAACACTTATGTAAATCCCATTGATTCAACATGTCTGTTGTAGTTGGGGCTAGCAGTTGGATCTGGGATCATGCCTCGTGGGGTACTGCTTCCTCTGATGTCTAGCAACCTTTTCAGAGGGGATAAAATAGCCTCAAAGCCCCAGTGTATACAAGGAATACCATTCAAAGTACAATGGATCTTGCTTTCAGGATGTGAACTTGATCAGTATCACTCTAAATTTTGGCTCTAAGGCTTGGATCAAAATATTTTACTTCCTCAGTGCAGTGCTGTATGGTAGTACATCATAAAGGGGTGGAGTACTTGTACTTTCTAGGAACTCAAAAGAGATGGATATGTTCCTAAAAGCTTTCTGTGGTTTTTCATGTGCACCGTAAATGCAGAAACTTGCACAAATCTTATTTTGAAATACTTTTGTATAGGAGAGGATTCCTCTGAGCAGTTGGAGATGCTGTGGTTTCTACTGCATATGCTGTGGTCAGGATTTTTTTTGGCTATTGACCTCTGCATGTAAAAGTAGTAGTGTTTTTGTGAATTAATAACTATGTGATTAGTGAGGTTTTGCTCCCTGTTGTTCAGCCTTAGTATTCTACAATATAGTATCTCCATTTAATAATCCTTTGGGTTTTATTTATATGTCATTCTAATTATGGTATCATATTGCCCTAGTTCTGCAGGTGGGTACAGTTAGACTTCGAGGTGTATTATTCTGAAGATGCTAAATAAATAAGTATCTAACATTAATGTTCTCAGGGATGAGTACTAGTAAAAAATTTAGCATAGGTTTTATACCACAGTATAGAAAAACTCTATTATACATTTATTTTTATAATTCTTAATGTAGCGACTGTTTTAATAATCTTGTGTTAGTGCCAAAGAGTGGCCCACGAAACCTTCAGGTATACAATGCAACATCCAATAGCCTAACTGTGAAATGGGATCCTGCCATTGGACGAGTGCAGCGGTATAGGATCACTTATCGACCTACAAGTGGTGATGGTGCTGAACAGTCAGTAAGTAATTGTAGAAGACTTTAACTGTTATCTAGAGGAAAATGTATGTTCCAAAGAAGTGTCTACTTTAAAAAGTAAGATTGTAAGATCAGTATTATGTTATGAATGGAAATGGATTTACTTCTAATACCATAAGATGACTCATAGTGCTCTTTCAGATGTATGTTTGTACATATTTTCTTATTTTGTTATTGTATGCAAGGAAAAAAATTGGGTTTTCTCATGCTGGACAAGATTCTTAGAAAAACTTTTCTGTTTGTTTGATTATGTTATGTTTTTGCATTTCAAGACTTTTTTGAAAATTTCGTGTGTGTGTGTGTGTGTAAAAATTATGCAGAAACCATTACGTATGCATGAAATGCAATGTTTCTGCAGAAAATATAGTGTTTTCTGTGCAAATACTGTTTTTTTTTCTGCAAACCATGGCCATTTCCGAACAACATCACTATCCCACAAAAGCAGTGGATTATTTGCAGTCCTGGAGTCATGCTGCGGCATGACGTCGTCACTATCCAGCTGCTATCCTGCGCCCCAGTGTTGCCAAACTGCTGTATTCTATTTCTAGAAAAAATCCGTTAAGAGTCCCCTTTAGCACTTCAATCCTGTCAGCTGACTCGGTGCGATACTGTAGTAGCACTTGATAGCGCTTCCTGCCCTCCAGGATCCAGAGGTGGGCAGGGTGTGGATGTGCCCAGCTTGTCCTTCCCTCAGCTACTCCCATGGCATGGTAACTTTGAAATCTGTCACCTCTCTGTGTTTATTTTAAATTTTTCCTTTGAATTAAAAGTTTTTATTTTTTAAAATATATTTTTAAGCATTGTAGCACAAAAGTGCAATACTGTACTGGTGTGTCGTGCCATTACAACATAGCTGCACTAGTATGGCTTCCAAGAAAACAAACAAAAAGACCAATCGGGGTGGACGGGCGAGGTAAAGGGAGTGGCCAAGAATGCTGTAATGCAGAAGGAGCATTGGTGGCAATACTGCTACTCTTCTGCTTGAGGAAGAAGAGTGTGGAAGAGAGTGTTCCTAACCTGACAGCATCATGCGGATGGCAATGCTGAGATTGTAACAGAAGAACACACTAATGGTGTATGGTGCAGAAAGGTCCCATTTCAGGATTTTCACAGAAAGTCTCAATGTAAAAAGAAATTTAAAAAAGCAAAAATTATAGTAATTGTGTAGCAGTTGACAGTTTTTTCAACAGGCTTTCCCAAATTGTCAAAACACACTCTCTCATCAGGAGTATTTGCGAGTATTCTTTATTTTCCTATTCAGTTGTCATCTGCCAATCTTCAGTTTATCAAAATAGAATAAAAATACAAGCCTACAGAACTTGGGGGGGGGGGGCAAAAGGTTGCCAGGGAAGTCATTTTACAGGTACACTACCCAAATGTACTTCAAACAGTGCAAATTTTCTTACATATCAAAGCATGGAAACTCGCGTAAGCTGATGTGTTTCAACTTCATATAGTTTACTTTGCTGTTTATTGTGACAGTGGAATTTGCCGTAGCTTCTTACTGTCTGTACTTACAATGCATTTATGTAGCAAAAAAGATGAAAGTACAGCCATCGTAAATGATGTTGTACAAACAGTTTGCATATTTTCCCCTATATGGAAGTAATTTTCATGTAGGAACTTTGCAATGTCTTGTCCTTAAATGCTTTATATTATCTGTTCAGTTGTTAGAGTCAAGCTTAGGAATTAGGGGACTACAGCTATCAATATTTAGCTCAAGGGTCACCGTGGGCATCAGTGTACTTTGCTGTTGCAGTAAACCTAAAGATAAATTTTCTTTTGCAAAGGGAATTTGGCTCAATGCATCTTTTAGCTGGAGCCTGAGAAGTGGGAGTTCTGTACTTACTCACTGATATGTAGAGCAGTTCATACAGAGTTGGTTATTTGGAAAACAATTTTGAAACTAATACAACATTCTCTTCGGCCTGAGAAATAAATAATTTGGCTCCAGTATCATTTAAAAAAAAATCACTGAAGAAATAATGTCTGCCTTAGGCAGACTGTATTGTCTGGCCTAGAGCTGGAAAACAGAAGCCTATATATCTGTATTTTTTTCTCAGTTTCTCTTGTAGTTATCCCCCTGCTCCTTCAATTTATATTTGCTTTCCATTGTATTCTAGACCACAGTAGGAGGGAGGCAAAACAGTGTCGTACTCCAGAAGTTGCAGCCTGATACACCTTATAGTGTTACTGTTTCATCCATATATGCTGATGGTGAAGGAGGACAGATGACAGGAAGGGGCAAAACTAGTAAGTAATACAGTTTTTTGTGGTTTTCTCATTTGAAAAAAAGAAAAAAAGAGGAAAGAGAAGTTAAGAAATAGTCATGTTAAATTGCTTGTGAAGTCAGCAGGTTTTGGGTTTCTGTTGTTGAAGTCTCTGTAGGCTTTCCTTTCTCTTTCTCCGGTTCTAAATTTTCAAATAAAATAAAATAATAAAAAATTTAATAATGATAGTATGGAAACTTGCTTTTTAAACATGAAAAAGCCTTTTTAAACAGATAGTTATTCACTGATATAAGTTTGTTTGCCTTTCACTTCCCAATAAGTGTGTGTAAGATCAGCACTAGAGGATACTTGCCTTGACTTTTCCAGATGTTTGTTTTATTCCATGATAAATGGATGATTTGTACTGAGCTGTTATGAGGCTTCATCCAGGTTTCTTTCTCCACGGAAGGGCTTCTGTTATGTGGCCTTGTAACAAAACAACAACATTATTTTTTTAGCACTGGGAATTTTTTTTCCTCAACCTGAACTTCTGTTTCAGCTTGGAGTGCTGGCAAATACCAGCAAAGCTAGTTGCTTCCACCTGGCCTGAGTTTTCATCTTTTCCTTGCTGACCTCCATTTATATTTTTTTTTCCAAAACATTCTCATACTAGAATGTACCATTTCCATTTTTTAAAACAGAAAAGTAGCCAACAGCCTATTATCCTAGCATCAAGGTTATTACTTCTTAAGTGATAAAAATAAAATCCATCTTATTTCACTTTCCAGAAAGCCTTTTCATGTTAACCTCTTGAGGTTTGGCATGTCTGGATCACTATCATTATTACTTGGATTTCATCCACAAATATTAAACCCAGATTTTTTTTTTTTTTTTGGCATTTTGGTTGTCTACTCAAAAACTGTGCTCTTGATTAATTTTATCACAGCTGTCTTTTTGTAACTCCCAAACATTTGTTTCATATAAGAGAGGAAAGTTATGAATTAAGTCCAGCATGCTTAACATTGTTGGCTAGAGAGAGAAAGCTGAATTTTATTAGGACAAATTACTCATCATAGTTATCTAGAGAACTTCAATAGCTTTTCCTTAATTGTGGTAGAGAAATGGGAAGGTACAGAGATTAAAGTTTCTGTATAATGAGGGCATTTTTGGAAGTATGGACAAATGTTTGTTAGTTTTATTTTTTCATTACCTTCCTAGTGTAGATTTAGAGCAGTTCTTTAGCCTAAATGCTGGCCAGTGGGGTAGATAAGGCTGAAAGACTGTCTTCATTCCCTCACTTGTTGGTGAGGATCAGGTTGAAGGTGGAGGCATCTCTTGAAGTTGGAAGCAGGAGGCTTTGCCAGACTGTGCTGTGTCATGCCATGAGCAGCATTACTGACTGGCCAGTGGGATGGAAGGAGCAAAGATATGCTTAACAGCTGTTCCTCCCTCCTTAAGCCTTAGTGTGAATTGAAGGAGCTTCAGGGAACTCATAACATTCCCCAAAGCAGCTTTGCTCAGCATATTTTTTTTTTAAAAAAGTTTGTCTTTAAATCAGAGGACAAGGAAAGCTTAGCTTGATGATGTGATAATCACTTTCTGTATAAGAGAACAGGTGGAGATATGTTACAATAATTTAAAACCCCCACCAGATTCATAGTGCCATGAGTTGGCCTGGTTGCCCACTCCTAAATTTCCTGATCTTTTCAGCTCTCTTCATGGTGCAGCTGGACACACCAGCTTCACATTGCACATGTCTGTAAATCAAGTCATCATTGCAGGCAACCTTAGAAGTTACCCTACAGAATTTCTTTTCAGTGAGCAAGACCAGGTAGAGCCACCTTGGACAACAAAGCAACATAGATCTCAGCAATGAGATTTTCAGAGGCTGACCATGCATTTAATTTCTTTCAGAACCTCTCAATACTGTGAGGAACCTCAGAGTTTATGATCCAACCACCAGCACATTGAATGTACGGTGGGATCATGCTGAAGGGAATCCTCGCCAGTACAAGTTGTTTTATGCACCGGTATCAGGAGGTGCAGATGAACTGGTAATCATTTTTGACATCTGTATATTTTGTGCTGTTTCTGCTATTACTAGTTACATAATTGGCTGGGGCACCACTTAAAGTTTGTTCTGTCCCTCCAAAAAAAGCACTGATGTCATTCTTCTTGGGACTGCGGCATTTGAGAGTATAGGTGAGAGATTCACATACATAAATTCTCTCTCCAGGCATGATGGAGGTACTGTGAGTAGGGAAACTGGCTGATCTGGATGGAAGAATATGGTGGGCTTGAATATGATTACACTGTCTTTGGAAAGACCAAGTTTATAGCATGAGTATTTTTTTTTTTTGGCAGTTGATGCTGCTTGTGGAGGTGGCACCATTGTCTTTTCCTTGACAAGCCTGCTGTGCCAGATATAATTCTTTAAAAATGAAATTGGACTGTTTCTTAGCTACCGATTCATTTTTTAAAAACTTTTTCCCTCTTTTATTATTAGTCACATACTTATATACATTAATATATACAGCACTACAGTATTATTACAAGGAGATTTTTTTTTAATAACAATACATTTTCAATCTGTCCGACCTATCCTCCCCCCACCCCCTAAACAGCTAACAGAGGATCCAGACCCCATTTGTATTCATTTATATCAGTAAGCTTTTTTAGAGATATGGGATATAATCTTAATCAAATTTATCACATCTGATAAATCCTGATTTTTCTTTTACTTTCTCAATCATTATTTTCTAGTTATCCCTCCATGATTCTTTACAACAGTGTCCGCTATATGTTAACCTTCATTTCCTAAGAAAGTCAAGTAATGTAACTTCTTTTATATATTATATCAAATAAAACTCATTCCACATTGATTTCTTTTTCCACCCTAAAGCAATAACAGTATGAGCAGCTTTTAAAATTTGTTTTGTTAGGTAACTCTCATTCTTGTTTAAACCTATTGTCCCTACCCATTCATTGATCGCATTCAGGCTAGACTACTTTAATGCATTCTTCATCATGCTACCTTTGAAGACAGTCTAGAAGTTTAATCTGGTGCAGAACATGAAGATCAACTCTTATATGGTACAAAATATTCTAATACCATTATATTGCCAAATAATATTTTCTTTTACTCATTTTTTTTAAACAACAACAGGCAACTGTCCCAGGAAACACGAATTATGCTGTTTTAAGGAATCTGCAGCCTGACACACAGTACAAGGTAACAGTGGTTCCTTCTTACCCAGAAGGGGATGGCGGCCGGATGTCTGATACTGGAAAGACCTGTAAGTAAAAATCTCAAATTTTTTTTTCTTTGTTTCCTGAAACATTTGGGATCTAGGTCACAAGTTGGGATAAAGAAAAATGAACTTAAGTCCACTGATTTCAAAGGATGTAACAGGGCCTTAGTCTTTGTTAGACTTTTGCCCCTGGATCGTACTCTTAGATCAATCAGTGAAACACACCTAAATATATTGCCTCCATTAGCGATATAGTTAGCAGGGCCCCATAAACGTATGTTCTCTGGTTTTCTTACCTAGAGCAACGCAGAAGCATGGATATTGATCCTTTTCAGTATTAAGAGGAGTCCTGCCATATTGGTGTTTGTATCCAAATCCTAATCAAGTTTGCTTGGAAATAAAGACAATTTAATTCAATGAAACTTACTTCTGAGTTAATTTGTGTCAGACTGCAACATTAACTTTGCAGCTCCAGTTGTGGAATTTCCTCCCCTTGAAGATGCACTTGGTGGAAAAAAAATATTTTAATTCAGGGTTAAAAGATAACTTTGTGGTCTTGTTTGTACACATACCTGCTTTTAAACTGTTTCAATTCATTTTACTTTATTATATTGTTTTAATTTAGACAGGTTTAATTTATCTTTTATTTTGTTACATTTTAGACTGTTTTAAACTGTAAACTGATTTTACTTCATATTTCTCTGATACAGGAATATGAATATTTTAATAGATACATCAAGGGGAGCAATATTGTAGAATAGCAAAACACTATAGAAATGATGGCAGAAAATAGATTTGGATTGACTAGTAGATCTGTAGGCAATCACTAGTAAATTGGTACGGATTTCTGACTCTAACTGTATCAACTTATAAGTTAATCAAATTTTGTGTAAGACTCTGCATGAAGAATCTTGAATTCCTAGTGAAAAACAGAAGCAAGATCCCCCACAGAAAGTCTGCCCATCCCTTTTCTAGAACACGCTTACCACAGTCAAGTCCTACCTTTTAAACTTTGCTCCCATCAAACATTTGTTTCCAAGTCATTTCATTGCCACTTTTTGCTGATATATTGCTCTTCAACTAAGGAGTATTTCTTTAATGACCTTACATTATTTTTGATTCAGTGATGCGAGGAACACCAAGAAGTATCCAAGTTTACAACCCAACAACAAACAGCCTTAACGTCCAGTGGGAACCTGCACCAGGACCTGTACAGCAGTACAGAGTTGTCTATGCTCCATTGATTGGCCCAAGGCCATCAGAATCTGTAAGTAATTTAAGCTTATGAGCTTTCACTTAGATGAATACTGTGGGGTAGAGCGTTCCATAATGACTTTTGTCTGGTGAAAATAAAATAAAAGTGTCCTATTTCATTTCATACTTATGCGTGTCATTATATCTTTGCTCCACATGTTTAATCTAGTAGCAAAGAGCAATAAAAGAAAATTATAGTAGGTAACTTTAAAGCAAGGCTGTGAATATTTGTTAGAAAGTACTAAAATACTAAATGAACCATTGTTTTTCAGCTTTCCTGAATTCTAGGGAGAATTTTAGTCATCTTATTATGGGATGAAAACCAATCTGGCCAACCGACTGGTTGTTCAGATGGCTACTTGGCTTTACTGCATATTGTAATATACATCAAACTTTCTGCATGGGCAGAAGTAATTTCCTCTCAAATGAATTGGACATTAAGGGGACAGTTTCACATATAAAAAACATTTGTACATTTTAAAATGGCACTTACCATCTTACTCTTAAAACACTATGTACAGATTCCTATTATGCAGCAGTCACTGATGAACTTTTGGCTGTCCAGATGTTTTGGCTGACAGTTCCCCTCAGCTCCACCAACATGGCTAGTGGCAGCTGTAGGCCATTTCCGCAGTACGCTGTTATAGTGCTATTATTCCACTTGCAGGATCCTATGGAATCCTGCGATTTTGCAGCTTAGGGAGGGGCGTTTAGAATTCTCAGCCAGAGAGCTCTTTGGCCTCAATAAACTACAAACCCCAGAATTCCACAGGATGTTGAAAGCGGAATAATAGCACTATAACAATGTAGTGCAGAAATGGCTGTAGTCGACAGCTCCCATAAAGGCCTAGTGTTTTTCATTCCCAGAATAAATGGTGTCTAAAACTGTGTCTCTGGGTTGAAGAAATTTTCGCACTCATGTAAATTCTTCATATGATTGGGATAGATTGCTCTTGAATGGGCCCCATCATATAGTAAACGTTTAGCAGATTCCACATGACTGATAAAACATAAGAAGCTACCTGCAGTCTGCATTGTGTAACCAGCTTTCTACATTTAGTATATGAACATGCTTAGTTGGTATATATGTAGGAATGTATAGTATGTATCTTAAAGAAGTATTTCCTGAATACGTGAAGCTTGATCTACTATTGCATTTTCTTTTGTAGTGCAAAAATAATTCATTTAGTGTATTTAAGCTGTTTGATTATGTAAGCTTTTATAATTACTAAAAAAAATCAAAACAGTTTCGTTACAGTATCATTTTTATTATTTATTTATTTTAACGTTGTAAAACTATCCTTCATCTTTACCATAGTGGTGTACAACTATAATTAAAACAATATCTCTTCCCCCAAGGCCCAGCACACTGTCATAACGGATTGAGAACAAAAGTAGTGAATACAAGCAGCCACACAGAATAAGCCAATTAAGATGCCTAGATAAAGGAAAAGGTTCTGAGCTGGCACAGGAACAAGTACAGTGCTGAGATCATTTACACTGTCACTGAGAGCCTATTCCATGGATTGGGACACCAGAATTGAGAAGGCATAGAGTGAAAGCTGATCAGTTTTAAGAAATTTTAGATATATTTATATTCTAGGCCTGAATTTCTCCAGGAGAGTTTCTTTCAGGGTGGACACAGTCCTAGCATCTTCAGACTAGTGATGTAAGACATATTGTCTACTTCCTTGCTGTCAGTGAATGGGTTTGCAAGCTACTTGCTGCTGCTTCTCTTTTGTAATGTCACATTAAAGTATTGTGGCTAATTAAAGGGCAGATAGTTCACAGCACTACCTGCTGCTGCTACCAGAAGCCCATTGCACCAATGGGTGTGCTTACCTAGGAGGGAGACCCCTAGAGAGTACATTGCTGAGGTGGTGGTTTGGGCTCCTCAAACATAGTCTAGGTTGGTTTAGAAAAGAGTAAAAGGAAGGAAATATGCCTCAATCCCCTTTTTCCTTTTTAGAAACTAGCAACAGGGAACAAACATTCTTAAGCAGAAGGGAATTTGGCTGAAAGACCTAGAGCGTTTGTGAAGACCTCAGGAACCTTCCTTTGTTACTTTCTCAAGAATTTCATTGACAAAAACCCCCCACCAGTTTAAGCTTTAGTATTTTTCTTCCCAGGTTGTAGTACCAGCCAACACCCGCAATGTTTTACTAGAGCGTCTAGTTCCTGATACTCCCTATTCTGTAAATGTTGTTGCATTATACGCTGATGGAGAAGGAAATCCAAGTGCTGGACAGGGAAGAACATGTAAGCAGAAAAATATGTGTATTCTATTCTGAATTATACTTGTGTATTGTGAATTATTCTATCTTGTCTTTGGCGGTACTCTTTGGTTTCCACTTTGTCAGCATTAGAACTCATTTGAAGATCACTGAATGCTGTTGCCCTTCTCAAGCATTCAAGGGTATAGCATAGGCCAGCTTTCAGGGAATGGGGCCATGTTGGCCCTCTGGGAGCTTTGGAGTGTTGTGTGCTCCTCCTCCCCAAATTTTAAAACCCCTTTTTTATCCTCAAATGTCCCTGGGCAATTTTACTGCATTTTTGGCTCTTTGGATCCCCTTTCCAACAGGTGGCAGCTGGGAAGTTGACTGACTTCTAAAATTCAGTGCCTAAAATGGCCCAGGGGCAAAATTGACCACCACACTGCCTAGGAATGTTTGGAGTCACTGTGAGACACAATTAGGTAGGCTTGGTAGCCACAAAATGATCCTACTGGGCTGCATATGGCCCGTGAGTTCCACCCCTGTATAGAATGAATGCAGATGGGGAAAAGTTCCACTTCCACTCCCCACCAGCGTGGAGAGAGCTTGCCATCAAGAACCTTCCCTACCATACATATTCATTGTGCATTCTTCAGTCTCCTCTAAAGGGTGTATGTATCAAGAATGCTCAGGGAATATGTCAGAATTCCCTCATACTGAGAGTTAAGGGATTCAGCCAAAATCAGAATGACTCCAGCCTGTAGTTGAATTAATGTTGCAGCTCTTAAGGGATATAACACAACCCAAAGCTCTCCTGCATCTGAGGGATTTGCGGGGGCAGTGGGGCTTATCATTATTTCTGTCGCTATTTCTCATAGAATAGTGTTGAGAATTTCCTGCTGAAAGGAGAACATAAAATTACATTTTAAAAATTATTTTGTATACTGTTTGTTCTCATTAATGTCTCAGTCCTCAGTGAGCATTGACAGTCATATGTAGAAATACAGAAACTCAGACACGTACTGGTTACTGTCATTCACCTGATGCTGATTGTAAACATTCAGTTGTGTGTGTCTGAAAACTAGAAATTTGTGATTTTCACGATTATTGGCAGTAGCACATGCAAGCTGGGCTTTGGCCTTTCTTTGATATAAAGTTATCGCAAGGTGAGCTGCAGTTAAAACATTCCCAGAATGAAGACAAATAAATGGACATATAAGACATATAAATGGAAAAAGCTTTGTTGAGTAGCTCTGGATTGGATCCAGACTTTGTCACACTTTGAATAGACTATGTGTTTTTCACTACTAGCTGAAGTACCACCGATTTCAATAGGTCTGCTTTGAGTATGATTAAATGTTCTGACCTTATGTGTATATTTCTTGACAGCAATGTATTTTAACAGCTGTTGATGGTTAATTGCAAAGAAAAATAATATGGAGAGACTCCTTTTCTGGACTTCATGTTGTGGACTAAATTGAGTTACATTTTGTGCCCTTAATTTATTCCTTGCTGTAGTGCCACGCAGTGGGCCCAGGAACATAAGAGTCTTTGATCCTACTACAAATAGCCTTTCTGTTCAATGGGACCATGCTGATGGACCAGTGCAGCAGTACAGAATCATATATTCTCCTACTGTTGGGGACCCTATAGATGAATTTGTAAGTGATCAAATGATATGTTAGAAATATATCACAGTTACAGTTGCTTCTGTTATTTCTTTTTTTGCTTCATTCTCCAGCCTCTACTGGGACAGCTGCATTGTAATCTGATTTAATTGTTCTGTGGGAGAGGTATGGTCATCCAAATGTTCTTGGCCTCTAACTTGTCTCACATCCAGTCAACATGACCAGTGATTGGGGGTTATAGAAATAGTAGTCTATCTGTATCTGAAAGGCCACAGATTATCCAGTCCTGTTGTAGGAGTTGATGTAATGAAAGATAGCTCCCTATCTGTTTTTTATTTGCATATTTAAAATATGAATGGTTACTGCTATCCAAATAGAAGTAAGGGCAACAGCTTTTTAGAAGCAGTGTAGTCTTTCTACTTCAGTCCCAACAATCTCCCCCCCATCCCATCCTACCTCAGTTTCTGATCTAACCAGTTTTATAATCTTTAACAGTGCTTCAAATGATTTATATAAAGAAAGCAAAACTAGCTCCCTGGTATATGGCTACTACTGCTATTAGAATCATTGGTCTGGATGTAGATTTCATCATATTCACAACAGGCTCACTGAAATACATGGGATTAAGGTAGTCTTCATTGCGTTGTGCCATTGATTTCAGCAAGTCTGCTATAGGCATGTTGAACTCTCAATTCAAGAAATGTTATGTTTTAATTTGAGTGCTGCATGGGAACCTATTGCATATCACCTTTCATGAGTAATTGCTCTTGGGGGAAATTTTAGAACTGATTTGAGTGTATTTCAAACAGGGTTTTTTTTTGAGTAGATATGCATATTCATATCATATTCTTTTGGAAAGAAAAGACAAGTTATATACTGTATATACTCATGCATAAGGTCTAGAAATTTTAGTCAAAAAAATCAGCCCCCAGAAACTGGGTCAGTGTATCCATAGATCAATGGACCTTAACTCTTTTCTTCAAAGGAACCATCCCCTTCTCTGTCTGGGGTGGAGAAGGGCAAGAGCTTAGTCTGTCCTGGGAAGAACCTAAAAGAGTGCTTACCCCCTCTCCACTGCTGCGCCGCTTCTAGCCTTTTTGAATGCCTCGGCTGGAAAATGGCAGCAATGGTAGCCAGGGACGGATGGCCCTCCGGGCAGCACTAGTATTTTTCTCTCTCTATGGAATGAACTTTGACTTATCCATGGCTCATATCAAAATCCATGATAACTTTGGTCCCCAAACCTGCCCTCAACTTTTGCATGAGACATACAGTATATACCATAAGAGTTACTTGCATACTAGCAAAGTTTCTAACAAAGAGATCTTGTTATTTCAAGAACATTTTCTTATCCTCCTGCACCCACTCAAATTGTTCTTCTTTGGACAAGGTATCCTCATGTGTCACCCGTAGCATCAGAATGGTTTTTTATTTTTTAAAAAGGAGAAAAAAAATGAACACACAGGTTCCTTATGTAGCAGGATGGTGCTGTCTTTCCTTGTGGTATTTTTCTATTCTCTACTATTGTGCTACTAAAAGCAGTAAAAGGTTGCTTTTATCCTTAGCAACAGTTGTCTGCTTGCAGCTTTTTGGCCCCAGTCCAACAGAGTTAAGCATGCTTAAACTCATTTGGCATGCTTAAGCTTTGTGAAATCAACAAGTTTTAAGTGTGCTTAATGTCATAGCCTGCAGAAATATAATCTGGGGTTATTTCACTACTCTGAACTGGATTTACAATATTCTCTCTGTGTGTGCATCTATAATCTCTATCTATATATACCTACATCTCTGTCTATAGAATATATTTATCTATATATAATCTATTAGTATATTTTCCTATAGACCTATTTTATCCAGTCAAAGAGCTGGGTAGTATTGGTAGCAACCTCAGATAGTTGCTCTCTGTGTCTCATGGTCTTCGTATAATCTGTCTGACTAATAAAGCTGTGAGTGATATTAGAAGACTTCAGCTCCTTTTTTTTTTAGAGCATACTGTCAAAATTTTTTACAATTTGGAACTTAGTTTCCATCTCCTGATTTGGCAGCACAACTTGTAGGCAACATTCTGTCAGAGTATAGAGCACAGCCAAATTGTTTTCCCTTAGGGAGGCTGATGACATGACTTCTACTGACTTCTTTGGAAATGTTGCTCAGACTTAAAAACAATGTATAATTGTCCATTATTGTTGTTTATTTCTGAATGATGATCTATCTGGCTACCATTTGGCACTGTAAGAGAAAAATATTGCACTCAGAATGATACTTACGTGGCATGACATAGTTGTCACCATTTTTTATTGGAATTTTGCTCATGTTAGCAAAAAATACATTTATGGGAAATCTCTCCTGAATTTTGGAGACATTAAAGTAAATAGGAACTATTCAAATAACATTTTAATTATCATGTTTAGGTATTATTACTTGTAGTAGCCTTGTAAAGTTCAACATTTCTGCAAATATATCAAGTTTCTTTCATTGTTGGCACTACCTTAAACTTTTATGCTACACACTGTAGATGAAATGCATGTCTCTAACGCAGTTTAGTGGTACAGTAGTAAATTTTCACATGCAGATGTTTATCATGACAGTATCTACAGCTGTTCCCTCAGTGATAGTCCAGAAATGCAGCCAGCCACATGGATCCATTCTAACAAATCATACCAGTTTCCATCTCCACCAGGATTACATCTTTGTAAAACCATAAAATCTTAACTATCCATTCAAGACCAACCCATCCTGAAATACTTCAGATTACACCAGGGGTATCTTATTAATACTGCATACTCATGTATGCGGGGGAAAATTCTTCCCTCACAGCTACTTTGAAGACTGCAGCTGAGCTCAGAGGGAACAGGGAGCTTTGCAGGGGTTGGTATACAATGCCATCACCTTTGCTAATCAAAACGTCCTGGCTGCTCAACCCATTTAACCTTGGCCAACTAGACCATCAGTGTAGTTCCATTCATACTGATAGGGATCAGAAGAATGTTTGAAAATATTCAAAAAATGGTCAATAAACCTCTTGTTTCTCAAGTGTAGAGAAACTGTGATGAGAAGAATGCTGGACTGATGAGAACCTTCACAGTTCAGGACTTATTCTATGTAAAATCCACATATGGTGTTTTTGCATACAAAAAAGCATTTTCTGAGCAAGAAAGAGTATTTTTTGCACAGAAAAAAATAGTTCCTAAACAGTTGCCTACTAAAAATAAAAAAGTGAATTTGCACAAATTAAGTCTCAAACTATGAAAATGTTGCAGTTTTGAAGACTTCTTCACAGTGAGAAAAAAATTGCTAAAACTGCTCATTGCTTCCTTTGAGAAGAAGAATAGTGAAGAATTACATTAATTACATTAATTACATTTTGTAGCAGGAAAATAACTGTTATGTCATTCTCACATTTTTCTAAATAATTGAAATTATCTTTCCATTCAGGCAAAGAGCTATCTTATAGGTTTTATGAAGCAGAAATGAGAAGTATATTGTTTCAAAATTACTTACTTGTAATTTGTTCCCTTTTTCACTGATGGAGAAATAACTGTTGCATTCTGATTGTTATTTGAGGTGGAATAATTTCACTCTTTTTGCAGCATAATTATAATGTTTATTTATATAGCTGTGGGCAAGTTGGATCACTAAATGGTGGAGGTGGTAGCTATAATTCAAGTGGTGGCACCTTATTCTGCTGCATTCTGATTTCTTTAAAAAAGGAATTAAAAGTAACTATTTTACTTTGAGAAGCAGAATAGTAATGCATTGCCTTTAAAACTGTGACAGAATAGTAAAGCATTCCCTAGGAATTCGACTATAATTGATTACTTAAAAAAAAAAACTTTTGAAGCCCTATATAAGAGCAAGAATCAAGTGACTTACGTTTTTGGAATGCTGAGTATCTTCAGCCAGGAAGAGGGTTTCCTAAGCTGGATCCAATTCACAGGATCTTGGAGGGCAAGTCAGTGAGTAAGAGCATGTTTGGCCCAGAATATTTGTAGTGCTCCAATCTGTGTGAATAATTACTTTATAATGGGAGCAGTTTTCAAAACAGCAATATTTATCTGATTCTGTTTATATTCTAGACAACAGTACCTGGCAGAAGAAACAATGTGCTGCTACAGCCTTTGCAGTCGGACACCCCCTATAAAATTACAGTTGTGGCAGTTTATGAAGATGGAGATGGTGGACAAATTACAGGAAATGGAAAAACAGGTGCATTTGATACACTATTAAATATAGCACTCTCCTTTTTTGTTTTCAGAGATATGAAATAATTGTATTAAAATGCTGCTGAGGGACCTGTATCTTGAGAAGCTGGTGTGTTCTTCTTAAAACAGGGATAGGCATCTGACAGGATTGGCCCACTGCAGGACCTTGGAGTTCTGCATCCCCAAGAATCCCACCCTTAGAATTTTAAAAACTTTTTTTTTATTCTTTCCCTCCCACAAACCCACCCATTTGGCCATTTTTTGAGGCCTCTTTAGGGAGTTTTAAGCCCAGAAGAAGTTTTTATTTAACCAGAATATGTGGTGGTGAAATTCACCCCTCATCCCATGGGTGTGTGGGGAAACCTCGCCATCACTATCACCATACTTTAAAAAAAAAAGTGAGGAGAAGCATGTGGCCCATGATTTGTCTCCTACCATCTTAGAGTAAAGGTATTCTGGGTAAAAAGAGTAAAATGCCAAATTTCAACTATTTAATATCTTTAAAAAGAGGATTAAAGAAGGTGAGTTAAGGAAGTGACTGACAAAATTTAGAAACCGTGAGGCATGTTTCAAGCCCTACTGAAATTTCCCAATGAAGATACATGGGAAATTTCCTCTCCCCTGTCCCCCATCAATAGCAAGGGCAGAGCAGAGACCCGTGCAGGGCTGCAGCAGTTGTCCTCCTATTTTGGGCTTAGTGGAGCTTGTTTTTATTTTATTTTATTATTTATGCATGGCACATAGGTTGTGAATTACTGCTGTGTCTTGGTAGCACTGGGCCTGATTCAGGTTCCCTAGTCATCTTCCAAGAAGCCAGTCTAGACGATATTTTAGAGACAGAAAAATATTTCTATACCCTACCCTTCTGTATTCTAACTTTATATTCTTGTTAATGTTTTTTTGTTTTGTTCTTAGTTGGACTGCTTTCTCCTCAGAACATACACATTTCAGATGAATGGTACACTCGATTCAGAGTTTCCTGGGATCCTGCACCATCTCCTGTTCTTGGTTACAAAATTGTGTATAAACCTGTAGGTAAGGTCAAATATGATGAACTTATGGCATGCAAGTAAATGTTTGTGCTCTTCAATTCAGTGCATTTCAAGAGTTATTATTTAAATGTATTATATAAAAAATTGTATGCACACAAAAGTGATTTTTGAGAGAACCCTTTGTTAGGGTGGATAAACAAACCACACTTCACCATATCCCCAGGAGGACACGGAGCTCACCTGAACCTCCAAACACAAAGTAGGAAGGTAGAAAATAGAAGGAAAGAAAGGAAGACACACACACACACACACACACACACACACACACACGTGTAATTTTGGCCAAAGGATCCATCCAAGTAAGGAAAGATTATTTATTCTTTCAGGCTTCCCTTCTTATACCATTTTTTTATGTTAATATTAAAGAATGCTTACGTGGAAGAAAAGATTCATGCATCAGTGTCAGCAAAGTTACAGCTTGTACATGTCTTACATTTTATCTGACCCTTAAGTTCCCGAGTCTGTGTAACCCAGGGTCATCCCTGAAGACATCTTTGACATTTCCAGAGTCCTTTGCTTGTACATACTGATCATTGACATATATTAGGCAGAATAAACAATTCTAAAACAAGGTTGTTTGATAAACCCTGAGTGCCAATTAATATCACAGTTAATGATTATCAAATATTAATTCTATAGCAAGTTACAGAGCACCAGATTTCAAACCTAACACCTTTACTAAGTTGCTGCTATACTGAGAGTAGGAAGTTTTGAGCTAGGTGGGTCAATGGCCTCACATAATTATAAAGTACTTCCCTGTAACCCTATGCATGTTTACAAATCTTTATTCCATTCCTTTTAAGGTACTGATGAGCCCATGGAGGTGTTTGTTGGAGAAGTGACTGCTTATACGTTGCACAACTTGTCTCCTAGTACTACCTATGATGTAAATGTTTATGCTCAATATGATGCTGGACTCAGTGCACCACTGGTTGATCAAGGCACTACATGTAAGTCAAAGCATTCATCACCCCCACATTGTCATGGGGACCCCTCTTGCACTAGAAAATGTGAGGAGAAATAATCTTTTTCATGAAAGAGGCCCAGTCTGCCAAAACATACTTAACTTGGGGGACAGGAAGTGTTGGAAAGGTTTCCTAGTGTTTTGGGTGTTCAGGGAAATGTCATTGTCCATAGATTGTTTGAACATAACAGAGCTTGGAAGTACAAACAACCAGCTACCCCTTTTTGGAGGGGGGGAGAGACCTTTAATGAAGTTTGGGAAGCTTTGTTATGGTTTAGGGATGTAAAGTCACCTTAAAATGGCACCAAAAAATTAAAATTTAACAGGACTGGAGGCCACAAAATTGGAGTCTTTTCCCCCACCCCATCTAAAGACATATTAAATAATCAATTGGCAGGGGTGCAATTTTCACTTGTTGGAATTTGAGGAAGATGCTCCTCATTGGCTGAGGGGGGCCACCATATCATTTAATTCTTCACATCTGAGTCAGTGCTGCTTCATGCTTATACTCTGTGAATTCATAAGTAGCCCTCAAGGTGACAGTGCATTGACATTTCATTTTTGTATTTTTGTTGTTATTGCGTGTTTTCAAATTATGATGGCAACCCTAAGGCAATCCTATCATGGAGTTTTCTTGCAAGATTTGTTCACAGGGGTATTGCCATTGCCTCCCCCTGAGGAGGAGAGTGACTTGTCCAAGGTCACCCAGTGGCTTTGCATGGCTGAGAAGGGATTTGAATCTTGGTCTCCCAGTATCCAAGTGCAACACTCAAACCACTACACTACATTGCTTCTTGATGCGTTGAAAGTTACAGTGAGGAGAAATGCACAACAGCATGTCTGAATGTTGCTCCCTGTCCTGCTTTTTGCAGTATTTTTTTAAAAAAAATCCTCATAACCAGTATTTCCTGATCAGTGCTGACTTTTTCATAATTTTATACTTGTCTCTATGTGTGAAAAAATGGAATGTTAATGAAGCATTTTCCTTCAATCTTTGCAGTGTACTTGAATGTCACTGATCTAACAAGTTACAATGTGGGATGGGATACTTTCTGTATCAGATGGGCTGCTCATCGGTCTGCCTCTTCTTATAGACTGAAGCTGATTCCAGCTGATGGTAAATACATTGAACCATGTGTGAAATTTTGGTAATGTGCCACAATGAATATGAAGACAGGAACATGAGAAGCTTACTACATATTTCCACCCAAATTTGGCATCCATCCAAAACTGGCATCACTTGAAGAGACTTCATCAATCTTTCAGCCTGACTTCTTCAGGCTGCTACTGCAATTACTGGAACTTCCCATGTTTATTGATAACTTACGTTCCCAGAGTGAGGATGGCAGTTGTGGGTGGTGATCAGGGTACAGACCAGGATCCAGTAGGGTTTTTCTACTATTGGAAGTGCTACTATCAGCACAGTCAGATAGAGATAATCCCTTCCCAAACAGTCTTTAGTGCACCTCCAAAAGCTGATCCAAAGGACTAGGAAATCTTTTGGGGTAGATTTCCAAGTGATTTCCAAGTGTAGGCTACAAGGAGAGATGAGACGGGGGAAAAGAGTCGCATCACACTAGTGGCCAAATAGTTCTACAGTGCTGGATTTTGTTCAGGAATTTACGGAATAAAACTAGATGTTAACTCTTAGTTATGTTAATCTTCCTCAAGATGTCTAAATGGAAAACATGAGGAAATAGGACTGCAGGCGCCTCAAGTATTTCTGGTTGGCAGAGATTCTCTAACTCTGTATTACTGTTCTTGAAGATCTGACTGGAACTGTAATTAGCGAGCATAGTATTGCCACAAAACTGTTAGTAAAACATCTACTGAAATCTCACATTATCTTAGGCTTTCCAGGGAGCTGATTGTAAGTAAGAAATGCATCTTATTTTAGAACTTTCCTGTCTCATTGAATAGTTTCAGGGTTTTCCTCTCAGACATATCACTAGTTCCTTCCTCTTAAGATAGGTAGTCTTAACAAATCGGAGATCTTCCTGGTCAGCATTGATCCAAGATATATTGCTGCTTGAGGCAGAGCACCAGATGGTGCTCCTCAGTGACAAGCTGCACAATGCCCAAAGTTGGCTAAATTGTTTGGTAATATGATGCAAAAACTCCACAAGCATATTTTCCCCATCACTGGTAGTAAAAATACAATATGGAGAAAGAAAATTACTAAGAATTCTCTGTCCTTTCATATAACCCAAAATAACTTTCTTACTCTGATTAATAGCAGGACCAGTTCTGGATGTGATGTATATTATCTGACTGACCAGTGGGAAAGTTCTAGACAGTATGAAGTTTGTGTGCCACTCACTGGCCAAGAGCTCCAGTCTCATTCTCTCTCTGTAAAAACTAAGGCAGGTTCTTTGTTGTGCCCCAGTGTTTGTTCTTAGAGCATGGACTCCTTGGACTTCCTTCCTATTACTCATAGATTTCATCTGTGTTCTGCTGTAGTTACAGTTCTAACTAATACAATAGGGTGAAAAATTATTTGCCTGGGCCTGAATAGGAAGAGGCTTTTATAATTAGAGATTATAAAGAGAAGGGTTTTAAAGAGGGTTCTGTAGTGCTCTAAGTAACTACTTCTTGTCCTTTTAAGTGTATGCCCTAAATAGTTCTACTGTTGTTAATAACTTAATTCTATTTTAATGTTGACCTTTTTATGTATTTAACTATTGTAATCATATTGTAAGCTGAAATGAGTGCCAGTTTTTGGGGAAAGACAGGGCATAAATAAACAACAACTGTAGTAGCAACATGGGACTGGGCTGGAGACCAAACACTACCAGCCTTTGGGGAGAGGGAGGGAGAGAGAGGGAGAGACAGAAATCTTCTTTCCTTCTCCCCTCAGAAGCATTTTTCTTCTTAACAGTATCACAGCATTAGAAGCCTGTGTGTGTGTGTGTGTGTGTGTGTGTGTGTGTGTGTGTGTGTGTATGATTTTGATCATGGTCTCTAGCCACTGTGAAGGCTCTGGAGCATTTGCAGCATTGATAACCCAGCCTTTAGTCCACTAATTCAGTGGTATGGATAACATATTTTCTCTGATACTGTGTATATACCTTGTTTATGCTGAAGCACAGGAACAGATTATTAAGGCCAGAAACAGATTTTATCTCTTTTTAAGAGAGTTTTTTGTATAAATTTTGGATAAATATTGTATGCATGAGAAGTAAAAAAATTTAAGACAGATCAAAGAAGGGAGTGGATTTAAATCTTCTGTATTATAGGCAAGCATGCTGAGCAGTCTTTTCCTTGTGCTGTTATGGAGATGGCCTGTCTTTTCCAAACCTTTTCCCTTCCATGTCCAGGGAGCGCTGTTCACCAGCCTGCATCCCAGATGCTCTCAGAGTTTCTTCCAAGTGTCTGAAAAGTTAGCAAAAGCATACAGCAGAGTTGCTAATGTACCCTTTTGATAACCATTCCCTCCATTCCTTTTTTGTTTTCACTTTCAGCTTACAACCATCAATGGAATACTCATGAAGTTCTACATTTTTTTTCTTACTATTTTTTCTGTGTGTAGGATCTAGGGGACAAGAAATTACAGTGCGTGGAACAGAAACCAGTCACTGTTTCACTGGCCTTTCACCAGACACTGAATATGATGCCACTGTCTTTGTGCAGACACCAAGCCTTGAGGGGCCTCCAGTGTCCACAAAAGAGCAGACATGTAAGTGATAATAACAGTAAAGTCATGGTAGTTATGAGGATGACTGGTGCTGATGGTAAAGGATATGGAAGGAATGTTGTTAAAGCAATTGAAAGGAACATGTCTTCCACAACTTCCCATTCATGGGAATCCATACATCAATGGGATAACATTTACTTTCTCAATAAATAACCATACTAGAGGATCTCTGAGAACATTTCTGCTTACCAGACACAATGGCTCACACTCTTTTGGGTGAAGATGATAAGCACTACGGGAAGGTTAAGGATTTGCCTTGCACTTCTGTGCAGGACTTGAGTATAATCTTCATGGAAGTAACTGGGACTTACTGCTGAACAAATCTGTAGAGGACTGTGTGGTCAACCTGCTTACTGTCAGTGGTGCCTTGCTGTCAAAGGCCAGCTGCAGATCTGCAAGACCTTTTCCTTCTCTGCCGAAAAGCAGCTCTGCAGCCATGTACTTGTCCCTGCCAGGTGCTTGATGCTTTTCAGCTTCTCCCAAATTTGGATTAAAGTTCTATAGATAAAATGTACTCATTGAAAATGATTTGCAAACAACATTTCTTTTTTTTCCCCTTTCTAAAAGCATTGCTAAAATCCAGAGAAAGGGAAAGTCTTTTCTTAAAGATATACGAGTTGGCAAAGTTTCAATAATCTGGCCATTCAAACTGAACATCTTTTATCAGTTGTATCCCTGTGCAACAGGATGTTTGTAATTGCAGCTCACAAAGTTAAGAATATTTGATATTTAAAACATTTTACTAGATTATTCTTATTCTTTATTACAGCTCTAGACATCTTGAAGAATTAAGTTTCTTTCCCTTTTTTAAATTACACTTTCAGGCAATACCTACTGCCATTTGAGGTAGCAGATAGGAATGGGATCCTGTTTTCCGACTGATCTGCATTTATAATCTAAATCCGATGGAGAACGTAATTCGTTATGTTTTGAAATGCCCCTTATATTATGAATCAAGGGAGATGTTCTTCAGAAACATTTTGTTTCACTTAACCTGTTCTGATCAACAGATCATCTGTTTTTTATTAGAAATTTTTCATCATGTTTATGATCTCTTTGCACTCTTTGCTTTAGCTACAAGGAAACTCTTGGGGGAAGAAATGGAAAGGATCAGAATACTCAATAGAAGAGACTTCTTAGATTATATTTTTGATATAAGTTAAGATGTTATTGCATTGTATAATACTTTTTATGTCAGCTGTTTTTGTTTTATTGCAATTTGTATAATGGGAATTCTGTAAATAAACTCTACCTGAAAATTGCCAAGGCCAATGGTAGTGTAGTAAAGTTGGCTCTGATTGTGATTATTTTTGTTCTAGTAATAAAGCCTACAGAGCCACCAACAGAACCACCAACTCCTCCTCCACCCCCAACAATCCCACCTGCTCGAGATGGTAAGTGTTTGTTGAAGGTTTTGACATATTTGCAGCATGTCTGTGAAACCAGGGCTTTAAATTTAGTCTTGACCAAGAACCCTGCAGTATTTTGTCTCAATTCATGGTAGTCTAATTTAGATTGTTCATACCTTGTGAAATACGTTTTGCTTATAGCTATGTTTGACCTTTGTCCCGTTTTCACTTTATCTTTGTGTATATCCCTGAAGGGCATTTGGTTTGCCATTTTTAGTTTTAATCCCATGTAGGTATTTTGTTCATTTAAGTCTTTGTATGTATTTTTCAAAAACTGTAGTCAGGATGGGTGCTTTTCACATGTATTGTGTGTTCCAGTTTAATGGTATGATATTCTTCTAATTACCATCTCAATGTCTTTGTTGTACTGTAACTGCTGAGTGACTTCTGAACCCAATGTATTTTTCAGTATGCAGGGGTGCCAAAGCAGATATTGTCTTCTTGACTGATGCTTCATGGAGTATTGGAGATGACAATTTCAACAAAGTAGTGAAATTTATTTTCAATACTGTTGGAGGTTTTGACTTAATCAACCCTGCTGGAATTCAGGTTTGTCTATTCTCTCTCTTGTGAGCAAGAAAGGCTGAGACTTCAAATATTCTTGAGAGAAGCTGGTTGAGTCAGTGTTGCCTAAAGGTTTCTACATGTCTTAAATTGATGATCCTGGTCACTAGTTTTCCACTAGTTTTCCACTTAGTGTTCCTGTTAGGTCACAGTATACTACATAGCACAGTAACTATGTTGCTACATAGTAGGTTCCAGCCAGACACTCCCAACCCCACTTACCAATCAGCACGGGCAAGGATTGATGGAGTTGTCTGTTCTTGTATTGGCCAAGAAGCAGCTGCATGATGTTCCCAACTGTCCTATGAGAATTCTCCAGTGTGTCAGACAGAAAAAAGGACTGTTGATATAAATCTCCTGTGTGTTGGAAATTGCTCACGCAGGCAGGAGTGGGAACATCAGGCAGCTAGTTCTCAGTTGACAAGGGAATGTACCTACATCAGTCTCAGCAACTACTGAGCAGTAAGTGGAGTTGGGGGAATTATGGGCTATGTAGGGATCAAGAAACAATATGTAACAGTTACAAATGCATAACTGTAAGTAAGTTCTGGTCATTATTGTTATATTTCACTTCATATACTTATTTCTACATCCCACCTTCATGCTTTCTGTGGAAGAAGAGGAAAGAATGAAGTGCTTTGTTTTCTTATCAACAGAAATTGCAACAGCAATTTCATTTAAATAAATATTATCAGTTCTTATAATTCGCAGCCAGGATGGCCACTGGACATGCTGAAAGGGGTGAGAGATTTTCTTAAATCCAACATACCCAGAGTGGACCAGATTGAGAAGGATGCTACAGATGCTAAATTCCTTAAGATCTCACAAGAGATCATCACAGCTGCTCCATTTAAAAATCCCACCATAGGTGGTTGTATTCTAGAAAAACGCTTTTCATCCTTTGCACATAAATTGTGAGATAGACTTGAGTGTGGTGATGACATTTCTCAAAATTGTTTCGGATATTGTTTCAACGGATCTGCACTTCTCCACTCAAAACCTTCCAGATGATGAATTTATTCTTTTTCTTATATGCTTGTACAATGCCAAGTCTTTCATTGAGCTCTCTTATGAGAAGGTTTATCTAGTAAATTGAAATACTCATAATATAGTACAAAAAATCTCTTTCTCCCTATTTTGTTATATTGTTAAACAAAACAATAACCCCTATTTTGTTTAGAGTGTTTAACTTTATGCCCTTATTTCAGGTTTCCTTTGTGCAATACAGTGATGATCCAAAGCCTGAATTTAATTTAAATACATATGATGATAAAGCACTAGCACTGGGAGCACTTCAGAACATTCGGTATAAAGGAGGAAACACAAGAACTGGCAAGTTTGGATAGACTTCGTTACATGCTAATCTCAATGTTGAATTTTTTTAAAAAAATTTTAGTCTGTTATTACTGTATAGATTTTAATTTTTATTTTTATTTCAGAGGTAATTGAGTAGGTTAACAAGAACTAAGCCCAGCTGAAGAAATCATTCTTCTCAGCCATCAAGGCGTCTGCACAGAGTCACTGAGCAGAACTATCTCAGTCATTTCAATGGCCTACTATGCACTGGTCCACAAGGACATAATGTCAGATTACTTAATAGTCCACTATGAAGGATTTTTGTGGTCCTTTGCAGACAGTATCGCTTAGATTGTCTCTTTCCAAAAAGAGAGGGATTCTAATGAGATGATGTAAATAAGCAGAGACTGATGATTATAAGGATTTTGACTGGCTTGAGATGATGTAATGGCATAGATTTAAGCAGCTCTGCTTTGTGCTGTGGTATAGTGTGAAGGCTGAGGAATCCCAATTATTTACCCTCACAGCAGCAGTTAAAATATCATGTAACTTTGGGGTTAGAGAAGCCTTAAAGGATATCACCTGTATAGTCTTTCTCAAGAACTTTGAAAAGAAAAGACCACTCAAGCCAGTCAAAAGCCTTGTAAACACCCAGTGTGTATGTCCCAAGGGATTTTCTGTGGAACTTTGCCTGATCTCTTGGATCTGCTCTAACCTGGATACTGTAGTTAACATAGATCCTAGTGGATTCAGTTTGGCCCCTGCTTGTCTTGCATTATTGGATACATGTTAGTTTGTGCAGCCTGATGTGAAGAGTATTCTTGGAGGGGTGAAGGCTACCACATGTAGCTATGATGTAGAGGAAAACTGGCCAAGAGGGTAAGGGAAGAGGCGAATGCCTCTTTTCAATGAGGCAAGGCTCTGGTCTACCTAAAGGTAGTGGTGGTTAGACCTCCCTGAACCCTGCTATACTGGATATGCCCAATATCCAGTGTGTCATTCCTGGGTAAGATGCTGGAACATGTAGCGTTCTCCTGCCTTCAGGGCTTCCTGGATAAGATGAATTATCTGGATCCATTTTAATCCAGATATTGATGGAAGAGGCTTTAGTGCCCTTGGATGACCAAAACTGGAAGTTGGGCGTGGAATGTGTCCCTGTTGCTTCTGCCGGATAACTTATCAACTTTTGTTCCCATAAGCTGTAGTGTCTTTTTGGGCTACAGCTCTGGAATGAGACTTGGAGGCCCTGTTTTAGATTAGTTCTAGTCTCCCTTGGGTAAATTCCGAGATGGTGGGATTTGTATTCAGTGGACTGGCTGTTGGTCTGTGAAATCTTTCAGTGTTCAGTTCTATTGTCCATGCTATTTAACATTAATAAGGTTGTCTGGATTTTGGGATTTGGGGCCATCAAAATGCTGATGACATCTGGCTCTGGCTCTCCTTTCTATCTAATTCCAAGGAAGCCATTTTGGTGCCTGTTGGCAGTGATGGACTGGGCAAAGTTGAACAATTCCAAGCTTAATTTAAAAAAATGAGGGTTTCCTGGACAATTGGAATACAAATAGAAATATAGTTGAAAAGCAAATAGGGAGATAGGCATTCAACTGATCAGGTTATACATCCCCTGAAAACTCATGTTCGCAGCTTGATGTACCCTAGGACTCAGTGCTAAGCCTAAATGCCAAGCATTCAGTGGTGGCTGGGAATGCATTTGTACAGTTGAAAGTAGTCTGCCAGCAATAGTCCTTCTTAAAGATATGCAATATGACCGTAAGTGACCCATGCTTTGGTCACCTCTTGTTTGGATTACTGTAGTTCAATCTAGTTTGGAAACTTCAGAAGGCCCAAGAGGGTGCAAGTCAAATTGCTGACTGGAGTTGGTTACAGGAAGAAGAGAAACTCCTTATTACAATATCTTTACAGGCTACTGGTTCGTTTCCAGGCACAATTTATATTGCTGGCTATGGCCTACACAACCCTATGCAGCTTGTGTCCAGACTACCTAAAAGGCTGTGTCCTCCCATATTAAATTGCCCAATCTTTGAAGGCTTCTGATGGGCAGAGGCATTCTCTCAGTCTCACCACCCTCACAAGCACACTTGGTGATGAGTAAAGAGAAGGCATTTTTGGTTGCTTTTCTCAGGCCGTGGAACCCCCTTCCACAGGAAGTTAGGTTGGTCCTTTTCTCTACTTTCCTTCTGTTAGCAAGCAAAGAGCTTTTTATTAGTAAAGGTGTTTGGCCTCTGATTGGCTGTTTCAGAAGGACTTTTTATGGGTGGGTGTTCCTACTTTTCCTGGAATATTTCTAAATAATTTTAAACTGTTTTAATTTAATTTAATTGCCTGAATTTTTTACTGTGTTGTTTTCTTACTCTATGTTATAAGCTGCCTGGGCCCTGCAATGGGAGGTGGGCTATTAAAGAAAGACAAAAAAGTCTTTGCTTGTAAGATAAGGTCTTATGTATATAACTTAACTTGGACCTTGTTTCACAATTCACAGGCAAAGCTCTTACTTTCATCAAAAACAAAGTCTTGACATGGGAAAGTGGCATGAGGAAAGGGGTTCCCAAGGTACTTGTTGTTGTAACAGATGGTCGATCACAGGATGAAGTAATGAAAGCTGCAGCTGTCATACAGCACTCTGGTAAGTAGCTTTTATTGACAGGATTGAACAGGATGATAATTCTGCTAACACCGTCAATTTGTCAGATTCTCTGTTGTTCCCATGGCTGGAATATGTACAGCTCAGGTAATATTATTAGCATTTCAGAACCAGTTATGTTTGAACTAGCACATGGTTTAAAACCTGAGTACATGAAATTTCTGTATGTACCTACTCATACATCCAGATGTTTAGTGGAAGTCTTCCGAGTAAAGGCTGTTTATTCCTTTCCTGTTTTTATTAACTTCTTCTGGCACCAATCTAAAGGTTTTCTTTTTGTTCCTCCCCTTTCTATTCTTTATTGCTTTTTCTTAAAACAGTTTCATATGTTGCAAATTTCCCATAAGATTTTTGTGTGCTGATTAAAGAAACTATTTATTGCATTAGTTTAAGATATCTATAGACCTGTTTATCCTGTGTCTGTTCTCAGTATAGACTCAAACATATTCTCACTGATGTATGTTTCATCACTATACTTTTCCAAGATAATGTATTCTCTTCTTCTTAATCAAGAGAATTTAAAATGTAAATGCATAAACACTTTTAATTATCTTTTCTAAAAGTTTCATGTTACCTCATGGGTTTATCTTAACACGTGACTTAACAGCTACTTAGAAAAACATGTATAAAAGATTCCTGATTGACATTAGTCCAACATTGCATTCACAGGTTTCAGTGTCTTTGTTGTTGGTGTGGCTGATGTTGATTACCATGAATTGGCCAAAATTGCCAGCAAACCCAGTGAACGCCATGTCTTCATAGTTGATGACTTTGATGCTTTTGAAAAGATTGAGGATAACCTCATCACTTTTGTCTGTGAGACAGCTACCTCAAGTAAGTAAACTGTCTTCTCAACTGTCTTTTCAACATGAATAGACATATTTTAATCTAGTGTTGGTCATAGTTATGTTAAGAAATCCCTTCTTGTCGTATGTTAAGGAAATAAACAGTAGTATCATCAAAAGGGAAAGATCCATGGTTCAGTGGTAGAACACATATTTTGTATGCAGAAGTCCTAGGTTCAGTCTCTGCCATCTCAGATGTGGCTGGGAAGGACCTCTGCATGAAAACATGGACAACTTCTGACAGTCCCTGTACAAAATTCACCTTGTTTGATGGAGCAAGGTTGTGACTCAATGTAAGGCAGGTTTCTTTGTTTCTTAAACTAGCCATTACTGTATCCAGCTCTATGTTTCATTAGTCAGTAACTCTGTGTTTCATATCTCTTGAGTTTATATTCAACAATATAAGCTCTTTCCACAACTCACCGTTTCTCGGTGCTGGGGTGTGGGGATCGCGCGAGCAGCCTCCAGCGAGAGGCTCTTGCATCACAGTTCCTTCAGCTCCGCAGCTGCTGGCTGCTGGCACAATCCCCACACCCCGTCCTTCTGCAGTGCAGCCTCTTCCTTCTGCAGTGCACCCTGGGAGTTTCCCAGGCTGCGCTGGGGCAGGAAGCGCGAGCTCCGGAGCTCCGCACGCACAGCAAGTGCGCGCGGGGCCCCGGAGTGATGCGCAATCACGCACCATTTTCAGCTTAAAGCCAAAAATGAAAAAGTACACGAGCAGTGCCTGCCAGACCCTGGAGCATCGCGCGATTGTGAGTGCATTGTTTGGACCGCTCCTCACATTTGCGCAACGCTCAAGGGGCCCTTTCACATGGCAAATGCCATGCGAAAAGGGCAATAGTTTTAAGTCTAACTGGGAACTTCTTATTTCTTTCACGTGCATGTAGTCATGAACATTATGTGTAGTGTAGGAATGGAAAGGCTGCTTAAAAATGTTTGGAACATGTTTGAAAACTCCTGATTTGACGAGAATCTTCATGGTTCAGGAGTTAGTGCAAAATTTGCATGTGGCTTTTTACTTAATACAAAAAAAAAATTCCATGTTAGAAAACATTTTCTGCACATAAATATTATTTTTTGCACAGAAAAGTGTTCAATGCACAGAAAACGCTGTTTTCTGCACCAAAAATGCAAATATTGCACTGAATAACTCCTGAAATTTGAACAGCCATCAAAAACTGCAGTTTTCAAAGACTTTCTTATAATGAGAATATAATTGTCAAAATACTTGTTGCTTCCTTAGAGAACTAATTTAGTGAAAGATTATGTTCCCAGTGTATTTTCTGTTTCTGTATGCTCTAAGCATGGTTGTGAAATATATAACCAGTATGTTCTCTTAAATTGGATTCAAGGTGGCTAACAACATATTTTAAAACAATACAGATTAAAATTATAGAAAGTCATTAATAAAAGTATAGATGTGAGTTGCTTTAAAAGGTTATAAAGTTAAAACAGTAAACATTAAACATATTAAAATTAATTAAAAGACCACATACAAACCATAAAAACAGCACCACTAAATGGTAGACTGCTACCAAGTTCTGATCCATTTGTGGATTCCCTGTACTCTGACCAGCAGCAGTTGGGCAGGTAGATCAATGACATTTTCATCCTCTCTTCCTTACATTAATTTATATTTCATCTCTCTGCCACTCACTCTCTAATAGCAACAGTCACAGTGCCCTGGGGATTAGATGTTTGCAAATCATCTAAAAAATGCCAACCTGAACATGGGCCAGGATCCGTCGAGCTGTGGGCAGGCTCTCTTGTATACATTCTTGCAGTCATAGAATCATAGAATCAGAGTTAGAAGAGACCCCAGGGACCATCCAGTCCAACCCCCTGCTATACAGGAACACCCATCAAAGCATTCCCAACAGATGGCCATCCAGCCTCTGCTTAAAAACCTCCAAAGAAGGAGACTCCACCACACTCCACTGAGGCAGCATATTCCACTGCCGGACAGCCCTGACCGTCAGGAAGTTCTTCCTGAGGTTCAGATGGAATCTCCTTTCCTGCAGCTTGAATCCATTGCTCCTTGTCCTAGTCTCTGGAGCAGCAGAAAACCTAGAAAACAATCCCTTTGCAGGTCATATTAAAATACATCCATAGGAGGAGCTTCTACAGCAGTCTTTCCCAACTTGGCACTCCTTAGATATGTTGGACTACAGCTCCCATCACTGCACCCCCGCAATGACCATTTATACAGGACTACAAACTAATAACAGTGCTGCTGTTTTTCTGTTATTTTTCTGTTATTTCATTTGACATGTTGGTGTTCTCTTTCAGCTTGCCCACTCATGTACTTGGATGGATATACCTCTCCTGGTAAGACATTAATTTTGTACAAAATATTCCAACCTAGTAAATGTCTCACTTTATTATTATTTTTCCTGAAATTCCCCCATTCTTTTAATTTCCCTTCCAGGTTTCAGGATGCTGGAATCTTACAACTTAACAGAGAAGTATTTTGCTTCTGTACCAGGAGTTTCCTTGCAATCAGGATCCTTCCCCAGTTATATGGCATACAGACTTCATAAAAATGCCTTTGTCAGCCAGCCCACAATGTAAGCTCTGTTCTCTCTTTTCTTGGAAGCCTTTTTAATTGTCGGGCAGAGTTGCCCATGTGTGGCTACATGGAACACATAACTGATGATGCTGGACGCTTCCTGGGATAAAGAGTGATGCTTGCTTAGTCAAAAGCATCAAAAAATGTGCTCAGAAGACACTGCATCACCTTTCTCAAATAATTTTTGGCTTTTCTAGCTGTTCAGTGTGTCTAGGATTTCTAACCCTCTTTTGGTTTTTATACTCCACATAGATTTTTATGGACAGGACAAGTAAAATCTATTCCATAAAATTTGTCTGCACCAATGCGTAAGAATCTTCCTGATAGGTCGACGAGGAGCTGTGCCATGGAGCTATGAAGTGCTGCAATGGACAAT
Organism: Cyclura pinguis; assembly: GCA_030412105.1. NCBI lineage: Eukaryota > Metazoa > Chordata > Lepidosauria > Squamata > Iguanidae > Cyclura > Cyclura pinguis. The sequence goes on from CM059599.1 coordinate 129,864,808, forward strand.
CTACTGCTAGCTGTTACCATTCCATTCCCTCATGAGGGGATATTTTCCATCTAGTTTCAATACCTCCTTTGCCAGTAGGAGAGGAATTTGGAAGGCATATCAGCATTTTTTTTAAAAAAACCACCATATTGTTTGGGTATGCAAAAGACAAGCACACTAAAGCCCAAGATCAATACATCAGAATCTTATAAATGGTCAAGGCAAAGCCATAATTTGGGTGGGTTGGGGGATGGAGCATAGTGCTAAAGCACTCATTTTGCAAACAGAATGTCCCAGATAGAAACCCTGTCATTTCTACTTTTTGAGCCACCTCTGAACTTAAAATTTGGAGAACTGCTATTTGTCAGAGTAACTGGTACTGAGTTAAAGCGACTAATTTTACATGAAAGTTAACATCTTTTCATTTATCTCTTCTGTCCTCCTTGCATTGATTTTCCATTTTATTTGCCCCGTCCAAAGCTGCTGTTGGCATTTGCTTCTAGGTAGTTCCTCCACAATGTTTCTGCAAGTGTTCTTTACTCATTCCATTCAAACACTGAACTTTGCACTTTCCACCCAGACCCCTATACTGCCCTTCTGTCCTGTTTGCAGTTCTAACAGTCTTGAGTTAATGACACTGAAGACTGTGTCACTGCTACCTCAGTCTTCTCACAGGCACTTCTAGTACCCCACTGCAAAAGAAAAAGCTGTTTTTTGTTTGCTAGCACTTTAGAGTTCTAGCAAATAATTTAAAATTCGACTATGTACACTCCTCCAGTGGTTAGCAATGCTTTTCAGTTGAGTGGGAAGGAAAAACAGAAAGTAGGAAGACTGAAGAATTTTCATCAGGGTGGGAATCCTACAATCCTCCAGATGTTGTTGGATTGTAAGTCCCAGCAGCTCTGGCCAGCATAGCGCGTGGTGAGAAATGCTAGCATTTACTAACAACATCTAGGAGTCCCTGATTTATAATCTGCTCCCTTTCCTGTGAAAGTTTGTCTAACTCTGACACACAAAGTAGGTCCTTTGAGGTTACTTTTATGTCTTCTACAACATTGGTTCAGAAACTTTGGTCCTCCAGGTGATTTGGACTTCAGTTACCCAAAGCCTTAGCTTGCTTGTCCAGTGGTCAGGGATTTGGGAAGCCCAAAATACCTAGGCGACCACAGACTGAGAACCACTGTTTTACAGTATACTAGTCTTGTTTAGCTGCTGAACAAGTGTCTGTGGCTTCTGGATTTTGAGTGAATCAAAATGTTACCTCCATTAGAATGCTCTAATGCAATTAAACAGTTAACACAAAGACATCTTCCTACAGTCTTTTCTGATGAGCAACACATTTCTGTTTTCCATATTAGGGAAATTCATCCAGATGGATTACCAAAGGCTTACACTATCATATTTTTATTCCGTCTCCTCCCGGAAACCCCCACTGAACCATTTGCAATTTGGCAGATAACAGACAGAGATTACAAACCACAAGTCGGAGTTGTTCTTGATCGTAAGAATTTTTTTTCCACCTTAGCCTGAATAGAATGTATGAATGAAAATTTAAAGCTAAGTTTCCTTTCTTTTCTAGTATTTCAAGCTCAAAATGTTCTTCTTAAATAGTAAAATATTTAATGTTTTAATTCAAGTGTTGGAAAATTTGTCATTCTCAGAAATCAGCTCAGCATAACATTCAGAGACAGATTGAAACTAATTTGCACAGTTACATGCACTTTGCATAATAGTTGTAAGGAGTTAAGCCACAGGTGGCTGATGCAATCTATTTTCTAATTCAGACAGTGTTTTGATCTGAGGCCTAAAAATATGCATTTCTATTATGCTAAAGACTATCTGATAATTTGCAGAGAAACCTCCCAACAATTCTGATCTCAAATTATACTTTAAAAGGTCTAGCAATTAAAATATTGTTCACAAATGTAGAACATGCAAACGAAGCTTGTATAACTAAATGTTGCCTCAAGTTATTCCCTATTAGCCTAAGTACGAAACAGGATTTTAGCAAAAGAGATGCTATTTGTTTGTGAGCATTTGTGAACAATCAACTTATACCAGATGTTGCTCTAGTTAATATAGTTCAGCATGTCAAAAGAATAAGTAAATATATGCAGAATTCATGTTACTTTCACATATTTGCCTGTGAAAGTGGCTTCTTAATTTGCCAGTCTTTCCTCCATCAAAATCCAGACACTACATGGAATAGAATGGTCTATGGCAATTACAGTCTTTGCCTCTCAGTTCAAAGATGAAAGTGCATCGGCATTAGGCACTTTGATCCAGTCTTTGATTCATCCCAAAGTGCTGGTTCTGCTTAGTAATAGTGGATGAATTGCATTCTGTGCCAGTGAGCCATATTTCCCGCCCATTTCAAGTCTGATAATATAACAGGTTTAAATTTACTTAAATCTCACGAGCTCTAATAATTTACTTTACTGGGTAGAAAACAAATACGGGTTAAAGTATGTTGGCATTATGGTGTTAAATGTTTAATATGTTGTTCTTCTTTCCCTTGATCCATATTATTGTTGTTATTGTTACCATTCAAACATTTAGAAGAAAGTCACTTTCATACAGATTTTCAGAGTGCTAACAAGATACGCAATGCTTGCTTTAAGAAAATGTTAACCCTGTTCTAACTAGAATATATTTCTACTAATTCTTTACGTGTTTGCTCAGAAGTAAGGCCCTAGACATGTATAGGATTTCAGCAGGGTAGAGCAGTCTTGTTTGTGGTGGGGTAAGAAAGTTGGTTTGTCAGTCACTTTCAGATCTTGCCAGCCACCTTGGACAGAGTAGAAGGCACGAGAGGGCTTCAGCTGGCTATTCAAGCTGTTCCCAGAACTCCCTGAATTGAAGTCTAAGCATTAGGTAGGAATACAGCTTTTCAAGAGGGTTAGGATTAATCTGCTAGCTCCTATCTTAAGTCTGAGCCAGGTAGGTTATAAACACCTATACATTAAAAGATATGTTAAATTTGCTGTTTTGCTGCTAGTTATATGTCTAAAGAAATCATACTATATGCAATGCTAGGATAATTATTCTATTGATACAAAATGATCTATAACAAAATGTCTTTCACCCCTAGCATCCAGCAAAGTACTATCATTCTTTAACAAGGACACGAGGGGAGAAATTCAGACAGTTACATTTGAAGGTGATGAAGTAAAGAAACTCTTTTATGGAAGTTTCCACAAGGTACAACAATTGTGTGAAAATTATTATGAACGATTATGTCTTTAAAGTGTGTGTGGGGGGAACCCTGTTGGTTAGTAATTGCAGGTAGTCATTGTTGCTGTGTTGTTGTCGTGTGCCTTCAAGTCATTTCTGGCTGATGGCAATCCTAAGGCAACCCTATCATGGGGTTTTCTGGGGCTGAAAGTGTGTGATGCACCCAAGGTCACCCAGTGGGTTTCCATGGCTGAGTGTGGAATCAAACCCTGGTCTCCAGGATTGTAGTCCAGCACTACGCTGGCTCTCAAGATAAATGTAATGGTTTATAACTCAGTTCAAGAAAATGTTACTGAGCTCATACAGTTAGTCTATATTGCATAAACACAACCAGATAATGTACTGAACATGTCTAGTGCAACATGCATGTTGGCTCAGAAGTAAGATCTCATTGGCCCTTTCCTCACCTTACCTTTTTCCGGTGCTGGGGTGTGGGGATCATGCGAGCAGCCTCCGGCGAAAGGCTCTTGCGTCCAGGGTCCTTCGGCTCCTCACAAGCTGCCTGCTTGCGCGAGAGCTCCACCTCTTCCTTCTGCAGCACAACCTGGGAGTTTCCCAGGCTGTGCTGGGGCAGGAAGCGCGACTGGCACAGCTCCAGAGGCTCCTCATGCCAGGTAAGTGTGCATGGGGCCTGGGAGCAATGCGCAATTGCCCACCATTTTCGGCTTCTAGCTGAAAATGAAAAGGTGCACGATCGGCGCCTGCCCTATCCTGGAGCGTCGCGCGATTGTGAGTGTGTCGTGCAGATTGCTCCTCACAATTGCGTGACACTCCAGGCGCCCTTTCGCATGAAAAATGCCATGTGAAAAGGGCCATTGTGTTTGCTGGAGCTTCCATTGTGTTTACTGGAACCCCGCAGGGATAGCCATTTACTTGTGTAAATTTAGCACCACTGTATACAACAACAGTATCTGACAACTTCTCATAACAAGGTTATGCATGTAAGGATTTGCATAGCCCTGTTATGAGAAGTTGTCAACTACAACAGTAAAGTCCTCCTAAATTTACACAGGTGAATAGCAATCACTGTGGTGCTTGATGTTTCATTAGAAAGGATGTCCAAAAGTAAAAGAGAGAAAAGTGTCATTGCTGGTATAGGCCTAAATCCTATTGTTTGTCCTAACTAGAACCAGCCAACTTAATCAAGGAGAACTTGGTTAGTCAACATTTATATGTTCTATTGATTTAATGGCTTCAGTCTGGTACTTCTGGATTTAGATCCTAGAGATCACCTCTTTCCTATTTGCTGCTTATTATTTCTAGCACAACTCAACACGTACAGTAGGGTTATCATGTGATGAGATACCCCGCCCATACTCCATATAACTAGGCAATGGTCCAACAGAGATTCAGGGAAACTCAGTACACTATGGCCCTGACTTACACAAGGAGTGTTAGTAAACAAAATGACTGGAGTTGGGGAAACTTTTATATAATATTGGCAATACCTATTCATCCGTATAACACTGTGGGCAGCCCAATCCACACACATGGTGGTGCTGCAGCATGCTCAGGGACTATACATATATGTCAGAGAGTTTATGGTAATTTCATTTGAGAAGAAATTTAGTCCTAGTCATACACTGAGTCATCTTTCTACTTAATGGAGAAATTATTGTGGAGGAAAAGTATTCTATGTATATCAGAATCCTTATGACTGAAGCAGATGACTGAAATAGGGAATGAGGCTAGATACAGACTGGCCTGGGACCTCTCAATGTATGCATATATGCTTCTCACAGCTTATTGTGCACATGCACTGAATTGAATTCTGTGGGGAGGAGGCATAAGTACTCCCAACTATGGTAAAAGAGAAAAATTCTCAAAGATTTTGAAAGGTTAAAAAAAATCATCCTATGTTAAAAATATACCAAACTATTTTTTGAAAGATTATATTGAATCGTGCTGAAATATCAAATATTTTTGTAGTGTCCATTAAATGAGTTATGCACTCATTCAGTGAAAAATAGCGAAGTTAATCTTGGCTATTTGTGGAAAGTTTGTTTTGGCATACTTTTTTGGACTTTTGAATAGCATGGGTATAGTGATAGCTTTATGAAAGTCAATTGGGGAAAATATTGGCTTAGTAATACAGCAATTAAAATCCCATCAAAGAACTCATATAGAAACAGATGGTTTTGATTCTTTGTCTTCCCATTATGGGCCAAACTACATGTGAAGGGAAGTTTTTTTTTTTTGGCAAACTTTTTTTAAGTAAAAAGCTCCCATAGGAGACTGAAATTGGGAGTAGAAGGCAGACAGTGGGGAGGAGCTCCTTAACTCATTCTCTTTTGCTACTTGCAAGTACAAAACTGACCTCCTGCTGAATTCTTACCATAAGGAGGAAAATGGGGAGATGAAAAAAGTAGTTTTCTGTGTGTGATCTTGTACAAAAAAAAAAACCCGTCAGGAAGTGAAATGATTATGTGGTTCCTTTTCCATACCAGTGCTCAACTTCTCACAACAGTTTCTTTGCTTTAAAAATGGATGCTGCAGTTTCTGTTGTAGCAAAACTTACCTTGGCCTTTTCTGCATGGCGACGCATTGTCCCATCACAATCCCAGGATGGGGGCATGTTCCCATGCGACTAGCTGCCTGCAGAAGGGAGCTCAAGGGACACACTCTGTCCTTCCAGACTGCAGCCAGCCCTTCATCCCATGCTGCAGAAGGGGAGGAAATGCGTAGATCACGCTTCCAGCCCTTCTACATGGCCAGGTACAACAGAAGGCTTGCACAATCACGGGTCACTGACAGAGTTTCTCCATCAGTGATATAGCCTGCGATCATGCTGGCTGGTGACACAAGAAGGGCAGGACCACGTTGTGGAAGCGTTGTGGTCCCACTCCTCTCACATACCCGCTGGGACACTGCTGTCATGTGGAAAGGGCCCTTGTGTCATAACATCACCATACTTTATGTTTTCCCAACCCACATCATCACTGGCAGCTAGACACATAATACCACTCCTTGTGCATGCTGCAGCCATTTTGGAGTACAAGGGCAGAGATAGCACAGTAATATGTTGTTACAACCCAGGTAAATGTTCAAGGAGAATTAAGAGGAATCAAGAAATAGGCAAGGGAACATTCTTGTAGAGAAAATGGCTAGATACTGAAAGAAATTTTGTTCATCCCATTTATCACTACTTAGAAGCAGCCTATTTATTGTTCTGAATTCCTTTTTATCTTATGCCAGTGTGAGTCAGCAATTCAAATGAAGGGATTTTAGGGTTCAGTTTCTCCCTTAACAGAGAACTGTAGTCACTGTTGGAGGAGAATTTTTTTTTAAACAATTCACATTCTCATCAGTTTTGATGATATCAGTTTGCTTTGGATGTGCTATCAAGTCAGTCCCCACTTGTTCTGGATGTAAAGGGTGTTGGTGTCCAGTTTATTTCTTTCCTTTGGCATTGTTATCACAGAGGAAACAGAGGAGACAAAGGTCCAGATCTTTAGAGGATCTGAAGAATTTGGCCCAACCCCTTTTTTTGTTGTTGTTGGGAATGAAACAGGAGGGATTGTTTAGGGCTCCATCTTGCCTTATCTGAGGCCCTTTCAGCACCCTACCTTTTTTCGGTGCTGGGGTGTGGGGATCGCGCGAGCAGCCTCCAGTGAGAGGCTCTCGTGTCCCCGCTGCTTCAGCTCCGCACGAGATGCCTGCTTCCGAGCAGGTAGCGTGAGAGCCCCACCTCTTCCTTCCGCAGTGCGAGAGCCCCGCCTCTTCCTTCCTGGGAGTTTCCCAGGCTGCGCTGGGGCAGGAAGTGCGACCACCACGGCTCCGAAGGCTACGCATGCACGGCAGGTGCGTGCAGGGCCCTGGAGCAATGTGCAATTGCGCACCATTTTCAGCTGAAAGCTGAAAATGAAAAAGTGCGCGAGTGGCGCCTGCCCTACCCTGGAGCATTGCGCGATTGTGAGTGTATCATGCAGATCGCTCCTCACAATCAGATGCTCCAGGCACCCTTTCGCATGAAAAATGCCATCCGAAAAGGGCCTGAGACATTATTCCTCCACAACTCTTTGACAAATGTTCAAGGGTATCTACCTGTTTCCATCTGTTTGCTCTTCTTATGTTGCCATTTTATGGGACTACAAACCAAACTACAAACCAAACTAAATACACCCACTTAACTTGGCTCCAACCACCTACAAGCCAACCATTGTTTCTCCCTTTCTTAAGAAGAACTATTGCAGCTGCCCATCTCTCTCACATCTCCTGGAGCTCATTCACGCTACAGAATTATAGTGCTGTTATTCTACTTTCACTGCCATGATTACATCCTGTGAAATCCTGGATCTTGAAGTCTGGTGAGGCGCTGGAGCTTCCTGGCTGAGAATTTTAAATACCCTCCCTAGATTGCAAGTCCCAGGACAGAAACATGGCAGTTAAAGTGAAATAATAGCACTATAATATTGTCATGTGAATAGATTCCTGCTCTGTTCAGTTCAAGTCTGTTCAGCAGTAATTCTGTGGTGCTAATAGCAAAAACACCTCAGAATTTTGCAGCATGGTCTATGAAATCTAACTGTGTGATTTACTGAAGTTTAAGGGTACATTTCCAATAGAATATTTCCAATAGAACCAACCATTCATGCACAGATGAAAAGGTAAAATATCGATACATGCTGTTTTATATTCTTTTTTATTAGTAGATATGACAATAAGCATCCTGGTCATGCATAAATGCAGTTTCTAGGATTAAGCCACATAGATCTTATTAGGACTTAGTTCTGAATCAAAGGTCCAGAATTCTGCTGCCTATCTGAAAATATGAATACTTCTGTTAAAGAAACTGTGAATATAAACATCTGTAGATATGGAGTTTTCTTTCCTTCTGGTTAAGTTTCAAAAATAAAAGAAATCTGGAGAAGATATACTGAAATACAGCTTTGGATTTTGATGGTAAAGTGGCAAAGAACTATTGAGGTTTCAAGCAATTGATGAGAGAACTCTATTAAACTTCTGTTTGGAAGCTGAATATAATGTTGGAGTAGTTTCTCATTTCTCATGGATTTGTAGTTCAAATATATTAGTCAGCTTTTGGTCTGTGTCCCATCATATTTTGTTATATGTATATTCCAAGAGAAGCATATCCATCTTACCCAAATAAGACTTTTACCGGATAATCATCTTTTCCAAAGTATGTAAACCAAACAGTATGAAGCCTGTTGCTGTTACAAAGATTGCAAAAATATGGCATTAGTCACATTCATGTTTTTATTTAAATTAGATGACAGTGATATCCTTCATAATGATAGTTAGTCAAACCACCATACTTCCATTTCCCGTGTTGGGTGGCAAAAGGGAATGTCTGGAAAAGGAACATGCTCATATTTGATAGTGGCATTCCCCCCCCCACATTTATGATGTGTAAATCTGTTGTTTCAGATTCTGAGTCTAACATTGTAAAAATCAGAAACAGTATAATCTCGAACAAAATGTCGTATTGAAAAGGAAAACTGAAAACTGGAATTCTGGAATAAATGGAAAAAATTCTGATACAGCCCCCCACCCACCCCAAAAAGATAGAGCATATATGCTACTTTGCTTTGGTTTCCTTCAACCACATACTCTAATCAAGGCCCCAGTGATGTTCAAAGGTCACCCACTTTCTTGTTAATACATTTCAGTGGAGGGAAAAATATTTGCCAGGGTTCAACAAGGTACAAATGCTGAAAGGACTCTTCGTATCAGTCCATTTGAGAAGAAGATAAATTCTCCTCCCCATTGTACCTGTTACCCTATGAACTTTCAAGCACTTGCTCCTGAAGAGTGGGCAACCTTCTGGAGATGGTTTGCTAGCTGTTCTAAGGGCAGCAGGGGGAGAAGAGAAATTGAAAGTTCTGTCCTGCTGGTGCTGCATTGCCAGTACCATGTTGGATTTAGGCTGCTTAAATGAAGCTCACACTTTCATTAAGAAAGAAATTGTTGTATACAGTTCATATCCGTTTCCTTACATTCAAGACAGTGAACAACTTCAAGTATGCACTTAATTGTGCTTGAAATTCAAAATCATTCCAAAAACGTACTTCATTTAACTACTTTCCCCCTACAGGTTCATATTGTTATAACACCCACAAGTGCTAAAATCTACGTTGACTGTGTTGAAATAATTGAAAAACCACTCAACGAGGGTGGGAATATCACAACTGATGGTTATGAGATACTCGGCAAATTACAGAAAGGTGACAGGAAAACAGCAGCAGTGAGTATTTGATTTTACTCATTTATCATTTTAGAGTATACCCAAAGTAAGTTTTGAAGTCTTTACTAAATGGTAAATAAATAAATGGTAATAAATAATAAATAAATAAATGATAAATAAATAGATGTTTTGTGTTTGTATGCGTGTTTTTATTTGTTTCTGTAATCACATATATAACAACAAAATTGCCATGCAATAAGTCATTGGTATGAATTATTATGCATTCTGTAGAACACCGAATGGCAAACGGCACTCTAAGAGGTGTCATGAAGACAGATGTAGGATTGCTTGAACTTTCATAGTGGAACTCTAGTTCATCAGATGCATGAAGAAAATGACAATGAATTGCTACTCTTTGAATTATATATAAAATGCTACTGTATATCAGAAAAATCTACACTTTAGACTAACTGTAGATTAGTTTTATGCCATGAACTGGCTTGAATAATTCGGGATAAATGCTCAGTTCAATGTAGATAACACTGGTTTCTCCCCATCAGGAAGTACATAGTGAGTTTCAGTGAGAATTGTCGTATGATTTGAAAGAAGTAACTTCAGAAAAGTGGCTGGGAAATTGTCACAACAAAAATTCAAATAAACAGGATATGGACATATTACTGTCTTCCATGAAGAATCTTCAGTATTCATAGATGTCCTTCACCAAGATATCAAGATGTTCCCATAACACTTTCCCTAGAATAGAAACTGAACTTCTGTTCTAGTAGTATCAACATCTGAGTCAATAGCAGTATGACTCAGTCTTAAGAGGGTTTAGGTTGCATAAGCTTTTGCTGGGAAAAATATTTTTATTGCTTGAAACAACTTTCCCTCACTGCAATATATATGTGTGCATGTATGTGTGTTTAAAAGATATTTATTGCATTAAACAACTCTTGTGTGAGCTGAATCTTACCTACATCTGTGTTATAACCCAGAATACCATAATGGCACTTGTACTATCCAGGCTGAAGGTCAGGCATGATTTTTGCTTCATATTCCATGGATATGTTCTTGAAATTTCATTCAGATACATTAACGGCATTTTTGTTTTTCTTTATAGCTTGAGATCCAGAGCTTTGACATTGTATGCAATGCAGTTTGGACCAGCAGAGACAGATGCTGTGACATTCCTTCTAAGGTAAATATAAAGGAAACCCACTGACAGTTTTAATGCCTGATATCAACAATCTGAGCCAATCTGGCTGAGAGAACAATATGCAATAACAGGCTTAAAAGCTCTCTGTTGGAAATAACAAATTCTGTGTGCGACTGTATGAATCATCCTGGGTCTTGCAGGGCAGACGTGCAGACATTTTATTAGATGTATTTTAATTATTGCTGCGTGGTAATTTGGGTATAGGTAGACAAACTGTGTTGTTACATTTCATTTCAATTGTACTCCTTTCCAATACATTTCCCATCACTCATCTCAGCAGGGCTAAGGCCATTTCCACACTAGACTGTTATAGCACTGTTATTCCACTTGCGACATCCTATGGAATACTCAGGTTTGCAGTTTAGGGAGGGGCCATCTGGCCAATCCCAAAACTGCAAACCCCAGGATTCCATAGGATGTTGCAAGTAGAATAATAGTGCTATAACAGTTTAGTGCGGACAAGGCCTAAGAGTTGTTTTCTGTTGCTAAATTTACCCTGCGATAGCCATTCACTTCTGCATAAATTTGTTTGATGAAGATGATGTACTAATGGTGATGGTTTAAGTGACCTTGTATGGGAGTGGCATTTGTGATGAAATCATGAAGTGAAAATGAAATAACTAGGTTTTAAAGCTACTGCTTGTGGAAGTTACCCAACCAAAATGAAAAGGGTGAATTTGTGTTAATTTGTAGCGGCCCAGATTTTCACTGTGGAGATGAAAGTCCGGGTAATGAAGGAAGAAGAGATGAGGCAGATGGTACTGTGAGACATCTGCCCAAAAAGAGAGAGATGACAGGAGAGGAAAGAAGAAGAAGAAGAGATGGAAATAAATTTCCGTTCTAGAATAACTCAAAATTTTAATTGTCGTGGCCTGGAGTTCTACTAAAACTAATGCATAATGTACTACAGACGTACTTCACTTTAAGGTGCTTTGCTTTAGAGTATTTTGCTAATATGGTACTTTTCAATTATGCAGTACAGTGCCATGTTGTTACCTGTGCTCAATCTGTTACAGAGTTTGAGCACTTTGTGTCTCAGCATCATGTTCTGGAATTTTTTTTATTTATTATTCTAACTTTTGCATCTCTTTTAAGGCTTAGAACTGTTGCACGCTCAATAAGTGATAGCATAAATATGTCTTTAGGCTTTTATATACACTTGAAAGTGAAAAAAATGCTATGATTTGCTTTAAGGCGAGGTATGCTTTTATTTTAGAGATGAGCTACCCTATATCTTCAGTACCATTTTGAGACTTACCTCTTGGGTAGTGATTTTTTTGCTCAGTATCCTTCGTCCCTAAAACCTGGAACGTATGGTGTTATAGATGTCACAGTAGTTTCTCACGATAGTATCAGCAGTATCTGGTCTGGATATATCTTTTGAGAAAGAACTATTGTATGTATGATCCATTTGACCCATGTCTTTTTGGGTTCCTTTAAACGATATCTGTATATTAATGTCTTTGTAGGTCAGAATCATCCTGATAGGGTGATATAGGCTATATATGTAGAATTTTGTTAAAAAAGAGCTCTTAAAAACATGAGTTTTACCCAAAATTCAGAGGTAAATTTGTATCACATGTTTTCTAGGATATGTCTGAATAGATGTACTGAAAAGTGCCACAAACCACATGCAGAATTTGTTGTTACCCTGATGAACGATCACATCCAGTTCTCATATGCTAAGTATTAAGCATCAAGACTTCCACAGCAGGCATCATGAGGGTATATTTCGGCAGGCTTGAGGTCCAGTCTCTCTCTCTCACACTCTTTCTCAAAGTTTAGCATTGCCTGGACCACCTTATTACTGCTGAATTTTATTAGAATTCAAAGTGAGATTTATTCTTAGAGTCTTATTTATAGTACGAAATAACTACCACTATGATCATCAATTTGTCCTTCCTTTTTTGGGGAAGAAAAGTGATAGAAGATTCTGTTTTAATTTTCAGAGGGATGAAGCTAAATGCCCATCTTTGCCAAATGCCTGCACATGTACACAGGACAGTGTGGGACCCCCAGGACCTCCAGGACCTGCTGTAAGTAGAAATGGCTACATTGGAATTATTATAGTCACATGAATATATAGAAAAAACAAAACGGCACTACTGGCCCATGGCAGGAAAAAAGTGTTCAAGATTTTTCTTAGGGCTTGCCAAGTTGCCACAAAAAATGAGCAAACTTTCAAGTTTTCCAGACCTCTTCATCAGTCTAAGCGCAAGTAGGAGATGGGGAAGAAACAGAAAAGTTCAAACATTACACCAGATATTGTGGTTGTAAGGTCTGCATAGCACCAAGAGCCAATGACAATTGAAGGCTGCAAATATAGTCACCAAGATTTTATTTTTGTGAGCTATGGATGGGAAGCTAGGAGTTGGGCTGATAGAGAGCACTGTCATTGATATGGACACATACCAACTTTTATACATCTTGGGCTATATGTAAGGATAGCACATTTCTGTTGTGCAGAAAATGAGAGTGACATTCCCCATTACCACCTCCATGACCCTAGCATGAATTCAGCCAAAGTTCAGTGCACCTAACTGCACAAATCCAGTGGAGATGGGAGACAGAATAGGGGTGATGCAGGGAGATTTGCTTGAGGGAGAAAAATCTTTTTGCCGGGGATTTTTTTCTTCCTATCCAAAGCAAATTTTCCTACGGCAGTGTAAATCATTGAGGTGGTGGAATTGACCAGATCAAATAAACAAGTTTATGTTGAACTTTATTTCACTCCTTGGGTAGGGGTGGGAGAAGATTTTCATTCATGTGTTGAAGAGAGACAATGAATAGAATTGAAAGAAAAGATTTTCTCAGGTGTGTAGTAACCCACAACTACTTATTTGCTGACCTAAATATAGGCCATCACTAAACATGCATTGATTTTTTTTGGCAGGCAAGGGGGAGAGTAGTGATTATAGTGATTTTACGCATCTAGATTTGTAACACTGTTATGTATATTTATTACTTAATATTTTTTTGTTTTTTCTTTTTGTTTTTTAGGGTGGCCCAGGTTCTAAGGGCCCAAGAGGTGAAAGAGGCTTAAATGGACCTCCTGTGAGTACCAGCGTAAAGTAGACTAAGGCTGCAATCCTATCTAGACTTACCTGGGAGTAAGCTCCACTGAACACAGTGGCACTTACTTCTGAGTAGGCATATATAGGTTTGCACTAAAAGGCTGCAATCCTCTACATGCTTACTTGGGAGACAGTCCAATTGAATCAATAGGGATTACTTCTAACTAGATTTTGTTGTAATTAAACAAAAACAGTATAACTGGAATTTATTTTGACACTCTGGCACAAAGTTGTCTAGATTTAGAAACTGTGCAAGATATTGTGCAAGGTATCTGTATTATATCTTTAAATTGCTGTATTTAAGTTTTCTACATAAATTTGTGGTGTACACACATATGGGGAATATAACTGGCTGAAGCAAACAGCCAGACATTAGTTATTACTGTAAAATGTATAATGCATCAAGGATGTTTTGCAGTTTAGCACAGTTCTGAGGGGAATACATTCCAAATGCACTCTTTTTAATTATTTGCGATTTTTTAAAACTCTGTTTCTATTTTTAAAAAACAGAAAATGGCCAAATGTCCCTCCAAATGACCCTATAACTATTTTTTTTTTAAAAAAATAATGCTTAAGTGTTACTTGATATACCCCATGCCACAACAAACCTTTGTAGTGATAAAATGCGTGTTTATAGGTAATGATATTAACATGTTGTTTCCAAAGTCTGGTAGAAAGAGTAGTTTGTGACAAATATAGTTTATCCTGTACATTGTCCTACATTTGTTAGATTGCCTTTGATTGTTAGCATTGGCACTGGAGACATCCGGTGCAAATTTAGGGAAGATACCAGCAGAAGGGTACTAGTTCTGCTTCATTGTTCTTTCCTTTGTGAAAGCTGTGCGGAGTTAGTTCACATAGTCATTCTGGAGGAATTTGATAAGAAGTAAGTTCTATGTAAAATGGAAGCATCATTGTCATGCATTGTCATTAGCAGTAGCATTGATGGTTATGATTAAATTCACAGTAGTACATTCCTCTCTGTTCCACTATTAATTAATTAATTAATTAATTAATATCATCTTTTTCTCTCATATGGGACCCAAAGCAGCTTAACTGTATGTTTAAAAAGTAGTTAATTTGTAATACAAATATTTTAAAAGCTTTAAACAGCAACCCACTTAAAAACATACATGTAGAATTGTTAAAAACACATTAAAACCAATTATATATTAAGAACCAGCTCACCCATTGCACTGTTCCAACCAGTGTGCAGTGTAATACACCCAACGTACTACAATTTTCTGGGGCTGAAGCCAGGGCTTTTATTCTTTATTTCCTCCTCTGAAGGATGGTGCATGGACAAAGTGGTAATTGCTTTCTCAGGGGGTTGACAGAGGAGTCCAGAATGGACTGATTGTCTAAACTCTAGGTGGCAACACAATGATGGCAGTCATGACAGTCTCTTAATGTCTGGTCGGGCAGGGGGTCTAGGAAAGATTTCAGTAGAGTGATATCACAGGATGGTCTCTGATTGCTTCACCTGGGCAGTTTTGTCTTCCATTGTATACAGGTGGCACATAACCTGCAGTCTTGAAAGGATTACCACCAACCCATTAGCATCGCGGTTTTCTGCTTATTCTTATCTGAACTTATGACCTGGTCATGTCTGAGGTCATCCTGACCTGGCAACATGTTTTTCAGCCATAAATATGTTCAGTTATGAAAATAGCACATCCCAGAGAGTGGTATATGTTGTGGTAACACTTTTAAACTGCATAGCTCTTGTATGATCCATTTATAAAGTGATACCCTCATTGGTAAGGCAGCATTTTATCTCAAAGATGTTGTATGTATTATTATTTTAAAAGGGATATCACCCAAAGAGCTAGAATGCAAGGGAAACTCCAAGTTCCTAGACAATATTTTGATAAGTACTGTTACCATGTGACAAGACATGATTTGAAAATATCATTTGCATTTGTTCTTGAGACTCTGCTTTGGAAGACACTGTCAGCTAACAAATTGATTTCTTCCTTTGTCTTCTTTAAGGGGCCACCTGGTCCTCGTGGAGATGTGGGACCTGCAGGCCCTCAAGGCCCACCAGGACCACAGGGGCCAAATGGGCTTTCCATTACAGGAGAACCAGTGAGTAAGCAAGCACATTGCATGCCTGCCTGCTTTGCTTTAGCACAAAATCGTGCAACATAAGTGGAGGAAGCTATCAGTCTAGCCATAGCCTTTGCTTCATTTTTCACTATTTCAGCCTGTGATTGTGTTGCAGAGGCGTCACTGGAAAGTTCCCAATGTCTTTTTCCAATTAACATATTTGTGAAAAGGACTGTGTCTATTAAATGTTGCATTCAGTGTGCTACTCCAGTGTGGGACTAGTAGGAAGAGGTATAGATGTTATGGAAAGGTGGATAAGAATAGCCTAAATCTGCAATCTCAAATAAATTTAGTGGGGATCAAGTCCCATTAAACAGGATCTTATAAATGATTGTGCTATCTGATACTCATCCTTTCCTTAGTTTGCACATCAGGGACACAATATATCTCCAGTATGTATTTATTGGAATGGTTTAAATGTTGCACATACATTTATTGATTCTGATCATAGCTTTGTCTTGCAAACAATAACCATGCACTCTTTGTTTCTTCAAGGGCCGCCAAGGGATGAAAGGTGATGCTGGAGAACCCGGGCTACCAGGTCGAGCGGTAAGTTTATTGTCGTAAGATGGCTCCATGCCACTTGTTTTTCACAGTTTCCAAAGATGCCGACATAAACAATATTCTCTTTTGTAAGCTAATATGGACAAGTTTCCATTTAGGTCTGCTTGTCCATCAACAAAGAGACAAAACTTTTTTTTAAAAAAAGTGCAAAAGAATAAAATAGAGCATACCAATGTAAACTGACACCAAATATAAAATGAGTGAAACAGTGCTGTGCAGTGGGTCTATATTTTGAGAAAACAGATAAGATATCAAAGACCTAAGCCATCCAAGAAAAGAGGAAAATAGAATTAAACTTTGTCAGATTCTCTTAGTTATGAGTAGGTTTTCTCACACATAGTAACAATTGTTTCATGAATGAGTTTTATCTGCAGACTCCATCTGAAAGACAGTATGTTACATGGTAATAAAATGTACTGTTTTTGAAAAGAAATCAAAATACAAATGAAGTACAAAATAGAATGTAGGCAAAATGTAACTCTGTACAAAATGCTGATGTTATCAAACAAGTGACTTTTGCTTGTTTCTTCTGCATGCTGCCAACAAAGAGTATGAGAATAAGTCAGGAGTCTAGAATACAGATGAATATGCCTGATAATCATAAACCTTTAGTTGCATAGGTCAGTAATCCTCTCTGTTTGCTTTTTCCTCTTCTCTAGGGATCTCCAGGCTTAACTGGGCCCCCTGGTCCAATGGGACCTCCAGGTGACAGGGTATGCATTTCTTCTCCATAATGATGTTACAGATGAATCCTGATTTTGCAACAGTTGTCCTCATGGACATTTCCTAATTTTTAATAACCAAATTAGTTTAATTTATGTTTAAATATGTTGTAAGAACATCATGTCACTACTTATCCAGGAAATAATGGATTGGCAGAGGGTTCCTGCCCCGTGTGTGCATGACAAAATAAAGAAGTGGATAGTGCTAGTGTTACCTCTGAAAGTAGGCAAGCAGTATTACACAGTTTTCACATAGAGATGGAAAGGGATTTCTACAAGGAAGAGCTGAACTGTGCGAATGACAAAGGGTGAACATTCTGTGTCATGTCCTGACAAGCTAAATCATCACAAGTGAAGACAGGGAGTCTGCTGTTTCATGCCCCCATCCTGTGCAGATGCGGGGGGAGATAGTACTTTTGAATTTGTCATCATCCAATATGAAAATTTCGAAGAAAGAGAAGTGCCTGTTAATTAACAGTGCGGTCCCATTATCTAAACTGCACAGGGATTTCTTTTCTGAATTAACAAGCCAGCTATGACAGTCTCTTTTGACTAGTCGAGTGCAGGTATTCTCCATTCTTGCATGACTTTTGGGGTGACCGTTCATTTTGGCAGCATCTATACAAGCTTTCTCCAGTGTAGAAGACTGCATCTCCAAGCGTGGCCAAACTGGTTGAGGATGATGACAGTTGTAGTCCTAAAGCATTTGGACAGTGCCAGATTAGGGCAGGCTGATTTATATGAGTACTTAGGTTAGTACTGTGCTCTTGGTACAATGATGTCATGGTGACGTGAAAGTTCTTGGAGTATTTAATCATACACACCTCAGGGACGAGGAAGGCAAGCAGTATGAATAAATTTACATTTTAAGCCTCATGGAGCTCTTCATTCTTCAGACATTTGAGAGGGAGAACAGATTTGTGGATGGTGTTTGAAAATTCTTGCTTTTTTATATTCAACAAGAATTCTTCAGCTGAGCAGAACCTTGGAATAATCAAGCAATAGGTAGTATAGCCAGCCTGCTGTAGTGGTTTGGGTTTTGGTCTAGGACTCTAGGAAATCATGGTTTGAATACCTGCTAAGCATAGAAACACATTGGGTGAACTTGGGCAAGATGCATTCTCTCACCCTTAGAAAAAAGCAGTAGCAAACCTCTTCTGAATATAAGTGGCAAAAAAACAAAACAAAAAACAACTTATGATAGGGCCACCACAAGGCAGAGTTGACTTGAGGGCACGTGACACTGACAGCAAGGCAGTTGGTGTAAATGTGTAATCATAGAATCATAGAAATGTAGAGTTGGAAGAGACCACACGGGCCATCCAGTCCAACCCCCTGCCATGCAGGAATACCCTCAAAGCACTCCCGACAGATGGCCATCTAGCCTCTGCTTAAAAACCTGCAAGGAAGGTGACTCCACTACACTCCGAGGCAGCATATTCCACTGCTGGACAGCCCTGACTATCAGGAAGTTCTTCCTGAGGTTCAGATGGAATCTCCTTTCCTACAGCTTGAATCCATTGCTCCTTGTCCTAGTCTCTGGAGCAGCGGAAAACAAGCCTGCTCCCTCCTCGACATGGCATCCCTTCAAATATTTAAACATGGCTATCAAGTCCCCTCTTAACCTTCTCTTTTGCAGACTAAACATACCCAGCTCTCTAAGTCTATCCTCATAGGGCACACTTACTAGAGCCAAAAACTAGATAGCACATAAGCTTGGAATAATGTTTAGATATTATTTAAAATTCAGGGTGATAGGCTTAAAGTCATCAGATTTGCTTGCCTTTTATAAACCTCCCACTTCCACTAATTTATCAATGTCCATTTTTCTAACAGGGTTTCACTGGAAAAGATGGCCCAGCTGGACCAAGAGGCCCCCCAGGACCAATTGTAAGTGTTAGCTGAATTGTTTGAGAGATAGTTTGAAGGTTCTTCATTTTGGGTGGATTTTTATTTTTAGGCTAATGTCAAAATGTAGATTTTGTGTTTTTTGTACCAGCTTATGATGATCTATGCAGAGTAAATTGCCTAACTATAAAATGCAGTCCTCAGAGGTTTCACTCCATAATTTGGTGAAGTGTCCATGTGGAGGGGGATCTTTTTCTTCTAGTTAGTCTCAAAGGTACTATAGGATTCCCTGATATCTTTTTATTATAAAATATACTAATAGTGAAGTCAGTTCTCCCAAGTTTCGATCTAATTAGCTCAGCAGTGGGGAGAGGAGAAGAGAGGCAGAATCCTGCCCTCAGTAGACTCAGGCAAAAGTAAACAGCTGCAGCCTCTCCTAGCGTGTGTGCTTTTCTTCATTAATAACTGTTGCCATGTGAACCATTCTCTCATGTTGCTCAGCCACTCGTGCCTGGTTTTCATCTGTGAAACATTGGAGGGCAAGGAGGATATGAGCATATGAAAGTAAGCAGTGTGAAAAGAGTCCATATGCATCTCCCCCTCAATCAGGTGGGCATCTCGCTATTTAGTGGTAATGGAAGAAATCCCACAGGCTGGAGCCACCATGTCTTCTCCATGTATCTCAAAGATGCTCTGGAAGATTGTCAGTCTCTAGAGCAGATTTGTGTGGGGAGTACAGGCTGGGAGAAAGAGTGAGGGAGATCATTACACAATCAGAGTCTTGCGCAATATTGAATGTAACCCAGTGTGGCTGGTTTTTTAGCATGCATTTCAGATATACATCAAGTTATTACTGTGTTGCATCATAACATTTCTTCTCCATGTACCTTTTTACAGGGTGCCCCTGGAGTGCCCGGAGTGGCTGGCCCAACTGGAAAGCCAGGGAAACCAGGGGATCGGGGGTTACCGGTAAGATAATTGGTGTCTGGCTTTTGCATGCAGTGTCTGCATGCTTTGTGAAAAAGATACCCTTGAAAGTTCAGACCAGTAGGAGACCTTTCTCAGGCTCACATCATGCAACAGCAATCATGAGAACCAGTTAATATCTCAAAGTTAAGACTGCAAGTCTAATTTTAAACAGTTTTGCTCTTTACAGTACATCTTTTTTTGCAATTTAAGAGCTGAGTCTGGAAATTGTGGTCATGGGGTTTTCACTAAAAAAGAGAGCACAGGCTGTATATGCCAAGGCTTATATTTCTACACTATGTAAACATCCCAGAGCTAAATCAGCAGAATTACTTACTGGAATTATAATTATTTTTTTAAGCATGGTCAAGCATGCTATGTTGCCTAAGGCGGAAATTTTTATAGGTAGCATTCTGGGACCTATTGGATTGCAAATGCTCAAATGTTAGCAATGCAGCTTTAATATTTGTGGTGATTTCTGCTTTGAGTTTTGCGTCTGAAACCAACTTAGAGAACAGGAAGGAGAAGAAGTTTGTCCTAGTTGCAATTGCTGGAGCCACTCTGTCTGATTTAGCCAAGACTGCTGCGGGAAAGTATTTGGTGTTAAAGGCTGTGACTTAATAGGGTGATTCTGCTGTTGGAACTGCTTCCATCAGCAGAACTGGGAAGAGGGCAATGTCCCTTGTGCACTCTCATAATTTGCCCTGGAAGGCTTGGAATTCACCCAATCAGGTTTTTAAGTGATGTGGAGGAGTGCCTTGGGAAGGAAAAGAGTGCCTGGTTGAGCTAGTGGCCAGATATTAACATGATGTTGGATTTACGCCAAAGTTTGCAGCATTCACATCTATCAAACCGGTCCACATGGGAAAAGAAGTTCCCTTCCATCTCTTCACTTTTATTATTCTTGAGGCAACACAGAGAGAGGAAATGTGATACCAGGTCTGCTAGCAGCATACTATACAGCCTTGGATAAATCAGCTTGGATTTTTGAGCTGTATGGTACAATGTCATGCAGCTGTTGGCTTTGCATATAATATCTGTGGTCAAAAGATCATTCAGGCACATCCTTGGATTAAGATCTGTTTCATACTATACAGTTATAGCACTTTGATACTAATTTAACTACACCATTATGGCATTTTAATACTCATGTAACTGCCATGGCTACATCTTAAGGAGTCCTGGATAATTTGATGAGTCATTAAAGCTCTCTGCAAGAGAATTCTAAAGACCCCATGAAACCACAATCCCCAGGATTCCATAGGATGGAGGCATGGCAGTTAAAGTTTTATCAAAGTGCTGTAATTGTGTAATATTAATGAGACATGACCTGTCAGATTGATCCCATGATTTCTGATCTTATTCATGGCTAACCTTCTAGACCTTCCTAACTTTTTAGCTGTTCTAGTAGGAATTTCTCATGAATGCTCTCCTAGTAAAATGAGCTGACCAGAACTTGATCTGTGGACGTAAGCAGACGATGTTTTTACGTGTAGAACTTTCTTTTCATCCATGCTAATGCCTGCATGTCAAGACAGAGGAGGAAAAGAAAGTAAAAGGTTGCCAACACTTGCTTAGGAGCTGTTTATGTAGTGACCATTTCAGGTTTCCTGTGATATTTGTTTGTTCCATTTCTAATAGGTAGATCTATTTTATATTTTCAATGTGTGCACTCTAACTTGTCCTACTTCCTCACCTGCTTGACACCACATATGCTGCTTTTAAAGTTTTCATAACCAGATCCCAGCAGGAACTCTGGCATCAAGTCTGTGCAGATGTTTTGTGAGACTCATGAGGCAGAAGGGACTTCAACACCTCTACTTAGACAATCAAGAAGTGCCAAAGTGGTGACCTGAGGCCATGTGTGTGTGGCCGGTGGGCCAAATGTAGGCTGTGGAGTTGTAAAGGTCATCCAGGCTTTTCCTGTATTTACATGACCCAGTTTCAAAGCAGCATTTTTGCATAGTTCACTTTACTGCGTTAGTCATTCAAGATCCAAATCATGTGGTTTAATCCAAGGATGAAAGAGTAGTCTCAGGATAGATGCTATTGCATGAACACACCCAACCTTGTAGAAGTTACTTAGACTACAACCCAGAATCTCCTCGGTAGCATGGCCTGTGGTCATATTGGCTGGAGTATTCTAGGGCTAGTAATGGAAAAAAAGTAACTTTTCCAAGCTTTGGGCACAGCTCCCAGAATATGAGATTTCCTGGGTAACACCAATGATAAACAGAGTCAATTGGCCTGTATCATTACAACTGAGTACGTCTTGGATTATTTCATTGCTGCTATGTTTTTGGTGTGCAGTTGGTGCAGTTTTACTGTTTTTGAGCAAATTCATATCCAGAACAGAGGTAGGCAACCTGTGGCCTTAAGGTCTTGTCCTGATTTCTGAAAGCAACCAGATTTGAAGCAGCAGAAAAGCCCTTTGCTCTGGTTGCACCCGTCGATGCCTTTAGCCCTATTCACTGCTGGCAAGCAGCTCCTAAAGGCTTACTAGAAAGAGAAGACAGCCCTGAGCACATATCAGGTTCTGTATCCAGCAAAGGCCAGAAAAGATTTTGAATTTGAAACTATAATATTAATATTATATTATTCGGTAATATAATATTATATTAATATAATACTCACATTGTGAGGAGACAAACTTTTCAATTTAATAATACATCTGAGGTATAATTTAATAACACACCTGAGCGTACTGATTTTATCACTATTGCTTTAGTCTTTTTATGTTGTTTGTTGTTATGTTCCTGATGCATTAAATATCACACACATTGATGATTTGACCAGATTAAAGATAAATGAAACAGGGAAAATCAACTCCTACTTCCTGCAGGCTTTCTTTATTTCAGCAGTATAATTTGGGAATGGAGGAAGGGGTCATTTTTTTTTCATTGCTGTTGTTACTAACACTTGAAAATTGGCAAATCCTTTCCAATCTATTTGCAAATTAGTAAGAGAGCCCTAGTTTAAGTGAACTGGTTGTGTTGCAGTTCTATAGAGGTGCTACAGATGTCATGAAGAGATGTCTGTTACTGTATTCTTTCAAATTGGTCCTAAGTTTGATCAGTAATTGAGGCAGTATATTGAGATTGCTTAGATTATGTAGATTATTCTTGCTATTTCTAACTGTTAGATTTTGATGTATTACTATCACCATTCTGTTCTGTTTTGCTTTTAATTTAGTCCTCTGCCTCAGGAGAATTTCTCCTAAAATTTGGCCTGTAAATCTATCAGAGATAATATTTTGCATTTTGTAGTCTTAGAAGAATCCTTTATTATCAAGCATTTCCTCAGCAAACCCAAGTAGATTTTTATTTTTCTGGTCAAATCGGTGTTTTCTGAGCCTATAGCCTGCTTATAAGAAATCTGATTTTTTTTATCTTTACTTGGTATTCGTTTCATGAAAAAATGATAATATTACTTCATCCTGGACAAGTGAAAGAATGGGGAGAAGCAAACTGGATTAGGGAACTAGATGTTGCATCTGTAGGGATGCAGCTCTGAGGAATGCCGTGTCTCTAAAGGGCAAATCAGAGCATCTCCGGCTAGAGATTCTCCCCACATGTGACAGAAAGGCAGGATTATCTCAAATGGCTAACATTTATTTGAGATTTACTTGGATGAGTTAATGTTTTTCTGATAATGATTCAATGGTTCAAACAACATTATGTCTTTTCTTTGAATGCTTTGAGGCAGGGAATTCCATGTTGCTGACAGACAAAACAACACTGACTGATTTCAAAGGGGCAATAAATATATCCATGTGTGATGACTTGTGTGCAGTTCTGGAAAATTTGCAATATACAGTTTAAATACTCTAATTATGTTTCTCAAGGAAGGTGTCAAGAGATTTCTCGGCTCTTCCATTTGCTACAAAGGAATGTAAACAGTGAGGGTAAATTCTCAAAACATTGTGTGAGAGCTGCACATACAAACATCCATTTACAGGCTGGATTATGTGTCTATATTTCCAGAACACTGTATCTGAAAGTTTCCATAGTACTAAATACATACAATTGCCCACCAATTCCATATCCTCTAACTGTCCTGTTTTGACAGAGACACTCCTCATTCAGCCCACTTTTTCAGCTTCTTTTAAAATATCCCAGGTTCTTTCGCCTTCTCCCACTTTGTCTCTTTATCCTCAGCTTACGTCAACTGCTGAAAACTGAGTTCAAAGTGCAAAAGTAGTTTGTACCAAGATTATAGGACAGAGGACAGGAGGAGGCAGAATCTCTCTGAATTGCCAACCCCAGGATTCCAAACCATGGCAGTTAAAATGAATTAGTTACATAGTGTGAGTGGTCTCTTGATCACTGGCCTGTGATGCAGGAAGTGGATAACCATTCTGTCTGCTTGTCCAAATCAGGGAGTCAGGCTCTTAGTACTGATATTAGTATAGGTCAATGTAGAAGCTTCAGTGTGCCTACCAGTTAAGAGCTTTATGTCAGATATCCTTATTCCCTCCTGCAAATTAAGACTGTTCTAGGATCATAGTATTGCACATGGTATTGCAAACTAACATACGATATATTAGATATGTAGATGAGGCTCAACTACCACATGGTTTTTAAGCCTCATCGACATATCTAATGTAGTTCACATGATGGTGGTGGGGTGGCAGGGGTGGAGGTTAGAATGGATCATTCTATGTTAGGTTATGGGGAACAATCCTATTTTTCAGTGCTCCATTGCAAGTAGAGAACTATCACAGCAGGGAAGAAGTTGGCTAAAACTTCTATTCTCCTTATATTTGTATGTTTTGTTATTGCTGTGCACTTTCAGGTTGTTACTTCCATGGATTTTATTTTAGTAAGTAGGAGACCATTCAGTATAGCACTCACATCTGTAATATAGAGTGGTACAGTCTAGTCTACTGCCTCAGGATTCTATGACTTCATTTACCTGTACGTGTCATCTGAGCCTGAGCCTGTTTCATGAAATCTCTGGTTCAAACCACGGTGTTCTGACAAACAGATCTTATGGTGAATCATATGTGATTGTGTTTGGTTCCCATCATCCATTTGATTATGTTACATAATATTACATAATATTATTCAGCGATATACACTGATAGTTGAATTTATTACAGGGTCCAACTGGATTGAAAGGTGAAAAAGGTGACCGTGTAAGTACAATCTAACTGCAAATTCAGTTATATTTTTCTAATGTTACATATGGTCTTTTATGAAAGAGCACACCATGGTCTAATACATTTATTGTTCCATTTATTAAGGGAGATATTGCTTCCCAGAATATGATGCGAGCTGTTGCACGACAAGTCTGTGAACAAATGATAAATGGTAAACAAACACTTCAAAAACACACAACAAAGCCCACATTTCTGTTTAGCATATTGTCATGCATTTGTGGCAGTCAGATGGGTTTTATCCTGCTGATGGGTGGTGGCCTTCTGTTGATGGCAGAAATGTGGACTAATCAAGGCTGTGTTCTGCCCTTCTTTGACCTGTGTTCACTTCACACTCCTCCTTGGTGGTAGCAGTGATGACAAACACAGGCTGTGTTTCACTCTTCTTTCTGCTGCTGACATTTGATGCTCTCCTGCAGTAGCAATAATGCTGCTTGCTAGGGTTGGCTCCTCTTTCTTTCGTCTATGATAGGTGGTCGTCCATGAGAGCAGCAACAGCAGTGGGAACAAATGAAAGCCAGGTTAAAAATAGGGGCTTGATCTGATCCACTGTGGGCTCATTGCCACATGCACACAGTAGGACATTACAGAATTTTATCTTTCCCCTTCCCATGGCATGTGAGCATGTAGAACATTTAGTTCACAAAGTCATTTTGAATGTATGTATGTAACTGCTGTTTTCCCTGCCCATTTTTTCTGCTGTGTTCAAAGAATATAAACTCCAAACCTGATTTAATAGAAGGGGAAGACAGTTCGGCATATTACAGGTTACATACAAGGCTCCCATTCACTGGACTGCCCTAGTATAGTGCTCCTAATAAATTGGATATAACCTGCTGCTGTTTATCATTCTCTCAAGCAAGACCATATTGATAGAATGTTTGGATTGACTAATTGATTGATTTGCATGAGTTATACTGGTTTCAACTCAGGTCAAAAATTCCCTGCTTCCTAACAGTGTTGCTCACTTGTCTTAATCTATAGCTGGATAAAAAATTAACTAGTAATAATCTGGAAAAGTCTTCAGAGACCTGGGGAGAAGGATTTTGATATTTTTTTTAAAGAAAAATCCTTGGATAAAATGGTACTGCGCATGTTTTTTACTTAAGCTGTTTTATCTCCCCAAAGGCCAAATGACCCGATTTAACCAAATGCTTAATCAGATTCCAAATGATTACAATTCAAACCGCAACCAGCCTGGACCACCAGGGCCACCTGGTCCCCCAGGACCTGCTGGAGCAACAGGAGAACCTGGGACCGGAGGCAGGCCGGGATTTCCAGGATCACCAGGCATGCAGGGACCACCTGGAGAAAGAGGTGGGTTGTAATGTTTTCTCTTTTAAAGAAGCAGATGTATTTCATCATTGTCAGTCAGGTGCTGTTAGACAGAGGAATACTTCATTGATGTGTCAGTGTCTACTGTGTCCACACTAAGTGGCTATCACACCAAATTGCATACTTTAAACTGAATTTTACTCAGGAGGGTAAATATGGCCTTCTTTAAGCAGCTGCTTAGACCAGCTAGGGGCAAAATTGAAAAAAAAAATAACTGGAAATGATATATTTCACAAGCATGGACAATTATTTTTCTGGCACAGCTTTCTTACTTTATTGTGGAGCTTAATGCACCCCCCCCCCCAATTTTGTGTGTGTTTTAGGATTACCTGGAGAGAAAGGTGAAAGAGGAACTGGATCACAAGGACCACGAGGGTTGCCTGGGCCACCAGGTGAGTTTTCTGCATCATGAATATAGCACATTACAGACCTCTGTAAGAAAAAAATAGATTAGAAATCACAGCTAATAGACTTTTAAAAAAATGTTTTACCACTTACAGGTTAATAAAAATATCTATCAAATCTTTGAAGTTTGTGGCCAGAATCTTGTTGGGCACATACATAAGCATAGTTATGGTGCTAAACAGTGAATCCTGTCCCAAGCACCCCAATCTCCACTTACAAGGCGGTAGCTGCTGCGATCAATGGGAGTCTCTTCCTCTCATTGATTGGGAAGCAACTAAGTGATGTTCCACCATCTCTTGTAAGTGGTCTCTGGTGTGACAGGCGGAAGAAGGAGCACTGTCACAATTCCTGTTTGTGCTGGAGATCACTTGCACATACGGGTGAGACCATCAGCCAGCTGTTTCTTGATTCATGGGAACAGACTCCTACTATCACAGTGGCTGCTGCCTGGTAAATGGGGACTTGGGGTACTTTCATAGTCCCTTAGTCTCCTCTGAATTACAGGCTACAGAGAGATTGTGAATACAAAACAGTCATGAGAGCGTAATTCTAGGTTAATAATTCTTAACTGCTCAGTAGGATTCCAGCTTGTATTCAGCTGGAGTTCTTATCTTTTCCCTATTTCAGTTCATTAAAAATGTTAGGGTACCCTTTTAAAAATTATAGAGTCAAAATTAGTTTGTATGCAGCTATATCTCTTTCTTAAGTTTTCCATAATATTCATAGCTTAGAAGGGAAGACCATGACAGTTTATTTTGCTGTTACTATAGTTTAATAGTTTACTGATATCATGGGAAGGGCAGTCAGAGTCTTTTTATTTTTGCCTTTAATTTACAAGTTGAAACAATTTTTGTTGTTGTTGTTACAAAACCCGTAAGAAGCTTGCAGCAAATTTTAATTCCACTTGGTTAAAGCTCTATATTTCTGTTAACCATGAATATTACTTGTTCCAAAGAAAACATTATCTCATTTACTTTGATGCTTCAGGATAGCAGAACTAAAGCAGCCCTATACTTTTATTGAAATCTAACATGCTTGTCCAATGTAGATATGCTGCATGATACCCTGGTACCTTACACAGAATGGACGTAAATCACCAGACTCAAATCTTGCCAAATCTGTTTTCTGTGAGCAAAGGCCTTAAAATTAGGGGACAACTAAGGATGAGTTACATCTTGGGTTCCCTGGGTTTTTTTTTCATCGACACCATATGTAGAAACCAAATGGAAACATTTCTTAACCATGTGCCTGAGTAGAGTCTATACTTTAGTTTTGTCAGCCACTTTATGGCCTGCCTCATTTTGAGTTATGTATCTATACTGCCTCCTTTTCTTATTCTAAAATTAGGTCCACAAGGGGAGTCCAGAATGGGCCCACCAGGTGCCACAGGCTCACGGGGCCCACCTGGGCCACCTGGGCGTCCTGGTAATGCGGGTATCAGAGGTCCCCCTGGGCCTCCTGGATATTGTGATTCATCCCAGTGTGCTAGCATTGCTTACAATGGTCAAGGATATCCAGGTAGGTTTTGAGAACTTAATTTTTTGTTGAACACTATATTGAAATGTATGCTCAGTTTGAGTAACTTCATGGAGAAGGATCGTATAGTGGAAATAAACATGATTTGAATTCAGAATTAAACAGCCCAATTGCTCAGTACTCTAAATATTTCTAACTGAGCCAGATCTAGAAATAACCAATTATATTGCTGCTAAAAATTATTTTTATATTATTTATTAGAGTGCCCCAATTTGAAATGTGTTTTTGTTTTAAGCAGAAAGTAGGTTTTTTTTATAAGCAGTTTTCATCTAATATATATAGCACTAGGAGAATGTTAACTTTGCTTTTAGGATTTGAATGACCATTTTTCCTTCTTCTTCTTCTTCTCCTCTTCCTCCTCCTTCCAACTCGCATCAAACTACTTCTTCTGAACAAGGTTGACCACTCATCTAAAGTAAATCATAAAAAAGAACATAGCTGTTTGCCATTTTTCTGTGTGTCCTTCTGATTAATGTTGGGATTATCTATACAAAATTAGTACCTGAAATCTAATTTTCCAAGGCCAAATGTCATTCTGTGATACAGTGCAGACAATGGGGGGTGGGGGGGCAGGGAAAGAGAGTAACATCCCTCAATTTGTGCTGAGATATGATCCAAATTTCTTTTGAGAACAAGCAGTTTCAGACTAGAAGCAAAAATGCTGGACGGCTATGGCCATTGAGGCACAAAACTTAAAAAACTGGGAATGACCTTCAAAAAGCACATGCAATAAAACAAGGGCACCTCTCAAGAAAGGAGTCTAGGCGCTCAGTATTGAGAACCTGTTTGTTTGTGTGCACTGTAGCACCCTATAATCCATAAACATGGTATTGCTGTTGGTTATGTTGTTTGCCACTATCATAATGTGCATGTATGTAAGAATATATATATATATGTGTACACACAAATTGATAGCCTTAAAGCTGATGGATAGAACAAATTTAATTGAACAAATTTATCATGCAGAACTTGCACAAAATTGATAATTAATCTGAATTTTAAAATACACAGAAAATATTATCACAGTGCTACCTTTGTGGGGAGCAGCCTGGTATACATATATAGATATATACATATAATTTAACCCTTGTAGATGGATTTAGACGGATGGAAAAAAATATTTTTGCACAGCTGTTCAACCTTGAAAACTAACATCATCTTTGACCTGTTTCAGGTTCCGGCTAACACATTTTCTAAGTCACCAGTGCTGCTTACAGTTTGAATACAATGAAAATCCTGTTTCTGAGATGTTTGCGCACGTGCTTATTAGGAAGTGAATCAGTATGGATATTTCACCATAGATAATGGTTAAATGAGCAATGTTGGCCACATGAGATGGACAGATTATTTTTTTATATATATAAATATATACTTACTAACAAGAATGCAATAAAGGACGAAGATGTGTTTCATTTGTTAAAGCAAGGGAGATAAACCCAGCCTCCATGTTCTTATTCTTCTCTCCAGCCCCATAACAAAAAGACATCATGAGAAGTCTCAGTGGCAATGGAGGCTTTTAGAACTACTAACTAATGGATGTAACACCATGACAGATTTAACTTTGGTGAAAGAGAACTGACTTAATGTAAATAGTTAACTAATTGTGGCTTGTAAATGATTTGTATGGGATCATGTCCACTAAAATGAGTTAACATCATTACATTGTGCTTTTGCATTAAAGCTTGCTGCTGCTCCTGCTCCTGCCTTTTCCCCAAGTGCTTTCGTAACCTCTTTGAAATCTCTTTAAAACTTTCTCTCTGTTGCTTATTGTTGTTTCCATTCTCATCATCATCATCATCATCTGATCTGATTTAGGACTGGGGCTTTTTTGTATATGTAATCTTACTACAAATGCACAACAAAAACAATTAATTTTGCTTCTGGTTTTCCTGCAGTGCTTGGTGTTCCTCCAGCACCAGCTCAATCTGATATAAGGAACACTGCCAGAAAACAATATTTACTCAGTATTGCCACTGGTGAATACTTTGTGTAGATATCAGCCATGCTTTTTGAAAATATCTTTTTAAAAAGAGAAATGCTAATACTTGAGGTTTCCCATTTTGACAAAACATTCACTAACTTTGTTAATTAGCTTAAAATAAATGCTAATACTAAGAAAACCTATAGCTCGTTGTGTCAAGATCTCACTGAATGAATGGAACAAAGACAGTCATAACTTAATTAATCCCCATTGCCTTTGGTGGAATTCAGTCAATATGTAACATTAACTGGAGTCAAGCTTAAGTAAGGTAGCCTTGGCTTGATAATAATTTTTGTTCTTGGCACTATGTATGTCACACCTAGACTGCTGTTTCCATCCATATTCTTTCCCCTCATTTTATAACTTTACCCTTCCTCCAAATTGACTGAACAATATTTTGAATGATTATTCATTCTGTGTACATTTTGCAAAAAGTCCCTTTGAACCCTGGTTGATGTAGTCCTGAGTGAATATGCATAGGATTTTAGTTCTAATATTTTAATATTATTAAATAGGTTTTGTTTATACTTTGTTTAATGTAAGCTGCTTTGCGGAAACTTTTTGTTTTTTTTCTTGTTTTTAAAGGCAGCATGAAAGTTTCTCTAATGAGTAAGCAAACCGTACATTGATCCCAATCTGAAACTCCACGTGTTCTCTGATGTGCACTTGGAGATCCAGCACAAGTATACCTCTTTCCTCATCTCAAAGACAAAGGCAGCTTCACACAGTTCCCTTTGTTGCAGGGAGAGGTCTTTATGCATATATTAATACCTGCATGAATCATTAGGTTAGGATCATTTACCTGGAAGTTAATAGCAGGTGTTTTTTTTTAAATGGAACTCACTTCCAAGTAAATGCCCTTAGAATGAAAGCCATAGAGATCTTTATCCACCCTGGTATTACTCAAACAAAACAATAGCTTTTAAGAAAAAAAAATCCTGTGGATTCAAAAACATGTCATAACTATAATGTTCAATCGGACGACTATTTTCAACCAGAGCCATACGCACCTGAAAGTGGACCCTATCAGCCTGAAAGTGACCCCTACATAGTACCAGTCGAATCTGAAAGAAGAGATGACGAATATGAGGACTATGGAGCCGATATGCATTCACCGGGATACCCTGATCATATGCGCTGGAAAAGATCATTATCAACAAAAGCAAAAACAAAGCCATAAATGATTGACTTTCTTATTCTCCCATTCACCTGCCCGCCCACGCACCCTCTTTTTGGTTGTTTGTTTTTGTTGTTGCTATTCTTGCATGCGTAGATACATACAGAATTGGTTGGGTGCACCTGTTTCTCCTCCAAAGCTGAAGTTGCACTTGCTTCTTCTGTGGGTATCAAGCTTATGTGGGAATAGCAATAAAAATGTTATCATAGACTTCATTCTCATTCTTGAAATGCTTGTAAAATACTTTAGCTTACAGTGACTGCATAGAACTTTAATGCATTAAAATGATCATGGCTACATTTTCATTAAATAAATATTAAAATGGGAAAAAAGAAAAGAAAACCCTTCTTAGCTGCTATCAGTGTTTTCAAGCCTGGATGCTTCAGCAGTGGAGCTTGCTTTACACTTCCTTTCTCATCAAATGCTTACTTGCAGTTCAGTTGCATTACAAATCTGCATTGTCTAGTGAAACAAGAAACCTTTATTTTCATATGTCCACCTTTTTCTTTCTTTGCTTATAATCTTGCAGGGCACATACTGCTCTTATACATCTCTTTTAACAACCACAACCCTTAAATAATGTAGCTGACATCATTGTATCAACTGGATACAGTTTTTTTAAAAAAAGAAATAGTGGCTTAAATCTCCTTCTTTTAGAGATATTAACATTTATGCCAAATTGCAGTAAATCCTGCAGAGATGAAATTGCATGTTTGTGTTGTATATTTAGTATGATTTCCCTTCCCTCAGAATATAATGTTTCGTAGTTATCAGAAAAAAAAAGCAGTTGGAAATTGTTTGCAAGACTATGGATATAGAATTGCTGCTTTTATATTTTAACTGCAAATTGTGAATTTCACTGCCTTATATTATTTATTTCTGAAACAAAAGAGGCATTTTTCAATAAAACTACTGAAAATTTATGTAGGCTGTGAGTATTATTGCTGGGAACTTTCCAGATTTCAGAGGTTTTATTATCATGGAAAATAAATCATCAGAAACCTTATACTGTTTTCTGAAGAACACTTATATATATAAATCTTGCAGCACGTTGAAGTTTAGAATGCTAAACAATGATTAGTAGATTATCTTAGAGGCTGAGGTCAGCATTAGATTTCAGTCAATAGCTTCCATACCCTGAAGTGTATAGTATTTTATGTCCCTGCTGTATGGAGGCCCCAGCTAGGATAGTGGTTGCCATGTACATTTCCCAAACAATCTGTGAACCAATGAATGTCCTCCATACTACAGCAATGGTTCATCATTTGCAGGGTTGCCACCTTTGTAACCAGGTCTAGCCAGATACTAACCATTAAAAAAAAGCCCATTCTGGGAAAATATGGTGGAAAAATTAAAGTGGTGAGTGGGGGGAAAAGTTTAAGCAGTAGTTCAGTCACAACCTGAAATGAGTTTTTGAAGGATTAGACACATTCACAAGCAGCTCCTTATGAAGCAGTGCTGTATTGACTTCTTCACACAATGCCTTTTCAGTGTCTTGAAACATGAACGTAAAATGATTGAGAATAGGTCTTTCAGTGGCTATTAGCTACAACTGATAAATGGAAACTGACCATTTATCTCTGAATATCTGAAGTTGGATGCCAACAGGAAGGAAGGCTATTTTTCCTCCATGTCTTGTTTGTAAGCCTTTAAAAGACATTGGCTGACCAAGGTCACAAACACAGAATGCTAGGCAAGACAAACATCCCACCCCACCACCAGCCACCCTTAATCCAAGAGGTCTCTGATATTTGTAACCTCTAGCCAGCTAGACTCACAAGAGAATAAATAGCTAAGAAAAATCTAGCTGGCTTCGTTTGAGAACAACAGGCACTCAACTCCTTTCTGCTAGCATTTGAATCACTCTCATGGTTCATTTTTATGGCCACAAGTTCACACTTCCAGGTGAAGAAGTATGATTTTTCCATAAACCAAACATAAGAAGGGGAGCAGACTGAGGAAGATAACCACTTTAACCGGTCTTTTCCCTCCTTCAGCCTCCTTTCTCCCACACCCTTAATTCTGAATGAGTTCTTCAATGGAGCTGAGCAGCAATACAAAGGCACAAGTTTTACCCAAACTGACAGTTGAGGGAGTTTGACACAGAGAAAGGAAAACATGGTAATGTGTGACTTTTAACACAATCATCTTTCACTTCCCCATTGCTGCTACCATCACTTTATCCTCAGAAGTTAGGCTGACAGAGTGAGACATCATGACGTTTTCTTGGGTTTCTTGGCAAGATTTGTTCAGAGGAAGTTTGTCGTTGTCTTCCCCTGAGGCTGAAAAAGTGTGACTTGCCCAAGGTCAAGTGTCTAAAGACACCACTAAGATTCTCGCCAGCGTCTCCTGTGGCTTTCCATGTCTGAACAGGATTCAGATCCTGGTATCCCAGAATCGTAGTCCAAATTCAGACTACTATTTTTTTTCTTTTATTCCACTTTTCTCCCATATAGGACCCAGACTAGCTACAAGTCACTGTGTAGATTTACACATTGATTATTCTGTGTAATTCTTGCTGAGTGGCAAATCTACATAACCGAATCCACAATCAGACTGCACAACTGCAGGCTGCACATCCATACACACTTCCAAATGCAGATCTCCAGGTGCAATGGTACTGTGTGTGCAATTCTACTTCTGCCTACTTGAATTGAATGTGGATGTTCTGCATTGGACAAAAAAGTCCAACCACTTTTATAGGAAAACCTATGCATGTGTAAGATACCAGAAGAATTTGGACCCATGTCTTGTCTATACCAGTCTCCATGCCAGACAGAGAGAAGTTCAGGTAGAAAAGATGAAGTGCTACCAACAACACAGGATTGCTACTCCAAACACCAGCTCTGTCTCAAGTTCCACCTCTTGCTCTATCATATTTAGTACAACATATGGGCCCTTATGGTTATGCTGTGCATTCTTCTGCTCCTCGGCAGAAATAACAATTTGCCATAAAGGAAGTTGAATCAAGGAAAAATCATATGTGTTTAAAAAAACATAGCCATGGGGCATTGGTTCTTAGGGTGTGTGAGCATAACATTTAAGCTTCAAATTCTGGCAAAGTTGCTGTCAAATAATAACACAAATATTAACAAAATTTACATTACACACACCTTCAGCATCACTGCCAGATAAGCATCCTGGCATTTTAAAGGGAGGAAGATAATCAGAGCATGAAGTTAATAAGTACATCAGGCAATTTTAATGAAGTAAACTACCAACACCTGAGGCATTTCACGCCCAAAGTTTTTTTTGGCTTAGTTCATTCATAAATGCATTACAAGAGTACAAAGTAATACTTTCTTATGCAGGGTGGCAATATGGTTGGTTTCGGAGACAATGGTTCCTATTGCCTATTTTGTTCTGTGATGGATCTGGTAAAGAATAAATGAATAATAGAAAACAGGAAGTGTGAGTCATTTCTACTTCCTTTCAGTTATATAACACATCTAAAGTCTCCATGTTTGGGAGAGAGAAAGAAATGATGAGCTGTAATTAATGTTCATGGCCAACACAAGTCTTGTCACTTGTGTTCTTTGAAGAACAGCGAAAACAAATACATCAGGTGACGTCTATAAAACTAAAAGCTAAGTTGCCCCCCCCCCCGGGACACAGGGCCTTTGCAAAAGTGGAAAATCACAAATATCAAAATGCATGTGTGTGTATGTGTGTTGTAAGGGGGCTGGGACATGGTGGGGAGAATGGACACGCAAGGTCCAAACTAGGGCCATTTCCGCGCTAGCCTGTTATAGCGCTATGATTCCACTTTCAACATCCTCTGGAATCCTGGGGTTTGCAGTTTCGGGAGGGGCCAGCTGGCCCCTCCCGAAACTGCAAACCCCAGGATTCCAGAGGATGTTGAAAGTGGAATCATAGCGCTATAACAGGCTAGCGCGGAAATGGCCTAGGTCAGGGAAAGGAGAGGGATGCGGAGGTGAGTTGTCATGGTGGCCCTATACTTCTTCTCTCTCACCCATCTCCTTCCTTGGGTTTCGGGGTGCATTGGTAGAGAGTTTGTGATACTGAGAAATTGGCCTGTGAACCATTCTTAGCTGGCCAAGTGGGTGGTGGAGCAGGAGGACTAGAGACAAGTTGCATGGCCTGACTGGAGCTGTCAAGAGTGAAGGTTCTCATGGAAAAGAAGCTCCTGAGGTGGGAAGGCAGGGATTGGAGAAACTCACAAATAATCAAATCCATGAAAGTGAAACCTGCAGATCTGGAAGGCTGCCTGTACTCTTCATGTGCATCCATGTGTATTATTTTCCATGGAAGGAGCTGATCTGTCAACACAAAGGAGTATGAGTCGAGAATGAGTTTTATCTATCTGATAAAAATGAATAGCAAAACTACTTCTCGAAACTATTTCTCATGCATCCAGAGCTGACTGCTTATATAAACCTAATTGCATCTTATTTAGATGTGCAATTTCCCAAGCTCATTCTTCAACTATCTGGTGGAACCAGAAAACATCCACCTATCCAGAAATATTCCTCTCTTCATCTATCCAATGGAACTTTGAAACATTAAATGTTCAGTGGCCAGCTGGATGGAGGAGTCTTGGAGCTGAGGTCCAGAAAGTAATTTTTCCATGCTCTGAATAGAATAAGTACCTGCAGCCATGATACTGTATTGAGAGACAGCATGCATTTTTGTATTGAAGCCATGAATCTGGGCAGGAGACATGTACCTATGCGACGAGGTTGAACAGCCCTATCCATTTTAAAGAGTGGGAAATCTCTCAGTCTTAATTTTGTTGAATTTTTCCATATCCTTTCCTGTCTTTGCTTCATGCCAGGTTGTGAGATTTTGTGTTTTCATCCTGCACTTAAATTCAACCTATTTTAGTGCGAAAAATATTAGTGCAGATTACTTCATGTCTGCAAGTTCTCCTCACTGAATAAACCATGTTTCTGCATATTTTTGACAAGCTGTTTGCATTTTAAATCATGCACATTTTTTTCTGTGCATCTTATTACTCAAAATGCTCACTAAGCCTTGCAAGTGTGTGAACGGACTTGGAAATGCATGCATTTTCCTGCAACGTGATTTGAGAGGTGAGAAAATGCTACCTTCACAAAGACTATCAAGTCCAATGATTTTTTTTCCATCACCTCCAATGCACTCAATAGATAGTTGATACTCTCTGGTGTAAGAGTGCTGACCAATGGAAGAATGAGGAGCTGCATACATCCAGCCACTCTTTTGCATGCATAGTCCCTGATTCATCCTGTAGCCTGTATTGCTATTACTGGATTGGACAAGAAGATGAATAGGTTTTAGCATTGGTTAGTGCCACTAAGCCATGCACAGGGCTGAAATATTAGCCTCCAGGATTGAATACAGAGTTTCTCTTAGTGTGGCCAAGTGTGTTATGTCTTTACTCAGTTGCACTTGTTTTATCTTGTAGCGATTAAAGCCCCAAATTATAACTGAGATCTTTATGGCAATTGCCAAAATCACACCTTAGCTGAAGGCAATGAAACTAATTCTCTTGCAAATATTAGAAACACACATCTGTGGAACAGGTAAAGCTGTCCAAAAGGAAGGTATCATTTTCACTGTAATGATTAAAGGCCCAACCCAGCAAATGTAACCCACATATGGAAGCAGGTTTTCACATGCAGATCTGCTGTATCAGGGTCAGAATAAGGTGCTGTTCATAAGAAAACAGACCACAGCTCTCCAGTTTGTAAACTGGGAAAAGAAAGGATGCATATCAATTGTAGTGAGCAATCATGTTCATGCTTTACAATTTACATTGTACATTTTCAAATATGCTACTGAGGTTAGTGACTTCTGCACCCAGAATTTTGAAATTCCATTTATAAGACTTATTTCCGCAGGCATATTATCAGTATAAATATCTACATGTACTGGTAGTGTTTGACTGAAAACATGGCCATGTATTTTATAAAATAACTGCATGGGATATATCATAGCTCTATGAAAGCAAACCACGAGAAATGTGTTGAACATGTGCGAACATACATTATCCATCATAGTAATTTAAAAAGACACAGCCAATGACGATAATGAATCTGCAGGGGCAGTAACAGAAGCTTTGGAAGTACAACGTATATTCCTTAAGTAAAAGAAGAAGAAATAGTTTTTATTTATTTCCATTACAATGAGAATCTGGCTAGCTTATGTTTCATTTTTTTTCACTACTAGATGCAGAAGTACATAACAGAGATAGACAGACAAACACAACTGGCGGCAACAGATGAGTTGCCTCATTTTTATAAAGTTGAATGCTTGTTAGTTCTGCACAAATGTAGCCAGCATTGGCAGGTCAAGCACACATTTGTTTCAATGCAGCAAGGACAATTGGTTAGCGAAAATGAGTTTCCACACTTGTATCACTCTTCTGACTTGGGTTATGTGTTCCATAAGGCATGTTATGCTTGTGAATCACCACCACCACTATCCTCGCCACCCATCATGAGCCTCCTCTAAGCTTTAAGATCTTTGGGGAGTCATCTCTCTCTCTGTTCCACCACTTTCACAGGCAAGTTTGGTGGGAAAGTGGAAGAAGGCCTTCTCTGTGGCTGCTTCCACGTTTTGGAACTCCCCAATTCCTAGGGAATTTAGAATGGTTCCGTTACCATCTTTTCAGTAGCAAGTGAAAATGTTTTTATGCCAGCAAGCCTTTGGGAACTGAAGCTTTTAGAAGTGTTTTTTTTAAATGATGCTATGCTGCTCTTATTCTTGTTTTAAGTATTATTTTTAATGTTTTTTTAAAATTCAGTTTGTTTAATACTGGCTGAATCTCAGCTTTTGTTACACTTTTAACCATCTGTGCTTTGAGTCCTCTAGAGGACAAAAGTGGGGTATAAATAAAGATCATCATCATCATCAAAAACAACAACGACATCTTCTGGCGTTTGTAAGCTGCCTTGAGTCCCAGTCTGGACAAAGGGGAGGGGGTATAAGTTTTGATCGCCATAGAGGACCTGGCTGTGTACTATCTATTACCTAAAGGGATCTCTCTATCTGTTATGCTAAACATATTACCACCACTGTA
This sequence comes from Cyclura pinguis, assembly GCA_030412105.1. NCBI lineage: Eukaryota > Metazoa > Chordata > Lepidosauria > Squamata > Iguanidae > Cyclura > Cyclura pinguis. The sequence goes on from CM059599.1 coordinate 129,903,281, forward strand.
ATCTGTTAAAGATGATAGTATGGCCAACATCTGGACTCTGCCCCCAAGTCATCCCTTAGTCCCCAACAATGCTAACACTAAAAATAATTCTGATAATATATTTGCTAACTGAATCTCTCTCTCTCTCTCTCTCTCTCTCTCTCTCTCTCTCTCTCTCTCTCACACACACACACACACACACACACACACACACACAGAGTGTTAGCTGAGGTTCACACGTATGCTTGGCACTTGAGGATCTCTGAATGAGAACCAAGATTTCTATGTATGCCTCATAGAAAATGGGCAGGGCAGAACAACTGATGAATTTTCATCAGAGCAAGTTAAAACTAGTGAAATTACTTCAGGAAAAAAGTACTACGTTTCACCATTTCCTTTTTTATTATTATTAAAAAATTTCCTCCAATTCACCTTACCATGTAGATTTCTACACTCACATTCCTATGTGTTCTGATATCCTTCACCCCTTGTCATATCACTTCTGTTGCTTTCATCATTCGACTCCTTGTATCATAGGAACTATAGATAATGTTTTGTCTATTCCTTAGTAACTCTCGACAGTGCCACTCCTCACTAGCTCTTAACATGCAACTCTGTCAGATTTCCACATACCTGGGTAGCAAAAAGCATATAGGACATTGCCAGAAATAATGCCACCTGAACATGGAAAATACAAACTCTAATGCTGCCTGATCCAGGAGGACATGCACAAATACCACAGTGGCCATGTCCCCATCCTTATTTCCTATCATTACCATAAGGACAAGTGATGTCTGTTGACACCTCTTCCACAATGCTCTGAGGGAAAAAATTCCTTGAAGCCAGCCAGCTTTATGGAGATTTGTCAGCTCTTTGTAAAATGGCAGCAATTACTTCCTGCAGCAAGTGTAGTTTTCAAAGAGCTTACCAGTGGCTTGTTCTGAGTGGATCTTCTGAATGACATGATGGGTAGGTGTATTGTCCAGGGACATGTGCTAAAGCAGGAGAGAAGGGCTGACATGGGCCATTTCCACACTAGACTGTTATAATGCTATTATTGCACTTTCAACCTCATATGGAATCCTGGGGTTTGCAATCTAAGAAGTGGCATTCAGAATTCTCACCTAGAGTGCTCTTTGGCGTCAGTAAACTACAAACCTTTGAAGCCCCTCCCTAAACTGCAAACCCCAGGATTCCATAGGAGGTTGAAAGTGGAATAATAGCACCGTAATAGTCTAGTGCAGAAATGGCCATAGTTCTCCAGAGCACCCACTGTCTTATTCTTCTGGTAGCAGGAGGACATAATTTACCACTGGTCCCACTCCCCTACCCGGAGTGGGAGATACACTTGAAGTCACAGGAATGCTGGCCCTTGAAATTATCTTATATTCAACCACTCCACTGGCCCATGTAGTTCTGATTGAATAGAAGTCTTGGAGGATTCCCAGTTCTACCTGTTGATGTCAACAACTGAGGGTAGGTTCTTCTGCATACAAAGTATACTATCTAGAGCTCAGTCTCTGCAACTTCACCCACATGTGCACCTGTGGTCACATAGGGCAACACTGGTCTGAAGTTGCAAACCAAGCTGTAAATACATATATCCTTATAGCTGTCCCCACGATTGTGGCAGTAACAAACATTACAATGAACAGTTACAGCTGCCGGCTGTATCCACATACAAGTGAGTACGTATGAAATGTCCCTACAAAATCATAGAGCACAAAGTTGGGAACCATGCTTTCATAGTACAACTGAAGTTTACAGCGTTATCCTCACACGACTGCAGTTGTCTCTGAAAAAAAATAATGACTTCGTTTGGTCATACCTATCTCAAGGTCAGGGTTGAAATCCTTGCTCAGCCATGGAAACCCACTGGGTGACTTTGGACAAGTCACAAGGCAAAACCCCATCTGAACAAGTCCTGCCAAGGAAACCCTGTGACAGGATCATCACATGTTGGAAATGACTTGAAGGCACACAGCAACAATAAAGAGGTGCAAAACCAGAGCGGGAAAGTGTGTGGTAATGAGAAGGTAAGTAAAATTGCCCCCTTGGCTTACTTTTCTCACTACTTCTCTTTATGCCAGGAAAAGCTCCACCAGCTGCATTTTTATGTGTTGGGCAGCTGTTAAAAGCAAAAAGAACAAGGCCAAGGAAGAAGGTAGCACTATTAGCGTCAGGCCATCTCTGCAAAGGTTGGCAGATGTTGGACAGGTAAGAAGTTGACAGATGAATTTCCCTGCTGTAGCATCGCTCACTTTCTTTGCAAGACCTAGTAAGAGAATGCGTGTGTGGTGTTTAAATCGTAAAACCAGTCTCAAGCAGAGATCAGAAAAATTAACATTTTTGAATGTCATCTGCCAGAGTCCTCCACCCTCTCGCCATGTGGTTTGAGAATCCTGGGAGCTCTTGTCTTAAAATGCCCTTATATACTTGAATAAAATTATGTTCTTTCCTGTCATAAGCCAACTACTTCAGCTGCAGAAATAGTTATAGCCTAAGGTGGTATTTCTTAAGCTAAGCTTCTTGCTCATGGACAGTGAAGATGATGCCATCAATCATATGAAACATATGATGTAGCAATTTAGTTCCCAGGTGATAGACAACAGTTCCCTGGGGCTTTAGGAATATGGATTCCCTGAGACAACAATGAGAGACTAGTGTAACACTTGGTACTTGGATATAAGGTTGTTCTGTAATTATAGCTTCAGAAACAAAGTCCAAGATTGCTTCAACTTGCTTCTGGGGGATGCATCTAGTAGTTATTCCTTGTACCAGATGGAAGAAAGTCTCTCCCATCCCAATGGTTGATAAGATTTCTTCAGTACATTGTGGTAAGGCATAAAGTTACCACCCTGATCCCTGCCCAGCTATCTATAGAAGTTGGCATTAACCTGTCAGTTGCTCACCTTACCTTACCTTTGCAAACAGTAGTTCAATAAGGTGTGTGTGTGTGTTTATTTATTTGGAAAAGTAATGGTAGTAGAACAGTTCAAGACAAATGGCATTAGATTTGAACAAGAGGCTTATCTGCTGCCATCCCCGGCAGACGGTTGTCTCAATTCAGATGCTTGTTGGAACTTGCTGATCACCTGGAAGATCATTTGCAGGAGTGGAGAAGGATGAGTCTGTAAGACATTCATGCAATGGCAGACAATAGCTGGGACTTCATGAATGTAGCTCCATGCTGGACTCATTCTGTACATGTGCTAAAGTGTGAGCTTTGGTATGCTTGTGTCTTTGCTTCTGAAATAGAGAAGATGCTTTTTTTTAAAAAAAAATTCTAGTTACTTTTGTATCTCATCTTTTCTCCAGTGAGCTCATAATAGCCAGATCGAGGTTATAGACACCTATCCATGTTATCCTCATAACAGCCCAATACTACCCTACAGCTTTCATGGCTCACTGGGGACTTGAATCATGATCTCCTAAATCCTAGCCTAACATTCTAACCATGCTGACTCTGGATAAATAGATAAGACTTGGAGAAAAGGCAGCTGCTGCCCACTTCTTTGTTAACTGTGGACCACTAACTATAGGTCTGTGCCTCACTATATTGGGGTGGAACTTCTGAGGAATGATCCAGCCAAAGTTAAACTTTTATACAACGTAATCCTAAGCATAAAGTTGGCCTTCCACATTTGCAGGTTTGACTTTCATGGATGTGATTATTTGAGAGTTTCTCTAACCTCTGCCACCCAAAATTTAGGCACCTTCCTTCTCTGCACCCCCAATAAGGTCATGCAGCTCTTGAAAAACTTACCTCTGGTCCTCCTCCTCCTCCATTAGCAGCTGCCTGGCCGGCTAAGGATTTCTCAGCACCACAAACCGTTTCCCAATGCCCCCCACACCCAAGGAAGGAGATGGGTGAGAGATATTGAAATAGATGGACTTAGAATAGCGTCACTTCTAAGTTGATAGTTATGAGAGGTTAGAATTAATGATGCATTTCTGACACTTCCAGTTGGTCACAATGTTAAAAGCTGTTGGCCGATGTCCTTGTTTACCACACTTTACCTTCACATACTCTCAGTGTGCTAACTTCTTTGTCAAGTGGGAAATTTCAATATTGTAAGGAACTTCTACTTATGGTGCCAGTTTGTTCCATTTCAAAGTTCTCCTATCAATTCACTTCTGATTGTGTTTTGCATATCCTTTTCCAAGGAGCATAATCTACAGAGAGGTCCAAATGATATGCATTTCTAAAACATCTTGAATCAATTCATCTTTGGCAAACTGAACTCAAAACCCTAATTTCTCTTCTCATTTGTATACACTTCAGTGGCCCTGTGCCTAGTCTTATCCACAAAGCATCGAGATGGGATTGTCTTTATCTTCACGTGATTTAAACAAGCAAACCCAGTTTTTAGAGCATCTACATGGAAAGCCCCCAGTTAAATAACTTGCTCATGAGATAATTCCCATCATGACCACATTTAAAAAATAAAGGGGGGGGGGAGACTTTACTTATTTATAAACTCTTTTGAAAATCTGGACTATTTTTGGCTGTCTGTATATGCACACTAGGCCCCTTTCCCCCAAATACTCAGTGCTTGTGACAAGGCAAAGATTTTTCTTCCATGCGTCAGAAAAAGGTGGGGCTATAAACTTGAGCCATAGTAATGGGAAAGTGTTCAGCTGTTTACTGAAGGGGTTTGCATTCATACTGGTTGATGCTGTAGCTTTCCAACATGTCCCCGGTGGCTTTAGGAATATGTCCTAATCAGAGCTTGGAAACATTAATCAATCTTTCCCTCTCTCTCTCTCTCATATTCTGCCCAGGGAATTATGGAAACTGAAATCCCAAAAGTAACTTTTCTAGGCTGTGTTTCATAAAAGCCATATTCCTTCCAGTAGGATACATCACTGAATGTTCTTCTCCATTTTCTGTATATTTAACTCTGGAGCCTCTCTGCAGTCAGATCTGGATACGGTGATACATGCCTTGATTAGATTCCATTTGGACAATGCACTCTATGTGAGGCTGCCTCCAAAAAGTGCTCAGAAACTTCAGTTGGCCCAAAGAGCTGCTGTCAGGTTGTTAACTGGGGTTGACTACGGGAAGCACACAATTCCCTTGCTGCAACAGCTCCATTGGCTGCTGGTCCATTTCTGGTCACAATTCAGCTCCCTGGTTTTGACCTATAAAGTCCTATATGGCTTGGGTCTAGGTTATTTGAAGGACCATATGTCCCCTTATGAACCCAATAGAAACTTAGGATCATCCAGACAGGCATTTCTCTCTGTCCCGGCACCGTCTCTAGTGTGTTTGGTGGGAACAAGGGAGAAGGCCTTCTCAGTGTCTGTTTCCAGACTTTGGGACTCCCTCCCTAGAGAGGCCAGGATGGTCCTGTCCCTGATGTCCTTTTGACAGTAGGTTAAGACATTTTTGTGCTGGAGGGTTTTTATACGTTGACTGAAGCATTTCCACACAACATTGTTTTAATGCTATTATTCTATTTTCAACATCCTGTGGAATTCTGGGGTTTGTAGTTTACTGAGGCCAAAGAGCTCTCTGGCTGAGAATTCTAAATGCTTCTCCCTAAACTGCAAACCCCAGAATTCCAAAGGATGTTGAAAGTGGAATAATAGCACTATAACAGTGTAATGTGGAAATGATCTGAATGTGGGCTCATGCTGTGCAGATTTGTTTCAAGGTGGCATAGTTTTAATGCATTTTAATATATTTAATATTTTTAATATTAATATTTTTAACATACAATTGTTTTAACTTTACAAATGATTTAAGTATCTTTTAAATTTTGTTCTTTCAAGGATGTTTTAATTTGTTCTGTTTTAGCCACCTTGAGTGTCACCATGAGGAGGGTATAAATAGATAGATAGATAGATAGATAGATAGATAGATAGATAGATAGATAGATAGCCATATCATCTCCTCCACTGGTAAAATGGTGTCTGTTTTAGTTAGGCTGAGAATATAGATATCATATACTATGTCATCAAGCCATCTTAGCATTTAGATAATTTGCAATGGCAAACTGTGCATAGCTTGATACTATCAATTTGGATCATGATTTTGTTTCTAGTGGCTGGGACATCTCTCTTACACAGAAGAAGCTGCTGTGGGTGGAAGGGTAGGTTTACTTTTGCCAATTCTTCCTTCCTTCAGGAGCCCCTTACACCTGCTGAAAATGTGCTCTGGAATTTTATAGAGGACCTCTTGCAGATTCAAGAATGTATTCAGCAAATATGGTTTCTTTCCATGTGGGGCCCTTCCATTCGATCAAAACGCTTCCATGAATAGAGGAAACCTTCCTGTTTGTGGAAGGCCCAGTTTGATTAAGGACTGGATGAAATGTGGCTCTCTACAAATAGCAATCTGTAGAAGCATGGGGAAATATTCCTGCATGGGTATACCATGAGGGCCTAGGTAAATACATTTTAAAAAAGAGAGACTTAAGGTGGCCTACAGGATGAGCCGTAGTGCACATAGGAAGAACTCGTTTGGACCAGAGTGAGCAAAGGCCTAGATAGCCCAGCATTCTGATCACACAGTGGCCAACTAAGTGCCCATAAGAAGCCCACAGTCAGTGGAACTAACACAACTATCATACATTACTGGCATCAAATATTACAAGAGTATATATTTGTGACTGTTCAGTTCCAGCAAGCACTGTCAAATGGCTAAATCCTGCCTTTTGCTAGGGGTAGTCCTGTGGGTCAAAAATAAAGAAGCTAAGGTTAGCAGGATTGCTAACCTAGCGTAAGCACAAGAGATGGTAAATTTTCTTTCCAGCACCAGTTATTCTCTTCTAAGTAGTTTCATGGATGCTGCTGCTGCCCCACCCTTTCCTGGCTTGTCATGATGGCTTCAAGTTACAGTATGCTTTCTCCTTATGAGTAGAACTCTTGGGGGATTTGCTGTGCTTGAAAAGAGGACTGCTGCTCCTGTTCTGAACTGGTATCCACATGTACTGCTGCCTTTGTTCTTGGGGGTCATGGAGGTGATGGTGATGAATCCAGAGTGTTGGAATGGGATCAGTCTCTATGCTGTAGTTCTTCAAACACTGTAGCTCATTGCCACATGTGGTAGTCTCAGGATGGTTACTGGGATCCTCTGAGTCCCCTTAACTTTCACAAACACTAGACCACTGACAGTCTCTTCATCTTAGGTCTCATATATTTCTGGAGTGGTCTTATCAGGAAAGCAGTGGATGTCACACTGACAGACAATCTGGTACCACAGACTGGGTTTGGAGATTTTTCCATACGGACCAACGTGGTTTCCTTTGGTGCTTGTAGTGAGATGTCATTATCTTAATTAAATACAAGAAATATAATAAAATTATGCGACTTTATATGGACAGTATTTTGAGTTGAATGAAGGCACATAAAACCATTCATCTTCCTCTAGTTTCCTGGTGTGTTGCAAAATTCTTGAATCAAAGTTGAGTTTTCTAGCCAATGATGACTCAGTGGAAAAGAAGAAACTGGCCAAATCTTAGTGGGGATGTCACTCAGTTTATTATGCAGTGATTAATTTTTCATCCACTCATCACTCGTCAGGTTTATTTGGCATACACAAACATTGTAAGGATGTCTCTTAAAAAATAAGGCCCCACAATTTCTTTTCTTCATATAGGCAACCTTGTCAGGAAACGCAACATTGAGTCATACTGTCATGAATGACCTTTTCAGCAGTACAAGAGAACTCCAGGCTGTAACCCAATTTGTCAAGTTTTCACAGTCTTGTTCCAAAAAGAGCGTGGAGCATCTCTCAAATCTGGCATTTTTCCAGTCAGGTCAAGCCCTACCCCTTCCATGGTAAGGGTTTGCAAGAGAGGAGAAAAAAGAAAGAAAGACTTGATTGCAGGGATATTCTCTTACTTTATTCCAAGATTCTGCTGTGAGTCATACATTTTTGCTAGGCTCCTACCAAAGCAGTCAGAAGGAATGCTGGGGCTCAAAAGGGAATCCACAGAAAATCCTTCCTTAAAACGAAACACAAACAACTGGATTTAAATTGCTGCTGTTGGATTTAGGTGAGGACACACAGATGTGATATACCTAGAGGTATGCAGCTAGTTGCTGTTCATGATGTTCCAAAGGCAAAGTGATACTTCAGCCAAGAATCTCATTGTGTGGCCTTGGAGAAGACACTGTTTCTTGGCCATCCTACTTTACAACCTTGCTGTTAGGGTAAAATGGAAAAACTGCATGTACTCCATTCTAAATCCCTTGGTAAAATGGAAGGTGACACACGTGATAATGTATGTATTCAAGAAATGTCCTAAATGACCTAAATAAGTTGCATGTGATTTATCCACGGACCCTTTCACACTACACAGTTATAGCCCCATGCTCCTACTTTAACTGCCATAATTTCATCCTGTGGAATCCTGGTATTTATGGTTTAGGGACAGGTATTTAGAATTCTTTCTAGTGTTCCTGTGTCTCTGACCATACTACAAAACCAGGATTCCCTAGGATGTTGGCATGGCTGTTAAAATGAAATCATAGTGTTATAATTGTGAAGGATGAAAGGAATCCAGGACACAGTGTTTCACAGATGTAATGAACAATAACAGTGTGTGTGTTGTTTGTTTGTTTGCCTTTCTTTCCCGCACAAATGAGACTTCAGGTAGCCTACAACAATATCATATCACTGAAACAGAAAATGAACCAAAGTATTACAGAATTGAAAAACATTATTTAAAATACACCAGGAAAAAAAAAACATACCAATCCAATTAAAATAACCAAATGAGGTCAGTTGTCAAAGGCCTACCTAAATAAAAAAGTCTGGAGAGCCAGGAGGAAAAGAATTGACTTAGCCTCCTTCAGTAAGAAGATACAGAGCCTGGGAGCAACCACTGAGAAAGTCTTCAAGTATGTATGCTCTTATTCATAATCTTGGTGCATTTGTTCATCATCACCTCCACAAGTTAGATGTTTCAGGTATGCTAACTCTCACAAAAATCCTGAAACATTATCCCTGTTATCCCCATGTTTCTGGAGGAAGCTGATGCTGAGAGAAAGTCACTTCCTAAATCATCACAATTGGCATCGCTAGTTCTCCATTTCTTAACTGCCTTGTGCTGCAGCTGTTTCTGTCTTGATGTTTTCATTGCTACTACTTCATTTCTCTTGCTTTGTGGTTCAGTTTCTGGCTGACTTGGACTCTCTTTTTTTTGCCTTAGGGATTCTAGCCTGATGCTTCTATTGTTCATTCTTCACATCTTTCATCCATGTGTATACTTCTCCACTTTCATTTGATACTTTCTTTCCTCTTAATTTGAGACATTAAGGGCATGTCAGGCTGAAGTTTGGTCTTGGCAATTCTTTTTTAAAACTTAAAAGCTCAGTGGCATGGTTTTAATAAGTGGTAGAGTTTCAACAAAACATTAAAATATGCTTTTTAAAAAAGTAATCTCCTTGAATTCCCCCAGCAACATGGCCATTCTATTCTGAGAGTTATAGTCTAACGAAGGCAATGTTTCCAAGTGATGAGAATTTATTGTTATATAGTATTACTATTGAATTCATACATCTGGGGGCAAAATCTTGATAGAAGTAAGCACTTTTAAGATCTGCTGATTCCATTGTTAGGAAGTAAAGCATGTCCCTAACTCTTCTATTGAACATTGCTGGCAAAGGTTAATGGGATTATTGGTTCACAGTAGGAATGCAAATTACCAATTTTCCCACTTTTTGAACAATGTTGAGGAAAAGGCATGGGTTTCACTTCCCATAGTGTTGAAACCCTCAGGAATGTTTTTCTCCATAAATGGTGAAAAATTGCACAACTTCCCAGAAAAGCTGCACAATTATTCCCGCAACTTAAAAAAAACCCTACACATTTTCAATAGACTTCAAACAATTTTCCTTGGAACTGAATAACTTTCTGAAGAACAACTGCACAGTTGCAACTCCTCTGGCTAAGACTCAGTTTCTTTTTGTCCTACTTTTTGAGAAAGCAGGAAAAGATAGGCCAGGCCAGGAGAGTACAGACTGGATAGTATCAGGAAATAATAAGTAAAGATATATTATGCAGTATGCATTGCGACAGACCATAATTTGCAGAGGGTTTTTTTTTTTTTTTAAAAGGAAAGATCTGCAGCTCCACCACTGGACTTTAAGAAGTCCTTGCATCTGCAATGAAAGATCATTCCCATTTCCTATAATTTGGCAAGGACAGTTTTTTACCTAATGGAAATGTTGTGTACCTTCCTATTGTCCCTCAATCAAATCACCCCAATGAAATTGCCATATGATAATGATGTAAAGACAAACCAAAAGGACTACAGTGATGCATACATATACAAATGATAATCCATCCCTAATTCTTCTTTCAATCATGGACGTATTTGAGCCTTGGGCATTTCTCCCACACAAACATACAATGGATCATCACACTGCTCTATTACTCATAGACACACAATTGTACATAGGACTGGGCCAAAAATATCACCATCAATACCCTTCACTCTAGTAAAGAAACCCCAAACAATGGACCCTGGGGCTCTAAGCTTAATCTACCATACCTCCTAGGCAGTCAAGGTTGGCAAGATAAAGGGAAATTACTGCATTGTGTAACTTAAGTTATGCAAAATGCAAAGTGAACTGCAATACTATTATTCCTTTAGTTCCAGTGTTTCTGTTATTGTGTGACCCAAGGTGGGGGTAGAATGCTAAGGTATGATATATATATATATATATAAGTCTTCTGGACTCCAAGGCCCTTTCCGCACCATACCTTCTTCCGGCACTGGGGTGCGGGGATCATGCGAGCAGCCTCCGATGAGAGGCTCTCGCATCTGGGGTCCTTCAGCTCCGCACAAGCTGCCTGCTCACATGAGATCCCCGCCTCTTCCTTCCGCTGTGCAGCCTGGGACTTTCCCAGGCTGCGCTAGGGCAGGAAGCTCGACCAGTGTGGCTTCGGAGGCTCCGCACACCAGGTAAGTGCGTGCGGGGCCTGGGAGCAATGCATGATTGTGCACCATTTTCGGCTTCTAGCTGAAAATGAAAAGGTGCACGATCAGCACCTGCCAGCCCCTGGAGCATCGTGCAATTGTGAGTGCATTGTGCAGATCGCTCCTCACAATTGTGTGACGCTCCAGACCCTCTTTAGCACGGAAAATGCCATGCGAAAAGGGCCGAAGTCTGTCATTGCAACTTGATTGGATATCTGTCTTGTCCCATCCACCTCATCAGAAAATTTGCCGTGAGATCCACCTTCCTTGACTTATTGACCATTCTGCAGACTCACTCATGAGACGGGCTGCTAGCTGGGACACTTGCCCAGCCTGTGCTGTTGTGGCAGGTTCTTTTGGGCATAAACTTCTGCCATTTTTGCTTTTCCATTGGCATATTTGCTTTTCAATTAGCATTTTATGACTAGCTGTGCATGGGGTTCTTTGGGCATAAATTTCTGCCATTTCTACAGAGTATTCCTAAATTGTTCTCCCCAAGTTTGTTTGTACTTTGGTTTCTCTTGGCTGCTTTTTGTGCACCTTGCTCCCCCAAGCTCCCTCTGCCTGCCAAGGCTATTGCTCTCCTGCTTATTGACCTTTTTCTGTGCTCTTTGCACAACTTGCTCCTTCCAGCTCCCTCAGCTTCACTGTTCTTTCTCCACTAGATACTCAGGTAGGAATAGGGAACAATCCTTCGTTGCAGGTACAAGAGCTTGTGAAAGCCCAATAGCAAAGCTGCAGACCTTTCTTTTTTTAAGATTCCCTCTTTAAATTACAGAGTGTTGAGATTAATGTACTCTGTGTGTGTGTGTATTGTGTAAGGTATGCTTGTGTGCTGTTGTCTGATGTGTGTGCAGATAACAGGAGAAATTTTCACAGTCATGGTATGCAAACTTGGAGTTTAGCACAGTCCCAGAACTGACTTCTTTTCACGATTGTGTTGTCCAGATACTTATAAAAGTTGCAGAGTTTTAGTTTTTCAAGCTGCACTGATTTGCCAAAGTTGCACTAGGGGTAACTAGGGGTTACCATGTGCACTAGTATGTAAAGCAGCCAAGAACCACTGTCCACGCTTTGCTAAAGGGGGAAAAAAAATCTCCCCTCCCCCCACACCAGTCCATGCATAGATGCTCAGATGCTGTCTGTGCTATCAGCTGAATTTTACTCAGCAGTGGAGAACGAAAGAGCATTCTTTACTACACCACAGAATACCAGTCTAGTTAGGAGCCCCAGAGTAGGTTCTGTAGCATTACAAAAACCTTGCTTCCAACAGAAGGGAACAGCTAGGGAGTCTAGAAAGGAGAGCTGAGAAGCTGTGACTGCTGCCTCACCAACAGCATCTACTGGCTAAGAAGGACACCCCATTTTACTGATGGAGTCCAGCCTGACATCTAGTTAGGTAGACTTTTAGCCCATTCTGTTGAAGTCACCCTCTTTTGCATGGTCTTCAGGGGCACTCTTCTACTATCATCAAGTTTCCCTGATGGTTAATGTTGCCTCCCTACTACAATGACAGATCTCTCACAGTACCCTCTAGAGGTGACTGGTACACCCATCACTGCAGAGGAGGTGAATCCCCTCATGTTTTTACCACTAGTCCTCTTGGAGATGCTCCCACTTGTGCTCTCCTTGAATCTTTGAGGTGAGAAGGTCTAGAACCAGGAGAATTCCCCTTCAGTTCGGAGCAGATGTAGGGCAATCAGCAGTAAAATCAAGCAGGGATTCACTCCAGTCCATCCACCAGCCACCCCTGCTTCCCCTCCAAAACTATTCAATATAATTCCAGATATCATGGAAACTTGTTTCTTAAGAAGCCGTATTTCTTCTTAGGAAACATTCTTCATGATTGCTCTAGGGTGTTGTGGTATATTGATGACCTAGATTTAATGTTCCTCTCTTGTCCTTTCTCTGTACCAGCAAGCTATGCATGCCTTGGTGTGGTTGTTTTATATAATCTTGGGTGCCTGAAGCATACTTCTGTAAGGAAGTACAAATATTTATTCATGGGATTTTTTCCACTTTGATCTTCTGTTTATCCATTTAGGATGGTGTGTTTCATTTTATTTTGGAGTGGGCTGGGGTGCCAGTGCTTCATTGACTCAGATGTAACATTTTAAAAACTGAAGCAGTTACGCAGATAATGACTAAGACTGGAGACTCGGAGCAGACAGAATACTTGTCACATTTGGGAACTTCCTGTTCTGTGGGCAAGGAGGGTGGACAACAGACAACTGTAGGCTGCATGTGCCCCCCTCTCATCCATTTTTGTGCCATTCAGGGCCTCCTTCCAGCATTGTTGGTTGCTAGTGGTGCTGGTCCAGCTGCTGATTTTGCATCCCAAATTGCTTTCCCTTCAGAAGTGCCTTTTTAATAAAAGACTGTATGCAGTACTTATTCACAAGTAAAACTGTACCTCTGGTGGGTTACTTCAAAATGTGGGTGACTCAGGGGTCCACCCACATTTCCAATACTTCTATGCAAAGCTGGAGAATTATTAGCTCAAATTAGGAGTCTTTGAGAGGTGGATAACCTAATAAGATCTTTGACACCAGTGTTTATGGTGTCCCATGCAGGGAAGAACCGGCCAGAGTAAGCAAATTGTGTTTGATTGGAGAATTAACCACACATACCAGATTTCAAACAGTCACACAATCACACAATGATAACTGAAGGAAAAGGGCAGAAAGTTTTAGATAGCAAGATGTAGGGTGAAATTGGTGATATTTACCAATCCAAAAGAATGGTGAAGAAGCAGTGATGTAGCTTAGACTTGCTTCTAAGGACAGTACATAATAAGAAATCAGAGCGGCAGAGTGGCTACCAGCAACTGATGTACTGTGAGCTAGCTGGTTAAAACTGGGGTTTTTATACATGATTTCTGCCTGGAGGGAACAGTGCGAATGGCTCTTCTGCCAAGTAAACTATGGAGTTCACAGAGTGGACAGTGAGGTCCAGAATGAGCTAATGGTTTTAGTGTTAGGTGAGAAAAAGGCTAATTGGTTGCCTGATAGCTCTGTGGTTGTCAGACAGGTTTCAAGGTGAAAAAAAGATTTCTTGGTTGGAAGAAAATGAAATCAGACAATCGGCGGTTTGGTGGGAATCTCCCAGTCGCTGCTGTTCCAAAAAGCAGAGACATTAAGGTTAGCTGCAAGCCTATTATTGCTGGAGTTACCTGGTGACTTCCTGACTATGGCCTGGCTATGCCTAAAGGGGTTTCTAACCAAATTCACAGTGCAAGTGTTCAGCCAGTCTTTTCCTCTTGTCCAGCCTCGTCATAGAGCCATTGCAGGGCATGTTTTATATCAAAGCCAATTAATATATCCTTCCAATTAAATCATATCAAAGTGCATGGATGTACAGCTTGGTAACAAGTGTGTGAATTACTTGTAGCTAATATAAAATGTAGCTTTAAAATTGAAATTTTAAATTTTAAAATTGAAAGGCCCATGTTACAATGCCACTGGCTTTTGCTGGAAAATCAGCAGCAGTGCAGAATAGCTGCTATTTGTTGGCATGACTAATTTCCCTCCAAGATCCATGGAAGTGGCCTACACTGATACAGAGGAACGTGACATAAATGGTAACTCTCATATGCACACAGAAAAGAAAGCAGGACACCCCTACAGTATATACAGACTGAGTCATATCCACACTATTAAAGAAAGAGTTATATTCAAAGAAAGCAAGAAGCAAAAAATGTGAAAAGGATGCAGAGAAAACTTTGTGGTGTGCTTCTCATGATGAGGGCTAGAAACTGCCACGTGCTTGTGGTGACTAAAGAGCAGAACAGTCATTTTAGGGCAGAAGAAGAGGAAAGTTTGGCCTTGGCAAATGGAAAAGAACCTTTATTACATTAAAAATCAATTAAAAGATCTTTGGTTCCCAATTGGGATGAATGTTTTCACTTGAAACCTGTTCTTTGGTGTCTCCTGTTAAAGGTTACAGCTTCTGCAGTGGCTTGTAGTAGTTGGGTGGCAGTTGTCCTCTAAAAAAATGTAACTTTTCCAAACTTTATAATCTCTGTGTTTTTGTACATGTATAAATACATGGATACGGACTTGTGGCATGGAAACAAAGGATATCAAGGAAATCTTTCCTCATATAGTGGTCCCTAAGACGAAATCCAAGATACTATCAGATGTGTCACAACTCCACAACTGAGACCACAAAAACAGCCCCCTGTAACCAGCCCTCCCAGGAACATTCAAGGCTATTTCTTCTCTGAGATCACAGCTCCTGTACTGCAGCGGGGGCAGAGAAGGACTGGCAAAGGGTGCACTGGAAGTGTCCTGGCCTCCAAATTTCCCCACACAAATCTGCTGCAAATCTACACCAGACTTGGAGCAAGCATAGATAAACGATTTTCCATTGAAACTAATAGGATGGAATTCATAAAATATTTGTTGTTGTCATAAAATATACTTGTTTTTAAAAGTCAAGGAGGAAAAACAATGAAAGAAAAATGCCACTCCTCCTTCACAAACCTAGCAAGACTCTGGATTTTTTGAAGCAAGGAAATTCCCTTTCTTTTCTTTTTCTTTTTCTTTTTTTTGCAGGGCGGGGGGAAGGGTGGCTATTGATGCCAGAATTTCCAAGTCAGCAGTGCCACTGGCACATATTGGATAGGGGATTTTGGGAGATGTTGTCCAAAAGTTAATTTCTCCAGCCCCTGGATATTGGACCTCTCTGTTGTTAAGCTGGAATCCTGTTAAGCTGGAATCTTGTAGCTACCGTCCTGGAGGGGAGAGCCCATTGAATTCAAAGCAGAAGTGGCTAATGGCTCCCATGGAAGCAGGGTGGTGAATCCACGTGGGAATTTAGTCTGAACTTTAAAAGAGTTGCCCAAAGTGCCACATCTCAGCCCCTTGAATAGTGCCTTCAACATTCAGACTAAAATCCACAGAATATTTACCAACCCACTGACATGGAAGCCACCAGCTGCCACTGATTCACTTCTGAGCAGCCACGTAAAAGACTGTGCTGTAAATGCAATAGTGCTTTTGATAATGGAGCACAATAATATC
Organism: Cyclura pinguis; assembly: GCA_030412105.1. Lineage (NCBI taxonomy): Eukaryota > Metazoa > Chordata > Lepidosauria > Squamata > Iguanidae > Cyclura > Cyclura pinguis. The sequence continues at coordinate 129,919,221 of CM059599.1, forward strand.
CAGAAAATTGCTTCGAAAGTTAACAGGCTCTGAGTCTTTGAACTTTGAACTGAACAGCATACAGTATGCCACTGTATGTTCATTTTTACAGTGTGACTTATCTTCATGACGATCAACAAAGTCCTTATTTAGGCAGGAAACATATATCTTCAGATATGTAGTTTTGTTTGTTTGGTTGCTCTCCTTCTTTCTGGCTCATCTCAAACGCAAGCACACATTTTTGTGGAGAGTGGAAATGTCAGATGGAAAATTACACTCTGTACTGTAAAGAGTTGCCTTTTGACACATGTTTGGCTCAATGGTGGGCAACCCAACCAGCCAACCAAACAACCAACCAAACAACCAAACAAACAAATAAAAACCCAGCTTTTAATTTTGTGGAACTGTTGGTTTGCCCTGTCTCTTTCATTCAAAGTTCTCAAGCCAGCATGTCCCAAAATGTTGGTTGCTACAATCCCTGCTGCCTTTCCATGCACTCAGTGCAGTATTTTTTTTTTTAAATAGACAACTATGACACATACTTTATTAGAGCTTAGAAAAGCCACTTTTTGGACTGCAGCTGTTGGTGTTCCCCAAGCAACATGGATAGTGGTCATGCTGGCTGGGGATTCAGAGGAGTTTTACTTCAAAAAGTAACTTTCCCATTTTTTTTTATGAACTAGTGTCTGATAGCTGTGAACCTACATTTACCACACTGAACTTTGGCTTTTGGCTTTGGTAGAGGAAGGAAATGGCAAAACCACCTACGGGTATTCCTTGCCTTGGAAAACTAGGGGGTCACCATAAATTGACAGGAAGTTCAAGGGCATATGCACATACACATTAGAATTTGCATGAAGCATTGTGCCTCTGTGTGCAACAAATACTGATCTGCTGTACTCAGCACCTGGTGTGATAGACCTTTAAGTTCTTCCAAATAACTTGCAAAACATTTTAAAAGAATAAATAATTCTCCAGATATCTTTATTACTCTTCTTCCTGCCTAATGCAATGTTTGTGCCTACATGAGTTAGGGGTTTTTTTTGTTTTCTGTTTTGCCTTGTTGACTTCTATTGAATAGAAATATCCGTTCAGCTTTCCTCATGTTTGAACCTGAGTGGACTCTATTTGACTCCTGCTTGAGTCCATGTAGGAAAAATGGAACAAACATCAATTGGATGTCTCCCTTAATTGGTGGAGTAATTTGAGCTCCAGAGAGTTAAACTCTAATTTGCAAACCTATACATTTATATGAACGAGGAAATATCTAATTACTCAGGAAGGTGTCTGAGACAAAGTAAAGATTCTTCCATCAACCATGAATCAAAATTAGTAAAGACCTAAATCCCATTGCTTATTAAACCCACTGAATCGAATAGATTAATTAATTAGTTGACTGCCTGTGTTTTCATTGATCCAATCATTTTGCTCTAGCTGGAATTGGATTTAGGATGCTTAGGTCTGCTGATATAGATGCACATCCTGATGACTATCTGGAATTTTTCTTTTGAAAGAAGAGCCTAGGCTTACAAGTAGAGTCAAAATAAAGTTGTTTTGGTTCATGTTTAATTTACTGTTCTCCACTAATCTGAATGTCATCACAACTAGAAAGAGTCCTGCTTCTTAGCAGGCTGAGCCACCACAGAGTTAAACAAAAAGAGGAAGAACATAGTTGAGGGCTGAATTTGCCATCAACCATCAATAAAGCAACTGGCAGCCCATTGTATTTAAGGAGAAAAGGAGAGGTTATTTTTAGTGATGAACTCCATCTCTCTCTTTTGGTTGCTCTAGATTATTTTGAAACTGTATCTGCTTCAGAATATAATTGGTATAAATCAGCTGTACAATTTCTCTTAACATCTTTTGCTTAGTCTTCTGCCAATCCATTAGGTCCACCATGAGACTTCTTCCTTCTTTTTGTACCAACTCACCAATAAATATGATTGAATGATATGATTTTCTTTACTTCCATAACAACATGAAGCCTTGCATTCTCAAAAATTAATGCAAAAAGTCCCAGGGAGTAGAAAAATAACTGGGACAAACTTCTTCAGTGATGGCTGATGTTCTTTCCTTCTTGTTTGGGAGAATGACAGAACAACAGTTTGTAGTTTGGCATTGTGTCTGGACATGCAGGCCAGAATTTAACACGGTGGAAACAAATTGTTTAAGAATTTCAATCTCAAAATAATTGTGTAAAAGACAAAAATCAGGATGAGGTCTATAGAGGCTCAAATTAATATGACCATCTTTAACAACCACAAATGGTGCATCTGACTTGGAGAGAAGATCTGGATATCAGTTAACTAAGAAAACAAAATACCTAGGAATTATTATAATGAAAAAGAATCAAGAATTATTCGACAACAACTATTTGAAGACATGGAAAGAGATAAAAAAAGTGATATGGAAAAATGGAACAATTTAAATCTATCTCTCCCAGGAAGAATAAATGCTTTTAGCTCATGTTCCTTTTTCAGAATTTACCAATAATAGGAAGAGAGAAGATATTTAAAGAATGGGAAAAGGACCTACAAAAATTCATTTGGCAAGGGAAAAAACCAAGAATAAGATTTAAAATACTTCAGGATGCAAAAGAGAGAGGAGAACTTGACTTACCATCATTGAAAATTTATTATTATGCATGTTGCTTAGACTGGATTAAAGATTGGATTCAATTAGAGAGAACAACTATAAAAGAATTTGAAGAAATAAACAATAGATTCGGATGGCATGGATATTTATGCTTTGATAGATTAACGGTGAACAAAGAGTTTAATAACCATTGCATCCAGAAGACATTGCTAAAGGTTTGACTACAAATAAAGCGGAAATGTTACACAAAACTTCCAATATGGACTTCACCACAAGAAGCGTATAGAATTGCCCCAACAAAACAAGGATATGTACTAACATACCAAAAAATATTGAAATGAGAGAGGGAAAAATCAAGAATGTGCACAGTAGAAGAATTAAAGGCTGAAAGATATGAGTTAAACTGGTTCCCATGGCAAAACTTAAAGAAGGGTTTAAAATGGATCAAAAATTGTATGGATTTGAGAGAAAAGAAAATCAACAAGATTTACTGATGAAGGGAAACCAAAAGAAGAGACTCTCCAAATTTTGTAAACTATTGTTGAAAAGAGAAATGGAACCGGATGTAGTTAAAGATACAGTGGTCAGATGGGCTTGGGAGAGAGCATGGAAAACTGATATAAAATTCACACCAAATTTAAACTTAAGAGAAAATTTTTATAAAATGCTTCATAGATGGTATATGACCCCAGATAGATTACAAAAGATAACTAAAACTGGGAGTGAGAAGTTTTGGAAGTGTGATGAAAAGATTGGATCCTTTTTTCATATGTGGTGGACTTGTAGGAGGGCAAGAAAATTTTGGAAGGGGATACATGATGAAATTCAAAGAATTTGTAATCTGAATTTTGAAATGACGCTGGAGTTTTATTTGTTAAATATGTTACGGCAACACAGGGAGATAGGAAGTCAAGAAGAAAGGGAATGGAAAGGAGTTTTGGATTGGTAAAGACATAAATGTACAAGAAATGAAAGAAACAAACAAATGTAACTGTTTTTTTCTTGTTAATGGAAATGTAATTGTTCTTCTCTTGTGTAAAGGGAAACAAAGTAGATTCAGCTGGAGAATATAAACTTGGAAGTGGGGGGGGAGTGGGATATATCCAATAATTGTGTATATCCACTTGTTGTTGTTTTTTAATTTTTGCAATCAAATCTTTAATAAAAATATTTTTAAAAAATGGTGGAAAAAAAATGGTGCATCTGCAGATTTTTATTCATGGTGTGTTTCCCCACATGGCTGATAAACCCTGAAAATCAAATGAAACAGATTATGTATGTAGTGTGTAGAAAAGTTATTATCAATGAAAGTCTAATATTTGAAAGTTCAGTGTGCTTTTAGCCTTTACAGCCTTACTTTAGAAGAAGGGCCTCACTAATCACTAATCACTAATAATTGAATTCTTTAAGGAGTTAATATCAGATTCTCCAGGCCTACGCTGCTATAGTGCTATTACTCCATTTTCAACATCCTGTGGAATTCTGGGGTTTGTGATTTACTGAGGCCAAAGAGCTTTCTGGCTGAGAATTCCAAATGCCCCTCCCTAAACTGCAAACCCCAGAATTCCATAGGATGCCAAAAGTGGAATAATAGCACTATAACAGTGTAAGTTGGAAAGGCCCTCCAAGAAGACTGCGCCTCCCAATACAGCTCAGCTTTTCACTATCTGTCTGTCAAGGTCAAGGCTACGGCGAAGCAGACGCGGAGGCAGAAGTGGGATTTAATAGCTTTAGTGGTAATAACTCAAAGAGGTTACTTCACCAAATGTCAGCGTAAACAAACAGCAAGTCCCCGGAACGGCAAATGCAACGCAGCTAGGTCCGACTGGAACAAAGAGCCCACAAAACAGGGCGCAGATTCACGGTTGGTAGACGGTTGCTGCCCCGTGCCCAACCCCAACGGCGTCTGACTTAAATAACCAGTTTTAGCCCAGCTGAGGCTGATCAAATGTCCGTTGGCCCAGCTCACAGCTGGAGCCCCTCAAGCCATCGGGGCCGAGTCATCAATCGATTTTCCCATAGTTGCTGAGACCTCCGGACCACCCCCTTCTCCAGTCACCTCTGGAGGAACGTGGGGGGAGGGTCCACTGCAAACTCCAGACTGGAGTCAGAAACACCGACCTCTGCCTCTGGAGCGCAAACATCTGTGGCAGGTGTGGCTCGGGCTCCGCGCCAGGGACCACTGTGGGGTCGCAGGCAGACTCCTCCGTAGGCTCTGAAGGAGACCCCTCTCCCGAGGGCCCCTCCAAGGGATCCTCCCCAGGCTTGGAGTCCAAGTCCGAATTGGGAGCGAGATCTGCCTGGCTCATGACACTGTCTTTAGTGAGTATTAATACCTTTTCTGTTCAATTATGCATTCAGTGAAGAATTCCAACAGCGACTTATTATTTCCAGTGCACCCTCTGTATATGTAGGGGTTCTGTTTCAGAACCCCTCTGAATGCCAAAATTTGTGCATGCTCAGGTCCTATTATCTTCTATGGTGGCAACGTGTGTGTGGATGCTTCAGTGTGTGTGCACTGCCATTTTGGGTATAGGACACAGTGCTTTGTGTGTGCTGGATGTTGCATATGTAGAGGTCACAGGTAAGAGGGCCCATTCAAATTGTAGTTGTGTGACACAGTACTGGAGACCTTAGATATATTTGTAAAATTCATGGTGTTGACTAAAAAAGTCCCATGCACAAAGAAGCAAACAGACACTTGTTACTGCCCAGGCTAGTCCGACCTTTGGGGATATTAAAAGATATCCTCTTGATATCACAATTCGGCTTCACTTCTCTATTCCTCTACATGTGCTTGCGAGGCCGCCGGACAAGCACGTAAACAAGCTCGGCCGTTAATAGCCATAATATTCAAACTACAATACAGGTAGGCCAGAAATAGCTGACTCACTGCTTTAGGAGACCTCCAGGCAAGTACTCTAATTAAGCATGCACGCTACTTACAAAAGAGCCTCTGCCCCACGATGGCAGCTTGATGGGTAAACTATGCAATATCCAAGTACTCTGCGTTTGCATACTGGCTACTCTATTGAGAACCGCTACGATAACTCAATCATTCAGATTCTGACCTTTCGGAGGCTTTGTCTCCAACTCCAAATCTATTGTTTTCCCCCAAGTACGGCATAGCCTGCAGTCACAATTCTCCTTATAAAAACCCTTGATTCCGAAACCTTCCTCAGAACGCTCCCGAGTTTCATCCCGCCTTGCTGCCGCTTTGCTTGGCGAGCCTCCCCTCAGCTCCACGTGCTGAGCTACATCGCACCCCAGCTTCGCTCACTATTGTTCCTGGGCTTCAGGACAGGTGAAGTATCACCCAAACCAGCAATCCCTCTAAGAATCCCTCTATACCACTCCAACCTTTATTTTCTGTAGTTATCTTGTATGAGTGTGTCGCATACACTGTTTTGCTTGTATTTAATAAACATCATTTATTATTTCAACTTCGGCGTTCTCCTTGACTTGACCCGACCCTGTAGACATAGGGTTCAAGATCTCGCTAAGTTACCCTGCCTCTCGTAACGCTAAGCAGTGCTGTGAGCTAATTTCCCCAACTTTAGTTGAGCATGTTTTGGTGTCCCTCCCGGGACCCCCAGTTTACAGGGTAACACACTGCTGCAGAAGTAGAAAATCTCTAGGATCCCAATTTCTAGGACTTTCCTGTTTTCCAGTAAACTTTCAACTCGCACTTCTTCTTCTGCCCCTATCCATTCAAACTGCTAAACTGTTTCCCCTTCTTTTTTCTGCCATAGTGTCTTATATGGAAATGAGTAACCTGTTCCAAGTTGTCACTGGTATTACCTTCCAAAAACTGAAGAGTGGTATCCAGTTATCAAGGGACCATCTTCTGCCATTACTTTCCCATCAATGAAACATCAGCAATTAATCATATTGGCATTTTAGCAGGTGATCACTCTAACAATTGCCCTAACAATATTGTTTATTTCTTTATTTCCTGTATTACTCTCTTCTGGAAGAGGATTTTGCATGCTTAGAATCACTCAGCATACATTTGTTGACTCATTTACACTTTTTAATTGCTCTCCAATAAGAGGAAGCAGATGGCTGACTCATTTTCTCCGTGGTGAATCTTAATATAAATTCAGAAATACTGCAGTTAAGCTTGGCATATTTAATTTTATAGCTTTTCTCTACAATCCAGAGAAGTTAGAGTGTTACAAGGAATGTAATGAATTGTGTTAAATACTGTTACAACTAAAAATGAAATCCTACAGAAAGTGTTATCCTTGAGGAAAACAATGCTTTTATCTTTACTTGTGGAGGGTTTGAAATGTTCTTGATAGTGTAGTTGTGCAAGTCTAATCATTACTACAGACTCAGCACTACAGAGGCAATGTCATGTTGTGGTTTGAGTATCGGACTAGGACTCTGGGAGACCAAATGTCACACAGCCATGGAAACCCCTTGGGTGAACTTGGGCTAGTTACACTCTCTCAGGAGGGTCACATTAAGGTTTTCATAGGCCCTAAGCATTCGTTTATTCTCCACCTCACCTTGATGTACCATTAGGGATGTTTTTGTAGGCCCCTAAAATCCTGCTTTTGCCCTAAAAATAGGCCCTAAAATTTTCATAGGCCCAAGGCACTATATCTAAAGTGCCTAATGGATAAGGTTGCCCTGTCTCTCAGGCTCAGAGTGTAGGAGCATAACAACGAGGAAATAATTAATCAATAGTTTAATAGTAGGCACATTGAATTAGCAAAAAGAGCAACGGGGCCAGGGAAAACAAGAAGAATGCTTGCAGCTGGATGTAGATAACAAAAAAATCAGCTTGTAGAACTTAGAATAATAGGAAGCCAAGTACAGCAATGGTAGATAGTAAAGGAGAAAACTAACTGAGTGGGCTCAACACGTGTGAAAGAGAGGTAGACTTTGTGGGTTGGAGCATCTGGAGTAGGCAAAACTAGGCCAAGGGGAGGGGGAGTGACCACAAGAAATGAACTTTGGTGACCAAGAGCCTCATAAAGCTTCATTTTAATATTAAAAATCACATCCCTAGGGAGTGGTCTGGTATTAAAATTTGGAACTGCCTCTAGGGGCATGCGTAGTGCTTGTATGCTGACATGATAATGTATTCATGACATAATTCCTATACGTATGTATTTGGATTAACCAATAATTAGCATTTCTTGCTTCTGTAATGGATGCTTAGCAGGTATAAAGCTACCTGTGTGTAACCATTTTCTTTGGAGTAGTATATTTTTAGTGCCTGATGCACAACTGCTCCCCTCTTGTACAAGGGAAAATCATTTAATAAATTCTTTACATTTTTTTGCTGCTAAAACACCCTGGTGTGATTTTGTATTAATGCGATAACAAGAGGAAGGCAATGGCAAACCCCTTGTGAACAAATCTTGCCAAGAAAACCTATGAGAGTGTCATCACAGGTCAGAATGCACTTTGAAAGCACATCACAACAACTCCACAGGGAAATAAAATTGTAGAATCTTAAGGCTGCAATGGGCTGCACGGATCATCTCATCCAACCCACTGCCCTGCAGCAATACACAACCAAGGCACTCCTGATGGATGCCCATCCAACCCCTGTTTAAAGATCTCTAAAGAAGAACTTCTTTCTTCCTAAGAATTTCTTAGATGGAATCTCTTTTCTTGTAATTTGAATCCATTGGTTCATATTCTACTTTCTGGAGCAGCAGAAAAGTTCATCCCATCTGCTATGTGCATCTCTTCAGATATTTACATATAGCCATTGTGTCACCTCTCAAAAAGCAACATGTCAGTACTCTTTCACAGAAACACATTGAAGAGCCAAATGTAGAAATACATTGGGAGCCAAAATACCTCTAGTCAATTTTAACACATAATTTAGTTTTAGCATTAAGAAGTCTGCATGTGCTAATGAGTGGCTGTATTTATTCAGTGGTTCTGAAACAGCTGGTTCTGCAAAGGAATATCTATTACCCTGGAGAACGTTTTGAGGCAAACCAGAGGAAAACAACTATATTTCATCAAATTCATGTAGCAAATGGTTGCCAGAAAATTCACAACTAAGGCCCTTTTCGCACGGCATTTCTTAAGCGAAAGGGCCCCTTGAGCAACAAAAAATGGGAGGAGCGGTCTGCATGATGCACTCCCATTTACGCGACTCTCAAGGGCCAGACGCAGAGTGCACACAGATTTTTTCATTTTTGGCTTCAAGTCGAAAATGCTCCGCGCTCACGCATTGGTCCGGCGCCCCAGGCGCACTTACCTGGCGTGCTGTGTGTCGGGAGCCGGGCCGGTTGCGCTTCCTGGGCAGTGCAGGCTGGGAAAGGTCCCAGGCTGCACTGTGAAAGGAAGAGACGGGGCGCTCGCACTAGAGGACGTAGCTGCGGAGGCCAAGCAACACTGAAGCAGCAGGGAAGCGGGAGCGTTCCCTCCAAGGTTTCTCACTCGAGGACCCCAACCCAGTGGCGTTAACAGGTAACATTCGAAAAGGGCCCTTCTCTTACAAAGGAGAAAGTGGTCTTATTCCTTGGTTCATTCCTTGTACTTGTTTCTCTTCAGCTGACATACACTGTGTTTATACCTCACATGCACACTTGCTTGAAATTCTTTTCTCTCACAATGTTTTTCACATTACCCAACAGAAAACAAGCAACATACTTCCTGTATTGTACATTCATCATCACAGTTGTGGCTTGTAGCTTAATAAAATTTGTGTTATTTGCTCAGATATTAAATATAACCATTTCAAATATATTTCTTTCAAGCTGATATTGTCTTTAACTGTCTCTCCACCAAAAATCCCCTAGAAGCTAGATTGTAACTGATTCTTGTTTGGATCCAGATTTTGTCATTTTTACGTTAGAGGCACTGGCTGATATCTGATCTTAGTACTTTAGGATCAAATTTGAATACAATTAAAGATTCAACATGGATCGAAAGACTCCTTGTCCACGGCAGCAACAAAAAGCAAGCAAGCAAAGTCTGGCATCTTGTTAGTGACATATTTAGGTATAAGTTCACCTCATAGCCGTGTAGGACTTATTTTGGTCTTTGCTGAGGCTGATGTTTTCTTCCGTCTTCTGAAATAACCAAAGCCTCCGCCAGTGGACTCACTGTTCAGCACTGCAGGGTCCTCCCTAGCCTCTCCACGGCTCAAGGAGAGCAGGAGCGATCAGGCATGTATCTGGGTATGGCCTCATGGTCATTATGTCATCTACTGAGACTTGTGGAGGACCTGAGTGGATCTCAGCAGATAATGTCATAGGTCTGCACCTGGCTATGGCAACATACCCAGGTACTTCTCTGATTGCCTGTGCTCTCCACCAGCCACAGGATAGGTATTGGTGTGTATGTGCAGTAGCTAAATGGTGAGTCCAGGGGTTTTAAGAGGAGATATGTAACCATACTATGCCCTCCAGGACCTTGACTAAAGAAAGAAATAATCGACACTAAAATCAGTCTTGAATGAAGTCCATTGAAGCCAGCAGATTATTTTAGTCATTAATTAGCCTCATTTCTGTATTTTACAAAAATCCTGTTGATTTCATACCACCAGAGTACAAAAAAATTCCTATATCTCATGTCTTCTAAAAAATATATGGTGGGATTATTAGTGTGTGTGATATTACTGAAATATGAGATCATATTCTATATTAATTAAGAGCCCTGGTGGCGCAGTAGTTAAACGCCGGTACTGCAGCCACAAGGTTGTAAGTTTGATCCTGCCAGGTTCCAGGTTGACTCAGCCTTCCATCCTTCCACAGGTCGGTAAAATGAGTACCCAGCTTGTTGGGGGCAATTAGCTAACACATTGTAAACCACTTAGAGAGCACTTAGCTGATAAGCGGTATAGAAATACGCATGTTATTGCTATTACTTTGTATCTATTCCATTATCAATCTGAATGAGAAAAACACAGTCTAAAAGATTTTATCATACAGAGATCAGAGAGATTCTTCTTTGATAAACAAGGGCTTTGAGTCACCAGTATGCCCATTTGAGGGCTCTGGCGTGGCTCCACGCAACAAAGGAATCTCCTACTTCTTCACTTTCCTCTTCTCTTTCCCAGAACCTGGCAGGGCTTTTGCAGGCTTTGGAGAAAAAACAGCCAACTGGGCGGTGGGGGCAGGGGCTGCTCTCCACTCAACATTACAGTGAAAGATTTTACTCTGGTCAGGTGGAGGGGTATAAATTAAAGCATGCACTAGTTCTCTCAGCAGCTGGGCTTGAACGGCCTACTCCCTCACCTGCCTTCTGCAAATTTCATTCTCATGTTGTTGTTTCTACTGATTGTTGTCACAACTTGGGGCAGTGTAGCATGGGTCAAGATTCCGTTCGGCAAAATGGGAAGGTCTACAGCCCTCTTTATTCTTCTATGGATGTCCTCATAAGGGACCTTGGGGGTACAGCTGTGGAGTCAAGTCTAGTTCAGAGGCCAAGGACTTATCTAACTCCCAGGTGGCAGGCAACCACACCAAGGTTGTGCACTCATTGGGGTTCCAATCCATCACTCCAAGAGCATCTTTGCTGATGGGTTGATGGTGGGTGCGGCTTATCATATAATGGATGGGTATTTGGTTCCTAGATCTGTGCCTCATGCCATGCCAACACTTTCTCAGCTGTATCAATTACATTTGTGGCCATTTTCTCTCCAGCTGTGATTGTGTGCGTGTTTTGTGTCTCCCTGCACTGCCCATAATTTCATCTCTATGCTAGGCCCACAAAAAATTGCACCATTTTATGAAGCCCATGTGACCAGTCTTGCCCACTGGTATCATTCAGTGGCGCATGGTGGAGGGTCAGCAAAGCTGGAATCTGACCTGGACTAAGCCAAGCTACTTCTACACCACTGTTTTAAGTGGTCTTTAGAGAAATTACCATTGGAAGGGCCTAAAAGGAAAGGGAAGTATGACACAATGCTACTTTTGCAGGATAACACACAGCCCCAGCTCTTTGATTGCTTCTTAGCAGCCCTCATTCTGGGCTATACCAGCACCCTTTCTTTCATTCAGTCTTGATCATAGAATTCCTTAATATGGTCTTGTTAATAGACTAATGTGGGATGGGGGTGGGAAAGTCACTCATGGAAGTTTGATCTTTTAAAATCCAACAATATTTTTGAATACCAAGTGACTCAGAAATACAAGTGAAAGAAAAGAGAAAGCCGTGTTCATGGATTGGTTCTGGTGTAATTATAGCCCTACAGGAATTCCAGCAGTGCTTTTATTAACTAATAACTACCATTGACGATGTGCGTTGCAGTGTTCAAATAGAAAAGCAGTTATTAGTGGTGGAAGAGAGCTGTGTGGTTGCTGCTTCCATGACTATTACACGGGGGCTAGAACTGGAGGGGTGGAAAACAGGATTCATAGAAAGCGTTTCCTTAACCATCCTATATCATTATCATCTGTGGTATTTAGTGCCTAGTCACTCCTATAATTTTAATATATGTATATGGAAATGGGAAGGAACAAACTCTGAGAGTAATTTCCTTCCATCAGTATTGTATATGCATACTGTATATACATCAAAGGCCTTCATTGTGGCAGCTGTGGAATTCTCTCCCACACAAGGCTAGGATGCCCTCCTCTTTGCTCTTTTTTCGCTAGCAACACTATAGATCTATCCTCTGGGAAGAAGAAAGGTATCACACGGCAAATGAATTATTCATTTACGTATATTCGTTTGTCCACTTTCAAGTGGCTTAATGGAATTTGGCTAATATGAGCAGTCAAGTGGCTTATATGTTTTAAGAAGAAAAAAATGAAAAATGAAAAAGTGAGCAAGTTCAAAGCAAGAAAAAAGGAACAGATTCTTTTTGAGGACTGCAAAAAGGTTATTTGTTGGTGAACGGGCCAATAGGGTAATAAGGCTGGATGTAGAAGGGCTGGGAATGAACAGTTTTGCCATTTCTGCACTACGGCCCATTCTGGCATGGAGATACTTTGAAGCCGGTCTGCAATGTGTGCTACCGCAAGGTGTCATTGTGGTCCTGCTCCTGTCACATCCCCAGCCATCACGATCATATGTTATATTATTACCGTAAAAAAACCAGGTAACAGGCCCCTTTCGCATGATGATCACATTGGCTGGGGCCACGCGGTAAGGGTGGAAGCACTATCAAGGTGCTTCCTTCCTCCGTGGAGCACACGAAGAGGCCGACTGCACTGCGGAAAGAAGGAGCATAATCCTGAATGCTACCATCTGCTGGCAGCTGGCTGGGTGAGGAGAGGAGCATTTGGGACATGCTGTCATTCCAGCAAAGGAACAGCTGGGATGACACCGGGATATCGCAGGATGCAGGTAGGATGTGGAAACGGCTTATATAAAAAAGATCAAAGGAGACAAAAATGGCCATTCAATTTTTTTGTTTCCTAATAACAAGGAAATGGTCCCATTGTCCCAAAATGTGATAGTGTTTTTCCAGGCACCACACTTTTCAGCAAAAGAACCATCACTTTGCCTCCCCCCCCCCAATCGCCCAGTAACTTGTTACAAGAAACACAATTCTTTCTATTCTGCCTAGGTCACAACTTTTGCATGACATTATGTTTTCTTGACAATGAACTTCCTAATCCTCAGGGTTGGTGAAAGACATTTTCTTGATCATGATAAATAACAAGATGGCACCTCTTCTCAAACCACAGGCATGCACAAAGGCGAGTTGAGTCTTTCCTCAGCAGTGATGATGGGACCACCTCTTTTATCTGAAGGCAGCAGAATAGCTCAGGGTGTGCTGAGTAGGCCACTTCACACATAATTCTCTCTTCCAACATTTTGCAGCTATCTCAAAATATCTGCCACTTGAAGTGGTCTCCTCTCTCTGCTGGATGATAAGGAATATCCATCCAGGTAATTTGTCAAAAATTAACATTGGTAGTTTGCAAAATTTCCAAAGTTTGGCCAATGCCTTGTTAACACTATTTAGGTGGCACCTTGAAGTTTTTCAGTGCCTGTGAAACACATTTAGAATGAACCATTCTTCTAATAGCATGGATAAAATAGAAGTTTGAAGAATATGCCTTGTTCAAGTCAGAAGTTCTAGAGCATTTGAAGTGAAATCTTCCCAGGAAAATATTGGCAGATTTGTGGCAAAAATAATTAATGGTGGTCTGAACTTTTCTGTCCTTTTGTTGTTTCCTTCCTGCTCTTTGCTTGTCTATACCAGGATATATATATCTGAAGAAGAGCTGGTACATTAGGGATGGGTACCTACCTTATAGTTGTTACAGAATCTACTATAATTGAAGAGTAGAAGAAATAAAGTGAAGGCATCACAAGCTGGCTCCAGCTGTTGCCAGTTCCTTTGTAGTTCCTGGCAGCAATTCCTGCATCATCTGCTATACTGTACTTGGCATTCAATCTCCTTCAGAAGAGTCTACAGACCAACAGTGTCTACTAATGATGTCTCAGAAGTGACAATCTGGGACCATGAATACAAAAAGAAAACAAAGCAAAAAACAATATGCATATATCTATATCTATCTGTCTATTTATGTATCTATCTGGTAGAAATGCAAAGCTGGCAAAAGTCTCGAACAGGGTAAAGGATCCCCTGGTTCTTCAGATGTTTTGAACTTCAGTGTCCAGAAGCTCTGCCCAACAGAGTGAACGGTCATTCGTTGTGAGAGCTGTAGTCCAAAAATAACAAAACAGCGTATCAATCTGATTTTGAGGACTGTCTATGTTAACCTAGATCTGGGAGATTACCTTACACTGCATATCTTGCTAACCATTCCCAGGAAATGTTTGTTCATTCCCCATTCTTCAACATCATGGAAAATTCCTGAAAAACCATGAGGTCTTTTGATCTTTTTCACATTCATGCTTCCAGCTGTAGAGGAAACATGTTGTGTTAGAATTTCTCTACTGCCCCCTTATCCTGCTTAGGCATTCTTCCACTGTAATTCTATCTTTCAGTAACCCAAAGTGTAATCTACTCATAGTTATCAGAATGTATTGGGTGACTTTAATACTGTATGGAGCAATGATATTCTACAAAACACATAGATATCCACATCTTGCATATTTAAATTTGGATATCTTTCTTTCCATTTGCAGTTCTATTTTCACAATAGATCTTATCTTTTTGGATAAATAAAATTATGCATAATGCATCATTCTCCCCAGACCTCTAGTGGTTAACCTACATTCGACTATTTTCCATAAATATTTCAATGTATGTGTATGAAACATGATAATGTGTATGAAACATGATATGACCATTGGTAAGCCATGGCCTCACATTCTACAGTGTCTTTTTGTCAGTATCTTTGTCTTGCAAAAAGTTTTAGGGAGGAATAGAAAGAAGGGAGAAATAGAAGGCAAGGAGAATACTGAGGGCCTTTCCACACCCTACCTTTTCCCACAGTTGTCCAGTGGGGATCCCGGCAGTGGATCTGCTGAGAGGGGAGCATGACAGGAGTGTTCCCCTCTGCACCAGCTGGTTTCTTGCAGAAGGCAGCGTGATGGCCACACTTCTTCCTTCTGCAGTGCAGCCAGGTACTTTCCAGGCTGTACTGGGGCAGGAAGTGCAGCCACTGTGCTTCTGCAGCTTCTGCAGAACAGGTAAATCCAGGATGGGGGTGCAATCACGTGTCATTGACGGGGAAAACTCATCAATGATTTAGTCTGCAATCGCACTGCCTGGGGACAGGAGAAGGATGGGATTTCCACGACGTCATGCAGAAGTGTCGTCATGGTCCCGTCCTTCTCCTGCCTCCATTGCAAGATGGGAGAGTGCTGTGGAAAGGGCCCCAGAATCACTGGTCCTTTCACTGCCAGTGACACTCATTGCAGAAAAGAATACCAGCAGGTTCTATAGCTAGCCATAAGCCAACGTCTCTCTTCTAAGAGTGCAGCTATGATGGTGCAAAGCTATGTCTTTTTGCTTTGATCTTTTTGCAGTTAACTTGCTATAGTTATTGCTATAGTTCTTGGAAGGAACTGAAATGAGCTTACATGCGCTTGTGACATAGTAAGATTTTCAATTCATTCTACTTAACAGAATGGCAATCATGTAAAAATAAGAGCAATTGCTCGAACAGTTTCTAATGAGGTAGCCCTATTAATCCGTTACAGCAAAAACAATACAGACTGTTGCAGTGAGTTGAAGACTAACAAATTTAATAACAGTATGAGCATAGGTAGACCCAGGTCACTTCATCCTACACATATACGCAGACTCTGAGGTCAGAGGGAATGTAAATGCATAAAGAACAGACAGTATTAAATTCCCCAGCAGTTGAAATCTAAAAATAGTAGATCTGTGTTAACACATACATCTTGGCTTTGGTAAACTGAGAAACAAACAAACCTTTGATCTATGTGACAGGAAGCAGATTTGAACTTCTTGATAAATTCTTTGATTGTTTTGTCTGATAACTTTCTGGTTAGTTATGAAGAGAAGTCTCGATGTGGAAAAGGGGCCATTGCTTTTCTTACTATGGGTAGTAATAGTTTCTTAAGTGTTTTTTTAAATAGGAGAACTCTAATATAAGGTCCAAAATATCTGAGATTCCTGTATCTTATAAAAATGCCGTATGTGGAAAAAGAGAGGCAAAATTAAAGTTTTAATGAAAAATGTATAATCTCTTATCTATAATTATATGTTACTGGTTTCTCTTTACTATAAAACTATAAAGCCATCCAACGTATTTGTTTATTGCCTTGACAGTTTTAAATGATCTAGGTGCATTTATTGCTTCTTTCTAATGCTCTTGTTCTTATCTATGGCTTAAAAGGTGATGCTTACAGTTATTCTTTTCTGGGTGATCAGGTTTGTTCATCTCATCAGAACTTTGAAAATTTACTTTTTAAGACTATAACTCCTAGAATTTCCTTCTTGTTGTGTGCCTTCAAGCTGTTTCTCACTTATAGCAACCCTAGGAAGTCCTATCATGGGGTTTTCTTGGCAGACTTTGTTCAGAGGCAGTTTGCCCTTGTCTTCCAATGAAACTGAGAGAGTGTGACTTGCCCATGGTCACCCAGCGGGATTCAAACCCTGGTTCCCAGAGTTGTAGCCTGATATCCAAACCACTACACCATGCTGACTCTCTAACCATTACGTTCCCTAACCACTGGGAATCCTGACAGTTGCAATACTCAAAAGTAATTTTTGCAAGTTCGGCATTTCACTGCTCAGAAATGTAAAAAGGCGAATGGACTCCAAAATGCAAATTGTTATTTTGAAGTACTGTATATAGATTCTAATTCAGTGAACACGAGTTCAGTAAATGTCCTGGTAGGGAAAAAAAACGGTTTCATTCAGGAAAAGAAATTCTTTCCAAGAGTGAAGGAGAACTCTTTCAAATGACTGAAATGGCAAATAGGCAAGTGTATAACTCATTTAATCAATCCCGTGTGTTCACTGTCTCAGCTTTTACAGGATTTTGCTACTAATGGAGAAAAATGGTCAGCAGGAAATCATGGCATGCTGCACAAAGTCAGCGAAGTTAAGGAGAGGAAGAGGTGAAAGTTCTCTTCCTCTGAGATTTGGCTTCCCAATTTCATAAGTCAACAATAACATTCTGGACTCTATTTTTCCAAGAGTTTCTGTTTCTTCTGGATGACCTATTTGTGTATTGGGCACGTAAGCCAAACACACACATTAGTACAGGTAATTTAAAAACGATTGTCCAGCCAGAGGCACAAGGTAATAGACAAATGAGAGGCAATGCTTTGAAGTAGAAGGGACTTTTACCATATTCACTGTAACCAAAATGAAGTGCCAGGTCAAACTCAGGACTTTACAAAAAGCTGTTCTCCCTCATACAGTTGACCCAGTTTAATATGCAACACTTTGAGCATTGTCATAATTATATATTTTAATGAAGACAGACAGACAGTTATCAGTTTGCTAGAGTCAACTAGAGTCAAATTTCATGCAGCATCACACACCAGGATCTTTATAAATAATAATATATACATAAGGAGTAATTATATTCTGTGGCCTTCCAACCAGACTCACAAAATCCGCTGATTTATATAGTTTCCTAAAAGAAGAGGATTATTGTGGTAACATTCACTCAGCAAAAATGTTACATATACTTTCCATGTGCTAATGAACATTCTCATTCTTTTTTTTTAAACCACAAAGTATTTCCTCTTGTTTCTTTGTATTCAGCGGAAAAGTGCCCATCTTGTTTACATTCATTCCCAAAGAGGCACATTGGTGTGGGAGATAAAAATATACTTTACAGTAATAAAACTTGGGATTTGCATTGTAGAGTTTATTGATTTACTATGGCCCACATCCAATTACTAGCCCTCCCCACACTGAGCTTATCCTATAATTTGGCAGAGACAGTTCCAATTTATCCTGTATTGTCCTACTTTTTCATCTGTTCTTAAAATGTCCCAGTGTCTTTCTCCTCTTCTCTCCTTTTGGCATCCTTTTTCCCTCCATGCCACAACCCAGACAGCAGTGGGTAGGTAGTTACCCTGTAAATGGCCACAGAGATGGTCTTTCCCTCCTACTGCACACTATTAACTTGGTTTTGCAAGGCTTATTTTGCATTTGGCTGACTGACATTAATTCATCATATCTGGCAACCTTTGAAGAACGGTAAATGACATCCCTAAAATACCTCTTCAGAATCCTCTTTTTGGGAGAGATAGCCACCCTAACTGGCCTTTAAAGCTATCCATCTTGGAGCCCAGAACAGGAGGTTATCTGAGGCTTCCTGCAGAAGCATCAACCTATTGAATGCTGACCAGTGAAGGTGAGGGGAATTCACAGAGCCCATTTCTGTTTGCCTTCAAGGCAGGTAGGTAAAGATAAATATGGTACAGAAAAACCTCTGAACCAGACTTGAACCATGGGATGTGTGCCACCCAGTACTGAGACAACACAAAGTAGAAATCCATTCATTGTACAGCATTGGCTTTCTTGTACAGTATTGGCTTTCTCATGGTGGCCTCATATTTATTAGTTAAATAAAGAAGTGACCTGTTTCACCCCATCCCTTGTCTTGAATATTCTTTCCAAAGTATGGGGGCAATAATTTTGCGGTCTCTCAGACTGGCAGGGGTTATCCAGAGGATCAGGTAGAGGTCTTTAGATCTTCTAGTGCATTAACTTTTAACTGAAAATGCCAGACATATTAAGAGAGATTGTGATAGCTGCATGTTCCCTATTCTCAGAGGAAGGCTACAGCAATAGAGGAGAGAAGTAGTTGGTCACTGTCAATGACACAGCTACCTCCACCAGCTTTGCCCTATCCCTCAGTTGAAGTGTGGGTGGAGGAAGGTGCTTCTTGAGGTGTCTCCAGGAGGAAGAAGACATTTTGGCTGCCATAAAAACAGATTTTGAGTGTGCTATCTCATTTAGTCCTGTAAAAGGAGAACTGAGAAGCATAATGCACTGAAGGCACCAGATCCCATCTGATCTTGGAAGCTAAGCAGAATCAGGCCTAGGTGGTACTTAGATGGGAGACTGGCAAGGAATACTAGCTGCTGTAGGTCAGTGCTACTCAGTGTGATAGTCCCTAGATCGGTGCTATTCCCTGAGCAGCTGGCTTCCAATCCCAGGAGAGTTTCAAAGAAAAGGAAAGAAAGAAAGAAAGAAAGAAAGAAAGAAAGAAAGAAAGAAAGAAAGAAAGAAAGAAAGAATTGTATTCAATGGGAACAAATATAGTACTGGTCCCTGGCACACTGGAAAAAATAATTGTTGGTCTTCTACATCAGATAACCCAAGAAGCACTCCCGTAAGCTTTATTTCAGGGGAAGGAAGTAATAAAAGATTTCTAAGCATCCCTTGCCTGAGCAAGTCCTATGAAATTCATGGGGTCACCATGAGTCAACAGGTGACTTGAAGGCCCTTTCTGCAGGAGGCCTGCATCCCAGCATGGGCATGTGAGAAGACTGGGACTGTGATGATGCTTCCACAAGATGTCGTCATGGTCCTGTCCTTCTTGCGTCGCCAGCTGGTGCAATAATGGGGTTAATCATTGATGGGTTTTCCCCATCAATGACCCCCAATTGTCATCGCCTGTTTGCATGCAGTTCCCTGATTATGCCAGCTCCCATGGTCAATCTGGGAGCCTAATACATGGATGCATGCATGAGCCCAGTGCCAACCAATCAGAAGAAAGACCCTGGAAAAGGGTAACCAATCAGGTGCCATGGGGCAGAGAAAGGGTGGGGAGAAGGCATCACCACTGATGCCTTAATGCAGAAGGAGCAGTGGTGTTAATGCTGCTACCTCTCTTCCACCGAGGGATGTGTGTAGGAAGAAGCTGTGGAAAACCACTCCCCCGTGACTGGTGATGCTGGGATCAGAATGTAGCATCGCGCCATCAGGGCAAACTGCAGAAAGGGACAAAGACTACTTTGAGAATGTTGCTGTAATGAGGAGGAGGGGTATGATATTCCACACAATGGATGCAGAGAGAAGTAATCTCAGCGGATTTTGATAACTCCCTTTATGTGGTCTAATTTTTGCTGGTGTTTTACTTAGATAGATTTTAATGTCTCTGTAGAGTTCTGCTGGCATTAATAAAAACTTCTGAAATGAGACATTGAGATAGTATTGAAAAGTTTATCTTAAATTTAAAATGTATTGAATCTTCACATTGTTAATTGCTGCTGATTGATTCAATCCTGTTGGTTAGTCTCAAGTAAAAGAGATCCATTCAATCAATTGCTGAATGGTCAATCAACATGTAAGTAAGTCCGATTGATTCAAAGACTGTATTCTAATTGGGATTAGCAATAGGATTTAGGCCATGGAAAATGTATGATGAATAATTTAAAATGGAACACAATATTCTTTGTGGAAAGATAACATACAAATTAAGTTCCAATCTAATCTAATCAGATATAAGCCCATGCATACACAGACTTCTGTTATGCCTTCAGGTGTGTGTGGCTATTTTCTTCTATGGGAATAAGTATGTTTGTTCACTAGACTATGGAGTTAACATTTAGCGACACAAGTTGGGTTTTAAATTTATTTGTTTATTATATTTATTTCCATCCTCTTTTTCTCATAGAATTGGAACTCAAGGTGGTTTACAGGTAAAAACATACAAAACGTGAACAATAAAACAGAATTGAACTAGTCATATTTCAAATATTTAGTTAAAAGAATAACATGCAAGCAAAAAGATTTAAAAGCTATTTAAAACAGTACTTTTTAAAACAATACATCACTCTGTAGCCTGCTTTTTAAAACTGTTTGTATTAAAAGCCTGTTGGAATAAAAAGTTTCTTTCCTGCTGATGGAAGGACAGGAAATAGGGGGCCTATCTGGGAGGGGAGTTCCAGAGTCTAGGGGCAGCCATCAAGAAGACCCTCTCTGGCATGCCCACTAACCATGCTTGGGAAGGTGGCAGAACTGAGAGAAGGGCTTCACCTGATAATCTCAGGGTCCAAGCAAGCACATACAGGGAGATATAGTCTGTCAGATAGCCTGGACCTTGGCCCTGTAGTGCTTTATAGGTCATAACCAGCCCTTTAAATTTAATGAACCATTTGTTTTGTTGCAGTAGCAACTGAACATCCTGATCCATGGGAATTAATTGCTCCAAAAAAATATTTGGATTTGTTTGGCTTCAAACCCTGCTTTCTGCAACCAAACCATGGTTCTTTGTCAGCAAAGAATTGTTCCCACATGTTATTATGGAAACAAGGTCCTTGTTCAAAGACAGCATGACTGTTCCATAGAAGCATAAGAGATCATCAAAGACAGATATTGCCATATACTTGGCTTAACGCTGCCAATATACTGCCACTTCAATGGAGGTCTTTTCTCTCTCTCTCTTTTTCTCTTTCTCTTTAGCCTTGTTTTCTCCACCCACCCACCCACCCCTGCATGCTTTGGTCTCCCATATTCATGCATTGGAGAATATTCTGAAGAAATAAAACAGAGAGCGTACAAATTGAGAACAAAATGGGAAAGATTTAGTCAAATACTTTTTCTATGACAGACAGGTTGTTCTGGATTATGCACAAAGGAAATTCATTGAGAACACCTGGTCTTGTCAAAACACATGTGGTCGAAAAAGGGAATGAATGTAGACACACCATGTAAGGGTAAGCCATAGTGGGCAAATTCTGGGGCTCATTTGAGGAACAAAGGGACTTTGATGAAGATATAAGGTATGTACATGTATTGAGGAGGTGGGTATAGGACGAGGGGACATTCTGCTATAGTTACAAATGAATTATAGGTAGGATAATGGATGTAGTTACACATCTGAATGGGCAAATGAGATGGAAACACAGCAGTCTCCAATGTTTAGTTTGGATCAATGTAGCCTGTTTATTTTCTCCCTTTAGGTGTAAATTTGATAATTATTTTTTAAAGTTAAGCCTATTTTCATCAGTGAGATTTCAGTTCTTTGGGGCTATTTTTATGCAGAGCTTGGCTATTTATGCTTTTTACTTTTTTTGGACTGAATCTCTTAGAATCTGCCAAACAGCATGGCTGTGGCTATGCTAGCAGGTAGTATTCTGGGAACTATAGTCTAAAATTTATTCTTGCCAAGCTCTGTATTTATATTATGATCTGACAGCAGTCCAAGTGAAGCAGAAACCAAAGAGATCTCTTTAAATGCAGACAGGCATTCAAACTAATGCCGGTCTTACATATTTTTAATTTTGTCATTTTTCTTCCTCTCTTGCCTCATTCACCTACATATCTGGCATTCATACATTTATCTATGGAAGAATATCTAGGGAAAAGAAAGCAAGGGTTATACTTGGCACCCAGAACAAATCCAGAATAATTGGAATGAGAAAGGTTAAGTCAGCTGGTTTCTCTAAAAGAAAGGGATTGGCTGAGATCCTGAAAGTGACATAAGCAGATCCCATTTACACCTCTGCATGTACATATTTTTTTCATTGCATAGGTTGTAATTCTCTTTCTTCATGCAACTCTCAGATGCCCTGATCACCTATCTTCCTTCTGTGACACCGCCTCCTTCTACAAACCTATAGTAGAGAATGGGGAATAGCTGAGGAAATGATACATAATTATAGCCAGACACACAATAATGAAGGCATCTTCAAGACCCTCTTGGAAGTCTTTTGGAGGTCCTGGCAAGTAATGTTGTTGTGCGTCTGGCTACAGTCAGGTACCCAGACACTTTTTAGCTATTTCTTGCTCTCCACTGGCCATTGCATGGACATAGAAGGGGTGGGCAAGCAGAAGATGACTTGTGTTTTGTAATTCCATCATGGCAGGATTCTACCATACATTGCCCAATGCAGAATCTCAGTTGCTGTTCTCCTTGGCAGCTGGTTCCCATCAGGCTCAGACGCCAAGGCTGATAATAGGAGGCAGAGCTTAGAGGATGAAGAAGAAGGAGCCAAGGGGTTGTAGCAGACAGAGCCAAGGGGGGGGGGTCAAGGGGTCAGATACAATTAAGGGGTCAGAGTAAGTGCAGCAATCTATTCCACAGAAAATGGTAATGGAGGCAAATTAAATTTGTGATCGTACCTGTAAAGCAGTGTGTACATATGTTATCTACACAAGAAGATATAAACAACCTCTTATAACAACAACCTGTGGTAAAAAGAGAAACTGAGGAAAGTTAACTCTGACAACAGGACTACAAAGCAGAAGGTAGATAGCTGCCTTATTCTTTTTATTGGTAGGGTCTCCCCGATTGCTCCAAAACTTTTTAAAAATCTATATCTAATGATACCCTAAGTAAAACTAAAAGCTAGATTCCAGATGGAATGTGTTCTGTAAAACTTCGTCATGAATATCCACACTGCCAAAGGGCATTGCCACTCAAAAGGGCTCTGAAAATTGCCCGAGGAGTCTAAGACCTTCTTAGTTTTCAAGATCCTTCAAGAACCAAAGGAGCAGTTCCACTGTTGCCAAACAAAGGTAGGTGCATCTTCTCAGAGAACAATTTCCCCTCCGTTCACAGTTGCTTCTGTGTCCAAGCAGGAGAGAAACACGTGTGTCACTCTCATCTATTTGCAGTACATCCAGTGTTGTGAAAGAAGAGATAATGGGAAGAGTTTGTCTTGACCCCAGATTCTATATTTCCATGAAAAGGTAGAGCATCTCTACTGTGGGTAGAAACTCCCCTCCTGTGACTCTCACCTAGTTTTCTGCTGCCAGCATCCACATGCAAAAGTTTGACCTTGGAAACAGATAAATCTTAAGACTTGGTTAAGACCTCTGACAGTCTCCTTGGAGATTATAAAACATTTACAGGCAGCACTCACAAGGTAGAAAGACTTATAGAAAATGTTGGCACAGTCAACCCAAGGCTTAATTGCTGTGAGTGAGAACTACAACCAAGTTGCCAACACTTTCGAGTCAGTAATTTCAAAAGCTTGTTATATGGACTTTATTAAAGGACTTGAACAAGGTACAAGAAAAACAAAGGTAATCTGCTATCTAAACTGTTTAGACACCAATGATTAAACGATTATGAGGGAAGGAGCACCCAGCAGAATGTGAACACACAGGTCTCTGTTTAACTAATATTGCACACAAAAAAGCCAGGCCCTTTTTTCCCCCACAACTTCTTTTCATTCTGAAAATGTTTGAAAAATTTGTCACTCACTGAGGATCAGCTAATCTTATAGATTTCAGCAACTGTAAATGGGTTTAAAAGCCTCTTGATTTCACAGTGCTTATTATTTAAAAAAGAAAAAAAAACCCCTCCCTCTGCAACCTTATGAGCTAGTATGCAAATTGGATCTGTGTAGAATTCTGAGATTCACTTTCTTGCACCATGAAAAACTAAAAAGAGACTAGACGTCCTGTATTATCCTTAGTGTCTTCTTTCAATGATACATGCTTAATGTTTGCCTGTGGTGAGAAGATATAACTCTGAGGAATCTTCAGCCCTTCAAATGCTGATGAATTATGGTTCCTACCATTCCTCCTCTCCATTGGCAGGTGGTCTATGGGTGATGGGAACTGGAGTTTAGCGACATCTAGACAGCTACACATTCCCTTGATATACGTGGATATGGATATACATAGGTGCTAGTGAGAGTGGGATCAATACATGCCACCAATTCACTGATGCAAAGCTCTAAACAGAACCTACGCAGGTACAAGTTGTACCTGCAACATAAAAATGGACATGTTATTATAATGGGATCAACAATGGGATTGAAGTATCATCCTAGATTTATCCTCCTCCTTCTCCTCTCCTCCTCCTTTATTTATTTATATAGCACCATCGCTGTATATGGTACTTTTCAAGTAAAAGAATAACAGCACAGTCACCTGCCCTCTGGCGTACTATCTAATTAAGGCCCTTTCCACACCTTACCTTCTTGCGTTGTCCTCTGGCCAGCTCCTCCGCCAGGAAGGGAGTATGATAGGAATGCTCCCCTCCAGACTGGACCTGTAGAAGGGAGCATGAGGGACATGCCTCTTCCAGCACAGGCAGGCACTTTCCCAGCACAGCTGGGTACTTTCCCACGCTGCACTGGGGCAGAAAGTGCCTCCATCGGTCTTTCAGGCCTTCTGCAGGGTAGGTAAGTGCAGGATGGTCATGAGATGGGGGTCATTCATGAGGAAATCCTGTCAATGATTTACTCTGCGATTGTGTCAGCTGGCAACGGGAGGATGGAACTATGAAAATGTCTTGTGGAACAGAACAGAAAAACAGAACAGCATCATAAAAGCCACTTCCTTGTTAGAAATCAGAACCTGAAGGCTTGCTGGAAAAGAAAGATCTCATTCTGACACCAAATGGACAACAAAGAAGGCTACCGAGGGAGGGAGTTCCAGAGTGTGGAAGCAGCCACAGGGAAGGCTTTCTCCCATGTTTCTACCAGCTGTGCCTCTGATGATGCTGTTATAAAGAGAAATGTCTCCCCTGCGGATCTTCAAGTGCAATCAGGATCATATAGGGAGACATGGTCCTTCATACGGCTGTTTTTCCTGAGCTGTATAGAGATTTGCATGTCACAACTAGCACTTTGAATGTTTTGAATATGTTTTTGGCTTTCTTGGTAGTATCAGTATTTCTGGATTGTATTTGACATCTGTGGAGGCCAGGGCTGCTTTCTTCCCAGCCTGCTAAAGCACCTTGCCCCCCCGTATACAGCCCTGCGTTTCCCTTTTGAAACCACCACCTCAGTGCGCAAAGGGTAAAGCCTCTCAGTTGTTATTCAGAATGATTTACTGCTCTGTGGTAGTGTGTTACTAATTGATTCAAAGTAATGGCAAGTACTCTACTCAGAATTTAGAAAAAAATATAAGTAATTTTTATTAAAATAACAAACAGGGAAAGGTATTGAGTGTCATAAGTATATCCAAGAAATACAGAATTTCAAAAAGGTGTTTATCCAGTTTCTTATAGCTTAACCCAGTATTCAGATACAGAACTTTCACACACACACAGGCCTTTGGCTTCCCTTTTGCTCAAAGGTTTGATTCCCAAATCAGAGTCAGAACTTCTGACTCAACTCAAAAATGGTTTGGTTTCTCCTCTGTCTCTTTCTCTCTAGACCTCTGAGAAGACAACCACTCTTATTCAGACAACCCTTCTGGCTGACTAAAGGGCTCTAGCCTAGAGCTCTCTCTCTTTCTGGGAATATCACTGAAGGAATCTGAAAAATACAAGTCACTAAGTCACTATGTTTTTATGTATAGAGAGACCTCCTCTGAAACCTCAGCCCTTCTCAAGCCCTCCCTCTCACCAATGTACTGTGTTTCTCTCCTACAGAACCACTTTGGTTATATGGCAACCTGTTGCTAAGGCTGCCCTGCCACTCAGGTTAGCCACACCCCCTCCATTAGCCACACCCCTTCTGTCACAACATCCATTGTAAAATCGGTGAATTTCAAAGGAAATTGTAATGGTATACAAAATTCTGTATTAATAAACAGTATTTTTTTTAAAGCTACTCCACCTTTGCCTCAAGAGAGAGCAGAACTGTGGCCCAAGTGAGAGAAAAGAAGCCATGGGTGAGCAAAGGAAAGCAGTAGCACCAGTGTTTGGGAGGAAAGGTGTGGGGGCAGCTGTCCCAATTCTTTACCAACTCCTCTGCCTCTGAGAGGAGCTCCTGATCCTGGTGGATCTGGATTGGCCACTGAGGGCAGCCTCTGGCATGGGAGAGAGGCAGCCTGTGAATACTGGTCAAAGTGTGAACATGGGCAGGTGGTTGTGGTTATAGTAGTTGTGTGGTCCTGTTGTGGGTGACAGTGACTGTGCCCCCCAACCACACACCACAAAGACTTGAGGAATCTTGAGGCAATAAGCAAATTTCTGAGATCTGAAACATTTTTTCACCAAAGTCTGAACCTACTTTCTGATGCCTTGTCCTGAGTGGACGCTTAACATCCTAGCATAGCCAGCAAGAGCTCATCCCCTTCCTGGTCAGATTTAAAAAATTCTCTTGCTATTCAGATTTATACAGCAGCTAATTCACCCCTCCTCTTAGTCTCAGTGATCTTCAAGTAAGATGAAATCCTTTCATATAAGGAACAGCAGCAACGTCAGGGCCTTTTTACTCATGTAAAAATGGCAGTTAAAGTGGAATCATAGTGCTGTAAGTAGTGTAGTGTAGTCACAATTATAGCACTATGATTCTACCTTAACTGCCGTGGTTCTATCCCATGGAATCATGGTATTTGAATTTTAGGGAGTGGCATTTAGAATTCTCAGCCAGAGAGCTCTAGTGCCTCACTAAACTACAAACACCAGGATTCCATGAGATGCAGCCAGGGTGTAGTTAAAATGGAATCATAGTGCTATAACTGTGTAATGTGAAAAGGACTTCAATCTCTTGCAATCCTTGGAAGTATATCAGAATTCTGAATCCATTTTTTCAACTGTCCACTTGTCTTTTTCTGAATTCAAGAAAGTGTTGGATCAAGTTTAGAAGGCTGTTGGAAATTTTGATTTAGCCCAATAATATCTTGTGGCAGTTTGAACAGAAGTACAGCTTTCCTCTGTTGCCTTGACAGACAGCGTGCAAAGAGGTTTTAGTGATAAGATGTGTGCAGCTATTCAGGGTCAAGGTATGCTGCACACTGGACAAGGACTTCCAGATTATGAAAAAAATATTTTGACAAACTTGGGTGAATATTTTGAGAAACAGCCAGAGATTGAGAAGAAACTGCTTAAAGGAGAAGGGATGGTGCTTCAAAAGACTGTAGAAACTTGAAAGTTGCTGATGAAGCAGAGCATCTGTGTGATGTTCCAAGTGTTGGGATTTATACTGGAAACCTGAGCTATTCACTATAAAAGATCGTTGGGCTAAGACTCATGTCTGCCTCTTGGTTTGGTTAAGGATTTCCTTCATCTGCAAGGTTTGCCGGCTTTCTCTGTGAAGAGTGCCACCTACTGAGTCTGGGAGGAATCTAATTCCTTTCCCTTGGAGCAAGAGGCGAGGGATGTAAGGAAGGGCAGTTGTTGTGTGCTGTTCCATGAAACCATTCTTTTTCTGAAACAAAATACTTGACCTCTCTCTCTCTCTCTCTTCATCCCTCAGAGAAATTCAGCCCACAGGATGTTGCATAGGAGTTTCATGACAGCTGGTTTCTCCAAATAAGGTAACAAAGAACAAAGGCATAGAAAGGTTTTTGGAAACTGCTGCTAGTACAAAATTCAGAAGCTAGACTCCCAAACCAGAGCGACGGTATGTGCTGTGGAAACTACATTGTGCCAGCCCTTGATTTCACTCTACTGCCTTCTAGTTTGTTTCTGAGGATAACTCAGGGTGCTGGTTCTGATGGAGAGAGAGAGAGAGAGACAGAGAGACAGAGAGGGAGGGAGGGAGGGAGGGAGGGAGAGGGAGAACAGGGGTGGTAGTTGTGCAGCCCATAGAACACATTGGGCATGGGGGGTGTCTAGTACAGCCTGTAATCCTTGCACAACCCCAGAACTTTTTGACTGATTCTTTTCCAGTCCCAGAACACCTACCTTTGGAAAATTTTGCTAAAATGGGGGGAGGCACTAGACCTGAAACAGCAGGCCACCCTAAAGTCTCCCAAAGTGACTCCCAATGTCATTTCTGGTCACCCAAAATGGCAGATGCAACAGGAGCTCCAGAGGAGCCTGAAATGCTGTAATGCTGTATTCAAAGCTCTAAATAGTCTGGAGTCAGGATGTCTGAAGGGCTACCTCTTTCCATACGAACCTCCATGTAAATTTCAAACATCATCAGAGGTTTTTTTCTTTTAACTAGAGTCAGGACCTTTTTGATAACAGCACCTCAACCGTGAAGATCCCTGCAGGAATAAAGAATGACTCTCTCTTTGCTTTGCTTTAAGCAAACAAAAGGTGTAATCTTCTATGGCTCTAGCATAGTAAGTCTGCAAGCAGACTTACACTAGGCTGAGACATTTGCCACCACTATACAGCCTCCATGCCTTATGGGGGGCAGGCTGGATGAGAGAAGTATCTGGGTTTGTCCCCATAGCCAGATGTGATATGATTACGATTACATCAGCACTGAGATCTGTCAGGGTCCCCCAGATGTCTCAGTGTCACCTCTAATCATTTAACATCTGGCTATAGAGATATAGACAAATGCATCTCTGATCCCATCCTCTCACCATATGGCATAGAATTGCTGAGTGCAGAAGGGCTTCAGAGACTGTATAATAAATCTGGGAAGGGGGTCATTGAGTACTGTAGAGGGAGGAAAGGAACCCCAACCTCCACAGCAACCAAAATGGACACATGCAAGAATTAGAGAAACTTACGTATACTTATGGCACTAACAGAATGCCAATCTATAACTGTTAAACGGGGGCATTACTGCTATGTAATATTTTGCCTTGCTTGTCCATTTTTATTTTGATACAGTTCTCAAATTTAATTGTATCATATGGCTTTTGTTTCCATTCTTCTTGTTTTTATGGCCATAGATTTTAATGATTTTTTAAAAAATTACACAACAACCTAGGAAGTTGTGGCCTTTCCCACATGAAATAATGCTATAACGGTACAGCAGCAGGAGCCGTGTTCTGCATGATTTTATCACTGTCCAGCTACTATCCTGTCCCCTGAAGCACTTTATACTATTTCCAGAAAAAATACATTAAGCGCTTCCTTTAGAACTTCAGTCCCATCAACTGGCTCTGTGCTGTACCATCATAACACTTGATAGTACTTCCTGTTGTTGCGGATCCAGCAGTGGGTGGGCCGTGGGCATTCCCAGCTTGTCCCTCCCTCCCCAACTCCCATGGCACGGTAACTTCAAACTCTATCACCTCCCCATGTTTATTTTAAACTTCTCCTTTGCGTTAAAACTTTTCATTTTTAAAATACATTTTAAAGCTTTATAGCATGAAAATGCAATGGAGTACCGGCTTGTAATGTGGTTACAACAGTGTTGCACTAGTATGGCTTCTAAAGAAAAAAAGAAGGACCAATCAGAACGGTGGGGTGGGGTGAAGGTGGGGCACAGGAGTGGCCAAGGACACTGTAGTGCAGAAGGAACACCGGTAGCAATACCGCTACTCATCCACTGAATCATAGAATCATAGAAATGTAGAGTTGGAAGAGACCACACGGGCCATCCAGTCCAAACCCCTACCATGCAGGAACACCCTCAAAGCACTCCAGACAGATGGCCATCCAGCCTCTGCTTAAAAACCTCCAAGGAAGGAGACCTCACTACACTCCGAGGCAGCATATTCCACTGCCGGACAGCCCTGACTGTCAGGAAGTTCTTCCTGAGGTTCAGGTGGAATCTCCTTTCCTGCAGCTTGAATCCATTGCTCCTTGTCCTGGTCTCTGGAGCGGCAGAAAACAAGCCCTCTCCCTCCTCTACATGGCATCCCTTCAAATATTTAAACATAGCTATCATGTCCCCTCTTAACCTTCTCTTCTGCAGACTGAACATACCCAGCTCTCTAAGTCTATCCTCATAGGGCTTGGCTTCCAGGCCCTTCACCATTTTGGTCGCCCTCCTCTGGACCTGCTCCAGCTTGACCATGTCCTTCTTGAATTGGGGTGCCCAGAACTGGACACAGTATTCAAGATGAGGTCTAACCAAAGCAGAGTAGAGTGGTACCAGGACCTCCCTCGATCTAGACACCATACTCCTATTGATGCAGCCGAGAATTGCATTGGCTTTCTTGGCTGCCGCATCACACTGCTGACTCATGTTCAGCTTGTGGTCTATTAAGACTCCTAGATCCCTTTTACACATACTGCCATCCAGCCACGTGTCCCCCATCCTATATTTCTTCATTCCATTTTTTCTACCTAAGTGTAGGACCTTACACTTCTCTCTGTTGAATTTCATTTTGTTAGCCTTGGCCCAGCTCTCCAATCTGTCCAGGTCATTTTAAATTTTGATCCTGTCCTCTGACGTATTAGCAAACCCTCCCAATTTGGTGTCATCTGCAAATTTGATGAGCATGCCCTCTATGCCTTCATCCAAGTCATTGATGAAAATATTGAACAGCACTGGGCCCAGGACAGAACCCTGTGGCACCCCGCTAGTCACTTCCCTCCAGGATGAAAAGCAGCCATTGGTGAGCACCCTTTGGGAACGGTCAGTCAACCAGTTACAGATCCACCTGACAGTAGCTCTGTCCAGCCCACATTTTACTAGCTTCTTTGCAAGAATGTCATGGGGAACTTTGTCAAAGGCCTTACTGAAATCGAGATATGCTACATCCACAGCATTCCCTTCATCTATCAAGCTAGTAACTCTATCATAAAAAGAGATAAGATTAGTCTGGCATGACTTATTTTTGAGAAATCCATGTTGACTTCTTGTGATTACCGCATTGCTTTCTAAGTGATTAGAAACTGACTGCTTAATGATCTGCTCCAGGATCTTTTCGGGTACTGATGTCAGGCTGACTGGGCGATAATTATTTGGGTCCTCTTTTTTTCCCTTCTTGAAGATGGGGACAACATTTGCCCTCTTCCAGTCTGCTGGAACTTCTCCTGTCCTCCAAGATTTCTCAAAGATTATAGCAAGCGGTTCTGAAATGACCTCTGCCAGTTCTTTTAATATCCTAGGATGCAATTCATCTGGCCCTGGAGACTTGAATTCATCCAGTGTGGCCAGGTATTCTTGTACTACCTCTCTACCTATTATGTGCCGCATTTCACCTGCTTCCTCACCTGCTCCCCAACTGCCAGGTTGAGTGCTTGTATCCTTCTGGGAAAAAACTGAGGCAAAGAAGGTGTTAAGTAGTTCTGCCTTTTCTCTTCCCCCTGTTAGTAATGCGCCATCTTCTCTGCGCAGTGACCCTCTCGCCTCTTTCTTTTTCCTTTTGCTGCGGACATATTTTAAAAAGCCCTTTTTTATTGTTTTTAATGTCTCTGGCCAGCCTAAGTTCATTCTGTGCTTTAGCCTTTCTAACCTTCTCCCTACATCTCCTGGCTACTTGCTTAAATTCTTCTTTGGTGGTTTCCCCCCTCTTCCATTTCCTGTATACGTTTCTCTTAACGCTTAGCTCAGCTGAGAGTTCTTTAGTCAACCATTCTGGTTTCTTCAGATGCCTTCCATTTTTCCTCCTTACTGGCACAGTTTTAGACTGTGCCTTCAGTATCTCCCTTTTAAGGAACTCCCATGCCTCCTGAACTCCTTTCGCTTTCACTATTCTTGACCACGGAATTTCAGCCAGCAGCTCCTTAAGTTTACAGAAGTCTGCTGAAGGCAGAAAGATGCAAAAAACAGCATTTCTAACTTGCTACCACAGTGCAAGTGGCAATGCTGGGATTGTAATGACACAATGTGCTAATGGCATCTGGTGCAGAAATGGCCTGTGAGTGAGTTATGAAATAGAAAAAGAAATGCATGAAGAAAGTTGTGTGCAGGAAGAAAAGGACGGCATTTCCATTCAAACAGCCTGACACTGCTCAGGAGAAAAAAGCCTGTGCGAAGCTTGTGACTTATCATTCCGCTGTAAGTTTGAATTCATTCATACTATTCTATTTAATCTCTAGCTTACTCATATGGAGTCTCTTAGCTGTGCTTTCTCCCACGGAAAATAAAATAATACTTTCTCTTAACCAACTATCTTGATATATCTGAGTTGTGTGTACTGTTTGTGCCACATGTATCCCTGGATAGCCTATGCCTTTGAAAGTTCATGGTAAAAACCACTCTTTGGTCAGACTCCCCCTGGAATACAGTTTTCCAAAAAAAAAAAAAAATGGCTGTTGACAAATTCATGAGAAAATGATAGTTCTTCAGATGTTTTTGACTAAAATAGATCTTATAATCTTTAGGAAATGTTCCTACCAAGCCTCAGTCAACTGTGGAATGAATGAATGCATCTCATCCCAAAGAAATTGAGAATAACCTACTGGAAAGAATTTGTTAATGACACCAGTCAGTACTCTTTTTAGAAGTTGTTGAATCTGAGTAATATGGCTAGATCAGCTGACATCAGGGAGATAAAAATAAGGGTGCATTCAACTTCTTGACCTTAATCGATGCCTTCAGTGTGAGATTTTCCATTTTCCCAGGAGAAAAAAAAACATAACCGCTAAAAATAGCAATCATGGTTTTTGAAAAGAATTGTAAGTGGCTTCTTAAAACCTAACAAGGCAGAAGACCAGTACTTATTCTGGCAACAGATAGCTGACTCATCTGTCAGAAATGTCTATCCAGAGTCATTTGAAAGTGTCCCTTTTTTGTTATTGTCTGATGGTTCAATAACTTATGAAGAATCCACAAAGGGTGAACGGGGGGAGCAGAACTGAGCTAAGTTTTTCTGGGAAAAATAATCCCACCCCAAATGTTCATGGGCTTGCATTCCAAAACTGCTCTCTGTTCTTGCTTAATGTTGCTATACCTTTGGTTTTTAAATTTAAATTTAATTTCTCATTTCTCTTGGTTTCTTTCTTCTTTTCTGCACAACTCCCCCTCCCCACCCCTCCTCCTTTTTTTTCTTCTTCATCTGATTCTTTTCTAAAGGAACATCATGTACTTACTTCATTGAATATTTCATTGAATATATTGCTTTATTTGGACGGTGGCTGCTGATCAGAACAACACTTAAAACACAGAGAGTTGGAATTCCTCCTTTGACGGTTATCATAGAAGTATCAGGGGAATGCTTAGAAAGGTAACAAACAATCCACCCCTGGATATGCAGCTCATTTCAGCAGGAATAATAGTGGCAGCACCAGCCACAGCAAAATGTTGCTAGGATTTGTCTAGACCTTTCTTTTTCACTTGCCAGTACAACAGGGACAGGGACCCAATTCATTATATAATCTACTTTCAACAGCTTAGGCCCAGAAATGCTTCTCCATGAACAGAAGGGCTCATTCGATTCACAGAGGGAAATGGGATCCAGTAGAGAAGGCTCCAGGGACAGCTGGTAGCTCCCACGTTAGTGGGGGAAGGTCTGACTCTGAACCTTAAAGGATCTGTCCGAAGTGCTGAACTGTATCCTTTCCGCTCCCAAATTAGTTCAGCACTTTGGGTAGCTCCCTTCAGTCAGGGCTAAAAACTCTCCCCAAATTCACTGCCCCATTGATATAGATCACTGACCAGCCACCACTGGAAGGGAACAGAAGTAAAATCTGTGTTCCTTTGCCCTTCCCTCTGCAGTCCCCAGTGCTATGCCCCACAGTGCTTTTGAGGAATATCCATCCCTGCACTGCCCATCTTGCTTCTGGCCTCCAGGTGTTTGGCGATATAACTGCCTGCTATGAGCTACTATCTGTATATTTAATCTGACTATTGCTGTACCTTGATTTGTGCTATTTGGCCGTTGTTTCTGTGTTTCCATTGTTTTCATTTCTTTGAAATGGATCCAGCCTTAGCTTAGCAGACCCACAGAGATCAATGGCGAGTAATCATAACTAGCCGAAGCCTGCTTGATTTCAGTTGTTCTGCTCTAAGTTTGACTAAATCTGGGTCCAGTTTCCTTCAGCTAGATTTATGGACTTAATGGAAATAAGGATTGTTGTTTTAATTTTGATCTAATTCTCCACTTCATTATATGAAAGGTAAGATAAAAAATCGGGCTGAATTCAACATTGTGTGTTTGGTCTGCTGCCCATGAAACGGGGGGCTCCCCACTCTGGGGAAGAGGTGGACAGGGTATTGAAACCATCTGTGGTCTATAGTCTCTTGGTGGAAGGAAACCAGTCTTTAACTCATTTTAGGAAAAAAGATACATATTCTCAGCTTTCTGGAAGGAGACTGTTAATAATA
Source organism: Cyclura pinguis (assembly GCA_030412105.1). Lineage (NCBI taxonomy): Eukaryota > Metazoa > Chordata > Lepidosauria > Squamata > Iguanidae > Cyclura > Cyclura pinguis. Next base: position 129,953,844 of record CM059599.1, read on the forward strand.
ATAATAATAATAATAATAATAATAATAATAATAAATGAAACAAAATAAATTTTATACTGAAGCATAACATTAAAATAATTGAAAATATACTGAAAACATAAAAAAAAAAAAGCATGGCACAACACTCTCCTGTTGTATGAGTTAAGAGGCAAAGACCTGCCTAAATAAAAAGATCTTTTTTCTTGCTGGTGGTGGAGTGGGGTGGGGCGACAACCCAACCTCCCATTCAATGTGGGATAAGTTATACAGTAGTGCTTGGTTTCAAGGGGGCGGGAGTTCTGTGACATGGAGCCCTTCCACATTACACAGTTATAGCATTATGATTCTACTTAAACTGCCATGGTTTCATCCTATGTAATCCTGTGATTTATTATTTAGGGAACAGTATTTTGAATTCTCAGCCAGAGAGCTCTAATGCTCCACCAAACTACAAACCCCATGATTCTGTAGGATGTTGAGATGGCTGTTAAAGTGGAATCATGGCGTATAGTGCTAATGGGCCAGTGTGAAAGGGCTTCTGTCACATTTTAATGCTTCCAAGTTCAACAGCCCCCTTTGTTCCATCCCACATTGTTTCTACAGCAAGAGTTTTCAGTGGGGGTTCAAGTGGGAGGAGGACACCAGAAAATTTTCTACCACAAATATCAAATTATTTTAGGGTGCAAGCCATTAACTGTACTTCTTTAGGGACAAAGACAGTTTAAATCAGTGTTAACTCTTACTAGTTTTAATTTATGTGTTGCACCTGTATATTTCCTTTGAAAGATATAGGAAGCTCTGTGAACTTACATTGTTGTCTATATTTAAAAGACAGTAACCTATACATTAGTACAAATTGTGCTTACACTGAGTCTTAGCCTGATTTATGTAGGTATGATTCAGAACAATTTGGGGTGGTCTCTTTCTTTCCAGATGACTTGAGAAAGTGTATTGCCAATTTAATGGCAACAATATATCATACAACTATACAGAAAAATTGGACTGTGAAGAAAACTTAGATTTCCTAACTCTTGGTGCTTTCTCTGTGAGATGATTTATTTTGTAAGTATTGGGTAAACTTGATCTCATGATGACTAATGTCTAGCACTCAAATATTAAAAGTATGTCACGAGAGTAGACGTGAACAGGAATCTTAACTGTTCTTCAGCGTCTTCCTTGCAGTTGTTATTGTTTTCATATGTTTCTGTGTAACAGCTTAAAGGTGACTTACTACTTCTCTCCAGAGACATAAAGCTTCCTAGAGTTCCTATTTAATAAAATGTGATTCTAAAGGGGGTGGAAAGAACATAATGTTCTTATGGATGCCTTGCAACAGAACATATGCAAGACACACATTCAATAGGATAAATTAAGACCATAGACCTGTTTTCTGATTCCTGCACATAAACCTCAATGATGTTTATACCAGCACCTATCATAAGAGTTGTTTTTTCTGCTAATGAGAGCTTTTTCTTTCAGTGAATTGTAGCATCCAATGAGTATTTGTGGTGAGTTGTATTAAGGACCTGTGCAATCCAATGGCTAAAGAATTTGACACAGCGTGATGGCAGCCATATTATAATTGCTTTAAATCAGTACATATATGCATGTGCACTTGCTGTGGCAGCAGCACCTCTCGTGAACTGGATTATTTTCGGACCATCCCAGGCCCTTTCCGCACGAGGCGAGGGAATCGCTCTGTGCCATTACCTACCGCTTCTTCTGGGGTCCGAAGCAACACGGACTGTACCTGAAGCCCTTCTGCAGGGCTCCTCCTTGGTCCAGGGCGAATCAGAGCAGTGCGAGGTCTGTAGATCCGCACTGCTCCGGCTTCCAAAATGGCGGCTTCCAGCTTCCAAAATGGCGGCTTCCGGTTGGTCGTGGGTCCCGACCAACCACTGAAGCTTGCCACGCCTAAAGCCCACCCTCTGCAGATCGCAGGCTCGCATTGGTGTGAGCCTGCAAATCTGCACAAGGGAGCAGGAACGCAATGGCGCGTTCCGGGAAAATAAAGACCTGTTTTTTGCGGTCTTTAGAAAACACGCTGGAGGACCACTTGGGGTCATTTTGGAGTGGACTGAGGTGCGGATCTCCGGTAAGTAGTCCACTCCTAGTCCGCTCCAAGGTGCAGACGACCTCTGTGAGAGGACGCACTGCCCCGTTCTAATTACCTGGTGCAGAAAGGGCCCCAGACTGCAAGGTAGACATTTGGGGTGGTGAAGCAAAAATAGCCCAGTTTTTAGGATGAACCACCAGTCGCGTAGCTAGAGCTTTTGCCGCCTGGGGAGGACAGCCCCCTCCCCGGCCCCAGCTACACCACTGCCAGGATGGCCCCACCGGTCTTGGGAAAAGATCAGAAGGAGCAGTGAATCACCCCTGGTGAAGGCCTCCTAAGCCCCTTCACCTGTGCCCTCTCCCACCCTTCCGCTTCCTCCAAGCTGTGCTGCTTCCCTTCTGTCAGGCAGCAATGCTGGAGCAAGGGGGCGGGGCAACTATAAGCGAGGGCTGGACTGGAAAGGGCAGGCTGGCACCCAGTTTGGACAACTTCTCAGAGCCAAAGCAGTACTGAAGGGGTGGCTTGAAACGTGTTTCAATTTGTATTTTAGTCTATATAATTTATCGAGTCCTTGAGGGTTTCGTTTGTTTGTTTTTGTTTTTTGTTTTGGTAAATTATGCTGGAAGCCACCTTCCATTCCAGCTATGAGGAAGGGGGAGGATATACATCAAACGTGCATGCTTATATATGTGGCATAGAAAGACAAAGAGATGGCTGCTGTCAGTCAGCAAAGATAATATTGGGCTATGATCTGACTTAAGAAAAGATACATGCTTTTCTATATTTGCATGATTAATAGCCACATAGTCAACTTCTGAAAAGTAGGAGGAAAACCAGGAAATACGGTTTAAAAAAATAATGACAGGAAGGTGACTCTTACATATACCCAGGAAGAATGCAACTTCCATAATTATTATTCCCTGGATGAATGGAATGGATTGATGGATTTCTCTTGATCATCTTCCTAACCAAATTCCAGGCAGCTTGCACAGGCACTTACCCATTTAGTTGCTTGTTGTGCAACAAGCTTTTAATCGTGTTAAGTCCTGATGCTGTTTTTTTTTCCACAGGTTTTTTTTTTCCAGCAGAAAGTACAGTGGAATCTAAAATTTGCCACCCAAATTTTAACTGTTGCTTACTTTGTTCCCCACCCCCTTGGATGGGAAGTACCAAAAAAATGCAAAATGAAATGCCATTTCAGAGTGGGAATTGAGAGCCAAGCTTTGCCATGTGGCATTTTTATTTTGGTTCACAATGTTCAGGAGCATCCCTAAACAGAGGTGCAAGTATGAAGCAAGTTTGAGCAAAATCAATGGAATGTTATTATTGCTTTACTGGCCAAACCAAATTTCCTGCTGTTCTCCTCATTTTCCTTCTTCCTTACCATGCAGGGTAGCACTTTGATCTGTTCCAAATTATACTTGGCTGGCTTGGCATTGTAGCAATTGAGTTTAAATTCTGGATTCACTGCAGGACCTTGTGTGAATCATGGACATTCAGTTTCAGCTGCTGCCTTGCTTTGCCAGCCATGCCCACCCATTTGGCACCAAACAGGACCAATTATGTGTTTGGCAAGCCATCCATTTCAATTCTGGGGTTGGATCCTGGTGAGTCCTTCACTATGAGTGCTGTCCTGTTACTATGGTCTTAACCTCTTTTTACTGTGGACATCAAGCAGAATACTGCTTCCTGATCCCTCAGCATAAAGCTTCGAAAATGGTTTTGATAACAGTTCCCACTGATATCAATGCAGATTGTTAATGTTACTGCTCTTAATCAGATAAATACAGGTCAAAATAGAAAATTGCCTGATCAGTTTGGATTTTTGACCATCTCAATCATTATAGTCAACTCTAGCTGGCTCTCCAGACATCAGCCAGAGTTCTTTTGTAATCCTTACCAATCTTTTTAACTGGTGAATTAACTGTCAAAGAGTAAATCCAGAATCTTCTGCATCGAAAACAAATGTCCTGCACAAGAATATTTTCTCATAATGGTAAATGACTTACTGTCATTGTCAAGCAAAAATATCATGTCATAAATTATCTGTTGAACCCCTTGAGATGTTCAACCAATTCTTGAAAAAGTACTCTTTTGGACCACAACTCTCAGAACCCCAGCCAGCTGGGAAATCTGGGAGGTATAGCCCCCAAAGGTAGCTTTTCCGAGCTATGTGTCCAGATTCCACAAAAGTAACATTCTGATTCAGGAACATGAGCCCTTGTTGATTGCAATCAGGGCTCATACAATTAAAGCTTGAAAAATTCATCTGAATAATTTGATAACTTTAGGTAAAAGGAAGTGGGGCCGATGGGGAGAAAGTATATTGGCTACATTTGGGATTTTCTTTATCCCAAGCAGCAGGTGCCAACACCTCAATTAACTATTGCTTGCAGCAGTGACTATACACTCTGTTCTATGAAAGCTATTTGTGGTTAACACCACTCCTTATTTCTGGGCAGGGAAAGTGGGGTGAAGTTTCCAGCTGGTTCAACAGATGCCTTTTGGGAAGGAAGGAGGAGGTGGCCAGTAGCCCTATCAGGGAAAGAAAAGAAGCCATTACTTTGTTCTAAACTCTTTTTCTCTTCTTGCCTCTCTGCTTGCCTCTATATTTCATCTTCTAAACTTTGGGAAGAATACTATATAATCTCTACAACAGGCTATCATACATTTCTTAGACTATTAGCCTCTTGTCAGAGAATGGAGTCCTGCAGAAATCCAACAGACATCCACTGCATTCCATTATGCTTTCACCTTTTTTTTTAATCAGCTAGACCCTATCATTTCATTTCAACAATAGGGGAGAACATAAGACAATAAAGCCCAGATCAGAATAAATAACTTATTTTGATCACAGTCTGATCCAAACATTAGCCAATGAGACACTTTCAGGGAGTTCATAAGCAGGACTTGCATATCACTCTTCTGTCATTCTCTCATCAGGAAATAAGATGACTTTATAGTAGGGAGAAACCATATGTGAAGACGAGAGAACATTCAAACCAATCTTCACTCTAGCCCAACATTTATTTTTGACTTTTTCATCCTTTGTCATACTGTAACTCCCATCAGCCATGGCTAGCAGAGCTAATAGAATGTTGGCAGTTGAAGGCCATGGACATCTGGAGAATCACACTTTGCTGTCCCCTGTCTTTCACTTACACTTAAATAAAAGGAATTTAATCTTAGTGTAAGTGGAAACATAATGAAAACATAGCAATTAAAATCTTTGTAATTAGTATAATTAATGAAATACAAGTAGTATAATTAAAAATCAATATAAAATTATTTTAAAGTATCTATTGCATGCTGTGTATCATGACTAACTGTAACTGACATGACTATGTATGTGTGTTTGATAAGCTGTTTTGCTTTATCTTACTAAACGATGAAAGCCCAGAACACAACAATGGATTTACACCAAGAAAAAAAATCGGTACCATATACCTGCAAAGGGAAGATGCTTCATGATACATTAGGTCAGATGTGGACCATTTCGTTTGGCTAGGAGGGTTCATTTGATCTGTCTCACAACCCTCCAGGGGCTGGACCTCTGCTGAGAGTCCGGCCACAGTTGGAATTCACCAGCTGCCCTTGAAGTGCTTGACACACTTAATTCCAAAATTTGGTGACATCTGCAGCACCTCTCTATGATACATATGGGTGCCAGAGTGCCCACCAATCTAGAGTTGGACTGAGTATTTTTTCTTTCAATCAATTTCATTCCTGGATAAGTTACAGTAAGTTAGTAGTAATTATTTGGGAGTGTTATAAATGAAAGAGATGACAACAAAGACATTTTTTCCATTTCTAATCCTTCCAGATGCTTAACTGTGGAGAGAAAGAGAATACCTGCCAGGACCCTCACACTGCAGTGTTGAGGGGGAATATAGCATTTGGTGCCTTCCCCAGAAGAGACCAGGATGCCTTCTGCTGGATGTGATTGCCGGGGCAGATCACATGGTGTGGGCAAGCGAGTGGCCATATAAGGCTAGTGCACCCTCCATGGGGCCTCATTTGGTTCAGCACTGTGTAGCCCACCTTCTACCTTCAATGCAGTACAAGAGTGATCTGGTTGCCCTGGGGCTGGGCAGGATTTTTTTTTTTTTTTTGGCCTACCCTGTACTGTGTTGAAGGGGATTGGGGCAATTGGCTCAGGGGAGGGGAGGAGATAAGTCTCTGGTGTACACCTTTGGCACCCCATTTGGGCGTAGGGTAACAATCTGTAATCTCCCCTTTAAGGTCCTGGAACTTGGGGGAAAGGAAAGAGGCTACCCTTGAGGTTTGCCTGAAGTGTGAGCTGTCATATGTAGGGTCCTGTGACTTTTGTGGCAACGTACTGGGTTGGCCTTCCAACTGAAGGCACTTGGGGAGCAGCCTAGAATGAACAAGTTGCCCTTGAGGCTCAGATGTGTCACCCAAGGGAAGGCCGAGGAGGTGGTCACAGAGGGTGACACTTGACCTCGGCTGATCCTGAAGCAATTTGCTCCCCCATCTCATTCATATCCAGGCCAATGCGATGTGAATAAATAGGTCAAATAAAGTGGCTCTTATTACCCCAATGTCATGGGTCTGGTCTCATTATCCCAGGGTTGGGCAGCAAATGTTATATCCTGTGCATATCAGTCATTTCTCATATTGATTTTGGATTCCCACAGAAAGAGCTGCAAGTTATGAAGCTGATGATCAACTGATGTTGACTCATTACTCAACAATTGGTTCTATGGGTCCACTCTGCTTAGGGCTACCAAACAGCATAAGGGCCACTGAAAGCTGCTGCCACTCATACATATGAGCTAAATTGAGGATGGCAAGCTTGCAAGGTCAGGAACCCAATTGTCAGACCCCAGAACCTACCTCAGGTAACCAATGGTGGCCCATAATGGTGACTCTCCAGCTCCTTTTCAGAGGGCTGAGCAGCTTGATGTGGCCCTTGGGGAAGTGGGAAAATGCCAGCCAATGAATTCAAACCTAGGTTTGAATTCATTGGCTGGTACACCCAGCTGGCGTGAACTGTTTGCAGACTTGCCTCTGTTAGACAAGGGAGAAATATATAGCGCTGCTCTTTTGCATATTCAGCAGTCCTTTGAGGAGCATTGTCCCACTCCCTCACTCTACCTTGCAGGTTTTTATGTTTGTAATTAGGTGGTGTGCATAGGTTTTGATATACATGTTTTTCTTTTTCTCCTGTATTGTCACCTTGTCACAACTTTTAGGACAATTGGCATGGGTCCTGGATCCAGGACAGTAATTACCAGTGTCTCACAGTCATTGGTAAGGTATGGGGTTCTTCTTAAGGGGCTCAGGGGGCATGGTGTGACAAAGTTCTGGGGGGTGTGGCTATCTGAAGTGCCAGTACGGCCTGGAAGCAGGTTGCCAGGCAACCAGAATAGCTCCTCAGGAGAGAAACCCAACCCAATAGCGTGTGGGAAGGGCTGGTAGCTGAGAGGAAAAGTTATATAAAGCTAAGTATCTGTTTGTATTTATTCTTTCAGTGAGATTCTAGCAAAGAGCAAGGGAGCGGAGTCCCTTACCAGTCAGGAAGTGTGACTGTGTTGGGAGGGTTAATTCTCCGTGGTGGCCTAGTGAGAGTCAGAACAGTAATTGAACCCTAGTTCAATCTGGTCAGAGAGTGTGACCTAGATTGGGCTGTTTATGATACTTGTGCTTTATAGTTGAGCCTAATGATACAAGTGAACCAATGATATAAGTGAACTGGCTAAAAAGCTCACTGAAGAAATGTATCAACCTTTTATCTTAACGAATGTTACAGTTTATTAAAAAATACTGACTCAGCTGAGTTGTATGCAGTTTATAAAGTAACACAGAAAACACACTACCATAAAACTGTTAAGCGGTTCTGAATAAATCTTGAAAACTCTCACCCTTGCACATAAAGGTGGTGCTATAAGGTAGGAAAGAGCTGTATGGTAAAGACAGGGAGCCTTATCGTACTGGGAACTGCCATACCAATCTGGGAGTATTAAGGGCCTGTCACACCCAGCTTGTGGGCAGACACATTTCTGCACCCCCTGGTGATAGGGGGGCCACACTGGGGTGTCCATCCACATGGAGGCCATACCTGTCACCCCAAATATTCTTGCCATCAGGCTGGAGGGTTGGGCTCATCAATCAACAATTGGGTTGGTTGATGCCTGGATCCAGACCCACATATATGCCAACCTGATGTGCAGTTATAACCAATAAAAGTTGTAGCCTATTCATTCCATTTATAGGTGTGTCGATAAGGTATTTCACAGGGAGTTGGACTTGCCCCGGAACACACAAGAAGGACTGTATTTCTACTTTTCTATTTAAAGGTTTGTATTCTTTTTAATAGAAATGTAACGAGAAGTGAGCAATGAGTTTTGTTTTTCAAAAAATGCAATACTAAATTGTTGAAAATACATTTCCAAGGTTTGCTATACAGTATGTAGATTAGAATTTTGTCTGTTTAGTTTTTAAGGAGATTTTCTGAAAAGCTGCACATTTCTCCAGAGCCATCTATTTCTAGTGCTGCTTTCTTTTTAATTTTCAAATGCCTGACTTGTCTTATGCTAGTATGATATCCCTCCATCCATACTTTGCTACAGTGCATCTTCTTTCTGCTCTCTTTTCACCTATATTTTAACTGGAAACAGACCATAACTAAGACCCCTTGTAGACATTTTCTAAGGAGCTTCTACCCTAGGCATTTCCTACCAAATGTGGCTGTGATTTATCTGTCTCCCAAGGCCTCATTTCCTCCCATTTACCACTACTGCATTGTATAGAGGATGATGTAACACAGCTATTTTTAACCTCAACTATGTCTGCAGTGCTTTTCTTTTCTGTTCTTGGTTAGCTGGTGTGTGGGTGGGAGAGACCAGAAAGGCATTCCTTTTCCTTTCTCCTCAAAGGCAGCCTCCCTCCCTGTCTCTTCTTCATAGCAGTTTCTCAGAATCTAAGGTTGGATGTCAGCACACTCACACACTTCATTGTGCACACAACTCCCTTGTTACAATACCTTCACTGGCTACTGGTCCATCTCCAAGATGAATGAATGTGCTGGTTATGACCCTTACATTCCCATATGACTTGGATGCAGCCTATCTGAAGCCCACGATGCTCTCACACAAGCCTCCCCAGGTTTTGAGATCCTCATGGGAGGCCTTCTTCTCTGTCCCACCATGTTCACAGGCTTGCTTGGTGGGAACACAAGACAGGGCCCTTTTAGTGACTTCTCCCAGGCTTTGGAACTCCCTCTTTGCTGTCCTGCCATGCCCAGATGAAAACTTGTCTCTTCCATTGGTTACGTCCATAGCAAAAGGAAGAACAAGGAAATGGTAGGGCCTCTGCGTGGAAAGGATGATGAAATGTTAACAGGGGACAGAGAAAAGGCAGCACTACTCAACACTTTCTTTGCTCTGGTCTTCTCCCAAAAGGAAAACAATGCTCTACCCAGGGAAAATGGAGCAGATGATGTGGTAGGGGAAATGCCACACAGCATAGATAAAGAGGTAGCACAGAATAGCTGGTTACTCTAGATTAATTCAAGTCTCCAGGATCAGATGAACTACATCCAAGGGTATTAAAAGAACAGGCAGAAATAATCACACATCCCCTGACAATAATCTTTGAGAATTCCTGGAGATCAGGAGAAGTCCCAGCACACTAGAGGAGGGCAAATATTGTCCCCATCTTCAAAAAAGGTGGCAGGGGAGAGGACCCTAACAATTACTGCGCAGTGAGCCTGACATCAATACCAGGAAAGGTCCTAGAGCAGATCATTAAACAGACAATCTGTAAGCATTTAGAAAGGAATGCTGCGATCCTTAAAAGTCAACATGGGTTTCTCAAAAACAAGTCACGCCAGACTAATCTAATCTCTTTTTGATAGAGTTAATAGATGAATGGAATGCTGTGGACACAGAGTATCTTGACTTCGGAAAGGCCTTTGACAAAGTCCCCCATGATATTCTTGCAAACAAGTTAGGAAAATATGGCCTAGACAATGCTACTGTTAGGTGGATTTATAACTGGTTGACAAAGAGTGCTCACCAAAGTGCACTCACCATTAGCTCCTCTTCATCCTGGAGACAAGTGATTACTGGGGTGCCACAGGGTTCTGTCCTGGACCTAGTACTATTCAATATCCTCACTGATGATTTGGATGATGGAATAGAGGAGATTCTTATCAAATTTGCAGATGACACCACATTGGGAGGGGTAGCTAACACCTCAGAGGACAGGATCAGAATTCAAAATGATTTTAACAGATTAGAAAGCTGGAACAAAACTAACAAAATGAATTTCAACAGGGAGAAGTGTAAAGTATTACACTTGGGCAGAAAAAAAATGAAATGCATAGACATAACATGGGTGACACCTGGCTTGACTACAGTACACATGAAAATGATCTAGGAGTCTTAGTAGACTGCAAGCTGAACATGAGTCAGCAGTGTGATGTGGCAGCTAAAAAAGCCAAAGTGATTCTGGGCTGCATCAATAAGAGTAAAGTGTCTAGGTCCAAGGAAAGTGATAATACCTTTCTTTGGTCAGACTCTCCCTGGAATACTGTTGCAGTTCTGTGCATTACAGTTCAGGAAGGATATTGACAAGCTGGAACGTGTCCAGAGGAGGGTGATCTAAATGGTAGAAGACCTGGAAACCATGCCCTGTGAGGAGTGGCTTGAGGAGCTGGGTTTGTTTAGCCTTGAGAAGAGAAGGTTAAGAGGAAACATGATAGCTATGTTTAAATACTTGAAGGGATGTCATATGGAAGATGGAGGAAGACTGTTTTCTGCTGCTCCAGAGACTAGGACACAGAGCAATAGCTTCAACCTTCAGGAAAAGAGATTCCATCTAAACATTAGGAAGAACTTACTGATGGTAAGAGCAGTTCAACAGTGCAATACACTGCCTCGGAGTGTGCTGGAATCTCCTTTGGAGGTTTTTAAACAAAGGTTGGATGGCCATCTGTCAGAAATGCTTTGATGATGTATTCCTGCATGGCAGGGAGTTGGACTCAATGGCTCTTATGGTCTCTTCCAGCTCTATGGTTCTATGATTCCATTCCAACTGACTGCAATGGCTTTTAAAGCAAAGTGTGCTATAGATTTTTATCTTCAGACTTATTTTTGGATTTGTTTTGATTCCATTGACTGTTTAATGACATTTTAACAACAGCCTGTTCGCATGTTTTACCAGTAATAGGTATTCATATCTGTTTTTATCACTGTTTTAAGTCACCTTGACTCCCTGCATTGAGGAAAAGTAGAATATAAGTGAGACAGTAAAAACAAAAGCTACCTACTACCTGCCTGCCTGCCTTTTACGTCAGATGTGGTATTTTCTATTACCACTTCAGTAATGTACATTGGCCAAAACTTCTCTCTTAAGTCATTTAAAATAAATGCCACAGTATCCCTGGTCTCTCCCAAACTACTTCAGGAAACTGAGAGCTCTCCCAGCAAATACTGATGGCTTGTGTCCCTAATTATTCATATTGAGTTTGTAAAATGCAGTGGGAGAGCAGGGGTAAAGGAAGCTATATGGCGTGGCCAATCATCATTCAGATCTCATAATTCTTCCATGTTTTTGCTCACTATTGGCGCTGGAGGTGTGTGGCCAATCATCATATAGATCTCATGGGTCAAGGGAAGAAGAAGACGAAGAAGCTCCATCCTCTGTGCAGAAACAAGACCAGGAGCAAACTGTGGCATAGACCATGAACTGCTAATATATGAACAAAAGAGTAAAGCTAAATAACACTAAATTATTGTTGTGCCAAAATACAACCTGAAAAACAGTTTTGATGAATTTAAAGATAACGTAAAAAAAAAAAAAAGATTTGCACTATTAAGCCAAATTGCCTGGAAATCTGGACTGAAATCAAAGACATGATAAGGGAACAATGCAAAAGGACACTATCTGCAACCAAAAAGAAAAAAAGAGCCTCAATGGATGACAGATGAAGCTCTTCAAGCAGTTAAGGACATACAAGAAGGAAAAATAAAAGGTGATAAAAATAGGGTCAGAACAGTGAATGTAACTGTTCAGTGATTTCTGTGCAGGAATAATGAGAACTATGAAAGTAATCAATGCAGAGAAAGAGAAGATGACAACAACAATAAAAACAAAGAACAAGAGACCTCTTCCGTAAGATTCAAGAAATCAAAAGGAAATTAAAACGAAGGATGGGATGCTGTATGGCCAGCAAGGGAACACACTGTATGATGAAGAAGAAATAAAAAGATGATAGAAACAATGCAGTGTAGAGCTACACTGAAGAGATGAGAGAATGATAAACTGATTCAAGTAAGAACCATCTGAAGATGAACTTCACAATTTTAGAAAGTGAAGTAGAAGCTGCACTCAAAGCACTTGGGAGACATAAATAAACAGGAACAGATGGAATACCAATACAGCTGTTTCAAACTTCAGAGGCAGAACCCACCAAGTTCTAACTAAAATCTGGCAAAAATATGAAAAACAAAACAATGGCCCACAGATTGGAAATGTGCAATATAAATCCGAATCCTCAAGAAAGGGGACCTCAGGGATTGCACTACCCACAGGACCATTGTATTAATCTCCCATGCAAGTAAGTGATGCTTAAAATTTTACAACAACAAATAATGAAGTGAAAAATGCCAGATGTCCAAACTGAGTTCAGAAGAGGAAGAGGCACCAGCAATCACATTGCAAACATACTTTGGATAATGGAGAGCACTGATGAACTTCAGAAGGAATTAAGCTTATACATTTAGATTGTTGCAAAGCCTTTGATTGTGTAGATCACGAAAAACTATGAACTGCTCTTACAGAAATAGCTGTGCTACAACATTTGATTGTCCTAATGAGTAATCTGTACTCAGGACAAGAGTCCACTGTTGGAATAGAATATGGAGAAACATAATGATTTTCAATTGGCAACGGAATCGGGCAAGGCTGCATGTTATCACCCTATCTCACTAACATATCATACATAAAGCTGGATTAGACTCAAAGGAAAGAGGCATGAAAATTGGAGGAAGGAGATCAACAATTTAAGATATGCAGATGACACCAATCTACAAGCAGAAAATAGCAGACTTGGAACAATTATTGATGAAAGTCAAGGAAGAAAATACAAAGGCAGGGTTACAGTTGAATGTTAAGAAAACCAAAATAATGACAACAGATTTACACAATTTTAAAGTAGATGAGGATGACATTTCCCATATCTCAGAATGGACTCGGAAGGGGACCTATGAAGGCACTAAACAAGATCTTCAAGTGCAAAAACATACCACTGAATACCAGCATCATGATTGTCCATACCATGGTGTTTCCAATTTCTACATATGAATGTGAAAGCTGGACAATGAAGAAAGCTGATAGGAACTAAATCAACTAATCTGAAATGTGGTGCCTAGAGAAGAGTTCTATGGATACCATGGATTGCTAAAAGGACCAATACATGGGTCCAAGATCAAATCAAGCCTGAATGCTCCTCCAAGCTAAGAAGACTAAACTGTGGTTGTCATATATTGGACATATCATGAGAGGACATGACTCATTACAAAAGACAATAATGCTTGGTAAGGTAGAAGACAGCAGGAAAAGGGGAAGACTGTATTACAGGTAGATAGACTCAACCAAGGAAGCCACAGCCCTGAGTCTGTAAGACCTGAGGACAGTGGTTGATGATATAATGACCTGGAGGTCTCCCATTCATAGAGTTGCCATAAGTCGAAGTCAAATTGATGGCAGTTAACAACAACAACAATAGCAGACAATAAATGTAGGAAAAAATAAGTAGAAAGAACAAACAATGCACAACTACCATACGAACAAAGGATTGGTCAACTTTAGTCTACAAGTTTGGTCAGCTTAAGCTGCAAGCCTAGTCACACTTCCGAGAGAACTGAAGATAGTGGGGCCATTTCTGCACTAGATAGTTATAGTGCTATTCTTCCACTTTCAATATCCTATGGAATCCTGGGGTTTGCAGTTTAGAGAAGGGCTTCCCTAAACTGCAACCCCGGGATTCCATAGTATGTTGAAAGTAGAAGAATAGCACTATAACAGTCTAGGCCTCTCCCTAAACTGCAAACCCCAGGATTCCATAGGATGTTGAAAGTGGAATAATAGCACTATAACAGTCTAGTGTGGAAATGGCCTGCGACTTGGAGTAAACACGTAGCTCTGTGTTCTCAGTGATCCTATACATACTTCTGTGGAAATAAGTCTTATCGAATGCAGTGGCATGCATAGTATTGTGCTTATTAAAGGGAGAAGAAAACTGGCAGGGGAAGCAGATATTGCCTGTATATTTAGCAGTCCAATATTTTCTCAACAGTGATACAATTTCTGACAAGTCTATCACACTAAAAGGGAAAAAATGGCTCACAATTTTCTTAGGAGGAAACCAAACATCTGTTTTAACCTTGGGGAAATGATAAAGGAGAACCAGCCTCTGACATGTCTAGGTCCTTCTTAATTCAAAGCAGGTTAAACTACCTCCCCAGCTGCCTAGAAAAGAACAAAAAGCTCCCATCTCTTTAGCCTCCCTGTTTATGGGTTCCCTTTGCAGTCAAGCCTTAGCTGTCTATTTTATCCTTCAGCAACTTAAATGGCTTCACAGCTGCTTTCTTCACCCAGGGATTGAGAATCAGTCTGCTCTAGCTAGTGAAAATATTTTACATTTAACTCCATCAGTTTTTTAACTTCAGTATTAATCTTGTTATTTTAATATTTAATATCCATTTTTGCTATTCTGCTTGCATTTTAGACAACACACAGAAATAAGAGGGTAAACATATCCTGTCGTTATTGTATGCGTTCAAGTTGTTTCCAACTTATGGCAGCCCCAAGACAAACCTATCACTGGGGCTGAGACTATGTGGCATACCAAGGTCATCCAGTGGGTTTCCATGGCTGAGCGGGGATCGAACTATGGTCTCCAATGCTCAAACCACTACGTTATGCTGGCTTTCCATAAATATTTCCTACTCAGAAGAAATCCCTATGAAATATCTGTAGGGCTACAATCTTATCCCTTTGAGGACCCAAAATATCAATCAATAGCATAGCCCTTTGCATATCTACTCAGAAGCAAGTCCCATTGACTTCAATGGGACTTATTCCCAGGTATGTATATATAACAGGTGTGTGTGTGTGTGTGTGTGTGTGTGTAGCAGTCCAGAGTTTTTTCCCCCCACTAATTAATCTATAGCAGCAAATAATTCAACTTGAACGTCAGTTTAGTTAGGAAACAATTAGCAACCGGTTACCACATACATTTTGTGCAGGGTGCTCAACATCTTTGAATGGGTAAATGCATTCAGGAGCATGACTTAGATAACTATAACAGAATGCGTGCTACTTATTTCATTTTGAAGACGTGATCAAGTTGCCATGCGTTTACAAGATTCATTTCTGATTCTATTTAGTTGACAAACCTCCCATTGTCTTTCAGTGCATCACAGTCTACACTATATTCTGACTTGCCAGATGTCCCACTCCATTACCCCCCATCCTGTGGGGTGTGCCTTTTGTTTTCATACTTGGACATGTTTATGGCTGTAAACATATGATCAAAGCCACACAGACCAAAACAGCATCTTGCCAGACCTGGCCAGACCATAAGTTCAAAGAGGAGTAGGCGGAAAACCCTGGCATCAAGGGGTTCAAGTTAATCTCTTCCCTGATCTTAGATCTTTGCATTTCTGAACAGGCTCAGATAAGACAATCAGAGACCATCCCTTTTGATTCACCCTACAGAGACCTTTCCTACACCCCGAGCAGTCCAAACTTGAAGAGATTGTCATGATTCCCATAAATTTTGTCACTGAGGCAATCACTTGTCCAGTCAGTTCTGAAAAAGTTTTAGGCTTTGCCATAACACCCCTTCAGGATAGGAAAAGGAATATATAAACCCTGACTTTGGTACTGGCAAATTGTAGCATTTCGGACGTAATATGTGGCATCCAGATTGCTGTTAATCTGTGCTACCCTCAGGCACTGTCTGAGCCTCTCTGCTTTGATGCTTTTCTTCAGGACTGGTAACCATCACCCTTTTTCATCCCTACTCTCTCTCCATCCAACATTTCACACCTTATCTTCCAACAACCTTGTATGGTTCTTGAAGGTGTCTGTTTCCTTGTGTGTAGCTACCATTTCCAATAAAATGCACTGTTTAACTTTAAACTGAAGCCTCTCTGCAGTTACTCCTGGTATACACAGGTGAAAATATCCTGCCATCACCTTCCTCTTGCAGGCCTCCTCTGAGCCATAATTTCCCCAAATTCTAAAGAGAAGCTTGCATTGTGGATGGACCCCAAAGTCCCCCACCTTTTAGGGAAACAACACTGTCACTGTACATGGTAGTGGCTGAATGAGTCAGTGAGTGAACAGGATGGGCTCTTGAGAATATTTAAGCTGACAGGTGGGATTTCTGGATTGGGTCTGAGCTTCATGTGGCCATATAATGGAAAGGGAAGGGGATATATTTTCTGCTGAAGGAAAAACTGTTAGGCAATGACCGTTACTGGAACACTCAAGTGCTCAGCCATTTAAACACAAAATGATGAAGGGAGCAGATGAGAAACAAATAAAAGAAGCTTCCTAAAATGGGATAGCTACGGGGGTGGGAGGAGAGAGAAATGACATGCCTGTAAGTCCATTTCCGCACTAGAATGTTATAGTGCTATTATTCCACTTTCAACATCCTATGGAATCCTGGGGTTTGCAGTTTAGGGAGGGGCCTCAAAGGCCCCTCCCTAAACTGCAAACCCCAGGATTCCATAGGATGTTGAAAGTGGAATAATAGCACTATAACAGGCTAGTGTGGAAATGATGTAACTTATGTCACAGAGCTGTCATTTGGTAATGAGCCAATAGAAACCACCACTATACTCACAGCAGACTGGATGGACTAGCTGGTTGCACTTGCTTGTTTCTCATTCAGAATTTTACAGCAAATCTGGTAAGCAACACCAGTATGAATCTGGATACTTTAAAACAGAACATCCTGCCTCCCACCACCATAAATTAGTTCATCCTGTTATACCTTCTAAGATGCTGATCATGTTCTCAAGCTGAGCTGTTTTCCAGCCTCCATTATTACCACAGTAAATCTGTTTAGAAAAAGGTAGAGTTTGGAAGGATTTAGCTGTCAGAAAAGTAAGCTTTAAAATGCTGTAGGTAAAATTGGTCTGGTTATTATTTTAATCTGAGAAGACAATAGCAAACTTGCATATATTCAGTGGTAAATTTGAAACAGTCCTCAAGATGTAAACTGATCCAGAATTGCTCTTTTTTGGATATCCTAACTGGCCAAAGGTCACCACAGCTGAACTCACAGACTGAAAAATTAACGTGAAGGGGACATATGTGTTATGAGAATATTGCCATTTCTTAACAACAGCAGCAGAAGCAGCATAGGCACAAAGTGCATCCTTTTTTCCTTCACATTATCATGCCCTTGGACCAAGGCAGTGATGTATTTAAGTCTTTTACTTCAAGTCTCAAGTCAAGTCTCAAGTTCTTGAAGATACTTTCAAGTCAAGTCTCATGTCTGGGAGCCAACTTTATACCCCAACCTGTATTCCAGAATTTCTGGACAGAATTGAATACAGTCAGTTTTAACAATTTAAGCAGAGTCAGCTCTCCACATTTGCAATTTTGCCATCTGCAGCTTTGGAAGTGGGGAATAAGATCCTTCTCATTCCCCTTCCCAAAGCTGGAGATTTTTGTGCCAATGGGCATAAAAGAGTTTGCAGCTTTGGAAGTGAGGAATAGGATCCTTCTTACTCCCCATTACTGAAGCTTCAAAAGCTTGAGAAGGAAGGATCCTTCCTTCCTCAAGCCCATTGCCTAACACATTTGCTGTTCCCCTCTGAGAAATGCACCCTGCACTCTGGGGGAGAGTCTTGTCTTCGACTCTTAAGAAAAGTTTTAGAAGGCTCCTCGGATATGCAGCAGGGACAGGCTGCTGAGCAGACCTCAAGCCCACTGCCTAACCCGTTTACTGTTCCCCTATGAGAAATGCACCCACTCTTTGGGCTTGAGACAGACTGTCATTGACCTGTAGGCAAAAAGAGATGGAAGTGTTCAAAGTTGTAAGGTTTCTGGATGAATGTGTTATGTTACTGAACCAAGGGCAGCAAGTCAATCACTAAAAATATACAAGTCTCACGCTGAGTTGAGTCAGTGCATCAATCATGGCCAAGTCAAGTTCGAGTTGAGTCACTGAAGTGACTAGAGTCCAACTTGAATCCAAGTAAGTTGACTCGAGTCACTGGACCAAGGACTACATGAAAGAGCTTTTGGGGGGAACTGGGTTAGGTATACACTGGCATAGCTTGCTGATATTTCTGAACTCTACCCCTTTTCAATCTGCTGATGATGGCTATTAGCTCACTTGCTCTCAGAGTTCTCCATAAAGTTGTAGAGATGATTGCAGGCTGAAAATGAGTGCCACTGCTTATTTATTCGAACTGGCCCATTGCTATGTTTCTCAATTTGCCTATATGGTGCCCTTTTTTATTTGTAAAGTATATTGGTCAATAAGTAAAATCTGCCCCCGCCCACAAGCTCCAAAGGACCTAAGAGTGGCATCTGGTGGCTTCCATGTCAGTGGGGCGGTGAATCTACTTTTGGTTTCAGACTAAACTTTACATTTTCAAGGTGCAGAATCTATTTTGAGATAGGGTCATCAGATTAAAGGCCCAAGAGTGTTACCCTGATTTCTGGGGTCCCGGGAGGGACACCTCAATGTGCTCAAAATAATGGGGAATGGGAATTAGCTAGAGCACTAGTTAGCAATGCGAGAGGCAGGGTAACGTAGCGAGATCTTTTACCCAATGTTTACGGGGTCAGGCCGAGTCAGGACCAAGACACAAAAAAGCTCAAATTATGTTCTTTTATTTATGAAGCCACAGCAAACTTACGCACTCACTTACTCGAAATTAAGAAATACTGCACAATTGCGCAGTTACACACGCAGTCCTGAGAAAATAAAGAGAGGAAAATAGATAGGGGATTTTCAGGAGGATTTTTGGGGAAATACTA
The DNA here is from genome assembly GCA_030412105.1 of Cyclura pinguis. NCBI lineage: Eukaryota > Metazoa > Chordata > Lepidosauria > Squamata > Iguanidae > Cyclura > Cyclura pinguis. The sequence continues at coordinate 129,972,919 of CM059599.1, forward strand.
CACCTGATCCTGTAGCCCGGTAGACGGAAAGAAGCTTGGGAGCGTAGATTCTCAGCACGTTGGGGCTGAGGGGAGGCTCATCAAATGGAGCAGCAACAAGTCGGGAGGCAAGTCATGAGCAACCTGATGATACGCTCAAACTCAGGGAGTCTTATAGGGGAAAATGTGCCTGTAGGCTAGTCCGTTCCCGGGGAACACCATGGGTTTCGGGCTGGAGACAAAGCCTCCGAAAGGTCAGTACTTTAGATGATTGAATTATGACAGCGTTGTCAATAGCGTAGACAGTATGCAAACGCAGAGTGCTTGAGAGTTGGATACTCCGCTCATCAAGCTGCCTGCTTGGGGCAAGGGATCTTTTTTTGTAAACAGTGTGCATACATAATGTGATCTTAAGAAGGTACTTGCTTGGAGGTCTCCTAAAGCTGCAGTCTGGCAATTACTGGTCTGCCTGGATTTTGTTCTGAATAGTTCAGCTATTTTCGGCCGTGCCCGTGTGCATGCTTGTCCGGGGGCCTCACAAGCATGTGGAGAGGAATGGGTAGTGAAGGCCAAATTCTTGATATCAAATGATATCTAATATACCTCAAGTTCAGACTAGAAACTACAGTAACAAGAGGATTCATCCCCATACTGGCAGGCAAACCAGCAACCATAATTCAACCTAATAAATATTTTGCGGGAAAAAGCATACAACTTAAAATTCTTTCTTTTTTTTAAATACATCAACATTAACATAAATACTTCAGCTTTTTGAGCTGACTATAGGAACAAGTTAGATATTTTGGGCTAATGTGCAATATTCTTAGGAGAAGCAACCATACAGTCTACAGCAAATAGCAGTCTCTCCTCTTTTTCACTGCAACTCCATCAGAACTGGGGCAGGGGTGGGTTGAGAGAAATACAAGACGGACTCCCAAACCAGGAAGCACTTAGTTTCCCCCCTACAGTGGCAATTCCTTTGCGTTTGCCATTTTTGTGGGGAAAAAAGGGATGGCATGCAAGCATGAGATAAGTGTGCCCACTTCTTCTTTGTTACTCACCTTTGACTTTAATTTACTTCACATACCCTGATTTTGCTGCAAGTCATGCATTTAATGTTATAGGTAGGTGTCCTTTAAATGTACGACAAAATCTTAAACTTTATGAAACAGTCTCTTCAGAATACTTGTTGAGTCTGCTGCTCAACATAGCTTGTAACTTAAAAACAGTTGGAAATCAAGGGCACTCACAAGCTTGCACATGTGAGTATGTGCTTCTAGGAGGCAGTAGAGGCAGAGCCTATTTCCCCACTACACTGTTATGGTGCTATTACTCCACTTTCAACATCCTATGGAATCCTGGGGTTTGCAGTTTAGGGAGGGGCCTTTAGAATTCTCAGCCAGAGAGCTCTCTGGCCTCAATAAACTACAAACCCCAGAATTCCACAGGATGTTGAAAGTGGAATAATAGCACTGTAACACTGTAGTGCAGAAATGGCCTGATACTCAAGGTTCCCTGCATGTTTCCTGTTGTATATTTTCCACTGCTTTGGTTTTTTACTCAGAAACTAATATTCTCTGACATGGCCTCACTTTCTTTCATACATCTTGTCCTCTCTCAATCTGAGTTACATGGCTAGAAGTAGAGATCACATGTTTCTCTCTCACATGCACATAGCTCACTTTAATACACTTTCTCTTTTCTGAAGAACGTTCTTTGGTGAAGATTTTAAGCACCAGTCTCCACAGATGTTAAGCAAACCAAACAAAAACAAAACGTCATTGGCATGGTTGCCTGGTGGATCTGTTGCCATGGTGCTCGGGAATCCTTTTCTTGGTTTTATGCTTTCCTGATTTATAAAAGAGTTCATTGGGTCCCAGGTCCCAGGAATATAGTTATGGGGTGCAGGGAGCAAAGGGAGGACATTGCACCAACAGTATAATAATTCTGCCTACCCAATTAAATTTTCCTCTAGTCCCTAATTAGCAGTAACTTGAAATTTCAGCTCAGCTGTAGAAAGACAGTGTAGGCACTCAGAGAAAAAGGCAGGCAAAGCTGCTGAAGACATGTGAGTACTGCAAATAGAATCATTCTAAGTATGAAAAATTTTCAGTGGCTCACTTTCTGCAATGCTAGAAATTTGAGGACTGCAGAAAAAATTTATGGGAGAGGGATTCTTATTTAGGATAAATTATTATTATTATTATTATTATTATTATTATTATTTTAGGATTAATTATTCTTATTTAAGATGAATGCTCCTTCTCCATTTCTACACCCCCTACTGGGCTCTATTCTAGCAGACATCCAAGAAAACTTGGAGCAGTTGAGGGAGGATGGATTCACTACCCCATGACAATAGATCCACCAACTGACCCTGCTCATTGACAGGGAGTACGTGTAGCTGTTAGAGTTCCTGATTAAGAGGCAAAGACACCAATGGTTTGGAGAAACCAACTAAAGGCTTTATTATGGGAACCATTCTAAGATAGGGAAGTTACTTAGGGTGCTAACCTAATCTACCTTTGTTCTAGGGAACAGCTGAGAGAGACTGTCAGGAACACAAGAGGTGGAAAAACACCCCTAAGAGTACCAGTATACATGACAGAGAGGGGTCAGGATAGGTAAACAAGAAGGGAGGACATTGGATCACTCAAATTGTCTAAACCTACTACCGCTACCCACTCTCCAGCGCTAAGCATTGTTGCACTTCTAACATTCATTCAGTGGGTATGCACTTTCAGCTTCTACACTTCCTTCACTACTTTTTGCCAAACAGGCTCAGCCTCCTACTTATTCTTGAAAGTAGTACTTCTTAAGCTATCTGATGTAGGGGACTGGTGTGTTTTTCCTCCAATGTTCCACGGTCCAGTACCATATTTGTCCCCATTGACTATAACTCTTTCTTTCCTAGAAACTCACTGTAGAATGGCAACCAATAGCTCACGGAGCAGCACCAGTTCACAGACCACCCCTTGGAGTAGCACTGCCCAAGGAGTCAATGGCCCCTGTATTCTCCATGACATCAATAAATACCATACAACAATCCATCTATGGTGCTTGAAATAACTTTTTGCTATATGCATACAATCTGGCTCAGCGTACACTTCACATTATCCCTTGTGGGTTTCCTTCACTGATCTTAACAGAAGAACAGAAGAATCTGTAGATTATTGCTTCATTTAAGTCATAGCTGGCATTCTGCTAGTGCCATAAAACATGTTTGACCGGAAGTGTGTGCCTTTCCCCCCTCATTTGATCATGGTGGATGAACAAATCCAACACAGCCACCCACAATGAGCATCTGTGCTCATTGTGTGCTCTGTGTGCTCTTCATCTGGCCTCCCTACCCCATGACTATTTACTCATTAAATTTTAGTGGATAGTAAACCCCACCACCACAACAACTAGAAGGGAAGGATGAAGCCAACTAAATAAAGACATAGACCTCTCCCCCGGAGAGTTTTTGCAAGTTGCAGTAACCAATCAATCACATCTTGCAAATTGTAGAAAACTGCTGCTTCAGTAGCTGACCTGAAGATTTGCATCTAGCCCTTTCCTCTTGCCCATGGCTGACCTCTCCCCTTCTCAGCTGGAGAATTTGCACCCTTGTGTCATGCCTGGAGATGACCCATGAAAGCTGGAGACTTGGGGCCAGGCCCTGTGATCTGGCAACCCTACAAAGAGCAGTAAGTGAAGAGTTTGGGGAGTGGGAAAGGAATGGAGTTACACTTGGCCCATACATTTCAGTAAAGTTCAGTGGAGCTTAACACTAAATATTGGTTTAGTATGAAGAGCTTTACATTTTTGCCAAACCTGTGTCAGTTTTGACTCGATGTCAGGCATAAGTTTCAGACCAAAAAAAAAAAAAAAAAAAAATCCAAATTCTTAATTACAGCAAAGAATGCTGTGATATCTCAGAGACTAACACATTGAATATGGCACAAGCTTTCATCGGCTAAATCCCACCTTGTCAGATTTAGCATCCTAAGTGGGCGCGCGTGCACACACACACACACACACAAAAGTATTGAGGAGAAAAAGCATGCAACAAGAGTGGATGCAAACACCTGTGTGGGAAAAAAAAGATTCTAGGACATGAAAAACTAATGACACAGTTCATTAGATTTTAAGGAAGAGCAAGAGAACATTTGGCTCTCCAGTTTTTGTGGACTACAACTCCCACAGTCCTTTAACATTGACCATGCTGGGTGGAGCTGATGAGAGTTTTGGGCCACAACATCTGGTGAGCCAAAGATTCTCCCTTCATGCTTTAAACATCATAGAATTCTTGTTATTTGGGGGAATTTTTATTATTGTTCTTAATCTATAAATGATGACAACGGCAATCCCTCTCAAATTTGTGACCACATCAGCTTCACATCAACCCAGCATTCTGAACTATTTGCTACATTCCAGGAATTTCCTTGTGTCATTAGGACTCGCTGTCTGTTTCCTTGTGACACTAGAACTTGCTGCCATCTTTCTTGACCTGCCTTACTGTAAGAGTTTCAGCCCCAAATATGGAGGTTTCAACATGCGAGTGTTTTCATGCCAGTGTGCCATTTTGTACTGCTCATTCATTGGCTTTACAGCATCACAACAATTAGCATGTACATAATTTAGCTTTTTTCAACATGCAGTTTCAGAGTTTGTAAGTATGAGTAGGAAAATTAATTTAAAACAATCAACAAGGAAGCATTTAACATACAAAAGAAGCAAGCTTCTACTTTCACATTATTGGAACAGTCTTTCTAGTTTTCTGCAAATTGTATAGTTTCCCCTACTCTCTCACAAAGTTTGATTTTGTCTCTCTTGCAAAATTTACTTTTGAAAATTTATATTTTATACAAAAAAAATGAAAGACAAGGACACATGGTCTTATGGAGCACGTGCTTTAGCTGGTAAGAATCTTTAAACAATTCTTCTCTGTCTTCAACTCTATTTGCTCTTATTATCATTACAAGTCTTAATCTGAAGAACAGCTGTGAAGTCAAGTCCAAGACATTTTAAAACAAGACATCTTTTTTCCATTCTGTTGTTCTTTTATTAGGTGTTAAATTCTTTTCAGCTTTAATTGCACAACAGGCCATTAATACAGGCTGAAACTTCAGACGCTATCTGATCTGTTGTATACTAGAAACATCTGCCTGAAATACAGTTGTGAAAATACCAGGCCATGAACTGATTACATGATTCAGTTACTAAGATATTTTATAGCTTGGTGGCTTTTAAATTCTCTCTTTTTTTCTGGCTAGGATATCAATGGCAAAACAGAATACAATGGAATAAATAAAATAAAGATACAGAATACAATGGAAAAATGTAATTCCTCCCTGCCCCTTTATTTTAATGTAATCAAATTAAAAATATTAAGAATTGAGCCATGTCTGGTGTTAGGGACAATGTTTGCAGCTGTCTCCAAAAGCATATAAGCCTTTCCAAACACGTAAAGAAAATACAGTGCAGGTTGGACTCCAAAGTATCAGTTTATATTGCATAGAAATCAAATGGAATATTGACTTAATGATAATGGGGTATGTGATGATTTCCAGTAAACTGGAGTAGAATCCCCATCCATCTCAAACGTACTAGCATGATATTCATTTTATTCATAAATTTTATTAGGGCAATGTTTTTCCTAAAGTCCAGCTTTCCCAAATCAATTCAAGACATTGTTATAATGATTATATGAATAAGAAGAAATGGATGTCATTACCAATGTGAGACATAATCAGGTGGAAAGAAGTAGTGTCCCTCTGCTAATTGAAGACAGTTGTTGCCATTTCCTCTTGCAGCCCTCTGAACTTTTCAAAATCTAGAGCAGGTCCCAACCTTCCACAGCAAATTAGAACTTAGGAAACATTACTTTCTTGGACTACAGTCCCAGAATTCGTTAACCAACCATGAGCACCTTTTAGCCCAAGATGGAACATGTGACCCAGCACAAAAAAAAATTTTGCTTTACCAGTGAGCCATTCCAGTTTCCCCTGCTTTTGTAATTCTCACATTGCTTTTGTAAAGAAACGAAACCCAATCAGGAGCAGCCCACTTATGTTCCAGAGACTAAAGGAGTGGCAGGGGCTTGAACTGGTTTCCTGATATAGATTTACACAATGGGCTATATTTTTGGACTTTCCTTCTAGGTCTGGCTGTGGAGACTGTTGAGATGATTGTTTGCACTTCAACATCTACCACTTCATCCCTGTTTAGTAGCAAGTTGTTCCATGTGCTGTATGGCTGGGATGTTAAAGCTTCCCACTCCTGCTGCCCCTGCGTTCCGGCTCAGTCCCTGTGTAGCTGAGCCAAAGTCTCCTCATGGGATTGAGAAGGAAAAGGGATGGGTATAAACTTTTCAGAAGCACTCAGTACTATATCCAGGACTTATTTTTATTATGAATGGGAGCAAACTAAAAGTTTTGAATGCATTTCAATAGTATAGGGTATGTTTTTTTTAAAAAAAATGCCATGGCAAATGCTTGTCCTTATAGCAAGATGATTTTCTAGGCAGACCTCACTCTTATTCCAGGCAGAGAGCCAGAGAAAACCATGGGGGATGAAGACAGTTTCTTAGGAAGCAAACCCTTTAAAGATGAAGCTTGGTTCTCAGAAGACAAAGTTATGTCCCCCTAAGGAAAACCGTTGACCCTTTGAAGAGAGGCCTGGCTGACAAATCGAGAACTTTGCTTCTGTGCATTTTTCATTTCCTACTACAAATGAATAGAATCCTTATTGTCTATATATCAAACCCTCCATTTATGTATATCAAGAAAAGAAAAGAACCAACTGTCAATAAACTGAATCTTCATAATCAGACTACAGCAGTGATTTGAGGCTGCAAGATTGTATCTCCAACAGATCAGCTTGTAACAATGTGAGTTGCTTTGCTCACTTGCTAAGGACAATGAACTCTCTAGAATCACCTTCTCTTTTATGTCCATTGTGAATATCTGGCATGGTGACACAAATGTCAGGGATTTCTAGGGCTAACACCAAGTCATCAGCACCTTCCTCCCTCCCTCTCTCCCTCCCTCTCTCCCTCTAAAAATTTAGGCTGACAGTTGCAGTTATGGATGGGTAATTTAAAGTTATGGATCCCTAAATGCTCCATGTTCAACAACATTATATAGTCATAACTGTGGCAATAGTGTCTGCCCAAACCTTCTTTTACCAAGCACCAGCTGTGCCAAAAGATGGTGGTCTGTTCAGCTGGCAGTTGGGGTGGAAAAGGATGACACTTCCACCCTTCTCCTCTCTTTGCAATGCTCTGAAGAGTGATGCCCATTTACTGTCCTAGTACAAAATGCTTTTAAAAGAGAGAGAAAGAAGGAGAGCAGGATGCCCATCCTCTCTTGCTGGTAGGCTTAACTAAGGGGTAGCACCCTTCCCCCTTCCTTTCTAGGGTTACAAGACATGTAACCTTCTCACTAGAGGATATACATATGATTTCACATTAGATTTTATTTATTTTACCTCACTGATAAAACAAGCCTTGCTCTCTATGAAAACTAATACATCCTTTTGATTCAGTAAAAGTTTTTCTTTTTTATCATTGGTAAATATATACTCTTCCCACTGTGCCAAGTGAAAGCAGATGCAGAAGCTTAGCCTTCAGATGGACTTTAAGCCTACACAAATATTGAGTTTCCTTTTAAAAGTAAATAGATACTTTCCCTCTGGGAATTTGTAGCTATTGTTCTCTGTGTAGGGAAAGGGATGAAGTCTACCAGTAGTATTTGCTGGTGAGTTCTATGGTCTTTTGAGAGCTGGACATTACTGTGGGGAATTCTCATTAAACTGATGTGTAGGCCACTTCTTACTGCGGTGATCGAATGTCAAATCTTACTATAGACCATAGCACTGGAAGAATATTTCAACCCTCGTGTTACTCTTGATCTTAGGAAAGCTGGGTTCAGATTCCATCAGAGATATGAAACTGATTGGGCTGCCTATGTGAACTGGGTCTTCATGAAGGTATCTCCATTGTAGAATGGTGCTATACATAGGCTGAATTCTGAACTTCAGATTATTTGTATTTGTGCTTCTGAAATAGAAACAATCATGTTCTGGAAGTAGAAAGCATTATAATATTATTTGTGGCTAGATCTACATTCTAGATCATCAACTTACCCTCACAACAATCCTGAAAGGTAGATAGGTCAGGCTAAGAGAAAGTGACTAACTAAGTTTCCAAGTCCAGTGGGATCATCCTTTAGTTTCATAGGGGGTCCTTGCAAGGATCTAGTCCAACATGTGAATGATACTGGCTGAAATATACTTAAGGCAGTTAAAAATGCATAATTTAGGCCATTTCTGCATGACAAAGCTCTTCCATGTCGTCTTGCTGCAATCCCGGGTCCAGAAGGGAGCGCGTCAGCAATGTTCCCCTCTGCACACGCTGGGTCCATGTGGAAGAGAATGCAGTGGCGCCACATCTTCCTTCTGCAGTGCAACTGGGCTTTTTCCATTGCTGCGCTATGGAAGGAAGCGTTGCCAATGTGCTTCAACATCTTCCGCATGGCCAGAAGTGACGGGAGCACTGCGCAATTACAGGTACAAAATGTTTTTTTTCCGTTTTGCAAAAACTGTGCAAGCGCAACGCTCCACAACAGGATGGCAGCGGGACGGTGATGACGTCATGCAGAAGCATGATCTGCCGACTGCTGCCATCCTGTGGCAAAAACACAACAGCAACGTTATGCAGAAAGGGCCTTAGAGTTACATATTTGTGACTGGTTTATATTCATGATCACTACAGGTTAACTAGTTTTGGAAATTCATAGGAACAGTGAAAATTCCCCAATCCTCACTTACTGGGTAGCAGCCACTGCTAATGACATGGATTTATTCTCCTGTTGATTGGGAAGCAATTGACTGATGTTCTCACATTGCACCCTTTAGAAGCAATCACTGGTGTGAGGGGGAATTGTGACAGGGACCCTGCTTCCCACTGTAACATTGAAGATTGCTCATAGCAGGGAGTAGAAATGTCAGTCAGCTGCTTCCCAACTGATGGGGGAATGGACCCCTATCATTCACAGCAGCTGCTGCCCAATAACTAAGGTTTGTGGAGATTGGGCTGGGAGATAATACTTAGCCACATAACTAAGGTGGTTATGTAGATATGTAGGTAATAACAAAATCACAGCCTACATCATATACAGTGGACACTTTTAGTGGAGGAAGTACTCTTTTAGATGATTAAATATATGGAGACATCTTACAACTATTACTGGGTATTATATGTGTATACACATTGTGGCTTTTAAGTGCATATATAGAAACTCCATACATTCCTACTCATAAACATGCTGCAATGAATTCAGTGTGGCTTACCAGCATGGTGTAGTAGTCTGAGCACTGGACTATGATCCTGAAGACCAGGGTTCAATTCCTCATTTGGCCATGAAAACCCATTGGGTCCCCTTGGGCTCATCACACACACTTATCCCTGGAAAACCCTATGATAGGTCTGCCTTAGCATCAGCATAAGTTGGAAACGACTTGAAGGCACACAGCAACAACAAAGGAGGCACAGAAGTGCAGCTGCAATCTCTTGCTTGGTCCAGAAATCATTATAGAATTGTTAAAGTTGGGAGTACTTGTGGCTTGCAGCCCAAACTGCCTCTGATTCTATGGATTTATAGGTCTCAGGGAGCACCTGAAATGTTCCCTGACGTGATGAGAAATTGCTATACTTCTCTGGTTCTCCAGACAGGGGGACAAACCTCAGGAAAGGTCTGCTAGAGAATCCTATGGGGTAGTTATGAATTAATAATCTAGAGTTATGCATTTGTAACTATCTGGTATTTATGATCCCTACCTAATCCCTACTTTAGGGGACACATGGGCACCATGAAAGGCTCCCAATGCCCACTTGCTGGGAAGCAGCCACTGCAATTGACAGAGCTTCATTCTCTTGTCAATTAGGAAGCAGCTGGCTGAGGTTCCCAACCCCCCTCAAGTGAACAAACTCCAACGCAAGGGAGAATTCTTACAGGGACCTCATTTCTGCCTGACTCAACAGAGGTTGCTCACAAAGGGGGATGGGCGCACCAGTCTCCCGCTTCCCAGTTGACAGGAGAATGGACCCCCACCAATCACAAAGGCTGCTTTGCAATTGAAGTGGGGATTCAGGGGGTCAGGCCAGGCCAGGAATCACTGGTTCCACATTCATAACTTCTCATCACAATTCCAGCCATGATTTTTGTATGTGAGGTGACTTTAACTCCTGGACACCCATCTGGCATCAGGGTTCTCTGGCTCAGGTGTTTATATGGTATTGCACTTATGGAATGTCAGTGCACCAAAAAGCCAGAAATGTGGGAAGGGAACGGAGGAGAGAGACCGTGGGGGCATGTGAGCCCACTGTGTTATTTCGAGCAAAGCAAGGAATAGAGAACCAGTGCTGTGGCTTGTGAACCTTCTTGTTGTACAAGCTATGGTAGAAACAGTGGAGGACCTAGGAGGAAAAGAAAAAAAACCTCACAGAATGTGAGCCTTATACCAACCCAGCATGGAACAACTCCCCACATATTATATGGGATGTAAGTAAGACACCTATTTCATGCAGAGGTAGAATTGTTATCCTTCAAATAATTCACCACTGAAACAGCTCTGAAGTTTGAACAGAGAAGCCCTGGATACATAACTCTTTCCTCATCAAAGGCCATTTCCACACTAGACTGTTTTAGTGCTATTATTCCACTTTCAACATTCTATGGAATCCTGGGGTTTGCAGTATAGTAAGGGGCCTTTGAGGCCCCTCCCTAAACTGCAAACCCCAGGATTCCATAGGAATAATAGCGCTATAACAGTCTAGTGCAGAAATGGGCAAATACTTCAAATCTCTCCTCCATATCACACTTTGTTCATTGAAGGTGAGCAGAAATGGCTGAAGCCTCTTAGAAGCATTTTGCCATGTGCCTTGCCACTAGGAGGGAAAAATGCATTTGTTGTTATTTTCTGATTAGCTGGTCTTATCCAGCTTCTGGGCCCAAATTACCCAGACTGCCCTCATGTCTATTTCCACAATCAGCTGATACAGGAGCAATTGTGGCCCACTCTCAAACCCTTCCCAGCCCATTCTCTGCGATATAACAGGGATCTACTCCATAACAACACAAGCTCTTCTGTGACATCACAAGGTCCCAGCCTCTGCTCTCAAGTTTTGGCTCTGAAATCTCAGGAGGGGATGCCGCTGACCTAGCAGTCTCTAGGAGAATTGGAGACACATCTTAAGATGCTCAATTTATGGATATTTTTACTGCCAAGAAAGCCTTTCATGTTTTGGCTTAGGTTTGCTCTTCATTTCTCAATACCCAGCAGAGCTCTGGAGGGATGAATGAAGGACTCTAATGATTTTAACCATGCTACCAAATATTTTACAGCATTGCCTGTACATGTCTACTCAGAAAGACAACTCTGTGAGTTCACTGGGGCTTACTCCCATGGTATATAAAGTACTGCAGCTCTCATTGTTTTAACAGCAATAACATAATGTTTTGTGAATTGCACTTTATTTCTAAAATACAGTCAGCCCTCCACATTTGCGGGGTTCACTTTTGCAGATTTGATTATTCATGGATTATTTGCTGTCACCTCTGCTGCCTCCCTATGCCATTTTTAATAGGGACTGCAAGCCTCGTGAGACTGAGAAACTGTGAATGAGGCTTGTAAGCCCCTATTAAAAATGGTGTGGGGCAGCAGTGGAGGTGGCAGTAAGCCCCATCAACCACCCACTTCTGTCTTGTGAAGGAACCCTGATGCCTCAAAGGAATCCAAGGTGGGTTGAATATGTTGATCATATTTTTTTGGTGTGTGTTAAATATGGTTTGGGAGGGCCTAGAGTTATTCATGGTTTTTCCACTTCCATGGTGGTTCTGTGCCCCTAACCCTAGCAAATGTGGAGGGAGGACTGTATTTAGTGCCAGCAACTTCAGAAAAGCATTGAGATCTATCTTTAGCATCAGGGTTACTCCTTAATCTGGTTATTGGTTGAGTAGAGGAATGCCTGCCTTCCAACAGAATGAGGGGGAAATAGTCACTGTTAAGAAAGACTGATGGATTTGATGGAAGGCAGTCTGACTCAGTGTGGAATTTCCTATTGCCACATATACAAGTCACATTGCATAGTTTGTATTTTGATGTTGTGGATCACATATGCTTCACATATGACATGGGCAGACAGGCAATTTTATCTGGCAAATCTACCCATCCTTGGTATGTACTTCCACCTTTTGGAAAGTGACTTATAGACAGATAGGACTTAACTGACCAGTCTAATCCACTGCACTCGAGATGCTGACTGATTAGGAAAAATTTCATGTTTAAGAGGAAGAGATGCACTCTATATTTTGAAAAACATGAGTATAGCTGTAGAGTATAGCAGCACAAAGCAGAAGGGAAAAAAACCCATGGACATACTGGCAATGGTCAATTAATACTATGTTTCCTTCTACCATCTCTTCCTAATACCTCCCAAAAATAAATTTCTATTATAACTGTCAGTTAAAGCTTCTTTCCAAAGATTAATAAAGAAAATAAACATGGTAAACATGAAAAAGGGTGATTCTTGTGCCTTTCAAAACTGGATAAATAGGGGTGAACGTGGCTGGTCTGATTTTACAAGTTTATGGTAAAGGAAAATGGAAATATCTGGCACTACTCACTTAGTATTTTCTAGAAACTTTCCAAAAGAGCACACATTTGAAGTCAGAGTGGAAAAACAATTCAAGGTTTCCCATTTTTACAACCATTCCTAAAATAAAATAAACATCCAGACACTTCTAGCGAACCCTCTGCATCAATATAAGTGGCCTTTTTGTCTGCTATTTTACTGTGAGCACAGTATGTGCTGAGGAAGGTTAGTGCAAGGCGAAGCAGTTCTGAACAAGATGTTCACTTTCATATTTTTGAAAAGTGACGGACATATGACCTACTTGCCTTTCAGCATTCTTCCCCCCCCCCCCCATGTTTGGGGTGATGACAAGTGCAAAATGATGAGTTTAATATTTGTCAGAGATAAATGTGTGAAACACACCAGAAGTTCAGGGCAGTGGGTTTTTGGAGGGGTGGGAATGGATTGGGCAGAGGCTTGCATTTTTCGACTAAGCTGGTCTACTTGAGAATAAGGTACTTTGAGGATAAGGATTTTAAATAGACTTCAGGTACATAGAATTTTTCATCTGAGCACATTCTGATTGCCTTTTAAAAATATGCCCAAAGGATTATGAATGCATGAGGCTATCTCATAACAAATCAGAGTTATTGTCTAAGTAACTGGTTCAGTACTTTCTAATCAAATTAGCTTTGGTTCCCCAAAGCAGTAAATTTCCTAATCTCTCCTCTAGTGTTTTAGGGCAAGGTCTTTGCAAGCCCTCCTCGCCAAAATTCTTTTAAAATCAGCACTGGGGAGCTGTAGTTACTAGCCTAAATACCTTCCTATATACTGAAAGACTATTAAAATGGCATTTACAAATGTTCATTTAACATCGTCCAGTGTTTCTCTTTATACAGCTTCCATTTTGACAAATTTGCACCCATGCAACCATAAAAGGACAGAGATAGAGGACTGTTTGTGCAAAGCAGAAAAATATTTGTATTTAGGACAAGAAGGAATCAGAATATAAATGTGGATAGAATAAGTATGTGCAGTGTGGATACAACATAACCTGAAATCCTCTGCCATCCACATTGGCCAGTTCCGCTAAACCTTACTGAGACACACTTGTCTGTTCTTTGTGTGAAATATGGAATACAGAACCTACCATCCACAAAGTTTTGTTTCATTAAGAATACAAAGCACTTGAAGCTTTCAAGAGGCTAAAGCAATAACCATGCATGTGGCTTGGGAATTTAAATGAGCCAGGGAAAGGAGCGAAGCAAGATTTCCCTCGAACAGCATTACAGAACTACTAGCAGGTGAGTGTGCTTCCCAAGTTATTTTTTCCATTTCTTAGCTGTCTTCATATTAACTTTGATCAAAATGGCTATGTGAACCCCTAGTAAAACATAATGGGATAACCATGTTTGGAGGAACTTTCTGGGTAAGCTGGCAACATCAAAGGAAACAACTTATTGAAATTGTTGTGCTGGCACAGAGCCAAGCAACCCATGCTCCCTATGAAATTCATGGGGGTTTCCTTCCTTTCTGAAGAATATTATTAGAAAATATTTTGGCTGACTTAAATCCTACAGAGTATAGAGCACTAAGGCAATAGCACTCGCTTTGTATTTACACTGGAAGACAATGGGCCATGCTACCATCTAGCAAATGCAAAGATAGATAGATAGATAGATAGATAGATAGATAGATAGATAGACAGACAGACAGACAGACAGACAGACAGTTACATGGAAATAGATTTGTGTTTTGTTTTTTTGTGTGTTTTTTTTTTTTTTTTTTTTTTTGCTGATCAGGGCTATATGAAACACACAGCTGTAGCCATATAGGAATGTGATCTATTTAATAATATTCTGTTTTGGTTTTTTGTGTCTGTTGTGTTCTCCATCTACTATTCCTACACTGGAAGAATGGTAGTACTATTAATGAAGCCCAGTCTCCAGCATACTATATTTGGCATATGAGAGGAATGTAATAAAAATTAAGTATGTAGCACTTTAATAGCATGTTTAAAAACTAAGCAGAACTAAACCGGATAACTTTTGCTACAGGAAGTAAGGGGCTTATGTTGAGATTGATTAAGGGAATTATACTCTAATTCTACATCCCAAATGGAGAACTTTATTGTGCTGACTAGATCATACTAACATCAATTTAAATCTTCCACAGGGCTGGAGCCAGAAACCACACCACCCACACGAAAGAAAGGAATCAGCAGACTTGGGATAACCCACAGGTTTGCATATAAATAAAAATATGTAGGGAAAACCCTAAGGGCAATAGGAGAAAAAAATTTATATCCAAAACCCCACAATTGCTCAGTGGCAGGGAACACTGGCAGACTGAATGGGGAAAAAAATAGACCATGGGAGAATAGAATGGAGCAGCTAAATCAGGAAGGGAGATACAAAGGGGAAAGACATATCTCATTTTGTCTGGGTTACTTCCTGGTTCAGATTGAGAAGCCATTTTTAAATGCCCTAAGAATGGGTCTGTAAAGTAGAGGATTTTATCTAACTGGGAATGGGCCCAAGTATTTCCCACCACGTAACACCTACATACCTTCCAGCCATCCCAGTTTGGCATAGCCAGTCCCAATTAATTCTCTGTCCCCCCTCCCCTTTTTTTTGGCTGCTTTTGAAATGCTCCAGCTTCCCTTTTCTCCTCCCACTTTCCCCTTCAGTCCTTGGCTTACTTCCATTGCTGCAAACTGAGTTCAAAGAGCAGAAACAGTTTGTATTCAATTACCCAAACAGGAGGGGAAGGAAAGGAAGGGGAATAATTTTGCCCTTCCCAGTAAGCTCAGGCAAAAGCAAACTGCTACATTTTCTACTAGCTTATGTGCTCTTCCACATAAACCAGTGTGCTTGGCCATCGTGTCTGTGAAATCTTGGAAGGTATGCAGCTAAATTAAATCTTCCCTTGTGGTAGACAAGTAGTGTGGCTGGAGTTGGGGAGAAGAAGAAAAAAGAAACTAGAGGAGGAAGGAGAGAGTGGAATATAAAGAGAAAGAAAAAGGGAAGGAGCAAAAAGTGGGGAGAGAACATGAGAGGGAAATTGAAAAGGAAAGATCCCACTGAAGAAAGAAAAAGAAGAAGCAACAAGGAGGACTAGCACACAATATAAAGTGTCTTTACTGTAATCACCAGAGTCTCAATGGGAAATGGGCCATTTCCACACTACACTGTTACAGTGCTATTATTCTACTTTCAACATCTTATGGAATCCTGGGGTTTGCAGTTTAGGGAGGGGCATATAAAATTCTCAGCCAGAGAGCTCTTGGGCCTCAGTAAACTACAAACCCCAGAATTCCATAGGCTGGTTGAAAGTAGAATAATAGCACTGTAACAGTGTAGTGCAGAAAATGGCATAGATTACTGCCTGCTGTTGATTTCCTCATACCATCTTGACTCCATCTTATCTCATTTTGGAAGATGAGAAGGATGAGATAGTGTTAGTACTTGGATGGGAGACCACCAGGGAATGTTGGAAATCTCCAGGTGGGGCTAAGAAAGATTGTTTCCTGAAACTCTGGAAAGCCAATGCTGGTACTTACAGTTGACAATATTAAGCAAGATGGACCAAGGTTGAGTCCTGGGTTTCCCTTTTCCTGACAGCCATGCAGTTTGTGTGTATATATGTGCATATAGCTTGGGAGAAATGAACCAATATGAGGAAGGAAATTAAGGTTGCTCCAGTCTACCGGTGTGCCAACTGAACAAAATGCCTCATTTGGTGGAAGGGTGGGCTGATGAATGATAATCCAAAAGGGGATAAGTGAATTTCTAGTTTTTGCTTACTGGATGATTAAAAAAAATGCGTGCATGCCAGATTTACACTGAGATCCTAGGGAAATTTATCTAGGAGTAATTCCCGCTGAGCAGAATGAGACTTACTGCTGAGTAAATATCATAGGATTGTACTGTGGATTTGACTAAGTAAAATATGGAAAAATAAATTCAGTTGGCCAGTCTACTGGGACCTAATCAGCCTGCTAAAGTAGGACCATTAGTGTTTCAGGGTCACCCGGAGACAAAGTCCTAGCCTGTGTTGTAATAAGAAGCACATAGAAGTAGGCCAAGGGAAGGTTGATAGTAATTAAGTCAGATTGGTAGTACTTAAACCAGAACCTGTGGCACTCCAAAAATGGTTGGGACTCCAACTCAGATCAGTCCCAGACATCAAGGCCAATGAGCCGAGATGATGGGAACTGTAGTCAAACAACAGCCAGAAGGTACAGATTCTAAAACCCTTATCTAAGCAACGTGATGTGTGAACTTCATTGTGCTGTAAATAAGAATATGGATGCAATGGATTTTTACAGATATATGGAAGTTTCAAGATTTATAAAGTGTCTTTTCAGCTTCATTCATATTGGCTTGGCACAAAGGAATTTTTAAATAATGCTTCAACGATTTGGCAAATGTGCAGCCTTTGATCAGGAGAAAAGCAGAGTCCAACCTATTCAGATCTCAGAATATTTCTCTCCAGCTACACAACAATCTAATTTGAATGCATTGTGATGTCCAGGTTTTCAGCCAGTATTTAGATTTGCCTTAATATTTTCCTTCTGACTTTCAGTACATTGACCCAAAGATCTAAACTGAACAGAAGGACAGAGAATGAAAACCTTTTGTCTTTCCATGATTTTCTCTTTTGTTTCAAGTTACTGAAATGATGCAATTGCCATGAGTTTTAACTTCATTTTCTTATGTCTACTATTTGTTAGTTGGCTTTGCTTTATTGTACAACTTGACCACTTCAATAGCCAATAGAAAACATATGGAGAAGACTGGGATAAAGTAGAGATCAAGGCCATTTCCATACTACACTGTTATAGTGCTATTATTCCACTTTCAATATCCTATGGATATTGGGGTTTGCAGTTTAGGGAGGGCCCTTTAGAATTCCGAGCCAGAGAGCTCTTTGGCCTCAGTAAACTACAAACCCCAGAATTCCACAGAATGTTGAAAGAAGAATAATGCCACTATAACAGTGTAGTGCGGAAAAGGCCCAACAGTGCTATCCTGTGCATGTTGACTCACAGATGTATCTGACTGTGTTAATGGGATTTATTTTTATGTGTAGGATTGTTGCTGAACAATGCAATCCTGTATGTAGATTGCCTGGATGTTTATTCAGAAATAAATGTCAGTTCAAACGGGTCTTACTTCCAGTCAAGAATGTGTGCTTCCCATTTATCTGCAATTAAATCCCTCTGAACGAAGTGGGAGTTCCTTCTCAGTATGCAGCAGATCTCTTCTCGTTGCTGACAATCTTATTTCTGTTTGTTTGTTTTTGCATGCTCTGTTTATGGTCCATCTTTTACCATAAAATGGAGCAAAGACAGGTTTCAGTCCTGGGCAGACACTGAACAAGTAAGGCTGAGGGCTAATGTTTGGGCTGACGAATGGGCTCAAAGAATGGTTTTGTTTGACCATGAAAACAACCTGAATATGTATTTTCCATCTCATCTACCAAATGACTAGCTGAATTGGTTCAATATAGCAGAGGGATGTGGAGAGAAATACCTCAGAAAAATTATTTGGTCACTCTATCATACAATTGACAGATTGGAGTCCATAACCTTTTTCTATACAAATTAAGAACTGTTTGACTGCGCTGGAGTGGAACTAGAGAGAAAATTGTCTTACCAGAAATGTTCAGGTTTTTCTCTAGTGAATGACATTGGGCCTATCCTCTATTTAGTGCTAAATCCTACTGTTAGTCCTAGTTAGAATAGAGACATTGAATCAGTTGGAGTTACTTATATATTAAGTCACCATTCAGCAATTCAGCTCTGCTCAGGTTGGGACTGATCAACAAGATTTCAGCCCTAACCTGTACCAAGGAACTGTCTATACATCAAATAATTAATGCATTTGAGTTTTTTTACTGTAGTAAATGAAGAAAAATTGCATTTATTTTGCATAATTTCTTCTGTTTTCATTATATAGATTCTCAAGCCATAGAACTGGTGACAACTGGTGTGACAGAAGATGACGGCACCAGGCCACTCAAGTACTTACATTACCTATATCTCTTAACCACTCCATTGAGTGTCTGAACCATGCTTTTAAAGAAGTGGAGGAGGAGGAGGAATTGGTCCGTGATTATCTTCTATACTAGCTATCACTGTCTTTTATGGTGAGCCTACTGTTTTGTAGAAAGCACACCCATGTACATGAATATAGGGAAGTTCTTCTCTATTGAGCCAGCGTGATGTAGTGGTTTGAACGTTTGACTATAACCCTGGAGACCAGAGTTTGACTACCTTCTCAGACATGGAAACTCACTGGATGACCCTGGGTATATCACACGTTCTCAGGCCCAGAAAACCCCCTGATGGGTTCGCCTTTGGGTCACCAAAGGTTGGAACTACTTGAAGGCAAACAACAATAACAACTTCTCTATGTCATGTTGAATTAGTCTAGGGCTCTGGAAATCCTATCTTGTAAATCTTGTTTTATCTTAACAGTGAGTCTTACTCATAATGGGACAGTGTACTCCACTGAAACTGAGGGCAAGGGTCAAGCCTAGCTCTTGCTGAGAAAGGTATATGGCAGCACAGTCTTCCCACATCTTGCTGCTTTCTCCTAACACTTTCTGCCTGAGGCAGCTTTGTTATTCTGCCTAATGTTAGGGCCAGCCTCCCTGCCTGGCTTCACTTTGATTGCTGACAACTGAAGGGAATGTACGTTGTACAAGTCAAAATATCTTACCTTCGTTACTGTTGCTTCACTTCACATGTCTGGTTCATGGTCTGGAATCTGATATTGAAAACCGTTTCCAGTCATGAGCCAGTTCCATAGCTCAAAATTCATGCAGTGAATAACTCCCGTGATTCCACCCATTCCCTGAAATTGGGGTATGAAAGGAGTAAGTGAAAGCAGATGGGAAGAACAAAAGTGGAAAGTAAAGGCCGCAGTATTACAGGAATTTGTATCATTGAGCAAGAGTATTCAGATTGCTTCATAATTGGCAGGAGTACTATAGAATGGTGGCAGGCTCCTTTTGTGCCTTTGTAGCAACATGAAAAATACCCCTAACGAATGGGATGCAGGGAGACAGCACAAACTAATATTTGTGAAGAACTTAGCACAGTAGGCCTCTTTCTAGGAAAGAAGTGGTGTTAATTGCTATGATTGATTTCTCACTATTGTTTCAGTGTTTTATGACGGCTTTATTGTATTTTTTGCTGCCGCCAAACTTTTTTTTTTTTTTTTAAATATTGTTCTGTCAGTGCTTAACTTATATTGTTGCCACTTGGGCTCCTAAGGGTAAGAATATTTTAATTTCTTTAAAAAGTAGTTCTGTCATGAGTTGAACATTCTTTAAAGCCAGTTAAGCTGAAAAAAGAGTGGCAGTGGGGGCTGCTATCTATTTTTCACAGGTAATATGTAAACTAGTGTACATAAAACATCACAGGGACTGTCTGTCCCATTCCCAGGCCACATCATGAGGCAAAACTGTCTTCTGTATTGAATCATGGTTGTTTTCATTATTATATTTGCAATTCGCAATGGCAGCGAAACATTTCATAGAGGTGGCCTCAACAGATATGGAAAGTTCTGCTTTTTGTCCACCTGGATGGGGAATGATGACCAGACCACCGAAGATGGATTACAAACAGGCCTTAACTTTGGGTTAGTTAAACCTGTGCTATTCAAAGTGGTGGTCCATGGAGCAGTGCCAGTCTATAACCCATTGGCTGCTGGTCCTGGGCAAGTTTCCAAAAAAAAAATTCACTGGCCAACATTCTGTATCAGAAATATAGCTACAGAGAAATAGTTATGCTTCTGTAACTTTGGCCATTTCTGCACTAGCCTGTTAATAGTGCTGTTATTCCATGTTCAACATCCTATGGAATCCTGGAGTTTGCAGTTTAGGGAGGGGCCTTTGAGGATTCCCAGGATTCCATAGGATGTTGAACATGGAATAATAGCATTATAATGGGCTAGTGCAGAAATGGCCTTTGTTTCCCGATACTGCCCCCAAACCTAACTTTTAAGCAATGCAGGCCTCCCTATTGGAAAATGAGAGAAATTTAGGGGAATCTCTGTACGTAGCAGTGCAATTAGCACACAAAGCAGAAATTTGAACAACTTACCAGCCCACTTTATTGCCCCCCCCCCATATAATTCTAGCTGAGAAGTAAACACGAACTGAGTTTTGTTTTTTAAAAGGCATATAAAAGTAGTAGTTTACTCACAGATACTTGTGCATAATCTATACAGGTTCATGTTCATGAAGAAAATTTTTTAAAAAGGTAAACAATTGTATAGTTTCATTAAAGCTTTTCCTCTGGAAGGTTCCCTGTCACATGCTTGAAGAAAGGCAGAAGAAGAAAAAGAAAAAGAGAGAGTCAGAGATGCCAAGAACAAAGGATGCTTACGTGCTAGAGGAAGAAAGTGGGTGTGAACAACAAATAGGAGGTAATCTGTGGGCTTTGTGCCCAAACTTACAGAGTGATCATGCAACCTAACTAGCAGTGAATTTAGAGCATGCAAAAGGTTGCTCTTCCCAACACTCCCAGCCTGAAGATATCTGACACAGCATGTCCAGCTAGAGGAAACGAACTGAACAAGCCATTCTCTCTGGCAACATGGAGATGGCTAGGTGAGCTACTGTATTAAAAATATGTTTGTTGTGGTATGTTTGGTCCTTCTATGGTCAGCAGAATGACAGTAAAAGTCAATTGCAATGGCATGAGTCAGGCTTATGCCACTGTCATTCCACCCCATGTATCCAATGGGGACCAATAGGGTGCTGGTCCCCGGCAAACTGGAGCAGAAATTCTGGTCCCCTAACACAAGATAGCTTGAGTCAATCCACTCCGAAATGAGGAAAACAGTTAGCAAAGCGAAGAACCCAAAAATTATGAGTCTAGTGAACACTCAAGGGAGCTGTATAGGGGGAGAAATCTCCGCTCCAAAGTGCATATGAAACAATGCTCCATGGCATCTTATCTGAGTCATGCTCCAAATAGATACACGAAGTATCAGATGGGCCACAGAAGAATTGGCTAGGCCTTGATGTGGTCTACTATCAAATACCATGGATATGCCTCCTCTAGAAGGCCTCTCAAAAGATGACCGTGAGGATAGCCCCAGGTGATCAGATTCTTCATGAATACTCTTCAAAGGTCTTTAGTAAAGCCCCTTTGGATTCCATGCTGGGCGAAAGTGGGGTAGAAATTAAATAAATACATACATAAATAAAAAGTCCTATTTTGTATATTTCTTTCTAGATTGTACTGTGTATTAACATGAATTAATATGCCAATTAGTAAATATAATTGTAAAATAAAATGGTTTGCATGTAATCCAAAGGAGGTGCTGTCTGGCCCATTATGACAACCTTCTCAAAATCTCTGTGCAACCCTAATCATGGCAGCTGTCTAGACTGATGTTGCAAGCTGAAACATGAGTAGGAATGGAATGGTGTGAAAAACAATCAGAAGTATTAAGAAGGGTGGCTGCTCTGAAGTGTTGGCCACTTTACATGTGGCAATCTCCTATCGGCTCACCTTTCCCAAGGTGGGAAAAGCCAATCACCCCTCATTCCGCTCCACCCAAAGGAGCAAAATGGTACCAAAAACACTTGGCTGGCTATATGTAAGAGAAAGGAGGATGGGAGTCCTGCCTCCTGGAATATGTTGATTTCCTAGTGAAAGTAACATTTAGACTGCTTTTAAAAAAGAGTCCTGTCTAGAAAAAATGGTTCTATTTAATTGGCATTTTGAATCTAATTTTCTGGGGAGTAATTTTCCAGAGTATGCACTGGCTCTAAATTTAACTGATAATATGTTGTGAGATACTAATAACACTGGAAGCAAAATGAATAACAGATTGTTGAGTGTGTCTTCCAACAATTTATTGAGACTTGAGATCTTGGCTGAGTTGATTGATTTATTGATTTTATTTAATTGTTATTTTTTGGGGCTTTCCAGGAACCAAAGTTCTGTGGGTGGCTCATTTAAAAAACATGAGATATATAATCACAATGAAATGGTACATTTGTTGATGTCAGTGGATTGTACTCATTTAACCTTGCATTCATTCCTCCTCCTTCTTATAAACATATCAAAGTGGAAGTTTATTTCTCCATTTCTCTCCCTCTCTCTCTCTGTCTGTCTCACATACGTACACACATGCATAGACTATCAAATGTACTGGCAAATATTACTAAGATGAGTTTGCATCTGCTGTCTTCTGCCAACATTTTTCTTCAGGCAATTTCTGTGTTCCAAAATCTAAAATATGTTTGTGTGGAATTTATTTTTAATTTCAAATATCACTCTGGGTCACTGACTTCAAAATGAAGAAACCAGGCTAGTGTGTTTGAAGGAAATAGCAGTAACCAAACTTAAAAGGAATAACTTAAAGTATTTCATCGTCCTTGAGCTGAAACATATTTGTTGAAATTGGCTAGCTTTTGGGGAAAAGTTGGAGTGATATCCAAAATAAAGAAAGAAAGTAAATTAGGCTAAAACATTTTGTTTAGGATAACGTTCAATATTAAAAATGGTGCACAGTTATTACATTTTGTGTCCTATACCACGCAATGAAGATTTTTATATTAGTGAAATGATCCCTAAAGGCAGTGAGTACCCTCCATATGGAACATAGAACTGGAAATGTTAATCATTTCCTCATCACACTTTATCTGGAAAATGGGCTAACCTTGCCCTCCATGCCATTGTTCCCATACTAGCAAGAAAGGCATCAGTAGGTAGAGTGTAATGTTAATCTGAAAGGAAATTCACAGTTGTCCACATTTCCACTCCATTTATATTTCTAAGAAAAAATAAAACTAAATTAAAAGCTACAACAAATCCTGCAAATTAAGGATCAGATGAAGATGAATCCAGATTATCTTGAAATATATATCAGTTTAAAAAAAGTTTGATTAGGGGTTGATCACCAAAAACCTATAGGTCTCCATCACACATCATTTCACTTTAGTTTTACGTAGAGCTTGGTATCTGTTTTTTTTCCAAGATTTTTTTCCTCTCAACTCAGCATCTACTTTATTTCAAATGTTTCTGTTCCAAGATGTACCATCTCCATGAAATGTCTTTCATGTCATATTCATTTCAAAGAGGAATGAACATCTGGATTACTTTAACACACTTGACGTAGGGCTGTCTTCAAAAAGTGTTTGGAAACTTTAGCATGTCCAAAATGTTCCAGCCAAACTGTTGAGTAGGACCAGTTATGGATGGCATTGAAGCTCCTTCTTGTGACAGCTTCACTGGCTGCTAAAGTGCTGGTTGTGAACTAAAAAGCACTAGATGACTTGGATCTTTCAGGTTGTTTGAAGGCCTTATTTCCCCCTATTACCTTCCTTAGATTTAAAGATCTTCAGTGGAAGTTGTCCTGTCAGTTCCATCATCCTCACAGGAAAACCCGGTGAAGACACAAGAGAAGGTCTTCTTGATGGCTGCTCTAAAATTGTGGAGTCCCCTTCCAAAATGGGCTAGGGCAGAAGGACTTTCAGCAGCTGTCTGACTTCTGAGGAAAGACTTTTTATGGTGATTTACAAATCTTTTTAATTCAGTTGTTCTGATAGGCTCCACTTAATACATTTTAACATTGTTATAACTTATTGACTGGAATCTTACTGCTGTTTTACACAGGCATAAGTTGCTCACAGAAGCAGTTGAATCTTTTTGTTCAATGTGCAACAGCCAAGACTGCAGAAGCAGAGCTGTGCATGTAGTGCCCTTGTGCACACGGTACATTAAGCCTGGATGTATATGCACATTTGACTACACATTTTGTATTCTGGTTCAGTTTTGCAACATTGCCATTCAACACAAGGATTTCATCACGCAATGAATGCATCATTCTGCCTGTGGTGATCTACACTACAGAACCCCAATGTTGGATTGTGGTCATTATGCTTTTGTTTATATGTACTCCCCCCCTTATTGTCAGTCTACTTCAGTTCAGGGACAAAGGGAAGATGTAAAATAAATAAATCAAATCATTTGATCAATCAGTCAGTAAAAGAACCATCTTTTGGAAGAAACATGGGCATGCATTCATTTGTTTTCTAGCATCCCCCATATATGCCCAAGCCATCACTTTCTGAGAATGAAAGGTTTTAATTTTGTTTGCATTTTCCATGGAAAATGGTGGTGGTTATAGAGTAAAAAAATCACTGAGATTTCCTGTTATCATGTTTTAGATCTGGAATTGTCATCAAGTTGGGTGGGTGGGAGTTTCTGTACTTTCTATAGCAAATAATATGTTTGGCATAATTTTAATGTCAAGGTTGACAAGAGTCAGTTGCTTGTCAAGATAGGAGTATTTCTGGTATCCTTCTGGAGCTATTTTAGAAATGTTGTAAATTCTTCATGCAATATTCACTGCAGTGACCTATATGTCAGAAAGCTGGCAAAAGTGACTCAGCAGTATGAAATGCATGGCCCAAAATTCTGCTGCACACACAAAATTATAATCAGGTTGTATTGTGAAAAAATGAGATTTATTAAACATGTTTTAGTGCTGTTGTTTTTATTCTATGCTTTCAACTTAATGTTTTATATGAGTTTTAATTCTATAGATACTTTACTATTATTTTAGTCTTAAGAGTTTTTTTTATATTTTTAGCTATGTATGTTTCCGCTTGTATTTTTATTCTGTAAACTATCTTAAGTCCCACTCTTGGGAAGAATGTGGAATATAAATAAAGTGATGGATTGATTGTTGGATCTTTTCTGTGATACTGTGATAGAGGTTTGAGTAAAGAGATTGAGTAAAGAGATTGCTAGCGAGCATCTTGTAGTACACAGAGCAAAACTCAGCATCTGTCAAGAGGCAATGACAAGAAGGAAGAGGTAAATTCAATTTACTGTGGGAAGAGAAGAGCCTGTCCAGAACCTGGAAAGTCCCTTTGCAAAAGTAATTGAGATTATAGTTCTACGGTCCTCAAAAGTAGTTAGTGTCATAGTTAAAAATGAAAAGCAACTTACTTTACTGTGGCTCCAAAGTAACTGCCTAATTTTAGTTACTTAAAAATCTGCTGCAAGCCACTGCCTTGCAATGAGGGGGTAGGCAGGAGAGAAGTGTACTTTTTATTGTGATAAAAAGCTCCATCTCCCCCTGTCTACCCCTTCCTTGCCTCAACAACCACAGCAAAGCATAAGGCAGCATTAGGCACAGCACAAAGGAATGGCCCATGTTCCCTTGCTATTTGTTCAAACCACGTCTCAAAAATGATGGTCAGAATTCTGTATTAGCAACTTAGTTGAGTAATGTCTCTTGGCCTTTGGTACTGCCTTTGGCGATATTCTTTGCCTGTCTTCCAGGCTGTTTTTGTACCTGTTATTTTGCTTCTAGGTTTACTGGCTGAAGCCCTAATGCTTATTTTGTGCTTTGTTCGAATAAACAGCACCTAGCCTTAATGCAATGAATCTCCATGGCTATTTTTTCCAGCCTGGAGCAGGTGGCAGTGGTTTGGCACTGCTTCCTATTTTCTGTACTCTGCACATGCTCTGAGGTGAATATCTTGCACCCTGACAGACCTGACCCTCCCTAACCCCACAGAAATGTCATTTAACCATGCTCCAATTGCAGGCAGAATGGACATCTTTCTGCCCTTGAACTGATGCCTCGTAAAGTAGGTGTGGAGAGGAGTTACAGTTGGGGCAATAATGCCAGAAGTGTGACTAAGAAGCAGTTGCGAATGTAACCTTACCTTCCATCTCCTCTCTGTCTTTTTTCCCACTACTGTACCTCTAGCTTTCTCCATGGCTATTTCTGCTGAGGAAGGTAAAGAGGATGAACTGCTGCTGCTTCCACTGGCCCAACTCTACAAGGTCTCCCACATCCAGGGCCTTCCTCAGGGGAAGCTTTAGAGACTGGTGGAGGTGGCTGTAGTGCAAGGCACGGGAGTCATGGTGCCAAAACAGCAAAGGGAAGCATAGGAAGCCCCCACCTTTTGACACTCTCTTACAACTTGCTCTTTTGATACTTCGAAATAAAGGACAAGTTCCATTAATTCTTTGGGAGTTCTGCTCTTTCATTGGTTCTTCTTGCCTACAGAAGCTGGCTTGGAACCTCTCACATGTGCATGCTGCTTACAAAGTGACCAGGGAGGGAGAGAAGGTGCTAAGCCAGCTAAGGCCATTTCTGCACTACACTCTTATAGTGCGATTATTCCACTTTCAACATCATATGGAATCCTGGGGTTTGCAGTTTCGGGAGCGGCCCTTCCCGAAACTGCAAACCCCAGGATTCCATACGATGTTGAAAGTGGAATAATCGCACTATAAGAGTGTAGTGCGGAAATAGCCTGAGACACTTGACAAGCAGCATGCATGTGGACACTAACAAGTAAGCCTCTGTAAGTCCTTCATGCTCCTTACAGCACAGTACATGGGTTCCACTTTTCAACGAATTCCATTTTCTGACAGTGCTCTGGTCCTTAACCTGTCAGATAAATGGGGAAAGCCTGCACGGGCTGGGATTGCAGGTGGGAAAAGAGACGGAGAGGAGGAGGAGAGTGAGGAGGAACAAGCCACCACTGTTGCTGCTGACTCAGACCTGTGAGGTTCCCCCAGATCTAAGGCCTTTTCTAGAGCCTTTCTGGCTCTGGTGCTGGCTCATTAAGCAACAGCTACATTGATAGGTAGGGAGCAGCCATGAACTTACAAATAATAAAATCTGTGGAAGTTCAACCCATGAAGACTGAGGGCTGACTGTACATCTGAATATATATTTTGCCTGAGCCAGCCAAAAAATACTGCAAACAATTCCTTCTTCCAAACTAATCTCAAACTGCTTGAATCTTCCCATGTATTTGAATTATAAAATACATTTGATTTAAGATCTAAAATGAAAGCAGAGGAGAGCTATTAAAAAAGCTGCTAAGCCTTCTCAAAAGGATTAAATAAATATGACAATATATCTTTCAGATAAAATGTATCTCCAAATCATATTAACTTCCAGAGAGTTTCTGTTTCTCACTTTGGTCTGTAATTCACCAATTCACCCCTTTAATCTTTCACACCTGTCTTCTTGTTCTCCAAAATCTTGTCCTCTTTCATGTCATATACCACCTTCCCTGTTGGACACTTGGATATCCATTTGCAAGGCTGGATCAAGTGGCAACTACATGCTGCAGACCTAATTATTGAAGGAGAGTGGAACAGCACCACAAACAGGCCAACTCTTCACACCTTAGCACCAACTGGCACTATCCTGGACTTACTAAGGCAAACTTCAGTAAATTGGCCCTTATCAGACATCTTGTAAGCCACAGGATTGACTGTTACTCAGTCCTATGTAAATCTTCACACACACACACACACACGAGACAGGTGACTGTTACTCAGTCCTATGTAAATCTTCACACACACACACACACACGAGACAGGTGACAGAATCCTATTGGTGACATACTCACCAACATAGTTGGTTGCACTATGCATGCAGAGTGACTTTTTTAAAAATTCTACCAAATGGACATATAGAGCTGATGGAAGCAGCATTCTATACGTGGAGCCATTGCAGATGTGCTAATGCATCTAAAGCAGCATGTCAGTGCATATTGTGCATTGCCTCTGTGCATTGTGTATTGTGCAACAAAATGATAGTTATGCACATCCACTATTTCTGACACTTTGCACTGTG
Organism: Cyclura pinguis; assembly: GCA_030412105.1. Taxonomy (NCBI): domain Eukaryota; kingdom Metazoa; phylum Chordata; class Lepidosauria; order Squamata; family Iguanidae; genus Cyclura; species Cyclura pinguis. The sequence goes on from CM059599.1 coordinate 130,001,167, forward strand.
GCAGTATTTAGTACAGAGGTTGAGTAGTGTTAGCATGACATAACTCCTCCAGTGGATATTGACACTATGCTAAGACAGCATAGGATCTTGGTCAATGTGACAGAGATATGGATTGGGAATTAATACATCATGTTCTACTGTACTGGTAAACCCCCACATATTCACACCCTTCTTTGTCAATAAGCCCCTATGGAGCCTTTTTCCCTGGCCCTCACCCTAAGCAGAGACAAGGAGCCCATTTAATCAAATAGGCTGCCACCACTTCTGGAAAACCCTTTACTCAACAGACTAGAGAAAGACCTGTTTGAAAAGTTTGTTCCAGCTTCCCTTCTCTGTTATGGGAGGCAGAATAAACAATCCAAGCCTCTAAGGGCTTCCCTTCCCTTTTCAGCCACAAGTTCTGAGTGTGTGCATTTTTGGCAAAAACAACTGGGTGGACTCGATGGATCAGAGGAAGTTGAACTGCATTATGTTTCAGGAAAGTTACATTCCCCGCTAGAGATCATGTGGTGGGAATATTGTAAATACAGAGCACCATCCCTTAAAGTAGACAAAACATTTTAAGAGCTTTCAGCCAAGTCTTAGAACATAAATATAAACCTTGATGTGGCTATTTAAAACTGTTACTTGCTAACACAGTTACATGTCTACCATCATGGCTTGAAAAGGAACATGGATGCCCACTCCTTCCTGCCTCTCAAAAGCCCAGACAAAGAATCATAAACCAACTGCTTTGCTGTTTAAAGACCCCTAAGCAAGTCTGATTAGATAATTTACTTTGGTGACTTTATTGTCATCTCTGACTGGCTATGAAGTTACATCGTGAAAGTCTGTTATGTAGGCAAACTTGCAAAGTTGTTACTCAGGATAATCCCAGTCCATGCATTTAGTTCAAGGGTGGTGATTTTGTGATCTTCCAGATGTTGTTGTGACTCCTACCAAGATTAGCTGCCATAGCTGATGAATGGTCAAAGTTGCAGTCTAGCACCTCTGATTTAGTCTATTCCAGGGGTTCTTAACCACTAGTCCACAGACCCCCAGGGTGCCACAGTTCTTCACTGAGGGTCCGTGAAGGTTTGAAGGAATGTTTCGAGCTACGGAAGGAAGGAAGGAAGGAAGGAAGGAAGGAAGGAAGGAAGGAAGGAAGGAAGGAAGGAAAACAAATTTGTATGGAATCATTACAATAAAAATATTATAATAGGAGTGTATACATGTACTTATTTCCCCTTTCCTCCAAATCTGAAGACTCCTGATGAGTAACTTTAAATAAATATTTGAAGCACTTCAGGGTTTTAGGTCTTGAGTTAAGTCTTGGGAGTCTGCGGCAACAAAAAGTATTTAAAGGGATCCATGGTAAAGAAAAGGTTAAGAACCACTAGTCTATTCTATGTTCCTGTGGCTTCCCGTAGAAGTTCTTATCCAAGCTCCATCCAGAGAGTATCCTTCCTGTTCAAAACAGCCACAGCTTTGCCCTGATTTGATAAAGAGGACAAGTAAAATTGTGTGTCATCTCCTTAGCATACTGATAACATGTGATGCCAAATCCCTGAACAAGTACCCTGCAGTTTCAGCTAGAAGATAAATACCACAAGGATAATACAGGGTTTTGTTTTTTGTTTTTTTCGGGGGGGAGGAGACCCTATAGAACAAGCACCATAGATCCAAGAAGCAGTCTCTTAGCAGCAACTTCTAGAACTGCCACAACAGATGATGCCTTTAGTTCCCCTTTCCAAAGTCAGTTCTTTATAGTTCTAAAGAGAAAACTAGTAATTGTCGCAATATAATTACCATAATAATGATACCTGAATCCAATGAGCAGTCCAGTAGGATTGAGAGGATTGCTTTCTTCCAGCAAAGGGCATCTAAAGTAGTTTCAGTCCCAAGACAAGGTCAGCAGTTGGATTTTCATCAGTGCGGATAATTGCTATCCTCCAGGAACATCTGGGGCTCAACCAGCATCAACTAGCTGACCATACAGCCTTCTCTTATTGTATCCTGTTAAAACAAATTCACATGCTTAGGCAGGCCAGATGATAGCTGGCTAACCTGATAGGCTTATACAGATAGCAGGCAGCCTGCTTATGGTACTCAAGATAGTTTTGTAGCAACGGTTCCCTTTGGAGGATTGCCTGCTAACCAGACTTCAAAAGGTCTCCAAAACCTTAATCACTATATATGAAGATGCTTTTATCTCAAACATAATGTAGTGTGGTATGAGAAGAACAGGCTTTACACTGCAACTTCCTGCAACTCAGCAAAGAAAAAGAGTTAACTGTCAAAGAATTTCTTTTAGAACACCCTGGAAAGATGTGAAGCTAGACACATATAATCGGGGTAGTTAGTACAGCAACAGCAACTATGTCTGGATTCTAGAAAGAGATTGTTTGATGACAGTTACAGCTTTGAGAATGATGAAAAATCTTAGTGTCTGTGTGGTCAGGAAGAACCAAGCTCACACCTCTGTTGCATGCATAAGGCTGCTTTAAATATACTGCCAAATAGCCCAAGAGCTTTGCTTGTACAGGGTTCCACATGCCCAGCTTCCAGTTCAAAAAGGGCAGACTTGCAACCAAAGTTGACATGTGTAAATCTTCCATGAAAAAGAGTGTCTATTACTTATTCCACTTATTAGCCCCCCCACACACACACACTTTTTTTCCAGGTTGTGCAAGCCAATCATAACAATCCTATGAAGTAGGTTAGAGAGAGACACAATGGTTTCTTTCTCATTGCACAGTTATAGAACTTTGATACCACTTTAAATGACATGGCTTCATTCTATGGAACCCTGGGATTAGTAGTCTTATGAGGCACTTAGAATTCTCAGCCAGAAAGTTACTGCAGTACCTCACCAAACTACAAACTCCAGGATTCCATAGGATTCAACCATGGCAGTTAAAATGAAACTGTAGTGCTATAGGAGACCTGTGATAGGATTGGTGTGAACTTCATGGCTGAGTAGGGATTTAAACACGGGTCTCTCCAGTTGTAGCCAAGCATCGTAACTGTGGCAATGGGGCAGCTTTTAGTCAGTGTGCCCTCATATTTTCTGGAAGATCCTACTGAATTATATAACATGGGACATGAAAACAAATCACCCTGTTCATTATAGGCCTATGACTTTCAGATCTGAGGTGCTATAAAACAGTTGATGTCTGTTGCTTGGCTTCAGTCTGTTGAAGCTATACTGCACAAAAATTCCCCAACCCTCAAACAGCATAGAAAATTGAGGTCTGTGACAACAGGCATTCTCACTTAAGGAACTGTGAGAGCTATCCATTTGTTGGTCTCATTCAGGAGTTGGTTTCATTTAACCAGCTGCAGCACATGTTGGTGTCAATTTTTGAACCCCTCTGATTTCATAATGAGCTGTATTGCATCATTTTTGGTTCATATCAAAACGAGAATTCGCCTCCAGCTTTGATTTCTGATGTTTGGGGAGCTTTGGAGGGGAGGGGACTTGGGGATTGTTTTTAAGGAAATTGCCACTCTGTTCATTTGCCATTGTTGTACATCCCTTTCATTTTTAGGAGACTGGGGGACCTTGCCCCACAGTTCAGGCAAGCCAGGGGGCACAAAATGAGTCCTTTGTGTCACATATGGCTCATAGCTTCATGATTACCATCCCTGGTCTACTTCATGTCAAACTACTTGGGACACCAGTATTGGCTGTTTTGTAAATTATTTTCAGGTATTTTATATATTTTTGAGGAAGGAGAAGGAGAAGGAGAAGGAGAAGAGGAGGAGGAGGTGATGGTGTCAAGTCATTTAAAAACATAATAAAGTTAGAGCACACATTCCCATTAAAAAGACTCCCTACATCCACTTGTTCAATGCCTGTTTGAATGAAAATGTCTTTGCCCATAGGCAAAAGGAAAACAAAGAGGGGGCCAGCATAGCCTCCCACATAAGGGAAATCCATGGCCTGGGAGCAGCCATTCAGCAGGCTTTAGTGATACAGTCTGTTCCACTCCCACAACCGTATAAATTTATATCAGCAGCCTTAATATCATTCAGTACTGCATCCAAAGAAATGGGTTTATGTCCATGAGAGCTCATGCTAAAATAAAAAAACCTGTTAGTCTTAAAGGTGCTGCCACATTTCCTTTTTTCCTCCTTGTCCTTTTCTCCTTGTCATTTCTGCCTTTTTAAGTTGCAAGGGGTTACACCTAGAAGTAACGCTTTTTAATATGCTATTAAATAACAGGAGAACAAGTCTGAGCTCTAATAACGTAGTATTACTAAAAAAGGACTGGCAAGAAGCTAATTAGATACAAACATTACTTTGGATTAGAAAAGGAAATACGTTTCCAAGAGGTTGTCATTATTTGTAGGGCTGGTTATTGCTTTGAGTGAAATGAATATGACATTTAGCATGGACACACTGTTAAGGAACAAGCATTGCTGAGCTGAATGAAGTGAACCAAGACTATACAAAATAGAAATTCATTGATTTGTAGCAGTGCTGACATGTACTAACATAATACGGTCCATTGATGCCATTCTTCAAGCATTTAATCAGGGATCTCAAAATCTGTCGTGTTACATCTCTTTAATGTCAAGAAAAAGAATCAAACGCAGGGGAATGTCCTTCTCATGGGAGTAGAGACAACGAAGCTTCAAACCCAGGGATGTTTTTAAAAAGTGACAAAGTGAAAAGATACTTTAAAAAAAAAAAGAATTAGAATGAAGTCCTTGACTTTCATATCATCAGAAGCTTTTTAAAAAAAACTTTCCCAGGTTGCTTCCCATAGTTCTTCACAGTTACTTCTCTTAGTAAATTCTGGATTTGTATTCTTTCTTTAATGAATCTACCAATATGAGGAATGTGAATGACTCACCTACACTGGAAGCAGCACCATCGTCAGAGAAAAAAAGAAATTATGGGAACATATAAAATTACAGCTGACACCAAACATTTTTAGAGCATTCCTAGCCTGGATGCCTGAAATATGTGTCATCAAGTTTACCATGGTCAATATTTCTCTTTTATGAAGACGAGACCTACCTGAAAAGACAAAGCATCTCCAGTTTTCAGGGATAGAATGAATAAAGCACATTTGAGGGTATTAAGAAGTCACAAAATGCAACCCCAAATAAGGTGTGAAAAAAATCATGCCAATAGCTACAACAAGAAGCACAAAGTTTTTTCGAAAGAACTAAAAATGGTAGGTGGAGATTTGATCCTCTGTGTTTTACACCAGTCGACGTATTCAGTGTGTATGTGTCTGTGTCATCTTTTTTTTAATTTTTAAAATATATCTTTATTAAACATTTAAAAATGTATATAAAACATTATATAATGAAAGAAGAGAAAAGAAACTACATAAACTAAACATAAATATTTCAATCTGCATTTACTACTATAGCAACATAAAATAATAATCAAACATCAAAATAATTGAAGGCGAAAAAGGATTATGTAAATGATTTCCAGCTCCCCAAAGAATAACTATGCTATAATTTGTTAAACCCACTTCCTCTAATTTAAAATAAATTATAACTATATCAACTCATCTGATTACTGTCTTATCATATTACTATAGAAAATTATATAAAACCTAACACATTACTATATCTCAGTAGTGCATCTATTTCAAATATTTGGCCTAAGAAATATAACATTCTGCAGTACCACATCAGATCAAGTAACCCACCCCTATTGTAACCAGTCTTCCCCAACAGCCTTTTATGTATTTAGTAACCATCTCTCATTTCTTTTAAAAGTTTATTAATGGCCCTTCTTTGATTAGCACAGTCATTTTGTCCATTTCTAACATATCAAGCAACTTCATCACCCAGTCTTCTTGAGATGGTATTGTGGGATCTTTCCATTTCTGTGCCCATAGTAGTCTTGCCACCATTACCATATACTGTAGAACTGTGTCACCCTTTTTCTAGCCTACTCATGGAGCATACAGATAGGGCCATCCCCTCACAATATCCAGGTTAGACTGAGGCCATTTCTGCACGAGGTTGACACATCATAGTAGCGTTGAATCCTCACTCCCACGTCTGCATGTTGAACCATTTTAGTGTCATTGTTTTCCTCATGGTTCTACACATTTTCAGCTTCTAGAATGCACTGTGATGCAAACCTGCTGTATGTGAAAACCAGAAAAACTCTGATGTAAATCTCTGAAACGGTTCTGCTTCGGTTTTCACCCACATGCAGAAGCATAACATGGATTCATATCGCAGAAGTGGCCAACTATGGGCATTCCCAGGCTGTCCCTTCCATCATTTCCATCCCTATCTCTCTCTACCCATCAAAGGACAGGCTGCCGTCATTCTTGTCTTCATGCATTAAACAGACAGCGGGAAGAAGTGGATCTGGTAATGGACTGTTAAGACTGTTTTTTTCCACGTATCAATGAATGTACATACCTACACACAATTGTAACAACGCAGAAATGTGTTTAAAATGTGTGTGTGTTTTAAAAAAACAGACCAATCAGCGATGGTGGGGCAGAGTGAGGTAGGGGAATGGGATTGGCCAGGGACTTGCTGTTGTGGATGCAGCAACTGCTGTTCTCCACAGCAGTAAGATGTAAATGGGGTCTGTGTGTGTGCAGACAACACAGTTTCCAAATCAGAGTACAAAAACACTGCTCTTGACAAGCAGTGAACCGCTCCTCCCCTCTTGTGCAGAAATAGCCTGAAAAATAATTCAGGAATTGAATTGAATTATCACTGTACCACACTGACCTCTCATTTATGCTGGCATTTCTTTGGCTGGTACCTAATTTATCTCACATGGCCCTGTCTTCAGCTTTTGTTGAGCATGACTTCCACACAAGGCCGGTGAAAGAGAGGTGTGCCAACAGTACAAAAATTAATCTAGGAGGCCTAGAACTATAAGCAACAAATCAACACAATGGTGACAGCTTCTGAATCTTCAGTAGATATTACTGGGGATCTAAGCCACACCTAGCTTCAAAGCTCAGCCTCATTGCAGAAGGACACAGAGGTATGAAGAGGAAAGAAGCTATGATGGATGTGGAGGCTTCCATGTAGATTCTACATATATAGCAGTGGCTGTCAGAATGAAGGGCTTAGGATGAACAATGAGGTGCACAACTGTGACTGGATGTGCCTCAAATCAAGTGGATTCACAATAGGAAATGCACAGCCTGTGCCTCCATCCAAGCAGCAAGTCTTGGAGTTTGGTGCTTCAGTCAAATAAAGCCCACAGCAAAATGTTGTAGTGTGGACTGTTCCTGTTTATAACTGCAGCCAACAACCTAGCCATCTTTCAGAAAATATCATTCAGTTCCCCATCTTCCTTCTAATTTTCTATTCTCTACTACCTGCACATGCAACAGTCAGCATCCTGTGCAAAATGAGTATATTTGATGGTGACACCCTCTCCCCCACCCCTGCGGAGACGAGGATCTTATGGGGCAAACCTGTTTTTTACTTCCTTGTTGCTTATCCAATCAGCACCTCCCTGAAACAGGGAACAAGTTGTAAAAAAATGGCAGTGACTGTGGAAACAAATAGTGGCAGACACTTCTTGTCACCCACTGAACTCACACACCACAACCCAGGGAAGGAATATGCTTTGTACCACATGCTAGCTGTAGCTATGACAGCTTCTTTCCTCAAAGCCTGGTTCTGTGGATTCTCTGGAGCCAAGGCGATGTGCAAGGGGTATCTTGGGAAACTGTCTGTCAAAAAGGGCAGCCTGTGTTGAGAGGCAATGCAGGCTGTTTCATCCAGTCATGCACCCTCTCTCACAATGCATTTTGAATGGGCTGCAAGTCAGTCACAATGCACCAGTATGCTTTCACTTTTGAATTGGTGTGCCTTGGTCCATTTCCACACTACACTGTTATAGTGCTATGATTCTACTTTCAACATCCTATGGAATCATGGGAATTGCAGTTTAGGGAGAGGCATCTTTGGGCTCAGTAAACTGCAAACCCCACAATTCCACAGAATGTTGAAAGTAGAATAGTAGCACTATAACAGTGTAGTGTGGAAATGGCCTTGCATTTGGTGTTACTTTAGTTACTTTCAAAGTTACAAGGGTGCGTCCTTACTAAATGATAGAGCAGTAATGCCACATGATTCAAATTCTGGTTCATGCTGGGTCTTGCGCTGCTGCCTAGTGCTCTCTCCTGGTGCTGAAGTGAAGAGGAAGGGAATGTATTTTGCACTGCACACCAGTTGTTTATAGCCTTCTGATTTTTGAAAGGCACCTAAACAGTAACTATTTACTGTTTAGAAGTTGGAAAGTAAAGTATTACTTTTTAAAAATTGCAAATAAAATAGGACCTACAGTTTCTTGTGGACTTTAGAATTATAACTGTTTACTCTTTCTTTGGCAAAAGTAACTTGAAAAGTGCTTCTCCTCCCATCCACCAGCTGCACAGTTTTTGTGGCTGGATTAGCCACAGTCTGAGAACTTAACAGTATCATGAACTCAAGGGGTTTGATTTTGCTTTATGTCTGCCAGAGTGATCACAGACTGGTCTTGAGATTCTGCCATTAAATTGGCTATTAAAGAATTGAATGGCCAATAGCATACCCGTGTGATGAGATCAAAACTCCAGCTCTCCATTCATAGATTTCAGATGCCTCTTATCTCAGGGTTGTTGATGAAATTCAACGGCCTCATTTAATCTGCACTGTACATGAAATTACTTTGACTCCATTGCTCCTGGCTTGGCTGTAAAACTTGGAAAGAGATGGTGGTTGGCATTTGCTGCTCTAAAATGTTTGTCAGAAGGACTTTTGTGGGTTTTTCCTTTTCAAGCCAGGAAAGGACAGAAGAAGAGTTGGCTTACTTCATGCTATATCATTTGCAGCTTGTTTGGCTGTGAGGGCACAAGTGCTTATTTTGGCAAACAGGATGGCTGGAATTGGCTTTAAAGAACATGCCTAGGAGAGAAGTATGATGATGAAAAAAATGTTTCTTGAAATGAAAGCACCAAAAGGAGTGATTCTGGGTGTCTTTGGGAAATGACATGGAAATTTTGCATGAATAGGTTGTCTCTAACCTGATTTATTTAAAACCCAATTTTTGCTTGCTTGATTTGATTTTCCTATGACAATGCCTCCATTTTTACCACCTTACTCATGGATGTTGAAATCCATTAATCACAGGAAGGATAATCTCGAATGGAAAATAAATCAGTGTCTGTTTAGAAACACACTGAGGATTGCTGGGCATTACACATCCCACAACTTTCCGTTGTCCCACCTTCAGCCCAAACCCTGAGACGTTATCATACTTGATATGAGGACATTGTGGTCCTAGTGCAATGGTGACATGAAATCTAGAGTGTTTGGTCATGTCTTCACTTTTTGTTGAAGTCACAAGAGATGAAGGACAGAAATTATTTTAAGCAACTTGTTAACTAAGCCATGAAATGTAAGAGGCAAAAGACACAATCTGGAGGGACTCAGGAATTCAGCATCTCCTATGGAAGAGTGGAAGTGAGTGCTATTGGGGCAGTGAATCCACTTCAGGTTTTAAAGGGGGTATCCAAGGTGCAGAAACTGTATGAAAGATAAGTGTTTTGGACCTTGGATAGCTCATTCTTAGACCTTGGATAGTTCAGACTGCAATCCAGAGCAAATTTACTGGCCTACCTATGTGAGAACCATCAGCTGCCACTGCTAAGGAGGTTTGAGGCTTATCTTTTTTAAGCAACATCAGCAACTTGTTCCACAATTAAAACTGATTTTTGGAACATAGCAATTTGAGAGGTGTAGTGAACTCTGACCTAGAGCTTAGAAAAGGTACTTTTTCGCCTGTCATTCTCAGAATCCTGCAGCCAGTTTGGTCCATGCTCTGGCAGTTACATGCTTATATCCTATTGTTAGTCTTGACTAGAGCAGAATCACTGAATCTATTGGTTTTACATATGTGCTGACTCACTGTTCAACAGTTGATTTCATAGGTCTACTTCAGAATTCCAGACAATGTCAGAAATGATAACTTTTCTACACTGTGATTTGAAGCAGACTCAACACAGGATTTATTCACTAAGATCATTCACCACTTGTTTTCTTACTTTTATAGCAGCAGCACACAACTTAGTAACTTTCAAAATGATCTGTGATTCCCTATCCTCTATTATTCAAAGACGTGGTTGTCTTAGTTTGGACCAGATCTTGTAGCACCCTTGAGACCAGCTTTAGACTTTAGTCTATGAAAGATCCCTTTGCATACTATTCTTTGTCAAATATTTTAAGTAGACCATTACATCTAGCTGTAATTTGCTTCACAATAGGAGTTATGACTGTAGAATGAATGTCCTTGTAGAAATGGCAACCTAAGTAGGATGTGACTGACAGTTTCTATCTCATTCAGACCAAATGGACCTACTTCGTCTAGGTAACACATGGTTCCAAATCTACCCTGCAGTAATGCTGATGGCAGAACATTAAATCTGTCTAAGGTGGAGGATTTCCTAAATTTAATAACATCCAACTTGGATAGATACTTCACTGATGTAAACAATCTCTCATTAAATTTAATTTTAGGGTACCTGGCCATTTCACTTAGATGACATTACAACTTGACATCCCACATATGTTGCTTAATTTTGAATTTAGCTTCTTCATATCTAAGGGTTATTAAAGCCTGAGGTGTGAATCCCAAGCTGCTCTTCTTTTGTCTATTAACATGGGTACAGCCAGACATTCTGGGGGAAAAAATTAACCAGTAATGGATTTTAACACTTATGACCGGTCCTCAGTCATCATTTGTCTAATCTCCAGGTGGATGGATACATGAGGTACACAGGAAGGGACCCCCAGCAATGTGGTTTGCAATATTTCAAAAGAAGTGACGTTTTTATAGGTATGCACCTGGCTGTCATACAAAAGCTGAGAAATAACCCTTGCTATAAATTACCTGGGTAGCTGCAGGGATAAATTATCCTCCTTTCCCACAGAAGAATCTTGTGATCATTTTGATATTTCACTGGGCATTTGCAGTAGCATTTTAAATATGAGTGTCCCATGTGCTAGATTATGCCCAAATATTTGAAGAATGTTACTTATTCAATAAGCTGATTATTAATCTTCCACTTAGGCCTTAATTTTGTCCTAGAAAACGCTATCATCTTAGACTTGGAATACTTAATTATCAGTTGTTGTGTTTTGAATAAGAATCTAGAGTAACAATAATATATTTCACTTCTGATGGAGCATTTTGCCTTCACATAGGATGGAGTGCTCTTAACCTGACACAGCATGTATTACTTTTAACTATGATAACCTGCTGTATAGTATCTTACCCTCACAGAACAGTCTCTTTCAGTGGCCATTTCACTCATCAATACAGCATTTCAAAAACAGTATGAAAGAAGTGAGATCTGGATTTGCCTCTTTTCCTCTTTCATTCCCCTTCTTTTTCCCTCTTCCTCTTCCTCTTTCTTCTTTTAAATCCATATTGTTATTTCACATTGTAATTGTAAATCAAACTGAGTATACTTGCAGATAAATACTTTTGAAAAACAATCACACACACACACACACACACACACACACACACAAACATCCCGCATACATTTTGCACCAATCCCTTAAGCCTTAAGCAGGTCTTTGAATCTTGGTTAGAGGATGTTGGTAGCTGAGCGGAAGTTATCTTTTTGTTGCAACTATAGTGCAGGGTTGGAGGAAAGGAGAAAAATGCCTTCATATATTCTCTTAGGTGTTGCAAATATTGCTGTGAATACACATCTACCCACCCACACACACACACACATCCAAACCCAAATATTCATTCCTTAGTTAGGGATTTCTTTATGTATATTGGAAAAACTTGATTGAAAATGAAGCTTTTTATATAATGGTGACTAGAAAAAGAGTCTGATCTGAAGGATAACATAAGACACCCAAACAAGTGTTGATATTCAAAGAAGTATAAGAAAATGTTTCTTTGAAGTTAGGAGTCAATGAGCTCCCTGGTAAGAATCATAAGCTCTGGGTTGTGGAAGGAACATGTTCCTCTTTCACCAAAAGAAGCTGAATAAGTTCCTCTTTCTTACTACATTATACAGGAAGTGTGAACTGCTTATATTTCCTCTAATACTGCTTGCCTGAGCCCTGTAGCCATTTTGAGATGAGGGCCACATCCGTAATAGGAAGAAAACATGAATGCATCTTCATGAGGTATTCAGGTCATTTGACATACCTTCTGTCTTAAAGAATTACTCTTCCTAACATGAATCACAGGGCGCAAGGAGATATTCTTAAAGAAACAAAAGTTGTGGAACAATCTAATATTTTCATTTATCTAAACCATGTATCTAATATTTCTTCAATTTAATTTTGCATACAAATATTGAAACAAATACATGTTCAGCAGGTGATTTCATTAGCCTTTGGACTTGAATAGTGCCTAAGCTGCCAGCAGCAGATGTGTTTCTTGGCTCTATATTATCAAAATTATAAATGGATAAGCTTTGTATATTTGTTTTTCACTTTTGGCTACCAACATTCTGAATCCCTGTGCTGGAGCCTGATGATGTTCCACGATTCAAGTCATTTGCAGCATTTAATCTTCTGTATGGAGCAAACTCTATCCCAATGGAACAGTTTCGATCCATACTTTTTTTGAGGAAGAGGGCTGGAAGCAGCAGCAGCAGCAAGTGATGGTGATGATGATGATGATGACGACGATGATGGTCCTGTATGGATGATACATATGAATAAGGACCATAGTTATGGAGCTACACAGTGAATCCTAGCCTGAGCCCCCAATCCCCACTTACTGGGATGCAGCCATTGTGATCAATGGGGGTCTGTTCCTCTATTGCTCAGGAAGCAGCTGACTACCATTTCCACCTCCTCCCACGAGCAATCTCAGAGCAACAGGCAGAAGCAGGATCTTGTCACAATTCCCATTCACACCAGAGATCACTTGTGCAAATGGGGGGAATGTCAGTCAGTTGCTTCCTGATCTACAGGGGAACCCCCCCATTGATCACAGTGGCTGCTCCCTGCTAAGCAGGGTTTGAGGACTTTCACAGTCCCTGTGTAGCCCCTAAACTAGACCTTAGTACCAATACTAATATTAATGCTAATACTAATAGCTGGCATTCAATATCACAATTAAGGATGTATAGCCAAGAGTTATGCACTGTAACTACTCTGTATTCCCAATTCTTGCAATGGCTGCAGTTGTAACTGCCCTCCTAAATCTACTTTACTGAGCATCAGCCACACCAAAAAGAGGTCTGCTTAGCTGGTGATAGTGGCATGGGTATATGAGGTTTCCAAACCTCCCACCGCTTCTGCCAGCAATTGATGGCTCAACAGTCAGAAGCAGGGCCCTTGTCCAAGTCTTTGCCACACCATTGCTTGCCGGTGGAAATGGTGGTGGTGCTGGAATAGTCATCCAGCCACATCCTGTTCACCAGCAGAACAGACCTCTGATGCCCAGTAAAATAGGTTGGGATGGGATCAGGCCAGGAAATGTTACTTAGTTATGCATATATAACTGAGTAGGCAACGTAGAATTCCAGACAACAACAGATCTCAGGCTTCAACTATCAAAGCTCTTCACATAATTAAGTTCTGGAAATCCTTTATACCTGCTTGACCTGTAGTCATGCAGAGGAATCTGTTCTGCCATGGGGCTTATGTTTCTGCCTCTCCAAACCCACACACAATACATTTCTGTGATGATCTAGAGGCCTTCTTCTATTGCCTATGTCTCAAGGACAGTAACATCAGTCAGGACAACAACTCACAGGGATCATCCCTATCTGCACAACACAGCAGTAGACACTACACCAATATACAACACTATAGCTCTGAAAAAAGGAACTCCACATGGACTCCTTCTAATCAATGCATGGAATTAGACTTCTACACAGAATGCTACTGCTGCCATGTCTAGACAGAAATAATCAATGAGAGACATAATGTATCACACAATCTCAGCTGCAAGGAAGAAAATGGTATACACAGTCCCAGGAACAATCCTAATATTGTCATCAGAGAGACTGGCAAAAGAGGAACTGTAGTCATCATGAACAGATCTGACTACATTCAGAAGGCTGAGAGGCAACTGTCCAACACGACCTTTTACAGAATCCTGTCTAACAATCCTACAGATGATTAGGGAAAGGAATTACACAGACTACTCAGGGAATTTCCCGTGGAGGTGCAGAACCAAATCTGAATTGACATGCCCCAGGAGCCTTGACCAGGCACGTTCTATCTAATACATAAAAAGGGCAATCCTGGATGGCCCATCATCTCAACTCAGAGTTGGTGCATATATACTTAGACCACATGCCACCACCAGTCCCAGCTATGTGAAGGACACTATTGACTTTCTGCAGAAATTACAGTCCATCCACAACCTGGCAGGGAACACAATCTTAGCCACTATGGATGTGGAATTCCTATAGTTTAACATTCAACACAAGGATGGACTACAAGCTGTCAGGAACATCATTCCAGATGGGACCATAGCAGGCCTAGCCACCAAGGTCTGCCACTTTGTTCTCAAATAAGGCTACTTCACTTTTGGCAACCTTCAAGTTAACTGCCATGGTACTGCCATGGGCACACAAATGGCACCACAATATGCTAACATCTTCATGGCTGACCTAGAACAATGATTCCTTAATTCCTACACCCAGAAACCTCTCCTCTTCCTGAGGAACATTGATGATATCTTGATATAATTTGGACTCATGGAGAGGATTCCCCCAAGTTATTCCACCAGAATTTCAGAAACTTCTACTCTACTATCAATATCAACCTAGAATTATCAATAGAACAAATTCACTTTCTGGACACCACCATACACCTACACAACAGACATCTAAGCACCACACGATATCACAAACCCACTGATGGCTACATATTCTTACATGCCTCCAGTTTCTACCCTGAACACACTACCAAAACTATAAGCCCTCTGATACAATCACATCTGCTCAGACTCACAAGACTGGGATGCCAAAATCATAGAATTAAAATAATTACAACAAACATTCCTCAAGCTACAATACATGCCATATGAAGTAAAAACAACAAACAAACAAACCAGCAAGGAAAGACTTGTACCACAACAGAGTGAAGACAAGAAATGGTCCAATCACACTAATGGTCACATTCATCTCCCAACTGAGACCACTCAGACATATCATCAATGAATACAACCTGTTCTGGACAGTAATGCTGCCCTCTCAAAGGCTCTTGGTTGCAAGCCTTTACTTGCCTAAAGACAGCTTCCCAGTCTCAAAGAGTTACTTACTTACAGGAGCACCAGAGTCTAAACAGATGTAAATAAGGCATTAGGAATGGGAATGCACATTAATCAGTTGCAGAACACTTCAGTCTTCCTGGGCATTCCATCTTGGACCTCAGAAAAGCAGTAGTAGAACAAAACACACACACACACACACAACTATAAAGGAAAACTGGAAAATGAAACAGCAGAATTGGAATATGTCCACAAACTCCGGTTCATCAACAATGGGTTGAACAGAGACAATCATTTCTTGGCACGCTTACACGTATTATAACACTCACCAGCATCATGAGGGCTCCCTTGAACAATTTATCACATCTCCTTTCTGGTTCCCAGGCAGCATCACACTACCTTCCAATAATTCCCTCCACCATTGATACAGTTATCTACTCACCTTGGCTTCAGGCAACACCTTTCCTCCTGCCTTTGTGTCCCAAGGACCACCATTAAAACTGAACTTGTCGTCTCCTTACCATAGCCATAAGTTTTACATTTCTATTGCTGTTCACACATACGGCCTGCTCATGAACACTTCACTCTGGCTCTTTTCGCACCTTACCTTTTCTCACTGCCATCACACAGGGATTGTGCAAAAAGCCCCTTGTGGGAGGGAATCGTGTCCCCTGCGCTTCCCTCCACACCAGCTCTGTGCTGGATGGAAGGAAGCGTGATAGCTCCACCTCTTCCTTCCGCAGCGCAGCTGGCTGCGCTGGGAGAGGAAGCGTGGGCATTGCACTTCCTGAGGTTCTGCATGCCAGGTAAGTACAGGAGGGACGTGGGACAAATGCGCAATCGCAGGTCATTTTTGGCAAAGAATTGATAATGATATAATCCACGATTGCTGTGGGATTGCTATGGGAGCACTGCATGAACGTGAGAATGTCCTGCGGAACCATCCTCGCAATCCCGCAGCACTCCCATGGCCATTTCGCATGGGAAATGGTGTGCAAAAAGGGCCTCTATATATCTGCTGAAGAAGACTTAAGTCTATGAAAGCTTATACTTCTAACTTCTTTATCTTGGTTAGTCTCAAAGGTATTACAAGATCCCTTTGTATGCTGATCCAGGCTAACACAGCTATGTCTTTGAATTAATTTCCAGAATGATCACAGGTAGCTTAACATCGTAGAAGAAACCACCTTTGATATAAGATGCAAGGGCAACACTTTTGCTAGTGTAAGTGAGTGCTACCTTTACACTATTGCAAAAGAGTACTAGAACACTATTATGAATTGTGGGTGCTGCTAAGGATGATCCTCACCCACACTGCAAGCCTTCATTATAACACCATGGCTGCAGGGAAAGGGGGTACTGATGGCATATACACACTGATATCTCCATAATCATTTGTTTGATGTCACAAGAGTGAGATTTGTTGCCCAACAGAGGGTCCAGATTAGCAAAGCAACATGAGCAGGCAGTTAAGGAAAGGCAAGTTCTATTTATGTAGCAGAAATAGGTCAACACCTTGTGGAGGTCCAAAGTGAAACAAAATACCTTTCCCCAAACCCACCGTATATGCGCTAAACAGGTGGGTTTCCTCATGTAAACATTCAGAAAACAATTAACGCTTAGTTCAAAGCACATCCTCTCTGGCTTCAGTCAACATCAAACTGTCCCAGTCCACATCAAACTGTCCCAATCTGTTTAACATTTTCAGATAGCATGTGATAATTCAAGAGGAACTTAGGTGTTTGATTTCTTCAGAGGGTCTGCTACCTTAAACAAGGAATGTAATTAACAGTTGTAAATCAAGGAAGAGGCTCCCTTTTCCCACCTACATGTTAAAACATAGGATGGAGCCAAGGCTCTTAATCTGTTTAGCCTATATGACCTTCTCACTTCTAGGGGATGGATGTTTCAAGTTTTTTGAGTTCAGATTGGAAAAAAAGAATTTCGAGCTTTGAGTGAGGGTTTCATTATTATCATTTTTATCACATTTGATAGTCTTTACTTTGTCTAGGCTGGAAAGATGCCCAGAAACTGTAATTATAGAACTATGAAGTGTTAGTGAAAGTGGACCAAAATGAAAACTCTTCAAATCTACTAGGAGTGCAACAGCCTACAAAGGAGCTGAGAGACTTATTGGGCACTGTATATCCTGTTCTGAAGCCAGACCTTCATAGCCTGAGATTTAAAGGTACATCAGAGCTTGTGGGATCAAGTATATGTTACCCTAAGATTTTGGGGGTCCCCAAAGGATGCCTTAATGTGCTCCACGTGATCGGGAAGATAAACTCAATGGAGCACAAGCAATGGCAATACGAGAGGCAGGGTAACCTAGCGAGATCTTTTACCCAGTTTTTACGGGGTCAGGCCAAGCCAAAAACCACACAAAAGGTCCAATCAATGACTTTATTAAACCTAAGTATCACGTATCAACACATATACTCACACACACATCCAAAGACTAAAGAAAAACAAAGAGTGGAAATAGGATAGAGGGATTGTTAGAGGATTCATAGTTTGGGGTGATACGGTACCTTTTCCTGAAGTCCTTGGTCTGGGAAAGCAGCGAAGGAAGTAACGCTCAGCGAAAAGACTCTGAGGGGATCACTTGGCTGCCGGGAGGGAGGAATGATCTGTTGGTATGACTGGGAGTTATCCAAAGAACCATACAAAAACGGGGACTATTTGTAGGGAAAATGTACCTCGAGGGCAAATCCTCTCCCGGGGAGAACAAAGGGGATGGCAACGGAAAAACAACTCCACACCGGCACCTCCTTTGATATTAGAAGATAACAAGGTGTTACCAGAGATTCAGGATCTTCTGCCAATTCGGGTTGCGGTGTAGTTTGTGTAGATGGTCCTTGCCTGATAAGATTTTATTGCTTCCAGTGCCCAACTTGTGGGAAAACACCTCAATCCTTTCAAGTTGACTCCTCAAAGGCTGAGGACCTTTTGTCCATTGTGGATTGGCACAGCTTGAGGTCTCCTGAGGCTACATGACTGGGGAGTTTACTGGCCTGACCTGGTTTTCCAATCGTACAACCATTGCTGCCTACGTGCTCGTCCGGGTGACCTCTCCAGCATTTTAGATTATGTTTTATATCAAAGGTGTAGACCCTGGGACAGGGTTTACCAAGGGAGCAACAATTGTTTCTTTGCTCAGACCATGTACTGCTTAATTCTGTGAGCTAAATTCTCTTTGCTGGATCAATGTCATCATTTGCTGAATTAATATTTTCTTTTTGGTCCTTCCAAACATTCCTCAGAGGCTTACCTCAGTGAAAATCTAAAAGAATTGTGGCTTTTACTGATGTATTTTGCTGTCAAACTGATTTCAATATATTATGAACTGGAGAGGAGATTTTTCTTCCTTGCTTGCTTGACCATACTGATTAATCGTTCCTACCTCTTTCATCTTCACATCACTTTACCTTTCTTCATTGTTTCTTTTTCAGCTCATAATCATGAGTTTACTTGGAGTAAGCAGATTTAGTCAGTTGTCCATAGGGAAGTTTCTGAGAATTTGATGTCCTATGAATACTCTTGAGTCCAAGAATCATATCATTACCATGGCCTAAAATTTACATTGGCTCCTCACCTTTCAAGACACTAAGCTTATACTTAGTGGTTTATACCCCATGGCTGCATTGCTTGTTCAGATAGTTTCACATTTGTTATTTCTGAGCATGGTTTTAAGCCACCAAAACCTACTTCAACCAGCTGTCATCTCTAAATTGCATTAAGGTTTCCCACACATTGACTCTTGAACAAAGTTGCTCATTTTATTTAAACTCTTCTGGATTTATTAAACATTTCTCAGTTTTTTTGCCTGGGAAAGTACCTCCAGAAACTTCAGTGTTCACTTCATCGAAAATTTCAAATCCAACACTAATTTTGGAAAAACATCATATGCCCTACAGCTTAGAACAGTACAAGTTTTGACTCAGTGAATATAATTTGCTTTGAGTATTACATCTCTTCCACAGGGATTATAGAAGTATGCTCAAGAGCTAAATTCTCTTGAAATATATAAAGTGCAAATTGATATATTAATAACAAATTGAAAAACTATACATCTGATTTAGAGTCGAAGGCTTTCACAGCCAGAATCCATGAGTTCTTGTGGGTTTTTCGGGCTTTGAGACCGTGTTCTGGTTGTATTTTCTCCTGACGTTTCGCCTGCATCTGTGGCTGGCATCTTCAGAGGAGTGGAGAATTGGAAGTGGAGTGGAGAATATATATGCCAGTCTCCTCCTCCAGAGGGGAGGGAGCAATTAGCATAATAGTCCTATTGTGTGTATTGAATACTTGCTCCTGGAGGGAGACTTCCTGAGCCCAGGGCTCGTTAGTATCTTTTGTGTTTTGATTTTGGTGTTTTTCAATACTGGCAGCCAAATTTTGTTGACCTTCCAACTCTCCTCTTTCCTGTTAAAATTATCCAAGTGTTCATGGATTTCAATGGCCTCTCTGTGTAGCCTGACCTGGTAGTTGTTAGAATGGTCCAGAATTTCCGTGCTTTCAAATAACATTGTTATTTGTCTGGGTTGGTTCATAGTGTGTTCTGCAACTGCTGACTTTTCTGGCTGGATCAGCCTGCAGTATCTTTCATGTTCTTTGATTCGTGTTTGGATGCTGCGTTTTGTGGTCCCTATGTAGACCTGACCACAGCTGCACGGTATGCACTAAACTCCTGCAGAAGTTAAGGGATCCCTCTTGTCCTTTGTTGAGCAAAGCATTTGCTGAATTTTCCTGGTTGGTCTGTAAATTGTTCGGAGGTTATGTCTCTTCATGAGTTTAACTATTCTGTCAGTGACTCCTTTGATATATGGTAAAAACACATTCCCTTCAGGTGGCTGTTTATCTTTACTCCTGTGGTTTTTTCAGGGTCTTGAGGCCCTTCTGATATCTGAGCTGGAGTACCCATTAGCCTGTAGAGCCCAGTTTAAATGATTCAGTTCCTCATTCAAGAGGTGAGGTTCACAAATTCTTTTTGCACGGTTTACCAGAGTTTTTACTGTGCTCCTTTTTTGTCCTGGGTGGTGGTTGGAGTCTTTGTGTAGATATCTGCCCGTGTGTGTAGGTTTTCTGTACACCGTGTGGCCCAATCGATGGTTGGGTTTGCAGGTGATGTGCAAAAAGTTAATTATTTCCAAGCTCAAGTGCTGAGCAGAGGCTCAAGTGCTGAGAAATGGTTGTGCCACTGTAGTGTCCTCTGTCTAATCTCTCTCCATGTGTTTTGGAATGCTCATTTTTAGCAACGTTTCAAAATTTTTGCTCTGCCTTGTTTAAATCTAATTTTACTTCACACATTACAGTAAAAACTGAGAGAATGCTGTTAAAGTGGAATCACCACACTGCATAGGGTGTAAAGGCCCTTTGAGACTAAATTTAGGCAATATCAGTTGATTGAAGCCATATTATGAGCGTGCCTCGAAGAATGACTAGAGGAAGATGGAGACCTCAGAAGCCTGCTCTCTGTGACTAAAACACAGCCACCATAGCCCACAGGCAATTGCCTTTGATTTTTTTTTTTTTTTTCCATCGTGGAAAGTCAACACTTCAAATGGGAAACTGCTGTAGTAAGTAAATAAACTTGCAATGAAAAACATTCTTGATGGCACTGAGCATACGCAAATTTAAATGTCACAGCGCTGCATTGTAAACAGAAAGAAAAGTTTTTGATGAAAACTTGGACAGTCTTATATATTTGAAGGAAAAAGTGAAAAACTGCGAAATTAATGTGTCAGTTTCAGAAACTGCTTTTCGCTAGTACATCCCCTGCTCCCAACAATTCCAAAACATGCACGAATATTTAAAATATGCTGAGCTAGAAGTTTGCAAGTGGAAATGGAAGCTATTTTCATCAGGTTGTTTGATCTTTGCACGTAGCTCAATATATCTTTGTGTATGTTACTGGACATCACTGTATTTCTGGAACTGAAGAGCTTTTCTCTCTTCAGAAAAGAGAAATGTATCAACTTATATATCTAATTCACCTTATTGAATTTTTAGCAACTCTTTTGTTCCTGTGGTTTGACATCTACACAAAAAATGCCTCCGTTGGAGATTAAAAAAAGAAAACTCTAACTTCTTTGTCCTTAGATTCCAGCACCTGAAGTGTTCAGTGAAACTTTAGAAAACTTGGAATGTTGCAGTATTTTTGCTGCAGATATCATGGTGGCCATCAGCTTTCATGGTTAGCTATGTCCTGTCCAAAAAATACTTCACATTATCATCCTTAAAAAAATGTTTAAAATCAGAAAACAATCTTTTATTCTTCATGAGAAATTAGTTGTATGCTGTAGATGTGCAAGTGTCAGCGTGGTAAAATGGTTTGAGCGTTGGATTATGACCCCGGAGATCAAGGATCAATTCCCCACTCAGCCATGGATACCCGCTAGGTGATGTTGGGTGCATCACATATTCTCAATCCCAGAAAGCCCCATGATAGGTTTGTCTTACCATCACCATAAGTTGTAAATGGCTTGAGGGCACACAGCAACAGATATAATCTTTTTATTTATCTTTAATCAATGCTCTAAATTCATTGGGAAGAGACACCTATTCATGATCTAATTTACTCATATAGGCTCATCCAGGCCATTTCCACATTACACTGTTACAGCGCTCTCATTCCACTTTCAACATCCTGTGGAATCCTGGGCTTTGCAGTTTAGGGAGGGGTATTTAGAATTCTCAGCCAGAGAGCTCTTTGGCCTCAGTAAACTACAAACCCCAGAATTCCACAGGATATTGAAAGTGGAATAATAGCACTATAACAGTATAGTGCAGAAATGGCCCCAGTTGTTAGTCCTGACTAGAATAGGCCATTGAATCATTTAATTTTACTTGTGTTGAGTTACCAAGTATCCATTTATTCAGTTAGCCTACTCTAGTTGGGACTAGAAATTTAGGTTCTTCTAGTTACAACTTTTTCAAGGCTAAAGGAAATTACTAGTCAATTTTGAATGGAACAAGTATCTGTACCTTGAATGTTTTATTCTCCTTTTTAAAAATGTCTGCATTTCTCCTCACATTTCCAGCTGATCCCAGCCCTGCTGATGCCTGAATATAGTTTTTAATTTGACCCAAATGTGAGATGATTATATATAATTATCAAAATGTATGTTCAGGAATCTGTTTTTACATTGTTCTCTGTTGCTTCCCTAATAATTCTTAATATGCATTGTATCTTTTCGATGGAAGTGTTGCCCTGCGCTAACATATAGGAACAGGAATCCAAAACTCATTCCAGAATAGTTTCCAGTGCTGTTTTTTGAATTCTAGGAATAACTTAAGAAGTCAACACTACATCAAGAGGCAACAAAGGAACCTTTACAAGTCTGTAAATGTTGACCCAGTTATAAGAATGCTTTGTGTCTCTGCTCCCAATGCTGTCCTCTTCCCCCACCCTTCAGACTCATTTTCATAAAACCAGTGGAGATTTTTTTAAATTAAATTAATCTGGATTTGGCTCATAAAACATAATAAATCCCTCAGTGCAAGATGGTTGGCAGTCTGTTTGCTCAATCTCCTCCTTTTTTGGCCCTTTGTTAGATTGGATGCTTGCAAAGGGAGAGGCCAAGACAATCTGTCGCTGGTGCTGGATTTCACCAGAGTGCTAGATTCTAGGTGAAGATAGATTCCTCTTCATTTGTTCAGGAATAATCACTCAAACGTAGTCAACTCATGACATAAGATGAATGACTCCTGATGTTCTTTTGGATAGAAAAATCAATTCCAAAACCTCAGCAGGAGGCTATTTTCCTGATACCATAATTGAGAAACAACAAGATTTTCCTTTGCTTGTCCAAAGAAAATATATAATATTCTATTAAGTCCAAAGAAAAGGAAGGCTGGAAACCTTTATGTACATCGTTGCTATGTAATCATGGTACTTAAGTAGCTATGTAAGTGAATCCTGGCCTGACTGCCCCAATCCCCACTTACAAGTTATCAGCCACTGTAATCAATGGAGGTCTATTCCTCCATCACGTGGGAAGTGGCTAACATTCCCATCCCTCACATGAGTGGTCTCCATTCCAACAGGCAGAAGCAGGGTCCATGTTGCAATCCGCCCTTGCAGCAGAGATTGCTTCCACAAGCATATGTGTAAGAATGTCAGTCAGCTGTTTCCTGAGTGGCAGGCAAACAGACCTCCATTGATTCCAGAGGCTGCTATCCAGTAAGTGGGGACTGGGGGACTTTCGCAGTCCTTACGTATCACCTAAATGTAGAGATCATGAATACAAAGCAGTCCTCATGTAGGGATATGTAGGCATCGTGAATGTGAAGCAGTCATAAATGAGTAATTCTCAGTTACCCCTTCATAACTACCCAGGACTGATTAGTATTTTAAAGGAGTTTGCCAGGGCACATCAGATGCTGTTATCCAGTGCTACACAGTGGTGATCCATTGACCAGTGCTGGCCCATGAACCATGAGCTGTCAATCTGCAGAGAGTTTCCAGGCAAGAGAAAAACAGTTCTAGCCAATGGGCACTAACATGATGCCTGTCTCTAGCACATTGTGAAAAAAGCCCTGGTGGCCCCTCACATCAGTTAGCTTCAGAAGCACTGCTGTCAGCTATATGCAGAAGAGGGCAATGGCAAACCTCCTCTAAGTATACTTTTCTTAAGAAAACCCCATGAAATTCATAGGGTCACCATGTACCAAGAGGTGACTTGAAAGTGTATACTTTACTTATATTACATATTCGATATTTAAGACCAGAACTTAAAGTTAGCTTAATCCTAAGTGGAGTTTTACTAGGATTTTGGGAAAGAAGATTATCTTCCCACTTCTCTTCAATTCTCTTCATTTTTTTGTTTTTAACATGGAGTGGCCATGATCCAGCTAATTATTGCCTTTACCCCATACAAGTATTAAATTCCACTCATGATTGCTATTACATTTCTATCTTCTTTTCTGGGATATTTTAATGACACATGCATTTGGGTATTGGAAAGCCGTCTGATTGGTAAACAACTTCAGGGTTAGATCATTGCATGCTCAACTGTTTTCTGGAACAATGCTTTCTTTCCGTTATAAGTCTCGAACAGAAGCCAGGGATTAATGACAGGGTAGTGATGTCATGCTCTTGGCTGGAAGGTGAAATGTCTGTGGACTTGAGCCACAGGTGGAAGTGGGAAGACAATGCATTTCTTTACAGTCCTATTCCTGCCTCCATAATGCTTATACTAATTGTCTGTGTCTTTTTAGGAGGTCTCATTGTTTGCTCTGATCAGTGTCCTGTACTAGAATCTTTCAGGGGGGCTGAAAGTCTGTACTATAGTATATATTCTGGACCTTTTTCTTTCCTTTGGCATGTTTCATGTTAGAGACTTCTTTGGTTTCATTTACCAGCAGTACTATAATGCTTTATTTGGATGTATAACATGTTCTGTTCTAAAGGTCCACAGCTATGTTTGGGTCCTGTAAATATGAGGAAAACCAAATCTGAAAAATGCATACACCATAAAGTAATCATGACAAGTAATGGTGGTGAGAGGACCAGTGTCATGTTATGATCAAACTATTAGTGTGAGACTTAAGATCCAATTTCATGTCCCCAGTAAGCCATGAAACTCACTGTATGACTGTGAGCCAGTTATTCCTTGTCAGCATAACTTACCTTACAGTGTGGTTGAAATGAAAAAGTGGTGAGGAGAAGAACCATCTACATCTCCATGAGATTTACTGAAAGAAAGGTATACTATAAAGGTAACTAATACACATTAAAAATAAATAGTGTACTTCTTACGGAAACCAGTATGTTGGCATTTTGATCAACTGCATCCATGCCTCAATGAATTAAATAGGGTTTCTTAGGGAAATATCCAGAGGCAGTTTGCCACTGCCTTCTCCTGAAATGTAGCCTACAGCACCTGGTATTCCCTGATGGTCTCCCATCCAAGTATTAACCAAGGTCAACTCTGTCTACCTTCCAAGAACAGGTGGGATCCAGCACCTTCAGAGTATTTAGGTTGCTTTCTTGATATGAAACACTAATGATAAAATCAACTTCAAGAGTGATTGCATATACCCTGGAGAAAAACTTAGGTGATATATGATAAATAAATGAATTTTAAGAACTTCAGGTCAACTATAATTACTCCTGAACTTAATGCATGGTTTAAAGCTTTCAGATGGCTGATCGATTCAAAATGTAGAATTTATTTTCCTCCTGACAGTCCATCATGATGTTTTAGATCAGCCAAAAGCAGCCTATTAATGGTACCATCTGTTACAGGTCATGTCTATCTACAAATCTATCTGTACCCCAAGAGCATTACAAGAGGTATTCTCAGTAATCAAGTTCTTTTCTTTTGGAGACTTGTTCATGTCTGAGATATAGGCCATTTCCACACAAGGATGCTCCCATGCATCATCCTGTTGCAGTCACGGCAGTGCCTCTGCTGGGAAGGGAGTGCACGAGGCAGGCTTCCCTCCACACCTCACCAACTCCCTGTAGAAGGGAGTATGGTGGCCCTGCCCCTTCCTTCTGCAGTGCAGCTGGGCAGTTTCCATTGCTTCGCTGAGGAAGGAAGCATCACCAGCACGCTTCAGGCCCTTCTGCATGGCCGGGAAAGGTGAAAACATCACTTGATGGCAGGCGCAAAATGGATATTTTCCATTTTGCAAATACCGTGTGTGCACATTTCTTGGGAACAAGATGGCAGTTGACTGGCGACGACATCATGCAGAGGCATGACCAGCTAACCGCTGCCGTCCTGGCCCCACAGAAGCACAGCCCTGTTGTGTGGAAGTGGCCATGGTGATTGGAACTCTGTTGAGCGTTACGAATATGCAGTCTACTTTTAATGCATACATAACTGCTCCTAGTTTAGGGGCTACATAGTTACCATGAAATTCCCCCAGACCCCACTTACTGGTAAGCAGCCACTGAGATTAATGGGGTCCATTTCCTTGTCCATCAAAAAGCTGCCTGATGTTCCCACCCCACCTTGTGAGAGTGATCTCCGGCATAAGGGGGATTGATTTGTGATGGGGTCTTTTTTTCTGCCTGCCATGCTGGAGATGACTCACAGGAGGGGATGAGAATGTCAGGCAACCATTTCTCAATCGACAGGGAAACAGACACCATCAGTCCCAGTGGCTGCTTTTTGGTAAATGGAGATGTGGAAGTCTGGCTTAAATTCACTATACAGCATTGTAGTTACAGTGCTGTGTAGCTTGTAATGGTCATGCAAGATTCTGCCGAGTATTTGCGAGAAGCATAATAAAACATTTTTGTTGGGGGTGGTTTTCAATGACATGGCCATTTTCATTCTAACTATGGTCACAATTCTATGAGTTCCAGTTAGAGTAGACCCATTGAATCATTTGTTAAACAATGAGTAAACACTTAGGTAAATCTTATTAATTTAATGAGTCTACTGCAGTTGGAACTAACAACAGGATTCAGGCCAGTGTGTTTTTGTGATTCAATACTGATCATACTTATTGTTTTACTATTGATTTTCTTTGATTTTAGTGTTGCTATCCAGCCACTAGCCCTTAGGCTATATCAATTTGCAGAAATAAATAATAAATATCTTATGCAATTGTATACAATAGGGTGTTTGATGATTCATGCTGAATACTTTTGTTGTTGTTGCTTTTTTTCTATTTTCATTTCCTGGATACAATTGGCATATGAAAATTATATATAACAGCCACCTAAAATCTGGGTTTTTGTTTGCAAGAATAAAGCCAATTGTTCCATTTTTCCCCACAGGTCAGCAGCATGCTGAAACTGAAGATTATTAGCAATCCTTTTATATGATTTTACTGAAGACTGTCCTTTCATGACAACACAGGTTTAATTCCTGTATCACACTTAGTTAAAGAAAACCAGCAAATCAGAATTAGAAGTAATAGTTTCAAGTGGGTTTGCAAACCACCTGTATGTGTGGAACATGTTTGGCATTACAACTGGTTTGTCAGACCATATAATTTTGCAGAATACTCTGCATGTAGATTGAAGTGATGAGCAGCTGAAACAAAAGTGGACATGCATCTGCTAAACTGTGATTTGTTAAGTGTACTTTTGAAAGCTGAAAAAATGGTCGGATTTGAAACTTTGTTTAGGGCAAACTGTGGTTTGTTGTGACACTTGAACACCATAGTTATTCCATGATTAGAGGGAAAATTATTGCCATAAACAGAACAAGCAGTATTTCTGGCATTGTATATACACATGTATGCACACATCCCTTTTTTGCAGTTACAGTTTTTTGATCAGTAGTGACTATTTATGAGCAGAATTCATTAGTTATAATGGAGGACAGTACATTTACTTTGGCCTTGTATTGACAGTCAACACAAGATTTTGTTAATGGTTTTGCATATTTTCAATACCTGTTTAGGGAGTGAACAAGCTAATGCAGCTGAGACAAAATTTCATACAGTTTGCTCTTACCCAAATATTAAGTTGAACTTTTAAAGCCTTACACAACCTGGAAAAAAATGTTGCACCCCATGGTTGGAGGTTTCACTTGGCCTGTGTCCTATCATTTATTACCTGAAATTAATGAAAGCTCTGTTTCAATCTGTTGGGAAGCACATACCAAAAAATATTGAATTAATTAACTGCCTGCAAATTTTCCTGTTTTTAATGACCAGTGTGAAGATGTTCATTTGTTTGTTTATGGAAACTCTTAGAATGTCACTCTAACCTCTAGGTTGAGGTGAGGAACATCCAACCTTCTAGAGTCTGGAGAACTGTTCTGCCCATTGTCCTTGACCACTGGACACGTTAGCTCGAACTGATATGAAATGAAGTCCAGTAACATTTGGAAAACCAGAGGGTACTCAGCCCTGCTTTAGGAGGAGGAGAAAAAAAAGATAAAACTGTGATGGGTTTATCTACCAAAAATCTAACTTTGCTTCTTTCTGGCCATTTCTGCACGACACTCTTATAGTGCGATGATTCCACTTTCAACCTCCAGTGGAATCCTGGGGTTTGCAGTTTCGACAGGGGCCAGCTGGAATCATCGCGCTACAAGAGTTTTGTGCAGAAATGTTCTCACTCAGGTCTTGTTTCCTTCTGCTCCCATCCAAAGCAGCCCATTTAAAGCAATATTACTCAAAGTAGTGGCTCACAATGACACTTCAACAGCCATTGGCTTTGGTTCCTGGTGAGGTTCTAAGAAAAAAAAGGAACAATTGTAGCTAGTGAGCACACATATGCAGTTCCTGGCATATTGGGTAGTGGGGGGACAACTGATGCTCTACATCTGATAGCTTAACATTCACTTATTTAAGGGCATGTTCCCATGCGTTGGGGTCCATTCCCCAATAACCTATTTGAAAGTCGTTGGAAACATCAAGCATGCTATTCTTGCCATTATGAATACAAATTCTTTATGATGGCATGCATCACTGTTAGACTGTGAGTAAACTGATGGATATGCTAAAGGTAATTAATAGATAAACCATACAAAAATGTTATTAAGAAGAAGAATTCTCCCTCTGGATTTCTCTTCAAAATGTCTTGATGTTAGGGGTGAAATGGAAATGATGCATTAGGGGTGCTCCATTGTTCAGTTTCTTAAATCTGAATGTAGTAGAGATCATTGAGGGCACACATGTAGCTTCATTTCTTTCAGTTCCGTTGTGTCTTCTTCTTTTCTCATATTCTTAAGGCACATGTACACGTTGGTGAAACACTAATTTGATTGCACCTATGATTACATCAAGATTATCATGTGTTTTTTCCCCTCAGAAGTGTAAATATATAGTTGTGGTGGAATGACCAATCTCTGTTTCTTTGTCTCTGCCTCTGTTCCTCTCCCAATCCCTCCCCTACCAAAGCCCACAGTAAATATGATATCATGGTACATATAATTGTACCAAGTAATTTTTGATGTGGGCCACATCCGACATATAAGAGTGTCAGAAAAACAGCACACTAAAATAATGTTGATGGAACAATGACTACAATCACAATTACTTTTCAACCTTTTGGGGGGAAAGGGTCTATCATACAAATATATAATAGTATGGAGAGCCAGGAGAGCCAGCATGTTGTAGTGGTTTGAGCATTGGCCTTTGGAGACCTGAGATCAAATCCCTGTTCAGCCATGGAAACCCACTGGGTGACTTTGGGTAAGTCACATTCTCTCAGCCTCAGAGGAAGGTAATGGTACTTCCCCCAACAAATCTTGCCAGGGAAACTCTGTGATAGGTTTGCCTTAGGGCCACCATAAGTCAAAAATGACTTGAAAGCACACAACAAGAACAAGAACAACAACAACAACAATGGAGAGATAAGTAAGGTGAAGGAACTGGGACTTCTAATAAATTATGAAAGTACAATTTCTAGCCATAATTTTAGATAATTTTAGTGAAGTCATTTGTAAGCATATTGTGAAAACCTAAAGTTGAGGAAAATGTTTGAGACAAGCTTTCCCTAATTCAAGAATACATCTGTCATGATAAGAGAAATAAGGCCAGGAATTTTAACTGAAAACAGAAGTTCACCAAGAAGTATTCGGAACATTATCAATTCTAATAATGCTAGGATAGAGTACTAAAGTGAGACAGGTTCCCATTGCACACATCTCCATTTGAATGGTCTATGAAATTACTTGCAAATACATCCATGGATTCAACAGTACTACATCCTACTAAAACATCAGCTAAGTGACTGTAGAACAGGTTTACAATGTGCAGTCAATGGCTGAATGTTTATCATTTGAGTATATGTTTATTTAAATGAACAAATACAGTGACAGGATAGAATATATTTGGTCACACATATGCAGTTTTCAGATCAGTAGGGAAAAGTAAAGGAGACTTGTTGAGTTGAATAGGTCAGGCCAGCAGTATCTCTTCGGGAAAATGAGCAAGCTTCACTTTATTTTTATTGGCTTCTTTCTTCATTCTCTCTCTATTTTTTTTTCAGAGTTTGACCATGTATGACACACTGCTGAGTGGAAAATGAACCAAGCCAGATCAACTGCCTTTTAATAGGCAAGAAAGACTTGATGGCATATTTTACTAGTGGAAAGGTTAATATACTATTCACCACTCATTGGACAATCACCTGGTTGAGACCAAAGTACAGAACAACTAAATAAAATGCAACTAGCCAAAAATGGGGCATTTGGGATCTTTGTCAACACGTATGTATCTCATTAAACCAAGCCCAGCTTTGCTGGGAGAGAGACCTTATCTTGGCATGGTTTGCTCATTGTTAAGCATGCTCCCTTTTTAAAGGGTTATAAAGGCATTTCTGTTCATTCTGAGTTGGCTCTCATATTATAGCATGGCCCCATTTATTATAAACCTCTTGCCCCTGGTGGCATCTTTACAAGAAAATCCATGCTATAGCATCCCTATAGCATTTCCCATGGCTATTCTTCTGAGTAATTTTTTTTCAGCTACCACAAGCACAATACTCTTCACTGAGAAGTGTTGTTGTGTTTGTAGAAAGCTCACTTTGTATTTCTTGAGTGTGAACAGTAGCAGTTGTCACTGCAAGGGGTAGTCAGCATGATCCATTAGAGAACGAGATGGTGCAGTATTGCAGCTCACAGGGATGGTCTACTAACATTTGAAAGGCTTCACCCCACCCCACCCCACCCCACCCCATCTTCCCCTAGACATCATGGAGGCAGTAGGGAATATAAGTGAGGGACAGGGCTGCTAACTGAGAGAGGTAGTATCATCCTCCTGAAAGAAGCATTAAAGAAGCCATTCTTGGATAAAATGGATTTCACACACGGATTCAGCACTGAAACAGTTGTCATGTGCTAGGAGAGAGGCAGAGGGAAGTTCAACCATAGATTTCCCTGAGCCTTTAAGGTGGCTTCTGATACTTTCCTAGCATGTTTCTGTGAGATGGGAGATTGTGGGTGCATGCTGATATGTTTTCTTTCTTTTTACAGAAAATGGCACTAGGGCATATGATATGTCTGTTCATCTCTTTAGCACTTTAGCTGTGGAGTGCTGTTGGACAAATTGACAAGAATTCCCAACCAAAGAATTCTTCATTACATTCTCCTTCAAAATGTGTTGGCTTTAATTTACTTACCACCTTTTCTGGCAGAAAGGCAGGATATGGATTTATTAAATAAATAAATAAATAAGACTTTTGTTTGACTTTCAAAGCCACCAGCATTTTGAACAGTAGTCAAAGCTGTGGCCTCCTCTGCATTCTCAGCACAAGGGTGTTTGATTTCTGCTGTTTGTTGAGCAAAGTGGAAAGCCAGTATATTTGCCCTTTGAACAAACTATGTGTGTAACACAAGATCAAAGACAATAAAGTAATTCCTGCTAGTAGTGTACATTTCTGTTTATAACTTCAGCAACAAGAAAAAGCTAAAAACCTAAGCAGAAGTTTCAACTACATGTTTTGGAAAGAACCAATGAAAAAAATTGCAAAATCATGATGTGCTGTATTCTGAACCTCTGACATTCATGGAATATGCTTAAATGTCAAATTACAACATAAAAGTGAACAATGATAACAAACATGCTGTTTTCCATTGTGCATTCTCAAAACCTACAAAAGAAAGAGATTCTTCATTAATGGGCCTCTCTGCACTACACTGTTATAGTCCTATTATTCCACTTTCAACATCCTATGAAATCCTGAGGTTTGCAGTTTAAGGAGGGGCATTTAGAATTCTCAGCCAGAGAACATTGGGAGGAAAGACCCAATTTTTCTAACTGTGAGATGATTCAGAAGGTAAGGAACATGTTGCCCTCCAGATTTAGTAGTGCAACTCACATTCTTGCTACCTAGCATAGCCAATGTTAAGGGTTGACGGAGGCTGCAGTCCAATATTATCTGGACTTGGATGGGTTCCCTAGATCCTGGGACCCTAGTTTAGTTCTTGCTGCAGATGTAAGAGATAACCTGTGTCTATAACATGAGGAGGACTCACAGAACTGAATGCTCATCCAGACTGTGGGAAGAAGAGGAAGAATCTAGAAGTGTAGAAAATGTGCAATACTATGTTTTGGTAAGAAAGTTCTATCTTAGTCTTCCCTGAGATACGGTAGTTTTCTATTTGTAGGAATTATTATATTTGTAGTAAGCATTCTTTTACATAAGCCTCCATCTGCTGTCCACAAGGGCACTATCGATAAGATTACTACCTCGGATTACAACAGTCTTGTCTCAACAGCTTCCTCAACAGACTTAAGGTTCTTCAGGTCACATCCTACTTTGTACAGGCAGCAGAGTCTGGGAGGTGACTCTAGGTCTAGGTCTGTAGTCATGCCTTCACTTTGGTATTGCTTGGTATGCAGTGCAATCCCACCTCTGTCCACTCAGATGTATGCCTCATTGAGTTCAGTGGGATTTATTTGCAAGTCATTGAGTATAAGAGTGCAGCCTAAGAAAAACTTTCAGGTTACAGTAGCTTGAACACACTTGTTGAACTGTGAAGGTGTTATTAGACCATAGGTTTAAGTCCCGTCAACCATAAACAGCAGAGCTAGAAAGGTGTGTGTGTTGAACATACTATCCAAAACCATCTAGAGCAAGGCTGGGAACTGTACAGTGCTCTCCAGCATTCCTTATCACTGATAGGCTTGACTGGAGTAGTATTTCAGTAACCTCTGGATCACTGCATTTTTGCCCTTTCCTGATCTAAAGGGCCACAGTAGCTTATAGGAACGTTCCTTGGTCTGTAGGAAGGAACTGGCATTTGTGTTTTTGTTGTCTTGCTTCTTCTTCTGATTTCTTCTGTTTTGAACTATAGTTTTAATATCTTACTGTGTTTTATATTTTTTTTAAACAATGACCTTCTTCAAGAACACCAGTGACAGCCCTAGAGATAGTGCTGTCCTTGTTGTAATTCAGTGTTTTGAGTTTGCTTGGTCTTGAGTGAACAAGACCATTTAGCTTGACAGAAATCTTTCTGATAGCAATCAAAATTGCCAGCGAGATGGGCAGATGGACTGATGAATAAATCAATATAAGCACCTGAAATTTTGGATTTTCCTTTAGGGTATTGCTATAGGGAGCATCAATATAAGGATCTGCACTTCAAAAATTACCATGACACCATAGTCCCCAATATTTGACAGATGAAAACTATGACATGTGTGACCAGGCAACATCAGTATGGTCAAGATGGCAAAAGGTATTAAGGAGGACACACAAGCCAGGAGATGCTGCAGCAGCTTGCTTTTCCCTGAGTCTATAAGGAAGGACCCCCTTGTGTCTACTCCCTCCTGCTTAGTTACTTGGTTGTACTACTTTTGCACTTTGTACTTGGTTGTACTACTTTTGCACTTTGAGCTTGGTTTGCAGCAGTTCATGTAATTCAGTTGCAGCAGCTGAAGTAAGCTGAGGACAAAGGTGGAAGGGGGCGCAAGGAAGTGGGACATTTTAAAAGGAGCTGAAAAAGTGAAATGACAGTGGATTCATTGGGACTGTCCCTACCAAAAACAGGACAACTAATGGTAATAAAAATGCAATTGTAACTAAGTAAATCACTGACATTTACCACCTTTTATAGCATCCACTATCTACTGACTGAGGCAGCTACTTCTCTCTGCTTAAGAGTGGGGCTAGAGCAAATGTGAACATAGTATTAGTACCGTGATATAGAAATGGCAGACCAAAACAAATTATTCTACACAGTACCAAAATGCCTAGATCCTTTAAAAAAAAATAATCCTGCCAATTAATAATAGCAATCCATTCCTACATTCAGGCCATCCAAAACACTGCAAGAAAAGACTGAAAAGAAATCAAAATCAAAGCATTAAAACAGTGTGCTTCAGTGAAGTATTTAAGCAAAAAGAAGGGGGAACTATGTAATAATACAGTAAAAATCCACCAATTTGGAGGAGGGGAAAAGGTTGGGCCACATCTGAGGAAGCAAGCTTGGAGGGAGCTTTTTTTTTTTCATTTTTTTTTTCAATTAGCCCATTTCATTAACCCATTTCAAAAGAGCAAAATAAATAGGTATTACATGTTTCCTTCCCAAAGTATGAACTATTTGAAGTTCCCCTCCCATGTGTAATATTCACTCTAGGAATATCACTTCTGAATGTGGGGAAATGGAAGCACAGCTAACACCTGGAGTGCAGTCTGTTGGGAAACTGGAGTGCAAGTCTCACAGGCTAAACTGCACTACATTTTAGGCCTGAATCTGGTAAGTATTAGTCACAGCTGATGGCACAAACAAATGATGATTAACCAAATGGATTTGACGAATGTACTCCAGTTGGGACTAGAATCGATTTAGGTGTAAGTATTCTCTCTCTCTCTCTCTCTCTCTCTCTCTCTCTCTCTCTATCTATTTATCTATCTATCTATCTTGTATTGTACCATTTTAACTCTCATGATAACATCATAGGGAAGATTAGGAAGGGACATTTAGTATTCTCGATCAGAAAGCAACTCTAGTGCCTCGCTAAATTGGAAATCCCGGGATTCCATAAGATTCTGCTGCTGTGGCAATTCAAGTGGAAGAATAGTTGCATAAATGTTTAGTGTGAAAGGATGCAATTGTTTCTGTACCTGTGACATGTATGATTTTGTTCTATAGAAGATTAGTATGGTATTATTTTTGCTACAAATCTCTTTGAGACTTCTTTGGTGGTTGGAAGTGGCACATAAACTGAATGAATAAGCCAGCTGAAGTAAACAAAATAGGACAAAAGATCTATTTAAACAGATCTGTAATGAAGATGTTCACCCTTGTCACCCAGTCCTGAACTGCATGAGCACTCAGACGGACCCTGTACCCCATTACTTCCTGGCAAGAGCCCCTTTAAAAAAAATCTTGCAAAACCACCTCACTGTTCTTTGAGCTTTCTTGGCAGACTGTATCACAGTAAGATGGAAGAGTAAAAGCACAACCTAGTGGAGATTTCTTTTGAACACCCCACTTGAGACAGATGTGAGAACTGCAAGTGATTACCTCCATATACGTCAGTGCAGCTTCCATTAAATGTCCTAGTTATGCATCCAACCCCACTATTTGGCAACTGTAGCATGCAGTGATGACTTTCTTATGTGAGTGACCCAGCACAGATGTAGCTCCATCTATAGCAGTTTCATATTAGCTGACGCACATTTTCAGTGGAATGGATTCACAACTTCAGCAGATAGATTAAGTGTACAGTTCAAAATGGCAAGCTCTTTTTGGCTCCTTTTGGAATTTATGAACTCTGTTGGTAAACATATGGTCTGTTTTGCAACAGCTTTACATTCTGACTCATAATGCCAGACAGCCACATGGGCATTGTTAGCCTGGGAACTGCAGTTCTTAGCTGTGATGGATAGCCACTTTGAAACGCACTACTACAGTCTCCCCAGTAGAGTTTTGTGGAAGTAATACAGTTAGATCCAGATGGGGGACAGCTATCAGGTTTAAAAAGTTTTGAAAGGAACAACTGAGACAATTGACTTTGAAAGAAAACATTTGGTTATGCAGTCAGCTCAAGAATTCAGAATGAGGTTGCTAAAGATAAGAATTTAACATCAAAGAGCTTTGGTCATATATTCATAAAACCAAAGCAATAAAGACTCAGCACTTTACTAACAATAAGCTCCATGGACTGCAGTCCACTTCCTCAGATTCATGGTGTGTAGCCTCTGTTCGCAGATGTTTATATATATGCTTGAGGACTGGAGAAGTGAAGGAACAGAAATAAGGAAGGCACAGGTGTGATCTTCTGGTTGTTAAACAGTCTCTTTGGGGTTGAGGATATCCTAGCATAGATAAGCAAAGTAAAATTTCTGCAGTGATGAAGTAGTTTTCTTCTGTCTCAGCTTCTAGATGAGCTCCAGTGGGATTCTGAGAAAATAGATATTAGAGGTCTTCTTCCTTGGTTTCTACACTGATGTAACTAGGTCAGTGTAATTATGGAGGCAGGAAGGGGAAAAAAGAAAAGAAATATGGTGGCACCTTTAAGACTGTTTTTTTTTTCTTCACATGACTTTTCATGGACCCAGTTCTTCAGACACAGTAGAGTTTTCAAAGAAGTAGTCATATTAGTCTCTTGCAGCATAAAGAGGAAGAAAGGGAGGGATAAAAGAAATGTGGCTGCATCTGTAAGACTAACTGGTTTTCATTTTCACATCAGCTTTCACAGATGTAATCCCATTCCTTCAAAAGGTACAAGCAGTGACAGTGGGAGAGAAGCCTATTTTTCCAGTGTCTGGTTTCTTGAGTGAAATATGTGGGAGGGGGCCATGGGTCTTCAGGGCAAGGGAACTTTGGTAGAGGTGGCTTCATAACTGCTTATCATGCGGTACAGCTGATCACCCAAGCTGTCTCTCACAGAATGCCTCAGTTCTTAGGGACCCTCCCCACAGAAGCCAGAGTTTGAAGAAATAAGGATCCTCATAGCTGACAGCCTTCCTCTTCTCCTCCTCCCTTCATGACTCCAGGGAAAAAAGTGCCACTATTCATATAACAGTGCATCAAACAGATCCTAGTCTGACAATTTTGGTTTCTGCAACTTTTAAACAATTTTGGTTTTGGCGAATGAAAGCCAAGTGTAAATGATAAAGAACAAAACAAACACATCTGAAGGTTTTGTTTTTGTTGTTTTTGATGAAGAAATTACAGCACGAACAGCAATGAAAGAGCTGTACAACGGCAAAGATGCTGATGAGAACCAAACCTTATTATACTCTGGACAATAAATTAAATGATCCTATCCAAAACAAAGGCAGAATGCAGGTAAGCCACATGAAAAATATTCCATAATAACTATTACAGAAGCATAGTTTGTCCCAGTGGAAGAACTGGGTTATTACATTATCTAAAGCTGTAAACCTGCCAGAAAGGAAAGCAGAAGAAGTTTGTCTATTAAAGGGAGGAAAAAATCATAGTTTTTTTTAAAAATCAATTGAGTGATTGTGATTCTGTTTAGTCTTGGAAAAACCAGAGCTCGTAAAATTATTTTTAGAAGTAATTCATTAGGTAATTTTTTCAAAACTCAAAAAGTAATTCATTGCCATAAATGTAGCTTCTAAAATATTAGCAGCTTAATATATTGCTCGTTACATTTTCATGAATGATAAATGAATAGCATAACATTAAAAATGCCTTTAAAATACCCTTTAAAACTGACAAAAAAAGATGTGAAAACATTACACAAAAATAAAACATTGGCCCTTTCCACACGCGAGAAAGGAAACGGGCGAAAACGGAACTCACCGACTTTCTTGATCGTCCAGGCGAGTCCGTTGGGATGAGGAGCAGTGCGAGCTCATCGCTCCGCACTGTTGCGGCATCCAAAATGGCGGCTTCCGGTTGGTGGAGGCTGTCCATCAACCGGAGAAGCTCGCCAGCCAAAAGCCCGCCCCCAGCAGATCTGCAGGTATGCACTAAAAGAGGTTTTTAAAAAGCATGCTGCGTGACCAGTTCCGGTCGCTCCAAACCGGACTGAGGTATGGAACTACAAAAAGTAGTCCGCCCCAGTCCACTCCAGTGTGCAGAAGACCTCTGTCGGAGGTCACTCTTATCCGTTTTAATAGCCTGGTGCGGAAATGGCCTCAGTTTCCACTCATTAGATTGCTTTTAAAATGGATCAACATTATGCCCTTGACAGACAAAAAACTAAGGAACAATAAGTAATGACATTGGATAGTATTTAGTTTTACAGATGCAGATTCATAACCTAAAGTTACAGATCTGTAACTGATCTGTATTCATTATGACTACATAATCTTCCTGTGAACCCAGCCCATCTTAAGAACCAGAGGCTGGATCATGTGAAGGTGATCCATTCAGCTTCCAACTGGGGCACAAGGAGGTGACATTTCCACCCCACTACCTCCAGGTAATGAGGCTGTGACAACAAGAAGCAAGATCCCTGCCAGAATTCCTTGTCATGAAAACATCATCTTCCTTGAGCCTGAGTCAGAAACTGAATAGACCTCCTTCACCCTATCTGGTAGGTGGCTTTTATGGTGGACTGGGAAGTGAGTTGAGCCAAGAGAAGTTACTTAGTTATGCAGACATAATTAAGTAGGCAATCTAAGATGCCAGCAACTATTTATAGCACCTTACTTTTGGGCTTGCGGGAAAAAAAATCCTTAGAGAAAGAGCTTGATGGGCAGATGTGGTCCATATGAGATATATTGCTCCCATTCCTATGCAATAAGAACATTCTAGAACATAACGGCCTTCAGAAGCTTTCTTGTATTGCTGAAGCTAAAAATGTCAAGTAATTGTTATATTATGCATACTGAATATAACTATAGTAGGTCCTGATATACACAATTTCAGCTACCTGCAATAAGATGTGGTCCAAAAATACATACTTTGAATGTCATAGTAATAAAATAGAAGTCAAAGTAATAAAGCAAAATAAAGTGGAATACAGTACAGTGCATACAGTAGTACATGGAAAATGGCAGAGAGGCAAGTGGTTCGCTGCTTGCTTGAGGTATCACACTGTATTGTGTTGTCTATGCTGTCTTGCATTTCCCTGCTGTATACAGTATTATACATGCTCTAATGTTACCCAGTCTCTTAGCAGGGCTCTTGGTTACTCTTTGTGATCTCATCGTGGTACAGTGTCCTTCTGCAAAATTCTTGTGTTTGCACATTGAAAGCATCATCCTTGCCCAGTACAATTCCTGCTTGAGTCCTTCTGTTGTTTGTAATGGCCCCACAGTGCAACACTGGTGATACTGGCAATCCTGATAAGCCTAAGACAGCCCATCATTCTTCTCATTTTTTTTAAAAAATTGCATTTGGTATTATCCGCGTTTTTCATTATCCCTGGTAAGTTCTAGAAGGTATCTCTCCTGGTTATAGGGGAACTATTATATATCAATGATGATAAAAATAACTGTTTAGACATAATGTAAGGGTGATGGCAGTGTGTTGGATCCTCTCTGTTGCCTGGCTGCACATTGAATTGCAGCTTCATAATGCAATGTGGTATTTGAACTCTTAAACTGGAACCCCAGGATCTTAAATCTTTCCCTGTAGGTATCTAATTCTTATTCTTGCTCAATTCTTTGACTAATGTGAAGATAAAATATTTTCCACATGATAGTAATAATCCCGTGAAGAGCTGTTTAATAGGGTTTTATTTAAAGCTACAAGCATACAGCATGTCTATCAACATGTCTATCCAAGTACACTGGAAACTATCTGATGAAATGTTAGAATAATAACCTTATTAAAAAGAAATAAACAAACCATTCAAGATACAATACTGGTTCTTCAGTTGGAATAGGTTTTTTTTTCTTCTGCAAAGTTGCATTCTACAAGCTGGTGAATGGAAGTATTTTGAAAGTAAGCATGTGTTGAAAGCTCTTCCTAACTAATGAAAGTGCACCCACTTCCTACTTCTGCAGTGCATACGCAATGGACAGATCACTTTGCCACCTGAAACAGATTACCACTACTTACCATTCTAAGAAGGCAGCACAAACTCTCTGTCTATGGATTTGGTGAATGTGGGTTTATCTCAGTAAGAAAGAAGGGAATTTTCCATTTGGAAGATGAGTTTCTTTTATTATCCTGCAAAAGGAGCCAATTTTTAAAGCTAAAATGAGAAATTCACAAGTGATCATCCATCACTTTGTTTTAACTCAATTTGTGAGGGCTAAATAAAGAGTATGAAGTATTATCTGGAATTGTATTCCGAAGTTGCTTTCAACACAATCAGGATTTGAAGAAATGCTTTTGTCTCTTTGTTCGTTTCCTGATGAATTTCACATAACAATGCAGCGCACAGATTAGTTTTCTTGGAATCCATTTATGATCATATGGTTTTGTCATTCACAATTGCTGATCCCAGCAAAAATCAACATACTGCTATATTTCAGTTTAAGGGGTTTCCAGCTAAAAGGTGCCTATCAGGACCCCTGCAAAAGTGGAAAAACCACAAATATCAAAAATGTTTGTGTGTGTCTGCGGGAAGGGGGCCAAGGTACGGTGGGGAGAGTGAGCACCCAGAGTCCAAACCAGCACAGGGAAAGGAGAGTGAAAGTATGTTGGCCCTATACTTCCACTGCCTTGCCCATTCCCTCCCTTGGGTATGGGGGGCATTGGGAGAGGGGTTGTGTGCTGAGAAACTGGGCTGTGATCCATCCTTAGCTGGCCCAGGTAGTGGGTGGCGGTGGAGGAGGCAAGTTTTTAAAGGGCTGCATGGCCTGATCAGAGCTGCCAACAGGCAAGGTCACCCCAGAAAAGAGTTACTTGATGTGTTGGGGCAGGGGTTGGAGAAACTCACAAACAATCAAAACTGTTAACATTAAACCCACAGGTATGGAGGACTGACTATCTATGCAAAGTTACTTTAAGTAAAAGTGAGTATAGGACTCTGGCGACTATTTTCCGTACAACATGTTATGGAGAGGGGAAGTTGGTGCAAAGCAAAAAAAAAAAAACTTTGACAGGTGATCAGATTCATAATGTAGTGTCATTGTGTATCAAGAAATTCTTTGTCATGAAAAAGAAAATTTTCAAATATTCTTTGTTGAAGGTCTCAAGGTATAGTGAAAACTGGAGTCAGGACTGGGGAGTGTTAGTTTAGATCAGGGCCAGACAAAGTGTGGCCCATAAGACACGTTTGGCCCTGAGACCCCTAAGTGCAGCCTGTAAGGCCCACAGGAGGCCCTCAAAGCCTCCATATCACTTTTTTAAAAAAAATTCAGGATGATTTTGTTGCAATTTTTTTTTGTACCCAAGCTATCCAAAATCTCCCAAAACTGACTAAAAGGCCAACAGTTTGTTTCCACAACCCCAGCTCCCCAAACCTCCTGAAAACAGACCAAAAAAAGAAAGAAAGAAAGAAAGAGAGCGAGCGGAAAAAAAATCAGTAAAAAATCAGCCAAAATGAAACCCAGAAAGGACATCATGTCACTTTGGGTATTCTGAAATGCGCTGCTGTGCCCTGCCAGGTGGGCTCAGCATGGAACAAACACAGGGATAGTTGGAAGGATCATAACATAAAATCCAACATTGCACAAGTGGGTCAGACCCACCTGGTTCCATCTCTACACATCTTCTAGCAGGCAGAAAAACTCATTTGTAACTAGTAAGCTTGTTTAGATGTCAAACTTCAGCAAACTTGTGCTAGGGAACACTACGTGATTTAGTTTCTTTATTAAAACTGATTTTTTTAAAAAAAATATTCTGTATTTTAAGCTGTCTTTGTGGCTTTGGTTTGTTTTATAATTGTACTAATTTATACACTGCTAGCTGCTTTCGATTTTTTTAAAAATAACAAACAAGGGAAATGAATAACATGGATAATGAATAAATGAATAATTAAATGAATAATGAAATACAGCAAAGTGCTCTCCTATGGACTGAGTGAGCTCTGATTGGTTTGGATTATCAACCTGATTTATCCAGGAAAAATTGTCTTTGCATACAGTTGACATTCTGATGTCACCATGTAGCCAAATCTGACTGGTTAGCAATGTAACATCGTATCTGCAACACAATGCTTCAGTGGCTTGAATCAATCACTTACAGTAGTGCTGAAGCAGCAGCAGCAGAAGAGGAATGATTCCTCAGAGCCTGGAAAGTTATTTTTAAGAAGAGGGAATACAATGACATGTTGAAATCATTGCTAACCTTTAAAAGATCTGAATATTCTTACAACTCTCACATTTTCTGGATATATAATCCTGTGGTTCTAAAGCTTGTGATACATGTTATACAACCCAGTATGTATGTATGTACTTAAGATGGAAATTTTTTTTGGATACACACGTCTGCATAGAAATAACCCTAAGAAATCTCTGAATAGCCTGGATCCTGTTAATCCCAACTAAAGTAGATCTGTTGGATCTATGAGATTTACCTACATATGGATTCACCAGTCAACAAATGATTCAATAACTCCATTCAAGTTGGGCCTGGCTGATAGGACTGAGGCCTATGATGAATGAAATAGTTAATGATTAATCTTACAGTGCATTTTAAAGAATATAAATGATTTTTGCACATCCAAACATCCCAGTTAAAGTATTAGAATGGATTCCCTGCCACATCACTGCCTCTCACATTTTTTGCTGCAGCAATAGCTTCAATATTCCTGTATATTTTTAGAGTTCATAATATAGACTGATGTGTTTATTTGAAGAGGTTGAAATCTGTCATGCACCAATTATGAACCATATTGATATTTTCTTAGCTGTCAGCTCTGGATTTCTGGTAACAAGTTTTCCCTTCATAGATGAAGAGAAATTTTGGCATAAGTATATTATCTAAAAGCCAAAATATGCCATTCTTTGAAATTATATAAAAAGCTGCATTTTCCTAGAATACTGATACATATTCAGTATTCCTGCTGATTTTCAGTTGTACCTGGAGCATGCTGCCAAAAGTCATGAATCAGGTTTTGGCATCTGTTTCGAGATCAATTATCGATATAAACATTTTTGTTTTTTTCATTTCTCTGTTTCACAATGCCCTTTTTAGTAATAATGTCAGATGAGGGGGATTTTCCCTCCTCTTTGGATCCTTAATATTCTGATAACAGACAAACCAAATAGGAATTCTCCCAAGGATATTAGACTCTGAATTAATACAGTCTGTAAACTCCATATAATTGCCTCCCACAAACACACAAGCCCTTAGATTTAGCCATAGTGAGAAGTTCAACTAAAGTTAATCATTTTCAAGTTCATGTTTTTTCCTCAGTAGGAGATATTTATGCATGTATTGACCTTTTCCATCAAAATCAATACCTTTCAACATTGTGTAGATGAAACAGGAACACATGTAGCCAAGCAATATCAAAGTGTGGTCAGATTGGCAAAAGCTGTTAAGGAAGAAGAATACGCAAGCTAGGAGAAGCTGCAGCAGTTAACTTTTGCCTG
Organism: Cyclura pinguis; assembly: GCA_030412105.1. Lineage (NCBI taxonomy): Eukaryota > Metazoa > Chordata > Lepidosauria > Squamata > Iguanidae > Cyclura > Cyclura pinguis. The sequence goes on from CM059599.1 coordinate 130,044,132, forward strand.
AGCCTACAGGGAAGAGCAAAATTCAGCCCTTTCCTCTCCTCTACTCCCCTCCCTGCTCAGTTGAGTGAGTGCAAACTACTCTGAACTCAGGCTATTTCTGCATTACACTGTTACAGTGCTATTATTCCACTTTCAACATCCTGTGGAATTCTGGGGTTTGTAGTTTGCTGAGGCCCAAGAGCTCTCTGGCTGAGGATTCTAAATGGCCCTCCCTAAACTGCAAACCCCAGGATTCCATAGGATGCTCAAGTGGAATAAAAGAAGTATAGTGCAGAAATGGCCTCAGTTTGCAGCAACTGATGTAAACCAAGTAGAAAGGGAGGATGAGAGGGAAACCAGAATATTTTAAATGCAGTTAAAAAAGTGGGACAACAGTTGGTTCATCAGGACTATCCCTGTCAAATCAGAACTGTTGGTATGTGTTTAAACTTTGGATGGCTGATGCTTGTCCGATGATGCTTCCACAGGCCTTTTACATTTTCCAAATTCACACTGTTTTCAGTTGGGCCTAAGTGAGCAGTAGGCAAAAAAAATGTAAAATGGTGTTTATTAAGTCAATGTGAGACCATTTTGGATCCTTCAAGCTCTTAATTTTTTCTTTTTGCCACAGTTCTTGGATGCATTTTTCCAGATATGTTAATTAATCAATAAATCCTAGCTCTGTTTTAAAGGCCTGCTTTGTCTTTTCCCATTTTCCTGCTATCTCCAAGCAAAATAAAAAGATAAAAGCAGAACTAAGCGCTGAGACGGGGTGAGGAAGGGGGTTGTTTTTCTCACATTTTATTATGAACATAGTTAATTTACTGTTTTGAAATCAATATGCAAACCAAAATTCAAATGTGCCCCTCTTGTAGTACAAGTCTCCAATAAAAATGTATACAAAATGTGTATATTAGGGATAATTGCACACAAAAATACATATATTTGTGAAATTAAGTGCTTAAAAATATTAAGAAAAATTCTCACAAAAAGTATGTGTTTCACAAAATTGCCTACAAAAATGTTTGCTTTAGCAGAATTGTATCCCTAAATGTGTACAGATTTTCTTGCAAAGAAATGTTCAAATTTTGGAACAAAGTCAATTTAAGATTGAGGGGTGGGAAACAAATATGGAGAGCACTTGAAACTGATAGATTCATCCATTCCTAAGCAGATCCAGAAATGTGGTGGTGCTTGGTAGTTCTGCTGATAGGAAGCACGCCAGCAATAAAGTCAAGTAGAAGAGAACAATCATTCTGCAGATCTCTATATGCTTCTGCAGCTACTTTGTGTTATTGTACTTTTCTGTTTTCAGTTAGAGTGTGGTACCTATAGAGCAACAGAAAAGAAAATGGTAGTCTTTTGAAATGGGCTTTGTGTATGATGATGAAATGCTATCAACCATTTCTGTTTCCAGATGGCAGCCTCTCTGTGTTGTATCTAAGAGACTCACTACATCTCCCCCTCCCACTTAAGCATCTCTGAAATATATGATTAGCACTGATCTATCTGCGGTCTACTTAGGCCCTTTCCACACCGGGGTATTAAAACGGTTCAGAGCGACCTCCCACGGAGGTTGTCTACACCGTGGAGTGGATTGGGGCGGACTACTTTTCGTAGTTCCACACCTCAATCCACTCCAAAGCGACCGGAACTGGCGGTGCTGCATGTTTTTTAAAAACCTCTTTTCAGAGGTTTTTAAGAAGCACGAAGCGCGCAGCCCCGTGCAATTCCGTCGCTGTGCTCCAGTGCAGATTTGCAGGCACGCACTAGTGCGTGCCTGCAGATCTGCTGGGGGCGGGCTTCTGGCTGGCGAGCTTCTCCGGTTGGTGGAGACCTTCTGCCAGCTGGAAGCCGCCATTTTGGACGCCGGAGGAGTGCGGAGCAGCGAGTTCGCGCTGCTCCGCATGGCGACGGACTTACCCAGCTGCCGGTAAGCTCCGTTTCGGCGCGTTTTCCCCCGTTTCCCCCTCCACATGTGGAAAGGGCACTAGTTAGCAGTGATGAACACAGAAGTATTCTACCTTTGGGGGGAAAAAAAACTCTTAATACATTCTAACTGACCACTATATCTTCGCAATGTGGGCTGAGGTCTTTCCATCTGTTGAGACCAAGGACTGCCATTAATCTTTTTGGTTTTGTTTTAGCCTATGAATAGTTTATATTCATGGAAGCCACTCTCCTATCCAAAATGTAGTGCACAATGTTACAGATTGAGTTTGGCATCCTGTTAGTGGAATGTGTAGGCATATGTTGACTTTATGGCTGCATATGTCTTTTGTGTGTTTGTTTTGGTTGATAGTTGGTGAAGTTTGTCTTGTTCTTCTTCTGCACAAACCAAAGACCCTCTCTCACACAGTCATTCTGAGCCTGGCGGAGAGCAGGGTAGGGGAGAAATTGGAGAAGGATCTGATTATATCCCTGCAGCCAGATGCAAAATGTCATCTGCTGAGACCTCCAGAGGACATAGCCACATGCTTCCCCATTTCCCCCCTTCATGCATGGAATGGTCATGGAGTGGTTCCATGATAACTCTGTGCACAGTGAAGCCTAGTTCCACATGTGGATCTATTACATTATGCTGAGCCACACAGGATTCTCACCTATAAGCCTGGTAAATTGTCAGACTCCATAATGACGTCGACATCTTCTAGCCATAAGGTAGTTATAGAAACCAAATACCAATAGTCTCAGGTTTAGATTAAAAAAAAAAAAGCAAAAGGAACGTGTAGGATAGTTCTGTTGTGTCCATCTTGAAAAAGGACTTTGTTTTCCTTGTGACAGAAAGTGTGAGTGAATTATTTACTTAAAAGAGAAGAAAGTGGTGCATGGGATGATCATGAAAAAGACAAAACTTACTGAGCTATATCCCTGAAGAATGTCTGGCTGTCCCTGTTCCATGCTCCTTTAAATTAGATATGGGTGTTATTGGATTCCAACTGCTAGCAGTCACAACCATAATGCCAATTATCAGGCCCTATTGAGAGTTGGAGTCTAGGAACATCTGGAGAGTCACGGCTTCGCTGTCCCTGCTCTAAATGGCAAACATAGTCTGCTAATAATTTTGGATGTAATTTTTAATTTATAATTTCACAGTGTCTCTCTACCTACTCTCAAACACCTTGAATTCATACATTATTATTCCTAATTGTATTATAAAGTTCTTTGTGTGTAGTTTTCATTAACAAAAATTATTTGTTTTGGCTTGTGGCTAAATCATCCACAGACCACATTAATTTTGTCTGATTTTCAGGCTCTTTCCATAATGCCCAAATCTTCTATACAGATTTCCAACTCTCAAAAAAAATAAAATAAAACACTTAAGTTTACCCTGAAGCAAGAGTTGTAATCTAATGGTAAGCATCTGTTTAGCATATGAAGAGTCCCCACACTGACGTAAGTGTGTGCAGCTACCCATAGTAATATTTACCAAATGCATTTTTGCTCACTTTGATATCACGGCAACTCACATTTTTGGGCATCACAAAGGATAGAATTCTGTTCTGATCACACAATGATCAAAATTCCCCCCAAACCCACCTTGTAAGCAATGCAGGGCATCAGAGAGCAGGGAGATCAACATGGACACATCCAGGTATTTGCTGGTCGGTGGATGTGTTATCAGAGACATCCCCAGGGACCTCTAGGGTTCCTCAGGATGTCACTGCAGATGACATCCTTCAAGCACGTAAAGCTACAGAAAATACCTTACAGCACATCTGCTCACTAATCTGCTCTTTGACAACATTGAAGTAGCTGTGTTTCAGGGCTGCATTGCTTACAAGATGTGCTGGAATGATTTGGGTCATTGTGTAGTTGGAAACAAATTAGAACCTTCACAATGATCAAAAAAGTGAGTTATGAGGGCATAAGTCCAACTGCCATTCTAATTCACTAACAGGATGCCAGCATATATGACAGACTGAGCTTTGAGCTGTTTCATAGAATAACAGAATCATAGTGCTGGAAAGGCACCATAGGCCATCAAGTTCAATCCCCTGCTCAACTCAGGAACTCCAGCTATAGTACCTCAAGCAGGTCCAGCCTTGTTCTGAAGATGTGCAGAGAAGGAGAACCCATCTATGTTCCACTGCTAAAACGCTCTTACCATCAAGAAGTTCCTTCTACTCAATCAAAATCTATCTTCCTGTAACTTAAACACATCCAACTTGATCTTACACTCTGAGGTGGCAGAGAACAAAACCTATATCCTCCACTGTGTGATAGCCCTTTGAATATTTAAACAGAGCGATCATGTCACCCTTCAGTCTTCTCTTCATCAGACTCAAAATGCCAAACTCCCTCAACCTTTCTTCATATGTTTTGCTCTCCATACCTTTTATTGTCCTTCTCTGAACCTGCTCCAATTTGTCTATATCCTTCTTAAAACAAGGCATCCAGAAGTGAATGCAGTACTCCAGATGAAGCCTGACTACCACAGTATATATTGGGATGATTGACTTGGAAACTTGACTTGGAAACTATGGTCATTTCAGCACTACACTGTTCCAGTGCTATTATTTCACTTTCAACATCCCATGGAATTCTGGGCTTTGGAGTTTACTGAGGCCAAAGAGGTGTCTGGCTGAGAATTCTAAATGCCCCTCCTCAAACTGCAAACCCCAGGATTCCATAGGATGCTGAAAGTGAAATAATAGCACTATAACAATGCAGTGTGGGAATTGCCTGTGGTTCTGTTAATGTAGTTTAAAATATCATTTGCCCTCTTTGCTGCAGCATCAGACTGCTGGGTCATGTTCAATTTATGATCAACAATAATCCCAAGGTCCTTTTCATATGTACTGCTGCTGTGCCAAGTGCTGTGCTGTGCTGCGCTGTGCCGTGCCATCTACACCTGCGCATTTGCCTTTTTTTGTTTATTCTATTAGTTTTAGCCCAATTTTCCAGTTTTATAAAAGTCCTTTTGAATCCTGTTCCTATGTCTCAAGTATTAGCTACCCCTCCCAGTTGTGTCATCATAAACATTATAAGGATTCCCTCTAAATCATCATTTAAATCATTGATAAAAATGTTGATGAGTGGTTCCTCCTCTTCTTCACAGGGAAGGATACGACTCTGAAGCAAATAGAATCTTCCTCTGATCCATCAGCCTGAACTTACATGATTGATTTCTTCTTTCTAGGGGGCTCCTACTAATCAATATTGAGCCTGGCTAGGACCATAGTTCAGTACACTGCATGCAGAACACCCCAGGTTCAGACTGTCATGATAAAACAACCATATAGCACATGATGTAGGCCTAGAGCTGCAACTGCAACACCGCCAGTCAGCATGGACAGTGCTAGAACTAGATGAACAAATTGTCTGGTAGGTACCTATGACGGTATGTCTGTGTCTTCACTGAACCGTCATTTCAGTGTGGTTAGACAAGTAGGTTGTGTTGCTTTCTTCCCAGTATACTTCCCTGGACATAGGTTAGGAAGGGCTCAAAGAGAGCCTGCTTTGTTTCCTGTCTTAATTTTAAATGTTAGATGAATGCCCTTTTGTTAAGTGCCAGGTATAGATGTGTGCCCTTTTTCTCAGTTGCTCCCATGCACCAAATATAATAGTAATGGAGGGATAGTTCAAATGGACTCAACACAAAGTTATATAACTGGGGAACAAAAGTCTTAATTGAATGCTTCTCCCATCATTTACTTGCCTATACCCTAAGTTAAACATCTCAAGCTTTCTTCCAAGTACCTCTTTCAAAGCAGACCTACAGCGCAGTGACAAGCGAGTACCACCCACTACCCCCTATTGAATGTTCTCTTATAGAAGAAGACTCTGGTATTATCTTTTTTCTAGTACAAGGCTAAGATGTTTATCTACACTCAGGCCCTTTCCACATGTGGGGGGGGGGGGACAGGCAAAAACGCCCAAAAACAGAGCTTACTGGAAGCCGGGTAAATCTGTCGTGATGCGGAGCAGCGCGAGCTCGCTGCTCCGCAGTCCTCCGGCATCCCAAATGGCGGCTTCCGGTTGGTGGAGGCTCTCCACCAACCAGAGAAGCTCGCCAGCCAGAAACCCGCCCCTGGCAGATCAGCAGGCACGCACTTGCGTGCGCCTGTAAATCCGTGTCGGAGCCGGGCGACGGAGCGGCACGGGGCTGCGCGCTCCACGCTTTTTAAAAACCTCGGAAAAGAGGTTTTTAAAAAACACGCAGCGCGGCTAGCTCCGGCCGCTCCTGAGTGGATTCTGGTGTGGAACTACAAAAAGTAGTCCATGCCAGTCCACTCTACCGTGTAGAAGACCTCCGTGAGAGGTCGCTCTGCACCATTACAGAAGCCCGGTGTGGAAATGGCCTCAGATATTTGGTGAAATGTGACTTGGCAATTTTTTAAGTCTTAATGTTATGCCAGTTTATTGTTACTATGCTTAGTTATTCTCATGTGAACATATAGTTTTTCTGTTACAGGTACATGGCTGGCATATTTTTTTTTGTTTTTGTTTTTCAGACTTATATATTTTAAATTGTTATACGACTTCTTGAGTCTTGTCCAGAAGAAAAGGTGTTTAACGTGTTCAATAAACCATGAAAATAAACTGTTTGAAATGGAAACATGTACCTGTAGCTAACCCCACTGAATTTTGTGGGCAGCTAAAATAGTTCTGAGAACAAGTCCATTTCCTTTTTCTTGGAATTTAATCTGAGGGTTAGGAGGAATATTTTCCTCCTCATCTTCCCTACACACAGCAGCAATTCATCACTTCTGTCTAACAGGGTAGGGGTGAGGAGGAGGTCTAGTCCTACCACCCAGGCATTCTGGGAGAATGTCCAGGATCTTGATTGCTAGAAAATTCAACTTCAACTCCAACTTATTCTTTAAAAAGTAACTGATCATTTACTATTCTTCTCTGTGTGTGTTGTAAACAATGGCGTGTATCCTTGACTACCTACCTAGTTAAGTATACTTAAATACTTAATATACTTAAGTAGGAGAGCCAGCACAGTGTAGTGATTTGAGCACTGGACTATGAACTTGGAGACCATGGTTTGATTCCCTGCTTGGCCACGGAAACCCACTGGCTGACCTGTGGCACATCACACACTCTCAGCTCCCAGAAAACCTCCTGATAGGTGCATCTTACCATCGCCATAAGTCAAAAAAGACTTGAAGGCACACAACAATATTTAGGTATACTTAACTAAGTAACCTCTTTGGCTTGACCTTCCCAAGCCTGCCAGAAAGATCATTCACTCACACTCCTATTGCTAACACAATAGACCTCTTTCTTTCCATGCAACTGATGCCCAGTAAAAAGGTTGGGGCAGGGGTTATGATTGTTGCAGTAGTGGTCAAAATTGTAACTAAGTGTCGGACTTCCGGTGGAGGAGATGTGGCGCTTGGTCGGAATCCGCGGAGCTGCGGAGTTCCGAAGTCTCGGCAAGGTCGGAATTCCCAAGTTTAAAATCAAAGTAGAAGGGGAAAGAGACCCTCTGGTAAGGGGGATCACGGAGGCGACTCGAGGGGGACCCGATATCAGTTCTGAGTGCGCAGAGAGGCGAGAGAGAGGGGCCTGTTCACGGAGAGAACTGACGGGATCGCAGAGCCGCCATTACCTGCCGGACAGTCTTTAAGGCTAATGCCATGTCACCACCGTTTTTGTTAAATCGGATTTGATAGAAAAGAGGAATATCATCATTGGGGGTAAGTGGAGTCTGACGTGTTCTTATTGAGAGGATCCGAGATAAAAATTCTAATCTACAAGGGGCTACATGGTCTGGAGTTAAACTCACAGACAAGCAGGAGAAGAACACGTGGAGGCACTGTGGAGTTTGGGTGTCTCTCAGACTTAATAACTATACTCACAAATCTCCTAGCTTCAAGAACCATTGTATATTCTCTCCTGAGTCAGATTCAGATAAAGACTTTAATTCAGACAATAGAACTTAAACAAATCTTAAATAAAACTAATCATAAGTCAAGAAAAGGAAAGTGAATTACGGAGATCTGGAGACAAGGAGGAGTGGTAGAAGAATCATCTGGTTGATGTAATATTATTAAATAGAAGGAAAGAGGAAAAGAAAAGGAAGGACAGTAAATTGGAATAGAAGAAGAGACTAAATTGGGAAAGAAGACATTTATTTTTGTGGGAAATGGAGGTGATCTGCTGAGGACGCAATAGAAGAGACGATATCCATAAAATAAAACATTGACTGCAGGAATAGCGTGGAAAGTTAAGGTGATAGAACAGATGAACAGAAATAAATAAATAAAATAAGTAAGGAGAAATATAACGAAAATAAAGCAAGGACATATAAATGTAAAAGGACAGTGGAAGACAGAAGGACGGAAAGAATGAGAGAGAGAGAGATCTGAAAACAGTCACAGAACAACCTTTGAAGACCTGAATGGAAGACTGGAATGGGGGGGGATATAACAAATGGAAACTGTGCAAATAACTTATTAAATAAGCTAAAAAAGTGGGATTGTTATTTCAAAAGTACTGTACTTTTTAAGTTGTCCTATTTAATTGAATTGAATATACTGTTGATGATACATTGTAAAAAGTGATACATAAATAACAGTCTGTGTTAATGTTCACAAGGCAAGTGGGAAAATAATGTTTAAGAAAGAATACTGAAGCATTGGAAAACTGATTTGAAAACATTGGTTAATATATATTATTTGAGAGATTTTTGATAACTGGAAAAGGAGGATATTGACTTGAAACACCTGTAGGTACTAACATTTGTTATTATATACGGGAGTATTGTAGGAGCAAAAGAAGTCTATAAATTGAAAGAAGTGGGGGGGGACAGTGTAAAGAGGAGGGAGTGTTAGAATAATACATTCGAGGTTGCTCTAAGAGAAATAATACAAGGACATCACATATAAGAGAAACACGTAGGCATCAAAAGGGAGGAAAAAAAATAAAAGCAAGAGGGAAAGGAAAGGAAAAATAAATAATAAAATAAATAACTATAATAGACAAATTAGGCTAAAAGGAATTTCTCCTAAAATAAAAATAAAATAAAATAAAAATAAAATAAAATAGGATATAAAATAGGATAAAAAGTAAGGATAATAAGAACAAGGAAAAGAGGGACTAAAATTAAAGAAGATGATGGCAGCAGGGAAAAGATAGGCAGCAACGGGAGCTCAAACACAAATGCAAACATTGCTGCAAAGAAGAGACTCTGTAGAAATCAAGATGCCAAGCACAGAAACGAAGACATTAGTACTGGAAAGTCAAAGGGTGACACAAAGTGGTGGAGGAGATATTATGGAAGAAATAAGAAAATTAACTATGACATTTAAGAATGAAATGAGAGAAACAAGAGTAGAAATGAAACAGATGAGAACAGAAATAAAAACAGACTTAAAGAAAGAACTGGAGGCGTTTAATAATAAGTTGGATAATATTACAAAGGAGTTAAGACATGTGAATGAGAAGGTAAAAGAAATAGAAGAAAGAACTATAAGAACGGAAACACAGTCAATGAAAATAGAAGAAAGGACAGAACAACTAGAAAAAACGACACTACTAATGGATATAAAAAACAGAAATAAGTCAATTAAAATAAGAGGATTACGAGAATCAGCACAAGAGGATTTATATGAAAGGTTAATTAGACCGCTGGCGCAATTTATAGGCTGGGCACCAGAGCAATTAGATCTGGAGCTGGATAGAATCTTCAGAGTGAATTCTGTGGTAGCCAAAAGAAGGAAGATACCAAGAGATATTGTGATTTATTTTTTACGGGACAGAGTGAAAGATTTAGTCCTACAACAAAGCTACACGAAAAAACTGGTGGTGGATGGAGATGAATTAAAAATTTTTAAAGATGTGCATCCAACATTGTTAAAGAGAAGAAGGGAATACAGCTTCTTAACGCAACCCTTAAGAAATCAAGGTATACGATATAAGTGGGAGAGAACTGAAGGCATTTCTTTCATATGGAAACAGAAAAAATTTGTATTAAATACAATTATAAAAGCAAGGGACTTTTGGAAAAAATATAAGAAAGAGTTGAACAGAACAGACGAAGAAGTACAGGACCAAGAAGAAGAAAGAGTCAGAACAGGTTCACAATCTCAACAGGAAACAGAAAATTTACAAGTGAAACAGAAGGAAAGAGAAAGATCCATAGATCAAAAACAAGAAGAGGAAGTAGAAGGAGAGCAAGAGGAGGAGATTGAAGAAGAAGAAGAAGAAAGAGAAGAAGAATCAAATTCTATAGACCCGGAAGAAGAGACAGAGGAAATTGAAGAATAAACACCAAAATATAGAAGATACATCATGAAATTAAGAATATTGTCCTGGAATGTTCGAGGTATAAATTCACCACACAAAAGGAAATGTGTTTTTCATCAATTAGAAAAATTAAATTTGGATATAGCTTCAATACAAGAAACCCATATTAAAAATAAGGATTTAAAATATATTAAAAACCCCAAATTAGGACAATCATTTTCATCATCAACAGATAAGAAAAAGAAAGGGGTAACTATATTTGTAAACAATAAACATGAGGCAAAATTAATTTGTAGTGATGAAACAGGACACTGGATAGCGGTAGCGGTAACTATACGGGATTTAAAATTAATAGTGATAGCAGTATATGGACCATTAGAAAATAACAGCAAATTTTATTTAAATCTATTAGAAAGATTGTTAGATCTAGAACTAGAAAATCATAAGATGATTATTATGGGAGACTGGAACGGGGTACTGAATCCACTCTTAAATAGATCCAGTAATAAAAATAAGAAAAATATTGGTAGTAACAATCAAGGGAAACTCCCAAAAACTTTTTTTGAACTACTGGAACACTTATCTTTAGTGGAAGCTTGGAGATATGTAAATGGGGAAAAAGAAGAATATACCTATTTCTCAGATCGATTTAAATCATGGTCCAGAATAGATATGTTTTTTTTGTCAACAGAATTGGTAAAAAATATCGGAAAATTGGAGGTCCTCCCTAGAACAATTTCAGATCATTGTCCAATACTGCTAACTATTCAACAGGGAAGGGAACAATACAGATGGAAGTTGAATGATAATCTGTTAAAAAATGAATCAGTAATAGAAAAAGCAAAGAAAGAATTGAAAACTTTTTTCGATATTAATTTAGGAAAGGAACAAACAGAACAAATAGTATGGGAAACAAGTAAAGCAGTGATGAGAAGTTTTTTTATAAATCAACAAGCTTGGATAACAAAATGTAGAAAGGCAAAGGAAATTAGAATATATGAAACATTGCAGGAAAAAGAATTAGGTCTAAAAAAGAATCCAAAAGATTTGAAAATAATAAAGGAAGTTCAAATATTAAAGAAACAATTGTCATTATCAACATTAAAGGAAATAGAAAATAAGATAAAGTTTACAAAACAAAGACAATTCGAACACGCGAATAAGATAGGGAGATGGCTGTCATTCAGATTAAGAAAAGAAAAGGAAAAATGATGCATTAAAGGGATAAGAGAAGGTCAAGACATTCACTATCAACAAGTAAAGATTAAAAATATTTTTGTTAAGTATTTTGAAGAACTGTTTAAAAAAAAGGTTCAAACACAAGAACAAAAAGATAAAATGATGAAATATTTAGAACAGACAGAAATTACAAGATTGTCGGATAGTCAAAGAGAAGATTTAGAGAGGCCAATAACAATACAGGAAATTACAAATGCGATTAAGAAATTGAAAATAGAGAAAGCTCCTGGTCCTGATGGTTTTACGGCGTTATATTATAAAACATTTCAGGAAGTGTTAGCACCGATATTAGGTCAGGTTTTGAATTCGATTACCCGTAATACATTCCCAAACATATGGAAAGAATCAAATATAACTCTGATTCCAAAAGAGGGGAAAGATTTAATGGATAAAAAAAACTATAGACCAATATCACTACTGAATATTGATTATAAAATATATGCACAAATTTTAGCAGATTGATTAAAGAAGATATTGGAAATATGGGTACATGAGGATCAGAATGGATTTCTCCCTGGAAGACAGCTGAAAAACAATATAAGAATAGTTTTAGATACAATAGAGTATTATCAGAAACATAATCAAAAACAATTGGCATTACTATTTTTAGACGCGGAAAAAGCATTTGATAATGTAAATTGGTCTTTCATATTTGCAGTATTGAATAAGATGGGAATGGGAAATAGATTTTTGGAATAGATAAAGGCAATATATAATGAACAAAAGGCATGTTTAACTATAAATGGGGACAAAACAAAGCAATTCGAAATACACAGGGGCACACGACAAGGATGTCCACTTTCTCCTTTGCTTTTTATAATCTGTTTAGAAGTTTTGAATAACAATATAAGAAACGAGAAGATAATAAAAGGAATCAGAATAAGGGAACATGAAATTAAAATACAAGCATACTCGGATGATCTGGTAATAATACTAGAGGAACCCTTAAATAGTATTAAGAAGGTAACAGAAATATTAAAGCATTATGGAGAAGTAGCTGGTTTTAAAATTAATAAGGAGAAATCATTAATGTTGATTAAAAATACCACACTAAAACAAGAAAATGAGTTAATAGAAATTTCAGGATTCAAAACAACAAAAGAAGTAAGATATTTGGGGATAACAATAACAAAAAATAATTCAGAATTGTTTGATAATAATTATAAAAAAGTATGGAGTGAAATAATAAAAGAAATGGAAAAATGGAATAAGTTACACCTCTCTATATTAGGTAGAATATCAGCAATTAAAATGAGTGTTTTACCAAAAATGATATTCTTATTTCAGAACCTACCCATAATATATAACGAGAAACCATTTAAGAACTGGGATCAAGAACTGAGTAGATTTATTTGGAAGGGGAGGAAACCAAGAATTAAAATAAGATACTTAAAAGATATTAAAGAGAGAGGAGGATTAATGTTGCCAAACTTAAAATTTTATTATGAAGCAGCTACACTAGTATGGATAAAAGAATGGATCACCCTGAAAAATTCTAAACTATTAAATTTGGAGGGGTTTAATTTATATTTTGGGTGGCACGCATACCTTTGGTATGACAAACATAAAATTAATAAAGAATTCAAGGATCATTATATTAGGAAATCAATTCTAAAAACTTGATTAAAAATTAGAGATAAAATATATATAAAATTACCTGGTTGGGTGTCACCGCATGAAGCTTTTTATAGATTAGAAAAGACACAAATGAAGGAATGGATAACATATAAAGATATATTTAAAAAAGAAGGGAATAATATTAAACTTAAAAATAAGGAAGAATTAATTGAAGAGGGATGTAAAACACACTGGCTGTTACATAGACAGTTGGTGGAAAAATATAAAATAGATAATAAACTGTGGGGAATATCACTGGAAGAAACAGAGTTGGATAAATTGATGAGAACAGGTGTAAAACGCCCTTTAAGTAAAATTTACAGATTGTTATTAAATTTAGAATTGGAAAAAGAGACAGTAAAGAATAATATGATAAAATGGGCACAAGATTTAGGTTACCCAATAACTCTACAACAATGGGAGAATGCATGGAAAATAAATCAGGAATTCACAAGGAGTCAGAATTTGAAAGAAAATTTTATAAAAATGCTTTATAGATGGTACTTAACACCAATCCAAATTGCAAAGATGAAAAAGATGGAATTAGCAGCTAGTTGTTGGAAATGCAAAAAAACTGGTTCCTTTTTTCATTGCTGGTGGAGATGCAATAAAGCGAAAAGCTATTGGTCACAAATACATGAGCAAATAACGAAATGTTTACAAATCAAGTTTCCAATGCAACCAGAAATATATTAAACATGTTTGGGAAGATAGATAAGACAATTAGAAAGAAATATTCGAGAATTATATGTTATATGATATATGCCGCAAGAATTGTGTTTGCGAAAAAATGGAAAGATATGAATATACCAACATTAGACGATTGGATAACGAAATTATATGAATTAGTAGAGATGGATAAATTGACATTAAGATTAGATAATAAAAGTAATAATTCATTTAAAAGAGAATGGGAAATCTTAAATCTTATATGGGAAGGATATTGGGGAAACTACGCATTACTAGGACTATATGATTGATTTCAGTAAAACAGAGTATATTTTACCTATTATTTATGAATTAAAGGAGAGAGAGCGAAAATCAGGGAAACAGTAAGGAGTGAAGTAAAGAAGCTTTGGAGTACAAGAAAATAAGAAGAGAAAAATACAAAAGAATCAATAAGTAGATGACAACGTAATGTAAAAGGCATAGATGATATAATGCAATATATAGAGATATATATGTTGCATTATATATATATAATATATATATAATGTTATATGTGTGTAGTGCATTTATGTATGGATATATAGAGATTAGAATATAGGAACTGCTACAAGGATTAAGGAAAGAATAATTAAAAAGCAGGATGATAAAAATAATTAAATAATCAAACCAATGGTGAAAATGAAAGAAGTTATTGTATATGTGAGGTGAATGTATGTAGATGTATGGAAAGGAAGAGGGAGTACGAGAGTAAGTACGTAAGTAAGTATGATAAAATAATTGTTATATGTTTGTAGATTAGTAGTTATTATCTGGTAGATTGTTTGTCTATTGTCAATTGTTAAATGTTAAATGTTGTTAAATGTTATGATATGTTTATACACAAATTAGGGAAAATTAGGGAAAATAGCTATAGACACTGATGAATAAACAATAAAGGGAATGCAGATGTAAAGAAAATTTATATTAGATAGATATCAGTTTGTCTAGATAGTTTACAGCTTAATTGTATAATATATGTATAATATATGTAAGCTGTTGTGGGTGTTGTGATGTATTGTGGTAGTATATTAATTGTTTTTAAATAAAAATTTAATAAATTTTATTTTAAATATTAAAAAAATTATAAAAAAATTGTAACTAAGTGGTGATTGTGAATACAAAATAGTTAACAGATGAGTACATTGAGGTAACTTTTCCTATTCACAATTGCTTCTTAATCACAATTTTTTTGACACTATTGTCATAATCATAACTCCCTCCCCACCCACTACTTTACCAGGCATCAGCTACATGGAGAAAAGAATGTTTATGATTGGGGCAGGGGGGAGGGTCAGGCCAGGGGAAATTACTTTATTAATATACATAACTAAGTAGCTGGTAGAGAACAGACCATTAATCATAAAATTAAAAACTTCATACACAGTTTACTTCTAAGTTACTTTTTTGTTTTCTAGAAATCTACATAAAAATACAAAAGTGGTCAACAATCAATTCAAACCACCTCCAAGCAACATTTTAAGAGTTATGAAATAATTATTCTTTACATCTAGAAGGAGGAGCATTAATAGTCACTACATTATTGTGCAAAAGCAATGTCTTTATGCTCTTGTTATCATACAAGCCATGTGTTAACGGCTTATCTCATCATTACTTTAAAACTCTAGAGAAAACTCCATACTGTTTACAGGGGGGAAGAAACACTAGAGGAGAGATATTTCCACAACTGGCAAGAAGAAATTCAATGGGACTAAAATGCGTTGTCTATATTTCACTGGATTTCCTTGCAATCAGTGCAAAATGAGGATGCAAACCTGCTTCTTAACCCTAAAATATTAATGAAATATTTTAAAATATAAAATTTGGAGACATTTGGACAAAGAGCTTTGGTGTTGTTGCACAAAAACTTTGCTGGATTTGTGCATTCCCTCAGTGACTATCAGTTCAGGAAATTCCACATCATCAGGGCAAGGTCTGAAACATGAAGATGGCTTTTGGCTTACCTTCTCTCTTCTGTTCATTTATCTCATTCAGAAACAAGGCTACTTGCCAACAGAGAGAGCTTAGCCATCTATCTGTTGATTTATGCTAAGTTTTAAAAGAACATCTCTTGGAAGACAGCCTAGGTGAACTGATGTCACAGCCTCCAGTATGTTGGCTCCCCATCTGGCAGAAGCATTGGGTATGGCGCTGCAAAAATGATCTGGTTTATCTCTATGTGGCACTTAAAATTGTTCCCTGTGGCTTTCAATGGGTTTGCAAGAAAACAAACAGTGTTCCCACTTCCAGTACATTCAGAGATGTCACTTTTGTCTATTTGAACATACACTTCCCAAGAGTCAACTTCTTGCTTAGTGAATAATGGTTCTTCACAATTTTAATGTCATTCACACATAGAAACTGAAACATTTCTTAGATGTCATTGTGTAGGTCAGTGGATAGACCTTTTCTTCCCTATGTATAACTGTAACATAACTATTGATTATGTGTCCCTTAAATTTTTCATTATTGTATATATCTCCTCATTAATTTCTTTGCAGCCTTTTATTTGGATTGTTTAAAATACTCATAATATATTCAAGTGTTCTCATATAGTAATCAAGCCCACGGTACAAATAATTCCTAAGGGGTCAGTCGAAGGAAGGAAGGAAGGAAAAGGGAAGACTTGCTGCCTGGTTGCTATATGTGACAAGCACTGTGAGGATGACAGAAGTGACTGTCATATATTTGCATCATAATAGGAAGAGCTTGAGGTTGGAATGGAGTTGGTTAACAAGGCCAGCCCCTTCTTTTTATCTGCCTGAAGGAGAGAAATAAATTATGCCTCCTACACACCCAAGTCAAGATACATGGTGCCCAGAGTCAGACAAGTTATTTTGGGACACAAAGGAGAAAATCCCACAAGGTCTTCTTCCCACTCAATGCAATAAAAATACAATATCAACAAATTAACTTAATTTGCCGCCATTTTATGTGCCCTCCAGCTGTTCCAATTTAGCAGGGGCAGTCCTGATTAATATTCTGTCATCCCACTTTTTCAACTGATTTTAAAATGTTTCCCTCATCTTTGTATCCCCCATCTTTCCAGTTTCCCCCTTTGTCCTCAGTTTACTTCAGTGCCTGTAAACTGAGTTCAGAGGGCTGCTGGTCTGTGGATTAATATGGAACTGTGTTCAAAATTATGGCTTGGATTATCAAGGGGTGCGTATTTTCACAAAACAAGTTGGGCTACCCTCACATCCAAATGGATGCTTTTGCAAACTGTAAGTAGAAACCAAAGTGGAGTTTGAAATGCTAGCAGGTGCTGCTGGCCATGGCAATGCCAATACAATGTTAGACAAATTCCATGGCGGCTAAATCACAAAGTATTGGAATGTATCAGTGGCATTGTTCATAATAAAATGTATGGTGTATGAAACCAGAAGAAATGCAACTTACTTCAAATGGTTTAGGCTTTCATACAGGGCTGGACAGCTCTGAAGAATGTGGGAACCAAAACTACCTCCTTTCTTCCCCAAACCTAAGGGCTACATGTCAGGTTTCCCACCAAATGTTCGGCTTCATTTGAAGAGGGCTTTTTGGTAGGGTGTAAAACAATGGATTTGAGTCTGAGGAAGGAAGTGTGAACATTGGAGTAGGGAATGCCAGTAATTTAAGATATGCCAATAACACTATATAACTAGCAGAGGATAACAAAGACTTGGAACAACTACTGATGAAAGTTAAGGAAAAAATTGCAAAATTGGCTGAATATTAAGAAAACAAAATGAATGATGCTGGAGGATTTATATAACTTTAAAGTGGATGATGAAGACAACAACACTGTTAAGGATTTTCTATCTCTTGGTTCAGTCATCAAACAAAATGCAGAATGTAATCATAAATCAGAAGATCACTTAGTTTTAGGTGGGCAGCTGTGAAGGAACTAGATAAAAACCTCAAGTACAGAGATACATAATTCAAAATCAAAGTTACAATCATCTATACCATGGTATTTCTCATTTCTATGTATGAAGAAAGCTGAAAGAAAAAAAAGAAATAGTCATTTGAAATGTGTTGGAGGAGAGTCATCCAGGAACCATGGACTTCTGAGATACCAATACAAATAAATTGATCTAAGAGTGACTCAAATGCCAGCTCTCCCTAGAAGCCAAAATGACTATACTAAGGCTATCATACTTTGGGCAGATCATGAGATGACATGACTCACTGGAAAAGGCAATGATGGTCAGTAGAAGACAGTAGGAAAAGAGGAAGGTTGCATTACAGGTAGATAGTGTAAATCAAGTAACCCACCACCCTAAATTCATAAGGCCGAAGCACAAAGGTTATTAACAGGATCTCTTAGAGATTTCTCCCTTGTAGGGTCACCATAAGTCAAAGCCTAAGAGCAAAAATGAGGTGTAGGACTCTGCCTTGTTTTAACCAAGAATCATGTTCCCTGGAGGCTTCTAGAAACATGATTCTCCTGCTTTTAGTTCTGCTTTTGTTGTAGCAGGGTTTTTTTTCCCCTGCACAATTGCTCCCCAGTAACAGGATCTGGCTTGTGCACTGCAAAATTCTCATCTAGCTTTAACAACCGGATGGATAGCAAACAATGAAAGCAGCACATATTTTAAGTCTGGAAGCTTTTGTGATGTTAATATTGTTGGAATGCTGACTTGCTCATGTTCCCTTCCCCACCCCATCACAACCTGTCCTTGCCAGAACTCGCAAAGTTACTGTTTTGGACTATGACTCCCAGGATCCTCTAGACATGTTCCTCAGCTAAAACAGCTACTCACCAGCAATGAAAGGCCACCCAGCAGACATTAAGGACAGGGACTGGATTCTGCCACAAACCTCCATGCCAACATCAATGACTTGGATGAAGGAATAGAGGGCATGCTCATCAAATTTGCAGATGACACCAAATTGGGAGGGGTTGCTAATATGCCAGAGGACAGGATCAAAATTCAAAATGACCTGGATAGATTGGAGAGCTGGACCAAAGCTAACAAAATGAAATTCAACAGAGAGAAGTGTAAGGTCCTACACTTAGGGAGAAAAAATGGAATACAGAAATATAGGATGGGGGACACGTGGCTGGATAGCAGTACGTGTGAAAGGGATCTAGGATTCTTAATAGACCACAAGCTGAACATGAGTCAGCAGTGCGATACGGCAGCCAAGAAAGCCAACGCAATTCTCGACTGCATCAATAGGAGTATGGTGTCTAGATCGAGGGAAGTCCTGGTACCACTCTACTCTGCTTTGGTTAGACCTCATCTTGAATACTGTGTCCAGTTCTGGGCACCCCAGTTCAAGAAGGACATGGTCAGGCTGGAGCAGGTCCAGAGGAGGGCAACCAAAATGGTGAGAGGCCTGGAAGCCATGCCCTATGAGGATAGACTTAGAGAGCTGGGTGTGTTTAGTCTGCAGAAGAGAAGGTTAAGAGGGGACATGATAGCCATGTTTAAATATTTGAAGGGATGCCATGTAGAGGAGGGAGAGGGCTTGTTTTCTGCTGCTCCAGAGACCAGGACAAGGAGCAATGGATTCAAGCTGCAGGAAAGGAGATTCAACCTGAACCTCAGGAAGAACTTCCTGACAGTCAGGGCTGTCCGGCAGTGGAATAGGCTGCCTCGGAGTGTGGTGGAGTCTCCTTCCTTGGAGGTTTTTAAGCAGAGGCTGGATGGCCATCTGTCGGGAGTGCTTTGAGGGTGTTCCTGCATGGCAGGGGGTTGGACTGGATGGCCCATGTGGTCTCTTCCAACTCTACATTTCTATGATTCTATGATTCTATGAACATTGTCCTGACAATTACTCAGGCAGCACTTGCTTATGCAACTAAAAATGTGTTGTGTTTGTAAACAATAAACCCCTCCCGTTAATGCAGGGGTGGGCAACATTTGGAATCTAGAAGGTCACATTAACCCCACAGGGGACCTTGGACATCTCCATTTCTTCACATCCCTAAAAAAAAAAAAATCTTTGTCATCTCCCCAATACCTTCTAGGGAATGTGACAATATTTTTGCCACATTTTCAGTTTCTGTACATTTTAAGCTAAGGAGAAGCCTTATTTACAACAAAAAAGTGACTTTCTTTTCCCTTCCTGTGTGTGTGATTTTTTTTTTTTTTAAATACCACTCCTTGGACCTAAAATGGCACAGGGTCTCAAAAACATGGCAAAAATCTCCCCATACCGCATACACAGAGTGTAGGGGCATTTGGTGGCTTTCAATTTTTTTACCTCAGCAACCTGGGGACTGCATTTCGTCTCCAAGGCTGTGTTTTGCTCACCTTTTCGTTAATGGAATGAGGTGCATTAGTGGAACGAGGAAGAGGCAATTTTCCCTCTTCCTATAGCTCTCATACCCCAAAATCTGCTTCAGAGGGCTAAGAGATTCCCCTAGAGCAGGTCTGTTCCTACATCTTTAGGTATGAGAGAAAGAGGCAAAAACCCAATGAAGTCTATTTGCCTGGCACTGAACTGTGTTCACTCTTTAAAGTGAAACAAGGCTTGCATTGTCAGAAAGAAAATTGTGAATCTTTCAAGCCGGTCATCATAGATCTTAATAAAATCAATAACAGCAATATCAGGATGCTTGAGGTGTTAAGATTAGATACAAACCTACTGGCTGAAATACCCTTTGGTCAGGAGATGGGCCCTTCTGCTGGCAGAACCTTTTTCTTCCAGGAAGTCACAAGAGATCTCCCAACACAGTGACCTGCTAGACCAAAGGGCTGTTGCAAGGGGAGAGCCAAGGTTTGCCAGATCTAAACCTCCTTCATCTCAGGGATGCAGCCACAATGCTGTACAAAGTTCAATGGTTGTGCAGCACAAAGTCAGGCCAGGGCAAAAGTAGTCCTAAGTAATTACTATTACCCCTAGACTGGGAGGAGTTTGGATTCAGCACAGCCTAGTTTCAACTCAGATGTCCCTTGGCCATGTTTTCCAGTGGAGATTATGTTGCCTATCAGGGAAAGCATTTACAATGACTCCAGAGATTAACTGATTAATCCCAGAAAGTATAGAGTTTTCTGACAATCAGAAAAATTGAAACTCTTACCAATAAAGATCCTTTTTTATTTTTAAAATTCACTGCGGAAAGCCACTAGGAAGTGTGAATGTGAGGGGCATTTTTTTTGGTACATTTATATAGATAACAAATACACTGCTGTCTTGAGAAATTCCTACTGAAAAGTAAAAGTACTCCCAAAATGTAAAGTTTATACAAGCTGTGGAAAATTAAAATACACATTGAAATCCTTTTCTATCTATGCTGCAACTTTTTAAAAATAGAATATTAATAGACAGGAGCTCCAAAGTGAAAAACTTGTACAACAGAAATGGTGATCCTGTAGTTATACTGTATATACTTGCATTTTTAAAATATCAGAACAATATGGCAAGAGAACAGCAGTGACAGTAGCTAGCTTTCCACAACTTTCCACAAAAGAAGACACGGAGGTTAAATAAGGTATATTTATAGTTTAATTTGCTCATGTAACTTCAAATATGTGGCTGAATATGTGTTTATTTCTCTTAAAAATTACAGAACCAGACATAGAGTCACGCTTGAACTTTAGAATGTGTGTTTCCTCTCTATTTTTAGACCCCTTTAGAAGGTTAGAAAATATTCTGCAAAGCTCTGTCCAGCTAGAAGATTTTTTTTAAAAAAAACAACTTACCAGTGAATGGATAAAAGCAAATGAATATGCCTGCAACTTCACTAAAATGGTTGAAGTCTCCTCGAAAGTTATTTTGGAAGGAACTGTACAATGACCTAAATAAATAGGGCATATATGGATTTTACTTGTTGGACAGGATTTGAAGCACACTAAATGGTGTTTCACATAAGCACTGGAATATTTCAATCTCTTCTAGTGTTAATAGACATAGGTAACAATTTTGTTAAATTACATTTGGCCAGAACTGATCAAAATCCACAAATTTCTCCATATTCAAGACAGAAAGAACTAGTATTTTTAAAAAATGAAATGTAGGAGAAACTTAACAGACTCATCCATCTAAGCCCAGTGCTTGGAATCTTTAAGTCTTAAAAAACTGGGTTTGAATCCCTATGTATTCTGCTATGTTACTACTGAGTTAGAGTTACCATTGCTTTCTTTTTTAAAGGTTCAATCTCTTCAACGTTCTATAGGCAATAACGAGGTCCTCTGCACACTGAGAATAGCATCCTGGAATTGTCTCCATGATGAGAAGCCTCTAAATTTCAACAGTACAAATGGAGGAGGAATTTTGTTTCTATTCATTTTTCAAAATTAAAGTTTAACTGAGAAGTTTCTCAAATACCTCCAGTAAAAATAATCTATGGATTTGAATAACATGCTGGAGAAAAGATGTTTTCCAAATGGCTAAGCATCAACCCTTTGAAAAGGCTCCCAGAAATGCAGAACCTCCGAAGCACCATCCCATGAAGTCTGAAACGCTGACATTGCAAAGATCAGCCACCACCATAACTGTCCATGCACATGTCAAAGCACCTCAAAGATGCTCAGAAGATGGGCCTGAATTAACACCACTCCTAAGGGATGATCCAGAGAGTTTTCATTTTTGGGAATCTGTTCACAGGATGCTCCAGTGGAGGAAGGGGAACGGTTATTTGACTATTCTTTATTCTTCTTTTGACTATCCCTCCTGCAACTCAAGATTACCCAGAAAAGCTCCCTCCCTCATTGTTTTTCCACTGACAGCTGTCAATGCATTTAAACCTCTTCTGCAAATGAAAGGAGTTAACAGACACTTTGGTTCCAACCCTTAGTTAAGATATTTTGGAGGTAAAACAACACGGTAAGTTTCTGTCATAGGAAATCCTTCACTTTCTACAATGCCTAAGACAATAGGAGGAAAAATTTATAGCCCAGTGTTGATATACAGGAAACCCCTTGTAACAGTGCTGTATAACCCCAGTTTGTTTATTTTTTTTCCTTGTGGCTGCAAGGAACAGGAAGAGAAAGAAGAAATGTGGCAGTACTAACTGGTTTTTATTTTCACATGAGCTATCGTGTATATCAACCGATTTCTTCAGTGTTGCATCTGAAGAAGTGGATTTATGTCTATGAAAGTTCATGCAAAAAATAAAAGCCAGTTAGTCTTAAAGCTGCTGCCAGAATTACATTTTTTCCTCTCCCTTCTCCCCCCCCTTTTTTCTTTTTTTTTTTTTGCCATTCAACAAACTGGCCATTACTGCACTACAATTCTGTAGTGTTATTATTCCACTTTCAACATCCTATGGGATTCTGGGGTTTGTAGTTTACTGAGGCCCAAGAGCCCCCTGGCTGAGAATTCTAAATGGTCCTCCCTCAACTGCAAACCTCAGGATTCCACAGGATGTTGAAAGTAGAATAGAAGCACTATAACAGTGTAGTGCAGAAATGACCACTATGGTCCTTTTCAGATGTGTGGGGGGAAACGGGCGAAAACGCCCAAAAACGGAGCTTACCTGAAACCGGGTAAGTCCGTCGCCACGCGGGGCAGCGCGAGCTCACTGCTCCACACTCCTCCGGCGTCGCAGATGGCAGCTTCCGGTTGGTGGAGGTTCTCCACCAACCGGAGAAGCTCGCCAGCCGGAAGCCCGCCCCCGGCAGATCTGCAGGCACGCACTTGCGCACGCCTGTAGATCCACTTTAGAGCCGGGCGACGGAGCGGCACGGGGCTGCGCGTTCCGTGCTTTTTAAAAACCTCAAAAAAGAGGTTTTTAAAAAACACACAGCATGGCTAGTTCCGGCTGCTCCTGAGTGGATTCTGGTGTGGAACTACGAAAAGTAGTCCACGCCAGTCCACTCTACGGTGTAGAAGACCTCCGTGGGAGGTCGCTCTACACCGTCCCCCCCCCACATGTGAAAAGGGCCTGTGTCCCAGCCTTAAACTAGCCCTTGAGGAGCAAAAAAGCTTAAGTCTCTAGAGAATAGGGGTGGGCCAAATGCAGTCCATGGGCTTTTGGGGCCCCAGATAACAGCTCAGAGGATCCCCTCCAGAAGCCCTTCAAAGCCTTTCATTTTTAAAAAAAAAAAAAAAAATTGAACTGAATAAGAGGTCTTTTTTTCCCTTCCAAAACCGCATCAAAGCTTTGCTAGGCTGAACTCTCCCACTTCCTCAAAATAGACCAAAAAGAAAGAAGAAAAAAATGCTCAAAATGTCACCCAGAAGCAATATGACATCACATTGAGTGTGTAGAAACACACTGCTGTGGCACACCAGGCAGGCAGAGGAAGTAAAAAATAGCCACTGCTGTTTTTGCAGTTGCTCACCCCTGCTGTACACCTGCTGAGTTACAGTCAATATAAATCCCATTCATTATCAGAGATCTGAATCTGGTTAATAGATTCTTACCATCTTACAAGTGCTAATTGCCTTAGCTAGCACCAGGATGTTTGTGTTAATAGCAATAGCTTTGTGGATGACCAGTGGAATAATGTGACT
The DNA here is from genome assembly GCA_030412105.1 of Cyclura pinguis. NCBI lineage: Eukaryota > Metazoa > Chordata > Lepidosauria > Squamata > Iguanidae > Cyclura > Cyclura pinguis. Next base: position 130,068,267 of record CM059599.1, read on the forward strand.
ACTTTTCTCTGTTTCGTTTCACTCTGACCCTTACATTCTACAATGCTACACCCCCAACCACGTGTAAATACCTCAGTTTCTTGATAACACTCCATTCATCCGATGAAGTGAATTACAGTCCACAGAAGAGTACGCTCTAATAAATGTGTTAGTCTTTAAGGGCCTATGGGACTCCTGTAATTTTTTTACTTTTTTCTCCTACTAATTCTAGGTTTCATGTGAAAGCCGGAAATAAGCATCTCCTCATAGGGAAATCCGCAATTTCCCAATATTAAAACTTGTTTGCATGTCATTTAATTGTGTTTTGACATTTTAATTTGGTGTTTCATCTTTACCCATTTCCAATCCTGTGGTAAACTGCCTTGAATTTCCAATTTTGGGAGAAACGTGGGATCTAAATCAAATCTAATCACCCAATAAGTAAAGTCCAGAGCAAAGTATGTTGCTAGGAAGAGTGAAATAGATCTGTTCTGTCTTGTCTTTCCCAACAGCATCATGGCTATACTTTCAGATGAACCTCACCTTTGCTATCAACTACTGTCATTCTTTTCACAATGTCTAAATGCAATGAGTTCATGGTGTGATATGGCTTAGCTGCTAATGCACCATTCCTGATCAACCATGAAATAATAAGATCAGATGCATAAAATTGGGTTACATAAGGGCCAGTTTATTTGACCTAATTTATTTAAGTTGTGTTGGGTTAGAAACAGAGCAAGAGGGGGGAGCAACCTGATGTGGGTCCAGCTAAGACAAGGTGTCCTCCATGACTACCCCTTCAGCCTTCTCTCAGGCAAAACATCTCAGCCATCAGGGCAATCAAAATGCTATTGGTTGCTCCCCAGCCCAGCATAGTTGGAAGGTAACCCAGGGAACTCCCACCCAAGCTGCTGGAAGTTCCACCTTACAAGCAGGAACCCAAATTCAGCTCAGCCTCACGGGTAGCATCCTTCTCCATCATCTGGGATGCAGGGCCCTAAAGAGGGAGGTTTAGAGTCCTACTCTACACCAAAAGGGTGCCAAAAGTTGATTAACAAAGTCTTATATTCTCCTCCCGCTATCTGCCAGAGAAAGTCTATTTAATAACAGTGCCTTAAGCCAAATGTCCAAGTCCTGTAGATACAGTATAGAATAGGCAAAACATATTAAATAAATAAATAAATACAAACAAAACAAAAAAACAGGTAAAAGGGAGAAAAAAATGCTATACAGCCCTGAAGCGAACAGAAGAATCTGACACTGAGGGCATGTGAAGGGGCAGTCAGGCTTAAATAGCCTCCTGTCCCATCCCACCAAGTGATGTGATCTGGTACTGGGCACCAGGCACCAGTGCCCTGATGTCTCTCATGGAGATCATCAAACAGTTATCTAACCCCACCGCATCCTTTGCCACACAGGTCCAGATAAGCAGAAATGGCTCAAGCACCTTACCTGTTCTGCTCCAATGTACCCATCCCATTTATATGTTTTTATATGATTATTTAAATACTTTATCCACAATTTTATTTCTCTTATTTAACAACCATCAGTTAATAGTCTACTGCATTTACACACTTTCTCATGCTAATCCTTACGTGTCTGTCTTTCTGCCCTCCCTGCCTCCCGTCCTCCCTCCCTCCTATCTTTCTTTGCAATAAAATCTGTAAATCCACGCCTAATCAAAAATGTCAAAAGCTGGAATGAGAAAGAATGAGAATGCTGCCTAGAAAATTGATTGGTAAGACTATAGGGCCTCGAGTAAAGGAAATTTACAATTGTCATGATTGTCATTCTGTGGAAATTCCAGGAGTGGTTGTTATTTTATTTTATTTCAGCATAATAAATAAATAATAAATAAAAAATTCTCTGTGAAGTACTATGTTTATCCTGAAAATCAAGAGAGAACAACTTTCACTCAGGAGAATATATTGCTCACATCTCATAAAATCTGGCATGTAAGCAAGCAGAGCACATCATTAATTACAGATTTAAATCCAAAGCAGCCTGGAAATGTTTCCAAAAAAGTACAACTTATTCAACCCTCACAACCTCTGTTTCTGTTTTTTTTCCCCATAAATTAATCTGTTCATCCACTAAAGCTAAGTTTGTCATTGCTTCCACCAAGACCAGATCTATAGCGGCTGTGGGTGCATTAAGCAATAAGACTGAGTTGGCAGAATTTTAAAGAAATATACTGTCACTTTTTCAGTAAGCAGCGTTTCCTGCCACTTTGCACGATAACTTACATGATTGCTTGCATTTTTGCAAAGGGTGCCTGATGTTGCCTAATCAAAAGGGTTCCTTCCCTAGCCCTGTAGAGACCTGCATTCTCTGGCTCTATTTAAGAGATGCCTTGACTGTGAAGCAAGTGTCTTACACACAAGGATCTCCTTTTAGAAATTTGGGCATGTGAAATGCTACGCAGGTATATGTCAGTTATATCTTCATCTACAGATTTTCACTCTGTATACAGATCTATTTTCCAAGTGCTATTGAAGGTAAATGCCTTGGTGTGTTTAGAGCTGCATTCGTACAACAGAGCACCTTTGCACACCTGGCTTGGGAGGTCTGGAGAGAGAAGCCCCTCAGTGTCAAAATGTTTGTTCAAATCATCTCCTCCTTTAGCTCCTCTTTTCACTCTGAATAAATAGGGCTGCTAACTGTCCTCATTGCGGTATTCCTACATGAGAAAGGATGTGATTGTCCCTATTATACTGTGACAATATTATGAAAGAGAAAAAACTCTTAGCAAAAGCTTGCCCCACTCTGAAACTATCCCATCTTGGTCTGCTTTAAAAGAAAACAGTCCTAATTCCTTTGTTCTTTGCAGCATCTGGGTCTCATGCTATGGCTCAAGACAACAGCTTCACAAGAAATTACAAGAAAAGACAAAGCAATTGATTTTCCCTTGGCATCCTCCCTATATTCAGGGCAGGACCTACTATTAAGCAGAATGAGGCAGTTGCCTCAGGGAGCAGATACGAAAAGGCAACAAACCGTTACTTTTTAATGTGTTACTGTTGTACATTTGGTGTCTGGGAGATGGCAAGAGTGGCTTATGGGATTTCCTGCCTCAGGTCCCAAAAGAACTTGGTTGGCCTTAGTAACTATGCCTTTGGGGGAAGGACCTGCCAGCATAGTGATACAAAACCAAATCTAAAATCCACAAGCAGTGATACATTTATTGGGCCTCCCAAAGCATAAAGTATATTATGCAGCCTTTCAAAGCTTCACTGGCTTCTTCAACAAAGGTGTTACAAATCATACAAGAGGGAAAAAAATGATGACAATGGTAGAGTCACAGACTTGGGCCTTTCCACACTACAGTGTTATAGTGCTATTATTCCACTTTCAGCATCCTGGGGAATTCTGGGGTTTGTAATTTACTGAGGCCCAAGCGCTCTCTGGCTGAGAATTCTAAAGGCCCCTCCCGAAACTGCAAACCCCAGAACTCTACAGGATGTTGAAAGAGGAATAATAGCACTATAACAGAGTAGCGCAGAAATGCCCCTACATTCTGTCTGCGATGTTGTCAGTTAAGATGGTACTGAGGAATTCCAATGCAGGCAGAGGCCACTCCCCTTCTTGGTCATGTGCAGAATAAGGACAAAGAGCAATAAAAGACAAGTAACAAAATTTCAACGCCATTAAGAACAGAAAAGTAACTTCCCTTGAGATCCGGGAGTCCCTGCCCTGTGCAAAGCTAACTTCTCTTTTCATAAGCAGAGAACACTGAATTTCTCAAGCAGCCTCTGTACTGTTTTCCACTAAAGCACTGTAACCCAAAAATCTTCAAAAGAAAGGCGAAGAAGAGAAGGGAACACATTTTCTTGTCATGCCTCATACTTAAAAAGAAATCCACTTGTGGGTGGGAGTAACATGTTGCAGCTCATGACAAGAACTGCCAGAAAATAATCTGTGACAACAGAAATATTGTCTGGATATTTTGTAAAAGTTAGGAGAACTTCTAACAACGAATAACGCAACTTCCTGACACATTTGCCCCATCTGGAGGAGCCCTGAGGCAACAAACCATTCTACTACGTCCCACTGATGGTTTAGGTGGGACAGACCTTGTACAATATGCTGGATTTAGCATCTCTTATTTCTGTTGTGCTTTTTATGACTGATGTTTTTAACTGGTGTTAATTTTTTTGATAGTTTAATAATTTTTAAACGTTTGTGTTTTGTGCATTTTTGACTATTTTTTAAAACTATTGTAAGCTGCCTTGAATCCCATACTGGGAAAAAGAAGAAGAGGAGGAGGAGGAGGAGGGAGTCAGTACTCCATTTTCAGTACTCCATTTCCACAAGTTTTGCTCCAAATATGGGAATTCTCTACATTGACGGATATAGATCCCCACTCCTAGGACAACTGTAAAGGTCCAACTGCAATCTCTCCCTCAGCTGACAGAGAGAATGAGAAAGACAGCCTAGACTTCTCTTCCCACCCCACTCCACCCTCTGTGCAATATCAAGGGCTACTAGCTATCTTCATAGTATCTCCAGTATCAGGATACCTCTTTGTTCCCAGTGCGGGGAAGTACAAATAGAAGCCATTGTACTCATGCCCAGCCTGTGAGCTTCCCATTACACATTTCATTGGCCACTCAGGGAAAAGAAAGCTGATCTAGACAGGCCTTCGGTGTGATCCAGAATTTATATTTGCAGTGAAAGCAGATTTGCCATTTTAAAATATTAAAGGCCAGAAACCTGTGTTGTTGGTTTGGTCCCCCCCCCCCAGTATTCCCCTTCTTTAAAGGCAATTCAACATTCCCCTTCTTTAAAGGCAATTTTGGCCCACAAAATTTCCGTCTGAAACCCAATAGCAAAGAGAAATGTGCTGATGCTCTGCCATAGGACTTCCTGACCCAAAGTTGTGTGCTTCTGCAACACAACACTCGCCCTTTGATGAAGGATGCCACATTTTTGGCAAAATCCATTTGTGGTTTTAGTGTGTGTTGCTGGAAGCCAGACTGAAGGGGAAAAGATAGATAAACAACATATAGGTTCTGGATCCTAGGACTGAACCAGGGATTAGTCATTTTAATATATGGATTCCAATCAGTGTCGGAGCATCATAATGCTCCTGTCTAAAGTAATCAACGGAATAAGAAAGTACTCTGCCATCCCCAGACAATATTACAAACACATTCCTGGGTTCCATGAACCACATCAGCTGAACTCATGACATGTCTGTTAAGAATTATATTCACACTATAAAGTGAAAAAAACAGTATGCCATTAACTTCACTTACTCTCTAAGGACAGTTTGTACTCAGCGTTGCCCAGGTTTTATAGTGGAACTGGTCGGACACATAGACATGCCAAGTCAAGACAGCTTGTGTGCATGGAGACAGAGGCATTCTAAAAACCAGGCTGTTTGGCAGACTGTATCTCAGAGCCAGCCCGGACTCTGAGATCATCAAGAGAAGCCCTTCTTTCAGTCTCTCCACCATCGCAAGCATAATAGATGGGGACGCAAGAACGAGCCTTCTCAGTAGCTACCCCTAGATGCTGGAACCCCATTCCCAGAGAGACCAGAATGGACTCTCTTTGTTGTCTGTCTGTTGGCAGGCTAGAATCTTTTTATTCAGACAGGCATAGGCTTTTCAAACAGAAAGTTTTTAAAGAATGGGATGGAGATATTGTTTTAATTTTTGTTTTTATTACTTTTTGTCATTTAAAATTGCATTGATTCTTTTACTGAGGTGAAATTGTTTTAATATTATAAATAGTTTAATTTTATTTTAATTTTCATTTTTTGCATGGTGAACCACTTTGAATCCCAATCTTGGAAAAAAGTGGGAATAATAATCATAATTCATACAGTCCATTGATGCCCCAACTTGTGACTGTTTGCTGTTCTTGTCTACAAGAACAAACACTGAAATCATAGGAGTAAATCTCTCTCTCCCTCTCTCTCTTTATCCCCCCCCCCCCATATATATATTACACGAAGAGGATTCTGGCCTGAGGGCATATAGATTTCTACCCTTCCCCACTTGCTTCCCTCTCTGATCTTTCTTTCTATCTTTTATTTCCCCTCTCTGTGAACATTTCTCATTTCAAACCAGGCCTTGGTGGTACCAAACTTGACCAGATAGTCAGGCTATGGTCATCAAATTCTTTAGCTTGATAACATTTATTTATCATAGAGAGAAATGTTTCCCCAAATGTAAATATATCATTTCATATTAACGTTCTTAGTGGTCTACAGCAATTTTACACCTGCCACTATTTTTTGGAATTATTTTTATATTCTTATTTTTAAAGATAGATTCTCCTTGCTGGAGTATTCTCAACAAGTCATGAGTCTCATTATACCTCAAAGTAATTTGCTGAAACAAATTCAGCTGTAGCTCATTATATACATTTAATAGGGTAGGATGAATGTATTTCACATTCCATGAGTTGCATCCATTAGTACATATTTTGGGGGCACAATGTATTTATCACACCAGAAGCCCAGAGAAATCCCTGCACAAGTATGACTTTGAACTGTCTAACTCTGTCTTTGCACTCAGTGGACTGGAATGTCAGACTGTCTTTCTATTTACCAAAAACAGGATTTATTACTCTCAGGAACTGAAGTGATTCAGTGGATGGGGAAATGTCAGAGTTACCACGTTTGGACTTTAACATAACATACCAGCTTAATCTTAAATAAGGGAACCAGAAGCTACATTTGATTAATGTCATATTGGATTACAGTAAATACATGGAGCTATTCTTCATCAGATGTTTTCCCAGGGGATGGAAAGTTCCACCTTTACATATTGCTTTTCTATGGGATCTATGAATCCACAGGAGGCTTTTCCATATAAGAGAGCATATAAACAATGAAAAGTTATGCATCTGAGATGGAAACAGAGCACTAAAATCACAACGAACTGCCTGTGTTGAGTTACCTCTAATGTGGCCCATTTGAACTTGTAGTTATTATTATGTCTGAAGTAGTTTGGCATGGGAAACCCTTCCCTACCGACAGAAAATGATAGACGCAGTATATTGTTTCTCAATAAAGGTCCAGATAGGTGCATGGCATGCCAAACATAATTGTCTCGCATAGTGTGAGGGGAAAGGTATACAGGAAATTGCCCTAGACAAAGATATCATCACTGAGATATTAGCACAACCAAAGTGAAATATTGTCAAAAATGATAATGAATAAACCTTGATCTGTTTCCTTGCCTGACATTGTATCACCAAGGCAAAACCAAATTCTTGGCATGGAATTGCAGGCAGCAAGATTCTCCTAATCAGTGACTTCACAATCAGTCTTGCGCAGTGAGAGAAGCTTCAACCTTTAACTTTATCCACCCATACCATATCGGAAACCACTTTGGCAGATTGTGGTGTGGATTATGTATCCACCATCACAGCAGGGATGGGAGGGAGGGAGGGAGGAAGAAAGAAATATACCATTGCTATGCTCTTTTTTATTCTTTGGAAAGCCAGTTGCCATTGCTGGATTGCCTGTTTTATGTCTTGTGTTGTCTCAAATTGGGATGCTTTTTAATGTATCTTCCATTACCTAGCAAGTTGTGATGCCCCTCATTATTGCATTTTTTACTGTAAGACACTGGCCTATTATTTTTATTAATAAAAATAGTTAAAATTAAAATAATATTACTTCTACAAACAGTTGAGTTACATTTTAACAATAACTTTATGTTTTCCCCCAACATGTATTTCAATATGTATTTTTTAAACAAAGAATCTGTAAAGTGCCTTGTGCCCCAGTTTCGGTAAGAAGGCATGATATACCCCAGAGCTTTCCAAATTTTTCATGTCGGTGACACACTTTTTAGACATGTATCATTTTGTGACACAGTGATTCAGTTTTACTAGCAAACCGGAGGTTAAACTAACCCCTTGTAAGAGATACAGAGACGTATATAAATTGAAATAACAAAATGTATGGGGATACAACATATCTCAGGCAGCCTTTCATATATTTTTCAAAATATATGATTTACAGATAACAACATACATTTCCAAGATTGTAGGTGGCACACCTACACACTTCAGATGACACACTAGTGTGTCACGGTGCACCATTTGGAAAGCCCTGATATAACCAATTGAAATACTAGTACTCACAGTAAGCCTCAGTGCTTCTCCCTCTTTTTGTATCATAGTCACCAAAACTGCAGTCCTTATTTGAAATATACATTTTAAGTCTTGCATGCATGCTGTAGTCTTAGATAGGGATCTCCAGGGAAAGTCAAAGGGCCAATTCATGACCAGTCTTCCCAGCCCTCAGCAGGATGATAAGCGTATGCCTAAGATTACTCTGAATTTTGAAAGATGGTAAAGACCCTAAATGCAACATGATCCCATCTGATCATGGAAGCTAAGCAGGATCAGCCCTAGTTAGTACTTTGATGGGAGACTATCAAAAAAAAAAAAAAAGGCTAGGTGCTCTATGCTACATTTCAAAGGAAGGAACTGGCAAATCCAGCTCTGAATATTTCTTGCCTAAGGAAACCCTATGAAATTCATGGCAAGTTGAAGGCTCATACACACACACGTATCTCATGATGGCTGTGATATCTAGTTGCCACAAGATTCTCGCGTGCCATGCCTCATCATGAGCCAGGTTCCACTGAATCCATTGATGAATGGTAATTCAAGTTTTATATAAATCCCTTTGATTTAATGGACCCACTTTAGTTGGAACAAATAATTGTACTTAGGCCTTTGTTGAAACATAGTGTGGAGAGAAATTACTATGAGTTTCTTGTATAATTTATTCCATTTTTTTTGTATGAAAGAACAAGAGAGCTATAATTCTTCAACTAATATACAATGAACTAAGTTCTTTTTGTGGAGGGTTCAGACACAGACTGAGAATGGCTAACATATATTGTTTCATTTATAGCAGTTGAATGGAATAAACAATTCTCCAAACTCAGATTATATACCATCAAACAAATTAAACTTGCCTATAAATTGTCTTCATATTGCAGTTATTTATAATAGGGAGGTAAAGGGTATATTATTTTGTTTCCTGGACTTTCATGACAAAATGAAGCATTGGATACTTGCTGAAAATGCTAGGCTAAAGATGCAGTCCTAAATGTGATTACACAGAGGGGGTTACTTCTGAGCAAACATATTTGGAATTGCACAGTAAATGGGGTAGTATTCTGGTGAAGCACTAAGTGTATAGGCAGAATAGCATTCAGTGATGGTTTGGAAGTTTCTAATTACATTCCCAGCATATGTTGCTCATAACGCTATCCAGGGCACTTCTTGCATTTCGACCAGCTGCTTGGTTATACGCCCAGGTCTGAGAGAGTCGCAGAGTATGTCCATAATCAAGAGATCTTGGTCATTTGATGATATATAATAAAATAGAACGTAACAGGAAAGTATCTGATGTAAGTGTTGAAAATAGACCTTGCAGCGTCATTCACACTTTTCAAATACAAAGGCATAGAAATTCCATTTGAAATCTCTTAGTGGATGAGTAAAAGTCTGCAAATGCTACAATCATTTCATGATGGCTTCTGCAAAAAGATGTCTTGCCAAAGGGTCAATTGGGACCACATGGATTTGGTGGGTGAGGAGGGGGAACAATAGAAGCCTATATGTTGTCAGTCTCGTTAACAATCTGTGGTTGGCTTTTCAGGCTCAGATATTTGCGGGTTTTTAAAAGTCACTATCTTTTAGAAAGCTTCTTAATTTAGAAATCTGAAGCAACCTCTTTCTCTCCCTCTAAACCCTGTAGGTTTCTCTTTGAAGGCAGGATTCCTGTTCCTTATTCCATGGGGGGAAAATAACCAATATATTTTCTGATCATTCTAGGATCCATGTTTAGCACAGCCACTAGGATATAATGGAACCTGAATGTTTAGAAGCAATATAAGAGATGCTGAAAACGAGAGATGTGTATCAGTATCTTGGCAAGTTTCTCTGAGTCACTTGTTTCGTGGGGAGAGGCTAAAAAGTTGGATAAGATTAGTATTTAGTTCTACACACAAAGGGTAGTTCACAATAAGATACTGTATTATCCTCATCCCTCATCTTGACTGGTTTATTTGCAAGCCACTTTTCCAAAGCCAGCCATGCTCAATGTGGCCCAGAACACTACCTCAAGATAGTTCACTGACAATTAGAAGGCATATAAACATTTGAATAGTCATAAATATTAATAAGCTAACACAAACACACATGCACATACGAGGGTAAATGACCCACTAATAAATCATGCTATGTCCAACAACAGAAATACTTATAAAGCCAATTTTTACCAATAGCAATAGCTTTGCAACCAAGACTACAATCCTATGAACCAGAAACACGGAAAATTTAGCCCACTGGATGTTTGGACTTAAAATTTCAGATGCCTCAGCCATGATGGCCAATGTAAGAGATATGAGGAGTTGCTACTCAAAACATATGGAAGCTCCAAGACTCTCTACCCTTGAAAAAGAGTCCCGTTGAAATAAGTGGGATTTATAGAGTAGTTCATCAGCCATCATACCTTTGAAGATGTTACCCAGCACATAGCATGCATTTTGACTGATATGGTGTGCTTGTGAACTTCAACAAACATTGGAGTAACATCTGCAGAAATTTGTGAAATGGATACATAAGGCACAAAACAGTTCTGCTGAAATTCAGTGAAAGAAATGTGAGAAAGAACATGTTTAACTCTCTAACCAACATAACTAGGATTTAAAAGTGATTAAACTGGAGCAACCCTGTCTGTTTGCCCAGTTTGTCCAATATAATCCCTCAGTAAGGGTAAGAGTCACTGTTTGGATCTAGTGGTTAAGTATAAGAAACTGTCTAGTCTTAAGGATAGATATAACAGAGATTTTCCCCCTTAAGAGAACTATGTGAATATCTTGAAGATGAACACTAAGGATAACTTGAAGTGAACGTGTGATTTCTTTTCTTTTCTTTTCTTTTTTTTGCCATTCTAATTTTTATTGAGTTTTGAAAAACAACAAAATTATTTAATACAGTCATATTCTCAATATCATTACAAAAGAGAAGGAAAAATAAGGACAATAACAAGAAGTTTCTTTAGTTATATGCGTACATTTACATTGTACTTTTTCGCTCCTCTTCTCAAATTTCTGTTATACTAATTATATCCTTGTTTCCTTATTTTCACTCAATTAGTTATTCTATATAACATTTACAAAAAATATAGCATTTACCAAAATAATAAAAACAAAACTTAATTATGTTAACTTCCTTTCCACCGTTCATTGAAAGGAGCATTTAACGATTCTTTTCTATTTACTTTCTTTCCTTATAGGACTCTCTTTTGGTCACTCTGCACAATTCTCATTCTTTTCCTCATACTATTTTCCTTTAGATATTATAATATTGTATTACTTCTAAATTGTTCAGATTTGTAGACTCTAAATTATATACTACCTTATAGAGAAACAGTTAATAAACACAAATTAAACTCTATTCAATAATTGAGTTGTCCCACACTTGTTTAAGGAATTCTGTGACCAGAAACCATTCATTCATTGCCTTATCAGATTTTCCTTTCATCTTGTGTGAGAGGAGGTCTTTTTTTCTCATTTCATGTGATGTCAAAGTCTTTGCTCATATCAAAATGGGTTGTTTTATTTTGTTGATAATTTTAAGATATGGTGACATAAATATGAATGCTTTGCAAACCAATAGTTTACAAGACCACACTCTATTTTGGGTAGGGGAAGAGATAATAAGAGATTAACAGTGCAGTCCTATGCATGTCTAATTCAGAAGCAATCTCCGTTAAGTTTAATGAGACTTATTCCCAAATAAACATGCTGCAAGACTCAGTGAAATGATTTCTCTTCAAATTACTGGGTCAGATTTTTTGAATTTTTGGTCATATCATTGTTTCTTTCCAGCTCTGACTGAAAGCACTGAGTTGAGAGATTTGAGTAGAGGTTAGAGTTATATTGAAATGCACCCCTGGTTAGCCAGCTGTTTGCATTCACACACAGTAAGTAAAATTCTTTTAACTTCCTGCTTAATGTAGACACCAGACTGATGAAGAAAAGAGAATAGTTGGCTCTCTTGTCAGTCTTTAGACCTGACCAAGTTTAAACGATACAGCGAGGGTTGGAAAATGCATTAATCCTTGTGGAAGGCGGTGTGCGTCAAGCAAACAATGAAATGTAAATACTGTGACGGAGATCCTGCATAGGAAATATAGCTGTGATGAAATAGCTTCAATCCATGGGCTGATCCACCTCCCTAAAACTCACCTTACAAGCCAGGTGCACCAATCAAAGGAGCTCTGCATTGCAGGCAAATGGGCCACTGTAGGATGATGCATTCAGCTCCTTCCCACCAGTGAGCAATGAGCAGTAGATGAGACCCCTGCAGGGGATGGATATATCATCCTTCAGTGTCCTGCTTGACAGTGCTACAGAACTCTTGTGGTAAGACTACCTGGCTTTTAGGGGGCATTTACAATACTTGTGATGGTGCCACAATCATAAATGTGAATACCAAAATTTAGAAAGTTGTAATCCAATTTATGGCATTGTAAATTTTGGATTGGATGCCAGCCACTGTGTTTTCCTGATGGGAAGTTTGTTCTGAAAGTTGACCAAAACATTGTTCTCAAGATCACAACCAAGCATGCCTTTCTTAGCAAAAGACAGAGAGCTTTTTCAGGTTTCTTAATTAGGGTTGTAGTCCTATAACCACTTAACTAAATTCCATCAAGCTTACCGACAAATAGATGTAAATAGGACTGTGGGTACAAGAATATGTGGAGATTGTATTGTAGTTTAAGATATCAGATTATTGTAGTTTAAGATATCAGAATTATTATAATATTGTAGTTTAAGATATCAGAATTACATGGAGCATCTCTCACCCATTGAATCAATGAAATTTACAAAAGTCTTGATTTACTGTTCAGTAATTCCTTCATTGGATCTGCACTACTGATTGGATTTAGGCCTGTGTACACACATGAATGTGTTTTGTATACATCTGTGTGAACCAGCATGGTGTAGTGATTTGAGTGTTGCATTATGACTCTGCAGACCAGGATTTGAATCTCTGCTCAATCATGGGAACCCACTGGATGACATTGAACAGGTCACACTTTCTCAGCCTCAGAGGAACACAAAGGCAAACCTCCTCTGAACAAATCTTGCCAGGAAAATCCTGTGATAGGTTCATCTTAGGGTCTCCATAAATCAGAAATGACTTGAAGGTACACAACAACAATATACCTGAGGCTAGTAAGTCAAAGGAAGTCTGTGATCTGTACAGATCTCTTGCTGCACTGGAATTTGCCTTTTCAAAAAGAGTGGCTAATGTGACCCGACAAGGTGTTAAGGAATTCTTAACAAAAAACCTCCCTCAGAAGATAAATGCAGGAGCCAGGTCAGTCAGCTGTGATGCAAACATAGGACTTAAGTATTTCAATGATGTTGTGGTTGTCTGGATTCTTGTGGATAGGAGACAGAGAACAGGCTCTTGGCTTTATGTACACAACTACTGTATGTTGTGGTCTGGACATGATGGACAGTAATTTATAATGGATGGAAACTACCTTACCAAGATGCTTTCTTAAAGACCTCAGAACCCTATGAAAGATATATATTTGTATTCTTCTGGTACATTGCCCCTATTGAGCTAGCAACAGCTGTGTCTCTTTTAGTTCAGCTTTCTAAACACTTTTTTTAAAAAAATTTGGTTTAAAGCCTCCACCACAGAATGGCCTGACATTTTGAAAAGCAGCAGCCCTTCTGGTAAATTGCAGCCAACACTAATGACACATCACTAACGGGCAAAGGTGTGAAGGAACTTCAATGACACACTACTTGTAAATGCACAGAACTGTAGCATATTGAACATTGATTCAAGACAGCTGCAGCAATGGCCTGCAAGGGTAGATTCCAGACTACAATATTGCTGCCTTCGAAAAGGTTCAGTAACTAACAGTAACCAGTAGCACTTTTTCCCCTTGTGAAGGTAGAGTGGGAATTGTTCTGCCTACTTGAAGAAGAAGGAAAAAGTTACCAGCACTTCTTGAAACAAGCAAGCTAGGATATAATAGCAGAAATGACAATTTAGTAGCAAGAACTCAATTGCTTCCTTTAGACCTATCAGGGTGAATTTGGAATGTACTGCCGAGCTGGCAATTCTGGGGGCTTTTGAGAGTTGTAGTCCCAAGTTGTTGCTGCTGCTGCTGCTGCTGCTGTTATTGCACTATTGGTTTCTGAAATCCAATAGTATCATTCCACTGATGGAAGCAGGCAATTCCTGTGAGGAAAGGTTGGACATGACCTGTAGTCCAAATAAAATATGTATGATGCACATTGAGGTTTGCACCTGGGAATGACAGTAAATGATGTAATCCCATGTCAATCTTGCTGAGACATTGTAACATGTAACCAGGGCAGAGGGTTGCATCAGACATGGGAACATGCAAAGTTGGCTAGAGTTGCATCAGCCAGGTATGTATATAAGGGACTGAGTCCTAGCCAACTGTCCGCTCCATTGTCTGATGGTACGGCCAGAGGCTATGTCAGATGCATGCTGTGGAATGCTGAAACTCTGTTGGAGTACTGTAAATATGTATGTATCGTAACTGAAGAGTAAAAACCTCCAAGTTGGAAGATAATATTGTGTGGGCATATTTTTGTGGCTTCAGTGCAATGCTGCTAGTGTTTATACGCTGCTGGGCACACTTCTAAGCTGTGTGTTTAGTGCTCTGCTATATGGTGGTTTTTGACACACTTGACTCTGGTACAGCGTTTTGCCAGAGCTCAGTGCAGGAGGGAAGTGCTATCGCAGTTTTTGCGTAGCTCCCATCATCCATCAATCCCTCCACAATTCCAGCAGTGGAACAAAAAGCAGGACAATTCTAGTCTCCTTCTTGCACACCTCAAAATCAGCTCTGAGGTGTAGAAGACCTACCAGGGCAAATTTTCAGGTCATGTGGAGAGCAGGGAGGAGAAAAAGGGGAAAAAGAAATCCCACTGCACTAGTGAAAATAGACTAGCACAGCATTGGATCTTGACCAAGGAGACAAAATGGTGAAATTCCATGAAATAGCATTGATGTGCCATGCCATTTCATGAAATTTCCATTTTGTCTCCTGATGTGCCATATAGTAATAAAATTGCATAAAATCAACAGTTCATCACATCCTTGCCTAATTCCATGTTTTGAACAACTTCCAGGAGGCAATTCTTTGTGCTTTTGCTTCTCAGCAGCACAACGGAATATAAATTGAACAAATAAATAAAATATGTCAGAGCAATGGGTCTATATCAGCAATATCACTATCTTTGTCACCACCATCAGTTGCCTACTTCTGTATCTGTACCATCTCTTGGTTTGTTTGTTTGTTTGTTTGTTTGTTTTTTCCAGGGGCTAACACACCGGAGGAAAGTAAATATATTGCAAATGGATATAAAATTAAATGAATGTACTGTAAAATTAAATGTAGCAGCAGTCAGAAAAGAAATTGATGCATACCATTCTGGACTACTGTTAGGAAACTTAGGGGGTTTTTTCTTACTTTTCAACACACATTACAGAAAGGTTGGAGAAGAAGAATGAAAATGCCAGGGAATTATCCCAGAATGGCATGGGAGGTGTCACATGGTTCTTTGTTGTTTGCTATAACAGACTGCAGAAGAACATGGCATTGTTGTTGTTGTGTGCCTTCAAACTGACTCCAGCTTATAGCAACCCTGTCAACAGGTTTTCTTGGCAAGTTTTATTCAGGGAGGGTGTTGCCATTGCATTCATCTAAGGCTGAACTAATGTGACTTTCTCAGGGCCACCTAGTGGATTTCCATGATTCAATGTGGATTTGAATCCTGCCCTCCCAGAGTTCTTGTCCAACATTCACAGAATTTCACCATGGTAGTTCATGTAGGGCTGGCCCCTTTTAAAAGGCCACTAGTGGCCTGGATTTCGCCAAGCAAATGTAGTGTGGATCTAATACTCAAATTGCTGAGAGAGATGTAAAGGGCAACTCCTCCAAAGCCCCAGTGGAAATCTGATCCCACTGTGCATGCACAAGAAGAAAATAGAGAAGGAGGGTACCCCATCAAAAAGCAACACTGCGGCAAAAAACAATAGCTTAAGCAAGTGAAGCCAGCTCCTCATGACTGAGCCACATATGGAGTGACACTCTTCCAGGCTGCAAGACTCCATTAGCACGTTGTCTCCTGCTATGGCAGGTGAAGCTGGTCCATGGCTGAGCCAGTTGTTACAGCAGCTCCAACCAGCACTGAGGTCCTGATGATAGCAAGATGTGTGCCCCCACCTCTGACATCATTTGATCTGCAGTAGGCTTCCTAAAAGATTTCCTGACCTTAATCTAAAACAACGCAAGTGTTGCTTCCTGTCCTTTAGAGCAAAAATAGTTAACATGTGGGCCTCCAGATGTTACTAAAGTCTACTCAACTTTCCAGAATTCCATTGGCTATGCTGACTAAGTTGCACTGCAGCAACATTCTGGAGGGCCACAAAATTCCCACCCCATATTTAAAGAGATGGCAGGAAGAGGAACTTTTGAGAAGTTACATTTGGCCACTTTTATTTCTGTTCTTTTGGTTTGGCACATAGGAAGCTGTGTTCATTTTTGCTCTTATTGTGGCAGAGAAATAGATTTTGAAGGGGAAACATTGGTAAGGCCACGCCAGAGCTAAAATATTTGGGGAAGGCAATATTTTATATTAACAGAGAAAGGCATGAAATGTGCATTACACCATCAAAGAAGTCAATGTGAAAATACCAATACCTCAGTAAAAACCAAAATTACACAGTTCAAATTCCTGTAAATAGCTGTGTGTTTTTCCATATTCCAGTGATGAATGTCTGCAGCAACAGTGCCGTCTAGAGAGCAGCTTTATAAAGATGAAGGAGTTTTAGAAAAGAGAATTTGTCATGTAACAAACAATAATAATAATCCTGATGGTAATTGTGGGTCCTCTTCTTCTCTCCCTCTTTCTCTTCTTATCATGTATGTTCTCTGTCACAATTTTTGTGCTTCACCTTAGGGGGATATTCTATATCATTATTTTGCTGCTGTTATCTGTAGATTTGACACAAGACACAGACAGGGCTCTCATAGTGTCAGAGTTACCCAGAGCTTGAAAAGTTACTTTTGAACTACATCTCCCGGTTTCTGCCAGCTAGCATGGTCATTGGTCACGCTGGTAGGAGAATCTTGGTGTTGAACTAGAACCATAGAATCACAGAGTTGGATGAGATTGCAAGGGCCATTTAGCTTCAGGAAGGACTCCTGAAAAATGGCCATCCATCCTCTGTTTAAAAATGTTTTAAAGAAGGAGGGTCGACCACCTCTAAATCAGTCGATTCCAGTTCATAGAGTATAGAATTTCTTCCCAGTGTTTAGGTAGACATAGTTAGATGGGTAAGTTCTTCCTTATGTTCATTACATTTGTTGTGCATTCTACATACACACACAAAATAATTAGTTCTTTTTCAAGCTCTGGAGATACCATGCTTTGTAACAGAAATAGAAACCAAGGATATCTGTATTAGTTTACATGTTCCCCAAAACACGCATTTAAGCTGTGTGGATAAAGCCAATCAACTGATACAATCTAGACCAGGGATAGAGAGTCAGCATGACGTGGGGGTTTGAGCAGTGGAGCATGACACTGGCGACCAGGGTTCATTTCCCTACTCAGCCATGGAAATCTACTGGTGACCTTGGGCACATCACACATTCTCAGGCCCCTGGAAACCCTGTAATAGTTTCTCCATAGGGTCGCCGTAAGTCAGAAATGACCCAAAGACACACAACGAGACAATAAAAGACCAGGGGTGGGAATTATATCACCTAGGGGCTGCATATAGCTTTTAAGTGGATATGGACAGACAAGCCACCCAGTCCCCCAAATCCTTAAAAAAAAAAGTTTTCCAACACAAAGAGCACATTTTTGATGAAAAATAATCTCTAGCAAATTTGAGTTTGCTCCTAAGTGCTGTTCTAGCCTACTGAAACAGGTATGGTTCCCCATCAACACCTATCTTTATGGATGGACTGAATGTCAGTTTTCCTTTCTCACTTAATCCATGTCTAGTTGGAGTTCTTTACCATTTTGGTCACCTGAATTTCCTAAGTTTGTAAACAGAAATACTGTCCAGTAGCAGGCTAACATCTACATTCCCTTTAATTATACCTTACCTTTTAGAATTTCAGGAAATTTTGGAATGGGAGAATAAACAGGAAGCATTGTAATCTTTCTTGCTACTTATTATATCAACATTTATCTCATTGTCTAGGCACATTTTTGTAGTTAGAGAGGTTTTACAGTATCTAAGCATATTGCTCATATTCTGAGGAAAGTATATGTGTGTCAGTCAGTCAGTTATGCACCTTTACATTAATCAGTATTGTTCAGGTTTTACCTTCTGTAAACATATTCTTATGTTAGCATCACATTAGCCAAGATCCTGCATCATGGGCTGCAATGCATAATTTTATGTTATGTTATTGCTAACATGATATGCAATTATGCTAGAGAATGGCAATGTCATGCAATGGGATACCATCTAAGATGTCTTGTTGTACAACAGGTACTCTTACCACACAAATGGCCACTGTAAAAGGTGGGGACATTTTTCTGGCCAGATGTAGGGCACCAGTGACTTTCCATTGTCCTCCATTTTGAATTACCACTGCCCATTTTTCTGTTGGGGGTTGTTTCCCCCCATTATGCTGTCATTGTGCAAGGCTAGCCTGACCTGCTAAGTGCTCTACTGTTGCACTTGTGACTGTTGCACAAGGACCACTCTGCTCTCTCTGCTGGTGCCATGATCCTGACGGAACAGGTATGACAACAGTCGCCTCTTGGGAATACAATTGTTGTACAATAGCATAGTTTGAAGGTACACAGCCATAAGTTGGTTTATGAGGTTGGTAATTCCCAACAGGATGGCAGCTGTTGTTTATATATCATATAGAGACCATATCCCTTATAACCTGGTCAGTTATCCAGAGAAGAGAAGCTTCCTCATACTTTGCCAGCATTATAAAGGATGGTGTACAACCCAGGTGATAGCCATAAGAGGCAGCCATATAAAGAAGCCATTGGAAGCAATTGTGAGACTGCTTGGTTTCTATCTGGTTTCAGATGACTTTTATAGCTGTGGCTGAAGTTATCCTATCTTATCTTTAGGTCCCCAACTTAGTGCATTTCTCCATCAGTTTCCAATAAGTTTAAAGGACTCTTAGTCTTTATCTTATCTATCACATCATATCAATGGAATTAAAGAGAACCCAGAATCAAAAGGCACACAGCTTTCCATCATCAGGCACAATTAAGTATTATTTGATGATGGATTACGCTTGGTTGGATTCTTGAACACACTATTTTAACACTATATATGCATCATTTAATAATAGTGTACAACCACTTTTACCATTGGCACTTTGTATTAGTACTAACCAAACTTCCAGGCCTGAAACTGACCAAATATATTGGTCTAGCCCACAGCACTGACCCATCCTGAAACAGCCAAAAACTACGTCTAAAAATGATGAGAAGTGATTTCCAGTTCTGGGGGAAAAAAATCTAGCTTCTGGTTGCAGTGTAGTAGAAGCCTGTGAATTGTTGGGAAGTGCTGTAGATGGCCATTTGCCTCCTCAGCCTACTCTAGATCTAGAGTAAAATAAGCCCTGCCCAAACCAATCACTTGGGGATGTATTTCAGTCTTATTGGAGTTAATGGGATAAGGTAGTCAGTATTACCTTATTTGTGCCAATTGATTAACTGTGCCTTTTGCACAGAGCCTAGAAAGTAAAAATTACTGGTCATATTGACTGGGATGGGGTGGTCTGGAAGTTGTAATGTTTATAAGCACTTTTGCCTTTCTCAGTCCCTATAATTCATTCATATGTGTGTGAATGTGTGTTTATATTCTATATGCACACACACACATACACTCCACAGAGAGAGGGAGAGAGAGAGAGAGAGAGATTATAAAACACTGTCAAAGTAATAAATGAAAACACAAACAACTTGTAGTCAATCTGAAACTAAAAGCCTTTCTGCATTACACTGTTAATAGTGCTATTATTCCACTTTCAACATCCTGTGGAATTCTGGGGCTTGAGTTTACTGAGGCCCAAGAGCTCTCTGGCTAAGAATTCTAAATGCCCCTCCCTAAACTGCAAACCCCAGGATTCCATAGGATGTTGAAAGTGGAATAATAGCACTATAACAGTGTAGTGCAGAAAGACCATAAGAAATAATCAGTTGCTCAAATCCAAAAAAGAGGCAGAATCTCACTGACTTCATCTTAGAATCCCATCAGAGGATTCAGGCCTATAATAGAACTTGGTTCCTATAGTGCTCTTACACAACTGCCAAGGGGAAAAAAATGTGTTCTTTTTCAAGGAAAAAGGAGTTGGGGATAATCCCGACATCAAATTTGAAAGCTAATTGAATCAATTATTCCATTAAAATGTCCTTAATGCAGTTTTTCAGAGGTTCATTCCAAAATGGAAATGCCAGTGGCAGTCATCCTGGAATGAATACTCTAGTGAACCCTTCTGCAAAGAATCGGTCTGTGTTTTATTAGGGAGTTTAGCAAAACCGTATTAAGACTAAGAAAAATATATTAAACATGAACATTTGCATGGCACAAAGTAACATATCTGAGATGACCATTTAAAATAAAACTATATTACTTTTTTTTTCTGTATTAGAAAAAGGGCCAGAGCTTTGAGCCAAAAACTTTGATCCTTTAGAGCAGTTCTCAGTTTTTGAGAGTGCTTCAGAGATGAAGCAGCTGCTCTGATGCTGCCTTTGATCTGGAGGGTTAACAAATGCCCACAGGTTGTTATCTACCCTAACAAAATGTAACATAAAACATCTAAGTGAAAGCAATCTTTTTCTAATGGACAAAGTAACCAAAGTATGTACTTTCCTTCATGTGTTTGGGAACACTGTGTTTTTGCCCTTTTAAATTTGGCCTAGCAAGTGCAGAGAGGGTATGCAGGATGTGTGGCACACTCTCCCGCCCCATGTGTGAATTGTGGTATGAGGTTTGGAACAGAACACTGCAAAGATCAGGCATTTTAGTAGAACTGAATGGCAGGAACAACCACTGTCACCGCACAAAAAAACCCAGTAGCCTCTAGCTTTAGAGAAGCAAGTGTTTTTCTTTTTGTATCTCATATAGTCATGAAAAATATGAAATCAGTGCCTCTTGAGCCAGAATGCTTTAGTTCCCACTACCACAACCCCTGTTGCAGCGTCTCGAACTTTACAGAGACTGTTGAAGCTCAGATATGAGCAACAATAACAAATATGAACAGCAATACTCTAAACTAAACTTTTTTTTTTACAATAAATTAACAGATGAGACACTCATCTGCCCCCAGATCTTGCAAATTTTACTATTTAGATAGTAGGCATTCTGAGAGTTGTCATCCAAAAAAATAACTTGCCCATGGTCTACTCACACCATGGGCCACAAAAAGCTGTACACTAGTTCCCCTTCCCCCCTAAATCTGTGCTATCGGATGTGGGGGAACCAATGTTTTTTTCATATTTGTGACCACTGGGTATATTTGTCTCTTTCTTTCCCAAAACCTGCCAAGGACCAGTAGCTGATGGCTCACAGACTGGCACTGGCCCAGGGTCCACTACTTTGAGTAATGCTGTTCTAAATTCTACCACTCGTAATGACAATGTTCTGGGTTTTACTCCAGTTTCAAAGGAATTATCCAAGGTGCTGAAGGCCTACCCTCAAAATAGATTCAGCACCTTTGATAGAACCTGTAAAGTCCGTCCAAAATCCACTGTGTCACTGATATGAAGTGGCCACGAGCTGCTACTGTGTGCCATTGACTAGAAAAATAATTTCTTTTTCCTTGTTCCTGTTTCCTGTTCCTTGCTTTTCACATCTGTTTGACATGCAGGTGAAACATTTCATAGCTTGGAGCTGTTTGGCAGGGGAGTATATTACACACTTTTAAAAAATGAATATATATGTCTTCTCACTAGTGAAGCATCCAGATAGTTCTTAAAGCTGACAGAAAAACAGGATATAAATTATAAATGAAATTTAAACTAAATTAAAGGCCAAGATAGTTTATCCTTTCAGGAACACCCAAACAGCATAAACAACCAACCAACTAACCAACCATGACAACAGTCAGACCACCACATTTTTATCGCTGTACTTACTACAAAGGAGAGTAAGGGCTATTCAAATCTATGTTTGTTCACCTCCGTTGTGGTCTGTGATTGTTTATGTAACTGGGAATGACTAAACAAGTTCTGAGTTCAGTTAAGGATGAACAAATCTGCCAGTTTGGGCTTTTCTCTTTTTCTAATTTTTCCAGTTATAAATTCAGTTAATTCCAAACTGAATGTCCATTTACATTAGTGAATTAAACTGGATTAATCTTCAATCCCTTGGGAACTCTGTCTCCAGCAGAGAATCTCTCTGCAAACTAGACATACCAGAATCCTGTAGGATGGAGACATGATAGTAAACAGGGGTATCAAACTCACCCTTCATTTATTACAAATGCCTCCTCATCATTTTATTTATTGTTTTACCAACAGCTGAGTTCTTTGAGCCCAGACTAAATCCATGTGTGGAAAAAACTGTCTAGGAAAAATTACCAGTTACGGGGTTTTTTGGGTGGGGGGTGGCTGTAGCCTATACATAGAATTCTCATAGCACAGAAATGATTCAGCCTGTACATGCAATGCTCATAGCACAGTGGCAGAACATATTTTGCATAAAACCTGGAAAGATCTGCTTGCAAATAACATGTTATTTCTAATCAGTGCCATTCTGCACTAAGAATGCTATGACTGCATTGTATAATTATTGAACAGAGAAAAACTTTATTCCTTTTGTAGAGTAAGTTGGATCTTTTTAAATTATTTGTAAAGTTAAGAGTATGGAGATTCACCAAATGATGGAGGAAGAACAGAACATGATTGAAGTGCTGGCATTCACTGTCCTTCATGCTTTTGCCTTCAGCTACATTGTGGACGTTGGGATGTTTTATTCCATCAATCAGCATTTTAGTTAGTTTTGAGAAATTAGAAAGGAAAAAGTAACTTTCTCAAAACCTTCCACTAGAACAGAATATAACTACCTTGGAGCACTATAATTATAACTATAAATTACCTTTAACTTTCCAAGGTCTGGCTTTGCGTGCAAAAGTTCTCTGGCTCGATTCTTGATATTTCCAGTTTAGTGTAAAGTTAATCAGTTGTACCAACTAGTTTTCTCCTAAAAATACCACCCCTCATATTAATGTAACAGGTAATATGAAGTGGTAATGTACATATCCATCATAAGATGCAGAACAGAAAAAAAAGAATGACTTTTCACTAATGCACATTATGACATGAGGACTAGTTATGCTAATACAATGAACGAAAGGTACAAGGAAGAAGTGTAAGAAAAGGAATTCAATATGTTTCATTAAGTGTGCCTTGCTTTTCAATTTTTATGACAGATTTGTGGATTTTTTTAAATAACAAATTTTCCAGAGGAAAAAGGGGAATAATATAGGTCAAGCCAAGTTTTACAGGATATATAAATCCTTGCATAAATCCATCTGATGGGAAAAATCTTTAAATCTGCAACTTCTAGGAAAAGAAAGAATGTTGATGCTGGCACTGAAGGCTAACCATCTACATATCATTTTTCCATGAACTACCAGTGGAATAAGCCAGTGAGGCACATTTTCTCACATTCTTTCCTTTTTCAAATGCAAAGTGTGTGTGCGAGGGGAGGAGGAATCAGGTTGAGTAGGGAATACCTTAGGCTTGCCTCCCTTATAATAACCTGGATTTACCAAGCTCATGATTTAAATAAGGCAAAGACTCCTAGCCTAGAAATGCTTTAACTGATCTTTTTAAAAAATTGAGAACATTGAAAATGTCCATCCAGTGTATGCAGGCATTAACAGGTTGTCTAGGTTTCAACAGCCTTGGGTGAAAAGAATGACATCCTTTTCTGCAAGTCAGAACTGTGGACTGTATGCCACGTTTCATTCCCCCTCCCACAATAACTGAATACTGAAGTGTGTGTATAGGGGAAAAAGATTTGCAGGCTGCTTTGAAGAATGGTTTTTATATGCATATCCCTAGGCACCACAGTTCAGGAAGGATATTGGCAAGCTGGAACGTGTCTAGAGGAGGGTGACCAAAATGGTAGAAAGCCTAGAAACCATGCCCTGTGAGGACAGGTTTAGGGAGCTGGCTATGTTTAGCTTGGAGAAGATAAGATTGATAGGTGACATGATAACCGTGTTTAAATATTTGAAGGGGTGTCATATGGAGGACGGAACAAGCCTGTTTTGTCTGCTTCAGAGATTATGACGCGAAACAATGGCTTCAGACTTCAGGAAAAGAGATTCCATCTAAGGATCAGGAAGAAACTCCTGACAGTCAGAGCAATTTGACTGTGGAATGTGCTGCCTTGGAGTGTCGTGGAGTCTCCTTCTTTGGAGGTTTTTATACAGAGGCTGGATGGCCATCTGTTGGGAGTGGTTTGATGTGAGTTCCTGCATATCAGGGGGTTGGACTCAATGGCCCTTGTGGTTTCTTTCAACTCTATGATTCTATTATCTGTTTTTAGCCAATGTATTTAATGTTTTAAATGTTTCTGC
Source organism: Cyclura pinguis (assembly GCA_030412105.1). NCBI lineage: Eukaryota > Metazoa > Chordata > Lepidosauria > Squamata > Iguanidae > Cyclura > Cyclura pinguis. The sequence goes on from CM059599.1 coordinate 130,092,880, forward strand.
ACATTGCATATTGTCTCAGGGACCCTGGTGAGCTGAGAGGCAATAAATGCCATAAATGAAGGAATGAATGAACAAATATACTGTGACCTTTGGGTAAGGAAGGGTTGCTAGCTTTCTGGGCATACTCCCAGTAACAGAAGCCTGTTGTGCACCAAAGAAGCACAATGACGTACCCTTCCACTGTCTCAATTTAGCAGGGGTAGTCCTGATTAATCTTCTGTCATCCTGCATTTTCAGTTGCTTTTAAAATGTCCCAGTTTCTCTCTCCTACTCCCACTTTCTCCCCTTTGTCCTCAGCTTACTTCAAATGCTGCAAACTGACTTCAAAGTACAAAAGTAATTCACACTTAGGCCTTTCTGCTCTACACTGTTATAATGCTATTATTCCACTTTCAACATCTTATGGAATCCTGGGGTTTGCAGTTTAGGGAGGGGCATTTAGGATTCTCAGCCAAGAGCTCTTTGGCCCCAGTAAACTAGAAACGCTAGAAGTCCACAGGATGTTGATAGTGGAATAACAACACTATAACAATGTAATACAGAAAGGCTCTCAATTAGCTCAGCAGGGGCGAGAGGAGAGGAGGAGGCAGAATCTTCCCCTTTCCTGTGGGCTCAGGCAACAGCAAACTGCTGCTGCCACATCCAGCTTGTGCGTTATTTCTTATTAGTAACCTTTGCTATCTTGATCACATTCTGATGTTGCTTGGTCACACATGTCTAGTTTTAGTTCTGCGAAATGTTGGAGGATATGCAACAGTACAATGGTAAATCTTGAAATGTGAACCTCCTCATCACAATCCCCATAGCCACTGCCCCCAAGCACTGCCCAAAAATGTGGGCAGCTGCGAAACCCATATCAACACATCAGTTCTAGCAGTTTTCATCTCCACTAGGACTAGGTCTAAGTGAGTCCTAAATACCCATTCAAGATCAAGCAGTCTCAAAATACTCTGCATGACAACAGGGATAGCTCACACAGCAAGATACTGTTGTTGAGAGAAAAAATATACATATATTCTCCTTCATTACAGTGTAGACTGTAGCTACGGTAGGATGGAACAATGAAGCCTGAAAGTAGATGACAGATGATATCATTATTCCTGCTAGTCAAAAAGCCCTAGAGACCCAGCTCCGTTGTAACACTGAGGAGGTAGCTGAAGTTTTTTCCCTTGGCATATCAGTAATGGGAAATGTTTCACCTGCTAAATTTTTACATGTCAGCCTTCTCCTAAAGACATTGGAGTAGAGCCAGTAGCAAAGCTGGAAACCCTAGAAGCAAAGAGAAGGATCATTAACTCTCATCCACAATGCTCACTCTTGGGGAAAAAGGAAACAGAACCGCTTAGCAACCTTCTGGTCAGGTTACTTTAATTTTTTTCAAGGGTTCAGATAAAGGTGGCAAGAAAAAGACATTAGTGGGTTTAAAGGAACACATATTGCAGGGTCAGCCAGTCAAGTTTTTTGTGTTCTAAGTGCTTTCCTAACAGTTCACAGACGGGTAATCCAAAATTCAGAAAATGATGCGTTTTTCGAATCCTGCATCTCCATTCTGGAAAAAAAAAAGAATGAGTTGAAAAATTTTGCTTTTCACTTATCTGTTTAAAAAAAAAAAAGATACTGCTGCTAAAGTGAGAATTTAGCAGGACTGGGATACAAATTTTCCCAGCTTGCAATACTCAGTTGTATTACAAATCAAGCCCTTCTCCCTGAGATTCATATTCCATTTGTAATTTTAAATTCAAGTCATACCATAAATATGCATTATGTGATTCTTCTTCAGACTAAGAGTCTGAAGATATTAGTATTTTTAGAACATGCACAGAAGTCTTCAACCTTCATCCTTGAATGAAATTATCCTTAATTGCTGAAGATGTGCTTGAAATGTTAAAAACTGTACTTTTTATTTATTTCCAAGACAATCCCTTATTTTCCAGTTTTAACTCCTGGGCATTTAAGTGAATCAGGAATGTGACTTACTCTCTTTATATGGCCATGGTGGTAGACACAACCATGCTTTGAACTGATGCTCTAGTTTCCCCAGAGATTACCTGGAATATATTCATATACTTCATGGCCAGAATCATGGGGAAATACTATGCTAGCAGTTGTACTTTTCCAGAGGGGGGAAAGCTATGATGCAGGAAGGAACCTTAGTTGCTTGCCTTACATGCTTCACAGACACACCTCATGAGGACACAGGAGAGAGTCTTCTTGGCTGTTGAATTCCCTTCTGTGAGAAGCTCAGTTAGCTTTCTTTTTGCTCTCTTTTCACTGCCAGGCATTGACTTTTTATTTAAACAAACCTGCAGTTTATAATTGGTAGTGGCAGAGAGATCTTGTAGTGGTTTATGCTCTATTTTTAAAAAATTTACTGTAACTTAAGTATGCTATTAATTGTCTTAAACATTTTAATTGAACTGTCTGTTTAATGTTTTTAACTTTTGCATTATATATTAATCTGGCTATGTTTTGTTTTAACTGGGTCCCACACTGGGAGAAGGATGGAATATTAACAAAGTCACTGATTATTAATTAATAAATTCACAGTTCGGAGCCTTTTCTCTCTTGCTGTTTCCACTTACACTAAAGGCCTTTCTGCACTACACTGTAGTTATAGTGCTATTATTCCACTTTCAACATCGTGTGGAATTCTGGGGTTTATAATTTACTGAGGCCAAAGAGCTCTCTGGCTGAGGATTCTAAATGCCCCTCCCTAAACTGCAAACCCCAGGATTCCCTAGGATGTTGAAAGTGGAATAATAGCACTATAACAGTGTAGGGTGGAAACGGCCTGCGAGTGCACATTGCTTTTGATTCCCTCCCATGTTGAGGACATTCTGGCCTCATTAGTAAAGTCCTGCCTCCCCTCATGAGGAGATGTGATGATGGGTTTTCCCCATTATCTAGGCAACATAGCTGAAAGGGGATAGTGGTGTCTCCAGGTAAACAAGGGGTTAATGAGGTGTTGGGTTTAAGTTACATTTATTGGGGGTCAGATTCAAAGAAGGACACCAGAGATCAAGAGACAATTGCCCAGTCAGCAAGACCAGGAGAGGGAGAAAGGTAAGAATCATAGAATCATACAGTTGGAAGAGACTACCATGGCCATCCAGTCCAACCCCCTGCCATGCAGGAACCCATATCAAAGCACTCCCGACAGATGGCCATCCAGCCTCTGCTTAAAAACCTCAAAAGAAGGAGACTCCACTACACTCTGAGGCAGCACATTCCACTGCCAAACAGCTCTGACCATCAGGAAGTTCTTCCTGAGCTTTAGGTGGAATCTCTTTTTCCATACTTTGAATTCATTGCTCCTTGTCCTAGTCTCTGGAGCAGCAGAAAACAAGCCCGCTCCCTCCTCAACATGACATCTCTTCAAATATTTAAACATGGCTATCATGTCTTCTCTTAACATTCTCTTCTGCAGACTAAACATACCCAGCTCCCTAAGCCGCTCTTCATAGGGCATGGCTTCCAGACCCTTCACCATTTTGGTCACGCTCCCCTGGACATGCTCCAGCTTGCCGATATGCTTGTTGAAATGAAGTGCCCAGAACTGGACACAGTATTCCAAATGAGGTCTAACCAAAGCAGAATAGAATGGTACCATTACCTTCCTTGATCTAGATACCATACTCCTATTGATGCAACCAAGAATTGCGTTGGTTTTCTTGGCTGCCGCATCACACTGCTGACTCATGTTTAGCTCGTGATCTACCAAGACTCCTAGTTCCCTTTTACATGTACTGCTACCCAGCCATGTGTCCTCCATCCTATATTTGTGCATTCCATTTTTTCTGTCCAAGTGTAGGACTTTACATTTCTCTTTGTTAACGTTCATTTTCTTAGCTTTGGCCCAGCTGTCCAATCTGTCAAGGTCATTTTCAAATTTGATCCTGTCCTCTGGCGCTTTAGCAACCCCTCCCAATTTGGTATTATCTGCAAATTTGATCAGCATGCCCTCTACTCCTTCATCCAAGTCATTGATGAAGATGTTGAATAGCACTGGGTCTACGACAGAACCCTGTGGCACCCCACTAGTCACTTCTCTTCAGATACTTTGGTCAAGAAGTTTTAAAAAGGCATCGAACATTCCAGATGAGGCCTTTGTCTCTCTCTTACAATGTAAGAGAGAGATAAAGAAACATCAATAAGAGAGAGAGGCTGGTTGCAGTCTGGGCCAAACTAGTCCAGAGTCCCAGCTTCCTCCCCGCACACCATCCCAGTATCCAGATAATAATGTGAGCAGATTAGGAATGTTCTTAGCTAGTTGCGTTAGGGATTATGTTGTTTTAAAACTTTGGCTGAAATGAGCTAGGCTTATCTGTAATTTTGTAACTGCTAAGTAATGCCTGAAAGAAGGTGCCATCATGAATGGGGATATCTTTTGTCATTGTGTTTGCCTGCTTAGAATAAAAAACCTTTTCCTATAAAAATCTCTTCTGTCCATGCTCTCTCTCCATGTGCCTGCTGATTGCGCTTGCAGATAGAATTCTCCTCTTCCACAAGAGAGGGTGGCAAAAGCAAGCCTCTCAGTTCAGAGATTCTTTCCCCAGTAGCTTCCTACTGAGTTACGGCATGATAGAGATTTAAAATCAGTAGATGGTGGCAGCTAGATGATCTCCAAGGGCAAATGAGGGGTCCATCTCCTACTCAAGGGCAGGAGACAGCAACAGGTAGAATAACCCCCCTCCCTGTTCCCTCACAGGAGACTTTGCACGTCACTGCTTGAGGAGTCACACCAGAAAGATAAAAACGTGTGACATGCTTTATGTAGGCTCAGAAAGAATCCCCACTGATTTTCTTTCTACCTTCATATGAATCAAAACCCGTCTAAAGAGCAAAGCTTGAAAAAAAGTTGCTTTTTGGGGGCCATTTGGCTGAGGTATTGTAATCTTAAAATGTAACTTTGCAAACTCTTCCCCCTACATATGCAAATTCATAGGGCCTGACCAGGCCTTTCTAAAATAAATTTTGAAAGCGGTGATTGACTAGTTTATTTTTCAACCAAGTTTAGGATTAATAACAGCTTTGAGATCTCTTTACCCTACACAAGTTGAACTGAGCCGTTTGGCTGAATTTACCAAAGATGTTGTCTAATGGAGCCCACTGAAGTCAAATGGAGTATTGCCATTTACCTCAGTGGGTCTTGGAGTGTCTCCCAAGTTCTCTGATGTGCCAGAATTACAGGGTTGTTTTTTTTTTAAAGCAAGCTGAATAAAGAAGTTAGTTTTAGTCCAGACATTTTTTAAAAATAGTTTGGAATAAGAGAATAAGTTTCCTTGACTCTACATAGAGTGGAGACACATATACCATAAAACTATACCACTATTGGGCTCCTTTTAAAATGAATAGTCTTGGGTGGTGTTTCCCAAACCTTTGGTATTTGGAGCAGAGTTCCTTTGTGGGCTATAATTTAACACTTCTCTTGACACTCAAAAATATTATACAGTGCTATGTACTCTGTTATACTGACTGTCCCCCACTAATAGAGCTTTCAGAGATTGGAAAATTACAGTTTGGGCAACAGTAAACTTTTGGGATCACCCACCCCACAAACACGTATACACCTCAATCATCTGTGGCCCAAACAATACCAGAGAACATTGACACCATATTTGTTGGCTTCCCCCAAGGATGATGTGACTGCTTGTACATTGGCAGAAAGAGGGATTCAGTCTACACGAGAATTCCCTGATCTGAGAAAAAAGGGTCTAGGCCAGATGTAACACTAAGCTATAGGTTAGCCTCCCTTTCCTCCTCTGGCACATGAATTGGCCTTAATTAAAATATATTTGAAAAATCCAGAATCTAAAAAATCTAAAATCATGGTTTAATTTGACCTTGTTGCAATAAACTAACAATGCATCTTTTTTTCGGCCATAACAACAGACTGTGGTTATTTTAAACCTGGGGCATGTGGTTCTGGTGGCCTTCTCTTGCCCATGTCAGAAAAATAAAAGGGAAAAGTGAATATGTGAGGTCCAGAGTAACACAGGTTCATTCACACCAGGTTAAATCAAATTTTAATGTCAGTGTGACATAAAGTAATGAACTTACCCACATATTGGCTTAGTTTACTTTGAAGAACACTTTAGCTCCTTCTGCAGCACATTAGTATGCCTCAGCCCATAGCTGAGGAATTTCTGATCAATGCCTTCGATTGTTAATTGTCTAGGGCAAGGCTTCAGGAAACTTGCCCCCAGGGGTGTTTCTGTAGTTCTTCAAGATTCCACTCCCTTGAAACTGGGCAACAATCACCCCCAAGTTCATAAATCACCACTCCAATTGGGGATGGTTCAAAAACAAGCCAACCCCATGCTTCATGTAGAAGAATATACCAATAATATTTCTGGTTACTTTCAGCTTCATTTTTGTGGCATGGCCCACTGCAGGGGCAAACAAACAAACAAACAAATGAAATTGTTTTTTTAATATCTTTTGCAGTTGCTCATCCCTCCTCTAAAATTTTGAGGGTCAGACACATGCTATATTTAAACAATTATTACTAATGTTACTTTTGAGCAGAACAATGTTGAAGTCAGGGAAATCATAAAAAATATGGTTTCCCAGAGAGGGAGGGGTACTTTCGAAGTTAGCTAAAGCCAGTGAAACAGACATTTCAGTGGAGCATTAATCCGTGTGTGAAGGCCACCTACTGACCAGTCTTCCATCTTTGTGGGTAGCCTTCCAAATCAATAAACAAACTATCTGCTGCAAGACAGTCACTGCCATCCAGTCCTTTAGCTATTACTAACACAGGCCAATATGAAGCTTGAAATAAGAGCCGATTGGCTCAAACTTCTGGAAATGATTTACCTTGGCAAACCCACGAATATCTCTGAATGTGTGTTGAACTTCTAGTGCGGGTTTTGACATCAAACTTAACCCTGAAATGCAAGCTAAATTAACCAGAAGCCATCAGATATGTTGTTGTTGTTGTTGTTGTTTAATTAGCTGGATTTATTCTACAGGAACTTGTTGTGACTTTGAACCATGTGAATTCCTGAGGTCAAATGTGTGTGCTCCATGACTAAGCCTTTACAAAAGATCACTTTGCTTCTATTTCTGTTTAAAGTAGTATTTGAAATATTGCTCTATATCCTCTTTAACTGACTATTTACTTCTTTTTTCTCACTCTTTTTCTCTAAAAGAGCCCTTGATCTATTGGAGAAATAACCTTATTGCTATTCTGAATACAGAAGCTCAGCTAGCCTCTACCACTGAATCAGCCAGTCCAAAATTACAACCAGATGGTAATTACTAGGGACAAAGATGAGGTTTCAAAGGCAACAGATTCAGTGAATTCCACAGTTGATGGTGCATTTTTTCCACAAAGATTAATGGTTATTTTAAAGCCATTGTATTCACTGAGCTTGCATATCACTGACTTACCTAGAAAGTGAAGCAATCCATTCTTCCAAGTTGACATCATGCAAGATTTCAGTAAAGGCTCAATCTTTGACTGTATGGGATTTTGACATTTAAAAAATTAGCAGATGCTAGGCACATATCATTCCGATGTTTTATTGATGGCTATATCTTTTTATTGCCTTCTTCTCCTAGCCTGTTATGAATTCACCTACCCAGCCAAACAGACTTTAAACCTCCTATTAATATAGCTGGGCTTTGTCAGCTGGAAGTAAGTAGCCAGCAAAATGTTTTAACATTCATCTGTTACGATTATGTTTAAAATAATCAGTATTATATTGTCAGATCAGTGGCATTATCTTAGCTGGCTCTGGACTTATTTGAGTGATCAGCTAGGAACTCCAGGACCTATTTGGATGCCCAGCTCTTCAGAAGATCAGGATACAGTATCTTTTATAATAAAAAGGTTTTTGTCTTTGTCTGTGCCATAGCTCATAGACGGTGAAAGCTAGAGACCTGATACTTGATCTACATATTAAGGGGACTCTGGTTGATGATTTTAAGATTTATTTAGTTTTTTAAAAATGCATTGTTTAGTAGTTAAACTAAATGCATCTTTAGCAAACAGTACAGTGTTGAATCATAAGACGACAGGCTCTTTAGGAGCAAGAGAGCTTCTCAAAAGTAAAGTGGCTCTCAAGAGTAGACTGTCTCCCCAGAGCAAAGGAACAAACACCCACCCACCCACCCACCCTGCAAAACCCTTAAAATTTGATCCAAATGCTTGCTCCTGGTTTGGGGTGGTATTCCACAAGACCATACTACTAAAACTTTCACCTGGCCTTTCCATGGATGGAACAGCCCAGCTCTAATCAATACTAAACTGTCAGTGATTCCATCTGGGGTTGTGGGAGGGAGTGCAAGTACCAGTGTTTGTCATGTAGGGATGAAGAAAAAGCAGAGAAGAACAATCAATGAGAACCCTGATGGAGGGAAAGGAAAACTAGCAAGAAGAAATAGTGCAGGGGGACAGGGATAGATCAAAGGGAGAAAAGAGTTGCACCAGGATGTAGGCGTGTGGTCTAAGGCAGAGCTTTCCAAACTTTTCATGTTGGTGACGCACTTTTAAAACATGCATCATTGCACGACAGAGTAATTCAGTAAGTAATTCAGTAAGTGCAGGCAGCCCCTCTACCCGGACCCAGGCTGCTGCTGCCACAGTCTTCCTCATACTGGGGCAGCTGCGGTGGGAGAGGCAGCCCTTCCGTCTGGACCTGGTCCGCCCTCACCAGAGTCTTCCTTGGCCCAGGGTGGTGGCCACAGCCCCTTCTGCTGGACCTGGCCTGCCATGGTGGCAGGAGAGGCAGCCCCTCCACCCTTTATGTTCGCGCAGCACACCTATACACTGCAGCCGACACACTAACATCTTGCAACACATAGTTTGGAAAGCTCTGGTCTAAGGGGTTTCTCAAGCTTGTGAGGTTGTACTATACATATGTATATAAAAAGATGGATGTGAAAAGTCATAAATAATGAAAAGATAACTGGCCCATTTTGGAACCAGCAAAACCTCTGAAGAGACAGAAGGTTATTCTTGTCTTTTGTACCATGTCTTTGATTAAACAGAGATCCAGTTGCAGTTACTAAGCTGCAGTTGTAATATAACTTAATTTAACTTTATCATTGGAGAAAATGCATTATTTATAACTGACACTTTATTACTTTCGTGCTTTGCTATTGTGGTACAGTACAGAGTGATATAAATCAGATGCTTTGGTTGTTCACACTGTGTGTGACTAGTCTTATTTTAGTTTTTTTTTTTTTTTGTAACCTTTGGAACACCTAATAAATCATCGGAATTACAAACCACAGTCATATCATTTATGAAAAGTTTAAGGGCCCATGTACCTGAAATTCACTGAAAATTCAAGTTGCAAGTTGCAAAAATACTTGAAGTCTTTCTTGAAAGTCAGTGATCTGGATGACATGAACCTGTATCCATTACTAAGCCACAATTGACACTGAGGTGAATTCTCTGTGAGGTTCAGAATCTCATAACTGGAGAGACCCTCACAGCTTCAGAGTAGCTACAGTTTCAAATTCCAATAAAAATATTAATGGGTGTAACGTAAAGGCAGGGAGCATAATTCTCTGCGGTAATTGAAAACATACCCAGAGTTCCATACGCACACAATACTGGTTTGCTGTGACTTTACTGCTTGTTTCAGCAATTAAGGCATCTGTCCTTTATGAGCATAGTAGTTTGAATTTCATCACCTGGAACCTGTTAATAATTGGGTTGCAAAGCAGTCTCTTGTTAAAGTGGTTCACTTATCCTAAATTCATCTTACTTATTAAAAGACAGTGAATGACTGGGACCTTGCCTTTGAATTTATGTGTGAGTCAGTGGGCAAATCCACACATAGATATAGCTGTTTTTAAAACTGTTTTGTGTTAAACTGATGTAGCTATTCACATCACTTCTTGGAAAAGTTCCCTTTGTTCCTGTGATAAGAGGCCTCTAATCCTTCTACGCGTTTTCAATTATTTTGTTCTCTCAGGGTAGGAATAGTTAGGAGGCTGAATAATCCTGTGTGATGATTCTGTGAGCGTGCCACTATCAAATATTGCCTTTTCCTTTTCTCTCCAATCATCACAACAATGTGTAGCCTTAATGACAATTTTGACAAAAGCTCCAAGCTGTATGGTGCCTTATTAACACTGACTACTTGAGCAGACAGGTAGGACCTTCTCCCAGTGAGAGAGAAGGCAGGTAGCTTTGCTTAAGCCTGCTCATTACTCTGGCCATTTCCGCACTACACTGTTCTAGTGCTATTATTCCACTTTCAATATCCCTGTGAAATCCTGGGGTTTGCAGTTTAGGGATGGGCATTTAGAATTCTCAGCCAGAGAGCTCTTTGGCCTCAGTAAACTACAAACCCCAGAATTCCACAGGATGTTGAAAGTGGAATAATGACTGACCTTGAGCAAGCCACACTCTCTCAGCCTCAGAAGAAGGAAAAGGCAAACTTCCTCTGAACAAATTTGGCCAAGAAAACCCTGTGATAGGTTTAGCTTAGGTTTGCAATAAGTCAGAAACTACTTGAAGCCTACGTTCATCCCATTTCAATTTGACCAGTTACTAGACAGATTGCTGCCTCAGTAGTAGTAATATCTGTTATTTTCAGAGCACCACTGGTTTCTGCCATGTAAACCTACCTTGGGTACATCGCAGATTCTCATCCCCCAGAAAACTCCATGATAGATTTGTCTTAGGGTCACCATAAGTTGGAAACTACTTGAAGGCACACCACAACAACAACTGACTTCTTTGAGAGAAGTACTTGTATTTCCGTAGATAGTATAGTCTTACGGAATACCACCCTGTTAACCTTGGATATAGAATCCCTGTGCACAAACACCCACACGAAGCTGGACAACAAACTATTCAATCCTTGATCATTATAATCCTTGATTAACTTGCAGCATATCAGAATGCCAGGTTTGTCTAGTTATCCTTGACTACAATTCTTTACAAGCTGAGAGACCACTTTGTACCAGCAGATCAAGCTACTGCCATTGCTGTACAGTATGCCAACATACTCATGGCTGACTGAGAGCAAGCTCAAAGTCATGTACACCTCTCCTTTGTATGAGATACCACTATTGAATTTACACAGCCAGTGTAGTGTAGTGGTTTGAGCACTGGACTATGACTATGGAGACCAGGGTTCGATTCTCTGCTTGGCCATGGAAACCCACTGGGTGACCGTGGGCAGGTTACACTCTCTCAGCCTCAGAGGAAGGCAAGGACACCCTTCCCCTGAACAAATCTTGCCAACAAAATCCTATGATAAGTTCGCCTTAGGGTCAAAAATGACTTGAAGGCACACAACAACAACAAAACATTGTGAACATCAGGCTGAATGAAAAACAGAAAAGAGGCTTCTTTCATCTTCTCCTCACATGTTACAGTCTTCTCCTCTCTCCAGTAAAGCAAGGGAGCAACATGGGCAAAAGGCAGTGCCAATGATGTATGTTACTCTATAAAACTTTTGTTCTGCTGTGCTTTTGAGCCAACCCTATTCAAAGCTGTTGGATTTCTTTTTGTGTGTGAGGGGGTACACGTGTGTGTGTGTGTGTGTGTGTGTATGAAACTGTACTAAGTGTATGGCTTGATTCTGCACATCTCACTATTAAATGTTCTAGGAAAGCAGAGGAAACTTGCCCAATCTGTCTCCTCCTTGGGCCTCACAGATACAACACTGCTCTCTTCTTGACATTGTTTTTGTCATTTCCAAACTACACACATCCAACCAAAGAAGAAGTGAGATACAAGATGCTGATGGCCAGGACAAATCTTGAGTTTTAACAATGTGAATAATTGGTATTCATTGACCCGGTGACAATATCACCATAGTCAGCTGAAAGAACATGAGAGATAACTTTAGCAGATGTGTTGGAGTGTTTGGACAGAAAGGAGTGCTGAGAGGCTTTGAAAGACTGTGTGGCAAAGAGCAGCACAACTCGGCAAGACATTGAGGGAACTGAAGCAGATCTTTGAAGTTTGTTGACTCCAGGAGGTGGGAGGATGGAGGCAGTGGCCGCAGTAGAGAAAAAGAAGGTGCTGGCTAAGGTTTGGAAACACAGAAACACAGAACTTCTGTTGCTTAAGTGCAGGCAAGGAGCCACACCTGAAACAAAATTATGCTGGATAGGCATAGGTATAAGAAGACATCAAACTACATGGCTGTATTTTTGGAATAGCTTCAATGTCTTAACATTGCATAAGAGAACGATTCAGAAGTTTGCCTTAAAGAATCTAATGTAGTTGAAAGAAACTTTCTAAGTGCAAACTGAAATATATTTTTATCTTTAAATTTAAGGGCTGTGATAATTAAGAACTTCATCCCTTACCTATTTTATTCTACTTTATTATTCTTTTATTTAAAAATGACACATGAGCTCCGCCTGGCTCAATGAGTACCTGCCTTGGTCTTAAAAAAAAAAAATCTTCAGAAGTCTTCAGGAATGGGTAGAATTCCTTAAGAGTTCTCTTCAAGTTCTTAAATATTGTCACATCTTTCTTGCTGAGAAAGACATACACTTACACTTTCTCCAGGAAATTAAGAGTCCAAATGCTCTTCTAGTACATTATTAAACAAATAGGTCAAATGGACATTGACACGTTACAATTGCTGTCTGGCATGGCTACTCACAGCTGCCACTATTTGTGAGAAAAATGAAGACTCAGATGCACTATCACTCCTTGTAATGAAGCACATGGCATGGTCAGTGAGAAAGTATCTTGGAAGGGTGAAAGACCTCTCTCTGATGTGGCCCCCCCCATATATTTTCATTTCTGTTTCCAGATCTGTGGGTCCATTCATTTTTTGGTGTAGACACTCTCTAGCTTGTCTTATGTGGAATACAGAAAAGAATTGTTGGCAGATTAGGGCACATATTACTTTAGAAGATGCCCAGATGACTGAACCAACAGTACTGTGGGTAGTATTGTTAGGTCTTCTTGTCTTCTTTAATATGTGGATATCTTTAGCATATCATAATGATCTCATAAATATTTTACAAGTCTAATTTCCTTTGGTTATTCCTAAAAGGTGACCTTCAAATAATATCCATACTTATTTAATATCTATGAAACTCCAGTGATTTTCAGGCACTTCCAGATGGAGGCTTTGTGAATGACAAGAGAATTACAGCAGCATCCCTGATGCTCACAATCCATGCTGTCACTACATTTATCTCTGTGCTGTTCACCGCTAGTCAAAATGCATTTATTGGCACGGCTACTGAGAGGTACATTTTCTGACTCCAAGCCTTGGCTTCCTGTTTAATTGAGGAGAAGCAGCCATCGGCTGGCAACTTCATAATTTAAAACAAATTGTTGCTGTTACAGCTGTTATTGCATTGAGTTGTAAATAGGGGTTGGGCTGAGTTCTGTCAAAAGAAAAATCTTGGCTGATCTCCTGGGTTCTGATTGGGGTAGAAGTATTTCCGGAACAGCCACAAGCCATGAAAGGGCTACCTCCTATGCTCCAGGGTCTCTGGCATAGTGAGGGACCAGGATTGATAATAACAAACACCAGCAAAGTTTTTCAGAAGCCAAAAAGTCTGCTTCAGACTCTTTGAACCTGAGGAGCAGTAGTCTTTAACTTTTGCTACCCAGCATCTGCCCTTTTTAACCCAAATTACAACATAAGATTTATGTAGGACAATGTTGTTCAGCTCCATGGGGCTTAGTCCAAGCGCTGTAGATGTAAATTCAGTAGTGAATACATTTTTCATGACCGGAGCTTTGAAGAGCAGCCTCTTAAACTACTTTCCTCTATTTTGGTTGAAGTGAGTTTCATCGTTGTGGCTGACATCTTCTTATCCAATTGTCAGCCCATAAGGAGGCAAGCTTCAATGAGTGTCAAAAATCACTTGAATTCAATGCCACTATTCCGTGATCTGTCTCTCTGTCATTAAGCATGATTAAGGCCTCTTTGAAGAGATATATTGCACCGGGTTGGGTTCTCAATTTCTTCTCCAAGATACTGGATTCTTTTATTTACACGAATGATATCTCTGTTTTCAGTCAGCCTATCCTATGACCAGACTGCTATGGTACATGGTTTCTCTAAAAAGAAATAACATTTTTAACCCTGTACGTTCAGCCTCTATAACACAGTGCACGACCTTTAACTTTAATTTGGCAAATTTTACATTTTTACAGTCAAGCTGCTTGGCCTAAAACTGGCAAAATATAAAAGACAGACCAGAACACAATGTACTTCATCTACTGCTAATATCAATCATGAGGATTTTTTTTTTAAGTAAAATGACTTGAGGAAAAGTCAATAAAAACACTCCAAATGCCTCCAGTGAAAAATTTTGGACTAGCATGTGGATTGTGTCCAGTCTAGAATGTGTAGTTTTCTGCTTTAGAATAAGGCTTTGGAGTGGAGGGGGAAAAAGAGTCATCTGGTCAAGATCTCTGACAGTTTCTTTGAGGCAAATCTGTTTTCTCTCATTAAAAAGGCAAATTTTCCTTCTGTTTTCTTTTTTCTACTAACACTACCTTCTCCCACTTCAAAATATATCACAGTGTTCTGGAACACCATGTCTGTTAATTCCATTTCTTTCTTTTTAATCCCACTTTGAGGACTTTTTACATGTTTTTTTATGAGCCTGAGGCCACTGTCAGGTATCCATCAGTGAAATGTGCAAAGCAAAATATGCTGGCCACCTAGGCAGCTTTGAACAAAAAGGAAACATGATTATATTCTCCAGCTGTCAGCACTTTCCAGCTAAAGTTCACACTATCCATATCCCATAAAATTATTGTGAAGACTTTCTTGAAATCTCTTTGTTATTCCATTCTTGGTTATTTAATGGGAGTAAAATTTTTATAGATGCTGCCAAGATGTGAAATCCTATAAAATAGATAACCTGCAGAGGTGGTTGATAAAATAGAGAAAGAGAACTTGCCTTGCAGGAAATGGTAAAGGAGATGTTGTTTTCTCCAAAAGTAGTCAGTCAGCAAACAGTTTAGGATTTATAATAATCTGCAACATGGTTTCACTGTAATACCAGCCAAACTGTCTTTTTTAATATTATAAAGAAAATCTCTGTAAGTATGTGTGAGTGCGTGCGCGCGCGCACACCACCACCAAAGATCATGAAATAACATGAAGACACACCAAAGATGTGCATGGATACTGAAGGTACTATATGGGGTTGGTTGTTTTGTTTCTAAAACTGATTGATTTACAATTGGTCTTCTACAGTTACGGATTTAACACAGATTTGATTATCCAGCCCTTGCCCCTCATCTCAAGAGCCTCTTTTCTGGGGGAACCTTCTCTCTCAGTGGCTCCAATCAGACTGTGCAGCCCTTTAAAAACCAGCTTCTGATCCTCTTCTTCCTCCACCAGGCACTGTCTGGCCAGCAAACAATGGTTTGTACCCCAATTTCTCAGCACCCTCCCCTGATGTTGTCCCACACCCAAGAAAGGAGATGGGTGAAAGAGAGGAATTATAGGGCCACCATGCCAACCCACCCTTTCCCCCTCACCATTCCCTGACCTGGTTTGGACCCTGAGTGCTCACTCTCCCCACCATGCCTCAGTCCCCTTCCCACAGACACAGACACACATTTTGATATTTGTATTTCTTCCACTTTTGCAGAGATCCTGATCCCCTAATCCTAGTGACTGTGGAGAGCCAACAGTATTTTTAGTTATTTAAAAATCTCTTTGCAGGCTGCAGTACCATCTTCAGCCTCTAGGTGGCAGATTTCCCTAATAGCATTGGTGCATTGGAGAAACTGCAATCTGACCTGGGATATTCATTTTTCCAAGTGAAAGGCATTTTTAAAAATGTAATCTGAAAACAAGACAGACTGTGATACTAATTTTCCAGGAGTGTATTTAAACCAGATCCATGTGGTGATACAAGTACTGGCATGGCAGGGGAGGGAGGAAAAATGAGGGCGGTGCACGTGAAGGAAGAAAGAATGTGGATGGGTAAAGTGATTAAAGGAGCACTTAGAATGGTGAGAAGTTTGTTGAGTTTGGATTCCAAGACAGAAATATATTTCACATCTCCTGAAACAAAAAAAATGAAACACATTTTGCCTTTGTAATCTGTACATTGCCAGGATTTACAATGCACTTTAGAGAAGAAAATAAAATAAACAAATGCCTTCAGCTATGCATTTCCAAAATATACATGGCTAAAAATGTGCACAGTTCAATTATGTACACAGGCACTACAATGCATGGAAACTACATGAGTAAATACATATGAGAGAAGATTTGTTCAAAATTTTGTATACGTTTGTCATATAAAATAGATATGGAAATATGCCTCAGGTTCCATACCCTTCCCTTCATAGCAAAGCTTGCAATTCAATACAGGAATGTAAGGGTTCGGGTCTGTGGCTAAGCTCTTGCAGGATTCTGCCTGCAAGGATCCTGTCCTTGACACTGTTCTTTGTAGAATCCTGCCCAGCACCTCAGACTCAGCTGGCTACTCTAATGCAGGGCAGATGGAGTGGTTAGGAGCCAGCTATATAAGGGCTAGGCTGTCTTTACAGCCTTTGCCATAGTACCATAGTCTTCAACTTCTCCTAACTGGTCAGTGCTCCTGACCCTGCTGACCACTGGGCTTGGATCTTGGCCTGATTTCTGGACCCACCTCTGGCCCTGTGGACTCTTGTTACCTGGTAGGCTTCTACTGCCTTGAACCCTTGTTGTGCCCTGACCTTCTGCCTGTCTCTTGGACCTGCCTCTGGTCCTGCATATGCTGGTTGCCTGGAAGGATCTGGTTGTCTTGGACTCTTGTTGTGCCCTGACCCTTGGCTTCCTGACCTAATACCTGTCCCTTGGCCCATCCCTGGTGCCTGTATTGGTTGGCCCTTGCTGCCCATGCCTCAGACTCTGACAAGGACAAAGATGGAGTTGGATCTCTCTACTTGCATCTCATAGTAAATCTGCCTTAGCAGAATAATCATCTGCTTGTACAAGTTGAGACATCCTGTTTTCACTGATTTCCCTTAGCAACTGCAGCCTTGTGTTTCACATCCCACTCTATATATACTGCACTGCCCATTAGCCCTTAGGAACTGCCTTTTAAGACAGGTGCACAGAAGTCTCAAGAAGGTAAGAGGTGGTGAAAAGTAAGTGCCCCAGCTCAGGTGGTCAGGTGTGCTTTCCACAAAGGGAAAAGCCACTGTTATAACATATGGGGCAGAATTCTGATTGTTACCCTACAGAAACAGTTGGACATTTTTGCCCAGTGCTGAACATCCACATTCAGTTCAAAAATGTCCAACTGTTTCTCACAGAAGCACAATTGTGCATGCAGTATCTTGGCAGACATATCTGTGCATTCTTTACTGATGCATATCCATCTGCTCTTGCTGAGATCAGCAGTAGTACTCCTCTGTATATTCTATTGCTCATTACACTGTGCATTTGGTTATGCATTCCATTATATATTCCATTGTGCATTGTTGCCATTCAACACAAGGATTATATATCACAGTCAAAGCTTAAGTCCACATGTAGGACTTTACACTATGCAACTCCAGTGTATGAACTCAGCCTTGATACCCTGCTGCCACTTCTGAACTTCACCCATGCCTAATGAAATCCAGTCTTGTTGAATGCACTTTGCAGTGGCCATTGGTTCTACACAGAGAGGAGGCATGATTTGGTTTTCCCTCAGCCTAGTGCAGTCTATACATATTGGACTTCAACCCTCATCATTTCTAGCCAGGACTCTCAGTGGCTTTCAAGGCAGCCAATTCAGAATGCCCAGGATTTTGGACTGGTGGCTAGATGCTGTAATGGGCTACATGAAGGCCAGTAAAATAAAGATGAATGCCAGCAAGATGAATGCTCTGTGGATTGGCAGTTCACAGGTTTGGGAACAGAGGAATGACCTGGCTGAGGACTGGTGGTCCCCAGAAATGAGCTGTCCTGGATGAGGTTGCACTCTTCCCTGCATACTCTATACTGGTGATTTCTTTTTATTTATTTATTTTTATTAATAGACATAAAAATAGACATTTCTTTACTTTTTTTACATGTCCCCCATTGATGATAGAAGGTACCGACTTCACAATTGCATTTCCAACATTTATTTGAATAGTTGAAGGATTTTTGATAATTTCTTTGGGGTCAGATACCATCTGAGGTACGTCTTATATACATTTTCTAGGATATCTTGACAAACTGTATATCTTAGCTTTTTTGTCCAGGTTTTTCCCATTGTTCTAGAGGGGTAGAACAAGTTTGTGCCCACTTAATCACGGACGATTTAATAGGATCATCTTCCGTAACCCACTGTAGTAAAATTTTATAGATAGAAGAAATAGGTTTTGTTTTCTTGCAGCACAAAATTGTAGTTATAATCTCATCTGTTGGTTGAAAGCCATTTAGATTCATATCTATTTTTAATAGTTCTCTGAGCTGACGGTAGAGAAGCTAGTGGCATTTAACCCCTGTTTCATTAAGTTCTTGTTGAGATCTAATTCTCATTTGATCTTGCTGCACATCAGTCAAATCTTTATACCTTATCCACTTATTGAATAATATATTCTCTTTTTTATAAGCCTTGTGTGGAGAGACCCAGTATGGCTTTTTCCAACAACATCTTGAAAAGTATTGTCTCCAAACATTTAGTAAGGCCTTCCTGATGTAATGACTGTTAAATTGTTTATTAACTTTGGCCTTATTAAACCAGAGATAGTAGTGCCAACTTGACCAAAGGTCAACCCCTTCTAAGTTTAAAACTTCCATGTTGTCTAGATTTAACCATTCCTGTAACCAACTTAGGCAGCAGGCATACTGGTGATTTCATTTAAATTCCTGAACAGCTTGAACCTTGATACTTGATAGCACCTATCGCCCTAAACATACTTGACTGACCATTGAGATCTGCCAGTCCAGGGAGGCCCTCCTCTGTGTCATCACCAGGAGAAATGCATAAAGTTGAGATACTGGACAGGGCTTTCTCTGCTGTGGTGCCCTGTCTATGATTGACACACCCTTGGAGACCTCTTTGGCAGTGATGCTGACCTCACTGCTGTGCCAAGTTCGTATTCAGCTTTTCTTCAAAGATTTCGGGCCTTGGGCCTCACAAGACTGTAACACCTTGATATAGTAGACACTGTGTAAACAGTTTTGAAATATTTCAAAACAACTGTTTTAAATTGTTTTATATTGTTTCAGATTGTTTTGAACTGTTGTTTCACTGTCTTTAGCCCACCTGGAGATCTTTCAATATAGGGCAAAATAAACTTATTTATTTTAGACCATTTTTTAAATTTACTACAATATTTTTGGATTTTTTTTTAAAAAAATGTTGTAGTAATTTAACAAGATACAGCATGATGTAGTGGTTTGAGTGTTGGATCAGGATTCTAGGGAACCAGGGTGTAAATCTCACTTGGCCATTGAAATCCACTGGACTTTCTTGTGCAAGTCACAATCTCTCAACATCAGAGGAAGGCAATGGCAAACCTCCTCTGAACAAATCTTGTCCAGAAAACCCCTTGATAGGTTTGCCTTAGAGTTGCTGTAGTTTGAAGGCACACAACTTAGTAGCCCTGCTGATTAGGCTGATGGAGTTGTAATCTAATGCAACCCAAGAACAACAGGTTGGAGAATGCTGTACTTATCACTAAACAGTATTGCTCAGGGTACATATAGCATTAACAACATACTGAGTGTGCAGAGTGCCAGATCCATTTGCCTTGGCAGTATTTTAAAAGAGAAAATGCAAGGGAAATTCCAGACACAAAAGACAAATCTCAGGCCCTTTCCGCACGAGGCGAGTGAATCGCTCCGTGCCGTTACTTACCGGTTCTTCTTGGGTCCGAAGTAACGCAGACTTTCCCTTGAGCCCTTCCGCAGGGCTCCTCCGTTAGTCTAGGGCGAACCGGAGCAGTGCAAGGTCTTTAGATCTGCACTGCTCTGGCTGAAAATGGCGGCTTCCTGTGGCTTCCGGCTGAAAATGGTGGCTTCGTGGGTGCGGACCAACTGCTGACACTGGCCACGCCCGCAGCCCACCCTCCGCTGATCGCAGGCTCACGTTGGTGCGAGCCTGCGCATCTGCACAAGTAAGCAGGAACGCAATGGCACACTTCAGAAAATTGAAAGACCTGATTTTTCCAGTCTTTACTTAGCACGCTGGAGGACAACTTGGGGACTGTTTGGATTGGACTAAGGTGCAGAACTAAGTTAAATAGTCCGAACCTAGTCCGATCCAAGGTGCAGACGACCTCCATGCCAGGACGCCTTGGTCCGTTTTAACATCCACGTGCGGAAAGGGCCTCAGTATCTTAGAGTGAAGATACTTCATTTATTTATATTCAAATTTATCTTGTTTTTTTTTTTTTTTTGAGGAAAAAGTTACTATATGTTGAATGATGCTTTATGTCACCTTATTTACAAAGTATAAGGGATAGGAACATCATGAACCATAAGAGCAATGGCATAATTTTAATGTCAATTTCAAAGCAAGTAAGAATCTCTAGTCTGGAGGAGTGATGAGCCATTCCTGGTCATTGCAAGAGGGATAGTGGAGGATTATGGGAAATGTGCCTGGCTAATGAAAAGTTCCATCGGGAAACAATGGGGCTAACTTCCTGGTAAACTTTACAGTGGTGCATTGTGGTTCCACCAGTTCTGTGCCAGGAAGGATTTGTCTAATCAAAAGCAGAATTTTGCCCTTGGGGAAAAAAGTGTTTTTGATTAATAATCTTTACTAGTTCACCGTTTTCATCCAAATTATGACCTGTTACTGCTTTGGGTTACTCCCCCCTCCACTTGCCAACTAACCATTCTCTTTAAGCTCCTTTTGCCCGACAATATTTAGAATATGTAGGACATTGATTCAAATGCAAAAGGAGAGCTGCTGCAGAAAGGAATAAGATTTTGGAAAAATATTCCACAATTCCACAGAAACACATACATATAAAGGATGCTGAGACGGGTCAAAATTTCAGCTGCCTGAAACTCTCAGTGTTTTGTAAAAAGAACAAATTTCTAGACCTCATGAGCAAAAGATATACCTAAGAGGGCCTGGGCAAGGCATGCTAAAAATATCAAAACATCAATGACTGCAAAAGTTTGAAAAAGTTACTATTTGAAATACATGGCCACTGGCCATGCTAACAGAGGAATTCTAGGAGTTATTATGTAAAAATGTAACTTTTCTAACTTTGAGACACAATTGCCTTGCATGTAATCCTATGCAACTAAACCTATGATTTTTATTGGTATTTGTTTAGCCTACTATGTATGTAATTGACAGATGGAAAGAATAGTAAAAAAATATTCCAAAAATGGTTGAAAAACATGATTTTTGAGTTCCAAGAAACCCTGATGAGAAGAATCCTGGACTGACAAGAATCTTCACCGTTCAGGATTTATTCTGTGCAAAACTCTCATGTGGTGGTTTTGAGCATTTTCTGCACAGTAATTTCTGTGCGAGAAACAGCATTTTCTGTGTGTAAAAAATATTTCAATGCAGAAGTATGAATTCCTGCGCAGAAAGTTGTACAGAATACAGATACAATACCTTACATATATCCCTAGCATTTATCACCATAGCAAAAATAACTGAAATTTCCCTGATATACAGTGTCTACAATTCCGTGTCATTGTGACAGTGAATCTGTTCCTAGTTTTAGACTGAAATTTAAATGAATCACCCAAGGCTGCTGAACCCTATCTCTGAAACAGATTCCTCAGCCTGGATAGCAATTTGAAAATTCAGACTAAAACCCAGAGTGGATTTTAGGCTTCACTGACCTGAAAGCCACCAGTGGCCACCGCTAATATGAGAGTCAGTGTTTCCTCCTAAGACATACAAATATGAGCTTTGAGAGACAGTATTCTTGCATGTGTGATCCAGCATGGCATAGTGGTTTGAACATTTAAATCTGACTCAAGACTAGGGTTCAAATCCGCTCTCAGCCATGGAAACCCACTAGGTGACTTTGGGCAAGTCATGCTCTATCAGCTATAGAGGAAGGCAAAGGCAAACCTCCTCTGAACAAATCTTGTCAAGAAAACCCTATGATAGGTTCACCTTAGGGTTGCCATAAGTTGGAAAGGTGTTAAAGGTAGACACCAACAATCTTTGCATGTGTAACTTAGAGGAAAACTGCTGCATGTTGTTGGATGAAACCAGAAATATTCATTGAAGAATGCAAATTATATCCCACTATAAGAGGTCTGTTGACTTACACCATGAGAGAACAACTGGGGCCTCACCAACCCAAGCACAGTCTGTCAGCCATGGATCCTGGGCTATCAAAGCCTCCATAAACTGCTGGGTTTTTCTCTGTGCCCTGAAGTTACCTCATAAGACTATGCCTCCCTGGTAACTATCTGGTTTGCAGATCTAATTTGTAGATATGATGTTCATACTTCAATATAAGAGGGGAAAAATGAGCTGTTTGATAACACAAAATGGTTAGAAGTAAAGAAAAAAAATAAAAGCAAATATGGAAGCTATCAAATCATACTTTGATTTCACACTCAATTTCATATTTCAATTGCATATTCAATAGCCAATTTTGACATAGAGGGATATGTTTTAGGAATGAAACAGAGGTGTTGAATGAAGAAGAATCATGCCCTTGCTTGAGTGTTTTTTTTTAAACAATATAAATGTGCCCACACACCCTTAACAACTATCACAAGGCACATGTGTTTTGTGTTGTGGTGGTACAGAGATGCATGGACTTCGATCATAACAATAATTTTCCAAGCTATTTTTAAACTTACACAGAAATAAGGAGACAGCATACAACCCCCACATCTCTCTCTCTCCCTCTGCCCTCCCTCCCACCTTCTCTTTTTGTTTTGTTTCACATCCAGTAAAAATGCCATAAAAAGACCTAATAAACTACAGATTTCCAAAGATTTATATATCTGGCACCTTTTCTTTAAAGTAACAGAGGCACACATATAAAAAAAAACCTCAGTGCATTTCTGGAGTCAATGTGTACAATGCAGAAAAACAGCTTGCCAATTTCAAATCACTTTATTACCTTAAATTTCCTCTTAGGGTGTGTAGGATGTATCAAAATAAAAAGAAAATAGCAGAGATAAAACTGGCCGAGATCAAGGTATTTCAGGCTTCAAAGAACAGGCTGTTCTTATTTACCAAGGAAAGCCCTATTAAACAACAAAAGAGATTGTAACTCATGGTATCTTCAAATGTCTATATCAAGGACATATAAGAAAAAGGGTCCCAACAGATATGTGTATCGATGAAGAAGACTGGTGGGAGGCATTCCCATTCTCTTTAAAGGCTTGAGCAGGGGCATCAATAACTAGAACTGAAGACCAATTTGTATCAGACCAGATCAGATCCTCTTAGCTGGAGTTTAAAGAAGGGATTTCTAGAACTGAGGGTTTGACACTAAAAGGGAGGTTAGTATCATCTGTTGACTCAGTCCAGAATTCTTATATGCCTTCTTTGTGGGTACAAATTGCTCCTGTGCATGTAGAAAGTGGACAGAGCAAAGGACCACTTACATGGATAAACTGTCAATGTTCACATGAATGTGGCCACAAAGCTACATATTTTATTTCTTGTATTATTTATTAGATAAATCTTGTATTTGGACCAATTAAATAAGCATCACAAGGCAGCATAGCACAACTAAATTGCTTCACTGAGAAGCAAACTGTGAGCTAAGTGAGCAAAGTTTGAAAATAACTGGTAACAGATAATGAGTGACTGGTTATACCTCCCCCCTTTTTTTGTAACAACTAAGGAGTAACTAAATTACTAAATGCAATTAAATGTAACTAAATGTAGCAAGGGACAACTGATTTACCTGCAGCTGATTTTAGTTACTTTTAGAGTTACATGAGTTGTCGACCCTAACCACAGACTGTGTTCAGGCCAGTGGTTTGTAGCACTGCAGTGTGGCAGCAAGGGGATGTTTAATTTTTTAAAACAATTTTTTAAAAAACTTTTTTTTAATAAAGTAAAGAGTCAGTCTGATAAAATTGTAGCTATAGTGGTAATTGATTGTAACAATTTTTAGTTAGTTTTATAGGTAACTTTCCAAACTGTCTCAAATCTCACATAAGCTATGTTTTCCACAAAAGTCATGGGACAGCCCTCAGTCATACCATTTTGTACTTATGGTCCAAAGCAGAACTGAACCTCATGATTTAATTATTTCTCAGAAGTATCTAAGCACTTCTCAGAAATGCCCCAAGGCAAAAAAAAATTGCTTTTTTAACATTTCTAAGCTTTTCCCCTTGCCAGGCTAAGGATTAGTTGGTGTAACTGAATCCAGTGCCCTTTCAGTGCCTGTCATCTTACATTAGTTTATTCTGTAGTGCTGTGCATTGTCTAACACTTAGTGCCATAGGAACATGCCTTTCTGAGCCTCAGACAAGATGGAAAGACATATGGGTGAAGACTAAAATGGTGGCTTCTACACAAGATTTTAAATCCCATCTTAGGATAATATGCATGACAGCTCAGCAGGTGTTCACCTCAGCTGGCTACACTGAGGGAGAGGGGATTGCCTTGTGGTAAAAATAAGCCAACTCTTTGCTGTTTTTTGGGTTAAGTCAGGGGAGGGCAAAGGGTGGCCTGCCAAGACACATGTAGCTCTCAGGGCCATTTTTGTGACCCCTGCAGAGCCTCTTGGAGTAATTTTTTTTTTTTTACCCCAAAATTCCACTTAAGAGGCATGGGGGCATTTTATCACACATTTGGCCACCTGGGTGATTTTAGGCCTGGGAGAGGCCTTTTTCTAACTTATCAGAAAGTGACTTTTGATCACTTCCTGCTGCTAAAAAAAAAAAAAGTCATTTTCTGGGCCTAAGTTGTCTTAGGGGATCAAAACACAGCAAAAAATCCCACTTTTCCTGTAGGGCATTTGGGGGCAAAATTTGCATATTTTTGCAGCAGGGGTTGGAGTGGCCATCCAAGGTCTCCTGGGTTGCCACCCCTTAGCCTCACACATTTGCCCACCCCTGTGTGAAGTGAAGAATGGCTGAGCCCAAAGAGAGCATGCATAAATGGTAATGCCCTTGCCTATGGGACTACTGGGCTACCATTCTTCTGAAATCTGCCATCTATACAGCCTGTGATCTAGCCCAACTACTCCACAATAAAAGTCAACAGTGATGCCTGTGTCAGTTTTATGCCTTTTCAAAAAAAAAAAAAAATTATCATAAACACATATGTATTAATCTCCTGAATTCATTAAGCTTGCTTTTGAACCTTTATCTTTTGACATTCTTCTCAAATAATCTCCTAGCATTTGTTTCTATCATGATCACTCCTTATGTAATCATTGCTAATTGTTCTTGAATATAATATATTGTGAGTGGTAAAAAAAAAAAAAGTCAGGATTAGCTTCAGTCAATAGACCTTTGTTTTACCCTGTCCGCAACTATCTATTCAGACTGGAGGAAGCTCTCCAGAATCTCTGGAAGAAGTGGTATCTGGTTTTCCACTGAAATCCTATCAGTGGATTTGTAGGAGATAGATTGTGAGACATTATACAAGTGAAGCATATGCTTTGCTACTGAGCAATCATCCCTTCCCAACATCTGTCTGCACAAAAGAAGATGTGGTCAAATGCAATCAAGCAAGTATCTTGGGCAAAACTCAACAAACAATTGAATGGCATTTCCTAAAGCTTCTGCTTTCTATTGTCTATGTGTTCCATCAATTGTGTGTTGTGTGTTTTTTAAGACATAAGTTACAGATAATTTTTACTAACTTGACCTGACGGAACAAATGGTTATGAAAAGAACAATAATAGGAGTGGTTCTGGCAAAAGAAGAGGTATTGTAGAATTGTAGAAGCTATGCTCAGTGACAACATCCAAGAATTTTAAATATTTGCTCTGTCACTGAATTGATGAGGAGAGCTAGGCATTCCCACTGCCATTTTTCATAGCTGACTGGGTATAAATCCATAGCTATCAACACCAGTGGAGAAAGGTGGAGAGACCATGAGGAGCATACAATGTTGAAAGCTTCACTTGTGAGGGACCTGGCTACAGGAACATGGTCAAATCAACCTATTTCTGTTCCATTTTGTTTTCACATATATTCAGTTGTCAGTCCATTCTAGTGTTGTTTTGAACATTCATCTTCATACACAATTTACTCTAAAACATGAGCGGGCAATTCTATGGGAGTCATATGCCAATCATCTCTGCTTTCCTCTTTTTCTCCTGCAAAATGGCCACGACAAATGATATGACATCATTTCCTGTTACCATTTTGGAAGGCAAAGCTGAAGCAAAAAGAGGTATTTGGTGGTGCAGGTTCTGGAGTGCTTTGGAAGAACTGAGTGGGAGAGTTTTGTGTATGTGTGCTTTTGCACAAATTGGGGTGGGGGATTTTGGCGTATTTTTCAGGTGCAAAAACACCTGAAAGGCACATCAGATTTTTTACAAATGGAGGGGCAGGAGGCTTTGGGAAACTGAAGAGAGGTTTTGGGGCCACATGCAGTCTGCAGGCCATACTTTTTCCACCAGTGTCCTAAAAATCTGTGATTTCCTTCATATTTTTGTACGCAGCTCTTTCACACACCTTCTTGTATGACTTTTTAAAGCTGAAAATTGCATTGCAAAATTCAGGGACATACACAGTCTGAAAGAAGGTTGTGCTCAAGAAGTGCAAATTAGGCTGTTTCACTTCAATTTGAGGGCCAAACAAAATTCATCATGGTTCCAGCTAACCTAAAGCCTGTTTTTGAAGATCATATTAGATGCTTCCATAAATTAAACCTTTAAGAAAACAGAGAGAGATTTTCTGTGTGTGTGTGAGAGAGAGAGAGAAAGAGTGAGAGAGAGAGTATATATTATTGAGATGCCATTCTTAAATGGAATACAAGTGCTAAGGAAGATAGGGATATAAGGTTAATTTGTAAGCATTGGGATTGAAGTGCAAGACCTACAGATTTGTTGCTGAAATGCTAACAATCTTGTGGAGAGGAGAAATTTACTTAGAGGTGGTATTACTCAGGTGATATTACTCAGATGATTCATCCTTGAGTGTTAAGATTCTTCTTTCACAAACAGCCAGCACAAGAGTGCCCAAACAGCATTGTGAATACAGCCTGTAGCACCCAGTTTACCATCACCTCTGAAAAACTGTGGCTATCACAGACACTATGGCCCTTTCCACACCCTACCTTCTTGTGTGGTCCTCCAGTGGCAATCCCAGCAGTGGCTTTGCTGGAAAGGGAGCACAGTGGCAGCACTCTGTTCTGCTTGGTACTGGTTCCCCACAGAAGGGAGTGCGATGGACACACTGCTTCCTTCTGCAGCATAGCCAAGTACTTTCCTAGACTGTGCTGGGGCAGGAAGTGCTGCCATTGCACTTCCTGCACTTCCACAGGACAAATAAGTGAGGGGTGGTGGTTTGATCATGTGTCATTGATGGGGAAAACCCGTCAACGATTTAATCTGTGATTGCTCTGCCTGGGGTTGGGAGAGGAGTGGGACCACGATGACATCATGCAGAAACATCTTTGTGATGCTGATCTTCTCCCATCCCCATGCCAAGATGGGAGGCTGCTGCAGAAAGGGCCTATGTGTGAAGTCAAGCACTCCAACTGTAGGTGTTCCCAGAGAAATATACATATAAGAATAATTTATTAAGTAGAAGTTCAACATAACAGTTCGGGACTGTTCAATATACAGAAGCTTATGGTTACAGAATTCCAAGGCGTTGTTGTTGTTGTTACTTAGCTCATCCAAATTTTAATTTACTGTCACATATCTCACTAATTTTTTCACTGTGTTCTCATAATCTTAGCTGAACCTAACTGTCCTAACTGACCCAAAACACAAACTCCTTTCTTTCACTCTCATCTCTCACTTGTCTCTTCGTTTTCACTTTCTGAATCTGTCTAATTCCTAGATTTGAGTGACTCATATCTATCACTGTCATACACATCAGTCTTTTTAAAAATCCCATTTCAAATATGCAGCCAATCACTAGTCACCCCAAAATTCTGCCTTCTCAACTCCCCAACTTATAAGTTACCTTATTACATATACTGTATGTCACACACGTAACCACTTTACCTTACTTTCTCTAAAAAGACAACATTTATTTTAACAAAAGTCCAGAATGTCAAATCCAGAATATCATGTCAGTGGGCCCTTCTTACATCAGTGGGTGGAAGTCATTGTGATGTCATAGAACCAGGGCAGATAAAGACTGGCTTATAGGCCAGTTGCTTCTTGATCAGGTGATTGTGGAAGTTGTCATGAAGGCAATCTGGAAAAATGGGCCTCAAATAAAAAAGAAAAAGGTAATACTTACCGTACAGGTAGCCCAACAACCCAGAGTTAGGAAAAACGAAAGATTTTTGGTTTCTGGGCAAGCAGCAAAATGCACCCAGTAGCTGCAACAGTTGCCGCCTCCTGCACAGAATAACCAATAGCACACAAGACACATGGGCAGTTTTTTCTAGAGCCAATGTTCTGCTGTGGCTTCTGGAGACCTCACCCCCATCCCCTCCTCTGCTCCTGCTGCTGGCAGGGCTTGTACAACTAGAAGGATTAGTCACAGTGCTGCCACTCCATTCTGTCTTGCTCCAAGTGGCAGAATGGATCAAAGTGAATTCACCCACCCTCTTTCTCCACAGATTTTCCTCCTCACACTTGGCTTTCTGATGCCCTTATCTTACACAAGCACAACATGTGGTGGTGGTGGTCTTGTAATTTCCAATAATATGGCATCCCTAAGGTGTACCTATCACAGGGTTTTCTTAGCAAGATTTGTTAAGAGGGAGTTTGCCTTTGCCTTCCTCTGAGGCTGAGAGAGTGTGATTTGCCTAGGGTCACCTAGTAGATTCCATGGCTGAGGAATAATTCAAAACCTGTCTCCAGAGTCATAGTCCAACAGTCAAATCACTCCCCTACACTGCTTCCCACACCATAATGTAATGTAACTGTACCAGACAAACTGTAATGTAATGTGAAATTTATTACAGTAAAAGGCCAGTATATAAAATATACAACATGTTCCATTGAAGTATTCAATATATTAAAATAATAATATAATCTCCATCATGAACTGTGAATTTCAATATGTAATTCAGTTAACAAGAAGCTATGGTAAACAGTAACAGCTGAGCAGAGTCTAGTCCCTTTATCAATGAGAACCCTGAAAGAAAAAGAATAAGTAAAATTCCTCTTATGCAGCTGAAATTTTTAGAAGAAAAGGAATATTAAATACATGATGGATGTCACAATACTAAGTGTAGCATAATAAAACATATTCAACAGTTTCCATTTCTGCTTTGTTGAAAGGTCATATACGTGCCTGCTATATTTCCCCTCCAGCCGTTCAGAAGCTAGAGAATGATTCTCTGAATTTGGCAATTGTGAAATTAAGTAGTTTACTGGTGCACATGCTGTATCCTCATAATAAACATATTTTGCTTATTCTATGACCCAAATTCTTTATTTGACAATGATTTAGACTTCAGTGTATCCAAGGGCCGCCAGGCTACTGGAAATAAAGCTGTGGTTTGGATTTTCTCATTCAGTAGCATTCTTTGCTTTGACAGAGCTGAGAGGAAATGCAATTCCCCAGATCACTCTCCTAGTATCCTTCCTTTCAAATGAAAAAGGTCTTGTCTGGTGATAATATGCATAAAGCAAAAGCCTGCGTAATTTCAGCCAGAAAACTGCAGATTTTCTAAAATGTAGAGGGTAGACCTTAATACTGTTTCAGGAGGTAAGGAATTACAAAAGTAAGGGGGAAAACAGCTGCAACATTACACATTGTTTGTGCATGAAAATCCCCATGCTGTAGTAACAGAGGCTTCTGAGTATAATACTCAGCAAAATACTCTTCTAGTCTTAGGCCCTTTTCACATGTGGGGGGGGGGGAACGGTGTACAGCGACCTCTCACGGAGGTCGTCTACACCGTAGAGTGGACTGGCGTGGACTACTTTTCGTAGTTTCACACTAGAATCCACTCAGGAGCGGCCAGAACTAGCCGGGCTGCGTGTTTTTTAAAAACCTCTTTTTAGAGGTTTTTAAAAAGCACGGAGCGCGCAGCCCCGTGCCACTCCACTGCCCGGCTCTAAAGTGGATCTGCAGGCGCGCGCAAGTGCGTGCCTGTAGATCTGCCGGGGCCGGGCTTCCGGCTGGTGAGTTTCTCCGGTTGGTGGAGAGCCTCCACCAACCGGAAGCTGCCATCTGTGACGCCGGAGGAGTGTGGAGCAGCGAGCTCGCGTGGCTCCACGCGGCGACGGACTTAACCCGGCTGGAGGTAAGCTCCGTTTTAGCCTGTTTTCGCCCGTTTCCCCCCCGACATGTGAAAAGGGCCTTAGCTAACAGTCTCTAACACACATACACATCTCATATGTGAATACCTTTCTGCTGAACCAGAGAGCATCAGTGCTAGCTAGGAATAAGTGAGACAGGCACCCAGTCCTTAGAACCACTTCATATACAGAAATCAAACTGTCTTTTCCTTCACTGTTTCTCAACCTGAGATTTGATGTCCTAGGAAGAGACCCAAAGAAGCACAGCAATTTTCTGAGACTTTAGCTGGTACCCTGAGACCTGGCAATCTTAAATGCCAGTGATGACCTAGGGAGAGCTCCCTTTAGAACAAATGGGAGCTTTATTCCATGCAAATATAGCAGGTGCATGGGACCTGAAATCAGTACTACAGTGAAGAGTAAAATGTTTAAAAAATAATAAATCCTCTCTCGCCATGCCATGACCTCAATGAATCTTTACGCACATACACACCGCACAACTGGCTCTTTATGAAAGGAAAATCTTCCGTTCAAAAGTCTTGCTCATGAACAATGTCCCATGTAATTTCCCCTCTAACAACTTGACTGCATAGCAGAAGGCATGTATCATATTTATTTCATTACTACCAACTATTTTGAATGCAATTTTTGAGTCTATGTTTTGTCTAGAAAGCTCATTCTTCAACAGCCATCATTCACTGCTAACTTTGGTGAAATTTCTTTCCTTCCTCAGTCTTGCCAATGAGGAACTACAAATACAAGGCTGTCAAACAAATTATCTCAGATCTGAGACCTCCTGAGAACCAAACTTCAAAGCTAAATGATGCAATATAAAAAAATTGAATGGCATATATTCATAGAAATCTGGTACAAATTTTGAAAAGAACATCTACCAACATTTTGGGTTCAGGCACTACTTCTGCTAATTCCTTCTATTGGCCATGTCCCCACAAACCTCATTGTATCCTGATTTTAATAAAGCACACAAGGCTTATGCAACCCGATTGTTAGTCTTGACTAGAAAAGACCCAGTGAATAAATCAGCCTTGCAGAGATGTTGACCAGTCCCATTCAATCAGTTGGTCTGCTCTAGTTGGCACTCACAATTGGATCTAGTCCAGAATACTTAGATTCACACAACTGTATTCCTTACTTGATAAGCCACAGACCTAGATAATTTAGCATCCTAGTTCTTCTTCAAGTTCAGTGAAGAAAGGATACCAAAGAAACTAAAGGTGAACACAAGTGGAACAAAGAACTTTGGCTCAAAGGCTCTTGATTTGTCTCAGGCAGGAAAAATGGATGAACTGAGATCGTTATCCACAGATCTGCGACAAAGACTTGAGAAGAAAATATTCCAAGTGACTTTCCAAAGTTCATATGTTTAGACTGCATGAACTCATCTTGAACCTTTTTGCGATTTGTGCATTGCTGTTTAGAGAAAGCCCAAAATACTAATAAGAACAGTGTTCATCATTACTCTTATCACTGAATCTACACTGATAGGTTTTTGTTTTTTTAAAAAAAATGACGTCACATATGGAAACAACAGACATTGATTGTATTTAACTCAAAACAATCTCTTTAGCTAATATGGCCATGGAAAGTAAAATAATGGATAAGGATGAGTTGAAAAGTTTATAAATAATAGAACTGGTATACTTTGGTATTTTTGCTTCTTTTTTCCCCCATCTCCCTACATCAGGTCTGAACACAAAAGGCTTTGATGTCTGTACAAGTACATGATGTAAGTGCTGTCGTCCTCTAAGGCATATTCAATCTCATGTTCTAACTAAAACTATTCAACTAATCCATTTCTTATCTTTCTTTAAAAAAGAGGGAGACAAGAAGCTGGGGGATAGTAAATTGTTTCTTGCAAATGGTTTCTTTGCACATAGAAGTTATTACGAATTAAACATGACTTCAGTATCAGTTGCAGGGGAATGTGACACAGAGGTGCAGTTGCATTCTGCTGTAGACAGGGACCCTATTTTCTGCCTGTCACAAAGGAAATTGCTTATGTAAGAGAGTGGGAACCTCTTCTCCACCTCTTCTCAAGTGACAGAAGAACAGACCTTCATTGACTGCAACAGCTGCTGGCTGGTAAGTGGTGATGGTGAGGGTGTTGGGCTGGGATTCACTACATTGTTATGTAACCACTATAGTTATTTAGCAAACATATAAAACGAAGGAAACAAACAAAAACACCACAGCTTGCATCCAGTACCGAATTTGTGGATTTGTAACCTAGAATGACAGACCTGTAGCTGCTCTATATTCAGTAAGACTGTATAATCGTACTGTAAGACTAAATGAATACTCCCCCAGTGCACCTTAACAGCCAGCAGCCATGTCAGGTCTGTTAAGCTACTGAATGGGCCCCAAGCAGGAGGAGGTTTCCAGCCCTCTCCCACTGGTGAGTGAGGCTGCAACAATCAGAAGTAGGTCACTGTTGCAAATCCCTCTTGCAGCCTTGTTCGGTAGTGGGAAGAGGGTTGGAACTGTCATCTTCTTTGCACTCTGATTGGCAGCTGAACAGAGCTCCTTCACTTGATCTGCCTGCTGGTTGTTAAGGTGAGCTGGAGGGAGTCAGGCCAGGTGACATTACTTAGCTACATGTACTTAATTAAGTAGCCGATGTAGAATATTGGAATACATGGTTCTTGCCCCACTTTGATATATTCAAATACTGGCAGAATACTGCAGAGGAATATACATTTTCTCCTGCAGTGGGGAGAAAACTATTGCAATTGTTCTTCTTTACAAGCAAATATGAGGTAACCAAGGATTTACATCCTTAAGCCATAGTGAGCCCTTACAAGACAAGGACTGACTTCTTGTCCCGTCCAAGTGACTTGCAACATATTCAGTTTGGCTGCCTTTTTCAACTCAGAAATAAAGAGGTATTTCTGTTCTTATAGAATCTAACTAGATAGATAGACAAACATTTTGCGTAACTGGAAAAACAATACATACTGCAGGATTCCTTGAATAGCGTACATAGCAGGGATAGCAGAAACTAACAGCATTGTAGCTGTATCTTGGAATGTGCACATCTAGCAATTCCACGCTGTTTTCTGTCTCTTGAAAAATGTCCACACAATGCTTTTGGGTGCCCACGCACATCCAGCTCTATACAAATCCTCTTTCAGCAGAGTGCTTTAGCAACATTGCTTGTTCTTCTGCATACTGGATCCTTCAGCTGCTGCTTCTGTTGCTCTCTACGAAAAACCTTGGCTTATTATTTTCTTCTGCTCTACTCATGAACAGCTACATGAGATTACTATCTCCAGTGCCTGTAACTACAATGAGTAAGAAAATCCTTAATGGTAATCAAACATGTGTGCAGTTTATAATCATAGTTTGCTTACCCAGACATTTTTTTTTATTTAAACATTTGAAACTCTATCATTTAATGATATAGCAATGATGCCTCTTCCAGATATTACCTGATCAAGACAACTCCATGGGTAGAAGGGACAGTGGGGCGGTTCCACTGCTTTCCCGCATGTGCACGTGGGTGTCTGATAAGCCTGTGTACATAGATTTCCCTGCAATCTGGAGGACTGTACACAAAATATTCCAGAAACGTCAGCATGTTTGCCCTTACAGCTCTGTGCACTTTAGGCTTGGTGGACATTCACATGGCTCCATATAAAGCATGGATGGTTGGAGGCAGCACCAATGCCCTGCTGCCTCTTCCAGTGGTGGGGGACCTTTATCCCTCCTGATGTTCTGGTCTACAAATCCTATAACCCCTCCCTCATCAGAGCCAATGATACTGGTTTAAGGAACTGGTGTCCAAAATATCTAGAGGGGCAAAGGTTTCCCACCTTGATCTATTCGATGTATGAAGACCCCCAATGAGGTGGTTAGACAAACTAATGGAGTTTATAGATATCTATAGCTTGCCTAGATGAGTGTATACTGCTCCCAGGACCAAAGGCAGCATGTCTCCACATAAGTTGCCGAAGACTGTTATTGTTGTCATGTTCTGCTTGTGAGCTTCCCATAGGCATCTGCTTGAGCACATTGGGAGTGAGATTCTGGACTAGCATGACTTTTTTTCTATGTGCTACATGGCCCAGGTTGTATCCCCTAAGTTATTCTGCTGCCTTCAGATGTGGTGGTATTACACCCTCACTGTTGGGGAAAGATTCAGTTACCACCCCATTTAGCTTTTGAATATGGAATAGGATGGGGTACCATTTTCGTCTTCAGCAGCAGGGTCTTGGGCTTCCTTCATACTAAGTTAGCTGTGAAGGGTATCTGGTATGCCTTGGATCATTGTTGCCTGAAGAAAAAGGAAAGATCAATGAGGAAACTACCACTTGAAGTCTCTGTCTTTGATCTTCTTCCTCCTTTCCTCTTCCTTTTATGCTTCCCTCCCATTCTGGGAGTGACACAGTAAGACTCTGAAGTGAGGATTCGAGATCCAATATGACAGTCTGATAACACTGGTTATCACCTCTTCAGCTGGTAGTCTAAGCTAGCCACAAATACAGCTACAGTTTGTCAGTGACAATGGAAAATAATAATGAACTTCTCCACATATTTGCCCTGAAGATGTGAAGAGGAATCTGGGAATTCAGCTCAAGATTATTTTTAAGGAGGGGAAAAAAAGCAGGATTAAGACTGGCCTTGTCAACTCATCTGTGACATGGTTCCATACTTAATGCTAGGAAACTTAAATCTATGTCCCTGTCAAGCACATAGGAAAATTAGCTCAGTTCTTGGCATGGCACAAAATCTTACTGATCTTAAATTATCACTTCACTTAACTACTGCTTTCTTCTGCAATTAGGTCAGAAGCTACAGATAGACTATTCTAATGATGTCATTCTCCAAAGCTCTTGGGAGCCAATTTATCACGCTGGGCATGATACAAGGAGCCAAGTAATATGACCAAAAAAAAAAAAAGGTTCAAGTTGTAAACCCTTCAACAGGCCTTTTTCCATCCCATGACTTTAAATAAAGTTCCATTTAACTGGCACATCCAAGAAAATCTACCATGCTGACAGAAATGACATTGGTATTTGATGTGTTTTTGAGCTACAAAAGAATGTAGGTGAACTCACATGTTGGGAGCGTCTGGATTCAAGATTTTTTTGCTATCCAGATCTCTGCAGGGGTCAAGGACGACATCTCTGCTCCCAAACAAAGATTCAGTCTGTATACATTTCCCTCTTGCAAGGGGCTTTATGAAGTTTAGAAGACTTCAAATGGATTCATTTATGTCCCTCCCTGCTTTCTAAACATTATTAAGCAATATGCTGTAATTTATCCTTCAGATCATCCCTGATATGGCCCACTCATTGGAAAGAATTGACAAGTGTAGGAAAAGATAACGCACAACCATTTTTATTTGAATTCTTTTCTGATTAGCAAATAGTTTATAGCTTGTGTATAAGTTTGTTGTTTTTATTCTCTGGAGATTTTGCTGCCTTTCTGCCTTTGATTATCTCATTGTATGAAGTAACTGCTTTGTCTTTTCTCAGAAGAAAAAAATTCAGTTCTCTTTTCCCCATTTATAAAGTCATACTCATACCATAATTGTTGTTTGACCTTATCTGCTTTTTCTGACTCAGATCCCAGGGAAACCCTGAATCATTGTTTTCTGAAATGCAGAGGCTGTTTGGACTGAGACTTCTGAATGATGTAGTGCAATGAAAGGGGGGAAGCCCTGCTCTTTCTACTGCTCTCCC
Source organism: Cyclura pinguis (assembly GCA_030412105.1). NCBI lineage: Eukaryota > Metazoa > Chordata > Lepidosauria > Squamata > Iguanidae > Cyclura > Cyclura pinguis. Next base: position 130,128,760 of record CM059599.1, read on the forward strand.
TCCTACACAAGGAATCCCAACAGTGCCTGAATTCTTATATGCAACGCACAGGCATCTCAGAGGGTTGCTTCCTCCCCCACACTGGGACATGAAGTCCCATTAATGCTAAACCAGCACAAGTCATAGAGGGGAGCTTTTGCTTTTCGATGTTTGGACTGCAAATTCTATAGTTTCCTACCCTGACTATGCTATGTGGAGCTGGTAGGAGTTTCATACAGAACCATCTGGTGACCTAGCAGAGCTTGGAGAAGTTATAATTCTCAGAATTAGCCTTGAGGAAAAGCACAACGAAAGCAGTGGTCATCAGAGAACACACTGAAAGTCCTACATAGCAAAAGAAAAGTGCCATATGGTACTTCCTTGAAGACATGACCGTTCACAAATATAGTAATGAGCTTTGAGAAGAGGACACACCATTCATCCTTCACGAACAAGATTCCACTCCTGTTAGCACATGTGGATACTAGAGCTACAATACAAAAGAATGGAGAAGACACCTGAACCTTTAATAGGTGTGCAGAAGAGGGAGTTTCAGGTGTTGCTGATTACCTGGTAACCAGCAGATGACCTGCTGAAAATTCTCACTTCTTCACAAACATTAAAGGTATAGCAACCCTTTCCAGTTTTCAGTCTGGCAACATTAATGGAGACATCACTGCAGTGTAGAGAGGAGGTTGATGTTTTTATTTATACCATTCATCTTTTTAAAATGTTGTTTCCATTACTTGCAGTCAGCATACAACTGCTTCCCTGGGATTCTTAGTATCCCTTATTTATTTGGTATTCTGCCACGTACCTCAGGACTAACCTTAGCTCCTCTATAAAGGTTTCTCTCACTTAGAAGCTTACAGGTATGAGAGGAGGCACCTACTCATTTGCCACAGATACAATCAGATCTGAAAATCTTCACAGCCAGTTAGCCAGACAAAAAGTGTGCATGTGAAACAATAACTTTATTATTAATGGAAGTGAAATAAAATACTCACTATAGAGGAGTATTTTTTCAGATGAGCATTTTCTTATTAGCTATTCATATAAACCACTGCATGTCTAACTTACCAACTACCAATTCTAAAAAAAAAAAGTCTACCTATTCAAAAACCACCTTCACTGTCCAATGAAAACAATAAACAATGCTGCATTTATTCTCTTAAACTCCACATTCTTTAACAGACACCAATTCATAGGTTGCTGTGGGTTTTTTGGGCTTTGAGGCCATTTTCTATTGGTATTTTCTCCTGATGTTTTACCTACATCTGTGGCTGGCATCTTCAGAGGATCCTCTGAAGATGCCAGCCACAGATGCAGGCGAAATGTCAGGAGAAAATACTAATAGAACACAGCCTCAAAGCCTGGAAAACCCACAGCAACCTATAGATTCCGGCCATGAAAGCCTTCGACTTTAGACACCAATTCCTCCTTTCAATTACTGTTGTTGCTGTCAGGGATTCCAGGCAGGGAACCCTGGGAAAATGATCAGCCCACTGCAAAGATGCTGCATCATGCCCCAGCTGTGGGTAATTGCAAGGTTGCATAAGAAACTGGGGTCGTGTGCAGATGGTAGAGGGAGGTGTGCAAACCTCTACCTGATTGGTTGTAAATATGTATATAAGAAAGAAATCCCCAGTATGTATTTGTCTGTTGACCAAACCTGGTGCCTGGCGCAAGCTTTTGTCCATCTGTCCTATGTTTTGTATATAACGGAACTTTGCTGCAAGATAAAGTGCCTCCCGTTTTGGAAGAAACTCCTCCATGTGTGAGTATCCTTACTGGGGGGCAAGGCTGCTGCTGTTGGCTCTCTGAACTCTGGTTTTTCCGCTGCGTTTCCATGGGGCTGAAACTCCTATCATCCCCAACAGTGGTTATGGGCTCAGGCCCAGAGTGCACAGCATCCACAGCGCACCTGTAGTTGTTTTTCCCCTGGATACTGGGACTGTTTTTGACTGTTTGCCTGGCTCTCCGGTGCTTCGGGGGTCTGTGTTTTGGCAGAGAGACAGTTAATCTTCAGTCCGGAGCTCATCAAGGTCACTGTGGCCAGCTGCTTTGTTTGTTGAATTTTCCTTACAAAGACAGCAGCATGGCTGAGGGAGGTTATCTGCGTTTTGAAAAGTTGACCGACGCTAATTATCAAAGCTGGCAAATTTATGTGAGAGCCGCTTTGACGAAGGAAAACTTGTGGCATGTTTTGGAAAATGAGGGACAGCCCCCAGAAGGAGCAACTGCTGCTCAAATAGCAGCGTTCAGGGTTGCTGATGAAACAGCCAAAGCAGTTATTTTGCCTACTCTAAGTCCTTCCCAGTTGATTCACGCTGCTGCTGCAGACACAGCATATCAGCTCTGGGAGGCTCTGAAGCATGTGCATCAATCTCCCTCATGTTTGTCCAAAATGCTGTGGATGAAAAGACTGTATAACACAAAGTTATGTCCCGGAAGCTGTGTAAGAGAGCACCTCATGCTGATGAAACAGTTATTCCAAGAGGCAGCAACAAAGGGGTAAATATCCCAGAAATGCAGAAAAGTTTTATTCTGCTGGGAAGCCTCACTAAGGAGTGGGACTTTTTGATGTACAGCCTCCAGGGTGTGCGTGAGGAAGAGCTGACTGTAGGTTTGGTAACCAGGAGCATTTTGGAGGAAGTCCAACGTAAGCAGTTCAATTCCGGACTGCAGTCGGAGGGGAGAACAGCCAGTCGCCAGGAGGAAGAAGATATGTGCAGCTTTGCCAGACGCTGCTACAGATGTAAGAGAGTCGGCCATCTCCAGAAGGACTGCAGAATGCCAGCGCTGAGCAGAGGGAAGAAGACAGCCCAGAAGCGGAGGGGCATGTCATCACAGGCTGAAGGCCATGTGCTTGTGGCAAAAGAACAGTCTGAGAGTGGTGTGTGGTTGCTAGACAGTGGTGCAACTCACCACATGGTGAACAATTTGAAGCTGTTGAGTAATGTTACAAATGCAAATATAACAGCAATTTCCCTTGCAGATGGGGCACCCAGCAAGGTGCAGAAGATGGGTACTGCACATGTGCCATGTTTTGGGAAATCGTTTAATAATGTATTGTGCATGACAAATTTGCAGAACTGTATTTTGAGTGTCTCCCAACTGGCCAGTGAGGGTTACAAAATGGTGTTTGAAGGGGAGAAATGTATAATTACTGCAAATGGTGTTTTGCGCAAAAGGGGTGAAAAAGCAGGGGTTGTACCACATGTTGCCCAAAGGAAAAAGTGGCAAACGTTAACCCTTTGTGTAACAAACCTCTACATGAAAAGTGTGTACTTTATCTCCACAGAGTGATGGGACATGCCAGCTACAAAGGTTTGCAAGAGTTGGCAAAGGTATGCCCTGGGTTACAGGTCATAAATTGCCCTAAGTTCCTAGAGTGCTCTGTGTGCAAAAAGGTTAAGGTAAAGGCTTACCCCATTGCCAAGAAAAGCAAGTGTGTCACCCAATGGCCTTTTGAGGTTGTACATGCAGATTTGGCTTGGCCATTCAAGCCAACTGAAGGGCAAAATAAGTATGTCCTGGTAATTGTGGACAGACACACCAGGTTCTCCTATGTCTATCTACTGAAAGAGAAAAGTCAAGCAGCTGAAAAGTTCCAAGAGTGGGTGAATGCTGTTGAGAGGGAATTTCCTTATAAAGTGGCCAGTCTTGTATCAGACAGAGGGGGAGAATTCCTGTCCAATAGCCTGCAAGCCTGGATGCATAAAAAAAGGCATAAGGCATAAAACCACCAACCCCGCATCTCCTGGGGAGGATGGTCTTGCAGAAAGAAGAATTGGGCTGTTGAAACAAATGAAGGAATGGAGGATGGAGGATGCCCAAGCCCCAGCAGGACTTTGGGGAGAAGCAATAGTGACAGCAAGCTACCACTTAAACAGGATGTGGTGTTCAAGTGTGAAGCAAACTCCATATTACCTATTGTATGGTAGAGCGCCAAACCTGCAGCATCTACGTGTTTGGGGTCAGTTTGCTAGTGTGTATGTTCCCCCAAGTTTCAGAAACTCTGGAGAGGAGAAATCTAGACGGTTACGCTTTGTGGGATATGAAGGTAACAAATATAGATTTCTACACCATGCTGGCAAAATAGTGTATTCCAGGAGTGCAAACTTTGAAATCCATTCAGGATGGGATAGACTGCACTGTAACCAAGAGGTTCTGATTCTCCTGGGTAAAAGTGACAAAAGTGTTCCTGAGAATGGAGGGGCAGTGATGTCTGATGAGGAAAAGGACAGTGTCCTGGATACACTTGAAAGCTCTGAAGATGGAGGGGTGGTGATGGCTGATGATGAAGAAGAAAGTACTGTGGAGGAGAAGCCAAAAGTCTCACTCGACGTCACACCAAAGAGTTCAACACCGCCACCTAGTGCTGAACCTGCATTTACGGTCAAGAGAGAGCCTCGCACTAAGGTCAGCACTAGTTCCAGCAGTGGTTCCAGTGAAAGTGGGACAGGAAGTACCCAACTTGCTGAGTCAGGAAGTAAAGTTATGCTTATCCCAAAAAGGTCAGGAGGAGGGTATTTTGTTGTCCTGTGTGACTGAGGCAGAAAATTTGAGTGTAGGACTACATTAGGTTATGGTATCAAATTGTGAGGCAAATGGTCCAAGATGAGATTTTGTGCTTGCGGTATTGTCCATCTGCGGATCTGCTCACAAAGGCACTTCCAGTAGTAGGTCATGAGAAGTTGACAGGTGAATTGGGCCTTGCCACCAGAGTGTAAGGTGGAAGATGAATTGTACCCTTGAAAGTATGTACTGTATGTATTATGTAACATGTATTGTATGACATGTATGGATTGTGAAAATGTCCTACACAGTGGCCTGACCATTTTGGAGGGGATTGTCAGGGATTCAGAGCAGGGAACCCTGGGAAAATGATCAGCCCACTGCAAAGATGTTGCATCATGCCCCAGCTGTGGGTAATTGCAAGGTTGCATAAGAAACTGAGGTCGTGTGCAGATGGTAGAGGGAGGTGTGCAAACCTCTACCTGATTGGTTGTAGATATGTTTATAACAAAGCAACGCCAGTATGTATTTGTCTGTTGACCAAACCTGATACCTGGTGAAGGTTTTGTCGGTCTGTCCTATGTTTTGTATATAACGGAACTTTGCTGCAAGATAAAGTGCCTCCCGTTTTGGAAGAAACTCCTCCGTGTGTGAGTATCCTTACTGGGGAACAAGGCTGCTGCTGTTGGCTCTCTGAACTCTGGTTTTTCCGCTGCGTTTCTGTGGGGCTGAAACTCCTATCATCCCCAACAGTTGCTATATACCTTCAAGTCAATCCCAACTCATGGGGGCCCTATCATAGGGTTTTCTAGGCAAGATTTATTCAGAGAAAGTTTGCCATTGCCTAATAGGGCTGAGGGTGTGACTTGCCCAAGCCTATCCAGTGGGTTTCCATGTCTGAGTGGGATATTGAACCCTGGTCTCCCAGAGTCCAAGTTGAACACTGAAATCACTACACCCCATCCTCTCTGTCTTAACTGTTATCCAACAATTTTCAAAGGCTTCCTTTCAAACTCTCAACCACTCACCAAGTATCTCCAACAGTCTGAGTATTTTCCCACACCTCCCCACAGACCACTTAGCTTAAATCATCTAATAAGCTTAGATGCACATCTATATAACATTGTAGAACAATATTCCCTATTGCATTTGGCAGAATAGATTCATAGTATAATTTTTTTAAAAAAATTTAAATTCATTAAATTTATTAATCAGTATACATTTAAAAATCTCCAGAATTACTTAAATAAATATTTTATAACTATCAAGAAAGATTATTCCAGTATTTCTGATGCCCAGATGGAGGTTTGTAGGGGGAAAATCTGTGCAAAAATGCATGATGAACACACACTATGTATCGGTGAATTTATCTGTTATTGTTAATTATTTAAAGACTTGGATATGGCAAGTAAGTTTCCCCAGAAGTGAAATTGTTTGTACTTTAATATGGACATAGTAACATTTATACATACTGTAAAATAATGCTATTCAAAGTGGTGGCCCATGGCCAAGTGCCAGTCCATGAACCATTGGCTGCTGATCTGCAGTGAGTTTCCAAGAAAGAGAGAACAGTTGTGGTCAATGGGCACAAATATGGTGCTGGTCCTTGGCATACAGAGAAAAAAGTTCTTCCAGTTCCTTACACCAGACAACTTAAGAAGAACTGCTATAGAACATCATATCACACATCTCAGGGAGATGTGATGTGATGTGTGATGTCATCTTCTGTTGAATTTCCAGTTTGGTTACGAGAAGGAGTATTGTCATGACACTGGAGAGGGTGGTGTGTGTGTTGGTGAGACCAAACAGATGGCAGAACAATTTTATGAAGCCACAGCCCTACATTTGCAAGATCTGACAGGGCAATTGGTAACTAGCACTCGTGGAGGTCTCTCATTTATAGGGTCACCATAAGTCAAAGTTGACTTCAGAGCAAATAACAACAAACTGCTTCTCATATGGGGTTGGGTGTAGGGAAGGCAATATCCTGAGGTCCCTAAATGTCTGGTGGCAGGCTAAGACACAAGCTAAAAAATGAACTATGTAATACTGTCTAGATCGTGGGTGGGCAATCTCCAATGAGCCAGCATCTGTTGGATAGCCCCTCCTCTGTAGCTCCCCAGTAGAGGAAATCTATTGTGGGATAACATGGGAGAAGCCTTCTCTACAGGGGCACTGCAGTTATGAAATAGCTTCCCCTCAGAGGCCCAACTGGTGCCAACACTGGTGTTAGTCTGCTGCCAAGTCAAAAGGTGGCTTTTTATTAAAGCCTTTGGAGGATAAATGTCTTTATCCAATCTGCACATGTTTTTTAATCACTGTCAATGTCAGGTGGCGACTTGAACAGAAAACAGAGGCAGGAGCCGAAGTGTATGGCTTTTAGTGATAAGTAGTAAAATAAACAAGAGGTTACATCACCCAAGCATCCGTTGGCCCAGCTCACAGCTGAAGGCCTTCAGACTTCAGACGCTTCTCTTGCAAGCATTTTGATCTGCGAACCGCCTCCTTCTCTCGCCGCCTCTGGAGGAACGTGGGGGGAGGGTCTGCAGCAAACTCCGGGCTGGAGTCAGGAACAGCAGCTTCTGTCGAGCCCAAAGCACTGGTCTCCTCTGCTGCAGGTACCGGCTCGGGGACCGCTGTGGCATCGCTGGCAGGCCCCTCCCTTGCCTCTGCAGGAGCCCCCTCTCCCTCCCAGGGATCCACCCCCGCCTGGGGTTCCCCGTCTAACTCAGAGTCCCCGTCTGAGTCGGCAGCATGCTCAGCCGGGCTCATGACAATCACTATTATTTTAAATTGTTTTATCTGGTTTTAAATTGTATGAATTTAAATGATACATAATTCAATATATATACTCTTAGTTTGCTAAATTATAGTTATTTTGATTTATTGTCTTAAGCTGATTTTATTATGTACCACCCTGAAATCTTCAGATATATAGGGGAGGGAAGGGGAGGGGAGGGAAGGGGAGGGGAGGGGAGGGGGACGGGGACGGGGACGGGGACGGGGACGGGGACGGGGAGGGAGGGAGGGAGGGAATCACTGCAGGGTTTTTTAAAAAGGCTTTTAAGGCCTAAAAGAGACCCAGCTGTTAGAATTACCTTTAAATGGGAACTCAGGTCCCTATTTGCCATTGTTTTGTGTGCCTTCAAGTCATTTCTGACATATGGCAACCCTAAGGCTAACCTATCATGGGGTTTTTTGCAGGCTGAGAGTGTGTGATGCACCCAAGGTCACCCAATGGGTTTCCATGGTCTAGCGGGGAATCGAACCTACATCTCTAGGTCATAGTCCAATGCTCAAACAACTGTACCACGCTCACCCTCTATTTATCATTAGAAGGAGGCAAGAATAGGGTATGCACCCATTAAGGGTATTGAAAAGGGGTTGGAGAGATAATACAGGGAGCCATGGAGGGATATGCCTCCCACAGGGCAAATTTTGACCACCCTTGATGTTTTTCTCCTCTTTCCTATATACAAACCATAAAGCTTGCTAGGTACAGGCAACACTTGTCATGGCTAGGAAGAATCAAGAGGAAGGTCATTCTAAAAATAAAATATTAGATAGATAATGTTGATCAGATACAGTGATGTAGACTTGAGTCGACTGGCTCGGACTCAAGTTGGACTTAAGTCTCTTCAGTGATTTGACTCAGATTCAACTCAGCAATAAATGATGCACTGACTCAACTCGAAATCCATATATTTTTAGTGACTCACTTGCTGCCCTTGGTTCAGTAACATAACACATTCATCCAGAAACCTTATGACTTTGAATAATGCTTCCATCTTTTTTTGCCTATTGGTCACATGACAATCTGTCTCAAGCCCAAAGTGTGGGCACATTTCTGAGAAGGGAACAGCAAATGGGTTAGACAATGGGCTTGAGACAGGCTTGAGATCTGCTCAGTAGCCTGTCCCTGGTGCAAATTGGAGGAACTTTCTAAAACTGTTCCTAAGAGTAGAAGACAAGACTTGCCCCCAGAATGCAGAGTGCATTTCTTAGAGGGGAACAGCAAATGTGTTAGGCAACAGGCTTGAGGAGGAAGGATCCTTCCTTCTAAAGCTTTTGAAGCTTCATTAATGGGGAGTAAGACGGATCCTATTCCCCACTTCTTAAAAAGCCTGCAGCTTCAGAAATGGGAAGTGAGAAGGATCCTATTCCCCACTTCCAAAGCTGCAGATAGTAAAATCACAGATGTGGAGGGCTGACTCTGGTTAAATTTTTAAAACTGATGTTATTTGACTCTGTCCAGAAATTCTGGAATATAGGTTGGGATATAACGTTGGCTCCCAGACTTGAGACTTGACTTGCAATTGTCTTCAAGAACTTGAGACTTGAAGGTAGAGACTTGAGACTTGACTTGAGACTTGAAGGTAGAGACTTAAATACATCAGTGGTCAGATGTTTTGCTTTGATTATGAATTTGCTGCTGCTTGGGTGTGCCTTTTTCTGTTATGACTCTTTCAAACAGTTTATTTTTTATTTCACACTGTCTGTTACTTAAATGGAGGCACCACATCTATTATTTTGCATTTCTCAAGAAGACTTTAAGAAAAACCAGTTCAGACAAGGAAAAGGTGTTGAGTTACATGGGTAATAGTGCCTCTTGGGAAAGAGGTTACCTCCATCTTCAGTGACATTTGACAAACATGCTTAAGTGTCAAACAGTGTCCCTCTGAAAATACAACAGACAGGAAAGTGACAGGGAGCAGAAAACTGGCAGACACTGACTGGATGCTAATTCTTTTTCCCACCTTCCAAATTGTACACCAGCTGTTCCCCATAGGGGTTTCCAGTGTGAGTTTCACCTTGAGGAGAAAGTGAAATGAATACGTATAATATGGTTGACAATCAGCAGGATTTAACACAAGGTTGAATATCATGCACCCCTCCAAATGTCATTGTGGGGTGCTACTCCAAGCATTTTTCACCCTTGGGCTGCTGGAACATGCAGTCCCACAACATCTGAAGGGCTATATCATTCCCAGTCCTGGTTCAATAGATCAGTAATATCTATCAGTAATATCTATCTAATTGTATTGTATAGTTTTATATTTGCATTTCTCCATCCTTCCCATGTGTGTGTATTTGTGAACATTTTAGGTGCTATGACTTAGGTAGAGCTGGCAGGTTTATTGTTGTTGTTCTTTTACTTGTAAAGCTCTGTGTACATTGGTGATGCTGTATAAACAAACAATAACGGTGATGATAACAACCTCCCTTGTCAGAATGCAAATAACTGAATCTCAGCTTTTCTTTTCTTTTCTCTTTTCTTTTCTTTTCTTTCCAATGGAGAGATGATATATTTCCAGACAGATCTGTGCAATTGTTATAATGTAGTTTATGTTGTGACTCATAATGTAGATTGGATCATGTAAACTGTTGGAAATATGAACACTGCCAGATGAAAAATGGTTTTCTTGCTTTGCAGAACCTTGCCTTTGTGTTTATTCTGTCTTCATCTCTGTCACTTAAGTTATTTCCAAAGAATTCATGGAATTACTTCCTGTTAAGAAATAACAGACAAGGGCATCCTGATCACTTTCTGGGCTAATTGAAACCATTTCCATGAACTCTACTGTTTCCCAGAAAAAGTTTGTCATGTCAAGAGTGTAGCTATCACCCTTCAACCAGATGTCTAACCTCTGAGCTCCATTATGGATTGATTACATTGTTCTTTAGTGCTGGGCCAGGGAGCTCTGCACCTTCATAATCTTTGATCTAGGGTGTAACTTTTTATTAATTTTATTCTCAAAGGAAGCAATGAGTAATTTTAATAATTTTCTCCTCTCTGCAGGAAAGTCTTTGAAAACTGCACTGTTTTCACAGGCTATTTGCAGTTTGGGACTTATTCTGCTCAAAATTCACACACACAGAAAGGAGTGTTTTCTCCATTGGAAACAGCATTTTATATGTAGAAAATAATATTCCTACCATCTGTTAAATGGGTATATAAAGAACCCTGGCATACCTTGAAAACTTATCGTGGGTTTCTGGATGAGATTTAGTGGATAGGGCAGTATATGTCACAAGGACTATCCAGAATTCCCAAGCTAGACTGCTCCCCTCAGATAGAGGATGGAGTCCTACCACCACGATTTTAGTAAGTCAGCTGTATGACTTGTATGCAAAGGAGGGTGCCATCTTGTATTTCCTCTCAAGCAGCAAACTCTCCAGGATCCTCAGGAGCTGAGTGAAGTATTAATGATTACAGGTCATTGCTCACTACACTTGCCTCTTTCATCAATGAGAATTAAGCACAGAAAGGGTCATACTAATGTCTGTGAGAATGAGATTATACAAGAAACAGGAGTCTAAGATCCAAAGTGGTAGCTGTGCTTTAGATAAATCAGTGGGACTTCAGTTTGCTGGGTTCATGAACTTGGGTAGCAAGAATTACAATATAGATAAGATTTCAGGTTATGGTCTTTTCATGACTTGGAGCTTTTTCTTTTCAAAACAGCTTTCTTGCATAAATTCTGTTTTGGGTTGTTGTTTTTTCATAAAAGATAAATACAGTATAGCAAAAGAGAACATTCCCTAGACATAGACCACACACATGGTTTTAGATAGGGGAATATTATTAGGTTTATATAATGAAAAGCACATGAAAAACATGCTTCGCTGTGGAATAGCTACTGCACTGTGACATTAACACCATTTTTAGGGTTTTGCAATGTGTTAAGAAGAAGGAATAGGAGGAAATTTTCTGGGAATCCAGAGATATTTTCCATCATGAAAGCCATGATGTTGCAATGGGAAAAAAGTAAAGGCATGCTTCTAAAGACATTAATAATATATGTAGAATTAAAAATGATCTCCTCATATATCTAGCAGAGAAACATAATTTTACTCTGAACAGGCCATGCCACATTTGAAGGTGAACTTCGGGGGGGGGGGGGATAAAGATTTCAAGGTGGGGCTTACCAGCATCAAAGGTAGCTCTGTCAGTATCCAAATGACTGGTATTCTCCCCTCCCACTCTGTAATATAATTCTCCCGACTTGATCTGGCCAAATCCAATAGGTGCAGCTATGTGTGGACTTGAATGAATGACCTGCCAGTTCTGGTTTCTCGGCATTTTATTTTTTCTGTTTTCCAACAGGTTTTTTTTTCTGTTCCAGAGTTTGGAAAGTTACTTCTTAGAAGAATAAATAGAAAGACATATCTATGATTGAACAGTGCTAGCCTAAATCATTCTCTGTACCCTAATAAGAAGGCATTTTCAAATTTGAATTCTTATCATTTATGAACTAAAATGGAATTCATTATCATATTTTGGACACTACTGTATATCTTCGGAATGATTTTTTTTGTAATAAATTGTGGAACCAATTTTCTAGTATATCTTTTTATATCAATTTTATCAATTTTTATATCTATTTATACCAATTTTTATATCAATTTTTATATTTATTTAAATCAATTTTCTAGGATATCTTTTGTATCCAGAATAATTGCTTTTTTGGCTTTTATAGATATGAAGAACCAGATACCACAGTGAAACAAATACAGCAGGTAGAATACCACACACACACACACACACACACACACACGAGTGTGTAATGTGAGGTGTGGCTCCAATGTGAACCCTTAACAAAATAATAAGGGAACTACATGCACTGCCCCATTTCCATCTCTGTGAAATATCAGAGATAGTTTGAATGTGGTACTGAAAAGCCAAATGATCTGGTACAGTTGTGGAAATAGGATAGTCTGCAGCAATCTGATATGAATATTGTTGAACAGCTATGAATCAATTGGAAATAACTTGTCATAGGAAACATTTTCTGATGTTGTCATTCTGTGATTCAACTGCTTGATCACATGGCTTTCATCTTTGGCCCTTTCCACATGTGTGGGGGGGGACGGGCGAAAATGCCCAAAAACGGAGCTTACCTGCAGCCGGGTAAGTCCGTCGCCACGTGGAGCAGCGCGAGCTCGCTGCTCCACACTCCTCCGGCGTCCCAAATGGCGGCTTCCGGTTGGTGGAGGCTCTCCACCAACTGGAGAAGCTCGCCAGCTGGAAGTCCACCCCCAGCAGATCTGCAGGGACCCACCTGCGCGCGCCTGCAAATCCGCTTCGGAGCCAGGCGACGGAGCGGCGCGGGGCTGTGAGCTCCGTGCTTTTTAAAAACCTCAAAAAAGAGGTTTTTAAAAAACACGCAGCCCGGCTAGTTCCGGCCGCTCCTGAGTGGATTCTGGTGTGGAACTACAAAAAGTAGTCCACGCCAGTCCACTCTGTGGTGTAGAAGAGGTCGCTCTGCACCATTACAGAAGCCCAGTATGGAAATGGCCTTTGCTTTGCTATAGGAGTTGGAACCAAAATCTGCCTATAGAAGATGTATTAATTACAGTGTTTTGCATCATGTCCCTGAAGCCAAACAAATATACACATGCCCTGTGTGTGAAATTCACAAAGGCCGAGAAACAGAGTATTTTGTTATTGCTTTCCTCACCCTGATTCCTTTGGAGTGTAACTCCTCTCACCCTGTTCTTTGGAAATTCCAGGGGCTGATGGGAGTTGTAATCCAAAGCATCTGGAGAGGACTGGCTAGGAAATGCTGCCCTAGACCAGGAGGAGTCAGAAACTAGATATCAACATGTTTGGGCTTCAGTTTCCATCAGTCAGACAGTAGGACTAATGGTCAGAATGTTATTGTTATTACCAGAGTAAATCCACTGAATCAATCGAACTTACCTTTGTGTCGATTCATTCTTCAACAATTCACTAAAAGGCAGTGGCGGAGCTTGGAGTGTGTGGAGGGGGAGCAGGAGGGAGGCGTGGCTATGGTTTGGGGATGGCATGGCTGCTGTGCACGAGGGTGTGGCCAGAACATGCAGGGGCGTGGCTATTAGCCAGGACACCCAAAAACCTTGCTGCCTGGGGTGAAGCATCCCTCCTGTGCCCCCGTTCCTATGTGACTGCTGAAAGGTTTTACTGTAGCTATGACTAACCAATAGGATTCAAGCACCGACCTTCTGATTTTAAATGTCATGGAAGGACAGTAACTTTTTTGTAATTTTTATGATTTTACTTTTTAAAGCTACGGAGAAAAGGCTGTACGTGTGGATATTACTACCTCATGGCCAAAATAATTTGATCAGCATTGGTTTCATAGAGAAAGGGAGACTGGAGCCAGGTGGGGGGCTTTGCTTTCTTGCTTATATGTCACAATGTCTTTGGTCAGTCATCTGCAAGAGTACTAATTACTGGAACCCAGAGCAGCAAAACTATGTGAACAAACACAAACCACCACACCATCTCATAAATTTAGGAAGCATCATTTTAATCACTGCAGCTAATGGTTGTCTCAACAGCTGTGGCTTTGGTGAGACCTTAAAAGACACTTGACAATAATACAGATAAAGAGTCTTTTAAAGTGACATAACATTTTCCTTCAGGGTGATGAGAACATCGCAGTGTTTCTTCTTGGATTGGCAACATATTATTGATTTATGTGAGAGTGAGGATACAGTTAATGTGAAGTGCCTAAGAAAATAACCTTCACAGAACATCATTTTTGGATTCAAATTCACCCACTGTTTGATGTTTACCTTATGAGGCAGGAGAGCTGCAAACAAACTCTGCTCCAGCTGTCTTTCTCTCTGTGTGTGCTTAGCTCCTCACATGCTTACGGAAATTACAATATATATCAAGTGTCACTGCTCTTTGAACACAGTAGAACCCTCTTCTGAAAAAATCAGAAAGCCAGTGACTGCCTTTCTTTCCCTACTGAATATTTTTATAAGTAGATTTTCTAAAATGAATTTTCCATGAAGGGCTTGCAGTCAACATGATTTAAATACTTTTAAAACTGGAATTACAATACTTACAGAAAAACTCAGGGAAGAAAAGAGAAGGTGTGTTGCAGTGGGGCAAAAAAACACTAGAAAAATATATTAGATTGGTGAATGCCTTCCTTATCAGAAGTTGAAGCAATGTATATATTTTGTACTGCAACTACACTAAGAGCAAATTTTGCCTTATAGACAAAGAGTGTTACCTACTGTGATGGAACCCCTCTCCAAGCTGACTCCACAGTTCCTGCCCTTGGGCTGCCTTCTTACTCTTCTTGCTCCTTTACGTTCAAGATCTCTTCTTGGATCTAGTGCTTGGGCCCCAAGATGATCCTTATTATGGAAAGTGGCTGTGTTGATCAGCGGGTTCACCATAGTAAGCATGACCAATCTCCTTACCAGTTCCTTAATGAAACAGTCAAGACTCAGTTGTGGAAAATAAATTGGTAAAGATTTATTGTATAACAAAATGAGTTAAACAAGAAATCCATAACTCTTTCCTTATTCACAGCTTCCACGCTTATTCACACTGCCATGGTTCCACACTACACAGGGGTGTAACTTTGAGAGGGTACAAATTGCCCCTCAGATAACAATTCTGCACCCCAAAATCAAATTTTCCTTTAGTTGTCAAGTTTCTAACTTTGAAGGTACTTTAAACTTCAGTTGAGCATTTAGAAATAGAGCTTAGGCATGCTTCAAGAGGTTGTCATTAAATCAACAGGCAAGGAAACATTCACTCTTATTTGCCAGGCATAATCAGCCCTACTCAGTATATTGTTAGCCTGTTTCCTTCAGATGCGGTTGAAAAAGCTGTCTGTCACCATTGTTGAAGACAGATTCAAGTCACAATCTTATTGGTTTTGATACACAGAACAGGAGAAGGCAACACCTTATTCTTCTCTTCAGAAAGCATAATGTCTTCAAACAGCCCTCTTGCCATCATAGTGTAAGTGCCACCACCCTGATTTGGAAATAAACACTATGATATACTGAACTTTCTAAAGAATTATCCAACTATTATACAGAATTGAACATACAGTGCACAACCAAAACACTGTGAGACTTCTCCATATTCATAATAATGCTCCCATTTCAGAATATGCTAATTAATCTGAATTTAATTCAGAACAAGTAAGTTATGTGGATGGCATCTATTATTGTCTGTTTTCATTATTTCATGAGAACGCATAAAATGCAAGGCTGTAGCTAGTATCACACAATGAAGTCAGAAGACAGTTTCTTTCTTTTTGTATTTTTTTTTCCTGCTTTAGGGGCTCCATGTTCACATTTTCAAACTGAAGCACAGATGTATTTCTCATAAGATGAGTCTCAGATGTTAAAAGAGTGTCTATGAAGAATATGTTACCCAGGTGCTGAGCTCTTTCCATTCAGCAGTAAAACAAATGAAACAGAAATTGTTTGCAGGAAGCTTACCAGATCACATATGAGAAATTGAAACTTTTGATCTGTTCTTTTTACAGGGTATCTGCTGTTGGCAATGTGCCTCCACAGTTTGATATTTCTGTAACATTTATATCGTATTTAGAAGACAACATCTCTTACAGAATCCTTCATGTAATTCTCACATAAACAAAGATTTATAACATCAATTGTTTGTTTAAGCCATATGACTGAGACTGTAATCTGCCCCTGCCCCAGCAGGGAGGAGAGCATGCCAAGAACGCTCTCCTCTGCACCTTGCTGGGTTGCTGCAGAAGGGAGTGTGTTGGCCCTGCTTCTTCCCTTCCACGGCATAGCCAGGTATTTGTCATTGCTGCGCTGGGGAGGGAGGTGTCACCAGTGCGCTTCTGCCCTTCTGCATGGCCAGGAAGGGTGGCAGCACTGCACGATGATAGGTGTAAAACAGATTTTTCCATTTTCCAAATACTGCGTGTGTGCATCGCTTGGAGACAAACGCAGCAACAACATCATGCAGAAGCATGAACAGCCAACCACTGCCATGCTGGCCCCACAGTAGCACAACTCTCTCTTGCCAAAAGGGTCTAAGTCTCACTGAACTCAGTGCAATTCTAAACTTCAGCATATAGATTGAGCCGCAAGCTTGTTTCACTCACCGTGGCCAGGGATGTTTAGAAAATGTAGATGAAGCATACCAATGTTTTAACATTGGTTGAGCTGTAATGTGAAACATAGTAAGTTGCCCTGTACTGAGTTAGCTTACTGGTCTACCTAGCTCATTATTGTCTTCTGTCACTGGCAGTGACTCTCTGGAGTTTCAGACTGGGTTTCTTCACAACATCTGCTACTTTTAATCCTTTTAATTAAAGTTCAATCCCCAACTATGATAGGCATCTAACTCTAGAATTTCTGAACAAAAAACATCGATGCACACAGTCTAGGAACTGGTGAGAATTTTGATTTAGTTCTTCGAATTGACCAGAATTGACAAATTCCTTCATATTCAGATTCATACTGAGATCTTCAAACTTTTAACATCAGAGATGTTATATTTGTGCATTCTTGGACAAGGCTTAACTCTTAAAATTGTGTTTGATGTCCTATGCATGTAGGAAATTTGTGGTGCTGAATTTGGGTTGCTACCCTGTGTTTCTGAGAAATTCCTCATCTTAAACACCTATATGGTGAGCAGATACAACATGGCTCTCTCTAACTGGGATTAGTCAGTGAATGGACCAACCAAACCCAAAAGGTGCTCACCAATGGCTGCTTTTCATCCTGGAGAGAAGTGACTGGTGGGGTGCCACAGGGTTCTGTCCTGGGCCCAGTGCTATTCAACATCTTCATCAATGCCTTGGATGAAGGAGTAGAGGGCATGCGATCAAATTTGCAGATGACACCAAATTGGAAGGGGTTGCTAATATGCCAGAGGACAGGATCAAATTTCAAAATGACCTTGACAGATTGGAGAGCTGGGCCAAAGCTAACACAATGAATTTCAACAGAGAGAAATGTAAGGTCCTACAGTTAGGCAGAAAAAAATGGAAAGTACAAATGTAGGATGGGGGACACATGGCTGGATAGCAGTACCTGTGAAAAGGATCTAGGAGTCTTGGTAGATCACAAGCTAAACATGAGTCAGCAGTGTGATGCAGCAGCTAAGAAATCCAACGCAATTCTTGGTTGCATCAGTAGGAGTATAGTGTCTAGATCGAGGGAGGTAATGGTACCACTGTATTCTGCATTGGCTAAGCCTCATTTGGAATACTGTGTCCAGTTCTGGGCACCTAAATTCAAGAAGGATATTGACAAGCTGGAACATGTCCAGAGGAGGACGACCAAAATGGTGAAGGGTCTGGAAGCCATGCCCTATGAGGAACGGCTTAGGGAGCTGGGTATGTTTAGTCTGCAGAAGAGAAGGTTAAGAGGGGACATGATAGCCATATTTAAATATTTGAAGGGATGTCATGTCAAGGAGGGAGCCGACTTGTTTTCTGCTGTTCCAGAGACTAGGACAAGGAGCAATGGAGTCAAGCTGCAGGAAAGGAGATTCCACCTGAACTTCAGGAAGAACTACCTGATGGTCAGAGCTGTCTGGCAGTGGAATATGCTGCCTCAGAGTGTGGTAGAGTCTCCTTCTCTGGAGGTTTTTAAGCAGAGGCTGGATGGCCATCTGTTGGGAATGCTTTGATGTGTGTTCCTGCATGGCAGGAGATTGGACTAGATGGCCCCTGTGGTCTCTTCTAACTCTATGATTCTAACTGGACACTACTGAAAAGAATTTCATTCCAGTTAATTTTTGAAGGATTTACAAATACTCACACATTTTTTGGTGTTCTGGGGCAAAAAAAATTTTGAACAGTTGTTGTTGTTTTTTTAAGAAAAAAAATCAAATGTCAAGAAAGTAAAATGGACAGAAACATTTTCCTGTTCTTAATGTTCTCCAGTAGAAAGCACCAGGTCTCCTTCAGGAAAACAGCATTTATTACTGTTTCTAACAAGAGAGCATGGGTATGGTTAGATTTTTGCTGGATGTCCAAAAATAGTTTGATAGGTCCAGATAATTTCCATTGTACAAGCTCTTTGCTAAACCAGGGCAAGTGTGGCTTTCTTAACACCTCAGCGCTGGCACAAGATAAAGTTACCATCTGGAAGCCAGCCTGGGCATTGCACATTTTCTCTCCAAACAGATGAAGCTTCCCTTATTGTATTTGGTTATTTAAGACTACATTTTTTGCAGCACAATCAGTCCTACACTTGCTTTTATAAAGCAGCTGACACAGCCACAATGCTATTGCCAGCCATGATCCTGCTAAAGAGTGTGCATGTTAAAACAGAAGAGAGTCTCTGGGAAGCAGAGCTCAGTGTTGACTTAGACCAGTGGTTCTTCACTTGTGGACTGTGGAGTCCACACAGTGGGTCTGCAAAGCCCTACTGCTAGACACCAACTACAGCGACAGCAACAGGGATGTGGCACTGGGTGTGTGTGCGTGCCCAAACTACTTCCTCGTTGGCAGCAAGGGAGTGGTTTGGGTGTATGCACATGGTTGCTGCCATATCCCTTTTGTCAGGGACATGACAGCAAGGTGTATGGGCACTAAAGGATATGGCAGCAGATTGTGTAAGTTTGGCACCCGCCCACACATCCTTGCTGCCTCATCCCTAATGAAAGGGACACAGCAGCAGGGGTGTATGCGTATGAGCACGCCCAAAGTATGACTCTGGAGATAAGGGTCTGAATCCCCATTCAGCCACGGAAACCCACTGTGCGACCTCATGCTACTCACTCCGTGCAACTCCAAGGGCACCCAATGTCTGAGTGGGGATTGGAAGCCTAGTTTTTAGAAACCTTTAATAAATAAATAAATATTTGAATATTTAAATCTAAAGCTAAATTTAAATATTTAAATCTTGAGTTAAGTCTTCGGGGACCTTGGCCACAAATTATATTTAAAGGGGTTCTTGATAAAGAAAAACTTAAGAATTATTGAGTTAGACTAAATGAGGCTCAGTCCCAAAAACCAGGTAATGAACCAACGGACTTAAGCAAGCTCTCTCTGGCTAGTGCTTCCACTGCCGAGCCTCGGACCGTTACTTTTATTTTGGTTTTATTTGGATTTTTAGCTCATCCCACTCAGCCAGAACAAGACTTAAAATTAAAACTGAATGAATGCCATAATTAAATATAATATACACACATCTAAAAAAAATCAAAACACTTCATATCTGGTCAACTCCAGCTGTAACATACAAGCCCATCAAAAATTCCTTGAGGTACTTCCAGAATATATCCATGAAAAGGTATACTATTATTTAGTATTTTATATTTATATCCTTTCCTCATGTCACTCAAGATGGCATGTGTACTCACATATGGGATAATTTAGACTGAGCAACAATATCTGGTCCAGGGTTGTCTAGTATATAGTTTTTGTTTTATTTTGTTTCAAAATCTTTGAGTGGAAGGTTTGAAGGTCTTCCTGAGCTAAGACCCATTCCTCACCATATGATACTGACACTCCAGCATGAAGGCTCACAGGCAGCAAATGCTCTTTTATAATAAGACATTGGCTGACATCCTGTTAGTCACTTATGGTGTCCTAGGTTAAATCTAAGACATTGTTAACTGCTTCATGCTCTCATTTGAAATTGTGGCATTATTGTCATGGCCACAAATGACCATGAAAGCTTCCTTAAAAGCCATTTTGCCATTCTGAGCAATGGAGGTTTGTGCTGGTGTTGCCTAGAGAGATGCTTTAGGATAATGTGATCAACCTCCTTCTGCGAACAAGTGATGTTGAAGGGGGCATAAACAGGGTTTCCGGAGGGGACCTGTCACAAGTCTTCATTGCAGCTTCACACATTTGCAGAAGAGGGCTGGTCATGTGACCCTGCGGCGCCCTGCTTGCCAGCATCACAGATCCCTGTTGCTCAAGATGGCTGACTTTTGGCTGACCCGGCTTTTAAGGTCAGTTTCAGGAGTGGGGAGTTACAGTGTAGCAATGGTATTGTGGCCAAATGTGGGGTGTGAAATCCCACCGCGAGTTCTAAACATGTTATTATGTGAAGGACTAAGAAGTCTTTGGCCAAAATGTACCTGTTTTTCTACTCAGACCGTGTCTTCATTCCTCCTTAATGTAAAGCGGTCAATGCAGAAGGGCATCCAGTTACTATTTCTATGTGTTAATCGGTTTTCCACACCCTACTTCAAGGTATGCTATTTTGCATACCACAACATCCTTTCATTTCTCTTATTTGATAACAAGCCATTAGAAAATCTTTGGGTCCCACCGATGAAAATACCTTCTGAGATTAGTTCACCTCCAGGGCTTATCTCCATCTGCCGCTACTGGCATAAACATAAAATATTCAAAACCTTTGAAGTATGAGCCTAATTAGGGCTGAGGTGGAGTGTGTGTGTGTGCGTGCGCGCGCGCCTGTTGCTCAAGATTTCATAAGCTTGAAAATGCAATTCCTGTGGCACTGTTGCGGCGGGGGGGGCACGCTTTGAACAGCAGCAAAAGTTTTCATCCATTTTGAGAAACAGCAGGAATTGCCCTGGTAGTAGCAGATTCCTCCAAGAATAATCTGACATATTCAGAAAAATACCAACACCTAGTCCTTAACAATTAAGATTGGAGGAATACTGCTGCACATCCCGTAGAGGAGCCTTTCCTATAACCACCTGACTTCCTGTTTCAGTGAAAGAGGGAAGATGAGCACCAGAGAGGACCAACTGGCACCCTGGCGACCCAGCGGTGACAACCCAGGCCTGCAATTCAAGAGACTTTGGTCACAAAGATGCCAAGGAAATTCTCCTGCACTATGCTCAAATATAAATGCCATTGGCTTTCATTAGACAGACCTATTGGTCATTACTTTTTAAAAGTACTTTGTTCCCCTTCCTCATAACAATGTGTAAAAAGTAATTTGTTCTATTGCTCTTTACTCAAAGATGGCTTGCTATGTCACTCTTATTAGTAAGATGAAGAAAATGCCAGGAGAGGAATCTAGCAGCACCTGTAAGACTAGTTTATTTCAGCATGGGCTTTCATGGATATCAATACCAGTTCTTCAGGTGCAATGAGGGAGGACAATTTTAAAGCCGTGGGTATTTAAGCACAGTGTCATAGCAATGGGATGAGGTTAGAATGTGATAGGATACAGAAAGATACAACCGTGAGTATGGTCATAAAACCTCAAAAGAATTATGTAAAATGATACAGGTCCCTGAAGTAGCAGATCTGTGAATAATGAGGTAGGAAACTAATAAATCTGCTTACCAAAAGTCTTGTTCCTTGACATTAGAACCTTCTCTTAGGATATTTCTTCCATTTTATGTGAAGTTGTGAGGACTGATTAACACATATAGTATATACCAAGAAACCATTGTCTCTGTTTATACTTCTGCTAATGAATTGGAATTTGTGAATATATCCCAATTCAGCTCTTTTTCTTTTCAATCTTCCTTTGACCTGCTTTCATTTTTTTCAAAGAAAAAAGCATTGAAAACTGCAACTATTGCTTTTTTAAAAAAAATCCCGCCCGAGGACACACACACACACACACTAATGTTTTATGGGTAACATTACCTTACAAAACGTAATGGTTCTTTACAAAAAGAAGAGTAAACATTAGTCATTACACTAATAAATCTGGCATTTTTAAAAACTTTTACATTCCTATTAAAAAGTAATGCCATTAGAATTTGTTACTCCGTAAGCTAACATCCTTACTTTAAAAGTGTTGCTTCTTAGTTTGGGAAAAGTTCAGACTCAAACATTTAAAGGCCTGGAGGAGAAGCATAGGTGAGTTGCCTCCCATCCATCCCTGCCACTTCTAAATTCCTCTCAGCCAGCCCCCCTTGTGGTACAGGTATGTGAAGAATCTAGGGCAAGTTGCCTCTCTCCTGCCTATCTAATATGGTTGGTAGCAGTATGTTGTAAACACCAGGGGACTCTGGGAGTTCTCATAGAAACACCTGTGTTACTTCGTTCCTCTCTTTTCCCCACAGGCCCACTTCTTCTGTTCCCATCACCTCTGCTATTTGCCAGTAAAATTAAAGGGAGGGGAAGTACCACTGAATAGTAGGGTATTGACCGAAAGGACTGGCAGGAAGGAAGGAGTGGGGACACTTTCCCAAGCTTAAGACTGGTGTATGTATATGTGTGTGTGTGTGTGTGTGTGTATAAAATACACACACACACACACACACACACAGTCTTTGAAGAGGAGTTCTGAGTTAATCCAAAGAGCAGTTTGGAAAGATCATTCATCTCTACTGTTTCTAAGCTTAGGAGTTTTATTTACACCTTGCAACAGTCAAAAGGTTGACAAAAACTGGTTTCTCTATTAAAAGATGACAGATGAGTGTTAGGGGAATGAATGGCTGTTATCTTCAGTGTAACTCTTTTTCTGCAAGAAGATTATCAGATGAGATCTAGAGGCTAAATCCAGCATTAGGCGTGTATAGAATAAACCCGCTGAAACCAATGGGGCCTAAATCAGTTGTGATTAACAAACTAACCCATTAATTTCAATGGACCTTCTTTAGGTAGGACTAACATTTGATTTAGCCTTGGAATGAGAATCATGGAGCCTTCCAGATGCCATTGAACTGCAGCTTCCAGCATTCACCATCGGGCTAGGACTCCTGGCTAAGGCTGATGTGACTCGCAGTCCAAAAACATTTTGAGGGCTCTTATAATTCCCACCCCAATTTATCCCTATGATTACTGCACTGCTTGGGAGATGTGATGTTGTGATAGGTATGGAAGGGACCAATATATTCTGGTGGATCTAAATCTGAAACCGTGCAACACTTTTAGTAGAAATTCAGCAGCTGAGTTCACTAACGTCCTTCTAAAGGGGTTTGTGGCAAACTAGTAACTTTCCTGTGTTCTGTCTCAAATTGCACTTCCTTTGTGCTCCTGCTGGCTATCACACACACCTATCCTAATACTACAAAAACTAGTGGCTGGGTCTCACAGTCATCTGTATTCCCAAGACCATGCTCTAAATGCATAAATTAGTCAAAGAGATTTTTTTTTCTGGCGTAATAGTTTCCAATGCATTATACTAGCCAATCTATATTTTTGAAACACACAGTCGGATTTCATACACATAGCTATACCAGAACAACAATTCTAGATCTTTACGACTATCCCACTACTGGGCTTCTGTTTAAAAGTGGTTTTCGGAAATATTTCAAAAACTACATCATGAGGGTTTAAGAAAGAAAGATAAATATCTAACGGGAACCAGAATGAGATCACTCCAGCCACTTCACCTTGACATGAGCAGAAAAACGTGCCATCTTTATAACCACAAGAGAAAGCCAGTTTTAACATCCTAAGTGCAGTATTTATGTGGTCTCTTCATGCAGTTTAGATCATAGAACCACTATAAACAAGCCCATCTAACTGATTTTCCAGTCTCTCCTCAAGAATAGACAGACTTTCCACCAATAGCACAAGACAATATTTTACATAAAGGATTGCACAATATGTCCCTCATTACTTCCCCTTCTCCCATTTCTGGCTTTCAAATAGCAGCGAAAACATCTTGGGGCTGTTTTAGACATGTCGTTGGCTCTGTTCAAATTTCATTTCCATACCGCATTGTAATTATCTTGGAGCTTCCTGCTCTTTTATGGTGTATGAGAGTTGGGGCAAGTCTGCACGGGAGCTTCCGACACAACAATTCCAGCCGAAGGTTTCTTCAGGACTCTGGGAACAACAACCTGGAGAAGGAAAGCATATATGTTTCACCGTCATTTGTACAGCATTTTCCTATGGCACGTCCACAGATGTGCCATTCTCTTGTTCTGCCGACCAGGTGGGCTAGCTGTGACCAGCACAGAACTAACGATAGCTGCTGTGCAGCTTGCAAAAACTAGAATCCATGAATTGTCCCCAAGTCTCTTTAGTGCATTTCTGGCTGGCTGTTTATATGTCTGTAATATCAAGTCTTTCCCTCCTTCTGTGCTCCTTGTTGACAGATAATGGGAGAGTGAGAGCCAACTTATCTGCTGAAATAACAATTTTTCTGGCAAATGAGACAAAAGAACCACCTGTGAGGGCATATGAAACAGCATTTTGTATGTTCCCTTCCAGAAGAAAACAAAATAGTACGTGGCAATTGAACTGAAGTTATTCTGACTATTCATAAAGCTATAAAGCAGTATTTAAAAAGGAGATACAAATCAGCATTTGGGCCATTGAATAAAAAGTGCAAAGGCAATGAACAGCTGAGAAGCACTCCTTATTTTTAGTTTTCTTTAAATGTTTATGGATTCTTTAGAACATATTCACTGATATTTTGTATCCCATAGAACTTTCTGATTAACAGCCTTCAATAAATATACAGACAGATAGATATAGGAGACAGATGCACTATAGAGACAAAAAAAGTTAGTGACTTTTTTTAAAAAAATGAAAATTTTATTTGCATAACAAACAAGATACATTAAAAAAATTGAAAAGCACTGGTCATTTCACTCTATATTTGGGGTGGAAAATCCTGTGACAACTGACAATTTTGGGCTCGGATGTTTCAACATATGGAGGTGCCCTTTCTCAGACTATGCAAGAAAGTGTTTGTTTATTCTGCATGTGCCTATATCTGGCTGTAGTCTCTATGACAACTAAGGAGACTGTATGAAAGACTGTTCTCTCTCTGCATGAAACTGTTCATGTTCTGACATCCTTGGGAAGGCCTTCACTTGATATCACCATCAACATATACCTCACATGGTGAGGTCAATGAGAGGGTCTTGACCTCCTGGCTCCACCCAGCCTATGGAACTCCTTCCTATAGAAGGCTAGCTTGTCCCCCTCTTTTCTTTCTTTTCACTAGCTGCAAGACTAGAGAGGGTCTTGGCTACCAACTGGTTGCTGTGGAGGGGTCTTTTGATGGGACAAGAATAAATACAACAGCTGAGAGAGGAACCCAAGCCTCATGGGGGATGCTGTTGCTGTTCCTTCTCACTCTGCTCTGCCTGTATGCTCTTAAAAAGCAAGTGAAAAGGTGAATCATACCCTCTGACTGTCCTGATTTGGCAGGGCAGGGCAAATCAGCTGCTCATAAAATGTCACTGTTTCTGTCTCCTCCTCCCACTTCCTCTGTTGTCCCTTGGATACTTCAACTGCTGTAAACTGAGTTCAAAGTAGAAAAATAGTTTTTATTCAGTTAATTCAGAGGACAGGAGAGGAGGGGCTGGAACCTTGCCCTTCCCGGTAGGGTCAGACAAAAGCAGACTGTTGCAGCTCTCCTAGCTTGTCTGATCTTCCTCATTAGTAAGTTTGGCCTTCTTGACCATGCTCTGATGTTGCTTGGCCACATGTGTCCTGGCTTTCATCTGCGAAACACTGGAGGGCTTAGTGAATTAGGAGATGGAACAAGGCTAGGAGGCTCCAAAAGTTAACCATGGGTCTCATGCACTGGTGCAGCTACCCCAAGATCCCTCCTTCTGACACTGGTCCTTCTGAAAGTCCACTTTCAAAGCTGGGCTCAAGTTCAAAGGAAGTGGAGTAAAGAAAATAAAAGTTCCCTTAGCTTCCATTGTCTACAATTGTTTGATTCAGGAGAAAAATGGAACAGGAAACCTATCTGATTCTGCAGAACCTGAAGGATCTCTTAAGAAATTGGAATCCTGCCTGTTAACAGTGAAAAGCTTTAGTCATTTCAGAAGACGGATTGCATAAGCACAGAGGCATGAACAGAAACAGCAGTGTCTTGCAGGTCGTAAAAGCAGAAAGAGGCTTGTGATAGTGACTGGAATCTTTGTTACTTTCATTCTTATAGGCAAGAATATTACAGCCCCATGCACCCCCCAAGACTGATATGATTTCATTACTGATATTATTTAATTGGCACTACATTAATTGACATTGATGTAAGATGGAAACCTGAGGTGACTGGAAGGTCAAGCTGGAAAGGGGCAAATTACTGACTGTTAACATGAGAAAGCAAGGCAGGTCAACCACACCCTTTCCTAGGCGAAACCGAAGTCATTGCTAGGCAGATATTGAAGCAACTCTAGAGATAATAAGCTTATGCTAAGAGCTGGACATCTCAGAGAAGAAGGAGGAAGTCCCCACCAAACTGTGATTGTTCTAACCCTGATCCCTCACACCTGGATGTTTCCCTGCTTTGTCTTCCCAGCCTCTCTGCAGTACAGGGCTCTTATGACAGCCATTACCCCTTTGTCACTTAAACACTAAGACCATCGACTCTGTCCAGACTTCATTGTTTGTGTTACAACGCTCATTGTCCATTTGGCTGGGAGAGTGATTCACACCCATACTGGCAGGGTAGATTTTGAGTATAAAAACCCTCGGTTTTGAGTGGTTCAGTGCTGTCTCTCGACTTCCTGAACACCGCACTGTCTGTTTGATTCCTGAAAGAGAATCCTTAGGTGCTTACTTAAGCCACACTGCAACTTTCTTTGCGTACCTCCAGACCAGTAATTATCACCTGAACCCTAAAAGTCCTCTATCCACACTTTCCTCCCTTTACCTTTGGTTAGTCCTTGTGTGAGTGTGTGAGTATTTTGCATGCATGTGTGATTTTCTCAATAAAACACATTTTAGCTTACTTTTTGAACTCTCTGGCTGGTTCTATCCTGAGTGATCCCATAAACATAGGTGGAAAGATCTTGTTAAATTACCTCCCCTCACTGCCCTCCTAATTTTGAGCTAATTAATTCCCCATCATCATGTGGAGGCACCGGATCCCTGAGTCACCCACATTTGGGGGTAACAAAATTGGTGGTGAATGTGGGCAACACCCTGTTTTTCAGTCCCGTAAGTGGACAACACATGGCTCAGGAAACAGATGTAGGAAGCCATAGGAATCCCAGCCAATTTCTGCTAGGAACACAAGATCATGTGATCATGAATTTTGTGTGTTTGAGCCAAAAAGCTACTGTTGGGTTGGGAATCTGTCTCCCTTTCTATCTTGGTCCATGCATTGTCAGCCACACCTGTCTGGACACTAGCATCTGCAGTGAGCCACGGTAGAATCACAAGAGCCTTGCAAATTGCTGCCCCAGGAATCACTCCCTAATGGATCTTGTGCTGTGGAATCCGAAACATTAAAGTAGGATTCATTAGAAACACACACACGCCAATTCAAAGCACTTAGGTTGCGGAGAACATGCAGTGAGTGAAAACCAATCCCATGCTTCCAATTCTCACTGTCATTCCCTCTCTGAGACCCTTGCTAGACACCCACAGCTCCTCCCAGGATTTTCTTGAGTCCTTGGTCAAAAGAGTCTGCCCCTCCTTTCAAGAGAATGTCACATGGAGCTGTGGATCTGAACAACTAAGTCTAGAAAAGGCACCTACACTGGCACACCCTGACACAACCATACACACTCCCTGCGCTTGCCTCACATCAAGGGAGATCTTAACATCCACAAGTGTGAACATAAAACACCACAGGGAGGTGGAGTTGGCTTCCTGTCCATATTGGTGCCAAGTAGTGTTCAGGTTCAGTGGCACCCAATACATTTTTACGCTAGTGATCCTGAGAGGAGCCAAGGTAACTCACAACTTCATCTCAGTCACCATTCTGCCAAAGAAAATGACACTTCAGGAGGCATTTTGGGTAAGTAGCAGCCTCCACTCTATGACAATGATAACAAGCATTGAGTGGGCACAGCCACTCATGCTGGAAATTTCAGAAGCCATAAAGCAACTCCAAAGGACTGCAAGGGAAAACCCCCAGGCCCTCTTCTGTAAAGCAGCCAAGGAGTGAGGCAACTGCTCTAACTCCCTTCATAGATTGGCAGCCACCTTGAAGAGTTGCACCCAACGATCTCTCTTCTCTTTGTATGTAGTTTCATAGTTTTAATAGTTTTAGGTTGTTAGATTGTAGATTTTGATTTTCTGCCTTTTAGCTTGATGATGGCAATCAGGGTTCCTCAATCTACGGATATGGTAAGAATGATCTTCCTTTACCTTCCCCTGTTAGTTATCCTTGAACCCCTTCAGGCCAGAACTCCTGACAGAAATTACCCAGGGAACTGTACCATAGTCAAGCCAGTACACCTCCCAGGTGAGAGAATGCTGTGCAAACTCTCTCCTGCAGTTGATGGTACCAATCCTAAACACATTTTTACATTCACCCAAATTCAGCCATAGTCCACTGATCATAAATTGGCTACAACCTGTATAGTTGCCAAATGCATTTACCCTGAAAATGGGAATGAGGAGGTCTTTTGTCAGGAAGGCCCAAAAGCAAATTCACTAGACTTCATCACCCAGTGTAAGCCCAACATGGCTGCCTCAATGGTCTATATTCAACCACCCCCACTCCAGCCCACAACATGGCAATCGTTATGGCTGCGGTTTGGAATATTGGAGACCCCTTTGTTGTCTCCATCTTCCTCAGAACTGCTGAAGGGCACACTGCTCTCATTAAAGTTAATTTGGTCTCACCATCAGGGAAATGTCAAATTGTCCAGGTTGCAGCTTGGCCATGGAAACCCACTATGATGGCCTTCTATATTTAATCATAAGTAACAATTTTGTTTGCTTTCTCAACAAATCCCTGTTGTTCCTCCTCAATAGACTAGAGAGCACTCCATTACCCAGACAATGACCCAAAGATTGTGTCCCTGTAGCATAGATCTGAGAGTTGGACCATGACTCTGAAGGCTAGGGTTCAGTTCCGTGCTCAACCATGAAAACCTACTAGGTGATCTTGGGTGCACCACACACTCTCAGGCCCAGAAAACCCCATGATAGGTTCACCTTAGGGTCTTCATAAGTTAGAAACAACTTGAAGGCACACAACAACAAATTTT
Source organism: Cyclura pinguis (assembly GCA_030412105.1). Lineage (NCBI taxonomy): Eukaryota > Metazoa > Chordata > Lepidosauria > Squamata > Iguanidae > Cyclura > Cyclura pinguis. Next base: position 130,157,798 of record CM059599.1, read on the forward strand.
GTGTGGAGAAAATGCTCAGAAAAAGTCCTGAGATGCAAAAATTCTTATCATGGAGGATTCTTCTGGTCAGGACTTCTTGACACTTGGGAAATCTCTTTTTTGTGCATGTTTTGAACATTTGAGAGCATTCTTCCCATTCTTCCTTGTGAAAAGCTAAACCTATAAATGTTATCCTAAGATAAAGTCCTTGATTTTCCATGTTGATTCTGATGAGATAATAAGGATAGGGATCTGATTGTGTCCATGAAACCAGGCTGATCTTCTTTACGTTGATTTACATTTCCATTTATTCATTTAACGCTTTTCCTAGCTATCTTTTAAGATTAAAGCAAGCAGGCAAAACATGACGAAATTTTCCCCTTGTATGAGAGTAAAGAGTTAGCTATCTGAAGTAAACTGGAAAGGAAGGTGAAAGATTTGAATGTTGCTCTTCAGGTAACAAAATGCATATACTAAATAGGACTGTAAAGTTCATAGCTCCCAAAATGGAGTTTAGGGTTTTTACATGGTGTTTAAACAAGTCAGGCAAACCAAACATTGCTTATTAGTGCTAACATACCTCACAAAGGATTATTACAGTATCCTAGAGAGATAAGGACCTCAGCAGTAAAATTCACTCTCAGAGTACAAATTACGAAACTGCAGCCACCAGTTTTTTAATTATAATTTCCATAAATTGAGACAATAAAGGCAAATATTTTCGTGGAGCTGGACACTGTGACTTCTTCCCAGCTGCCTCTCAGCAACTTTAACTGCCAAACACTAGTACCCACTAATTCAAGCATGCAAAATAACCATCTTTTTCATTTTAGTTGTTACAAAAACAAAGTTGCGGACAGCCTTATATTGGCTATTTATTGCATTAGCTAAGTTATGGAAGAAGTGAATCGGAAAGGAAAATCTTTTATCCAAGGAAGAAACCAGAAGAGGAATGATCTTATCTTTTGCTTGCCCCTTCAGGAATAAACAGACACCGTCCATTTAAAAAGAATGACTTTTTAATCAGTAGGAATTAATGCATATCACAGAGAAAACCAAAAAATGCGTCTTCAGAATGAATAATACTTAATGGATAATTTATTTATTATGCTTCTCTAGTCTACTGGTGATTTCCAAACTCCCCAAGGCCACAATACAGTTTAGAATTAAATTCAAACAACTAGAAGCATTGGATTTTTACCCAGGGGTCGATGATGTTCTGTATCCTGCTTGAAACACCATCATCTGTTTGTAACAACCTACTTTGTTTCCATGGAGGTCTTTCACAAAGCATGGATTACATTAAAAACCTGCAGTGGCCTCTGGCTAGGCATCAAAAGCCTCCAGTGTTATGGTTATGGCCCAAACACATTTGCATTCCTCTCCCACTGACCTCAATTAATTTTATAGTGTACAAAACACAACATACACATTTGTAGATCTATGCCTGACATCTGTATGTAGTACAAGCAGGCAAATAATGCAGCCCAACATGGCTGCAACCAGCAGTTTTTGTCTGTTTTATTTTAAATTTAATTCAATTTTTAGGACCTAGATCTGAGAAACCCACAGCATGTTATTTCAAACAAACAAATAAATGTTATCTTTTTTTGGAACTGCTAGATAGTGTTCTGCTTGTAATGCAGGCCATCCTTTCTTTCTCATTTCTTTATTTCTGTATTATGGCTTGCTTTCTCACAAAGGATAAAGTCATCCCAGACAGAAGAGTATGGATACGTAGACATTACAAGGCTCCATGTTGGCAAGGACACGTGGGGAATCAGCCGTTAAACCAGGTGTATAAATTAGGTGTTCTGGAGGAGCTGCATCCTTTGGCCAGGTAGGAAAACATGGTAGGTTTTGTAACTGCAGAGTACAGAAAGACCAAGGCCTTTTCTGCACAGGGGAATTAAAATGGTGCCATGCGTCCTCTACAGAGGTCGTCTGCACCTCGGAGCGGACTAGGTTCGAACTACTTACCAGAGATCCGCACCTCAGTCCGCTCCGAAACGCCCCCAACTGGTCCTCCAGCGCTCTTTTTAAAGACCAGAAAAAAGAGGTTTCTCTTTTTTCCAGAGCACGCCATTGTGTGCCTGCTCCCTTGCGCAGATTTGCAGGCTCGCACCAATGCAAGCCTGTGATCTGCGGAGGGCGGGCTTTAGGCGTGGCAAGCCTCGCAGTTGGTCGGGACCCACGACTAACCTGAAGCCACCATTTTGGAAGCCGGAGCACTGTGGATCTAAGACCTCACACTGCTCCAATTCACCCTGGACCGGACTGAAGAGCCAGAAGATCTAGTGAGTAACGGCATGGAGCGATTCCCTCACCTCGTGCGGAAATGGCCTATGTGACAAAAACCAGGCCATTAGAAGTGCTCTAAATGGTACATGTTATCTCGGTCAGGTTCAGTATTAATCAAATTACACTACTCAAAACCTAATTTCAAATTGTTTTTCAAGCCAATTCTGCATGTGTAGATTAGGAGCTTTCAGCTGCTTTTTTAAATTCCAGATAATTAAGTGAACCAAGCTGATTTATACTGATTTTAACAGCTTTGGATCAGATCTGATTGGCCCAATTCAGCTCTGGAGCAGACTGGCATGGTCTGAAACACTTTGAACCAATCCAAAGATCTGGTCAATTAAACTGTGCAGAAGAAAGCCTGACTGTGTACCTCCAACATGACCATAAAAGGAAAACACGAAGCTGAAAAGGAGAAGGAAGGGAACTGGGCTTTGCTTGGTGACAACTTTATCATGCAATCTGGGACAAGACTGTCACCAATGTTCTTCAATCACTGTACTAATGTGGATGAATTAGGTGAGGCCATTGAAGCTGTTAAGTCAATTATCTTCTCCGGCATCGTCCCTTTGAGTTTCCTGTTCATTTGTTTTGTTTGTTCTTGAGCCTGCATGTGTTTGGACAGAGAAACTGAAACGCTCTCTCTCTCTCTCTCTCTCTCTCTTACACACACACACACACACACACCAATTGCCTCTAGTTGTTTTTGTCAGGTGTCAGATGGAAGGCAGCCAGTCTGAGTCACCACAGAAAATCCATGCAGTTGTCTGGAGTTACTCAGGTAAAAGCAGATCCAAGGATCACTATCTGCCTTCACTGTAGATAACAACTGCGCAGGGGCGTATTACCAGGGAATGACTATAACAGTGGCCTGCATGAACACCTTAAGAAGCAGCACTATTCTTGCTCAGGATACAAGCAGAAAAGTCCCAAGATTCAGTCTAGACCCCCAGGCCAGGAACAAAGGTTAATGAATCCCCTGGTACCAGCAGCATGGTTTCTGTTCTCCTGTGTTCCCAAAAGGCTTACACAGAGAACTCTGGAAAACATGAGGAAATCATAAGACAATCATAGAATCATAGAATCATAGAAATGTAGAGTTGGAAGAGACCACACGGGCCATCCAGTCCAACCCCCTGCCATGCAGGAACACCCTCAAAGCACTCCCGACAGATGGCCATCTAGCCTCTGCTTAAAAACCTCCAAAGAAGGAGAATCCACCACACTTCGAGGCAGTATATTCCACTGCCGGACAGCCCTGACTGTCAGGAACTTCTTCCTGAGGTTCAGGTGGAATCTCCTTTCTTGCAGCTTGAATCCATTGCTCCTTGTCCTGGTCTCTGGAGCAGCAGAAAACAAGCCCTCTCCTTCCTCTACATGGCATCCCTTCAAATATTTAAACATGGCTATCATGTCCCCTCTCAACCTTCTCTTCTGCAGACTGAACATACCCAGCTCTCTAAGTCTATCCTCATAGGTCATGGCTTCCAGGCCTCTCACCATTTTGGTTGCCCTCCTCTAGACCTGCTCCAGCCTGACCATGTCCTTCTTGAATTGGGGTGCCCAGAACTGGACACAGTATTCAAGATGAGGTCTAACCAAAGCAGAGTAGAGTGGTACCAGGACCTCCCTCGATCTAGACACCATACTCCTATTGATGCAGCCGAGAATTGCGTTGGCTTTCTTGGCTGCCGCATCACACTGCTGACTCATGTTCAGCTTGTGGTCTATTAAAACTCCTAGATCCCTTTCACAAGTACTGCTATCCAGCTATGTGTCCCCCATCCTATATTTCTGTATTCCATTTTTTCTCCCTAAGTGTAGGACCTTACACTTCTCTCTGTTGAATTTCATTTTGTTAGCTTTGGCCCAGCTCTCCAGGTCATTCTGAAGTTTGATCCTGTCCTCTGGCATATTAGCAACCCCTCCCAATTTGGTGTCATCTGCAAATTTGATCAGCATGCCCTCTATTCCTTCATCCAAGTTGTTGATAAAAATATTGAACAGCACTGGGCCGAGGACAGAACCCTGTGGTATCCCACTAGTCACTTCTCTCCAGGATGAAAAGCAGCCATTCGTGATCACCCTTTGGGTTCAGTCAGTCAACCAAGTTGTTACAATGAGAAGGAAGTCTCCAATACCATCGAAGATCATAAAATGCCATAAGGGCAATATATTGGGGGATCTCATCAGGTGAGTTACTGGTCATTTCCTACTTCTCTATAGTATATGCTTCAATGTTAACAGCTGGGTGGCTGATAGAATAAAAGCAAAACTACTACCTCATCATGTATCATTATATTTTAGTTACCTTATACCTCTTAGGCCCTTTTCGCATGGTGTTTCTTAAGCGAAAGGGCCCCCTGAGCGTCACGTAAATGTGAGGAGCGGTCTGCATGACGCAGTCCCATTTATGCGACGCTCAAGAGCCTCATGTGCAACGCATACGCATTTTTTTATTTTCGGCTTTTAGCCGAAAATGGCGTGCGCTCATGCATGGGTCAGGCGCCCCGCACACACTTACCTGCTGTGCGAAGCCTCCTTTGCCATGCCGGTCACGCTTCCTGCCCCAGCACAGCCTACAACTCCCAGGCTGCACTGTGGAAGAACCCTCCTATTCTTGAAGATCCAGCTGTTTCTTGGCATGTATTACACTGAGAAGAAGTCACTTGTGCTTCTACAATTTGGTGCCAAGGGCATATGAGGTTTCTAAGGCTCCTCCATGGGTAAGGTAAGTTCCTCAAGTCTCTCATTGAAGACTACTTCTAAGTCTGCTGTTGCAGAAACCTGGCCTAGTGTTTCCATAGGGTATCTATCTGATTATTGGAACCATGAAACTCATGGAAGTCAAACCTGAAAATCTTGCTTAGAACATAAAATTTCTGCTCTGAGGTCAGGCATGACATTGATTTATTAACCTGGCTCTCTATAAGTGTTACATATTAAGGGTTTTTAGATCCTGTGATTTCTATTTTTCCATCGGTCATGCCCGATCTTGACTGGAAACAAAACATGCTGTTTTGTTTCTCTTTATCCTTGATTTTCCACCCCTAATGATAATTCATTGTTATAAAACACCAAATTACTTTCATTTATCATTAATAAAAACCCTGAGAAGCCTATTAAACATGTTAAAAGTATACGCAGATGCTAACTGGATAAAGTTTATCTTCTTCTGCATCTTGTTTTAAAAATGTGGCAGAACGGAAGCCCATGGTTCTTGAAAACACTTCAGTCACAACAACAACAGAAGCATCAACCAGATTGCCCAGCAACAAGGAAGTATGCCAGTAGTTCGGATTTTCCTCCTAGTCAAATAGTGTTTTCAAAATAATCAGAGGTCAAACTCAGCAGCAAAAACATGTACAGCACTTAATAAGTTCCCTTGCGTCTCTTCACTGTAGCTCCACTCCACCCGATTTCAGAATTTCAATATGCAATAGGTAAGGACTTCATTAAATTTTGGTTTCGGTTGCCCTATATACATCTTCATGAGCCAGCATGGTGTAGTGGTTAGAATATTGGACTATGATTCTGGAGAAGAGGGTTTGAATGCCGCTTGGCCATGGAAACCCACCGGGTGACCCTGGGGGAATCACACTCCCTCAGCCTCAAAGGAAGGCAAAGGCAAAACCTCTCTGAACAAATCTTGCCAAGAAAACACCATGATAGGTCCACCTTAGAGTTGCCATAGGTCAAAAACAACTTGAAGGCACATGACAACAAGATAGCATATGAATCTTCTGGAACTGAGCTCAAATGCAGTTTGCAGTTGTAAATCTGATCAGCTCCAGGGCTGCAATGCATTCCGCAGAATTGTGATAAAAATGCACTTGGCAATACATAAATCAGACTTTGGCACCCAGAGTCTCAGTAGATCTTGAAGTTTTCCCTCCTGTATGTTACAAATGACTAGAATGGCCCAATACTATTATACGCAGAGGAAGGGATGGCTTGAGCAATTCAGGCAGAGAGGAGCAGAGTGATGTTCTGATCAGAATGTAACTGTTCATTGGATTTTGCACTTAAAAGGCATTTTTTGGGATGAAAAAATGTTTAGAGATGTGTTATTTTGAGAAAAACATGCTTTGAAAAGAGTATTTAAATACATATTTCATTTGTTTTAAACTATCCGCAAATGAATGCTGAAATCCATTCCTATCCTGGGTATGTATTTCGTAGTTTAATAGTGTGGTCATCATGTGTTTTCTCAAATACCCATCCTACTATAAGTGGGATATTTATGACTGCTGTTTCTAAGGTTCATTACAGCTCTGTTATAACTAACTGCAGGGCCATTATTATTATTACATTTGTCTGACAATTTGCTACATCTGATTCAAACTCGAGTGGAAGGCATTATTTTAAGCAACTGAACTCTCTGATATTTGGCAGTGTTTTTGACCCCAGAGAACAATTATATAACTCTTCTATTATGGGTAATAATCATTGAGAGAAATGTTTCACCAAAAACAAAACAAAAAGAAGCAACATGATGGAGAATGATAGGCTTATGCCAAAAAGTTATAATTGCCTGCATGAAGGACTATGTAGTCAAGTGCATAAGGAAAAACAGTCCATTTGTCTTTGCGTGAATGTTTTGGTTTCGAAAAAGGGAATTTATATGTCAGGGTGGCAGAAATAATAAAAGTGGTTAAGCTTCTCTCTTCTCTTTGCTTTATTAGACTGGGATCATCTGAGCCAACTTGAATTGCTTCCTGGGTTATATAACACTTTTCTTCACTGTTAATAGGGATAACATATAGTGTTGCACTTTGGCCAAGAAAAATGCTTTAAATATTTTCATGCTTTCCTTTTGGTTTATGACTCATTGGTTTTATTGATGCTATGTGCTGCCCATCTGCCCCACTGCGTACACCATTTGTTCCTCCTTTGCTGCCATTTTTTTCTTTTCTTATGCCATTTTGATATTTTTTTTTCCACTTCCATTGTGGTGCTTTTTTCCCTTTGCACTTGTGGTTGACATATGAGGTATTCTGTTATTCTTTTTTTTTTTTCACTTGAATGAAATCATATTTCAGAGATTTTGTCTGTTTTGTCCATGGTGTTCCTCCAATTGTCACAGACTCACCATCTTCCAAATTTCCCAGTGTCAGACTCAATATAGGAGAAGAAAATCTTTCCACTACACCTTCCTAAATTTGTGTCCATGGCATACATATCTATGACATTTACAGGATGTACAATCTCAAGCAGTCAGTGTTAATTTCATTATGGAAACAGTTGTAACTGCTGCTAAAATAAATTTTAAGTGTTAATTTCATAGCAAATTGTTTGTTTGCTTGCATTACCACTGTTAGGTTGCATCACCATGTCCACGAATTGTGAGTAACCAAACCAGTACAAACTTTCCATCTGTTGGTTAAGGATTTGCAAAGTCAGCTGCTATGCAGGCAGATGACAAAACAATCATTTAACTTGTCTTGCCACAGATTCACCATTCACTACTTGGGTAGTGGCCCAAATCTCCAACATTAAGTTTGAAGATAGATTTAATAAGAAGTCACATCAGGATCTTTGACCATGGCATGTCCCTGTGCTTGCCTTTCTCACATTGCCCTCACAAATGTATCATTTGTATCACAAATATACATGCTAATATACAGTTGAATTTTGGGTCATGTGCTAGTCTTCTTCTCCCATGATGGTTTAATGGTTAACAATATGTTGGCTTCATTTTTCTTTTTCCTTTTTTTTTAAAATGTGACTGGTATATGCATTAATTATAATTTGCTTCATTAAATAGCAGAAACATTCAGTTGCAAAATTATTCCAGGGGTTGGAGAGATTTGGAGAGCCTTAAGTTCTTTCCAAGAATAATGTTCGAATTCATCTAAAAATTATTACCTTTTGTTTTTTCAGCAGGGATAAGACAATTAGTTTTATTTTGTGCATCTGTCTGGAAGTTGCCACTGCAGGATTTGCCTTCTCTTTTGTGAGTCTTTTCTCATCTAAAAGTACACCTCTTTTGGATCTTTGAATCCAGCAAGCTTTCTGAGTCCTCTGCACAGATCACCTTGAATGTTCTTTGCTAATTTTGTGGGCTATTGTTCTATCAGTTTCTGGAGATCCTACGTATATGCTCAGTATTACATCCCTGAACACCAAACCTCCAGGTGTTTTTACGTCAGAGTATTGCTGTGATAAATGTGGTCTGACTTAGTCTGAAACTATAGCTTTGAGTGTTGCTTTCCTATACTCCCATTTTCAGTGGACTTCAGCCAGTAAAGCCTGCCATCACCAAGGAAAATCTCTCTCTTTATTCTTCTTCTTCTTTTTTTTTTAAGGTTCCCTGACAGTAAACATCCCTTCATACTTCTTGGATAGAACATAAGGAAGAAAAAGTACGTGTCTTTCTCTCTCTCTCTCAATCTCCCCGTCATCCTTTCCCTGCCCTTCCTTCTCCCAGCTTTTTAATTCCCAGCACAGTTCTCCATTCTCCGTTTTGCAGACTCAGTGCTTAACAGCCATCCAGCTGCTTGCCCTCCTCTTTTTTTTTATCTCTGGCCTTCTATAATTAATGATAAGTCACAATTTTATTTACTTACTCAACAAATCCCTGTTGTTTCTCCTGAATAGCCTAGACAACATTCCAATGGCCCAAAGATCGTGTGCCTATAGCATAGTGTACTGATCTGAGTGCTGGACTATGATCTTGAAGACCAGGGTTCAGTTTCCTGACCAACCATGGAAACCCACTGGGTGACTTTGGGCACATTACATACTATCAGCCTCAGAAAACCCTGTGATAGGTTCACCTTAGTGTTGCTAGAAGTCAGAAATGACTTGAAGGCACAGAACAACAACAACAAGATTTGGAAGACATGCTTATTTTTGAGATAGCTCTACCACACAGACACCAGCTGTCCTCCAATTCCATGGATATGGAGAAGGACTCTACAGATCTGTACAGGATCATATACAGGCATGATAATGGGAATCCACCAAATAAGATGAGAGAATACAAAGGGCGGGTTCCCCAATGGGTACTGATGAAGTTGCTTCTAGGTTCAGAAGGACTAGGACACTGATAGCCAGGTGCAAAAACAGGAGAGGCCTATTGCTTTATGTCCTGCTTGAGGTTTCCCAATAGCATCTGGCTGGCTTCTGTGGAATTCAATAGACCATTTGTCTAATCCACCAGATCTTTTCTTCATTCCTTGTGTGTGAATTAGGTCCTGGTAGATACATTACTCAGCTCTCAGAGGAGGGGTTGTGTTTTAGAACCATTTTGTGTTGATGAGTAAGTAGAAACTGGTTTTAAATAAGAAACATTAATAAAGGAATCAACCTTGGAATCTTATTTCTCATTCACTTAGGCCATAGGACAATGGAAAGAAAGCTGATTATGCAATTGACTCAAGCTGCCAAATACACCATTACTGCTAACTGGCTCTCCAAACTATTATGACAGTTAATAAGTGAATGAGAAATGTCTGCTCTAAAATGGACATTGAGAGTTTAACCTATGCAGATAGTGAGTCATGGAATATGTTTTGGATAGAAGCTGTTGGATGTGAAGTGCTCTGAAAAAAGTCTTTTCCCAGCCTGCCATAAATGGCATGTTTGATATGTGAGGCAAGATGGGATTACAGAACTTTGCACTATAGATAGCTACACTTCAGTTATAGCCCTGGATCTGAACTTGCCCATATCAATTCAACATTGCTCTATTGCCAAATGTGAACTTAATGTAGAATCACAGTCCAGATTCTGTCAGACACTAGAGGGTGTTTGCCATTTAATAATATTAGAAGATATGACAGACACAAGAGTATATCCAAAACTTTTTCTTCACTCCTGCAATACTTCCTGGTGTATGATGCACTCACATTCAAGAAAAGAAATGCATTTGGTTCCCAGCCTTTCCCTGGGTAGTTCAGAAAGGCACTGTAGACTCACAAAAACGAGACGGTGGGATAGGATAGATTAGTAGAGTCACTTACTTAAAGTCACCCACAGATCTTTAAAAACATTCAGGGGATGAGTTTGGGTTTCTCACACTTTTTTTTAATAATCATTTTATTCAAATTCAGATATAAAACAAACAATTATAACTGTCAACTTGTTTGAAATATTTCTGGTCTTCCACACTGATCTAGATTTCATTATCAATATTTCTTAACATGCTTAAAATATTGTACTACATTTTAGTGCTATTATTACTTGTTGATTCCTGCATTTCCATCTCCATATTCCCTCTTCATGATATATATCCTGTAACCCCCTCATAATTTATCTTAAATCATGAATCACAGATTTCCATCTGATGGTACCCAGCAATTACCCATTACAATTTGCCATTCTTTTTGTATCTCTTCATCTGATTTCCCTTTTAATCTCTGAGAGACCATATCAGCATTTTTGTTTTCAATCAGTGTACCCCACCATTGTTCTAATGTGGGTATTTGCTGAATTTTCCATATCTTTGCATATTCAATACGAGCTGTTGTTATCATGTACAGTAATATTCTCCAATACTTCTTTATACCAGTACCTTCTAATATATCAGTCATATTTAACAAATACAATTCTGGTAACTTAGCAAACTGTACTTCCATTAATGCACATATTTTGTTATGTATTTCATTCCAATATTTCTTAGCTTTAGGACATGTCCACCACGTATGATATATCGTACCGACCTCATTCTGACATTTCCAACATTGTCCAGTACCTGTATTATAAATCTTTTTTAATTTATCTGGTGTCATGTACCATCTATGAAATAGCTTGTAATAGTTCTCTTTCAAATTCTGTGCTACTGTAAATCTCTGTGTTTTTTTCCAGCTCTGCTCCCAAGACTCTAATTGTATTGAATGTCCGATATTTTGTGCCCATGAAATCATTGTTGCCTTTACTGTTTCTTCTTGCCTCTCCTGGTGTAGTATTTCTTGATATATTTGGGCAAGTAAATGAGGCGGATTTACGAACAGCCATTTAATTACTCCAGTTTTCTCTTTAAGTTCAATTCCATATGTTTTTATATCCATCTGAAACCTTTCTGCTAACTGTCTATCAGGAAACCAACTTAGTGTTATTCCCTCTTGTTCTAGTTTTTCTCTTGTTTTAATCTTAAAGTTGTTGGACGTTGATCTCTCAATTATATCATCATATCGCAACCATTTATCTGTGTCCGTCCATCTGCCAAAAAAAGCCTCTTGCGGTGAGGCCCAGGTGAGGAGCTGCTGTATGTTTTTAGTTTTATAATCCTCCCAAATTTTCAGAAGCAATTTTCTGATAAAGTGATGTGTGAAGTCTTTATCTATTTTTGCTTTATCATAAAACATATAGGCATGCCACCCCATTCTCAGGTCTGCTCCCTCCAGTGCCAACATTCTCATGTCTTGTAGATCTACCCAGTCTTTTATCCACATAAAAGCCGGAGCCTTATAGTATATTTGAAAGTCTGGTAGTCCCATTCCTCCTCTACTTTTTGAGTCTGTCATAGTATTCCATTTTATCCTAGGTTTTTTCCCTTGCCATATAAACTTAGTTAGTTCTCTCTTCCATTGTACGAAAGGTTTCATGTTCGTTATTATAGGAAGATTTTGGAACAAAAAGTTTATTTTTGGCAAAACATTCGTCTTTATTGCAGCTATCCTCCCCATCATTGACAAACACATGGAGGTCCAACTTTCCAAGTCTTTTGTTATTTCTTTCCATTTTTTTTCATAATTATTTTGAAATAACTCATTGTTTCTTTTAGCTATCCAAATACCTAGATATTTTACCTTTTGTCCTCTACTGAATCCTGTTTTTTGTACTAATTCCATCTCTTCTCTTTCAGTCATATTTTTGGTTAAGAAGACTGTTTTTTCCTCATTAACTTTAAAACCAGAGAATTCTGCATATTCTTGAACTGTAGTAATCAATTTTTCAATACATTTCCCTGGGTCATCCAGTAAGAAGACCAAATCGTCAGCGAAAGCTTTTAACTTGTAATGATATTTCTTAATTTGGACTCCTCTTATTTCTTTATCTTCTCTTATAGCATTGTTAAGTATTTCCATTGTCATGATAAACAGCAGCGGAGACAGGGGACACCCTTGTCTCGTACCTCTATGCAGTTCTATCATTTGTGTTCTTTCATCGTTTATGACCAGTCGAGCTTGTTGTTGGCTGTAAATTGCTTCAATCCATGCAACAAATTTTTCTCCTGCCTGCATCTGTTTAACTGCCGTCTTCATGAATGGCCAGCTGATCATGTCAAAAGCCTTCTCCGCATCTACAAATATCATGGCCATTTTCCGTTCATTATGCTTTTCATAGTATTCGATTACATTTAAGACTGTTCTAATGTTATTTCTCAAAGATCTTTTTGGTAGAAAGCCATTCTGGTCCTCATCAATTACCTCTAACAGCACTTTTTTAAGCCTCGCTGCTAGAATTGAAGCAAAGATCTTGTAGTCTGTATTCAAAAGTGATATTGGTCTATAGTTCTTTACATTGCTCAAATCTCTTCCTTCTTTCAGGATCAGCACAACGTTAGCTTCTTTCCAAGTATCTGATATTCCTTCCTTTATTATTTCATTTATAGTACCTTGCAAAGGTATTGAAATCTCATGTTCCATAATTTTATAATATCTTGCAGTGAAGCCGTCAGGTCCTGGAGCTTTATCATTCTTCAAATTCCTAATAGCCTCAACTACTTCCATCATAGTAATAGATTTGTTCAAGATTGATCTTTGGTCTTCATTAAATCTCATTTTATTCATTTTCTCCAGATATTCTTCCACTTCTTGTATTTTTTTCCCCTTTGAGATCTTACTCATCAGCTTCACGTAGTAATTATAAAAATCTTGTTTTATTCCCTCTTGTTTTATAATTCTTTCTTCTCCCGTTCTAATCTCGGTTATGATATTTCTGCACCTTCTTTTACGCAGCAAACCTGCCAAAAGTTTTGAAGGTTTATTAGCTTGTTCGAAGAAATTACATTTCGTTCTCTTTATCTGTTGCTCTATTTCTTCCAAATTAAGTTGATTTAATTCAGCTTGCTTTACCTTCATCTGTAATCTAATCTGTTTATCCGACGGATTTTGTCCCATCTGTTGTTCAATTTCTTTCATCTTTTCCAAGGGTTTCTCACACTGAAGCTAAGAAAGGACAAATTATATAGCCACACCAGTAGCATATAACAGCAGGGTTGCCAGATCTGAGAGCCTGGCCCAGAATCTCCAGTTTTGTGGGTCATCAAGGATGCAAATTCTCCAGTTTTGTTGGGCTCAGGTCTGAGCAAAAGGGATACAGCCATGTGCAAATGTCCATTTCAGCTTGTACAGCAGCAGCTTGCTACAATTTATGAGCTTTAATGGATTTGTTGCTGCAACTTGGTGGGGTAGGGGGGGAGATTCTATGTGTTTACTTAGCTCCTTCCTTCCCAGTCATTGTGGTAGCAGGGTTCAACCTTGGCTCTGTTCTGCATCTACCTTGCTGCTAATAGCAAGTTTTATTATTATTAGATTCTATCAAGTTGATTTGGACTTATGGTGACCCTATCATCAACAGCCATGCTCAGGTCTTGCAAAGTCAGGTGTGTGGCTTCCTTAATTGAATCCATCCATCTGTAATACAGTCTTCCTCTCTTCCTACCTCTGTCTACCTTGCCAAGCATAATTGCCTTTTCTAGGGAGTCTTGTCTTCTCATGACACATCCAAAGTATGACAATCTCACTTTAGTCATCTTGGTTTCTAGGAAGAATTCAGACTTGATTTGCTCTAGGAGCCATTTATTTGTCTGTTTAGCAGTCCACATTATCCGCAGAACTCTTCTTCAGCCACACATTTCAAATGAGTTCATTTTCTTCCTATCAGCTTTCTTTACTGTTCAGTTTTCACATCCATATGTAGAAGCTGGAAATAAGATGGCATGGACATTCCTAACTTTAGTATCCAATTATATATCTTTGCACTTCAGGATCTTGTCTAGTTCCTTCATAACTGCCCTTCCAAATCCTAGTCATCCTGACTTCTTGACTTCAGTCTCCATTCTTATTAGTGCCTAAGGCAAAGTATGGAAAATCTTGAACTATTTCAATGTCTTCACCATATACTTTAAAGTTATGTAAATCATCTGTGACCATTATTTTTCTTTTTTGTTTGTCTTAATTTTCAACTGTAAACATTTCTTTGCACTTTCTTCCTTGGTTTTCTTCAATATTCATTCCAAGTATTTCCTATTTTATGTTAGTAGTAGTATGTCATTTGCGTATCTTACTGTTGATGTTCCTTCCTCAATTTTCATATCTTCTTCCTTGAATCCACTCTTGCTTTACATATGATATGTTCAGTGTACAAGTTAAACAGATAGGGTGATAAAATGTACCCATGCCTGACCTCCTTGCCAATTGGAAACCTTTCCATTTCTTCACATTCTGTCCTGACAGTAGCCTCTTGTCCTGAGTACAGGTTACACATCAGGACGATTAAATAGTTTGGCACATCCATTTCTTTAAGAGCAATCCATAGTTTTTCATGACCTACACAATCAAAGGCTTTGCCAAAATCTAGAAAGCATAGGTTGATTTTCGTTTGAAATTCTTTGGTGTGTTCCATTATCCAGTGTATAACAGTGCCTCTTCCTTTCCTGAACCCAGCTTTTCTCATTCTCATTTCTTATTCCATATACGGTAAAATTCTTGTTGTAGAATTTCAAGCATCACTTTGTTTGCACTGGAGATTAATGCAATGATACAGTGGTTACTGCAATCCCTGGTGTCCCTTTCTTGTGGATTGGAATGTATATGGAGCATTTTCAATCTGTAGAGCATTGTTTTGTTTTCCATATTTGTTGACAGAACTAGAACTAAAATAGATTCTGTCTCTGTAGGCTGAAGCAGCTCAACTAGTACACCATCTATTCCCAGTGGTTTATTTCTTCCAAATGCCCTGAGTGCAGCTTCTACATCACTTTCAAAAATTGCAGGATGATCTTCAAATGGTTCTTTCTTGAATGAATCCATCATTCATTCATCTCTTTCATACAGTTCTTTAGTGCATTATTTCTGTCATCCTTTTAATTCCAATTTGTCATACAATATGTTCCACCGTTGGTCATAGAGCATCTCCACTTTGATTTAACCTTCCCTTCAATTTCTCAGATCCTGTGGAAGAAGTCTCTTGTTGTGCCTTTTTTGTTGTGATCTTCTATTTCTCTGCATTGATTATTATAGTAGTTTATTCTCTGTTTCTGTGTACAAGTTGCTGAACAGTTGCATTCAGGATTCTGACCCTATTTCTGTCATCTTTTACTGTTGCTTCTTGTCTGTCCTTAAGAGTTGAAGAATTTCATTTGTCATCCTTTGAGGCTTCTCCTTTTTTTGGGAGGGGGGGGCTACAGATAGCATATTTTTGCATTCCTCCCTGACAGTTTCTCTGGATTCAGTCCAGAGTTCTTCTGGCTCCTGGTGAGTTAAGCTTAATAGTGCAAATCTATTTTTTACATTATCTTTAAGTTCTGCAGTCATGTTCTTCGGGTTGTATCTCGGCATTAGGTTTGGTTTAGTGTTCTTCTTTAGCTTTACTCTAATTTTTCATATTAGCAATTCATGTTAATAGAAGCAAGTAGGGTGTTTCCACACTACACTGTTATAGTGCTATTATTCCACTTTCAACATCCTGTGAAGTTCTGGGGATTGTAGTTTACTGAGACCCAAGAGCTCTCTGGCTGAGAACTCTAAAGGCCCCTCCCTAAACTGCAAACTCCAGGATTCCATAGGATGTTGAAAGTGGAAGAAGAACACTATAGCAGTGTAGTGCAGAAATAACCTTAGTTAAATGTTCCTTATCCCATTATACTAAGTAAGTGAGAAGGGATAAGTGCCTTATCTTCATCTGGGAATAGCCTTATCACCTATGATTTCTATCTTACTTTCCAAACCGGAAGATCTGTGTGTGTGTGTGTCTGTGTGAATGACAAACTGTGAGCAACTGTGGTTGGTCCTTAATGCATAACACTTAATGGCATCACCAGGGCTGTACCTGGGCCCTAGGTTGTGGCTGTTACAGGCTGTGCTTATTTGGTGTTATGATTGCAGAGTTTAAATCCTTGAAGCTGGAATGCTTCTGTGTTAGACAGCAGTATGCTGTGCGTATAGACATATGCTTATTTCAACTCTGTAGCCAACTTAACGGTAAACAGTAAAATAAGGGAAGAATGGGAGAAATTCTCTTTCAGAGGATGTAAAAAATGCCCAGCTTATAACAAATGTGACTATAAAGGTTACTAGTACTGGATAGCTGATGCAATCAGAAGGAATGCAGCCAAGAACCACTTACCTCTGGGTGTTGGGTCACAGGGTAAAAACTAGCAGAGAACTTTGGCCTGATTGGAGGAGAATGTTTATATTAGTAAAGACCGGTGAAGATCTTTAATCTGATTGGCTGAATAGAGGCTAGGGAGGATATGAAAAATGAAGTTTTAGGGGGGCAGTAAAGTACCAGATTTTACTCTCAGTAAAGCTGATCCACCTCTTGGCTGCTGCTACACAGAATGATAGCTGATAACCAGAATTCCTACAACTGGTAAATTGTATTCTTTTTTTTTCTTTTTTTCTTTTCTTTTCTTTTCTTTTTTTTTTTTTGTGCCATTCATACAAAACCCTGAAAAATGCTGCTGTAGAAATAGTTGTAAATATACAGTCTTGGAGAGGGATTGTAGCATTATGTCATAGTTCTAAAGAGGTAAAGGTCTTGATATATGAAATGTGCCTAGACTGTATAAGGTATATGTAAGCTGTGCCACTGAGGAATGAGTGTTTATCTGTGTTATCTGTGCTACAAGAATAAATATTAGTTATAAAGCTGCATCTCATTCTTCTCCTATATTTCTTGATAAACTGAGGGTTAAGAAATATTTAACAGGCATATGGATGTTTATTTAACTATGAGATAAAACTAACTTTCCATCCTTGGGAGCCCAGGTGACCAATACAGCAAATTCTAGAAAATCCAATCAAACACAGATCAACAAGTATAAGGCAAAGAATCTTCAGTCTTCTAACGAAAGGGAGTGAAGGAACCATGCCTGTCTCGTGGCCTGAAAACTTCAGGGCCTGGGATGATGCTGAACTGGCAACCCCATTTAACAGCCATATTGCCATACTGTAGAGAGATGGGCACTTGTACACCTACTTTACAGCTACTATAAAAAGAACTGTCAACACCATATCTGTAGAAACTAATTAGATAGCTACACTGAAAGGTACATTTCTACAGAATGAGAGAGTATAGTGAGCGTTCTTAAAGGCTGGATTTTGATTAATTTGTTCCAATATCATATTTTGTTGAAGTCACAGATATATCAAAACTATTGCCTTCAGTAGCCAGAATTCATGACCATCCAAATTCATAGTGTTTCCTATCCAGTCTAACTGGACCTGTTTGCTGTTGCTGTGTACCTTCAAGTAATTTTCATCTTAGTGGACAAGCAAGGGCGGGGCAGAGAGGGCGGTCGGCCCACGTCGGCACTTTTTTGGGGGGGCCACCCCCAGGTTCAGTGTAAGCCTAAACCTGGAACACTGTCCCATTCTTTGTTCCTCACCCCATAAGTGTAGTGAGAGTGGAAACTCCTAAGGGTATGAAAAGGTTGCCAAGCACAAACGGCTGGCAACATCCTTGGGAGTTTCCTCCCTGCTGTGTGGGATCTCTCTCTGACAGGAAAGCTTTGGGAAGAAAGAGGTGTCGGGAGCGTGGCAGCAGGGCAGCTGAAGAAGGCAGGGAAGCAAAGGGAGAGAAGACATCTGAGCTTGCGGGACAGCAAGGCAAGCTCAGACAACGGAGGCAGAAGAGGACTGCACGCAGAGTCAAAATCAAGATGAGACAGGCACCTCCGTGCTATATCTTAAGCTGAAGGCAGAAAGCGAGCAGGAAAGCTGCTTCACCTCAGAGACCACTTCCTGCAAAGCCCAGTACAAAACTGTGATTTACTTTTCTCTGCACCGTGGACTCAGTTTTTCCCCCCAGCCCTTCCCCTCCCTCTCTGCCTTTCCTCCTGCCCTTTGCTCACTTCCTAATAGTTTGACTCTGAATACCATCCCAGTATAAAATCTTGCCATACTGTCTATAGAACAGCAAGTGAGTGATGAAATAGACTTCAACAATGCCATTGACTATTTTGTTAAAAGAGAAGCAAGAAAAATAACATTTTAGAATGCTGGAATTAAAATTTTACTTCAAAAATAAACATAGTGTTTTAATTTATTTCCCTATACATTGTTTTGACTTTTTGTGGTATTTTTGGTGTGTATTGAGGGGATGGCAAAGTCAGGTACCACTCTGGGTGGCAAAAGCTCTAGCTATGCCACTGTTTCATCTTATGGCACTCCTAAGGCAAACTTATCATGAGATTTTCTTGGCAAGATTTGTCCAGAGGGGGTTTGCCATTGCCTTTCTCTGAGCCTGAGACAGTGTGGCTAGCCCAAAGTCACCCAGTGGGTTTCCATGGCTGAGTGGGGACTTGAATTCTGCTTTCCCATAACCCTAGTTTAGCTCTCAAAACACAACATCATGCTGATTCTCTGTTCAGCCCTAGGCTTAGGTAAAAACCAAAGCCATTTGTCTCAATGTTTTTGGATACTTTGCAAGACAGCATTTTAATAGCATTCATTTATATTCCAGGAATCATGCTTTTCATGGATATTGCCTTCATGTGAGTATGAGCCTTCCTTCCCACCTCTCCCTTGTGGTTCTTGGTGCCAACTCAGATGAGCTCTGGTGGTCTTAGCCTTCTTGAGCAGCCTTTTGCAGGTAGTTGGGTGGCTCTAATCATGCTTGTTTCTGATTCTGTCGGATTCTACCATTCTACCACAAAAGCCCATCATACATTGAAGTTTTCTCTTTGCTATGAAGTACTGTTCTCTGGTTGTGTTTGTTTGTGGTTGCATTTGTTACCTGTGGGTTCATCAGTATCTTTTTATAAACAGAAGATGATCAGTGTCAACTATTCCTTTTTGGGACCGTCTCAGACAGTTGCAAGTTATACAGATGGACATGAAGGGGAAATTGGGATTCCGGTATCCAAATAGGTTTGAGCCCCTCAAAAATGTTAATAGAAGACATATGAGCATGGCAAAGGAGATGGGGATTTGGACGCTGAAAAACACCACGCTCCTACTAGTGCTTTCAGAAACACACATGAAACAGATTTTCTCAAGAGTTTTGTAACATAAGACAGGAGTCCCAGCTGGGCTCTGAAGCTGGCTTGAAACCACATGGTGAGAACTCAGAAGAATAAGCCTGCATAGACCTGGAGAAAAGAATAAAGTCCACTTACGTCAAACTCCTGCAATAAATAATCCTGAAGCTGTTCTCCTGTAGACTTTCATCACTTCACTGTAACTCTCAAGAGAACATTTCTTGTACAACAATAATTTAAAGTTGTCGCCTAGGCTTCCCATGCCAGGGCATTGAATTAGTCTCACGGATGACAAATGGTGTCTATCATTTCAAGCTGGCAGACACTTGTTTCCCTCAAAATGGAGACTGAGGACAAACAATATTGTTTATACATCATCCCAAAGTAATGACACAATCAGGGACACAGCTTGGAATGCAGTGTGAACTGAAACTGTCAACTATTTCCAGCGAGAAGGGATCTTGTAGCACCTTTGACAGTGTTGAGACAAAGAAGCTGGCAGCATGAGCTTTCGTAGATTTAGGTCTGCTTCATCAGATTTCTCTCAGTTACTCTTGAAGGTGCTACCAGATCTTTTTGCAGACTGATCCAGACCAACACAGATATGTCTTTGGATATTTCCAATGAACTAAGTCTACAAGTATCCCTTTTTTCTTCATGTTTCAGCTTTTAAAAAGAGGGAATCAAAGAAATATCTAATTATTCTGTGTTTCCATTATACGTGTGTGTGAGAGGGGGAATCTTGCACTCTCCAGTGTTCGTGTAGAAAACACAACAATAATTGATCCCACAGCAGTACTTAAATGACTTATTTCCCTGTGGGAAGTGGCAAGACTATCTAGTTCACTCTCAGGGTTGATGAATGAGATGGAAATGTACTGTAAGGTCACCCAGCCATCTTTTTTTTCTCCTGATAAACATAGAATGGCTCTCTCCACAGTTTATTAAGACTTATATTTGTGCCTGAGTACCATTTCACTGGCAGAATCTACAACCTAGACTATGGCCCTTTTCACATGTGGGGGGGGGGAACGGGCAAAAACATGCTAAAACGGAGCTTACCCGCAGCCGGGTAAGTCCGTCACCACGCGGAGCAGCGCGAGCTCGCTGCTGCACAGTCCTCTGGCGTCCCAGATGGCAGCTTCCGGTTGGTGAAGGCTCTCCACCAACCGGAGAAGCTCACCAGCCGGAAGCCCACCCCCGGCAGATCTGCAGGCACGCACTTGCACGATCCTGCAAATATACTTTGGAGCCGGGTGACAGAGCGGCACGGGGCCGCGTGCTCCGCGCTTTTTAAAAACCTCGAAAAAGAGGTTTTTAAAAAACACGCAGCCCAGCTAGTTCCGGCTGCTCCTGAGTGGATTCTGGTGTGGAACTACAAACAGTAGTCCAGGCCAGTCCACTCTACGGTGTAGGACCTCAGTGACAGGTCGCTCTGCACCGTTTCAGAAGCCCAGTATGGAAATGGCCTATGAGTAGTTAGTTAACAAATCAATAGAGATCTTTCCAGTCTGGGCAGCTGCTGCGTGGTAAACATACTTCATGATCAAAACTTAAGATACACAAAAACAGAAAAGGATAGTGTTGATCTTGTGAAAAGGCAAAAACCTACAGTTTTCCGTTATCAAATTGCAGAAGACATGAGGCCCTTTCAGACGATTCTTTGTCCCTGAGGAGGAATGCTAACCCCTATTTTAAGCACAGGACTCCATTTTCTCTATTTTTCAGACTTTGAAAAGGGAATAAATGTATAAATATAATGTGAAGCAATTCAGAGAATGTTAAACACATGCAACTTCCATGAAAATCAGTGGCACATATATTACGCATATATGCTAACATGTACGATTGTTCTCTTGGGCAATTCTTTTGTCTCCCTTTTCTTTTACAATACAAATACATAAAGGGGCCCTTTTGATTGTCATTCCTTAGCAATAAAGCTCTGTCCCTCAGAAATTTGATTGAGGAGGGTCTTTCTTCAACTTTTTCTTGAAGTTAGGCAAAGCCTTTCTGAGTTGGGTAACAACACTCTATGGCAAGGAGCGACCAGGACAGAAACACAGAAAGTTTTCAGTAGCTAAGCTTTAAAACAAAAGAAACAATAAGCCTCCAAAAATGAAATGGCTATCTGTGTGACCCGTTGGTTAGTAAAGGAGGGATGCTGGAGAAGAAAACAATGACATCATGTGCTGGTGTGGTACTTGCCAGTATTGTAAGCTTATAAGAGGATTAGAGAGTCCAGGGTGATCCACTGAACCTCAGGGTTGATTGGAGATGTGAATACAAGTCTCCTCTCTTACTCCTTCAGTGTGTGTGTGTATATATACATATGCACATACACACATAGCTGCCTATGCATCAACAAGCTACCTGGATTTTCAGATTCTTTTAGGGGTGTGGACTCTTATGATAAGCTCCTGTCCTTCATTTCAATTGAAAAGAAATACTCAATGTTGATGTGAAAATCTACAGGGCATAATTCAGTATACAGTTAGGCATGCTCAAATCCCTTGATTTAAATGGAATTAAACTTACTTAAGTGTGCTGGACTGTGGCCATACAACACATCCATGTGGAAAACACATCTCTTCATTAATTACGGTAACAGGCCCCCTTTCAAGACATATTCTCTCTCACTGCACACTCAAATACACCCTTGTGATCCAGCCATTTCCTGTCTTGGGGAGAAACAAGGATGTCATTAGCAATTAAGCTATGAAGTAAAATCAATCTAACTCATATCCTCAGCAGCCACCAAAACTGAATTATTGTTTTAAAGGTAAAAGTCAGGGGAAGTGTAATTTCTACACAACCCTCGTGCATGCATTTTGGCACCAGTTTCTGGATGTTCTTTTCCTCCTGTTAATAGAACATTCATTTATGTGACTTCGAAGATTCTTTTACCAGGAGCCTTATTGCTAAGAAAGTGTTTGTAGTTATGAGACTAAACCCACCTTTGATTTATGTTTGCTTTTATTGGCCTAACACATGTGCATGCTCCAGTGATGGAAAATTCATGTGAATAAAACTCCAGATATGGCTGTCTCACTACTTCTGTGCTTTGAGTGTCACCCTAAGGAATGCACTGATTCTACATTTGCCAGCCAATTGAGTTGAATCCTCATTGACGGGCCGTAGTTGGCATAATCCTTCATTGCATTGAGCTTCCCTTCTAAACCAGAAAGATAAAGTCAACATATTTCAGTAAAACAGTAAAATCCAATGAACAACTGTGTCACCAAAGTATCAGTCATGATGATTTAGGGCCAACTCTCAGGATGGAAAGATCGGGTTAGTTGGCACACATATCACTTCATCTATATTTATTTACACATCTGCTCTGTCCTATTTGTTGTTTCTGTACCAATCTGCATATTTTAAAAAAAATTGCAAGAAATTGCATCATGACAAACACTTTTTAAATAAAAGTATACTTTTCTATATTTTAACCTAAAACATAAGATTTTATACACTTTCCAGTCATGTTTGAGCATTCACAGATTTAATTATTCAAGAGTTATTATATTTCATTTATTTATTTAAAAAATTCTTACTGTATTTCTCCTGCCACAGGAAAAAATGTTCTCTTTAGGAATCTTTAGTTCCTCCAGCACAACTCAGTGGTCCATTTCCAGTGGAAGTGAACCACTGAGTCACACTGAAGGACCTAGATATTCTTAGAGAAGTGTTCTCAGGGTTTTTTTAAAAAAAATAGCATTCACAATTTTTATTTTTATTCATGGTTTTTCCACTTTTGCAGTGAGTCTTGCACCCCAACCACCATAAAAGTGGAGGGCTGACTGTAGTAAAGCAAACATTTTGTGTGCTTTTTAACCCAAAAGGTGGATTTTTGTATGCGTTCGGATACATTTTGAGACAAAAGTGAAATCACAACATTTGATGAGCAAGCTGAAGGGCAACTACATTCCAATCTATGCATTACTTCAAGAAATACAAATCATGTCAATTCATATTAAAATAAAGATTTAATGAAATCCTCAAACCTCTGTAGCAGGACTCTGTTATAGTAAATGTGGTACTTGGTAAAATATGTGCCTTTTAAAAACTTTAAATAGCCATCAGTGGAAGTATATTGAGGGGCTGGGATCATGGCATAAGCCTTCCTTCCTGTTCCATCTATTCAACATACCTCACCTAAAGCCTTCCACATATACCTGAAAGATCTGCATCTGACCTTCAAGTAGTATCTTCTAGGGGGTCATGCATGAGGGAAGGGTAAGATTTCCAATGAAAAATAACATGGTCCTGATCCTACTTACCTACACACACACACACACACACACACACCAGACAAAAGGCATCCCAGGCACTTTGTCAATGTCATACATGATACTGTATCTTCTAAGCAGAATGTGGAAAACTATGTTTTTATAATAAATTAATTATGTAACTTTTCACAAAGTCCTCCCTCACAAAGTAGTTCTTTACCATTAACATGGCAATCGAATTTTAGTTAACTCAGTATATTACTTGCTACATTTTTCACTACTTTTTTTGCATGGAAGCCTCTTAGGTTTGATAAATGAATGCTGTTAAACTTGCAGGAAAAAGTCCTGTTCAAAGTAACAGTTAAAATGCCTGTTAATAGTAACTAAAGTAACTATGTATTACACACTAAACTATCAAAATATCATTGTCCTCGCTTGTGTTAATTTTATAATATCACTTCCTTATAATTTTGTTGTCTCCTTGTTATAACCAGCTAGCCTTGCCCCACCCCTAGTAATAAGTTTTCTTGCTGTTATTGCTGTGTGCCTTCAAGTCACTTCTGATTTATGGCTACCCTAAGGCAAACCTACGGCTAACTGTGTTACTGGTAACTTGAGATGTTCAAACTTAGGTTCTAGGAACAGAAGTATTATTAACAGGCAGCACAGCTGAATGAAGATCATCTGCTTCTCAAGCATTTCAACAACAGTGCCATGGTGATTCCAGGACATAGATTCCAGGACAAAAGATCTCCCTACACCCCCAAATGCAAAAATGGCACTACCTAGATTCATTTCCAGTCCTGAGTCCCACACTCAGTCCCTTTCCAGACGTGGGGGGAGGGGAACGACGGAACACACTACTCACCGGATTTTAACTTCGGGTGAGTCCGTCGCGACGAGGAGGAGTGCGTGCTCGTCGCTCCGCACTCCTCCGGCGTCCTAAATGGCGGTTTCCGGTTGGTGGAAGCTCTCCACCAACCGGAGAAGCTCGCCAGCCGGAAGCCCACCCCCGGCAGATCTGCAGGCACGTACTTGCACACGCCTGCAAATCTGCTCCGGAGCCGGGCGACAGAGCGGCACGGGGTTGCGCACTCTGTGCTTAAAAAGAGGTTTTTAAAAAACGCGCCGCGTGACCAGTTCCGGTCTCTCCGGAGTGGACTGAGGTATGGAACTACAAAAAGCAGTCCGCCCCAGTCCACTCTACTGTGCAGAAGACCTCCGCTGGAGGTCGCTCTGCACCGTTTTAATAGCCCGGTGCGGAAAAGGCCTCAGTGTGGTGCAGTAGTGAGAAAGTTCTGGTCATGTGTTCTGAGCAGGGCAATGAGAACAGGGGAGAATCTCAAATGAAATGAGGGAGAACGTGTGTGGGTTTCACTTTCTCCAGTATTTGAAATTTCAAAACCTCAACTTTTTTTCTAACTCCTGTACAAAGAAATGCAAATTTTGGTGAATTTTGCTCAAAACAGTAGATACTGATGTCTTTGATGTTAATGAGGTGGCAAATCCACTTCGGGCTTTAGTTCACATTTGGTTGTAGCTATCCAAGTTGCTGAAGAAATTTGAAGGGGGTAATTCAGCACTTGAGACAGTTCCTTTAGAGTTCAGGCTAAAATTCAGACTCGTGTGTTCTGTAGGTGCAACTATTCCTGGCATGGAGAGGACAATGTTGTATCTGCTTGATGCATTAAAAGATGAGAAGCATCTTAGGGGGGAAAAATGATTTTAGCCATAAGTCAGTACCAACATGGCTGAATGCACAGAGATTCAAACCCCAGACACTTAAGACCTAAGCACTCAAAGCCTAAATTAATGGGGAGAAAATGCAGAAGGGGCAGGGGCTATTTTTACCTATATCTACCTCCTAGCAGGCCACCCCATCATGCTCTGGCACACTGGAAGTAATGTCACATCATTTCTGGATGCCACTTTGAATAATTTTTGGTTGGTTTTCTTTTCAGGGGGTGGAGGAGCTTTAAGAGTTAAAGTAAAGTGCTGCATTTGCCAACAGTTTTGGGTGGATTTAGTCAGTTTTCAGGCAAACTTTGACAACCACCCACAATGGCATGATTTTATTTTTAAAAGAATAAAGTATGGGGGCTTTAGGGGCCACACTTTGCCTACCTCTGGAGTCAGTGGATAAATTTGTCAGATTTTTAAATTCTCTAATTCTTTCTATGTGTAATATGAAGAGTTTAGTAAATTATGGTAAATTCTTATTGATAATGAACTGAAAAAAAAACAACATACCCATCCCTGTTCAGATGAAGAATAAACCTGTGTCTCAGCAGTTATGAATGGAGCCATTACCTCTGCTGGATGCTGGATATGGAATTTCACTGACCCATTTTTGGACATGTAGAATCCAATACTAAAACTCAATTTATTTCCAGAAGCCAATTACTAATGACAGCTTGTGCTACCAGGATCAAAGCCATATATCAAACCTGTAGTCTTAGAACTGTTCCACTCAATCATGGATTATCATACCATGTTCTCATCTGATCTCAGACATTAAACAAAATCAGGTCATTTTTGGATGAGAGACTGCCTAGGAATGCTGGGTGCTACAAATTCATTGGAATACTCTGTAGATTATTGCCGACTGGTCGCCTTCTTATCGCCTTCATTGCTTGGGGCGGTTGAGGTCATCTGAATCATTTAGCATGAATCTGCAAGCATCTCCATCACCATCCAACCAATTTATCTCATGTGTGAATTGATACCTAAAGGAGCCTGTTTCTTTCCAGCACATCCTATTGAAAAATCCTCCTCTGTTTAATCTCTCCTGATGAAGGGCAGCAAATTCTTGCCTGATTACATACATTGACATAGTAGTTCTGGTTTATACATTACATGGTGAGTGCATGACGTTCTCTCCATTTCTCTTGGTATGGAAGATAGTCCTTCTGGCTTCAGACATCATTGCATCACACCAATTAACTCAAGAGGAGACACTTGCACATCTGATTGCTCTCAGAGAACATATTTTTTTCCACTCCCTTACTTTTTGCTGATCTCACTTTTCCAGCTGATCAACCCTATGGGGAGAAAGTCTTCACTAATGGGATGCTGTGAGACAAATTGAGTTACCTTTGATACTTTCATCTGTCTCACTATTAGCATAATTCAATCCTGGAAACAAATGGTAATTCAAGCAAATGCTGCAGCAGATGGATGATGTCAGTCCAAGAAATGGAAAAAAAATACTCTTTTAATATGATACTGAATGTTTCTCTCTGTCTTATATTAGGTGGTCACTGCAGGCATACACTTTTTCAGGATTCATTTCTCAAAATCTCACATATTGGTTCTGGGGCAGTCCTAAGCATTAATATTCATACTGTTTCATTCAAAAATAGCTATGCAAATACTATGGTGTGTATGAATATTTCTCTAAATTTCCCTAAGCAGTCTAAAGTGCACCTGGTTTGTACCTTCCCCTCTATTTCTAGCATCCAGGGTATTAATTCCATTACTTATACAGCCAGAAAGGCATCACTCATGTGCAGGTAGAGGCAGCTGGAAGATCGGTGGGATGATGAATTTGTTCCATGCTTTAGTCTGAACTTTAACACAATTATTTAAAGTTCTGAACCTACTTGGAGGTTACAGTCCAGCACTTTGTATAGCTTGTAGTCTGGACTACAACATGGAACAAATTCACTACCCCACAATCACAGAAGTCACTAGCCACCACTGTATACAATAGGAAGGCATCGTTATCACCAGGCTTGCGAGAATGTCAAGATTTGCAGAAGTACAACTTTAAAAAAAACACCCTAAGGATAAAACTAAGTGTGGACTCCCTATTCCTCTCCAAAAAAAACAGAAAAAGCAAACAAACCTGATACTTAGTGCTTAGCAGCCATGGAGAAAAAGGAAGAAGAAATTAATGTGCTGCCTGAAACCCAGAAGAACTTGGAGGTCTCACTTGTCCTTCCGAAGGCAGACTGCTTGCACCTTCACAGTAGTGTACAGAGGGAATAATTAACTCCTGAAGGTCTGGAGGGAGGGTTCTCCTGATGTCAGTGGTAGATGCAATGCCAAGCATTTTGCTCCCTGAACCAGGACCAAAATGACACCCAGGGTCAGTAGAGTTAGGACAGAGAAAAACATGTGGCATCCCCCTTCCAAAAAAAGAAAAAAGCCACAAATCTACATAAAATTCACATATGATAAATTATAGGTGAAAAAATCTAAAATGTTCATCATAATTTAAACGGAAATACATTCCATCTCACCATTGTGAGAATCCTATCTCCCTCCCAGTTTGTTGTCTAAGTTCTTAGCCAGGTCTTATTCTCTTGCTCTACTACTCAACCGACTTTCACAATTATATTTACAGCCCTTGATATTGCACATGTTTACCCTGAGTAGTCTCATTACTTTCCACGAACTTTGTTCCCAAATAGGTATGTGTAAAACATCCAGTAGGCTAGCACCGGCTAAGGACCAGCTGGGATAGAAACAGGGAGTGAAGTGGGAGTCTGGGAGAGCAATGCTACTAGATGTGCCTCCGTTTTGTATATATTACCAGCCCAAGTTTTCTTTGGCTTTTCCTGAGCACTGGTTCTGTCTCACTTTTCCTCCTTTTCTCCCTGTATTTGGTTGGAGTCTTTTTTTTTCTCTTGCTACCAGGGAAAATGCCATCAAAAGGGAACAAGTCAGGAGTCCTAAACTAGTTGTTTTATACCATATTTCAAGATAGTGTTACCCAGAGCTTGGACAAGCCACTTCTGGGGCTACAGTTTGCAGAATAACCCAATCAGCATAGACACTAGTAGGAGATTCTGGAAGCTGTAGACCAAAAAGTGAGATCAGTCAGGCAGCCTTAAAATACTGGGGGGCTGTTCTTTTCAAGGCTGTTCTTTGGGATGTAGCAGTGTGTTTTTACTTCTCTTTCCACTTTTCTCAGAATTGCATCTCTTTAAAGCTAGAATAATGGTCAAGAAGTAGACCAGTGTGGTAATCCTGTCCTGTCCTTCATAAATCATTTCATCTTCACCAGTCATTTTACATTTGGCCTTGGAGCTCATTGGGAAGATTTGCATGACAAAAATGTTAAGGTTGAAGTGTAATATTTTGTCCATCACATAAAGGACACAGGATTGTGTTATTATTTTAATTCCATTCATCCAACATGTGTATCATAAAGACATGGTATTTCTACGGAAATCGTAGCAGTAAATTGTGGAAGGCTATGACAGAAGGCTGGCTCTGTTAAATATTTTGCTAAACCATTGGATGGAACCTTGTCCAACACACAGTATCATATCATATTGTTTGTGCATTTTCTTCAGATATTCCATGGCTGCAGAGGGTTTGTGTCTCACTGACCTTAACAAAATCTGGTTTGTTTTACTGTGTACAAATATCCAAGGATTAAGTCTAAAAGTCAAGATAAAGCACATTACAATTTATTGCATCATTTAATAGTGCCCTATTGAGGTCATACAGAATTTTCTCTAGAAAAAATGGGTGCTCTTGACTGTGTGACAGCACTGACAGTCACAACTAGAAATAGGAATCTACACAGAGCTAGATTTCTGCTCCTATAGGACTATTATTTTAATATAAGTGTACAAAACACCATCTCTGTACTTGACACTTTAAAGCAAGGATGGGCAAAGTGCATCTCTTCAGATGTTGATGGGTTGCAAATCTCAGCATTCCTCACCACTGGCCATGTTGCCCAGGGCTGTTAGAAATGCAATCCAATAACTTCTGAAGTGCAGCACCTTTTCAACACCTTTAAAGTTACAGAAACAAAGACAGCACAGATGTCTTCCTTAAGTTTATGCATCCCATTGAGTGATCTTGGATTAAGGTTTTCAAGAACAACCCCAGCTCACAAGTTATCAGATCTGCTTCATTTGTAGCTATTAGAGGAACCACTTAGTGGCTTGCACCCACGTAGGGTCCCATTTCCTGCCATACTATGGAGTGCCTTCCAGATGGCAGGCTTCTAGGGAGGTGGTTCATAAGCCAACAGGTGACTTGCCTGATGCTTTTGTCCGTTCTTTATGCTGAGCTACGGTTCTTCAGCTGTAACCAATAAAATACATACAAATACATGCAAGATGTGCAATCAAGTCAAAGATCAGTATATACATGTATGGAACACATTCCATATGTAAGGACAGGTAAATTAATATTTATATCACTAACTGGAAATATACTTCAAGCAATTTAACCATCCTCAGCACTAAGAAGTCAAATTCTAAGGCAACAATTAGAATTCCATAAGGATGGCACACAGAACACACTTGAGATTCAGCTGTTCAACCTGTGGTACAGCACTCGAAAGGGTCTCGTGCAAGGTTCAATTTTTCCGATAGCCCTCACCAGTTGTTTCGATGTTTGCTTGGTGCTTAACAGAATTATGCACCTATTAGATCTATATTAAATGAACTGCAGTGAATGCCTAGTAGCTATCAAGGCACATTCAGTGTTTTATTGTTGTCACACAAAGCCCTAAAAAAGATCCTTGAATATGACTCACTAGTTATTACGGAGTCACTACATTTTTACTATAGTGAATATATATATTATATTGTGTGTGTGTATATATACATATACATAGATACATACACACACACACTATAGTGTGTATAGTGTATATATACTATAGTTTTATTGTTGTCAGACAAAGCCCGCCCACAATGGCGCTGCCATTCCATGGTGGTGGGATTTCATGCTCCTGTGAGGCAAGAAACTATGCTAATGGTAGCAGTGCTGCTAATAGGGCCTCCCATGTCCAACAGGCTTTTACTGAGGAGCCAGACTAAATATGCCAAACAGCTACCGGGCAGCAGCAATAGTGTATGTGTGTGGCAGGGTGACACTGACAAAGGATGTCTCAAGAGACAGTGGGAGTGGCACCACAGTAAGGCGCAGAAGAAGGCAATGGCAAACCACTCCTGAAACCTTCTACCTTGAAAACTCTATGATGAGACAATCCGAAATGAAACAAGAGATAGCACCAGACAATGAAACACCCAGGGAAGAGCACTTCTGGCCAGGACAATGGACTGGCACTTTTCACTGGCTCTCTGCAGCTAGGAGAGCTTGTTTATTCCACAAGACTGGGATTTATATAAAAAGTCCAGAAGATAATGTGCTTAAATGGAAATAACAAAGGACTTAAGAGCATGCATTCATTTATGTGACTAAACTGAATTTTAGTAAAGAAAAATTACATGGTGGGAAGGTTAAGGCACTATCTCTTTGAAGCTGATAAGACTTTAATCTAGTGATGGTGAAATAACAGCTCAACTGCTAACTGTTTGAATGCTGGATTGAAGAAAGATTGAAAAAAGGTGGCAATTCTCTAAATTTTTTACAAGATTTTTTGCTCCAGATCAAGAACTCCCAAATATGATGAAGAGGTTGTGGCAGCATTTGAAATAAGATCTGAAACTGGAGATCATTGGATTTAAAACAGAACTATTGGGGAAAGAAATGCGGGGGGGGGATGGGGGCTAATCTAGAAATGATAGATAAAACTTTATGGATATACAAATTCAAGCTATTTAATGGAGGGATTAGCCTTCAAAACTGAGCAGAAGAGAATCCAAGTGTTACTGGATTGTAAAATGGGAATTACAATGCAAGGGGGGTAGAAGGGGGAGGCTAATCTGGAATTGCTGTCTAAGGATTGTACACTGACAGAAAAACAAACCCATGATAGGAGGAAAACTGACTCATTTGGAATGTGGTGCTGCAGCAGAGTTTTGTGGATACTCTGAACTGCCAAAAATACAAATAAATTGATCCTAGAGCAAGTCCAGCCTGAATTCTTCCTAGAAGCCAAGAAGATTGTTGTACTTTGGACATATCATGAGAAGACATGACTCATTAGAAAAGACAGTAAGACTTGGTAAAGTACAAAGCAGTAAGAGGAAGACCATATTACAAGTGGATAGACTCAATCAGGGAAGTCATAGCCCTGAGTCTGCAAGACCTGAGCATGGCTATCGGTCATTTTGTGAGCAACAGAATGCTATCAAGCAGTATCACAAAAAACAGCCTTCTTTCTTATTCTTTTCTTTCTTTCTTTCTTTCCTTCCTTCCTCCCTCCCTTCAGCCTACCTGCATATCTTATGTATCACCTTCTTCTTTATCTTTTCTTTATTTCCCCTTTCTTGCATTTACACTTTTTTTAAAAAAAAACACCTCTTTTTATATAAGAATGTTTTTGTTTTTGTTTTTTGTTTTAGTAGTATACACTCTGGGAGTTGTGTGTGATTCAAGAGGAAAAAACTGTGGCAAGTTTTTGTTCACAAAATGTATTTCTTCACACAGGTTTTTCCTGATTTGTAATTAATGCCAATGCTGTACTTCATTGTTTTATTTGTTTCTATAAGCTGTTAGCTGGTTATTTTGTCTTATTGTCTTATGTGTATTTTAATTCTTATTTTTATAAGTATTTATGGTATCTTATCTTATCTAATTTTAACTATTTTTACTACTAATTTTTAAGTTCTGTACCTTGTTTTAACTCATGTATGAGATGCTTTTGAGTCCATTTGGCAGGAAGTCAGGAAATTATTATTATTATTATTATTACTATTATCACTATCATTATTATTAAACATATATTGGAAATGATACTCATAATATATAAAATATTTTACACGATTTAGACAGGTTTCAGGATTCAATATCTCTTGGCACAGAATTTTGATTGCCTCGGTGCAGCATTTTATTTATTTTACTGGGAAATAAACCAAGCCTTCTCTAATATGCTGTATGTAGCTCAGAGTCAGTCTAAATAAATATTATAATAATGGAACACTGTGTATCCAAATGTATCTGTGAACCTCCACTTTCATATCTTTCTATAAGGAACCATTTTGTTCTCCATTTCTGTTTGAATAATGCTGTTATAAAAAGTAATTCATGACTTCTTTGCTTGCCCAGACCACCTCTGTTTCTGCCAAATAGGGACCTTTCACGTTCCATAAGAGTTTAAAAAAGCAAGCTATGAAATTGATTTACATGTAAGTCAATGTTACGATATGGATTTTGGCCACGAATCCTGGCTGACCTGAAGTAACTATAAGCCCCTGTGGACTCTTTCTTTTTTAAAAAAATTAATAAATAAGTTAACATCACCTACTTATTGAGAGGTTATCATGTACAATATGCAATGTACAGTGCAGTTATTATTATGATTTGCCAGTAGTGCAATAAATCTGCAGAGACACAGTGAAACAGTTGGAAGTCCTTATTTCAATGAGGAGGGGGCCAAGAGTTTGCTGTGTAGATGTGGAAAAAGCTTTGCAGAATTTAAAAAAAAAAACAGAAAAGTGGATTTAAAATGCAGCTCAAAAGTAATCACAAAAAAGAGCAGTACTAACACAAGCAGCTGTCTCACAAGTTACTTTTTTCTCCAATAATGGAACATCAGTAAATTTTCATTTCTCTGTTAGCAGCATTGTCCATGAAATGGCACCATACTTTTACTGATTTACTAGGAACAGATGAATCACTTTCTCTCACCTTCATTTTTTTAAAACAAAATCTAAAATTCTTTCCAGCACATTTAAGATAAAATTTGTGAATTCTTCTAAGTTCTTATTTTCAAAACTCAAATTAAATTCCCACCCATCCCTGCTAGCTTCATAACATTAATGTCTTTGGCAATTTTCTCATAATCACTTGACATACAGAAAACTATCCTTTCAGAGTTGGTGAATTGTTGCCCTCGGACACATGGACACCTAGTCCTCTTTCCTTGATGCTATTTCCAATAACTAAACCACACAAAGTAACATATGATATCTGTGATTCTCTCTCATTTTTAAAAAAATTCAGTTCAAGTAGCAAAAGTTTGTCAGAGTTCCTTTGACAACAGTATCAGGGAGAGTATCCCATAGCAGTCCTAGGCTAGTCTCTTTTGACTTATGTTCTTCGAAGTTAGGTAGATTTGTAACTGGTTGATGGGATCAAACCCAGAGAGTTCTCACAGAAGGCTGCTTTTCATCCTGGATAGAAGTGGCTGGTTCTGTCCTGTGTCCGTTGATGTTCAACATCTTCACAAATGACTTGGATGGTGAAATAGAGAGCATGCATAGCAAATTTGCAGAACATACCAAGTTAGGAGGAGTAGGTAATATTCCAGAAGACAGAATTAGGATTCAAAATGACCTTAACAGATTAGAGAGCTGGGCCAAAACTAACAAAATGATAAAAGTAAAGTAATACAGTTAGAAAGGAAAAATGAAAGACAGAAATATAGGATGGGTGACACCTGGCTTGAAAGCCATGTTTGTGAAAGGATCTAGGGGACCACAAGTTAAACATGAGTCAACAGTAGGATGCAGCAGCAAATCAAAGCAATGCAATTCTTGGTTGCATCAGTAAGAAAATAGTATCCAGAGAGAAAGAGGCCCTCGTATTGGTATATTCCACTTTGGTCATATCTCACCTAGAATACTGTAACCAGCTTTGGGCATCACAGATCAAAAGGGATATTAATAAGCTGAAACATGTTAAAAGGAGGACAACCACAATAGTAAAAGGTCAGGAAACCACATCCTATGAGGAACATCTGAGGGAGTGTGTTTAGTTTGAGGAAAAAAAGATTAAGATTTCTTGTTTCTAAGACTGAGATCTTGCTTGTAAGAGCAGTCCAATAGGCTGCCTTGATGGAATCTCCTTCTTTGTATCTCTTTAAATAGTGATTACATGGGCATCTTTCAGAAGTGTTGCAATTGTGTATTCCTGCATGGCAAGGGGTTAACTAGACAAAGCTCTTGATCTCTTCCAACTCTGTGATTCTATGGAAGACAGGATGGCACTTTATTTTGAAGGGGTGGGACTCACTGGTAAGTTCCACACAAAAGAAAAATTCATTTCTGAGTTTTCTAGTCAAAACGCATTCATGAATCAATGATATAATGGTATTTGCATCAAGTATAAGTTTTCTAAATCATCTTGCTTGTAACCTTTCAAAGATATTTGACAGAATAATGATGATCATGGGAAAACAGTATCTAGGATCATCAACCATTCATGAAGCCTAGTGTTGTGCTAAATTTTCAAAAGGTTTAATTTTTGTGGCAAAATATATAATTTGGAAGCACCTTTACATGTTGCAGGAATAAAAAATATAGCTACATTTAACTGTTCTATACATTTTCCTCATCTGTTCCCAGGCATTGCTCTTCCTGTGTGCTGCTACTTATAATCAGAGGAGAGGAATTCATACCATTACTGGAATAAATGGCCCAGTCCTTTCTTGCACAGTGGTGTATGGGAAGTTTGGAATAACAAGCAATCATCATGACACTCCCAATAGCGATAACCTCAAGAAGAGACAAAAAAAAATTGTAGGAGGTGGGTTGATCCAAATCAACAAAGCAGTTCTGCCTGTTTTTTATCTCTGTTAGGATGTCACCATACACCTGAGAGGGATCTCATGACCTTGGCGGAAGTGTGCCTTTGGCAAACTGTAGTCAGTAACCCACATTCCAGTAGAACTGTCTAAAGGCAAATTTTACTGAACACTTAAGAATCACAATATTCACAATAATTGCATTGGGAAAAGGCAAATGCTGTGGTAGTGCTTCATAAACTGTAACTAGTACAGGCAAACTACAAAATAACTCCCTAAAAGAAAACAGGATGGGCAAACTCAAATGAGCAAACTCACAAAGCTGAGTTTAGTGATTGCTTAGAGTTGCTCACACACACAAGAGGAAGAGGAAAGCAGATGTGAGAAAGAGAATATTCTTCCAGGAATAGATTTTAGGAATGGCAAAACTTACCTTTCCTTACCTCTCCTTAGCCCCTTTGGACATTTGTGGGGAGAACTTGGGGAACGTTATATTCCTAGCTGAAGCACTGAATAGAAAAGGAGGACTAGCTAATCTAAACCAGATGAGGACTTTAGAGAAGAGAATGAGTTAGGAAGATTCTCTGGCCAAAATTCCAGATTCTGGGCAATCTGAGAGAGTAATTTCAGCTAGCTTAGTCCAAGATGACTAACTAGATTTTCTAGTTTAAACTTTATTCCCTCTACACTTTGATGTGGCTGCCCCAAACACAGGGTCATGGTGGGAATAGGAAAGGGAGAATGTAGTGCACTACACTTGTTTCCCAGTGTCTCAGTCCTCTTCCTGTATGTTCACATGCCATGGAACGAGCCCAATTCAGTGCTAATGGGGGGGGCATGTTGCAACATCAACAAATGTCTTTGTCATTTTTTTTAAAGTCACTGCAGGGTGAAGAATTCACTACCTCCCTTACACAATGATCTCATTTGCTCAAATCCACCTTCTGTTGCGTAGCCCTCCCAACATGGCTATGTAATGCCCTGGGGGGAGTAGGGGACAGCAGAGCAGCAGCCAGCTATGTCTCTATAACCAACCACACAACAGCAATAGCAACAACAACATTCCTCATGACCTAGTTGGTTATAGGAAAATAGCTGGCTGCTCTCCACCATCCCCCATTCTCCCCAGCCCCACTACATAGGGGATGCCAGCCAGTGCGTTCTGTGGAGCACAGACAGGGTGTAATTCCCTTTACGCCGCATCTTTTTATGCTAGAGAAACTTTGTCCACATATTTGCTGTATCTCCACATCCCTTTCTGAAGTCTCCAAATGAATTCTAAAACACAGTTTTGTTTCAGCAATGGCTTTCTTCTTGAAACTCTTCTTTAAGCACAGCTTTGTGGAGCGTGTGATAATCATGCCATGGACCATTTTTCCCATCACAGCTGCAGATCTCTCCAGCTGCTGCAGACTTACCATTAGCCTCTTAGCTGTTTCTCTGATGAATGCTTTCCTAATTTGGCCATTGACTGTCAGTGGACAGCCTTGTCTAGATAGAGTTGTGTCTGAGGCGTATCCTTTCCAATTTGTAAGAGCAGACTTAATGATGCTCCACAGGATGTTCATAGTTTGGGGATAAATGCTGCACAACTTTATCCCACGCTTGTTTGGATATCTCCTTGGTCTTCACAATGGTGTTTACTTAGATATGTTCTCCAGCTTGGACCATTTCCCCCCTACATTGTTATAGTGCTATTATTCCACTTTCAACCTACTGTGGAATTCTGGGGTTTGTAGTTTACTGAGGCCAAAGAGCTCTCTGGCTGAGAATTCTACATGCCCCTCCCTAAACTACAAACCTCAGAATTCCATAGGATATTGAAAGTGGAATAATAGCACTACAACAGTGGAAATGTGTAAATAGCCAAACTCTAGGGCCTTCCAGAATAGGTGTTTTTAATATGAGATCATGTGCCACTGGTATTGCACACAAGTGGACTCCATTCAACTATTTAGATGACTGCTGGATTATACCTGACCTTGTGGATTACACCTGATCTTATTTAGGTATGTCTCAGCAGATGGAGTGAATACTTATGCAACCAAGGAATGCCCTTTTTGTTTATTTATTTTACTTAACCTTTGGTGCCACAATTTTAAAAAAAAATTTAACACCTTCACCGTGCTGAGTATCTTCTTTGTAACAAGTGATAATAATCTCAACTGAATCCATGTCAATTCGAGGCTGTAACATAAAACATGTGGAAAGATCAAAGAAGGTGAATAATTCTATAAGGCACCTCATGTGGTCCACTAAGTAGAAATAAAGAGGTGTATAATACAGAATTATTTACATTTCAGAGTGATGGGTCGTCTAATAGGTTGATCAATCTAATACATAGATTACTTAGGTCCCAGATCAGCATTATCTATTGGCCTGCATTAGCTGTATTGCCTTTATTATGTATTTGACTTTACTTGTGTTATAGTGAGCTGAGGATGATTTCACAGTGTGTGAATCTACCATTGGAATCAAATGTGTTTAATGTACCTAGTATGCTTGTTTTTAATCTTAGGGAACCATCTCTCACCATAAATTGGTCATACATTGTTAATTGCACATTTCTTTCCAGTATGATAGATCCACTCATCCAAAACTATGGAAAGGGCTTTTATCCTAGGCTCCATAACAATTACATGCTTTAGAGCACTACTGATATGTCATGCGACATAATGTTGAAGAGGAAATATTTTATATCTTGTGTCAGTAAATCCATTTTTCTATTTTTACTTAAAACTTTGGAAGAAAGAGGCCAGCAACTAAGGTCCTAGAATTGCCAAACAAAAACCTTTGGGGATAGCTGTTTTCATCCAAAAGCAGAAGTCATGCTTCCTGGCAAATCTATCCCTTTCCAACCATTAACGTCACAGCTGTGCAGCCCTCTTTGTAAAACAATAACAAGGTCTTAGTTTCACAGGTGCTCCTACCAAGCAGTAACAAATTGGGTTTTTGACTCATAGAAGAAAAAGTGGGTTGTCTTGTGAATTCCATCCTCCAATGTAACACTTGAGTAGACCACTCACAGAAACAGCTGTTTTCACTTGCAGGAAGCAGCTCCAAGAAAAGTTATCAATTTGTTATGGGGGAGCCATAAGAGTTTAGTGGGAACACACATGGAAGTAATGAGTTACAAATAATAGTTGGTAATTCATTCATTTTTCCAATAGCTAAAGCACAACTGTTACATTGCAATTGAAATCTAGTGAAGGATAATGTTTTTCCTTTGCCATAGTAACTCTATGTGTAAATTACTTATATAGCTACAGGGCTGTATAGTCTTATTATGTGTGTTTTGTACAATTGGGAAGCAGCCCACAGCATTCTGATTTTCTAAATGTAACTAATAAAGTACCTATTTTAGCTGCATTTGAATATTGGGAAAAGAAAATTTTACTTTTTCAAAACTGCAGCTCTTCCAGTAATTGGATAATTTGGAGGAGACGGCCTTGGAACTATAACTGATTGTTTAAAAAAATTATAACTTGCCAAACTCAGAGTGGAAAGGAGCATTGTACCAGTCAATATGCTTTCTCATGAGCTAAAGGCACTTATAGACACAGCCCACAGGGACAACCTGGCTCTGTCAGGCCCAGGTCCATGTAATCCAGGCTTCTGTTTCCAACAAGATTCAACCAGATAACTGCAGAAGTTCACAAGCTGAGTATAACAGTCATGGTTGTGTGACCCCCACACAGAGGTGGAGGAACCTGTGGCCCTTTAGGTTTTTGTTTTTGTTTTCATTCTAATTCCCATGAGCTTCCCACCACTGTGGCAAGTCATTAGGAAAAATGGGTATTGCAACATCACAACATCCTGCTGGGTGTTAAGACTGTTCCATACTATTTGTCATTTCTAAAAGTCCTTATGAGAATTCATACCTATCTTCAGAACTCATACATATTCATCATTCACACTTTTCAAATACACCTATTTCTTCAAGTGATTTTCCAAAAGGTAATTTTGTGTGTGTGTAAATTTGTTTTTAAAATTACACACGGACTATTTTGGTGAATTGCATCACAAACTTGAGAAGTGTGCAGATTTCAGTGGCAAATTGCATGTTACATTTAAGTAAACAGGTTCAAGAACTGGGAAGCTGATAATTTTACAGTGAGATGCAAACTGACCAGATTGTTCACACACTCCTTCTCAGACATATGATATGTACTGAAAGCCAAATCCTTTAATTCCCATAATAGTTTTGCATTGTTGTGTTTTCTATCCTACCAAGGAACCTGCTATAAAAATGCATCTCTGTACAGAGGAAGTCAAAACATTACACTAAATTCTCCTTGGAGGAACTAAAGTATAAATGAGAGAGGAGCTGCTTCTCAAACAGGGGAATAGGCTTCTTTGGCAAATTTGTAAGTTGTTCGTGAGAAAATCATATTGAAGGAAATTAAGGTGGGGGGCAAGCAAACGTAAAGCACATCAGGAAAACCCATTGCATGTGGATGAGGTCTCATATAGGCCAGTAAGCTGCTAACTTAACAGTAGTGAAAATAAGAAGTAATGCTTCAGAAAAAAGACGAGATGTTGCATAATACTTTATAGACTTATTGTTATTATTTTGTCCTTGGTTTTTATTTCCTTTGCCTAATTGATTCTCCAGAAAGAGGCCATTAGCCAAAAATAAAAGAAAAGATGCTAGGATATACTTTCAAGAAGCTGAACAAAAGAGAGAGAGAGAAACATATCCAGCAGTTTATATCATTGAAAGAGAACAGAAAATTGGATAATTGGAATAACTCAGAAGTGGTGAAAGCTCCAAGCTTGGATAAATTATGGGCAAACTTCCTAAAAGATGTGCTAGAGCTCAGAGGGGGGAAAAGTCCTAAGAGA
This sequence comes from Cyclura pinguis, assembly GCA_030412105.1. Lineage (NCBI taxonomy): Eukaryota > Metazoa > Chordata > Lepidosauria > Squamata > Iguanidae > Cyclura > Cyclura pinguis. The sequence goes on from CM059599.1 coordinate 130,197,651, forward strand.
CTGAATGCAGATCTTTGCTGCCTCCTGAGTGCCAGTGAGAAGTTCACCAAAGAGGTCCATCATTTATAACGAAGAGGAACCAGGCAGACTTTTCAAAGACAGAGGACAGTAAACATATTACATTATTATACTTAGGAAAAGCCCATCCAAATTAATGCAGCTATCCATGCATTTCTGTGGTTTATGATAACTTCTCCTCCTCACATTTACAGGTAAGTGTGCAAAATATTTAGTTTGAGTAATGTTGTTCTCCTGCTTCCTTCATAGAATCATAGAGTTGGAAGGGACAAGGGCCATCTATTCCAGCTCTCCTATACAACTGAAGCACTCTTGAAAGATTCCCATCCAATGTCTGCTTAAAGACTTCCAAAGGAGGAGCCACAAGGCAGTCTATTCCCTGTTGAACAGTTCTCACAGTACAGAAGTTCTTCCTAATGTTTAGGTGGAATCTTTTTTCTTGTAATTTGAATCCATTGGCTCACGCTTCATTCTCTGGAAGGGCAGAAAACAAGTTTGCTCCATCTTCTACATTACATCCCTTCAGATATTTAAACATATCTATTATGTTACCTCTAAGTCGTCTCTGCTCCAAGCCAAACATATCCAACTCCCTAAATCATTCCTCATAAAGCTTGGTTTCCAGACCTTTGATCGATTTGGTCCCCTGGACATGTTTCAGCTTGTTGATATTTTCTTGAACTATGGTGCTAATGCCTTCTCGGTACTGTCCCACTTGATGTAACCTGAGGAGAACTGGGACAATTCAAATATCCACAATCCTGATCCATAGTTTTTTGGAAGATTACCTGCTATTTATTTGCTGCATGATCTCTTTCCTTCAGACTGATGGCCAATGGCCATGTGTATTTCACACACTCTTTCAGCCATGGAGATCTACTCATAACCTCTTTGGATAACTATAGAATAATTGCTTCTTCATTTGACCCCTTTCCCTCCTCCTTTCCAAAACTGATAACTTCAAATTTCACTATCCACTTTTCCAAACAAACTTAAACAATAGTCTTTTAGGGAGAAATAGTCTTGCAACTGTATTTCAAGATTATGCCTGATGAAGAGTTTTCAACAGAGACAACAGAGGTCTTTTGCAGCTAGCAATGGTTAGAATGCTCTGTCTTCCTGTCTTCTTTCTCAGTTCTGTGACCAATTGTTTCCTGTCTCTGTAAAGGTACAAGTGTCCTTCATGTTGAAATATCATGGAAAACAGCTTCCTTAAGGCAAACTTCCCAAAGTGGGCTGGATCCACCCTATGCCTCCCCAAGAGATTAAGACATTACCAAGACTAGCATGAAAGAAGAATTTATTGGTAAATAATTGATGCAGAAAGCTTTTCATAACTAAGAAATGTTCCCAAGAAGGTGTGTGTTGTGTGTATACACCTCCCCAAGCTGAGAAGCTGAGACAAAGCTTTTTTTTTATAAGCAAATGCAGCAAGAACACTCCCTCCGCCTCTCACAGACCACTAATTACCGCTATAAACATGTCAGATTGATTCGTTCTCAGTCTCCTTATACCTTAAAGTTTGATGTTGGTGATGCCTAACTGCAATGTTTGTCTCTTTGATGTACAAGACAACCCCTTCACACCAATTGCAGACTGTAGCAAGTCCTGTCTGTCAACAGGTCATATGTTTATCTTCTACGTGTTAATTTACCCCATCCAAAGAGTTCCCCTACTACCATAAGGAAATGTGACTTAGATCAAAGCTGCTACATTGTGAGCTTCCCTCAAAACCTGCAAAAAAAAAATTGAGCTGGGGGCTATAGTTCACAAAATGGTCACTGAGCCACAGCCAAAATGGTCACTGAGCTTAGCGTGGCTAGAGGGTTTAAAACAATTTATAAATATGGTTGTACATTGTTACATTTTCCCCAACAGAACATAGATCAAGATCACTAAGGTCATTTCTGGTGGATAGCTAAATAGATATGGAAGAACAATCCATATACAGAATACAGCTCAGAATACAGCAAAGTAGGATTTAGGATGTTTGTTCTACAACAACTTCCATGACATAAAGTTACAGTACTTCTACAGTTTGTATTCTCTCAACAATTCTTTATTGTACTGATGTGCTAGAACAAGGAAAAAACACCTCCTACCTTGAACTTTCAGGTTCCAGTTTGAAGCTGATAATTCAAAACATGGTTGAGACAAAGATGGTTGATATGGGAAATTGTATTGCTATATATTCTTGTGGTCTGATTTTTGTTTCAAAGGAACTGGCCTAAGGCTGCAATCGTAGGTAGAGTCAGGGACACTAAAGCCAAAAAGTATTTCCAGTAATGCAAGATGGGTTTTAAAATAGAAGATGTCCAAGCCTAAAAGCCATTGTTAATCTGTCAGAGGACATCACATCCATATTTCTATCTTCTTTGCTTTATCATTTTTTATTTCTTTCCTCTAGGAATTGTACATTTCTTTGTTTTGCAAAAGAAAAAAAACTTTATTTGAGGTTTCAAACAAAACTAGTTGTTATTTGCTTGTCATTCTTTTTGTATGGGACAGAAAAGAATGTTCTCTGTTTATACATCACCACATCACAGAAAGCGATATTAAAAATAAATTACATGCAAATTCTTTGTTTCTTTTTGATTACAGCCTTACATAAATAGGTTTCACATCAAATGTTTTCCCTGTATACTTTTAAGAATTCAAGTATGTTTATGTTACAAAAGTAGACTTCCTTTTTAAGAAATAGCTTTAAGGAACCAAATAAAAGCCCATTCCTTGAAAACACAGGACTTTTTTCCCCATCCAAGTTCAAATTCTTTTTAAAACAGGTTTACACAGTGGCTTGATCCACCAAGCCAAAAAAATGTACTCAACACTCATAAGATTAAGCATGATGAATGTGCTTGATTCTTCAGTCAAATAAAATTTTCTTAACTCTGACTGGATCACATCTGAAGTTATCCATTCTTAGAGCCAATAACAAAAACAACAACAACAACAAAAATAGATATTGGACCTTCCTGCATATTTTCCTTGATTGAAAGAAGGAATGCATCTTGTGATCGGGGATATGCTGATGAAGGAAGGGGAGGTAACATTTTTCCCAGTGTAGTTTCCCAGTCAAATCTTCTCTACTGGAGCTATTGTCTTGCTCTGGTCTTTGTATACATGCACACACTATGTAGCTAATACCTACTCTAGAGGACTGGCGTTAAGGCAACGACATTGGGAAAGGGACTTCTTGCCAATCCCCAAGTGCCATGGCCTTGCTGTAAATCCAACTCCCACACCCTAGGACTGCTTTAAACAACCCCAGAAGTGGTTCTACCATGTCATGTCTAGTATGATCTTTATAAAATGGTTTTACCTAACCTATCCTCCTGGCAGAGTTTGAAAATGTTACTCCCATGTTGAGTGATTCTTGGAGTTGTAGCCCAAAAATATAACTTTTTCAAGTTCTGCTTCAGTATGACCATGATCAGTGGGAATGAGGGATCCTGCAGTCCAACACATCTGGACGGACACACACACACACCCCGACCGCTGATTGAGGGATGCTATTACTGATGGTTGTAGAACTCAGAGAATATATAGACTGTTGAATATACATTCAGTAGCTCTGGCTTGGCAGTCCCTGACTATAATCCTTTTGGGATTTTCTGCTGGCTATAAACAGTGGATCCTACCCCAGACATCTCCAAAAATATCTATAATTGCCATTGCTGTTCCAAAGAACAGAGCAGTTTTAAAATGAAGTGTATATGAAAAGTTTAGGACAACATTGGTCTGCAATTTTTTAAAAGAAAAAAGAAACAGAGATAGTGTTACTGAAAGGACATATTATGAATCATATTTTACATTGTGCTCCAAACCTCCATGAAGAATTTAAATGAGCTGTTACACTTTGTCTGTCTTGCACACAGACAGAATTAACTGCCTTTCTTTCATTCATTTTTACTACCAAGTATATGCGAATTGCAATAATTCAATGTAAGTTTATAAAGTTTAACAGCATTTTAGGAAAACTGGAACACTGTGTAGGACTTTAAACATGGCTGTAAAATTACACCAGAAACAATCTCCAGAGCTAAGTCTTGTAACCTTGACTCTGGCCATTTCTGCACGAGGCTGGTGAATCGGTTTGTGCTGTTTCTTACCAGATTTTCTGGGCTCGAAACAAGGCAGACTTTCCCTTCTGCACAGCTACTGCATATGCTCCATTCTGATTCGGAAGAGTGCGAGTTCATGAATCCACACTGCCTCCATCGTGGCCACTCCCACTACTCTCCTCACCCCACCCCGTCGGCTGTGATTGGCCCCCCCTTTTTTTTGCATGGTTTAGCACATCATTGCATACGTGCATAAGTGCATAAGTCCATACTACCCCATGGCCCCTCCCATGAGCCCTCCCCTGACCACCAGTTCACATTAGCGCAAATGTACGTTTGCACCACTGTGAAGGTACGAATTGGATTGATCTGGAAAATTGGAAAATTGATTTCTTCCGGTTTTCAAATAGCGTGCTTTACCACCACATGGGGGTGCATTTAGTCGGAATTACGTGTGGAACGAAGGTAAATAAACTGAACATAGTCCGTTCCAAGGTGCAGAAGACCTCTGTGGCAAGATGCTTTGGCCTGCCTTAATAACCGCACATGGAAAGGGCCTATCACTCTTCATCTACCCAGTCATCCAAGTACTTGAATGACTGCAAATACTGGCAAGATTGCAGCTTTAAATCTGTTCTTCTTTGTCTCCTCCCTCACACTGTATCTTTTGCTCCTCCTTCAAGCCAAAAGTTGCCTAACTAATTATAAATAATGGACATCATATGCATTCCATGTAGAACTATAACTTGTCTTTCCTCCACTGCTGCCTCTTGTACATGGTGGAGTACAGAATTGGGTAAGTGCTGCAGGACTCATCATCCTGAGGATCTCTGCTTCTCACATTTTGTTTTGCTTTAAATGGATTGCCTTTGTGGCTGCAAAAATAAGGTGAGCAGTACATGAGGAGTGAGGCTGAACAAAGTGCAGCCTTTCAGATGTTTTTGGACTGCAATTCCAAGACTTTCCTGCTATAAGCTATGTTGCCCTTGGGTGATGGGAGTTGCAGTCAAATGACATTTAGGGAGCTGCACTTTGCTTAGCCCTATTGTAGAACCTCCAGAGAAAACTCAGCAGCCTTGTGAACAATCCAAATGTCACAGAGCATTGGTTGGGGCTTTTGTGATTTTCACAGTCCCTTTCCCTGACAATTTAGATATGCAAAACTAGCTGTGTAAAATCAGCAAATTAATTTCTGATTCACAAAGTAGGTTTCCTTATAATTAGGTGGTCCAAGTCAGAATTATATTTACCATCTTATTTCTGATTTCTACGTATGGTTGTGAAAGCTCAGCAGTGAAGAAAGCTGACAGGAAGAAAATCAATGCATTTGAAATATGGTGCTACAGAAGAGTTCTATAGATACCATGGATGGCTAAAACGACAAGTGAATGGGCCTTAGAACAATCAAGCTTAAACTCTCACTAGAAATCAAAATGACTAAACTGAGGCTATCATACTTTGGTCAAATTATTATAAGATGTGACTGATTAAAAAAGATGAGAATGTTTGATGGAGTAGAAGGCAACAGGAAGAGAGGGAGGCATCAAGAAAACCACAGCGCTGAGTCTGCAAGAACTGAGCAAAATACTTGATTACCTGAGGGTTCTCATTCATATAATCATAGAATTGGGCCTCATGGTCCATCAAGTCCAATCTTCCACTCTGTATAGGATCTCCAGCTAAAGTATCCCCAGCAAGTAGCTGCCCAGGCTCTTTTTGAAGACATCCAGAGAAGGAGACTCCCATTACCTCTCTAGGCAGTTGGTTCCATTGATGAACTGCTCAGAGTGTCAAGAAGTACCTTCTAATGTTCAATCAAAATCTACTTTCCTGTAAGTTTGGACCACTACATCTGGACCTACCTTCTGGGGCAGCAGACGACAGTCCTGCCCCTCCTGTCTGTGACAGCCCTTGAGTGCAATCATGTCACCCCTCAGTCTTTTCTTCTGTAGGTCACTAAAAGTCAAACTTGGCCTGACAGCAAATAACAATAACAACAAAGATTCAGATCTGATTTTGGTTTTTTTGGCCCTAATTTATGTTACAGTCTTCTTGACTATAATGTTAGATATAAAGTCTATTTGGTGGTGCAGAATAAATGAAGCTCCACATTTTAAAGTGCAGCATCATTAAGCTGGAATGCTTAAATACAATAAATGAATTGTGTGGGAAAGAAACTTGAAACCTGACTTCTCCTTTCAAAGATACTTTTTTTAAGTAATGGAGCAGTTGTCGCATCTTGGAGGTTTCAGAGATTACATACAAATTAAAGAGGAAAATGAAAAACAGGTGATCTGCTGACTGTGACAAGCTTCTTTGCCACCAGAAGTTGTCAAAGTGTCTTTAACATGGGATAAAGTAAAGCTGAGTTAGGCCCACTGCTTCAGTTTATGTCAGCTTCTCACGTCACTTTTCACCTTCATTACATAAAGCAGATACTGTGCAGTAACGCCTAACAGCTTATGCTCAATGCTAGAATGACTGTGAGTTAACACTGTGTTCCTATTTTATACCAGGATTCCAACAGTTCCAAAAGATGAATTAAGACAATGCTCCTACTTCATATCAGGGTTCCAATAGTGGTCCTCATTCTGTCCAAACTTTCATAGAGGTTAGATTTAGGTTCAGTTTCAGTGCCAAATGCTCTCGGTCAGGTTATTGCAATATGTTTAGAGAGGAAAAAAATACTTTTTTATTTTGTTTGTGTACCGTTGATCTAATTCAAACATGTCACTGCAAATCTCAGCATAATACCTTCCACTCTCCCCACTCCCATCCAGCCCTTGGCACTAGTGGAAAATGTGAGGGACAGTAGTGGATCTCTCAAGCAGAATAATCAGTTGTCAAGGCAGAAGCTGAACAACAACCAGTTCCACACCTACCCCACTCCACACACATGCACAGGGTATAGCAGAGAAAACAAAAAAAGCCTCATCCTCTTTTAAAAACTTATTAAAGTGGCTTTACTTACCAATAATCTGCTTGTGCTTAATAAAGTACATGGTCATTGCAAGGTTAGAAAGAAAGGAAGATGAGGGGGAAAAGGGGGTGTGGTAAAATAAACACAGTCAGCCTAAACTAACAATAAGTGAGTATAGGCACACAAAGATTGTTAACTCTAACAGGCACTTCCCCCAAACTGATTCTTGGGGGGTTGGAGTTAGTTTTTATGACCCATGAGGGACTGCACTGAGAATAAGAGATTGCACCTCCTCATTATGCTGATGGAAGCAGCTGAGGTGGTGATTGTTCTCTGTTTAATCTGAGCCATAATGAATTGCATCAAAACTAGGAATAGCACTCAATATAGGCCAGTCTCCAGAAACTGCAGTCTCATTCCAAGCTCTCTGTGCATATGATTTTTATGCAAATCTGCTTATATTATGCATTTCTGTATCTCTGATCTGCATCAGTGGTATTGTTAGCAGAGGAGTGGCAATGATAAATCTGCCTAAATATTGATGTGACTGAGGAGACACCAAAACGGGACCCCTATTTATGATGACAGCCTTGTTTCCTGGGCCACCTCTTAGTGCCATCCTTAAAAGTTAGTGCATTTGGGCAGGGAACACTATGGCTGTTGCTCACAGGGAGGTGATAATCATACATCTTCTCAACCTCTATACCATTAGCGAGGGAGGACTGGTCTTCCGGTGACTCACATGGAGACTAACTGTTTGAAGTTATATCCATCTGGGTAAAGAGAAAGCAAGAGAACTTGATAAAATGAAGAATTTGATGTTAAATGTCATCTTCACCGAGCCAAGGTGGTCTAGTGTCTTAAGCATTGGACTAGAATTCTGGAGACCAGGGTTCACAGCCCTGCTCAGCCATGGAAACTCATGGGGTAACCTTGAGCAAGTCACACTCTCTCAGATTCAGAGAAAGGCGAAGCAACCACCTTCTGAACAAATCTTGCCAAGGAAACCCCATGATAGATTTGCCTTAGACTTGAAGATACACAACAACAAAACATTTTTCACCTTACTTCATATGTGAAGTAAGGATATTTGATTTGACTTTTGTCTTTCTGGTTGTAAATTTTTTGTTGTCAATGCAAGAACATCTAAGAATCTGAAAATTAATTATTAGCCTTCGCTGTTAGAGCATCCCAGGACTATACCACCTCAAATGGAAGTGTAGATGACACTACCCCCCCCCCCCAACTCTCTCTGCATGTCAGGAATAAGCATTTAATGCCAGCCTTCTTGCTGGTGTGTGTGTAGAGATGTATTTGCTTGTTTTTAATATCAGGAAGTAACCGATGATGTAAACTCAGTGACACAGTCTCAGAGGAGATATAGCATGCAGTTCTTCAGACTGTGTAGGCTGCAGACAAACCATGGAGGACAAAAGTAAAAAGGGCAGGCAGTTCTTTTACCAAGGAGGAACAGAAGTGGGTGTGTGAGTCCAAGCCAATAATTATATTCTAATCAAAGAGAAACATTCTGATGGTGTGTGGGTGTGGGTGTGGCGGTGTGTGAAAACTGGAACATGTGAAAGAATTGCCTTAACAAAACCATCTCATATATTTATGAAGACAAAGGAAAGGATGAAAAGGTGAAGAAATATTACATCAGGACTAGTGTAATGAAAATTTCATTATATGTCACTCTGTGAACTTATCCATTCTTCCAAAGGCAACCTTCATTCACCCCTCCCTTAGATGAGTTTCACACACATCCCAGTGGTCTGTATGAGGGTTAATAAATGGAAGCTTAAGACAGATGAGGACAGAAGTGGTTAGGGGAAGAATGGTTTCTACCTATTGTGGACAAGGCAGCAAATTCCGAGGGCATCCAAAATCCACCCCTTTGTGTATGACAGCAACAACGCTGTTGCTACTGCTGAAGATGATTGTGACAATGGCCCCTTCCACTCGGCATGGCTGCCTCACAGTTGGGACATGATGGCAGTGCTCCGCGGGTCGTGCTTCTGCACATTGCCATTGCGGTCCCGCTGCGATCTTGTTCCCACACATTGTGTGACACAGTATTTGTAAAACGGAAAAAATCCATTTCACACTTACGATCGCATTGCACTGCCACCTTTCCCAGCCAGGCAGAAGGGCGGAAGCACATTGGTGATGCCTCTCTCCCCAGTGCAGCAATGGCAAATGGCCGGCTGCACTTTGGAAGGGAAGAGGCGGAGCCAGAGTGCTTCCTTCTGCAGTGACCGGGCAAGGTGCAGAGGGGAGCGTTCCTGGCACGCTTTCCCTCCCCGTCGGGGCTGCAGTGAAAGGACTTTGCTGAGCCCCATCATGCGGAAATGATAATGGTATCTACAGCAATACAAAACATGTCTTTGGGGGTGTATTTAACTGGTCCAGCACACTGTGCAGGAGGAAAATACAGTAAATCAAATGGGTATGGTCATAACTGCAAATTTGTGGCAGGGAGGATCAACATGAAAGTACTTCCTTAGAAGTGAATCCCTTGTTTTAGCAATAATCAAAATTGCACACAGCAGGAAATAAAATCAAAAGACTAAAGGTCTTTCCACTCTACATGGTTATAGTGCTGTTATTCCACCTTCAACATCCTGTGGAATTCTGGGGTTTGTAGTTTACTGAGGCCCAAAAGCTCTCTGGCTGAGAATTCTAAAGGCCCCTCCCAAAACTGCCAACCCCAGGATTCCATAGGATGTTGAAAGTGGAATAATAGCACCTTAACAGTGTAGGGTGGAAAGGTCCTAAAATAAAATATAAGGAACTTTCAAAAGGTCAGCTACACTTCAAATGGAATACAGTCATCCATCATTATGTTACTATCATATAACTTGGCTTTTTGCTGTTTATACCTTAGCTGTTGCAAAAAGAAAGTTAATGACAAATAACCAGTTATATGTGACAGGTTACTTCAGACAGAATTCTCAATACTTAATCAATAAAGCAATTTAATCTGCATTAGTTGCCAATTTGTTTCTGGGAATAATTTAAAGCGTATCATGTCCCCAGCGCCTTAAGATCTATTCCAAATTTATTTCAGAAACTCTTAATTGGTTATTTATCAGTGGCTGCTAAACTGGTCATCATTCAGTTTTTGAAAGATTTAAAGGAAAATATTAATGATAACCTGTTTTATTCTTAATATTAATGATTATTTTATTAATGATAATGATAAGCCAACCCCCCCCCCGAACAAATCCTGCCAAGAAAACCCTGCGATAGATGCACCTTAGGGTTGGCATAAGTTGGAATCCACTCAAAGGCAGACAGCAACAATATTATCCCAAAGTAGGGTTGTGAATCTAGGACAGACGTACGTGGAAAGACATTAGTGTGAAGTCTTTTTAACACTTAATACCCTTCTTGATTTCTTCCAAAAACGCTGGCTCTGTTCCTTCAAGATCATTAAACTGTTATACAATCAGGAGTGATAAATTAGTCTTCCCAAACATTCTAATTAACTATGGCAACATTCAAGAACCTGGGAGTCATTTTCAGTAGAGAGTATGCCAAATATTTTTAGACCATTACCATGTACCAGTCTTATCATGTACTCACTCTCTGTGATCACTTCCAGAACTTGTGAATAAAAACTGCTTCTTAAAAAAAAATTACTCAGAGTTTTGCAGTCTAATTAAGATTGCAATATGATGCATAAACCCAGTGGGACTTCTGAGCAAACTTACATCGATTTGGGCTGTGATATGCTCTTGGTCCAGTAAAGCTATGAGCAACTAACTTTGAAACAGAATTTTCTGTGTTTCTTTTCTCCAAAACAGGCTTGCACAACTGATGGACCATCAAGTTCAGTATAATCCACCTGATATTCATCATGGCCTGACAACAGCTCCTCCCCCCCCCCTTGCTTTTGCTCACACAGGAAGCAAATGCAGAAGGTTTAACATGTCCCTGTCAGATTGCCAATAATAGTTGGTGAACTGTGTTCAGCTTTGGGGGGAGTGGGGGGTCATAAATTGTACAGAGCTGCTGTAAAACAACTATTCTCGAGGGGGGGGTGTTTTCCAACTCTGGATGCTGAGAACATTGTGTCATTTTGTTTGAACTTTTGCGTAGTTTGTTACAACATGAGAGTTGCTGGTTAATGTCATTTCAGAAGTACTGCTTCTCTCTGGGTAAGAATTTCAGAAGCTCAACCCAACAGCAAACACAGCAGCTTTTACACTTGTAATGTGCATCCCTAATTTCTTCATAGCAGCTTCACAGTGGAGGGTGGTGGCTTTAATCTGAGCAAGGTAGGGAACCCACTCTGGGTTTTGGTCTGAACTTTAAAAGGTACTGCAAAGGTACTGAACAATATTCCAAAGATAGGTTCAGCATCTTGAACAGTTTCTTTAAAGCACAGACTAAAACCTGGAGTGGATTCGCTGCCCACTGAGAACAGAGCCATTAACCTCTCTCTCTTGCTTGCTTGCTAGACAATAAAATAAAAACAAGGATACACACCTGTATCCATTACATTTCACCCGTTTCAGAGATCACTGAGAAACTTTACTGTTCTGCCTTCCTAATTAGAACCTATCATGTGCATACAATCTAAATGCAAAAACAAATCTCTTTGCCTGTGTACTTTGTAGAAGGCTTCAACACCCTGAGGAAACTTCTGCATCATGGGTTGCCAGTTTACCACAGCTGAAAACTAGTTTTAACAGTCCCCATATTTTTGGATAAAAATGTAAATGAAAGCCAACTAGATAATATAGATTTTCCACAATAATCAGAACGATACTGACAACAGTGCTGGTGGAGAGGTTTTGTTTTTGGACAGGAGGTTTGCAAAATGTAGCTGTAGAAGAGTGGTGGATATTGTGTGCTTTCAAGTCATTTCTGACTAATGGCAGCCCGACCATGGGGTTTTCTGGGGACAGAGAGTGTATGACACACCCAATGTCATCCAGTAGCTTTCCATGGCCAAGTGGGGAATCAAACCCTGGTCTCAAGGGTCATAGTCCTATGCTCAGACCACCGCACTATGCTGCCTCTCTGAAGAAGATCTAGGGAACCAATTTTGTGCATTCATAATTTAGTGGATTCGTAGATGAGTGGCAAGGGCAATGTAGACAGACTGGAGAGATCATTCACTTCTCTCTCACTTTTCATTGTAATTCTGAGTAGCAGTCCAGGGTCTCAGGTCAAAGTCCAAAGACCTGCCTTGTACTTTTGAGTCATGCGCCATATGCACCAAGTGACTGGCTTCTCCTACTTCTACCTTTTCTGTTCTTGGAATCTGCCCGTCCTTTACCCATTCTTCCAAGAAAGGGTTCTTTGGGCATGTTGCACAGCAGACAACAAAAGGAGCAGGGGACAGAGAGAAAGAGCAGATGGCAGAAGTCACTTTACCTCGTGCTCCAGGTTCAAAATGCCTCTTTGGCAAGAAGATGAAAACATCTTCACTCTGCAGTCCAAGACACATTTGCCAGGGAGTAAGCCCATAAGATTTGCTTCTGGGTAAACATGGATACAATTACACTGTTGGTGGCACAGTTTACTGGCCCTTGCAAATCTCCTAGGAGAAAATCAAGAGATCAATGGTATTCTCTGATAGGGACAATTGCGTGACACTGATGGTTGCATTAATTCAGAAACACAGATTCTCACCCAGTGCCATGTAAGTCCTCTACTTGAAAAAACCAGCATATAAATGAGAGAGAGAAAGGAGCTCCTGCAATTAAATGTTTTGTATTGGGGGGAAAAAAACACGGAGCAGTGAAAGGCACAGAAATGGGACTAGGGACCAGGCACTAATGCACTCCTAAGTCCAATGTGCATAACAGCAGCAGCAACAAGATATTGAGACCGGAGCTGAGGGTTTCCATCCATACCTTTCAAAATCTTAGATTTTAGCTTGACCTTTTGATGAATCCACCAATAGTAATAAAGCAGGGGAGCAAACACTCTATATTTTCCAGGCAGGGATACTGCAAGGGGCAAAACAGAGTTTGGAAAAATTAAGTTTTTTCAGGCTGGGATCTTACTCGACAAAGGCAAAGTGTAAACTTGCATAGAGAGCAAACTTGCATAGAGGTCCAGGACAGCAAGGACTGCCAATCATGTGACTGAGCAATAGGAGCTTACTTACCACATCCTCATAATCAATCAATGGCCATTTAGATCAGACATAGAGTTGCACCCTGCTGTTATCCAGCTGCTGTTGCAAACTCTTGTAAAAATTTTTACATAAATTTAGATTGTTGAAACTTGGAAGTAATGAATACCTCCTTATGCAACGTGTTATTTGTTTTCCAGTATTACATAAGAAGGTATACAGACATCAAACAGGTAAATAGAGTTGCCCAGAGTTGTCCCCATGATAGCCATTCTTTCTGAGGATTTTGGGAGCTATAGTTCAAAAAGGCAACTTTTCCAAGCCCTGGGGAAAATTCACCAAAGGAGATTCAGTGAATCAGGAGTGTGTGTATGTGTAGTGAAAACACATACATGTGTTTTAAAAAGTTGATTATCTTAGGACATGAATATCTGCTAATAACATATTTTATGTATAGTAAAGATTGCTTTTCTCTTTTGCTCTGGAACACATGCTCTGCATGGAGAATGTCAGTCATCTCCAAGAAGGTCTGGAAAAATTCCTACATAAAGCCCTGGGCAGTTGGGTTGCTGCCAGTCAGTGACAGCAGTACTGGTCTAGATGGACTAATGGCCTGACTCAATGTGAGGCAGTTCCTATCTTGCTATTCTATTCCTATGTATTTTAGTTTATATTATTAAAAATTATTTTTCATGTTTGAGTACACATGAAAAAGAAATTATTTCATAAAAATTTACCAAAATCCTTCATGCTGATTATCATTAGATGACTTCTGTAGCTGAAAAGTGAAGAAATTCACAGCTCTATACCATTAAACATTTAAAATTGGCAAAAGTCCTGTGAAAATGTTCCCAGCAATACACCATATGTCTGCTCTGATCTACAACTGGATCAAAAAGAGAATAGACTCTCAAAGCGGGAAGCAGGGGGGAACCATACCAAATCATCTCATAAATACTCTCTCATTTATACTGAAATATTGAGTTCAGATATTCAATCTTTAACCTTTCCCCTTCCAAACTGTACAGAACTGAAGTCATGAAAATGAGCAGGATTCACAGAGACAGGCGTATGGAAAAAACATTGCGTGTGTTTTAAGGATACAATTACAGTAATACCTTCTCACAAAATTTGAGCCCTAAAGTTGAACGTGTTTGTACAGTAGTTTTAAACAGTTAGTGATTTAGCAGACAGGGAAAATTAAGTTAAACATGTCAGGCAGTAAAACAAATACACAGTAGCAAGACACTTAATGTTCTAGAAATATACCACACACATGCATGTGCACCCACATATGCACACATGAGCCTGAGTGAAGCCCATTCTCCACACATATCATCAGAGATGATCACTGGTATACCACTGTCTAGACTATACCACTTTAGATGTGGTATGCACAAATGCTCCTCAAGATTATACATCTCCTGGAAACTGAAAAAATAAATTTAATCCAAAAGTATACTTGCCCTGCCTGGTTGCTGATGAACTGGTGTAATACAGAGAAATAGCATTTAAGATAAGTGTGTGTGTTTGTGTGTGTGTGTGTGTGTTCTGATAGTAAAGGAAAAACAGGGAAAACATTGGGTGTCACTCTGTGTTGATCCAGTTCCATTGCCTTCAGCAAATTATGAAAAGACTTGGCAATATTGGATTGGACCCCTTACCCTTTCTCCATCTCTCCCTCTCTAGTCTTGTTTCTTGTTCCTTTTACAAGAAAAAAAAAGTTACTGTGAAGGTGTTGGGGGGTGGGTAACCAGCCACAGATGGCAACCTGGCTCACTACCAGACAGGCAGCCCTGCCAGCCTAGCCAACTCCAGATGTTGAAAAGATGCTTACTGAGCATGCTCAAAAGAGCTGCTACCTGGTGTGACTAAAGAGTTTACAGTTTTCTCTGCCCAAAGAAAATCATACACCTCAGTTACAGAAATGGTGTGTAGAAATACTTATGACTGGTTTTCCCCTCCATCAGGGAAAACTCCATCATATGAGCCTCCACATTCACTCTGAACCAATATAACTGAATGACACAGGTTTATCACAGGCCCTGCTGTTTAAAACCAAGGCCTGCCTTAAATATATTATAACCTTATCCCAATCTTTGATGAACCTTTCATATTTATCCTCTCTTAATACATACGTAAACCTGTCCATCTATCATATCAAATAACTTCATCTCTCAGTCTGTTATTGAAGGGAAAGTTTTATTTAGGGGGAACTTTTGTATGAACGTGGAAGGAGAATATCAAATATTGAATATATATATTAATGCATACTCTATTCTTCGTTTAACTGAAGTACAATGAATGTTAATTTTATTTTGATAATTTTTACCAATAAAAATAAGTATAAAGAGAAAAAAAAAAACAAGGCCTGCCTGGCTGACTCTGTTGCTTGCCCGTGAATTTAGAGGTGCAACAGTGCTGTTAGGATGTGTCCAGATAAGTAGTAACCCTGAAACTGAGTACAAATATATTCCAACACACCATAATTATTAAGGGAGGAAATAAGAAGCGCATATTTGCATACTTTCCTATTAAAAAAAACAACAGGGATCTCAAGTTGCACTCTAGAATGGTTACAACAATTCTAGGCAACGAGAAACAGGAAGGCTAAAATATGGGTATGTGAAATGGTCAATCCAAGTCTCAAGAAACACTGATTACTGAAAAAATCTGAAGAAGAGACATTTGTAGGTCACTCCCAGAAATGAGGAAAGGGTGTTCCCATGAAGCAGCCAGAGGTACCAGGTTTCACTAAAGTGGATTAGAAAACAAATTCCTGACCAGCCTGACAGCTCAATTTTGATGCATACAATGGATTTAAACACACTGATAACTTGAAAGACTGTCAAATGGAATATTATGACATCTAACAGTCAAAATTTAGATGGACAAAATTTTGAATCTGATGACTTCCCTTGTAGGCTGCCTTCCCATATTTCCATATTTATTTGTTGCTGGTAAATTGGTTTTGACTTATGATGCCAGGTTGGTTTTGACTTATGGCAACCTTATAAATGAGAAACTTCCATGTGAATCTGCTATTAACAGCTCTGCTAGGCCTTACAAATTCAGAGCCATGACTTCCTTGATTGAAAATATTTAAATTTTGCGCAGTATCACAAGACCTCACGTGTTTCTATTATGGTTTGGGGAGAGGCTATAAACTTCTACAGGTCTCTGATCAAAATACTTTTCTAGAAGTTTCCTCTATAGGTCCCACATACATAGCTTAGAAAACTTACTTTCTGCACTACAACTCACAGAATGCCCTAACCAACAAACAGTCCGAATACCTAAGAAATTGTAGTTCAAAACACAACCCTTCTAAGCTATGTCTCCACCATATCCTCTTCAAGATAGTGGGCATGCAGTGTTAGAGACTAGTCTAAGAACCTTTTAAATTAGGATTATGTGGCAATGATGGCACAGCTGGTGGTCAGTATCTAGTGGTTAGTGGTGATCCATATCTAATGGACATTACAATAAAATAAAGCTGAAACGTAGCTCTATTAACCTTTCACATATGTTCATTTTGCAACATGTTTTAAAACTGGAGAAAGTAAAGGTTCATTAATATAACTACTAACATGTCTTGTAAAATAAAGATGTTGCTTTTATTCCCAAGCAAGAAACACGAACTGAATTTTAATTGCCAAAAAGTAGGATTCTTTACTCCAATTCCCAAATCTTTTAAAAGTATTGCAAATACTATGATAGATTTAATTTGGAAAAAAATATCTTTGATTGACACTAATATTTCTATTTTGACTCATCTGAGACATATTGTGTGCACTTACAACAGTAAGGATTTGGTCCTGCTGAATGATTCAAAATGAATTCTAGAACTGCCAGCATTATTGGTTAAGCTCTTAAATGGCACAATGTGAAGGATGACTCATGTGCTTCTGACTGGCTCCACCACCATCACAAGGATCCAGGCAGATTGTTTTCCAAAAAATACAAATACAAAATTGTGAACTGAGAGCATTAATCTGGAATATTTTATAACCCTATTGAGAATTCCTGGCCATTCCTGGCCATTTAAATCCCTCATATCCACAGGAGTGCTCGCAGGCCCAGAATGAACTAGGATATTCCATGATACCCCAACATCCACAGCCCCAAAACACATGCTCACATGTCAAGGAATGAAATAACTGTCAGCCTATCTTAAGAACCCCCCCCCCCCCAAAAAGGCAAATCAAATAGATTTTGTTCAGATAATTATTATCCCAGCTATTTTTTGTCTGTAAAGAAGTACTCATAAAAGATGGCTGAAACTCAAGAACACTGTTCGTGTTCTTCAGGTGGACAGTGTCATAAAACGCCTATATTATGACTGTAGTTCTGTGACGATTCTGCTGCAAGCCATGAATCTGAGAGATGAAAAGAGCTATTGATTCTCTTTAAGCTGTAAGTCATCCTAGGACAGCACAAGGACATCTTGCTATCTTAAAGGAAAAGATAGTGTCTTCACATTCCAGCTATAGAAGCCAACTGGATTAGAGTGAAAATGATATATCATTTATCATTACACCAGAGGGCAAGAGGCTTGTGCAGGAGTCACCAGGCAGACAGCCTAATACACATAGCTCTGTCCTGTTCTTAGCATCTGCTGTCTCATTCTGCCTAATGATAGGGCCTGGTCTGAGTGATCTCATCTAATGCTCCATACAAACTCCAGTCTTCAGCAACAAGGAAACATGATTAATACATGGAGCCTTTCAGAGCATGGGGACTAGGCTTGAGGAGCACTTTGAACCAGGTTAACACCAGTGATGGATTTAACCATTGATGAACAGTTGATGGAGTTCAGAACAATATGCCCATTTGGACAGCATGCACCAACTAAACCAGAAAAAATATGGTGGTAATGCAAAGCTAAGGCATCATCTCCCCTGAAGGGAGACATTTATGTGGGCAGGCAATCATAGTGCTACACCACAGGAAGCCCATTCTGGCTATGGTATAGTGACAACACTAGTTGAGACATGTCATCACATTGGGCAAAATATGTTGAGAGACATTTTTTCAACAACTCAGAACTGGCTGAAGATCTGCTAGCCAGAGAACTAATGGACATTGCCATCATTAAACAAAACTATCCCCTCAAGCTGTTGCTTTTGCAATAGGACAGAAGATAAGAAAACCAGCAGAGATGGGGAAATTTGCTTGTAAGGACCACTGCAGTGTCCAAGTGACATGTTCCGGCTGGCTATAGAGTGGCTGGGACATGTCACATTGGGGGACATGTCACTTAGTTGGAACTATTTTTTTATTGAGATAAAAAAAGTCAGAATATTAATGCTAGCTATTCCATTGGCGGTGGATTTGTCAAATAAAAATAGTGGTAGTATTTTTGGGATGCAGAAATTGAGTTGGTTACTCTTTTTTTCTTTTCCTTTTTCAGAAAGGGAGGTTTATCAGCAATTCAGACAATGTTTCAACGCATGTAGACATATGCTTTCTGGTTCTGGGACTTTGGTATAATGCAATACATTTCATTTCACGCTCACAAAAAGTCCTGTGCTCTGAATACATTTGAATTCCTATTAATTCCTATGCAGTTTTTTTTAAAAAAAATCTAAGATCTCTTTCACACTACACAATTATAGCACTTCAATACCACTTTAACTGCTGTGGCTTCATCCTATGGAATCCTGGGTTGTGTAGCTTCTTAAGGTATTTGGAATTCTCTGCCAGATTCTCCCTAGTGCCTCCCCAAACTACAAATCCCAGGGTTCCATAGAGTGCTACCATAAAATGGTATCAAAGTGATATAATTGAGTCATGAAAAAGAGACCTAAGAATATAACAGCAGCACACAAGAAAATGCACATTCATTTTTGTATTTCACCTTTCTTTCCTCCTTTGTTTCTTTCACATGGACATGCAAAGCGCTGTTTTTGTAAAGTTTTCACAGTAAAATATCATTTTGTATGAATTTTAATCAAAGCAGCTGCTGGTCTGTAGTTCCCATTCCTTCTCTTTCAATGGATTTCCAATCTTTCTTGTCTCAATAAATGCTGCTTTCACACTTCCCAAATATTAACTCCCCCATCCCAACTCTGGTCAAGGGTGGACAGGACTAAGTTGAGCCTGCTGTGAGTTCGGACTGAACTTCACATGGCTTTAGGCTCTTCTCATAATGGACTCAGTGGGCAAATCCCTGGGTTTGCCATATAGAATACCTCAATTATGAGACTTAGCACCATCACGAATTCATACATATTTTCAAAATCTGAGCATTTCACTCAATCACTGTAAGAAAGGGTGGGAAAAGCTCCCAAAGATGGCAACTGGACTCTGTAGTATTGGAACTCATTGCTTTTTACTGTAGCTGACTAACATGGCCACACTCCCTCAAAATTCATAAATTATCTTTTAAAAGGTACGTAAAAGGCCAAACTACTTCATTCATCCCAATACGTGGAGGTACCTTCAAATCACCTGTCACCTTATGGCAACTCCATGAATTTCATATCATTTTCTTAGACATGGAATCCTCAGAAGTGGTTTTGCCAGTTCCTTCCTTTGAAATATAGCTGACAGCATCCGGAATTCATTGGCAATCTCCTATTTGAGTATTAGCTAGGATTATACCACCTCAGAAAAGAGGTAAGGATGATGTGCAGAACACTATTATCTCTCTCTCGCTCTCTCGCTCTGTGTGTGTGTGTGTGTGTGTGTGTGTCTCCTCATGTCCTTCTTCCTAACCCTCTCTGCAAATCAGGAATAAGGGTTTACTGCTGGCATTCTGGCTGCCCCTGCTTAGCTTCCAAGATCAGATGGAATCTGGTGCCTTTAGGGTATTTGGGCCTTAGTGCTAACACTACTGTGTTATTAAACAAGTAACACAGATTTGCATTTTGAAACCAGAGCCTGGTGTTCTGCTTTGATTTGTTTCCACTACCACACAATCAACTGGAAAAATGCAAAGGAAAAGAAGCCCAGCAACCAAAAACATGGAGATGGGAAGCAAAGGGTGGGGGAGGAGAGCTTAACCAATTATTAAGGAGATGTTGATCTATGTGGAAGACTATTGGCTCTGCAGAAGGCAGTATAGCTGAAGAACTTTTTTTTCCCCATATTGACCCCAAATCATTGTTTTACATCTCTGTGCCATCTTCTTATTAAACAATAAAGCACATTTTGCTCTTGGAGTTCTGGAAGCAATTATAGCACATCTGCACACAGTGGACGCTTTGTGGTGTGGACATGCAAGTAACAGCAATCAAGAACTGGATCGTTTATTGAAAGCATGTGGCTACCCAGAAGCTTTTAGTGTTTATACTGGACAAATCAGGCTAAATTCAGTAGCTAAGACTCAGGGAAAGTATGAAGTAGCTTATGACTACCTAAGGAACTAGTACAACCATTTTTAAAACTTGAAGTTATGCAGATGTTTCTGTGAGGCATAGGAACTGTCAAGGCAAAAACAGGCAGGAAAGTTCAGGCAGAAGTTCTACTGGACACGTTCTACTCTATAGTCTGAAAACAAATCTCAGATAATGAGAATCCAAATGAATACGACATTCCATTCCTCATTCCCATTCCCAGTAAAGAATTACAGCCCTATTATTCTACTTCAACTGTCATTTTTCCGTTCCATGGAATCCTGGGATTTGCAATTTCGGGAGGGATATTTAGAATTCTCCTCCAGAGTGGTCCAGGGCCTCTGACCAAACCATAAACCCTGGGATTCTGTAGGATGGAGACATGGCAGTTTAAAATGGAATCCTAGCCCTGTAATTGTGAGGGTGAATGAGCACCTTGTTTAACACTGGGGCTTTGGCTTCTCCTAAAGACAGGACTAAAATGGCATCCTTTTTTCCGTACAGTCATTTGATCATGCAGCTGTAACTTCTCAAGGCCTGCCATCACATGGTCTGGGCCAGATACGGAAGTCCTTGCTCTAAGTCTTCACCTCTCCAGAATCAGAGCATGCATGAAAGAATAAAGGGTTGCATGATCAGTCCTCTGTACCTGATGGCTGACCTTTAACATTACAGTACTGTCATGGGACAAAGAACCAAAATGAAGAGGAGTTTCTAAGCAGTAGCTATTGCTATAATATCTAAAGGATACCTGTTAATTGACAGTGCAATGCAATCATGTTTATGGTATCTTGGGAACTTAACAGTCATTTTAAAGGGAAACCATTTTTCTTGTTTCAAACAGAGAGCTGGATGTTGCTTTATTACAAATACAAGCAGGCAATCAAGCAAACAATGAAATTCTGTCTGTGTGTGTGATTCACCACAACAGGTCAATCACTTCTTTAGATCCAACCCTCAAGAAAAACTGTTTGTTGTTCAAGTAAGTCACACATTCTCACTTCATTCATTTTCATGAATCAAATACCAAAAAAAATCAATGTGTCAAACTTCAAATGTAAATTATGGCCCATGGAGTGTTCACCCACATTCTGTATCAAAGTGCTTATAAGGACACTGCTGCCTAGCAATTTTGATATTGGATAAAAAAATTTCTTAAGAGGAATAGTGGTATAAAGAGAGCATGGCTTATGGCCAGTTTAATGGTCCCAGAAAGGACGGTGAGTGTTATCTGAGATGAGGCCTTTTCCATTATTGGTACCCCATTTATCATTTATAGAATTTCCTCCTTAAGAAAGTTCAAAGTTGATGCCTATGCTAGTATCCAGGCTGTTGTGTTTTTTTCTCTCTCTCTCATGTTTTAAATAAAATGGAGTTGTTTTAGATTTGATGAAAAATGAAGTTAAATTTTAAACATTATAACTGAGAGGTCTTTTTTCCTGCCTGAATTGGTTTTGACATTTGTACCAAAGAATGAGGCTGCTTTTGTTATAATAGGTATTATTTGCCTAATATTTCAATTCTACAATGGCATGTTATTTTAATTTCTTATTGCAAATTGCTCTGTCATATACAAAAAACAAAGCTTTAACTGATAGATAAACCAAAATACTATAGAACACATTCAGAAACTACTGAGAAATTTAGAAAGGTCTTGCAAATCAGTGGTTCTATAATGAAAAATGTGAAGACCAAAGCCTCTTTAGGTCTGAGCTTAAATGCCTTGGGGCTTCAGCTACATCCTTTTCCATAGCTTTCCTCAAAGAATGTTGGAGATTGTTATTTGGGAGAACTTTGGTTGGAAATCTTTAACTCTTCTCTCTTGTTGGACAGAGGTACAATCTTATGGGTTCTCTGGGAAAGGGGGAAAAAATTGTGATACCAATTCAACCTCAGCTATTGTGGATTTGTCCCAGCTAAAATACCTGTTTTAAAACATTGCGGTAAACAGCAGTTTCCTGTTCATTTAATAGGCCAAATTATCAGCAAGTGAGAATGACCATCTTGCCGTCTTTCCTTTTATATGGAAGTTGTAGAAAAAAAATTCTTAATGGGCATTACAAGTTGCTTAACTTTATAGCAACTTTCTTCTTGTTGTTTTACATAAAGCTGCTGCAAAATCTTTGTTTTAAAAGAGATTTTAAAATGTAAATCCTATTTTAAATGGCTTTTTTTTAAAAAAAAAATCAGCTATATGAAGTGTTTCCTTTAACAAAAAGAAAACAAGAGACATGATCCATCCCATTGCAGTCTATAATTAGGATTTGGTTTTGTGTGTGTGTGTGTGTGTGTGTGTGTGTGTGGCAAGGAGAGGTGGAGGCAATTGGAATACGCTAAAGAATATATAGAGAAGCAGATGGGTCTGTGTTTAGTGAGAGGTGAAATGAGGGGAGTCTCCCACTGAGTTAAATATGTTGCCATTGATTAATAAAATGTGTACTTTCATTGCCATGACATTTACTAAAATGTCCAGAATGTGTTCGAAAAACAACAAAGGTAAGTGAGTAGTTAAATGCCTATTTGGGTCACTTGGAGGAACCAATAAAAATGTTTATTTTTGTTGGGTGTTCTTTTGCAAATGTGAAAGATGAGCATTCCATTTAAGAGCTCCTAACTGATTAATGGGCTCCAGCTGTGCCACTTTGAATGCTCTACCAAGCAGCAAAAGAGGTTTCAAAATTTTTTGTTGGCATCCATCAAGCTTGGGAAATTTCTGGAAGTTTAAGTCCAAACTGCAATAAACGAGAATAGGCCAATGGAATGGATAGAGTCTTAAGATTTTTCTAAAAGGCATTTTGGGTGAGAAGGGCTAAAATGTAATGATTTAGCGTACTTCTCTCATGCCACGGGGCATACGTTCCCATCTACATATCACACAGCAAGAGGAACAGAAGAGCTGGGAGTGGTGACACAGTCCCTACAAGGTTTGTCAAGCAAAAGTGCTCACAACATGGCACATCTAACTTTGAGTATCCAGTGTTAAAGAATTCAGCTAGTCTTTGCTGGGACCAAACTATTCTATCCTTTATTCATTACACTGATTTTTAAAAAATCAGTAAAAGTAGCTTATTATTACTGTGTTTCATTCCTTGTTTTGAGATCCTATGGAACCATGGGTTCAAAAGTGGCCTCACTTCTCCAGGTCTTTCCTTTTAAGCTAAACATTTCTCCTAGGTTTGGTAAAGATGGCTAACTAGCAGCTTGCCTAAACGTTTTAAGTCCTATATTCATGATGGTGTTGGCACTTTCTCCACTATCCAAGAGCTGATCAGCTGTTCCATATTACCTTTAGTCCAAGTGCTTTAAATGCGGCAGACAATTATTTACAATATAAGGCCTTGCTATAATGATTTCGGCTGATTTGCTACTTGAATGATTGAATTTAACACAGCTGGGATCCTTATAAACTTGGACACCAGATTGCAATCTTCCTCTTCATATACAGACTCAGTAGCAGACATAGCGTTGTTCATATCAAAATAAGATTTAAACAGCACTCACGCTTATGGAAGGGGTCTCTGGGGCATGACCTTCCAAAAAACTCCTTTTTCCCCTCATTTTTGAGGTGAAAGTATTTGTGCAGATTGATTTTTCTGTTAGCAGACTGGGGAATTTTCCTGTTATGGCATCATCTTGGATTAACCCTTGGAATGCCATTAACTATGAACTGTTAATGATTCTTAAATACTAGAAGTATTGGTTAATTGTCTCTTAGGTCTACATTATTACAGCATGTAGTAAATGTGATATTAAAAGAACTGCAGCAAATGGAAGTCAATGTGCATCTAATTCTACCTTCTTCATACCATCTAGTAGAACTTACTTCATATTGTGACACCATAATGTTCCAGGTTTCCCTTCTCATCCCTCCACACAGCTGTTTTCAGCTGCAGCAGCTGCATGTTTACTGTAGTATCTAATTTGGACAACAGGTTTCTCCTTGCATTATTTACATGAAGAGGTTTCCTTAAAATCACAATGCTAATTTTTACTGAAAGCGTACTTTCAACCTAAGAACTCCTCTTCTGAGAAAAAGAAATATGTTATACTGAAAATATCTGACACTTAACTGGAAGTTTGTATAAATATGCTAGAGATATTTGCTTTTTCCTAAGACTTCATGTGTTAAAAATGAGCTTATTTTCCACTTGCATAAACTAAATGGATTTTACATTCCTGAGGGCATAATAAACTGTTCTGGAATTGACTATGGCTGGGGGTTTCCTTTTACATTTAACTATGACAGTCTAGCAAGTTTATTTTACTATGTAGGAAAGAAAAGTCTGTATTTTCTCTATTTCTTTTTATACATGTGTGCCCATCTATGCATGCATGCTTTTGAATGGGACTGCCAACACTTCATCCTGCTGCTCTAGCCAACGCCTTTAATATCAAATTGATTTGCAAACTGTAGTAGGCATTAATGACATCAAAAAGTTTCATGCACTGATTTTTGTGCATCAAGCCACTCCAAAAAGCACAAGAGCAGACTGAGCCTGCTATCTATCTATCTATCATCTGGCAACTGTGTTATAAAAAGATGTTGAGCTGGAACAATTCCAGTTCAGCTTTGTACCTGATGAAAAAGGTTAGTGTCTACCAAGGCCTATACCACTTTGTACCACCCCCCCAATCTAAAAAGTAAAGATCAAGGAGCCAGTGAACATGTTTCTTTTTATTATATAAGACTAATATGTGTTTTATGCATTTTATAAAATAGATATGAAAGAATACTGTATGAGCGTACCTCAGAAATCCATAAGATCCTCTATTGGCAGATTCAGAATATTTTTCTGAAGTAGAAATATTATCATTTTTCTTTTCTTTAAGAAAGTGGTGAAAATGTGCCAGAAAGAACACACTGTACAGCAACATGTAATCATCTTTTAGCCTTTTAGATTAAGAGGCACTTTGTAATATGTCTACTATTTAGTGCCTATTATAACTAACAAGGAGGTGTCACCACTTGCACAAAGTGTTCCAGGAAAGTTGTAAGTGTAAATAATTACTATCTTTCCATGTACAAGATCATTAAATTCTTTTTAAGGGGGGGAGTTAAAACATACTTTTGGTAGACTTCATGCAGAGCTCATTCCACAATATTTTACAACGCAATATTCACATAATTCCTTTGTGTTTTACGAGGAAGGCAAAATTAATTTTGGTTGAAGATCCAATATAGTGGTGAACCATTATAGGGGACAGGCAGTAGATGCCCTAGATCATTTAAATTTAGATGAATGAAAGTGAGATGGACAATTTCCTCAACATAGGAAGGGAGATCTATATTTATTACTTTACCAATCAATATGCCATAGCTCAAAACAAAAGGTTTCTAAATTGGCTTACACTTAATAGCCAAGAACATTTATACTCAACATGTAAAAACACTTAACTAAAACCAGAAGCATAAAACAATGTCAGCAATGCCAGTAAAAGGCAATTGAAAGCGAAGAGGAATGACCTTAAAAATCCAACTCATAATTTCAATAAAAAGCAGATTTAAAGAAAAAATGTCTATAAAGCCTGTCAAAGAGCAAACAGGGATGAATCAAATAGTACATCTTTCAGAAGATGTCTATAAATGCAGGACCAAGGCTGTCCTCCAACTAACCTGGTCCTAACTGTTTAGAGCTTTAAAGAGATTTAAAGGCCTGTGCAGCCTTTTAAACTAATCTCAAATGCAAACCAATAACAAGCAGAGCTTTAAAAACGATATGAGTTATGTATTCTAAGCCCTTGGGCCTCACAAACATCTGGGCCATGGCATTCTGTATCAACTGAATCTTCCAAACTGAATCTTCCAAACAATCTTCCAAATCACCAGTCTGACACTCCGACCTTCTCAGTCCGCCCCCCAGTCTCAATTATATAAGCCATATTCTACAGTTGTTGTGGCCACAACAGTCTTCCACATGTTAAAAAAAATGCAACATAACCTTCAATCAGCATAATCCACTTTTTTAAAAAAAGGAACCTTAATGCATCAGGAAATTATTAAAGGGCAGAATTTCAAGCAAAAAGCAGAAACAGTGAGTCGAAATTTTCCCACGTGTAAGAT
The DNA here is from genome assembly GCA_030412105.1 of Cyclura pinguis. Taxonomy (NCBI): domain Eukaryota; kingdom Metazoa; phylum Chordata; class Lepidosauria; order Squamata; family Iguanidae; genus Cyclura; species Cyclura pinguis. Next base: position 130,224,145 of record CM059599.1, read on the forward strand.
CCAAAGCAAGGCAAATATTTATCTAAAAAAAAAACTTTCTTCATCATAACATGGAATTTCAACATTTCATAGGTGAAAACAGGCACGCATGTAGCCAAGCAGCATCAGTTTTATTTAAGACAGCAAAATTTATTAAGGAAGAACACACAAGCTAGGAAAGGATACAGGAGTTTGTTTTTGCCTGAACTTTCTGGGAAGGGCAAAATTCCCTTATCTCCTCTCCCCTCTGCTGAGTTAACTGAGTGCAAGCTATTTTTGCACTTTAAACTTTGGTAGCTAAAACAAGACAAGGACAAAGAATGAAGGTGGAGGGAGGAGGAGAAACTGGGACATTTTAAAAGCATCTGAAAAAGTGGGATGACAGAGGATTAATCAGGATTGCCCCTTCCAAATTGAGACACTTGGAGAAGATGGAATGGTAACCAAGCTAGAAATTCAAAGTGAATGTTTCCATTGCAATCTAATACTCACACAATAATTGATTTGCAACACATGGACTCTATGAAGTTGAGTTTACATTATGGGTAGCATCTAACAGGGGCTGGGTGCCCATTTGAGTTGCACTGTGTGAGCCAGAAAGCTAAAGGCAAAGCCACAGGTGAGCCTCAGTTCTGTTGCTTGCTGAGATGCACTACCCACTTCTTGCAATGGTCTAGCTAGCTGTGTCACCATAGCATGAGACATGGATAGCCCATAGGGAAAACTGTTTCTCTTTGCTGTTTTTCTGACCAGTCAACTAAACAGACCAAATTAAGAGGCCCGAACCTTTCCCCTCTCTCCCTCTCAATGTTGACATTGTCATTGAATGACAACCTTTTTTCTAGTGTTGCGTACATCATGAGCTCAGATCCCAGTCTCTTGAGTCTCATAAGCCCTAGGTAAGACTAGGCCAAAACCTTGCTCTGTGAAGATCACGAAACCACTTCCTAATTCTACCACACTGTTCTCCTCCTTCCCTACAGGATTACCTATGCAGACTATGCTTGGAACTTTATTTCACTTACCACTGTAAAGGTGTTTCAAAACATGAAAAAGTAATGTTTAAAAAATTAAAATCCTTATTTCCAGATGAATAAGAGAAGGTTGCTAAATGTCATTGGTTTTGAACCAAATATGTCTTTTAAAATTCTTCTAAAGAAAAGAGTGGGCTGAAGGGACCACAGTGTGTGTTCATCTGTCCATTTGATTGAGTTACCACCGAACTCCACGGAAAATGTTACATCCTTAAATTCCAGAATCTAGTTTTAATCTGATGGAACTATGAAAGCCACACTGAACTAAGCAACCATGATTTATAGCTAGTTTGTTTTCTGCCTGGAAAACAGACAAGCAGACTATTTAAAACAGTAGCTGTTTTCCTCATTCATCTGTTTTGGATCAAACTAATCCTATATTTGGATGAACGATAACATGAAGTTAATGTTTATGATGTTCCCAAAGTATTTACTAGTTATTTCACAATGGTGCTGGCTATGATGTTTGGCTCTTCCTTTATAGTAGCATAAAGCACCATTGCTTGTTAAGACTGAATTCTCATTAATATATTCATCCTAGAGTAGTGAATTACTGATTCATTCTTAGCTTTCAAAATAATGGGAACCACCGCCTAAAACAGTGACCCTCCAGAGACTGTTAGCCTCCTGGTGTTGTTCAGTGCCTATCGGCCAGTGTGGCCAATAGGTAAAATGAGAATAGTAGTTCATCAACATTTGGAGGGCTGAAAACTCTCCACATCTAAGAGATCCACAGAGGCATGTTGAACTTGTCCCTTGAAATTCAGATAACCAGAGAAATTATAAAGGATTTTCAAAATACAGTCAGCGCTCCACATTCGCTGATTTCCCTTTTGTGCTGCAGAACCCAGAGATTGCTAGAGAAGTTTTCTCTCAGGTTAAAAAAAAATAGCATTCATGATTTTTATTTCCATTCATGATTCTTCCGCTTTCGCAGGGGTCTTGCTCCCCTAACCCCTGCAAAAGTGGAGGGTTGATTGTACCTGTCCCCAGCTCCTGTGATGCAAAATTGATCTAAATAGAGTTGTTAAAGCTGACCACATGAATGAATGTTAATTTAGTAAGTCAACACTTGTGTAGTCCCATTAATACAATGGTTCAGTTCTACTATGGCTAACAACTGCATTTATTTTATTTTATTTTATTATTTTTATTAAAACCAAACTATCCCAGTTTTACATCATTATGTCATATTCGTTTTTTCCATTATAAAAACATGCTTATACATCAAGTTATACATATTTACATCTAGATTTTAAGATACCTTATTTATTTGCATATTATACTGTACAGTCTTCTATCTTCTATTTTCTACCTTCTAGTTATTATCTACCTACTACAAACCAATTCTTTTAACTTTCTCCCTCCCCTTGTTTGAAGATCCCCTTAAGATATTTCATCTGTGATCCCCAAAAAACCAGCTATGTCTTTGAAGGCTTGCCTCTTCACTTGCCATATTAGTTTACTAAGTAATTTTTCAGCTAAACTGCATTGGTTTTTTTTGTTTTTGTTTTTGTTTTTCTTAAGTCTTATTTATTTATTCTCCCCTTCGCATAACTTCACCCAGTTCTCTTCGATATAATTCTTGATTATCCTCATATCATTTAGTTTTTTAATTTTTCTTTCCCCCTTTATTCTTCGTGTGAGATCATCTAAAATTACATATTCCTGAACTTTATCTAACCATTCTTCCATTAAAGCTGTTTCCGGACTTTTCCAATATTTCGCGTAAACTGTTCTAGCAGCAGATATCATATATAAAATTATTTCTTCATGTCTTTTGTACTTTTTGTCTATTTGGTGCATCATATTTAGTAAAAAAATTTCAGGCGTTATTGGGATCTCTACTTGCAGAATGTCCATCATTATTTTATGTATCTTTTTCCAATATCTTCTGGCCTTTAAACAAAGCCACCACATGTGATAAAAAGTCCCGTTCTCTTGTGTACATTTCCAGCAGTTCTTATCTTTTGTTTTGTACATCTTGCCTAACTTCACGGGATCTAAGTACCATCTATATAGCATCTTTAGATAATTTTCTTTCAAATTTTGCGCCAGAGTAAACTTCTGTGTAGTATTCCAACTTCTTTCCCATTGCTCTAGTTTTATTTCATGTCCAATACTTTGGGCCCAAACAATCATTGTCTCTTTAACTGTCTCTGTTTCCAATTCCCGGTCCAATATGTACTTATAGAATTGAGATGTCAAGTGTTCTTTTTTCTCAAATATCACTTTTTCCCATTCATTTAGTTGAATAATTGTATCTATTCCTTCTAGTTTAAGATCCATTTTTAGTCTTTCTTTTAGTTGCATGTGTATGAACCACTGACAGTTCCATCCCTCTTCCGCCAGCTCCTCTCTTGTTTTAATTCGTTGACCTTCTTTTGGATCATTAATGATTAGATATCTGTGGGTAAGCCATCTATCTGCTGGATCCTTCCATCACCCCAACAACGCCTCTTGAGGTGATACCCATAGCGGTATTTTCGAATATAGTTTTCTTTTCCAAGTCTTCCAAATTTGAAACAAGGGTCTTCTTACACAGTGATTCAGAAAGTCTTTATCTACCTTCGCCTTGTTGTACCAGAGATATCCGTGCCAACCGAAATGAAGATCTGCTCCGTCCAAATTTAATATTCTATCATTCTTCAGTTCAATCCAATCTTTTAACCATGTCATCCCATTAGTGATGAAGTACAGTTTCAAATCGGATAGGCCACAACCTCCTCTTTCCTTCTTATCAGTCAGTATTTTCCACTTAATCCTTGGCTTTTTCCAGCCCAAATGAAAAGGGATAGATCCTTCTTCCAGTCTTGAAAACATCTAGTGTTTATTATAATCGGCAGATTCTGAAATAAATAGTTTATCTTTGGTAATACCATCATTTTAATTGTTGCCATTCTTCCTAATAATGATAAGTTTAATTTCGACCAACTTTGTAAATTCTTTTTTATCTCCCTCCATTTTGTCATATAATTATTTTCAAACAGTCTGTTATTTTGTTTGGAGATTACGATTCCTAAGTAAAGTAATCTTTTTCTCTTCTTTAAATCCTGTCATCAATTCCAATGCTTCAATTTCTTCTTTTTGCATATTTTTGGTTAAGATCTTCATTTTTTCCTTATTAATTTTGAATCCCGCTAATTCACCAAATTCGTTACAGACCTCTATCATTTTTGCCAAACTTATTTCTGGTTCTTCAAGAAAAATAACCAAGTCATGTGCATATGCCTTCAGTTTATATTCATCCCTCTTTATTTTAGTTCTCTTTATTGTTTCTTCCGTTGTAATTTTCCTTAAAAGAACTTCTAGCTTTGTTATAAATAATAGGGGTGAAAGTGGACAACCCTGACGGGTTCCTTTGTTAATCTCTATAGGATCCGTCTTTTCACCGTTTATCAATAATTGAGCCTTACAATTTGAATGAATCTGTCTAATCCAAGTAATAAACTTATCCCCACAATTCATTCTTTCTAATAATTCAAACATAAATTCATGCTCCACGTTATCAAATGCCTTTTCGGCATCCACGAAGATCATCATACACTTCTTCTCATTATGTTTTTCATAATATTCCAACATATTAATGACAGTTCAAATGTTATCTCTAATATATCTCCTCCGTAAAAAACCGCTCTGATCTTCGTGAATTGTTTTCTGTAATATTCTTTTCAATCTCTCCGCAGTTATATTTGTAAAGATCTTATAATCTATATTTAACAACAATATCAGTCTGTAACTACTCGGTTCTGTTGAGTCCTTCCCTTCCTTTAATATCAACGTTATATTTGTTTCATTCCAGGAATCTGGTTTCCCATTATTCATGATTTCATTGAACATCTTACGCATAGGTTCACTTAGTACATCAGCGGTTCTCAACCTGTGGGTCGCGACCCCTGTGGGGGTCGAACGACCCTTTCACAGGGGTTGCCTAAGGAGAGAAATGCTGCCTATGTTTTGAATGCCAGTATGTCGCAATTTCAAAGCGCCGAACTAACCCAGAGTGTTTTTTTGGGGGGGGGAGAAGACTGGGGAGAAGGAGTGGGTGTGTGTCTCAGAAGAGGCAACACCGGTTAAAAAAAATAATTACAGCATATTTATTTTTGTATTTGTTTTGCTCTTTAAAAAATAATTACAGTATAAACGGGTTAATTTTGAGTGCATCGAACCTTAAGTGTATTGCGGAAATGGGGAGAAAAAAACCCCACTTGACTGAAAAAAGTCCTTTACTGTGCAGCTTCCAAGGCGCCCTTGGTAGGGACGCGCACCCTTTATGTTGCCGCCTCGGGTGGCTCGTCAGAACGCGCGGGGCGTCCACCGTCGCGCCGACAATGGCGGCCTTCCAGAACCCAGCCCAGTCCAGCCCAGCCCAACCTCTCATCCCGGCAATGGCGCACCGGCGAGCGAGGTCACGGTGGGACAAGCTCCGGGCTTGGCAGGGGATCCTCATCAGCATAGGGCCGGGCTGAGGGGAGGGCGGTCAGTCGGTGTTTGCTGGTGCGGCAGTGCCCCCGCTGCTTGACAGAGCTACTGGGAGGCTCCTCCTTCTCCTCCTCCTCCTCCTCCGCCGCCGCCACCACCATCCATTTCCCCGAGCTCAGCATGGCAGTCAAGGTGACTCTCTTCCTTCTCTTCTCCTTCCGTGCTTGTTGCATAAGCAGAGCCAGTTTGCGAGGGTGGGCAGCTCTTCCCCGCAGCCCCGGGCCCTGGCCTTTGTGGCCTGCAGGAAGGAGGGAACCGCGGGAGGGAGAGGGAGAGGCGACCCGCGGCGCCTTCCCTGCCGCCTTTGGATTCCTCGGGCATGGCCCGCTGAGAGGGGCAACAAGAGTTAGCGAGGATAGTTGCTGGGTCTGTACTTTGGGGACAATTAGTGGTAAAGACGCCCCTGTCAGGGAGGGAAGAAACTGGAGCCGGCGAGAGCAAATCACAAAGGCAATGGAGGAGCGTGAGGGGGAAGAGGCCAGTAGAGGTCTGGTGGAGGGCATGCCTCGCCATACAAGCATACAGTGGAGATCTCTAGATTCGGACTCTGGGCCACCTTGTTTCTGCCCCCAGGGTAGATTCTCTCACCCACCCCAATATATATGTATGTATGTATGTATGTATATATGTGTGTGTGTGTGTGTGTGTGTGTGTGTGTGTGTATTTCTGTTCAGGGGATGTGTGGACTATGATCTGCTTTAGTAGTTATAAGGGTGATCTTTTTGCGGTTCCAGTTGGGCTGAAGTGAAACACTTGGTGGTGAGGATAACAGGAAAAACAACACTGAGAGGAGCAGTCCTGACAAGGGGGTATCTGTGCCTGTCCTCCCTCTCACACTGAGCCTTCCCCAGATGAAACAAGTCCTCCTCTGAAGTGTTCTTCATCTTTGGGCAGGGAGAAGAACAAAACAAAACTGGAGGATAATAAACTATTGTCCTCTGCAGCCCATATTATGGCTTTTGATGTTAGCCATCTTGGGACATGGAGCAATTCAGGTGGGGCAGATGCTTTTTACTTTTCAATGGAAAGGAAAAGGGATGATCAAGCTGAAGAATTCTCCTTGTCTAGGTCATCTCCAGATGACTTAAACAGGCCTCAGCCATGGTTTTGACTTTTTTTTTCTTTTCGGAGCTGTTTTAAAAAGGAAGGTAAAAAGTTCCTTCAGAGTGATCTAGTATATCAAATCACTGATGTGTGAAGAAAGTTGTAGTTACAAAGTGGAACAAGCCCCCACAAGATTGGTGGTCAGTGCAACTGCCAGTTTTGAAATAAGAGTTCTTTTTGCTTTAACTTGAAGAAAAATATACCATATGTAAAGCAACATGATATTCTGTTGCACATACAAAATTGCAGTGGCTACCTGATCTTGTTCTGAAATGTGTTTGGGAGGGATTTATTTGCAGATACCTGTTTGTACTTGCTGGTATACACTACTTGTTTTCAGTCTTGTTTATAAAACTGTCTTCTGGTCAGAAGACTTTTATGTTTACGACTCAACTTTATTATGCTCTGTTTTCTTTTCCCTGACTTTTCCTTCTTAGTTTGACAGCTGTCAAAAGCATCTCACTTGTTTTAAAGTCAAGCAATGCAAACATATGTCTGAATGTTTGGAACTCACTTTATCACTTAGATAAGAGAGTTGATACGTATTACTCTTATCAACAGAGGTAATATCACGTATTACTCTTATCAGCAGAGACAGCAATGTAGTTTACTGTTGTTATATTAAGACTGTTACCCATGCTACACCATGCTTAAAGACAAAATTTCATTTATTCCTAATTAGAAATAAATATTTCACAATATATAATTACATATTGTTTTTGTGATTAATCACTATGCTTTAATTATGTTCAATTTGTAACAATGAAAATACATCCTGCATATCAGATATTTACATTACGATTCATAACAGTAGCAAAATTACAGTTATGAAGTAGTAACGAAAATAATTTTATGGTTGGGGGTCATCACAACATGAGGAACTGTATTAAAGGGTCACGGCATTAGGAAAGTTGAGAACCACTGTAGTACGTCTTGTAATTCCTTATAGTACAACCCGGAAAAACCATCAGGACCTGAGGCTTTTCCCACTTTTATTTTCTTTATTGCCTCCGTAACTTCCATGCTTGTTATGTTGGCATTTAGGCTGTTTTTTTGATCTTCTGTTAAATTTATCAAATCCTGCTTTTCCAAATATTCTTCAATCTTTTTCTTTATATTACTTTCAGTCTTTTTTTGATATAGATTCTTATAATATTTTCGAAAAGCATTCATTATAGTCTTCTGATCAGTAAAAACCTCATTATCCTTCTTAACTTGTAAAATTAAATTCCTTTCTCTTCTTTTCCTCAGTCTATATGCCAACCACTTCCCTGGTTTATCAGCATTTTCAAAATGTCTTTGTTTAAGTAGTCTTAAGTTCTTTTCAATCTCAACCAGGTTTTCTGTTTGCATTTCCACTTGTAATTTTTTGAACGCCCTCCTCAGTTTTTCATTTCCAGGGTTTTTCCTTAACTCTTGTTCTTTTCTTTTTATTTCTATTTCCAAATTCTTCCTTTTCTCCTCTCTTTTCCTCCTCCATTCCGTATTCCATTTTATAAATAGACCCCTCATAACCGCTTTTCCGGCGTCCCATACTGTTTTTGCAGCAATTCCTTCATTCTCTTTGAAGTAGTATCCTAGTTCTTCTTTTGCTTTTTCCAGGTATTCTTTATTCCTCAACAGGAAGTCATTGATTTGCCAATTTAAGTATTTACTTTTCTTCTTAATGCTTAGCTCTATTTGTATTGGATTATGATCAGAAATGATTCTGGGGAGTATTTCCACATCTTTCACCATTGAGTGTAATGTTTTAGAGATTATAAATATATCAATCCTGGACATGGTGTGATGGCTATCGGAGTAGAATGTAAATCCTCCTTTTTCATCTTTATATCTCCAGATATCCATCAAGGACAGATCTTCCATCATTCTGAAAAAGGATTTAGGTAGTTTCCCCTGTTTCTTTTTTTCTTTTTGATTTGTTGTTCTATCTTTTACTGGATCTAGTACCCCGTTCATATCCCCCATCAACAAAATGTTATCCTGATTTTTTTCTGTGACATATTTGTGTATCTCTTCTTCAATTTTTTCATAAAATTTGCTTTTATTTTCTAACAGGGAGTATATTCCTACCAATAACATCATTTTTTCAGGGAGCTGAACTTGCACTCCTAAATAATATCCTTCTTTATCCTGAAGGATTTCTTCTGTGGGGTACTTTGCATTAACGTATATTACCACTCCCCTTTTTTTCTTTTCAAAGGCCGAGATGTAACATTTCCCCAATTTAGGATTTTTCAGATATTTAATGTCGCTCTCTTTAATCTTCGTTTCTTGCAAACAAATAATATCGGCTTTCACTTTTTCTAAGTAATGGGAGACCTGCCTCGTTTTGTAATTTGAATTGAGTCCTTTTATGTTCCACAAAATGCACTTTAAATTCATTTTTTCAATCTTCATCTTCTGTTAATTTGTCTCCGACCTCTTAGCTCTGTTGATCTTGTTCTACTTCTTCATCTTGTTCTTCCATTGCCATAGCGGTTTCTTCCTCTGATCTATCTTGTTTCTCTGTTTGCTCTTTTCCTTTTTTCTATTCCAATATCTCTCTGATTTTTCCTATTGCTTCATTGGCCTGTTCTGATGTGGTACATTTGTATCTTTTATAATTTAAAGTAAAAGATAGTCCTTCCGTCCTTTCCCATTTATATCTTATGTTATATTTTTGCAACTGTGTTGTTAACAACTGCATTTAAACCCTAATCTGTACCATTTGGGTGTATATGTGGTATCTTGTCATTAAGGTCTAGTCATTAGGAAGTGGACAGAGAACCTTTGGTATTATGCCTGTTGCATATTTTCCAGGTTCAGGAATGCAAAGGATACTTACATGAACATCTGCGTGAGAGCTTGAAAGCATGCTGCTCATCGAATTGTCTAATCCTATTTAACTGCCAGGCTTATGCTGGCCTCCTCATTGTTCCTGACTGTCCATAGTACAAAGGATGATTATGGGAGTCCGCCCAACCAATTTCACCATCTTGAAGCAGGTGGACAGTGATATCTTCTGACCTGAGGTATTATTCCCAGGTTCTGATGTGGTCCTGCGGTGCTGAACTGATAAGCCCCTAAAGCTGCCACCAGCAGTTGTCTAAGGAAGTGAATCTGCAGAAAAAGAAGACTGCTCTCCACATGTTTATCAATGGTCTAAATTTACTCTTTAAAAAAGCCCAACATGTTTCAGCCTGTAGATAAACTGATTGGCCTTCTTCAGGAGCTACATAAAAAATAAACACAAATACTTACATTAACTTAAAATCTTCCTCAGTAAAGTCCGTAAAGCAGACCGTGCTGCTGGGGGCAACATTGGGCTGATACTCTCCTGTAGCATTGACTTCTCAAGATAAACACCAGTGCAATGCAGACCATCCTAGGAGTGGCTTGCTCACCATTATAAAAATACTATGCAGAAGTACTTTTGAAGAAACTGACAGTGCACAACAGTGTATTGCATTTAGTCTGTAACTAATGTTGTAAGACCTTTACATTTCATTGTTGCTAGCACATTATTTAAGTTGCATTCAAGCAAAAAACCCATGCAAGGGGTTTGTCTGTGTGTATATTTTTTTGTTGGTTTACTTTATCTAAACATTTTTTTGTTACTGAATAATAGCATTGAATTGACTCATTTTCATTCTTTTCCTATTTTAATACAGTGAATCAAAACATAAGGAGTCTGCTCTAGCGAAGGTGATCTATATCCATGTCCAACAATTGGTGGACAAACACGTATTAGTGGCTGTATATTATAATCTGTATTGAAATGTAACATGGATCCACGTTTATTGGGATTTCCAATAAATCCCAATAGCGTAATCCTCAAATTCTCTGTCTACAACACAGCTTCATAATAGTTATCAAATACATTTAGAATATGTCGGCCATCATTCCTAAGTGTGCTACTTTGGTGCACTAAGGTTCTCATTAATCAAAAGTAGCTCATCATGTGAACACTTGCTGAGCATTTTTATTAAGGGACAGCTGATGCTAAGGGTGGCATGGAGCTTGGAGACATTACTTTTCAAGGCTACATTTTTAGCCATGCTCGGTAGAGGATTTTGGAAGTTATGGTCTTTTCCAAATGTTAGGGGGGCACAGGTCTAAATAGCTGCCCAAGCCCCACTTGCAAACAGTGTCAAATGTGGCTCTCCCATGTATCCCAATCCCGTCCAGGCAGAGCAGGACACAATGCCATCCCTGTCTGAAGTGCTCCAGATCAGGTGAAAACAGTGGTTTTCCCCCATTTCTCCACACGTAGTTTAGACGAATGGGGTGGAAGGTGGAAAAGGACCTAACAGTACCTGTAAAATATCATTTCTTCCCCCCCCGCCATACAATAGCCTTTTCTTCTTCTCCCTTTGTAAAGAATTTATTGTATGAGTGAGGCAGCCCAGGGCCCTTGAATGACATCAGCTATAGTTTGCTCCAAGGGCAGCTCCGTGACACATCTCTCAAAGGAAAACCCTTTTTGCCCTCACTGGGCTACTTGGGGTTTGCTCATGAAATGCATTGCTTATAAGCTAAGGTAGAATGACAGAGTGATATTAACCACTGACATCAGCAAGTAATAAATCTAGACCATAAAATCTGGAAATGGAAATAATGAGGTTACTGAGTAGTCAAAGTAAAGTAAAAGTAGTAGTAAAAGAGTGCTTCCTTTTGTACACACAATTGCATGTTGACCCTCATTAAGTTTCTATGTGCCAAAACTGACAAAGTTTCCTCTACTTTTCACCAGGCTAGCAATAAATCTAATTTTAGTAAAAAATTTTCGATAATATTTTTTTAATTCAACTGTTGCTGCTTTCAGTTATCCCCTTTTAATTTCACCATGCTAGAATTCCAACTTTCGTTCTTGATATATCTGTTTCATTTTTATGTACCGATGCTAGGGCTCTCTCTCCCCTTCCCCCGATGCTCTCTTTCTTTATACACACACACACACATACACACACACACACACATGTACACATACACACTCTGCATATTACTGCTTATAGTATTTGAGGTGAGATATATACCAGGCTTTCAGATGTGCAGCATGAAGTGAATTGACTTTGAGAGACTGTATACAGAAAAGGATGGGATCTACTACTGAGGGAAATACCTGCCAATGGCCTCTCAAGGCTCAGTTATCTGCAGTTTAGGATCTCTGGCCTGAACGTAATAATGAAGAGATGTGTGACATCTTAAAGATTGAAAAGTTTTATTTGGCACAAGTTGCCATGGCCTGGTCCAACACACTTCAGCTGTTGCACTTCTTGAGGCCTAGATGTGTAATGAACATTCAACAGTTCACATTAATAAGTGCTTTTTCCCCTTCCTTCAGTAACTTCAGTGGAAATGCACAGTTAAGTGTAAATCCAAATATTTATCCTGGTATACAGTAGATGTTTATTCTCTATATGCATTCAAAGGGATATTGTAATTAAAGCAAATTCAGTGTTGATAGATGATCTCTCAGTAAATGGGATATGCCTGGAGACCACAGAGCCAAGGTTCAAATCCCTGCTCAGCCAGAGAGACCAGGGTTCAAACCCCTACTCAAGCATGAAAACCCACTGGATGACTTAGGTAAGTCATACTGTCTTGGCCTCAGAGGATGGCAATGGCAAACTTCCACTAAATAAATCTTGCTGAAAAAAAAAAATTGACAGGGTTGCCATGAGTCAGAGTCAACCTGAAGGCACATAAATATCATGCAACTACATAGATACCCAAAATGCATTGACCCTCTGATCCTTTAAACTCTCAAGGGACCCCAGTGCCACACCAGAAAATATTATTGAATTAACATCTCTTTTTCCTACTGTATACATCTTGCATGCATTCCTATTGAGGAAATATCTTTAAATATTATTTTTCTAAACAAGTTCTCATGGCTTTTAAAATCATTTTAATCAGTTCTTAAAGGCTGTCCTTTTAGATATTTCACCACTTTGGGGACCCCGGTGGGTAGAAAAGCTATAAATAAACAAATGAATGAATAAATAAATAGATAAATAAATATGTATTTAAATAAACAAATAAATAAATAATAAATATCAAATAAATAAACAAATGAAACTTTCCTTGGGTACCATCTTTCACAGGCTTTCAGCAATCTTTTTTGACGTGTTTCTCTATCTTACTTTTTTTGCTTGAGGGAGGGAACTTCACAAAGTTATATAGAATTCTGAATCACTTGGACTTTGGAAAGGTACATCTAAATCTGTTACCTTTTAGAAGTTCTTCAGCTGGACTTAAGGGTAGAATCTTGTGCATTTCACAGATAGCCAAACAGCCTAGGGTTTGATTGTTTTTCTAGGTTAGGTTCAGCCTTTGGTGGCAATTGTCTTCTGGGAGAACCTTAAACAAATGGAAATCCGACCAGCAGGGAGACAGGACACAGAGTAACACAGCATAAAATCATCCATCTATGTGTTTTCCACCATTTTAGCATCCTTCATGGCCAGTGCAACACACCCACATTATATTGTGGCCTCACAAAATTTTATGTTTTTTCATGCACTATTGTGGATGCTGGGATAAATGGCAAGAAAGAGCAATTTGAGCATTGATCAGCGGCTTATATCATTCAGATGTTTTATTAAAGTAATTAAATTAGAAAAAGTATTCCTAAAATTTTTAACTATAACAGTAATTCAATATGCTTAGGACCTTGGAACTTGTCACTTGTTACTTTAATAGTAACCTTCCAAACTATGGAAGTGCTATAAAATCTTCTGTGCTATAATTCCTTCCATTGCTAATATACAGATGTAAAATAACTAAAGTACTGCCCTTTAGTGGATGAAACTTTGATTGTGAATGAACATACACACCTTTAAAGTTCACATAGGTATGGGCTAACAAGAATATGCACCTGTAGAATAGGAAGAACAACTAAGAATTTTATTGTGGCATGACCTTGCAAGTTCTAGAGTCCAGTTCAGGAAAAGGCTCACTGATTAGTTCAGCCACTTAAGACAAAATGAGACCCCCATGGTCTGCAGATCACTAGAAGACGATTGCTTTTTGTAGTGTCTAGATTCCAATGCACACACCACTACACTGTGATGGAAGTGAAAGACACAGAAAAATTTACTTTTCCTATTCCCTGCCTTTATTTCTGTTCCTCAGCTACAATGAAGATTAGCACTGTCACCCATCTGAGCAAGGATGATAAGGAGAAGAGGGACATTCAATGAGATACTCCTGTACAGATTATTTTCTTTATTTTTATAATGCCATTTGTGAATATGTGGGAGGGAAGAAGGCAATAGAGAGATGGAGCTTTACCAGCCATGGCTGTTTCTTATAAAACTTCCAAAATGTCCTCTTCATTGCTTACAAGAGTCTTAAGAGGATCTGAACAACACAGTGAGAATAATAACCCCACTGTCACCAAGAACGAAAAACCAATAGCAAACACTGTAGTCTATCTATTAGAGCTTATCAGCATGAAAACACTATCATTCTCTTTACATTACCAAAGAAAACAAACCAGGGGAAAATTTGAACTACAAAAGCCAGGTTCCTTATACCATATGGGCTAAGATTAACCAACTTTTCTGCCTTCACCCTCAACCCTTCCAAAAGGATTTTTAAAAGAAAACTCTCACAGAAGAAGTCCTGCTGATCTCAGCTCTTTGAAAATGAAGACCTGAAAAGTATTGTTGACTCCAGTCTTCAGTAAATTGAGAAAGGAACTGAGACGTATTTTATACACTGGGAAATGCTGTAGAAACTTCTTGTGTGATAGCTAGACAGACAGTAATAAAACATAACTATCTGAAAATATTTGACTGAACTGCCATCTCAGTTTTTCTGGACCCAGTGGCAGGACATAGAACATAGCTACCCAGAATGTTTAAGCTACAGCAGGATGAGATGCAGCCAGAAATGCTACATAAAGAGGGTCAGATTTTTTTTTCCTTTTGAGTACAACTTTGAGTGAGCAAACTTGTAGTTTTCATTGCTCTGTCATATCTCTCCTTCTTAGCACCACATTCTTGTAAGTGCACTCTTCAGTCCTGTGCAACAGCACTGCTGTCACACTGTAAGTATTAACAGATCACTGGCTGTATACCTATCCCAGACACTACCACTTGGCTCCAGACCTTACTTTTTCTCAGAGGATTTCCAGTTCCCCTTCTTGCTTTTCCAGGCTTTAGAAAAGTTCTCCACTAGCCCTGCTTACCTTGGGAGTCTTTCTTAGGTCATTTCCGCACCAGGCTATTAAAACAGCACAGAGGTCTTCTGTACTGTGGAGTGGACTGGGTCGGACTACTTTCCGTAGTTCCATGCCTCAGTCCACCCTGGAGCGACCAGAACTGGTCACACAGCGTGCTTTTTAAAAACCTCTTTTAAGAGGTTTTTCAAAAGCACGGAGCGCCCAACTCCGTGTCGCTTCGTCGCCGCGCTCCGGTGCAGATTTGCAGACGCGCACTAGTGCATGCCTGCAGATCTGCCGGGGGTGGGCTTTAGGCTGGCGAGTTTCTCCGGTTGGTGGAGAGCCTCCACCAACCGGAAGCCGCCATTTTGGACGCCAGAGCAGCGTGGAGAGATGAGCTCCTCGTCCCGACGGACTCAGTCGGATGGAGGAGAAATCCGGTGAGTCCCGTTTCTGCCCGATTCATGCCCCACATGTAGAAAGGACCTTAGAGACATTACTCTCTGTGTCTTTGGCCTTTTTCAACCTTGCAAGGTTCCGCCATTCTCCAGCTTTCCCTTCTCTACAAATAATCAAAGCCTAGGCCAGGGCTTTCCAAACGATGTGCAGCGACAAGTTAGTGTGTCGCCTGAGTGTGTAGGTGTGTCGCCGACAATCTTGAAAATGTATGTTATTATTTATAAATCATATATTTTTAAGAATATATGAAAGGTTTTCATGAGATATGTTGTGTCCCCTTACATTTTGTTATTACAATTGATGTCTGTATCTCTTATAAGGGGTTAATTTAACCTCCGGTTTGCTAGTAAAACTGAAATTACTATGCTGTGAAATGATGCATGTCTAAAAAGTGTGTCATCAACATGAGAAGTTTGGAAAGCTCTGGCCTAGGCAAATGGACTGTAATTGTGTGGAGACTGTGACTGTGTGTGCTTAAGGGTCTACACAATTACAGCGATTTTTAAAGTGAGGTGCAATCCAATGAGGTTTTGTGTGTGTGTGTGCTGCTACGTCTTATTGACTGCAATACACATATTGCTATGCATTTCTTATAGCAAGTAAGGTGTGTGAGATATTTCTACTCTGAAGTAACATCTTTTGTATTCAATAGAACTGCCTTCCAATTACATTTTACAGAAGTTTGCAACCTCAAGAAGAAAATCAAGCATTAAGGTACAATTGAATAGCTTCTAGGATATAGATAGTTAATCTACTTTAAACTGACCTGTTTAATTGGACTGCCATTCATCAAGCCTACTCCATGTGCCAGCTTGCTCCATGATGGTGAACAATAGAAGTTTTCTCTGTAGTGTTTTACCTGTGAATATAAAAGGAGGGTTTGAGATGAGGGTACATTTTATCAAGTGATTCCCCATATGCATTCCAGAGGTCTCTTCCAAGAGCTTACTATGAGACTCTTGTGATTTATAATGTTTCACATGGGCCAGTATTTTGATGTGAATTTCCACATGTTTGGAAAGCCGCTTCTAAGTCTTCTGACACAAACCTAGGGCTGTTTCACACTGCACAGTTATACTGCTGTGATTCTACTTTAATTGTTATGGCAACACCCTATGGAGTCCTGGAATTTGCAGTTTTGGGAAGGTAATTAGAATTCTCAACCAGAGAGCTCTAGTTCTTCACCAAACAATATATCCCCGGTTTCCCTAGGATGGAGCCATGGCACATAAAATGGAATCATTGTGCTATAATTGCTTTTGGTGCAAGGGCCCTTAATTTCAGACCATATAAGCTCTGTTTCTGTGACACATAGGCCTAAAGTAACCAAAAAGCATTCCTCACAATTGACTGAAATATTCTTAAGCAGTCTTTGTCATGTATTTGAAATGTGTGCATTCTTCTATACGCACCTTTCACTTGTGCATGTTTCTTTTTGGACACATCCACAACTATCCATCAATGTGAAGATCTGGATTTGATAGACATTTGGCGATGCTTATATGGTTTCTCAAAAAATTTTACCTTTTATTCAGAACCCCATGCCTCACTTTTGAGAATCGACATGTTTCTGCTCTTGAAATCATTGATTAACACTAAGTCTGAAATTCTCCCTAGAAGTCTCTCCGATCATAGTATAATAACATTATTTCTGAGGGAAAAAACTAATTGCTTCTTCAATTGAAGACTTAACAAAATACTTTTACAAGAAAATCGGATAATAAATAAAGCTAATGAGTTACTAAAATATTACTTTGAAGATAATCTAAATAAAGGAACCAATTTAGCGAAAGTCTGGGATGCCGTTAAAGCTGTTCTTACAGTTTTTTCAGCCAACAGAATGCTGAAATTAACAGGAAAAAGAAAGAGAATCTATAGAAAATAAATGAAGAATTAAGAAATAAAGAAAAATTATTGAATGAAAATCCAACTGATAAATCTTTGCAGAAAGAAATAAAAATATTACAGAAACAATTAGAAACACAGATTAAGACAGAACTTAGTAATAAGCTTCTTTTTACCCAACAAAGATTCTTTCAGTGGGCCAATAAAGCTGGCAAGTGGTTAGCCACACGGTTAAAACAAAAGAGAGAGAAAACCTTGATTGCTAAAATTAAACATGAAGAGAAAGTCTATACAGATCTTTCTAAGATAAAGGAAATTTTTCTGAAATACTATACAGAACTTTATAAAGATCAACAAGTTAATGAAGAAAAGATAAAGAATTATCTATCTCAACAAAATATCAAGGTTCTAACTGATACACAGAAAGAGGCCCTGTACAAACCAATTACAATGGTCAAAGTAATGGAAGCTATTCATAGTGCTAAGAGTGGAAAGTCACCTGGCCCAGACAGATTTCCAGCATCTTATTACAAAATATTCCAACATCAATTATCACCAGTGTTGCAAGGCATTATGAATAAAGCTTTGGAAGGAGACATTCATAAGTCATGGAAAGAAGCAGATATAACATTGCTGCATAAGGAAGGGAAAGATCCGTTGAGTGTCAAGAATTACAGACCAATTTCGCTGCTAAACATGGATTATAAGCTCTTTGCCTCAATACTAGCAAATAGATTAAAGAAGATATTACAAGATGTAATTCCAGAGGATCAAGCGGGTTTCCTCTCAGGAAGACAAATTAGAGATAACATTAGAAATATCATCAATATAATTGAACTGTGTGGGAAATCTTCTCAAAAGAAATTGGCTGTGGTTTTCCTAGATATTGAAAAGGCCTTCGATACTGTTAACTGGAATTTTTTAATAAATGTATTTGAAAAAATGAATATGGGAGAGTGTTATTTGAAATAGGTCAAAACTAAATACACAAATCAAACTGCACAAATTATTATTAATGGAGAAGAAAATGGAGAGATTGTCTATTCAGAGAGGCACAAGCCAGGGATGCCCACTATCCCCGCTTCTATTTTTATTGGTAATTGAGGTTTTGATTGAAAATGTGCAAAGCAACCCCAAGATAAGGGGGATGAAATTTAAAGGCCATGAATACAAAATCAAAGCCTTTGGAGATGATTTGATGGTGACATTAGAAGAGTTTGATAAGAGTTTCAAAGAATTAAAAGTTATTCTAGAAACTTTTGAAAGATATTCAGGACTGAAAGTGAATAAAGATAAAACAAATATATTGACTAAAAATACCTCTATGGAAGAAGAAATGCAAATATCGCATCTGTCTGGATACACTATTGCTAAATAGCCAATTATCTTGGAATTCAAATAACTAAAAATAACTCAGATTTATTTAAAAACAGTTATGAAGTAACATGGAAAAATATTCAAAAAGACCTTAAAAATTGGAGTAATTTAAATTTGTCTTTTCTGGGGAGAATCACCATAGTTAAAATGACCATTTTACCTAAATCACTTTGTTTGTACCAAATGGTTCCTATCATACATAACGATAAAGTGATATATACTTGGCAAAGCAAGATTTCCAAATTTGTCTAGGGGTGGAGGGAAAGACTGAGAATGAAACAAAAAATTCTACAATATTCAAAGGAAAGAGGTGGGTTGGGTTTGCTGAACTTTGTTTTAAATTACCATGCGTGCTGTATGAATTGGGTGAAGGACTGGATTAAACTCGACAAGACAAAGTTGTTAAATATAGAAGGTGCTGACCTATGGTCAGGATGGCACTTTTATCTATGGTTCAACAAAGCTAAGATTAATAAGGAATTTAGTAACCATTATGTAAGAAAACTCCTTATGAATGTATGGAGGAAGTATTTTTCAAGAAGTTGCTTGAAAACATCTTCTTGGGTCTCCCCCCCACAAGGCATATTACAAAAAAAGAGAACGTGTTATTTAATAGATGGATAAAATATGAATATTTGGTTGAGTTACAAAATGATCAAAATACAATAAGAACACAACAAGAATTAAATGAAAATGGAACAAGATGTCATTGGCTGTTGTATAGACAAATTACAGAAAAATTGAAAATTGACATAAAATTACGTAGCTATCAACTAAAAGAAGAAGAATTGACTGCAATATTAACCTCAGAAAAACCAAAAACCATTCATTATTAAAATGGGATACAGAGGAAGAATCTATTAAAATTTTTATGATAAAATGGACACAGAATTTTTCTGATGTGATTCGCCTAGATCAATGGGAAAAAATCTGGGATAAAAGGTTAAAATATACAACGTGCGAAGACATTAGAGAAAATGTTTAAAAGATGTATTTAAGGTGGTATTTAATGTCTGAACAATGATCTAAAATGAATGTAAAATATCCTAATAAGTGCTGGAAATGTGACTCCAAAGTTGGAACATTTTTTCATCAATGGTGGTCTTGCAAAAAAGTAAAAAAGTTTTAGAATATGATCCATATTCAAATGGAAAAAATCTTGGAGTTTCATTTTGAAATGTCTCCCAAACTCTATTTGCTTACAATAATGAGCGGCGATATAGAAAAAAAGGCTGGTAAGTTAATATTCTATATGACAGAGGCTGCTAGAATGTTGTTAGCCCAAAAATGGAAACAAAAAACGTTTCCCTCTATAGCTGATTGGGAGATGAAGCTTTTTGATATACTACAAATGGACAGGTTTACTTATGTGCTAAGAGGAGATATATTTGAAAAATTTACCAAAGATTGGGAGTGTGTGATAAAATATTTCAGAAACTTGTGGGGAGATATAAAGATGGGGAACATTGATTTTTGATTAACGAATGGTAATTACACAGGAACAAAACATTTAAAATGTGATAGACAGTTTTGAATGTTGAAAATGTTGAACCTTTTCTTTTGGATTTACTAATATTTCTTATTCAGGGGGAAGTCATGGATGATTGAAGAAGGAGATTAAAGTAATAGAATATAAATTTGGTATGTATGTAAATATCTATGCGTTATATCTTTGATGAGTTCGAATGAATGTTAAAATTGTTTTGTTTTATTGTTTTTATATAAAACTTTATAAAAATAAATAATAATTTTTAAAAAAGCAGGTTCATGTTCACATTTGAAGACCCAACATGTGTAACTAAATTATTTACTAAAATAAAGCAGAACAATTTAGTGATTGGATTACCCAAAACACCAAACCCCCAAACACTAACTCTATCAGCTGCTTCATATGAAATGCTACAGCATTCTTCTTCTGTCTCTGGAAGGATGGGTATCTCAGGGCCTTTCCACTCTACACTGTTATAGGGCTATTATTCCACTTTCAACATCCTATAGAATTCTGGGGTTTGCAGTTTCGGGAGGGGCCTTTAGAATTCTCAACCAGAGAGCTCCTTGGCCTCAGCAAACTATAACCCAGAATTGCACAGGATGTTGAAAGTGGAATAATAGCACTATAACAGTGTAGTGCAGAAAGGCCCTTACATTGCAGCAACTAGGCCTATACTATTCAATGGCTTTCTGCAATTTCACACTTCCTTTTATGGGCCAAGATCCATCGCTTTCTTTGTATTTTTTTTTTTTCTGGATGGACACATGACTGTGTGTGTGTTTCAGATCATATGTGTTGCCTGAATGCATTCTTCATCATTGACTGAAATATTCTTAAGCAGTGTTTGTCGTGTTTGAAATGTGTGAATTCTTCTATATGCACCTTTCACATGTGCATGTTTCTTTTTGGACACATCCACAACTATCCATCAATGTGAGGATCTGAGAGTACAAATTGCATCTGGTCTATGGACAGTCCAATCCTTATGGACTGAGACAACCTCAGAGTAAAATCAGAATCTCTCCCACAACCCTAGTGAAGAGTAAGGTTATGTCACTGTTAGATTCTTGCAAACTTAAAAGTTAGGAATAAAATGAAGTGTAACTTATAAGAAAATAAATTTATATCTAAAAATTATTGTCTAAGATAAATTTTATACAGTCACTGTTCACTTGGTGAACTTTATATAAAGTCATCAATAATTAAATATTTAAAACCAAAATATACAGAAATTACATAGAGAGAAACCTTATGATTTCTACAGGTAGGGATGATACAATGAATCATAAAGTCATTACATATCAACTTCCAATGGGAGGAAGAACAATGTTGGCTACTCAGGGTTGGTAGTCCATAAGCATGGTCAAATAGCCATAGTCCTGTGGATAATCCAATGCTTGTAAAGCACTAGTGGAACATCTCCTGAAAAGAGGAGAAAAAATGGCATCTGAATAGCCTAAACAGCCAGACGCGTTTCGATGTAACAGTCGTCTTCAGTGGCAGGATTTTTCTTCAAATCTCTTATGCCTCCCAGAAATAAGACTGGAGGAGTTATGGAAGATTCTTTCTTTTCGCAACTACTGTATAATTTATAAGTGGGAGGCATAAGAGATTTGAAGAAAAATCCAGCCACTCGCTGTTTTTTAGATATAAATTTATTTTCTTATAAGTTACACTTCATTTTTATTCCCAACTTTTAAGTTTGTTGGTTTTTGCTATTGGTTAGGAGTTAGTTTCCCTTTTTTCTTTTTACTGTTAGATTCTTGAAGAGGGATTTTGGAATTCAGCTCCCCATTCAGCCATGAAATTCACTGGAGGACACGTGGCCAATCATTCTTTCTCTTAGTCTAATCTACCTTACCAAATTATTGTGTGGATAAAGTGAGGAGGGTAGCCATGTAAACAGGCTTGAGCTTGAGCTTATCGGTATAAAGGCGGGATATAAATATGATGAATAAATAAAAGCAGCTGCAAAAAGTCTCCCTTTTGTTATCTAATAAGATACATAAAAAGTTAAGTGCCACCTCACATTACTTAAATAGTGTACTGGGGTGAATGCAAGAAAAGCATTTCTTTGATTTTTCTTTATTTCTGAATGGGGGAAGAGGGTCATAAAAGCTACCCATCTGTTAGAGTTATACTAGTTGTTTTTCCACTCCTACTTATTGTTACCCTGTTTTCTGGGGGTCCCGGGAGGGACACCAAATTGCTCTCAAAGTTATACAAATTGGGGGAAATTAATCAAAGAGCACAAGTTAGCACTGTGAGAGGCAGGGTAACGTAGCGAGATCTTGAACCCAATGTCTACGGGGTCAGGCCAAGTCAAGGAGCACACCGGAGTTTAAACAATAAATGATGTTTTATTAAAAACACAATCAAACAGTGTATGCGACACAAACATACAGAGAAACTATAGGAATAAAGGTTGGAGTGGGATAGAGGGATTTTTAGAGGAATTGTTGGTTTGGGTGATACTTCACCTGTCCTGAAGCCCGGTTGGAAGTGGAGAAGCTGGGGAGCGTGGATCTCAGCATGTGGAGCTGAGGGGAAGGCTCGCTGGACAAAGTGACAGCAAGGCAGGATGGAAGCCAAGAGTGATCCAAGGAAGTGCTCAGAGTCAGGGGTTTTTATAAGGAGAACTGTGACCGCAGGCTAGGTCGGACTTGGGGAAAACAATAGATTTGGGGCTGGAGACAAAGCCTTCGAAAGGTCAGAATTTGAATGATTGAATTATCACCAAATTGTCAACAGAGTAGCCAGTATGCAAACGCAGAGTGCTTGGACATTGTACAGTCAGATCATCAAGCTGCCAGCGTGGGGCAGAGGATGTTTTGAAAGTTGCGTGCATACATAATTGAGTACGTGCCTTGAGGTCTCCTGAAGCCGCGAGTCGGCTATTTTCTGGCCGGCTATTTTCTGGTTGTAATATTACGGCGATTATCGGCCGAGCCTGTGTGCGTGCTTGTCCGGGGGCCTCGCAAGCACATGGAGGGGAATGGGTATGTGAAGCCGAATTATTGATATCAAAAGATATCTTTTTAATATCCCCCAAGCTCGGGCTAGCCAGGGCAGTAACATTATTTTCTTTGTCTTTTTTTCATTTTGGTGTATTCTCTTTTTTTAACGACCCATGACTGAAAAATAAAATAGTGGAGGAGGAGGAAGAGCTCAGATAGTTATGAAATGTAAGTTCTCATTTTGACAAAGCATAACAATTCCAGGGTTACTTTAAAATCAAAACAAAATATTATGTTCAATATTCATTTTATGCAGATGTCACACAAATTATGCTCCCATTTTTAAAATTTTATCAGGAACATATGAAAGAATATTTGATTACAAGGCACAATGCAATGCTTTTTAACGGTTTATTTGTCTGACATCTGCTTACTATTCAAAGGGTATGTAGCTTCCAAAGCTGAACTGTTAGCATTCCTGCCAAGGCGAGATCTAAAATTCCTGCCTATTTTCAACAGCTAATTTAAAACATTTTGACGCATTTCCCCCCACTCCTTTAGCAGCAGCCCAGGAAGATTTGAAGACCTTAAAAGTGATAGACTAGCAGAATATGACAAGTCAGAAAATCAGATCCCTATATAAATATCTGCCAAATTCTCTGCTTGAAGTAATAAGGACAGCCCTAATTTATACCATCAGGATATTCTGGTTTCCAGTGTATAAATTCTTATGTGAATTGAGTGCTACTGGAGTACTAATGCCAGTTGGTCACATGCTATCTGGTACATCCTGATACTCTATTCCCTTCCACCATTAACAAATTCTGTTGAACTTTCTTCCAGCAACATAGGAATGAGCAACAAAAAGGAGTCTCCCGTAAGTAATGTTTAGTATCTAAAGTGCTTTTTCTTATTTTGAATCTCCTTCCAGGTAAGGGAGTCTCCAATCTTTTTTTTATACAGCATATTAGAAATTTAAAGCAAAGAGAGTGAAAGGATGGTGGAGAAAATGACATCTTATGGTAAAAATAAATGCTTTTTAAAAATAATTTTTAAAAACCCTAAGATTAAAATGTAGTGAGCTAACAAACCTTGTAGAGCAGCACATAATGTTATGGAAAGGTTTGCCTAAGGGTGTTGTAGTAGCTACTAACAAAGATGGCTTTTAACAAATAATAGGGCAAAACCTGACACTGAGGTGTTGAGATAATAGCCAAAATCCTGTTGGTGACATAAACTTGTATGACTTCCCTTTATACTAGTACATGAACTTTTTTAGTGATTGTGAAAGAAAGGCCCTTTTCACATGTGGAGGGGGAAACGGTGTAGAGCGACCTCTCACGGAGGTCGTCTACACTGTAGAGTGGACTGGCATGGACTACTTTTCGTAGTTCCACACCAGAATCCACTCGGGAGCGGTCGGAACTAGCCGGGCTGCGTGTTTTTTAAAAACCTCTTTTTCGAGGTTTTTAAAAAGCACGGAGCACGCAGCCCCGTGCCGCTCCGTCGCCTGGCTCTAAAGTGGATCTGCAGGCGCGCGCAAGTGCGTGCCTGCAGATCTGCCGGGGGCGGGCTTCCGGCTGGCGAGCTTCTCTGGTTGGTGGAGAGCCTCCACCAACCGGAAGCTGCCATCTGCGACGCCGGAGGAGTGTGGAGCAGCGAGCTCACGCTGCTCCGCGTCGCGACGGACTTACCCGGCTGGAGGTAAGCTCCGTTTTTGGGCATTTTCGCCCATTCCCCCCCACATGTGAAAAGGGCCAAAGTATCCAGTACTGCCATGTTTAATGACCTCTTCATTACCCCATCTTGAAGCTGCAGGGGTACACCACCATGGTGAATCAGTATCCAGAGGCTGTGAGGTTACTAGGTTGTAGTCTGACAACAAGAAATAAAGAACAGCTATTGCTGCCCATGGCCTCCAGCATATCTGGCAGCAGCAGACATAAAGCAGAAGCATGCTGGTATAGACTTCCACCCTATCTGTATTCAAACAGGATCCTGAACACTGAATTTATAAAATCTACATATTCTAGGATCCATTTCAGATCTGATGTAAGCTCCCACCTGGTTCTAAGATCCATAGGTCCCAGAATTTCCTTTCCCAAAATTAGTCCCCCAAAGGACTCTGAAGACCATTGTGGAGCAAGTGGAGGCTGCAATATGCTGCAGACTTCATTTCTTGGCCACTGCTGTCACAAATCATTCAATAGGTTTCTGTCTTCTGTGGACTTTGCTGTACTTACACATGATACTAACTACAGCAGTGACAAGAAAAGTGTAGGCCTCCACATGTGGTCTGGTAGGGGTTGTAATCCCACAACATCTGGAGACCTACCCATCTCCAACCCCTACACAGGAAAGATAAGAAGCAAGTAAACGTGCCATAAATCACCTCTAGGCTCCAATCAGCAATAATACTCCAACTATGAAGAAGATAAGGTGGTCTCCCTTCGACAAGCCAAAACAGAGGTTTTCCAAACCGAGTCCTACCTCTCAGTTGGGGCCTTCTAATACCAGCCATCCCTGGTGCCCAGCCCTACCAGAGAACTGACCAAGGGTTTCCTAAAAGACCTGATCACTGAAAGAACTGCAGGCACAAGAGCAAGTTCACAGATCTCTGAGGATTTCACAGTACCTTCACATGTGTAGATTCTGTGCTTATGACATTATCCAGAGTAGGGGCAGTCACAGTACAACCCTGCAGATGATATTGAACTGCAACTCTGAGAACTTCTCACCATTGGGTATGCTGGATAGGGGTGATGGGAGATGTAAGTCAACAACATTTGGGCAGCCATACTTGGACCACCCCGCACTCTGAATCTCAAGCTTTAAGTTCCTTATCTATGGCCCTTTCCACACGAGGCGAGGGAATCTCTCCATGCCGATACCTACTGCTTCTTCTGGGGTCCGAAGCAACGTGGACTGTCCCTAAAGCCCTTCTGCAGGGCTCCTCCTTGGTCCAGGGCGAATCGGAGCAGTGCGAGGTCTGTAGATCCGCACTGCTCTGGCTTCCAAAATGGTGGCTTCCAGCTTCCAAAATGGCAGTTCCAGCTTCCAAAATGGCGGCTTCCAGTTGGTTGTGGGTCCCGACCAACCGCTGAAGCTCACCACGCCTAAAGCCCGCCCTCCGCAGATCGCAGGCTTGCATTGGTGCGAGCCTGCGAATCTGCACAGGGGAGCATGAACACAATGGGGCATTCCAGGAAAATAAAGACCTAGTTTTTTGCAGTCTTTAGAAAACACACTGGAGGACCACTTGGGGTTGTTTTGGAGCAGACTGAGGTGCAGATCTCCAGTAAGTAGTCCGCTCCTAGTCCACTCCAAGGTGCAGACGACCTCCGTGAGAGGATGCACTGCCCTGTTCTAATTGCCTGGTGCTGAAAGGGCCTAAATCAAGAACCTTTCACAACAGTCTCTGCTGTCTCCTGTATCTCTTGGAAGCACTTGTAGTGAACAGATCTGGGGTATACCTTTTTATCTTGAATTCCTCTGATGCAACTAGTTTTTCTTTGTTGTTAGACTGCATAATCCAATAATGGATTACAAAATTTATTGGAGAGTAAAGAAAAGTAACTTGCAAGAGATGTTTGCATAGAACACATACACATGTAGAATCTAAGGATATCTGCTGTATGTGCAATATGTTCTGTTCTTCTTTTTCACAGTGCTTTGCATATTTCTGCATATGCCTTGGCATGAAAATTCTAAACAGAAGCCAGAAACCAGTACCTCTGACCATTTTATTTGTTTAGGAAATGGTTTCACTTCCTCAAACAAGAAAAGAATGCTGGTTCGGCTCTATTAATGGTGGGGATGTTATAAAATTGTCAATTGGACAACTTCTTATGCAGGTTATTAGCACGAGAAATCAACATAAAAAGAGATATTATTTTGAGGGCTCAGTTTCACCTCTTACAAGAGTGTAGGTTGTAGACAGAATTTTGGCCAAGGGATGCAACCCTTTGATAATGACAATATTAAAAGAGATCAAGACTGTTCCCTAAATAAATAATAATGACATTTTCATATTAAATTTATTTTGATTAAGGCTCCCAAAGTGAACAACAACCTTCAAGTGACGGAGAATGGCCACTCATGCCTTTTTGTGTTTGGGAATGCCATACAGACACCCACACATTTGGCATGGGTCGACCATCCCAGCCACAGAAAATCTAGAAAATTTTCCCCATTTCAAAATTAGCTTCATTTTACTTGTAATGGAATATTGAAAAATAACATTAATATCTTGGGTAGCATATTCATTTTAATGGTTGATATGCATCCCATCCAAAAAGTTTTTAATGACACATTTTATTAAATCCTTTGCAATTTACTGAAATAACTTACAAAGATTAAACTTCACTAAATCTTGCAGATGATATGTTATTTGAATTCCCAAATAATTTCTTCGGATTTCTGTCTTTAAAAAGTGTATATAATGTTCAGATTTCATTTTTATCACAATACTCATGAAATACCATCCATTCTGATGGAATCTATCAAAACATTGGTCATATAATCTGAAACCTAAATGAACTGTAACAATAAATTCAAGATTTCTCCAAAATAATCTTGTGGAATATTCAAAATCAAAAAGACATCATTTGCAAAAAGATTTATTTTAAAATGAAATAACTGTATTTTAAAGCCTGTATTTTAAATTTTAAATCCTCAAGTGTGTAAGGATAATTTCCACCACTGATTCTATTGCTGAGGAAAACATTATTGGTGATAACAGTGAGCTTTGTCAAGTATCTTTATTATGTTGGAATATTTCTGTTTTACTAACCTTAATAAAGATTAGTGCAAGAGAATGATAAAACATCATTTTAACTCATCCTAATCCAATCTTTGATAATAATTGGTAACAATCACCCCTATTCAACTCTATCAAAAGCCTTTTTGGCATCCAAAAATAATAAACCATACGTCTGGTCCCTTAATTTTGTAAATCAGGTCTATAAATTTGTGAAGATTTCCTCTTCTTGATGCTGATTGCACAACTTTAATATGTTGAATTCCAATATTATTCAAGCTGGTGGCCTGTATTTTGTTCTGTATTTTAAAATTTCCATTTAATAATGTGTTTGGCCTATATGACTCAAGTTTTGTAAGATCTTCCTTCTTTTAAGTATGACAGGGATTTTATCCTCTTACCATGTTTTGAGAAGATGTATTCACTAATAGCAGCGCTAATAAATCTGGGAGGGAAAATGAAAAATTATCCAGTCAGCCCATCTGGATGACATGCTTTAATATGCTTGGTTTGCAGTTACCTGTATAACTTCTTCTATTGACATTACCCACCCTCATATTTCCTGTTTTTCTACATTAAACTGAGGTAGGTTTATCTTTTCCAGAAAGCTTTTGACTATTCCAACTGAAAGACTTTCAAACTTATATAAATATTTATGATATTTCCTATAAAAATTGCTATCTCATCAGCTCGACTTGCCACCAAGCTGTCCTTCTGTATTTTAATAATGTTGTTTTGCTTTTCCTTTTAGCCTGACTGAAAGTCTGCTAGATTTAGTACTTTATTTAAAAAATGTTGGTTCAGAAAAGTTAATGATGCCTCAACTTGACCACGGGTTAAAATATTAAACCTCTTCCTTATTGCTTCTAATTTTCTGTAACTTGCAGAAAAACTTGTTTCCACACTTTTCCCCACTTGTTGTATTTGAATATTCAGTTTTTTTTGTGACTGATTTTCCCTTGACTTTTACATAAAGGTTAGTTTCTGAATACAGAAGCTGAAATTCAGTAAATCCACTGCTGAAGTGCAAGTCTGTGCCAATTTTATGTATGACACCTGTGGGCCAGAGGTGCTCCCTCTTTTCCAGTTATAGATTCTAGTTGGAATCTTCTAACTAACATTTTTAAAGCACCTCAAACTGTTCCTTAATTCACCAGTGGGTATTACCATGAAAATGCTCCTGCATTTCCTTTTCCAAAATTTCAGCCATTACATCATCATGGAATAATATATCATTTTATTATATAGAGCCAGTGTGGTGTAGTAGTTTGAGTGCTGGACAGCTCTGGAAACTGTGGTTCAAATCCCTACAGAACCATGGAAACCAACTGGGTGACCTTGGGCAAGTCATACTCTCTCAGCTTCAGAGGAGGGCAAGAGCGACCTCCCTCTGAACAAATCTTGCCAAGAAAACTCTGTGATAGAATCACCTTAGGGTCACCATATGTCAGAAATGACTTGAAGGCACAGAACAACAAAACAATAATATCATCTAGCCTCCAAAATTTCTCCTCCAAATTCCATATTCTTACCTTCTATTCTAACCAAAGAGGGGCATGATCTGCATGGATATGTGTGCTTATCTATATTTTCTTTAGCTTAAATGTGGTGCCAAAAACACAAATCTGTTATAGGAAAAGTTTCATTTGGGGGTGAGAAAAAAGTATCTTCCCTTCTTTTGTGATGAATCCAATACCAACTAAACCCTGGTGCAATATTTTCCCTAATGTTTATGAGATGCAATTAATTATTCTGGTTTTCTGTGAACTCATTCCCTCAATTATTATTTCTTTGCCCAAATTTTCTTGTATGAGTTTGTTAATTTTTTCCAAAAATGGTACTTTGATGGAGGGATGGATGGAAAGTCTGTGTTCTAAAGAATTAAATTCAAAGATTTACTGTGCATTTTGACCATCCATCTTTTTAAAAATATGTTTTTTGAATTTCTAATAAATACTGCCACACCTCCTTTTAAAACATTTGTCACCTGCAGTATGAATTTTCTTCAAATTGCCCAAATTCATTTGCTCCATTTTATCCCCTTTCATATGTTTAATGCAAGTTTCCAACAACAAATAGACTAGGGCATTCACTTACTTCACACATTTCAGTCATCAATAAGTTGGGCCCCTTACAATAAACATAAAATTCTCAGGTTGGCTTTCCAAGAGCTGCAGTCTAACTTCAAAGATGGGAAGATAGAGTTCTGTTACTTTGGAATCTTCCTGCCTTCTGCTAGTTTCCTTAACTTTCCTTGGGTTCAGCATAATCTTAAGTGTTGTTAAATATTTCTGTCTTCATATCATGAATTAAAGCCAAAGCACAGGTGACAGAATGGAATCAATTGTATGCCCTTTATCCATCAGTAATAGTATACGCATTGTTGCTGCCACTACTACTGCCCCATTGCTACCAAATCTCTCCTCAGCAGTTCTGCCATCACCCATCCATCCACCATGGAGTTTCACTGGCTCTATGGGCTTGTCTGGAATGCCCAATTCCAGGTAAGGCATTGTGGGAAACAGGACAGGTATTGGCTCCTATGTCAGTGAAACAGTGAATCTGCTCCAAGGTTTCACTTCAGACTTTAAATGAGTTATTAAAGGAATTGAATTGCTTTGGGGTATAGGGTTCAGCTTCTTGAATAATTCCTTCAAAGTTCAGACTGGAGCAGAATCACGATCCCACTAACACAGAATCCATAAAAAAAACAAAAAACACTGAAAACCTGGAGAGTACTCATGCTGCTAATTCTCTGCTATAATGATAGCAATTTGGATTGTCTCTTATGTCACACAGTGTCATGGGGAAGTACATTTGCTGGCCTCCAATGAAGGGAGGTCACATGAATGACATTGTGGCATGAAGCGCCATGACAGATGGGCGAGCAGGGCTAGAATCCTACCACCCCTTTTGGGTCAGTGGAGGGAGTTCCCAGCATACGACACAGCTCAAAGAAGGGTTAACAGAGAAATCTGGAATGCCCTGACCGGTGGGTTGGACCACATTTTGACACATCCCCAAATAATTTTTGAATGGCCTGAGCTCTACAGAGTGGCCAGCCAGTTATTTCTGGGAGATGTGAAGGCCCTTTTGGCCAACATATAGGGGATAGGGGTTAAGCAGATGCTTGGCCCTTATAGCAGGTAGTGGGGATGGAGAAAGTAGGAATTTTGTCAACACCTATGGCACCCATTTGGTGAAGGAGAAGTCTCTGGAACTTCCCTTACGCATCCTGAGACTCAGGGTTGGGGAAGGAGACTGTCCTTGGGGCTGGCCAGAGGGTTTAGCCCTCACTTTAAGTCATGTGACTTGGAGGTTGGATTTTTCTTAGTTGGCCTTCCAGTAGCAGGCCAGCCAGGGAGCAATCCAGCTTTTGAGTTCTCCTTGGGGCTCAGATGTTTCACTCAGGGGAAGCTGGGGAGGAGTTCTGGTAGAGCCACCTGTCTCAGCTGCTTCCACTCTAAGTTGCTTCCTCCTTTTTCACATCTCAGAAGATTAAACTTAAGTAGGCCAGTAGTTTAAACGAAGTGCCTATATTCAACCCAAACCTCTGTGTGTGGTCTTGTTATTTCATGATTGTCCAGCAAATATTTAAAGTTTTAGTGTGTGTTATAGTATTTGCCATAGCAAGAAAATAAAGTTTCTTTCAGCAAATAAGATCAAACTTTCAACAATATGTACTGCCATCATGTTAAAGGAGTGGTACCAGATATATTCTCACCTCAGTCACTTCCAGCTGTTTTTCTCATGAAATGAATCATCGTCCTATATTTGCTCTTTCAAACAAAGTTAAGCCTGGAATTCTAAAGGTTTGAGAACCATCTTCTTATTTCTATCCAGTGTAAAATATCAATGAACGAGAGAATAAATGCCATACCTCCTTCTTATCAGTAAGAAATTCTAGTAGTTCCCCCACCAAAAAGATCTCAACAACATCTGTATCCACTAAAATCATTTTTTGAAAATAATAAACTCAAAAGCTACAATATCAGGAAAACAAGCCTCTCCAATCAACGCTATTACAGCTTTCTTGTTCTGATTTTCAAATGAGACCTAAATCCAGCATAGCTGTAGTGCTTTTTTCATTTTCTTTATTCAGTAAAGACAAAACATGAAGCATGATAGTTCACTTCCTATGTGTAAATACACACCAGAAGAAGGAGGGAAAAAATTAAATCGGGATTTGTTCTGCTCCTGTGTTGTGTTTATTGAGCTCCTAATGTATACCTCTGAAGCAGTACCATGTGCTCTTGAGCCAGACTCACCACTTAAGAGTGGTCTAATCAACTCATGCTGGCAAACCAATACAGTTAGCCACTGGAAAATCAAACATTTCAGGGATTAAAATGTATTCACTGTTCTAAAACAATATCACAGCTGCCAACAATGCTTAGAGAAATTGGCATCCACCTGACAGAATTATGAGGAGATTTGTACTGACCAAGGGTCTGTTCATATGAACACACCTTTCTTAAAATAAAATGTGAAAAAATCAAAAATAAAATAAATGATTCCCCATCCCATCCAATGACCAAATGTGGCCCTTGCATAAATATGCTGAAGTCCAGTGATGTATTTAAGTCTTTTTCTCCAGCTCTCAGGTCTCTACCTTCAAGGCTCAAGTCAAGTCTCAAGTCCTTGAAGATACTTTCAAGTCAAGTCTCAAGTCTGGAAGCCAACTTGATACCCCAACCTATATTCCAGAATTTTTGGACAGAGTCGAATAAAGTCAGTTTTAACGATTTAACCAGAGTCAGCCCTCCACATTTGCGATTTTACCGTCTGCAGCTTTGGAAGTGGGGAATAGGATCCTTACTTCCTGAAGCTGGAGACTTTTGTGCCAATGGACATAAAAAGAGTCTGCAGCTTTGGATGTGGAGAAGTGGATCCTTCTTACTTCTCTTTTGAAAAGCTAGAGGATTTTTCAGAAGTGGAGAATAGGATTCTTCTTATTCCCCATTACTGAAGCTTCAAAAGCTTTAGAAGGAAGGATCCTTCCTCCTCAAACCCATTGCCTAACACATTTCCTGTTCCCCTCTGCGAAATGCCCCCTGCACTCTGGGGGCGAATCTTGTCTTCTGCTCTTAGAAAATGTTTTAGAAAGCTCTTCCAATTCGCAACAGGGACAGGCTGCTGAGCAGACCTCAAGCCTGCTTCGAGCCCAGTGCGTAACACATTTGCTGTTCCGCTCTAAGAAATGTGCGCATACTTTGGGCTTCAGACAGATTGTCGTGTGACCAGTAGGCAAAAAGAGATGGAAGTGTTGTTGAAAATCCTAAGGTTTCTGAATGAATGTGTTACGTTACTGAACCAAGGGCAGCAAGTCAGTCACTAAAAATGTACAAGTCTCAAGTCAAGTCAAGTTAGTGCATCATTTATTGCTGAGCTGAGTCGAGGTCGAGTCACCGAAGCCACTTAAGTCCAACTTGAGTCTGAGTCAATTGACTTAAGTCTACATCGCTGCTGAAGTCTCTGTGGTATCTTCCAGGAACTTTCAAATGCATCACTTTTCACTGACATGTGTGCAGCCGTCACATTATATCAGCCTCAGTACTAAGTGAAACATCACAGTATTTGTGAGATTCAGCTTTTGACTACAGGCCTATTGGGAAACCAGGAAAAGAAAGGAGAAAGTAAAAAAAAAAATGCTGTTTGTGAGTAGAAGTGAATACCCCACATCTTCCATTTGTAGTCATGTAGTCAACCACTTGTGCACATATCATGCATAGTCTAGAGCTGGCCTGGGAAAAATCAGAAAAAATAAGAAAAATGTCAAAAAATGGATTCTTTTAGATTATTTTCTTTTAGAATGATGAAAAATGTTTGAGATATTCATATATTTACTGCTCTAAAATTATTTTTTAAAAACTATGTAACAGGAAAAGGTATGCCTATATAGCCAAAACTGTCTTCTGTTAGCTCTAATCACTTCTCTATGGATACATGTGGAAATAAATACAAGTATCCTGATATTCTTAGGTATTTAACCAAACTACCCAAGAATCATGAAATACATTTACAAGATGCTCTCATTTTCATAGCTCTAAGTTTGCTTTCCAAACTACTTCCTGATCATTGGTTTAAATTTCTGCTGATTTTGTCCCACAGTGGATTTGATCTTTTCCACTCACTTTTTATCTTTAAAAAGTACATATATCTAAAGACAGCATCTAATTTCTTACCATGAATACTCCTCTGTTAAGCCAAAGCTACAACCATTGGGCTTAACAAATTATTTCAAATGATGAAAAAGTCAAGCATGTGTTTAGCTTATACGAAAAGTTGGAATCATCTGAACTTCAGTTAGTATTCTTTTTTTAAGGGATTGCAAGCAAAATCTTGTGATTCCCCCATCAAAAACATGATCTTTGAAATTTCCCCTTCAAAAACATGACCATTGAAATTTCATAGCCTTATTCAGGTAAATGGGAAATAACATTATCAAAATAGCACATTAATGAAACAGTGCTTATTATATCAGTTTCACTATTGGAAACAAGGATTAGATTTTATCTTCAGTGATGAGTAAAGACATAAGCAACTTCAAAAGCCCAGGTCTTTCTCCAATACAGGTGGCCCCCAAAATGATAATTTCCCTCTGTAAGTGTAAATGGACTTTTGGCTCTACTCTTCTACCATCTACTCTTACAAAAACCCCTATGGGTATTCCTTGCCAAAGGAAACTCTATGAAATTCATAGAATCACCATAAGTTAACAAGTGATGCAAAAACATGTGTGCACATGCACATGCACACACACATATACCTGAAATACAACTTCTTTTTCCTTTAGTTTATACATGCAAAATATAAACAGGTCAAATGCTAACTTTCATTTCCATTTTAATTTACTTGACCATGACAAAGAGAGGGAGGAAAAGGCAGGAGGGAAAAAATGAATTTTCAGCTTTGTGGGAAGAACAATCTATGACCTTTTCCGCATGAGGCTGGTGAATTGGTTCCTGCCGTTTCTTACTGGATTTTCTGGGCTTGAAACAAGGCAGACTTTCCCTCATTTCCTTCCACACAGCTACTGCATATGTTCCATTCTGATTTGGAGGAGTGCAAGTTCATGAATCCACACTGCCTCTGCCGTGGCCACTCCTGCTACTCCCCTCACCCCGCCCTGTCAGCTGTGATTGGCCTTTTTTTTTTTTTTTTTTTGCATGGTTTAGTACATCATTGCGTACATGTGTACGTGCTTAGGTGCAAAAGTCCATACTACCCCCTGGCCCCTCCCCTGAGCCCTCCCGACCACCAATTTGCATTGGTGCGAATGTACGTGTCTGCACCACTGTGAAAGTACGAATCGGATCGATCTGGAAAATTGGAAAAGCAATTTCTTCCGGTTTTCAAATAGCGCACTTTACCATCACATGGGGGTGCATTTAGTCAGAATTATGTGTGGAACAAAGGTAAAGTCCGCTCCAATGTGCAGAAGACCTCTGTGGCAAGACTCATTGGCCTGCCTTAATAACCGCATGTGGAAAGGGCCTATATCATGTGTCTTCACTCTGCTTGACCAGAGCTTGGAAAAGTTACTGTTGGGGATGGCAACTCTCAGATGATATCTTCTCATGATTAAGTTAACTCAGGAGAATTCTAGGAGTTGTCATTCCAAAATATAACATTTCCGGGCTCTGAGACAGAATCTAGGTAGAACAGGTCAAGAGGTCAAAGCTCGAAATCAAGACTAAGTATTCCAAGGAAGATCAATCAAATATGGTGTCACAAGGCATTCCATAATCAAGCAGAACAGGTGTCTGCAAGAGCTGGAGCTGAAGGGTCAAGAAAGAGAATGACAAGAATAAGAGCCAATGTAGGCCATTGTTTTCAGCATTTTCTCTTGCCAATAAGTTATGACATATTAGAGGCTGTCGTGGATCCTAACCGTAGGAGGTAGGTGGGATACAAATCTAATGTATAAAAAAACAAACATCCCTGAGTTCTGAGAATCCAGCCCAGGCCTCATTTGCAGACATTTAGGCAGACATTCTTCTAATGAGGAGGACTGTGTTCAAAAGGAGGCCTCTATGGAGTTGATCATTATTTTGAGAGGCCACCAGCCTTGGACTGCTGTCACTCTTTCAGCCTGGGAAGTAGAACTGCTTTTCTAACTCAGAGGAGGAACTTCCCACCTCCTTCAACTCTTTTCCCTTAAGTGTCCTGGACTGACTAGAGTGATATTTCATTTTGTACCATCTGCCCCCAAAGGATCTGATTGATCTCTGGAGGAGAATCCACTTAGTGCAAACATGACATATCATCATCCAACTTCTTCCTTCTACTTGATCAAGAAATGAAGGATACACAGTATGAAGAGTTTAAAGAGGGATTAGGCAAATTCATGTGGGATAAGTCATTGACTCCTAGTCAGAATGGCTATATACTATTTCTAGGTTCTGAGAGAGCATGCCTCTGAATACCAGTTGCTGAGTAACCACAGAAGAAGACTGCCTTTACCTCAGGTTCTGTGTTTTACATTTCCATGGGCATCTAGTTAGTCACTCTAGAAAAAAGGATGCTAGAAAGGAGCTATGATTCAATATAATATAGCTCTTATGTTTTTTTTATACTATGAATTCTACTACTTTTCTATATTCAGGTGCTGTTTTTGGATGGCCTTTTCAATACACTGCAAATGAATGTCAAAGGAGATTTAGGAGAATAGGAAGTCAATGTTTATGTGCAAGGAAAACCCATGAGCAAGAGCTATAAATATCTTGCTCATTGCTTTTTCCAGGTAGATTTCCTTTCTAACAAAAGATACTGTGGACTGCAAGTAGCTGGAGACTACCTATAATATAAATTTTGGCATTAGCGTTTGTCTGCTTGCTTTTGAGAGTAACAGTTCCACATAACCTGATGACACTGTGATTTACTGTTCCATTATCTGAACTTCGAACTCAGCATTGCTTTTATTCCAAAGGTAATCAGATTCTGCTTCTTCAAATAAGACTGAGGAATGAGACAAAATATCCATCCATAGTAAAGCATACTTGGTTTCTGCAGGTGGTATAGGAAACAATGAAGCAAACATCCTTGGCTCTGCCTCTGCCTCCTGCGGAAAAGCTGTGCTCTGTTTGCAAGAAAAGCCAGAAAGTGGTGGAAAATAAAGAAGGGGTTCTGAGCCATTCCAGTTAAAACTGCTGAGAAAAGCCAAATTTATCTGGAAATTGGAAAGGAATGGGGATAGGAAATTTTAAATTCTTCACAGTAGCAAACATAATTAGCTCTCTTCTAGAATTAAAATGGAAGTCAAAGATCTACCCTGGTGCTTTTCATATGATCTAGTTTTGTGATGTTCTCCTAACTGCCACATTTAGAAGCCTTTGGTTTAACACTACCTAAAGCAAATGACAAGAATAATTCCTAACATTAGCCAAACACACTTATAATAAATTGCATTCCTCCACACTTTTCTACCCATTCTT
The DNA here is from genome assembly GCA_030412105.1 of Cyclura pinguis. Lineage (NCBI taxonomy): Eukaryota > Metazoa > Chordata > Lepidosauria > Squamata > Iguanidae > Cyclura > Cyclura pinguis. The sequence continues at coordinate 130,261,222 of CM059599.1, forward strand.
CCACAGAAACCTTGAGACTTCATCTTAACTAAACAGCGTCCCTTCAAGTAAATGGATAGAGCAGGGTAATTCTGCAAAAGTAATTTAGGTTAAGCTGAAAATATGTACCACAGGCATGTGACAAAATGTTTCAACCCAAGAAGCTGGGCCACAAATTTTCCTTCCTGACACAGCAGAGTCTTGTTTCTTCTGTCTCATTCTTTACTCTTCTTTGGCTTCATTAAAATGGGATTTTTCCTCCCCTTTTCTGGAGGATGGTAGAACGGTAGTTTTTGAGTTCCACAAACTTGTGTTCAGACCACAGATGTAATTCTGTCAGGGATTGGTTCCTTGGGGTCTCAGGGCAGAATTGGTTTTTGTTCTGCCTTTACTGTTCTTTTTTTTTCTTGAGAAGTATCTTGGCTATGGCTTGAGTGGGATGTGTTTTAGGTCTGGAGTGATTCCATTGGAACATTATAGCTTAGAAGTATTTTTTTTCTGTACAGTTTGGCCCTTTAAGGGTTCAAAATGTTTTATATTAAGCTTTTGTCTGAGCATTTCCTTAGATCAGAAGGATTCCTTCTGCATACAAAGCTATTCACACCTATTCATCAAAAGCAAGTCTGTTAGAAAGTAAATTGAAAATAATCTTTTCTCTTTTTTACCTTCATCCAAAATGGGATAATTAGCATCCTTAAGTTGTCAGCAAGGGACAATTACCATCAGAATATCAATTTTTTTTTAGGAAACAAAGGGCTTTGGTTCAGACTTCTAGTTGTTGCACAGATTCTGTAATGGTAAAGTGAAACTTGTTTTATTCTCCTTTTTCCAAGGAAGCCATAGTCTCCTCCAAAGTTTCCTATATGAGAGGGCTCAAGCAGAAATAGTGACTGCAAAAAACAAACTAGGAGAAAGAGCAGGAATACTCACCCATCTTCATTTCATACTTGGGCATGGGGGAGAGATTTTATAGACAGAACCAGTATTAAGGCTGAACAGAGGGCACCTCTTCAGTTTCTCAGCCACATTCTTAGAGTTGCCAATGTGTAGGAGAGGCAGTGTCACCACATTCCCTTGGTGTCTGGAAAAGCTCCACAAAGCATTTTTTTAAGAAATAAAAAAGACAAAGCAGCCATGTGGTCTATGAGTCGAAAAAAATCAGAGATGAGCAATGCCTTTATTAGAACCATTAAAATGCCACAAAAGCGACAAGAGTTTTTGAGTTCTTGAGAATTCTACAACAAGCAAGATGGAGGATGGAGTAGAATATGAAAGTCCAGAAATCTGCACCTGTTTATTGGCCAGTTATGTCTCTGAAGCTGTGAGGTGAGGAAGCCTAGGGAAGGCAAGAGGCATTAAGGTAACAGTTAGCATCATTTTAGTGATACATTACATTTTAAAAAAGTCAATTAAGCCAAATTGTGAGTTTTACTTAATGATTAGAGGACTCTGCAGTCCTCATTGTGGTATAGGTCCTGAATGCTTCAAAATCTTCATCCTTGAAGTCCTGAGCCTCTAATTGCAATATTTTCCATAACAAATAGTGATAAGAAAAAATAGTTATGTGGCTTATAAATAAAAACAAAATACTGGAGCTTGGGAATACCTTTTTTAAGAGCACTAAAAGAAAGTGATGTTTGTTTGTTTAGAGTGAAAGAGCACATAGAACTGAAGGAGAAAGATGGCCCTGCAGCTTCAAAGACCTGAGCATTTATCTCAGTTGCTTGAGGAATGGGCTGCTTAGACCTAGGAAAGAAACAGATTTCACACATTTTTCAGAAGCATATGGATAATCCTGCCTCCCTTTTATTTGAAATTATCATCTGATTGTCTGTTCCATTCTCTTGCACTCTCATTCTCCCTCATTCTAACACATATCAACTGAGGCCCTTTCCGCACCAGGCAATTAGAACGGAGCAGTGCCTCCTCTCACGGAGATCATCTGCACCTTGGAGCAGACTACTTACCAGAGATCCGCACCTCAGTCCGCTCCAAAACGACCTCAAGTGGTCCTCCAGCAGGTTTTCTAAAGACCGCAAAAAACAGGTCTTTATTTTCCTGGAACGCGCCATTGCGTTCCTGCTCCCTTGTGCAGATTCGCAGGCTCGCACCAATGTGAGCCTGCGATCTGTGGGGGGTGGGCTTTAGGCGTGGAGAGCTTCAGCGGTTGGTCGGGACCCACGACCAACTGGAAGCTGCCATTTTGGAAGCTGGAAGCCGCCATTTTGGAAGCTGGAAGCCGCCATTTTGGAAGCCGGAGCAGGGTGGATCTACAGACCTCGCAGTGCTCCGATTCACCCTGGACCAAGGAGGAGCCCTGCGGAAGGGCTTCAGGGACAGTCCGCGTTGCTTCGGACCCCAGAAGAAGCGGTGAGTAGCGGCACAGAGCAATTCCCTCACCTGGTGCAGAAAGGGCCTGAGTCTTTTCTCTTTTCTTCTTTTTCAATAGATTGGGTTTATTTCTGCTAAATTACAGTTTGGGCAAGCTTCTGTTTCTGGGTTTGTTTGTGTTTTTAATGTAGAACTGCATTGTAACGTTTTCAGTAGTGTGAAAATTGTAGGATAACTATATTCCAGTTCACATATTAAATCACGAAGCACAAATTCGGTCAGTTCTTACAAAAGGTCAGAATTGAGAAGGATAGTTCTGCTGATGGACTTTCCACCCTCCTGAAGCCTCCTGTGTCCTTTCAAACTGGTTGTGGAGGAATGGGAAACCCTCTTACCTCAGTTTTTGGGCAGTGTAGAAGGCCATAAGGAAATAGAAGGGAAGAAAGTTCTAACATGTCAGCAGCTGCCTAGTCAGGAAACATTGGAGTTAAGCCAGAAGTATTCAGTTCTTACTTATGGCTGTAGGTTTTTCATTTCTTACTGGTGATCTTTAAAAAGTAAAGGCTCAGAAGCAATGAGGTGCTGCATTATTATGAAAACTTAACCTTTGCTGTGGATTGCATGGGATCTTTACTCACACATTTTAGGTCTCTGTTACTTCTTTTTTGATATCTACTGCCTATTAGCAGTAATCCATAGACATGAAATTTATAAACCATAAGTTACCTTTGATAATGCTGCCCCATGCTGGTCTGAGAAAAGAAGTGCTAATGCAACCTATTAAACACTGCATGTACTATATTTCTTTACGGTTCCTACTTTTTCCCCCCAAATGATGCCATTTATATGTTGTTTGAATCACCCATTCAAGCTTGCCAGACATCAAAACTATTTGCCTTTATCCTTTGGTTAGTGCTGCCTTGCCCCTCTGACAAGACCTGTAAAAAAAAGACAAGAGGTTATATGGAACATCTAGCTACTTCAAAAGTATTGTCGTATATGAGTGAAAAGAAGGAATAGTTAGCTACCTGTGATCCAAACTAATTTGTTGTTCTGAGAATGTCCTGTAAATTATGGGTGTTAGGATTGTGCCTGCTGTCTCTCTTCCTTGTCTCTGTAAATTTTCTCTGCAGCTTCTCCTGGCCTGTGGCTCCCAAACCTAACGGAAACATCATTCATCCATGCTCTGATCAATGGCAGAATGAACCATGCAGCTGATGCCCAGTAAAGTGAGTAAAGTTACAGTCATGGCAATCGTGTCACAACCACGACTAAGTAGCAATTGTGAATACAGAACAGTTAGGGATGAGTAAGTCCAGCTAACTGTTCCATATTCACAATTGCTACCAAGTCATGATTGTGACCCTTTTCACATGTGGGGGGGGGGGGAACGGGCGAAAATGCCCAAAAACGGAGCTTACCTGAAACCAGGTAAGTCCATCGCCAAGTGGAGCAGCGCGAGCTCGCTGCTCCGCAGTCCTCCGGTATCCCAAATGGCGGCTTCCGGGTTGTGGAGGCTCTCCACCAACTGGAGAAGCTCGCCAGTTGGAAGCCCGCCCCTGGCAGATCTGCAGGCACGCACTTGCGCGCACCTGCAGATCCACTTTGGAACCGGGTGACGGAGCAGCACGGGGCTGCGCGCTCCGTGCTTTTTAAAAACCTCAAAAAAGAGGTTTTTAAAAAACACACAGCGCTGCTAGTTCCGGCCACTCCTGAGTGGATTCTGGTGTGGAACTACAAAAAGTAGTCCATGCCAGTCCACTCTATGGTGTAGAAGACCTCCGTGAGAGGTCGCTCTGCACCATTTCAGAAGCCAGTGACTCTGTTGCCATGATTGTAACTTTCTGTGAAACTTACTTTACGATGCATCAGCTGTGCAGGGAAAAGGAGATCCACTCTGCCAGCAATCAGAGTGTGGGTGAGTAACATTTCCATCAGATTTGGGGGAATTGGACCAGAAGAGCTTACTTAGTTAAGTATACTTAACTATACTTAACTAAATAGCTGACATAAAATAACTGACAAATCTGAATATGTAGAAAATGAATCTTCTCCAGAATTCTTTCCCAGTATTCATACATCCTGAAATGTTTTGGGAAATTATCCTGCACAGAGACATGTTTTGTTTGTTTGTTTGTTTGGTGGGGGTTTTGTACAGCATTGATGGTTTTTCAACAAAAAACATTAATCTTGGACACAAAAAAATCCTGATGTACATATATTTGCAAGCTTCTAGGTTTTGTGGGGGGTGAGTGGGAGAGATTTCCACAACAAAACATGTGGCTATCTGGAAAAATTTTTTGTTCTGCCCAAAAAATGTGGGGTTTGCACAACAACCCCACACACGCGCACACTTTTCCCAAAAAGAAGCCACATGTATCTTTTTTTTCACAGATTAATTTCCAAAAACACTTCAGGATATGTGGGCAAAAACTCTCACTACTATGTTATTCCTCCTGATTGGACTTCCCAAGTGTTGAAGATTCTTTCCATCCTAACAGTGGAATGATACTGGGCATCTGAAAAGGGCACTAGTGTCACAGCATTTGAGTCTTAAGAATTCATGGAAATTTGCAGGAATTCTATGTCTTTTATTTTGAGGAAACATGGAGCAAATTATAATCATAAAATATTTGCGGCTAATGTTTGCCAAACAGTTTTATGGATGTTTGGGAGGACCACCACTTCCACACACATGACCCTCTGGAACTGGCTGGGAAGAGGCCAGCAGAGAGAAGTGGGAACAGATTGCTTATTGGCAATGACTCCACAATCAAAATACTTCCTTAATTTTTGTGGATTTCAGCTTGCTCTTTTTTCCAGTTTTATGGACACTGGCAAGACTTTGTATATTCTGACAGTATGATAGGGTCAGACTGTCAATTTATTTTCACAGAATCATAGAGCTGATAAGGTCCCCAGAGGCCATCTAGTCCAACCTCCCTCCATGTGCAGCTAAAACACTCCAGAGAGATGGCCATCCAACTTAAGCTTAAAGACCTCCAGTGATGGAGAAACCACTAATTGTCAAGGCAGTCCATTCCACTGCCAAACACTTCTTACCATGAACAATTTTTTCCTAAAGTTTAGGTGAGAACTCTTTCTTTTAATCTGTTAATGATCTCCTTTGAAAAAGAAACAAATTCCAAATTGTCCCCCATCAGAAGAACAACAGAAGAGGAAAGAGGTGATGTGATAAACCACAGCCAAAGACACTATTAACCTACTGTAATTGTGATTTGAAGAGCTATTTGAAGAGCAATTCTGAGAGCCAGCATGGTGTAGTGTTTTGAGCATTGGACTACAACCCTGGAGATCAGGATTCAATTCCATTCCATTCTTGGCCATAGAAAGCCACTGGGTGACCTTGGCCATATCACATACTCTCAGCCCCAGAAAATCCCATGATAGGTTCACCTTAGCATCCCCATAAGTCAGAAATGACTTAAAGACACACAGCAATACCAACAATACCGTCACTGTGATGAAGCCCTCAGAAAATATCTGAGAAGTCATCAGTAGATCTATAGCACAGAAATTATATGAATAGCAGGTAGGCATTAACAGTCCAAGCAAACACAATAAGATGGCGTAGTGGCAGAAATGTTACAAATAGAAGATGAAAAGAGTCATGCTAATCAGACCAAAGGCTTATTTAGTCCAGAATTTTGCTCCTACAGGAGCCACCTAGGTTCTTGTGGGAGTCTCTCAAACAGAACATGAGCACAATAGAACCTTCACAGTCTTCACCCCCAGCATACTGACTTTGATTCATGAGCAGTCTCAAATGATAGTCTTTTCCTCTGTAGAAAGATATGGAATAAGATTAAGAAACCATTGGTTTGAAAGGCATGTGTCAGGAGGAGAGATAAACAATGGCTTCACAAAATCATTTTAAAGGAAAATATTGGCCAGTTCAGTCAGATGTGTCCTTGCCTTTGACCCTGCCTACAGCTCTTTTCTATATAGAGCTCATATAGAGCTCACCGTGCTGTAAGAACTACAAAAAGAAGGGTTGAAACAGCTACATGAGCAAATGTAATATGAAATGGCTTTTCAAAACAAATATTATAGACTAGGATCTTGCATTGGCAGATATAGCTACAATGGCAGAGCTCCACTGTTACCCCACTGGCATACTCTATCCCAGGGACTACAAATTTGATATGACACATGCCCACCATACCAGAGAGGTTGCCGGGATCGGCATATAGGCAAAGGGTTGAACAAGCGAAAACAAGTCAAGACCAGAAAAATCCCCAGTCACGTAGCCCAAGGAGACCTCAGGCAATACACATCTACATAGACAAAGGGTCCTCATCCAAGAGTAGCCAACTTTGCCCAGGTTGAGCAACTGTGATTCTGGAAAAATCCCACAAGGCGAGGTCCATCTACATAAACTTACACTGCAACCCTTTGTAACCGCAACCCTGAACACTTGCAACCCAGCATAAACCAATCATGCAAATGACCAAGTTGCCATCGTTTGGCTTTCCTTCCTTTGCGGTGACCATTGTTCTCCCCAGAAGATGGCCTGATCTCGAGATACATTCTGCCCTACAAGTAGTCCTAGTTTTTGAGGGTCTCTTCGGAGAACTCCCCACCACGCTAGCAGACCAACACTCTGTTAGTTGAGTGATCCCCTCAGCTGCCTCTCTGCTGAGCTCTGTTCTTCTCACCGCTTCCCAGACCGAAGACTTCAGGATAGGTGCAGTATCACCGCCTCTATAATCCCTTTGCTATGTCCCCTATCCATTTTTCACCTCTTTTCCATAGGCCTTGTGTGTGAGAGTGAGTGAGTGAGTGCGTTGGTGCATGAGAACATTAATAAGAACCATTTATTAGTACGTTTGTCTAGCTTTTTGGCTTGGCCTGACCCCATAAAATTGGGTAAAACATCCTGCTGAATTACCCTGCCCCTCATTTTGCTATTGCCAGTGCTCCACTAATTTCCCAAACCTTTATAACTTGACTGAATCAAGGTGTCCCCCACAGGACCCCCAGAAGTCAGGGTAACACTATTGTCATGGCTGCTTCTGCTGATGCTAACCCCACTCAAAAAACTTTCTCTTAAATCTGGTGACCCTCTTCCCAATCAAAGGGTTTCTGAGGCATTGCGGATCACAGTGCTGGGGAATGGCAGTTGCCGTGTTCTCCCAATCACAGGGTGCACTGAAACAAGCAGAAGGAAAGACCCCTCAGGGTCTTGCCACAAATGCTTCTGTCAGCATGCCCCATGACTGGGAGAGCACTGTAATCATCATTCCTCATCACCCCAATCTGCAGTGCCTTGAATCCCTTTGGTAGGTTTGCAGGGGGAATTACGCTTGGTTATTAACTACCGCAAACGTGAATTTCAAAAGTTATGAGATCATAACTCCAGGTTACAATCTCATAACTATTAAGCAGGATGCCAACCTGTGGTTTTATTCAGTTATCTGATACAAACATATATCATCATCATCATCATCATCCCTTATACTAATATAAGTATGGTACATAATTTACACAATAACGATATCATACTAATATGTGGCACAGAATTATATATCCTATGTAATATATAAATCTGTATTGCATGTAAACATGATAAGGACATTTGGGTAAATCTGAGAAAAACTTGAATTTTCTCTTGATGGAAGGGAACGAAAAGGATGGAAAGTAACTAAAGGGAAAACTGAATGAAGAGGGATAAACAATTTATCTTCTCAGGTACTTATGTTTCATCCCACCAATATATTTGCTTGCTCTTTCCTATGAAGCACTGCTTTGTTTGTATCACCCATGTTACGACTTGTTCAGACAAATTTTTGGAGGACATCTTTTGACAGAGTATAATGCTTATTGTTTTTGAAATTAAGGGCAATTATGTGGCACTTACTTTTAAAGTTTATCTTTACACATTTTTCTTTCTATATTCTAAATAAAGCTTTTAAAATGGAAGAAACACTCCCGCTGCGGAAACAAGAAACAAGAATAGTCCTGTAGAATCAGACTGACATCTATTTGGACTGGCAGTGGAGAGATTTATTTTTCTCCATCCCAATGGCGAACCTGGTGGTAACATTCCAGAACTGCATGCTAGTGACGGATGAGGCCAGAAACATAAGTAGGACCAAAGTGGAATAGCCAAGCCACCATTCACACAGAGAGACGTACACAGATACCACCCCCCACTAGTAATCATTAATCAGGGTAAGAGCTTTCATTGAACCGAACAAGTGCCTGATTTTAAGCCTAACTGCCCTATAGGTAATGATTTGGGAAGTAGCGATTAAGGAGGGGAAGATTAACTCTCCCTTCATGTGGTTAAGTCTCCCTGCCCTGCATGTAACTTCCCCTTCCCATGGTTATTAGGCTTGAAAACTGACTCCCTCTGGAAGTTTCTTCAAACTGCTTTTGCCGCAATCAAATCTCTTTGATTTACTAAGAGAGAGAATTAACCATCCTCCCCAAACTACATCCTCCACACACTACAAACGACCCTGGTGTTCTAGTTAGGCTGAGGAAAATAAAGTTCCTATTTGATCGGACGAAGGGAGAAAATACCTGCTGTATGTGTGCAATAGGCCACGGCAGGCTGCTTCCACGGTAGAGCCCACTTGTTCTGCATCCCTGATCTAGACCCATGCTGTCTGCTCTGAGTGGCAGAGGCTCTTCAGAGTTTCAGGCAGGGAAGGGTCTTTCTCATTACTTGCTATAGCCCAACCATTAAAAAAAAGTATTATAGAAGTCAATTATTGAGTCTAGGTCATTCTGCATACAAAGCATGGACCATACCACTGAACTCCACCCCATCCCCCAATTTTAATGGAAGTCAGAGTTTTTGACTTTTCAGGCTTTTCTCCAGTGAGAATTTCTTAGTTGAGCATAGGAATCAAGGAAGAAAGTAAAACAGATGCAGGGATGTCTACACCACACGCTTATTGCAGTTTATTTCCACTCTGAATGCCATAGCTCTATTCTATGAAGTCCTGGGACTTGTAGTTTGGTTCTCGAGTTCTGCTAGAGTTCAGTCCACATCACTGAACTACAATTTCCAAGAGATCTCCCAAAAAGAAACTAATGATTAAATCAGTTTAATTCTGTACAGTAGACACGTGTCACACTACTGGTCCTGCCTATCAAAGAAGAAATAAATAGGGTTTTTTTAAAAAATCCCTTTATATTTTGTAGAGTGCATGCTCTTTGTGATCAGTTTATTCTTTTGAAAAGCCTTGCAGTCAGTGAGTTCTTGGGATGTAATGAGTTTCTCCTTGGAACAAACCTCAGGAGGTATGGAAAGGTTCATTTTCACTAAAACTATAGCACCAACAGAGTTTTGGCTATAGCATTATGTTTTACATACAAAACTTTTCTAATATTCTAGCAGGTTGCATGGACATTAGTACATGCGTGATGTTGGTGTTGTTGGTGTTCTTGTTGCCTGAAGCCAAGTCACCACAACCGTGATCAGTGAATCATCTCCCCCTGACCTAAGCATATTGCTTCCTGAACCCCACATAAAGACCAGACTATTGTTTTAGTTCTATTTTATCCACTACCCAGTTTTCTCTCAATACTGGGACTGGGGAAAGCCCACAACTTAAAAACAAAGCAAAACAAAACAGCTACGGTTAGAAACTAAAGCAATGACATTAGAACACATAAAGATTATCATGTTAAAAGAGCCACTGAATTACAACAGTTTAAAAGCTATTTAATAGTACAACCACATACCTCCCCCATTAAAGCCCTTTCCTCATAAGCAAATCAATTGTAAAACTTTGCCTGATTTTTTTCCTTTCAGCAGAAGGACATTATAGAAAGGCCAATATGACTTCCTTGGAAAGGGATATCATAGCCTGGGAGGAGACACCAAGAAAGTCTCTCTGATGCCCTTACCAATTATGCTTGTGAGGGTGATGAGACCAAGAGAAAGCCTGTATAGAACCAGGGTTGGCAAGTGTGAAATGTTAGGAGGGTGCGCTAGTCCCCCCAGGAGACCTTGGAGGTCTGCACCCCCACCACTAAAAACTAAAAAAAAAGTTGCCCCAAATGTCCTCCAATGCCATTGCGGGGGGGCGGCATTTTTGCAATGTTTTTAGGCTCAGGAGAGGCCCTGTTTAAAAAACATTAATTGGCTGGAAGTCCTTTCGGGTTTACTTCCAGTTTTAAGAAAGGCCTATACTGAGCCTAAAATTGCCTGAAGTGCAGAGGCAAAACATGACAAGAATGTCCCCTAAGCCACCTAGATGTCATCTGGAGTCAGAAAAATTGACTCCTAAGGGTCCCTAGAGGGCCACATGCAGCCCTCAGGCCACCCCTATTATAGGACTTCATAAGTGATATTCAGCACTTTGAATTGTGCTGGGAAAAGACTGGTACCTAAGTTGTCTTAACAAGGGAATGCAGTTTTTCTTGTAACTGCCTCCAGTCAACAGTCTGGTCAACATTTTAGATGCACTAAAAGTTCCACATACTTTTCAAAGGAAGCCTCAAGTAGACCAGAGAGTTACAGAACTGGAATTCTTCTCTCCTTGGTTCAGCTTTCTATTCAAGCAGTTAAATGAATGATTCAAGTCTTGTTTCGTATAACCACTCACTTTCAAGTCTCACTTCAGTAACTGTTAGAAAAGGTTACTCACAGTTTGGAGCAATCACTATAGATTTATTGGCTGGGGTTTATTTCATTTGCTGAAATAAATTTCTTGGCAATCTAAAGTTAATTTAAACTTATCTTTGCTTTTTTAAAAAATAATGTAATTGAATGATTGTCTCTAAACTTAGATATATTAGGGGTGGGAATCAAGTAGCCTTCCAGATGTTGTTGTATTACAGCTGCCAACATTCTTCACCATTGGTTATGTTGGCTAGATCTGCTCGGATTAGGAGAGCCATATAATCCACACTCCTGGTCTAAATTATCTATCATGTTCGGGTATTCCTACAAATGCCCATACTTGCTTATGTGTATGAGAAACAGGCCAGGACTGTATAGGCTCAGCCTGTTTCTATTCTCTGTGTAGTTTCCCCAAGTGATCACTTCTGGTAGTTCAAACTGACCTTTAGTAGCCATGATTAGTCTTTTTTGCTCTATAGCCCCTACTTCTAGCACACCATTGATTTCTCACTGGACTTCTCCCAAAATTTGACTGTTCACTCTACATGAAGTTGATCTCACAGGTCATTTTTCTCAATATAACAAGTATCAATGTCATGAGCAAGTTTCTTTTTTCTGGATCTCCTTCTAAATATAAACTTAAATCTTTTTAAGCTTTGGGAATGTTCATTCTCACATTTCAACAAATGTCTGTTGCTTAGTTCTTTAATGTACACCCTGACTTTTTTTTCCCAGACTTGGTCCCACAAGGTGCATCACTCTTTCCTTTTTTTTTTAAAGTAAGATTTCCACAGATAAAAATTAAAAAATAAACAAAACAGCAGAGAGAAAAAAGAAAATGGAAGGTAGAAAACTAAGAAAAAGAAAAAAAAGAAACATATAAATAGGAAAAAAGTAGAAATATAGATAAATGATTTCCAACCTTGGTTTCAGTGGCTATATATAGGAAAGTCCTCTCCCACTTTCTAAAAACTAATTCATACACTTCTTCAAGCTAACTCACAATAATTTTCAAAGCCAAGTTATTAAATCATTTTCTTTCTTCTTCAAAAAGTCTATTAAGAATGTCCAAACTTCTTAAAAAGTCTCAAATGATTTTTTTCTCTAATCAAACTTGATAATTTATCTACTTCAGCCAACTTATTCAAGTTTAACAGCCATTCTTTCTCCATAGGAATTTCTGGATTCTTCCATTTTTGGACATACAACAGCTTCACTGCCATGATCAAATATTCAAGTATTCTTCCATGGTTCCTTTCCAGATGTTCATCCATAAGTCCCAAAAGAAACCATTCTGGTTTTAGCTGCATATTAATCTTTAATATTCTCTGACTCAAAATAAGTATTTAAACCCAGAACTTTTTTGCCTTCTTGCAAGTCCACCATATATGACAAAATGTTCCCTCTTGTTCACATTTCCAATACAAATTTGGAACACCCTTATACATTCTAGATTCTTTCTACGTTCCAGATTCTTTCAGGGGTCATCAACTAATGGTATGTCATTTTATAACAATTCTCTTTAAAATTGTAACACAATGTAAACTTCAATGGCTTTCACCATATCTCTCCCATTGTTCCATCTGTAGTTTATAGCAAAAATCATTGGCCCACTTTACCATATAGTCTTTCATTTGTTCCTCTTCCATCTCAAATTTTAATAGGAGTTTATACATGTTACCAATCATATGTTTATCCACAGTACACAGTTGTGTTTCAGACTCTGATTTAGATTTTTCAAAACCATGGTTCTTTTTATCCATCTTCAACTTTTCAACTAACTGCCAATACAAAAGTCATCAAAAACCATATCCCCCCTGCAAGCCACTGTTTGTAGCACCCTTTTCAAATGATAAGGGAGCATGCAAAATCTGAAATTTCTTACCTAGTAAGGTTTCAGCAAGTTGCAGCTTGTATCTGTTCCCACTTTCATTTGAGACAATGAAGATTGTCTATCTCTGTCCTCCCTGATCTAGACTATTAGTCAAACATGGGTCACCAGCAGCAACAAGAAAAGCTGCATCAAAAGAAGTATAGTGTCCCGGTCAAGGGAACTAGCTGTATGATTCCATTTTGCTTTTCTCATACCTGTGGAAAACTGTGTGCAGTTCTTAAACCACAGTCTAAGAATGGTATCAAGTTGGAATGTGTCCAGAGGAAGGGAAGTGGTAAAGGTTCTGGAAGCCAGTCTCTGTGAGACAGTTGGATATGTTTAGCCTGGCAAAGAAGATGTCTGAAAGGTGATATGATAGCTACCTGCAAATATTTGATACGCTACCATGTGGAAGATGACATAAACTTATTTTCTGCTATTCCAGAGGCTGTGACCAGAGACAATGGATTCAAAGTAAAAGTAAAGTAATTTTGACTAAATTTTACAAAGAAATTCCTGAAATAGAGTTGCCAGGCAGTACATTTTGACTGGGAAGTCCCACATTTAGGAGCCAAAAAGCCTGTCCTGTATCTATGTGATATGACATGCCACAAATCCCATATTCATGTTGTCAGTAAGAACACTTAGTGACAGCCATGCTCACAACAGACAGGGACACACCCAGCAGTGGCCTCTAATTACATATCAAATGCAGGGGGAATCCATCTGTTGCAAGTTCAGCTGGCACCTGCTTTTCCTGCTCTCACCTCTCTAGGTTGAAGCAAGTAGCATGCTTATATCAGTGAGATTCTTTAATTTCCCCATATTACTTTTTTGAAAACTTGACAATCCTATCTGATGATAAAAGCTATTCAATTATGGAATGGACAGCCTCAGAAGGAAGTGGCCTTTCCTTCATCTGACATTTTAAAGCAGAGTTTCGATGGCCAACTGTCAAGGATGCTTTAGCTGTGAATTTCCTGCATCTATATAAGATTCAACTAGATGGTATCTGGGGAATCTTCTAGCTATATAGTTCTCTGATTCTCTGATAAAGTAAAGATCTTACCACCCAGCTTGAAGTTTATAAGATATTTCAAGAAGAAGGATTAATTTTTTTCCTCTCACCTCATATTCTCTACACTAAATTTTTTGTGTTTTCATTTTCTGTAATAGCATTTTGTTTTTTGCTTATTCTATCTAAATGTCAGGTGATTTTGCATGAGGCTTATCATAATCTCTCATTTCCTTCTAACACATAATCAATTACAGATGTCATTTCCTTGAGGACTCTGTCTTGGTTTCCTTTAATTAAATCCAGGAGACCTCTTACCTCCCTGCCAAACATTGGGTTAAAATGGTAAGAACTTTGTGAACTCCCAAAGAGCCTTTTGCAAACATTAATAATGGCAGCTTGTCATATGGGCAATAATGCACATACTCTTTAATTATATTCTTTAATGTTCCATTAAATCTTTCAGCTAGGCCATTTGTTTGTGAATGATTAGCCAAGGATTTTAAATGTTTGACTACACAACATTCCCACAAATACTGCTTCACCTCTGACAGTAATACATTTTCCTCCTCTGAAAGTTATTCATTGAGAAAATGTAGAATCAGGAATATTTTAAGTAAAGCCGCTTCCATTGATCCTGATGCTTTAGCATCTGGGAATCAGAAACAGTAAAGTTAGAAGAAGCTCGTAGATTAACACATTGAATTCATTGGTAATACACTTTTTTAAAAGCCCTAGTTCAGTTATGTTTCACTGAAAGGAGAGTATTTTAATAAGTTTATTTTAAATGAACATTTACATTTATGTTACCTTAGTAAACTTAGTAAACTAAGAATGAAGGTGAAAAATGCCGCCCATGATTTAACTCCTTTCTTCCCCTTTTTCCTGTTTTGAGATTTGGAGGGAAGGAAAAAGCTGCATGAATATTTGAAAGCTGCATTTCCCATCCACCCTCTCTTGTTTTCCCTTTTTTCCCTCCCTTTCATTGTCATCTCCAGACAAGTCCCTTTTCTTTAGTTTATTGATTCCACATGGATCCAAGCAAATGTTCCAGTTTCTCAGAAGAGATGAGGAACCTTTACACAACATAGAACATGGGATGAATATCAGGATGCAAAGAAAATACTTATTTTAAAATATAGAATTAAGGTAACTACCACATTAAAGATAATCTAAAATAAATATTCCTGTTGCTATTTCCATACAATAAATACCTGATGATGAATAGTTATGCATGCAAATATGCATGTATGATTTCTTAAGGGGATCTATAGTATATTAATTCCCATTTGGTTAAAGTATGCCATATTTGCAATTATTACTGCCCTGAATCATCCTTAAATCACTTTGTGGAAGAAAAATATTTATTGGAGGGAAGAACTTCTAAAATTATTATATATCTTTATACCACAACTTTCTTCCTATCAACTCAAGTTAGCACTCACGGCTCTTCTCCTCCCCAGCTTGTCCTCTTGAAACCCTGTGAGGTAGATCAACCTGAGAGGCAGTGAATGGCCTAAGATCACCCAATATATATCATGACTCTGTGGAAACTTGACCATGGTGTTCCCAGCCAGGAAAAACACTCTAACCACATTTTTATTTTAAATCAAACTGACACATTTTGGTTTTTCAGTTCATCACCATTTGTCTTATGGTTTAACAAATCACAGTTGTGGTGATTCCTCATTGAAATTTTGCAGAGTAACTAACCTTAGTTATCCTAAAAAAATTCAATGAGGAATTAGGTTATTATGGTTAAACATATCTTAATATGTTCAGGCAAATACATTTCAGTGAATATTTACTTCAGCTTATGTGCTTATGTTCCGTTAAAGTCTCTGCACTTTGTACAAGAACACTCCTCACAAAATGATTATTTTCCCCCTTTGTTAAGCAAAGTATATACATGCAGCAAGCACAGAAATACTAGCTTACTGATTAAAAAGAGGTAAACTAATTAAGTGCTTCTATTTTTAATAGCAAGGCAGCAAGAACATTTCTCACTAAAAATCTAATATGTCAAAAAAAAAAAAGTTCTCAAAATCTTCAAAAACCATGCAGAAATTCTTGCCCTAAGACAATATATTTGAATTCGTTCTCATGCATGAAAATAAAAGCATGAAAACTTTTAAAAACAAACATGAAAACAAAAGTAAAGATGTATACCCTTAGTTGAAGGTTCAAATATAACAATGTCCTGGATGTAGGTTATATTAAGAAATGCTTCCCCAGTCTATATTATAGAACAATAGCAATAATAGAAACAATAATCACAATATTTATTTATAAACGTCCTTTTCAAAGATAAAGATAAAGGTCCCATCTCCTCTAACAAAAGGCCCATCTCCTCTCACATTTGTCCTAAACATGAATTCAATTCTGGAAAAACATTTCTTCAACTAAGTATGTCCTACTTAGTTTTCTCAGTGAGAGTTACACCTGTATTATGGAATTCCCTCCCAAGCAAAATCCACAATACTGGCCTAATCAGGGCTTTTAAACACTTGATAAAAGATTTTTCTTTCCATCAAGGTTTTGTTGTTGCTGGTGGTGGTGGTGGTAATTTCAGAACTTTATTATTTTTCAAAATACTATGAACTGTGTTTACCTGTATCATTTTTTCATCAGAATTTAACAATATTGGTTTTTTTTCCTGTTGTTGTTGTTGTTGTAAGCTGCTCTGAGAGCCTTTGTGCCAGAAATTCAGAATATACATGACATAGAAATAAGTACATAATAAATGTGTACAATAAATGAACACAATAAATTAACAAGTGTAAGCAGATACATGCGCCAAATTACTTATTCTCACTGGCATTCTCATGGACTACAACATTTTTAATGGAAAATATGGTATGCAGCCCTCAAGAGCATAACAAGTATTAGTAGATATACAATACATATTATAATATTAGTTTATAATATTTACAAATTTGTGTCCAAAGGCTATCATAAGATCCCCAAAGTTATGTGCTACACAGTTTCAAAGTCATCTTATAGTCAGAGCTTAGAAAAGTTACCTCTGGAGAATAGCAGTCTCAGAACTCTCGAGATAGCATGGCTAGCATCCATGCTTGCTGAGTAATTCTGGAACTTCTGATTCAGAAACATAATTTTTCCAAAGTCTACTAGTTCTGTATGCAAATAAAAAGCAGGAAACAGACAAAATGCATAAGATGGTAGGATTCTGCAGCAGTTGTATTATCTATAGCCGCCTCTTTTTTTGTCATGGCTCTGGGTCAGAAGACAATTTATTCTAGAATAATTTGGAAGCCAGGCACTCTCTGTTGTCCGAAACATATCCTACTGATGGCCTGCTTCTCTGATGAGGCCCATCTGTGAAGCTTTCCTCTCAGGACTCACACATCTTATGAGGTGACCCTGAGGAGCCGGCCAGGTGTTTCTCTTCCACCATGGAGCTCCCTGCTGCAAATCCTCAAAGAATAATCAAAGCCACTACTTCCTTCATTTCAATTATGATAATATAAGATGACATACTTTGTGTTCTGGCAAGGAGTCAAAAATTTGGAGGAAACAATGGAAACTCCAAAATAGTTCTTCCATGTGTGCTTCACCTCCCATAAAATCTTTACAGCGTTATCTGATCTCATGGAGTCTCCTCCACTTCACCTGCTGATGTTTTTTGATAAAGGCAAGATCAATAAAATCTTTTATAGGCAGAAGCTTAGGGATATGCTAAGTCAAAACATGTGACATTTTCCTGGCTGTGCGCATCCGTTTTCCACATCTCAGATAAATAAATGCTCTAATCTGAGGTTTCTGCTCATATTACATTAGTCATATGACTGCACTCCTGACATAATTTAAAATTCTATTTTTTATCAATAATCATATTTTCCTTAGAATAAGCACCATTAAACACAGCAAGACAGACTTTCAAGTCAATTTACATAGGAAACTATTACGCATTTGTTATATATTCCAACATTTGGGTTCTTTACAATGGGTATATATATAAATAATATAGATCACATGCCAGTCACTTTCATAATTTCTTATCATCATCACTTATACTCCACATATTTCCACACCCTCCAACTGTCCCAATTTGTCAGGGATAATTCCTATTAAACCTCTGTCATCCCACTTTTTCAGCTGCTTTTAAAATGTCTCCATTTCTCTCTCCTCCTCCCATTTCCCCCCTTTATCCTCAGTTTACTCCAGTTGCTGCAAAATGAGTTCAACATGCAAATGTAGATTGTATTCAGTTAACTCAGCTGTGGAGAAAGATGAGGATATGGTGATGTCTTGCTCTTGCCAAGAAGCTCAGGCAAAAACAAACTGCTGCAGTCTCTCCTAACTTGCATGCTCTTCCTCATTAATGACTTTGTCATCTTGATCACGTGCTGAGCTTGTTTGGCCACATGTATCCCAGTTTTCACCTGTGAAATGTTGGAGGATTTGTATTCCTGTACTAGATGCCATACAAAAACATTTAAAAATTAAACTGCTCCACAGGCCAACAATCAAGAAACAACACAAGCAGTGCAACAAGAACAGACAGACAGACAGACAGACAGGAGCAGTGGTGAAGAGAAGTGAAAAGAAATGAGGCAAGTTGTCAAAGGAAAAAAAAAATAAGGTAATTATATCAACGGTGAAGAACATCGCAGGCATGCCAGAAGAAGAAGCACATGGAAAAGTCACTTTTGAAAAGGGACATATATCAGATGAACAAAGAGAAGGACAAAAAGTACAGACTAAAACAGTAATAAGAGAAGTAGTTAGGAAAGCAAAGGCCCTGAGACACTGCACAATTAAAGAAGTATGATTCCCGTTGAACTGCCGTAGCTGCATCCTTTAGAATTCTAGGGTTTGTAGTTTGGTGAGACACTAGAACTCTAAACGCCCCTCACTAAACTGCAAATCCCAGGATTTCCTAGTTTGTTGCCATGGCAGTGAAAATAGAATCACAGTGCAATACTAGTGTTAAGCGTAGGGCCCCAGGTGTATAGATACCTTCATTACAGTTCAATGCAGGTGGACTCTCAAAACTAAACAAAATGAACATAAAAAGTTTTCTCTGGCTACAATCGTTTATCACTTGCTTGGAAGTAAGCTCCGTCAAAAGCAAGAGGCTTATTTCTGAGTAGACACTATATATAGGAATGGAGCGTGACTGGGGAACCAACAATTATAAGAGACATGAGGTGCTTCCCGGTGAGGACATTATCCTCCAGTAGTCACTATCTGTTCACAGTTCTCCTCGATGCCAGTATGCTATGATTGGTTTATTTCCTCCCGGGGCTTATGTCAAATGTTCTCTTAATAGAAAATTGTCTGTGATTGTCCCTTATGAGAAATTGTTTAACCTTGCCAGAATACTTTAGTAATGTAGAACCAGCATGTTGTTATTAGCTTAGAGGTATTCATGTTTGTGTGTCAGAGATTACTTAAACCCCATCAGTCCCCACATCATGAAGTAGATAATATGCCATCAAAGCCATCCTGTTATATTTGGAGTTGTTTTCCCTTAGGGGCTGCACAGAAATACATAAGTTGGAGGTAATTCTGGCAGCACTGCAGACCAGATGTAGGGCAAAGCCAAGGTGCTTTCAGCAGTGTGGTCGTGTGGCGATAGCTCGTAAGCCAGAAACATTGCAATCAACAGTACTGCAATGGAGAGGAGGAACTGCACTTTGCAGTCATGGAATTCTTCCATCATTCTCTGCCCACTAGAACGGATCATCCAATGCCAGATAAATCAAAGATATAAAATTGAATATAAGCAGTCTTGGAGATGATCAACTGCAATGCTGCTGGTCACTCAAAATGGACAAGGGATAGGAACTGTTTGCCATGAAGTTTCTGGCATGAAGCTGAGCTAAATTAGTTATCTTTCTCCCCTCTTCCTTGTAGTGACAATTATAACACAAATGTGTCACATGATATCATTATGCTGTGTAGTTGCCACCTTGCTGAGGATAGCCAAACAGTAGTTTTCGTTTTTGTCATGCTGTAACTCCAGAAATAGGAAAGTTAGTAGAAAAGAGTTAATGCATTTGACTGATATTAGGGATCAGTCAAATGCATTAACTTTTTTCTTCTTAAAGAAGAGAAGGAATCTAATTAAATACATTTATGTTAGAAGGGGTAGACTTTTAATTTAATTTAAATTTAACTTAAAAAATCTAATTTTTAATTTTTTTATATTCGTGTTAAATTGCCATTCAAATTTATGTTAAATGCCTGCACCAAAGTCCTTATGGGATGTAGTGAAAAATAACACATGTGATGGAATTTTACTCCCCTCCACCAATTCTCTCTATATTTAGCTTGGGAGAGAAGGAAATAACTGTGTCTGGATTTTTGAAAACCCCATTTCTCATCCTTTCCGCTTTTCTCATGTTTTTCCTTTGATAATGCATAACATAAAATAATTTTTTTTCTACTTTTCTTTTTTTAATTCTTTATTATTTTTATGGTAATAAAAAATAATGAATTATTTTAATGGTTGAAAAATATTTAGCATATTTAGTAAATAAATATGTGCCTTTAAGCAAGATGATTTGAGTTACACTGTGACCAAAGAAACATGCTTTTAGCAGAGAGAGAGAAGCTGTCTTTAATAGGATGTGAGAGAGAGAGAGATAAAGAAACACCAGAAAGCTGATAGCCAGCCTGAGCTGGGAGATAAAGATTTTAATTCTCTGAGGAGAGAACAGCAGCAATGTTGTTCTGAAGATTAAAAGGGTTTTGCATGTGCCTGCATCTATAATTTACAACCAATGGAACCCAAATGTTTATTTATGAAAAGACAGAAAGGTATAAGTTTTAGGAGGCGAAGTGTGTTCAGCACCAAACTCATAATGCATTCTTGGGACTGGTTTGATTGCGCAATTGAAATCTTTAACTGTAATTTCTAATTGTCTTAATTAAAAACTGCCTTCTTACTTCCCTCAAAATTCTCTGAATTTCATTAAGCTCCAGGCAATTTTGCAGCAACATCTTTCTTTCTCCTTTATTCTCTCATCTCCTTAACCCCCCCCCCCACTCTTTCTTTAGCTTACTGATTCCCTTAAGGAACTCAGTAAAATTTCCAAAGCAAAGATCTTCAAAATTCAGTTTCATGGAACAGGCAAGCAGTTTCTATGTGATGTTTATAGGAGAATTGAGATTTTTAGTAATAAATCTCCCAATCAGCAGAATATTTAGTAAATGCACAGGCAGAAGTTGAACAAATTACCAGTCCCACTTTATCATCTCCACCCCAGACACACTTAATTTAGCTCAAAATAAACACAAAGAGTTTGGTTAAAAATATGAAAAGTTTAGTCACAAAATCTTGTGCATAGTCTACACAGGTTCAATTCTTGAAGAAAGTAAGATGAAATTAAACAGTCACATGCTTACAAGGAAGCATGCTTGCCAGAGGATCAGAGACCACATGCTTGCAGGGAAGCCGAAGAACAAAAAAGGAGAAGAGGAGGAGAACATGCAAGGGGAAGTGGGTGTTGACCAGAAAACAGGAAGTTTACTCTAGGCAGTCCCCTCTATGCCTACAATAGACATGCAAACTAACTAATCAGTTAATTAAGCATGCAAAGGTTGCCACTCCCAACAGTGTTCAATGTAAAACACAGGAGGACCACCTGGATATAAAGAAGACCACAACCATTCCTTCCAACTTGTTGCCCTTTCTATTTGTAGGTTTAACCTTGGAACTAAATAACTATTATATAAAAAAATAAGCAAAGATTTCTATAACTATTTACATTTATTACAGAACCTGCTGGGAAGTATAAAATTTATTAGACTGTAATTTGGTTAATTAATGACCTTGATTCTGAAATGTTGTCAATGCTGAAAGTTCATCATAAGTCATTCAATTACACACACAAAAATTAAGATGTCCCCTTTCATTATAAAATTTCTAAGTAATTGGTTTTAACTAGTAAGTTAAAATCTCTCATTGTCTATATCCTTTTTTGAGCTTGAAAGCTTTTCCTCAAGAAAATGTAAAACTATAAAGTGGGATATGATCTTAATTTGTGAGTAGAACAGGTAATGCTACAATGTAGCTAACTTGGAGATTTTTTTAAAAAAGAGAATTCTAATAATTTTTCTTTATTTCTTATATTTAATAATCTAAGCACAGATGTAATTTATTCATCATTTTGTTCTTGGTTCTGTCATATTTCTTTCTTCTTGCTTTTTTAAAATTAGAATGGGCATTTTACAACATTGGATCATTTTCACTTTAATTGACCAATTTCAGCCAATTGAATGGAACATAGTTGTTTTAGAATGTTTCCTGTAATTATGTTAATATATATGAAATTCAAAAGGGAGGGGAATAAGGTTTAACAGGAAAAAGTTTAGCTAGTCATTAATTTTTTAAAAAACTTTCTGTGTCTGCCAACACTCAGATTGTCAGACCAAATTAAATGAAACCATGTTTGGCCTCCCTGCTGAAAATCAGTCAGCTCTGCTTGTTTATATGGTAATACAATTGCATATAATGAATACCACATAGTCATGGTATTAAAGTTCACCTACATTTCCTATTGCCATTTTTAAAGTCCTATTTACTGCTTTATTGCCTGTTTTGACATAAATTTGCTCTAAAGTACTATAATGCCATTTCATAAACAATATCATGACCATGTTTTTTAGAAAGCATTTTCAAAAATTAGATTGCTTTTCCAAAGCCCCTTTCAATAGCTGCATTGCAAATCAAAGAAAGATTTTTTTTTCAAGATATCACATGCAAATAAAACAGCAACTGGAACTTAAATTGAAATATGTTCCTTATGCAGACTGAAGACATCCCACTCTCTCCAGTCTGTATCAAGACCACTGGTAGATAGAAAATGTATTGGAAGAAACCAAACATTTGTCATTTCCATTTTTTTTTTAATGTTCCTGACATGGTTGGCCAGATAAAGTAGGATCTAATTATTTATCTTCTGTATCAGTAAAAATTAAAACTATAGTTTATGATACTGTTTCCTGGTTCTGGGCCTACTATGAAGATGTTGTCTGAGGTGCAGTGGGGGAGTCATAAAACACATACCACCAAAGCTGGGGAAAAAATGACCACAACATTATTGGATATGACTGAGAAGTGTTGGCACAGCATGAGGCACACATCAGAGTATCAAATAACCCATCTGTCATTTGATAAATGCATAATGCCAGCCCATCTGCCAGGGAAGGTACCCATGGAATGGCAAGCTGGAATCCACATGAGCAGAGCACCTTGCCGCCTGGGAATGAGGCTGAGCTAGGACTGACATGGTCTGCACCCCTAAAATCACTTAAGGTGATTCCCACAGGGGAATAAAGGAGCTGTAGTCTTCCATTTGTGAGCCCGTGTGGTGTAATGGTTTGAGCATTTGACTACGACCCCAGAGACCAGGCTTCAATTCCCCATTTGGCCATGGAAACCCACTGTGTGACCTTGGATGTGTCATATACTCTCAGCCCCAGAAAACTGTGTGATAGGTTTGCCTTAGGGTTGCCATAAATTGGAAATGACTTGAAGGCACACAACAACACAATCCCACCACTCCGCTCTTCCCCAAAATCGGATCTTGAACTCTAACCTCCAAAATTGTGCTAAATCAAAACCTAACACAAATAGGAAACAGCAACAGTGAGTGTTAATTTGTGGGTGAGTGAGAAAGCCGTTCAGGCTTGAGGGTTGAGGGATCTGGCAAGGGATTAAATACATACTCTACCTCTGGACCAATCTTTGAAGTCTTTGACTTCAGTATCTGGTGAAGACCGGTCCCCTCATACTCAAGTCCTGATAGGTGCTCCTTCCCTGAATCCTATCAAAAGTTGCATGGACTTCTGGGAAGGAGAAGGGATCCCCCATGCTGCAGATCCTCCTTATCCTCCACAGCCCTGTCACAGCTAGCAAACAGGCTTTCTGGTGAATCAGAGTCCTTACTTTCAGCAGCAAAATAAGCAAAAATGCACTGATTTTGGTAGAATACTATTATCCTAGATGCTGTGGACATGCAAATATATCTCCAAGTGCTCTATCAGCTTTGGAAAACAAACAATAACTAGGACAGGTAAACCAGCATACCTTCTTCTTTATATAATTAATTATAATTTGATCCACATTAAAATTCACATAAATTCTGCATTGATGGAAAATATTTTGAACTATGAAGCCTTTGTCCAAAGACTTTATCTTGCAGTTCTTGGTAGCTATGAAATATGTACGGTAGAAATATAATACATAGTTGACATAGTAAAATATGGAACAGTTGGATTTCATAAGCAGATAGAAGGATCATTTCCTAAAGTTTTAATAATTAGAAATCAGAATGTTCAAGTGTTATATTTTCTTCCTTTCTTAAAATTAAAAAAAAAAATCTCTTCTTTGGCTCTAAAAGGAGTTCCCAGTTCAATTTACAGTAACTTCTCAATACATTAAAAGAGAACTTTCATCCCAGAGTAAAAGCAGATAGACTAACAACTAGAAATGAAGCACATGCAAGCCTACTGAATGAAATGTCTCCATCGCCTGCCAAAAAGATAAAGAACGGGCCTCCCTTGAAAGGGAATTCAATAATCAGGGCACTGGTGTTAAAAAAGACCCTTTCCCATGTCCTTAAATGCACCTCCTTGGCTGCAGAATGCAAAGCAAGGCCTCAAAAGACAGCTAGGGCTGATACAATAGAATGGAAAATATCTCAACATTTGCAGTTGATTGGCCATAAATAAATGCACCTTATATCTTTGTTTCAAAGATATAAAAAGCATCTTATATCTTTGTTACAATGCTTGCTCAAAGTCTATATTTTCACATAACCTTCTAACTGAAGACTCAGCTCTACTTCAGTTTTATTTCAGCATACACAACCCTTTAAATTTAATAGCTGATGTCATAATTTGCATCTTCCTGTATGGTATTACACTCTGATCCTTCCCCCACAACAATGCCACTGTGCTTGACTATTGTACTCTTTCAAAACATCTAAAGAAATGGATTGAAATCCATGAAAATTCATGCTGAAAAATATCCTTCACTCTCAAAGTTGTAACAGTTAACAACTTTACCATATCTGTGCTCAGTAATTGTTAGTCTGCATGTCTGCAGACTTCCTTTTTGTTTGCTTTTCCACACCAACTCTCTTCTTGACTCATTCTAACCTGCAGCCATTTTTCATTTCCCTCTGGCTCCCCCAGTAGACCATGTATTATGTACAACCTATTGTAAATAAAACTAATTTATGTATTTTAAAACCGCTTTATGTATTTTACATATTTTTTTTCTCTGTTAGATAACGTGCATGTCAGTGTGGGACTGGCTGTTGTTCAGTTTCTGTTTGACCCATTTGATTACTCTGCTAGAGATATTCACTACTATCTGTCACATTTCCCAACAAAATTTGCCACCAGTTTGCTTCCCCCTCCTTATAATAAAAATACTGAAACAGACTAAGACAGGTATCTCTTTGAAAACTGCTTCAGTTTTCCTGGTTATTTGTTAAGAAATACAAAGAAACAGGTAGAGACCTGCACCAAAATCCGAAATGTTGTGGTATATTCCCAGCCTCAGAGAGGACTATTCTTCAGAACTCCAGCCACATCTATCCTATAATTCCGCTTGTTGTGCTGTACAGATCAAGATGCTTGACTAACAAGGTTCTGGGTCCTACCAGGTACTTTGGATACCTCCTGAACACTTCTGTTTTTGTATTTCTCTGTAGATTTCCTCATATATTTGTTTTATTTATTCCTTAAAATATTTATGTTGTGCCCTCTATCAAAAGATCTCAGGATTCTGTACAATACAAGCAGTCTAAAAATTTTAGGAACGGTGTATATACCTAAAAGCATATTAAACAAGCTAACAAGTTAAAAGGACAGATTAAAACCAGTTAAAATAGTCACAATTTCAAACCATGCACAGGTTAGGTTTTATGTAAAATGAGGTAGAACCTCCAAAGTTTTAGTGAATGATTACCTATGTTTTCACTTAAATGACATTAATGTTGACTCCAATCAGGCCTGCAAGTAGAACATATTCTGTAATTGGGGTACACCCACTCCCATGTTCCCCTCCCCTTAGTGTATTGCCCTTACCAATGGAACACAGAGGAATGCCCCTCCAGCAGACCTTAAGCTTCAGGCAGGCATATAGAGAGAGAGGCACTCCTTCAAGTACCAAAGCCCCAAGCCATTTAGGGCTTTAAATGTCATTACCAACACCTTAAATTCGGACCAGACATGATTTGCCAGCTGTGAAATTCCCTTAAAACCAGTGCTATACAATTTTTGTGTTATGCTCTGGTCAGCAGTTTTGCACTGGCTTCAATTACTGAATCTTTAAGGGCAGCTTCACAAAGAGTGCATCGTAGTAATCTAATTGGAAAGTTATCAGTGTATGGACTGCTTGGGTTTAAACCAACCCTGTCCAGGAAAGGCCGTTGCTAGCAAACATGTTGAAGCTAGCCCCAATCACTCCAAGCCAGTGATCCCACCTGAGTCTCCGGTGACAGACAGATCTATGAGTACTCCCAATCTATGCATTTGCTCCTTCAAGGAGAGTGCAACCTCATTCAGGGCAAGTACTTTACCCAATTTCTGGATCAAAGAACAACCAATCCAAGAACCTCCATGTTTTCAGGATTCAGCTTCAGGTTATTGGTCTTTATCCAGCCCATTACAACATCCAGTCACTGATCCAAGCATCTGCACAGCTGTAGCTGACTCTGATGACAAGTAGAAGTAGAGCTGAATGTCCTTACCCCTTATGAGGTCCTTCACATTCTACTGAACAGCATGGGCAACAAGGTGGAATCCTGTGGCATCCAGAAGTTCAATGGCCATTGGGCTGAAAAGAAGTCTCCCAATGCTACTCTCTGGGGCCAGCTGCACAGATAGGAATGGCACCACTGTAACATAGTGAGTGCCTCTAGCTCCCATCTGATGGAGCCAGTAGAGTAAGATACCATGATCAATGGTATCAAAAGACACTGAGAGACCCAGGTAGATAGCAACCAGGTAGCCCTCCCCCAGTCTTTCATTTGGAGTAGGTCATCAATCTGAAACCAAGCTGAAATGAGTCCAAATAATATGTTTCCTGCTAGAATAGCTGACCAGCCACCACCTGCCCCAAGGGGGTATTGGGGCAGCAGTTCTCACATACTTCTGGGTCCAGGGAGGTCCTCTTCAGGAAAGGGTGCATCAACACCTTTATAAAGGCAGCAGGCACCTTCCTCTGATTTAATAAGGCATTTACCACCATTCAGACCCACCTGGTTCACCTAATTCTGCTAGACATTAACAAGCAAAATGGGCAAAAATCAAGCTTGTGTATGGTGGGGGGAACCATCCATGTCATCAGACCACACCAACTGAAACTGATCCCAAGAAACTGACTACACAGAGAGCTGAACACTTCCTCACACTCTGTCAAAACCATGGTGTCAAGTTCTCAGTGAATACAACTTAGTTTATGACCCGATTTTGACCAAACTTGATATTTAGATAAATCTCGGTATTTAGATATTTTCTTGCAAATTCAGAAGTGAAAATTGCTGGCTTTGATTCATTGTTTACTTGTCATGAAACCAATTTTTAGGACTGATTGACTGGTTGATCACTACTAATGAAACATGTGTTTCACTCAAACTGTAAGCAAAATCATTTACATCAACCCAGGCAATACTTGGTAAATTTCCTAGATTACTTATATCTGAATCACATATATAAGTTACAACTTTGGTCAGGAACTTGAAAGTTTCAGTCCTTAAAAATGATGATATGCATAAACTGCATCAAGGACCATATTACTAAATGATGTCATCCTCCAAAACATTTCAAAAGTGTTTGCAGATCTTGGATATTAATGACCTTTACTGTGAACAACTCAACATAACAAGGCAAAACACCTGACCAGGAAACACAAACAAATTTTAGGGTTACAAACTTCTCCTTTCTTGACAACTGTCTCATAATACTCAAATAAATGGCCTTGGCTCTGCCGTTCTACAATGGCAGAGTCAAATCTCTTCTTTTCCCAAGCAGAAAGAGGTGCTTTGCATCAGATATGTGATGTGTGCTGACACCAACAACCTGCATGCATGGAAAAAAAGTGAATTTCTGTACAGGGCCTTCATGTCTAGGGATTTACAAGCTGGATTTTTACAGCTCAAGTCCTTGTTGGTTTTGGCACAACTTTCAGTTTCTACAGAAGCCACAGTTCCTTGTAACTTGTCCACACAAGTATTCCCCTAATACCTTTCCTGGAATGGCAACCTTAAAAGTTTCCCAAGTTTAAATATTCTCAAAACTTTTCTTCTAGCTGTAACCTACATCCATGGTACAAAGGCGAACATGATGTTCCACATGCAGTAGGAATTCCTCATTCCTCTTTAATACAGTAAAGATTAAAGGTTTGGAGGAATTGTCAAAAGCAAAGAGAAAGAAAGGGACAGAGGCTGGGGTGGTGGTGAAACAAAATGGTGAAAGTTTAAGTGCTTTGATCCTTAAGGATTATTAGCCTTTATTTAGGAGATTTAGGCAGCAATCTTATGCATGCTTAACTGGGAGTTATCAGTGAATACATCCGAGTGGACTTCTGACATTTGCTTGCTGAGGATCAGAACACACACAAAAAAGGAGTAAACTAAGAGTCACTTTGTTCTTGGAGAGTTTTAAAGTACCCAGGAGGTACAATGGATCACTGTAGGAGGCAAAGCTAATTAAATATCCCTTTGTCCATTTAGAAAACTTAAAGTACAAACTGGGCTCACAAGAGTAGGAAATGTTGCCCAGCAGCTGGGTAGCTCCTTCTCCTAGAACTTCTTGTATATAAAAAGCTGTGTTTGATGTACTCTGTCTCTCTCTTTTCCTTCCATAACAGCAGTAAGAATTGTGTGGCTTTCCAGGTATTGTCAGACTGTAGCTCCTAGTATTCAACACAATTGGTTATGGGGCTAGACTGCTGGGATGCATAGTCTAACAGTGTAACCCATGATTTATAATCCCAATCTGCTGACAGCAGGAGTGAGGTATTTATTGACTGATAACAGACCCTATCTCAAGGAAGAGAATCATTTGATGTTTGTTGAGCTGGAGGTTAGCCAGATGGAAATGTAGATAGACTGAAAGCCCCCTTGGTGTAGGTTGGACCAAGTAGCCCCCAGTCATGTATCCAGAGGAAGACCTCGAAAAGGCACATATACATTTCAAATGGGCTGACTGCAACTCTGACACCTTGAGTGACTAAGTGTCTCCTAAATGAAGTTAGCTATCACAAATCACAGGAACTACAAAGCTGAGATCCATCTGCATAATCCAGTTTCTGTCCTTTCCCAGGAAAAGGGTCTGCCCTCCCACCGGGATGTTCTGCCCTATTATTGGGTTCTGTTTTGAGGTTTGCTCTCTCTTTCTCTCTTCTCTCTGGCCCTTTCGTTCTTTTGCTCTGTCTTTTTGTCTGCCGATCTATCCTGTGTTTTCCCGAAAACAGTAGCCTTCAAGATCAGGTGCAGTATATTTGCTTTGTCCCTTCAATCTTTCCCTTTCTTAAGCTTCTCAAGCTCGGTAGTCCTTGTGTGCTTGTGTAAGTGAATGCTTAATGTGCGTGTGTGAGGAAATTTTGCCAATTCTACCAAATAAAAGACCATTTAAAAGGATGCTAGACTTATCTCTTCCTCATGCAGTCTGACCCCATAAACATAGGATAAAAGATCTCATTGCATTGCCCTGCCCTCCATTTTGCTAAGTTGTGCTCTGCTAATTTCCCCAACCTTTGTAAAATTCAGCTGTTCCCCAGGAACCCCCAAAAGCCAGGGTAACAACAGTATCAGCAAGACTGCAGATTTCCCACCCATGTTTTATAACTAGGTAAAATTCGATTTGCCAAGTTTCCCTTGGTGGACTGAGTTATTCATCTGCTTAACTCACACAAGCATACATAGGATTTCTGAGTAAACATATCAACAGCATGACTACGTGAAAAAAAAGGGTAGGCTGTCTGAACTTTTAAAGTCATGTGGAACAGGGAATTTTAGCAAGTGTGGCTTGTTATGCAAACTACACTCTTTGAGATTCCTTCTTCCATACAACTATTAAAGGTACAAGAGCCCTGTCCACCTCTTCATACAGTCATCCTACATGCCTGGGATCACACTGTTAACTAAGGCCATTTCTATACCAGGTTTCTGAAATGGTGCAGAGCGACCTCTCACGGAGGTCTTCTACACCCTAGAGTGGACTGGCATGGACTACTTTTCCTAGTTCCACACCAGAATCCACTCAGGAGCGGCCGGAACTAGCCGCGCTGTGTGTTTTTTAAAAACCTCTTTTTCGAGGTTTTTAAAAAGCACGGAGCACGCAGCCCCGCGCTGCTCCTTCGCCCGGCTCCGAAGTTGATTTGCAGGCGTGCGCAAGTGCGTGCCTGCAGATCTGCCGGGGTGGGCTTCCAGCTGGCGAGCTTCTCCAGTTGGTGGAGAGCCTCCACCAACTGGAAGCCGCCATTTGGGACGCCGGAGGACTGCGGAACAGTGAGCTCGCGCAGCTCCACATGGCGACGGACTTACCCGGTTTCAGGTAAGCTCCGTTTTTGGGCGTTTTTGCCCGTTTCCCCCACACACATGTGAAAAGGGCCTAAGGTAGATGTTTTATCTTTGGGATCTAAAGGTCTTGCATAATTGTCAGCTGTAGACTGCTTGATGTTTCTTTCTTTGCATGATATTTGAATCAAGCAAATGAAGGACATTAACTGTCTGGCCATACATGACTAATACAGAGTTGCAAACATATGTTTTGGTTCTGGAGAACACTAGGCCCCCTTTTGCCCTCAAGAGAGAAATATTTTCCCTCATTTTTATTCAGCATACTGCCAACTGGATGTTAAT
Organism: Cyclura pinguis; assembly: GCA_030412105.1. NCBI lineage: Eukaryota > Metazoa > Chordata > Lepidosauria > Squamata > Iguanidae > Cyclura > Cyclura pinguis. Next base: position 130,291,875 of record CM059599.1, read on the forward strand.
GCATTGCATCATATGATATTCTATAACCTGACATAATTTGTTGCAGCCTGGCAACATACACGGCTTGACATTTAAAGTAGTACAATCCCCCCCCGGTGTGTGTGTGTGTGTGTGTGTGTGTGTGTAGTAGAAGGAAATGGCCATTGTCCAGGAAAATAGTGCACAATATTTTAGCCTGAAACTCATAATAGTTATATAGACACTTGTGCCAATTGATCCTGAATAATTCTAATGAACTCATTTAAAAAATATGAATTTATTGCAGCCACTGTTGGATGGGAATGGGAGCTTTCAGTGTGCTTTAGGTAGTCTCCCTAAGGTATTAAATGTTCCCTTTTTTAGCCTTTTTATTTCAGCGCTTCAAGGCAAGGGTTTTCCATGCTTCATCAACTGTATTTCAGTTTTCAAAAGGAGGAGGCTCACAGCTGGACAATGTTCCTGGATCCAGCTTTAAGGAAAAACTGTGGGAAGGAGTGCTTCTAATTAAGTCCTGCTAGCATAGGAGCTGCACCCCTTCTGGAGCCTGGAGAGCTGGTCATGTTGCTTTGTATAATTTGGTCCCATCTCAGCTTGACTACTATAATCTGTAGTAAGGAGGACTTCTGTAAATAAGCTTTTGGAAGCTTCAGCTGGTAGAGAACATGGCAGTAAAACTTTTATCTGAGTCAGGCATGTAATTCTTTGCTAACTTTTTTCTTGAAAGAAGCAATGAGTAATTTTAGCAATTTTCTTCCCGCTGAGAGAAGTCATTGAACACTATAGAACTTATTTTACACAAAATCCATACATGTTTTGTGTGTGCATGCACAGAAAACGGCATTTTTTATGCAGGAAAAATATATTCTGTGCAGAAAATGTCATGTGCAAATTTTGTGTTGAATAATTCTCAAACAGTGAAGATTCTTGTCCGCCCAGGACTCTCACCATTGTTAGGGTTCCCCAACACTCAATAAACAAATTCCTCAACTTTTAAAAACATATTTTCAAATATTCTTTGCGTCCCTAATTTAGGGCTGGAGTCAAAAATCATAGAATACATATTCATTGTGAGCACCTCTGGCTACCATTTTACTCTGTGCTTAATGTAAGGTGCTGAGTTATGTCTTGACAGTGTAAGGTATACTCAGAAGCAAGATCACTCAGTTTAGTAAATTTGCAGCCAAATAAATAGACCTTAATATAAAAACCCTGATAGTAAGTTGAAATCAGTCAAAGAGATATTGCTTTGTTGCTACTACCATCTGAGGCAACGGTGTCCCAGGGCTGGCCTTCCCATTAGGTACAACATGGTGCCCACCTTGTGCAAAAGAACGCAAGCAACAATGAATTCAGGCATTCTCCCCATCCTAGAATGCTTCCATGCTGCATTGGAAGCTTATAAATGCTGAGCTCTGAGGAACCCTTTCTTAGAGTCAGGCACTGTGGGTAGAGGAAGTTAGGAGATTGCTTTACCACAGCAGCCCAGATTACCTTTCACTTTTGCTGGTGACGCATGTATCTTTCTATTTCCTTTTAATAGCGATCCACCAGGCATGACATTTTCAAGCAGTTAATAAAGATATAAATTTTTACTAGGGAGTCTTAAGTTCATGAAGTGCTTTCTTCTGCTAAAAAATGAAAAGGAATGCTGGGGCGGGGGGTGAACTTAGAGTTACCTATAGCCTTATTAAGCTTTATTGTAATATTAACCTTCACACCACCAAGGTGGAGTTTGGTATTACAGTTTGGGTCCACGTATATGTACATGTGCAGTGCTTGAATGCTGACAAAACAATGTATTCATGACATAGTTTCCTATACATATGGAGTTATCTCTTCCCCAGGGAGGACCATGTAATCTTTGAAGACTATATAAGGTGTGGTTTGCCTTGTATTCAGGAAAGACTTGATTTGCTGTGTGCCTTGTGTTCCTGATTCTGCAGAATCTGAAATAAAAACTTTGATTTCTCTCTCAGTGTGGCTTATCGGCTAGTGCACTGGGCACAAGCCCTGCCCAGAGACCCTCCTCTGGGAAAAATCCAGGTGACAATTGTATAAGAGCCTAAAAATGGCCCTGCTATTGATGGGTTCTTACCAAAGAGGAAGGAGGACTGGTGTTCACTGCTCCTTTCCTCACACTATTGTTTAAAACTGTTTTCCTTTTCTTTCTAAGAAATGGCAAGGAAGCATTCTGCTCTTAGGCTGGCCTGAAATTACCCATTCCTGCTACCTGTGTTGTGGCATTGTGTGGGGATGGGAAGCCCTTCTTTACTCTTCCCACGTTGTATACCCAACTCACCCTCATTCCTCCTTGCCAGCAGAAGAAATTCTGTTGGGTTTAACGATCTCAACAAAAGTAAAATCTCCACATCTCCCAAGACTTGTAAGAAAATACACACTTCACTTTGAGCATTTGCACATCTGTGAAGCTTATAGGGCAGACCTGAGAAATAGGGTGGTTTTTTTAAGGGTGTTTTTTTTTTTTTTTGTCAGAGTACTACTTGAGGTTCCAGGAAAATGTGCAATTAAAATAAGAATAAAATGTCAATCTTATCTTTGTTTCTCCTGTTGCCAAGTTCATATGCACTTGGTAAGTCATTTGAGATGTCTCATAAAAGAATTTGTGTCACACATACAGCAGTTGGTCAACGGCTTAGCAATTTGCTTGGTCTGTCTTCTCCAGGTTATGTTTTGAAAGGAGGCTCATCGGAAAGAAAGTATATGTGACTGGAAATTCTGGGAGGAAGCCAGTATGTAAATACTGAAGCAAATAAGTCATGCATGGAACCATTTTTAATGGGCTTTCTACTGGGAGAAGGACACTTTCAGTCTAATTAAGAGCATGCCACAAGTATTTCCAAATGAAGCTTGATGACTTTCTTTACTGGCACAGAAAAAGAGACATCATCAAAAGTAACAAAAGGCTCAAACCAAAATGCAATAAATGGGGCTTCCCCCACAGGGGACTCAGTTCCAGAGTCATTCCAAAATCTTTATTTAGTGAAACTGTTTGTTTGAGTCTTGCCCAACATACTGCCCTGCAGAATGGACAACCGTGCCCACCATCAAAGATGATGGCAGCTGTTGTTCAATACCTCTGGAGGGCCTTGGCATAAGGAAGCCTGGTCTGTTTGTTTACCTGGCATTTATTTTATTTTTAAATGTACGTGTACATTATTTTATCTTTTGTTATATTTTTTTATTAAAACCCGTATATTCACAATTTTACAACATTTATGTTTTATTCATTTTTCAACTATATAAAAATACATATAATTGTTTGCTTATTGAACAATCTTCCATTTTGCATTTTTTCCAACACACTTCAATCCTATCCAAATTTCAATGCATTTATAACTTCCTCCCTTCCCTTGTTTGAACCTTCTTTTACAGTGTTTCTCTGTGACCCGAAAAGCCCATTCTATCACTGAAGACTTGCCTCTTCACTAGCAAGATTAACCTATAAGTTGGCTTTTCGGCTACTCTGCATTCTTTTTTTTTTTAATCTCTATTATTTTTCATGCAGTATCTCCTTGGCATAACCTTATCCAGTTGTCTTCAATATGTTCCTTAATTGCCCTCATATTATTTTCTCTCTTACTACTTTTTTCATCCTTCATGGCCTGCGTTCGATCCTCTAGTATAACGTATTCTTGAACTTTACACAACCATCTCTGGTGTTTCTGGTCTCTTCCAATATTTCGCGTATACTATTCTGGCGGCGGTAATCATATATAAAATTGTATTCTCATATTTTTTATAGTCTTTATCTACTTGATGCATCATGTTTAGTAAGAAGATTTCTGGTGTTAGAAGAATCTTTATTTGTAAAATCTCCATTATTAGTTTATGGATCCTCTTCCAATATCCTTTAGCTTTTGGGCATTGCCACTACATATGGTAGAAAGTCCTGTTCTCTTGCATACACTTCCAGCACTTCTTATCTTTTGTTTTATATATCTTACTCAGTTTCTCCGGATCTAGGTACCATCTGTATAGCATTTTTAAATAATTTTCTTTCAAATTTTGTGCCAAGGTAAATTTCTGTGTGATGTTCCAACTCCTTTTCCATTGCTATAATTTTATTTCATGCCCTATGTTTTGGGCCCAAACGATCATTGTATCTTTTACTATTCCAGCTTCCAATTCCCGATCCAATATAAACTTATAGAAATGGGATGTCAAATGTTCTTTTTTCTCAGATATTACTTTTTCCCATTCACTCAATTGTGTATTTGTTTCTATTCCTTCTAGTTTTTGGTCCATTTTTAATCTTTCTTTTAGTTGCATATGCAAGAACCACTGACAGTTCCACCCCTCATTCACTAATTCCTCTCTTGTTTTGATTCTTTGACCTTCTTTGCCATCATTCATTATTAGGTCTTTGTAGGTAAGCCATCTTTCTGCTGGGTCCTTCCATCTCCTGAACAGAGCCCCGTGAGGTGAAACCCATAGTGGTATTTTCGAATAAAGTTTCCTTTTCCAGATTTTCCAAATTCCAAATAAAGGTCTTCTTACATAATGATTCAAAAAATCTTTATCGACCTTCACCTTGTTGTACCAGAGATATCTGTGCCAACCAAACCGGACGTCTGCTCCCTCCAAATTTAGTATTCTTTCATTCTTCAATACCATCCAGTCTTTTAACCACGTCATCCCATTCGCAAAAAAGTACCATTTCAAATCGGGTAGACCACATCCTCCTCCTTCTGTCTTATCGATCAATATTTTCCATTTGATCCTCGGTTTTTTCCCGACCCAGATGAAAAAAGATAAATCCTTCTTCCAAACTGGAAAACATCTAGTGTTTATTATTATCAGTAAATTTTGAAATAAATAATTTATTTTTGGAAGTACCATCATTTTGATCCTTGCTATTCTTCCCAATAGACACAGATTTTGTTTTGTCCAATTTCGCAAGGTTTTTTTGATCTCTCTCCACTTTGTCATGTAATTGTTCTCATATAGTCCATTATTCTGTTTAGCAATTACTATTCCTAGATAATTAATCCTTTTTTCTTCTTTAAATCCTGTCATCATCTGCATTTCTTCAATTTCCTCCTTTCTCATATTTTTGGTCAAAATCTTTGTTTTATCCTTGTTAATTTTGAATCCCGCTAATTCTCCAAATTCATTACAGATCTCTATCATTTTTTTAGCACTTATTCTTGGTTCTTCAAGAAAGATAACCAGATCATCGGTGTACGCTTTCAGTTTATATTCACTCCCTTTTATTTTAGTTCCTTTTATTGCTTCATCCTTTCTTATTTTCCTTAGAAGGACTTCTAAAGTTGTTATGAAGAGTAGAGGTGAGAGTGGGCAACCCTGACAGGTTCCCTTATTTATCTCTATAGGAGCTGACTTCTCCCCGTTTATTAGTAACTGGGCCTTGCAATTTGGATATATTTGTCTGAGCCAACTTATGAATTTATATCCACAATTCATTTTATCTAATAATTCAATCATGAATTCATGTTCTAAATTGTCGAACACCTTTTCAGCATCCACAAAGACCATCATACATTTCATTATGTTTCTTGTAGTATTCGATCATATTAATCACTGTCCGAATATTATCTCTAATGTGCCTTCTTGGTAAAAAACCACTCTGGTCTTCATGGATTATTTTCTGAAGGATTCTTTTCAGTCTCTCTGCAATTTTACTTGTGAAAATCTTATAATCTATGTTTAGTAACGATATCGGTCTGTAACTATTCGGTTCTCTCAGTTCCTTCCCTTCTTTTAATATCAAAGTTATGTTTGTTTCGTTCCAGGAATCGAGTTTCCCTTTAGTATTGATTTCGTTGAACATCTTACGCATTGGCTCACTTAATTCATCTTGTAATTCTTTATAGTACAGCCCTGTAAAACCGTCAGGTCCCGGAGATTTCCCCACCTTTATTCTCTTTATCGCCCCTGTAATTTCCATGCTTGTTATATTGGCGTTCAGACAGTTTTTTTGATCATCAGTTAATGTTGTTTTTCCAAATATTCTTCAATCTTTTCCTTCATTTTTGTCTTGCTCCTTTTTTGATATAAATCCTTATAATATTTCCGAAAGACATTCATTATCATCTTCTGATCAGTAAACACCTCATTATCCTTCTTTACTGGTAATATTAGATTCCTTTGTCTTCTTTTTCTCAGTCTATGTGCTAACCACTTCCTGGGCTTATCTGTATTTTCAAAGTGTCTTTGTTTGAGTATTCTTAATTTCTTTTCAATTTCTACCGCATTCTCTACTTGTATCTCCTCTTGTAATTTTTTAATCGCCCTCCTCAGTTTTTTATTTCCAGGATCTTTCCTTAATTCCTCCTCTTTTCTTTTAATTTCCATTTCCAATTTCTCCATTTTCTCCACCCTTTTCCTCCTCCATTCCATGTTCCATTTTATAAACTGTCCTCTCATAACTGCCTTCCCGGTGTCCCATACAGTTTTTGCTGTAATCCCTTCCATTTCATTTTCTTTGAAATAGGTTCTTAATTCTTCTTTTGCTTTCATCAAGTATTCTTTGTTCCTCAACAGGAAATCGTTAATTCACCAGTTTAAGAAATTACTTTTCTTCTTTGTGTTCAACTCAATTTGTATGGGGTTGTGGTCTGACATTATTCTGGGTAATATTTCCATGTCCTTCACTATCAAATGTAATGTTTTAGAGATTAGAAACAAGTCAATCCTGGACATGGTTTGATAGCTGTCAGGTACATGTACATCATTTTAAATTGTTCTAACCTTCCAAGCTGCTTTAACTTGTTGACTTGCTCAGTAAGTTTCATACCTTCCAGCTGTACTGGTTTGGTAGGGACAGTACCAATTAATCTGGTGCTGTCCACTTTTTTTAACAGCTTCTAAAATGCCCTAGCTTTTCTCTCCTCCTCCCACTTTCCCCCTTGGGTGCTCTGTTTACTCTAATTCCCGCAAAGTGAGTTCAAAGTGTAAAAGTAGTTTGCACTCAATGAACTCAGCAGAGAGGAGAGGAGAGGGTGTTAAGTCTCCCCCTCCCACCAAGTTTCAGACAGAAGTAAACTGCTGCAGCCTCATTTAGCCTATGTGTCCTTCCTCATTAATGTGTTTTGCCATCTTGATCACACACTTTGATGTTGCTTGGCCATACATCTCCCACCTTTTATCTGTAAAATGTCAGAGGGTACATGTTCTTATCCTGTTTATGGTTTTAATCTAGAATTCTTTTCAATTGTTCATGTTCAACTGTTTCAATTGTTTTATTTGTACACTGTCCTGAAACCCCACAGTCAAAGGTAAGGTATTGTGATTTTAATTAATAAATAACACATTTATGTACCATCTTTTAAGTCTGAGTCCTTCCAAACAGCTCACATGAATAATAAAATTTGAAACTATGTTTGGCTTTTAAGGCTGATGCATATATCACATTTTGTGAGAAAGTGGTACGGACAATAGTCCTATAATCGGGGTGAGGGGGAGTTTTTTGGTTTGCAGTGGTTGGAAAAGTGTTATGGTAGTGGTAGGTTTTTGACTACAACTCCCTGACATGCTGGCTTGGGGAATCTTAGAGTTGTAGTCCAACAAAGTAACCTTTCCAAATTCTGGTACAGTCATCCCTCCACATTCGCGAGGGTTAGGGGCACAGGACCCCCGTGAAAATGGAAAAACCATGAATAACTCTAGGCCCTCCCAAACCATATGTAACACGTACAAAAAAAGTATGATCACCATATTCAACCCACCATGGATTCCTTTCAGGCATCAGGGTTCCTTCACAAGGCAGAAGTGGGTGGCTGGTGGGGCTTACTGCCACCTCCACCGTTGCCCCACATCATTTTTAATAGGGACCTACTAGCTTCGTTCACAGTTTCTCAGTCTCATAAAGCTTGCAGTCCGTATTAAAAATGGCATAGGGAGGCAGCAGAGGTGACTGCAAATAATCCGTGAATAATCAAATCCTCAAAAATGAAACCCGCAAATGTGGAGGACTGACTGTATATTGTTATTTCCATGACCATGCTGTTTTAAGCACAAGAAGATCTTACACCTGAGAAGTTCCAGAAGAAGGAAACTCAGCCTGTGTCCTGTTCAAGCATCCGGGAAGAGGTGTTAGGCAGCCCATAGGTGCGAAGAGTATTGGCCACAAGGCATGAGGTATCTGTTTCTATCTGGGCAAGGTAGCAGAGATATCAACAGATCCTTCGTTCTTCTTGGACGCTGTCCTTTCCACCTTGATTGTGAGTCTACTGTAATACATTGGCTTTTTTGCAAGTTGAGAGTTATAGTTAGGTCAAAATTTCCTAGGAAAGGGTTTATAGAAAATTTTATTTTTAATCCTCCTCCAGAACTACTGAAGAGTTTCTGGCCCCACATTGTATATATTCAGCAAAATGGTATCCCCAATTTTGTCACTCACAAATGGAGTACAGAATGTCATATGCAAATTTATGGCTCATATCCTCCAACATTTCACAGATGAAATCTGAGACATATGTGCCCTAGCAACATCGGAGTGTGGTCAAGATAACAAAAGTCATAAATGAGGAAGAACACTCAAGCCAGGAGAGCCTGCAGCAGTTTGCTCTTGCCAGAGCCTACCAGAAAGGTCAAGATTCTGCCCCTTCTTCTCCCCACTGCTGATCTAATTGAATGCAAACAACTTTTGCAATTGGAACTCAATTTGAAACATTTGAAGAAAGCTGAGGACAAGGGGGGAAATGGGAGGAGAAGAGAGAAACTGGGACATTTTAAAAGCAGCTGAAACAGAAGGATGGCATATAAGGACTGACCCTTCCAAACTGGGACAGTTGAAGCATATAGCAAATACATTTGTTTATCATTATTGTTATAATGTTATTCCAATATTGTTGAAGTAATCAAAGGGCTTGGCTCCTAATTCTAGCCCTCTGTTTTCTCAGCTTCCTTTATCCACTAGCATGAAGTAAAAATAGACGTTCTTCCAACATTAGCGGAGCCTAAATTTTTCAGAAAACAGAATCCTAGGAAATTTTCTTTTCTGTGCTTGCTCAACTTCTGGAAAATTCCACTTCTCTCCTCCTGAGTATATTCAGTGAAATATTTTCCCCCACTCCCATTTTCATAGTTGGGCAGCCTTTTCTTCACTGAGCCCTAAAAATGTAGCAACCTCATTTATTATATGGGCCATTGGTGTCATCCTATACACCAGATTCAGTTGATTCCAAAGCAAGGTTTTATTACATCTCAGTCCAAATTTATGAACAAATTGTGAAGCATGCCAATTTGTATAAAAACCCCAGTAGGTTTTGTTCCAAGGAAAACAGCCTCTTAAATCATTCATGTACCTGCAGATCTCAGTGGCATGTCTGTACCCATGCAAGTTACTGACATGTAGACCCATTCATTGTTGATCTATCACCTGCATATAGCAATATTGGAACACAGTGGTTTACAATGAAAGGCTTTTCTAGCAGCTGTTCCTGGAACAGATTCCAAGGAATTTGAATTTCATAAAGAAGTATTTGTCTGAGGGGCCAAAAAGAATATTCTTAAAATGAAACTGAAGACATCTGAGATCTACATAAGTATCATAATAGATAATGTATTTTAATTGGTACCTCTGAAAATGTGTTGTTAGTTCCACATAACACAGTAGAAGGCATTTTTCTCTACAAAGGTGCAGACTTAGTAAATTTAGAACTTGTTCCTGCCAAGTTTACTTTATGTTGATTTCCACCTTCCACATCTGTCAAGTATATATATACACTTGGGCAATTGAAAATAATAACAATATATTGCATATTATTTTTGGACTCCAGATGTGACTGGGTCAGTGACTGTTCCATCTCTAAACTTGAGAACACCTTTGTGTAATTACTTGCCCATTTTAAAAGGAGTAAGATGTCTATTCAATAAAAGGACCCAGTGCTTCTCTTTGGTTTGGATTAGGTGTCTCTTTACTCAGGAGACAGGCCATCAAAAGCCATGCCAAAATAAGGCAAAATGGTGCATTTCTTAACATAGGCTGCAGCCTTTTTCAGCCTGAGAGAAGAAGTTTTTTTTTTTTATTGTTTATGAGCCACCTTGGGTCTGACACTGGAAGAAAAGTAGCACATAAATGCAATAAAGTGTTGGTTATTACCTTAAAGGCCTGACATGGGTTTGTTATTGGCCTGCACACACCCCAGATTTGATATTGTTAAATTAGTGAAATATAATACAATTGGCAAAATATATTTTTTGGCATTGGTTTTGAAAATGGACCCTGATGTAACTGTAAGGCTAAGCTGGACAGAGAAAAAACACTGGCTGAACACATGTGTTGCCAAGTAGGTCAGAGATCCCTCAAGACATAACCAGGTCATGGTCAGGAAGTCGCCAGTTAACTCCAGAGATAATAGGCTTAAGCTAAGCTGTAACAACTCTGCAGTCAGACAATAGCTATGGGAAATTCCCACCAAACCACTGATTGTTTCCAATCTCCCCCATTGCCCTTCATGCCTGTCCACAATTACAGAGCTATCACGACAGCCATTTACTCTTTGTCACCTAACACTAAGATCATTAACAGTCTGGACTTCATTGTCCACCCTGCAACCTCCATTGTTTATTCGCAGACCAGCAGCAAACATTGTGATCTCTGCCTTCTCCCCCAGACACACACACGCACTTTTGATCTCCTGGGCCCTCACATTGTTATTAATACCAAGAAATCATTGATTTAAATATTAAAACATATGGTAAATTCCTGTATGTGATAAATTCCCATGCATGATAAATCAAATTGGGTATCTCTCAAATTTCTTCTTTCTTTCTTTCGTTCATTCGTTTCCTTCTTTTCCTTCTTTACTTCCTTTCCTTTTTGGTTCTTTCTTCCTCACCTTTCTGATAACATAAACTGGGTACTTTAGAAATAGAGCCAACATAGTGTGGTGTTTTGAGTGTTGGATTAGGACTCCAGGAGACCATGGTTTGAATCCCTACTCAGCTAGGAAAACTTTTGCCAAGTCACACTCTTGCAGCCTAAGAGCAAGGCAGTGACAAGTTTCCTCTAAATAAATCTTGTCAGAGAAAACCCTAGGGTAGAGTCATCTCAGTGGTGCAGAACAACAAATTTTACAAAGAAAGAAAGAACAGCTGAACAGTAAGAAACAATGATTGTTAAAGGATCTAAGAACAGATTCACGGCTGTTTAAAACTGAAGTCTAAAATACAAGAGCACTCTTTTTAAAAAAGTTAAAGAGTAGCAGGAGCTGTCTTTATTATTCTGTACAGTTTGCCTTTAATGAAGTTTGAAATGACTAGCTCATCCTCTCCATTACTTAAAGCTGGCTGTTTTATTTTATCTGTCATTCCCAGTGCTAAGATTTGCATCACTGAAATTTTAGCTTTGCATGGTGAAGTCCTTTGCATGCCTTTCCTATTGTCTTATACTAACTTTTAAATTACTTGCCTGATATTTTGACATAAGCCATTATCATGCTCAGTCAAATTTGTTCTAAAGGACACACATACACAGCCTAGGATATGATTTTTTTTTAAAAAAAAGGCCAACATATTATGGGGTTATTTAGCCAACATGTGAAGCTCTTGTTCTAATGACAGTTACAGTAATTAAACAAGGCAACAATGAGAAAAATGATTGTACATGTTTCATTGGAGATGACAACACTGATTAGGAGACAGTACTATGCAGCTGATCAGTTGTTATTGTTTCATACCAGTTAGTAGTACCCAACATCACTCAGTAGAATCATTAACCAATTTTAATGCTAGTTCACTTTCAACTTCTTTGGAAAAAGACTGCCTATCTCTTTAGGTGCTCTGATGTTCCTCTTGGTGCATATTGGTCTCAGCTGGCCTTGAGAGGACTTGCCTCTTCTGAAAGACACCAAACACACTGATTTGTATAAGTGAAATAATAACTGGGGTGCTTCCCAGACTCCTTAACTGAATCTCATGTACATTGCAGAGCCTAGAAGTCAGACTGTTCCAGGTATCGCTTCCAAATCTGATGAAAATCCATCCGGTCAGTTAGATGTGATGTGGTACTAGACAAATAGACATAAACTTGATTTATTTATACAGATGTGGCAAAACTTTTTTTAAAAAAAAGATTTTTTTTAACTCAACTCATCAAAATATTCCAAATGTAAATGAAACAATAACTGTCATACCCCCTAGCTTTCCAAATAAACCATGTACTCTATGTTTTAATTTGAGAATCCCAAGCTACCCCTCCAAATTTGGTGAAAATCCAACTAAACACAATCGATACAATCCATAGCCCACACACACACAGTGAATTTTGTGTACACCAGCATTTCTTAAGTCATCTAATGTGGAGAACTGGTCATTTTTTCCCAATGTGCAAGGGAGCAGTATCCGATTTGTGCACATTGATCTCAATTCTTTCTTTCATTCCTGTGCCAAGGACTAGCAGCTGATAGCTTGGGGACCAGCACCAGTCCAGGAACTTTGAGTAGCACTGGTGTATACCACTTAGCCTGTATTTTAAATCAATCCATCACAAGCACACCCTCTGGTGAAATTCATCCAGCCACTTGCATGTGGTGTGAGAACAAACAGAACAGTCAGAAGCTTAATTTCATTTTTAGATAGATTTGTGGTTTCTGTAGTTTCATTGTCCAATTGTTATATGTGTATTAATGTACATAATTATCTAATTTCCAAGCATCATGTTTCTTGTTCATTTTTTTATTTTATATCCCACCTTTTGTACACTTACACTTAAGATGGTGTACATAGTGACCCAGCTGGTCTTCCAGATAGGCACTGATCAAACTCAGACCACCTTAGCTGTGGTATAATTCTTATATCATGATTGTTGTATGCTGTTAAATGGAGCACAGTCATCCAGGAGATGAGACTGGGTGGCCCTGCCTCAAGACAAGGAATTAGGCTTCATGGCACTGAGACAATAGAGGTCTTCAGATATTCATACACATATGCAGTGAACGCACACAGCTCATAGAACATTCAGCCAGGCATGTAGCTATAGGTGAGGGACAGAAAGCATTATCCTTGCAAATAAGAATTCTGCTCCTTCTTCCATGAAATTTTCCATCAGTCACAAATGTCCAGCATTTCAGAGAGCAAGGCATTGAAAATTGGTCACTCGTACTGTGTTCACATTCCTTAGGTAACTTTGCCCACCCCTTTTCTTTGACTATATATCATCTATTTCTAAATAGTCAACTCAAGTTTTGAGTTACTGCAATTTGGGGAGAGAAGGAAAATTTCATGGGGGGCATACTTTCTATTCAGGGAAGCAATGCTTTCATTTTGAGTCCCCCATCTCAGTAGCTATACCAATCTATTCAGCTCTCCCTGCCTCTAACACTCTTCTTACTATTGGAGAAATACGACAAAGTTTTACTCTCCATTATATAGAAATGATACCTGATATCAGAAAATTGTCAGCACTTCATACTTACAGACACAAACTCTATAAGAAGGGCAGAAAAGCATTTATCCTCTCTCATTTTTAATTCTTACCCTCTTATCTCCTAACTGACTGATTCAATATGAAACTTTTGAGTGAATAGCATTGCCCTTGTGCCAGACAAAATCTTGTGGAGCTGTCCTTTATGTTATAGTTTGTGCAGGGAGGCCAGAAATTGGCTGATTCTTTTTTTAATTGAGAACTCAGCTGGGAAGATTCATGGGAAAAAACTCAGTGTTTTTCTGTTTAACAGAATACTCATGTTACTGAGAACAGTAGCTTGTTTTCTTTTAATTGCAATACTCATTAGGATGCATCTTCAGGTTTAGATGTTCATGGTTTCACATGAGATAGTCTTCTCAGTTAGAATATAAATGCAATTCAAGAGTGCATGCTTTATATTTTGTTACATTTCAATTTGCCACTCACTAGACCTTCTATGCTTTAGCTCACTCTGTCCAGAGCCTGAAATGAGAATGCTCCCCTGTACAGATTTTTCCAGACAATTATTGAAAAAACTTGTGACACTGTTTAAGGATTACTTGATTTTCCTTTCCTTCTGCTTTTTAATCCTGGATGTTTTTCTTACCAAAAAAAAAAAAAAGGAGGGAGAGTCCATGTGTTCGCAAAAACCATTAAAAGGTTGATGAAATGACCCACAGGTTTCTAAACCAATTGTGTACTGTATTTTGACCATAATTGTTGACTAGAAAGCAGGATAGTTTCCTGACACCTCAACTTTTCTGTAAGGAACTACATGGGCAAATATCCATGTTAGATAGGTCATTATCTCTAGACTGTTTGCATGGTTATGACACTTGGATATGGGCTATACTATACTGAGACAGAAAAGAAAGAATTAATAGCAACTGTGTTGGTTGTCACTTCCCAGTTCAGATCATGGGAAATTTACTTATTTGAACAACAGCCCCCAGAATGCTTCAGTCAGCATGCCCAGTGGTTGTACTGACTGAGGGATTCTGGAAGCCACAATCCAAAAAGGTCACATTTCCAAGTTATCCACCAACTTATTTGATACCTATAAACAAAGACCATAGGACTGGGACATGGTCCATTCATAGTTGTTGTTGTCCTGCCCCACTTTTGACTTCGGAAAAAGTACCTTGCTGAATTTTTTTTAAAAAAAATTGTAAATGTAAATACTGTTTGTTAATTAAAGAGAAAAGAAAAGGAAAGAAGGGAAGGGAAGGGAAGGGAAGGGAAGGGAAGCAAGCAAGCAGGTAAGCAGGCCTAAAAGTGTCTCATGATGTCAGATCACCAAAGGAATAGCATATATCAGGACAATGTGTTCCCTTCCCTTCTTCACCTTCTCCCAATACAGCATCCTGGGGAGTCTGGGACCATTAGATTTGATCATCCCTGCATAGAAGGGAAGGTTGCATTACATGAAAAAAGAAATATACTTGCATGATATTATGCTTAAGCCCTTGGTTTATAAGCAGTTCTCCTTAATTAGAACAGTACTTGCGACAACAGTACAGACCATCCAGATACTCTATTTAGAGGCCAAACTGTTTTATTATGGTGTTCCTGAAAGCTCTCAAGAGAACAAAAAACAGTATTGATAACTTGTATTGGAATATGATAACACCACAGCAAATTTTAAAAGAACCTTGTTCAAAAATTATTCAAAAATTATTGCAGAAGCTTTGCTTGTTATTTCAGTAATGAGTGCCACTATTTGTTTCACACAGTTTGTTTATACTTTCACATTCTCATTGCCCCATTACACATGTGGAAATATAGCATTACCTTTAGTAAGGTAGACTGTGCCCATGGCAAATAAGTGACAAGTTATATCCTGAATCAGTGCGGGATTAAAGGAGGAGTCTCAGTGTTGCTTTGCATTTTGTAGTCCCAAGCCTCATACTCCATGGGTATACAACAGACTGAAACTGATAACATAATCTTTCCAGCATTATCTCGCTCAAATAAGAGGTTATATGTCTACACAGTCACTACTAGACAGTAAACTGAATGATCTGAGATGATATAGTTATACTTCAGTAAATACAATCAGGTTGGCCAAAAAAACCACAGCAGATTGATTCAGTGATGCTGCATTGTGTTAAGTGCAACTGTATCTGAGCTGTTCTTAAAATAAACAGAAAAATGAGATTTTTATTTAAAAAAGTAAGCATAAACAAAATGGAAATAGTGTGTGTAATTTGAGCTCAACTGTTTTCTTGTCAAAACAGAATGCCAATATCAGTAATAAGGGATGGGAAACATAATCTAGTGGAGGAGACTTTTTCTGATCTTGGTTTAGGAAAAGTAAAGAAAGCCACATAGCATATACCTTTGTGTACCCGCTGGACTTGATTCGCTGGCAGTATGTCGATATTTTAAAACATTCATTCCAATACCAAACAACAAAACGGGCAAAATTAAGATTTGAGTCCCATCCAGTAAAATAGACAGTGTTCTTAGTAAACATTTATATCAGTGAGTTTCACTTATGCTGTTTTCTTTTCAGAGATTCAGAGAGCACATAAGGCATCTGGCAGAAACAGCTGATCACTTAAAGGAAGCTACAGACAAATATGTCAGTACTAATGGACCAATGCAAACTTTAGCAATTAATCACCTGTTAGTGAGGATTTTAATACCTTTGC
The DNA here is from genome assembly GCA_030412105.1 of Cyclura pinguis. Taxonomy (NCBI): domain Eukaryota; kingdom Metazoa; phylum Chordata; class Lepidosauria; order Squamata; family Iguanidae; genus Cyclura; species Cyclura pinguis. The sequence goes on from CM059599.1 coordinate 130,307,901, forward strand.
ATGTTGAGTCACAGTAAAACAGATGGTATGCATTACAGTGGGTTATATTAGGTTATATGTCCTCAGTTGTGTAAGAGAACTTGTATGTGATTGCATACACAAAAATCTCTGTTAATCCTATTTGCACCAAATGTCTGGTATTTGTCATCTGTGACATATAACAGAATTGGGTCCAGATGGAAACTGAACCACTCGCTCCTCTTGTTCTGAAAATGAGATGGACGAAAACAGTGCATGTAGAACAAAGACTTTTCTTGACACAACCTGAGGTTGAGAAATTGCTATCTAATTAGTCTTTACTCTTTATTTAAAAAAATTTTTAAAAAGGCTCACCTTTCCAGGTCTTGCAAAACACCTAATTATCCACATTCTCCACCTCTGATGAGTTCGCAGAGTTTATCTGGCCTTTCAACAGAATCTGCTTGGAAATGTACCATTTAAGGCTGAAATTTGAATAGCCCATGGCTTAAGAAGATATCCAAAGCTATCGTTGGGATACTTGAATGCAATAGTAGTACATTTGTCACTTCAGGAAGTAGATAGGAAGTAGGAGTGTAACAGTACCACAAGCAGCAAGTTATCCTTCTCTTAATTCTGGAGCCATATCTATACGTATTTCATGTGTGAATATCCCAAAGCCACAAAATCCCCTCAAAATGTATGAATATTCCAAATGCTTAAACATTCTATTTGGAAGGCTTAAAGGAGTGCAAGGTCCATACCAAGAGCTGGAGCATAACTTGAACTGCAGCAGAGATTCTAGCAATAAAACCTGTGTTCTTCCCCTATTGGCAGCTATTCAAGAACACTGATTCCAGCTTAGTAATGATGGAATGTTACCCCCAAACTCTGGAAATAAAATAGATTTACCAACCTGGGAGATGCTGCTGTCTCTGACCTCTGCATTTCTCTTGACTTTAAAACGCTCCCCTAATGGCAGACTGCCTTTGTAGTTTCTATGACAGTCCTCTGATTTTGGTTCCCTTCCCTGACAGTCCTAAAGCTATCATTAAATGCATTATCCAGGCTGCTTTCAGCTCATCCAAGCTATCTACTGCCTCCTTCCTTTAGTTTGTGTTCTGTTTTGTTTTGTTTGATTTTTTTGCAGACTATGTACCACATGAATGCATCATACTGTTAGATCCAAATTAGGAATGGCTTGGTTCAAACAATGCCACTATAAAGATGTTGAGGTATGAGCTGCTGTATAGGATAAACAAAAGGAAGCATGCATCCAGTGTTGGCTGATATCTTTCATGTCAGTGGGACAGTGAAAATACTCTAAGTTTTAATCTAGACTTTAAAAGTGCTATCTAGGGTACTGAACCTATTAGGGGCATAGGGTTCAACAACATGGATTGCTTCCTTACCGTTCAGACTAAAACCTATAGCAGATTTATCACCACACTGCCATGGAAGCTGCCAGGGCATACCTGTTTTTGTCATCTTCTGATCATGAATTTGAAACTGGGTCTCCATAATCCATTCACTAATCTTTCTATAAACCACACTTGGGATGTCTAGGGGCATAAAATCAAATTATTGTTTTGGGCAGCTTGAATGAGCCTCAAGTTTGCACCTCCCCTCTTGCTCACTAGCACAGCCATAAGGAGATTAGAAGCCTTCACTTCTAGTTTTCTAATTGTGTCCACACTCTAGGGACCCACTGATGAATCACATCCACACTCTGGGGAAACTGTGGTTAATTTAAATCACAGTTCAGACAAGCTCAGATCAAACCATAATTTTTTAAAAAACTAACCATGATTTCCTCTGTTTGTAGTTAACACTAAGTTGTGGTTAATTTAAAATGTTTTCAGTCTTCTTTCTACCATCAGAAAGAGAAGGAAATATTTCAGCTCAGTGGCTTGTACAAGTTCACCATTGTAAACCCAAACCATACTGTAGCATTACATCCAAATCAGCTCTCATTCTCCACTGCATAATTCCATTAAATGTGCATAATTACAGATGTAGTCTATGAACATTCATTGAATTACCATCTCCACTCCACAGAAATGCTGTTTATAAAACATAAAACCATGCATTTGAGAGGGGAACCTGTAGCCCACCTAGCATCCAAAAGAAGCCCTGTTCCCCCAGTCATTCCCCAAATATACACTTTATATATATCTACAATATAGAATGGAAAATCACCGCTTCAATTAGCAGTAAGTCTACATAGGCAGCTGTTGAGTTTATTTGTTGCATTTTATTGTTTTCTTTGATCAAATGTTCTTAGATCTTTTGTTTTTAAATCTTTTCAGATCTCCCCCTTCCCATTTATTTTGTGGACAGTTATTGGCCTTTTGATATACTGGAAACAAAATTAAGTGCCAGCAATTTTTGGTTTTCATTATAAGCAAGTTGTATCCAAAAGCTAAATTTTGACTGTTCCAGACAATACAAAGGAAAAAAATTTCCTGATGAAGGCGGAGTTGAGTCTTTTCCAGCACTTATATGAGATTGTTGTTTGTGTGCTTTTAATAATAGAAATGCATTTATTTCACAAGAAGCGAAGAAGGACAAATAACAGGCATCAGAAATAAGTAACTACAGCTACTTCATATTAGGTGGTTATATGTGAGGCATCCTAAAATTGAATAGAAAAGATCTCAAAGCTGTTCAACATATATAATGCGAGCGAGTCTGAAAGGATCCCATTTAATTTTCTGCAGTGTTTACTGCAGAGCTTACTTGCTTGACTGCATAAAGACAGGAAGCCAGCTATTCACACATGATCATTTCAATGTTACTGCTGAAGAAATAATGTTGAGGTTGTTTTACCAAGGCCACCATTTAGCTAGAAATGCATCCCAGACTCCTAATACTGAGGTCATAACTCCTTTTCACTTTACTCCAATACAAGGATTTTTGCCCTTCATATATTTTTCAAAAGCACACATGAATTTGCCTTGGAGTCCTAGTTTCATTTCATGGATTTCTCTTTCACCCACTCAGATCTCTACATCACCACAATATATGGCAATGCCAGCATTACATCATTGTCAGCATTAGATCACTGAAGACTGGTAGGAAAAATTTAAAAAAAGAAGAAGAAAAAGTCATTTAAATTCTAAAACAGATTAAGCTGCTGCATACCTGAGGTTACAAAGGATGGCCAGACAGAGATGTAGTCAACGGCTTGGAGTGAAAGGTCTCTGGCACAAGGAAAAAGACACTTCTGTTCTTGAAAAGCCTCTCCTGAAATTTTGCCAAGTCCCACATCAGTCTCATCATGACCCTCAGAACTGATTGTGAGGGATGTACGGGTCTGCAGTGGAGTGGAGGAAATGCTTTTCCAAGAGTACTGTTAAATCATGGTTCTCTATATCCAATCCATGGTTCATATCTTTGTAATTTTTGGTCTGACGCCCACCAAATGCATAAATGTTTATGGGTAAGCTTCAGCAAAGAGGAGTGACCCTGAATTTTCTGGTGACTGCCAGCCTCAGCTGCTGCTCCTCTCTGCTGCTGCCCCACCTTTCTTACCTCTGACTCTGGCCTCTTCCCTGCCCCCACATCCCTTTGGACACTTGCTTTATCTGACACTTGCCTTGTTTCACATTGTGTGCTCCTTCTTTCTTGCAGCTATTTTCAGCTGCAGGCCATTTCTGTAGCCAATAGGTCATGTTAGGAAGATAAGCAATAGGCCACGTTGAGCAAGATAGCCACTAAATTCCTTGAACTTTGGGAAGTGTGTGTCTGATTTGCTAGCAACAAACTTCTCCAAAATGTGCTTCTCGTGTTCAGTGGGACTTACTAGTTTTCTCTTGTTGTTTTGAGTTTCTAGATAGTAAGTCTGTGCTGACTGTTGTTCTGCTTTATATGCCCATACTCATTCTTGAATTTACTCAGCATAACCGATGGGCCCATTTCTTCAGAGCACATGGAGGCAACTCAGGGTTCATGGGCCAAATGCAGCATTTGGAGGTGTTAATTGTGGCCCACCGTGGCTGTCCAAGCCCCCCAATTTCCTTCTCACAGGTCTATCACTCAGCTCTTGGTCAGACAACCAGAAGACTGTTAAGAAAAAATACTTAAGGAAAGCAGTGATATACAACAGTTTTATTAGGAACAGCGAATGTCATAAAGTCCTATAGAAAATTGGGGGTTCATTGGAACCTTTTTTCTAGGCTGGACATTAATAAAAAAAGACTCCCATTGAATATGCATAATTGCAGATTAAAAGAGTCCTCTAGATGTCCTGTAGAGATGCGGCATGTTACATCTTTTCCCTCCCATACTCCCGCAACTGAAAGAGATTCAGAGTACACAATGCCCAGGAAGTTGCCTAAGTACCACATGTGGTACCCACAAGAAGAGCATTTGAGCATCACAAGAGGAGCATTGGAGCAGAACATCATAGAAAGCTGAGTATTTCCCATTCTAGCAACATTTGGACTCCAGGATTTCAGTAAGGCCTGTATAAGGCATCCTATAAGACTCAGATTCTCCTTGGCATGTTGTTAGATGCTGTATTGCTTGAACTGAATGCTCAAAAGAACCTGCTACACAAATTGTAGGGATTAGGAGTCTCATTGAAAGACAATGAAATGAAATGTGAACAACAGCTGGGATGCAGACAGTATGCATTACATGACTGACCCAAATGATATGATAACTTTTGAGAGGAATCAGCTTTGTAATATTGAGTCAGGAAATTGGATGCCACATAAGATAGGTAAGCAGTTATCAGACGAGACACCACTTCTAAAAAGAAAGCAAAAGATTTGGCACCATGTCTATCTTCATTTCCCATCCCCAAAGGAAATCCGGATAGGATAAAATTGTCAAAACAAATCATTTTGTTTCCTGATTCAATTATTCATTGCGTAGTAAAGTGGGGATAGTAAATGCCTTACTTTTTGCTTTTATTAGAATACCAGAAATATGAATTTAGTAATAATGACTTAAACTTTTAAGCCTTACACTTATTAATATTAGTTTTGTTACTAATAGTGTTTATCATTCATCATGTTTAACAGAATTTGCACATAATTGGGAACAAAATTCATATCTAGAATCTAGTTTTAGAATGTTATTTGCTAGATTTTGGTAACAAAATCAGTATTTACAATGTATATACATCACGAACATATATGTGCCTGCACGAGCACACACAGAGTTAGAAACTAAAGGTCTTTCTGCACTACACTGTTACAGTGCTGTTATTCCACTTTCAACTTCCTGTGAAATTCTGGGGTTTGTAGTTTACTGAGGTCAAAGAGCTCTCTGACTGAGAATTCTAAATGACCCTTCCTAAACAACAAACCCCAGGATTCCATAAGATGTTGAAAGTGGAATAAGAGCACTATAACAGTGTAGTGTGGAAAGACCCTAAGTTTCTAATGATTTTTCTTGATGGAGAATTCTTCACACAAGGAAGGATAAGGCATCAAATAGCTATTCCATCTTTTTTTCTTTAATGAGTTTTCTGGGATATGGAAAAAATGGCAGAAGTAGTAGAAAAGCAAGGTAGGATTACTCAGGGAGAACAATATCATATGATACCCCTGGAAAATTCAGTGAATGAGGCAGAGTGATAGTGTGATCAAACATCCAAGAGAAACTGCTCTAAACATGGGGTTGTAGATGCTGATTTCCAAATTTCTTTGTCACAAATGTGCATTTTAATCCCACAGATGGGTGGGCTCTTGAAAAACCACTAAACTGAATGGGAATTAGGCAACTTAACTGTGTAGGATTCCAGCCTTGGTTTAAAAATTGCTGGTTGCTTGTTTTGTTTTATTGATTGATTTGAGTAACACATGAACTTAATTAACATCTGTTACTTACTACTGTTCATTCTCAATTGGCTGGTTTTCATTTTTTCCCCCTAGTTTCTATTATCTGATTAAAATCAGCACCACACTGGGCAGCTTCCACAAACTGTTTCAAACTTACATTTCTTATATGTGTAAACAGGGGCCAAGATCCAACCATGCGGTTCTATATGTTTTCTTTAAATATGTCTTTTGTTCTTGGCTAGTAAGAAAACATGTTAAGGAATCTAATATTCCACAGTGTTTTTCCTCACAAAATGAAGCAAAGAGGCCATTTCTGAGTCAAAGCAGTTCACTGTGCTAATAGCTGTTTTTCCATACAAGTGCAGCATTAGATCATAATTCTTTATGATAATTCCTGCTGAGAGGCACATAAAAACTAAAATTGGCTGCTAACAAGAAAAATCATCACCACACCGGCAAAAAAAGAGAAAAGAGAGAATTACTGTGGATAAATAAGTGACTTCACCAGCCCTGGGTGCAACATTAAAAGGGCTGCAAAAATGAAATGGCAGCAAGGGTTATCCTGTTTTTCATATAGGTACCTCCATGAGCAATGTGCCACTGTTTCCAACTGGACTGAAAAACAGCAGAACTATGTGGGGCACAAAGATACTTGATGTGTGTATATGTGCCTTCAACTTGCCTGTCAACTTATGGCCACTCCAGGAATTCCACAGGGTTTTCTTAAGCAAGGAATCCTTGCAGGTGATTTGTCATTGCCATCATCTGAAATATAGCCTACAGCATTTAATATCACTTGGCAATCTCCCTTCAAAGTACTAACTAGGACTAACTAGTTAGCTTCCAAGACCAGATGAGATCTGGTTCCTTCAAGGTATGTGTGTGTATGTGCCTTTCAAGTTATTTGTCAATTTACTGTGGCCCCATGAACTTCATAGGGTTTTCTTAGACAAGAAATACTCTGACATGGTTTTCCCAGTTCCTTCCTCTGAAAAATAGCCTACAGCACCTGGTATTCCTTGGCAGTCTTCCATCCAAGTACTATCTAGGTTTGAATTGGCTTAGCTTCCAAAAGCAGACAGGATCTGGTGCCTTTAGGGTATTTACTCCTATACAAATACAAGATATTTAGTCTACACAACTACACTTGATATATGCTTTATCTTATTTGTTTGGTTTATTTTGGAGGTTATTTTTCTTAGTCTGGAATGGAATTTCATCATAAACCTTCCAGAATGGCATATGAAAACACTGAAATAAATACAAACATAATCCAACAGAATTCCAGCAAGGTTTAAAGTCCCAGTTGAATACCATCAAGTGTTATAGAGCTAGCAAAAGATGGTATGATTTGAGAGTCTAGCAATTCTCCAAGAAAGAGACACACATGGAACTATCGCCAAGAATCTGTGTGGGTTTGGATTTATTGTTAAGGGCTTAAGGCACAATCCAACAATGATTGTGTAACCAAGAAGGCAGCCATGCAGTGCCATCCATAGGTACATACATATATATATATATACATCAATTAGGAAAGGAAAGAATATCCTGCATTATTCATTTCCTGGTCAAAAAATGGCTTTCACAACAGACAGGAAAACCTCTCAGGAAGAATTATAAAGGAACAAAACACAGCTTTCTGGAGGACTTTTCCATGCAAAGACACATGTGGCCTTTGCCTACTTCCTTTGCTGAAACTCTTCTGTGGAGGAAACATGTGCAGAAAATGTTAATTTCATATTAAAAAATTGTGTTCTTCTGTGCAGAAATATTCTCCAGAGCACTTCAGGACACTCAAATACAAGGAAAATACTGTGCTCCAATATTCATTTTGTCTCCTGTGGAGTGGAGAAAACTACAGTAATTATTCACCCTTCCATGAGAGGATGACGTAATCAAGGATTTAGATCCCAACATCATATTATATCCCAGGGAAAAAATATCATGGACCAGTCCTGCTGGTATTATTTTTGTATGTTCTGCATCCACTTGGATCATTGGTGCCACACAGAAGCAGCTCTCACTCAGCTGCAGGTGTAGAAGGGACAGCACTCAGAAAACTTATTTTAATACATAGCTAGTCCATTCTACCATATATACTCTGAACTAAGCCCCCTCCTGCCTTGAGTTCAATGGTACTTATTTCCAGTGGGACCTATTCTTAATGAATTTTAGAGACTGATCTAGAAGACAACTTTCTCAAGAGGCAATGGTGCGGTGACAGGATTTTAATTAACCTTTAGATTAACCATCATCAGTTTCACTCAGAACACAATAAAAAAGCAGCTGAGATTTTAGAGCATTGGAGTACATGGACTGTAGACTTCCACTTACTTCAGAAAAAATATGCATATCCAAAACTTGAAAATGTTTCCTTTTTGAACTGTAGTTCTTAAAACTGCACAGACAGCATTCCCATGACTATAACTATCAAAAAATTAACTATCCTCAGCTAACTATAAGCTATGTTAACAGCTGCTTCAATATGGTGCCGATTATCCAAGTGACTCTGGGATGTAGAAGGATGTCACTACCAGGATTGGTCCAAGAAATATCTCTTAGCAAATTCCTGTTGTCAACATCACCACAAGGAAGAACAATGGCCATGTGGAGACACGTACCACCCCACGCATGTATTTATTTATTTTTATATATATATATATATATTTTTTAAACTGAAATTTTACACAAAAAAATTCACACACACCCGCTTCCAAGCATCTTTTTTCTAGTTTGTGTTTACATCCCATTTATACATTATTTCTATTTAAGAGTTAATTTAAAAGTTAATCACACTATCACATTATTACTTTTAACATTGTTACATTCAACTTATTCTATAACATCTTTAATTTTCATTACCAACATTTCCAACACTCTTCCTTTGTTTCTTCTTTTCCTCATTCTTTTACCCAATTCAAAACTTCTTTCCATTCTCTTTCAAAGTTCTGGACTGGTTTATTTTTAAGTGAAAAAGTTAACGTTTCTATCTCTACCATATCCAGAACTTTTAATTTCGATTCTTTTATATCAATATAATTTCCTTCTTTCCAATATTGTGCATATGTCATTCTTGCTGCAGTTATTACATATAACAATGTTTTCTGATAAGATCTTATTTCTCTTTGTTGCCCTAACATGTTCAACAAATAAAATTCTGGCTTCATTTCAAAGTTTAAGCTATACATTCTTTGAATTTCATCATGTATTTCTTTCCAGAATTTCCTTGCTACCTTACAAGTCCACCACATGTGAAAAAAGGACTCTTCTTTTTCATCACATTTCCAACATTTTCTTTTTCCATTTTCACCCCACCCATGTATTTAGGGAGTATTCAAACATGGACTGCAGCCATGTGGAGTACCACCACAGTAAAACAGCTCCCCTGTAAAGCATAGTGTAAATTTTTGGCCATTTCCATACCGGGCTTCTGAAACGGTGCAGAGCGACCTGTCACTGAGGTCTTCTACACCGTAGAGTGGACTGGCGTGGACTACTTTTTGTAGTTCCACACCAGAATCCACTCAGGAGCAGCCGGAACTAGCCGGGCTGCGTGTTTTTAAAAAACCTCTTTTTCGAGGTTTTTAAAAAGCACGGAGCACGCAGTCCCGTGCCGCTCTGTCGCCCGGCTCCAAAGTGAATTTGCAGGCGCGCGCAAGTGCGTGCCTGCAGATCTGCCGGGGGGGGGCTTCCGGCTGGCGAGCTTCTCCGGTTGGTGGAGAGCCTCCACCAACTGGAAGCTGTCATCTGGGACGCCGGAGGAGTGTGGAGCAGCGAGCTCGCGCTGCTCCGCGTGGCGACGGACTTACCCGGCTGCGGGTAAGCTCCATTTTATCGTGTTTTCTCCCGTTCCCCACCACCACATGTGAAAAGGGCCTTTCTTTCATTCTCTCTGGCAACTATCTTTGGAGAGTTTAAAAAAAAATCAAGGCCTTTCCTTGAGACTTTGCCACCTATCAGCAACCGGCACCTTTTGAGGAGATGGTGCTTGTTTGCATTCACCATTTCCACATCCAAGGGGAGAAGTGTCTACTTTGTATATGCAGATCTCTTCCAGATATTCATCTGCCTCGTAATTGTTAAAATCAACTGAAGATTTCGTCGTAAATTTGCTTGCCAAAACCTGGCTCCATTCCATTCCAGCAGGATGCCTCAGTGACTGTGTTGTGCAAGAGGACTCTGGATGTGACAACAGGATGAACAGCTGCAAAATACCCCCGCCTCCGCCACATACACACACCCATCTCTCAGAGCTTTATCAGGTGCCATAAAGTTTCAGGCTCTTCATAAACAAACGATTTTGGAAAAATGAAAATAAAAGATGCAATCAAATCCAGAAGTTTTATTTGCTTTTCCACCATTCTTTTTGTTTCCTCCTTTCCTGATTCTCACAGAGAAGGTTTCCAGATTGCCACTCTCTCTGGCTAGAGTGGAATTTTGTCCCCTCCCCACAAAATTTATTAGTTAAGCATGATGCAAAACACTTTTTACTCATTCCTTTCCTTGTCTTTTACTCTCACCCATCCACTCCATCACTTCCACATCTGGAAAAGTGTGGATTTCCAAAGGCATTTTGATGGTCATTGTTGTACACCCTTTAGCTAATTGAGGTGGTGTTGTATGTTCTTCTCAGTTGTATAGACTGGTATCTTACTGTGTTTTATTATGTTGTTTGGGATTTATTGCTATCTTCAGTCTGATTGGAACATCTGCCATACAAGTCTCCCCTCCTGAGAGTGCACATTGCCTTATGAGTTCTCACAACATGAACAAACATGTTAGCATTAATCTTAATGACAATTTTAAAACGTAGTATCAAGGCTAAACTAGGCAAGAGGTTGTATTATTTTATCTCTATAGACCATAACAGAACCTACCATTGTGACTCTTTCAGATGTTTTTTTTTAGGAATGTTTGGTATCTATATTGTACAGAATGCAGCAGGACAACCTGAGCTTCTGGTAGAAACAGGAGGAATTACTCTGGATGCTCTTGCAAGGTTAAAAAAGAAAGAAAACTTACATTTATTGTTTCAGGAGATCCATTTTAGGGTAGGAAAGGAGATAGACAAAATATACTTGCTCACAAGAGCCTCTAAAAGCTACTGTCATGTGGGTATAAGCTGGCAGGCATTGTTAGGGTTGGGACCCCCATGGATTCTCCCTTCCCAGACAAAGGGAACAAAGAGACTAATTTCTTGAGAAAGGAGGCAGTGACCTATGCAGATAAGAAGGAAGCAAAATGCTTAAGTACATAGACCAAAGAAAGATAACAGTGAAGTAAAATAAAGAACAGGTGTTATTTAGAATCCCCTCTTTCATTAATCACTCTATACAAACACTAATGTTTCTTTGCTTCCAACAGGTCTGACACATACACAGTGAGGGACGGTAGGTAATAAGTACAGGTCTAGGAGTACAGCATAGCTGATCGGAGGAACCTATAGAAATGTGGGGGGGGGTAAATAAATGGTTGCTGCTATTCCTGCTTAAGCTAACTGAAGACAGGAGGCACCTGTCACAAGCTCTTTATTCAACTACTGACTCAACAGTCAAATCAAACAGTAGAAAGTGTTTATCTACACTTCAAATGTTGACAATGCATTGATGCCATTCAACGAGCAGGGAGGATTCCAGCTTATTGAGGACCCCAATCTGTGCACCTGGATAGTGGTAAAGTCGAGAAGGAAGGGTCTTCTGGTCCCTGTTGGAGTAACATGCTGAGGAAGAGGTGGAGCACAATAGTCCATCTGCCATGGGAGCTTATGCTGAGCTGACCAATCTGGAGCCTCTATTTATGGGCAAATCAGAAGTATAAAGTCTTCTACCTGGTCTAACTGGGGAACACAAACATGAGATTTCTGCAGCATCATTTGACCACTGAATTTCTTTATCCTTTCTTTATCCTTCCGTTCACCAGTTCGCATACTCGTGTTCTGGCTCACCATGTATATGTTGTTCCTGAGCAGTTTATTCCTGCTAACTATTGTCTGTTGTTTGTATCATCACAACTTTGGTGCTTGATACATTAAAATAGATCCATCTGGGGAAAACCCAATCTACATGCCTATTTTCCCAAAATTGGGAATCCCCTTAAGAGATCTTGATGGTGATGGCTTTCAGGAAAATGCCCAGCTTGGGACTTGTCAGATTTGTTTCACTCTCAGATAGCATAGGAACCATTCAATGACCTACACCATTATGGAATCCCATATCCTATCCCAGGATTTGCCTTCCAGCAGGTTGGCTAAGGATGGTTCTTTAAGATGACAGATGGGCTCTCCAGTTCCGGGATCTATTCCTTATGCAGTGCCAAGGCACTTAGAGCTGACAAAATTGTGGCTGTTCATCTCTCCAACATGCAGTCTTATGTGTTATTTTGTCTTTCTCTCTCTCTCTCTCTTGCACACACATTCATGCATACACATTTTCATCCCCTTCATCCAACTCTAGAAAGGACTAATTTTGGGTTTATCTTAACATCTTCTGTGAGTTAGAGCAGTATGTCTGGCTTCAACTCATTGCATTGAACAGCAGACCAGATAGAGAGGGTACACTGAAACCACAAATCACCTGGGGCACAATTTGGTCTAGGATCAGCCTTGGATCTGAGAACCCTGCATGAAGAGAAAGAATTTCAAGTGTTTTCAGCTCTGTTCAGCCAAAGCATCTCCACAAAGCTAAATTTTTTGGACATCACTCACTCTAAATAACCATCTGCTCTCTTCTAAGGTTACCTGTACAGACTTCCAAACTGGAATTAATATTTGGGCCTTTTTCAGATTGTCACTCATGGCATTTATATTACTTCCAAGAGCTTAGAGCTTTTCAATCCCCAAAATATATTAATGTCTACATAATCTGTCGTTCTTCAACCGTCTTCAATTGTTTGTACTGATTTGTCCCAATGGAGTTTTACTTCTGCAACAAATGTCAGTGTGTTTCCAGAATATTGAAAGACTATAAGAGGGGACATTTTGGCTGGGAAAAAAACCCAGAACCTCTCTCTTAGTAGGACATTGGTGTTTAGATGGCCACTGTTTGTTAGGGAAAAGAAAAGGGGCAATGCTGTTCATACCTATTCAGAAATAAGTTCTGTTGAATCATAGAGTTGGAAGTGACCACAAGGGCCATTGAGTCCAACCCACTGCTATGCAGGAATACACCATCAAAACATTCCCAACAGATGACCATCCAGCCTCTGTTTAAAAACCTCAAAGAAGGAGATGCCACCACACTCTAAGGCAGAGCTGTTGAGTTCAGTAGTAATTGTTCTTGGATAACTATGAGTATGATTGCATCCTTACATTACTTTAAATGTGTTATGTTTTAGAGGTTCATCAGACTGCTATTTATGTTGACTCATCTCAAGCATACCTTGGAAAAGTGATGGTAGATGCCCTCAGGCTCACTTAATTTAAGGAAACAATCCAGTCAGAGTTACCTCCTATTGATTTCAAAAGGAGGGTTAAATTAATACTTTAACACCCTCATATTGAAACCTATGGGATTTATGAGTGATCAAATAAGAGAGGATACTGTTTCAGTGACTGTAGCTCACGGGCAGATCACAAGTTCTGCATGCAAAAAGCCACAAGGCCAAGAAACGTTATTCATATGTAACTACATGGATGAGGGTAGAATGTGGACCAGCCTTTTTACTGAAAGAACTGTTCAACCGTGGAATGGACTGCCTCAGATGGTGGGGGATTCTCCTTCTTTAAACAGATCTTGAAGATTTTTAAATAGAAATTGGATGGACATCTTTCAAGAGTTCTTTAATTGTATATTCCTGCATGGCCCATTATTGGAGTAGATGTCCATCTAGATGTCTCTTGTAACCCCTTCCAACTCTAAGATTCTCTGACTCTATTGTTTACTTTTAACATAGGGCATACCCAAACTACATCACTTAAAACTTTACTTCCAGTGGGCAGCATCACTATTGCTGATCCCTTTTAATAGAGGTCTGATTATATAATAGTTCAGGGCAAGAGCTTCCCAGTGCTAACTTAATATAACTGTGACTAGATGATGATGATGATGATGATGATGATGATGATGATGATGATGATGATCAAAACAAAACTGCCTACCCAAACTATAAATTGATACAGTGACAACCTTGAGGTGAATAATACCATTAACACTGGGTACTTTTTTGGCAGCAAAGTCTTAAATGCATATATGTGTCTCTGAGATGTGCCCAAAATGCAAGATTTAGCTACTTCATTGTACTTTGCATAAATGTTTTAGTAAGTATACTGCTTTACTTTCAGTTCTTTTCATGATGGCTGTACTGTTGTCTTTATAATGACTACAGAGTGCAAGAACTGTGCCTAATAAATGGAATATAAACAGCAATATTTAACTGTCATGCCATTTATTCCAGTATTTAAAGGCCAGATCCAACAGTCATGAGGGCAAAAGAAAGATATTCTCCAGACTCCCAAGGCATCAGAAACACATTTGGAATATTAATGTGATTACCACATGCTAAACCTTTATGTAAAATTCCAAATGCGGTGTTTTTGTATTCTATTGTGGTAACCATATTAGTTCCTGAAAACAAGAGCACCAAAAGGTGCAGCAGGTATTTTCTTCTATTGTATAGTTTATGGGTGATGAAAGTAAATACAATGTCTAGCCAAATTTATTGCAAAATCCAGAGCAGAGTGATTCATGCCTATTTTAATAATGTAATTCCCCATAGTCAGGACCATTTATTTTGAATGCTTTATAGATCACGTCTTTGTTTGAAATAGTCCAATTTTTTAGCATGTGAGAAGCTCAAGAGACAACTACCCATATCCACCATGCCAGTAAATAAGGCCTGCTGGATTCACTACCTATCAGCCCCTACAAACAGAATTGTAGCCAATGAATTCACAGTACCTCCGAGAGCTCCCTGGGAGTAAAGTATTACATGTACCACTCTTTGGTCTGAAACCAAAACTGTTCTAATGTAAATAATTTCAGAAATGTAGCCAGCGTTTTGTGCTTGAATATAGAAAAGAACACCTAGAGTGAGAACAGAAGCTTATTTTTAAAATCAGAGATAGTGTCACCACTCTTAATGAAGAGTACTCAGTTAAGCTACTCTTCCTTCTCTGATTTTGAACTTCCTTAATTTCACCTTTCTCCAAAACTCATGTCTGGCATTTCAGCGAGGTGTTTTGCTTTGCTTTGTTTTTAAATGATATAGGAATTTATTTCATTTGTCAGAAGAGTGACAGCTTGTATAAAGAACTGTTTTAATATTATAGAGTTCTGAACAGACACACTGAGTTTTCTTTACTGTGTCATTCAAAAGTAAGACTGATAGCAAGACTGCAGAGGTTGTTATCTCCTTCCTCCTTCTACAATGAGCAAAGAAAGCCTCCACAACCTATCATAAACCTGCTCACACACACACACACACACACACACACACACACACACCAGCCATCCCATGGTCCTAACCTAGGGTTGGAGGTGTGTCAGCCAGTCCTGTATGGGATTACACTCCCCCTGAAAGACTGTGTTCCTCACTCAGCCAATTCACTCCTCCAGGCATTCACTCAGAGAAGACACAATATACTTAGCTAATGCTATTTTTGAAGACATGGAGAAGTGTATTTGGGTGTCTTCAGCATTACAATAGCACCCTATCTCATGCTTCTCTCCCAGTGGTTTCACATAGGTGGTCAAGAGCTTTAGGGATAGGATGCCACTTTGTGGTATCCATATTACCCCTCCTTTTTTGAGAAGCAGCTATCCCAAGGCACCACCATTTGAAACCTACCTGAGAGATGGGACTGGATTCACTGAAGTACAGTGCTCCCAATTCCCAGGCCCCTCAGGCATTCTATGGTCAATGGTACTTAATGCTGCTGAATGATCCAAAAGCACCAGCAAGGACAGACTCCCCCATTGATGCTGAGGCAAAGATCATCCACTAAGGCAACTACAGCAGCCTCAGCTCTACATTCTGTTCTGAAGCTGGTTTGAAATGGGTCTAGAAAACCTGTTTCATCCAAGACTGCATGGAGTTGGATGGCAACTGCCCTCTCAATCACCTTGCCCCCAAAAAGGAAGATTTAATATTGTTCTATTATTGTCCAGGGAGTCCAGGGAGGGCTTTTTCAGAAGTGGCCATGTTTAAAAAAAACAAGAACAAAATGGAAAACTTCGCCCTTCAGAGATGCATTAATAATACGCTGCGATTGAGATCTAACTGCATCTCCTCCTTGGACAACTAGCCAAAGACAGAGATCAAGAGGACAGGTTGTCTTCCTTATTCATCCTAGCAGTTTATCTACATCTGTGGTAGTAACCCACTGAAACCAATCCAGTGTAATCCTGCTTACTGAGTTGATGGACACCCCATTGTCATCTTCTGCAATAATGCAGCATCTAGGACAGCTGTTATCAGGGAGATTTTATCTGTGAAATGATTGTTAAAGGCATCACACTGAAATGCAGAAAGTTCTGGAACTGGATTCAGGAGAGAAGATGCCTGAATTCACAGACATAATGTGTGCAGAGAAAAAAACCTTTCCTCACTGCACATATTGCCACCTTATAAAGATGTTCTCTATATTGTGTTACCCTAAGTGGGGGACCTTGAGGTCCACCCACATGCCAGTGCCTCCATAGAATTTTGTGGAATTATAGCTCAAAGGAGACCTACACTTTTCACCAGTGTACCAGTAATAACTAAAGAGAGGACTCCAGTTAAAAGTTAAACAAAGTATTTTATTTGGATTGAAAAACACACAAGATATCAGACACTTTTAAGACAATACAAGGCTATCAGAAAATGAGGCAGGCAAGATTAGAACAGCAGTCTGGGCACTACATCCAGCATACTACAATTTGCTGAGGCTGAAGCTAGGGTTTATATACCTTATTTCCTACCCTGAAGGGTGTGTGTGGACAAAGCAGTAATGGCTTTCTCACGGGATTGACAAAGGAATCCAGAATAGACTGATTGCCTTAACTCTAGGTGACAAACCATTAGTGGGAGTCATGACAATCTCTTCATGTCTTGGTCAGAAAGGGGAGATAGTGAAGATATCCGTAGGGTGAGATTAAGGAATGGTCCCTGATTGCTTCACCTGGGCAGTTTTGCCTTCCATTGTTTTCGGGTGTGCATGGAGCCTGGGGTATTGAAAGGTTTAGCATAGATCTGTTAGTGTCTGGGTTTCCCAACTAATCCTCTCTGACCTGACCATGTCTAAGGCCAGCCTGATCTGGCAACATGCTTTCCAGTCAGCCTGCTTTCAAACATGTTTTCCAGCTATAAATATGTTCAATTATGAAAATAGCACATTCTCCAGGTGGGTGGTAGAGGCTATGGTAACAACTGTGTCTTGGCAGGTATAAATCAAGTTTCCCTCATCTGTGCTCCAGTCATCATCCTTCCTGTTTCAGCTCCTTGATGTCTTCTGTACACCAATCAGAGCTCGATGAGTGATGGGTTGCAAAGGGACATTTGGGAGCAACAGTGTCAGGTCTTAATTACATCTATTGGCCGAGGTTTCAGCAGGGTAGTTAGTGATACCAGCCATAAAACCCTCTAAAAGGTTCTTGAATCCTGAAGGATACATTAGCCTTCAAGGGCAGACCATCTTAATAGGTCTGCCACACCTGCAGGAGGACATGCATAGGAAGCCTTTTTGGTCATTGCCACTATCCTCCTCCTCCTCCCCCTCCTCCTCCTCCATTTTCTTTTTTTATGTATTTATATATATAATATATATATTATATTTTTATATATAATTAATTTTATTGTGATTACATCGTATAAAACAACATTTCTCATTGTACATTTTACCGAACTATTACCGCTATTACCGCTATTACCGCTATCTTCCACTCCTCTCTGGATTTCAATAGTGTCATTTCATTGACATATCAACATTATGCATCGCATTGCATTCGTTAACATACAAGATAGATCCTGCTCTTCGACCCTACTTTACATGTTCCATGATATTCCACTGATTTTTACTTCTAACTACTCATGCTACCATGAATTAAGAATTATTACCTGTCAACACCCTACTCATTTCCAGAACAATTTGCCATTCTTTGTTAATGTCATCATCTGATTTTCCTTGCAGTATCTTGGTAACAACTACATATCAAACTTAACATCCATGTACATGTATAGAAAGAACTCACACATAAAGGTCTGAGACTACAGTATTATACAAAAGACTATTATAAGTAATGAAGGAAACAATGGGCAATGCAATACAAAAAATACTATTTAGATACAATGGTAGATATATCATTTAAATATACTGTAATGATAATGAAAGTTGATCTTTAAATGAGACATTTTGACCAAATTGGTCTTGTATGAATCCCACTTTCTAATTCAGCCTTAAAGACTACTTGTAATTGTCTATGTTCTTTTGATGCCTCCTGTGGGTAGCAGGTTCCTTCGTTTTGAGAGGAGAGTGCTTCTAGTTTTAATGGTGGGCATTTATTTCAATAAGCCAGGACTAGACTGACAATTGTCACCCAGAGGACTTTTTCTTCAGCTTCCCCCAAATTGTGGAATGACCTACTGGAAGAGGTTTGACAGCTGAATATACAGTCTGGGTTTAAAACGGCACTAAAGACTAATCTCTATCCAGATATGCACCTATCCAGATGAGTTTTAAATTATGAGTTTTTAAATTTTGAAAGGATTATTTTAATATGTATGCTATTTAACTGATGTTATACTCTTCTAACTGGTTATGTATTTCAATTGGTGTTCTGTGTTTTTAGCTGATGTCTATCTGTTGTTGTATTTTAATGTGTTGTTCACTGCCTTGATCCATAGGAGGAGGTAAGTAAGAAATAAATAGTAGTAATAGTAGTGCTGTTGTTATGTCTATTCAGAAACAAGACCCAATAAGTTTAATGAGATTTACAACTGTATAATGCTGACAGTTCAAGAATCTCACATATCTTAGAAGTGGTTTCTATTTTCTGTGGAGGAAAGGAATAAGAGTTGGTAAAACAGAGAAGAAGGAGGAGGAGGAGGAGGAAGATGAAGTAAGAGCAGAAGAAGGAAAATAAGAGGGAGGGGCAGCTGCTTGGGCACGAGGGAGATGATGCATATAATTAGGAATTAGGAGAAAGGATATGAAGAATAGGAGAGAGAAGTGAAATCAAGAATTAAAAGAAAAAAAGGGTCTAAGACAGCTGAAGAAGTAATTTATCATGTCAAAAAAGAAAATTGTACTGTGGCTTCAAGCAATTAGGGTGGGGAGAGGAAGGTGGGAACAGACCTTGGAAAGTTAACAATAAGAGAGGAATAATCACAAAGCAACAATCCTGCAGTGCAATATTCACTTACTCTAGATTCAGCAAAACATTGAGTCATCTCAGTATTGTCCTGGGATTGCTCCCCTCATCTGGAGATCCAAGTAACAGAGGTCTGGCCGCAAGATTCAAGGCCTGGCTGTGATGTCTGGAAATCCTATCCAGCACAAACTCATATCCATGAGCTTATGAGTGGGTATCCCTAAGAGATTTCTGAAGATAAGGCCCATTTCTTCCTAAACACATTTGAAACTGAGCCTGAAAAGGCAGACTGGTCAGCATTAAATGTTACCAACAGAATTGTTCCATAATAAAAGGTTTTCTTCCAATTTAAGAAGCGTACTGTGTTTCAAATATTGTTTGCATTAAGCCTTTTCAAAAGTAGGGTTCATCGCATATCAATCAACTGAATATTCCATGAAACACATCTCAGTTAATGAGTTGTTTCTGTAATGTGACAAACTGGTTGATAAACACTGCATGCCTCCATTAGTCACGAGGATGTATGAGTCCATATCCGCTTGGATGGAAACTGTTAACATCTTTAAACATGCCAATGATCTCAGTGTAAGTGTAAGGTTCATATACAGACTCAGTGTGTTTGCTGACTAACCACAGAATGAGACCAGACACAGAGAACTGGGTTGAAAAGGGCCACTTTATTTAACCTAGAATCTGTTTAAACCAAGTTGGACCTGCAAAGGTGCAAGAGGGAGGAGCAACTGAGTGCAGGATCAGTTGAGGCCAGGTGTCACTCCACGAGTTCCTTCCCAGGCAAACCACCTGAACCCTGAGGGCAACCCAATAGCTGAGTTGCTCCCCATCTAGCCAGCTCCTGGAAGGCACACCGAAGGAGTGCCACCCCCAAGTCACAGGACTTAAATGAGAGCAAAGCTCTCTAGGCCAGCCCCAAAAGTAGTCTCCTTCTCCACCCCACCCAGGTCTCTGGACCTAAAAAGGTCATTCCAGAACCTCTCCTCCATCAGAGGCCAGCAAAATTGTTTTCTCCCCCACAATACCTCATGCTGTGTGGGTCTGGATCCATAATCTCTGCCTTGCAAAAGTATTAACAGTAGGAAAAAGAGGAGTTTATCTAATGCCTATACTGTTATAGGAACAAGTGGCAGAAGCCTGAGTCACCAGCTATTTTGCAAAAATCATTTGCTTCAAATTACGAAGTCCACATCCCAAAGCATGAAAGGAATTTCCTTGAATCTCAACAAAGCAACGTAGTCCCAATTCATGAATGAAAACATTCTGCATCCTTAGAAGAATTGTCTGGTTTCTAATTTAAAACCAAACAACAATCCAAAAAACCCTTCTGTTTCCTGAGTGTTGTTCCACATATGCATAAATAATCTACATGACTAAGTGTCCACTTTTCTTACTGTGTGGAGTTATAAAATTCAGTGGTTTCTTCCTTCAGTGCAGTTGAAGAACCACTCTGTTGATTTAAATGGTCGTGAGTAAAAACTAGGTATTGCATCCATTTGTCCTAGTCCATCTAGGCCCCAGGAAGAGCTCTTTTATAGCCATGCTCCTCAGATTCTTTTACCAAGGAAATCCAGATTCCAGTAAAACTCAGACAGATTACACAAAGATTATGGCCTCCTCAGCTACTGAACTTTGGCCCATCTCCTAGCTTATTCATTACCAGTTTGATTTCCATTTGAAATAAAACATCCGTACAATGTGAAATCATTTCTGGCTTGGTGCAGAGGAAGCAGCATTATGCTTTGACCTTTTTATAGAATGTCTAGAATTTGAATCCTTTTCATTTTACATCAGCACTCGGACAATTTTGCAGTAACATCCCAGATGGTTTGAGAATTAAACTACAACCCTGGAGAACAGAATTCGATTGCCCACTTGACCATGAAAATCCACTGGCTGGCCTTTAGTGTGTTACACACTCCAGCCCCAGAAAAGCCCATGATAGGTTTGCAGTAGGGTCACCATAAATTGGAAATGACTTGAAGGCACACAACAGCAACAACAGAAACCCATATTTGTAATATATTTGTATTCCTGGATGGAAGAGGTTTCAATTTGGCATAATTTGGTTCTTCCTTCCCTCTGCCTTCCTCTCCTTTCTCTGCACTCTTCTGTCATTAAAGTTTAACTATCAACCCATTCCACCAAAAGACTCTTCTGTCAGCAGATCTCTGAGATATTTTTACCAACAGAAAAGATCTGTGCCTAATCCTAATCCCTGTTCTTTTGTTTTGTTTTGTTTTGTTTTGTTTAAGATTGCACTGCAACATTCCGAAGCAAACTTTAAACACTGAGATGATAGAACTAAATGGCTGAAACAAAAGCAGGATTTCTTAAACTAAGGCCATTTCCACACTACACTGTTACAGTGCTATTATTCCACTTTCAACATCCTGCGGAATTCTGGGGTGTGTAGTTTATTGAGGCCAAAGAGCCCATTGGCTGAGAATTCTAAATACCCCTCCCTAAACTGCAAACCCCAGGATTCCATAGGATGTTGAAAGGGGAACAATGGCACTATCAAAGTGTACTGCAGAAATGGCTTTTATGTATGCAACAGGAACAATTCATGGCGATTCTGCAGTTTGTAAAATCTTGAATACAATATTTTATGAATGGTATTTCAGATTCATAAGGCTAACTTTATGCAAACGAAGCATTTCATGGCATTTGTGTAGTTGGTAAAATACAACCCATAAAGAAAAATAAGAAAGGATGTGGTCTGAAAAATAAGCCCCGCATATCTCTCAAATTTATCTGAGTGACAAATGTTTAAATGCATCTCTTTCATGTTTCTGAATTTGTATTCATTTGCATTTGCCTTGTAACCCATTGATTATGCTTTCAAATGCAAATCCTGTTAAGGCATTCTGCTTCAGGCTACAATGCACATGTGAGGGAGGAGAGAGAGGACAAGCAACTCAGTCACGCCTACCACCATTACCATCCTTGGTGTCATTATACCCTAAAGCAGAACACCTGAATAGGACAGAAGGCTCCTTTGTATTTATTTTTATCACTCCGTACAAATGACACCACCTGTTGAAGTCTTCAACAGAAAACTTCAGTTGTATTATATATAACCATGAGATGCCGTGCATGCCCCTTAGAACGCATAAGGACAGAGGCTACAGGCCTGGAAACACTGATGCTACATATGTCCTATTGAATCTGATGCATTTTAAACAGCTCAACTGTCAACAGGATTGCAGACAAATACCGCACAGTACACAAATGAGATGCCTTAAGCATGCCTAAATCTGTCCTGGAGAGTAGCCAATGTCTTTTTTCCATTGTGTCTGAATGTGCCAAACCACAATGCAATCCATCTTGAAGTTCCATCGAAGTAAATAAGTACTCTGTTGTCATTGTTTTTAAATAGCTGTGAATTGGGATAGTCCCACAGCCTGGGCTTCACTGTGTGGAATATTTCAGAAGAAGAAATATATCAAAGCAGCAATCCTATGGCTACTTACCTGGATGTGAAGGCATAGAATTTATTTCTCAGTAGTTATGTACTATAAAAATGCCTCTTTTCTCTATAGCTGCTTTTGAAGATACAAAAGATATGGCAACACTAGTGTGGTAAATACTTTGAACTAGTTGATACTTTTCAGTGACTTGCAAGCAGTGACTTGGTGTTTGAGTTGTCATGTTTGGCTCCAAGTTTTTCTAAATACCAAGTTTTTTGTTTTTTTAAAAAAGAATCCTATGGGTATGATTCAAATTCCTACAGCTTCCCTCATGTACTTTTTTTAAATCCAAAATTTATTTGTTTGTTTTTTAAAAGCATGCATCATATTATACAATTTCGTATGCTATGCTTATCAAATGTTTAAATTTTAATTATAATATGTATTTGTTTAATGAAACTGCCTGAGGAATTTCTGGTTTCATTCTGGCTTTACATGGGCATGAAAACATCAGACATAGAAAAATGCTTTGGTACCCCCTGTTACCATACTCTAAACCCACACCCAGCAGGATCTGCTATTTTCATAACTGGATATATTTATGGCTGAAAAACATGATTGAGCGCACACTGATTGGAAAGCATGTTGCCAGGTCAAGCTGACCCAAAACATGGTCAGGTCAAAAGGTCAGAGAGGATTTGGCAGGAAACCCAGACACTAAAGGGGTTTATGCTGATCCTTTCAACTCCTTTCCAGTCCAGGCTTTCTGTATTTCCAAATACAATGGAGGATGAACTGCCCAAGTGAAGCAATCAGAGACCATCCCTTGATCTTGCTTTATGGAGCTCTTCCTTATACCCCCTACCTGACCAAACATTAAGAGATTGTCATGAATCCCACCAATGTTGTGTCACTCCAGACAAAGACAATCAGCCCATTCTGGACTCCTTTGTTAGTTCTGTGGGAAAGCCACCACAACACACTCCTTCAGGGTGTGAAATAGGGTATAAAAACCCTAGCATTGACCCCAGCAAATTGTAGTATGTTGCAGAATCATAGAGAGTTTGAAGAGATTACAATGATCATCAAGTCCAACCCCCTGCCATTCAGGAACACACACTCAAAGCACTCCCAACAAATGGTCATCCAGCCTCTGTTTAAAAGCCTCCAAAGAAGGTGGCTCCACCACACTCCAAGACAGCATATTTCACTGTCAAATGGCTCATACTGTCAGGAAGTTCTGCTTGATGTTTAGGTGAAATCTCTTTTCCTGCAGTGTGAATCCATTGCTCCATGTTCTAGTCTCTGGAACAACTAAAAACACACTTCCTCCATCTTCAACATGATATCCATTCAAATATTTAAACATGGCTATCATGTCACCTCTTAATTTGCTTTTTATCAGGCTAAACATACCTAGCTCCCTAAGCAGCTCCTCATATTGCATGATTTCCAGGCCTTTCACCATTTTGGTCACCCTTCTCTGAAAACATTCTAGCTTGTCAATATCCTTCTTGAACTGTGATGCCCAGAACTGGACACAATATTCCAAGTGAGGTCTAACCTAAGCAGGATAGAGGCCCTTTCCACACGGGGCAATTGAAACGGTGCAGAGCGACCTCCAACGGAGGTCTTCTGCACCGTGGAGTGGACTGGGGTGGACTACTTTTTGTAGTTCCACACTTCAGTCGGCTCCGAAGCGACCGGAACTGGTCGCGCAGCATGCTTTTTAAAAACCTCTTTTTAGACCAGAAGCTGCCATTTTGGATGCTGGAGCAGTGCGGAGCGACGAGCTCGCACTGCTCCTCGTCCCGACGGACTCGCCTGGACGCTGAAGACTCCGGTGAGCAGCGTTTTAGCGCGGCTCTTCCCCCACATCTGGAAAGGGCCAGAGTGGTATTATTACTTCCCTTGATCTCGACACTATATTAATTCAGCTCTGAATTGCATTGTATTTTTAGCTGCCGCATAACACTACTGACACTCAAGTTCAACTTGTGGTCAACTAAGATTCCTAGATCCCTTTCACACACACTGTTTTCAAGCCAAATATCACCCATCATATATCTGCAAATAGTGCCCAGACTGCTGTTCATCCGCGCTACCCTCAGACACCATCTGAGCCCTTCTGCTTCAACCTTCTTCTTCAGGACTGGTAACTATCACCCTTTTCACCGCTAATCTCTCTCTATACAACCTTTCATGTCTCACCGTCCAATAGCTTTGTATGGTTCTTGAGAGTGTCTGATTTCTTGTGTGTTTGTCAATCCAAATAAAACACTATGTTTAACTTTTAACTGGAGTTGTCTGTACAGTTAGTACTGGTATACATAGGTGAAAAGATCCTGCTGTTACCCTCCAGTCATAGGCCTCCTTTGAGCTAGAATTCCCCCAAATTCTAAGGAGACGTTGGTATTGTGGGTGGACCCCAACATGCCCCACCTCTTAGGATAACACCCCTGCTCAGTGCCTCAAGAAAGACATGCAGAAGTTTTCTGGGGTTTCATACAGGAAACTTTCCCTAACTGCTGAAAGTACCAAGAACTTCTGGGGAACTGCTCCTTTCTTGGTACTCTGCCACAGACCTATGGTTCCTGCTTTATTTGAACTAATGTTCTGCCTTTACTGCATTAACTTGATTACATTCATTTGATCAATGTGCAGAATATACACTCCCACCTAGAGATTAATGTGCCTAAATTCCCTGAAGCTAAGCAAGGCCAGGCCTGATTAGTACTTGAAAGAGAGACTGCCATGGAATACTAGGTGCTGTTGACTGTATTCAGAGGAAGATGACAGCAAACCACTCTAAGTATTCCTTGTCTAAGAAAGCCCTATGAACTTCATGGGTTATAAAAGTCCACTAGTCTAACCTCAACATTCTTCAATGGACTACTTGAAGGCACATACACACACACACGCACACACACACACACACACACACCCCTTCACATATCTTTGTAAAAGTTGTGACTATCTTAAATAAGACTCTCTTTTTTTTCAAAATCAAACCCTGAACACAGAGCATAATGTCTCACTTCCATCACAACCCAGAGGTGACTGGTTCTATAAGTTCAATGCTTCAGAGTTAAATTCTGAAGTGGAAGAATTTTCACAGTTCAGATCATCTGTGGGCAGTAGGGTTCATAAGAACTTAAGCCAAGATTGTATATGGGACATGATGTAACTATCATTCAAGACCCGCTTAGAAGCCAGAGAGCCCCACCAATCGAAAGGGTTCTGAGGTGCTAGCGAGTGGTGCAGTGAATGAAAGTCCACTAGTCTAACCTCATGCATCCAGCCCCCTCCCACCAGTGAGCTGTATTGTGAGAATCAGGTACAGGGAAATGCTTAGTGTCGCTGCCTGGCTTCTAAGGTGGGTTTGGGGGGGCATTTGCAGTTGATACAAAAGTGCACCCATACATGTGAACTGCAAAATTTGTGAGGTATATCTAGCTCATGGCATCACAAATGTGGCATCTTAGTTTAGATGACTTTTAGAGACATTCTGTTAATACTATTTTCACTTTCTTTAGAAACATCCAGTACTGGTCATATGACAGGATGCTGTGCTACAAGGAGAATTGTTTTGACACAATAAGGTTGCCCTTTTCTTGTTGCTGAAATGGAACAGTAAATCAATCCTGTTCCATCACCATCTGGAATCAATAATATTATCTCCAGTGTATTTGAACTTTGAAACATACTTCTAAGAAAAAAAATCTGATTATTACATAGAATTTTTATTGACTGACATAGATTTTTAACTAACATTTAAGAAGCCAAAGCTGTGGTCATAAGAAGGAGTTTGCAGTCCTGGCCTAGAAATCCTACATTCAAATTCAGATATACAAAAAAAAAAAAAAAAAAAATTAAGCCACTTTGTTATGGAGACAGTAGACCTCAGTCTATCAAATCCAGCTTAAATGTCAGATGCATGCCACAGAAATATTTTCTTCTCTCTACACCTCACTTATACAGTATAAGAAAATAAAATTCTAGGCAACGCCAGGCATATATGCTAGTTTCTTATACGTAGAGCTACAACCAAAAAGGTCCCCTCCTGTCTCTCATATGTACAGTGTTAAACAACCATGTCAGACTATTATTTTCACTTTTCACTGGTTAACAACTACAAGCAATGTATGAAAGATTTTTTTTTATGGCATTACGTAACAGTTAGAAGAAAAAGCCTCTCAAAATGGCAGTACAACATGTTTATATACAGCATAAATACACTTTTCAAAATGGTTCATCTTTCTCCAAAAGGTTACTAAAGGGAAAAAGTTGCATCCGGAGACCAGTAAACGTTAATCCTAGGAAGAGGTTTTGGTCACTATAGTCCTGATGTGTTCTTTCAAAGACCTTCTGTTGTTGTTGTCAACCTCACTATTTTTAACTTTTATGGCCCAGAGTAGAGTTGCAACTACAAAAAAGAAACAGATTAGGTTCATCAGTAAACAGCCTAAGCAAAAATGTTTCACTCAATTTGCACCTATGACCTCAAACAAAAATCAAGCCTTAGCAAAAGTGTTTAAGTCAATGTACAGCTATGACCTCAAACAAAAATCAAGTCCCTTGGAAGAATGTGGAAGTTTTCTGAGATGTTTCATAAAGGTTTAGTGTATATAGCTTCAGAAATGTTCCTTAGCAACAACCACTAAAGCCTAGTCAACATCACCATTTTCAAATAGTGGGAGAAATTCACCATACTGGACCAATGTCCCTTGAAACCTGGCTTACCTCTTTTGTTACCATAAAATCACTGGTGCAACTCACAAGTTAGAGTTGCACAATATGTGACCCAACAAACCAAAGATATTCCATCATCCATGTGTTGTAATCCATTTCTTGGTTTTGGTACTTGCTTAGAGATGTACAGTTGACCCTCCACATTCGCTACGGTTAGGGGCACAGGCCCCCTTGCAATTGTGGAAAAATCACAAATATCAAAATATGTGTGTGTGTCTGTGGGAAGGGGGGCAATGCAGGGTGGGGAGAGGTGGTATCCAAGATGTAGACCCAGTCAGGGAAAGGAGAGGGGAAAGGGGTGGGTCAGCATAATGGCCCCATACTTCCTTTCTCTTGCCTATCTCCTTCCTTGGGTATGTGGAGGAAATCAGGAGTAAGTTTATGGTGCTGAGAAACCAGGTTGTGATCCGTCCTTAACTGGCCAGGCAACAGCTTGGGAGAGGAGGAGGAGCAGGACCAGAGGCAGATTTTAAAGGGTCACATGGCCTGATCAGAGCCGCTGAGGGAAGCTTTCCCTGGAAAAGAAGCACTCAACATGGGGGGAGGGCAGGGTTTGGAGAAACTCACAAATAATGAAATCCGTGAAAGTGAAACCTGCAAATATGGAGGGCTGATAGAATATGATTTTACACCAAGAATGCACAAAAAGATAAAGGATTCTTACTTAGATTCTAAGAGTTAGAAAATGAGTCCTATTTAGGAAGTTTTGGAATTTAAGGTAGGCCAAGACCTACATCATATTTCCTTAGTGTAAATTTGCACACATGTAGTTAAGTGGTGGTGATACTACTCCACTGCTCTGCTGAATACCAACTTGAACAGCCAGTTGTGTGTCTGCAAATATGCTTGTTATTGTCCCATGGTGCAATGAGGAATAAGCAATGGCTGTCTCTAAAAACACCATGAATTAAGTGGTTATTAATGAACAGAATGCAAGCCGTAGTGTTCTCTTTGTGGAGAGAAAGGGCAACATAACCTCTTTTTTTTTCTGAGTAAAATTTTACCTGTGCAGAGAACTAGTCACTGAAAGTGTTAAACCTCAAACCTTCACTACCATCTTGCCCTGTTCAATTTATTCCCCCAGAACTTCTCTTGAGTGAGAGGTCTGTGGCCCTTTCCGCACCAGGCAATTAGAACAGGGCAGTGCATCCTCGCACGGAGGTCATCTGCACCTTGGAGTGGACTAGGAGCGGACTACTTACCGGAGATCCGCACCTCAGTCTGCTCCAAGACGACCCCAAATGGTCTTCCAGCGTGTTTTTGAAAGACCGGAAAAAACAGGTCTTTATTTTCCTGGAACACGCCATTACATTCCTGCTCTCTTGTAGAGGGTGGGCTTTAGGCATGGTGAGCTTCAGAGGTTGGTCAGGACCCACGACCAACTGGAAGCTTCCATTTTGGAAGCTGGAAGCTGCCAATTTGGAAGCCGGAGCCGCTATTTTGGAAGCTGGAAGCTGCCATTTTGGAAGCTGGAGCAGTGAGGATCTACAGACCTCGCACTGCTCCGATTCACCCTGGACCAAGGAGGAGCCCTGCAGAAGGGCTTCAGGGACAGTCCGCTTTGCTTCAGACCCCAGAAGAAGCGGTGAGTAATGGCATGGAGCGATTCCCTAGCCTCGTGCGGAAAGGGCCTGTGTCATGTTACATAAACCTCGTTAATTCCTCAACCTTAGGGGACTAACAAAGCAAGAAGCAGTTTTGCCAAAATCCAAGAAAAGTAGGTTTTGAGATAAAGAACCAATTGAGTAATATAGTTATTGGTGCCACACTGTGACTCATTAATTAAGAACTTAATTGTGGAGAAAGGAATACTGAAATTCCAAAATAAAGTGACTATTTTTGTTAAAAATTTAAATTTGCTTAAATTTCTGCTTTTCACTAGCAAGTTTCCCATTTAAACCAACGCTTAATTGATTTTAATGAGTTATTTGTTCGTATCTGAAGTCACATCTATTTCCAACATACCAACCTGTAACATAAAATATTATGATGTGCTTGTGCATACAAACATGTGCTATTACTTTATTAGATAAAGTTCTTGTCTCCATGGGGCAGGAAATATAAATAAGGCCTGAAATAAAGAGCTAATAATAAATTAGCCATGATAATGCTTATAATGATAAACAGTGGAGTTTACCCTCACATCAGGCATGGAGGGGATTTCTGGCATTGTTTTACATGAATTATTCTCTCAAATGCTTTTGGATAGCCTTAGTAGGTTTCCTCTCTTAATGTAATGGATCTTATCAGCACTTGTTTTTGAAGAGAGCAGCAAGACAAATGTTTGTCTCAATGACACTAGGAAGAAACAAAAGTGACTGGAATGAGTGAGAATTCTCCAATGAGATCAGTACTTTGTCACTCTTTTCTATTTGCAGTTCAGTTCAAAGGAAAGTTGATATATATTCATAGCAGATTGGATACGTTATCTGGTCAATGCTGGATTTGATAGGTTTTTGATCTGATCTTGCAGGGTATTTCTGCAGTACTAAATGAACAAATTCAAGGGTAACTGTGTTGGCCATGCAGCAAAATACCGGTCTACCTGCCTTTCTGTACAGATGTGTAATTTTCTTTTTGTATTTTAAATTCCTTTGCCTGTGCTGTTGCTGTTTTATGCCGCTTGAAAAAAAATTAAATTCCTAGGAAAATATTTTTTTAAAAAAGTGAGTATGAAGGTTAACCAAATGATTGGACTGGTGCCAGAATGGTTAATCAAAAATCCAATAAAAGATATAAGTGGGAATTGTGGAAATCCTCCATTAATATAACTGTCTTATATGGGAAAACATAAAGCGACCATACCAAATCTGAATAATTATCGGACTAATACAAGTGAAGAGCTTTGACAAATTTTAATTCATAAAGCAAGATATACAGGTTCAAAAGTTGGGATAATACTCATCTTACTTTGCTGCAGGAGAGCTGTGCTGAGCTTTTCATTATGAATGAGTTTACTGACCACAAAGATTCCAAACAACGAGCCCAGCTGTTTAACATCACTGATGTCCTCTTGCTGGTCTTGTATATGTTCCAGAACCCAAAAGGCTGTAGGCCATGGAATGTCATTTTCTCAAAGTTAGCAAACTTCAGCTGTGTGCACTGAACTTTCATGACTGTTTGAGCTGCATGACTAAGCACATGAACAACAGCCCATCAAATGATCCTTAAAGTCTTCCACTATCCCTTTAAAAGCAAATTAGCTTTATGAAAGGAACCAAACAAGAATAACCACTAAATCTTCTCCAAGATCTCTCCCAGCTGGAAAACTGCAGCATTCTGCCAGACTGAGGTAATTTAGATTAGAGATCATTAACTGAAATTCAATTTTCAGTATTCTAATCAGAGCACAGAATAATCATGTTCAAAGAAATCTAAAATCCCACATCAGAGGGCGGGGGTGTGATTTTTGAAAGCTACTGCTGAAAGACATGGCTATACATTTGCAATAGAACAGGGGTGGACAAAGTATGCCCTCCAGATGTTGTTGGACTGCAACTCCCAGTAATCCTCACTATTGGCTATATTTGCCAGGGCTGAAGGAAACTGCAGTCCAACTATGTCTGGAGGGACACATATTTTTCACTCCTGCTATAAAAGATTTTCTACATGGAGTGAGTAACTAGCCTATGACAGTAAATGGCTGCAGCACTTAAAGAGGTGACATTAAATTCTATAGGCATTTCATTACCAAATGATTTTCATGTTATTATTTTTTAAGGCAGGATAGACAAAGTGCAGCCTGCATGAGGGACCCTGAGTGGTCAAAAAAAAATGCCCCCAAAAGTGCTCTGGGGACATAGGAGACATTTTGTCACATTGTTGTGAGTGACCTTGGATGCAACACACACTCAGCCCCAGAAAACCTTATGATAGGCTTGCTTTAGCATTGCCATAAGTCAGAAATGACTTGAAGGCACACAACAGCAACAACAGCTAGCCTATTTTTAGAGACCCAGTGTGGTATAACAGTTTGTGTTGGACTACGACTATGGAGACCAAGTTCATATCCATAGCCATGGTAAACTTCTGGGTGACCTTGGACAAGTCATACTCTCTCAGCCTCAGAGAGATGCAAAGGCAAACCGCCCTTGAACAAATCTTGCCATGAAAACTGCATGATAGGCTTGCCTTAAGATCATGAAAACAACTTGAGACACACAGAAGCCCATTTTAGTCCAAGAAGAAGCCTTTTTTGAAAAAAGGGAGTGAACACGAAGTGACTTGCAAGTTACTTCCTGTTATTAAAAAAACAAAAGGCCTCTCCTGGGCCTAAAATTGTTTGGAGTGACCAAAAAGTGGCAAAAATGGACCACACCTTCTACAGGCAATCTGGAATCATTTGGGGGGCAGGAAAAAAATATTTTTGAAAGGGAGGAAAGAGTGCAACCTCCTAACTTCTGACAGTTGCCCTCTCCTCTTGTAAAGGATCCATCTCTCTAATCCTCTTTCAGCCTAATTCATATCTGTCAGGCAGAGGCATATCTAGCATAAACAGCACCTAGGGGAAGTGTCAAAGTTGTGCCCCTACCTCCGGGGCCAGGTCCTCCTCCACTGTTGCTAAATCTTCCCTCACGGCTTCTTTGTGCCCCGCCCCCAGAATTGGTGCCCAGGGCACGTGCCCTACTTGCCCCACACTAGATACACCTATCCTGTCAGCCCAACTAGTCAACCTGCCTGCCAGCCAGAAGAGGTCCAAATAGGAATAGTAATCTCCCTTGCATCAATACAAGCACCCAAGTAGCTGAGCAGCACAGGGAGTATCCCAAAGCAAATACATAGCTCCTTTCGTTCCATAGGTGGAAGTTTTTAGAGAGCTTAGGTGAAACTTCTGGACAGAGTTTGAGTTTGCTTTTTTGACTGAAACTCCCAGAATCTTGTCTGGTCAGGGGATTTTAGAGAAGATAGCATAAAAAAGTAACTTTTCCAAACTCTCTTGCTGAATATGATCAGGTTCAGAGTATGTATCACCTAATGCAGAGGTGAGAATCATACAGCCCCATTGCTAGACTGCAACCCCCACCAGCACAGGACACCAAAGCCAATAAGAAGAAATGCTACAAGTCATATGTGCCCTTCTTTATTGCTAAGTCTGCAGTTTATCACTCAGAAGGTGTAGCTTTACCCATCTCAGGGCTCCAAAGCTGCACCTTCCAACATTTCACAGATGAAAACTAGGGCCATTTCTGCACCGGGCTTTTAAAATGGTGCAGAGCGACCTCTGACGGAGGTCTTCTGCACCGTAGAATGGACTGGGTCGGACTACTTTTTGTAGTTCTGTACCTCAGTCGGGTTCTGCGCGACCGGAACTGGTCGCGCAGCGTGCTTTTTAAAAACCTCTTTTTAGAGGTTTTTAAAAAGCACGGAACGCGCAGCTCCGTGTTGCTCCGTCGCCACGCTCCGGAGCAGATTTACAGGCATGCTCAAGTGCGTGCCTGAAGATCTTCTGGGGGCGGGCTTTTGGCTGGCGAGCTTCTACGGTTGGTGGAGAGCCTCCACCAACCGGAAGCCGCCATTTTGGACGCTGGAGCAGTGCGGAGCGACGAGCTCGCACTTCTCCTCGTCCCGACGGACTCACCTGGACGCTCAGGAAATCTGGTGAGTCCCGTTTTCCCACCGCTCCCCCCCCCCATGTCTGGAAAGAGCCTAGAATACATATGGCCAAGCAACATTAGAGTGTAGCCAAGATAGTAAACATTATTAAGAACAAAAAAAACACAAGCTAGGAAACACTGTGCAGTTTGTTTCTGCCTGAACCTACTGGGAACAGCAACATTCCACCTTCTTTCCCCTGCTGAGTTGAGTGCAAACTACTTGGCACTTTCAACTCAGTTTGGAGCACCTGACGTAACCAGAGAACAAAGAGGAAAAAATGGGAGGAGAAAAAAAGAAACTGGGACCATTTTAAAAGCAGCTGAACAAATGTGATGATAAGAGTATTAATCAAGACTGTCCCTGCCAAACTTTTAACAGTTGGAAGGTATGCAATAAAGCTCTTGAATGTTGTATAACCACTGTGAACTTCCAAGGACAGAGGCCCTCTGTTGAATAGGGTAAGGCTATGTTATTTGTTCACTGCTGTGTTACCTTAATTAATGATCCACAAGTAGCTGTCTCATTGGCCCTTACATTCTAGTAGCCTACTGACAAAATTGGTCAGACACTAACTTGTTAGTGACTGGAAATTTATTTGCAGATTCCTAATATCCTATCATCACAGTTGGCACTATTTTTTATTATCACTATGTCGTACTGTGAACTGAAAAATAGAAATATCAGATATACATACATACATACATACATACACACACACACACAGAGAGAGAGAGAGAGAGAGAGAGAGAGAGCTACAGAAAAGCCTGTGTAAACTCTGGGTTTGCTATTTGCTTCATCATTCAGTTCCACAGAAATCTTAGCTAGTAAACTAAGCTGTAGATGATAATGTAATTGAAGGCGATTTATTTGATGAGGCTCTCAGAATTTTTCTGAATCAATGCTGCCATGAATTTGAATGGAATGTGATCTTCTAACAATAATCAGGATATTAAAATCAGTCCTGTCCTTAAAATAATAAGCATTCCTATCTTGTTCTGATTCTGCCCATTTATAAACCTGTTTTCAATTGTAGTCAAGTATTTTGTTCCTTTGAAGCTTCCAATAAACAAAGAAAATAGCTGGTGTTTCCTTTCAAAAACACTGCATCTGAATCCCCCACAGTTTATCAAATGCAGACCCAGCGGAAATGCAGAAATATTAGGGCTTCCTTGTCTACTATATTGATAACGTTACAGTGCTTCTGGACTTCAACAACAAATTAAATGCAGTAATTATCAGAATAAACATGGCACTGGTGTGGACAGCCTTCATTATAGTCTCAAAATGGTATTTCCTGCTTGTCCAACTTCCACAAAATTAAGCAAAATTGTACTAGATAATTTAGTGGCCTGGGACTAAGATCCATATTTCCCATTCTAGGACTTGATTCCATTTATTCATTTTTTTCATGTGTGTGTCACTTTTCCATGAGAGTGCAACCAGAGCATCTCACTGTGCATCAAATGAACAATAAATATAATAGTTGAAAACATCAACTATATCAATAAATCCATGCAACTAAAGTAGCAAAATATTACATGAGATAAACCAAACGATCTAGTCCAACATGTTAAAGTTAAATTCAATTGGAAAAAAAAACTGCAGCCCAACACAAGACATTAGACTTTTGCTTTTGTTTGTTGAAATTTAATAAAGAATATTTTAAAAAAAGACAATAGACAATACAGTACAAAATCCAATTATGTGCTTTCAAGTCCATTTCAACTTTTGGCAAACCTATCATACGTTTTTCTTGACAAGACTTATTTGGAGGATGTTTGTCATTGCCTTCCTCTAAGGCTGAGAGGGAATGACTTGCCCAAGGTCACCCAGAAATCTTCCATGGTTGAGTGGGAATTTGAACCATGGTTCCCAAGAGTCCTAATCCAACAATCAAACAAAACTGACTCTCTGGAAAATATAACAGACAAGGTCAAATAGGTCCCCATTCTGCTCCAGCTATGTCTGAGAGTCTCTTTTCATCCAATTGTAACTATGTAAGAGAGATCCAGTGGCTGCACCCACTGATCTATGTTCTATGTATCTGGTGATTGTTGTGCACATGTAGCACGCACACTCCTATTACAGAAGTTGCCTCTTAGTGCATGGAATGTGCAGGACAGTAGAAATTGTGGGGAGACAGCTAAAAGTGAGGTGAGAATGCTGGGAGCAGGGCTGTGCACCCATCCATGCATTGATTTTCATCAAACATCTGACCGGGAAGACCAGAAAGACAAAAGACCTGGTTTAGTTCAGAAGACTTTTTTGCTACAAAGAGGGAACCATAATACTCTCTGCCATACCACCCTTAAGCAGAAGGTAAGCAGGTCAGACCTGATGAGGAACCAGCAGAGATCTACGTGCAGGGTTGAGAAAGAATTCTTCATAAAATCTTGGATAACAGCTGCCAGTCAGAGTTTACATTACTAGGCTGGACAGAACAATGGTTTGACTCATTATAAGGCAGCTTCCTATGTTCCTATATGTGAGGAAATGAAGGAGTTGTCAAGGGCAGAGCAATTTCTTAGGTCAAATATTGGTAACACAATCTCAAAGGGGATGTCATAGAGCCATTTCCAGATTTTAATGGACTTCATTGGGATATTACAATGGTCTCTTGTACAGATGAAAGCATATTTTCTAAATTTCACCACCAGCCTACCACTTCTCCTGGTAAGAGCAGGTCAACCCTTGTAATATTAGTAGCAGCCTACGATGCAGGTATGTTGGCAGCAGCAACAGTGGTGGCAATGGGAAGGTGCAGTCTCAGGTGGATTGAGATAGGAAGTTATGTGACCTAGGAAGTTGCCCACCCTTCACTTACAGCAAATGGCTAGAATACTTTTGGGCAGTTTCAAATACATAACCTAGACTGATGCACTTGTGACTGTTTCATATTCATGATCCCTACATAACTCCTAGTTTAGTTTAGCAGCTAGGTAAGGCTTGTGAAAGTCCCCCATCTCCATTTCCTGGGAAGTAGCTGCTGTGATCGATGGAGTTCTTTTCCCCTGTCTATCAAGGAGCAGCTGGCTAATGGTCTCTTCTTCTCACAAGAACAATCTCCAGCACAAGGGGGAAATGCAACAGACATCTTGGTTCTGTCTGTCTTACCAGAGATTTTTCACAGGAGGGAGTGGAAACAACAGTCAGCTGCTTCCCGTATGATGGGAGAACAGACCTTCATTTATCACAACAGCTGTTTCCCAATAAGTAAAGACTGGGGGATTGGTTGGTTGGGATTCACAGTGTAGCACCATAACTATGATACTTATGTATACATAAATCCCATAGAGGATTCCAGCCTATCTTTACAATTTTCTTCTTTTTTTTCCTTAATAATTTTTATTGAAGTTTATAATTGAACATAAAAAATCCCCGCTCCCCACTTCCAAGCTTGTTTTCCAGTTAAATCTGCTTGTTTTCATGCCATTCAAATATAGGCCATTTCTGCACCGGGCTTTTAAAATGGTGCAGAGCAACCTCTGACGGAGGTCTTCTGCACCGTAGAATGGACTGGGTCGGACTACTTTTTGTAGTTCTGTACCTCAGTCCAGTTCTGCGCGACCGGAACTGGTCGCACAGCGTGCTTTTTAAAAACCTTTTTTTAGAGATTTTTAAAAAACATGAAGCGCACGACTCCGTGTCGCTCCGTCGCCGTGCTCTGGAGCAGATTTGCAGGCGCGCGCAAGTGCGTGCCTGCAGATCTGCCGGGGGCGGGCTTTTGGCTGGTGAGCTTCTCCGGTTGGTGGAGAGCCTCCACCAACCAGAAGCCGCCATTTTGGATACCGGAGCAGTGCGGAGCGACGAGCTCGCATTTCTCTTTGTCCCGACGGACTCACCCGGACGCTCAGGAAATCCAGTGAGTCCCGTTTTCGCGCGGCTCCCCCCCCCCCATGTCTGGAAAGGGCCATAGTTACATCATATTCAAAGGGGAAGATGGTCTTACATTGTTTCATCTTACATTGATACATTGTTGCTTTGTTGCAATACCTTACTACCTTATTGTTACATTGTTACATTGCATTACATTCAATCTTACTTTGTTACTTTCCCTTTTCTTATTCTATGTCTTTATCCAGTTTAAAACTTCTCTCCATTCCCTTTCAAAGTTCTGGATAGCTTTATTTTCAGAGAGAATGTTAGCTTTTCTATCTCAACCATATCCAGGACTTTTAGTTTCTATTCTTCTATCTCAACATATTTCTTTTCTTTCCAATATTGCGCATATATCAATCTTCCAGCAGTTATCAGATATAACAATGTCTTCTGATGATTCCTTATTTCTCTTTGTTGCCCTAATATATTTAACAGATAAAACTCTGGCTTCATTTCAAAATTTAACTTATAGATTCTTTGAATTTCATCATGTATTTCCTTCCAAAATTTCCTTGCTATCTTACAAGTCCACCGCATATGATAAAACGATCCCACCTTTTCATCACATTTCCAACATCTTATATTTCCATTTTTAGTTATTTTTTGCAATCTTTCTGGTGTCATATACCATCTATGCAGCATTTTGTAGAAATTCTCTCTTGAATTTAAACTTGATATAAATTTTCTACCTGTTTTCCAAGCCCTCACCTGTGTGTCCAGTTCAATTGGGTGTCCAATATTTTGTGCCCACCTGGCCATTTTATCTTTAACAACCTCTGATTCCATTTCTCTTTGCAACAATAGTTTATAAAATTTGGAAATTCTCTTCTTCTGGTCTCCCCTCATTAATAGATCTAATTCATTTTCTCTTCTTTCAAATCCATATAGTTTTTGATCCATTTTGAATCTCTCTTTAAGTTGTGTCCATGGGAACCAGTTAAATTCATGTCCTAAAGCTTTTAATTCTTCTTCACTGCGCATTCTTGGCTTGTCCCCCTCCCATTTCAACAACTCTTGATAAGTTAATAGATTTCCTTGTTTTGTTAGGGCAATTTTATATGCCTCTTGGGGTGAGGTCCACATTGGAAGCCTTGTATAAAATTTATGCTTTATTTGTATCCAAACTTACAATAGTGTCTTCCGAATACAAGGGTTATTGAACTCTTTATTCACTGTTATTTTGTCATAGCATAAGTATCCGTGCCATCCAAATCTATTATTTGTTTCTTCCAATTCTTTGATTGTTGTATTTTCTACTTGTACCCAGTCTTTGATCATGTCTAAACAGCATGCTTGATAATAGATTTTTAATGATGGCATGTCAAATCCTCCTCTCTCTTTTGCATCTTGTAATATTTTAAATCTTATTTTTGGTTTTTTCCCTTGCCAGATAAATTTTTGTAATTCTTTTTCCCATTCTTTATAGATCTTCTCTCTTCCTATTATTGGTAAATTCTGAAAGAGAAACATCAGTTTTGGTAATAAAGACATTTTAAAAGCATTTACTCTTCCCAGGAGAGATAAATTTAATTTTGTCCATTTTTCCATTTCACTTTTGATCTCCTTCCATGTCTTCAAGTAATTGTTTTCAAATAATTCTTGATTTTTGTTTGTTATTGTAACGCCTAAGTATTTTACTTTCTTAGTTAATTGATATCCAGATCTTCTCTCCAGGTCAGTTCGTTGTTTTTTTTTGTTTTTTGTTTTGTTACATTTAATGTCACCATCATTGTCTTTTCTTTATTTATCTTATATCCTGCCATTTGTCCATATTTTTGTAAAATATCCATAAGCGCCTGAATTGATTCTTGAGGTTCCTCCAAAAATATGATTACATCATCCGCAAAAGCTTTGTATTTTATTTCCTTATTCTTTATTCTCAAACCTCGTATCTGTGAATCTTCATTTATTACAATCAATAGTACTTCTAGTACAGCTATAAATAGCAATAGTGATAAAGGGCACCCTTGCCGTACCCACTTATTTATAGCAAAACTTGTCATTATATCTCCATTTATTTATAAGGAGTTTCGCAGATTGGTCCTGATAGATCATTTCAATCCATTTACAAAAGGTTTCTCCCAGGTCATATTCTTTTAAGATTCCGTGCATAAATTCCCAGGAAACATTATCAAAAGCTTTTTCTGCATCCAATAAAATAAAAGCTATCTTCTTCCCTGGGTTTTTGTCATAGTATTCAATCACATCCAGAAAGGTTCTTATATTGTTCTTCATATATCTACCTGGGAGAAAGCCTGTTTGACCTTCATAAATCTTGTCCTGTAATACTTGTTTCAATCGTTTTGCCAATACTGTCACCAGTATTTTATAGTCTATATTCAACAAGAAGATTGGTCTATAGTTTTTAACATCTCTTTTATCCTTATATTCTTTAGGTGTCAATACAATATTTGCCTCTCCACGGGATTGCGGTTTCCCATATTTTTATATTTCTTTCAAAGTTGCTTGATATGGGTGAATTAATTCTTTTACAAACCTTTTATAATATAAGGCAGTAAATCCATCTGGTCCTGGTGCCTTACCCATTTTCAAGTCCTTTATAGCCTCTTCTATTTCAGTTAAATGTTATTGGCTTGTTTAGCTGTTCCTGTTTCTCCCCCAATATTTTTGGAATCTTGACCTTGGAGAAAAGTTCTGTCCAATTTTTCTCATTTCAGTGTAAAAGTATTCTTTGAAATTTTGCTTTATCTTTTCATGTTGAGTGATCATCTTCTTCCCATTTTTCAGTTCAGCTACTGTATTCCTCTCTCTTCTTCTTCTTAAGTTTATATGCCAAACATTTCCCAATTTTATTAGCTTGTTCAAATTGAGTCAATTTCATGTGTTTCATCTTTTTTTTCTATTTCCTCTGATGCATTTAACATTATCTCTTTTTGTACCTTCTTTATCTCAGCTTGTAATGATTTCTTCAATGGGTTTTCTTTAAATTCTCTTTCCTTCTCTTGAAGTTTCATCATCAGCTCTTGATGTTTCTCTCATCTCTTTT
Organism: Cyclura pinguis; assembly: GCA_030412105.1. Lineage (NCBI taxonomy): Eukaryota > Metazoa > Chordata > Lepidosauria > Squamata > Iguanidae > Cyclura > Cyclura pinguis. The sequence continues at coordinate 130,347,595 of CM059599.1, forward strand.
TATTTTGGATCTGTTGTTTTTGTATAAAAAATCCTCTCATTACTGCTTTAGATGCATCCCAGACCATCTTCATCTTCATATCCTCTTTTATGTTTTCCTTAAAATAATTTTTAAGTACTTCTTTCACTTGCTGAATTATCTCATCATCATTTAGTAGACTCTCATTTAAACGCCATTGATACTGTTTTGCCTTCCCTTGTGTTTGCAACATCACTGAATGATGGTCCGAGATGATCTTAGGCAGTATTTCTATCTTTTTTACCTCTGTTAGCAAATGTTCGGAAGTGAAAAACATATCTATTCAAGACCAAGATTGATGTACTTCTGAAAAAAAGGTAAAATCTTTTTCATTAGGGTGCAACCACCTCCATGTATCTAGAACTGATAATTCTTCACACGTCTCAAAAAAGGTTCTTGCCAGTTTGCCCTTCCTTTCTTGATCTTCTTTACCTTGAGAGGTTGATTTATCAATTTTAACATCCATGACTCCATTCCAGTCCCCTGCTAGGATCCAGTCTTCATACTCGTATTCTGTTATTTTTTCACACAATTCTTTATAAAATTTTCTTTTATTTTCATTTGGGCGTAGACACCAACTAAAATTATTTTTTTGTCATTTTTTAAAATTTCAACACCCAATATTCTTCCATCTTCATCATCAAATATTTTTTTTGCTTGAATATCTTTGTCTATATATATTGCAACCCCCCCCCCCTTTTCTTCTTCTCATATGAGGAGGAAAAACATTGTCCTAATTTATAATTGTTTAGATACTTTCCTTGATTTTTCTTTATATGAGTTTCTAATAAAATTGTAATTTGAGGTCTTAATCTTTCTAAACGGTGAAATATCTGTCATCATTTTACTTGAGAGTTTATTCCTTGAACATTCCAAGTTATTATCTTCATAGTGATTTCTTCAGTGATTTACTTCCCTTTCTTCTTTTTCTCTTCTGGATCTGCCGGTTCGTACTCTTCCTCAGACATTGGGCTCGCCTCATCTCCCATTGCCATTCCTGTTTTTGTAGCTTCCATTGTTTGATCCTGTTTCTTATCATCAGTCCGTGCTGTTGCAGCTCCAGTTTTCAAATAATTCTCTTGAAATTCTATTGCCTGCTGGACAGAACTTATCTTTCTTCTTCTCCCCTCATGAAAAAAGGAGAGACCTTCTGGAATCTCCCATCCGTATCTTGTTCTTCTTGGATTGTAGATCTTTTGCCAGAAACGCATAATCTCTTCAGCTTTTTATGACACTTGGTGGTACATCCTTAAAATTTTTAATTTCATTCACATCCACTATTAATTTTTCTTTATAATTTTGCTCCAAAATCAGGTCTTGTGTCTTTTCTCTAGTAAAATGCACCACTATATCTCAAGGAAGATCCCTTCATTTAGCAAAAATCGATTCGATTCTGAAGGTCTTATCTATTTCATGTTCGAATCTTGCCCTTCTTTGACCTATATATGGTGCGAGAATATCTTTTACTCTTTGACTTAAATTTTCCTCTTTTTGTTCAGGAAGACCTCTAAGTTTCAGACTTCTGCTCCGTTCATGTATTTCCAGCCACATTATAGTTTCTTTATCTTTTTGTTGCTCCTTCTTCAACTGTTCCACCTGGTTTTCCAGTTTTTGACTTTTTTCTCATATATCTTCAACTTTTTCATCAATTGTTGATAAATCTGTTGTTAGTTTTTGAAGACTTTGATTCAGGTTCTCAATTTCCTTTTTCAGATCTTGTTTTATTTCTGTCCTAGTAGTTTTTATTTCTGTCCTTGTTGCCTTCAGTTCTTCCATCATATCATTCCTCATTTTTTGAAATTCTTCTAGCAATCTATTCATCTCCATCGTTTTAGATCCCGTTGATCCTCTCCTTTCTAAAACTTGTGGTTGAATTTGTGTCTGTGTTGTCTTTTTTTGGCCTGTTGCCATATCTTCTGTCTCTTTTTCTTTATTTCTTTTACATTTGCTCTTATCCACTCTTTAGTTAAGAGGCTAATCCGATTCGTTTCAGGAAATAAAATAAAGAGTATGAACAGTTTACTTTTTTCTCCTTCTTAGTCTCTTAACGACCTCTGTTATGTCTTCCAACTATCTCTCTGTTTTGTCTTTGAGCTCTGCTGTATCTTTATTCAAGTCCACTCTCCCCGTCTTCCTTTCCACAGCTTGGCTTGTTTCAACTCCTTGATTAATTACGTCTGATCAATATTAGTTATCCTCAAAATTATGTTCTAACACCAAATCAGAAGAGGAAACTTAAACATTCTAAAAGGTAAAATAAATGTCTCGATGCTCTTCAAATTTAGCAAAGTCAACCACCTTTTTCATTTCTCTCTCAAAGCTTCTCCGCTCCTCCACACCTCCCAGCAAACTTCACTATTTTTATTGAAGCTTCGCCAAAGTTTTCCATTCCTAGCTAAAAATTTGAGTCAGCCTTTATTAACTGTCTTTACTCTGATCTTAGGGAAAGATTTGACTGACAATAACAGCAAAGCCAGCTGCGCCTTCCATTACTCCCCCTGAACTGATTCGCACCTCATCACCTCCACAGCTCCACAGCTCCGGACTTGCTGTTGTCTTGTCAAAACTTCTCAATTCAAGGCAGGAGCTTAGTTTTATCAGTTTTTTCTTCAGTCTTTTCTTCTCCTTCACCTACAGATTCACCCTGGATTCTTCCTTCTTCAAACCTTCTTATTTCTTTTTAAAACGGTTCTCTCACCGGTGCTTGTCAGTTTCTCTGGCTGCGCATCTGGTGCAATAACTCCGTCCCTCGTCCTGTTCGCGTTGGTCCCTCTCCTCTCTCTCTAGCGGTGCTGGGATGATCTGGGGCAATATGAGCTTCTCTGCACCCCCCTACCTGCTAAGGGGGTACCTTACTATAGGGACCCAAGGTCCCCAGGAGATGTTACCCCTGCAGATACGCAGCCATAGCCCAGCACCAGATGTTCAGGCTACCAGCTGTGCCGACATCTTGGCCAAAAGTGCATCTTTACAATTTTCAAACACTTCATAATAAAACAGAGTGTAGCCTGTGTTCCTCTTGACTCAAGAAATAAGTTTGTTGGCTCCCTTGAATTTTTTTATTTATTTATTTACAATTCTATATAAAATGTATTTGACAGAATGTTACCCTGATTCCTGGGGGTCCTGGGAGGGACACCTAAATGCCCTCTCAATTATATAAGTTGGGGAAATTAGTCAAGAGCACTGCCTAGCAATACGAGAGGCAGGGTAACGTAGCGAGATCTTGAACCCTATGTTTACGGGGTCAGGCCGAGTCAAGGAGCACACAGAAGTTGAAATAATAAATGATGTTTTATTAAAACACACTCAAACAGTGTATGCAGCACACTCACACAGATAACTAAAGAAATAAAGGTTGGAGTGGGATAGAGGGATTTTTAGAGGAGCTGTTGGTTTGGGTGATACTTCACCTGTCCTGAAGCCCGGTTGGAAGCGGAGAAGCTGGGGAGCGTGGATCTCAGCACGTGGAGCTGAGGGGAAGGCTCGCTGGACAAAGCGACAGCAAGGCGGGATGGAAGCCAAGAGCGATCCAAGGAAGCGCTCAAAGTCAGGGGTTTTTATAAGGAGAATTGTGACCGCAGGCTAGGTCGGACTTGGGGAAAACAATGGATTTGGGGCTGGAGACAAAGCCTCCGAAAGGTCAGAATTTGAATGATTGAATTATAGCCAAATTGTCAATAGGGTAGCCAGTACGCAAACACGGAGTACTTGAGCATTGTATAGTCAGATCATCAAGCTGCCAGCGCAGGGCAGAGGATCCTTTGAAAGTTGCGTGCATACCTAATTGAGGTACTTGCCTTGAGGTCTCCTGAAGCTGCAAGTCGGCTATTTCTGGCCTGCCTGTTGGAATATTATGGCGATTATCAGCCAAGCCTGTACGCGTGCTTGTCCGGGGGCCTCGCAAGCACGTGGAGGGGAATGGGTATGTGAGGCGGAATTATTGATATCAAGAGATATCTTTATATCCCACAAGCTCGGGCTAGCCAGGGCAGTAACAAGAAGAAAAAAAATATATGTATAAAGTTACAGACAAGAGTGTAAGATCATTCATTCAAAATAATGAGGATAACGGTTCCCTTGTAATTTTAAGAGCTCATCAGAACTGAAATGGGGCTAATGATTTGCAGAATCCACTAAAAATTCCAATACTGTTCTGTATTGGGAGGAGGAGGGAAGGAGAGAGAGAGAGAGAGAGAGAGAGAGAGAGAGAGAGAGAATTGTTTACATGAGACTGGAAGAACTATTCCATTACATAGTTCAGTCTGTATCCATTCATTCCCTGTGAAGGAAATATTGGTAGCAATTATACACATGTTTGGCCAGAATTTTGTGCTGAGATGAGCATGAAGAAAATTATATTTATCCACTTTTTATCAGAAACTTGAGTGAGAACCAAAAAAGTTAGGCTGGCTTGAAAGATAATCATAATGGGGTGTGATATGTGATAAATGACAGAAGCCTGATGGCACTCAAGAGTGTAAAAATGAAGCCCTATTCACTGAATCAATGGAGAAAGAGGGAAGTGTGTTGGCCCTACTTCCCTCTGTCTCCTCACTGGAAACCAACAAATTCAAAGAGGGGGCCTTCATACAGTCAGGAACCCTTACAAATCCTGATCCTCAATTATGCGCACAGCCTTCACGCATTCAAGCTCGTTGCTCCCCATGTGAAGAGAGCTGGAATTGGAGCCATGGTGTGGGCTGGTTCCCCTCTTTCTGTGTTGATTCAACATGCTTCCAAATGAGTTAACAGGGCTTGAATTCAGTGAAGAACCATGACTGGCAAAAATTTCAGGAGCTGAAGGCAAGCATCATGATTCAAATAAGCACACACACAAAGCCTGTGCAAAAAACATTTGCATGTGTCTTAATCAGCACCATAACATGATGCATAAAACGATACCATTACAGGCTTCAGACAGAGAATCCAATGTGAATCTTATTTCTTCATTATCAGAGAAAAGGTTCTTTGCCTGCAGGCCCCAGTGTGACAGTAGCTAAGCACCTGAACTTTGGTTTGGAATGCACAGAAGCATTAGCACATTACAGACAAATTGTCAGGGTCTCTCAGGGCTCACTGGGAGTCTTTAGGCCTAGGCAGAACTGGTCTCCCTCGTAAGCCACTTATTTCCAGGTATTGCAAGTTTGCCATGTGCTGGCAAGGAAGAGAGTCTTCTGAACTATGGAACCTCACCTATAACCAGGCATTTTCATTGGCTGATTCTTACTATATCTGTTGCTTTCTTTGTTTTATTATGATTATGTGTTTGGTATGCTTTTAGGGTTTTAATCATATTGCCCAGAATCCTGTTGGCATCTTAAGCATGCATAAATTCTCTCAAGATGGTTATTTCTCCTATGCAGAATATCTGCATTCAGTTCATGGTTGTGGAAGCAAGAGTTGCCCATGTGGTACCATTGCATATAGATGTACACGGATATATATTGTACACAGATACACATGGATATGCATTTCCATTGCAGATGGATACATATGCACATTTGGTTGCACATTTGGTATCTTAGTTCAGATACACAATGTTGTGTTGCATAATTGATGTGTAATTCCTCACACAGAGATTTATACAGTATAACCCACAATGTAGTGCCTACTTGTACACCGTCCTTTCATTCATAAGTTTAATTTATCCATAATGAAAAATACTTAACTAAGTAAGGGACTAAAATTCTATCTATCTATCTATCTATCTATCTATCTATCTATCTATCTATCTATCTATAAATACTGGCCAAATAAAAAAGGTGGTTTTAAAAAGAAACACATTTACAAGCCAACCTTTGTCAAGGATCAAAGGCCAAACAAAACAATGTAGACTGGCATCTTATTCAGTACATATGATCTTCTAATCCATTGTTATAACATCATAACTATTGCGATTCACGTTTACAGTTGCTGCACCATTGCAATGCCTGGAAGTACTCCCCAACTACCTTTCAAGTCCGAGAGACTGCCAACAGAAGGATTTCTGAGACCCTGTTGTGTACATCCTCTCCTCGTAGCAGGGCACACTGTGACACACAATGGCAAGGACACCTTTGGGGACCTGACACACCTGCTTGTCACATCACACTGCACTTCTGGGAGAGGGCTGTGTAAGGCCCTGCTTTGGGGGTCCCCCATATCAGTATGGTTCGGATGGGCACCATACCTGATTGACATCATATGTAATTGGCAACACATTTTATTGGCTCTGATATCAAATTCAAGCCTGAAAGGTGACAGAGAGGTCAAACCGAGTGAGGGAAAGAATTTGACTGTAAATGTGAGAAGCATAGGTCAACTCCAAAATTCCTCCAGGTAAGACTGAGTCATTTGTCAGGCAAATACAAACCATTCCTGTGGATAATAGGCTTAAATAGAAGCTGGAATTTTCCAGGGAATCCAACTGTGAAGAGCCCACCAGGACACTGATGGACATATATCCAGCCCTTGTACACCTGGATTCTTTCCTCTGTCCTCACAGCACCCACAATAGACGGCTATTACAACACCCATCATGTCCTTGTCAATCAAAGCACTAAGTCCATCAACAGGTGAAAGACCCATTGCCCACAACAGGTTCCCTTTGTCTTGCATCTGGAACCTTCACAGCCACAAGCCATTTTCAGGGTATAAATACCCCTGATTTGAGGAGGCTGAGTGCAGTCTCTTGAAGGTCTACCCGTCACTCTGTCCGTCTGGCTCCTGAATGAGAACTGCCCTTAGGTCCTACCTAAGCCAAAATACATTTCTACTCTTCACTGCTCTTCTGGACTGGTAATCATAAATTCCCCCAGATCCCTCAGCCTCTCTATAATTTTTCCTCCCTTTCTCTTTCAGCTAGCTCTTGTGTGAATGTGTGATTGTGTGTATCTTGTGTGCATGCATGAGTGGCTTCCCCTCAGTAAAATCATTTTATGAGACAATTTTGCTTGGTTTTTGACTTGCCCTGACCCCATAAAAATTGGGTTTAAAAATCTCGCTAGGTTACCCTGCCTCTCGTAGTGCTACAGCTTGTGCTCTGGCTAATTCCCATTCCCCATTATTTGGAGCACATTGAGGTATCCCCCACGGGACCCCAGAAATCAGGGTAAAAGCTGGACACATCATCACTCATCATTACCACTGTCCAAAGCCTTAGAAAACCTTCTGTTGGGAGTTTGCCTAGTTTCAAAGGTAGGCTGGGAGGGACTGCACTGGAAGACTCAGCTAAATCTTCCAAAACAAGATCATGGCCATAGTTGATCTTGGTTGCCCACCAGAAGTACAAAAGGGATTTCCTTTGAGATGGAGATTCAACAAATGAGTTGCTGCTACAGGGATGTCGTAGCATATACCTTGACAGTATCCTCAGCCCCTATACTGACTGTATCTACCCAAGATGGATGTTGGATTCTCCATGACAAGAAGGACTCTAAAGAAGACTTCTCATACTATTTAAACCTTGTCTGAGGAACAAGGTGTTCTGAGCTCTGCTGTGGCCCTGATTTTCTTTCAGTCTTGACTTCTGGCTCACCTCTTGACCTGCCTCCTAATTTGTCCTTTTGTTTGTACTTTTATTCAGTCCTGACCACTGGTTCATCCCACAGCTCCTGTTGCCCAGCTCCTGGTTTGCCTCAGATTGATGCCCACAGCCCATCCCTACCCAAACCGCTCCCCCACCATCATGACCACAAGACAGACATCTTTGTGCTCAAACTTTCTTTTGTGGCGGATGTAAGAGATAGTTCAGAAATACATAGCTATTTTATTAGTTTATTATTTATTGTTTTTTATGCTCCAGTGTTTGCTACAATAATGTCAACTGCAGGTAATTTAATATGAAAACCGTAAACTTTGTTTAGCTCAGAAAAGCTACCTAACTCTTTGGAAAATCATTTAACTTGGTCCAGTCCAACCACATTTTATGACATCATCCATAAACCTAAGAGACTATTTCTAGACAGTGAGCAATTCCAAGACAAGGTAGCACAGCTAATCTGTTCAGCACACTAGGCTCTGACACTTGTCTGAATAGTTTTCTCCAGTCAGTTCCAGATAGCTTTTGTGTATCTGAAGATCCTTATGGAAATTTCTGCGGGGCTGCCAGTTAAGAACAGTTCTTTTACAATATGAACATATTTGTTGGTTTCACTTACACTTCAGCTGGAAAGCAATTTAATGTCTCACCAAATTATCCAATCATATTGCTGTTTCCATCATATTTTACATGCTTATGTACATACATGGCCATATTGATTGGCAAGGTCAGCTTATTGTGAAATAGCAAATGTGTCTCCTTTCCTTCTGCTGCATAGCTTTGAGAAGTTGCTTTTTCAGGCTACAACTCCCAGAATTCCCCAACCAGCATGGCCCCTGGGGGATTATAGAATATGTAATCCAAATGAGCAATCTTTCTAAACTCTGCTTTGTTGTAGTGCACATTCACAGTAGAATTTTTAAAAATTACCACAACATTTCTAGATGAAATGTTGGCCCTGACAAGAGCTACACAAGGTGTTATACAATCTGAAGCATTGTACTGCAGCATTGTCATGTTAACTTCATGTCACCAGCACGTTTGGTGACTTTGCTGCTCACCCCTGTTATCCGGATTATTAGGAGCAGATTAAACAGCACCAATCCTGAGGCAATTCATTCACCATTTCCACTGCTTATTCACCTCCATCTGTATTATAATAACTGTCCACATCCTCTATCTGGCATGGTGAGCACTCTTTGAACTGGGTCATCCAAAACCTAGTCCACCTAGGGCCCATTCACACTAGGCAATTATAGCATTATGATTTCACTTCAGCTGCCATGTTTCCATTCCATGGGATTGGCAATTAGGGGAGGGAGATTTAGAATTCTCAGCCAGAGTGCTTTACTGCGTCCCCAGACTACCAGGCCCAGAATTCCATGGGATGGAACTATGGCAGTTAAATTAAAAAAGTAGTGCTACAATACTGTAATGTGAATAGGCTATACAGTCTATACAGCCCTGGCTTAAACTAACAGAACCAGGTAGAAACTACAGAATTAATAAGCAGTGAAAACTGAGGTCGATATGAAATATAATGGTTGAACAGTTCAGCCTACAAGAAGTCATGTTTGTTTGACTGGGACGCAAGGTAGGTCACAACATGATTGAAAATCAGGTACAAATAAAAACACAATTTCTGTTATAATTTAAAGTGTTTCTATTTGTGTAAGTATATACATACTTTCTACTTGTTTCTGATTTATGGCAACCCTAAGGTGACCCTATCCTGGGGTTTTCTTGGCAAAATTTGTTTGGAGAGGGTTTGCTTTTGCCTTCCTCTAAGACTGAGAGTGTTTGACGTGCCTAAAGCCACTCAGTGGGTTTCCATGGCCAAGCAGAGATTCGAACCCTGGTCTCCAGAATCATAGTCCAATGCTCAAACCACTACACCTTGCTGTGAGGCTAGGGGTGCATTAATCCTCCAAAAGTACTTGGAGGGCTGCCCCCCCCAAATTAAAAATGTCCCCAAATAACTTTCTAGGAGCGTGTGTAGAAGGATTTGCACTTCATTTAAGGAGGCCAGCCCATTTTAGGCCCAGGAAAAGCATTTTATAAAAACAGGAAGTGACTGGAAGTTACTTCATGATTTATAAAGACCCCTCTCTTGGGCCTAAAATGTCTCACAGCCCCAGAGGACATATGCCTCCCAAAAAAAAACTTGACCCAAGGGGCTACAAAAACAGCACTGAGAGTTGTCTGCACGCACAGGCCACACTTTACCCATTCCTGTACTATACAAATCCACATACAAGAGTCACTAATGGTACTGAAACGAAGACTGTAGAAAGGCGTTAGGTCTAATTTGTCAATTTCCTCAAGTACCTCCCAAACACTTTAGATTTTTATTTTATTTTATTTTATTACTTTAGAATGCACATTAATGAATTGATTTTCAACAAATGTGTTATTTAGATTTAGATAGATATCTCAAACGTTTTCCTGCAAGTTTGGACAATTTGAGAAACTTCTAACTTTTTGCTTTTTGATCCATTTTCCAGCAAACTACCCTTTCTTCCACTCCTTAAAAAGGAACTTCATGTTAAATCCAACTTTCCATTTTGCACAAACTAGTTGGGAAAGAAATTTTTAAGGACCACAGATGCTACCAATCAAGCTTTTGTTTCATTCAAATCAAGTAAGAAGTAAAGCATCCACATACTAAACACCCTGTGCAGAATCCTGTTGGAGATTTATGTATGTGTCAGCCTCATAGTTATAGTGTTATGCAGTGAATCCCATCCTGACCTTCCCCGCATGCTCAGTCCCCACTTATTGGGCCCCAACCTCTGCAATCAACAGCGGTCTGTTCCCCTGTTGACTGGGAAGCAGCTGGCTGATGGTACCCTCCTGTGAGCAATCTCCATTGTGACAAGCAGAAGCAGGATCCCTGTCACAATTTCCCCTTGTGCCAGATATCTCTTGTGCGAGGGAGATGGAACCATCAGCCAGCTGCTTCCCAACTGACAGCAGAACAGATTTCTGTCAATCACAGAAGACACTTTCAGCTAAGTGAGGACTGTTGGACTTTCATGGTCCTTATGTAGACCCTAAACTAGGGCTACATAGGGACCCCACTCAGCCATGGAAAGCCACGGGGTGATCTTGGGCATGTCACACAGTCTTAGACCCAGAAAATCCCATAGTAGGTTTGTCTTAGGGTCACCATAAGTCAGTAATGACTTGAAGGTATGCAACAACAATAACAACAATGAATGAAAAACAGTCATAACTGTCCAACAGGATTCCAGCTCCAATCCTTAACTGCCAGTCATCTGCCTAAAGCCTATTTGAATTGGAAGGGTTGCTATTGGAAGGAGAACATGGACCATGCCTGTCTAGTCTGGAAGAGAGTAATACAGCACAGGATCAGCCACCAAAAAGGTCCTCTCTCACATCCTCACTAAATATGCTTCTGATATTAGTAGCACCAAGAGAAGGTGTTGCTGTATCAATCTTAAAATCCGTGTGAAAGAAGTCTTTCAGATACCCTGTCCCATCATATAGGGCTTTATGGATCATAACTAGGACTTTAAACTGGATCCGTAAACAGACTGGCAGCCAGTGAAACTATCATAACAACAGACTTAAATGATGCTTGTAACTGGCCCTACTCAACAGTCTGGTTTTGACATTTTGAACCAACTAAATTTTCTGAACATTCTTTGGATACAACCTGACATAAAGTACATTATAGTAATTTAAACATAATGGAAGTACAGCACGCATCACTGTGACAAGATATACCTGCAAAACCATAATTGTGCATGGTTTAAAATAATTAATGATATTAACAATCATTTGGATCTTCTTTTACATAGAGCTATACAGTAAGCATATAAGGCTACACCCAATCTTAATTCTGCCTTGCACAAACCCATTGAATTGGACCATGTTAGGCACAATTAGCTTAAATCAGAACTAATTCCAGCAGGTCTCTCCTACTTTGGATTGATGATAGGTTTAGCCTCTACTTTTCCATCCAAACATAAAAGATCAGAACAGCATTCAGTTTTGAAAACTAATACGGAGTAGTGGTTTGAGTGTGAACCAGGACTGCTGGAGACCGGGTTTTGAATACCCACACAGCCATAGAAAGTCACTGGGTGAACTGGAGCAACTCATATCAGAAGATGAGGAAGGCAGTGTCAAAACCTCTCTGAACAAATCTTCTCCCTCCCTCCCAAAAACCCATGATAACTTTGCCTTAGGATTACCATAAAGGCACATGATGACAACAGCAAGGTCAGTAACTGCAACAGGTATTCAGTTAAAATGTCATTTTGAAATATTTTGCATTGTGTTACCCTGTGTACTGGGGGTCCCGAGAAGGACACCAAAACGTGCTCAATTAAAGGTGGGGAAAATTAGCTCAGAGCACTGCTTAGCGTTATGAGAGGCAGGGTAACGTAGCGAGATCTTGAACCCTATGTCTACAGGGTCGGGTCAAGTCAAGGAGCACACAAAAGTTGAAATAATAAATGATGTTTTATTAAATAAACAGCAAAACAGTGTATGCGACACACTCATACAAGATAACTAAAGAAAACAAAGGTTGGAATGGTATAGAGGGATTTTTAGAGGGATTGCTGGTTTGGGTGATACTTCACCTGTCCTGAAGCCCGGAAAAATGGAGAGCGAGGCTGGGGTGCGATGTAACTCAGCACGTGGAGCTGAGGGGAGGCTCGCCAAGCAAAGCGGCAGCAAGGCGGGATGAAACTCGGGAGCGTTCCGAGGAAGGTCTCGGAATCAATGGTTTTTATAAGGAGAATTGTGACTGCAGGCTATGCCGTACTTGGGGAAAAACAATAGATTTGGAGTTGGAGACAAAGCCTCGGAAAGGTCAGAATCTGAATGATTGAGTTATCGTAGCGGTTCTCAATAGAGTAGCCAGTATGCAAACGCAGAGTACTTGGGTATTGCATAGGTTACCCATCAAGCTGCCAGCGCGGGGCAGAGGCTCTTTTGTAAGCGGCGTGCATACTTAATTAGAGTACTTGCCTGGAGGTCTCCTAAAGCAGTGAGTCAGCTATTTCTGGCCTGCCTGTATTGTAGTTTGAATATTACGGCTATTAACGGCCAAGCTTGTTTACGTGCTTGTCCGGTGGCCTCGCAAGCACGTGGAGAGGAATAGAGAACTGAAGCTGAATTATGATATCAAAAGGATATCTTTTAATATCCCCAAAGCTCGGACTAGCCAGGGCAGTAACAATTGGTTGTGGTAATTATAGACACCAATTCAGTACTTGGGCATATATCAGAGGAGACAGCTTTGTAACTGTATTTAAGTATAAGTGATAAAAAAGAAACAGCTCATAGTTTTTCAAAGGCCTCACCAACTGTCATGTCATGTGGTTCAGCTGTCTTATTCTATATATCAGACTCATTGGGGTGTATTTTGCCTAGCAAGTAGAAAAAGAAATCACTGATTCAGCAATTTTACTCCTTTTTCCACAGCAGGAATTAGAACATATATAGGAAGGGTAATGCAGTTGTTTAGTTTTTAAACGCCAAGTACCTCTTATATTTCACCACATCCCCTTTTCCTCAAAATGTTGCATAATTATGTTACATAATGTCAGAAGGAGAGTTGAATGGAATGGAATATGCAGCTAATTATGGCCAAATGGAAAGAAATTTTAACTGGGGAAGGGAAATTGGGGGAAGTGGGTAGGAGGGAAGTGGAGCAGAGCTAACTGGCAGGTAGAATATGGAACAATTCTTTCCCTGGAAAGAAAACCTGTTTCTAAAATCTTATTTGACACAAGAGTTTGTTCCCATAACCAAGGGTAATATGTGATGGCAAATTCTCTAGCTATTGTTGCAAAATGATGTAGGGGTTCTAGGTTGCAACAGGTACTGTGGGAGAATATTCAGTGGAGGGGCTTCTTCTTAATGACTTTAATAGCAGTATGTTATTTGGAGACATGAGAGTGAGGTCTTCTCAGCTAGGCCACATTATGGAATCCAATCATCTCAGAAGTCCAGTCAGCAAAAACGCAGGTTTCATTTGGTTGGCCGAGTTAAGATGAGGCCCATTCCCACACTACACAGTTATAGTACTATTATTCCACTTTCAACATCCTGTGGAATTCTGGGGTTTGTAGTTTACTGAGGCCCAAGAGCTCTCTGGCTGAGAATTCTAAATGTCCCTCCCTAAATTGCAAACCCCAGGATTCCACAGGATGTTGAAAGTGGAATAGCGTTATAACAGTATAGTGAGGAAATGGCCTAAGATATTCACTCAAGCCATTAGTCCTGTAAATTTGGTTCATTTTTAATGACAGTGATGGCTTGTTAATGTTTAATGTTTATATCAATTGTTTTATTGATAGCGTCTTGCCCTTTTATCTACAAACGCAGACTGCACACCTTTGGAGGATAGGAGACATGGGGAGGAGAGCAAGAAGGAGATGTGGAGCTAGGATCTGGATCATGGAATGGTGGTACCAAGTTCTGTCGTAAAAGAAGCTAGGAGCCAGTGCTGTCGGGAGGATGGGGGGCAGAGGGGAGGAGGGAGAGGAGGAAAAGTAGGACAAAAAGCTGGGTTATGGCTTGCTGGTGGTAGCGCTGAACCTAAAACCAGGTTGAGTTTGCTGGCTCTGAAAATCTGGGTGAGGCATGGTGGTGCCAGATGGAGGGGAAGCGAGCAGCTACACACTTGTGAATAATCAAATTTGCAAAAGGGGAATCTGTGAAAATTGAGGGCCACCTGTATTCAGCTGCTGTACATCTTTCTGCACCCCCACCCCAAGTGATCTTGAGCTCTTAATTAGCCAGCTTTCTTGGACAAAGGGGGAATTATAAAATCAGGGAGACAAGGATGCCTGAAAAATAACAGTATGCTAAGCTATTCGGAGTGAGACACCATAGTGCAGTGGTTAAAATGTTGGACTACAACTCTATAGACCAGGGTTCAAATTTCTGCTTGACTATGGAAACTGAGTGGGTGACTTTGGGCACCTTCCTTCCTCTCTCAGCCCCAGAGGAAGGCAAAGATCCCCCCTGAACAAATCTTGTAAAGAAAATGCCATGATAGGGTCACCTTAGCATTGCCATAAGTCGGAAACAACTTGAAGGCACACAACAACAACAACAACAACAACAAAGCTATTCGGTAGCAAGAGTCAAGATGCCACTGATTATCAGCTGATGTAATACTGTTACTTGAGGTAATATGACGTTAATATTAGAGAGTGATTGCCTTTGTGCCATCTTTGGAGACTTTCCAATGGCATCAGGTTGGCCACTATGAGAAATCAGTTGCTCAGCTCATCAGGAAGAGACTACTAACCTCTTTTATTATGACTGGATATCCCATTATGTCAATCACAGTGAAGAAATGTTTTATTATTTAATCACCTGGACAGCAGGCAATTAGCAATGGAGAAGTTCACATCTTTACACTGGGTTTGCTCATAGAATCATAGAATCATAGAAATGTAGAGTTGGAAGAGACCACACAGGCCATCCAGTCCAACCCCCTGCCATGCAGGAACACCCTCAAAGCACTCCCGACAGATGGCCATCCAGCCTCTGCTTAAAAACCTCCAAGGAAGGAGACTCCACCACACTCCGAGGCAGCATATTCCACTGCCGGACAGCCCTGACTGTCAGGAAGTTCTTCCTGAGGTTCAGGTGGAATCTCCTTTCCTGCAGCTTGAATCCATTGCTCCTTGTTCTGGTCTCTGGAGCAGCAGAAAACAAGCCCTCTCCTTCCTCTACATGGCATCCCTTCAAATATTTAAACATGGCTATCAAGTCCCCTCTTAACCTTCCCTTCTGCAGACTAAACATACCCAGCTCTCTGAGTCTATCCTCATAGGGCATGGCTTCCAGGCCTCTCACCATTTTGGTTGCCCTCCTCTGGACCTGCTCCAGCCTGACCATGTCCTTCTTGAATTGAGGTGCCCAGAACTGGACACAGTATTCAAGATGAGGTCTAACCAAAGCAGAGTAGAGTGGTACCAGGACTTCCCTCGATCTAGATGCCATACTCCTATTGATGCGGCCGAGAATTGCATTGGCTTTCTTGGCTGCCGCATCACACTGCTGACTCATGTTCAGCTTGTAGTCTATTAAGACTCCTAGATCCCTTTCACACGTACTGCCTTCCAGCCACGTGTACCCCATCCTATATTTCTCTATTCCATTTTTTCTATCTAAGTGTAGGACCTTACACTTCTCTCTGTTGAATTTCATTTTGTTAGCTTTGGCCCAGCTCTCCAATCTGTCAAGGTCATTTTGAATCTTGATCCTGTCCTCTGGCGTATTAGCAACCCCTCCCAATTTGGTGTCATCTGCAGATTTGATGAGCATGCCCTCTATTCCTTCATCCAAGTCATTGATGAAGATATTGAACAGCACTGGGCCCAGGACAGAACCCTGTGGCACCCCGCTAGTCACTTCTCTCCAGGATGAAAAGCAGCCATTCGTGATCACCCTTTGGGTTCGGTCAGTCAACCAATTACAAATCCAACTAACAGCAGCCCTGTCCAGCCCGCATTTTACTAGCTTCTTTGCAAGAGTGTCATGTGGAACTTTGTCAAAGGCCTTACTGAAATCGAGATATGCTACATCCACAGCATTCCCTTCATCTATCAAGCTAGTAACTCTATCATAAAAAGAGATAAGATTAGTCTGGCATGACTTATTTTTGAGAAATCCATGTTGACTTCTCGTGATTACCGCGTTGCTTTCTAAGTGATTAGAAACTGATTGATGTTATTGAATGTGTTGGAAGTATTTGTTATACAGTACAGAAAAAAAAAAGTTGAACACAACAGTTTGGGAAGAAATTTCTCAAGAATCCATACAGACCCGTAACTTCTGGAAGTTCTGTCAGTACTATTGGCCATGAGCTGTATAGAGGACTGGGATCTTTTCTACATAGTTGCTGTATTTGGCACCTATTCTTATATAACCTACACAGAGTAGGTAACAAAAGCTGGGATGTCCCAGACAATGACTAACAAAAGATGAGACATTCCAGTATTTTTATTATTGGAGCACACAGGGAAAAACTTAATCTAGAACATCATCACCCCAGCAAAAATATGTTATTTTTACCAATTCTATCAGGAGAGAATTCTCCATATGTTTTGGCACTATAGAACTTACTAGTGCAAGTTTTGCTATTATTTAAGTCAGTGCCTCTGGGATAAACCAGGCTCCGTTCATTCAACTTAAATAGAAATAATTTTCTAAACTCAGCATTCTGCCAAACGTTGTATGGAAAGACTGATAGTATGTATGTATGTTGAAGTCAGACAAAAATGAACCTTGAAAAATAAATATATTCTCTGCTGCCAGAGAACATCTGTTCTGGATAGCGAAAACTAAGTCAATAATGGCACCTACTGGTTGTGAAGTAATGAATTTTGCAATTGTAGCAACATAGGGCAAATGATCACTGCATTTTTTTTATAATGATTTATCTGTTCCCTCACAAGTCTTATGTTGGGCATAGCTTTGATATGATTTGCCATAAGAAGCCTTTTTTCCCCAAGGGGGCTTTCCACAATATAAATACTGAAGCCCCAAGAGAGTCTCATACAGTGTGTAAGAATTGTCTTGTTGTTTTGAAAGTGGAATAAGATACGTTTTTCGTCTTGTAATCTGGAGGACAAATGTTTGGGGAAAAAAGAAATATGTTCAGATCAGCAGCTCCCTGTGGAAGTACCCATTATGCACAAGGTTAAACATTACCCATTATTTTAAACAAAGGGAGAGACAGTTCTATGCTCACAAAGCAATGTAGCCATAAACATACCCTCCAGCTTTACACTAATGAAAATCAGAACACATCAGATTGTGACCAAAAGAGTGTAGCCAAGCAACAAGAGACAAAAGATATTAATGAAGAAGAACAAACAAAATGACTATTTTAAGCAGAGACACCCTGGAATTTGTATACTGAGTTTTGTTGTTGTTGTGTGCCTTCAAATTGTTTCTATCCTAAGGCAAACCTACTGTGGGTATTTCTTGGCAAGATATTTATTCAGAGAGAGGTTGCCTTTATTTTTCTCTAAGGCTAAAAGAGTGTGACTTGCCCAAGGTTACCCAGTTGGTTTCCATGGCTCAGCAGGAATTCAAACCCTGATCTCTAGAGTCATAGTCCAGTGCAAAACACGGTCCCTTCCTCTTCTCCATGCCCCCCCCCACCAGATGAGTTCATTGAGTGCAAACTACTTTCATACTTTGAATTCAGTTTGCAGAAACTGAAATAACCTGAAGCTGAAGAGGCAAAGTGGGAGCAGGAGAAAGAAACTAAGATATTTTAAAGGCAGCTGAGAAAGTGGGACAGCTGGGGAACAACTAGATATGTTCCTGCCAAACTGGGACAGTTGGAGGATATACATACATCTGTCCCACTACTGAAGTGAATGTGGAATCCATCTTCTGTGGAAGCTTTCTGTGTGCAGCCACTCTACGGAGATCTTAATGAAGTGCGAACTTATAGCTATATCCAATTATTAGCACCGTCTCCAGTAGACCCATTGAATCAGTGAGATTTACATAATGAAGACCTATCAAGTCAACTTTTCAATGGCCCTACTGTAACTGTGACTAACAATAGGATTTAGCCATCGGATTTAGCCCTTAGCATTGTCATCTACCATTAAGAAAAGAGAAAACTGGCATGAGGTAGTGGTCTGAGCATTGAACTACAATGCTGGAAACCCAGGCCATTTCTGCAATAGCCTGTTTTGGGCCCTTTTCACATGTGTGTGTGTGGGGGGGGGACAGTGTAGAGCAACCTCTCACGGAGGTCGTGTACACCGTAGAGTGGACTGGCTTGGACTACTTTTCGTAGTTCCACACCAGAATCCACTCAGGAGCGGCCAGAACTAGCCGGGCTGCATGTTTTTAAAAAACCTCTTTTTAGAGGTTTTTAAAAAGCACAGAGCGCGCAGCTCCGTGCCGCTCCGTCGCCCGGCTCCAAAGTGGATTTGCAGGCTCGCACAAGTGCGTGCCTGCAGATCTGCCGGGGGCGGGCGTCCAGCTGGCGAGCTTCTCCGGTTGGTGGAGAGCCTCCACCAACCGGAAGCCGCCATCTGCGACACCGGAGGAGTGTGGAGCAGCGAGCTCGCGCTGCTCCACGCGGCGACGGACTTACTCGGCTGGAAGTAAGCTCCGTTTTAGCCTGTTTTCGCCCGTTTCCCCCCCGACATGTGAAAAGGGCCTTAAGGTCACCAAAAGTCAGAAATGACTTGAAGGCACACAACAACAACAATAACAAAAGACAATGCTTTGGAAAGGACATTTGCATCTCAGATCCTTTCGGTCAGAGGAAAGCAATTCAGAAAAAAAAATACTAAAAAGTTTTTATTTGTAACCATGAGTATTTTTGTATAATATGGCCAATGCTGCAAACATGTTATTTTAGTATCTTATCTACATTCGTCTATGTTTATTATATTCCAGCTTTGGAAATGAGTTGACAAAATGTTGTTGTTGTTGTGTGTCTTCAAGTCATTTCTGACTTATAGAGACCCTAAGGCCCTATCATGGGGTTTTCTTGGTAGAATTTATTCAGAGGAGGTTTGCCATTGCCTTCCTCTGAGCTGAGAGAGTGTGATTGCCCAAGGTCACTCAGTGGGTTTTCATGGCCGAATGGGGGTTAAAACCCTGGTCTCCACAGTCATAGTCCAATCCTCAAACTGCTGCACCATGCTGGACCTATTAAATATTACACTTGTTGAAAAAGTGTCACAAACATTAACATTTCACACAGCTAAACAAACATTATATATCCTATCTGTGGTTGCAGTGCATTCCAGCACACTAGAGAGGCTGGGCTAATCATCCTTGTTATTATTAACAGCAGCTATGTGGTGGGATAAAAATCTTCTGGCTTGGAGAAACCAAAGCCAAGAATAAATGATTGATTCCTCGTGAAACTCTCATGTGTTAAATTCCCATCACCACAGGAAGTATATGATTGAATGGAGAAAATATGTATTATTTGCATGCATGAAAGGGGCTTTAGCAGATCTACCCTTAGCACATGATAATTATGACAATGATTTCCACCAAGAAGTTTACCTACTGACAACATTTCCTTCCCATTGTCCTGGCTACCCCAGAAGGGGCTTCCTTCAAGTTGTGAACCACCAAGCTAACCAAAGTCTTCTGCCAAACTCACTGTCTTTTTAAGATCAATTGGAACTACTAATCTCCCAGGCCTATGGATAGTTATTGTACATGTTAAAATCCTCAAAGTAGAGCTGTTGGGAGTGGTTGACCTTCAGTTTCATAATGCTACCCTAAGCTAAGCCCGCTGTGGTACATCTTACACCAGTCTGAGACGGCAGTTAATCACATGTTGTTCTGCCTGGCTTTTAATTTTTTTTACCAGCGCTTTGTTTTAGCATTTGTAATAATGGCTGTCCTTATTACAACACTGTCTACTGCTTGTTATTACTTCAACATTGTATTGTCATGGACCTTTTAGAGCCAAACTAGTCTTTACAGACCATGTGTTTAACAGGCTTTCCATTTTTTTTCCTTTTTCCTTTTTTTTTTTTTTTTTTAATGAAAAACTACTTGTGAGGCCAGGAGTGAGGGCTGTAACTGCAAAGGAAGAAACAACAGGAGTCTGGTTAACTCTTTCCAGTCTATACATACATCTTCTCAAAACCACCACTTCCATCCTGATGCTTTTCTACTTTAGGAGGACGCCTGTATGTCTTCAGCCCCTATGTAGAATAGCAGTCTAATGGGGAAAAGACCTACATGTCATCTCTGCTTCCCTTTCTCTACTTCCAATCACACTGTCCTATGGCTGCTTTAAAATACAGAGAGGATTGCCAGAGTGAAAACTGGAGAATTTCATCAGGTGTTGCTGCGTCCTGTTTGTGTAACAAGCAACACCTGATGAAATGCTCTCTTTTACACAACAGGAGCCCTCTCCAGTTTTCAATCTGGCAACCCTAAACAGAATCAGAAAGTCTACTTGGCCCTTATTGTGTTAGCATGTTTTAAATTCTATAGAACATGTTAAAATAAATAATGTTAATAAGTAAAGCTGTAATTTTAATCTGGATCCACAGGTTGTTTATTACAAAGGGTGATCACACACACACACACACAAAGGAAATGCAAAATCATGTCCAGGTAGTGACAATTCCACACAGAAAGTCACATCTGTAATCTGCTTCTGACACAACTGGCTACTTTTAATGCAAGATGTGGATGGGGCATTGTGTAACAGAAATCTTCAAAACAAAGGTTATTGTTGATTGTTACCCCTCTTTCTCTTTTTAGTTCTGGGGAGGCGAAAATTATGTTATTAATTTTTTTTATTATTTTTTTTATTTGTGTGATAGTTGATAAGGCTGTCACCTCATTAAGGGAGAAAGTTCTTTTTCTTTTCTTAATATATTAATGTATTCAGTTTATTGTATTGTAATAGATATCGTACTTGTGGTTTACTCTTGTTGTTTTCCTGTTTTTGCTGTGTTTGTTTAGAAGTTTTATAAAGATTATCATTCTTTTCCTTTTCTTGTTTATCTATTGTATGTTTTTATAATGTTAATAATAAAAAGAATTTAAAAAAAGGAAGAAACCTTCAAAAGCTTGTTATATCTGCATGCTTAAACAATGATAGAGAAAAGGTATAATGAGACCACTTTTAAATCATGTTTTCTAACCAGTTCTCCATGGGAAATGTGGGTGTAGTTTGCTGTTTTTGAAACACATATTCAATTACAATTGCAAAAGTTTTATTTTTCAGAAGAGGTTGTCGCTCCCCCTTCCAGAACTCCCCCAGATTTTTAGTGAAAGAGCCAAACCCCTTAAAAATGATTTAGATGGTAGCAATGCATTTTTTGGCTAGAGGGAACAGCCCATGCACTTATGTCAAGGAAGTCTGGTCCCTGTGGGTTCTACTTTCAAGGCCTAACCTGGCTGCCTAAAAGGAAACTTGACTTCCAGATGTCATAGAAACTTCTTCAGCCAAATTTCCAAAGCAAGAAAGCCTCCATTTTATTGAAGAATGATCTCCTATGTGTGAGCAGGAAAAACAAGCTGATTCTGCTCTGGGCAAGTGATCAAGCAAGAGCATAAAGCCCTGTATATACTGTGGGGTTGCGCTTTCTGTGCAGCGAACATGCTACAAACTGCAGCCTGATCATTCCAATAAGGGTGCATGCAAAGGAACATTCCTGGCTCTTCTAACAATGTGGAATTCCTTGCCTTGGCTTTCTTACAATCCATATGGGCTGCTGCAGATCAAAGAAAGAAAATGCCACATGCACAGCTGAAGGAGTGTAAAGGCTGGGAAGGTTGCTTTGGCTTTGTGTGTGTAGCTTAGCATGAATTAGGAAGTTATAGTAAATGAAAAAGAGGTCCAATTGTCATACAAGTATTTTTCCCCCAAATATTTAAAAAAAGAAACAGACCAAAAGTTATTAACTTCATCATATCTTCCACTGGGAATACAAAGGTTCAGTCTCAAAGGAAGACTCATCTAATTGCTTTTGATCCACTGTCTGGCATGCCAAGCACCTGGTGGGGCAGGCTCCCATGTGCACAGCAAAGCTTTTAAAAAACTCACATACATAAAACAAGCAGAAAATGTGGCTGGAATTAGTGCCCACGCATATGAGATGTGTGCTTGGCTTAGCTTTTTGCAGCAAGTCATTTCTGCTGCTTCCTATTATTCTTAACTGGCTTGTGGGATTCATTCCGTCTCTTTTGCAGCCTCTCTCCTGGGATGGTGACTTGTCAGTTTGTACCAAAGAAGCAACAGAAACTGCACCAAGCACCTAAAGCAAGTTCTTGAATGTGAACTTCCAATCATTGCAACATGACTGTATTCCTGTGTGGCTGGACACAAATCATTCCCCATTGCCTGCCATTCTACTTTTTTCCAGATCCTTCATTACTGAGAAAAGGGACATAGTGCCTGATAATTGAAGCACCAGACATTCACTCTCCTTCCAGATCTTGGTAGATGTTTTAAACATCAGGCTCTGCCTTGGAATTTTCACAGCCCTTCATGCTGGTTTTGAGCATCTAGCTTAGTTCTTTCGTCCTGTGCTATCACAGAATCAGAGAGAGGGCACCAGTTTCTTCAAAAGCTCCAGGGTTTTCTTTGTTTTGGTTTCATTAAATTAACATTTCTTTAAATGTTAATTTAATATGCTTTTGACAACAATTCATTTCAGAGCAGCTCACAATGTTTTGAGACCTCTAAAACAACCAGGGCCAATAAAACAGAGATAAAGGCTATTTCCACACGGGCTTAAAGAAACGGTGCAGAGCGTCCTCCAGGGAGGACATCTGCACCTGGGAGCGGAGTGGGTCGGACCTACTTACTGTAGTTCTGCACCTCAGCCCGCTCCCGAACGACCTGAAGTGGTCGTCCAGTGTGCTGTTGAAAGACCGCTTGAAACAGGTCTTTCAAAAGCACAGAGCACACCACTCCGTTCCCGCGCTCCGGTGCAGATTTGCAGGCTCGCTCCAGTGCGAGCCTGCGATCTGCTAGGGGCGGGCTTTAGGCTGGCAAGCTTCAGCAGTTGGTGGAGAGCCTCGACCAACCAGAAGCCGCCATTTTCGTCCCGGGAGCAGAGTGGAGCGGCGGCCACGCACTGCTCCAGACCAGCCTGGACCCAAGCGTGGAGCCAAGAAGTCCAGTAAGTACCGGCATGGGGCGATTCCCTCACCCCGTGCGGAAATGGCCAAAAACTCACAGACATAGGCCATTTCCACACAGGGTTTTTAAAATGGTACAGAGCATCCTCCAGGGAGGACGTCTGCACCTGGGAGCAGACTGGGTCAGACCTACTTAACGTAGATTCGCACCACAGCCCGCTCCGGAACGACCCCAAGTGGTCGTCCAGTGTGCTTTTGAAAAACCTGTTTCTTGAGGTTTTTCAAAAGCACGGAGCGTGCCAGTGCGAGCCTGCTCCCTTATACAGATTCGTAGGCTTGCATTGGTGCAAGCCTGCGATCTGCCGGGGGTGGGCTTTAGGCTGGCGAGCTTCAGCGGTTGGTCGAGACCCTCGGTGAACCAGAAGCCGCCATTTTGTCCCTGGAGCAGTGTGGAGCGGTGGCCACGCGCTGCTCCGGAGCAGTGTGGACCGGACTGGGAAGCCCAAAAGTCCAGTGAGTAGCGTCACGGGGCGATTCCCTCGCCCCGTGTGGAAATGGCCATAGATTAATTGGGGGTGTTTCTAATTTCCCAAATCCAGTACTGTGCTGATTCTGACAGTGTGTAAGAAAGATAGCAGAGGGTGCCTGTCCTAGTGACACCCATCATTGACAAATGCCCCCCCACCTAGCACTCATCACTTGTTATTTTTGCTATTTATGAAATTCAAATTATTGCTATTAATTAAGAACCGGCATTCTTAACACTCTCCCTTGGACAAACAGGACACTCTTTATGCAAGAGGATAAATGGACACAAATCAGACATTAGAAGTCCAAAAACCACTTGCAGAACATTTCAGATTCCTTGGACATAGAGTATGAGTTTTAAAGGTCATAGTCCTTGAACAAGGAAATTACAAAGGAAGACCAGAAAGAAGAGCATCTGAATTGAATTATTGAATTGAATTGAATTTACAAATTCCAATCCATTAGCAGAGGTACAAACAAAGACAATGGCTTCATGGCATACTACATATTAATACAAGAGTCTTCACTACTGCACATATAACAAAAGAAATCCCCTCAGAGAAGGTTTTGAACCCAAGGAAACTGACTTTTGGTAAACAGTATTGCTTTTGCACATCAACACTGACTGCTGTAAAGATCTCAAATACCTGTATCACCTTACGCAGCCCTTTGAAAATGTAGGGCAAGGGAAATGGTTTGCATCTTTCTGGATGCTGTTACTTTACACCCATTCCCTCAACTGTGTAAATATGCTTTATATCCTAGGGCCTGATATCACTCTGTACTGTATCTGAAGAAGTGGATCTGTACCCACAAAAGCCCATACTGAAATAAAAGCCAGTTAGTCTTAAAGGTGCTGCTACATGTGTTTTCTTTACCCCTTCCTCCCCCTCCCTTCCTCCTTTTTATGCTGCAAGAGACATCTGGTATCAGATGTTGGTAGTGGACAGGATGAGAATGAACTGAATCCAGACAAGACAGAAGTATTTTGGTTCACTGAAAAGGAATATAGTTTCAACTAGTGTTGCATGAAGTTACGTTCCCCTTGAAGATTCAGGTGAACTTGAGTACACCCCTGTTTGGGTATATCTCAGCATTCAACTCTAAACCTGGATGCCCAGGTTTCAGTGGTGAACAGGAGCATGTTTGCATATTTGAGGCTAGTGTACCAACTGTGCATGTTTCTGGAAGTCTTAGATCTGGCCTTCATTACACCTCTTTTGAATTACTGTAACATGCTGAATGTGGCCGTGCTTTTCAAAAGTATTCAGCAACTTCATTTGGTCCAGAACCATGAGACCAGACTGTTCCCTGAGGGCCAGTTAGTGGGAGCATGTGAATTCCTCATTACAACAGCTTCACTCGCAACCAGTCTGCTTTTGACCACAATTCAAAATACTGGCCATCATCACTTATAAAGAGCTGTAGAATTTGGGACTATGTTATTTGTAAGACTGTGTTCTCCTTTATGAGTCTGCTTCTTCAGATGCAGTGCTTTTCTTAGTCCCATTGGAGGGACAATTTGGGGGGAAGCCAAAGGAGGCCTTTTTGGAGACCACTGTGAAGCCATGAAGCTCTGAGCTAAAGAAAGAAAGCTGGCTCCCCCTCTGTTGTCATTCTGCCAGCAAGCAAAGACTGTTTTATTCCCCAGGCATTTGGCACTGAAGCTGGGGTATAGCTGAAAGGAGAGGTGTTGTTTCTTTGTATTAATGTGTTTTTAACCTCTCTTTATGGTTTAGTTGTTATTTTTTTTTATTTGAATTTCACTGTTGTTAGCAGTTTTGAGTGCCTTTTTTGGCAGAAAGACAGGAGATAAATTTAACAAATAAAATAAACAAAAGAAATAAGCATTGCCGTTTTATAGATTTTGTTTGGCTTGCTGTTTGGAGCATCTTCACTCCTTTGAACGTCTCTCCAAACGAAAACAGCATCAGGAAGATACAAAGCAAAGTTAGGAGGAGGAAGAGGAGGGGAATGAAGAGAAGTTGTTTCTTAGCTTTCCATTTTCCACTCAAGAAAATGCATGTCTATGACCAAGAGCTTTCATTAAGAGACAGGACATGCAATTCTGGCTAGGCATTACTATACCCCATCTCCTTCCTCATCTCTGTTAAAACCCACCTGTCTCATGCTGGCCTCCCCTAACATAGCCATTTGGTGGCCAGTGGAGAGCAGGAGCTGGAGAGAGGACATCTGACTATCTCCATGTAGTTGGATTGTTGTTTGTTGTTGTATGTCTGCAAGTCATTTCCAACTTATGGTAACCCTGAGATGAACTTATCCCATGTTTTTTTTTTGGCTGATTCAAACCCTGGTTTCCTGAGTTGTAGTCCAATGCTCAGACCATTACAGTTGGGGATCCTTTAGCAAGGGGGATGTTGAATTCTTCCCTCTGCAGTGACCAAAAAAGACATATGCCAGTATTTCATGTATGATACGAACAGGATGCTTGACTATTTCTTTTTACCCCTTGCAGGAAGAAAAACAGCTTTGAGAAAGGGGAAGTGGTTTTGCTTAGTTTGCTTAGTCCAAGGGGAAAAGATTAAGCATACTGACTGATATTCTCCTGTTTATATCTAAAGATCTCAGAGTTGCATAAAATAAAATCAGTCTAAACAATTTAAAACAACTTGAAACAGCAACAGTAACTCACATATGATTGTACATACATACCCACACCCCATTTGTTTGTTCTGTCTCCCAAGAGTGCCTATATAAGTTGGAAAAATGTCTCTGAGGAGAGAGCAGAAAATGAGCTGTGTTTGGGGGGGGGGGGTCATCCTTGACTCTGACTATTTTTTTAAGGCTTGTGAGGGAGGTGTTCTGTTTGGTTTTGGCCATGTGCTCTCCCTGATCTCATGGTCTAAGAGGGAGGGGCTTCTGCTTAGTCACTGACTTGCTTGGGGTGGAGCTAGCAGCCACTAGCTCTATATAACCGCTGGCTCAGTCTTTTGAGCTCAGTCTCTGAGAGCCAACTATATCAATAAGTGTTATTGCAGTCTGAAAAGGGTGAAAAAAATTACTGTAGGAAGAAGGATCTATCATTGTCTGCTGCAATGTATGTCAGTGCTTGTCTTCTTGTCAGTAAGCCTCACTGACTACACTTGCAGCAAGTGCAAAGTGGTGGCTCTCCTGGAAGAGAAGGACAACACACTGCAGTTACATGTTGAGACTCTTCAACACATCAGAGAACATGAAGACTTCCTGGATAAAACAGAAGGGGAATTGATCCTACAGAACCAACAGGAAGAAACTGCCAGTGAAAATGAAGAGGGCTTTAGCACTGAGGGAGCGCCCTGGAGTACAGTCACCTTCAGGAGCAGAACATGCACAAGGGATCTGGGACCGTGCCAACTAAGTAATTGCTTCCTACATTTTCCTGAGGGTAACGGTGGTGAAGAAACACAAGCAAGAGACCAGCAGCAAGAGACACTGGATGCCAGGGAAGGAGTCAACCTAACTACCAACTGCAGCAAGAAGGAAAGAAAGGTGCTGGTGGCAGCGGATTCATTGCTCAGGGATATAGAGGGAACTGTGTGCCAGCCAACCAAAATGAATCAGGAAGTCTGCTGTCTTCCTGGCTTGCATATCTGGGATGTCACCAACAAATTGACAAAGCTCATCAAAAACACAGAGCAGTACCCCTTTCTTCTGATTTACATGAGCACTGACATTGCAAAGAAACTTTGGGTCAGATCACCTTGGAATATAAAGCCCAGGGCAGAAAAGTGAGACGTTTAGAGGCACAGGTGGTATTCTCACCAATTCTACGAGGGAAAGACAGAGGACCAAACAGGGACAGGAAGACACTGCAGATGAACAACTGGCTATGCAGATGGTGTCAACAGAAGAGGTATGGCTTCTGGGACCATTGTCTTCACTTTCTAGATGAATGAATACTGGCTACAGATGGACTATACCTTACCAAAACTGGGAAGAATGTCTTTGGCAAAAGCAAGGTGAATCTGATCAAGAAAGCTTTAAACTAAATCCTTGGAGGGTTGGAGATGAGAAGCATCTGCCCAAAAGCAATTCTAAACACAAGGATGTGAATTCTAGAAGAGAAGCTGAGGGAGAGAATGGGAGCCTTAGTAAAACTGACAGTAGAACAAAAGATGACAAGCAATGCTTTAGATGTCTGTATACCAAGGCACAGAGTTTGGGAAACAAACAAAAATCAGCTTGAAGTCCTAGTGCAGGAAAGTAAACATGATTTTATATTTATAACAGAGACTTGGTAGAATGATTCTCATGTTTGGAATATAACAACTGAGGATATAATCTGTTTGAAAAGAATAGATAGGGAAGAAAAGGAAGTAGCAGCACATGTCAAAGACAAATTCACTTGTACAGAAATCCATGTAACTGATCGAACTGGACCAGTGAAGAGCATGTGGATAAAAATAAATGGAGAAAGAAATAAAAACAACATTGTGGTACTATAGGCCATCAAACCGAGATGAGGTGGTAAATGATGCTTTTCTGAAATAAATCTCAGAAATCTCCAAGAAGCAGGAACCGATAGTTCTGGGAGGCTTCAATTATCCTGATATCTGCTGGGAGAGTAGCTCTGTTAAGCACAGGCTCTCCAACAAATTCCTGATCTGCCTTGCAGATAATTTTCTCTTTCAAAAGGTGGAGGAAGGAACAGGAGATCAGCAGTCCTGGACTTGATCTTAACCAACAAGGAGAAATTGGCCACTGAAATCAAAGCAATTGGTACTTTAGTGGGAAGTGACCATGTAATGCTAGAATTCATGATTGTGGAACAGGCCAAATAACAGTACAAACACAAACCTTGGATTTCAGGAAATCTGATTTTATCAAGCTCAGGGAAATACTGGGCAGAATTTCATGTCTAGAAATGCTAAAGGCACTCGGCATGGGTGGGATTTCATGAAGAAGAAACTGCTAAAGCACAATCACAAACAATTCCATGGAAGAAGAAAAATGGGAACCATCTGAAAAAAACAATGTGGCTTCACAGTAAACCCAAGGCAGAAGTGAAAAGGAAAAAAGAGAATGTGTAAAGAATGGAAGGAAGGACAAACCACTGAGGAAGAATACAGATTTGTAGCCCAAGATTGCAGGAAAAGTATAAGGAAAGCTAAAGCTCAAAATGAGCTGAGAGTGGCTGGGCAAGTGAGGAGCAGCAAAAACATGGGGGGTTTTTTCCAATTATGTTTGAAGGTAGAGAGTGACAAAGAAAATGGTGGGACACTGCTCAGCAAAGATGGTAAAATACTACTTGATCACAATGAAATGGCAGAACTGCTCAATATCTGTTTTGCTTCAGTTTTTTTTTTCTAGAAAGATAATTGTGTGTTTCCATGAAGCAGCAGAGACTTTAGTATGGAATCTGGGTTGTAAATCAAGATTGATGTGGATACTCAGAAATCATCCAGTTAACCTAAATGAGTTCAAGTCTATAGGATCAGATGAAGTGCATCCCAGGGTATTGAAGGAACTTACTAACAGACTCACAGAACTACTTGCCATCATTTCTGAGAAATCCTGTGGAACAGGTGAGCTGCCAGAGGACTGGAGATGAGCAAATATTGTCCCTCTCTTCAAAAAAGGCAAAAAAAGAAGATCCAGGAAACTACAGACCAGTCACCCTGACTTCAACCTGACCAGGAAATATATTAGAAAGGATTATACTGGACTCTGGATCTAAGTATCTTGATGACAATGCAGTGATTAGTAGGAGCCAGCATGGGTTTGTCAAGAACAAATCCTGCCAAAATAAACTTATATCTTTTTTTGATCAGGTGTCTAGTTTAGTAGATGGTAGGAATGTTGTGGATGTCATTTATCTGGATTTCAGCAAAGCACTAGATGAAGTCCCCAATGATATTTTGTGCAGCAAACTGACTAAAAATGGAATAGATGGAAACACCATCAGATGGATCAATAATTGGATGGAAAACCACACTGAAAGAGTTGACATCAGTGGCTATGCTTCAGATTGGGAAGACGTCTCAAGCAGAATGGTGCAGAGTTATGTCTTCGGACCAACACTCTTATCACTTTTTATCGGTGATTTAGATGATGGGGTGGAGGAAATCCTTATCCCAGATGATACAAAACTGGAAGTAGTAGGTAACACATTGGAAGACAGGAATAGAATTCAAAAGGAACTGGATAAACTGGAAAACTGGGCAGAAATTAATAAAATGAACTTCAACAGAAACAAATGCAAAAATTCTACATTTAGGTCACAAAAACCAAATACACAGGTATAGGATAGGATTGTTGTTAATCTTAAATTGAACATGAGCCAGCAGTGTGATTTTGCAGGAAAGAAGGCAAATACTATCTTAACCTCCATTAATAGAACCATAGTTTTCCAGTCATGGAAAGTAATATTTTCCCTATATTCTGCACTGGTCATCTGGAGTACTGTGTTCAGTTCTGGGCCTTTCAGTTTAAGAAGGATATAGACAAGTTGGAGCAGGTTCAGAGAAGGACAACAAGGATGATAAGTGGTATGAAGAACAAAACATATGAGGAAAGGTTAAAGGAGGTGGGCATATTCAACATGGTGAAGAGAAGACTGAGGGATGACATGAGCACACTCTTTAAATACCTCAAGGGCTGCCACAAAGGGGAGGTTGCAGGCTTACTCTCTGATGCTTCAGAGGGTAGAACAGGAGGGTAGATGTCTATTGAGCATTATTAGAAGGAACTTCTTGACAGTGAGAGCAGTTCAGCAATGGAACCAACTGCCTAGAGAAGTGGTGGGGTCTACTTGTCTGGATGTCTTCAGAAAGAGGCTGGACAGCTACGCGCTGAGGATGGTCTAACTGGAGATCCTACACTGAGTAAGGCATTGGACCTGATGGCCCATGGGGCCCCTTCCAACTGTAAGAGTCTATGATTCTATGAAATACATTTGGACACTCTGTATCATGTCTAGTCTGGGCCTAAAATTTAATGAGATGGTTTTCAGGTTAAAAGTGTATATATATGTTGTTGAATAATCCTGAATAATGATGAAATTATCACAAACAATTGCTTATTTCCCTCAATAGAGGACTTGTCCTCCAATAAATTTCCACAAGGCAGATTGTTTTCCACCTGTTTCTTACTTATGGTTAGCCAGCAATTGCATGGAACACCTAAAGGATTTTTTTTAAAAAAAAATATATATATAGGCTAGAATCCTAACGTGCAGTTATGAATGTGTAAGTACCAGTTATGGAGCTACACAGTGACTGCCAGCCCAATCTTCTGACTCCCCACTTTCTGGACAGAAGCCACTGCGATCAATGGGGGTCTGTTCCTCTGTTGCTCAGTGTTACCCTGTGTACTGGGGGTCCTGGGAGGGACACCAAAATGTGCTCAACTAAAGGTGGGAAAAGTCAGCTCAGAGCACTGCTTAGCGTTACGAGAGGCAGGGCAACTTAGCTAGATCTTGAACCCTATGTCTACGGGGTCAGGTCGAGTCAAGGAGCACACAGAAGTTGAAGCAATAACTGATGTTTTATTACAAACACAAGCAAAACAGTGTATGCGACACACTCACACAAGATAACTAAAGAAATAAAGGTTTGAGTGGTATAGAGGGATTTTTAGAGGAGTTGCTGGTTTGGGTGATACTTCACCTGTCCTGAAGCCCAGAAAAATAGAGAGCGGGGCTGGGGTGCGATGTAGCTCAGCAGGTGGAGCTGAGGGGAGGCTCGCCAAGCAAAGCGGCAGCAAGGCGGGATGAAACTCGGGAGCGATCCGAGGAAGGTCTCAGAATCAAGGGTTTTTATAAGGAGAATGTGACTGCAGGCTATGCCGTACTTGGGGGAAAACAATAGATTTGGAGTTGGAGACAAAGCCTCCGAAAGGTCAGATTCTGAATGATTGAGTTATCGCAGAGGTTCTCAATAGAGTAGCCAGTATGCAAACGTAGAGTACTTGGGTATTGCATAGTTTACCCATCAAGCTGCCAGAGTGGGGCAGAGGATCTTTTGTAGGTTGCGTGCATACCTAATTAGAGTACTTGCCTGGAGGTCTCCTAAAGTGGCGAGTCGACTATTTTCTGGCCTGCCTGTATTGTCTAGGAATATTACGGCGATAATCGGCCGAGCCTGTATGCGTGCTTGTCCGGGGGCCTCGCAAGCACGTGGGAGGGAATAGATAAGTGAAGCCGAATTATGATATCAAAAGGATATCTTTTAATATCCCCAAAGCTCAGACTAGCCAGGGCAGTAACATCAGGAAGCAACTGACTGATAATCCCATCCCCTCCCATGAGTGATCTCTGTTGTGACAGAAGCAGGAGCCCTGTCTCAAGTCCCCCTCGCACCAGAGACTGCTCGCACAAGAAGAATGGGTGAGAATGTCAGTCAGCTCCTTCCCAAACAATAGGGGAAAGGAACTGTATTGATCTCAATGGTTGCTGCCCAGTAAGCAGGGCCTGGGGAACCCTCACAGTCCCTATATGTCCCCTAAACTAGGGAATGTGTTATAAATGTGTAACTCCAGATTATGCATTTGTAACTCTCCAGCAAAATTCTGGCTATAATCTTTATTATTTGTTCTTTAAATTACTGCATATAGTACTTCAAGCTCTTATCTGTCTACCACAGATGTTTAATAATATATTTTAGCAGTCAACAGAGAAATCTCCTAAAGCGTCACTCAGTATTACCTTTTTTTTCTTCCCCTTTTCAGAAGACTGCAGGTCAGTCTAAGGTTATGTGTAGTAGTGGAAAAATATCTGGCTGGCACATTCCATGGAATGTATTTGCAATGTCTTTGTAAATCTCTGGAAACCTGAAGCCTACAGATTTTATAGAAAGGTAGGAGCTTTTGCCAGCATCTGGAACTGAAGACAGCTCAGTGGAAATATCTCCATTCTGAAAAACCTGTGAAAGTGTTATTATCTGATTAGATTCTGTGGCAATATGCTGCCATCTAGTGCACAAGAAAGAGAAAATCAGGAAAGAGAAGCAGCAAGGAATCTAGTAAGGGAGATCTTTTTGGCATACAAACAGCCTCCAACTCTCAAATGGCTACACACAGCAAGATACATGACACGGCTGGTAATATGGGGACAGGACCCTGCCACAAACCCAAATGCCAACCCTGTCCCCACCTCTACTCTGTGAGCAATATTACAGGGGCCAATAACATCACCCACATCACAGAAGTGCATTTACTTGCTCTTCCTCCAATGTGATACATGCCATCCTATGCCAGCAATGCCCCCCTACGCTCTACATTGAGTGAATATGACAGTCTCTGTGCAAGAAGATTAATGGACACAAATCTCACATTAGACATAGCAATATCCCAAAATCAGTTGCAGAACATTTTAACCGTCCTGCACATACAGTATAGAAATCACAGCTCACAGACTTTGACACAGAAAAAATTATAAAGGAAAACAAACATCTGAATGGAATTATATTCACAAATTCTAATAAATTAGCAGAGGTATGGCTTCATGGCACACTACATATGTAGTGACTTCATTGCATGCCACATATATTAATACAAGAATCCTCACTACTGCACATATCATAGAATCATAGAGTTGGAAGAGACAACAGGAGGCATCAAGTCCAACCCCCTCCCTGCCATGCAGAAATACACCATCAAAGCATTCCCAACAGATGGCCCTCCAGCCTCTGTTTAAAAACCTTGAAAGACAGAGATTCCACCACACTCTGAGGCCCTTTCCGCATCCTACCTCTTCTCAGCGCTGGAGTTCAGTGCTTGCAGTGAGCAGCCTCTTGTGAGAGGCCCTCGCGTCCAGGTTTCTTCAGCTCCGCACAAGCTTCCTTCTCGCACAAAAGCCCCGCCTCTTCCTTTCACAGTGCAGCCTGGGACCTTCCCAGGCTGCACTGAGACAGGAAGTGCAACCAGCCTGGCTCCCGAGGTTCCGCATGCAAGGTAAGTGCGCGCGGGACCTGAGAGCAATGTGCAACCACGCACCATTTTTGGCTTAAAGCTGAAAATGAAACAGTGCATGAGTGGTGCCTGGCAGGCCCTGGAGCATCGTGCAAATGTGAGTGCATCATGTGGACTGCTCCTCACATTTGCACGATGCTCGAGGGGCCCTTTCGCATGGAAAATACCGTGTGAAAAGGGCCTGAGGTAGGACATTCCACTGTCAAACTGCTTTTACCATCATTTAACAAAAGGAATCATCTCAGAGAGTCTTGAACCCAGAGAAACTGACTTTTGGTAAGCAGATATATTGCTTTCACACATCAACACTATTTGACCATTGTAAAGATCTGAAAGACTTGTATCACCTCACCCAGCTCTTTGAAAATTTAGGGCAATGAACATGGTTTCTATCTTTCTGGATCCTATTACATTCTATCCCACTTCCACAAGTGTATAAATGTGCTTTATATCTGATGCCTTGATATCACTCTGTACTGCATCTGAAGAAATGGGTTTATACCCACAAAAGTACTAATATAAGAAACAGTTAATCTTAAAGGTGCTGCCACATTCCCTCTTTTTTTCCCATCTTCCTCCTTTCTTAGCTGCAAGAGACTGACACAGCTACTTCTCTGAAAGCAAAGAGTCACGTTAAGGACTATAACAAGTGTTATTTGGCATACCTTTTTGTGGACTGCAGCCCATTCCATCTTTACCTCACTTCCTGATGAAATGGGCTACAGTCCATGAAAACCTATGCCAAACAAAACTTCTTAGTTTTTAAGGTGCTACAAAACCATAAAACTGTGTTATTTTTGCTGCAATAGGCTAATACATCTTACCTGCTGGAAATTTAAGAAAGAGGAAGGCAGTTATAGCCTTCTATTTTTCACACAGATACACCAGCCTTACAAGCAGTGTGAAATCCCTCTAGATTGGCCTGTGCATGTTCAGCTTCCATTTAGAGGAAAGTTCACACTAGATGTTTTTGATGTCTTTATAATAACTCGTATATTTACACGTATGTGGAATTCCCAGAAACTCCACCCTAGCACACTCAGTGTTAAGGGATTATGCAAGTTGTCATCCTAAACTTCTGGAGAGCAAAAGGTTTCCTAATCCTGGTATAAAAGTTACAATAGTACAAATCTTCCGTATTCGTATTTTGTGACATGTCAAAGGTGGGTAGAAACTTACCCACACAGAAAATGTTGGGCCATCAAAGAGACCAAGGTGCTAACTAAGCTACTCCAGAAAACAAAAAACAGATCCTTACATAACAGCAGCCCTTTATAGGCCCTACCAGTGAAACATGAAAAATCTAGCGGTATTCAAGCTACAATGTTTATTTCTTTCTGCTATTGCTAACTATCATAGATGTAAAATTTTTAATGCTTCGTGGAGATATTCTCCAAACATTTTCTCCTGTGCTTGCTGTTATAAATTATGCTGGTCAAGGTTCCTCACCCAGCCCCATCCATATATGGGCATATATTTGCAAGGATCTAGTGGGCTGAAACTGATTGCATCAAGAATTCTGAAAATAAACCTAAAGATTTCAAATAGCCTAGATCCTAATTTGAAAGAGCAAGTAGTAACTTTTTCTTCTCCAGCTTAGGTCTCTTGATCTATTTTTTTTCCTTGTAGGACACTCAGGTTAGTTCTCTCTCTAAATTGATGGTTGCATCGCTCTCCCATTTTTCAATATCCATCTCTTCTGTGAAATTGGTGGCTCAGCCACCTAAGGTCAAACCAAAAATCATTTCCTGACATTGTCTTTTTTGTTTAAGAATGAAAAAGTGCTATGGGTGAAAGGGGGTGGATTGGAGCTGTAGCACTTGGGGGGGCATGAAGACCTTCCCCACAAGATTTACCCCAATTTAAGAGTGCACCACCACTAAGCTGCTATTCGCCACAAACTGGAAAGAAGAATGGAATGTACGTATATGCTTTCTTCTGCTTCATTGCTAATAGTGGCTTTTGGATGAGGTAAAAAAGGCCTAAATACCCTTCTGATCTTGGAAGCTAAGCAGGGTCAGCTCTGGTTATTACTTGGATGTGAGACTGCCTATGAATACCAGGTACCGTAGGCTATATTCCAGAGGAAAGAACTGGCAAAACCTCCTTTGAGTATTCTTTGCCTAAGAAAGCCCTATGAAATTCATGGGGTCCCCATAAGTTGACAGATGACTTGAGGACACATACATACACACACAAAAATAATAATTGGAGTGGGGAGGGTTAATTCACTGCCCCTAAATACCATGGTCCATCTTGCTCTCAATGCCTTTAAAAAGTCACAGTGGGAGATCCTGCCATGGAAATTCACACCACTTCTAGACTGAGCCTCAGTCTAGAAGCAGAGGCTGGATGGCCATCTGTCGGGAGTGCTTTGAGGGTATTCCTGCATGGCAGGGGGTTGGACTGGATGGCCCATGTGGTCTCTTCCAACTCTACATTTCTATGTTTCAGTCCTCATCCCTTAAAAATATGGTCATTTCCGTATAGCGTGGCTGTCCCACACTGGGGACACAATGGCAGCGGTCCATGGGTTTTGCTTTTGCATGACATCATTGCAGTCTCACAGCCAGCATGTCCCCACACATTGCAATCATGGGATATTCACTTAATGGAAAAAATCTGTTAAGCACCCACAATTGCATGATGCTCCCATCACCCCTGGCCATGCAGAAGAGGCAGAAGTATGATCATGTTCTTCCTTCCCCACTGCAGCATGGAAGAAGGCTGGTTGCAGTGCAGAAGGAAGGAGCGTGTCCCTTGCCCTCTCTTCTTCAGACAGCCAGCTGGGTGCAGACGGGAGCATTGAGGACACTCCCATCCTGGCAGAGGTGCTGCTGGGATTGTGACAGGACAAAGCAGGAGAGCATCATTGTGTGGAAATGGTGTAAGTCTAAGTATCTACATGAAAATTATTGCATATTCTTCTTCTATTACCTTCTCCTTCCTGCTGTTTTCACTCCCTGTCCACCTATTGAAATGTAGATTTTTCAATAAGCAATGAAGAATTCCTAGACAAGCATTGTTGAAATACAGAAGGCCTCAACTTTACTGGTTAGAACTGAAAGGGACTGGTGTTGCACAGGGCAAGGATCCAGAAATCAGAAGATCCTTCTGCCAACCAATGGAAACCCCAGACCAATCAGCTCAGTTGCTGGAGAGGACATGGGATGACAGAAATGGGTGAAAAATGAGAATGGTTTCTCGGTCACCTGGAAATGAGGTAGCCCAAAGACTCTGAGCTGAATGTGTCACTCAATGCCTTACTCCAAAGTCCTTCAATGAGACTCTGGAACTGGGGATGAAATGAACACACAAGTCCCTTCACCTCTGGGGGGGAAAAAAAACCTGGATCCAGGCAATGCCAAAACTGCTTACAACTGTAACGCAGGAAGCAATATGATACAGAAGTCTATAGTCTCCAGTACTCTAGGTATAACCTGCAGAAGTCTACAGTACTCTAAATACAATCTGCATGCAGAGAGGCAAGAGGGGAAAGAGATCTCTGTGTGAATATGAGCTGTGCCCCCAAGGAAACCCTTTCAAGCTCTCCAGGAAAAAAAAATGGGGGATTTTTTTGCCCACGACTATCCAGGTGAGCCAATTCTCCACCTCTGGGTAGGTAAAGCAAGCATATGATTAGCTGGCAACTCCAGAATCTTTGGGAATTCTACCAAGACTATGCAGGTCATTAGGTATAAGAAGGGCTTCTGCATAGTCAGCACCCCTTTATAGGAAAGAAACTGAATCCCAAGCCAAGCTAATATATACTTCCACTTTTCTAACAAATGCAACAATTTAAAAAATTTCTCTCTGAACCAGGTTAGCTGAAACTTTTGGCGGGGCGGACACCAAGAGTGGATTTGCATGAAAGAGGACTTATAAGCTTGCTTATGGTGTTGATCACAAATTTTCTAGCTGAGCATGTGCCCACAAGCACCCTGTTTCTTAATTTTTAGTATACATCTGCCCATCTGAACTGTTATTTTGCACCTGGCTCCTGTTCATGATCTTGAGGTTTTTTTTAAGTAGATTGCAGAGGTCTGAACCTTAGCTGACTGCACTTTCAAACCAGTACTTGCCCCCAACTAATTGTACTTCATTGCTGGAGGAAAAAAGAGTGAAGGCGATTTGGACAGCAATAAGGCAATTCGATAGATAAACAAACTAGCTGTGTTTCAGTTCTAGAATTTTTTAAAAATGGAGTAATGGCTGAAGGCATCAATGAGTAATTCTTTGGCTGCCTCTGGGCTATCTGTGGTGCCTAGCTTTTAAAACTGCATTTGTTTACTTCTATTATCTTCAGTACTAACATACTTCCATATCTTTATTGCTCAAACAAAGGTTGTCACAATATTTTTAACAAATTACATTTAGCTTTCCAAGGTTAGCTTCTATGAATGAGTCATTTGCAGCCAATGTGGTAACAGTGAGAGGAACTGAAGCCCAAACATAGCATGATATAATATTCTCTTCTTCTATGAACATCCATCTGAGCTTAGGTGCTGTTCGAATATTTCATTAATTGTATGTTTATTCTCCAGATTATTTTTTAAAAAGAATTATCTCAGGTCCATCAGGCCATAAGTGCCACTTCTTATATGAGTCACTTGCTCAAGAGAATAGTTCCCATGGTAACCTATAGATGAGATGGTAACGCTAAGCATTATGAGCAGCAGCGATGTCTACATTGTTCATGCTGTTAGTTCAGGTTGCCAGTTTTCCAGCCAGTATTATAACCCTAACAACAAGAACTGATATTTACACTGAGGGGTCTCCCAGCACACCAAGGCGATTTCCACACTACATTGTTACCGTGCTATTATTCACTTTCAACATCCTGTGGAATCCTGGGCTTTGCAGTTCAGGGAGGGGCATTTAGAAGTCTCAACTAGAGAGCTCTTTGGCCTCGGTAAACTACAAACCCCGGGATTCCACAGGATGTTGAAAATGGAATAATAGCATTCTAACAGTCTAGTGTGGAAGTGGCTCAAGTCTTATTACATATATCCCACTTGGATCCTCATCACAATCATCACTACAACTATTTGACATTATTGCAAGTACGATTGGGAGCCTGCAGTTACAGTGGCAGCAATGCCACTGCAGCCACCAATCCCATCCCCTTTGGTAGGCTCACATTAGGCTAGAGGCATTCTTTAGATGCGAGATAAACGACACCAGAAATATGTAATCCTAGTAAGCCAATAACATTAACCGAAACAGAAGAAGCTATAAAAGATTTGAAAATGAATAAGGCACCAGGACCAGATGGATTTACTGCATTATATTATAAAAGATTTATAAAAGAATTAATCCATCCATATTAAGCAACCTTGAAAGAAATAGAAAACTATGGGAAACCACAATCCTGGGGAGAGGCAAATATTGTATTGATACCTAAAGAAGATAAAGATAAAAGAGAAGTTAAAAACTATAGACCAATTTCTTTGATGAATATAGACTACAAAATACTGGCAACAATACAGGCAAAACGATTAAGAAATGTAATACAGGATAAGATTCATGAAGGTCAAACAGGCTTTCTACCAGGCAGATATATGAAGAATAATATAAGAACATTATTGGACGTGATTGAATATTATGATAGAAACCCAGGGAAGAAGATAGCTATCATTTTATTGGATGCAGGAAAAGCTTTTGATAATGTTTCCTGGGAATTTATGCATCGTGTCCTAAAAGAATATGGACTGGGAGAAGCTTTTTGTAAATGGATTGAAATAATTTACCAGGATCAGACAGCGAAGCAATTATAAATGGAAATATAATAAGTTTTGGTAAAAACAAGGGGGTACGGCGAGGGTGCCCTTTATCACCAATATTATTCATAGCTGTATTGGAGGTATTATTGGTTGCAGTGAATCAAGATTTACAGATACGTCGCTTGAGAATAAAGAATAAGGAAATAAAATATAAAGCTTTTGCCAATAACATGATTATATTTTTGGAGGAACCTCAAGATTCAATTCAGGTGTTGATGGACATCTTATAAAAATATGGACAAATGGCAGGATACAAGATAAACAGAGAAAAGACAATGATGATGACGTTAAATATGACAAAGAAAGAACAAGCGGACCTGGAGAGAAGATCAGGATATCAAATTACTAAGAAAGTAAAATACTTAGGTATCATAATCACAAACAAAAATCAAGAATTATTTGATAATAATTACTTAAAGATATGGAAGGAGATTAAATATGAAATGGAAAGATGGGTGCATTTTAATTTGTCTCTCTTGGGAAGGATAAATGCTTTTAAAATGTCTTTATTACCAAAGCTTATGTTTCTCTTTCAGAACTTACCAATAATAGGAAGAGAAAAGATTTTTAAAGAATAGGAAAAAGAATTATGAAAATTTATCTGCCAAGGGAAAAAACCAAGAATTAGGTTTAAAATATTACAAGATGCAAAAGAGAGAGAAGGATTTGATGTACCATCGTTAAAAACCTATTACCAAACATGCTGTTTAGATTTAATCAAAGATTGGATACATGTAGAAAATACAACATGTAAAGAACTGGAAGGAATTAATAATAGGTTTGGATGGCACGGATACTTATGTTACGACAAAATAACAGTGAATAAAGAGTTTAATAATCATTGTATTCGAAAGACATTATTGAAAGTGTGGTTACAAACAAAGCATAAATTTTATAGAGGACTTCCGATTTGGACATCACCTCAAGAAGGACATAAAATTGCCCTAACAAAACAAGGAAATTTACTAACCTATCAAGATTTGTTGAAATGGGAAGGGGATAAGCCAAGAATGCGCACAGAAGAAGAATTAAAGGCTTTGGGACATGAATTTAATTGGTTCCCATGGAGACAACTTAAAGAGAGATTTAAAATGGATCAAAAATTATATGGATTTGAAAGAAAAGAAAATGAATTAGATTTATTGATGAAGGACGACCAAAAGAAGAGAATCTCCAAATTCTATAAGCTATTGTTGTAAAGAGAAATGGAATCAGAAACTGTTAAAGATAATATGGTTAGATGGGCACAAAATATTGGACACCCAATTGAGTTGAATACATGGGTGAGGGCATGGAAAACAGACATAAAATTTACATCAAGTTTAAATTTAAGAGAAAACTTTTATAAAATGCTACATAGATGATATATGACACCTGAAAGGTTGCAGAAAATAATGAAAAATGGAAATGAAAGATGTTGGAAATGTAATGAAAAGGTGGGGTCGTTCTTTCATATGTGGTGGACCTGTAAGATAGCAAGGAAATACATGATGAAATTCAAAGAATTTACAATTTAAATTTTGAAATGAAGCCAGAATTTTATTTGTTAAATATGTCGGGACAACAAAGAGAGATAAGATGTCATCAGAAGACATTGTTATATTTGATAACTGCTGCAAGACTGACATATGCACAATACTGAAAAGAAAGGAACTATGTTGATATAAAAGAATGGAAATTAAAAGTTCTGGATATGATAGAGATAGAAAAGTTAACATTTTCATTGAACAATAAGTCTATCCAGAACTTTGAAAGGGAATGGAGAGAAGTCTTAAATTGGATAAAGATATAGTAATAAGAAAAGGAAAAGAATAAAGCAAGATTGTACATAATACAAGGCAACAATGTAATAAGGCAGTGTAAAAAAGCAGCAATGTAACAATGTAAGACACAACAATGTAAGATTACCTTTTGAAGAGAAACTATGTATGAATCGAATGTAAATAAGCAGACTCAACTGGAAAAAAAGAAAAAAAGCTTGGAAGTGGGGAAGGGGGGGTTATTTTCACTTAAAATTTTAATAAAAATATTTCTTAAAAAAAAAAAAAGAAATATGTAATCCTATGTTTTCCACATTGAAATACCTAACATCTCAAACAAGTACAAGAGATGCCAGACATTGCGTTCTAGGAAATCAAGACAGTCACTTGCACTACTTAGTAGGCTGAATACCTCTTATTTAAAATGCTTGGGATCAGAGGTGTTTTTGGATTGTGGATTTTTTCAGAATCTGGAATACCTTTATACTGTTTTTTCAATGTGGGAGCCACTCTTTCATCAGTTCTTCTCCTCTTGCTTTCTTCTTGTAGGAAACATGATAGAATTACAGAGGGTTGATTAGGACCACACATATCTGCTTGCAAAATGAGCTGGGGGGGGGGAGGTACCAGGTTGATTGAGAGACTTTGCAAGTAGCCCATGCACACATGGTCCCAAACAAGCCTCCACATTTCCCTCATGTTCTCTGCAGGCCAGGGTCTGCTTTTCAAAATTTTGGGTTTTAGAGCATTTCAGATTTTAGATTTTCAGACAAGGGATGGTCAACCTTTATGGAATTTGAAAGGTAATTATCTGTAAAATGGTGGGCAAATTATTCACAGTGGGCTGTTAGGCTTTTAAAGTAAAGCTTTTGGGATCTAGCTGATTTAATCTAAATCTGCACAGGTGCATATTTTGAAATTTTCTTAAACTGTTTAAACTAGATTTAAATTATCCAATTTTAGTGTGTCCAGTTTTTTAGTATGTTTTTAGTCTGTTTGAATTACTTTTACATTTCACAATTGTTTTACAGTGTTTATATTGAATTTATTGTACAGCACCCTGAGATCTGTGGATATAGGGTACAATATCTATATTTCTAAATAAATAAAATAATTTGTCTCTTTGACACACCTCCCTGCATTGAAAAGCTCAAATGGCTGTGCCCTGAACATCAGACTACTGACAAAACTATAACTATAACCCAATTTTTAAATATATTTATTTGTTTTGGTGAACTTTTCTTAGTCTGTACTTTCCAGATTGTCTGTAGGCCATGTGCATTTTGTACTCTGCAATCTGCAAACCCATCATAGGACTTTCTGGGGCTGGGAGTGTGTGACATGTCCAAGGTCACCCAGTGAGTTTCCAGGGCTGAATGGAAAATCAAACCCTGATCTCCAGGGCAGTAGTCTGACACTCCAATCTCTATACCACACTGGATCTCTTTATAAAACACTCCTTAGACATACGTCATTCAGTCGGCGGGTGGGAAAATGGATGCATTCCAGATGCCATTCAAGCAATGCATACTGTTTTCAAAAAAGGATGCAAAAAGACGATTGTCTGGGGTGAGAATATACCCTTTGGCTATAAGTTTTGTCCCATTAAAAAAACAAAAGTCCAAAATGACAGGACATCAGCAGGACATGAAGGTAGGGAATGGAGGATGTCTTAAAATGAGGACGGCATAGATGTACACATCCTCACACAAACAAGTTGCATTAGGGACTAAATGCCTCCTCTGGTTTGCTTTCCCCTGAAATGGGAAGGCATGCGTGATAATGGGCTCTTCCCATTATCCGGGCAAGGTAGCTGAAGGAGATAGTTCCCTGTCCAAGTAAACAAGGGGTTAATGAGGTGTGGGTTTTAAATTACATTTATTGGGGCATCAGCATGACAGAAGGACACCAGAGATCAAGAGACAATTGCCCAGTCAGCAAGACCAGATGGGGACAAGGTGAGAAGCTTCCAGATACTCTGAACAAGAAGTTATAAAAAGGCCTCAAAGGACCATGAGGCAAGAGAGATAAATGGACATCAAACAAAGGACAGTCGCAGGCTGGGCAAGATTTATCTAGACTTCTGGGTCCTCTTACATACACCATTCCCGCATCTGTGTATAGTAATGTCAGTAGAATAGAAATGTTTTAGCTAGTTATGTTAGGGACTTAGGTTCTTTTAAACCTCTGGCTGAAATGACCTAGCTGTGTCTGTAACTTTGTAACTGCTAAATAACACTTGAAGGCAGATGCCTTCATGAACAGGAAATCTTTTGTCATTGTGTTTCCTGATTGAATAAAAACCTTTCCTTCTAAAGACTTCCTCTGTCCGTGCTCTCTCTCCACATGCCTTGCCAGGGTTTGCGCAGCAAGAGATTCTTTTCCCAGTAGCTTCCTACTAACGGAGATTAAAAATCAATAGGTGATGGGAGCTAGATGACCTCCAGGGGCAAGGGTCCCGTCTCCTACCAGAGAGCAGGAGACAGCATCAAGTAAGAGAACGCTTCCCCTCACAGCATGGTTGCCCCATATTTCCTGCGTTCATACTGAGGCCCTTGACAAAACACACTTTCCCAACCATTCCCTCACAGCAGCTGCAACATCCCATATGTTCAAGAGATCTATTCCAACTGGCTCTGACGGTTCACATGGCCATTTACTGTCCCCATGCCATTTTCATCATTCTTTTAATCCACCTTCAAAAACTGGAAAACCAAAATTTCCCATATCCCCTTCTCTGTTCCTGTACAGCTGCACAGTTCCTTCACAAGCACTTTGTTTCCCCTTTGAGCAATGATTTAATATGGCCATTCATAATCAAAGTCATTTTTCCTTTTTGGTCCCTGGTATTCAGGCCAAGGATTCCTATCATTGGGCATGATTTAATGCGTTTTCAACAAAGTACTAGTCCCAGCTGCAATTTTTCTACTCATGGGGGTGGGGGAACTAACTATTCCTTCTACTATTTTAATGCCAGGCCACAACCAATAACATTTCAAAAATGATGTTGACAGGGCCTTGGCCATTCGGTTTCTACCCTAAACTAATTAATAAAGTGCAAAATATATTTGTCATTTATTGCTTCCGATAAAATCATTTGTACAAAGAAACCATAAGCAGATAAAGGAAATGGGATCTGTAACAAAGGCACTTTCAGACAGTTCTACATGATCCAAGACAACAACTCAACTGGTAAAGGAATTTATTAAAAGTAGAATAATAGAGCAATAAGATGGAACATCTAAAATAGCTACAAGGGAGGAGGGAAGAGAACATAATGAAGAGATGGCATTTTCGTTTCTCTGTGATTAATCCAGATTACAGAGCAAACATATGGAACTTGTGCCACTCACAATGTTCCTCGAGTCCAAATCCCATGAGAATGATGGGAGTTGTAAAAGCCCCACATTCTCCAACCAGGGACAGAGGTTATGACGATATGATGCTCTTCCAAAAACAAGATTTTTAAAAACCCTGAAAAACTTCTTCAGGTTACATTGTTTAGTTACATATCTG
Source organism: Cyclura pinguis (assembly GCA_030412105.1). Classification (NCBI taxonomy): domain Eukaryota; kingdom Metazoa; phylum Chordata; class Lepidosauria; order Squamata; family Iguanidae; genus Cyclura; species Cyclura pinguis. The sequence continues at coordinate 130,392,234 of CM059599.1, forward strand.
GTTTCAAAGAGAACGTTCTCCTTCAGACATTGTTCATTAAATGTCAAACTGGCTAGAGCAGGGAGTTCTATTTTGTTGCAGTTGACGAGGGTTCCACAACAAACTGAAAAAGAGGTATTAGGAAAAAAGTCAGCAAATTGACCTAATACTTGATGTTCCTCATGACTAAGGATATTTCAGGAGCTGTTAGGGGAGAATCCAGATTCTAGAGGAAAAATGCCTGATCTACAGCCTCCAGATGTAGTCTGCTCTAATATTCTCATTTCTTTTAAATTGTAGAAGATGGTTGGAGGTAAGCCTTTACTTTAAAAGAAAGGGGAGCCACCAGGATACAGGAAAAATATGACTGTCCTCTCAGTACATGGGGTGGCTTTTTCATATAATTGTCCAACCTTAGTGTCATGTCATTATTTTTAAAGCTGTTGTGAACACTGAACATCCAGTTCCTAGCCAGACGAGGCAAGGGAGAACACGGTAGTCTTCCTTCAGTCTCTTTTCCAACTTTAAAAGAGATTGATTTATGATAGCTGCCACCCTTCTCTTCTTTCCTTTCATCATCAGGCAAAGGAGAACCACATTGGGATTATCTAGTTTTTCCATTCGCTAGAGCTTCCCTTAGTTGAGGATTAACTAGATACATGACTCCTCAGCTAAAGCACAGGGCCAGGCAAAGGAATCTTAAAGTTTATCCATTACTCATATAAGCAAAAGCTATCGATACAGACTTGGAAAAAATTACAGGCATAAAATGGGCATCATATATCTGCAAGTTTGCCATCCGGAGGGTTTAGCTTATGCAAGCTTAAGCATTTGCCAGCAGCTCACAAGAGACAGACATATTTAAAGTAGGTTGTTTTTTTTAATTCCCTAATAATACTTACTAGCTATTCTTTCTGGGTGTCCCTGGCCAAAACTATGGCCTTGAGTCCCTGGTAGAATTGCCAGATATAATGGATGTGCAAAAGAAGGAATTTCAGTTATGTGTTGCTTTTCACACAATCAGGTAACAAGCAACAGCTGCTGAAATTCCTTCTCCTACACAACCATTTAAGCTATAAGAACCCTCTCCAAATATTAATTCTGGTAACCCTAGACTCATCTGCCCCCCTCCCTCCTTCCCATCCTCTGGAGCAAAGAACTTTCACTTTCTGGCAGGCTGCCAGATTAATGTTGCTTCCGTGCTTCGGACTGGCTAATTCCCCTTAGCCACTGATCTTATCCCCACTGACTCTCCATCTCTTGATGTTTACCCTTTCCTGAATCTGCCTGCTGGCTTTTACATGGTGTGAGGGGGTGGGGGTGGGGGTGTAAAAGCAAGTAAGACTGTGATGCAAGGTCAGATCTAGATCTAGAAATGTGAGTTGACATTGTCACAGCTTTTATCTCACCTATTTCCCTAAAGGAGAATTTGGGTGGTGAACAGTCACTGGTATGTGTAAAAACCTAAACAGTCATAATTTTATAAAACTTGAAATTAAGCCATAAAACCTAAAAACACGCTTAGGGATTATTAAATTGTTTAACCAAATATCTTCTTAAAAGCCATGTTCTCTTTATCTCTCCCCCTCGTGTGTGTGTGTGTGTGTGTGTGTGTGTGTGTGTAGCTTTAAAAATTATAGCTGTAGGGTCTGAATAGTCTGAGACCACTGCTGTCAGCTCAGGAAGGGGGCTGTTAAGCAGTGAGGTGAAGAAGACACCAGTGGGATCCCCCAGCTGCCCCAGCTGCTTTACACAAGAGACAAAGTCTCCAGAGCGGCACTCAGACAGACTGGAAACATGGAGAGACCGAGATGATATTCCTGTATCCGACTATCACTTCACTTTCCTACCTTTCCAGCCTGTCCTGGTACTGAACTGGATACCCAGGAACCCATATTTTCATTTGGATAAGTCTTATTTTCATTTGGATTAGAAAATCCCAAGTGAGGGAACAGAAGTAGGAAGTAATGGCTTTCCTTTTGAGCTCACAGAAATTACTTTTTGAACTCCAACTGGCTGAAGGAAAGCAACCTTCCCAAGCTGTTTCCTAGCAAGTCTTTTTGTGTCTCAGTTATGCATGTCATGCTGGCTTTCTAATCCACAAGTTGAATGATGGAGATTTTATAATAAACCAACCTGCCATTGAACAGCAGCAGCAGGCCACAGTTCATCTAGCTGAGGGAACATTCATAAGGACCTAAGTCCTTTGCTGTGTTCCAACTGGAGTAGATCCATAAACAGGTAGGATTCAAGCCAATATTTATAACCATTCTTCCCCTTCACTGGCATGTCTCTTCTTCCTGTGCACAACTACCCTTATCTATGGTTCCCTTGGCTCTCAAAGGTTGGTTATATGCATCATCTCCTAGCATATGATCTTTTTAAAAAAAATTCTACAGCAAGGATGTGAGATGCATGTGGCCCTCTAGATGTTGCTGGGCTGCAGCTCTCATTATCCCTCACCATTGGTGATGCTGGTTAAGGTTTACTGTTGTTACCCTAAGAGGTGGAGGATGTTGGAGTCCACCAACAATGTCAGTGACTCCTTAGACTGTTGGGGAAATATAGCTCAAAGGATGCCAGTGATAAGAGGGTAATGACAGGATCTTTTCACCTGTGTATACCAGTACTAAGTGCAGAGACGACTCCAGTTAAAGGTTAAACAGACTATTTTATTGGGAATTAAAAAGCATACAGGACAGTCTCAAGAACCATACAAGGCTATCTGAAAGCAAGGCAAGAAAGGTTGGATAGAGAGAGATTGGGTGGAAAGGATGATAGTTACCGGTCCTGAAGCAGAAGGTTGAAGTGGAGTAGCTCAGACAGCTGTTTGAGGATAGCACAGAGGAAAGGGAGTCTGAGATACCACGTGCAATGTAATATGCACAATGTACTACAATTTACTGGGGCTGGAACTGGGGTTTTATACCATATTTCCTACTCTGGAGGCTGCATGGAAAAGGGGTTTCCCATGGGGTTGACAAAGGAGTCCAGAATAGGCTGATTATCTTAAGTTTAGATGACAAAACATTGATGGGAATCATGACAGTCTCTTAATGTCTGGTGAGGAAGAGGGTCTAGGGACGATTTCCATAGGGCAAGATCACAGTATGGTCCTTGACAGTATGCTTAACCTGGGCCATTTTGTCTTTTATTGTATATGGGTGGGCATGTAGCCTGAGGTTTTGAAAGGATGATCACAAACCCATTAGCATCAGGTTTTCCCACCTAATACTCTCTGAACTTATAACCTAATCATATCTAAGCTCATCCTTATCTGGCAACATGCTTACAACCAGCACTCTTTCAAACATGTGTTTCAGCCACAAAATATGTCCAGTTATGAAAATAGCAAATCCCACAGAGTGGATGTATATGGTATGGTAACAATCTGCAGATATAGGTAAGAAAACACAAGAGCCAAGTAAATGTGCCACAGAACCATCATTTATCACCAGTCAGCAATCAGACTCCGATGATAAAATATGGCACAGCCGTCTGTCATCAAAGGAAAGCTTCTAAATCTTTTTTTTTTTTCTCAGAAGGAAAGCCATTACTTCCTACTCCTGTTCCCTAACTTGGGATCTTAATAACACAAATGAAAATAAGACTTAGTCTTCTGCTTCCTGTTAACCAGCCATGACATCAAGTTGGTCAAGGCTTTAAAGGATTTCTGACAAGAGCTGATTTTTAAGAGAGATGAAGGCAAAAGAACCTATTTACACATCTCTCCGTGATCAGGCTCATTACTGAGTGAGGATGTTAGTCTCATAGCTCTTCTCTCAAGAATATGATGGCAGAGCAGTGTAAATCACCTCATATGAATCGGCATTTTAAACAAGAATAGGGAGCTTAAATCCCTGGCCCAGCAAGGTGGTTTCAGTTTTGGTTGGGGGTCTTGTACCTGCAATTTGCATTGCAAAACCAAAGTTCCCTTTGAAATAAATGGGTCTCCTTTTGCTATGCAAGTTGAAGGTATGGTAGTTCATGTTAGAGTGGGTCTGCGTAGAGATTTGAGATAAGTTGCCATATTCAGCTTTCTCAAATCTGGGCAGATAATTTACATAATTATTTTAATTATTGATGGAAATATGCTTTCATATTTTGCCCATATCTCAGCTTCTACAAAGGCTGAAGACCTTGGCTGGTATCTTTTTTAGGCAGTGATGATGTCATGAGCTAGATCTACAACCTTGTAACCATTTCATATTCATATCTCCAATCATGGAACCATAGCCATGACCACAAATTCCCCAAAACTCACCTTAAAAGCCAGTCCACAATCCCAAGCAACTGAATTCTGTGGTGCTAGCAAGTGATGTGCTGCAGGATGCTGTGACCATCCACTTCCCACCAGCAAGCAATGGTGTAAAGAGCAAAACCAGGGACTCTGATGGATCGTGTGGCAATTCTTTGCTGCACCATCACTCACTGGTAGGAGGAGGAAGGTCACATCATCCCACAGTGCCACACTTGCCGCCATCACAGAACTCCATCACTTGCAATGGCTGACCAGCTTTTAAAGTAGGTTTCAAGAGTTGGATCAGGTGACGGAATGCAGCTACTATATTATAGCTACACCTCTGATGCAGGATTCCAGACGAAAGCTGTACATCCAGACCAAATGATAGGCTAAAAGGGCACAGATGGCATGCCTAGAATCTAGGTAGAAACTAGCTATCCAGGTGGTATGGCCACCAAAGATCTAGGGATTGCAGCCTACTTAATTCTCCACTCTAAGTTTCTAGTTGGAATACAAAGTTCATATTTTTTTAAGAGCCTTCACTTGAGGACAGAACAATAGGATCACTAGGGCATGTAGTTCGGTGCTAAGTCCCACTGATCAATAGAGTGACTCAGAATCAAACTATGATATGTTTAGCAGTATTTTGCCAATATGATCTCCCTCAAATATTTCTCATACCATTTCTTGTATTCAATGTGCTTTGTTTTGAAATTGGTCATTGGGAGGAAAGCATGGCTTCATTTATAAGTCTGATTCCTGAGGCCAATACCTCAGAGGAAATCCCATTGCAGGAGGCAAAGAACGATAGGAAATGTACATCTAGAGTCTACTAAAGCTTATGCTAGCAATTTCTGTGTCACAGTTAGGGCCTTTCTGCACTATGCTGTTATAGTGCTATTATTTCACTTTCAACATCCTGTGGAATTCTGGGTTTATAGTTTACTGAGGCCCAAGAGCTCTCTGGCTGAGAATTCTTAATGTCCCTTACTAAACTGCAAGCCCCAGGATTCCACAGGATGTTGAAAGTGGAATAATAGCACTATAACAGTGTAGTGAGGAAAGACCTTTAGTCTCAAAGCTGCTGCAAGATTCCTTCTTATCTTTTTATGCTGAAACATAACATGAAAACAACAAGCATGTCTTTGAACACTACCCTAATGGCTTATTTGACTCTGACATTCTAGTTCTATTGACGAAGATGTTGGTCTCACTGTGACTTATCCCAAATAAGAGCAAACAGGACTAAAACTTAGCTTTCACTGATGAATTAACTAAAGTTTTAAGCCCTGGAAGGCAAAATATAAAAACAGTGTTATGTAGAGTCATATCTGAAAGAGAGAGAGAGAGAGAGAGAAAGAGAGAGAATGAACTGTTGTTGATTATGGCCTCATTACCTTTATATCTTTGTTCAAAAGGTCTCATGTTGGAAACATTACCTTTTTGTAACCATGGTGGCTGGGGAGTTCTGAGAGTTTCAATCTTTGAATAAATACCACTTGCCTTTATTACTTAAAGGTGCCTGCAAATGAAGGTATGCCAATTTACTGACAAACTGAAGGGAAATGGGCAAATAAGCTTTGCTTTTGTGACAGCTCCTACCTTTTCTCTTGTACAAACACCGTGCGAACTGATAATGATCCTCCTCTGCTGGAAAGCTCTGCTGCCCGTCAGGCCACCCGCTGTACTAGGCATTTCATTAGCAGTGGAATTGTCGGCTATGGAATGTCACTGTGGCCTGCCGAGTAGGAAGCCTGATGCATTGGAAGACATATTGTCTGCAGTGCTTGGCTCCAGAGCTTAACAAGAGCAGAGCTTCCTAATTATTTCTGCAGATACTTTGGGCATTGCCAAAAGACTGATTAAAAACTGACTTGAGAGGGTGCAGCCAGGTTGGGTTGAGATGCTCTTTTGGCTCTGTTTTCTTTTTTGTCACACTGTAAACTTGGATTTCTTTTTGTTTGCTTGTTTTAGATCTCCTCTCCAAAGGCACTTTAGCTCCAAGAGCAAAACATATTATATTGTTATGTTAAAGATTTGCAGATCAGGTGCTTCTGATGGCTGTCAGGACAGATTATGTAAAGCAGATTAGCAACTTGTCAAAACAGCTTTCAATTGTCCTTTTTGCCACCCATATTTTGCAGTGGTCCAAGTTAAAGGAGCAGGTGTTTCTTGCCCTTCTGAACACTGCAGTCCTGAGCAGACTTATGAGGAAATTTCATGCTCAAGCACACGTAGACACAAATGTCATACATGGGAAGGGAACTATTCTTCTGTTGTAGATCAGATTCCTTTGAGAAAAGCTTGGAAATGTTGCCTATTTGGACTACAGTTTCTAGAATCCTTCAGCCAGAATGACCACAGCTGTGACGGCTAGGTGGTTCTGGGAACAGTAGTCTAAACATAAAACAAAACAAGTTCTACAAACCATGCCCTTGGGAATAACCAATTGTGGAATAGCATACATATATCAGCAATAAGCTGCGCCAAACCCCAAGGGAATGGACTACCTCTTTTCTCTCTCTCTCTCTCTCTTCCTGCCACACTCCTTTCCCCATTAATGCTTGCAAGGGGGCAATGGAACATCTACCCCCTTGCAGGAACCATAATCTCAAAATTTCCAGCTTTCCTTTTTCAACAAAGTCTCTAGCCCTTGCAGAAGATGAGATTCAAGGCAAAATATGTCACCACTGTTTTGCCACTTGTTTTGTAAGCAACCAGTTTGCTCCTGCTTCAATGTTTTACCAAATGAATGAAAACATAGCCATGATCCATCATCTGGAGAAGATATTTTCTCTTCCATTTTAAGTTCCTCCCACTTTTGTGGGGGGAGGGGGTTCCTGGTAGAAAATCCTTGCTTGTTATGAGTTATGTGCCATCAAGACAGCAAATGAGAGCCCCTACCCTCAAGAGATCTTGTTATTAACAGGTGTCTTGAGCTTTTGCAAACCTGATCATTGCTACTTAGTAAAAAAGAACATTCCATAGTTTTACTGTTGCTGTGACTGGGAAGTAGTGTGTCTATTATGAAGAAAAAGTAGCAGCAGAGAAATGTCAGACCACAGATAGATAGATATTCTGAAATACCATTTTTTAACTCCACAGTGCCCCTCCTACCTGTAGCAAAATAGTTAGTTCTATGTTACTTTAGAGGGATGACATAGCCTACAGTCTCTCAGTCACAGTCTTCCGTCTTCTAAAATGATGGACTTTAACTTCATTCATTAGTGGGAGGACGGTAATGTTTACAGACTCAGGGAAACACTCAATTTGGGAAACTATTTGAGGCAAGGTGCTTAGACAATCCTTTGATCTGGTAAATGTTGTGAACTCTTTTATTCATTGAAGGTGACTAAAATGTGGGGGAAGTCTTCAGCCTTTCTTAATGTGTTGAGGACATAAAACTAACTTCTTCTACAGAGTGGAATAAATCAGTATCTTCATATTCACAATTTATTAATTGAGAGGAAGGAGTCTACTTTTCAATTGCATAACAGAATGGATTTCATGCCTTTATTCTATGTCAACAATCCTGGAAGAAATTACTAGGAAAATCTGCAAGTACCAGCTACAAATATACAAAATTCACTTTCGCTCTCAGCATATTTAAACCCATCTTTCTTTTCAGTGAAAATAGCTTCCTGAATGAAATAAAGAACTCTGAGTGTGTGTCCCTGCGTGGCAGAGGGTTGGACTCAATGGCCATTGTGGTCTCTTCCAACTCTGTGATTCTTTGACATGATTCTATGAACTTCTAATCCATTTGAAACTTCTCTTTCTAGGCTTTAAACAAGACAGGGAAGTATATCCACTCCAAACAGGCAAAAGTGCCTTTTGCTTGGTTAAGATAGTGAAACTTTCTTGGGAATTTTCAGCTGCTGTCATGCCTTTGGTTAAAGCTTTGGGGAAAGGTATCATTACTCAGCATAAAAGATTTGGCAGAACACTCTCACAATTCTGCCCAGAAAGAAGGATGAAATGTACTTCATCTGTTACATCCCAACCAAGTAGTGTGACCTAAAATGTTCATGATAACTGGAGCTAAAGAGCTGGAAGACACAACCTCCCAGTGTTTAAACTCATGCCTTGAAAGATCATTAATTCTACTATATTTTCATGTTTACCTTTTTCTTTTACTTATCGTGTATATTTGAAAATATATCTATATATCTATATTACTGATGCTAAACTATCTGAGTAAATATAATAAGAAAAGGGTGATAATCTGAGGCAGTAAAACCTTCATAAGTTAACAACAACCATGATCTGGGGAGTGGGAAGTTTACTTCAAAGTGTTTGATGTTTAGGTACTTGGTTTTTTATTAGACAGATTTTGTAGAGTGTTTTTTTTTATGTTTGTTTTCTGCTAATGTCTGAATGTTCATTAATTCATTATTATTTTTATTCTTTTTTTCTATACTGTTTTATATTGTATCATATGTGTCTTTCTCTTTTGTAGATTTAATAAAAATTATTCATAAAAAAAGAAAGAATCATTAGTTATGATTATTGAAGGCCAGAAACAGTAAATAAATAGGGTAGGAGTGAACATACAATACTCCAGCAGATGCACATGTTGCAGCTGGGACAATTTGGAATGAAGCCCCAAGGATCAGTGTCAGTAGAAGGAGCAGAGGAATGAAGCATGCACTTGAAAATGCGAAACAGAAAAGACATGCTTTGTGCGTTTCACAGAATTAATCCCAGCTGTGTAGCCCAGAAAACCAAGACTGGATCATATTTGTGGATGGATTTTGAAGCAAAACAAATGTCAGAAAATTGTTTGTTCTTAATTTTGGTTGGATGAGAACATCCTAGTGTCATATTTCAAATTTATATGCTGCCAGACCCTCTTACTCTCCCTTTTTAGTTCTTCATATAATATTTGCCCCTCCAGAAATTAGTGTGTACTTTCTTTGTCTAATACCATTGGAATACATGAGCCTCTACCGGATATGAGATTACAGATATATATTCAAGGGGTTGACAGATGATGGGAAAATACAAGTGACAACCTGGGGTGGGGAAGGTTTATTCATTGAAAGAATGGGTGAAGGGATTCACGGGACTGAGCAGGTCAGTTGCGCCCCTTGTTGTTAATGTCCCCAGAAGCCCTACTGTCTTCCTCCATAACCATCAGCTGCCATACTCTCACCTTTTCACATTCACTATGTATTAGAATAGGTACGTGCATGCCAACATATAGGCATAAAGCCCTCTCCCTCCATATGACTGAGTCAGGCTCCCTTCTCACATGAAGGACTGCATATGCTTATGTATACAGCTCCTTCCAAAATGTTCTGGATGAGCAAAGGGCTAGGCTTTTAGGTGCCGGCAACAGGGGTGAAGCTAACCCACAGACCACTACAGCTCCCCCCACCCGCCTTTATGCCTTCTTTCAACATGTGTAGAAAAAGGTCATGTGAATTCTGCTCATGCGATTCATGATTGGCATACTGCAACACCCACAAGGCTCTGTGACTTGCCCCACCCTGTCTCCTGTCAACAAATGTGTTTGGGTACATGAAGAAGCCATGAGAGAACTTGGAAAAGCCAAACAGACCTCACACAATCTTGTGGGGTTAGTGGTGCAGCTTGTCACCTACACAGAATCTGGAGCAGAGAATATAAGTTGAATTAGCCATCGCTTCAAATAAAGTTTGTTCTGACAGGGGACATTAATTAGATATTGGATATGAGTACAGCTGGAGAGTCCTATCCATGCAGAGTATCTTCCACCATGCAATGGCATGTTCTCTGTGCCTGATTATCCAAGAAGGAACCCTTGCTGAGTTCAGTGAGAATTCTTTCCAAATGTAGGGACTGTAGGGATTCAACCTAAGACCATTTCATGGCATTTCTTTTTTTTTAAAAAAAGCAACCATTTAGTTGGACCTTAGTGGCTCTGAAAAAATGCCTTCTGATCTCAATTTGTGGCATATCTCTATTAATAACCACATTTATATAAAATACATTGTATAATGCAAGCCACTAGTTTCACTCGAAAAAGCTACTAGAGTTCATTGGGTTATTTCCTCCCCCATTGCAATCTTACATTGCAACCAATTATAGAAAAGACAGGGCTTTTTTCAAAATAGGAAGTCTGAAGAACAGTTGAAAACTAAAAGAATCATGAAAACTCTGTTGTATGCATCAAAAGTTGCTTGCCACTAATTTGTATTGTTCACCAATTCATCATTTCAGTGTGAATGGAAAGCACTGTTGATTGAAAAGCGGAGTAATAGAATAAAAGTTGAGCCTTGTGTTCATTCCCAATATATCCTTCACTTTAATGCTGGGTTGAAAAGCATGTGGCCCTCCATATGTTGCTGGATTGTAGCTCCCATACCCACTGTACCCAATAATGAGGAGATATAATATCTAGGTCAAGGGAAGTAATATTCTGCTTTGGTCAGACTTCACTTGGAGTTCTGAATACTGTGTCCAGCTCTGAGCACCACAATTCAAGAAGCATACTGACAAGCTGGAATGTGTTCAAAGGAGGGTGATCAAGATGATCAAAGGTCTGAAAACCAAGCCTTACAAGGAACAACTTAGGGGTCTAGGTACGCTTAGCCTGAAAAAGAGAAGATCAAAAGGTAACATGATAACCATGTTTAAATATTTGAAAGGATATCATATGAAAGATGGGGCAAGCTTGTCCAGAGACTAGGATATGGCGCAATGGATTCAAACTACAGAAAAAGAGATTCCAGCTAAACATTAGGGAGAACTTCCTGATGGTAAGCACAGTTTGACAGTGGAATACACTGCTTCAGAATATTATGGAGTCTCCTTCTCTGGAGGCTTTTAAACATAGACTGGTTGGCCATCTGTCAGGAGTGCTTTGATTGTGTATTCCTGCGTGGCCGGAGGTTGGACTGGATGGCCCTTGTGGTCTCTCCCAGTTCAATGATTCTATGATTCTATACTATCCAATATCATCTGTTGTCTGCCCCATTCAGATACACCTTCCCACCTGCCTTATTCAGGCATGAGCCCTCCCATTCTCCAAAGCAGCATCTTACATACAGACACACAAACAGAAATCTTGTGATCACTCTTTGAAAGCTTTCTTGTATGGCGTTTGTAACCATTCTGCATATAGAAAGGCATGGACATAATCAGAGACTGGGAACCGGTATGACAGCCTGTGTGGCATAGCATTTAAAGTAGTGGACTAGGACTTTGGAAACCCAGGCTTAGATCCCTGTCAACAAGAACTGTCTGGGTGACTTTAGGCCAGTGATTCCCTTTCAGACTAGCCTGCCTTTCATAGATGCAACAAGTATAAAAAAAAAAGGCATGAAAATAGGAACATAAGATCTTTGAAGGAAAAGTGGGATGGAAGTGTACTGTACACTCCCTTTAATGTGGGTCTACAGTAAAGGTCAGAGAAAATAGGGAGCAATGATGGCCTGAATCCTATTATTAGTCCCAGCTCCAGAACACATATTGAACCAATGGAATTTACTTAAACTCTTAGGACAAGGCTGGGAATAAAGTTGCCAGACACAGAACTGGAGAGGACTCCTGTGCCTTTAATGATTGTGTAGAAGAGGGAATGTCACCTGCCAAAATTCTCTCTTCTATGCACACATTAAAGGTATAGGCAATCCTAGATGAGAATCACGTGGCCCACAGATGCATGCAGCCCCTTTGGCAGGCCTAGTGTGGTTCTTGAGACTCCCCTAACCACCCCAAAAGCCCCACAAGTTTGAGCCAAAAAAGGGGGGGATGCAACTTTTTTAAAAAAAACACTGATTCAGGCCAGATTTCACTAAATAATGCAGTTGCGGATATTCCTTCTACCCCTAAAACATCCAGAAGTGATGCAGCATCGCTTACACAGTCTGCCAAAATGGAAGCTATGGTAATGCAGTGCAGAAATGCATATTCCAAAGGAGACCAAACTGGAGCTCTGGAGTCTTCCTATACCTAGTTTATCCATGTTACAGTTGATAACAATGCATTTTCTGTAGTTGAGATCTACATCAGGATTCAGACTGACTCCATCATACCTGCTTATCAAAAAGTTCTAGCATTTTAGTGCCATGAGCCCAGAGACTCTAGTATAGCACTGCAAACAGTGTGTGTTGTAAAGATACTATGATACCAATTGTATTATTCAAAAAGTTGAAGTAATATATCGATAACTCTGGATAACAAGCCATTGTTGAATTCTCCTTGTTTATACAACTGCTGGATGTTGGTTCAACTGCCAATGAGCACGCTCACACACTCAAGTTGTGAGTAATCCTGGTGGTACAAACAAGACTTTAAAAATGTGCTTACTCCCCCTTTACAAATGAACAGTGATTTATAAAAGCTCTGAAGGAAGATGGCGAAGTGGAAAAACATCCTTTATATGTTTCCAAACTTGAAATTCAATTGGTTTGAAAAGTTTTGTCAAATCAGGCCAAGAAATTCATTTACAAAAGCATTCCCAAGTTAGCAAATGTGGAACATCTGAAACAAATTCCATTAAGGTTTCCAAGCTTCTGCCTCATATGTGAGAAATATTAAGGTTTCTAGACTCCCCTGTCATGGTAAGACTATTCCCCAAATTGAATAGCATTTAGTGGCCTTCATAGAATGAAATCATTCTCATTAGAAACAGTTTGTGATGATGACACAACAAAACAATGTAATATGTTAAGCACTCCAGTTCTAGAATAAATTATGGAATATTGAATTAAGCTGTATATCATATATAAGAGCCAAACCAGAAAAAAATGACACAAATGACATTTGTCGTCAGGTCTCACAATTGCCCTCACCAGGGGAAGAGACTGGAGTAAGAAGGGCCACACTTTCACTACTTGGTAAAGAAGAGTCTGCAGTGAGGCAACAGAGCATAAACATATAGGTGAGGTGTAGACACTATTTAATCCCAGGAAAGGCTTTGCTTAACATTAAAAACCTTCCTCTGGATAAAATCTCCCTGGCGTAAAGGGAAAATATGCCAGTCTGATGTCCCAGGCTTGTCATTGTCTATCTTCTATAAAGGGGGGCTGAGGGGCTCTATCATCATTCCCACCAACTGGCATTGGTTGGTGCTTTTGAGGGAGACCCTCCATGAAGCAAGGGAGACCCCCAACCTCTACACTTTCAAGCCTGCTGGCAATAAGAACTAGGTTGGATTACTTCACATATCCCCTGGTATTTCTAGGTACCCAAAGCCTTAGCATTTCTCACTGCCCTTTGTGCCTGAATTAGGTTGAGTTAATGTCCCCTGTCACATACCTCCTGGTACTTCTAGGTACCCAGAACAGTACTATCTCTTACTATCCTTTGTGTCTGCACTATTTCTGACAATGGACAATGTGAGCCAAACTGTTGCCAACTCCCTCATTTGCACCTACCAACCAAGAGGTGGCAGAAGTTTCACTTCTGGTTCTGCAGGAACAGATCACACCCTACATTTATGAGATCCATTCCATCCTTCTAATTAAGTTGTGGCCTCTCATATCCAATGGTAGGATACAGAAGATGATTTCTGCCTAACAGAAGTATGTAACATTGACATTTCTCTCAAGATTGCACCTGGCTCCTGTCCATTCTGCTGAGGAAGATTAACCCATGCCATCTTTCTCTCCATCATTTTGGGCAAAACCAGTATGAAACCAGAGGCAGACATTTCAGTCTGATTTAAACTGTTTCTCATCAGATGGTTAAGGGCCAGGTTAGAGGTACAAAGCAGGTCATTGTAAGACATGTAACAACTTCACATGAGGAACAGAGTCCACCAGAGCAAGCTGTATACTCAAAGTCAGCAATAACTGTCATCTTATTTCAATCATCCTGATTAGAAGGAGGCAATGCCATCCAATAACAACAGAGCTAGAACTGTTTACCATAACGGCTCCCAAGATCCCATCCATGAAAGACAAGGCATCAGACTGTGGATGTAACATGACAGAAATATCCTCACATACTGGAGGGGTAGTCCTCACATAGTAGAGGGTAATGTTCTGAAATATGTCATCAACCTAAGGTAATGGGAGATTCATATGTTAATAACGCGGGTGGTAATCTGCTTCTCATACACGGGGAAAGTAAGTTGAACATTGGTCAGGAGCAGTAGTAGAAGCAAAGAGCCAACAGGCAGGGACAGCTTAGCATATGTACAGGTCAAGAAGTAGAGCCAGGGAGCAGAACTGCTCACAGGCAGATCCTTCAGAACCCTGGACAGGTCCTACGGAAGACCAACTCACTTGAACAAGGGCAGGATGTTGTGTGTGCAATTAATATATTCCCAAGGCCTAAAAGAAATAATTTAAATTATTTAAATAAGAGTGCGCAATTAAATAAGGTGATTACATTACTAATTCTTCACATTTAGAGGGACTAAATGCAAAGTGAGTTATATAACTCAACCCACAACCACTGACTCACAATCATTCATTTCATAAATCATTAATGTGCACCAGATCTAGTGTACATCCGCATTTCTTCCAGCTTCAGTTCTCTAGTTCCAGTAGTATAGTTCCACTTTTAGAACATCAGTTGTCCAAGGCCTTAATTCTACATATTTCTAGGTTATGCTAGGTAATCTTGTGAATCTAGATCTCCTGCCACTTCCAATTGCAAAGGGGGGGGGGATCACATTTTTAACAGTCCTCATGACTGCTTTCACATTATCTGTTATCTCTCAAATTGGCATCATGTTATCTTTCCATTCTTATAGTGAATCCAAATGACATCACTGCTACAATAGTGTATTCCAGTGTTTTCGTGATTGCCCTTCTGCTTGTTTAAAGAGCTTGTCCATAGCTATCTTTTTTTGTTTGCACTACCAAATGTAGTATCAGATTTCCTGAGTAGACTGGCAAGGCACTATTTATTCACATGAGAAACAAGAGGTCCATCGGACAGGATCAGTTTTGTTTATACTTTGTTCCAGCCAAAGAAATTTGCATTAAAAGTGGCAAAAATAGTGACTAATTCACAGTCATTCACAAATATGAAAACATTTCAAAATGTGCAATTACAAATAATGTGTATCAGTATCAAATACTGTTAAAAACCAATTAATTGCAAACATTTCGCCCAAGTAGAGATGATACCACAATCCCAATATCCCAATACACAGAACCAGGCAAATTCATGACAAAAAGGCTGTTCAGTATAAATATCCAGACATTGAATAATAGCAAGCCAAAGCCCACATTTCATCAAGGACAGGTAAATATGAGGCCAATCACCCAGTAAAGTTAATATTATTAATACCTAAATAGCAAAAAAAAGACCTCTAGCAAAACCTTAAATCAGCAAATTCTCAAATCACAACCTGTATCGTACCCTTGCTCCTACCAGAGGCGTATCTAGGGCAGGGCAATTAGGGTACATGCCCCGGGTGCCAATGCCAGGGGGGCACAAAAAAGCTGTGCATGTAAGGGTGGAGGAGCAAGGATGGGGTAAGAAGGTAGTGGTGCAGCTTCCACTTTTGCCCTAGGTGCTGTTTACCCTAGATATGCCATTGGCTCCTACCCCACAGTGGCAACACCAGTTGGCAGGCACATATCATCAATGATCACTTGCCAACTACAATAGGTGTGTGCCTATTAAAAGTCATTGTTTCAATTCTGTGTTGGACTGGGACCAGTGTTATTCAGTAATGGATGGAACTGTGAGACACTCAAAGCTGCACTGCTGAGTAATCAAGTAACATATATGTACTGGTGAAACCATCTTGAATTATTTGTTTTTAAGTTTTTCTTTACATTTTGCTACTGACATAACTATATATTATAAAGGGCCATTTATTCTGGCTTTTGAAGGTTTTCACCATCCTAGACTAAGCTTTATTCCTCATTCATTGAAATGAGGTGAGTCATTTTTGAGCAGCTTGTGATGACATGGTTTTAAAGCTTCAAGACCATGAAAAGTGGTAGGTGTGACACCACCACTTTCCAGAACTTTTGCTCAACAAATGTGCTTCCAATCAAGGAAAGACAAGACAGCTTGATCCCTTCCACATGTCCACTCCACCCTTACATGACATAAGCAAACTTGGCCTCAGTGTAGACAGCTAGATTTCTCCAGTGGCATTTAGAAATAAAATCTCATAGAAGCATTAGATTTACTAAAGCACCCACCCACCCCCCGGCTGAACCATAAGCCTAGAGCACACTTCTAAAATTTATGCACAGGTTCTCTGTCTTGAGACCGTGAGAATATCATTGCATACATTTTCTGTAGTTTTCTGCTCACATGAGAGGAAAAATCCAGCAGCTAACATTACTTCAGAACTGGCGGCTTCTGGAAGTACTGTATAACACAGCTGGTGGTAGTGCCACACAGGTGTGGCAGTGGAAAAGCGGGGAGAGGATCAAGGGGAGGAGGAGGAAGACCCTTAAACCTGAGATTGACTCTAAGCTTTGCTGCCATCCATCTGCAAGCTGAAAAGCAAATTATCAGTCCCTGGTGGATCTCTAAAATACTGATTTTCCCAGGGTTGTGGGAGGGAATGTGAAAGCATTACTTTGGTGTAAGTTTGCTTCTGACGTTCCAGAGGTATTGAATCAGGAATTCTCCCTCTTCTTTGCTCCCAAAGAATCCTCTCTTGGCTTCTCTTGGTCTCTGAATAGCACATCAAGGCCAAATCCAAATGTTACCCTAGTCTATTTCTGAACAGCACATGCAGTGTTTGTTGAGAAACAAAAACCAAGCCAGCAATGTACTCAGCTGTTTTGGGTTTCTTTCTTTTGTTTCTCTTCCACTTGCCATTCTCCTGGCAGAAGGTGGAGCAACTGACAGACAGGGAGAGGAGTAGAAGGAAATAGCTGCTTTTATTTAATTAGCCTATTTTAAAAGCACTGGGGATGCAGATGCAGCTATTTGCCCGCTAATTCAATTAAGGCCCATGATTTTTCTTAATAAGGACGAAACTCCACTTATATGTCACATTCCTTCACAAACATAGTTCCATAATCACAGTTAGGTTACACTGACAAGTAATAAAACAGAGGAAAACAGCAATTTTAAAATATTCAAGCTGGAAGACTACATCACCCAAACTCTTTATGCTGTAAACCTTTTTAGATCAGTTCCTAACCCAAAGCAGATTAAAAACTGATTGAAACAAAACAATGTAACTAGATTCTGACATCCTTGAGAAATCAAAGTCTTGACTTCACATGTCCCTTTATTTGGAGAAAAGGCAGATGGAGGCTGCATGCACATATGCAGATTTGATAGATGGTGGCTCACACTGTTGTCAAATAGCCATCACAAATAGAATTTCTGATAATCTGTGGAGTCAGATCACACATTTGACAACCATTCCTTGTCCTGTGTAACATGGCGCTTTGAAAAATTAGTTTTTTCAGATAGCAAGTCCTAGAATTCCCCAAGCCAGCATGACCAAGAAATTCTGAGAGCTGTAGTCCAAGAAGTAACTTTTTCCAGCTCTGTAATGGTTCTTCATGAATGTATCAGATACTGGGTTTGATTTCACATTTATTCCCTTTGATTTCTCATGTCTAGTATAGTTTTTTTAATTTCTTTTTTGTTTTGGAAAATATATATTTTTCCTTCTCTCATAATTAGTAGAATTTTCATTGAAGAAGTCTCTATTAGCTTCTTAGAGCATATGCTAGTGCAAAACATCCAGTATAGATATTTTAAAGGACCTGATCTAACTTACATTAGTGATTTTCAGACTTTGTACCACCATTCATTTTTACCTCAAATTGTCTGACACCCAAACCCTCAAGAATCCCTGTGGGCTGCAGAGGTCAAAGAAAGTCATTGTCTCACATGAATTGATGATTGATGATCTGGGGAAACCCCAATAAGATTCCAAGGAACACCAGGATTCTACTGTTGAGAAGCAACAGTCTGTCCTGTTGTGGTCTCAACAAGGAACTTGTAAGACAAAGCACTTGGGAAAAGGCCCAGGTGAGCAAAATCTCAGAGTCAACTGAAGATCGACCTGAGAGTCAACTTGGCTCCCAGGCCAGATCACATCTCCTAAGCTACCTCCCTGTACTTGAGCCATGGTAAGTTTAAAAGAGGCAGTATTCTCCCTCCATTCCATAAATCCCTCCAGGGACATTACTGGATTTAAATGAGAATGTGGCCCCCAATATGGGAAAAGCTGGTTCCTTTTGGGAAAAGTGCAGGATCCATATGTGTGGACTACACATGTCCTGATGTGGAAGTCTTGGGCTCAAAAGCTCATGATTTCCAGGACTTGTGATGTAATCTGACCATGGTATTGTAACTGAGCCTGTCCTCCAGAGCATTCATTCAGTCTAAAGCTGGGGACTGATGTAACAGCTACTATGTTGCAAAGCCTGCATAGTGTGGTTGTTTGTGTGTTGGGCTGGGACAAGCCAGGTTGGAGTCTTCAACTAGTTAGGTGAACTGGCTTTCAGACTGACCTGCTTCAGGGGGGCTGCTGTAAGTGAGGCAGAGCAGAGACATGGATGTTTCCATCAACTCATTGGAGAAAAATGGGATAATAATAATAATTTTTTAAAAAAGTAAATAAGTCTAAGTCAGAGTCCAAACTGCTGCTCATGATGGGGGTCTCAACATCTGCCTCTGGTGCCATAGGGCTGATGGAACCATCCAATCTCACCATTTAGCAACGGCAATATAAAGAACAGCTTTACCACACTACTTCATGAACTCCACAATATCTATCCTAAAATTGTTGGTAGAAGAATTAGTACCTGTACTTCATGCTATGTATTGTAACAGACAATACGTACAAACTCTCGTGATTGCCATGAATCAAAAGCAGACAGAGCTTGGAAAAGTTATTCTTAGGACTGTAGTCCCTCCTAGAATTTCCCAACCAGCATGGGCACTAGTGGTGTGGTCCACTGGATTCCAGGAAGTGTTGACTCAGAGAGCCAAAAGAGTCTTTAAAAGTCCAAATGACATTAGACAATTTATTTTATGTCCCATGATAGTAAGACTAGGATGGACCTTCAAGGGTCATCATAACCCAGAATTATAAAAGATACAATAAATGTCAAGACTCATTCTCTCTAAAAGCTCTTCAGCAGATGTTCATCCATCCTATCTTTTAAAAAATTCAGGGACAAAAAGACCCACCACCATAATCTATAAAACTTCCTCTGCACAAGTGCTTTTATGGTTAAGTCATTTCTTACATGAAGCCTAAATGTTTAGCTCCACTCCAGAGCCTAGTCATCCCAAGCAGCAGATGAGACAACTCAAGAGGTGATAAATATGTTTTTGTCCACATTCGCATGACTGAATTGATCTACCACCACTACCACCACAAAAAAAGATTCGCCTGCAGAAATATAGAGTGTTGGGGTGAATCCTGGGTCAGTACCCTTCTCTCTGACATAAAATTTTCTATGAGGTGAGAATTTTCATTTTAACAGAAAGAGGTGGAGGTCTTTAAGCAGAGGCTGGATGGCCATCTGTCAGGAGTGTGGGTTCCTGCATGGAAGGGGGTTGGACTGGATGGCCCCTGGGGTCTCCTCCAACTCTATGATTCTATGATTCTATGACAACCTGCACTTTGCAGTTTACCACCTCTTCTATAGTATTTGTGTGAATGAATCTAGACTTTACATAGAAACTTCAACTGTTTCAATCTAAGGGTTCTATAGATCTTATTATACGGAAGACACAGCTGTCATTGATTGACATTTCCCCAGTCATGCCTTAATGTATGTCATGATGTCATCAGATGAAACATCCCCCCCCCCCATTCTGTTTAATTCACTGATGTTTGAAGAACACAGTACAAAAATGAATGCAATGAGTGGAACATCTTATATTTCTCTTTTTTTTTAAAAAAAAGTTATCTTTTCAAATTATAGTCTGTATCATGAAACATTACCAGAGAAATGTAGGTGGGCATATTTCACATATCTCTTATCACTTCTAGTTATGCTTTTACATGACAAAGAACAAAGCTGTAAGACATTATTCCTGGAAAAAATACAGAAAGCAGCCAAATGTGAGAAAAGTTTCTAGTCTTTCCTGCTTTTCGTCTAGGGCCAGCATCCTGAGAGCTTCCCTGCAGCCAGAAAAGCCTTTTTTTTCCCAAGCAGCTCATGTCAGCATGATATAGTGGTTTAAGTACTGGACTGTAACTCAGGAGATCAGAGTTCAAATCCCCACTCAGCCATAGAAACCCACTAGTTTGACCGTGGGCCGGTCACAATCACTCAGCCCCGGGGGAAGGCAAAGGCAGACCCTCTCTGAACAAATCTTACCAAGAAAACCCCATGACAAGTTTGCCTTGAGATTGCCATAGATTGGAAACAACTTGAAGGCCATTTCCACACTACACTATTATGGTGCTATTATTCCACTTTCAACATCCTATGGAATCCTGGGGCTTGCAGTTTAGGGAGAGGCATTTAGAATTCCCAGCCAGAGAGATCTTTGGCCTCAGTAAACTACAAACCCCAGAATTCCACAAGATGTTGAAAGTGGAATAATAGCACTATGACAGTATGGTGTGTAAATGGCTAAAGACACACAACAACATGCATAAACAAAGCTAAAATCACCCTGAAACTCTATTCTGTATTGAAGTCTCTTTCCACACAGCTAATTATGCCAAAGTTTTATGGAGGCGTGCACATCTAAATGCAGAAGTGCAAAAACTGTATTTGTTTGTCTTGCAGCTCTCTATATCCTGGCCTAATTATTTCCTCAGTTTTTTCTCTACCAGTTAAAATAAAACAGTATATTTAGTCATGCTATAATTTTAGTATTTTGTCTTCTAGAAGAGTAGCTCTGTTTGTCTGTTGCAGCAAACACTTAGGAAGGATCTGTCAAGTAATTCATTGTGGCATTGTGGTTATTATGGACTCAAAGGAGAGAACAGAGGGGGAGCTGGGTCTGTGAAGACATCCTAGACCAGGTGTGTTAACAGCCTTGTGGGGCAGTGCTTGTTTGTCTGTTTGTTTGTTTGCTTGTTTTTGTTTAGTCTCCTTGTGCTGGCCGTGTGCTCTCCCTGAGCACACGGTCTGACTAACGAGGGGGAGGAGCCAGCTAGGAGGGAGGAATCTTATTAGGAGCTCTCAACGGCCCTCTAGCACATTCCCCAGAGGAGAGAGCAGAGGGGGAGCTGGGTCTGTGAAGACATCCTAGACCAGGTGTGTTAACAGCCTTGTGGGGCAGTGCTTGTTTGTCTGTTTGCTTGTTTTTGTTTAGTCTCCTTGTGCTGGCCGTGTGCTCTCCCTGAGCACACGGTCTGACTAACGAGGGGGAGGAGCCAGCTAGGAGGGAGGAATCTTATTAGAAGCTCCCAACGGCACACGCCAAAGGCGCGCGCTGTTGAAGTCCTCTACTTCAATCCTTCAAGTTTAACCCTTCACAATCAGTAGAGCAGACGTAGTTTATACAGCTGAATTTCAGAAAGAAAGCCCAGTTATTCTTTCTAGAACTACTTCCTGTACTACTCTTTGTAGTATCTAGGATGGAAGGTGAGGGAGCTGCCGTGGTCACCTGTAGCACTTGTGGGATGTTCCTTTTCTTGCCACAAGATGTTGTCGGGTACACCTGCGCCAAGTGCAAGCTGGTGACCTTCTTGGAGGAGAAGGTTTGCCAGCTGGAGGCACGAGTTTCTAATCTTCATCTTATTAGGGAAGGGGAGGAGTTTTTGGATAGGGCAGAGAAGACGTACCAGAAGACCGAATGCGCAGAGGAGCTGCCAGATCAGGAAGTCAACACACTGTGCCAGGAAACAGAGGCTTGCAGGAATGTCACATGTAGGAGCAGAAGGTCCAGAAGGTAACAGAGACTCTCAGCCTACACAATTGCTTCAAAGTTCTTGGCCTTACGAACAATGAGGAGCACCAGGAGGAGGGAACAGAATGTCCATGAGAAGAAATCCAACTTCGGCAACGGGAACTAGATCAACGCTCCCAGTCTCAACAGAATGCCCAGGCAGTCCTAGAAGAACAAGCTCGTTGAGGAGCCCTGGAGAAGCCTCAGAGGAGGTGAGTTCTGGTTGTTGGTGACTCCTTACTCAGAGGAACCGAAATGGCAATTTGCAAACCGGACAAGCTCAATCGAGAGGTGTGCAGTCTTCCTGGGGCCAAGATCAACCACATAACAGAGAGGCTAACCAGGCTGGTCAAGCCCACTGACCATAAGCCCCTCATTTTGGTTCATGTCGTAACCAATGACACTGCGAGGAGCAGCTTTTACCACATTGCAAAGGACTACGAGCTTATGGGGACGAAGCTTAAGGACCTTGGTGCACAAGTGGTTATTTCGTCTCTCCTCCCTGTTCAAGGATATGGCGCACGTAGGGAAAGGGCAATAGCAGAGGTCAACTACTGGCTCCGCACATGGTGCCACCGGCAATGGTTTGGGTTTTTGGAACACGGCCTGAATTTCCATGAACGTGCGCTTCTGGAAAGGGATGGGCTGCATCTCACGAAACTTGGCAGGAATGTTTTTGCAAACAATCTCGCAAGGAGGATTCAGAGGTCTTTAAACTAAGTTCCGCTGGGGAGAGAGACAATATTATTCAAGGCCAGGACTCGGCGAGCGCAGGGGGAAAAGGCCCAAATGATATTGGACAAGTAGTACAAGCGGCCAGTGGCGGGAGGAGTAGAAACTATAGTACAAGACTTGCAGGAAGGGCCCAGGGACTTAAGTGTCTCTACACTAATGCACGGAGTATGGGAAACAAGCAAGATGAAATTGAACTCCTAGTACAACAAAATAAATACGATTTGATAGGCATCACTGAGACCTGGAGGGATGAGTCTCATGATTGGAATGTAGGAATAGAGGGGTATAGCCTATTTTGTAAAAATAGACCAAACAAGAAAGGAGGAGGAGTAGCCTTGTTTGTCAAGGATGTTTTCACCTGTGAAGAGATCCGTGACTTAAACCCAGAAAGCCAGGTCGAGAGCATCTGCGTAAGAATTAAGGGAGCAAGAAACAATAGGGATATTCTGGTGGGGGTTTACTACAGACCTCCAACCCAGACTGAGGACTTTGATGATGCCTTCCTCAACCAAATGACCGCACATTCAAAAAGGAGAGATACAGTAATAATAGGAGATTTCAATTACCCGGATATATGTTGGCAGTCAAACTCTGCCAAGACAGCAAGGTCCAGCAAGTTTCTTGCTTGTCTTGCAGACAATTTCATGGTCCAGAAGGTGGAAGAGGCCACAAGGGGATCAAATATTCTAGATCTGATCCTGACCAATAGGGATGACCTTGTTAATGAGGTAGAAGTGGTTGGATCTTTAGGGGAGAGTGACCATGCCCTATTGGAATTTGGCATTCAGTGGGAAGGAGAAGATAAGTGTAGCTAGTCACTCATCTTAGATTTTCAAAAAGCGGACTTCTGTAAACTTAGGGAGCTGCTGGCTGGAATTCAGTGGTCAAGAATAGTGAAAGGCAAAGGAGTTCAGGAGGCATGGGGGTTCCTTAAAAGGGAGATACTGAAGGCACAGTCTAAAATTGTGCCAATAAGGAGGAAAAATGGAAGGCATCTGAAGAAACCAGAATGGTTGACTAAAGAACTCTCAGTTGAGCTAAGTGTTAAGAGAAACATGTACAGGAAATGGAAGAAGGGGGAAACCACCAAAGAAGAATTTAAGGAAGAAGCTAGGGGATATAGGGAGGAGGTCAGAAAGGCTAAAGCACAGAACGAACTTAGGCTGGCCAGAGACATCAAAAACAATAAAAAGGGCTTTTTTAAATATGTCCGTAGCAAAAGGAAAAAGAAGGAGACGATAGGGTCACTGCGCAGAGAAGATGGCGAATTACTAACAGGGGGAAGAGAAAAGGCAGAACTACTTAACACCTTCTTTGCCTCAGTTTTTTCCCAGAAGGATACAAACACTCAACCTGGCGGTTGGGGAGCAGGGGAGGAAGCAGGGAAAATGAGACACATAATAGGTAGAGAGGTGGTACAGGAATACCTGGCCACACTGGATGAATTCAAGTCTCCAGGGCCAGATGAATTGCATCCTAGGATATTAAAAGAACTGACAGAGGTCATTTCGGAACCACTTGCTATAATCTTTGAGAAATCTTGGAGGACAGGAGAAGTTCCAGCAGACTAGAAGAGGGCAAATGTTGTCCGCATCTTCAAGAAGGGAAAAAAAGAGGACCCAAATAATTATCGCCCAGTCAGCCTGACATCAGTACCCAGAAAGATTCTGGAGCAGATCATTAAGCAGTCAGTTTCTAATCACTTAGCAACGCGGTAATCACGAGAAGTCAACATGGATTTCTCAAAAATAAGTCATGCCAGACTAATCTTAT
This sequence comes from Cyclura pinguis, assembly GCA_030412105.1. Taxonomy (NCBI): domain Eukaryota; kingdom Metazoa; phylum Chordata; class Lepidosauria; order Squamata; family Iguanidae; genus Cyclura; species Cyclura pinguis. The sequence goes on from CM059599.1 coordinate 130,416,703, forward strand.
CTCTTTTTATGACAGAGTTACTAGTTTGATAGATGAAGGAAATGCTGTGGATGTAGCATTTCTCGATTTCAGTAAGGCCTTTGACAAAGTTCCCCATGACATTCTTGCAAAGAAGCTAGTAAAATGTGGGCTGGACAGGGCTACTGTTAGTTGGATTTGTAATTGGTTGACTGACCGAACCCAAAGGGTGATCACGAATGGCTGCTTTTCATCCTGGACAGAAGTGACTAGCGGGGTGCCACAGGGTTCTGTCCTGGGCCCAGTGCTGTTCAATATCTGCATCAACGACTTGGATGAAGGAATAGAGGGCATGCTCATCAAATTTGCAGATGACACCAAATTGGGAGGGGTTGCTAATACGCCAGAGGACAGGATCAAAACTCAAAATGACCTGGACAGATTGGAGAGCTGGGCCAAAGCTAACAAAATGAAATTCAACAGAGAGAAGTGTAAGGTCCTACACTTAGATAGAAAAAATGGAATACAGAAATATAGGATGGGGGACACGTGGCTGGATAGCAGTACGTGTGAAAGGGATCTAGGAGTCTTAATAGACCACAAGCTGAACATGAGTCAGCAGTGTGATGCGGCAGCCAAGAAAGCCAATGCAATTCTAGGCTGCATCAATAGGAGTATGGCGTCTAGATCGAGGGAGGTCCTGGTACCACTCGACTCTGCTTTGGTTAGACCTCATCTTGAATACTGTGTCCAGTTCTGGGCACCCCAATTCAAGAAGGACATGGTCAGGCTGGAGCAGGTCCAGAGGAGGGCGACCAAAATGGTGAAGGGCCTGGAAGCCATGCCCTATGAGGATAGACTTAGAGAGCTGGGTATGTTTAGTCTGCAGAAGGGAAGGTTAAAGGGGACATGATAGCCATGTTTAAATATTTGAAGAGATGCCATGTAGAGGAAGGAGAGGGCTTGTTTTCTGCTGCTCCAGAGACCAGAAGAAGGAGCAATGGATTCAAGCTGCAGGAAAGGAGATTCCACCTGAACCTCAGGAAGAACTTCCTGATGGTCAGGGCTGTCCGGCAGTGGAATATGCTGCCTTGGAGTGTGGTGGAGTCTCCTTCCTTGGAGGTTTTTAAGCAGAGGCTGGATGGCCATCTGTCGGGAGTGCTTTGAGGGTGTTCCTGCATGGCAGGGGGTTGGACTGGATGGCCTGTGTGGTCTCTTCCAACTCTACATTTCTATGATTCTATGATTCTATGACTTGAGTCAGCTTTAGAAGTTTCATGAAGAGTTATCCCAAGTGATAGGAATGTTGGAGGGGGATACACACTGACAGAGAGAGGGGAGAGAGAATGGTATAGAAGAGGGGTACAAAGAGCGCAGCCCAATGGCCAAGAAATGCAAAATGTATAATCCATAACAAGCCTACAAAGCTTAAAAGTATCAATGACAACAATTTTAACTGGATGTAACACAAACATCTTGGATATGATGCTACACATGTAGTCTCAAAGCCTAAATGAAAGAGGCGCAAGAGGAGGAGGAAGAGAGGGGAGAAAAAAGAAACGTGGCAGCACCTTTAAGAGTAACCGGTTTTCATTTTAATGTGAGCTCTCATGGATATAAACTACTTCTTTAGATACAGCACCAAGTGGTATTAAGCCTCAGGTATAAAGTATATTTATACAGTTGTGGGAGTCAGTTGATGTGTGTCGGTTGATGTGTGAAAGCAACATATCTACTTACCAAAAGTAAGTTTCCCAGGGTTCTGAGAAGACTCCTTTTACTTCATTTACAATAAGGAGGACTCTTGGATTAACACATGGAGTGTGCCATGAAGCCATTGTCTTTGTTCATACCTCTGATAATGGGTTAGAATTTGTGAATATAATTCTCAGCTGTTCCCCTTTCTTGTCTTTCTTTGTAATTTCCCTGTTCTCTTGTAATTTCCTTGTTCTGAAATGAATGTGGTTGCTCTTCTGATAAGCTCTAAATTCCATGCTGCTTCTTTTGAGGGTCCTTTGCAGGAGAACGGTAGCCTTCAGGTTATCTGTAATATACCATGAGACATTGTAATTTCCTCCATTAATTTCTGAATGTTGCCCTTTTTCATGTTTACTAGCTGCTCTTGCATAACAATTCATTTATCTTCTGCACAAAAGAGAAGGGAGGGAGGTAATAGCATATGTTCTGTGATAATGTTTGCTGGCTAGATACAGACACAGCATCAGCATGTGGGTTAATTGCAAAGTCGGCTCCTTGAGTGTATGTCTCTGTTACATAGCCTGTCATTGCTGGTAAGTAGCTGTTTCAGATTAGGTGGCTATCTGAAAGTAGGAACATATCTGCCACACATTACATGAAAAGGAACAATCATTGTCCCTTACTGGGCAGATATAATTGATAAACAATATGTTTCATCAACAGCTTCTACCTAGTTATAGACAATGGTATTTCCCATTGATATTTCTTGTATTTCTCTACCCTTTTATAGACAATATTACCCTCACAAGTATTAACAGGAACTCTGTTCCTGCCTGCAGACAGTTGCCCAATCAAAAACAGGGACTCAAGTTTCATTTGAGAAATGCAGTGTTAAGTGGTATTTTATCATGTTATTTTCTCCATCTTTCTTGTAAAATATTCCTGAGTGCCGTTCTAGCTTTGATGGTCTCCTTCCACCACTGTTTGCACTGAACAGTTTATAAAGTTACTTTCAAAAAGTAATTAGCCACTGCTACAGTTTATATAGTGAGCCTGGTGTGGTGGTTTGAGCATTGGACTACGACTCTAGAGACCAGGGTTCAAATCCCCTCTTGGCCATGGAAACCCACTGGATCAGCTTGAATATGTCACACTCTCGGTCTCAGAAGAAGCAAAGGCAACCCACCGGCAGTGATAGATGCTCCTTCGGTCTGTAGCTCTCCAGCGAAGAGAGCTATCACAGCAAAAGTGCCAGCCAGAGGGATCTCTGGCTAGATGAACTCCCCCTAGATCAAAGAGGAATGGGGGAATCACCCATCAGAGTCCAGAAGTCCCATTGCCTGCATTTATTTTTCAGTAAACACATTATGAATGGGAAGGAATGAGGGAGTGATATCTTTTGCCCTTATTGTGAAATGCAGCTGTTTGCCCCATGCTGTCAACCTGCTTTTTTTAATGAAAAAAACTCTTAAATAAACCATTGGAGTTACAAAAGTGAAGAATTCTTCTGACTAAAATAGAACAATAGTCACTTTCTTTCAGCAATCAAGAGCTGAGTAAGTGCATTCACCTCACAAGATCAGGTAGCAGATAGCCAAGATTATGAATAATAAGAACCCTATTTGTTGGAAATGCAACGAAACAGGAACATTATATCACTTGTGGTGGAGATGCCCTATGATTAAAAGATTTTGGAAGCAAATCCATGGCAAAATAACAGAAGTTCTAAAGATTCAATTCTCATTGTGTCCAAGGAGCTATTTGTTAAATATGATAGATACTTCTCCCCAACTACAACAGTTTAAGAAAACTAAAAAACGGGTTTTACTATACATGACAACCACAACCAGAATTACACTGGCACAGAGGTGGAAAAACTCAGTGGCACCAACTGATGACTGGCTGTTGAAGTTATATGAAATTGCAGAACTGGATAAACTGACGGAAATTCTATCACACAATTCTGTTAATCTATGTTGTGATACATGGAATTTGATTTCACCCTTGTAGGAGGCCACTTGGGGTAAACTAGCAATAATTGGTATGTCTCCCTAAACTTTTAGCGATTTTGTGTGGGAATGGTAAAAAAATTCAGAAGAGTAGAGTTAAAGCTGCTAATTAGATTTGGTAAAGAAAAATGTCAATCTTAAAAGGATTATACAGTTATTATATTTAGAATATACAAATATAATGTTTCTTTTTTGAACAGCAGGATTCAATCTATATAATTATAAGTATGTATGGCATGGTATGTGTGTACATATATGTTGACATACTTATGCGCAATAATTGGAGAGATGGAAACAAATATATTATCTTTCATTATCTTAGAAATGGAAGTTATAACCAGACAAAGGACTGTATACCATGATTAACGACCAGGTTAAATTTAAAATATTTAAGACTGCAAATGATTTGTAATTTTATTAGATCGAAAATTACCGTTGTGTAGATATTAAAAAAGAACTTTATAATTTTGTAAATAGAATTTATTTAACGTTGCCTGACCTTTGGTTCTAAGCTTTTCTATGCAACTTTCATTATGCGGGGAGTGTCTAAATTCATTGTTTTTTATTGTTTTCTGTCATTAATTTCAAGAACATAATTAGGAATATCCTGTTATATTTTATTTGTATACAGTCAATAAAAATATTAAAGAAAAAAAGCTATTTTCAAAAAGTAATTAGCCACTGCTACAGTTTATATAGTGAGCCTGGTGTGGTGGTTTGAGCATTGGACTACAACTCTAGAGACCAGGATTCAAATCCCCTTTTGGCCATGGAAACCCACTGGATCAGCTTGAACATGTCACACTCTCAGTCTCAGAAGAAGCAAAGGCAAACCGCCAGCAGTGATTCGACTTCCAACAATCTAGGTAGATGCTTTGGTCTGCAGCTCCCCAGCGAGGAAAGCTTTCACAGCAAAAGTGCCAGCCAGAGGGATCTCTGGCTAGATGAACTCTCCCTAGATCAACGAGGAATGGGGGATCATCCATTAGGGTCCAGAAGTCCCATTGCCTGCATTCATTTTTCAGTAGACACATTATGAATGGGAAGGAATGAGGGAGTGATATCTTTTGCCCTTGTGAAATGCAGCTGTTTGCCCCATGCTGTCAACCTGCTTTTTTTAATGAAAAAACTTAATTAAACCATTGGAGTTACAAAAGTATTCTTCTGACTAAAATGGAACAATAACCACCTTCTTTCAGCAATCAAGAGTTGAGTAAGTGTATTCATCTCACAAGATCAGGATAAATAAATTAGAAAATTGGGGGTTGGCATGTTTAAAAGACAATAATTAGGGATTTAACTGCATATGTTTTGTGGATAGACCGAATCTCATCTTACTTGTTAGACTGAATAGCTTTCTAACAAGGGGAAATTACAGCATGAAAAAGTGTAGACATTATCTATTTGCTGTTGATAAGGCTGACTTGATGGTGAGTTTCAGCTGGACAAGAGAAGTGATTTATTAACTCTGAAACTACTGGATTGAATGAAAGATGGAACTCTCTTGGGACTTTTTTATAATGGACAATAGAAAAACTATGTTCTTTGAGACAAGTGGAGCTCCTAAATGTGAAGAACATGATAGAGACCCTGAGGGATGAAATCAATGAAATCAAGGTACAACTGGGGGGAGATGTAAGACAAGAGGGGGAGAAATACGGGGCTACTATAGAAGTTAGCAATATGGAAGTGAAGGAAGTTGAAAATCACACACATATACATAAGAGATTCTTTTTACTTGTCTGTGGTATAATTGCATGCCGGTGTCCAGAAAGTGATTCTGCTGTTCAGGGCTGATAGTGAGGTGAAAATTACTGGTGAAATTTATCATGGGCCTCCCACCAGTAGGTCTGGATTATTAAGATTTATCCATTAATTTATACCTCCATAGGAAAGACCTAGAGGAACAGGAGCTGAAAAGCATTTATTTAAAAGTTAGCTAGGAAGATGACCTACCTTGCTAGGTTTTGCCATTTTGAGTGTAACTGTATCACACAGACATAGCAATCTGATACCAGTTTAACTCTCATCTATTCATCCTATAGAATCCTGGGGTTTGTAGTTTGGGGAAGTACTTAAAATTCTCTACCAGAGAGCTCTAGTGGTATAGTTCAAGTGTATTAGAGCTGTCTATACCATGAGAATTCTATGTACCTAATCAGATAGTAAATTCCAGGATTCTATAGGATGAAGTCTCAACAGTGGAAGTGGCATTAAGTTGTTATATGTATAGTATAGATACATTTTTATGCTGGTTTTTAAAGTGCCAGAGTACGCTTTGTTGTTCTAACATCATTTAGTATAACCTCTATCTCTGGCAGCCAAGAGGTTGAAGTCAGAAAAACTGAAGTTCCATTAATTCCAATGGATCTGCTGTAAGCACGAACTAACCCTGGACGCAACCCAATATGTCTACTATTCCAACACAAAATGGAAATCTATTACTTTAATGCCAGTGTGTCTGAGCCTGACTTTATGGATTCATGTTCACTCTGTGATTCACAGTAATTTGAAAATTTATGCTTCTGGACATTTTAATTCTGTATGGAAATGTTTGCCTTCTCTTCCTCTCTTGGAATGCTTAACATTTGTAATTGTTGGGTTTTATAGATTGCTGTCAACACAGACCTCATGATTTATTCAGGTCATTCCACATACTAATCATGCTCTTCCAGCTGTCTTCATATCCTTCCTGGTCAGTTACATACATGTGTATAGAGAACCTCTTCACACTGGTAAGTTATCTGATATGTAAACAAGTGCAAATAAACTAGGATGTTGATCACATATCTAAGTATAAAGATGGAAGCCCAGGAGAACATTTCTAATAACATACATATTATTACATCTGTATAATAACATACATTTTGGATACAGATGTGCAGGTTGCTTAGAAATTAATTTGCTATTAGAAAAAGTTCTATTTGTCTGCAGGTCTTAAGCTGTTTTGTTCGAATGAACAGAATAGAGGGAAGCTAATAGAAAAGTTAGACCTGCAGGGGAAATCTCTGCATATATCTGTTGCTAGAGACCTGCTGCTGAAAAATTGCTGGACACATCCCTGCTCATGTCCCTGTTCTCTGGCAACACAAAAATGACCTTGTGGGGTGGGGGACTGCACTGCCTAAAAGGTTTGTTAGGTATATTGGGAGACAAAGTTGCAGAGATGTAACTAGAGAGATATACCTATGCCTGCTGATGTAGGATCTCAAATTAATATTTATATCTTACTTTTCCTTGGCGTGCCAATCAAGGTAGTCCCTGCTCCCCCTTTTATCCTTGTTGCAACCCAGTGAGGTAAGTTAGGCAAAGTGATGGTGATGGGTCTAAGTTCCATGGCTATGTGACTATCTGGTTGCATCCCTGCTCCCATTTTAATCCTACCCTCTAAACCACTATACCATTCTGGATTCTGTTGCAACATAGAAGCCATCAAACTACAGCTGGGCAAAAGGAGATCTATGAAAGACACCTGGATCACACACACAATCATTCTCCTGAAATAGATATCCATATAAAAATTGCCAGTATGCCATGTCAAACCTCCTTCCTCCTCTCTCTCAGGCCTAAAAGAGACCCAGGAGGTAAATTAGCCTTTAATCAATTAATTGTGTGCTATTCCCCACCCCCATCTGTGAATTCCACTATTCATTAGGGTTTCTGCAATGGAAAGCCCACCTATACAGAGGGCCCACTGCAATCAAAATGAATGTGTACAACTAGCATTCAAATGTGTACAACCAGCATTCAAATACCCTCTGCCATCTATCACTTGTCTTTACTCAAACATCCCACTTGGCAGGCATTTAATTAGTATATATAAAAGACTTCAGAGTGTGGCCAAATTTAAGCACATTTACGTTCAATACAGTTCAAGAGGAGAAAGTGTGTTCTTTGGATTTTGCCATATTTTATTATGCAGGAGCAGAGAGTTACATTGTTATTATTGTTTTCTATTATTTTTTATTTATATCCACCCTTTCCTCCAAGAATCACAAGCTGGCCAGTTTGCTGCATGTAAATGACATTTCTCTCCATTTTTATCTTCATCCTAAGGACTAGGAGACAGTGACCATACACTACCCACTCAGGGAAATTCATGCCTGAGTGGGAAGTATTAAACCAACTTCTCCCAAGTCCTAATCCAACATTTTGACTACACTATGTTGCCACCATGGCAGTAGCCAAAATATGTGGATCCCAAGACACAGTAAGCAGGGACACTCCATTTACTATGCAAATACAGCAGATGTCTGGCGGACCAGGCCTGGATGGAAAACTAAATCTTTATTTTGTAGCTACTATCATCACTGCTAGGAATTGCCAGGCTATCTGGGATTTAACATCTCAACCACTCTTCTCCCCTTCTCATGCATTATTGAAAATGACCTGTCCAATCACAATATGATGATGATGACTTCATGGTTTTGGAGAGATACCTGAATTGCAGCAGTCCATTGTAAATGAAAATTGTACACCATCTATTTCTCTTTAACAGACATTCAGAAACCGAAGCTAAGAACACATTGTACAATCAAACCTATGATTTTAATTGATATCTCATGGAGTTGGCTGGCTGGTTACTCTTGCTGTATGTGAAGCTGCAGAACATTAATTCCACATGTTTACATATTACTTGTTTTCCTACTTGGATTAGAATTTTAAAAACACTCTTATAATAGATAGATATCTGTTTTCTTGCATGGTTCCTCATGAATGATCATTCTGCAAACATCTGGCAAGTCACAGTGGCCTCCTCTGAACACATATGTGTTCCAAAGGAAGAAAATTCTTTTGTGATACAGTCTAGCTAGGTTGTTGTTAAAATACTTTCCTTGGCTTTTTAAACTATAATTTACCTGCTCTACAGTCATCCACACCATTTAGATACTGATGCCTTAGATCCTCACCACATGAGCTCATATGTGCCATTGCATCTGTTGCTATGTCGCCATCCATTGACACCATAACAGATGACTCATGTGTTCCCACAGATGTTGCTAGATTGCAATTCCCAAAAACCTCAAACAGCATAGGCAATGGTAAGGAGTCCTGGGAGCTGCAGCTCAACACAGAGGGCCACACAATTTCCATTTCTGGTCCATACCCAGGGTGGGAAAATGATGACCCTCCAGATATTGTCAGACTGCAATTCTCATCAGCTGTAGCCAGCATAGCCAATACTGAAGGCTGATGGGAGCTATGATCCAACAACATCTGGAGACCCATGAGTTCTCCAACCCTGATCTACGCAAACTTCCTGTGATGTTTGTAGTAGCAGTACACTTATATTGCAGATGGAAAATATTCTTGCTAGACACAAGGACAGAAAAAGTGAGAGAGCATCGTACTGATCGCATGATGATCTTACACACCAGTGTTGCTAGGTATGTGAGTTTATTATAAGATGGCCACAGATGTTTTTAATGGGATATCATGCACATGTTACAAATAAACAATAAAGAAATCTAGTTTGCATGTCTGAACATAGAAGAGTACCATACAGGATATGAGTCTGTTGGTCATGGTTACTTACAGGAGTGTTCAGTGCAAAACTCATTTGGCCAATAGAGTAGTAGCTTCTATTATGATCAGCAAACTCAGTAGAAGACTGATGCTGCCTCAAAGGAGGAATCCAGCAATGGACGTTTCCGTTACAGCTTTGTGGGGAGGGATGGCAGGTGGTGATAACTCTAAAAAGAGGATGGGGGGCATGAAAAGGCAGCTGATTGTTAGTTCCTGAATTTATTATTAATGGGTTGGATTGATGCTAAGTGACATTTAGAACCAATTGAAATTAATGGGACTTTGGTTAGTCATGACTTCAATCAATGGGTCTCACACATGACTAATTCTGGATCCATCCCATTTTGTTTTTACTAGCAGGGAGAAGAAGGGGTACCTGTGGGGTTGCCTAAAGCAGGTACCATATTAATTTTTTTGGCCTTGAATGTGAGGCACCTTGATAGAGGTATGCAGGGGAGGCACTCAAACAAATTTGTCTCAAACCAGCCAAAAATAAAATTGTCTTGGGCTGGGCTGGCCTCTTCTTCTACCAGAAAGTAAAAAGTTTTCGTTGGAGATGAAAAATTTTCTGAGCAGATAGTGTTTTGTTTCTGGGCTCCTAACCAATTCTAAAGAAGCCATTTTGTCTTCTTGCAAGAACTATGTCAAAAAACCAATTAAGATAACTGACTGAGGACATGTGTTCGTTCACAGAAAAGAATAATGCCTGTATTAGAATGTTGGAATGATTTGTTCTCTGTTGCTCACAATTTATGTTAAGCATAAACTGTCCCATGTGTCTCATGAGCATGTCCTCTCTCTTTGGAAGCTCTGTAACAATCTTGATGTTTCAATAAAGCTTTGTCCATCTTCCTCAGACCTCTGTCTGCAGCCAAGCTGACAGCAGGGGCTTAGAAGATGTTCTTTCTTGGCCAAGAGTAATCATGTATGTGTCTGAGAGAGAGAGAGAGAGAGAGAGAGAGGGAGAGAGGGAGAAATGGAGACGGTGAGAGAGATTTTCCTTCCCAAATCTGATTAAGGACCCAGTTTCAGCTCTGTAATTCTATCCGGGAAACAACTGGTATTTCGGTCACACTCAACAGGCAGAGCTTCAAAATGTAAATATTTGGACTACATCTCCCAGAATTCCCCTTCCAACCTGGCTATTGACACATATCTGGGGATCCCATCTTTTCATCCCAGATATCTCTAAGCTTGACAAGCTGATGACAGAAGCCAAATGTTTTCATACAGAATGGGTTAACCCATGAAATGTAATAGTATTCGTGATAATAAATCTCTGCAATAGGCTAACAACATAATTATACTTTCAGTTTAATGGTGTGCCATTTTGTTTCTTGTGTTCTTGAATAGATTTTTTAATGGTTTTAATTCTATTGATTGTTGAATTGAATTTTAAAAATAACATGTATATATTTTTACTGTTATATTTGTGTTATTTTAATTTGTAGCTTTTTTTAAATTTTTCTAAACAGATCAGTCCCAATATTGGAAAAGGCGAGGCATTCATGAACTAAAAATAAAAATAAAAAGGATAGAATAACAGTGCTTCTCAGTACTACAACTTCCAAAATATTTTAAGCCCTACCAGTTCATGCCAACAGCTTACTAGTCTTTTCCTTTCTCTTGCAGTGTTAGAGGTTATTGACCTATCTCCTTCTCACTGCAAAAAAAATTAAAAGGAAATGATATACACCAGGCCAGGCTCATTTAATTTCTTTTTCTATTGTTGGGAGTGTGGCTGGTGACTGAGAAGGCATGGATTCCTGCAGATACAAAATCCCCCTGGATCTGCACTTGTCCTGCTGCTGATCTGTGTCCTTATCCTTTCCCTTTAAGTCCTCCTGATACCAGAGCTCCAATCTCAAGGAGGTAAATGATGCAAAACCTGCTGCAGGGCCATAAACGGAAGGAATCCAAGGTTCTCTTTTCCCTCAAAGGGGGAAATCTAATATACCCAATGACACCTGGGGCAGCATCCCAGAGGGCAGAGAGCCTAAGTGAAAGGAATATTTGTCAAATAGTTTACTTTTTCCGTTCACTGTTGAATTCCTTGTTTTGTAATATTTGGATCTTTCACTCTTTTATATGTCACATTTGGACTGCTGATTGATTATGAAAGGGAAGGGTAAACTTCAGGAGAAATAAACAATCACAAAGTGTATTCCACCACGTTTTAAGTTCCCTTTCCATGCTACAGCAGCTCAGACTTCTACCCACCTTCACAGTGACTCCTCTTTCTTCTGGAAACTAAGTATTGTTTATCTGAGCAATTATGTAGCTCCAGAACTTCACAATTTACATAGTTTCTTTTGCACAGAGTTTATGCAGAATCTGTACACTGTCAATCACTGAAACATTTGGGATAAATTTATTCAGTACATTTGATTAGAATTATTTATAAAATTTGGTTCATTTTATGTAAGCCTCAGTTTGATGAATTTTATTCTTTTTTGTTGATTGAACTTAAGAGGAAATTAGAGACAAGCTTAAAACTATTAAATTGTGGAATTGTGGAATTCAATAATTGTGGAATATTTTTCCTGGTAAAGTTGCACAACATTCCATCAGATTCAAGAAAGAGGGAAAGTTCACATGGATGTAGAAAAGTTGCTGGGTGAAGGAAATTTATTTACCTACTTCTCTTCTATTAAAAGTATAGTGATGTGCTCCATACTATGCACACCAGTGCAATTTTGAATTGTCTACTACAGTGATCATACGTAGGGCTTAAGCTCACATTATATGCAAAAGTATAGCTTACTTACTTATTTACAGTATTTCTGCATTGCTTGCCAGACCACAAAGGCTCCCAGAGTGATGTACAAATAAAAAAAACAATTAAAAGAACTCAAAAATAAAAATATTTTTAAAATACATTAATACATTTTACACCTAAAAGCAGTATTTAAAAAAATACCTAGAATCCAGTTTTAAAACAGTTAAAACAGCAATTTCTAACACTGTAAGCCATTTGTACCAGCATCGTTTTGCCCACCTGCTGGGAGCTTAAAAGAGATGGGGCCAACCTAACTTCTTGGTAGGGAATTCCATAGGCAAAGTGCTGCTACAGAGAAAGACTTGTTACACATATTCCCCTACCTTACCTCACAAAGTGTTGGGAAATACAAAAGGGTCTCCTCTGAAGATTTCAATTTTCTGGTAGGTTCATATAGAAGAAGGTGGTCTTTCAGCTGTCTTGACCTCAAGTCATTTGAGACTTTGCAGACCAACAACAGGAGCTTGAATTGAGCTCAGAAGCAAATTGGAAGCCAATGTAGTTTTTCCAGGACCAATGTTATATGGTCTCTTTATGTTCTCCTCCTTCTATTTTGTTGTTAATAGAGAGCAGTATGAAATGAAGCAGTCATAGCATGCAGAAAAATATATAACTCTTTTCCACTTGCAGCTTTTTCCTTGAATATACCTCTCACTCTCCTCTGATGTGTTTTCCCTGTACAGTTCCACACAAGTCTTCATGAAATAAATACACTTTTGGAACCATTAAGTTGGGCAACATGGCTAGGAGAATGTGGACAGCAGTAAAGCAGTTAAAGCTTTGTCATTCTCTTCCCCACAACAATTCTCAGCTCCAGACCACTGCCTCCAGATATAGCTTTGCAATGAAGAAGTAAGATCGGTCTTTCACATAACTTTGTCACTCCTTGATATATTCTCACATGTGACTCTTGCCCACAGTTGTGCACTGAGCTGAGCATGGATTGGTTTAAAAACCTTCCCTACTTCCTGTCAACCATTTTTTTTCTTACATTCAGCCTCTCTACCACGTGAGGACTTAAAAAAAAAATTCCCTTACCCAGACATGGTGATCCCAATCTGGATTGATCCCACACACATTTACTTTCAAGAAAGAAAGAAGTTTTGATTCTACTAATGTAGCATGTAGTTCAGCCCTCCATAACAGGAAAACCAAATCTGAAACCAGAAAAGATATTTGTGACCAATAATTCTGCAAATTACACATACTGAACATTTACAGGTTTTTTAACACTCAAAGGAGCACTTGTCTAATAATCCATTGCTGGTCTGGCTGAAGCTGATGGCTGGCTTTCCCTTAAGCTAAGCATATTATTTAACCAGTTGTCACAGAATTTCTGCTGACTCACTGAAGACTTGTTTAAGGGTAATGAAAATACAAATGACTTATACGACTGCACAACCCAAACTGAAGTGGTGTTAGCAACCTATGACCTGCATCCTATTGGTTGTCCCAACTAGAGCTGACCCATCCAATGAAGGGGATTCATCTGTACAGGACTCACCATTCAACAATTGGTTCAATGATCCTACTCTATTTGGGGCTATCTAACAGGCTTCAAGCCTCTAGTAATCCTGGTAGCTTCCTATAATCATGTGATAGCAATCACTATTCCTGTGGTGCAATGAATAAAGGTTTTTTTGCTTCATTATTTGCTGCAGGAGAGGGCTAATGATAAAGAGGACTGGAAATCACAGGGGTTGTTAGACGGTGGTAGGCACAGAACTGGACATGGGACTCTGTCCTGAACCCAAAGTGCAAAATATGTGCTCTAGCATTAATGTTTTTAGGCCATGTTTTGTGATTCTTGGTAAGTGGACAGGATGCAGTTATTCAGTAGTGCAGAAAAGTATTCTGATCTGCTGGATCAGATCTCTGTCCCACCACACAGGTGCAGCTGGTGGGGACACAGGAAAGGCCTTCTCAGTGGCTCTTCCCAGGCTGTGGAACTTCTTCTGAGAGAAGTCAGACTGGCACCTTCCCTACTTTCTTTCCACAGTAAAGCAAAGACATTTTTATTCTGATTGGAATTCAATGTGTGATTATGACCTCTCTGATAAAAGGTGCGGGGTATGGGCAACTGTGCTGAATTTATGGATGTTTAAGTTTTAATTATGTGTTAACTTTGTTTTAATTCTTATTTGAGCATTTAATTTGTGTTTTAACTTTTGTGTTCCATGATTTTTAATTTTTTTTTAATTATTGTAAGCTGCTTTGAGTTCCAACCAGGAAAAAAGTGGAGTATAAATGATGATGATAATGATTAGACTAAGAGTACATCTGATGAAGAATTATCTGCCCTTCATTCACCAACTGATCTTCGTAATCACCATTAATCCTGCATTTTTGTATTGCAATAAATCAGTATCTTTTAACTAGAAACAGTGTATCATTCCTTACCCACATTTTCCAGTCGGGACAAATAATCCATGGTGTCTGAAGGACAAGTGGTAGAGGAAGAAAGAAAATAAATGCAATTAAGTGATTTTTTAAAAATGAACCAATTGTTATATCTCATCTTTTAGGACAATCTTTCCCAGCCTGCCAATTTCTAGATGCATTATACTGCAAATCCCACCATCCCAAGCCAACAATTGGATTGTAGGATTTACATTCCAGCACACCTTGATAGACCCAGGCATGGGAAAGCAACTTAAAAGCTACAATAAGAGCATTTTAAAAGCCAATAACAAAGTATGCCACTAAGGGGCAACAGTGCCAGCCAAATGCACAACTGTCTGTAAATGCCATTTGTTAAGCCCAATGATTCAACAAACAAATTAATCAACCATAACAAAATAAATTAAATTCCCACCTCAAACATTAGCAACAACAGATTTATGTCCCCCTCTGTACCTATCAACATGTACAGGTTCGTTTTTAAATTTCACATTCTAAGCTCTGGGTATAGTTTATACGTAGTTGAATACAGTAAATAAACCAAGAAAAATTGCAGCCTTCTAAGGATTAACACTTAACAACTGAATTCAAATGGCACTAGTTCACATTTTTAACCAAGCTCCTAGGTTGCCAGTTCCAAGGTGGAATTGTACTCTGTGCTTTTCCCAGACCAAAAGCCTTTGGAACCATTCCACTCTTAACAGTCTGCTAATAATCATTTTCTGTTCCAGTATTCTGAATTCTCTTAGGTGTAGCTCCAGCCTTCAGTGCCCCCTAAATCTCTCCTGTGTTTTTTCTTAAACTCTATTTTTTAGGGCTGGAGCCCATAACTCACCACCCCACTCACAGGCAGCAAAAAAAAATGGACATTTTGTCAGTTTCAAGAACAGTGAAATTTAGAGAGAGAGAAAACCACTGGGAACGCAACTTCTACATTGTGGGGTGGTGGTAGAATGGTGCTTTTGACATGAGGAGTGGTCACTATATTTCTATTGTAGACTCTTCCTAGAACAATGCTACATCATGATATAACAATGTTCTAAGGAAGTTTCTACAGGAGAGGGTATGGCTACTGATGACTTGTGGCTGCTGACAGGAGAAATATCACTACTGTTACTACACAGCAGCAAAAATAAACTACTCTGTAGGCATTGCCAACAGAAAGACAGCTTTGAAAAAAAACACCCACCATTTTGGATGTGCCTTCACGTCCTCTTGCTCTCGCTCTCTCTCTCTCTCTCTCTCTCTCACACACACACACACACACACACACACATTTACTTAAAGCTGGAAGTCTGAAAGCAGCAAAGTCTTTTCCCCTTCCTTTGAAGGTAGAACAGATGACAGTGCAGAGGGAAGTGTAGTGCAGTATTAAGACTCAGCAGTCCCATTGCAAGCTCTCCAGAGTGCCAAATCTTGTCATAAAATCCTCCCAAGAGCCTTAATTCTATAATTCTTTAACTTTCTTTGCGCTTCTTTGATTTGCTTCCTGGTCAACCATGCATTTCTCCTGCTCCTGAGGGTATTAGCTACCATTGCACCAACAGGGCAATTGTCTTTAGTCCCACTCCCTGCCTTGATAGACAAGATGGCAGCCACAGCCCTGTTGCTCAAATACCATGGGGCACTCAACTGTTCCTATTAGTTTCAGTGAGGCTTGGACAGGACAGCTTTCCCGCAGATGGTGTTTCAAATCCATTCTTCATCAAAGAAAGAAACGGGTTTAACATGAGTTCTTCTTCATAGTCATGCTGCCTGCAGGTAATTAACTCAAGTATCTTAATGATGCCTAAATTACTTATTAGTTGGCTTATTGACTTATTATGCACAAAAAGTTCAATGGATGAGTAAATCTGAAAGTTTCCTTTAAAAAGAGAGGGGTACTATATTTTCTCTTCTCTGATCTTCTGTGTAGCACACCCATTCTCCATTAATTCTTCACTCTAATCTCTTTGAAATATGTCCAACAGACTTCTTTGAGATCCCTGGCTGAATGTCATCCAACCATTTGTTTCATCTGGCCCTCTGTTTATTTTATTGCTGATGGAAATGTTTGGGAAAATCCCAAAACTATGTGTGTCTTGGCCATGAAGTACAGTAGGGATGAGCAACATGTTGTCCTCCAGATGTTGTCAAACTGCAGCTCCCATCATTCCTTGTCATTAGTTATGGTACCTAGGGCTTATGGGACTTGTAGCCCTGCAACAGCTGGAGGTCCACTGCCCATCCCTGACCTAGGCATACAAACTTACTTGGCATTTCTGTGCCTCTTAAGAGAGCTCCTGAGAAGCCTGTCTGCCAGAATAAACAGCCTTAAGAAGAAAAGAGGAAAGGAAATCATTGCCACTTCAGAATGCCTGCCTGCAACAGGATTATAGCATTGTGTTTTGTGATACTGCAATTGCATAGCTGCTTGGGTTAAACTTATAACAAGCACAAAGTCCTACAAGACACAGACTTGTGATAGGCAAATCATACTTGGAATTTCTCCAGAAATACAGCATTCTGAACTGTGTCCCCAATGTGATTTCAGTGAAATATGAAAAGAGGTTTTTTGGATGCATCTAACTTTCAATATGAGTGACATCTGTTTTTCAGTCAGGCCTGGTCCACACATGTAGTCTGTCCCACAACTTTTAGTTAAAACACTACAAGCAACAGGTTGCCATAGTGCAGTTGACAAATCTCAAGGGTGTTTCATATTCAGCTGAATCAGAGCATACATTTCTTTGATCCATAGGCTTCCCACAGCTCTTTGTTTAAATTTTACCTCTAATCTGCAGAGTACTTGGTCTGGTATGAACCCAAGGTAATTGATGGGAAGATCCAGCAAACGTGTTTCTGATTTAGAATTTGAACTTCTCTCATTCTCAGTATGATGAGACTATTCATAGCAACTGGAACAATCTGAATCTGAATAAAAAAAGTAGTTTGCGCTGAAATCCATGGAACTCACATCTGTGTAAAATGCCTTTTGGATTGGGATGTACATTTTACATTGGTAGTAAAGACCCTTGGTCCTTCCAGATGTTTTGGCCTACATTTTGGGGAATGTGAGAGATTTTAGTGGATCTCTCAGGCAGAGTATCTAAAAGTACTAGGCAGAAGCTGAAGCAGTCTCCAACACACCCCACCCCACACACAGTAATTACCAAAGAAAGAAATCATACAAAGTCTTCATCATAAGGTAAATAAAAATAGTTTTTACTTATGAATACTTGTGCACAAGTTCATCTTCTTGAGGAAAATAAGGAAATGAAGAGTACTAAATAGTTTCAGAAGAGTGAGAGTATCTCATCCAGAGAGAGCTCTAAAAACACATGCTTCATATGTTCAGCAGGCAGGGAGAGAGAGAGGGTTGGAGCAGATGTGACCCAGGGAACAAAAGGAAGGTGCCTATGTGATAAAGGAAGAGAATGAGTGTGAATTGACAAACAGGAAGTAGCCATTAACATGCCATGCCTACCTTCCTGGAGAGTAACCTAATTCTAGTGAGTGTAAGGCATGCAAAGGTTGCAACCTTCAACATTACAGTTTTCACCAGCCTCAACCAGCATGTTCACTAGGAGAGGATTATGGAAGTTCTAGTCCAAAAATCTGACAAACCAAATGTTTTCCCATTATTATTTTAAATATTCACAAACACACAGAGATCCCAAATGTATTTATCTGGAAACATGTCCTACTTAATCTGAACTTTCATCTAAAGAAGGCTTATACAACTTACATCCCATCATGCTAAACACAGTTCATAGAGGATTCAGTTGGCCTTTGGGAGTTTTTGCTGATTACTTTGCATTTCAAAACAGAGCAGATGTCAACCTGGTAAGTCACAATGCATGGTTGGTTGACTTTGTTTGGCTTGGGAAGTCACCAGGCCAAACCCAGTCTGATATAAAACATGCTTTGGGTCCTATATACTTTGTCCAAAAATTCATTTCTAATGCTCAGTGCTAACTGAAAATCCATGACTGAAAATATGTTTTTACTGAACACTTTGTTGCTGTTACATCAGCTGTGTACATGACAGTTTAGAAGTCTAGAGGAGGTATGTTCCTGCCTTGAGGGTCTAACAGTCTAGCAAATGGCACAAAGTAGACAAAAGAGGTTGGGAAGGAAAGGGAAACAAACATAAGCAGGAAAGAATATTTGATTATTAGCAGTGGCAGTAATATCTAAAGCAGACACAGGAAACTTCAGAGCTAGTGTTAGCTGGGGATGATCATGATCCAACCTGCAAGTGAAACAATTCTGAGGATTTGAAGGAGACAGGAAACAACAAAGATAAGTTGAAGTTCACTGACCTTCACAGTCAGGCTAAGGATGGTGGAACCACAGGTGGAGAAATAGTAGGGAAGGATGTGTATGTTCCTTCGAGTTGCCTGTTGACTTATGGCAGTCCCATGAATTTCATAGGGTTTTCTTATGCAAGGAATATTCAGAGGTTGAGTTTCCTTTGCCCCTCCCTAAACTGCAAACTCCAGGATTCCATAGGATGTTGAAAGTGGAATAATAGTGCTATAACAGTCTAGTGCAGAAATGGCTATAGCCTACAGCATACAGCACCTGGCATTGGTTAGTGGTCTCCTATCCTATACTAACCAGGGCTAAACCTGCATAGCTTCTAAGATCAGATGGGATCTGATGCCTTTAGGATACACAGGCTTACAGGGCAGAAGGTACCAGGATAAAAAAGTAAAAGGGAAGGAGGGAGCAAGGCCATAGAAGGCTTTGGAAATAAAGATGAGAATCTTGTACAGAATCTGTGTAGACAGGAAGCCAGAGGTAGACACTCAAAGGAACAATGTCATGCAGTCGAAGTTAAATCAAAAAACAAAAAGAAGAGGTAAATTATTTTGGCACCACACAGTGTTGGACAGATGTGAGAGGACGAAGATGAGATAATGGAAGACTAGAGAGGATAATCATCCCTTAATATTTGGAAGGTTGATGTACTTTTCCAAGCTTGAGCTTAGAGAGGAAGTTTGGGAGATCAGAAAACAGGCCTCAGAAAGAGAGTATTCCAAGCCCTTCGCTTAACTGCTGAGATCAAAACCTGAGTTAGAACAAAATTGCTGGTTTTGCCAAGAGTCCTACTTTTGTGCCCTCCAGTAGACACAAAAGCCATCCCAGTCACTCCTGGAGAGAATTCTTATGCGCACTCTCTCCCGCCCCCCAACTCTCTTGTGTTTACTCAGGAGCGGTTATGATTGACATAACTTTAAATACTGTAATGTGCCATATAGAAGCCCAGAAGTGAGAGGCTAGGATACACCTAGGAGCAGCACAAGTGAGGCAAATAGGGATGCTTCCTTTCCCTTCCTTCCACCCTCCCCAGCAACCCTTTAAAAATATTTGAGCAGTCAGTTTTATATTTGTACATCACGGAGCTAAATAGAGTCTATTCACCTAGAGTGGGAAGAAGTGGTGGCTCCTTCTTATATTGTTGGACTGCAAATTCTATCAAACCAAACCAGCATAACCAATACTGAACAATACTGGAAACAGCAGTCCAGCACTACTTGGTGGGTCACATATTCCCCTCCTCTACCCTAGTCAAAACTAGTCAGGAGCGGGGTGACAATATGATCTGGGACCTCCCCCTGGCTTTTTTTCCCTGTGTGCTCTATAACCCCAGGGTGGGGAAGAAACAAGTGGTCCTTACTCCTCCTCTTCTACTATAACCAATTGGCAATCTCGCTTGCTTATATCAATAGACACATGTTTGGAATTCGCAATAAAAAATATTACTGTACAGAGAAATACTTTGCTATGATTTTGAGGAAATACGTTTTTAGAAAGTAGAGTATGCAACTTACCCTCTCTTGAGGATTTGTTTTTGCTTCAATGAGGCAAATAGATACAGGAGTTGTTGTTAAGTACGTTTTAAGACTACCAAAAAATATGTGGCAATGTGATTAAGCAATAAAAAATTTATGAGTGTGTTAGATCACATGCATATATACACACACACACACACACACACACAAGAGGATTGCCTTAAATCCTTTCTCCCAACTGGTGTGATAAGAGGAATTTATTCATATTCTTCAAGAACTTGTTGCCATCTTGTGGCTGAAAGAGGTGCTAACATGCACTGCACTTTACCAATGCATTTTAAAATTAGTAATCCCCCACTTTTCCATTGCAGCGTGTACATACAGTAGCTTGCCTCTTTACAATCATGTTCTTTCCTAAGCCATTGTGTACCATATTTATCTCACACTAAAATTGTTGTTCAAGTACAAGCATATTTTTCCCCTTCTTCCTCATCTCATACTATGTAGATGAGCAATCATTTCTAATTATTGCAGCTTCTGTTGCAATTATCAATGCCAGTAGTATAAGCCATATGTGTATTATTGTGGGTCCTTTGGCTATTAAAGCACCATGTAAATGGGCAGAATCATGGAACACACAAAACTGATTTGTCCATTAACAATGCAGTTTTTCACCAAGAAACCATCTTACTCAAATTATCAACCATCTTCTTAAACTATGGTGCCCATAACACCACCAACACCTTCAACATTTTCATCCTATTTACATTGTGCCTCAATTAAAATACACTCTTACTGATCAAACTAAAATGATTTTTAGCCCTAATGAATGCAGTCATGTCATCTGAATGTTTATCCAGCCTCCTTGTGGTTTTCTTCCTTGTTTTTGCTGTACAACTTCAAGTCATTTCTGACATATGGAAAAAGCCTAAGGCTTTCTTGTCATGGGGCTTTCTGAGGCTGAGTGTGTTTGATGCACCCAAGGTCACCCAGCTTCCATGGCTGAGCGGAGAATTGAACCCTGGTCTCCAAGTCCAAAGATCTAGGATTCAAAGGAGGAATACCCATTTGGTCCAACAGTCTTTGCAACCAGTTATTTCAGTGGATGATTAGTTACGTTAGGAATGAGGAAATTATCAATTTCACTTTCCCTCACATTTGAGTTTTCAAATACCAAGTTCTTTCTGTTCCAAAGACAAAGATATTTGCATATTTGGTAAATTCTTCAAATATAAACTGGAATTATGTTTTCCCCATTTGCACTGGCCAAATTTAATACGTACCACTGAATGCTATTGAATGTTTCATGCTATTCTTAATGGGAAGACAATCGTGAGGTACCTGCCTGCCATATGGATGATAAAGATCAAAGTCCTGTCAGAAGAAGGTGGTGGACACCCTGAAAACCTGCATACACAGATTTAAAGTCAGATTTTTAGAAGCTAAATGCTCTAAGCCCTGGATCTGGATAGATAAATCTGTCAGGTTGCATTTCTTCTCAACTGGATCCAAACCAAACCAAACCAAACCCAAGTCCTTTGCATCCCATATATGAAGAACTTTGTAACATTTAATAAATTCTCATAAAAATAAATTGAAATTCTCATTCACCCAGTTACTTCTTTCAGAACGACCCCACTACATACTGTATGTAAATTGACCTGTTATTAGCTTTTCACAGAGAACACTTGAGATATCAAAGGAGGAAGATATAGCTCTGTAACTGAATACGTAGCGCCTTTTTTAACTTAATGGCTATTAAGATGGTACAATGTGAATGTAAGTTTGTAGTATAAATATACCCTTAACAATAGCTTTGAAGAGTTAACATAAATTTTTTGGCACACAAAATGTGGGGTAAAAGTGCACTGGGCATAATCGATTTCAGCAACACTAATAACACGTAGAAAATTCTATCTCTTCAGAGGGTTTCTGAATAACTATTTGAGTACTAAGGAAGATCACAAGAGCAATGGGGTCAGCACTAAACAACACTCTTTCATTGAAAACAGAAACTTCCATCTGTAACCATTTAGCTCTGATTGTTACTCCACAAAGTAGAGCCATAAAAACTTCTTGTGCTTCAATACAGTGTGCACTTTTTTTAAGACAAACAACTTAGCAAAAATCATTCTTCTATTTTAGTTATATGTAAACTGCCCACAACTACTTTAATCAAAGCTAAATCTGGTAAACCAAATTATTTTGTGAGTGTAGGAATAGTCTACCTTATTGACTCAAAACATTTTAAAATACACACTGAAAGCAAATGCTAGAGTATCCCAGACTGTTGCCCACTGTCCAGATACAGTTTTGATATTTCTTGTACAGTTCAATAAATTCATTTGTATGTATCTCACACTCACAAATCCTTTTGTTAAATTCAGTAATGAAGGTTATGGTTTACAATCTGATACAGGACGAGATTATCTAGAGGACAGTTGCCTCTCACAAAGTTGATTGCTTATTTAAAAATGTTTGTATTCAACAGTTTATGTTGTGTCTGTGTTATCCTGATTTCTGGGGTCCCTTGGGGGACACCTCACTGTGGTCCACGTGATGGGGAATGGAAACTAGCCAGAGCACGAGCAATAGCAATGCAAGAGGCAGTGTAACCTAGCGGGCTCTTTTTACCCAGTTTTTACGGGGTCAGGCCAAGCCAAAAACTAAACAACATGTCCAATAAATGATTTTATTGAATGAAAGTTCACGCAATCACTCGCACACTTACTCAAGACCTATTAAGAAGCAAAAGAGAGGAAACTGGATAGGGGAATATTGAAGGGGTTGTAGCTGGGGTAATACTGCACCTTTTCCTGAAGTTCTTGGTCCGGGAAAAACAGCGAAGAAGTGGGGCTCAGCACGGAAAGCGCTGAGGGGATTACTCAACAGACAGAGAAATGGTCTGCTGGGATGACCGGGAGTGATCCAAAGAAACGCTCAAATAGTGGGACTATTTGTAGGGGAGAAACTACCTGGAGGGCTAATCCTTTCCCAGGGAAAACAATGGGTGTTGCAATGAGAAAGAAGCTCCACAATGGTAACTTCCTTTGCGTGATGAGATTACAAGGTGTTGCCAAAGTCTCAGGATCTTCGGCTGCAGCTGGTTGTGGTATGACTTCATGTAACTGGTCCTCGCCTGACAGGATTTTATTGCTATCGGTGCTCAACTTGGGGCAAACACGCTAATCCCCTCAAGTCAGCTGCTCAGGGGCCAAGGACCCTTTGTTTATTGTGGGTTTGCACAGATTGAGGTCTCCTGGGGCTACATGACTGGGGATTTTACTGGCCTGACCTGGTTTTCGATCGTTCGACTGTTGCTGCCTACATGCTCATCCGGGTGGCCTCTCAGGCACACGGAATCATATTTAATATCAAAATTGTAGACCCCGGGATAGAGTTTTTCCAGTGGAGTAACATCTGGCTGAGAGGCTGAGAAGAACTTCCTCTGTAGCCAAAACTGAACTGTGGAACTCTCTTCCAAAGAAGTTCTATCTTGCTCAGGCTAAAGATCGTCCGCCAGCTCATTAAGACTTTTTTCTTCTTTCAGCATGCTTTCATTCTGCCACTCCTCTTGTTTTAAAACTTCTGGTTTCCATCTGCCACCTGCTGATTCTTTTTCTATTTTATCTTGTGATTTTAGTTCCAGCATTTTTCCTTCCATTGTGTCAAGAGCTGCTGCCTTGAGTTTTTTAAATAGAAACATATGCTGTCCATATTTTAAATCAGGAGTGAGAAGTGACCATCCAGGTGTTTGGGGCTGACAATTCAAATTAGGTCTAGCCAGAATAAGCAGTGGCTACAGATTATACAGTATGCCAGCATGGTGTAGCAATTTGAGTGTTGGACTATGACTCTGGAGACCAGGGTTTGAATCCCCACTCAGTCACGGAAACCCGCTGGGTGACCTTGAGCAAGTCACACTCTCTCAGCCTCAAGGAAAGGCAAAGGGGAAACCCTCTCTGAACAAATCTCGCCATGAAAACTTTAGGGTAAGTTCATTTTATATGTTGGAAATTACTTGAAGGCACACAACAACGAGCAATTATGACCTGCGGTCCAAAAGCATCTGAAGGGCTACAGCTGCCCCCTAGGTTTAAACAAATACAGTTGGCCCTTCACATTCACTAGGGTTAGGGGCACAGGACCCTCGCAAAAATGGAAAAATCGCAAATGTGGGTGTATGTGTGGAAGGGGGCTGAGGCATGGTGAAGAATGAACACCCAGGGTTCAAACCAGGTCAGAGAACACAGAGGGAGGAGTGGTGGCTCAGCATGTTGGCCCTATACTGCCTCTTCTCAGCCATTTCCTTCCTTGGGTATGTGGGACATTGGGAGAGGGTTTGTGGTGCTGAGAAATCGAGCTGAGAGCCATCCTTAGCTGGCCAGGCAGTGGCTGGTGGAGGAGGAGGACCATAGGTGGCTTTATAAAGGACTGTGAGGCCTAACTGGAGCTGCCAAGAGAAAAGGTTCTCCCAGAAAAGCAGCACCTGAGGGGGCGGGGGACAGGCAATGAAGAAACTCACAAATAATCAAATCCGTGAAAGCCGAACCCACAAATGTGGAGGGATGACTATCCACAGACAGCACCAAACTCTTCCTCAAAAGCACAATCTAGCATTTCTCTCAAATAATTTGCACAAATCAATGGTCAGGTTTCCACTGTTTTTTAATCAAGTCGTTGTGATAACATGGATTAGGAAGGAGATAGTTACAGACATCATGTAGAAGAGAGGGTAAATCTCAAAAGCCTACTTGAATGAAAATTTTGCCTTCTGTGTATGATACAATAAACAAATGCTTTTCAGTACATACAGATATTTTCCAGTGGTCAAAAGATACAGCAATATTGTATCAGCATGGCTTTGCATATTTTCAACACAGAGTAGTATTTTTTGCCAAATGGGCAAGATACCTAGTCTGCATCTTGTATCTATCAACCCATACCCCCTTGTGATGGGTCCAGGAGGAGATGACAAAGAGAAGTTTTCTCCAGTGCAAATATTGTCTTCATTGCTGAGCTGATGAACCCCTATTAACATATATTGATAAAGCAATAATAATCTAATCAAATGCAGAACATATGAATATTTCATGAAACAATTGCAATGACTCCTATAATCAATGGAAAGTCACAGGGAGGCTGCATAAGAGGACATCACCATGGAAAATAGTAGCTACAAAATTAAGACCATAAAATTGTTCTGTGTTTTATCTTTAAAAGCCAACAAGAGTATTTTGGAGAATCTAGTGAAGAAAATGACAACGCTACTGGAAACCCATTCTATAAAAATGACTACATCTTTGTACAATGTAAAAATATACAATCACTCCATTGTGTCAATGTTTGGACAAAGCTAACGACAGAATTATCCAGAGGATGAAATTACATTAAAAATTAATCATATCTGTGTGGACAGAAGACATATTTTTCTGAATGAGGGAGAAATGGCAGCATAAATAAATACAGCGAAAGTTAATTGTTAATTTTGCCATTTCAGTAGGACAATAAAACATACGGTTACTTGAAAGCTTTAAGCAAATCAAACAGATTTAACATTTCAAATATTAAACTAAATAAATTAAATATTTAATATTTAATTTAATATTTACCTAGAAAGATCCAGAGCAAGCCACACTCTCTTAGCCTCACAGGGAGGCAAAGGCAAACCCCTCTGAAAAAATCTTGCTAAGAGAACCCCACGATAGGTTCACCTTAGGGCTGCCTTAAGTTCGGAAATGACTTGAAAGCACCCAACAACAAACCCCAATGAGTCACTTCTGAGCAGATATGCATAGGATTGTTTGTTAGCTTTGGCTGTATCATGACCACTTTTTAGCCCGGTTTCAAAATTCACAGATTCTTGTGATGAAAGGAGATAAGAGATGCAGTAGCTAGCCTTATCCACTCAGACACTGAAATCCCTGAAGCATCAAAGGGCAAACGTGTGGGGTAAGGAATTTTTATTATGAATTTAGTTTCCCAGTAAAGTTTAGAGCCCAGAGAGTGGTCGCCCAATGCATCACTGATCTCCCTATATCAAATGGGTCTCTGAACGCCTGCACAGAACTTTTGTTTTCTAGTTTCCCCCCATGAGAACAACCCATTCAAAGAGCTTTCTAAGTGCCATAGTTTTCAAGCAGAATCAACATAAATCCCACTGTTTTCATGTCTCTCTCAGGAAAACAAACAGAACATAAAACTGCTTGCCTTTGGTTGAACTGTACAGTAGTCCTTACATACAAGTGAGTTCTGAGTAAGTATGTATGGTAGAGCTAAAAAAAAAAACATTATACAATTGGCCCCATAGCAGAAGTGGGAAGCTTTTGGCCTTCCAGGCATTTTGGACTACAATTTCCACAATCCTATACAACTGGCCACTCTACTTAGGGCATATGGAATTGAATCTTAAAACATAATTTATTTTACTTATTTACAGTATTTCTATATCAGATGATGAACAAATAAAAACCAATTAAAACAATACAAAGATAAAAAACATTTAAAAAAATACTCTTTCAAAACTCCTAAAAGCAGTCTAAAAACAAACCTGAAATCCAGTTTTGAAACACTTAAAACAACCATTTCAAGCACTGAATGTCATGCAGAATAGCACTGTTGGTGGCTGCTTATTGGAAGCTTAAAAGTGGTGGGCCAGCCTAACTTCCCTGGGGACGGAGTTCCAGGGTGAAGATGCTGGCTCCTTGTACAGCCTACATATATATATTATTATGGTGCATTAGAAGAATATTTGTTGTACTTTCTTTCTATGAGGAGTCCAGGAACATATGTG
This sequence comes from Cyclura pinguis, assembly GCA_030412105.1. Taxonomy (NCBI): domain Eukaryota; kingdom Metazoa; phylum Chordata; class Lepidosauria; order Squamata; family Iguanidae; genus Cyclura; species Cyclura pinguis. The sequence goes on from CM059599.1 coordinate 130,443,646, forward strand.
TACATTTAATCACTTGGCAGAAGAAAATATGGTCTAACAGGCCAGAGAAATTTAAAGCTGCAATCCTATACAAACATTAGTTCTCGCTGGTATAGTGGAATAGTCTCCCACTCTGAATTATTACAAAACTGAAATCTTAACTTCTAAATATGCTATTCCCCTGCAGTCTAGAAAACATGTTTTTAAATATATTCATCTGGCATGTCAATGTCATAAATATGAATGCTTCCAATGGGACACCATTTCTCTTTTCCCAAATGGAAGAATGTCACTGTTTCATATTAGCATAGGTTAACATCCAGGTGAGACAAAATACTGCCAAGTAAAATAGGTAGGTAGCTATTAAGTACAAATTCAGTATTTTTCAATAGCCTGTACATATCTGCATACCAGTTGGTCCTGTATAGAATGTGGGAAGGGCAAGTTCTCCTAACTATTCTGAATAGTTTCCTTGGCAAATCTTGATGTCCAATATTTACAAAATGTACAAGACTTATATGATTTCATGTCCTGTTTTCCCTGAACAAATAATACTTTATTGAAATACAGAATATTATTTTATTGCAATACTTATTTTGTTGACAATTGGTTTTAAACAGTATTTTACAGTCTGTATGCAATTATATAAGTGACAGATTCGCCAGCTGACATATAAAGGTATTGAACATTTGACCATATTACACTATTGACAGATAATAAAATTTTATATTTCCTGTCTGCCAAATCAAAACGATCTAGAGATACCATCAAGACTAAATCCAATAAGGGTTGGTAAAATGTAGATTTAAATTCCAAGCTCAATTTTGCATTTTATGTGTTCCAAGAACGTTTTGCTTTTTACCATGCCTTCTTTCCAGGAAGATGGTTATCTGAGTTGGTGGTTATCTGGGTTTTCTGTCTGTCCTTTTCTAGAGGGAAAAGGGACTGGCTGAGTTTTATCCCAGTCTGTTCCCTAAGTATGCATTGATCCGAACTTAAGGATCCCTTTCTGGATGGCAAGGCATTTCTTCTTTGACCAATCACAGCAGTTTCTAAACACTATGGAAATTTTACTACCAATGAGGTATTTAAATTCCACAGGCTCAGATACAGTGGTGCATTGGACGCAGGGCTTGCAGGGTCAAGGTGCCAGGACTCACTGGTAAACTGGGATGCAGGCCATTCTAAGGTGGCTTGATTTAAACAGGCAATTAAGGCTCAGTAGTTCTAAACAGAGAGCCAGCGTCGTGTCTGTGGTTTGGGCTTTGGACTATGACCCTGGAAACCAGGGTTCCATTCCCTGCTTAATCATGGAAACCCACTGGGTGACCTTGGGTGCATCACATACTTTAAGCCCCAGAAAACCTGATGATAGGTTTGCCTTAGGGGTGCTGTAAGTTGGAAACAACTTGAAGGCACACAGTGAGTTCTAAGTACCCTAAAGGCATCAGATCCCATCTGATCTTGGAAGCTAAGCTGGGTCAGCTCTGGTTGGTACTTGGATTAGAGACTACCAACAAATACTGGGTGCAATATGCTATATTTCAGAGGAAAGCACTGGCAAAAGTGTATGGGATTACTGTAAGTCGACAAGTGACTTGAAGGCATGTAATATATACAGTTCTTGGTGATGAAAATTGCTAGAACTGGTTTGGTCATAGGGATCAGCATAGCTGACTGAATTTTTGGATTTCCTTTGAGGACATGTCTATAGGGATTATCCTGATGAGCATCTGCACAACAAAATTATTCTATTTTCCACATCCTCTGAGCTACATCTACCCATTTTTCAGAAACTAGAACTGTTTACACAGTTATTTTCACTTCTCAGTGGGGAAGGCTCTTCCAGCCCAAAAACAGTATGTAGGGACAGGAAATAGTTTTAAACTAAGAGTGGTAATTTGGTGAGCTGGACCCCTACCCAAGCACTCCAAAATACATTACTTTACCTTGCCTGCAAAATGGCTACTGGAAGGGACACTACATCACTTCCTGTCACCATTTTGAAGGCAAATTGGAGGGAAAACAAGGTATTTGAGAGGCAATTGGGGTTCTGGGGTGATTTGAGGCTTCAGGAATGGGTTTTGTCTGTTTGTATGGTCTGAGGGGCTTTTGGTGTGATTTTCAGATAATTTTCGATCTGAAAATAATGCTGAAAAGGCTATACAATTTTGGAGAGTACAAGGGGCTTTAGGAGACTAGTGAGCGGCTTCAAGGTCCACAAAAGTGGGGTCCATGGGCCACATATGACCCACAGGCTGCACTTTTCCCACCCTTATTTAAAAGGAGAATCATGATCTCTGGACCCCAATTGGAGGTTTCTGGGGCTGTAATCATCCTCAGCAAGGGCAAATGTTTGGTTGGTGGGGAGGCAGAAGGTCCTTGGATCATTTGGAGAGGAGCGGCATTGGCAGGCCACATGTGCTCCAGTTTCCACCCCTACTCTATTCCACTGGCCAGCAGTCCTGTTGAGGCTCAAGATGGGCAAACAGCGCTTGAGCCAGCACTGTAGTTCAACACCTTCTAACACCATTTGGACTGAGTGGGGAAACTACTTCTTCATAGCAGGCTCACTTTGTAGCCAGCCACATGAATTGTTTCTCTTACTCTAGGTCAAGCAGTATATTTCACCCTGTTAATTAAAATAGTTGCTAAATTTGAGGCTGAAGAGTCTCAATGAGAAATCATGAAAGACAAAAAAGCTTGAACTTCAAGCCTCTTATTATACTTGTTTCGTTTTGAGAAAAACACTATAACAAAATGCACTTTTAAAGTAGGAACACATCTGCTTTCAGAATTTTTCATTTTGTGAATACCTGAGTGGAAATAACGGTTAGCTGCTTGTAATCTGCTCTGTTTCCTTTCTTTGTGTTTTTATTCTACTTTCCCTATTCCATCCATCGTACAAGCCTGTTCATATAAGGGTTTTCATGCCTGTGGAACCTAACTGAGAAGGTAAGTAATAGTCATAACGAATGTTAACGTGATTCAAATTACTTATTATATTTAAGCCCAAGTGAAATGGGGCTTGATCCTGTACCACTGGAGTCAATAATACATGTAAATTAAATGTTAATTCACCCTAAAAATCAACACAAATGAAACTGAATGTGTAGCTTAGGTAAACCTTTTTATATATAATTTCTGCAACTAGAACATTCTTTAAAAAAAAAGTCTGCCTTTATAGTATCCAAATAAAGAACGTCATTAAAATATATACTTTAACTTTTCTCAAAAATAAATTTGACCTAAATGCTGAAATGCTTATTTTTTAAAAACAAAATATTGTTAAAGTTTCTGACATAGCCAGAATTTTAGAGTTTGGGTCTTTCTTCAGTCACTGGACATAGAAACTTAAGCTGCACCGCTTACCTGGGAGTAAGCCCCACTGAACTCATGGGGATCCCTCCTGCATGGGATTTTGCAGTTAATCCTTGAACATTAGTGGGTACAGGAGAGACTAAGAGAGACTAAAGATAGGGAAATTGGTTCTGATGTAGAATTTTCCTTTCTGATGCCCTGCAGAAGAATCTGACCCTTCTTGAGAGAAAAACATAATTATTTTAAGACACAAAATCTTGTAAGGAGTTCTCAGCCTCTGAGCCTCATTGAGTATAAATTCTTCTACGGCTCACATTCAGTTTTGCAAGTTATTCTTTATGGGGAACAGCTAGAACACAATGTGTATAGGCTGCCCATGTTACCAGATGAGCCAACAGTACAGCAGGCTTACATGTACAACTAACAGTTCACAAGAGAGGAAAATCAATGAAGAGCTGTCTGTTTCACAAAGATTGCATTCATCCTTTTCACAGAAGGTACAAGATGATAAACTCTGCATCACTTCAGAGTTATAGCTTCTCACAGCTCTTCTCCCTGTTGTGAAGGGAAGGAAGAATAACACTGAGCATTGCTAGTACCAGTCATATCCTAACAAATTTTTAACGTTATACAGTTGTGAAATGCACAAGGAAGGAAGAGCCACCATGTGAAGCCTGAACATAGAAGTTAGTCTACAGTGACTGTGATGGATGCAGATGGATTACTCCAATTTTTAACGCAGAATGTATGTCTCTCTTTTGGTTTGTTTTTTACTCTTGAACATAAGGAACTGATTAGCTAAGAACTTGTGAGATCATTATTATCTCAGTAAAAAACTGACCTACCTTACTACCATTCTGATAGAAGAAGTAAACCCTTCAAATGGTACATAACAAAAAACCTGCACTGGCTTCATGCTGATGAGATCTGCCCTCCTCCCAATACTATTAATAATGAAATTGACTTTACATTCTTGTTGCTTCCAGAAATGACTTCATTTAATGTATGCAGATACACTTTCAGATTATTTTAACATCAACTTTTAAAATTACATCATGCTTGATATTTTCAGAATGATTAAATTATTTTATTGTTTTCATTTTTTAATTTTAAATCAAATAACATTTTATTTATTTATCCAGTAGGCTGTATTGTAAGCTGCCAAGAGATGCTATAAGAAAAACAAATAATATAAACAAACAACCCTCAGTGCCTCTTCAGTTTAATGCAGTTCTTTCTCTTACTTAAAAAGGATACATTCCTTAACACCATGTACTATAACTACATATAAGACTGAAAACAAGAGCGATGAAAAATCATTCATACTTACTGGGTTCATAATAATCCACCACAGTGACAGAGGCATCTTGAGTATTTGCTACTTTGAAGTCTCTCACAGCTGGAATATCTACACAAACTTGTGTTTCGTTTAGCTAGAAAATAAAAGAGAAAACATGAAGAGTTCCACATGCTTCTAGGAGGAGGAATCTGATCAATCAGTTGCTTCATTTATGCATTCTACTAACTGCTTAAAAATGATTACTTCTCTGGTTGTACACAGAGCATTTTGCATCAACCAGCACGCACAGCTATACATTCATACAGAAATATATTCTGACAGTGTGATCTGCCACATACCTATACTTCACCAACAGAACAAACTCATATAGGAACATACACACAAAGCTGCTGGTTCAGAAAAAAAATGTAAAAATCATCAATATGTTTAGAGAAGAAGGCATGAAACCCATGGCTTATTTTCCATCTAACACATTAGGAACAAGATGTGAATTTGCCCTGCAGATGCTCAATACAGTAGGACCTCCATATCCGCGGAGTCATGATCCATAGTTTCAGTTATCCACGATTGGCCGGGATTGGCCCGGGCGGGTGGCAGGAGGTGGCTGTTGTTTTCCTGCTGGCCACTGTCGTGATCAGGGCCTGGGCCAGTGGCTGGAGGTGGGAAAACAGATCTGCTGCCACGATCGGGCCCAGGGCTGGTGGCAGGAAGGGGGAAAACAGCGGCCCCACGGGAAAACAGCGGGGATTGTGGGATCCTGCTCCTTGCTGTTTTCCCACCTCCAGCTGCTGGCCCCAGGCCCAATCGCCACGGCGGCCAGCACGAAAACAGTGGGGATTGCAGGATTGCACTCCTTGCTGTTTTCCCACCTTGAGCCACTGGCCCTGGGCCCGATCACGGCGGCAGCCAGTGGGAAAACAGCAGGGAAGGATGGGATCCCATGCTCCCTGCTGTTTTCCCACCCACCGCCGCCGCAATCAGGCCCGGGGCATGTGGCAAGACAGACCGTTCGGTACTATCCATGGATTTCAGTATCCGCAGGGGGGCCCAGAACCAATCCCCTGCAGATACAGGGGTCCTACTGTATTAGGGTTGCCAGGTGAATTCAAGGGCAGAGCTCCCAACCCCTGAATGGTAGTGTGGAAGAGAGAATTTCAGCAGATGTTGCTAAACATCTAGACAATTAAAGAGACAAGAGCTTTGCCCCTTATTTCACCTCGCATCCCTAACGCAATACTGTTGTGCCAGTAAAACAGGGGAAAAAAACATATTACAACTATGGCTCATTATTTATGGAATGTGGCATTTGCTTAACTCCAACAGGAATATTGTCCTTTCCTGTTAGCTCCTGAAGAGTTGTTTAGACTCTAAATTGTGTACACTTCTAGAAGCAAAGAGTTAAAACTCTCAGTGATATGGGAGAGGAAAGTTTATATTCTAGAATAGTTTAGACATGAAATTCAACCTATGTACTGAAATACATCAACAACTTTCACTATCTGCTTCCAGAAATTGTTTACACAATTTTTCTGGAACAGGTAGAATAGGGTCATAGTCTCAGAAGAGGTGTAAAAGCAGAGTTTTAGTAAAAGCAATATGTTTTGCATAATAAATAGCTGCATATGCTACTATTATTGTTACTGTTGTTACAATCAGCACACTCCATTCACTAGGGCTAGGGGCACAGAACCCTTGCAAAATTGGAAAAAACACAAATATCAAAATGTGTGTGTTTTTATGAGAAGGGGCAATACACAGGGTGAACTGCACAGCTCTGTAGATGGTGCTGGACTGCAAGTTCCACTATCCTTACTCTGCGTAGCCAATTATGAGGAATGCTGGCCACTGCAGTCCAAAAAACTGGAAAGTTACATACTCGCCACCCCTGCTTTATATAATACTAGCGCATTTAGTCAGCGTTGCTCGGCATTTTATTTTCTCATAGGTAACACATGCTAGAAATATCTTAGGAATTACCTTACCTTACTTTAGGAATTAGATGTGGTTGAAATACACAGATTTGACATCCTGTGTCTCTAATTCCCCAAACTGTGTTGTCCAGTACCTGTAACTTTTCCCCATATACCCCAATCCACTTTGTATTCAGAGTTGTTAACATACAGAGGTTCAGTTTCTGAGGGAATACACTGTCCTCCTCCTTCTTGCTGCTAGGCCTTGTCTTCATAGCAACTGGCCCAAGAGCTCTCTGGCTGAGAATTCTAAAGGGCCCTCACTAATCTGCAAACCTCAGGACTCCATAGAATCTTCACAGGCAGCCAATCATATAAGGTCTTCTCGCCTGACACAGCCAATCATATGAGGTCTTTGCCTGCCTGACACAGACAAACTCACAAACGTTGACTTTTATTTATTAGACTGAAACACAAGAGATGATAGAGCACTAAATCTGTTTCTGTAGCTGCTTTTTTTGGTTGCTTTTGTTTCATCATTTCTGTTATTTATTTGTGATTGTTCCAACATGGTTTTACATTATGTGTTGCCTAACTCTAAATTTTATTTTAAATAATAAATAATAGATATCTTAAAGATATCTAGATGTTAAGAGTTTTTGGGTCAAACTAAGAGGTTTGTTCACAAGAATACTCTTCTTGAGTCTTAACTTACTGAGTCCAAATATAAATGAACTTTGCCTTGATCTTTCTCCACCTTCTTAATTGGATCGTCTAGTGATACGAAATTGGGTGACAGAGAAAAACCACTCAATAATCCAATTTCTATAAGAGCCATACCACTCCTTGAAGATGAGCCAGTACCCAAATACCTAAAAAGAGAAAAAGAAGGAGAGACAAGGTTATATTTTTAAAAGAAATAAACATAAACAATCATTTGTTTATAATTTCTCACTGCATGTATGGGACAGTTCAAATACTTACGTCAATTTCTACTGATGAAACAAAACCCCCAGGGAGGAATCTCTCTCATTAGAATCAATGATAGTTGACCTCAATAGCAGTTAGAACCAGCATGACTAAGGCCTAAATCCAACTGCTAGTCACTATTTACCAAATTCCCATTCAATGGGTCTGATCTAGTGTTGACTAGCAACTGGATTCAAACTAATGTTCCATTCCTTCATCTTCTGTAAACTTTAATCATAACTTTTGGTAACTAATTCCCACTTTGCACTAACAATTAAGCAGTCCTAGGTTGTTGAAAGGAGTTCACAAAGGACTGACTCTGTTGCAAAACTATACAAATACAGTTTCTCCAACAAGTTGTAACTGTAGTGTCTATTCACTGATGAACACTCTCCATTTCATTCACTACCAGAAAGAAGGCAAAATGCTGAGATTGTTGAGGAAATTCTAGCTGCCTAAATGCTCTGTAATATTTTGCAGTAGTGAATTTCCAGTTTATTAACTTGTCACTCAAAGACAGATAAATCCACTGGGCACTATCAATATTAAACAGCACTTCACATAGTGCAGAGAATTTAACTAACAGTGCAATCTATATGGCTGTACTAGGAAATAATTACCTGTGAATCCCATGGCACTTGCTAACAAGTAAGTAGATTTAGGATACCAGCCCAAACAATTAAATTGAGATTTCTTCCTCCTTCCCTCTCCCAGCCTCTTAATCATGAAAGCACCTTCTTCCATGTGGTAACTGCACAGTACAGTAGATGCTTGCAACTTACTTCATAATCAAACACACAGCTAGGCTACAAAAACATGTTTGTGGCTTTAACTTCATATGAGGTAACACATAAGCACCCTTTTATGAAAGTGAACTCTTCAGATAGGTGACAAAACGATTTTCTTTGGCAGGGATAGTAAACCATGGCTGTTATTATGAAATAAAGTGTGCCTCCAATCTGTATTTGGAATGCTTGACAGTAGTTAAAAGTAATTGAATAAAACTATATTTCTTTTTATATGTGGACAATTTTCAAGATAGGAGAACTCATTTTTCAAAGCAATGCTCTTAGGCCTGGCAGCATGGCTGATTAAATACAGATATGACTTTGAAAGAAATCCTGTACAATTGCTGGCTGAAGTTGGCTCATAAGATTAAAAGGAAACAAAACCATCTGTGGGATGAATTGCCAGGCCAAAGTAGCTGCTAGTGAAAACAAATAACTGAATTGGAACTGGATGTAATTATGTCTACACTGTAATTGGGGATGAGAAGAGAGCTCTGGTCATTACCATAAAGACATAATTGTCTTCTAGAAAGTAATCATAGAAAGACAGAGCCAGTGTGTTAATTAAGAGACAAAAGAGAGGGAGTGTATCAGAACGCTTGGGCAGTTGCAAGGTTCACATAAATGGGACCTTCTAGAAACAAAAATGTTGGATAGAAATCCTGTGACATTTGCCCCAGTTGAAAATACATTTGATGAGCATGTGGGATACATCTGGGGAATGACTTGGCAAGTCATGATGTAATCCCTAGGGGACAGTAAGGCTGAGTCATGGTAATGTGAAATCATGACAGGGGGTTGCATCAGCCATTGTCCCTAGCTGGTGTGTATAAAAGAGGGGAGCTCAGACTGGTTCTTTCTCTGACTATTCGCTGACTCTCTAACACCGAACCTCTGTCCGAGCGAACCTCTGCCTGATGTGTCTGTGATGCTGAACCTATGACTGAGGATGTCTGTATCCTGATTGTACAGATGTGTATATATTGGAACTTGAAGATTAAAAGCCTCCAAGTATTTTTGGATGACAACTCTGTGTGTTAGAGTTACTAACTAGTGGGTAGAGTGGGGTCAGAGCTGATGCTGCAAGTTACACTCTGCTGCTGCTCACGCTTGTTGCTGTTTTGAAACTCTGCTGTATGTTTAATGCGTGCCTCTGGGACACATTTTTCCAAAGAGCAGCAGCTTCTGGGAGGATTTTGTGCTAGGTGCTGTAAATCAATCTCCCGACAAAAAATGAAGGCTCCAATATGATTTGAACATATTCAGTAACCATGAAATAGTGAATGTTAAAAAACAAAACAGAAAACTGCAGTGGGTGGAATATAGGCTCTTAGCTGGCTGGCACTCTGAACAGGATTTCTCATTCTTAGCCATCAAGTTCACAGGGAACAGTTTGTCAGCCTAATCCATTTCATAGGATTGTTCAAGGATAAAAGGAGAATATAGAGTATCCCCATCCTCAATTTCTTGGGAAATGGGCAGAATAAACTTTCAATGGTGGCAACAGTAGTAACAGCAATGACAATCTGATCCAGTTAACTGTGAGCGTGACCTGGGGGGAGGGTGCAGCAGAGCACCACAGAAGGGGTTTCCCCTTCTACCTCAAGTTTCTTGGCTGAAGAATGGGGTTAGATAGGAACATGAGAAACACAGAGACCTCTAGTTCCCCACAATAATGTCACACCTTGTCCACATGTCTAAGGAGGTTAGAACTCTGTTATGCTTTATAATAAGGATGGACCAACCAAATCCTTGGCAGGGATTCGAGATTCGGGAATCTGAATCCCCGTGTCAAAATAGGCAAACCAAATCTTTCAAATCCACCACCCAAACATTTTGTTGGAGACCAGGATGCCTGGGAGACCGGAGCACCTGAAAACTTGGGAGATGAGGACACCTGTGAGACTAGACACACAAAGGGAGGTGGCAAGTAGGTGAATTTTTCCCTGGGAGTAATAATGGCCTTTGCTAACAATTTCATAAATTACATCTGGGCTTGTATTCTAAGATATTTAAATTGAACATTTCATATTTAAGTTCAGCACTTGACTGGAAGGTACAGGCTTGAGATTTCAAGGACAGCTGAAACATTCCTCTGCAGAGCTCCCTTGCAAACCTCTTTCAGACACAATTCTGGGGTTTCTAGTTTTACAAGATGTCACAGCCTTCTCTGCCAAAGTGTGCTGGTGCATCATCAAACTACAAACCCTAGGATGCCAGAAGGAGTTATGCAAAGAAAAGCCAGTTTTGACTTGGATTATCTCTCTACTGTAGTGGTCCTGTTTACACAGGCAGGAAAATGGGGGGTTAATCCACATTTTCCTGCCTGTGTACAAAGGGTCTTCATGACATTTTCAGTCTCGGGAGATCCTGAGGGAAAACTATGACAATTGTCCTGGCCAGATTTCTTCAGAGGGAGGTTTGCCTTTGCCTAGGCTTTTGCTAAGGCTGAGAGAGTGTGTCTTGCCCAAGATTATCCTTCTTTCCCTTGCTTTTTAAACCCTTTTTAAAAAAAGGATTCGAAAGATTCTAGATTTATGGATTCCCAGAACCTTCCAGGGATTTGGATCCAGATTCAGATTCCGAAAATTCTGGATTCATCCCATCCCTACTTTATATGATTTTATATCCTTTTAATGTTTTTAACCGTTTTAAATGTTTTTAATGTGTTTATTTATGGTTGGAAGCCACCATGGGTCCCATTCTGGGAGAAAGGCAGCCTAATATAATAATTAAATTAAATAAATAAGTAACAGCGGTTCCCAACCTGGGGTATGCATACTCCAAGGGTACATGCCAAGAGATTTAGGGGTAGATGAAAAAAATTGAATAATGGCAGGAAATGCAATGCTCCCACATTCATATACCACATTCATTCCTATCTCTGTGAGAAAGAAGCTGCCATTCAGAGACCTGGTACCAAATCAGCATGCCTCCTCTTACTGGTGTGCGCCCCTCGCCAGGGTTGCTGTGGAGATGGTCTGAACCAGAGGCTCTACAACACTTCACAACAGCTAAAGGAAGGGAGACGGGGCTCATTGTATTCACTGTGGAACACAAGGTGCTGCAGCAACCTGAGGCTGGATCATATAGAGCAAAGGTACTCGGCAGTGGCAGAGGAATATCCCTGCCAAGTATTCTAAGTGAATAATCCTGAAGCTCAACAGGAAGGGCAAAGGAACCAGACCAGTGGTCAAGACCAGAAAGGGTGTGGGGGTTTCTTGTTTGACAAAAGGGAATGGGGGGGAAAGATAGCATATATAACTAGATTATGTAGGAGAGTGGGTTCCCATTTCTCCACCCCTCTTGGGGGGATGCTGTTGTCATTTTTATTGTGTGTGTAGCTTCTTTGCCTCCTTTGTGTGAGCTGCATGCAATCAATACAGCACATCTCAGTTCCTGTGGGTGGGTATGTCGTTGTTTTTTTCTTGTGCAAGCTGAAGGACTGAGTGAGAGCTCTCAAAAAAGCTGGTTCCCAGAGTTTTTCCTGAAGGAAGAGCGAGGGAAGATGGCTTGGTAGAGAAATTGCTGCTGCTGAAGTACAGTGAGCCTGCATTAGTTGTGAGCTCAGCATCAGCACTCACAAATTCAACTTTAGGTGAAGTGCAAGGTAAAAAGAGAAAAATATTTTAAATATTTTAAAAATTGCTTGTGAGCAACCAGGACCGGAACCAAGCCCTCAACCATGGCAGGGCAAGGCAGCATCTTGGGGAGGAAGCTCCACCTCACCCTCCAATGCCTGGCAGCAATGCCATACCTATCCCCAGTCGATCACTTGCAGTTCATTCCAATTCTAGTAAGATTGTTTAATGAGCAAGCCCCATTTTGTTCAACAGGTTCATTCCAAAATGAGTGCTCGTTTGCGAAACAGCAGGATCTGTGAAATGGCCATAACACACACCTCCTGCCATTTTACAGATCTTCACCTCTTCTCCTTCTGCCTCCTCTGCTCCTAAAGCTTGGGGTGATTCCTAGAAAAGCAGGAATCTGTGAAATGGTGGGAAAGTTCCCTCTGTGGTTTAAAAGGTGGCGGAGCACTTTGCTTAATTCAGTTCTATAAGCAAAGGATGAAGGTTTTGTATCGAAGGTACAAAAACTGCTTGATGCAAATTAAACATAAAATACCATGCCAAAGAGCTATGGAAAGGACTCTTCAGAGAGTTCTACCTGTCCCTGGTAGTCTATTAACTTATTAATAATAAAGTAACTGACTTGAATTCATTGTATCTTCTGAGTTTTGAATGTAAACACATATACACTGTTTATTCACCTTATTATTCCATTGCTTTTCTAATCTCATTATTGAGCTATCTGTTTAGAGTTACCTCACACAAATCTGAAACAACAGCAACTCTATTAATTAGAAACATTTTGCTAATATGAGGGGTAAAATTTATGGAAAGAGACTGCCAAGGGTACACAAGTGAAAAAAGGCTAGGAACCACTGCTTATAAGGATACACAGACAGTGAGGCAGAACTGAGTTTTTTTTTAATGTGTAAATTGCTTTGCACTTCTTATCTCATCCTTCCTCAATGGAGCCCTGTGAAGAATATAAAAACACCCATTTTCAGATGTGGAAATGAGCACAAATAGTAGGCTTCCCAAAATGTTTAGTGACTTTCCATTTAGTATGGAATTTGAATCTAGTTTCCCAAATGCAGAAGTCGGATCATGCTTGTTGCAAAAGTCCAGTTTCACAACCAAGACGCCTCCAAATTATAGATAAAATACCTGTAATATCTATTTTATATATGTTAAGTCAGGGAAATGCATGAGATGGAACATGACAAACTAAAAAACTTGGCACAAGAACGGACAGTCACTCTGAATGCATAAACCTCAATGGAAGGACAGAATTAGGCTCTATGGAAAGACACACAAAATGAATTTCTGTGTAAAAGCAAAGTAATTTGACTGGTAATACAGAGATCAGAAGTTGAACCTAAGCTTTATGTTAACTGAAATGTTCCCTTGAGTTTAACAGAATTTTTGCTTTGGTGAGATGTTTATGCCTGAATTATCAGGAAGGCCATGCAAGAGGTGATGATATCATTCACTGTAAGATAACAAACAGCACTGCATCTTTTAGTCATCTGTTCAAATTTGTCATTCCTAGTGATTTTGTTTTACATCCAATTTTAACCCCTTTGAAATAGTATCAATAATGGTATATATAAAGATACAATTAAAAAAAACCCAGTGCTGTCCCAATTAGATGCTATAAAATGTATGTAAACAAAAAAAAGGAAGTACGGTCATTTCACATAATTACTTACTTTGTGCAGACATTCAGTGTTAAATGATTGATATCTTTTTTATCATCCTTCACAGTAACATCCAAGTCAAAGGCTTCTTGATCTTGTGTTGATCTACGTCTCCGGTAGGTATGTGAGTTTTCCACATTGTACATAATATTGAGCTACAACAGTGAAAGCATTAAAATGGTGGTATTAATGGAGTAAAAATGAATGACATAATGCAATCATAAAGACAAATAATGGCAGAGCTCCAGAAATAGGTGACCATATACAAGAAGTAGGTAAAATTATGAAAGTGTTAGAGCTCTGATACATTTTCAGTAGCAGTATCACATATTTTGAGACAGTCCAGTACACAGGATAAACAAAATGTGACATCATGTCAGGCAATTAAGGCAAAGTACCTAATTCCTGTCTCCCACATACATGAAGGAAAGTCAAACCAATGTTTTCTATACAGAACTGAAGACATTTCAATATAAACTGCTATTTTTGGGTTAGACATACTGCTATAGCATCATCTTGCCAACTTTTCAAAGTGGCATAAAACAAGTACTTTGAAAGTTAAAAGAAAAGTTAATTTTCTCCTTGGGAATATGGAAATATTACAAGTATCAGTTTCTTCAGTAACGAGAAGAATACACTCACTGAAAATGATTTTTGCATTCAAAAATACTGACTTATTTAAACCTTACTCTTAAAACTCCCATCATTTAACCATCTAAAGCAGAGGTGGGGAATATGCATCTTGTGGGCAGTCTGCCTATGCTGTATTTGAGGCCCCAGGGCCTCAACATCCCCAAAGATATTTTGGGGGGGGGTTCCCCCAAAGTGGCTTTCAACATAGGACATGTTAAAGGAAAATTTTTCTACATTTCCCTCTCCCAGGACATTTTAGGCCTAGCAGAAGCCTTTTTCAACCCACAATACTGGGTCAATTTCTGGTCACTTCCACACAGAAAAAAAAGTCTTTCTTGGGCCTACAATCAGTTAGGATTGGGATAAAATATGGCAAAATTGGAATTTGTTATGCAGTAGTCAGTGGAAGCCAATCCTAGTCAAACACACATTCTAGACTTTATGAAAGCTGATGTCAATGAACTTAGGAAAAGACTGGGTGTGATCCCGTGGTCAGGGATCCTAAAAGAGAAGGACATTCATGATGGATGGGAGTTTCTTAAATGTGAGATACTGAAGGCACAAGTTCAAACAGTTCCAGTGATCAGGAAAAATGGGAGGTGTCTAAAGAAACTGGGGTAGATGTCTAAAGAACTTTCAAATAAGCTAAGATTTTAAACGGGCATGTACAAGAAATGGGAAAAGGGAAATCACCAAAGAAGAATTCAAATGAATAGCCAGGAGTTGTTAGTGAAGTTAATAGCAATAGAAAGGGCATTTTGTTTGTGTGTTTTTTGTTTGTTTTTTGGTTGTTGTTTTTTCTTGTTATATCCAGAACAGAAAGAAGAACAGGGAAAAGGGAAGGCCACTATGTGGAGAAGATGGTGAAATACAGGGGACAGAGAAAAGGCAGAACTACTCAATGCTTTCTTTGCCTTGGTCTTCTCCTGAAAGGAATACAGCGCTCAACCTGGGGAAAATAGAGATGATACAGTATGGGAAATGCATTACAGAATAGGTAAAGTGGTAATACAGGAACACCTGACTGCTCTAAATGAATTCAAGTCCCCAGGGCCAGATGAACTACATCCATTCTGCCAGATTAAAAGAACTGGCAGAAGCAATTTCAGAACTACTGGCAATAATCTTTGAGAATTCCTAGAAAACAGGAGAAGTCCCAACAGACTGGAGAAAGGTAAATGTTGTCCTCATCATCAAAAGGTGTGGGGGAAGGACCTAAACAATTACTGCATACTCAGCCTGACATCAACACCAGAAAAGATTCTAGAGAGATCATTAAACAGATAATCTGTAAGCACTTGGAAAGAAATGTTATGATCACTAAAAGTCAATATTGGTTACTCAAAAACAAGTCAAGCCAGATGATTTTTTTTGGGGGGGGGGGGTAGAGGTATAAGCCAGGTAGATGAAGGGAATGCTATGGATATAGACCATTTTCCACACAACACTGTTATGGTGCAATTATTGCACTTTCAATATCCTATGGAATCCTGGGGTTTTCAGTTTAGGTAGAGGTATTTAGAATTCTCAGCCAGAGAGCTCTGATATATGGTATGGCCAAACTGCAGAATTCCACAGGATGTTGAGTGGAATAACAGCACCATAACATTGTAGGGAGAAAATGACTATAACATATCTTATTTCAGTAAGGCCTTCAACAAAGTCCCCCATCATATTATTTCAAACAAGATAATAAAATGTGAGTTAGACGTTGCTACTGTTAGGTGGATTTGTAACTGGTTGATCGATTGAGCCTAAAAGGTGCTCACCAATGGTTCCTCTTCATCCTGGAGAGAAGTGACTAGTAAGGTGTCACACAGTTCTGTCCTGGGCACAGTGCTATTCAACATTTTTATCAATGACTTGGATGATGGGATAGAGGGCATGCTTACCAAATCTGCAGATGACACTAAATTAGGAGAGGTAGGTAGTACCCCAGAGGACAGAATCAGAATTCAAAATGACCTTAACAGATAGAACCATAGAATCATAGAGTTGGAAGAGACCCCAGAGGCCATCGAGTCCAACTCCTGCTATGCAGGAACACCCATCAAACCATTCCCAACAGATGGCCATCCAGCCTCTGCTTAAAAACCTTCAAAGAAGGAGATTCCACTACACTCCAAGGCAGCATATTCCACTGCCGGACAGCTCTGACCATCAGGAAGTTCTTCCTGAGCTTCAAGTGGAATCTCCTTTCCTGCAGCTTGAATCCATTGCTCCTTGTCCTAGTCTCTGGAGCGGTAAGCCTGCTCCCTCCTCAACATGACATCCCTTCAAATATTTAAACATGGCTATAATGTCCCCTTTTAACCTTCTCTTCTGCAGACTAAACATCCCCAGCTCCCTAAGCCGTTCTTCATAGGGCTTGGCTTCCAGACCCTTCAGCATTTTGGTTGCCCTCCTCTGGACACGTTCCAGCTTGTCGATATCCTTCTTGAATTGAGGTGCCCAGAACTGGACACAGTATTCCAAATGAGGCCTAACCAATGCAGAATAGAGTGGTACCATTACCTCCCTCGATCTAGACACCATACTCCTATTCACGTTGGCTTTCTTGGCTGCTGCGTCACACTGCTGACTCATGTTCAGATTGTGATCTACCAAGACTCCTAGATCCTTTTCACAGATTAGAGAGCTAGGCCAAAATTAACAAAATAAGTTTCAAAAGGGAGAAATGTATGGTACTACATTTAGGCATTAAAGATGAAATGCACAAATATAGGATGGGTGACACTTGGCTTGATCACAGTACATGTGACAGGGATCTAGTAGTCTTAGTAGACCACAAGCTGAACGTGATTCAACAGTGTGATGTGGCACCTAAAAAATGCCAGTGCCATTCTAGGCTGCATCAACAGAAATACAGTGTCTAGGTCAAGGAAAGTAATAGTACCACTCTATTCTGCCTTGGTCAGAGCTAGAATACTGTATGTAGTGCTGGGCACCATACTTCAGGAAGGATGCTGACAAGCTGGAATGTGTCCAGAAGAAGGCAACAAAAATGGTAAAAGTCCTGGAAACCATGCCCTATGAAGGATGACTTAGAGAGCTGGGTATATTTAGCCTGGAGAAGAGAAGGTTGAGAGGCAGTAATAGCCATGTTTAAATATTTAAAGGGGTGTCATTTGGAAGATGGAGAAACTTTGTTTTCTGCTACTCCACAGACTACGACACAGAGAAATGGCTTCAAACTACAGGAAAATAGATTTCACCTAAATATTAGAAAGAACTTCCTGATAGCCAGAGCAGTTCAACAGTGGAACGCACTGCTTCAGAGTGTGGTGGAGTCTCCTTCTTTGGAGGTTTTTAAACAGAGGCTGGATGGCCATCTGTTGGAAATGCTTTGATTCTATATTCTTGCATGGCAGGGGGCTGGACTCAATGACCCTCGTGGTATGTTTCAGCTTTATGATTCTCGCACAAGAATCTCACTGCAGCCTTTTTTTTTTTTTGAACTATTTGATTTGTTCTTCCTCATCTCTGATTCATAATGTGTTCCTGCGTTACATTTTCACATGTTCCCAACCCACACATACAGTCACGCACAGCTTCAAAATGTTACTTTTTGCCTACAGCTCTTGGAATCTCCCAGACAGCACAGCCATGGGAGCTGTGTCCAGGTTCTGGGTATAAGACACAAAGTATGTAATGAAAGGCAAATATCAGGGAGTGGTACCTTCCCACACACATATTTACATGTAGATAAATTTCCATTTCAAAAGGCATGCTCAGTGTTGACTTAATCCTCTAGCAACCCTGAAAAGACTCTGCGGGAAAGATAGCACCCCTTTAAGGAAGCTGTGAATTCTCAAGAATGAAATTTGTATGTGGAGCCTTTGTTAGGAAGACCACCCAAAACAAGGTAAAGACTGTACCAACTATTTGAAATGTATCCCAGACACATAACCCATGAAGACAACAGCTAAAGCATGATTTTGGCAGGTAAATTAACAAATTGAAATAGCTTTCTACCCAACAGAGGGCAGCAACATGCTTTTAAAATATGAGTTTGTGTCAGATGTGGACCATATATCAGCTACCCCAAAAAATATTCCCAGTAGCCTCTTACATAGTAAAGCAAAAATAAAATCATCAACAAAGTCAATTTCCAAACCAACACAATCTCAAGAATAACCTTCCACAGCTAATCGCTTTTACCTTAGACTCATGTACAGATGATGAACTAAAACAGTTATATAAATACACATGAAACACTAGACATGCACAGGGCAGCAAAGAGGAACAAACATATTCTCTCATTCAAATTACTAAAAGAGAACCTGAGATGCCACTAAAGAAGGGCCCAGGTGATTATCCCTCAGGAATACTGGTACTTGCCCACTTAACAGTTCTACTTTCTGTGTAACTAGCAACAACTGAATAAACCTGTATGCTAGATATATAGACCTGTATACTATACATATATGCTGAAGACACAAATCTCTATCATTAAAAAGTACAAAAAAAAAGCCCTCCATGCCTAAAATTGTCAGAGTAATCAAACAGAAGGTATAGCTATTAATGTTGTTAAACATTTTACTCTTCTCAGAATAAACTTCAGTATATCAGAGTGGCTTTTCTGTAAATCTCTCCTCATCTGTTACTAAAATGTGGGGAATTCCTGGAAAATGTATGACATTACTAGACACCCCTTTTCTATTACCATTTAAGTGGCCTTCTTCAAAGTGGAATATCAGTTAGAAGGACAGCAAGAGACAGCGAACTTATGAATTATTCATCCTCTGGTGGTTTCTTTTCTAGTTCTTTCTTCCTGCTTGCTTTAAAAGTTACTCAAAGTTGCTCCATCTTATAAATTTAGAGAGGCCACTTTGTACTTCACCACAAGGAATCCCCAAGTGACTATCTATCCTTTTAGACAGAGGTCATTAGAAACTCAAGGCACCAGAAGAGACAGGAAAAAGACAGAGGAGTTTACAGTTCTTCATTACTATGAAACTGATCAAAATCAGCAACTGCTACACAGTGAGGGAAAGCAAGCAAACCAAAGACAACTTATCTTTGCGCACAGAATGATAACTACATTTTATTGCCAAGGCAACAAAACATTTTGCCATCATTTCCAGCAAAACAGAACGCTTGGCATAATAAAAGAGACAAGATGTATATTATAAATTATCTGATTTAACACTGTCCCTTTCCCTGGGTTGAAGTGACAGCACAGCTTCTGTATCAGTTGAGTGATCTCGATGTGGCTGTCTAAAGTGCTGAATCCTAGCACCACAAGAGGTTCGGCACTTTCAGTAGCTCCTTTAAATTTCTGACTAAAACCTAAAGCACGTTTCCACCCCCAACCCCCAATGACATGGGAACTACAAGCCACTCTTGCCAAGCAAACCAAAAGTGTGCTTAATACTATAATTCATCACTGACTAGTGATCAATTCCCTCCCAATGACTCTCCCCACAGGCTACATCCTTCATCTTCTTTGTAAAAGACAAATGTGCATTTTATAATCAGCAAAGAAAAAGCCATGAGATGGACTTTATGGAATCAGAAACAACATTCAGCAAAAGAGTTAAGTATTTCCCCCATGCCTGTCAACTTCTGTAAATTCCCTCTACCCAACATGGCTTGTTGTTTGTATTGCAGTTTTACTACATGTTGTTAATTGTAAAGCCTGCCAGCAACCAGGTTTACTAGCAAGTTAAGGGCTATAAAACAAGCAGGAAAACAGCTAAAATGCATGCTGTTCAAGATGACAATCATCAACAGATGCAAAGAGAAGCATATTATCATGCTTACTATGTGGCAGAGAAATTAGCCAAATAATTGTACTTCTTCAGTGTATCTTTTCTATTTTTTTTTAAAAAAAACTTTCCCTGATTTTGTTTTGGCTGAAAGGACCCTTCCTGGGGCATTTTTACCTCAGTTCTTCCGCCTGCACCAGATATTTTAGGCCCAGGAAAGGGGTTTAGAAAAAAACCAGAGGAAATCTGATAACAGGTTTTGGAACTTTCCATTTATATTACTACATGAGAAGTGTAAACTAGATTTAGAAGATGTACTCTGGTTGTTGTTTTAAAATGTTATTTTTATATAGATGATTATTATCTTTTGATGACTGATAATTTATAAAGTAATCTAGAATAAGTTAACAATGATTTATGAATTTGAGAAATTAAGTAAGTAAATAACTAAAATGATTAGCAACAATAAGTGATTAGCAACAATTAATAACTATGGGATAAAATGAATGATTAAATAGTTAGGTGTAAATGCTTAAATAATATGAACTGTTTGCAACAAGGGCATGAACCAATTTTTAGTTATGTTTTGTTAGGTTTTGTTTTAATCATGTGTAAGTTAGGATGCCTATGTTTGTATGAATGTATTTTTTGTTGTTGTATGGTTGGTTTATGTTATTTTTTTCTTCTACTTTTTGGTTTAAAATCTGTTTGGAATCTTGGATTAACTAATCTATCATAATCTAATGGGGGGGGGGAGTGGTTAAAGCTTGTGACCTGAACACTGCATTTCTTCAGTTCTGAGGGACTAACAAAAAGCAAGAGTCAACTCTGCAAAAATCCAAGAGATTTTTGTGGAAAGAATGATGTGAGAAATATAAAATTTGTTGACCATTTAGCACTGTCTTTTATTCAATTAATTACCATCTTAACTCTGGGATTAAGTTAATGCTAAAACTCCAACTTAATCAAATCACTATAGTTAAAAAATAGATTTAATTAAGTTGCCTCAGGAAATCTTAACTGATAAATTAACTTAACTGATAACTGAATTGAGTTTAACTAGTTAGTTCCTGTTTGAACATGCACAGTATTATATCTAACTCCAAACTAATCCTGTGAATTATCACTCTCACAACAAATCCATTTTCAAAAACCCTGCATACTGGATGCCTAATTTTGTGCTTCTTTAACTTATCCGAAAATTTAGCAAAGTAAATACATAAAAGTCATACTATAATACACAACCAAAATCCAAGATAATAAAATGCATCACTGCTCCCAAAATGAAAACCTTGCACTTCAGGGCCTCAAAATAAGTTCATCAAGATCCCCAAAGAATACAGTTAGTCAAACATGCCTTTGCTTTAATGGAGGCACGCTGTGAATTTAGTCAAATCAAGCTGGAAGCAAATCAGCAATTTGTCATCACCCAAACACTGTTGTTTTACTATTTGCCAAGAAAAGCAAAAGGGTAAGAATTTACCCGTAACAGAAGAACATCTGAAGCAACATGCTGAATGACCCCTTAAACTAGCATTTTACTGGAAGATGTTTTATGTTTAGTTTTCCATTTCCGCTTGACATGGTCCAAAAAGAAGTCCATGCAGCAAAATGGTCACAAAGAGGTAAGTGAGGATTCTCTCCAAGCTTCACCATTAACTCAGGACTAGAACATTTTCGTCCTACTCTGCTGCAAACAGGGCAAGGCAAGACTAGGTATCACAAACAGTCTGCATTTTACCAACTCATGTTACAGGGTGGTGCTACTCAATATAGTGGTCCACAAGCCGTTGGCTGCCTCTGCAAGAAGTTTTGAGGAAATTTATCTGGAAACAACAATAATACTGATCTCTGTCATTGGTGGAGGAGACTGCCATTCCACATTCTACCAGACAACTTAATAAACACTGTTGTAGACCACACGTCTGTGATGGAAATTTGATGTGAATGTAATTTTTGTGATCATCCACTAGAGACAGTCCATATTTGAATCAGTGATATAACTAAGCCGATGCCTATAAATTTCATGCTGTTCCTTGTACAGATTTTTAATCTGTCTGAATACTTGGATCACTGGCATTTTCGTATTGAACTCTGGAGCTGAGTTTCTTTTATTACTAAAGACCAAAACACTCCCTCTGCCCCATTTTGTAAACACTAAATGCTAAATCCAGTTGTTAATCCTGATAGACTAGGGCCATTTCCACATTAGACTATTGTAGTGCTATTCTTCCACATTGTACGGAATCCTGGGGTTTGCAGTTTAGGGAGAGGCCTCAAAGGCAGTGGCGCATCTAGGCCCAACAGTGCCTAGGGCAAGCGCAGAAGTTGCACCCCTAGGTAATGCTGCGCCACTGCTGCACCGGGCCAGGAAGGACCCCAGTGACAGCGGCAGGTGGTGGGGGCAGTGGCATAGCTTGGAGAACACAACGGAAGGGTGGGGTAACAGCGCAAGGGAGAGGGGTGACGGCGTGCGAAGGAGGGGAGATGGTGCACGGAGGGACAACGGGTAGGCGCAGGTTGGTGGTAATGGGTGCAGGTTGGTGGCAATGGGTGCAGGAGGCAGCAGCAGGCACAGGAGGGACAGCACTGGGCAGGAGGGCATCCCCAGGCATTGGCACCCAGGGCACACACCCCAATTGCCCCCACTAGATCCACCTCTGCTCAAAGGCCCCTCCCTAAACTGAAAACCCCACAAGACATTGAAAGTGGAATCATAGCAGTGTAACAGTCTAGTGTGGAAATGGCCTAGGTTGACACTGATTCAGCAATTGATTCCATGCATCTACTCTACTTGGGACTAGCAGTTTGATTTAACTGCGTGTGATAAACTATAGCCAACCAGCATACATTGAATGATTTCTATCATATTTGTTTGTACACATATGTTAGTTATGTGATTATAATTCTCTGTTAAAATGCACTTTTTAAAAATAGTTTTAATGATTTGACGGCTGTGGTCTTAATATCTACTGTGCAAAGTAAGCTTTATATACTGCTGGGATATTGCACCAATTGAATAAGACTGAGGCCTGCATTGTTTAAACCATGTGGAAGGGCTGGCACTCTGCTTGGCAAATGTAATGGTCTAGTTCTGTGGCAAACAAGCACTTGACATTTTGAGACACCTGATCTTTCCCTTACCCACAGTTCTAGTTTCCCACTCAACCTTTCTAGAAAACTTCATCCAAATGAATATGGACCTGCTGTGTCAACACAAAGGGTATTTGAAATATAGTGCAAAACACCTGGACCATGTTGTTACTTCTCAACCCCAAAGAGGCTCATGTGCCTTTTAGAAACATGTATTATAGAGAGGTTCAGCAGTTGCAACTTCTCCCATTACATTGCTGAAATGATAGGACAAGTTGTGCTTCCTGAAAGCTCCTTCCCAATTAACTATGGAAAGCAAGGGAGCATCCTCCAAGGCCAGTCACTGGCAGCTCTATCAAGCACTAAAATATTTCTTTGGCAGCAGTATCTGCAATATTCCATCTGAAACGTGTCAAATATTTGGAATGTCTCCCAAAAGTCCAAGATTCCTTTGCTCTCCCATGTTTACCCTTAAGCTGGGATCATAGAAAACAGATGTCTGGATGAAGGTACATGCTAAAGAGTTATCTTCAACAGGAGATTCTTCTTGGTAGTATTTTCTTTGGCAGGCAAATTGGGCTTTTGGGAAGAAAAGAGAATGCCAACCAGCTTACATTACAAAGAATAAATCTCAGCACCTGTGGAAATAGGTGGTAAGATGCACAAATAAATCACACCATCAGATGAGTATTGTCTCAAGAGAGCAGTGTCAGTTTCCACCAGTTTAAAGAGATGAGATTCTTTTTTTCCTCTTTTTTTCCTCTGAAAAGACACATTACTGTTTCATCTTGTTAAGTAAAATAAACCTCTACTTTCATGCCCACTGTTGACTAAAATATCAAGACATATTAATAAAATGGAATTTGGATGTATTGCTTAGCTTTAGGTATATGCGTGGAACCATTATTGGCATCCAAAACAAAAAGAAAGACAGGTTTCTGGAAATTATGTGTGCCATCACTGAAACTTCCAGAGAAATCAGTACATTTTACCATAATCGTTGAATTAAGGATGCTTCCTTCCAGCCAGGAAAACAGCTTGTAAGTTTATCAACAGTAGACACAAAGAGCACAACAATTCTGCCTTTGTACTGGTTTTGTCCAAGATAAATAAAATTTCAAACAGGCTGAGGTCAAGGCAATAAAGAAATGCAAGATTAGCAAGGAAAAGACATTTAGAAAGATGCAAGGTATTCAGGAGCTCGGAGAGACGAAACAGGATCTTCATTAAAAAGAAAAGTTTGACCCGCACAGAAATGCGTCTGCCCACCCTTAATATATAAAAAAAGGTAGTCAACAACCATGAGTGAACCACAAACCTGTATGGAGGCCCACTCGGCATGTAATGGAGCCTTACAGATACTTGGTAACCTCTCTGTTTAAGCAGAACCACATAAAATCAAGAGGTTTATTGATCCTTCTGGAGGGGTGGTGACTGGTAAGAGGTATTTGGGTTTTGGTATGACAACTTGTGAAGGAATGCCGATAGTATCCTTGGAACCATAACTCAATGCAGCTGACCTCTGAATGCTTCCTCTTGTTCCCTGTCAACCTCGTCCTACACCACAGTCTTACCTGCTACAGTACAAACAAGAGTCTCCAGCAAATCACAAAGAAGCACAGTAACATTTTGCTACACGTGGCAAGGTCTAGACCAGAGCTGAGAAGCAATGTAAATGACCTGGCTTGAAAAAGTCATTACCAGCCGCTTCACTAACCCCTATCCAACCTTAAAAGAAGTGCCTTATGCCAAACAGCTGTGCTGTGTGAGGGAAACAGCAACTCACTGGCAAAGATGTACTTCTGGTTAGAGCTGTGGTAGCACCTGGCCTGAGTTTAGCTCTCTGTATTAGCCTGAAGGGACAAATTGTTCTGTCACACACCACCAGGGCTGGGCTGAGTGTGCCAGAACATACAAGCAGTTGGCATCGCCTCAGTGTCTCATAGGAAAAGGCCATTAATGAAGTGAAATGAAAAAAACATAACAATCACTTGTTTTTACATTTAGCGAATAAGATGCAGACCTGGCCTATGGGATGAAGTCAGGGAGGAATAACACTTGAAGGATATTGGTATTATTTTTCCTTCATCAGGAATCCTGTGTCAAGCAAAAGGAAAGAAAGGAGTTTGTCCCAGCAAATTAATAATTGTACTGAACAAAATTAGTCCAAAGTTGTCTTTTTTTTTTTCCTTTTGCCTTGCCAAACTACAGAGGAGAAAGTGCAAGGCTTTGGAACTGTAGCTCAGTACTTCCACTCAAATAATTTGTTTTGGTGGGAGGGTTGTTTTTTGTCTGAATTTTAGACATCTGTCCAGCTCCACCTGCTGCAAGGAGACACTCCTACTTCATTACAGAACTTCCAAGATTGTTTTTCAAAATTAATTCATTGTGTATACTCATTATAGCAGATCAGGGAAACTGAGTAGGCTGCTGTTATTAAAGAAAAAATGTTTGTTACATTATTTGTGACATTGTTTCTTCCCTCCTTTTGGTGGGGGGATTCCATTAGAAAATAAGAAAATGGACTAAAATTGCGAGGGGGAGTAATGAATCAAAATGAGTAAATGTTATACATTACAAAAGAGTGGTGCTGTTACCAGTTGTTATTTGCTTAAATATGTTATAAACATAAATATAAACATGTTACAGAAAATAACAAGCCATAGATAGCATAAGCAGTTGCAATGCACTCTTTCCAAGCTCTGCCTCACTATCCCAACTGTGCCAGATTTCCTCCTCCTTCGATGACCCAGATCTAGCATTGTATGTAGAAGGACCACTTCCAAGGCCCTTCCTTGAACAGGGCAATAATCCTGGACCATCTATTGGCCCAAGCAGCTCCTCTCTTGATGCTCGCAGCAGATCCCACAAGTTGTTTTGTGAAATGAACATAACAACACTGCAGATTAGCAATGAAATCCTATGCACACTTACTTAGGTGTAAACTCCTTAGACCAAGGTGAGCCTTATTTGTAAATGCCTTTGTATAAAATCACTGTTTAGTGTTGAGAGGAAAAAATTAATGGTATGCTTTGCATCTGAAGTTCATTCACTGTAGTAACACATTTAAATTCATAGTGTAATGAATTATTCAAATTCGTGATGTTTACGTTTAGCTAAGGTTAAGATTTCAAATCAGTTTTGTCCACTCTTTAAAAAAAAAATATGAACTTGTAAATTTTGCATATGCAGTTTATGTTTAGCTCTTTCACTACTGTTGGAAAGAACTGCTGTTAAGTCCACTGCTGTCTGAAATGATGGATGAGCAAATAATTCCCTGCTGTGATACTGATTCAAAGTTTGGCTTTTACCACTGGATCTGAAGTTAAACTTTTAATACATTTGAAATCTGTTATAATTAGAAACAGCACTTATAAAAATGCATAAAACATTCTATACCGGTATCTTACTGATACCATACAGCAAGAATAGACATCTTATTCTGAAACGCCTGCTCATGTTTATTCATAATTCTTCCTTTGCTGATATAATGCATTCTGCTATTTATTTGTGCAGGATCCAGATCAGCGTGGAATCTGGCCTGTGTAACTTATGCACTAAGTTCAATGCTTTCCAGGAGGATTACAGGTTAAAAAAATATGCTAAATTGTTCTGGAGCTTCCTTGCCAACTAGGTTCTGTGGTATTACCACTGCTTTGATCTACAAACAACATTGTCTCTTCTGACAGTGTCCACAAATAGAGACAGATCCCAAGCACAAGTGTAGCCACACAAATACTCTCAAGGGTCATCCTCATTTCCATTCCACTGTTCTGCTGCACTGCCCAGACCAGTACTCTGTTTGTCATGATGGCCTACGTATCAATAGTATGATTCTGTAAGAAATGAGATGTACATTTGGTTGACAAGAGAACAACCAGTACACTTTCTACTGAAAAGGAGAGAACTGCAAAAATCTAATAAAACCTACGATGTGCACTGGAAACAAATAAGAACTCACCTCTATACACAATAGGATGTATTCATCAAGCAGCAACCATTCTATCAGATTACAGTGGAAAGGAGAGAAAAAGAAGCTGTTTCATCTCCTTTCCTGAGACATTTGTTACCTCTGGTCTTCCTTCAATTGTCATCCCCACCAGGGTGCCTAAGCTGTTTCCATGCTGGCCAGGGTTGCCAGACTGGATATGAGACAGAGCTCCTGTAACTTTAATCTTGGATATATAATGGAGCAGGATGAGCTACCATAAAACTCCTTCAAGCCAGACAAAGGCACCTGTCCTCCCTTACCTTTCAAATACCAACTTTCAGTTGCAATTGTCCCCTCTCAATAAGACTATTTCCTCTCAAGTGGAGAACAGGGAGGAGGGGGCATAGAGGAATGGCCAGCCCTGTGTCATCAGCACCTCTGAACCCCATCCCTCCCCTCCACCGAGGACACAATAGCCATGTTAGGAGGGAACCGATGTGGGTGAAAGCTTGGTTTTGGAAGATAAGGGAGGACAGATACATTCATACCACTTGGCAAAGTTTTATAACACACCATCCTGCTCCACAATCCATTCAAGGTTAAAGATACCAGAGCACCATCTCATATCCAACCTGGCAACAATAAACCATCTAGCCACAATAAGAAACAGAACTTTAAGGACTTGGGCCTGGACTTTTTTTTCCCCTCATCCCTCTCACTATGTCATGTCTTTTAAACTGTAAGCCTGAGGACAGAGGCTATTTTAAATCTCACCTTTGTAAACCAATCTAGGATCCTTTTTGGCTAAAGACAGAGATAAATACATTTAAATTACTAATAAAGAACAAAAAAATTCTACAACACTTGTTAGTGTTAAATGTCCATGCCACCACTTATTCAAGCAATGCAGAAATTCATTTCCACAGTCCGCAAAAACACAAAGAAAAGTTTTCTTCTTCTAGCAGAAATTTATGACAATAATGAGGCATGTGAGTAGTACTTTGAACAAAGGCAAACCACAACGATTGTTGTGATTCAAACCAAGTTTGGGTATAGATTATCTGAAGGACTACATCTTCCTATAAGAGCCTGCCTGTGTTTTAGGATCCTTGAGGGAGGGCTTTTGGTCATTTCCGCCAGCATGACAAGCACATTCGGTGAGGACATGAAATGGATCCTTTTCAGGGACAGCTGGTAAGCTGTGCAACTCCTTGCACAGGAGGCTAGGCTGGCCTGCTATCTGTTCTCCTTCTGCTGGTGGCAGGCAAATATCTTTTTATTTAGACAGGCTTTTGGCTGTTCGCTGCTGCAGAATATTTTAATGGGAAGGCTTTGTATTTTATCCTCATTGTTATGTTTTAAATACATTTAACCGTTTTTGCGTGGGTTTTTTTTTTTCACTATTCCGATTTATTTTTAGCTGTATTTCATTTTAATCTATATTGCAAGTTTCCTTGGGTCTTACTGGCAGAAAGACAGGATATCAAATACATATGTACATACATACAATAAGCTCAGACTCAATGACCAAATCAGCTCCAGTTCTAAAAGTTACAGGTTACTGAGTTATCAGTTTCATCTATCAACTTCACTCTCTTTCTTCTCCATGACTTTCTTATGACCTCTTATCTCCCATTCTTCATAAGCAAAACTTCATTGCTCCAGTACAGTTTTTTTTTTAAATGCTAGTTTTTTAACATTTCTAACATTCTAAAATGCTGGTGATGGCATTTAAACTCCTAAGCAGCTTGGAACCTCAATACCTAAAGATGTGTCTCTCCCTATATATTAAGATTTGCAGGAAGGGCCCTCCTCTGTGTCCCACCGGTGGGGCAATACTGAGCGGGAGACTGTGGAGCCCCCATTTCAGAATGCCCTCCTCTTGGAGATTTGACTGTTGCCAACGTTGGTTTCTTTCGGACACTTAGCCAAAATGTAGCTTTCTATTAAAGCCTAAGGGTCTTAATTTATTCTGAAGTGTACACGTACATGGTTTTAACTGTTGCTTTTTAAGTGGTTTTAACTGTTGCTATGTTTGTGATTTAATCTGGAAGTGTTTGTTTAAATTGTACACTACACTGAAATCCTATGGTAATGGGTGAAATAGAAGGGTTTTGAGAGTCAGACTGATGTAGTGGTTTGAGCATTGGACTAGGACACTGGGAGATGAGGGGTTCAAATCCCTGCTCAGCCATGGAAACTCACTGGGTAAGCTTGAATGAGTCACACTGTCTCAGACCCCTGAGTGGAAGGCACTGGCAAACTTCCTCTGAATAAATCCTGCCAAGAAGCCCCTATGATGGATTTGCCTTAGGGAAACAAGGTGGAAGCAAGTTGAGGGTGGAAGGTGGAAACAAGCTGAAGGCACACAACAATAACAGAAGTAGCACTTTAATAAAACAAATACATAAATGCTGGCTTTTCTCAGAAGCAAAATCTCAAACAGGCTATCTCCTAAATAATTTAAGCAGAAGGAAGCTTATGCAAGTGGACTTCCCCATCCCCTGTTCCCTCCTTCTTGCACTTCCCTGAAAAGCCACCCTGAAGGATCAGAAGGCCTTCATCAGCAGTGGGGAAGGAGGAAGAGAGGCTGCTGAGGGAGAGAGAGGCAGCTATAAAGTGAAGCAGAAACACCTACTGTAAGCAAAGCTCACACAAGATGTATCTGCCCAGTTCTAGGCAACTGGAACTCCCCCAACAGCCAGCCTGCTATATTCCATCTCATGCAGTTCAAGATGTCCCCTTGATTTCAAGAGGGGCTTTCAGGGGGACACAGTTGCCTGGGGGACAAAGCAATGGCAAAGTTCTCTTGGATGAGTTTTGTCCATGTTATTTGGAAATCTAACCTAAGTTTTCACCTGTGATGCACTACATCACATTATTAAGACCACTGAATTCTTAGAACAGAGTATTGGTTTTGGATAATGTTTGTAAAAAGAGCATTTTAAAAGAAACAGACACAAGCAGTAGAGAATATCCTTAGAGAACACTTCAAACAGTTAAGTCGTAGCAAGTGCCCTCAGTCGGCTAGGACTCAGGTCAACAAACTATTTGCAAGCGTAGCGTTGATTCTATCCTGACAAAGCAAATGCAATCCATGTAAGGGGAACATCTCATTCAAGCACTGTAAAATCCTGAAAGGAAACCTAAAAAAAAAACATCCTAGTCCTTACTGTGACATACCTGAAATATTCCAAAGCCACGGCCATTTGCAGAAACTGTAACTCCCACTGGCTGCGTAGCTGCAATCTAAAAAAATAAAACAAAAATAGTACTCTCAGGAAAGCACAATGAATTGGATGTGCTGCTGATAAATAGTACTACTAATTTATTAAAGTACCTCTTTGGTTTTGAGAAGAAAGTGGTTTTCTTTCTTGATTTTGAATGTAACTGGAATTTCTTCACTGGATGGAGTGATTGTTACATCCATTTCTGTTTCAATACCAATAGTCAACATTGCACAGGCACTTAAAGCCTGCAGAGCCACCACCGTGTCCTAGGTAAAGAGACCAGAACAAACTGTTTTTAATATTAATGCCTGTATGGGAAATAGCCTGTCTTGTAGTAGCATTCTCTTACTCTTAGGGATGACTCACATGGAGTCCCTGGATAACAACCCCTGCTCCAATGTCCAGCCCACCAGGCAGTTGTACCTGAGCCCTTTACATGGTCACATCCTTACTCTCCTCAGTGACAGAAATGAAGAACAAGGAATCTGCAGGAAAATGAAAACCCTTGCAGTCCAAACAACCAGTGATTACTTGGAGTGGGATGATCAAAGTCAGACTTGCTGGCCACATAATATGCCCTCCATACATCCAAGAGAACCATGTACAAGGCTAAATGCAACACTTCAAGGACAGCGGCAATGGAGCTTCCTCTTATTTGCATTGCTTGAAAGGCAGTTCTGGAGAGGTGCCAGTCTTCCAGATCCAGTTTTGGTAGCAGTAGATTAAAAACTCCATTGGTAGAAGGGGATCTGCTAGATCCTGCCCTTCTGCCAGTGGAACAACGCTACAGGATACTTCCCATAAACTTGAAGGCATCCAGGCAAGAGTATGTGCCTGAGGCAAGGCCAGGCTTTTTCTGCAAGGAGTAGACATTTCTGCTCCCCTTCTCTTGACCAGTGAACCCCAGTCAAAGAAGTTAGATTCATCCTTGTTTTGCCTATACTACAGTTGACTTGTATGAACCAAGGTCATAGAATCATAGAATCATACAAATGTAGACTTGGAAGAGACCACAGGGGCCATCCAGTCCAACCCCCTGCCATGCAGGAACACCCTCAAAGCACTCCCGACAGATGGCCATCCAGCCTCTGCTTAAAAACCTCCAAAGTAGGAGACTCCACCACACTCCGAGGCAGCATATTCCACTGCCAGACAGCCCTGACTGTCAGGAAGTTCTTCCTGAGGTTCAGGTGGAATCTCCTTTCCTGCAGCTTGAATCCATTGCTCCTTGTCCTGGTCTCTGGAGCAGCAGAAAACAAGCCCTCTCACTCCTCTACATGGCATCCCTTCAAATATTTAAACATCGCTATCAAGTCCCCTCTTAACCTTCTCTTCTGCAGACTAAAGGTCAAGGAAAGCTGGGTGACACCAGGTTTTCACATATATCCAGCTATAATTAGTGCACAACACATTCCCTGAAATGTAAGTTTTATAATTAGAAAAGGCAGACTCAGGAAGATATGACTGTCATTGTCATTACCATTACAGCTTTATATCCAAGACAGATTATTCTCAGATCTTAAAAAATGTAATTTTTTGAACAATGCCACCCTGAATTTTTTAGGTGGCTCTAGTCCAAAAAAATAACTTTTCTAAGCTCTTAGTATTATTTAATCATATTCTCACAGAGGAAAGTAAGCTTTCCACTGGGCTAGGCAACACTAAGACACAGCAACTGGCCTAATATCATTTTGGAAGAAAGATATGAGCTCATATCTGCTTAGCTAGAGTCCTTGAATTCTTAGCCAGAAAGCTCTAGTGCCTCAATAAACTACAAATCCCAGGCTTCTGTAGGATGAAGCCACAGCACGTAAAGTTTAGTGTGAAAGAGATTTATGTACTATGGCTGAGTAATGCCACTTCCAGAAGAAATCAACTGGAATGTTCTGTGCTTTTGAAGCAGCAGTTTGTTTTTTTTAAAAAAATCCTAGTTTTAAGTGATTGGGTATACAGCTTCTGAATACAGCAAATATCCATTGCCATTGAATTTGTTTTATTATGGTTATAGCCAACTTTTCTTCTATCCTAGAACCTAAGTGGCCAAGGAGATTCCCATCCAACCCTAACCAGAATAAAAATCTGCTTAATTTTGGCTACACTGCTTCATCATGTGCCCACAGAACATGCTCAAGCAATTAAATTATATATTTTGGAGAAAATATAGCAGATTGTACTGAGCAGCTCCCTTGAAGAACCAAAGCCCTCTCCCTCTTATCTTTGAAAACAGTTACCTGCAAATGCCTGAACCCCCAAAACCAAGGGATTAACCCAAATTCATATGGTGCTTTGTAAATCTGATGCTGTAAATGAAATCCTGGATGGCTGGAGCCACATTAAAGACTGGTATTAATTCTGCAAAAAGATGTCAATACAATTAATTTTGTACAGATGACTTTCTAACCTGTGTAGAAGAATAACCTCCCAGGTGGTTTCTTTGCTGACTCAGCCACTTCATAATAGGGATCCCCTCTAACAATCTTTGTTGCTTAGCATGAGACAATAGAGCATAGCCTGCCACCTCAATATCTATAGAACGTGGCTGCCAGGAATCAGACAGTTCAGAAGCTGGTGAGATCCAGAATCTGAGGTCTCCTGAAAGGGAGAAAAAAGGACATTCATACAATAACAACAAAAGACATAAGCCTTTCATAAGAAAATGTGTAATCTTCATACAATTCATACAAAGATTATAACATCAAAGATAGATTCAGTGATTTATTTTGTGCTTGCTATTTTGCCCCTAACTTCATGACAAATTCATTGATCAAAATACACAGCTATTTAAGACATGCCACAGCAGCAAACCAAGATTTGCTATGGAGTATACCATAAATGTACCCAGATTCTGTCTGACCTTAGAAGCTAAATGGTGTGAGCCCTGGTTAGTACTTAGATGTAAGACCGCCAACGAACAGCAGCTGCTGTCGGCTAAATTTCAGAGGAAGGAACTGGCAAAACCATCTCTGAGTATTCTTTGCCTAAGAAAGCCCTATGAAATTCATGAGGTCACCATAAGTTGACAGGTGACTTGAAGGCACATAAGCAAACACATATTCTCAAGACAGACCTGTACACAATCCTATCTGTCTGGTAAATACAATAGATTTATACATTTATTTCCAGGCACCTGCTTTTTGCCTTCTTGCCTATAGCAAGCAAAACTGACCTTGGGAGAAACAAATGGGGAAGGGTTTGTGAACTGGAAGGTAATTTTTCCCACACATTTCTGATGTGGGGTGTGCCATTAGTATCATAGATACCCAGAATATGCAAACCATGTAGCTTTTGCCCCTGGGGAATTTGCCACAGGGTGCAGCCCCTCCCAAAATGTGATCATTTCACGTTTTTCAACACCAGAGTGGAAGTTTACTTCTTGTTTCGAAAAAAAATACTGGAAATACCCCCACTTCTTCTCTAGTAAGGCCCTGCTTCTTACCTTAGAATACTCCATCCTCTTGCAGGCTTTCAGAGACCCTTCTCTGCCCAAGCATTTTTCTGGAAACCAGGGGAAGGGCAACCACAACACCAGCCCTGGGTTGTAGGTGTCCCAGGATTGTGAGATTTCCATATAGTAATAGTCAACTAATTTTTTGGTGCCAGTATTACCCCACTGGCATACTCTGTCATGCCCAAAATATAGCAGAGATTGCTCCCACAGCTTTGGAAGCGTGCCCAGCAGCAGAGAATAACTTAGCAGCAATGCACTGTAGCCAGGAAAAACTCACCCATGCCAATTGTTCTCTTCCATCAAGGAGGCAATTTATTCTTCAGTTACAATGTGTACATATTTACAAGAATCTCCAGAAAGCATTCCAGCATCCCCCTGCTTGTTCTTTCTGACAGAGCCTCCGACAGACACATCAGGCACCATGTGTACTCAATGGCTAGCTCTCAGCTACATTTATACTCACACTAGCTAATGCAATCCTGCCAACCTTTGTATTCTCCCCACACCTGATGCAACCTTCTCCCCTGGTTGCTCATCAGCATGACTCAGCTAAAGTCACATGGCTCTCCACAGATGCACTTAACGACCCACATCACAAAGTATTTTCTACAGGTTTGGTCCAACCTTTACTGACATACTCTATCCTGGGGAATATAAATTTGATATCAAATATGCCCGCCATGCCAGAGAGGTTGCCCAAATGGGTACATAGACAAAGAGGTTGAACGACCAAAAATAGGTCAGGCCAGCAAAATCCCCAGTCACGTTCCCCTAGGGGACCTCACGTTAAACACATCTGCATGGACAAAGGGTCTTCAGCCAAAGAATAGCTAACTTCAGGGGATTATTGGGTTTTCCTCAGGTTGAGCAACTCCAACATTAGTAAACCCTGCACTGCAAGGTCCATCTGCATAAACGAATCATGCAAACTACCAAGTTGCTATTGTGCGGCATTTCTTCCTTTATTTTGGCCATTGTTCCTCCTGGGAGAGGGCCTGCCCTCAAGGTACGTTCTGCCCTATAAGTAGTCCTAGTTTTTGAGGGTCTCTTCGGAGAACTCCCCGTCACACTAGCAGACTGACATTGTTAGCTGAGCGATCTCCTCAGCTGCTTCTCTTCACTGAGCTCCATTCTTCTCACCATTTCCCGGACTGAAGACTTCAGGATAGGTGCAGTATTACCACCTTTACACCCTCTCCGCTGAATCCCCTATCAATTTTCACCTCTTTCCCTTCTCGATAGGCCTTGTGTGCGCGAGTGAGTGTGTTGGTGCATGAGAATATTTTCATTAATGAAAACCATTTATTAGTACATTTGTCTGGCTTTTCGCTTGGTTTAACCACGTAAAAATTGGGTAAAAGATTCTGCTGGGTTACCCCGCCCCTCGTTTTGCTATAGCCAGTGCTCTGCTAATTTCCCCAACCTTTGCAGTTTTGGAGCTAATCAAGGCGTCCCCAAGGGACCCCCAGAAGTCAGGGTAACACCAGTCTTAAATGAACACCATCCAGGTCAGTAAGCAACAAGTTGCAAATAGCCCGTAACAAGTTATTTTTACTTAACAAAAGTTAAATTTCATAACAAGTTCTTTTTACTGGTAACGAAGTTAACAAAGTTAAATTTTGAAAGAGTAAGAACAAAGTTACTTTATTTTTCTAACAGGTGCCACTTTTCTAGTTACTAGTTTTCTAATCACTTACAAGCTTTAGTTTTTTAAAGGCATTTTTAGGTATACCAGAGACATTCTGACTGGAATTTTTCAAGTATGATGTCTTCCTACCAATCCTTGGGCTTCCTCCCCAAGAAAGTAACAAAGAGAAAGTCGCTTTTTAAAGAATGTAAAGAAGGAGTTGTAACATGTAATGTGAAGATATTACTTCTAAAAAGTAACATTCAAAACTCTGATCCATGCACAAGAGGGGATATCAGCAGAGAAAAAATTAGCTTTGCAGAAGAACAGAACAAAATCTTTAAGGCAGAAAAGCCTAAATATAGTGCAGTGAACACTGAGTATGCTCACTGTCCAAAAACACCCAATATCTGTGTGTGGACGGTGGAACAGAATCTGGGCAGAACAGGTAACGGACTGTTTTGGGAAAGGGCATGGCTAGCTACTGGCTGGCAACCTGAGCACAGTACTCTACCTTACATCTCTTACCCAGTGACCATGCTCTTCATTGAGAAAAGTGGTCCAAAAAATAACTTTCCCAAGCTCAGGTATTTTGTTGCTGGCCCTGCTTTTAAATGAGAAAGAGGAATGTGTATCTTACCTTGTTGTTCTGCCCTCTCATTCAATGTATCCAGAGCTCTCTTTGCATCTGTACTCTTTGCTAGCGATAAGGCATAAGTCACAAGGGCTAGTGTATGATTATCAAATATGCCTTCACTTAATTTAAATTCCAGAAAGTTCAAAGCTCTTCTTATATTATTATCATACTGTAGAAATAAAGAAAACATAATATGGGATACATTTTAATACGCTAAAATAAGTTAGCTGTTTGGCAAGCAAAAATAACTATAGAAAAATATTAAACTGTAAATCCAAAGTAAAAAATGAAAGATGATAATGTTGGGGCTATGTTTTTGCCATAATTTCATAAGAGCACAGAGAGTGAATTCTCAAACTAGTCAAGCATCCAGAACTGAAAACGTAAGTTTCCGTTCAAAAGGAGGAGGAGGAGGAGGAGGAGGAGGAGGAAGAAGAAGAAGAAGACGAGGAAGAAGTAGTAGTAGCAGTAGTAGTAGTAGTAGTTTGTAGCCTTTATGTTTGAGAAAATAAACTTAAAACACTGGCCAAGACCTGATAAAAATTCAGGAGATTTTGTTCATGGAAGTGTATGGCTTCAGTTTCAGCTTGAAAGGGTTAGCCCTTCAACTACAGTTCTCAAAATCAATTTCCAGAAATTTGGAAGTTGTAGTCCAAAAATAATTTTTCCAAACTTCATGGCTTTATTTCTCTGGCAAAACTGTTCCAGAGTCATCCCAAGCATAGGCCACGTAAAGCATATTGAAAGAAATGTGCAAAGGGACTAGGAATTTTTTAAAAAATACAATGGCCAATGTAGCGACCAACTATGAAAGAGTCAGTTTATCTGGTTAAAGCTTTCCTGGCCTGGGCCTACTTTATAAAGAAAAGGATAGGATCTGTCTTTAAATACAGATGTTCCCCATCTCTTTCTACATTGAATTTATAAATTCTGTGACCATTAATTAATCAAGTAGAGCAACGGTTTTATGAAAGAGAGGGAACCCTGAAATAAGTCCTCTGAAGTTTGCCAAGGGAAGAGATATTGCTCAGGCCATTTCCACACTACACTGTTATAGTGCTATTATTCCATTTTCAATGACCTGTGGAATTCTGGGGCTTGTAGTTTACTGAGGCCAAAGAGCTCTCTGGTGAGAATTCTAAATGCCCCTCTTTAAACTGCAAATCCCAGGATTCCATAAGATGTTGAAAGTAGAATAACAACAGTGTAGTGTGGAAATGGCCTCAGTGGCAGAACACATACAGTATGTATAGAAAGACCACGGTTCAATCCACAGCTTGGAGGAGTTACTGCTTGAACTACAACCCCTAGAATCCCCCCTGCCAGAAAGATCCAAAAAGTGGTGTTATTATGCAAAAAGGGACTTTTCCCAGCTCAGGTTCAATCCCTGGTTCTTTCATACAGGGCTAGGAAAGAGCCCTGTCTGACACCATAAAGAGCTGCTGGCTGTCAGTGTACAGCCTATACAGTACAGACCAGTTTTATGCCCTGAGATCACCTGAGGGGAATGCATAGAATGTCAAAAAAATGAAATTAAAGTTAAACCAGAAATGGTTGAAAGTTAGCTTCTGGTTTTGAAAAATGATGCTAAATATTGCAGAGAGAGAGCTACAACCTATTTAAAGGGTGAACCACTGCTCCTGGAAGAAGCCATTCACCCTCTTTGGGTGGGGGACAGAAAAAAGGTGATCCAGAGAGTATGAAGGATTTTAGGGCCACCAAAACCATTCTGGAGGCCACATGTTCCCCAGGGCCACACTTTGTCCACCCCTGCAGGCAATGACTGAATTAAATCTACCAAAGACAAGCTTCTTATATGCATGGTCCATTTTTTTGTGACATTCTGATTTAAAGTCTCATTAAACTGCATTGTGTTTGATTTAATACTTCAGGTAGCTAAGTATCAGTGTTGCTACTACCTTATCCACTTGGTACTCTAGCAAGCTTGCCATAATATAAGCTGTAAGCGAGAGAGAGCTGTTAGTGCCTCCTTGCAGTTCTGTATTTAGCACTCTTCCAGGCTCCTGAAATTCTCCAGTCTGCTTCTGGTGACTGGCTATCCAAGCCGCTGTTTTTTCCAGTATAAATGGATCAATATCTATGAAAGGCTGAGCTTGATTGAAACTTCGTAGTACAAAAGCTGATAACCTGGGGTGAAAAGTTGATTTGAAATATGCAGTTAGATATTTTCACTGGTCCATTTCTTTCTGTTTGCAACACACAGGCTAATGTTTAAGTATCAAAGTATCAAGAAGTATCAAAAATGTATATACTGGAAAACTGCAGTAAAACTTGAAAATGCTAATTGCACATGACATCCTTAAATTTACATTTTGCATATTTTTATGAATGTAAGGTTTGTGTCTGGCCCTATAAACTATCTGGTCGAGAAACTAAAAGGATCCCCATATGACAGCTGTTCTAGCCTCTTTAAAGGGAACAGAGGGAATAGATGTGAATACACAAACAGAATATATTGGGGAAAAATACTAGGTTTCCTTTTAACATATTCTTGCTTTTCTTTTTCTCTTTCTTCTGTGAGGCCTGGAGTGCAGAAAGGCAACTTACAGCAGTCTCCTATATTCTTAGCTATCTGTCACAAATATCCAAAAGGGATTCCAGAAGACAAACAAAAACTGTCTACATGAAAAAACTGTGCACATTCCCAGCTCTGCAAGTTACAATAGCTTAACATTTGTGCATTAATTTGGCTTTGCTGGTTGGTTTCTGAACCAAACCTTCCAATAGTCATAGTAATTCAAAACTATTAATATTACCTTAGTTACCAAGTAGGAGTACAGGCCACTTACCACGTACTTCCAGAGTGGTCACTGTTTCCGAAAGCACTGAAAGAACCATCATCCCTTTGGTAAAGAAGTTCTCTTTGGTAGCCTAAAAAAATAAAATATAAGAACAGGCCTGTATCACCCAAAAACAGTACACATATCTCTCCTCTTAGCACTGACTGCTAGTTAACTCCCTAAGCCCCATAAACAAGGATCCTTTACTAAAGCAGTTTTATAGTTTGACATCATCCAACAGTAAAATGTTGAAATCATATCAATAATACAATGGGAACTTGAATTGGTGTACAATACACATACAAAGACTGGACTGTGATAATATTAAAGAACACATAGGGAGATGTTCTCATGAAGTAATTCAGCTGCACCTTTGCAGGCAAGTTATAATCACAGACCAATTATTACTACAATTTATAGCAGGCAAATTATTTCTGATTCTGTAGAGACCTCCACTAATTACATAAAAACAGAATTGACTTTTCCCAGTCAACTGAATCCAGTGGATCATACAGGCCTCTTAAACCTCAGTAAGCACAAAGAGATATAAGGTAAATGGTATGGGACATTGGAAGGGTTGTGCTGACTCAGAAAACAGGCATACCTAGTCCAGTATTCTTCCCAAATTGATCAAAGATATTCCTACAAGAAACTGAGAGCATGCTCAATAGCACTCTCCAGGTCACATTTCCCAGGATGTTGTTTTTAGAGGCAAGCTGCCTCTGACAAAGGGGGTAATATATAGGCATCACAACTATTAACCATTGATAGTTTTATTCTAATGTCTTTTTGAAAACCGTCTAATGTCTTTTAAAAAAATCAATCAACCATCCAGCAGGCAACCACTACATCTTCTGCTTGCAAATGTTATAGGTTACTTATATCCCATTTGGAAAGAAATCTCTCTTTATCTGTCCAGAACCTCCCACCATCTTGTTTTGGTGGATGACCCCATCTTATAGTATTATGAAAGGGAGAAAACATCTTCCTACCCACTTTTCCATGCCATTCATAATTTTATGCACCTCTGTCATGTCTCTTCTTACCTGACTTTTTAAAATTAACACTGCAACCTTTCCTCACAGAAGTTACCCTAGCCCTCCATGATCATTTTGGGTTTTTGTACCTTCTCCAGCAATGCAATTTCCTTTTGGCAACTAAGGTGACTAGAGTTCTATAAATATTTCAACTCAGACTGAATTTCAAATTTCAGTCAGAAAGACGCAAACTTCAAGCATACATCCAGCAGGAAAGAGTTAATAGCCATTTCTTGATGGGTACACCTGTGACACCTGTATTTGTTGCATTCACACTTAACATTTTAAATACACGCTTTTTCAAAAAGCAGGAGAGATGCAAAAAATAGATTCCACAAAATAACTCTGAATTTAGGTTTGGACAGAGGTGGCCCTTGGGTTACATTTTGCCTCCATACTCTCCAACATTTTTACTTAATGAAGAAAAATGATGTCACAGTGTACTGCTAAAATTTTGCAGCAAACTGGTAAATGTGCTACAGACAATGAGATATTCAATATCAAGTCAATTTCTTTTCATTAAATATTAATAGCCAACATCAAAATCAAAGTAACTGAAGGCAATTTAAGTATAGCCTAGCCTTCCTTATATATAAATATACATCAAATAATAATCAGGTGTGGGCGACAGGGATTTTGTTAACAAAGAATGGAAGAATTTTAACAAATTTAATAATACTAAAAGAAGCATTTATTTTTAATTTTTACTCTCTTACATATATGTAGCCACTTTTGTATATTTTTACCTAAAAATCTACTTTCAAAAAATAAAATTACAGTGGAGCTCTTGAACAATTTGTTAAACTGAAAAGTGGCCTAGGGCCCCATAGCACTTACCTACCCTTGCCTAAAAAGCCATTGGGTGGAGGAAAACAGCTGTCTCTCAAGGCGTAATTCTAAATATACTTACAACGCAATAAGCACCATTGGACATAGTGGGATTTACTTCTGAACAATAGAATTGTGCTTTTGTTGGTTGTTGTTGTGTGCCTTCAAGTCGCTTCCAACTAATAGCAACCCCCAGGCAAACATCATGGATTTTCTTGGCCAGATTTGCTCAGCAGGAGTTTGCTTTGCCTTCCTCTGCAACTGAGAGAGTATAACTTGCCCAAGGATACCCAGTGGGTTTCCACAGTCAACAAGAGGTTTGAACCCCGCTCTCCAGAGTCCTAGTCCAAAACTCAAACTACTATACCACACTGGCTCTTTGTTGTTGTTAAGCCTCTTCACGTTGACTCCAAGCTATGGAGACCCTATCCAAGGGTTTTCTTGGCAAGGTTTACTCAGAGGACTTAGCAAATGTGACATGCCTAAGGTCACCCAATAGGTTTCAAGGGCTGAATAAGGGTTCAAATCCTGGTCTTCCAATGTTAGGACAACATGCAAACCACCACACCACCCTGGCTCACTGTCCTTTTAAGGTTACACTATGTAAGTCTTCCTATTTTGAAGTGTTACAAAGAAGGATAAGAAAAATTCAAAACCAAAACCAAAAAAAGGATGCACATTTATTTTAAAATTAAAGATATATAATGACTGTGATAGCTCCTACTTAGGCCACGGCAGAATCCAAAGAACACTGTTTTAAATCCCAAAGCCAAGAATGATTTAAGCAATACAAATGCATCACTGAACGTTAACTTATGACTCATCTAAAAATAGTTTTAACAAAACTAATGTTTAAGGAACTTAAAAACATTACTGTGGTATAAATCAGTCTACAGGGAGTGACAGATTGCTTGCAAACTTCAAAGAAGTTGCTTTAAAAACAGATGTTCATTATTTTTCAAACTAACTGTATAACTTTAGGGTGGCCTAAGTCCAGTTGTCAGGCCAAGTATAACCCACGGAGTTTAACAAAGCAAACAAAACTGTTTCTGTTGTTGGTGGCCTTTGTTCCCTCTCTTTGTGGGAGCCTGATCTGGGATTTGAGTCCAAATTTAGTTATGACATGGCAGTATTAAAGCGAACAGATTTATGCCAGAGATTAAATTTGGCCAATTGTGTTCAAAAAGGATACAACCTGTACAATGTAAGAGCAGCTTGGAAGTCCAGCGTGTGCATATTGTGACTGCTTACAACTATCATAAAGACAGTTTTAAAAAAAAAAGCTTGCTGAGACTTCCAGCTTGCTTGCTTTCAAGTGTCTAATCTTTATGATTCTAAAGATATGCTTAAAGTGTTTGGGTGAGTCAGAATTCAGTTTCCACTGCCTTAGAACCAAAGGAGAATGTCGTTACTTGCAGCTCTGATTATTTCTTATTGTGATTGTACTCTATAGGAAGACTTTCAAGGTTCATGAAAATTGTTTTCAGTAAGACTGAGAAAGCCATGAACCTTGAAGGTCTTCCTATGGAGTACTGTCACAATAAGTTGGTTTGGTTCTAGACTTTGAAGGACCTTCATCAGCATAACTCAGTCCAAACAAAATTTTCATTTTTGTCATAGTTATGGGAGTGGGGGTTGAATATAGCAAACCATTTACTAACAAACAACACATTATTCATGTAACTGATTGGTAAGTGAGAGGTGTTTCGGAGTTAACCATGGGAAATGGAGACTTACTGATAATATTGTTTTGTACAACCAACTATATATCAGGGAGAGTGGTTATTCTGTTGTAAAGATCTCAAAATAATTTCAATAAAAAAACCAAAAAGGCTATTTGGTGTACATATATATTTAAAGAGAAATGAAATTACTAAAAACCAGTTGATAGTATCATGTTTTGTCCAGAAAACCAGCAGCAGATTAATAGAGTTAAATTGCACTGTGGAATCCATAAGATGCCCTGCCAGGTTAAACAGGAGCAAAGCAAACTATTAAGCAAGAATGGAGAATCTGTGGGCTTCCTTGTGTTATTGGACTCTAATTCCCATCACCCCTACCCTACCAGCCATATTGACTCATTTAATGAGAGTTGGACTCAAACATCACCTGAAGGGCTACAACTTCTTTACCTCTGACATGTATTGAAGGCATATCTTTGCAGCTGTTGTGTCAGATGTGAAATGACTCCTGGCACACACAGCACTACAAAAAGTGTGAGAATTACTTTCTGTACTGGGGCTCATGTTTTCACTCATTCTGCCCTTCTGCCCACTACCATATGAACTATGAATGAAGTACAAAGAAGGCAAGTGCAATGTATGCAGGAGGTATTGGCATCTTTGCAATATCATGAATCCTCCCAGAGACCAACTTCCTATGTCCAATTCTGCAATTAAAAAAAAAGAAAACTAGGCTGGTATTAAAAAAAAAATTCAAAAACCCCCACATTTAAACAGCAGGCTTGTCTGCCCAAAAAATCCTACCTTCTCTCATATAGGACACAGCTTTCGATTTCAGATTGGACTGGAGGTCACCTGTTTTAGTCAGATAGTCCAAGACATAAATATTAGGTGCAAAATTTATCATGTTTTGTTCTCCACATCCATAAGGCATCTTGATCAGTGACTCCAGACCATTGATAGAAGGGCCCAGGATGTCACCTGAAAGACACAATTCACAACACAATATATTTATTAATTATATCTTTGTTATAGCCTAGTCTTCCTTCAACAAGTTTAAGGTAGTATATATGGCTCTTCTTTCCACTTTTTCCTCACAACAATCCTGTAAGGAAGGCTAGGATGAGGTTGAGTGGTCCAAAGTCACCTAGCGAGTTTCATTCATCAGTGG
This sequence comes from Cyclura pinguis, assembly GCA_030412105.1. Classification (NCBI taxonomy): domain Eukaryota; kingdom Metazoa; phylum Chordata; class Lepidosauria; order Squamata; family Iguanidae; genus Cyclura; species Cyclura pinguis. The sequence continues at coordinate 130,487,008 of CM059599.1, forward strand.
GGTTTCCATGCTATATCCCCTAAGTCTAGCTACCACATGACTCTCCTACTCTATCCCATTGGCTCCTGAAGACTAATGCCAACAACATCAAAATGTGAAACAAAGGCCATAGAAAAACTTTTGTGGCAAATACTTTACTAAATACTAAATACTAAATACTAAATACTAAATATACAAATACTAAAGCCATCTGAGCCATCAACCTTGCTGAATTTTCTTTTTTTCGAACAGAATCCAAGGATTGCCATCAAAGGATATCCTAATATGTATACAATTCATGGAAGATAACAAGACATCCACCTAAATTATTGTGTATAGAGAGCAGGAAGTAGTGAACGTTTGTACCGCTGCTCTTATGTGGCCCAAGGCTGCTTCTGAAAAACTTTCAAAAAAAATTTTTGAAAAGAATTTTTTGGCCAAAAATGTTCACTCATATCCCTTGGAGGTCATGAGGGAAATTTTGATCACATTTTGGTCTCCTGGACTATTTTAGGCCAAGAAAAGTCCTTTTTTAAAAAAAATAGGAACTGAACTAGAAGCTGATTCCTAGTTTATTTTCCGATTTTAGAAAGTTCTTTCATGGTATTAGAACAGCTGCTGGTGGAGATGTGGCAAAACTGCCCCATGAGCATTTTGGGCCAAAAAAGGGAGGGTCTGGGGGGGGGAGTGTTCCAAAGTCCCCTCCTGGCAGTTAGCCACCAGCACTATATATCATATCTACATGTAGTTGGCAGACTTAGCAGGTACAGACTGGATTAGTTGCTTGCATAAGAGATTACTGGGAGCTCTATGTAAGAGTGGAATGAAGTTGATACATTGAAAAAAACTTGCAAGTAATTGCGTATAAAACTAAAGGACACCATCAACAAAAAATGTACAATAAAAATTACTTCTTATATTTTGTTTTCATTTGCCAATAGACAGCAAAATGAATCCAAAATGAGAAATGGAATGCTTACCAATAATGGTGACTTGTACTCTTTCACTGCCAGGTACTACGTTAGAGGGGAAAGTGAAATTCAAATTTTCTGTAAGACTACTTCTTTTTGACAAGTCCAAAAGAAGTGCCTGTGAATGAAATTGTTCTAGTCCTTCGGCCTAATGAAACAAAATACATATTACATGCCTTTTACATAAACATTAGATATGACAAATATGTACATTTTAAATATATGTATTGTAATGAGTTTACATTTTTAAAAATTAAGATTCATTATATCTGCAATTATTAGATATGGTATGTGAATATATTTTAAAAATAAACATTACACATACTGGGCATTTACATTTAAAAAGATTGTTAGTACAGATTGTTGGATTAAATACATCTTCAATAATTATTAGATACAGTACATATCTGTGTTATCTGTGTTCCCAATACTGAGGTGGTTTCTACAGCATACAAGGCAGATACTCACAAAATTGAAACAAAAAAAACTGAAACAATAAATATTCCTAAGCATCTTTGCTTTGCAGAAATTGATAGATTAATATTACCTTACATCTTATTAGAACGTTATCTTATTATGACATGTACACCCTTTCAGTATGACATATATGCATTATGCAAAGAGGCTAATGGAGAGAAAGGAGTTGGTAACACATGCTTCTGTAGACTTAAGTCTATTTCCTTAAGTCTACAAAAGCTTATGCTACCAACTTCTTTCTCTCAGGTAGTCTCAAAGGTGTTACAAGATCCCTTTGCGTACTGATCCAGACTAACACAGCTAACTCTTTGATATATATACACTGTCACATACACCCTCAAACACCTTGGCTCTGTTGGCAAATCTTTCCATAGCAGAGCCTTACTGAAGCACTCCAAGAGCCAAATACTGCTTTCAGATATAAATTCACTACTGTGCACAGAACCATCACAGAGTTTCTTCAATGCATGTCTTGTACAGAGCCTAAACAAAGCTTTATAAATGATACCAGCATTGTAAACCATAGTTTAGGGAGATCCTGGCTTAAGGTTCTGGTTAGTAATATAAGTTAGTTTCCTATTTGAGTTGAGAAAAGGAAAACAGCAAATTGTTATGATAATAATTTTGTTATAGCTCATGCAGAAAATCGTTGTAGCTAATGCAGTGTTGCTATTCCTTTATAAAATTCTCTTTTCTCACTTCAGCTTTGTCCTGCATCACAAGAGAAAATGGCACTTCTCTGTTCTATACAGAACCTAGCCTGGAGGAAATGTTTAAAAATTAGCTACACATTAGGTACAAAGAGGTGCACTACAGCTCCATCATCATCCTGTTTCTCTTCTCCTCCCCTCCTTGCTTATTTTTACGGAAAAGTAGCTTTATGGAGTAGCCAGCATGGTGTAATGGTTTGAGCACTACAATCTGGAGAACAGAGTTCAAATCTCTGCTCTTCCATGGAAACCCACTGTGTGACCCTTAGCAAGTCACATGCTTTCAGCCTCAGAAGACAAAGGCAAATCCCCACTGAACAAATCTTGCTGAACAAAAAAACCCTGTGATATGGTTGCCTTAGGATCTCCATAAGGACAGGCTGCTTACCTGTAACTGGAGTTCTTTGAGTGGTCATCTGTGAACTCACATAAATGGAGTCATCCGCGCCTGCGCAGTGCTGCCTTCAGAACCTTCTAGAGCTCTAGGCCTAGCTTTTTGGCGGGAACCCCCCCTTCCCCTGAGGCTATATAAGGCCTCCTGAAGGCCACGTCTTCAGTTCTGTGACTACTGCGGCAGCCATAGAACATCAAGGATAGCAGGACACAAAGTGGGGAAGTAGAGTGGGGTTGTGTGAGTTCACAGATGACCACTCAAAGAACTCCAGTTACAAGTAAGCAACCTGTCCTTCTTCTTCGTGGTCTCTGTGACTCACACAAATGGGAGACTAGCAAGCTGAAGAAGGAGGAAGGGTGTCATGACCAACCATACCAGGAACATACTTTGAGATAACCCAGCAAAATAAAAATGAACTACTATGGAATGAAAGCTAGACCAAGATAACCAACAAGAACACTTTATTGAAGGAACATTAAGGAAATGCTCAGAAAGTCAACAAGGGCAAACCAGGATGTATGCAGTCACTGTACCACAGAAAAAAGAACAGCCCTTTCAAAACTAGCATCAACAGATGCCCTTTGGTCAACTCTATAATGTGATATGAATGTAGTTGGCTGGGACCAAGTGGTGGCTCTACAGATATCATGAAGAGGTACGCCCTTGAGAAAAGCAGCTGAGGCTGAGAGTGCCCTAGTGGCATGACTCCTGAGCTGGGGAGGAGGCTCTTTCCCAGCAAGTTCATAACAGAGTCTCGCTGTCGAAGCCACTCACTTGGAAAGTTTTTGAGAAGAAACCAGGAGTCCTTTTCTTGTGCTACTCTTCCAATAAAAAAGTCTTTCGGCCCAGCAATACTCTGCAGTGCGCTGTACATAAAAGGCCAGCACCCTTCTGACATCTAGGGAATGTAATGTCTGCTCTAAGTCCGTGGCTCGATTAGGGAAAAAGGCAGGAAGCTTAATGTCCTGATTTAGATGAAAGGCCAACACCACCTTGGGCAGAAAGGTGATATCAGGCCTAAGAACAACCTTTTCACGATGGAATCTAAAAGTTTATCCACTCTCAAGGCACAGAGTTCACTAGCCCTCTTGGCCGATGTTACAGCAGCCAGGAAAACTGTATTCCAAGAAAGAAGTCTCAAGTCAGTAGTGGCTAGTGGCTCAAACGGCCTTTTTGAGAGCTGGGAAAGCGCTAGAGGTAGATTCCAGCCTGGAGTTGGGCTCGTCACAGGGGGATGAAGATGCTTATAGCCCTTCAGGTAAGCCTGGACCAATGGGTCCAAGAAACAGGAGTGTTGCCTTCTCATATGTAGCTGCGAGGAGATCACTGATAGGTAACATTGTATCGATGACAAACAGAGTCCAACAACGCTGAGAGGAACTCCAAAAAGGTGTATGGTATTGAAGTTCTTGATGTCAAGGCCTCGACGTCAAAGGAAATTGAGGAGCTTGAAGTACTTGTACTCATACGATCTCTTCATCGATGGTTTATGGGCTGCCTCAACCACCCATCGGACAGAGGGAGGCAGGGCATCTAGTCAAGCAGATTCCAGATGGTCAGCTTGAGACTGTCAACATCGGGATGGCAAATTCTGCCATTGTCCATAGTCACCAGATTCGGTTTGGATGGCAGCCTCTGATACCGACCTTTGGACGAGTGCAGGAGGGGGCCAAACCAAGGTTGGCAAGGCCACCACAGTGTTACTAACAGGGCTGACACGTCATCCTGTTGGATCTTTTCGATGTATCTCATTATTAGAGGAAATGGAGGGAAGAGGTAAACTGTTGGTCCCTTCCAGCTAAATATGAAAGCATTCCCCAGAGAGGATTTGTCACTCTCACCTCGTGAACAAAAGAGCTGGCACTGCTTGTTGGAACTAGTCACTAAGAGGTCGATCGTCTGTCTCACCTACTCAACGAAAATATGGCATAGGAGGGTTCTGTCAAGCTGCCACTCGTGGTAAGACCAGGGAGTTTGGCTCAAGGAGTCCACGATGCCGTTCTCCACGCTGGGAAGGTGGAGGGCTGTCAGAAGGATCTGCCTGTCGAGGCACCACTCCCAGAATTGTAGCACCAGGTGGAGGAAGGTTTTGGATCTTGTCCCCCCTTGCTTGTTCACACAGTAGACTACCAATATGTTGTTGGTAAGGATCTGGACTGCATGACCCATCAGAATGTCCTCGAACGCTACAAAAGTCTACATCACTGCCGTCAGTTCTAAGGCATTGATGTGTAAGTGCCTCATCCATATCAACCAGAAGCCCTTGACCATAAGTCCCTTGGTGTTAGCGCCTCATCCATCGAGTGACGCGTCAGTCGTGACCTGCCTCATGGGCTGTGGGCAATGAAAGGGCATGCCAACGAGAAGATTCTTCATGTTGGTCCACCAGAGAAGTGATCAAAGGATTACCCTCGGTATCAACAGTTGCCAGCAAAGGTTGTCATGAAGGGAATCGTCCAGGAACTGTCTTTGTAGTGGATGCATCTGGAGCCTTGCATGGGGCGTCACCATCATAGTCGAAGCCATAAGTCCGAGTAAGATCTGGATGGTTTTTGCCCTGGTTCGACAGTTCCGTCGGAGACAGCACACCATGCTGGATGTCCTTCTGGCTCAAGCTTGAAGAAGAAAGGCTCTTTGACTTGTTGAGTCTAGGACCACTCCTATGAAGTGGATCTGTTGGGAAGGCTGCAGATGAGACTTTTTGTAGTCTATGGTTAGGCCCAGGCTCTGTAGAAGCTGGATCTTAAAGTCCAAGTCTGTTAGGACCTGAGTTCGAGAAAGGGATACAATCAGCCGATTGTCTATGTAGGGGTATTGGATGACCCCTCGCTGCCAAAGCGCCACTGCTACAACCACCATGCACTTCGTGAATACCCTTGATGCGGTATTGAAACCGAAAGGTAGCACCCAGAACCAGCAGGGACGTCTCCCAATCACGAAGGCAAGGTAACATCTGTGATCTGGATGCATGGTGATGTGAAAGTAGACATCCTTTAGATCTAGAATGGCGAACCAATCTCTCTGGTGAAGCAAAGGTAGACTGGTGCTGATCATGACCATGCGAAACCTTAGAGGCTTGATGTAATGATTCACTCCTCATAGGTCAAGGATGGGGCAAAGACCTCCATCCTTCTTTGACACTAGGAAATATCGAGAGCAGAAGCCGTAGCGAAGGGCAGTCCTCGGTATTCACTCTATTGCCCCCTTGTCTAGGAGAGTTTGAATCTCGGTCTGTAGTGTAGGCAATGGCCGAGTGACTCATACCTGACCCACAGGTGGAGGTCAACAAAACTCAGTGGAGTAGCCCTTGGTCACAACATCGAGCACCCAAGAACTGGTTGTGATGGATGCCCACAAGTCTAGGTGGTTTTGGAATATGTTGCCAAAGTGCAGGGTCAGGGTTACAGAACAAGAGCGAGAGCCGGGTGAAGCCTCCATGTCGATGGGAGCAGTGTGAAGAGTAGAATCTGATCTCTCTGTAGTAGCATCTTCGGTAGCAATGGAATTGTCCTGCCTGGAGTCAAGCGCGTTTCTTGGGAGCATTGGGCTTTTTCCTGTAAAGAGGCTTTGCAGGGTGTGAGGAAAGGTGACTATGATGTTGTGGAGTGGACTGTTGGGAGGACCTCTGTGAGACATAAGGACTGTACTGATGTCGTGGGAATGTATGGTATTGATAATATCTGTATTTACTCGAAGAGGATTGAGGCTGGATACCATACTTCTTGACCAAGGCCCTCATTTTATGTGTGTGTTCTAGCTTTTCATCAGTGAAGGCCTTGAATGGACCCGCCAAGTCAAAGGGAAGGTCCTCGACCACTGACTGAGAGGCTTGGAGAAGACCAGAGGATCGTAGCCTGGAGTGTCAGCACAAAGACACCACTGAAGTAAAAGCTTTGGCTGCACAGTCAGCTATATGTCGGACTATTGTGAGCTGTTGGGTGGTTAGTCTATCGGCCTCAGCCAGGAACATGGTAGCCACCCTCTTTTCTTCCTCTGGAAGCCAGTCAGTAAAGACTTTAATCTTTCCCCACAAAAACTGGTCATACTTTCCCATCCAGGCCATGTAGTTTGCCATCTTAAACAGAAGAGCTGCGTTATAGTTCTTCCTCCCGATAGCATCCAGCCTTTTTCCCTCTTTATCAGGCAGTGCAGTGTGAAAAGACTGAGAAGTTTTGGACTGTGCTGCATCGACAATGATAGAGTTAGGTTTCGGTTGGTTTTGCAACCAATCCGCACTCAAGTCAATCACCCAATAAAGAAAGTCCAATTTCTTTGTCATGGGCGGTAAAGAGGATGGGGTTAACCATGCCTTCTTAAATAGGTGTAGAAGGTATGGTAAGAGAGCAACAGCCGATACCATTGGGGCCTGTTCTTGAGGGACATGTAAACCAGGTCATCGATGGACTTCTTCCAGATCTCTACACCAAAGTTAAGGTTCTTTGCCATCTGCAAGCTAAGGTCAGTGAAGGCTCGAACATCATCTGTCGGCGAGATAGGTTCACCTTTTGACACAGAGGTCTTGGGAGGCTTATCAGGTAGGTTGTCAAAAGAGTCCACAGAACCTGATGATACTGACCACACAGATGCCGAACATCCAGGAGGTTGATCTGGTGTTTCCTCTCTGTGGGGAGATCGGTGACATCAAGATTGACCAGACTCTACAGCCATCGAACCCGAGGCCTTGGCCTGGACTTGCTGTTCCCCTTGATCTGAACAGTGGCATTTACAAGGCGCAGGGGAGTGAGAATGGTTGGGCATGATTGACTGCTTGTGCCTTCATGAAGAAGAATCTTCTTCGGCAATGTGCCGACTCCTTCATCTATGATGAGGTAAGTAGACTTCTTCAGAGGAATACTCATATGAGGACTCTGAAGGAGAGTAATAATAGTATGTACCTTGCTTATGGGGTCAAGAGTATTCTTGATAGGAATGTCAATGTTGACGATGTCGACGAGATCGGTCAATGGAAGAGGAAGGCAATTGGGATCAAGACCTGTCATGCTGAGAGGTATGATGTTGACGTCGAGATTTAGTGGAGGAAATGGAGCTCGGGTGGTTCCTCTGCCTTGGTTGAGGCCTGGGAGGAGAGGTTCAGCATGAGGTCAGGGTCTGCTCAAGTATGTCTCTTGGAGGAGGCAAAGGAGGACGATTTTCCTGGGATGCTGCCCTAAGTGGGACCACTTGGGCATCCTGGGCTCCTAGTATAGTTGTCTGAGTGAAAGTTTTATCCACAATTTCACCTTCCAAGACCTGGGAGACTGTAGAAGGAGACTTTGAGGCAACGGATTCGAGCAGAGGTGAAGCCCACATCGGTAGCTGTTCTTGATGCCGGGAGGTCCGAGAGGCACCAGAGCATCAGAAATGGTCACTATGGAAAGCGAGGGTGTCGGTAGAGGCGATTCAGTCAGAATTGTCTTAGCTCTTTTTTGCTTGGTGAGCTCCAACTTGTATGATTGCCCAGGCATATTAGGCACTGTAGTCGGTGAGCCTCCAGGGAGTGGAGTAGCAGCCGCTGAAGAAGCCATTGTTGGCTTCTTTGACTGCCCCAAAGGATGGTCATTAGACTTCAAAGCTCAACTGCACCAGGTCCCCCGGGGTTCAAGCACTCAGTAGATTTTACCGCTGACTCCATCAAATAATGTTGGAGGGACTTTGTCAATGAAGTGCTAGCTGACTGAGAGGTGGTCGATGAAGTCAATCGTGCACTGGGTTCAGGCTCGAGGGCCTTCTCCCAAGAAGTCTGAGCTGCCTATCCCTTCTGGACTGCAGTGTAAACGCTTGACAGTGAGTGCAGGCCAAGACATTATGAGCCTCACCAAGGCACAGTAAGCAAAAGGAGTGGCCGTCACAGTCAGGGATCTTAGCGCCACACGCTTGACACTTCTCAAAGAAGGATGTCAATGCCATAAATCGAGTTCAGAGAATGAGGTGGAATCCGAACCGAGGTCAAGAAGACAGAGAAAGAAATACAACAGTAGAAGGCTCCTACAGTGTGTAGTACGCGGTGGAAAAAAAGGAACTGAAGACATGGCCTTTGGGCAGCCTTATACAGCCTCAGTGGAAGGGGCGGGGTTCCTGCCAAAAGGCCTAGAGCTCTAGAAGGTTATGAAGGCAGCACTGTGCAGGCGCAGATGATCCCATTTGTGTGAGTCACAGAGACCATGAAGAAGAAGTTGGAAATGACTTGAAGGCACACAACAACCATTATGGAAGAGGCATCTGGAGCAAAGAGGTAAAAAGAAAGGAGGATGTTGCTAACCCTTTCCCTGTGTGAAATGTTCTGCCTGAGGTGCAATTCAAAATGCAGATTTCACTAAGTTTGAAAGCTGCAGGACCAACCCTGTCATTATGTATGGGGATAAAATTTGGAATAGTGAAAGAGTGGTTTACTCTTGGTCTCACTTTCTCTGATAACACACGCACACTCTATTGTCTCTCTGTTCCAATTCTGCCCCATCATTTGAAATATTTTCTTTTTAAAAAGTTACCATGACTCTAATATACACATTTATGTAAAAAAGAGTATCCTTCATGGCTCTGCTATCTCTGAGTGGCAAACAACTCAAGGCCAATAAGACAGGTCCATCTCACTGGTTGCTCATCAGTTACAATCTCATTTTCATAATTTGGCATATTTTATTAGGTGCACAGGGAATGGAATGCTAGGGATAGCCCCATGAAAAATAAAGTATCTTTAGAATGGAATGCTGAAAAGTCATGTCTCCCATCCCAAATGAAACAAACCCTGTTTCCACCAATAATGCCACTATAACCCTGGCTGTTGCTGAGACTCAGAAGGTCAGTGCACAAGTATGACATCATAAGACGGCCGGCAACACTAATTTGTTCTCATAGGTCAGGATGAAATGCCAGCACTGTGTCATCTACAGCCCATTGTACACATTTCTGAGATGCATACAAGCAGGGATTTAGATGTCCGTCTGCCATTTATGATTTGATAAATTTCCTGAGTTTAAGTGTCAAAATGGGGCTTGCATGGTTCATTCATCCAGCATACAGATCCCTTAATTGTGGCAATGTTAACATTTACCTTTACTAGTACTTTCTGGAGAAGAGCATCAGAAGCAATGGGTGATATTGCTGTCACCCGGATGGGAATCTCTCCAATTTGTTTTGGTTTGATCGGAAAAATGACGGTCTTTCCATCTTCACTCGGTACCCACACTGACCGTTGGTTTCCCATAGCATTTATATCATTAGAAATGATAAGAATCTCAAAGGTGTCACTTGTATCCAGAGTTACCGTAACCTAAAGAAACAAAAGTAGTCAACTATTGTTTTCCTAAAACTATGGGAGTGCAACAGCACTCTTAATGAACTTTCCTTTGTTTTTGTTGTATGTGGTTCCCAGGGAGAACAGAATGGCTTTCACACAGATGTGACTACTACAAATTACTGGTCAGCATGCATCAACAATTTAGGAACACCCAAGAAAAATACAAACAAGATGGGGGGGGTGTGGCATGAGCAACTGGAGAAGTGAAAACTGGGACAGAGAACAGAAGACAGCCAAGAATATTTGAAAAACAACAAAGCAAAATAACACTACAAAAGAGAAAGTCCCTCTTGAGATAAGGAATACTGGGTGACATCTGTGATCTTCTGAGGACAGTGGATATTTAAAATGTAATCAGAACATGGAGCAGAGATCCATCACTAAACATGAGATTTTATGCAGATTTACTTAGAAGTAATTCATATTATTTTCTAAGGTCTAAGCAGTAGAGTGTGTTCAGTGAGTACGTTTAGGATTTTAACCCCAAGTTTTTACCCTAAGTAAGCCATGTCATACAAAAAACTTGCTTCCCCATTCACCCCTGCCCCACATTCAGCTCCAAATGGTTCCCCGGTACTCCGGAGCAGACTGGAGAGGGATAGCAGAGAAGGGGATGTGTTTTGACAATAGTATCTATTCCACTAATGGATGGAGAGCTCTGCATAACAATGCACTATATTGTTAATAAATGTTCCTCAATGGTGTTAAATTGTGCAGTATGTAGAGATAGATGCCTAGATCCATCCTTGCTGATCTTCCAGAAGCTGCCTAGAGCTGAATTATAACATATGGCCTTTGGTTTTTAAAAGTGGCTTTTAAAATATTTTTAAATCTCTTCTGAATTAATGTTTCTTATTTATTTCATTGCACATCACTATGAGAGAGACATACAAATATACAGACAGTGATTTATTAAATAAATAAATACTTTTGGTTCCCTCTGGCCCATAGATAGTAGGTTTTAGCAGGGTCTTCCTGAATCTATACTCCAGTAGTAACTAAGCTGCCCCAGGAAACAATTTCTACAAAAGGTATCTGTCTTAACTTGTGTTAGAAAAACAGTAACATAGATACTTGTGGCACCTTAAAAACTGGAAAATTTAAGATGCCATAGAACTCTTCACCAGTTTGGTCCCAGAAAAATTAACCCAGAGCAGGTAATAGCAAAAACACAGAAATCACAAAGCAGATTTTAAAAGACAAAAGTTTCAATATTATTACCTCAGTACTTTCTTTCAAGTAATTGAATACATTTACTTCCAATATAAACTGCTCTCCTCTTGTAACACTAGGAGGGAGGTTTAAGGAAACGAAAAATGGCTGGAAGACTTCTAACTGGAAAACAAAAGTTATACAAGAATGACCCCTGGAGGTATGCAGTTTACTTGTTAGAAAATATCATTCAGACTGTTTCTCACTGAGAGAATAAACCCTGGTGTAAAAATGTATTTCTCTGCCCACCCCACACTAGTCAATTAGGATTTAGCTGACAAACAAGGGAGAAAAACTGGTATCATACTGCCGTGCAGTGCAGGCATCTAAGATACTGGGGGAAACATTCATATAGATATTCTGAATACGTGCTGGAAGCCAGGCTGTATTTGGTTCCCCAATTTTGCCTGGGTATAGTCTGAGACATTTCTCAAGCTCCAGATGAAATATGCATGCCACCTGCCATTGCGAAACTAATTTACTGCTGACTGTAACATTAAGAACTAAAGATACTTATTTAGAAGAAAAAATAGCGATACTGAAAGCATATTTTTATTAAAACCGTTTCAGTGTGGCAATACAAATGTGTTTTCCAAAGTGGCATAATTTTCTTGATCTGATCAAGAAAACTATTTCAGGCCGCAAATGCAATGCTAGCACAAGACATTTTGTTGCCTGGGGTAAAAAAAATGCCATAGACTATTCCCCGTTCCCTGCTCCCAAATAAATCAAGATATATGGAACCAAGTTATGTTAACACTTGGGACAGAAAAGCTGAGCTTTTCACTTTGGGATAAAAAATATAATTTGGTGCATTTTAATTAACACTTCCAATTAGCTGCCTCAGGCAACCATCTCATTCTACCTAATGGTAAATCCAGATGTTATACAAAAAGGCAGTGATCTCTGGATTTGCTAAACTGCACAAGGGCCCATCAGATTATTCTGGGCTATCCAGTTAGTCACCAGTTTCTTTCTGCCTCCATTCATAGCTTACCCATTCTACCCTGGTGTCACTCAGGACACCAACATTTTTGAAATTAGAAATTAGCAATGTTACAATGCAGTGGTCATTTTGTATCAGAGATGCAAAATTTCTAGATATTCTGAAGCCATGGGGAGGGGGGGATTATTGCTTCTGTGTGTGTGTGTGTGTGTGTGTGTGGAAGAAAACAAAAAGTTTTGGAAAAATGAAAAAAGTGATACTAGGATCTTTTACAGATTGAAAATCAGTTTGTTATTTTAGAAAAACAAAATACATTATGCCTAATCTGGTTTAGCATAAAACCATAATGTTTGATATATTATTGAGGCAATAATTGCGCACTGACTTTACCTCTCTAAATTTACTGAATTTCTTTGAAACCTCTTTCTTCTATTGAATTTTAATGAATTTCTTTGAAGAGGTTTGCAGCTTGTCAGGAAGTAAGGAAAAAGAGAACTCTCTCAACATTAGTAAAACAAAGAAAATTATTTTGTCTTCTCCTTACTGTGAAGGAGAAATAAAACATTCATTCTCATAAGAAGAAGTGAGAAAAGGAAACCAAGACCTAGTACTATACATTATCTTACATAAAGTCTTCCTTTTACATACTTTCCAGAAATAATTTTGGGGAAGTAAATACAGGAACACTTTGTCTTAAACATCTGTGTTCATCATTCTAAAAGAAAATATTCCATAATCCATTTTTTCCTATTTTTCAAGAAAAAGTCTTAAGGAAAAAATATGAATTTTTCTAGATATTTTGCAGGGTTTCCCATCACTTTGAACAGGTTGTAAAGGAAAAAGACAGTAAACAGTGACATTCCCACATATTTCCCAAAAAGCACTCCCATTAGTTAATGCATTCAAAGGAATAGTGATGTAGCTGAAAGAGCAAACCAGAAGGTAAGTGGGTCTGAACTTCAGAAAAAGGAGAAAGCCTGACTATACACATAGATTTCAATTTACACTTACACATCATACTATGTTCACAAGAAACACCCAATGAAAAGAGCTATATATAGATATAAACCACCGCCAAGATTTTTAATTAATACCAGATGCACTTTATTCTTAAATACTGTTAACTTTTTAACAGAATGCACATAAAGCTTGTGTAATGCTTAGTTAGATGTTTCCATAAAAATATTCTTTGTGTGTGATAATGTATAACATGTTTTCAACATATGGAACTTTAAATAAAAACTGAGCGATCCAACAATGTACAGGGGGAAAATTAGTCATTGTGAGAACCGAAATGGAATCTTGGCTTTGGATATATTAGGGACTATTCAACTGTAGCCAAGTATATAGCTTCATAAAGTCTGAAACAATCAAGTTTTAATCTATCACTGCCAAACTACATGCAAGGAAGAAAAAAAAATAATATTGACCTTAATCTCATATAAACCTGAAATAAAATGTAAGAACCAATTCTAAATTCCTAAGATGATACTCATAATCAAACATATAATTATATGATTAACTGCCAGATACAAAGCCTGAACCTTAACCCCTGTTTCTGACTGATTATAACTTCAGCCTTTATGCTAAATATAGTTTATTAATTTACTAATGCTGGTTTGTTTTAAAATACCTCTCTACCTTGGCTCATCTTTAGAAAAAAATCAAAGTGACAAACAAGAAAATCAGTAACTTCAGCCAGCAAGACCCAGTCACTGTCTCTTGTCACACGATCCGCCTGTGCACTCCAGTCTTCCAAAGAGGCCCGGATCTGCAATATACCATCCAAAGCATAGTTGCTAGGAATACAAATAAAGCCGTTTCTCCACAGCAGTGTCCAAATTACAGCATAGCTTGCCCTAGGATATCCACCTGGATCCTTTTCAAATGGGTTTTGAGCATCCAGTGAAAACGTTTTCCTCAGTGGTTTTTAAATTCTTATTCCCCCATCCTTTGTTTTCTTTTTAAGGCCTAAATCCAAGTGCTAGTTTCAAAGAGAGCAGACTTGTAGAATCAACATTTATGTAAATCCCACTGGTTCAAGATATCTGCCCTAGTTGATATTAGCAACTGGATTTAGGTCTAAATGTTGTATCTGCTGTCCTAGACTGTGGGTTTTAATTTTAAAATGAGATAGTGCCTTGGGAAATTATTCTGTGCTGAAATAAGCATGGTTAGTTGTGCAAAAAGTATTACATGCAGGGTTACTCCTTTTGTGAGAAAAAAAACAGCAATCTTTGCAGACACAAGCAATGTAGCTATCCAGAAACAGTGTTTTCTCATGAAAAACCTGTTGTTTGCACAAAAAAAACCACATTTATCACACACAATTTTTCACATACAATGTTTTCAGATAGGGACCTGTTTTGTTGTTTGAACTTGTTGGGGTTTTTTGTCCAAAAAAAAATGTGGCCATCTGAAAAAGTGGGGGGGTTGCACATTTTTTGAGCACATAACACTGTTTGCAGACAGTCCTTTAATGGGAGTGGGTTCTGTACAAAACAACAGCCATCTTTGTCGAAGGATTACAGTTCCAGAACATATCATATCATCTGGGAAACAGAAACCCTGGCTGTGAAGTAAGACTAGAAAAAGTTCTTTCCTTTGAAATCTGTTTTTTTTCTCTTCCCAAAATCCTTCTACTCTAAAAAATCTTTTAAACTCATTTCTTTAGACCACAGCGCCCTCTAGAGTTTTTAAATATCTCCTGCAGTTGCTCTTTATTGTCACCTGAGCTCTCTTGGTTCTGCAACAGTCTCCTCTGACAACAAGCAGGTATGACTGAGGCCCTCTCAGGATGGTGAAGTAAAGGGCAGTGTCATCAGCAGTGAAGCCAAGGGAACACCAGATGGACAGTCAACTGCATCTAGCCTGCTACCTCAACTCCTCTTTTGCAAGATCTATATGCACTTTGTACAACTCAGTTGAAAGGCATACTAGGTGGCCAGTGCCCCATCCAGCAGGCAGGACCCAAACAGGAGGACCGCCAATGGAAGCAAGGATGGGCTACAACACAGCTCACCAATGGGCTTAACCTATCACTTCTAGCTCACTCATTTCCTGAATTCAGTCCTCACTTTCTGCTCCGTCTTCTGTTTTAACAATCTCTGCAGTTCAAATGAAAACTATGGGAGGCACTGGCCACCTCTACAACCCACTGCTTCTGATCTTGCCACATTCACATCTGGTTCTGCCAACTATAGTGCAAATGTGAGCCCCAAACATAGTTATTTCTTAATAAAACCATAGATGGCCTGCCTCCTGCAGAAAAGCAGCTTTCAAAGTCAGTGATTTAAAATGGTATCACCAGGGAAGAGTGCTAATACATTGCCCATCTGTGGTTTTACTCCAGTAACTCTTTCTCCACAGTTGATCTGAATGGCCTCTATATGTTATTGATATTTTGGGCAGATTCCTCTGTCATCTACTTAGTTGACTTAGACCCTCTGAAGCTGCAGGGTTTCAGTTCTGCAATCCCCCACAGATGCCAAAAAACACAAAAGAAAGCATCTCATGTTATTAAATGCTGGTGATATGCACGTGGATGTTTCAATACATTCACATCAGTGCAATTTTACGTATAGGATATTACTACCATGGTTGGTGGAAATCGCAGATCCGGAGGTCACAGATCCACAGGCCCCACTGTATACTTAACTATACTTAAAAGTATCATTAACTAAGTAATAGCTCCTAGCCTGACCACCACCACCCTCCAAACCTGATGGAAATGTCATTCAGGTGTGCTTCAGTTACCACGAGAACTGATCTCCTTCTCTCAATGCATTGGATGCCAGTAAACTAGGTTGGGAGGTCGCAACAGTGTCACAATCATGATTAAGTAGCAATCATAAATACAAAACAATAACCTAGATTTACTCTTCCATAAATGTTTTGTATTCACGATTACTACTTAGTCAGGACTGTGACACTACTGCCATGTTCATAACTCTGCTCCCCCTGACATGTTACCAGGCATCAGCTGCATGGAGTGAAGGAGGTTCATTCTGCCAACAACTGTAAAGGGTGACAGTGACATTTCCATCAGGTTTGGGTGGGGGTTGGGCAGGAGAGGTTACTTAGATAAACTAAACAACTGGTGCAAGATTCCAGCCTTTATTTCTTATCTTCAATTTAAGGACATAGAACAATCAAATGTTTCTCATCACCTTTTGACTTTACACAACTTTAGAGGCCCTGGATTTCAATTTACTATCTAACAATCTAAATTCGGCTTCTAAGGCTTTTCTGATTTTCCTAAAGTCCACCCCAACACCTCCGCATTGACTATTCATTCACTGTTGCTGGAACCGCCCGTCACTTATTCTAGGGCATATGGCCCTTAGCTAGCTTAGTTCCTTTTCCCTTTGCATGTCAATGCCTTTTGCCTTCTCAACTAAAGTCTCAGTGTTGCCCTAGTGTTATTTAAATGCATGGCTATACTATCCGGGTGACCTGACCATGTGACCCAGGATAGACCCTGGAATCATTGGCTTTACATAAAAGATCACACTTCTCTCTCCTCTCTCTCTGCCATTTTTTTGATTCAACTTCCTTCTCTCTGATCATGCTTTGCCTCTCCACCAAGAAGATGCTGAGTTAAGAATGAAGCTATTATCTTACCTAATCTTTTTATTGGCTAGTTAGGATCTAGTCTCTCCAATGCATATGTAATTGTAAAATGTATTAGTAAACTTTTCTAAGTTTGGTAGCTGAAGCTGCCTGCCTTGTTTCGCTTTCCAAGTCAGTCTCAGTTGAGGGAAGCCATACAGAGATTGAGACATGCTTTTTTTGCAATTCTGCTAAAAGAAGGCTGTTTCCTAACAGTTTTAGCTTTCATAGAATTTCCCCCAAAGGGCCAACACCCTGGGAAACTCTAACTTCCAACAACTATGGCCCTTTCTGCATGACAATGGCATGGGGACACAAGAGCAGTGGGACTGTGACAATGCTTCCACATGATGCCATCGCTGTCCTGTCCTTCTCATCTCACCAGCTGGTGCAATCATGGGACATATGACCCCTGATTACGCAACACTTGTGGGGTATATGAACCCTGATCGCGCAATGGCCCCTGATTGTGCAACACTCCCATCCTTCCCAGCAGAATGGCAGGAACCATGATGGAGGCACTTCCTTCCCCAGCACAGCATGGGAAAGAGCCCGGCTGCACTACATAAGGCACATGCATGTTGTTCCTGCTCCTTTCCACAGGGAGCCAGTTGGTCCTGTTATACTCCCTTCCCAGTAAAGGTGCTGCCAAGATCGGGATGGGAGGACAACTGGATCAAGTAAGGTGCAGAAATGGCCTGTGTGATTTCATCAATCTCTATACTAGTCAAACTAGTCACTGCCATCAATTGACAAAAATATCGTATCCATATATGATCTAAGCTCTCACTTTTGCAGAATTTTGCCACATAAAGCATGAAGATAGGACCTTGATACAAGAAAACAGCAATGTATTACTATCCCAAGAGTGCCTGAAATATACTTATCCCAGCTCCTTACTGAAATATGCAAATTTTTTACTAAATATGTTAGAATACAAGAAGCTGTCCCCTTAACTTGACCAGAAATTATACTGTATTTATATTTTAAATTCTTTTTTATTGTTGTGAATTGCCTGAGAATCAAATTTTAATGAAAGGTGGCATTACAGAATCTTTAGATAAATAAAAGAGAGATAGTGAGAACTACAATGGTATAAGGATGCTACGGTTTTGCAGATGAGCTTTGTTTTGAGTACTGTGATCACTATGACGCACTAAGTTTAAAGCATTACAACAATTCTGAAAGCAAATCAGACTACTGGAATTAGACTAGACTTAAGTAATGACATGTTACCTCAATGGGCATTTTAATCACACCCAACCCAAGATTTTCAGATATTACAAACGCGCTGGCTACCCAGGAAGTAATGGTATCAGGAACAGTGACATTCAAGCTTGTTTCAGTAGATCTAAAGTTGGAAAGAAGACAACATTTTTTTTTAAAAAAATGCACATTGATAGAGGCCCGTTGGTCTAGGATAATTTCTCTGGTGGAGCAATGAATGTTTTGTGAAAATAGGCAAATGTTCTGTGGGAAGACTTACAAAAGTATAAAGAAGAACCAAGCACTCATCTTCTGTACAGGCTCCCAGTGGAAACAGGAGTGACTAAATCAACTACAGACTTTCCATCTAAGGTCTGTTTAATGCAGGAATGGGAATGTACAATCCATGGACCCCTAAGCCTTTTTTTTTTTTTGCACTTCCCAGTGCTTCTGATAATTTTTTTAAAGTCAACATCACAGCCTGCTGCCAAAATCTGACAGTAAAATATTAAGTGATGAAAGGAATTATACTGATTATATCCCACTAGGTGTAAATATCACAGTTTACAGTTTATACAGTTTATATAGCTTATAGCTAAATATATATAGCTTATAACTAAAATCCTCCTACTCATACGTGACTAAACTAAGAAAATTACATGTAAATGAACATTCAAATTGACTTTAATATAAAGTCAATTCAAAGGTCTGTTACGTATAGATTTAGCAGTCTAATCGAGTATGAGAAGGGAAATTTTAGTAGTTAATAATAAATTAGAGGAACTGAAATGGAAAAAAAGTGGCCTTCAACTTTGTCTCAAAGCCGTTGTCCACCCATTGTTTAGTAGAATGTCCAAATCCAGCAGGACCCAGCACTGTGTCTTGTTTCTCACCATACAAGCCAAAGAAAGATCACCAGAACAAACTACAGGTTATTTTTCTGACTTGCCAGAGGACAGAGACAAGCCAGAGTATCAGTTGCTGCCAACTGCTAAGCAAACCTTGGCTAAAACGTCTCTAATTTACTTAGCCATTCCAACTTGCTGTGGGAGTGACTGAACATTGAGCACCAGCATGTGGACTCACCTGTAGCAAACTAATTTCTGACAATTCTTGTTCATCATGAGACAGTAAGAATCAGGCCTCAGCCATACATATCCTTTGGCTAGCAAGCTTCACCTAATTCTGAAAAAGTCTGTTAGAGGAAATCTGGATTGACATGCAGAATATCTGCCTGATGCTGTCAGATGTATGCATGAGAAGTCCACATCAATAAACAGCCACAGTCATTTTGTGTGTGTGTGAGAGAGAAATATTAATTACTCTAGCCCCCACAAAATAGAAGACCTGTTTCCATGGAAAGGAAAAAGTACAGGGAAAAGGATTCCTAACCAAAGAAAAACCTTAATGAAGTCATCCAAATGAGGAATTTTCCCCATGTGAATGGGGAAATCTGGAACACTCCAGATGCTGCTGCACTGCAGTTCCCAGTAGCCCTTAGCCATGACAGTCAATAGTAAGGAATGCCACGAGTTGCGGTCCAACATCTGGACAGCTGCACTATTCCCACACCAGTCTGAAGGATGATACACACTGAATGCACATGGAAATAATTGCTCATGCGCTGCTAGTTCTCACTTGAGGACTTGGCTCATCTATCAAACTGTATCATAATATACAGTAAGCTATCCATGACAGTCTTTATTTTGAAAAATCTTTAGTGACCACTATATAAAATGAGCAGTACAATTGCACAAAGATAACATTAATGATTATCTTGTACTCTTAGATTTTACCTTGTCATGATTTCACGCCAAATCCACGTCTCAGGAAAATTTGTCCTTACATAGGGGCTACCAAAATCAGCAGGCATTGCTGTGGTCTCCTGGTGATGGTAATAATCATCATAAACAGCATCATCTAGACCATAACCATAACCATCAACTGGAGGAAAAACAGACTGTGATTAGATAGATAGACAGATAGCTGGATAGACAGACAGACAGACAGGCAGACAGACAGACACACACACACACACACTGAATCCCAATTTCACCTTTTGAAAACTGAAGTAAGCATGCAAGCCATTGTATTTATGATTTATAATATCCCCAGCGATATTAATACACTGCAACATGTTTTGTCACTCTCTCTCACTTCCATTACAGTCTCTAACTACACAACTAAGGTATTAATTGCCTGATTGGTTTGTACTTACAGAAATCATAGTCTCCATGTTCTGGAAGGCTGGAATCAGTCAATACCCAGAGATTGCATTTCTGAGCACAATGTATGAAAAGATCTTTCAGTTTCAAAATGTTACATACAACACAGGAAAACATTTTCCTAACATTTATTTTACTGTTTTAAAAAAAATTTTGGCAAGCATAAAAGAAATAAAAAGTGTTGCTTGGAGAAAGAAAAAAAACCTCAATGCTAGCAGAATGGAAGAAATGGGTTTCCCTCTGTCAAATATCTACTGAATGTACATGCAAATTTGGCATCAAATGTGCCTAATGAATATCATTTTAAACTTAGTATCTTCCTCAGTTTTGGTTTTCATTCAAATACCAAATTCAGGAAGAGGAAATTGATATACACATTTTAGAACATTACCTGAAAGACGCCATAGGAATTCCTGGCTTCCCCATAATGGAGTTCTGTATTATACAAGCTTAACTCATGGAGTACCTAAAATTTATTTTAAAAAATATTTTGAATTGGAAAAGCTTCAGGAATCAGAATAAATATTGTTCTACACATCTCACTTTAACAGAACATATACTTTTCAGCAATTTCTTCTTTTGTGAGAATAGCAATGTGATGACTAACAGCAAGACAATCATGAAGATCAACAACAACAAAAAAAGATCATCTGTCACATCAAGATGGAATTTAAGAATGAAAAGATGAGTAAATAAATATATAAATGAGTTCTAGCAAAATAAATGTAGCAATTAGACCACAACAGAGAGAGATTAGGGGAGTGAGGGCACCATAGGGCAGTAAGTCTTCACCAACTTCATTTTCTAAAGAAGCAACAAGTAATTTCAGCAATTTTCTCCCTGCAGTAAGAAAGTCTTCTAAAACTGTTCCGTTCTTTAAAGACTAGTCACACTCTGGGACTTTTCTGTGAAAAATTCATACATGGTGTATTGCAAAGAAAACAACATTTTCTCTGCAGAAAATAGTATCTGTGCACATCAGGCTCTCCACTCCATCAACTGTCACCTGCAGCAGCTGTTTTGTCAGGCTCTACTCAAAAGGGTAAAGGGAGGCAGGGAGGGCTACTGTCAGTCCTTCGGAGAGACCACCATTCCTTCAGCTATTATCTAACATCAGGCTTCAGAGAGAAGAAAAGAACCACTCTGAAGCATCTTTTGGCTCTTGTTTTCTCCAAATTGTTTGCACTCCTGCGGGTCATTATGTGTGCGTATATGGCTTCAAGTCACCTGTCAACTTACGGTGACCCCATGAATTGCATAGGGATTTCTTACGTAAGGAATACTCAGAGATGGTTTTGCCAATGCCTTCTGCTGAAATGCAGCCTATAACATTATGAGAAAACTAGTACCCACATGTGCTTTTTTCCCCTCCTCCCATCTCTTCCTTTTGTGTCATCTCCTTCAGATTATAAGACTGAGGCCATTTCCATCTACACTGTTACAGTGCTATCATTCCACTTTCAACATCATGGAATTCTGAGTTTTGTAGTTTAGGGAGGGGCACGTAGAATTCTCAGCCAGAGAGCTCTTTGGCCTCAGTAAACTACAAACTCCAGAATTCCACAGGATGTTGAAAGTGGAATAATAACACCATAACTGTGAAGTGCGGAAATGGCCTGAAGGTAGGAGGAGTCTAAGGAACTAAGTCTGCTACAAGCAGACTAGAATATTAGCAATCCAATGGCTTGAGTTTAGTGCTTTAAATATTTAAAACAACATGACTCACAATCAAATCTGGTAACTGATTCTATAAACTTACACAACTCTGAAAAGCACTAACCATAATATAAAGAAATCTAGTAAAAACTTACAGCATCCTCTGTAATATCACTTCTTTTTCCCAGCAGCTTTGTACTTTTGTCAACAACTAGAAGTCCAACTGCTGTTTTAGGTTCAGTCACACTAATTTTCAGGGTAACATCCTCAGAAGGTCTAGCTTTGTTTTTATTCCAATGCATCTTAATCTAGGAAGGGAAATCATATTTGTTTAGATTATGAAGATTATTAGATTATTAAGTTGTTGATTTAAAACAAGCAATTACTTTCATTCAGGTATTTATCCTTGTACTTAGTACAACTGAGAATCCAGACTGGTCTTGAAAGAATGATAGAGGCTAATCAGCACCTGGAAAAGACCAAGACCTTATTTTTCCCCAAGGTTCTTTTATTATCTTATTATCTAATAATCTTTTTTATGCTGTGATTTAACATTATTTTAACTCTGTAAAATTTTACTTTCTTGTTCCCAGTTTAAATTCTTGTATTTCAACCACATTTTATTGTTTTGCCTTTGTTTTAAAATGATTTGCTTAATTTTGTAGCTATACAAAATTCGCTGCGTATAAACTGCATTTGCTACATATGTTTTATACAGCTGTACTGTTTTGAATATTATTGTTTTGTTCGGTATGCAACCCAGAAACTATTGTTTGTGGGACACCTTACAAACCGCAGCAATGATGAAAACTTGCATTGTTCAATTCGCCAACAAATCAAATCGTTAGTCTCACCAGAACAGACCACTAAATCAAAGGGAATGTATTAACTGCTGTTACATACAGATTGACAGATCATACCATTATCTCAGGGATGTAGGAATCAGGGCTTTAGCATCCCTGACGAATGTAGTTCATGTTCTTATTTATGTCTGAAGGAATAGTGCTAAACACAAAATTGGCTAAATACAGCTATTAGTGTTGACTAGAGTAGACTCAATGTATCAATGAGAACTTTGTAAGTCAATAATTATGTAAGTCTCTAGTCATGATGAATATCAGAGTTTAGGCCATTGTGTGCATTACATATTCCTTCCAACATAAATAAAACTATCAGTTCTTTCTAAGATACTGAGGTCTTAATTTCTGCCAACATAGAAATAATCCATGGTTTTTCAAACTGTACGCACTAATAAATACATCCTATCTTCAGCTTTCTTTGCTGATACATACAGAAAGCATAAGAAGACACTATAAGAAATCCTTTTAGAGCCTAGAGGAAAACAGCTAGTAATTAAACAGGCTTTAATTGATTCAGTGCAAATCGAAATATTACACACTTGCTGATCTTTAAAGACTAGCTGATCAGGAACTCTGAGAGCACTGTTTATTTTCTTGTGCGCCTTCAAGTTGACTCCAGCTTATGATAACTCTATGCTGGTGTTTTCTTGGCAAGATTTGTTTAGACGGGATTTGCCACTGACCTTCTAAGAGAGTGTGACTGGCTAAGGTAATCCAATGAGTTCCCATGGGTGAGTAAAGATTTGAATGCTCATCTCCCAGAATCTTAGTCCAACAAGACAATTACTACACCACACTGGCTCCACCATTTCTAAAACTTCTCCTTGGATTCAATGCAAAATCACACTTACCTGATTTTTAAAGTCTGGCTGAACAGGAACTCTGAGAGCATCATTTATTACTTCCCCATTATCATCCACATAGTAAGCGATTATGCATGCCGAAGGAGCCCAAGAATTTTCTGGTGTTAAAGTAAATGTTGTGGACTCCTTTTTACCTGCAGCCACAATTTGTTCTTTAGACACCACCTGAGTGGGGAAAAAATAAGTTAGTTATATCTCAGCTGCAGATAGAAATATCATATACCACACAATTAATATTTTTTCTTAATGTTCATCAGGAAGATTTTTTAAAAACCTTACATTCTGTGCCTTAATTTGACTTGAATGAGAATTTCAAAGTATTATGGGATATCAAAATGTCCTATGTTCACAGAATGCAGAATATAGGATATTCCACCCAGAACAAGAAAACACATTGAGTCCTTTCACACTACCTAATTATAGTGTATTATTCCACTTTAAGTGTCATGATTCAATCCTGTGGAATCCTGGGATTGGCATTTTAGGGAAAAGAATTTAGAATTCTTGGTCACAGAAACCTAGTGCCTCAAACAACCTACAAATCCCAGGATTCCACAGGATACTTTTTTTTTTAATAATTTTATTAAGTTTCACAAATAAAAAAACATCATCTCAAATTGTACTTTTACATGTAATGTTTTTGTTCTTCCACTCTGATCTAGTTTTTATTTTCTAGATATCTACTCACATATAAAAAACTATGCCTCACAATTCCATGTTCATCTTACGTGTTAGATCTTGCATTTCTCTCATCAACTCCTGTTATGTTACAGTTATTCCTCTTTAATTTACCATAATTCAGACATTTTCACTTGGCAGTTCCCAGCAATTACCCATTACAATTTGCCATTCTGCTTTTATCTGATCGTCCGATTTCCCCTTTAATCTTTATGAAACAATATCCACATTTCTATTCTCAATAAATGCCCTCCAGGATTCCATAGGATACTTATGACAGTTTTTATTTCAGTCATTTTGTGTCTGAAAAAAAAAAAACTTGTAGATGACAGGTGGCTGAAATGTAGAAACACTGCTTACAGCTGATGAGATAATGTCATAAAATGTCTAGTTTCTAGGTCTAATTCTATGTGAGTTCCACAACAAAACACAAATTTAGGCAACTGTAATGACCTGCTACCTAGATGAAGGTGAAACAACGAAAACATAACAGACACTGTAATGTATGTAACGTGAAACAGCCTTTGCTCACAGGCTCATATCACATCTACTTTAAAGGAAAAATAGATTAAGTGTGTTTTTACGAAAAGACTGAACTACAGATAAAAATAATTACAAATACAAATTTCAGTTTGCAAAATTTTTTTCAAATGCCTGAAAAAAACCTGGACACATAGATATCAAATACATTCAGTATCAAATATGTTCAGTGTTGCTGACTTTGCGATTTTCTCTGTATTTGTTAATACTGAATCTGATAACAACAAATATTTTTTAAAAAAACACTACCATATAGTTGATCTCTTTCAAGGGTTTATTGCTCTCAACACTCAGCTCCAAAAGTCCTCCAGCCTAGGAAAACAACAAGACTTAGATGAACATGCTTATCATGATGATATATAGTGCAGTGCTTCTCAGACTTTTTACTCCTGTGACCTCCTTTACATTAGGATGTTGGGCCCCACACTCCACGTCACACCCTGCTGTGTCCTATCCTACCCTTCTCTCCCCTGCAACAAGCCCCTCATACCAAACAGACCTTTCTCCATCTTAGTGCTAAGTTCTCATATGTTCTCTAAGAGGCATGCACCTGCTGCATCAACAAAGGAACATTTGGAGAAGCTGACTGGGAAAAGAACAAAAAAAGAGAAGGCAATTTTTGCTATGTGAAAGGCTGGAGGGAAGCATAATAGGGAAGATGCTTTGCATCACTCTTTTACAAAGACCAGTTAATCTTCAACAGTGCATGCATGCACACACACAGAGACACACAGACTTGCACTTCTTATTCATACTTGCTGTACTTGTAGGCAGACTCTTCTTTTGTCACCCTTGAGCAACTATCATCCCTCTGCCCCCCGCCCCTGGTTAGGGTCCCACCCCACAGTTTGAGAACCACTGATATAGTGCATTACTGGTGTGT
The DNA here is from genome assembly GCA_030412105.1 of Cyclura pinguis. Classification (NCBI taxonomy): domain Eukaryota; kingdom Metazoa; phylum Chordata; class Lepidosauria; order Squamata; family Iguanidae; genus Cyclura; species Cyclura pinguis. The sequence goes on from CM059599.1 coordinate 130,512,516, forward strand.
TTAGCGATTGATCAGTTCTGTAACAGTGCAAGTTACCTTTACATCTTGACTTGCTTTTTTAATCATAAGGTAAGTCATGCTGGCAGAATAGAATACATCACGTATGGTTATAGAAGTTTGGCTATCCAGAAATTTAGCCTGTAAAAAAAAAGTGGAGGTGGAAAAGGAGAAGAAACCAAAGAAATCATGAGAAAAGTGCAGAACATTTTACAAATAGTATAACGTGTACCTCTCCTAAATTCCATCAAAAGCCAAATGAGTTTTTGAAGATATGAAGCTGAAGTATGGCATTCAAATGAGAAAAAGGTTGCACTCTACCAGAATACTATCCGGAAAGATTCTGGAGCAGATCATTAAGCAGTCAGTTTCTAATCGCTTAGAAAGCAACGCGGTAATCACGAGAAGTCAACATGGATTTCTCAAAAATAAGTCATGCCAGACTAATCTCTTTTTATGATAGAGTTACTAGCTTGATAGATGAAGGGAATGCTGTGGATGTAGCATATCTCGATTTCAGTAAGGCCTTTGACAAAGTTCCCCATGACATTCTTGCAAAGAAGCTAGTAAAATGCGGGCTGGACAGGGCTACTGTTAGTTGGATTTGTAATTGGTTGACCGACTGAACCCAAAGGGTGATCACGAATGGTTGCTTTTCATCCTGGAGAGAAGTGACTAGTGGGGTGCCACAGGGTTCTGCTCTGGGCCCAGTGCTGTTCAATATTTTTATCAACGACTTGGATGAAGGAATAGAGGGCATGCTCATCAAATTTGCAGATGACACCAAATTGGGAGGGGTTGCTAACACGCCCGAGGACAGGATCAAAATTCAAAATGACCTGGATAGATTGGAGAGCTGGGCCAAAGCTAACAAAATGAAATTCAACAGAGAGAAGTGTAAGGTCCTACACTTAGGTAGAAAAAATGGAATACAGAAATATAGGATGGGGAACACGTGGCTGGATAGCAGTACGTGTGAAAGGGATCTAGGAGTCTTAATAGACCACAAGCTGAACATGAGTCAGCAGTGTGATGCGGCAGCCAAGAAAGCCAATGCAATTCTCGGCTGCATCAATAGGAGTATGGTGTCCAGATCGAGGGAGGTACTGGTGCCACTCTACTCTGCTTTGGTTAGACATCATCTTGAATACTGTGTCCAGTTCTGGGCACCCCAATTCAAGAAGGACATGGTCAGGCTAGAACAAGTCCAGAAGAGGGCAACCAAAATGGTGAGAGGCCTGGAAGCCATGCCCTATGAGGATAAATTTAGAGACCTGGGTATGTTTAGTCTGCAGAAGGGAAGGTTAAGAGGGGATATGATAGCCATGTTTAAATATTTGAAGGGATGCCATGTACAAGAAGGAGAGGGCTTGTTTTCTGCTGCTCCAGAGACCAGGACAAGGAGCAATGGATTCAAGCTGCAGGAAAGGAGATTCCACCTGAACCTCAGGAAGAACTTCCTGACAGTCAGGGCTGTCCGGCAGTGGAATATGCTGCCTCGGAGTGTAGTGGAGTCTCCTTCTTTGGAGGTTTTTAAGCAGAGGCTGGATGGCCATCTGTCGGGAGTGCTTTGAGGGTGTTCCTGCATGGCAGGGGGTTGGACTGGATGGCCCGTGTGGTCTCTTCCAACTCTACATTCCTATGATTCTATGATTCTATGATTCTATACTAAAAAGGGGATGGGGCAAGAAGTGCAGTGTTCCTGAAATAACTAATTTTAAGTTGTTCCCCAGCAGTTTTCTCAAACAGGCATTCCAGTGCTTTTAATGTTTTTTTCCCCCTCTGGTTTAGATTACTGTAACAAACCTTGAATACTCACCTTCCACTCAGCCCCTCTTTTGCACACAAGAGGTGAACAATTTCTCATTGAACAATTTTGCATCTCACAAATATAAACAGCTGTGGTTTATTCCAACTCATCAGTCAACAAACCAAAATGTCAAACCAGAATTCTACCTATTTTAAACTAACTGGAGTTAAAATAAACCACAGTTCCCTGAGTTTGTATATAACAGCAAACTGTGGTTAGTTTAAAAAAATGAATGGAAACTTTCAATCTCGTCCTCATCTGTTCTAATACTAACAGAGGATTGCTGCACAGGGTCCTTGTAGAAATTCATGAGATGAGTGTTAAGTGCTTTTTACATTAAGATTGTTCAACACAAAAACATTAAGACAATTTTCCATACTAACATTCTTTTCACCTGCCAATTAAGGGATCTTTTCCCAATATGGTACCCTCCAGACGTACCAGACCAGCAGTTTTTAACCTATGGTCTACAGAGTATGTCCTAACAGGGGATCAGCAGATTCAAAGGCTGCTCAGCCCATCTTCTCCCATCTTCTCCACACAATGGTACAGCCACACAAGAGGAACCAAAGTAAAGAAAGGCAGGCAGGCTGCCTGGCTGGGCCTGCATGTTGCCTGTCAAGTGGCCACTCCACTGTGGGGAGGAGGTAGGCTGAACAGCTGAATGACAGAGGCACTGATAACCAGCCAACCAGCCAGCCAGAGTTTGCCCTTCTCTCTCTCTCTCTCTCTCTCTCTCTCTCTCTCTCTCCCCGTTCCCTCCTTTCCAATAAAGAACAATCCAGTCTACTATCATAAATATTCCAGCACATACACACTTGTCTTTGCCTTCTCTCTTCTGTCTTTTCTAGCCACTCAACCTACTATCAGAAACACCCCAGCACTCCCTTTTCTTGCCTTCTTCATCAGAAGAAACGAAGATGAGAGAGACAGAGAGAGAGAAGGGCAAATGCTGACAGACTGGCTGCTGGCTGGCTGTCAGCTCAGCCACTCAGCCCACCTTCTGCCTGAAGGAGAATGGGATCTTCAACACAGCCCAGCAGCCAACTCTGAAAAAGGATAGCAGTGAGGAGCAGAATCAAATGAGAAGAAGGAGCACTGCTGCAGCAGGTGCCACCCCCTAGCAAGAAACTAGAAGTTGAAACAATGGATCATCATTGGTAAAACAAGTCACCACTCAATTCAGACAAAAGCACACACAGTTTAAAAATGGAAATGACGAGGTATGCTCAGGGTCTTTTAGGGAAGGATCATTTCAACACACTTTTTTTCTCTTCAAGCTACTTGCCCCCCTTTGGGGGAGGGACTTTTTCCCTCCCTCCCTCCCTCCTTCGGCTATCCTAGTCCCCTTCCCTCCTGATGAAGAAAGCAACAATGGGGGTGTTGGAATGTTTCTGATAGTAGATTGGACAGTTGGAAAAGAAAGGAGGGAGAAAGTGAAAAGGGCAAGTGCCAGCTGGCGTGCCAGCTGGGCTTGCTTGTTGCCCTTCAATCCAGCGTCAGAGGCACCAGAGGGAGGAGGAAAGACTTTTGTGCTGCTTCTTCCCACCAATCTGTGATGGGAACAGATTTAATGGCAATGTGCAGGCCCAGCCAGCTTTAAAGCCACCCTTTGCCTTGGCTCCTGTCACATGGCTACTCTGCTGTGGAAAAGAGGAAGCAAGCTGAGCAAGAATAGAGCAACCACATGAGAGGAGCTAATGCAAAGCCTGGCTGGAAGCTGGGCATGAGCACTGCCATTCAATCTACTCCAGCAGTAAACTGGTGGGAAGAAGCATGGGGAAAGTCTGCCCTCATCGTCCAGTGCCTTGGAGAGAAGATTTAACCTAACAGATGGTATAATAACATTACCAGGAGCTGGTCTCTGTCAGCTGTCCAGACCAAGACTTGTAAGTGAAATGCTGCACTCACCTTCTCATTAATTAATTACTTAAGATTAACAAGTAATATTTTAAATGTGTATGGAATCATTCCAATACAAATGTCATAACAGGAGTGTGTGCATTTACTTATTTCTCCCTTCTCTCCCAATTTGAAGACCCTTGATGAACAATTTTAAATAAATATTTGAGGCACTTTAGGGTTTTAAATCTTGAATTAAGGCCCGTTCCACAGGACCCTCCCATCCTGGCATGGGGACAGGAGAGGAGGAGGACTGCAACAATGCTTCTGCATGGCATCATCATGGTCCCGTCCTTCCGTCGCCAGGTGGTGCGATCACAAATTAAATCATTGACACGTTTTCATTGTCAATGGCCTATGACTGCATGACCATCCCACGCTTACCTGGCCTGGAGAAGCACTGGAAGCACGATGGAGGCACATCCTGCCCCAGCACAGCCTGTGAAAGTGCTCAGCTGTACTGTGGAAGGAAGAGGTGTGTCCATCACACTCTCTTCAGCAGGGAGCCAGCCAATGTGGAGGAGAGTGTTTGCATCCACACTCTCATCCCAGCAAAGCTGCTGCCCGGACAACACTGGGACGATGCTGGAGATAGGTAAGGTGTGGAAAGGGCCTAAGTCTTGGGGTTCTATGACAACAGAATATATTTAAAGGGGGTCCCTGCTTTTTAAAAAAAAGTTAAAAACCATTGTACTAGACTATAGCTCCTATTATGCCAAATCAGTTTGGTGGTAGCAATGAGCATTGTATTCTAAGGCACCCAGATGACAGCAGGGTGGACAGAATGGATTAAAGGTTTGCTTTGAAACAAAATAACAAGAAAAAAAATATACCTTAATATTCAATCTTGTTGTATTTGCCTGAACTGGAAATTCAATCTGAATAACCCCATCTTCTGGAACAGGATAACTCAGGTTCTGAACTGTCTCATTTGTCTGTGATTCATTGCCATCACCATACATGTAGTAAGGACCTTTGAAAAGTCTATCCCTTTTTGATGACTCAACAATGATCATCAGGTTATTCTTTCTTTCATCATGAGTAAGTGGCTTGTTGTCAAATCTTGTTACTTTCAACTGAAAAAGAATCAAAGGCATGGCAATAAATCAAACCAAACTTTCCAAACCATGATTAAAATTTTTCTTTAAACAACAATAATACTTGTGGTCTGCTTTTGAAATTGAAATGCCAGCACTACATTTAGCATTTATATCTTACAGTGATCAACGACCAATTTCTCTAGAGACTTAAATGATGTTCTAACAAAGTCCACCATAAGACTGCTTCACACTATTTTTAAAACACAGTAACTGTCTTCATATTGCTTACTTCATTCACCCTATGTCTAGAAAGACATCATTTACACAAAATAAAACAAAACTCACCATAGCCATGAACGTCAGAGAAGGCTTGAGAACTCCTGGATACTCAAAAAATTCTAAAGAATAATCATGATGCTTTGGAAATGCAGTAATGCTTGCATTTTGGCTGATTCCTGTTAGAATATTTAGAAGTATTTTTTTAAAAAAAATGTGCAGTCACTCATTTCTAATAATTCCCAAAGAATTCATACTTGCCAAAATTCTAGCTAGTTTTCAAGCTGGTGGTCCTAGATATGTACCCAACCTTCCTTTTGAGAAACAAACACCATACTGAACAGAATTCCCAGGTATTCCAAATATTCATCATTTGACATCCAGAATTCTTTGCACTTGTGAACATCTAAATAGCTCACTGTTGTTCACTGATTTTATGGATGAACAATAATAACTCTGAGCAAAAACAGCAATTGATTTAAATATTCAGATCAGAAGAAACAGTCAACATAGGGCCTTTCTGCACTATACTGTTACATACAGTGCTATTATTCCACTTTCAGCATCCTATGGAATCCAGGACTTTGCAGTTCAGGGAGGGGCCTTTAGAATTCTCAGCCACAGAGCTCTTTGGCCTCAGTAAACTACAAACCCCAGAATTCCACAGGACGTTGAAAGTGGAATAATAGCACTACATGAGTGTAGTGCAGAAAGGCCCATAATGATCCACAGAGTCTCATGCCAGTGAAAATGCTTTATTTTCCATGCAACTAGTTCTCATCTTTCCAACATTCACCCCCAACACCACTTTCTTGATGCTTCCACCCTCTTTCTTTAAAGGAAAGCAAAAATTAAACAACATAACCTGTAAGTGATTCTGTAACCACAGCTGTTATTTCTATGGGCATCTGGTGAAATGCATGTGGATCCCAATCTGCGTATGTTATGTTCTTTATCTCTAGACTGTCAAGTGTAAAGTTCACAGAGCCATTAAACTGAAATCAAGAAAAAAGTTGACCGATTAGCTTTTCCCTTTAAAAATGTATTTTGAAAAATTTGATCAGAAATAACATTTATATTTTAAATTATTCCAAGTGATTTTATTGTACTGACCAAAGGTCTTATGACATGGGGTCAAGTACAAATATTGTTAACTAATTAAATAATTATCAGTGCAGACCGTATTTGTTTTTGACATTACATTTCACTAAGGTGTGAAGGTGGTGTTTGAAGGGCATTCTGTCGAAATTTCATTCTTCAGCAAATATTGTTGATATCAGATGTCACACTGGTATTCAGCTTAAACCCTGGTCAGCAGAAAGAACTGCAGAGAAGTCAATCACGCCAATCACAGGAGCCTCCTTACACACTAACAGACCAAAGCAGAGCTCCCTAAATCCATAAATATTTCCACATGAGGTCTGCATACTAGCCTGAGCACGTAGGATAACATTTCTTCTGTCCAGATGGTTTAGACTTCAACTGAAAGATGCTTCAGTCACCAGAACACACGCATTCTGAGATTCAAGGAGTTGAAGTCCAACTCATCCGGAGCACCACTGAACTAGGACAACAGCTCTTGCCAACTAGACATCATCTTCTGATTTCTGACCCTACCTCTCTTGACAGCAGAGGTGGGGTGGAAAGTAGCTGGCTGTCACCACACCTAGGCCCATGTTAGCCCCAGAACAAAGAAGAAAATAAGGAAGAAGCACAAAGAGAGTTTTTATGTGATGGTGTTTTGAGAATGGGCTTGAAAAAAAATAAGCTGGCAAAGGGAAAGGAAAAAGCTCCAGATCCAAGAAGCAATAAGGCAACACAAACAAACATGAGGAAATACTGGTTCTCTTTGCTAAGAGATCCTCAGGGAGACTGAAGAAGTGCACTTGAGTACACTGTCAGGCACCGATCACAGCTCACCTCCAGTATTTTAGTGATATTTCTCTTCTTTCCATAGAACATTGAAAAGCAAAGAAGAGTTAATTTCCCTTTCACTGGCTTTCCATACGTGTACCTGAAATGGCCACAAAAATCTACTTTCAGTTTCTGAAAACAGCTTAATATTACATTTTAACATAATGATTATACATTTTATCTTTGGAAAATAACAAAGATCATTCTATTTGTGGAACTAGACAAATTCAAACCATGCAGATTCACTGAAACAAACGTCCTCCACTGAGTAAAGAGACATTAGTGGTGCCAAATGTCTTTTTTTAGCAAGGAGCATTCCATGACGTATTCTAGGCCATTTCCGCACTAGACTGCTATAGCGCTGTTATTCCACTTTCGGCATCCTATGGAATCCCACGGGCCCCTCCCGAAACTGCAAACCCCAGGATTCCACAGGATGTTGAAAGTGGAATAATAGCACTATAACAGTCCAGTGCGGAAATAGCCATAGTTCCCCTTTGGTCATTCAGAAAATGCACTGCCATGAAGCATAGCATTTTTGAATAACAACAAGCTAAGTAACCTTTTCTTCCCTATCTTCAGAATGACAAACTCTCATCTTGAATTTTTTGCCAACCACCCCAAATAGCACTATTTTTTCGACATATCTCTACAGCTGATTCCCCCTGTAAACTGGAAAATAGTCCCAAATGACATAATATCTATTTTTTACCTACTTTGCTGTGACAGTACCATTGAAATCCATAGCTTTTGGAGAATAATGCAGAGGTGTTGTTAGAAAGACCTCAAACTTTGGTAACACTACAAAAAGAAAGAGTATAATTATAATTATACAAAAACAGTCACATTCACAGTGGTTCAGCAATACAATTTTTGTTTCATTACAGTACCAAAACACAGATAGGCCTTGTCTATACTATCTTCAAATGTCAGTTATCATTTATACTGTTTTTATTTCCACAAAGAATTCTGGGAATTGAGATCTTTTGATGAACAGTAGTGATATGGAGAGCCAGTGTGGGGAGTGGTTTGAGCACTGGACTATGACCCTGGAGCCCAGGACCCAATTCCCCACGAGGCCATTAAAACTCACTGGGTAACCTTGGGTGCATCATACACTCTCAGCCCCAAAAAACCCCATGATAGGTTCTCCTTAAGGCAGTCATCAGTCGGAAATAACTTGAAGGTACACAATAACAGAATTGGAATGAATATATTGAGAAATAAGAGCTGAGAGTACTGAAACTAATCTCAGTCCCTTAAGTGGCCACGTACAATAAACAAAGGCAGCCAAAAGGGTGATTTACCATTGCAATGCAGAGATTCTTTCCTGGCTCAGAACATAGGATCTACTAAGAGGTAGATCTCTTTCTATTGCTTAGCTACTATTGCTTTATAGTGGGCTATGTAGTGCCTCATAGTTAGTTTCTCTTTCTTACAGTCCTATGTGTGTTTTTTTGTTCGTTTCTTTGATCTCTTAGTATGAACTATTAAGCAAATCATACACTGTGAAATAGTGTGAAGTGTAACATTAATATTATTGGCATTTGGTATTTGATTGGACTTGCTGATAGGTGTTGCTTTTTTAACTTTTTAACTTCTCTATGTTTTTAAATGATTTTATATGGTTTTATGCAGGGGGAGTTTAATTGTTTTGGGTTTTTTTCACTATTGTTCAGGGTGTTTTTACTCTGACTCTTTCTGAAAGCCACCTTGGGTCGCACTCTGGCAAAAAGGCAGCAATATAAATGAAATAAATAAATAAATAAATAACTTCTGGAATTTTTTCCAGTAAATTGTGATTTAGTTAATATTATAATGTGGTGTAATAGTAGTTACTGTTACAGTATATATTTATTTTTTATAAACTGCTCTGAGCACAATATATTGTGAGGGAACAGAGTATAGAAATAAAATGTCTGACTAAATTCTTTTAAACCAGGGGCCAGCTATACAATCTACATGTGAAGGGGGCAGCCACAAGGCACACGAGCATACACATAAGCATCTGAAATTCCTAGCTTAGAGGTGAGTCATCAGGTGGCAATATGGGAGAGGTCCTAAGTTAACAGTGAAAGAGGACCATTGGATATTACTCATTGGAGTGCCTTTCCCAGCCCTGGCCCTTAGATCTCTGCAGGATCCCACACAGGCAATGGGTTCTCATATATGCAACACCTAGGAAGTTGTGACTTGAGTGAGGGCCTTTTCAACTGCCATAGGAACCCCTTACCTCCGGAGGGGCATCAGGCATCTTCAGTGACTCAGTTTGGTTAGTTAATTAAAAAGCCCCTCTTCACCTGTGCCTCTGGATCCTTTCGATGGTGATGAGGAGACTGAATATACTGGAGTCTGCTTAAACACTTCTGAGTCTGTTGAATACTTCTGCTCACAGCCTGGAAAATTTCCTTTTTTTGGACTATAACTGTTAGAATGCCCAACGGATTCTGAGCAGTGATGTAGACTCGAGTTGACAGACTCGGACTCAAGTCAGACTTAAGTCACTTCAGTGACTTGACTTGGACTTGACCGGCAAAAATTACACACTGACTCGACTCGACTTGAGACTTGCATATTTTTAGTGACTGCCTTGCTGCACTTGGTTCAGTAACATAACACATTCATCCAGAAACCTTACAACTTACTGATCACACAGACAATCTGTCTCAAGCCCAAAGTGTGGACACATTTCTCAGAGGGAACAGCAAATGGGTTAGGCAATGGGCTTGAGGTGGGCTTGAGGTCTGCTCAGCAGCTTGTCCCCGCTACATATACAACAAGCTTTCTGAAACTTTTCCTAAGAGCAGAAGGCAAGACTCGTGCCCAGAGTGCAGGGTGCATATCTCAGAGGGGAACAGAAAATGTGTTAAGCAATGGGCTTCAGGAAGAAGGATCCTTCCTTCTAAAGCTCTTGAAGCTTCAATAATGGGGAATAAGAAGGATTCTATTCCCCACTTCTGGAAAAGCCTCCAGCTTTGCAAATGGGAAGTAAGAAGAATTTATTCCACGCTTCCAAAGCTGCAGATGGCTAAATCACAAAAGTAGAGGTCTGACTCTACTTAAATTGTTAAAACTGACTTCATTTGACTCTATCCAGAAATTCTGGAATATAGGTTGGGGTATAAAGTTGCCTCCTAGACTTGAAACTTGACTCGAGACTTGACTTGAAAGGAAGGTCTTGCAAGGACCTGAGACTCGGCTTGAGACTTGAAGGTAGAGACTTGAGACTTGACTTGAGACTTGGAGTAAAAGATTTAAATATATCACTGATTCTGAGAGTTGTAATCCCAAAACAAAAACAAAAAAAGGGATTTTTCTAATCTTCAAACAGAAAGGTATATATATTATCTCATTGCTGTTTGGATCTGATTAGTTTTTCAGAATTTTAACAGTACTGTTTTATATGTGCTTATGCTTTTATTTGCATTTTTTACTTGCATGGCTCTTTTGAGATGTATTATTAGGAGTGAGAGTATATATTTATTTAATTAATTAATTATATGTTTTCTATATGACTCGTTGCTCCTAACTATTTTACTTATTGTCCGCTCATTGCCCATATGAAGGCAAAGAAAGAGATAACTGCTTGGAGAAAGAAAGGGTTAAAGCAAACACCACAGAAGGTTCAGCACACCTGTGCAGTACACTCCCTTTACTGTTAATGTACCATACGCTCTGTCTGCAACATGCACAAATGAAACAGATATATGAATGACATCTACTTTGAAAATTGTAAAATACATTTAGAATACCAAAGGATGCTGAGGAATGAGAGGTTCTCATAACAAGTTTCACACTTTTCTTTGATCAGAAGACATTTAGGCCATTGCTGCACTAGACTATTATAGTGCTCTTATTCCACTTTCAATATCCTATGGAATCCTGGGGTTTGCAGTTTAGAGAGGGGCTGACTGGCCCTTCCCTAAACTGCAAACCTCAGGATTCTGAAGGATGTTGCAAGTGGAATAAGAGCACTAAAACAGTCCAGTGCAGAAACAGTCTTAATTAGTAAGATATGTTTTGTCAACCACATTCCTGATTATAGAACTCTTCCTTCTTGGCCCCTATCCCCTACCATTCTGTATTCAAAAAGAAAAGAAAAGAAAAGAAAAGAAAAGAAAAGAGAAAAACTCCAAGATCATCACTATGCACTTTTTATATATAGGCAGGTGTCACTTACCATATTCCATGACAGTAAATATTTGATGATGCACTTGACCCTATGGAAATACAAATAAACAAACACATAAAATATATGTTTAAATGGTTTGGTTTAGTTTTATCTAAGGCAGGACCTTGCACAAAACGACTCTTGAATTTCTGAAAAGATGTTAAATGCTGAGCTGCATCTTTTTCAAAGTTTAAGAAGTCTTGATCTTGGTTACTGCAAAAAAAAGGGGGAAAAAGGCAGGAAGAGGGCTCTTTAACTCTCCGTAGGATGTAATATTCATGTCCCAGGTATTTTTATCTAAGTATACAGTGACCTCTTCAATACCAACACATTTATGTTGGCATAAACTACAATAGATCAAGGGATGAAATAGCCTCCTATTCAAATAGGATGGCAGATTTATATTGTTAATGGCCCAGAATGATGGGTTTTTCCATGGGAAATAATGGTTAACAAGTAGCTGGGAATCACTCTGGAAGGTTTTGAATAGAAGAGGACATCAGAATACCAGGAATAACACTTTTCACTCTACATGGCCCTTGCCCCTTTTGCCATGCGTAAGTGGAAATAAAGTATAGAGCTGAGAAACAGAAAAGGAAATTATTACAAGACCTGGTGGTGCCGCCCCTGAAACTGCTCATTACTTAGAGAACTAATTAATAATATAAACAATAATACAATGTGCATAGGCATATTAAGAGAGAACCTTTTTAGTGCCTTTGTACTTAGTATACATAATTTCATTTTATGTAGTCAGCAAAGTGGCATTTACCTCAGTATACCACAATATATTCCTTTATCTGTGAGAAGCCATCTGACTTCTGTTGTTTTAATAACAACAGACGAACGTGGCTTCTACTCCGAATTGGCACTTAACAATGCAACCACAAAAATTCCAAAATATCTTGATTTGGTTTTTGCCTTTTTCTTAAAGCAGACTTTAAAAGAATGAAAGCATAGAGCCTGTTTTATTTATCTTGTGTGTGAGTGCTTTTTAGATGTGAAATGTAAAATACAACATTTGGCCCAAAGTTATATAATTTTATTTCTTATAGGCTCTCTTCAAAAGCAAGAAGGAAAACAGTAAGACAGACTTGGTTCTTAAAACAAATAGGAACTGTAACAACAACTAGAAAAGAAAAGAGTGAATATATGTATTGAAATCAAGGAGGCATGAGCAGGTGAGTTTTGTTGTGCTTATACCTGCTGATAGCCTTCCATTAGGGCAACGGTTGGCCACTTGTGAACAGAATACTTGACTAGAGAGGATGTTCACCCGATCTAGCATGACTCTCCTCAGTGTTTTTTGTTATTTTAGGTTTGCTTGACTAGTCACCAGGTGTTCGTATGAGAAACTTCTAGAGCTTAAAAAGTTGAAAAGTACCGTAATCCATTCCCATTACTATCTAACCCATGTTACTTGTTACAAAGTTGTAAAGTCATTTCATCTCTTCCTGTGCTGCCCATTTCTTTCCTATTGCTTTCTATCACTTCTGTGTAGGACTGAGAACAGCACAAAACTTGATAACCATTCCAGACAAAATGTCCTTAATATTTTTAAAAATAATTCTTGAAATTTACTGATCACATTAATAAAGTAACTTTGCCCTTATACATTGCCTCACTTTTGGAATGTAACTTTGTTGCATCCTCATTAAACCCCCCGCTCCAGTAACCAGCTATAGGTATTTGTTATGTTTGCAACTAATTACTTCCCATTGCTGGAAACACCCAATTTAGTTTAAGTCAGAGGTGGGTAATTTTCTGAAATCCAACAAACACACATGCCCCCCAAAGTGGATCTCAAGGGGTTGCACGTCCACCTCCATTTTTCTGATACTTTCTTTTTACTAATAAACGGCTTCCTCACATCCTCTATGGGCCATAGTGAGCAATTTTGTCATTCTGAGAGGGCTGAAATATTTTAGGCCTAGGGTTTTTTTTCAAAACTAGAAGTAAACATTAATCTTCCAGTTTTGAAAAACAAGCAAACAAACACCCTGACCTAAAACAGCTTGTAGCAACAAGTCAGAATTGCTTTCTGTTTGTTAGAGAGTACAACAGGTCTTTCAATTAAAAATATATTTTAAAAAAATAGAGGTGGGGCATTTTGCCCACACTCAAGTTAGATGAGCAAGACTGCTGAGTGAACCACTTGTTTACAGAAAAAATTCAGCACAAAATTCCACTATTCTTTCCTCCACACATTTTTCCCAATACTAAATACAGATTTCAAGTTTATAACAATCTGCAGTTTATAAGAATCAAAACTATTATTTTATTATACAACTTGTCTAGGAAGAAAAACAGAGGAACTGACTACACAAAGACTCAGACAGTGTCTAGGTTTTTTAACAGAGTGCACGCTGGTAATAACTTCAGTTCTGATGTCCAGCTTCTAAAAACACAGTCTTGAACACAGACAAAAACACAGTTGCTAAGCTTACACTGTCTTTATTCAATTCATTTTATTGTTTTCTTCTGTCATGAAAAGACCTTCAAAGGAATACATCACTCACTGAAGAAAAGTACTTAACAAAATAGCCTGGATTTGTTGTGCCTAGCGCTAAAAGAGGCACAGGAATTACTTAGGCTGCCTGGAAAAACATATGTTGCCCTACTCCTCACCCTTTTGCAATGGCAAGCTTCATGAGAGGTATGCCTCTCAATAACAGTGCCCGGGGGACAGAAACAGGTGGTTCTATTGCACTCATGTCCTGCTTGTGGGCTTCCCTTAGGCATCAATTTGACATTCTGTGAGAAGGAAATGCTGTACTCAACAGGGCATTATTCTGGTCTAACAGAGCTATTTTGCTTTGAAAATAATGTAGCAAAATCAATCTACCTATAAGCTTATGGTTCTGAGCATGGTTTTTGGCAGGCAGTGCAGTTCCAGACATTTTTGCTAAGAAGTAAGGAATGAAACATTTGCCTGTCACCAGGAGTTGAAGAAGAATACTGATAAGTCAGAATATGTCCAAAGAAGGACAACTGAGACGATCAAAGGTTTGGACACCAAGCCCTATGAGGAACAGCTTAGAAGCCAGGCATGTTTAGCCTGAAGAAGAGTCATAGGTGGAACGATAGCTATCTTTAAATATCTGAAGGGATGACATGTAGAATATGGAGCAAGCTTGTTTACTGCAGATCCAGACATGAATTAGTGGATCCAAATTACAAGAAAAGCAATTTCACCTAAATATAACGAAGAATGTTTTACCGTAAGAGCTATTTAACAGTGGAATAGATTGCCCTGGAGAGTCTTGATGTCTCTATCTTTGAAGGTCTTTAAACAGATATTGGAGGGGCATATTTCAGGAGTGTCTTAGTTCTGTATTCTTGCAAAGCAAAGAGCTGTACTAGATGACCTTTGCAGTTCCTTCCAGCTCCAAGATTCTATGATTCTATTATATTCAGCACACAATTCTAAGCTTTCTCTTTTGTTTAGTTTTGTTTGTTTACTTCTGTTTAGTACAGAATAGACAGCAATTCTTCCTTGATGAAGAATTATGGGCAAATATAATGTGTAAACCTCCCAACTATGACTTACAACTGACAATAAGTCCTATAACTACAGGAACTTTTTTTTACAAACATTAATTAACAACACCCATCACCTATAATGTCTTTTACAGGGTACATTTACTCAAGGAAGTACACACTCAACAATGATCTAGATTCTAGATCAGTGCCTCTCAATCTTTGGTTCTCCAGATATGTTGACTCCAGCACCCAGCCTCTCAGGCTTATTGACTGAAGTTTTTGGCAACTGAAATCCAAAATATCTGAAGAGCAGACTACTCATCTTCTCTTTATCTGATATGTGTAAAAAAAATATTGCCCAGGGTCATACTTCAGAATTTCTTAAACTTGTTTGTCATAGATATATCTAGAACTGAGGATGAGGGGGAGAATGAGGTATAAGGAAAGGTTTTCCTGACCTGAAATTCTAGGTCAGTTACAAATAGTTCAGGCTAATACCATGGCTGCAAGCACTGGGGAGAAAGAAACTGTGGATGTCATGACTCCTCCAGCTACACAGATCTTACAGTTGCAAGTATCAGCTGTGAGCCTCTCCAGTGATATAGTATGATTAAAGTGAAGGCATTTAATTCTAGGTAAAATCCCTAGAAGAGTATCATCCAGCTTTCACTATATCCCAGGGCCAAAGAACTGGTTACTGTAACTATCAGAAAGAAAAAGGAAAAAGCCACAAGTCCACCCTAGAACAGTCTATCCTAGAACAATATGAAAGTATCTCAGCTTATGGTCTGCTGTTGGTTTAATTCAGTGTGAGGTGCAGCTCTTACAAAATATACGGCATGAGTGATTTGAAACTTTCTGGGCAAGGATAAAGCCATGTAAGATTCCTCCACACTATTTAGAATCTCATTCATTCTTTTGTTACTCATTCATTCATTCATTCATGCATTCTTTTCTATTCCTTCTTTCTATCCATACCCATTATTGTTTTCATATTCTCTCTGAAAGACTGGGAACAGGCATTTTGTGTATGTGTACGTGTACGCATGCATGCACCTACACAGGACATTTGTTTGCTTTGTGAATGAAGAAAAATTCACCAGAAATGTTTACTTGAGACCTTAGCCCTACAACAAAGGAAGAATGTTCCTAAATGTCTGAGATAGTGGAAAAACATAACCGTAAAGCATTTGTTTTGATGGACATCAACATAAATAAGTATTTTTTTATCCGTGATTTACATTTTTACCCTCTTTTTATCATTCTTTTGGTTATACTGACACCTAAAGAACATTTGAAAAACAATACATTCCGTTCTTACATTAATATGGACCAAGCAGGTTGCATCTGACCTTTCTCCCAGAATATGAGTTCTAGTTGCCCATTTTTTATCCACATGCTTTCTTTACAACTGTACATTTTTAATCTTAATTTTTCATTATGTTTATATTCAGCCCTTCCTTCCATGAACTCAAGGCTGTCTACCTCACAATTTTAGTCTTACAATTATAATTTAAGCCAGATATGCCAGGCAGAAAGCATGGGGCTAGCCTAAGGTCACTTAGTGAGTTTTATAGCTCAGTGGAGATTTAAATCTAGATCTCCCAAGTTCCAATCAGTACTAACCACTGTACCATACTGGTATTCTGCTGCAAGGTACCACATTTTTCATCATTCACCTCCAACTTTGCTACTAATAAAACTATATTGCATGTGTATGAGCCTTCAAGTCACCTGTCAACTTATGGAGACCCCAGGGATTTCATGGGGTTTTCTCAGGCAAGCAGTACTCACAGATGGTTTTGCCAGTTCCTTACTCTGAAAATATAGCCTGCAGCACCTGGTACTCATTGGTGGTCTCTCATCCAAATACTAACCAGAGCTAATCCTGTTTAGCTTTCAAGAACAGAAAGGATCTGGTGCCTTTAGGGTATTTAGGCTCTCAGAGCTGTGCTAGCCATACACAAAAACACAACAAAATCCACACAGACATCAAAGTGACATCTTTACTGGGCCAACCAAAAGGTGCAAAATATATCACACATGACACATGTGCTGTATATGATTCTTCTTTTCATTTTTTATGTGGTTCAAATATCTAAACTGTACTAAAAACTACTACAACAACCTTGAACACCTGCTTTAGGATTTTTGTCTTCAGAGAAATGTTCAAATGTTTAGTACATGATTTACTTACCATCACACACTGCAGTGGGACAAATAAATCCCCTACATGCACTTTTGTCTTGTAGAACATACATAGGAGTAGACTTACAAAGTAGGTCATTGTAGTCCCAGCAGCAATGTTGGAAGGCGTTTTGCTTTGACCATTAACAGATGCATACACTAAAATGATGGAATGGGAAAGGGCCACAGCTTTACTGTATACAACTACTGATTGTGCCTGTGTCCAGATCCAGACACCACACAACCTCTTTCTCAACCAATGAACCAGCATACCCAACCCACCTTTTGGAAACCAGGTAGCAGAAATAGGATTCCAGGTGGGCAAAAGCCACCGGCATCCCCTGGTGTTCAAGAGTATGGCTAGGTCACCCACCCTTGAGCTGGGCATGACCCTGGAGCCTACACCTCCAAGGTCCTATGGGGTACCCCCCAAAACAGGTTATGACAGATCTTCAGGGCCTGTCCGCCCACAAACACGATCCACTACCAGGAAGAACTGCCCACAAATTATGCAAAACTTTATTATATAATAACTGTCTTAACACTTACAAAACTCAGCTACAAAACAATGCTATGAATCCATACACAAACTAAAGTGAGAACTGATGGGATGGAGGCTGAAGTCCAAATGCAGGCTCCATGCCAAAGGAATTTTTTTATTCTATGCAATTAGACATGAGTGAGAATCTCAGAGTTGTTGAAAGGGTCACTTCTAGCAAATGATACTTTCTCCTATTTGGCCAGCATTTTGGGCCACCTGGGAAGCCCACAAAAACTTTGTGGACCACACAAAAGACAATGCCAGTGACCAAGGAAAATGGCACCTTGCCACTGCTCACTCCAACCCCCTCCCTGCCATGGAACACAAAGCTTAATAATAAGCCCCTTATGTTGGGGCCATCCTTTGTAAGACAGTGTCTCTTAAAAATGAACTCTTCCTACAATTCAATCCAGTTGCACTAAAATCTAACTGTAGATTTTATCACTGATGTCTCTAATGCTATATTACATCCATACTGAACCACTGATTTCATTAATACTCACATCTACTTCAACCTGTAGACTCCAGTCACCCAAAACAGGATGTTTAGATAGTTTAAACTGCTTGGCTATCTTGCCTAGCTGTCCATCCTGCATCAGCCACTGCTGAATCAAATTGCGTCGAGGATCCTAACCAAAAAATAAATAAGCAAATATCAATATTATATGTTAAACTATATATATAATAAAACAACAACAACAAAACCAAGAATACATAGAAGATACAGAACTATCTTGGAAGACACTTCTTTGAAGTATTGCAACAGCTTCGAGAAAATGAAGATTGTTCCAGCAGAAAACATCTGTGCAAAACTTCATCAGCAATAATACTTTATGACCTAAAAGTTGCCCTCTTCTTAAAACAAATATTTTCAACTATTGATAATATTCATCACTTAGGAATGTACTTGTCAATTTGAATAACAAAATGAAAAATAAATGCCTATTAAAATGAAAATATCAGGTATAATGCTATTCCCTTTTGGAAGCAGGCAATCTAACACTACGAACTGTCCATTTGTAAACACCCTAAGCACATGGAATTCATTTAAAAGTTGGACCTACATGCAACAGCCTACAGTAAGCATGGCTGCCTTATGTATTTAGCACGGAAGTGGACAACTGCATAAGGTTCCCTACAAGCCACACTGGTACATTTGGTAACGAACTAGAAGTGAAATCACATCACTTCCAGTTCAGTTAGCAGCCAATTTTCAAGATTACTATGGGGAACAGAGGCAAAGCACATTTGTGGTCAGTCCTGGCACATCTTAGCTGATTTCCCAGCAAAAGAGCACCTGAAAATGCCTTGGAAAAGATTTTTTAAAAAATGGGGAGTTGAAAGCTCCAGAGACTATAAAAGTGGGCTTCAGAGAGCCACATGAGGCTTGCAGGCCATATTTTCCTTAATCTTGATTTAGAGGGTATTTTTACAATAAACTCTTTCTTTCTTGAAATGCTAGAGTGCAAAACAAAACATTAGTACCTCCATAGTCTGAAGGAGGTTCCTACTTCACCAAATAATTTCTAGATTGTACTTTAAAACCCTTGGGTTCATCTGGCCCTGGAGGCTTGAATTCATTTGGAATAGCCAGGTATATCTGTATTTGTTGTTGTGTGCCTTCAAGTAATTTCTGACTTATGGTGACCCTAAGGCGTATCACAGGGTTTTCTTGAGCCGAGAGTGTGTCACACACCCAAAGTCACCCAGTGGGTTTCCCACAGCTGAGTGGGGAATCAAATCCTGGTCTCCAGGGTTATATTCCAATGCTCAAATCATTACACCATGCTGACTCTAGGTTGTACTTACCCGAATATATATATTTACAGGAGTACTGAATGGCTTAAGATCTGGATACAAAGTAACAATCCGTATTTTCACATCTTGCCCTGGTTTGTACACAGATTTATCCGTCTGCAGGAAGACTGAGAAGCTCTTGTATTCAAATGAAAGGGTAGTGCGATTAGAAAACAAGAGCAGACCTTCTGAATATCCTTTGACGAGTAAGTCATACTGACCAGGAATACTACCTAAGGGAAGCTGGGAAGGAAAAAAAGCAATGTTCATAATCATTACTGTTTATTTATTTGCAAATTCTACTTGAATTACAAAACAACAAAACAATAGACAATAATTTTAAAATGTTGTGGTTTCAGTCCTATACATACTCAGCTGGGACTAAAATAATAGCATTCTGACGTTAATTTTTAATAACTAAAACTGTAGTGACATCCCAAAAGTGTTTTATCATTTGAAAAAATACATGAGTTGTTTGATTATTGTTTTTTATTATTATTCTTTGCTGTATATTACATATTATAATTACATTCAGATATTTATCTACGGCTTCAGACATTCATCCATGGCTTCATAGATCATACTAAGTAAGCAACATGAACATGTACTTCTGCCTCTCCTATAATTTTCTATCTTATGACAGCTTCAGTACAAGAGATCCTGGTCTGCACAAGTTCCCCATTAAGTCTAAATTAGGTTTAGTGTCAATTAGCAAACCAGGATAACAAGCCAGAATTAGATCTTGGCTTATTTTTCTAGTCTGCCAAGCTGACATTAAGGCAGAACTCAACAGCTTGAACATAATGGCTTAAGGCATCTCCTAAGCTGTATATGTAGGCATTTTCACTTCGGCTTACCACTCCCTTGACCCAAGAGATATCCTTTATCATTAGTAGTAAAAATAGTTCAGACTATGCATAAAAGTGCCATCAAGAAAAGCAAACAAAAGGGCAGTATATATTCAGAAAACATTTTGCATGGAGTTTTCACATTGTAGGAAAAGAATACTTACAGCTGGAAGAACAAGTGTCCCAAGGGAATCTATATGTAAAATGGGAAAAGTAAAAAATTAATCTACATTCTCCTTAATTTATTCCACATACCCTCCCAGGCCATCAAATCCATCCCTACAATGCACTTATTTGAAACAAGCACTCCAGTAATACCCTATTAAACTCTGTTTTCTTTTTTTGTATGTTAGCATTGGGGCATCCTAGACACCTGTAAGCACACTTTTAGCAGGTGGAGGAAATTTCCCCTGGGCTTAATTCAAGCCTCATAAAAACAACAGCACACAGGAACACTACAGAACTAGGGAAATACTTTAATATCACCCTTCTTCCTAAGAGGATGACCTATTACCATCCGGTGAGCCGGGGTATAGCCAAGACAGAGCAAATTAGGTCAGTGCCTCAAATAATTGTCACCCCAATTGTTTTCCCCATGAAGTTTTCCTTCAGTCCGCATATTTGTAGCACTGCAGTAACTTAAAAGTTCATCTGAGCGTTTAGAACACAGCTTAGGCATCCAAAGAAAATGGGCTCTGCTAGCTATTTCATCCTATGCAGTCTGGATTTTAGAGGCAGGCTTGCTGCACATTTGGTAAGGACAACAGTCACTGAAGCTGGAATGCCAGAAAGTTTGGGAACAGCTTCAGCATAGTGCCTCTACGACCCAAATATGACTTAAGTACTTTGCACTGTATTATTATAATGTGTTGTAAGTTGCCTTGGGGAACCATTTCATGGAAAGGAAAGGTATAAATATTAAAATCCACATTAATGTAAGGCATTTAAAATACATATTTCTCAAGTCAGGAGTTTCTTTCTTGTTATGCATTTCAGAGTATGATTCCAGCCTAAAGTCATTAAGTGCCACATCCCATTTGCCAGGTGAAGATTTCCAAAAAGTTGAATCCATTATTTAATTTATTCTTAAAAGTATTCAAAGCCCACCACTCACAGAAGATCGCTGCATGAAATAATGTTTCTTTAGTCTTTAAAAGCTGAAAGGCTGAAATGCAAGCACTTAGGAAAAAATTCACAAAGAAAATTGATACCTAAATCATAATTACCTCATTCTCATGGGCTACTTGAAACTTAATTCCCAGACACATGCAATGATAGGTACTTAATACTTGTTTGACTCTGAAATTCTATTCTTTAATTTCCTTTTCATTGTCATGCAAAGCAACTTCAGGGAAAAAAAACCTGCCAGCTTTTGCAGGAGCAAGCAAACTCAAAACCAAAATCTTACAAAGACAGCAATTATCCAAAGGAATATGAAGTCAGATTTTTATCATAATTTATATAATTAAATCACACTGTGATTTAATTTAAATCTTTGTACACTCTCACGTAAACTGACTCCATATTTACCATCATACCATCCACCTACAGAAAGCATCCCCACATTGATAACACTGTCACTTTTTGGCTTAGGTCTCATTTAGGGGCATCTACAGATGTGGGATTTTTTAATCATTCAAAATTATAGACAGACTAATATTAATCCATATTGACTTACTCCATATCAGGATTTCTTGGCTGACTTATCAGGTGCTTCCCATTTTCATAACGATAATAGCACTTTTGAGAAAAGTTGACACAACAGCCAGAAACCACAACTATCCACTTTTCACTGTGTTTTGAAATATTCCGGTGTAGATATTATCATTAATTCCAGGTTCAATTCTCTGCTCAGCCACGGAGATCCACTGGATGACCCTGGGCACATCACACTCTCTCAGCCCCCAAAAACCCCATGATAGCTTTGCCCACCATAAGTCAGAAACAACTTGAAGACACACAGTAACAATCCCTGGCAACAAATCTTTTAGACAACTCTGCTGATGGGTCACCATCTCTCTACCCAGAAGAGTCTATTCTGTTACACAGTAAAGCAAGGGAAGTGAAGCATGGTAATAGCCCCATAGGAATAACCCAGTGAAGCATGGGAACAGTGTCCACTTAAAAAAAGAAGAAGAAAAAAGGTTGTTTGAACTTCCACAAAATAGTACAAAAGAAGAGAAACAAGAAAAAAAATTAAATGTATTGACTCCTAATATGCAATGATTAGTTATTCATCACTGAGGCCATTTCTGCACTAGCCTTTGAGGCCCTTCCCTAAATTGCAACCCGCAGGATTCCATAGGATGCTGGAAGTGGAATAATAGCACTATAACAGGCTAGTGCGGAAATGACTCAAGTTTCTTGTTTGAAGGTTGTTCACTTGTAATTCTGGCCACTGTGCTACAACAACCTGGAATCATTTACTCTTCAGGATAACTTTCCATAACTGTACCTCATGGGCTGAAGGCCCAAGATAGCAATCAATTACATCAGCATAAATAATAAATGGATATCATACAAAAAAATGTCTTCCAGCAGTGTGACTACAAGAGGGGACCAAATGAGGACACTGCCTGCTCAAATAAAAATTCTGTTCTCCCTCCTTCCTAGAATATTTTCCTTCAGTCCTCAAATTCTCAGCACTGAAGAAAAAAAGAGATACTGAGAATTGTTCACACCTTGAACTGTTGTATTTGCCATGTTCACGTTCCTTTGGTAGATCTACCTGCCCCTTTTCTTTGGATGCCTAAACTGTATTTTCAATTGCTAAAGTCTTAAATTTCTGTAATGATAGAAATCTGGGGAATGAAGGAAAATTTAATTGGGTGGGGCACAATATTTCCTGGGGGCAATGCATTCATTTTGTCCCCTTCTAGTACCTACACCCCTATTTTTTTTCTTTCTATCCCCCCTTTGAATTCTAAATTGATGAGTAAGCTTTTATGAGTGTCAAACCTTAATCCATCCAGGCATTAACATATAATCCATCAAGCATTTTCCAACATTTGACTGTTTCTTGCCTGGCCACAGTTAACAAAATGCATACAAATTTCTTATGAGATAAATTTACATTTTATTTTAATCAACAGAGAAAGTAATAATAGTACCTCAAAATTAATATATGCTGATCTGTAATATGCTCCAAATTTTCTAAGACCTTAACCAAAGTATTTGAAAACTTTGAGCACTCAGTTGAAATATGTAAAAGTGAGCCCTTTTTCCTATACTTCCTCCAGCAAAGCCTAGTCCTGCAATGAACCAGATTAGATATCCCTGCTTTGAATACTAATGTCCCCCAGGAAAATTATTTGGAGGTCTTCACCATCAAATCAGAGGTAACCACAGCTCAGGCAGGAAGACTGTTAGGAACCTGCGTGGAGCAGCAGAATCGACATTCTGTTCAACCACCCAATCTAATATCTAAAAGTCAAAGTTTGTTTGTCTGCGTCAGGCGAAGACCTCATATGATTGTGTCAAGCAAAGACCTCACATGACTGGCTGCCTAAGAAGATTCTATGTAAACATGGGGTTTGCAGTTCAGGGAAGGGCCTTTAGACTTCTCAGCCATGGGGGCTCTGAGTAGGCTGGTTGCTATGGAGACAAGGCCTAGCAGCAAGGAGGAGAGCAGTGTATTCCCCTCAGGAACCTAACCTCTGTATGTTAATAACTTGAATACAGATTGGATTGGGGAATATGGGGAAAAGTTGCAGGTACTGGACAAGACAGTTTAGGGAATTAGAAACACAGGATCTCAAATCTTTCTAACAAGTATTACTTATGAGAAAATAAAATCCCAGGCAATGTCGGATATACATGCTAGTATTAAATACAAGCCTTAAAATCTAACATGCAAGTGGACAGGAACCCTAGAGAAGAAAATGGAATCCCTAGAAATCACAGCAGTCCCTTCTCCCCATCCCAGAAACCCAAATATCCAAGAGGGTTCAGCTAGCTGAAACTAACTCTCCATGGTTCCTCCATGCAAGTTTTGATTATATATATCAGATCAGCCCCTCCCCCACACATGACAATTAACTCACAGATAGGAGTGATTTCATTCTGGAATGAACTGGGATTCAGCCACAACATCATAGGAATTAAGGGAAAGTTGACAGGGCAGCTAGAGGCCACCAGAATGAGCTTAGGAGTTCTTGTGTTTAGGAAGTCTATACTCAGAAGAATGAGCAAAATTATAGTACTTTGACTCCCTGCAAGGTAAAGGGGAACTACACAGCAAATAGCAATTTGTGCATGATTGTATATAGAGCCTGTCTGATCTTGGATGCTAAGAAGGACCAGGTTTGGTTAGTACTTGGAAGGGAGATTGCTAACAAATACCAGGTGCTGTAGGCTCTATTTCAGAGGGAGGAACTGGCAAAACCACCTTTGAGTATTCCTTGCTTAAGAAAATCCTTATAAATTCATGGGGTCACCACAAGTTGACAGGCAATCTGAAGGTGTGCACATGCACACACACAAACACACACACACAGACTGTCTAAAAACATTTGATTACAGAAACAGCAGGGATCCTGTGGTTAGATTTTGTTGAACAGAAGTGAAAGCCAAAATGAATAGCCTACCTGTACCTTTTATACCCTGAACAATATAAGCAATAGTTCAAAAGAAACAGTGAAAACCAAGACATACAATTACAAGATTGCAGTAGCTGCTTGACATTCATGAGGGTTTGGGGCACAGAACCCTCATGATAGTCAATAAACCAATAATTCCCCCACACCCGAGTGAGTGCTCCCCTTCCTACTGCCTCTGGGGTTTCCCCCTCCGATTTTCCTGCCTTTTGCCTGGGGGTGCATACCTTCCTTCCACAGGCCCAGGCAAAAGGCAAGCATATGGTAGGGGGCAGCCCTGCCCGCAAACAAGGCATGTGTGTGACTCCCCCTCTTTCTCCCCCTCTTCTTCTCTTGTCTTTTGCCTGAGTGCACCTGCCATCCTTCCACACACCCAGATATAAGGCAAGGGAATGGGAGGGGGGGAGGCAAGCAGGTTCCTCACCAGTAATCAAATTCACGAAAGTCAAACCTGCAAATGTGGGGGGAAGACTGCATAAGTACGCATGAATATATATAGAAGGTGGACCAGACTAGCAGGGCTGAATGCTTGTTTTGTTTGGGGCTTGGGAGCAGATGAAAGATCGTTTAAACTGTGCATGAGTATCCACTAGAAGCAAGAGCATTTTGACAGCAGAAGCATAGGGAAAGTTGCTCTAAACTCCCACACAGAAAAGACTCACTGAAGCTGTGATCTTACATGGCAGGGATGGGGGAAATTCAAGTGTCTATATCACACCTGAAATCCTAGGAGCCTCAGGTAGCAAGGCTGAAGTAAAGTTGTAGCCTGATAGGTGGAGGACCAAATATTACTCACCCCAGCTGCACAAAACCTAATCAAGAATTAAGTACCACAGTAGGACATAAATCTGAGCAGACATATAAATAACTGATCTGTTAACCAGATATTTTCTGTTTGCTAACTTTTATATTTTTTCAAAGCAAAGCATGGGGATATCCTTAAATCACTGAAATGAAGCCAATAAAAACAACAATTTAAGCAGTTTGTGGGTAATAACCTAACTGAACAATATTACAGTACTTAAAACCAAATGTAACAAGCAGAAACTGATTCTGCCAAACATTGAATTTAATGAAACAAATCTTTTGATCTGGCGCAGGAGAGTAAAATCTCACCTTGCTTTTAACTATCCGTGACAGTTTAAATATATCTACTCAACCATCTGACTCATAAACTACATTTCTGGCAGATTTATAAACATTAAATGTAATCTTCACGTATGTACTGACTATGATGAAAGCTGCCTATGTTTTGGCTTTGGCTGACACCTTTCTGACAGCAAAACACGTACAAGCTGACTACAAAAACACCCTGGTACTTTCCAAAGTCATATCAACTGAAGTTGCTTTGCAGCTATTAAGAGGGAAAGTGAGGGATCTATACCCAGCCACAATCTTAAACTCTCTTTCAAAAGACTTAACAGAGAAATATGGTAAGCAAGATTGTGTTTAGTCTGAATTAGAGACTCAGTCCTATACACTCTACATACAGTAAGGTTACATAAGCCAGATTTAGGTTTTCAGGATGCAATTCTAAGAACATTTTCTTTGTTTATATTTTGCTTAATATAATAAAATAAGAGCCAGTGTACTGTAGAGGTTTAAGCACTGGACTAGGACTCCAGGACAACTGGGTCCAAATCCCACTCAGTCATGATAACCCACTGGGTGACCTTGGACAAGTCACACTCTCTCACACACTCTCAGCCTCAGAGGAGGACAATGGGCACATCTCTTCTAAACAAATCTTGCCCAGGAAACTCCATGATAGGTTCCACTTAGGGTTGTCATAAGTCACAAATGACTTGAAGGCACATGACAATAAAATCACTAAATGGAAATGGATCACACCAAAAGTCTATTGTCCAGGATTGTGTCCCCACAGAGGCCAGCCAGAGGCCTACTGGGGAGCCAACAAGCATGACACAAGCACAACAACTGCTCATCTTCCCCAGCAATTGATACACCATCTCAAATACTGTGGGTACTTTACAGCCATCCCAGCTAGTACTCATTGGCAGTCTTGCCCTTCATAAACTCATCTAATCTCCTTTTAAAACAAGGGTGGACAACTGTGTGGGGACAACTGTAGACATTTGCAGCCAAATCCAGCACAAAAACAGCTGCTGGAGTGGTTGGGGGTTCTGATAGGTGGAGAAAGGTAAACCACCATCTCTGCCTGCTATTTGGATCAGTTTTGAGGCTGCAAATCACTCAAAAACTGTATAGGCAACACCGTATACTGCATTTGTATTCTGTGTGGTGCTGCCTTTCCCTACCGCAGTTTTAAGACCATTCAAATTGGTGCCAGTCATTACCTCCTCCTGGTTTAACTATGTTCTTTGTCAAGCACTTCTTTCTTTTTGTCTATCCAGATTTTCAGAGTAGGTCAGGAAAAAAAAACTTTTAAAAAAGCAAACCAAAAGGAAATGACAAATTTCATGTGGGTGGGTCTTGAACTGATTAAAAACATAAGACGTTAAGACATTAAGAACTTCTAAGCTTGGCCAAGTCAGAAACTTTATTTTTTAAGCTCTAGTATAATCTTGCCAGCCAAGTGGAAAATAATACTGTTCCCAAGTGAGTTTTCCCACGTTCTCACTATTCTGCTTAATAATAAATCCTATCAAACATAATCAAAACTTCACTCAAAATGATCCAATATATTATTAATTAATAACTATTTTCTTTTACCTCAAAACTTTGCTGACATTTGGCTGCAGGGACATATTTCACAATTTATTAAATTTCAGATCATGTGTGCCTAAAATAATGTCTCAAATTCTACATATACAAAGTGTACCATAGAACTATAAATGTTTACAATCAATGTCTGCATTTTCTCACAGCTGCTAAATCGCCTACAGTATTGGAACACTTTTCAGAGGCAGCCCCACCTAGAATATGGTCACATTAATCCAAGTGTAACCAAGTCATGTGTCAGACCTGGCCACAGTTTAACATGCCTCAGACAATCCTGTCTGAACTACTGTATTTGTATTCTGTATGGTGCTGCCTTTGAAAACTATCTAGAAACCTCTGCTAGCACAGAATGCTGAAGCCAGACTAGTGACTAGGGTTGGTTGTAAAGGGCATGTGACTCTTTTGCTACAACAGCTTCGTTGGTTGTTTTTAGGCACAATCCAGAATGCTGGTTACTACCTATACTCTTATATGACTTTGAGCCAGGTTGTTTGATTCTTACATGACATGAAACACCATGCTCTCCCATATGAGTCTTCCCAAATTTTAACTTCTTCAAGAAAGGTTCTTCTCTCTGATCCAGCACAAACAGACATATGGGAAAAAGAAAGGGACTTCTTCATGGCTGTTCTCGGGTTCTGGAGCTCCCCACCAAGGGAAGCCAACCTAGCTGCATCTCCAGTGTTCTTCCACCAGCACGCATAGATGGCTTCTCTCCACACAAGTACTTGCCTTTTCAGGTGACCTTGATGGAAGTTTTAACTGATGGATGCAGGTCATCTCCTCACTTATGGATTAAATTTTCATTGGTTCAACTTGGCAGTGCGGATGGAGGCTTGTCCTCAATTTCTTTTTCCAGGTTTGAGGAACAAACACGCAAGGTGAGCTAACACAGCAACAGTATTTTATAATTCCTCAGCTACAGGAAACAGCAAGATTTTCTTATGCAGTACAGCTCATTAAAAGTCAACAGGTGACTTGAAGTCACATACACACACACATCACAGCAATTTTTAAATGCTAGTGGTCCAGCTTTTAACATGTAATGAAGACATTCTCTTTCAAATTACTAGTAAATAACCTTTAAGACTACAGTCTAATTTTTTTTTATCCTTACTCTACTGTGTTAAAAACTTCTTGCTTCAGAATTTGGGTGCAGAATTTAACACAGTCCCAGAAATGCAGCTACCAGACTGTCAGTGACAACTATTTAATTCTGGCAACTAGCACAGAAGGCATTTAGGGCATTCCACCACACAAGGAATACTTTTTCAAAAAGTGACAAAGCAGTACAAGGAAGGAAACCAGTGCCTCTTCCAAAATGAGGCCAAGCTATGGCATAACAGGAGGGGATTCAAGGACAGTTTCATGAGTTGAAGTGAAAGGACTGATGCACTGTTCACCACTTTCCTTGTAAATAAAGGTGTAACAAACAAGAAAGCCATGCCCCTTGACTGCTCAAAATAACAACTGCCAGCAAGCCCTCCCACAATTTGGGGATCCTTGCATTTTCAAAACTATGACTAAAATATCATGGGTTTTTTAAAAAAAGCAAAAAGAAATAAGCTCTTTCTAATATACAAAGATGTACATAAAATAACGTCAGGCTTCAATCAATTTCATGGTTTTATATAATTAAACACTTCCCACAGTGCAGTTAAATCAGAAAGGCACATGTAAAACAGACCTGTTTTCATGAAGTAAGAAAAGAGCAGCTGTGGGTAACTGAGTGATATCCATGTAAAAGTGGGGAAAAGCAGAGGTAAAGAAATACACCTTGAAATGGACAAGAGTCATACTCTGAAACTGGAGAACAGTTGAAAGAGATTCATTATATGCTTGTCATTCTAGCAAATAAAACATCTTTATAATCTCTTTACCCATTCAGTTTTCCCAAACATACAGATTAAATAATTCTTTCATTCTTGAGACCACATCCCTCAGAATACAGACACACATGACAAACAGACAGTAGGTCTGGATTCACAAATAACGCTTCAGATCCCACTCAGACATTTTACTCCTAGATCTCTGCAAAGAGGATTTGCATTAAAAGAAAACTAAGCAATCATCTTCTTCTGATCTTAAATGTTTGGCACATATATCATCTGATGATTACAAGTAAACAACAACCTCAAAAAAGAAGGGAAAATAAATTCTTAAATTTATCCTGATGAGCTGTATGCAAACTATTTTTAGGGCTATGTTAGCTCAGAACTATGTTTTCAACTTTTCCAGGGCTAGTCCTAGAAACCAGAGGTACCTGATGAGTCACCTGGCAAAAAGAGAGTACGAGCAAGGCTCCTTGGCATGTTTACATTATAATATAAGTTTTAAACTAAGCTTGTTGCTTTCTTCTTTTAACAACTTAGCATTTAGCAGTGTATTCTAACTTGGCATACAAATTTTGCTGCTTTTTATTATTAAGCAAGCAGGGCTCAACCGCTGGCACAGACATATTTTTCCGAATGTTTATACGTTCATTCTTTGCCCCAGCTTGTTAGTGAGTTGCACAATCTCTATATGATTAGTAACTTCTCCTCAGGACTTTTTTCCCCTCTAGCTCCCTTGTTCAGAGTCAAGCTCTTTGCTTTCACGATGGTAAGTAGCAATTATACAGCTTCTGAGTTGCTGGTGATTGGTGCAAGCGAATGCCTTACTACTACCACAGACACGTTCAATTTAATTAAGAATATACTGCATATAGTTATAGAAGAAACTCTTCACGGCTATAAAACAAAGCTGTTTTGCCTTTTGTTAAGACTGCAAGAAGTCAGTTTCATCCACCTTTCTCAGTCATCATCTAAGCCCCATCAATCACTTTTTCATGTCCTCAAAGTGGGGCACAAGAACAAAAGAAAACACAGGTAAAATTGCATATACAGTGGCCCTTCCAAAATTGCGAGGACTCAGGGTGTAAAACTCTCGCAGAAGTGGAAAAATCACAAATAACTTCCCCTGCGATCCCCCCTCCCATTCCTCTCCAGAGCTTCCTATTCCCACTCCCTTGTCTCTGGCCCCAGTGCTCCCAGGGGAAGAATAAAGACAAAGTAAAGAGCTTGCCGGTATTTTCCCCCCAGATGGAGAAAAACAGAGTGCTGAGTTCTGGTGTTCTAGCTACTTCCTGTTGCCATCTTGAGAAAGAGGATTCCAACCAGAGGGAAGAGATGGGAGAAAAGAGAGCACCTGACCAATCAGTGGACATCATACAGCAGAATGTGCAGCCATGTGGCAGAAAGGACATGCCTTCAGCAGTGGGGGATGCGGCTTTGCTCACCCCCCCAAAAAACTTTTCATTTTAAATACAAGCCTCGCAAGCCTGGGATAAGGAATGCAAGGGAATGAGAGGAAAAAAGAATGCGGGGAAGGCAAGCATCTGCCTCGTGAATAATCGAGTTCGTGAAGGTCAAACCTGCAAATTTGGAGGGGGAACTATAGTTAAAATATACAAGAAGTTAATATTAAGATAATACTAAACTGTCTACAATAATTAAAACCATATAGAACAATAAACCATACAGAATTATATCCCTTTTATCTATCATAGCTTCAGTTAACCCACTTGCAAGAACTAAAAATGGTGCAAACTGAACAAATTGAGTCATCCACCATTTGTATACTTGATTATCAGCTTCACCACTTAAGATCAAATTAACGAGACTCTGTCTAGGCAATTTCATACAGTTCAGAACAGCAGCACCACATTTGCCACTGACTGTACACTCATCAGGGAGCT
Organism: Cyclura pinguis; assembly: GCA_030412105.1. NCBI lineage: Eukaryota > Metazoa > Chordata > Lepidosauria > Squamata > Iguanidae > Cyclura > Cyclura pinguis. The sequence goes on from CM059599.1 coordinate 130,543,516, forward strand.
GAAGATAATCCAGTACAATCATACTTGTATGACAGATCAATTGGTCTGTCTCTTTGCTGTGCTTAACAATGTATAAAGAAGATCTCTAAGTCCCTCTCTCTCTCTCTCTCTTTTTTTTTATCAGCTGAACATCCAAGCTAGGAACCATATCAAGGTTTTTGGCCTCTTGGGATTTCCTGCCTTGGCAGTGTAGAGGAAATTCAGTCAAAGTCTATTGTATATTGAAGAGATAGTATGACATATAACAGCTATTCCTTCATGCCTGTATCTCCTTAAGAACCTGAAAATTAGACTCCCTGCAAGGAGCCTCATGTTTTCAATTTAATTCTTTGTTTACCTCAAAATCAGGATGGTACAACTTTGGAACTGTGAAGGCTTTCACATCTGTCTATACTGGCTGCTTGCCACCCACTAAGCTTATTGTTGCGTGGTAGAATTCACTGATAAGAATGTGACCACTACAAAAGGTGGTCACTCAAACGGCATACAGCATCAAGGGTTTTCAGGTACATAAGTCCACAAGTTGTTGCCCAGGCTGGACTTCAACACAGACCTGGACTGTGCTGGCCATCAGCTCGGGATTTCTCCGTCACTGTTCATCTGGAATCCCTGACAAGTGAAAGGTGAAGCTCATCCTGCTTACACAATTTTGTTCTGTTTCTTTGTATCATCTTTACCTGCCACTTAGTAAAATCTTTCACTTCTAACTCGTTCATGAGCTTATTGCCTTCAAATCCTCAAATGAAATGTTACTTAAGCTATCTGATGTAGGGAACCAGCAAGTATTTTTCTTTCAACACAACAGGGATCTGTACCATGTTTGTACCCACAAGATACAACTGTTTCTTTCTTTCCTGAAAGCCAGTGACCAGCAGTTTGTGGCTAAGGGACTGGCTCTCATCCATGGACTACCACTTTGACTGGATGGCTGGAAAAGAGGGGAGGGAGGGAGAGAGAGAGAGAGGAGCAGATGCTGGCTGGCTGGCTCAGCCTGCATGATGCTGTTCAATCCATTCTAGCTGTAAACTGGTGGGAAGAAGAAGGAGAAAAGTCATCCCTTCCCTTCTAGGGCCTCTCAGGGAAATATGCATTTACTTATTTCTCCCTGCTCTACCACTTTGAAGACCCCTGATGACCAATTTTAGACAAATATTTGATGGACTTCAGAGTTTTAAATCTTAATTCTTGGGGGTCCACAGCAGCAAAAGATATTTAAAGGGGGTCTCTAGTAAAGAAAAGGCTAAGAACCACTGTTTTATCATACACCAATACCAATACACACAACAATACAGAACATACTTTTAAGTTAGACTAATTTACATAGCTCAGGGAATAAAACTGACTCTCTTCCTGGGTGTTCATTAGAACTCTTGTTCACATTTCAGTTAGGCAGTAGATCTTTAGGCACTTACAACCACTTCAGTATTTGCTAAAGCATCGCTTTGAGTAATCTCCCTGACTTCTCATGGACCTTACATTTCTCCTGTGCCCACAGGGTAGGTGATGCAATTACTCATCACCATTTTTTCACACACAAAAAAATCTGTTTCAGCATAACATATTGCCTGGTATAACATCTGCGATCTTTGTTTTCTGCAGAATTACCAAAAGATATTGCCTGAAGTCATGGCAAAACTGAAATGTCTTGAAGAAAATCATCTAACTTGTACAACAAAAAAGCAAAGACTAAACATTTCCCATTAACAAGAATCTGGAGCATGAAAACAGAACTTCCCAGCCTTAATTAGACCAATACAGAAGGTATTATTATAACAACACAACAGTGAAGTGTCATACATGTTGAATATTCAAAGACACAACTGTATTAGTGTGTATCAGCATACAAAGGAACCTTATACTACCTTTGAGACTAAGACCCTTTCCGCACCCTACCTTATATCGTCATCCTCCAGTGGCAATCCTGGCAGCGGCTCTGCAGGGAAGGGACCGTGACAGGAGCACTCCCCTCCACACTGTCTGGCTTCTTGACGAAGAAGGCACAATGGATACGCCTCTTCCTTCCACAGTGCAGCCAGGCACTTTCCCAGGCTGTGCTGGGGCAGGAAGCACTTCCATTGCGCTTCTGGCGCTTCCACAGGCCAGGTAAGTGAAGGATGGTCGCACAATCGTGGGTCACTGACAGGGAAAACCCATCAACGATTTAGTCCACTATGGTGCTGCCTGGTGACAGGAGAAGGATGGGACTGCGACAACGTCATGCAGAAGCATCACTACAGTCCTGCTCCTCTTCTGTCCCTATGCTGGGATGGGAGGCTCCTGAAGAAAGGGCCTAACTGGGAAAAAGTTTGTTGCCTAAGTTTTCACAGACTCAGACTTCCTTCTCGCGGTTAGTCTCAAAGGTCCTACAAGATGTATCTGATGAAGTAGACTGTATCATCAGATACATCTGAGGTAAACTCAATTCAATTTCATTCTTAGGACTTCATCTGTGTGTGCAAAAGTAAAATTACAAATGCTTTGAAATCCTCAGTGGAGCAATCAATTTTGAAGAGGAGATGTGTACATACAAACACAAGAAAAGCAAATGCTCATTAACTTGGATTTTACATTGTTAATGTGCACTACAGCTGGAAAAATCATATGCTGTTTTGAATTCCAGCTACTAGAAGAATATCTCAAGCATAGACACAATGATCTTACTGACCATGGTAACATGTACACGCCATGTGTTGTCACCGGTATGGTGTTTTATGTTAGTATTTCATGTTATATAAGGATTTTTTTAAAATAAGCAGTTCTCATATTTATGAAAGTACAACATTCAGTCTGAAGTGATCTTAAGATATTTTCAACTGGTAATAGTCAGTGACTTCTGAAAAACCTTAGATGCACATGTTAATGAGACTTACTTTAGGTTTAGGCATTATGTTTGTAAAAGAGCTTGGAGGCATTTTTATTTTTACATCAAAATATTATTTTTTTTAATGTAACTATTTTGTGTAACTGCCAGATTTATGTTCTAAACACATACAGAAATGCAATGATAACGTTCTAAATGAATGCTGGAGAAGATTTACAAAAACAAAGTCTGAATGGTGCACACTGGTAAAAGTTCTGTACATCTCCCAGGGACACCTGAATTCAAATCTGCACTCAGCCAAGACACCTGGTAGGTAACTATCAGCCAGTTTCCAACATTCCATTCTTGGGTAAGGTAACTGGAATGTGTGGTAGCCTCCCAGTTCCAGGAATTTCTGGATGAGACAGATTAAAAAGATCAATTTCATTCTGATTTCAGACCTGATTATGAGACAGAGATAGCTTTGGTCACCTTGGTGGACAGTATATGCCAAGAACTGGACAAGGGAAGTGTGTCCCTCTTGGTTCTACTGGACCTCTCAGCAGTTTTTGACACTATTGACAATAATATCCTTCTGGGCTGCCTGGCGGGGATGGGACTTAGAGGCACTGTTCCACAGAGGCTTTGTTCCTTCCAGAATGTGAAGGGACTCCTGTTCAACCTCTTGGCTGTTGGCCAATGCACCCAGTTCTGTCACCCCTACACGAGGCCCCTGGCAGGGGTCACACAGAGTTTTGTGGTCCAGTGCCATCACTATGCAGACAACACTCAGTGCTATTACTTCTTTCCATTCAGTCCAAGGAAGCTCTTCGGGTCCTAAACTAGTGCTTATCATTAGAAATGGGCTGGATAAGGCAAACAAATTGAAACTGACTCTAGAACAATGGTGGTCCTAGATAGTCAAAACACAGATCAGGGAACAGGAACTGAATCTGTGCCAGATGGGGTTATGCACCACCTGAAAACTCTGATTCACAGTTCCTGGATTCAGCCCTGAACCTGGAAGTTCAGGTTTCATCCTCATCAGGAGTGCCTTTGCGCCATTAAGGCTTGCACACAAGCTGTATGCATTCCTCAAGATATCAAACCTGGTCACAGTGACACATGACTTAGTTAAACCCTGTTTGTATCACTGTAATGTGCTCTACATGAGGCTGCCTTTGAAGGGTGTTCAGAAACTTCAGCTGGTCCAAACAGCTGCAGCCAGATTGTTAACCAGGGGTTGGCTACAAAAAGTACTCTGTTGGTTGCTGGTCCATTTCCAGGCACAATTCAAAGTGCTTATCATGACCTATGAAACCCTATATACCTCATGTCCAGGTTGTCTGAAGGACTGTACTCTCTCATGCATGACTATTTGAAGTCCCATTCTCTCATACACTTATATAAATAAATATAACAATAACAACCACTATAACAACTTTGGGCTACCTAGTCATCTCTTGATCTAGCTGACCTCATACAGCTGTTGTAAGGATAAGTAACTGTATATAAGCTAGCTATGGAAACTAGGTCTGAGAAAGTGCAGTACAAATGTAATACCAAACACAAGCAGTACAGTTATTCCTCTAAAAATGTTTAGAGTGTGGCTGTACTTTCAGTCATGTACCTACACAATGAAGAGCATGATGAAACGGTTGTCATAAAAATGGGACATTCTGAACCCTGTTGGATGTTTTATGCATTTGTCATCCATGGGCTGCTGTTTGAATCTTTTTCCAATATGAAAAATGAGATGACTTTTACTGTGCACTGTTCCATAAGTTATGGAAACTTATATAGTATAAGCATCCAAAACCTTATGTTGAAGAGATTTGTTGTCTACACTTCCAACAGTTTATAATCAGATGTAGTTATCAATGAAAAGACAGTGGTTTATCCTTACTAATACTCCTGTGGTCTGTTATAGATCTGCCCCACAATGACAGACCTAAATACAAAATTCAATACATAACTCTTCTGGATTGGGTGTGCTGATCAGCTTTTCATAGGAGGAACAGCAGAGAAACAAACTAATTCTCACACTGCTGAAAAACCAAAGAACTAGCTGCTAAAAAGGGCCTGAATCCATACATCAGTCTGATTAATTCTGGGACTATGATGAAGATATGGACACCTTCACACACTTAACTACTTTTTTTCTTTCTCATACAAGAGTATACACCTAATGAAAAATGAGCCCAAACCTCTGCAGCAAGTCCCAATTCACATCATTCTTCACCCACTACAAAAGAGTAGAGAAATGTTGCATGTATCTACATGTATGTAAATTATACATCTATGAGCCTCCATATAGAACACCTGCCTTTTACATATAATGGAAGAGCGGGTGCACCTGCTCTTCCACCATGCAAGCAAGATTAAGGATAAATATATGAACTAGCACTCCTTTACATTTTCCATTTCATACAGTAGGATAATTAAACACAACTGTCCAGCTGATGATACTAAAAGGAGCAGAAACTGGAGAGCATCTAATGAAATCCGTAGAAGAAACCGGAGACATGTCTCAAGACATTCAAAATATGGTAGTTGCATTAGGTTGTTTTTGTTTTGTTTTTTAATCCCAACATATTTCAGCCTATGCCCCTAAGGGCCTCTTCAAGAGCCACTTAAAACAAAAGCCCAGAAACTTCTGGTCCAGGAAATCTCAAACTATTTACTGCCCAAGTTGCAATGCAGCATATAATAAAAAAATTATAATTGTCCAGTAAATGGCTTGAGAGTTCCTGGTACAGAAATTTTTGAACTTTGATTCTAAATAGCCTCTGAAGAAGCCTTTGAGAGTATACAAAGGCTGGAACACATCAGCCTTTTCCATTAATAAAGCAATCATCTTTTGAGCAGATGATGAAAGCAACAGTTTTTATTGCATTTAGTTCTTTGAAGGCTTTGCTTTCCTACTCTCCAACGTTGTACCTAACCCAAATATCTCAACTGTTCCACTGCTTCAACAGGTTTGTCTAGCAATAGGTCTTTTGAAACAATAAACATCGATGAAGATTTAAGCCCAATCCTAGACACACTAACTAGAGAATAAGCTTCTGTATAGGCAGTGAAAATTATTTCTGCAGAAACATACACAGGATTGCACCAGACAGGTATACCTCAGTTAAAGGAACAGATGTGTTCCTGGGGATGATTTCTTTAACAGAAACGTTGGTACCAGAAACATGATGGGAAGAATAGGGATAGGTTCCTATATCACAAAAATGAAGAGCAGTTCAACATGTTTCTGCAAACCTTTTATCCAAAGGTTTGTTAATTTTATCCAAAATTAACAATCAGCACATGTGAAATGAAACCACCAGATCTGGTAAGCCTTGCATAACCAAGTAAAAATATTGCACACCTTCTGGATTTTATTTGAAAGTTTCTTCCAAAATATATCCAGAAATAGTTTTTGTTCTCTTTCATCAGCTTCTACTGTTCTTACGATTTCCATTTGGTGGTCAATCTACACTTGTTTAACATGTTAGAGATAGCTGGTGAGACAGACTTTTCTGCTTTACCCTTTTCCATATGTTTTGCTGTTTATGCATACTCAGTAAGGGAACAGCTGTTTATTTTTTGTGTATGGTAGGCAGGCACACAAAGCTATGGTAGAATTGATAAAGTAGAATTCTACCTCAAGCTTTATTACATTGTTTACTACCTACTGCTACAAACCAACACCAAACATCCCTCTTTCTCCAGCCCTGCTTCACCATCTTCCCAGTGAAAGGCGCTTCTTTGTCAGAGGCATTTTTTAACTCGGGTCATTTTCACACTATACTGTTATAGTGCTATTATTCCACTTTCAACATCCTATGGAATCCTGGGGTTTGCAATTTAGGGAGGGACATTTAGAATTCTCAGCCAGAGAACTCTTTGGCCCCAGTAAACTACAGGCCCCAGAACAGGATGTTGAAAGTGGGTAATAGCACTATAACAGTGTAGTGTGGAAATGGCCCAAGTGTGCCTGTATTTTGTTTGGAATTTCTTGAAAACTCTTTTTGAAAAACAGTGAAGGGATTTCCAGAAATACCATCGAAATGCATGCCTTGACTATATGTCAGATGTTTTGTGATGCTAAGAGTGGACTCTTAGAGCCAAAAGAAGATGTGTATTTTGATTAGACAGCTGATAGGTATTTTCACTCCCTCCAAACATCTAGTTCTAATCCTGACCACTGCCTCAGAATAAACAGAGTGGAGGTCGACCTCTTCAGTAATTCTGCTGACCCAGTTCCTGAAGTTTAGTTTGTTTTTGTTGTTGTTTTCAATCATGCTTGCCAAGATTGCGAAAGCTGCTGCCCGTTTCTCTCACCCACATACCAGCAAAAAGAAGCAAAACAACCTCCTGAGCACACTGGCGTCTCCCAAACAGAAAAAGTAGAGAAGTGAATCCATTTAGGATTGCATTTAAAAGGTGAGTTCTCAGGCAGTGGTATGCAGATTCAGGGAATACATGCTGACGTTAAGGAAGGAGCAGTCTGCAGTATAAACCCCAGTCCCTTCCCCTCCCTGCAACTCAAGCCTTATATGTAGAAGTTATCAAAACAATTCACTGGACAATTTTATCTTTAATGCTATATATCTGATCTATATGGAACTTATACCAAGCACTCTGAAACTAACTGCAAGTTTAAAGATTTCAACAGTCCTAACATCCATTCCTTTTTGAACACTAAGCACATTTACTACAGAGATACCCTAAAGGCACCAGATTCTGTCTGATCTTGGAAGCCAAGCAGAGTCAGTCCTGGGTACTACTTGAATGGAGCCACCAACAAATACCAGGTGCTATAGGCTATATTTCAGAGGAAAGAACTGGCAAAACACCTCTTGAGTATTCCTTGCCTAAGAAAACTGTACAAAATTCATGAGAGTGCCACAAGTTGACAAGATACTTGAAGGCATATACACACAAGTTCTAGTGAATACAGTGGGATTTCCTTTAGAAGAAACATGCACAGATCTGTGTTGTAATCATGGAGGCTAATTGTTAAGTAAAGAGAATACTATGAGGATTCTTCTTAGGCCAAGACATCCATCTCACCTCTTTGAAAGACACCTTCCCCACGTAACACTGAATTATTTGCAAAGAGCACTTCCGCTTTTATTGTAACACGTGGTGAGCTTGCCTTCAGCAGAGTGACTCCAATAGTCAGATTTGCTCCAGGTCTAATGATCTCAGGAGCTACCAGCAGGTATGTGGGCCTAGCAATGATAAAATGGGACAAGACAAATTGTTAAGTCATGCCTTACAACACATTATTTCCTTACTGGCCTTTATTTTATGTTAAATCTCATAAGCACATGCAACTGGGGAAAGCAGAGCTTGGAAACATTACATTTTGGCCTACAGTTTGCAGAATCCCTCCTGTCAGAATAGCCATGCTGGCTGGGAGAATTCTGAGACTGGTAGCCCAAAAAGTTACATTTTCCTGCTCCTGAAGGAACAAACAAGCTAGAATTAAGAATATAATGAAAAAGGTAACAGGTAAATTTGAGAAGTAAATAAGAGATACAAAAAGCTATAGGTACAGAAGTTTAGGGTAAAAAGAAGGTTTTGAAAGGATCTTCAATTGCTTGTAATTCTTTTCTTTTATTAAGTTCCTTAGCCCAACACACACACATTCTTGTAATTTGTATAATCTGTACTACTGCACTGGGAAAACTGTAGTCTTCTGGAGTCTTGCATTAATGTGACCAGGAGTAAACCTCACTGAGTCACACTTTCTAAGGAAAGATGTACACAACCGCAGTGATAGCAATCACTAGAATGCATTAGATTTCCACACTCCTCCAACAAAACATGAGCCCAAGGTCTGCCCAACAACTCTTGCTGTCCAAGGCAGAATGACAAATGGCACCCCCACACTCAACCAAAGTCAAGGTGCATAATATAGAAAACCAAGTTATTTTTTTTTTACCTGAGGCAGAAAATCCTACAAGCTCTTCTTCCCACCCAGCAGTAAAAATAAAACAGAAGCAAGTAAATGACTAACAACAGTCTTCTGTTTTATGACCCTCCCAAAAATCCAAGGTGGCCACCTCCATCTGCCTAAGGGCAGGGCTAGCACTGTGACAAACCAAAGAGGTGGGAAAAGCTTAGAGAGAGGGGAGACTGGGCTGTTTTTTTGCGGATCTGCGGTTGGCCGTCTAACATTCTGTAATTTCCCGAGCTTTTTTGGCTTTTTGCAGCAAAAAAAAACCACTCTCCTGTGTTCAGCTGGAAAGGCAAAGAAATCCGTTAGTAAAAACAACAGAGGGTCTTGCAGCACCTTAAAGGCTAACTCGCTTTAGTTGGCATAAACTTTAATGGACACCAACCCACCTCATCAGATACAGAGAGCTTGAGCCTACCGAAGCTTATGCCAAATAAAACTTCGTAGTTTCTAGGACATCACAAGCCTCTTCATTGTTTCTAACCGCTATAGACCAGCAGGGCTAGCCGCTACCCCAGAGGAGGAGAGAAATTGGCCATTTCCTCACTGGACTGTTATAGTGCCATTATTCCACTTTCAACATCCTATGGAATCCTGGGGTTTGCAGTTTCGGGAGGGGCCCGTGGGCCCCTCCCGAAACTGCAAACCCCAGGATTCCATAGGATGTTGAAAGTGGAATAATGGCACTATAACAGTCCAGTGCGGAAATGGCCGTTGTTAATCTTTCACGACTGCCACCGGACTCGTTCCCTCTTCTGCAGAATGTGCCCTGAGATTCTGAGAGCCCTCGGGACGCAAGCCCAGGCCTCCGACCTCGGGAAGCCCAGTCTCTGGGCCAGGGGAAAGGGGAGGCGGAGAGGGCCGGCGCTCACCGTCCCCATCTTCCTCTCGACGGCTCCCCCACCCCACCGCCTCCGCTCCCTCTCCGCTCCTTCCTTACCGGGCGGCCGCGGCCCACGAAGTTGCCAAGAGGCACCAAAGGAGGTGGAGGATGGGGGCGGGCAGCGGGGAGCCCCTCCGAGCCGCGGCCAAAGCCTCCGGGAGTACGAGCAGCATCCTCAGCCTCGGGTCGGTAAGCCCCTTTTTGTCTGCAGGGATGCCGCTTTCCTCAGGTCGTTCTCTTTCTCTTCGCACAGCCTTCCTCTCTTTTTTCGCTCTCTCTCCTTTCGGGCTGGGCGGAAGGGACGGGCGCGCCTGTCCGGGCAGTGAAAGACGCTCCTTGTGGAGAGGCTGCGGTCGCTGCTCCCCGAAGAAACTTTTTTTTTCCCCCCGCCCCTCTCCGGCACGTTATTGCACTGATGCGCTTTCTATCCTCCACCTCCCCGCCAAATTGGTGGCGGCCGCCAGCGGCTCGGAGCTGGAGGCTCCCTCCACGCCCACAAAACGGCCTCCCCACCCTCGAAAGGCGGGGGCGAAGGGGAAGAGAAGGGCCGCGCCGAGGCATTTTCCCACAGCTACAGCTTTTACCTCTGCCACCTTTCCCCCGCCCCCTTTCCCCACCCACCCCGCTTTCTCCTTTCAGTGTTTGCGGGTGCGCTCGCGGGGTCTCTCTCACAGCCAGCGTTTCTGGCCGCTTAAGAAGAGGGTAGTTGTTTCAAACGGGACCATCCCAACCCCTGTGCAAAAGGAAGAAGTTCAGGCTTGAAAGATGTTGGGTTGCTAAGTGGAAATAAATCTGATCATTGTCTGTGTTGAGTCATAAGAGAAAATGCAGATTCCGGCAGAAGGGTGCGCCTCAGCTGGGTTTGCAGCAGGCGATGATGTATGTAGGGACAGAATGTGCTGCCATGAGGAGGAGGAGGAGGAGGCACAGAGGAAGGAGATGAGGGCAGCTTCTAAAGCCACCTCTGTATAACGTGGTGCTTTATGGACCCCTTCGCTTCACACTCCTGGAAGCCAACTCGCATGGTGCCGTTTTGGGCAAATGCAACAACACATGAGGTAGCCCTTTCGCCAGGGGGTGAGGATACAATCCTCATCCATCAGTAGGCTCCATAGACCATTGCGCATTAACAGTGCAAAGCATGGGGAAGGAAACTTTGACACTTGAGTTGTTTTGACCTGTAACTCCCATCAGACCCAACCACCACGGCCAGACATAAATGACTTGTGTTAGGAAACATCCTGAGGGTCAAAAGTTCATCACCCTGGTGACAAGTATCTACATATCAGTCACAGGGATGCGTGCACACAGAAGCCATTTCTGCACTGGACTGTTATAGCGCTATTATTCCACTTTCAACATCCTAAGGAATCCTGGGGTTTGCAGTTTCGGGAGGGGCTGGAAACTGCAAACGCCGGGATTCCGTAGGATGTTGAAAGTGGAATAATAGCGCTATAACAGTCTAGTGCGGAAATGGCCAAAGTACCACTTGTGTAAGTCTTAAGGATGTACTTGCCAATCACTGCACTCACCAGAATTTCATTCTTGTAGCAGGTAAAGACTTTAGAGGGCCAACGTGGTGTAGTTGTTCATGTGTTGGACAAGGCCTGTAGGGATCAAGGTTTGAATCCCCATTCCACCATGGAAGCCTAATGGGTGACCTTGGGCAAGTCATACTGTCTCAGCCACAGTGGCAAACCTCCTCAGTATAAATCTTGTCAAGAAAACTATATGATAGGGTTGCCATAAATCTGAGATTGACAAAGATCAATATATGCCAGACCTTTTTATCCTAGCCCCCTTTTTTAACTTTGTGGCTAGAACATGTTTTGTTGTTGCTCCATTCTCTGCTATTCCATTCATTGTTGTGAACCAACCTGAGAACTCTTTTACAATGCAATCTATAAAAACAATCAATCAATCAATCAATCAATCAATCAATCAATCAAAAGGTAGTAAGGTAGAGCTCAGCCATAGAAGGCAAGGATGATAAAGCTATTGCCTCTGCTCCTTCTGATTATTTTTTGAAGAGTCTGTTATCTCTTCTTATTGCAACACGCCACTACAAAGAACTTCATTGATACATCTAATCATGCCATTCATCTGATGAAGCAGACTGAATCTGCAAAAGCTTATGCTACAACCTTCTTTCTCTCGGTCTCAAAAGTGCTATACGATTCCTTTGTACCTTATGCTGATGCAGACTAGCACCACAATGTCTTTGAGTACTTCATAAATGTTGATTACCGTCCTTCCTCCACATTGGCAAGTTTGACCTTCACAAATTTAATTATTTGTGAAGTGCACACATGCCTTTTCCCCCCATTCTTCTCCCATTCCCTTACATTTTGCCAGGCATGGGAGAAGGAAGGCAAGCGCACAGGCAAAGGGCACAGGAAGAGGGGGGGGGAGGTACACACGCACCTTCTCCCCTCTGGAGCTCCCCCCTCCCGTTTCTTTGCCTATGGCTCTGGCACTGAGGATGTGTGCTGAGGCAAAAGGCAAGGGGACTGGGGGAGAGGCACGTGCAAGCCTTCCTTCTCCCCTCCGGAGTTTCCCCCCATTCCCTTAATTCTGGCCCTGATGCTGAGCACTCACACCAAGGCAAAAGGCAAGGGAATGCAGGGGAGGTACAGGTGAGCCTTCCTTCTCCCCTTCAGGGTTCCCCCTACCATTCCCCTGCCTCTGGCCCCAGTGTGCAAAAGGCAAGGGAATGGGAGTAAGGAGCCCTGGAAGGGAATGGGAGGGGGATCACAGGAAAGAGTTATTCAGGGGCTTTCCACTTTCACGAGGGTTCTGCATCCCAAACCTTCGTGAAAGTGGAGGAGCCGCTGTATAGCAAAATTCATCTCTAGCAATGACCCAACAGAACTTAGTGCTGTTTATTCCTGTCTTTTGTCTTGCAGTTCATATTCAAAGAGATAAAACACACATCTTGGGCCAAGAAGCCCTATCCAGACTTCTTTCAGGGCATGCGGTTTTATTAGGGGCGCTTGTTTAAGATCACCTAAGAATACCAGGTGATGTGGGCTATATTTCAGAGGAAGGAACTGGCAAAACTACCTCTGAGTACAGTCATCCCTCCACATTTACTAGGGTTAGGGGCACAGGACCCCTGTGAAAGTGGAAAAAACATGAATAACTCTAGGCCCTCTCAAACCATATTTAACACCCAAAAACACGCCATTGATTCCTTTGAGGCATCAGAGTTCCTTCACAAGGCAGAGGTGGGTGGCTGGTGGGGCTGACTGCCACCTCCGGTGCTGCCCCACACCACTTTTAATACGGACTTGCAAGCCTTGTTTGCAGTTTCTCGATCTCACGAGGCTTGCAGTCCCTATTAAAAATAGCATAGGGAGGCAGCAGAGGTGACAGCAAATAATCCACGAATAATCAAATCCGCAAAAGTGAAACCCACAAATGTGGAGGGTTGACTGTAAGCCTAAGAAAACCCGATAAAATTCATGCGGTCACCATAAATTGATAGGCAACTTGAAGACATACATACAAGGAGCCAGTATGATGTAGTGGTTTGAGCATTGGACTGTGACCCTAGAGACCAAGGATCAGTTCCCTCTTAGCCATGGAAACCCCCTGTGTGATCTTGGTTGTATCACACTGTCTCAGCCCCTGAAAATCTCATAATAGGTTTGTCTTAGGGTCACCATAAGTTGAAAACAACTTGATGTTAAGAATTATAGACCAATCTCACTTTTGAATACAGACTATAAGATCTTCGCTACAATATTAGCAGAGAGGCTTAAGAAAGTTTTATCTGAGATAATTGACAAAGATCAGAATGGCTTCCTACCTAAAAGATCTTTTGAGAAATAATATTAGAACAGTTCTAAGCATAATTGAATATTATGAAAAACATAATGAACGGAAATTGGCCATGGTTTTTGTTGATGCGGAGAAAGCTTTCGATATGATTAGTTGGCCATTTATGAAGACACTAGTTAAACAGATGCAGCCAGGAGAGAAATTTATTGCATGGATTGAAGAAATATATAGACAACAACAAGCTCGACTGGTTATCAACGGCGAAAGAACACAAGAGATAGAACTCCATAGAGGGACGAGACAAGGATGTCCCTTGTCACCTTTGTTGTTTATTTTGACAATGGAAATACTTAACAATGCTATAAGAAATGACAAAGAAATAATAGGAGTTCAAATTAAGAAATATCATTATAAATTGAAAGCTTTCGCAGACGACCTGGTCCTTTTTTTGGATGATCCATGCAAATCTATAGAAAAACTGAACGCTATAATGCAAGAATATGGACAATTCTCAGGTTTTAAAATTAATAAGGATAAAACAGTTTTTTTAACTAAAAACATGTCTGAAAGAGAAGAGAGGAAACTAGTACAACTAACAGGATTTAAAACAGGACTAAAGGTAAAATATCTAGGAATTTGGATAGCTAAAAGAAATAATGAGTTATTTCAAAATAATTACAAGAAAAAATGGAAGGAAATAACAAAAGATCTACAAAATTGGTCTTCTTTGCGGCTTTCGTTGATGGGGAGAATTGCAGCAGTTAAGATGAATGTTTTGCCAAAAATGAACTTTTTATTCCAAAACCTGCCTATAATAACAAATATGAAACCTTTCTTACAATGGAAGAAAGAGTTAACTAAATTTATATGGCAGGGGAAGAAGCCTAGGATAAAATGGAACATTATGACAGATATAAAAAGTAGAGGAGGAATGGGACTACCAGACTTGCAATTATATTACAGAGCAGCGGCCTTTATGTGGCTAAAAGACTGGATAGACCTTCAAGATATGAAAATGCTGGCATTGGAAGGCGCAGACTTGAGGATGGGGTGGCATGCCTATATGTTTTATGATAAAGCAAGAATAGATAAAGATTTCTCTCATCACTATATCAGAACATCGCTTTTGAAAATTTGGGATGATTATAAAGTCAAAAACATGAGGCAGCTCCCCACGTGGGTCTCACCGCAAGAGGCTTTTTTTGGTAGATGGACTGATACAGATAAATGGCTGCGCTATGATGATATAATTGAGAGATCAGCGTCTAATAATTTTAAGATGAAAACAAGGGAAAAACTAGAACAGGAGGGAATAAGACTGAGTTGGTTTCCTTACAGACGATTAACCGAAAGGTTTCATATGGACATAAAAACTTACGGAACTGAACTAAAAGAAAAAGTTGGAGTAGTTAAATGGATTTTTGAGAATCCGCCTCACCTTCTTGCTCAAATCCATCAAGAGATATTACAGCAGGAGAGACAAGAAGAAACAATAAAGGAAACAATGATTTTATGGGCTCAAAATATTGGTCATTCAATTCAATTAGAGTCTTGGGAGCAGAGTTGGAAAAAAACGCAGAAGTTTACAGTAGCCCAGAATTTGAGAGAGAACTATTATAAACTATTTCACAGATGGTATATGACACCAGATAAACTGAGAAGGATTTATAATACAGGTACTGGACAGTGTTGGAAATGTCAAAGGGAGGTTGGTACGATATATCATATGTGGTGGACATGCCTAAAAGCTAAGAAATATTGGAATGAAGTACATAATGTGATTTGTACATTATTGAAAGGTCAGTTTGCTAAGACACCTGAATTGTATTTGTTAAATATGACTGATATTATAGAGGATGTTGGTATAAAGAAGCATTGGAGAATATTACTGTATATGATAACAACAGCTCGTATTGAATATGCAAAGCTATGGAAAACTCAGCAAATACCTACAATAGAACAATGGTGGGCTACACTTATCGAAAATAAAAATGCAGACATGGTCTCCCAGAGATTAAAGGGGAAATCAGACAATGTGATACAGAAAGAATGGCAAATTGTAACGGGTAATTGCTGGGTTTTAACAGCTGGAAATACGTAATTCATGATTAAAGTTATAATACGCGTGGGCGACAGGTATATATCATGAAGCGGAAATACGATGAATGAAATGTAAGAACTATCAGATAACAGTAGAATGTTGTACAGTACCTTAAGTCTTTAGAAATCTGGAAAATGGAATCTAGATCAATGTGGAATATCAGATATATTTCTATTGAAGCTGACAATTGAATATGTATGTTTTCTTTATAATGAGAATTTTGAATAAAATGATTTAAAAAAAAAAGAAAACAACTTGATGGCACACAGCAACAACACAAGGGTAAAGAAGGCACATGTTCTAAGTGTAGTGAGAGTAGTTAAAAATACACATATTCTGGACTCTGAAAACAAATGCCTTGGCAAGTATCAAGTAGGTGTTTATACAAACCACTTTCGCCACAGTTTAGAATAGACTTTTGGAATGATGTCATTCTTTGATGCAGAGTTAAGACAATCTGGTGACTTCCAGATGCTTTATACCAGGGGTGGAATCATGTGCTCCCTCAGCTGTTGTTGGACTATAACTCCCAGGATGCTTTACCATTGCCTATGATGGCTATAGCTGCTGGAAGTTGCAGTCCAAAAACACCTGAAGTGACTCATGATTCCCAACCCATTTTAGATTAAAATCTCCATGATCTCTGAATACTGGTTTATGCAAATTGCAATCTAAAACATCTGGAAAGAAACAAGTTACCAACTCCTTCTTTACCCAAACTATTCACCAGTATGCCGCAAATGGGACACACGTACAAAAGTTTCTTGTTTCACTGTATAGTACTGCAGCCCCTTGCCTGTGACTGGTTTTGATTTGATCTGAGGAACAAGCAGCAGTACAGCCTGGAGAGAATGACAGAAGTGTAAACCCATTTACAGGCCTGCTCAAGATTGCCACAAACTTTGCTTTCTGAGTCATTTGAGATACCCAGGCAGCATTTTGACTAGAGATTAGCTGCAAGTGACTAATCACTGCCTCGAGCTGCTTCATTGACTTATGCAAAATTTAGCATGGGCAGCCCACCTGATTGGATCATGTCTCTTAAACCTTGCAACATGCTAGACCAGTGGTTCTGAACCGTTTCTTTACCGAGGACCCCTGCAAGTATAATTTTTTGAGAGTCACCGCCAAGACTTAACTCAAGATTTAAATATTTAAATTCAGGTTTAAATATTCAAATATGTGTGTAAGTTTTCAAATATTTATTTATTTATTTATTTATTGCTTCTGGAGACTGCAGTTCAAATTCCTACTACCACACTGGGTGACCTTGGGCAAGTCACACTCTCTCAGTCTCAGAGGAAGTCAAAGGCAACCTCTCTCTGTACAAATCTTGCCAAAAAATCTCTGTCAAAGGTTCACTTTAGGGTTGCTGTAACTCAGAAGTTACTTGAAGGCACACAACAAAGTGCTGCTGACAGGGGGAGGTTCCTTCTAGCCATCATGTTACTCCCCTTTGAAAACTGACTTATGGCAACCCTAAGGCAAATCTATCATGAGGGTTCTCTTGGCAAGATTTGTTGCCTTTGCCTTTCTCTGAAGCTGAGAGGATGTGACTTCCATGAGGTCATCCAGTGGGGTCATCCTGAGGTTCCCGTGACTGAGTGGGGATTCAAACCATGTCTCCATAGTTGTAGTTTGGGAGCACGTGCACACCTGCCCCGTGTCCCTTTCATCAGCAGCAGTGGGAGTTTGTGTGCATCTGTCCAAATTGCTCCCTTATTTGCAAATGAGGAAGCAGTTTCAGCACCCACAACCTCATCCCCGCAACTACCACATCCCTGTTGCTGCTGGTGTCCAGCAGCAGGACTTTGCAGACCCCATGTGAGGGCTCTGTGGACCCCCAGGGGTCCTCAGACCCCAGGTTAAGAACTACTGCACTAGATGAATTTATCATATTTAGATGTTATATAGTGAAATCTCATTTTAACTGGGAGCTCATGGGAGAAAGGACTGTATAAATTAGAATTCTGTATAAATTAGAATCCTGATATAAGAATGTGAAGCAATCAGAATGTAACTCCTCTTCACTGACTTGCCTTATCAGAAACTCAAAGCAACTGTTGTTGGTTCACATGTCTTGAAACTAGGTCATCGACAGATTTTGGTATGCACTCCTCCATACAGTTGCGCAGGTTCAAAGAGATGGAAATTATGTGTTTACAAGAATAGAAATTATGGGTTAATTTGTGGAGACGTTCTTGCATTTCCAATGTAGCAAGACAGCCCTCCAATACTGGCTTGAAGCTGTGGGAACTGGGGCCTCCCACATAGATGCTACTAATATTGAAATGGTAGTGAACAAATTATCTTCTACCACACAACATACCGGGAAGGCAGCCACACCCATTGTTAATTCGCTTTCATTAGGAGCAAACTGGCAAAAGGCAATCATTCAGGTATTCTCTACCACAGACCAACTGCTGAAACAAAATTGAATTACCTCATGCTTTCTGGAGTGCAGTTCCTGCCAAACCAGAGTTTGCAAAGTTACTTTTATAGAATTGTTAGTCCCCATTATAGTTTGTGGGCCCAATAAGGAGATGGTTACTATCACGCTTACTATTTTAAAAATATATCTTTGCTTTCACATTTCTCAGGGTAACTGGTTACTTTTACTTATTTTGTAAAACAAATCTGAATAGAAATCACTGGCCTCTAGTCCAAAACACACTTTCCACCCATCCACCTTGTCATCATCTCAACACCCACAAGAAAGCTTGAGGCTGCAGCCAAAGATACAGCGCTGCCTTGTCATTTATAGTAAGGCTACATCCATGGAACTGTAAGAGTAACTTTAAATATACAGCTGTATCTCAAAAGAAGTGAAATTGTCAGGTTACAATAGTTATATTCTGTCGGTTTACATTCCTTTTCAGAAATAGGAATTAATGCATAAGAAAAATTATTTGCAAGTAGTTATTTCCAGTCTCTTTTGGAATGAAACAATACAGGCATGCCTCAGTTAACAACACCTCTGACAAAGAAGCTTGTATTTACAAAGTCTTTTTACAGGAGTCCAGCCCAGCCTGCTCCCTGTCCTTGTCTTCTGTCTAACTTGAGAAGAAAAGCTAGTTCCCCACATGGCGAAGAGGGGAGTGTCCTCTGTCTGCATTGAGATCCCTCCAGATCAACTGAGCAATAGAAACTACATCTGACACATCAGATACAAAATGTAGGCCTATAACTCCAGCACCGTCACTTTTCTTCTCTTCTCTTGCATGTTTTTTTGTTTGCTTGTTTTACATCTTTTGCTTGATGAAGAATCCAGTGGAGCTTCAAAAACTCACATGATGTGCTTTGTGGTTGGCCAGTAAAGGTATTACTCTTTTCTGGAGTTTGGTTTTTGTTTATTTTGATGTATGGCCAACACGGCTACCTCTGAAAATGTTTTCTACCTTGAGAGTTTTGCAGCATTGGCATTTGGAGAACGGTGAAAGAAGGTTGGGGGTAGACATTCAGTTTTGGGATGTAGAAGCCTGTCTGCAGTAAACAGGGCAATAAAACTTGACATTGGAGAGAATGGGATTCTATTTTAGTTGATCCTACAGTAGCTGTGTGTGCTTCAGTACAACAAGCAAGGTAAACAGCTGCCTCCAGAACCACTTACTGAGGAAGCATGAAGAGTAAAACAGAAAGAAAAGGAGAAGGAAAATTAGCTTGCCTCACCATCTACTCTACTCTGTTGAAAAAACATATATCTATAAATTGTGCCACCAAAATGGAAATTATAAGAAAAATAGAAATAAATAATTTTTTGAAAGAAAAAAAATTATCCCAGAAAAAGCTTTCAAGTGGTCTTTAGAAGATTTGAAATGTTTATGTATACTTATGCAAGGCTTACTTGACCTGGTTGTTTCATTTCATAAATGTGTAACACGTTTTGAAGGAAGGAAAAGTGTTCTGAAACATGTTAAACTATTTTTATTTCTCGTCGTTCAGGAACCTATCCCTATTCTCTCTGGGCTTTTTCTATCTCTGGTACTGAACTTTCTGTTCAAGAAGTAAAGCCCGTGAACACATCTAACTGAAGTATACCTGTATCTATGTAACATTAGCTTGTGAGCAAGCCCAGCTGCTCACATGAGTTATCATGTGAATTCTAGCCAAAGCAATCTCTGGGCAGATACTTAGGAAGGTAAGGAATTTGTTTCACTTCATTTCGCTGGAGATGAGAAGAAACTACAGTCTTGGTGGAAGTGGTAAATGTGGCATCTCCATGCAAAACATGCTCCATTTACTTATAATGTGAAGCCACTGGTGAAGCTATTACAGCATATACTGGAATCAAAGGAGACTCAAATTCTCTGATGTGCTTCAGAAATTATAATAAATGAGCTTAAACAGAACATCACACATGGAAGACAATGAACTCTGATAAATATAAAAAGCATGTAGACTTCAGATATGTATGTTAAGTGTTTGAACTTAAGGAAACATGTTCCACATTTTTCTTTCAAAGTCTTAATTATTCTAATTGCATTTTTGACATGAGTGTTGAATGGTTCTGTAGTTATATGCATTAGAAAGATGTGTATGTCAGAACCATACAAGTTTGTGTTGATTGTCATTCTTTGCCCTCCAACCCACTCATGATTCCCTTTCAGAATTAGTATTCCGGTAATGTTATTATTAGTTGTGACTTCACATATGTAGCCTTAGTCTCCACAATCCGTACCATTTCTCCTTATCACAAAGATGTTAATCTTTCTGATTGGGTTTAGGTCTTTCCAGTCTCCATCATACAATCTTTCTCAGAAAACCTTACTTGCCATCATGAAGTTATGTAATGTTTCCCAGATAGAAATCTAAAATAATTATGAAGATCATTTCTAAATTAATAGCAGCTGATACCTCTGCTGGGAAATGCATCCTGTGAGAATTGCTCTTTGGCTGGCCATGTCAAGGTAACAGTGTGTCCCAGATCATTTTACTATTTCAAATTACTGTGATGCCAGCCTTATTCAAAGTTATATGCTGTATCATGTTGCTTAGTGCAAAGATGTGTTCCAGATAATTTTAGTATTTCAAATTACTGTGGTACTAGCATTATTCAGGTTATATGCTGGAGCATATGCTTAGTGCAGAGGCTTAGCAAATGGATGACTGGATCACAGCAAACAATATGTATGATGTGGCTGACAGGCAGCAAAACAGCCATCTCTCAATGGAGTGGAGAAGGGGTGGAAGTCTTGCCAGCCTACAGCACTCAAAAAGAGTACAACATCCAATTCTATTTCAGTGTTTATGACTGTGCTAATGAACACATATAAAAGCTCGTACGTCCTTGGATCTGTTCCATGTACTGGTCATGACAATTGCAGTCTCACGGAGCCTAGAATTGACACAGCCACAGTGGTGCTCCATGACTTACTGTGGGGTGCTTTTGCATGTTGCAGTGATGAGATGCAACAAGCTCCTTCTTAGATGGTGTGACTGACTTATTTCTCCCTCCCAGGAGCCTGTGCAATTTGCATTGAGTTTGGGAAGGTGTGGTAGGTGCCAGCTTGTGGGAAGTGAGACCATGGTCTGATGGGTAGGACCACAGGAGCTTGACTTCAGACTTCACTCTGGCCGGGTGCTTTGTTTTATAAACCAGCTCTGCAGCAATCTGGCTTTAGTCTACTACAAAGTGTTGTCCCCACCCTCCTTCCCTCTTCTGTCACAATTAATGTGTTGTAAAATCTGTGGTTCTTTTGCACTTTGTCAGAACTTCCACAAGAAATTTAGGCATGGAGTCCAGATCCATGTGGACGGAGACAGACCTTGTACACCTGTCAGAAGGGTAAGGCTCAGAAGTGTCCCTTGTGACACACTGAGAGTGTGGACCGCACAGCTCATGACCGGGTGGGGGGGGAGTGTCAGGCTTTGCCTCATTACCACATGGCAGGGGAACTGTACAGTGGTGTCCGCCATGTGGAATCCCATATCTGTTATCCCAAATAGATGCCTGGGAGGTAGTCAGGGTGGGTTACAGAGCTCATCACCCAGCAGGCAAGTCAGTCAGTTCTTGAGCTGAGACCCAGGTGGGTGCCAAGCCTCCTTGCAGCTGTAAGCAGTAAAACTGTGCCCTGTTTTGTTCCAACCTGTAGTGTGGTAATTTGTAAGCAGGACATGTTTAAGTATCTAAAGGGATGTCACATAGAAGAAATTAGAATTCTAACTAATAGATTCAAATTACAACAACAACAACAAAAAGCGTTCATCTAGATATTAGGAAGAACTCCTTGACTGTAAGAACCATTTGACAGAGGAATAGGCCACCTCAGAAGGTGGTGGAGTCTCTTTCTTTGGGGGTCTTTAAACAGAGGTTGGATGGGAATGTTTCAGAAGTGCGTTAGCATATATGGCCATATGTATATGGCCCTCACAGCTACGTCCAATTCTATGATTCTATGTTTTTTTTACTATTATTATTAACATCCTGGAGTGGGATAGTACAGCAGCTAAGCATATATGTAAAGCTGGGGTCAATAATTATAACTCTAGTTAGTAAGCAACCTTTAAAAGTGGCTTGTTGGCCTGTTGTTTTTTTAAACCTGGAACTTTCTTTGCTAAGGAGTCTCCCAATGTGGAACAATAATCAATTTTTGTACTTTCCATCTTCTCTATAGAAAGGATATTGAAATACAAGAGAAGATGTCTTTGAAGTCCGTTTTTCAAGAGGTGCTTGTGCTACAAACTGTATCCTCCTCAACCTGCTGCTGTCTCTCTCTCTCTCTCTCTCTCTCCGTTTGTATACATGAGTGGGTACACATTTGTATTAGTGTGTATTTAGGAAAATACTGCTTCTAGTACTTCAGATCCTTTTCCTCAGCCTCTTAATTTCTCCTTCAAGGCTCATTCTCTCTGTCTTCTTTCTTTTAGATGCCAGAATTCTCTGATTGCTCATTCCTCACCCTTATAGCTTCTTGGTCAGATCATTTCTTGGTGAGATTTAAACTTTTAGCAGCTTTTTCTCTTTGTACGGAGGCTGCTTGCTAAAATGGTCTACCATCACCCTTGAAACTGGTGGATTTCAGAGGGCTTTGGGGAGTTGTTCTGCTTGTATGCCTTGGTCATTCTGTAGAATACAGATATCCCTGGTGGTTCACACAATTGCTCCTCAACACCTACATTGCAAAGCCCATCCAAGTTTCTATCTTTGGAGATCCCATGCAACAAATTGGTATCCTTCTGAACTGTATGCAATGAAGCAAATGGAATGAGGGCTAGAACAGAAATGGAGAAAAAAATGTGCTGTATCTGATCAAACACAGATTAGAGTACAGTGGTCCCTCCACTTTTACAAGGGTTTGGGATGCATTACCCTTGCAAAAATGGAAAAAGTGGAAAAACTGTGAATAACTCCTGCTTGCTTCCCCCATTCCCTTCCAAGGCTCCCCCTTTCCCATGCAAAATGGAAGGGAAGGGGTGGTGAAGCCTCACACAAGCCTTCTTTCTCCCCTCTGGAGAAGGTCCCCCCCTTCTCATTCTTATGCAAAATGGGAGGGAAAAAGGGTGGAGAAAGCCTTGCATGAGTTCTCTGCAGCAGGGCAAAATGCATAGGAATGGGAGAGGGAGCTCTGGAGGGGGAAAGGAAGGCTCATTCGAAGCTTCCCCCACCCCCATTCCATTCCATTTTGCCTAGGTGCAAGTTCTTCATGTGGGAGCAAAATGCATGGGAATGGGAAGAGGAGAATGGGGGGAAGGCACATGTGCTCATGAATAATCAAATTCATGAAGGTCAAACCCACAGATGTGGAGGGAGGACTGTACATATACTGCAGTGATGAGGGTGGCAAAGAAGGGCTTCTTTCCCAAATTTACTTCAGCTTCATAATAGCAATCAAGATAGCTTTTGCAGATAGTAAGGCACCTATTGCAATGGGAGTGAAGACAAGATTGAAGGCCAGTTTAAATGAAAAGGTCTTTGCCTTTTTGTCAAAAGTCATCAGAGAGGGGACTGACTGAACCTCCCTCAGGGGGAGGTTCCAAATCCTAGGAGCAATCACTGAGAAGACTCTCCCTTGTCCTCATCAGCCGAGCCTGGAAGGTTGGTAGGATGAAGAGAAAGTCCTCCTCCAAAGATTGTAAGGCTTGGGCAGGCTCATATGGAGAGATACAGACTTTGAGATAGCATGACTGTCTGAGATGCTGAGACCTGGTGATACAGAGAGGATGCTTAATCCTGTTCATACCAGATCCTTAACTTAATACTAGGGATGGGTCAACAGAATCCTCAAATCCTCCAATCCTGGGTAAGGATTCGAGACTCCTGAATCCGAATCCCTGTGCCAAAATAGGCAAACCAAATCTTTCGAATCTGCCAACCAAATAGATTGTTGGAGAACAGGACTCCTGAAAACCAGGGAGACCAAGATTTCTGAAAACCTGGGAGACCAGACATACAAGGGAAGATAGTAAGTAAGTGAGTTTTTCCCTTGGAGTAATAATGGCCTTTGCTAACAATTTCACAAATTACATCTGGGCTTGTATTCTAAGATATTTAAATTGAACATTTCATATTTAAGTTCAGTACTTGACTGGAAGGTACAGGCTTGAGATTTCAAGGACAGCTGAAACATTCCTTTGCAGAGCTCCCTTGCAAACCTCTTTCAGACACAATTCTGGGGTTTAGAGTTTTACAAGGTATCACAGCCTTCTCTGCCAAAGTGCGCTGGTGCATCATCAAACTACAAACCCCAGGATGCGATAAGCAGCTATGCAAAGAAAAGCCAGTTTTGACCTGGATTATCTCTCTACTGTAGTATGTGGCCCTGTTTACACAGGCAGGAAAATGGGGGATTAATCCACTTTTCCTGTCTATGTAGAAAGGGCCTTCATGTCATTTTCAATCTGGGGAGATCCTGAGGCAAAACTATGACAATTGTCTTGGCCAGATTTCTTCAGAGGGAGATTTGCCTTTGCCTAGGCTTTTGCTAAAGCTGAGAGAGAGTGTGTCTTGTCCAAGATTATCCTTCTTTCCCTTGGTTTTTAAACTCTTTTTTAAAAAAGGAATCGAAAGATTCGAGATTCGTGGATCCCCAGAACCTTCCAGGGATTCAGATCTGGAAAATTCTGGATTTGTACCATCTCTATTTAATACAGTTAATAAGATGACAATGTCTGTATGGGTCCAAAAAGCAGTAAATTCCCCTTTGAGATGGGGACAACCACAGACTTCTTAATAGAGATTATGATGATGATGATGATGATGATGATGATGATGATGATGATGATTTATAACCCACTTTATTCCTGGTAAGAACTCTAAGCGACTTACAGTAATTTTAAAAAACATGGTGATGGTAATCAGTCTGCTCCTGAAGAAACCTAACTTGACCCACAAGGAAAAAACAACAATAAGCTGGTTGCCAACAACTCCTTCCTGCAGCAAGCTGCTAAACTAAGTGTTTTCTGATCAACTTCAAGCAGTTGATGAAATTGACTTTGTGGCTTTCTTTTAGCTGGGTTTCAGGCTTCAGTTTGGAACAGAAGCTGCTTTGTTTGCCCTGTAGAAAGACTTGCACTGAGACAGAAACGGAGGACTATAACCCTGACGATTCTCCTGTACGTCTCTGTAGCTTTCAGTATCATTCTCAAGGGCTTCATAAGAATGGTCGTAATATTCAGAAACCTCTGCTTCCTTTTCTTTTATTTATTTTTCCTTTAATGGTGATTTTACTGTGTTTTCATTTTGTGTGCTGATTTTGTGGACCTCTTTTAGCTGGGTTTTAATTGGGTTGGGTTTTACCTCTACTGAGTTTACCTGATTTTATCTTCTACTACTTTGCTGTTATATGTTCTCAAGTCAACTTCAACTTCTAAAGAATTTCCTAAGGCTATCCTGACCAGATTGATTCAGCCATTAGTTTGACATTGTCTTCCTGTTATGCTGAGAATGTAATTTGCCCAAGATCATGCAGCAGGTTTCCATAGCTTAGTGGGGATTCAGACCTTAGTCCTAGTCCAAGACTCAAACTACAGTCCCGCACTGATTCTGTCTGCTACTTTATCTTTACCTTACCTTATCTTGCACAATTTTCTATCTTTCTTTTCCCAAAATATATACTAGTAAACTTCTCATAGGACTGTGGTTAGTGAGTAGTTTGAACCAATGGCAGCCCAATGTTGCTTCTTCCATATTGTTTCACACTTAATTCCCAGAATTTCTCACCATCGGCCATGCTGGCTTGGATTTTTGGGAGTAGGTCCAAAGCATCTGGAGCACCAAAGGTTGAGAACCACTGGTCTAAACTAACCAACTGATTAAATCACATTTTCAATAACTGAGGCCCTTTTCGCACAGCATTTGCCATGCGAAAGGGCCCCTTGAGCATTGCGCAACTGTGAGGAGCAGTCCACATGACACACTCGCAATCGCACAACGCTCCAGGGTCTGGCAGGCACCGATCGCACACTTTTTCATTTCGGGTGTGAGCCAAAAATGGTGCGTGATCACGCATCGCTCCGAGGCCCCATGCGCACTTGCCGTGCGTGCGGAGCTCCGAAGCTGTGGCGCTTGTGCTTCCTGCTCCAGCGCAACCTGGGACACTCTCAGGAGTTTCCCAGGCTGCACTGCGGAAGGCAGAGGAAGAGCTCTCATGTGAGCAGGCAGCAGCTGCGGAGCTGAAGGAACCGGGATGCGAGAGCCTCTCGCTAGAGGCTGCTTGCACGATCCCCGCACCCCAGCTCCACAAAAAGGTGAGTTGCAGAAAGGGCCTCGGTGTTTATATGGGTGTTGTGACTGCTGCTGGTCATCCCAGTATTGTGATCTCTGATATAGTATATTTGCAAAGCAATCTATATATTCTTTCTATTATGATTTCTACCTCCATTCTTCCTCTGTAAATATAATAAAGACAGAACAGTGTTTCACCTCACCAAATATATTATATGAATTAAAACTAGAGAGAAGTTGGAATTTATATGAGTGTGTCTTGTCTCTTTTGGAGCAGAAGCTTAAAAAACCAAGTTTCTTTAGAGCTGTACCTTTGTTTAAACAGACATACAGAGAAGCTCTATTCAGGCATGATAGAACAAACCAACCAGTGTTCAGAACTACATGGAGAGCCTACAAACAGGAAGCAAGGAAACTCTCCTTTTCAAAAATTTACTCTACAAGTAATAAGAGCAAGAAAAGCTGCTATTGAGGTGGTAGGGCTAATGCATTTCCTCTCCTGGTATGTTTACTTTTTAATTTCTCAATAGGGTTAAACACAAACAAGTAGGCAAAGAGACTGTAAGTGGAGGTCCATGGTCCAGGACTAGGAGAGAGTTTATTGGCGTACTGATATCATCAACTACTTACAGTATAAAGTTTCAATTAAAAACAATTCATACTTGAATTCCATCAGAGAGCTACTGTCTAAAGGACATCAGAACTTAGCTATAAATTACAGCCTCTTAGTAAGGAGTCTACTTTTAAAGGGAAAATGCACATGGCACAGAAGATCTGACAGGAGATCTCCCAACATCTTTTTTCTTTTGTTAAAAGGAATTGTATAGGGTTCCAATTTGAACCAAGGCTATGGTTCATGCTGTTACTTCAGATAAGCACTGTAATACATTTTAAGTGTTTGAACTTGACTTACAACATTGTTATAATTTTATTTTTATTTGTTTCCATTTTGTTCCAAAATACATTACATAATTTGTACTCTGAGCTGTGTGTATGCTTGCACAGGGAGATCTAATTTGATAAGTATGCCTTTTGTTTTTTTAAAAAAATGCTTTGTATCTTGGTTGATAGTCCCAAAATATGCATGTACCTTCAAGTTGCCTCTCAAACATGAATTTTTCTTAGAGTTTTCTTAGACAAGGAATACTCTGAACTGGTTTTGCCAGTTCCTTCCTCTGAAATACAGCTCACAGGACCTAATATTCCTTGGCGGTCTACCATCCAAGTACTAACCAGAGCTAACCCTTCATAGCTTCCAAGATTAGATAGGATGTGGTGCCTTAGGGTATTTAGGCCCTATTCCCAAAAAACCAAGCAGGTAAAACACTGGCCTCAATCCCCTGAAAGTTGACATTGGTAGGATACTCAGCCGAGTGGAGCTTAATCACCACCTAATTCTGAAACATGACTGTGATAGTGGTGCCTCAGTGATTTAAGGCACAGATCTGACATAACTCAACTGGAATAACGTTGTTCGTTTGGAACTGAGAACTGGAACTAAAGCAAGAAGTTATTCTATATGTTATTGAATGAAGTTAACCTGTTTTTTATTTTGTACAACTGGCTCTGGATAACATTGTTAACCCTGAACCAAGGGTGGGTCATACTTAACAAAAAGAACACAGAGCTAATACACACAGTAGTCCACAATGAGGTTAGCTGAAGGCCTAGGACTCAAGATTCAAGGAGGAATTTTAAGGGGGACTGGAGGTCAAGGTAACAGTGTCAGGGGCCATTTCTGCAGTAGACTGTTATAGTGCTGCTATTGCATTGAGGCCCCTCCCTAAACTGCAAACCCCAGGATTCCATAGGATGTTGAAAGGGGAATAATAGCACTATAATACTCTAGTGCGGAAATGGCCAGGGTCATCAGATTAGGAACTGCAGGGCCAGCCTGAGAAGGAAATCAGACACACACTACCTAGTATTCCTTGGTGGTCTCCCATCCAAGTACTAACCAGAGCTCACACTTCTTAGCTTCCAGGATCAGACAGGATCTGGTGTCTTTAGCATATTTAGGCCTTATTCCCAAAATACAAAAGGGGGAAAACACTGACTTCATTGTTGACATGGGCAGGATACTCAGCTGAGTGGAGCTTAATCACCACATCATTCTGAAATATGACAAACTATGCTTGTGAACAAGTGTACACATGTTGGGCCTGTGCATGCTGCTGGAAACCCTGGCATGACTAGACTTCTGATTATGAAAGCAAGCCCTATTGTGCACATCAGTCAATCATATGCATGATGTGTTCCCAGCTTCTGCTATATAAGCACAGGGTTAAGCCACTTGGCGGTAGGTATCATTCCCTTCCCGTCACCATCCATAAGAGGAGAGCTCTGAAAAAACTGTACCTGTATGATAAATGACCTTTGCAAATGCATTTATTCCTTTCATACTCAGGTGAGAGAGCAGAGAGGAAAACACCTCCGCATGTGCATGCTGCAAACATGCATTCCCTTCTATACTATTCAGTGTGAACATGCAATGCACTTTAAAGCTGTTTTCTGGATAAGGATCCACATGTAGTTCTCAAATACACAATGCAACTGCATGCAAGAGCCCGCTTCTGGGTGAGGCTTTCCTCTTTTTGAAACAAGATTTATGTCTTTTAACATCTGGGCATTCCTCAAGTCATTTTCTCTATTGTATTCCCAGTGCCGAGAACAATTATTTGGCACAATGCTGGCGGGGCAGTGGGGATTCCAGAAGTTGTAATAGCTTTTCCAAAGTCTGAGTGGAATTTTACAGTGCCCTTCAGTCTTTTGGCTAAGAAAGGAGCCAGTAAGTGCTTTTCATGAGCCCTGAGATCCTAGGTCAACATGGGTTTATTATGGAATCACAGAATCATAGAGCTGGAACAGGATTCAACCACCCTTCCTATGCAGGAGTATACTAATAAAGCACCCCAAAGAAGGAGACAGCTTATTCCACTGTTAAACAGCTCTTGCAGTGAAGAAGTTCTGCCTAACTTTTAGGTAGAATCTCTATTCTTGTAATCTGAATCCATTGGTTCATGTTCTAGTCTCTGGAACAATAGAAAACAATTTCATTCCCATCTTCTGCATGACATCCTTTCAAAAAGAAGGCTATCCTGTCACCTCTCAGTCTTTTCTTTAAGCTAAACATACCTAGCTCCCTGAGTGGTTTCTCACATATTCTTATTGATGTCCTTCTTGAACTATGATGCCGAGAACTGGACTCGGTATTCCAGATGAGATCTGGGAAAGCAGAATAGAGTAGCCCTACTGTTTCACTTTGTCTGAACACTATTCTCCTGTTGACACGACTTATAATTGCTTTGAACTGGCTTTCCTGGCTGCTGCACTGTTTATCTTGTCTGTTAAGACCACCAGATCTCTCTCACATGCGCTGCTTTCACCCATCCTATATTTAATTTTTCCTTATTAGATATAAATGGCTAAAATTCATTTTGTTAATTTTGGCCTATTTCCAATCTGTCAAGGTCTTTTTGAATTCAAATCCTGTCCTCTTGGGTTATTAGCTATTCTTCTCCTCCTCCACTGCCCTCTTTGCCATCATCAAAGCCCTTTAGAAAGATATTGAACAATCAAAATCTAATCATATTTTGTAGAAAGTGGCTAGAAAGTCTCTTCCCTTTTCCTTGAGATCTAAGTATTTGGAAGATTTATCATTAACTTATATCCCAACTTTTCCCCAAAATTGAGATTTTCACACCAATAGAATGGTACTCTTGCAGGTTTCTACACATGTTCAAAAATTAAGCCACAATTTCTCATCCCCAAGAGGAAGTACTGTCCTTTTTCCATATAAGAAGAGGCCAACAGTGTAATCACAGACATGTCTATTCAGAAGTAAGTACCATTCAGTTGAAAGGGACTCATACCCAAGTAGGTGGACATAGGAATCTATGATAATTCAGGGACTTGAGTAAACATAATACACACTCAGGGTGCTTTCAAATGGAAGACATCTGGCACTACCCACCAAAAGAAGATATACTATTCTACATCTTTCTCCTTAATGGAATGCTTATGATAAGCTAGAAGAGGGTAGAAGCAATGGCAAAACACAGGAGGTTTATTAACTAAACATGAAGTCATCTCAACTCTTGGTAAAATTCTATTTTTGAAATAGGGAGATTACTGTATATACATTAATAATCTTGCCTGGAAGCATTGTCCCTCAGCATCTTTTCTTTTCTTCTGAGGTACTACAGCCCTCTACTGGGAAGAATTGGACCTACGGGAGGCTCAGGTAATGGCTGCAGGTAAAGGAAGCTTCCTAGACTACTAGATGTGACTTTGAGTGATCTGAATTTAGTCTTTCACATATTTTTCCTGGGAGTAATAGTATCTAACTCACCATGACACTACCTTTCCATGATGGTGGGATTGCCTGGGCTATGCTGGCAATAGCAGTGCTGCTGATAGGGCCTCCCATGTCAGACAGGCTTTTGCTGAGAAGCCAGACTAAGGCCGTTTCCACACTAGGCTGTTCTAATGCTATTATTCCCTTTTCAGTATCCTATGGAATCCTGGGGTTTGCCTCAAAGGTCCCTCCCTAAACTGCAAACCCCAGGAATCCATAAGATGTTGAAAGTAGAATAATAGCACTATAACTGCCTAGTGCAGAAATGGCTTAAATGTGCTGCCAGACTAATTGGGCAGCAGCAACAGTGGACGGGGGTGTGTGACACTGGTGGAGGATCTCTAAGCAACAATTGGCAGAGGATCTCAAAGCAACAGCAGCAGTGATACCATACCTAAGATTTGTCAGTACTGCATAGAAAGAGGCACTGTAAACCCCTTTGAATGTCTTTTACCATGAAAAATGTATGATGAGACAATCCAAAATGAAACAAGAGAGAGTGCCAAAAGATGAAACTCCCAGGTTGCAAGGCACTCCAGAAGTAGCTGGGGTACAGCAGTGGACACCTATGAGTAGCATTGTGGTTAATTATGCAATTGGATTCAAGTCAAAAGGACATTCAACTGTTGATATAAAGGAAAGTTCAAAGCTGCACAACACATAAGAACATGGACTGTGAAAAGTACGAGTCGAGGGAAACTAGACATAGTAAAACAAGAAATGAAACATATAATAAACATTGCAGTACTTGGGGTGAGCGAACTAAAATGGACAGGAATGGGACATTTTGAGACAGTTAATTGCACAATGTTTTACTCAGGAAATGAAAATGTAAGAAGAAATGGGGTGGCGTTAATAGTGAGAAGTGATGTAGCAAACAATTCAAATGATACAATGCAAAGTCTGACAACAAGACTATCACCAAGGTTATGAAAACCCATCAGTATAACTAAAGTCCAAGTTGATGTTATAAGTACAGAAGCAGAGGAAGAAGAAACTGAAAGATTCTGTGCTGGATCCAGAGGAAATTGATCACATACCAAAACAGGACACAGAGGAAATTAGAATATAAAAGCAGGAAACAAAGCAGAAGAGAAGGCCTTGCATCAAGAAATGAAGTAGGAGAGCAACTAACTGAATTTTGCAAATTTGTTCACTACAAACACATTCTTTAAGCAAATCAACAGGTGATTATATATGTGAGGATCACCTGATGGCCAATATAGAAATCAAATAGACTACATAACTGATAGCAGAATATGGAGAAGCTCCAATCTCTTTACAAAAACAAGACAACAGATTGTGGTACAGACTATGAACTACTAATAGCAAAAATCAGAGCAAAGCTAAAGAAGAACACTAAACCAATCTTGTCAAAACACAACATGAAGAATATCCCTGTAGAATGTAAAGTAATGTAAAAAATAGATTTGGACTATTAAGCCTAATTGACGGAAGCCAGAAGAACTCTGAATGGAAGCCAGGGACATTGTCAGGGAGGAGTGCAGAAAGACACTGTCTCCAGCTAAACAGAAAGAGAAGCCTCAGTGGATGACAGATTAAACTCTTCAAGCAGTTAAGGAGGTACAAGAAGCAAAAGTAAAAGGGGACAAAAATACTCAACACCCTGAATGCCCCTGTTCAGTGACTTGTGTGCCAAGAAAATTATTATAATAATCAATGAAAAAAAATAAGATGATGAAAAAAAGGAAAAAAGGAAAAGATACCTCTTCCACAAGATCTAATAAGTAAAAGGGAAATTTCGATCAGGAGTGGGGACATTGTATGACCAGCAGAGCAGCACATTACATGACCAAATAGAAAGAAACAGAAAATAGAAACAGTACACTGACAAACTGTATAAAAGAGATGAAAGGGTAACAGATTCATTCAATGAAGAACCATTTGAAGAAGAATATTGAATTTTAGAAAGTGAAGTGAAAGCTGCACATAGAACACTTGGAAGAAATAAATCACCAGGAACAAATGACTTACCAATAGAGCTGTTTCAAGCCACAGAGACAGAATCTATCCTAGTTCTAACCAAAATATGTCAACAAATGTGGAAAACAAAGCATCACCCTACAGATTGGAAACACAAAATCCACAAAAAAGGGGCCACCAGAGACTGCAGTAAACACATGATCATTGCATTAATCTCCCAGACAAGCAAAGTGATGCTCAAAATTCTACAACAAAGATTTTTACCATATATGGAGTAAGAAATGCTGGATGTCCATGCTGGGTTCAGGAAAGGAAGAGGCACTAGTGACCATATTGCAGACATACTTTGGATAATGGAGTGGACCAAAGAATTTCGGAAGAAAATCAAACTGTGCTTTATAAATTATAGGAAAGACGGGTTGCAAATGCTGGACTGTGGAGAACAGGGTTCAAATCCCTGCTTGGCCATGGAAACCCAGTGGGTAACCTTGGGCAGGTCACACTTTCTCAACCTCAGAGGAAGCCAAAAAACAATACCCCTCTGAACGAATCTTACCAAGAAACACCCATGATAGATTTGCCTTAAGGGTACCATAAGTCAAAAGTGACTTGAAAGCACATAACAACAAGATCCCTTCTTTCCAAAATCTACAATTGACAGAATGACATAGGCATCCATTGATAGTCACACTTAGGGGAGAACTGATGGAATTGAGTTAGACATGATGACCAATTCCAATTAATTTCAGGTGGTATACTCTAAGTTTGGATCCTACCCATAGTTTTCAGGACGGGAAGGGCTTGTGGTGTATTGGCCATTTTCTGGCGATCTACTAATATCTGTTGCTTGTGAATGGCATTGTTTTAGGTAGACCTGGCTCTAATCTGGCAAAGAATTTCTTACATTCTTGAAAACTAGTGCAAACTCAAGATCGCTTAACATGGGCCCTTACCACACCATGCCTCAATAGCGCATAGTTCTGTGCCAATGCCAGCATTGCCATTTCTAACAAGTATTACCCATGAGAAAATAAAATCCTGGGCAATGCCGGGTATATATGTTAGTCCATTATATCGGAAGCTTTGATGTTTAGGGAGCCTTTGTTTCAGAGTATTATTCGTAAAGAAATGGAAAAAAATAGCAGAGAAAATGACAGTGAATTTAATCTGTGTGTGATGAGGATGGAAGTATGAGGACTGTGATAACAACATGCTCTAAGGCTGAGTACACTGAATAACTCCAGGCAGCTGGAAACAACAGCATCATAAGCGGATTTTGACCCAGCCAGTTTTAACTTATGCATGATTTAGCAATATTTTGTGTGATACTTTGATGGGTGTACTTTCAGCAACTTCAAACATTTGTTCATTTCTTGACTGGTTATGAAATTTTCACAAAACCAATTAAGATAAAGTTGCTGATTTTTAGATATACATTTGTTGACCGTGCCTAGCCACCACCCTCTGTGTGATCCCTTCCTCTTAAATTCCTTACCCCTTATTTTTCTGTTCCTCTGTTTCCTTGGGATCATGGGTTGTGATTTTAATTAGACTTGAAGCATACAATTATACCTGAAACATCGCCTAAATATAAATTCAAGCAAAATGTGCCAGCCTAATCTATCAGAGGAGAGGGATTATTTAGAAACTGAAATGTTGGATCTAATCCTATAAATTGCTGTGTCAAAGAAAAAGTATTTATAATGGGACTGAGCAGCTCTGGATGCAGACTAGACAACCAGCAGAAGGTACAAGTCTTAGAAACCACAATTGCCAGCATAAAGTGAGGCGAGAGCACAGTTTGCAAGGAAGAAGCCGCAAGAGGAATGGTTCCTTTCCCATTACCATTCTCCATTACCACTTTCACTTTGTACTCTCTTTCATCAGTCATAGCATCCAGAGACGTGCTTCCTAAGTAGGGGTGGGGAATGCATAAGGAAGGGAGTTTCACGATGAGTGATGTGGAACTGCACTAGCATTACGAGTTGGCCAAGGACAGACTGGCCCTTAGTAGTGCCATGTCAACAGATATCGACAATAGAAATGACATAAAAGTACCTCTGAATGGGAAGGACCCTAGTTCCGTAATATATCCCACATTTCCTCAAAGGTACATGGGTCTTTGCCTTCCCCGCCGCCAAATTTACCCTCACAAGTCCTCTGAGAGATAAGCTGTATAGAGAGATAGTGGCTGTTCCAAGGTCACCCAGAGATTCAAAGCTTCCTTCTTGGAGTCCTGCATCCTAATCACCAAATCTAGCTGGGCTGCCTCTCTCTTACGAACAGCTGCAAGTGTTGCATGCATTCTCTCGCCTGCAGTGATAAGATCTTGGGTGCACTTCAACAGAGCGGTTTCTTCTAAACGAATTATTAATTACCACCATAACTATTTCTTTGGTTCTTGGCAGGACTGCCAGTCTGCAAACAACAATGGAAGGAGGTATGTAGAGTTTCTCCACTTCATTAGCTTTCTCTTTGCAGCCTGATATTTTCTCCTCATATGACGTTGTCGGCAGTGCGGGATTGCCTTTGGTCTCTTGCTAAGGCAAGCAACAAGGGTTCACAATGTCCTCCTTATTTTGGGGAAATAATCCCTATTTGATATGCTTCAAAATTAGTGATAGTTACTATTGTGTAAGAATTACTACCATGAAGAAATTTTATATCAGTTCAAAACTCTTCATAGGTTTATTGTGCTGGGGGTTTCCAGGAAGGTGTCAATGTGCTGGAGCTTCCCATTTGCTCCGTTTTTCTACTGTAGGTGTAAGATTGCTTTATAAATATATTCTATTTTTATATATATATATATATATATATATATATATATATGTATGTATGTATATGTATATGTATATGTATATATAAAAATAAATAAATATATACTACGTCGCTTATATACCATTTTCCACAGAAGGCTGTTCAGGGACTACTCTAAAGTATTTTTTTTTTCTTGTGATTTCTGTGCGACAGTTCCTTGTACCTATCTACATCTAGGATGAGGAAAGTGTGGCCCTCCAGAGAGCTCCCATGAAACAGTAGCAAACAACACAGCCATGTAGGATTGCTGATGAGAAACCCCATAATATGGAGGGATGATAAAAGTTCAATATACCTCCTATCCCGGGCCCACAGGATGTCACGCTACATGCTAGAAAGCACCACACAGTTCTAGGAATCCGTAACATACTTTTTTATGCCAGTTTAGCTACACTGAACTCTCCACCTAAGCCCTCTCTCTAATATTCGTCATGGGGCAGAGTGGATGAATAAATTTAATCCAGACATCAGATCTTTATGCATGCTCTTTTCAGACGTTGTGAGCATTAGTAGTCCTGGACAAATCGACCTTAATTTGAAGAGTTTAGTGCAGGTTGGCAGTCTTCCGCGGTCTGTTGCCATGGCAGTTGAACTATAATTGTGTAGCATGAAAGGACTCTTAATTCAGAAGTAGGAGGGCAAAAAAATACGGTAGTTTTATAGACGTAACACTACACAATCATAGCTCTGTGATTTCATTTTAACAGCCGTGGTTCCATTCTATTGAATCCTGGAATCTCATCTGCAAATTAGGAAGGGGAGTTAGAATTCCCCTCCAGAAAGCTTCAGCGCTTCACTTAACTACAAACCCCAGGGTTCTATAGGAGGAGTGGAATCCTGTATCTGTGGCCGTTTCCGCACTAGACTGTTATAGCGCTATTATTCCACTTGCAACATCCTGTGGACTCCTGGAGTTTGCAGTTTAGGGAAGGGCTTTCAAGGCCACTCAGAGGCCCGTCCCTAAACTGCAAATCCCAGGATTCCATAGGATGTTGTAAGTGGAATAACAGCGCTGTAACAGTCTAGCGCGGAAAAGGCGTGTGTTAATGTAAAAGCGAGCTTCGACAGCTCGCGCCCCGGTGCGAGATCCCGATCCCGCAGCCTTCCTTTCCCTCAACAGCAAACGCTTGCCAGCATCAAAGATGGCCGACAAACGGGCGTCAGGAAAGGGAACGCGAAAGCAAGTCAGCCCTGTAAGTGCTGAGTGGCCGAATCGCTGCACAGGCCGCCACATTTCCGCCCGGCTGGCAGTCACGTGTTTGCCTCGCAGGCTGCGGGCGCTTCTTTTCAGGCGCTGGGGAAGCCGCGGGGTGCGTTGTTTCTTGCGGGGTCCCCAGTCAGTTGCTTGCCCGCACCCTGCAGGGTGACATGCAGACGCCGGGGCCTGGAGAAGGGGACGGGGAAGGAGAAGAGGAGGAGGAGGATCGGACTCCGCTCCTACTGCGAGGATCCCAAGTTGTCGCCAAGGCGGGTGAGAGCAGCTGCTGAAGGGACACCTTTCTCCCCCTCCCCAGCGCACGCGCGCGGCCGCCCCGCGGCCACTCCTGATCTGGGCCGAGACACACACGCACCCCTTTGCCTTCAGCTTGCTGGTGTCTCTTTTGTTTGGGAGAGCTTTCCCTGCGGAGAGAGCTTCTGGGCTGGAGCGGTGGTCCCGGCTGCCCCGTCCCCCCGCGCGCAGCTCCGCTCCTCCCTAGCAGCGCTCCCTGGCATCATGCCTGTTTACTCTGAAGCGGGTCCCGTTGAGGGAATCCGTGGACGTAGGACCCCAGCGTGCCTGCCACCGCCACCCTTCAGAAGGGGTGTGGGAGAGGTCTGTGGCAGCCACGGCGCCGAGGAGGCGTCGCACAGCACCTTTAAGAGCGGCAGGTTTCTTCCGCGCTACACTGTTGTAGCGCTATTATCCCACTTTCAGCATCCTATGGAATCCTGGGCCTAAGGCCCCTCCCTGAACTGCAAACCCCAGGATTCCCATAGGAGGTTGAAAGTGGGATAATAGCGCTATGATCGCGTAGTGCGGAAATGGCCTCGAAGCACGTTTTTCGTGGGCGTCCACCCACCGTATCAAAGATGCTAGGCGATATCCTCAGTTACAGGGGTAGGAAGTAATAGTGACAGTGAAACCAAAAGGCAGTTAAATTCTGGAAATCTGTCTGTCGGTCTATCAATCTGTCTTTTTGTGACATTTATTTATTGCCTCACAGCCCGTCCAGGCCTCCGAGGTGATGTAAAATAAATTAAAGCATTTTTAAAACAGCCAATAACTGACAAGAAATCAAGTTAAAACACTAAAAATAATTCTAAAAGCAGTTTTAAAGGGGTGTTATCTAGACGTTTATCTTATCTAGCCATTTAACAGTTAACCACCGTGCAATGCACAGTGTGCCTAATCTTGTATAAGCAGTTTTTGCAGAATAACGGTACAGGATATATTTTTCTTTTTCCATTTCATGTTCTTTCAGGTTCACTGTGTTTTTCTTTTTCCTCTATACTGGTGTCTCTTTGCCAACTGAGAAGAGCGCTTAATGCATCTGATGTAAACTTAGAAAGTTGTGTTATACTAGACTGCTTTTCCACTGGAAGCTGCAGGCAGAACTGCAGTGGTTTCCCATACTACTAGGGAAATCACCTTTTCTCCTGTCTTTTTAATCTTCTATGACTCATCCATCTCAGTGGCAGTGGCATAGCTGCTGTGGGTGAGCAAGGTCCAGTTCTCCTGACCGCTGCACACTGGGAACCATTTGATCATCCTGTTTTGTTAACTATCCTTTTAATTGGCACTGAAACAATTTTCTGCCTATTTTTTTTAAAAAAGTGAAATACCTCTCTTTCCTCTAAAAAACAAACAAACAAATCAGGAGTGGGCGCATACTGAAGCCCAGGGAGGCACCTTTTGACAAGAAGTCTCTTTTTGTCATTCAGGGACGCTGACATGAATGATTTTAAGTAGGTTTTCTGCTGTTTTGGGCTGCCTCCGAAAGTAGCTTTTTACACCCTAAATAAATAATTCCAAGTGTTGAAACTTTCTTGTCACTGTATTTAACAAGGTGGTTTATCGCACTGTTTGGAAAAAATCTATGTACATACATATACACATACATACATAGATACAGAGAGAAAGTGTTGTCTAATTGTAGTACTAACTGTTGTTCAGTTAAATTTAAATGAGATTATAAACTCATCCTAAAGGCTATAGTGAGCCGCTGGGTGCTGATTTGACTGAACCACATGAAAACCTGAGAAAACAGAAACATCTGTATCTGTGGGGGTTGTAGTCCTCTTATTCTGCTTTCTGCAGCCTGATGATGGACAAACCACAGGAAAGACACAGGATGACAATGACAGGATGATCGTGTTGGGTGGATCCCTGTGAAAGCTGAGGGAATGTCATTTAGCAATTCAGCCTAAATGCTTTGTGTGGAAATAGTCTCTGACTTCTGGTTCTGATGCTTTGTGCGTAGTGCGTGTGTTGCCTATTGAGCTATAGTCCTTGTTCCGAAAGGTCTTCACTCCCGAAAAGTTTATGTTCCAACGCATCTAAGTCTTTATGGTGCTACAAGATTTCTTCCTAAGTAAGCAGGCATGGGACTGTAGCCTTGGGTGTCCTTCTGGAATATATTTTCTAGGCATTAGTGTTCCACTGTTCCCAAGTAAACATGTTTAAAGTAATATGACTTCATGTCACAGATTTTCCACTTGGAAATCACTTCTCTGTTCAATTTGGTATAGAAATGCTTTTGTTGAGCACCCCCTGTAATGTCCCCCACCATGTTTCTCAGCATATAGTATATTGGGAAGCTCTGGTTGACTGTGACTTTGTTGGTAAGCCACTTTTGGAAGTTCCTCAAAGGGCAGCATGTATATTTGATACAATAAATAATTTTTAAAAAACACAAACATGAGTTCAGCATATTACATAGATGTACAGTAGTTGGCTACAGTAGTCCTGTTGAGTGTGCACACCTGTTCTGTTAGGTATCATCTTGGGTAGAGAGGTGGCTTGGACAGTCAACTATCCTCTGATTGGTCCCTGGGCCTGAGATTCCCCACATCTGTTTTAAAAGCTCTTGGTACACTCAGAAGGAGAACCAGCATGGTTTGAGCACTGGACTATAACCCTGAAGACCAGGATTCGATTCTCTGCTCAACCATGGAATCCTGCTGGGTGACCTTGGGCGCATCACACACTCTCAGCCCCAGAAAACCGCATGCTAGGTTTGCCTTAGGATCACCATAAATCAAACATGACTTGAATGCACACAACAACACACTCATAAGGTGATGTGTTGGGCTGGTCACTAATACAGTGTTGTCAAATGTCCTTTGGAATATTCAACACCTGAAAACAATGGCCATACGCAAACCGCAGAGTCATGTTGAACGGGCAGGATTCAGACAGCCATGCAATTAGGTCTAACAGTTAAGCCTAGTTTTTCTTGTGCTCCAACCATTTTTGCCACCTGACTGGCTTCTTTTGAAATTCAAGGGAGTTTCAAATGTTGTGATCAGGCATTGTCAAAGATTACCTATTTTTAAAAAAAAAGCGCCAGTGCCTTGAATGATACCAAGGAGCTGTTAGAATCCCTCTGTTGTTGTATTTCCATGTCCAGTGTTAATTAGTAAGAGTGAAGATTTTGAATATTGGCAGAACAAATATGGAATTCTGTAACCTGCAGATATAATTTATTCAACTTACTGTGTGTAGCAAAATGCAAATATTTGGCTAATCAAATGTAGTTTAATAGATGGAAATTGTTCAGTGTCAGATGAAGTACTATAGGCTGGATCCAAGAGCTGCCTTCCACTGGCTCCACTCAAAGAAGGCTCCTTTACCTGAGTTCATTACTAATTCTGTGTTTTCCCCAACCCTACCCGCACCACAGTTCACTCAGCAGAATATCATGTGCCTCTGTGAAGCTTTTTTGGGAGGGGCTGCCATGCAGAGGTGGAGCTGAGGAAGTCCTTTTCTACCAGCCAACTTTGAAGCTTCTAAATCCAGATCCAACCCCGTGTTCCCATTACAAACCAGTGCAATAAGAGATGAAGAAGCAGTATCTCAAAAATAATAGCAAACATTTGATTAGAGAAGAGAAAAAGAGCTCCAAGTAATTAAAAAGTCTTTTCATATCACAATCCTATATCTGTTTATTTAGAAGTAAGTCCAATTGAATTCAGTAAAGCTTACTTCCTGGGAACTGGGTGTAAGATTGCAGAGATATATAACACACTGCAATCAATCGGAGTGACCTCTGAGCAGACATGTCTGGAACCCCACACCAGTCTTAATGAATAAATAGATGGAAAACCTATTACGGGTGATACGCCAAGTTTCCAATCTAAGGAGAGAGAGGAAACGGTTCCTGAAAAGTTAGGGTGAATTCCTGTCTCTGAGGAAAGGAGTGATTTCAACAACAGCTTTGCAGTTAAGTGGAGAAAACATTTCAATAAGCAGAAACATGGGAAAGATAATATACCATGACTTCTTTCACAGCTCCAAGACACTGGTCAACTCTTTGTCTAAATGGTTGATTGAAACACAGAAACAGCGTAGTGTCAAGAACTAAGTGCTGTATTTGGAGTGTTGGATATCTGGGTGCAGCTCTGCTTCGCCATGAAGCTCCCTGGGAAATCTTGGGTTAATTGCTATCATTTCGTCTCACCCTACCTCAAAAGGATGTTATTGAGAGAAGAGATCGTGGCATCTTCTAGAGATGGTATTGAAAGAAGACCAGGAAAAATGTTCTCCTCATACTAATTGGCTTTGGAAATCAATTCCAGAACTAGAATTCACATTGCAAGGATATATACTTAAGCTAATTATTCCACCTGGCCACCTCCAGTAAAGCAAACCTGTGAGAATACATTTTTTTTACATGTTTTTATTAAAGATTTAATTGCATAAAAAACAGAGTGGATGTACCCCATTGAAAGATACATCACACCCTCCCCCCCACTTCCATGTTTATATTCTCCAGTTGAATCTTCTTTGTTTCCATTTACCCAAAAGAATGACTATTCCATTTCCATATACAGAAGAGAAAAACAGTTACATTATTTCTTTCTTTGGTTTCATGTACATTCATGTTTTTATCCAATCCAAACTCCTCTCCATTCCCTTTCAAAGTTCTGGATAGGTTTGTTTTTCAGTGAAAATGGTAGCTTTTCTGTCTCCACCATGTCCAGAACTTTTAATTTCCACTCTCCTGAGTCGATATCTTTCTTTCCTTTCCAATATTGTGCATATATCAACCTTGCAGCTGTTATCAAATATAACAATATCTTCTGATGACTTCTTATCTCCCTTTGTTGTCCTAACATATTTAACAAATAGAATTCCGGTATCACTTCAAAATTCATTTTACGAATTCATTGAATTTCATCATGTACCCCCTTCCAGAACTTTCTTGCCCTTCTGCAAGTCCACCACGTATGAAAAAAAGACCCAGTTTTTTCATCACACTTCCAACATTTGGCATTCCCATTTTTAGTTATTTTTGGTAATCTTTCTGAGGTCATATACCATCTATGAAGCATTTTATAAAAGTTTTCTCTTACATTTAGGTTTGGTTTTAATTTTATATCAGTTTTCCATACTTTCTCCCAAACTTCTAATTCAATCGGATGTCCCACATTCTGAGCCCATTTAACTGTTATGTCTTTAACTGCTTCTGATTCCATTTCTCTTTTCAACAATAGTTTATAAAATTTGGAGATTCTCTTCTTCTGATTTCCCTTCATCAATAGATCTAATTCATTCTCTTTTGTCTCAAATTCGTACAATTTTTGGTCCATTTTAAATCTTTCTTTTAATTGCCGCAATGGGAACCAATTTAGCTCATATCCATCAGCCTTTAATTCTTCTACTGTGCACATCTTTGGTTTATCCCCTTCCCATTTCAATATGTCTTGATATGTTAATAAATTTCCCTGTTTTGTTGGAGCAATATTGTACACTTCTTGTGGTGAGATCCATGTTGGAAGTTTTGTATAATATTTCGGCTTTATTTGTAGCCAAACCTTTAACAATGTCTTCTGGATGCAATGATTATTAAACTCTTTATTCACCACTAATCTATCATAACATAAATATTCATGCAGTCCAAATCTGTTATGTATTGCTTCCAAATCTTCCATAGTTGTTCTCTCTAGTTGAATCCAATCTTGAATCCAATCTAGACAGCATGCATAATAGTAGATTTTCAATGATGGAAGATCAGATCCTCCTCTTTCTTTTGCATCCTGAAGCGTTGAAACCTGTGAGAAGACATTTAGCAAGCGTACTGTCTCCTGTGGGCCCAGTGCTCTGAGATTATTTTCCAAAAGCGTCCAAGTCAATTTATGGATGAGCTTGAATTTGTTTTTGATCCAGATCCAGTGCTTCGTGTCCCTCCAGATGATGTTGAGCTCCAACTGCAACCTTTCTTCTTCATGTTTCATCATCTGGCTCGAGCTGCTGGGAGTTGTAGTCCAGTAATATCTACAAAGCTATAGGTTCTCCAAGTTTACTCTAGCCAATGGATTAGGTTTATTCACTCATTTCAGACTACCATCTTCACTGAAAATACTTGGAATGTTACAGCACATCCTGTTCACATAGCTCTTGTTTTGCTTTGCTGAAGAGAAGGAGATGTTCCTAATAATAGACCTTAAAAGTATTCTAAGGTACTGAAATACTCATCTAGCTCTGACATGACTCAGCCCAAATGGCTGTCCTATTTGGGCCAAGTGTCCCTTCCCAGTCTATTATCCACTTTTCCAAGTGCTGCTCTGATGAATGTTATTTTTTGGACCACAACTCCCAGAATCTCTCAGCCAGCAAGGCAACTGGGTCTGAGGAATTCTGGGAGTTGTAGTCCAAAAAAGGAATATTTCCATGCTGTTATTCAGAAGCAAGGTTGTAAACCAGGTATACTGGTACATGCCAGAAAGGAACAATGTTGGATAACAGTGGTAAGGATTTTCATATGTAACTGAATAATTGTTTTTAAAAGTTGTAACTAACAAAATATATCCCCAATTAGTTAAGCTGTACATTTTATGATACATTGTTTTTAATACAAATGCAAATAAAAAATACGAATGTACAAGGTTTAAAAATAAAACTGCATATAGCAAAGACTGTCTCAAAAAAGATTTTTATTTATTTATCAAAATATTTCTAATTCAGCCTTTGGCTCAGACAAGTGCCCTAACTTAGAATGCAAAAATAAATGAACTTTCAGAATAAATTTAAATAGCTGGCCAAATTGACAGCATAACTGTCATGAAAATCTTAGAGAGGAGAACAAACCCCACATTAAAAATCATTAAAAGCTAAATGGAAGAAAAACATCTTAATCACTCACCAGGGAGAAACAAGGGGAGGTAGTAAAACCATGGAAAGCATTTCATTCTGGTAAGGCTTTTATTGCAGGGTTTTAACTTAAATACAATTTATCATAAATGCAATAGTTATTTTTTTTCCT
This sequence comes from Cyclura pinguis, assembly GCA_030412105.1. Taxonomy (NCBI): domain Eukaryota; kingdom Metazoa; phylum Chordata; class Lepidosauria; order Squamata; family Iguanidae; genus Cyclura; species Cyclura pinguis. Next base: position 130,587,282 of record CM059599.1, read on the forward strand.
CCTTCTAACATAAATATAATTGAATTAGATTTTTTTAGCTTGTTAGCAATTAGCGGAACTCATTAACTGTACTCTAGTAACTTTCCTATATGCGCGCAGAAGGAATGCCTCTTGTCCTGTGTAATCACATGTGCTATGACACAAGCATGTTATCAAAAAGAGAGGGAGTTGCGCTTCAAAATATCAGGCAAATCTGAGAACAGATGACTAAATCAACTGAAACTCAAATGATTAAATTAGTTGTTCAGGTCACAGCTCTTTTTTCCTTTTGAATTCCCAGATCATGTGGATTGCTGCTATTGGAAACCAAATGTGAGACCTTGGTCTTATCAAGCAAGACAACTCTTATCCCTCTCAATTCGCCTGTCTGCCCATTTTACTTACCGGTAGTATCAAAGTTCACAGTGAGAACTGTAAAAAACATGTTCCTTCTTCAGTTGTCTCTGTGATATAAGGTTTGTGTAATTTCTCAAAAATCTCCTTAGCAATGCACCTTTTTTTAAAGATCAGTCTGAGAGTGACAGGATGAGCAAACAGTACACAGTAATGATGGGAAGGCCTTTGCTCGATGTTTCAGACTACAGCCCCCATAATCCTCTACTATTGGTCATGTTGGCCAATTCTGGGAGTTGAAATCCAAACTATTTGGAGGATCAAAAACCTCCTCACCCCTAATACAGTGAGTGAGGGGATAGCACAAAACAAAACCCAGTCTAATTTTTTCGTTAATAGTAGCAGTATCATTCTTACAAGCGTTTGAGTGTTGTATTCGTAGATCTAGCATTCATAGCCTTTTCAAAAATACGAGTCTCTAGGTGACAACTAATATCACTATAGCATTGTTGCTACCTTGTGATGCTAATTATTTTGCCATGCTTTTTTTATTTGAAAAATGTGTACATGCTCTCCTTCCACTTTCAGAGCTATTGAGTTTACATCCCTATTTTTTTTTAAATCTTTTTATTCAAAATTCACAATTGACACTTCAAACTACAAACACATTCAAAATTCGAATTTCAACAATTTACATCACAAATATCCTTTACAACCAATATAATTAAATAAAATATAACAAAATAAAAATACCATGATAATCTCAACAAACAAAATCATACATACCTACTTCCCTTATTCCCTTTCCTTGGACATGTTGGGTATTCCCTAAATCGTAATTTCCAACTGTAAATAAATCCTATAAATTTCCCTCCTTAAACTCCTTCTATTAATCCTTAATTCTATTTTATTCTTATTCTAATTTGTATTTCTAAACCCAGATCTTCAAATTCATCCTTACTATTTCAGTTTAACCTAAGAAGTCGCTTCTTTATCTAATATCTATATTATTCACCATCCCCTAAATTTTATTATTACTAACATACATACTATTAGTATTCATTCCTCAATACCTTTTATAGCTATGTTGCCCCACTTAGCTTTAAATGTTATAATAATTGGTTCCCAATCTTTGTAAAAATGTTCTAATGTCTTTTTATGCATAATCGTTGTCAATTTATCCATTTCTATTATGTCATAAATTTTTATTAACCAATCCTCTAACTCTGGTATATCTCCTTGTTTCCATTTGCCTGCATAAACCATTCTTGCTGCTACTATCATATGTGTTAATAACTTGGATTGCGATCTACTTTTCAATGTTTTAATTTCCTGGTATATATTCAGTAAATATATCTCAGGCTTCATTGGAAAATCTAATTGCATAATTTTTATTATATTGCTATGAATTTGTGTCCAAAATTTTTTTGCTTTAGGACAGGTCCACCATAAGTGATATAAAGTTCCTTTTAAGTTGCATTTCCAACATTCATTTTTATTTGTTTTAGTCATTTTCGCTATTTGAGCTGGTGTATAGTACCATCTATATAGAATCTTATAATAATTCTCCTTCAATGGCACACTTTTTAATATTTTATAAGGTATACGCCAAGAGCTTTCCCAACTTTCAAATTCTATAGAACGACCGAAATTCTGTGCCCATTGTATCATATATTCCTTGATGATCTCTCCCTCTAATTCTAAATTCAATATGATTTTATATACCTTTGCTATAAAATGTTCAATTCTTGGTTTCATCAATTTGTCAAAATCATTTTCTTTTGTTTGTATTCCTGTTATTTTTTGGTCCATCCTAAATTTTTCTGCCAATTGTCTTTGTAGTAGCCAATGGGTAGAAAGTCCACTTTCGATTAATTCTTCTTTACTTTTTAATGTAATTCTATCCTCTTGGCAGTTTAATATATCTTTATACGTTATCCAGTCTTTTAGTTTTGGTTTTTCTCTCCTATAGAAAGCTTCATGTGGAGATACCCATAACGGGAATTTTGGATACAATTTGTTCTTATATATCGTCCAAATTCGTAATAGAGACCTTCTAATAAAATGATTATTAAACTGTCTATTTGTTTTGACCTTCTCATACCATAAGTATGCGTGCCAACCGAAAGGTAAATCTGCCCCTTCTAATATTAGTATTCTTTCATTATCTAATCTCATCCATGTTGTTAACCATTCAATGCAACAAGCATGATATACATCCCTATTTTTAATAGCAAAAATTAAACTGATAAAATTCACAGGCTGCATTTAGAAAATCCACACATGTGTATGCTGGAGTGTACATCTAGACATTTTTAAGCATCTGGGATTATAACAGCACAACTTTTTCCCATCAACCCCACCTGGCAAGGCTAGCAGCAAAGCAGTCCTATATGTAGCTGATACAGTAGCTGTGCTATCTTTCTTGGAGGATAGGTCCGGCTTTCCTTCTGTCGTAAAGAAGTGGCAGTCTCAGGCAGCAAATTTTGGATGGCATGAAAGGGCAACAAATTATGGCTGTTTAATTTGTCACTATTATTAAATAATATATTATTTAGCTTGTTATCTCACTGCCGGGGTGGTGAGGTATTCTGTCTCATGTGCCACAATAATAGCCAGCTTTGGTACACTACATCTTGATGTAGTGGGGAGTAGGGTGTACTCTTTGGTGTTCCTCATCCAGCAGCAGTGTGTCTTGAGTTAACACTGCTTGGGAGACTTTGCGGAAGGGAAAATGATGATTTCTGTGTGTTGCTAGTTCATATTGTTGTTGTGTGCCTTTAAGTTGTTTTCGACTTATGGCAGTACTTAGGCAACACTATCGCGGGATTTTCTGGGGCTGAGAGTGCATGACTACGCCCAGGGTCATCCAGTGGCTTTCCATGGCAGAATGGGGAATCAAACCCTGGTCTCCAGGGTCATAGTCCAATGCTAAAACCACTACACCATGCTAGTTTACATTACCAGGCTGTAAATTGATACTAGCTGCTGAAAAAGTAAATAAATGGATCTGATGAGAAGCGTTTAAAACAAAAAAATAACATGTATGGTTAAGTACGAAATATAATGGAGATGAATAAGAAGCAAAGGGTTTTACTTAGTCGCTTTATGGCTGGGGAGGCGAGGTGGTATTTCCTCAAAGGAACAGTAGAGTGACCTGAAAACAGCGAGGTTGCTAAGAAAAGGAAAGCTGCGTAACAGGATATTCCACATGTTGCAGCAACTGAGGTGGGTCCGGAAGAAAGACCAAAGAAGAAACTGGTAAAAGAAGCAGTTGGATTAGGGTAGTGCCACTGATAAACAGTCAGATATTATTGACACCAATGGAGGGGCGCGTCATTGGTATTTTTATGTCTGTTGCTAGAACACCGAGGTCTTAAACTTGCAGAAAATACCACGTCTGTTTTAGACCTTGCTCCACTTGTAAGAAAAACATACAGAGCAGCTTCCTCAAATGGATAATATTACAGCAACTTTCCGTCCAGATCCTAGGAACATTTTGTTGATCCAGCACAACTGTTACTAGGAGATTATGAAATATGTCTTTGAAGACAAAGTTGGTTGTGAAAGCTCCTGCAGATGTTAACGGTAAGGAATTAAATGTTATTCCCTGTTTTATGGACCATAGAATGAGTGATGTATTTGTTAGTGGGTTTTTTTGGAAGGATTATGTGTATGAGTGACACAAAGAGAAATATACAGATGTTTACCAAAGTATAATCATCATCATAAAATAAAAGAAGTGAGAGTTCTTTAAAATAAGAGATCAGCGAACACAGTATAGTTTATTTGTATGTTTATTTACAGAGTACATGTTAAGGCAGGTCAGTTAATAACAGCTCAAGAAATATGATTTTTTTTTCTATATTGATTCTGAAATAAATGGGAAGACAGCTTATGAAGCCAGGAATAAATGTTGAGGCCACATGTTCTTCTCCCTTGCCTCCTCCTCCTCTGTGTCAACTGGAGTGAATCTCTTGGCTTATATTAAACCAAAGTTTACCCACTATATCTAAAGAAGGGAACTTTGCCTTAATGTCAGTTGATGAATTAGGAAAAGAAGCCAAGATTACATAGAACAAAACTGCATAGGTAACTATTTCAGTTTAACAATCCTTTTAAAACACTTTTTTTTTCTTTTATTCTAATTTAAGGAGTTAAAAGGGAAAGGATAGCCAGATTATATAAGCATGGGCCTCATACTTGTCAATCAATCACTGAGGAATGGTTATCAATGTCTTGCCCTTCTGTCCAGGGAAGTCCTCCGTCCATAAAAGATGGTGACTATTTCTTCTCCTTTGCAGTGTTTTCCATGTGTGTGCAAGGTGTGTAATACTAATGGCTTCCAAAGCAACAAGGGAAACAAAGCAGATAATATAGGATGCTATTGATTTCATCCAACTCTTTTTAGGGAATATAAACCCCTAAACTCTTGGGACTTATTTGTGAATAGTTATGTTCCAGATTTTTCTGTGAGACTCCTGTCCTTTGATTAGCCTCTGCCATAATACTGTTTTGGAGTCTTGGGTTTCTTGCTCTGAACATTCCTGATTACTTTTCTGTGTATGCTTTATCTTGAGATCCCTGTCCTTTGTGTCAGGATTATTCACTCTGAGCATGTTTCCTCATTAAGTTCCCTTACCCCCCCCCCTTTTTTTTTTGGCATTACTTAAAAATGTGGCGTTGGTATCTTCCTTTCCCCCAACCCATGGTCTTTGAAAATGGTTTGATATTGTTAGTTCAGAACAAAGAATTGCTGGGTGTAAATAGAAAATGCATTTCCTGTTTAAACCACTTACGTCAGGGATTCTGGATGTCTTAATCCAGTTCGGAAAAGAACAGGCCCAGCGTCATCAAGTTAGAATAATTCACTGAGAGAATCGAGTCTGTTACCCTGATATAGATATATCTTATGTGGTGAACAAAAGTACACTGACTTTGATGCAGATTTCATTAATATCTGAATAGCATGGATAGGATGAAGGTGGTAGAAATGTAAATCCTCAGCTATTTTGTTCATCCGTACAGCAATGAATAATTGCTACAGTTTTCTCCTTGCTGTGAAACAAAATGAACATTCTTCCACAGTATTCTCCTGATTTTCAAACGTCCTGAAATGTTGCAGAGGAATGATTAGGCATAGAAAAGCATGTTGGGGTTGTATGTGTAAAAACCATGTTTTGTGTGCCAAATAATTTCTCTAGAACATTTTAGGATGTTCAAATGAATTTCATAGGACTTTCTTAGGCCAGGAATACTCAGAGATGATTTTGCCAGTTCCTTCCTCTGAGCTGTAGTTTACAGCACCTGGTATTCGTTGGCAGTCTCCCATCCAAGTACTAACTAGGTCTGACCCTATTTAGCGTCGAAGATCAGACAAGATCTAGTGCTCGGGACAAAACTGTGCAAGATTCTACCTGGTCTGTAATTCTTCCCAAGGGGATTTCCTGACAGTCAGGGCCTTGTTTTTTGACCTGGGAATGAATAACAATGAGTATTCTTTTTGCCATGTGTGTGTGAGTGAGTGTGTGTGTGAGAGAGAGAAGGAGGGAGAGGGAGCAATAGATCATATGTTTCAGATGTTATAAGGTTCCAGGTTTGGTGCCTTACTCCCTGTGTGACAAAGAGCAACAGGACTGGGGAAGATTCATGCTTGTAAAACTCCTGTCTGTCAGCAGATGATTGTTCTGGAGTTGGTGGGTTAATGATTTAACATAATGTGGCAGCTTTGTTGCGCTTGTCAATGCACAAGTTACCGGATCGAGAATTTTTTAAAAAATTTGTCCAGAGGCCTGTAGATTTACTGCTTCCTGTTGTATTAGCGTTAGAGTGTATATCACACTATTTGTTTATGTCAGCAGAAGAATGTAAAGCTTAGATTGCCTGCCAGAGATATTTTTCAGAAAGTAATATTTGTACACCAAGCCAGTACACTTTCTTTCCATACTGTCTATATTGTTTTCACAGTTCTGTCTACACAATCTAGATTGCTGCTTGATACTTTGTGTGTTAATGTTGAAATTAGAATAAAAAGCAATCATGCAAAATGTTTCAGGAGGAGCTTTCCATCCTAGTAGGGATGTTACAGTTCAGTTACCCAGCCTACTAGATGTGCTTTTCTACAGGATACTGTAAAGCAGGGATGGAGATTGTGTGGCCCTAAAGATGGTGGTGGACTGCAACTCACAGCAGCCCTAGGTGGCTTTTTCAAAGGTGAGGAATACTGGGAGCTGCAGTCCAACGTATCCAGAGGATCAGACAATTCCCACTGCTGCTCTAGAGCCTGGAAAGGTTACTTTCAAAATAAAAATGCGGATCACCTTCACCGCTATAGCCTATAGGCAATGTTTGGTGGGAAAAACTGGAAGATTAAAAGAACTTCAGTATTGGCCACTGGTAAAGATGGTTCTTTTGAAGTATGTCTTGCCTTTGCTTTATTGAAGACTCGTATGAACTATGCATTTGTTAAATACAGATTACTGATTTTTTGGTATATCCACTGCAAATGTCTCTGTTGCAATTTGAAGATCAGCAGATGGTTTGATGGCTTCCATGTCAAGGGGTTGGTGAATCTGCTCTGGGTTTTAGTCCATATTTAAAGGAATTATCCAAGGCGTTGACCCCATTTGGGGGTTTGAAATATTGACTAGAGCCTGAAGCAGGTGGCTTTTTAAGATGTTTCCCATTTTGTATGGGATTATTTATGATTGCTTGAAGATATAGGTGGTTTTTTTTAATTGCTTGTGTCTTAGCTTATGTCAAAATGAGTTAGTGGTCTCGACCTCATGGTATGTTGGACTTTGAACCTTGGTTCAGTTTGCGGAGGGAAAAAACACCAGGGCAGGCTTGAGGGTGGCTATAGGGATTTGTGTGAAGGATGCTGTTAATCCTTTATGATGTGTGTCTCTTTTCTTTTTAGCCCCAATATGCTGCTCTGCTCGTCTTGGTTTAGCAATCTGGGCCTTCTTTGGCTTCTTTCTCTTATATGCGCTCCGTGTGAATTTAAGTGTCGCCCTAGTGGACATGGTGGAACCAAATGCAAGCTTATTCAAAAACACAACTTCGATGTGCCCAGAGCATTCAGCAGTCCCTGTTGCTCCTCGTAACACAACGGTAACTTCTACCAGATTTCTTTTCTAAAAATGAGCTACCGCTGTTATTATTATTATTATTGGAATAAATAAGTAAATCAGCACCATCTTGCAAAGGGTGTTGATAGAAAGCCTGAAGGGAAACGAGAGGGAGACTCCCAGGACAGAGTTCATTCAATTATTCTGTTCTCTCAATGATCTTGTTCCATTCTCACTATACTCATCACAAGTCAGCTTTTTTGTAATGGCGTTGGGCAACTGTGACCCTCCAGATGTGTTCAAACTACAACTCCCATGGTTCTTCAACTTTGGCTCTGCTGACTCAAACTGGTGGCATTTGTAGGCCAAAACCATCTGGAGGGCCACAGTTGTGCAACCCTACTTTAGGAGACAATTGTGAGAAGAAAGAATAGATGAGGAGTGGGATGGTTCAGTTAGAAGACCCTTTTCCCTCTGAAGCTGATATTTCTGGGCTGATATACTGATATCTTAGTGAATATTTTAAAGTATACTGATTTGTTATCCCTATATTATGCACATTCCCCTGAGAATAAAATCTATTGAAGGCAATAGGAAAAAGGGAAATTATTCATTAGATCATAGGCTGTGGGAATATTCCTTTCACATTCTTTCACATATCTCTGTTTCCAAATAGCCCTTAACTTTCTGCCTACCCCTGAAATACTGCTCACATGGCGTTCCTTTTTTACCAGCATTAAGAAACTGGAACTTCCTGTCTTCTTAATTCCTGTAGGAGTGAGATTGTTAAAGAACGTTATATTCGTCCCACATGAAATCCTTTTTAGTTTTTGTTTCCTCATTTTTTTGGTTAATTGGCTGCTTATCTTCTTTCTTTTTTAATCTCTTTATCTCCTTCTATTATATAAACTCATTGCCATGAAACATACTCGTTAGAAAGCTGGTCTGGACATAGACACCTGGAAAGTGCAATAGCTATCCACCCTGCACTATCTCATGTTGGGGATATTGCTGTCTGGAAGGCAAAAGAAAAATATCCTATGGGACAAATGAAACTTACTGATGCTTAGAAAAGAAAAGGGAGTTGTTTTGCCATGTGCATATAGATCACATGTGTCAGTCCAATCCGAATCTAGCCCACTAGGCCATTTCATATGGCCCTTGCACCTCTCCTGCAACTGTGGTACTCCTTCCGCCTGGTAAGCCTGATCCTCACATTGTGGGCCCCCAGCTGCTGGCACTCTGTAGAGGGGCCCAGCAGGCAGCGCTCACAATCTACTTCTGACTGCTCCTCTGTCCAAGTCTCACTGTCAGAGTGTTGCTGCAGGTTACCATGCCAATGCTCCATGTGGCTTGTGAGAATTGGACAGAAGAGCAATCAGAAGTAGAAGTAGATTGCGAGTGTTGACTGCTGGGCCCCTCTTCAGAATACCAGCAGCCGGGGGCCTGCAATGTGGGGATCAGGCTCACCAGGTACAGAGAGAGGCAAGGGGGCAGAAAGAGGCACAGAGAAGGTCTGGGGGGCTGTGAAAGAAGCACAGAGAGGTCCTCAACTGGGACCAAAAAGTTAAACAAAGTTAATGTAATAAACAGTGCTTGGTAGATAATATTTGTCTGATGATTAAAAAAAAATAACTTTTGTTTTCAAAACTCATTTTTTAATAAATTGTACAATAGTTGTACACTTGAATATCTGCTTGCTATTATTTTTCCTAGACTTCTAGTTTCAGAGCTAGTTATTACTAAAACCAGTAATAATCAAATGCAGAGGCAGTTATTTAACATGATAAAGGAGTGGATACGTTTATATAGTCTTACGGATACAACCAGCCTTTTGAGGGCAACCATAATGCTGATGCAGCCCAAGATGAAATTGAGTTTGACGCCCCTGATATAGATGACTACTGCAGCCTGTCCTCTTAGTAGCATAACCACTATTGCAGCTTTTCCCAACCTAGGGCCCTCCACCAGTTGTATTGGGCTGTAGCTTTCATCACATAGCAGCAAGCTATGCTTCCCTGTTAGTTCACCAGGTTGAGAAAGACACTAGTAGGGAATGATGATTGTTGTGGGTTTATGGGAAACCCTAGTCCAAAACATCTGCAGGGCATCAAGTTGGGAAAAACTGCTCTGCTGTAAGTAAGCCTAAGTACATACAGCTGAAATAAATGCTTACTCTTCCCCGTCAACCCTTACCCTGATCTCACTTCTTTTTCTGTTGCCTCCTCTCTGCCGCATTTTAATTTGTAAACTTGATTGCCCTCCAACAAAATCCCATCAATCCCAATCAGCACAGCCAAATGTGGCATGTGTGTATGAATAAATAGTGTTTTATAACATAAAGAAGTGGGGGGGAGGGAAGGAGGAAAAAAGCTAGAAAGGGTGGAAATGGAGGGGCAATTGCAAAACAGGATATGAGTTAGCTAGGCATATCCATTAATATAGCTGACCATGTGTCCCAGAATGCATTTACTTGGAGCTGATAACAGTAAAATACCCATTCATGCATGGCTACAGCAGAGTTTCTGACTAATGATTGATGGATGGTGAATATATTTCTCTCCATCCTTGGAGTATGAGTCTTCTAACAACAGTAGAATCCCAAGATATCTGTTCATGCTATTAGAAATCATGTGGCACTCCAGATGTTTCCGGACTGCAGTTCCCATCAGCCGTAGCCTGCATAGCCAATATTGAGACATGTTGGGAGTTCCAGTTGAACAACATCTGGAGGACCATATAATTCTTACCTCTATTCTATATGGAATAGCCTCCTTTGGACTGTACTACCAGAATGTAAATATGGTAGATTTTAATAGTTTTTCAAATGTGTTGTATAGCCAACAGATTTTAAAGTTTGCAAGGTATGGGGAAAGAACAGAAGACTTTCAAAACAACTTATGTGTTCTTTAATGTTTATTTTTTTAAATACTGATACTATGGTCTGCTCAAGGCAGGAGTGAGCAAAATGTGCCTGTGAGCCTCACATACCACCTGGCTGTTTCTGTGACCCCAGGGACAAAAAAATAAAAATTGTCTCCAAACACCGTCCCCATACCCTCTAGGGGATGTGGGGACATTTTCACCACATTTTTGGCTTGGGCCCAGGAGAGGCCTTTTCTATAATGGGAAACTTTTTGTCACTTCCTATTGCTAAAATACCTCTTCTGGGCTTAAAATGGCCCAGATGGGGTCAAAAACTAGGGAAAATGCCCCCATACCCTCTAGAGGGCCTTTAGGGGGGGAAATTTTGCAAGGGTACAATCTTCCAAGTTCTCCTGAGGGTCTAATGCAGCCCTCTAGCCTCCACAGTTGCCTACCCCTAGCTTTGTCCAGGAGGTAGATTTGCAAACAGTGAAAACAATTAATAGGATAAGAATGGTTGCAAATTAGGGAATGTATATTCCAGTGCAATTTCCAAAAAGAATAGATTTGATATTGGGAGAGCTCTTCCCATACGTCTCATAAAACTGAGCACATCGCTACGTACTCTCATAATATGTGGCTGGAAAAGATAAGTTGTCATCTGTTCTGTAAATGAGAATAAATTCCACAGATCGTTGTGCATAGTTAGTGAGTGTGAGTGTGCAGTCGTTTGTTCTTTTTTTCTTACAATCCAGAAAATTAAAATGAGCCTTGTGTGCCCTTTTATCTCTGTTTCAGGGGAAAAAGTATGCTTGGGATGCCGATACACAAGGCTGGATCCTTGGTTCCTTCTTCTACGGCTACATCATTACGCAGATTCCTGGCGGGTATCTTGCACGCCGGCTTGGGGGGAAGCTGCTGCTGGGCTTTGGTATCCTCAGCACTGCTGTTTTCACTTTGTTCACACCTTTAGCAGCAGATCTAGGAGTTGGATTCTTCATAGCAGTCAGAGCTTTTGAAGGCCTGGGTGAGGTAATCTCTTCTTTTTCCTTTAATGTTGTCAAATGCATTAGGAAGATAGAGAGATGATACAAGCTCGGTAGCTGATCAACCACTCTGTCACTGCTTTCCTCACTCAGGAGCCCGGTGCTGCCACTTCAGTCTCCTGCTGTAGTTATTTTTATTTATGTAGTGTGTTTTACATCCCACTTTTCTTCATTTATGGAGCTTAAGTTGGAATCCATTGAGGCCCTTTCACACAACATGTGAAAGATGTAGATGAAGGGAATGCTGTGGATGTAACATATCTCGATTTCAGTAAGGCCTTTGGCAAAGTTCCCCAGGACATTCTTGCAAAGAAGCTAGTAAAATGTGGGCCGGACAGGGCTACTGTCAGGTGGATCTGTAACTGCTTGACTGACCGTTCCCAAAGGGTGCTCACCAATGGCTGCTTTTCATCCCGGAGGGAAGTGACTAGCGGGGTGCCACAGGGTTCTGTCCTGGGCCCAGTGCTCTTCAATGTCTTCATCAATGACTTGGATGAAGGAATAGAGGGCATGCTCATCAAATTTGCAGATGACACCAAACTGGGAGGGGTTGCTAATACGCCAGAGGACAGGATCAAAATTCAAAATGACCTGGATAGATTGGAGAGCTGGGCCAAGGCTAACAAAATGAAATTCAACAGAGAGAAGTGTAAGGTCCTACACTTAGGTAGAAAAAATGGAATACAGAAATATAGGATGGGGGACACGTGGCTGGATGGCAGTACGTGTGAAAGGGATCTAGGAGTCTTAATAGACCACAAGTTGAACATGAGTCAGCAGTGCGATGCGGCAGCCAAGAAAGCCAATGCGATTCTCGGCTGCATCAATAGGAGTATGGTGTCCAGATCGAGGGAGGTACTGGTACCACTCTACTCTACTTTGGTTAGACCTCATCTTGAATACTGTGTCCAGTTCTGGGCACCCCAATTCAAGTAGGACATGGTCAAGCTGGAGCAGGTCCAGAGGAGGGCGACCAAAATGGTGAAGGGCCTGGAAGCCAAGCCCTATGAGGATAGACTTAGAGAGCTGGGTATGTTCAGTCTGCAGAAGAGAAGATTATGAGGGGACATGATAGCTATGTTTAACTATTTGAAGGGATGCCATGTAGAGGAGGGAGAGAGCTTGTTTTCTGCCGCTCCAGAGACCAGGACAAGGAGCAATGGATTCAAGCTGCAGGAAAGGAGATTCCACCTGAACCTCAGGAAGAACTTCCTGACAGTCAGGGCTGTCCGGCAGTGGAATAGGCTGCCTCGGAGTGTGGTGGAGTCTCCTTCCTTGGAGGTTTTTAAGCAGAGGCTGGATGGCCATCTGTCGGGAGTGCTTTGAGGGTGTTCCTGCATGGCAGGGGGTTGGACTGGATGGCCCCTGGGGTCTCTTCCAACTCTACATTTCTATGATTCTATGAACACAGTGGTAGCACTGTATTCCTTAATTGCCATGGCAACATCCAGTGGAATCCTGGGATTGGCAGTTTAGGGAGGGTCAGTTGGAATTCTCAGCTAGAGAACTCTTCCGGTGCCTCTGACCAGACTACAGATCCCAGGATTCTGTGCAATGTTGCCATGGCAGTTCGTGGAAGGAACATGGTGCTGTAATGTAGTATGAATGGGCTCTGTGTCCCCACCTGCTTTGTTCAGCACAGTTAAATGGGCTTTGATCTGGAAAGTAACAGTTGCGTGGTCCCTTTTTCTACTACCGCCTTGAAAATGAGACTAATACTTTTGTATGTTATTTTTGTTAGAGAAAGCATATTGTAAAGGCAGCAAAGAAGCACTGTCATTAGAAGTGGTGCTTGAATAGCTATGTAAAGGTTGTGCTAGTCCTGCATGTGCAGCTTAAGGAGAATGAAGGAAGTGGGCAGCAGGTTGAAAGTGCTGGCAGCTATTGAGCTGTCAGAGTCACGAAATACTTCCTCTGCGTGGTCGCAGCCTAGCTCTGTGTATCCTGAGGGGAGGAAGGACAAATAAAAATTTCCAGGGCAATCTAAATTCTGCTCCATGAAGAGATGAGTCCTGGAGCCTGTATAAATTATTTTTAAAAAACAGATTTGCTTAATTTATTAACTCATACAATTTATTCTGTAGTGTGGGTATTTGCCCCCCTATTTCTGCTAGTCATAGTAGAATGGTATGTCTAGGTAGAAGCAAACAGCTACTCAGGGCACTAAAGGCCTGTCCCCAACTACTGAAAATCATTTTCAGACCTGCCCACCCTCAAGAAAATGCAGCAGGGATTGCCTACACATTACAAATATGTATTCAAAAAAATTAGAATGATAATAAGTATAACTGCTGCTCCTCCTTCTTACGCCAACTGAATTACACATCCAGTACCACATTTGGTGAATCTGCAGATTCTCAGTATGCATCTAGTCTTGCCCATAGCTCCCAGAGTTTAATGTGGTGCTTTCAGACAGCATTCATTGCTTTTCAGAATTTACCTCCTTTAAAATGGCTCAGAGTTTACTAAAACACAGTACAATAAACCATAAAATCACAGTGTAAAATGCAACGTGTCTTAACGATAAAATAGCAAGAGCACCTATCAACAGTCTCAGTGAATAAAACATCCCAACTGGGGAAAAAAATTTATAGAACTTACTTAAAACCAGTAGAAGGGGCCTAAATTTATCTTCTTGAGATGGGGCCCATGCTTAATTACTACCATCAGATGATACGTTGTTTTTTTATTATTGTAAAATTGTTTTAAAGTTTCTTTATGTTCATCTTAACACTATATTATATCTGCATTTTAAAGTAAACTAGTTAGATTATTTATTGCCATCAAGTGTTTTATATGTGCTATAAATAAAGGAAAGAATCCCAGCGTACTCTGTCCCAAATACTCATCAGCATAATAACTCGTGCTGAGGAAGCTCAGCCTTTGAGAATGATCACAAGGCTCAGGCGGGTTGACCTGAGTGCAAGTGATCTTTTAAGGTAAGCTGCTCCCCTTTTATTTATGATTCTAAAGACCTTTGCAGTCTTTAGCTGAGACTGGACATCCTTTAAAGATTGTTCTTGACTGTTTTTATGTAAAATTCAGATATATGTTGTTAGGTTTAATGTTTTATTCCGTGGTTGCAATTTGTTTTTAAATTTGCTTTTTGATGGCGAAGAGATTATTTTCCTGCCACACTGCCTGATCTTCTTGGCAAATTGGCATTGAACAATCCAAACTGAAGAAATTCATGTCACCATATTTTTGTTGCTGTTTCTTGGCTGAAACCAAAAGTTCAGCATAATTGTTATGTCCACAAAGCATATTCAGCTGAAGAATTGAGGCAGGCAAGAAATTAGTTCAGCTTAATTGCCCATGAGCTATGCCCACTTGTTGAGAAAATTGCTTCATAGTAATGCAACCCATGCTTTCTCAGGCTTTATGGAAGTAAAAATGTTGACCTTAACAAATAAAAGTTCATTTGCTCTTAAAATATATACTGTACTATAAACAAACATTTTTCCCAGGGCGTCACCTTTCCTGCCATGCACGCAATGTGGTCCTCTTGGTCTCCTCCATTGGAACGCAGCAAACTTCTTAGTATTTCATATGCAGGTAAGACACTGTAAACATTTCTACATTCAGCCAGTGACAACGCAGCCCTAACCTTGCTTGTCAGTGGTAAAAGGACTGGGAAGAGGTCATAGGACTATACTTCATCTCTTCCCACATCTTGATTCTGTTGCTGCCTATAACTATGGTCCATTTTTAATGTATTCATAGCCTTTGATTGCCGTTATCCCTAATTCTTAACCCATATTTGAAATCTTTGACTACAAAGATATGTATTAACAACATTTTTTAAAAAACAACTTTTAATTTCTAGGTGCACAGCTAGGAACAGTTGTGTCTCTTCCATTGTCTGGCTTGATCTGTTTTTATATGGACTGGGTTTATGTATTCTACATATTTGGTAAGTGTTTGCATTGTAAATACAATTCTGTTAAGCAAAGCTTTTTGTATGTGCTTGTAGAGCGCTTCGTAGCTGGTTAATACAGATCTGCTGAAAATACTTGAATAGCTGTTGTGTGTCCACCTAAGAGCTATTGATTTGGTGACATTTTCCTCTCCAACTAATATATATGCATGCTGCTCTAGAAGTAAAAGCAAAAGAAACCATCTTGTCCCATGAGTAGAACCAAAATCTGCAGCTGGGTCACAACTTTATTAGGTCACAACAAAATACAACAAAATTGCCAAGATTGATGAGCATTTCTAGGAGATCAAAAAAACTTGCATACTTTTCTTGCATTATGCTTGATTCTCAACATGATTGACAAAGATTTTCCACTGACAGAATTCCTGCCAGTGAAGGGGTTTCATAATTTTTTTTCAACAGCTCTGTTCTTTCCTTTTAATCTTTTTTAAAAAAACATCTTGCTCATATAATTTTCTTATATGTTCCTGCCTGTTGTCATTGTATTTTTCTCTACTGATGCTGACATATTTATAAGTGTACACTGGAAGCGAATGCTTGATCTGTGCAAACAAAACTTATTTGGACGATGGTTTTCATACATGGGTACACTCTGATAGGATCCTGCAAATATGTACCCGCAGAAATCAGATGTGTTTTAACCCAGCCCTTCCCCATGCTGGTGCCATCCAGATATTTTAGACTACACTTGCCATCAGCCCCAGCCAGCATAACCAATGGATAGAGATGATGGCAGTGCAACATAAAACTTCTGGCTGGTATCAGGTCGGAGAGCACTAATTAAATCTTTATGGAAAGTGGTTGGATGCAGCATATATCTTGGATCTCCATATCCCTCTGATTCGAAAGTGTTATGTTTGTAGTAAGCCTAGATGTGGTCTGTTTATCAGTGCCTTTCAATGTTAATAGTGTCATACCTAATCTTTCTTTCAGTTTAACCACAAGCACTTTCCCCCTTTCACTTTTAAGGTGCTCTTGGTGTGCTGTGGTTCCTCTTCTGGATGTTGCTGGTTAGTGATACACCAGAAACTCACAAGAGGATTTCTCATGCAGAAAAAGAATACATTCTCTCTTCCCTTACAGATCAGGTGTGTAAAGACTTTTTTTTCCTGCCGTTGTGATAACAATTACTATTATACTATTATACCTCGATGATAATATTAAAAGGACAAGGAAAATGGTTGTGAAAAAAGCCTACATTTTTTTCTGTTTAAAAATTATATTCAGGTGAGAAGAAGGATAAGAGGAAAGAGAATAGCAGACAGATGAATCTCTAAACAGCAGAGCTTGAAAATTTAATATTGTTTGAAGTGATTCATTATGTAACTCTTTACAAACTACTCCAAAACAATTTGTTCCCGTTAACATTATAGAGTGGTGATGATGGTGATTTTAACAACTTGTTCTGTCACTCTTTTACTTGTTACTTGTTTCATTTTTTTAAAAAAAAGAAGAAGGATAAGAGAATAGCCTAAAACATGAAAAGTTTCAATTAAAAATTGAAGATTTTCTCCATAACTTTTAAAAGTATGTAGAAAATATTACTTGTTACAGTAAAAAAAAAAAAAGAATTACAGTAGGACCCTCATATCTGCAGATTCATGATCCGCGGATTCAGTTATCCGCAGTTGGCCGGAGGCGGGCAGGAGGAGGTGGCAAGGAGCGCGATTCCATGCTCCCTGCTGTTTTCCCACTGGCTGCTGCCACGATTGGGGCCGGCAGCTGGAGGTGGGAAAACAGCAGGAATTGCGCTCCTCACTGTTTTCCCACCTTCAGACGCCTGCCCTGGGCTCGATCACGGCGGCGGCTGGTAGGAAAACAGCAGGGATTGCAGGATCGCACTCCTCGCTGTTTTCACACCTCCTGCCTCTGGCCCTGGGCCCAATTGCAGTGGCAGCCAGTGGGAAGACAGCAGGGATTGCGGAATCACGCTCCTCACTGTTTTCCCACCTCCTATCTCCGGCCCCAGGCCCGATCACAGCAGCAGCCCGCAGGAAAACAGCGGGGAGCATGGGATCCCACGCTCCCCATTGTTTTCCTGCCAGCCGCCGCCTCAGTCAAGCCCAGGCCAGGCGGCAGGGCAGGGTTTTCAGTACTATCCGCAGATTTCAGTATCCATGGATACAGAGGTCCTACTATAGCATCTTCATTGCTTTTGAAATATAGCTAACCATTATCCCTAGGTAATTTACTACATATAACCGCATTAATTATAACTCATGGCATCCAAGTTCTGCTAAAAGGCCACAATTCTAGCAGGTATTTTCCTTATTCCTGTAACATAACCATACCCATCATGAGAAATCATGATTAAAGATAGGCAGAATCTGAATGCAAGAGATTAGGATCTTGAGGTGGAGCTTGGTACAGTGGCATGTTCTTGGTCCCTTAACCCTGAACAAGGAATCTACTTATTTGTTTGCACTGCCCTTTCATAGTGCAGAATAACAAGAACATGCTCTTCAAAAATTAGCTTCTTCAAGGTTTTAAGAAACAGTAGCCAAACATTTCGGAATATCTTTGTGGATTTCATCCTCTCTCTTTAGCTTTCTAGCCAGAAATCTGTGCCTTGGAAAGCCATGTTGACATCCCTTCCACTCTGGGCTATTGTTGTAGCACACTTTTCTTATAACTGGACTTTCTACACCCTCCTTACCTTACTGCCTACCTACATGAAAGAAGTGCTGAGATTTGATGTGCAGGAGGTAAGGTGCTCTTTATCTGTTAATTTTACAATTTTTAGTTTTCATCCTCAAGTGGCCAAGAGGAAACACCTGAGTTTCAAAAACTATTATAGAGATAATAACCCAGCATCATTCACATAATGTCCTAGATAAGTGGGAATTTGATCCCAAATTTCTGGCCAGTGGCTGATGCACTCATCAACTTTATTCCTCAGTGGGGTTCAGTATTATTTCTGGAAGTGCAGCTCATAATTCACTGACTGGTTTTTAATTCTGAAATTGTACAATATGTCTACACTATCAAAGCATATGGAAATGTCTCTCCCCTGCCTTTTAACATAGTCACTCTTTGTGGATTTTGAAAGTAATAGTTAAAATGTGTTGAGATTGTAAAAAGTGTAGCTAGTGAAAGAGCAGTTGTTGTTGAAATTGAAACATGTGTTAAAAACAGCCCAGCTGAACTCTCTTACCTTGGCCATTTCCGCACTAGACTGTTATAGTGCTATTATTCCACTTTCAACATCCTGTGGAATTTGGAGTTTGTAGTTTACTGAGGTCAAAGAGCTTTTGGGCTGAGAATTCTAAATGCCCCAAGGATTCCATAGGATGTTGAAAGTAGAATAATAGTGTTATAACAGTGTAGTGCAGAAATGGCCCTTGTTTATTCATTCTTTCCAAAGGGAAATGGCTGGAACCTACTGAGGAGTCTTCCTTATGCTGACTGGGAAGAATTCTCTTGCAGTGCAATCTATACTTCACTTCCTAAGTTTTTGCCACAGAATAATTATTCCAGGGAAGTGCTGTCTCCTTAATTTATTCTTTTTGTTTGTTTGGTTGTTCTATGTATTATATTATCATATGAGCTCACTTGTACCAAATGAGTGTGCCCGAGGCTATTTTGTTTCCAGGAGGAAGAAAGACCTGGAATGCTTTCATTCTGTGTAGTTACAGCTCTGTGATACTGCTTTTAACTGCCATGGCAAGTTCCTATGGTAACCCAAGAGTTGCAGATTAGGAAGCAAAGCGACATGTGAGCATCTCGGCCAGAGAACCCCTCGAGTGCCTCACCAGACTACAAACCCCAGGATTCCATAGGATGCTGCAACCATGGCAGTTAGGTGGAATAATAGTGTTATAACTGTGTGGTGTGCTAGGTCTCCAGGTGTCTCCTTTGGTCCTTCTTTCTTTTTCTCCTGGAACATTGTGGTGCTGCTCTTTGCAGGCCCAGAAAGAATGGCTGAAGAACTTGGGATGAGTGAGTAGTCTTTTGCTTAAAGTGTCACACTGGGCTGTTCTGTCATTAGATATGTCTGACGATTGGGAGGGGCCTCGTTAAAAGGAGGAGGCTGGCTTTTTCTCAGTGAGTCTGCTGATGAGTAAGCTTTTCCCTTCAGGATATGTGTAGGCAAACACTGTGCAGAACATTAGTTCAACTGCCTTGTAGTGACTTTCATCACTGATGGATTTACTCATGACTACTAACCCTATTATGTGCAATTTGCTAGAAGCCATGATCATGGAGGTGATTTCCAGCAATCCTCATGCCCTGTCTGATATTCATTTGTTTCCTCCATAAGGTCCCTTTCACGCTATATAAATATAGCTCGAGGGCTCCACTTTAACTGCTATGGTTGCGTACTATAGACTCTTGGGATTTGCAGGTTAGGGAAGACCATTTAGACTTCATAGCCAGAGAGCTCTAGTACCTCATCATCAGACTATGTATGACAGGTGTTATAGGGCTATAGGTGGTGCTATAATTGATAGTGTGAAAGAGCCCCAGGTCATGTACCTATATGGAGAAGTTTCAGTGATATGTGTTCATAAGTGTCTTGTTTCCATGATACTGCTCGTACTTGGCTTCTTTGGGAGTAGAGTTGTTCTTGATTGATTGAATACACACGCTTTGGTTTCCTTTCCCACATTCCATCCATTGTGTTATATCACATCAATGTATTGTCTGTAGTCATAGACCATTATCAGGAAGACAAAGTGCAAAAAAAAAATTTGCGAATAGAATATGTTATCCCCAAAGCTACCATACTCTTGTCTCAAAGCTTTTCATAGGGAGTCTCCTAAAATCCAAAGGAGTCTTAAAATCATCTAAGCCAAGGGTAAGCAAAGTGTGGCCTTCCACCCCACATTACTCTTCCTCTAGTCTTTTTTTCTCCTGGTCAAAGGAAAGGGTGAGTTACCTTTCCTGGAGTCTCCAGAAACAGCAGTTCACAAGTAAAATACATTTCACATGCACACACACACAGACACACACGTATACACATACTGTTCAGTATCAAACATTACTCGTTTTCAAAACCAGAAGTAGATTTTGAGCCATTTTGAGTTTTGTTTTACTTTTTCTTCTGGGCAGTTTGGCAATTTGCTTGGCCCCCAGAGGACCTCAGTGTAGAAACAGCCTACCACAGTTGTCTGCCCCTGATCTAAGCTGAGAAGTATAGTTCAACAGATGGTGTTAGTGTTCATTCCAACCCCAAGCTGTTGTTCAAATGTCATACCTCTAGTGATGGGTCGAAAGCCACCGTGGTTGTATCAGGTATTGGCTCTCATAACTTAGAATGTATTTTCATTGTAGTTTACTTTAGCTTGGTTTCTACCAATTTGTTTTGTTTTGTACTGATATGCCAGTTTCCCTTTTTGTCACTTATGTTTACTGATCATCTGACAGTACAACCAGTATGTGTTACTGCAGCAGTACAAAGGCAAATAACTGTTCCCATCCCATCCTAACTCTTTTCCTTCTTTATTTTTCTTTTTCCTTGCAGAATGGATTTTTATCTGCGCTCCCTTATTTTGGCTGTTGGGTTTGTATAATTCTATCTGGTCAGTTTGCAGATCATTTACGGGAAAAGCGAAATATGTCTACTGTATGTGTGCGCAAAACATTTACTCTGATAGGTAAGGGAAGAAAATTCTTGTTTTTAACTTAGACTGCCATTCCATGAGAACACAGATGGTTTTTATTCTTACTTGTATAGTGCCATTAACCACTTTGGACATGTTTGCTATTTGCAGTAATTCAGCATTAAAACTGATGTCCCTTCCCTATATTAAATTATGCTTGCTTGTTTGTTTGTTTGCTTTTAACTTGTTGTTTTTAATGTGGTTGTATATTTTAAACTTATGCTTTTTTTAATTCCCAAGATCTTTGGTTTGCCAAGTTCCTTCATTTATATACATCTATAGTTATTATTCTCAAGAGCATCAAGATGGTATTATTCTCACAAACAATAACACTCACACATCAGATGCTACTCCCCAGCCAAATGGGACTTGATAACCCCCATGATTTTTCTGCTTGTCTGGAACTGTAAAAACATGAAGCTGTCAAACAGTGTCAGTGTATAGCTGTGTTTTTATGTAACTTGGCAGGTCATATGTCCTCTAGATCTGAACTAGATACATGGTGTTGACAAGAATAAATGTGAGCCTTTCTATCAGAGCTAGAAATACTTGCCTTTGGGGCTACAATTCCCAGAATTCCACAGCTAATATAGATTCTGAAAGTTGTAATCAAAAATAACTTTCCTTGGTTGGGCCCCCTTCTTAGGCAAAAGGTACTTAGGTACTCCCAGAATGTTGTGCTGATGTATACAGATGAGATTCCATCTATTGTGTATTTTTATGGTTTCCAAGAATAAGCACACATCCTTTCATTTGGGTTTTTGAAAAAGAAAAGGTGAGATTCTTAGGAATGATTTTGCCCAAGATGGACAACTTTGGCTAACATTTTCTCTATTAAAACTCAGTGCCAGAATATGGAGGAACTAAGTTAAATTTGTGGCCTGTATGTGATCCACCATGGCCCCTAGTTCATCCCTGACTCCCCCAAATTAAAGTAAAAAATGGTTATTCAACCTCCTAAGCCTCCTGGGGGTGCACAATTAGCTATTTAAAGGGTATTTTGTTCTATCCCAAACCTTCTTTAGACCCAGTTCTTTCCCCATAGCCTTTGAACACAAACACAGTTGGTCATTTTTAACATCTCCAATACTTTATTTTCATAAAAACTTGACCCAAACTACAGACAATTTAATTAAAAAAATAAAAGCAGTTCTTCCCTTACCACTCCACCTTTCTACACAACTGCTCTTTTGCAGCTTTATCATAATGTAAATAGTCTTGATCTGAATGAGACATGTTTGGCATTTCTTGTATTTTGATTACTTCTATTACCCAGTTTTTTTAAAAAAATGAACAGGTGTGCTGTTTTTAATTATCATCTAATGTACCAGCAGCTTGGATTCTGCCATAAATAAAGCCACACAAGCATGAGTCCCTGACTTTTATGCTATATCATATTTTCTACACTAGGTGGCGGTTGAGTGTAGTAGTGTAGAACTCAACTTGGAATGTTTAAAACAGAATGTTATCCTAGCGAAGCAGGAACAAGGATAACCAGTCTAAAACAAGGCATCACAAAGAGCATGGAAACTATCATAAATATTAGTTATCTTGACTGAACTATGATACCTTATGGTTGCAGTCCATTAAAATTCCATTAGTATAAATCTTTGTGGGTTTTTTTTCAAAGTTATGTAGAATACCATTTACTTTTCTTTCACTGAGGCTGCAGTCCTGCTCACATTTAATTGGGAACAAATCCTGCTGATCGTGCTGCACATTTCACGATGGCTTCATAGCACAAAGCCAATACAGTGATGCATGATTTTAAAAAAAATCCATAAAAGATTACTATCATCTTGCAGTAAATTCGATCTTGTTACATCCATATATTAAATGCCAACCTTTTAAGCTTGGAGACCAATTAACCAGAGGAGGTAGTTCTACACAAAATGGAGTGGGAGCAGTGATGTGCTGAAAAACTTAGTTAATCAGATTCTGTTTCCCATGAGTCCCACATGTCTTGCAATGACCCTTTGGTAACTCATATGAATGTATGAAGCTGTCTTATATTTTGTCAGGTTTGTCTAGGCCAATATCCAGATACTGGCCATTCTGTATTCCTGTTATTCAGATTAATTAAATAAAAAAACTATTTTTTTCCCCCACTGGAGATGCCAGGAACCATATGCAGTGTGTATGATCCGGCACTGAGCTATGTTACCTCATATTAGAGCTTGGAGGAGTTAAATTTTTTTATGACATTTCCTTAAATCCCCAGGTGAGAAAGTTAAAGTCCAAAAAAAAAAATAGTTTTCCAAAATTCTAGCAGTCCTTGTTTCAACATGAACTCCTCTACCAACCTTTTCCCTACCTGGTATTCTCCTAGTGTATTGCAATACAACTCTCATCACCCCCTCCAGCATGACCAGTGGCTAGTTCTGCATGATGGAAGTCATAACACAATACATCAGGAAAGTGGAAGGCACCAGGTTGGAGGTCTATGTTTCCCCAATGCAAATTTTGCAGATCTTTGGGTGCCCCCAGAAATGCACCCACCCTTACATAACCCTTTTCCTTTGTCCAACAGTATCACTAGAGATTGTGATCCCAGACTGTTTCCAAGCATTTCTAGTCTCACAGCATCTCTACTCTATTTGCCTTCCTGGCGCTATTCGATGGCACTTCAGCAGATTCTTTGGCTCTGGCTAGGATGGAGGGATTTGCTCCATGTTGTGATTTCCATGGAGTTGAAACATATCCCCTTAACAGCTCTGTTATGCACAGTCCCCAGCCATGGACTGAGTAGACAGCCTATTTGCCCAGGAATCAGCAGGAAAATTGCCCCAAGTAGCACCATGTTGTAGAACAAGTGTTGAGAGTCAATATTACTTACCATTACTTACCAAAAAATGCAATACTACGTTACAGTACTACAAACAAAAAATAAACTATATTTGAATTTCTGTGAAAGTAATATTTCTGATCTATTTTAATTAAGGAATGATTGGGCCTGCAGTTTTCCTCGTAGCAGCTGGATTTATAGGTTGCGATTATAAACTGGCTGTTGCATTTGTAACCATATCAACAACTCTAGGAGGCTTTTCCACATCTGGCTACAGCATCAACCACCTGGATATTGCACCATCGTAAGTTGTTCCCACTCACCTGTTAACTGTTGAGCAATTTTTCTAGAAGGAGTGGGGATCATCCCAATACAGCCTCCAAGGGTGAATTGAATTTCATGAAGCAAGAGTTACAAGAGCACTTCAGAATCAATTATGATAGTTTATGGTTGCAGTATACAAAATTCCATTAGTATAAATCTTTGTATGTTGTTGATACTGAAGAGATCTTTGTTTTGTTGTTTTCTTTGAAATGAGGCACATACTTGTTGCCATTATGTGCCTTCAAGTTGACTCTGAGTTATGACAACCCTATCCCAGAGTATTTGGGTGGGGCTTGTCATTGTTTTCTTCTTAGGCTAAGAGAGTGCCCAAAGTCATGCAGGTGGTTTGCATGGCTGAGTAGAGATTGGAACTCTGGTCTCCTGGAATCATAGTCCAGCGTTTGAACGACTACGCCACACTGGCCCTCACTGCCATCATCTTCTTGCCACCCCCATTTGTACAGTTGTCAAGAACCACCTTGCCTGGGAAATGTGTTAGAGAGGTGAACTGAAACAGCACAGAGAAATAAGTTGAGAGTAAGAGATGTTTGCCATCTTACAAACAGTCAGCCAAGTGAAGAGAGACACAATGCTAGCACTGGGTTTGAGGGGCCCTCAAATCTTTGGTGCCCCTCTCATTGTGGGCTTCCACCTGCTCACAATGGTTGCCACCAGCTGTTTACACTACCCCTCACCACTGCTGACCCCCATCACTTCTGGGGTGTGGGGGAGCCCCTGGCCAAACAGATGTGAGCAGCTACTGCACCTTTTCCCCCAAACTGGTCAGATGTTCATCCCTGGTAACCCAGAAAGAGGCAAGTGAGGAGGAAGAGGAGACAGGAGCAATCAGGGATGATACATGGACTTCAGCAGGTGTCTTGCGCTGTCACCTCCTTGGCACTGGCCCAGGAAGGAGTGGGCTAATGCCTCTCAAGAGTCTCTTCCATGAGAGTCGCAAATGATACTCAGGATCACACTCCTTTAGGATGGCTACCTGCTGTGTGTACTTGAGATTAAGGAGACAATTTTCTGCATCTGGAGTGGGAATTGTGAGGCCCTCCAGAAGTTGTGGAACTGAAACTCCCAGAATTCGTTGCCATTGGCTATAGGGTCATTAGGGTTGCTGGAAGCCACAGACCAACAATATACGGAGGGCTGCACAATTCTCATTCCTGAAGTTCCATTTATTCATTGAGTATGTTCTCGTTGGGACTGACAATAGGATTCAGGCCAGGATTTCCACCACAAACCACCTCCCTCCAAAACAGTGCCTCAGCTGCTCAAGTCCCTTTCCGATTACCATCAGTCTTCTTCCCCCAATTTGCCTGTCACACTGTCTTGCAGTGCTTCACTGTATTCTGTTTAAACCTGCTTCTGAGCTATTTGTCACCAGGTTCCAGCATCAAGAGTGGCCCCTTGAGAGTGGCATCCTCAGTAGGGACAGAGGACAAGGCAACTCCCCAGTGTTATCTCCTATTCCTTTCTCCCAGGCAGTTAAGATCAATCCAGTAGCTATCTCTCAGAGGAGCCATATTCACCCTGGGTTTATGCATCCACTTGTGTGACAATTGGAGTAATTACTCACTCCCACAGGTCCCAGTGAAAATGGTATCTGTCTGTACCTACAAGCAGGTGCTGGTTGTTGGATTATCCATCTTTTCCTCTCCTCTCTTGTTGCACATGCATGTGATGTCCATTCCTTTCCCTTCAGCTAGTGCTCCACCTGCCCTTGTTTTGCTTTCTTGCTTTCTCTTCTGTTCTGATTCTGTTCCACTTTCTGGGGAAACTAGCTGGGTTTTCAGCAAAATCTGTATCTTAATTTAATAATGTTTTTCTCTACAATAATTGCAAGTTTGTCCTGAAGACAACGCCCATGCCAAAACTGGGAGTTACAAATTTAAATTACAAATGAGCTTCTCCGCTTGCTTTGGGGGATTTCTTCGTCTTCACAGGTTAACTGCTTCAATGATGTTAATTACTGGCTTCTCTAGGTGTATTATTTCACAGGTTCCATATCTTGAATTTGAGCAGAAACCGTACATTACTGTATGTCTGCATTTTCCTCAATCATTGATTTGTATTAATTCAGCCCTTTGCTGTGACACTGAATAGCATGTTGAACAGCTTTATGAGCCGTTATATTTTCCAGGCTTGTCACTTGCGCAGCATGATCTGTTAACTGTTAGTTAAAAGTTAAGACCCATTGTATTTGATGGGGCTGATCCTCTCCTGTGTAAACGTGGGAGTGTAACCTTAGATTGCAGCTAAGTCTGGTACATACACATCTGGAAATAAACTGCACTGAATTTAGTGGGACTTACTTCTGAGCAAGCAGGTATTTAGGATT
Source organism: Cyclura pinguis (assembly GCA_030412105.1). Taxonomy (NCBI): domain Eukaryota; kingdom Metazoa; phylum Chordata; class Lepidosauria; order Squamata; family Iguanidae; genus Cyclura; species Cyclura pinguis. The sequence goes on from CM059599.1 coordinate 130,613,592, forward strand.
GTACTCTTCATCCGGTCTTGCTGTTTTTCTGATTGTTGTCCCCCTCTCTCCCCACACTGGTCATGCTGTAGTTTTCACTGGAACTTGTTTGTTAAGTGTACATCTGGAGACTGACTTGTACAGGTTAGCACTAAGTTAGAAAAGGTCAGGAAATGCTCCTGTGGAGCCCAAATAAACTATGTGCCTGATTTCTCAAAGAGCACATCAATGCCATTGCAGTACTTAAATGTCCCAGGGAGGAAATGTGCTACACCACTAAAGGATTTATGGAATCTCATTACATGCATATCTGTTCTGTGAGGCTTTTTACTCCTTGGCACTTATCTCCACAGAGCTATTCATTTTTAAGCACTTCAGAGTTCCCAAGAGACATGTAAGTGCCAAGGTCCTTAAGAACATCTAATTCATATGCTGACATTAATTTAAAATAAAAGTAGTGTTGCCTAGTTGTCACCTCCTGATCATGGTTTAAGCCATCCTCTAGCATTCACAACCATTTCTGGGCAAAAGGCTGTGTGCATTATAAATCTATCGAGCTTTGTCCCTGTTTAAAAAAAAAATAAAAATAAAACAAGGATGTTGAAGTTCCTCGGGATTCTCATGCAGCAGAACAGTGAACTTCTAATCCTGATGCTGTACTCCTTGTACTGAACCTCCCCAAACTCTGCTAACACTCAGGCCAGTATGTACCTGCACATGCTTCCTTCCAACAGCACACACACACACAAGGAAGGAGGGGTTGCTGGAAGAGTGCTAGTTATGCAGTGATTCTCTTGCAGATTATGTTAAGTTGGTCATATATACAGTAGACATAAATTGATTTCAGGACTGACCTACTGAGGGGATTCTGGCATGGACAATGCAAAACTGAACATTTCTCCTTTACCGAGTGCAAGGAGAAACAGCTGCGTCTGCTACCATTTTTGCCTGGTTTGTGGTCTCTTTGGATTTAATTATTTTATAGATTGTGCTGGGTTAGCCTTTTTGATGTTTGAACTGCTTTCAAAATTAATGCAAAATCTTTTTTTCCTCTCAGTCACCTTATATACATACATGCAGATACACACACACCAGTCAGAAAGTTGCTATTTCTCCCCATTTCTGTGCCCCAGCCTATATGCTCTTGCATAAAATGTGTGGACAAATGGAGTTGGAGGGGAGCCACTTACCCCACAGTCAGAATCCCTGGTCTAGAGCTTAAGGACAGCAGCAGCTTCATGCCTTAGATTTTATTTCCCCTGCACATTCTTCACTGGGAAGCTTGCACATGTGAGAAGCTCTTCTAATCCCTTCCAGACAAGTGGATGAATCATGTGTGAAATTCTTCCAGTGTCAGTTTCACTATGTCAGGAAGACCTTGGTGCCAAAACAGTTGGGCTAGGGTTGAGAATCTCTCTCCTTTCTCAGCCGTGTCTACTTTTATATATAGCAAGCCTGTGGGTTGGGGATCTGTGGCTTAAATCCAATTGTTAGTCAGCTAGAGTAAACCCACTGAGTCAGTCAGAACCTGGCAAGTCAATGTTCAACTGATTCAGTTAGTCTAGTTTACTGGGGCTAATAGTTGGATTTAGGCCCACAAATTTGGGAAGCAGGGCTGAAAATGTTTTTCCCTCAGTGGTCAGAAGAAGGTATTGTGGTCTCAGTAACAAATTGTTTTTCTTTTTTTCTTAGATATGCTGGCATCCTTCTAGGAATCACTAATTCTTTTGCTACTATCCCAGGAATGGTGGGGCCGCTTGTTGCCAAGAGCCTGACTCATAGTGTAAGTCATTCTTGGTCATTAAAAGAAAAATTCGAAAGGGTTGCCATGTGCATTATTTGTTAGAGATTGTTATTTTTTTATAAAAAAAATAAAGTAAAATTTAATTCTCTTTCATGAAATTAATAGATATAAAACTGTGAAATATTTTCAACCATATGTCCTGCAACAGGGAAGATGTGTTTTTGTTTTAAGACTCACTGTACTGAGCTCAATTTTTATTTTAAAACAACAACAACAGCAAAATGCTCTGGTTACATTACTTTAAGAGCTTTGCCATAGTAACCTTCCCAAATTTGTCAAAACAGCTGCTGAGGCCTCTTCAAATGAATCCAAAACAAAATTAGGATAACCTGGTTTTCCTCTTGCTGTAGCCTGGAGACAAGCAAATCATAAGGACAGAAAAAGAGTATAGCGTTATATGAGCCAAGAGTATGAATTAAATGACCTGTGGAAGAGACCTTTGAAGAAGAAAACCTTGCTATACAAAATAGTGCTTTTTTTATTCCCATTGATTCATAGGCATCCAACCTTTTTGCTGCTGTTTTTGTCAGATAGTATCACACTGGACTGACACACCTTTGTGGTCCACTAAGGAAGAAAAAAATGGAAGAGTCAGCTTACAGCTGCCCAAACAATTGCTTGCATGTGCTTCATACACAGAGCTCAGATTTTCACACATTCACAGCTATGCTTTGCCACTGTAACTGTGTATTATTTAATAGCAGGTGTTAAAATTCCGCCACTCTTAGCAACTCCACAAAACCCCTGTTGTAACTCAGGAAGTAACACTTGGAAGTTACATTTTAAAGAGGTGTTACCTCATTGGAAAACCATGATTAAAACTTTCACTGAACATTTGAGTGTAACTTAACACATATTAAATTGTGTACCTACAATTGAGTCATGTGTAGCAAAGGTCACACGGCTGAGCAAAATGCATCAGTTTCTACATTGGCTTCATATGATCAAATAAATATATTGATTCCGTTTGGACATTACATTCCTAATTCTAGTTTGTTTGATGAATGAAAAACAACCAACACATCTGAGCACTCCCCTGCCTTGAATGTATATGTTTCTCTTTCTCAGTCCTTAATAGATTTCTGGTTTCGTATAGCTACTTAACATGACAATCGTTGCAGCTTGACATGACATTCTAACAGGTACACTGTGACTTGAACAATCCTTGCAAACCAGGATTGTTTGAGCTCTTTGTTCACTCTCAAGCAACAGGATCAGAAGTGCAGTATCTGACTGCGGTCATTTGTATATAAATTATCTGTCTTCACACTATCCTTCTTTGGTTGAGTTAAATCCAGATTCTGCAGTCCTATAATGAGTGGGGCATGCTCAAGTCCAATGCTAACCATGCCTAACATGGAAATCAAGACTACTTGCTAGCTCTTTATAACCAAATGAGGGGAAAATTGCATTCTACATGATGAGCACATACCAGTTTTCAGGAGAGGTTGTGACTGGATTTCCTTGTACAATTGGTGAACTGAATGAATTGGCATAAATCTCTTCCTCCAATATGGTAAAATAATATTGAATTACCATTTAAGGTTTTTCCACAAAATAGTTTTAAGGGAGTATCTTTCTCTTAAAATATTCAGAATGTGCTTTATATTCCCTACAACAAATGTAAATTATTAGAAGCTTAGAACTGAAGAAGTGGCTGTATTGGTGCAAAACAATACGTGAAAATTCAACCCTGGTGTTCCTTATAGGTGCTCAACCCTCTCAGATTATCTTTTAAGGTTGCCAGGCCACAATGCTGTAGTAACAGTAGAAGTCCTAGACAGCATAGCCAATAGTGAGGAATGCTGGGAGTGGCAGTCCCACAATATCTGAAAGGTCATATGATTCCCATTCCTGCCATAGGTCACACAACCCTGTGCTTTTCCTGTTCATTTCCCTCCAAAAGTGCCACTGCTGTTGAACCTTATGTAGTCATCTTTGTTGTAAGAGCTGTCTTTCATGTACTAAGAAGGTTGAAAAATGACATTATTTGATAAGTGTGTATATTCCCAGTATAAACTAAATACAGCTACATAACATTGAGGAAAGGGACCTGAATGGCTTTTCCTGATGGGACTAATAGTGGTAAGGGAGAAACTGATATAGAAGGATGAAGGAAAAAGAATATCTTAATGGAAAGCATGTTGCTTTAGTTCATTCTTGAATATGGGGCAATTACATTGACTTTTACTTACTGCTTCTATCTTTCTTTTTCCAGAATATTGTGGGAGAGTGGCAGATTGTGTTCTACATTGCCGCTGGCATTAACTTATTTGGAGCCATTTTCTTTGCACTGTTCAGCAGTGGAGAAGTACAAGACTGGGCACTTGATGGTTATCACTTACATAGGAACTGAAGGGACACTAAGATTAATCACCAAGCATTACAATCATGTGACTTGGAATGCCTTTCACATGACATCTACAATGCCTACGATAACTCTTTCTTGTAGGGATTAGAAGACATTTCGCGTTTTGATATTTTGATCTATTTTTATTTTGTAATAAGTTGAGATCTAATACGGTAGTCTTATATTTTCACGATCTCAGATTCATGTGGGTCTGGCACATTTTAATTAAAGTGTTAGCTTTTTAAAATTTTGTGTATGAACTAAATTATTGGAGAATTGTTGTTAAATTGCAATAAGCAGTAGTTATGGGGTAATCTGGAAGATGATTGTGCATAGTAAAGTATGTTTTTTAGTTTATTAAAATCACCTTAACTAAGGGTTGTTAGAATTATTTCAATTTTAACTGTATTTATTTTTTGTGTCCTATTAATCTAAATAAGCACTGAAAATTAAAAGGGAGGAGGGTTCTTTTACATGCCTCTCAAATATTTGTTTGTGTAGCTCTTCTATGTGATTTTAACACATTAAAAGAGCACACATTGCCAGTTTATGAAGAAAATAAGTCAAAATCCTCTATCACGTGGAGTAATTCAGAGAAGAAAGAATGAAAATTTGAACACGGCATCTCATTTTTTTTTCTTTCTTGCAGTCTTGAATCTCATTTTGAGAAACAAAGCACTATTATCCCTGTAGGTTAGTATCAAAGCTGTTGTAGAAGCATACTTTGGTGAGTGGCAAGTGATAAAAGATGCTCAATTGGCTGTCACTTAACCTTCCGTTTTATTCGCTCTAAAATCTGGCAGGCTCTCTTCAGTGATGAGATGTGCTTATAAAATGCATTCTGAGTCAGTGCTTGACTTGTTCCATTCTACTGTTCAGATAAAGCCAGGCTGTGTCACTAGACTTTGGCCATGATAGTAGCTGGAACATCAGTATGAGGCATCACACTTTCTTTTTCAGAAGACTGCATCTTTGATGCTGATGTGTCACACTAGACATGGAAGAGAACTTCTGTCCACATACCTCTTAAGAGATACAGGAAAGAAAACAAGCATCTTTCAATTTAGAAGAAGTTAAATTTAAGAGGAATACTTTTTTGTTCTTTTTAATTTAAAGAAAACGACACTCTCACCCTGAGGAAAGCATCAAGCTTGCTTTCTACCTACTTCATTTGTCAGAAAAGTATTTTTTCAGGCACTAAAACAGTTATCCACTGTAAGGATGAAGAGGCTGTAGTTCTGTACACACTGACCTCAAAATAAAGCTACTGAACACCGTGGGACTTAATTCCAAATAACAGTGCAGGGATGCGTGCTGCATAATGAAATAGACCGTGGCAGAGAGAAGAGTCTGCATATTTTAATCCCTTCCACGCTATTTGTTGTGTGTTGGTATACTGCCAGGGCCAATTTTAAATTAATACTGTGAACATAATTCCACTTTAAGTTAAAATTTGCTTTAAAGAACAACTTGGGTATACTAATTTGAATGCATAACCAGGGTTCCCAAATGCATACAGTGAGGTGCTAGTGCACGATGTGCTTATAGGATTCTTCTGTGCATGTTGTCCCCAAGTATTGTTAAGTTGACTGCAAACTTTGAAATTATAAATAAAAATACAAAACATGTTCAAATACATAATAGAAATTCTACCATAAGGAATTTATCCTTGTATACCCTATTAATACATAATTGGAAATCATACGTCTTTATTCAAAATGAAAAAGGGCCTTAATACTTATCAGTGAGACTTGCAGCTCTTCCTCTCTTTCTGAACTGAACTAGTAAGTACAACACATTCTTAAGGCTTTCCCTGTACTTACTTAGCCAATACTAAACTAATGATTCTAAACTAATAATCTAATAATTCACAGGGTGTATGGGAGAATGGTTGGCTTTTTTGGAAGGGATCATCCAAAATACACAGCTTTCCCCTACAAGCACCTTTCACCCTATAATAATTTGCAATGTGAAGTAGTTCAATATGCGAAGGTATTTTAAGTGTGATCAGTTTGGCTGATTTTATGTTAAGTTCATTCTAGGTGTAGCTTACAAGCATATCCTAAAGCAGAAGTTCCTAACCTGGAATCTGGAGAACGGGGGGGTTCATGGAGCCTTGCTGCTGGACACCAAGAGGAGCAACTGAGACATGGCAGCATGGGGAGGATGCTGAAACTGCTCCCCCGTTTGCAAATGGGGGAACAGTTTGGGCATGTGCACACATAACCCTGCTACCTCATCCCTGATGAAAGGGACACAGCAGCAGTTGTGTACACGCACCCAAACTATGACTGTGGAAACCAGGGTTTGAATTCCTATTCTGCCATTGAAACCCACTGGGTCACCTCAGGCAAGTCGCATTCTCTCAAGCTTCATGGAAAGGCAAAGGCAACAAATCTTGCCAAGAAAACCCTCATGATAGCCATAAGTCAGTCTTCAAAGGGTAGAAACAAGATGGCTGGAAAGAACTTCCCCTTGTCAATGCACTTTGTTGTATGCCTTCATTTCACTTCTGACTTACAGCAACCCTAAAATGAACCTATCACACGGATTTTTTTGCCAAGATTTGTGCTGAGGGGGTTTGCCGTTGCCTTTCTCTGAGGCTGAGAGAATGTGAGTTGCCCAAAGTCACCCAGTGAGGGGGGATTTGAATCCTAGTCTCCAGAAGCCTTAAATATTTGAAAATTTAAGTCTTGGGGGTCCCTGGCAACAAATTGTATTTATAGCGGGTCCCCAGTAAAGAAAGGCCCACTGTCCTGAAGTGTTGTTCTTCAAAAAGCCCATTGAATATTAGATTACTGTCCTAAATATACTTGCTTGGTATTAAGTTCTGAAATCACCTTGTATTATCACAACTAAAAGCATTTCTCTTTAGAATATCAGGATACATCCAACCATGTTTTCATGCCTGTGACTTGTAATCTACTGTATACAGTGGGCCAATGGTATCACCTAGGATTTGGCTCCAGGACCTCCTATGGATACCAAAATTTGTAGATGCTCAAGTCCCATTATGTACAATGGTGTAGTAAAATGGTGTCCCTTTCATAAAATGGCAAAATTAAATTTTATTGTTTGGATATACAGATACAGATATATGGAATATTTGCAAGTCACAGTTATACGAAGGGCTGACTATATGCACATGTATAAGTTGAAAAATGTATACCAAAAAATCAACCCAGAAAAGCTTGGATCAACCTACAGAGAGATCAATGTGCCTGCCCTGGTGCTGCTTCTGGCCTTTTGTAATGCCTGCTTGAAAAAATGGTGGTGGCAGCTCTTTGGTGCTTCCCCGCTGCAATGGAGAGAGCAGAGGAGGACAGTGTTTCTTTCAAGCTCTCACCAGACAGACTGTACTCTGTCCTCAGTCTGTCTTGGGAGAAACTGGAAAAAAAAAAGCCCTAAGCCTTTCTAGCCTCTCTGGCAAGGCTAGAGCTCTTTGCTGCTTCCCCGCAAAGGCAGGGAGAATGGAGGGAGTTGGGGCTCCTTTTTTGGTTCTCCATAGGCAAATTAAGCTCTCACCTTGAGAACTTTGTCTGCCCGTGGAGAACCTAAGAGAAGCCCCAAGCCCCTCTACTCTCGCCGGCAGTTTTTTACAATGCCTTGGTTGGAAAATGGCAGCAGCTGGGGCAGATGGCCCCCAAGGCAGTGCTGCTACTTTTGCCTCCACAGAATTGATCCGAAGAGACGTGTGGTGAGCCCCAAACCTTTACCCTCAATTTATCCATGGGTTGTATCAAAATCCATAATTTTGACCCCAAATCTGTCCTCAACTTATACATGAGGTCAACTTATACACAAGTAGGTACAGGAATCTTAGAACACAGATGGAAGGATGCCTGTTTTAAAGAAATACCATAAGTATGTTTGTACAAGCAAATTACCATTCAGCAGTGTACAGTTTAGCTTATAAATAATGTTCATAACCTTGTATATTTTGTATATGTATTTGTCTGTTTGCTTTATCTTGCACTGGGTTTTTTTTTAATTTCTATCTGGATAATTTGTTTCACAGTTGCATATATTTATGTAAATATTTATATTTACACTACCTTTTCCTTCTTCTGTGTGTGTTTGCACACGTGTGTGTGTATCGGATTATATACCTTTGGCAGGTTTAGTTGTTTCTTGTTCTTGTCTTGGTTGTAAAGTGCCATATGTGATGATGGTGCTGTATAAATAAATGATATTGGCCAGAATCCTCTATGGCAGTTGTGAATGCATAATCTAGAGTTAGGCAGTCATGAAAGTTATGTATTCACGATCCCCACATAAGATCCCTGGGTATATGTGTATATAGGCATCCCTTCACATTCGCTAGGGTTAGGGGCAGAGGACCCCTGTGAAAGTGGAACAACCGTGAATATCTCTAGGCCCTCCCAAACCAGATTTAACACACAAAAAATATGATCACCATATTCAACTCACCGCGAATTCCTTTGAGGCATCAGGGTTCCTTCACAAGGCAGAAGTGGGCGACTGGTGGGGCTTACTTCCACCCCCACTGCTTTCCCACACCATTTTTAATAGGGATTTACAAGCCTTGTTCACAGTTTCTTAGTCTCGTGAGGCTTGCAGTCCCTATGAAAAATGGCATAGGGAGGCAGCAGAGGTGACAGCAAAAAATCGGTGAATAATCAAATTCGCAACAGTGAAACTCGCAAATGTGGAAGGCTGATTGTATGCCTTCAAGTCACCTGTCAACTTAATGGCAACCCCATGAATTTCGTAGAGTTTTCTTAAACAAGGAATACTCAAGAGGTGATTTTGCCAGTTCCATCCTGTGAAAAATAGCCTACACCCCTGGCGTTTGTTGACATTCTTCCATCCAAGTACTAGCCAGGGCTGAGCCTGCTTAGCTTCCAAAATCAGACAAAATCTTGTGCCTTTAGATCATCCAGGCCCTGCAAAGGATCCCTACTTAGGCCCTGGTTAAGTAGTGACTGTGAAAGTCCCCCAATTCATATTTTCCAGGCAGTAGCTGCTGCAGTTGACAGGGGTCTGTTCACCTATTGATTGGGAAGCAGCTGACTGATGTTTACACTCACTCTCTCTCCCTCTCTCTCTCTCTCCCACACACACACACACACACACACACACATCATGCAAGCAATCTCTGGCACAAGGGGAAATTGGGACAGGGATCCTGCCTCTTGCCTGTCACTCTGGAGATCACTCATGGGTGAGGTTGGGGGGAGAAAAACCATCAGTCAGCTGCTTCCTAAGCAACAGGGGAATAGACCAGGTAAGTGGGGATTGGAGGGTCAGGCCGGCATTCACTGCATAGCACCACAATGACTATGCTTATGCATACCTGTCTCTCATGCAGGATTCTGGCTGATGATCATAGAATCAAAGAAATGTAGAGTTGGACGAGACCACAGGGGCCGTCCAGTCCAACCCCCTGCCATGCAGGAATACCTTCAAAGCACTCCCAACAGATGGCCATCCAGCCTCTGCTTAAAAACCCCCAAAGAAGGAGACTCCACTACACTCCGAGGCAGCATATTCCACTGCCGGACAGCCCTGACTGTCAGGAAGTTCTTCCTGAGGTTCAGGTGGAATCTCCTTTCCTGCAGCTTGAATCCATTGCTCCTTGTCCTGGTCTCTGGAGCAGCAGAAAACAAGCCCTCTCCCTCCTCTACATGTAATCCCTTCAAATATTTAAACATGGCTATCATGTCCCCTCTTAACCTTCTCTTCTACAGACTAAACATACCCAGCTCTCTAAGTCTATCCTCATAGGGCATGGCTTCCAGGCCCTTCACCATTTTGGTCGCCTCCTCTGGACTTGCTCCAGCCTGACCATGTCCTTCTTGAATTGGGGTGCCCAGAACTAGACACAGTATTCAAGATGAGGTCTAACCAAAGCAGAGTAGAGTGGTACCAGGACCTCCCTCGATCTAGACACCATACTCCTATTGATGCAGCCAAGAATTGCATTGGCTTTCTTGGCTGCCGTATCACACTGCTGACTCATGTTCAGCTTGTGGTCTGTTAAGACTCCTAGATCACTTTCACACGTACTGCTATCCAGCCACGTGTCCCCCATCCTATATTTCTGTATTCCGTTTTTTCTACCTAAGTGTAGGACCTTACACTTCTCTCTGTTGAATTTCATTTTGTTAGCCTTGGCCCAGCTCTCCAATCTGTCCAGGTCATTTTGAATTTTTATCCTGTCCTCTGGCGTATTAGCAACCCCTCCCAATTTGGTGTCATCTGCAAAATTGATGAGCATGCAAATTTGATGATGATACCCCATGTCCATGCAGCCTATGGTGCAAGGTGGTTGGGCACTCTAAGTGACGTAGCATGCCTCATCCAATTTGCAAGTCCTTGGTTGTTCCTACAGGGTGCAACTACAAACCTCTGCCCCTTTGAAACCACTTTCTTGTGGCTAGATGAGCATTATATTGCGAGTATAAGATGCACACAGCTGTTTCCCTTCCAGCTTTACAAACTGAATAATCACTGCTAGGCTCTCCGCCTGTTTGTAGTAGGTATATTCTTCCACTTGTTTAAGTGTGTTATTTGCTGGGTTCAGCAGTTTTCCTGCCAACCACTTTAGCCATTTCTTACATCCAGGCCATTCTTAAGGAACATTAAATACTGCCTATGTTTTCACTTTCCTGGAGGAAAAAAAATATACATTTTAAAACAAATGTAAATATTTCCAAAAAGAAAAGTGCTACACACTTTGGGTGTAGTGATATTTTAAATCTGAGAGCCTCCACTTTTTTGTGAATCATGCTGAAGAGTTTCAAAGCAGGGGCAGGGGATGATTTTGATGCAGAAAATTAAATCTAGATTTTTCATACAGGAAAGGGTTGTTGATTCACAGGCCCAGTTATTCTCGGCAGGGCAATTTTTGCTGAGTCATGATGTAGCACAACTACATAGCTGTCAATTGTTTTGTCTCATACACCATGGAAGAAAGTTACTCTGGTTAGCACTTCTGTTCCGGGCGGAGGAAAGAGACAAAGAGGAGGATTTAAAATGACTAACCACACAAAGCTGAGCTCATTCATGCCTCTGGAACAATCGAGAGAGTGCAATATCCAGGCTGCACGCTAAAGGAAAGCTTGCAATACACTACCAGGTCCTTTCCCTGGCCTCAGGATGGGTGTCCTATCTTACAGGAAAAGATCCGTGGCAGTCAAACAATTTTCAGAGCATCCTGGCAAAGATGGAAGACATCAGCTGGAAATAATTTCACTGAAATAATCAAGTTGGAAAGCACTAATACAACCAGAGAGGCTCTGATCAAAAATCAAGCCTCAGTTTATTTCAGTTTCTGATTAGTTCATGACTTTCTTGGTTTGCAGTATTTATGAACTCTTTTTCCCCTCAGAAATGCTCTGATAGTAGCAATAATAAATAAATATAATAGTACTAATTAAAAAAAAATAGGCATTGAACAACAGTGGCCATCTGCCAATGAGAATGGATCTCCTATTTCTTTTAGAGGAACAGGTAGGCATGGAAATTCTGGCAGATGTAACGTTTCATGCAATAAATGATATCTAGTTATACTTCATACTGCTGTCAAAGTATTAAAAGTAGTGTAGTAAAGGCTTTTGTCTTTCTTTATATCTGGTTGCCAATTGCTTGATATCAGAACATGTCTTTGTATTTGTACAGATAAATCTAGAAACCCCTCCCCTGAGGTGTTCTCATTCATAAAAGTACCTAAATATTTGACGATAGAACATTTTCCAAAAATTTGTATTTTTTAATGTTCTTATTGAGCTAATTGAGAACCAGCATGGTGTAGTAGTTTGGGTGTTAGACTAGGACTCTGGAGACCAGGATTCAAATCCCCACTCAGCCAGGGAAACCCACTTTGGGCAGGTCACACTCTCTCAGCCTCAGGAGAAAGCAATGGCAAACCTCCTCTGAATAAAACTTGTGATAGGTTCACCATGAAATGAAGTCAGACAACAACAACCATAATCTATTATTATTATTATCATCATCACCACCACCACCACCACCACCACCACCATGCTAATTTCTCCATGGAAAGTAGAGGTAGACCAAGGGTAGAGAATATTTGGTCCTCCAGATGTTTTAGATTACAACCTACATAGCCCCTTGAAATTGGCCATGCTGACTAGGGGTGATGGGAGTTGTAGGCCAAAGATTTCTCATTTCTATCAGAGAGGCATTTCAAGATGCTGTTCCATCCCTGGTAGTTGTCCTAGTTTCAAACCATCTTCCACTGAAATTAAAGCAAAAGTGGTTCAAAATGAAGTAAGATAACTATTAGTTCAGATAAGTGTATTTGAAGTCAAGTGGTTTATATTAGTACTAAAGTGGCACAGAGAAAGCTGGGATGAAAAAGGACATGCCTCCATAGGCAAGAAGAACTGATGTAAGGCTGCAAACCCTGGCTAATTAGTGGAAATTGTTCTTAATTTGGAAGCACTGAAAGAGTGAGTCATCAGATAAAGGGCATCAAATGGCAGAGGTTTCCTGTATTAGCATCTCTTCTGACGAACCCCATTGGAGACGATAGAAGGCCCTCTTTCGCATTCCATCCTTGAAAAAACAGGCAGACAGGACAAGTTTTTAACATCAAGTCTCTGCCCTGTACCTCCTTCCCCTTTCCATTCTGACAAAGGAAACTAATGATCTTGAAATCTTACACATATTTCGTGCCTTTTTGGTAGCCAAAGAAAGGCATTAGCCTATGCCTACATCCTATGGAATCCTGGGATTTGTAGTTTAAGTACTTAGAATTCTCTGTTAGAGAGGTCTCATCTACTCCCTTGAGCTACAGTTTCAAAGGTACCTTGAGAAAAGAAGAGTTAAGAATTACACCCAGATAACTAGGGAAAATAGTTCATAGGACAGTGGACTAGAGCTTTCTAGCAGAGAATTCTAAGTGCCTCACAAACTACAGATCTCAGGATTCCAGAGGATAGAATCATGACAGTCAAAGTAGCATTAAAACTGCTACAATTCTGCAGTGTGGGTACACTGTAAGGCCATTTCCGCACTACACTGTTATAGTGCTATTATTCTACTTTAAACATCCTGTAGAATTCTGGGGTTTGTAGTTTACTGAGGCCAAAGAGCTCTCTGGCTGAGAATTCTGAATGCCCCTCCCTAAACTGCAAACCCTAGGATTCCATAGGAGGTTGAAAGTGGAATAATAGCACTATTACAGTGTAGTGTGGAAATGGCATACATGTATTCCTTGTGAGACACAAATAATTTGAATTACAAGGATCTTTCTACATGACTAGGGGGAGGTTATACCTTGATTACACTTCATTCTTACTGCAATGCCCCAGGCAAGCCCCATGCTGTGCCAATAACATAACATCTTCTACGTAAACTGGGGGAGAAGGAGTAATAGCTTTGTTTTGAACTATATAAGTAGTGTGGTTTTTGATGTTTTACTATGTGTGAAACATTAATCTTGGCAGTGCTTATAGCGGCTCTGTAAAGCACGCAAGCATTATTTGTGTCTTAGAGACAAGAGGGCCAATAGTAGGTGATCTGTGAAATGTGCAACTGAATTGTCATTTGAAGCCAGGCATTCACAATACATTACTGATGTATTGTGATGTAAAAATGATTTCAAAACAATGAGTGTATTTTTAGAATGTGTAGGCTATTTCCTGTATAACAGATGTGCAGTCTTGCTCATCCTCTGTAGCACTCACTCAGACCACAGGGCATGGAATTATGAGTAGTGAAATCAAGCAGAATCGCAAAAATCAGCTCAGATAATGGGGGTTCTGCTGTACCTGTACTAAAGGGCAGCAATGTAAATCTCCCTGTACAAACTTAAAGATGCAAAGCTCCCATAGATACACATCAGGGGCGAGAATCCTGTGACCCACCATATGTTGTTAGGCAGCAATTTCTAACATTTCTCATGGGTTAGGCTAGGGCTTGTGGAAGTTGCCATCCGACAAAAAATCTGGAGGGCCGCATAATTCTCACCCCTGACACTCAGCAGCTGATTCAATAGATCTACTCTAATTGGAACTAGCAACTGAATTGAGGCTGGGAAATGTTAGATAATATACAAAACTAATCAATACTAATATATACTAACCCAGAGGGGTCCTTTTGTGCAGCAAGGATCTTTGTCCATCCAGAGATTCACACTCAGGATCAAACAAACAAACAAAGTAGCTTGCAAACTTTTTTGTTGACTTCTGTCTAATTAGGCTGAAAACCCAAAATTCCCCATGTATTTCTAAAATTAATCTCCGACTGTATCCTGCTTGCTTGTTCAACTCTGTGTTGCTTTTCAAGTAAATACCCACGTGTATGTTACATTATGGTGTTATGTTGACTGGGTTGTTCTTCTGGATTGGTGAGATCTGCTTGTCTCCTTCCTAGGCAGGTGTATTTTAAAGTCAACCAGGCAAAGACCTTGTCATATTAGATTTGCATTATAGCCTGAGTGTGACATCTTTTTATAGACTATAGGAAACCCTACATGCCCAAACAAGAAGTAGGCAACATAGCTACATTTAGATTCACACATATACTTGCACACAAAAGGACAATGGCTATTAGAGATGCAAGAAAAACATCCATGATTGCATACACGCAAATCCATGCATCAGCCTCTTGTCTGTACATACCTTATGTTTTAAAGTGAAGCGGTACAAATTAACTGGGAATCAAAGTAACAACAAAGAACGAACCTGGATATTTTGTAGGTATTTATTTGATAGATCAAGGGAGGGATTTTATGTTTCCTCAGATGTTTGTGACTGCAAGTGTAACAATTTCCGATCCTTGGTCGTAGTGGCTGGAGCTGATGAGAGTGGTATCCAAACAATATCTGGAAAGATACAGTTCCTCCTTCCTTTAGACCAGAAGTGGAAGAACCTGTGGGCCTCCAGACTAGAACACCCTTCATTAATTACCACTGACCATTGTTACCCTGTGGGCTGAGGTCCCGGGAGGGACACCAAAATGTGCTCAAATAAATTGGGGAAAATTAGCTCAGAGCACTGCTTAACGTTACGAGAGGCAGGGTAACGTAGCAAGATCTTGAACCCTATGTCTACGGGGTCGGGTCGAGTCAAGGAGAACACAGAAGTTGAAATAATAAATGATGTTTATTAAACACAAGCAAAACAGTGTATGCGACACACTCATACAAGATAACTAAAGAAAGTGGTATAGAGGGATTTTTAGAGGGATTGCTGGTTTGGGTGATACTTCACCTGTCCTGAAGCCCAGAAAAATAGAGAGCGAAGCTGGGGTGCGATGTAGCTCAGCAAGTGTAGCTGAGGGGAGGCTCGCCAAGCAAAGCAGCAGCAAGGCGGGATGAAACTCGGGAGCGTTCCGAGGAAGGTCTCGGAATCAAGGGCTTTTATAAGGAGAATGTGACTGCATGCTATGCCGTACTTGGGGGAAAACAATAGATTTGGAGTTGGAGACAAAGCCTCCGAAAGGTCAGAATCTGAATGACTGAGTTATCGTAGCAGTTCTCAATAGAGTAGCCAGTATGCAAACGCAGAGTACTTGGGTATTGCATAGTTTACCCATCAAGCTGCCATCGCAGGGCAGAGGCTCTTTTGTAAGTGGCGTGCATACTTAATTAGAGGACTTGCCTGGAGGTCTCCTAAAGCAGTGAGTCAGCTATTTCTGGCCTGCCTGTATTGTAGTTTGAATATTACGGCTATTAACAGCCAAGCTTGTTTACGTGCTTGTCCGGTGGCCTTGCAAGCACGTGGACAGGAATAGAGAAGTGCAGCCGAATTGTGATATCAAGGGATATCTTTTAATATCCCCAAAGCTCGGACTAGCCAGGGCAGGAACACCATGCTGGGTGGAGCTGATGGAAGTCTGAGGTGCACAGCATCTTGGAGCCAAAGTTTCCCAACTGCTTCTATAGATTAACAATCAAATAACTATTATGTAAGGAGGTAATCATAGCGAAGTTCTCATATTGTGACTGTTGGTTCAGTTGCCTTGATTTTGGAAGCTTCATAAGTTGCCTTCAGTTGTACTGATTTTGGAAGCTTCGTAATTCAAATAAATATCTATCTTATCTATAAATATTTGAATTATGAAGCTTCCAAAATCAGGAGAGCTGATGTGGTTTAATGGTTAAAGTGTTGGATTGTGATTTGGGAAAACCAGATTGTAGTTTCCATTCAACCATGAAACTCACTGAGTGACCTTAGACCAGTTACTCCATCTCAACCTTATCTACTTCACAAAGTTATTGTATTGATAAAGCAAACGGCAGCGTGAGGAAATCCATATATACCACCTTCAATTCCTTGGTGAGAACACAATAATTAATTCACTGTAGAATAAATAATTTATAATGTCTAACTTAATAATTAGATATTATAATTCGATATTACATAATTATATACCCACTCACATTGAGCAAGCAACTGAATTATTAATAAATTAGCTTGACAGTATATAAGAAAAATAAGAATCATGATGAAATAGGGCCAGCGTGTATGATGTAAAGGAAAAAGTATAAGGATAGTGCTGTATACATATGTTGAGATATGTTGTTATTGTTGTGTGCCTTCTAGTTATTTCTGGCTTATGGTGATCCTAAGGCAAACCCATCACAAGGTTTTCTTGGCAAGATTTGTTCAGAGTGGGGCTTGCCTTTGCCCTCCTCTGAGACTGAGAGAATATGACTTGCCTAAGGTCACCCAGTACATTTCCAGGGCCACGTGGGGATTAAAATCGTGGTCTCTAGAGTCATAGTCCAACACACACACACACACAGACACAGACACACAAGCAATCAACAAACAGAACTGAAAAATATAAGCCAAACATTTTGTCTTTCTCCTCCTTCAGTAGATAAAGATGAAACAAACATAATACATACATAAATACACACGTGTGTGTGCATGTGTAAGAGAGAAAACAAAAGAACGCCTCTGGATCAGATCACTGGACTGTCTTGTCTAGAATTCTGTTCCCGCAGCAGCCAACAAGTTGCCTATGCGGAAGCTGCCAGCAGATCATGAGGATAATAGCAGCCTCCCACTCATGTGTAGGTAACTGATATGCTTTGATTTGATTTTGCAGATTTATCATGTTGAGAAATGGGTAATGGATGAATCATAGAATCATAGAATCATAGAAATGTAGAGTTGGAAGAGACCACACGGGCCATCCAGTCCAACCCCCTGCCATGAAGGAACACCCTCAAAGCACTCCCGACAGATGGCCATCCAGCCTCTGCTTAAAAACCTCCAAAGAAGGAGACTCCACCACACTCCGAGGCAGCATATTCCACTGCCGGACAGCCCTGACTGTCAGGAAGTTCTTCCTGAGG
The DNA here is from genome assembly GCA_030412105.1 of Cyclura pinguis. Lineage (NCBI taxonomy): Eukaryota > Metazoa > Chordata > Lepidosauria > Squamata > Iguanidae > Cyclura > Cyclura pinguis. The sequence goes on from CM059599.1 coordinate 130,631,025, forward strand.
TTCAGGTGGAATCTCCTTTCCTGCAGCTTGAATCCATTGCTCCTTCTTCTGGTCTCTGGAGCAGCAGAAAACAAGCTCTCTCCCTCCTCTACATGGCATCCCTTCAAATATTTGAACATGGCTATCATGTCCCCTCTTAACCTTCTCTTCTGCAGACTGAACATACCCAGCTCTCTAAGTCTATCCTCATAGGGCATGGCTTCCAGGTCCCTCACCATTTTGGTCGCCCTCCTCTGGACCTGCTCCAGCTTGACCATGTCCTTCTTGAATTGGGGTGTCCAGAACTGGACACAGTATTCAAGATGAGGTCTAACCAAAGCAGAGTAGAGTGGTACCAGGACCTCCCTCGATCTAGACGCCATACTCCTATTGATGCAGCCGAGAATTGCATTGGCTTTCTTGGCTGCCGTATCACACTGCTGACTCATGTTCAGCTTGTGGTCTATTAGGACTCCTAGATCCCTTTCACACGTACTGCCATCCAGCCACGTGTCCCCCATCCTATATTTCTGCATTCCATTTTTTCTACCGAAGTGTAGGACCTTACACTTCTCTCTGTTGAATTTCATTTTGTTAGCTTTGGCCCAGCTCTCCAATTTGACCAGGTCATTTTGAATTTTGATCCTGTCTTCTGGCGTATTAGCAACCCCTCCCAATTTGGTGTCATCTGCAAATTTGAGGAGCATGCCCTCTATTCCTTCATCCAAGTCGTTGATGAAAATATTGAACAGCACTGGGCCCAGGACAGAACCCTGTGGCACCCCACTAGTCACTTCTCTCCAGGATGAAAAGCAGCCATTGGTGAGCACCCTTTGGGAACGGTCAGTCAACCAGTTACAGATCCACCTGACAGTAGCTCTGTCCAGCCCACATTTTACTAGCTTCTTTGCAAGAATGTCATGGGGAACTTTGTCAAAGGCCTTACTGAAATCGAGATATGCTACATCCACAGCATTTCCTTCATCTATCAAGCTAGTAACTCTATCATAGAAAGAGATAAGATTAGTCTGGCATGACTTATTTTTGAGAAATCCATGTTGACTTCTCGTGAGTACCGCGTTGCTTTCTACGTGATTAGAAACTGACTTCTTAATGATGTGCTCCAGGATCTTTCCGGGTACTGACGTCAGGCTGACTGGGTGATAATTATTTGGGTCCTCTTTTTTTCCCTTCTTGAAGATGGAGGCAATATTTGCCCTCTTCCAGTCTGCTGGAACTTCTCCTGTCCTCCAAGATTTCTCAAAGATTATAGCAAGCAGTTCCGAAATGACCTCTGCCAGTTCTTTTAATATCCTAGGATGCAATTCATCTGGCACTGGAGACTTGAATTCATCCAGTGTGGCCAGGTATTCCTGTACCACCTCTCTACCTATTATGTGCCGCATTTCTCCTGCTTCCTCACCTGCTCCGCAACCGCCAGGTTGAGCGCTTGTATCCTTCTGGGAAAAAACTGAGGCAAAGAAGGTGTTAAGTAGTTCTGCTTTTTCTCTTCCCCCTGTTAGTAATTCGCCGTCTTCTCTGCGCAGCTACCCTATCGTCCCCTTCTTTTTCCTTTTGCTGCGGACATGTGAAACACATCATATATCAGTGGAGGCAAACCCTACTTTTAATTGTAAATTACAAATTACAAGCAAGGCATTGTCCTGGATTTTTAGCACTTTGTTTATTTAAAAAAAAACATGGTGAATTCAAACATTTTATTTTCAGAAGGATTATGTAAATATTCAGCAACAGAGTTTTGTGGTGCCTTAAATACTAACAAGTTTTGTTTATTTTGTGGACTCCAGCCCATTTTATCAGATCACACGCATGCAGCCCATGAAAGCTTATGCTAAATAATGCATTGGTCATTAAGGTCATGCAAGACTCTTTGTTGTTTTTATTGCAACAAACCAACATGTCCACCTTTCTCTCAAAATGCATAAATAATCTTTTAAAAGATACATTAAAAAGGCCAAACTACTTCACTCAATCCAATATGTGTGTGTGTATACGTGCCTTCAAGTCGCCTGCCAACTTATGGTGACCCTGTGAATTTCATAGGATTTACTTAGGCAACAAATACTCAGAGGGGTTTTTGCCAGTGCCGTACCCAGTGTATATCTTCTCCAGTTATCAAAGCAGAACCCTTTATTACAGATGTGGCCAATCTGTATCCCTCGTCCAGAATTCATGCAGTTGGGAGGACAGAAGGAAGAGAAAGAAGACAGGAACAATGGTGGGTGGGTGGAGACAAAAGGGATGGAATGGAGAGGTGGAAAGCCCTCTGCAAGTAAGCAATAAAGGATTCTTGCATACAGCTGAAGCAGAGGAGTGGGTGCATGATTTGGAAAAGTCTGTCACACAGCCCTCCACACAACCAGTTTTGGACTACAATTCCCATCTGCCCCAGTTAGTGATGATGGGGAGTTGTCTCAAACATCTGGACGGTACCATAGGCCTGTTGTAACACATCTCAGTTCTGGCTGTTTTGGCAATGATACTGGTTAAATTGAGAGTTCTGATTCTACCCACTAGGGGGTATCTATTCAAAAATTTGCCAGGCAGTAATATCAGGTGCTGTAGGCTATACTTCAGAGAAAGGAACTGGCAAAACCACCTCTGAGTATTCCTTGACTAAGAAATTCATGGGGTCACCATTAGTCAACAGGTGACGTTAAGGCACACTCACACACAATTCTAGATGGCTCTTCCCAAACCTTAGTAATTAATAAGCTTGGTGAAAAATTAAAGCCAAATGTGACTGAGTGTTCTAAAGAATCTGTTCACAGGCCACACATGTAGGGAATCAGGATAGCAAATACAGCTTTCTTTTTCATTGCTTTCACATCTGCATAACATTATCCTCCAAAGCTGTTTTTGCAAGTTAGTTATGGCCTATCACACTGAAAAAAGGAATCTACAGGAGCTGCAAATAATAATACAGTCACCCTCCAAATTTGCAGGTTTCACTTGAAAGTATTTGATTACAGTCCTCCCTCCACATTTGTGGGTTTGGCCTTTGCAAATTTAATTATTTGTGAGTACATGTGCCTTCCCCTACATTCTCTTCCTCCTAGTCCCTTGTGTTTTGCCAAGCATGGAGAAAGAAGGCAAGCATATCCAGGAAAAAGGCAAGGGAAATGGGGGGGAAGGCATAGATGTGTGGTCTCCCCTCCAGAGTTTCCCATTCGCATGCATTTGGTCCTTACAGGAGAACACAAGCTGACGCAAAGCACAAAGGAACGGGGGAAGGTTTGTGCATTCCCCTCCAGAGCTCCCCCTCCCATTCCCATGCATCTTGCCCCAGCATGGAGAACATATGCTGAGGCAAAATGCAAAGGAATGGGGAGGAGGCCTGGAAGGGGAAGGGAGTGAGGGTGTGTGTGTGGTTTTTCCACTTTCATGACGGTTCTGCACCTCGATCTCTTGCGAAAGTGGAGGGGCCACTATATTTGCAAGTTTCTTCAACCCCCACTCAAGTGCTTCTTTTCTCAGTGGTACCGATCACACACTGCAGCCCTTTAAAAACCTGCCTCTGATCTGTTCCTGATCCATCAGCTGCTGTCTGGTCAGCTGAGGAGGGATCGCAACCCTGATTTTTCAGAACCATAAACCTCCTCCCAATGCCCCCACACACCCCACGGAAGGAGATGGGCAAGAGGGAGGAAGTACAGGGCCACCATGTCGATCCACTTCTTTTCCCTTCCCTTCCCTTTCCCTGACCTGGTTTGGACACTGGGTGCCCACTCCCTCCACCATGCCTTGGCCCCCTTCCCACAGACACACACATTTTGATATTTGCAGTTTTTCCACATTTGTGGGGGTCCTGTGCCCCTAACCCTAGAGAATGTGGAGGGATAATTGTAGTGTGCTTGAGTCATTTTACAGCACTAGTAAAGCCATCTATAGCTAAGAGCAAGTTCTTTTGGTGGTAGTCACAGAATTATAGTACAGCCTCCACCCTGGACTTTAGTTAGCTGCGTGCCATGTAGGAAACCTTATGGTCACATGAAATTGTTGCCTGTCTGCTGAGTCTTGGTAAGTTTTATTATGCTCTTCAATTTAAAGCATATGATTGAAATTCTGATATAATTAGCTTCTCCTCCTAGGGTCTGTGTATGCAGCTAGACTACAATCTCCAGAATATCTGATCATTGGCCATTCTTGTCTGCTGGGGCTTCTGGGAACTGAAATCTAACAACTTCTGTGGATCTGACTTTGGGAACCACTGAACTGAGCAGTCAGGTAGAGCTTTAAAGTTCAAAAGTAACCTTTCCAAACTCAATCTCTTAGACTTCAACTGCCGTCAGTCACAATCAAAAGTTCCCCTGATTTCAGGGGCCTGAAAATTTCATTCATCTGATTAGAGGCCCAGTATCTCTAAGGACTAAATAAAATAAAATAGAAATTCAGCTAGTGAACTTTTTTTCAGACTGGAGATGAGAAGATGAGAAAAAAATCATCTATTAACTTTCTGCACATGAAACAGCTGTTAAAGTCACAACACCCCTACGTGTCGATATATAGAATATATAGAATTATATCATTCTCTGAAACATTCACAGCTGACGTTTCAGCTTGGTAGGCAATGACATGTTTGCATTCCATGGTTAATGTGAATGCCCAGAAGGCTGACTCATATGAGAACATGAGCCAAGAGGGCCAAAGTCTACTTTAGCAACCTTTGAGAGGTCATTAACTTTTCAAAGCACCAAGGGGAAAAAAAAATCACTACTCCTGATGAAGTGAAATAAAATGCAAGTTCAGGCAGGTGCTATGATAGTTTCAAAGGCCTCTAGTACTATGCTCATTAAGACCTTTTTGGATTACAGCATCCAGAATCTTCCAACCAGCCTGACCGCTGGAGCAAATGAGATCATAAAACTATGTCTGGAATTTATCATATTAAACTGTAGGTGAGGATTTACTGTTCCTCAATATTTTAAAAAAAATCCCTTTACATAGGGAAAATGATCTTAAACAAGAGGGAAGATTAAAAAAGATTGTTTTCCCTGAAAATTTTCAAAAGGATGAGGGAAGCATTTCTTCTTATGATCCACCCTGTCTATCTACGGTTGTCAGACTGAAAACAGGAAAGGGCTCCTTTACCTTTAATGGTGTGTAGAAAAGGGAATTTCAGCACATGTTGCTTGTTATCTGGTTCAGTGACAAGCAACACTCTTCTGTTCAACTATTCAAGGTAGAGGAGCCAACTCCAGTATTCAGTCTGGCAGCTCTACTCCTTTAAAGCAGTATAGGGCTGTATTACTACCTTGTCTTTTTTCCTCACAGCTGTCTAAATTAAAATTCATTTCTTCTCAATTTTACATTTGTAGCCACCTCTTTGTTTAACTAAACATAGTAAACTTTGTTCCAAATTGTTTTTTAATTTTTAATTTTAAATTGTTAGGAAAGATATTCCAATTTGTCAAACATAGGCCATTTCTGCACTAGACTGTTATAGCGCTATTATTCCACTTTCAACATCCTATGGAATCCTGGGGTTTGCAGGTTCGGGAGGAGCTGGGTGCAAAGTGGAATGCTGAAAGTGGAATAATAGCGCTATAACAGTCTAGTGCAGAAATGGCTATAGTAAATTTAGTAAATTGGAGTATCTTTTCTAACAATTTGAAATCAAAAACCACAAAATTATTTGGAACATTGGAATATTTCCATAATTGACAGCTAACTATATTCCAACAAGTGTGCTTGTCTCAACTAATCAGTAGCTTTCAACTGAAGAACAATGCACATAATAGCTGTAGTCCTCTGCACAGTAATTTCAACTCAGCGGGAGGGGCCTAGTGTGAACAAACACATATAGGACCAGATTGTTTGTGCAAGCCTATGTATGTCAACTCGGAAACAGGTCCAACTTATTTATTGGGATTTACTCCCAGGGAACTGAACATAGGATTAAAGCCTGTAAAACTGCCATTTATGTGCCCTTATTTAAAAGTAAATCCCATGGAACTGTAGTTTACTTCTGAGTAAATCTTTGGAGTGGCTGGGAGTTTTGCATTAACTCTGGGCAGTAAATGTAAAGCTATTACCAAGAGCAGGGTCATTTTGACACACAAACAAGAAGACAAGTGTTACTGAGAAAGCCAGTAATAAAAAAAGTTATTCTAGCCTGAGGACTGAGTTGTCAACTGATCAGAAAAATTACCTGACTCAGCTCTTGTGCTTTCATTAGAATGATCTGTAAAATCAGCAAATGAAGTCTTTTACACTTACATCAGCAATATTATCTATACATGTCTTCACAGCAGGCTGTTGTTGTTGTTTTTTTAAGTGCTGGAATTGTATATTGAAGTTAGAAGGAACTGACTGGTCAAAAGAAAGATAAGCATGGTAGCCATCATCTAATATCCAAAACAAGGCTATTTGGTCACTGTGAATTAAGCCCCAAACCCCAAATGTGGAGATAGTTCTAGTTTCCTTCCCTTTTCTTCCTCTCACAGAGAAGCCCTTCCGTGTTCAAATTAGGTTTTTAGTCTCAGGTAAATGTCATCTTGATCATCAAACTTGTACAGTATCAGTGATGTGGTAGAAAGGGGAAGTGGGAGAACACAGTTCTGTTAACTTGTTTCAGAGTAGGCACAATGACCTCATTTGCTTGAGGAGCCTTTCATACTACATGGTGATAGTGTTACAATTCCACTTTAATTACAGTGGCTGCCTCTTATGGAATCCTGGGATTTGCAGTTTAGGGAGGGGCATTTAGGATTCACAGCCAGAAAGCACCTCTGGTGCCTCACTACGAACCCAGGTTTCCACAATGTGCAACCATGGCAGTTACAGTGGAATTGTCGTGTTATAATTGCATAATGTGAAAGGGCCCTGAATGCTAGAATAACTGAAGAATCTTTCATGTTCTGCCAAGTGAAAGGGGTTATGGTGAGGCTTCCAAGTTTTCCTATTGTTTGTGGCAAGGAGAAAGGCAGAGTTTTGTAGTTATTTCCTTTTCTCTGAGAGAGCAGAAAATGGTGACACTTTTTTTTTTTGGCAAGATTTTGCATTTCTAGTTAAAAGCTAACAATTGAATTTCACCTGGATTTTGCTAATGCATGTTTTACAAGCTGCACTTATGCAGATAACCAACAATGAGGCCCTTTTCACATGTGGGGGGGGGGAAACGGTGTAAAGCGACCTCTCACGGAGGTCGTCTACACCGTAGAGTGGACTGGCATGGACTACTTTTCGCTCTCAGGAGCGGCCAGAACTAGCCGGGCTGCGTGTTTTTTAAAAACCTCTTTTTAGAGGTTTTTAAAAAGCACGGAGCACGCAGCCCCATGCCGCTCCGTCGCCCGGCTCTAAAGTGGATCTGCAGGCGCGCGCAAGTGCATGCCTGCAGATCTGCTGGGGGCGGGCTTCCGGCTGGCGAGCTTCTCCGGTTGGTGGAGAGCCTCCACCAACCGGAAGCTGCCATCTGCGACGCCGGAGGAGTGTGGAGCAGCGAGCTCGCGCTGCTCCACGTGGCGACGGACTTACCCGGCTGGAGGTTTTTGGGCGTTTTCGCCCGTTTCCCCCCCAACATGTGAAAAGGGCCTGAGTTTCAATTAGAACTTTGTCCCTGTAAACTATGCATAGAATTTAAGACACTATGTATAGAATTGCAGTCATGATGATTCTAAATTTTGTATTATGCAATGTACTGCTGCTGTTTGATCTACATAAACATATATAAACATGCACAAGCACACACATGTACATCAAAATTTCCCACTGCTCCACCACATAGGTTTAAGGTGATGTGCTCCATCCACATTCTGTTGTCCTTTCTGTAGAATGTGTATTGAGATTATCTTCACCCATGCTCTGCTATGCTTTATGAGTTACATCTGAATAGTCGTATTGCTATATGAGATTTAAGCTTCATAGTGATTGCACATGTTTTTCATGAGATTCTGAACTGTTCATTTCCATTCCTGTCTGTTCAAAATATTTTACATCACATGGATTAATAGTTGGATTGCAACTTTGAACATCTGCAGAGATAGTTCTGTATTGAGTAGGCTGGGAATCATGCATAAGGGAGGGGCAGAGAATGTTCAACTCCCTCCAGATATAGCAGCATAGAAAATAGAGGAGCGATGGAAACTGCTATTTAAGGGAAATGCATTCTTTGTCACACCTTAACATCGTGCAAAACTTCTCTATTTCAAACTGACCCATAGTATTGTTATTGTTCAAGTTCAAATTGCTTCTGATTTATGGCAACCTTAAGGCCGCCCTAACATGGAGCTTTCTGGGACTGAGAGTCTATGACATGCCCAAGCTCACCCAGTGGGTTTCCCTGGCCAAGCAGGGAATCAAACCCTGGTCTCCAGGGTCATAGTCCAATGCTCAAATCGCTGCACCACGCGGACTCTTGGATGTCCACAAGGTTGAAAAGATGAAAACCAGGACACGTGTGCCCAACCAACATCAGAGTATGATCGGGACAGCAGAAATTATTACTGTGGAAAAATACAGAAGTTAGGAGACCCTAAAGTAGTTTGCTTTTGCCTGAGCCTAGTGGAGAGGTCAAGAGTCTGCTCTCTCCCATCCTCTTTTCCCTGCTAAGTTAACTGAGTGCAAACGCTTTCTGCATTTTGAACTCAGGGTGCATTGTTTTAAGAAAGCCAGGAGCAATACGGAAAAGTGGGAGGTGAAGAAAGGAACTAAGACATTCTAAAAGTGCTGAAATGGTGGGACAACAGGAAATTATATGGGAGTATTCCTGCCAGATTTAGACAGTAAGAAAATATGAAGTACTTTTTTAGTAAGACAGGCATTTTACTAAACTAGTGTTGTAAAATCTCTGCCATTACCCTGACTGGCCAGCTTTCTCCGATTTGTGAAAGTTTTCTAGAGCAGTGGCTGCCAGTCTCTTGTCCTCCACATGTTCTGTATTACAACTCCTGGAAATCCTATCCACAATGGCCAGTGATCAGGGATTCTGGGCACTGAAGTGTTTGTGTAAAACAGCATTGAAATATGTATCATGTTCTTGATTCATTTCAAAATGCCTGACCTTATGTTGGGTTTTCTTAGCAAGCCGTGTGATCCTGTATATGTTTATTTAGAGAGGTTAGAAAAGTTACTTTATGGACTACACCTACTAGTATCCTGGAATGCCTGGCCATGCTGACTGAAGGATTCTGGGAGTTGTAGTCCAAAAAGTAAAGTTTCCTTCTGAATCAGAATTCAGAAGCGCACCAAACTTGCTCAGGTATGCCTGGCATGTCATCTGTTCTGAAGAGAAGCAAAAATTGTTCACAATCACAGCCAGTCCCAACTGAGAGACTAATTGGTTGCTCTTGGAGCTACAGACAAAGAAATTTTTTTGGCTTTTCTCCCTATCACATGCTGGTTGAGGGAACTGCAGTCAAAATGAGCAAATGTTTCAAGCTTAGCATTTCATATACTGTAATATAGAGAACAGACAGACGATTAGAAACTATCTCTGTATTGTAAGGAAAGGACTTAGTGGATATAAAGAAAGGGGGAAAGTTATCCATGTTTTAGTAATATCCAGGCTGGACTATTATAATGTGTTATATGTGGACTGGGCTGAGAAGTTTCAATTGACTTCGAGTATTGTAGCCATACCCTGTGTTGACTGACATGACATTTACACTGTGCAGCTACAGCTCTATTATTCCATTTTAATTGCCGGGGTCCATCTTATGAAATTCTGGGAGCTACAGTTTAGGTAGAGGCATTTAGAATTCTCAGCCAAAAAGTTTTAGTGTCTCACCAAACTACAGATTCTAGGATTCCATAGAATGTTGCCATGGCAGTAAAGATAGATCATATTGCTATAATTGTGTAGTGTGAATTGGCCTTCAGACTAATTGGACGAAACAGAGACTCGTATGTGTCAAAAGATTTTAACTGCCTTTGTTTGCTTCTGTGTGTAATTCCAACTGCTGTTTTTGACTTTTAAAGCTCTAGGCAGACTGGGATCCATATTGATGAACCTGTTTTTCATTAAGACCATCATCTGAAGGATACAGCTCCCACTTTCAAAGTTTAGGACCAGGGATCATTCCAGGCTGATGCCTATGTATAATAAGAAAACTATTTAAGATCAGAGTCATAGTAGTGAAGGAATGACCTATAATCCAATTTATTCAGTGTTTTAAATAATTTCTCCCAGTTCTCCCATGTTGGGAAAATACAGCGTACTGCAAGTAAAAACAAAAATATGATGTTAAAAATTATACAAGAATTATAAAACTGGTGATAATCCAGACTGTTAAAACTCCAGAGTAATTTATTGGGCAAGTAAAAGCCTAACACTAGCTTGTTCAAATAGTTCAGTTTAATAAAACATTGTTATTGTTGCTCTGTACCTTCAAGTCATTTCTGACTGATGGAGATCCTAAGGTGAATCTATCACAGGGTTTTCTTGGAAGATTTGTTCAGAGGAAGGCAAAGACAATGTGACTTGTCCATGATTACCCAGTGGGTTTCCATGCCTGAGCAGGGATTCAAATCAAAGTATCCAAAATTGTAGTCCAATGTTCAAACCACTACTGCACACCAGTTCTTAATGAAACTTACTCTCAAGTAAGTGTGCATAAGATATCGGCCATTTCTGCACTGGACTGTTATAGCGCTATTATCCCACTTTCAACATCCTATGGAATCCTGGGGTTTCCAGCTCTCTGGCCCCTCCCGTAACTGCAAACCCCAGGATTCCATAGGATATTGAAAGTGGGATAATAGCGCTATAACAGTCCAGTGCGGAAATGGCCATCCTCCTCATTTTGTGATGGTGGGATGTGATAAGTGAAAGCTGTGTTTCTGTAAGTACCATTTTTAAGAAATAATGAGTAATAACTTGCATCAGTTACAGCAAGAACCTTATGCTCTGGGATCGAATTTGGCTCTATTACGGTTTCAATCTGGCCCTCCAGGTTTCTCTAGAACGCTGGCTGCCCATCATACCATTGCTTTGTCCTGCCCTACTTTTTCTTCTTCCTCTTCTAACTGGTTGAGAAACTTCAAGCTAAACTATGCTGATATTTTGCCCCTGCCCTTATGTCTTTAGCTCCACCCCACTGGAATGCAGATTACCAGATCTCTGAAGTTGAATTCAGCCTTAGGTCAAAAATACCTTTATTTAGCTTTTTCTGAAAAAAGAATTGATGCGCGTGCATGCATGCACGCACACATACACACACAGTAAAAACACTTTAAAATATATAATAAAGGCAGAAAGGCAGAGACTTCTTTAATTTTGTCAGATTAATATAGATCCAGAATTGTGTGGCATCTAGAAATGCCTGATTTATATTTGGAGCAAAATACATTATTTAAACCAAACACAAACACATTTCTCTGTTATTCTGTTTTGTTTGCCCTTTGTTGGATAGAAATATTAGCTATATCATAGTTTGTATAGTTTCTGTCACCTCAAATAGCAATGTCTATTTAATATAGTATAAAACTACTACACTAACAATGTACAGTCATCCCTCCACATTCTCTAGGGTTAGGGGCACAGGACCCCCGTGAAAGTGGAAAAAATGTGAATAACTGTAGGCTCTCCCAAACCATACTTAACACACACAAACAATATGATCACTATATTCAACCCACCGTGGATTCCTTTGAGGCATCAGGGTTCCTTCACAAGGCAGAAGTGGGCGGCTGGTGGGGCTTACTGCCGCCTGCACTACTGCCCCACATAATTTTTAATAGAGATCCACAAGCCTCATTCGCAGTTTCTCTGTCTCAGGAGGCTTTGCAGTCCCTATTAAAAATGGCATAGGGAGGCGGCAGAGGTGACAGCAAATAATCTGTGAATAATCAAATCCACAAAAGTGAAACTTGCAAACGTGGAGGGCGGACTGTAGTCCACTCCATGTCATCTCATATGTAAGCTCTACTGAGTTCTAGAGGACTTACTTCCAAGTAAACATGTATAAGACTGATGTTTAAAGGATATCTGTGGGCACTGCATACAGAGGGCTAGCCATATTAAATCTGTCTTTTTGACATGTGTCCTATGTAAACCTGTCAGGTCAGACAGTTTACTCGAAGTTTGGAAACAATGAACTATTCTTGCCAAATGGAAAAATCCTTGTGAGCAAGTTGGGTGTGTTTGTTTAAGTAGTTCCTTTACTCCATGCCATTGTGAATCCCCCTCTGGCTGTGTTAACTTTGCTGCTGTTGTCAGAGGGCCGGTGAATGCAAATGGCATTTTCAGCAGTGTAGTTTGTAGACATGCTTTACAGGAAAGGAGTACTGGGGAAACTGGTAATTTTACCCACTGTGGGTCTGTGCTTAGTGTGTGTTCTTTTACTCAAACTATACTGATTAGCTGTCTCCTAAAAAACATAAAGAAGGTCACCTTTAAAGTAAACAAAACAGTTGTGGCATGACGAATTGAATCTAATGTGCCAGGCAGCTTGATCTGAATGAAATATATTTACTAAGAAATACATTCCTGTATATAACATGCAACCCTATGGATGTTTGCTTGTTTGGAAGTCCCTTTGTGTTTAATAGGGCTTTCTTTTTACTGCGTTTGTCCCCAAAATGTAGGAGATCAAAGGGTTAAAAGTTCTTAAGTATAAACATTTTCCCATCTAATTAGCTCTAGAAAACTTTTGATCCGACCAAAGAGAAATACTGTTGTCTATGTCGCCAAGGAACATGACCATATAAAATTAAAACAGCATGCTATGCTCCCAGTTGCTTTTTTATAATTAAGGCAGACCTGGGTTTAGCTAATTTAGATGTTTACTTTAGCCAGTCCTAATCATATGGAGTGAAAAGTCTCAATGTGGTAGGTGGATGAGAATAAGTAAAGTAAAGTAAATTGAAAAGACGATGGCCCCGGTCCTGCCAAAGATGATGGTGGCTCTTAAACCAAAATTTGAAGAACACAATACTTACACAAATTTAAGCCACATTCATTTCAGTGATCTCAGAACCAATCCAGCCCAATTATGCACTTGTGTTTGTTTGTTTAACTGCCATCAAGTCGACTTTGGCTTGTGGCAACCCTATGAATGAGAGATCTTGAAGTCACCCTGTCATCAACAGCCCTGCGTCTTGAAGGCTCAGGACCAGGGCTTCCATAATTGAGTCTACTCATCTGTAATGCAGTCTTCCTCTTTTCCCACTGCCCTCTACCTTACTGAGCATTATGGTGTTTTCTAATGAGTCATGTGTTCTCATGGTAAGTGCAAAGTGCAACAGTCTAAGTTTAGTCATCCGGGCTTCTAGGGAGGGTTCTGGCTTGATTTGTTCTAGGACCCATTTATCTTTTTAGCAGTCCAGGATATCTGCAGAACTCTTCTCTAGCACCACATTTCAAATGAATGAACCTTCCTATTAGCTTTGTTCACTATCCAGCTTTCCCAACCATACATAGAAATTAGAAATATGATACCATGAACAATCTTAACTGTAGCATTCAATGATATATCTTTACACTTAAGAATCTTATCAAGTTCCTTCATAGTTGCCCTTCTAAGTCCTAGTCTTCTTCTGATTTCTTAACTGCAGTCTTCATTCTGATTAAACACTGAGCCAAAGTACGATGTGGTGTATCAGGTTGCACATTGGACTATGACTCTGGAGACCAGGGACTGAATCCCCGCTCAGCCATGGAAACCCACTGGGTGACTTTGGGTGAGTCACACTCTCTCAGCACCAGAGGAAGGCAAAGGCAAACCGCCTCTGAACAAATCTTGTCAAGAAATTCCTGTGAAATTCCTGGGTCACCGTGAGTTAGAAACAACTTGAAGGCACACCACCACTGCCACCACAACCACAAAGTATGAAAAATCCTTAACTATTCCAATGTTTTCATTGTCTGCTTGAAAGTTATGTAAATCATCTGTGGGTGTTATTTTTGTTTTTTCCATGTTTAAATGTAAACCTGCTTTTGCACTTTCTTCCTTGACTTTCTTTACCATTCCCTTTCATTGTTAGTTTCTGCTAGTAGTATGGTGCTATTTGCATATCTTAAATTGGTGATATTCCTTCCTCTTGTTTCCAGGCCTCCTTCCTCCCAGTCTAATCCTGCTTTAGGGATGGTACATTCAGGCCATTTCCACACTACGCTGTTACAGTGCTATCATTCCATTTCCAACATCCTGAGGAATCCCGGAGTTTGTAGTTTACTGAGGCCCAAGAGCTCTCTGGCTGAGAATTCGGAATGCCCCTCCCTAAACTGCAAACCCAAGGATTCCACAGGATGTTTGAAAGTGGAATAATAGCACTATAACAGTGTAGTGCAGAAATTACCTCAGATAGAGTAATCAATCCAGCTTTGCCTGGCCTTCTTGCTAATTGGAAACCATTCTGTTTCTCCCTAGTCTGTCCGATGTAGCCTTTTGTCCTAAGTGTAAGTTATGCATTAGGATAATCGAAGGTTGTGGCACACCCATTTCTTTAAGAGTCGTCCATTATTTTCCATGATCTACATATTTAAAAATTTTGCTATAAAGCACAGGCTGATTTTCTTCTGAAATCCTTTGGTGCACTCCATTGTCAAACATGCCTTTATCCAGATATTTGGGGAAAGAATGTAAAAAGGACAAAGAACATTTTGTATTTAAGACTCCATACAACGTGCATTAAAAGAAAGTTTGTTGCTCATGCGGTAACACTGAGACAGCCACCGTAGTGGGTACTTTAAAATGAAAATAGATCCAAAATCCCAAGAATGCGGAGTGGTGGTCTAGACTTTTGAGAAAACGCCTGTTGTCAAGGTCGAGGGGAACCGAAGTGGGGAAAGCAACACAATCGGCTAGGGTTAAAGAAACAGGGAAGTTTTGTGTTGCTGTGTTGTTGAGGGATGGAATATATGAACGGAGTGACGGGTGGAGAAGAAAGGATGCTGCAAAATCATGGTGGGTTAAGTGGAATGGGGAAAAAAAAAGAAGGGCTGTTCTTAAGACCGCAGCTGTTGCAACAGATTGCATTAAATGTGGCGCCTGTATCCGCCTTAAGCGGAGTTAAAATATGCTTCCCGAGGCTGGATTTTGGACACTTGGAATGAAAAGATATCCTTAAAGGGGATGAGAAAAGGAGCTGTTTAAGGCTTTGGGGCGCGTGTGGGGGAGGAAACGATACGGCCGGGAGCAACTGGCGTTGGGCGGCGAGAGAAGGGCAGAGGGCGAGCGCCGGCCCGGCGGCGGAAGCGGCCCAGGACCCGACGGTCCCGCTCGGCCCGTTCTTCGCCTTGCAGCCGCGAAGGGGCCAGAGGGATGGATGGGTGGAGCCCGCAAAGACGGCACGGGATGAGTGCTCTCCTTGCCGGGAGGACGGGGGGGGGGGCGCCGAGAGAAAAGACACATTTTTGTGAAGATGAAGGTGTTTCCCTCCGCTGCTTTCGATGGGAGGGGGAGCCGGGGCGAGGCGGCGAGGTTGGGTGAGTTGGCGGGGAGACAAGGGAGCCAGCGATGCCGAATGGAATGCTGGGAGGCGTGACGTGTCCCCCAGGCCTCCGCCCTCCCGCTCAAGCTATATAAGGGACGCCGCTCACCGCTTCGGTCTTTTTCGCTACGGGTTTGCCGCTGCTTCAGAGGTGAGTGGACTCCACGTGCGCTCGCGGGGGGGGGGGTGGGGAGGGAGGGAAGAGGCGGAAGGCCTAAGGTTCGGGTTTGGGCCTAGGCGGGAGCTGGCGGAGGCCCACGTGCGGCCGGCGGGCAGCGACAAAGGCCGTCTTCGACGGCCGAAAGGAAATAGGTCGGCGGGGTGGCGGCGAAGCCGTGCGTGCTCGGTTCCTCCCCCGCCGCGTTGTCCGCGGCTTGGGCTCGTTCCCTCCATTTGTGTATGTGGCCCCTGTGCCCCTCCCCGAGGATATATTGGCTCGTGAGGAAATGGCAGTTGCGAAAAGGAGAGAGTTTTAGGGACACGTAACTTGGCGTTCTTTCGAGTTGAGACGTGGTGGTCGTGAGGATGGGGCGACTGTGGCAGGTGTGTTTCCCTTTCTCCCCTGGGTTTTTCCTCGTGATCTAGTTGGCTGTTTTAGTCCTAGTTACTATGTTGCAACTGGACGTATTTCTTTCTCTGAACGATAGCCTGTGTGTGTGTGTGTCCGTTTCAGTCGCAGCCCTGGCCCGCCATCGTTCCCTCCCTTTTCCCTCGCTTCGCTCTGTGTGTGTAGTAAGAGGGAAAAATGGCCGCTCTCGGCTCGCTGTGGCTGCTGCTGCTGCCGTCACAAAATGGAGGACGCGCGGCGGGCGGGCGGGGCGCGTGCCAGCCAACGGAGCGGCTCGCGCCCTCCGGGCTCGTGCTCGGCCCGCTCGGTTTTCGACACAAAGGGAGGCCAGAGCCGCCGCCGCGGCCGCCCTCCTCCTTCCCGTCCCCGCCGCCTTTTCTCACGACCACGACGGCGGGGACGAAGGGCTTGGGAGGCGTCTGCCCAGGGGAAAGTCTGGGCTCCCGCCCCGCTGACGCAACACCTCGCCGCCGCCGCCTGGAAGGGTGGGTGGAGTTGAGGAACTCGAGGCAGGCCTTGGCCTAGTTCCGGCCTGGATCCGTGGCTGGGCCTGCGAGACCGAGGAGCAGAACGTGCCTCTGCTTCCCTTCCACCGCTTTGATTGCATACGGTTAATCAACGGTTTTTAATTTTTGTTTTTGGAAGGGAGTTTGACCTTTTTCTGCATTTTCTCCCCGCAGGGTGTTTTGTCTGAAGTGGAAGAGAACCATCTACTAATCAGCCAAAATGGGAAAGGAAAAGACCCACATCAACATTGTCGTCATTGGGCATGTCGACTCCGGCAAGTCCACCACCACTGGCCACCTGATTTACAAATGTGGTGGGATTGACAAGAGGACCATTGAGAAATTCGAGAAGGAAGCTGCTGAGGTGGGTTTGCCTTCTGTGTAATTTCCAGCAGGATGTCAAAATGATGAACGTTTTTAGTGAATTATAGTTTTTTTTGTTAAAGCGTTTGTTAAAATATGGAATGTTAAAATTCACATAAGGCCTGTTGGCTACATTGATATGATCTTATACAATTTAAGAGCTCTATTCTGTATGGGCTTCTAGGAAAAAACAGTTTAGGCCTCACTTTTAGGCCTGAATCCAGTTGTTAATCTGAAATGTAGCTGAATCAGTGAAATGTATTTACCAGGTTATTATTTATTTAGTGGGTCTCCTGCTTGGGTTTAACAAATTAATTTAGTTTATAATAGCAGAGTTACCAAGTGAAGTAAGCGTACGTCAAATGCATGGAAGAACTTGTGAATGTGCCATTTATTTGGCCAGAAATTTCTGTAAAATTTGAAGAAGTTCTTAAGCAATGAAACAGTCATTTATGTTCAGTGATGGATTAAGTGTCACTGGGTTAAGTAAGCGAAACAGGTTTGGAATCTCACACTGCATCTGCCAAATTCTGCTAAATATAGCTTGTATATTAAATTTCGGTATGTTGATGCATGTTTTGAGAGAGAGCTTTTTGGCAACACTAGTATCTGTTACTGCCATGCGTTGACTACATTAATTGTTTTGTTACTGTTTACTAAATAGATGGGTAAAGGCTCCTTCAAATATGCCTGGGTGTTGGACAAACTGAAGGCAGAACGTGAACGTGGCATCACTATTGATATTTCACTCTGGAAGTTCGAAACAAGCAAATACTATGTCACTATCATTGATGCCCCTGGACACAGAGACTTCATCAAAAACATGATTACTGGTACCTCCCAGGTGAGCAAATAATGTTTCTTTGGGGGTATAGTATAAAAATTGGGCATATGTTGAGTAAATAGATATAAATTGTTACTTTTTTCTTCTACAGGCTGACTGTGCTGTCCTTATTGTTGCTGCTGGTGTTGGTGAATTTGAAGCAGGTATCTCTAAGAATGGGCAGACCCGTGAGCATGCCCTTCTGGCCTATACTCTGGGTGTAAAACAGCTTATTGTTGGTGTTAACAAAATGGATTCTACTGAGCCACCTTACAGCCAGAAAAGATATGAGGAAATTGTCAAAGAAGTTAGCACATACATCAAGAAAATTGGCTACAACCCAGATACAGTAGCCTTTGTGCCAATTTCTGGTTGGAATGGAGACAACATGTTGGAGCCCAGCTCTAACGTAAGTAATACTAATCAAGCTTTGATGAATGCCACTCAACCAGTGTTTTCCAGGATTGAAATCTATAGAAGTAATAAAGATGCTTTCCACTAGTTAAGCTAATGTGGCAGATGTAGACACGAGCAACACAGATTGCTGTACTGAAGAAAGCTCTTTTTTAGTCTGCATTACACTTTTGAAGCATGCACATTTGTCATGTGAGAAGTTGTGAATCTATGTTCTGACGTTTGGAAGGAAGGAAACTACATACTGTGTTCTTTCTATGCAGATGCCCTGGTTCAAGGGGTGGAAGGTGACCCGTAAGGATGGTAATGCTAGTGGAACCACATTGTTGGAAGCTCTGGATTCCATCTTGCCACCAACTCGTCCAACTGACAAACCCCTGCGTCTGCCACTTCAGGATGTCTACAAAATTGGTGGTACGTATTACAACAAGCTATGAATCTTTGAGAAGCAAGATCAGTATGTGAGCATATTGTGCAAACAATTTGTACATGTGGTGGCTGTCTGGTTCTAGAATAAAAAGGATTTTGGGAGATAAACCAGGGCTCTTAATTCCTGTCTGAAACTGCGCACTCAAACTGTATGTGAACCTGTTTTTGTCTGACTTTGCAAAGTGATAGTAATGTGGTAATTGCATTTTTTTAAAGGAATTGGCACTGTTCCAGTGGGACGTGTGGAAACGGGCATTCTGAAACCAGGCATGGTGGTAACATTTGCCCCTGTCAATGTTACAACTGAAGTGAAATCTGTGGAGATGCACCATGAGGCTCTGAGTGAAGCTCTCCCTGGTGACAATGTTGGCTTCAATGTAAAGAACGTGTCTGTTAAAGATGTCCGCCGTGGTAATGTTGCAGGAGACAGCAAAAACGATCCACCAATGGAAGCTGCTGGGTTCACAGCACAGGTAATTTGCATAAGTTTCTTTGTTGGAAATGGTGTTGGTGTACGTAGTGTTTAAATGGTAAAGATGTGGATTAATCTGTTTTAATAATTCCACAGGTTATCATTCTGAACCACCCAGGCCAAATAAGTGCTGGTTATGCCCCTGTGCTTGATTGTCACACTGCTCATATTGCTTGTAAGTTTGCTGAACTGAAGGAGAAGATTGATCGTCGTTCTGGTAAGAAACTGGAAGATGGTCCAAAATTCCTCAAATCTGGAGATGCTGCCATTGTTGACATGATTCCAGGCAAGCCTATGTGCGTTGAGAGCTTCTCAGACTATCCACCTCTGGGTAAGTAGCCCTCTTCTTGAAGCTCTTCATGTGCCATGTTGGTTTTGATAGTCAAACATGCATCATTTGAGATAATCCTGGTTTTATTGTTGCCGCTATTAAAAATATGGCAATTAATCCAGTACAACTGATAGATAATAATTATTTTTGAGGCACTCTTTAATTTGCTGCATGCCTTCTTGTTTGAGATTAGGAGAAATTGCCTTGGCCAGCCATTTATAGTAACAGGCTATTGGTCTGTGATGAAAGGGATTACAGTTAGTTAATACAGAGATGTTATCAGAAGGGAGTGACCAGGAATGGGAGTGATGTGGCCTGTCTCTGATGAATGGCACCTTGCTGTTCATGAAATTATAGACACTTAAAATATTTCAGTCACTTACTACGTGTGTGCCTTTTACCAGCCAGTGTAGGAATTAGCATGTATTAGTTGGCATTCCTTGTTGATGGCAGTACTGAAAGGGAAGATGATCAAGACTTGCTTATACAGAAAGGGATAGAAGAAGCAGGACTGATTTTTATCCCATGGAAGTGCTTTAACCTGATTTTTGTTTATACCTAGGTCGTTTTGCTGTACGCGATATGAGACAGACGGTTGCTGTTGGTGTCATCAAGGCAGTTGATAAGAAAGCATCTGGTGCTGGCAAGGTTACGAAGTCTGCCCAGAAGGCTCAGAAGGCTAAATGAAAATTCTGTACACCTGCCACCTCAGTCTTAATCAGTGGTGGAAGTATGGTCTCAGAACTGTTTGTCTCAATTGGCCATTTAAGTTTAATAGTAAAAGACTGGTTAATGATTACAATGCATCGTAAAAGCTTCAGAAGGAAAGGAATGTTTGTGGACCATTTGTTTCGTGGCAGTTTAAGTTATTAGTTTTTAAAACCAGTAAACTTTTTTTAAATGGAAACAACTTGACCAAAATCTGTCACAAATTTTGAGACCATTAAAACAAAGTTTAATGCAAAGTCTCTGTGTTCTTTGGGGCTAATAGTTACGTTTTGGATCATAATAAAGTTGGACTTCTGCCTCTGTGTTCAAAAAGTTATGAGGGAAGATAAAAAGCAGACTTTACCCTTGATACTAGCATGTTAATATTTCCCAAAAGTGTTATGACATAATAGTGCTTATGTGACAAAAAAAAATTGTGCCAACAGAATTGTGCAGTGGTCAAAAACTAGCCTGGTCTAATACAGATTAGCTTCTCACATGCCTAAACAATGACTATTAACATAATAGGACTACAAATTTGGTATTTCCCCCCCCCTTTTTTTTTACTGTTTAATTAAATGAAGTATTGCTGGTTTGGGGCATTGTGTTTTCTGCGGTTTTATCACAAATTGTAGATGCTTTTCATAGGGTCTTTTCAAACTAGTAGTGCTTGAGAATGCAATTTTGATTCTTTTGAGTTAACTTAGGGGATCATAAAAGTTTACTGAATAGCGTATTGCTGCTAATGGAAGGTAGGGGAATTTGGAGGGTTTTTTTTCTTTATCTTCAGACAGGTCTGTTAAATCATAAAATAACTTCTCCAGAGTAGATCATATGTTACTGGTATGATAATGTGTGTTCCTACCATTAGTAATCCCTTGTATAAAACTAAATTATATTACAAAGGTAACAATGGCCAATGCCAATAACATCTAAACTGTTAAGTGTTATGCCAAAAGGATTTCCTAAGTGTCTTATAAAGTAAATGGAATCAAATTGCAGACCTTACTTACAGCAGGGATGCTGTGCTTCCAGCTAGAAGTTTGGTTTATGTGCACCATTTTAAATATTTCCTACTGAGTCCATGTAGTTGTAAGTTTGAGTTGTGGCTTCTGTGGGTTGGTGAAATAAATGGGAGATAAGAGTTTTAATGTTGACGACAAGCATCATATGATTACTTGCACATTTTGCAATCATGATTTGAACTGTGGGGCATGACGTGGAAATTAGCAGGCTTGCTGTTGTATACCTAAGTTGCTCAAACTTCTTTGGCGTATTTAGGTCACAGATGTCAGTGGCCTGCTTTTAGTAGTTTTAGCCACTATTCCTGCTCAGATGTTCAACCAGTAATTTAGGGTGCTTTACACCCACTGCTGAATGCTTTAAAAAGTATTCAAAATAGGAAGGTTCAACATGTGCCATGCTAGTGAAATGTGGGCCTAAGAAGATTATTAGGCAGTGCATTGCTGATGTGTGAGTCAAAGTTAAATTTGAAGACATTCACTTCAAATTTTAGGTAAAAAAGATGTTTCTCAAAGGCCCTAAAACAGACGTTTGGGTAGCATAACTGGTGCTGGCTAGTGAAACTTCTCTTTGATAGTACGCTGGCACTCCCACCACTCACCCCCAGCTACTTGCATAACAGTTCTGGGGTTTTCTTTGTAACAGGCTGGTAGTTTCAAGCAGTACTGTTGTTGGCTTTTCAAAGACTGCCATATTCATTCTTTTAGCCTTAAATTAACAGCTGAAGGTGTTCATATTGTGTCCTGTTGCCTTTTTTTGTATTTGGGACCTTTCATTAAAACGTGCTTCTTTCCTACTAGGAGCAAGAATATTGAAAAAATAAGCTAGTATTACTGAAACTGAGCATCAACTACTATGTCAATAAATATGTCCCACAGTAGACCTCAATAGCTCCTTGTATAGAACAAGTGTAGAAGGTGGAAATACTTTGAAATAGAAACACCAGAGCTTCAAAACAGTAATTTTGATCCTGAAATATTAAAAGTGGACATTGCATGGGGAGCTAATGAGAAGTGAGTTAGGTTTTGTATTGCCTTCAAGCAGGTAGCTGGCAGGGGATTGTCTGTTCTAAATACTGCCTTTTATTACACCCAAATCAGATCAACATTGATATTCTGATATTTGGTAATTCAGTTCAGTGGGCTAGTTTTGCTTTCCAATGCATATGTGATGGTATAACTGTTGGGTTAATGGAAAAAATACTAAATTTTGTAAGCCAAAACACTTGGACTTTAGTTTATCTTCAATAAATGCAGTCTAGAACTACTTGACCTCTATGGCTTTTTATTTTCCAGGTAGGCTAGTGTGTAGAACAGCATAACCCATTGTTTCAGAATGTGTACATGAATTTTTATTTTAAATAGTTGTATGTGATAACTTGCAAAATGTTCTGTGTATGGTAATAGTAGCCAATCATGACTGCTATTTAGAGTTGTCCAGTTTGCAAAGGAGATGTGAATATTCGTGCAAAAAATATTTCCTACAGAAATACTCAAGTACTTTGGCGTGCTTAAGAAGTGTTACAGAGCCAGAACGGTGTATTGGACTACATTCCCACGTCACACACTCACCTCCAGAAAAAATCCCCAATAAGTTCACCTGAGGGTCACCATAACTCTGGAAATTACTTGAAGGTGCAGAACAACAAAAATTTTTACATGCCCAAATGCACTGCAGACCAAGCTCCTGTTGAAGCAACTCTGCTGGCTGCCAGTTTGTTTCCAGCCACAAATCAAAGTGTTCGGTATGACCTACAAAGCACTGTATGGTTAGGTCTAGGCAGTTTGACACACTGTACCTGCCTGTTTGAGCTGGCCTTGGCTCTGAGGTTATCATGAGAGGCCGTTCTCACAAGACAGTAGCTGATCAGGAGCTGCTAAAATAGCATAGTATTGGGGGTGTGAGCATTTCACCACTTGGCCATGGAAATCTACTGGGTGACTTTGGGTGCATCGCTCAGCCTCTGGTGACTTTTAGGGTTGCCATAAATCAGAAACAATTTGAAGGCATACAACAACAGAACCTCAGGTTAAAACTAGAACTAGTAGCATAAAATAGGGTGTATTAGAATTCTACACAGTGTATGCCCCTGAGTTCCAGTTTCCAAGATGTGTGTGCATACATGCTTCTAAGTTGCATCTCAAAGAGTTTCTTAGGTAAATACTCAGGTGATTTTCCCAGTTCCTTCCTCTGAAATACAGCGTGCAGTGTTTGGGTATTTGTTAGTCTCCCACTCAAGTGCTAACCAGGCCTGGCCCTGCTTATTTTCCCAAGTAGCCTGATTTTAATCTTCACCCTTGTGGCACACCCAAATCTATTATTACTTTCCATCCGCAATCCAGGGAGGCTGTCATGGTCCTGAACCAGTGTTTATCATCAGTAATAGGATGGGCGAGGGCAAATAAGTTGAACTGTAATCCAGGGAAGACAGAGGTGTTCCTGATCAGCCACAAGACAGATCCAGGAATAGGGATTCAAGTCTGCATTATTGCCCTCTCCCTGAAGACACATGTTTGCAGTTCGGATATGCTGGACTCAGCTTTCCACCTGGAGGCCCAGGTTTCTGTGGTGGCCAGAAATGTTTTAAGTTTGTATGCCAACAGCGCATGCTCTTTTGAGATGTCAGACCTGTTCACAGTGGGACATGCCTTCGTTCTATCCCATATGGAGAACCAGTGTGTTGCAGTGCTTTGAGTGCTGGACTATGACCCCAGAGACCAGGGTTCAATTCCCTACTTGGCCATGGAAACCCACTGGGTGATGTTGGTCACATCCCACGCTCAGACCCAGAAAAACATGTGATACTTTCCCCTTAGGGTTGCCATAAATTGGGAGCAACTTGAAGTCTCACAACAACAACAAGGTGAAAACTTCGGCTGGTCCAAAGAGCTGGAGCCAGACTGTTAGCCAGGTTACAGAGACTCTGCTGGCTGCCAATTTGTTTCTAGGCACAAATCAAAGTGTTGGGTATGACCTACAAAGCGCTATATGGTTAGGTCTAGGCAGTTTGACACACTGTACCTCCCTGTATGAGCTGGCCTCGGCTCTGAGGTTATCATGAGAGGCCCTTCTCACAGTCCCACCACCGTCACAAGCACAATTGGTGAGGATGTGAGAGAGGACCTTCTTGGTAATTACCTCTAGACTCTGAAACTCTACAGGAAGACCAGAATGGCTCCCTCTTTATCCTTCCACCAGTGGGCTAAAGTTGTTTAATCAGACAGGCTTCAAAACGGAAAGTTTTTTTAAAAAATGAGAAGCTGCATTGTTTTGATTAAACTGTGTTTAAGACTTTCTTATATTTTTAAATTGCATTTTATTATTTTAACCTCAGGTATGAATTGTTTTAATGCTGTAGACAGTTTAACCCTATTTTAATGTTCACTTTTGATATATTTCTAATTGTATTTTTCTTTTAGATTATGAGCTGCTTCAAACAGGATGACATTCCTACCTTGGGAACTGTAGTTGAGAGCACACTAGAACTTTGTTGCCATGTGCCTTCAAGTCGTTTCCAACTTATGGCGACCCTAAGGTGAACCTATCATGGAGTTTTCTTGCCAAGATTTGTTCAGAGGGGGTTTCCCCTTACTTTCCTCTAAGGCTGAGAGTGTGCGACTTGCCCAAGGTCACCCAATGCCTGAGTGGGGGATTCAAACCTTGGTCTCCAGAGTCTTAGTTGAACTCTCAAACCACCGCACTACGCTGGATCTCCTGCTGACTAGAGCTATTTAGTTTTTTTGAAAAAATCCAGTTCCTTCTGCAAAGTGCCCAGGATTCTGTAGAGGGCCACCATGATAGTTATAAGTGATATCAAACTGATAAAGCTATATCCTGCAGAAAGATGAAGACACAGTTCTGAACATAAGGCATGGTAGGCTCAGATAGCTTATTTGACAGCTTTTAGGCAAATAATTGCCTCCTATGTGTACTACAGGGATACATGTATTAATACAAGAATGCAGCAGGGACAAACCAATCTTAAATTAGAATTAATGAGGATGAGCTGATTGCCAGAAGAAATGAGAGGAGAGCTTCCTAGGGAACCCTGAAAAATAGCCCCACTTAGACTGGTGTACTAAGAGTAAAAAAGAAAGGAGCAAAGCAGGCTGCTAGAGAGGATATTCCATTTTTGTGCTTCCGGTGTTTTGACCTGCTGCGTTGCAGATGAGAGTACACAACCCACTCCTCCAGGTGCCCTTTAGGTACTCTAAATTAGCCACTATATAAATGTAAACGGTTCTTAATTGAGAGTGAAATTCCTAAAGGATGTGCCATTCTATACATGCTAGTTCATGGAAATTCAGGTTAAAGTTGTTCTTTTTTTTTTTTTAACTAGTCTCTTGCCCACCACTGCTCTAGGAATGCTGCCTGCTCTACAGCTGCATGAGGAAGACACAATAGCTTTAGTGTCTTCTTTTGTCAAATGAAAAATAGGTGCCTGCTCTTGTGCAATGAACTGTTAAAGGCTGGTTCACACAGTTCTATAGATGCTTATTCAGAAATAAGCCCACTTGACATCAGTGAGAAGCTGCCAGTAGGACTGAATTTCAAAAATACCGAAATCCCACTGGCCTGTTGCTTTCTCACTTGATGTAGCATTGTGCATTAGGTCAACTGAAAAGCTCAGGTTTGTAGTTTGCATGCTTGGATATAGAAACTGTTGCCATCTCCTAATACAACTTGTTAGAAATGTAAGCAATTTACATGCAATCCTCCCCTCCGCCGCAAAAAAGTCTGGAAAATAGCCAAGTATTAATTCCACGTCGTGGGTGGAGAGGTAAGTGCTAAGGCTGAATTTGGGAATTGCTTATGTCTGCCCTTTGAGGGCCTGAAAGGGGTGATGTTTCAGTCAGAATCTCAATAGTTATGCTGCTTTGTGACCACAGCATCGCAGCTGCAGATTGTAGCCAGCTGGGGTGGGGGAGGGATGCCACATATTCCTATGTGAAAATAGTACATGATTTCTCAGCAAAAGCTTAGGAACTTGTACACAGATTCTGAATTCCAGCTAGATACCATTGCCATTTCTGATAGGCTGGTGTGGGGGTGAGAAGGGTAGGACATGCTGTTAAAATTAGATCTAATGTGTCTTGCCTGTGATACGAATCAGTAACCACAATTTTGTTAACACATTTCCTGCACACATCTCCTGCCATATATTAAAACTGAGCTCAGGGCCTTGATTACATAAACCATTTGGACTTACCTTCTGGAACAACTTTGATTGCTCTGAGTAAGCACCACTCTGTGCAGGACAATCACGAACATCTTCAGGTTTCAAGACTTTAAGAGTACAAAGACGATAGAGTCTACGATTATTGCCTAGGGAAAGCTTGGAGCACTGATGAGAGAAGGGATCAGCAAGTGAAAGGAAAATTGCACAGTTGATTTACAGGTTACAGTTCAAATGTTAAAACAGCAGATCCAGTAAATTCAACTTACCTTGTGCTTCTTTAAAAAAAAAATGACTGAAGGGAGTGAGAAGGAAGAAGGGGAAGTAGGTATGGAGTTTGAAGGAAAAGAATGTATTAGGGACAACAAATGTTGTTTGTTGTTGCTGTTGTTCTTGTATGCCTTCAAGTTGTTTCCAATTTATGGTGACCCTAAGGGAACCCTATCATGGGGTTTTCTGGCGCTGAAAGTGTGTGATGCGCCCGAGGCCACCCATTGGGTTTCCCTTGGCAAGCAGGGAATTGAACCCGAGTCTAACGCTCAAACCACTACACCACACTGGAGCTCAGAAACCACATATACTGGACATCAGTCTGTAAAGGCAGTGCTTCTCAAAGTGGTGGTTCCTGCATCAGTGCTGGCCCCTGATGGATGGAAAGAAAGCAAACGAACGAGAGCAAGCAAGCAAGCAAATGAGTGAATTGTACCCAGTGAGCACAAACACAATGCTGTTTCCTGGCGTACTGGGAAAAATTGTGAGCCCCCACATCAGAAAGCTTGAGAAGTACAAAAATACAGTACCTACTAGAAGGGAGAAATCAGGATTCAGCC
This sequence comes from Cyclura pinguis, assembly GCA_030412105.1. Lineage (NCBI taxonomy): Eukaryota > Metazoa > Chordata > Lepidosauria > Squamata > Iguanidae > Cyclura > Cyclura pinguis. Next base: position 130,658,040 of record CM059599.1, read on the forward strand.
ATGCTTTAGCTGCCAGAATACAGCCCAGCCCTTTGATGTAATAGGTGCTTATGCAGTGCCATCTTGTGGCTGCTATGCAGTTTTGCATAACACTGAGATTTTCAGCTGGTGCAGCAAGACTGACTGCTGTTTGAGTTGGGTGATCACATTATTATCCTTAGCAGTTATGAGCCTGATTTTTTTAAACAAGTAGAGAATAGGCTTGGAGTGTGTGGAGTTCTAACTAAACTGTGCAATTCCCAGTTTCTTTAAAAGCATAATTGCATGTCATGACCTAAATAGACAGAATCTCCCACTGGGAGAGATGTTCAAATGCAGATTTGCATCTAAATCCACATATCGTTGCTCCCTGTCTTCGGTGCCGAAGTTGGAAGCCTATTATTTCTTTGGGAGATTTTAAAAATCAGTTGTTCATCTAAGAAACCCAATGAGATGGCAGGCTAGACTTTAAAAAAGTGCATGTTATTGCTTTTCCTGGAGCCAATCAAAAGTTGGCATACCTCTTGAGTAATCATTGCCAGTGGGCCGCAGACTCAGCATTCGCGGCACTAGTTAGTAGTGCTCAATCTCTGAAACGGAACAATAGGCGTACAGCCTGGCCCCTAGACTTTGCCTTTGCTATCCATTGATTTATATCCCACATTTCTCTAAATATAGAACCAAAGACGGCTCACAGTATAGGTTAAAACAAAAAACAGCTAAAAATACAATTTATAATACCAAAGTTAAAAAAGCACCTAAATAAGAATCCTATTAAAAACACTAAAACAGTTTAAAAACATTTAAACCCAAAGGCTATAGTTACTCTGTAGTGTAAGTATCGTATACACTGGCACAGTGGGCGTACCGGCTAGGGAATTCTGGGAGCTTTAGTCCAAGAGGGTAATCTTCATAGATTCTATACTGCACAATCTTTGGAAACTGTCTCTAGTTTGATTGCCTTGCAGATTACTCCCAATAGATCGAATGGTCTGAGCAACTGACGTTCTGGAATTGACTGACCTGATTCTTCATATTAAGAATAACCCATTCTTGCTATGCATCAGAGGCGAGGTTACTTTTGAAAATGTTCTGGAAACTTCAGTTGGTGAAGAACTTAAAATCTCTCTGCAGACTGACCTTTTTATCTTGATTCAAAGTGTTAGTGCTGACTATTAAAGCCTTAAGCAGTTATCAGTTTATCTTAAGGTGCACTTTCTGCCCTAGGTCTCTGCCCAATTATTCAGGTGATACTTGGATGTCTTTCTTTGAGAACTATCACCTGCTGTGGTGCAAGGGGAAAGAGAAAGAGCTGCCTGTTGTGTTTGTCTGTTCTTGAATCACCTGCCTGGGATCTTCATTACTAGTTCAAGAAGGATATTGACACACTATCAATACAATTAGTCCTAAGCACTTAATCCAATGTTCTGGAGCCCAAATTCACCTTGGTTTACAGAAGATCTGTGGGCAATGAAGCAGGCTGGATGATGACTAGAGTGCAAGTCGTGTAAGGCTTGGAGTGAATTCCACTGGAAATCAGCAAAGACTCACAGAGAGGCAGGCCAAAAAATCTTACTATATCTCTTGTATTGTATCCTCAATTTCCCACCCAGTAGAACTTTTCCAAGTGGTGAACAGTCTTTTGAGCATGGGCCCAGAGAGCTCAGAGGTGCAACCCATTACTACCTGCTGTGAAAAATTTGCTAGGTACTATAAGAAAAAAGTTGCACACTTTCTCTGAGAGCTTGATACCACACTTGTTACAGAGCCTAGGGAGTTGTCCGGTGCACCATCTGGTCAGTTTTTATGGGATCAGTTTCAGTTATTAAGGCCTGATGATGTGAACAAGATGCTTGAAACAGTTTAGCCTATCAACAGTGATGGACTGGCCAGGTGGGTCCAGAGAGTGGTGAATGCTTCTTTATGTCAAAAGGGAAGGGCCTGCTGCCTTAAAGGAGGCAGTGGGACACCCTCTCCTGATGAGGCCTTCCCTGGATGCAGTATATGGTAACTACTAAGCTATTCTTGGAGGAAACAGATTATCTGCATCCATTTCGGTCTGGTTTTTAAGTAGGATTTGGCACTGAAATGGCCTTAGTTGCTCCAATTGATGACCTACTCTGGGAGAAAGAGAAATCTTCCTGGTTCTTCTTCGCGGTCTCTGTGCCTCACACACTGGGGAATTTTCGCGCATGCACGATAGTGTTCAGAAGATTCTAGCGCTAAGCAGCTTGGCGGGAACCCCTCCCCCACGCCCGTACTGAGCATGCTCAGCCCGCCAAGTCAATGGTCTCTCCTCAGTTCTTTTTCGTCCACCTTAGCGAACGGAAGGTTCTTGCCTTTGCAGCCCAGGCTATCCGGCAACCGGTTCCTGCAGTGCTGCCGATTGTGACCACCATGGTGTCCCAGCCGCCGACCGCTCCACCGGTACCGTCCTCGGTACCAACAACAGTAACCGCTCTTATGGTCACCGTATCGTTACCGGCCCAACAGCGTTCAACAGAGAGGTCACCGTCGCAGTCGTCTCAGTCTTACAAGACAGACTCAGAATCAGAGGACTTGACGCCAGGCTCCCATGAATCTCCGCCCTTGGCCTTCGGGGACCCCGCACCGGATTCGGCACTGGAGGATGTGAAACAATTCTCAGACATCCTCCTTCGAATGGCGAATGCGCTCGGACTGGATGTTTCGGACCCAGCTCCATCTGTGCAAGACTCGGTGTTCCACTATGTGGACACCCGTCCTCCATCTACGGCACCATTACCATTCTTGCCTGCGCTACAGGAGGTCCTGAAACATCCCTGGACCCAACCTGCATTGGCACAACTGATACCACATTGCCTGGAACATCTGTACAGAACTCAAGAGGAAGGATGCCGAGTTCTTGTTCAATCATCTGGTGCCCAACTCCATTGTGGTTGAGTCCTCCCAGACCAAGGGTGGTAAGAGAGCACACACCACCCCGCCGGACCGAGAAGGCTGTTGTTTGGATACCTTCTGCAGGCGTTTTTACTCCGCCTCATCGCTCATTGCCAGAGTATCCAATACACAAGCCTGCCTAGCCGCGTACCAGCAGAACCTCCTCGACAGGTTTTATCCTCTGCTGGTGCACCTTCCTGAGGATCATTGGGTGAGTGCTATCCAATTCTTCAATGTATCAGTAGCACTCGCCAACCAGCAGATCCTGTCTTCGAGGCACTCGGTTGAGGTGGCAGCCTGAGTGATGGTGGGCTCTGTCGCTCTTAGGCACTTCACCTGGTTGAGATCTGCGGGCCTCCAGGAGGACAGTTGGAAGAGAATCGAGGACCTGCCCTTCGACAGTCAAGGCCTCTTTCACGCTACGACCGATGAGGCGATGGACCATCTAGTAAAGGTGCTACTCACAGCAAAGCGAATGGGGATCCATCAGCCGCCTCAGCCTCGACGCAGTTTCAGATCCTGCTCCTCCTGGCGCCGCTCATCATCCTCAATGTACCAGCCCCGCTTGCTGCGCTCGGCTCCGTCTCGACCGTCGATGTCTTCGTCTTTCGCACAAAGACCTCTTCGAAGACGCCAATCATCGTTGACGAAGTCTTCATCTGGGACAAAGTCCCGTTTTTGACAGCCTTCGCAGGTTGCCACCTCAGCCACTCTTCAGCCTGCCCTCTGCGTTCGTAGATCAACCGAGCTTGGCCCGACACCTCGCCGAGTGGCGGCACATCACGACGGACTCGTGGGTTCTCTCCATTGTCCGTCTTGGTTACGCCATAGAGTTTCAAGATATACCATCTTGAGGCATGTACTACTCCACCCCGGCCAGCTCAGCTCTGCTAGACGAGATCCAGTCCCTACTACACAAAGGGGCCATAGAACAACTTCCGTCCTTGGCCAGTACCACGGGCTTCTTCTCCCAGTACTTCACGGTACCGAAATCGGATGGTACCCTTCGACCAATCCTGGACCTCAGAGGGATGAACTCCTACATCCTCCCCAAGAGGTTCAAGATGGTCACTCTTTCTTCCATCCTGCCCTTCCTTCGACGACGGGACTGGTTCGCCTCTATTGATCTATGGGACGCCTACTTTCATATCGCAATTTGTCCACAGCACAGGAGATACCTGCGATTCGCGGTCAACAGTACCTGCTACCAATACAAGGTGCTACCATTTGGACTCTCCACCGCGCCCAGGGTCTTCACCAAATGCATGGCCCCTGTGGTATCGTACCTCCGGACAAGGGGCATTATGATATACCCCTACCTAGACGACTGGCTGTTGGTGGCGTCCTGCAAGCAAAAGCTATATGAGGACATCCACCTCACGCTTTCCCTTCTGTCCCGCCTTAGCCTCAGGGTGAACCTGAAGAAATCGCACCTCGAGCCGACGAGGGTCCTGGACTTTATCGGAGCAACCCTGGACTCGATCTCAGCCAAGGTCTATCTTCCGACAGAGCAGGCTCGCACTCTTTGCTCTGCCACTTTCACAGTCCTTGACGCCCCTGTTGTTTTGGCAAGATAGATCCAGCAGCTCCTAGGCTACATGGCGGCGACTACGTCAGTCACCTATCTCTCCCGACTTCATGCCCGGCCACTTCAGCACTGGTTCATCAAGGCCTCCTGGATGACCAGTGCTGCTTGCTGCAGATCCCTCAACAGGTGCGCCGTTCTCTTCTCTGGTGGCTTTCCTATCGGTACCTGCTCTCTGGAATGCCGTTCTGAGAACCGTCTCCTCGGGTCACGGTAACGATGGATGCCTCCCTCTACGGATGGGGGGCGCATTGCAGCGATCTCAGGGTGCAAGGGCACTGGATGGGCCTGGAGACCCACCTGCATATCAATGCCCTGGAACTCCTTGCCATCCTGAAGACTCTGAGGGCCTTCCGCAAACAGGTCGCTGGCCGCATGGTGCAGATCCTGTCTGACAACACGAGGGCCGTCTGTTATGTGAACAGGCAAGGGGGAACCCGATCAACCTCCCTCCTCACCATAGCTCTTCAGCTCTGGGACTGGTGCGTACCGCTCAGAGTCCATCCGGTCGTGGTGCATCTGGCAGGCTGCGAGAACACCACTGCAGACGCCCTCAGCAGAGACACCTCGTGCTACCACGAGTGGTCCCTCTCTGATACCGCGTTTCGGGTGATATTAGCCCGGTGGGGCGAACCATCCATCGACTTCTTCACCAGCAATGTGAACAGGAAGTGTCTCCGATACTGCTCGAGAGCCAGACTGGGCCGGGGCTCTCTCGGCGATGCTTTCCAATTCCAGTCGTCCGACGGTCTCTTCTACGCTTTTCCGCCATTTCCTCTCCTGGGCTGAGTGGTCGCCAAGATCCTCGCAGATCGAGCTGACGTAATCCTTGTAGCCCCATACTGGCCGAGACAGCACTGGTTCGGGTCCCTCTTCGAGGCTGCTCGCGGCCAACTCCTCAAGCTGCAGATGGTACCAGATCTCCTGTCACACTCCGACGGTCTCGTGCTCCACCCAGACCTGCCACTCCTGGCTCTCTATATGTGGAGGATAACCGGTTAGATGCTCCAGCCATTCGGGATGTCCTCACCGTGGCCAGGAAGGAGTCGATGCACCGTTCCTACCGCTACAAATGGCAGAGATTCACCACCTTCACAGAGGTATGCCGTGAGCCAGTATCGCCCGTCGCTCTGCCCACTGTGCTTCATTTCCTTTTTCACCTTTGGGAACACTGGCTTGCCTTCCCATCGTTGAAGGTCTACCTTGCTGCTATCGGGGCTTACCAGCCACGAGGGTCCTCCTCGGCAGCTCTCTTCAGGGACGCTACCCTCAAGCAGTTCATGAAAGGCCTGCAACACCTTTATCCACCGGTGTCGCCTTCGCTACCGCCTTGGTCGCTGTCCTTGGTACTATCCCAGCTGACGCGACCGCCTTTTGAACCCATGGCTACTGCTGATGATAGGCTCCTGACCATGAAGACTGCCTTCCTAGTGGCTGTCACCTCGGCAAGGCGGGCGAGCGAGCTGACAGCACTACGGTCAGATGATCCCTTCTTGGTCTTCCATCGAGACAAGTTGGTCCTTCAGCCAGACATCTCCTTCTTGCCCAGGGTGGTTTCCCGCTTCCACCTCAACCAAGACATCATCCTGCCTAGCTTTTATCCGGACCCGACTACGCCTCTGGAGCATTTTCTTCACTCCCTAGATGCTCGTCGGGCTTTGGCTTTCTATACCCATCGGACTTCATCCTTTCGTCAGATTCCTCACCTGTTTGTCTGCTACGGTGGTCGTCGAAAGGGCCACAAGGTGGACACCCAGAGGTTCTCCAAGTGGATGGCCCAGACCATTCTACTGGTGTATGAACTTACCAAGCAACCTCCGCCAGCTTTGCTCCGTGCCCACTCCACCAGGGCTGTGGCCTCTTCAGCAGCTCTCCTGCGAGGGGTGGACCTGCAGGAACTGTGCCGTGTGGAGACCTGGTCTCAACCTTCAACCTTTGTGTGCCACTACAGACTGGACTGCCGTTCCAGGCGAGATGCCCGTTTTGGACGTGCAATGTTGTCTTCCGTTCTCTAGGACCTGACCCACCATCCACTAGTAAGCTACAAAATCTCCCAGTGTGTGAGGCACAGAGACCACGAAGAAGAACAGGTTGCTTACCTGTAACTGTGGTTCTTCGAGTGGTCATCTGTGCCCTCACACACACCTGCCCAGCCGTCCCCGCTTTCAGGTCCTGCACTGGCGGACTCTAGAACTGAGGAGAGACCGTTGGCTTGGCGGGCTGAGCATGCTCAGTACGGGCATGGGGGAGGGGTTCCCGCCAAGCTGCTTAGCTCTAGAATCTTCCGAACGCTATCACGCATGCGCGAAAATTCCCCAGTGTGTGAGGGCACAGATGACCACTCGAAGAACCACAGTTACAGGTAAGCAACCTGTTCATCTCTTAGCTGCTTTTGATACCATTGATCATGGAATTTTACTGCACTGACTATATGGGATGGGAGTAGGAGGCACTGTTCTGCAGTGCTTCCACTCCTACTTGGAGGGCCAGTTCCAGAGAGTAGCATTGGAGGATTTCTGTTCAGCCTCCTGGCAATTAAGCTGTGAGATGCTGCAGCGTTCCATACTATATCTCATGCTGTTTAATATCTACATGAAGCCACTGGGGGAGGTCATAAGGGGGTTTGGAGTGGTGTACTATCAGTATGCTGATGACATTCAGCTCCGTTTCTTCTTGTCATCTGAGTCAGGTGGGACTGTGCAGGTGCTGGACATGTGTGTGGATGTTGTAATGGGCTGGGTGAAGACCAATAAACTGAAATTGAATCCTCATATGCTAGAGGCTCTGGGGTTTGGTGGTTCTTGGATCTGGGAATTTGGGTAACAGCCTGTTCTGGATGGGGTTGCATTCCCCCTGAAGGAGCAGATATGCAGCTTGGGAATGGTCCTAGATCCACCTCTATCACCAGGGGCCCAAGTGGACTCCATGGCTTGCAGTGCTTGGTACCAGCTTAACTGGTGCTCCAGCTATTTCCTGGACAGAGATAAGCTAACCATAGTAGCCCATAGGCTGGTAACCTCCTAATTACTGTAACATGCTATACTTGGGGCTGCTCTTGAAGATGACTCAGAAGCTGCAGTTAGTACAAACATGCAGAGCGACTGCTGGTTAGAATATCCTATAGACAGCATGGGATATGAGCCTCAAAAAAGCTTGCACTGGCTGCCATTATATTTCCAGTCTGAATTCAAAGTGCTTGTGATGACATTTAAAGTCCTAAACAGCCTGGGACCCCAATACTTGAGGGAGTGGGTCTCCCCATATGTGCCTGCCTGAGGATTAAGATCTGCCGGAGCGGCCCTCCTCTGTATCCCACCAGTGAGATTAGTACACTGTGTTGGGACATGCGGGTGAGGGCCTTTTCAGCCATGGTATCCCCAAATGTAGAATGCCCTCTGCCTGGAGGTCTGACTGGTGCCAGCACCCTTTGTCATTTAGGCACTGAGATAAAATTTGGCTGTTCACCAAAGCCTTTGGGCCTTATTAATTCAACCCAAGATTATTTATATTTTCAAAAACTTTTTAAAAAATCTGTTTTGAACTCCCTGTATTTGTTTAATATGGTTTTAACTTACTTGTATTTTCCTATTTTTAACCTGCCTAATCTGTTTTAATGCTATTTGTAAGCTGCCCTGACACCTCCTGATATAGGGAGTTGGGTATAAATATTTTACACACACACACACACACACACACAAACAACCTGAAATACCTGTGTTTAAATATCTGAAGAGATATCACATAGAAGATGAAGCCAGCTTGGTTTCTGCTGCTCCAAACACTAGGACAGAAACCAATGGATTGAGACAAAAGAGATTCCATCTAAACATTAGGAGGAACTTTTTTACTGAAAGAACTGTGCGACAGTGGAATACATTGCCTTGAAGGCTGATAGGCTTTGCAAATCTTTAAAAAGAAGTTGGATGGGCTTCTGTTGTGTTAACAGGGAGAGAAGAATACATACACACAGCTCCATCATGCCTTAACCCCAGTATCAGATGAAGGCCCTCTCTCCTTCCCAAGTGCCAATGTTTTGGCCTACAGAAGGAGAGAAAATTAGGCAATGTCTGCCAGACTTAATTCCCTTTCCCACTCCCATTTCCTTTTTCTTGTATTTCATGTCTTATTTCAGACTGTAAGCCAGAGAGCACTGAAATGTCAAACTAATTGTTTGTAAGGTACCCTGGGAGACTTTTTGGAAGCAGAGTGGGCTATAAATACTCTTAAGAATGAATGAATGAATGAATGATTTTTTGAGAGTGCTTTAGTTGTGTATTCCTACATGGGAGGGGGTTGGACTAGATCTCCCTTGTGACTCTTCCAACTCTAAGATCCTTCATTTTTAGAGACCGGTTTCTTCCAGCAAGGATTTAAACCTTCAATTTGTTAGTTTTACTATTAGTTTAGTTACTGGCTTTTAAATATCTTAACATTAAAGCACTAGCTGTGCTTTATTTTTTGGTTGTTATTTTACTATTTTTTTATCAATGTAAACCTTCCAAAAGGTATTTGCCAAATAAGAGTACATACTTTTAATGAATATATAAATATAAATAATTCTCCTTCAGGTAATAAGTCTGTGTCTGGGCTAGGATCTATAAAAAATCCTGCATCTAGAGTTTGAGTATTATCAAGAGAAGGCATATAGAAACCCATTCTCTCTGTTATGCTCTTTTCTACTTTCCCCTTTATTAAGGAAGAAGAATGAAAATATTGTCATCCCTAAGCCGTAGTCCGACCTTAGCCCTGACACACTTAGCATCTTAGAATCATAGAATCATAGAAATGTAGAGTTGGAAGAGACCACACGGGCCATCCAGTCCAACCCCCTGCCATGCAGGAACACCCTCAAAGCACTCCCGACAGATGGCCATCCAGCCTCTGCTTAAAAACCTCCAAAGAAGGAGACTCCACCACACTCCGAGGCAGCATATTCCACTGCCGGACAGCCCTGGCTGTCAGGAAGTTCTTCCTGAGGTTCAGGTGGAATCTCCTTTCCTGCAGCTTGAATCCATTGCTCCTTGTCCTGGTCTCTGGAGCGGCAGAAAACAAGCCCTCTCCCTCCTCTACATGGCATCCCTTCAAATATTTAAACATAGCTATCATGTCCCCTCTTAACCTTCTCTTCTGCAGACTAAACATACCCAGCTCTCTAAGTCTATCCTCATAGGGCTTGGCTTCCAGGCCCTTCACCATTTTGGTCGCCCTCCTCTGGACCTGCTCCAGCTTGACCGTGTCCTTCTTGAATTGGGGTGCCCAGAATTGGACACAGTATTCAAGATGAGGTCTAACCAAAGCAGAGTAGAGTGGTACCAGTACCTCCCTCGATCTAGACACCATACTCCTATTGATGCAGCCGAGAATTGCATTGGCTTTCTTGGCTGCCGCATCACATTGCTGACTCATGTTCAGCTTGTGGTCTATTAAGACTCCTAGATCCCTTTCACACGTACTGCCATCCAGCCACGTGTCCCCCATCCTATATTTCTGCATTCCATTTTTTCTACCTAAGTGTAGGACCTTACACTTCTCTGTTGAATTTCATTTTGTTAGCTTTGGCCCAGCTCTCCAATCTGTCCAGGTCATTTTGAATTTTGATCCTGTCCTCTGGCGTATTAGCAACCCCTCCCAATTTGGTGTCATCTGCAAATTTGACGAGCATGCCCTCTATTCCTTCATCCAAGTCGTTGATGAAAATATTGAACAGCACTGGGCCAAGGACAGAACCCTGTGGCACCCCACTAGTCACTTCTCTCCAGGATGAAAAGCAGCCATCGGTGAGCACCCTTTGGGAACGGTCAGTCAACCAGTTACAGATCCACCTGACAGTAGCCCTGTCCAGCCCGCATTTTACTAGCTTCTTTGCAAGAATGTCATGGGGAACTTTGTCAAAGACCTTACTGAAATCGAGATATGCTACATCCACAGCATTCCCTTCATCAATCAAGCTAGTAACTCTATCATAAAAAGAGATCAGATTTGTCTGGTATGACTTATTTTTGAGAAATCCATGTTGACTTCTCGTGAGTACCGCGTTGCTTTCTAAGTGATTAGAAACTGACTGCTTAATGATCTGCTCCAGGATCTTTCCGGGTACTGACGTCAGGCTGACCGGGCGATAATTATTTGGGTCCTCTTTTTTTCCCTTCTTGAAGATGGGGACAACATTTGCCCTCTTCCAGTCTGCTGGAACTTCTCCTGTCTTCCAAGATTTCTCAAAGATTATAGCAAGCGGTTCCGAAATGACCTCTGCCAGTTCTTTTAATATCCTAGGATGCAATTCATCTGGCCCTGGAGACTTGAATTCATCCAGTGTGGCCAGGTATTCCTGTACCACCTCTCTACCTATTATGTGCCGCATTTCCCCTGCTTCCTCACCTGCTCCCCAACCGCCAGGTTGAGTGCTTGTATCCTTCTGGGAAAAAACTGAGGCAAAGAAGGTGTTAAGTAGTTCTGCCTTTTCTCTTCCCCCTGTTAGTAATTCGCCATCTTCTCTGCGCAGCGACCCTATCGCCTCTTTCTTTTTCCTTTTGCTGCGGACATATTTAAAAAGGCCCTTTTTATTGTGTTTAATGTCTCTGGCCAGCCTAAGTTCATTCTGTGCTTTAGCCTTTCTGACGTTCTCTCTACATTTCCTGGCTACTTGCTTAAATTCTTCTTTGGTGGTTTCCCCCCTCTTCCATTTCCTGTACACGTTTCTCTTAACGCTTAGCTCAGCTGAGAGTTCTTTAGTCAACCATTCTGGTTTCTTCAGATGCCTTCCATTTTTCCTCCTTATTGGCACAGTTTTAGACTGTGCCTTCAGTATCTCCCTTTTAAGGAACTCCCATGCCTCCTGAACTCCTTTCTCTTTCACTATTCCTGACCACGGAATTTCAGCCAGCAGCTCCCTAAGTTTACAGAAGTCCGCTTTTTTAAAATCTAAGATGAGTGTCTGGCTACACTTATCTTCTCCTTCCCACTGAATGCCAAATTCCAATAGGGCATGGTCACTCCCCCCTAAAGATCCAACCACTTCTACCTCATTAATCTTAATCAAACCTTGATCTATGAATGCTTGTAATAGCAATAAGTTGTACTGGACAGGGACCACAAGACAGCATGAATGGTGAGTAAATGATTTTCCATCCAAAATAGCCTGCAGTTGAGGGAGATCTGTCTTAGGGGTTGCTACTGACTGGCTCTCATTGAATTGATTCTTAAACAGTTTGTCTGTAAGCACTTAGAAAAGAAAAGTGTGATTACTAAAAGGCAGCATGGGTTTCTCTAGAAGAAATCATGCAGGCAAATCTCTCTCACTCTTTTTTTGAACATTGGTAGACCACAAGAAAACTGTGGATGTAGTGTATCTTGATTTTAGTTTGGCTTTTGATAAAGCCACCCATATTTTTACATACAAACTGGTAAGATGGAGGCTAGATAATGCTATTGTTAGGTGGATTTGTAGCTTGTTGATGGACCAAATGTGAAGAGTGCTCACCAATGGTTCCTCTTCATCCTGGAAAGAAGTGACGAATGAGTGCCTTAGGGTTCTATTCTGGGCCCAGTGCTATTCAGAAGCTTTATAAATGACCTCACAGAAGGAACAGAGGGCACACCCCAAATTTCTAGATGACAAATTAGAATGGGTAACTAATACCTCAGAAAACAGAATCAAGATTCAGGATGACCTTAGCAGATTGAGGAACTGGGCCAATCTTAACAAAACATCTTTCATCAGGAGTAAATGTAAAGCACTGCCAAGAAAAAGGCAGATACAAAAATAAGGCATGGTGAAACCTGGCATGACAGTAGGATGCGTAAAATGTATCTAGGATTTTAGTAGAACACAAGGTAAAAATAAATCAACAGCATGATACAGCTGCCTCCCTCCCAAAAAAGGCCTATGTAGTTTCAGACTGCATCAAGTATAGTGTCCAGATTAAGGAAAATAATAGTACTGCTCTGTTGCTTTTGTCAGGCCTTGTCTAGAGTACTTTGTTCAGTTTGGAGCACCACACTTTAAGGATATCAGCTAGAAAATCTCCAGGGGTGGATGACAGATAGAGAATGGTTGGGCAGCCAAGTCCTATGAGGAACAATTGAGCATATGTTTAATTTGGAGAAGAGATGTTTAAGAGATTAAACAGTTATCTTCAAGTATCTGTTAAATGGTAAATGGAGAAAGCTTACCATTACTCCACATAGAAAGAACTTCTTGATGTCTCAACAGCAGAACAGATTATCTTGGATCTCTCACACAGGAGGTTGAATGGCCTTCTGTCAAGGATACTTAGTTGTGGATCCATTCTTTTGGCTGGGGGTTGGTCTTAGATGATCCTTTGGATTCCTATCAACTCTAAAATTAAATGATTCTGTCCAGCTGAAGAGGCACTGCTCCTTCTGTGTCTTGTATAAAAAGCAGAGATCAGCCTGTGGTCCCAATTTGCTGCTTTGCCAAAGGGTGTTACTAAAAACATCCATATGGTAAATACTTGTTAAGAATGCTAGACTACCCTGATGTCCCTTTTGTAAAAGATGCATCAATGTGAAACCAATGCATCCAACACAACAGAAAATCAGAGTATGCCCTCCTTTCTTGATTTTAACTTGGGGAAGAAATGGAGTAGGAAGGTGTAACTGCAATTCTCTGGATCCAAACTGAGGTTACTTTTCCCCCCAACTCTAACCACAATTAGATTGCAACATTTTGTGATAACACAAGGTACAAGTTATTATAATATGATAGGTTTACACCTTTATTGGATAGCAATTACATACATAAATACATATATAATATGGAAGCCACAGGTTCCAAGAACTCCAAAAATGTGTTCAATGGCTTTTCCTCAAAAAGCATTGCTCACGTCAGCAGCCTGGAACTTTCTTTGCCCCAGCAGACCTGGTAAAGGACCAGCAACCCTGGGTAAGTCATGTGCTCCCTTTGCTCTTTCACAATTGGTTTTCACAAACCTCAGGAGATTAACAACAGCAGCTGGTGTGATGCCAGGGATGCGGCTTGCAGCTCCAATCTAGGAAGAGAAAACACAAAGATGAGAACAGAACTCATTTTCGTTACTTTTACCACCCTCCCTAGTCCTGTAAAAAGAAAACAATTAACAGTGGAAACATTCTTGCATATAATTCTAGTTACTCTATGGCAATAAACAGGGTGACAAAGATGGATTGTGGGTCCAAAGTTATTAACAAAGCATCATCAAATCCCACCACTCCCAAGCACTTGAAAGCTGCATTAATCTTGGCATTTCCAGCAGAACCAAATGTGGACCTGGTCCATTTGGCTTCCAAACAACCATGAAAATAAAATCTCTAACACACACAGAGAAGGGGAGGGAGACATCTCACACCTTTTACTATTATCACCAGTAGTATTACCCCTCAGCATAATGCCTTTTCTTTTATGTCAGAGCTTTCCAAACTTTTCATGCTGGTGACACATTTTTTATACATGCATCATTTTGTGACACAGTAATTCAGTTTTACTAACAAAGCGGAGGTTAAATGAACCCCTTATAAGAGAAACAGACACATACATAAATTGTAGTAACAAAATGTACAGGGACACAACATGTCTCATGAAAACCTTTCATATATTTTTAAAAATATATGATTTATAAATAATAACATACATTTCTAAGATTGTAGGCAACACAGCTATACACTTCAGGCGACACACTAATGTGTCGCAGCACACCATTTGGAAAGCCCCGTTTCAGCTAGGCCAGGAAGAGAGACACATCTAGCATTTAATTGTCACTCTGTATCTAGATGGTAGCAATACAGTATTGTCAGGTGTGCTAGATCATGTCTGCACACACTATTTCATAACACCTCTTAGCATTTGTCTGAGTGTTCTACTCATTTATGCCTTAACAAGGGAGGCCGTGTGACAGTCCCCGTATTTGCAGGTGGGAGGAGGGGCTCAGCTGAGAGACTAGGTTGCTTAAAGCTACCTAGCAAGTTCACTAGAATCAGGAATGTCTTGATTTGTGATTCAGTTTCTTAGCCATTATGCAACACTCTCTCTTGGCCACAGAGACTTGTTTAAGTCTGTCTTTCTCAAGCTTCTTACCCTTGAGGAATCCTTGAAATAATTTTCTCTTCTCAGGGATCCTCTGCATTAAAATGATTATATTTACAGTTCAAAACAAAAAGTTGTTTTTTCAATTGCAATCTGTTGTGGAACCCCATGCAACCTCTCATGGAACCTGAGGGTTCCAGGGAACCTTGGTTGAGAAATCATGGTATGAGTCATTATGCCCCCTTTTTTTTTGTATCTAAAAGTATAGAGAAGAATTGTGGAAGTTTTGCACCTCCTCAAAGATGGTTTGGGTTACAACTCTCAGAGCTGTGCTGACTAGATCTTCTGGGAGTTCATATTTAAAACATGTGGAAGGCCAAAAGCTCCCTGCCCCAGTATACAGTTTATGACACAGCCAAAAACATATGTCAGACTGCTCCAAATTTTCTCAGATAGCATAACAGGTGAAATCAGAGTAGAATAGTCTGGCAGGCCACCACAATTACAGCATAGTCCTAAGTGCATCTATTTGAGAATAAGTTCTACTGAGTTCAATGAGAATTACTCCCAGGTAAGCACAGTAACAGCACTACAGCGTAGAACTACCTGATGTGGATAAACTTCTCTTGCTGCTTTCATTTCCAGATTTTTTAAAACAAAACTCAGTGACAGAGCCTTGTCTTTTGTTAAATGCTCCCACTGCTTTCTCCTCGGTTCAGAATGGAAATTCTTTTAGCTTTTTCTGCTGTCTCTAACAACGGACAAGGTTGAAGACAGACACACAAATCAAAACTGGCAAGACAGTCACCCCCTCCTTCAAACATTAGAGTGTTTCTTCCATTCTGACCCCAGTGGGTTTGGAATTACTAAATGCTTTCAAACCACATCGAAAATCCAACACAAGCACAGCATCTATTAAACATTCTGCCCCCTTGAATGCCAGTACATTACCGTCTGTGGACGGTGGGAATCCAGTTTCTCTCGTACTTCCTGGGATAATGATGCACTGATAGCAAAATAATCCAGATCCTCTGGCAACTGGAGAGCCTCATCTCGACGCACTTCTTCTATTTCTAACCTCTGATTGGACACGTGCCATTCGTACACAGCTTGCAAAGAGGACAACCGCAGAATAACCAAAGAAAATAAGAATGAGGAAAGATTTTAAAGAAAATCCCAAATATACAAAAAGCCCTGGCAAATCTAAGACTCCTGCTACATGTATCAGTGTCAACTGATAATAATGCTCACTATCCTGAGTAGTAACATTTGCAATAAAAATAATGTTTAATGGCTGAACTTTCCCTGTGGTCCATATGGTTTGTCTGGTATTTACAAACAGTCCAGTCCTAGGCAATTTAATTCAGATGTAAGTCCACTGTGTTTTATGAGCTTAACTCATTAGTAAGTGGGTTGACAACTGTACATTACCTTGAACTATTCCTAGAATTCTGGAGAGAAAGAAAACCAGGGTCTCTCTCCCAGGCAATCTCTATCCATTAAGCTAATAGCAGCAGTGGGGTTTCACAGAGATCCAGAATATGTCATGGAATTGGAGGGAATTTCTGGTTTGAGCTAATTCCCAAATAAACAAGACCCACTGGAGGAATACAGAACCAGAGGCCATGGGTCCATACCTGGCCATCCAAATTTGTCCAGAGGGTCACAGTTTCTTTCTTGTAACATTGGGGAAGGCAAAGTGTGGCCACAGGCTGTTATGTAACCGACTATTTCACTTTTAGGGCCCACAAAGACCCCTGGGGCCCACAGCCCCCAAGGCTTTGTTAGGTGCAAATTTACCCTGTAACATTGGCTAAAAAACCTCCAGACTGCCCACATATTTGGCAATTTAGGTCTTCCAAGCCCTGAAAATGGGACAAAAAGCCATTTGGAAGTGATGTGAGGTCACTTGCAGTGTGCCTGAATGAGACAGTGCAGCCAACAAGGAGACTGTGGGAATAAAATTTTAAAAATGACTTTATTTAAAATTGTTATTATTATTAAATTATTAAAATTATTTAAAATACATTTTAAATTTTATCTCATTTTTAAATTTTAAAAATCAAACTCTAATTTTTAAATTTCATTTTTCGAAAAACAATTTAAATAAAAAATAAAAATAAATAACCCAGTACATCCCTGGTGTAACGCCATCGTTTAATGGCTTCCTAGCTTTTTCTATTCTAAAATGGTGAAATGCCTCTCCTAAGACATAGTTATTAGAAGTAAGAGCTTTATCCTAAAAGGTGCTGGCATTTTTTGGTTCTACCCTTTTGTCTTTGGCCCTGCATGCACTGAAAGAGGTTTCTCATTGCTGACTTGCTGGACATACATATACATATACATATACATATACATATACATATACATATACATATACAGAGTTTGCTGCGGATCTGTACCTTCTATTTTCAGCCTCTCTGCCAGTTGTCTCCATTCAGCAAATTTTTTCAGGGGTTCTGGGACAGCTCTTGCCAGGATCTCCATATTGACCCCTTGGTATTGAAGAATATCTAGTGCACTAAACAAACAAAAACCAAGTAATCCTGATTAGTAAGTCTGTAAAATGTTTTATAATAATCAGAGCAAGGTGGGATGCAAAATGACAGAGTAAACACTGCTTGGTTAATATCCATTCCCACAGAATTTCAGGATCTTGACAGATCTAAAGGCTTCACACGAGTTCATATTGTGGTGTGACTATCTAGGAGTGTTCTCCATGCTGCAGGTTCATGAGCAAAGCAATATGGTTATCTTAGCTTAAGAAGTGAACAAGGGCAGAGCTTTAAAGTTATTTTTCGAGTGGGGCAACCAGAGTAAAACAAGTGAAACAAATACGATTAAAAAGCTCCAGCTAATCTAAGATCATTTCTAAAGGCTTCAATTTTGAATCTGCAACCAAGAGTTTGTTACATTGGGACAGGAAACTGTGAAATTACATACTGTTTCTGAAGGAAAGTTATCTTCATTATGACACACCACTAATCGTATTGAAAAGTTCGGCAGAAAGCACTAAGTCTGGTCTCTTGCTTCCAGGGCAAGAGTTCATATCCACCAGTGCTGCAGCACAATTGGAAAGAAAGCCAATTAATTATTTCAACTTTCTATAGAAACAGATGGGCAGCTTGGTGCATTTTCTGCCAAGCACCATCACAAAAACAGTGATCTTGGCAGCCAAGTAATTTCCTTTAAAAATACAGACTATGAGCCACTACATTTCTGTATGCATCTCTCTTTCACGCCTCACAAAAATAAAACTCCAGACCAGGGTTGGGGTGCTGCAGAGCCTGGAAGGCTACATCACTCTGTCATTGCAAGCACCATTTTGGGTAAGTGGGTAAAAATATGTGCGCGCGTGTGTGCGTGCGTGTGTGCACACGCACGTGCATGTGTGCCAGGGTCTTTGGGGGATTGGTGGGGATTTCAAAGGCTGTATGATTCTTGCTTCTGCCCCAGAAAGAGAAAAGAACTCTCCATACCTGCAAGGTGAACTACGCTGAGTACTTATGGTAGCCTCTGGAACAAGCTGGGCCCATTTTGTGGAGCTGAGCTGAACAGACTTTAGGACTTCCATTCCTTCTTCTAACATTGCTTTCATCTGAGATGCTTGCTCATATCGGTTTTGGGACACACATCCAGCTTCATTATAACCTGGAGAGATAGCACCCCCCACCCAAAAAAAGAAGGAAAAAACAAAAACATGAAAGAAGGAAGAGGAGCAGGGTCATCTTGGAAGTTACTTTTTTGGGCCATAGTCCCAAGAATCCCTCAACCAACATGGCCATGGGAATTGTAGCCTGAGAAAGTAACACTTGCAAGCTCTGGCAGAAGAAGACAAAGTTCTGTGAATGCAAAAGGTAACCGGTAGAGCAGAGTACCTCGGAAAGTGAGTCTGCTGTCAGCATTATCTGGGCGCAGAGACATCCGGAACTCCACGCGGCTTGTGAACATCCGGTATGGCTCATTGGTGCCAAGAGTAGTGAGATCGTCTATCAACACTCCGATGTAACCCTCAGTGCGGCTAACAACAAAGGGAGGCTTCCCTTTGACTCGCAGGCCAGCGTTGATGCCAGCAATTACACCCTGCATCAGAGAGCAAAATTGTTACAGGAGGTAAAAGGAAGTCAGGGTATGTAAGGAAAGCCCAGTGTCTTGGTCTGTTTGAGCTATGCAGCACTTCTGTGTCCACTAGGGTGGGGAGGGAGAGTGGAACATTGAAGCTCCATATGTAATATGTGATACCAGACTCAAGCAAATCTCAACAGCACTGTTAAATGCAACTGTAAAGAAGTACCAACTCACACAATGCAGAACTCAAAAATACTACTGCCCATGGAACTCTTATTTCCCTTCAACAACTAGATGGCATCTGAGTAGTTCTCCAATCTAGCACTGAGGCAGTTTATGAGCAAGGCTAAGAAGTTCAGTAGTAAACATGCTCACAACTACTACACGGTGCTTTTCTTGCTTACCTCACAAGTACAGATCCACATTATCTCTACTGTAATATAGAAAAGGATTTAAGGCATTGTCTGGAATTCTGTTAGGGAGTTATGCCAGCATAACATCTGGTTATGCTCGTGGCTGTATTATTTAGACACTTGCGCAAGTAAGTATTTAATACCCCATTATTTAAGAGATTCTCATTCTCTTGCAGAGCAATAATAACTCCCCAGCATCATGGTACTAACAACTGTCAACCCTCTTGATGCTATTCCCTCTGTGTAAGTAAGCTTTATGCTCTGCCAGTAGGAGCAGGATCTTGGCCACAATATTTAAGTAACTCTTTTGTTGGCTGTCCGCCGGCATGGTGAAGATGGTTTTACAAAAATAAATGAATAAATAAATATATCACAAATCAATACAGGAAACCTATATGAAATACGAGTGTTATGGCAATCCGACAGAAACTTCAAGGTGGTAGCAGCCACAGCAACGGCCAACAGAAAGCCTCATTTGGTTTCCTTTAACTTGTATAGATAGCAATGTTGCTGAGGTGGTTGTTAGAAAATTTCTGGCATTGATCCGACAACAGGTCAGCTAATGCCAAAGGGCAGGGGAGGCAAAACGGTTTTCAGTTTAAGTTTCTCTAAACTCTTTCCTGTGGGCAGGGGAGAGAAAGAGAGTGCTAGAAAACACATATGGAAAAAAACAGGGGCCTAGAAATTAGGAGATAGGAAAACTCAAGGTCGCCTTGTAGGCTGATTGGAACAAAATGCAGAGTAATGAAGAGGGGAGGCAAGAAAACTGGCAGAGAGGAATTTAACTGCAGAAGGCTAGAAGTTACGTCACCATAATGCACCAGCCTGTTTCTATTTTCACCCATGCAACCTTCTTGGCTCAAAAGTGCCTCATGGTCTATAATGTTAACCAGTAACGGTGGGAAAACAGGAACAATGGTCAGTCAGACTCTCACTTCTCTCTGTCTAGCCTCTATGGCTTCCTGCCTTCCCCATCCTCCCGCATGTCAGAGCTGCAGTACTGGTACTTCCTTTTCTTCTTTCCTCACTCTTTTACTTCTAGGACAAGACTTCAGTAATTCATCTTATAGTAGTGTATTAAAAAAAAAAAAAACTTTCCACGAAACCTCTAGCCTCACTGATTTCCTAAAGTGGAGACTCTGAGACCAAGACAAAAGTTCTGAAAGTTACATATTCTTTGCTCTTGTGTATTTTGGTAAAAAATAACA
Source organism: Cyclura pinguis (assembly GCA_030412105.1). NCBI lineage: Eukaryota > Metazoa > Chordata > Lepidosauria > Squamata > Iguanidae > Cyclura > Cyclura pinguis. The sequence continues at coordinate 130,678,233 of CM059599.1, forward strand.
GGATATGGGTCAGCAACACTGGACTAACAGGAGCAGTACTTTGGCAGAAAAGAGCCAATGCCACAACAGGAAGATGTTCTCTCAGCACTATAGCAACTCACCTTACTCACTGTGTTCCAGAACGTCATGGAAAAATACATTTTGGATACGTATAAGGAGGCATGTTCTGAGCACATGTAGTAACAGGTAGGAATCACATTATCAATTTAAAGTTAACTAGCTAAATGATCTTGGTTGAACACCTCTAGTTAGCTATGATATTTTACAGCACAGAAGATTTTTAACAAGCATTATCCGCGTTTGCCTGCAAGCTTTCCCCACTTTATTCACCTGAGCTGCAGCTTCCTCATAGCCTGTTGTGCCATTTATCTGCCCTGCAAAGAAGAGGCGCTGAATGAGACGAGACTCCAGGGAGGCACTCAGCTGACGTGGGTCCAGATAATCGTACTGAACTCCATAGCCTAGAACAGGGAAAATGGATAAAAGAGCAACTGAAGGAACAGTCTGTTTGACAGATCAGAACAGGAACAGGTCTGCAAAGTTGCACACTTCCAAGTATTCAGAAATGCATGATTTGCTGCGCATATCTGTTAATAAAACGTTCTTTGACGGTAAACAGTGCAGAGCTTGGAAATATATATCAATGAAAGCTCATGTGTTATCCTTACTTTCTTTCAAAAGTAAAACACTGTTCATTACTTACCAGTGATGTTACTTCTTATTCCCAAGTATTTCTCTTTTTTTTAAAAAATGGGAAGCATAAAAATAATGAAACCCCAAATTTCTGACCCTCCCAAAGCAATGTTTAGAAGCAACATTTACAATAAATGTTACACCAAAAATCCTAACAATGCATACGTTATTTTGAAAAGTAACACTACGTCCCCTGCATTATCCCTATGAGTAATGTATTGCAAGTAAGTAGTTGTAAGGCCTCACTTCCAAGCTCTGAGGCACACCCACCTCCACAGCCACCACAATGAATCCAAATCAGATGAAAGGTGACATGTAAATGCTCTTAATGAATCTTGATATTGCGTATAATAAAAGTGCTTATCCAGCTCCATGACTAGAGTACCTCCACCTGCTTTGTGCCACTAACCTGGCTGTACCATTTTAGTTTTTTCCAAGCCCCTAATATGGGTGATGAGCTCCTCCTGGATCTCAGGTGGCAATGTCACTGACATTCCTTGTGGGTAGATAACATTGGAATCCAGGCCCTCAGGCTCAAGCCAGACTTGATGCACACGATTTGGGAAACGCAGAATTTTGGACTCAAGTGAAGGACAGTACCTAGGCAAAGGAATAATCAGCCAAATCAGGATGCTGACATGGTGGAGTCTAAGAGAAATTTTCATGATCCTCCAAAAGAATGCCAGAGACTGGATGCTGGCAGTGGCCTAGGAAAAGAGTAGAGTCAACACTTTGTCACTGCTCCCAGATACCAGCTGCCTAGCCATGGCAGGTTGGTTCTCAGGACAAACAACTGCAGCGTAAGGTAGTCATACTGCCAGCACCTCTTCTGACCAACTCGTTCTGAGTCAGGGAAGCTCCACATTTTACAAAATGTCCTCAGGAGTCAAAAGAGACATGTAAAGGGAAACCTCTTCCACTGCTTACCTAGCTCAAGCTTCGGGGAAAAAATTTTGCTAGCAGCAATGAGCCAAAAGGCCAATTAGGTATCTGCTATAGCACCGGGACTTTACAGAATAATCAGCTGTTCCTGTGTGCCTTCAAGTCATTTCTGACTTATAGCAAGCCTAAGGTGAATCTATCACAGGGTTTTCTGTGGGTGAGAGTGTGTGATGCACCCAAGGTGACCCAGTGGATTTCTATGGCTGAGCAGGGAATTGAACCCTGGTCTCCAAGGTTGTAGTCCAGTGCTCAAACCACTACACCACACTGGATCTTACAGAATATCTAGTACATATATCTTATTCATTCATTTATTTCCTCAGGGCTCCTGAGGCAATGCCAGGAGACACGTAACTGTATCTGCACACACTTTCCCCTATTGGCCTGGCTGCTGTCCTTCCATCCCCCTCTCTTCCCTTGTCGTATAGAAATTTGTAACCTCTTTGGAGTTCTGACTTCTTTTTTATGTTACTCTATTAAGTGTCATGTATTTTGACGGCACTTTACCAATAAATAATGTAAAGGAGCTTTACCGGGGTCCTCTTGTTGTCTCTCTGACATGGTTGTTCAGGTGAAGATGATCACGGATGATCTGCTCCACTTTGGGGTTGGTGTGAGTGATATAACAAGACAGCTGATCTTCCGGCTGAAACAGAGTAAGAATCACCTGGGTTTAATGTATAAGCCAGATACTTTTTCTGCATACTGATCTTCTTAAGTATTGCTTAGGTCCTTACTTAATCTGTTTCCTCATACCACGAAAGGTGTAAGTGCACTATATCTTGCATTCCCACAGCACACTATAAAAGTTGTAATTTCCAACAGTACTATTGTTGTATTAATTAATTACAGAATGATCAATACATTAATTAATTAATTAATTACCCAATATGGGACCTAAAGCGGCTCATATAAATAATGTATAGCTAAAACAATTGTTGTTGCTATTGTGTGTGCCTTCAAGTGGTTTCCATCTTATGGTGACCCTAAGGTGAACTTATAATGGGATCTTCTTGGCAAGATTTGTTTGGAGGGTTTGTCTTTGCCTTCCTCTGCGACTTGCCCAAGGTTACTGAGTGGGTTTTCATGGCCAAGCAGGGCTATGAACCCTGGTCTCCTAGCATCCTCATTCAACTCTCAAACTACTATATCATGCTGACTCCCATAGCAAAATCAATATGCGATATAAAAGTTTAAAAACCATTAAACAAACAATTCAATTATAATTCCAAATTAAAAGTTAAAAACACAATCAAAACATAGTAAAAGATGGCACACTCAACCCAATGACTTAACAGCCAAAGGCCTATTGAGATAATAAGATCTTTGCCTGCTGGTGAAGAGAAAGCAGAGAGGTGGCAACTGAGCCTCCTTTAGGAGGGTGTTCACAGCCAAGGAGCAGCCACCAAGGCAGCTCTCTCGTGTCTTCACCAGATGAGCCTGGGAGGTAGTGAGATAGAGAGAAAGCCCGCCCCGAAGAGTGTTAAGACGTTGGCTGTTCATATGGTGAGATACAGACTTAAGCAATGTAGAACTGTTAGAACGCAAAGAGACAGAAGCACTTCCTTGAATCCAGATTTAGTTGTATACAACCAGAAGGAGAAAAGAGGAATCTCCCATCCTCCCCATGACAGCCCCTCCAGCTGGCTGACATTGTTGTAGATGGGATCTAGGACCCCTGTTGAGGGGGGTGAACTATTGTTCAGAAGTGAGGGAGATCTTTGACAATCGGGCCAAGACAATGTTTGTGTAAATAGAGCTCTTCTATCACTGGATGGTAGATCCTGGATCAAGCCACTAGCACATGTATGTCAGGTCAAATCCTGAAGGTATCTGCTAGGAAGACATCCAAAAGCATTTCAGTGGAATTTACTTCTAAGCAAATAAGCTTGAGATGACATGGTTTAGTGATTTAGCAAATCATTAAGATCCATATCTGGACATTCATAACACTCCTAACCCTGATTAGTTGTCATTCATTCGTCTAAAAAACAGTATTATTGTTCTAAATTTATGGTGGAGATCTTTTAAATGAGCAGTGATAGTTCTTTAAAAAATGGTCTACTTTTGTATTACTAGGGATCTTCCAAGTAACATCGAAACCTACTGGTTCTTCATGGTAAAAGCCTAAAAAGTCTACTTATACTTGAGAAGAAAATAATGATCAAACATGTGGCTGCCTAAGTTACAGGGCATGTATTTCAGGGAGAAGAGGCTGTTAGTGAATGGAGAAGCGGCATAAAACTGTATTTATTTGTTCCACCCACCAGGACTCACATTTTAAGAACAAGATTTGCAAGTCATGAGAGGATACATCTGTCTCTCCCAGTCTGGTGCATTCCAGATGGGATTAGATTGTAATTCCCTTCTTTATCAGCTGTGGTGAAAGACTATGCTGTATGGGTTGGTTGTAGGTGGTATGGGCATCAGATTGGCCAATCTGACTGGGGATGACCAAAGTTGTAGCCACATGTTTCTGTAGGACAACTAGATTGTAGAAAGCTTAGTGTAGCCACTGACTGCCTCAGTATCTGGAGAAGAGGGGATTCTAGGGAGCTCTTACAATACTCAGCAACTTTTAACAGCTACAGAGAAATGTAATTCTCAGTTAGGCATCCCCATCTTTCACATGAGAGTACTCAGAACTTTTTCGTATTGAAACACATGTTTGAAAATATCCTTCTCATGTGCTGAACTGCTAAAACAATGCAAAGAATGCCCACAAACACACAGAGAGAGGGATGAAAAGATTCTCACATAAATGCCATACATTTCTCAGGGCTCTATCCCACCTTAATCCACACAGCTTCACTAAGGAAGCTGAATGGGACAGGAGAACAGTCAGCTGTTTGTCGCTCCAGGACACTGAAGTCAATGGAATCTTTCACCAAGCGAGGCGGAGTCCCAGTCTTGAGCCTTCCAATGGCAAATCCAAGTCTCTCCAGAGTCTGAGCAAGGCCAATAGATGGTTGGTCTCCCATTCGCCCAGCAGGGTACATTTCTAGTCCAATTAGGATCATCCCTCTCAGAAATGTTCCTGTGGTCAGAACAACACTGCTAGCGTGTACTTGTCTTCCATCATCTGATGAGAAAGCATGAAGTGAAACAGAGCAAAACGTAGTACATCAGCTGCTGATCTAATTACAGAAAAAGTGGCATCTTCCTGTTTTGCACTCCACAGGAATATCATACGGACATTTTCAAGAAAAGACAAAGGAAGGAAAGGAATATCATTTTTCTCCATAAAATCATGCAAGCCAAAAGGATTTGATACTAGTCAGCATCTTGTATTTCATTTTCACTCATCTTTTTTTTAAAGAAAGGAAGAACAGAAGCAAACTTGCAAAGTCTACATAGTTTGAACATATGATTTTACTGTTTGTTCAAATCAAATGTGAACACCAAAATGCTACATACTGAACTGATGCCGCGTAGAACATCCAGAACATCTTGCACAGTGAGGACAATGATCCAGCAAAGCCCAGATAACATCTCAAGTCAGTGATTTTCCTCTACAGGATTCCTAGTGGGACCAAACCCATATTCTAGAAATTCCAAACTTTAGGTTGGTGTAGAACTTTTCTCATTCTGATATACTGAAGCCACACATTTCTAGTTGTCTGAATGCCCTGTCTCAAACATGCAAATTGAAGCTTACTGCTTTCTAGTTCAACCAACATACTGAGTATTTTTTTCTGGAAGTGGTAAATCTGCAGTGATGTTAAATTTTTGATCTCCATCAGGTTATTCAGATAGTTGACCACACACCCACAGAAACAAAGAGGTCGTAATTTGAAGAATAAAGCTTGTGTCTCCAAATATTCTGGGTCAGAAAGACAGGATGGTGATGGGGTGATGGTGATGTCAGTTCTGATTCTCATGGGGCACAATTAAGATCTAGACTGCTATGAGTTACTCAGGGAGAGACTGAGTCGACCAATGGAAGGACAAGGAGGGAAGCCTACTAGCTGTTTCATTTCCTGGTACCTTGAAACATTAAAATGGACATAGGCACTTCTTCTAAGTAAGGCTATGGCTCCCAGTGGCTTTATATAATCATATGTGACTCCATGGGCACACAATTTCATCCTCAGATATTCAGATTACTGATATGACTACACAGTCATTTTCAGAACTTGGCAAGCTTGCTCATGCTAGCTGAGGGATTCTGAGAGATGCAGTCCAAAAAACAACTTTTCAACCTCATGCCATTTGAAGTGATGAGGACAAAAATTCATTAAAGACCTGACAAAGATCACAATCGTAAGTATATTATTTGGAAGCAGTGACTGGGACAGCTCCCCTGCTTCCCATTTAATAGGTTCAGAAACGAATTTAAAGAGAATTTTTATAAAATGATGTATCTTTGGTATATGATGGCAGAAAAACTGTCTAGAATATATAAGGATGTTCTGAATGTATGCTGGAAATGTGAACGGCAGGTGCCTTCGTACCATATATGCCGGAAATGTGAAAAGGCTAAAAAGTTCTGGGTTCAAATACATAATTTGATGCAGAACATTTGAAAGATTAATATTCAATTAAAAGAACCACCCTCCCTCCACATTTGTGGGCTTGACCTTCACAAATTTGATTATTTGCAAGGTATCCGTGCTTCCCTCTTTCTCCTCCTCCTATTCCCTTTCCTTTTGCCTGGGTGCAGAAAAGACATGCTGAGGCAAATAGCAAAGGAACGCCGCAGGGGAGCACCACATGCGGAAAAGGAAGGCATGTGCATGCCTTCTCCCCATTTCCTTGGGTATGGAGAATGTGCACCAAGGCAAAAGGCAAGGGATTGGGAGAGGGGGAGTGAAGGAGAGAGAGAGTTAATTCATAGTTTTTCCATGTTTGTTAGGGTTCTGTGCCCCAACCCCTCACAAAAGTGGAGGGGTCACTGTAGAACTTTTTCTTTTGGTACTTCTGGATGATCAGCTGGATAAGAGGCATGGGAAGTTACCTCAGTATATGATCACAGCAAGCAAAACTGCAGCAGACACAAAGATGGAAGAACTCAATAATACCTACAGTAGTGGCTATTGAAAGTAACTGAGCTAGTAGAAATGGACAAATTATTGGCTTTGATCAGAGAAAAATTGTTGGAGACATTTCTGAAAGACTGGAAACCCCTTATGACTTCTGGAAAAAAGAAAATCTTTTGGCAACTTTTGGTTTTGATGTTTTTAGCAGAAGAACTGTACAATATAGTGTTACAGAGAAAGGTTTGATAAGTACGTATAACTACCAAAAAAAAAAAAGCTGGAAGTCATGCTTTCTTTCGTTCTGCATTTTTTTTCTTTAAATCTTCCTTTTCTTTCTTCCTTTTTCTCCTTTCTTTTTATTGTATTTTAATGTATTTAGAAAACTCTTAATAACATTACTTTAAAAGAAGAAATGAGCTGAGCTACTTCTTCTAAAACTGAGAAATAATTCAGCTACTTTCCAAATTGTTCAAAATGTTAGCCCATGCAATCTATGAAAGCAGGTCCAATGCAAATGCATAGAGACAATTCTTACCCTAAGGACTTCTTCCCAATGCTGTTACTTCTGGAGAAAGAAACAGAACTTCGAAAAGTAATCTTTTTAGACCACAATTCCCTGAATGCTGACTGGGACAGGTTCTCAGATTTGTAGAAAAACTTTGCAAGACTTAGAAAGAACCCATGTTTCACAGGAACCTCTCAGGTCCTATAGGTCACTTGTAGATTTTGGATCCTCTGCCATAGCTTTTTCAAGGTGGAGCCTTGGAAAACAGTCCCTCCCTCTAGAAGTGAAGGGAGAAAACTAATCCCAGAAGCAGCCCTATTCCTCAGTACTGACCCAGAATGACTCCAACAACACCACATTTCCCAGGATGCTCTGGCTCTGGCTCTGTAAGTAGAAGATCTTCCACAGATGCCTCACAGACTGTTAGATGTGGAGTCTGGAGAATTTCTTTCTACTGGGAAAATAAGAACTGTTACACGAATGCAGACACACACCTTCAGACAAGATCTTTTAAGGATTCAGAAGGAAGAAATAAACACTCAGAGATAATATCTCCTTCCCACCAGGACAGCTGATTTTGCAAAACTATCACGATTTTTTTTAAAAAAATTATTTATTCCTTATCATCAATTTCTTTTTCCAGCAATTTCCATTTCTACATGACATTAAGATTTAACAAAGAAGAGACTACTTTAAATGTTTTTGTTAGTTTGCTTATGGCACTGTTTATGGGACCCAAGATCAACTATTGGATTTCCATGGCCAAATGGGGAACTGAACCCTGGTTTCCACGGTCGTAGTCCAATACTCAAACCTCTAAACCATGTCAATTAGTCTATTTACATTTTTAGCATCAACACGTTGCTAGATTTAGATCCCAGATCTGTCATCTGTAGAGAGAAAAACTCCTTCCATCCACGAGAAGCTTCTGATCCAGTGTAGGGATTACTTTCAATTTCTGTCCTTCTGCAGTTGCCTATACTACCCCAAAAATGTTTTTGAAGGGGAAGAAGACCCCTAAAAAAGTGGGGGAAGTGGTGTTGGGGCTGCAGAGGCACTATGATTCCAGTTTAATGGCCATGGTTCCATCCTATGGAATCCTAGGCCTTGTAGTTTTAAGTCACTAGAGTTCTCCTGCTCAGCATTTCCCTTTGTAAGCCGCAAATCCCAAGATTCCATAGAACAGAAGCATGTTAAAGAACAGAAGCAACTTAAAGTAGAATTATAGTGCTATACCAGTTGAGTCTGGCAGCACCCCAGAACTTTACTCAGGAAATGTCCTGCTAAGACAAAGATATACCTAGTCCACTGTGAATGAATCATCTAAAAGCAACTTTATTTTACTTCAGCTGTTCAAGTGGTATATACCTATTTATTTGTTGGGTTTTATTCCCCTTCTTGTTTACTTCCTAGCCATTGGATTCTACATTGTTTTATGCAAAACTGTATGAATTAAATTTTTATTGTGTATTTACCTATTAACAGTATGGTTATTTCTAAGCACTCCTTTTTTTATTTTAGTGTTTATTGCTATTTATTTGACATGCTGTGGCATTAACTTAGGGCATTACATTATAGAAAACTAATATACAAATAAAGGAAAGCATATGAAGGGCTTGGTTGTTCCCCACCTAAAAATACATATGGGCCATTTCAGAACCAAATTTCATAGTGGTAACCTTAAAAAAAAATCAAATTCTGTTTCAGCTATAGGAGATAACTGTTTTTTTCCACACTTGTGGTGAGCACTTCTTTCTCCCCTCCTACACTATATTTGAAAAATAACAAATGCATTAACAAAAATGAATTAAATAATAAATAATAAACATCCAAAAAACTAAAGATCATATATTCCTGTATTCTCAATATAAGGACAGACGTTTGAACTGATACGGATGCAGACTTTTTCCTTCCCATCAGATTTTTACAAAGAGAAGAAAAGAAACCACAAAACTGTTTCCTTTTTTTATATGGCATGTTTCAAAACTCTCCCAGTAAAGTGCTGATTTGGTCATGAAGAAAACAGAAAATAGTTAACTTCAAGGGATGATGAATCAGTTGTTTTAAAAAAATGTTTCTCAAACTGCTTTTCAAGCTAATGTACTTCTTCAAAGACGGAAGGTCTCTGTAGTTTATTTTCTAGAGTAAGAAAACATGAAAGTATTTTATCTGCAAGCTGAAAACTGTTAAGTGTATTTTTCAGGAAATTATTCTCTAATAGTGCACCAAAAGATGCATTCCTTACAGAATCCAACATTTTTAAATCATCTGCCAAACTGACTTTGAACTGTGCAATATCCTTATCAAGAAAATTTCTACCTAATAAAAAGGCACCAGTTCAAACTGGCCTTGGAATAGCTGGCTGTTGTATAGTTCTGAGGTTTCATTACTTTTAAGTTTGGAAATGATGCTATGAGAATTGTCTGGAGTTATTATTATAAGATAACAAGGTCCTATCAATATTAGAACTTCTCCAATAATGAAAAAATACACAGTGTTTTTTTTTTCATTCTTTTTAAAACCAAACACTACTGAAGTAAATGTATTGGCAATATTTTTTTCCTGCATATCAATGTATATTCCTAAGTAAGTTATGATTTCAATGTTATTGCCCATATCTCCTATTGTCAGAGCAACTGGTTCCCAAACACCTCCCTCATTCTAAACCAATGCACAATTTTGCAGCAGTTACTAAGAATAGTATTAGTTCCAAATATTTTTTTATCCAGTATTCTTTTCAGACCATGTTCGCATCTTCACTCTGTTCTGCAAATATGCATTACTAGGCAAAAAAATTTAGTGCCACCACTAAACATATAATTACCTATGGAGCTTTTTCAGTCAATAAATATATGGCATAAAATACAACTGAAATGCAACCTTGAGTTTTTTTTAAGGCTACTAGTATCAGATTTGGTTCTGAACTGGCCCATACTTAATCACACTCTTTTTCAATGCAATGACCACTATGCCTTTTCCTCCAGTAAACCCTCCACCGCTAAAGTTTACATTCAGGCTCATTAAGCACAGAAAGAATTCATTTGTGAGAATGAATGTCAAAATCAAATCTTGTATCTGAATGCCTTCATTCTTTTTCAAGATCTTGTTAACTTACATTTTCAAAAATAAAAACAAAAACAACACTTGGATGTCCGCCAAGCATTAGTCTCAATTTTTTGCCACTGTTAAGAACCCTTCTAGAAATGTCTCAAGATTAGTGGTCTAAAGAACACATTCTATTTCATTGTCTAGGGACTTCACTTGGATATCCTGCCCCTTTGTTCACACATTTACCTAACTGTCCTTCTCATCCTGTAAAGATACCTTGTTTTCTCTGCTGTTCTCTGCATTCTCACCTGCATGTTCTCTTTGTAGAGCTTCCTGTCAATCTGAGCCCGGAGACCCCAGACAGCTGGCCCTTTGCCTTTGTTTAGCACTTTGTAATGCACTCCAGACTGGTCACAGATTCTAGCACAAAGGCCATCTAATGCATCCACTTCTCTCACCAGATGTCCTTTCCCAATTCCACCAAAGGAAGGGTTGCATGACATTTGTCCTGGACGGGACAACAAGCAAATGGTCAGTATGTGATAGACAAGCTACTGGAAGCTGAAACTTTTGTACTATTCCACATTCGCATGAATGGCAATCTATGAAGGGACAAAATGGCATCAACTGAAAAATATAGAAGAGCAAATGACCGATGTCATTAAATACATAGGCTAAGGCCCGCTTCCCTTAGAGTAATCAAAAACTGAGAGGAGAGGGAGTTGATCACACTTCCCCACATCAGCCCTCCAGGCTCTCCAAAAACGTGATCTGCAGGTCCAGTAAATTCTCCAGTAAGTGTGTAGGTGGTGCTGAGAGATGCTGGGGGGAAGAAAGTTCTGGTGTGCTGGACTGCTGCACCAGTGCAACACTGGGTTTAGCCTACAGTTCAATAGGAATGAAATTATAGCCTCACTTTTTCCTATGTGCAATTTTTCACCCTAAAATCAACAAACTGATTATTACACAGACTTCTCTTGCTATCATGAGCAGGATTTTTAGCCTTAAACCTTGTGAGATGAAAATTGCAAGCTAAGTTTACTCAACATTAGAGGTTTGCTGGAAATACAGTACAAGCTTCCCCCCATATATCTGACAGGTTAGCGACCAGAGCACAGCCAGTAAACAGAATTGGTTGAAAAGCTGAACCCATGTACTATACTCTAGGGAGCATGGAGCACTTATGGAGGCTCATTTGGGACCAACTGCCTGCACACTGCTTGCAAAGTCTCTCAGCTGGCTTGGAGCTTTCCCTGCTTCAGCTCACTTTCCAAGCAGCATGCACGTGCGTACAGTCCCAAGTGAAACCCATAGGCAAGAACTGATAAAAAAGCAGAACCCCTGTCAAAAAAATAAAACTTGTCCTTATTTTAGAAGCATCAAAAGAGTGAGCCATCAGACAATGGGGAGGCAAAAAGGGGGGCTTCCTGTAGTATTATTTAAAGAAGCATCTGAGATCATATAGATATTCTACTAAACAATTAGTTTAGGTTACTGGAAAAAGACATGACACTCAGATAGCTGGCAACCTGATGTCCAAAGCTCAGTGTTTTATTCACTGTTCCATTCTATGTCCAGCATTTAAGAGGAAACCAAGACTCTGCTTACTCATAAATACTTAGCTGGCTGGCATTCTATTAGTGGCAGATACACACATAAGTTTTTCTTATACATGTGTATGTTGCTGTTGGGCACTGCAGAGATTAGTATTCTCTTCCTCTGCAGCACCCAAAGATTCTCCCTCCAACTTACCGTACAGCCTCTGAAACCCCCACCCCCAAGCATGGCCATTCCACGTCTCCTGGAGAGGGGGCAGGATCAGAGAAGCACCTTGCTATTTCTCTGTACCCAGAAGCGAAATGATTACAGTGCCATTGAGAGCTCCAAAAGATTCCATGGATCTCAACACTGATATAATCACTTTGTGTCTGGCTATGGGAACAAAACCAGAAACCTTTACAATTCTGCCTGCTCCTGCATTCCTCTGAAGCATGGAATGGCTGTGTAGGATGTGTGTGTACAGAGGCTATATGGCAAGTGTGAGGGGAAGCGGTTATATGGATAAGCCTAGCATAGTTCCACAAGTGGAATTACTACACTATGCTGAGTCACACAGAACTGCAGCTATAAATTGGAAATATCCTGTCATTATGCAGACTGCTTCAATTTTCAAGAATTGTTACTAGTATTTGCTGGAGAAATTTGACCATATATGAATGTCCAAAAAGATGAAAACAGTTAAATATTTTCAGACTGATTTCTATCAGAACTTTGACAGCATTTCTGTCTTTACATCACCCTTTATGCAATCTTTAGTAAAAAGACTACAGACAAGAAGCTCTTTAATGCTGGTAGAGTGTAAGGGGGGTCTAGTGACAATGTACGTATGCTGTGAGAGGACAACAGCAGCCAGCAGAGCAACAGCACAAGGGAGTTCTCACCTAACATATCATGGGGCTAATCCATGGCCCTGTGGATGGAGGTGGCTGTATTCTGGTACAGTTGGGCTGCCATTGCACCACTGGAGGAAAATACTGCACAAAGGAGTACTGCACACTTCCTCATGAAATGTCTGAAAAGAACTTTGCATTTGTGTAGAATTGGTCAGGGAAGCATAAATCACCAAGAGGACACCAAATAAGGCTGCAGTACTATGTCCACTGGTCAGGAAGTAAGCTCTACTGAACTCTACTGTCTACATGGGCAAAAATATTATTGTATTGTAAATAAAACTTTATCCTGCCAGATATTATGGGGAAACCCCTACAAACAGCTTAAAAAGAGTATTGCTGACATGCAAGCAGCCAGAAAGACTGAAGCTTTCCATCTGCAAATTGGAAGTGATAACTTCCTGAAAATTCAGTGACAATAACAAAATTTGTCTAAGCTTTTCAGTTAATATGGTAAGCTTGGAACATGGCAAAGAGAACAAGGATTTCATGAGGTTGCAATTATATTCTGGAGAACGTAACACACATTCTTATTGCATTTGGTATCACTGGGGAATCCTGAGGAATTTGACATTCTTCCATAAAACAATGTTTAGCTTGCACTACTAGGGACAAAACGTCTGGAAACATGGGGGCGTGGACATATTCAGCATGCAAGCCTTTCTTGTAAGACACGAGTGAAGAGGGAATCTTTTCAATTATGTGCCTTGTGAAACTACAACCCCAGCAGCCTTAGCCAGCATAACTCTGAGGCGTACTGGGAGTTGCAGTCCAATAGCATCTGGAGGGTAACAAGATCACCAGTCCAATCTGATTTACGATCAACATTTTAAAAAGATGTTTTCTGATTTCAACTACAGTACATGAATAACCATTATACATGTTAACACAAATACATGTTAAATGTGTTGGTGGGACAGCTTTCCTACATAGATTTGCTACCTCCAGGTCTGTCAGATAAAGCAGCTCCACAGCAGTTGATGCCTCAGTATATTGTAGATATCACTTCATACTGCACGTATACAACCCACTTGAGACCCTTTGAAAGCGATTACACACCAGAATTTCTGCCAGGTCCTCAGCGTTTTCTATAAACGGGAACTCATTTTTTGCAAAAGGTTTAGCAACGTGCATCTCCGCAGGACCATACCCACAACTCCCGGGTCCAGCTTTTCCAACGTGCAGCGGCGTGCTTCTCGCTCTGATTTACCTATGGTGTCTACGCTGTGCGTGACAAGCAGCGTCCGGGCTCCCACCCTCGCGGCCGCCGCCGCCGCCTCCGTGCCCGCGTGCCCACCTCCGACGACAGCGACGTCATACTTCGAACCGCTGGCGTCACCCTGAGACAAGCCGGCTTCTTCCCTCACTCCCCGGAACCAGGTCCAGGAGGTCGGGGTCGCCGCAAGGCGGCGTCCCAACCTGCTGCCGCTAGACGACAGCATCGGGCAGTCGAACAGAAAAGCCAAGAACAGCCACTGAAACACCACAGGAACCGGGAAAGGCGGGGGGAGGGGCGGCCAAGAAGCGACCTCGAGCTTCCTACCGGTCGCCTCTCGTGGGCGCCGCCATCTTGCCTACGACGATTGGCGGAACGCCGGGGGAGGAGCAAGCCCAGCGCGGGGCGCGGGGCGATTTTGCGCCTGCGCATTAGCGGAAGGGCGCGTTGGCTGTTTCCCGAAGACCGAGGGAAGAAGGCGAGTGTGATCTGTTGTTAGGAGTCGCGACGATAGATCCTGACAGTAGATCTTTTTAAGGCTCTATTGCCTGTACGTATCTACAGTAGTATAGGGTTCAGTCCTCTATGTGTCAGTTTCCGTGAGTTCAGCGGGATTTTCTAATAAATGCGTGTAATAAGATTGTAGGTTTAACATGAAGGCATGAATGAATGCAAAGAAGTAAGCTTTCACTGTATTGGTTGCATAGTTAGTACCTTTTGGATTACACTTTTAAACTCCTACGCTAAATGGAGCGTTGCACTTTTTTTGTGGGTAAGATTTTGTATTACAAGTGTGTGACCCTTATCATCAAACAAATACTGTATCGTCTTAAACTACACATGATTCCTACAGACTTACAGATTTATTGCACGTTAGCTGCATTAAATCTGCTACTGCTTAGCAGGTGAAGTGGAGTGGGTCTGTTTATACCAGGCTAGCACTTAACAGCTTCTCCTCTTCCTCTATAAGATAGTGTTGGTTGAAGGTCTGTCTAGTCTGCCATATGTTTTCTATAGTGGCAAATACTGAAATTAAGACATTTACAGTTGACCTCCTCATTCACTAGGGTTAGGAGTGCAGGACCCTAAAGAAAGTGGGAAAATCACAAATATCAAAAAGTATGCATATGTGTGTGTGGGAAGGGGACTGAAGCGTGGGCACAGCAGGCAGCCCAGGTGCAACCCAGGTCAGGGAAAGGAGAGGGAAGGGGGGTGGGTCTGTAGGGGGGCCCTATACCTCCTCTATCACACCGATCTCCTTCCTTGGGTGTGTGTGGGGGCATTGGGAGAGGCTTCCTGGTGCTGAGAAATTGGGCTGCAAGCTGACCTTAGCTGGCAAGGCAGCGGCTGATGGTGCAGGAAGACGAGGACTAGAGGTGGGTTTTTAAAGGCTTGAAGGTCCTAATCAGAGTCACCGAGAAGGAAGGTTCCTCTGGAAAAGAAGCACCTGAAGTGGGGAGCAAGGGTTGGAGAAACTCACAAATAATCGAATCTGTGAAAGTGAAACCCGCAAATGTGGAGGGCTGACTGTTATTAGGACAGTTCCCATAGCTTAGGCATGCTCCCAAGACAAGTCCAGAAACCTAGGTAAACTATATTGACCTGTATCAACAAATCAGTTCTAGCAGTTTACATCTCCACCAAGAGCAGATATTTTGTAAAACTAATGGTCTTAATTGCTCACTCAAGATGAAGCCACACTAAAGTACTTGCATTGAAACAAGGGCCCTTTTCACATGTGGGGGGGAACGGTGTAGAGCGACCTCTCACAGAGATCGTCTACACCGTAGAGTGGACTGGCGTGGACTACTTTTCGTAGTTTCACACCAGAATCCACTCAGGAGCGGCTGGAACTAGCCGGGCTGCGTGTTTTTTAAAAACCTCTTTTTAGAGGTTTTTAAAAAGCACGGAGCGCGCAGCCCCATGCCGCTCCGTCGCCCGGCTCTAAAGTGGATCTACAGGCACGCGCAAGTGCGTGCCTGCAGATCTGCCGGGGGCGGGCTTCCGGCTGGCGAGCTTCTCCGGTTGGTGGAGAGCCTCCACCAACCGGAAGCTGCCATCTGGAACGCCGGAGGAGTGTGGAGCAGCGAGCTCGCACTGCTCCACGTGGCGACGGACTTACCCGGCTGGAGGTAAGCTCCGTTTTGGGGCGTTTTTGCCCGTTCCCCCCCCCCACATGTGAAAAGGGCCAAGGGCAGCTTACAGTATATTGTTGCTGAGAAAATCCACTTTTTTCCCATCTATTGTGAGCAGAAGGAGCAGGGAAAGCTAAGTGGCAGTTACAATCACTGTCTCTGCTAATTAAAAAGTTCTGATGCTCTGATCCAGTGAGGCTGGGCTCCACTACACTCTTGGCAATGTCTCAACACATGCTTCTATGGAGGCCTATGAAGGAAACAGACCTCTGCAGTCTAAGCCCAGCCCTGGCCAAAATGAGCTTCAGTGCTATACTGCTTTTGAATATGAAGCCTTAATTTAGGCAGAGATAGTCCTCACCTATCAAATCTAGTCATAAGGCCAATGGCAATATGTAAAGGTGAATGACAAAGTCAAGATTTGTTAAGAGGGGTGTTGATTGGTTCCAGTTCAGAATCAACTGTAATTGAAATTGTTTTGTTTAGTTTGGTTCTGCTGCAGGCCAGTTCAGTAACCAGAGGCCGATTCACACTACAGAATTATAACACTATTATTCCATTTTAACTGCCATGGTTCGGTCCTATGGAATCCTAAGAGTTTCAGTATCGGGTGCTGCATTTGTGATTCTCAGCCAGAGAGATCCTGCAGTGCCTTTAACCAAACTATAAACCCCAGGATTCTATAAAAGGCAGCCATGGCAGTTAAAGTGAAATTGTAGTACTGTAACTGTTGTGTGAAATGGCCTCGGATCACCCAGCATACATGAAGCAATCAGTTTGAGTTCAGATCATAAGAAAAAAGATTGCTTGCTGTAACTGTAGTTTTTTGAGTAGTCATCTGTGCCCTCACTCAAAGGTTTTCATGCCTGCACAGTGACCCCAATCGGAATGTTCCAGAGCTGAATAGCATTGGTGGAAATCCCACCCGCCCCCCATCTACCATGGGTGTCTTAGCCCACCATAGCTACTGTCCCCTCAGTTTCAAAGTCCACTGAATTAAATGAACAGGGGGACCTGAAAGACAATGAAGGTAGAACAGGTTGTGTGAGGGCACAGATGACTCAAAGAAGTGCAGTTACAGGTAAGTGACCTGTCCTGCTTCTTTATGGTCTCTATGCCTCACATAAATGGGTGCTTACCAACAGATGGTGGGTCAGGTCACTCAAGAAGAGCAGACAGAACAGCATGGCTGAATTGGGCATGCGCCCTCACTCTGCAGTTCAATCTATAGTATTGGAGGAATGTGGATGGCTGAGAGCATGTTATGGGTTTGCAGAGGTCAGGCAACAGAATTACCCAGAGTAGAGCCACCGAAAAAGCCACAGTCCTTGTAGAATGAGCCTTGAAACAACAAGAATAGGTTGGTGTGCGAACTCATAAGAGAGTTGTATAGTCTGTGCCACTCACTTTGACAAACACTGTGAAGATGCTGCACCCACTTTTGGGTTTTCTGTAACAGCAACAAAAATATAGAAGGCCAGTGCTTGCTGAACATCCAAGCAGTGAAGTGAAAAGATGAGGGAAATGACAAGGTCCACAATGGTCTCATTGGTGATTTGGACCTCGAAAATGAAGACGAGGAGGGATGCTATCAGGAAGACTGGTATGGCCTCTGATGTTGATGGTGAGCACCAAAACCCATCTGCCTAGCTGTCATCCTCTCCATAAAGTGGTGATCTATTGCCTTGTCCATTTTTGGACTGAAGAGACCTTCATCATCAAACAGCAGGTCCTTGATATGATGCCTCATATCCTCAGGCAGCCCCACAGAACACAGCCAGGCATACCATTTAAGTGCCACCACTCTTGACAGCCAAACAATGAGCCAGTTGTATTTGCTGTCATATGCATATGCTTCTTTCTGGAAGAGTCACGTTTCTTTGACTGCTAGGAAGGTATGGAATAAAGTTGAGTATTTTCTCCTAGAGAAAGCGTTGGTAAGAAAGTCCAACCACCTGCCCTCCCTATCAGTAGGGGTCCAGTGAGTACATGTGCCACCCTTCGTTTGAGACACCTCTACCACGATCGAATTTAGTGGAGGATGGCTGAAGAGAAATGATGCTCCTTCTTATTGAGTCCTATAAAGCTGCTTTGAGCACTATGAAGCTGGTGGAAATGAGGCTGGTTTGATCCAGGACTGCTTTATGAGGTCTTGGAGGGCTGGCAGAGGGGGAATGATGGCTGGAGTTGGTGTCTATGAGTTTACCATTTGAAAGACTGGGTTGGATACTGGAGGTGGTAGAACTGTAATATCCAGACCCAGAAACTTTGTCATGTGCAGAATGATGTTTATGAAGGCCTTGACATCTTCTGGCTGCAATGGTGGTGTGGTGTGGTGTTGTGCATTGCTTTTGTATGAGAAGAAGTAAAAAAAGTAAAAGGAAATAAGTCCTAATTTTCAGGGCTGTCCTGTGACATAGTTTGCTGAGATGCATGAGCAGGTGGAGATGCTGTAGTTACCAGAACTTCTGTGATGTGGGAAGCAACCAGGAGCATAGTTGAGGCAGTAGTCAATAAGAGCTCAGACAAATACAGCAGGAGCAGGAGATGTTGAAGGATATGGAAGGATGCTGGGAAGCAGAGCTGCATAAACTGTAGATGTAAAGAAGGTACTACAACAGCAGTAGGAGAATGTGGACACCTGAATACTGCAGCTTTTGTGCAAGGTGGCACAGATAGAGGTTGGCGGTGGAGTGATGATGCTCACCTTTGTGGTGTTGGAGGACCTGATGGTGATGATCACCTGTGTGGTAATGGAGCCAACAATAACTGATGTGGAGGAGGCTGACATGGAGACTGAGACTAATACTAAGCATAGGGGGAGTGTTGAGATGGTTGGTAGCACTCGAACTTGCAATAGTGGTACCTATCTTGATAGGATGGTGAGTACAAGTGGTACAACCTGGGTGGTTTTTTCCACAAATGCTCCTGTCAGTACTAGTCTATGTACAATACTGAGGCATATGGAGAATCTTCACAGTACTGATACTCTTGGTATGATGGTCAGGAAGAGGCATAAGAATGCTCCTTATGTAAGCATTCTTCACCAGTCTGATGTTGGTGAAGGAGGCAATGGTCCGCATCTGGGTGACTTAGTGCGGATACAGTATGAACTGAACTTCAGGCAGATGTTGAACCAATAGAGAAGTCGGGCAGCTGGTATTTTCTGATCCAGAAGCGCTTCCATTTCCGGGACTGAGAGAGACTGTATGTCAGATACAGTGGGCACAGAGTGGGCATTGAGAGGAGATGCAGAGGAGGGTTTGAGGCCATTGGTACCAAAGCTGGTGGTGTAGCTGATATTGGTACCGAAGGCTCCCTATGGTGGTTGGACTGCTTCTTTTCCTTTTGTTTCTTCTTCTTCTTCTACCAAGCAATGTTCTGGGGACAATGCTATCTTGCGGTCTGATCTCAAATGGCTGGATCAAGAGGACTTGGAGGCATGGGACAGAGAAGCTGGATGACCCAAATCCCCTGCTACCAAGACCTCAGTAGGCTGTGACCAGGAGACTGGAATGAAAGAGGTGGTCAATGTCAGAAGCACCATTTATACCAAAGGCACTTTTGGTACCGAGGTGGTCAAAGTTGGAATTGTCAATACTGATGTTTGTGTCAGTCCAGAAGCCACTTTTGGCTTTTGCTGAGGAGATTTCCATGCCTTTCCTGCCAAGGTAGAGGCTGAAAACAGCAGCTGATTGGAGACTGCCTGATCCACACCTGCAGACACTTCTTCAAGCAGTAGAGTTTGAGATGTAAGGCCTGATTCTTTAGGGCTTATGACATAACACCGTTGCAAATGGACCACTTTTTGAAAACATGCTCCTCACCCAGACAGAACAAGCACTGTGAGTGACCATCCGACAGAGAGGCCTTCTGGCCACAAGAGGAACAAAGCTTGAAAAGAGAAGTAGACACCAGAAAAGTAAAGGAAGAAGGAACAAGCCCTGAAATAAAGAGAAAGATTTTATATATGTGTACATGTGTATGTATATGTATATGTGTGTGTGTGTGTGTGTGTATGTATGTAGCAGGAGAAGGAGAGAAGAATTAAAAATACAGTAATGTAAAGTATTAGAAGGAAAGCAAAGCAATAGAATGAATGATATGATAGAGGTTTCTTTATTGTTGTACGTAGCCAATGGCCATCACAACTTTTACAATGAACAGTTAAAATATAGTACAAAAATATGATATAATTACATGTTACAATTAAATAATAAAACAGTGAACACGTAAATGAGCTATAGAATCACTGTATTAAGAATGATTTGTTTGTCAAGGTTGTTGTCGGGCAGGCAAAGATTTCCTATGAGTGGACAGCAGAGAGAAGAGGCGGTGTGGCCCAACAGCCAAGTGCAAGGCCAGCAGGATTGTTATGGCTATGTCTTGTGTATTAGAAAGGCCTCACACCAGAGCACTGATTGGGTCACCCCACTTGTTCCAGGGTGACAAGGTAGCATAAAAAGGCTGGTGCTTGCCTTGACCAACTGCCAGTTAGACTCCCTAGCTGGACCTGCCATGCTATTGGCAGTATAGGGAAGGAGAGATGCTGCCCGATTTTTCTCCATTATCTTCTGTTATCCCTCTTTGTCTAATTGCTGGAATGTTAGCGTGTTTTTGCTAAGCCTTATCTTAGAGTGTGGCAATAAATCAAGCCTCTAAGTCTTACTTAATGAGCCTCTGGAATTTTTTCTGCTTCACTGGGACTCTCTGCTGCGGCGAAGCCTTGCTTTACAGATTGCACTCTGCTCATGCTCAGAGGAGCCAAATCCTGCCAACCCTGCCATTGTTGAAGTCACCTTTCCTCTGATAAAACAAGCATGTATTTTCCTGGCTGCAACTGTGAATTGGGCCACCAAATAGATAACCCTTATATGTGTGTTCGCAAGAAGCTCTACCACAATATTCTGAGGAGAGCAGGCCCAGGAAGGTAGAATTAACGGTAACACAAATCTTTGATGAGGCTTGGAGTAAAGAGGGCAGTATAACAGGTAATGAATTATATCCTTTATCTGGTTGCAGCCAAAACCACATTTTGTCTCTGCAATGGGGATATGTCGGTATCTCCCTTCGAGATATGCGGAGGGCATCTGCTGAAATCTTAACTCTGTAAATGCCCTTCGGAGCTACACAAATGTCAGGTCTTCGAAGTATTGTAGCATTATGTGGTTGACCTGAATATAAGGATACCAAATTGAAAATCGTGCCCCGATTATCTCCGCTCTGTTTTGGTTTGCATCATGGTTGCAAATCCAGCTTTTGAGGTCCCTGTTACTAAGTTTTAAATAATTCTCTACATTAAGATGGTAACTCATTAATTTGTTGTAGCATCTTTTTGCCCAGCCTTCGGCCCTTAATTCCTCTAACCAACAGAGTTTGCTGAGAGAGCTGTCTTCAAGCTCATTTAGCCTGCGCCAGAATCTTAAGAAGGCCAAATCTATCCTGGCTGCTAATGATGGAATACCAAGTTCTGCCCTCAAACGAGCTGCTGGAACCCCAGGTGAGAGGCCCAAAATCTACCTTATAAATTGATTTTGCATTATTTCCAGCACAGATTAGCTAAATCTGTGCTGGAACTTCTCCCCAAACTTCAGCTCCGTACAGCATTTGAGGAATGATTTTAGCTATAAAAATCTTTATTACAGGTTTTATTAATTGCCCTCCTCTTGAATAAAAAATTTTTTTCAGTGACCCAATCAATCTAGCGCCAAGAAGTTTAGTGGCTTCCAGGTGTCGCCTCCATGTAAGTTTTGCGTCAAAGTCGACCCCTAGGTATTAAATGAAAGAACTTGTTCTAGCGGATGGCCATCCAGAGGGGTTTCTTTCCAAAAACATGATTTTGGTTTTAGAATAACTGATGACATTTTTTCTTCTTGGCAGCACTTCCCAAATTTGACTAACATCCTTTTAAGGCCAGTTTTATTTTGTGATAATAAAACCAGATCATCAGCATATAGCAGAATCGGGATCTTACGGGAGGAAAATGAGGAGTCAGTCATTTCTGGGATCAAATTATTAATATAAAAATTAGATAAAAAATGAGCCAAAATACACCCCTGTCTTACACCCCAAGATATGTTGACTGGTTGAGTAATAGAGCCACTTAAACCTGTTCTTACCTGTAGATAACTGTCTTGATGCAATAATTGGATGAGCCATAGCAATCTTATGTCAATGCTTGTTTTATCTAGTTTATGCCAAAGTCGCTGCCTGTCTATCAGATCAAATGCTGAGGAAAAATCTATAAAAGCCGCGTAGATGAATCTATTTGGACTCCTAGAATATTTACCTATAAGATGGTGCAGAATAAAGGCCTGATCTAGAGTGCTCTTACGTCTCCTGAAACCTGCTTGCTCTTCATGAATAATAGAGTGTTTGTTGTCCCATTCCAAGAGCTTATTTGAGAGATACTGAGTATATAGCTTAGAGGCCACACCCAAAAGACTCAAAGCTCTATAGTTAGAGGGGGTTGTCATGTCCCTTTTCTTAAAAATGAGCCCAATGATACTTGATTTCCACCCTGTGGGGAAGTTACCTGTGGAGTTGATATATGTAAATAGATTTGCATGAATCTATTTACATATAGAGCCCACCAACCTATGTCAGTGATGAACACCTCAGGCAGAATCATATCTTCTCCAGGGGCCTTTCCATTTCACAGATTGGAAATCAGTTTTTTAATTTCAGCAGGCGTGACAGGAGGCCACTCAGAATATTTATTGGGTGTATGAATCTCCATATGCTGTATAACTGAATTCCCTCCAAAGATGTTCTTGAAGTGATTAACCCAAGCTTCTGGTGGAATTGAGGTAGTGAGCCCACTGGTTTTGCTGTTTAGACCTCTCTGCAGTAAGCCCCAGAATTTGAGTTCATTACCTTATTTAAGGGCCAGGCCCAATGATCTCCATTTACTGTCTATATAAGCCCTCTTTTTTTCCTTAAGCATAATCTTATACTCTCTCCGTTTTTGTTTTAGGGTAGACATAGCTTTGGTAGTACCATTGTGTTTCATTTTCCTTATCAATTTAGACAGTTCCCATTTCATAGCCTTGCAATCTTTATCATACCAATTCTGGGAGCCCACTGTGGTAATTCCTTTAGATGGAGCAACTACATATGATTGAAGAGCAGCAGTTATGTCCTGGTAAATTTCCCTGATATTATAAGGCTTCTCAAGGGCTTGTGAACATAGACCTTGGAGTTTCTATGAACCCAGCATCTGCATAATATTTGCATTGACTGTGTGTGACCACCTAAGGGGTTTTTCACCTTCCAGATGACCAATCATTGTAAGGTCTGTCAGTACTCTGGGGCGAACCTCCTGTAAATTTAGGATCAATCTAAGAGGAAGATGATCACTTTCAGCAATATTCTCAATTCTGAGAGACTGGACATAGGGCATAATAGAGTCTGACCCTATGAAATAATCCACCACACTTGAGCCTTTATCAGATATATATGTAAAAAACCCTTTGGAACTGTCTAGATTAGTGCCATTGGGGCAGGTGAGATGAAATCTGCAAATTAATGATATGAAGGCCTGTCCATTTTTATTAATTATATTATCTTGTAAGTGCCTGGGTACTGTTATAATACCCCCTAAGTCAAATCTTAGTACTTTCCCCAGCATAGAGTAATCACTCCCCATTCTGGCATTGAAATCTCCACAAACTAAGGCCAGGTGGTTTGGGTAGGCAGTAAATATCTCATCTAGTGCACCCTTGAACTTTCTCCACATATCTTGTGCAACTTTAGTTGATCTTGGAGGGAGATACACATTTATGCATAGCAGGGGGTCAGGTTTACATCCTTTTAAAATTATAGCCTGGCAAAAATTTATCTGTAAATCCAAAGCTACAATTTCACCCATCTCTATAGAAGAGGAGATCAAGATGGCCAGGCCTCTGCTGCCGCGGCCTGGAATGAACAATTTCTGAGCAGGCAGTTCCCACGAACTGAAGCCCTGTAAGCTAAGGGAATTTCTCTCCATAAGCCAAGTCTCTTGAAGACAGATTATGTCAAACTTCTGAATATGTTGAATAAAGTCTACATCAACCATTTTATTCCTCCATCGTGCTATGTTCCAAGAAATCAGTTGGATAGACCTCCGCCTCCACCTATCGATTAGTAGTCAATCCTCTAGTGGGTTAGGCAGATGAGTAAAACTATTATCTAAATGCCAAACTGAGCTCTATCAGCGGGCTTAATGTAAGTTTGTAGTTGACTAGGCTGACAATTCTGCCCTACATTTGATCTCTGGATACCCTGACCTCCATAGTACTCATCACCGATAGCAGAGATCCTTTTTAGCATGTTATTTTCCACTTGCAAACTGAGGGGATTGTATTTGTTTCCAAAGTTTCTTGATTTTTCAATTGTAATATTGTTTGGATAAGTTACAAATTGAGGACATACTGACCTCCCTCTGATATGTGGGTAGTTATATGGGGAAAAGCTGTTACAGCCCTTATGTTGCTTGTATGTGAACTTGAATCCCTTCTGTGAACGGGGAAGCTCCCAGTCACTACTTGTCTCTCTTGTTTTGGATTTTGCTGTATTAACAGAGAGTGGGGTATTGCTTGATTGCTTACACATTTCTGAATATGTTTACAGAGAGTAGAAGATGTGACTCCCAGGACCACAGTTCCTCTATGACCTTCCCCTCGAATGATTTTGAAAATGTCCATCTCATCCCATTTAATGCTTAGACCAGATAGGTGTTCAAGTTCTTTTAGAATGGCCTTCTTCCCCAGAAAGGAGCCATTTCTATCCCTTATAGTATAGTTGTAGAGAGTTAAAGTTGCTGGTTTCTCTGGTTTCTCTGAGGTAGGCATTTCAGGGATAGTCTCATCCAGATTTATATCATGATGAAGTACTTAACTAGATACAAAATTATCTCGGGATCCAGATGCTTTCCTATCCTTGTGTAGATTCTTGAATATAGATTTTGTGTGACAGGCATCTCTATCCTTTAAACTGATATTTCCAATTCCATACCACAGCTTCCCTTATCTGTAGTAGTATGTCTTTGATAGTACGTTGAATATAGATGGCTGTAATCTCAAGCCCCACTTGAATGAGACTTCGTTCCCTTCAAGTTTAAAAATCTGGTTCCAAAACGTCTGTGCCAGGTCACAGTTTGAAAAAGACAGAATTACCATGCCTCTTGACTTTTTGGGGCTAGTAGGATACATGCAAGAGCACTTAATGCCCATTGAATCATCCCATTCAGGACCCAGAACATCAAGGATCTCCTTTAGAACTTCCCTCGAAGACAACCAAGCATTATTTAAACTCAAGGCAAATTAAAAATGGTAATTTGTCTCTCTTTAGCTGTTCTTTTGGGTGGGGGTGGGGTCTTGGACTTTGCTCCTTTGTGAGTGGCTCCTGCCATTCGTCTATAGTCAATATATCTGAATTTAGAAAAAGTGCATTGGCATCTTCACTGCTTTTGTCATTTCCTGCTCTGATTGTAATTTCTGGGGATTTCTCCACATTTTTGTTCCAGTCATGCATTATTTTTCCCAGCTGACTTCAAGGGCATAAGTTATTCGCTGGAGAGCAGTTATCTTTTCTTCTCACCTCTACAGGAGATTTTAAGGTAGTTTCCTGGAGATCAGGTGGCGCTGTACCCGAGCTGCTTTTAAAATTCCCAGCTCAATCAAGGCTGCAATAGCTTGCATTGTTACTTTGAGTCCAGCTATTTCCTGTTTTATGGAATGGAGGTTATCAAAAAGTTTTTCATTTGTTTGTGCTGAGAGGCAACATTGGTTTCTCAAATGAGAATATATAATCCCAACGTGTTCACTTTCAACCCCTTGAGATTTTTCTATAGATTTCTCCAACATTGAACAGTTTGCTGTAGGGGTTGTAGTGTTGAGATGTCTACTAATTGTGTCTCCTGTTGATTTTGCTAGGAGCTCAGGGTCCATGGACCAATTACCAAGGGTGTTCTGCATCTCCTCTTCTACTACATTTGTTTGGGCTCCCACATTACTCCTTGCCCCATTGATTTGATTAATCGGGGAGTCTAAAACTGTGGTACCTGAGAGATTGCTGTTGACATATTGAACATTGGTGTCTGTTGGGACACAAAAATCCAGGATTTATTTCTGGATGAAGCTCCCATGAGTTTCCTTTACCTGAGCCTTCTCTTTATTGGCCTGCACTCTCTGAGCTTGAGTCTTGACCATGACTAGGAAATTTGAAAATAGACTGGCTTCAATTAGTGCAGAAGGCTATCAATAGCCACTAGTTGCTGATACCACCGTGCTTATCACGCAAAGAGGCCGAGTCTCTGGTCCCTCACCCTCGCAAAACTTAGCATGCTTGCCTGAAGCCCCAGACTTCTGCTTCTCCACTGTAGAAATTATTTAGTTTGTTTTAAAATTGCAGAAATATGTATTCTTGATAAGAGCACAAATCACTCTTGTACAGCTGAAAACATATGAGCTAGAACAGTAGCTTGCTGTTTATCTGTTTGACTCCCAAACTGGCAAGCTATCAAATTTGCAACACTCCCCAAAGTTCATTATCCGGTACCATATATCAGCTTTTCCAAGCTATTCCCAGCAGGCAATTCGATCAAGGCCAGTCCACTATAGCTTCATTAGTTTTAAGAGGGAGAGCTACTGGCTCTCAAACATTAAAAGAATGGGTAAGAAATGATATATTCCATTAATACTTTTGATAAAAAGCAGAGCTCAAGCTGAGCTACCTTACATGCTGCCACACCGGAACCTAGCTGGCATGGACGAAGCCCTCCACCCGGCTGTCCCGCCGCTGCCACCCTACAAGACCCAGGAGAAAGTTGCCGTGCCAGCCAGGGCCGCCCTGGAGCAGCATGGCACCGAGTTCATGTGATACTACTGGGCCCTGGAGAGCAGCAGGGCGTGGGCCGAGCTGCTCGGCCCCCTGGCACGGGACTTCGGCATTGAGCACGGGTGGGTGGCTGAAGGGAGCGCCAAGGTGCTGTGGCTGCAGGAGCAGTGGCAGGAAGGCGGTGGGGACAGCACGGGCAAGGCCAGCACCCTCATCCAGGCCGAGGATCGGCTCCGGCACTACCTGACGCTGTGCTACCAGGGCCTCTTCCAGCACGTGGGCTGGCAGGAGGGCGGCCTCCGCTTCCTAGTGGAGCTCCGCAGGGACCTGCTCGTGGTACTGGTGGCCCGGGAGGCCGAGGAGCCCCACGTCAGGGAAATGAATGGGATGCTAAAGAACATGCTGTCAGAATGGTTTTCCACGGGGTTCCTAAACTTGGAACGGGTTACATGGCAGTCACCTTGTGAAACACTTCAGAAGATTAGTGACAGTGAAGCTGTGCATCCTGTTAGCAACTGGATGGATATGAAGTGCCGAGCTGGGGCATATAAAAGGTGTTACTACTTTGCCCATTGTGCAATTCCCGGAGAGCCATTGGTTGTTTTGCATGTTGCACTTACAGATGAGATTTCCAGTAGCATCCAGGCCATCGTGAAAGAGCCTCCTTCTGTAGAAGCAGAAGATATGAACAAAATCACCACCACAATTTTCTGTTCAATCAGTTTGACTCAACAGGGTCTGCAGGGTGTGGAGCTGAGGTCTTACCTTATCAAGTGAGTTGTTAAGGAACTGCAGATGGAATTTCCCCAGATCAAAGTCTTCTCTACTCTGTCTCCCACTCCCGGTTTCAGCAAATGGCTTGTCAGACTCCTTTCCTCACAGTCCAAGGAAACAGGCAGAAGCAGTCCCTTCACAAATCCTGAAAATCAGAAATAGAATGAATGAGAAATATGAGGGGGAAAAGCTACTCAACATTGAGAACAGATCAAGAGAAATCACTCTAGCAAATGAAAAGAAACTATGGCAGGCTATGGCAGGCTAGGCCATCCACAATAGATGGAGGGGGGCAGGATTCTTATCAAAGTTACTCAGCTCTGGAGCAGTCTGATTGGTGTCACTGTGCAGGCATGAAACCTATTTGTGTGAGGCACAGAGGCCACAAAGAAGAATGTAAATGTAAGACACATCACATCACATTTGAATAGTGGGGGAGAAAAAGGTCAAACAAGTAAGTGGCAATCCTCCAATGAGTACCATGCATTAAAAAAAACCAAACACACACACACACACACAGGAAACAAAAACCAAGCAAACCTAAAAAAACCCAAGTACTTAATAAATGTAGAATTTTCTCAGGTGTTGACCTTATTTTAAATACTCATTCTGTGGAGCCAATAGTTTCTTTCACCAGTTACATTCCTGAAGGGACAACAGTGATACAAACTGAACTGCTCAGGCAGAAAGGGCACAATCAGATTAGTTTGGTGTAAGCGCTTGACTTAAAATACTTAATGTGTTATACTCAATATACTTCCTCACATGCAATGTGAAGGGGATAACAAGGCAGAAGTGAGACTTCAGGACTGCAAATCTGCCCTTACTGCCAGTAATGGACTGCTCCCTCTGCTGCTGCCTTAATGTAGGTAATCTAAGATGGGCCTTAATGCAGGTAGCATTGCTTCAGATGAGAGCCAGCATGGTGTAGAAATTTGAGCGTTGGACGGCAACCTGGGAGACTAGAGTTCAATTTCCCACTTGGCCGTGGAAACCCACTGAGTAACCTTGGGTGCATGACATACTCTCAGCCACCCTAAAACCCAGCCACAGGTTTGTCTTAGGGTTGCCATAAGTCAGAAACAACTTGAAGACACACAACTCTTGCATGGCAGGGGGTTGGACTTGATGACTGTTGTGGTATCATCCAACTCTGTGATTCTAACAACAGTGACAATTCATTCAGATATTCATGTCATGAATGCATGAACAGTGGAGGTGTGCGTGGGGCAGCTATTGTGACCCTGAAGCTGTTTTCTATGTGGTTTGTCCCTACACAGGAGTAGTGTGAAGAGGGTTAGTGTGGAAATCACATTAGAAATTTTGGTCAAGTCCTTATTTTGAACTATTAATTTATTTGTTTTTTCTTGTCTCTTCCAGTTGAGTTTCAGCTGAAACTTTCAGAAGATGAATCAGATCTCTTCCAGTTCAGGCAGGCAGAGCTGGTTGAGATCCGGCATTGGAGCTCCATTGCTGTAAATGTGACTTTTAAAATGTACTATGTCATAAATCTAAATTACATCATCATAAATGCTGAATAGGATGTCAGCCGTTATTCTCACCTGAAGTTTACTTTGAAGGTTGGTCTGATTCCTCAGTGGTTATTTCCCTGTGTCTGGTCACATATTTTACCTCAGGCATTTTCCCAACACTTCCTTGTTTATCATCCTTACATTTTAGAATAATGATTCACATGCTTGGGTGGGGGATCTAATCAGTTACTGCCAATAAAATGTCTTAGTCTCTAGCATGTTATAATACCTTCTGTTGTTTTTGCTGAAAGAGACTAGCTTATTTTCCCTGTGGAAAGTTTTATATTTCTGATGACACTCAAAGAGCTCCAAAATAAATAATAGAATGTGAGAAAATGGTTTCTCACAAATGGTTGAGAAAATGTTTATTGTTACTTCACATGTCAGTACATTGTATTTGATTGGGGTACACAGAAGAACAAACCATATCCTTTATTAACTTGGTGCTGAAGGGAACACTAAAATATAATAATAAAAACCTGTTTCTTAAGAAACACCTGGCTTGCTGACTTTGGCTTCACCTAAGGTGACCTCTTTGTGAGAAGGGTGGAATGTTTTTGAATCTGTTTTCTCCACTTAGCTGCTACAAAATGACCAGTGAAAACTTGTAAGAAGATAATAGATTTGGATTGCCAAAATCAGGAAAGTGGCAGGTCGGTATTCGCCCTCCTATATACAGCTTAGATAGGGCTGCAGATTTGTTTCCTGGAACGTATGTGACAAGCTGAGACCAGTGCTCATACCCGTTTCCTGCCATGGATATTATTATAAATTATTGCATTATTTTTTTTGAAAAAATGTTTTGACTATTAGTCATAAGAGTATTTCCAAGATAAAGACTTTGCAAGATCAGAGAGAGTGATTGCTGAGTCAACTGGATTTACAATTGTGTATATTTCATCAGCGGGTCATACGCTGGGATGCAAGAATGTTTTACCTGCTTGGTGGGCTGCCACAAGCAACCTTGGTAGTTTCCAGAGAGGAAAATACAGGCATACTTTAGTTTTAAAAAGCATTTCTATTTTACATAGTCTTTTATGCCCACCCAGTCCCATTTTTCTTCCTTGTCCTCTATGTAGCTGGATTTTTTAAAAGCAGCATCAACATTGATGGTAAGTGGGAGGCACTGGAGCAAGACAGATTTTTGATGCTAGGTTGCAGCAGCTTGTCTGCAGCAGGCAATGCAATAAACCTTGAGCTGAGAAAGGATAGGATTCTATTCTGACCACTCTTACAGTAACTGCGTGTGCCTGCCTACAAGAGGCTTGATAAACAGCAGCTGTATCCAGAAGCCCTTACTGAGCAGTCAAGAACAGCAAAACAGAGAGAAGAAGGGAAAGTAGACTGCTTTCGCTCACCAGCTCCGCCCAGCATGTTAAAAAAAAAAAGATAAATCTATATGTTTGGCCGCCAAAACAGAAATCATAATAAAAATTAAGTCTGATAAAAGAAAAAAAAAAAGTCATCCCTGGATGCACTTGGGTAGAAGCTTTCAAGTGGCCTCCAAAAGGTTCAGAATGTTTTTGCTTACTTGCACAAGGCTTGCCTGACCTGGTTGTTTCGTTTAACATATTATTAGTTTTGAATTTAAAAAAAATGCTGAAAAATAGTGTGTACGCTGTAGAAACCTGTTGCTATCTTTTCCATGTTATTTCTACCTCTGGTATCAATTTTCAGTTAAAGAAGTAATAATGCCCAGGAGCACATCTATTTGCATAATTGAGGTATATCTGTAGGCCCCCCCCCTTTTGTTCATGCTTTGTTGCAGCTACAAATGTTGCTGTTTCCTCAAAGGAGAAGTACCCAGGGAAGGGTAGGACCTAGAATCAAAGAACTGGGGAGGGTAGCAGGGATATGTAACTTCTGGATGTCTGTCAACTATTTGTCCAACTGCCCCTGGCTCCAGCTGCTTTCCTATTGGTAGAGTGCTATGTTTTGTCCCCTCTACCGGAATTTTTTTTATTTTAGTTATATCCTGCCTTTCTCCCAAAATTGGACTAAGAGTACCTTACAATATAAGCTAAAACTCTTCCGGTCGCATGGCGCGCATGTGAGTTCGCACAGAACGAAGCTCTGAAGTGATACCTCCTGCGGGGACCCAGCCACTTTTTTGCCAACAGAAGCGGCAAAACACACCCCCCCGGTAAAGGGGGTGCGGAGGAGAGCCTGAAGGGGGCTCCGATACCGGCGCTGGGCACCTTCTGCTTAAGAAGGTACGGGAGGCATCTGGGGAGCCGAAGGGCTAGACGGATCCAGCAGGGACGCCGTTTTGTACGCGGCACAAGCGCCACCGCCGACTTTTAAAACAAGAGGACGATACGAGCAGCAGTTAATGAGCGATCTAGTTTTATTATTTTTAAATAAAAGAAAACTACAAAAACTCTGATCTTGCAGCGTGGTTAAAAGGTGCAACTTGAAGCGTCCCAGCAGACTGTAAGTAAGAAGTCGTGATTTATATTTCATATAGAGGACTATTTTGTTTATGGCTCAAGACTGTTTGCGGTTTAGTTAAGGATTTCCTCAGCGCTGTAATGTCAAGATTTTTTTGAGATTTTTTAGTACTACAGTAAGAAGAAAGGGCAATTATTAATTGACATTTGCTTTGATGATAAAGACTAATAAATAGAGTATAAAGAGCTGTCATAGAAAGTGAAGAAAGTGAAGATTGGCTCTACCTTGTTGAGTGACTGAGTGGAACAGTTCTATTAATGCTTAAAAATAGTGGACTGCCTGCTGATTTTTTTTTTGTATTGTGTAAAGAAGAGGCTTTTGTGGACTGCCTGCTGTTTTTTTTGTCTTGTCTAAAGAAGAGGATTTTGTGGAATATAGACTTTTTTTGGATTACAGATTTTCATTGGGAGCCTATTTCCTTTTTCTTTTTTTCTTGTTTTTGGATTTGGATTATTGCTGAGTTGTGCGTGTGGAATTGAAGAGGTGGCAAACTTACAAAGAAGAGGTTTCAATGGACGTATGGGGATTACAGATGTTTTGGTTTTTCTTTTTTTCCCCTTTTTTCCCTTGAGAACCCATTTCTTTCTACGTGGATTACTGTTGTTTTTTTAGAAGTGGTGGCATTTGGATTTTGAGATTCTGGAAACATTTGGTGACGTGTAGGACATTGACTTTTCATGTTTGAGAACTTATTTGGTGGATCATTGAATAAACTGTATTGAGCTTTTTTAAAACTGTAAGCTTCGAGGAAGAGTTCAAAAGTATGAAAGAGGACATAAGAAGTGACATAAAAGAAACAAGGAAAGAGATGCGAGCTGATATGAAACAAGAAATAGAAAAATTGGGGAAGAAATTGGAAAATATAACAAAAGATGTGACAAAGTTAAAAACAGAATCTAAGGAGATGAAACAACACATAAAACAAGTTGAAAAGGAGATGCATGAGGTAAAAGGGAAGCAACAAGAAGATGAACTTCAAATTACTCATCAGGAGCTACAGTATCGGGAAAGATGTCTGCGTTTGAGAGGTGTTCCAGAGACTTCAGTTGAGAATCTTTATGGGAAAATAATACCGGCTTTGGCGGAATTTATAGATATTGAAGAAGAAAGGATGGAGACATATATTGACAGGATGTTCAGAGTTTCTTCTAGAGTTGCGAGAGAGAGGAAATTACCAAGAGACATTATTATAACTTTTACAAGAACCATGATTAGAGACAAAATACTGTAACGAAGTTATGATGGACTACTGAAGATTGAAGATAAAGATGTCAGAATTTTTAAAGATATACCTTATCAAGTCTTAAAGAAGAGACAAGAATACAAACCGTTGGCTAACCTTCTGTTAAAGCATCAGATTAACTATCGTTGGGAAAAGGTTGAAGGTTTATCTTTCAATTATAAACAACAGAGATACAGGATTAATTCAGTTCATAAAGCAAGAGAAATGATTGATAGATTGAAGAAAGATTTCCAAAAGATGTCCATGAAGGAGAGAAAGAGATTGAGCCCTCACCTTCAGGGGAAGATAGAGAACAATCACAAGAGGAAGAAGAGGAAGCAGAGAAAGAGGAATTAGTCGAACCTGAATATGGAGCTCATGAACAAGAAGAAGGTGAGGTGGATGGTGATATATTGAAGAGTTAGGATAAGATCAAATATAAATTTAATATAATGTTAACAAAATGGATCTGAAGATTTACTCTTGGAACATTAAGGGGTTTAACTCTGAATACAAAAGAAGACAAATTTTTCATTTTATAGAGAAACAAAATTTGGACATAATATGTTTACAAGAAGTTCGAATTAGAACGCAAGATTTGAGATATGTCAGGAATTTGAAATTAGGCAGCTGTTTCGCAGCTACAATAGATAAGAAGAAAAGGGGAGTTTTGATATATGTAAATGCAAAACTGGGTGCGCAGCAAATATTTCAAGATTCTAATGGACGATATATAGGGGTAGAAGTTACTTTGAAACAGGAGAAAATATTGATAGTAGGGGTATATGCACCAAATGGAGCCAAAGGAGAATTCTTCCCTACAATACAGGAAGAGATAGTGAGATACCTTGATGAAACAGACAATTCTAACATTATTGTTTTGGGGGATTTTAATGGTGTAATTAGTCCTTCAGTTGACAGGACTAAGCAAAAGTTGACTCCCCGGAACAATGGTAAACTCCCCAAAAGTTTCTTTAATATGATGGACAGTTTAAATCTATGTGACACTTGGAGATATAAGAACGGACAACTCGATGGACGTACTTATTACTCGGACAGACATAGGTCGATGTCAAGAATAGATATGATTCTTGTGAACAAACAGCTGCTGATGAAAACTACAGATATGGATATTCTTCCCAATTTATGCTCTGATCATAGTCCTCTTCAATTAAAGATGAAAATTCCAGGCAGAGAAAGAACATGGAGAATGAATGATGAGATCTGGAAAAAGGAGAAGTATATAGCGAAAGCAAAAACAGAGATAAGTAATTCTTTTAAAGAGAACATGACGTCGGAGCTGTCGATGAAAACCATTTGGGATGCAAGTAAGGCTGTTATGCGGTGAAATTTTATCAGATGGAATGCAGAGATTCAAAAAGAGAAGAGGAAATCGGAGCAACGAGTTTTGGAAAAGATGAAAGAAATCGAACAACAGATGAGACATAATCTGTTGGATAAACAATTGAGACTACAAATGAAGGTTAAGCAAGAGGAATTAAATCAACTTAATTTGGAAGAAATAGAGCTACAAATAAGGAGAATAAGATATAATTTTTTTGAACAAGCTAATAAACCTTCTAAGCTTTTGGCAAGTATGCTGTGGAAAAGAAGGTCCAGAAACATAATAACAGAGATAAAAACAGGAGAAAAAAGAATTACAAAACAGGAAGGAATAAAACAAGCTTTTTATAACTACTATGTGGATTTGACGGGTAAGATTCCAAAAGGGGAAAGAAGTAAAGAAGTGGAGGAATATCTGGATAAAATGAATACAATGAGATTCAGTGAAGAGCAAAGAACAATTCTGAATCAAACTATAACTATGATGGAAGTGATGGAAGCCATACATAATTTGAAGAATGATAAAGCCCCAGGCCCCGATGGATTTACAGCAAGTTATTACAAAAGTATGGATCATGAGATTTCAATACCGTTGCAAAATACTTTAAATGAAATAATGAAAGATGGAATTCCAGATACATGGAAGGAGGCTAATATAGTGCTGATTCCGAAAGAAGGAAGAGACTTGAAAGAGGTCAAGAATTACAGGCCAATTTCACTTCTGAATATCGACTATAAGATTTTTGCTTCAATTTTAGCAGCAAGATTAAAAAAAGTGCTGTCTGAGGTGATAGATGAGGACCAGAACGGATTTCTTCCTAAAAGATCTTTGAGAAATAACATCAGAACGGTCTTAAATGTAATAGAATATTATGAAAAGCATAATGAGAGGAAAATGGCCATGATATTTGTGGATGCAGAGAAAGCTTTTGATATGATCAGTTGGCCATTTTTGAAGACTATTGTTAAGCAGATGCAAGCAGGGGATAAATTTGCTGCATGGATTGAAGCTATATATAGCCAACAACAAGCAAGACTGGTCATTAATGGGGAAAGAACACAAAAGATAGAACTACATAGAGGAACGAGACAAGGATGTCCACTCTCCCCATTGCTGTTTATTATGACACTGGAAATACTTAACAATGCCATAAGAAAAGATAAAGAAATAAGAGGAGTACAGATAAAGAAATATCAATATAAGTTTAAAGCCTTCGCTGATGACTTGGTTTTCTTGCTGGAAGATCCAGGGAAATGTATTGAGAAATTGATGCCTATAGTGCAAGAATATGGAGATTTCTCAGGCTTCAAAGTTAACAAGGAAAAAACAGTTTTCTTAACTAAAAATATGAATGAAAGAGAAGAAAGGGAACTAGCGCAAAAAACAGGATTTAATAAAGGAAAAAAGATTAAATATTTGGGTATTTGGATAGCAAAAAGAAATAATGAATTATTTACAAATAATTATGAAAAAAATGGTTAGAAATAAAAAAAAAGATTTGGAAACTTGGACTTCAATGCGACTTTCAATGTTGGGGAGGATAGCTGTAATAAAGATGAATGTTTTGCCAAAAATGATGTTTCTGTTCCAAAATTTTCCTATAATATTGAATATGAAGCCTTTCATACAATGGAAGAGAGATTTAACCAAGTTTATATGGCAAGGGAAAAAACCCAGGATAAAATGGAACAACCTGACTGACTTAAAAAATAGAGGAGGAATGGGACTACCAGACTTTCAAATATATTACAAGGCTGCGGCTTTTACGTGGATAAAAGACTGGGTAGACCTACAAGATAAGAGAACGCTGGCTCTGGAGGGAGCAGACCTGAGAGTGGGCTGGCATGTCTATATGTTTTATGATAAAGCAAAAATAGATAAAGACTTTTCACATCACTATATCAGGAAAGCGCTTTTAAAAATTTGGGAAGATTATAAAACTAAAAACATACGGCAGCTGCCCACTTGGGTTTCACCTCAAGAGGCTTTTTTTGGACGATGGACAGATTCAGATAAATGGCTGCGATACGAAGACATAACGGAGAGATCAGCATCTAATAGTTTAAAGGTAAAAACAAGAGAAAAATTAGAACAAGAGGGAATAGTTCTGAATTGGTTTCCCTACAGACAGTTAGTTGAAAGGTTCCAGATGGATACTAAAACATATGGAATAGAACACAAGGAGAAAACTGGAGTAGTTAAATGGCTGTTTGAAAACCCTCCTCACTTACAAGCTCAAGTGTATCAAGAAATATTACAACAGGAGAGGCAGGAAGAAACAGTGAAGACAACAATGATTTTATGGGCTCAGAATATTGGACATACAATTCAATTAGAGTCTTGGAAATGGAGCTGGCAAAAAACACAGAAATTTACAACAGCTCAAAATTTGAAAGAGAACTATTATAAGCTTTTTTATAGATGGTATATGACACCAGATAAATTGAAAAAGATTTACAAAACAGGTAATGGGCATTGTTGGAAGTGTCAGAAGGAAGCTGGTACGATCTACCACATGTGGTGGATGTGCCCAAAAGCTAAGAATTATTGGAATGTAATACATAATAAAATTTGTGCATTATTGAAAATTCAATTTGTTAAGACACCAGAACTGTATTTGTTAAATATGACTGATATGATAGAAGACGTTGATGTTAAGAAACAATGGAGAATATTGCTTTATATGATAACAACAGCACGGATTGAATATGCTAAGTTGTGGAAAACTCAGCAAATACCTACAGTGGAACAATGGTGGGGTACACTTATAGAAAATAAAAATGCTGATATGGTCTCTCAGAGACTAAAAGGGAAATCAGACGAAGAGATACAAAGAGAATGGCAAATGGTAAACGGAAGTGGGTAATTGCTGGGTATACAGATGGAGATTGGTTATTCATGATGTAAGATAAGATACGAGTGGGCGGCAGGGTATATATCATGATGCGGGAATATGGGAGGGAAAGGCAAAAATCAATGAGTAAAAAATAGCTGTAAAATGTGGTACAGTATTATATATCTGAAAATTAGTATGTAAAACTAGATCTCTGGGGAAGATCAGAAATATGTCAAGTAAACTGTCAGCTACTATGTATGTTTTTTATAGTGTGAAATGGAATAAAATGATTTTAAAAAAAAGCTAAAACAGAATACATTTTAAACAAGTTTTTAAAAAATCAAACCACACAAGGGTAGTTACATTAAACACTTTAATTTCCAACAATTGAAAACAGCGCAATTGGATTGCGACTTGGCTTTTCCTTGCAAGGCTCTTGTTTTCACTTTCGTGGCAGACAGGCATTCCATGTGTGCAGATTGTCTTAAACAGGGCAA
The DNA here is from genome assembly GCA_030412105.1 of Cyclura pinguis. Lineage (NCBI taxonomy): Eukaryota > Metazoa > Chordata > Lepidosauria > Squamata > Iguanidae > Cyclura > Cyclura pinguis. The sequence goes on from CM059599.1 coordinate 130,715,679, forward strand.
TGCAAACGACGTTGAAAATTTCTCATTGAACTTACTTGTTCTGTGCGTCTGTAATAAAGGCACAGTCGTGCTGTGCCTGTCAGGGATTCCAGACAGGGAACCCTGGGAAAATGATCAGCCCACTGCAAAGATGTTGCATCATGCCCCAGCTGTGGGTAATTGCAAGGTTGTATAAGGAACTGGGGTCGTGTGCAGATGGTAGAGGGAGGTGTGCAAGCCTCTACCTGATTGGTTGTACGTATGTATATAAGAAAGCAATCCCCAGTATGTATTTGTCTGTTGACCAAACCGGTGTCTGGCGCAAGCCTTTGTCCGTCTGTTCCATGTTGTGTGCATAACGGAACTTTGCTCCAAGATAAAGTGCCTCCTGTTTGGAAGAAACTCCTCTGTGTGTGAGTATCCTTACTGGGGAATAAGGCTGCTGCTGTTGGCTCGCTGAACTCTGGCTTTTTCCGCTGCATTTCTGTGGGGCTGGAACTCCTATCATCCCCCAACAGTGCCAACTCATGTTGTTAGACCTTTCCCTGTTAGGTCTGTGTTAGCAGCTGGGTGACAAGTGAACAGTCAGTAACCGCAGTTTCCTGGCGTCGATATACACTGATGGGAAACACTTCACTTGCTTTAGCATGCTGCAGCCCATGCCTATTAAAAAATAAATAAATAAATAAATAAATAAAGCCAGCTCTGACTTTCAAGAAGAAAGCTTCGGATTGATTGATTGATTGATTTTTTAATGAGCAAATGAAGGAATTATAAACTTTTAGGTAGCGGTCAGGTTTTAGACCAAACATATTCTGTAAAAGGACATTTTCTTTCCTTATGAAACTCAGTTCTGACCCTCCCCCCCAAAAAAGACGGTGGTGTCATTTATTACAGCAGACTAAGATATTAGAAAAAATGTGCATGCTTTCGATGTATTGATCGTTGGTTTGATCCATTGCGCGAGATGGTATAAAAAGTAGACGCAGGGAGATTTTGACAGCGATTTTGACTTCATCCTACTGAAAACCCACCTTCGTCCCTGTTCCGATGAACAAACAATCTGCACTGTAACCAGAAAAGCAGACTTGCATTTACTATTTGTCGTTGGAATGCTAGACGTCTCGCAGCAGGTTTTTGCTGCTGCTGCTGCTAAATGATGTCTTTATTTCTCTCCAGAAAACAAGGAAGGTTGGGCTCCTATGCCCATGAATGCTCATTTGGGAGGATGCATCATTGTAAATCCCACTGGGACTGACACTGGAGGGCCTATGTATCGAATTGGTCTGGAAGGATTGTTGAGAAAATGCCCTCTTTCCTTCCGCTGAGCGGCTGTGATTTGCCAGGCAGGGCTGTGTGGCACATGGTTGGGGCGAAGGTGCGACCGCCACGTCGCCCTCCACTTCTAAACAGGGTGTCCCCCTTCCCCACTACAAGGCCATTTCCGCACTAGACTGTTATAGTGCTGTTATTCCACTTTCAACATCCTATGGAATCCTGGGGTTTGCAGTTTAGGGAGGGGCTGCAAACCCCAGGATTCCATAGGATGTTGAAAGTGGAATAATAGCATTATAACAGTTTAGTGCGGAAATGGCCGAAGATTCCACTATGGCGTCTAGATGGAGCATGAAGAAGTAGTACCGAGGGGCTCACTGGAGGGTGGGACATTTCCCCCGGATCATTTAATTGTTGTTTTTGTGTGCCTTCAAGTTGTTTCCAACTTAAGGCAACGCTAAGGCGAACCTATTCCGTGGTTTTCCTGGCAATTGTTGGAAAATTCTGGCATCCTTTCTCCCCCCTCTCCCAACACCTTGGGGAACTCCCAAGAGCAGCATTTGTTCAGAGGGGGCTTAGCCTTTGCCATCCTCTGAGGCTGAGAGAGTGTGACTTGCCCACGGTCACCCAGTGCCACGTTTCCCTGGCTGCGCGGGGATTCGAACCCTGGTCTCCAGAGTCCTAGATCAAGGCTCCGAAGGGGAAATTGCCGGTGTAGCTATGGGACCGGCGGTCTCCAGAGACCCAGTCGGAGCCAACCATGCCAAAGGCAGTCTGGCCGTGAGCCCTTCTGCGAGGCGCTCGGGTGCCGCCCCCTAGCAGACTATCCTCGTGCCCCAGAGTAAATCCGCCTCGGCCAAAGCGAAACTTCTGGTTGACGAAGGCGAGCCGCCGGCCGCGCTGGTGTTTCCCGCCTTCCCGGGTCCCCAGAACGGTTTCGTTTCTCCGGCGGCGGAAGCCCACCCACGCGCCAAGCGGGTTTATATCCGCGGCGGGCAGAGGCGGTTCCGCTGCGGTGGCGGGCCCTCGGCTTTTCGGGACTCTGACTGCATTTGTTTTTTTCTGGCGGGAAGAGATGGAGACTCTGGAGCGACAGGCACTTGGACGGAGCGGGAGGAGAGACCCCGCGCCTCCTCAGCGGAAGAAGAAGGAGGCAGCCCCGACGGCTAGAGGAGCAGCAGCATCCGCCGCCGCCGCCGGGCGAAAAGGCGCGGAAGGCAACGGGGAAGCCAAAAGGCGCCCGGCGGCGGAGCGCCCTGCTGAAGGCAGCGCCGCGTCGCCCTCGCCCGAGAGAAAAGGACGTCCCCAGGCGGGGAAAGAAGGCGCCGTGCCCAGTGGGAAAAAGGCTTCCCTGAAGAACAAAGAGGGGGTGTCCAAGGCACGGGGGGCCGAGCCCGCCGCGGCGCCAGTTGACCCGGCAGAGAAGGAGAGGGCTTCCCGCGTGAAGCAGGAGCGCGCCCCCGGAGAAGACGGGTCTGGCGCGGGGAGGGCGGACGGTGCCATCAGAAAAAGACCCGCCGGGCAGAAGGCGAACCCTCCTCCCGCAGGGGAGGCGCCCCATCCGGGGGAGAAAGAAAGGGCCCCGGCTGCTGGTGGTGGGAAAGGGAGAAACGGTAGCCCGAAGGAAAAGGACGAAGAGGGCTTGTCGGAGAAGCAGGGTGACCCCAAAGGGAGGAAGCGCTCTTCTAGGAGGAAGCGGGAAGGGGAGGAAGAGCGGTGCGTCCCCAAAGGGAAGGGGCCGGGGGTGGCAGAAGGGGCGGCCGCGAAGGACTGCGCTCCCCCGAGGGCCAACCCCGAGGGCCCCGAGGAAGAGTCGGGGGGGAGTGGGGTGAGGAGGCGCCCCTCCCGCGCGGCTCCCCCATCGGAGTCTCAGATCCTGAGACTGGTCTTGGAAAAACTCAAACTAGCCCAAGAGGAGCGGTCGGTGGCCGCCCAGCGCGTTAAGAACGTCAGAGATAGGTTGGTAACGGCGATCAAAAAGGTTCCCTGCTTCAGGTCGATAGAAATCTTGGGGGCAGGCAGCTACTACGAGCGTGTCAAGGTAAGGAGGGAAGGGCCACGACTGCTCCTCTGATCCCGGCAGTCCAGCGGAGGGGAGGCAGTCTGTGCACATCATATTGGATGGGCACTAACGTGGTTATGAGAGCCAGCCTGGTGTAGTGGTTTGAGCGATGGGGTACAACTCTGGGGAGGAGGGTTTGGAGTCCCTGCTTGTTTGGGTGCCATGTACAGCCTGAATGTGAGGAGTAGCCAATCAGTATTTTCTAGTTATTCTGCATATTTAGGCTCATAGGTATAGATCTCTAGTTGTTAATAATGTCTTAGTTCATAGGTAGAGAACTATAATTTCTCTCTAGCTGGAATATGTGCTGTTCATAGAGTGCAGCAGAAGTACTGAAGCAGGAACTGATGCTTTGAGATAACAGGATGCTCTTTTGTTGACTTAATAGCGCAATACAGAGTACCATGCCATGCTGTGACATTTCCCAGGCTTTCAAAAGTGTTTGGGCAGAGAATAAAACATAAGGCTGCCATTTTTGCCACTGTCTTTCTTTTTGTGGGGGGAGAGCTTTCTATCTAATTTCTGTCCCTGTTTTTTTTTTAAATGGAAATGGTCTTAGGGCATTCTCCCAGGTGAGCCCTGTTTGAAGGAAAAGGAAATAACTTCTCTGATTCTGTTTAACTTCCCATTAGCTTTTGGCACGTTTGGCTGCTTCGGTCACTAATTCTTCTTGATGAACCATCACCTGCTTTGCTCATGCTACTAAAAAGCAGCCAACTTAACACATGATAATCTGTCAGTAGCTAGTGTTACAAGCTGAGCATTGATTTGGGTTAAAGTTTGTGAAATTTAAGCCCTGGAAAATATAAATGGCATGCAAAATACAAAATATAAATGGCATACAAAAATAGAACAGAAAGTTCTGTGTATTACAGAATATGTGTGTGTTACTGAGAGCATAAACAACAGGCCACGTCCAGGCAGAACTATCAATATGATATGCTAGTACAAATGCTATAACAAAACTGTATTCTCAACCATATTGTTGTAGGGTTTTTTCCCTGGTGACTTTGTCTGCCACTTTGTGCCTTGATGGGATTTAACTCACTCTATTTTTGTTTCTCTGGCTTACAGATATGTAGCCCAAATGAGTTTGATATTATGCTTAAAATTCCAAACCTAAGACTTGAGCTGGAGCCCTGTGAAGCTGCTGCTGCTTCTGGTGCTTTTTATTATGTAAAGCTGAAAAGAGATCCTGCCAACAAAACACTAAAGGATTTTTGTGATGGTGAACGACTGTCATCTTACCAAATGCTTTCGAAACTAAGGTGCATTATAATAGAAGAAGTGAAGAAAATAGAAGGTAAATACAAAGCACTCATTATTTAAAATTATCTCCTCCCTCTTCGGAAATAAGATTTTTCCAAAAGGATGGACACACACAAAGAAATTGTCCAGTTCCACTGAAATCAGTAGAACCTAAGCAGAAGTAGTGATGTTACTTTTCTGGAAAATTTGAAACTGGTAAAACTTTATCTGCATTCAATTAGTAATTTTTGACATACATTCATCCATTTTAGTCCCATAGAACAAAATCCATTAGGCAGATAAGGTGAGGCTGTGTTTGATGATTTATTTAGGTTTCGTAAAACAAAAAGATAATGTAAAGAACTCCAAAAGAATCTCTCTCCAAATTCAGGGAAATGGACCTTAAAATGGCAAATGAGATTCATTATGAGCAAAAATAAAGTGATGTATACAGTGACAAAAAATCCTGATTTCATGTACACACTGAAGGGCAGAGACTGACCAAGAAAGGGATCTCAGAGCAGTGACAGAGAACTTGGTGAAAATGTTGACTTGGTATGTAGATACTGTAAAAAAAAAGCACATTCTGGGTTGAATATATTTAGAAAAATTTTAAAAAGTAAAACTGCCATACTGCCTTTACATAAATCAATAGCATGAGCACACTTGTCATACTGTGCTGAGTTCTGCTCACTGCACCTGAACAAGACTACAGTGGTGCTGGAAAAGGTACAGAAAATGGTAAACAGAATTACCAAAGGTCTGAAGCAATCTTTTTAGGAGAAAAGGTTACAACATTTGGTCTCTTTAGTAGAGAAAAAAAAAAGTAAGAGGAAACATGACAGAAGAGTGTAAAATTATGCAGGGTGTAAAGAAAGTAGATGATACAGTTTTCTCTTTTTCATGATACTAAAACTTGGAGTCTTCCAATGAAGCTGAGTGATGAAAGACTGTAAATAGATGAAAGGAAATACAGTACTTCTTCCTATAGCACTTAGTTCAGCTACAGAATTCACAGACATAAAATGTAGTGACGCTTTTCAATTTGATGAGGTTAAAAAGAGAATTAGGAAAATTCTTACAGAATAGAGCTATCAAGCGCTACTACCCTGTTTCCCCGAAAATAAGACATGCCCATAAAATAAGACATACCCATAAAATAAGCCATAGCAGGATTTCTAAGCATTTGCGCAATATAAGCCATACCCCGAAAATAAGACATAGTGATAGGCGTGGCTATGCAGCATACCAGCGCAGAGCAGTAAAGAAGACGGGCAGCCCTTCTCATCCACCCCATCGTGACAGTTGCTATCTCGGAGGTGACCGAAGAGGTGCAGGCAGCCCTATCAACAAGGTCAGCTCCCACTGTCAGGTCCCGATCGTTCTGTGCGTGCTGCAAGCTGAGGCATAGAGGGAGACAGGGTGGAAGCAGCAGGAGGAAGAAGGGGGAGCGAAAAACCAAAAGTTCCCAAGTTTTGCAAACTTTCTTTTTCTCCTCCCTCCAACCCCCCCCCCTCGCAGAATCCATCCTGGATATAGAATTCCTTTGGATGCTTTCCTTTAGTCAGTCCCCCCCTCTTTCCACTGTACACTCCGGACCCCAACTCTCCCCTCCCCTTTACACAATTTTGTACGACAATTCCCCCCCCCCCCCGGCGTTCCTCCCTTTGTGCTCTTGAATCTAGCAAAGGTTAAGGAAGGGGAGGGGAAAGCCCCAAAACAGATCCAGGAAAGGAGACCCAAAACAACGCGCCAGCCCGTCCGATCCTCCCAATAATTGGGGGGGGGGCGAGGGAGGGATTACACCACCACGCTGAAGCCGACAGTAAGGAGGTTTGGGGAGGGGAAGGGGTTATCAAGGGGACACGCCGCCTTTCCCACTTACCCTGTCGTTCTGTGCGTGCTGCAAGCTGAGGCATAGAAAGTGAAAGTAAAAGTCAGTGAAGTGAGGAGCAGGACGCTCTGCTTTAGGTATTGTATGTCCTCAGGGGGAAAAAGTAAAGCTGTGGCTGCTGTTCTACTCAGCACTGTGGGTCTCTCTCCCCCAGCACCAACCAGCAACAGTCTATGGGTCTCTCTCACCCCACAGAAACAGCAGGGGATAGGGGAAAAGCTTCAGCAAGCAGTCTGCTACTGAGCCCAGAGAGATCATCCCAGCTCCACTGTGCAGATTGGACCCAGTTCTCACTGGATCCCTGATAAATAAGCCAGCCCTTACACATCAGCTTAGCTGGCCTATCTCTGCTTTTCCTGAGTATCTGTACCCCCAGACAAGATGAGTGCAAAAAGAAAGAGTTATTCTGTTGAGTACAAGAAAGGAACTGTGGAGGACTCCCAGGGCAAGAATCTTACAGCTTTCTGCAAAGAGAAGTTGGATATCCGAATGGTCCAAAAATGGCGGGCGGAATACGATAACCTCAGTCTACAGGTGGACAGAGGAAATGCTAAGAAGCGCAAGTGTGGTTCAGGTTAACAACCTTTATTTCCTTTTTTTATTATTATTATTATTAAAAAGTTTTTATTAAATTCTTATTTAAAAACAATTGACATACTACAACAATACATCAGAACACCCACAACAACTTACATTATTATACATATATTATACACTTAGGCTATAGACTATCTAGACAAACTGATATCTATCTAATATAAATTTTCTTTACATCTACATTCCCTTTATTGTTTATTCATCAGTGTCTATGACTTTTTTTTCCTAATTTGTGTATAAACATATCGTAACGTTTAACAACATTTAACACTTGACAATTAACAATAAACAAACAATCTACCAGATAATAACTACTAACCAACAAACATATAACATAACATATAACAATTATTTTATCGTACTTACTTACATACTTGCTCTCGTACTCCCTCTTCCTTTCCATACATCTGCATACATTCACCTCATATATACAATAACTTCGTTCATTTTCATCATTGGTTTGATTATTTAATTATTTTTATCATCCTGCTTTCTAAATATGGTTTCCTTAGTCCTTATAGCAATTCCTATATTCTAATCTCTATATATCCATACATAAATACCCTACACACATATAACATCTCTATATATTGCGTTGTATCGTCTATGCCTTTTACATTACGTTGATTGACAACCTTTATTTCCTGAGCTGGAAGACATGATCACTGAATAGATTGCTGATAGGAGAGCACAGGCTTTGGTTGTGTGCAGGGCTGATGTTCAAGCATTTGCCCTTGCAATGGCACCACAATTCGAAATATCCCCAGAATTCAAAGCATCACAACACTGGCTGGATGGCTTCCTTCAGCGATATGAACTGTCTCTCAGAAAATCAACAACACTGTTTAAGTTGGGAGATGCTGAAGTTATTAAGCGAGCACTTGCATTCAAGTCCCTTGTTGATGGCATCGACTTTTCTAAATACCAACTCTGCAACATGATTGCTATGGATGAAACTGCAGTGTTTATGAGTCAAGGAGCCCAAACGAAAATTGAACAGAGGGGTGCCTCCTCAATCTACATTCCCTCCACTGGTCACGAAAGTTCATGTGTTACCTCTATTTTGGCAATTCGTCTGGATGGAAAGAAAGCCACACCTCTTATCATCACTAAGGGCAAGAAAGATAAGATTGAACGTGTTTCCGGCATTTATGTTCTTGAAACCGAAAAAGCCTGGTGCACACAAGCAGTTATAAGGAAGTGGCTTGATTTAATGCTGCCACTTGTTTTGCGAGGTGGCCAAAGAGGTCTGCTAGTCTGGGATTCGGCCAGCACTCACCGTGCTAAAGACATGAAGAACTTCCTTGCAGAGAGAAGAACAGATCAAATAATGATTCCTGCAGGAATGACTGCCTATCTGCAGACTCTTGATATTGCAATAAACAAGCCATTCAAAGACCATTTGCGTATGGAAATTAACGACTACACTGAAAATAGAATGACAAGAAATCAGCGTGGAAACTTTGTGAAACCTAGCCTGCAAGAGGTCGTGATTTGGGTGAAGAATTCATGGGATAAAATCACTGACAGTGTTGTTGCCAATGCACTCCGAGCAGGTTACATGGATAAGAGCTGCTCATTTAATGAGAGCTCTATTGCTCGACATGAAAGATGGGGGCCAATGGTTCTAAAGGAAATGGAGTCACAAGAAATTCAGGATGGAATTCCGGGTTTGGAGAGTTATGACGATGTTCCAGAAGAAGACTTAACTATATTTGAATAAATGTAGATTGTTGTACCATACTTAATAAAAATAAGACATCCCCTGAAAATAAGCCATACTGTGTCTTTTTGAGGAAAAATAAATATAAGACAGTGTCTTATTTTCGGGGAAACACAGTAGGCAGGATGAATATGTGTCACTTCCTATGCCAGTTGTTTTGGTGCCAATATGCTCCTGTTTGTTGACTTCTCATTGGCAACCAGTTGGCCAGTTGACCAATACAGAACGCTGGACTAGAATGGCCTTTGGTTTAAGGTTTTGTTTTTTTTAACCGTGTTTACATTGGACTCAGATTTTCTGCTGCAGGAGAAAGAGCAAAATCGCTTTACTGTCACTACTACATTGCCTTTTTCAGGATGTGTTAATCACTGGTATGGTTATGGAGTTTATCATATTCGATGAGTAAATTGCAATTACAGCTGGGCAATAGTGTCTTCAGCTGGGACTTACCATATTACTTCATTCATTTTTCATTTGGAAAATGTTTCTTTTATAAAGGATAGAATCATAGAGCTGGAAGAGACCACAGAGGCCATCCAGTCCAACCCCCTGCCATGCAGGAACACACATCAAAGCTCTCCCAACAGATGGCCATCCAGCCTCTGTTTAAAAGCCTCCAAAGGAGACTCCACCACACTTCAAGGCAGCATATTCCACTGCCAGACAGCTCTGACTGTCAGGTTCTTCCTGAGGTTCAGGCAGAATCTCCTTTCCTGCAGCCGGAATCCATTGCTCTTTGTCCTAGTCTCTCGAACAGCGGAAAAGAAGCCTGCTCCCTCCTCAACATGACATCCCTTCAAATATTTAAAGGGATGTCATGTCAACGAGGGAGCAGGCTTGTCATTAATGGATTTATTTGTGTTAATAACACTTTTCAAATGGTCTTCCACTAGGAGGAGAACATAAGAGAAACCATGTCATGTGATAAGTCCTAGCCAAAGCAACCTTGATATTGTATGTTCCATGAGTTATTCCTTATGTAAGACATTTGTATTAGTACGAACATATATTAAGTATTTCTTTCTGAATTGACTTTCTGTAGTTTGTTCAAGCTTTGAAGAAACAACCAATAGAAACTACAATATATGCTACTGGGTTTTCAAATAGTAGTTTTTTTCCCCTTCCTTTCATTGTCCTTCTCCTTTTTTACTATTAACAGATATGGAAGTTTCTGTAGAGAGAAAGAGGCCTGGATGTCCAGCAGTAACCCTTCTCATTGGAAGTCCTCCCTCTGTTATATCAGTAGATATCATTCTTGGTTTGGAATTTTGCAATCGCAGGTTGTGTTTCAGTACAGAGGATGGGGTAGGCATTGAAACGTGGCTAGGAACAAAAGTAAAGAAATCCTTGCAGTTTGAACCACTCTTCCTCGTGCCCAAAAATGTTAAAGATGGAGGGTGCTTTACAGGTACTAAAAATAAATCCCATTATCTTTGATGTTGTCTGGTGTACTGTATAAACCTTGTCATACACAAGAACAAAGGGTTTCAGATTTAAATCACAGCCAGCCTCCTCTGCAGCTCAGTCTCTCTTTCTGACACACGTGTTTCACACAGTGGGATGAAGATGCTTATGCAGAGCCAGAGAAAGAAGGGCCGAAAGTAGACAAAGCTAGTCACTGTGCCTGATTTTTCAGCTGTTGTGTAATGTTAGAATAACTGAAGAGGTTGCTGTACTAGGTCATTCCTGCTACTGAATCTAGCAGTTTAATCAAATAAAAAATCAAGAATCCCTCATTCTATTCCTTATGAAAGAAATGTGTAAAGACATTAAGGGTAGAAATTAGCTTAGTAAACTAGTCCTCATGATAGGACTGACCCACACAGCATAAATTGCATTGTGGGAGCTAGAGTCATCCTAGATTTATTGTGCAAGAGGGGAAAATGCAGGACTGGACTTTATAACTTAATCCAAGGCCAATATATTTCTGTAGGATGTCATTTGAAATTTAGCCCTTGCTTAACGTATCTGTGCAGGATTGAAATCATCAGGCCAGTAGCCAGATAGCACTTGTGCCTTTCCACTGAGGAAGTGTGCTTTTTTGAGTTGCTTGTTTACAGAATGTTTTTAAAGCAGGACTGGGAGATTTCTCAGGAGTGAGAGGCTGCTTTAGAGAAGTCACTGCAACTGCTAATTATGCCACAATCAAAATCCTAGCAATTCTGCTTCAAAATATTGGTTTCAGGAAGTGTGTGCCCTTTTCACCAGCAGAATCCCATACCTGACAACCTATTTTGAAATAACATGCACACTATGCTATGAGTGACCCTCCCCAGAGTCATCTTTCTTCTGAGAACTGTTGCGATTTTGGTGGTGGGATCCAAACCTGGTGATGGAAAAATAGCTGGGGTTGGTGGCACATGTGGCCTACCACTGCTTTAAAGGATTGGATAATATGTTATTCATTAACTGTTAAAAAACAAAAACAAGAATACATTTTGTCAAATATTTTAAAATAAGTACTTCTATGTCTGAGATCAATATTTCAATCATTTTTTTTAAACCTAGATAATATTTGGCGACTCTCTTTCTCAAAAATTGAGAAGATGCTTCTTCATAATCATGGTCAAACAAAGACGTGTTGTGAAACCAAGGGAGTGAAATGCTGCAGGTTAGTACCTAACCATTGTTATCCCCAGGGACAACTAACTGCCTAGCCTGTCTTCTCCACACACAGCAAAGAGCTATATAAATGACCAAGATAAAAGAAGCCAAAAGGATATGTCTGTTGCATGGACTTCATTTATACATCTGGTTGCCAATGTGGGAAGATGGTGGCCCATTAGATAATTCTTTGATCTAACCCAGCAGTGTTCCTTCTCAGTATTTTTCAGTCCTTGTTTTCTTAGTAGTGATGTGAGGGAGGCAAGTAGTGGTCTCATTACAGAGGGGTGGGATGAAGGATATAAAAACATAATTTAAGGGCAAGGCACACTTAAGTTTGTGACTGAGTTGGGCTTCTGAGCAACGATATTAACAAAATGTAACATTATATCCATGTTTATGCACAACAGTGCCAGAATTATTGTTTTACCTTGGTTTCCTCTGTACAAGCAGCTAATTATCTCCTCTTATTTCTGAGTGGATAAAACAAACCAGAAATGTAAAATTTTAAATGGTTACTAAGTGGAAGCTCCTGACTTGTTTTTGTCATATGGGAATAAACCACTATTTTGTTCATGAGCTGTCTTATTGGCCAAAAATAAACTCAGGAGTCTGAGTTTGGATGTCCTAGAACTTTCCACCATTTCTGGTTCGTTACTCATGTGAAGTGGAAGAAAATAACTTGTTTACAATAGCACACTGCTCATTCATAGTAAACTTAGGGTAAGTCAACAATTCTGGCTTAATGCGTACATGTGTCGCTGCTGTGCCAAGAGAATATCCTGGCTTATGCAGTGTTCAGGTGAAGGCAACAGTTCTGCTCAGCTCATAATCAACTTTGAATTCAGTGGTGCATACTTCTGAATAGATACAGACTTGTAGTGCTTGTGGCCCCATAAAACCAGTTGTTCCCAACAGAACATGTTAGACATTAGAACGTGTTCAACATACTTTCCTTATTTCCCAACAGGAAAGATTGTCTTAAGCTTCTGAAGCATTTGTTGGAGCAGCTTAAAACAAGACATGAAAACCGTAATCAGTTTGACAAATTCTATTCCTATCAAGTCAAAACTGCCTTTTTCCATGCATGTGTCAAGTGGCCCAAAGACGATGACTGGCTTGCTGCAAACCTTGAGGAATGTTTCAAGAGGTTACTGAATTATTTTCTTGACTGTCTCAAAGAAGCCAAGCTACCACACTTTTTTATACCCACGTTTAACTTATTGTGTGAAGAGAAGATCGAAAGGACAAAGTGTAATGCACTTGTAAGAGCAATTGAAAGAGAAAGGAACAATAGATTCCCTATATTTTTGAACTAATTCATAAAAAGCCTTTAATGAAATTATGAGTTAATCATTTTATACTTTGAAGTGTGAAAAAGAGAGCATAGGAAAATCTACCAATATTCAGATACATTGTGTGCAACATAAGGAAAAAAATAGTTCATGTATGTCTGCTGGAAATTTTTGTAAAACCCTAAATACAGTTTGATCTGATTTATTCATTCTTCTTGTCACAGTGTCAGTCAATACATCTCTGCCCATGATACTAATATTTACGAAGCTTGTTTCTCCTTTTCGTTTCTTCACTAAATGTGCCACATACTAAATCCCCCCTTTGTTCCAATTTGGTTTTATGAATATTTCAAAGAAACCAAAAGCCTAATGTGTTGACATCGATGCTCTGTTGTTAGTGCATATTATGAAAAACTCCATATTATTAAAAAAAATCAAAGTGAGAGGATCTGAAGGAATAGCACTGGAAAAATTCTTATTTTAGAATATTCAGTCACTATCCTTTACCCTTGCTAATACAACAATGTTATCCATACGCATTCTTTGAGGGAGACCTAGTGGCTGCTGCAGAAATGATCCCACTGAAACGAGGATAATTTTGGTTTGAATGGAATAACAATGGTCAGCTGTTACCACCTCCCCTTTAAGCTACCTGGAATAGTAGAGTATCCACTGCAACACTGAGACTATTACAGTCAAAATATTCTTAGGTGCAATGGTGTTTATTTTATTCATTAAAATATTATATCCCACCTTATCCTATGAGATGTTAGTAGTATACACGGAACAAATTGAAAATAATTTAAGCAGACTTATACAGTTTATATAATATGCCCTTTTAAAGTAATTTTCCTAGGATGCTGCTTTGAGAAGTGGCAACATTTCATGAATTTAAATGCTTGTAACAGGAAATTAAAGGGAGGAAAATAAGATTCCAATACAGGACATTCAGGTTTTACTGCGTTTGAAATTTTGCCTCATCAGCTAGAAACAGGATGACCACAAAGGACAACCACAACTTCTTTTTGACAGGTATTGTACTAAGATGTTTGGTAAAAAGTGCAAAATGCATTTATTGTGACAGTTGCATAGGTGTCATACCCTTCACTTTCAAATTTTCTACAACTTGACAGTGTGCAGCATATGGAGATCCTGATTAGGAGCAAAGACACCACTGATTCTATTATGGGAACTCTGTTCTAAGATAGAAAAATTACTCAGGGTGCTAATCTAATTAGCATCATTCTAGAGAAGAGCTGTGGGGGCAGGGGTGGAAGAGGTGGATAGACATCCCTAAAAGTATCAGTTTACATCACAGAGGGGTCAGGATAGGTAGATAAGAAGCAAGGACACCTTGGGTCACTCAAACTATCTAACTCTTTTGTTCTGAGGCATCCTTGACTCTTCAGTACAAAGCATTGTTGTTTCTAACACTGTTAATGGTACAGTTCTGTTTGCAACAGCTACCTATCACAATGGTAACCATTTTGTGATAATGACAAAACTTTCTAAAACTAGGGCTCACTGCACTAGACCATAATCTAAAGGGAAAAGAAATTTAACCCTGAGTGAAGAATCCTCAAATAGTACATATAATTTAATAACTGAGCACAATTATGATAAAATGCTCATGATGCACAGCCGTAGTAAAAGACAGAAGAACAACAGATTAGATCCTTCATTGCCACAGTATAGCATAAATAACTGGCAGCAGAATTACGGTATATTCCACTTGCATTACGCAATCTCTATACTGGATACCACTGTAGCACAACATGTGAACCACTGCTTAAGGTGCATTGCTGCCACCCTACTCAATAATTTTTTTAATGCATATTGGGTCTCTGTATGCTCTGCAATAGGGCATCAAGCCCCCATACAGAAGAACCAGATGCCTATTGTGGATCATGTACACCCTGTCCAACATGCATTGGTATGTGTTCTGTATGTAGATTTGGCTTCTGTCGCCATTTGCTGTATACAGGCATTATGTAATGTCCATTAAAAGTCCTCTGCATATGTGAAACATTTGTGTATATCACTAATATTATTCTAGCTTGTATCTGGCAAGTTCTATATTCTATATGACAAAAATAGATTTAAAAAAGTTCAGGCAGAGCTTTAATTTACTATGTAAATCATGCAGTGTTTTCATTTAGCACATGGAAATAATTCCTTTATTCTTTCAACATTCAATTTTAGTGCAAGAATTCAACAAGCAAAATGCTGATGGACAAAGTTTTTAAAAAATTATGCTGCTTTACATTTTCCTAATCTTCACATTTTTATAGATCTATCTTTAATCTACAAATTGGAATCTCTAGGTTTTGGAATATTAATAGGTCACACATTACCAATAAAACAAGGCTGTACACACAAAGGATAGGTCTTATTTTAAATTAAAGTTGGGGAATGGGAGGATCTATTTGCCTCAGTTATTTCTCCTGAATTTTACAAAACTTTTGCCAACATTATTGTGTGAAATACAGTTCCACCATCTATCAGAACTATAAACTCTGAAACAAGAATTAACATGCTGTACTATTAACAAAAGAATGAAGTTCTTTGCTCTCAACAAAAATGCATCAAAACCTGAAATATAACAAAATAATTTGTAGATTTGCTAAAGTACTGATATATATAATTTTGAAGCAAAGAGAAATATGAAAAAATTACAATCCAGCATAATGTTCATCATTTCTGAATGTATTGATCAAGAAGTTACTGCCTTTAGTGCAAATTCTTATTCCTGAAAGTGAGAAAATGTAATCAGTAAATGTCAGCTGATACTATGCATTAAGTGTTATTCTTAAATTGCATTTATTATATTGATCCTTAAAGTAATGCATACAAGATTCTCAGGTAATCTCACATCTGATCACTAGCCAGTTCCCAACCAATTAGCTAGTTTCAGTGTGGCTATCCTATCACATACCTTAAGAAAATACCTTGTTTCCCAACATGTTATCATGTTGATTTTCTACTTAAATTATTATGAACATTTTCACAGGAACTCACCGTATTCAAATTATCTCTTAAATGAATTAAAAATGTTTCCATGATCTCCCACGAGGCTCTACCAAATGTCTTTCCATTTCTTTTTTCAGTTGAAATTGCTTGTATCTTTCAGCCATTGAAATTAGTTCTTCTGGAATTACCTGATAAAATCAAATAACTGCATCAACAGTAGTTTCATTCAATATTCAAATATTCTAGTTAAGTTAATAAACATTCCATCTAAGTAAAAAGTAAGCAGAATATATTTCAAAATAAAACATTTGTTCCTAATCATTGGTTATGCTGTCTGGTATAGATGGAACCTGGACTCCACAATGTCAGGTGAGTAGTTCTAAACAAAGCTTGTCTGGTAGATCAAGACTTTCTGCTTCATTCATGTTAAGTTACATGAGGCTCAGACAAGGGTCCTTGTCTGACCAGGCCAAAAGTATGCAACTACATGCAGCAGGTGATAAGGGGTATCAATCTTTGTCAGTGCTTTGCCTTTGCTTTTGATCTTCCTGACTTATTTATCATTTCAATATCTTGAGAAGGGATACATAACTTCCCAGTGGTAGTGAGCCACATGACAGCTCCCAACCCAAGGGGGAAGAGACAAACAGGTTGCTTACCTGTAACTGCAGGTCTCTTGAGTGGCCATTTGTGCTTCTAATGCAATGGGTTATTTGTGCCTGCACAGAGACACAACTGGAATGTTCCAGAGCTCACTAGCTTGGTGGGAAGCCCACCACCTCCTGCCTACTGTGCATGACCTAGCTTGCCAAGCTACCATCTCCTTAGTTTCAAATTCTACCAAACAGAAGGGACCTGAAAGAGTGGGAAGTAGGGTGGGATTGTGCGAGGATATAGATGATTGCTTGAAGAACTACAGTTACAGGTAAGCAGCTTTTTCTTCTTCATTGTTGTCTCTGTTCTTCACACAATGGGTGATTCAAAAGTTTACCCAAGGATGGTCGGTCAGGTCTTAGAAGACAGAGGACAAGAAAACAAGATCAAATCGAGCATCTTTCCTGGTTCTGCAGTCCATTCTGTAGTGACAGATGAGACTAAGTAGCTGCTCTACAGATTTCTGGAAGTGTGATTCTCCAAAGCAGTGCTGCTGAAGGCAACATCACCCTTGAAAAATGAGCATGAAGAGATGAAGGCACTGACTTATGCACAAGGTCATAGGAAATCTGAGTGAAATCAATGACCTACTTGGAAAGACTCTGGGCTGATATCTTGTGTCCCTTGCGGTGACTGTGTAACAAAGAGGTTAGAAAACTTGACAAACGAGAGGCAGTACGCTGAATACAGAAACCAAGTGCTCAACAGCTACAGGGTGTAACAACCTTTCCAAAGGAGTAGAAGGATCAGGAGCAGGTAGGCAAAACAACAAGATGTTCATCCACAGTAGCAAATAGCTCAAACAGGTGTTGCATCAGCTGGGAAAACACTGAGAGCAACCAAGGAGTAACAGGAGACGAAAAAAGAGAGTAGAGGTGTTGCAAGCCTTTAAGAAACCTCTTAAAAACTGGATCCATGAAAACTGCCTGTGATGAAAGAGTGACAGGTTGATATACAACAGCAGAAGACAGACAGACCTTTATCAATGAGAAATCAAAGCCATGCTCCTTCAGAAACAGTAGGAAGTGCACAACTGTAGACAAGGACACAGGAGAACTAGGTTCAGGCCAAGAGGACACAAATGGGCAGAATCTTCTCTACTTGTAGTGGTAAGAGTTCTTGGCAGAATCCTTGGAAGAAGCTTACAAGACTGCATTTAGCCTGGGTGAGTTAATGGGTTATCCTCCACACAGTCAGCTGGAGGACAGAAAGGTCTCAGTGGAGTACTTGGCTGTTGGAGTGAGAGACAAGGTCCAGCCTTCAAGGAAGTTGGAACAGACAGTCATGGGACATCCTGAAGAGAGGCCCAAAGGAGCGATTGATATGGCATTCAATCTGTCTCTCACCAGTTTGGTGACTACATTCCTGAGAAGAGAGAAGGAAGGAAAGAGATAATATAGACAGTCTGCCCATTTGAACTGGAAGGCATCTCCTAGGGAGCCTCTCTCCCTGTCAACCCTTGGGCAGTATTGCCTGCACTTCTTGTTGGTGGCTCACGCAAACAGATCAATGTCGGGAGTGCCGCAGAAGGATGCAATCTGATGAAATTGCTGGCTGGAGAGTGTTGAAGAGCACTGCTGCAGCTCAATTAGTCTGCAAGAACATTGTCTGATCCTGCTTGGTGGATGGCAACATGGTGAATGTTGCAATGGTATGCACCAATCCCCGAAGAGAGTAACCAGCTCCAGAAGAGTGGTGGAGTGTGTCTGTGTGATGGGCCCTAGGGCAGTAGCTATCCTAGGTGTTAGAGAAGCTGCCCTGCAACAGGTAGCTAAGCAACCAGAATAACCACTCCAGCAAGAAACCCAGCCTCTTTGTGTGAAGGAAGGGTTGGAGGTTTCAGAAAAAATGCATAAATAGTAGGCACTGAATTGGGTGTAGTCAGACTTCCAGAAGAGGGCCTGAGAGCCAGTCCTTCAGCTACAGAGTTTTTCAGTCAGACAAGGGGAGTTGAATGAAAGTGCTGTGTTTTCTCATAGAAAGCCTAGAGAGAAGGGCAGAAGAGAACCTGACCTACTGTTGAATCTGGTCAGAGAAAGTGACTCAAATTTGGAAACAAAGACTTTGGCAAAAGAGTTGCCAGAGGGCTATGTGTGTTAGAGAGAGACCTGTGCCTTTATCCTGATGTAAAGACACAAGAAACTGTTTAAACACATTTGGATGATCTGTTTGAACTTGGACATACATACAAAACCAGTACTTTATTCTATTTGTTGTTTTAATATAGTTAGTATACTTATATACATTTTGACTTGACTGGCTAATTTTCAGTGGTTCTGGCCAGGCAGAGACACACTACTGAAAGGCTTTACCTTTTTTACATGAAGATGGTGTTTAAAGAGAAAGGTAGAGCTGTATAAAGTGGCAAGGTGCTTTAGCAGACTGGGGGAGGGAGGAAGCTGCCATAACAGTCTGTGAGGAGAAAAATCAGGCCTTATCACAGTCGCCCACTTGGTGATTGATGTAGCAAACTGTGGTCATGTTGTCTGAAGTCACTGGAATATGTTCCTCATTATTAGCCACTCAAAAGCGTGAAGAGTTTTGAAGACTGCAAGAAGTTCCAAGGTGTTGATGTGTCCCCTGACAAGGTCAATGACCCTGAGTCACTGTGGAACTGAAATAGCCTCCCCATCCTGTGAGTGAGGCATCAGTAATCACTGTTATGGTAGGCTGTGAAGGAGTAAATGGTATTCCAGAAAGATGATTGTGGTTTAATGTCCACCACAGCAGGAACATCTTCACTCATCGAGTGACTGCAAGTAGCGAACACTGGTCATCCCTCAGGAGAGCAAAGTGGTGGAAGAATCAGTGCTGAAGCCAGGTAAAGTGAAAACAAGAGAAAGAAACAATGGATGTGATAGCTGCCATGAGATCCAACAGCCACTGAAACCTGAAGTCAGAACACAGAGATCTCTGCAGAACACTGAAAATAGTGAAGAGGAAGAGGAAATAGACAGGGAAATTGACCGGATTTTTCGTATAAGTTCAAAAACAGCGAAAGAGAAGAACTGGCCAAGAGACATCATCATTTGCTTTACAAGAATAAGGATGAAAGAGAAACTATTACAGAGAAATTATGAAGAAAGACTGATGGTGGAAGGAAAAGAAGTGAAAGTTTTTAAAAATGTCCCTTATCAAATATTAAGGAGAAGGCAAGACTATAAAAATCTTACAATAACTTTACAGAGATATAACATCAGATACAAATGGGAGAGACCTCAAGGAGTTTCCTTTACCCTGAATTCCAGGAGATACAGATGTATGACGCCTTCACAAGCAAGTGAAGCTGTCGAAAAAGGGAAACATTTGAAAGTAAAAAGAGAGGCCCTACAAAAGGAAAAGGAGAAAAAGAAAACGGGAAAGATAAGGATGAAGACAGGTTAGAACAAGAAAGAGATGATGGTGAAATTGAAGGAGAGGAAGAGGAACAGGAAGAAGATATAGAAGAACAGCAAAGCTTAGAAACAGTAGAGAAATCCATAGAAAAAAAAGAAGACTAAGAAATGAATGTAAAATGTATATCCTGGAATATAAAAGGGCTGAATTCTAATTACAAGTGCAGACAGGTCTTTCATTATTTGGAAAAAGCTAAAGCGGATGCAATCTGTCTGCAAGAAACGAAGATCAGAGATCGGGATGTAAAGTATTTGAAAAAACCCAAATTAGGAAAATGTTACGTTTCGGTTTTTGAAAAGAAAAAGGGGTGGTGATATATGTTAACTCAAAGTATCCATCAGAAGAAGTATTCAGAGATAATGAGGGACATTATTTAGGAGTGCAAGTTCAATTTCTAAACACAACATTATTGTTACTTGGAATATACTCCCCATTAGATAATAAGAGTAAATTTTATGAGAAGATTGGTGAAGAATTGCAAAAATACATAGAAGAGAAGAATCAGGAACAAATCTTCATAATGGGAGATATGAATGGAGTTTTGGCCCCAGAACAAGATAGAACGACAAATAAAAAGCAAAAAATGAAACAAGGGAAACTTCCAAGATCTTTCTTTACAATAATGGAAGACTTGTCATTAATAGATATATGGCGATACAAAAAAGGAGATGAAAGAGGATTTACATTCTATTCCGACAACGATCAAACAATGTCTAGAACAGATCTATGTTTAATCTCGAAATCATTACATAAAATAGAGAAAGATATCGAGATTATACCTAGAATATTCTCAGATCATAACCCGATCCAAGTTAAAATAAGCATGAAGAAACAAAGTAGCTATTTTACATGGAGGATGAATGACTTATTGTTAAGGAATGAAGAATGCTTGAAAAAAGCAAAACAAGAACTAAGAAATTGTTTTAAAGAAAATGAAAAGGAGGGAATCGCAGCCAAGACTGTATGGGATGCTGGGAAAGCGGTTATGAGGGGGCTGTTGATAAAGTGGAATACAGAATGGAAGAAGAAGAGGATAGAGAAGATGACAAAATTGGAAATAGAGTTCAAACAGAAAGAGGAAGAATTAAGAAGAGACCCAGTTAATAAAAAACTGAGGAGGGAGATAAAAAGATTACAAGAAAAGATTCGTGAGGAGAACACGGTTGAAATGGAAAAGAAATTAAGAACAATGTGTTTAAAACACTTTGAGCGTGTGGATAAGCCGGGAAGATGGTTAGCGTGCAGATTGAGGAAAAGACGAGAGAGAAATTTAATACTTAGAGCGAAGAAAGAAGATATGGTATTTACAGACCCAAAGAAAATCATGCAAGTTTTTCGACAATACTATAAGACCTTATACAGTAAGGACAACAACAAGGATATGAAAGGGAAAATAGATAAATACTTACGAGAACAAGATATTCCAAAGCTGACGGAAGATCAAGAAAAGAATCTGAATGCAAACATAACAATGACAGAAGTTACAGAGGCGATAAAAAGAATGAAGATAGGTAAATCACCAGGACCGGATGGATTTTCGGCGCTATATTATAAAGAGTTACAAGAAGAACTCGCCGATGCAGAAAATGTTTAATGAGATCATAATAAATGGCAAACCAGAATCACGGAGAGAAGCAAATATAACTCTGATATTAAAAGAGGACAAAGATCCGGAGGAACCAAAAAATTACAGACCTATATCATTACTGAATATTGATTATAAAATATTTACAAATATAATAGCAGAAAGACTGAAGAAGATCGCACAAGTAATAATTCATGCAGATCAAAGCGGTTTCCTCCCGGGAAGATAGATCAGAGACAACGTGCACGCAGTAATAAATATTCTGGAATGAGAGACATAATGAGAAGGAATGAGAGACATAATGAGAGACATAATGAAAAGGAAGGAGTGTTGGTCTTTGTTGACGTCGAAAAAGCGTTTGATAATTTGAATCAAGAATTCATGATAGAATTATGGGACAGAATGGGATGTGGACATAAATTCATAAATTGGATAAAACAGATATACAAAGATAGCAAGACACAACCAGAGAGGAGGCTGCGGTATACCAGACATGAAACTCTACTATTATGCGAATGGGATGACGTGGATAAAAGATTGGATTATGTTGAGAGAAGACAGGATGTTGAACTTGGAATGCTCAGATATCTGGTTCAGCTGGCATGGTTATTTGTGGTATAACAAGATAAAGGTAGACAAAGAATTTATAAACCACTATATAAGAAGATCTTGCTAGAGATTTGGAAAGTCTGGAAAAGAAAAATATATTCCAGAATACCGTTATGGGTTTCACCTCATGAAGCTTTATACAGTAAATGGAAAGGACCTTCAGATAGATGGATAACATACAGAGATCTAATGGTGAATATTGGAAAAGAATCACAACGTATAAAGACCAGAGAAGAACTAATAAATGAAGGATGGAACTGCCAGTGGTTCTTGTACATCCAGCTTAAAGAAAGACAAAAAATGGATCAAAAATTAGAAGGACTGGAAACTACCACCCAACTAAATGAGTTTGAAAAAATAATATTTGAGAGGAAAGATCATCTGGCATCACAATTATATAAATTTATGTTAGAGAGAGAGCTAGAAACTGAAATTATAAAAGATACAATGATAACTTGGGCGCGGAATATCGGTCATGAGATCAAGTTGGAATATTGGAAGAAAAGTTGGGAGGACACTCAGAAGTTCACCCTGGCACAGAGTTTAAAGGAAAATCATATCAAAATGTTGTACAGGTGGTATCTAGATCAGGAGAAATTGAGTAAGATCTATAAGACTAAAGAAAAGAAATATTGGAAGTGTGACAGTGAATGTGGTACTTTTTATCATATGTGGTGGCAGTGTGAAAAAGCAAAAAAATACTGGAAGAAGATTCATAAAATAATCATGGAGATTCTGCAAATAAGGATACCACTAACACCAGAGATCTTTCTACTGAATATGTTGCATCAAGTTAACAAAGAATACTGCAAACATAAAAACAAGATACTTTATATGATCACAGCAGCCAGAATAACATATGCTAAATACTGAAAAAGAAATATAATACTGGAATTGGAAGAATGGCTAATGAAAGTACAAGAGTATGTTTCTCTAGAAAGTCTATCACGAGCAATGAAAGGAGAAAGAAGGGGAGAAAAAGACAACAAAATGATGGAAGTTAAGAGATATATAGAGAATAATTGGGTAAAGATTTGCCAAGAAGAATAAATTGATCAAGATATGATAGAGAGGAAGCCAAAAATGACATACAAGCTAAGAAATGTATCGTCAGAGGCCAGTCAACAGTATCATTAGGTATAGAGGTAACAGATATAAGACAGAAAGAATAACCAAGTAAAAGAAAGTAGGAAGTGAAAGACGACAAAATGAATTATAGATAAAATGGAGAATTGTATAATTAAGCGTTATAACTATTGATAGTATTTATAGTATTTATAAAGAAGGTTAATATAGAGATAATGAAATACAAGTTTTTTTTTCTTTTTATACAATAAAAAAATGGAGTATGTCAAGAGCAAATATGTAGGTAAAAAGTGCGAATTTTAATTAGAAAAAAAAAAAGAAAAAAAAGAAAATAGTGTCATGCAAGGCAAGGACTCTCTGGTATGGGAGAAAGGCCCTCGCCATGATTGAGTCCAGAGTGGCTCCTATAAACTCTAGAGTCTCTGTAGGTTCCAAAATGGACTTCTTTGGATTTATGTTGAGTCCCAAACTTTGTAGAACAATCAAAGTTAAGATGTATGTCCCGATACAGCTTTGTCTTGCAGGACACCACCAGAAACCAGTAATCTGCATAGAAGTAGGCTACAACTCCCTGAGTTCTCAGGTAAGAAATTATGACCACCATGCAGTTTGTGAATATTCTGGCTGCTGTGGAGAGACTGAATGGGTGAACTCTGTGTTGATAAAAATCTCCCCTGACTGCAGAACAAAGTATTTACAGTGTTGTGGATGAATGGCAATATGGAAGTATGCATACTGTAGATCTACTGAGGTGAGCTAACCCTCTTTCCTGAGAAATGGGAAGATGCAATTGAGTGTGACCACCTTGAACTTGCATGGACGAATATACTTGTTTATATTTTGAAGATCCAAAATAGGACAAAGACCACCATTTCGTTCTGAACCATAAAATAATACAGAAAGAAACTCGGTGGTAGCTTCTTTATAGCACCCTTGAGCATCAAGGTGATTTCCAAGAGGGCTGGATTTGGTAAGGTGGAATGGAAGATGCCAACTGGAGAAGTACCTGAGAACTCTATGGTACAGCCTAGATGAACAAGGGTTAAGTACCCAGGCATCTCTGGTGATGTTCTGCTAGATGTAATAATGGTGGGAAAGATTGGGAGCCCTTGATGGAATCAGGCTGGCAAGATGGAAAGACGAAAAATGTAGAGTCCTAATGGGAAAGTCAAAATTGAGATTCTGAAGTGAGTGAGGACTTTTTTGATGTGGCCAGGCATCACTATTTGTAAGAACAATATCCAGATGAGGAAGGAAGAGACAATATCCAGGAATGTCACTGTGGCAATTTGGAACAATAGGAGGCAGAGGACCAACACTCCCAGGACGACCTCTAAGAGTGGCTCCATTGTTGTTTTTGTTGGCCAAAGCCAATTTTCTTGGCTGTGAACCTGGCTTTAGTCAGATGCTTCACAGAATCATCATTAGAGAAATGGAAGAGGCCTTGCCCATCAAAGAGAAGATCTTCAATCCTTTGCCTTGTGTCTTCTGTGTGACCAGCAGAGCACAGCCAAGTTATCTCCTCAAGGCAATTGCACCAACCATAAGTTTGGCTGCACATTCCACTGAGTGGCAGAAAGACTGGATCTGTTGAGTTGCTAACATCTGAGCTTC
This sequence comes from Cyclura pinguis, assembly GCA_030412105.1. Taxonomy (NCBI): domain Eukaryota; kingdom Metazoa; phylum Chordata; class Lepidosauria; order Squamata; family Iguanidae; genus Cyclura; species Cyclura pinguis. Next base: position 130,740,270 of record CM059599.1, read on the forward strand.
CTGGTGGAAATGCAGAGCATTTGTTTCTGTTTACTGGAAAGGTGCAGGATAAGGGCCAGCATCTTATCCCACAGGAAATGCTGATAAGCAGTCATATAACCTTGAGTACTGGAAATCCTAGCAGAAAGGTTGGCCATAGAGTAAAAAAAAAAAAAAAAAAAAAGGTCCTAGCAGAAAGGTCGGCCAAAAATGTCAAGATGTATGTCTTTCTTACTTGGTGGAGTAGAATGCATGTTTTCCCCACCCTTAGTTTGTGAAGCCTCAACAACTATAAGAGTTTGGAGTTGGGTGCATGAAAAGAGCATCTGCTTCTGGAGCTGAATCATTCATAGCAGTATGAGGAGAAGCAGTGGAAGGACAAGGTGAATTTGGCAAGGAAGAACTGGATTCATAATCACCCAATGAAGACTCAGAAGGAACCTTGAGTTGTTTGACAGAGGGAGGCAGGGTCAGTACTGAAGGAGCTGCATGAGATGACAACTGAACTGGAAGATCCCAAGGCAGCACAGAGATTATCAACTTGGTTGTGACAGAAGTTGTAGTAACTGTTGGTACTGAGGTCATAATGAGAAGTGAGGGAGGTGGTCTCAAGACTGTAGCCATAGTGCGTGGTGATGGAGATATTGGATGAGAAGTCCTGACTTCATTCTGCATAGGTGAGAAAAGTGAGGTGACATGTGGAGGGACTGTTGGTGGCGGTGAGGAATGACACCTATGTGGAGACCAGGATCATGGAGCAGCCAGATGTGAACAAGCATGAGAATCAAGAATGGTACCGAAATATTGAACAGTGGTGATCAGTAGCAGAAATCAGAGAACAGGTGTATGATTGCAGAGGCTCTCACCAAAGGTGTTCTCCTCAATACTGATCCAGGTATGATACTGAGGTGAATGAATAGTTCTTGTGCAGGCCATAGTCTTAATACAAAAGATGAGAGGAAATACAGTATTTTTCCCTGTAGAAGGGTGCATGCTCTTGACTCTGAACATGTTGATGCCCTGGAGTTGGTGGCAGGGGTGGCAAAAAGTGTTCATGATGTTCAAGAGACACAACCGTGGCTGGTAGGTCCCAGTATTTGGTCTCAACTTGCATCTTAGGAACCAAGGGTAGAGACTTCAGTACTGAGCACTGAGTTGAAGCAACTACTGATGGAACTGTAGCTGAAGATGCAGATGCTGGCACTGAAGTGGAAACTGAAGCTTGAGTAGAGTTTGTACACTTCAGTTTCTTCTTCTTGTCCTTTTCATGCCTGCCTGACAATGAAGGGCCATCACTAGCATGTTGCTCTCCTGTAGACTTTTCCCTCTAAGGATGCACAATACAAAAGAATACCCGGCTGCTAGGATGGCAGTGGTCTGTGCAGCACTGGTCTCTTTAGCAGCCATCAGTGGCGATACCAAGTGCTACCTTGGAACTGATTAACATGGATTCAGTACCATGGTTGTTGGTACCAGTGGGGAAACAGAGGAGACTGTAGATCTCTTTGAGCTATCTCCTACCTTCAAGACAGTGGTAAGAGGTGGTAAACAAGGCCTTAGTAGCAGAATCTGCTCCATGACTTGAAGAGACTTCTCACAGCAATGTAATTTGAGGTGAGAAGCCCAGTTCTTCAGGGTTTGGGAAGTGAATTCCTGGTATATTTTGCACTGTCAGATGTTGTGTTGTTCCAAAGGCACTCAGAATAAGTGCTAGAAAAAGAGAGCATGTCCTATCCATCTGGGGAAATGCATTTTTTGCTGTGGTAGTGCTGAAATTCAGGAGCATGTTTACAGCAGCAATAGCATCACCAACTTCAGCAACCCCAGCAATAGGCAATGAGGGTTACATGTTGCCCATTCTTGATCTAGAGTAGTGCCAGTCAAAGTTGTGATCCCTGGACAGGTGCCAGTCCCTGGATAATTCCCAGGAAAGAAAGAAACAGTTGTAGCCAATGAGCCCAAACATGGTGCTGGTCCCGCGCTGGGGAAAAAAAAAACCCTCTGTTGGTCCCCAAATCAGACAACTTAAGAGAATCTTAGGAATGTTTCAACTTGCTTTTTTGAAAATTTAGTAGAAGAAGCAAGGAGAGGGAGAAACGGAAATTCTAATATTAGCACATTTTAGCTTTTGTGTTTGAAATCCAAGCACAAAAAGCATTCCCTTACTTTGCCTGCCATGCTAGTCATTCAGCTAACCATTTCTGCTTGCCAGTTTTGTAGTACCAGTTTTAATTGCAGTCTCCTTAATTTACATTTATCATAAATTTCATCTGTTACAGAAAAAATTCTATAAACTCTTTAAAATTATGTTCATAATGCCAACATTAAACGTCTTAAGACAATATTATAACCTGTAAATTACATAGTTTCTTGCTGAACTACTCCAATGATCACTACTATTTTTGGTTGTGATTTTTCTCACATAAATGCTCAAGTAAGATTCTGTAGTGGTGCCAATTTTCTTTTTGGATGTGGCTTGCTTACCCATTGGTAATCAGATTTCAGCTTTACTAATTGCTATTTTTTATCTTTGTTGTCAAGATGATTGTCAACAATGCCACTACATAATTTTTGCTGAAGGGAACATACTCACCCAGATTTTAAACAAGAACTGTATGGATTACTAGTCCGCCTTCACATTCAATTCAAAGAGCTGGGATTATCTTTCTAAATCCTGAACAACTTGTGACCCTACTAACTGAAGGACCAACCTTCATCCATATAAATCTGCTTATCAGTTATAATCTAATGCAGAGGTCCTTCTCTGGGATCCACAGACAAATCACATGGGGAATGCCACACTGGGGAATTTACTGTGAAGGTCCATTGTAACCAAGGAGAAGGAGCCATTAAATAAAGGGTTAATTCCAGTCACCACCCAGAAGAGGAAAAGGATCACATATTCTTTTTGAAGGGTATTCGCTACTGGATTCCTAGCTCCTCCTCAGTCCATTCCCAAGCTGAGAAAAATGAAAAGAGACTAAAAAAGGGAATTCCTCCCACAGAAAAGAAATTCAGACTTGCCATACATGGGCGGAGTTGGATGGCTCCTCCTGCTTTGCTAGAATGGACCTTCACTGTAAATTCCTCAACATACCATCCTCAACCAGCAGAGCAGGAACCATCCACCTTAGTGGAAAAATACCCTGGGAGGGAAGGTTGCAATAAATTCAATTAGTGTGACAGGGCTTGCTGGAGCACTCTTTTGCCAAAGGATGCCCTAGTGGAGGTATATTTGTCCAGCCTGTAATGTTTTGTAAAAAAGGAAGTTGGTAAGAATGGGTTGCTTATCTACAACTATGGTTCTTCAAGTGGTCGTCTGTGAACTCACACAAGTGGGTTTACTGTGCCTGAGTAGTGTGCATTCGAAAATTTCTAGAGTTGTGATGCATTCTGGTGGAAACCCTTTTTCCAGTGGTCCCATGTGACCAGATGATTCCCACTGAAATCCTCAGTTTCATGGCCACCAAAGCAGCACCCCAGAAGCTAAGGATAGGGAGAATGATGGAAGTGAGGAGGAGGGCAGGTGTTGTGTGTTCACAGATGATCACTCAAAGAAGCATGGTTACAGGTAAGCAACTTCTTTGTGGTTTCTATGGCTCACACAAATAGGAGGTTAGGAAGCTACTCACCAGAGGCAGTGGAAGAGTCATGCAACACACAAGTACAATACAGCTCTCCCAAAGGCAGCATCAGCCTGGACCTGGCATCCAGTCTGTAGCATTAAATAAAGTTCAGGTGCCGAGACCAGTTAACTACCCTGTACATGTGCTCTAAAGGAACTTCTTTCAGGAACGCAGATGAACCAGCTACTCTTGTGGAGTGGCTACAGACACACACAAGTGGCTCCTGTTTCACAAGTTCATAAGCCAAGTGGATGGCAGAGGAACCCCATTTCAAGAGGTGTTTGGAAGAGTCAGACCATGCTTTCTTATGATGGGAATAGTAGGCAAAATGTCTTTGATACTGGCGGATGTCAGCTGTCCTATTAATGTAGAAGGCCAAGACCCTCCTAAAATCTAGTGAATGCAGTGTCTGCACAAATCTGACAGAAAGGTTCTGTATAAAAGCAGGTAACATACGGAAGGTAAACACCACTTTAGGGAGGAAAGAAATGAGAAGTTGGTACTTACATGAATTATCATTCTGGGATGAAAGGAGGAGCAATTCATCACGATTGGGTCTTGATTCCTCGCATCAGCCTGATGCAGGAGCCTTCACATTCTAAATGTTTTTTTCCATTGGCCCCAGATCCCTAAAGACTAAATTTAGATCCCAATGAGGGAATCTATGCCTTGTTGAAAAAGTTTGTAGGGTTGCCCCTTTGAAAAATCTCTTTATATGGGGATGAGATGATAACAATCCCCCTTCTAAATTTAGAATTGCAGACAAAGCTGCCACTTGTCTTTTCAGTGTATTTGGTCTGAAACCCCTATCAAGTCCATTCTGCAAAAACTGAAGAATATGTGGAACTCTAATATCAGTCACTGATACTGAAGCTGCTTTACACCATCTAAGAAAAACTTTCCAAGTCCTACTACAAATACTCTGCATAGATTCTCTTCTAGATGCCAAGATTGTTTTTACAACATTGTCAGAGTAGCCTAAACCCACTAGGTATCTCTGCTCAACCTCCACGCAGCTAATTGAAGCCAATTCGGATCTGGATGAGACTGGACCTTGATTTAACAGATCCCTGCGTACTGGTAAGTGAATTGGAGTTTCTAATGACATTTGCATCATCAAGGAGAACCATGGCCTTCTTGGCCAATGAGGCGCTATCAACAACACCGTAGGTTTCTCTTGTTTTGAGAAGGACCCTTTGCATGATCTTGACTGGAAGAAAAGCATAATGGAATCCCAGAGGCCACTGGGTTGACAATACATTGTGTGCCTCTGCATCTCTGCTTCAATCTATTGAATAGAATCTTTTTAATTTGGTGTTCCCTCCAGATGCAAACAAATCTATCTGTAAGGGCCCAAAACGTCCGAGCAAATCTCTTCTCATTGAGAGCCCTTCCCCTGGATGTAGCCAATTTCTGCTTAGGTAATCTGCTTGTACATTTAACACACCTTTGAGATACACTGCCATTATTGATTTCAAATTTCTCTCTGTCCATTTCAACAATTTGGTGGATTCTGCTATTAAGAGGTATTGAATGAAGGCTGCCTTGCTTGGAAATGTAGGCCCTTACTGTTATATTGTCCATACAAATCCTCACATGTTGATTTTTCACTAACTTCGTGAATCTGAACAGTGCTAGCTGGACTGCTTTCAACTCCAGATAATTTATATTATGCTTCTTGTCCATCATTGAGCATTTGCCTTGAACCAAGAAGCCCTTGCAATGTGCTCCCCATCCTATCAAACTTGCATCTGTTGTGACCTGAACAATATTCACAACTTGCAAGGGAACACCTGATAGCACATTCCTTCTTCTCATCCACCAACCCAACTCCTTCCTCAAACTGGATGGTAACATCACTCGACAATGTCTCCTTGATGCTATCGCCAATTGATAGGGAACGAACAGTTTCTGTGGCGGTCTTGCATGAAACCTGCCCCACTGCACCTATTGTATTGTTGAAATCAGAATTCTTGTCAATTTCACCAAAAGCATTAAGTCTGCTGATTCGAAGGCCCTTACCCTTGTAACATATTGATTCAGTTTTATTAACCTTTCCTGAGAAAGGCACAACTTCTCCTTCAGGGTGTTTATCTTTGCCCCTAAATGTGTCAAAACATTTGTGGGTTCCAAATGACTCTTTTCCAGATTCAACAGGAAACTATGATCCTGATGAGTCTGAATAGTTAGACTCACATCCTTTTCCAACTTTGCTTTTGAGAGAGTTTTCACTAAGATATTGTGCAGATATGGAACCAAAGAACATCCTTCATATGAAGTTGTGCCACTAGAAGAATTAGAATTTTTGTAAATAACCTCGGGGCCAAAGGAAGACAAAACGGCAATGCTTTGAACTGGAAATGCTGATCTTGGTATTGGAACCTCAAACATCTTCTGTCTACTGACATTGGAACGTGAAGAGATGCCTCCTTGAGGTCTCTGGAAGCCATAAAATCCTTTAGAGACACATTGTCCTTTATGGTTTGTAGAGTTTCCATCTTGAATTTCTGATATTTCACAAATTTGTTGAGATATTTTAGGTTCAATACCAGTCGGAACTTCCCACTGCTTTTTGGAACAATGAAAAAGATTGAATACACCCCTGAAAACCTCTGCTCCATTGGCATTTCCTCTATAGCTCCCATTTGCAACAGGTGATGAATGTCCTGCCAAACTAGTCTGTTTTTCTTTGTTCTTTGAAACTGGTGAGGGCAGAAATCTGCCCCTTGGAATGCTGTGAAAACAAATTTTGTAACTTTGAGTTGCCAGTCTTAATACCCACGGATCTGTTATTTGTTTCCACCTCACTCCAAAAAAGCAGAAGTCTTCCCCCCACCAGAGCATCCTGATTGTCAGTATTGCAATTTAACCCTTTTCTGGGTAGTTGATCCTTCCTTTTCTTGACTTTGACAAGAAAATTGTCCTTGTCTACTAAACTGAAGTCTTCCTCTATTCCACTGGAATTTACCACTTCTAAACTCCAATGGTCTACCTTTACTTCTTTCTCCGTGAAAGGAATAACTGGTACTTCTAAAAGTTCTTTTCTCATTTCTCTTCTTCTGTGAAGTTGGCACAACTTGTTTTTTCTTTTGTTTCTACCTTTTCCAGTGCTTGAGAACCAAACAGCAGTTCTCCCATAAAGGAACAAAAGCCAAATTATTACGGGACTTTTGATCAGCTTCCCAATGTTTTAACCATAATGATCTCCTTGTTATGGCTACTGTATTCATACTCCTAGCCCCGAATGCCACAGCATCATGACTAGCATCAGCTATATATTTCAAAACCTTCTGAATTTTCCCTACTGCCTTAAACATTACTTGCATATCTAATTCCTGAGACTCCAAAATATCTTGGGACCATAAAATTTCCATCCTAGCATGCTACGGAAGCCGTTATAGCCACTGAAGCTGACTCATGTGCTTTCTTCAAAGCAGTTTCTGCTTTTCTCTCATCAGCTTCCTTAGGTTGCGTATCTCTTTCCTTAGGAGAAATTGCTCCTGACACTAGTCTGACTATTAGAGGCATCCACCAAGGGAACTTTAAGGAAGCCCATATTTTTCTTTTAAAAAGAATACAACTTATGACTAAGACCCAACAATTTATTTGAATTTCATTGAGATGGCCATTCATTCAAAATTACATCTTTAAATAACTCTGGCATAGGAATTTCAACATCTTGTGTTTCTTCTTTTCTAATCACTGAAGCAATTCTATTGCCAAAGTAAACATATTCTCTGTATCCATTCTAGAACCTTCTAAACCTAGTCTGCAAAACTCTTTTCAGAAGGCTATTGAAATTCTCTCCTTCAAAAAACCCATCAGATAACACCTCTCCATCTTCCTCCTCCTCAGAAGAAAAATATCATTCTTTCCTTCCACTTCCATTAACTCTTCACAACTCTGCCCATCATCTTTATACACAAAATCCTCTTGATGTATCTCATCCGGAATTCTTCTATTTTTATTTACTCTCAAAACAGTATCAGATTCACTTTTATCTCTTTCCTTCTCTTCAATTAATTCTGGATTAACTTCATCCAGCTTCCTCTTCTTTGCTCTTGGTTCCTCTTGCGGTCTTTTTCCAATTCATTCACTTTAGTACAATTCTGTTGCAATTCATTTCTACTGCAACCAACAGTATCAGTGATTACTTCTTATTTGATGACAAATTCATTTGATTTGGCATGTTATAATTATTCAATAAATTCATCATATTAAAAAAATTCATTTGTGTTTGAAAATCACTCATATTGGAATTCACTGCTGGTAACTGGTCTTAACATATTTTGTAATTGTGACTGAACTGTTTCTCTCACAATTTAATTTATATCTAGATATACTTTCTTCTGAAATTGATATGGGCATCTTGTTTGAAAATTAGACTGCTCTGACTCTCCAGTCATACTGCGTAAGGCAGGCATCTCTGCAAGCATTTGTTGTATTTGACTTTAAAATCAGAATTATCCTTAAATGGACCTAACCCAGGCATACCAGCATAAGCAACATCTACTCCTTCCTCATTACAAGATGCTATTTTCAGTGTTTCTCCTTGCTGGGATGCCACATGGACTGCTGCCTTCCCTGTGTTGTGAAACTGCCCTAACCTCGCAACCTCACTCACACATGCTGAATGTTTATCTCTGTCATACTACCAAGTCCATTACTGGGGAAACCACTGAGTTTATGTGAGTTGAAGCTCCGCCCCCTGCACTGCTTCCCAGCGCTTCATCCTGGCACCCAGTAGGCCTTGGAGCCATCTTATAACTCATGTTTTCAAGATGGCGGCCGGAACTTGCCACAGTACGCTTCCAGCCTGATGCTGCTGCTTTCACATGCTTTCTACCGCTAAGCTTATCTAAGCGCTCCAGCTTTCTCTTCTTTCTGTTTTTTTTCTTAGTATCCTTCTTTTGAGACACATGACCTGCTCACTCTGCTTGTCAGCAATTTTCAATTCTTCCTGTTCGCTCTCACTCAAGCTAAGGAAGATCTGTCTCCATTCAGAGTCTTTGTGATTGTCTAATGCCCACTGACCTGTGTTTTTTTGGATGGAAACAAGGTTTTCCTCGTACAGGACTCGCTGCTTAGCTGTCTGCTGGACAGAATCCAGTTTTACATCATCTGCCATCCACTGAACAGCAGTGGACAAGACGGAGTTATCCACTAATTTAACCTGACTATCTCCACTAACTTTTGTCTTCTTCTCTGGCTCCATTTTAAAAATGTTACTTAACAAAACATCTGATGGGACCCTAACATGTCTGATGGGTTTGCAGGAGACTGAAAAATTGACACAATGGGACTTGGGATCAACGGAAAAAACTGTTTAGAATCTGAAGGCTCCTGCATTGGGCTGGTGTGAGGGATCAAGACCAAATCATGGTGGTTTGATCTTCCTGCCATCCTGAGAATACCTTATCTGGCCGGAGGACAACTTTGCTTCAATATGGAGAGCACATAATTCCCCCACCAGCTGATGTAATCTCAAGGAAGGCTGTCTTCCATGTCAGAAACTGGATGTCCCCATCAGTACAAAGGTTCTACAATACAAAGCTAAAATATAACCAATTCCAGACTCCACTGGAGGGAGGGGTAGGATGGATGAAAGTTCTTGTAATCTGTCAAGAACAGTTTCATGGGAGAGCGTTGAAAGCAGGATAGCTTGCCCATCAGTTGGAACTAATAAGAAATGGCAGTGAAGTAACACTTGATAGAGACAGGGACAGTAAAAAGTCCAGTAGATTACACATCTGAGCAGCATCTGGAAGACTGCTAAATGTGCACAGGAAGGACAGGAACTTGCTCGATTTTTATATGAAGGACTGTTGAGTGGAAGGTCTGAAGGCAGCCACTAGAATTTGGCTAAGAGGTGAAGAAAGAGGGTCTATGGATAGATCCTACAAGCTGTCAGCTTGAGGGTATCCATGCTGAGGTGATAAATCTGACCACTGTGGAGAATTAAGAGGTCTCACTGGCACCTTGAAGACTCTGCAGGAAAGGTGAAAAGGATGGGCAAACCACAATTGCCTCTGCTACCATGGGGTGATCAGGATACAGTTTGCAGAGTGTCTCCATAGTTTAGACATGACTCTGGTGATGAGTGGAAATGGAAGAAAAGTGTAAATGGTGGCGCCTTCGCAATGAAACAGAAAGGCACTGCCAAGAGAGCCCTTCCCCTATGAAGTAATGGAGCAGAACATCACACACTGAGCATTCTGGGTCAAGGCGAAGAGGTTCCCCATGACATTCTTGCAAAGAAGCTAGTAAAATGCAGGCTGGATGGGGCTGCTGTTAGATGGACTGCTAACTGGTTGACCAACTGAACCCAAAGGGTGCTCACCAATGGCTGCTTTTCATCTTGGAGAGAAGTGACCAGAGGGGTGCCACAGGGTTCTGTCCTGGGCCCAGTGCTATTCAACATCTTCATCAATGACTTGGATGAAGGAGTGGAGGGCATGCTGATCAAATTTGCAGATGACACCAAATTGGGAGGGGTTGCTAATACGCCAGAGAACAGGATCAAATTTCAAAATGACCTGGACAGATTGGAGAGCTGGGCCAAAGCTAACAAAATGAATTTCAACAGAGAGAACTGTAAAGTCCTACCCTTAGGCAGAAAAAATGGAATGAACAAATATAGGATGGGTGATGCATGGCTGGATAGCAGTACATGTGAAAGGGATCTAGGAGTCTTGGTAGATCACAAGCTGAACATGAGTCAGCAGTGTGATGAGGCAGCCAAGAAAGCCAACGCGATTCTTGGTTGCATCAATAGGAGTATGGTGTCTAGATCAATGAAGGTAATGGTACCACTCTATTCTGCATTGGTTAGTCCTCATTTGGAATATTGTGTTCAGTTCTGGGCACCTCAATTGAAGAAGGATATCAACAAGCTGGAACGTGTCCAGAGGAGGGCAACCAAAACGGTGAAGGGTCTCGAGGCCATGCCCTATGAGGAACGGCTTAGGGAGCTGGATATGTTTAGTCTGCAGAACAGAAGATTAAGAGGGAACATGATAGCCACGTTTAAATATTTGAAAGGATGTCATGTCGAGGAGGAGCAGGCTTGTTTTCTCCTGCTCCAGAGACTAGGACAAGAAGCAATGGATTCAAGCTATAGGAAAGGAGATTCCACTTAAACCTCAGGAAGAACTTTCTGACGGTCGGAGCTGTCTGGCAGTGGAATATGCTGCTTCAAAGTGTGGTGGTGTCTCCTTCTTCAGAGGTTTTTAAGCAGAGGCTGGATGGCCATCTGTTGGGAATGGTTTGATAGGTGTTCCTGCATAGCAGGGGGTTGGACTCGATGGCCCCTGGGGTCTCTTCCAACTCTATGATTCTAAGATTCAAACGTGTGCAGCGCCCCACATTTTGAAGACGGTTTCGAGAATTTTGGGATGGAGTCTCTACTTGTGACACAAGGTTGGAATTCTGTTCAGGGCACATGCTCCTCTCCCAGTAGATGAACTATGGAGAGCAAGATGTTCCGCTGATGACACAAATCTCAAATGCAATGTATCAGATAAACCAAGATGTTCGATTTCATGCTGCCTTGTTTGTGTAGCTAATATGTGACTGTGGTATTGTTTGATATTACCTGAACTACATGGCTGTATGGAAGAGCCTTGAACACCTGAAGAACCTTCTGTATTACCAGCATCTCCAGTGTGTTGATGTGGAGATTTGATTTGAGAGCCATCCAATGGCCTCTGATAGAAAGTCCATCCCTGGGGGCACTCCAACCATCCATGGATGCATCTGTAATTGGAGACATTGTAAGCTGACAAGGAAGGAAGTGTATGAAAGCCTACAGATTCTTAGTGAGGAGCCATATCTTGGCATAGTGATGTGCCTTCAAAGAGAGCTGACGAGAAGATCAAACCAGGAGATGAACCAGGATTGAATGGGGGCGCACCTGAAGATGACTGTTCTTTGATGTTGGTCAAACTTTGGAAGAGTTAAGCCAGGACTCAATCTTCAGTAAGGCTGGTAACAAGGGTACATAGGTTGCTGCAGGTACTTTAGATAGAAGCCCTTGATGGTAGCATCAGGATGACTGTGGTGGTGATGGAGAAACTGGAGGCTGAGCCTGAGTGCTGGTGGATATTGAGGGCGTAGTGTGCAAGGTGATGACTTCAGGTGAACAAGCCTGTAGCTTCTCTGGGACTAGTGGTTAACCTACAGAAGCTGTGCAGGACCCAGAGGGAGGACTCAGGTTGACAAGGGGAACAAGACTTGAGATGACACCTTGAGGACTGTGTTGACTTGTTGGCAGCCAGAGACACATGGTGATGTCAACCACATTGGTGACAAAGTGGTGAATGAGATAATATTCTGAGGGACTATGATCATGGTAGAAATACTCACAGGGACAGTAGAATGGGCAGTGCTGCTGTGATGAGTACCAATATAACTTATCACTAAAAAATTCTTCAGAGGAGAACCATATCCATACTGAAGTCTACGGTTAGAGAGCTTACAACTGTATTCCCTTAACGACTACCTTGTTAGAAACTGAGCAACGTTCATGCCAGTGCATATGTGTCTGAGTAGTCTCTTGAACCAAAGGTGGAAGAAGCAGAGGAATGAGAGGAGTCTGAAGATGAAAGCTGTGAACACCGATGGTACTCCTCCCAGTACAGAGATGGCAGCAAGGAAGCCTCATTTGTGGCCTGACTTACCAAAAAAAAAAAGTGGGTATGGGTGGGTGTGAATGGATGACGTGTGGGGCTTGGGATGGTCTGGCAACCCAGGGGACAACTGAGGCACATGAGATGGCAACACAACGATTTCACCCTCAGACATCATGTCCACATGAACGATTTCTGGAGACTGTTGAGCAGGAAGAATTTGGGAGTCTGAGATCAATGGTTGAGGTGGCGAGAGTTCTGTTGCCTGTGAAACTGAGGCCTTGGTTTTGACTACAAGAGAAGACTGATGGCAACAAAGAAGATCTTTAGACATTTTCTGATAATGCTGCACTCAGGACGGTGCACCAAAGAAGCCTCCCATTCACGAGAATGTCCCAACATCGATGGAACCCTGATATGAGAAGTTTCTAATTCTGATGACACACATGCACTGATGGTAGAATTGGATGTAGACTGCTTAGCCCCATCTTTTGAAGACGATTCCTGAAGGGGGCATTTGGTGGCCACGTGGACTGAAGAATCAGTAGTGGTCAGTGCAGAGGAAGAGTACAGGCCCAAGGAACTGCTTGTAGTAGACAGAGCATCAGTAACAATTAAGGTATGCTCGTATAGCAATGCTTTCAACCTTGAAGACTGGTTATTTTGGGCTTCCAGAGTTACTGTCTTGCAGTGCGTGCAAGACCTGATATTGTGATACTCTCCCAGGCATGAGAGGCAATAATAATGCCCATCACAGCTGGGAATTTTGGTGCCACAGGAGGAGCACTTCTTAAAGACCCCAAGGGCATGGTTAACACAGTTAGAAGGGATGACTGAGAGAGAATGGTGAAATAGTCCGAGTCCGAGTCTCAAATTCATGAGATTACCAAGTTCAAGAAAGATCAAATTAGCTAAAATGCTGAGAAACCAAGTCAAAAACTGGAAGACTGAAGGTAGGATGATATTTTGATTGAGGTAGAAGGAGGAAGCCACCTTAGGCAGAAAAATGATGCCAGGCCTGAGTGCAACCTTTTTTTTGTGGAATTGAAGGTAAGGCTGATCCACTCTGAGAACACAGATCTCACCAGCTCTTCTCACTGAAGTGATCGCTACTAGGAAAGCTGTGTTCCAGGACAGCAAGCATAGGTCACATGTGGCCATGGGCTCAAAGGGATGTTTGGCCAGTTGAGAGAGGACCAAGGTTGAGGTCCAGGTAGGTACCGCAGGAGTCACAGGAGGGTGCAGGTTTTTGAAGCCTTGGAGAAACTGTTTCACTGACAAGATAGAGAGAGAAACAGGAAGACTTACTTTGGTGTCAGATATGCCACAACAAGGCTGAAAGCTAACATTTAAGAGATGACAGGTAAAGTCCTTCAGATGACAAGGAACCAAGGGAAATTAAGAATGTCCATGGTACGGACACTGTCGATATCAACATGGTAGGCACGGGTGAACTCACAGAATGTGGACCACCTGTATGCACAGGAACGTCTTGTAGAGGGCCGATGAGCGGAAGCAAGGACATGCCTCACCAATGGGGGCAACTCATTCACTGTAGGAAGTTTCACGCCATCAATTTGAGGAAGTGAACATCGGGATGGTTGATAGTCCTGTCATAAATGGTTAATAGGTTTATTCTCTACTGAAGCCTCCAGTACAAACCTCTGGAGAGTATCATCAGTGGAGTAAACCAAACTTGCCTTGGCCACCACAGTGTTATCAGGATTGCCTTGGCCCCATCGTGATGGATCTTTGCTAGCACCTTTGTTATCAAAGGGAACGGAGGGAAAGCGTACACAACAGGACTGGACCAGTCAAACACGAAGGCATCTCCTAGAAAGTTCAGGTCTTTCTTGCTCCTGGACAAGTACAGGTGGTATTGGTTGGAATTTAGCCCTAGACAGAGAGGTTTTCCCACCCTGTAAATATATACTGAGGTACAAATTGGTACAAATTAGTTAAATATGTATTTGAAACCAAATTTCAATGCTATAATATTTTTTCATTATTGTGCAATGACAAAAGTGTAGGGAATCGGGGAGGGGGAGGAAAGAGAGAGCTAGCATCTAGCTCAGATGTGACAAACAATACCTGATTTCCTCTTTCTAGAATATCAATCAACTCAGATGCAATCCGCCAGTCTTTCCTTGTTACAAGTGTTACAGCTTGTCCTGTACGTCTATGAAAAAAAGCAAAGGGGTTAAGAGGCACTTTTGTCTGAAAATAAGAAGAGGAATCCTCGGATGTATACTGCAGGCTGACCACCACCATTTTATGGAAGAAGATCTCCAAAGAAGTTGTAAGAACAGGTTGCTTACCTGTAACTGTAGTTGAATTTTTTTGAACACAATGAGTTCTTCATGCCTGCACAGAGACCCTACTAGAATGTTTCAGAGCTGAGTAGCTTGGCAGAAACGCTCTCCCCTCCTGCATACTGAGCATGACTTAGGCTGCCACGCTATCATCTCCTTAGTTTCTGTCTGTTGAACAGCAGGAACCTGAAAGAGGGGAGGTGGGGGGATTGTGTGAGGGCACAGATGGCCATTCAAAGAACTACAGTTACAGGTAAACAATATGTTCTTCTTCATGGCCTCTGAGCCTCACACAATGGGTGATCGAAAAGCTTACTCGAAGGATGATGGGTGAGGTCTTAGAACACAGAGGACAACATGATCAAATCAGGCATCTCGCCTGGCTCTGCAGTCCATTCTGTAGTGATGGATAAATGTAGAAGTTTGAGACCAAGCAGCTGCTCTACAGAGTTCTGGAAGTAAGACTTCCTGAAGCAGTGCTGCAGAAGTCAACATCGCCTTTGTAGAATTAGCACAAAGAGATGCAGGTATTGGCTTGTGTGCAAGGTCACTGAAGTTCTGAATGACCTTGATAACCCACTTGGAAAGATGCTGAGCTGATACCTTGAGCCCCTTGTGCTGGACACTGTGACAAAGAGATTGGAAGACTGATGAAAACAGGCACATTGAATATACAAAGCAAGTGCTTACTGAACATATGGAGTGTAATGGCTATTCCGGAAGAGTAGAAGGATCGGGAGAGAAGGAAAACAATACAATATCTTGACCCAGATGGAGTCAGGAGATCACCTTAGGCAGAAAGGTGACATCTGGTTACAGCAGCAGCTCATTGCAGTGGTAGACAAGGAGAGGGTCATAACAGTGAAGGGCAGTCAATTCTCCCAAGCCACAAGCAGAAGTGATAGCCACTAGGAAAACAACCATCCACAGTAGCTAGTGGCTCAAATAGATGTTGTACCAACTGGGATAAAACCAATGAGAGTGACCAACAAATGGCAAAACCAAGGAGTAGAGGTTCTCTTAACAATTGGATTCGTAACAAGGGTCTGTGATAAAAGGCTTGACAGCTTTATCGAGGAGAAAGCAAAACTTATTCCTTCAGACAGTAGGAAGTGCAGAACTGTAGAAAAGGATATAGGAGAACCAGATTCAGACCTAGGAAACGCAAATTAGCAGAACTGCCTCCATTTGTAATGGTAACACTTCTTGGGAAGTCCTTACAAGAAGCTTGCAGAACTGCATTTAACCTAGGTGAGTTCAATGGGTAATTCTCCATACAGTCAACCAGAGGAGGAGATGAGCCGGGTGAAATACTTGGCTGTTGGAGTAAGGGAGAATGTCTGGCCATTGAGAAAGCTGGATGAGATAGTCACAGGACATGCTGAGGAGAGGTCCAAACTAGGACTGCCTGGGCCAAAACACATGGCATTGGGAAGAACGAGTTAATATAGGCAATCTGTCCATTTGAACGGAAAGGAATACTTTAGGGACCCTCCCCCCTTGCCTTCCCTGGAGCAGTATCACTTGCATGCCTTCTTGGTGGCCGATACAAACAGATTTAGGGAGCACCTCAGAGGGATGTTATCTGACAAAAGATCTGACTGGAGAGGGGCCATCCATGTTCAAGAGCTCTGCTGTGGCTCAAGGAGTCTAAAAGAACAATCCGGATCCTGATCCTGCTAGGTGGATAGTGACACAGTAAAGGTTGCTTGATATGCACTAGTTCCCAAGGAGAGTGACCAGCTCCAGAAGAGTGGTGGAGTGTGTCTCCCATTTGGTGCTTAATGTAGCAAACTGTGATCTGAAGTTACTTGGATGATGGTTCCCAATGATTAGCTTCTCAAAAGCATGAAGAGCTTTGAAGATAGCAAGGAATTCCAAGGCACTGATGTGAATGACCATCTTATGATGAGACCAGTGACCCCGAATCACTGCAGAACCACAGTGAGCACCCCACCCTGTGAGTGAGCCATTGGTAATCTCTGTTATGGTAGGCCACGGAGGAAAAAAAGGCACTCCAAAAAGAAGAGTGTGGTTTGATGTCCCCCACAGCAGTGATGCTTTCACCTGAAGAGGAATAACCAGTTGAAAGTAATGGTCTTCCCTCAGGTTGAAGTGGCAGAGGAACCAGTGCTGAAGCACATGGAAGCAAAGAAGGAGAGATATGTCACAGATGTGGTAGCTGCCATGAGACCCAATAGTCATTGAATCCTGAAGGCACAGCACTGAAATATCTGGAGACATCAAAAATGGTGTTGCATAAAACAAGAAACCTGTCAGGTTGGAGAAAAGCTCTCACCATAGTCAGATCCAGAGTTGCTCCTGTAAGGCCAGGGTCTGTATAGGTTCCAAAATAAACTCCTTTGGGTTTATATTGTATCCCAAACCACGTAAAACAAAGTAAGACGTATGTCCTGATATAGCCTCATCTTGCAGGACACCACCAGAAGCCAGTCGTCCATGTAAGGGTAGGCAATGCCTCCCTGGGTTCTCAGGTAAGAAATCAGGGACACAAAGCATTTTGTGAAGACTCTGGATGCTGTGGAGAGACCAAATGGGAGTATGACAGAGATTTTCCCCAACTGTGAAAAGAAGATAACTCTGGTTCTGCAGATAAATCACAATATGGAAATATGCATCCCATAGATTTATCAAGGTGAAGCACTTCCCTTTCCTGAGAAATGGAAGGGTAGACATAACCATGACCATGAACTTGTGTGGATAACTGTATTTGTTCATAGCTTGAAGATCCAAAATGAGACAAAGACCACTGTCCCATTTCAGAACTAGAAAATAACAAGAAAAGAAGCTCATTACCTTGCAATGAGATGGTGGTTACTTCATAGAGCCCTTGAACATCAAGGTGATTTCTTCCAAGAGGGCCAGATTTGGTAAGGTGGAATGGAAGATGTCAACTGGAGTACTTGAGAACTCTATGACACAGCCTAGATGGATGAGAGTAAGTACCCAGGCGTCTTAGTCACGTGGGGCACTATGTCAGCAAACTGTTTAACAACATCTGGAGCTGCTTCTAGAGTGAATTCATACACAGCTGTAGGAGGACAGGCAATGGAAGACAAAGGTGAATCTGGTGAGGAGGAATTGGATTCACAATCACCTGATGAAGAACCATAAGGAACCTTGAGCTGTTTGATGGAAGCATGGAAGGTTGGTACCAAAGGAGCTGGATGAGAAGACAGCTGAGATGGAAGAGCGTGAGGTGGTACAGAGACTACCAATTTGGTTTCAACAGAAGTTGTTGTGGTAGCTGCTGGTACCGAGGCTGTGACTGGAGGTGAAAGAGGTGGTCTTGAGTCCATAGTGGGAGTGTGAGGTGGTGGAGATGGAGGATGAGAAGTCCTGACTATACGCTGTAGTGGTCAGAGAAGTAAAGTGAAATATGGAGGAACTGGTGGCATAGGAGAATGCTGATGTGAAGACTGGGAACAAGTCTGAGGATCAGCCAAATAAACATGTGAAAACTAAGAGTGCAAACAGGATCAAGAACAGTACCAAGACACTGAACACCAAGGTGGTCCGTAGCAGACACTGCAAGCAAGGTACTGATTCCTACAGGATGGACAATAGGAGCAATATGTGTTGGGGATGACAGGAGTTTCAGCCCCACGGAAACGCAGCGGAAAAGCCAGAGTTCAGCGAGCCAATAGCAGCAGCCTTATTCCCCAGTAAGGATACTCACACACAGAGGAGTTTCTTCCAAAACAGGAAGCACTTTATCTTGCAGCAAAGTTCCATTATATACAAAACATAGGACAGACGGACAAAAGCTTGCACCAGGCACCAGGTTTGGTCAACAGACAAATACATACTGGCGTTGCTTTGTTATATACATATCTACAACCAATCAGGTAGAGGTTTGCACACCTCCCTCTACCATCTGCACACGACCCCAGTTTCTTATGCAACCTTGCAGTTACCCACAGCTGGGGCATGATGCAACAACTTTGCAGTGGGCTGATCATTCTCCCAGAGTTCCCTGTCTGGAATCCCTGACAATATGATCATGGGGGCTGTCTCCAAAGATGTTATCTTTGGCATCAAGGAATGACACTCAGGTGAAAGGAGAGTCCTCAGGCAGGCCACAGTCTCAATATGGAAGGTGAGAGAAGATATATGATCTTTCCCTGTAGGATGAGCGCTCTTGGCTGCATACATGTCAATTCCCTGGTTTCAACAGCAATGGCAGTAAAAGGTGTTGCAGACATTCATAGGACATGACTGTGATCAGTGGACCTAAGCACTCTGCCTCAACTTACATCACAGGAACGAAGGGTAGATTTCTGTATCAAAGGCTGAGTTGAAATGGCTACCTATGGAATTGTAGCCCAAAGTGTGAATTTCAGCACCAAAGTGAAAGTTGCAGCTTAAGTAGATCAGTATACTTTGACTTCTCCTCCTCCTCCTCCTCTTTTTGGTGTTTGTATATCAACGCTGAAGGATCACCACTAGAGCGTCGCTTACTTGTAGCCTTCTCCTTTTGAGGAGAGGCAATAGAAGAAGAATTCCTGGCCACTGTGACAGCAGTGGTCTGTGAGGCATCAGTCTCATCAACAGCCATTGGTACTGATACCAAGTGCTGTGTTGGTACCTACTGAGTTGATGCTGAGGTTGTTGGTACCGATGTAGAAACAAAAGAGACTGTAGATCTCTTGAAGGGACTTCTCCCAGCAATATGATTTGAGGAGAGAAGCCCAGTTCTTCAGAGTTTGGGAAGTGAATTCCTGGCAGATTTTCGGCTGCTGCTTGGTACTGTGCTCTTCCCCCAAACAACAGACAGTCGGAATGAGCATCGGAAAGAGAACCCTTGTGGCCAACAAGATGAGCAGAATTTGAAGAGAGAGGCAGAGACAGTAAGAGGAAGGGGAAAGAATGGGATAAAGGGAAGACTATCTTTTTAAAACAAGGGAAATAGAAAAAAGAATAAGAAATAACTGAAAGCAAAAGCAGAAGGCTACTCACTCCCAGAACACACTGACAGAAGCAAATCCTTTGGTGGATGGATAGAAACCAAGGAGACGGTAGCTTTGTGGGCTAGGTCATGTGCAATAACTGGGAGAAAGTGAGGTTCCCACCAAGCTACCCAGGTTTGGAACATTCCAATAGAATCTTTGCACAGGCACAAAGAACACATTGTGAGGCAGAGATAGTGCTGAAGAACAAAACGTTTGGGTGAACATAATTACAGAGTTCCACGTGATTTAAACTCTTGATAAGGAAGCATTCTGATCATACGGAATTCTACAGTGGTATCCACATGAGATCATGAGTGATGCATATGGAACTAGGATACATGTCTTTGGCTCCTTCCGCTCATGTTAGGAAACAAACGGCTGAATATAGCTAAGACTGCCAGCATTTTGGTTTTGTGTGAAAAAACAATACATTTGTTTTCATTCAAAATTCCCTTTTTAATTCTGGCAGATAAATAGATATTTGATTGCAACCAATTCAGCGTTTTGTGGAACACAAATAAGTGAGATACAGGCAATACATGCAATTTTGGGTCATCATTTTTGGTAAGTAAAAGGATGTTTTATCTCTGGGACATCTCATGACAGTAAAAATAGAGCACTAGTCTCCTATACTCTGTTCTGCAACGTTGTCACAGTAGTCTTCCAGTCCATCAGAACCTCTATTATTTACTTGCATTTGAAACTGCTTTACACAGGTAAGCAGTGGAGGAAGAAGGTACTGGTTCTTTTTATGGTCTAATTTGTTTCTGTAGAATACCAAACCACACAAGTTCGAGGAATCAAGTAGTGTGAGCATAAAAAAATTCACTTGTCTAAGATATTAACACAGAAAAATTTGCTTCAAGTATTACCATCAGAAAAGAATCTGTTCTGACACATTATTTTACTCCTTCACGTAAACATATGAACTCTCTTGAATGGTAAGATCAAAGATCCAACTAGTTTAGCATCTTGTTACTTCAAATGACCATCAGATGGAGCCCAGAAGCAAGCATGATGGCACAGTGTCAACTGCTGTTCCACTTGCCCATCAACTTGTACTAGGCAATATGCTGCTTCTGAATAGAGAATTTCCTGTTAGTTCCGCTCGTGTATTATCACTGGAAGCCTATTCTCTGTGAATTTACATACTTTCCTTTTATAAAGGCATCTAGAATAGTGGTCACTGCCACATTTTGTGGCACAGAGTCCTACAAATTAACTGTCCTACATGAAATATATACATTTTTTCCCCTCTGTCCTGAATCTACACCCAATAAATTTCATTGAGTGATCCCATATTTTAGTATGGAAGACAATTATTGTATTACTGTCTTAAATCATATTTTTTTTCCCTAACCAGAAAAATTTTGTATTAGTGTTTCTGTAAACCATCTTCACAGTGATAGATGCCCTCCCCTCTAAGTCTGGATTCCTATACCACTACAGTGAAGGAAGGCCTACCACAGAGCCAGTTTCTGAGTAGACGTGCATCTCAGGACTGCACAAGAAGATATTTTCAAAGCCTGAATAAACATAACTGTCACTGGAATATATTTTAGGCAAAAGAATAATAATACTGGGAGCCTCAATTACAATCGCTTTCTGATAATCTTTGGTATAACTGCCTACTTTGTAACTGCACAACAAATTTGTATCTTTGTGGAGCTATCCATTATCATAAAGATCAGATTTTATGTCAAGTGTACACATTCCGGTCTCTTGTTCTTTAACCAATTAATGATATGTAAGTGGATTTGCCTTCTCTTGAGTGCTCAAATTTTTGTCAAGAATCTGATGATGAACTGGATGCAAAGCTACTGAAAGTATTGCAATTTGTGTTGGAAGCTTCAGCAAAACTCAAATTTTGCTGGTAAGTATAATCTACATATACTGGGGTGCGCAGGTTTTTTCACAAACTAAAAATCTTGGCCAAGATCTCACAGTCTTTTAGTTACATAGTTACACTAGATCCCACACCTGCTCAACAAACTGTGCAACAGTACTACAGCTGTCAGCTCATATGCTGCACATGTGATGAGCTCCACACTCACCAAGTCCAAAACATAACAGGTCATAAGTATTTGCCATGCTTACATAACCTCTAAGAAAGTAGAAATGGATAACAACTTGATGCCAATGTCATACCTCAAGAAGATTTTGGCCTTCCTGTATTACTCTGAATGCAAAACCCAGATGTTATAAATTGAGGCAAGTTTTGTTCCAGTTCAAGCTAGGAAACAGCGTTTCAGTTATGGAGCTCTCTTAATTAGAATTAGAAATCTGGTCTGCTCACAATAACAGATGCCTTGGCTACATCCCATTTATATTACTGCAAAGTGCTGTATAGGTTACTAGTCTGTTTGCGGGCACAATTCAAAGTGCTGGCAAAGACCTCAAAAGCTATATATGACTTGGATCTAGGCTATTTGCAGGAGAATTCCAGAGTTCAGTGGTTCTTAGGCTGGGGTCCATGGACCCCAAGAGGGCATGATATCCTCACAGGTGTCCACAAAGCTTCAGAGGCTGTTCAGCCTATCTCCTACTTGCAACAGAGCATCTGCCTGCCAGGAACCAAGGCAAAGGCAGCTAGGCAGTCAGGCAGTCTGGATGGGCCTGTGCACTGCCTGTCATATGGCTGCTCCACTGCGGGGTGGAGGTGGGCAAGCAGCTGAACAATAGTGGAGCTGACAAATAGATAGCTAGCTTGGAGGAGAATGAAGTAGAAGAAAGGAGGGAAGAAAGTTTGTTGACATCAGTGCTGAACAAAGTTTCCAATGCTGAGCAAAGTTTGCTTGCAAGTATACCCACTATTTTTCTTTCCCTTGTTCCCTCTTGATGAAGAAGACAAAAAAAAAAAGGGGGTGGTAGTGGTGGAGGAAGCATTTTCTATTGGAATCTGAACTGTTCCCAGCTCGAAGGGGTGGGGGCAGAGAAAGAAGACAGAGAGAGAAAGGGGGGGGGGATGGCTGGCTAGGCTTGCAAGTTGCTGTTCGATCTCCTCCAACATAAGAGGCTTTATTGGGGGAAGGAGGACTTTTCTCCTGCTTCTTCTCTCCAATTTGCAGCTGGAGCAGAATAAACAGTAATGTGCAGGATCTGCCAGCCAGCGCCTTGGCTCCTGTCATGTGCTACTGCACTGTGGAGAGGAGGTGTGCTGAGCAGCTGAGCAACAGTAGACTGGCCATGTGACAGCAGCCAAGGCAAGGCTGTCTGGGCCTGCACATTGCTGTTCAATCCACTCCAGCCATAAACTGGCGAGAAGAAGCAGCAGCAAAGACTTCCCTCTCATTCCAATGCTTCTGAGAGGAGTACGGATTTACTTATTTCTCCCTTCTCACCCAATTTGAAGACCCTTCATGAGCAACTTTAAATAAATATTTGAGGCACATTAGGGTTTTAAATCTTAAGTCTGGGGCGTCTGTGGCAACAAAAGATGTTTAAAAGAGATCCTTGATAAAGAAAGGGTTAAGAACCACTGTACTATATCAATAATCAACTTACCCCGCTCGACCAGTACGGCCTACTCTGTGAACATACTCTTCAATATTGCGAGGGAAGTCAAAATTAAAAACATGAGTGATATCTTGTACATCAAGTCCACGAGAAGCCAGATCAGTTGCTATCAGAATACGAACTCTACCTAGAACAGGCACAAGGAGAAGTAAATTGATAAACCTGCATGCATCCAAGCTTAGTAAGAGTTTTCAACTTACTTGAACTTAACTATTTTAAGTATATGAAACATAAACCTGCATACACACAAAACATTGTTCAATCTGCAACAATATATATAAACATCCTTTATTTTGTTATTTAAGCGTACTGCTTGGAGCCTTCTAATAAGAACAGCTTAATCAAAATAACAGGCCTATTTTCTACAAGAAAACAGAAGTGGAGCAAATGCTAGACCAAGTGATGAAGGCTGGGGCCATGGCTAGCAGAGCAACAGAGGGTGATTTAATCCGATTGGCTGAGTAAGAAGAATTAGCCCAACCAGAGGGATGATAGCAGATAGTGTGTGTGTGTGTGTGTATGTATGTGTTCGTTCGTTCGTTCATTCATTCATTCATTCATCCAGCCAGGGAATGTGTTAGATTGTGTTAATTGATGAGTCCTTCAGTGAGATTCATAGAGAAAATGCCAGAGCATCCGGCAAACCGAAAAGGTGTTTTCTGGGAGTGCGTTAGCTTCTTAGAGGCCTAAGTGTGGGGCAGAGAAGTAAGCAAGCCACCACTGAAAAGGATCAGAGAATGGAACCCTGAGAGCGGAAACAGACATTTGCACTGAGAGAGCCAAAGGGATGTGTGTGAAAGCTCTGTTGAGAAAACACTGAGGGGTTTGAGGAAAATACACATACCTGTGAAAGTGCTTGTTTGAAATCTTCTGAATTCTCAGTACCTTTTCCCTTGTTAGTTCTTTTAATAAGGATTTTTATTCTATTTTTCTCTAAGAGCACCTCAATATAGTATTTTTTTTCCATTCTAAATTCAGTAAAATGCTACCATGCCTTATCCATTCCTGGTTGGAATAACCTTTAAGAAGCTTTGCCCTTTATCCACAAAGATTATTGATTTTAGGGAAAGCAGGGGTGTGAATAAGTGTGGGTAGGAAGCCAGGGTATGATAATAAATACAGTAGACTCTCTGCATTTGCAGGGGTTAGGGACACAGAACTCCCGTGAAAGTCAAAAAACTGTGAAAACCCCTCCCCGCATTCTCCTGCCTGCTGTTACAGGCATGTCTGCGTGGGTGGTGGGCAGGAAAGTGCAGGAGGGGAGATTTTTTCCCCTGCACCCAGGAGAGCACAGGCAAAAAGATCTTTCCTTCCCTGTGCTTTCTCGCCCCTCACTGACAGAACTGTGCAGGCAGTGGAAAAGGAGAGTGAAGGGGAGAAGGATCTTTCATTCTCTTTGCTCTCTCCCTCCCTGCCTGTACAATCACGCCTACAGCAGTGCAGGAGAGCGAGGGGGGGGGATCTTCCGTCCTCTTCACTCTGTTGCCTCCACTCACACGATCATGTGGGCAGTGGTACAGGAGAGCGAAAGATCTTTCATCCCTTTTACTCTCTCGCTCCCCACCCTGCCAGCAGGGTGTAGGAGAGCGAGTGGGAGAAAGATCTTTCATTCCCTTTATTCTCTTGCTCCCCGCCTGCTCAATCGTGCAGGCAGCAGTGCAGGAGAGCATGGAGGAGAAAGATCTTCCCTCCCCTTCATTCTCTTGCCCCTCTTGCAGGCATGAGGGGGGCAGGAGAGAGGAGAGATAAGCGGACACCGTGCATAATCAAACCCGCAAGATTCAAACCTGTGAACATGGGAGGAGAACTGTATTAAAAGGGGCGCTGCTCTCCAGTGAGGTATAAAGAAAGCAAGCCTGGTTTGTCTGTACCCTGGGCTAGCCCATGCAAGCATTTCTCAGTTTCACTCTACTTTCCACTTCCCCACAACACACCCTATCTGTGATGAAGCAGTGTCGTAGCAGTGACAGACCACATTCAACATACTACAGCAACAGCTCCTCATTATCACTGTTACACTGCTCAACACTTCATATAATTTAAAACATTATAATGTTTATCTCTAGCTGAGTAATATACCTTCTTCCTGAAAGATACAGTGATTAACTATTAATGAACAAGTTGTAACCGATTTTTGATCAATTCTACATTTACCTTTCTTGAAGTCCTCCAAGGCCTGTTCACGATCACACTGTTCTCTACTGCCATGTAAGGACTGAACTGCAATTCCCTGAAGACTGAAATCACTTGACAGATCATCAGCACTAATTCGAGAAGTTAAAAAACAAACAGACATAAAAAAGCATTGTTCTTACAGTGAAAAATACTTTGAGGCATTCAGATCAAAACTTGATCTTACTGATCTTTCCTCTTGTAAGCTTCAGAGAGCCTTTCTGCATTATAATGTTATGGTGCTATTATTCTACCTTCAACAACCTATGAAATCTCAGGGTTTGAGTTTGGGGAGGGGTACTTAGAATTCTCAGTCCTCAGTGGGGAGTTCAGAGGAAACACAGAGTTTGGGGAAACTTAGACAGACACCTCAATAAATAGAACAGAAACTAGTTGAAATCCTGTATCACACTGATGGAGCATTAAGTGTCTTCTAGGACAGTACTGCTCAGCCGATCTGATAAAGAAGACTGACAATATTTTTTTTCCTAATGTGCAAGTAACCAGTACCATATTTGTCCCTGTATTTGTTGGGAATGGTTTCATTCTGTTCTCAAAAGTTTAAGTTGACAAATAGTTTGCAGACTGCCATCAATCAACAGACCAGCTTACTAAAGGTAGCAGTGGCTGCTTCCTCTGTCCAGTTGCTTCTCAAAGTGTGCAAAGGAGCTAAGGGACTGGCAAGCAAAGCTCCATCTCCCTGGCCACTAATATGCTCCTGCAATACATCTGGACTCACTCCTGCTGCTCTTGACCCAAGGCTGAAAGAAGGGCAGCATCTGTCCTTAGCCTAAGTCTGCTCTTTTCCCTCTTAAAGCTCTAGAACAGCTAGAATGAGCCTGCACACATCTCAAAGTCAGTTATTGACCGGTTTATCTGCACCCAGCACTCCTCCAATTATTTTTCCATACTTGTATGGGAGCATTAAAAAAGCATGGAGCGCATATCTTCTTCCACAAAGGTCCACAGTTATGTGTTCAGGCATAAAACCCAGTTATAAGCATGTTACCAATAGGATGCCAGTTAAAGTCCCCATCTGCTCCCCCCCCCCATTTTTAGTGGCTAACTCCTCCTTTTGTCATGCCCTGCTTCCAGAACATGGATTCTGACTCAGTATCTGAAACAGGGGACATGCCAGGACCTGCTGTAGAAGAAGAGGTTACAGTGCTTGCTGCAGCAGAGTCCTGTCCCTTTAGATATAGAGGATAACTTCACAGTACCTACCTTTGCTGAGTGCAGACAACAAAGAGAAAGCCTATGCAGATCCCAGAGAATATATAAACGCCAACAGTTAATCAGGCAACAGCTGCATTAGGTTTCTGACCTATATAGCTGCTGCCCTTCCTCTCCATGAGTTGTCAGAGCTTATCTATCCTCTCTGTTTGCTGGATGCCCGCTGACTCTGTGCCTGACTCTGGATTACCCTGACTGACTTTAAACTTGCTGCCTTTCAATTCTGTTGGACTTTGTTTTGACCTTGTGCTTACTGAATGAATGTAATGAGCTGGGAGCTATTCAGCTGGGACTGAATTATCAGTTGTGCTGCTGGGACTGAGACAGGACACCTTTCCTCAGTCCTCACTGGGCTACAGAGGTTCTTGACCCAGAGAGCATTGTCAAAGGACTCTGGGACTGATAGGGAAAAGGAGGTGGAGAAATAAAGTTGTTCCTCCTTCCTTCTGCAAATGAATATCTGATTTCAACCTTCTGTCTATTCAGGAAGCTTAATTTCATTTCATGTATCTTAAATATTCATAATATGATAAAATCGCCAATTCATAATGTAACAACCTTATAGGAAAACATTCACATTTTTTCCCCCAAAACAAAACAAACAAACAAACAAAAAACCATTCAAGATGACACTCACAAAAATATGCTTAGGAAGCAAAAGAACAGGTTGCTTACCTGTAACTGTGGTTTTTCGAATGGTCATCTGTGCCATCACACAATGGGAATTTTTTCGCATGCACAGTTACATTTTGGAACGTTCCAGAGCTGAGCAGCCTGGTGGGAACCCCTCCCCCACTCGGTACTGAGCATGCTCAGTCTCACCAAGCCAACGGTCTTGCCTCAGTTTCGAAGTCCGCCGAGGAAAGGACCTGAAAGAGGGGAGGCTGGGCAGGTGCGTGTGAGGGCAGAGATGATCACTCAAAAGAACCACAGCTACAGGTAAGCAACCTGTTCTTCTTGTGGTCTCTGTACCTCACACAATGAGAAGTAGCTTACCGTTGGACGGTAGGTCAGGTCCTAGATGATAGAGGACAGCACTGCATGACCAAAGGGGCATCATGTCGGGCTGTGCAATCAAGGGAGTAGTGGCAGACGAATGTCAAAGGTCGCGAACACGTAGCCACCCAACAAAGTTCCTGCAGGTCAACTCCTTTGAGGAGAGCTGCTGAAGAGGCCACGACCCTGGTAGAGTGGGTATGAAGCGAAGACGAAGGTGGTTGCCTGGCGAGTTCATAGGCAAAACGAATCGTCTGAACAACCCACTTAGAAAAACGTTGAGTGGAGACTTTATGACCTTTCCGACGTCCACCGCAGCAAACAAAAATACGTGAAGTGAGACGGAAAGTCGAAGTTCGTTATAAATAGAAAGCTAGCACCTGTCGCACGTCAAGTGAGTGGAGAGTGTCACCAGGAGGGTTGGGGATGCTGGGAGCTATGCAAAACTGCGATAGCGCTTCCCTCCCGACCACTGAGCTCTGGCTTAAAGGCTGTACCAGAATCAAGTGTACAAAAACCCCAAATATAGCAGAGGTTGGTCGCACAGCTATGGAAATGTGCCCAGCAGAGCATACTTTAGCAGCAATGCATTGTAGCCAGGAAAAACTCACCCACGCCACTTGTTATCTTCCATCAAGGAAGCAATTTATTCTTGAGTTACAATATATACATATTTACAAGAATGTCCAGAAGGCGTTCCCGCATTCCTCAGCTTGCTCTTTCTGGCAGAGCCTCTGGCATACATGTTCAGACACCATGTGCACTCTTGGTTGTGATTCAGCTACATTTATATAGACACATAGCTGATGCAATCCTGGCCTACCTTTGTATTCTCCCCATATCTGATGCAACTTTCTCCCTTGATTGTCCATCAACATGACTCAGCATGACTCTACTAGAGTCACATGGCTTTTCACAGGTGTACTTGACAATTTACATCACAAAATATTTTATTTGGTCTACAGGTTTTGCCCAACCTTTCCTGACAGAGAGAACGCTCAAGAGACAAAGATGGCTCAGGATAGAAAGTTGGCAGAATGATATCCTGGTTCAAGTGCAACCCAGAGATGACTTTAGGGAGGAAGAAAAGGTCCGGGTGTAGGACCACTTTGTCCCTATGAAACACCAGAAAAGGTTCATCTGAGTGTAGCACAGACAGTTCCCCCGCCTTTCTAGCTGATGTAACGGCAACCAAGAAAGCTGTCTTCAGAGTAAGGAGACTAATGTCAGACATGGCCACAGGCTCAAACGGATGGCGCATGAGTTGGGAAAGGACGAGAGACAGTGACCATGGAAGAAGAGGTGGGGAGACAAGAGGAAATGGAGTACTGTCAATAAGGAGGCAGAAAAAGGAGCCTCATCATGGGCATCTGCGAACGCAGTGAACTTGCGCCACTTGTATTTGTATGATCCATGAGCGGATTCCTTTCTAGAGACTGTGAGAACTGCCAGGATGGCAGGAGAGTCTAGAAGGTTATCCTCCAAGCAGGCAAGTGGCGGCGAGGGAGGTCTGGATGAAGCACGCGACCGTCCAACTGTGAGAAGAGATCGGGCGTGCATGGGAATAGCATCCAGCGGCCCCAGGAGATGGTAAGAAGGCACCCGAACTAATGTTGTCTTGGCCAGTAAGGGGCTCTGAGGACAGCGTCTGCCCCGTCCGCAGCAATCTTGGCCACCACTCGGGACAGGAGAGGAAATGGGGGGGGGTGTAAAGGAATCCTTTATTCCAGGGAAACTGGAATGCGTCTCCGAGAGAGTGGCATTCTGCACCATCTCAGGAGCAATAGCGGATGCACTTCCCGTTCTGGTAAGTGGCAAAGAAGTTGGCAGATAGGGTACCCCATCGGGACACTATCCAGTGAAAGGCAGTGTTGGAGAGGGTCCACTTGTGATGGCAAGCTGTGTCTCTGCTCAGTGTGTCTGCAGTAGTGTTGTATCGTCCTGCTAAATGGACTACAATGGGATGGATCCGCAGCAGGACACACCACTCCCATATCTGTAACATGAGATGGAGCAGGAATGAGTGGGTGCCTCCTTGGCGGTTGACATAGCAGACAGCCGTCGTACTGGTGTACAGAACTTGGACAGTCCGTCTTACGAGGAGTTTCCGGAAGGCCCGGAGGGTTTTGAAGATCGCCAGAAGCTCCAACACGTTGATATGCATCTGTTTCTCCAGTCCAGTCCAGTGGTCCTGGATGGAGAGATGATTGTAGTAGCCTTTCTAGCCGAGGAGGAATGCGTCGGTGGTGATAGTGAGGGACGGATGGGGCTCAGTAAAGGGCATTCCGGACAGTAGACGGTGCAGAAACAGCCACCAACAGAGAAAATCCTTGACAGAACGTGGGATCCGAAGCATATGATGCTGGTTGTCGAGGAGAAGCTCGAAGTGCCTGAGGAACCAGTGTCGGAGAGGGTGGGCATGGAGATGAGACAGGTAAGTGTCCGTGGTCGTAGCCGCCATGTAGCTGAGGAGCTGTTGAATTTGATGAGTGGAAACGGAAGAAATGAGCAGAATAGCGGCTATAGCCTGGCGCAGTTTCATTGGAAGGAACGCCATGGCGGAGGTACAACCCAAAGTGGCTCCGGTGAAATGGAGGGTACATGTAAGTTCCAAGAGAGATTTCTTAGGATTCACCCTGAGACTGAGATGGGAAAGCAGAGAAAGAGTAAGATGGATGACTGTCAAGGTCAGAGATCCGGGCGGAGAGCCAGCCTGGAGAAGGGAGTGGGAGAGATAGCAGAGTCCCGCTGGGAGGAGCCAAAGCAAGGAATTATTCATAGGCAGTCCATTTACCTAAGCCTGAATGACAAGCGAAAGCCATAGCCAGAGTCCAAAATCCAGGGGTCAGAAGCCAAGAGATCAATCCAAGATATCAGGAGCCGGGTGCTGGAAGCAAGGAACAGGCAAGGGGAGGGCTTGTACAAAATTTGCCACAAGCAAAGGAAAGCTTCCAAGCAGGCAGTTATATAGTCCAAGGCACAGATGTGGCCAGTCACCGCTTCTTGAACTTAATCAAGGAAACCTCCCTTTGCTCAGCTCTCTTGAGTCTCCGCCTTGTTTGTGGGCTGACTGAAGCAGGCTCCAAGGCATCCTCAGGATCACAGCTGGATCCCTGTTGCTCTAAAGGAACAGGCAGAGGAACGTCCAAGCCTGCTTGGTCTACGGCAGCAGGGGGAGCTCTTGAGCTGCAGGACTCATCTCCAGCCAGAGCAACAGGGACCAACAGCTGCTGCTCGTCATCAGCAGCTTTGACTGGGGCTTCAGTTATCACAATGTCCTCGCGTAACTTTTGCCTGCAAGGCGCCACCAATAACCGATTGTCCAAATAGGGATACACCATGATATGATTTGTATGGAGGTAAGACATCACAGGGTTCAAGCACTTGGTGAAGACCCAGGGGGCGGTGGACAGGCTGAAATGAAGAACCTTGTACTGGTAACACACATCACTGACCGTAAACCGGAGGTACCTCCTGTGCTGGGGGCGAATGCCGATATGGAAGTAGGTGTCTTGCAGATCAGTGGACACGAACCAGTTCCAAAGCTTGAGAAGAGGAAGGATAGGTGACAGGGTGACCATCTTGAACTTCCGGGAGAAGATGAAGGCATTGACTACCTGGAGGTCCAGAATGAGTCGGAGAGTGCCGTCTGCCTTCAGTAAGGTGAAGTACCGGGAGAAGAAGCTGCTGGATCTGGCCGAAGACGGTAGCCTTTCTATGGCCCCTTTGAACAGTAGCATATCGATCTCCTCGAGAAGAGCGGAGCTGGAAGACGTGGAGTAGAAGACTCCCAGAGGAAAAATATTTAGAAACTCAATGGCATAACCAAGATGGACAGTGGTTAGTACCCAGGTGTCCGAAGTGATGCTGTGCCAAGTGTTGAAGTAGTGAGCCAGTCCTGGGGCCTTGGACAGATGGTCTGGAAGATGGAAGAATGATAGAGGTGGTGACCTGCAAGGGCAGTCAAAAGTGAGACTTCATAGCATATGAAGACTTTTTGGAGAAAGGTGGTGTCTGAAGGAATGGCAAGATGAAGAGTCCGGCAAAGAAGACTGTTGGGAAGACTGCCATGGAGACTGTGACTAATAGGAGTAGGAAGAGTGCCTCCACAAAGAGCGGAACAAAGAAGGCCTCCTAGTCTGAGTTGATGAACGGAAACCCATCTCCTTTGCCGTTAGGCGAGCTTTCATAAGGTGTCCATGGTATCATTCATGGTGGCACGGAAAAGGCCCTGACCATTGAAGGGAAGACCCTCTATCCTGTTCCAATTACCCTCAGTCAGGCCAGCACATCAAAGCCAGGTAAAATGGCGAAGGGCGATCGCACCCACCATCACCTGCGCTGCACTCTCAATGACATGTCGAGAAGCCTGACTCTGTTGGTTCATGAACGCGACAGACTTGCTGTAGAACTGGATAGCAGTAGCCCAGTGGTCATCTGGCAGATGGGAGATCAAGGGAAAGAATCTGTCCCGAATGATTCTCTGATATGCCACCAGGCAGGCCTGGGTGTTAAGACACCCTGGCGATCAAAGAAAAGGCTGAGTAAAACTGGCGGCCAAAAATATCAAGGCAACGACCCTCACAATCAGGGGGAATCGTATGAGCCCTCTTACCACCTTTTGTTTGGGAGAACTCAACAATGATGAAATTTGGAATGGTATGATTGAAGAGAAAGTCCACATCCTTATGTTGAGTCCTGTACAGATGTTCCAATCAATGAGGGATCGGCTGGAAGGAGGCTGGTTGAGAACATGGATGCTTGAGGACTTCTTGCAAGGCTGGCAGAAACAGAATCAGCACTGTTGTAGCAGGACGCGCATCAACATAGTGAAAGACCAGGTCCTGGACCACTGGGGCAGGGCCAGAGATGTCGAGGCCCAGGGCATTGGCCATCCTAACTAGGATGTCAGAGAACTGTTTGACATCCTCAGGCACAGAATCCGGAGTCAGTTCCCCAAACGCAAGCGGGGGAGAGGTGTGAGAGGAGCAGAATCATTAGAATCCTCATTGGAATCATAAGACCTAGACGACGGAGAAGACGGAGGCAGCCGAGACTGTTGAGCCTGATCCGCCAAAAAGGTGTCCGGTACGGAAGATGGCGCATGTACCGAAGTTGGTACCCAGGCCGGAGCAGATGAAATCGGTAGGATGGCAGAAATTGGCACGACAAGGGACTGAGTCAAAAGAGGAGCCAAAGAGGTGGACGGAGAAAGAGATGTTGACTGGTCGTCCGGTGGAGGCTGAGACACCATAGCAGTTACCCGAGGTAGAGGCGAAACGGCCTGGTAATGGGATCGATCATGGGACCCAGAGAGGGGATGAGATGGAAAACGTTGGTAGTATGCAGACCAAGATTGAGAACAGGATTGAGAAGGGCAGTACCGAGATGAATGGTGGTAGCGCAATCTTGAGGGAGAGCGCGATTGAGACCAAGAGCGGCAAGGTTGATATGGAGACTACTGGCAAACACTGGGATGGTATTTGTCATGATAAGCTGGCAAATAGGAGTAGTAAGAGCCAAGCTGCTCTCTCCATAGATACTCATGACTGTAGCGGGCTATATAAGATTCTGATGAAAAGGGTGAGTCCACTCTGGTTGATGGGACATCATGAGCACTATGGGACCCTTGGTCATGATGGTGAGGTGATCTACCTTGATCAACATGTCCCAGAGAGCGAGCCATGCTCGACCGAAGTCAGTCCCAGGAAGGAGCCTGAGGAGCGCCCAATACAGGCTGACGGTCCAGCTTAGGACGGCCAGAGTCACAGTCGCAGGAAGGGGATTTTGGGAAGGCCCTTCTCCAGGCTGGTCCATGGTTGTGGGAGGAGAAACAGTTGGGGTAGGCCGACAGTCTGGATCCAAAGCGAGGTCCATTGTTACTGGGACAGACAGTACCGGGAACTGGAGTGGATCATGCACCAGTGAGAGGGTGGGAGCCTCCACCTCTTCCAAGGTGATAGACTGAGGTTGTGTTGGCAGAGGTGTTGGTAAAGGCCCGAGAGAGGTCAGTTGAACAGCTGATGGACGGGCAGCGGGTGAAGGAGAATGGTGTTTCTCTTTCTTCTTTTTCTTCTTAGGAGCAACAGAAGAGTGATGCAACGAGACCCGTTTACGCTCTACCAAAGGAGGCAAAGTGCGAGGCTGTTGGGCCGAAGCTGGCTGTGAGTTGGAAGAAGCATCTCCAGAAGTAGAAGATGGAGGAACCACTGGCATCCTTAAAAGCTTCAGAATCCTCAGAAGAGAGGAGATAGGTAGCAGAGTCGATGGAGTCGATAACGATACTGAGGACATCGGTACTGACGATGAGGTCAATATCGACATAGTCAGAAAAGATGATTTTGACACCGAGGGACCTCGTGATCGTCAGGTTGACACCTAAGCCGTAAAAAAAGCCATGTTAGAAGCCACCTGGTCCTTCAAGTGAAGAGCCTGCTCCCAGGAACAGGACTTTAGACAGGAAGGCCTATTCTTCAGGGTTTGCAAGGTGAAATCCTCGCAAATAGAGCAGGCCCGAACGTTATGGCCCTCTCCTAGGCAGAACAGGCACTTAGAGTGGGCATTGGAAAGCAAAACCTTGCGGTCGCAAGTAACACACAATTTGAAGAGGAAGACATAAGAAGGAGAAGGGGTCCTTACAGTTTTCCTGGAAGGAGAAGAAAAAATCTAGCGAAAAGTCTGAAGAAGAGAACTAATCAGCAGAGAAAACCTTCCAAACTGCTAACTGATCGGCAGACGAAAAGAAACTGAGGGAAGCCTGTTGGCTTGGTGGAACTGAGCATGCTCAGTACCGAGTGGGGGAGGGGTTCCTGCCAAGCTGCTCAGCTCTGGAACTTTCTGAAACGCTACTGTGCATGCTCAAAGACTGTCAAGGTCAGAGACCCGGGCGGTAAGCCAGCCCGGAGAATGGAGAGGGAGAGATAGCAGAGTCCCGCCAGGAGGAGTCAAAGCAAGCAATTATTCATAGGCAGTCCATTTACCTAAGCCTGAACGACAAGCGAAAACCATAGTCAGAGTCCAAAATCCAAGGGTCAGGAGCCAAGAGATCAATCCAAGATATCAGGAGCCGGGTGCTGGAAGCAAGGAACAGGCAAGGGGAGGGCTTGTACAAAGTTTGCCACAAGCAAAGGAAAGCTTCCAAGCAGGCAGTTACATAGCCCAGACACAGGTGTGGCCGGTCACCACTTCTTGAACTTAATCAAAGAAGCCTCCCTTTGCTCAGCTCTCTTGAGTCTTCCCCTTGTTTGTGGGCTGACTGAAGCAGGCTCCATGGCATCCTCGGGATCACAGCTGGATCCCTGTTGCTCTAAAGGAGCAGGTAGAGGAACGTCCGAGCCTGCTTGGTCCATGGCAGCAAGGGGAGCTCTTGAGCTGCAGGACTCATCTCCAGCCAGAGGAACAGGGACCAACAGCTGCTGCTCGTCATCAGCAGCTCTGACAGGGGCTTCAGTTATCACAAAGATTCCCATTGTGTGAGGCACAGAGACCATGAAGAAGAAGCGAATAACGCTATTCTTTTAAGAGAGAGAACTGACGCAGAGATGAAGCCATGCCATGGCATGTGAGAAAGAGAACACAATTCAAATTTCAGCAGCTAACTAGAAAAGAGAATCTAGGCCAGAATCCTGCTGATGCACACTATATGCATAATAGTCCATTATATAAGACGTTGCATGTTCTCTGGGCTCACACAGGGAGGAGTTGGTGGTGGTACGGTGGCAAGATGAAAAAGCTATCAACTCTGGGAGAGGAAAAACACCAAAGTTTAAGTGTACCTATGCATGCACACTGGATCCCACCAGATATCCCTGTGAGAGTGGTGGGAGAGAAAGAAGGTTGACCCAGAAGATCTCAAATATGGGCAGGTTAGAATGGGAAAATACCATCTCTCAAATAACCGTACCTGCATAGGGCTTTATAGGGCACAACCAGCACTTTGAATTCTGCCTAGATACAGGCAGGCTGCCAGTGGATGAGTTGCAATAAATGAACTGTGTACTCTCTACAATCAGCCCCAGTTAGAAATCTGGCCACAGTTCTTTGTATCAGTTTGGATTACTGAAAAGTAATTCAAAGGTGATATAATTAAGGCATATGCCACCATGGCTAAATCTGACATCTCAAGGAATGAACACAGTGCATATCAATGGTGCATAAACCTTAACTGTGTAAATACACTCCTGGTCACAACCAAAACATGAGTTTCCAGGCTCAGGGTTGAATCCAGGAGTACAGCCACCCTGTGAACCTGTGTTTTCAGGGAGGAGTGTAACCACAGCCAACATCAGCTGAACCCCTTTTCTGGGTCTGCCTTTTGACTCACCGGGAGAACCTTTGTCCTGTATGGATTTAAGTTTAAATTTGTTTACTCTCATCTAGTCCATTACTGATGGCAGGCACTGTTCAGGACCCAAGAACTTCCTTGCATTGTGGTGCTAAAGAATAACTGAGTGTCATTCACATACTGATGGCGCTGAATCCTCAAACTTCAGTAGCTTCATCATGTACATGTTAAGTAGCAAAGGGATCAGAATTGAGCGCTGAAGGACCCCACAGGCCAATGGCCAAAGCATCAAACAGGAGCCCCCCAGCACCACTTTCTGGTTTTGCCATTTCAGAATCAATGAAGCCCCTGGAAAACAATGCTTTCAAGTCCCATCCCAGCAAGGCATTCCAGAAAGATATCATGACTGAAGGAACTGAAAACTGCTAAGATGGGGGGGGGGGCAGATGGGGACGTTAACTGGCATCCTAAAGTCAGGATCTGGAGATAACATTTGCCTATTGACTTGTGTCTTACAGTAACCTGAGAGCATACTGCCTCGATACCACTTAAGATGAAAACTGATTCAAAGACATGAGGTACAGCAGAGATCAAATGATGCTCTACACCTGTTTCTTCAGATGAAAATGATTTAGAACATGCAACTAAATTAAAAAAATACAAAATTGAACTCATATTTTTTAAAAAAAGAATCTAAATTTAAATCAACACCACATTTTGGCTGAAGAGATGTCATAGCTGAATTGGAGAGGAATGCTCTGCATATAGAAACTCCCAAGGTTGATCCACGTAATCTCTACTTAGCCATCATGAAAAAAGACTGCCACTGGCGACAGAGTAAGCAGCATGGGGGAAGAAATGGTCAATGGCCTGACTCATTAGAAGACAAGGTTCATAGGTTCAAATCATATTTGTCAACAGTGAAGCATAAGCAGAATCAAATATTTGTGTTAGGTATTTTCTACATACGTAAGTTTCTTGCCCACAAAAATGATGACCTTGTCTTCAGACTTCATACTATCAATGAAATAATGTGTGAAAGTTCTTTTTTCTTCTTCTGGAATAACAACCACCTTCTGCTCAACTGTATTTACTGCCTATAAAACCAAGTTTAACAAACAGATTTAAAAATCTGAATGGAAGTTAACATATTTTATTATCAAACACTGTCAAAGCATCATTTTACAATTGTACACACTGATTTAAGAGTGCCTCAGTTCAGTAATTTGATCAATACAGAGTAATAGGTTCTGGGCCAAGGAGGAAGGATGAGATGTGTGAAAGACAAGGAAAAACCCCTTAGATGTTTCTGGACTGTGAGGGCATAGTGAAAAATCAACCATATGTTCCTAAAATGAACTGTACACACTCCAAAATATCATCTTTCACTCCTCCCAGTCTAAAGACTGATTATTCAGTTGGTGTTCACACACAATTTTCAGCAAGTACACCTATATGTTATGGTCTTGCACAGGGATTAAGACTTTCCAGGGGCCACAGAGGTTAGCCTAGTGAGTACAAGGTACTACATAGCTATGTTATAATGTACTGGGTGAAATTATCATCCTAATTGGACCATCTTGATATTTCTTTGTTCCATCCTATTTTAATAATTCTTTGTTTCAAAAAAGCTTCTCAGCAATTTGAAACTGAAAAGCATGAAGACACCTGCTTCATGAATACATCCCAAAAAACAACTGGCAGATGGAGAAAAGGTAAGCCTATGAGATAAATTTTTAACACAACTTCAAAGTCAACTACAAGGCGACTTTACATCTTGTTCAAACATTGTTCAGAGGGAAGATGTGGAGTAGGGCTTCCTTGCTGTAGCATCCGATTTCTTTCCTTCCTAATCTAGTAGAATGCAACTGGCTGGCTGGCCTGGACTGCACTGCCTCCATGATCACTGAGTGTGCTCAGGTAACATGCCTGTTTCCATCCAACATCAGGTAAAGATTTTCAATCCTCTGGGGGTGGGGGCCGAAGATAAATTTCGTACATGACTGCTTACCCAGTTCAGGAAGCAATGGTAGAAGAGGAATGGCAGTGAGTAGAAAAGACCAAGATTTCACCCTTCTGAAAACCAGGTTGAACAATGATAGTTCTGGGTTTTGCACTCTAATTCAAAAGCTTTTATCATTTGTATGAATTGATTTACGTATGGTATCACATGGTGAAAGTGGGTTTGGTTTCAACACTGGAGTAAGGAGACAAAGTAAAGGCCTACAGAGTGGAAGAGAAAGATTATGAGTCACATTTATTGGAAGAATTTGACTCTAACTCTACAACTGGAACCAAAAGGTCTGCTACAATATCAGTAACAGATTCTTGCTTTTTGGGTACTGTGATTAAGTGTATTACTACGAAGGCTTGCTGGGAGATGAGACTGTGGAGGAAGGGAAGTATGTTGCTTTTCAGAAACAGATGACTTTGGTGTAAGTGTGGAGTTAGAGCGTCAGTCCTGTAACTTGGGCTGGAGAAGAATGAAGTTCCTGTGAAAGTGAAGGATGAGTTAAATACTGTTGAGATAAGGAGTCTCAAAATCATGACTGATGGAGTTCTACAACACTCAAAATACGTCTTCAGTGAAAAGTGGCAGGAATAATAATAATGTATGTTTCAATTCATCACAATACCAAGAAGAAACACAGTCTGACCTATAGTAAGGATATGAGCACTAATTCCATCCTAGAGAGGGTTGTCTGCTTCATCTGTATTTGTGAGATTCATACACCACTGGAAATCTGGGGAATTCTGGCTCCCTCCAAGTCTCCCATCTCACAGAGCAAAAAGGCAAAATTACCTGGATGCTTTGTAACTGAATAGATCAAAGTCTGGGGAACCTTTGATGAGATGCTGGAGGCAGTGAATGTTGTGTTCGGAGAAGGGAGCCAGAATTGTGTGAACGATGGTGACTTGGTGCTAGAAAAAGACAGCATTAAGAATAGCCCCAAGTATAAACAGAGGGTATCTCCACAATCTCCCTTTCAGAATACGATGCCATTCCCTGTACACTTTCATGGTTGGTACTGTATACCAGGAGTTCCTCCTTACTCTTATCCAAGACAAGAATAAGCAATCTCATAAGTGGTTTATCAATGACTGAAGTAGACTCAGTGGCCCATACTGTGTGCGTAGCACTGCTTGAAATCATAGAAGGAAGGAAAGGCACAATCAGCTCTATGATGTCCACTGTTTTCATGGCTTGATGCTAATCAAGCTGAGAGTCTTGCTTGAAGCCAAGCTCAGTACTGTGAATACCGTCTTTAGTTTCTTTCCTGTGTCCATTTGAGTGTCTCTAGTCTTCTTCCTCTTCTTAGCTTTTTCCCTCTTAGCTGGTGCATCCATTGTTTTTAGAGTAGGAGGTGCTAATGATTTCAAGAAGGGATTGTCTGATTTTGGGGTCAATTCAGAGGTGTTTTTGCCTGAGGGCCTGGTCTAATCCTGATGGCTCTGGATCTGATTCCAATGAAAGGGATCACTCAGTAATCAGCTGTTCCATCAATCACGGTGGCCATAAGCAAACTGTAGTTGAAACCAAGTAAAGTGGCTTGTTTCAAGCAGCAAGCTGAGCTATTTTGATGGTGGCTTCCCAAAGAAGAGCTTTCAGGTATGAGGCTCAGTTCCAAAGAGCTTGCTGGGAGAAGATGCAACAGTGTGAGCACACGCTCCCAATATAAATTTCCCTGAAATACAGCAGACACTTAGAATAGCTGTCACTTTGGGGACCGTCTTATGATTCTTCAATACTCTAAGCCTAAGAATAAGACAAGAAAAAACTCTTTTAACAATGACAGAGGTTTAAGCAGAAAATTAACAGAAGACCACCAAAAAAAAGAGAGAGAGAGAGAGAGAGAGAGAGAGAGAGAGAGAGAAACACAAAAATACAGCAAAAGAAACAAAGGAAGGAAAAAAAATGTTTACCTCACACTCTTTGGGGAGTTCCGGCATATGAAAGACAACTGAGGAGATCTGAGTGGAAACCACACAAAGCATGCACATTCAGGAAGGGGTGGGGTTACAGACAAGACTGCTTAGCTTTAGAAGTTTTTGAAAATAGGCTGTGTTGGAGTTGAATGACCCATATGTGAGAATCAGAGACTACAAAGAAGTATCATATATTTCAAGATGTTCATTTTGCACAGTCTTTCCAAACTGGGACTGTTATGTGCCATTAAGCTGGCTTTGACTCATGGCAACCCTATGAATCAAAGGCCTCCAAGCACTCTGGTTATCCATGGCTCTGCTCAAATTTCATACACTCAGGATAATGGCTTTCTTTACTGAATCAATCCATTTGAAATGCAGTCTTCTTTTTTCTCCCTAGAACTTTCCTTTTTATTATTATCATCTTTTCCAATGGTTTGTGTTGTTTCATGATATGCCAAAAATATGATAGTCTCAGTTTAGTCATTTTGGAATCTAGTGAGAGTTCACACTTGATTTGCTCTTGGACACATTTGTCTTTTTGGCAGGCTATGGTATCTGCAGAACTCTCCTCTAGCATCACATTTCAAATGAGTTACTGTTCTTTTTGGCTTTCTTCACTGTCCTACTTTCAAAACCATATAAAGAAATCAGAAATACTACGACCTTGACGATCCACATTTTGGTATTCAATAATATATTTTATACTTAAGATCTCTAACAGACTGGTGAAAGTCAGCAGTCCTGTTGGTATAGAAGACCAGGCACCTGTCTGACATCAAGACAGTGCAGGGTCTGGTTCAAGTTACTGGAAGGGTTCTGCAGGAATGCAGGTAACACAACACCCTGTTTCAAATGAAAGGCCGATACCACTTTTGGAAGGAAAGAAATATAATTCCCCTGCTTGTCTGGCCAACATAATGGCTACAGGGAAGGCCATTTTCCATTTCAACAAGTGAATATCACATGTTGCTATTGGTTTCTTAGATAGCTATTAGCTTCTTCTTAGATAGGAGAGGCAAAACTAACTTTAGGCTCCAGTGAGCTGTGATGCCTAGTAAGTAGATGCTGGTTACTGTTGCCCTTCATTTCACCAGTGAGAGCTGAAAGCAGGAAGGGTTGCCAATTAGTTGAGATCTATTAGAAATTGCAGCCAGATAGCATTTAATGGATGGGAGGGATAGCTGTTTGTCAGATAATGACATCAAAAAGTTCAGCACATTATGGCTTTGCCCCTGGTCTGGAGAAACCCCTCTACATGACAAAAAGGATAAGAATTTAGTCCATTTGTAATCATAGGGTCATTAAGATGAAAGTCTAAGCGCAGCTGCCAGGATTTGATGAACTGGAGCCAAGAGGGAATCTAGAAGTGTATCCTCTAAGCGGTCAGTTTAAGGATGTCCAGACTGGGATGCCACACTCAACCATGTGGAAAGTCAGGTCTGGTCTGGTCAGAAATCTGAGGTAAATTCCACAAGACAGGTGGAAGAGAGGAGCAAACCATGGTTGTCTGGGCCACCACAGGTGTGTGTGTGTGTGTGTGTGTGTCAGAATGCACATTGTTTTGTCTCTCTGAACACTGGAAACCACTCTGGTGATGAGAAAAACAGAGGAAAAGCATATACAACAGGGACTTTCTAGTGAAACAGGAAGGCATCGCTGAGAGACCGCTTCCCCTGCCATGTTCTGAAACAGTGGTACTGAGCATTTTGCACTAAGGCAAAGAGATCTACCTGTGTACTGTGCCAATCTCTGAAGACAGCATAGAGGACGTAGGGATGAAGCTTCCATTTGTGTCAGGAGGTCAGAGCAAGGCTGTCAGCATCTGCTAGAGTACTTTCCACTCCCAATAGATGAACTGCTGAGAGAGAAATGTCCTTATAGATACACCACTTCCAGGTGCACACTGTTAAGGTTCAGCAGGGTAATCGATGTTATTCTTCCTTGTTTGTGCACCACTATTGTGTTTCTGAATACCACCTGAATAATCTTGCCGTGTAGACGAACTTTGAATGCTTGAAGGGCCTTCTCTACTACCAACATCTCCAATGCATTGATGCGGAAGCTGCTCTCTAGTTTTGTCTAGCACCCTTTGATTCTCCATCCTTCCATGGAGGCATCTATTGTCAGTGATGTCATTGGCTGAGAAGGGAGGAACGGTATATCAGCTTAAACACTGTCAGTGTGGAGCCATTTCAGGGATCAGTGGACAGACCTCAGTATGATGAGATGCATACAAGGTGAGCCGGTGAGGGTGTCAAAGCAGGGTAGGAACCAGGCCTTCAGTGAGCACATTTGAAGCCATGTGTATGGCATCACCTCCATTGTTGAGGCCATGAAACTGAGGAGGATTTGACTATTCTTGGTGCTCACCTATCTGGAACGTAGACATTAAAGGACAACCATAATTAGAATTCAAAGCCTCTCTTTGGGAAGGTAGGCAGCTGCCTAGCAAGAGTTGAAAACTGCTCCTACAAATTTGATGATATGGGTTGGTTGGAGATGGAAGCTTTCATGGTTTACAATCAGGCCTCGACTGTTGAAGAGACAAAGTGTCAGGCCAATACTGATGAGAAGATGGGTCTTACATTGCAAAAGAACGAGCCAATCATCAATGTAGGGAAAGGATGACATCCTGCTGTCTCAGTCATGCTGCAACCACCACCACACATTTGGTAAAGACACATGGGACAGTAGACAGTCCAAAATGAAAGACAAAGAGGAGAAAGTCCTTTCTCCCTATGGCAAAACAAAGCTAATGCCAATGCCACAGTTGGAATCCAATCTAGAAGTAGACATCGTTCATGTTCAACATTGTAAACCAGTCTCCTCCTTGCAACAGAGGCATGATAGTACCAATAGTAACCATCTGGAAATGCCTGGGCTGGATGAAAAGATTGATGTTCCTCAGGTGTAGGATGTGATGGACATGTTACTTTTTTTCTTCTTCAAGACAATGAAGTAGAGGGAGAAAAACTTCTATGGAATGGAGGATGCAGGCATCAGTTCAGCAGCGCCTCTGAGTACTGACCTACTTGATAAGAGTGTCAGAAGGGGGAGTAATTCAAGTAACCCCTCTCAGGGGGTAATCCAAGAATTTGATGGCATAACCCATTTCAAGTAAATTAAAAACCCAACTGTCTAATGTTACAGCAGTCCAGGCATGGAAATAGTTGCTCAGCCTTTTTCCAAAGAGAAAAGCACTAAAAGAGAGAAGGCCGGAAGGACAGCCATAAGATGGCATTTGCTGTGGTCTGTGGGCTTTTTACAGCTGTGTATGGTACCAAGAGGTTGAAAAGGACTTCCTTGTCAAGGACAGCTGGAGATTCAAATGCCTTGTGTGCTGGGAAGCTGGAGGGTTAAAGGAACGCTTTGATGCTTAAGGCTGCCTGGACAAAAGGTAACAGGACTGGGATGACCGTGGAGCTTGCGGTTGGAATTTAAACTTGCTAGTGGCGGTATGCATCGTGTCGTGCCCATCACCTTGTTGAAGAGACTCTCTTTGTCAAATGACAGATCCGCAATCATAGTCCGAGCCTGATGGAATAGGCCTGATGTTTGCAGCCAGGCATGTCATCTGAAGGTGATAGCAAGCACTAAGGTTTTGTCAGTACAATCAGTGAGATGCCTTATGGTCGTAAGCTTTTGGGAGGCCTGATTATAGGGCCATGTTCTGGAGCACACCAGACATCTGCCTGTCTTCATCCAATAGTCTGGCCATAAATTCTGTTGGTAGGCAGGCTTATAAGCCTCATAGTAGGCAATCTTAAATGACAACACCACAGTAGAGTAAAATTTACCAAAACATCTTTCTGCCTTCCTTATTAGCTGGGTTAATTTATTTCTAGCAGACTTTGACTGTGTTCTTTTTACTATGATAGAACTCATGACAGAGAAGTCAATCTGAACCAGATTCCACCACATGGCACAGGGTGTTCACTTTTTTGGAAGTACGTCAATTTGTGGAAGCAGTAGCCCAAGACCTGCGGGCTATCCCCAGTAAGCCAAGCATCAATGGAATGGATGCAGGTGTAGGTACTTTCAACTGAACCCTACT
This sequence comes from Cyclura pinguis, assembly GCA_030412105.1. NCBI lineage: Eukaryota > Metazoa > Chordata > Lepidosauria > Squamata > Iguanidae > Cyclura > Cyclura pinguis. Next base: position 130,783,972 of record CM059599.1, read on the forward strand.
ACAGATAGGGTTTTCAGATTTAGCCTTGGATTGTCTCATGCCTAACCACGATACACACGCCATTCTGGTCATTTGGCCTATGAAGAAACACATGTAATCAGACAGAGAGATTGCTTCATGTTCTCCCCAAACTGTAGGTGAGAATCACATTGTGCATATGTCCAAAAATGTCGAGGATAAACCAGAGTCTGTATTGGCAGAAGTAGAAGAGTCATGTTGAAAATGTGTGGGTGGATGGATGGGATGGTGATGGACTGGCCCGTTGGGCTCTAGGAGTTGAATGCTGAACCTGTGAAGGAATCAGAGGCAAGATTTGTAATCAAGTAGTTTTTGCAGAATGAATGAACTCCTCGTGCTGAGACAGTGGAGGTTGAATAGGGGGAAATAAGTGAGACCTGGAGCACCAGAAATCCGCATGGCTATGGTGTGAGACTGAGACCTACCTGGCTGTGTCAAGGACCTCTCTGCTTCAGTACAAAATGCCCAGTGCCACTGTTCCACTGGAGAATGCCTTAAATTGAGGGCAAAGGACAATATCAAGCATGTTGGTGGTATGGAGGAAAACACTGGAAGTAGTACTGAGGGGACTGCATTGGTGGTACAATAGCCCCACTGCTGGTAAAGTGGATGGTGTCCAACTGATGGGTGCCGATCTAATTTATGCTCCTTGTAGACTCTCTCAGTGAGAAGAGACCAGTAGTAAGGGGAATGACAACAGCGTCAACAACACTGATCTCAATGCCTGCAAGTTGTAGACCCTTGAATCACATCCACTTCAATAGGGCGCAGTGCGATGAGCACGCTGGTGTGAATGCCTGGCCACACTGGATGAATTCAAGTCTCCAGGGCCAGATGAATTGCATCCTGGGATATTAAAAGAACTGGCAGAGGTTATTTCGGAACCGCTTGCTATAATCTTTGAGAAATCTTGGAGGACAGGAGAAGTTCCAGCAGACTGGAAGAGGGCAAATGTTGTCCCCATCTTCAAGAAGGGAAAAAAAGAGGACCCAAATAATTATCGCCCAGTCAGCCTGACAGCAGTACCCGGAAAGATTCTGGAGCAGATCATTAAGCAGTCAGTTTCTAATCACTTAGAAAGCAATGCGGTAATCACGAGAAGTCAACATGGATTTCTCAAAAATAAGTCATGCCAGACTAATCTTATCTCTTTTTATGATAGAGCTTGATAGATGAACGGAATGCTGTGGATGTAGCATTTCTCGATTTCAGTAAGGCCTTTGACAAAGTTCCACATGACATTCTTGCAAAGAAGCTAGTAAAATGTGGGCTGGACAGGGCTACTGTTAGTTGGATTTGTAATTGGTTGACCGACTGAACCCAAAGGGTGATCACGAATGGCTGCTTTTCATCCTGGAGAGAAGTGACCAGAGGGGTGCCACAGGGTTCTGTCCTGGGCCCAGTGCTGTTCAATATCTTCATCAATGACTTGGATGAAGGAATAGAAGGCATGCTCATCAAATTTGCAGGTGACACCAAACTGGGAGGGGTTGCTAATACGCCAGAGGACAGGATCAAAACTCAAAATGACCTGGACAGATTGGAGAGCTGGGCCAAGGCTAACAAAATGAAATTCAACAGAGAGAAGTGTAAGGTCCTACACTTAGGTAGAAAAAATGCAATACAGAAATATAGGATGGGGGACACGTGGCTGGATAGCAGTACGTGTGAAAGGGATCTAGGAGTTTTAATAGACCACAAGCTGAACGTGCGTCAGCAGTGTGATGCGGCAGCCAAGAAAGCCAACGCAATTCTTGGCTGCATCAATAGGAGTATGGTGTCTAGATCAAGGGAGGTACTGGTACCACTCTACTCTGCTTTGGTTAGACCTCATCTTGAATACTGTGTCCAGTTCTGGGCACCCCAATTCAAGAAGGACATGGTCAGGCTGGAGCAGGTCCAGAGGAGGGCGACCAAAATGGTGAGAGGCCTGGAAGCCAAGCCCTATGAGGACAGACTTAGAGAGCTGGGTATGTTTAGTCTGCAGAAGAGAAGGTTAAGAGGGGACATGATAGCCATGTTTAAATATTTGAAGGGATGCCATGCAGAGGAAGGAGAGGGCTTGTTTTCTGCTGCTCCAGAGACCAGAACAAGGAGCAATGGATTCAAGCTGCAGGAAAGAAAATTCCACCTGAACCTCAGGAAGAACTTCCTAACAGTCAGGGCTCTCCGGCAGTGGAATATGCTGCCTTGGAGTGTGGTGGAGTCTCCTTCCTTGGAGGTTTTTAAGCAGAGGCTGGATGGCCATCTGTCGGGAGTGCTTTGAGGGTGTTCCTGCATGGCAGGGGGTTGGACTGGATGGCCTGTGTGGTCTCTTCCAACTCTACATTTCTATGATTCTATGAATGCTGAGGGAATCAATGCCTCAAAGGGGAGACAGAGGACCCTGTAGAACAGGATGAGTCTGAAGAAGAAGACAATGCTGAACACTGATCTCAAGGCACAGAGTATGGAGAAGGTGGTAAGAGACCTTCTTTTGTTGTTTGTGCAGGCAGAATGGGAAAAGGACGCACAGCAGTCCACACAGGTAAGCCAGGAGATAGTTGAGTAATATGCAAGGAGAGCTCCAGAATCTCCCCTTCTGAAGCTATAATAATGTCAACAACTTCAGGTGATCCTTGAGAAAAGGAGCGGATTGAGATTGTGCCACTGGGAAATATGGTAAGAGTTCCTTTTCCTGTGGTATGGTGGTCTCAGCCTGTACAGTAAAAGATGTGCTGGTCATTGAGACTTCCTTGGCCTTCTTCCTTTTCTTACGCAGCATTGCTCAGAGTGATGTTCTGAAGACATTTCCAGTTTGAGCAACCAACCTGATATCGATGGAATCCTAGACCTGGACTGGGATTCTACTTATCAGGTCTTTACCAACAAATCCTTAGACAAGAAAGCTGAGACAGAAGCAAGCCATTTTGCTCCCTCCTTGGAACTCAAATCTTGTAAGGATTTTTTAATGGCAATATGGACCAAAGACCCTGAAATGGTAGGCATGGAAGAGCAGCATGGAACTGATGATCAGTCTGAAGTTGATGAAACATTAGTAACAGTGAGGGCGCACTCCTAAGAAGAGCCTTTAGCCTCCACAACTAGTTCTTATAGGCCTAAGTGGTCACTGCCTTATGTTAGCACAAGACCGATACGCTACAGTAGATCACAAAAACAGTGTAAATGCCTGTCAGTGATGAGGGGAAGGACTTAGTTCCACAAGAAATGCAGTTTTTAAATAATCCTGAAGGCATGGTGGGGCAGATTAAGCCATCAGAGAGAGAACAGTTGAGGAACAGTCCATGTTCAACGGAAATAGAGTCTGATGACAAAGTCAAGTGAAGATCACAGAGACAAAGTCAAAACGGAGACTGAAAATCAAGATGAACAGGTTCCTTACCTGTAACTGTGGTTCTTCGAGTGGTCATCTGTTCCTTCACACAATGGGAATCTTCGCGCATGCGCAGTAGCTTTTTGGAACGTTCCAGAGCTGAGCAGCTTGGCGGGAACCCCTCCCCTATCCAGTACTGAGCATGCTCAGTCCTGCCAAGCTAATGGTCTCTCCTCAGTTTCGAAGTCTGCAGAAGCAAGGACCTGAAAGACGGGAGGCTGGGTTGGGGTGTGTGAGGGCACAGATAACCACTCGAAGAACCAGTTACAGGTAAGCAACCTGTTCTTCCTCTTCGTGGTCTCTGTGCCTCACACAATGGGAGATTGAATAGCTTACCGTTGGATGGCGGGTCAGCTCCTAAAGGATAGAAGACAGCACTGCACAGCCAAAGCGGGCATGACGCCAGGCCCTACAATCGAGATGGTAGTGGTGGATGAAGGTAGAAGGCTACGACGACGTAGCCACATGACAAAGCTCCTGTAGGTCAACTCCCCTGAGAAGGCCCGCTGAAGAGGCCATCGTCCTAGCAGAATGGGCACGAAGCGGAGCCGGCGGTGGTTGCCCAGCAAGTTCGTAGGCAAGACGAATTGTCTGGACAACTCACTTGGAAAGGCATTGAGTGGATATCTTGTGACTTTTCTGGTGCCCACCATAGCAGACAAAAAGGCGGGGAGTATGGCAGAAGGTCAAAGTCCGTTGCAGGTAAAAGGCTAGGGCGTGACACACGTCGAGCGAGTGAAGAAAACGCTCGAGAGGTGAAGCCAGGTCAGAATAGAAGGTAGGTAGAATCAAATCCTGATTCAGATGGAAGTCAGAGACAACTTTAGGAAGAAATGAAGGGTCGAGACACAGGACCACCCTGTCTTGATGAAACACCAGGAACGGTTCATTGGAGCATAGCGTAGTCAGTTCTCCTGCCCGTCTGGTTGACGTAACAGCGACCAAGAACACCATCTTCATAGTAAGGAGACAGTCATCAGACGTGGCCATGGATTCAAAAGGATGGCGCATAAGTTGGGAAAGGATGAGCGATTTCGACCATGGAGGAAGTGGTAGGGAGACAGGACGGGAGAGATGTAGGCCTTTGAGAAACTGCTTGACCGCAGCATTCCTGAGAAGAGCTGAGGAAGGAGAACCACATGGCTGATAAGCTACGATCGCTGAGAAATAAACTTTAAGACAAGAAAAGGCTAAGCCCTGCTCCCACAGGGTCAAGATAAAGTGAAGCACTGTTGACAGGGAAGTTGGAGAAGATACCTCATTTCGGCTGTTCGCAAAGGCCGTGAACTTCTGCCACTTGTAATCATAGGATCTATGAGTGATTCTTTCTTAGGAGCCGTGAGGACAGCTTGGATAGCAGGAGAGTCTAGAACGTTATCCTCCATGCGCACGGGCGGAGAACAGAGAGATCTGGGTGAAGCACGCGACAGTCTGGGTGTGAGAGGAGGTCTGGTGTACAACCAAGTCACATTCTGCGGCCCTGAGCAATGGTTAGAAGCGGACCTAACCAATGTTGCCTCGGCCAATAGGGGCCTACAAGGATGGCGTCTGCCCTGTCCACGGCGATCTTGGCCACCACTCAATCCAGGAGGGGAAACAGTGGGAAGATGCAAAGGAACTCTCTGTTCCAAGGAAATTGGAACGCATCCCTGAGACAGCCAGGGCCAAGGCCAGCTCTGGAGCGATAACAGGGACACTTCTTGTTCTGCTCGGACGTAAAGAGATTGACAGTTGGAGTGCCCCATAGGGACATTATCCGCCGAAAAGTGGCGCTGGAGAGGGACCACTCGTGGTGGCACACTGTGGCTCAGTGTGTCCGTGTAACACTGTCCCGTCCCACTAACTGAACTGCAATGGGCTGTATCCGCAGCGGGACGCAACAATCCCAAATGCGTAGAGCCAGATGGAGCAAGGTAGAGGAGTGCCCCCTTATCGATTTATGTAGCAGATGGCTGTCGTATTGTCTGAGAGAATCTGGACAGTCCGTCCGGCAGCAAGGTTCTGAAAGGCCCGAAGAGTCTTGAGGATTGTCAGGAGCTCCAACGCATTGATATGAAAATGAGTTTCCAGGCCGGCCCAGTGGCCTTGCACCGAGAAACAACCACAGCGGGCTCCCCAACTGAGGAGGGATGTGTCGGTGGTGACGGAGACGGAAGGTGCTCGGCAAACAGCTTTCCCGACAGTAGATGGTGTGGAGACAGCCACCAGTGGAGGGAATCCCGGACTGGTCGAGGGACCTGCAGAATCCGACACTGATCGTCGAGAAGAGGATTGGAATGCTGGAGGAATCAGTGTTGAAGGGGATGAGCCTGGAGGCGGGACACGTAAGTGACTGCGGTTGTGGCTGGCATGTAGCTGAGGAGCTGCTGGATTCAGCGATCAGAAACGGATGGATTGAGCAAGACAGCAGTCGCAGCTTAGCACAAAGTCTGTGCATGTTTCATCAGCAGGAATGAAGTGGAGTCCAGAGTGGCCCCGATGAAATCTGGGGTGCGTGAAGATTCCAAGTGGGACTTCTTAGGATTCACCCTGAGGCCGAGATCGGAGAGAAGGGAGAGGGCAAGATGAATGTCCTCATATAACTTGTTTGCAGGGCACCACCAGTAACCAATCGTCCAGACAGGGGTACTCCATAACGTGTTTCATGAGGAGGTAAGACACCACAGGGACTAGGCATTTGGTAAAGACCCTGCGGGCGGTAGACAGGCCCAACAGCAGGACTTTGTATTGGTAACAGACGCCACTGACCACAAACCAGAGGTACCTCCTGTGCTGGAGACGAATGGCGATATGGAAGTAGATGTCGGATGCAAACCACTCCCAACGCCTGAGGAAAGGCAGGATGGAGAACATGGTGACCATCTTGAACTTTTGAGGGGAGATGAAGGAGTTCACCCCCCTGGAGGTCTAGAATGGATTGGAGAGTGCCGTCCGACTTGGGTACCATGAAATACCAGGAGAAGAAGCCAGTGGATTTGGCCGAGGACGGCAGGTGCTCTATGACCCCTTTGAAAAGGACAGTCTCGATCTCCTCGAGAAGGGCATGACTGGCAGGGGTAGAGTAGAAGACGTCGAGAGGAGGAGTATCTCGAAACTCAATGGCATAGCCAAGACGGATGATGGTTAACACCCAGAAGTCCAAAGTGATGGCGCACCAGGTGTTGAAGTGGCCAGCCAGTCCTGGGGTTTTGGACAGGTGGCTGGCAAGATGGAAGAAAGGTAGAGATGGTGACCTGCAAAGGAAGTAAAAAACATGACTTGGTGATCAAAGAAGACTTCTTTGATGATGGTTGGCGGTGCCTGAAGGGGCAGTGGGATGAAGCCGGCAGAGACGATTGGTGAGATGTGTGACAAGGAGAACGCAATCTATAGGAGCAGGAAGGGCATCACCATGAGGAGCAAGATGAAGACGGTCTTCTAGGTTGAGCTGCTGGGTGAAGACCCATCTTTTTCGTCGTCAGACAAGCTTTCATAAGATGATCCACAGCATCATCTGTAGTAGCATGGAAGAGTCCCTGACCATTGAAGAGTAGGTCTTCGATCCTCTTCCTGTTATCCTCGGTCAACTCAGCAGACTGAACCCACGCGAATCGGCAAAGGGCAATTGTACCCACCATCACCCGTGCTGCACCCTCCACAGCATGTCAGCAAGACAGGATTTGCCGGTTAGAATGAACTACAGACTCATTACAAAATTGGACAGCATTAGCTCTGTGGTCACCCGGCAGGTGGAAAAGCAGAGGGAAGAATCTATCCCAGATGTTACATTGATAGGCCGCCAGGCAAGCCTGAGTGCTGGAGATCCCGGTGATCAACGAAAAGGCCAAATAAAACTGATGACCGAAGATAATGTGAACGACGACCCTCGCGATCAGGCAGTCATGTGAGCCCTTTTGCCCCTTTCGTTTGGGAGGATTCAACAACGATTGAGCTCAGAGGTGGATAATTGAACAAGAAGTCAACATCCTCCTGAGTGAGGTAAAGGTGCTTCAGACGGTGAGGGATCAGCTGGAGGGAGGCTGGTTGGGTCCAAGGATGCTTCAGCACCTCCTGCAAGATGGGGAGAAACAGAATGGGAGCCGTCAATGGAGGCCGAGTGTCAACATAGTGGAATACCAGGTCCTGTACTGTAGGAGCACGGCCGGAACTATCAACACCTAAGGCATTGGCCATTCTGACCAGGATGTCAGAAAACTGCTTGACATCCTCCTGAGCCGAATCAGGAGTTGGGTCCCCAAAAGCAAGGGGCGGGGAGGTATGAGATTGAGGTGTGGAGTCAGTTGAATTACCACTGGAATTATAAGAGCCAGAAGAAGCAGACGACTATCAAGGTCATCGAGAGTGGTGAGTTCTAGTAACCAACGGTGCAGCGAGAACAGCCAGTAGAGTGGGAGCAGAGACCGGCAGGACAGATAGAATCAGTACTGTAACTGGTACTGAGGCCGGTGCCGATGAAATGGGTAGAATGGTCGGGGATCAGTGTGACAACGGACTGCATCAGTAAGGAGACTGATAAAGTAGTTGGCAGAGTGGACGCAGGTTGAGTATCTGGCAGAGGCCGGGACACCGTTGCTGTCACCCGAGGAGGTGGTGAAACAGTTCAATGGTGAGGCGATCGGTCATGGGACTGGCAACAAGGTCAAGATGGAGAACGCCGGTAATAGGCCGATAGAGACCGAGAATGGGATCTAGAATGGCAGTACCGAGAATCTCAGTAGCAGGACCCCGGAGGAGATCACAATGGGGAGTGCGAACGCTGAGGGCGATACGGAGACCAGCGACGCAGATCAGGATGGTACCAGTCATGATAGGCAGGTGACTAGGAGTGATAAGAGCCAGGTTGCTCCCTCCAAAGATGCTCATGACCGTATTGAGCTATATAGGAGGCCGATGAGAAAGGCGAATCGACTCTCGCTAGTGAAGGCTCGTGAGCAGTACGATAGCCATAATCGTGACGATGCAGGGATCTACCTCTTTCACCACATCCCAGACAGCGGGCCACACTAACTCAAGGCCAGTCTCAGAAGTAGCCCGAGGAGCGTCTGGAGCGAGCAGACGGTTCGTGTCAGGGTGGCCAGAAGAGAGGGCCGGAGGATGCAGAGTCTGAGAGCATCCATCTCCAGACTGTCTCGATGTAACAGGCAGAGAAGCCAATGGTGAATGCCGGAGGTCCAAGTTGGACATGAAGTCAACAGCAACTGGGACAGACAGCACTGGAAGTTGGGTAGAATCCAGCAGCGGTGAAAGAACGGGAGCCTCATCCTCCTCCACGGTAGATGTCGCAGGCTGCTTCAGAGGCGGCGTCGGTAAAGGACCCAGAGAAGACGGTTGAATAGCTGACGGATGGATAGCGGGAGAAGGGGAGCAATGCTTCTCTTTCTTCTTCTCAGAAGACACAGAGAAGTGGTGCAAAGAAGCCTGCTTGCACTCCACCATGGTAGGTACCTTGTGAGGTTGCTAGATCGAACTGGAGGAAGCGTCTCCACAGCTGGAAGATGGGACAGTACGCGTCTTGGAGAGCTTCGGAATCCTTGGTAAGGAAGACATCGGTGGTAAGGGTGGCAAGGCCAATGTCGGTACCGAGGATCCAGTCGTTACCATCGATGTCGAGGTTGACAAGGAAGCTGTAGTAGAGGGCTCTGACAGCGAGAGGCCTCACGAAGGACTTGGTATCACCGAAGTGGTGAAGAGGGTCATATTGGAAGCTGCCTGCTCTTTGAGACGAAGAGCTTGCTCCCAGCAATAAGATTTTAAGCGAGAAGCTCTATTCTTCAGCGTCTGGGACGTGAAGTCCTTACTTCAGGCCCGAACATTATGGCCCTCCCCGAGGCAAAACAAGCACTCGGGGTGGCTGTCAGAAAGCGAGACCTTGCAGCCACAAGACACACACAATTTAAACAAAGATGACATAAGAAGGGGGAAGAGTTCTTAGTTTTATCCCAAGGATACCAAAACGAGAAAAGTTGAAAGAATGAAGAAAACGAAGGAACAGAAAAACCGCTCAGCAAGGAAGCCTTCTGAGCTGCTAACAGGTCGGCGGACGAAAAGAAACTGAGGAGAGACTGTTAGCATGCTCAGTACCGGATGTGGGAGGGGTTCCCGCCAAGCTGCTCAGCTCTGGAACTTTCCAAAACGCTACTGCGCATGCACGAAGATTCCCATTGTGTCAGGCACAGAGACCACGAAGAAGAATGAAAATACTAAGAGAAGTGATACAGCTCACTAAGAGTTCCTTCGATGTTACTGCTGCAACAGATGAAAATGAACTGAAGGCTTGAACAAGAACTGGGTTGGTCAAATGGACCAGGGGAGGAGAGGCTACTGCCAAAATGCTTTCATAACATTTCTAGAAGATTCCAAATAATGTACTGTGCAGGTGCAATAAACCCATGTGTGAATCACAGAGACCACAAAGAACTGTAATTACAGCAAGATAATAGCATCTTTAGCTGGGATTTACCACATGACCTCATTCCTTTTCTGTTGTTCTCCTGGTGGGACACCATTTGGAAAGTGTTTCTTTTACAAGGAGGTCATTGATAGATTTTTTTGTATTAATTAAAAAAAACTATTCAAACAGTTTCTCACTAAGAGAACAAAAGAATGTCATGTGATAAGTCGTAGCCAAAGACACTATTATCCTGATGCAATAACAATTTATTTGCCTTGTGTGATAAAGCCACAAGTCTAATAATGCTTTCTGTATGATAGGTTCCATGTAGATAGGGTGATAAAATGCAGCCTTGGATGACTCTCTTGGTAAGTAACCTCTTGTCCAGAGTACAGATTACGTGTACAGATTACATGTCCCATTTCTTTTACATTTATCCTTAATTTACACCATGTAGTCAATCATAAACTTTGCTGTAATCTACAAAAAACAGGGTTCTTCTGAAATTCTTTGGTGTACTCCATTACACAATGGATGATTGCAGGATCATCTCTAGTGCCTCTGTAGTGGTTTGAGAGTTGGACCAGGACTCTGGAAGAACAAAGTTTGAATTCCTGCTCAGACACGGAAACCCAATGGAAGACCCTGAGCAGTCACAGTCTCTCAGCCTAAGAGAAAGGTAATGACAAACCTTTTTTGAATAAATCTGCCAGGAAAACCCTATCATCGTCACAGTAAGTTGGAATTGATTTAAAGATACAAAACAACAAGAAATATGGTAAATGTTTTCATTGTTCTATCTTGAACATCACTTTGCTTGCATGGAGGATTAGTGTAATGGGCCAACACTTCTACAATCCCTGGTGTCCCTCTTCTTTGGGACTGGAATATATAGTAAATTTTTCTAGTCTGTGGGCTACAGTTTCTTCATATTTTATTGGCAGATTTTTGTTAGAATTTGGATGGATTCTTCCCTGCAGCTTGAAACAGCTCTATTGGTATAGTATCTGTTCCTGGTGATCTATTTCTTTCAAGTGTTTTGACAGCAGCTTCCATTTCACCTTCTAAAATTATATATACTTTATCAACAGGCTCTAATTTGAAGGAAAGCAGTGATTCTCTCATCCCTTTTCAATCTGGGATACTCACATATTATTTTGCTTTATGCCTAGCTTCACAAATAGCTCAAATTCACACATGAATCAAAACTAGATACTAATTTGTCTAAGCTTTCTCATTTTGGAAAAACAAAACAAAAGAATTAATTTAGGGCAAAGCAGCAAAAAGCAACTCACCGCCAAATCAAGAGTACCAACATACACAATCATAGGATCTTTCAAGTATGATTTTGCAAGACGTCGGACACCATCTGGCCATGTAGCACTGGTGAAAATGAAAGGAGAATTTGTTTACAAGCCAATTGCAAATGATATCCTGAAGACACTTTTAGATAAGGATGGAATGAGAATGAAAGCTAATCTGATCTGAAGAGGGCTAACACTCCTGTCTGTCTGAAAAAAAAAAGCAATAACATAAGTCTTATGAAAAGAAAAATGTTAATGCCATTGTGTAAAATGCCTTTCACACTGCTGAGAAGACTGAGCAATGCATTGAGGAACCTGAGCTTGTCCTGAGCTTGTCTGAAAAGCTAGGCCTGAAAGTTTGCCATTCAGCCATAGATGGCTAACCAGAGCCAAAGAAGATTTCAATTGAGAACTGGCCCTTGAGCTGGGGAAAATCAGGAATGATGGTTTGAGTCTGAGTTCGAGTTCAAGGAACTGTGGTCTCTGTGGAAGGTAAGGAACCAGCAACAGTGCTACTGAAGACCTTGAACAGAAGTGAAAAGAGAACCTTCAATAGAAGTAGAAGAGAACAAAAGAGAAATAATAATTTTGGGTGACATTTTGATCACAGAGAGACTCACCTATGGATAACAGTCTTATGTACAGAACTGAAGGAGTTTGTCACTGACTAGTAAAGCAAACTTGTCTGCCAACATCTGACCAAAGCCATGTTAAATCTGCACAAACATTTGCAGACTCCATTTGCCTCAATGCAATTCAGTTTTAGAGAGCCAGCATGCTGTAGCGTTTTGAGCATTGGACTATGACTCTGAAAACCAGGGTTTGAATCCCTGCTTGGCCACAGAAATCCACTGGGTGACCTTGGGAAAGCCACACTCTCTGTCTTAAAGGACAGAAAATGCAAACCCTCTGTGAATAATCTTGCCAACAAAACCCTGTAATAGGTTTGCCTTAGGGTCATCATAAGTCAGAAATGACCTGAAGGCACACAACAACACAATTCAGTTTTCCTCAGGAAGCCAGTCTCAATATTTAACGTGCCCTGAACAAGCAGGGCCAAGAGGGACAGAACTGCTTTCCCAACTGAAGAAAAGGATTGGTTCCATTTAAATGTCAGTTAACCTTGTACCCCCTTCGTTCACAAGTGTGGACTCTTGTGACATTGGCCATCCATGGTACGACATAACAGGGTTAGTCATGCTGCTCTGGAGTTTAAGCCAACTGATGCTGTGCTTGGACTCTCTAGAGTCCCAAATGTCTGCAAGCACTTGTTCTAGGTAGTGACCACTCCAACCTAAGAACCAGTATCAGTGGAGACTGCTAGCCTGAATGACTTGATGAAAGCATCCCCAGCAGGTTGCTGTCCAGCCTCTTTCTGAAGACATCCAGAAGGAGACCCCACTACCTCTCTAGGTAATTGGTTCCACTGTTGAAATGCTCTGTCCAGAAATTCCTTCTAATGTTCAATCAGTATCTACCTCTTATAAGTTAAAACCATTAGTTCTATCCTCTAAGGCAGCAGAGAACAAACCTGCACACTCTTCTTTGTGGCAGTCCTTGATACAATCATGTGCAATCATGCTGCCCCTCAATCTTCTCTTCATCACCTTGAACATACCTAGCTCCTTCAACCCCTCTCTATACGTTTTCTTATCATCCATGCTGCTCTCCTTTGAACACATTCCAACTTGTCTATATCCTTCTTAAAATGAGCTGCTCAGAACTGAACACAGTACTCCAGATGAGAACTGACCAGCACAGAATATATGTGGACCATTACTTCCCTCAACTTGGAAACTATGCTTCTATTAATACAGGCTAAGACAGCATTTACCTTCTTCCTGCAGCATCACACTCTGCTGGCTCATGCTCAACTTAAGATCAACAATAACCCCAAAGTCCTTTCCATATGTAGCACTGATGAACCAAATGTCCCCCATCCTCTACCTGTGCCTTTGATTCTGTGGCCTAAATGCAGAATTTTGTATTTGTCTCTGTTGAACTTCATTTTATTAATTGCAGCCCAGTTTCCTGGGCTATTTGGGGCCTTTTGAATTCTGATCCTATCTTCCAGTTTGTTTGCTACCCTTTCCAGTTGTGTATCTTCTGCAAACTTGAAAAGGATTCCCTTTACCCCATCATCCAAATAATTGATAAAAATACTGAAAGAACATCAGGCCCAAGACAGAACCCTATAGCAGTCCACTTGAGACCTCCTTACCGTTTGAAGCACAGCCACTGATGATGACTCTTTGAGCACTGTTTTCTAATCAATTACACATTCATCTGATGATGCTTCTATCTATTCCATATTTAGTCAGTTTGCTAACCAAAATATCAAGGGGAAGCTCATCAAATCCCTTTTTGAAATCCAGATAAATGACATCCAAAGCAGCCCCACCATCTAATAAACTAGAGACCCAATCAAAAAAAGATTTAAGGTTAGTCTGGCAGGGTTTGTTCCTGACAAACCTATGTTGGCTCCTACTAATCACTGCACTGTCATCAAGATACTTGCAGACTTCAGTATAATCCATCTAATATTTTATTTGGACTCTCTGCACTGTCAGCTTTTCAATCACCATGTCTAGGTGAATGACTGAGCACCTATCCCCATGAATCATGGTCCACAAGGGGAGTTTTTATAGAAAGTGCCCCAAGATAACAGAATGAGAGTTGGGAACCACACTTCCCTAGGTAACTATGGGTGATGAAGAGGCAGTTTGTCTGGTTCCTGGGAATCTTTACTGTTAACTTGTACGGCGAGAGGAAAAGAGGACACATCTAGATGAATGATCCAATCCATAAGTAAAAAGAACAGAGCCTGATGAAATTTCCATCCTCGTCCTGCAGCAAGGCAGAAGATATTTGTTCAACTCAGACGCAAACAAGTTTATGCTTGGATGCTCCAGGAACAAAAAAGACAGCTCCACAGCACTAAGGCGAGGATCCACTCACGGACCTGGACTTCAGATTGTGCTGTCTTTCATTATTAACAATTTAACTTACTCAAAATCTCTGGGTGTAACTGCTGCCTTGAGAATGAAGGTGCAGCTGGAGTATTCATAGCATGATCCCCATGCCCTTTGTCCTATTGATCACTTATCTCCTGCTTCATACAAGGAATCAAGCAAGATACACTTTCAGGAGCCACTAGCTTTGCATCAGACTAAGAATAGTGTCACACAATACTCTTCTTTGTGGTTTCCATCTGTTGCTAACCTGTTCTGTCCTTTCCAGACACTGGAAAAGGTGGCACAAGGAAATGATGTCAATCTTTGCTGGCATATACATCCTGATTTCCACCCACTACTTACAGTTTTTCTTCTGACAAGGAACATCGCAGCAAACATTTGCCTTCAGAGCTTTAACCATCTGAGATTGTGGAGATGTGGAGGCTTAGAGAGAGTAAAGTAGGAAAAGAATTCTGCACTCATTCCTGATGCTGTTTAAAAATTGTACTTCTCATTTGCAATTTGCTAATTTAAACCTTGTCTGACATACTAGGAGAGGTGAGAGAAGACTGAAAACATAAAAGCGGGGGTGGGGTTGGAAAATAAAATATAAACAATAAAAATTAAGAAATGAAAATGCAGAATATGGAGGTGCTCTGAAAGAATCTGGCTGTCTTGCTGTAAGACGGGGGACAGTTTTGGATAGTGGATGCACATTTTTCTAGGGATTAGAAAGTTGACTTTATGTTTCACATCTTTCCCTCAGATATAAGTATTAATCACTTGATTTGTAGCAGAAATCATACAGTATCAATGTGATACAAAAACCCCACATCGTTTAGTGGGAGAAGAAACATCTTCCTATTGCAATTCTCCATTGTCGAGAACCACTGGAATTCCAAGGAGTCTCATTTTCATTTCAAAATGAAATGTCACAGTAATTGCATAACGAGCAGCCCACATTAGGCTTTAAGGGGCAGCAATGAGACACTTAAAATTAAAGCGAATTTTACAATTAACAAGTTAATGGCATTTTGACCAGTTGGATACTGCATTATCAGGACTCATATTCATTTGAATTGTCAGAAATCTGTCATTCACAATACAAGAGCAGCTCTTGACAATGAATAATATCACGAATGCTGTCGAAGAAATATCTAGCTTGCCAATCCCAGAATAGCTGATTATTATTTATAAAACTTAGGTATAAATCTATTATTCTGCTATTTTCATCTGAGAAAGAGTGGTTTTAATTACAAAAAGAAATAGACTATATTAAAAAGTAAGATATACTGATAATGATGAAGACCTCTCCTTTTGGACCAAAAAACGCAGCCTCTTTAGCAGAAAAAAGGTAGTATCAAAAATACGTCAAACAGGTGATTCCTGTCATCACAGGAGAATTTATCAACCACCTTGCTTTGGCAACTTCTGGGAGTAATGAAG
Source organism: Cyclura pinguis (assembly GCA_030412105.1). Taxonomy (NCBI): domain Eukaryota; kingdom Metazoa; phylum Chordata; class Lepidosauria; order Squamata; family Iguanidae; genus Cyclura; species Cyclura pinguis. Next base: position 130,799,458 of record CM059599.1, read on the forward strand.
TTTCAGTATTTGGATACTATTTATTTAATTATATTTGTTAGGTGCCCTTCTATCCAAAGTGATGTGTACTACATTGTTTTTCATTATAAAAACACGTTAAACTTATACCATCATTAAAAGGATGCATACCTGGTCATAACTGTTTGCCTGTCAGGACGTATATCCAATAAAATCTTCATTATTTGAGGTTCAAATCCCATATCCAGCATTCTGTCAGCTTCATCTAACACCTGTTATAAAGAACAGTTAAGTATTGACGATTCCAGTGTAAGAAACTACTGCGTTTCTGAAATTCAAAATATTAAATGTCAACTATTGCCTGAAGAGTATGTATACTCTTATTTTATGTGTATACTCTCCCCTTGGGTTACATCTAACAGTATTCACATTACCAGCAGGACTGCATCAGTAAACTGTAATGACTTCCCTTCATTCCCATTGCAAAATCTACTCCCAAGCAGATTTCAGGGTGAAAGAAGAACGGGTTGCTTACCTGTAACTGAAGTCCTTTGAGTCTGTGAACTCATACAAATGGGTCATCTGTGCCTGTGCAGTATGCTGTTCAGAACCTTCCAGAGCTTTGAAACAATCTTTGGCGGGAACCCCACTCTATCCCCTGAAGCTACGTAACCCACCTTCTCTCTGAAACTCTCTGTTCCATGGCTGCCTAAGGCAGTAGCAAAAAAAACTGAAGGACAGAGCAGGACACGAAGAGGAGAGTTAGGGTGGGGTTGTATGATGACCACATTGTAGAGGAAGTAGAGGGCAAGATCTGGCTTATGTGTTGGGGGTTGCCACCTCAGACTCCTGTAGGCTGAGCAGGTTATAGGATGATCAGGCAAGGAATTGAAGATACTGCCATCCAAAAGACCCCTGGACTCAGCCAAGTCTGGAGATTGTATGGGACCCTGCAACCCTGATGGTGAAGCAGCCACTGGAACAGAATAAGGAGCCTCCTGATGTGACAAATGTAGTTCAATATTCTCCCAGACCTCCTGTACTGACAATGGTTGTTGCAGGTGCATCTCATGTAAAAGCTTATAGGAAGAAATATCCTTAGTTTTCTTCTCTTTACATTTTTTAGAGACTGAATCCAAGATTGACCTTCCTGGTGTTGAAGGAACTTGCCTCCTGTCCTTTGAAGAAGTCACTACAGGAGTGGACCACTGTTGTTCTCCTTGGTCAGTACAATTATCTCTCAGTACCGAAAAGTGTTGAGGTGGAGCTGTGGATGAAAGAGAAGACAGGTGATCTGTTCGGGAGTCTCCTGAACCTCCAAAGGTTGAGAGGAAGGCTTTGTCACTGAGGAAGAGGCAGTAGTGGAGGGATCTTTGGCGCTCGCTTGGTTCCCTGATTCTGCTGCTGTTACTGAGGCAGTGTACAGAGGCCTATTTTGAGAGGCCATGTCGGAGGTACTTAATGTTTTTTCCCAAAGCAAGTCCTACAGTCTGGCCATTCTGTTGCGCCTCATCTATGGAGTGAAGACCTTGCAGTGAAAAAAGGATCCCATGTTATAGCCCTGTGCCAAGCAGAGAAGATACTTGGAGTTGTAATCTTATCACCTCCGCAAGAGGAGCAGCATTGAAAAATAGCTGCTGAAGCCATAAAATGGGGAGACAGGAAAATGAAAGCCAACAACCAGACCGTGAACCAAGGACTGGAAGACCGTTAAGCCGTAGACTGTGAGAGAACCCTAAGAAGGCTTCTAATGGCACTGCTGCCATGATGGACAAAAAGGAACTGAGGGTTTTGGTGGGACGGTGGTTTATATAGCCTCAGGGGACAGAGTGGGGTTCCCGCCAAAATGCTTGTTCCAAAACTCTAGAAGGTTCAGAACAGCACACTGTGCAGGTGCAGATGACCCATTTGTGTGAGTCACAGAGACCATGAAGAAGAACAAGCCATTTGTAATGACTTTCAGCTTTAACAGCATGACATTTCTAACACCTATTTCTACACAAAATACAGCCTGTAAGATACTCCAGAATAGGAACAAAGGTTGCTTACCTGTAACTGTGGCTCTTCAAATAGTCATCTGTGCCCTCATACAAATGAGTTTTTCCACCTGTGCATGGACTCAAGTACATTGTTCTACAGCTAAGTAACTTGGGGGAAACTCCACACCGTCTGTATCTCCTGTGCATGTCCAAGACCTCCAAGCTACTCAGCTCAGTTTTGAAGTTCAGCAGACAGTAAACAGGGACCTTAACTAGAAGAAGGCAAGATGGCTTGTGTGAGAGTACAGATGACCACTTGAAGAACCACAGTTATAATTAAGCAGTCTGTCTTCCTCTTCGTGGCCTCTGTGCCTAACACAAATGAGTGAATATGAAGCTAGCCAGAGAAGGTGACCCAGGTCACTGAAGAATAGCAGAAAGACAGCCATATTGGGCACCTGCCATAGCTCTGCAGTCTGATCTACAATGCTGAATAAACTCTGATGGATAAGATGATGTTGCTGCTTTAAAAGGTTCAGGTGGTACGGCATGGATTACAGCTTCAATCACAGCTCTAGTGGAGTATGCCTCAAGACCAACACAAAGAGGCTGATTGGTGATTCTGTAGGACAGCTGTATAGCTTCTACCAGGCACTTTGACAGCCACTGTGAAGATATTTGTTATCCTTTTTTGGGCCCTTCATAACAAACAATCTGCTTCAACACCAAGAAATAGCTGTACGCTGAAATCGGAAGGCTAATACTCAACAGATGTCTGAACAATGCAACAAACTTTTTAGAGGTGATGATGGCTGCAGGTAGAAGGTAGGTAAAACAATGTTTTGATTCAAATGAAACTGAGATATCATCTTTGCGAGGAAAGTAAGAGCCCAAATGGAGAATGATTTTGTATCATCATACCAAAGGGCTTCAAAATCACTTGTCTTGTGGAAGTGGCAGCAACAAAACAGATTGCATTCAGGGTAAGGAGACATTTGTCTACAGACGCAAGAGGCTCAAAGGCTTTGTGCATTAATTGCGATAAAACCAGTGAGAGAGACCAGGGCAGAGTTTGAAGTAAAAGAGGTGGGCTGAGATATGTTAGACTCTAGAGAAACTCTCTCATGATCAGATTTGGAGAACAGAATAGTAAAAGGTGGAGATATTGGTTGATGGACTACAACTGCAGCTAAATATACCTTCAATGAGGAAAATGCAAGGCCCCACTCTTGAAGATGTGGTAAGAAGTACAGGACTGTGGATATATTTGTGGGTAGATACATTCCATATCCGGAGGATGCAAAGGAGGGTAAGCATTTATACTTATAATCATAAGATTGGCTAGTAGATTCTTTCCCAGATGCTGATAAGATTGCTGTCAACTGAGGAGAGGTTACAGAGTTATCCTTCAAAGTGTTAACCACAGCATTTTGACAACAGGGTGGAGAATTTGTCCTTTGGAGAATGAGTGTAGAACTGTCACGGAGAGGAGTGTGACATGGTATCCTCTGGACAAACAGAAATGAAGCAAATCAAGACTGCCAGGGCCAGTATGGTGCCATCCAAATTGTGTTAAACTTATCTCTGTTGAGTGTCAGAAAGGCATGATGTAACAGAAGCCTCTCATGTTAGAGAATATGAGCCCAACTGAGTGAATTAGCGAACACAATTTCCATACCTGCAAAATGAACAATTATAGGATGATCTGGGTGCACCAATTCCAAAACTCAGATTGAGCAGTACTGCTCAATGTGTGTCTCCTTGTTTGTTGATGTAACAAACGTGTTGTCTGAAATGACCTAAACAATGTCCCCCAGTAGTTTCCTCTAAAGTGCACAAAAAGCTTTGATTGCAGCAAGAAGTTCCAGAGCACTGATATAAAGCTGGGGCTTTTGATTTGACCAGTCGCCTTGAACTGTCATGTTTTCAGTGTGCTCCCCACCCTAATAGGGAGTTGCTCGTAGTGACCACATAGGATGGGTTTGGACTCCTGAATGGGATGCCTGAAAGGAGATTCAAAAGTCTTGTCCACTGAAGGAGAGATTGAAGCAGCTGTGGCGATATGGTTAACCTCTTGTATTGGGAGGAAGTCTCCAGGACCAGATGAACTACATCAAAGGATTTTAAAAGAACAGACATAAGCAATTTCAGAACTACTGCCAATAACCTTTGAGAATTCCCAGAGAATGGGAGAAGTCCCAGCAAACTGGAGGAGGGCTAATATTATCCCCATCTTCAAAGAGGGAAAAAAAAGAGGACCAGAACAATTACTGCCCAGTCAACCTGACATCAGTACCGGGAAAGATTCTACAGCAGATCATTTAACAGACAGTCTCTAAGCACTTAGAAAGGAATGCTGTGATCACTAAAAGTCAACATGGTTCTTTAAAAACCAGTCATGTCAGACTAATCTGATCTTTTTTTATGATAGTTACTAGCTGGGTAGATGAAGGGAATGCTGTGGATGTAGCATATCTTGACTTCAGTAAAGCTTTTGACAAGACTTGATACCTGTTAGTGTTAGCCATGAGGCCTGCAAGTCCCTGTACTGAAAAAGCAGAATGCTGAGGACGAGACAATTCAGTTTGCACCTTCTCTTTGAGTGCCTCTGCTCTGCTGATTGGGAGAAAAACTCTCCCCATGAAAGAATCCAGTGTTGCCCCTATAAAGCCTATCATCCTTGTTGGCTCCAAGATAGACTTCCTAGCGTTGCCATCTGGGTTCCATCCCAGATTTTCTTGATGGTAATGGTCCATGTAAGAGACTGATGTATAAGGCAAATCTCTCAATAAGAAGGGTGAGAAGATGCATATGAATGTTCCCTTGTGAAAGGAGATCTATTCCATCTTAGAGATGGTAGAAATGGTTTGTGTCTAGTAGAACCACGATGCAGAGGTGAACTAGCTGCGAGGACGGGATGGCAGAGCAGTTAAGTTCAAGAAATTCAACAACAGGTACCAAATTGCCTTGTGCAGTTGGTCAGAACAACTGGTGCTGAATTTCCTTGTATCATTGGTACGGAATCTAGAGAAGTCACTGGTGCTGGCACAGAAAGTTGCTTTGAATGTTTAGGCTTCTTCTCCTCTTTAGGTTTGGAACCCTTCCTCATCTTTGGTTCAGGGTGTCCAACTAGTGAGACTGCCCTTTTCTGCCCAGATTTAGAGTGGGCAAAGTGAGAGGTCTTTGACCCATGTGCTGGAGAAATCAGACATAAAGAATCCCCTGCTACAGATACAATGATAGATGATGGAGCTGACACCAGAGAATTGAGATGTAGTTTGGATTGAGGAAGTAGCCAATGCTGAGAGCACCATCAAAACGGAAGGCACTGTCAGTTCCACAGAAGTTTTGGTGTTGAGAACAGTACTGGAATCAAAATCAGTGTCAATGTCAAGATCATTTTCAGTATAGAAATCATTGTAGATTTCTGATGGGCAGTGGGGTTCATATGAAATTTTCAAAGTGTAGATGCAGTAGTAGCAGCAGAGAAAGAGGCTTATTGGTAGCAGCCTGGTCTGTGAATTGAAGTGATTGCTCCCAACAGTATAGTTTAAGCCGCAAAACTTAAAAGATTGGGAAGAGAAGCCTCTACAAATAAAGCATTGTTGAATCAAATATCCTTTGCCAATGAAGTAAAGAAATTCAGAATGTCCATCAGATAAAGAAATCTTTTGTGCACAGGTAGAACAAAGTTTAAAAAGAGATGTTGAGGCCATAAAAAGAGGAAAGAGGAGGGAGGCTGAGCCCTGGAATCAAGAGAAAGGGTTGGGTTTTTTTGTAGCGGTAGAGTAAGAGAAATAAAGAATAAGGTAAGTAGGTATGTGGATAAAGTAGAAAGGGAGGAAACTACTCAAACATGCAGGAGAACACTCAGAAAGAAGTTATTCTGTCAGCAAACAAAGAGAAAACGAGAGGAGAAGCTTGGTGGTCTTGGATCTGTGTGGTAGATAGGAAAAGTGTGGGGTTCCTGCTAAGCTATTCAGTTCTAGAACATTCCAACTGGAAGTTAAGTGTTTACAAAATTATCTTTATATTAATTGCAAAATCAAGTTGTGTTTGCACTTACATAATCAAAACTGCACGAGTCACAAATGTGCAGGAGATAGCAGTATGCTTGGAAAATCCTGAGGTTTGTAGGAACCTCTCATTCTTTTGGAAAACAAATATGAGAGGGCCCCCCACCCCAAGTGATTGTGGACTGCATATGCCGTAGATAAAGAATGCTCAGTGGAGGGGGCAGTTTGAAAAGATAAGGGGAAAGAGGGGACAGAATAGAGCACACTGGAAGGAAGAATGATTGGTTGGCTGGAAGACTACAAATGGCATAATTTTCTTGCAGGTTTCATTTATACTAATAGTGATCTCAGTTCTCCAAATGTTGATCTTTGCACAGCCAAATCAGGACCATCTTTACCCAAGATAAAAGAATCACTAGGCTTGAAAAAGTACAAAACCCAAAGCAAAACCCTTTTTGTAACATTTATCCCCAGAAGAGTTCCAAAAGTCCCAACATGCCTAACAGCCACAGAATATTGAATAATGGTTTGGGGAGTGGGATGAAACCAGGAGTGAGGGAATAAAATGACAAAGCCTGGAAGAGGGCAAGGTTCCAGCCAATCAACCATGAACCTGAACACTCCACAGTGTTACTTTTCATTGCTAGTCCTATTTGTATACTATTGACTTGCACTCTTAATACATTATGTTGACTACTTGCCAAGTATGTTACGCTTCTCAGATTTATGAAGTTGTTCATTTGAAGGTCATTCAATCTACCGGGTGTAGCAATAACAATATCCACACCTTTGGTAACAACGCTGATCTGTCCTTTCCGATCTCCACCACCATATATACAAATGCTAGAAAGAATGTGCAAGATTTAGCCTTTTATAAATGAAAGTTGTAATTAGATTATGTACAAATATTTTAATAATTTACCACAGAGGCTCACTAAAAGAACAGGTTGCTTACCTGTAACTGTGGTTCTTTGAGAGGTCATCTGTGCCCTCACGCAAATGGGTTTTTGTGCCTCTGCAAAGATCCTATCAAAATGTTTTAGAACAGAATAGCTTGGTGGGAACTCTTCTCTCTCCTGCATACCACAATGTCTTACCTCGTCAAGCTACTGTCCTCTCAGTTTTGAAGTCTGCTGAAAAGAATAGGGACCTGGAAAAGAGGGGAGGTAGGGTGGGTTTCCATTAGGACACCGATGACCACTTGAAGAACAACATCTACAAGTGAGCAACCTGTAATCTCTGTGCCTCACACAAACGGGTGACTATAAAGCTTACCACAGAATGGTGGGTCAGATCACTAAATAAAAAAAGATACAACAGCCTGATCAAAATGAACATCAGCTCTTGCCTTGCAGTTCAGTCTGTAGGGTTGTATGAAAGTTGAAGGCTGAGACCAGGTGGCAGCTCTGCACAGTTCAGGTAATGGGACTCCATGGAGTAGAGCTGCAGAAGATGATAAAACTCTTGTTGAGTATGCTCGAAGTCCAAAATGTACAGACTGATGTGTAACTTTGTAAGTAATGCAAATAACCTCAACCATCCATTTGGAGAAGAGCTGTTGTCCTTTCTTTTGACTGCCATAGCACACGAACAGATGGTTTAGACAGTATGAAAGAGGACTTGCGCTGCACATAAAAGGCAAGACCATGACAAACATCCAAAGAGTGTGGAGATCTCCTTAAGGGAAACAAAAGTTGTGGGTAGAAAGTTGGCAACACTATGGCCTGATTAATGTGAAACTGGGACACAACTTTGTCATGATGAAAAACCAAGAAGCCTTTGTCACACTGTAGAGCAGTAAGCTCCACCATCTGACAGGCTGATGTAACTACAACAAGAAAAATGATGTTGAGTCATAAGATGTTCATTTGCCATTGCTAGAAGTTCCCAAGGATGTCACATTAATTGAGACAAGACCAACAGGAGAGACCATGGTATTGTGGGAGGTAAAACAGGTGGACAAAGGTGCGTCAAACGTTTCAAGAAATTCTTCACCACAGGGTTAGTGAAGAATGCTTCAGAAGTGCGAGATGGAGGGTGGTAAGACACAACAGCTGCAAAGTAGAGTCTGAATGAGGAAAAGGTGAATCCCTGCTCTTTAAGACATTGCAAAAAATGCATGACTGTGGAGAGCTTAACTGAAGAACTTGGTTCTGATATGGAGGAAGCAAAGGAACAAAAAAGTCTCCACTTGTAGTCATAGGACTTCTTCATGGAATCCTTACACGATGCCCGTAAAACAACACTATGCTAGGTGAGTTCAGTGCAACATCCTGCATGCTGCCAACTGCTACACTGGAACATTTGGGTGGAGTTCTTGTCCATGTGAGTGCAACAGAAGATCTGGACAATAAAGAAGAATGATGTGACATCCCCTACAGAGTTGGAGAAATGGATTGAACAAGGGTTGCCTGGGCCAAAATGGATCTATCTATGGCACCTGACCTGCTTCTATCAAGCTTAGCTACTATTCTTCCCAAGAGTGTAAACAGGGAAAATGGGTATAGCTGACGTTCATTCCATCTCTAGAGAAATGTGTCCCTGGAGAGCCTAATCCTCTCCCTGCTCTGGAGCAGAAGAGATTATACTTCTTGTTGGTCACTGTTGCAAACAAGTCGATGTAAGGACTGCCCCAAGAAGCAGTTATCACTTTGAACACTCACTAAGAGAGGGACCACTCACGTTCGAGAACGACACTCCAACTGAGTGAGCCTGCAAGGACACTGTCTATATTAGCTATGGGATGGATGTCTTTTGCTATACACTAGTCCTATAACTGAATGGCTATACTGAGCTATGTGGCAGAGCGAGTACCACACTGCCTGTTGATATAGCAGATGACAGTGGTATTGTCTGATATTGTCAGGAATCTCTCCCTGCCGAGCCGCAGACAGCAAGGGAGGAGGGAGGTCAGGAATACATTCAGAGAGAGTCCAAATATACCAAACACAAGGAAAATGCAAGCTGAGCCAGGTCAAGGTCCAGTCCAAAGGTTCAGGAGGCAGAGATCTGACCAGAGGGTTTCAGGGAACAGGAGACACGAAGGTTGTGATGGTTTGCTAGTAATTTGCTGTAAGCAAAGAGCAGCTACACCGGCAGACTTAAATAGTCATTGTGGATAGGTGCTGCTTGTTATCGTTTCCTCAACCTAGTCTATGCAGCCTCCCCGAGCAGCCTGTTCGTGACTGAGGGCTGATGGGCACAGGTGGCTGCCACTCCTTTGCATCACTGCTGGTTCCTTCTCCGTCATGAGCTGGCTGGGGCAACTCTGTCTCTGTTTGACCTTCCAATGCAGGAGATGTTTGCAGGTTGACTTGCTCAACTCACTGGCCCAGTCCTTCGCACAGTCAGTGGCTCCTCGATCTCAGAGGCATCATCTATCCCACCCACTGGCTCGGTCCCATACACAATCAGTTGCTCCTCAATCACAGCAGCATCATCTATCACAGATATCTCCTGAACCATGTTCCCTCCCAACAGCCTTTCAAAGGCCTGGAAGGCCTTGACAACAGCAAGCAGTTCCAAGGTGTTGAAACAAAAGTTGGCTTTGTGGTGCAACCAATGACCTTGAACGATGGCACAGCAATAATGAGCCCCCCAACTCATCACTGAAATGTCTGTGGTTGCAACTAAAAAACCACTGCAGAGATTCAAATGGCACACCCAAGAGATGATTCCGTAGACTTGTCCACCATAACAGGGACCTGTGAACATGGTGAAGTAAAGTGGTCTTGTCTCAGGGGACTGAAGTGTCACAGGAACCAATGCTGTAGAGGGCAAAATCTGAGGTGCACAAGGTAAGTGACAGCTGTGGTTACTGCCATGAGACCCAAAAGTCTCTGCATATAAACATAGTGCTGCATGATGGGCCAATATATCAGGAAAGTTCTTGAGAAACACTTTCGCCGTGTTGAATGGTCAGTAAGCCAAAGCTGTAGTAGAGTCCAGTGCCATCCTGATGGAATCTATTAGTCTTGTGGACTCCAAGACAGACTTCTTGGGGTTGACATTTAGGCCTAGCTTCTGAAGTAGTGAGAGAGTCCAGTGTATGCCTCTGTCATGCCTTGCTTCCAGAACATGCAAACTGACTCAGATACAGACATGCCAGGACCTGCTGCTGAGCCAGAACAGGAGGACATTATAGACCCACAAATCCCAGACACAGAACAGCGTGCAGTGCTAGTTCCAGAAGAGAGCCCTGTTCCTTCAGATACAGAAGACAACTTTCCATTGCCAAGTGTAGACAATAAAGAGAGAGATTGAGAAGGTCACAGAGGATTTATAGAAAGCAGCAATTAGTTAAACAGCAGCTGCATTAAGCTAGTGACCTATATACACACAGCCTTTCCCCTCCAGGAGTTGTTAGAGATTATCTGACCTCCCTGGCCACCAGTTGTGTTTCTGAACTCTGTGGATTGTGTTGACTGACTCTGGACTCATTTGGATTCTGTTGAACAATGTTTGTGATTACAACCTTTTGCTTAGTAAGTAAAAGTAAGTGACTGAGTAAAATTATTTTGTTTCTTTGCTTGTCACGTTGCTTGGGTTGTCTCTTTGCTATCAGCTGTGCAGCCACAAGCTTTGGCTGGCTGCCCAGACCAAAACAAGGCAATATAATTTGTCTCTGCAAGATACCACTAAAAAGCAATCATCCAGGCAAGAGTAGACCAGAACTTCCCATGTCCTGAAGAAAGAGATCACTACCGCCATACATTTCATAAAGACCCTGAGTGCTGTTGAGAGACCATATGAAATGACCTTGTACTGGTATTTTCCTATGGTGAAACAAAGATATTTGCAGTGCTGCAGCCAGATCACAATGTAGAAGTATGCATTCCATAGATCTATAGAAGCAAACCAATCACCTTTCTGTAGGAATGGAAGGATGGAACTGAGTGTCACCATTTTGAACTTTCAAGGCAAGATATAACTGTTGACACTGAAAAGATCTAGAATGAAACACAAGTCAGTATCTTGCTTCAGAACCATGAAATACCGGAAAAAATATCTATGCTTCCTACAATGAGTTAGAGTCTTCTCCATAGCATCTTTGAGCAGCAAAGTAGTGATCTCATCATTAGAACAGTCTTGAGGGCCTGGATGGTAAATGGAACTCGGGCTGTGCAAGTGTTCTGCGAAAGAAGTCAAAACTGACATTTTGACAATTGGTACACTTTTTGGAAGAGGACTGATTATGCTGTTTGAATGAAAGTTGACCAGATGTTGAAGGCTGAAATGATATCGTAGAAGGTCAAGATAGAGATTTCAAATGGAAGGAAGATGAGGATTGGCATTTCCAAGAGGATTAGAATGACCACTGGTATTGCTGTTGCTGGCCAATGCCCATCTTCTTGGCAGTAAGTCTCACTTTGGTCAGATGTTTCACCAACTCATCCATCTAGGGATAGAAAAGGCCTTCACTGTTGACAGGTAAGTCTTCTAGCCACCTGAACCTCAGGAACACTTCCTGACGGTCAGATCTGTTGGGAGCGCTTTGATGTGTATTCCTGCATGGCAGGGGTTGGACTGGATGGCCCCGTCGTCTCTTCCAACTCTATTATTCTATGATTCTACAATTCTACGATTCTGCATCTAGTACTGTTGGTAAGGCCTGCTGAGTACAGCCAGGCATAACATCTCAGTGTCACAGTTATTGACATGACTATAACAGTGGAAGCAAATGGCTGCTAAGGCATTTGCCTCCTGGATTTGGAGGGCCATGTTCTTTTGCTCATCTGGTAGGTATGGGATAAACACCAGCATGTTTTCTCACAGAAAATGACTGATATGCTGCCATGCAGGCCGGCACGCTGGCAATTCTAATAAAGAAGGCAGCAGAGAAGTAAATCTGTCAAGGCATAAAGATGTTTGCTCTCTCTATCAGCTGGTGTTGAATGAGCTTTCTTTTTAACTTTACTCTGGGATGTCTCCTCAACAACAGAATTTAGATGAGGATGAGTTAATAAACAGACCGCATTTTCCTGTTAGGTCCTACATATGTGTTCCAAATGCCTCAAAGCTGGTGATAGAGATGTCAGATTCATCTAAGACTGTTTGATCAACTCCTGTAAAGTTCACAGGAGCAAGACAGCAGCAGAAGCTAAAGATCATCCATCATTTGAAACATGGGATCCAGTAAAGGACCTGGAAAGGCCTCTAGACCAATTGCTTTTGCCATCCTCAAGTTGATGTCAGCAAACAGTTTCACATCTTCAGGTGGCGAAGCAGGAACTGTATTGTTAACTCTTACTGAGAGGAAGGATTTCAATGGAGATGGAGGCGCAGATGAGGAAGAGTCAGAGCTATAGTCAGAACCCATGAAATCTGATGGAATGTCACACTGCTATGCTGTGGTAGCAGACGGTACAGCATCCAATGACACAGCAGCCAAAAGAGAAGACCCAACAATGGTAAGAAACAGTGGAGCAGATGTGGTTGGAACTTGAAGAGGAGAACAAACTGATGGTACTTAATGTGCACGGACAGAAGTGGAGAGAAGCACTGTAAAAACTGAAGCTGTTGCAGTTAGTGGAAATGGTAGAGTCCTCAAAATCACAGCAGCGGTCTGAAGCACTGGAGATGATGGATCTTGTACATGTACTCGCAATCGGATCAAGGGCAGGTCTCAGTACCAAGGAATGATCGATTGGTACAAGTGATGGAACCAGTGACTGATGAGTTAAGGAGTGCACCTCCTGTTGCAGAGACTGAGAACAAGATTGGTACCAATGATACAGAGATCTTTATAGAGAGACTTGTGAACATGTTACTGATCCCCGTAAGATGTTGAGTAGAATTGAGATGACCATGGAGCTGCCCTCCTCAAAGTTCCCTTTGATATCAATCAAGATAGAACACTGATGTAAAGGGTGAATCTTCCTGGTATGTCCAGTCGTTCTACGGACAGGAATATCAAGGATAGTATCCTCTCCAAGTACAAAGGAAATCTCAACATTGGCCTTTAGTACCACTGATAGCAATGTTGAGGAAGATGGACAAGTTGCACTGATTTCACCAGAACAACTGCCATTGGTACTGGGAATGCAGTATTTGATTATGGTTTGACAGTGTGCCTAGCTTTCTTTTTTTTCTTTCCCTTTGGTGGCTGGCCAGAAGGAGCTGAATAATTACTCCCATGCTGCCCCTTATGACTAGTCTTCTTTGAGGATGGATGCGCGCCATCAGTACTGAGTCACCAGATGTGGGTGTAGATTTCTCTGGTTGAAGTGATGCAGTTGGTAACAATTCCCTGGCTACTGGTACAGCAGTAGTCTGTGGGATAACTGTCTCCATTACCACAGATTGTACAGAAAAAGATATCATTAGTACCCAGGAAGTCCTAACTGATGCCAAGGCCGTTAACACCTAGATTTTCTTGGGCTTTTGGAGAGATATGGTTGAAGCCATGAACAGAGCTTTACTAGCTGCAGCTGGCTCTGAGACCTAGAGAGATTTCTCCCAATGGTAAGACTTCAGCCTTAACAATCGATTCTTCAGAGTTTGGGGTATAAATTCCTGACAGATCTTACATTGCTGTATGTTATGACCTTTCCCCAGGCAGAAAACACACTCAGAATGAGTGTTTGAGATAAAAACTTGTGCCCTCATGAACAGCGAAGTTTAAAGAGGGAGGCAGAGGCCATAAGAGACGAAGGGAGAGATCAAGAAATAAAGCAAACTGATTTTTACATATATACAAGGGAAAGAAAAGAAGAAAAAAAGTTGTGAGAGAATTAGAAACACACAAACAGAAAAAGGAAGAAAAACCAGATAATTAGTTAATCAGTATCAGAGAACATTAATAGAACTGACTTGTTCAGCAGATAGAGAGAAACTGAGGGGACTGTAGCTTTGTGGAGTAGGACATAGAGGGGGTGGGATTCCCGTGAAGTTATTCAGCTCTAGAACATTCTGATAGGGTTTTTATGCAAGTGGAAAAGCCCACTTGGATCGAGGCACAGAGATCAGGAAGAAGAAACAGGTTGCTTACCTGTAACTGTGGTTCTTTAAGTGGTCATCTCTGAATCCACACATATAGGTCATTTCCAGTTTCTGTTCTACCAGTGTGCATATCGACTCAGATAAAACTGAGCAATTTCTTTTTGGCAAAACTCACATACCTCCACACAGATATATAGTACAGTTCATACTTCTGTTTTCAGTGCTCTGTCTGCCAGAGTTACCATCCAAGGAGAAAAAGAAAATAGCAGGACTCAAAAAAGGGAGGTGGGCTGATTGGGTGAATTTACACAAGATCATTAAAAAAACCACAGCCACTGGAAAGCAACCTGTCCCTCTTTCTGGTCTCTGTGACTCACACAAATGGGAGATTAACAGGTAACTCACCATCTGATGTGTCATGCCAATACTAAACAGAGAACTGTTCCTCCAAAGGCAGTATCTGCTCTGGCCCTGACACCCAGTCTATAAAGCCAAATAAATGATGACAGCTGTGACCACGTTGTTACTTTACATATTTTAGACAATGGAACCCCTTACAATAACAGAATGGAAGCTGCCACAGCTCTCTCTCATACCTTGTGGAAAAGGTTTCTTAGCTGACTGATAACACGAAACAAACGCTTCTTAGGTCCTACACAGTGTGAGAAAAATACCACATCTGTCTAAATCCAGCAGTCTGATAGAAGGTAAAATGCAAGTGCTCACTGAACATTCAAAGTATAACTCTTTTCAATTCTGAAGGATGCTTCACAAGAATAGGAAAGAAGAGGTCTTGGTTCAAATGGAAATGTCATACCACTTTAAGTAAGAAGCTCATGCTTGTTTGCAAAGTGACTTTATCCAGGAAAAACACAGGCCTAATCTTAGGGCACAAAGCTCTCTGTCCTACCTAGCTGAATTTATGACCACAAAGAGCAGTCCTCCAAAACCATCTTTACATATTGCTGAAAGCCACTGGCTTAAAAGTCTTTCCCATTAACTGTAATAACACCAAGACAAGTTCAATGCAGGTAAAAGGGCTGACAATGAGAATGTAGATTTATAAAGCTCCCTGAGAATATTTTTACAGCTGGTCAGTCAAACCAAGACCCTCCTTTTGGTGCCTTGAAGAGAACTATACTAGCTCGTAAGTAAAAATGGAGCAACAACAAGAAACCTCAGTTTCTCAGAGACAGGAAGAATAGCATAACTTATGCTGCACCTGGTTTTCTGTAAGTTATCTGAGAGACAATTGCAACTTTACACATTAACTGCTAATAGTAACTTTTGGATTAACTGCAGGGAATCCTGAGAAGCTATATCCTGCAAGCTGCCAATTTCAGTGTGAATGGATTTAAGCATCCCACCCACCTATTATGGTGGGTAAGAATGTCTTGCACTATGCATGAACCATGTGTGAGACATATTCAGCAGAGCAGGATATGTGTTGTCCTCCAGCATATGAGTATTCTGTGGACTACTCACGGATGATGCTTCTATTTGTGGCACAGTACTATTGTTCTACTGGAAGAGTCCACGAGATTATTTGTCTTTTTCCACTAGATTTTTTCCCCACTGGAAAAATGTTCTATTGTAAGCATATTTCCCCAAAGTTGATCACTATCCAATGAGTAACTACAGACCCGGTTCTAGCTTGCTTCTTTAGCAGACAATGGCTGTGTTATCAGTCACCAAACATGCCATTTGTTCTACGTGAAGGGTCTCGAGTATTCTGAAAAACAGTCAATACAGTTAGAATCTGAAGGATTTTGTTCTAGAGAACCTTTTCTCCCTGCATTCATGTGTCCCTCTCTGGGTAGGAAAAAGTATAAACTCTCCATGTGATATCATGACACACGCCAGATAAGTGCTTTAAGGGGCTCTGTGATGCAGCCTCAGGGTGTGGCTAGCCTGAAAGGCAGGGCAGCCCTAGCAACAGGTTGCCACGTAACCGAAGTGGCCCTGTACGAGAGAAGGCCTCTATAGATAGGCACAGTGACTTGGATTTGAGAGATTCTTTCAGTGAGAGTTCCAGAAAGAGAGAGAGAGTTTTAAGTTATAGTTCTTCAGTCAGCCAGCGTGGTTGTCTGAATAAGTGTGGTTGTCTAAGACAGAGACAGAGGAGAAACCAAAACATTTTGAGTTGAGTCAGAAGGTGCGACCTAGACTTGGGAATTAAGCCTTTGAGCAAAAGGGAAGCCAAAGGCCTATGTGTCTATGAAAGTTTTGCTTCCCTATATACAGTGGCGTATAAAAAGCTGGTTAAACACCTCTTTAAGTCCTGTATTCCTTTGCAGGTTTGTTGCGTAAAAGAAGGGCCAGAAATATCATAACTGAGATTAGAACAGGAGAAGAAAGAATTACAAAACAAGAGGGAATAAAAAAAGCTTTTTATAATTACTACGTGAAACTGATGAGCAAGATCTCAAAGGAGAAAAAACAACAAGAAGTGGAAGAATATTTGGAGAAAATGAATAAAATGAGATTTAATGAAGACCAAAGATCAATCTTGAACAATTCTATTACTACGATGGAAGTAGTTGAGGCTATTAGGAATCTGAAGAACGACAAAGCTCCAGGACCCGACAGTTTTACTGCAAGATATTATAAGATTATGGAACATGAGATTTCAATACCTTTACAAAGTACTATAAATGAAATAATAAAGGAAAGAATACCAGATACTTGGAAAGAGGCTAATGTTGTGCTGATCCCGAGAGAAGGAAGAGATCTGAGAGATGTAAAGAATTATAGACCAATATCACTTTTGAATACAGACTACAAGATTTTTGCTTCAATTTTAGCAGCAAGGCTTAAAAAAGTGCTGTTAGAGGTAATTGATGAGGACCAGAATGGCTTTCTACCTAAAAGATCTTTGAGAAATAACACCAGAACAGTCATAAATGTAATTGAATATTATGAAAAGCATAATGAACGGAAAATGGCCACGGTATTTGTAGATACGGAGAAAGCTTTTGACATGATCAGCTGGCCATTCATGAAGATGGCGGTTAAACAGATGCAGGCAGGAGAAAAATTTGTTGCATGGATTGAACCAATTTACAGCCAACAACAAGCTCCACTGGTTATAAACGGTGAAAGAACACAAATGATAGAACTGCACTTCATAAGAAAAAAAATAATAAAGGAGAGAAATCAATACAAAGAAAATGATTGTTCACTACTCAAATTTAAAGAAAGTTCCTGCCAATATGATCATTGTGGTAGACTGAAAGAAACTGAGAATATATAGAAGCCATTCTATCTATGCACAATGGAGGTGGGTTCCTGCCAAAAAGAGATCACTTAAGTTTAGAGTTCTTAAAAACCACTGCACAGGCACAAGTGATATACGTGAGTCACAGAGATCACGAAGGTAAGCATACTTTCTCCCTAAATGAGACTAAAGGGAACAGAATTTAAACAACCACAAAAAACATTGTTGAAAAAGTTAAGTATTTCTAAGTGATTAGTAGTTAATGCTAAAATTGTTATTGAATATTTGTTTGGTTTTAGAAATGAATACAGATATACTTCAGTTAAGGAAGTGGATATGTTTCTGGGCATCACTTTTTTAATAGAAAATTTAGTACTATAGCCAAAGGTAACAGGAAACTATGAGAATATTGTTGTTCCTACACAATAAAAAATGAAGCATAGTTTGGCATGTTTCAGCAAATTGTTAATACAAAACTAACAACATCTACATGTGAAACGAAACAACTAAGTCAGGGAAATTTTGCATAAATGAACAAAAACATTCTGAAGCTTCTAGAGACCACTTGAAAGTTTCTTCCAAAGTGTATCCACGGATGACTTTTCCCCCCTTTTACTAGTTGCCAATTTTTCTGATTTCCATTCTGATGGCCAAACTTAGAGAGATTTTTTTTAAAACGCATACTGGGGCAGCTGCTGAGACAGACTTAACTGCTTTCTCCGGTTCGTCTCTGTTTTGCTGATAGAATCATAGAGTTGGAAGAGACCCCAGGGGCCATTGAGTCCAACCCCCTGCTATGCAGGAACACCCATCAAACCATTCCCAACAGATGGCCACCCAGCCTCTGCTTAAAAACCTCCAAAGAAGGAGACTCAACCACACTCTGAGGCAGCATATTCCACTGCCGGACAGCTCTGATCGTCAGGAAGTTCTTCCTGAGGTTCAAGTGGAATCTCCTTTCCTATAGCTTGAATCCACTGGTCCTTGTCCTAGACTCTGGAGCGGTAGAGAACAAGCCTGCTCCCTCCTCAACATGACATCCTTTCAAATATTTAAACATGGCTATTATGTCTCCTCCTTTCACACATTGGAAGAGAGAACTAACCAAGTTTATATGGCAAGAGAAAAAACCTAGGATAAAATGGAAAAATATGACTGATTTAAAAGCTAGAGGAGAAATGGGACTACCAGACTTTCATATATACTACAAGGCTGCGGCATTTACGTGGATAAAAGACTGGGTAGACCTACAAGATATGAGAACGTTGGCACTGGAGGCAGCAGACCTGAGAATGAAGTGGCATGCCTATATGTTTTATGATACAGCAAAAATAGATAAAGACTTCTCACATCACTATATCAGGAAATCGCTTCTGAAAATTTGGGAGGACTATAAAACTTAAAACATATGGCAGCTCCCCACTTGGGTCTCACCCCAAGAAGTTTTTTTCGGCCGATGGACAGATACAGATAAATGGTTGCGATACGAAGACATAATTGAGAGATCAACGTTCAATAATCTTAAGATCAAATCAAGAGAAAAATTAGAACAAGAAGGAATAACACTGAGTTGGTTCCCTTACAGACAATTAGTAGAAAGGTTTCAGATGGACATAGAAACATATGGAATTGACTTCAAAGAAAAAACTGGAGCTATTAAATGGATGTTCGAAAATCTGCCTCATTTACTAGCGCAAATATATCAAGAAATGTTACAACAGGAGAGGCAGGAAGAAACAGTAAAGGCAACAATGATCGCATGGGCTCAAAATATTGGACGTTCAATTCAATTAGAGTCTTGGGAGCAGAGCTGGAAAAAAACACAGAAATTTACAGTAGCTCAGAATTTGAAAGAGAACTATTATAAGCTATTTCACAGATGGTACATGACACCAGATAAATTGAAAAAGATATACAAAACAGGTAATGGACATTGCTGGAAATGTCAGAATGAGGTTGGTACGATATATCATATGTGGTGGACATGTCCAAAAGCTAAGAAATATTGGAGTGAAATACACAACAAAATATGTGCATTAATGAAAGTTCAGTTTGTTAAGACACCAGAATTGTATTTACTAAATATGACTGATACATTAGAAGATGCTGGTATAAAGATACACTGGAGAATATTGCTGTATATGATAACAACAGCACGTATTGAATATGCTAAGTTCTGGAAAACTCAGCAAATACCTACAACAGAACAATGGTGGGGTACATTTATTGAAAATAAAAATGCTGATATGGTCTCTCAGAGATTAAAAGGGAAATCAGACGATGAGATACTAAGAGAATGGCAAATTGTAAACGGTAGTGGGTAATTGCTGGGTAATCAGATGGAAATCTGTAATTCATGATTTAAGATAAGTTAGGAGGGGGCTACAGGTTATATATCATGAAGCGAGAATACGGAGATGGAAAGGCAAGAATCAATGAGTAATAAGAGCAGTTAAATGTAGTTCAATAATATAAGCATGATAAGAAATATTGATAATGGAAACTAGATCAGTGTGGAAGAGCAAAAATATTTCAATTAAGTTATCAGCTATAAATGTATGTTTTATATGTGAAACTGAATAAAATGATTAAAAAAAATAGTACTGTAAGTGGAATTACATAAACATGGTAATTTACATTATTTTGTGTGTGGCGTGATGATACAGCAGTGTTTTCTGTGTACAAGAAAAATTTGTTCTAAGTTAATGGCTAGATCTTATAAAACATAAGACTCTTAAGTACCATTGTTTGTCAAGAGTAACTTAAGAATACACGTAGATTTCTGCCAGTATAAACCAGTGGTGCTTTACTTTGGCTTGAATCAAATCTTAAGTATTAATCTTCTCATAGCATTTAATTGGTTTGGTTTGTTTCATGTTAAATTATGGCTCTTGGTTTCAGACAAATCCAAATCTTTCCAGTGTAATACCTAACACAGAATTTTGTTCACAGGATTTAAAAACAGGAAATATGAACTGCAAAGAATATACTCCTGATATTTTCATGATATATCTATACTGTTTACAGGCTGATTTTCACTTAGTTCAGCAGCTGTTCCTGGATAAGATATAGTAATGGATGTCAAAAGATTGCAAGGAAATATTAGAATCATAGAATCATAGAAATGTAGAGTTGGAAGAGACCACAGGGGCCATCCAGTCCAACCCCCTGCCATGCAGAAATACCCTCAACGCACTCCCGACAGACGGCCATCCAGCCTCTGCTTAAAAACCTCCAAGGAAGGAGACTCCACTACACTCCGAGGCAGCATATTCCACTGCCGGACAGCCCTGACTGTCAGGAAGTTCTTCCTGAGGTTCAGGTGGAATCTCCTTTCCTGCAGCTTGAATCCATTGCTCCTTGTCCTGGTCTCTGGAGCGGCAGAAAACAAGCCCTCTCCCTCCTCTACATGGCATCCCTTCAAATATTTAAACATAGCTATCATGTCCACTCTTAACCTTCTCTTCTGCAGACTGAACATACCCAGCCCTCTAAGTCTATCCTCATAGGGCTTGGCTTCCAGGCCCTTCACCATTTTGGTCGCCCTCCTCTGGACACATTCCAGCTTGACGACATCCTTCTTCAATTGAGGTGCCCAGAACTGGACACAGTATTCCAAATGAGGCTTAACCAATGCAGAATAGAGTGGTACCATTACCTCCCTCTGTCCTATTGATACAACCAAGAATCGCGTTGGCTTTCTTGGCTACCGCGTCACACTGTTGACTCATGTTCAGCTTACGATCTACCAAGACTCCTAGATCCTTTTCACATGTACTGCTATCCAGCCACATGTCCTCCATTCTATACTTGTGACTTTCATTTTTTCTGCCCAAGTGCAGCATCCTACATTCTCGGGCTGACAGGAGGAGCAATCCACAACACATGGGTTGTATCCCTCATGCGCCAGCCGATGCAGGAGCCGTCCACGTGCCGTTTGAAAACAACCGTTAACTGCTCCTTGCCCCCCTCCGCTCAGTTCCTTTTTCTCCTGCTACCAGCTGGTGGTGTTTTCTATCCCTCTCCAATTCTTTGTCTGAAAATTATTTCATTCCTACTGGAAAATGTCAGTGAAGGCTGATATCGACTCGCAGGCTTCCACCTTGATCCGAAGCGCCGCAGTAGCGCAAGGCTCGAACAAGAAAAGGAATCAACCAGTCCAAAAAACCACTTTTCAGCGGGTCATGGACGAGGTGGTCTCAAAGGGAAAACAGCATACCATCCAGAAAACCGCTTTGCAGCGGGTCACAGACGAGGTTGCCTCGAACGGAAATCAGCTTACCGTCCAGAAAACCGCAAATTTGCAGGTCACGGACGAGGAGACTAGCAGGGCTGGCAAAGGCAAGCCACAAAAAATGCCTGAGGATGAGCACTCCGTGGACTTAAGGAAAATATTCCTAAGTTCCAGCGAGAGTGAAGTGGAGGAAATAAAGTTGGTGCCTGAAGCGGTGGAGTCCAAAAAAGCAAAAGTGAGGGACAAAAAAGATAAGTTAAAGAAAGTGAAGAAAACGGACAAATCAGGTGGCAAAAAGAAACTCCTGAAGAGGTGAGACAGTATAGATACTTACCGTCGACAGTTCGGGCTGCCATCTTGATTCCGGCCCTTCGACGTTGACGCAGCGCGGCTCCTCCAGGGCCTTATAGGCCTCTGAGGCAAGCCTGGGGGGCGGAGCTTTGGCTCATGTGGCCGTTTCGGCTCGCCCAATCAAAAGCGCTAAAGTGGCACCAGAGAGAGAGCAGGGGTCCGCCATTCTGGACCGCAGGGCAGCTGAGTTGGTGGCTGCGGCCCAGGACCAGGGCCTACCACTGGAGATTAAACAGTTTCTATTGGAATGGATGCGGGCAGCGCCCACTCGCCCTAGGGAGAAGGAGACAACAGTATGTGAGTCCCAGTGAGGTTTAGAAGCTGTTGCCCTGCAGCGTCCCAGTAATGAATTTTTGGGAGACATGCAGCAAATGATTAATGAGGCGGCTTGGGCACAAGTGCAATCTGTTCTATCAGCGCAGTTCCCACCAATGAATTTTAATCCAATGAATTACAACTTAAATGATACCCAAACTCAATTCATGATTTAATTTATTAAACACAAAAGGACAGAATCAATTACCATTTTTTAATCCAATGAATTATTATAACAAACCGGCAGGACAAGAGATGGCTGATAATGACTTTAGCCAGCCACCATCCAAGAGAAAGCGAATGCAGTGAGAGGAAGAAAAAACTGTGGACCATGTCAGCAATTCTAAGAGTTTGCAGGGCTCTCCTTCAGAAAGAGAAGGAAGTGATAACGTTACACAGTATGTGAAAAAACACAGGAAAGATAAAAAAGGAAGACAACAGGAAGTTATAGGGAGTGATATGGAGAATGATTTGATTGAGGAGAATTTAGATTTGGGTGATAAGGAATTCATATGTTCTGATGAGGAGGACGATGAGCAGGTGGATTTGGATAGGTTGTTTGATGTGCAGGTGTTCCGCAGCACTCTAAAGAGAGTGCTACAGACACTGGGGTTGGAATTGGACAAGGAGATAAACAGTGAGAGCACTAAAAAAGAGAAAAGTCAAATAGTTTCAGTTATTAAAAAGAGGGAGGCAAGGGGCTTAAAGCTACCTATGCCAGAGTTTTTCAGATGTAATATTCAGTGAGTGGTTGGCACAGTGGTCGACTAAGAGATTACTTGCTTATTCTCAGAAGTTATACTCTTTTGTAAAATCTGAGGTTGATTTTCTCAAGCTGCCCCCAGTGGACGCCCCGATTGCAGGATTGGTCTCAGGGGCCATTGTCCCAAGCGAGGGCGACATGCAATTAAAGGAGGTGGATGAGAGGAGAGCAAAGACTTCCCTTAAAAAGGCACATGAAGCATCATCCTTAGCTATAAAGGCTTCGGTGGCCGCCTCTATGTTTGCGAGAGCTGGGGTGCTCTGGACCCAGGATATTCTGGATAATCAGGATTTGAGTGTGCAGGAACTACTGAAGGTTGTTGATAGGGTACAGAGAGTACTAAAATATGTGGCTGATGCTGCTCATGATGCCACCGCTTTCGCAGTAAGGAATATAAATTTTTTAACAGTTGCGAGGCGCTCTTTGTGGTTAAGGCACTGGGAGGCAGATCAAAAGTCTCGCAATAATCTAGCCTTTGTCCCTTTTCTGGGGGAGCTTCTGTTTGGAGAGAAAGCTTTGGAAAAGGTCTTGGTTGAGACTAAGGACAAGAAACAGGTAATGCCCACCTTGCAGAAGAAGAAGGGTGATAAAAGACCTTTAAGAGGTTCAAACTACTCCTTTTGTGGAGGCAGATCATACGGATTCTCTGCAAGGGGGTCTGAGTACAGATCTGGTAGATTCCAGTGGAACAGACAGAGGAATCAGTATGGCAGGCAGTTTCAGTATTCAAGACAAGGGCAGGCCAGGCTTGGAAATAGTTCCAAGCGAAGTAAGCCTCAATACTGACTATCAACACCAGGCAGTGGGAGGAACACTTCTTTCCTTTGGTCACAGATGGTCTCAAATAACATCGGATCTTTGGGTTCTACAGGCAGTGACCCAAGGCTACAAAATACGTTTCCATATGAGACCGAAAGACAGATTTCTTCGATCCCCAATAGCAAAGGACAAGACCAAGCAGCATATAGTTCTACAGGAGATTTTCCACCTACTGCAGATAGGGGCAATTGAAAGAGTCCCAAAGGATCAGGAAGGTCGGGGGGGTTTACTCAACTTTCTTCGTAGTTTCCAAACCCAATGGCAAATACAGACCGGTATTGAATTTAAGGTACCTAAATACTTTCGTGGAATACAGGAAGTTCAAAATGGAGATTCTGCAGACAATCAAAGAGAATTTGTCCTTGGGGGATTATATGGCTTCCATAGACCTCAAGGAGGCTTATTTACATGTTCCCATGAACAAGGAGGACAAAAGGTACCTGAGATTCAATTACAGGGACAGTCACTTCCAATTCAAAGCGCTGCCATTTGGGTTGACATTGGCGCCTCGAGTGTTCATGAAGGTGCTGATTCCACTGATAGCGTTCGTCAGAGTTCAAGGGGTTCAGCTTTACCCGTATTTAGACAACATACTCTTAAAGGCAGCGTCAGAGATCAGGTTGGGGAAGGATGTGCAGTTGACCATACAGACATTGAAGAGCTATGGTTTCCTTCTCAGAGAAGAGTTTTTTAACGCCGGTCAGGGTGCTTACACACTTGGGAGCATGGACAGACACCTCGAAAGGGAGACTATACCTTTCCCAGGACAGGTTAGTCAAGTTGAGGCAGGAAACTGCAGAGTTAGTGAAGTGCAGATCAGCAGATTTAATGAGGCTAGCAAGGCTGCTAGGAATATTGGTCTCTTCGACACAACTCGTGCAGTGGGGAAGTTACCATGTGAAATCTCTGCAAAGACTTCTAATGCCACATCAGCTTGCAATATCGGTGAAGAGACATTACTGGGTGCTTCTGACAAAACAAGTTCGGGAGGAACTTTCCTGGTGGTTGAAGGAGAGGAAGGTGGCTTCAGGGATTCCCATTCATATTTCAAACATGGTCCATGTAACAACGGATGCCAGTCTCAGCGGCTGGGGTGCGTACTGCGAGGGGCATTCAGTGCAAGGCATTTGGATGTATTTAGACAAGCGGCACAACATAAACTATCTCGAGTTGAAAGCCTTTCGCCTAGTGCTGCAGCGGTTTCGGCAGCTGGTGAGGCATCGCCATGTGAAGGTCTTCACAGACAATATGACAGCCAAAGCTTACATTTGCAAACAGGGCGGTTTACATTCAGTACCTTTGGTGGCAGAGTCAACCAGGTTGTTTCGATGGGCAGAGAGAAATCTGAGCTCACTCACAGCGGTACACGTGAAAGGAGAGACAAATGTGCAGACAGATTACTTGAGCAGGAATTGGCTGCACCCTGGAGAATGGTCTCTCAATGTGGAAGTGTTCAACACGTTAACCACTGTTTTTGGACAGCAACTAACGGACCTGTTCGATTCTGCTGGGAACGCCAAATTAGAAAGATATTTTTCAAAGATGGAAGCAGAGGTGCAAAGGCACATGATGCTCTGTTAGTGAAGTGGCCGCCAGGCCTGCTCTATGCATTCCCGCCAATACGGATCTTGCAGAAGGTTCTGTCAAAGATCTGCTTAGAAAAGGCAACAGTGGTCCTGACAGCGCCTTATTGGCCAAGAAGGCCATGGTTTCCGATGTTGCTGCAAATGGCTCAGACACCGCCGTGGAGGTTGCCACTGAAGGAGGACTTACCCAGGGGCCAGTGTTCCATCCGGATCCCAAGTGGTTGAGTCTGGCAGCTTGGAAATTGAACGGAGGTTACTGACGCGTCAAGGGTATACCGACAATGTGGTGTGCACCATGTTAGGATCAAGGAGAGAGTCCACTCAGAGGATATATGACAGAACTTGGAAGGCTTTCCAGAAGTGGTGCAAGACCACTCAGGTGGCAGAGGAGGATGTGCAGGTCTCCCACATCTTACATTTCCTCCAAGACGGCCTGGAGAAAGGTTTGCGACCGAACACCTTGAAAAGGCAAATGGCAGCGTTGTCGGTTTTCCTAACAGCAGATGGGGAGTCCTTCTCTAAACATCCTCATATAAAGAGATTTCTAAGAGGTGCAATGCTGTCCTCTTTCCCAACGGTGCATAGGTTTCCCACCTGGGACCTTAATCTCGTGCTCAATGCCTTAACATCGGCACCATTTGAACCACTACGGGACTCTTCATTGAGATTCCTGACTTTCAAAACGGCATTCCTGCTGGCGGTGACATCAGCAAGAAGGGTGTCAGAGTTGGTAGTGCTATCTGTAAATGAGCATTTGTGCAGATTTGAGCAGGAAAGGTTGACTCTGGGTTTCGACCCTTCCTTCCTGCCAAAGTGCATGTCATCAACCTCTCGTTCAGAGGAGATACATTTGCCAACTTCCTGCCCAAAGCCAGTGTATGCTCTGGAAAAGAAATGGCACACGTTAAATGTAAGGAAAGTAGTAAAGGCTTACATTAAAAGGATAAAAGGTTTCAGGCTATCAGACGCCTTGCTACTGTCTTTTCAGCCAAAGACTTTAGGACAGAGAGCCAGCAAGTCAGCTATTGCTGGGTGGATTAAGACATGTATTTACCTTTGTTATGACTACGCTAAAAAGCCTCGACCGGAAAATGTGTGGCCTCATTCCACCAGGTCGATGGCAACGTCTGTGGCATATACATCATTTTGTTCTCTAGAAAATGTGTGCCGTGCAGCAGGCTGGAAAGAGTCTTCCACTTTCATTAGACACTACAAGCTGGACAAATATAAGTCAGCGCAAGCGGCTTCTGGCCGTCGTGTGCTGCAGGCTGTGCTTTAAGAATGTACCCACCCAAAGAACAGCTTGGGAAGGTCCCATGTGTTGTGGATTGCTCCTACTGTCAGCCCAAGAATGAAGAGTTGGTACTTATGTGAACGGTAATTCTGGGATGACAGGAGGAGCAATTCACGCCCACCCTTTAGGTCTAGGTTTTAGAGTAGAGGTCTGGGGTGGAGGAAATGAGAGAGAAAGCATAAAAAAAAAGGTCACAGAAAGACGAGAAGACAGAACCATTGTCTGGATGCGCTAGGAAACAGAACTGAGCGGAGGGGGGCAAGGAGCAGTTAACTGTTGTTTTCAAATGGCACGTGGACGGCTCCTGCATTGGCTGGCGCACGAGGAATACAACCCATGTGTTGTGGATTGTTCCTCCTGTCATCCCAGAATGACCGTTCACATAAGTACCAGCTCTTCATTTCTCTCTGTTGAAATTCATTATGTTAGCTTTGGCCCAGCTCTCCAACTTGTCAAGGTTGTACTGAAATTTGATCCTATCCTCTGGTGTATTAGTAACCCCTCCTAGTTTGGTATCATCTGCAAATTTGATCAGCATGCCCTCCACTCCTTCATCCAAGTCACTGATGAAGATGTTGAATAGCACTGGGCCCAGGACAGAACCCTGTGGCACCCCACTCGTCACTTCTCTCCGGGATGAAAAGCAGCCACTGGTGATCACCCTTTGGGTGCGGTCGGTCAACCAATTACAAATCCAACTTACAGTAGCCCTGTCCAGCCCACATTTTACTAGCTTCTTTGCAAGAATGTCATGGGGAACTTTGTCAAAAGTCTTACTGACGTCAAGATATGCTACATCTACAGCATTCCCTTCATCTATCAAGCATGTAACCCTATCATAAAAAGAGATAAGATTCGTCTGGCATGACTTATTTCTGAGAAATCCATGCTGGCTTTTAGTGATTACAGCATTGTTTTCTAAGTAATTACAAACTGACTGTTTAATGATTTGCTCTAGGATCTTTTCTGGAATTGATGTCAGGCTTACTGGGTGATAATTATTAGGGTCCTCTTTTTTCCCCTTCTTGAAGATGGGGATGACATTTGCCCTCCTCCAATCTGCTGGGACTTCTCCTGTTCTCCAAGAGTTCTCAAAGATTATTGCAAGTGATTCTGCCAGTTCTTTTAATATACTTGGATGTAATTCATCTGGCCCTGGGGACTTGAATTCATCTAGTTTAGCCAGATATTCCTGTACTACTTCTCTACTTATCCTGTGCTGCATTTCCCTCGCTTCCTCACCTGCTCCCCACACCCCAGGTTGGGTACTTCTATCCTTTTGGGAGAAAACTCCCAAAGGCAAAGAAGGTATTAAGTAGTTCTGCCTTCTCAGCACCCCCCCCCCGCCGTTATTAATTGGTCACCTTCTCCACGTAGCGATCCTATGATTTCCTTGTTTTTCCTTTTGCATCAAACATATCTAAAAAAACCCCTTTTTATTGTTTTTGATGTCTCTGGCAAGTCTGAGTTCATTCTGCGCTTTAGCTTCTCTTTCTGTTGGATGAAAATGCTGTGACATTTGCCCCAGTTGAAAATACATTTGATTATCATGTGAAAACACCTGGGGAATGACTTTGCAAGTCATGATGTAATCCCTAGGGGACATGTAGCAAGGCTGAGTCATGATAATGTGAAATCATGGCAAGGGGTTGCATCAGCCATTGTCCCTAGCTGATGACCTATCAGCAGGTGTGTATAAAAGAGGAGTGGGGAAACCCTCTGATTCTCTACCTCTGTCTGAGTGAGCCTCTGCTTGATGTGTCTATGATGCTGAATCTATGACTGTGGATCTGTGTATCCTGTGTACAGATGTATATACTGCAACTTTGAAGATTAAAGCCTCCAGGTATTTTGGATGAAAAACTCTGTATGAGTTACTAACCAGTGGGTAGAGGGGTCAGAACTGATGCTGTAAGTTGCACTCTGCTGCACACGCTGGTTGTTGTTTTGAAACTCTGTTATGTTATGGTTGCCTCTGGGACACCTTTTGGCCAGAGTGCAGCGGTTCCAGGGAGGATTTTGTGCTGGTGCTGTACATCAATCTCCGGTCACTTTCTCCCTGCATCTCCTGGCTATTTGCTTGAATTCCCCTTTGGTGGTTTCACCATTCTTCCATTTCCTGTACATGTTTATTTTAACAGTTAGCTCAGCTGAGACTTCTTCAGTCAACTATTCCAGTTTCTTTAGACACCTGCCATTTTTCCTCCTTATTGGCACAGTTTTCAACTGAGCCTTCAGTATCTCACTTTTAAGAAACTCCCATCTGTCATGAACTCCTTTCTCTTTTAGTATTCTTGTCCACGGGATTTCAGCAAGTAACTGTCTAAGTTTAGAGAAACCAGCTTTCTTAAAGTTTAGGATGCATGCCTGGCTACACTTGGCTTCTCCTTCCCACTGGATGACAAACTCCAAAAGAATATGGTCGCTCCCTCCTAAGGATCCCACCACCTCCACCTCATCAACTAGGTCATCCCTGTTGGTCAGGATCAGATCTAAAATGGTCGATCCCCTTGTTGCCTCTTCCACCTTTTGGACCATGAAACTGTCTGCAAGGCAAGCGAGGAACCTGTTGGACCTTGCGGTCTTTGCAGAATTTGACTGCCAACAAATATCAGGATAATTCAAACCTCCCATTAATATGACATCTCTCCTTTTTGAATGTGTAGTCATCTGCTCCAGGAAGGCCTCATCCAAGTCCTCAGGCTCGCCTGGAGGCCTGTAGCAAACCCCCACAATCACATCCCTATTGTTTCTCGCTCCCTTAATTCTTACCCAGATGCTCTCAACTTGGCTTCCCAGATTTAAGTCACGGATTTCTTCACAGCTGAAAACATCCCTGACATAAAAGGCTACTCCTCCTCCTTTCTTGTTTGGTCTACTTCTGCGAAATAAGTTATACCCTATTCCTACATTCCAATCATGAGATTCATCCCACCAGGTTTCAGTGATGCCTATTACATCATTTTTTTTTTTTGTACTAAGAGTTAGAGTTCATCTTGCTTATTGCCCATGCTTCGTGCTCTGTGCATTAGTGCAGATCATGCATACTGAGTAGGGAATTCTGGAGTCAGCTGCTGTTTACCTTGCAGACATTCTGCTGCACCACAATTTTGGAAGGTCTGTATTTCTCCAGCCCTCCTTCGCCATTCTCCCAATACTGATGATGCTAAAACATTTCCAGACAGACAAGAGGATGAGAAGGAAAAACAGAGGCCAAGAAGGCATACAAAGGCCGAGAAAGAGAGCTTCTTTGTCAGAGGCTTTATTAACTGAGGCGTGGCTGCATTTTAAATCAGAAATAGATAATTTTAACACTGAAAACCAGACTGCAATGGTGAAGGACTGTAAGTTCTCCAAATGCAATCTTTTCAAATGTCTTTTCTGCAATCCATATAGTCACTACCATTCTATCATCTATTCCTAGATGATAAGTAGTTGTCAACCAATAATCAACTGTGCATGTGAAAAAGGAAGATAAAATCCCCATGCTGCAACAGAACAGCTAAAAATAGTAGAGAATAGGATACGGTAAATATTACCTTTTAATTCCTTTATAAGAATATTTTGAGCACTCTGCTTCAACCTGAAGAGCCAATTCTCGAGTAGGAGTAAGAACCAACATGCTAGGTCCACCACGTTTTTCTCTAGGTCTGCAAAAAAGTTCAGAGTCCTTTAGATAGCATTTATAAAAGAAACCTAGAAAAGGAAAATGCAATAGTTGATTAAAGAATGAAAGATCCCCTAAGGCATTTGTAATTACTCACATCAACTCAGAAATGAACTTAAAGGAAAGGATAAATACCACTGCTTGATTTGCAAACCAGTATCATTCAGACCTGGCTAAAATCATATTAAACCTACCCTTTTAGCATAAACTAAAAGAAAGGAAGCCCTAAAGTACCCATCATTTACAAAATTATGCAGCAGTGCAAACCACATAACCTAGATTAATGATGATTCATGATGGGCAGGAAGAACAGATATGTAGGTAAAATGGTATCTTGGTACATTGGGGGCAATATGAGGGAAAAAAGTAGGCTGGGGTAGGTATTTGTTTGAGAAGGGGAAGAGCAATACAAAATGATCAGCAGGCTAAATACCACCTGTAGATTGTTATGTAGGATTGTTAAGTGGGTTGGATGTTATCTGCACTTTGTTAGGTAGGCATACTTAGAGGAATGTGTAAGTCACATGAAAAAGGATTTCATGTCCAAGCAAGATGGTGGCAGTCATGGAAACACAATCAGAAACTCAAAAGCTAGACAAGAACAGCAATGGGCAGCATGTAGTTCATGGGTCGTTTTTAACGGTCCTCAGGGGCTCCCGGGGCCCATTTTTATTTTTATTTCGGCCACAGAATACCTCCTAATGCCCTCGAAAGGCATTTTCATCATGTTTTGCCCCCCTCCAGCCATTTCATATAAGCCAGGAAAGGCTTATAAAAAACAAAAACAAAAATAAACTAGAAATGACTTCCTGTCACATTCTGCTTTAAAACCGGTCTCTTCTGGGGCAAAAAATGGCCCAAGGGGGTTAGAAACATGTCAGAAATGCCTCCATAGCTCCTAGAGCTTCTGTGGAGAAAAGGTGTGGTAGTGGGATGCAGTCCCCCCAAGGTTTTCTAGGGGGATAATGCAGTCTCCTAGACTCCATAGTTGCCCACCTCTGGACTAGAAGATCGACAGAATTTTGTTAAAAAAAAAAACAACTCCTTGTACTTGAAATTTTTCATATGCCTTCCAGTTTTGACATATGGCTATGCCATGGCTTACACCAGAATAAGGGTATAAAATACATGTGCCAAAATCTCAGAGTGGAGTCCCAGCCAATTCTTTGCTTTTCAAACTGCTCTGATAATAACTGACTATTGTAATGACTTTAATGGCTTTGATTACTGTTGTAATTTTAATATTTTATTGTCTTAACTGTTTTTAATCATGTTTATTAACTGTCCTGAAAATTAATTTATGTTTACCAAAGATTCCTGAGTTATATTTGCTAGGAACCTGGGCAGATGATATAACGATTGACAAGAAACAACATAAATTGATGCAACATATGCTATTGGTGATAAGTATACGCAAAGTACTTGAAAAAAATGGAAATCCATCAATAGAAGAATGGTTTGATGGTATGGACAAATCTTACATACAAGTTCAGGGGCCAAACAGAAGGTAAATTTTCTTCTGAATGAAAATGTCTGATTTAAAGAAAAATGAGGGTAAACTGATACAATAGATTTTTGAACATGCATATATTCTTAAACTCTGACTCTTGCTTTTATTACTACATAAGAAGTGTTATATGTGCTTTGAGGGTATTCCTGCATGGTAGGGGGTTGGACTGGATGGCCTGTGTGGTCTCTTCCAACTCTACATTTCTATGATTCTATATGAAAAAAGATGATGATTCCAGTTTTGTAGCTATTTTAGATTTTTAATATCTATGATATAGGTTAGCAATAATGTTTAAGATTTATCAATTTCTAAAAACAAACCATTACTCCATTTATTATTGTTTTCCATTGGTACTTATGGTTTAACTATGATGATGTTAATACTTAGGTCATGGTACGACACCAATGTTTGGAATCAAGTTAATTTAAAAAAACAGATTCATGGCAGTAATTGTGTATGATTGAAATATTTTTTCTTATTAATTTTTTATTTACCAGGTAAATTTCATTTCAAAGTCTAGAGATAAGATAAGGATAAATAGCAACATAGTTAATTTAGATTTTGAATAATGTTTTAATTGTGAAGTACAAGTATTTATTAACAGTTGAATGCAACAAGGACAGAAACCTATTTTCAGCTATTCGTAGTTTATTTGTTTTTGTAGTTTTGATAAATGTTTGTAGTTTTGTTAGGTATTTTTTGCTTTTTATTTGTATTGCATTATTATTATTATTAATGTTTGCAGTTGTATTATTTTGTAGTTTTGTTGTTTGTCTTTTTCCTTTCTTTAATAATAAAAAAAGGAAGTTAAATTTATGTTGGCATTGGTTACTCGTAAGACTAGTTCACCTTGCTCAGCAAGCACCAGCTTCTCTTGCAGAGACGTGGCCAGCTACAGAAGCCCAAGGCAGTAGCACTGTACCTGAGCACTGATGGTAGTGTGTGTCCCTGCTTGCACTTTTGGATGTCTTGGCAGTGTTTTGTACTATCAGCCATGGCACATTCTTGAACTCCTGAGAGGTTTAAGAGGTACTGTGCTTCCGTGGTTCTTCTCCTATCTCTCAGATAGGTTCCAGATGATGGTGCTTGGGTTTAGCTTCAAAAAAGGAGCTATTATATAGCATACCACAAGGTCAGATTGATTACTGGTACATCTAGGAGTGACCACAGATGGTTCCCCTCTTACTGCATCCTCTGAATGCATGAGAGGAACATGAAGCATTGCCTTCCATATAGTCAATGGATGCCATGGGCACACACTCAGGTTGTCATGGGCACATACACATTGTGTCCATTGACTATAATTGAAGGCAATGTTTTTTGTTTTACATGGGAGCTCCTGGAATGGAACACCTGCATATACTGAAGGCACACTGTACACCAATATTAAAACCACTCCATTGGCAGCCAATTAGTTTCTGGGCAAAATATAAAGTGTTGACTATTACCTTTACATGGTTTGAGTCTAGGTTAACTACAGGATCACCTTCTCCTGTATAATCCACCCCATATACTCAGGTCCTCTGGGAAACATCTACTTCAGTCAGCCAGAACTAGGCCGTCTGTAACACAGAGGACATTTTCTTTGGCCACCCTGAAGCTGTGGAATGACCTGTCAGAAGAGATCTGTCAGCTGAAGATGCTGTATGGATTTAAATCAGCAGTTTAAAGATCAGTCTCTTCTGCAAGCCTATTCAGATTATTTTTAAATTATGCTTTTGTAAACTATTTATTGATGGATATTAATATGTATTAGTTTTGTATGTTCTTTTAACTCATGTTATATGTTATCTGTTGTTCCCCACTTCAGTGTACAGGGAGAGACAGGTTAGAAATAAATATTATTAATTTGTAGTGGAACAGCAGAATAAAATGTAATAAATAGATTCAAATATTAAATATGGTGCAGTCAATAGCAGCAGTGGACATTTTTTGTCCTTTTGCACATGTCTCTTTTAACAAACATTGAATGTAATACTCTGGATCCCTTACAGAGTTAATATAACTACATACACCATGACTACACATAGCACATCTGTCTAGTTCTTACATTGGTTGTAAATCCAAATGAATGAATCCAGGCATCAGATAAGCCAATGTCTTTCCAGTACCTGTCTGTGCTATTCCAATCAAATCATATCCCTGAAGTATGATTGGCCAAGCTTGTGCCTAAAATAAGAATGAAGTAAGTATTCTATAGGAGCTGAAAGTCAAACAGAACAGTTTTCAAGTTATTTAGAAATAAAACTAAGATACCTGAATTGGGGTAGGCTTCTGAAAGCCAACTTTCCTTAAATTTGCCATGATATCAAGATAATACCTAAAAGCATCTTCAAATTTACAGATGGGATTGGGAATGTGACGCTTCTCACCGTCTTTCAGGTCATCACATGTGATATTATTGTTTTCTTTTCTTTAAAAAAAATCAAGAAATAATATTATACCAACAATAGGAAAACCATTCATTAATTCCTTGAAAATTAGACACAAACTGGATCAGAAAAGTCAGGCTATTTCCATATTCTTAAGAATTTCTTAACTAGTCTATGACAGAGAATGGTTTCCTTATACTCTACACCACAGGTGTCAAACACAAGGCCCGCGGGCCAAATCTGGCCCACCAGGCCATTTCATGTGGCCCTTGCACCTTTGCTGCAGCAGTGGCACTCCCCCCGCCTGGCGAGCCTAGGGGCAGAACGAGGCACACTTTGGATATACTGACCAATTCTATGTTACTTTACAGAGGTACAGGGACCATAAACTATGATGAAACAGTCCCCAAAAGTCCAAGACAAATAAAGTTTATGCAGAGGGAAGACAGTTTAAAAACCAGTAATAATCGGATGCAGAGGCAATTATTTAATATGATAAAAGAGTAGATACATTTATATAGTCTTACAGATATGACTGGCCCTTTGAGGGCAGCCATAATGCTGATGCGGCCCAAGATGAAATTGAGTTTGACATCCCTGCTCTACACATATATTTGACATTACTGTTTAAAAGTGATACATCATAGTATAATCAAAACTGACGAAAGGTGTTACTTATTACACTCAGTGAACACTATGGTATCCAACATACTCTAAATACTCAAAAGTAACCATAAGTTGTAAGTATGTCTTCCACAACTCCATATTCTAGGCATTTTTAAAGTATGTGCTATTTCATTCTGCTCTCTACTCACTCTAGTGAAAAAAACCCTGTGTTTATTTGCAGAGCAACCCACACTGTAATGACTGAGAAAACCTTTTTAAAAAGCATACATGACGCTGTGGTCAAAATGACCTTACAACACACCATTTAATTTTTAAAAATTATTCTGCAGGTATACAGAAACATTAAGTACATTGAAGAAGTGTCATTTGTTCTCAATCTATTACAGTAAAAGGCAGATGAAGAACATAAATAACCCACAGCACTGTCTTAAAAACTGATCATTTTAGATTGGCAACTTCAACACGTATGGGAGGGAACCCTCCCCCTCCAGAAACATGCTGCCCTTTGTACACCAGACCAGCAAGATTCGGTGGCAAGCCAGGAAAATTGTTTAAAAGAAAATAAGGAGGGAATTCTTTTTGATCTGGTGTTGATGACATGGTTTGGAAGGGTGACCGTGCCAAACAAAAAAAGGCATGGACATGCGGTCTGTCTGTTGCTAACCTCCAAGTTACAGATTTCAGTGCTTATTAAGGCTTCAAAATCAATTTCTGGCATGGCATTCTATGAGGTGTTTATATAGTTAACGTAGATTCTGCTCTAAATCCTGCATGTTTTTCTATGGCTTTACTAAATTAGAAATATCATGTTCACCAAACCTTAAATCACTCCACTTATCTCAATCAATCAATCTAATTTCTCAGTATTTTCCAAACAGGAAAAAACGGGAAACTGCAACACCATATAAAAAGCACTGCTTCCCCATCAATTTCACTCTTTTTTTTCTTTTGCACAATGCTTGAACACATTACCAATGATTGTTAATTAGTAAGTTTATGATTTTTAATAAGTTAAAATTATTAATAATGTATTTAGATTTACTATTTTCACACACTGCAAGTTTAGACTCACTACGAAGATAATTAATAGGCAACATGAGTGACTGATTGGTTGTTACAACTGGATCACTGTCTGCTACAGGGGCAGAAACCATTCTTTTAGTTATATGTAGTTTAGTGCTTTTCTCTTGTTCAGTTTGATATCTGTAGGTTTTTGTAATTTTTTTTTGTTAGTTTACCACAAATGTTATTTTGTGGTTTGTTCTTTTTTGTATAGTTTTGATGTATGCAGCACCATTCTGTGTACTGTTATTTTGCTGTTTTTCTTTGTTGTTTCTTTTTACCATTCAATAAAAAAAAGAGGGAGGGAGAAGTGCACTTGCTTCTGCTTCAGAGCAGGGAAGAGAGAAGGATCCTTGGGAGATGTGCTTCTACGCAAGCAAGTAAGGTTGCCTGACATATCACTTCCCCTTATTTCCATTACTAGGGAAGGCGGTAGCAAAACTGTACAGAGACAACTCAGATACAGTGCTGGTAGCACCCTACTGTCACCAAATCTGTTTTCGCCCTCCCAGGATCAAGTTCTTCACTTATTTGTCAAGATGCTGAGACTAACATAGAGAAATAGTGCCTTGCCTTCGCCTAGGCCAGTAGAAGCATTGGTGGCTTCAGAGCAGGAGTCTAGTAAGAGGTCATATGACTACAGTAAACTGGAAATGTTTCTGCTTGTTTGCATCTTCCAGATCTCAGCAATGTCATCCTGAGAAAGTATCCAGTCCTGCACTTCTTGTTATACCTCAAGGAGAGCGCTTTGGCTTTCTTATCACGAAAGATTTATCTGGTTGCAACAGTAACTCATCAGCCAAACTCTCTGTCTTCCATTACTATGATCTTGGACTCAGTTGTGAAAAGGTTCCTCAAGGGTCTAATACATCTCTATCGGCTGGTATCATCTCCACCTGCACCACAGTTACTTTCCTTGGTTCTGCTTCAACTAATAAGTAAGCCTTTTGAATCCATGGCATCCAAAACTGAATGTTGTCTCACCTTAAAAGTGGTTCTCCTTGTTACAATGACTTCTACAAGGTGAGCAAATTTGCTGGCAGCTTTATCATATGATAACCAGTTCTTTTTTTTCTTCTCAGGATAAAATCATCCTTTGTCTGGACATTACTTTTCTCCCTAAACTGGTCTCCCACTTTCCTTTGAATCAGGACACTGAGAAACCTATCTTCTATCCACAGTTATTGTCACTCTGGGACAAGGTGCTTCATTGTTTGGCTATCCATTGGGCCTTAGCTTTCTGCGATCATCATAAAGTTTCTGTCCTTCCAAAGAATTCTTTATCTACTACAGTCAGTCCAAGAGAGGCTTTCAAAGACTGTCAAAGTTGGTGGTGAACACTTTCAACTTCCATATGAACTAGCCAAACAGCCTGTTCCTGCTAGTCTTAAGGTTCATCCTGTAAAAGCTTCTTCTTCTTCTTCTTCTGCTGCAGCTTTACTCAGTGGTATAACACTGCCCAAATGGTGTAAGCTGTGACACAGTCTCAGCCTTCTACATTTATTCAACACTACAGACATGACTGTAGAGCTAGGGCAGACATCTGATTTGGTGCTGTGCTCTCTACAATTCTCCACTGATCTGACCCTCCATCCTTTGGTAAGTTTCACTATCATCCATCTGCGTGAGACACAGAGACCATGAAGATGAAGAACAGATCAGTTACCTGTAACTGTGGTTCTTCAAGTGGTAATCTGTTCTCTCACACAACCTACTCTACCTCCCCTCCATTTCTATATGTTTTTGGCAGACTTCAGAACTGAGGGAACAGTACTTTGGTGGACTAGGACATGTGCAGTAGATGGAGTGGGTGGGATTCCCACCATCCTACTCAGCTCTGGAATATTGTGATGGGGGTCCCTGCACACGCACAAAAATCCATTTGTGTGAGCACACAGATGACCACCTGAAGAAACATAGTTATAGGTAAGCAACCTGTTGATCCTTTCACGACTATATTACTTTACAAAAGTTGTGTCCAATGAGAGTGTGATTTTTTTTTAATTTGCACACAGCAGTATAGTTAGTAGTACTCTCCAAGGATTTTATTGTAGGTTTCTTTAACCCCTCAAACTAGATCAATAGAGTAAATATTTAGGCCAGGACAAGCAATGGGTGTTTACTTGGCAGAGAGCAGTAGCCAGTCTCCAACGTGCACCTGAATGATACACACTTTTTCAAATAAGCGTATATATCATTCACTAATAACATTTTAAATATACATATAAGATACAACTCTTAAGTGAAGTGAAGCAAAATTCATTAAAATGTCTATAGAACCATTATATATCTCCAGGCTAAGTTTTCCTGCTTTACAGGCTATGCAATGAGACCATACACCCCAATAACCCATATGAAAGAGGGATTAATGCAAAGGATACAAGTCTATCATGTGAGATTATCATGTATATGCATTGTTCATCCTGGCTCTGTGGTGAACATATAAACACACTTTACAATTATTTATTAGATATACCAATCACACAATGAAGGTTATACCCACTGTCACAGCATTATAATATTCCACTATACCACAGAAGTTTCCAGATCCTTATATTTTACCTCCATCTATCAGCCTCTTCTTGTGACATTGAAGCAATTTTTGGTGATTCTTTATAAAAACATTTTTCAATTGGAGGTAGATCTGGTAAAATTAAAGGAAAAATCACTGTTATAATAACCAAAGAACACACTTCCTAACTTTATTAGACAGGATCCTATGAATTTGATGGAGTGGAAAGTCCTGCTGGCAATACGGCAACTCCTTGCCACTGTGAAAATGGTGACTCCCCATTTGGAAGATGAAATGTTTGTTGTCTGTTTGCTCAGACACTAACGTCTAGATACCTCATTTAGAGAAAATAATCACTATGAGGGAAAATACTGTTCTATGATAACCAACCTGCTCTGGCTTTAACAAAAAGGAATGTTATTCACGTAACAGTTTTTTAGACTCATTTTATCACTTCAAGCAGACAGTTCTGTTGGGAAGGAAACAGATGTAGTTCAAACAAGACTTGCAAAACACTGGCTACAGACAAATAAGTAACATCAAAAATAACAAATATATCAAATACAAATGTATGGATCTCCTGAAGGAATGCAATCACGGAACCTTGAACAGTTCTAAAATAACACGATGTTTTAGAAATTGTAGCATCAAAACTCAGAACTCATGTTTGGCTTCAAAGGTGAAGAGATTCACTAGATCAAAAGTTAGAAACAAGCCCTCAAAACGAAAAGACAAAATCTGAGCTCGCTTAAGTGTTCATACCACATGACCCAAACCAAAAAGTGTATCCCACAGAACCTTTAGGGGTATGGCAAACTGTGCCCTTAGAAGTTACTGGGAACACAATTTAACAGAGCGGACATACTTTGTGGGGGTTGATAGCATTGTGAGAAGATGGAGAGAGACTTGGGGAACAAAATGTGATTCATGGGTTACACTTCTCCCAATGCTACCATGTCTTCCACAATGACAAACACAGATGTAATGCACAACTATGTTGTATACACTATGACTTGAACATCTGTGCTCTTTCCTACAGAAGACAC
Source organism: Cyclura pinguis (assembly GCA_030412105.1). Taxonomy (NCBI): domain Eukaryota; kingdom Metazoa; phylum Chordata; class Lepidosauria; order Squamata; family Iguanidae; genus Cyclura; species Cyclura pinguis. The sequence continues at coordinate 130,838,727 of CM059599.1, forward strand.
AGTGTGATGTCACAGCTATAACTTTATACCAACACTACATGCTTTACATCAAATTCTGTACGCTCTTTCCTTTAAACCAGGAGTGGGCCCATACGTCCCTGGGGCTGCATGTAGACATGCTAAGTTGTTTCCATAGCCCTTGATCCCTCCCCCAAACGAATCTCTGTTTCTGTCCAAAAACAGTTGTGAACTCCATTTCCTGAAAGACTGTAGAAGTGGCAACTGTTTAAACAGATTGCAGCCTGCCCCCTAATTGTTTAACCTAAAACCCCCTTGCTATTCAAGATAAGAGGTGGAACTCTGCCCACTTGTGTTTTGTCTGGGGGATTTTTTGGTAGTCCATGCAGTTCCTGGAGAGTTCTAAGAACAGGAAGTTGTCTGCTGTGCCTACTGTAATTGGCCACCTTGTTTTTATCAGTTACCCAAGACCAAGGGTTTCTATTAAATTAAACAAAATCAGTAAGTAGGCACATCCTATGAAAAATAAGAATTTAAAAAGGTAGATGACCACAGGCATTTTTTCCCTTTAAAAATGTTATACTAACCAGTCCACTTCATAGCTTCATACTTAGCATTACTTTCTCGAACAAAGGCCCAGTTAATAGACTTCAAAGCTCCAGAACAGCTTTCATCTTCCTGATGTTTGAAAGAATCTGTTCAAACAAAAATCAAGTGCAGATCTGCTGTAACATTTTTGTATCACATTACTGTGCAGTTTAAATTATATGCATTAGGTTCTCTTCAGACTAAAAGCCTAATCAGAGCCACAAAAAAGAGTCTCAATCCATGTGGTTAACCAAAAGACAAATAATCCCAAACAAAATGGTGTTTTATTTTTGGATACATCATGAAGGAAGTCCTATGTTCCTGAAATTGCACTTGTGTTCATAAAGGCCTCAGGGACACATTTGCTGATTATAACTGAATTTTAAAGGAACAGAATTATGCAGTAGAGGAGCTTTAAGCACAAAGTGCATCCAAAATTTAATATTCTTACCTTTAATATACCTTTCTCCAGCACTCCTTTGTCTACATCTCTCAATAAGATCATCAATCAGCATTTTGGCTTTCCATTTCTTATCGTTACCACCAAATACCTTTATTTCAGCTTCACAATTCCCCTGCACAACCTAAAGATAAAATTTCAATTTATTACCAGGATCAAATGTTATAATGAATACCATAATACTCCTCCCTTAAACCTGCTCTGCCAAGTCCAAGTGGGGTTTCATAGATCATTGCTATTCTAAGTCTGTAGATGGATTTTTTTCTACTTCTAAAACTGCATAGTTACGTTTAGAACTGCATTCTCGTCATTATAATTACCCTCCCTCGCCCACAGGTTTCATCTCATGTCCCATCCATACATTCTGCCAATGTGTAAAAGAGGGCAAGACTACAGCCACCGGCCCCAGCCTTTGTGTATCTGTTGGTTCTGTTCCTGAATTGAGAACACATTCTGCATCCATAGGGTCTTTATCCATGATGAGGAACCTTGGCACAACAGGCCTTCACTATCACATACAGTGGTCCCTCCACATTTGCAAGAGTTTGGGGCAAAGAACCCTCATGAAGATAGAGAAATCACGAATAACTCCCCCTTGTGATCCCTCTCCTATTCCCTTCCGGGGCTCTGGCATGGGAGCCTGCTTTCTCCGCGCCAGGGACAAGAGAGTGAGAGGTGGGAGCTCCAGATGAGAGAAGGATGGAGCGTGTGTGCCCCCTCCACTGCCTTGGTGTGAGTTCTCAGCACCATGTCAAAGGCGAGTGAATGGGAGGGGGGAGCTCCAGAGGGGTGAAAGAAAGCGTGCATGCGCATCTCCCTTCCTCCACTGACTTACCTTTTGCATTGGCATGCTTGCCACCTTTCTCTCTGCTGGAAAAATGCAAGGGAATGTGAGGAGGAGAACGTGGGGAGAGGGAAGAGGCACGGTGCCTCGCGAATAAGCAAATTCTCATCAAACTTGCAAATACGGTGGGAGGACTATATAAATTTGGGTGCATATAAAACATGTTTCCATATTCTACTGATTTCAGAGGGAATGGACAGAAGATGTGAACCCACTCTCATCTTTGACTGAATATGCGGACAGAACATAAGGAAGTATATTTCAGAAATATGTTTATATTCAATATACAACTAACTTTAGACATATGAAAGTCAGTTTGTTAACAGGATTCAAAACCTTAATTCTTCTCCCTTACAATTTATATGCTATGTGGTGAACATCTTCTAGCTGCTGTACCTTAAAACTTTTACAGAAGACCCAATGAAAATAATTTCGATGATGATGATGATAATGATAATAATAATAATAATAATAATTATTATTATTATTATTCCCCATCTTTCCCCAAGGCTCAAGGCGGGGTACAGAATAGATGGGCTCTAAATATGATATTTAAATCTCATTAATGCTGGCATCCTATGGTTTCTGTTACAGCATCCCAAGTATCATGAGGGAAAAAAATAGACTTCCCCTTCTAAGGGCAGAGAGGGAATGTGGTAAATACAGAGACAATCTGCTTTCATAACTCTGCAAAAAATCTGTATCTCCTACTCTCCAACACTGGAGAGGAGGTGAAAAATGGTAGAACTGCAGTGTGATATGGGTGCATCGGGGAAATCTTAGATTCTGAAGGATCCAAGGCCTTTATTGTCCCTGCCTATGCCTTAAGAAATGGAGGAAAGAAATAATCTCTCCACCATCAATGGGAGGGAAACAGCTTAAACAAGAAGCAAGAAAACTCCTCCCAAACCCCAGTTCTTTCTCACTTGGCTCGCACTAGTAGGGCACTTGATATACTGCAAGTTGTAATGCTGGAGAACACTGAACTCAAAAGGATCGCTGCATCAATATTTTTAAGGTGCACCACAACTGCCTGAGTCAGCACATTTTATCTCAAGGGAAGTGCTGTTCAAGTAACAGGTACCCTCACAGAAAATACCATCTTTTGATTGTTACTAGATGGACATTGCAGGATGTAGCAGAACACAAGGACATCTGACAAGCATCACCGTGTTCAGTCAGGCCTCTACTGGAGAAGGTGTTCTCAAACTATCCTGTTTATAGCCTTGTATTACCTGAACCTTAAATCTGGCCTGGCAGCATATTGACAATCAATGAAGTTCCTTCAACAATGTGTATCACACAACACTCTTATAAGTGCATTCTGTGCTGGCTGCCAGTTCCAGACTATGTATGAAGGTAGCATGACATATCATGCACTGCAATATTCAAGATGTGACATTATCAATGCTTTGGTCATTGTGACTAATCTACTCCTGCCCAAGGAATGTTTGTGACTGATACAGCAGCTAAAACTAATAAAAGTCACAGATTGTCACTGCAGTTACTTGGGCCTCTAGTTAAAGTAACAATTCAGTGCATACTCCCTGATTCCATATTTGTTCCTTCAGAGGAAATGAATCCTTTTTCTAAAACAGGCAAATTGCCCAATTCCCAGGTTTGGGAATGCCCCACCTATAGGATCTCCATCTTCCAAGGATTCAGTCACAGTTTACTGGCCCTCACGTAGTCCATCACTGCATCCAGAGGGCACTCTAGAACATGTATATGCTTTCCTGATTCAGATGTAGGATAGAAATGGTGCTGAAGTCATCAGAACGCTCTTGAAACTATGTTAATGACTGCTCTGAATATATTCATATAGATTTTAGATTTCATAACAAATAAAATGTCTTTTGTGAGACTCACTGACTTAACAATGTAGGACCTCAAAAAGACACTCCATGCAACTTGCTGCAACCAACCTTCCAAAGAGGAGCAGAGTAGCTTCCACCTTTTTAACTAGAAGTTTTTAAACAGCAGTTGGATGGCCAAGTCCCAGGAAGGCTTTAGCAGTGGATTTCTGCATAACAGAGGTCTGGACAAGATGACTCTTTGGGTTTCTTCTAATTCCACAATTGCAAGTCTATTTCAGAATCATCATAAAATCATATAAACCTAGAATTGGAAGGGGCCCCATGGGCCATCGAGTCCAACCCTCTGCTCAATGCAGGAACTCCATTTAGAGCATCTCCAGCATGTAGCTGTCCAAACTCTTTTTGAAGATGTCCAGGGAAGATGAGCCTACCATTTCTCCAAGCAACTGGTTTCATTGCTGAAACATTTACTGTCAAGAGGTTCTTTCTGAGGTTCAATCAAAATCTTCCCTCCTATATCGTAATACCATTAGGCTTGGTCCTACCCTCTGGCACAGCAGAGAACAAGCCTGCACCCTCTTCTCTGTGACAGTCCATGAGGAAATTAAAAAGGACAATAATGCCATCCCTTAGTCTTCTCTTTAGCAACCTGAACATGCCTTTTAACCTTTTGTCATATGTTTTGTTCTCCATACCTCTTATCATCCTTGTTGCCTTTCTCTAAATCTGCTCCAAGTTGTCTATATTCCTCTTAAGATGAAGTGCCCAGAACTGAATGTGGCACTTCAGATGAGGCTTAACTACTGAAAAATATAATGGAACTATTACTTTCCCTCTACTTGGAAATTACAGTTCTATCAATGCAGACTAAAACAGCATTCATCTTCTTTGCTGCAGCATCACACTGTTGGCTCATGTTTCAACTTATGATCAACAATAATTCCAAGGTACTTCGCACACATAGTCCTGCTGAGCCAAGTACTCCCAATCCTATACTTGTGTATTTGGTTTCTGTGGCATAAATGTAGAATTTTGCATTTGTCTCCATGGAAATTTAATCTACAGTCATCTCTCCATATTCGCTAAGGTTAGGGGCACAGGACCTTCGTGAAAGGGGAAAAACTGTGACTAACTCTAGACCTCCCAAACCATATTTCACACAAAAAAAAGTATGATCACAATATTCAACCAACTGCCGATTCCTTTGAGGCATCAGAGTCGCTTGACAAGGCAGCTTGTCTATATACTTAAGCTGCAGCAACTTAAACCACTGCCCCTGCCAAATCAAATAGACACTGCCATGGTCATCCTTCTTGAGTAAGTAACTCTGGCCCCTAAGTCAGCACAACAAGTGACACGATACTCCTCCTCTCCTAATATTGATCTCAGATTATTTTAGGGGAAAAAATCCTATTCTTGAGAAGTAAGTACATCAATAATTTTGGATTATAACTTTATTTAAGCATCACCCAACTAATAAGCGTAGACGTATAACTAGATAACAGAAATTCTCTTCTGAAATTACCTTTCAGGAGAATTCTTAACATATCTAACTCCAAAGTAAGCTTCACTTAATAATCCCATGGAGGGATTATTTCGTAATGATTCATCGAATAAACATGGAAGGTACCTCAGCTTGAAGCAAATTCGGTTGCTAATATTTTAGTCTTATTGGTTGCCAGATTTAGTCCCATAAAAGACAACAACCTTTTGCTTTTGGTATATGTATAAAAATGACTCGATGTAGAACTCTTTCTCACAGGGGTAACTAGCAAAATTGAAAGGATTTGATTTTTAAAATAAACATAAGCATCTCACCTTTATTTTACAACCTGATGATTCCTCAAGCTCTTTAATTTTGGATCCACCTCGACCTGTCATAAAAATAAATTAACATTTATGCAAAATCTGGCCACATCCCAATGGGAACCAACTTAGCTGGGGGAGAGAAGCCTCAGTATTAGTACAATGCATACTTTCACTGACAAAACACAAATCTTCTTAAGCAGAAGAACTATGGGAGTTCTGATGTAAGACTTGAATTTAAAATGCTCAGAAATGATATTGATAGTTTGCAACTAAGTAGGTTCTTCCCAGGTGAACAGTTCCTAAGTGATATTTCACTACAAAGACTGAAGCTATGGCATGTTGCTAACAGCAGTCATCTTGCTCTCAAAGCCATGGCGAAGAGACATTTGTGCAACTTTTGTACATAAGCATGTACAAGCTTTTCTTCACACGTACAATCAGCCCTCCACATCTGCAGGTTTCACTTTCATGGATTCCACTATTTGCCAGCATTTCTGGCCCCTGGCCCCACCCCCTGGCAAATACTCGACCAGGCCATGCAACTCTTTCAATAAACCCACCTCTAGTCCTCATCCTCCACTTTCACCAGCCACTGTCTGGCCAGCTAAGAACAGCTCATAGCCCAATTTCTCAAAACCACAAATCCTCTCCCAATGCCCCCTGACACCCAAGAAAGGAGATGGGGAACAGAGAGGAATCATAGGGCCACCATGCCAACCCACTCCTTTTCTTCTTCTTTCCCTGAGTTGGTTTGGACCCTGGGTGCTGGTTCTCAACACCATGCCTCAGCCTTTTCCATAGACACCTCCACACATTCTGATATTTGCTCTTTTTTCACTTTTACGGTGGTCCTGTGCCCCTAATCCTAGTGAATGTGAAGGGCCGACTATATTATCTTTATGGGGAAAGTAGAGCCAGACTACACCAGATCAACTAAAAAAATTCCAGGATTTTAGACTCGATCACAGAGATAGTTTGAAATGGTTTTCTTAAACACATCAAAATTTCTTATCTAGAAAACTCCTGTTGTTAACTGAACTATACTGCATTATGCTGTTCTGAACTACCAACAGAATGACTGCCACAAAGATGGGAACTATGTAGCCCTCCAACTTTTGTTGAATTGCATACTTGCAGCATTCCTCACCATCTGCTATGACTCATGGATGGTACAAACAATCTCATCTGTTGTACACGCATACCCAATAAGATTCTATTACTATTTTTTCTTATTAGCCACCATTTGTTAGGGGGGAAATGCTGTCTTGCACAGATAATCATAGAATCACAGAAATGTAGAGTTAGAAGAGACCACACGGGCCATCCAGTCCAACCCCCTGCCATGCAGGAACACCCTCAAAGCACACCTGACAGATGGCCATCCAGCCTCTGCTTAAAAACCTCCAAAGAAGGAGACTCCACCACACTCCAAGGCAGCATATTCCACTGCCGGACAGCCCTGACTGTCAGGAAGTTCTTCCTGAGGTTCAGGTGGAATCTCCTTTCCTGCAGCTTGAATCCATTGCTCCTTGTCTTGGTCTCTGGAGCAGCAGAAAACAAGCCCTCTCCTTCCTCCACATGGCATCCCTTCAAATATTTAAATTTGGCTATCATGTCTCCTCTTAACCTTCTCTTCTGCAGACTGAACATACCCAGCTCTCTAAGTCTATCCTCATAGGACATGTCTTCCAGGCCCTTCACCATTTTGGTCGCCCTCCTCTGGACCTGCTCCAGCTTGACCATGTCCTTCTTGAACTGGGGTGTCCAGAACTGGACACAGTATTCAAGATGAGGTCTAACCAAAGCAGAGTAGAGTGGTACCAGTACCTCCCTTGATCTAGACACCATACTCCTATTGATGCAGCCGAGAATTGCGTTGGCTTTCTTGGCTGCCGCATCACACTGCTGACTCATGTTCAGCTTGTGGTCTATTAAGACTCCTAGATCCCTTTCACACGTACTGCCATCCAGCCACGTGTCCCCCATCCTATATTTCTGTATTCCATTTTTTCTATCTAAGTGTAGGACCTTACACTTCTCTCTGTTGAATTTCATTTTGTTAGCTTTGGCCCAGCTCTCCAATCTATCCAGGTCATTTTGAATTTTGATCCTGTCCTCTGGCGTATTAGCAACCCCTCCCAATTTGGTGTCATCTGCAAATTTGATGAGCATGCCCTCTATTCCTTCATCCAAGTCATTGATGAAGATACTGAACAGCACTGGGCCCAGGACAGAACCCTGTGGCACCCCGCTAGTCACTTCTCTCCAGGATAATGGTAGTAAGAACGCTCTTTGAAATTTTAATCTGAACAAATATAATGTAATCTGAAAATTGGTGATTTTGTATCGTTCTTCAGAAGGAAAAATTCAGTAACTACACTGGATTTGACACTAATATTTTGATGTATAAACACTAGAACTAATGTACCATGATTAGAGTCAGATTTCATTGCAAAAATCCGTTCTACCATGTTAAATAATTTAGCATGTTTTTGGTTAAATTATTTTTGATTGCTTTACATTCTATTTTTTAAAAAATTAGAATCACAGAATAATAGAGATGGAAGAGACCACAGGGCCTATCTAGTCCAACCCTCAACCTCAAATTCATTTTATTTCCTGAGATCCCATGATACAGGGCAAGGTAAAAATATTTTAGTAAAAGATAAATAAAATTAAAAAAGAAATAATAACAAGCGGTTTGTTTCCCCAAACCAATGCAGATCCACTGCAAATGCAGACAAAAATTAGTTTTGTGTTTCTCACACAATTCAAACAATTTTTATGGCAGTGTCAGAGCACCATTAACTAGTTTCGTAACAGTGACTTCTATCACAGTTGTATATTCCATTCCCTTCTCTTTTTATATCGCATCTATTAGACTGAAACAGGCCCTTCCATGGGATTAAGTCTCACTGATTGAAACCACACCTGACAGGACTGCACTGTAAAAAAAAAACTATGAATATTCAGACACAAAAATCAGTACGCGTTTAAATATAAAACAGATGCGAGATGTTTCACAGGTGTGGCCGAGCTTACCTTCGGAAAAGCAGGTGAGTTCGGAGGATAACTCCCTAAGTCACCCAGTTAAATATTTCTATCTAAATTTAACCGCGACCCTATGGTGTCTGAAACCTTTCAGCGACTGGTAGCCTCAGTTCTAAACCTTTAGGCTGCAGACTACACGCCGCTGAACTCCAAGCGTCTTAATTCTTTGGAACCAGGGCTAGACCATATATTGTCCCACATGCCTTTCATGGGGTGGGGAAGGAGATCCCGTGCTTACTGCCCCACACGCAAACATTTTTCCCTATCTCCGGCTGACCCATAAGAGAAGCCGCAGCCAGTAGCTACCTATGAGGGTGCCGACGAAGGCGTTGTCCAGGTGGAAGCTCAGCGGCGGCGATTCCGCGCCCTCCGCGTCTCCTCCTCTCCAGGAGCCGAGGGCCGGCGAGGGTCTCGGCTGCCAATACTCGCGGGAAGATGCCCGCCGCAAGCTCCATTTTCTCCCGCCTACCCCTCCCTCCTTGTCTTCGCCCGCCTCTCGGGTCCCACAAGCCGGCGCAGGAGCCGTCGTCGACCTCGGCCGCCACTCCGTCAAGGAGGACTGGCGAGGATTCTCCTCTTCGCTCTCGGCCTCCCAGTCAGACATGGCAGAAGGCTTCAAGGCGCAAACACTCTCCGTAACCACCCACACGGACGCGAGCAACGGCCTGATTCCTGCCTCCGCGTGCCGCTTTCAACCGCCAGATTCCAGAGGTCGCTGTGATTGGCTACAAGGCCCCTCGTTCCCGAGAGGTGATTGGATGGAGCTCTCAAGGGGTGGACCCGCTGGTCAAATTAGCTTTCGCTGACAGATTGGTGTGTTGTGGAGTTGCTTCACGGTTTGCGAAAACCCTTTTCTGTTTGTCGCCTGTGATGGCGGGAGGCGCCAAACTTTCGGGCTAAGGGGGGGGGGGGGTTGAAAAGAAGTGGCGACCTGATCCCAAACTAAATTAGCCGGAAGTCAACTCTGAGTATCCGTCGTATTTACTTCACTAACAAGTAACCTGCTTAGGTCTATAACTCGTACTTCGGTTCAGCATAGTTGCTTGAAGCCCGTGCCGACTTCTGTCCGATTTCCTTCTGAGGACGGGAGAGTGTGACTACCCCAGTGTTACCCAGTGGGTTTCCGTGGTTGCGCGGGAATTCGGACCCTGGTCTCCAAAGTTGCAGTTCAGCCGCTACCCCGAACCGGCTTTCTTTTCTTCACTTAAGGGTGGCGGCAGGGGGCAGTTGTCTGTGGGGACTGATATTAATATCAGAACTGAGAAGTTCGTTTGAATGAAGTGCCATTTTCTGCATCTGATAAACAAATATACAGGATGGAGGTCACGAGGTGTCCTCTGCGCGACATAGGGAGCACACCTCGAGCACCCAACGAGATTGTGAAGGAGCAGGTATTTGAGTCGTTAAAAAATTACTCTTAAGTGTAAGACTGTATAGGCTTAGGTTGGTGCACACACGTGCATTCGTTGACACTTGCACAGAAGCAAGCATTGAATTGCAGCCTAAGACCATTGCCGCACTACACTGTTACAGTGCTATTATTCCACTTCCAACCTCCTGTGGAATTCTGGGGTTTGTAGTTTACTGAGGCCAAAGAGCTCTCTGGCTGAGAATTCTAAAGGCCACTCCGTAAACTGCAAGTCCCAAGATCCCACAGGAAGTTGAAAGTGGAATAATAGCACTATCACAGTGTAGTGGGGGAATGGCCTAACTTGGGCATACCTATCTTGAATCCGTTTGAGGATCAATTTTAACTTCAATGTTATTGCTCGTCTGAACAGGCAATTTTAACTCATGATTTTTTGTTCTTTAAAATGTTGTGGTCAGCCAGCAGTCACTAATGAAAATTGGTGCTTATTTGAATAATTTTGAAAATTCTGGCAGATGGCTACAAGAACCTCAATGGAGAGTTGTTGTGTGCCTTCAAGTCATTTGTGGCTTGCAACAATTCTAAGGCAAATCTATCACAGGGTTTTCCGGGGGCTGAGTGTGCGTGGTGTGCACAAGGTCACCCAGTGGGTTTCCATGGCTGAGCAGGGAATTGAACCCTGGCCTCCGGGGTCATAATCCAGTGCTCAGGCCACTACACCATGCTGGCTCTCTTAGTGAAGATGCAGAGGGCATAAAGGTAACTGAATACTTCAGAAGCATTTGGCAGCTCCAGGTCTGCAGGATGTCTGGAGTGGACAGGTTACGGGCCAGTGGGAATATAAAAAAAAAACCAGGTAAAGTAATGGAAGGTTGTTGGACATCCAACCCTAAGCTAGCAGAGGAGGAAATTGTATGTAACTTATGGTATGCTGAAGCCTTGAATTTAGCTCTGCAGCACATTTAACCACGAATGGATGAGTCAGACATAGCATGAATTGATGCAATATGATTCATCAGAATTTCTTCAAGGTTAAAAGAACACACACATCACAGTATTTTAAATGCTTTTTATTAACAACAATATGGATTCAGTTTGTCATGAAATTGCAATTAACATATTATTCTAATGTAATGGCTAATGCCATATTAGCATCAGTGGAGATGTCCCTTATATGTTTCCATTACAGTCATATAGCCAGCCTCTCAGCATTTTCCTCTCAGATTTGTTAGTATATCATAACCCTCTTAATGGCAGAAAATGCATTGTTAGTGAAAGTGTCATATACCTATTTGAATGACTCAGAGCTTTATGAAACCTGTTGAAAAATCAAGTAGGTACAGCAAAAAACATTTCATGGTGAAGAGGGTAAAGAAGGCAAAACAAAACAACTCACCTTCCCCTAAAATCTGCCTTGTTATAGCCCCATCTCAGTAAGTTACATTTTCTTCAACTAGAAAAAATGGCACAGAAGGGCAAATTAAGGTGTTCTGCAGTGAATCATATAGGGTCAAATTTTGTCCCTTACCTTCATTTATTAAGAACCACTCCTGAACACATTTTTTTATATGCCAAATCTGTTGGGCACTGAAATGTTTGTATGTTTAGGATGGACTGAGAATGCAGTTCTAAGTACATGTAGGCTGAAACTAGATGTTACTTACAAATGGACATAACACTGATTCATTACCCTTATTACTGCCTCACGCATCCATACTTAATTCTCTGCTTGTTTACCTTGTCCTAATGCGACTGCTCAGAAGGAACACTGCAAAAAGCCATCCTTTTGTATGTTGCATGCAAGGAGCAAGTCCACTGAATTCAGCAGAGGAAAATTCAGAGAAAATATGCTTCAGCTGCCTTTGTTCCCTTATTTATAGATTTTCCCCACTAAATTCTACTTTGCACTGTGCTTCTTCTTAATTCTTTTTACATTAATATTTTGTGCATTTACTGTTAGAGTCAATGTACATATGGATTAATTTAGCTAAGTGTTAGTTTTCACAGAAAATAATTGAAATATGATCATTTTAATTTCAAACAGATGCTTAATACTCCCCCCCCCCCAAAAAAAAAGCATAGGCCTGCAAACTCTTAACTGGGATACTGTACCCGTGGAGATAAATTAATAGGAATTTTGATTAATTGGGGACTGCAAGTCCCAAGTCAGAGACAGTGCACATTATAAAGTGTTCAAGAATGATTTATCTGGGCACAGAAGGGTTGAGGTACCTGCTACCATATGTATTACCTCATATAAAGAATGTGGGCAATATGAACAAAAGTGTACAACCTTTGCCATATTGAATTCTAGCTTAGAACACTATTCATATTTAAATAAAAATATCATAAAGCAGAAGAAAATATATATTTGTAAAATATATGGTCATCAAAATTATGATTATTAGTTATGTCTCCAACCAGGAACAATGACATGTGTATCAAAATACATTTATTTCTTTACACTGTAGTCCCCAGACTACAAGTTATTCCCAGTTTTATTTGTGTATAATTTTTATAGTTTCCATATATTCTAAGATACCATCAGATAGAAAAGACACAATGCATAACAAAAAATTACTGACTTTCCCACCCCACTGCATACTGTACATTCATTATGACATGTTCAGTAGTATTCAGCATGACAGTAAATTACCCATGCAGATATGATCATGAGGTTTCAGTAACCAGGAGGGATTTCTTCTAAAAATTTGATTTTCTTAATTAATTAATTATGAGAAGATATTGCTCACATTCTTTGTTGTGCATGTAGGATCTCCCACCAAAGGAATGTGGAGTACCATCTTGTTCTTAAACATTCTGATTAAAAGCTTCAAACAGTAATGTGTCTGAAACGTCATCAATGTAACAGTGGAAAGAAAATACTTGTAGAATAGCATTTATAAAAAACAGCAAAAAGAGTGGGGGGGATACAAATTGTTCATTGTAATTTTGCAGGAGAATTCCTAATTTGTTTGCATTTTTGAAAATAGCCACTTACTCTCTTATAAATCTGTATGTGCATAATTAAAACTATGAGAACTCAAGCATACCATAAAATCAAGGCAAAAAAAAAAAAGTAATTTCTAATTCATGAATCATCTAAGCCAAGAGAAGTTACTGAAGCTGTCTTGCAGTCTCCTCTGCTCAGACTGGAAATGCCATTTGGATATATGAGGATGCCATTGTCTCTGTAGACATATACAAGCATGATATCTCATGTTCATATTTGCAAAAAGGGAAACAGATATAACTATTGGTACAAGAGTTGCTTGGCTTGTGCGTTTCCACAAGTTCCTCTGTTATGCTTAAATGCAGACATAGGAGGTTTCAGGTAAAGCATGAAAAGGCACTATAGAACATTCAGTAAATAAAAGTAGTATTGTAGGTTTCTGAAATTTTTTAAATGGTAATACTTTGGCTGACTGAACAAACTGCAGAAATCCAAATATGACATATTTAAACCCCTGGTCAGGGACTAGTTTAGGCAGCAAGCCACTCCCATGGGGAGTGCAGGCTGACAGCTGTAAGCTCCATGTTTCTCCACTTTACTACCTAGCACAGAGGCAGCTAATCAACATCTTCTTTTTCCTTTGATTTGACAATTTTAGAAATGGACAGAATCAGTTGGAAAATAGCAAGTTCAACCTAGAGCCCTGCAGTTATTACCTCTAATACAAGCACTGTGGAAATTAGTTGTATCTTACAAAGACATTGCAGCCATCAACAGAATGTAATGTGAAGGTAACAATGGAAAATAAAAGATAGCCCATGTGCTTCAAGAGTCTTTTTGCTGGAATTTGTCACTGGAGCTTTAGAACAGGGAAAGCTGTAGAACATAATTCATCACCTGTAGGTTTCATAGGAATGATACAGTAAACATCCACCGGTTCATGTGTATTTTCACATAATAAGATGATCGACAAAGAACTGTTACATCCAGAAAATCTGTCTGAACAATGGAGGCAGAAATTACAACTGATTCAGAGTAAACAGTTAAAATTCATTGCAGCACTTAAAACCACCATTAAGACTGTTGTGGCATTTTTGTATACACTCATTCTTTACAGGGCTGGTTTGCAAACCATTATATTCCTAACAGTAATGACATCATTCGATTTGTAGAATGCCTTTGGAATCATTAGAGAAAACTGAACACAGTACATCTTGCTCATGAGCATACCAAAGGCATACATTTCTAGGGATACCATAAATATTAATATTATTAGTGAGGAGTAGGAGAGGAATGCGCTTAGACTTTTAGAAGAGTTCAATAGCAAAGTTTGGGTGTGAAATTGTAAATATGGACCAGTATTGTTGCTTCGGTCAGTGCTAATGAAACTGAAGAAGAAAGTAAAAGAAATTGGGGCATGAAACTGAAGAAGAAAGTAAAGGGAGAAACTGAGGAGAGACTTCAGTTTGCTGGAAAAGGCAAATCATAAAAGTGTGTTTATAGTGTTTGGGGCGAGACTGTTCTGGAACATACATTCAAAAGAGGTACCAGTTTTTGATTTGTATAGTTAACAAACAAAACAGTAATGAACTGTATAGGGAAGAGGCATGCCTTCATGTCTTGCCAGTACAGATGTTTGAAGGATCTGACAGCTAGTCTTCAATACTATCAGATGAGTTGAGATTTCCATATTTTTGTTTGAGGGAACAGCAACAGTATTTAGATCAAAAGAGAGCATTATAAAACTTTTTTCTGGCTTCTTATTCCTTTTTTCCCCTACTCTTCTCATTTCCCACTTTATAGACCCATTTAAAAAAATAAATTTATACATTTAACTACTTTTTTTTTTTAAAAAAAGCATATAGTCTCCTTTTATCTTACTTTTTTCTTCCCTATTTTTCTTTATCTAGTACTTTTTCCCCCCCACCTCCGATTGTGCTATCATTTGACCTCAGAAGACAGAACTATGGTCTAAAGGGAGAAAATATTACATATACAATCTGTTTTTCCTTTGCAAAGACTTCTGCCTAAAGAGTTTACATCCACAAGGAGACCATCAGTGAATCTGGAAAGTGTGAGACAGAGAACATTTCACATTGAAGGTCCTCCTAATGATCTGGAATTTAGAACATTTCATAGTAAAAAATGTTCAATCACAAAAAAAAAAAAACTCTTAAAAAGTGCTGTGCAAAATAGTTTGTCTCAGTTCTATATCTCCAAAGGAATACAGAAATCAACACTCTTCTAAAACAGCCAATTCATCTTAGCTTGCAATTAGCAGCCATTTCTAATCTCATATTATAGGTTTCCTTCAGTAGCAGCTGTTGATAATTTTGTTGTTGTAAATGTAAACATGGTCTGTTTCAGGTCATATGTAGTATTAACTTAAACCAGAAGCAAAGTGCTTTATATGTTATGTTAATTTTACGTACTATAGAAATAACATCATTTCCAAATGTTCAGATCTCTTTGTTCTTTAATAAATCTGAAGCATATAGATTCCCATTTATACCTATTGTACCATTCAAAAATAACAATGTACTGTAGGTATAAATTAGAATGTTATCAGTCACCTAAACATGCATTTTCATGCACCTGAAAGTTATGGACTCATACAACTGCCTTTCTTCCCGATTAATTTAATTAAAAAAAATCATTAAAAGGGTTTTCAAAATAGTCCATGCTCTGATATGTATGACTGAAAGGATTACTCAGCATCTGAACAAAATCCACAGAATGCTATTTAAGTTTGACATGAGGCAGGCTGAGAGTATCAGTACTGTCTCCTGGCTTGCAAATGCTTTGAGATGATCTTGACATTCCAGTCCTCAGAGAGTCTGTAGAGAGAGTGGTTTCCACTAATGGGTGAGAAATGGCCTCAAAAGTCTCATTTTCTCTCTCTGCTTCCAAGTCTTCATCAGTTATAAATAATTTTGATTCCCTCCATTTGCTGTATAATTCTTGACTGCCTCTTGTACTACTGGTATCACTTCCAGAAATTTGTACATTCAGTTCTTCTGCTGTTGACTGTATAAGGTTTTGTACTGACAATGATTTCCCTATATCCATTTGCGCTATTGGTTTCACTGAGATTAGGGGTTCCCCTTCTGTATCAAGGCTTTTTCTCCATGAATTGTCCTTTGTCACATTAGACTTTGCATTTTGTCCATTATCTTTAGAAGCAACAAGGCAACCGGTGACATCAGAAGTATTTTCCTGTGTGCTCACAGGAATTATATGTATAGGTTCCAGCCTGTTGATATGCTTTACTGATGAAAAAGGGGGTATCTGTAATGTTGTAGGTGTTGTTGGCTTCGATGTCTGATTTATTTGGTTTAGTGCATTATTAGCTTGTAGAACTACAGGTCCATCATTTGGCACCTGTGTGGCTTGACTATGCATAGTTGGGCTAAAAGCATAGTAAGCTTGAGGGTTAAATTCATTTGGTGTCAGTATAAGCTGGAGGCCACATGGCATGTTGACACTGGTTGATCTGGATACACATTCACTAGTCTGGGCAGAATTAGACAGCTCTTTGCTGTCTACAGAACTTTGATAATCAGAGGTTTGATCACATTCAAAAGTTGGCATTTGAAATGAAGCCAAAGTTAGTGCAGACAAAGATCCTTTCTTCAAGACCTGTTGGTAAATATCTAGTAGTGAGTCTAATTTTGACTCAATAGACTGGACCTGGAAATAGAAGAAGAAAATAGCCTGTGACTATCAAAGGATGCATTCTATTCAGATGGCAAAAAATATATATACAAGATATATATTTTTTTCAAAGAAAAATGTTAATTGTATGTGAATTTTCAGACAATGGATGTGAGCACAGATGGAGTGCTGGAGATCAGTCTTGCCTCCTTCTGTCCTTCAGACTGCCACGCTCATTTTCCAGCACTGGAAAAAAAAAGGCCCAGGCAAAACTGCAGTTTGTTGATGCAGCAGCAACTTAATACTTTCTTTCTCCTGGCAGTCATAGAAGGAAGAGGAGAGGAGGAGGAGCAAGGTGGCAGCAGCAGTGGCAGCTTTTGGTCCTCTGGTTTCTGCTGAAAGAGGAGGAGGGGATGTGGCTAATGATTCTTAAAAATGCCTTGCATGCTCTCAAGTGTCCTGAGAGCAAAGTCATTTGGGAGATGACTGGAGAATTGGCTGTGCACAGGTACTTGGGAATGACAATATTACCCACACCTATGCCTTTGTTCCCAGGACTCTTGGGAACAAACAAAGGATTTTAAAAAGAGTTGGCAGATATGCACCCCTTTCCCTTTCAGCTATGAGCAGAGAATGCTAGAGCTGCTGTTGCCACTACCACGGTCTCCCGTGACCTTCTCTCCTTTCCATAGCTGTTGAGAGAAAAAGTATGCCCCACAAAAGCAGACAGATAGGCAGGGGGAAGAAGAGGAAAACAGACCAATGCAGAAATATGGCAGGAAAGAGGAGGGAGCACAGCTGGTAGGGCTGTTATGAGAGCAGCTTTTTGTGGGCATTGTGCTTTGAAGCTGAAATTGAGTGGCAAACTCCAATGCTCAAAAAGCCAGCTACTGTTGGGACTTTTGGAGGAGACTGGGAGATACTGAAGGGAATAAAAAGGGAGGCTTTAGAGGATACATGAGGCTCATCCCTAGTTTACCTCAAACTGCTGAAAGAAATGTAATCAAAAATTTGCCATCCAGGCTACAGTCCAGTCTGAGCAGCCTCAGTGACGATTTACTAAAATCTCTGGAAATTCCTCAGATACTTCTGGGAAGGATTTCTATTATGACCTGCAGTCTTGCAGACAAATTGCACTTAACTGGTGCAGATTCACTGACATCAATGAAATGTCAGTAGTTGGAACTGAATGACATTGTAGCCTTCAAGTAGCAATTCTGCATAAAAGTACCTTGTGTGGAGACATATTATTGCAAATATTAAACAATATTAGTTATTTTAATAGGTGATCAGTAAAATAAAGCTGATTATTATTCTTTGAAGTCATGTTACCTGTTTTTCCACCTTGACTACACGCCCTAGCATGCTAAGGTCATCTGCTGTCTCATTCTCTACAGTATTCTTCTCTCGACTTTTTTTATCAGGGGCAATTTGTCCTCTTCCGAGAATTTGGTCAACCCTGCAAGACAGTTAAATACACAAATATGCATGCCCACTTCAACAGGTAGCATTTACATTTTTGTCTTCAGCTTCCCTTGGATCCTTATATTAAGAGAGGATTGTATTTTGAATATTGACTAATGTTATAATTATTATTTTTAATATAAAGTCTCTGGCCATGATTGAGACATCTGTTTCTGCTATGTGCAATTATCTGATCTGTCAGAAAGATAGTTAGTGCTACTAGTTTACTCTTAGAATATGCTATTGTGAAAGGGATAGGAGCTGCCTTACCATTAACCTTCCACTCGCCAAAGCTCAAGTGAAAACGCTTTGGTGTATCCATATTTATTAGTAGATATTGAGGAATTAACTGTTTCCATATCTAATTTTTAATTTCAGGGTCAAATGAACTTATAGTAGGGAAGACTACAGCCTGCAAAAGCTAAAAGAAAATAAATGCCAAGCAAGACTCAGTTAGGAGTATTAAAACATGTGGCCCCACTAAAAATCAAGGTAATTCATACAGGGGGATTCTTTTGTAGAACAAAGTAGTTTTCTTACCGTGATTGAAGACTTTTAATTCTGCACAACATATCCAGATGACCTGCTGAATATTGTTCAATTACATCTTTGACATCATAAGGACGCAAAGTTTCTTTAAACTTCCTTTTGGCAACATGAAATTTCATGATTCTATAGAAGAAACATTAATATCTGTATTACTGTATGTGTCTTTATACAGTAAAACAAGGCCATGACGATCACATCAATAGGATAACACAGTCAAAATGTCATGAACAATAAACAAACCTAAATTATTATAATAGTGATTTTCTTTTCATTTGTTGAAGACTGCTGGAAATTGGCGATGCTTAAGATGCTTTCTGTTGTAATTCAAACCTTGTTGCTGTAAATGACTATGTGAACTGTTTAAAGAATATAGGTGTCTTGAAGGATGACCACACTCCATGGATTGAGAAAAAAATTGTGTGGTTTTATAACGATTTAAAAGCCATACCTTGATTTTAGTGATGTCAACAAATGATCAAATTTCAAATTTTTAATCAGATTCTCAAAATACAGTATAATATTAATAATGAAACAGTACTGTATGTAATGTCAGCAACATGGTATGTGTCAGTGCTATAATTATGTTTGAAGAGAGGTAGTTGATGTGATTTAAACCATCAGAGGGTTTTAAGAAGAGAAATGTTGTACTCTGCTTGGTACCTTTTTCTGTAGTATGTAGTATGTGAGTTTACCCTAGGACCAAAATGTATGGGGAAAGAGCTGTGGAGGACAGGGTTCAAGGCACTTTATATAGTCTCTACTTTAGAGAGGACTGAAGTAGAAGTGCATCGGCATATGCATCTATTATTGCCACATAGTTTATGCCTGTCATTTTCATGTTATTTGTTTAGACCAGCAGCTCCTTCATTTAGTTGCTTTTAGTGGTTGCTGATTTGAAGCCCAATCCTAAAATGCAGTCCCTCAAAGATTATCCTAAAATGCAATCACGGCTCCCACTTATTTCTATAAGAGCTGATACCCTAGCAGTTTGTAAGGGTATACCTTCTGAATCCAGTTATGATGAAATGAGACAAACAGGAAATTAGTCATGAAATTTGTTGTCTTGTTTGCTCAGTACTCAATGAGGATCAATCATGCTGTTGGCTATAATGTTATATATTATGTTATATAATATAATGTTATCATGTTATGCTAAAACATTTCCCACTATAATGTAATAAGATTCTGTATATTTGCTATCGGGGGATATTAACAGGTCATGTTTTTGACAATAGTATTGTTCAATAGTACTGTAAGTGGGGAAAAAAATGGCAAGAAATAAAAAAAGATTTAGAAACTTGGACTTTGATGCGATTGTCAATGTTGGGGAGGATAGCTGCAATAAAGATGAACGTTTTGCCAAAAATGATTTTTTTGTTCCAAAATCTCCCCATAATAACGAATACGAAACCTTTCATACATTGGAAGAGAGAACTAACCAAGTTTATATGGCAAGGGAAAAAACCTAGGATAAAATGGAAAAATATGACTGATTTAAAAGCTAGAGGAGGAATGGGACTACCAGACTTTCGTATATACTACAAGGCTGCGGCATTTACGTGGATAAAAGACTGGGTAGACCTACAAGATATGAGAACGTTGGCACTGGAGGGAGCAGACCTGAGAATGGGGTGGCATGCCTATATGTTTTATGATACAGCAAAAATAGATAAAGACTTCCCACATCTGAAAATTTGGGAGGACTATAAAACTTAAAACATATGGCAGCTCCCCACTTGGGTCTCACCCCAAGAGGCTTTTTTCGGCCGATGGATAGATACAGATAAATGGCTGCGATACGAAGACATAATTGAGAGATCAACGTTCAATAATCTTAAGATCAAATCAAGAGAAAAATTAGAACAAGAAGGAATAACATTGAGTTGGTTCCCTTACAGACAATTAGCAGAAAGGTTTCAGATGGACATAAAAACATATGGAATTGACTTCAAAGAAAAAACTGGAGCTATTAAATGGATGTTCGAAAATCTGCCTCATTTACTAGCGCAAATATATCAAGAAATGTTACAACAGGAGAGGCAGGAAGAAACAGTAAAGGCAACAATGATCGCATGGGCTCAAAATATTGGACGTTCAATTCAATTAGAGTCTTGGGAGCAGAGCTGGAAAAAAACACAGAAATTTACAGTAGCTCAGAATTTGAAAGAGAACTATTATAAGCTATTTCATAGATGGTACATGACACCAGATAAATTGAAAAAGATATACAAAACAGGTAATGGACATTGCTGGAAATGTCAGAATGAGGTTGGTACGATATATCATATGTGGTGGACATGTCCAAAAGCTAAGAAATATTGGAGTGAAATACACAACAAAATATGTGCATTAATGAAAGTTCAGTTTGTTAAGACACCAGAATTGTATTTACTAAATATGACTGATACATTAGAAGATGCTGGTATAAAGATACATTGGAGAATATTGCTGTATATGATAACAACAGCACGTATTGAATATGCTAAGTTCTGGAAAACTCAGCAAATACCTACAACAGAACAATGGTGGGGTACATTTATTGAAAATAAAAATGCTGATATGGTCTCTCAGAGATTAAAAGGGAAATCAGACGATGAGATACTAAGAGAATGGCAAATTGTAAACAGTAATGGGTAATTGCTGGGTAATCAAATGGAAATCTGTAATTCATGATTTAAGATAAGTTAGGAGGGGGCTACAGGTTATATATCATGAAGCGAGAATATGGAGATGGAAAGGCAAGAATCAATGAGTAATAAGAGCAGTTAAATGTAGTTCAATAATATAAGCATGATAAGAAATATTGATAATGGAAACTAGATCAGTGTGGAAAAGCAGAAATATTTCAATTAAGTTATCAGCTATAAATGTATGTTTTATATGTGAAACTGAATAAAATGATTAAAAAAAATAGTACTGTAAGTGGAATTACATAAACATGGTAATTTACATTATTTTGTGTGTGGCGTGATGATACAGCAGTGTTTTCTGTGTACAAGAAAAATTTGTTCTAAGTTAATGGCTAGATCTTATAAAACATAACACTCTTAAGTAACATTGTTTGTCAAGAGTAACTTAAGAATACACGTAGATTTCTGCCAGTATAAACCAGTGGTGCTTTACTTTGGCTTGAATCAAATCTTAAGTATTAATCTTCTCATAGCATTTAATTGGTTTGGTTTGTTTCATGTTAAATTATGGCTCTTGGTTTCAGATAAATCCAAATCTTTCCAGTGTAATACCTAACATAGAATTTTGTTCACAGGATTTAAAAACAGGAAATATGAACTGCAAAGAATATACTCCTAATATTTTCATGATATATCTACACTGTTTACAGGCTGATTTTCACTTAGTTCAGCAGCTGTTCCTGGATAAGATATAGTAATGGATGTCAAAAGATTGCAAGGAAATATTAGAATCATAGAATCATAGAAATGTAGAGTTGGAAGAGACCACAGGGGCCATCCAGTCCAACCCCCTGCCATGCAGGAATACCCCCAAAGCACTCCCGACAGATGGCCATCCAGCCTCTGCTTAAAAACCTCCAAGGAAGGAGACTGCACTACACTCCGAGGCAGCATATTCCACTGCCGGACAGCCCTGACCATCAGGAAGTTCTTCCTGAGGTTCAGGTGGAATTTCCTTTCCTGCAGCTTGAATCCATTGCTCCTTGTCCTGGTCTCTGGAGCGGCAGAAAACAAGCCCTCTCCCTCCTCTATATGGCATCCCTTCAAATATTTAAACATGGCTATCATGTCCCCTCTTAACCTTCTCTTCTGCAGACTAAACATACCCAGCTCTATAAGTCTATCCTCACAGGGCTTGGCTTCCAGGCCCTTCACCATTTTGATCGCCCTCCTCTGGACCTGCTCCAGCCTGACCATGTTCTTCTTGAATTGGGGTGCCCAGAACTGGACACAGGATTCAAGATGAGGTCTAACCAAAGCAGAATAGAGTGGTACCAGGACCTCCCTCGATCTAGACGCCATACTCCTATTGATGCAGCCGAGAATTGCGTTGGCTTTCTTGGCTGCCACATCACACTGCTGACTCATGTTCAGCTTGTGGTCTATTAAGACTCCTAGATCCCTTTCACACGTACTGCCATCCAGCCACGTGTCCCCCATCCTATATTTCCGTGTTCCATTTTTTCTACCTAAGTGTAGGACCTTACACTTCTCTCTGTTGAATTTCATTTTGTTAGTCTTGGCCCAGTTCTCCAATCTATCCAGGTCATTTGGAATTTTGATCCTGTCCTCTGGCGTATTAGCAACCCCTCCCAATTTGGTGTCATCTGCAAATTTGATGAGCATGCCCTCTATTCCTTCATCCAAGTCATTGATGAAAATATTGAACAGCACTGGGTCCAGGACAGAACCCTGTGGCACCCCGCTATTACAATTAAAAGTAATCTAAACTTATTGAAAATTATATAGTTTTTCTCATTTGACATATTAATGAGAATGTTTGGAGAATGATGGATATAGTTTTTGTCATAGGGAAATTTGATACTAATAGTTGAAGGCACACAATAACAAAGGTGTAATCTCAGTTGTAGTTGTACATTACAATTATATATGAATTATAATTGTACATTGCCCAGACTATTTTTATTTGCAAGCAGTCTGTTTACTCAGAAACAAACATATTTATGTACTCAAGTTACTGCGAGAACAGACATTATAACAAAATATTTTTACTTATGTTATCCTGGATTCCAAAACAGCGCTATTGGCAGTCTTGAAAATTAATTATTTCCTATCTTTTCCACAAGGGAGTAAAATATGCTCTCTTTTTCTTAAATCCTGTCATCTCTCCCCTTCACCTACATTTATACTCAGAACACCATACAATAGACAATGTATTTTAATAAGCACAGTGGTTTAATTTGAATTAAAGAGCCAGGTTTTGCTGACATCTCCAAAAAAAATCCTTAACCTTAGTTGATACACTGAATGAGACAAATTTACTACAGTACTGAACTGTATAATAGTATGCATGTCTACTCAGAAGTTAAGTCCTGCTTCACACCCTTCCATGAGAATAAGTTCTATTGAATTCAGTAGAACTTGCTTGGAATTCCACTGCATGTCTCAAAAGGCAGAAGTGATGTAAAAGCCCTTTTTTAAAAACAGAAAATGTAACACCAAGAGATCTCTTTTCTAGGATTTCTTTCCTTTTATTCAACATCAAGTTATTATACCAAGTGTACAGTTGAATATTATAGGTATTTCTCAGCCAAAATACCAGCCACTATAGAATGAAATCAATGTAGGAACACCTTCGTACAATGTGAATATGAGTTTTGCTTTCTTCAACCTCACACAGCTTAGAAGACTGCAGATGCTTCTCTGTCACACAACAGATTACTGGTATACCTCAGTTAACAAAGTAAATGTATTACTGAGCATTAATTTAACAGAATATTTGTTAGGGAGAAATAACATGAAAAGAAAAGAGATAGATAGCTACACCACAAAAAAGAGCAGTTCAATCTATCTGGGTGATTTTTTCATCCAAAACTAGTGTTGCCCCAAAAGGTGAGTGACTCAAGGGTCCACCCGCAATGCCAATGCCTCTGTGGAAAGGTAGGGAATTAAATGAATGAATGAATAGAATTTATCATGGCAAATAGCCAGCAGGATAGGGAGTTAGTCCTCAAAAGGAAGCCTGCGAGAAGGGGGTAACTGCACGATGTTTTCACTTTTGTATACTGGTACTAATGCAGAAACACCAGTTGGAGGTCAAAAAAGAATATTTTTATTGGGGGAATTCACAGACACACACAAACAATCAAACAGTCTCACAAACCACACAAGGCTAGTGAAGGGAGAGAGAAAGAGAAAAAGGCTGGATAGTGAGAGTTTGGGGTGGAGTGAGTGATAGTTACCATTCCTGAAGCAGCAGAAAGTAAAAGCGAGATGTCTCATTGTCAGGGATTCCACGCAGGGAACCCTGGGAAAATGATCAGCCCACTGCAAAGATGTTGCATCATGCCCCAGCTGTGGGTAATTGCAAGGTTGCGTAAGAAACTGGGGTCGTGTGCAGATGGTAGAGGGAGGTGTGCAAACCTCTACCGGATTGGTTGTAGATATGTATATAACAAAGCAACGCCAGTATGTATTTGTCTGTTGACCAAACCTGGTGCCTGGCGCAAGCTTTTGTCCGCCTGTCCTATGTTTTGTATATAACGGAACTTTGCTGCAAGATAAAGTGCCTCCTGTTTTGGAAGAAACTCCTCTGTGTGTGAGTATCCTTACTGGGGAATAAGGCTGCTGCTGTTGGCTCGCTGAACTCTGGTTTTTCCGCTGCGTTTCCGTGGGGCTGAAACTCCTATCATCCCCAACACTCATACCCGTGAAGTCCAAGGGCAGTACAATGAATAGGAATCTGAGGACCCTCATACAGTGTAACATGCCAGCGCATGTCCACAGGACTAGCAAAAAGCCATGGGCTGAGCTAGAGTTAAAATATCCTTTTTCTGCCCAGAGGAGAGAGTGTTACTTGCTTTCTGGCAGAGCCTACAAAGGCGTCTGGAAGATTCTGATTGTCTTTGAGGCAGGTGAGAAAGCATTGAGGGAAATCATGATAACCTCTTAATGACTGGAAAGGTGAAGGAAAAAAAGTACAGTTTCTATGGGAAAAAGTAACTGGATGTTGTCCTTTTGGATGCTCCTTCTAGCAGCTTTGCACACTATTGTTCCCTAGACTTGACTACTTTAGAGGACCATCTAAAACTCATTAGGTCAGGCTTTCCAACTGATCCTCCTAAACTTATGGTTTGGCCATGCTCAGGTCCTTTGTCCTGGATTCAGGAAGCTTCTAGTCAGCCATAAGTGTAAAATTTATATTTATTTCATGCCATATAAACAATATTTATAGCCAATCATACTGTATCACAGATTGGGGGTGTACAGCATGGTAACACTAACGATATGCACATGCAAAACAACCAAGTTAGGTAAGCCTTGCATAAGTAAACAGGAACATTTTGAACTTTCTAGAGAACACCTGAAGGTTTCTTCCAAATTGTATACAGGGATGACTTTTCCTTTTCTCTGCCTCCATTTTGCTTTTGATTTCAATTTTTGTGGCCAAATGGATGGACCTATGCTTTTTTTAAAAAAAATGCTGGAGGAAGGGGTAGCTGGTGAGGCAGGCTTATCTGCTCTCTCCTTTTCTCTCTGTTTTGTTATTGATTCGGGGTCCGTAATTGATTCTGGAGGCAGCTGTTGTTTACCTTGCCTATTGTAGGTAAGCACATACATCTCAACTACCACAAGACTGTAGTATTTCATGGAAAGCAGTTGGGCCCGCACTCAATCCAGGTATAACCTTCCCATCAACATATAAAAGCTGTAATAGTGTTTTCTTGTTTTGTCTTGTTATCTATTTTCAACTTACCTGATAGCTCGGATAACTGTTTTAAGTGCTGGAGTGAGATCTTCCACTGATACATCACACTGACATCCTCTGTCATCATATACATCATCTGTACCAAGGCTGGCATCAGCTGCAACAAAGAAATTCACATAAATAATACATATACCTATAAAACATGCAGATATGTACCATAAGATTAATAACTTTAATTGATCAATGCAATTAAATGCAGATTAAAGGACACATTTTAACAAGCAATGAAACACTTCAGTTCTTCAGCAGTGTCTTTGTGCATTTAAACTAGGGACGGGCAAAATGTTGCCCTTCAGATTATGTTGGTTTGCGACTCAACTTCTGATGCCCTAGCTAGCAGAGCAGTGATGAACAATGCGGGAAGTAGCACTCTGGCAACATCTGGAAGACTGCATTTTGCACATTCCTGATCTCAGTTAATACATTAAGGGCTTTGTGTGGGAAAGAGGAAGAAACTACTTCAACATTCATGTAAAATAACCTGTAACTTTGTTTAATACTCTGAAGCTAGATCAGTTAAGTCATTCCATTCTCAGTGCCAAACTGCATATCTGGTAGCAGGTTATTTTAATACATGGGTTGCTACTTTTTATACAAAGTGACAGCAGAGAAGCAGCGTACAGATAGAAATACTGAACTTTAATAATGGGTAGAATCACACAGACTCTACATTCATCTGAGATATATTTCTATTAATTTTGATAGATGTATACTGCATGGCTGAACTGTGAAACAGCAGAGGCAAACTGTTTGTGGCAGGTACATGTATATAAGATAATATCAGTGTTTTGTTTTTACAGAAATGGCTGCAGTTTTGATTCCTTATGTACTGTTTTTCTGCACCCTTGAACTTGCACACAGTAAATCCAAACCTTACTAACTAATAGATCATGCTTTCCATGGTTATACTCATTGGTAGATTGCATGTTGTTATCTAGGAATTTAGGCACAGCATGTTTATGGTTACTTCCTGTTTGTTTGTGTTTTTGTTCCTACCTACTCTTTTCCTGAATCATGTAGGCATTCCCTATGTTCTCTGGAGTGTCATCTGCTCATACCATCTCTGTTTCTCCCTGCCTGCTTCCATGGAGCATGTACTTCTCAAGAGGTCTCTCAAGCTGAGAATCTCCAGCTTCCTGATACAATGTAATATGTTTCTTTCTTGGGGTGGCATGGAGGAGTAATCCACAATGATTGGGGTTAATTCTTACGTGCCAACCGGAATCGGCAGGAGTCCACGTTCTGAATTAGTTGAGACTCCTCCTCCATCAGTTCTCCTCTCTAGCCATTCCCAACTGTGAACTTTCACCAACTCTGTCTTTATATTAAATCCAAAGATCTGAAATAGTACAACTGCCTACATGTTTTCCTGCTGTGATTGAACCTGTGTTGATTATGCACAAGTATTTGTGAGTGCAACTACATTTATATATCTTATGAAAAAGACTAAGCTTGATTTCTTTCTCTAGTTGGTATTGTGTGTGAGATGGAGTTGGCTGGTTACTGCTTCAACTTCTGCCTAGTGCTTTTACAAGCTCTGCTTGAGAGATCCGCCGCAAATCTCTCAAATTTCCCAATACCTGTAACAAAGAAATTGAAGTAAGTTCCTCCAAATAATGGGCTGAATATCTGGGTCATATATTAATGTAAGGAGTAAAAGAGCATAGACAAAATAGATAGTGCTTCCCCAGCTTTTCCCTGGTCTACTCTGCAAGGCTGTTAGAGATTCAGTGCCCTGGGCAGTGCAATTCACAGAGGGTATTGCTGGCTTAAATGTCCAAGCTAAAGGAACTCTCATTCTGTCTCTCTGCATTTGCCTAACTAAAGTTCTTCCATCCTGAATTCTAGTCAGCTTTAAAGATTGTTCCTGTTGTCAGCCCCTTGTCCTACTTAAAATTATGCTGACATTAATTGGCAAAGTCAACAGCTAGGTTCTCAGCATTGGCCCTCAGCACTTTCTGTAACAATATTTCTTATACTTCACTGCTGTGTGAATAAATGTGTGATTCAAGGTTCATTGTGGATTGTTAACCTGAAATTACTTTACTATCAACCATGTATTAGAATTTTGGTCTTGATAAAGAAATGATTCTTGCACATGTGTGCAATACTTTATGAGATCATTGTTGCTCTAACCCAGAACTTTCCAAACTTTTCATGTTGGTGACACACTTTTTAGTCATGTGTCATTTCATGACACAGTAATTCAGTTTTACTAGCAAATCAGAGGTTAAACTAACCAATTACGCATGTGCAGTACCCAGAGGCGCATCTAGAATGGGGAAACGCAGCCCCCCTACCTAATCCTGGTCTGCTGCCATTGCCTTCACCAGGAAAGACCATGGTGAGGGTGGTGGCAGTGGGAAAGCAGCCCCCTACCTGATTCTGGCTCACTACTGTTGCCCTTGCTGAGGAAAGACCCCAGGGAGGGCAGCAGTAGCGGGAAAAGCAGCCTCCTATCCAATCGTTGCCTGCTGCCTTTGCCCTTGGCGAGGAAAGACCCCAGTGAGAGCAGCGGCAGTGGGAATGGCTTGGGTGAGGGGAGTCTTTCTCAGCCCAGGGAGATGACATACCTACACACTTCAGGTGACATACTAACGTGTTACAACACACCATTTGGAAAGCCCTGCTCTAACCTGCTCTAACCCCCCTCCTTTTAACAATAAAGGGTTTTTCTCTTTGCTCACGTGAGAAGTGGTACTGACTATGTTCTTCCTGAGAGGGGAGAAGTTCCTTCGGTCAAAGTTGGGGGCCTTTCCAGGTTGATTCAGAACCCACCCACAATTGCATAGACTACTCGAGGTAGTTTGTGCAGACCTAATATTTTAGGTCTGGCCCCATATATTTTCTGAGAGTTCAGGAGTAATACTAAGTTGGGAAGAGTCATGGTTGTCATGCAGCCCGTGAAGTCCTGAGCCACTCTAGACAGGGTAGCCATGATAGTAAAATCAGCCATGATAGTAAAATATGTAATACAGGTTGAGTTCTATACCTTGATAGCATATCCTTGGCAGCAAGTAACCTTTAACAATTTTACACAGATTATTTATTGCAGCTTGCAGCTTCATTAAAAGCTGAAGAACAGCCAAGCATTTGATTAGTGAAAATGAATTATAAAATTACACTGGGTATTACTATATATGTATTTCCTTGAAGCATGTAATGGAAAGGTGCAAATAAGATCATAGCTGAAGCCCATGAATAATGATGTGCTTCCCAGGTTTACCATATTTCTGTTTCTAGTTAATATTTCCAGTAGAGGTATATTTATTTGCTTTTGTACATCATTCTAAAGATAACCTAATTTGGGTAGGCAACTGTGGGGGGGGGCGGGGCAGAGAGACCAATGTTCTGATCCCTGGGGTGGTACTTCCTGTGAGTGTGTCAAAATGCCTTGTTCTCCCTCTGTTTCTCCTTCAAAATGGTGACCAGAAGTGACATTGCATCATTGCCTGTCATAATGCTGAAGGAGAAACGGAAGGAAAAAATAGTATTTGACAGAGGATGAGGGATTTGGGGATGCTGGAGAGGGGTTTGCAGGGCATGTTTGTATGAATTCAAGAAGGCTTTAGTTGCGATTTCTGGTCTTCCTACATCTATTTCTGTTCATTTTCACTTGTATGTCTTTTCTTTATATATTTTTTATTGTAAAAAACAAAAAACAAAAAATAACATAACAAACATAAAAGTGAAGGGAAAGGAAAAAAGTGCCTACATTTTTATTTCTCTCCAAATTTCTTATACTTAGTATTACTTATACAATATGTTATAAATCATACTGGTTATGTATTTTTAATTATATATATATTAATCTCATTCTCATTATACCAGTTGTTATTAATTATACCCATAATTAACATTTTCAAAATATACTATTAGTAACTTCATTCTTATTTTTATCCTTTTCAAAATATAAAATTCGTAATTTCATTCTTATTTCTATCCTAAACCCCTAATTACTCTTATTACCCTATGTATCAATATACTATATTTTTCCACTATTCAACCCTAAATTAAACCTATAACCATAACTAAGTGTACTCCATCCCCAGAGCCTATTATGTCTCATATTATTCCACCTTCCAAAATTGTAACTCTTCTTGTGGAGGTGTAACACCTTCCTCTTTCGCTAACACCTTTCCCATGAATATCTTCCATATTGCATATCAAAATTGCTCCCTTTCACTATTCCTTTTTTAACCTTAATTTCACATGCTAATTTGTCATTGATCACAATTTGCCATACTTCTTTATACCAATCCTCAATTTGAAAATCTCTTTGAATTTTCCATTTTCTTGATATAATTAATCTTGCTGCGGTTAGTATTCACTTGTATGTCACACAGAAATCTGGCATGAATTGATAGTGATATCAAATAGTACAAGAAGAAAATGCAGTTCTAACATTAACATACCAATTTGTTTTGTTAAAAGGATGCAGTTGAGTGCTACAAGTTCTCCAGTTTTGCCCTGCAACTAAAGGGTTATTTTGAAATGGTGTGGAAAGTTCTGTGAAAGAAAATAAGTTTCTGTAGTTTTCCATGTAGTTATGCTCAGACACATTTATGGATGGATAGAAAATTTTTGTAAGTAGAATAATATGCAGATATTTATCTCATTAAATCTATTTAATATCTCTACTACTACTACTATGAATATCCTTGCATTATGTCAGAAACTTAATAACTAATGTCATGGATCAAACTTTATTTGAGTTATATGGAATTAAGCAATTTTCTTACTTGCAACACAGATGTGGTTCAATTATATTTGAGATATTTTTCATATTTATGTATACATTCTTTACAGTTGCCCTACAGAATGCTAGAATCATAGAACTGTAGAGTGGAAAGGTAGCCATCCTCCTCTGGTGCAGGAAATATACAGCTAAACCATCGACAAGAGACGGCCATCTCACTTCTATTTAAAAACCTCCAATAAAGGAGAGTACACACCTAATGAGGTAATCCCTTCCATTCCTTATTGTCAGGAGTTTCTTCCTAATGTTTAGTCAGAATCACCTTTTAATTTGAATCTGTAGGATGGAGTCCTACCTTCTGAAGCACCAAACAAACAAAATGCAAGTTCATTTATCTTTCATTTGACAAATATATGGGAAGAGCATTTCACCTCTCAGTTTTCTCTAATCTAAATGTGGTGAACTCTCTCAACCCTTCTTCATAAGCCTTGATAAGCCTTGCTTTGATAGCCTTTACTCTCTTGTTCACTCTTCTTCTGCACACGTTCCAACTTATCAATATCCTGTTTAAACTATAATGCCAAGTTCTTCCTGATAATGCACAAAAAACATCTGCCACATTGTTGGAGTTTCTGACATGTATGGATATATTTGAAGACAGATTTGTATACTGTAAGGCCGCTTCTTGAACATTAGTTGACACTAACTGTAATATACAATATATTCCAAATGTTCACAAGCATAATTTTAGCCATATCTTGTCACTTTAATGTATAAAGCATCCCTCTTGTTTGGAATTATTCTACTTGTTTGCTGGTACATGGCTCCCTAGGCTCCAATATAGCCGTCCATGACCGCTTTCTCTTCTCAATCCCTGATGAATCTTAAGTGACAGAGCTGCTTGTTGATGGAATTCTACATGATGTCAAGTCTTCTTATTTGGATGTCATAGGAATCTAGAGTTCTTTAGGGTCTCTGTGTAGAGGGCTCTAGAGTTCTTTATGATCTCTGTGTAGTACCTGATTTGGAATTTTGTAGAGCTTGATAGGAAGCTTTGCTTTTTCTGACATTTGGTAATACAGCTAGATATAGTTCATGCTGTGCAATGTGTCATAGGATATGAGGTCCAGCTAACCTAGTTTGCAGCGTTTCGGGTTTCAGTGAACCATGTTAGGAAAAAGCATCAAGTAATGGCGATAGATATGTTAAGTTTAGGACACCAGTGTTTGGAGAAGGAATGGAAATCAGCCATTCTGCTTATTATTGGAATGTGAAGGGGAAAGTATAGAAGTTAATATTTATGGATAAAATTTATAGTATAAGAGGTTATGCAAAAATACAGAATCAATGTAGACTGAAAATGTTTGCAAGTAAGGACAGTCTAATAATTAAATACTAAATGACATCTCATTGTACTGACAACTCTTGATACCAATGACCATGATATCAACATCTCTTGATGCAGACAGTCATGGTACAAA
Source organism: Cyclura pinguis (assembly GCA_030412105.1). Classification (NCBI taxonomy): domain Eukaryota; kingdom Metazoa; phylum Chordata; class Lepidosauria; order Squamata; family Iguanidae; genus Cyclura; species Cyclura pinguis. The sequence continues at coordinate 130,870,842 of CM059599.1, forward strand.
TGTCTCTTCAGCACTGACAGCCTTGCTGCCGATGGCCATGATAGTGGCATCGAGGAGACTGGTTTACCTTGATGGACTTGAAATATGCTTATTGTTACATCACAATGAGATGTGACAATATTCTTCAGAGGTACAAATCTTTATTACCCTGTTCATTAAGAGTCTTCATGAAGTACATGGCAGTGGTAATCTCATTCCTCAGAACTTGGGGAATGCAGGTTAACTTGTATATATATTACTGTAGCATCTTCCCAGGACAAGCTGAAGTATGATATTCAGCACCCACTCATACTTCTTCAAAATCTGGGCCTCAGTATCAGTCTGTACTCCATCTCCCATCCAAGATAACCTTCACAGGGGTCCTACTAGATTCAACCTGAGAAAGAATTTTCTTCTTATGGATAGAATGGAAAAGCTGCAACAAAAGGCATTCACAGTGTTACCAAGTCCATGTCACACAGCATTTAGCTATTCAGAAGTTGTTGGGACTTATGGCAGTCATAGCAGTTGTCATTTATCTGGCACAGTTAATATTTTGGGCATTGCAACATTAGCTCCTCCCATACTTCGGTGCTTATCTGGATAATGAGTGCAAGAAGTTAACTGTGCCTCATTCCATGCATGCAACCCTTGTGTGATGGACATCATAATTGAACTGGGAGTCCCACATGCCCTTTAGACTGCCAGATCCATCCTGACTGGTCACCACAGATGTGTCTGTTTCAGGCTGGGGCACTGCAGGGGTTGACAGCAAAAGGCCGCTCATTTCCTAAGGAGTTCCTGAATTCCTTAGAGGTTCTTACAATGATAACGGCATTCCATGTCTTCAGGCTGAAACTGCTAGACAATATGGTTCAGTAACTGCATGACTAGCTTTTCTCCCAAGAACTTTTCCATCATGTATTCCAAGTGTGGGATTTGCCTTCAATAGGCCTGCGTCTTGCTTTGCTGCACAATGTGAAATGTCACCACTACTGCACCAGGAGATGATTTTCTTTTCTCAGGGGTCAGCTCTTCTTATGTATGTGTTTCTGCTGTTCATGTTGTTGTCTAGATTAATTGTCAAACTATGTTGGCACAAGTTTGGTGGTATCCTACTAGCATCATGGTGATCTTGTTTTTAGTTACCATAGGTTCTAGATCTTTTCTTGCATTTGTTCAGTAGGGTTCATCACTGGGATCTCAAATCCCTCCACATGGCTGTGTGGAGGGTCAGTCTACATTATCTCCACAATTCAGTGCCCCCTTCCTCCATACATGAGAAAGTTCTAGCGACAGTTAATGGGGAAGTCTTAATAGAAGAGTATCTGTCATTCCTGCTTCTAATTGTATCTGTAGATGATCCTATAGTGCTACATATTTTGTTGTATCTTGTGAAAGTTTTGACTTTCTTCATAAAATGTTTTCATTTCTGTGTTTGTTGTTCATGAGTCTTCCTCTTCTTGACCCTTGGAATTGTTCATCTTATTCACCTGTTCCAAACACAAATCTATTACATCATGGTTCCTGCATGTAGCCCTGTCATGGTCACATCAAAGTAATTTGAGCCAAAGATTAACATATCCTCACCTTAAAATTTGTATTTCTCATTGTCATCGCCTCTGCGAGGAGAAAGAGGGAATTGTCTCCACTTTTCTTATGCTTTCACATGGATAAAGTTAGTTGTCCTGAAAATACTTTCTTGTCTCAGGTTCCTTCACAGTTTCATGTTAACTGTGATATAACATTCTGTGTTTATCAGACTAGAGAAGTTGCACATCATTCCTTAGATGTTCACACAACTGTAGGCTTTGATAATCAATCACACATTGTCTCATCATTCTAAGATGCTCTCTTATTAAGTCATTTTTTTTGGAATGCCATTTTTCTGCACTAGACCTCAGGATTCACGTTATTGAACAAAGTAAATAATAAAAATGGGAAGCAGCAGCAGCAGAGTGGATTTTGAAATTAAAATCTTTGGTTCCTGGAGGACTAAATGAAGAACTTGATCTCCTCCCAGTTTTGTAAACTCACTCAGAACTTTTTCTAGCCCAGTTGCATGATACACATCCTTGAATGCTATCTCAGTCTCTCTTCTTGCACCCCTTTTTTTCCTGACCATCTGTGAACATTTTTTTTAAAAAATTGGGCCTAGTTCATGTGTTTCTTTTCTGTCTAGCAAAGAGAATGAGATTCTCAGCTCCAAAAAATTCTGCATTTAGATTTCATATCAGTGTATATATGATTTAGCAGTATATACAGATGAGAATATGTCATCATCATCATCATCGTTTATTGATTAGTCAACTGACCATATCAACAATGAGAATTATATGTATTATGATGTATTACATATGTGTCATTATGTAATTATGTGTTGTCCTTTTAATTTTATATTTATATTTATGCTTTTATGTTGCTCCTGAAGAAAGCCACTGAAAAATTACATATAGACTGAAATGTGTTGGGCTTTTTCCAAAATAAAAGCCACCATCTACTCAGCACTTGGAGATCTGTCTCTCTTTTTTACTGAGGTTCATCATCGTAAACAGCTATTGTCCATGAAGGTCTGGATAAAGTCTCAACCCAGACACTGTCCAAATGGGTGGCTAAAATATTGTAGTCAAAAAGCCTCTCATAACCTCTGAGGATTTTGATAAGGGCAATTACTACATTAGTTACCATACTGAGAGGTATTTCCTTTCCTTATTTATGGACTGCAGTCACAGGGCCTGAACCATCAAGGTTTGTATGCTGTTATCACTTGGACTCCACAGCTAGCACAGATGTCAAGTTTGTCCACTGTCTGCTCTTTTACCATGAGCTGACCTGCTACTAGGTATTACCAATTAATCACCTGTTTGTGTGAGGCACAGAGACCACAAAGAAGAACAGGTTGATTACCTGTAACTGTGGTTCTCTGAGTGGTCATCTGTGCCCTTATACAACCTCCCTTCTTTTCAGGTCTTTGTGGACCATGGAACTGAGGAGGTAGTAGCTTTGGTGGGCTGGAGCATGGTAAGTGGACAGGGTGGGGACTCCATAAAAGCTACTGAGCTCTATAACATTCTGATAGAGACTCTGCACTGGTACAATGCTTATTTGTGTGAAGGCACAGATGACCACTTGAAGAACCACAGTTACTAGTAAATAACCTGTTCAGTCAAGAAAACCTCTGAACTCTGAACCTGATTCCACAAGAGGAATGCAGCTCCATCCAGCTTGATGACCCCACCCAGATTCTATCCAGATTAAGACTCACTACATTTTCTCTCACTTATTTCAAAACTGCATCCAAATCCTTGTGCAGCCCTGTCATAGTATTTCTTTGGATTCACAAGCAGAAAAGAGAGGTGGCGGTAACAGTGCAGTTCAAAATTCTGGATAGCTTCACCTCATAGCTTCACACTGATTTAAAAAACCAGGGTGAATAATACTGAATCCTTAGATACCCTGTAAGTTAAAGGCCATAGAATGGAACAGAATTGACCCAGCTTCTGTGATTGGTCATCCAGACAGAACTGAAGTACCGTGAACACATTAATTCCTAACCCTCAATGACACATGCAAGACAGAAGAATACTGTGATTCAAACAAGAACGTAAGGATTACATTACTATCATCTAGTGAAAATGTACCCAGCAAACTATAAATTCCAAATCTGTTTCTGTCCTGGAATTTGTCTAGAATCCAGGTAAATAAATTCTTGCAAGATTATCTGGAACCAACAAGTTGCTGTCCTCCCTAAAATATTTGAAAAGGGGTGTAGAATATGCAATAAGTGTTCAAATCCATGGGCTTTGAATCAGAGTTCTTCTGTATAAGCCACACAGTTGTCTTCTTGAGTACAAAAGGGGCTTTGCCATTCCACAGAGGCAAATCTCCTACAACTTGAGGTTCCAGTTTTCAACTTTTACTAATCATTAGTTCCCATCATGGACAAAGATCACATACCCCAAGCACCTGCCTCAGATTGAGCAAACTGAATGATATTCAACACAAAATGATTAAACACTGAATGAGCTATCTGTGGTAACATCGGTCTGTGGTACTTGTGATATCTAACTCATGGAGCATATGAATGATTTCTCTTGCAAAGTGCAATGCAAGTTTATCTATCAAAGGCTATACAATTAGAATCTGAAAATTTTTGTTAGGCAGGTTGCTAGACACACTGCCCTGTAGTACACAAACACCTTAATGATGTGGACGTGAGATCACTACATATCTATCATTGCTACTATTCATTGTAACTATTTAAGCTGTGGTTGTTTGTGCTGAGGTTTTCTTTCTCTCTTGCTGTAATCATAATCTCCACTGTATAATTGATCTCCTCAGAATACTAAGGGGCTGAAGTAATTCTGCAGTTAGGTCAAGTGTGACTGGGAGTAATTCTTTCAATGACTCAGATCTCTCTGTTGCAGGTAGAGAACAAGGTCTCCACAGGACTGCTAATCCAGACTACAGGATAATTCCCCAGGGACATTAGGAGAATATTAATATGGATCTGTCTTTGGGGAGGACTGAGAAAATTAGTCCTTCATTGGTCAGCTACTAATATTTTCACCAATATATTCAATAGCCTTTATTGTCAGCTTTCTTCTGATTTTTTTTTTTTTTTGGGTTCTCTTTCCTTTGGGCCAGAACTTCATTTTTATAGGAAGACTTCTTTGGATGCTGACCACTTTCCTGATCTGTGCTGTACACAGTCGATTATCACTGGAAGGAAATTTCATCTCTCCTTTCTACATAAACCAAAGAGTTTTTTCCACTCACAAACAAAAAGGGAGTAGAGTTTGGAACTTGCCCTTTAATGATCAGTTTGATGGAATCTAAGGAAAAAGCCCAAACAATTTCCGATGAATGTGAAGGCGTAGGTAGCCTCCTTCTTTAAAAGCAGTCCTTTTTCAGCAGAAACCCTGGAACAGTAGCATAGTGCTTCTCTCATGTGTGTTTTGCTTCACATTGATGAAAATTTGGTTTATTTAGTTCTAAACCAGATGGTGTCTACAATGAATAAGATATTTGACATTTTAAAAATCTTACTATCTGGCACTGGCTTAGGCTGTGAACTCTTCAAACGCAGAGAAGGTCGGAAGCGTGTTCGGTCATTGAAACTCCAGCTCTTTTGCACTTTTGTTGGACTGCCCTCTGCAGTAATTTCTGTACTTGGTGATCTCCTGTCACCAGCAGAAGTTTGTCTGTTCTTGATACTCTGTCCTCTTGGACTAGCCATCCGTACCCGTTCTTTAAAGCTCAGCTTTTGACTGTGAAAGCAGAAGATGCATTTTACTTCATGCTTCATTCATTCCAATACATTGTAACTTTTGTATCATGCTGCAAAGAAATATATCTCTCTATCTCTCTATCTATCTATCTCCCAGTTGATAGAATAGTATGCGCCCAAAGATATGAATCTACTACATATGTGAAGGTGTCCTCCTATTTGTTTTAAAGGAAGCTTTATCGATCAGCTCCTTCCATTGGAATGAATGGGGAAGCTATTCTGGGAAGGAAAATGTTGTGCCAGTACTGGAATCTCCAACCAGATCATAGTTCCTGGACTCGCATAATAAGACCAAATACATAGAACATTGTGTGTACACTCCAGGCTATAGGTGGCTAACAGAAAATATGTGGCTCATCTCTCCTTGGCAGTTGTTTCCATATTTAACTGTAGTGTGGTAACCCTTGACACAAAAGTTTTGCCTGTAGAGCCATTTCTGCACTACACTGTTGTAGTGCTATTATTCCACTTTCGACCACCTATGGAATCCTGGAGTTTGCAGTTGAGGGAGGGGCATTTAGAATTCTCAGCCAGAGAGCTCTTTGGCCTCAGTAAACTACAAACCCCAGTTTTCCATAGGATGTTGAAAGTGGAATAATAGCACTGCAACAGTATAGTGTGGAAATGCCCTTTGTAACCACTTAAGTATTCTGCCTCACATAGGGGCGACAGGGTGATGTACAATTCTAACTGGCTAATTTTGTTTTTCATTGACTTAGAGATAGTCTCATTCATTTTCAGTGATTAAGAAACTTTGCATTTATTTAACCTACTGGAAAAAAGTCTGTTAATACTTTGTATTACAAAAAGATAGAAAGAAAATTAAGTAGAAAAGCTTATGAAACCAAGACGTTGCAAAGCTGTAGTTTTAAAACTTCAAATAAATATCTTTTTTCGAATTGCACAACATAGGTCTGTAAATTTCTGTATAGGAAGAATATATTTTAAGTGCTTTTATTTTTGCATGCTGTATGTTAGAGTTAAGCAGGGAAGATTAACAGTGTTATTCATGCATGTTCCCAAAACATGACACGTTCCAAGACTCCACAAACAGCATTAGCAAACATTACATTTCAAATCCCTTGTTACTTACAACACTTACTTAGATGAGACACACACACACACACAGAATCTATAAACAAGCCTTAAAATAATTAACAGAATATCCAGTAAGCATTAGTATTGGGATGAATAGTTCACAAGAATGTGACATTACATGGGGTGATTTGCTTGCAGCTGATTAGCTGCACAATTGAGTTCGGACTGGAAAAATCAATCAGATTTTTTTCCTGCTGATCTATGGTACCTTGTAGCTTGACACTTCAGATCTAAACAAAAATGCAGGGTGATTATTTGTGGATTATTGTCTCCTCTTGTTCAGTTGCGTATTTAGGACTGTTAAATTGCAAAGTGTTTAATGTTTGTCCACATTTTCACATCTTCTGAAATTAATAATTCATGAATAAACATTTATGCATTCCACTCAATTGAACATGAGTAATATTAGGACATGGCATATCTAAATGTATTTACTCAGAGGTAATCTCTCTGAATTTAATGGGGCATACTCTCTATCAAATGTGTTTAAGGTCACAACTACAGTCACTATTCTATCAGTGGGAAACAAAGGGAGGTTTCTAATTAGGTAAGGAATTGTTTTGGGATTTACAGAATAAATACCGTTACAGTACTGGTAGAGTTTTTCTAAATGGGCAATCACTTAAAAAGGGCTCAGACAAAAAGAGGTTATTTGTGCTGCAAGTGGAAGAATGTCTAAAACCTAATCCAGTTAATGGGTTGCTGCAATGAGGACACAGTGTTCCTGTAGAAACAAATCCTTTGGGGCCATTTAGGCACATGTGGCAAGGCTTATCTGCCTGTTGCTATAGCTGCTAATCAAGCTGAGATCTTGTCTGTTCCGCTTATATCATGGTCTTTGCATCTTAATACAGCATGACAATAAAATACATTTTAAATGGAAATGTATTCTACAACTATCAAGAACCTTTAGAAAGACTGTTCCCCATGCCTTGCTGCCTAACCAGCTGCAATCGAAAAAGGAAATGTTTCTCTGCATGACTATACAAAGTAATAAAATAAAATAATGAGACACTGTAGTTATGAAGTTTCTAGATCATAAAATAATTGTACATGCAACTTACTGTATCTTATTCCATGTACAAGCATAGCTCAGGCAAGGCACAGTGTACTAAATACAGCAAAACAAGCGCATGCTGGACAGCTTCTAAGGTCATGTTAAAAACTGTAGCAAGCAAACTATTTGAAACATTGTACAAAAATCTCTTTTTGCTGGAGCAGGCAGGAGTACCTTTTGCAAAATTATCTTAACATGGTCTTTCTTGACCACATAAAGTGTGCATTTCTTGAAACAAGCATGAAATAGGCCATGAAAATTAATTCAGTATATTTCCTTCATCTTCCAAAATAATTAAGAAAAAAGAAAGAAAGAAAAACCAAAGTCCAAATTCTGTTCTGCAGAAATTAATGCATTTGAAAGGGGCTGCAGGAATCTGATGCGGGCTAAGAATGAGGTTTGCATATTTATGTTTTTGGGGAGGGCTTTGGGCACAATTCTGGGGTTATTTTTGCCTAAAAATCATATTGTAATATGTTTTAAACCATGTTAGGGATTTGGTGAACTGGTGGGGGCTTCTGGAGCTGCAGGCCACACTTTCCTTACTCCAGATATAAGTGATTGCATTTAAAGTGTCTATTTTTTTTTCTTTTAAAGAAACAGTCATGGAGGTGTTGAATCAGGACCTTGGTGTATGGAGAGGATAATGTTCCCACTGGAGTCCCAATAACCCCATCCCCGAAACTGCTATTAGTATCAATGGCTACTTTCTTCCTGGGCCAGATTGTAGTTTAAGAGGAAGAATTTTGGTTATCGCTACAGAGGGTTGATCATCTTTGCCATTGATCATGATCAGTCCCACTCTCCTCAGGTTTAGCTTTAGAAGAAAAACCTAAACACTTAGAAAGTTATGAATTAGCCTCTTCTCTAGTTATGACTTAGTTATGAATTAGCCTTTTCTCTTTGTTCCCTTGGGAACAAAGTGCAGAAAGGGATAGTGGGAAACACAGAGAAGAAGGAGCTGATGTGATTGGCGCAAAGGTTTAAGAGGAGGAAGAACAAGAGAAAAGATAACGCTATATAGCTACAAAGGCAAGGGCTCCTGCTGTCCTGTGTTTATGACTCCTTCGTGTCATAGCTTATACTATGGAGTTCCAAACATTCTAGCAATCAGACGCCTGGCTCATACAGTGCTACCTTTGACATGATTGTACGTACAGACAGATTTTTTTCTTTCATCCTTCCTTGAAACAGAGTAAATAAGCTATAGTAATGCCAGCAATGTAAAACTGTTCCATTTGTACATGTAATATATATAGCAATATTATTAGGCAAAACTTCATTCTTTTAGTTTCAGCATACCAGGATAATAAAAAAATTGCTATGAATTAATTTAGAGGAATAATAATAATAATAATAATAATAATAATAATAATAATAATAATAAATCTCTTCTCATGCTTAGCACATCTGTTGTGAATGTATTTAACTTAGAAAAGAAATGTTCAGATTTCTCAGTAGTGTGATGTTTTTTCCTCTGAGTAATATAATCTTAGTACAGAGGGAGAATACTTACTACAGCATGACAGCATTGCAATGCAAAAAAAAAATGCGGACTAATGATTAAGCCTATCAACAAAAACTTTATGCAGGCATACTATATGTATAGTAGTATTGTAAGCTGCTTTGATTACCATTTTGGGAGACAGGTAGGATATAAACCTATAATAATAATTTCTGAGATTTGCAAAATCCTAACTTTTGTTGCATAGTGTTGAGACAATAAGTGAGGGCAATTAAATGAAGTGCTTGGAGATATGTGACTGAATGATTACAGATTACTGGTTTCATAAGATAGCAGTACTAATTTGGCTGGAACACGTATTACTTTATAGCAGTCTCCCCAGTAGAAGTGAATTATCCCTTTCCTCTTCTATTTTCCCTCCAAAGTGTGACAGGAAGTGAAATGACATCACTTCTGCTCACTATTTTGGAGAGAAGACAGAAAGAAAACAGGGTGTTTGGGGGCATGGGTTGGGGGGTTGGCCTGTGGGACTGTCAGGAGTGGAAAACTGGCCTCCTGCAGTGGCGTGCAACTGCCATAAATATATTATCCAGTTTAGTGCTTAGAGTCTGGTGCACATATGGCTAAATTTGAGGTGATTAATAAAAGAAACCTATAGCCATATTCTCTCCTGAGCAATCCATGACATTTAGATAGCAACTGAATGCTCAGACTACAATAGGATGCCGCTTGGGCTATGAATCCCTGACTGAGAATCCAGAACTGGACACACAGTGCTTCTTCTTGATTTGAAGCTGTGTGTGTTCTCCTCTCTCCACAACAGTTGGAACAGCACAAGCCCAGAGAATTTAGTTTTTTAATATTCTTAAAAATCATAATAACTCTTTTGATTCAGTCCCTCAGGGCACAGCCCTACAGCCGCTGGCCAACCTTCATAATGGCTCAGGGGGCTTTTTTTTTTTTTTTGAAAAGTACAGCCCCCCCCCCCGCTTTTGTTTTTTGTTTTTTGTTTTTTTGGCCAAGGTTCTGACATGTTTTGCTATGGCTCCACTCAACCTGCCTCTCCTGTGCCTTCATTTATACTGGCTTGCCAGTCAATGCCACTGCTGCAGGCTGTGAGCAAAAAGTGTGGCCAGAACGTACCTGTCATTACTTAGACATTAATGTATAACCTCCACATTAATAGTTTCAGAGGAGGGCCTCCTTAGCTGAGGTGAAGTAAGTGCCTACCACAGAGGGAGTCTTTGTGGCGACAATGTCATATATGTGAAACACTCATCTGGTACCTGCCTTTCAGCAGCAGGCAAAACTCTTAAGCTTTCTAGGCACAATTTTATTCCTTGTGTTGTAGCGCTTTTATGATTTGTAGCTTTTAGCTTTGCATTTACATTTTAATCATTGTGCAGGGGGAGACTGCCTCCAGGAGTATAATTTAAAGACAGAATAAAATCAATTATAAATACATAAATAAATAATAACAAAATGAGGAAATGTGCACAGGAAATAAGCTTGATTCAGTAAAATGGACAGGTGAGGAAAAACATATGGCTGTGCTAGACAGTTGTTCTGCTAGAAGCAGCAGTTGGAAACAGAAGTCAATAAAGACAAGAGGTGTATCTTTTAGTGTATGCAGTTTTAGAGTTTAGGTCAGAGAGGCCTGTGTCCGAATTTCCCATTGCCATGATGAATGGTCCAAGTACATGTTACAGTTATTGAAGGAATGCCACAGGAAAAAAAAAACTAAGTTCTAGTAATCATGTGCCATCCTTAATGAGCTCTGAGAACTATAACTGTGTTACTTCAGGTGGTTCAAGCGGTTTACATCAGCTGGAGTCAAGATTTGCTTCCCAGCAAAGAAGTTCATAGGGAGACAGTTCTAGTATATGAAAGGAATACAGTCTCCCAGATTCTGTCCAGTGGTGGCTGGTGTTTTCATGTCATTGGGGCAAGAAATCAATTCTGGGTTTTAGTCTGAACTTCAAAGGAGTGATTCAGGCAGGCTGATGGATCTATTTTATGGAGAGGGTTCAGCATTTTGAATAGCTTTGTTAAAGTTCAGACTAAAACCTGGAATGGATTTGTTGCCCCACTAACAGCAAAACCAGCAGCCACCACTGATTCTGTCCAATCAAAAGTACAACAGTGTGCTCTTAACACAGCTTGCAGGTGTGTGTGTGTGTGTGTGTGTGTGAGAGAGAGAGAGAGAGAGACGCAGAGAAAGAGAGAGAGATGTTCTTTTATAGTACAGAACATCTTCAGTAGATATGCTCAAAAGCAGATTAGTTCTTCTTCGTGGTCCCTGTGCCTCACACACTGGGAGTTTTCGCGCATGCGCGGTAACATTCGGAAGATTCTAGAGCTAAGCAGCTTGGTGGGAACCCCTCCCCCATGCCCGTACTGAGCATGCCCAGCCCGCCAAGCCAACGGTCTCTCCTCAGTTCTTTTTCGTCCGCCCTAGCGAACGGAAGGTTCTTTTGCTTCGCAGCGTTTTTTGGCTTGTGCTTGGTTTGATCTTTGGCTTTGACTTGGTTTTTGGATATTGGATAATTGCTTCTTGGATTTCGGATTGGATTTGGTGTTTTTGGACTTCTTCGAACCCCTCTATACTCCGTCTCTTCTTCGTCGATTGTCCCTGTGAGTCTTTTTTCCCCTTGGACTTTCGCTCCCTCTTCTAAGGCCTTTTTCTATGTCTGCGCTTTTTAAGCACTGCATCTCCTGTGGTCGTAAGGTCGCTTTCTCCGACGGGCACTCTGAGTGCCTCTTCTGTCTTGGGGAGACCCACAACATGAGGGCCTGCTCTATTTGCCGGGAGTTCACGGCCCAAACGTTGCGGAACAGATCGTCTCATCTTAAATCCCATTGCTGGGAGGAGTCTCTGAGGGCAAGGGAGTGAGTTGAAGAGGAATTCATCATGTCTTTCTGCCCCTCCTCATCGGCACGACCTTCGATCACACCCTCGTCGGCACCGGCGGCTGCCGCACTGACAACAACAGCGGTACCGGGCTCGGTACCGTCGTTTTGGCCTCCGATATCGACGCTTCCGCGTATCCCGAAGCTCTCCTCGGGTGCGTCCTCTTCTCCTGCGGGCTCACAGACAGAGAAGCCGTCGAAGCCGCTTACTGCAGCTCAGCGCAAGAGACCTCCTTCCCTCGATATATCAAAGGAGAAGGAAAAGAAGAAAAGGAAGAAGGAGAAGCGGGGTTCGCCCTCTAGGAGGAGGTCGTCGAAGACCTTGGGCCGCCAGAGATCATCGAGGTATCAGAAGAGGACCCGACCACTGGCTCTGCGGTGCCAACGGGCCCGCCTGTTCTATCTGCTGCAGTAGCTCTGCTCGGTCACCCAAAAGAGATGGACCACCTGGAGCCTGTTCTGGCCACCCCTCGGGCCCCGTCTCACCATCGGGCCACTTCGCAGGACCATAGCAGAAGGAGTGAGTCTCGTTCTCCGGAACGGTGGGAAACACACTGACCCCCGCATCGTTGGGAGGCCTACCCGGAGCGGGCTCTGTCTAGGCCCCTGATAGACTCACCCTTCTTATCCGCCTCTTACATCACAGGGTACGGCTGTGAACACCTCTGGCGGGAGCAACCAGGTTCGTACCGGTCCTATTCGCCGGCGTATAGAGACAGGTACCATCCGGACGTCAGACACTGATCGCCGTATCGCAGGTCTCGGTCTCCATCCCGCAACAGGTGCCGCCCGCGATACCAGCGTTCCCCTTCGCGATTGATCTCCAGGTCCCCGTATTACGAGAGGTCCTGGGAGCGTTCACTGCATTACCGAGCTGTGTCACCACTGCCTCGAGTAACCGCGACAGTGTCACGGCCATTTTCGGAGGCCCTTCCAGCGTCAACCCCGGCTCCAGCCTTGACCTCCACCCAGGCCATCCAACAACCAGTGCCTGCGGTGTTGCCGATTGTCTCAGCTGCAATTTCCCAGCCATCGATTGCTCCACCCGTACCACCGCCTGCGCCTATGACGGTGCCTGTGCCAACAGTCACTTTGTCGTTGCCAGCTCAGCAGCCTTCGGCAGAGAGGTCTCCCTCTCACTCCTCGCGGTCTTATGAGACGGACTCAGAGTTGGAGGAGTCAACACCTGGATTGCACGATTCGCCGGCCTTGGCTTTTGGGGACCCCGTTCTGGATTCGCCACTCGGACATCCTTCTCTGTATGGCGAATGCGCTCAGGCTGGATATGTTGGACGCGGTTCCATCTGTCCAAGATCCGGTGTTCCACTATGTGGACACCCGTCCACCATCCACAGGACCGTTGCCCTTCCTGCCGGCTCTGCAGGAGGTCCTTAAACACCCTTGGGGCCAGCCAGCATCAGCTCAGCGGATTCTGCATCACCTAGAGCATTTGTATTGGACTCAAAAGAAGGATGTCAAGTTCCTCTTTAACCACCCGGTGCCCAACTCCATTGTTGTTGAGTCCTCACAGACCAAGGGTGGTAAGAGGGCCCACACCACCCCGCCGGACCGAGAGGGACGCCGTTTGGACACCTTTGGCAGGCGGTTCTACTCCGCCGCGTCACTCATTGCCAGGGTGTCCAACATGCAAGCCTGCCTCGCCGCTTATCAACGGAACCTCCTTGACAGATTCCACCCGCTGTTGGCACACCTCCCTGAGGATCATCGGGCGAGTGCTATCCAATTCTTCAACGAGTCGGTAGCACTTGCCAACCAACAGATCCTGTCATTGAGGCACTCCGTGGAGGTGGCGGCTCGAGTGATGGTCAGTTCGGTGGCCCTCAGACGGTTCGCGTGGCTCAGGTCGGCGGGCCTTCAAGAGGACAGCCGTAAGCAAATAGAAGATATCCCTTTCAAAGGCCAGGGACTGTTCAATGCAATGACTGACGAGGCTATGGATCACCTCATCAAGGCTCGTTTAACAGCAAAGCGGATGGGGATCCATCAGCCGTCTCAGCCCCGTCACAGCTTTGGCCCCGTTCCTCTTGGCGCTGATCGTCTTCGTCGACCTACCAGCCTCGCTCTCCACGTTTGGCTCTGTCGTGGCTGTCGACTTCGTCCTCGGTGCAGAGACCTTTTCGGGGATGCAGATCTTCTTCTAAGAAGTCTTCATCTGGAACGAAGTCCCGGTTTTGACCATCTTCACGGGTCACCACCACAGCCACTCTTCAGCCTGCTCGCCGCTTTCGTAGATCAGCTGAGCCTGGCCCAACATCTTGCCGCTTGGAGTCACATCACCATGGACTCTTGGGTTTTCTCCATCGTCCGTCTTGGTTACGCCATAGAATTTCAAGATATACCACCGCGAGGCGTCTACTATTCCACTCTGGCCAGCTCGGCTCTGCTAGAGGAGATCCAGTCCCTACTGCAGAAAGGGGCCATAGAACAGCTTCCGCCCTTGGCCAGTACCACCGGCTTCTTCTCCCGGTACTTTACGGTACCGAAATTGGACAGTACCCTACGGCCAATCCTAGACCTCAGAGGGGTGAACTCTTACATCCGCCCCAAGAGGTTCAAGATGGTCACTCTTTCTTTGATCCTGCCCTTTCTTCGACAACGGGACTGGTTCACCTCTATCGATCTACGGGACACTTATTTTCACATCGTCATTTGCCCGCAGCACAGACGATACCTACGGTTTGCGGTCGACGGTACCTGTTACCAATACAGGGTGCTACCATTTGGGCTCTCCACCGCCCCCAGGGTCTTCACCAAACGCATGGCTCCTGTGGTATCGTACCTCCGGACGAAGGGCGTTATGATTTATCGCTACCTGGACGACTGGCTGTTGGTGGTGTCCTGCAGGCAAAAGTTATACAGCAACATTCATTTAACACTCTCCCTTCTGTCTCGCCTTAGCCTCTGGGTCAACCCAAAGAAGTCCCACCTCGAGCCGAGCAGGGTTCTGGACTTCATTGGAGCGACTTTGGACTTGGTATCAGCCAGGGCCTATCTGCCCACGGAGCGGGCATGCACCCTTCGTCGGGCAGCATCTTCTGCCATCGATGCTCCCGTGATATCGGTGAGAAGAATCCAGCAGCTTCTCGGGTACATGGTGGCGACCACGTCGGTGACTTATCTCTCCAGGCTCTGTGCTCGCCCTCTTCAACATTGGTTTGTCAGGGTCTTTGACCCTCTCCTGGACGACCAGAGGCACCTCCTCCGGATTCCTTGACACATGCGCTGCTCTCTTCTCTGGTGGCTCTCCTACCATCACCTACTTTCGGGAATGCCGTTCTGAGAACCAACTCCTCGGCTCACGGTAACGACGGACGCCTCCCTCTTCGGATGGGGAGCGCACTGTGGCGATCTCAGGGTGCAAGGACGCTGGATCGGCCTGGAGACCCACCTGCACATCAATGACCTGGAGCTCCTCGCCATCCTGAAGGCTCTGAGGGCCTTCCGCAACCTGGTCGTCGGCCGCACAGTGCAGATCCTGTCCGACAACACAACAGCTGTCCGCTATGTCAACAGGCAAGGAGGGACCCGATCGACCAATCTCCTCACCATAGCACTTCAGCTTTGGAACTAGTGCATGCCACTCTGAGTCCGCCGGGTCGCAGTGCACCTGGCGGGCCAAGAGAACACCATGGCTGACACCCTCAGCAGAGACACCTCATGCTACCGCGAGTGGACCCTCTCCGATGCTGCGTTCCAGATACTAGCCAGGTGGGGTGAGCCGTCGATCGATCTCTTTGCCAGCAATCTGAACAGGAAGTGCCACTGATACTGTTCGAGAGCCGGCCTAGGCCGGGACTCTCTCAGCGACGCCTTCCAGTTTTAGTGGACCGTCGGTCTCCTCTACATGTTCCCGCCATTTCCTCTCCTGGGCCAGGCGGTCGCCAAGATCCTCGCGGATCGAGCCGACATTATCCTTGTAGCCCCATACTGGCTGAGGCAGCATTGGTTCAGGCCCCTCTTCGAGGCTGCTCGCGGCCATCTCCTCGAATTTCCGACAGCATCAGATCTCCTGTCGCACTCCGACGGTCTCGTACTCCACCCAGACCTGCCTCTCCTGGCTCTTCACATGTGGAGGATAACGCCCTAGATGCTCCAGCGATTCAGGATGTCCTCACCGTATTCAGGAAGGAGTTGACACGCCGCAACTACCACTACACACGGCGGAAGTTCATCGCCTTCGCGGAAGCACGTTGAGAGCCGGTATCGCCCATCACTCTGCCCAACGTGCTCCATTTCCTGCTCCACCTTTGGCAACAAGGGCTCGCCTTCTCATCCTTGAAGGTCTGCCTTGCCGCTATCGTGGCTTATCAGCCACGAGGGTCCTCCTCGGCAGCTCTGTTCAGGGACACTACCCTCAAGCAGTTCACGAAGGGCCTGCAACATTATCCACCAGTGTCGCCGCCGCTACTGCCTTGGTCGTTGTCCCTGGTACTATCACAACTGACGCGACCGCCCTTCGAGCCCATGGCGACTACTGACGACAGGCTCCTGACCATCAAGACTGCTTTCCTGGTAGCTGTCACCTCAGCCAGGCGGGCGAGTGAGCTGACAGCACTTCGATCGGATGAGCCCTTTCGCGTCTTTCATAGAGACAAAGTAGTCCTTCGGCCTGACATCTCCTTCTTGCCCAAGGGGGTGTCCCACTTCCACCTCAGCCAGGACATTATCCTACCTACCTTTTATCCGGAACTGACTATGCCTCTGGAGCGCTCTCTTCACTCCCTTGATGCTCGTCGGGCTTTGGCTTTCTACACACATAGGACTGCACCCTTTCGTCAGACTCCCCACCTGTTTGTCTGCTATGGTGGTCGTTGAAAGGGCCACAAGGTGTCCACCCAGAGGTTCTCCAAATGGGTGGCCCAGGCCATTCTGCTGGCGTATGAACTGGCTAAGCAGCCTCCGCCAGCCTTCCTCCGTGCTCATTCCACCAGAGCTGTAGCCTCTTCAGCAGCTCTCCTTCGAGGAGTGGACCTGCAAGAACTGTGTTGTGTGGCGACCTGGTCTCAACCCTCGACCTTCGTGCGCCACTACAGACTGGACTGCCGGTCCCGGAGAGATGCCCGTTTTGGACGTGCGGTGTTGTCTTCCATTCTCTAGGACCTGACCCACCGTCCACTAGTAAGCTACAAAATCTCCCAGTGTGTGAGGCACAGAGACCACGAAGAAGAAGAACAGGTTGCTTACCTGTAACTGCGGTTCTTCGAGTGGTCATCTGTGCCCTCACACACACCCGCCCAGCTGTCCCCTCTTTCAGGTCCTGCACTGGCGGACTCCAGAACTGAGGAGAGACTGTTGGCTTGGCGGGCTGGGCATGCTCAGTACCAGCATGGGGGAGGGGTTCCCGCCAAGCTGCTTAGCTCTAGAATCTTCCGAACGTTACCACGCATGTGCGAAAACTCCCAGTGTGTGAGGGCACAGATGACCACTCGAAGAACCACAGTTACAGGTAAGCAACCTGTTCTTATCTTCTGTTCTTCAACATACCAACAAAGATGTCTCCAAAGAGCAGTAAATGTTTATCCAAAATATTTTTTACTCCCACATTTGTCCCCCACATTTTAATACTCTTATTGAAGTTTGGGTTAAATTCTTGCCCTTTTGCCCTTGCTATAGCCAACCTTAGATTTGGTTCATGTTATAGTTTTGCATTTAATCCATCAGCGACTTTAAAATGCTATCTAAAAACGTCTCCTCATCTGTGAGAATTCAGCTGGTAAGTCTAAAAAGCAGCAGCATGCAAGATGGAAATACTGGACTTCTGATATGTATCCCTCAAGCAACTGCACCTGATATAGGAATATTAATCACAGTGCTTAGTTACAGTCCTCTGTATAACAGAAGCAGAGACAAGGAAATCATGGTAGAGCTTAATGCTTGCATAATTTGGATCACAATACTAAATACAGAAAGCAAAATCACTTGTATGGTTTAAACTCGTTTTTTAAAAAATGCTGAAGAGTACATGGAATTAGTACTTTTTTGTTTTTTACAGAAAAACTACTTCTAAAATAAAGATTTACTCATTGCTTGTGAAGGAACTTATTAAAGGTTCATGAAGATTCTTTTCTGAATGTAATCTGAAATCTAAGATTTGAGTCTAATTAATGAATGATCAAAGTTAAAATTTAGAATCTCCCACTAAAACTAGAAGACTTGACATGTTAGATATTTGAATAAATTTGTCTGGAAAACAGACAGCACAAGCATTCATGTTTCTCCTTATTTGTGGGGTTCCTAGAATGGAACCTATGCATATACAGTAGGCCCAATATAGAAACATTTTCCTAGGAAGTATATATTTTTTCATTTATCATTTGAATACACTAGAGGTCAGTGTGGCACCATTGCTGGACTACAAAGAAAAACTGCTAGGATGCCATTAATTCAGCTGAATTGAACTCAGCATTTGTGGGATAGAGTAACATAAGTAAATTCAGAAAACGCAACTAAGTGGAAGTTGTTCTGTTATTCCACCAATTTTTCATCACAGGATCACAAACCACAAAGGTGGTAGTGGATGTGGCTCCAATAGTGTGTCCAAAACCTGCTAGAACCACATTGTGTTCTACTTACTTGGTCTACTGTATGGAGCAACATTCACAAAACTCTGTATTCAGGCATGTATTATGCACATAGTATATGTGTAAATTAGGTTTTAGGACAGACTCCGTTAAAAATCATACTCAAAGTATATACATGACAATGAGAAAAAAATTTTAGTTTTTGCCTTATGAATTTTTAAATATTGAAAACAGACTGTTTGTGTTAAGATTGTAAACAAGTAGAATACCCTATCTTATTTTTCTTTTCCCTTTTATTCTCTGATTCAAGAGTCATTTTGATTTGACATTAATGTCATAGAAAAATAAATGTTATTAGTTTTTTGGCAGAGATCAGGGGACTTTTCCCAGGAGAACCACAATCTGGAATTACTATTTTTGGTAACTGACAAAAAAAGGTCAATAGATTCCAGCTGCAGCAAACATGCAGTGCTGTACACTGGTCTACCATAGTCCCAATAAGTGAGTCCAGAGGGATTCTTTACAAGTCCAAAATTCCTATTACCATATTTGCCGGTGTATAAGACGCACCAACATATAAGACACACCCCATTTATATGTCATCAAGTGTGGTGTATAAGACACACTGGCATATAAGATACACCCCATTTTCAAACAGTATTTTTTGGGGAAAAATTGAGTCTTATACACCAGCAGATAGAGTACCCTAATAGCTTCATAGGTGGTGGTTTATGATTATATACTGTTAAGCATATAGCCAAAAGACATGGAAACATAAAATATTTTTATTGTGACAATCTTCTTGACTCAAGAAAACATAGTTGCTTGATTCTTTCACAAGCTCAAGCATATCAGACTTTTTCCTTAGCCCAAGTATATCAGATAGGAGAGGCACAACTAATCTTAAACCAAGGCAGACTGCAACAGTGCAGTTATCCCATTTTAAGGTACTGCTACATAAAATCATAACAGGATTTATTTATTTTTTATTTCTATCGCTATTTTGGTATAAAATTGCAGGCAGCAAGCAAGAAGAAAAATTACAAGCAGCTTTGGTGAAGGGAGGGGGACCCAGCTCAAATCATGAAAGAACCCTTTGAGAAGTAAAAAACTGTAAAGCATTAAGGGAAAATGAAACTCTTCAAACTCTTCATGCACCTGTTAGTTGGCATTCCCAGTTATCATATGAACAAACAGGATGCTGGATACCTATGTTTCCGAGAGGTGTACATCCTGAAGAGCTTCTGTTTATTACTATAAAGCTTACTAGGAATGAGGGGAAATAGAGGATTATATTACTAAACATTCCATGAGAGGTAAGGGTTAGGTTTTCCACATAAGCTATGTCAAATCACTACTTGTTGTCTTTTCAAAGCAAAGAAGTAATGAGCCAAATTTAAGTTTGCTATGAGAAAGAGAAATCAGAATTTTGAACATGAGCATCTTTATCTTGACAAGCCATCAAACTGGTTGGCTTCTTCCTGAACATTCTTATCAGACTCCTGAAGTGTATAATTAGAACTTTTGAAATACATGGTTAGGATTAGAATGATTATTTCAACATACCAGGATAGTAAAAACTTTCCTCCCTAACAGAGTAAAACAATTTACTTGGCTGATTGTCTTGGGTCATTTATAACCTATTTAAAACTTTCAACATAAAATTTAGGTGGGATATAGGTTCCAATATTCCCTAAACAATCTTGTAAAATGAATTTTAAGCAGAATGTATAGAAATTTTTAATTTACTCATTGTTTGCAAATAAGCTATTTTACACAGTATAAGACATAGGAAAACCCTGAAGAGCTTTTTGATATAATATTTACAATTGCCTTCATATAACAATTTGTGGTGTTTTTCCATAAAAAAAAATGAAACCTGTCAGAGTCATCAATACACAACTTCAAATGAAATGGGGGAACAAAATCTATTATTAAAAAATCATGGTGCATTTCAGGTTTGACTGTTAATATTAACTACTTATTTTTACTGAAAGACTTAAAACTACACAGGTGTTCCTGGGCACTGTTGCAGTTGTCATGAAGCAAATTTAAATGGAAGACTTCACATAGAACCTGAAAGTTCTGTCATATGTTGCAGTCACATTGTATGTAGAGGCAAAAGATTTTAAAATGAAGCTTAGATCCCGCTTTAAGAGCTACTGTTAATTATGTCCTACTGCTTCTTCATCACATATACACAAAAAATAAGATAGCTTTGCTTGGTGGATCATTTCCTTAGATTAGTCTTAGATTCAACCCCCCATCACTCACTTTGAAGCTTGGGAGAATCACTGTCTCTGAGCTGACACCATAGTCTATGGATGATTAAATGAAAATGCAATTTTATGTACTGTTGGACTTCAACTCCCAGAAATGCTAGCAGCTAACATCACCAATGGTAGACAAAGAGAGTTTATTTACGTGTGTGTGTGTGTGTGTGTGTGTGTGTTGCCCTATCTATCTCCTGCACAGACATCAAACCTAGCTACCCAAAACTTGGTATGTGACCTAAGGGAATATGCATCTCATGGTTGTTGTTGCTATTTTTTTTAAAAAAAGGATTAATGAACTTTTGTAAATTAAGCTTGGTTTGAGGAGTGTTTTAGTATCTTTAGATACCACAGTCCTAATCTTCCCTAGAGACAAATCTGGAAGTAGACCTGGGAGATTAATTTTTCCATAGAGCCCCTAGACAACTTTGTGTGTTGCTTTCCGCCTCAGGAAACCTATAAGTTAAAAACAACAAACAAACAAACAAAAGGCAGGGGAGAGAGACAGAGACAGAACAACCAAAAGAGAAAGAGTTCCTTCTGCCCAATACATGTAGGTGGGTAAAAGAGGTTGAGTGAGAAATGCTGAGAGAGCATGGAAGGTGTATGAAAGAGAAAAACAAGTGAGAAAGAAAACAAATGAAAGGGGGAACAGAAGGAAATAAAAAGAATGGGGAAGAACCCTGAGGGGTTTCTAATCCAGGCAAATCTCCTATATTGCTTACATATACAATAGAAAGAGAAAATAATTTCAAGACAATAATAACAACTAAAAAGATTATTCATTTTTAAAGGCCAAATATGAATTTAGAAATGAGGTTGTTGGCTACATTGGTCCTCAAGGATGACTGATGAAGAAAGAGAATGCTTTCACTGACTTGTATTTCTTAATGAAAATATGTGAAACATACCTATAATCTAATTGTTGTCTACAGTATGGAAATGAAGAAAACACAATTTTTACCAATGCCACCTAGAGATGGAGTGTCCATAGCAAAAATGACAGTGATGGTGATGATGCTGATGCTGACATAAAAGTAAACTTCAAATTCTGACTCTATGAAAATTTGGGGGGACTTTTATTAATAGATACAACAGGCAATATAAAACATCATAAATGCTATTCTAATTTTTTGATTGTTGTAATAATAGAAGTGTGAAATTGAAAAAATCATCAATAATAGTAATATGATTACATAGCTATATGTGTGTGTGTGTGTATAAATTTACTTCATTCATAAATAGTGAATTCAGTATAGACTAGTTATGCTTGCATGGCTCTAGAATGGAACTAATTCTGAAGGAATATAGGAGAAAGTGAATGGCATCCATCTTGAACTTCCTAACTTCCATTACTTAGATGTGTCCTAATCGTTGGTGTTAGAAAAACACACTCCCAAACCCCACTTTCAAGTAATGTGTTTAAGATCTTGAGCAAAATATCCCATTTGGACTTTTTGTTACATTAACATAAGATAATGACTAAATAATTTCAAATAATAGAGAGGGATAGTATGGCCATCCATTACAGAAGAGTGTCTAAACATGGCTACGACTGGTATCTTGGAATCTAAAGGATAGTGAGGTTCATGTGAGGAGTGTCATTCACCTTGCTCATGTATTTCTGACACACACAGGTTATTGGATCAGTGTGAAACTGAACTACAGTGCTGTAGATCCCAAGCTACTGCATGAAATATGCCTTAGTTGCTTTTATAAAGGATTAGCCTGATTTGTGAAAATTAAATGTATCCTTGATTAAGTGAAATGTTTCCATTTAAAAGCAACATACTTCTGATTGTCCAGTGTAGGGGACAAAACAAAGAGAGTGATTGTCACCTTCATGCCATTACTTATAAAGTTCCAGAAACATATGGCCAGCAATTGCTGGAAACAGTATGCTGGGCAGCATATACCTTGATCATAGAGTTTTATTATGCGGGCTAATATTGTCAGATTCAAGGGGCCCTGTTACATCAAAACTCTGCTATAATATAATTGCCTGCCAGTGCCAATTGTGCTTCATACAATGAGGTCCTTCAAAACTTCCTCATTGTAAATACTGTTTTCCAGTTATGCAGTAAAGGAGCATGGCAAAATGGTAATGAGTAGCCCACTGTGGCTTCATTTTCTCCAAGGAGGCAAAATTCAGATGTTTGATTAACAGGACAGGCAAAAGATGTCTGCCAGTCTGTTTTTAGATGATCACAGAAGGGACAGAAGATAGAAGGAGAAAAACCTCCCAATTATACAGAAGGTATAAATATGTAAATCTTTCTTTTAGGTTGTAGTCATAAAATGACATATCTGTACATAGTCTTATGTAAGTAATAAAATCAATGGAATGTGAGTTTGCTGATTTTGAAATGTTTTAAACATGCATCATCCAACAAGTTATGACCCTCTTTCTACACACTGCTGGTTTTTATTTTCTCTCATTGAAGTTCCCTCAAACTCTTATTTCTTCAGATCTCAGTCTAGCCCTTTCTGGTATCCATTACATTACATTGAAGTGTAGCAGTATGCTGCTAGTCTACTCTGTTACAATAAGATCCAAATATTAAGTTGGGAGCATCTGTTGGACAGTTTTTGGTTCTGTTTGCAATAATCATTTGGCTACAAAAAAAAAATGTTCTTCTCATAATTAGATCCCAGTATAGCCTTTATTTCCTTAGCATTGTATTAAATATTTTGAGCCTGTCCTCTCAAAGATGTGCACACTTTTTGAAACAACATTTTAAAATTTATTTAAAAATGTATAGAAACACCACAAACCTGCTAGATGCTTCACCTTGTTCTTTCCTTCATGTTTCAGTGAAGGCAAGAGAGAACGTTTGGGGAGGAAAGAAATTTGTTATGCTGGCAGGAACCATTAATATATAATTATAAATATTATTACATAAATACTGAATTACATGTGTTAATTAAATTAATAGGTTTAATAACACTTTATAAAGCAAGCAAAAAAGACTCATATAATGATAGTAACACCAGAAAACTTTTCCAAGATTACATCAACGCATGCTCACATGCTTAGTACACACAGCCATGGGGTGAGTTGGCAAAGCACATAGGCACAATGCAGTGGTCATATACAAAGAAGAGAAAACTGTAGGCTTCTTTGATTACATAAATGAAGTAAGTTAGACTTAATAGTTGGACTACTGATATGACATCAAAGGACTGATACCAGTTAATTTCCTATTAACTATTTTCCTTGGCCAGAACTGCTCTATAATATATTTTAGATGGGCCTCTGTTAGTTATATGGACTGAAATTTTGCTAAATTGATGCCCCTAAGAGCAAGAAGAGGTGATTTTTTGCCCTAATTTAATCCTCTGTGCCTCTGGAAATTTATTTGGGACTGTAGGACATGGTACTAGGGGCTAAAGGTGGAAAAAATAATTGGTAAATATTGCTTCAATAGACCTTTCTGGTTCTTTTCATAATTGGAAAAGGCCCTTCTGTTTATAGAGTAGCAATTCTGAGCCTAATCCAGCATGCTTAAGTGTAATTGAGGATTAAAATTATAATCAGTTTTTCTACTATCTGAGACATTTTCTCTAACACACATTAATTTTTGAAAACACTTTTGAATGTATTATTCCAAAAATGGATTAATTCTGAGCTATATTCATAGTAACCCTTTGGAAATAGACAAATCAGTTTTCTGTATCCATTCATTTGGAAGAGGATGAAAGAAATGATGGACAAATTAGATAGACAATAATCTCCACAGCCACACTTTTCAAACAGTGTTTGGCCCACACATCTCTCCCTCTCATGTTTTCTTGCATTCAGGCAGGCAGGCACATAGCTTTCTGCCCTGTTCCCTCTAAGAAGGTTCAGTATGCAAGAAAGTCTTGGCTATACAGAAGAGAATGTGTATGCAGGGAGGGTCTGAGGTTATAGGAAGCTACTTTAGAGTCCATTTTTTTCATTTATTGCTGTTCCTACAGCTCCATGTAGGGACAGAAATCTTTGAAATATCCTTCTCGGGGAAAAAAAAAAAAGATGGCAGAACACTAAACGGACATGTAATCTCCCCCACCAATATGGCAGTGTTATGCCACATGAAAGCATGACAAAAGTCAGCTTAAACTCTCAGAACTTTCTACTTCTAGAATATACTCAGGCTCAGACTTTGTAGGGAAACTTCTAGAGAAATGAACTTACATTATCACAGAAAAATTAAATATGCATCCCTTTCAAACAGCTTTGTTACTGTAATTCCTAGAAGCATCTCCGCTTGGTTTAATTGTCTGAAAAAACAGCAGCAACTTTGATTATATTTTTAATGTCCAATGTGTGCCAAAAAGAGCAGTTGACAAAACGGGCAGTCAACATTTTTGCTGACCAAATTCTGCCTTCAGGTGGATTGGTGCTGTCTCTTTGACTATAGCTGTCTAGCCAAGGAACATAAATGAAAAAATGCTGATATTTTTTATCTGCGTTTCCAAAAATCATAATATAGAAGGCCACACATTTCTCTTTTGTTGAAAATGGGTATTTTCAAAGACTCCTATCCCTATCACACATTGAATGAGACTGGTGAGTGTGTATGAGCTTTATTGCTAACACCTTCCTACATATGTTTCTCACAGAAGAGGAAACATGTGGATCTGAATTGACAATAAGGCTTCTGTTTAATAAAAATATGTAGAGTACCCTGCAAGCTGAAAGCAGTAGCAAATCATTTACAGTACATAAACTCCATTTGTCTTTTTCTCATCTCAACTCTGTGTGCCACAACTTTTGGAGGTACAAATTTAGTGTTGCCTTTTGACTACAGTGAGAGTGCCAATTTACACGGCTGAGAAGTAAAGTTAGAAAGTAAGGAAAACCTGTTGTCTTTTCCATCTGTAAACCCAGCAAGTATGAAGAAAGAGTAAACAGTGGAAGCCAATAGATATAAGATACTATAAATCCCAAACAGGTAATGCATCCCTTTTTATATTAAGCAGGATAAATTAGCATTAGCTGAGTTGAACACAGGTAATGGTTTGCCTAAGTCTATTAGAAAATTAACTTTCAGCAGGGTTTTGAGGAAATGGAAAAAAAATCCTTGTGTATCTTTATTGTAAGAATAGTTCAGAAACAAAAGAAAATAGGAAGGATATGATCCTTCTTATGTTTGGAGGTCGTGTAATTGACTCAGTTTGCTACCTGAGCTCCCTAATGAAAATAAAGAAAATGAAATGGGAGTGGGAGGGGGAAGAAAAAGAACACTGCAAATCCACATACTGATTTCTATAAGCTCAAACAGACACAAAGTACAGCACCAGCTGCCATATTTTACCTACTTTGTAGGACTGCAGGTATGCAAGGCCTTCAAATGAGGCTTCCAGGTAGCAATGGAAACTGATTTCTCATCAGCCGCATAACTACGCCATACACACTACGTGCAGAATATATGGTAAAGAAAGAAAGAAAAAGAGGCAAGAGGGAGCAGGGGATGAAACAAAAATTGAAAAGCATATTAGTAAACCAATAAAAGTCATGGCTTTTTTGTATCATTCATAGCACTGATACATGCCTGAGGGATGGAAGAATACTTTCATAATATCGCCAGGTGGCTGTCAGGTTTGTTCTTCTGGAATCAGTAGAATAAAATCGCCAAGCAGCCTGGTGTGAGGAAACAATAGAAAGCACAAAGGAACCAACAATATATGAAATGAAGCACTCTTATCATTATGGAAAATCTGGATTTGGTTCAAGCTGGAGTACCTGTTCCACTGGTTTAAATAATTAGTTCAGTAGGCTTATGCCAGCAAAGTGCAATGAAGACTAAGTGGCAAATATTTAACTGTATAAGAAAGCAATAAACAGGAATGCCATAGTTATATCAGCTATCCCACCTTTAAGGAAGTATTTGGCTGTGCCATTTCCTCTGCATGTGACTGATTTTCATGGAACCTCTTCATGCTTATAACAGTGCACTGCATTCATTATCAGGCTGTATCCTTATGAACACAGAGTGGGTTGTGATGAAGGATGGTGCTTTTTAAGAAACATCTTCAGGCAGTGTGACATAATTTTTACCTCTGCTTCTGAACAAGGTAAAGTGATTGCAGAGGAGATCCTGGACCTTGTATGATTGGAACACATTGTACAAAAATACTGTGACAGAAAAACTAAAATGTAGTTTAATTTTTTCTTAAAAAAACAACTTGCTTCACAATTAAAAGTTAGGAAATAATACTTTTGATATAATTCCAGTCTCAGAATGTTAAAAATATCACATAACCATTCCAGAACGCTGAGTGATATTGTTGCATTTCCACCAAGGTCACTGTGCTTGTAAAAGCAGATTCTACAGGCAGAAGTGAGAGGAGTTCATATCCCCTGTATATTCTGATAAGCATTTTATAAAATCCAGTAATTATGATCCAATAGTATGAACATCTTATTAACAATTTTGGAACAGTGATTTCTACTTACAGCTCTTCAGATATGTTCCTACTATTTGTCATTTTAGTATATAATGGCATTTATATCATATTTGGAAAAAAATCTTTACAATTGAACAACTTATGTAATAAGAGAGTTGTAAGCACCAGCCAACACTATTTGGTCTCTAAAATTATTTTGGCATATAGCTGTATCTGAAATAATCAAAAACCTTTATTTGTTCACTTGTCCTTGAAAAACAGAAACTGTAGAGCAAACTTTGCCAACACGGGTCTCTTTAAGGTTTTTTTTTTGCTACAAATCTCATCAGCACTGACATATGATGGGAATTGTAGTCCAAAACATCTGGTATGACTCAAGTTCTGAAATGCTGCTTTTGAGAAAGAAGAATACTTTTATCAGCTTCCTCCTTGAATTCATCTGCCGTGGATTCCTTCGGCAGATTTTTGAATGTCATGAAAGAGCACTTAATGGTTATTCAGTGTGTCCTTACTGTATGTTTACTAGCAGGCACTGGGAGAAATGCTTGTAGGGTTTTCTGTCTCATGTATCAGAAGAACTTGGGCACTGATGCTCCTTCACTAGAGCAGTGTTAGCAGGAACAATTTGCTGTGTCATTTCAGGAAACATAGGCCCTTTCCAGACGTGGGGGAGGAGCCGCGCGAAAACGCTACTCACCGGACTTCTTCAGCGTCCGGGCGAGTCCGTCGGGATGAGGAGCAGTGCGAGCTCGTCGCTCCGCACTGCTCCGGCGTCCAAAATGGCTCTCCACCAACCGGAGAAGCTCGCCAGCCTAAAGCCGGCCCCGGCAGATCTGCAGGCACGCACTAGTGCACGCCTGCAAATCTGCACCGGAGCACAGCAACAGAGCGACACGGAGTCGCGCGCTCCGTGCTTTTTAAAAACCTCTAAAAACAGGTTTTTAAAAAGCACGCTGCGCGACCAGTTCCGGTCGCTTCGGAGCGGACTGAGGTGCGGAACTACAAAAGTAGTCCGCCCCAGTCCACTCTACGGTGCAGAAGACCTCCGTCGGAGGTCGCTCTGCACCGTTTCAATTGCTCGGTGTGGAAAGGGCCATAGTATCTTGGAACTGTCCTGCCTGGTCCATATTCATACTAGTTTGACTCTGGGAATAAAGTTATATAGTTAACGCCTTTGACAGGACGGCTCTCACTGTTTAGCTTAGCATTTTCATAGCTGGGGATGAATCGGTAGTGGTTACAGTCCCTATCCTTAGGCTCTTAGCTGAACATAACTTGTATATCAAGTACATAGACAGAGAGTGATTCATACCTCTCATTCTCTGAATGTGAAAACATTTCCCTGATCTGTAACTGGTATTTTAACATGGTACTATTGAGGTTTGGAGAGCTCTCTCTCTCTCCCCCTCTCTCTGTTGTTTCTTAAAATATAAAGGAGGGTGTTTGTGTTGGCCAGGAGCTGCACTGGAGCTGTGAACCTAGAACTTGTTCAGTGATCATAACAGTTCTGGCATGTTGCCTTCCCTCCCAGCTATCGTTTTGTTTTGTGAGTGGGAATGTACCTCCAAGGCAAGCATAAATGATAAGCTGGGGAAAATGCCTGAATGATCCCCAAAGAGACATTTGGCAGTTGTACTTCATGGGCATAATCCAGCATAATTTGGGAGTATGTTCTTCTGCCAAAATCTTTTAGAGGAGATTTGATGCAGCTTCCCAAAGAACAGTGTTAACACACATAGGAAGGAAGAATGAGAACAACAAACACTGTGGGAATAATTCTGAGCCCTAATACAATATATATTAGACAAACAACAAATAGCTCTACTCAGGCAGCATACTCAGTTTGAGTATAACGCTTCTTGATTCAACTGGGTGTGAAAAAGTCTAGAAATTCGATACAGGCCATTGAGCTCACATCAACAAAGTGAAGTCAACTGTTCAAAAAGTAAATATAATTCAATAAGGCAGCCATTTAAAACATCAAATATGCTAACAGTTGATTTACTTTGATTAGTTCTACACACCAGTACCACTTCTTGTAATGTATCTGTTATTTTAGACAAAACCCACTATGTTCAATCATTCATGTTGTTCTGAATTCTTTGGATGGATATTTCTTCATGCAAACTGAATGTATTACCCCCTGATACACTGTCACAGATCCACGACTAAGAATTAATTGAATCTGGGCAGCTGTGCAGTGCCCTTGTTATTTATCAGCTCTGAATACTTTTAGAAAACAATATTGTAAACCATATTATGTAAATCATTGTACAAATTGTATTCCTGTAGTTCTTTTGGAATGATTACTTGTTGAAATAAAACAGTACACCAAACATGAAACTTCTTAAGGACAACAAGCATAACATAACTCTGTGGACATCAGCAGGATTTGTTAGGCTAATTTCAATGGTGGATTGCACCCAAAGACTCCAGTTCAACAAAGCAAATGCCGAATGCTTAGGGTTCCATGTACATATTCCTTAAAAAAAAAAACAACCAACAATGCTGTTGAGCGGGGGAGACAAGAGAGAGATGAGACAAAGTCCAGCCTCTACTCCTGAACAGCAGATTGGTTGGATTTTACCAACCATTAGGTATTCTGCTAGAAGTCTGTATGTAGAAGCCCAGTTGTACATACGGGTATGAAGAAGTTACCCGAACATGCGTCATCAGGAGAAATTATTCAAATAATCTTTGCATTTCTTTTAAACTCAGCACAGCAGTGATTGTAATAGCCATTAACAAATATGTTTGAAAATCTGATTTGTTTGCTACTTACCTGAATTAAACTGGCAGCAGGATTCCTTCTTTTTTCAAAGTGTTTCTGACGATGCTGTTCCTGTACTTTTAATGCAAATCCTGAGCCAAGAATGCCCTGGTGTGCAGTATAACAAATGTTAATTGTCAGGACAGTACTTTCGGTTAGGGACAAGAGTATACAATATCTACAATCATTATAAATGTTATACACATAGCCGTGTCTGTCCCTATATCCATACTTTTCTTCATCAGTACTTGAAATGAGACATTCAACACCATGTGATGGGGATCAAGTTTATTTAAAGGCTGGACAGTATAAATGTGCAAAGTTCAATGCTAGCTGGTAGCTTCCATGTCACTGGGGTGGTGAATCCACCATGTAGAGATCTATCCAAGGTGCTGCTACGTTCCCAAAACAGGCACAAGACTTTGGAAAGGTCTCTAAAAACCAGCCTAAACCAAGAAGAGATTCACTGTCCCATGCAATTTGAGCCCTAGTTTAAGCCTTCTTTCACTTACACTTTTTGTAAAAAAGAATTATGTAGATTGGTCCTAAAATTCAAGGAAATAATTGAAAAAGTTTAACTGTACTGTGAAATCCTATTATTTGGTAATGAACTGAAGTGTACAAGTTTTTAAGAAACGACCTTATTAGTCCTGATCCAGAGAGGAATGAGGGAAAGGGATCTGCAAATTCAGTATGGCTTTCGCATGCTTCAAACAAACAGTAGCATTCCAGGACACATTTCAGGTTTAGGAGTGCACAAAAAGTAGCTTGCAAGGATGCAGAGCATGAGTACAAGCCAATTTCACCCCTGCAGTGGGTCTTAGTTGTTGTTGCTGTTCCTATTGTTGTGGTGGTGGTGGTGGCGGCGGCGGGCCTTCAAGTTGTTTCTGACTTATGATGACCCTAGGGTGAACCTGTCACTGGATTTTCTTGACAAGATTTGTCCAGAGGGGGTCTGCCATTGCCCTCATCTGAAGCTGAGAAAGTGTGACTTGCCCAAGCTCACCCATTGGGTTTTCCTGAGCAGGGAGGGATTTGAACCCTGATCTCTCAGAGACCTAGTCCAACCTTCAAACCACTATTCTAGTACATTTTTTGGCAAAAGTATGACCAAGAAATATCTGGAAATGTACTTCTGCTTTGCACTTAGGGGTTTTCAGCCAATGTTTGGTATTTCAATTAGATTTGGGGGTTCAGAGGTTGAGGCATAATTCCATTCTAGGAAGTGCTTTAGGTCATGATAGGGATGGGGGATGGGGGGCTCAAAAAGGGGGTGGGGATAGATGCACTTTGGGGGCTGAATTTTTTGCACTGAAGTAAAGTACACTTACTATTTGTTAGAGCCAACTGAAATAACTTGCCCCTTCCTGAACACAAAAGTTCCTCCTTTTTGCAGGGTTTCCCACTGAAAGATAACGGTGAGGCAGTGATTTTCACCAATTCTCTCTTGCTTTGCCAATTCCTAGTGCCACCTCCCACACTCTCCAGGAGGAAACACTATCCCACATGGCACAAGTGAAAAGGCCTTATTGGATTGAGAGGTATTATCTGGAAAAATATGCTTCATAAATGTAGAGAAAGATTATTTAATGGAATTTGTCACCATTATACTAAGAGATTCCATCTGTGGCACTTTCATATCTATGGAATTCATTTTGAATTCACTGTATTGCTAAAATACTCAACTAGGTGTCACTGTCTGTAGACCAGCAAGCAAATGAACTGATTTATCAGGCAGGTATTAGTATTCACAAGAATTTAAGGTATTAATTTGTTTCAAGATCAACAGTTAGCAGCTGGTTCAGAAATAATCTCCCACACTCTTAGGCAAGTTCTCAGGCAAATGTTTTGCTTTAATAATTAAAATGAAATAACATTTCTGCAGGGCATGGGAAACAATGTAGTTAATTATTTCACCATTTTGATATCTCAGGGTGGGTTGATAATATTCAAAACTGCAAAAACCTCAAGAAGACAGAACAGCATGTTCCATTGCCTTCTGTAAGATGAGTAAAATTTCTTTTGAATGCTTTTTTGTCAATACAAAAACTATTGCAATACAAAAACGATTTTTCTGTAACATCCTCCTGTCTCCTCATTGCATGAAAAACATTATTCATTAAGTATAACCTCATAGAGGTTTATGACATGATGTTGTGTATTCTTGGATGAGACAGAGATTTTTTTCTGCTGGAGAGGCTTCTGTGCTGACAACAGGAAGCTGGTTCTCCAGCCTACGCAGATACTGCAGTAGGCATGAACAAGGATGGGCTAAATCCCCTGGCATTTATACATAATGGGGGAACGGGATTAACTGTTGATTGGCCCAGTTCTGATACGCCTCACATACAACTTGTTTAATGTTTAGGGCTGTGAAAAAAGTAAAGATACAGTATTATTTGATAAAATTTCTGCATATGTCACAGCAATGTGAAAATGTGTCATAGGACATGAAGAAGCTTTTTTTTCCCCAAAAAAATTGTTCAGTAAAGATGAACCATAACAGAACAGAAGTTGAGATCCCAATTACAAATACATTGACCCAGGCTGCTAACACTTTGTCCCACAGTGTTGGCAGCCTTGAACAAAGTGCTTTAAGTTTAATATGCAGTTGTAAAGATACTCACAGCAGGCAATGCAAAGAAAGAAATGCCAAGCAGTGCGAATCCCGCAGAAAGCAGCCTTCCTAGCCAAGTAAGAGGTGTTTTATCTCCATAGCCAATTGTTGTCAATGTGATCTGGAAGGAAGCAAGTGTAAATCAATGTGAGCAAAAAGTAGAAAGAGCAAGTGTCAAGAATTTTAAGCATAACTGAGCAATATTCACAAAGACAAACTATCAAGACTGACCAACAATCCGTGGCTTCTCCTGGGCAGTAAGCATATTCTTCAGTGGGCTGTGCTCGCTCAAAGAGTTTCATCCCTCTAGTTATTTAAATTATTCACTTGTTGTTGTTGTTGTTGTTGTAAAGATACATTTTTCTCAGCCAAGTTCTAAAACTAACAGTACACCTGGCAGGAGGAGAGACCTGGGAGTATTTTCAGTGGGAAAAAGAATGGGAAGAGAAGATGGAACTTTCCTGCTGCTTGTTGATTCTCACTTACAAATTCAAACTCCTTGACTGGGGTAATAGTTGTTTGTTTGTTTGTTTAATGTAAAATCTGCCTTTCTCATGGCAAAGGACTCAAAGTAGCTTTTTAAAAAAGCCACCTTATTAAAAATTGTCTTATAATAATAATGGGCAAGATTTTGAGTTCTCCAGAACTGTTTGTCAAGCAAGATGGCAAACTACTCCCTCTCCCCACTCCTCCTTCCTCATTTCTGAAAATGATTCTGTTACTCAGAACTGTCTTCATTGTTAGGCAAAATGCACTGCTCTTAGTTGTTCAAGAAGACAATCTCAGGCAATTCCATTCCTTTAGCAAATGGAATTACGAACCTATGGAGATGTTAATGTAACATCCCTAGTGCTTAAATGACAGAATACCTTTAAAGGACTGTAGTATGAACTTTGGGATATTGGTGACATTTGTGTTTTTGTTGTGCACCTTCAAGTTATTTCTGACTTATGGTAACTGAGACCCTGCAGTGAACCTATCATGTGGGTTTCCCAGCAAGATTTCTTCAGAGTGGGTTCGCCTCTGAGGCTGAGAGAATTTGAGTTGTCCAAGGTCACCCAGAGGGGTGGAAATTTGAAAACTGGTCTCCAGAGTCATAGTCTAATGCTCAAACTACTATACCATAATGGCAGTGAAATTTAGGTTTGAATTAATGTAGAAGTGTAAACAATTACATGAGCAATAATCACAATGCATTTTCATTTGTAGGAATTGAAATAAGGTATTGATGGAAAGTTAAGGTGATCTGGAAAGACTTGATTTGAGGTTTTTGAAGGCACTTTAAAATGTCTATATGAGGCAAGTCAGTGCAATTCAAGAAGATGTTGTCTTTCAGTTATGCACTTTAATGTGCAAACACATACAATGAAACCATGACTTCCTCGGTATCACTTAGAATCATGGCAAAACAAATTCATAAGGCTCCTGTCTCCACTTGGCATGGTGCAGGAAATGGCAGGAAGCTGCCTGCCCTCTTCTGGGGCTGTGGCACTGGTTCCTCCTGGACAAGCAGATTGCCTCGGGCTCTTCACATGCACTGGCCAACCAAGTTCTCTGGAGGACTAACCTAGGATGACAGTTTCTTCCTCTGGTCTGTCCATTCGGTATAAAAATAAGCGTGCCTATTGACCACATCTCAGTGCCAAATGGATCTTGATTTGCTGACCGTGATCCCCCCCTCCTACAGAGTACACTTCTGCAGAGATTGATTTATGAAACTCAATTATACAACGATCATGGGCACGTGTAGTGCCTGTGTTATTACTGATGACAAGGCATTATCAGTACTTCAGCTCTGCCCTCTTTCCTGTCTGATATGAAATTGGTTCGATTTCAACACATTTTGGCAATCAGAATGTATGCATATTCATGGCTTTGAGCAGAGAAGACAGCTATGGCAAATCCACAAACTCAGGCTGGATTCTAGTTTATATGGGAGAAAAAGATAAATTATATTCCTTACATGACAATAGGGACAGTTAAGACCTGAAATGTTAACAAAAGATGAGCAAATGTCTTTCCCTGATGGACTTGCCATTTCACAAAGTTGTTCTCTCAGCAAACCAGCATCATCCTGTTTATCAGGAATGAGCCTAAATTATCAGGCCTTCATCCAGGCTGCTATCATTGCCAGACACTGGAGAACAGGAAGATGTTTCCAAGCTATATTTGATGAAAAGAAGAGGAGCTTATGAAAGAGATCAAGCCAGCTGTCTTCGCTCTTTAATGATGCTGCAGCATCACAGTCTCCTCAGCAAAGAGGCATACTGAGGGTCCTTCAGATTTTAATATAATTGAGAGAAAGAAGGAATAGCAGCACAAGGCACAAAATCTATCTTATTC
This sequence comes from Cyclura pinguis, assembly GCA_030412105.1. NCBI lineage: Eukaryota > Metazoa > Chordata > Lepidosauria > Squamata > Iguanidae > Cyclura > Cyclura pinguis. Next base: position 130,905,579 of record CM059599.1, read on the forward strand.
TTCACACACTCAACAAGTACCAAAGTCCTGTCAAAAACATTACTTCTGTCAGTGTATCAGATACTCCTTATTCCCTTTGAGCCACTGAACTGCAGAATGGTTGTTAAGCCATGCATAGATGTCATTTCTTTACAAGTCCACATCCCAGCTATAAGAAACATAATTTAGCCTTGATGTTGTCATAGCTATTGTACTCAGAAGAGATTTAGTCTGCAAATCCAGACTGGGTGTTGGAGGCACAACCTGGGCTTCGCTTATGATTTTCTGTAATCCCGCCTGAGCACTGATAGTGCAATATAAATAGCAAGCACTAGCAATAATTAGTTACCTGAATTTTAAACCAGTCTAACTAATATGTTTTGCCCAAAAGGGCTATCTTTCAACAATAGCTCTTAGAGGGGTTGAAAAAACTGGTGATTTTTTTTTTAAATCAACAATGTTAGATAATCAGATCACTGTAGCCAGTAGTTATTGAGAAGGAGAAAATATGTGGAATGGCCCTAATGCCTTAGTCATAGGAGTGACGACATTTCCTAAACAACAGTCTAAATATGAACTGGTCAATTAGTTTTGGAAAGGAGTGTATTTATAAAAGCCAAAGAAATAGCTCTGAGGGGTACTTTGTATACCACAAGCAGAAACCTATGTTGCTACTACTGTAGCAAATACAGGAGGAAAATGAATAGGCTGTCCAAGACACGTTTTTTTTCAACCATATTCCTTAATCAAAGGCCAAAAACTGAGGAACTGCACTTCTGTGATAGCAGACCTCTCACTGAGAGTCTGTATGGTCTCACATTCACATGAATAGGACAAATGAAACTGTTCCCATGGGAAGTTTGTAGAATTCATCACCTCACAAAAATGTAAACTAATCATACAGAAAAGATTTTAAAGACCTATTCACATGTAGCCAAATAGCATGGTTGTTTTTTTCTCTTTGGAAGTTAGAGCTATGGGAAGTGTCTACATTGGTGCCATTAGCTCTCTGGAGTACTGACACAAGAACTTCCACATGAGGTAACCATATGTTATTGGTGCTGCATGGATCACAGAATTTAAGTACAGTTGGCCCTGCATATCTGTGGATTTTGTATCCATGGATTCAACCCACCATGGCTTGCAAATATTCCAAAATAAAATAAAAGTAAATCCAAAAAGCAAACTTTGATTTTGCCATTTTATATACGAAATGCCATTTTACTACACCATTGTACATAATGGGACTTGAGCATTCAAGAATTTTGGTATCCACAGGGGCCCTGGAACCAAACCCTAGTAGATAAGAGGGCCAACTGTAACTAAATTTAAACTTATTTAGAACTTGATGTCTTACTTGTCCGCTATACATTTTACATAGCACTGAATGTATACATTTGGAGGAATGGCAAAAAATATAAAATCCTGTGGTCTGCAACAGGAAAAGTGAGAGTCAGAGTATTATTTATATGGTGGGAGATCAGAGTCATAGTACACCATATACTCGGCTACAGAAAGTTATGGTTTGTGTTGCTGAGCTTTCCAGAAGACCCATATAACGGGAATCCAAGAGAGCTGTTGCAATTAAGCTACATATGAATGCACACACAGAAAGATGAACAAACAATTCGGCTTAGCATAAGGCAGCTTCCTACATTCCTGTCAAAAGAATTTAGAACTTCCCTTTTTGTTATAATTATCAGTAATGGAATAGAATAAGATTAGTACATCCAAATTGAGATAATATCAAAAGGCTCAATTACTTTGAGAAATGATTTAACAAAGCAAAATTTATTGCAACGTATTACAACTACCTCTTAATTATGCAAACAGCTTAAAATTAATCAAATATTGTAAGTAATAATGTTAGTACATCTTTTTAAAATTGAAAATAATTGCTCTGCTTATCAAAAATAATTGCTTCTGAAATCTAACTCTTAACTAATCACACAAAGAGCTATTATTATTTCTATCCACAGAAAATTCATGTGGGACCAACATGCTTCAAAATCCCTGCACTACATTCAACTGCTGCCAACATGACACCAGGCTTTCTCCTATCTATGACTATACCATCATGGGAGATGTTGCAAAAATGGGGCCGAATTAAGGCACAGCTAGCGCATCATTACGTATAATACTGTGGAAGTATCATAAATTGAACTAGGAGTTTCTGTCTGGTAAATATGGTAGTTTGCCAATGCCAATGTACTAGAACAAGTAATGCTTTCTCATTTTGGGATGCACATCCCAGTATGCATCTCCCTGAAAGTAATATAATGCAAAGGAACCACATTTGTCTCTGACGGCAGAAATAGCTTCTCTGCTGCACTGCACTATTTTCAACAGGATGGGCTGAGATGTGCAGATCGATTACCTGTTCCCTCTAGCACCTTTGCAAACAGTTTATAATCTTTTGTTGAGAAATGCCAAAAGTGCTGTAAAGGAGGACTCATTTTGCCCTCTGTTTTGTCTCAGTGCCAACACAGTCTTCTTGGTCTGGTAGTTCCCTATAATGGGAGGAGGACTTTGCCGAACAAGAAGAAGCTTCCATAAGGCCATACTTATGTCTTAACACATGCCTCAATAAAACAATGTAGAATTCTAATACAAAATCTCAAACAGCATTGTAGTTAGTTTCTAACTATATTTTGCATCTCCAACTTCTTGAAAATCTTCTCAAAAACCCACTGTCAGGATCCAGTGAAATCAGGTCCAAAGAGGCCAAGGGTTATGGTCCATAAGAGTTGGCTCCTACTTCCATGGAAAACTTGGCCTTTTAACATATCCTTACCTGATTCACTGTTTGCTGACTCCTGCAAAATTAGGGATTTGGAGACTCATCTTTTTTTTTTAATCATTTTATTCAATTCACATATAAAACAAACAAACAAACAATTATAACTGAACTTTACATGAATTTTCTTTGATCTTCCACACTGATCTAGATTTCATTCTCTATATCTCTTAACTTGATTATATTAATGTACCACGTTATATTGATCATGTTACACATTAGCTCTTGCACTATCATCATCACATTCCAGCTTCATGATATATATCCAATTACCCGCTCATTAATTATCATAATCATGAATCACTCATTTTCATCTGTCAGTACCCCACAATTACCCAGTACCATTTGCCATTCTTTCAAAATCTCATCGTCTGTTTTCCTTTTTAATCTCTGAGAGACCATATCAGCATTTCTATTTTCAACAAATGTTCCCCACCATTTCTCAATTGTGGGTATTTGCTGAGTTTTCCAAAGCTTTGCATATTCAATACGAGCTGTTGTTATCAGGAGACTCATCTTTTGGGTCAGTGCTAGGGTCTCTAGCAGGGAAAGCATGGGAGCAAGTACTGGTAGTTTTCCCCAGGTGGAACAGATTTATCCTCCCCTAAACCTTCCTTGAGTATTCTGGTTTTCTGGAATCTGAGATCATGACAACTGCAGGTACATGGCCATGGTGATGCAGACAGCAACAGGCCTAATCACAATCACTTAGAGCCCTGGTTTGAGAAACTCTTTCAGGGAGTTTGTATTCTCTTTTTTCCACTTAGCACTCACTAGCTCCTTGCATAAAGCCTAGGCTGGAACAGACTAGCCCTAACCAAAAGATGGCAGCCCAGTCCTTGTATCAGTTCCAACAGCCACTGAGATATCCACTCTTGGAATCCCCACTATAATAATGTTTTCAAGATTTTTATCCCCTACTGAAAGAGCAGGCACCTACTAGTAATAATCAAGGTACAGAAAAGGGGGAAGGGGAGAAGGGAAGACAAAAGAAAAAAGACCACTAAATAAAACCAATTCTGAATATAAATATCAAATATTGCATAGTATAATTCATTCATTTATTTTATTTACTGTAATTCAGCTGAATTTGTACTTACAGTTCCCCACCACAGAGCATCTGCATATGTGGAAAATTGATCATTTTCATCTTTTTCAACCAGATAGACAAGGAAAGATGAAAAAATGAGTACTAAAAATCCTATGTACCAGGCTGTGATTAACTCCTGTAGGATAAGAAAAGATAGAATTAAAAAGAAAATGCATACTTTGATAATTGTGCAAATTCATCTGTTGGAAGATATATACTTCCATGTTCTGTGAAAACCTTTCTAGTTCAATATGAAATGATCACGGTGTGTATTCTCCTTAAAACAATGTGTTTTATGCTGCCTTAGAGCATATATTTTCAGGCCATTGCTGCTTCAGGTATGCCTAAAAAGTTTCATCCATACTGTGGGATTCATCAGTTTCTCTTTAAACAACCTACCTTTATGCAATGCTTTACCACAAACGTTTTGAAACTTTTCCACACTTGCACAAGAGTTGTGCCATGTACTATGAAGCCTACTGTACAAGAAACAAATGCCAAATCATCTTTGAGTATGCAAAATTAACTGCATAGCCCTGATCACAAGAAATGTGCACCCACCCACCCACCTTCCTTCCTTCCTTCCTTCCTTCCTTCCTTCCTTCCTTCCTTCCTTCCTTCCTTCCTTCCTTCCTTCCTTCCTCCCTTCTTTCCTTCCTTCTTTCCTTCCTTTTATTCTTTTTTGATACATGGATCAAATAGAAGAAGATCAGAGAAGTGCATGAAATGCATGAGTGCATACCTTACTATGTGCATAAACCACTGAACCTAATAGTTTCCAAGTTCCTCCTCTTCGGTCCATGCGCACCATACGAAGAATCTGCAGGAAACGAAGACTCCTGAGTGCTGATGTTGCAAAAATGTTACCCTGAGTTTTTGCAGAAACAACTGCTATTGAAGCGATGAGAACTATTATGTCTGAAAGAAATACATTACAAGGCATATTAATGAATGTGCATTGACCAGTAACAGTTAAACAGCATATCACTGTAGACTGGGTGAACTGGGCGATTTTATACACTGAGAACAGGTATTAATAACAAGGTATTAAACTGCATGAACAGAACTTTCAAGAGCAAATGAGACATCTGTAAATCTGAAAAGAGTTAGTTGAGATAATAAGAATGTTCTTATAAACTTGAAAGTTTAACAAATAATACAAAAATGCAATAAAATAAAATAATTTGTTAACAATGCTACATTCAGTTCAATAAAATACATCTTTATGCAATTATTAAAGCAAGAATAGCAAAATTCCACACTTTCCCCAAACATTCTTCCTTCTATTTCAAGGCAGGTGTGTAACCACTCTCATCTAATTTATGTGTAAGTTTTTTGGGGCCAAACTGGCAGCAATTATTTAAAGTAAAGGTGATGTTACCCAGAAATTCTCTCCTATATACCATCCATCCATGCAACTCATATATCTAGTACCAGGTAGATTAAGGGCATTTTCAAAAATGAAAATTAGTGATACATTTCCTTTTGTTGGTTTAACACAGTACAAATTGTAATGAACAATGAGTTTGTTTTAACAATTTCCTCCTTTATTTATTGTGAGGTGAAAAACAACATGCATACCACACAAATATAAAGAAATAGATATAGCTGACTATCATCCTACCATATCTGCTAAAAATCTGAGTTATTCATGTTTTGTCATAATTATTATTTGTCCAACAAAACAGTCCTCCAAAATTTTCTCTGTTGTAGTGTTGGACCAAATGTCATAGTATACCTCTTTGTAAGTAAAATAAATGGATACCAAACTGCTGTGGACATTTTTTTTCATCCAGTTTTTGCTGCTTTCAGTGTTCACAAGTCAACTTCTCAGAAAATACAATTGGGTATAGTCTGTCCAAGCAAAACTGCACATGTAAACTACTTGGTTATCTCCACTCAGATGATAATAGTAAAAAGAACATGCCTTTTTCCCTGAAAAAATGGACAATAGCAATAGCATAGCAGTTCTTCTATGTGGTCTCTATGTTTACTAGAATAGGAGAGATTAGTGCCAGCAACGAACTGTTAAAAACATCTTTTTGCCCCTTGTACTTTACCTGTAGAGGGATTAGAAAAGAGGGATTCCCATAGTCTTCCAACTTAATACTAGAATATTAATTTTAAGAGCCACTTCTGCCACAACCATCTGCTATAAGTCAATTCAGTTAGCCCAATGTTTAACTGTGAGAACTGACCTTTATAAGGATGACACAAAACTGTTGAAAAGCAGTTGGAGATCTCAGAGGACAGCAGCTGCACATTCATATTGATGTGTGTGTATGTGAAGCTTTTGATTTTGTGCCTCATAGAGCCACAAGATCATCAACCTGCATTTTTCTTGGAGTTTTGCTGTTGAAAGCTACAACTCCCTGTGGAGTAAGGGTTTAATTCTATACATCCCTGTTTGTCACTATATTCCACATCAATAAATGAAGTAAAATCAAAAGCAAGGAGCAGGCAGAGAGGTGAAGGTAAGTTTCCTTTCGCAGAAACATGATAGCGTGTTTTTAAGGTAAGCAAAGAAAACTCACCTTCACCCCTACAATACTTGGTTTGATATTTAAGTCTGAGGAGTTGAGGTTCCCTGTGCTTTATTTATATATCATCATCAGAGCTGCAGATTAGGCCAAATTTTGTTTATCCATATGACATCATGCTAAGATGATGCCATGATGGGTACTGCTTTGTTCTTAAATTGTTCCAAAATTTGTTTGCAAATCTTCCTGATGGCAAAAGATCTTATAAGTGCATCACCATGTGAGCAGCTTGTAGGTGGCAAACAATGGATGGAGCCGGATTTCCAGGGCCAACCCTGAACAAGTCATACTTAAAGAGCCCACTTACAAGCTGCTCTTATGGTGGCATATGTTTATGACATCTTTGTAATCGTGATTAGCATGTGACAACTTTGGAATGACTCAGGAATTATATCAGCTCTTCCCATCTCTCCATCATATTTACATGCAGTAACACCACTGAAATGCATACATCCCTTTCCTGGGTGTTCTTGTTATGAAGCAAAACAAGTTACCCATGTATGATAAACAATCTATGCAAAATACCATGCTTTTGCTTGTCCTAACAAAATGTCAAAGCAGTGATCAGATTTCTATATCCTGACAAACATTTACTTCTGCTGCTTTGCATGGAATATTTTTCTCTCTTTGTCTGCTTAAAACCAGAGAGGTTATGATTGATCATCACCTACTAGTAAAGACTAATTGGCAGAATATGTTAAGGAAATTCTCTGAATAAATGGCACTGTCTGATTTTTGCAGATGTTGTTACCTTAGCCAAAAAACTTCTGAGTTCTCAAATAGATACACAACATTCTCTGTATGGGAATGTTATTAATTATCAACATGGGAAATACAAATGTCACAGTTTCTAGTTTTTTCAGTGTTTGTTTCAGCATACAAAACTACTTTGCAGTTTAAAGAAACTGAAATGGTTTAGATGTCACAAAAAAGGCTGAATAATAATTTGGGCTGGGATGTGAAAATTGATTTCTGCTGTTGTTCTGCACTAGAATAATTCAGAAATATGGGCATTATTTCCCAATTACACGAACAGTGGGAATTTATGGAATACACCTCTTAGCACCTCTAACAGTATGCAATATACACATGTTGTTGAACTGCCTGGGTTCCTTTTTTTTTTTTTTTTTTTTGGTAATCGACTCTGTTCTAAAATGTAGCAAACATCCATTCTGCTGGGTAAAAGTCTTTGTGAGCCTAGCCCTCAACAATTTCCTGTAAGGAAGCAAACTTCTCAGGTAAAGGAGGTATGTCTAATTTGTATGTCTTACTCTCTGAGACACATATAGCAACCAAACACGTCATCTATTGTTAGGCACAAAACATAAGGTGTATAATATACAAATTCTGGAAAATACATGAGTTTATTTTATTGCTCAGAAAGACCACTACAGCATTTTTAATAATTGTGACATTAATGTCATAACAGAAGAGTTGTCTGATTTTTCTTTATGGTCTCTGTGCCTCATAAAAACAGGTTTTCGCACCTGTACAGGGATCCAATCAGGATTTCCAGAGCTAAATAGCTCTGCTCTCCCCCATTTACCACACATATCCAAGACTACCAAGCTGCTCAGTTTCTATTTCTATTTAGCTGCCAACAAGGGGCCTTTCCTCACTACACTGTTATAATGCTATTATTCCACTTTCAACATCCTGTGGAATTCTAGGATTTGTAGTTTACTGAAGCAAAAGCGCTCTCCGGCTGAGAATTCTAAATGCCCTGTGAGTGTGACTACCCCAGTGTTACTCAGTGGGTTTCTGTGGTTGCGCAGGGATTCGAACCCTGGTCTCCAAAGTTGCAGTTCAGCCACTACCCCAAATCGGCTTTCTTTTCTTCACTTACAGGTGGTGGGGGGCCAGTTGTCTGTGGGGACTGATATTAATATCAGAACTGATAAGTTCATTTGAATGAAGTGCCATTTTCTGCATCTGATAAACATGTTTACAGGATCGAGGTCACGAGGCATCCTTTGTGCGACATAGGGAGCACATCTAGAGCATCCAACAAGATTGTGAAGGAGCAGGTATTTGAGTCATTAAAGAATTACTCTTAAGTGTAAGACCATATAGGCTTAGGTTGGTGTACACACGTGCATTCGTTGACACTTGCACAGAAGTAAGCATTGAATTGCAGCCTAAGACCATTGCCGCACTACACTGTTACAGTGCTATTATTCCACTTCCAACCTCCTGTGGAATTCTGGGGTTTGTAGTTTACTGAGGCCAAAGAGCTCTCTGGCTGAGAATTCTGAATGCCCCTCCCTAAACTGCACATCCCAGGATTCCACAGGGTGTTAGAAGTGGAATAATAGTACTATAACAGCGTAGGACAGAAAGGCCCAAAGTGACTTCTCTTGGACTACTATTGTGTGGTTGAGTAGCTTCTTCCCTTTCCACTATATCTTTCTTTCTCCTTTTATTCTACTGTACAATTTTTTTCCTCTTTATTTCAGGGTTCTGCCCTCTCTTCTTCTTCTTTTTTACGGCATCAACTTCTCTCTTTAAACTTTGCTGTCTCTGTGGGTGAAAGCTTTCTTTATCACATGCATTCTGAATATCCCTACTGCCTTGGCAAGAGAGATTTAGTAACAGCAGTCCTCCACCTGTAGAGGCTTTACCACTCAAGCCTCGAAGAACTAATTATCGTGGCTTGAACTTTACTGTTGGGAGCAATCTCTGCAAGTTCCAGTCCACGCTGCTATGAGAAACCCTTTTCTCTGCCTCCAAAATGGCACTGAAACCTCGGAAACCAGCTGCCCATCAGAAATTGGAAATAGTTTCTATAAAGACAACCTCAGTATTGACACAGAACTCGATACCGACACTGATTTTGACACGAACTATGACCTCTTCAGTACTGACACCAGCTGCTTCTTTGACATCTTTGGTTTGCCCCATCAACTACCACTACTTTGGTAGCAGGGGATTCTGGACTTCCAGCTTCTCCATGATATGGATCAAGGCCCTCTTGATCCACTGACTCTAAATGTGGGCAGAAGAGAGGAATGTCACTGGTTAGACATTCAGGACTGAAGGAGCAGAAAGACTCCAGATCTAAAGAGAAGAAGAGGTCTAGGCGTATCAAGCAGTTGGTAAATATCTCCAGATTCAATAGTGACAACACAGGAAAGTTTGGTACAGACTGCTGTAGTTCAGTGGTACACTCCATTGGTACTGAGTGGAAGTGATCTCCAGCCTCTACCTGTACAAGATGTGGAAACATTTCTCAATTAAAATGTGCCTCCTCCTCATCCTGCTTCTGGAACTCACAACATTTTTTTTTTTCAGTTCACATTGTGGCTCTCCCAGACACCGACCACTTCCACCATCTCCAAGATGGGACTAATCTTTCGGCAGGAATCATTCCTATGAATCATCTCACCCTTCTTATCAGGGTTATTGGTACCAATAAGACTCATGCTATACTTCAGTCTTTTAAATGGGCTGATACTGACAGGAACACCTACAGAGAGAACCTCTCAGATCATATTATTCTTATTCCCCATCATAACGAGATTGTTATCATTAGAGTGAGCTTGCCCACTATCACTCTTCACACTGCTCTCCTCACCCTAGGTAACAGGTTCTGTCTAGGTCTCCTCACACTTACTCCTGCTCTCCTCACTGTCAGTCACTACTGGGCCTATCTACCCCACAAAGGCACTGGAAAAAAAAAGGGAAAGCCAGAAAGCTGTGTGTGTGAGAGACTTATGTCTTTATGCTGTTGTAAAGATACAAGAAACTGTTCAAAAGCATTCCGAAGATCTGTTTGAGTCTGGATGTACATAAAACCAATACTTTATTCTGTTTTTTTTTTGTTGTTTTAATAAAGATTATAGTATATTTTTATAAATCTGGGCTCAGCTAAGTAATTTTCAGTAGTTAAAACTAGCCAGAACCAAGCTACCATAAATCACTAATGGGGGTTGTAAATAACAACTGAAAGGCTATACCCTTTTTATACAGAAGTGGCATTTTAGAGAAGGCCAGGGCAGTGTGTAAAGTGGCAACTCACTTTACCAAACTAGGGAAGGGGAAGCTGCCATTCCAGTCTGTGAGGAGGAAAAAGGAGGCCTTGCCTCCACACCACGGTAATGGTTTGGATTTTCTAGGATTTTGCATCCCATCTATGGGTAAACATCACAGTATGATGACTCCTGGTCCCAATTTAATCTGCTGTTCATTTATTTTTAAATGGTAAATTGTCTGCATGCTGTGCAATTTCAGGAGTGCGCTCCCTGCATACAAGGTCTGATCACACACAGATCTGAAGATAAGCCTTTGCTGTGTTCTCTCTTTTTTTTTGCGGTGGTGGTGGAAACCCTGGGGCATGGGGCAGGGTCTTTGCTATAGTGATATATGCCCTCTGAAACTTCCATAGCAGGCAATAATAAAACCATAGGCAGGGTATACTGATAGCCGTTTCTGGCTGTTAAAGATGAAAGATATTAATTTATGTGCTGTTTTACTAAAATTATAATTGAAACTATATAAATGAGTTTTCATAGTTTCTTTTGTATAGGTCTTAGCAGTGAAACTTGAATGTTACTTCAGTTTTTATTGCAAGTTGCTTTGGAAACTCTTCTAGTGGAAAAGTGACTAAATGATAAATATCATATTGAATATCCAGAGCCTATATAATGCAAGATAAGAATTACCAAGGGAAAAAATTATTAGAAATTAATGCTGTATGCAAGTCCAATTGAAATCAAGAAATCTGAAGCAGCATTAAATCTTCCCTTTGGATTCTGCTTCACATATGATACAACGAGAGCTAATTATACTCATCTGCTCAGCGTATGTGATTTACTTATTTTTGCTTCCTTAACTGCAAGATGTGTAAGGTCAGCAGTGACATCACAATAAAGCACAAGCAAAATTCTGCACTAGAATACCAATGATATATATCTTGTGCCTCCCTTATGGGCTTGACCTATGTTGATTTCCCATCTCTACTTCTTCACTATGCATTATTTAGACTTAAATAATGCCTACAAACTACAGTAGTTCCTGAAAAAGAGTCAGTTGGAGAAAGGAAGAAGACGAAGGATCAGTAGTAAGATCTTACTGTAGTTATCAGGCCTGCAAACGTTAATTTCGGAGATGAGCAAAGGAAGATGCGTGCCCGTATTCTACAACAGCTAGCTGCACTGGCACGCTTCTATGCACCACTTTTTGGAGGACGCAACCTTATCATTACCAATACAGTGAGCTGTGGTTTTTTACTGGGAGCTGCAGATGTAATTCAACAGTCCCTGGAGAAAAGGAGAAAGCCCACACTGAAATGGGATGCTGACCGTACAGCACATATGTTTATTACAGGATGTTCCATGGGACCACTCCTACACTACTGGTACTTCTGGGTAGACAAAATAACCCCCCAAAAACACATAAAAATTGTTGTCCTAAAGGTAGCAATCGACCAAGCCTTTGCTCCAGCCTTTGGATGCTGGTATTTCACAATGATGGGACTGCTTCAAGGCCATAGTTTATCAGACAGCTTGAAGGAATTTAAGGAGAAATTCTGGGACTATTACCTTGCAGAACTCACTGTGTGGCCAGCTGCTCAAATGATCAATTTTCTTTTTCTCCAGCCACAATACCGAGTGATATTTGTGAATGTGGTAACTTTAGGATGGAATGTATACCTTTCATATCTCAAACACAGGAGTTAAAGACTGCAAAAGAAACTACAGACTGCAAAGACTTGGAAGAAGAAAAGCAAAGCACAAAACTATTTCTTTGAATTTGATGGGCTTGCTAGAAATACATGTGGATTTAATCTCATTGGAATTTTATTGATTTATTCATTTCATGAGACATTTTTAAGCTAGAAAAAAATTATATTGCATGATACCTTTTTTTAGCGTAAGCTTTTTTATTTTTTAAAAATAAAAGTATCTCTGATACCCACAGAAATGCATTAAGAATACAGCCCAAAGTAGAGCAACTGACTCTTTTGTATTTACACTTTTTTTTGTAAATAATTTATAAAGCTGGTAAATATATGTAGCAGCCCCTGCTTCATACAACCTTCTGGTACAAACATGTGGTCCTACGACACCAATGCAATAGAGGTCATAGCTGAAACTGATAGATTGCCGGGAAACTATCACATCATGTACCACTATCTACATTTATCATTATTTCTTGATATTAAACTGTTGACTTAATTAATTGGATTTAAACTGATCTTAAACTTAGACTTAATTAATTGGATTTAACCACAAAAGTGACTAACTTTTGAAATGTCACTATGATGCTGAAGTGAAATGTAAGAAGAGTAAGAGGTTAGGAAAATGTTTAGTGCATCAACATTAAAATATCCAGCCTCTAATAATCAGTATTTAAGACACATTATGTTATACAGTTCTATTTACAAGTTTATTGATGCTGCTGTTCAGACTTATTAACTAACAGCTAACCGTTTGTGTGGCATTAAAAAAGAAACCTTTCTACATACCCATAATTTGTAATGGGATTTTCTAATTAGATATAAAAATTCTTTTAGTAGAGAGGATTAGTCAACCATTTTAAAAGGAAAAAATGGCACACTTAAGCAAATCTGATCAGCACTCAGAACTGTACTCGCTATTTATGTCTGCAACAAAAACACAAATCCACAATCCTTTGAAGAGGAATACCATATATGTGGGAACTTCACGGATATTTAAGACAACACAAAATACTGAGAACTGTAACATGGGATGCTTATGCAGACAATACTTGCTGTCTGATTAAAAAAATACTATTAAGAATCTAGAGATCACCTAATGGTGCATATGCTTTCTCATTCTTATTCTCTTTGCATAAGCTAGCAAAGTAGAGGCCTACATGGAATTCCATTGTATGTATAAGATCTTTCCCTTTCCATAGCGGGTTAGGAAAGTCAATGCAGCCACCAAGATCATTCCCAAATAGGCTTCAAATCAACACAACAGAAAATGGAACTCTACTCTGATGATGATAGTAATTTAATAGCCACTGTTTGAAAACATACCTATAACACAGAACGGTTTCCTCGCAAATCGCAATCTTCCTTGCCATCCACGGTATCGACAACAGCAGCCAGCAGACCAAATGCGTATGATAAACTCCAAACCAAAGACAACAATCATGACAGACTCCTGAAAAGCAGCAAATAAGAAACACAGATAGTGAATTCAGCCGTACAGAAAACAGCAGCAAATACTCAACTATTGGCTAATGTATGTCAAGCATCTGAAATACAACTGCAGTCCTTCACAAATAAATAAACACCATGTGGCATTCAGATACTCATTTTTACCCAATATAAAATGGCAAGCAGAAGATTACAAAATGAAAAATTGTTAAATAGAAGAAAGTTGCCCTTCCAGGAGAGGATCAAGCTGGAACACTTCATCTTTCTGTAATGGAATTTTGTATAGGCAGAAAATACTTACGTGGATTGGAATTATCCTGCATCTGTCGTTTTTAAACTTCACAGCTAATTGTAGCTTGACAAATAGTTTAAGTAGAGGCTGTTTGTGACATTGTGATGGAATGGTTTAATTCCACACAACAACAAGGCACAATCCAACCCTGTACTGCTACTTTTCAATCAATGAAAAAATGTTGTACTACTCAAACAGAAGCCTCCCCCCCAAGGCCTGCCATCTTCTGCAGTCCAATTCCAAGAATTAAATAGGGTTATGGCACTGAGCACAATTACTTCCGATAATAAGATAATGATAAAAACTGGATGATACAACAGTTAAAAGACAATTAAAAATATTGCCTATGATTCTGCGTTATCAGCTATAGCTATGATAACAGACCTCCATTGCCGTAGCTACTTTTGCTGATACCATCCATGCATAATCTACCTCTTAAGCCAGGCAGCAATCCAACCAAAGGGCTTCCAAGGTGCTGCAGATCAGGGTGCTGGGAAATGATGACTGCAGCACTCTTCCGGTCACAGGGTAACTAGAGATGGACAGGTGGAGAGACCTACCAGGGTCTCAACGTGCCCTGTGACTGAGAGAGTGCTGTAGTCATCATTTTTCGGTTTAAGAGGTAGGGTTTTGAGTAGCATTTGGTCATTCACATTGTTAATGTGAATCCCAAAAGTTACACGATCCTAAGTCCACCTTAGAATCTTGTAAAGATTGAACGGGACTCCAGCCAAAGTTTTTAACATTGCTGCAAATTGAATTTCCCTGTACCCATGCCACAACTGTCACTAGTCAGATTAAGTTTTGTAGCTTTTTGCAGTGCTTCAAAGCCCTGAAAACCCTTCTTGACTAGATATGACATTGGAACAGAAAAAATCAATGCAAAGCTGATCTTGTAATTAGGTAGGAGGCTGCCTCAGGTGAAAAATTTGGGGTGTAAATAAGGGGAAACAAAGTTGATTATTGTAATTTCCTTTTATTATCATAAGGGACACAATTTGGATTTTCTGCTTTGGGAACCAGAATTTCTTGAGCTGTTTCAGAAGGCTGCATTAGTTCTCTCAGAAAAGAATAAGAATTCACAATGACCTTAACATTACAGTATTGGACCTTCACAAACAAAATACATTTTAACAGTATAAAAGGTACTACATAGAAACATGGCCCTTTTCGCATGGCATTTCTAATGTGAAAGGGACCCTTGAGCATCGCGCAAATGTGAGGAGCGGTCCACACGACGCACTCACATTTGGGCGATGCTCCAGGGCCTGAAATGGACCGCGCACACATTTTTTCATTTTTGGCTTGAAGCCTAAAATGCTGTGCGGTCGCGCATTGCTCTGGAGCCCCGCACACACTTACCTTGCGTGCAGAGCCTTGGAAGCCGGGCCAGTCGCACTTCCTGTCTCAGTGCGGCCTGGGAAGGTCCCAGGCTGCACTGCGAAAGGAAGAGGCGGGGCTCTCGCGCGAACAGGAAGCTCATGCAGAGCCGAAGAAGCAGGCAAGCAAGAGCCTCTCTCCAGAGGCTGCTTGCACGAGCACCGCACCCCAGCGCCGAAAATGAGTGAGTTGCGGAAAGGGCCATAGAGTTGGAAGAGAGCACAATGACCATTGAATCCAACCCCATGCCAGGTGGGAACACACACTCAAAGCACACCCAGCAAATGGCCACCCAGCCTCCATTTAAAAACCTCCAGAGAAGGTGAAGGTGACTCCACCACACTCCAAGGCAGCATATTCCACTGCCAAATGGCTCTTACTGTTGGGAAGTTCTTCCTGATGTTTAGATGAAATCTCTTCCTGTAGTTTGAAGCTATTGCTCCATGTCCTAGTCTCTGGAGCAGCAGGAAAACAAGCTTGTTCCATCTTCAACATGACATCCCTTCAAATATTTAAGCATGGCTATTATGTCACCTCTTAACTCTCTTTTCATCAGGCTAAGGATACATAGCTCCCTAAGCCATTTCTCATAGGGCATGCTTTCCAGACTGTTCACTTATGTGGTCGCCCTTCTCTGGACACACTCCAGCTTGTCAACACCCTTCTTGAATTGTGGTGCCCAGAATTGGACACAGTATTCCAGTTAAAGCAGGAAAATTTGAATGAATAATACAGGATTGATGACACTTGAATTAACAGCAATATGTGTGAAAAGAATCTAGAGGGATTAGTAAATTTCAAGTTAAACATGATTTAATGGTGTTTAGCAACAAAAAAGGCCAACACAAATCAACAGAAGTATGGTGTCCAGATCAAATAAAGAAATGGTAATATTCTATTCTGCTTTGGTCACACTGCACCTGGAGTACTTCCTCCAGTTCTCGGTACCACAGTTTGAGAAGAATATTTCTTCATTTTATTATTTATTTATTTATTTGATTTATTAATTTATGTCCCACCTTCTCTCATATGAGACCTAATGTGGCTTACATCATGCATTAAAACAATATAGCTTTACTTTATGAAGCTATATGAGCCCCTTAAGAGCTCTACAGTAATCTAGAGAGGCCCTTTTCTCTGTCTCACCACCTTCCCAGGCTCATCTGGTGGGAACAAGGGGGAGGGCTTTCTCCGTGGCTGCTCCTGGACTTTGAAACTCTCTCCCTAGGAAGTTTAGGATGGAAGTTTAGGATTGTCCTTGCTCTCCATCAGCAGGTCAAAACATTTTTATGCGATCAGACTTTTTAAAAAACTGACTGGGATAGGATTTTAATACTGTGTGATGCTGTTCTTAAGGTTTGCATATGGTCTTTAAGTGAATTTTAATGCTTGCAGTGTTTAATGTTTAATAACTACAAGCACTCTCCCAGTCATTGATAAGAGCAGAAGGAAAGAAAATTTATAAATTGTTTAAGCACTTTTGAAATAACTCTTCTATTTACACTTTTATTAATGACTTTGAATAATTTTAACTCATATTATTTTCAAATATGTTGCTAGCTCATTACAGGGAGAAGGGCAAGATATTAATTAATGACAGACAGACAGACAGCAAGCAAGCAAGCAAGCAAGCAAGCAAGCAAGCAAGCTAAAACAGTCTGAGATACAAAAATTTTGAAAAATTAAACACAATCCACTTAAAAACATTGACTGGAAATCTGTATCAGCTAGTTAATAAAATATACTTGCGTATAAGTAAATCTAGATAACTGTTTTGTATTCAGGAATTGCCATGATTGTAAATCCTCCCCCAAACTACTTTACTAGGCATCAGCTGCATGTGGAGAAGGAGGCCCTTTCTGCCAGAGATGAATGGGTGAATGATATTTCCATCAGATTTGGGGGAGGGTCAGACAAGGAAAGATTACTTAGTTAAGTATGCTTAACTAAGTTTTTGCTAAGTTTTTAGTATACTTAACTAACTAGCCGATACACAATTCCTGCTGTTACTTTACATCAGTTAAAGCACATTAAAACCTTTTACACATTAAGAACCTGCAGACACACAGCTGACATGCAGTTGATGGTAACAAATCAGGAAGTCAAGCTCTGTGAGAAATGGGGGAGGAAGGGACGTATGTTCAGCCTGGGGAAGAAAGAAAAATCTAGAGGTGTGATGATCACTATCTTCAAATAGCTGAAAAGCATTAGGTGGAAAATAGAACAAAATTGTTTTCTTCTGTCCCAGATGATAGGAACCAATCAAATAACAAGGGAAATCCAACTAAAAATTAGGAAGAATTTCTTAACAGTAAGAACTGTTCATCAGTGGAACAGACAACCTCAAACAGTGGCAAACTCATGCACTGGGAGTTTTTAAACAGAGGCTAGGGTCTCTCAGAAATGCTACAGCTGTGAATTTCTGCACTGGCAGGGAATTGGTTTAGATGATGCCTGGGATCCCTTCCATCTCTGTGATTCTGTGTACCCTCCAGAGCATGATTAGAGAATGTGGGATATGAATCCGATCATTTTATACCATATGGGGGAGAAATGGCAATATTATGTCACCTTTAATTTACTTAAAAATAGTTGCCTCTAGTCTCAGTCTATAAGTTTGACAGACACATAGCAATTTTTTCCCCTATTTCAGAAGCATTTCTGTTTCAGCAATATTCAAAAACTATTTTGTTTATCAATGTCAGACTATAAGATGGGCTTTAATATTTAGGTTGTTTAAAATATTGTTACCTGTCTTAGCTTTCAAAACCAAGCTCTCAAAACACTAGAAACTTGAATTAACAGCCAAGATTTAAAAACCAGACAAAGCAGTATATTGAAAACAGATACCATGTTATAACCTTCACAAAAATCATCCTCTGGGATATCGCTGTTAGACTTTAGTGGTCTGAAGTGATTAAGGCTTCATGAGCTAACTCCGGCAGACTGAACGTACTTGAAAAAGCTTGTTAAGCAGTTTGCCAAAAAAAGAGAAGGTAAGATTTATGTCTTATTTGGCAGGTAAAGCATCTCTTTGTCCAAGATAAAGCTGTTCTATGTCAACTGGCTCATTTGTTATCCACACATGAGAACTAGTGCAGTACCAGATTAGTAAACAACCATGACAAATAAATTGAGCACAGGAACATCCGCAAGAAAGCAGTGACCCAACTTTTATTCACCCCCCTGCAAAAAAATTCACGTACGTTTTTAGCATGTAAGAATTATGATTAAGCCACATTTTGCTAGCATAGTACCACAATATATTTGTTGTTTAGACTGTAATAATGTCTGTATAATTTATTAAAACGCTCACAATTTATCTGTTCTACTGCACTTGTCCCTCAAAGTGCTCTATTTTGCTTTCTGCCTGAGGCTTCTGCCACTGGTTGCTTCCAAATGGAAAACACCAAGCACTATCAGTCAAACAGAGCTGACTACCCATTTTTCTTAATGGGTTCATTCTTCTGCTAAGCAAAAGAGATGGAAAAAGGAGTGTGAAAACATGGGCAAGTTACCAATGGAAGGAATACTAGGGGAAACTCTTCTCCCCTAAAAAATTCCATGGATCAGAAAAGTCCTTGTACACTAAAAACATGATTTGGAAGCACCTGCTGTGTGGCTGTGCTGGAGCAAATAAGACTTAAGTCAAAAATTCCAGAATGATCAGGATTCTCTGCTAACATTTCAAATACTATTTCTGTCTTGGTAGAGACATAGAATTGAGGCAAGAAACCTCATATCACTTAAGATAAGGAGGAAATGTATTTTACTGTGATGAAACAGGATAGCTGAAAGAAAAGAGGTAGTGTAGACAGAGAATTAAAACCAGGGAAACCATGTTTGCTGGTGAGACAGATTTTTTTGGGAAAAAAAGAAGTGGGGAGAGAAATCAAGGGAAGGCAAAAATGTAGTAAAACATCACATAGAACCTAGGAATAGAATGGGCTGGGCACTATTAGTAAAAAGGAAGTGGATGGGCAAAGAAGGATTGGAGAGTTGAGGAATAAAGGGCATGAAGAAGCCACAGGGGCATTGGTTTACAAGGTTTATTACCCTGACTTTGAGCCTTTCTGCACTACACTGTTATAGTGCTATTATTCCACTTTCAACCTCCTGTGGAATTTTGGGGTTTGTAGTTTCCTGAGGCCAAAGAGCTCTCTGGCTGGGAATCCTAAAGGACCCTCCCTAAACTGCAAACCCCAGAATTCCATAGGATGTTGAAAGTGGAATCATGGCGCTATAACAGGCTAGTGCGTTGTCAGAGATGCTCTTCTTATAGAAGAGTTAGATAAACTGAAGAAAAGAGGCTGTCACAGTTTTTTCTGTTCTTGCAGCACAGTGATTAGCTAAATGTTAGGAGAGCAACAGAGACTTAAAACAGGGAGATGAGGTTGTGTCAATGCTGAGGGTGTGAACCATGCAACCATTTCCATGGTTGCAAGCCTGTGGTTATTAATACATAGCAGGACACTAAGCCTATTCTGTGTACAGCAGGATGCCTTTTAAAATTACATTCAAACACTGCACTTTACATATCATACTGCATTCAAATGACACATAACTTTTTTTTTCAAGCAAATGATCCCTAAGACTCCAAATATGTATTTGCCTGGGACAAATCAGTCAGACTCAGAAACAGAAAACAGCAATTCCTTTGATTACATAAGCTATATAACACATTATGACTGCAGAAGATGCTGTTGGCATTCCTATGACTGTTTGGTTCATAAGATTCAGTTGCTGATATGACCATGTGTCTGAATATGCCTAAAGTGCTTGAGGGTAGAATAAAAACTCTGGTATGGATTGGACTATGTGCACAGGAGGCTTTTTTAATTTTAAATTTGATCTCCCTTTCCAAATATCTAAGTCACTGGGGCAGCCCCTGCTTACACAGAGCTCCACATGCACTTCCAAGCTGGGCACAAATATTATATTGGGATATATGTTCCTGAAATTTCAGTAAACATGAACCCACAATGTCGTCACTGGGTGCAGCCATTATTTTTTGATCTGATTGGCAGACTAAGGCTGAATCTATACAAGGGCTACAGTACCCTGCTCCACTTTGATACCTTTAATGCCATGCATGTCTGTTTTAATCCAGATTGAAATCAGTTTGGAAAACCAAACAAGACCCCCATCATGTAGTCATGTTGGGGGCAAGTGTTCCCATATTCATTTATGCTTGGTCACACAACTGCAGTGGCTGCAGACTTTTTTTTTTTGTGTGTGTGGTTATTATTCCTACCATGCATGCACATATTCACATAATCAAATTAACCTTTCTCTGTTTTCTATTGTTCTGACCACAACCTGCACTCCCATTGGATTGGGTGTATACCTGGGCAATTACCTTAGCCCTCACGTGTGTTGCCTTTGACTCCTTTAATTTGCTGCCTCATTTTGAAAATTTAATTCCCAGGAAAGTGGGTGAAGGATTGATGACATATGGTGCAATCTTATACAGGTCTACTCAGATGTAAGTCCTACTGAACTGAATAGTTTTTATTCCCAGGGAAGTGTTTTATAGTGCTTGCCCCATAAGACTCCCCGCAATACGTTACTCAAAAGGACATCTAAAGGCAAGCACATATGCAAAGATCAAATATTAAAAGCTACATGTTCATATGGAATGCAAAGGAAAAAAAATAGCGCCAACCCTTTCAGCCCTTTGGAGGCCAGCAGGAGCCTGAGCAACACATCTCCAGTGTGACTTCATGCTGCCCACTCATCAGCCGACCACCACCCAGCAACCTCGCCCCACCTCGCATCTCCACCACATGTTTTTAAAAATTGGCAGAGTAAACTAGCGATTTGTTAAAAATCACCTTAAAGCTCTTAGGCATAAAAAAAGAGGTGTTTTTATGATGGAAGGAGACGAACATCATGTATTCCAACAGGACTGAGATCAAGGCAAGGACACATTATTTTCCTGGTGCATAGAATCATAGAATCATAGAAATGTAGAGTTGGACGAGACCACAGGGGCCATCCAGTCCAACCCCCTGCCATGCAGGAACACCCTCAAAGCACTCCCGACAGACGGCCATCCAGCCTCTGCTTAAAAACCTCCAAGGAAGGAGACTCCACTACACTCCAAGGCAGCATATTCCACTGCCGGACAGCCCTGACTGTCAGGAAGTTCTTCCTGAGGTTCAGGTGGAATCTCCTTTCCTGCAGCTTGAATCCATTGCTCCTTGTCCTGGTCTCTGGAGCGGCAGAAAACAAGCCCTCTCCCTCCTCTACATGGCATCCCTTCAAATATTTAAACATAGCTATCATGTCCCCTCTTAACCTTCTCTTCTGCGGACTGAACATACCCAGCTCTCTAAGTCTATCCTCATAGGGCTTGGCTTCCAGGCCCTTCACCATTTTGGTCGCCCTCCTCTGGACCTGCTCCAGCTTGACCAGGTCCTTCTTGAATTGGGGTGCCCAGAACTGGACACAGTATTCAAGATGAGGTCTAACTAAAGCAGAGTAGAGTGCTACCAGTACCTCCCTCGATCTAGACACCATACTCCTATTGATGCAGCCGAGAATTGCATTGGCTTTCTTGGCTGTCGCATCACACTGCTGACTCATGTTCAGCTTGTGGTCTATTAAGACTCCTAGATTCCTTTCACACGTACTGCCATCCAGCCACGTGTCCCCCATCCTATATTTCTGCATTCCATTTTTTCTATCTAAGTGTAGGACCTTACACTTCTCTCTGTTGAATTTCATTTTGTTAGCCTTGGCCCAGCTCTCCAATCTGTCCAGGTCATTTTGAATTTTGATCCTGTCCTCTGGCGTATTAGCAACCCCTCCCAATTTGGTGTCATCTGCAAATTTGATGAGCATGCCCTTTATTCCTTCATCCAAGTCGTTGATGAAGATACTGAACAGCACTGGGCCCAGGACAGAACCCTGTGGCACCCCGCTAGTCACTTCTCTCCAGGATGAAAAGCAGCCATTCGTGATCACCCTTTGGGAAAGGTCAGTCAACCAGTTACAGATCCACCTGACAGTAGCTCTGTCCAGCCCACATTTTACTAGCTTCTTTGCAAGAATGTCATGGGGAACTTTGTCAAAGGCCTTACTGAAATCGAGATATGCTACATCCACAGCATTCCGTTCATCTATCAAGCTAGTAACTCTATCATAAAAAGAGATAAGATTAGTCTGGCATGACTTATTTTTGAGAAATCCATGTTGATTTCTTGTGTTTACCGCGTTGCTTTCTAAGTGATTAGAAACTGACTGCTTAATGATCTGTTCCAGGATCTTTCCGGGTACTGACGTCAGGCTGACTGGACGATAATTATTTGGGTCCTCTTTTTTTCCCTTCTTGAAGATGGGGACAACATTTGCCCTCTTCCAGTCTGCTGGAACTTCTCCTGTCCTCCAAGATTTCTCAAAGATTATAGCAAGTGGTTCCGAAATGACCTCTGTCAGTTCTTTTAATATCCTAGGATGCAATTCATCTGGCCCTGGAGACTTGAATTCATCCAGTGTGGCCAGGTATTCTGGTACCACTTCTCTACCTATTATGTGCCGCATTTCCCCTGCTTCCTCACCTGCTCCCCAATCGCCAGGTTGAGTGCTTGTATCCTTCTGGGAAAAAACTGAGGCAAAGAAGGTGTTAAGTAGTTCTGCCTTTTCTCTTCCCCCTGTTAGTAATTCGCCATCTTCTCTGCGCAGCGACCCTATCGCCTCTTTCCTTTTCCTTTTGCTGTGGACATATTTAAAAAAGCCCTTTTTATTGTTTTTAATGTCTCTGGCCAGCCTAAGTTCATTCTGTGCTTTAGCCTTTCTGACTTTCTCCCTACATCTCCTGGCTACTTGCTTAAATTCTTCTTTGGTGGTTTTCCCCCTCTGCCATTTCCTGTACACGTTTCTCTTAATGCTTAGCTCAGCTGAGAGTTCTTTAGCCAACCATTCCGGTTTCTTCAAATGCCTTCCGTTTTTCCTCCTTATTGGCACAGTTTTAGACTGTGCCTTCAGTATCTCCCTTTTAAGGAACTCCCATGCCTCCTGAACTCCTTTCTCTTTCACTATTCCTGACCACGGAATTTCAACCAGCAGCTCCTTAAGTTTACAGAAGTCTGCTTTTTTAAAATCTAAGATGAGTGTCTGGCTACACTTATCTTCTCCTTCCCACTGAATGCCAAATTCCAATAGGGTATGGTCACTCCCCCCTAAAGATCCAACCACTTCTACCTCACTAACAAGGTCATCCCTATTGGTCAGGATCAGATCTAGACTTTTTGATCCCTTTGTCACTTCTTCCACCTTCTGGACCATGAAACTGTCTGCAAGACAAGCAAGGTGCAGATTCAGCCTAGGGGAGGTGGGCAATTAAATGCCATATTGAGCTTCAGAAGAACTAAGAAAACAGGGAGATTTTCTATGTCTTTTAAGTGACTACGAAGCTCAGTGTCATGCTAGACACAAGATCCTGTCTTTCTCCCAGTCAGGAAAGAGGATTCGCTTTTGGTGTTTTGGCAGCCACAAATCTGAGCTGACTTTCAAGCGCAGGTGAAATGTGGTGGGCCCCTGCCAAGGGAACTCAGTTTCCTGTAGTAAGCTCCCCTCTACACCTGGTCGGCTGCTGGCGGATGGTAGTGCTTGGGACACGCTCCTTCCTTCTGCAGTGCAGCTGGCCTCTTCCTATCTTGCACTGAGGAGGGAAGTGCTTTGAAAGCACTTCTGCCCTTTCTCCACAGCCCCAGTCAATGCGATCGTTGCACAAAAGGGGCCCATTACTGGATTTTTTTCCACACATCATTGCGATCCTGTTCCTGTTGCATCCCCAGTTGTCATGATTGCACATTATACTATTGCTGGATTTTTTCCAGTAATAGTATAATGTGCAGTCATCACAACTGGGGATGCAACAGGAGCAGGACTGCGATGATGTATGGTAGCATGCACCACAGACTGGCTTCAATGCATCCCCATGCTGAGATGAGGCCATAGTGCAGAAATGGCCTGAGAGATCTCTGGATACAGAATAGGCATATTTTAATAAATAAGCAAACTTTAGATTAGCAGTACATTGGTGATAGGATTTCTCCCCAGTAGTAGAGTTACTGTAGTAAATTCCACAAATTAATAAAACTCTAAAGCAACCATAAAAAGTTAATTAAACATAAGCACAACAGCACATACACTAAGTAAAGAGCAAGTGCTTAGTTCAAGATTTAACACTTCAAACCATTGCT
Source organism: Cyclura pinguis (assembly GCA_030412105.1). Taxonomy (NCBI): domain Eukaryota; kingdom Metazoa; phylum Chordata; class Lepidosauria; order Squamata; family Iguanidae; genus Cyclura; species Cyclura pinguis. The sequence continues at coordinate 130,929,992 of CM059599.1, forward strand.
CTCTTAAGCTTAGTTATGCAAGGTTAAAGCAGACAGTTTTTAAGTTCTGCAAAGCTGAACATTTTGAACAGCTGTGTTTCAAAACAAGTTATGAGAAATGCATTTGGTTATTAACTGTCTTTAGGTTCTAGATTCAAACTGTAGATTAATTAAGTCTGAAAGTAAGGCAGGTATTTGAGCTCAGTTCAAATGATCTGTAACCCTAGGACTCCTAATTACCACATTATTTTTAAGCAGTTAGGTTTACAAATCATGGCTTCATGCAATAGGACATAGGGTAGAAACACTCTAAAATATCTACAGTTACATATTTAGAAGTTGTCTATGATAGTTCATCTTTGAGTGTAGAATCCCAGTGACAAAGCATGTTAATCAGGGAATATAAGAGCTTTAATTCCAGAGAAAACTCAACTATAAGGAAAGGAAATAGGGAGAAAAGAAAAGAGAGTAAATCCACATAACACCAGCTTATAAAAAGGCAAGCATAAAGCCTGATATTTAATTATACCAACCAGTTTATAGAAGCATACCAAAGTAATTAAAAATATGTTAGAAAGTCAGAAAGTGTATGGAGGCTATATCTAGCATTTTACACAAAGTCACATTTCTTTACTTTTAGCCTGCTGGACAAAAATTGTAAGTACATTCCCAGTGGAATGAGTTCCTGACTCTAAGGGTCCTGCAGCCAATATCCATGTTAGCACCTGCTCAGTCTCTACCTTTCTTGCATTGAGCAGAAAGGCCTGAAAAGGGTTTCTCTGTACATTGCTTGAACCAAAGCAGGTGCATTCTGAAGACCTGTTACGGATCTGGAAGTAGGATGTTTCCCCCCAGAGGTGGATCCTTTCTTGAACTCCAAAACAAGAATTGCTATCAGTCAGATGCCCTTCTGACCAACCTTTGTTCTGCCCAAACATGCAACATTTAGTTCAGTCCTAGGAATAAAAAAAGATGTTTTGGATAATCCTGCCCAGACCCTCAAAGAGCCAGAATTAAAAAAAACCAAAAAAAAAAAAAAACCAACTATGATAATTTTGAGAACACAAGTTTTGTAACCTCACAATCAGTCCTTCATGTGGGAAAAGAATTTAGCAAGAAGTTTGAGTTAAAGGAACATAGTCAAATGTCCCAATATATAAAAAGAGTTTGCAGGGTGAGGGGGCAAAAGAAGAAAAACAAACAAATAGGGGAAGGAAAAAGAAAACCAACAGATAAACAAAGGAAGCAAAGCAATAGTTCCACATCCAGAATTCTTGTTTTGTCTGATAATGTCCCTGATTTCTGATCATTTCCAGCAAATCAGAAATTTGCCTAGTGGTTGGATGCACTTTTGTAATAACCATGTACTCGAACAATGAAAAGAACTGCACAAAAAAACTTACGGTTTGAATAACAAAACTTAACAAAGAATAACAAAAAGAAGAATGAGGTAAACCTATTTCTATTTCTCATCATGGTTCCAATTACCACATGCTCAATGGTGTTCTACATCAGAATACAGGAGTTTCTTCAACAACTTTCTGCTCAGTGTGGGACAGCTGGAGCCTGTTTAGGCTGTATTTTGGCATGATGGTTGGTTTAGTATTCTTCTTTAGGTTTATTCTAATTTTTTATATTAGGAGTTCTTGGTCTGTGCCACAATCTGCTCCTGGTCTTGTTTTTACAGAGAGAATTGAGCTTGTCCATCTTCTGCTTCCAATTATGTAGTCTATTTGATTTCTATATTGGGCATCAGGTGATGTCCATGCATGCAGTTGCCTCTTTGGTTGGTTGAAGAATGTGGTCGCGAGGAACAAATTGTTACCCTCATAAAATGGGGGTAGGTATGGTGTAGTAATTACACACATTACTATGTCCTCTTCAAGCTCAAAACTGAAGTGGAGATTTGGAAGGAGATGAAAACATATCACTCCCAGATTTACAGCTTTTCTACCACTGTATCATACAGAGATTTTAGTGTCTGTTGGGAGAATACTGTGTCACTAATAGTTAAGAAGGGAGAACTGGGTCCTCCTTATGTTGAGTTCACTAACTAGGAACAGAGAGAGATGAGGCTGAAGGTATTGTGATTGATTTGTCATTATCCTCAGAGTACACACATTTGTTTTGTCCACTATCCTTTTTTCCTCCACACGATTTGCAGGTTTCTCAAGTATTTCAAAAATCTAAAAAACATATGTTTTGGGGCAAGGCTGGTGTAACAATCAAACACATTACTTTATACTACTCCTGCTGCCAAAAACATGTTTGATCACTTGTGACAGTAGGCTGAATGCATCTGCCACCGGCAAAAATATCACACCATTCATCATTTATGTCCATTATAACTAAGGTACACATTTCAGAGGCTTCTAATCATAGGATACTTTTTATAAGCTAAGAGTGTTCCACATCGAAATACAGCAGTAGATGTTCTGATCTAGCAAATACTTTCAACAACACAATGAATATTCAGATTAAATTCCTCATGTGCCACTTGGAAATGGAAATGGATGAGGGACCTCTGTTATGAGGTGTCAATGTGTGCATCTGTGTATATCTTAGTGCATAAGGAATATTGAGTGAGCTTGTTATAAACTTAAAATTTGACTATCAGAACAAATATATTTGTCTTGATTCTAATCTCACCCTGTTAATTAAAATAATAAGGGAACTGAAAATCTGCCATTTAATTTATTATAACTGGACTTTACTAAAGTATATGAAATTTGAGAGCACCCAGTTATCAATACTATGTAATGAGGCTTTATTTTCCAGTTAAGCATATTCTTATCATATCATACTTACATGTTTTAACAACAGCATCAAGGTAATGCCACAGCAGTAAATGGTTACCTCATTGGTTAGCCAACTAAAGCTTTAATCTGTGAATGGCTACTTTAATCTATGTGGAAAATTTTTAATTGATATGAGTGCCATAAAGACCGTTTCCAGGGCTGTTTGGGTCATAGGTAACCACAGTACACACTGGAAGTTGGCAGGACTGGTCTTATTAATAGGCAAAGTAAGTCAACAGGGGACAACTACTGCGAGTGGGGTGGGGAAGCTGTGGTGAGGTGCTAGAGGACAAAGCTGTGTGTACAAACACCGTGCCCTCATTCTCCTGTTACCCACTTCCCGCAGGGATGGTGAAGGACATTGTGAGACCATCAGTATTGAAATAACATTCGACTACTGGTCCACTCAGGATCTGCACTTTGAAATAGTGAAACAAAATGCCTTGGATCCATTCTGAGGACTGTGCTTTGAGCTGCAGGATAACCTCAATTCGACACTATTCTCTTATTAATTAATGGAATCAACATTTTATATGAGGGTTACAGCATTTAGTCATTTATTAAAATACATTTCATCAGTTAAGAGTATGCTGCCTGTTAGTTAGGTTACTCTTTTTAAAAACAAAAACAAAAGCATTATTTCTGATTTTATAAACCCTTTAGGTATTATAGTCCACCTAAGAAGAGGTATCATTCCCTCTCACATAAGATTATGCTTGCCACAGAACATGCACGCAACATTTAAAATGGTGTTTTATTTCTTCATAATTACTGTTTTGTGTGCAAATTTATGCAGAATTAGTAAAATAATCTCTTAAAAACTCATACTATTAATTCATTTTCTTTAATTAGGTGATAATCCTTATATTCCTCTCACACACTTTTCTATATAAAGAAGAATGAAAAAATAGATAAGGCTGCATTATAAAACAAGAAAGATAAGGATGTATTATGAAATAGGATATTAATAGTTAAAGGCTGCAAGTCACCTGGGAAGGTAAAATAATGGCTTCCACACAATTTGATCTCAGAAAAGTTTTTGGAAATCGTAGAAACTCATTGGTCTCATACATTTAAAAATTTTTCACTTTCCCCATAGTTTATGTTTTATTTGTGTAACAAACTCTTATAGAATAAATGTGAAGCAGTGCTAAAATAACTTCCTGTAAATTAAATTCATTCTTATATTGATCATTCACCCCTTACTGTCAAGAGGATAGAGATTATGTGCACTTCCTATATGCGCACATATGGAATAAAAAAATGTGCTTATGATGTCAAGCAGTGCCTCCAAAAAAGGAAAGGGCAGTCCCTGCCTCTCTTGAGACATTGTACATGTGGGGAGATAGGAAATTATGCTTGCTTAAGTCCTAACTGTGCCTTGAAACATTCTGGAAGAGTTGATAGTCATAAATTGGCTGCCTCCCACATATCTCTGGAGAAAGGACTTTCCTGGGTGGGAGGCAGTAGCTGTATCCAACTTCCTGGCATTTGATGCAGAATGTAGAGAGATATTTTTCACTCCTTCATTGTGACCAATAGTTCACACAAACATATTTACTTGTATCATCATGCAAGGAAGGCATATTGTAATGCCAAACTAAGATCAGTCACCAGTGATGAAGGACTGGGGACAGAGAAAGCTGAGAAGAGTGCATCAGGGACTTCATGAAGGCTTTAGGTCAATGAAAGGTCTCTTTATGAACCCTAGTATTACAAAGTCTAGAACAGAAATTTGTCAACTTGATTGTATGCTCACATACCGTTTTATTTGGTTTTTGGATTGACTGAACTCATTCTCATATTGATTGCTTCAGAGTTCTGTTGATCTCAGATGAAATTCTGCAGAACTAATGGCAATAATCAGTTTGCATGCGTATGAAAGAACTGACACCGAATGATTTCAGGAAACAATAAGGATATTTCTGTAGGCTAAATTTCAGAGGAAGGAACTGCGAAAACCATCTCTGAGTGTTCCTTGCCTAAGAAAACCCTGTGAAATTCATGGGGTCGCCATAAGTCAACAGATGACTTGAAGGCACATACACATACAGAAAGCTGCTGGAGTTCTTTTCATCTATGAATAAATCATAGCTGCTATGCCAAAGGAAACCCAGGAACTGTGCAAAGTTAGAGACAGGCAGGTGAGGAAGTTTGCCATAACACTGTGATTAGGAGCAATGCAATAATTGCAGAAAAAGCTGGTCCAAAATCTAGCAGGACTGATGCATATAGGAATGTTCTTCACTTAGGCCATTTCCACACTACACTCTTCTAGCGTGATTATTCCACTTTCAACATCCTATGGAATCCTGGGGTTTGCAGTTTAGGGAGGGGCCAGCTGGCCCCTCCCTAAACGTCAAACCCCAGGATTCCATAGGATGTTGAAAGTGGAATAATCACGCTAGAAGAGTGTAATGCGGAAATGGCCTTAGCCATTGAAATCAGTTGAACTGTAAAGTTCTTACTGGGGCTAGATTGTGTGCTCTGTGTTTAGTGTTTGCTATTTTTTGTATATTTGAACTATTTGAATGAATTAAATTGCTTTGCTACTCTGTCGGCTATAGCAATAATTGGTTTCCTTTAGTAGGACATCAAAATTACTAGAACTGTTATTATTGTAGTTTCCTCATTAATTAACACCACTAATCATTAAAACTCTAAATAGCCTTTGGTTAATTTGCTGAGTGCATGCTGTGACCATCAAAATCTCATGGTTTTAGCTTGTTACTCTTGAGAATCAGAAGACATTTGGGAAAAGAAAAGAAAAAAGACATTCAGGGTTATACTTCCTAATCTCGAAGAAACATGGTCAATAGGCTGTGAAAAAGTAAACCCAGCAATGGAGTGCAATAAAAAGCCAAGTAGTGTAGAATAAGAGCAGAAAATGGATTGCTTTAATCTACGGTTGCTGGCTCCAGATCAACACATGCATAACAAAGCCAGAAGAAGCTCAATCCCCCTGCCTGCTCAACAACTTTGCTAGTTTCACCCTGCCCCAGGCTGCTCTGAGACTTCGAGGACTCAGCTAAACGGAATGGGTTACTATGTAGGGGACTGAAAAAGAAGAGCAGATATCTAAAAATCAGGGGTAAACTCCATAGGAAGGTATATGTGTTCCATCATCAACTTGTGGACCCTTACCAGGTGCTCAGTAAGTATAAGCTTCCAACATGAAAATTCAGTAAGATCAACCACTGAGATGAGAACAGCACCCAGGCCAGGTAACCCATGAAGATTCAGCTGTGATGTAGATCCCAACTCTAGGGCCCTTTGGCTACAGTTCTAAACACACTGAGATGTTGAGTAACTGTTGCAAGGGAACGACTGTTGATAGCATGGACAGCAAGATTTTCTATCTGCTCTGCCCTTCTCCACCTTCCTAGAAACCTTACAACGACTGATACTGCAGTCTGGGTGGCACTACTGTAAGGGGAAAAAAAACTACTGATACCATTAATAGTGAGGGTTGTTTTTGTTTTTTTCCCTCTCTAGAAAATTTCTGGGGGTCGGGGTTACTTCAGCTCACTTTTGGTATTTTGGAGGGCTTTTTTTAAAAAAATTTGCTTTTAGTCTTCAGGGAAGATGTGTTTTAATTGTTGTTTTTTACTAACAAGTTTTAAATATGTTATTGAGGTATTTCTTCTTTAAATGGAAATAATACTGTATTGTATTACATTGTATTATCTGAACTTTGTGTTTCTATTAACCTTCGTCAGCCTACATTGATGCTTTTTGACCCAAAGGCAACATAGAAATAAACAACTGCATGGTATGAAGAGTAAGCACAGTGGGACTTACATCCAAATAAATGCACAAATGATTGTGATAAGCAATTTGATGCTCCAGGCATTCTCCAGGAAATGTGGCTGTTGGCCAGGTAAATGTCTTGTGCTGTATTTCTTCCTGGCAATTATCTTTTAGTTGAAGCAAGCAGTAGGGTCTTGTGCTGATCTGTAGTGCAAGACCCTTGTTTAAATGTTAAAAGAACAGACAAAATCCTGTCAAGCCATCTTGTGCCTAATTTAAATGAGAAGAAACATTTTTCCCAACCATCCAATGACTAATGTAATAGTTTACTAACATATAAGAGAACATATTCTCCTCTTCAACTTCTTTTAATGACAATTAGAGATGGAACAAATTGCTGGAAGCAAAGAGGCATCAATGCTTGTATAAACTGATTAATGAGATGGAATTCTAGAGATCATGCCTGCCCTTTTGTTTCACCTTTCCGTTTCTTTCTTAGATCTATGAAGGAAGCCTTTTTGCTTCCTTCCTGCCTGCAGAGCTCATTTCCCTCTTCTTCCAAAAGTTAGTTAGTCCTTTGTTTCTTTTTGTCTGGAAGGGAGCATTAATGATGTTCATGCCTCACGATGGTTTACATCTACTCATGACAGCCAGCTTTTAGAAGCTCTTCCACTGAAATGTAGGTAATCTTCTTTTGTCTGCCTCCCATCCTATCCCAAGATGGATTTTCTGAAACAATAAATATAAGTTTTCTTAAAAACAAAAACACAAGAGCACAAAACACAAATTCTGAGTATTTTCTCCTGTTTTCTATCACAACCCCTAACTAAGAGTCTCAAAAGGCAAATAGCTGTGTTGTTCCGTATCAGTGATCCAGCTCCAGTCATTCATAGCAACTGTAAAGTGAATGGGTGTTCCTCACTGAAGATCAAACTGCTCCCAAATGAATTACAACTGAGAGACCTCACAGCTTGTCACTGAGGAGGGACATTTCCATCCTTGGTACAGTAAGGTTTGCAGCTAAATTGAGAGGGAATAGGGAAGCCAGATAAAGGATGTCAAATGATGTCAGCCTGCTAATCAAATTGTCTTAGCATTTCAGTGATCCCTGGTTCCACTACCACACTGACCTATGAAACAGATCTCAAAAATGGGAAAATCATTTTCTTCACATCTCATGCCGATATCAATACTGGCACCTATTCTACTTTGCCTACTCAGTTATGTATGTGTAACTATGTGCATCACTTAACTAATATATGCATAACTAAGTAATGTCTCCTGCACTGACCCCCCTCAACAAATTGGGGGGGTGAGTGAGGCTATGACAAGGAATTGCAACAGGGGTCCTGCACCTGATTGTTGCAGCCTTATTTAATGGTAGGAGGGGAAGTGGAAATGCCATCCCCTTGTGTCCCAACCACCAGCTAATTAAGCCTCCACTTCTTGGTGTGGCTGGTGCATAGTAAAGTTGGTTTCGGAGGACATTTATGATTGTGGTAATAGTGCCAAAATCATGACTATGTAGTGTTAGTAAGCACAGTGTGGTTAGGGATCTATACCTCTAGGTACAAATCTGTAACTGCAATACATAATTCCAGCCATTGTCTTTACTGTCTTGCTGGTTTGATGTGGGATACTATTTATTAAATACTGCTGTCACAGAGGCTTTGTTTTATCAAATACTTGTAACTTGTTGTTTATGTTTTGAAATGTTTAAAATATCCCATTAGCTACAAGGTTTCACCTGCCTCTGGTTCCTATTTAGTAGCTGATTAATAAGTTGTATGACATATACTTCAAAAGAACAATGTCTTAAATAAATATGTATGATTCATTCACATTTCAAAGGTAAGAACCAAAAATTCAGAGAGTATTTTAAAACAGATGAATACAGAGTTAATGTTGACTCCTATCCAGCTGGATTTGTAACAGTAGGAAAAGAAGAGCCATAAATCTAAAAAAGACAAAAAATTGGAAGAGATATTATAAATGGAAAATAAATAATCCACAGTGAATTCCCTTGAGTTTCTAGAAGAAAATCTTCTAAACATTTGCAATCTAATCCCATGTTTACATGCAAGTAAATCCATTGGGATATCTAGTGATAGACTTAATTTCTGTGAAGCAGGTTTAGGATCTCATTCTTGTTAAAACAAAAAAAAGAGGTAATTCAGATCTACCCAATTTTAAGAGAAACACGGGAATCTGAACTTCATCAAACGTAAGGCATACTTGATATGTAGGATATCTGAGGCACAAAAATATCTCTCCAAAGTGGACCATAATCTGCACTGTTACCTCTGTCATTGTGGGTCATTTATATTTGAAAGAATGGGCTTCCCCATACAATTTTTACTTCTAAAACATCTCCAGTTTTTCAGTACAGATGATGCCCTACTTATCTCTTTTTTCCTCAAAAAATTAGGGGTATATGGTGGGATTGGGTGTGTAGGGGGGTGGCTGCAGTATCTCCAAGCTATTTCGCAGAGTTCACCAGCCTTTTCACATGGCTGAACTCAACATGTATCCCAATTTGATCAAATGCATATCTTCCACAATAAAGCAGGACAACTGTCCTCCCCCCATACTTTGACTATTTTTGTTTTATTTGATTTGGAATAAAGCTATGCACAGGAATGCCCTTTGTTGTTCTGGATACTGATTTCAGTGTAATATTTTTTTCATTGCCTCTACTATGGCAGCATATGTGTGTGTGTGTGCATGTGTAAATCCAACTGACAGTCCCAACTTGAGTACACCAGTTAAATCAATGAGTCTGCACTCAAGTAAATTATATTGCTTTAATATATCTACTCTTGGTACTAATGCCTGGATTCAGGTCTCAATTATCTGATCTACTTATGATCCCAACTGACTGGTCATGAAACTCTGTTGTTCTGTTCTACTTCTACACTCTACTTCTACACAGAGCCAAACAGCAGGATTCAATGACCAAATAATTAGGACAATGTCTGACAGTCATTATTCCTTAGGAAGACAAAGCTGCTGGGAGTCTAAAGAAATTATACTAAGTTGGTATTGTGAAATGCCATAAAGCTATTATTGAAACACCTTTACAGAAGCACAATGGAAGTGCTTTGCAAGCCTTAGCATAATTTTTTGGAATCAAAAATACATTTTTGCCACCATAAAAGATCAGTGAGATAGCTAGACAGAGTGGAAGACTGACTGACTGATCAAACTTGCATGTTTGTATATTGTACATATTTTTCACTAAAATGTTTGCAATTTAGTGTTTCTTGAACTGTGTGCCAAATATGGGAATATTTCATGTACAAAAATTGGCTTGACTACATGTCCTGGAAAAGGAACCGATAGCAGAAGGAAGGGCTCACAGGTAGTTGGGTGGAACTAGGATCACCTCCTGAACAGCAGAATCAAATCAAACGGAAATGCCAGGTAGGGAAATGCCAGGACCCTGAAGAGCACATTGTTGAGGTTACTGAGTACAATGTTCTCTCATGGGGAGAGCTGTCATTTCAAGAAGAGGACAAACTGGACCCAATTAATCCTTTAAAAGGCAGGCTGAATCACCAGGCTCCTTGCCTAATGGAAGCTAGCTGTAAGCCTTAAAAGACCCATGGTTCTCTTTGTATTCTCATGGTCTTGTGTGTATCTGAGGGACAGGAGAACTTGTAGGAAAGTCAGAGATCAATGGAAGGGTTATGCCCGTTTAGAAACATGTGTGGAGATACTGTGGTGTCTCCCTGAAGTGGTTAGACTCTGAGTCCATTAGATTCTGTGGAGCCTCCAAACATAGGGATACGACAAAAATGTTCTAGTGACTATATACGGTATATATTTATTTGCATTTGGATTTGTTCCTGAGAAAATGATCTGATCACCTATTATGGAAGATAAATGTATATAAACAAACTTTCTTTTCAAAATGGTAGAATTCAAATACACAGCTGTGTTAGTCTGGATCAGTATACAAAGTGATCTTGCAGCATCTTTGTGACTAACTGAGAGAGACACAGAGAGGGAGAGGGATAGGGAGAGAGAGATGTGATAAACTGATCCTTCATGAGGCTGAGGGGGTTAACTAGCATTGCAATATGTGTAGTGTGTCAAGAAACCATTGTCTCTGTTCAATCCACAGTGGATTAAGACTTATGTCTACGAAAGCTTATGTTATCAGCTTCAAAATCCCTTTGCATTCTTTTCCAAAGATAGCCGGGGGAAATGATGTGTCTATCAACCAGGAATCCGTTTCTTCACTTCCAACTGTGTACCTGCCTCAGGCTGGAAATAAAGAAGTCTGGGGAACTTTTGGGAACTGTTTCCTCCAGGTATGTGGAGTGAATGGCCGTGAAGAAAACAAGAGCAGTATATTTAAATAAAGAACTCGTCATCTGCCAGAATCCTGCTGATACATATGTTCTGAGGAAATATTTTTCACTCTTGCCATCTTGGCTATCAATTCCCTTCTTGGAGATTAGTGGGATGATTCCCTTTTAATATTTTCTCTCAGTTCCTTGGGGGTCCGTGCAAAATGTGAGTTCTGTCTTTTCCCTCTACCATAACTTCAGAGTATACCCAATCTGTTGACACGTCTGTTCTGTGACTGGTGCCATCTGCCACAATCCTTAACGGCTCTTCATGCAGTCCTTTCATGAAGTTTCAAGACTTTGCAGGAAACATAATCCTCTGAAGTTAATTGATATGATACTGTCCCGTGAAAATTATTTATATACAGGGTATTTAAACTCATCCACACTTGATTCAGCCCTGGCATTTAAAACTGTTGTCCTCATGGGGCTGACTATAGCATTTTAACTGGCTCAGGTCAAAATTATGTCCATGTATGTGTATACACAGTATATACAGCTGACCTGTTTCTTGATCTACTGGATTGATTTATTGATTTACTGCATTGCACATGCCCTTCAGTATCATTTACAACTTCCAATGAAGGGATTTAAGGTAAAATATGAATTTGTAGGATTTCAAATTACATGGAGGGATTTGAAAATTATAATTTTCAGTTGTGCTATTGATGTTGCTTTTGCTCCTATATATTTGAATACAAAGTAGCTTAGAGTCCTGTGCAGGAAGGAAAGTGAGATATAAAATGATTGAATAAATAAGTAGCTGATCAGTAAAGTTACATGCCAAATATTTTTAACTCCTTGAGTTTGTCACAAGTTGATCCTGCACACGTGCATACACTGCTCAAATTCTACAATGCATTGTCTTAGATTTTTAAAGATAGAAATATGAAAAAAAAAAATTAGGAACATTTTAAAAAATATTAACAGTTTGAACTGCAAATACATCCAAGCTTTCAAACAATTCCAACCTGATAGCACTTAGGACAACAGTGAGTAACAAATACAACCTACTATGATCCTGCGTGTGATATCAGGAAATAAAATTATTAATAATGTATTGGCTTCTAAGGTCATTTAACTTTAAAAAGTGCTGGAAATGACAGAATCCAATTTCCTCCTCCACCAAAACCTCAGAAGTCTCTCTGGTGTTTGGGAGTTGAATTGAGGAACATAGGATGGGGGTTGTGGGGTTACTGAATAAAGGGGGAATTATTCTAAATTGTTCATGCAATAAATAATCATTTTCGATATTTGCTGGAGTGTTACTGCCCTGGCTAGTCCGAGCTTTGGGGATATTAAAAGATATCCCTTGATATCACAATTCGGCTTCCCTATTCCTCTCCACGTGCTTGTGAGGCCACCGGACAAGCACGTAAACAAGCTCGGCCGGTAACAGCCGTAATATTCAAACTACAATACAGGCAGGCCAGAAATAGCTGACTCGCTGCTTTAAGAGACCTCCAGGCAAGTACTCTAATTAAGTATGCACGCTACTTACAAAAGAGCCTCTGCCCCACGATGGCAGCTTGATGGGTAAACTATGCAATACCCAAGTACTCTGCGTTTGCATACTGGCTACTCTATTGAGAACCGCTACGATAACTCAATCATTCAGATCCTGATCTTTCGGAGGCTTTGTCTCCAACTCCAAATCTATTGTTTTCCCCCAAGTACAGCATAGCCTGCAGTCACAATTCTCCTTATAAAAACCCTTGATTCCGAGACCTTCCTCGGATCGCTCCCGAGTTTCATCCCGCCTTGCTGCCACTTTGCTTGGCGAGCCTCCCCTCAGCTCCACGTGCTGAGCTACATCGCACCCCAGCCTCGCTCTCTATTTTTCTGGGCTTCAGGACAGGTGAAGTATCACCCAAACCAGCAATCCCTCTAAAAATCCCTCTATACCACTCCAACCTTTATTTTCTTTAGTTATCTGGTATGATTGTGTCGCATACACTGTTTTGCTTGTATTTAATAAACATCAGTTATTATTTCAACTTCTGTGTTCTCCTTGACTCGACTCGACCCCGTAGACATAAGATTCAAGATCTCGCTAAGTTACCCTGCCTCTCGTAATGCTAAGCAGTGCTCTGAGCTAATTTTCCCCACCTTTAGTTCAGCACATTTTGGTGTCCCTCCCGGGACCCCCCAGTACACAGGGTAACAGGAGGTACACAATTTCTGAAAAGTTTCTGTAATTCAGTCATTTCGTAGACAAAAGGAGGTCACCTGTAGCACGCCTTCAGTGTTTGGAAGTCATACATCCTGATTGAAAGGGCAGGACATTCAAAACCTTTAAAAACTTGCCTCTGGTTCTCCTCTTCCTCCACCAGCCACTGCCTGACCAGCTAAAGATGGATCACAGCCTGATTTCTCAGCATCACAAACCTTTTCCTGATGCCTGTCCACACCCAAGGAAGGAGATGGGCAAAAGAGAGGAAGTCTGGGGCTCCCATGCCAATCCAACCTTCTTTCCCTCTCCTTTCTCTGACCTGGTTTGGACCCTGGGTGTCTGTTCTTTTCACAATGCTGTAGACCCCTCCTCCCCACATTTTGATATTTGTGGTTTTTCCACTTTTGTGGGAGTCTTTTGCCTCTAGCCGTAGCAAGTACGGAGTGCTAACTGTATTTATTACTTAACTGTTCACTAATCTCTTCCATAACATTCTGTGCTCTTGTCCATCCCACTCTATGAACTTTTCCAGCCCCCTTTATTCCCTCTTGTATATGCGACCCCTTGTTCTCTTGTTTAAATAGAAATAAATGAAACATCATGGGAAAGATGAGTTTTATCAGCTGTTTTGCACTGTGAAATATCAAAAAATCCAAACTGGAAAGGACTGTAATTTACTTGAAACAAAACAGCAACATTTTGTTGTTCCTGCTGCTGTGATAGCTGGAGGCTTATAGTATACTGTGTGTCTGTGTATTTAAGGATGGGGTAGAATTGATTTTGCTATCTGCTTGTGATATATTAGCATGAAGAACATTGTTCTATTATCTGTGTGCAGAGTAAAGATTAAAGGCTAATGTAATGGTACAAGGAAAAGTCAGATGTTTTCCTTCTGTTTAAGCTGCTTTCAAATTACCTGATGAAGGACATTTGAGGATATTTGAACATCTTTAAATAGGACTTGTTGCAATTCTCAGTTTACTGTACACTGCCAGAAGATAATGTGAAAAGGCTGAGAAATAATATCAGCCCTTCTAAAACTGTTGGTGCAGAAATCTGAACAGATTTTGGTGCTCTTGAAACTGCTACTTAAAAGTGTGAAGCTGGTATAATAATTATCACAGCAGATAGGGAAACTGAAACACTGATGTCCAATCCAGCAAGACAGATCTTTAAACAAAAGCAGGCATTCCCTGTGTGAATTTCCTTATTAAATGAGCAACTCTATGGATGGTCTGCCTGCACATCTGGATACACTGTTAGAAACATCTGGGTCCAACTACTTAATAGCCAGATGTAAACATACGTCTCCATTACTTTTTTAGTCATGTAGAACCGAGCAGCTATTCCTATATAAAAACCGAAAAGTGGGATTCTAATGAACAGAAGAGATAACTCAGGATCTCCCTTCCTGAGCCAGCAGGCTGGTTTAGGAGCAGTGTTGAAGTTCCATCAGTTTATTGTGCTGGGGGATTCAAGAGCAATGATGAGTCTGATCTGTTCAGAGCGACTCAGGATTTCATGTTAGCTATAACAATTGTGAGTCTGTCCCATATGCTGGATGGGATGATGGTGTTCTTATTGGTGGAGGAATTCTCTATAGTCCTGTCATCATGGACAGATCACTGCCAGGTAGAGTCTAAATTCAATGCATCTGGAGCTTCTGCAAGGGTTCAGGACCACTGAAGATGGCCCATTGCAGGAGACCAATGAATCTGAATAGTTTTCTGAGGGCTCTTGGGGATTTTGCCATCATATCAGCAGGCTGTTCTGTCAAAGCCATCATTGATATGTGGAATGGGATGTGGATATGTTCACCTTTAAAATGTAATTTCTTGCAGAATGAAGCCAGACCACCCCTCTGATTTTCTAGGGAGCTGGCAGCAAAGAAACAAGTGAGATGGTGACAAGACTGACATTTGTGGAAAACATGGAACAAGTTTGGGCAAATTCTGTTTGAAAGCTTACTCCATGGCAGTGTGGGCAGCAAAAACAATTTTGCTTTTCCATCAGCATTGCGTCTGTGAAGAACTGTCCAGTGAAAACATTTCAGACAGTTAGAGGTTTTTTATAACTTGACCCACAACAAGAAAATTCAGTTCATTCAACAGCCTGTGAACAATTTTCCTGGCATTTTGCAGATTAAATCACCATAATCCACGTTGATTTGAATGCTATAGCTGATATAGGCCCAGAAGATGCAATTTTGGCCTTTGTTTTTCCAGTGATAATGGATACTTTTCCATTTGTAGAGCCCAAGGATATGGACAGTATACTTGGAGAAGTGAAAGCTACCACCTGCATGCATAATTATTGCCCTCCCCAGCTCATTGAAAGGCCAGACATGGTCTGGAAAAGGGAATAATCAGTGATTCTTCACAGTATGGAAAGTCCCAGTGTATCTGACGGAGGCAGTTGTAAGATATGTGCTGAGAAAGACATCGTTGACACACACCTTAATGGATTCTTGCTAGCCAGTCTGAATATCCCATTTCCTTACAAAGAGTGCATAGTGGTATCCCAGTTCCAGGGGTTTCTGGATGAAACAGATTATCTATCCATTTCAGATTTCAGTTCAGTACTTGACTGGAAGCTACAGGCTTGAGATTTCAAGGACAGCTGAAAGATTCCTTTGCAGAGCTCCCTTGCAAACCTCCTTCAGACACAATCCTGGGGTTTGGAGTTTTACAAGGGGTCACAGCCTTCTCTGCCAAAGTGTGCTGGTGCATCATCAAACTACAATCCCCAGGATGCCAGAAGGAGCTATGCAAAGAAAAGCCAGTTTTGACCTGGATTATCTCTCTACTGTAGTATGTGGCCCTGTTTACACAGGCAGGAAAATGGGGGATTAATCTATATTTTCCTGCTTATGTAGAAAGGACCTTCATGTCATTTTCAACCTGGGGAAATCCTGAGGCAAAACTATGACAATTGTCTTGGCCACATTTCTTCAGAGGGAAGTTTGCCTTTGCCTAGGCTTTTGCTAAGGCTGAGAGAGTGTGTCTTGCCCAAGATTATATGTCTTTCCCTTGCTTTTTAAACTCTTTCTTAAAAAAGGATTCGAAAGATTCGAGATTCATGAGATTCATGGATTCCCAGAACCTTCCAGGGATTCAGATCCGGATTCTGAAAATTCTAGATTCATCCCATCCTTATCTAGCTCTACTTCTCCTTTCCACCAAACTACCATGAAGGTATTTTGGTTCCAAACCAGTGCCTGGCATCAGTAATGGATTGGATGAGGATGAATAAATTCAAGTTTAATCTAGATAAGACAGAGGTGCTCCTAGTCAGTCAAAAAGCTGGTCAGTGTACAGGGATTCAGCCTGTGTTGGATGAGGCTACATTTTGACTAAAGACACAGGTTTGCCATTTGCGGTGCTCCTGGATTCAACCTTGAGTCTGAAGGGTGAGGTTTTTGTGGTGGCCATGATTACTTTTGCTCAGTTAAAGTAAATTTGCCAAGTATGTCCACTGTTGGAGATGTTAGATCTGGCCATGGTGATGTGTGCCTTAGTTACATTTCCCATTGATTATAATGCATTTGGTATTATACGTAAACTGTGGTTATTAATTGAGAAAAACTTCTGGGGAGCACTGTCATTACTAAGGCATGTAGGTATGCAAAAAAGAACTTGGGGAAATACATGGGGCCCATGGGCTATTATTCCCCCCCATATATATAGTTTTAATAGAGAGTTAGCAAAAGTTTCACAGTGACAAAGCAATTATAAACATTAAATAAATATTGCTATGAAGCAGTCAAAACCATCAGACCACTATGGCCAATTGTGAGCCAAAATAAAATTCCTTCCTAAGTGACAGCTAAATCTGTACTCATAGCAAGCACAACTCTAGCAATAAGGTTTTAAGGCAGTCAAAAATAGCAAAAGGGCTGGTTAGGCTTAGGTAGGTTGGGAATATAATGAGAAAGCCAAGAGGACTTTTCTGTAATCAAGTTACTGATATACCAGAAGAGATAAGTTCCCCCCTCTGATCTGCCTGACCCAAGCACTCAGTGCTTCCTTCCTGGTAGACCAAAAGGGAAGCACTTACACTGGGTCACACTGTGCAGGCAGCTGCATATTGCTACTGCAGTGGAAGAATAGTTGGTCTTTTCCACTCTACCCTCAGCCCTGGCACAGGCACAAGAAAGGTCTCTTATAGGGAGCAGGAGCCTGAGTATGCTGGATAATTTTAGATTTCATTCATGGCTCTTGTACTTCAGACATATCATGGTCAATGATGTGACTCATTGGAAAAGACAATAATATAGGCAGTAGGAAAAGATGAAGACCACACTACAGGTGGATTGATTTAATCAAGGAAGCCATAACCCTGAGTTTGCAAGATCTGAGCAGGGCAGCTGATAACCTTGAAGGTCTTTCATTTACAGGGTCACCATAAGATGAAGTTGACTTCATGGCAAGTAACATCAACAAATAAGTGATTTTCCAGTTTCTCATATTGACAGAAGAAAAATGAGATGATATGTTATTCATAATGCTGTGGTTCCTCATACTAAACAAATTATGCTAATTGATGTAAATCGTTGTCCTAAACAATATAATCAAACTTGTTACCCACTTGTGAATCCACTTGTGCTTGCCCCACCTGGTCTCTACATACACTTATTGATCCGAATACAAGTGATACACACAGAATATGTGTAAATAAGATCATAATGCCAGACAAATCATCAGGGCATACAGCCACCAATATGCCTTGTGGGCCTCTGAAGAACAAAGAATGGTGACCACAATCCGATAAGGTTTAGGTTTTGTCTGAGTCAGTGCTTCTAAAGATGTAATTTCTTCTCTTGCAAATTATTCATAGATCTGTACTTCTGGATGCTGCCCTTCTTCAGAACTTTTAACTAAGTATTATTCTAACCTCTTAGATTATGATCAATTGAAACTGACCACAAATACTGTTTTTATGTGGTTTTTTTTTAATAGGGGCAGGAGTCCTTATAGGCCATGGTTTCCTCTAACAAGGAGATTACAATGTTGCAAAGACTGCAGACATATGATTTCATTCCTTACATCAATGAAATGAAAACGACTCTATTTACATTCCTAAACACTTTACAGGGACTAGGGCCCAAGAAACACAGTGGAAATTACTTGTGCTAGACGTATCCAAAGCTTGGATAAGCTTTTTTTTGGAGGGAGGAGTATGGCCATTTCCATACTGGGCTTCTGTAACAGTGCAGAACGACCTCTCACGGAGGTCTTCTACACTGTAGAGTGGACTGGCGTGGACTACTTTTTGTAGTTCCACACCAGAATCCACTCAGGAGCAGCCGGAACTAGCCGCGCTGCATGTTTTTTAAAAACCTCTTTTTCGAGGTTTTTAAAAAGCACGGAGCATGCAGCCCCGCGCCGCTCCGTTGCCCGGCTCCAACGCGGATTTGCAGGCGTGCGCAAATGCGTGCCTGCAGATCTGCCGGGGGCGGGCTTCCAGCTGGCGAGCTTCTCCGGTTGGTGGAGAGCGTCCACCAACCGGAAGCCGCCATTTGGGACGCCGGAGGACTGCGGAGCAGCAAGCTCGTGCTGCTCCGTGTTGCGACAGACTTACCCGGCTGCCGGTAAGCTCCGTTTTTGGGCGTTTTTGCCCGTCCCCCCCCCCACATGTGGAAAAGGCCTTAGTTGCTGTTCAAAAATATAGCTTTGAACATATTTACATTTGTACTGGTAATTTGCCCATTTTGTTGTTTTTTTAAAAATTGTAATTCTTTCTCTCTCCCCCCTCCCCCCAGACAAACACATACAAATACACATCTTTGAGATTTGTGTGTGTGTGTGTGTGTGTGTGTGTGTGTGTGTTCAATAGAGTTCACTTACCAGAATGAAGAGGCAACTAGTGGCAAGCCATATATGGTCAGGGATAGTAGAAAATACTGACAAAATCAGGCAACCAAACACAAGGAGAAAACTGAAAAACAAAAAATTATAAAAAATTGTGAGGACATGGAGGGAAAAGCATAACTTGAAATATAAGTAACTGCAACCAATATGCATTGACTCCATTCCCAGTTAAATATGATGTTAATGCTACAATAAGTAAAGAATTTTATTTATTCAGATTTAATCTAGCATAATTCATTCAGACATATGATTGCATAGGAAAAAAAAAACAATGGTGACCATAACATCTTGAAAAATCTGCAGGTGAAATTCATATCATTAAAAATCTATGTGATTCTTGTTGTTCAGTGAGAAGTACATTATACATTTTGGTTTCAGCAATCACACAGAGAATGTTATAGCTAGGTACATTTGACACTCCTGTTTTCTTTTACTCTTGAGTAGTTCAAGCTGCTCAAACAACATATGGCAATAAGAACACTGTACAAATGGGTAGCATGTGCCTTTGAGAAAACAAAATAACAGAGAAACAAATTTAGAACACTGAAAGTTATACTTGATAGGTTAAAAAGAAGAGACAAAAAACCCAGAAAGCATTATTAAGAAAATCATTTTAATAAATTTCAAAGGATTTTTTTTAAAAAAATTGGTAATGAGATTATGAAAAACTACTTCACCATGAATTGTGGTCTGAATTACAAAACAGAAAATAACACTTTTTGAACTGACAGTTTTACGTTGCTGTACTGTTTTCACAGAGACAAGTAACTTGGCCAAGAAGCTGAGAACAGGGCAGAGGTCAGTTATGAACACCAGATGCCAAATCACATATTACAATCCAACACCCAGAAAGAAAACGTAGCAAATATCCACACTGCAGAAGGCAAAGTGGTGATGCTTAGAGAAAGAAACATGCCACACTTGTACAAAACACATGCAAAACTCTCCCAATGGAAAAACGAGCCAAAGAACCAGCTAACACACATGCATGCACCCTCTTCCTGAAACGGGCAGTGCACAGTACACACCTTGCAAGTAACACTACCCACACTCTCTACCATATCCTGCCCCCATTATAACTTTTTTCTTTTCTTTTTCTGGAGACTGGGCATACTTCTAGGTGGCCAGCAGCCACACTTTTTACTTTCTACCACTGTAGGGTGGCCTTTCACTTCTCAACATGGCAACCTTTATGCTACTGTTCTTTTATTTAAAAATTTAGAGAAATGAAAATAATCAGGGAGGACAGGAAGTGGGTTTGTCCCAGGAGAGGTGTCCACAGGTACTACACTGGAGATTCCAGGCTTAAAAAGGATAGTTGCTAAAAACTAGGTAATACTTCTGTTAAAAATTGGTCTCATCTCTCACCATTAGTACTAATTTTTTTTATTTCCCCTCTCCTTTCCCCATTTTAATATGTAGCTTTTAAAATACACATATTTTTTACTTTATAGTTTAAGATTTGTTTGTTTCAAGCACTGTTTTGAAAGTTGTAATATGTGTTCAGTTTTTAAAAAGCGATTTCAATTAACTGTTTGCATATATCACAGAATTATGGTTGCCGAATAAGCCAAAATACGGGGGGGGGGGGGTTGAAAAAGCTCTCTGCTGTGCCGTGTAAAAGCACAAAACTAAGGCAATCTATTGTGTCAATATGTGCACATAAGAGCCTTGATAGACAAAACAGCTTAGAATAGATACATTGAGTACTGGGCCAAAGTCTTGCCTGAAGAACTATATGAAATGTATTACTGCTATTGTAAGGATAAGCACAAAAACACCTAGTGAGTTGTAAAGCACTACGTAGTGTTACCAGAGTTTTAAAACAGCAGTAAGGGACAGTTCCAGTGCATGACAAGCAAGTGTCACAACGGTGAGATTCGTTACCCAGCATAGACCCCAAATTAGCAAAGCAACATGAGCAAGGAGTTAAAACAAGGTTTATTTCTGCAGCAGAAACAGGTCATCACCTTGTGGAGGTTCAAAGTGAGACAAAACACATTTCCCTGAGCCCACCTTCTATACACTAAACAGGTGGGGTTCCTCATCTTCAGAAAACAATTAACACTTAGCACATCCTCTCTGTCTGGCATCTATCAACATTAAACTGTCTCAATCGACATTAAATTGTCCCAGTCTGTTTATCACTATCAGATAGCATGTGATAATTCAACAAGAACTCAGGTATTTGATTTCTTCAGAGAGTCTGTCATCTTAAACAAGGAATGTAATTAACAGTTGAAGATCAAGGAGGAAGCTCCTGTTTCTCAGCTACATGATTAAAACACAGGATGGAGGCGAGATTCATAATCTAGCTTACGTGACCCTCTCACCCCTAGCTAGGAACAGACATCTCAAGACGTTTTGAGTCCAAATCGGAAAAGGGGAATTTCTACTTTTGACAGTGAAGGTTTTATTATTATTTTTATCACACAGGATTGACAATTAGGAAGCAACTATTGACAAGTTTGTGTTTTACTGAATTACCAAATGAAAGTATTGACTTCAATTAACTTACCCATGTGTTTATCTGCAAAATTAACCTATTGTCCTCCTTCATAAATTATGCGATGCTCGCATTTCTGTTTTCATGGGGGGCTCACACCTCCAAATATAGCATTTTGTTCAGCCTATATATAGTATTTTGTTGTAACAGTACATATTGATATATAAAAGGAAAAGCTTTCCAACCCTCAAATAATGGACATCCTTTATAATAAGGGACACCTGTCAATCCTGTAAAGGACAAGCTCTCTGCCCCTGAAATAACGGGCATCCCTGATAATAAGAAACAGCTGGTAATCCTACTGCAGGATAGGAGGGTTTCAGTTATTTGAGTATAAGTTTCTAAATTCAAAATACTTGCTTCAGTTCTGCTTAAAGATGAAAACATACAAAGACCTTCAACAGGTGTCTTATTACTCAATTATTAGCTGCAAGTTTTGCAATTAACAAAGGAGCATGTGTGTGTCAAAAACAGGCTTCCACTCTGGGAGAAAGATGGCACATATATGAAATAATAGTAGTAGCAGTAGTAGTAGTAGTAACAATAACAACAACAACAACAATAATAATATGCATTGGAGTAAAGGCTGACAGTGTGTTGGAAAACAAATGTCTTGGAGTGAAGTAAAAGTGTGTTAGACGTATAACCATGCTCACATATGCATCTGTAGCAAACTGAAGAGAAAGCAGTGGGAATATGCTTGTCGATCTACTCTTGTTCCACCTCCACTCAAATTCAGTCAAATCCATGCATCGAAAAACATAGGTGCACAGGGAAAGCCAGTTGTACCTCTACAGGCTCATTTCAAAGGCTCAGGTAAACATAGGAAATGTAGAACAAGCTAATATGTTACCTACGTTGCTCCAATAACTATGTTAATATACACATTTTTGCCCTTTCTGCAGGTTACCAGATCCCTGAGGCGTCCTGCAGGGATCCCCATAGAGCCTGTCCCAGGAAGGGAGTACAACAGGAGTGCTCCCCTCTGCACTGGCTGCCAGCGGGAATGGAGGAGGGGCGATGGGCATGCCTCTTCCTTCCGCAGCGCAACCGCGCACTGTCCCTGGCTGTGCTGGGGCAGGAAGTGCAGCCATCATGCTTCCTGACCCTCCACAGCTCAGGTGAGTGCGGGAGGGCTGCAGGAGGGCTTTTGTGGTGCAATTGCACCACATGGGGGCAGGAGAATGATGGGACACAGACAATGTTGTGCATACGTGTCATCCAGGTCCTGTCCTTCTCCTTTCCCCAATGTGGGATGACAACATCCTGAGGAAAGGGCCTTCATAAAACCTAATTACATCTAGTTTAATTAAAGTCCAACCACTAGAAAGTTTCTCTCACACATTTTACCACTGGGATTTAAGAAGTGCATGCAAGAGCTTGTAAACTGCAGTTTGTTCACATCGCCATAGGTATAGGGGTCAGTAAACCAATCAGGATGGCTTAAAAAAAAAGCACACTGTACTATGTAAGGAAGTGATCATGCACACATTTCCCCCACAGTAATGACATTATTTCTTCATAGACCAATATTGTGTATGAATAAATCCAAATTTAAATATGGAAAACAGGAAGATATATTGGTAATGTCACATTCAGTGGTCTGGAGCTAATGCATACATTTTTCCTATATGTCATTAAATAATATGTACATCATTTCCACTGATATGGGAAATAGCAGACTACACAAATAGGCCAAGGGCCTGCTGCAAATGCATAGAACCTAATAAAGCTCTTGCGAATCGTTGTGTTAATGCGTCATGGTAAAATTTTTTCAGTGGGACATGCATGAGCTACAATGATCCATGCTTCCCCCCTCTTTCTTCTTCTTGTACAGCTGAAAAGAGCTTGGAAACGTCTTCCACTTTTATTTAACTGAAGATGACTGTATAGCTTAGGCAGAGAATGGTGATTAACTCTAACGATGATGATTTCTAACAAGCCACTCTGACGTTAGCTTCAGTTAATTTAACTAGTTTGTTTAGCTAGATGACATGACAGATCCTGCTAAATGAAAACTTTAAAAGCTTCCAAACCCCTCCCACACTTGCATGAAGAAAATGTAAGCTACAGTTTTGCGTGACATCGAAACAGCCAAAGTTGTTAATTGAATCAGGTACAAAGAAATAATAATAGTAATGATAATAATAATAATTCAATTCCTTCAACATTTTTCCTTTCACAGTTTCAAGTTTATCTCTGCAACCCATGAAAGAGAGAGAGAGAAACAGCAGGCACAATCCAGCCAATGTAAAGTGTTTTTATATCCTACTGATGTCAATGAGATGATTTCGGCATGTGCTTAGCTTTACTAGTACCAGCTTAGTTTTGCAAGAAATAAATCCTCTTGAGATTGCCTGTTTTCTTTGTAGTATTTCTTCAAAGCCAAAATTAAAGAAAATAACTCAGAAGCAAATAAACATACTAAAGGTTATTACATTCACAGCTGGCCTGGGACATTTTTAAAAGCCTTAAACTGACTGTCACCGTTTAAGTCACCCGCTCAAGTTAATCAGGAAATATAGGGAAATCTTCAGAGCACCACTGCCATAGAATGTCAGCATGCTGCAGAAAATGTGGGGGTCTACTCAAGGGCTTATACTCAATTTGGGGAGGGTACTAGCCAAGCTCAGCTGGATCTCTGTGCTTAGATTGAGAATGGGACCTGTAACAACCAGCAGGCACTCCTGCAGATATATATTCCAGAAAGCATTTGTAATCTTAATCGCTGAGGAACACCTGCCAGTTCCTTAAAGTTCCCAAACACAGTCCAAAAATCAGTGACTGCATAAAGCCCTTTGGTTAGGGATGGTATGGGGAATGTGTGGCTCTTCCAGGTTTTCTTGGACTGCAACTCCTACAATTCCCCCTCTAGCAATGCTGGCTAGGGCCGACTGAAACTGTACTCCAATAACTTTTGGAAGGCTGCAAATCATCCACCTCTCATTTAAAGGAAAAATGTGTTTCTGTGACAGTCATTAGCATGCCTACTTGATTACTGCAGAAATACCTAAAATGTTAAAATATCAGTTAGATGAAATTTAGGATCTTACTATGCCATCTTTTCCTTTAAAAAGAATATTTTCAAAGACAGTGTTCTGCTGACATTGTGGAAAAAAAATAGTTTTGATAATGCAAGCCATGTGGATTAAATTTTCCATCATTTATAGTTTCAGTGTGACTTGTTTATGAAAGTAAAATGAGATATGACAAAGGCTATTATAATTTGTTTTAAATGTTTTGACAAAACCTTATAGAGCATAAGCGTTCCTCCATAGAAGGCGGCTTGTAAATTTATACTGTAAACATTAATATGAAGTGACTAACTATTTAGCCTTTCCCATGGATGAAACACCATGACCTTAGGAGCTGAGATCTCATGAATGTACAAAGTGGCCACATACAGAAGGTTTAATATGATAGCTTTCTTTAAACATTTGTAGAACAGATTTCCCCCCACCGTCTGAAAACAAAATTGTGATCATTCTGTCTTTTATTAATAAAGCTTTATGGGTGGGTTGGTGGAGGCTGAATGGATAAGCTTCCATGAACAGTAAGCTGGTCTGTTAGTAATAATGTTTTCGCTCAAAAGTTACTTTTGCATACATTTGTTTTCATTTTGTTTATCTGAGAAATGAACTCAAGTAAATGGATCATTATGGACCAGAACCATTGCCTGTTAGTAAGGTAAAAATACCCCCCTCAACTGGTTCCTTCAACTGGAAAACTACCCCCCCCACACACACACAACTGGTTCCCTTTGCCCTCAAATGCACATTCCCCCACGCTGTTCTCAGCCTCAGTTAACACCACTAAAGAGGTGTTCAGGAGAGGCAGTAGAAGCTTAAAAATGAAATCCATTAGATGGGAAATTAAAAGTCCTGTAATTGTGCATGGAAGATCTAATCCAGACTGGAACTTTGTACACTTACATGAAAATAAGGAAGTGATTCTAAAATACACACTGCATCATTAGTGTGACACGCAGTGTAGCCATCATGTGAAAAACTGCAGTATTACTTAAGTGCAACCCAAGGAAGTTTGGACTTTAAGCGGCAGTCAAAGACACACACACACACATACACCCCCAAGCTCTGCTGCTGCCATCTCCTTCATGATTCGGTAACTCTAATTTCAAAAACTGTTTTTCGTATTACATGATAGGATATTTCTGTTTAATGATAAAACTACACAACATCACTAGTTATATCCTGAAGTATTACTCTTTGGATCCCTGTCAAAATGGTAAACGCGGGACATGAAGCCTAAAACAGGATAATTTCCATGAAAGGAAAAAGAGTCAGATTAGCCGTCTTTTCCAGAGGAGCACCTGTGTCATCCTATGGTAGCAAACAAACAAACAAACAAAACCAGTAGTCTTGTTGACAGTCCCAAAATATCAAACATCAAGCTACCATCAAAAGATAAAGACCACCACAAAGATAAAAATTATAAGAAAAAGAATACAGGAACTATACCTTTCAACAAACCTCTACAAGTCCCCCTGTCTATCCAGGCAACACTATTCTAATCAATATTAGTAACAATGTCAAAGTTTATTTGCCTGCCTGTCTTCAGTGTGATAGTGTACTACTACTACTACTACTACTACTATTGCTGCTACTATTATCTATTGGAAATGTGCCTCTGTATTTTGAATAGAATGAACAGGTCGCCAGACAAAAGAATCAAAGGCCACAAGACTGATGTCAAAAAGGGACATTTTCAGAAACTAGGGGAAGAACATGTTCATCTTGAAGGATGCTCTGTTAACGGACTGTTGGGGTGGTGAGAGCACTCTGTAGGAAATTGGTGGGAAACTGAAGCATGGGAACAATTCAGCAGTGGCAGGAAGTCGGGGGCATGAATGAGAGTCAGGGCACCACCAAGCCCTTGGCCACAGACTATGCATCCCTGATACAGAGAAAGCAATGAAGTGTGAAGAATGAGACTGTTCCAATTGGAGAAGACCCTGTGAACTGCTGGAAATCTAAAGCTATGAAGCCTCAACTGAAAATGGAGTTTAGGTGGGAGAAGGGCAACAATAAGCATGCTTGGATAATCACAGAGTTTGTCCTTACATTCCGCAGTAAGCATTAAAGGCAGAGAATGCAGTATATATCAGATTTCTGATAATTTTGGCAAATGATGTCTACAATGATTTATTAAATGTAAATGCTAGATTTCTTTAAATCATATTCAAGGAAAGGGCATGGAATGGAGAGACATAATTTCTGAATAGAACTACTACACATTGCATTTTGTAAAAGACTACAGATACATGCAATCTTGTAAAAAATCTTTAAAGGTTAATCAAAAATTTAAAATACTTCCTTCACAATTCAGTTGTTTTTAGAGAGTCTCCTACCCAATATCTGTAAATATTTTTAATATAATTTTTCTATAATTTATATAATTCAGAACACTGCTGTCTCCAATTTAATTTTATTGTTGTTGGGAAAACTATGATCAGTGTTAGGATCCAGACTAGAGCCCAGATCTTCCTAGCTTAGATGACTTCTGGACCAAAGAAAGAATAATTAACATGCAAAGTCTAGTGTCTCAGGAAACTGAGATACCATCCATTACCTCACAACCTCTTCCGGGTCCAAAAATGGGACACCTTCATCTTTTAGAGCCCTCTCCAGTATGTGGATGTTTGTGGACCATCAAACAGGCCAGGGAGATTCAACAATGAGAAGAGCAGCATAAGGTACTACTCTTTGAAGTAGGGATAGGTAAAATGTGGCCCTGAGGTTGCATTCATTCCCAAGGCCCATTTTCCCAGTGCTTAACCCATCCAGATATCCCCAGACTGCCCTTTTTTGGACTCTAGGCATGGCAACTTAACTTTTTAAATAGAATGAAGGCCCTTCCTCCTACATTATTTAACATTTAAAAATACAAATTATTCAAAACAAGAAGTCAAATTCTGGCTACTTCTTGTTTTGTTTTGTATTTTGGAGGGCATTTTGGTAGTCTGTGTGGCCTCCAGAGGGTAACAGTAATCTAAAAGTTTATTGTAATCCATTATTTGAGACTGTTATGGTCTTTCTTGAGGGAAATACAAAATACCTATGATGCCACTTGAGCCATTTCCACACTACACTGTTATAGTGCTATTATTCCACTTTCAATCTCCTGTGGAATTTTGGGCTTTGTAGTTTCCTGAGGCCAAAGAGCTCTCTGGCTGGGAATCCTAAAGGACCCTCCCTAAACTGCAAACCCCAGGATTCCATAGGATGTTGAAAGTGGAAAAATAGCGCTATAAAAGTGTAGGGCAGAAATGGCCTTGGGGAGAAGGGCTGCATACAAAAGAAAGAAGAGACGAGAAGAGAAGAGGGAGAGAGGGCATTAAGGTTTTGGTGAGTTATAAAAAGTATGAACAAACCCTTCGGTTACATGCAGTGGATTATTAGGAAAGTTAATACTTCCTATTAGAATTCAACCAATACATATCTTCCAACATTTCACAGATTAAAACCAGGACACATGTAGCCAAGCAACATCAGAGTGTTGTCACAATGGCAAAAGTTATTAATTAGAAAGAACGGACAAGCTAAGAGAGGCTGTTGCAGTTTATTTTTGTCTGAGTCTACTGGGAAAGCATGATTCCTCCCCCTCCTCTCCTTTCAGCTGAGTTGACTGAGTACAAACTACATGTACAATTTTAACTCAGTTGGCAGCAACTGAAGTAAGCTGAGGACAAAGGCCATTTCTGCACTAGACTGTTACAGTGCTGTTATTCCACTTTCAACATCCTATGGAATCCTGGGGCCTTTGAGGCCCCTCTCTAAACTGCAAACCCCAGAATTCCATAGGATGTGGAAAGTAGAATAATAGCACCATAACAGTCTAGTGTGGAAATGGCCAAAGAGGGGAAGTGGGAGAATGAGAGAGAAACGAGCTGAAAAGGGGGAACAATAGAGGATTAACTGGGACTGTCTGTGCCAAATTGGGACATTTGGAGAGCATGGCTATGCCAAAGACATGGATGTCAACCAGAACTTTTAAAATGCTATATTCATTTTACGTATGTGCGAATGTGAAAAAATTCTCACTAAACAGCCATACTGATCTAAAATTACAAATGTCAAACAGTAGCAGACTATCAAGAAGATCACATTCTTCTGCAATAACATTCTAATTTGCTATCTTCTCCCGGCTCCTAGGGACTGTGCATCAGAAATCCTTGCAAGGAAAGTGAAACAAGCTGAATCCCAAGAGAAGTCATTTTATTGCTACTAATGGAGCTTAAATATTACTGTTCTTTGTCTTAGTCCCCACATAGCCAAGAAGGGGAGTGGCCTCTGCCTGCATTGAGGTTCCTCCAAACTAAGGCCCTTTTTGCACCCTACCTTTTCCCGGTGCTGGGCTGCACGGCTCGCGCAGGAAGTCTTGGGAGGAATGCTGTCGTGTCCCTCCTGCTTCAGCTCTGCAGCTGCTTCTGGTCGCGCGAGTGCCTCGCCTCTTCCGTTCTCAGTGCAGCCTGGGACCTCCTAGGCTGCACTGAGGAGAGGATGCACGACTGGCCTGGCTCCCGAGGCTTCACACACAAGGCAACTGCGCGGGGCCCTGGAGCGATGTGTGACTGTGCAGCATTTTCGGCTTTGAGCCGAAAATGAAAAAATGCGTGCGCGGTCCACGTCAGGCCCTTGAGTGTTGTGCAAATGTGAGTGCATTGTACGGACCGCTCCTCACATTTACGCGACGCTCAAGGGGCCCTTTTGCTTCAGAAATGCCGTGCGAAAAGGGCCTAACTGAACTACAACAGAAACAGCATCTGATACAAAATATAAGCCTGTGACTCTTAGGTTGTCACTTTTCTTCTCCTGTTTGATTTTTATTTAAAACACTGAACTCTTAAAACTCACATGATGTATTTTGCACATTTCCGGTGGCCTTTGGTGGATTTTGAATTTTGTTATATATTTTGCTGCATGGCCAACACGGTTTTCCTGAATATGCTTCCTGGGTTCTAATCACTCACTACATCCAATTTGTTAATGTGTCAATGGCTTCTTCTGTCAAAAGATACTGAAGGGGTCACAGATGGGAAAGACTGTTGGTACACAGAGCAGAGGAAGAACCCTGCCAGTAACCAAAAACTGCAGTCACTGCAATTATAATGTGACCTTGACAAAAGCTTTGGTTATTGAAATGTGCGCTAGTCTTGTGCGCTTGGTGATTGGAGCACGGTTTTTAAGTCTTCAGATTAGGCAGTGTCAGCATGCTGTTAGCCTTTATAAGGCCAACATACAAACTACAGCTAAAG
The DNA here is from genome assembly GCA_030412105.1 of Cyclura pinguis. Taxonomy (NCBI): domain Eukaryota; kingdom Metazoa; phylum Chordata; class Lepidosauria; order Squamata; family Iguanidae; genus Cyclura; species Cyclura pinguis. The sequence goes on from CM059599.1 coordinate 130,959,698, forward strand.
GATGAACAGATGTTGGGTGAGGCTAGAAACTGCAGAATGCAGGAGTAGACTTTGGTGTTGTTTCTCCTTTCAGCATCCATAACAGTGCTTGGCTATGTTCCTTAAAAAATCAAAACAAAACAAAAAACCAAACTACCACTCTCAGGCCCTTTCCGCATGTGGGGGGGGGGACGGGCAAAAACACCCTAAAATGGAGCTTACCTGAAGCCGGGTGAGTCCATCGCCACGCTGAGCAGCGTGAGCTCGCTGCTCCGCAGTCCTCCAGTGTCCCAAATGGCAGCTTCCGGTTGGTGGAGGCTCTCCACCAACCGGAGAAGCTCGCCAGCCGGAAGCCCGCCCCCGGCAGATCTGCAGGCATGCACTTGCGTGCGCCTGCAAATCCGCGTCGGAGCTGGGCGACAGAACAGCACGGGCCTGCGCGCTCCGTGCTTTTTAAAAACCTCGAAAAAGAGCTTTTTAAAAAACACGCAGCGCGGCTAGTTCTGGCTGCTCCTGAGTGGATTCTGGTGTGGAACTATGAAAAGTAGTCCACGCCAGTCCACTCTACGGTGCAGAAGACCTCCGTGAGAGGTCGCTCTGCACCATTACAGAAGCCCGGTGTGGAAATGGCCTCAGAAGCCTCCAGTCAGCATAGCCATGTTGGCCAGCAGATTTGTGGAATTATACAAAAACGGTGCTTGTTCAAGCTCTGAGGTAGCTACCGAGTCTGGAGTATTCCTCTTCCTATTATCCTGAATAAATTGCCATTAGCTGTCAACTATATTGTCCCCAGATGATGCTTGTTATACATGAGTTGAAGCACCCATGGGATTTTGTGACAGTAGTACTGTAGGTCTTAGAGAGCTGTTTCAGAAAAAAAAAATTACCCGAAGCCTATGGGCCCTTGGGAATATATGTGCTCAAAGAGGAGAAAGATCTTCAGAAAATATTAGACAAGGAATTAAAACTGAGAGGGGACACAGTTTTCTGGCCTGTAACTGGATGATCAGCCTAGGGGCTGATTTAGGTACTTTCTGAACAGGCCTGAAGTTAGTAAACGCCTTGAACCAAGCAATGTCCTGATTAGGTTTTCGAAACTGGAGCCAAACATACTTTTGAATAACTGGATATGTTGGCTAAAACAGAAAAATGTGAAAGAACAAACAAAAGATTAGAAGACAATAGCCTATTACAGTAACCTAAACGGTGAAGTGTGTGTATTTCCTTTTTGTTTTTCATCTCAAATTCTGGCCAAATTTTCATGATGCTACTGGCTTAACTGTCTCTGAAGGTGTGAACCAAGTGTCTTTTCATACTGGAATTCTGAAAACAAAACCAGTTCCCCCCCCATGAATTGAATACAAATCCTAATTTAATATGATTCAGATAAGGGACCCCCAACTCAAGATTCATAGACAAAATCAGAACCCACACTGTATGGGCTTCAGTGCAGGTACTGAGTACAGTTATTTTAAACAAAGCTCTGGAACACTTTTTGTTTAACAATAGAGTAGCCATGAAAAATCATCTTGATTTAGAAATTGCCCTTTGGTATGTTAGGAGACTAACACATTTGGAGCTTCACAACAAGATATAATTTCAGACTTGAACCACCAAAAATGCTCACAATTCCATCACAGACTGTTGTAATCAACATAATGACTACTTAAAAATCCCTTGTAATTTTAAAATAAATGGCTGAATGTGGAGAAAAAAAAGCCTGAGCATCCATAATTCACAATTCTCTTGTTCCATTGAAAGGACAGGATGACATTTCACAAACAGCACAGATTATAGTACTGTTAACAATAACAGAGATTCTTTTTTCAATGAAATCACTATTCTAAGGTTTGGCTGCTCTTTCTTATTCAGCACAACTTTGTTAAGAACATGTCCTGTGGAACTGAATAAGTGAGAAGGACACATGAAACCAGGGAAGCAGTCTTTTCCATTTTGTGAAGAGCTGTTAATAAAATTGTGCCCTCAGAAGTTCAAAATTATTGCTACTCATGGCGAAAACTTTTTCCTCTAGTCAATCCTTTTTATAGAAAAAATCTGAAGTAGTTGTGTACTGCATTTTCAGTATATGTTCTTTTAAGCCCTGTTCAGACAGAAAATACATTTCTTATAGTCTCTCAAGGGATAGATTTTACAGGGTGTCTTCAGTGAGGTCTTCTGATGCTTTCATTTATAAAAATGTCATATTAATACAAAACTTCAGTTTCAGTCAAGTCATGCAATTCAATTAATTATCAGTAACATAGAACTGAATTACAATATTTTTCCCCCCAGCATTTTTACCCTACTCTGCAACCAAAGGGAAAAAATGTGAAGGGGGCTTCCAGGGTAGTTTGGAAAGATCAGTAACAGCAGTAATGCAGTCTTGACCTCAAGTTTACAATCTAAATCATGTACCCTTCTGTGATTGAGGTCCAGTGGAGGGCTTCAAGCCATTTAGGGCTTTGAATATCCTTATCAGCATTGAATTAGACTAGAAGTATACTGGTGGCCAGTACAATTCCTTTGAGACCATGCCATGTGATTTCTATGGCCATTTCCACACTAGACTGTTATAGCGCTATCATTCCACTTTCAACATCCTATGGAATCCTGGGGTTTGCAGTTCAGGGAGGGGCCGGCCAGCCCCTCCCTGAACTGCAAACCCCAGGATACCATAGGATGTTGAAAGTGGAATGATAGCGCTATAACAGTCTAGTGCGGAAATGGCCTATATGTGGTTTCTATATGGTACCTTCATTAGAACTCTTGCTGCTGTGTTTTGCACAAGCTGTAGCTACCACACCATCTTCAAGGGGAAGCCCATGTAGAACACATTACAATAGCCTAACTAGGAAGTTACTATTGCATGGACTACTGTGATTAGGTTATCACTGTCCAGCTGGCAAAGCAGGTGAAGCTGTCCCAAGCACTCTCTGCCATGGAGTCCACCTAGGCCTCCAGTGACAGAAACAGATCTGGAATATTCTGAAGCTATGTGCCTGGTCTCTCGAAGGGAGTTAGAGCCCATTCAGGACAGGTGGTTTACCCACTTACCAGACACAGGAATCACCAGTCCACAGAGTTTCTATCTTGTCAGGATTGCACCTCAGTTTATTGGCCCTTACTGGGCTCACTATAGCAGCCAGTCCCAGCTGACCAATGACAAGAAGAAATAGAGGTGAGTGTCATCAGCATACTGACAGTATACTCAAACTTCTCAACACTCAAAACTTCTAATGACCTCACACAACGATATTGGATAGCACTGAAACAAGATGGAACCCTAGGGTACCCCACAACTTCATGAGACTGAACAGGACCTCCCTTCTACTCTCTGGAACCAACTGTGCAGAAAGGAGTGCAACAACTGTGACATAATTCCTCGTACTCTCGTTTGAGCAGTCTAGCAAGATACCATGATCAATGGTATCAAAAGTCACTGAATGATGCAGGAAGATCAACAGGGTAGCATTCTTCCTATCTTTCACCCAGAGCTGGTTTGCAGTTAGAGTGATTAAGGCCATTTCAGTGCTGTCTCTTGGTGTGAAATCAGACTGAAATGGGTTCGGACAACCTATTTCGTCCAGCAACACCTGAACTTGCCCAACCACTACACGTTAAAACACCTTGCCCCGAAACAGGATATTAACAATGTGCTAGTAGTTTGAAAATGTCCCTAGGCCCAGGGAGGTCCTCTTCTGCGAAAGGGCTCACCACAGCTTCCTTCACAAGGCAGCAGGCAACTCCTTCTACTATAAGAAAACATTCACCCAATCGATCCACCTCTGCTAGATCTTTTCAGCCAAGATGGGCAAGGTTTAAGCTTACATGTGGCAGAACAGACTGGTTCAAGTGTCTTGTCCCCATTATCAGGCTGAATCAAATTAAACTGTTCCAAAGAAAACTGACAAGACAGCACAATGAGGACTTCCCCAGTCTCTGCAGTAACTGTAGCACTAAAGTCTGAATGAATAGAAGTAAATTTTGCCTCAAATTACTTAACAGATTTATTACACTAGGAAAGCAACAGTTCAATTCCTAGTCTCTCTGAGCCGGATCCCAGTAGGTTCCCTACACCTTGTTCTGTTGGGCGGCATGTTGCCAATAAGATGGTCAAACTCACTGCTGCTTAATAGGTAAGATGAAGAGCCCTCACTAATCTTTGATTGTACTTGCTCTGTGACAATAGCTGCTAGCACTTTAGCCATCAATCAACCAGTTCCACTGTCTGGAGATATTCCAGCATAGTGTGAGTGTGAATATGTCTCAGAGCATCCATCTAGCTAGCGGTTCTTTCTGCTTCACCTTCACCACATTTGGGTTTTCAGGATAGGTACCAATGGAGTAGGAAATTTCCAAGGGTCAAGGGACCACACCAGACTCACTTTAACCATTTTCAAACACCTCTCCACCTCACTTTTAGTCTTCTGCATTATTTCCTTGGTCACTGCGTGTTAGTTTATGTGTATTTTGTTATTCTCTTATTTTGTTCCTAATTAAGCAGGGAAGGCTCCGTCTTTTAAATTTGCTTAAAAAAATTTGCTTAGTACAAATCAGGCATTGGAGCAGATCAGTAATTTATTTAATGGTTCTGTTGATAAAAGGAATGAAAAATGGCTACATTCTGGGCCTTTTTAAAATATTTATCAGCTAGAAAAGCAGCAACATGGGTGTAGTTACGTGTTATGAGATGTTTTGCTTTCACAGCTTTCCATAATTTCAGCAAGTGGATATTAGTACTTAATAGCAGTTACATGTGTTCTTGTGTGCCTCCTTATAGATGAAGAGAGGGAGGGCTTCAGGTTCCAATCAGATGTTCACTGTGGGAAATGCTTTAAGTTGGAAAATCTTCACAGTCTGTTATTTTAATATGGTGGTTAGAGGTATGCTGGCTGGGGCTGATGGGAATTCTAGTGGAAAAACATTTGGAGGATTGCATGATTCCTACCCCAAGAGCACATTTGATAACAGACTCTTGATAGAATTCCTAAACCTTGTGTCAGGTTTGGCAGCGGTTCATGTTATATTCATATGGTAAGTGGCCAGATAGATAAGCAGCTGAAAACAACAAAAAGGTGGGAAAAAAGATGAAAATGTACATTAAAATTGTTTTCAAAATGGTGACTGTAACCACAATAGTTTTTATTTTAACTACAGGTATATATTTCTTGAGCCAGGGTGGTGTAGTGGTTTGAGCATTGGACTGCAACCCTGGAGATGAGGGCTCAGTTCCCTGCTCAGCCATGGAAACCCACTAGGTAACCTTGGATGCAACATACACTCTCAGCCTCAAAAAATCCTGTAATAGATTTGCGTAGGGTTGCCATAAAAGTTGGAAATGACTTGAAGGCACACAACACAACAAAAGAACAACAACAACAACTATTCCTTGGCATATATCTACAGATTTAACACTGGTCTGATGATTTGTCATTATAGGAATGAGCCTCCATGAGCTGAAGGCTTACATGCGTGCCATTCCAACTGCATATGAGCAACATGTGGTCTCTTCGAACTCTATCGCCATTTTCGCACTAGACTGTTACAGCACCATGATTCCACTTGCAACATCCTGGGGTTTGCAGGTTTGGGAGGGGCTGGCTGGCCCCTCCCAAAACTGCAAACCCTGGGATTTCATAGGATGTTGCAAGTGGAATCATAGCACTGTAACAGTGGAGTGCGGAAACGGCCTATGATTCTACAATTCTAACATCAAATGGTCCCACATTTACTTCTGACCTCCCTAAAGTTTTAAGCTATGTCGAACATGGTGGATGGTGGGTTGTTAACAGGGAAATCAAATGATAATTGGATCCTGATACGTTTTTACTCTCCATAATGAATCAATGTGCAGTTCAGATGTAACAGGAAACTAGAGTTAATTCAAAAGAAGAAGTTTTCAATCGTCTTATGCATACAAAGGAGGAGTGGAGGCGGCCATATGAAGCCCAGTGCTACAGACTATGGATTGCTATGTATTAGAATGGTTTACTCAACTTCTGTGTCAGCTTTGCTTTGCTTCTCTTTTTTTTTAAAGGTAGAAATTATTTCCTATTGGCATCTTTTTGTTATATCTGAACCAGATCATGGACTTTGATCTGAGGCACAAGTAACTGGATGATTAAAATATTCATTGGAATTGACATCAGACTGAATATTTTTTCTACAATTTACTTTGGATCAACCAGAGCGCTAAGATGTGTTTCCTACATTGTACTGAAGAAGCTTTATGTACTCTGATTACACTTTGATCTTTGCTTCTTAAGGAACTATCCAACAGATGTTATCATTATTTACATTATACTATTATATTCTGTTCCAATTATATACTGAAGTTTTATTGTTACATCATTTATGTTATAGTATTTATGCTATTTGCCTTACTCCCTGTTTCTTTTATAAGGAAGATGTACAAGAAAAGAAAAGAAAAGAAAAAAGAAAAAGATTGTTTTCCTTTTCAACCAGCAAGAATCTAGTCAGAAAAGCACAAAGATAAAAAGAGTATGAAAGCAGAGTTACAGGGTCTGTTAACAGACATAGATGTACAGTGGTGTGATACAGAGTGGGTGAGTAGAATCAAGAATCTCAATGGTAACTAGTACAACAGTAACAGAGAACAATTTTGAAAAGTCACTCTTTTGTAAAGATAGACTTTTGAGAATGAATACTGGAAAATGACTACATTACAAACTGAAGCATTAATATTCACGTTTTGACACTATGTTTGACAACAACAGTGGAGATTAATGTTAGGGTTTAGAACCAGGATGAGGATGTTTGCCCTTGTCCTATTCTTCTCCTTTTTAAAGTTCTAGGAAAACAATAGATAAGCAGGCTGAAACTCTATAAAAGGAAAGAAATGTAACTACTAAAGCAAGCTGCCCAGACTGTAGTGATGAAGGACTTTGGAAAATCATTCAGACCATCAAAAATCTAGACATAAAACACTGGATGAATAAACTGAGCTTGTAAGTTTAAGCGCTGAAACAAAACTGGGCATGCCAACCCTTCTGTGGTCTTCTAAATACATCTGATACAGTGTGATGCCATCAGTTTCAAAAGGCTTTAAGAATACTTAGCTTTCTTCAAATTGTATCCATTATGAGTCAAAGTATCTGTTAATCGAGCTGGGGAGTGAATTATTTCTGATTTTCTATAAGACACCTAGTGAGATGTAGTGATTGGAATATCATATTAACATTTGGGAAATCCAGGTTCAAAGCTTTATTCAGCCCTCACTCCACTGACTGTGTTAATGAAAACAGAAATGGACGGTGGGGGAAGAATACTATATGCTACTTTGAGCTCCTGGAAGGAAGGTGTGAGCTTGTCACAGTGAATCTGCTGAACAAAACAGCCATGTGGCCATACAGGGATCATTGATCCAGGAAGGGATTTCGAGAGGGAAAAGGGCAAGGTTGCATAAGGGTTGGAACTCTGAGGCCAGCCTAGAGAGGGGATCAGTCAGAGAAGGAAAAGCCGCAGATGTAAAAACCAAGCATCTGACCACAGCCTCAAGCATAAAGGTTCTAAAAACAAAGATAACAGTGTTACAGTTTGCCTACATATCAGTTATGATGCATAACTGTAGAAATATCACCTTTGTTTACAACATTTATATCATAAAAATATGTATTTTTACAAGCCAATTTAAAGCTTGCTTTATATCTTCCAACAGCTGTTAATTATTTTAGATGCACTCATTACTTTATGGTCTTTGACCTTCCCGTGGAACAGCCATTTTCTACAGGGAAACTCCTTCTCTGTACATCTGTTCCTCTGTTAAAAGAGGATCTGCCACAGTTTATATAGTGTTCAAACTGAAGAGTTCAGATTTGTTTCTTTCTGTGCTGCAAATAAGTATTCTGTTCCTTCCAATTTGCTTCTGAACACTAACATCTTTCTTACACTGATTTCCCCAAAGTGATTTCTAAATCAGTTAATCTGTTCCTTAAGAAATGTAAATCTCTGTTAAAAACTTGTATCAACTGAGCTTAACAGTACAGTGCAGAAGAATCTTAAAAAAACAAGGTTTATTAAAACGGTCTTTACTTTGGTTTGGTTTTTGGTTGGAGTTGTTCGGCAGCTTTCCATTCTCTAATATTAGTGAAATCTTAGAGGCATGCAAAACTGTCACGGCCATTTCAGTATACACTTGCCTTGAATATTTGAGAACCAAAATTCCAATAACATCGCTCAACCCAATTAAAAATACAACCTAAGCATATAATACTGAAGTGCTGAAGCAAAATATCAGCTTGTAAATTGCATGGCAATGGTGTACTATGTTGATCAATTGTAACCCTACGAACACAGTAATTTAAAGGTTTGTTTTGTATATTAAACATTTCAGGTTATTCTTTGAGGTAAATCACAGGGGAGTTAATAGAGGAAACTCTATCACAGGCCTTCAGGAAAAAACTGTTTTTGTGTATTACTTTACCTTACCATTTGGCAACTGCTTTTTCTGGAAAGGATTTATGTAGCTCAGTGATGGGGAACCCACGGCTCTCCAATTGTCATTCTCAGTCACATTGTCCACGCTGTCATGGGCTGGAGAAAATTAGAGTCCAACAGCTACTGAAAGAGCATCTGCTTATTTTCTTGCATTGTTTTTATTCTCATTTGGACAGTATTTTCTAGGTCTTTCTTTTCAATTTATTTCTCATTTTTAAAGCAAAGAAAAAAACAATAGCTTCCTACTTGCTATACCAACTACAGATTGTAGTGAATTACAACTAGAAACACAGCAGGTGTGTCCTTTTTATAGGAAACTTCTGTCATCCTAGGGCATGCTGCTTCATGATAATATTTGTATAAATTATGTTAAACAGGTTGCTTTGTTGAGACTATTGCCTTTGAGGAATTGTTGTATCACTCATTCACTGACTTAGAAAATGTCCGTCTCTCTGGCTTTCATTATAAAACTTCAAGGTGTTTCATAATAAGAATACAAAGAAACATAAAAGTACAAGAAATCGTAACATTTCCTGAGGCTGTAGTGCTGTGTCCACTTACTTGGGAGTAAACACTAGTGTACACAATGAAGTTGCTTTTTAATAAACATGAACATGACTGTATTCTGAACATGTCAGACGAGGAAGGCAACTGCATCAGCAACAAGATTTTGATACTTGTGAAAAGGCAGCAAACTGTCATTACTTGATTAACAGCAGTCATATTTTTCTGTCAGGAATGGAGAAAGGTGCTTATGGAATTCTCCGCTTCATGTGCCGAAATAGTTTTCCTGGCTTTGATTATTTATGCACCTTGATTTGGAGAGGTGTGTGTGTGTGTGCGTGTGTGTGTGTGTGCTCTGCCAGATAGCCAAATGTCTGGGATGGTCTTGATGTCTGACCTATCTTTCTGGACTGCTTAAGTGAACAGGCTTCTAAGTATGTTTGAGGTTTACCTCACTTTATTGAATTCTGCTAGATTCAGGCTTAGGGGAAAAGGAGAAGGGCAAGGGGGGCAGTCTTATGTTCAGATATAAGCCCCTATCTATTGCCTCTGGAAGATGGGTCAAAGGTTTGTAACATTCCATTAAAGTCAGCTCCCAAACATTTTAAGATACTTGTGTCAAGCAGTATGAACCACTGACTCAACAGGATGGCTTACATAATTGGCCTTTGTTATGACTGTGATGAAGTAACAGAGGCAGTTTTACTTATTTATTTAATCCTACATGTAATTCATCCTCTTACAAATTTTTAAAAGAGGGAAATAAGATTTATGTAGAGGTTATCTTGGCTGATTTCTCTCTAGAGATAAGCAGTTCTTCTTCTATTCTTTATTGAATGTGCTCTGGCTGTCTACAATGCAAAGATAATAATTTTAGATAAATGGATAGCTGTAAATGTATATGATAAACCAAGATAAATGCTCTCATCAGTGGTTTAAAAGCATTTATCAAGAGAAAAACTATCGTGTCACTTCAGAAATTGCCAAGCCATATAATCACATTCATTTTAAAGAAAAAGAAAAAAAACAACAATGTAAATTATACATTCTTGAAAACCACAGAAGCAAGCAGAGAAGCAAGCACTTCTTTTTGCAAAATATATCATCAGGTAAGTCATTTCATCTTAACAGACTCACCTCAGGAATAATTTTAAGGCTCTGAGTTCATGAGAATACTAATGAAATCAAAGAAGGTGCTGTAGCAATTACATCACAACTATATACACCTAATTAAAATCCTTCATTTCACAACTGCAGTGGGAAAACCTGGATAACGCAGACCTTTCCCACAGCAGACACACAGTGTAACACCATCACACACAAATGCTATGCACATCTGTAAACACTACTGTACAGTATCTGGGAAATTTGATTGTGTGACATCCCGACCTCAGATGTTTTGACAGTAATTCCCACAGTAGTTATGCCTGCCACGGTTTGAAAAACAAAAGAGGTAGACTTCTGCCTTAAACTCCATGACACCACTCCATCATCTCAAATTTAAGGCTGTAATATCAGTGTTATCAATGATACCTATTTTCAAATATTGACTGTTCACAGAGCTCTTTTTCTTTTCCTAAAAGACTTGCACACCTGCTGCAGGATGCCAAAATGTTGCAGAGAATACTGGGGCATATTTCCAAGTCACTTCTCAAAAGGTGGATGTTCTACAGTAGATTTGCAGAGATTCCTAAAATGTGGTGGAACTCAAAACAGCATAGTACCTGACCTAGCACTAACACATTTTTACACACGCACACATGCACATGCACACACACACACACACACACTTCATTTAGAACATGGTGGAGGGTCCATTTTCTACCACCACCCAGGCACCCATGGGTCAAACTCACCCCTTCTGATGGAACTGGAAGTGACAACAAGGCCACTTCTGGTTTTCCTACAAGAATCCTTTCAGCCAAAACAATGTTTCATCTTGGTTTTGTTTTAAAGAATCTTGCAACCTGCTGGATGCTGCTGAAGGGTTGATTGTCCCTCTCTTACAAAACAAACAAACAAACTAATGGAGTCTTGGTGGGGTATACAAAATGGGTGGGTCACCTTGTCGGGCTACAATTGTGCATAATTCCCACTCCTGTTTCCATCATGCAACTCATTGTTCTTTTCCTGACCGGTTTTGTGGTACAAGCTCTACTGCATTTTTTTTTAATACAGAAAAATGTTCAACCATGTGAATCCCTACCTTCAACCTTAAGGGGTATAGCTTAGAAACTAGTTTAGCTATTTGTCTGGTATTTGTGAAGCTATACTCACTATAATTCCTCATCTCCTCTTTACAGAATTCTAATATGATGCTACAGTTGCAGTTTGAGTGTTCACTACTTATATGCACAGTTTGAGTGTTAAGTACTTGTATGCACAGTCACAAGTATCTACAATAACCACAAAAGCTTGGAACATCCTCCTCACCATTTGATTTTTCTTCCAAAAATAGATCTACCAGTTTCTAACCCCCCCGACCATTTTTTTTTAAAGTACAATTCTAGCCCCCATGCTTCTAAAGGAAATGTCGAAAAGAGGAGTACTATGGTAGCAGAGCACACAGAGACTGAGAAGGATTCAAGGTACTGAGAACTCTTGTTTTGTATACGTCCTTGCTTTCAGTCTCCTCTCTGCGACACTGGTGAGTGACAGAACTGCAATTACATCTCCTTCTTGTCCTTATATTTCACTGGCCAATTAAAATACAATAAAGTGACAGGTGGAATACTTACGCTCATGAACTGGTACTGCACATAAAGGTATTGCTTTCAGGTTTTCCACTTATGAAACATGGCGTGACTATTTTGTCAGAACTTGAAAGTTTGTCTTCCAACAGCAATTTGTCCTCTTGCTTGTTTGAGTTCCTAAAACATAACTCATTATGGTTGCCATTGCATGGGTGTAGCATGTTAAGCTATCATTACCTTACTGCATGGGATGAAGTATTACAGCTTACTTTTTGTAGACTAGGTGGCCAGAGGGCTACATCTGTCTTCTACTGAAAAAGAAAAGTTCCCCTGTCACTAGGAACACTGACAGTAATCCTTCCTGCTGTGGCTAGAGTGTTGCTTTGCTTTAGCATTCTAGTCTGATTAGGTCTGCAAATGACAGGATCCTATGTTGTTCCTGTGGTGCAGGACACTTGTTTTCAAGTCAAATTAAAACGTATAACCTTCAGGCCATTTTATATATTTAAGGTACGCACATAACTCCCCGCTCCCAGCCAGTAACACTAAATGAAGTACTCATTGGCTAAAATCCAGGGCTGGAAAGTACTCATTGCCACACAAGGGGAATATCCTTGGTTGGCTTAGAAAATAACTTGCTGGAAGTAACATTGTTACTGCTAATGTGTTAATGTTACTGCCAATGAATTACCTCCCAGCTTGACTTTTGGAGAATTTTTGACTGAACTGAGAACATAATGGCTTGGATCCTAAGTTCCTCTGAGCAGAACTCTGCTCACAGGTTAGTCTTACTGGCAGAAGGAAGGACGTAATTTTCATCAATTCCCATTTCCATCTGCAACCCCTTTCTGTCCTCCCAAAATCTACTCTGGAGAACTAGTGGATCCTCTGAAACACATGGAAGGCTGAATTGGGATTTTCAGGGGTTGTGGTGATAAATATCACCTTCTCCCCTTTTCTGACTGTGAACCTTGGTTGGATCAGTATCCATCTTTTGAACTGAAGGGATTGCCATTAGTAGAAGGCCATTTCAAGATTCAAGCCATTGTTTTTTTATTTCAGTAGAAATATTTATACACCAGCCTTTAACTTTTGTTCCCTAGGTAGCATACAAAGTATAAATACAAAATGTATAATAAATCCGATTAAAGCAATGTCATGCTATAACATTAATCAAACTAATAAAAATTGTAGAACAAAGCAACTGCAAAAATCATGCTAAATACTTTTCACATGTCTTGCAGAACATATCTTGTTTTCAGATCAGACAAATGAGACTCCAAAGTTTCTGATGCTAGCACATGACAATCTGATCTCCTGAGAAAACATTGCTCAGAGGAGGGCTACAGCGGCATTGCTTAAACTCCCGCGTAGATCATAAAAGAGAAAGCATTCCATGGGGATGCAGAACTGAGAGAAAATGCTCTCTCCAAATCCTCTACACTATTAGTGAGCAGAGAGAGGGAGGGAGGAAGATTCTGGTAAATATTTTCTGGACCAAAATGGAACTCTGTAATAGTTGGACTGGGATTGAATACAGTCATCCCTCCACATTCGCTAGGGTAAGGGGCACAGGACCCCCGTGAAAGTGGAAAAACCATGAATAACTCTAGCCCCTCCCAAATCACATTTTATACAAAAAAAAAAAGTACGATCCCCATATTCAACCCACCGTGGATTCCTTTGAGGCTTCAGGGTTCCTTCACAAGACAGAAGTGGGTGGCTGGTGGGGCTTACTGCCTCCTCCACTGCTGCCCCACACCATTTTTAATAGGGACTTACAAGCCTTGTTCTCAGTTTCTCAGTCTCATGAGGCTTGCAGTGCCTATTAAAAATGGCATACAGAGGCAGCGGAGGTGACAGCAAATAATCTGTGAATAATCAAATCCGCAAAAGTGAAACCCGCAGATGTGGAAGGCTGGCTATACTTGCTTCTAAGAAAGTTCAACTTAGTGAACACTGAGCAGAGCCAGAGGGGCTGTCTAACCTGTGAAATCAACCAGTCACAGCCCTCAGAATCTGGAGAGGGTTGAGGAGGAAATTCGAGGAGTGGTTTGACCATTTAACTGACAATACTGAATAAAACTATAAGCATATCTTGCTTTAAGGCACTTCACTTTAGAGCACTTCACTATAATAGGATTCTTTTCAATTGTACAGTACACCACCACTGTTACCCATGCTCATTCTCTGTTTACAGCATTTGTGCACTTTATGCCATATTCTGGAAATTTTTTAATATTTTTACTTTTGCAGCATTCTTTTTAGGATTAATGCTATTTCACACTTAATAAATACTAGTGAAATAAGTGTAAATATGTTTTTAGGCAAATGAAAGAAAAAGGCTTGGATTCAATTTGCTTTACAGTGGTGGCTTGAAACCTAACCTGCCATTTTAGAGAGAGATGCCTGTATACTGCTCGGTCATACAAGCTGATGAAAAGAGTCAATGGACTCAGGAGAACTGGAGTAGGGACTGAGACCTATGTTTCCTTCAACAATATTAAATAATTTTCAGCAACATCAAGCTGGATGTACATTTGCACCTGAAACTTTCCTCCTTTTTCACCAAAAGAAAAAATAGGATAGACATTTAATTGAATAATCTCTAGGTAGGACTGAAATTGTTCAACAATTTTGTAAGAGTTTTGGAAAGGAAAGGAAAGTTTCTCATCAGAAAATTTTGACTCAACCTATGACTGAGATATTTTGGGCTCAGATGATTTAGGGAGTCAAAATCAACACCTTGAATTTGTCTTTATAATGCACTAGTAACAAAAAAATCCAAAATCTGCACCTGTCAGTGGGTTGGCACCAGCATTCCGTGCTAGCTGAAGTTTCCAAATTGTCTTCAAGGGCAATGTGACTTGAAGCATACTTCTTCATTCCTTCATAATATTTATTTATTGCTTTTCTGCCCACTAGGCCCATCAAAGTGATGTACAATTAAAGAGACTAAAACATTCTTTAAAAATAACTGTAAAACTAGCTGTAAAGACCAAAGGCTTATTGGAATAATACAGTAGTTATTGCAGAGTCGTTCAAACTAGATCTCAAGATTAGAGTAGGGTGACAGTAGCTAGAGCCCTATTTACTTATTATATCATGAAACATCCATCCAACCAATAATTTCCAAATATCCAATAATTAGTAAATTATAATCAAGCAGCTTAGAGCTGAATCAGGAAGGATTTAAAGAAAACCATAGCAAAAGGACAGGAAAATGGTGGACACGAACTGTGGACTGTGTGTGTTTCAGAGTTCAGTTATAACCAGAATTATTTTGTGAATAAGATACTTGCTACACACTTTCATAAACTAATTTGTCGAAGTAGAAAAGCTCAAGAATCTCTGTTGGATTCCTGACAAAGTTTTCTGAAACATTACAACAGCAAATACTCTTTATTTTAAAGTTGTCAAGTATTTTCCCAACTTGGGCCCTTTCTGCAACTCACCTTTTCGCGGTGCTGGGGTGCGGTGCTCACACAAGCAGCCTCTTCTGAGAGGCCATTGTGTCCAGGATTCTTCAGCTCCGCACAAGCTTCCTGCTTGCGCGAGAGCCCCGCCTCTTCCTTTCACAGTGCAGCCTGGGACCTTCCCAGGCTGCACTGAGACAGGAAGCATGACCGGCCCGGCTCTCGAGGCTCCGCATGCAAAGTAAGTGCAAGTGGGGCCTGTGAGCAACGCGCGACTGCGCACCATTTTCGGCTTAAAGCCAAAAATGAAAAAGTGCATGAGCGGTGCCTGCCAGGCCCTGGAGCATCGCGCAAATGTGAGTGCATTGTGTGGCCTGCTCCTCACATTTGCACAATGCTCGAGGGGCCCTTTCGCATGGAAAATGCCATGCAAAAAGGGCCACAGTGACTAGGAGTTCCACAATATACTAAGGCAGCTATAAAATTTTCTCCCACAAGACCAAAGTATAACAGTTTCTACAGTTTTTGATTCCTCTGCAAGTGATCTTTTTTTCTGTAAAAAAATAAACTCTATTTCCTTTGAAACAGAAACATCTAATGGTAGAGGGGAAAAAAGCAAGTAAAATGTGTCTCTCTGCTCCACAGTAATAAATCAATACAATAGATATGGAAGGTAATGCAATGATACCCACACTACTTATACGACTCTCACATATTTTCTCCATTGAACCTTTAAAAATTTCCCAGAATTCAAATGGCTTCCAACCTCATATTTTACACTTGCTTTCAGAATCTGAGCCATCAAATCCCTGTTGTATTTGGACTTAGTAAGATTAATTTAAGACTGGTAAGGAAAAAGAGATAACAGATATTAACCTAGTGTGTATACAGGATGGAATTAATGTTATCCCAGAAACGTTTAAAAATGTATTTTGCTGTTTGCTGCAGTTTTCACTGATAATTTTATTGTAATAACATCACTTAAACTGTTCAAATTAGATTTATGTCCCAAAATAGTTGAATTATATAGCAAAAGGAAGATGGGATCTTATCGGCTCTTAAGAATAGTACAATGGAATTTTAGGGGTCATAAAAACATTGTATAAATATGCTGCTGATCTCTGCAAATGACTGTAAAAACAGCTGATTGGTAACTATGATAGCTTTACAATACAATGGATTTTTTAAAAAAATGCACTTGCCATCTCACAAAAATATATTGTGATAAAAAGAAGCAATGGTTATTTGAAACATAAAGTTTTTGAAAAGACAAATCTCCCTAAAAGTTTCATGTATGGGGCTGTGTGACATACTGCGAGCCTCATACATTCCACAGTGAATGCCTTAAAAGGGGGTGGGCAATTGTGGAATGCTAGAGGGCCGTATTGCTCCCCACTGAGACCCTGGCCCCTCCACTGTATCTACTCTCACAGAAATCAAATTTGTGCCCCCATATGCCCTCTAGGAGGCATGGGAAGATTTTCAACATGTTTTGGGGATTTCCTGTGCCATTTTAGGCCCAGGTGACGCCTTTTTTTTAATCAACGGGAAGTGAGAAGAATTCACTTCTTTTTTCAAAATGTAGTGGAAATGTACCCCACACCCCTAGAAGATATTTTGGAACAATTCCATTAAGAAAAATTTTGTCAAAATTGTTTTGACCCTGAGGGACCCAGGGAGCCTCTAAACATGGTAGATATGCCCTCAGTACCCCTTAGAGGGCAATTGGGGGCAAAGAATTTTTTTAAAAAAAATGTTGCAAATTTGTGACCCCTGAAGGCTGCAAAAGGACCCTCAGGGACCGCATGCAGCCCATGAACTGTATTTTGACACCCTTGCCTTAAGATTATGAGATCTCTAGGTGAGAAAAATAGACTAGAAAAACAATATATCTCAGAATTTTTGATCTCACTCCGTAACAGTGGTGTAGACTTGAGCCGATCAACTCGAACGCAAGTTGGACTTAAGTCTTTTCAGTGACTTGACTAGGACTCAACGCATCAATACGTGTTGGACAGACTTGACTCAACTCGAGACTCATCTGTTTTTAGTGATTGACTTGCTGCCCCCGTCCTCCTCCAGCCTTTCTCCAATCAGCAGTGAGGGAATGTTACGCTGATGACCCAATCAGAACTACACATGCTCCTTATCGCCACCTCTCTGCCTCTCTTTTGTTTCCTGCCTTTCTCCAGAAACTGTTTATAGGAAAGCAAAGGAGCGAGGAGAGTTAAGAGGGGGAAAACAGGGCTTTGCATCTTTTTTCTGGTGAGTGTGGGCATGGAGTGGTCTCTTCATCTGGGTTGAAGGGAGAGTTAGGGGTTGAAGTCCCATCAATGTTAACGTGAAATCCTCATCCTCCTCTCCCGGCCCCACCTAGCCACCTCCTTGCTCAGTCAGAAGCAGTTTCCTTCAGTTTGCCTTTCCTGTTCCTCAGTGGCTGAGGGCTTCCTTCCAATCCTGCTTGCTTGTAAGTAAATGGGAAAGAAAGGGTGTCCTTTAAGCCATGGGAGAATGGAAAGCAGTTACCTTCAGAAGGGCTTTCCTATTCTTCAAAGGCTGAAGGCTTCCTTCCAATCCTGCTTGCTCTCAACTTAACCCTCCTCCACATAGATCACCAGCACCCTTTTCTTCCCCAGTTAAAGTTGGCTCCCATACTTGAGACTTGACTTGAGACTTGGAGTAAAAGACTTAAATGCATCACTGCTCTGTAACTTTTGATAACTTTTTAAAGTTGAAGATCAATACTTTCTTGTGAGAAGGGTCTCTTGTAGACCTCTGAACTTGTCTTTAAAATTACAGAATACTAGCTGAATATTGTTATTTTACAATGCTCAAGGAAAGAGGAAATGTACTGAGCAGGGATGGATTGGACAATGGGTCCCAGAACATCCCAGCCAGCAGGACCACTGGGCATGTTGGCCGAGAGATTCTAAGAGCTTACTCAAAATAATAACAATCATCATCATCATCATCATCATCATCGTCATCGTCATCATCATCTTATCCCATGCTTAGACCTATGTACAGTTGCTATTTCCATTGGCAAAGTGAAGCTGCATACACCACAAGCTTACAATTTGGAGCTAATGGATTTTTCTATTTTAAAATCTAATTCATTTTTGAACCAGTTCAGACAATAATCTCATTAAAATGTTGGGCAATATATCTACTTTCTAATAATAAAAATTATCAGAGATAATTTAAATGCTTCTATATAAATGCTAATCTTGATATTTTACTTATTTTATATAACTTATTACTCTTCCACCCCCAATTAGGTAATTAGAGTGCTTACAGATTTTGTTTGCTGCAGTGAAGAATGGCATCAAAATTAACTAGATACAGCCAAAAACCAGGAGAAAAAAAATGCTTGAGAGATTCTTTAGAACACAGAAGCCAGCAGTCAAGCTGCCAGAGAAGTAACATTTTCTTAATGCTGGAAGAGTGCATTAAACAAAGTGATTGGAAATTAGAACTTGTCCTAGTAATGAAATCTGTAACCATTTCTCTTTTGGCTTACTCAGAAAGAGAAAAAGTCTCTGGACGTATCAAAACTCTCTTCTTCTTTTTGTTTTGATTTTACCTGCATATTCCCTGTTTGTATCCAAACTAGTACTGGTAGTACATCTACTTCCAACAGTGTTGTTGTTGTGTGCCATCAAGTCATTTCTGACTTATGGCAACCCTAAGGTGACCTTATCTTTGGGTTTTCTGGGGCTCAGATTGTGTGATGTGCCAAAGGTCACCCAGTGGTTTCCATGGCCAAGCGGGGAATCAAGCCCTGGTCTCCAGGGTCATAGTCTAATGCTCAAATCACTACACCGTTCTGGCTTTGCCATACATGCCAGGTCAAAAAATAGAAAATATGCCTAGATGGGGCAGGAAGATAGACTACTTATGATGGTAGAAAGTAGTGGTTGTAGGCTTCTTGTGGTAGAAAAGCATGAATAGAACAGTCACCAGAAGGATGGGAGATGAACACAGATGGAGTCAATATGTAACAATACGTTCATGATTTATTTACATGCAGCTCTAGCCACTCGCATCCTATTAGAGTTAAGACAACTCAGCATGGGGGCCACCAAAACAAGCAAGTGAACCAACCACCCTGCATATAGCTAGGGTGTGTGCCAAAGTCAGCAAAAGCCAGCTAGAACTTACTGGTTCATAATACAGTTCTCCCTCCACATTCGTGGGTTTGACCTTCACAAATTTGATTATTCGTGAGGTGCCCACTTGCCTCCCCTATTCTCCCCCTCCCATTCCTTGGCCTTTTGGCCAGCTGCGCTGCCTTCCTTCTCTGCACTCCAGCAAAAGGCAAGCAAATAGGGGAGAGGGAAAGGTTTCCTGCATGCAAGTCTTTCCTACTCCATTCTCCTGTCCCGTGCATGCAGAAAGAAGGCAGGACAGGCAGGTGACTGACTGGCAAATGGAGCGGGGGGGGAGTGTTTTACCTTCCATTCATTTGCCTGTCACCAGCCTAGGCAGAAAAAAGGCAGGGCGTGCAGGTGACGGGCAGGCAAACGGAGCAGGGAGAGTGTTTTACCTTCCATTTGCTTGCCTGTCACCTGTGCGGGCAGAAAAAAGGATGGGGCACACAGGCAACGGGCAGGCAAACAGAGCGGGGGGACTGTTTTACCTTCTAATCACTTGCCTGTTGCCCACATGCCCCACCTTCTTTCTGCTTGTGCGAGTGAGAGGCACGCTGCCCTCCTTCTCTGCAACCCAGAAAAAGGCAAGCAAATGGGAGAGGGGGAGGTTCGCATGCATGCAAGTTTTTCGCCCTCCATTCTCCTGCCTGTCACCTGCATGGGCAAAAAGAAGGCAGGGTGTGTGGGTGACAGGCAGGAGATGTCAGGGTGTGAGTTATGCACCACAGAGCATGTGCAGAGTGCAAAAAGTAAGAAGCCGTGCCAAACCACTGCCAGCTGCTCCAGACTGGAAAAAATAGCCATGCAAGACTCATTGTATAAAGGCTAAGTGCTGTTTATTCAAACAAAGCACAAGATAAGCTTAGGTTCTCAGGCAGCAATCCTAGAAGCAGAACAACAGGTACAAAACAGCATGAAGACAGACAAAAAGTATGGCGAAAGGCAGTATCAAATGTGGCCAAAGGCAGTAACAAGATGTGGCCCGAGGCAGGTTACGGAGCATAATCCAAGCCTTTTTAAGGGCTTAACCACACCCAGGTATACATCAGGTGATCTAATACATCCACAGCATACATTCTTCCCATGCTGGACGCTTTCTCATGAGGCAGGACCTTGTGAGGCAAGCTAGCCATAACAAATCTTGCAGCTGTGCTGCCACAGTCAAATGACCTCATCTTTCCATTCACCAGAAAAACCTCCTTGGACACACCATGCTCATATTCTGAATGCCCTGACAGAAGAATGGAGGGGGGAGCCCTGGGAGGGAATGGGAAGGACAGTGCTCAATCAGGTGGGGGAGTTCACAGTTTTTTTACTTTTGTGAGGGATCCTTAATCCTTAACCCTTGCAAATGTGGAGGGCTGACTGTATCTCTTGGTTCCACACTAGTTCAGCTTGACAGCTTATATCATAGGCATATTGTTTTTAGTCTGAGACACAAAGAAACAGCAAGGTAAGGTGTGATGTGGTTACCCTGAACTGTAAGACAAAACCAGAAGTGTGTTTTGGTGATCAGAATTCCCAAATATGTTGATCTTTCAATTTGCAGGAAATTTTTTTTTTTAAGACAATTGGAAAGAAAATAAGGCAAGGTTGAGTTTTACTTTAAAAGCTTGGGTCAAAGAGGTAATATTAACACACACCTTGAAATCTGTACATAGCAAAGGGAAGTTGGCTGATACAAGGAGATAAGTGATCAAAGGAATAGCTTGACAATAATACAAAACACCACAAATAAAGGCTTTTCTTTTGAGATCATTTGACTGCAGTTAATCTTAGACAATTGTTTGTACTATATAAGATGAAGAGCTAGCCTTAACCACTTCAAATGGAGATTATATAACCAGGAGCTATATATCAGTCAGATCTACTGAGGCTTTGTGGCTGGGCGTACATGAGACAGGATTCTTACATTCCGTTCATTTGAATGGATGTTCTGCAGGGCATTAATGCTGGGAAGTCAGATGTCTCCCCCCCCCCCCCGCCAACTCTGCCGCAGCCCAATTCACAAAGCCTTTTTTTTTTAAAAACTAAGCTTCTTGGTGTGTTTTTTTTCCTCTTCAGAAATTCAATCTTCTCTGCTCTTTTCTTTGTGTTTAGCAAGCACGAAACTAGACAGTGCAGATGAATGGATTTAGCAGTCTTACAGGAGGTTATGTGGAGAGTCTGAAATCAGGCTGCAGATTAACTTCCTGGAATCTCCAGTTAAAAGGTTCAGGTGATGTGGAAGACCCAAATCCAGAGGTCTGCTGCCAGTCAGAGTAGACAACACTGACTCATATGGTCAAACAGTACAGCCTCTAAAAGTCAGAGTCATAGAATCAAAGAGTTGGAAGAGACTCATAGGCCACTGAGTTCAACTTCCTGCTCAGTGCAGATTCTCTAGCAAAAGCATCCCTAGCAGGTGGCTCTCCGATTTCTTTTTTGAAGGTGTTCAGAGAAGGAGACTCCAGCACTACTTTAGGCAATTGGTTCCACTGCTGAACCACTCTTAGTATCAAGAAGTTCTTTCTAACGTTCAAGTGAAATCTACTCTCCTATAACTTCAAACCTATAGACCTGGTCCTACCCTCAGGTGCAGCAGAGAACAGGTCTGCTCCCTCCTCTCTGTTACTGCACTTGAGACATTTAAAGAGGGCAATCATATCACCCCAAAGTCTTCTCTCCACCAATCTGAATATGCCCAGTTCCTTCAACATTTCCTCACATGTTTTGTTCTCCATACCTCTTATCATCCTCATTGCCCTTCCCCAAGTGTGCTCGAGCTTGTTTTTCCTTCTTAAAATGAGGTGCCCAGAACTGAATACAATACTTCAGATGAGGTCTGACCAGTGGAGAATATAGTGTCACTGTTACTTTCTTTATTTGGAAACTATGCTTCTATTAATGCAGCCTAAAATAGCATTTGCCGCCTTTGCTGCAGCATCACACTGCTGGTT
The DNA here is from genome assembly GCA_030412105.1 of Cyclura pinguis. NCBI lineage: Eukaryota > Metazoa > Chordata > Lepidosauria > Squamata > Iguanidae > Cyclura > Cyclura pinguis. The sequence continues at coordinate 130,981,837 of CM059599.1, forward strand.
CATGTTCAATTTATGATCAACAATAATGCCAACATCCTTTCACATGTAGTACTACTAAGCCATGTATCTCCCATCTTTACATTAAATTTTTGTGACCTAAATGTAGAATTTTGCATTTGTCTGTATTGAATTTCATTTTATTAATTTCTGCCCAATTTTCTAGTTTATCAAGGACCTGTTCCTCTCTTCTGACGTATTAGTTACCCCTCCCATGTTTTGTGTCCTCTGCAAACTTGGTAAGGATTCCTTCCACTCCATCATCTAAGTCACTGATAAAAATGTTGAAGAGTAATGGCCCTAGGACAGAAGCCTGCAGTATTCCACTTGAGATCTCCTTCCAGTTTGATGCACAGTCATTGATGATGACTCTGAACAAGGTTTTCCAACCAGTTATACTTGTTACTTTCCAGGGGCATAATTGGAACATAATGCTCCAAGAACCTAATGCCAGATTTGTCTTTACAAAGATATTGCAAAGCAGACAAAAACCAAACATCCTGATAAACACATTAATGGTAGGAAGCTTGAAAAAAAAATCATTTCCATGCTGTTCTCCCAAGTTCCCTGTTGTTCTTTTAATTGCTGAGGTGGAGAGGGGGTAGTAGGGAATGGGCTCATTGTCATTTGACTTATTGTTTCAAAACTGAATAAGTAAAGATACAAAAAAAAAGAGGCAAAAATATGCAGTACCTTTTTAAGTTGCACTTAAAGTTTAAGTTTAAGTTTAACTACCCATTATATTTGATATTTTGAGAAAGAGTAATTCAACCTTCCACAAAACTGGTGGAGGAAAAAAAAGCTGATTAAGCAGCAAGTCATCAGTAACTGCCCAACTACTTAAAAGAGGAAGCAAATAAAGGCAGTAACTGTAAAGAGGAAATTTCTCATTAACAGTATGTAGCTCCCAAGAGCCTCAACAGCATTTTATGACTCCATACTGGCTCGGCTAGTGATGCAAATGCATTTTAAAGATTTTTAAAGCAACCACTTCTACTAGTGAAAAAAGATGGGAGAAAAACTGAAATGGAATGCTAAAGGTTGACAATAACATCATCGTCAGGCTTCTCTGTGAAAAGTGAGTGAATGAAGGATAGCGATTCCATACTAACAAATTCCATGTTGCTGGAGCATGCTTTTGGTTTGCTGATTGATGTCTTCTGAGATAATTTTAGCAGGTATTTTCCAGTAGTGCACTTTAATAAGAAGACAATGGAGGGTGTTATAACAGTAATGCAGTACTGTATCTCACCGTGGCATTCTAAACTATGTATTTTTGTGATGCCAAATCCTGGATTGATGCCATGTTGCAGCTTGAAAAATGTGCCACTTGGTATATCTCTACACGTAAACTGCAACAGACTCAATCCCTGAGAGTGAACCAAAGTTGGCAGAAGATTATGTACTGCACTTAAGCAAAATATATTCTTTATTATCCATTTTCCATAGCTCCAGCCAAGAATGTTGGGAAGCCCTCTTCTTTCCTCCAGTTCCCCTCCTCTTTGCTTACTGCATACCACTACTTTAATTCTTCCCTTCCTTTCTGTGTTTTATTCTAAAAGATCTTATCTCATTTGACTCCTGTGATGACTGTTCCCCTAATGCTGTTTCCCCATAACCCCCTATCAATTTTCCTCCCATAGTTACTCTTAAGACCCATAATCTTTTAATTTATCTCATCCTTGCTGGTTAGGTTAATTTACAGTTAAATGCTTTCAGAAATCCTTTATTGTCTTTACTTTTTGCAGTTACTGCAGTCCTTGAGTTTTACAGTCAACTTGTCTCAGTTTCAACTTTCATAAAAATTACGATAAAAGGCATATTTTGCTTCCCAATATCCAAGTCTGCCTTGATCAATTTCCACCACTCCTTTAACAGCAATCTCCCATGAAGAATATATAGCTCTTAGAATTCCTGGGTGTAGTTTCTTCGAGCTTTTTTCCATTGGACTTCAAGACATATGGCTCCAATGAACATCAGCAAATTTAATTTTAAATATATGGCAGCTACCTTTGGTGAAGTGTAAATTATCAGTAGATATACGAACACACAGAATTTTATCCACGCCTGTATAGTTCTCTCACAGATAGAATGACATGTCAAAATAATTTGATATTAATTTGATATGCTCTCCAGAATTTCACAGATGAAAATCAGGAAATGTGTGGCCAAGCAACATCAGAGTATGGTCAATATGGCAAAAAATTATTAATGAAGAACAAACAAACTAGGAGAGCCTGCAGCAGTTTGCTTTTGCATGATCCACTTGGGCAGAACAAGACTCTGGGCCTTTCCGCACCAGGCAATTAGAACAGGGCAGTGCGTCCTCTCACGGAGGTCTTCTGCACCTTGGAGCGGACTAGGAGTGGACTGCTTACCGGAGATCTGCACCTCAGTCCGCTCCAAAACGACCCCAAGTGGCCCTCTAGCGTGTTTTCTAAAGACCACAAAAAAAAAGGTCTTTATTTTCCTGGAACGCGCCATTGCGTTCCTGCTCCCTTGTGCAGATTTGTAGGCTTGCACCAATGCGAGCCTGAGATCTGCGGAGGGTGGGCTTTAGGCGTGGTGAGCTTCAGCGGTTGGTCGGGATCCATGACCAACTGGAAGCTGCCATTTTGGAATCTACAGACCTCGCACTGCTCCGATTCGCCCTGGACCAAGGAGGAGCCCTGCGGAAGGGCTTCAGGGACAGTCCGCGTTGCTTCGGACCCCAGAAGAAGCAGTAGGTAACAGCACGGAGCGATTCCCTCGCCTCATGCGGAAAGGGCCTCTGTTCCCTCTTCTCTTCCCCAGCACTGAGTTACTGTAATTGAGCACACACTACTTTTGCACTTTGAATTCAATTCGTAACAATTGAAGTAAGTGGAGGACAAAGAGGGAATGTGGGAAAAGGAGAGAGAAATTGGGACATTTTAAAAGCTACTGAGGTATTGCAGTGACAGAAGATTAATTGGGTTTGCCCCTGTCAAACTGGGAATGTTGTAGATTATGGTTTAAGCACCGATGCAAGGAAAAACAAAATATTTTTCTCCTTCCTACCTACAGTCAGGATTTTGACTTTGATTCTAAGGCAAATGAACTTATAAGCGTTCATGGAAAGAAAATATCTGATTCCTTTCTCCTACATGCTTTCATCTATTCTTCACAAATGGTGTCTCAATAGGTTTGAGGTACCCTTCTGAACCAGGTTTGAGCAAGGTCTTCTGCAGTTCCCAGGGCTTCCTAGGGTACTGAAGATAGTGGTAGCTTCTACCGGTGCTTCTCTTTTGTGTACTGCCACCCCTATTCCTAATACCACTTACTGCCTGCTCCATCCCCCTTCCCTTGCAACTTGGTCAGACAGTGATATTCAGCCGCAGCACTTAGCACCAAACAAAACAGCTGTTATCAGGAGCTTCTGTCATTCTTATTCTTCCAGAAAGAACGCACTGGAGCCTAGAGGCATTTGGGGGTAAATAATATATATGTGTTATTGTGACAGCTGCTATTGCTCTTCTTCTGTCCTAAGCAAAGAAGTAAGTAAGTAAATCTGTTAATTTTCATTCCATAGAAGAGGATGTCACTCCAGACATGTCTTTCAGGGAGCATGGGACCCAGCATTTGCCCCATCTTGGTAGGTGTTGATGCTGGGCCTACCTGCAAACATGGTGGGATACTGGAATTCTGCTGTGAGATGGGAGAATTTTCCAGAAATAGACATATCTGACACCACCCCTTATACCATCCCACATTGCTTATGAAGGCTCCTGCTCATCCCATTGGCAGGAGATTGAGCATAGATGGCTGCAAAGGAGGAGGGGGGGACAAAAACATTTCCTCTGTGAAGTTCCTTACATTAAATTATTTTAGGATCCAAGCCATAATGTTATATATTTTGATACGTAAATAACATTAGCAGTAATGAAGATTATTTTAAAGGAATGACGTTAATCTCGCTGTGAAAGGAATTAGACCAATTGAAAAACATGGGCTACAGTCTGTGTGATATTCAGTTTTGAGGATCACCAAAGAAAGAATGATTCTTTTGCTTTTAGTGACTGTGTAACCTCATGTACTTCTTCTGAGGAGGTGAGATGTATAACAGTTTTATCAAGAAGTTGGCTCTGTGTTCCTGCTTCACTAGCTTTATTTTCTAATTCAGAAAAAAGGCTTATATCAGTGTCTAAAGTGATGACATTCTCAAAATGTTAAGGTAGTGTTGCAAGTAGAATCAGTGCCAGCATTCCATTGGCTTCAGAATTGCTATAAAAATGAATTTCTTAAGGCCAAGAACTGTCATGATGCTTTGCTTTAAATAGCTCAGAATGAAAGCTAGGGAGGATACAAATCCAAAAATAATACTACAGGAGGCATCATGGAAACCCTAATGCTGCTGGACACTATAGAAAAACACTCTTCATACTACATGACCTACTCCCCCTATCTGCCTATACTGCTCTCCCCAGCCTATACTGCTCACTGTGAATTGTTTCCAAGAGAAAGAAGGAATGTCCAATTTAACAATTATGCATGTCTGAGGTGTCATTTTAGACATGTGTGGAGGAGAAGGAGCTAACTTTAGAAAAATGAAAAAATCTTCAAGCTTCTTCCCTGTCCCTGCTGCCATTTCCATCCTATTCTTGCCCAGCAAAGCATGCACCACACTCAGCTAATACATGCGGGTTAGGGATTATGTGTCTAGTGCTAGTTCAGGGATAGGACAAGCAAATGGTTAAAAATAAAGTCTGCTTTTTTCAGAAGTTACAAAAGTCCAGGGATAATCTATGCTACACAGTGGCAACATGGTGTTTTACTTTGGGTCTATCAAATATGTAGCTGTGAAAAAATGGTGAAAAGACAAAGTGTAACAGCACAACCAGACTTCTTGCAAGCGTAGTGTTTCCTGCCTAAAAGAGATTTAGCATCAAAATGAAAGTTTTGAATGTAAAACTGTAAGTCTGAAAAACAGGATTAGATTTAAACGTTCAAAGTTCAACCAAATTACATCTATTAGCAAAATGCACTGAACATAAAAAGAACGGTATGACATGCATAGTTGCCATCCTTCTTCTGTGTCCCCAAGACTGGAGACTAAATGAAAACCTCCTGTATATAGCATGATTGTAGATAGATGGATGGTTACGAGGGTGTGAGAAAGAAGACTGGGAAACTGAGCATTTCCCACAATTACACAGGTAAGAACTTGGCTCTTGAATTTTTGGCACTTGCAGAGTTAGCAGCGTAAGGGTGAGATTTAGGCCCTTTTCACATGTGTGTGGGGGGGAACGGTGTAAAGCGACCTCTCACGGAGGTCGTCTACACCGTAGAGTGGACTGGCGTGGACTACTTTTCGTAGTTCCACACCAGAATCCACTCAGGAGCGGCCGGAACTAGCCGGGCTGCGTGTTTTTTAAAAACCTCTTTTTCGAGGTTTTTAAAAAGCACGGAGCGCGCAGCCTCGTGCCGCTCCGTCGCCCGGCTCTAAAGTGGATCTGCAGGCACGCGCAAGTGCGTGCCTGCAGATCTGCCGGGGGCGGGCTTCCGGCTGGCGAGCTTCTCCGGTTGGTGGAGAGCCTCCACCAACCGGAAGCTGCCATCTGCGACGCCGGAGGAGTGTGGAGCAGCGAGCTCACGCTGCTCCGCGTCACGACGGACTTACCCGGCTGGAGGTAAGCTCCGTTTTTGGGCGTTTTCGCCCGTTTCCCCCCGACATGTGAAAAGGGCCTTAGATGAGGAAAATGGCACCATGTGTATGTGTGTTAAATAATATTTTGTCCAGCACCAGAACAGTGCCTGTGCCTAAATGTGTGTGTGCGTGTGCATGTGTGTGTGAGAGAGAGAAAGAGAGAGAGAGAGGAAATGGAGTTTCTGCATCACGCTTTAGTTAGGTTCTCAGAACAAAGAAGAATCTCTACTCTAGATCTTAAGTCCCAGGGTATAAATTCATTAGACCCTTAACATACATGCTTATGGATACTGAAAATAGCTTTAATTAGGGGAGACAAAATTGTTCCTGCCGATGGCTTACGTTGGAGTAGTTAAGTCCTATTTATACCACATAAAGAGAAGAATGACCTGGAATTTTCAGGTTCATTTAAAATGTAATATGCTAAGAGTGATACTCCCATTAAGATCATTGGAAATGTAATTAAACACTAAAATGGCAACTGAAATGATTAAGCAGAAAATGCAGTTTGGCTTTTAGAAAGCCTATGAAAGCCACTGCACACAGAGCCACGTACAGAATAAATTTCATCTGATTTTTGGATATAGAAATACAAAGTAAGCAGTTTGCTGCTCCATGAGAAAAAAGGTAGGAACATATTTCATATAGATATAAAGACCATCTCAGTAATGACTACTGAAAAGGCCCAACTGGATGAAAGAAAATTCCATCACACTAAAAATGGGAAACGATACACTAGATTACAAAATCTGAAACAATTTCAGTAAATCAAATTCATTGTATCCTGCTTTTCTACAAAGGATCCAGTTCCCAGCAGATCGTATTTAAAAAAGGAGTGGACAACTTTGTCAGGTGAAGATACCTGTTTTCTGCCTCTGGGATGTTCTGTGGGCCAAGGAGACTGCCAAAAATGGCTCCAAATGGGGAAAGAAGTCAATAAAGTGCCTTAAAGTTATTTCTGGCTTTAAAAAACTGGCATATTTTTTATAAGTTAAACAGTGCCTGGGATGGTTCAACCTATTTAAAAAGTGAGTTACCTCCTAGAGGCTTCCAGGAGAGGCAGTCTCTCCTTTTTGCCATTAAAAAAAGATATTCCAGTAGAGTCTGGGGACCATAAAGGCAGCCTTTGGATTGTCTTGGAGCCCTAGGCCTGCCTTTTGGCCACTCCAGCATTAAAAAGAAAGAAAGAAAGAAAGAAAGAAAGAAAGAAAGAAAGAAAGAAAGAAAGAAAGAAAGAAAGAAAGACTAGAAATCGTAAAGTACAAAATTATACAAACTGAAAATCAAACAGTATAGTGCAACAGTTAAAGGTTTAACTGATAAGTCTCAACTAGAATGGATCCACTAAATCAACTGTTAAAACAGTATTTATGTCAAATAGCATTTATAATTCAGTAGGTCTACTCTAATTGTGACTAACAATATGATTTAGGAACAAGCGGGAATCATGTGGCCTTCCAGATGTTAACGGACTGTAGCTCCCAGCATTACTTGCTGTTTTCTAGGCTAGCTAGGGCTGCAATTCCTGTAACAAATTTAGATGATTCTTACCTCTGATTTAGGCCAAACTATCATCATAGATGTACAGATTTGGCGGAATAAAGTAATTTTCATTGGCCTCTCCAAAGGCCATGAAAACACCCACATACCCTGCAACATTTCACAGATGCAAATCAGTATTTTGTGGCCAAACAACATCAGACTGTGGTCAAGGTGCCAAAAACTATTAACAAGGAAGATCACACAAGTTGGAAGATGCTACAGTAGTTTGCTTTTGCCTGAATCTACTGAGAAGGGGCAAGATTTCACTCTATCCCTTTTCTCTCCTTTGCCCCCAGCAGGGTTAACTGAGTGCAAACTACTTTTACACTTTGAACTCAGTTTGCAGAAATTGAAGTAAGCTGAGGACAAAGGGAGAAGTGGGAGAAGGAGACTTAAGGGCCTTTCTGCCCTACATTGTTATAGCGCTGTTATTCCACTTTCAACATCCTGTGGAATTCTGGGGTTTGTAATTTACTGAGGCCAAACAGCTCTCTGGCTGAGACTTCTAAATGCCCCTCCCTAAACTGCAAACCCTAGAATTTCACAGGATGTTGAAAGCGGAATAGTAGCACTATAACAATGTAGTGCAAAAATGGCCAGAAACTGGGGCTTTTGGAAGTGGCTGAAGAAGTGGAACAATAAATGATTAATTGGAGCTGTCCTTGCCAAATTGGGACAGTTCAGTGTGTGTGCACCCAAGACTGGTGTTACCAGTAGGCATTGAGGCACCCCTCTCAGTTAGATGATTTTCTTGTCATTGTATTTTCACTGCCAGATATGTAGAAAATGCCTGTGGAATTTCCTTCCTTGTGTGCCAACATAACTTTGCTAGTTTGGATATTATCTATGCACTTTCACCAGTTTGGGGTTGGCCTAGGCAAGCTGTTTCAAAATGTGAGCATCAGAACTAGAAAGATAGTCTCCCCCCACCCACTTCATTCTATCCAAAGGTAAGGATCATGGGAGTGGGCCTGCAAAATGGACAAGATTCCTTCCACAGGTTTGTAAGAGATGGTGGTCCCAAAGGTTGAGGTAGTTTGATTCCAAAAGTAGAGGGTTCAGGGCTTTAAAGGTCAAGGTCAATACTTTGGATTAAACCCATACATAAATTATAATACAGACAGTAAAGCCCTGGGGTAATATGCAGTAATTACCTGTCCCCACAAGATTATTTCATCCTAACCTAAACTTCCAGAGTATCTTCTGCTTACAATGGCAGAGTCTAATAACGACATTTTGGTGAATCCTATAGCTGTAGCAGAATATAGCCCTCCAACTATTTTGAGAGGATCTATCTATCTATCTATCTGTCTGTCTGTCTGTCTGTCTGTCTATCTTCCTTCAACTTACGGAATTTGTAGTCACAAAGTAGATTTAAAAAAAAAATCCAAGGACAACTGGAAAAGACAATGAGAAAGAAGACAATTCATAGAATCTTAGAATTGGAAGGGCCACAAGAGCCTTCCAGTCCAGCTCTATGGTACTCTTGAAAGATGCCCATCAAACATGTGTTTTAAGGACTTGCCCTTGAGGCTATCTATTCCACTGTGAAACAGTTCTTACAGTAAATATGTGTTTCCTAATTCTTCTCAAAAGCAGCCTCTGATATAGTATAAAACATAATTTCATGGAGCTACCTTTGAAAACAGCATTTCTCTAATTCCAATTATTTTCTCATTACAGTTCTCCAGTTAAGACTGCACCCAACATTCCTTCAATCATTCTGCAAATATCTTAATTAATGTATTGCTTGCAAGAATGTCCCAATCAAAATTCTAAATCCACAATCAATGTGTATTTTAAGTATGATGTCCTAAATTACACTTTGCAAAGTACTCAATTCTCAAAAGTAATCCTTACTGCTTAAGTAGAACAACTCATGCAAATGCTTTAAGCACTGTTGCCAAAAACAAGAGAAGTGTGCCCTTTGCCCACTGAAGATAATAGGCACTATTTGTTAATATGGGCAATAAATATGCAAGTTTTTCATGGACTATTAATCGTTTTAAGCACGTACAAGTACAAACAGGGCACCTTTCCAAGATTCTCATATGCCATCCATTCTGGGAATTCCTTCCAACTTATCTTTTTCAAACTCTTTCAGACTCCCCTCTTAGAAAAATATGTGTAACTAGGCCTGATTCATATGCGGTATGGCTGCCATCAAACAAACAAACAAAAAATCATATACCACATCTTCAGCTGTATGGATTTTATCCAACTAGTGTCCTAGCACCCACTGAAGGTGCTGATCAGCAGAAACAGGAGTGATGGTTAGCAATTCCCCCAGCAGCTTGAAAAATTACTTTTTAAAAATCATGTTAACTATTTACAAACACTCCAAATACCCCTTAACTGTTGATGCTAGAGGGAAAAAACTTGAATGTTATATTGCTTGTCATTTGTTTTATTAGTTTTTTTTAAAAAAACCATCTAAAATTAAAAGAAAGGAAACACCCTTTGTTAAAAAAGATTTCCTTATGATGACACTAGAAAGCAAATCTATCCCCTCCAAAGTAACCTGCACTCAAACAAAAAGTGATTCTGGCGCTACAAGATTCACAAAAGGGACATAATTATGCACCTCTTTTGCTCAAAAGTAATATGTAAAAGGTAGTGTTATAGTTTTCCATGTGCAACTTTCAAGCTGATTTTCCTTGTGCCCTACAGAATCTTTTTCTCCCCCACTCACAAAATCTGCCCCAGATTTGGGGGAACCCTCCAGGTAGGGTTGCATTAGGGGTTAAGAGGGCTACTATGAGGTAATGCTGCTGATGGATACATTAGAAAACCAGTTTCACAGTTAGTGGCATCAAGTAGAATGCAAAACTAAGCACAAATGTTGTATTCTAGAACAAAGATATGAGTGCAAAATTAGACCAATCAATTTTCCCTGAAAATAATTAATTGGGCAAAACACATTCACTGCCTCTTTTAATGAACTCCTGATCTTTCTAAAATAGCTAGCGCTTGGCCTCTGTGGTGAGCCATCTAATTTCATTGCTGGCAACAGCAATCATTACATGCTGTTAGTATGAGCACAGGAACATTAAATGTCTTTTGCTTCAGTTATTCATAAATCTAAGGTGTTTATTTTCCCCTCTAAGAGAATGTCTTTATCATCACTCTTGTTTCTGTGCTCTACAAGTCAAACTACATATTATGGTAAAATATGTAACATGCAGCACCCCCTGTGGGTTTTATCCTTTACTCCAATGCAAATGTGAGCTTCTCTGTCTGTGTATGAAGAGTAGGGCCTTGTTTTTCCCTTCCCCATTTTCCTCTTCTTCCAGACGACCCACAACAATTGTAGGTGGCAAAGATAGTAATAAACCGAAAAATCTTCCCATTCAGTTTCATCATCTTTCATTATCAATAACTTGCATAACGGGGGGGGGGGGGATCTGTAGAGGAGGAAATGACTAAGCCTCCCTTTCGTTTTGCACAATTTTAGCATTATTATTCCACTTTAATTTTGATGATTCTATCCTACAGAATCCTGGAGTTTGTGCTTTGGTGCGGCACTAGACCAGTCTGGCTGAGAATGCTAAATGCCCCTCGTTCAACTGCAAATCCACTGGAAAGAAGCATGGCAGTTAAAGTGAAATCATAGCAACATAATTGTGTAGTGTGTGAATAGGCCCCACTGTTGCCCAGATCCAAATCATCACCTCTGTTCACTTTTGAATCAAGGAGGAAAAACACACTGGAAACTGCATGCTACATGTTTAAGACAGAATGCCTGTTACTGCAGTATCCAAAATGATGCAGACCCACAGGACAGACTGGAAAGACTTTGCAGGGCTCAGCCCCAGAAAACTCCATGATAGATTTACCTTAGAGTTGCCTTACATTGGAAATGACTTTACGGCACACAACGGCCCTTTTTGCACAGCATTTCCCATGCGAAAGGGTTCCTGGAGCATCGCGCAATTGTGAGGAGCGATCTGCACTATGCACTCACAATCGTGCAATGCTCCAGGGTCTGGCAGGCGCTGCTCGTGCACTTTTTCATTTTCGGCTTTCAGCCAAAAATGGTGCGTGATCACGCATTGCTCCAGGACCCCACGCGCACTTGCAGTGCGTGCGGAGCCTCCAGAGCTGCGACACTCATGCTTCCTGCCCCAGCGCAGCCTGGGAAACTCCCAGGCTGCACTGCAGAAGGAAGAGGCGGGGCTCTCGCACTACCTGCTTGGGAGCAGGCAGCTTGTGCGGAGCTGAAGCAGCAGGGATGTGAGAGCCTCTCACTGGAGGCTGCTCATGCAGTCCCCGCACCCCAGTGCTGAAAAAAGGTAAGGTGCGGAAAGGGCCAACAACAACAAAGATAAAGGGGGTGGACTAATACAATTGAATTTATGCATTTGAGGTTATCCAATTCCCAAGTGGATTCATCAGATTCATGCCTCCCAGAGTAACATGTGGATTAGATGTGGTCTGCTTTATGGTATTTGTATTTTCACCAAAATATAAAACGAGGTAGTCTGAGGACCAATCCCCCTCCCCTGTCTTTTACCAGGAACTAGCCACAAGAAGCAGTTAGGAAATAAGCTCCTGCATTTATGCTGGCAATGAAAATTACAGATTCTCCTGGAAGATACAATATCCATAGTCTGTCCCAATCATGCTGCATGGGAATAAGGAAGGTAGGATATTATCTCTCCCCCATTAATAGATTGATGGCTGTTTTTTTCTTGAAAAAACCCACAAGGCAATGAGATACTACTGATATTAACAACAGGGACACAAACCAGATTCCATCTCCATTTACATTAATGGAGCTTAGTGTTTCACTATACAGACAAATCATTCATTTTCTGATGCTCCGAGAAACTCTTCCTGTCTGCCCTTTCCCTCACTGTTCTCTAACCTCACTAGAGAAGATTATCAGTGAATTCAGTGAATTCTCGGTGTTAGTCAACCATATCTTTCGTATCCTGACAAGATCGCAAAGGGTAATCCTACTAGCCCCCCTCCCACACTTAAAATGCTAGACTGAAGTGCTTAGATGGATTTTTTACCCTGATAAAAGGCAAGAGAAATATCTTGAGGATTTTGTGGGAATCTGCAGCACAAGAACATAGTATACATCTTTCAAGAGTGGAACTCTAGGGAATAAAGTATATGCAATACAATTCGTGTTGGAATAAAATGCAGCCACATTCATGGAAACTTTGCTACTGTCTACAACGTGCTTGGACATGTTAAGTAATAGCAAAATATTCAATTTACTTAATCCACTTTGTTTAGTTTAATTTCATCTATGGTTTAGTTGACTGCCTTATTATGAATAATATTTCTTTAATTAAAATAATATGTTTGTTGATATATGCTATGAAATTTCATCCAAAAACTTCAATCTGTTTTATAACTTTGAATAAATTTTAACACTGATTCTGAACTAGAAAAATAACTTTTTTTAAAAAAAATCTCTTTTACAAATGATAACACGGACTTTGGCTAACTTACCTAAAGCTACATGGAAAGGCAGAGTTCAAAAAGATTTAGGACTTTCCTGTTTAGGATCACAAAACCAGTAACTTCTTGACGCTTAAATGACAAAGTACTATTCTCGTACCACATTATTGTCATACATATCAATATCTTTGTTTCATTTAAAACTGGTGAATGGCTATGTTGATTCTTGTTTCTGAATATGGTGGCTACTCTGTCATTACATGATAGACAAGTATCAATCATGCTCTCATTTTCAGGAAAATAAAAAATATAAGCAACCAATAAAGCGTGAGGAACTGCATGACTCACCCTTAACTCTATTAGAGATTTCAAGGGTGGAATTAAGGTGATATTTGATTGTCTTTGCTGAAGCAGAGGCACAGGAGAGTGAAATGAAATTGGCTTCTCTTTCAGAGAGGGACGACATGGCCAATATCACTTGCGTGAGCTAATTTATTCAAAGGAAGGTAATTCATACATAAGTAGCATTGAACCTGTGATAAGAAATATCATCCAAGACTCTTGCCTCCTTCTGAACTCAAACTGATGAATACAGATAGCCAAAAGGAACTATTAACATCACATCTAAAATAAATCATGATACCAAGAACACAGTCTCTTTACTGTTTCATGCTAGCCAAATCAAAAATTGACTCCAGCTGAAATCACCCCTTTCTAGCCTTGTTATAGATCTCTTGTTTTAATGCTGGAAAAAATTTTATCTTATAAGGGTAGTTTCTGTTATTGAAATCCACACTCAAAAAGTCAGTTTCCAAGCAGAATTTAAAAGTCTTGGTGCTCATTCTTAAAGCTCTACACTGACTAGGGCGTGGGTACTTACATGAATGGCTGAACCCACACCACCCGAGCTATGCGATTCCCCTTCTCCAGATGCCCTGCTATTCAAAGTGAGGTAGGTGTCAAAGGAACTTCTCTGTGGTGCTATCCCATATGTCTGGCATCCTCATCTGACGCCTACTTTTATGCCTTTCTGCTATCAGATAAACAGCTTCCATTTTTTCTAGGCTTCTAAACTATTAGGATAATGGTTTGCCAATGCTTTTGCCAGTATTTTATCATTTGTATTATGTCATCCATATATTGTTAATCAATATATTTTTATAGTATGCTTTTTGGCCCTAATATGGATGTGATCTTTGACAGCAGTAGGAGTATTCCTTTACCATTTTATGATTCTGTTGTATTTTTTTCCTTTTTATGGTTTCATTAATTGTTCTAGTGATATTTATGTTGAAAGGAGGTAGATAAGTCATTGAAGCCAATAATAATATTAAAAATAAAATTTAAGGATCCTTTCTTTGAAAGAGGGCCATCTACCCACCTTCAATATTGGTGATATGGCCGTAGGCCTAGTGTAAATGTTATCTCTGCTTTCAAAGATAATATTGATATGAACAGAGTTCCACATAATTCCAGGACATCTGGAATTTGTTACTTATATGCTTCAGTTAATGATGTCCACTCTGTAGAACGCTTGTGATTACTCGTCATGCGATTCAGCTAACCAATGTGGGAAACTGCTTCCAGGCATTTCTTCAGCTGCATTGGAGATTCCACTCCAAAGAAACATCAACTAGCTGCCACCATGCCTCAGCAGAAACATTTGCATTTGCCTTACCTATCCACATCCTGATCCAGCTACAACTCTAATTAAGATAAAGTATGTGACTTACAGAATGACTCTTAACTATATTTAATTCAGTGGAAGCTACACTGATTTGAGCTGAACACTATTCCAAATAAATTAGTTTATCATCAGGGTGAAAACTGGCTTAAATAAAAGGACTTCTGCTTAAGTGACTTGATTAATATCTGAGTCCTATACATATACATCACATCTTATTAAAGCCACCATATGATCACAGACTATAAAATGCATGTATAACAAGTAGCGCCTTCAGCCCCCACCAGCCCTCCATTCCCCAAGTACAGTACTTTCACCAATGTGCTAACAAATTATCCTTTCTCCCAGCAAATCACACTACCATGTGAAACACTCATCTGACTGGACAGCACTTTAACCACAGCTGCAGTCTCTGCTGGTTCTCCATTCCTCCCCACCTTCACTTTCTGAGGCCTCACTGTATCCCTTTCCACTACTTTCTCCTGGTCTTTCCAGTCCTTTCCCCAGTACAAACTGCTTTTTTGCAGCCCACTGATGGTGAAGCAGAACTTGTTTCCTTTGCACTTTGTGAACTTTTAATCTCTGGGTACAAAAACAAAAATATCTTTTATTTTCCCTGTTAATATAATCACAGAATTGGAAAGGGCCTCATAGGCCATCAGGTCCAACTCTCTGCTCAATGAGGATCTCCTGTTAGTTAATCCTCAGCAGGTAGCCATCCAGCCTCTTTTTGAAGAATCTACCACCTCTCTAGGCAGTTGGTTCCACTGCTGAACCATTCTGTCAAGAAGTGTGTTCTAATGTTCAATTGAAATCCACTCTCCTGTAACATAAAACCATTAGACCTGGTTCTAGTCCCAGAGGCCCCAGATAAGTCTCATACCATCTCGCAGTCTTGTCTTCACCAAGGTGAATGCTCCCAGCTCTGTCAACCTCTCCTCATGTTATCCTGACTTCTGGGGGTCTCTGGGGGACACCTTGATTTGCTCCAAAAATACAAAGATTGGGGAAATTAGCAGAGTGCTGCTTGGCAAAGTGGAGGGCAGTGAAATGAGATCTTGAACCCTATGTCTATGGAGTCAGACCACTTGAGAGCCAGACCAAATGTCTAATTACCAGTAGTTTATTTAACAGAATTGGCAAAATATCCACACACATATACATAGCGAAGCAGTCACTCACCAAAGCACACAAGGACTATTGAGTTGAAAAGATATGAAGATTGGAAAAAGAGAGCGGTTTATACTGCCCCTGATCCTGTAGTCTGCGGCTTGGAAGAAGCAAAGCGAAGGTGGCTCAGTGGAGGAAGAATGCTGAGAGGAGCTCTCAACTAGCAGAATGCCAGGGCACTAGTCATGTGTGGGAGTTTTCCGAAGAGGGTCCCAAAGTGGGACTCAATTATAGGGCAAAATATGCCTTGGGGGCAGACCCTTTCCCAGAAAAGGACAATGGCTGAATCATGCAAATAGACCTTATTTTTGTATTTCTCACTGTTGCAATCGTTAATCTCATCCAGAGGACACATAGTCCCCTCAAGGTATCACTGTTGTTGATGGTCCATTGTGTTTGTATACGTGCCTTTTTGAGGTTTCTTTCTTGGAGATGTGACTAGGGGAGCGTTGGTCTGACCTCACTAGTTGTGCTTCAGTTTTAGACCCGGATGTCTGCGTTCCTGTCTGGTGAACCTCTGGCTTAACAACTCTGGATATTAAATATTACACTCCCTCAGGACTGGGTCTGCCAGCAGGGGCTACACTCATATGTTTTGTTCTCCCACACCACTTATCAATCTTGTTGCCTTTCTCTGAACCTGTTCCAACTTATATATATCCTTCTTAAAATTAGGTGCCTAGAACTGAATGCAGTACTCCAGATGAGGTTTGACCACTGTAGAATATAGTGGGACTATTACTTCCCTTGACTTGGAAACTATGCTTCTATTAAAGCAGGCATTTGCCTTCTGTGCCGCAGTATCATACAGCTGGTTCAAGTTCAATTTATGATCAACAATAATCACATTGTCCTTTCCACATGTAGTACTGCTGAGCCAAGTATCCCCCATCCTATATCAGTGCATTTCATTTTTGTGGCCTCTATATGTAGAATATTGCATTTTTCTATGATCAATTTCATTTTTTTAAAAAAATTCAGCCAAATGTTCTAGTTCTTCCAAGGTCCTTTTCAATTCTGTTCTTTTTTCAATGTGTTAACCACCTCTCCCAGTTTTGTATCATCTGCAAATCTGATAAGGATTCCCTCCACCTCATCATCTACGTCATAGATATAAACACTGAAGAACGTAAGCTTCAGGACTCCTGCAGCACTCCATTTGAGATCTCCTCCCAGTTTGAAACAGAATTGATTTTTCCAACCAATTATGGATTCATCTGATGATGTTTCCATATATTCCATATTTAGACAGTTTGGTCATAAAAATATCACTCTGAAAGATGCCTTGCATTCCATCTTCTAAACTGGCAGTCTGATAAACTAAGTGGAATGGAAGTGGCCAAGCTGGAGAGGCTGAATGAAAATAAAGCCTTGTTTTTGGCCCTTTCCACATGTGGGGGGAGGGGGGGACAGGCGAAAACGCCCAAAAACGGAGCTTACCGGCAGCCGGGTAAGTCCGTCGCTACGCGAAGCAGCGCGAGCTCGCTGCTCCGCAGTCCTCCGGCGTCCCAAATGGCGGCTTCCGGTTGGTGGAGGCTCTCCACCAACTGGAGAAGCTCGCCAGCTGGAAGCCCGCCCCCGGCAGATCTTCAGGCATGCACTTGCGCGCGCCTGCAAATCTGCTTTGGAGCCGGGCGACGGAGCGGCGCGGGGCTGCGCGCTCCGTGCTTTTTAAAAATCTCGAAAAAGAGGTTTTTAAAAAACACGCAGCCCGGCTAGTTCCGGCTGCTCCTGAGTGGATTCTGGTATGGAACTACAAAAAATAGTCCACGCCAGTCCACTCTATGGTGTAGAAGACCTCTGTGAGAGGTCGCTCTTCACCATTTCAGAAGCCCGGTATGGAAATGGCCTTTGCTAGAGTTACAAGCCTTCACATACCTATGCCATATTACTCTCCAGGAATTTTGACGTGGCATATATTTATGGTAACTTCCTGTTTGTTAGTTTCCCACACCCCTCTCTTCCTGCTTCCCTCTAACCTACGGCCATTTTTTTCCATCTCTCTTGCTCTCTTCTCCATAAGATCAGACATCTGATTATGAATAATTTTTAAGTTATTTTTACATGTGTTACAAAGGAGACTAAGGCTCTTTCCACACGTTATCATTTTGCATCCCATCACAATTCAGGCAGTGCCACTGCTGGGATGGCAGCATGACTTAAACACTCCCCTTTGCACCTGGCTGGCTGCCTGTGGAGGGATAGCGCAAGGGACATGCTCCTTTCTGCTGCACTGCAGCCAGCCCCTTCCCATGCTGCACTGGGGAAGGAAGCACGTAGATCACGCTTCTGCCATTTCTGCATGGTCGCCAGTGATGGGAGCATCACACGATCAGGGGCCGTTACCAGACTTTTTCTGGTAATGGAATATCCTGTAATTGCGACAGGTGGGGATGCGCGGGCAGTGGGACTGTGATAATGTTGTGCAAAAGCACAACTCACAGACCGGCAGCAATGTGACCCCATCCCAGGACAACGCTGTTGTGTGGAAATGGCCTCAGTTATTTCTCTTTCTTGCTACCCCTGCGGGTTGGAGATTGTGGTAGTTCATCTTTTGCTTTGCCAGTCTGTTTACTTTGCTTGAGAGATCCAGTACTATCCCTCACATTTCCTAGCATTCTTCTTTTGGCTTTGCCTCACATAGTTTTTGCTCTGAATAGACTTACGGTCTACATCTAGGTAGTCAACATCTCCATCTAGGCAGGGCCCGGATAAATTGTCCTCTTGTGACCTTGGTAGCATCACAGACGCTCAGCCCCAGGAACCCCCATGATACGTTCGCCTTGGGGTCTCCATAAATCAGAAACAATTTGAAGGTACATGATGAGAACAACAACAACAAAAGTTAATAATCTCTGTAATGTAGGATTCCTATTAAATTCAGTTAAGCTTGCATTAATTAATTTGAGCATCACCCTAAAAATCTTTTACCCCACATTTGGCAGTCATAATGTCATTGTAACATTGAAATATTCCATATTTGTTTTGATTTCTTCTTAAATCTGAAAGATCAGATCTGAAGGATAAGATCACTCTAACTAAAGGGCAGAGCATTTAATACCCTTAGAAATGCTGCCTCATGTGTGCCTAAAATGACAACTTTTCAAACCAACACTCTTAAATTAGTTCTACAACGAAGATACATGATATTCTAAAGTATATGTACTTCTTTAAGGTTTTTTTTTCACCTCAACCCCTCCTACCGTGTTAGGGCTGTGCTTTGTTTCAAAATCAGTGCCTGAGTAGTTATACAAACCAGCTCAAGAGCTTTGTTCTTTGGAATTAATTAATCATCAGATAATGGAGTTTTGACAAACACTGAACACCATACACAAGCAAGATATCTGGCAAGTCATATACTGTATGTACTCTACACTATTTTGGCTTCCTTATTTAAGAACTAGGGGGGAGTACCCAACTTTGCATGTACCAAAGCCTTGAAACTTGTTGTCAGAATTAGACATATTGTGCCCATGAGGTCTTGAATGAAGCCATATTACCAGGCCTTCAAGGCTTGCCTACTGTCATGGTGCAACCCAACAACTTCCACTGAGAGAAAGGCCTGCTCAATCCATGCCTGTGAGGACTGCAGCTGCCCCACACTTGCAAAGGGGTGGGGGAGGGAGGCCTGTAGCTCCATCCATTAGAGTACTTTTCCCATCTTCAGACTATTCAGACTGTATCAACTGCAAAACTATAGGCTGGTGATGGGATAGCTGTTACCTAGTAACTGAAATTTGTCCTAGAAGCTTCAGTCGTATGAGCAGTCATGTTTTGGGCCAATGGTTTGCCCAAATAGACAGGCAACCTATTCCATTATTATAGCAGATGCATTCAATAATATTGCCTAGTAGAAGTATCCAGAAGAGCCTAGGTGAAAAACAGAAGGTGGCTGTCTTTTTCTTTGCTTTTTCCAAGTGACTGCTGAGAATTCTGCTTCCTAATAAATGCATCTAACATGTTTCCACGATGTAAAAGATTTTATAATAGAATGGTTCTATTTAGAAAGCATGTTGTCAATCTATAACATGCTGCAGGAGACAGGGTTTGGAAATGTGAACAGCAGATTCAGATCTCTATTTAAAACTGTAGTCAGGTGGCTGTGGTCAGATCATTATACTGAAGCCTAAGGAAGAAGTGGGGGACGGCACTCAAAAATGAGTTTAAAAAGCTCCCCCAAAGGAGGCAAAATCTCAGACTCCTATCTGTAAATATGAACATTTATGATGGCGTCTGAGCACAGCACACATTGACACTTCTAGGGTGGAAGGAGAGAGCTTATTCCAATAACAACAGGTATAGCAGTTTATGTAGAACATGTTAGACCAGGGCAACCTAACTCACAATGCATTCAAAATTAAACTTACTCCAATGAGTCAGGGACTATTCTGTTAAGTATGACACAGACACATGTGCTCAAGGCAAACTACATATGGTGTTGCAAGGCTTATCAACTATTTCACTGTGGTCATTAAAGGGAAATGCTTCCTTATCTATGGGAGAAAAACAACAGCAACAACACACACAAGGGAGTTTCCTCCTCTGACTGTGCTAACGCAATCAACTTTGTACTTTCCCTGAACTTGTAGTTAACTTAAACACACACACACACACTATGCAAGATAGGTCACAGATTTTTCAGTGGCAAATGTGTCACAGTTATTTTACTTTGGACACAACACATAAACCTATCATCGGGGAGCCAGTGGCCCAATACAGTTCTTTGCAGTGATCATGAATATCAAGTAAACATACATTAGAAGCAACAACGAGTGGATATTTGCTATCCTTGTAACATGTCTCTGTTAAAAATGAAGAATGTGCGAAGTAGGCCAAAATCATCTTTAAATACATTATTTAATGTTGCCTGTTAAGGTCAGTGGCCGCTTTAACACAACATTGCAAAATGAAGAAAAGGGTCCAAAGTAGTCAGTACAATTTAATTACAACTGTAACAAACAAGAAACATGTTATACTGCTTCCTAAATGAAGGCACGATCCTAGATTGATCTTTCGAGAAGTGTCAGCTATAACTGGGGGGGAAATGTCATTGTGTTTGATATGAAGATCAGAACAGCCCTAGCAAGCAAGAGTTCATTAGAAGAGAAACTTGCAGGAACTCTCTCTAAGTGGAGATCTCCTGCAGAGCAAAGGGGCTGTTATACAAAGACTGTAATTATCTGAGTGAAGTTTCTGAAGGTACAGTTCTATAGACATTTGTAACAGAATTACTGGCACTGCAATCGGTCAGAGCAACGTATTGTCAATTCCTGCCTCATTAACTTCCCATTTACTGCAAAAACCATACTGCTTCTGGAAATATCTCTTTTCCCTTGCTTCAAGTGTCTGTTTCTCATCTCGCACCTGGACAGATGGTGTGCAGACAGAAGAAAGCCACCTTGTCATACATATTTAATGACTTTTGGTTATTAAAAAGAGGGCAAACAGAACTATTTCAGACAAGGATCTATCTCAGTTTTACCTAGTAAGATTGTCTTGTTGAGGCTTTAGTTGCGAACAGCTGCCTTATCTGAGAAAAGCCCCTTCTGAGGAATAGATGCACCATGCAGGGGTTTTACAGTAACTCCTCCAGATTTGTGAGAGTTCAGGGTGCAGAACTTTTGTGTACGTGGAAAAACCACAAATAACTCCCCTCCGTGATCTACCTGCAGAGCTCTCTCCTCCCATTCCCTTGCCTCTGGCCCCTGCATTCTGGGGGTGGGTGGAGAAGGTAAAGGGCTTACCAGTACCTTCCCCTCAGAAAGAGAAGAGCAGAGTTCCAACATTTTATAACTTCTGCCAGCCATCTTGAGAAAGGAGAGGTAGGAGTAAAGAGAGCACCTGACCAATCAGTAGCCATTACACAGCAGCCACATGGCAGAGAGGACATGCCTCCAGCAGTAAGGGAGAGACTTTGCTCACCCCAAAGGGGAAAATATCCATTTTAAACACAAGCCGAGCCAGCACAAGCCTTGAAAGGAATGCAAGGGAATGGGAGGAGGAAAATGGGGGGCCAAGCACACGCCTCACAAATAATCAGATTCAGGAAGGTCAAACTCATAAATGTGGAGGGAAGACTGCATATTAAGAGGTGCTACTAAAGCAATATGGAATCTGTATGTATGTATTTATTTAGTTACTTATTTATTTATATCCTGCTTTACTCCCATATGGGACCCAAAGTGGCTTTTGACCTATATTAAAACTGTATAGCTAACACAGTCTGAAAGACAAAAATTTAAAAAAGCATTAAGCAGAATCCACTTAGAAACATTAGAACAGTTAAACTCCCTTGGCAGAGAGTTCCATAGTGTGAGAGCAGCCTCCAGGAAGACTCTCACCTGGGACTTCACCAGGCATGCCTAAAACTAAATTAGGCCTTAGTTTTTGAGTAGGAGAATTAGGGTCAAATAGATATTATGTGCAGTTTAGTAGCGTTAAGAGAAAGTAGGAATGATCTAGGTTAGTACATTGAAGGAGCTGCTTCAACCTCTTCCTGTGTATTTTCCCATCATTCTTACCTCCAATGCAGTAGGCTTTATCATGAAAGTATTTGTACGATAGTATATACCATGTGAACCATTCAGCGCACTATTTACAGCTTGATAGGTGGGCATGTAGTTGAGCTGGGGGAAAACTCTCTCTACTCGCCTCTCTGGCCCTGCTTCTACCAAAGACTAACTTGTTCCACCTTTTCTTCTTGCCATTTCTTTCCTCCTTGTTTCCATCGCCTCTTCCCCTCCCCCTCCTGCTTTTTCTCCTCCTCTATACATTGGCAGCTGGTGGTCTCCATGCCAGTGGGATGGTGAGTGTGATTCAGGCTTTAAAGTTGCTATCCAAGGTTCTGAATCCTGTCTCCAAAATAGGTCCAGCCCTCTGGACAGTTCCTTTAAAATCTGAACAGAAACCTGGAGTGTAGTCACTGTCCTATTATCATGGAAACCACCAGCTGCCACTGCCATTGCACCATCCTCTTTCCTCTCCATTCTTGGCTCCTTTCCACTCCTTCCATCTGTCTTCCATAAGTTCTTTGCCTTTGTTTCATCTTTGTACTCACATAGGATGCTGTTTCAGCACTGTGGCATGGCTGCTTAATGCATTTGTGGCTGCAAATATTCACAGTGAGAGAGGCGCCACAGGCTGTGTTCCACTGTGGAGGGATACTGTCATGGCTACAAAAGAGGTGGAGCAGGCCCCTTCTTTCCCTCACATTGTTTGTGTGTCAGGAGTAGCACCACTGGCAGAGAAAACTAACAAGAGAGAATGTATTATTTGCTGATGTGTTAAAAATTCTTTTGATACACCAGCAAGCAAAATACAACAACATCACAAAACAAGAATGCTGAGTATGATATAACACATGGAAGTTAACTAGTAAGTCTTGTTCTGCTCATATTGAGTACATGAGCAGTCTTTTTACTTTAGCAATATGGCAAAACCTAAGACAGCTCATCCTCTCCTCAAAAATTCTAACATCATTTGTCTTTTGATTTTGATACAAAAAATCATATACAAAAATTAAAAGAGAATTAAACCAGAGTCATGTTTAAAACACACAAGTTAAAAACAGTTTAAAAAGCACATTTAAAACATAATAAAATAGAATGAAAAAAAAAATCCCCCTGATTAAAAACTGCATGTGCTACAACTGTTTATTTATTTTTATTTGTACCTAACCCTTAGATCTTGTGATACTGGGTGAGAATCAAATATTTGAATAAATAAAATAAAAATTTACCACTATACAGCCTTTTATTATGAGTGGATTACAACAGGAGGTTAATCTTTCCCTAAAGTGATGTCATTGTAAAATGAGTAGTGCAGATCAAGCCTGTTTTGTCTTTCTGATGATTGCCTCTCTATGGCCAAAATTCCAAACAAAGATTACACGCAAACCCTCACAGATTTTTCTGTGGCACCTGTTCTTCTCCCAGAACTCTCCAAGACCCCCCCCTAAAATTGTCAGAAGGCCATATCGTGCCCCTGGAAGCCTCAAAAAATGGCAATACTGCATAATCTAAGCCCCCTCCTCAAAACCTGACTAAAACTGGAAATGAACTTTTGGTCACCTTTGGGTTTCATGTTGATTTTTTAGGGGGTGGAGGTTTGGTTTTTTAAATATTTCAGCTTATACTGAATCCTGGGGGGAGAAATTTTTATCCTCAGAGCCACCAGAGTTGCCCACCACTGCTCTATGATGAAACTGCAGCAGTGTCTTATATCCATACTTTATAATTTGAATAAATAATATATTTATAATTATTTATACACAGACATATACATTCCACCCCAGCCCCACAGAGTCAATTACTATATCTCTTTCCATCTTAACTCATTTGCTGTTCCTGTTAACACTGGTGAGAGATTTACTGAGCACTTCAGGATTTGACATCCTGCCTATTTTGTCTTGTATTATAAGCAATTTAAATGTATTTGCAAAAATGAATAAATAAATAAATATGCCCTCCAGTTGTATGCCATTGAAACAGCATTTCTCAGAACAGAATATAAACTCATTCTGCATACATATTTGGAGGAGTATAACTCATGTTAACACCATCACTTACATTTATATGAAGTCAATTTTTTGAAAATACTGTAGGTAGCAGGAGCGTAAACATCACTGGATGAAGTGTTGTGATTCTTCAACTACAGCTTTAATTTTCAATAAAAATTGTCCTTCATATATCAGGTTATACATCTCTTTCTTATGCACTGAAATCTAATGAAAAAAGAAGATAGATTTTTCCACAAGTTTTATCTGTAGTTAGCAGACACTACCTTAGAAGGCAAAACCAACAATGGTCCAGCAAATGAGCAGGAAGCAGTTAAAATCATATGTAAATACAAGACACAATTGCTTAGAACATTTTAAGGCTGCTAATCTATACAAATGTAATTTGGGCCTAAGTCTCCAAAAATTCAATAAGATTTACTACTGAACAGATATGTGTAGGGTTGCTTTTTTGGTAACTAAAGAAAGTTTAAATGATAATTCAATGTACGTCTCTTACTCAAGGGCAGAGCTGGCATGTAGGAATTTTAGGTGTATAACATTAGTTTTCCTTTGTACAACAGAACAGTGTGTGTACAGGACTGTCAGTACCCACACACACCAAGCCAGGGCTGCTCCAGCTCTAGCTTATGTAACTAGTAGAAACAACTGCAGCAGCCCATGAACAAGGAACTATAAACCTCTGGTGTCTCTCCTCTAGTTAGTAATAGTTTTCATGCCCCTCCATCCCCCAAAGTAAGTGAATCCCACACACACACACAAATATTTTTCTCACACAAAGTCTTCTACATCTGCCTGAAAAGTGAGAAGCTTCATCCCATTTGAAGATATGTACCTGAAAATATCACCAGTATCTTTCAATAAATAAGGAAACACTTGTTGAGTAGTTCTAGTTGAAAAAAAAAACAAAACACCATTTAAAGGCTATTTGAATGAAAAACATGGTACCAATTTTTTGGATATGCGGTAGTCTTCATCTGTCTCAAAAGATCTACTAAACCTATACATTTCATCCAAAAGTCTCAAAAAGAAAAAAAAGGCAAAAATGTTGTAGCTGTCGATTGATTTCCTTGTCATAGTCAATTAAATAACGTAGGAGCCAGACAAACTGACACCCTAAGCTATGCCAAATGTGAAGGCTCCATAACACTACCAAAACTTGTATTATTCTAACAACTATGTAAAATGTAAAATGCGATAACTATGTAAATGTAACAATAATGTAAAAAGAAGTTGCATTCAGAAACCCCTCATAATCTGACACCATAAGATGTAGCTTGCTTAGCATGCACGTAAATCTGGCACTATACAGTACACAAAACTCCAGATTTTCTGGTGTGAGGTTTGGACCTGAAACAGAATCAAAGCAAGCCTCCCAAATCAGGGCCCTTTCCAAAACAATAAAGCTGAGTAGAATCTTGTCTTTGGTTCACATCACCAATTATTTACTTCTCTACCTACTTACCTGCACCTAGGAAAATCTATGTATGCAGCCCTCCCAACTGACTGACTGATTCTCATCAAGGTAGCGGTTCTACAAATATGCTTCCTTATAACACAAAGTCATAGTTTCTTTTAACCATGGTTTGTTGAAGAATCCAAGAGTGTGTTTCACAGATGTTCATACAAATCACTGTTTTTTTTATCTGATCTTGGTTTGTTGTTCTCCACCTCCTCTGTGGAGGTATAAAATCAAATATGCAGATATAAAACCTAAGTCCTTTATGTTTCCCAAAGTCTGGTAAGCAATTATCATTTCTTTTCCCCTGATTGGCTGAAGAAAAGATGAAATATCCTCCTCAAAGATCTTCAACAGCTCTTGGCAGATCTCTGAGAGTATAAAGGACCCCTGTTCTGTAATTCCTAGAAACTGTTCATGAAGGCTTGTGAGCTTACCTTTGGTAAACTTCCCCCCCCAGGTTGTGTATGAAAGTCCCTGCCCCAGGTCTAAATAGGTGTTACTGGGCTACACGAAGCAAGTGTTGAACTCAATATAGTATATTAGCCTTATACAATCAGAAGTCTCCCATAATTCTTTGTTATGGAATAACCCCTAGGATACAAACTACTCCATAGTTGTTGTACATGAACAAGAAGTGTGACTTATACAACTTTATAATGATGCATATTAATATATTTGCATTACCATTTGTGGATATTAATTTGGTTGATCTTATCTATTTCACACATGCATGCAGTACTTAGAAATGAATGGCTAGGTGATAGGGAGCTGACACACTCATTTAACAAGAATTCTTACTTCAGTTATTCATGCAAACTAATGCAATTTCAAATTAAAAAGGCACCCTCCTTCATTGGTGGGCAGGAAAGGAATGACTCAGAAAGATGGCTGAAAACATTTCATTCGCAGCACGAATAAAAAGACCTCTTGAATCAGAATTAATCTTATCTACAAAGACACATCCCTACAGTGTGATTTTAAAGAATATCAACAGAAGCCTCTTGTCTAATGCCACCTGAGTTGATTAGAGACAGAAGTATGTATT
The DNA here is from genome assembly GCA_030412105.1 of Cyclura pinguis. Classification (NCBI taxonomy): domain Eukaryota; kingdom Metazoa; phylum Chordata; class Lepidosauria; order Squamata; family Iguanidae; genus Cyclura; species Cyclura pinguis. The sequence continues at coordinate 131,008,332 of CM059599.1, forward strand.
GAAGAAAAGAATTCTTCTTGCAAAAATAGTCTTTTTGGGTTTTTTTTAATCTATTCTTCAGTTGCCATGACAATAATAATACGAAATTAGGTGGGATTCTGTGTTTACATTCCATTGTAGCTATCTTTTTATCAAAGTACTTAGGTATTTCATAGTAATAAAGCTTGCTTTTTACTTCCAGAAATACACTTTGTTTCTTACATTGTTAGGTTTTTTCCTGCTAGTAGTGTAAATTAATCTTGTGTCTAGTATACAAGAATACTTTCTTGGGGAACTTTCCTAAATTCTTAGTTGATATCACACAATCCAATTGCAGAATTACATAAAGATATATTTACTTCCTGGATTTTGGAATGAATTTCTCAGTATCTCATGAAATGTGGCATAGAATCAAGCTTGTTTAAAAAAAAAAAAACTGGGATGAGGCACATATGAATCCCAATGCTGGCAGTCCTAGAGTTTCATTATTAGTGTGCTCCAGAAGCAATTACATTGTTGCTAGGGTAAAAGGATAATTGATTGGGTGACATACAGAGAAACAGGCTATCCGGTGCTACACTGCAAAAGACAAAAACAAAATTGCCTCTTCCTCTAGATCTAGCAGAAATAATCTGATTCTTTGGCTCTGCAATAATATCCCAAATGACTGCCATGTATTATTCACACAGGTTCTTTCTTTCTGGTTTCTTCTTTTTAACTATTAACAAAGAAACTCATTTCCTCATATCCCATTTGAATCTATTTGGGGCACCATCACAATTTTTAAACAATAAAATTGTACCAAGACATACAAAAATAATACAAAATCTACTTTATTTCATATCAAATAAATAAATGCTGATTTGGCAGCCAGTTCAACACAAAGCAATGTACTAAGCATGAATATCCTTCTGATATACTTTCATATTTTCTAACAGTCCTAATTTGGCAGGGACAGTCCCAATTAATCCTGTCATCCCATATTCTCAGATGTTTTTAAAAAGTCCCAGTTTCTCTCTCCTCTTCCCACCTTCCCCAGCTTATTTCATCAGCTGCAAACTCAGGGCCTTTCCTCACTACACTGTAATAGTGCCATTATTCCACTTTCAACATCCTGTGGAATTCTGAGGCTTGTAGTTCACCGAGGCCAAAGAGCTCTCTGGCTGAGAATTCTAAAGGCCCGTCCCTAAACTGCAAACTCCAGGATTCCATACGATGTCGAAAGTGGAATAATAGCACTGTAACAGTGAAGTGTGGAAATAGCCTGAGTTCAAAAGTAGTTTGCATTTCATTAACTCAGCAGAAGGGAAAGGAGAGGAGTAGAATCTTGTCTGTCCAAACAGGCCCAGGCAAAAGCAAACTTTCCTAGCTGGGGTGTTCTTCATTGTTAATGACTTTTGCAACTTGACTACACTCTGATGTTGCTTGGACACACTGTCCTGTGAATGCTGAAGGGTATGATGTTTTCCGTAAATGGAATGGCTAGAGTATTGCAAGGATAATTATGCTGGCTATGCAGGAAAAGTTCTGGCACTTTTGTTTAGTAAAAATGCGAACTGCATACCATTTGATAGGCTAAATCGGATTCCTTTATGTTCTAGAATTTAGGTATTTATTTAAAAGTTCCTGGTAGTCCACAAATGTTGACAACATCCATCTGATTCTCTTTAACCAATACTAGTACTTCTCCCAAGCCAATTATAAATAGAAATTTTATTACATCCCAAACCTGGCATAATTGCTCTTTGAGGTTACTCAGTTGTTAAACTCAACATAAAATGTTTCTGAATCAAATGTTTATATAAAGACCATTCAGTTCCAAATGCAAGACTTAACTCCCAAGCACCAGGAGGAAAGACACAGAGGCATTAGCCCTTCAATGAACAGGATAAATTCTCAAAAGAAATGGAAATAGTTGAACATTTCAGCACTTCAAAGACCCTGGTTAGCAATTAGTTTTAGAGAAAAACAGCTTGCGATGAGGGCAGTTTCTCATCTGCCAAGTGACTTGCCAGCAAACTTTCACAACTTTGTCTTTTTCCACGTACCTCCTTTGCCTCTACACTGGATATCAGTATGGATGCCTTTGAATACTAGACATTTATAAAAGTTCGTGTCCATTTTAACTTCCATGGCTGCATCCTATGGACTTGTGGGGTTTGTTGTTCAATAAGGCATTCTAGTACTCAACTGTAAATAGCTTCTTTCAAACTGCAAATCCCATGATTCTGTTGCATGGATCTATAGCAGTTAAAGTGGAACAGTAGTGCTATAACTGTGTAGAACAGTGTAACTATGTAGTCTAAGGCTTATAAGTCCTTATCATTCTTTTAAGCTTACATTCTTTCTCCAATACAACACAGCAGCATTTGGAGAGGGCAAATAACACCTGATACACATAGAACTGTTTTAGGAACTATTCAGGAAGCAAACTACTTTTATTTATTATTTTATTTATCCCTCATCTTTCTCCCAAGGCAGCTCACAACATAGATTAAAACAGAGTACAGCAAAGCACAATTTGTATTTTTACTAACAAGAAAAACAAACAAACAAACACACATCCCCTCGGAACTTTTCCTGCACAGTCACCATAATAATCTGTGCAATACTCTAGGATTTCCATTTAATGAAAAATGCTGTTTTGGCAATCAGAAGAATAGAGAATGGTCCAGCCTAACCTTCTGTGGAAGGAAGTTCGACAACCTGGGGGTAGCCTTATACCAGTTGAAACTGCCTGTCTACACAGAAAGTAGTCATAGCTGGTTCCGACTAGCAGCAGCCCGTCAAGGTACTCAGTAGGGATGATGAGGAATTGAACCTGGGACCTTCTGTGTGCAAAGAATGTACTCTGCCACTGACCTGTGGGCCTTTCCCCATGAGCGCTCACTCTCTCACTCTCTCTGTCTCACACACACGCACACACAGAGGACATCTTTGTTTATTTCAGATTATTCTATTCTATTCTGTTATATTCTCCTAAGGAAGGAGACTGTACATGTGGGTAGCGTGAACAGAAGGACTGGATTCTCACACTATATCTCTGAAAGCAGACATAGCATGAGAACCTGGATCTCTGCATATCAGATCTGTGTGATGCCAACAGCACATGGAAGGATCAGGGCCTCATGTCGACATCCCTTCAGAAAAGTAGTGTTGCTGGGATAGGAAGAAAATACATGAGATGTGGCCCGGAGCAAGCACCAGCTCAGTTGTTGCTCCCTCCAACTTAGCACTCTAAGTATGTGCTTAGTGTGGCATAACTGAAGGTTCTCATTGAGGAAAAGTGATTGAAGGAGGAAAAGAAAAAGAAGACAATGAAATAAGCAAGTAGAGGATAACAGAAAAAGTAGAGAAAAGTGGAGGGGCCATCTGTACAATGATTGTTTCATGATCACATTAAAAAGGACAGAGCCAGTTTCAGAGCCAATGGGCTACAGTGGATAGAGGGTTGAATTGAAACAGTAGGACCAAACAAGTTCAAATTCTGCTCAGCTGTTATGCTCTCTTCGCCTCTTCCTAAAGGACAGAACTGCTGTAGAGACAGACCATAAAGTTTCCCAAGGAAGAAAGGTGGTCAAAATGTCACAATGAAAGAATTAGAAGGTATTTAATATGTAGATGGTTTGTACATTTGTTTATGTTGTGTGGTTATAGCAACTTGTTCAAATTATTAGTTTGAGCAGAGCAGGCCCAAACTGCTGTCAGACTGTTGGTAAAATCAGAACAGGTGTACATAGCAACAGTGACAGCAAACTGCATTTGTTTAACTTGACAACTCCTTTCCTATTTTTTAAAAAAAAATCATGGTAATTACATTGGCAAAATAGGGTTTAGGAGAGAGATAAGGGAGAAGAAAGGTTGGCTAAACTGGGTTTTGTAAGTAGCTAGCAAATAAGTCAAATTTCACTGATATTAACTCATGTATGTGTGCATGTTTTAAGCTGCTAAATTGCTCAGTGCTTACATACTCAGAAGATACCAGCTCCTGAGCTTGGAAACTAAGCAGGGTCAGGCCTGCTAAGTACGTATAAGGAAGACTGTCAGGGAATACCATTTGATGTAGGCTATATTCAGAGGAAGACAATGGCAAAACCTCCTACGGATAAATCCTGTGAAGAAAACTCTATGATTTTAGACAGTCAGAACAGTGTAGTAGTTTGAATGTTGGAATCATAGAATCTTAGAGGGCCACAAGGGCCATCTAGTCCAATGCCCTGCCATACAGGTATGCACAATTACCATTAATTTGGACCAGCACTTTTTTGAAATGGAGAGAAAAGTCAAGATAGAACATATTTTAACAAATTTTACAAAGGCCATATCTGAGAATAATACAAAAAAATTAAAGTACAGGCACAGAATTTGTAAGTATCAGTGCTTGATCCAATAAAGGCAAAGTATCAAAAACAGAAATATACTGAATTAAACAAGGACAAGAAATATCTCCCATCCTCGGAATAGAATGGATGGATGGATGAATACATCTATCCCATTTTTTACTTGTATTGTTGTTGTGTGCCTTCAAGTTGTTTGTAACTTACGGTGACCTTAAGGTGATCATATCACAGGGTTTTCTGGAGCTGAGAGTCTGTAATGTGGCCAAAGTCATTCTGTGGGTTTCCATGGCTGAGTAGGGAACCAAACCATGGTCTCTAATGCTTAAACCACTACAGCATGCTGGCTAAGCTTCCAAGCCTCAATAGATACTGAAATACTACTTTGATGTGTGGCCACCACTGAATTTATGGAATATGTAACAATTAGCAAAACAAAGCATCCACTCTGCTAAGGCTTCTTTTTGCTCCTGTTTTAATATGCTAGTACCACTTAGCTGTTTCAGGTGGAAAAATTTTCAGAGGCCACATGAGGCCTGCTGATGTTTGCTATTACCTACCACAGCAATTGTATATTCAGCATATTAAAATACAACCTATCCTGACCATAATAACTCTCTTGAGACACATTTTTACCAACCTGAGTGGGTGCACACGTGCCTGGTTAAGTGAATCTTCTGAGAACTTGAATAAGAACATGTGGTATATGGATAGGGATGTTCTCCTGTATTTGTTTTGACCAGGACTCAGGGGCCCATGGTTTGAATTCCTGTTGAGCCATGAAAACCCACTGAATGGCCTTGGGTAAGTCACATTTTTTTAGCCTTAGAGAAAGGAAATGGCAAATCTCCTCTGAATCAGTCTTGCCAAGAAAACTCTTGATAGGTCAGCATAATTCAGAGTAATCTTGAAGGCACTCAACAACATATGGCTTGTTGACTCAAGTAAATATGATAAGATTTTATCCTGTGCCTTCAGTTTTCACACCCACACTCCCCTTAACCATCTTTCTACTTTGAATAAATAACAAATCAGTTATAACTTTAAAATTACTTTCAATTTCAGTATTAATAAGATTGCCAAAAATACTTTAAGGTTTCTTTAAAAACTCAGTACACAGTGTGTGCTTATCCATGTACTGAAACATATCTTTTTTTCAGAAATAATAGCCTATGTAATTTAACCAATGAGAAACATACTGAAGATTCTTTAGTGAGGGCAGACACTGAATGTATTTCAGCATTGTCAAATATAGGCTGTTTAAAAGTAATAGGGGAAAGAAGTATGACAATTAATTTTAAGATTAGGTTGTTGTGGGTTTTCCGGGCTTTGAGGCCATGTTCTATTAGTATTTTCTCTTGACATTTTGCCTGCATCTGTGGCTGGCATCTTCAGAGGATCTGGTGGCACAGAAATGAGACACAGTATGTATACTTGTGTAGTCCCCGGGTGGTAGGAAGCAATTTGCATATGTTAAGTTGGCCTGTGTAGTGGCCTATTGTTAAATGGAATATCCCCCAGGGTTGAGTTGTTAGTCAGGGGATATGCATAACAGTGTGTTAAGTACATTAGCTATCTATTGTATTGTTTCTTGTTTCTAATTTTAAGATTGGTTTTCCATAGCCAATGGTGCAGTGATCACCTGTAACTTATTCACAAAAACTTGTTTTCAAAAAATAGGTCTAAATCTGAAAATCAGTTAAATTGACTCAAGAAGAATCCACATTTCACAAAATTTGGTTCAAAATGCGAGCATACGGATCTCTATCCAGACTTATTTCAACATGATTATGTGCCCTCTAGTACTAAATTAAATTCAGTGAAATTCCATTGGTTCATCAATGTTCTCAGTTCCTAACATCTTATTTTCAAGCAATCTACTAATATGCTGCTGCTGCAAGATGTCCAATTGTCTCTATGTTTCCGTCAGGGAGAACTTCTATGCAGTTCTCAGTCAGTTTAATGTTGTATCTCTCAAACATTTATTGGAAGACTCTGCCAAATATCTTACATCCTTATGAGAAATCTATTTGCAGTAAATTAGACTTCTGAGTGCATGTAGACTTTTAAGCAGTTAAGACTGACATGTCATCTGCATGTATTAATTTATCCAAACACATGCAGATAAAAATGCATAACTAACTTAACAGGCAGAATTTTTAAAAAAGCTGTATAGTCCATGCCATTAGAACTTAGATTGCTGATTTTGTGCTGAAATGGAATCAAAATGTGAATGCCCTACCATACATTATAATCAAAAGCATGTTATTTTCTACATTTTTTTTCTTGGACTGCTAATGCAGCTCAACAAGTTTTTGTTATTTTCATAATATTTTACTGAAACTGAGGTATGTATTTGAATTATACCACTCTGTATATTAAGTTATCTCTTTTGGAGGATATCCATAAACGAGTGGTGTAATCCTTTTTTAAAAAACAGTTGGCACACTTGTGAAGCTCCTGATATCTTTTATTCTTCGGCAATCGCAAAGAGCTATTGCTTCTGAGTGCTTGTGAGAGATCTTTGGGTCTTCCTAATTACGTCTAACCTCACAATTTCTACAGATCACAAGGTTTATGCTCTAACATTCATCATAGCTAAACTACATTTGTCACAAATGCTTCTATCTAGGATCTCATACTACATAGCTATTAAAGCAGAGGAGTAAGATACAAGAAAAAAAAATTGAAGTCCTGTATGGAGATAGCATTCATAAGAACTTGTTGTACCATTTATGCATTACGGTTTCCCTTTTTGACTTGATTGGTTATGAAATCTGATCACTTCATCTTAAGCTAGCAAGACTGTAACTGAAGACCCCTGGCCTCTATAAGGCAGGAGCCATATCTACTGAATCACTGACAACTGTAGAAATTTATGAAGCTTCTGCAGCTTTGTGTTTTAAAGTTGTTGATGAGATGAGAGAGTCCAAAGTGCTCCAGAACTGGGCCAATATAAAAGGGATTTTTGGGGCCCAAATTGCCATGCTGAATCAGACAAGGTATGTTATAAAAAGAAAAGAATTATGGCCAGAGTTTGCTAAACTTAGCGTTCATGACAAACATGCCCTATGATTATTACAATCCTTGCAAAAACAACTGACCACGGAGGGGAAGTACCATCCATCCTGAACCAACAGTCATTTAAATTCCATCAAAATTGTGCAGACGTTGACGTGGTTGACACAATGACATTCAGACTACTGGGATGAAGCTAAGCATATTTTAAAAATATTGTTCTGAAATCATCAGGTGTTATCTCCAAAGCTTTGCTCTGTAAATATTTAACAGTGGAGATCTCCAGACAGAGTAAATGTTGCTTTGGCTGCTGAATTTGTTGCTGTATTTCTCAGGTGTTTTTTAAACAAGAAGTTTACATTTCTGTTGTCCCAGAGCATTTGGTGGCAATTCCCAGGGCCAGCAGCAATATTTTATTCCCACTCAGGAGGAAGGAAACCAAAGGACTCACATGGTTCAATACTGAAAATTCATATTGGGTTGCCTGGCCATTTCTCCTTCTCTTCCCCCCTGCTGGATGTGAGGGAGAACACAGACAGTTCACACTACTACAGTAAGTTTTTTTCCCCCCCTTAGGGAACACTGTTCCTTTAAAATCCATTCAGGTCCCTGGAGCCAATAGTAAACAAAGACACTGAAGAGACCTGATGATTGGTCACTCGTATCTAGTGTTATGAAAGCTGAATGATGATGAAAGCTGAATGCCTACCATACAATACAACTTCATTCACCCTCTTCCCCATCCCTGCTGCCTTTTACAGATTGCATGAATGCTCAGGCAACATCACAAGGCATTTGCTCTGAGAGCTTCTACTTCTTTACATTAATCTGGAAGAACTCGGCATCGTGGTGTGACTGGTGCTCTGTTTTTCGATCTTCCTTGGTCTTGCCTTTGTTGATTTTATTCCTTAAGAAATATATGTTATCAGTGCATGCTTTTTTGGGATCTTGTTCAGTGGTTAGTGCCTTAAATCCTTCAAAAGAAGAAAAAGGACAAAAATCCTTCTTATCACATAATAGTGGTCCATTGGTTGAAATCCAACAAGCAGAAGAATGGTTCTGATAGACTAGAACAAGGCTACAATCTGTTTCCAACAGTGCCTAGAAGATAGGTGTATAATGGCTATTGGAGGTAATGGTCAAACAGGAGCCATCATAGTTTCTGGGCAGGACTATGGTTTTGCTGGCTAGCAATAATAGTGAGGGTGCAGGTGAAACACCTCCCCCATTATAACTCATAGGAAATAATGTCGGAGCTGCAGTGGTCACAACATTATTGGTTACACCTTTTAGAACCTTGGAACCACATATTTCATGGAAGTTTCTTTCCACATCCTTCATTCTATCTCTTTATTTATTTACTTAATTGATTGATATACATTCAGCCCTCCACATTTGCGGGTTTCACTTTTGTGAATTTGATTATTCATCATTTATTTGCTGTCACCTCTGCTGGTTCCCTATGCCATTTTTAATAGGGACTGCAAGCCTCATGAGACTGAGAAACTGCGAATGAGGCTTGTAAGGCCCTATTAAAAATGGTGTGGGGCAGTGGTGGAGGTGGCAGTATGCCCCACCAGCCACCCACTTCTGCCTTAGGAAGGAACCCTGATGCCTCAAAGGAATCCACAGTGGGTTAAATATGGTGATTACACTTTTTTGTGTGTTAAATATGGTTTGGGAGGGCCTAGAATGTTTTTCCACTTTCACGGGGGTCCTGTGCCCCTAACCCTAGCAAATGTGGAGGGATGACTCTGTATCCTGTCTTCCTCCCTGGGTAAGGCAGCTCTCCAACATAATTAAAAAGTTTCAATAAAAACACTATATAATATAAATATTAATGCACAAATTAAATTAATTATACTATTAAAATACCAATTAGAACAATTTTAGGAACAGAAGTTCTAAAAGGGACTCCGGTCCATCTCTACTCCCACGTAGCTAAAAGCCCCAGGCTTTTAAATCTTTGTTCATAGGAGAATATGACACTGTTGGCTAGTCACAAGGCCTGTTCCTGATTCCACAATTAAAGGACAAAACATAGAACAGCTAAGAATAAACATTCCACATGTCTCAAATTTATTTCCAGCAGGTAACAGAAAAATATATCAAACAAGATGACAATATGTACAGTCAGGAAAAAAAAGACTTAAATAATGTCCCCTTACTCTTGTTGCCTGAAGGGCCAACTGGAAATATGACTTCTAATATATTTTTGCTCAGTTTCTTAAAATAAACAAGTGCCACATGCTAATAGGTTTATCCAAAGACAATGATGTAGTAGTTTCTTAAAGAGAATTTGCTTTCTGCTTGAAAAAAACATTCCTCTTTTTAAACATAATCATTGCCTTTTACATATCAAACTTAAGTTGACTGGACCTGTGCACAGTACTGCAGATGTAAAACGTGACAGACAATAGATTTACACATTATTGTATGTTGTATCCCAACATGTCTTTCCACATATGAAAGGCATTGTCTGCATAAAGTACATCTGTTTTACATTTTGCACTTGTTCACTCACTCCTTGCTTGTGTAATAAGTTATCAAATGATGATACTGTTTACAGCAAGAGTATACAACCTTGTCAGTACGGACCTAGGTACTGAGCCTTGTGCTATGACTTAATAATACCTGCACCTTTTGCCTATGGGATTTCTACTTATTTTATCCAACTAATTCCTTTCCTACAGTTTCTTTAGAACTTTCTGCCCCCACCACTAGTTTTTGCTTTTTGGACAGTAAATGGTAATGCTTGCTATTCTGTATCTGATAACTGAAGCTTGCTTAGTTTTCTATCTCCCCTTTGCCTCACTTTGCCAGAACTAATGCCAGAATTAATGTAAAGCTAATTCCAAACCCTTTCCCCCAAATATTGTCCATGTTCTTGTGCTTTGAATTTGTCCTCATGTTAAAAGTATATTGGAAAATCCTGGGAAAAGAGCCAAAAGCTGCAAACCTATGCATGTTTATTTGGGAATACTATGTACAAATTAACACAACAGGATTTACTTCTGAGTAAATATGCCCTTGAGTGAAGCATTACACTTATTCACTTCATTGCACTTACTGGTCATGATAGGTATAGAACAGAAGTTTCAAATCCAAATTGTGGATGCATGAATATCAAGCTGTTTCCGGTCTATATCATTTTAATATGTGTTCACTCATAATTCTACTCCATTCTCTTTCCATTTCAATTTGCAATTGAAAAAAAAAAAGTAATTCAGACTATGCTTAAAACTGCCTTTGTGTCTTTCCTTGGAGAAAAATATCCAGTTCAAGTACTATTAGGTTCCTTATATATTTTTTTCTAAATTTCTAATTATTTGTGTGAGAGTACTAATCTTACTAACAGTTCTCTAATGGGATAGGAGTTAATTTATGAAAAGCCGATGGGTGACATTTCAGTGTCCAAAAGGACATCTAAACTAATTATCATTCTCAAACAATTTCCAATGTTTTAAAGATGTGTATTTTACGCTCACTCTGGAATTCCCATCAGAGGTGATAACACCAGGAGATGTGGCAGATTGTAGCATACACAGATCATTAAGAGAGCAGCTAATGAGCTGTTGCATCCTGCAATTGGATAATTCATGCAACAGTTTTGAGAATGGTGAAAATTAACTGCTGTGTTCTGCTTTAAGTTGCTAATTGGTGAAATACATTGGAGTCATAGGCTTGGTTTGGAGGTAATGCTAAACTACAGCATGGCTTCCCACCAGGCTTATCTGCTGTCCTTTCTTTCTGCAACACAGCCATAAAGAAGCTTTCACTCCCATATTTACCAACCAGAGCTTGTCACCTCATCTGAACTTGCAAAAACTGTTATGAATATTGAGTATGGTTAGTGGCCTAAATCCAATTGGTAGTTCAAACTAGAATTCAGTAATCAAAGAGAACATGATAAGCCAACATTTATGTAACATCCATTGATTCAATGGATCTTCCCTAGGAAGACTAACAGTTGGATATAAGGTAATGAAAGCAAAAGGAAAAAGAAATAAGAAGTCATTTTCATTAGTAATGGTTAACGTTAACACACACACACACACACACACACCGTTTTAGCTTTGGATGGCACAGTAAATTAATGCCAATTTAAAACAGAAGCAGAAGGTTGTTTTTTTTTTTTTTTTAATCTTTTTGTGGATAAAGAGGCAGGGGAAAAATGCATAAGGAGGGGAGGAAGCTAAACTTATGACTGAAATACTAAATCAAGGTTTCCCATTATATTCACATGCTTCTGATACTGGATACAAATGTCAGCACAAACATTTTTAAGGAGGAATTATGGGACCCTTTGGAGTTTTACTCTGTTGAGTTTGTGGTTTTTTATAACCACCAATTTTGTTAAAACTTGCCTCTCTTAATGAACACTGTGTAATTAAAATTAAGAAACTGTTGAAGTGGGGGATGTTTAAAATGCTATTAAGTTTCAATATTAAAGTTCTTTATTTGTGACCTAGTAAATTGATTTGCTTCTCAGGTGCAAGCATAATTAATATGGAAGAAAATCCCAGTGTTTGCAATAGGAAGTGTTTTCAAATAAATGTGCATTTGCCATCTTAACACTGTATTCAGCTTTAGTGTGTGGTGGTGGTGTATGATTTGGCATGGGATTCTGGCATAAAGGGAAAGGGTTGGCCCTTTCCCATGGCACTGCATCCCCAATTCTAATTTCTCCTCCCCCTTCTTTTAATGAAAGAAAAAATCACTGAGTGATCTGAGGGTGCATCTCCTCCATCATGTCTAATTGGCATTAGGACTATGACACAGGGTCCCAGAGAGAAAGGACACATATTGAATTTCCTGCAACTTACAGCTTAAATAAAGATACTAAAGTTTTAGGTAAACCAAGAATAATATCTATTCAGATGAAGAGAGCCAGCATGGTATAGTGTTGAATTACAATCCTGGAGACCACGCATCAATTCCCTGCTTGGCCATGGAAACTCCCTGGGTGACCTTGGGTTCACCACATGTTCTCAACCCCAGAAAATCCCATGATAGGGTCGCCTTAGGGCCACTACAAATCAAAAACAACTTACAGGCACACAACAACAACATTCAAACTAAACTTCACATTTACAGAAGGATCCATTTTAATTTTATTTTTATGATATGGAGGTTATTTCCTGTGTTAGGCAGGTACTGTGGGCATTTCCCAGTCACGCATGAAAAATCTGCATAATTCCATCACATGTTAATATCACATAACCCCTGAAAGCTGGGAAATTACTGGAGGACAGACACCTTCCACATGACCTGGAAATTTTGATGTTGCCTCCATGTATGGTACTTAGTAAAAATGTGAAAGGAAGCAAATTCTCTGAAGCTGTATTATTTCTCCACTACATGCTTCTATAAGCTTTAAGCAACATTCTTGACCCAAGTATGCAGTTTCTTATGTCTTTGTTTTAAGAAAGAGTTGAGATTCATAGATAAGATGAACAGAAGAAGAATTTGGACAGAGCAGTGATAGGTATGGGTTAGTGCCCATTTCATCACCATCTTCTGTTCAGCTATATCTGTTCAGCTATCCAACAATACTTCTGTGATGTGACTCTGTGTGAGTGTGTGTGTGTATGTATGTGTACCTTTAAGTTGCCTATCAACTTCTGGTGACCCAATTAATTTCATATGGTTTTCTTTGGCAAGGAACACTCAGAGGTGGTTTTATCAGTTCCTTCCCCTGAAATATAGCTCACAGCACCTGGTGTGTAGCAAGGGAGCAAAACAACAACACCACCTTGTCAAGGCATCTACAACAATTTATTAAATTGGCAGCATAAATGTTCAGGTTTCTATTTGGAGTGCTGGCTTGTATGTTATTTTAATCTACAATCTCTAGAAGTTCAAGTGCCTCATGCTTCTCATTCCCACAATTAAAGTAATACTAGAAGAGGGGTTCATGGTTCTCACCAATGAGGAGGTCACCTAGAGTCCCTCTCTAAATCATGCTTTAATAGCAGGCAATTAAACTTTAAGGTGCTCAAACAGAAATGTAAGACACTTAAAGCTAGACTCTAGAAGGCATATTATATTGTTAAAGGCTTCCAAGGCTTTATCATACCATTATTTGAGTCTCTTCATGTGTCCTTGTTTTCTTTTTGGTCAATTGATGCCAACTGATGTAACTAATTAAGTGTTGCATTGAGCCCACAGTGGCTTTTGGCAATTCATCACAATCTTTAGAGCAGTTGCAACTGAATGCAACAAGTCAATCAAAACTCAGATCAGGCACTGATTTATTTTGCTCAGATATTCTCATTGTACCTTTCTGTCCAAATACTCAAGGCACCTTATAAATTAAATTGGGAGTGGGAATCTATAATATGCATAGCTAAGACCTTTTGAATATCAGCAGTAAAATTATAACAATGTTTACTGGTTGTGAAGGACAACCCTCTTTTGTTAAGGGTAAGAAAACGGACCACCATCACTGTGTCTTTTCTCCAGTGGCCATGCACCAAACATTTGATGCCAGGGTGGACAGTGAATGGCTCTTAGAAGTCAGGGTTTGCTGGTGAATAGCATGGCTGCCCTGGGGGCTCTGAGAATCATGTAAAAAGAGTCCTTAGTTGTTCCCTCTTTTGTGCCCATCATCAGACTCAAAAGTCAATTCAGGCACCTTCAAGGAAACGTTAAGATAAAGGTTTATTCAAATGTTCAATAGATCATTTACATATAATATATATTTTATATACTTTAATTAGCCAATCCAATTAATGATGAGATCTTGCAGCCGATTCCTTCTCCTATTTGTTGTTGTTGTTGTACATTTCTTCCCTTGGCTGCTGAAGCTGTGGGAAGTGAGGCAAACTGAGGGCTGGGCTACTCCACGTAGGTTCCAATTGCAGAACATGAGAGAGCAGCATGACACATAGTATGGGGAAGCGATTAGAGTGCTGGACTGGGACTTGAGAGACCCAAGGCCAAATTCCCACTGACTATGAAACTTGTGGGGTGAACATGAGCCAATCACCCTCACTTTCTTAGCCATCTTACTCCATGAAAAGAGCTACCTGGACCATCTTGCAGGAAAGCTGAGATATGAAAGTAACTAAGACATAAATAAAAAACATTGAGCTCAAAACTAGACTATGCTACAGTGCCTAAAGCTTTTCACAGTGGCAACACTGTTTCCTTCTGAAGAAGAGAGCCAAGCCAACCTCTGCTTCCCTTAAGGTGTCCATAGAGTGGCTGTGTCTGCCATACACTAAAGCCTCATTGAGGCATTTAACATGCATTTATGCAAAACCTGAATAAGGCGAGTGCATTAGCTCCACCAGATCTCTTCTGTCATCACTTCCCTCACTTTCCTATGAAGATGGTGATGGGTTTGATGCGGGGATTCTCTACTATGTCGAGACTTCCCACCCACAGGAGACTGTCATAATGGCCAGTGGAGGCTCCCCCAAGGATAAGAAGGCAACAGAACAGTACGAAGGATATGTTCTCCCTTGGAGTATGTAGAACATGCAGATAGAACAACCGCCTGCACAGAGCTTAAAAGCTGTCAAGATCTTACTTGAAAACAGCTAATCTAAAAGGAGTGTATATGTTTATATTTGGGGGGTTGCTATGGTTTTTTTGTTCCTGACCATGCAAATAGCCCTGAATTCTGTATATAGCTTTTATGTAGAGCCTACTGCAATGGTTGAGTTTACCGAATAAGAAGCATTTCTATTTTGCTTCCCACCAGCTGCTACAGTTTTTCCAAACACTTTATTTTAATAGAGCCTTTCAGCAATATTCAGTACTAAAATCTAGATCATTAAGCAATAACTTCGAGGTTAAATTCACAACAGCTTCACTACAAAAATGTGGCAAATTTAAAATGTAAACACATTAAATCCACTATCTTATGATCTATGGCAAATTTGTGATATGTTTGGGGAACGGCAGTTTAAATGTCCTATGGCAGATAATAATTTGCAACATACTTTCTTCTCTATTATTGTCCCCAAGGGAATTTTTACATTCCTCACTGGTTTGCTTTTTTATGTGCAGGCTTTAAATATGCACGCTGATAATATTAACATTGCTTGAAAAAGCTCTAAAGAGAAGGCGCTAGTTATTCCTTATGGTGAATGTACGTCTTTCAAAATTAATTTTGATTATAACAAACTTTGTAATATGAAACTTTCTCCATATGGTTTTAGAAAGAAGGGGAAGTCACCAGGAATACTTTCTATTCTTTTATAATTTTCACCCATTGCTTTATTTTTTATGATTAAGGACATACCTCAGAATTGAGGCATAACTTGTTTTTCCATTTATTTTTATTTGTCTTCTCTTCCTGTAATTGAATAACCCATATATATGGCTGATAATTTCCTCATATATTGGTAACATCCTTGTCACATAATTTACCAAAAACTCTACCCCAGATATTAAATGCAAATAGTTTGATGTGAGCAGTAAATCATTTTCTTTCATAATAGACAGAACTGTATATTTTCACTGTAGTGGTTGACAAGACAACCAATTGAAGTATCACACTTTTGCAACTGTTATTAGGGTTACATTGTGGGATGAACATCTCCTGTGTAGTTAGTAGCCATGACAATAACCACAATAACTAACATGTATACACAAACACACTTGTGCACACACACAAACACACACAACCAGATTAAGATATCCTGCAGCCCTAAACTGTGTCAAGTTTAAGAAAAAAAGTTTTATTTTAACAGTTATGTAAACCTTGAGCCCAAACTGCTAATATCAGAAATTAGAGTAAAGCTGAAGAAGAAAACTAAACCAGCTATCGTGCCAGAATACAACCTAAGGAACATTCCTGTAGAATGGAAAGACAGAGTGAAAAATAGATTTGCACTCTTAAGTCTAAATGTCTGGGAGCCAGAAGAACTCTGAACTGAAGCCGGGGTTATTGTTGGGTATGAATGCAGAATGATAGTACCTGCAGCCAAACAGAAAGACAATCCTCAATGGATGACAAATGAAACTCTTCATACAGTTAAGGACAGGTGAAAACCAAAAGTAAAAGGGAATGGAAATAGGATCAGAACCCTGAATGTAATTGTTCAGTGATTTGTGTGCAGGAACAAAGAACTACTATAATAACCAATGCAGAAAAAGAAAAGATGACAACATAAAGTAAGATCTTCCCCAAAACCTAAGAAATCAAAGAGAAAGTTAAACCAAGAGTGGGTATGCTCTATGACCAGTAGAGAAACACATTGCATGACCAAGCAGAAATAAAAAGATGAAAGAAACAATACACTGAAGAACTATATAAAAGAAGTGAAGGGATGGCACATTCATTCAAGGAAGAATTATTTGAAGATGAACCTATAATTTTAGAAAGTGAAGTGGAAGCTGTACTCAGAGCATTTGGGAGAAATGAATTATCAGGAACAGATGACATACCAACAGAGCTGCTTCAAGCTACAGAGACAGAAACTACTCTAGTTCTAATGAAAATCTGTCAACAAATTTAGAAAACAAAACAATAGCCCACAGACTGGTAACACTGAATTTAGATGCTAGTACCCAAGAAAGGTGACACCAGTGGCTGCAGTAAACACAAGACAATTGCATTAATCTCCCATGCAAGCAAAGTGATGTTCAAAATTCTACAATGACTTTTACCATATATGGAAGAAGTAATACCAGATGTCCAAACTTGGTTCAGGAGGCAAATATATGTTGGATAATAGAGTGCATCAAACAATTTCAAATAAAAATACAGCCTGTGGTTCATCAGTTATAATAAAGTCTTTGAGTGTGTGGATCATGAAAACCTAGGAATCGGTCTTAAATAAATGAGTGTCCTGATGCATAATCTGTGCACAGGGCAAGAGGCTATTATTAGGATAGAATATGGAGAAATGGAATGGTTTCCAACTGGCAAGAGGGTCAGGCAAGTCTGTATTCTATCACCCTATTTGTTTAACTTGTATGCTAAACATATATATAAAACAGGATTAGACTCAGGAAGAAGGCGTGAAAATCAGAGAAAGGAGCATCAACATTTTAAGATATGCAGATGCAGATGGCATCATGCTACTAGCAGAAAATCGCAAAGAGAACAATTACTGAAGAAAGTCAAGGAAGAAAGTGCAAAGGCAAGTTTACATCTGAACATTAAGAAAACAAAAATAGTGACAGATTATTTACTTAACTTTAAGTAGATGATAAAGACATCGAAATAGTTCTAGATTTTCCATACTTTGCATCAATCATTAATCAGAATGACTGCAGTCAAGAAATCAGAAGAAGATTAGGACTTGGAAGGGTAGCTATGAAGGAAATAGACAAGATCCTGAAGATAAATCATTGGATACTAAAGTCAGGATTGTCCATGTTATTGTATTTCTGACTTCTATTTATGTTTGTGAAAGCTGAACAGAGAAGAAAGCTAATGGCAAGAGAATCAATTCATTTGAAATGTGGTGCTGGAGAAGAGTTCTATGGATACTGCAAATTGCTACAAAAGAAAAGTAAATGGCTCCTATAAATAACCTAAAGTCACCAGATCCCATCTGATCTTGGAAGATAAGCAGGATTGGCCCTGGTCAGTACTTGGATGGGAGACTACCAACAAATGCCAGGTGGTATAAGTTATATTTTAGAGGAAGGAACTGGCAAAACCAGCTTTGACTACTCCTTGGCTAAGAAAAGCCTATGGAATTCACCTGCAGTTTGAAGACACACTCACACACAGAACAAATTCAGCCTGAACCCTCCTTAGAAGCCAAGATGACTAAACAGAGACAGTCATACTCTGAATATATTATGAGAAGACATGACACACTAGAAAAGACAATAATGCTTGTCAGGGTTGAAGGCAGTAGGAAAAGAGAATGACTGCATTACAGATGGATAGACTCAATCAAGGAAGCTGTGGTGCTGTCTGTGCAAGACCTGAGCAGGGCTGTTGACGATAGGGTGACTTGGATGTCTCTCATACATAAAGTTACCATAAAGTAGAAGTTAATAGCAGTTTAAACAAAACAAGGGGAAAGAACAAAATCTGGGACTTTTTGATCAGTCTGAATATGCACCCATTGTTGCATCCAGACTGGATTATTGCTAAAATGCACTGCATATGCGTTATCTTTAAACTCAGAAATGTTACTCAGTACAGAGTCTGGCAGCTGGACTACTGACTGCAATTGACTACATGGAGTGTATCTCACCCAGAGGCAGCCAGTGGATCTATCACTAGGAGAGCAGTGAATTCAAAAGTGATTTTGATTTTTGATTCATTGCTGTTTATCTTGCAGCTGCTCTGAATCAGCTCTCCTGTTGTTGGATTCTAACCCCTTAAATTTTAGTACTGGCAGAACTTCCTTTAACATGAAGCAGATGTGGGAAAAGTGGCATTAAAAATAAGGTCAAGTGTGAATTTACTGCCCTCTCTTGTTGGTCAATCTACCTGCCACCTCAATCTCATCTGTGCTGCAATGTGTTTAAGCCAGTTTCCATGGGGGAGGAGGCAAATTTAGCCTCTCAGTGCTGCCTGCTGCCTATGTAATGTTCAGAGATCAAAGTGAAAATATCTTGAGGTCTGTGGGTTACTCAACTACTTCTGGAATGTAGGACTGGGCAAAACAGAATGATCAGTGGCTTCCTCCTTTGCTTCCTCCACCTTGTTTTTCCATGAGGGGAGGGGAAGGATGTAGGTTTTTCAATACCTGCAGTGTTCCCACCCCCAAACTGCCCTTGGGATAACATTTTACGTAAGTGTTATGTGGCAAGATATGAACCTGCCCTACTGCTGAGATCTTTTTAAAAAATGTGCACCCCACCTGTATAGATTAGGCAAGTGACCAGGATTTGGGGCACAAAAATTATAGAACTTTCTCTCTAGGTATGTTTGTTTGCAGTTAACCCTCTGAGGCCTTTGATGCCAGTTCAAAATGACTTTATTTGCCTGTGCTATTAACTGAATATTTAGAGAGCTTTCTGCCACTTTTAAGTTTTATTGTGGCTCTCCATATTTTATGCTGATTTTCTTCAATTTAATACTTAAACATTTGTATATTTCGTTCCTGCCTTTGTGACTTTTATTTCTAGAAATTCAATGGAAAATTTTGTCATTTACTGTTCCTCCCATTGGCTTGGAGAATTAGGTTCTTGTCTGTCTGTTAGGTCTATTGTCTTAGGCCATGAAGCATCATGACCTTGAATCAATGTAAGAAAGGCAAATCTGTACACTGGTAATAGTTTTACCAGTAACATTATTTTAATAATGCAATTTATTAAATTTATATCCCACCTTTTGGAGAAAAAGGTGACTTCCAAGGTGGCCAATGGCCACAATATAACTATTTTATAGACATACTAATTGAAATATATGGATGTTAATACAAACAGAGTGGTCTGTACATCTTTGCAATTACTTCAGTTGGGAACTGTGATAGATGGCAGTAGAACAGTCTAAGAAATAATCAGAAGGAGAAGGAAAGACAACAACAGGGCAAAAAGGCAGAAGAAAATGGGCAGTAAAATGATTGGTGAGACAAAGGTGGAAGTAGAAGGTGTGGCCACAAACAGGTCACAAGCCAGTGTATAAGCATGGAGGCACTGGTGAGTGTCTCTCTGGGTGAAATGAAATCAGACTACTTAGAGTCTAATTAACTAAGCAATGGACATCCACGGACAGCAATTTAGCAATCAGCCATAGAATCATATGATTTGGATCAGGGCATTACTGAACCCTCTGCAGCTATGTCACTTTCCTGAAGTTGTTCTTTGTCATGTGAAGTCTGTATATATTTAGGCTGTAATGTACATATCCCCAGAGGGATAAATATCAGTTTGTGCAGAGTGATTTTCATAAGGCAAGTCGTAATGGGGGAAAGATTTTTCATCTCAGAACCACCATTCCAGTTCAGTCAGTAAGCTTTTTGCTAAAAGTCTGAGACATGGCAGATCTCATCACAGAACTCAGTTCTCTTGTCTGATTAAATCTCATATAATTGCACTAATATTATATTTAGTAACATATTTACATAACTAACGTTAAATGATTGCTCATGAGACCTATAGTCTTTTAAATTAAAATTAAAAGTGGGAAGAAATTGCCAAATTTAATGGATTTAATGTGATATTCTATATAATGTGACATATTAGATTAAAACCATTAATTTTTAGAAGTTAATGGATTTGCGTTTAATGAGATATACTTCCATAAAGCATTTGTGTCTCAGAGCACTGCAGTACGTAAGACCTAACATCCTGAAATAGGAGGCAAAAGCAGCTGGCTGTGGTTTCCAGGAATATAGCCACACTAAACAGTTGCAGCAGTTTGAATACTTCAGCAGCCATGTCTCCATTCCATGGAATCTGGGATTGGTACTAAAAAACAACAACAACGACACTTAGAATTCTCTGCCACAGAACTCTAATGCTGTATATCAGGGGAATGAACTAGAAAAGTCAAAGTAATCCTCAAGATGCAAATTCTAGGATTCCATAGGTTAGAGCCAAGTGTCATGTACTGGATAAGCCACACACCACAAAACTCACTCTGAGGTAGAGAGAAGTTTATTTTGTATGAATAAGCATGAACAACACAACAGACTTCCGCAGAAGCTGCTGAAACTGGGAGGTATCTACAACAAGCATTTGTTATAGGTTATCAACACAAGTTTAGGGGCACAAAGCATTAATTGGTCCCAGCCATATACTGGCCACAGCCACATACATGCTTGACCAAGTAACCCTTCACACATATTTCTCTATCCCTTTCTTCACAGATTTTTGCTCTCATAACATCTCAGCACTGCTAGCCTTAGTTCTGATTTCCTGCTCTCTTGTACCACAGAACACAATGTAACAGCCAGTGGCCTGTGGATTACAATGAAGCTGCAATTAGCACTACTTAGCTTGAATACTTTGTGCAATGGTTAAATACAAAGTAGCAGTTAGCTAAGAACACACATTCAGTAGGCTAGTATTTTCATGGCAGGGAGCTTAGAGAACTCAGTGACCTGACACCATAGCAGTTAATATGGTATCAAACTGCTACAACTGTGCAGTGTGGACACATCCCTTATTGGGACACTTAGAACAAAGTTAAAAGAAAATGCTTTTATATTACAGCTCTCATTCTTCCTATTTCTTTTTCTCTATTATGACAACTAAATGTCAAACTATAGATTTCATTGCAGATATAACTGTCAGCTACATTTTCTTCTTCTTTCTACACATGGGGGCAATTTTATTGGGATAGCCAATAACCTTTGCTCAGGGAGGGAAAATGTAACCCTTCCTTCATCTTTTGTGATTTTAACGACGATCATGGTTAGTCCTTGGATGGGAGACCATCAATGAATACCCGGTGCTGTAGGCTATATTTCAGAGGAAGGAGCAAGCAAAACCACCCTATGAATTCCTTGCCTAAAAAAACCCCTATGAAATTCATGTGATTATCATAAGTCAACAGGCACTTACATATGCAGGTGTCATAGTGGCATCTTCTTTTGCAAAGAAAATATTTTTTTCTGTTTTGCTACAAAAAAGAAAGAATGTTTTGTGTGTTTCCAATCTATTTTGGGACTCAGTGGAGCTTTCCCTTCAAAACTTCTTGTAAGTGAGCATGAATGTTATGTGTAAGAAATAATAAATCATGCTGAATGTCAAAATTTGTAGTCTATTGCAAAAACAATGAAGGAACATATTTGTATTGCTTAATGAGATTATTATAGTACACAGCTGTTAGACTGTGATTGTATTCAGATATAATGCTAAATGATAGTTTAATATGTGAATAAGCCTCAGCCTCATTCACTTCTTCTCTGGCAGCCAACAGGAGACTGGAAGAATCTACCTATACTTTCAGCTAATGATAATTTGTCATTAAGTCTGAACTAGGACAAACTGTTGTTAGTTTTAATGATGGTTTGCCAAACAAGTCAGCCTTAAACTGGGGTATATGGATTTGGCCAGTTCAAAACAGTCAATAGTTAAAAACAAACAGTGATTCTGTGTGTGGACATAATGTAATGTCAACATTATGCTTCCGAGGCCAACCCTGAGGCCACACTACAGGAAAAGAGGAAAGAGGGGAAGAATGCTTAGTATAGCAGTACAGTAGAGACTCAACTCAATCATATGAGTCTTTGGCCATTTGCAGTGAGTTATAACCAGAGTTCTGGGCTTCCTAACTGCATATTTGTGGATAAAATTGGTAATGAACATAGTCCATTGAACAGATGGTCTGTTGAGAAGCATTACCTTCCTAGAGCTCAAAAACATGGCTGTAATTAAACTTTTTTTAGTTTTTTAAAAATGTCACTACCAAAGATCATGTTTTAAAGATATACTGGTATGTCCAGATGTGTGGAACTACACTGGTCATTATTGGCTGGTGTGATGCTTAGCATATGTGTAGGGTACCACCTTCAGCAAAGCTATTCTAGTTGGTCTGTCCATGCCATTCTAGAAATAAATGGAAAATCTGGTTCCATCCCACAGAAAATAAGGAACCATTAAAGACTCTATCACCTCTGAATGGACGTATCAACCTTCAAAATTATGGCACGGCATCCTTCCACTTTTCAGCTGAACTTCTGTAGTGAAGGTGGTAAGATAGGGCTTATATACTTGTCAGATAAATGGAAAGCAAGTAGGTGAAAAATATTAAGAGTGCCAGAGGTTTGTTTGTTTTTAATATTCATTAAAGTCAGATTAAGCTAGAAATGATTGTAAAACTCTGCAAGATAATAATAGCTGTCAAAATCATTTTCTGTATATATCTGCATAACACTGAACTTTCACACAAGGGCTTCACAGATATCAAACTTGCAGTAGTCTGAACTACAATAATAGCTTTCAAATTTTTTTGAAATAGAAAGTTCCAGTGATACACAACCATTTGAAAAAAAAAGTACTGAATCAAAATAACTTGATGTTATGAGATGGCTCACATATTGGTGAATCAAGATATGATACTGGGTTATGCTGGCTGTGATAAATCCCCAGTTCCTAGAATCCTTGAACCAATTTCTGATTTCTGAGCAGTAAAAGATCAGTAAGACAAACATGGCATGCATTCCCTCTCCTCTACCCCACTGCAGAGAAAATGTCCAAATGTCCGCACCAATAGTTTATCAATACGCACACACACACACACACACATATGGAAAATGGCATTGCACACAAATATGTTAAACTAACATTTATTTACATTTCTTGGAACAGAAAGCAAGCCGTGACTTAAAAGAAACATGTTAAGTAACTCACGCTGTGGTTTAGATGTCCTTGGTTGACTAGTACAGCCATACTGCGCCCGGGGAAGTTGTGGCCTCTGAGGAGGTTACTGTCAAAAACATTTGCTCTTTTTGGTCTCTGCCTCCAATTGAAATCATTCCCTGCACAACTAAATGGCAGCCTGGCCAACTAGTAGTGTTGTTGCCTCTTAAAGAGGAAGCAGAGAATAACATGGAGCCAGCACGGGCCATTTCCGCACTAGCCTGTTATAGTGCTATTATTGCACTTTCAACATCCTATGGAATCCTCGGGTTACAGTTTAGGGAGGAGCCCTGCTAACCCCAGGATTGCATAGGATGTTGAAAGCGGAATAATAGCACTATAACAGGCTAGTGCTGAAATGGCCATGGTGAAGACTGAGCATTGGACTATGACCCTGGAGACCTTGGGTGCATCGCACACTCTCAGCTCCAGAAAACCCCATGATAGGCACACAGCAACAACGACAACAACAACAACAGAAAAGAACCTATAACAGACCTTTAATAAGTTTCCCCTATTATTTAATGTTAACAATATACACTCTGATATAAGTGATAAAACTGTAGATATTTAATATACTTCATCCTCTTAACACTCTTATTTTGCTTTGATTTGTTCATTTTATCTATTCATCACTTCTTTCATTCATTTTCTGCTGGAGATAACCACTTCACTAGCATTTTATGTGCATGCATAGAGCATGGCACATGGGTTTCGCTTTCACTCTTAAATCAGTACTGTTACACCATAAAATAATTTATCTGCATTGTGGAAGTGTATAAATCTTTCAAATAATGTTTTTTTTCCTTCCTTATTCGTATTATTCTAAAACTGTGTAAGAATGCACTGAAACACAAATTTCACATCTGAACTATTCCTAAATGGCTAATTCATGCAAACCCAAAATGCTCTAAATTTTGATCATGGCTGGTGTTGTTTAAGGCAATACTAGAGGCAGCTGGCAGATCCATTATCACTAGGGTGGTGAGTCCACTTTCGGTTTTACAGCCATCTTTTCTACAGATGTTCTGAATTCCATGAGAGCTCTGATGATGTGGGACCCTATCCCTTTAGAGGTACAGCATGGGGAGAACACCTATACAGGTCAGAGTAGCTGTGGTAGGGGGTGGCTGTAACACTAGTAGTGAATTTGTTGTCCCTGCAGTGACAGATTCATGGATCACTCCTGCGAGCAATGCACAGCAACTGAATGGAAGCATACCATTCATGGAATACTCTCTGTTAGAAGCCTCAACTGATAGACTTTTTGTAATAAGTTAGAAATTTGCCGCACTACACTGTTGTAGTGCTATTATTCCACTTTGAACATCCTGTGGAATTCTGGGGTGTGTAGTTTACTGAGGCCAAAGAGCTCCCTGGCTGAGAAATCTGAATGCCCCTCCGTAAACTGCAAACCTGAGGATTCCATAGGATGTTGAAAGTGGAATAACAGCACTATAACAGTGTAGTGCAGAAATGGTCTTACTTTCCCAGGCTTTCAGTTTTTAATTTTTATAGTGTTTAAAAGGTGATGGAATAGTTTTGCATTTATTCTGTTGTGATTGATTGATAGATAGATGGATGGACAGACAGACAGACAGACAGACAAGTAGACAGACAAGTAGATAGATTGAATCTCTGTGATTTTTGTAAGCTGCTCTGGAAACATTTTCACACTGAAGAGTAAGCTATAAATCTAGAACATATTTTTTAAACATATTTGTTTGTTTAAATTATACTCTGCCTTTCTTCCAAAAAAGGCAGTTTGGGCAGCTTACTGAAATAACATGAAAATAAAAACAAGCATGATTAAAACATGAAGACTGATTAAAAACACTTTTAAAACACTTTCAAATAAGTGTACATGAAGTCAGCTTCCCCCCAAAAAAGTTCAAAAATTTTAAGCAAAATTATTGCTAGTCAGGTAGAATTCCTAAATTGAATATAATCTGGGAGTTGGGGAGAAGAAACTAGCAAGGAAAAAAGGAACCATTCCTGGGCTAGCTTGCTTTTGATCACTGTAAACATGTGGAAAAGTACTAGTGTGCAGTGACACAATGTACATTTCTTGCTGGGAACAAGGGAAATGCAAGCTTTACAAATTTTGTGCCCCCAATGAAATTTTCCTTCAGCATTTCATAGAGTGCAAGATTGAAAATAGTTGAACTCTGCTATTTCCTTTGCTTGCATTTCCTTGGTATTTTTCTCTGATCCCTTTCTTTACTTTATTTCTTTATTGTATTTATTGAATTTATATCCTGACTTTCTGCCAATATGGGGTTCAAGGTGGCTTGCAATAACTTTAAAAAGATTAAGCTAAAATATTAGTTTACAGAAGTGAAAAAAATTCAATAACAAAATTATTTTTAAAAAGTCATAAAGATATATTTAAAACATAATCTTTAGGCATTCTTTTGATGCATAAACTATATTTCTGAATGCCCAACTAAATTTTTAACCTACTGCAATACTATAATTTGTGTTTGACTGAAGGAAAATTGGGCAGGATAGAGAGCAATGGGGAGAGCAATGCCCTCATTTTGTGTCCCTTGTAGCTATAGCCCTGGCTATGGGCTCTGAATGAAACACAATGAAGGGTAAGAACCCAGAGAGTCCTAAAGAGCAGGGATGATTTCTGAAGAAAAGGGGGACAGACAGTAATGGTTGCTACTACACAAACAGTACTAATTCAGTAATTTCAAAGAAAGGGAAAAGATATATGTGGAAAATGGCAATGAGATTTTCTTTCTATTTATGGATGGTATCAGATGAAATGGAACATGCTGCACCAATAGATTCAGCTGGTCTTATGGTCTCATCAGCTCCTTAGTTTGGCTAATGGTAATTGCATGCATGAAATTGCACACCTGCTGTTTAATTGAAAAAAAGAAGAAGAAACATACTTTCTACTTGTTTGCTGAATTTAAAACATGAATAAAATTATGACAACTTTTCTTCCTAATATATCTGCTTTTATGAATGAAGTGGTTGGAATCCTGATGGTTAGTCTTAACTAGAGTAAACCCATTGAATCAGCTGTTGAATGGTGAATCTTTACATAGGTAAATACAAGAGGTTCAGTAAGCTAACCCCACTTGGGAACAACAATAGGATTTAGGCCAATACATAACAAAACAAATAAGATTCTCACAGATGAAGAAATAACTCAGCATACCAGAATGGGATACTTTGTTTTCAGAAGTAGTAATTTTGTTTACACTGTGTATATTCATAGCATCATGATGGAGACTTTGTTTTCACCATAATTGTTTTAAGTCAGACCAAGTGAAATGACTAGCTTCTTTCTCACAGCTGTCCTTTTCCTAGCTTCAGAGAAGCTCAATAATCAAGCAGAAGTGCCTTTTTGTTGTTACTTCCAAAAGAAACAGATAATATCCAAACACCACAAACAACAGATCAGCAAAAAACCCAGTCTTGTGAATTAGACAAAAATATCACTAACATGGTCATCAGATGAATAAGTCCATTATATCAATTATACCTACAGTGGACTATGGAAAAGGTTACACAGTGATAAATTCCATTTTTTAAAATGGCTTTTGGGATGATTGGGATAAGTGTTCTTTTCTTTTTAAAAAAAATCATATCCAATTTTAAATAATTTACTAATGCTAGGATAGCTGTGTAATGACAATAACTCTTTTATGAATAGCCATTGTAAATTAAGTAATTGTCCAGGATCCAGTGAAGGTCTTCCTTTTGCTTCCAGCAGAATCAGCTATTCTCCCTTCCCTCTTGTAACCTCCTGTGCACCCTAAAAACCTAACACAGAGGACTGAGAAGCACACTGGAAGTTTCTTTTGTGCCATGAAGACTTGCAGTGGGAGAGGAAGAAAGTCCTGATTCTCACTAGCATTAGATGCGTAAGTATGCTACGGATACAGAAATAACCACTGCATCTTGGTCATCATCACTGTTTCTGCATTTCATTTTCCTCCAGCCTCATTATTTATAAGCTTGTAGCATGAATTCATAATAGCTGTAACTTCATACATGCATGAGGTCCTTTCCTCACCTTACCATCTTCCGGTGCTGGAGTGCGGGGATTGCGCGAGCAGCCTCTGGCGAGAGGCTCTCACATCCGGGGTCCTTTGGCTTCGCATGAGCTGTCTGCTCGCGCGAGAGCCCCGCCTCTTCCTTCCACAGTGCAGCTTGGGACTTTCCCAGGCTGCACGGGGGCAGGAAACGCAACCGGAGCGGCTCCAGAGGCTCCGCACACCAGGTAAGCGTGCGGGGCCCGGGAGCAATGTGCGATTGTGCACAATTTTCGGCTTCTAGCCAAAAATGAAAAGGTGCACAATCAGCGCCTGCCCTACCCTGGAGTGTTGCGTGATTGTGAGTGTGTCGTGCGGATCGCTCCTCACAATCGCGGGATGCTCCAGGGGCCCTTTCGCATGGAAAATGAAGTGCGAAAAGGGCCGTAGACTCTGGCCCTCAAAAGCTGATCCTGTAATAAATGTGTTAGTATTTAAAGGTCCCCAAGTCTTCCAATTTACAAACAACAGTCTGACTTAATTGGTGGCATCGAACAAACAAAAAGAGCCAGCATGATGTTTGAACTTTTGACTATGATTCTGGAGATCAGAGTCTGAATCCTCACTGAGCTACAGAACCCCCCAGGTGACCTTGAGCAAGTTATACTTTCTCAGCCTCAGAGGAAGTGAAAAGGCTAACCTTCTGAAAAAATTGTGCCAAGAAAATAAGTTTATGGTGGTAGGGTCACCATAAGCTGGATATGACTTGAAAGCACACAACAATAACAATCAAACAAACATTTGTTTTTGTTGTCATTGTTGTGTTCCTTCAAGTTGTTTCTGACTTATGGCTATCCCAAGACATAACAACAACAACAACAACAACAACAAATGTTTGTTTTATTGTTATTGTTGTGTGCTTTCAAGTCATTTTTGACTTATGGTAACCCTACAGCAAACCTATCAAGTTTTTTTCTGGGAGCTGAGGGTGTGTGATATGCCCAAAGTCACCCAGTGGGTTTCTATGGGTCAAACAGGGAACTGAATCCTGATCTCCAGGGTTGTAGTCCAACCCTCAGACTACACCACACTGGCTCTTTTTGTTTGTTTGATGCCACTGATTATGTCAGACTGTGGTTTGTAAATTGCAAGTCAGTGGTATGAATGCATTACTCCCTTCTATAAACCTAAAATGCAAAAGGATTTCAACAGCGACTATAGTCACACAGGAGGGGAATAATGGCTTAATGAAGATCTAACAAGGATTTAATTCTTTTGTCAATGAAAGTTGTCCTTTAAAAAACAAAACAAAGCACAGTCTCTGGACTTCTTTTCCTCAGCACACTTATGCTCCCCCATTCCAATTCCTCCAGTGGGAATGAAGAGCAAATGGCCAGATAATTTACCCCATTACCTTGTAGCCTATGAGGAGAAAGCACTGAAACAGATGTAATCACACTAGTCACTTCTAATTCAGTAAAAGAGCTGGTGCTAATTTTAGAATTCCTTAATTACAAGTCCCCCACATGGCTTTTTAAAATGCTGGTAATCTTAGGAGGTCTAATAACTATGCTGGAGATTGGGGCATTTAGCAATAAGCAGCGTGCAGCAAAAGAGGAAAAGGCTAAAAACCAAATATCCAAGCAGGAAACTTTTGTTCTCTTTTTCAATGCTTTGATTAAGGCTATTTCCGCACTATACTCTTATAGCACGATTATTCCACTTTGTGGTTGGCTCCTCCCTAAACTGCAAACCCTAGGATTCCATAGGATGTTGAAAGTGGAATAATCGTGCTATAAGAGTGTAGTGCGGAAATGGCCTTAGTTATTCTGCGAGTAAATATGCTTTAGAGAGGAGAATTGGTCCAGAAGTTTTCTTAAAAAAACAAAACAAAACAAAAACTTCTTCAAGCATTTTAAATTGGAGAAACTTCCACATTCCTTCAAAATTTCTCTACTAGTGACAAGACTGGTTAGTAAGTGACCACAAATTGTTGAATGAAAAGGTTACATTCTGTTTCATATTCTATCCTCATCAGCCAGAAAGCCTGTAATGAAATATTTATATCTCACCCCAAAATCTCATGATTCATAATCTGCTTGTACAAACAACGAGTATGAAACAGTGGGTGGAATTGGGAACAGTGGTGTGGAACTGGGAATTCTGATGTTGAGCAAGCCGTAACATTTCTAACTTCTACCTGATGAGTAACAGCAGTCTTGTAAATAAGAGGACATGCAGAATGCTAGGAGCATGAGCCAGTTCCTTTGTTGGGACAGTAGCTAGACACAGATATCCTCAGAACTCAATAACACCCTCCACCACCACCACCACCACCACCACCACCACCATTTCCCATAGTGCGCCTTCGGGTAACGTCAAGGCTGAATGCTTTGTAACAATGCATGAAAGGAATGGCCACTCGGCTTTTGTTGTTCTACACTGAACTGCTCACTGAACACATTCTCTCTTCACTTGACAGATCAGAAGAGCATCCATGGTGTGTAATGGTGTGAAGCAGAAGAAAATGATACTATCATAAAGGCTGACCAATATTTTCTCTGCACGTCCTACATCTGCCTGTGATGCTTTTCCTCAGGAAGCTCCATCTTCTGAGAATTCACACCTTGTCAAAACCATCTTATTTTAGGAAAGAAGTCTGTGAGAGTTTGAGTAGATTATAGATTTTTGTTGCTTTTTGAAATATCACCAAGGGCAGTCTCAGATGACAGAAGAGACAGAGTAGCCATTAAAAATCCTACCATATGGCAGATGCTTGTGTGATAAGCTGTTGGCCTATCATCTCCCCATGCAAGTACATTTCAAATGGTTAATTCATGGCTCCTAATTTTCAGAACCCACCCAGACATTGCCAATGGAACATTAACATGTTTCATTTTAATTCTGAGGTAAGAGTAGGGGTAGGGAAGCCTGCAGGCTGCATGCCGACCCTCAATCCCCTCTTTCTGCAGTGTTTCCTGTCTCCATGACACCTTTCCAAACCCCAAGACTTTTTTTTAAGGGACTTTTTTTGCTCCCCCCTCCTCTATGCAAGCAAAGGGTCAAAAATACCACAAAATGCTGAGAGTCTTAGAAAAATAATTGCAGCTTTTTTTTTTTTTTTTTGCTTCCGTAAGAAAGAGAAAATCAATCAAATAAAATTTACTCCTCACACTCTTCCTAATCGCCCTTCCAACGCCGGAAAAAAAGTCACTTCTGGCTTCAATGTGGCAGTGTAGTGTGACTTGTAGTTATGGTGAAGGTGATGGTGCAGAGAGAACTGGAAAAAAACACACAACAACCCTCTGATAATTAGTTGATATCTGCTTT
Source organism: Cyclura pinguis (assembly GCA_030412105.1). Lineage (NCBI taxonomy): Eukaryota > Metazoa > Chordata > Lepidosauria > Squamata > Iguanidae > Cyclura > Cyclura pinguis. The sequence continues at coordinate 131,039,227 of CM059599.1, forward strand.
GTCTTATTTCTTTGAACAGCAATAGTGCTTTGCCCCATGATCTAGAACATTTGTGTGTGTATGTATCTATGTGTGTATGTGGATAGACAGATATAGATAGATAGATAAAAATATAGATATAGACATATCTATACCTACCTGTATCTATCTGTTTATAGATATATATACTGGTAATGGTTTGTATCCTTTTCTTTTACTTTGTGTGCAAAAGAACTAGAAATCATTTTCAAAGAACTAATATACCAACAGGTAGAGTTACATTATGCACTTTGATTATAAATAAAATGACACCTTTCATACAAAATTAAAATACAGATAGTATTTATATAGTGTTAATAAATATAGGTCACATTACACAGGCATAAATGTACTCCTGTCTGGCACTGAAAACAACCCTTTCTCCAATCTGAATCTAGTCTTGAGTATGTGAAGTTGAAACTTACATAGCCTAACCACAGGAAGAAACTCACGGCCTTCAGGTTCTCTGGAAGTCTAGGCTGTGAAGAAGAGTTGAGGTCCTCTTCACATAAGCAACACATGTCAGGGTCTTTGGTTCATGTATTGTGACCATGATGTTGTGAAACTGTTCCATGTCTGATGTTAGACTTTATGTGAGCAGAAGCACTTTGCAGTGCTGGGAAACTACGAGTGGGAAGAAACCTAAGTGTTTACCAAGCTTCAGATTTTGTAGGACTCCTATCTCTGACCATTTTGACATTCCTGTCTGTATATACCAGGAACAGGTGACTTCCCTACTTCTGAAAACACTTTAATACAGTTACATGTCAGAAAGACACTGGCAATAATTGTGCACATTTTAAAAAAATAAAATCAGCTTTTAAGCAATTGCCATTCACCTATCTTTTATCAATTCTCATAAAATGATCACCCGTGTATCAGCATTATCTCCTAATGTCTGTGCATCTTCTCTCACAAACACCTCAAAGCTTCTTCTTTCCCTAGGTCTCTGTTAATAGTACAACTTCATAACTTTTTGAAGGGATGCCATGTAGAGGAGGGAGACGGCTTATTTTCTGCTGCTCCAGAGACCAGGACAAGGAGCAATGGATTCAAGCTACAGGAAAGGAGATTCCACCTGAACCTCAGGAAGAACTTCCTGACGGTCAGGGCTGTCCGGCAGTGGAATATGCTGCCTTGGCGTGTAGTGGAGTCTCCTTCTTTGGAGGTTTTTAAGCAGAGGCTGGATGGCCATCTGTCGGGGGTGCTTTGAAGGTATTCCTGCACGGCAGGGGGTTGGACTGGATGGCCCCTGTGCTCTCTTCCAACTCTACATTTCTATGATTCTATAACATTAGGATCTTTTGGAGCATTCTACGAAACCAGTGCTTAGTTTAAATCACTCTAATAAATTGAAGCCAGAACTTTTAAAGTCCATCTAAGAGGAGGTTGCATCGCATATTTAGATCAAACCTTTGTTTTCTTTTTCTTCTTGGACTTAGTATGTGTTTGGCAAATTGGCAAAAAACCTCTCTGTGTATACCCATGAGTTTTGTTTATTAGCTCCTCATTCACATCTCTGCAACCATGGTAAAATCATGAAACATACCATAACATGTAATTTCTGCATAAACATTTAAATAAAAAGATAAGAGGAAATGATAAAGCAATGTTGTGACTATGAAATAATATTTGATCTGATTAATTTTAATTAACTGATTGATTGATAAACTAAAAGATTAGCAAAGCAACATTATTTACAGCAAGGAATATTGGAGGAAACAGAAGATAGCACCCAGCAACCAAACATCTTATGATTAGGAGAAGGGTATGAAGATGCCAAAGAGGAAAACTGGATGTAGCTATTGCTCCCAGAATATCCCCCCAACAGAATGCACTGTTTAAAAAAAGAAGAAGAAAAAAACTCCCAGAAGTTACTGTGTGTATCTTGAGTGGTTGCTCTAGCAACAGTGTAGTCCAGCATTTTTCATCCTGAAGCAACCCTTGAAAAAAATTATTCAGGTCTCAGGGAGCCCCTACATAAAAATTATTGCATCTACAGATCAAAAAAGCCTTTCCCCCCCCCAGTCACAATTCTCTTGCAGAACCCCTAGTAACCTCTTATGGAACCCTGGTTGGGAAACACTGTTCTAGATTGTTGCTCCTCGGTTCTGGTATCCAAGTCTATGTGAAACCACTTCCTTGTCTGTATTCTTTCTTCACTTTCTCTGTCCTCCCCACAGAATCCATCAGGAACAAGATAGCCAACCTAAGATGCAGAAACCTCACTTATCACATTCTCACAGTGGAAAAAATGGAAAAAAAATTCATTCTTTCCCCTTCCTCGTTGGGCAAGACAATCAGGGTTTTGTGTATGTGTGTGTGTTTTCTAACATGTATCTTCATTTGCAAAGCCTTTTGTGTAAATTGTGTAAATGATTTTCCTTTAATAAATATAACTGTTGTAACCTTCTTGCATAGACTTCTAAAAAGTATAAGCATTGGCTGAGTTCTTTCTTTTCAATCAATAATCCTGTACTTCTATGCTTACTGTATGTGTGCTTTGCTTAACCAATGAAAACCAATGAAAAAAAGATCAGTTACATTCAGTCATTTCTTGCACAAATTGTGGAGAAATTGATGAGGAGGGGGTGTTCATTATTTTGGTCTTGCACAGATGAAAAGCCTCAGTGCAGTTGTAAAAATAACAAGAGGGTGTTTTGATGTGATGTTCCTACTGAGGACAAAAATTTAGCAAACCAGAAGTGTACTATCAGCTCTGACTTTAAGGACTGCGCTAGATATAACTAAAACCAAGTGCAGATTTAAACACTTTAAAAAAAACTATTAAAAGCAAGCATGGGAAGATTTAATTTAGGATCAAGGCTAAAGTAAGGACAGAGGGGAGCAAGAAGTTAAGTTTTCCCTTTAAGATATAGCCAAGGTTCTAATTTCTTATGGTACCCCCTTAGCCAAAATGGGGAATACAAGGTGAATATATTGTACCCTTCATGGCTTATATAACATGGACAGAGTGTAGTACTTAGATGGGAGACCACCAAGAAATACCAGGTTCTGCAGGCTATGTTTCAGAGGAAGGAACTGGTAAAACCTCCTCTAAGTATTCCTTGACTAAGAAAACCCTATTAAATTCATGGAGTTGCAATAAGTCAACAGGCAACTTGAAGGTGCATGCACACACACAATGACATACGGATAGAGTTATTTCCTTTCTAATCTATAGTCACAATCCAAATCAGTCTTCCACATCTGCTTAGAGCAATAAACAAGTACACAAACCCTTTAAAACAACAAGGAATGAGGCTGAAGGAGGATGAGAAAGAAAGAAGGAAGGAAGGATAGAAAGACAGACAGACAGAGAGAGACAAAGTGGAATTTGTCTGTTATACCAAGGCAATGTTTCCAGTAGAGATTTTGTAGGGAACAAATCAACTGAATTTTAAGGAAAGTGTTATAGAAAATGTAAGAAACAAAAGATATATTCCTGAATGAAAACTTTCAAAAAGTGAGTAATGACATTCTGCCATTAACAAGGAAAAATTTCTTTTAACATTTTAAATGCTGTATATTGATTTCCCTGTTACAGAATAGCATGGTAGAAACATCAAATTCTTTGTACTAGTACACTGTATTGTAGAACTTCTTTGAGAGAGAAAGTGGAAAACAATCTCTCAAATAAAGAACAGTAAGAGATTTATAGTCTTTTGCTCCGCTTAATGACTTAAAACTTCTTATCCATTAAAATAAACCCAAATGCTAATACCCTATCATAAAATTATTTCAGCTTAGCAAGTCAATTTTTGTTCTGAATCAGAATAGTTAAAAATGTTTATCTACATAGATAGATAGCTAAATTAATCCTGTTTCCCCTTCTCTCAAGATAACAGTGAATTAGGGTACAGAATTGGTCATGGTTCTGGAAATTGTGGGGATGGTGAGGACTCTAGAAGATAGTCTTGTTTACAAAATGGTTGTTGAAATAAGTTTATAAGCGTAGGAATTAAATAAAGGATTGCTTTGTGATCAACATGTTTTAAAAGCCTTAATGTCAAAGCTGATTTTGTGCACTTGGGGGTGGGGGGAGATGTTCTCCATTAAATGTTATTGGAGCAATATATGTACAATGCCAACAATGACATAACCTCCAGAATTTCACAGATGAAAACTAGGACATGTATGGCAAAGCAGCCCAGAGTGTGATCAAAATGGAGAAAATTATTAAGAAGGAACACAAGATACAAAAGGATGCAGCAGTTTGCTTTTTCCTCAACCCACTAGGAAGGGCATAAGTTAATTGAGTGCAATACTTTTGCACTTTTGACTCAGTTTGCAACACTTGAAATACACTGAGCACAAAGTGGTAAAGTGGGAATAGGAGACAGAAAATGGGACATTTTAAAAGCAGCTGAAAAAATGGGGCAACACAGGACTAATTGGGACTCTCCCTTCCCAACTGGGACAGTTGGAGGGTAAGCAATGATGTGTATCTCTCTATGTTGTGAGACTGTTAACTGTTCTGTTTGGTTTTGTAGATGGAAATAGGCCCTAAGAACAAAGAAATAGTTCAGAATATATTGATTGTTTCTAGGATTTTGGATGCTAGAATCTGGAGGAATAATGCTATTCCTACTCTGAAAGGACAGTTGTGGAAAATTAAGAAAGTTGCAAAAATTAAACTACCAGAATATATTACTTAAAAACAATATAAGGGCATCTAGCATTAGAAAAACAGATAATCTATTTTCTATCATCTCTTAATCATGGGTAGATACACCTTGAAGCCTAAATACCCAGAAGGCATCAGATCCTGTCTGATCTTGGAAGCTAAGCAGGGCTAAGAACTGGCCAAATCACCTCCGAGTATTCCTTGTCTGAGAAAACCCTATGAAATTCATGGGGTTGCCATAAGTCAACAGGCAACTTGAAAGTGTGCAAGCACACACACACACATACATACACACACACACAACTTGGACATTAACAGATAAAAGACGTTGTATATATTAGTTTGATGGAAACTTTTAAAAATATTGTTTAATTATTTTAATATTTCTTTTACACGTATTCTTTTACTCATACATACACATAACTTACTTATTTGTATTACAGTCAGCCCTCCACATTTGTGGGTTTCACTTTTGTGGATTCGATTATTCACGGATTATTTGCTGTCACCTCTGCTGCCTCCTTATGCTATTCTTAATAGGGACTGAAAGCCTCGTGAGACTGAGAAACTGCAAACGAGGATTGTAAGTCTCTTATTAAAAATGGTGTGGGGCAGCAGAGGTGGAGGCAGCAAGCCCCACCAGCCACCGACTTCTGCCTTGTCAAGCGACTCTGATGCCTCAAAGGAATCGACAGTGGGTTGAATATTGTGATCATACTTTTTTGTCTGTTAAATATGGTTTGGGAGTGCCTAGAGTTATTCACATTTTTTTCACTTTCATGGGAGTCCTGTGCCCCTAACCCTAGTGAATGTGGAGGGATGACTGTATTGTTATTCAAAAAACAGAAACACTTAAAAATAATGATAGCCCTGTTTCTTTTCCTATTTAAGAGAACCTCAATTTAAACTTGGATTCAGGCTTGGTGGAACAAGAAGTGCAAGTAAATGCTGAAGGCCCTTTCCACACCGTTCCCCAAACCCACCATGGGGATGGGAGAAGGATGGGATGGTGACACTTCTGCATGACGTCATGGTCCCATCCTTCACCAGTTCCCAGGCAGCACAATCACAGATTAAATCATTGATGGGTTTTCCCTGTCAATGACCCACAATAACGCTGCCATCACGGAGTTATCTGGTCTGCGGAAGGCCCAGAAGTGCAAAGGCTGCACTTCCTGCCCCAGTGCAGCCTGGGAAAGTACCCCAGATGTGCTGTGGAAATAAGAGGTGAGGCCATCATGCTGCCCTCATTGCAAAGCCAACTGGTGCAGAGGGGAGCGCTCCCACTGCACTCCCCTAGTGGCAGCGCTGATGCTGGGATCCCCATCAAATGCTGCCGTGAAAAGGGAGGGTGCGGAAAGGGCCCAAGTTTCAACATTTGTTTCTTCCCTTGCAACCAAATGAACAAGATGCCCAAGTTGAATTCTGAACTACAAACCAAACTACAAACAACAGGATTACATAGGATATTACCATGGCAGTTAGAGTGGAATCACATATCTTCCAGTATTTCACAGATAAAAACTAGGACACATGTGCTCCAGCAATATCAGATTGAGGTCAAGACGGTGGAAGATATTTATGTGGAACAACAGACAAGCTAGAAATGGCTGTGGCATTTTGCTTTTGAGTGTGCCTATGGGGAAGGGCAAGATTTTGCCCCCCCCCACCTTTCCTTTTTCTCTGCTGAATTAGCTGAGTGAAAACTCCTTTTGCGTTCTGAACTCAGTTTGCAGCAACTGAAGTAAGCTGAAGACAAAGTGGGGAAATGGGAGGAGAAGAGAAAACTGGAACACTTTAAAAGCAGCTGAAAAATTGGGATGACAAATGATTAATCATGACTGTTGCTACCAAATTGGGACTATTGGAGGGTATGGAATCAGTGCACCATAACTGTGTAGTATGAAAGGGCAGTAGCAAACAGTTTTCTGTTTCTTTACTAAAGTATATGAATTTAGTTCACCTCTGAGTTTTACTGTCTTTGTTTCTTCATATGAATTCATACAACATTCTTGGTTGGTTCCCTGGCCCATAGGATTCTCAACAATCATTTCTCTTTGTCTGGCAACAGTTGGATTTGAAACTAAGTATTTAGTCTTTTCTGAATTCTGCCCTACTTGCAGAATGTAAGTCCCCAGGGTTCCATTAGGATGTTGTTTTTCTGCCTTGCTAAATGGACAGATCTAGAGAACCAATGACCTTGACTATGGTGCATGGCCTGGGATACATATAATAGCTTAGTTTAAATTGCTAGTCACAACAAGAGTATGCATGTTGCATTACTTGCTGAATAGTAAGTCAGGTCTCATTTATTCAATAGTCCATTCTAGTTGGGACTAATAATTGGATTTAGGCCACAGGTGGGCAAAGTACAGCCCCTCAGTTCTTGTTCAATTGCAACTGTCATAAGCTCTACCCAGCATATTCAGTGGTGAAGAGTGTTGGGAGCTGCAGTCCAACAACAGTTTGCCCACTGTAATTTTAGGCTGAATAGTCACCACACCTGGTTTGGAAAGCATTGTGTTGAAAAGAAAAGAAAAGAGAGCGCAAGCCACTGAGATTTTCAGCCCGTCTGCTGCTTTTAAACAAATGATCCAAACTGGATTTGACTCATAATAATTCCTAGCATTATCATATTTTTAGATCTTCTTACTGGTAAATGTAGAAACAATAAAAACAATCAAACAAACAAATAAATGCAGGCCTTCCTTTTCACGTGAAGGCAGCAATCATAATCAGATGTTACCAATGCAGAACATGTTTTCCTCCCTGAAATCCTTCTTACTGGTGTTGGTAACTAGGTTTCAGTGCCTTCTAGCAGCTGCAGTGTTGGGAATCTTTAGACGTGCAAATAATAGTGATGCTTTCTCAATAAACTGAGTAAGATAATTATATGAATCGATCTTGAGACCAATAGCTCACTGCAAGTTTGCTAATTTATGCTTGGAATCTCATAATATCACTGAGCAAGTCATAAAATGCTTCTGCCAAACATGATACAACTGAAAAAAGGATGGTCCTTCACTGGAGGTATTTAAATAGAGTTTAGATGGCCACTTCTTAATGGTGTTTAGCTGTGGGTTTCTGCACTGGCAGGAGGTTGGACTAGAGTTGGGCTACCTACCAACTCTATGGCCCTTTTCACATGGCATCGGCTATGCGAAAGGGCCCCTGGAACGTTGCGCAATTGCGAGGAGCAATCCACGTCACGCACTCACAATCATGTGATGCCGCCGGGGCTGGCAGGTGCCAATCGTGCACTATTTCATTTTCAGCTTTGAGCCGAAAAAAGGTGCGTGATTGTGCATCGCTCCGGGGCCCCGCGTGCACTTACTGTGCATGCGGAGCTTTGGAGCCACGGCGCTCGTGCTTCCTGCCCCAGTGCAGCCTGGGAAAATCCCAGGCTGCGCTGCGGAAGGAAGAGGAGGGGATCTCACGCTCCCTGCTAGCGAGCAGGCAGCCGCTGTGGAGCTGAAGCAACAGGGACGCAAGAGCCTCTCAGAAGAGGCTGCTGTTGCGATCCTCGCACCCCAGCACTGAGAACAGGTAAACTGTGGAAAGAGCCTAGGATTCTATTAAAAATCTTTTAAACTGATGAGTTGGCTCTATGAAACACTAGGGGGAAAATCCATTCATTGACAATAAAGGTTGGCATCCAATAGGGCAGGTACGCATTTGTTCTGTTTTAGCTCTACAGTTACCTTTGCAGGAGTTATCTCAGGCACACAGAGTTCAAAAGACAGCTTGGTGATTGGGAAGAAGAGCTTTTCAAAGGGAAACACTGCCAAGTGTGGAAACCCTATTTCTTTCCTCATTTCCCCTTTGAAAAGCTTTCAATGCCTAATTGTTGCAGTTCAAAGAGTAGCTTTGTTTTTTGGGGAAAGCATCGTCTCCAGACATAGCTTCCAAAACAAAATAAGCATGGGTACTGATCCCATTCTGACTGCTTGTGGATGAGCCCCAAAGTGTTAGTTTGCATGTTATTCAGTTAGGATTTTTTGAGGAAAAAATAGAATAAGAATACAAAAGCATGCACATACGTATTTTTTAAAAATGCAAGGCAGGAGTGGTGGAAAAACCCAACTGTACTAATGGTCTTATATTTAAGACCGACTGACACAAATGTTACTGATGGTACACGGCAAAGATATAGGCAAAATATTAGTCTTTGAAAGCAAGAATAACTAAAGTGTGTGCAAAAACATAACTTTCAACAATAAAAATAAATCTAACATTACAAAAACAATTTCTTGGCTCAGATAAAGTTAAAGCCATTCTTCCCAAGTACTGACATAAGACGGGTTTCTACTTGTGAAAAACAAAAAAGCCATAATAACAATGGTTACTCTTTAAGGTCTCACAAGATTAGTGATGTATTTGTACCCTGGACTTCATGGTCTTGCAGGGTGGAGACTGACCAGCTATGGCCATTTCTGCACTAGCCTGTTATAGTGCTATTATTCCACTTTCAACATCCTATGGAATCCTTGAGACCCTCCCCTAAATTGTAAACCCCAGGATTCCATAGGATGTTGAATGTGGAATAATAGCACTATAACAGTCCAGTGCAGAAATGGCCTAAATGTATGACTTCAGTTGTGAAGCACACAATCTATGTTTCTCTGTTAACTCATTCTAGGGATGTAATTCTTTATTGAGTTTCTTTGCAAATGAAGCAATAAGTGATTGCAGTAGTTTTTTTTCTCCTACAAAAAAGAAGTCTTCAAAAACCATGCAGAGGGGAAGAACATTTTCTGCACAGTACACATCACTTTCTTCATGAAAAATAATATTTCAACACAGAAGTACTAATTCCTGCACAGAAAATGTTATTTTCTGCATGGAAAATGTAGTTTTGTATGCATATCAACCTTGTGTAAATTTTCTGCATAAGAATTCATATTTCTGCACAGCACAGCAGTGTGAACTGATGTGTACTTCCCTCCCAAGACCCAGACGTGGTGCAGGCCCATAGCTTTTTGAACTGGAAGGTGCCTAAACAGCCCCAGTGTCTGTGAAAGGAACTCTTTACTCTTTAGCTGTAGCTAAACACAGCTGCTTCCCAAACATGTGATCCTGCCTGATTCCAGAAACACCACGTGCATAGGTAAAACTATGATTAAAAGCAAACACATTTGTTTATTATTAAAGAGACCACATAAATTGCTGCAATGAAGCCTTGAAAATCCTATGGGAGGAGTAGGGGGTAGAAACGCTGCCCATGGTTAAAATCATTAAAGGGATATCCAGCATCAGCCTATTGTAATACCCTGGAATGTAACAGGTAGGGAGGGTGAGTGAGGAAGATCCATGGTAAAAATGCGGTACGACTTTAAACTTCCTGGGAAAAGGACTAAATGGGGAACTGTTCCCTCAAGTCTGCCACCCACATCCTTCCCCACCTCAGTGAAGCTATGTGTCCCCACTGATTTGCCAACAAGGCATCAAAACCTCCTGCAGCAGGGTATACAGCTGTCTAGATGGACTGCCCAAAGGCCCATGATCGAAGATTGCTGTGCTGCTCTCCCCCCAACACCCCCACAAAGCACAAATGCAGGTCTAAAAGAGAACACAGGTCCAGTCTTTTTTAAACTGCAGCAAACTAACCTCACTATATCTCTAGAAATTAGAAAAAATACAGTTTTTAAAAAAGAATCTGGCTTTACTTTTTGCTTTTCTTTAAGACTCTAGCAAGGGTTTCAGATAAGGAGAGGCTAAAAATTCAGTGCATGCATAACTGTAGAGTTTGCCAATGCTCTCTTATCACATGGATGCTACTTGTAAAACAATAGCTCAAAATCACATTACTTTGGCCAAGTTTCATTGACACACAAGGTAAACAACATAAACATGATAAAAATGGTGCAGTTGATGGAATAATCCTCCCATGCAGTTTCCACAAAAAGGTATTTTATTTCAGAAGCTTTTCTTGGTTTTTTTTGTTTTGTTTCTGAAGCTTTCCTTCTGTCAGAAAAGGCAAGAAAGATTTTCTGTTCTCTCCTTAACAAATTCCATTAGAATGATAATTCCAACTGACATAAACACATCAATTTTTTTTGAAAGAAATATGTATATTAGGTTTCTGTTTGGTTCAGTGAGTACTTAATACAATTGGCTCCCTCAGTAAAGATAAACAACAGGTAACTAAAAAGTGAATCTTTTATTCCATTTCAGACACACACATACACAGACACACGTATGCGCACGCATACATACAGAGGCTCTTCTGTTTTTTTTTTTTTTTTACAAGTGGCTAATGTCAAGGAGTTCTTTATTCTTACTGAATATGTATGTAATGCCACTAGAAACGGAAATCTCAGTTGGGCTTCCTAGAGATTTCAGCTTACGTGTGCTCTTTTGCCTTCCTTCTCTCTGTGGTATCCACTGTTTCTCTCAAAAATGACTAGCAAAGTAATTTTAAAAAATCTAATGCTCTCTCTTCCTCACTCCTTTCCCTCCCTGCATGAAGCAAATGGTGCTACGAATGCTTCTCAGCTCGCTCACAAAGGCAGCCCTCACACAGGTCCAATTATAACATCAGATTTATACACTCCTTTCTCTTGAACATACCGTATGCTCAGTGTAAAACTTAGGGAGGCATTGCACAGAATCAGTGGGATATTTGCAGGCTGGGCCTGTAAAGCCATAAAGGAAGGTGTGTGCGGTATATGATATAAGCAAAATATATAGCCCAGAAATTTGTTTGCTACCTTTTTGGATAGAAAGTTCTGTTTGTTTCAAGACTTATGATGGGTCTCACTACTGTGACCTTCATCATAGCATGAAAGTAATTCACACATTTTGAAGTACTTTCACACTAGGCAGACTGTGATTTTTTTTACTGTAGTTCATAAAGCCTTCTTAAAGATTCTTTTACCTCACAAATGTATTGCTACCCTCTTCATCCCATCCCCTGCAATACTTTGTCAATGAAAACTAGGACAATTGTGGCCAAACAACTTCAGAGCATAGTCAAGACAGCAAGAGCTATTAACTAGGAAGAATACACAAGCTGGGAGACGCTACATTAGTTTCCTTTTGCATGAGCTTACTGAGAAAGGCAAGTGTCTGCCCGCCCCCACTGCTAAATTAATTCAGTGTAAACTACTTTTGCACTTTGAACTTAGTTTGCAACAATGGAAGTAGGCTGATGACAAAGGTGGAAAGTGGGAGGAGAACAGAGAAACCAGGATATTTTAAAAGCAGCTGAAAATGTCAGATGATAGATGATTAAGCAGGACTGTGCCTGCCAAATCAGGAGAGTCAGCGGTTATAGCATCCCAATGTCTAAGTTAAGTTAACATTTTCAGTGGTGGGTAATAAGAATGTTGGTCAACGTTAGCTGACAGTCCCATGAGGAACTGCAGACTAAGGAAGAAGAATTTTCCCCTGTGTGTAAGGGTCAAATTGTTTAAGGATTTATTGGCCAAAATCAGCCTTTTGAACTGTATTTGGAAGGCCTTCTAGGTACAAGCTAAAGAAATAAAATGGAATAATGTGAGGTGGGATACAAGAGTGTGTGGACAATGACTCTGGAGACCAGGGCCATTTCTGCACTACACTGTTACAGTGGTATTATTCCACTTTCAACATCCTGTAGAATTCTGGGGTTTGTAGTTTACTGAGAATTATCAGTGCCTCTCCCTAAACTGCAAACCTCAGGATTCCACTGGATACTGAAAGTGGAATAATACCACTATAACAGTGTAGTGTGGAAATGGTCCATGGTTCAAACTCCCTCTCAGCCATGGAAACCCAATGGGTGACCTTGGGCAAGTCACACTCCCTCCGCCTCAGAGGAAGGTAAAGGCAAACCCCCTCTGAACGAATCTTGTCAAGAAAGTCCTGACACAGATTCACCTTAGGGTTATCATAAATCAGAAACAACTTGAAAGAACACAACAACAAAGAGAACAAGAAAAAACAAAACAAGGAACGACTACAAGAAGTGCAAAAGATCACTGACTAGGGCCATTTCTGCACTTCACTGTTATAATGCTATTATTCCACTTTCAACATCCTGGGGATTCTGGGGTTTGTAGTTTACTGAGGCCAAAGAACCCTCCCCTCCCTAAACTGCAAACCCCAGGATGCTGAAAGTTGAATAATATCACTATAATAGCGTAATGTGGAAATAGCCTAGAACTCTTGACAAATTTTCATTTAAAAGCACTAACTGGGGGATGAGTGAGGCCTTGGTTTTCTGCCTCCACTATTTTCCCACTGCAAATCAACCAACACAGGATGACACACACAGCATCGATTATGCTATCTACATAACGTGAATACCTCAAAGAGCTATGATTTTATTGCTGTAAGTCATAGGGATGTATATTTTTGCAGTGTTCAACTTCGCATGTAATGACACTTTCCATATCATTCTGTCAATATTCACAGGTCTTTTGGAGAATTATTCTATATAAAAACACATGCAGTTTTTTCTCATAAAAGACATTGGATACAATTATCGGTCCAAGAGATATGTTTTTTGTACAAAAAAAAATGGGGTTTGAACAGAGATAAACAGATCTTTTTTTCCATAAAATACTTCCTTGAAAGACTTCATAAACTATGCAAAATCTTCATCACCACTATTTTCTTCTCACAGGGTTTTTTTTACTGTAGGGAAACCCATTATTTTGCCAAGCAAATAAGCAGTAACAAATATTATTTCCATGTCTAGTGGGTGCTGCCTCCAATAGTTCTTCCCACAGTTGCATATCTCAACTGTTTCATAGATAACTGCTGTGCTCTTTTTTATCACCTTGTAGTCATCCTTCTGGTGATGAATTTCTTCATATTTAGCTAAGCTCGCTCTTCAGTGACAGATGCACTGCCTCTAGATCCATACGTAAAGCCAAGGATTATCAGTTGTGAAGGGGGCTGGAGCCATATCATTGTGCTTTGGTGCACTGGAAATGACATCAAGTCATTACTAGCTGCCATTTTGGCCAATTTTCAACCTTTCAACAATTTTCAACCTTACCCCTTTTTTGAAAGGGGTAAGTACTCTGGGGGTGAATAAAGTAACATTTCTGTCTGATTTGGGGCAGATTTGGTTGGTTTTGGGGTGAAAATTTGCCCAAATTTAGCTTAAAGAAGAGTTCAGGGGCCATATCATTGAGCCCCAAAGGCTGCATTCAGTCCAGGGGCTGCACTTTAATTGCCTCTTCTCAAAGCCTTACCAGTCTGATTTAACCTGCCACAGCTTGGACCATGCTGACATGGCCTTCAAGTATCCTGGGTCACCTCCATGCCACAATCAGGCAGGAGTTATACTTTGTAGAAGCTACTAGCTCTGCAAGAATATTTGGTAACCTAAATGACTAAACATACTAAGGAGATATGAGCATGAATGTCTTTCCTCACACCCACAAACTCGTTCTGTACCAACAGTGCTACAATCTCTATTTGGGATGAAGGCAGGGAGTAAATCTCCCTTGGTCATAATGGTATCATTATCTGAACTAGTGTAAATGCCCCAGGGAATTATTAGGTCATTCTGTAACTTTATTTTTATTTGATGATGTTGTTGATGAGGAAGATAATGATGACAATGTGATTAAAACCAGTCCAGGCTCTACATCCTGTCACAACAGAGACTTTGCAACAAAAATCCCTTTGAGATACTGAACTTCCTCCTTTGGCCCTGAGACAAACACTAGAAAGATTTAGCATGCACCTAGTTTTAGCTTTGCAAGTATCTTGCAGCCAGAGCATTCCCCAACTTCCAGTGGCACAGATTCAATTTTGTTATGATTTCTTTCCAAGACTCCATTAGAAATCACTGTACAGAGAAAGATTTTTCATATATGCATATTTCTGTATCTATAGAAACATTTCTATATGTCTTGTACTTCTACAATTTCCACTTTAATATGAACTACTGCAAAGTAAATCAACCATAGCCTGCTAAATATATCTAACAATTGTCTCATACTGGAAAGTGACATGATGCCATGCATTAAAATGTGTGTGGGTTGGGTACAGATGGGAAGGATATTCAGCCACTCCCTATGTCTTCTACTTACTTCCCTGTCGCCCTTCCCATTATTCATCTTACTTTGGTCATAAGAGTAATGCTCAAAGAAGAGTCTTCGGAGAATGGACACAAGAGAGTGGGGGGAAGCACCCTCAACCATTTACCCACTTTGATTTTAAAACTGAACCTCTACTTTCTGATTTTATTATAGGACAGATCTGGATGAAGGAACTGGCGAAACGACTCTGAATATTCCTTGCCTAAGAAAAGCCTATGAAATCATGGGGTTGCCTTAAATCAACTTATGACTTGAAGGGACAAACATGCATGCTGCTGCCACACCTAGTTTGGCCCTTCCGTGTTTCTTATTTTGATACGGTAAATAACACACAACATCACCATGCTGAGAGGCAAGACAATGTAAGTTAAATCAGGAATGGGAAAATATGTGAGCTTCTAGATATTGTTGCACTGAAACTTCCATCATCCCTGATCATTGGCTATGGTAGCTAGAGCTGATGGGAGCTGCAATCCAAGGTCTGTGTTATGTGAAAGAATGATCTTGCTTTAGTTAACTATCCCAGTACCACTGACTCTACTGCTACATTTGCATTAACTTTAGGAGACTAAAGACCAAATTGTTCAAAATTTAAAACATAGGTCTTGGCACTTCTAAAGCACAGCCTTAAGCAAAACCTAACATAATAATTATTAAACTCTTCATTTCTCTTGTTCCCACTTTTCCTACTTACCCAAATGAACAGCTCTCTCAAACTGAGCAATATGATGACCTTCAACATACCGATATGTGAATGTATTTAAATATGTATATTCCACTCTATATATCTGGGGAGCTTTCAAGGAAATCAATTTAAATAGTTCAGTTACTTAATCTATTTTAAAAGTGTTTAATTTTTTTGTTATTAAAGATGATATCTATTGTTATAGATAGCATAAGTATACCTTTCTCTTGAATGCTACTTCTGGCATTTATAGTGTTCTTCCCTAATACAGTGCCATAAACAGACTAATACTTAACTTGTTTGGTAGAATTTCTTACATTTTAAACATTTGCAGAAGTAGTGCCATTAGAATGAAATTGGTTAATAATATCTACGCACCATCTGTCAATTTCATTTTACAATAGTATTTCTTGTAGTACCCAATATTAATGTGGAAACAACAGTTGTTAAGTATGTGGTTAAGTTGTAGCAGATAATTCTAAATATAGTCCTAATCACCATTAATAGCCTGGACTATGTAATGAAACTGCACTTTAAGGCTTGTATTATACAAGCCTTCAGTTGAGTCTCCAATCGTTCAGGTTCGATTAATAGCAACAGTTGAGGCATCTGTGGTACATTCTTTACAAACTGCTCAGTAGATGAAGCAGTACTTTGGACTGAAGCAATTAGCATGTGGAATTCTTCAGTCGACTGCAACATGTATGTTCTTAAATTTTGGGATGTACTTGTTTCCAGGATAAATATGTATAAATAAATTCCTGTCATTATTTCCTTTCTCTTATGAGACAAGAGGACTTCAAAATAGAACTAATATTTCAGAATTATTATTTTAAGGATGCATTAAAAATAAATTCTCTCTATATACTGAAATAAGGCTTGTAGCATATTAAGACCGACAATTTGCTATGGAATAAGGTTCTGTGGACTTCATTTTGTAAAATGAACTATGGTCCATGAAAATTAATCTCATAATGACTCTATTAGTCTTCAAGGTGCCATAAGAACATTCTGTTCATTACAACAGACTAAAATGGCTTTCTGGATATTATTGCATATACTTACCTGCCTTAAGTCAGACCAATGATAAGTGGACACACTGTCCCTGTGAATTTATGTAAAAATGTATTAAATCATGCATTAAGGACAGCTACCTAGTGATTACTAAATGCTAAAGACTATACAGAACAGAGCTTTCCAAACTTTTCGTGTTGGTGACACACTTTTTAGACATGGATCATTTTGTGACACAGTAATTCAGTTTTACTAGCAAATCGGAGGTTAAACTAACCCCTCATAAGAGACACAGACACATACATAAATAGTAATAACAAAATGTATGGGGACACAACACATCTCATGAAAAGCTTTAATATATTTTTAAAAATATGTGATTTATAAATAATAACATACTTTTTCAAGATTGTAGGTGACACACCTACACACTTCAGGCAACAGACTAACATATTGTGGAACACCATTTGGAAAGCCCTGATACAGAATGTATAAAGGAGCTTTCAAAGTCCTGAAACTGGGGCCATCATTATGGCACAGTAAGTCACTCTAAGGATGCAGTGTTGAATAAAGCAGCTGTGCTGTAACACATCTCGTCTTCCTGCTGTTTGCGGCTACAACTCCTTTACTCACTAGTGATTTTGGCTGGGACTTCTGAGAGCTGAATCCAAAATTTCTGGAGAGCTGACGGTTTTCTATACCTATACCTATGCAGAGGATTTCTTCATCTATTTACTATATTTGCCAGCATACAAGATGCACCCCTGTACAAGATGTACCCCATTTTATACACTGGAAAGACGATTTGCCAGCGTATAAGACACGCCAGCATATAAGATGCACCTCATTTTTAAACTGTATTTTTCAGGAAAAAAGCGAGTCTTGTATGCCAGCAAATACAGTATATATTTCATCAGGTACAGTGTGAGCTCTGTATGCTAAAAATATTTTCCTGCACAATCCACTTTCAGTTTAGTGATTTCCACAGGGAAGACTTCTAGTAGACTGTATTCACCTTGGCTTCAGAGAGCTGTGCCCAATCAAAATGGCAACACAGTATGCATATTTTTGTTTCAGCTATATTGATAACCATTATTCTAGAGAGAAACTGTCTACTTCAACTAAATGCCGGTGATGTAATACAGATAATTATTCTGTGCATCATATGATGTGGACATGCTCATTGGTTACTTCCCTTTTCTGTCTGGATGTATTACAGTGTGTCAATGCTCTATTCGAAAATTCTTTGGCACTTGTAGACATGCATTCTTTTAAACTATATTTCAGCCATGTGGAATATAACGAATGATCAATGTGATTGGCTCCTACATGCTCTTATTGTTGTTAAAAAAGATTACATACTGTTCAGTTGGAAAGAAAACATATTCATCATCTATTATTCTTCAGTCAGAAGATCTCACTGTTTCAGCCACTCAAAAAGATACAGAGTATAAAATAAATGCTTAAAAGAAAAGGAAAAAAAAGATACAGTTTATACAGGTCAACTTCAAGAAGATGTATCTTTGGAAATACAGTGGGCTTAATGTTTATTAATGTATAAGTGCAGCCCACATTCCTATTCTATGTACATCTTCCTCCTTTCTTCTTCTTTCCTTTCTTTGTAAGCACACTTGAACAAACCAGAAGATTTTTTTTAATAGGAACACAGTATAAGACCTAACCAGATGCTGTCATTTTAGTTTTATGATTTCACAGCCATTGCTAACTTGTTATTCAGGATCCAGATGTCATCCTGTATTATAATTCTACTGCAAGCAAACTGTATGTCCTAGAACCTAAACCACAGAAGCTTGTTGTTTTATGCCTTCAAACTGACTCAGACTTATGGCAAACTTACCATTCGTAGGGGTTTAGGGGCAAGATTTCTTTAGGAGAGGTGTACATTTGCCTTAAACTGTGAGAGTGTCACTTTCCAAAGGTCACTCAGTGGCTGTGAGAACTGGTCTCCCAGGTTTCTAGTCCAGCACACAAACCACTACAGCATGCTGGTTCTCTAACCATAACCTATTAATTTGAAAAAAATGTTTGTTTTGCTGCAACCATAATATAACATATTGCATGTAAATCTCAGAATGTCAGTAGGGAAAACTTAATACAGTTTGCCATCATGAATGAACAGTAACTAACTAAGGGCCTTTCTGCACTACACTGTTATAGTGCTATTATTACACTTTCAATTTCTTCTGGAACTCTGGGGTGTGTAGTTTATTGAGGCCAAAGAGCTCTCTAGCTGAGAATGCCAAATGCCCCTAAACTACAAACCCCAGGATTCTATAGGATGTTGAAAGTGGAATAACGGAGAGCGAAACAGTAGGGATGTGATTCTGGGGGTTTGCTACAGGCCTGCAAGACAGCCTGAGGACATGGGTGATGCCTTCCTGGAGCAGATGACTACACATTCAAAAAGGAGAGATGCAGTAGTAACGGGAGATTTCAATTATCCTTATATTTGTTGGCAGTCAAACTCTGCCAAGACTGCAAGGTCCAACAGGTTCCTTGCTTGCCTTGTACACAATTTCATGGTCCAGAAGGTGGAAGAAGCGACAAGGAGATCAACTATTTTAGATCTGATCCTGATCAACAGGGATGACTTTGTTGATGAGGTGGAAGTCATGGGATCCTTAGCGGGGAGTGACCATGCTCTTTCAGAATTTGTCATTCAGTGGGAAGGAGAAGCCAAGAGTAGCCAGACATGCATTGTAGACTTTAAAAAAGCTGATTTCTGTAAACTTAGGGAGTTACTTACTGCAATTCCATGGTCAAGAATACTGAAAGAGAAAGGCGTTCATGATGGATACCGAAGGCACAATTGAAAACTGTGCCACCAAGGAGTAAAAATGACAGGTGTCTAAAGAAACTGGAATGGCTGACTAAAGAACTCTCAGCTGAGCTAAGTGTTAAAAGAAACATGTACAAGAAATGGAAAAATGGTGAAACCACCAAAGAGGAAATCAAGCAAATAGCAAGGATATGTAGGGAGAAGGTCAGAAAAGCTAAAGCGCAGAATGAACTCAGGCCTGCCAGAGAGATTAAAAACAATAAAAAGGGCTTTTTAAGATATGTCTGCAGCAAAAGGAAAAACAAGGAAATGATAGGGTTGCTGTGTGGAGAAGATGGCCAATTACTAATGGGGGGAAAAGAGAAGGCAGAACTACTCAACATTTTCTTTGCCTCAGTTTTCTCCCAAAAGGATAGAAGTACTCAACTTGGGGTGTGGGGAGCAGGTGAGGAAGGGGGGGAAATGCAGCACACAATAGGTAGAGAAGTAGTACAGGAATATCTGGCTAAACTAGATGAATTCAAGTCTCCAGGGCCAGATGAATTACATCCAAGGATATTAAAAGAACTGGCAGAGGTCCTTTCAGAAGCACTCTCAATAATCTTTGAGACCTCTTGGAGAACAGGAGAAGTCCCAGCAGACTGGAGAAGGGCAAATGTCATCCCCATCTTCAAGAAGGGAAAAAAAGAGCACCCAAATAATTATTGCCCAGTCAGCCTGACATCAATACCAGGAAAGATCCTAGAGCAGATCATTAAACAGTCGATATGTAATTACTTAGAAAGCAATGCCATAATTACTAAAAGTCAACATGGATTTCTCAGAAATAAGTCGTGCCAGACTAATCTTATCTTGTCTTATGATAGGGTTACAAGCTTGAGAGATGAAGAGAATGCTGTAGACGTAGCATATCTTGATTTCAGTAAGACCTTTGACAAAGTTTCCCATGACATTCTTGCAAAGAAGCTAGTAAAATGTGGGCTGGGCAGAGCTACTGTTAGGTGGATTTGTAATTGGTTGACTGACCGAACCCAAAGGGTACTCATCAATGGCTGCTTTTCATCCTGGAGAGAAGTGACTAGTGGGGTGCCACAGGGTTCTGTCCTGGGCCCAGTACTATTCAACATCTTCATCAATGACTTGGATGAAGGAGGGCATACTGATCAAATCTGCAGATGACACCAAATTGGGAGGGGTTGCTATTATGCCACAGGACAGGATCAAAATTCAAAATGACCTGGACAGATTGGAGAGCTGGGCCAAAGCTAACAAAATGAATTTCAACAGAGAGAAATGTAAGGTCCTACACTTAGGCAGAAAAAATGGAATTCACAAAATAGGATGGGGAATGTGTGGCTGGATAGCAGTACATGTGAAAGAGATCTAGGAGTCTTGATAGATCACAAGCTGAACATGAGTCAGCAGTGTGATGTGGCAGCCAAGAAAGCCTACACGATTCTTGGTTGCATCAATAGGAGTATGGTGTCTACATCAAGGGAGGTAATGGTACTACTCTATTCTGCATTGGTTAGACCTCATTTGGAATACTGTGTCCAGTTCTGGGTACCTCAATTCAAGTAGGATATCAACAAGCTGGAACGTGTCCAGAGGACGGCGACCAAAATGGTGAAGGGTCTGGAAGCCATGCCCTGTGAGGAACGGCTTGGGAAGCTGGGTATGTTTAGTCTGCAGAAGAGAAGGTTAAGAGGGGACATGATAGCTATGTTTAAATATTTGAAGGGATGTTGTGTTGAGGAGGGAGCGGGCTTATTTTCTGCTGCTCCAGAGACTAGGACAAGGAGCAATGGATTCAAGCTGCAGGAAAGGAGATTCCACTTGAACCTCAGGAAGAACTTTCTGATGGTCAGAGCTGTTCGGCAGTGGAATATGCTGCCTCATAGTGTGGTGGAGTTTCCTTCTTTGGAGGTTTTTAAGCAGAGGCTGGATGGCCGTCTGTTGGGAATGCTTTGATGTGTGTTCCTGCATGGCAGGGGATTGGACTGGATGGCCCCTGTGGTATCTTCCAGCTCTATGATTCTATGAGTCTATGAATAATAGCACTATAACAGCGTAGTGCAGAAAGGTCCTAACTGACTGATTAACTAACGGAACTGTTAATACTGAACGGGATTTTTCTACATTATGACAACAATAAAAGTTGAAGAGTATCATGACACAGTAAATCACTGGTGGAGAGGTTTTAATCAGAAACATACTTCGAGTGCATCTGAGCAGATGGACAATATTTTGCTGAATAACTACATATTTGGCCTCCCTTAGACTCATCGGAAAGTTACTTTGAAAAGTATTCCATCATCATTGTTCACTGAAACATCCAAAAAATATTTTGTTGGTTTCATGCATTAGAGTGTTAGAAAAATAACTCAAATTATTTCTTGAGCTTTGTCACCTAAAAAAAAAAATCACACTTTTACAGTGATTAAACTGTTATGAAACTTCAAACTTTTCTGTTAAAATGTCACAAAAATTAACAAGTACATTTGAAAAGAGACTAGGGAATGTTACTTCTTATAACATTGTACATAGGTGATTTTTTAAAAAAACAGCAGCAAGTAAGAACATGTGGTTTAACCTTGAACCAATGCTTATCTTCACTCATGAAATCTCTTGTGTGGGTGACATGCACCCAAACTTCAATCTACCCCAGCTTTTCTTGTAGCCCGCTAGTTCACCCTCTCCCACTTCACTTACTACTGCTGACACAGAAATCCAAGCAACTGGGAGTCACAGTACATGAGAAGCCAATGTAGCTCATATTTGGCCCTGAAACAGGGGTGCTGGGGGAGCATGCAAGGAAAGGATGCCAAATTTGGATCTGCTGGTTTCCTAGCCACTGTGATCTTGGCCCATTAGTTATACCAGCCTGGAGCTGGTACAGCTAATTTCCCTATCAATAGGATGGAATGGAAGAAGACTTTGGAATACAGTGATCCACTGAATTGAGGGGCCAAAAAATGTTACCTATACCCACCTTTCAGTCTGGCAGGCAATGGAGGTTGGTGGTTCCAGTGCCAGTCAGACCGTAAATCCTCTCCAGGTTTTAGGTTCAGAAACTTGGGAAAGTCCTTTGGACTACAACCAGGAGTATATTTGCCCCACTCTCATCAGACCCACCAGCCTCACTGTAGCCAATCTGTTCTTCCCTAGCCCTGTTTAGGATTGTGCTACCTTTCCCACTGGGACATGTAAACCTATATAGGCTTGTACTTCTAAGGTAAGTATTCACTGTAGCTGAGAGAAGTAAAAAGATTCTAGCTTAACAGTAATTAAACCAGCTATTGGATAACTGTGACTGTTGCTCAACACTGAAGTCCATCAGAGCAAGAGTGACAAGAGTATTAATCAGACCATGTTCTAGAAGAACCACAGGGTTGTGGAACTGGAATGTTTCTTTTGATTACTGGAGCAGGCTAAGAATGACTTCCTCCAGCTGGGGAATCAAAGAACTGCACTCAGAGGGACTGCAGTTCATAAGGATAGCATGTTCATTCATCATTACTCTGACCTTAGGGCACTTAGCATATGTGTGACTAATGACTAATTCATAATTACTGTGGTTGGAGGCTAACAGTGATCAGAAAGCTGCAGCTGAGAAGAGGGAGGGATGAGGTCAGATGTGTATATCATTTGCTGCTACCTCATTTCAGTTCTCTTGTACAGCTACTTTTAGCTAAGAAAAAGGGAAACAATATATTCACTATCTAGCAGTTTCTAAAAGAGCAGCAGCACTTTACTTGAGATGGAGGCCAATGAAGGCATGTTTACTCCTGGGTAAGTCTTTAAGACACTTCTGGGCCAGGGACTGATAAGTCAGTGAACAGCCATTTGAGATTATTCCCATTTTTCATACAGTGAACAGATGTAGTATGACTGTGGTTAACCAGCTAAAAAAATATCCGGTTAAGTCCTCTGCAGGCAGAATGATCCAATGTTACAGATCCACTGGCTGAAGGGGGAGGAGGAGTTCATTTACTAGTAGAAAGGCTCTCTGGGAAGCATGCCAATTATGGACTCTCCCTGTACAGTTGCAGAAAGTTCCACACATGTAATTCAAGCAGTGATGTTTCTATCACTGGTGGCAACAGCCACCAAAATGGACACTCCAGGGGTAGGAGACAGCTGGCCTCGTATCTGCTGGGTCCAAAGCCTCTTCATTTCCTATGGGTGGGGGAGGTGTACCAGAGCTTGCACAGTTAATCCTCCCATTGAACCAATGTGGAATTAGGGGGAAAAAAGATTTCAGAACAGCTGGCCCAGCCAGTAAGCAACAGCAGGACTTTGGAAGTGGTGACTTGTCTATCTCTTCATTACAGTTCAAAGCTTCACCAAATATTCTAACTTCTGTGAGGACCTGGCAGAGCACAGAGAGACTGGTCCTTCAGCTGTGCCACTTAGGGTGGCCAAGGCTTGGGCTGTCTGCTTAACGGATGTGCTTCTTTGGGTCTCTTGACTGCGAAACAATTTTCAAGGTCAGCAGCAGGACAATGTTTTTATATGTGAGGTTGAAGTACCCATCTCCATCCATTCCAAGTGGGTGGCAGAGCTCTCTGGCTCAGCACAAAGGTGTTTGTATGTATGCCGTGTTTGTGTAACATTAGAGTATCACAAAGGCAATAGTGAGGAAAATGTGGAACAAATGCGGGGGGGGGGGAGGTACTTGGGCCCACCATGCCATCTGGAACAAAACAGAGGGTGGCTTGCTAGCATTGGGACACATGAGCCATCTTGTATAAATACTGGCAGCACCAGCAACAGAAGGCCTGGAAAAATTTCCTGAGGGCTACCATAAGACCCAGCAGCAGCACAGAACACGCAATAGCTCCTCACCATGTCATGTGTGCTGTAGGTAAGATAATGTGAAAAAACAATGCGTAGTGAGACCAGCAACAACTGCTGCCAGTACTGGGTACATTTTCCCACCTGCCTGGTGATTGATAAAAATTCTTTGGTTTCCTCCCTTTGTTCTGGGTTGCTATGCTACTGATATATATCTGAGATTTATATAAATTCTGGCTCCGTTGCCTTCATACCCCCCTTCCCAATCAGATGGCCCAAAAGCAGTTCCAGATCACCTACCAACCCTTGTCTGTCCAACCTCTGTGGCATCATCAAGAACCCATTCTCTGTGATATCACAAGGACTTGCTCCTAATCTCTGGGTATGGCCCTGAAATCTCAAGGAATGGGATGCTGCTGACTTGGCAGCCCGAGTTGTGTGCAATTTCAGTTTTTACAACCCTATATACCAATATTTTAATCCTGTATTTCAATGGGCAAGAACATAATACTGCTGCACTCATAGGAAAGGTTCACAGGGTTAATAAGACAAGGAACTTTCAACAAGACAGTCATTCAGAAACCAAGACTAATATGTATAAAAGTAACTCAAAGAAGCTGTGAATTGAACAAATCTTCCAATGTTACCACAACCCATTCTTTGTAATCCAGACTCTCTGCAAAAGCCTATTTGCTTGAGAAAAATTTCAGATAGAAGCCCATGGAAATAGTTTCCCTTCACATATACCACCCAATCCATGATTGCTTCTGGCATTTCAATCTTATCATAATACCTACTTGAGCACTCTCTCTCTCTCCCCCCGCCCCCTCTGTGGTATTATTGGAAGTTATTGCAGCTGACTATGGACCTAACTTTATTGATGTGCTGTTTGATTGCCTTTCCCTAAAAATAACTGGCACAAACTGTACCTACCATTTGCCCCAGCTATATTTTACAACAGTGGGTACTTTTAGCATTTGTGCTTATATCCTGGGACACAGGATACCTTTGGCACCAATGGAAGTTTCTGTCACAATGCAAATAACAGCTTTGGGGCATCCTCTCTCTGAAAACAGAGGAGAAGTGAGCTGTGTTTTGGGGATTATCCTTTTCTCTTTCACTGTGTTTTTTTAACGCTGGGGGAGCTTGTGTTTGTTTTGGACTGGGCGCTCTCCCTGAACACATGGTCTAAGAGGGAAGGATTTCTTCTGAGTCACTGACTTCCTTTGGGGTGGAGCTAGCAACCACTAGCTCTATATAACTGCTGTCTCAGCCTTTGGAATTCAGTCTCTGAAGCTCAGTGGTGGCCGTATCAGTAAGAATTATTACAGTCTGAAAAGAGAGAAAAAATAACTGCAGGTATCAAGGAAGTAGGATCTGTCATTGTCTGCTGCAATCTGCATGCAATGTTCGTCATCTTCACAGTAAATCTCTCCAAGCTGGAGCAAGTATACTTGCAGCAAATGCAAACCAGTAGCTCTCTTGGAAGAGAAGGTCAATACACAGCAGTTATGTGTTGAGACATAACTTCAGGACTTTCTGGACAGAACAAAAGGGGAATTGATCCTATAGAGCCAACAGGAAGAAACTGCCAATGAAAACTAAGAGGGCTGTAACACTGGTAGAGCACCTGGAGGACAGCCACTGTCAGGAGCAGACCATGCACAAGGGATTCAGAACCACTTCATTCAAGCAATCACTTCCTACATCTTCCTGAGGATAATAGTGGTGAAGAGGTGCAAGCAGGAGATCAGCAGCAAGAATCACTGTATGTCAGAGAAGGAGTCAGCCTAACTATGGACACAGCAAGAATTAAAGAAAGGTCCTGGTGGTATGGGATTCATTGCTCAAGAGTATAGAGGGAACTCTGTACCAGCTGGACAAGATGAATGAGGATGTGCTGTCTTCCTAGCTTGCATATCCAGGATGGCACTGACAAGTTGCCAAAGCTCATCAAGAACACAGAGCAGTACCCCTTTCTTCTGATTCATGTGGGCACCAACGAACACTTTTAGCAAAGAACAGATTTAAGCAGATCACGTTGGAATATGAAGCCTTTGGCGGGAAAGTAAAGAGTTGAGAGGCACAGGTGGTATTCTCAGTAAGTGTACCAGCCAAAGACAGAGGACCACACAGGGACAGGAAGATACTGCAGGTGAATGAATGGCTATGCAGATGGTGTTGATAGAAGAAGTTTGGCTTCTGGGACCATCATTTTCACTTCCTAAGTAAAGGACTACTGGCTATAGATGGGATACACTCAATGAAGACCAGAAAGAATGCCTTTGGCAAAAGTATGGCATATCTGATCAAGAGAGTTTTAAACTAATGGGTGGAAATGATAGCTTAAGCATCTATATGAAAGCAAGCTCTACACAAGAATGTGAATTCTAGAGGAGAAACTGAGGGAAAGAATGGGAGCCACAGTAAAACTCATAGTAGAATAAAAAATGACAAAAAGCAGTGCTTTAAATGTCTATACACCAAGGCACAGAGTTTGCGAAACAAACAAGAAGGGCTTGAAGTCTTAGTGCAGGAAGATAAATATGACTTTATAGGTATAACAGACACTTGTCGGTATGATTGCAATATAACAATTGAGGGATATAATCTGTTCAAAAAGGAATACATGGGGAAGAAAAGGAGAGGGAATAACATTATATGTCAAATTCACTTGTACAGAAATCCATGCAACTGATCAAACTGAACCAGTGGAGAGGACAGCATTTGGGTAAAATAAATAGATGAAGAAATAAAAACAGCACTGTGGTAGGAGTTTAGTACAGGTCACCAAACCAAGAGGAGGTGGTAGATGATGCTTTTCTGAAACAAATCTCAGAAATCTCCAAGAAGCAGGAATGAACAGTTCTGAGGGACTTCAATTATCCTGATACCTAACTGGGAGAATAGCTCTTCTAAGCATAGGCTCTCCAACAAATTCCTTACGTGCCTTGCAGATAATTTCCTCTTTCAAAAGGTGGAGGAAAGAACAGGAGATCAGTAATCCTAGACTTGATTGTAACCAATAGGGAAGAGTTGGTCACTGGAATCAAAGTAGTTGATACTTTAGCGACTGCATGTGACCATGTAATGCTAGGATTCATGATTGTGGGACAGGCCAAAGAACAGTATAGTTAAAAATGAACCTTAGATTTCAAGAAAGCTGATTTTATCAGTTTCAGAGAAATACTGGGCAGATTTCCATGGCTAGAGATGCTAAAGAAGAAAGATAACCCAGCACGGGTGAGATTTGCTGAAGAAAGAACTGCTAAAAGCACAGTCACAAACAATTCCATGGAAGAAGAAAAAATGGGTAATATCTGAAAAAGCCAATATGGCTGCACAGTAAACTCATGGAAAAAGTGAAAAGAAATAAAAGGCATGTGCAAGAATGGAAGGAAGGACAAATCACCTACGAAGAATATGGAGCCCAAGCTTGCAGGAATAGCATAAGGAAAGCTAAAGCTCAAAATGAGCTGAAACTGGCCGGGCAAGCAAGGAGTGACTATGTAAATGGTTGGACAATTGTTCAGCAAATACGGTAAAATGCTAACAGATCACAATGAAAAGGCAGAATTGCTCAATACTTATTTTACTTCTTTTTCCCCCAAAAAAGAGGACTGTGTGCTTCCACGTATCAGCAGAGACCTTGGTAAGGAGTCTAAGTTACAAATCAAGATTGATAAGGCGTTAGTCAGGAATCACCTAATTAACCTAAATGAGTTCAAATCTGCACAGCCAAGACGAAATGCATCCCAGCGTACTGAAGGAACTTGCTGGCATACTCACAGAACCACTTGCAATTGTTTTTGAGAAATCATGGAGAATGAGTGAGAATGAGTGAGATGCCAGTGGACTGGAGGTGAGCAAATGGTCTCTCCTTTTGAAAAAAAGGCAAAAAAAAATAAATAAAAAAAATAAAAAAAAATCCAGGAAACTACAGGCCAGTCAGCCTGACCGCAATACCAGGAAAAATATTAGAACAGATTATACAGGGATCCATCTGTAAGAACCTTGATGACAATGCAGTGATTAAGAGGAGGCAGTATGGGTTAGTCAAGAATAAATCCTGCCAGACTAACTTTATATCTTGGTTTGATCAGAAAAGCATTTGATAAGGACCCCCATTATGTTTTGATTAGCAAACTGAGTATAGTATAGATGGCAACACCATCAAATGCATCCATAACTGGCTGAAAAATCTTGCTTAAAGAGTTGTCAGTGGCTGAACAGTGGCTGTTCTTCAACCTGGAAAGAGGTCGCAAGTGGAGTGCTCAAGTGGCTTTGCCCTGGGGCTGATGCTCTTGAATATTTTTATCAATGGTTTAGATCAGTGGTTCTTAATCTTTTCTTTAGCAGGGACCCCTTGTAAATATAACTTGTTAAAAGGGACTGCAAGACTTAACTCAAGATTTAAATATTGAAATTTTTATTTATTTATTTATTAAAGGCTTCTGGAGACTAGGATTCAAATCCCTGCTCAGACACTGGGTAACCTTGGGTAAGTCACATTCTCTCAGCCTCAGAGGAAGGCAAATGCAAATTCTCTCAGTGTTCAACAAATCTTGTTAAAAAAGAAACAAAAAACAAAAACAAAAAACCCCTCAATCAAATAAACAAACAAAACCCCTGTGATAGGTTCACTCTAGGGCTACCATAAGCGAGAAGTGACTTGAAGGCATCCAACAACAAAGTGCCACTAACAGGGGGAGGTTCTTTCTAGCCATCATATCGCTTCCCTTTTAAAACTGACTCATGGTGACCCTAAGGTCACCATGAGGTTTTTTGGCAAGATTTGTTGCCTTTGCCTTTCTCTGAGGCTGAGAGAATGTGACTTGCTTGAGGTCACCCAGTGGGTTTCCCTGGCTGGGTGGGGAATCAGACCCTGGTCCCTAGAGTCATAATTTGGGCGCACGCATTCACCTGCCACTGTGTCCCTTTCATCAGGGACATGATGGGGGTATGTGTACAGGTGCCAAAACTGGCCTGGTGTCCCTTTGTCTCTCAGGTAGCCAGAAGACGGGAGGTGCAGGTGGCAGCTTCTTCTTGTGAAAGAAGATGGGATTCAACATGGTGAGCACAGGATGCATCTTCTGGTGCCTTCTTCTTCACCCCCAGCAGACTCTCAAAAGTTTCTCTGGTGGGTGCTCATTCTCACGGGTGTTTGCTGTCCCCTTCCCACCCTCCTTTTTCTTTCTGGGGTCTTTTCAGATTGTAAACCTGACCTTGGGACTTGCTTCTCCCATCGTTATTGCTACGTAGGCCATGGAAAGAGCCTTTGCAGTGGAGAGAGAGTTATAGGTGAAACAAATCTGTTTCCAGAGTCTGTTTCCCCCACAGTGTGAAATTAAGTCCTTAAAAACTAATTTATTATAAGAAGAATGAATTACAATTCTTAATTATTTTAAACATTGTTTTAAATATTTTAGCAACAACAGGTTGGGTGTGTGCACATCCCTGCTGCCATGTCCCTTTTGTCAAGGATGCAGCAGCAGGGATTATGGACACCATAGGACACAGCGGCAGACGTGTGCACATGCCCAAACTCCTCCAACATTTGCAAACAAGGGAGCACACTTTCGGCAGACTCCAAATTAAGAACCATTGATTTAGATGATGGGGCAGAGGGTATCTTTATGAGATTTGCAGATGATGCAAAACTGCGAGAGGTGGATAACACATTGGTTGATAAGAACAGAGTTCAAAAGGACCCTGACAAACTAGAAAACTGGGCTGGAATTAATAAAATGATATTTAGCAGAGACAAATATAAAATTCTGCATTTAGCCCACAGAAACCAAATGTACGGGTATAGGATAGGGGATACTCAATACTCAGCAGTACTGCATGTGAAAAGGACTTTGGGATTATTGTTCATAAGCCAAGCATGAGCCAGCAGGGTGCTGCTACAGCAAAGAAGGCAAATGCTATCTTAGCCTGTGTTAACAGAAGCATAGTATCCAAGTTGAGGGAAGTAATAGTCCTCCTACATTCTGCAATGATCAGACCTCATCTGGAGTACTGCACTCAGTTCTGGGTGCCTGATTTAAAAAGGACATAGGCAAGTTGGAGCAAGTTCAGAGAAGGCCAAAGGAATGATAAGAGGTATGGAGAACAAAACATATGAGGAGAGGTTGAAGGGCATGTGCAGCTTGGTGAAGAGAAGACTGAGGTGTGCTTGACTGTACTCTTTAAATATCTCAAGGGCTGCCATAAAGAGGAGGGTGCAGGCTTGTTTTCTACTGTCTCAGAAGGTAAAACTTGTTCTAATGGTTTCAAGTTACAAGAAGGTAGATTTCAACTGAACATTAGAAATAACTAACTAAAAATAATAAATAAAATAAAATAAATCTTTCTGTGGTTTTCCAGCAAACCATGGTGCATTAGAACAGGTGACATTCTCTTGCTGTCAGTAGATTAGTCTCATTTGTAGGGACACTGGAATCGTCACTGAAGTTGCAAGATACAAAAGTGAAATACCTGAACCCTAACCTCAACCCCTAACCTCAACTTTACATACTGCGATTTTTTTTGGTGTGTGTAGGATTAAAATGTGATTTCCCACGCACAGTCTGAAATGTTCTGCCAAGTTGTGTGTGTGTGTGTGTCTGTGTGTCAACATCAAACACTAGGAGGGCTGAAGGTTTCTCTACCTGCCTTGAAACAAGGGTAAGCAATTTTCATGAGTCATTAAACTGCACTGCCACCAATCTACACAAATGGGGGCAGCACCCCTCCAGTACTATTCCATTGCATTTCAGCAGCATGATGATAACAAAACAAAGAAATGAACCTTAAAATCAGCATTTCTACTTTAAAATGAGGTAGATGGGGAAAATGTGCCTTCTTCCTTCAAGGGCCATCCAGGAGTGCTATTCAGCATTGAACAAAGTTCCTCCCTGTTCCTCACAAGGTTTAAATGTATGCCACTGCACCTTCAAAGCTGGGAGGCATGGTGGCAAAGAGAAAACTTTTGATTTATTTGATTTTGCTGCCACCACCATGCAAATAGTAAATTCAGCAACAGCAGCAGTAGATGCGGTCTGAAAAATATGGCCCAGGGATTGGGGAGAGGCTGTGTGCAGCCTGCAGACTGTTGTCCAGCTGTGCCTTCGTAGAAAAGAATGGAATATGGGGACATTTCTATCAAGCAGTATCCATTTGGAACACACAATGATCTCTTTTCAGTGTCCAGATTCCAAGCTAAGAGTCAAGAAACACTGAAGGGCATGTTTCAAAAGGCTCCTGTTGAGACTTAAAGAAATGGGAGTTCACTCAGGCACCTCTAACTTCCCCTGTCACATCTTGATCCCTCTTGGGCGGTCTCTCTTTTCAACACATAAGACTTGATATTTTTAAAAGCACAATGTAATGTATTCTTATCACATAGGGGATATATACCATCACAAATTTTATTTTCTTAGAAAATATTTTGAATACTTTTCTGTCAAGATAAATAACTTGTGATTGGTCCGAATATTGTTAGATATTGCTGCAGAACCCCCTTTAAAAACACTGAATCTATAATTGCCAGGAACATGCAGCTTTTCTGCATATTAAAAATACAGTACTCATGAACTCACTAACTATTAGGACTGTTTGAACAGAACTCAGTCAGTCAAATATGTGAGTGTTTTGCCAGGAAAAGAATGTTTGGACTATGGGGTACAGCTAAAACAAGTAGCCTAGTGTCATTTCAGTAACCTTTAGCTCACTTAGGCACATGTGAATGATTTCTTTATGTAAGACTTACACAGGCAATATTCATCTGAAGAGATCTCTGTGCTAAGTGTAATCAAGGTAAGCTCTTCTGTTTACTTTGGTTCTTTTTCTCCAAAAAAATTGCAAGTTGTCAAAAAACATAGTGTAGGGTGGCAAAAGTTACATTCAAATAAATCTCAAATCTAGGCTATTCCTCAGGTGTAACACATTTTGAGAGAAGCCTGACATTTTACAAGAACTTAGGAAGACTCATGGCAAATCTAAATGAAGAACTACTTAAAGGGGCAAACTAAAGCAGTAGGAATGTGCAGTCTTTCAGATGTTGTTGGACAGTTATTCTCAACAGCCCTAGTCAGCATAGCTAATGGTGAGAAATGCAGGGGATTACAGCATAGCAATATCTGCAGGGCCACATGATTCCTATTGTTACTGTAGTTTCTAGTCCAAACTTGAGATATATTAGATATCATTTGATTTCAAGAATTTGGCCTTCACTACCCGTTCCTCTCCATGTGCTTGCGAGGCGCTCGGACAAGCACGCACACAGGCATGGCCGAAAATAGCTGAACTATTCAAATCAAAATCCAGGCAGGCCAGTAATTGCCAGACTGCAGCTTTAGGAGACCTCCAGGCAAGTACTTTCGTAAGATCACATTATGTATGCACGCTGTTTACAAAAGATCCCCTGCCCCGAGCAGGCAGCTTGACGAGCGGAATATCCAACTCTCAAGCACTCCGCGTTTGCATACTATCTACGCTATTGACAACGCTGTCATAATTCAATCATCTAAAGTACTGACCTTTTGGAGGCTTTGTCTCCAGCCAGAAACCCACTGTTTTCCACAAGAACGGACTAGCCTACAGGCACATTTTCCCCTATAAGACCCACTGATTTTGAACATCTCATCGGATCGCTCGTGACTTGCCTCCCGACTTGTTGCCGCTCCGTTTGACACCTCAGCCTCCACGTGCTGAGAATCTACACTCCCAAGCTTCTTTCCGTCTACCAGGCTACAAGATCAGATGTAGTATTTCCCCAAAAATCCTCCTGAAAATCCCCTATTTTCCTCTCTTTATTTTCTTAGGAATGCATGTGTGACTGCGCAATTGTGCAGTATTTCTTAATTTCGAGTGAGTGAGTGTGTAAGTTTACTGTGTCTTCATAAATAAAAGAACATAATTTGAGCTTTCTTGTGTCTTGGTCCTGACTCGGCCTGACCCTGTAAACATTGGGTAAAAGATCTCGCTACGTTGCCCTGCCTCTCGCATTGCTAACTTGTGCTCTAGCTAACTCCCATTCCCCATTGTTTTGAGCACATTGAGGTGTCCCTCACGGGACCCCCAGAAATCAGGGTAACACTATCCCTGATTTAGACTGTATTCACTGAGAACAAGATAAAATAAGTGTTTTCTTTGTAACCTGTTCTGCGATTACCTGCAGCTTATCTTCGCACGACACGAATGTATTGTCTTTAAATATTTTAGTGTTAGTGGTTTTCTTAGAAACACTTTGGTTCCCGCTCCTTTGCAGTGGTAAGAGATTCAGATGCATCTGAATACTTAGCTGGACTCGCATGACGAACACCACTGCAGAGGAAGGTAAGCTTTTGATGGTCTCCATGGAGTGAGACCAGAGTGTTATTTTTGATTGGTGCTAAGCACCAAATCAAGACATGTGATAGGGGCAAAGGAGACAGTGAAGCAGTTCAACCTCTGTATGTGTCATTCGGTGCTCGACATTGACCCACCCTCCCTCCTCCAATGCAGTGTGAGTTAATCTAGTCACTTCAGGGCCGGATAGGAATTTCCCCCCCTTTTCTCAGGGTTTTTTGCCTATCCCATACTGTATTTGATGGAATTGGGAAAATTGGCTCTGGGTGGTGTTGTTAAATAGGTTGTCCTTTGGCAGATAATGAGGGATAATAAAACATCAGTGATCACCTATTGGTACCCATTTGGTGTAGGGTAAGGCTCTGGAACCACCTCTTTAGGGCCCTGCGTCCCAGGGGGTACAGTGAAGGAGGCTACCTTAAGGTTAACCTGGGAATAAGGCTCTCACTTTTAGAGCCTGCGGCTTCGATGGGAGTCCTGGGTTACTTGCCAAGATGCTGGACTGGGGAGCAACCAAAGCAATTTAGATTGCCCCTGGGGCTGAGGTGTTATCACCCATGGGTAGACTGAGCAGGTTGTCAGCTAGACCTGTATCATGTTGCTCCCCCCACTTGTATCTTTCAGGTTAGCACAATTTAAATAATACAGGTCAAAATAGAGTGGCCCTTAGTTAATGCAACTTTGTGTCTGGTCTCTTTATTCCATGGTTGAGCATCAAATATCTTGATTGGTTTTTCGTTTCCTTTCTGTACTATGTAGTCAGCTTTATTTATCTGGTTGAAGATCTGACAACCTTCCCTGTGTTCCTCATAATACATTTGTAGAGAAAAGCATGACTTCAGGGACACAAGACGTTTTGCCCTCTGCAGTATTAACAGTCATCACTCTCACAAGTTCCATTCACTCACAACATTGAGACTATAGTCCACATTATGAAGAATAGGTGCTAAAAATCCAAGATAAAGATATTATCGTAAGCAAGAAGAGATAGGTTTTAGTGTTTTTTTTTGGGTCTACAAATGTTAACTAGTGCTCCTCTCTTAAAATTGCTCATAAAGATTAAAGTCTGAGATATTATCTGTTTTAAAGGTGACAGGCATAATCCATCTACTTTTGCAAGAATGCTGCATGCATCTCTTATCCGTTAACCCAGTGTTTGCATGATTACTCTTTGCAAAACCAATTGAAATGAACAGCAGATGAACATGACCACTGTTAAATAGATTGCATGTATATTATTTGAATCAGAGTGCCATACATTTGTAGCAATTTGGTTAATCTGGAAACTAGACGGCAACTGAAGATAAGTAATATTATTTGATTCTTGTGTGACAGATAGATAATTCATTTCAATTTATAATAGAATTAGTCCTCTCTTTTCACTGGCACTTACTGACAGAAACAAGTGAAAATATGAACTACTCAAGGCTAAGCAAATATTAGAAAGATACTTTTAAAAAGTAATTATAACATAAAATGCTGCAAAAACCTAAAAGTAATTTGTTGCCATTAACATTGCCAGTTAAAAAAAAAAGTTTGACAATGTGCCTTTCTCAGTGCATTATTTTTGCCTTTTTTATAAAACTTTTCCTTTTTTAAAGTTTAGGATTGATAGGAAAATGGCATACGCCTTGGAAAATGCACAGCCTTAACAGAATATACAGACTTTCATATGGCATCCATTTTACCATGTTAAACCTGTCTGGACTATTTAGGGCGGCAATTATTTATACATTTAACAGAGAGTAAACCCACTATGGTGTAGTAGTTTGAATGTTAGACTATGACCCTGGAGGCCGGGGTTCGATTTCCAACTCAGCCACGGAAACCCACTGATCTCAGGTGCATCACACACTCTCAGCCCCAGAAAACCCTGTGATAGGTTTATCTGAGGGTTACTGTAAGTCATAAACGACTTAAAGGCACACAACGACAACAACAAACTTCATGACCACTTGCTTCTCTAAGCAAACATGCATACATACATACCTGCATGCATACATACACATACATACATGCACTGTAAGTGTTTCGATCCTCTCAGAACAAAGACTAAGACGCCTTTAATATAGCTAATAGAAAACAAAAGGGAAGAAAAACCTTCCACCCAACTAATTTCTTAAATACAGTCAAATAAACACCTACTATTAGATTTAGAAAACTATATGGTTACAGTAATATCCAAATTGTCATCACATATACCTGAGAAGAGAAAGGCACAAAAAAAAAACATTTTTATTTGAAGTCAAAATGTCATGAAATGTCAGTTCAGGATTCTTCTGTGTCCGCAAATCCTTAAATAATGCTTCTTATTTCTCTTCAAAGGTTTGTACATGAAAAATAAAATATTAAGTGCCAAAAATATTTGCTACAAAGCTAATATCTGATTATAACATACTAGTTCAGTCAAAGGAACTCTGCATAGCATATGGGGAACCAAAACAAACAAACAAAATCCCAGTAGGTATTTCCCTGTGATTTTCAGCTACAAGGACAGGTTGTCTTTAGTCCAGGATGTGCTTAGGGGCAGTAAGCTTGTGCTCCCTTCTGGCTACCAAAAGCCCAAACTGGAGTTTGCAAGAGCTTCCTCATTCATTTTGATGGAGGGAACATTTTGTGCATATAGATCCACCATTCCTAGTGATATTTATTAACTAGCCAGTAGATTCAGGAATTCTGTACACTCACTGCAGTGCATCAGAGGATATGAAGATGCAGCAGTCAGAGAAGAATCAGTATCTGACTCTAGTTTAGTAAGACGTCATGTCTGAACTGGGATTCCTAGAGCAACCTGAATTACAAGGTCCAGTTTCCCATCCATGTGAGATACATGCTGTGCTTGTCACTGACTGCCAGTGTTTCCTGAAGATCCTGGATGATGTTGTACCCATGGGAAACCAGCTCCTCTTCTACAAATTGCCCTGGCCTGAATCTGGGGGTTGATGCTGATCCATGTAAAACAGACCCACACAACCACGTAGAAGGGAGTTTCCAATATTTCTGAGATGTTTTTCAAAGGCCTGAACTAAATAATCTTTGATTATTTTGTACTTGCATTTAATAATGAAAAAAAAATGCAAAAGTGTTACTCCCACTTGGCAAGATTACTAGATTTTCTGCACATTTTTCAAGGAGGCATGTTGGGACCTTTCGGTGAAAATGTGTGAAGCGTTTCTTATGCAAAACACTTTTTTTCCCCACAGCATCAATATTTTTTTGTATACAATAGGACATTTTTATTTTGCCAAAATGAAGCTTTCTTTTTCTGCTGATGATGACAAAAAGTGCTGGTCATTCTTTCTTAGGCAGAGGTGCAAAATTTCACACTGGGTGACCCTTTTTTTTTTTTTTGATGGGACTACTCAGTCTTTTTCACTGAGGGTGAAAAAACTTGCAAAGATTCTTTATGAGGTAGGGTGTGCGAACAGCAAAGCTACACTTTGTGAACAGCCTTTGGCTAACACAATTCGGGATCCAAATGCTTTACCATGAGAATAAGAGTGTGACAAGGTACTGAACAGAGAGATCTATCTAAATTGAAAGTTACATTTTTTTACAGGTACAAGTGGCACACATTTCATATGAATAAAAAGAACAATATTCAGGCACAGGTCTACACTGTAGCCATGGTGCTCAATAACTACTCTTTCAAAGACACTAATTCAATAGAAACACTTAGTGACTAGTACAATTTCAAGCCATTAAATGAGTAAATTAGGGGCAGAGCACATATTTAGCTTTCCATTGGGAAGCGGCTGAAAATGGTCTCCTGTAAAATTTTGACACATTCAGTGGAATGGAATAGGGTAAATTGTATTCTTTGTTGCCGTGGGAGAATGTGTGGAACAGACAGTTTTCTACTTCTAGGTATTATAGCGAAGGAAGGAAGGCCATTTGCAGTAGAACTTTGGTGACAGATACATGCTCCAGCCCATAAGTAGATGACTTTCAAAGATTCTTTGAAGCCATCACAGATAACAAACAAAAGATGCTATCTCCAATATGCAGAAATCTTCAAAAGGAATATCAACAAGGAATAATATTTGAATTCCATAGAAACTAGAAATGTTTCAGTTAAAAGAGAAGGAATGCTTCTTAAACAATATCATGTATTAAATTGCCTCACAATCCAGCATTACTCATTATATGAACCTACTCTTAAAAAAAAAAAATCTTAAACTTGACAGGTGAATATCTCAATTTAAAGAATATTTATAATGCTCCATATATTTACTTTGGTCTGCTAAAGCTGGCATTTGGCCTATAAAACAAAAATGGTCAGTTGACTAATTGAGCCTTGGCCAAATAATAGTCAAGTATTTAAAACATTAATCTATTAAAAATCAAACCAAGAACCAAAACCAAGAGAATTACAGAAATGCTAGGAAATGCAATCTTTGAAAAGGGGTCAGATTTTAGACTCAAATTAGCTTTACCAACTGTGTGTGCTTATTCTCATTGAATAAAGCTGTTACAATACCTACCTGTATTATCACTGTAAATACTCTCCCTTATAAAATGCCAGCCAGCTGGTGACCTTTGATGCATGCTTGTGTGAGAAATCTTGATTTCTTTCAGGCTCATTCCTGAATCCTGTGTTGCTCACTTGAAATGCCAAACAACAAAAACCTGGCAACAGGCAAAACAAAACCATGTAGCTTAAGCAGGAAGTGAAAAAAAAAAGACTGTATGAAGAAGGGTACCTATTCTTAAGTGATATCCCTTTCTCTGTGTTCTTCATACCTGCAGGTCAAGAAGCAAGTGGTTTTCTCTGTCTTGCTATTGCCATCAGCATTATGAGATTATGACCCAAGGAAAACAAAAAGTGAGCTGCACAAAAGAATTCTTGAATTTCAGAATATTTTACAATATTTCACCATCAGTTACATATGCTTAACTGACTGGCCTCCCAACTTTAGGTTCAGTACTACAATTAGGTGGTGTAATAGTTTGAGTGCTGTATTTGACCCTGGAGACCAGGGTTTGATTCCCTACTCAGCCATGAAAACCCACTAGGTGACCTTGGGCACATCACACACACACAGTTC
This sequence comes from Cyclura pinguis, assembly GCA_030412105.1. NCBI lineage: Eukaryota > Metazoa > Chordata > Lepidosauria > Squamata > Iguanidae > Cyclura > Cyclura pinguis. The sequence goes on from CM059599.1 coordinate 131,077,589, forward strand.
CCTCAGAAAACCCTTTGATAGGTTTGCCTTTGGGTCACCATAAGTCAGATGACTTGAAGGCACATGGCACCAACAACTTGGGCTGTAGAATGGGCTTAGGGATTTCATTTTTAGGTCAAGACTAGATCATAATTTAAACATGTGGTAACAGTCCCCATATTTGGCAGGTGGAACAGGAAAATTAAAGGAAATGTAAAGCTCTTACATTGCAGGAATTTTGAAATTGTCCATACTGCACTTAGCTTAGGTAGCAGTCAGAAGTATTTGAATCCGTTTTGGTCCTTTTGAATCATTGTAATTCTGACTTTCTATAACCTTTTAATTCTTTAGAATATTACTATCTGCAATGATCTTTTTCAATGTACAGATAAATAATATTCTCCTGATTTTTTTTTTAACTTTTCTATTGAGATAAGTGGCTCTTAACCTTTTTTGGGTCATGAGCCCTTTTGAGAATCTCATTAAAGCCCCTCTCTGGACCCCTCTCCAGAGAGACAATGGCTTAGCTATATGAAAAGAGCTTTTTAACCCATGTTTATTTAATGTATTTTCTAGGATGTTCAGTTTTATTTCAGCTTATGTCCATGGTTGCTATTGTTTTTAATCAGCTGATCAAAACTGAGCTGAGCACACAATTGTCCGATGCAAAAATGATCTGGACACATTTGCATATCAGCAGCATAATATAGGGTACTGTTATACTCAGTAGTCTTTCCCATTTTTTCCAAGTAACTACAAACTCCTTAATTGAGATTCAGGCCCTGGAGTCTTCACATCTGAAGTTAACATGACCCATCGACTTCTTCATGCTATTCTTCTCAGAAGCATCCTTCCTCTCACACATGCATAAAAATGGCTAATAGGAACAGAGCATTTATCCATTCTTTGTTCATTTAAGCTTCTCCCTGTCCTGCACTGAAGCCAAGCAAAGGAGCAACTAAGGTTGATTAAGTGAATGGGTTTCATTTGTTCACAAAATGGAGAGGAGTTACAAAGTAGCTTGCCTGTACTTTAGGCTCTTCTTGCTTCTCATACTGAGGAAGAGTCCACAGACTATAACTCAGTTTTTGGCAAGCTGAGGCAAAGTTCCTGGCCTAGCAATTTCTGCTTAATAAACAGTATGTCCAGGATGGATCATAAGTCACTGAACAGGTTTATCCATAGAAACTCCATGACTTGTAAGGAGAGCAAACAAGTTCAAAGGAGGACACAGCTCCTGTCATGGTTGTGCAGAGGAAGTGTCAGCAGTTGTGGCTTTTCATCTGCCTGTGTTGCAGGTCTGAGAAACAGGCACTTGCCAAACATTTCAGACACTTGTTAACTTACAGGCATTCTATTAACCTTTGCCACTGGCCTCCCTTCATGTAGATTTTGTTTTTTACACTGGTGTGTAGTAGAACCAGGGGTCAGAGGACTGAAGCCAGAACTTCTTAAGAGGGGTGGTTTTGTTGCCTGACATTTCCACATGCCTTCTGAGATAAACTAGAGTGCTCACAGTAGCTGGGAAGAGATATATTATTGTGAGCTATTTCTGGTGCAATATGCACTGTTTTGGGGTACCTTGGCCTTGAAAAAGCAATTAAGACTGGTTAACAAAACAAATGACCGGTTCCTAGTGATGCAAACTTCCAGAATTATTTAGTTATGTAGATCTGGGAGGGAAGTTTAGCCCTAGGGATGCATGTTCCCCCACCCTGGTACTTTTGCACACTTAACCCTTCAAATTCCCTGGACTGCCCTTTGGGGGGGGGGCATGAAAAAGGAGAGGGGGTAAATTGATTCTGGAGAGCCAATTAACCTTTGAAATAGGTTACACATCCACTATTTTACATTAAAAATATCTTTTTTTGAAACCAGAAGTGGACTTCTGGCCACTTCTCTGTCCCCCTTGGGGGTATTTTTTGCAGTCCAAGCAATCCCCAGAGGGTGCCGAGGCCCTGGATCCATGCAGTTACTCACCCATGATATGAATCAAAAGACATGGCTTGCATTTACAGACTCTCTTTGAAGCCACATGCTGAGCATCCACACTTCAAAATCTGCCATTATACCACTGGCCTCATCCCCTCTGATAGCTGCATATTTCCGGCATATATGGGATACAAAATGTTCACAATAGGCTAGCTGGGTATAAATTATTCAGAAAGTGCATAGATAGATAAGAGACGTCTGGTATATATCCTGAACAATCTCAGCTGCCTTAGTCTTTAAGGAAGATGTGGGCAGCTGACATTAAAAATATGTTGTTGTTGCTGTTCACACGCAGGCAGTGTCAATACACATAAGAGGGCACACTAAAGAAACACTGGAAATTTGCAAACTATCAGGAGAGAATATGACAGGAGATGAGTGTGTGTGGGAGAAAGAAGAAAATAGGTTCTTGAACCTGTAATTGTGACTCCCACACTGTTTCTTTCAACTGTCTAATAGCAACAGTGTTTATAATACCTCATCTCTTTGAGGACAACACATCCTTACAGTATTCAGCAAGCTTTGTGATTAAAAAAAACACAAATAAAATGAACATTTATATATATCTATATCTATATATCTAAATAAATAAATAAATGTGGGACATAAACTGAAATATGGACAGAAATATGAAAGATTTCTTTAAAATGTAAATATCTTTGCTTCAGAAGTAACAAATACTGGAGGTGTTTTCTGAATACGAAGTCCAATGTTTATTTGGGTTAAAGAAAAATGTATTTTAGCTAGAAAATAATGTATGTGTGCACCAGGGATTATGTTTCACACCAATGTCAGTGTTCTCCATTAAAAAAGTAAGGCAAAACGCAAATACGGTATTCACTGTCAGTAGTCACAAGTGGATATTGTTTTTGTCAGGTTATTCTATGTAGGTGAAAGGTACAGTTCAAGTTAACTTCTGCCTTTCAGATTTATATACACACACAACTTTCCAGGAACTAGCTTGTACTAAATCTGTTCTCTTAAGGACAAAGATATTAACCTCTTACTAATAGGGTTTATTAAAGCAAACACAATCTAGTTGTGATTTCCAGTGAGACTACAAATGGAATCTCAGTTCCTGAATTAGCAGTTTTAAAGGTAACTTTGAGAGATAAACAGAGCTGGTCTTAATACTAAGATATTAAGATATGTTAACTGAAGGAATTGCATGAAGGAAAACCATCTCATCGCTTTCTCTCCCTTTCTCAGATTTCTCATTCGTTTCTCTCTATTGCAGCCACTTGGGAAAATCAGCAAAGGCTAACAGTAAGTTCACCGAGTTTCAACAGTTCTTTCCTCCAGCAGTCCCCCATGTTGTCTTCCACACTGCTTAGGGACCTCTTCCCTCACAAAGAAACATGGGGAAGGTGCACAAAAGAAAAAAGGAAAGGAGAGTAAACCTGGCTCAGATCCAGGCTATCCGAAGGCTATCTTCCTATTTGAGCCTATCTGACCTCATCTTCAGAGAAGGTCTTTCTCTTTATTCCATCATCTTCATAGGCACAGCTGGTGGTAAATTGGGAGAGGGCCTTCACTGTGTTTGTTCCTAGACCCTGGAACTCCCTTCCTAGGGAAGGCAGCTGGCTTCCTCCTTCACATTCTTTTGTTAGCAAGTGATGATTGTCCTATTCCACCAAGCATTTGGGAACTGATTGTTTTATATGTAAGGGCTTCATGTTTTAGTGTGCTGTGCTATTAGAATTCCATGCTTTTAATATTTCAAATGGTTTTAATTTTACAGACAGTTTAACATTATTTTCATCTTGATTTTTATATGTTTTTAGTTTTACTTGTATTTTTTTAAAAATCAGTAGGCTGCCTTGGGTTCCACTCTTGAGACAAAGGCAGGGTATCAGTAAAGTATCTGACGGATGGATTTCCACAAATTTAATCAGGTTAACTCATACGTAGATTCATACCACTGTCAGCTGCCAGTTAAATCATTGTTATTCATCTACGGTAGATCACTGCACTTCTCACACACTTGCAAAGTACATTGAATTTACAAGGTTCCATTTCCAGCACAATGCAATCTAGCATTACCAAGGTTGATTTGGGATAGATCAGAATTACAATAAACAAACAAAAACCACATCTATAGTTGAGTGATTGTGAATAGCAGTAACTATATCAAATATGCTGAAAAATATATGTATTGTAGAAAAAGTACAAAGGGAGGTATTTTTCTTCCCTTTCTCATCATATAGAACCCTGGGCCATCCCATGAAACTGGATAGGGGACTGTTCATATCAGCACATACAAAAGGAAGTAATTATTTGGATGGCACAGCTGTAAACTATCAAATTCATTACTACAAGTTATGATGATAGCTTTTTATTTGGATGGCTTTAATGGAGGATTGGCCAAATTCATGAAGGACAGTTCTGCCAATACCTTCCCTCCAGTACAAGAGGCAGTATGTTTGTTTATTTAATTTTTATTAACATTCTCCAAGAAACACTAAAAACACTACAGATATATACATAAATATATAAAAGAAAAGGAAAAAGTAACATCTAAGCAAATATAAAAACTTATGAGGAATAAAAGAAAGAAAATGGAAGGAAGGAAGGAAGGAAGGAAGGAAGGAAGGAAGGAAGGAAGGAAGGAAGGAAGGAAGGAAGGAAGGAAAAAGAAAAGCAAATATAAAAGAATTGACCTCACCTTTCTTTTAGATGGAATGTAACCTACTGCTTGATTCAAGCCTATCCTAAATCAGTACATAAATCCAACTTTCTCTTCTTCCCCTGCCTCAATCCATCTTTTCTAAATGAAAAAATACACTTTTTATGTTAATGTACCAAACACAATACTTCCATATTTCTTCTATTACAACTTACTTTCATAGTAAAGAACAGTACATGGTAGATAATATTAACATACTGCTAAATAACCTTAATGCTACTAATTTTTCTAAATACTGTCTACTAACTTAATTACTTAGTATTTTCACTAGTTAGTTTAAATCTATTACATATTTAATACCATCCCTACATCCAAATATATCCATATTGTTATAAACACAATCTAGTATCATTATCCAGAATCTGTAAATATATATTCAGTAGTTAAACTGTGAAACTATTACATGTTTTATAGCATCTCTAACTTCCAAATACCTCAATAACATTTTATGTTTTAAAAGCCATTACAAAATTGATGACCCAATACACTTGTCATCCTAAATCTATGACCATATTAACCTAATATTATCATGAACTGAATTCACACACACAAACAGAACAGTGCTTAAACACTATTTATTAGGAGCATGATACATTGTATAGGACTTCAATGAGTGAACTGGAGGCAATTAGCAAGATTCAAAACATAAAATACAAAGAGTACATCTTCCCGCCCGCAAGAGACCTTGAAGTCTTGGTGCAGCCTGGCTGTGCTTATCAGTGCATTCCTAGCCTTTGTTTATCTAATGGTCTCTGGTTATCATACCTTGTTACAAGCAAGCTGCTACTTAACTCCTACTATATCCCATTACTAAAATATGGAGGGCTACCTGACATATATGACCAAATCATTATTTTGAATTTAACTTCCCACTTCCCACAAAGCCATCTTTTTCCTGATTGCTTCTCACATAACATTTTAAAGCCACAGCCCTGAGACAGCATCCTTATTTTAAACATCTTTCCACCTCCTTCAGTCTCACAGAATAAATCACCTTGATATTGGTCAGCCTTCACATGTGACTTTATAAAATCACAGTCTTGACATAACATCTTTGTTTTTAAACATCTTTTCACTTCTCTTTCAGTCATGCAAACCCGTTCAACTTTATTACATTCAGGTATCAAAACAATTTGCTTACAAGTCCCAGGTAAATTCAACTTTCCCTTCTCCACACTTGAGGTGTAATCCTCCTTTCACAAATAAAAACCTTCTGATCATAAATCTTCTCAAAGGCAGAATCTCTCTCTGTAAACTCTGTGCTTGTCTCACTATCTGGTTTTCATTTTGTTTCACTTCCATGTCTGATTTGATATCTCCCTGTGTATTTTCTGTATCTCCCCCTTGTCTCACCTGTCATCTCAGTTCCTTGGACTCTTGCCCTACAAAGTCAATCATGCTCTTGAATTCTCTGTATATTTCCTTCATAGTCTGTTGTAGAACATCCTCTAACTGTTTCAGAGAAGGCTTCACTCTTTACTTACTCTGGTAATTATAGAGTTAATAATGCACTTTCCTGGAGTTTAGCCAAAGGCTACCAAGAAAACAATATTGAACTGACGTCTGTGCTTTTTTATGCTGTGATTTCCTTGTTAGAATCCAACACCTTCTTGCAGGTAAAATGCAGTTCAATCTATTCACAAAGTATATGCACTTAAATTCTTAGGCCATTTCCACACTGGGTATTTAAAATGGTGCAGAGCGACCTCCCACGGAGGTCTTCTGCACTATAGAGTGGACTGGTGTGGACTACTTTTTGTAGTTCCACACCTCAGTCCAGTTCTGCGCGACCAGAACTGGTCATGCAGTGTGCTTTTTAAAAACCTCTTTTTTGAGGTTTTTAAAAAGCACGGAGCGGGCAACCCCGTCTAGCTCTGTCACAGCGCTCCGGAGCAGATTTGCAGGCGCGTGCAAATGCGTGCCTGCAGATCTTCTGGGGGCGGGCTTTCGGCTGGCGAGCTTCTCCGGTTGGTGGAGAGCCTCCACCAACCAGAAGCCGCCATTTTGGACACCGGAGAACTGCGGAGCGGCGAACTCGTGCTGCTGCTCTTCACGACGGACTCGCCTGGTCACAGGAAAAATCCGGTGAGTCCCATTTCTGCCCATTTCTGCTTGATTCACACCCCACGTGCGGAAAGGGCGTTAGTTCTTCTCTTCTAAAAGAGGACCAGGACTGTTGAAATTAACAACTGGATATTTATAATAGTCCTGGTTTTATGGGGTAAACAGACTTACTCAACTCTTGACTGAAGAAAGATGGCAGCTGCAAAGCCTCCACTGTTCTCTCTGAATCAGAAGGGTTCCTCACTTTTATGATTTCATAGAATAATTGAAAGTTCTTTCAAAAAAGCAGGCTGCCAGTATAGGTCTGTCAGATATTCCAGTCTAAACAGCTGTGTTTCACAGCAAGGGCAAAGTGTTAGTCCTTCCTATTCATCACTCATATACTAAAAAGTAAACCCATACAATGAACTTTGGGATCCAATAGGTAATTTGTTCTTACTCTTTTATTTGGCAGAGGGTGGATAGAACTTCAGCCAGAGATCCCTGTGGCCAGCACTTTACTGTGAAAACTCTCCTGGCTGCTGAGCTGCTCCCAGGAGCTGCTGCCCACTAGCCTGCGGGAAGTCAAATGCAAGAGGAAGTATGTTTCTGAATAACTATTACTGACTGTATAATGAGCAGAAGGGTATTGTTATGGTCATGTCCTGCTTGTGGGTTTCCCGCAAGTTTCTGCTTAGCTACTGTAGGAAAAGAATTCTGGACTAGCTATGCCAATGGTCTGATTCAGCGCAGCTCTCCATATGTTCAAGCAACTCTAGTCCGTGAAAGTTATGCTCAAATAAATGTATCACTCTTTAAGATGTACTTGTTTCACAGTAACAGGCAAATACAACTATTCTTTGGGGGGGGTTATATAACATGAACAAAAATTGGGCAATTGCACTCAATTTTGGCATCTCTCTTATCAGTATGTATCTGAATGACCTCTTTACTGACTACTAGATTACTGCGATAAACTGATCCAATCAAACCTTCAAAAACCTTCTTCACAGAAGGTTAGATAATTCTTGTGATATACTTTCTGTTACAAAGGCTTCATCTCTACAAATGTAGTTCATTTAAGAAAGGTCATTGTCTATGGCTTTATAAAAATTAAGTTCTGAAAAGTAGAATATTGCAGGGGAAAGGATCTTAAAATTGACCAGAAGAAGTAGTTGCAAAATAGAGCCCTGTTAAGTTTGGTCTAATTGGTTCAATTCAGTTGTGTGAAATTTAATTCTCCTTCCCTGTTTCCTAAATTTCATCCCTAGCCCCCTGCCAGCTTTGTTCTTGTCCATCATTCATCAGCTGACTGCTCTTAATATTTAATATTTCTAAGGCAAACAGTGAGAATAATGAAATTCCCAGTATTTCTCAGCATTGGCTGTGCTGGCTAGGGCTGCTGTGAATGCATATGGTTTAGAACAATGAATGTTATAATAAATCAGATACAGACTGACCGTAAACACACTTTGGGCGTACAGTAGTGTAAAGAATTTGTAACTCAAAAAGGTATATGAGTTCCTCTTTGATTTTACCAGAACTGTTAGGAATGTAAATAGAATTGCTATGGCATTGTGAGTGTAACAGATACAGCCCATTTCTCAACCTAACACAGAATCGTTCATCACTAGTAAAACAGAGGATGCTTTATGGCCCTTGAAAAAAACAAAATTTCCTATAATCAGTACACAGGTGGCAATGATATCAAATACCAGATATTCTCACTCCACTTCTCATTCTTAGGAGAAAAATCAATATATGGAGGAAATGTAATCTCTCTACTACTGACAGTTCAACTGAGGCTAAAGTCCTAAGGAAACATGTTAGAGAGCAAAACCCATTGAACTTGCTGAATATACTTAACATGTATAGTAGTATTGCATTGTAAGCCTGATATATAAACTATGCAATAACAATTTTCAGCCCTAAAAATATTCAGTGAGAAGACACTAAAAATAAACAGGAGGTGATGATGGGAAGAACCCAGATGGCATTTTGTTCCTACATAATTGCAAAGCATTTATTTTATGAAAATGTTATTAAGCCTTAATCAATCTGCTATAGAAACTAATTACCATACCTTTCATGAATTTGTTATGTCAATTAAAACATATGCAATCCCTCTTTTCCCTTTTGTAAAAAAATTAAAGAAATTATTGCTATCCTTGGGACTGCATGGGAGATAAGCCGGGGCAGTTTCAAAGTCAGTGGTAGAGAGAAAAGAGTACTTTACCCAACACATTATCTTATCATCACCTAACACACTGAATCAGAAAATGTCTTCAGAATCCCACTTTAGGAACAAGAGAAGCTTTTCAATGGAAACACAGAAAAAAGGCTCTGATGCCTGGAATTTTACAGTTAATGTTATTACAATGTCATTGGGAGTTTCATTTAGAAGAAAAATAATTTAATGTAAAATATTGTAATAAAGTAGGATAAAGTAAAATTGTGAGATTTTTATACTGATGCCTAACCAACTGGAAGAACCAACTGAAAGACTCAGATATGTTCATTTAAATGGTACCAAGTTAGTAATTTTAACAGGCAACCACATATAAAAACTGAAGTTTCATGGGAGCTTATCCCATCTGAAATTCTGTTAGATATAATGGATAGGTATGTTAGGGGATTCGTTTCCCATATATACATATTTCACATATATACATGAGTCTGATTGATTATGATATGGGTCTCAGCTAGTGGGATGGATCCCTTCTCCAAGCTGACCCCACAGTTCCAAATCTTTGGTTCCTGTCACTTACCTAGCCCCTTGCCCCCTCAAGATCCTTTCTTTGTTCAGGTACTTGGGCCTCATGGTGATCCCTAGGTGGACCAGTGAATGTGTTGTTCTGAGAGTGACCTGACTCTCTATCAAAACTTAATAGGAATAGCCAGGCATAGTTGTAAAAAAAGAATAAACAAATAGAATTTTATTAATACACAGTTAAATCACACATAAATCACTGAATTGTTTAACCATTCACAGCTCCCCAAAAACCCTATTCAGTTCTTCCCCTGGCTGACTGTCCTAATTCTACTACAGCTTTTCCCTATCGCTATATCATCATTCTCATATCTCTCTGAAATCTTTTCCCTATCTTTACGCAGTCTTTCCCCTGTCTTCTGTCAGAGACAAGCCTTTTATCCTCTCTCACTCCCTTTCACAGCATTCCCTGAGATGTGACTGGCTGTTTCTAACCAGGCTTGCCCAGCTCCTCTCTTCACAGCTAGTCTCAAAAGGATTAAGATAAACGACTAGGGTATTTGTCGATGGGATAATATGTTAGGCAAGTTCCCCTTTATGAGTGTCTTTGCTTCTGTAAGGGAAAACAGTAAAATTTTTAAATAAATAGTATTTCATTCCAATAGTATTTCATAGAATCATAGAAATGTAGAGTTCGAAGAGACCACACGGGCCATCCAGTCCAACCCCCTACCATGCAGGAATACCCTCAAAGCACTCCCGACAGATGGCCATCCAGCCTCTGCTTAAAAACCTCCGAGGAAGGAGACTCCACTACACTCCGAATTTCATTCACATACAGACCCAACATTTTCTCCCCTCTGCTAGTAAGGCTCTACAAATTTCTTTTCAACATTTATGGTGGTTCTGTAGCAAACTATACAAACTACAAGATACCTTTTTCTCCAAAATACATAATATTATTAACCAACACTTTACAAAGATTCTAGAATTGGATCTTCTGGGCTTTTTTCAAGAATAAGACATAAAAGGATTCCCTAAACCCTCCAGCACTTATTTAGTAGTTGCTGCCAGATTGATCATTATTTGATTTTGGAAAGATTCAAGGGAGATATCTGTGATGGTCCAGTATAATAGAGTTTGACAAATAGTAATCTTTCCAAATGACTAAAGGAAAAGAAAGGAAGAAAAGCACAATCTTATTATTTGGAAATATTTGATTGTATTCTCCACCACCATATTCAATGGTAGACTTCCAAAGGCATTCAAGTCAGTTTGGTTGGATGTGTAAGGACACTACTTTTGGCATTTTTAATTTACCTATTATGGCCTTGCACTTTATTATGAAATACCACATTGTATGCTGTGGTTTGAGGGAAGGGAGTGGAATTGTCAGGAATGATGTTATAATATGAAATATTTTTTTAAAGAAAAAAGGTAGCTGGGAGGCATGTCCACCTAACAGGAAAACAGTGAGGACTGTCACAGGTTAGGCTGGATTTTTAAAAAACACTTTTTATCTACATAGAGGAGCTTTGATTGATCATATCTGCAAGGGAATGTATATCCTACCCTTTTCACTTACAAAATGGACCTGTTGCTTACCAAAATGATGTACTTTTGACACAACACTCCTTGTAAGAAATATATTCTTTACTTCTTTTATAATTTTTTCATACGGTTAATATATTATATTCATACTATATCATTGTATATTATATTGTCATAATATTCTAATTATTATAATTATGATGATAATAATGTATTACATTATTAGAAAATTAAAATCTGTGTCAATCAAAAAATATGGGTGACAAGCACGGCTACATCCAGGTAAGTTCTAGTCAGCTTCTGTTTCTCCTCTTCCAAAGCACTAGGCACTGATGTTTATTGGCCTCAAACAATTATTCCAATCCTGCTCTTCTGCAGATGTCTCCATCTAATTGACAGAGGAAATTCATAGCTCTCATCCACTTGGTTGGAACATAGCAATACATCTGTTTAATAGACTGATATGTCTGGTATAAAATCAACAGAAATGTTCTTTCAGAATGGTGTTTTAAAAAGAGGTTCCAGTGATGCTTTCAAATCTGACAGAAAGAAAAGACATTTTATTAATCTAAAATCCTTTAAAAACACATTAAGAACCAGCTTCCACTCAAGAAACTCTTCTAGGTGTCAGATGTGTGATATTCACCCCACTTGGCACTTCCGTTTCATCTCCCAAGAATGTTTTTTTACGCAGCTCTTTGCCTGACTGATTGTGACTCACATCTTATCCCTTATGGTGCTTTGTGGTGATTAAGGCTGACTTAGTCACGCTCTCTGAAGGGTCTGCACTACATGGAGTCAGGCCTTTTGTTATAACTATGCTATTAAATAACCAACTTGTTGCTATTTTTATATCAGGTAAGTATGCTTTAATCGAAAACATCTGGGATCTCCATAGGGAAAAAAGTATTAAACCTGAAATTGGTGATTTTTTAATCTACAATTACAGCAACTTAGTAGACAACTATTGTCTGTCACATTTTTGTTATTTATTTAGAATGTTTATACTCTAAGGCTGTTATAGTGCTATCATTCCACTTTCACATTCTGTGGAATTCTGGGGCTTGTAGTTTACCGAGGCCAAAGAGCTCTCTGGCTAAGAATTCTAAATGCCCCTCCCTAAATTGCAAACCCCAGAATTCCACAGGATGTTGAAAGTGGAATAATAGCACTATAACAGTGTAGGGTGGAAATGGTCTACATGTTTATACCTCACTTTTCAGCCACAAAGACTCTCAGAGTGTCTTACAAATTGTTAATTTGACAGTTCCCTGCCTTCAGGCTTACAATCAAAATAAGACAGGACATACAAATAAAAGGGAGTGGTAGCTGGGAAACAGATTAAGTTTAGCAAATACTGCTGGTTTTTCTCTCCCTCTGAGGCCAGGGCAGTAGCAGTTGGAATGGAGGGAGAGCCTTCCATCTGCTTCTGGGCTTACGCATGATGGAGCTGTGCCTGCCTCTTTTCTCCAGTGCCTTTTTTTATCGCAGGGGGTAAAGTCATGCAACCAAAAGAGAATCCCATGAAGGTGGGCTGTATGGATTACTACAACATCTGGTACATGCTGAAGCCATATGTACATCCTCTTCCCAAACAGTAATTTGAGCAATATTTATTATGCTGAAAACCGAAGCTTTTATCCACCACTTCAGAATGCAATGAATAATATTCATCACATATTATGGGCACATGCCAGTTAACAAAGCTTCTGACAAAGAAGCTTCTTTTTCACAAAGTCTTTTTATACCAACCAAGCCTCCTTTTCTTACTTGTCCTCTGTCTCATTGGAAGAGGGCTGGGAAACACTTAGAAACACTGCAGTAAACAATGCAATGAGCTAGGAAAAGCTAGGGGAAAAAATGGAATTCTTCTGTAGTTGAACCTATTGTAGCTGTGTGTGCCTCCCTACAACAGGCAAGGTAAACAGCTGTTGCCGCCAGAATCCCTTACTGAGCAGGTATGAACAGCAAAATAGAGTGAAATGGAGAAATTAGATAAGCCTGCCTCACCAGCTGTCCCAGCCTTTTTAAAAAGGCAAAGATTTGGCCTGAAAATGAAAATCATAAGAAAAGTGGAGAACAATGAAAGGAAAAAAAAATTATCCCAGGATGCATTTTGGAAGAAGCTTTCAGGCAGTCTGTAGTAGGTTCAAAAAGTTTTGGTTTACTTATCCAAGCCTCACCTGACTTGGTAGTTTCATTTCATAGTGCATATTGTTAGTGTCATCAAGTGCCTGGTGCAACAGGTTATTCATGTGAGAAGTGGTCAAGTAGTCACTCCAGTCTGGATCAGTCATGGTCCAAATAGTCCAAATGTAGTCAGTCAAAGGTCAAGACAAAACAGGAATGTGAGAGAGTACTGCAAGTCACACAGATAAGATAGTTGTCAGCACTAAGGCTGAGACAGAACTGCTAGGATAGTTATCAGCAGCTCCTTCAAGGCCACAGCTGCATCATTAGTGTCTATTGGGTCAGTGTTTGTTATTCAGCCTGTGCTGGACATGGTGCTTCTCTTTCTGCCTCTCAATGAAGGATGAGGCTGTGTCATCTTCGGTGTCTGCCAAGTTCTACTGGAGAACTGGGTCCCTTACTGCCCCAATCTCCATCTCCTCAGATCCAAAGTGAGCTGCAGCTTCTTGGCACTCTGCGTCCTCCAGGGAATGAGTTATAATAGTTAGTTTTGAATATAAAATTTGCTGAATCAGTCTGAATTGCTCTTCTTTTTGTGATATAGGGACCTAACCTATTATTTACCTGTTATTTCTGCCTCTGGTATCAAATTCTCTATTAAAGAAGTCATGCCCAGGAACATACCTGTTTCATTAATTAAAGTACAGCTGTAATTTGATCATATGATCACACTTCATTGGGCAGCCAGAAAACTTACTATTTGTTATCTTAAATTAAGTGCCCATGGTGATCTCAGTTAAGATGATGTGATGCATGTATTCCATGCCATCAAAGATTAACACTAATGCTAAGTTTCCAAACTTAATTTTATAGAATGTACAAGTTTGCAACATATTTTAGAAAACTGTTTGTGATACTTTACAGCTATATGAATGACAGCATTCAAAAGAACTCTTCTTTTAAGACAGAAGTACCTCACCATAAACATATAGGTATATCTGTCTACAAAAGTGGATGTGACATTTCTTTGTCATTACCACGATAGGCCACTTTTTTCCTGTGAGCACATCCTCAGAATCATATATCCCAGTTAGAGAATTTCAAGGGCTGAAATCACTGAGAGTATAAGAAGTTTGGGGAAACTGCAGGTTTGAAAATCATGTGTTAAGTCCAGTCTGGATCCTTTATACAAGAAGATCATGCTCTGACTTTAAGACATAAAAGCTGGAGTAGAAGAATGTATATATTACTTAAAAAACTTTGCATGAAGATATGTAGAAATCACTTCAGAAAATTAGGTTAATATCCTTGCATTTTGCTTAATAAAATGTAAAACGGAATTGTTTCTTCATGCAAATGTGTTTGTATGTGTCTACAAGTCACCCACAACTTACAGCAACCCCATAGTGTCTTCTTAGGCAAAAAGTACTCAGAGGTAGGTTTGACAGTTTCTTCCTTACAAATACAAATGTGGAAAAACATCTGGAGCTCTGAAAAGAAGAAGCCAAGCTCATGATCAATTGCTGTGATTGCCAACATATTTTAACATGGGATAGAAGCATTTAGAAAATATATTGCTCTTTAAAATAAATAGATATGCCTTCAATGAAGGATTCACGGCAGACTGCTTCTTGATTTATTCACTTTTACCTTTGCAGTTGCTTGATGAAATACAAACCAAAGATAATCAAGGAAATGTGAGTGTGAGTGGGTGAAGGTGTGCTCAAACTTAACTGTAATTCTACAAAAGATAGAGAATTTGAGAATGGACTTACTTCCCCCTCATTTTGCATTATTTGTTCAGAACCTTAGAAGAAGCTAAGAACACAGAGACATCCAGTTTCCCCTAACATCCCATCATTAATTCAAACATTTGTTTATTATTTTATGTAACATACTTTGTTTACTGTACACTTCTACAGTCAATAAAAATCCTTTATATGAACTCCTCTCATATGTTACTTCTGTAAATGTGTTGAAAGGGCTGACAGAATTGCACCACTGGCTCTGTGTGACTTCTTTAGTCCTATCATTGACAACCAGGCATTGAATATTTGCAGCAGAAGAGATTACGTGCATCAAGTTTTATACTCGTAGGTTTCCATGCATGCTGCAATCCTGCTTCACAGGTTTAAGTTTTGATAGCAAACTGCATGTATAAAGGACTACGGCTATAAGCTTCCTTGGCCCAATGTCCACATTAACATGCCAATGTTGGGAAAACAGGTGCAATATTGGGTTGGCAATATGAGACCATTGCCCCTTTCAGTATCTGTAGTCCTATTACGTGAGTCCTAATGAATAAAGACAAGCTCCTGTCACAGCTACTTCTGAAGACAATAGATGGAGAAAAAGAACAATGTCCCTAAATCAGTATCCCTCTGGTATTGATGTTCTGGCAACCATGAAATCTATTCCCTGGTTTCAGGTGTAATAATAATCTTTAAAAAATCAATAACATGTTATATTCACTACAGATTTAAAAACTATTCATGCATTCTGGACATGGATGAAGAAGTTACATATAGAAAGTTAGTCCAGCTCTGACTTCCAGAAATCTTTATTCAGTAGGATTGTTAGTTTACTTCCAAGAATGATTTTGTAACTGTAAGCATTAGACCACCTTGGTTTAAACATTCCATGGGAAGCATCTAAAATCACTGGTCTGCTTTCTGTGTTCTCACACAATACATAAAATTCCATTGTTATGTCCCATCCATCACTTCTAGGTAACTGACACAGAGTATGTTCCATGTAACCCACAGGGCTAAATTAATAAAAATTTTCACATAAGTAGGAGGCAAAGGGATGCTTGGACTATAGATCTGAATTCTTCAGCCCACGGTTTATTTTGATCATCTTGTTTTGTTAAATCACATGCACTGAATCATCCTTTCTAATTAGCTATGCAGTCAAGCAAAAGACTTCCATCCTCTGGTTGCTGGGGCGGGTGCCTAGAACATGTTTGTTTTCAATGTGTTTTTAAAAATTATTTTCTGAATAGTTTCTGAATTGTTTTTAAAAACTACTTTTAAAAACTCTTTTCTGAATAGTAGCTCAACAGAAAATTGATGTTTATGCCTTCTAAACTTGTGAGTGTCAGTGGCTTATCTGACAGAGAATACTTGAAATTCAGCCTTCTTTCTTTATTCATTAATTCAATTTGTGAATACCCCAGAAGCTGAAGTTCTCTGGACAATGGGCATACATAAAACATAAAACACAACAAAAGTGAAAAAAACCAAGAGCTGCCAAAGTTTAAGTTATGGAAGACTGAAATATCAAACAATTCTAAGACATGACTTTAAGACACATATAGATAGTTCACTGTTAAGCAAGTTAAAAAGTCTAAGAGATTAAAATGATATTTACCAGCTGATAAAAAATTAGCTAAAGTTAGGTGCCAAGAAGAATCTCTTTGCAGAAAACATACCGCCACTGGGGATACCAAAACTGGGAATATCTTTGACAATAGAAAACCTTCTGATACAAAATACAGGTGTGACAGTACTGACTGGAATTGAACATCACAGTCTTCATTCACCAGTAAACTTTATCAACTACTGATTTGTTTCTATGCTTAATCCAAAGTGTGGGTTTTAACCTCTAAAACTCTTCACGGCTTATGGCTGCAGCATCTGGAGAACCTCCTCATCCTGTATGTTCTTACTCATGCTCTGAGATCATAATCAAAGATACTTCCCTGGATGCCTCTGCATACTGAGATTTGTCTACTCATTGTAGCTCTGTTTGGTTATTACTCAGCCTGCTTTCTTCATCCTGGGAGCAGGAGAGCACCTCGCCTTATACACCTCTTTCATTGCTTCCTTCATGTGGATAATGATACATCTAAGAGGAAAGGTTGCTCTTTGTTATTTACGTGCAGACTTCCCATGAAAGCAGGAACTTTGGAAAACCAAGTGTCTTGCTCACATGGAAAACCTCCATGCTAGGGGTGGAAATGTGTAGTTTTCCAGAAGTTGTTGAACTACAACTCCCAGCAGCTCAGTTCCCCTGGCACAGTGACTGGTGAGGAAAGCTGGGAACTGAAGTTCAATAAGAAAGCATGATTCCAACCCATTCCTCCTCTAAACAAACAGAATTTTGTTCTCAGATGAGTGGGGTACATGTAAGGAAAGTGATAAAGGGAGAGGCAGCCTCTCATATAACACTTTGCAATAATCTGCATGGGATGCAACTAGAAGCAAATATAATCACTGAAGACATATTTGGGGTACCAGCCTAATTGAGTAAATGGTGCTCCCATGCCATAGAGGACACCTGAACCATTAGTGAAATAGATAGACCCCTCAATCCTAAATTAAGAACTCAATTCTTTAGGGAGACCATGGCCCCCTCCAGGAAAAGCTAAACACCAGTAACCCAGGCAGACAAGCTGCCCACAAACAGTACCTCTGCTTTATTTGGACTGAACTTCGATTTGTTGACCTTCACCCAGTTCATTATTATGGCTAGGTACTAATAAATATATCTGCATGCTTGTTTTGCACATTATCACAAATTCAAGGAAGATACTTAAATCTGAAAAACAAGCACCAGCACTTGAACTGTTCAGCACAAGAACTGATCAAATTATCTAAAAGGGTACAGATGGGGAACTCCCTTGGGATGACCAGCATGACTGTGCACAATCTAACTCTCAAATATTGTGCACTTGTCTTAAAGAAATGCCATTGGGAAGAAGATTTGACATGGAACTAGATTAAGTATGCTATCTCCTGAGAGCAACACCTGTGCCCTTTTTATACAAACACTTTGCTGGCTGGCACTGCTCTCCATCACTTCACACTGAGCAAACATGTCAAGAAGAATGACTTAATTTGGACACATGCTTGATTGGAAGAAAGAAATAGAAGCAAAGCTTCCTTGACATAGGAGGTCTGCTGAAAAAGAGAGCAATCAGGATAAACAGACAGCCCAATCATAAGAATGTAAGAGCTACATTGGAACAGGCGAAAAGAATATAAGAGCTACACTGCAACAGGCGAAAGGCCTTTCTCATCCAGCATTCTGTTCGCACAGTAGTCATCTAAAGTATATAGAATTTTCCTTTGTGCATTTCTTTTTTAAAGTTATCCAAGTGGGAAACCATGAGTATATCTTGTGGCTGTGAATTCCACAGTATTAGCCATGTCCTATGTGAAAACATATTTCCTTTTCACTGTCCTGAATCTTCCAGCATTCAGCTTCAGAGGTAACCCTGGACTCCAGTATTAGTAAGAAGGAGGAGAATGCAAATACAGCAAAGTAAGAATTCAAGAGTGAATGATTTTCAGTGTCTCACTCTGCAGTGCTAGAAATTTGGGCAATGAAGGAAAATTTGAGGAACAATGAACTCATTTTTCCAATTCCTTCGTAGCTACCCCTCTAGCTAGATAATATCCATTACCTTCATAGGATTTTCCTCTCCTCCCTCTTTCCTCTTGTAGCCCCTCCGTGCTGACGAAACAACCCACTGGAGCAGGCTTTGAAGACCCACAGGATGCTGTTGATGTGGGTGTGTGCTTTCAAATTGCCTGCCAACTTATGGTGACCCCATGAATTTCATGGGGTGAGGGTGGTGACTTACCTTGCTCCTGATTCCACTGACAACAGCTGCACCAGCAGAATGGTCCCTCTTGAGTCTAACTCCCTTTTTGTAGTATTAACTTTAGAAACTCACAATGCATAAGCCAATGAACAAATGAATGAAGAATTTTATATTTACTTTAGAAGCCAGGCAATGACAGTCAAAACCTGGGACATGAAACTGGGCCCCAGAATATACAAGGCGTCTTAAGTTTTGTTCAAAAACAAAATATTCTGTGAGTCACTTAATAATTCAAATGATGTTCTTCTCTGTACACAGCCTTCCACTTTTCACTACAGGTCTACTCCCTGTCAGTTAATCAGTTACTCTTATCACAGACAGTACAGATTGGATTTTAGTTTTTTTTGGGGGGGGGGTTTGATATGTTTATTTATTAAGTTCAACCGTCATTACGAATCAGCACAATAAATATAAATCAGTGTACAATAGATCCATATGTATATGTTACCGTACATAAGAGATATCAACCAACAGTATGAATCCAGCATTACAGTATTATTCATTACTCATTTATACCCCCCAAAAAGATATAAATGAAATAGATCAATAATCAGATAATTTTGAGTTTGTCTATAACTAATATAGCCTAGAATAACAATCATTACTTTACCCTAACGATTATTATACCCCAACCAAAACCTATTCTATATATTCACTATTTCTTATCCTAGAGTATTGTTATGAAAATCTAATATAAGAATCTAAATAAACTTAGATTAACAAAACACACACAAAAAAGGAAGGAATATGAGAGAGATACAAATATAAGCAATATAAGAAGGAAAAAAGAAGAAGGAAAAAAAATAAAAAGGGGAAAAAAGAGGAAGGAAAGGGAAAGGAAAAGAAAAAAAGAAGAAAAAAAGAAGGAAAAGAAAAAAGAAAACGGAAAAGGAAAAAGACATAATGTGAGAGACATACGATTATGAAAAGAAAAGATAACATAATATATAAAATGAATTTACAACTTTATTTTATGATTTACAGTTCTAAAAGAGATGTTTCTCCCCATCTCTCTTTTCATAACACTTTTTAGAGCATTCCATTCATGATTCACCATGTCTATACTTCGATTTTGCATGAGCATAGTTAGCATATCCGTTTGGTACATGTCAAGAAGCTTGAATAACCATTCTTTGGATGTTGGGATTTCTTCAATTTTCCATTTACTTGTGTACAATAGCCTGGCCGCTGTTATCATATATAAAAGAAGCCTTCCATATCTCTTTGGATCATTCCCGTTAATTCCTTTCAGTATATTTAATAAAAATAACTCTGGAGAGATAGGAAATTGTAAACCTGTTATTGATCTAATTTAATTATAGTTTTCTCTCCAAAATATTCTAGTCATTTTACATGTCCACCAGAAAGTACCTATTCCCTTGTCACACTTCCACCATTTATCAGATATATTTTTATATATATTCGCTAGCTTTGTGGGGGTCAGATGCCACCTGTAAAACATTTTATAATAATTTTAAGGGCAATACATTTTGAAAATTTCAAATTCACTGTACATGTTTTTTTCCCAGTCCTCTAGAGCTATTGTATGTCCCAGATTTTAGGATTTTAGAATTCAGGATTCATTTCCTATCACCAACTATGGAACCAGTAATAGGAACAGTAGAGTTTTGCGATAGTTCCACTTGATCCCAGCAGATCCTGCAAAAAGAAGCAGTGAAAAGGTGTTGGTAGATGTGATGTTTATGGTAGACCGACTCCTTGATCCAGGCCAGACTTGTTAGCACCACAGGCCACAATGAACTAAATGAAGCTACCCTTCCTACTGAACGCAACATGCTTCTACAGCCACTATACTGTATTATTTCATTTTTCCCCTCATTCTATTCTATGTTAAACCTGTTGTATCTTTAAACTGTAACATGAAACTTATACCTAAATACCTTCTCAATAAAGATATAGAAAAAGTTTTTTAAAAGATAGCCCACATCAGATTTTCTCATTGACTTGTGAAATAAAATACACTTGTCAGCAGTTTTATTCAGGGAAGGCAATAGAGGAAGCTCCCATTTTTGATACCCCATTATCAGACGATTTGCTGTTTTGATGTTTCCAAATTCAGAACAAGTTCCATTAATTCAACAGGGGTTCCACTCTTTGACCAATTCTTCTTGCCTGTGGTAGCTTGCTTGGAACTGCATGCATGTACATGCTACTTGCAAAACAAGTTGAGAGAGGGAAAAAATGCCAGGCCAGCTGAGAGACTTTGCAAGCAGTGTATTCGCAGTCAGCTCCAAGTGAGTCTCTTCATGCTTCTTGCAGTACAGTATATGGATTCTGCTTTTCAACCAATTCTATTTTCTGACAGTGCTCTGGCAAAGTTAGGGAAGAGCTTGGCCTGAGACCTTGGAAAACTGATGTCACTCAGAATAGATGGTACTCTAGATGGATCGATGTCTAGATTATGCATAAGGCACCTTAATCTGTTCTGCTAAATGCCATCTATAAGCATAAAAACACTGTCAAGAACCCACATTGCACATTGCACCAGGGACTAGATCCAGCTGTGTTGCACAAGCATTTGTATGTGTGATTGCCACTGTCTCTGATCTAAAGATGTAAATCTTATTTTATTCTTGCATGAAATAATTTCAGCACTTTTTGTTCCTTGAAAATATAATAGGTTCTGAGCAATTTTCAAGCATTATTTGTACTTCAGGACTTCACTGGGGAAAATTCATTTGTGCAAATATCCACATAGTTTCCAAGTTCAGAGAACACATTCTGGGACAGAAAACATATATTTTCTGCAAAAATATTGAGTTTGTTATGTCACATTCTGGTTTTTGTACAGAAAGTACATGCAGGAAAATTAGATGCTTTCTGCACAAGAACCTCTGTGTTTATACAAACAGTGTAACTTTCACATAATTTGCATAACACATGTTATCTGTACAGGAAAGCAACCTCTCGTTTGTGCAAAATGAATTTCCTCAGTGAAATACCAATGTGTGAACAATCTCACAGCTGCTCTCCTTTTCCTGTGTATGCTTTAAACTCTGTACTTAATAGAAATTTTCACCACTTGCTGCCCCCAATTTGTGAAGTGTTAACATTCATAATGAAACAAAACAGCACTCAAACATTTCCAGGTATTTCATGTTCCCAGAAGATGAACTTTCTTGAATAAATTGTTGTTCGATCCTCATATAACCACAAGCTACAAGAGACCTTCTTCTCCTGCTTCTCCTCAACTCTTACTAGTACGTTCATCACTTAATCTTTCATTACCAATTATGCTGTTCATATTTTTCAGTCAATACCTACTTCTACGGTACGATCACACAAAATATAACTCCTAATTCTATTAATAGAAAATTGTGATAAATCAAGCAGCAGATCTACTATCAGAAAAGGAAAGGTAGTTTCACCTTGGGGTGGTCAGGTGGAAAAAAGGGACAAGGTAACTAGAGTTTTAACAGCTAAGCAGCAGAACAATTTCAGAATGATAAACTACAATAGCTGAAATTTATTCTTCTCCATAGCCACTAAAAATGCCTCTTTTCCATCTGTCTGCCCTACCTCTTGTACAGAAAAAGCACCTGTCTGCTGGTCCACTGCTGGACCATCTACTCTCCAGTGCAGTGGTGGCTGGTGGCTCCCATATCAGTGAATGTGCTCCAAGTTTTCATCCGAATTTTAAAGTTGCTTTCCAAGCTTCTGAACCTTCTGTATCTCAGACAGTCCCTTTCAAGTTTAGACTAAAATACAGACCAGACTCACCATCCCACTAACATGAGTGTCACCAATCACCACTGCTCCGGGGTCTATCTAAGATCTCAAGCAAAGGTGCCCCTTAGCTTTGTCACCTACATCCTTTAATTATGCTAGTGATGGAGCTGGTGCTTCTAAGATTTTTTTATTTGATCTCACACTTACATCTTGCAGTATATTAATCTACATATTCATTACGAGGAAAGCTGTTCAGTTCCAGATAGCCATATGGAGATGACAGTGAATGAACCTACTTGGAACTCTGAGCTCAGCACCACAGTCTCAAAGATGTTGGATCTAATTAATGAAAATGTGCACATGCATCCATGGCTCATAGATCCCATGTATATTGCCCATTAAATCTTTATAGTTGTATAGATTAAATGTATCTAGTCTGCTCCATTTCAAAAACTAGAGCATGAAGATTTACCTGATTTGGAGGTTCTACCCTCCTCTATTTTTAATCTTTGCTAGTCTTCCTCCTAACATAGGGGGTCTTCAGCTGTGAAACAGACTACCTGAAAAGGTGTTAGACTCTCTGTTCTAACTTTTTATACTGAGGCTACATGGTCACTTCTTCTCCCTTTCAGCTCTATGATTCCTTCCCTGTCATTAATGGCTGGCAAGCATCTGTTTATTCTCCTATTGAATATACAATCTTATGGGACAGATGTAACACATTAGTTCTGTTGTTTAAAAATGCTACAATCCATTTTTAAACATTTTTAAACTTACAGGACAATACGCTATTAAAAAGAATGTGCTTTTTAATTTTAGCTTTACTATGCAATGGAATGCATGTGCCAACAATGGATAAATGGAAACATTTAGAAAAAAAATACTTGATATCTGTTCTATGGATCTATTTTTACTTTGGCCTTTTAAAACTTCTGTTTAAAAGCTTTTTTTCTTATTAAAAATGATAATAAACAACTCTCCAAGAACACAAGTAATGTAATCTAGGGAAGCAGTGCTTATTATTTAAAACAGATAAATAACAGTGACACATATTTTATTGGGAAAAATTCTGACTACCCTAAGAACTAGGAAAACACAGTTTCAAAAAATGAGCTCAGAGAATTGCCAGAGCTTATTGAGTGATCTTGGGTAAGTGAGGGGTAGATTGCTTGTTTGGTGGCGTTCACTACATTCCTAAATCCTTGGAGATTTATTGTTCTGGGTCTTGATGCCCTTTGTCCTTGACTACATTTTCACTGCCTCTGTTTCAGAGCCTACTGATTTGAACAGTGTCCCATGGGACCTGATTTGTTGATGTTGCTCAATACATGAGTAGCTATCAGAGTTTATGAACAGATTTATATACATTTCAAGCATCTCAGTTGACCTTTTTCCATTACAAGCCTGTGTCATAGTGTCTTAGTATCTAGACATTTAAATCACTTTCCCTTGAATCCATGGTATTAGGTTACTCAGCAGGCTATGGTGATCTGTGTCTTCCTATTTCAAAAAAATTTAGTCTCACTCAATACTGTGAGATGATTGGACAAGAGAAGTGATATGCTATCAGTCTTATGTCCTTAGTAAAGATTTGTTTTAAACTGTCCTACATACACAAATTTCCTTTCAACATATTTTCTCCAGAAATTATTTTAAATCATGCCTTCAAAACAGCCAAGTTGGTAGAGATGATTTTAAAAAAAATCATAAGAGGCATGCAACTACAAGTCAAACCTTTATACCTTTTACTTTTTTGCATTGTCCTCATGCCTGAATATAACAGAAGGATAAAATATCAGACGGCCAATCAGAGTCTTAAAACTGTCATATTAAGGTAACACAGAGGAACTCTGCCTCAGCCATTCCCTATTTGGTGCCCTCCAGATGTGTAGGACTATGTCTCATCATTTGTAGTTAATGTAGTCAGTGGCCATGCTGGCCAAGGACAGCAGGAATTTCTGAACCACACCCTGGAACAACACTGGGTTGGATAAAGCAGACAGTGAACCTGCCAAACTAGCACATGAAATTGATTCCAAAAACAGCTGTTTGAAGGTTTGCTTGTGAATTCCCCTCATGCTTGTGACAACCTGTAGTCTAAGCAGGAAAGATTCCTACTGAGAGGGAGTTACTGATGTGGTCAGAGAAAGAGCTAGCCACTGTGAACTCTACATAGCTGGTCTCACACTCTGCACAGGATGAGCTTGTTGTTTCATGGCTTCAAGTCAGCACTGACTTATGGAGACCCGTAATGGAATTTTTTTGGCAGAACTTATTCTGATAAGGTTTGCCATTGCCACCCTTTAAGGCTGAGAAAGTGTGATTTGCCCAAGGTCACCCAGTGGATTTCCATCCAGCCTCCTAGAGTCCTAGTATAACACTCAAACCAATACACCATACTGCATGAGATGAGCAGTAACTAGTAAACGGGGAGATTACACGGGGTGTTTTGCATGGGGATTTAATAGGGGAGTTTGAGGGGGAGATTCAGAGTGCTATCTTACTGCCTAAATAGTTTGAAGAAACATGGAAAATGAGGAAACTGCAGTGTCAGATTTGTTTTCCTGCCTTGAGATGAAGAAGGATATAACTGCAACAAGGGTGATTTAGTTACCCCAATGGAAGAGATGATTAAACAACTTGAATCTGTCCCAGCTACAGTGCAGCTCAACAGGAAATGTGAAGAATTTTTGGATACAGCACAGTCCTGGAAGAGTGACAGAGGAGAAATGCCTCTGGGGACCAGAAAGACTACTGAACACAGGATGTCAACGTTTCCAGGATTATGGAGCAGAAAAAGGAAAAAGAAGAAACCAAATCGAAGAAGAAGAAGAAACACTTAGTTGGATGAGAAACAGAGATCACAGAAGAAAGACCCTGAGCAGGGTAGTAAAGAGAAATGATATCTGAAAGATATGGTTGGGGGGGTGGCGGCTACATGACAGGCTTTAAAACATAAGCTGCTACTGGATTATAAAAGGAATGGAAAATCAATGAAGGAATATTCTACTTTTTAATGTCCCTTCATAGGTTGCCTTTTCCTTTGATACAGTTGATCATGTCAAAGGCTATGACAAAATCAAAATGATGAGCCAAAAAGACAGTCTTAGCAGCAGCAGCAGGTTAAACTGAAACCAAGGTATTAAGCTGAATTAACGGAAGACCAGTTAAAAGGGGACTATAATACTGAAGACAGGAAATGATCGAGATATGAACAGAAGTCTTTGCAGGGGAAGCAGATAGAAAAAGTCTTATTCTGGCAATATTGTAAAGAAAAAGTGAAATGACTTAGTTACAGCCCCAGTGTGAAGAATAAAAGAAAGAGAAGGAAATAAAATCACGACATTGTGCATCCTCAACAGGATGGAGGGAAATTTTATTAACAATTGTAGAGAACATACACAGGGAAGAAGCATTT
This sequence comes from Cyclura pinguis, assembly GCA_030412105.1. Classification (NCBI taxonomy): domain Eukaryota; kingdom Metazoa; phylum Chordata; class Lepidosauria; order Squamata; family Iguanidae; genus Cyclura; species Cyclura pinguis. The sequence continues at coordinate 131,103,399 of CM059599.1, forward strand.
TAGAGGAAAAATAAGCAATTCCATCTTTGCCATATTAAATTTCAAGCAACAATGAAGGATTCATGCCAAAATAGCTGAGAGACATGTTGTATTAGGATGCTGAACATTAGAAGAAAGTTCTGAAGTGGAAAGATACAACTGAGTGTCATCAGCAGAAAGATGATACTAAAGACCATAAATACAAATAAGATTACCCAGAGACAATGTATAAAGAGAAAACAAGAAAGTGGGTATGCTGCACAACCTCTAGACACCACATTAAATGACCAGCCTGAGAGATCAGACACACATAAGCTGAGGTCAGAATCAGTAAATTCTAGGTCACGAAGGGATTCCAAAAGAAGAACATGATCACCAGTGTCTTGTAGAAATAGCAAGAAGAATAAGAACTAAATAGAGGCCTTCTGTCTTGGTAAGAAGATCATCTTTGATCTTCTTAAGTCCTGTCTTTGTAAGAATGTGCTTGCTAGGAGTCTTGCAGACTTGATCAGGAGAACTTTACAATGAATCCCACAGGCATCTGAGGAGCTGAAACTAGGCAGAGAGGCTTCAAGGAAACATCCATCTCAACAACTACAATGTTCTTCTTCTGCTCCATATCTCTTCCTGTAATGATTCAAGAACAATTATCAGCTCAGGTGAATCCAGCCCAAGCTAAGCAGATAGTTACCATGTCTGTGCACTGGCTAGTTAAGATGAAGTTGCTGTTATATTTCACTGAATAATGCCATGATTTCAGGTTCTCTCTCAGAAAGTTCCTGCTTTTCTACTGCTTCTTCTGGATTTTTGTTGCTTTTGATTTTGTTCTGAGGACCCTCTTCCATTAACTGTTCTTGCAACTATTTTACCCAGAGTGATCCCTTTATAAAAAATAGTGAAAAATAACACAGTGTCTCACAGAAGCCAAGCGAGAGAGAGAAAGAGAGAGAGAGAGAGAGAGAGAGAGAGAAAGAGAGAGAGGAGAGAGAATGAGAATGAATGAACAGCATCTTCTCCTGCTTCTCTCATCTCAGGAAGAAGCATTTTTCTACCTTTTGATTTTCCTTAAACAGCCAGAAGCTCGTAACAGCTTTCTGAAAAGTTTTCTTAACTCAGACTTAAGTACTGTGAAGAGGAAAAAATGAAGGCATACCTTGTGTGTTAACTCAGAAGCAAGCCCCACTGTGTTCAATGAGATATGCTCCCAACAATATGCTCACAGGGCAGAAGCCAGAGATAGCATTTTAACCAGGTTAATAGCTAGCAAAGCAGCAGTTCTGATACCCAAGAGCAGCAGACAGTTTACGTAGAATAAAAGGAAAGGCAACTGTCCCTGCACTCTTAATCCACAAATTTAGGATATAAATGTATAAGAAATCAAAGAAATAATGTAACTGTTCTTCTCTCTGTAAGATGAAAATTATGTTTGTAATGGAATGGAAATAAGCAATTTCAACAGGAAGATTTAAGCACGGAAGTGTGTGGGGGAGGGGTTATTTTCGAGACAAACTTTTAATAAAAATTAAAAAAAAAATCCACTAATTAATCCCTTCAGATTTAGGGCCCCTTGAGACCACACAATTGTAGTACTTTGATTCTACAACATCCTGTGGAATCCTGGGATCTTTTAGCTTGGTGATACACTACAGTTCTCTGGTAGAGAAGTCTAAATACCTGTCTGTAATCTACAAATCCCAGGATTCATTGGATGGAACCATGGTAGTGTGCTATAATTTTGCTATAGTTGTGTAGTGTGAAAGCTCAGTGCAAATTCCTCTTGAGTAACAACACCTAAGATCTTTGCTTGCTTTCTTGTATGTCCCTGACACACATATACAGACAATAGACAGGACCAGGACAGGACCAGGCTGCAAGTCCTTCTTTTCTGGTCATCAATGCAAGAAACCTCTAATAAGTGGGGGAGGGGTCATTCCCATGTAGAAGTGGGGGACCTGTAAGACCATTCAGTCCAGGATATAAAATTATATTGCAGTATCCCTGAAATCAGAGACAAAATAATGAGGTGTGGCTTGAGCCATATATGGGAATTAGAAAGCTGGTGATGTACCCTTGATGGATTGTTGTTTTGACTAACTGAGCGAGACATTCTATTTCTAATGTAGTGGATCAACTAGTCAATTAGAAAATTATTTTGAGGCTGTGTCCCTCTCCTTAAGGACTTGAACTTGTACTGTAAAAAACCAGCCAGCTAGTTACTACAGAAATTGAAATTAATAAACACACAGACACACAAAATGTTGTTGTTGTTGTTGTTGTTGTGTGCCTTCAAGTCACTTTTGACCTAAGGCAATCCTAAGGCAAATGTATCACAAGGTTTTCTGGAGCTGAGTATGTGTGACACGGCTAAGGTCATCCAGTGGGTTTCTATGGCTAAGCAGGGAATCAAATTCTGGTCTCTAGGGTTTAGTTCAACACTGAAACTACACCACCACACTGGTTTACACAATGAAGTCTTCCAGAAAAATGGTCTGATTACAACCCAGCAGACCCTACTGACTTGTTCAGAAGACAAGGTTTGTTATTTTTCCGCTTAGTGTGGGATGGCTCAGAAGCTATCATTTTAATTGCCCACAATGTCCTGTAAGGAAATTTAAATGTTAATTACTCAGTATGGATTAGATGAGTCCCAGTTAAATCTGAAGAGCAGGTGGAGAGGGTGAGGAAAAAGCCCACCATAATGTAGGAACTAGAGAAGAAGGATCCAACTAGAGGAGGTTTCAAGCTTGGAAGTGTCCCAGGCAGTCCACATTCTGCAAGGGTTTAAAAATAAAAATGGGTAGCTTAAGTTTCATTAGAAACAGTCTGATTAATGCTTCATACACTTGACAGTCTGGTGTTTAAAAATGCATCTCTACTGCACATCCTGGCCCTTTCCCAGTATGCATTATTAGACTCCTACAAATTATATGTCACCTGTGTGACACTATCAGTTTCTAGTTCAGTTTTGTTGCCTCCAAATGTTCAGGAACGGTTGTATGAGAATGCTGATTAACTGCAAGCCGTATTAGCCAGGTCCCAGTGACCACCAGTTGCTAAGAAACAACTGAAAGCCCAACCTCCACAGCCCAAAAAGCCTGAGTGGCTGTTTTGTATGAAATTAAAAAATGAAGAAGAAGAAGAAGAAGAAGAAGAAGAAGAAGAAGGAGGAGGAGGAGGAGGAGGAGGAGGAGGAAAGAAAAGAAAAGCCTTTTCTATGGGAAAAATCAAACTGTTATTTGATTGGAAAGTTTGATCTATACTGCACCAACCCGCTTGATAATAGCCTCTGTGTCTATCCTTCTACATGAGCAGAATAGAAAACTAATTGTTCTATTTCTGTCCGTGGAAAAGCAAGAAAACAGAATGTACTGCATCACAGAAATAATGTTTTCCTTCTTTTCGGTCTGTCACACAGTACTGTATATTGGGAGAAACCCAATCACTCAGAGGAACAGAAAGCAGAAAGTGACCTTTAAGTCAAAATCATGCTCAGATTAATATATGACATGTCTGTTTGTGCATGTGTGTTATCATGCAAACTGCCAGAAACAGTCACTAGAGATCCACAAATTACCAAAATCTCTATAATAGAAATGACCACAGCATTTGTGTCTTAATTTTGCTTTCCAGAAACACACGCCATAAAGGTAGTCTGAGAAGAAGCTGGTGTTTTCTTTTCAATTTTTCCTATGCTGCTGCTACAACTACTATTACTACTGCAGAGCATTATTTTTAGTACAGCTGTCATTATTTCTATCAAGATTTTGTAACAAATTGCTCTATGAATAGATACTGTTGTAGTAAATGGATAATACCAGTAGGCTTTATGAAACAAGAATATACTGTAGTGTGTGGGTGGAGGAATAATAACTGTAATGTGGACAAGTATAGAAAGCTAAAGAGAAAAAGAAAACTTGTTCCAGAAGCTAACGCAACCCTCTTCTCCCAGATGATGTCCTTCTCTTGTGCTCTGTTTCTGAATATTCTGAGCCCTTTATTTAGACAGGGCATTCATTTTACTGATGTCTGAACAGACACTGTAAAGAACATTTCTTCTCTTCTTTCATCAGTGGATCTAGTGCAGCAGAGGTGTTGTATTGGCTTCTTTGTGTCCTTGTGCTACCATTTCACAACTAATGATTTTACATTAATGGGAAGCTACATGCTGCCATGCAGCTTCACAGCTGATGACTCTGCCACAGCTGATGACTGCAGAAAGGGTAGCAGTCTGCCATTTGAAACAGGGAGCTGTAACCCTCCCTTTGAGAGCAGGTCTGCAAGCAGTGTAAGCTGAGGCTCTCCCTATCTAGAGCTGAGAAAAGTTACTCTTTTGGGCCACAACTTTTGGAGTTCCCCAGCTATCATGGCTAATTTACCAAAGTTTTTCTATCAGCAGAGTCTGCAGATACTAGGGTTGAGCCAAGTCAAATGAAGCAGCAAACTTGAAATTCTTCTTGCTAGTGGAGGTTGGTTGAGGTAACCCATATTTTCCTGTTAGCATGTGCAGGCTGCAAATGCACACATGCAGAGAGAGAAAGAGAACACAGAAATGCTGTTTCACCTGGAGAAAGACTGGTGAAATTTGAGAAAGACAAGAAAACCTTCCTTCCTTTACCCAGAACTTTGCTTAGTAGTAGTGTGTGTGTGTGTTGGTGTGTGGTTGTATGTGTGTCAATAGTACTATATGCCTTTTAGTGTGCAAATTAAAGAGATCAAGAGTTTTTTTTTTAGATAGGTTAGCATTCACTGATAATAGCAACTCATGCTATACAATGAAGTTAAAGAAAAATAAAATTACAAAACTGTAAATTTTAGAAATTGCAGGAAAAAAATGTTTGTGATAACATCTGTTCTAGCCCTCACTGGTGAATGATTACAAGTAGAAAATTAACTCATTCTCTCATGCCCCTTCCCTATAACACTGTGAATTCAAACTTCTCTCTAAGGACCTGCAAAGCAATTACCGCTGAAAAGTTGGAGGAATGATGAAGAATGAGGCAATATAACTGGATGGAAGGGAAAGTGAAAAATTCCAAACACACATTTCTCTTTGAGAAATGATATCTGGTTTTGGAGTCCTTCTTCAAAAAGATGCAGAAAGTAGCAAGGGGGAAAACAATACTTTCTCAATCTGCCATTTGTTCTAGGGCTGTAGGCAAGGAACAGGTTGCAACACTATTGATGATGTAGGGCTACTGCTCCTACTGTGCGTGCACACACACACACACAGAGTTTTATCACTTGTCAACCATCCACAGCCGCAATCTCAACAGATCAAGTTGAGTTAAAAAAAACAAACAAACCTCAAACAGAAGTTTCTTCAATGGAGTGAACTACTTTTGATTGCAAATTACTGAATAACCAAGAGGGGAAGAAAAGAAAGCCAAGAATCCAGGCTGTACTTCGAAGAGCTATCCAAGGTATTGAACTTATGTAGAGTAAGGTTCAGCACCTTGGATAGCTGGTTTAAATTTTGGACTAAAATTTGGAGAGGATTCATTGTAGTATTAATGTTGGATCTACCAGCTGCCATTGTACATTTGTGATAATTTCATGAGAAGGTCCAGTCTTTTTAGCAATCAGGTTGAGTGCTTGTGTATATAGATCAAATGTCCTTGAAGAGGAAGTAAATTAAGGGCAAAGCCAGATGCAAGATTATCCACCCCATTAGTTCTTGTATGACTGATTTTATGAATAAATTGCTGGTGAGGGGTAGCCTAAAAGAAGATGGGAGGGAAGGGGAAGGACTTTAGCCCTTGACCCGTAATATGGTTCTGATTGATCTCTTTTCCACTTGCCATGATGTGCTAGTCATTCATTCACTCATTTTTAAATGCCAGACAAGGGCTAGCAGTGGGCATAATATGTCTAATTTGGTTTGGAAGGTAAAACTCCACATTGTGAGTGATCTGCAAATTTAGGCTAATCGCTACCTTCTCTCATAGAATGTAGCAAGATTTATTTCATGTTGCTAGTTTCTCCATGCCACATCGTAAGCTGATAGGAGAAGAGGAACACGGAACATGCTTAAAAGAGATAAGTGTGCTTGCCACAGGATAAGAAGACACAAAGAAACCTGCTAGTACCAATGAGATTAACTGGGAAGAAGAAATTTCTAGTATAACCTTGAATAAGACTGAGTCCCCATTGTATCATCATATCAAGATGTAATTTTGGGTTCTCCACTCTTTACAGAGGAAAGTCAACATCTTGATGCATTTGTGGCCGTAAGCCTATGTCAAGAACTGTACTGGATGTTTAGAATTTTGATTCTATATAATCAGTAAAATCACTATAAATAATCAAGAACAGAAACATTACTGGTAGAAATGTTATATCTCTTTTCTGTTTTAATAATCATGGCTATTTTAAAGTGTATTGCCACTGTTAATTCCAGTTTAAGGAGAAATCCTTCTCACTGAGGCAGCCACACTGTGAAAGAAATATTTAGAAACAAAGCCACACATTTATTCTTGTAGAACTGCATGCTACTGGATACCACGTATTCATTTACAAGTACGTCAAAGAGGGTTTTTTTAAAACCTAAGCTCAATTGCATAATTAAATGTCAAAAGACTTAAAACATCCAGTGTTACAATGAATTCGCTATGATTGTAAAGTAAGACTCCATCCCATTTCATCTGAATAAATCAACCATTTTCTGAATTTGCCTAATAGCTATCTGATAATGCCACTTGAAGATGAGACCATTTCTATCAGTGGTTGTGTGAACAAGAAGCAGTTCATGGAACGGATCCATCTCTTCCCCTCCTTTTACACTCCAGACTCCTCTTACTCTGAGAAAACTGTCCCCTCAAGGTCAGCTTGTACAAGATTCTTTCACCTAGTATCTTCCCACTGCAGGCTGCTGTGGCATAGTTCATACAATTCAGAAAGAGTCCCTACCTGTTTAGAATAGGGTACTTTTATGGTTTCAGGGGACTGCAAGGGAGAGACAAGGAAAGAAAAGGCTCAGTTGTGCAAACTGCTTTCTGCTAGCAGAACTATTAGATATAATTCTATATGTTCTGGTCTCATCTCTGAAGTGGCACGCATGCCAGATATGTATCACCCAAATGTTTTGCACTTGCACAACTACTGGATACAATCAAGATTAATTTCCTACAAAATAACCAGCTAAAAGCTTGATAGCAAATTCAATCTGTGGATATGTAATCAGATTTGTAGATTACTTTCGTTCTTTCATTAGCTATTTTCTCATGAGCAACTATTTTGTCAATTAGTTTTCTGGGGTGACAGGAGAAGATGAATATCACGTGACATTCTTTGGGTTTCTTGTCATCAATCATTTATAATACAAATCAGGAACAAAACATTGGATTTGAACTATTTTTCTACAGGAGTATTAAGAAAAAGATATTCTCAGTGTATCCCAATACAGATACAACTAGTCATATTTACAAGATGAGCCCTGCTCAGATAGATTAAAGGTGCATTTTGTTCTGTATTCTTCTTCTCACCTTGGCCAAACCATTCCTGTCTCCAGGAAGCACAACAGCATCTCCACACAACCATCAGTCCCAAGAAACTGGTACTTGATGTTGTAGATTACTTTGCTTTGACACTGCAGAGTGAAGAGCCTAATAGATTTTGAACCCCCTGGTGTCCTGATAGATATGTCACCAACTGGTAATCCTGGGACACAGTAGCTGCTGAAGGTGTTTCTGCTTTTGGTATTTCACTTATCCCTTATGTTATAGTTTTGTCCTACAGCAAAACTGAAATGTATCTTGGGGGATTAATTTTAGGCTTAGTGGTATATGTAACTTTACTTTTAGGGTACAGAACAGAACTCTGGTAAGGGATGTAAACTGTAGGTAAATGCAGGCTCAGCCCTATAATTAAGCTCACTGAGGCAGCCCCCTCAGGCAGCAGATTTGAGATCTGACAGGAAAGGGCAGCATATTTGTTGTTGTTCTTGTTCTTACTATTATTACTATTGTGTGTGTGTGTGTGTGTGTTTGCTGCCAGAAATGTGGCTTTTCTGCTACAGGGACCGAAATAACTTGCTGGCCTGGGGTGCAAAGGTTATTTTCCCACCTGCAATCTTGGTTTTGAGTGGATGTATGGTAGGTTTCCTTTGCTGCTCTGCTGCAGGCAGAAAAATGTCTTAGGTTATTTGAGGCCAGTTTGGCCCCTTACCTTTGTGTTGTCTGTAGTGGCAGCTGCAGAGTGGAGGCTAGTATTTGCACTACTGGTAGAACGGAGAGTGTCATGACTCTATGCATCACTAAAAGTGTCATGACTCTTATGCATCACAATGAAAGAGGGGAGGGAAGAATGGAGTAACAAGGTATAAAACCCAGCTCTGTTTTTCTGTCCTTGTCTTTGGATGTTGCCTGGTTTCAGAAAAAGATGTCAAGCTCAAAGAGCTTGCTAAGTCAATTTTGAAGTCTGGCCTTTGGAACTCTGGCTTATGAGTGGGCAACAGAGACAGCATCTCTTTGGAGGCACTCTTTGTGATCGCTGTAGTAATTTTCTTGTGAGGTGGCAGGACACATGTCACCTGCTCATTAGAAGCTGCCTGTTGCGTTGGCAGTAGGTAGTAGTCACGGCACAGGCTGCAGAGCCGCTTCTTTTGGTGTCACCAGTGCTATTTGCTCCTGGCCTTCTCCTTCAGGGCTCAGGGCTTGAGGGAAAGTTCAACACGTCCAGACTCCCTGGAAACAGGCCAGCCAGGGACAAGCTAGATTTATGGGTGGTGGTGGGGATCTGGGGTTGCTCACCCTTGGCATACTGAGGAGGAAGTAAATACAGAAACACTGGAACTCCATTAGAACTATATGATGACCAGTTTATCGCAGGACATTATCCTAAAGTTTCATCAATGACTCCATTCTACACATTCTACATTTTCTATCTTTGTTTGTGTAAATTGGATATGTTTTTGATTGTGTCTGTTTATGTGCATACATGTTTGTAATCCAAAAGGGGAAGATTTAGGTTGTTTTATACTACTTGACTGCATTATTTGATGGGAGAAGGAGTTGAGATTTTGGTTGGGTGATGTGATGCTTTTGTAACTTTGCAAAAATTATTTAAAATTAAACCATGTACTATCTTGAAAATACTGGTTTCCCATAAATAGTAATTTAATTGGTTTAACTGATTTTTCTGAATCCAGTGTCTTTGTTGCACTCCTAAAACTGGATCAATATAAGCCCCATTCATTTAAAATGAATTTACTGTCGCATAGGTTTGCTTCACAGCTGAAATCATTCAGATCCATTCCAGCTTGGATGCCACGGTCGATACAGTCTCAGAGAATGTAACCTTGGCCCCTGCTTGTCCAATAATAATAAAGTCTTTTCAACTGGTACAGTCTGATAATGTGGGCAGCGGTCTTGGATATGTGAGAACCACCACATGTCCATTAGTTCCTTGCCCTTCTTGATTCATTAAAAGGGCAGAGGCGAATTGGCAGAGTGGGTGAAATGAGTACTCAACAACTCCTCACAATGAGGGCTTTATCACACCAGCCTGTTTTTCTTGCAGCAATGGAGTTATTTAAGGAAATGAAAACATAATGATATAGAATTTCTATCACACTGTCTCTGCAATAATGCTATGCTTCTGGTTTGGTGACGCACGTTTCACAACAGGTCTTCCACACCACACTGCAGACCCCACATCCCTTTCCCTATCTGTGCGACCTGATGCATGCACAATACAGTGGGCTGTCAACTTTCACGGTTTAACTTCCAGAAACTAGCTGGCACTTCCTCCCTCCCTCCTCCTCCTCCTCCTGCTGTTGGGCAGTGTGGCTGTGGCTGGTCCCCCCCCACTTGGCACTGCCAGAATTGGAAGGTCATGAATCACAGAATCACAGAATCACAGAAATGTAGAGTTGGAAGAGACCACACGGGCCATCCAGTCCAACCCCCTGCCATGCAGGAACACCCTCAAAGCACTCCCGACAGATGGCCATCCAGCCTCTGCTTAAAAACCTCCAAAGAAGGAGATTCCACCACACTCCGAGGCAGCATATTCCACTGCCGGACAGCCCTGACCGTCAGGAAGTTCTTCCTGAGGTTCAGGTGGAATCTCCTTTCCCGCAGCTTGAATCCATTGCTCCTTGTTCTGGTCTCTGGAGCAGCAGAAAACAAGCCCTCTCCTTCCTCTACATGGCACCCCTTCAAATATTTAAACATAGCTATCATGTCCCCTCTTAACCTTCTCTTCTGCAGACTGAACATACCCAGCTCTCTAAGTCTATCCTCATAGGGCATGGCTTCCAGGCCCTTCACCATTTTGGTCGCCCTCCTCTGGACCTGCTCCAGCTTGACCATGTCCTTCTTGAATTGGGGTGCCCAGAACTGGACACAGTATTCAAGATGAGGTCTAACCAAAGCAGAGTAGAGTGGTACCAGTACCTCCCTCGATCTAGACACCATACTCCTATTGATGCAACCGAGAATTGCATTGGCTTTCTTGGCTGCCGCATCACATTGCTGACTCATGTTCAGCTTGTGGTCTATTAAGACTCCTAGATCCCTTTCACACGTACTGCCATCCAGCCACGGATGAAGGACTATCCAAAAAGGGAAGTCAATAACTCTGCTAAGCAGAAAGGCGGGGGGAATGACAAAGGACTGTTCAAAAAAGGGGCTTGTCATTTGGAGAACAACATCCACTGACACCGCATGACTTCTGCAAGTTTGGAACTACAGCAGACTGAAAGGATCACACAAATAAGTAACAGTGGAAAAGAAGCCTTATCGGAGCCATTCACAGGTATTTCCTGTGAATGAAAAGAGATGACCCAATAATGACATCATGTGATAAGGAAAGAGCAAAAACAGAACTAAGCCAGTGCAATCGTGTAACAAACCGGTGTGTGATATAGCTGCAAGGCAGAGTTCTAACATGCTTGAAGAAAACAGTTGTAGGGCCTCTGTTGAAATAGCTTTTCTGAATGCCTCCATAATGGAAATGCCCAGTGTTCAAAATTCCATTTGTGGAAAAGGTAGTGAAAGTGTGATTATTTCCCAGCTCCAGAGATTGCTGGATGAAACAGACAAGGTCTTTACTTGCCTTAGTGGATGACCTATGCCAGGAACTGGACAGGGGTGGTGTGTCTCTGTTGATTCCGTTAGACCTCTCAGTTGCTTTTGATACCACTGACCATGGTATCCTTCTAGTCTACTTGAAGAGATGAGACTTAAATGTGCTGTTTTGCAGCGGCTCCATTTCCCAAAAGGTGGTGCAGAGGGATTCCAGTTTGACTTGTTGGACATTGACCTACAGGGTTCCTCATGTTTTATCCTCCATGCTTTTCAGCATCATCAAATGGCTGGGAGTGGTTGTCTGGAGGTTTGGGGTTTGGTGATGACACCCATCTCTATTTTGCCTTTCCACCTAACTGAAAGGAAGCTGTTTCTGTTCTAACCTGTGTCTGGCATCCATAATTGAATGGATGAAGGCAAACTGAAGCTCAATTCAGATAAAGGGCACATCAGCGAACAGGGATACAGCCTGTGCTGGCTGGGATTACATTCCTCATGAAGATGCAGTTTCACAATTTGGGTGTACTCCTGAACTCCATTTTAAACCTGGAAGCCCAGGTTTCTGCAGTGGACAGGAAAGCAGCTGAACACTTAAAGCTAGTGTGCCAACTGTGCTTGCTTTGGAGAAGCTTGATCTGGTCACAGTGACATATGCATTGGTTACACCCCATTTGGATTACTTTACAAAGAGCCAGCATGGTGTAGTGGTTTGAGTAATGGATTACGACTATGGAGAGCAGGGTTTGATTCTTTGCTCAGCCATGGAAACCCACTGAGGGACCTTGGGTGCATCACACACTCTCAGATCCAGAAACCCCATGACAGGTTTGCCTTGGGGTTGTAATAAATCGGAATTCACTTGAAGGCACACAACAACAACAAATATGTCCTACATTTGCAGAGTGTTTAGAAACTTCAGTTGGTACAGAAAGCTGCACTGGAGTGTCAATTGGGGCTGATTACAGGGGCCATACAATGCTCCTGACCTAACAGCTCCACCAGCTGCTAGTCTGTTTCCAGGCATAAGTCAAAGTGTTAATTATGAAATAAATCCCTATATGGCTTAGATCCAGGCTATCTTACATACTGTATCTGCCCACATGAGCCTGCCTGGACACTGAGATCCACAGAATCTTCTTTCACTACGATTGGTAGGAAACACCACAGAAGAACTTCTTGATGGTTGTCCCTGGACTTTGGAATTCCCTTCCTAGGGAACTAGGATAGTCCCCTCCTTGTTGTCCTTCCATCAGCAGGCAAAGATTTTTTTTTTTTAAAAAAATATTCAGATAGGCCTTTGGAAGTCAAGGCTTGTAATGGTCGTAATGAGGATGCTGCATTGTTTTAAACTATACTGTTTCAGTGTTTTTAAAATCTTTAAAAATTTAAATTTTAATTTGCTTTAATATGGTTAATAGTTTAATTGTGTTTTAATATTGCCTTTCTCATACTGCTTGTAATTTGCAACCTGCCTTGAGACCCCATCTTGAGGAAAAGGCAGGATATAAATAAAGTTAATAATAATGATAACAAAAACAACAGCAACTACCTCTTAATAATTAATTTCAGGAAAGAAATATTTCTAACAATTATTTTAAAACTTTATCTTTGTTAAACAGCAAAAAAAAGAGAAACCTTGGACTATAGCTAGAATTTTTTTTTTTTGGTTATTTCTTAGAAAAGCCTCTCTTCTGGAAATTATGAATTATATATAAGGCAGGATTATATTTGAAGGACAAATACCAAGAGAAGGAAACTGAGCACTCAACTGTTTTCTTCAGTGTGAGATTTCAACTTAATGCAACAGCAATTCTGTTTTATGCATTATTTCTAATGGATGCCTACCATGTTTAAATTATAAATCCACTCCTAAATACCTTGCGTATGAGGCTGCATTAGCAATTCTAGTGCTGACTTTTAAGGCGATATTTGCAGTACTAATTTCAGTACTGATATTAAAGTTGATCATGGACTTCTTGTCATTATGGTTTCATTAAACTGCTCAAGACAAGGATGTAGGCTTTGAAGAAGTACAAGGGTGCCTCATACATCACCTCAATACCCACAAGCTTGGATCGCCCTGGTGATGAATAATATAGGTCCTAAATTGACTGCCAGATTATTGGAGGCTGATGTGGAATCTCAGCTATTTCATCTTCTTTAAAATTCTCAAGATTTAGTGATAAGTGGTAATTGTACCAATAGTAACCATTTTTTTGTTAACACGATCTGAGAACATTTTTTGCGAGTCCTTATCCTGTAACCACCAGTGATCCCATAAAAAAATTCCTGATTTTAGAATGGACATGGAAGAGGAAATATGGCTTTCTGTACCCCAAATCTCTGAACACTGAGAAGTCCTGGGGAGCAGGTGTTGCTCAGGGTTTTCTTTGGAATGGGCACACTGGAGCATGTGGCATTTTAGGATCTGTAGTTTCTTTACACTGTATACAAAATGAGCATAACTGGAGGCTCACAGTATTAACACCCACCTGTTATTTCTCTTCCACTAGGCTTTTTTTTTTTTTTTTTGGTGGGGTTATTAACCAGTACCAGAAGATTCCCACAGAGAACAACTCAGTTCTCTGTGTATCTTTTCCAATATTCCTCAAAGACTGTCCCTTTCTTTCATGCTTAAGCATAGAAGAGACTCACCTATTCTCCTTGTCTAGTGGGGAAATATGAGCAAGTACCTCCATCAATCATTTATCATTTCTTGGACTAACTAAACTCCTGTTGAGACATACAGAATTTTACAGGCTATGTTTAATATTTTGTCAGGTACTGTCTCTGGGTGACTCAAAATGATATCACTACCCACAGAAATTTGAAGACAGAATAAGTAACTGACAACTATCAAGATGTTATTCGGATATACCTCTCAACATAAGCTCTAACCAGCATAGCTAGTTATGAGAGATAATGGGTACCGCAGTCCAACAAGACACAGAGGGCCAAGAATTAAACAATCTTATGTGTCATGGAGTTGAAAGCATCCTGAAGGACCTTCTCCCCAAATTTTCATCACAATACAAGTGGTTTTTGACCATTTTGGGGTGTCCTTTGTCTACCACCCTATTTTGTGGCATGTGTGGGACTCAGCAGATCTGACGATGGGCTGGGAGCTGAGAAAAAGCCCCTGAAGAGCCACATGTGTCCATAGTGTGCCCACTCCTGATCTAGATGGATCAGTGGTTTGATGTAGTAAGGCAGACACTTATAGCTTTGAAAAGTATTAAGAAAACAGAAAGGATATTCTTGGTCAGGATACTGGTTCTTCTAGTTCACTATGACATCTTGACTATGATGAGGCCAAATGAGTTCCACAAAAGATTCACATCAAGAACATAATGGTGATTCAGGTACACAGTCTTTGAAGATAGGTTGTGCTTTTAGCTGTCAAAGCTAGAAGCTACAGATAGACCAGTCTCTGTGTATTAATTTGGTCTCCCAGTCTAACAGGAATAGTTGAAGAACAAATTATTTTATTTAGGCAAATGTGTTTATAATTTCCTGCAGTCCTCAGCCTGAATTTTCATCACCTCTCATCAACTTTTCATCATTTTATTTCACTTCATAAAATATGCTCTATGCTAAAGAATCAGTGTGGTGGAAGGTTGATCTAGAATATTAGAAACTGCACTCTAGAAACTTCTCCAGCCATCAGTTCCTTCCAACAGAATTGATCTACCCCAGTGTCAGTTAGAAACATTCCCAAAATTTTCCACTGGTAGTAGTGGGAAAATGTTCACTTATAACTTTCTTTCTAAAATTTGCCAGGTATATTTTTTTAAAAATTGTAAAACCCTTGCCAAATAGAACTTAAATGAAAGAGTGTTGTAGTGCTAATTAAATAATTGTTGTTGGGGTTTTTTTGGAAAAAAATAGTATGTTAGATTAGTTAGTTGTTTGTTATTAGTTAGCAGACATGTAATTGTCTTAGTGTGTTTGTTTCCTTACATATTGTTTTATATCAGATAAATGAATGTTCAATATTTTTTTTAAAAAAGGAAAAATCCACATAACTTTAATGACTTTGTTTATATCCCAGTTGACACTTGCAATCTAAAACACGTATTTCAGGGACATCAATCAGGCTATTACTAGGCAAAATCATTTAATATTTTAGTGATAGCTTTTTTTAAAAAAATAAATAAAAGCCCATCAGGAAGTAAATGTTAAAAATGGCTGCTCATATGATCTAGACTTTCTCTATCTCAACCTGTACTGGTGTGGCAAAGCTTAGCTAGTTATACATTTCAAAATATCCCTGACAGTATGGAATATTAACTTTAATTCCATGTGTGGATTACAACAGAAAAAAATAATTAGACATTTAGTAATAGAAGCTGCTTGTCTGGAAGAATATTTACAAATCTTAAGGATGTTTCCTGGCAAACTCAGGCTAAAAATCCTGCCATTGTCCCTCTGTTGTTAGACATTTTTGTCTAACGCAGAATGTCTTTATTCAGTTCAAGGTGGATGAAGCCAAGTTACACATGGGAAACCATTGTACATGTGGCTGTACAGGCAGTTGTGTGCTTGGGAATGGATTCATTGGTATAACTTTGTCATTCAACACTAACTGGCATAAATTGTAATGTTGTTGGTTTTACATGTTTTGTTTACCCACATGCCACTCATGTGAAGATATCCCACAGTTTGAAACTCTGCCATCAGACTTATAGAGGTAGTAGTTCTAGCAATTAATTATTCGAATTAATCTCCATTAACATCTCTCCAAGGAATACAAAAATATATTAAATCAACTTTAAAAATTAATCCCAAAGTGTAGTGTTCAAGAGTCCATTGAGGCTGGTTATACCAAAAGATCTTAACTTAGGAAAGGAAATCTAGATCTCCCAGTAAAAGAACACTGATTCTCTCATAGTGCCTATCAAACAGGGCAAAGAAAGAAAGAAAGAGAGAGCGAGAGAGAAAAAAACAAAAGGAAAACAAACAAAGAGAATGAGCAAGCAAGTGTAGCACATGTAGGCAAAAAGCACAAGATAGATTTTCATTCTTTTTTCCAAAAGCACTTTATAGGCATGTTAAGAACACTGGCACCAAGTTTCCCCAGTTTATTTGCTATTATTTACTTAATCCATTTCCACCTGTGCTTCCCTGAACCCCACCTCCCAAAGGAGTCACTCAGGCTAGTAAAAAAGAAAGTCCTTCACAGAATTCAGTTTCAAACTTGTAAAGACGTACATGGTCAAAGAATGAAAAAATTCATTATCATACAGAGAACAGAAGTGTCATGGAATTTAGAATGATCCAGCTACATTATTTGACAGCACTGCTAAAGCTGAGCCAATGTCATTTAGAAAGTCAGCCTGAGAAAGAAGCACAGGATAATTGTATAACTGATTCCAGTGCATCCTGTTTTATTTAGTAAACATATCCTGGAGTAAATATATTTAAAATATAATTTGATTTGAATATACTCAGGAACACAGTATTCTCAGACCATTTTATCTTAATCTTAAATTATTTTGAAAGCAATTTTGGGTCTTCACTATGCTTGTATTCATTCTCACGGTCCTTCAGATCCCACTCTTTTCTCAGGCTTTTACGATGATGATAACTATGGGGTACATAAAATTACCAGTAGTGCATAAAATATAATAGTTTCTCTCTGACCACAGAAGAGACTAGTGTTTTCTTTTTTAAAAAAGCAAAGTCCACTAAACTCAATAGGTATTACTTTTGAATAAAGAGGCTGAGGTTTAGATTGTTAGTCAAATATTTGAAATGAGAAAGAGACAAGGGAACATCGAGAAGGCAACAAGTGGGAAGGTCAAAGCACAAGGATAACAGCAACTATGTAACTAACAATGGCCTTGCCTTGGATGTCACATTCAACCAGAGATAGGGAACATATCACCTTCTAAATTTTGTCAGATTACAACTCCTACTATTGGTCATGTTGGCTAGGGCTTCTGGGAACTGCAGTCCGGTGACAAGTGGAGAGCTACACATTTCCTACTCTGTCCAGAACATGGTTTAGTGTTACAAGCCTCAGTGGTCCTTGCTCCTCCATTCAATGTGGCTATAGAGAATGTGCGGGCTTTTGCTTCCATTTCATGTTTAGTGCAGTTTAATGTCATATCCAAACACAGACAAACTGTGCTTAATCTCAAAATTTTTTCAGTAAAACCGGATTAACTTCAAACCATAGGCTAAAGAGAGGTTAATCTACATTGTAAATTCTTGTCTCCTTAGAAAAGCAAGGAAGCACATGAGCCTGAAATTAATTGTCATGATGGTAAACCAAAGAGATGTATCCTATAATCTTTTCACCCACATCTCTACAAATATATTTGACCAGAATTGGTAAACGATTAGGAAAGAAGGTATCAATTTCTATTTTATTTTTTGCTTTTGAGATAGAAAAAACTAAAACTAAAGATCATATCCCTACCTCTTTTTAAAAAGCTCTCTTCTTTCTTAGATGACAAGATAGCTTTTCATGCTAGCTTCTAGTTCTTTTAATAAAACTTTGTTTTGAAAACTTTCTGTTTTGGAAAAAAAAAACCTCTCTCGCTCCTAAAGTGGTCTGGAGAGGCCCAAACACATGGCAAAAATGCCCACACAGTCCTGTTTCAGGGATTTTTTTTTTTTTTTTTTTTTTGGTGATTAGGGTATGTGCTGTGTGTGTGGTCACCAAGATCTTCTAGGAAAGTAATGTGGCCTTCTAGCCTACCAGCATGTAGCGGTTTGAGTGTTGGGCTTCAACTCTGAAGACCAGGATTAGAATCATAGCTTGGCCCTGGAAACTCATTGTGTGACCTTGGGCAAGTTATATTCTGTCAGCCTCAGAGGAACCAATGGCAATCATTGCTCTGTAGAGATCTGGCCAAGAAAACCCTGTGATATGTTCACTTTAGGGTCACCATAAGTTGGAAACAACTTGAAGCCATACAAAACACACAACCTCCCACAGTTGTCTACCCTGACGTATAGCCTGTGGCAACAAATGTGAACTTTCATGTTTCACCATCCAGATATTTAGATCCTTCTGATACTATTGCCACACCCCTTACTGGCTTCTCTTCCAGATTTCTGCTATAGTGACTTCATCATGCTCTGTCATGCTCTATAAAGCCAACAGAGGGAACCTTGCAGGGATAGGACAAAGAAATGACAGAATGCAAATATCTCCCGCCTCCTTGCATACTGGCCAAAGGAGTCATATATATGAATCTCCAGCCACTTTTGGTTCATGCCTCACCCAGTGTGGTTCCCAGCATGTTTTAACTGCTGTAACATGGACATCAGAAGACAATTCCATTCCTGTGCTATGCTGTTTCTCTGCTTGCACAGCAAGCCATGGATATTGTAATTCAACAGATCAGGGCTCTGAGATTAAAGTGTCATGTGATCATGGCCATAGCTTCAGCCTTACATATGAGGTTGCTTACTTTCTCCAGCAGAAAACCTCAAGTCTCTTCTTTTTTCCATTCCAGTTAATATATATAGTAATCCAGACTGCCTCTTTATCGCATGGGAATCTTTATACTTAAACCTTTGTACAGTCAGTCAATGTAATTTCTTTTTGTTCAATTAGCAATGGATTTGATTATGTGTTGCAGACACAAATCCAATAGTGAGTGACTGATACACTAGTTAGTCAGGCCTCAGAAGTAAATACAGCTTTGATTTAATTTGATTTCCCTTTCCACTGTGGGAAAAAAACCTCTTTTTTAAACACACACACACACACACAAAACCACTTTTTACATATGAGAACATGGAACTGGTAAGACAAGACAGCAAAAACACTATATTCTTGATAGGGGAAATCACAGCAAGATTTTTACTTAATTTGTGGCATTTCAGATTAGGCTTTTATTCTGCAATTATGCCATCTAGATTCTGGAATTTAACCTGGAGCCCAAAGAACAATATCTTCAGTGCTGTATCTCTCTCATGTTTTCTCACTACTTCTTTTGACCATTTTACTGACAGGAAAAAAAATCTTTTGAAGAAGAAAAAACAGAATAGCTGCAGATTGCCTTCTGACCAGTAGTGCTTGGAGACCTCAGTATGGAATCACTCTTGCATCTCCAGCTGTTTCTTCCTCAGTACTCAATGCAACATCAAGACAGATGCAAGCATTGAAGGGGTGTTGTGGTGACATATAAAATTCAATCTCCTCTGGGTCTGAGTGCCAGTATTTGGTTCCTGGGGGAAATTCATAATTTTTATTAGGCTACCACATATCATAATACCCATCAGTCTCCCTGCCTAAGCTGACTGTCATGGCCTTGGATTTTGTGTTGAAGATCTGGGGAATCTCATCTCTGAACTTTGTTTCTCTGCTCCTTCTGAGGAGAACTTGGGGAAACTCCTTGGTATAAGACCTGAATTGAGGGCAGTGTAGCAAGAGGAGAGATACCTAGAAGGCCAGCAGAGGAGGATTTATTGGATCTCTCAACAGTCCTTCTGGATAGACTATCTGAGGTGGAAGTGCTGGGTTGCAGAGGTTCTTCTGCATTTGAGGCACAAATATAGGATGGGGGACATGTGGCTGGATAGCAGTGCATGTGAAAGGGATCTAGGAGTCTTGGTAGATCACAAGCTGAACATGAGGCAGCCAAGAAAGCCAATGCGATTCTTAGTTGCATCAATAGGAGTATGATGTCTAGATTGAGGGAGGTAATGGTACCACTCTATTCTGCATTGGTTAGACCTCATCTGGAATACTGTGTCCAGTTCTGGGCATCTCAATTCAAGAAGGATATCGACAAGCTGGAGCACATCCAGAAGAGGGCGACCAAAATGGTGAAGGGTCTGGAAGCCATGCCCTATGAGGAATGGCTTAGGGAGCTGGGTATGTTTAGTCTGCAGAAGAGAAGGTTAAGGGGGGACATGATAGCCATGTTTAAATATTTGAAGGGATGTCATTTTGGGGAGGGAGCGGGCTTGTTTTCTGCTGCTCCAGAGACTAGGACAAGGAGCAATGGATTTAAGCTGCAGGAAAGGAGATTCCACTTGAACCTCAGGAAGAACTTCCTGATGGTCAGAGGTGTCCGGCAGTGGAATATGCTGCCTCGGAGTGTGGTAGTCTCCTTCTTTGGAGGTTTTTAAGCAGAGGCTGGATGGTCATCTGTTGGGAATGCTTTGATGGGTGTTCCTGCATAGCAGGGGGCTGGACTCAATGGCCCCTGGGGGTCTCTTCCAACTCTATGATTCTATGATTCTCCTACTCAAATGGTCAATTTCATAAGGTGTTTCTGGGGATTATTGCTTTGTCCCACGTCAGCTATGCTATGTGGTCCCCACAGGGCTCTACTCTGTCTCTCACGTTGTTGAACATCTATATGAAAGTGACAGAAGATGTTATCAGGAAATGTGGACTATGCTGTTTACAAATAAGTAGATGATGGCCAGGTCTATCTTTGTCATCAGATCCAGGCGACATGTGAACCAGAGCTTGCAATAATGGGCTGGAGGAAGGCTCGTAAATGGAGTCAAAGGAGACAGAGGTATTGTTAGAAAGTGATGCTAATTTGTTGTGGAGGTGATTGCACTTCACCTAAAACAGGGTAAGGCAACACCAATGGGGCCACTTGCGAGACATGCTGCAAGCTTCACCCTTCCCACCGGTGTCCATATATAGCAGTAAATCATACTGCTGAATTCTGGCAGCACCCAGTAGGTGAGTGGAGGGATATTTAAAGCATAGTTGTTAAAAAATATTATTTATTTTTTAAAAGCATGGTTTTGTTTTAAAATAAACATTTACTTTCTTTAAATGGGATTTTCTGTTTCTGTTTCCTGCTAAACTTCAATGCTAAATAATTGCAGGGCATTTAAAGCCCAGCAAAACATCTTGATAATTGCTGCCTAAATCCGGCAGTGTTGATTTGCTGATGAATCTGGGGAGAGCTGAGGATGCCTTGGAGTGCCATATTGAACCTACACATTTCCTATCCTTGGTTTCAAGGGGCACAGGTGGTCTTGGTGGAGTGAAGCATCTTTTACCTGACTAGACTGACATACCAATTACAATCCTGTATGTACAGAGGCAGACTGGCTACAATTATCCATGCTGTCATTTGGATGACTACAATTTGTTATACGTAGGGCTGCAGCTGCAACTTAGGGAGTGAGATTGCTACGAGGGATATGTTTATATGGCAATCTAAAAAATTCTAAAATTATTTTTTCTAATTAGACATTCATTTATTTAAATATTTCTATCATGCCCTATATCTCAGGATGGCATTTAATAAGATCAGTTTTAACAGTTTAAAACATTTAAAATACTAAGAGTAATTTAAAGAGGCTAAAATATATTAAACAACCTGACAGTTAAAACAATTTAAAACAAATTTAAATGTAAAATATTTTAAACAAGACAAGATTAACGAGCACAAGAATTGTTGCATGGTTCCTTCTAATATCACACAATTTCGACTAACTTTGTTCCACATATTGCAATACAAATTTAAAAAGACTTAATGAACAACAGCTATAATTAAGAGAATCCATATTGGGTCAAAGGAACAATAGATCTCCAATCTATGGCCCGTTTCGCACCTTACCTGGTGCTGCTGGCATCGCGTGGGGATCGCACGAAAAGCCTCCTCCGGGAGGGAATTGCATCCCCTGCGTTTCCCTCTGTACCAGCTCCATGCGGGGTGGAAGGAAGTGTGATAGCTCCGTCCCCTCCTTCCACAGTGCAGCCAGGTACTTTCCCATGCTGCGCTGGGGGGGGGAGTGCGATGACCGCGTTTCCTGATGTTCCGCATGCCAGGTAAGTGCGGGAGGGACGCGGGAGGGACGCGCAATCGCACATCATTTTCGGCAAAGAGCTGAAAATGATATACTGTGCAATTGCCATATGATCACTATGGGAGCTATGCGCAATCGCGAGGACATCATGTGGAGGCATCCTCGTGACCCCCTGGTCACTCCTGTGGCCATTTCGCATGGGAAATGGCGTACAAAAAGGGCATATATCTATTATAAATTACACAATCAGTTTGATGGACATTAGTTAAAATCTCAGCCTGAAAAGATTTACCCAAATCCGTCCACGAGTTGAGGGTGGCTGTTTCCAACAAGCTTTGTTGCTACCAGCATCAACAATAAATGGACACCAAACAGGGCTGAATGAGTCTTTCTCCATCTGTTCATTCGCCATTCACAGTTGTTGAATTAGCTTTATAGACAAGACATCATCCCACACCCCTCTGTACAACTGTCTTCTGTAAATGTGGTTACCCTGTTTCATATTTTGGGCATTTCTAACCTTACAGCTACTATACAAAAGATAATTAAACCGCTTTGCAGTAGGCTTGCATTTGGCTATGTGAAAAGGCCCAATGGTGCAATTTCAAGACACAGAACAACTGGCTGTTTAGTAATGTCCATTATTTCTGTCTGAACAGATTTCTAGTAACAACTCACCAGAGGGCTGTGAACCATATATAAAAGTATGTGCCAATTTGCCCACATCCTCTCCAGCAGGCACCTGAACACATCGTAACACTATGACATTCCCCAATTTAACAAAAGTTAAACACCACATTTAAAGATTAAAGCTGCTTTTAATGATATTTTTTAAAATGTTCACTGGAATTTATGCTACAACATTAAGGTCTAGAATCAGACCAGTGTTTCTGTGAAACATGTCACGGTAGTTGTCAAGAAATGCACTGGCTCATAGTCCATTTTCAGTCCCAATGCTTTGGTCTTTAGGGCCAGGTTACTTCAGTTACTGCCTCCTCCCATAAATATATTTGTCTGGACCAGAATATCATTTTCAGAGGTTGACCTTTGACATCTTTGTCAAATTATTTGAGTCAGTTGGCTACTAAGGAGTGGCCATTTTCAGTAATAGCACCCTCTCCAGAGAAGCTTATTTGGTATATATGTTGTAGTCTTTCTGGTAGAAGGTGAAGACCTTCCTATTCTGATAAATTATTTTTGTCCTTATATAAAAAATTGTAGTCTTTAAATCTGTTGGATTTACTTTTGTTTTTCTCTGTATCTCTTAGGTTAGTATTTATCTTATGCAATGGTTTATATTTTATGATTTTGCCTTTATCTTTTTGATAGATTAGCCCATAGAAGTTCAGCTATTGGCAAGTATAGGAATATAATATATAACTGCAGAAGTTCTACACAAAATCATTACGGAAAAAAAAATTGACAACACTTTGACTCCCCCTCGAAAACTTAACACTGGTACACATCAAGATATTGTTGTTGTTGTTGTTCTTGTTATCTGCTGTCAAGTTAGCTCTGACTTATGCTGACTTTCTGAACAACAGACATCTAAGAGATCCTATTACTAACAGCCCAGCTCAGATTTTGCACACTCATGTGAATCTTCCTCTTTTTCTACTG
This sequence comes from Cyclura pinguis, assembly GCA_030412105.1. Classification (NCBI taxonomy): domain Eukaryota; kingdom Metazoa; phylum Chordata; class Lepidosauria; order Squamata; family Iguanidae; genus Cyclura; species Cyclura pinguis. Next base: position 131,126,768 of record CM059599.1, read on the forward strand.
CCTTCTACTGATCATTAGCATCCTTTCCAATAAGGCATGTCATCTCACAATATGTCTAAAGTCTCAGTTCAGTCATAGTGGCTTCTGGTGAGAACTGTTGAAGTCCATTACATATTTTTGTATCTGAAAATGGTTTTCAGTGGGTTTTGTCTTTAACTGTGGAACAATTTTAACCTTACACAATATAGCTGTTGCTTAATTTGTCAGCAGAGTAGCAAAATGCCAACTGATAATAGGAATTAGATGAAGTCTGGATTTAACCTCTGATGGAGCTTCCTGCCTAGATACTTAACTTATGTGTCAGTCTCCTCACAGCACATAAACCATCAGTGTACTTCAAAATGAAGAATGTTTCATCTGTTCCTCTGCTTGCAACCAGCTATTGTACAAAAGGTTAAATATGACTCATGACAATAATTCTACTAGAATGCCTGAAGCACAACATTAAAAAGTGATGTGATGCTGAGGGTTGTAGAGACTTGCTGGGAAAGGGGATGGCTGCTGTAACTCTGTGAAAATCATGTACTTTCCTTCTTTCCCTTTCTTTCTTTCTGTATTTGAAAATGGTCTTCTAAATTTTCAAGCAATATACCTTATAATCAGGAAGGATAGTGGAGAAATATTGGAGGAAAAACCTTGTATCTTTCTCCAGTTTTTAATGGCAAATTAAGATATCTTAGCCTGCAGTGTCTGACGGAGACACGGGGAGATCAACATCTAGAATGGCATTGATAGCTTCCTGTGCTACCTCGCATAATTTTGCCTTTCATGCATGCCTTGCTCTTGTTTGATCACAGCATATAAATACATTTGTAAAGAAATACTGAGGCTTGTTGTATTAGTATGTCAGATTTATGGATATGGATTACATACAGCTAGGGAAAAACCTTTTAATTAACTGTGGTTTTCTCAACAGGAAATAATGCAATGAAGGACCTTATTGATGTAATGAAGGAGTTTGATATAGGGATTGATTGGTTCCAGACAGAAACAAAGACTAACAATCATAATGAAAACAATATGTGTTTAGATATGCAGAAAGGCTTCTGTTTTTGTCAACCCAGTGGCATTGACACCGTGTTGTGATGTTGTAGCAGTATTCACATGGAGAGTTCCCCCTTCCCTTATACCACCACAGTCTGAGTGAACATAACAAGCCCTTGGTATGAATGCAAATGCATGCAAAGACCTTTGGCTGTAAGGAATAAATATAACAGGTTTACGAGAATTAACTACTCTCAATGCTTATTGATAAAAAAAGCTTTAAGAGACTACAGTGCAGAAATCTATACAATGAGCATGCCTTTTTAGTGCAGCCACTGCACTAAATAATCAATGATGTCATTGTTTCCACTACTTCAAATGATTTCACAGGTATGATACACCTTAAGGATGTTTTATAAACTAGGGTAAATCACAGTTAATCACGGGCATCTCTATAAATGTAGGCATTTTCAATCAATGTCAATTCCAGTACTATGTTCTAAAAAGAAATGACTTAGCTAAAAATAGAAGCAAGAGAAGAATTCTAAGAGGACAGAAGGTTCTTTGCATTTTTATTCTTATGAATACACATAGAAAAGGCTACAATCAGGGCAAGAGCTTCTTTTCAATTAATTAGTTTAATCTGAATTTCTAAAATAATTGACTGAACTGTTCAAGTCCTGGGTATCTCTTAATTATGGCAATTCTATGGATAACTGCTAGTCTCTTTAACATTTGAGCATAATTTGTATCTGAATATAGTTGGAGGATATGGGAGCAATAGTACACATTTCCCAATAAACTCAGAGGAATTTACTGTGATCCAGTAGTTAATACACTACTGTATATTAAGCATTTAACTCTGGCTCAGTTTGGCTCAGTGGTCTAAACGGATTCAACTGGAGGATGACTTTAAAAAAAAAAAGCACCATGCTATAGGGAAAATGTAATTTTAATCAATCCAGCCTAACCCAATTAATAACTAAGAAATGAAATTATTTCATTATTTTATTTTGGACTTACTGAGACTTCAGTGTCATTACAGTGTCAGGACTGTATTTTATTGCGATTTAATTTTTACACTGTAAATTAATTAGGTGCTTACACAGTGATACATGTATTTTATACATGCATGATATTACTATTTGTATGTGCTAGTGCAGAGATGTTCTAAAATCTGGATCAGTTTGTTTCATCTACCCATATGGATTTCTATAACATAATAATCTGACTTGTGTAAAAATCGAGAAAGCTGAATGTTATCAGAGAGTATTCCGGTCTCATTAAATTACCTGACAAACTATAATTTGTTTATCACTAGCATACATAATCTGTCAGCATAATAATTCAAGAAATATGTTAGCAAATTGAGTAAAACCAATTCAACTTTTCTTTTACCAACAGTATGCTACTTTTTTTTCTAATACATATCATGGTTTCTTCACCATTATGTCCTTCAAACTCTTTATCAGATTCACAAACCCACTCTTGTGTTTAGAAAATACACTCATAACTTTGTTTTAAAGCTATTTTCTTCCCAAAGAGAAAAACTTAACAAGTGTGACTGTTAATACACATAGACTCAATTGGATATATTGTGAGTAACAGTGTCCTAAGTCTAGAAAACATGAGTGCAGATGAGTGTGCATGCAGACAGAGTTTCAGACTTGGATCTAGGAGACCAGTGTCAATTCTCCATGGAGCCATTAGGCTCCCTGAATAGCCTTAGGCCAGCCACACATCCCCAGACTAAATACAGTTGCTGTGAGGATGGTGTTGAGGGGAGGCTGGGGAAAGCGTTGGATTTTTTTAAAAAAGTGTTCAGCCACTAATGGTATTTTGATGGAAAGTTTGTAGAAGTCTTTTCTCCTCCACTGCAAAATGCTGACGTAAACATGGTGAAACTATTTTTAATGGGCCTTACAAAACTACCAGCACATAGCATAGCCTTTAATACACACACACACACACACACACACACACACACACACACACTCATACAGGATTTAGGTTTTATTCTAGCTTATAGGATCTGCCATACAAGTAGCTGAAAATACTTCATCTCTTCATGCCATTCTCTACTCGATGAACAAATTCCCTTTATGCATTATTCATGTATAGAATGTGAGCATACATAAGTGAGCCCTTTTTTTTGGTTCACTGCTTGATTTCCATCCATTTTGAGTGGACATCTGAAAATTAGCTGTTCTGCAAGAGCAGCTGCTCATGTACAAAAGCTGCTCTTTAGGATGGGCAACTTGGAAGCCTTGCGAGCCGCATTAGGATCCCAGGAAAACTTGGAAAACTTGGAAAACTGCACCTCATACTCCTCTAATGCACAAAAAAAAATTAGTTCTTTTGCTCCCAAATGCCTTCCTCCTAGGAGGTGTGCAGGCATTTTCAACATGTTCTAGGGCCTGTTAGCCATTGTAGGTCCAAGAGAAGCTTGTTTTTTTAACAAGAGGAAGTGAGCAGAAGTCACATCCTGTTTTTAAAAAAGTCCTTTACCAGCCTACGGGCCAAACATATAAGAAGAATGCTTCCATGCCTCATAGAGGGCATCTGGGGCATTTTGGAAAAAAAAAATCTTGATCTCAATCAAATGATTCCAGGACTATATGAGACCCACGAGTTTCACTTTCCCTAGTCCTGCTTTAGACAATGATGTTTTACATACAGATGTAGGGAAGTAGGGCTTCCAACTGTCACTATCCCAAATCTCAGAAATCTAATTCAGTTTCTTAAAGAGTGAAACTCCCAATCTGACTCCTAAATGCAAGGAATCATCATTAAGGCTTTGACCCAGATTTACTGACTGAATAGAAAGCATGTTTATGTAATTCTTGGACAGGTTCAGTGTGATGTCAGCAACTTAACAAAGGACTCGGTTTCACACTGTGATTAACCTTTGTGCCTTTTTCTTCACACATTCCATGAAAGGTGATGATTGGCATTATTAGTTCTACCTTCTCATTTTAGCACTTCATGAGCAGTACCAATTGACAAAGCAATTATGAGTTATATTTGCTGAAATTATGCACACCTGTTTTTTATGAAAAACTGAAGATGTATTAATCTTCTGTGATAGTTTACTGATTCTTAGGTACGCTAGGATAGTCTGCTGGGCTCTTTTCAGATGCAGTAGTTCCACTGGTGTGAAAAAAAAATCTGGGTCCTCTATATAATCCTTTTCTACCTGATTTAATCCCACCAAGGAGAGGGAAAAAAATGTCAGCAGTGAGAAAGTGAAACTCTTGGCTGTTGTGCTCAGAGAAATGGGGGGCAAGCAAGATAGGGAGGGAAAAACACCTGCAGGAGGAAAGGATCTCTTAAAGGCTTGTACAAAACCTCCATAGTAATGACTGGTTAGACTTTTGTTTCAGTTCATTTTCCCTCTGAACTTACCAAAGGGTGATTGTGGGAGAAATCAAAATTGACAGATTTGCCAATTCATCCATCACAGATTTCTGAAATGCACCATGGATATCTGACAGTAGAACAGACTGAAGCAAACTTCCACCAAAATGAAAAGACATATGCTGCATTTTGCTGTATCTTATGGTGGTAGGTCCATTTCCACTGAAAACCACTCCCCATGGAAGGGATCACTGTGGATCCTTTAACAAGAGGCAAGTACTTACCACACAAATAAGGTGTGCACCAGTATCCAAGGCAGTATGTCTCTTTATTATCAGTTGATGGGAAGTGCACTTGGTCAGGTCTTATTGCATTCACATATCACTTGTGGTCATCTTACATGCATGTCCATGTAAACTGCACTCTATACACCCGAATATGTGAGCTGTAGCACACAAACGCTTATGCAGAAATAAATTAGTGCTACAAGACTACTTTTTTTACTTGGTTCTCATTCAGTGGAGCTCTTCTTTCATTCTTACAGCTGCCTTCTAAGTAAATGTGCTTAATTCTTCATCTGGATATGCAAAACATGTGATAGGAAATATTTTATACAGAGATCTGATTAAAATACTTGGGATCATTTGTCTCATAGGTTTCAATGGGATTCAAAGTCCCACTACAGAATACTGAAGAGTAGCAATTCTCACTTGCCTCATTGTTTCAATATTTTTTAAATCTTATTTTTATGCATGTTATCTCACCAGAATTTTTTTTTACAAACAACGCACATAATATGCTTTTATTAAAATACCTGGAAAGAACAAGCACCAGTCTAATGTTTAGCTGATATTCACTTCCAAAATTCTAGCATATAAAATATCATATATTCTTAGTATGTTTTTCTCAGGATTCAGTCCACAAACTCTGAATTGTTAATGCAACTGTTCCCGATTTCTCTGAAGCAAAAGAAAAGCCAACATTCCAGCAAGGGGGAAAAAATCTTCATTTGAATAGCACTGACTACATTGATCAAAGCAAGAATAACGTCAATAATATAAACCATTCAATACAGATTAAAACTCCCATGAAAGAAAGCAAGAAAGAAAAGAATCAAATAGTTTGTTCTAATAGCAGTTGACTCACTGCTGAGGAAAAGGCTTTTAACAGATTCATGCTGTGCATTACCAAATAGATGTGCTTTAAACTGTGTTTAATTCAATAGCCATTTAATATTTTAGTTTAATTGTGCTTCAATGTGACAACATTTTGTATGTTTTAAACTGTACTTTTTTAAAAAATCTATTTTTACTGGTACCTGGCTTAATTCAGTTGTGATCAGCTTCAGGACCCAGTTCTGGGAGGAAAATAGGGTATGAATAATGTAACACAACATGTGACAATTTACACTGAAAATCATTTTTGGTATATTTGCCTCTTCCATTCTTACTGCATTGTGGCATATAGCAAACACATAGATATATAAACACCAATGTAATAAAACAGAAAAGGTAAATAAAACATAATGGTAGAAGACTTTTTTAAAAAAACTGTTTCTTTGCTGTTCAGCAACATATACAATTTTTCCTCAGGTCTGAAGATTAGTAGTTAAAACGTTATCTCAGCCCATAATCTCATCCAGGGCCATTGTTTTAAGGCACTTTAGATCTCAGAGTGCTAAGGAAGAATCCTCAGAAACGCATTGTGTCAAAGTTGCAAAATCTATTCCAAATTAGGTTTCGCATTGTCAGTAGACTGCCCATCCAGCCATACCCCTGTCCTGTCCAGTTTTTGTTGTTGTTGTTCATCCTAATGATATAGACAAATTGCTCAAAGAAGTGAGGCCACCTGTTCATTAGAGCTGCATGCCTTAGCTGATTAGCGGTGCCAGAGGCAAGCTGTCTTATTGGGTGGTGTGGGCTGTGACTGCTTCTTTGAAAGTAGGTTACATTACAACATCTCTAGAAGAAGCAATTATAAGACTATGGTTGATAAGACCTTCGCTGGACTTCCCCAGCCTGGGTAACTATTAGCCGCTTTCTAATCTTCCTTTTTAAAATAAAGTCTTTAAAGAGCTACTGGTAATAGCACAACTCCAGGTTTTCTTGGAAAATGAACATTTGTTTCACAATAAACACAGCTAAGAGAGGAAGTGTGATGTCTGGATGATTCCAGTGTAACCTGGCAACTTAATCATGTTTTACAAGTACAAAAAAGAAAAAGAAAAAAAGAGGAAAATCCAGTAGTTCAAACAACCAGAAATGTTGGGGAACAATATACATTTCATTATAAAACATTTTTGTACTTTTGAAAATAATGTCTTTATTTTGAAAGTTATTAGATAGCATCTAATTACTAATGAACTGATCTCATTTGTTTCTTTCACTGAAATCTACTCTGTCTACTTTGTCACAGGAACAATTTCACATATTTTTTCATTCCATTCTTTTCTACTGAAACTTCCGGCTTGCCTTCAGTATTTGACAATAGTTTTAACATAATAGAAGACCAACTCACTATCTTTTTTATACATTTTCTATCTAAGCATATTTGATGTCACTGAATAGCTTTACATTATCTTAAACACAGTCTCCCCTAATTGTTTGGGTATAGAGCGTAATCAGCAAATACGGTTTCCACTTTTCTTACATTTTCTACATTCAGAAATATAAATGATGTTCATCTTATTTATGGCATTCACTGTACTTATGATGAGTTAAACATTAATTACAAATCATAGATTATGATTTATAAGTCATATACCATCTCTATACCATTTTAAAGCAGCCTCCCCAGTACTTGCATTAAAAGAATTATTATGGTTTCTAGTTTACACTATCCAGACAACAAGGGCATGGCCCTATACAAATGATACAAGAAGAACAATCCTTATTATCGGGGTTTAATCTTGTATAGAGTATCAGGGAGAACTGGTGCTTTAGTTTGTGATGGGGGAACATTTAACACTCCTGTACAAATAGTTTTGCTAGCATCTCAGATGCTGTTGAAAACTTTTCTAACTATTTCTTATTCCTCATGCTTTTCAACGATTCTGAGGCCAGTTGCTTAGTAGTATTTCATCTCCCCAACAACCTTTCCATTTTTATTACTTGATAAGTTATGATTGATTTGATTTATTCCCATTAAAATGAATAAGAAAGTGAAAGTACCAACCATTTATGTTAGGCTTGGAAATCATGTGCAACTTCAGACTGTGTTGGACTATAATTCTCAACATTCCTTGCCACTGCCTATGTAGGCAAAGACTGGTGGGAACTGCAATCCAACAGCATCTGGTAGCTCTCATGATTCTCACCTCTGATTTAAGCTAATTGGATCCCTTCTATCCCCAGCAAATTATCAGAAAAAAAATTGGGAAAACCGTGGCAATCTGTCTATATTTTAATTCAGTTTTTACATGGCTATACCACTTCAGAAGAACTACAGTAGATTTTCTCCATGTTTATATAAGAGTTCTGTAAGCTCCTGTGTTTACAAAACAAACAAAAAAACAAGCAAGCCACACTAAATGAATTGAAAGGTTCCAATGGAATTTAGAATGTAAATTTTATCTTGGGTTAAATTCTGCTCCAGGTTGCTTTTATCTTGCTTGACACATATTTGACACATACCAACATTACCCTAGTGCAAGAGATGATACTATCTTATTTGTGATGTTCTTAGGAAATGGAGTGGGGAGAGCACTATTAGCTTATTGGAGAAAACTGCATTCTTTCCACTACTTACTACAAGCTAAACTCCCTACACACTAACAGAATATTTATTTATTTATTTAATTTTTATTCTGCTTTTTTCCCCTATAGGACCCAAAGTGGCTGATGAAATAGTAAGTCAAGAATTATGTAGACCCCAATGATTCAATGTATTTACTCTGGTTGTTGTAACAAGTTATGTTGCATGACTTACCATGCAGCGTATTTACTGTGAGAGCTGGCTCCAAGTAGTATGTGGCTTTGCAGCCATGTGGTTGGCTGCACAGCCACTTCTGCCCTCCCAGCAGCCCCCGAACTGCATGGGAAGGCCCTCTCTGCTGCCAGCAGCCAATGAGTTGGCTCACTGGCTGCCTCTGTCTGGGCCTGTTTTGGCTGTAGTATTCTCTCTGGTCTGTGCAGGGGATTTTTAACCTGAGCTCCCCTCTGTTGGAGCTCAGTCTTCTTCAGAGTGTTGTCCCTCCCACCCGCCTCCTAGCAGGCACAGTTAGGCGCTTGGTAAGTCGGCTGGTTCTTACCTAATTTGTCACAACTTGGTGGGTGGTTGGCATGGGTCCTAGATCTGGGATAGTCGTTTCTGTAGGCCAGGCAACAGAAATCCAGAGGTGTTAGAAGTGTAGGGTAGGAAGCGGGTGTGTACTTGGCAGGAGGGTCACGCATCCACTGCACTCCATGGTGAACAGGTGGCCCTCACACCTGACACCAAATTGGTTCTGGCTTTGACAGAGTATAGGGCTCATCGGTCAATAGGCGGGTTAGCTGATGCCTGGATCAGCACCCATGCGCATGTCAACCCTGTCACATCTGTAGCCAACAAAGTTGTGGCCTATTTTTCCCAAGTTTTCTGTGTGTGCGTGTGTTTTCCTCTCCTGCACTCATCCCTGAGCACGAAACTAGATCTAGGTTTATGTATGCCTATTATGTTACCTAAGTGTTTTAGGTTTCTGTTATGTTTTTCCTTCCAGTGGGCTAAATACAATGACTGACTGATGAAAATATCAGGATTTTCTTTCTGTCTCTGTTGCAGTCATCTGCACCTAAAAACAGCTAGAAAGGATTTTCCAGTCCATCAGAGCCCATGTTGGCAGTGTACAAGAGTGCCCAGGCATGGAGAACACATGACCTCCCATTCTGCTTTAGTCCCTCATTTCACCCAGGAAAATCCAGTATTAGATCTTTACAAGCTGTAGGTTCTTCAGAGGTAAATTTATTTTAGCATCTCTAGTCACATGCCACAGCTTTGTTTGCTCCAATGAAACAAAGAGATACACATCTATAGAATGCTAAAGACTCACTTTTGATCCATACAACTCATTCTGAATATGCTTTTTGATAGCTGAAATAAATAAGACTTCTTCAGAGAAGCTCAGAAAACCTCTGAGTGTGTTTTGACATGGCTTTTATTCTATTGTTGCATCCTGCCTCATTCACAGAATTTCACAAGGAGGCTGATGCTCCTGACTTCCATTTATAACACTCCCACTGATTCTTTCTTTTTTTCTTCTCTCTCTCTCTCTCTCACACATACACCCAAAATTCCATTAAGAAGGGAAAGACAGACTAGTTGCACAATGGGTTTTGATTGGTGATGCTTGGAGCCATCTGTCTGGATGTGGCCAAAGGCTCAGAAAGTGAAATCATAAAATTCAGTGATTAGGACAGTGACCAGGAACCATAAGGCACATCTGACATAGCTGCAGAAAGAGACAGTGACTAATCTGATACTGAGACCAGCTCCAGTTACAGTGATGAAGAAGGCAGCTTTTTATTCATGCCAAGACCCTCAAGGGAGGTGGTTGTTCATGTCTCAGATACTGAGCTGGACTCAAAGGAGGGGAGAAATGTCATATCTGCCCTAGAGAAGAGGATTTTTCTTTCATTACAAGCTTTTTGACTGCCAGAACATGGAGAAGTCATCTATAGTCTGTCTCAGAGCTTAGAAAATTTACCATTTCAGACTACAACTCCTAGAATTCCCCAGCCAGTATGGCCACTGTATTTCAGGAAAGTAACTTTGAAAGTAACTCTTTAGTGATCACTAGGAAGATGCTTATAATAAAAGGATGAAAAGTACAAGATATAGCATTTTAATAGTTCAAATGTTCAATTGCTGTTTGAAAATATTTCATATAAATGTTGCATACAAATATGTTGTATAGTAATTTGTGATATTTAAATACAGAATCCAGTGAGCCCCAAAACATTCTTATTCAGACAATGTTAACGCAATCCTTGTGTATTCCAATGGGCCCCAGCAGTTTTTGTGTAAGACTACTGTTTGTGATATCAATAAAGCCAGTTGTTATTGTTGTTGTTGCTGTTGTTGTTGATCTGGAGTCATTCCAAAAGCTGACTATATATCTTTCAGCTGAAAGTTTAAAGGGGCCACTGAGACTCCCAGAGCGCACTGCAGAAGGTGATGATGTGAAGCTATACACTCAGGCTCCTTTCAAGAAAGGCTTGACAAATGAGGAGGACCTCACACAGGGAGAAGGGTTCATTAAGATAGCATGCTAGTTTGTCGACCAACCTATTTTTTTTTTTCAGAATCCCACTATCTTAAGCTTCATAAACACATGGCCAGGGGGAATCACAGAACAGAATCTTTGTGGCAGTATCCTTTTGTCATGACAGCACAAGCAAGATGGTTCAGGAGTAGACAATGGCCATTTCCACATGATGTTGCTATAATGCTATAGCAGTGGGTTGTTACCAGTCCAGAAGCCATGCTTTCGCACAACATTGTTGCTATCCAGCTGGTAGCCTGTCCTCAACCATCGCAAAATCACCATATTCTATTTCTAGAAAAGCTCAGTGAAAAGTCTCCTATAGCACTTCAATCCTGTCAGATGTTGTACTGCGGTGCTGCTATAGTGCTTGATAGTGCTTCCTGTTATGGCGGATCCAGCAGTGGATGGGCTGTGGGCGTGCCCAGCTTGTCCCTCTTTCAGTGACTCCTATGCCGTGGTAATTTTCTGTCACCTCTCCCTGTTTATTTTAAATGTCTCCTTTGAGTCAAAACTTTTTTTTAAACATATTTTTAAACAGTATAAGGCAAAAGTACAATAGTGTACTGGCATGTCATGCTGTTACAACACTGCTGCATTAGTAGAGCTTCCAAAAAAAACCAAAAAAAAAAACAACTCAAAAATATCACTGCCCACTCAGGGGTGTTGGGACAGGATGAAGGTGGGACCAAGGACACTGTAATGCAGAACACCGGTGGCAATACCGCTACCCATCCACTTAAGAGGTAAGGGTGCAGAAAAGAGCATCCCTAACCTGACGGCATCATATGAATGCCAATGCCGCTATTAGAACAGTAGAACACACTAACGGCATATAGTGCTGAAATGGACAATAATAATAGGAGAACCCAGCCCAACTATGATCAGATTATTACTATATTTGTATCTCTCCTCTTTTTTCCCCACCAAGGAACCTATGGTGCCTTATATGATACTCCCTCTTCTCTTAGTTTTATACACTCAACAATTCTATGATGAAGGTTATAGGTGAAAGTCAATGACTGGTCCAGAGCAACCAAGTAAGCTTCATGGTTGAGTGATTAGAAATTGGATTTTCTGATTATTAATCCAGTGCTCCAATTACTGTACCACAGTGGCCCCCAAGAACATTCTGCCTTAGGCCATTTGGTGTCTTAAGAATGCCTGGTGAGCACTGTTTAAACGTATTGAAATGATTCATAATTAAGAATATAGGATTTTAAAATCCCACAAACCCTTTGTGTTTACATGATTAGTTGGAGCATAAATATTGATTTTCCTTTCCTACCAAAGCTCCTTTGTCTTCAAAACTGGTCAAATGGTTGAGTTTTAAAAGTTGCAGTAATGTGTCATCACTGTATTAAATAAAGTGAAGTTAAAACTGTGTGTTTCATGGAGGCATTAATGAGTGTATGGCTGTACTCCACGTAGAATCTGCTAAGGAAATGAAGTACTGTATGGATGCTTGCAGCCTTAACAAAAACCTACAAGTTTGATATTGGCTATATGCCTTTTGTGGTGTCTTTTTCTTCCCAATAGATCAGAGCTTTCCAAACTTTTCATGTTGGTGACACACTTTCTCAACATGCATCATTTCGCAACACAGTAATTCAGTTTTACTAGTAAACTGGAGGTACCCAGAGGCATATCTAGGGTGGGGAAAGGCAGCTCCCCCAACCCTGGCCCACTGCTGTCACTCTCACCAGGAAAGGCCTCAGCGAGAGTGACAGCAGGGGGAAAGGCAGCCCCCTCCCACCTGGCCCTTGCCCACTGCTGTCGCTCTTGCCAAGGAAAAACCCCAGCGAGAGAGAGGGCAGCGGGTCAGGCTCAGGTGGGGGAGTCTTTCTCAGCTGGGGAGGCAACACACCAACATACTAATGTGTTGTGACACACCGTTTGGAAAGCCCTGCAATAGATAGATAGTGAATTTACCTGCCCGTCCTTTTATAGTTTTGAATTACCAAACCTACTTTTTCAGAGTTTAAAAGCTAGACAAAGAGTGACTTCTTCTTGACTTCTGAGATGTGATAGCACTGATAATGTTGTTACGCTGATCACACAGAATGATTCTAAGGCCACTTCTGCATGAAATCACCGTCCTGTGATGGGGATGTGTTGGCAGCAGTCCATGAGGCATGCTTTCACAAGACATCATCACAGTCCTGTACCCAGCGTGTCCCCATCTGTTGCGATCATGGGATATTTGCTTAACAGAAAAAATTGGTTAAGCGCCCGTGATCATGCAATGCTCCCATCATCACTGGCCATGCGGAAGGGACAATAGTGCTATCATGCACTTCCTTCCTCAGCACAACATGGGAAAGAGTCCATCTGCAAGTGCAGAACGGAGCGTTTGCGTTGCACTCCCTTCCTGGAAAAGGTGCTGCTGAGACCATGACAGGAGAACAATGGAAGGAGGTATGGTGTGGAAATGGCCTAAGAAAAGTATACCAGGAAAATCTATTCCATGGCAGTGCTCTGCTGTCTGACATATTGCTGAAGAAACATCTTCTTGCCTTCTGTGACCAGACAACTTGCACTAGCTCTGGATTGAACTCAGAACCTGTAAAATACATACTTTGTTCAACAAAATCATATATTTATACTTCTATTAAAGAATCACCATGTATCAAGCTATTTTCTTACTTCTTGGGATGTGTATTCAACTTTAAAAGAGAATTATTAATATTATCCGAACACCATCATGTAATTTCTTCTGCTCAGTCTTGTCTTGGCTCAAAAACTATGTAAACACATTGTATTCCACAAATACAAAGGATATTTATGCAGGAGTAAGACTTAAAGCTACACATCACTGAAGAATATTGACTGATTCATTGATTGTATTTATATGCTGCCTTTCTCCCAAAATGGGACCCAAGGCAGCTTCCAAAAGATTAAAAAAGCATTAAAAACATAAAAACAATTAAAACATTAAAAAGACATATAAAATTATAAAACAATAGATTTTTAAAAAACAATCAATAAATAAGTAGAAAGGTCTCCAGCTCATCCATTAAATATCTGCTTAAAAAGAAGCGTCTTTGCCTGCCTACGAAAGGAAAGCAAGGGGGAAGCTTGTCTAGCTTTCCATGGAAGAACATTCCATAGGGTGTGAGCAGCCATTGAGAAGATACTCCCTGCTGTCCTTACCAGGTGAGCCTGGGATGGTGGCGGAACTGAGGGAAATAACTAGTAGTTTGTACTACTTGTAGAAATAACTGAAGGAAAGCAACAGCCATAGTCTAATCTCCAGCCAGTTTAAAGTAGAGTTATCCTACACAGTTTTTAAAGAACATGGAAGTTCCTTAAGAGAGGAGAAAGTGTGAGAACAAACCAGACACTTAGCAGCGTGTATGACTACTTTACTAACTATGAAGACTGATTGTCTTCAGTCCTAAGTTTGGGAACAAACTGTGCCTTCTCTCTCTTTCTCCAGAACATATGATAAAATGTTATGTTTAGTAACTCTCACGTCCTAGGTTGCTTTACATGTGTTCAGATAGAAAGTCCTTCTTGTCTTTGATATGTGGTCTGCTTAGACTAGAATAGTCTTCCCCAATTTGAATTGCATCCTATACAGAAGAATGAAGCTTGTAAGACAGTTTTCAGCAGCTGTAGTTGGACAATCATCTTGATCAGCCATTTCCTTCATACAGAGAACATTCATTCTTCTTTTCACAGTTTTAGCACCGTGTTAAATCAGGAAGCCTCTAATTAGCCAGTTCCCTCTTTTGTGCAAGCTTGGAAATGATAGTTACTTGCTTGGATTAAGCAGGACACAAAGCTAACATAAAATTACTGTGTCATATTCTGGTTTGTTCCAAAGCTTGGGACCATAATTTCCCATGAAACAAGTAAACTATGCTTAATCAGAGTTATTGGACTTGGATTGTTCACAAATGGGCTGCAAGCACAAGCAAAGGGCTTGTTTGTATATAAGTCACTAGTGGCCTAAATATCCTAAAACACCAGATCCTGGCTGATCTTGGAAGCTAAGCAGCCCAGCTCTGGTTAGTGTTTGGATGGGAAACACCCAAGGAAAACTAGGGGCTGGTAGGCTATATTTCAGAGGAAGGAAGGGGCAAAACCACCTCTTGGCTAAGAAAACCCTATAAAATTCATGAGATCACCATAAGCTCACAGGCAATTTGAAGACATGTATGCATGCACACAGATGCCCGCCTGCCCATCCCCCTGTGCGCGCGTGTACACGCACACACACACACACACAATTAAGCCACTATATTACCATCCAAACTGTGTATTGTTGTATCTGCAGGTGCAGATGCATTTGTAGAATTGTTATTCTGTTTTATGCTTTATAAAACTCAACTATTGCTTCAAGAAATTACATTTTGACAAGATCAGGGACAGGGAAAGTGTGGCCCGACAGTTATAGGCAGCCACAAAGTCTGTTTTTAAAGTCTCCAAGTCTCCCCAAAGCATCCAGAAACACCTTCCTCACGTTTTATGTTCTACAGATTACGTAACAAAAACAGATCTTTGGATGAAATATCCATAAAATGAACCCAAATGCTGCCTGGAATGGTGTTATACATCCAAACAGACTTCTCAACCACACACACCACGCCTTGCACTTCAAAGTGTAGCTCTGAAGTATGAAAAAAACAAACAAACATGTAAAGCCAAATGGAAATGCCAATGAAAATTGACTTCCAGTCTGGGTCACTTTTTTGGCTGATTTTCACTTTTGGCTAATTTTGGCTTCAGTGAAAAAATGGCCCCCATCCTGGCCACAGCTGCCCCCCTCTGGACCGGATGTTTCTTATGAGTGTATGCACCATATTCGTTGCATCTGAGAAGTGTTACTTACGCCATACTGGTGATTTCACAACAACTACGGAAGTCCACTGGAGCATGCAGTCAGCCTATGCTGAGTCAGGAAAATTCAAGAAATGCAGGGTTGGGAGCAGGGGAAGGATTGCTACTTTTTAAAAAGATCTTTTAGTATATTGTGTCGTTTTGCAAAGTCGTATTTCTCTTTGATTTAAATTCAGGTTGAACACTTTGTGAAACACCACAATATACTAAAAACAGTACTCACCTGGACCTTTGTCCTTGAGCTCCAGGTTTCAGTGGATTTCCCGAGTTGATGTGATATTACCAGCACTGACCATGATGCTTATGCCATTTACTTCAGATCATATAAGTAGATGTTCAAAGTAGGAATGAAGAAGACTGGACCTATGAAGAAAATTGAAAAGGTACATTTCAAACCACTACTAAATTAACTGGTTCCCACTAGCCCTTTTGGACAGACTTTTGATGGATGATCTAGCTGATAAATAATATTTGCCAACACTTACATATGGCTCAGGTCCAGACTATCTGAAATACTTTATTTCCCTATACGAGATCTTTGGGGAAGGATTTTCTTTTGGTTTCACTGCCATCATAGGCCCAGCTGGTAAGGACACTGGGAAAGCTTTCTCTGTGGCTACTGCCAGGCTGTGGAAGTTCCTTCCACATGTTAGGCTGGCCTCCACTCCATTCTACTTTCACTGGCAGGCAAAGACTTTTTATTTAAACAGGTATTTATTTTCTTTATTATATTTATTATATGCTGCCTTTCTCCCAGAGTGGGATCCAAGGCAGCTTCGAACAATAAATTAGACACATTAAAAACATTTAAAACAATTAAAAACTTTAAAAACATATAAAATTATAAAAACTTAAAACAATATTCAAGTATTAATTGGTTGTGGTTAGTGTTTATTATGGAGTATTTCTATGGATATATTTATATATGTGTTGTTATGTTTTAAATCTGTAGTTCTTAACCTGGGGTCCATGGACCCCCAGGGGTCAATGATGGCCTCACTGGGGGTCTGTCAAAAGCTCAAAAGCTGCTCAGCCCATTCCCTCTCCCAAATGAAATGGAAAGGAAAAGGAAGCTGGGAGGCAGACAGGTTGGCTAGGCCTGCATATCGCCTGTCACGTGGCTGCTCCACTGTGGGGAAGAGGTGGGCTCAGCAGCTGAGTGACAGCAGAGTTGATAGCCAGCCAGCCAGCCAGCCAGCCAGCCAGCCAGCCAGCCAGCCAGTGTTTGCCCTTCCTTCTCTCTCCCTCCCCTCCTTTCCAGTAGGGAACAGTCCAGTGTAATCTCAGAAGAACTCAGACACCCCCTTTTTTGCCTTCTTCACCAGGATGAGAGGAGACTAAGACAGGCAAAGGAAGGAAGGAGGGGAAAAAAAGGAAAAGAAATACACACATAAAACAAAAGAGGGGGTTGAAGGCAAAAATGAAGGGTTGAAGAAACTCTTCTATAAAAGACCACAAGTGTGCCTTCTTGTTTCCATTTATAAGTGTATGTGGTTTCATCTGCACTGAGTGGTGGCTTACTTTGCCAATGCTGATCCCTTGCACCAACTTCCAATGTCTTGCCAGGGGCAATGTGTGCTACAGTAGTGCCCTCTCTTCTCATTTGACGTCACTTCCTCCTGCTTTTTTCCTCCTCCTCCTCCTCCTCCTCCCCCCTCCCTCCTTTGTCCATCTCAGTTTCCTCTCCTCCTGGTGAAGTAGGGGGAAAAAAAGAGGGGGGTGCTTGAGCATTTCTGATAGACTTGATGGCTGGAAAAGAAGAGAGTGAGGGGTGGGAGAGAGAAGGAGATTGAGAGATAGAGGGCTGGGGAGAGAGAGGGTGTGGGGGGAAGGACAAATGCTGGATAGCTTACTGGGCCTGCATATTGCTATTTAATCCACTCTAACCTTAAACTAGTGGGAAGAAGCAGGAGAAAAGTATTCCTTTTCCGCTCTAGCACCTCTCAGGGAAGTGTGCATTTACTTATTTCTCCCTTTTCTTCCAATTTAAAGACACTTGATGAGCAATTTTAAATAAATATTTGATGTACTTTAGGGTTTTAAATCTCGAATTAAGCCTTGAGGGTCTGTGGCAACAAAAGATATTTAAAAGGGATCCTTGGTAAAGAAAAGTTAAAGAATCACCGTTTTAAATGATTTTACACTTTTCAAAATTAATGATGTTTTAATAAGATACTTTGTTTAATTGTGTCATTTAACTGTTTTTGTAATCACATAATTAGTTTCAGCTTCTTTTAGCATTGTTGGAAGCCTTCTTGAAAGAAAGATGGGATATAAACATAATTATAAATAAATAAAAAGAAGACATGGGAGAACACAAATGTTTTGACACACTCAGTTCTCTAAAGGGACTGGGGAAAACAGAAAGCAGGGATGAAACCAGATTGTTGATGTTGTGTGACTTCAAGGTATTTCTGACTTACAACAAAACTATTGTGGGGTTTCCCTTTGCCTTCCTTTAAAGCTGAGAAAGTATGACTTGCCTAAGGTCATCCAGGGGGTTTCTATAGCTGAGCAAGGATTCAAACCCCTGTCAACAGAATTGTAGTTCAACACTCAAACCACTATACCACACTGGGTCTCATGAGTTACCTCACTCCAAATTCTCACACTCTTATTTTTACTTGAGTAAATGAGTAATTCTGAGATCTCTACCATTTAAACTATCTAGATATTGTCTTCCACCTTCCATTAGCCCAAGCCACTATGACCAATGATCAGGGATGATGGAGTCTACCAACTTCAGAACGGCTACATTTTGCCCATTCCTGACCAAAAGGCTTCATCACACAAAGAGGCACAAAAGAGAGGTCTCTTAGGAAACTAGGAGCTGCAAACTGCTATATTTGATAACTTTTATAAATCTCTGTAGGGTTTTCCTAAACCACTCCCACACACAAATAGTTGGCACTGGTACACATCTTTAACCGGGATCATCAGGAGCCCCTTCTACCTACACCCATCTTTTGAATATTTTGACTTTTCTTTTAATAATGTATTCCCATATTACTTAACAAATGAGAGACCGCACTGCCACAAATTCCAGCTCCCTTATTATCATCCTGCTGTCACTTTTTATTTCAAGGACCTATTGGCAAATAGCAGATGGCCCTTTCTAAAAGTTTCTACCTTGTTAACGGTAAAGACTGACAAGCCACCCATTGTATTTTGAGATGTTTATGTTTGTGCTTCTCTCTGCTCATATGATTTCATCACTTCTCTTCCTTTATTACATAGCAATAAACAATCTGTCATGAAGCAATACTGCTTCACTTGTGTATTACTTTATAGAACAGCAAAACTCTTGAAACAGACATGATGGAGAAAATGCATATGAAACATTCCATCTATTTAATTACAAAGATTAAACTGTATTTGTAAGAATATACCTTCTTTATACTGGAGTTTAATGATAATGATGAGATGCACTCATAGGAAACAAGCTCACACACCACAGCTGACATATTGCAAATGACAAGTGGGCACTGTCTCTGACAGAAATCCAAAAGCACTGCTTACAGAGTGCATCTGTTGCTGTTGTGTGCCTTCAACCCATTTCTGACTTACAGAGACTCTAAGGTGAACCTATCATGGGGGTTTCTGGAGGCTGAGAGTATGTGACATGCCCAAGATCATCCAGCGGGTTTCCATGGCCAAGCAGGGAAGCAAACCCTGGTTTTCAGGGTGTAGTCGAATGCTCAAACCACTACACCACACTGGCTCTCACAGAGTGTACATGCATTAAAAGAAGAACTAAAACATGCACTGTAAAGCCAGTTCTTAGAAACTGAACTATATAGCTTTGTGGGCTTCACACACATCTTACACAGATTGGGGTGTGCATTCTGCCTTTTTATTTACATAGACAATTGTGTCTTCTGTTAATCTAAAGCTAAGCCTGTCATATTTTGAAGTAGAAAGCTCTGATTGATTTGGCTCAGGTCTTCTGTATCTCACCTTAATGTCTCATCCTCAGAGCAGCATTACAGTCATGGGCATCTCTTTTTAAATTTTCATTGAACAGCACACACACTGTAAATAGTTGATGGATGGAATAACACACACACCATTTTTAAATGCTACTACTAATTAGGTTGAATGCTGCTGTGAACTAGAATGCTATTTTTTTTAAAAAAAAAAATCAAGGTACAAGAGTACAAAACATCCAGTTCTATACATTCTTAATGTACCGTTTCAGTTAATAAGCAGTTGCCAACATATAGGATTGATAGTGCTTAAATTCTGAAATAGTATGAATGTAATCAAATTGGAAGTCATATTTCACAGTCTTGAAGTCTTGTCCTCCAAATGCATATATATGTTTTTGGGCTATGGTTATTCAGCATACTTGTCAACATTTCAGAGATGAAAACTGGGACATGTATGGCCAAGCAACATCAGAGTGTGATTGAGATGGAAAAGTTACTAATGAAAAGAATGCACAAGCTAGAAGAGGTTGCATCAGTTCACTTTTTCCTGAAGGGCAAGATTCTGCCTGCTCCTCTCCCTTCCCCACTGCAACTGAGGCCCTTTCCGCAGCTTACTTTTTTGCGGAGCTGGGTGTGGGGATTGCGTGAGCAGCCTCTTGAGAGAGGCTTTCGCCTCCCTGTTGCTTCAGCTCCGCAGCTGCTGCCTGCTGGCGAGCAGGCAGCATGAGAGCCCCTCCTCTTCCTTCCGCAGCGCTGGGTCAGGAATCGCGAGCGCCGTGGCTCTGGAGCTCCACACACACGGTAAGTGCGCGCGGGGCCCTGGAGCGATGTGCGATCATGCACCATTTTGAGCTCAAATCTGAAAATGAAATAGTGAGCGATTGGTGCCTGCCAGCCCCTGGAGCATTGCGTGATTGCAAGTGTGTTGTGTGGACAGCTCCTTGCAATCGTGCAATGCTCCAGGGGCCCTTTCGCATGGCAAATGCCGTGTGAAAAGGGCCTGAGTGTAAGCTATTTGAACTCAATCTGGAGCAACTGAAATAAGCTGAGGACAAAGGAGGAAAGTAGGAGCAGGCATGACAGAGGATTAATTGGGAGTGTACTTGGCAAATAGGGACAGTTGGAAGGTATGACGTGGGGAAAAGAGAATGATACTTTATATGCTTATTCTAGAACTGACACTAGTTTTGGGACAGAACTCTGAAGAATCCTGTACAAAATAACTTGCCTGTTTTAGAAGCTCAAATTATTTCATGTGCTGATTTTACACACAGAGTAGTGTGGGTGTTTCACTCCTCTCCTGGTAACTTTAGAGCTTCAGCTTCCATTTGTATGGTTAGAGTGGATAAGGTACTATGCACCATACTGGGTGTTATTGGTGTGGTGCTTACCCTTTTAATGTGAAAAGTATGATGCACATGGGAAGAAGATGCTAACCTCATACTATAGTTTGAATGTTGAAATACGTAAGAGATACATGGTTTACAGCCGTTTGTCTGCTTTTGTTTTTCTATTTGGTCAATGCTCAGGTTTCAAAATTGACTCTGTTCCCTGTGGTGCAGCAATGATGTCAGCCAGAACAACAGTGTTGATTTGTTAATGCTTCGTGAATCCAGACAAAGCATATGATTTGAAGATGGATGCAAACCATATTTTGATGTTCAGTCCCTCCCAAACCAAGGATTACAAGCTGTCATAGTTCATATATAATGCCAAAGCATGATGTTACATGTGGATAGAAACAATTTCTGTATGAATGAGGCCATTATGAATGACAGCACAGGAGTTTTGTTTTGTTTTTGTTTTTTCAATCTAGGTCAATATCTAGGAAGCCAGTCACTCACAACAACCATTCCAGATACATATTACCTGAGACAGAAAAGTCAGTGGGAAATGGCAATCAGTGTAAACATAATGGATGCCTTACCATATTAAAGATTAACTCAATTGATTAACCATTGTTTGAAACGATAAAGTTAATTTAAAATGCACATTTAAGTTTATGTTACATTACTACATTCAAAACCTTGCCAAAATGAAGGGGAATAAAATCACAACTATGATTTTACTCTCCCCAGGCCCAGTTATGCCTGCTTTAAGTTTTAGAGAAAGAGCTCTGAGAGCCAAGTAGTGTAAATCTGCATGCACAGTGGCATCACATTCATAACTTTGCTCTCATAATCTTGAACTTAATATTCCACACATGGCAAAAATGTCCAACCACCACTTATGCCTGTATAAGATTCTAGTGAGATTCTGGCCTATATCTTTACTACAATTGGAAACTCCAAATAACCTAAAGTTTAAAACATCAGCTCATGACTGAACTGAACCCCACTGTGTGGCTATTTATTCTGTTTTGAACTCAAGATGGTGGAACAATTAATGGTAGTGACCAGCATTAAGTCATTCTGTAGTCCTTTATAACAATTTTAGGAGCCATTAGAAATAAACGTTCTGGGCAAATTCATCCAAAGAGAGTGTGTAGGAGCGATCAATTTAGTAACAAAGGGGGTCTCAAAGGTCATCCAACCCATCCCACTGTAATGATGGATGAGACTTTAACATGACCAAAAAAATAACCCACCAACTGTAATCGCTGCACTGAAAGCTATTTCTAAATTTGGTGGTGATAATAATTTTAGGTTTTGCTCCCTTGGTATTTCACATTTAAGCACCTTCCTTCTCTGTAATTTAGCTCTTTATTTAGCTCACAAAGTAAGCGTTATGCTCTAAGTAGGTAGAGTATTTATCTTTTGGAATCAGTTCCAGTTGCCCTTAGCAACCAATGCTTGAAGGAAAGTCTTGTTTTCATCTGGTAATTCTGGGTAGGCCCAAAGGGTCAATTTCATAGCAATTCGAGGAGGTGGGCCTTCAGCTCAGGAATAACCAAGACAGACCCTGCTTTCATTCAAATTACAAATCAGGAAGGCTGAAACTACTTCAGCCTTGTTAGTACTAGCTTCATCAAAGCCAAACCAATCTTTTGTAATTTTAAGTAGTGATTGATTATTCCATTTATTTTAATTAACAACATCACTGCTGAAGCTGCAGAAGGAACTATGGGAAAATGTTAGTACAATCTGTGAGACAGAATGGGAGGTTAAAGTCACCTTTCGCTCATGGATATACTGAATCCCTTGTGCTGCTACTGTGTTTTGACAATGATCTAAAAACAGGACTATTGGCTCATTTGATTTTGCTGGGAGCATAAATACAGATCATACAGCATTCTGTACGTTACATGTGCCATCTTCATTATTACCACCAATTAATATTCCAAAGACTTATGCACAAGGCAGGCTATTTCAATGAAATGTGCACCTAAGCACACCTCCACTACATTACACTAATGGAATGTGTAGTTCAGAAAATGGCAATATTATGACATTTTCTCTCATTGCAAGGCTTATATCTGTGATAAGAAGTATATTCACAGGATGAAGTAAATAACCTTATAAAGATACTGTTTTTACTTACATGAAGCATGATGTGGTAACAGAAGTAAGTTTACAGAATTGCTTACAAATTTTATAGGTCATCTGCATTTTATTCTAACTTGAGTTGCATGATACCACATTTCAGCTTTTGCCTAGCACCCCAGGCAGAGAGAGAGATGGGAAGCAGGATCTATTCCATCACCTCAGCAGGAGAAACTAGCTCCATTTGGTTATCCCTCTTCCTGAAACTATTCCTGTTTGAACTGACCATTTAAAGAACATAAAAACCTTAAGTACTGGCAGAGCTTAGATGCAACATGTTACAAGTAATGATTTTAATCTGTTATGAGTTAGGGATTTGGGGAGGAGGAGGTAATGAGATCATAATGACAGCCCTCTAGTAAAACAGTGCAATGACTGAGAAAGTTGTTACTTTTCATGTAATGAAAAGTCTGCTAATACAGAACTAGATTTTAGTAATGAAAGTAAAAAAAGAGAAATCAAAACACAGGAAAATTGGGAGGGGGGCATGAATCCAAAACAGGTCAACCTTGGTAAGGACTTTCTCTTCTTGTTCTCTTCTTTTCTCATTTTGATTTTACTTTTGCAAATGTTGTTTGTTCTGAGGGCTTCTTCCCCTGAGAAGGTACAATTTATGGTAGATTAAATTGCGCACAATGGAAAATGTTTGTACAGCCCTGATTATTTTATTTTGTTTTTATTTTCCTCTGGGGTGGTGGTGGTCAGGCTTCCCTACCTTTCACATTCTCTCTAGATTAGTTTTTGTTAACTGGATTTTCCAGGCTCAGTCTTCATCCTTAACTTTTGTCTTCAGGAACCTACCTCTTGGAATAGGTATCTGTAAATCCTTTTTGATGCTAGATAACTGGAAATGTAATAAAACTTAACTAGAGGTCCAGCTAATATAAGCGTTTTATGTGTAGTTTTATAAAGGGCTGTGGGTGGTTTTGCATACTATAAATCATGCATGTAAAATACAACTTCATCTGATTCTTTAATTAAACTTGCTTCAACCAATATACTGCATTTTCTCTGAAAATTTCAGGTGCATTATGTCTTCATTTCAGAAACTGGATTCCCTGTAGATTTCCTCCTATTTAAACAAATCTTTAAATTAGCAATAATCTGAGGCTGTCCTTGAGTGCAGCTAATTATATCCTCCTGCCCACTTAGGCAAACAGAGAACCTTATTTTCAAATTCAACAATGTCTTATGCATTCAATTTAAGAGATTATTAAAATAAACCTGAATTCTAGAATTATTCATTGTTTGGTGATATCCATGAATTGAACCATTTAGTTCAACCTTGCTTTTTATTCTAGACATGATCATCAGGCTATGTTTTAATGCTGGAAAAGTTCTTCAAACAAAATTGGCAAACATATGTAATATCTTGCTGTTAGATAGCCGGGTGGGTAGATAAACGAAAGATAGATAGAAGAGACTGATATTTGTTCCTGCACAAAAAATGAATATTTAGACAATTAACAAGTACGAATATATACTTCTCTCCCGTTGAGAAATAATATTTTGCCCAACTATTAACCAGCCTTAAACTGTTATCGACACTAGCCTTTTCTAGACTTTCCAAATACATATAGATTTCCATGGGAGCTGTAAGCTGTACAGGTTTCTGGCCAACTCACCGCAGTAATGTAATCCCCACAGCATATATACTTTCATTCTATGCATTTTAAATCCAGGAAGAGTTTAAATCTTCAAGTAAATGCTTTAATTTAAATCTTAGATTGTCATAAGCAGCTATGAATTCTATATTGCAAAAGGAAGTTGACTAGATGTTCTAGATTAGACTTGTTAGTATGTTTTATTTAGTCTCAAACAGATGCATTTTATTTGTCATAGAAAGCAGGTAGTATGAATAACTCAGGAAATACATGAATTAGGAAGCTGGAACTGAAGTCAAACCAACGATTCAAATCAGTCATTTTCCTTGGCTATTTAAGTCAGTTGCTTTAATTGCACTAATTTAAATGAAACTATCTTGGCAATACTTTGATGAACTTTTCCAGCATTAGGACCTAACACTAGTTATTAATTCAAACAAATGCAGCACCAATATCATCACCTGTAAAACTACAAAAAATGTATCTGGGAATTAGTGTTCCAAGATAAGTAACAGTATCCGAGCGCCACCAGAATTGCCAGTCAGCAAAGGCACTCAATAGTCTTCTACTGGCATTAGCTCTGATTTTGACCACTTAACCAAATGACTGGATAAACCTTCACAAGCATTAATAATCTCCAATGCAAAAACGGAGCACTAACATTCAGCAGTAAAGAGTAAAAGATTATCTGTATAAACATAATTTTAAACTCTAAAAAGTCATGCACAAAGCCATTAATATTACTCTTGTGTCTAAAGGCAAAGGCCAAAGTTTCCAAACAGAACTCAAATATATGAGTACAAAAAGGTTGCTCTTGTCCAGTTGATACCTCTTTCATGGAGAAATGGCTCAGAAAAAATGCCATCAACCAATTTTGGGATCCTTAAAGTGAATAAATAACGCTAAATTCATTTCAAAAATTCTTAAGGAAAGCCAAACTCAACCAGTGTAGCTAAGATGAATTTCCAATGTATTTTTTCCATTTCTAATCAAAGTATAAGCAGTCTGATTAGATCTCTTACCATTCAAAGCAATGAAACTGAAAACCAATCCAAGATTATAAGAACCTTGCCTATGTTGTATGAATCCTGTCTGATCTATATGGATCAGGGTTATAACAACCTTCTGAATTCTATTAGAAGGATATCTGTTAATATCTTGATAATATCAATGCTTATTAAATAAATTGGTTTAAAATGTGTACATTAGGTATAATGTTTTTGAAATGTAGGAATCCCAGTAATGTTGGCAATGTATAATAAAGGCATGAAAGGACCAGACTCCAAATTCTTATTATACAAGTGATGAAATTTTGAATTAAAAAAAAAAGTACCATTCAATATAAAACCCATTTAGTCCTGGTGGTTTCCCAAACTTCGAAGCCATAATCACTGCCTAGATTTCATCCATGCAGAAAAATGATTCTAAACCCAACTCCAATGGTTTTCTGCCTTCAATATAAAACTCAGAATATAAAACAGTAAATTTAGTTTAGGAATGTTCTTGTGCTTGATCAAAGGAATATTTCTCTTTCTCTTTATTTATTTCTCACTTTCTCTTGGCATGGGCCTCAACGAAGCTCATTTCAAGGTAAAAACAAAGTACAGTCATCCCTCCACATTCACTAGGGTTAGGGACATACGACAAAGTGGAAGAACCGTGAATAACTCTAGGCCCTCCAACTGTATTTAACACACACAAAAAGTATGACCACCATATTCAACCCACCATGGATTCCTTTGAGGCATCAGGGTTCCTTCACAAGGCAGAAGTGGCTGGCTGGTGGGGCTTACTGCCACCTTCACTGCTGCCCCACAACATTTTTAATAGGGACTTAACAAGCCTCATTTGCAGTTTCTCAGTCTCACAAGGCTTGCAATCCCAATTAAAAATGGCACAGGGAGGCAGCAGAGCTGACAGCAAATAATCCGTGAATAATCAAATCCGCAACAGTGAAACCCACAAATGTGGAGGGCTGAATGTACACTAAAACCTATTTGATACAAACGACAAAAAAATTAATAAGCAGTTCCATTAAAACACTAAATTACCACAGTTAAAAACACACTAAAACATAGTAAAGTGAGCATAATACAGCAAATTAAAAAGATCCTTCTGCCACTATAACCTAAGGCAAAGGCCTGCCTAAGTAGAAAGATTTTTGTCTGCCGGAGGAAAGAATAGATGGAGGCCAACTGAGGGCCTTTCCGCACTACACTGTTATAGTGCTATTATTCCACTTTCAACATCCTGTGGAATTCTGGGGCTTGTAGTTCACTGAGGCCAAAGAGCTCTCTGGCTGGGAATTCTAAATGCCTCTCCCTAAACTGCAAACCCAAGAATTCCACAGGATGTTGAAAGCGGAATAATAACACTGTAACAGTGTTGTGTAGAAAGGGCCTGAATTTCCTGTGGGAGGGAATTCCACAACTTGGGAGCAGCCATTGAGAAGGCTCCCTCCCTCATTCTCACCAAATGTATCTGTGATGATGGCAGGGCAGAGAGAACATTTTCCCCTGGAGATCTTAAAGGTTTCCTTGTAGGAAAAAATAGTTCTTACATTTTGCTGCAATGGTAGCATGGTACCTGGTTTTTCCTTATTTGGCAGACACATTAAAGCATTTTGCTAATCCCTGTAGAATTCATGAATGTGGCAGGGGGGAGGGCATAATAAATTCATTTAACAAATATTTCTATGTTACATTTCAATACATGAATATTATACCTTGGATTTGATTTGTGCTCATGGAATTCTCATTTATATTCCTTGCAAATATTTTCAAAATCTTTTTAAAAAACCGAATATCTTGTTTCAGAAATCTATGTATCATTATCATACATAATCAGGCCTATTTGTTGACTTGTACTGACTATTAGAATATCTTTGTCTGCATCAAGCTTCTCCATTTTGGATTGTTT
Organism: Cyclura pinguis; assembly: GCA_030412105.1. Lineage (NCBI taxonomy): Eukaryota > Metazoa > Chordata > Lepidosauria > Squamata > Iguanidae > Cyclura > Cyclura pinguis. Next base: position 131,154,126 of record CM059599.1, read on the forward strand.
TGGAATCTTTCTACCTGGTGATTCTTTCTAAGTGGATGGCATTAGGCTCTATGTATGTCAGAACAGGTTTAGTCCCCAGCCCTCATGCCACAGTTTTTGCAATTAAAGAACTCTGGCGTGTGATACCATTATTATTCTAATGTGGTTCATTTTCACATACATGCTAAATTAATCCTATGGGGAAATCTGAAAATTGGTATCTGGAATAAACGGAATAGGGAATTGGCCTGCCCTGTTCTGTCTGATCACTGAACTGCAGCTTTGGCTTCCATACCAGGTCCATCTATGAATCTTGAACTGCAACATCATTATGTTTGATATATATTGGACGCTACAGTGTCTCCTCAGTAATTCTTATAATTGCTGGTACTGTGACCCACCTCAGACATCTTTTTTAGCATATGATATGTCTATTTCGGTGGGAGGTCATTACTTGTAATAATGTTTTCCTGGAACAATCTTTGAATTCTGCAGATGCTCATGGGCTTTGAAACTATTTGCCTGTTTCTTGGAAATTAACTATTAGTTAGTGGCAATGGCTTCTCCATGTCATTTTCATTGCTGAAAGACTTACACCACAATACTGGAAAGATCAATGTCGAACTCCTACAGTTCAATGGACTGAGAACCTTATAACTCTTTCAATGTTTTGATCTTTTGTGGCATTTGGATGCTTTTCATTGAGGTTAATATATCAGCCATTTCTCTGCTTTTACTATTTTTGGATACTGGATCTAAAAAATGTGCAGCTGCAGAAATTGGCTCTAAGTATTATTTTTTAATACTGCTTTATGTATTTCACTCATCCATCAGAAAGATAAAACATTTCATAAGAGGTTTTCCCCGTCCCAGCAAATCTTTCAACATTTCCAATTTTTCTATTTCAGGCCTTGGAAAAACACTAACAACCTGCTGTCTCTTTTCCAGTGTTTTCTCCACATCTTTACATCTCTGCTGAGAGATTAAGTTTATTCCCATTAATGTCAACAAGCATTTTCTCTTGGGTTAAAAACCAGAATGTATTTGAATAGCTATTGTTTACACCATGATGTAACCAAGGACCCATTAACTTTTATTTTCAGTGCTACTTTCTCCCCACACCTCATCTCTTTAAGAAACCAGTTAGTAAGCTGTACGTCTAGCAACTTGTGATTTGCAATAAGTAATCGTGGTCTAAGACCATTCTTTGTCTGTTGTTATTTGCTGAACACCCATTTTAAAAACAGCCTATAAATTCAGCACGTGAAAGGAGCTGAAGGAGACTATGTGCAAAGGAAGGAAGAAAGGAAGGCAAACTATCCACAGCTGCACTTCCCAACTCCCCTCTTGTTTTTATTTTCTTAAATTGTTTTTAACCTCTAAACACTACTACATTCTCACACACAGGGCATATGTGTGTGATTCCCTCACTTGTAGGTACAAATTAATTTATAAAAAGTTTGCTTAGCCTTTGGAATGATTTTTGATTGCACTTATCAGGTTTTCAAATTTTCATTTCTCCTCCAAATGTAAACCACCAGATATGCTAAAAGTAGCATTTCGGTAGGATTAGCACCAGTTTTTTGTTTTTTTTTCTTTTTTTAGTGTTTCATTCTTCCCCTTGAAGCCCCAACAGATATTTTAAATTCTCCCGATTTTAAAAAGCAAGCTTGCAGATTTGGCAGAAAAGGTGCTTGCAGGAATAACAATGAATGTACCAGCCAGTATCAGTATCTTTTCAGCTTTCAAAGTCAAATAAAAAGGTTGGCTGAAGTTAAACATATTTCCTAAGTTCTAGTTGGAATTTTGACAAGCTCTGAAATGCTTAAGATGAATGAAAGAATCTTGTAATTAAGATCCTTATGATGACAAGATCTATAAGGATGTTAGTACACTATAGTACCTTTGACCTTAGAAACCTGAGTCCTATGCCAGAAGAAAGTTGAGATTAAAATAAAATAGTAGAATGAAATAAAACAACTTTCATCCCCAAGTTCTGACTGTGTGCTGGTTGGCAACAGTCACTTGTTCCTAGTTTTACATTTCTTCATCTCAGATTTTTGCAATCATACTAAGATACAGCTCTGCTTAAAATAGCTATGGAATCACTTTATTGGCTTGGTTGTCTTACAATATGTAATTAGATGGCAGACCTGTTACTTAACCAAAAATTTTTTTTGTATATTAACTGACTGAACCTTTAGTTGATTAACTGATTCTACTGACTGAATCTGCAGATTTTTTATGGCTAGGAACAATAAATCTGAAGCAAGGAGCATAGCTTGTTTTCAGATAATGTCTGTGTATATTCTATAACAAGGGTGATATCAGGTGAAGCAATCTTTCCAGTATGAAAAAAAAATCTATTGAACTCAAGAGGAAGTACTTGAGTGTCAACATTTATATCCTCTGCTTGAAGATAGCAATGGTAATATCTCACTTTCCACTAAGGAACTTACTATATATACTGAAGTATAAATCTAGAAATTTTAGTCAAAAAATCACCCACAAAAACCTAGGTTGACTTATCCAAAGGTCAATGTAAGTACTGTACCTTAACTGTTTACACACACACACACACACACACACACACACTCACCCCCTCTACTCTCTCCACTAAGGTATACTTCAGGCCGTTTCCAATGCCTAGGTGAGAAAATGGCAGCTGTGGTGGCCAGGAATAGTATCTGGCTTCCTGAGGGGTCACTGGGGCTTTCCCTCTTCCATGAAATGACCCGTGACTTATTCCCAGGTCATAGCAAAATCCATAATTTTGGCCCCAAAATCTGCCCTCAACTTATACGTGAGGTCAACTTATACATGAGTCTATATGGTAAATCATCTTGCAATGCACAATGTAAAATACAGGCTTAATACAGATGACTTAAATGCACATTGTAAAATACAAGTTAGTACTAAGATAATACTATGAAATTTCTACACAGCAGAAGACTCGCTCTTTTACTGCCTACTTAAAAACAGGCAGAGATAGGGCCAGCTAAACTTTTCACAGGAGATCATGCATATAAATAAATTGCTGATAGATAGATAGACAGATAGATAGACAGACAGATACATGCTTCAAGGAACCCAAGGGAAGCTTATGTAACAGAAATCACAGGCAAGCTCATAAAGTGATGGGGATATGTTTCCTGGGGTATTCTGCTTCCAAATTTGCTAGGAATTTAGGAGCCACAACCAGCACCTTGTCTTCTGACTGGAGGCAACTTAGTCACTGCTAAAGCTGATGAAGAATTAGTACAATGGGATCTGCTGTCGCTCAGAACCATTACAGCCACTTTCTTAATTATGATATTTCATTGGTGCTGTCTTCTTCACACTACTGAATTATTCATTCTCTCTACAATTTTCTAGGATCTAAATTACAATTCCAAGAAACAGCTCAACTTCTTTGTTCAGCTCACTATAAATTGTCTTCTTTCCACATACAAAGCTAAAAATAATATACTAGTTATTAATGGTTGCTAGCAGAGTATTCTTTATCAATATATTCCTGACAAGAATGGTTCTAATTATCACAGACAGCCAAAATGTAACACAAGACAGGCATACAAGTATACAGAAAGTATGGCTCAGAGCTATCCATCAAACAAAATGAAGAGGGTGATGCTTCTTTTGTAGCTTACCTGAATTTATCAAAACTGGCAGACCTTTAATTAATTTGGTTCTTATCCCCTTTCTGTCCTCTAGTGGTTCACAATAGCTTTGTGAGAATGAAAGAGACAGAATATTTTTGTTTTAAACTCCTCTGTCTTCCTGCTACTGATATTGCCACCTTCCCCATTTTCTGTTATGCTCCTTTTCTAACACTGATGATTCTGCAAAAGTTTGTCTATTATCCATCTCTCTTTCAAAATGTAGTTACGCTTTTTGCCATACTGCTTACTAGGGACCACATCCATCATTTGCTTCCTGTGGACAGAAGGTGCTCCTTCTATCTTTGGAAGACTTCTGATCCAGTGAAGCATGTATTATAGCACAAGAAAGGGGTTCATTTTCATTGCTTACTCTTGCGGTACTCTCTGCTATCTGCTTTGGAAATCTGGAGAAACACTTCAGTTGATCTGGCAAAGGAGTTCTGATTCCCATCAGTCCCTCTCCACCATTGTGCCACTTGCATATACATCCTATCTAGAAAAGCTGCTCCCGATTGATGTAGAATCCTGACCAGAGTGGGGTGTGGTGCAAAGAAGGTAGTTGATAGTTCAAGGCAGGTAAAAGAGAAAGGCTACATTACAGGTGGATAGACTCAACCACAGAAACCACTGTCCTCAGTTTGCAAGACCTTAACAGGGCTAGTAATAACAGAGTTTCGTAGAGGTCTCTCCCTCATAGGGTTGATGTAAGATGAAGCCAACTTGGTAGAAATTTACAATAACAAAGTAGAGGAACTATTAATAATTGGGCACCCTCAGCTGTGCGAGTGGAAGATCTTTCCAGATACATAAAATCCACTGTCAGAGTCCACAATCCTAATTCAGTTTCCTGAATAAAGACTTGTGGGAGAAAATGATTATAGAAAGGTATCAGAGGGCATCCAGTGCAATTGGACCTAATTCCCCAAAAAGATCTCAGGGACTTACCTGCCCTCTAACCAGCAGATATCACACTGCTCTCTTTGAACTCTAACCATGGCTGTTTCCACACTAGACTGTTATTATTCCGCTTTCAACATCCTATGGAATCCTGGGGTTTGCAGTTTAGGGAGGGGCCTTTGAGACCCCTACCTAAACTGCAAACCTCAGGATTCCATAGGATGCTGAAAGTGGAATAATAGCACTATAACAGCCTAGTGCAGAAATGGCCCATGAAGGAACCAACACACTGCTGCCAATTCAGTTATTGCATCTTGAAACTGCTGATACTGACCAGCACTCTTTAAAGGGAAAAAATCAGAGTCAGCATGCAGACAGCAGTAACCAACTTAAAGAAAGTCAGATGCCTAAGGCTCATCTACAAATTGCTGCTTCTTGAAGCAACATCTTGGCTTTCAGCCCCAGTATCAAATGGAGCTCTCTATGGTTTTGTACTGTTTATGTTCTTGCCTCTTTAGGAGGCTTGAATCCTTGGTTAAAATCCACTTGAAGCTACTTTGTCCAATATTTTGGTGCTAACCAAATAAACAGTGGACATAACCCTCTCACCCCCTGATAATGCTGAATGTTTGGCATGAAAATCTTTGGATGCACTCAATACTGATTTATTTTCCTCCTCAGATTTTGCACCCTTTCCTTTCTTCTCCTTATATTGTGTTACTGTCTCAGAGCTGTGGCCAAGAGGTGACAGATAATGGGAACAAAATGATACTAACACCTGTGAGTCGTCCACATCAACAAATGCTCTTAATCTCTGATGCTGTGGAAAGTTCCCAGGTTGCCTTTCCTCACTAGTTCATGAGAGAGATAGTATTAATAAACTTGATGAGAAAGAGGAAAGGAGAACATATACAGAGGTTACAGGAGGGGCTGGTAGAGCATAGTAAGATCTTGGCAGAAGAGTGGTAAGGTCCAATGTTTAAAAGGCTGCCCCCATTTTCTCCCTATATGCACAAATCTAGTAATTTCAATACTCACCCAAATGGTACAGTCTAGACATTCTCCAGAAAAGTTCATTTGCTATTCATGAAATACAATCAACTTTGGTACAACGATTTGACACACTGTATACACAGAATCTAAACATGATTTTGAGGGGCTGAGAGATCTGGTCAGCACAATGCCACTTACTTTTGAGGAGTATCTACTTTTTGGTCATATATTTGATGCAAGAAAGGGGATATGATATGAGTATCTTTTAGGGACAAATTAGGAACTGTTTACTTTGTGGAGTAAACTGGCTTATCAGTTTGTCACTCATGGTGATTTGAATTTAAGGCTTAAATTAGCTTCAGAAAAGACTTCATATCATAGTACAGAACAATTTTTTTCTCACTGCATTATTTTTGATAACCTGCCAGTCAGCATTCAGATTGCATTATTTTTGATAACCTGCCAGTTAGCACTCACAGATTTATTATGTAAGGCTATTCCACTAACATTTAAAAGACTCCATTACTGTAAGACTGTTAGAGCATCTTTTTTAAAATATGCTTGCTCTTGTGTGTTGCTGGTTCCTGTGTGTTGTATCATGACAGCTTTCTGACATATATCTCCTAGTACTCAAATACATTATTGTTGGCACTCATATACAGCCTCCAATGCCCTTGACAGAATCTAACAACTTGCAGTTTCTATTCAGAAACACAAACAAACAAATCGCCACTCACTAATGAGTTTACAGAGGAGCTTGAAACTGACAGAAGGAGACAAATAAGCACCAGTGGCCATGGTCCAAGCAGTAAATAAAATACCAGTTATAAACCATATTATTTCTAATCCAATCTTTTTGCTGTTTTTTTTTAATCAAAAAGTGACTCAAGAACTTGCACATTTAACTTAAATAATTCCAGAACTTTAAAAAAAGTGTTTTAAAGTTCAATGTATTCACCAGCAGAAGCAAACATTCAACAGTATTTGTGCAACTTCTACCAGGATGCATCCATTTAAAGTGCACACGGCCAGTTACTGTAGCTGGTAGTGGCCCTGCAGTCAATAAGTGGCCTGCAGCTGCTTTAGCATTTAATTAAATGCTTGCAAGGTGTTTTTTTTTTTTAAGGCTGCAAGCATTTTGTCCCTGGGAGGGGCATCTTCAAGATCATAGGAAGGAGAGGGAGAACACAGGCAGAAAGGGAGAATAATTTATGCAAGGCCCTCTCCTGCAAGGAATCACTTCTTCACATACTTCTGGGTGGTCAATTGCAGATAAACAGCTGCCTTTCCTCTCCAGCGAAATCTGAATTTGACCATTCCTCCACTGTGGATTTTCCCTCTACCACCATCTTTGGATTGCTCTGTTAATAAAGTTCTAGTTTGGTTTTATCAGCAATGTGTAATGGAAACAGTTATGGAAAAAAAAGCTATACTAACAAAACTTAAAATCTAAAGTACTTAGTGAAATGGTGTTCTGCAATGATAAATCAAAAAGTCAGAATCCAAACATACAGCTTTCCAAACATGCAATAATTGGATGCATTTTTATTCAAACTGAAAATAGTGCCACTTGTTCTTCATTTGTCACTATAATTAAACATGCCAGCAGCTTTTATTTTAAAAAACATTTTCAAGGTTTTTGTTCCACTACCTTGAAATACAAACCACCTTAAAAGTTTTCATTCTCTTTGCATCATTGTAAAAAGGAAAAGGTGCCTTCTTTTTTAAAACTAATTAGCCAATAGAACTAAACGATCTTGTATCTCAAAGTAATGTATTAGATACTTGAAATATTTTGAAGATACATATCAACTATGGCCCTTTTCACATGTGGGGGGGAACAGTGTAGAGCGACCTCTCACGGAGGTCGTCTACACCGTAGAGTGGACTGGCGTGGACTACTTTTCGTAGTTCCACACCAGAATCCACTCAGGAGCGGCCGGAACTAGCCGGGCTGCGTGTTTTTTAAAAACCTCTTTTTAGAGGTTTTTAAAAAGCACGGAGCACGCAGCCCCGTGCTGCTCCGTTGCCCAGCTCTAAAGTGGATCTGCAGGTGCGCGCAAGTGCGTGCCTGCAGATCTGCCAGGGGCGGGCTTCCGGCTGGCGAGCTCCTCCGGTTGGTGGAGAGCCTCCACCAACCGGAAGCTGCCATCTGTGACACCGGAGGAGTGTGGAGCAGCGAGCTCGCGCTGCTCCACGTGGCAACGGACTTACCCGGCTGGAGGTAAGCTCCGTTTTTGGGCGTTTTCTCCCGTTTCCCCTCCCACATGTGAAAAGGGCCTATGATAGGGATAGAGTCAGACTGATCGGATTACTAAAGATTACATTACTAAATGTACTTACTAAGGAGTAAAGCTCATGAGAAGCAAAAGGATTTCTGAATAAATGTATCGTGGATCTCATTCTGTGAAAAACTGCAGCCATGAAATCATGACTTTTCTTTATTACAGCTTAAAATGAGTGCGTTCAGTATGATAATCTAATGATTCTTTGCAGGAGTTCTTCCATCCTCTTAGCTCTCTTTGGTTGGTCAGTTTCAAGAAAACAAAGGGATGCAAATATGTTAGTTCACTTTCCACTCCAGTTCCCAATGAAGAAAATTTGCATCCTTTATGTGTCCTTTATGTGTTAGGATACACTGAAACTTCTCTAGAGAGAGGACTTTGTAAATCAAATAAGATTCACTGGGCTGCATACAATAGTGCATAAACAGATTACCATTCACGCAATGTTGTATTTTCCTCCCCTGTCAACAACCCACTGCAAATATGCTTTGAAATATCTGCCAAAACTTCAGAGTAGATTTCAGGGAGATCTATAGAGAGAGAGGGCAAATTTTTGGGTCTGAAACTGCCAGCTGCTCAGGCAATCAGTTTTCTTCAATTGTTAGTTATACTGGATTCTACCCTTTCATTTTATAAACAAATATTTTAGTAGAGAAAGAGCCAGGTATAGTGATTAGAGTGGACCAGGACTCTGGGGACCAGTGTTCAAATCCTCTTTCATCTATGGGAGCCCACTGGGTGACTTTGGACAAGTCACATTCTCTCAGCCTCAGATAAAAGCAATGAAAAACCTCTCTGAACAAATTTTGCAGAGAAAATCATACAATAGTTTCACCCTAGAGTCACCACAAGTTGGAAACAACCTGAAGGCACACAAGACATATGGATTCATGCATATGGTACAGAAGACTACTTTACAAGAAAACTTTTCGTGTTAATGAATTTTGAATATCCTACATAATATGGCAACCAAACCCACTGAGTGATCTTGTTTAAGTCACGCCTTCTTGGGCTCAGAGGAAAGCAATGGCAAACTCCTGAAGAAACCACAATGAGAAAACCCTATGATAGAATCACCATCAGCAAGAATTGACTTGAAGATACATAACACCAACTGTGTGAAACTATATATAGGGAATATATGAAAGAATTCAAAACACTGGATCCAAAGCACCCTTGAGCAGAAGTCATCTCATAAAAGAAAGCTCCCAAGGACCCTTGGAAGCATGGAGAGATATTTGCCAGGAGATTGCTAAAAATGTAAGTAGTGATGAAGGGGAGCAGGAGGGAGGGAAAATACGTAAAACCTCTATTTCTGTGAGCATGCACGGGAAGTACACCTTTGGATCCCACCAAAGGTGGCAACACTGATCTTACATAATTACTTTGATTTTTTTTAAAAGAGATAATGTGCAAAGACAGTCCATTTAAGAGAACTATGATTGATTTTTTTCTTCTTATATTAACATATATACATTGGGAAACTTTGTAGTTTTAAAACTCTTTCTTAAAGGTTTGTTTCATTCTTGACTTATATCCCTCCTCTCTCCCACTATGGGACCCAAAGTGGCTTAGAACATAAATTAAAACAAAATGACTAAAGCAATATGGTCCAATTTTTTTTTTGAAAAATCCAATTAAAATACTGATTTTAAAACATAAAATTTAAAGCAATTAAAGCACATATTGCATACTGAAAAACTGAACATTCAACCAATTAAAGGTTGAAGACCTGTTTAAATAAGAAGGTCTTTGAGTGTCACGGGATCAGCCCTCTTCAGGAGTAAGTTCTGCACTCTAGGAGCAGTGAATGAGGAGGCTCAGTTGAAGAGGACTTCAACAAAATAGTATTCTGGTTTATGGCTATAAAGACCAAACAGAACCAAGGGTTATCCATTCACAGTCATAAAAGAATGTCAACAGAGAAAGTGAGACTCAAACCCAGCTCAGTACATGAAGATGGAAGAACCATGGTAATTCAAAGAAACAGGCAAAAGAGATAACTCATACTGTGTTTTTAAATGATACATTCATATATCATGAATCCCATGATCGGAGAAAGGCTGGATATCAAATAAATAAATAAATAAATAAATAAAATGCAAGGTGATATTGGTTAATTAACTGAGAAGAAACCTACCAAGTTGTATATCAGAGCTGGTAGTTGCCCAAAGATAAGTTGTGGGAATGGGACAAGTTCAGGTTGCTTTAGAGAGCAAACAGAAATCCAAGGAATGCCCAGCTTTTAGTGGTGCATTTGCACAGGTAAAACTGGTATGCTAGCTGCCTCCCTTCCTTGAGACATCTGATCTGGCTACAGTGATACATGCTTTGATTATACCCTGTTTAGGTTACTGTAACACAGGGGGCTCTGTTTGGAAACTTCAGGAGGTACAAAATGCGGTAGCGAAGCTGCTGACTGGGGAGATTATAGGGATTATATAACTCCCTGGCTGAAACAACTTTCACTGGCAGCTGATCTTGGCAGAATTCACAGTAATTGCTATGATCTTTAGAGCCCTACAAGACTCGGGTCTGGACTATCTGAAAAACTGTATCTCCCCATATGAGCGCGCTCACCACTGCTCCAGGCACTTCTGGTGAGGATGTGAGAGGGAGAGAGCCTTATCAGTGGCTACTTTCAAGTGGTGAAACTCCATTTCCTGGTAGCTCTGGTTGGCCCCCTCCAGGTTGTCTTTCAGACAAATATAAAGAGCTTTCCATTTAGGGAGGCATTTGAATTTTAGGATATCGTGGAAGATATTAACGGGGAGGAGTTGTAGTGTTTTTATTTTACTATGTTTTCTATGTTGTTTTAACGCTGATTTTAACTTGTGTTTTTAACTTGTGATTTTTAAAATCAAAGTTAGTTTAACTGTGTTTTAACTTTTGCATTAAGAATTTTTAAAACTGTTGTGTGTTTTTTTAGATGCTGTACCTTGGATCCCATGCTGGGAGAAAGGCAGGATATAAACCAGAAAGAAAGAAAAAAAGAAAGAAAGGAAGGAAGGAAGGAAGGAAGGAAGGAAGGAAGGAAGGAAGGAAGGAAGGGAAAGAAAATATGCTATGCTATCTAAATTAACAAACATCTAGCATCAACATTTATAAAACATTTATAAAATCTCCCCTTGCTAAATATTTCTATTGATTGTAACAATTTCATGATTAAAATGGGCTAAACTTCCACTACATAGCTATTTCGTTATGGCAAGAACAACTTCATAATAGTTTAAAAATATTACTCCTTGTATATACTGGAGCCAATTACTCTCTCTAACCCATGAGGCACTTAAATGACCTGCAAATCTTGCTATAAATCTCCATCTAGTTGGTACAGCTGAAAGATTCTAATATAAATTTCTAGAACTGGCTATCAGAAATACACAAGCCATGGTCAAAGACAATTCATCAAATTGCAGAGTAGCAATTAGCACAAGAATAGCTACAGCAAGTTTTATTTTTTTTTCCTTGCAGTTTCACTTGCTGTTCTTGAAACAAGGTGGCACGTGAAGCCCTAGTCCAGCTTCTGTCAATCACCTAGAGATCTAAAATTAGATCTTCATCTGCCTCTTGTTCAGCCCTGCTTAATTTGGCTGTTTAGTTCAGATTGGTGGGCTTCAATTTCCCTTCCTCTCTACAGTTCATGGGTATGTACAAATCTTCTCTCAGTCTCTTCCAGTTTTGCTTCTCCCATTGGCCTCCTCACTCTCTCTTTAATTCTATGAGATAACTTGCTTTTCTATCACCCAGATTTATTTTTGCTTTTTTTTTCTTATTTTGGTTGCTCTTCATCCATTATGGTTTAGTGTCCACCAGAGTCCATAATGTCCATGAGGGACATGGTGTTCACATGTTGTCTGCCATTGTGGCATTGACCAAAGCCAAATCTGCTAAGCTTTAGTAACACGGGTGGCTCATGTGCTTCCAGAACATGTCATCAACCTTTTGTGGTGGTGGTGGGGCGGTTGAGGAGGGGAAGCCTCTTATGCACAATTCTTGTTTATGCAACTTCCTGCTGCATGCAAAGAGCTCTATAACTGGAATTTATTTTAAAACTGAGTTAGTTAAAAATATATTAAGGCATTGCCAGGCTCCAAATAGTTAAAGTAGACTACATTCTTTTTGAAGATATATTTAATCCAAAACTAAATTTTATTCCAAAGTCTTATGACATGTTAAAGTCTGTGCTAAAATGTCAATGCCAAGGGACAAAGTCCCCAAAATAGGTCTTTTAAAATAAAACTGCTGACAAGTCTATAAGGGTGAAATAAAGTACCTCTAGGAACTAGACGAATGACAGAAACTGGGCTTTAACATTGCAGAAAAATGAAATGTGCTCAGAACTCACCAGTCTGGGATCCAACATGCCCCAACTTAATTTTGTTTAGCAAACTACTTATTTTGTACTTATGGATATGCATTTCAAATAGGGCACAACTGGCTTACAGTGTTGTTTTTAATTGATGTTCTGTTTTTAAGTGATACATGTTAATCTGTTGCGGTCTCCAGCCTTGATCCAAGAGGTGGGTAAGAAATATTACTATCAACATCATCATCATCACCACCACCACACTGGTGAACTGCAGAAGAAATGACTTTAGAATTAACTCAAGAATTTTTCAGTGGTTCTAGTGTATTACACTTGTGTTCATAAAGCACAAGATGAGAGAGTAACATGGGAGCTCTTGAAGGAATTCTCAGTATCTTAACTAAATTCCATCTCATCGTGATGCTGGAGTACAGTTGTGCACAAATTTTGTTGAGTGTCAAAAAAAACCAACAACCCTTCTTTTGATGCCTACAGAACCAATGCCATTCAAACAGTGAGTGGTAGACATAGGCCATTTCTGCTCCACACTGTTATAGTGCTATTATTCCACTTTCAGCATCCTGTGGAATTCTGGGGTTTGTAGTTTACTGAGGCCAAAGAGCTCTCTGGCTGGGAATTCTAAAGGCCCCTCCCTAAAGTGCAACCCCAGGATTCCACAGGATGTTGAAAGTGGAATAGTAGCACTATAACAGTGTAGTGCAGAGACACCTCCCTCACTACAATATTCTGAATTTTCCAAGAAAGTAAGGATACAAGTGGGGGGGGGGTCTTCCAAATAAAATAGGCATCTGTTTTTTTTTTTTGAACTACTTCTGCCTATATGGCATTATTGGGCTTCCACTGTGAAGAAGCAATTAAGTGAACTGGGGAGCATTAAGGCAGCATGCAAAACAACATTCTATTCTACATGTGCTTTGCTTTGAATGGCTGGTTTTTGTCAAAATATTCATCTCATTTTATTCATTTCACATGTGTACATGTGCAGTCTGACAAGGAGAGAAGAGTGATATTGTCTCTGCAAGCAAAGAATAATAGAATCCTAAATCTAGAAAGGACCACTAAGTCCATCCAGTCCAAATTCCATGTTATAGAAACACGGAGCTCTTTGCTCACTCAATGCTGACTTCTGCCCTTAAATAGGAGATGGAAACCCCCCTTGTCCCTTTGATTAAAAACTGCTACCACCACCTACAGGATTAAAAATCCTCGTGCCTGTGGCACAGGAGGACACCACTGGGGAAATAATCTCTAAGCTTAGAGATTCCTTTCCTCCCGCTGCCCTCTCTGGGAGAGAGGAATTCTATCTACACATGTAGCTGACAAGCAAATGGAAGGAAAGAATGAGAACAGACAGTTCTTTAAAAGAAAGTGTTTTATTCTAAGAACAGGCAATCCAATGATAAAAAGGTATCTCGTTCATGGAGGTTGCTTCCTCCAGGCCTTGCTTACAGTTACAAGTTATAGTTACATCATTTCAGCCAGAGCTTTTAAAAGAAACAAAAAACCCTAACACAACTACCTAAAACATCCTAGCTACTCATATTGAAGCTTTTTAAAATTTTTTGACTGAAGCATCTCAAAGGGTTCACCTTTCTCCTCCTGAATGGGCAATTATCTCTCATGACTGTGATGTCCCTGGGATGCTGGCCCACAATAAAATGCAACCCAACCCAGCACCTCATTAACCCCTTGGTTGCCTGGAGGGAGAGCTATCTCCCTTCAGCACTGTTACCTGGATAACAGGAATCCCCATTATCACATCCCATCATACAGGAATACCCAACCAAAGCACTCTCGAAAGATGCCCCTCCAACTGCTGTTTAAACACTTCCAGAGATGGAAGTGCATTTATGTAGGCATATCTGTAGAGTGCCTAAGCCTATAAGCCATTAAAAGTTTGTAAATGTTTTGCTCTTTGTGCTGCACTTTAGGTTTTGGTCCCATATAATTTTGATTTGGCATTTCTTGCATGTTATTTACTAAATTTTTATTTTGGCTTTCTACTACACATAGTTTTCAAGGCAGCTGAAAATAAAGATGGGCCATAATGGGAAGGAATTCTAGAGTTGCCACCAAGATGTTCTGCCAAAAATTCCTACAGCAATGGAGGGATAGACAGAAGTACTTGGGTATGTTCATGTGGGATCATGCGTTTTCCACCAGATAGCTTTAGTTGTGTGTGGCTAGCTTCACTAGTTATGCATAATAAAAGGTACTCTGTAATATGTATCCCACTGACAACAATGTAGTGCAGACAGACATCCAGAGTCTAGTGTACACGTTATGCCTTTGGCCTCTGTTTTACCTGTTTCCTTCTGTCTCTTACATAAGAGTCTATACATCCAGACTATTTTGCTAGTTGATGAAAATTAACTTAGATATAATAGAAAAGCTTGGGATTACTTCCATCTTTGTGTAATACCACTTATCATCCCCAGAAATATAAGACAGTATATCATCAAGATGCCTAGAAAGTATATTTCTGTATTGTTTGCTGTGAAGCTACAATGGGGGAGACCTATTGCCTTCATGTTTTACTTGTGGCCTTTACAAAAGAGGCATTTGGTTGGTGACTATGGGAAACAGAATACTCAAGGCCCCTCCCTAAACTGCAAACCCCAGGATTCTGTAAGATGTTGAAAGTGGAATAATAGCACTATAACAGTCTATACAGAAATGGCCTAATTCAGATTCTAATCCTTTATTGCTCTAGAAATATTCTAAGACAAAACCATCCACAAACTCCTAAAAATCAGCCAATGCAAAGCAGAGGTGTATAAATGACTGCAATATGCATGAATCCTAGCAGCAATATTTCATAAACAAGTCTTATCAGAGAAAGTTACTTCTTAGCCAGTGGATCCCAAGTAATGTGAATGAGACATGTCATTTGTTCTGTGTGCAACTGTACTGCCATGCAGGTTATAATGGTTGTTTGGTAAGTTGGTGGCCACTGTTGGGAGGTTGTGATCTTTATTTGTCCTGAACTACCTCCACACTGTCTGTAGAATCTACAATAAAAGGACTTGGAGGTGGCATAGTTGTGTACCTATTACAGTCATCTCTCTACATTTAGGGTCAGGGGCACAGGACCCCTTTGAAAGTGGAAAAACTGTGAATAACTCTAGGCCCTTCCAAACCACATTTAGCACACAAAAAAGTATGATCACCATATTTAACCCACTGTGGATTCCTTTGAGATACCAGGGTTCCTTCACAAGGCAGAAGTGGTTGGTTGGTGGGGCTTACTGCCCCCTCCAGTGCTGCCCCACACCATTTTTAATAGGGATTTACAAGCCTCGTTCTCAGTTTCTTAGTCTCTTGAGGCTTGCAATCCCTATTAAAAATGGCATAGGGAGCCAGCAGAGGTGACAGCAAATATTCCATGAATAATTAAATCCACAAAAGTGAAACCCGCAAATGTGGAGGGCTGACTGTAGTACTATAAACTCTTCTGCCATACTTTTTAAAAATGCTATGTGTTATAGACATGAGACTAATGGTAAGAGGAACATGGAGTGATGTTTGATTGGTTTTTATCCAACTGAGCAAAATTAAAATACTGGATTTCTTTCTATGCATTAACCAGGCCATGGTATAGCTAACACTGTCCATCAGGAACAAGGTCCAGGGTTCCAAATGATTGCTCATGATTGTGACAAGCTGCTAGCAAAGGCCTAACTGTAATCACCAGTCCCAGCAAGGACATGTGGGTCTGACATTGCTTGCAGCACAGGAGCCTGGAGAATTAGAAAAAATAACTTTATTATTCAGAATTTCTCTGATGCAGGATGACTGTACTTAAATCACTCCAAAATGCACTGTACTACTATTTTTGCCTAATCTGTTGTTTTGGTTCCTTCCATATTGCATATTGCTGGAAAAACTGCAGTTTTCTTATGAGAGAGTGATGAAAAATTTCCCCTATGAAACTTCATGTTAGCGTTTTCAAACTGACATTTTCCAGGTATGTTAGACTACATCTCTCATTACCTCCACCACTATGTTCAATGGTTCTCATTACCCACAACCAGCTGGGAAAGACAGCTATTGTAGTGCAATACATTTTCATGGCAATGAGTTGGGGAAGGGTGTTCCACATACACTCAATATATAGGATAACACAGATGCCAAAGTACAGAAATAATGTGTCTTACTTTCCATATTTAGAAAGAAAAAGCACTTTAAAAACTTCCCCCATCTGTTGCTAAATCAATTGCAGTTGTGTATAGTTTAAGAAGGCAGTTTTAAAAATATTATTTTAAGAAATGAAAGGCATGTTATGGTTAAGTATAAAAACGAAGTGCCATATAGCTATAAATAAATATCATGAATCTTAATTCATCATTTTAATAATTCTTGAAGCATAGTCAGTGTGGTAGGCCTAGCATAAAAAAACAACAACCCTATTTCTATATCTAAGAATGAGAATTGCCATAAAGATCATCTACTAATCTCCTCTCTGTCTCAGTATTAGGAGGAATTACATGCCATGGTCCTTCCAAAATTTCAAAATAGACATCTCATATAAAATAACATCTCAGTAGTAATGATAGTTGTTTCTCAGCGACCCAAATATGAATTATGTTAAACTGCAGTAACAAGATGATAATCAGAGAAAACACATAGTATGACTTTTTAAAGGAGGACAGTTTCTTCAGATAAGACTTTTTCTTAACAACTGATAGAAAGAGAAGTTGGAGGGAAATGATTTTGTGCTTCAGCTTTAACAATCAACGTACCTATTCAGGAACCTCATGCGTTGAGGTACACCCTTAAGCAATTACTGGCAGGCATGAAGTATTTTGAAAACTCTAAAAAATACTGTATATATATTACACAGTACAGTATTACATTGCTGTTGTTCCATTTTTTCTCAGACTGGGACTCTAAGATGGCTTATAACAATTAAAAAGACATGGTTAAAAAAAACACAGAATGCAAAAGTTAAAACACAATTAAACAAGCAAAAAGAATTAAAACAAAATTAAAATACATAATTAAACCTCACACCTCCATACATATATTTAACAATATCCAGGACATTCTATTGGACAGGCCACATATAATCACATACTGAATTCCCCTGCCTAGTTCCCAGCATAGGACATTCACCGAGGAAACCAAAGCAGTCTGTGTCCCGTAGCCAGGCCTGAAATCAGACTGAAATGGACCCAGATAATCAATTTCATCCAGAAAGCCCTGGAGCTGGGAGGCCATCATATACTCCAGACCATTAGACAAAATGAGAAGGCTGCCTCTGACAATAAATGTGGAGTCTTCAGAAAGCACAGAAAATTGTTCACTGCTTAACTGGTGGTGGTTGTATTTTACTGTGAGGGGTGGGTTGTTGTGGTGTGCCTTCAAGTCATTTCTGACTTGTGAAAAGGCAAAACTGCTCCATAACAATTTTGCTTAATTCCCCGCCCCCACAAAAATAGGCCTGTGTGCTTCCATGTATCAGTAGAGACCTTGGCAAGGAATTCAAGTTGCAAATCAAGGTTGATAAGGAATTAGCCAGGAATCACCTGGTTACCCTTGCTGTTGTGATGGGACTTCAAGTTATTACTGACTCATGGCAACTCTTAAGGTGAATGTGGCACAGGGTTTTTGGGGGCTGAGACTGTGTGACATGCCCAAGATCACCCAGTGGGTTTCCATGGACAAGCACAGAATTGAATCCTGGTCATCAAGGTCATAGTCCAGTACTGAGGTCACTATACCTGGCTGGCTCTTGTTTTAGACTACTTCTGAATACTGTTGCAGGACAAATAAGATGTTTGAGGAGTCCTTCCCCTACAGTGGGAAATGCATACAATGTTTTATTTGGGCACCAGTAGATGATGAATGAGGTTTCTATCAACCGAGTTGTTGTGTGCTAGATGAAATTATGAGATGGAAGACCCTGAATCTTCCATTGAAAGGAGTCTTTCGGAAAGTGCCTTTCTTTCAGCCTGGGCATTGGTTTCTGCCAGTGATAGGCCTCACCTGCCTTTTCCAGCTTAATCCAGCAGGCCGGCTGTCCACTGGTTGTCAGGGTAACCTACCTGATCCCCAGGTGTCCTCATTCAGTGTCTTCTCAGGAAAGCTACCTGTCATAACAATATTTATTTTGTTTATATCTGGAAGTAATGACTCATTAGATCAATGTTTGCCCTTTATTCACTTCTGTACAGAACAAAAGGTACTTTGCGTAACATCAGCTATGTGTTACTCTTCAGGGAGCAAATTACAAAATGATGGGTGTACTACATAAAGTTTCATGGATGTATAACTAAAAAATAGGTATCAGATACATGCCAGCAAATAAAGCCTTATCAACGTGAAGGAACAGTAATAACTTGAGAAATGTACTGTAGTTTGCAATAGGCTGATCGTTCAAAAGAAATAACCATTTAAGGATCATGATTGATCATTTGCAAACAGAACATGTCTTGTCAACGTCACAGATTATTTCATTGCTCAGAACTTGTCATGCTACCTATGGTGCAAATAGTACAAAATCTCAATATAAGATGGTGAAAATAGAAGGGAATAACAAAAACTGTGTGAAGAAGGAAGGCTAAATAAGCTTTAAGTCAAATAGAAAAGGGATTTGTTTAATGTAATAAAAAAATACAGGGTATAGACTGTGTGGGCAAAGCCTGCAGTGTGTTTGTTACCATCTCGGAATTCTTCAGAAGACTGAGTCAATGGCCATTTCCACACTACACTGTTCAAGTGCTATTATTCCACTTTCAACATCCCGTGGAATTCTGGGGTTTGTAGTTTACTGAGGCCCAAGAGCTCTTTGGCTGAGAATTCTAAATGCCCCTCCCTAAACTGCAAACCCCAGGATTCCACAGGATGTTGAAAGTGGAATAATAGCACTATAACAGTGTAATGTGGAAATGGCCATATGTGTAGAGTTTGAATGTAGGGGCAAGCAGTTCAGTCTTATTCCCTACCTTTCCCCACATGTTTCTTCTTGTGAAAGGATCTACGAAGAGGAAGGTACGAGTCAATATATTAACAGCCTGGTCCTATTCAAAATCCATCCTGTAAATGTTGCACAAAAACAGCTTCTCCCCTCTCTTGCACATCTGTACCATATATGGCTGTAAAACAATACCATACATATGGGGGCAGGGGTGGAAGGACAAATAGCGGTAGTATTGCAACCTACGGAAGACTGCGCCTAATGTTGAAGGGCCACAGTTATTAAGTCAAAACACTTTTATTTTCATTAGAATTTGAGGACAGCAGATTTTTGTTTGCAAACGAACTGCAACTTTCTTCTTCCACATTGCTTGTTTGACACAGAAAGTCCACTGCTCTAAAGCCTTACTACAGCAAACCTTCCTTGGCTTTTATCAGTGACTTAAATGTGAATATAGATTACTTTTCCATAATATCTCATGGAAGAAGTAGTCCTCAAAGTCAGCTCAAATAACAAAGATTACTTTAAGTAATATGATATTTAATATCTTTTAAATAAAGGATATTACTTATCATCTGCTTTCTCAGATGCAAAGCACTGCCATGACAAAACGAAAATAATCCTCAATAATTACACTAATAGTATATGTTATTTTTTCACTCATTAGGATTCCAGTGCACACATTCAATTTTTTGTGTGCAATAGTTAAATGTGGGATAGAATTAACAATCATCTTCACTAACAAAATAGCATCATATCAATTCTGGAGGCCTTATTTTCTCAGGCTTATGAAGATGAGTGTCTTGTGATTCCATTACACACCCTATCATATGCCATTTTCAATGAAGAGTTCTAGCTCGAAATACTCATTTCCAACAATAGCAATTTGAAGAATTGTATTCTCTTTATTTACTGTGTAATCACCAGGATTTTTTTCAAATCCTATGTTTTTACAATCCTGGAGGGATACATTACCAGATTGTTTGCATCTATCTTTTGTATAAACATATAATTTAGCACATTCTAAGCTAAAATGTATCTGAGAATCTGTTCATTGTTGTTTCTTTGTGTTTATGTTATTCTTTAAACACAAACACACACCATGCAGTCTGACATATGTGGCTCTCAAAAAGCTGACAGGGGCTACAGGAACAATTGGAACTATGGGAACATCCCTGGTATGTTTTCTCTTGGGTCACCTCACTATCTGGTTTAAACTGTCAGTTTTCTGGGCACAAAGAGGCCCCTACACGTTCATGCCACCCACTGAACTGGATGCATTCAACACATCTTTACTATGCAAAATTAATTATGAATCTTAGACACAAATGCAGACTTGAAGCCACTGCCAAAAATGAAGGCAATCAATCATATCTTTAACAAAGGCAGTGTAGACTTAATGAGCATTCACAGAAAATGCACAACAATTATTTTTAATATAATTTTAAAGCAAGAATGTCAGAATATCAAGGTTAACTCAATTATACTTTATGCTGATATGCAGACCATGCAGTGTGAACTTACGTACCCCTTACTTCACGATATTAGGAGTAATATGTACATCTAAACATCAGCTTCAAATTTTAACAATTTATGCAGGCAACTCAGTTCAGACTTAATACCAAATCATTGTGGAAGTTCAGGCCCTGGCTTGCTTTCACACCCTTCTCCTCCTTCATGCATGAGGGGAGGAGGAAAAAACACTATGACTTCTGAGTTAATCGCAATTTCCTGTTAGGTCTCAGTTCAAGATACAATTTTCTCTTTATACCCATGGTTTGTTAACAAACCAAAATTGGAACCGGATCCTGGTTTGTACGAACTAACCACATTAATTTGAACTAATCTGTGACATCAGTAAGAAGTGAAACAGTAGCCCTGCACTGATATGTCTATCATTCTATCGCTTTTTGCTTTAACGACATCACTATCTGGAGGCCAAGTATTTTCCCACTAAAGCACTGTGTTTAAAAATACTGGCAAAACTGACTAGACCAGATTTTTCTTTTCACCAATGTATTTGTTACAGAAGTCAGAGAAAGAGACCCATGGATTAAGGAAAATCGTTGATTGTAGCCGGCACAATGTCTCAGTGGGATCGTTCCCAAAAGTCTGAGCCCCGCCTCTTCATGTTCACAGTATTTTATACATTCTCCAGTACAGTCATCACATGTTCAAGAAAGGAAACAGATGCATACAAAGGTTCCCACCACCTCTAGCGTAATCTTACAAATGTTGCAAAGTAAAGGAAGCATAAGCGTAGTGTGCCACATTCCATCCTCCCTAGCATTTTATCTTACAGAGTTCTATTGTATTCCTTTCAAACACAGAGGGACTTCAACTGCAGAGAAAATTAACTGCTTTTCCTTCACACCCAGGGTCATCTAGACTGACCCCACCACATGCTGTTTTGTGAACTTTGACTTAAATCAAATTGTCTCAAGCAGAGTTGACCAAATGAATCAATGAAACATATGTCAGTGTTGACTTATGAATTTCCCATTGACTCAATTAATTTACTATAGTTAGTACTAAAAAGTCAATTTAGGCTTTTGTTTTTTGACTATTTGCTTGCCTGACAAAAAAAGAATAAAACAAAAAGTCTATTAAAAAGCACAATTAAAAAGATAAAAGACAAGAACAAGGTACACCCCTTTTATACACCCTTTTGCCGCATGATTTAAGTAGCTAGGACCTGCCTAAACAAAAAGGTCTTTGCCTGCTGATGGAAGGATGGGGACTGGATTAAAAGGTAGATGTGGATGGGTACTATTGCATAACAAACATAATAATAACATCTGAAAGAGTTTTTCATTGTATAAGACCTTGGCAACCTCAATGTAATCTTACAACAACAATCTATACCACAACACATACCTTCTATAAAGAGAGAAGGGAGATAAAGATGAAAAATGCTACTAGTATTTTGGCTGTGAAACTCACGAGGGCCCTGTCATTTTCAAATGGATCTGTCAACAGTTTTTAAAAACTCTCTGATGTGTGGCATGGCATTATTCCAAAAGTTCTAACTGTTCCTCCCTTTTCCTTACACCACTCATCCCAAGTGGTTAGTGATTGGTGGATGGCCAGCTCTAAGTACAGATAGTGGTTGGATTGTGCCTAGCACTGATTGTAGTTACTGTTCATGAGAACAGTTCTGTTAAAAATGACATCATGCTCCCATCCACATTTATTTAGAAATGCAGCCCATGTCCTCCTCATATTAAGGAAAAATAGAATAAGGAAAATATCCTTGCAGCCTTAGAAAAATGAAGTTTATTGCAGTTTCAAATACACATCCCAGGTAGACTAGGATGACCCCATCCTTATTCCTATTCCACCAATCCTATTCCATCAGGCCTTTTAAATGGTACGCTGTTTTGATTATTTTTTAATATTAATATTTTTAGTATAGTAATGCATACATCACACAGAGAGATGTTTTTGTATGTTTTATACTGGGTTTAATAATTTGTAAGCCATCTTGAGTCCCATTATTGGGCAAAAAGGTGGATATAAATAAAATAATAACAACAATTCAACTACATGTATGACACATTTTATCTTAAATGTTTCATTAAGGCCACTGCTCTCAAATATAAATCCTCTAATGCTGCAAATCCTATTTGGTCCCTTCCTCTGGGCCCTAAATAACCTCCGCAGTCTGTGAAAGAGTCATAGTCCAGGAGCATAGCATGCGCTATAAACAGTGTTCCAAGTGTGGCACTACGATCTTGGAGACCAGGCTTTGATTTCCTACTTGGCCATGAAAACCCACTGGGTGACCTTGGGCACATCATACACTCTTGGCTCCAGAAAAACCTCATAATAGGTTTGCCTTAGGGTTGCCAAAAATCAAAAATACTGTGAAAGCACACAACAACAACATTATGATACTGACAGGATTATTTTCTTTTCCTAACAACACCCAAGATGAAATTTGCTTTTTTTACAGCACATGGAATCAGCATTTCAATCAATCAGACACAAACCCTAAGATACTATGTCCAGTGAGTCATAGGCCCTTTCCGCACGAGGCGAGGGAATCGCTCCGTGCCATTACCTACCGCTTCTTCTGGGGTCCGAAGCAACGCGGACTGTCCCTGAAGCCCTTCCGCAGGGCTCCTCTTTGGTCCAGGGCGAATCGGAGCAGTGCGAGGTCTGTAGATCCACACTGCTCTGGCTTCCAAAATGGTGGCTTCCAGCTTCCAAAATGGTGGTTCCAGCTTCCAAAATGGCAGCTTCCGGTTGGTCGTGGGTCCCGACCAACTGCTGAAGCTCGCCATGCCTAAAGCCCACTCTCCGCAGATCGCAGACTCGCACTGGTGTGAGCCTGCAAATCTGCACAAGGGAGCAGGAACGCAATGGCGTGTTCCAGGAAAATAAAGACCTGTTTTTTTGCGGTCTTTAGAAAACACTCTGGAGGACACTTGGGGTCGTTTTGGAGCGGACTGAGGTGCGGATCTCCGGTAAGTAGTCCGCTCCTAGTCCACTCCAAGGTGCAGACAACCTCCGTGAGAGGACACACTGCCCTGTTCTAATTGCCTGGTGCGGAAAGGGCCATAGTCAACTCAGTCTCCTTCAGCATATATGTGAAGTAATGATCTCTCCTCTTTATATTACTTTACACTTGTTTATTTTTAACTGCTTTTGCCAGTTCAATGTCCATTCCTCTAGCTCAAAGAAATTATTTTCAATCTCTTTGCTATTCTTTTTTCTTTTAACCATCTTAAATAATTTGGCACCATTTGCAAACTTGGCTATTATCACTGCTCATGCTGACTCCAGATCATTTCTGAATGAGTAAAAAAACCGACATCTTACAGTTTATACTCCAACAATAAAACCCCTCAGGGTATTTCTATTTTCTGTTTCCTTTTCTGTAACCAGTTCTTGATTCACAAGAGGTCTCCTTTCATCCCATGACTGTTACGTTTGCTCAGAAGAGTTTGATGAGGGACTCCACAAAAAGCTAGTTGAAGATTCAAGTAAACAGTTCATGCCAGATTACACACTGATTACTTGATAACATTCTCAAAAGACCCTGAATATTGAAATGAAGCAGGACTTATCTTTGCAGAAGCTATGTTAACTCTCCTTCAGCACGATTTACTTCCACCTTCTATACTGCTTCCCAAACACTTGCCCTAAAGAGTTGTTCAACTAGTCTGTGTGACTATGTCTCATATGAATCATAAATTGATTTCAATATAAATTTCAAATGCAGAAATTATTTAGCAAAGCCCAACCAGATATTTTATTCATGACATATAACTGCTAAAATATGATAATTTAATCTAAATGGATTTTAGCATTTTTACTTCTCCAGCTAACAAAGAACAGATTAGCATGAAATTTGCATGCTTTGATAATGGAATCTGCCTATGAACCCTGTCTGATTATTATGCTCTTTCTCAGAGGCCCTACTTTGGATCCTTACACCTGCCGAAGTGAGACAGGTGGTGACTCTTCATAGGATGTTTCCAGTGAAATTCTCCAGACCAAATAGGAGGAATGTCCACTGTGGTTCCTTCCTTTTCTAGCAACAACTACCCTGGCAGCTAAGTTAATGCAGCCTGGGCTCCTGTTGGATGGTCTAAGGCTCTTCAATCCACCCAGTAATCATGCAGCCCATGTGGTTGGAATCATGTAACCTCCAGACCACCCTAATCTTCTCTATACTACCATTTTTTTGAATGTTGAATATTTTTGCTTCAACAAAGCAAAGCAAAACAAAACGAAACAAAAACCAGCAACATTTTCCCCAGCCAACAATAGATTCTCAAGGGTTATTTTGAGCTGCAAACACCATACTATAAACACTGCCCCTCCAATGAGAGAAAAAAAAGTATGAGAAAGTGACTGGAAGTGACTTCTGGTCACCAGAACTGTCACTTCTGCTTGCTGCCAGCCCCACCTGTGTGGCTTGATGAGGGTCAGGAGCTGTTGATAATGGCCCTCCAATCACCAGCATGTGCCCACTCCTAAACTAGCAGGGCGATAAGAATGGCACTACTTAAGGGGTTACAACAATGCCAGTGATAAAAAACATACAATTTGAAGGGCATGAATTTTGATAGTGGTGATGGTATTGATAAGCTAGATGGTGTCGTGGTTTGGATCTTTGACTGCGACTCCAGGAGAACATGATCTGAATGCCTGCTTGGGCATGGAGACCCATCTAGAAATCACACTCTCTCAGCCTCAAGGCAAAGGCAAATCCCCTTTAAACAAAGCTTGCCAAGAAAACCCCATGATAGGTTTGTCTTACGGTCACCATAAATTGGAGATGAACTGAAGATACATAACATCATCAATGGCAACAAGACAGTAATGGTGTCCACAGTTGCTTATAGTTTTACAAGGTGGCAGGCGTTAATAAATTCACTTAATTTTAAGAAAGACAAACATACCACTCCAAGCACTGGGTTAGGTGAGATCAGCATTCTAGCCATCTTTTGAAAATGAAGGCAAGAGGAAGTGGGAAGGGAATGTAATCATGTAGTGTAGTTCAAATGGCAGGCAGGATGTCAAGCTTAGTCAATCCACTGTTTTGAATAGGAGCTTGTCTTTTTTTTTTTTAGTTCAAGAAAAGAAAAGAAATGAAAAGAAAAGAAAAAGCGCTCTCATCAAATTTTAACCCCCTACCCCCGCAAACAGCCCAAAGGATTAATAAAAGTAGTAGTATAAAAATCACAGAGAAGTTCATGAAAATCCTCTACTATACTACCATAGCTATATAAAACCATGAAGACGCTAAGGAAAATCATCAGGGAAATGTTTCTCTCATCCTTCTCCACATGGGCTACTGAAACAATTTTCTGCTTCTAGGGCAACCTCTAAAAGAGGCAACTGTGGTGGAAAAGAAAACCACCTTATTGCAGTCAATCTGATTTTGTGTTCCAGCTGTCTCCAACACAATTTTCATGGTCCCCATGGCATGCTAATTGACTGTTGCAAATCCTAGACAATCCTATACAATATTTGAATAGAAGAGGACTTATTTTTGAGCAGATATAAACAAGACTGTACTATTAGGCATGTATCCCAAGCTGGGTGTAGGAGGAGACTGGAGCAAAACTTGTAGTTATCTCTATCTACTCTATTCCCTCTCCTATTTGTTTGCTCGCAGTGCCTAGTTAGTGAACTACAAATATTGATTCTGATAACTGAGTACATCTTAACACTTCCCAAGAATGTAAAGACCAACATTTACCTGAGGATAAAGAAAAGCAAAGAAACATGTACCTTCTTTTGTCACTAACCAAATCCATTAATATTGGATAAATGAAATTGTAGTAGATATATATTTCTTGGCAGATTCAATCTTTTAAGCTAACAAGATGAAAGAAATAATCTTGGAAGCACTCATAGAATATGAGATACTGGAATGGATGTTAAGCCTTGAGTCAATAATGGCTAAACCCAGCAAGAGATTTTAACCTAGACTACAAATCTAGCTATAAGCAAGATAAATGTGTGCTAAATGAAGATAACAGCAATGCAAGGAGTTAGAAAATTTTTTATTCATATGAAAAAACATGCTTTGTGCACTGATTACTGCAACAAGCATAGGTGCCTAGTTATAGGAAGTTGCTGCCTTATCAGACTGGAATGTAAACATTCATTTCCTGATGTTTCAAAAAGTGAGATCTTTTCCCCATTAATTTCAGTAAGTGAAAAGAGTGGAAAGCATTCCACCATACAGCTTTCAGTGCTGTAACTTTGAACTCCTTTTGGTCTTGTGGGCCTCTTCCTCTGGTGTCAAGCAAGTATACATATTTCATAATAAAAGTTATTTCTTGATAGCAATAAAGTCCACTGCTCCTGCTGAGCTGGTAATAAAACAAGGGATTTGAAAAGTTTTGTTTTATGTGTATTTCTCTTTTTAATATGGAGTCTTGTGAAATACAAGTTCCAGAAATCAATGGAACTTAACAGCAGATAACTAAGGATGCAAACAACATCCCAATGGCTGCCCTGAAAGAAGATAAGTCTTTATAGTCAAACAGAAGGCTTGCAATGTCACAGTCCTTCTGTGAGCATTCAGTCTGAATGTTCAAAACAAGCTTGGAGGATGACTGCAAAGCAACCACCAGTGCTACTGTTGCTCATGGATATCAGTAGATGAACCTGTTAAGATCAAGTTCATTGAGATTCTCCAGCTCCCACCTCAAAGTTGGTTTTTACTCAGTTCCATATCAGATTGTTTGCTTCCCATGCTACATGTAAATCCATATATATATGTGTACATTTCAATGTGTCCACATTTTTTTCTATTGTATGAAATTTTATGCACATTTTCCATCAACAAAAGTGTATCCACATTTTTAAAATGTTTACTGGCACATCTTCCTGTATTTTTTTAAAAAAGTATGTATTTTTGGATGCTTTCTTGGTAATGCAAATTGTATGTGTTAAGCTTCAAACTGTATGGATTTCCAACCAGAAAACATATAGATTGAGTCTGTATCAACTTCCTGTTCTGGGAGTACAAACCAGGTAAGCTCATATCCATTTTTTAACTCAATGTATTTCTCACCCATCTCTTCCTCTGAGGGCCTCCTCTTTGGTGGAAATGATACACACAGCAACAGTTTTCCATCAGGGATTCTTGGACTGGTAGTCTCAGTCCTTTCTGTAGGAGGAAAAGATGCTGTGCTAGGGCCTGGAGACCACTCAGCATTTGCTTCCTTCCCATGCTTAATGTACTGCACCTCAAAGAAAGAGAAAGCAGAGGCAGCAGAGCTGGTGGCTCTGACGTAAGTGGGATGATGACTACCCTCTGGGGCCATTTCCGCACTAGGCTGTTATAGTGCTATTATTCCACTTTCAACATCCTATGGAATCTTGGCCTCAAAGGGCCCTCCCTAAACTGCAAACCCCAGGATTCCATAGGATGTTGAAAGTGATAGCACTGTAACAGTCTAGTGCAGAAATGGCCTAAGTTTTAGTCCTGATTTTAAAGGAGCTAGCTAATGTGCTGAACCCTATTCTCAAAATGGGATCAGAACCTAGGTTACTCCTTTGAAGTCTGAAATAAAATTAGAAGTGAGTTCACCACTCCACTGACACTGAAACCACCAGCTGCCACTGCTCATAAGACTGAGGCAAGCAGAGCTGCTCAGCCCCTCTACTCTCTTTATGTGCAGTTGAGTAGGTGTAGTTGTTTTTTCAATATGCTCTTATTTGAAAGCTCAGCACAATAAGCTTTCCTTTTAACACTGAAACATGGAAAGCAAGGTCTACTGGTTTCAACTGATTTCATTCTGAAGTAAATAGGGTTATGAATGCAGCACTATCTTTGGTTCACCAAAAGGCTAAACATTTTCAGTGCATGTATACTGGTAATACAGAGGCACATACAAGGATCTCTGCTATGTAAAATAACTTTAGATTGAAATATATATCTGATAAATAAGGAGAATGTGGTCAAGCTATCTCTGTAACTTCATACTAATTTGAGAGTGAGTACTAACAAATAGAACAGCCTCTTATAGAATAGGGATGTGAATCTTGGCTAGCACAAAAACATTGTTATTTTTTCCCAATGGAACATATTCAGCAATGTTGTATTTTGCTCAACTATATTTTTTAACAAATGAAATTTTTGTAGAGAACATCTACAATGTGAAAAATCACCAAAATGCATTAAAAAGGTCGCACAATAGATCAAGTACATTGAAGCCCTCTTTCCTGTCAAGGATGAAAAAATATGCAAATATTCTTCACATAACTACTATATACAATTGGGCAGAAAGCCACAATCAAGGGTTAGAATTCAGAAAAGCAGTGGACAGTAACAGTAGCTCTTTGTGTGCTCTTAGTAATTCAATATTCTCTGAATGAATTTGCACATTGGATAGGCAGCAAGAGAATCCTTTACTCCAAGCTTTTTGCTGGCAACAGTTTTGCCCTTCCTTTCTGAGTGGCTGGGAGGACAACACAGGGTGGTTCTTGTGGGGTGTTGCTTCCAGCAGGCTCCAGTCTGAATCACCTCTTTAAGGCATAGTGGATTGGAAGTCAGCTTCTTTGCTCTTCTGCTGCTGCCTCCCTCCCTCTACTATGAACTGTGGTCACTCATCTTCAAGGGCCGAGCATAATTTTTTTTAAAAAACTATACCCTAATTGGCCTTGGACACAGGTTTTTCCCCTACTTCATGCATTTTGTCATAACTGGTAGAGTGTAGCATTTGCTTTAATGGCTATAGTTGAAGTACTCCCAGAGGCACTAGAAGGTGAAAGAATATCACATAGTGCCTATTATTATGAACTGTCAAGAGCGGTGAAGTGGGAAGTTCCCACCTCCAAACTTGAACCGTCTTCAAGAGTGCTAACCAGCAGTGCATAAGAGAATAGTCTTGGCTCTCAACCCCTTTTGAGGGAGACATGGAATTGATGAGGAGAGATTTCCTCTCCTGTTCAGATCTAATGGGTTACCCTTAGGAGGTTTGGCATAACTAGGCATCCCATAATACAGTGCTCACATTCTCATGTGCTGTTGTGTTGCAGATTCCTGTTGTTGATTGAAGTTGCAATCAGTTCTAACCAAAATTTATTGTCCTGTGTCATCTTTCTTGGGCCCTTTCCAGACGTGGGGGGGGGGGATGACGGAACACGTTACTCACCGGATTTTAACTTCATCTGGGCGAGTCCGTCGTGACAAGGAGGAGTGCGAGCTCGTCGCTCCGCACTCCTCCAGCGTCCTAAATGGCGGCTTCCGGTTGGTGGAGGCTCTCCACCAACCAGAGAAGCTCGCCAGCCGGAAGCTCGCCCCCAGCAGATCTGCAGGCAAGCACTTGTGCGCGCCTGCAAATCTGCTCCAGAGCCGGGCGATGGAGAGGCACAGGGTTGCGCGCTCTGTGCTTTTTAAAAACCTCTAAAAAGAGGTTTTTAAAAAACACGGCACGTGACCAGTTCCGGTCACTCCGGAGTGGACTGAGGTATAGAACTACAAAAAGTAGTCCGCCCCAGTCCACTCTACGGTGCAGAAGACCTCTGCTGGAGGTTGCTCTGCACCGTTTTAATAGCCCGGTGCGGAAAAGGCCTTGGTGACATCAAACTAAGCAAGAGCAAATTATCAAATCTTAACAAATGAGATGAACCAATTGCACAAATACTGGTCACTTGTGTTCAGGTCCTGGCTGTTTCATGCCTTCTCATGTTAAAATTTTGCTATTGTGATTTAGTTCTATGATTAACAGGGTTGTGTGTGCCGATACATTTTCCTACTGGGTTGATATCTCAGATACTAATTGTATAAGTGGATTCTATGATCATGCATGTTAATAACAAAATTAGAAGTGAAAGCTTACATAAAAACATCCTAGCAGGTAAAAACTTCCTTCCTTCTTTACACGTTGTCATTGCCACAGTTCTGTCCCTCTTCCTTTTCTTCTTGCAGTGTGGCAAAGCCAATATTTCTTGTTCTTAAACTACATAAGGCTAAACATTAAAAGGCAGAAGATATTTGTGGCTAATGAAAGCTGGGGGGAAGTAACAAATAAAATCCTTTCAGTGTTACTAGATGATCCTAAAATTATTTCTTCTGATTTTCGGTATGAAGGAAAAATGGCTGTGTTTCACTTTTTCTGATCATGGGAGTCTGTTCCTATAGCTTCAGTATACTGGACCGCTATATACCATCAGGAACAGTGGTCTCTCACTGTACTGAGGGGAAATAACTTGACTTTCTGAGGTCAGTTGTGCATGCATTTTCTTGAACCTATTTTGATTTTCCAGCAGCTAGCAATAACTAGTATTACATTTCAGATCAAATTAAAAATGTTTGAGATCTATGCTCCCAAATAAATCCCATAGTATTATACGATTTAATTTGTGATTGCAAGAGTGACTTAACAAACCATATGAAATTTCCTGTCAGGAAAACAATGCCCCTTTTATAGTTCTAACATATGAATTTTTAGATTATTGTTATATAGGAAGTGTATGGAGAAGATGCATGTGGCCCTCAAAGCCATGTTTGGCATTGCCCTCCCAATTTTTGAAAAATTTTAACTGAAAATGCCCACCATTATGCTATGTTTTAGTCATGTTTCTGTCTTCCCTGGGCTTTTAAAGCCCCAGGAGAGGTCTTTTTAAAACCAGGAAATAAGCAGGGAGAAGATGTAGTGGGCTCCCTCCATTATTTACTATGGTGGTATATTTATTTTATACCGTCCAACATTTCATAGTTGAAAACCAGGACACAAGTATCCAAAAGCGTGGTCAACATCAGGCCACATCAGATTGGGGTCAAAACAGCAAAAATTATTAATGAGGAAGAATACTAAAGTTAGGAGATGCCACCTAAGTTTCCCTTTACTTGGGTCTAAAGGCAACAGATGCTGTTTGATCTTGGAAGCTAAGCAGGGTCACCTCTGGTTAGTACTTGGATGGGAACCCATCCAAAAACAACAGGTGTTGTAGGCTATATTTCAAAGGAAGGAACTGGCAAAACCACCTCTGAATATTCCTTGCCTAAGAAAATCCTATGAAATTCATAGGGTCACTATAAGTTGACAAATGACTTTAAGGCACATATACACACAAAGAATACAAGACTTCATCCCTTCCTCTCCTCTCCCTTCACTGAGTTAAATGAGTACAAATACGTCTGCACTTTGAACTCAGTTTGCAGCAATCGAAGCAAGCCAAAGACAAACGGGGCAAGTGAGGGGAGGAAATAGAAACTAAGACATTTCAAAAGCACCTGAAAAATTGAGAAAATAGAAGATCAATCAGGATTATTCCTGCCAAACTGAGTTATTTGGAGATTACACAGATAGCTGAAACAATTTATTGCTGGCATTATTAGCCAAATCAACATAATAAGATGAATTATCTTAAAGTATGTTTAAGTGGCAGAGTCCTGGCACAGCGAGATGAACTAGTAGATTCTGATGAACCTGTAGAACCTTCAGGGGCCCTAAAATTCTTAGGATAGAGGAAGGTAACCCCTACTACAGCTGTGGATCTTAGGAATTTACAGCACATGAAACCCAACCAAAGGCAGCTTCCCTAAAAGGTGCCCTGCCAACTGGCTCTAACACTGCCTACTTGTTAGAATGTCCATCTTTGAGCAACAGTGACAAGGACATTTCTTGGTCAAGCTTCAGGTATGAAAACAAAATGCAGAACTAGTACGAGGGTCTCTCATCCAGCACACCTACTCAAGAGTTGGAGGCAAGTCCCATTCATGGTCCAGATCTGGGCGCCAAACAACTTCAGAAAAGCCTCCATGAGGCCTTCCAAAAGAACCATCAACCCTCAATTTCTCAAAGATGATATAATAGCTCCAAGAGACAGCTTCAGCTCTATTTGACTAGGAAAGTAGCCAGGGAGTGGTGGACATCTCCTAGGAAATAACAATAGAAGCAACTGTTCAGAATAGACTATTATGACTGGCACTGGAGGTATGGTGTGGACATCTCACAGGATAAAGGATCTCATAAGAACCAGAGGCAATGTAAAATATTGTGTGTAAAAAAATATGAAAATAAGATTTAATGATAGTATAGGACAAAAAGATCATGTGGAATAAAGCCAACAAAGGCTGTGAGGCAGAAGAGATACAGATGGTAGAGAAAAACCTCTAAACCCTCTGATGAAGACACTGTACCTACTCGATGTTGGACCAGATAGAGAATTGCAATAAAAGCTCTTCAGCATCTGAGGCCTTTCAAGATTATGGCATGAACAGACGACAAAACATCTAGTAGTTACGTTGACCTTTAGGAGTATGTCACTTTCAGAATCCAATAGAAATGGGTTTCCTAGCTTTGGGGTGGATGCCATTTCCTCAGCTTTTACATTATTCTATTTTTGCTCTGTCAAAAACACAGTTTTAACCAGAAGCAGAGTAGCAGCAGCTTTCACTCAAGTCAGAAAAGGACTAAACTAGTAAAGCAACCACGACTTCCATTTATTTTTAAACATTCTAATACACTTTGAGCCAGTTACACTTAAGACTATGTATAAATTCTGACCACAGTTCTCACTGGCATGCATGTTGTGGACGACCCATAAGGTGGCATGATATTTAAGCGGCCCATTCACAATACATAATTTTAACGCTGTGATTCTCCTTTAATTGCCATGGTTGTATCTTATGGAATTCTAGGGACTGTAGTTTGGTGAGGCATTAGAGCTCTCTGGATGAATTTCTAAATATACCTTCCTAACCTGCAAATCTTAGCATTCCACAGGATGCAGCCATGTCAGTTAAAGGTAACCATGGTGCTATAATTGTGCAGTGAGAAAGGGCCCACAGTATAGCAGTGATACTTTGAAGAATGCTGAATGAACAGTAATCCTTATGTTACTAACAAATGTTCTGCAGTGTGTTCCAGAAACTCCTTGCTTCAGGTCCCACAAACTGAAATGAATTTAAATTTAACTCTAACTATTAATCACTGAACCTATTTTAAAATAAAGCAAATAAGATTTTATTTTTTTTCATCAATTAAAAAATCTTTTAGAGTATATTTCAGAATGATTCATCCTATCAAATGTATTATTTTTTCCTTTTTGCCATTAGAGTGCCTAAATTAAAGTATTGTCTCAACACAAGTCAAAACTAGAAGCATTTTTCTTGTAGTTTACATCTCACTGTTTCCTCTAATAAATGAAACAGAGGCATTCTTTAACTGTCCTCTGTGGCGCTATGTAAAAACACTAGTTTTCTTGTACCAGATTAAATAATGTTTTTTTTCCCCTTTATCGAGTAAAATTAGAGAATAAGGTTCTACATTAAGTACAAGAAATAATCATAGATAAATACTTCCTACTATTGAATTAATAAGCAGTAGCTCAGACTAGAAGCAGTGTTGCAAGGATGTTATTGGCCAGGATTATGAAACTTGTCAAAATAGGATTGCAGCGTCACAACTGAGACATGGGAGACATACCTTTAATTTCCCCACTATGGCAGTTGAGAAGGCAGTCTTAAATTTCTCTTGAGTAGAGCTGCAAAAAATACCAGACCACACTACCCAGAATTGAGATTCTATGAGTCATAGGCCATTTCCATCCTACATTGTTACAGTGCTGTTACTCCAATTTCAGCATCCTATGGAATTCTGGGGTTCATAGTTTACTGAGGCCAAAGAGCTCTCTGCCTGAAAATTCTAAATGCCTCTCCCTAAACTGCAAAACCCAGGATTCCATAGGATGTTGAAAGCAGAATAATAGCACTATTACAGTGTAGTGTGGAAATGGCCATCGTCCAAAAATTAAGCTTTCTAACTCTGTTCTTGCTTTTTTTCCCCTGCTCCTGTCATTTGCACTTTCTCTTATTTGCTTTAGTGAGAGGAAAATACCTGTGCCTCACAGCAGGTGTGCAAGGAGAACAGACAGATGGATGAGGAAAATGGACAGAAAGAGAACCAGCTTACATCACTCTGATTGCACTGGGAGATAGAAAGGTATGCATGTGTTGTCAAAGCTGCACAATGGCAACCTTACTGTGTCAACCCTGCTGACTGCTACACGAAGCTGCTGCTTCATATAAGCTCTATGAATGAACCCAGTCTTTCTACCTCCAACAAAAAGTCCTCCATAAATATAGCACAACATGGTGTCACGACAACAACTCAGCAACTCATCAGGAGTGTCAGTTATTTTCTGCACGCTTATTTTAGAACTCTACAAAGATAACAAAAACAGGATTATTTTACAACAAAGGCAGAATGTTTGGCCAGCATGTTTACATACGTGTCCCAAGATGGTAAGAGCTGTCCGGCAGTGGAATATGCTGCCTTGGAGTGTGGTGGAATCTCCTTCTTTGGAGGTTTTTAAGCAGAGGCTGGACGGCCATCTGTCAGGAGTGCTTTGAGATGGGTTGGACTGGATGGCCCCTGTGGTCTCTTCCAACCTGTGATTCTATGGTTTAGTTAGTATGCCACTTCCTTTTTGAAGAATGAGGAAAAGAAAATTCAAGAAGACTTGTTTCAGTTCTGATACACAAGTTAATTTTTGTGCCCTAGCAAGTTGGACTAAAGAGAGCCAGCATGGTTTAGTGATTTGAGTGTTGCACTATGACTCCGGAGACCAGGATTTGAATTCAACATTTGATCATGAAAACCTCACGGCTGAACTTGGACAGGACACACTTTCTCAACCTCAGAAGGAGGCAAATGCAACTCCCTTGAAGAAACCTTGCCAAGAAAACCCTATAATAAGTTTGCCTTAGGATTATCATAAGTCAGAAATGACTTCAAGGTACACAACAACAACCGTAGCAATTTGGACTAAAGATATTTGTATCACCTATATTTATACCTCCATCTATCTATGTCTAATTTTTAGAAGAATTACAACTAACCTGTACCATAACATGCAACTCCCATCTTTAATTCAGCAACTTACCAAATTCCTGCAGAAGCAAAATTAGAAATAATTTTTTTTAAAAAAATAAAATGCTATTGCAATATCTTTAATGTTATATATTTTTGCACGCAGTGAAAAAACTACATTACAAGTCATTTTAGAAATGAAAAATTCTGCAGATGTTAAGTGCTTTCCCCGATTACAGTTGGCACAAATTACATATTTGTTTTAGTTTTTCTGATTTGTTTCTATCCTTCAAGCAACCCTCAATATTTAATTTACCTGCTCTTAATTAAAAGTGGATGTTCTTCCCATTATTTCACATTCTTTAGTGGCTGAAAAACAACTGTATGATACTCCGCAATTTGAAATATATAGATGCTAAAATCATAAGCCAGGAGTGTAGATACTGCATAAATTTCTGGGGTTTCCACCCAGTTCCAATCATCATATACTTGCTACATCTTCTTACATCTACATTGTAAGAAATATTTCTAACACTTAAGAAAATACCTTGCTGGATTGAATCTAGTTATACCTTGAGCAGACTTGAAATTACTGGTCCACTTATCATGATGTCTTCTTTGAGTTCAGTGTCTCTGCTCTACTGTCCTTATCACACAATGTTACTTTACTGTTACAGGTAGGTTAATCCTACCTTTGCCTTAGCTTTATCACATAACATCATAGCTGTCCCAGTGTTGTGCTACTGTAGACTTACTGGGAATTCATATTTTCTTTCTACAGGAAATCATCCATTAATCATCCCCTTTCCTGCTATAGTTCAGTAACCTGTCTGAGTGCAAACATCTCATTCTGCTTCATTGTAAGAAGAACTGACTAGTGGGCACAGTGTGGGTGTGGTTTGGTTTTCTCTGTTTTGGGGATTCCCAAGGAAATCTCTGGCAGGGAAGCCTCACACTACTTCTGGTGCTTGGGTAGGGACAACAAGACTTCCCAAGAGAGCAGCTGCGCTTCCTGATCTGTTTTCTATATGCTTCACTCTTGAAACCATTGTTATATTTTTTTTTGTACTTTTTTAGAAATAAAAACGGTTTGCTGTTATAGTGCAACAATGGTGTGATCTTGAGCTGTTAACCTTTGGAAGTCACTGTTCAGATGCTTTCAGAAGTTTTCCAAAGACCTCTCTTCTGCCTTCCTATGGTATGTACCACAGTTTTACTTTAAAAACAAATAATATTATTTTTATTTTTTAAAAGGAAGTAGAGTAATAGTGCTGTGACATCACACCATAACTGCCATATTATTGATTAATTAAAAAAATATTAAAATGAAACCAGTCAAATGATGTAGGAGGCAGGGCAAACAGGGTGATGTGAATGGTATTGCTGATATTGAGGAAGTTACAATGTTGGGGAAAAAAACTCAGTGGAAATTACACTAGTGAAGCACGGATTGGTGAGTATGCAATACACAGTTGGCAGCATTCAGCTATCTTCACAAATAAGAATGAAGGAGTTTTCTACTGGGGCAACTCAAAACAAATGACCAGTGTGATAACTACTTAAGAACAGCTAAGTCTGGGAAGAACCATCTTCAAAACACGTCTTTTTTCCTTTGCTAATGTATACCTTGTGAGTTTTTGCCTTTCACAATATCCCAATCCTTTTTGTATATCTAAGGAATCTTCTGTTGCCTGCAGAATTTAGGATATATTGTTCTTACTACTGCTGCCATAGAAAAATGAATGTTCAAGCTTTAGGTTTCTTTTTCCCCCCATTTATTTAAAAACCCCACATTTCTGACTAAGGTATCATAGTAGCCACCCACCCACATGGTCTTTTTTGTCTATTTGTTTGCTTTGGAAAAATGTGGAGAGAAAATTGTAATACAATAAAACCATACAACTAGGATGTATCCTGAGAATAAGATTGTTTGTAGTCTGCTCATGAAGACAGAATAATTTCCAGGAATGCAGTGTCACAGAGCTTGGAATGTTGCCACTGACAATAATAATCATATAAGCAACACGTCTGTGAAAGATGCATCCTTGTTTTTACACTGCTGGTGAGACAGCGACGTTGTTTCAGTGCTATCTTGTCTTACTGTTCTTAACAGTTACATCAGCAAAGCTGTGAGTGATGGCATCAGCACTGCCATTAAATAATTCATTTTCCTGCTCCACATTCATCCCATGAACACTCGCTAAGGACAGAATGATATGACTGAAAACGCTGTATGCATTCAGATTCAGCAGGTCTCCAAAATGTTATATGCTTAAGTCATAGTGATTCAGTACCTGAACATACACAGAAAGCTTGCACAGATATGTTTTTAATTGGTGCTTAAATGACAAAAAGTGTGGATAGCAACTGTATCTCTGGTGGAAGAGAGTCCCAAAACTGGAATGCTACCACCAAGCTCTATGGGCCACACTAAACTGAAGCAACACAGGCTGAGCATTCCAGCACAGCTAATGAGTAGTCTGGTAGTTATGATTGTCCAATTGTTTGACCAGTGCTTTGTGCCAACGTGTTCTTTAAGCCATCCATTTCCACCTTGATGCCATCCAGGTGAGCTAGACTACACATTTGGAGAGAACCCAGACTGGAGAAGGCTGTTCTGGGCAATCTTATTGCTCTGGAAGTGTTTTCAGTGCGCCTCATCTCCAAGATGATGCTTTACTTGGGGAGCACATTTGAGTAACCTGATCCTGGTCTAGCACCAAGTAATAAATAAGGGCTGGTTTTTTTTCTGATTTCTTTTGTTTGCAATCATAGAGTTAGGATTTTTTTTTTTAAAGTCAAATCCAAGTTTGGGTTACCACAGTTTTATTTCTCTCTGCATATATGCACACATGTAAATACATGCATGCACAGCCAGACACACAAACAGAAGGTAGGGGTGACTAGAGATAGTATTTTTCTGACTCTCATCCAGAAAGACTAATCTTACCCTAATAAATACTGTACAATAACCAACTTTGGTTATGCTAATATCCCATTTTATTTAACATCTTACAATGGTTACTATGGCTCTTGTTTATATGCTCATTTGGTAATGCTAGAAATAGATGAAGAATTATGGGGAAGAACCACTATAAAGTGGGGGTAGAGATTGCTGGAGCAAATTGAACAGCTTAAAAGGAAATACAAACAGATTATTTGCTTGCAGGCTATTAATTTACATAATATTTTAACATCTACAGACTACTGTGCAACTACTGGTGATGTTACTGAATATGGAAGGAGAAGAAAAATATTATCTTCAAATAAGATCTGCTTAGATTAAGTACACTAAGTACATTATGTAAACCCATGAAGGTTAAATTACTTTCATAAGTTATAAATAGGCAGCAGAAAAAACTTGTAAAGACCACAAAACATAGTTTGTTCGTCATGCAAAAATTAACAAATTCAAACATTCACGTCATTAAAAATTTGCTCTTAGGATTGTGAAAGCCCCTCAGACACATCAAAAGTAATTACTCTGTTTTTTTAAAAGTGTTACAATCAAATATCTAAAAGCTTCAACGGTTTTTTGGACTGTTCAATATGAAAAGCCCAAATGACTTTCTGCTACAATCCTCCCCCATCCCTGCTAATGCCTGACCACTTTTTTCAGATCTCCTCTTTGGTGGTGAACAGATGACTGAGGGATCATTTCCAGACAGGTGATGCCCTACTGTTTCCTAACTAAGCCCTCTGACAGAAGGGTTACCATATTCCACTTTTGCAAATTACTCTGATTTGCATTCTAATTATACAAATGCAGCACATTAATTGTTGCACTTTTAATTTTGCTATGTTTCTATCTTTGTACCATATTTTTAGCCATTACAAATACTGTGAGAGAACCAGTAAACAGGTATGTTTAAAGTGCTGGGCTTGGAATAGAGAGACTCAAGTTCAGATCTCTACCTGGTAATGAAATTTACCATGTGGCCTTGGACTACCACTGCCTCTCAGCAAACCTCACCTAAGGCCCCTTTCTTCCTGCACTCTGCTGTTTGTGCCACTCAGTCTTCCTTCTCTCTTTCTTACAATGCATGACTCCCTTGCTTCCTGCACTCCACCATTCACACCACTTATTTTCTCCTCCCACCTATTCCCTCCCTTGCCTTCCTTTGTGCCTTTGCAACACATCCCTTCCTTGCTCTTGCACTCTGCAACTCTCCCTTGCCTTGCCATGGCCCCTTGTAATGGTACCCTCTTGCACTCCACTGTCTGGCCTGCTAAGTCTCCCTTCTCTCCTATTCTCTCTCCCTCACCTCACACTGTGCTTCACAATGCGTCCCTTCCTAGCTTCTAGCACTCTGCTGCTCATACCACTCACTCCTCCTTCTCCCTTCCTTACCTCATATGGCACTCTTGCAATGTGCCCCTCCCTTGCCTCTGGCATGCCACAATCCACTTTACCTTCCTTCTACTCATTCCCTCGCATCACCTTGTACTCTCAAAATGCATCCTTCCCCTGCTTTTTGCACTCCACCATTCACTCCCTTCTCTCCTACTCTCTCTCTCACCTCACTTTGTGCCTTTGCAATGCACTTTTCCCTTGCTTCTTGCACTCCACCACTTGGTCTCCCTTCTCTCCTACTCCTTTCCTTATCTCAATTAACACCCTCACAATGTACATAAATGCAGTGAAATGGTCAGATTCAAGCATTTCATTCATTTCATAAGGCTGTAATAACTGAAATGTATCCTAAGGCCATTTCCGCACTATACGCCATTAGCATCTTGTACCATTACAATCCCGGTATTGCCGTTTGTGCAATGCTGTCAGGTTAGGAACACTCTTTTCTGCATCCTTCCGTCTTCAGCTGATGAGTAGCAGTATTGCCACTGGTGTTCCTTCCCCACTACAGGGTCCTTGGTCACTCCATTGTCCCGCCTTCACCCTGCCCCACCACCCTTGATTGGGTGTTTTTTTGGGGGGGTGTTTTGGGGGACGGCAGTACTAACACAGCAACGTTGTAACAGCATGACATGCCAGTACACTATTGCACTTTTGAGTTATACTGCTTGAAAATGTATTTTAAAAAATAAAGTTTTAACTCAAAGGAGAAATTTCAAATAAAGGAGAGGTGATAGATTTTGAACCTACCACACCATGGGAGTAGCTGAGAGAGGGACAAGCTGAGCACATCCACGCCCTGCCCACTCCTGAATCCAGAGGACAGGAAGTGCTATCAAGCACTATTACAGTACCATACTGAGCCAGTTGATGGGATTGAAGTGCTAAAGGAGGCTCTTAATGGATTTTTTCTGAAAATAGAAAATGGCGGTTTGGTGACGCTTGGGGGTTGGATAGCAGCTGTATAGCGACAATGTCATGTGGCAGCACGACCCCTGAACCAGAAACAATCCACTGCTGTTATGCTATAGCAATATTGTGTGGAAATGACCAAATAAATCTGACTGTGTGATGCTCTGGACCCCTCCCAAGGTACTGCCATAACAGTGGCATAAAATAACTTTCCTCTTTAACTCATAGTACATGTGGCTACCTTTGAAGACCCCTCAGAAATTACGGTTGGCTCAAAATACTGTGGAAAGGGCATAGGTTATGGCACAGGCTAGGTGGAATACGTCTCACCAGGTTTCACTGGCTTCCTGTGCATTTCTAGGGGCACTGTCAAGTGCCTTTACTGACCTATAAAGCCCTACGGACAAATCATCCCATGCTGTAGCATCATCTGGACTGCTTCTTCAGCTTACACTATTATCAACTGAATTATGTGGCTAGGGATCAGAAATCATTGAACATCCATTACATTCTTTCACGGATGGCACTCTGTCTTTGAAATGTCTGCCCAAGTTTGGTATGACTGGCATATAATTTTATGCACCAGGTAAAAGTTTCAGGCATTAAATAAAAATGGTTTCATTTTGCCCAAATCTTTTAAGTAATTCTATTGATTCACAGACTTCTTCTGGAAATTTTACTAAGTTTTGCTCAACTGTTTTACAGCTTGTTGCTGCTTTAGTTATTTGGTTTTATAATGCTCTGTTGGTGTTTCTATATTTTATGCTCTTTTTTGTTTTGATATTTTAAAGTTTTGTTGTTTTATGACTGTAAGCTACCTCATAAAAGAGATAGGATATGAAAAAATAAACAAAACTGTTGTCTGCAGCAGAAGTGAACTCATCTTATATATTTTATAAATTTAAAAATAAATAAGGCTAACAAAAGGGGGGAAAGGATTGTGAGGAAAACAATCCCTCACACATACTTTATTATTTCAAAATTTATATTTATGTATTACTGAACCTTATACATACTAAAACTTATTTCAGTTAATGTGGTATTGGTTATGTCACTGAATATTAACACTGAACTAAGGCCATTTCTGCTCCGGGCTTCTGTAATGGTGCAGAGCGACCTCTCACGGAGGTCTTCTGCACCGTAGAGTGGACTGGCGTGGACTACTTTTTGGAGTTCCACACCAGAATCCACTCAGGAGCGGCCAGAACTAGCCGCGCTGCGTGTTTTTTAAAAACCTCTTTTTCGAGGTTCTTAAAAAGCACGGAGCGTGCAGCCCCGTGCCGCTCTGTCGCCCGGCTCCGACGCGGATTTGCAGGCATGCGCAAGTGCATGCCTGCAGATCTCCTGGGGGCGGGCTTCCGGCTGGCGAGCTTCTCCGGTTGGGGGAGAGCCTCCAGCAACCGGAAGCCGCCATTTGGGACACTGGAGGAATGCGGAGCAGCGAGCTCGCGCTGCTCCACGTGGCGACGGACTTACCCAGCTTCAGGTAAGCTCCGTTTTTGGGCGTTTTCACCCGTTCCCCCCCCCACATGCGGAAAGGGCCTAAGAAGAATTAAATTGACTATGACACTAACTATTGCAGTAACTATATTGCATTCAGTTCCTTTCTCCAAAGACTAAGGCCCTTTCCACAGGACATTGTTGTCCTGGCATGGGGATGGGAGAGAAGCGGCACTTCAACGATGCTTCTGTGTCATGTCATCGCGGTCCCATCCTTCTCCTGTTGCCAAGCTGTGTGATCGTGGATTAAATAATTGACAAGTTTTCTCCCTCAATGATCCGTGATAGTGTCACCATTCCCGCACTTACCTGGCCTGCGGAAGTGCCATGGAGGTGCTTCCTGCCCCAGCGCAGCCTGGGAAAGTGCCCAGCTGTGCTGCAGAAGGAAGAAGTGTGTCCATCATGCTTCCTTCAGCGGGGAGCCAGCCCGTGCAGAGGGGGGCATTCCTGTCGCGCTCCCTTCCCAGCAGAGCTGCTGCTGGGATTGGCACTGGAGCACGATAAGACAAGGTAGGGTGCAGAAAGGGCCTATGATATGTATTTACTGGTTTGTCACCAACTGGTTTGTTGGCAGCAAACTGCAGTGTCAATCAAAATAATTCTACAGATCTGGGAGCACTAAAAAGTTTTGGGAGGAATGCCTACTGTCCATGGGCTACACTTAGTCCATTCAAAGGAATAACCAACCATATGTGGCTCTGGAACCCCTTCTAGAAACCACTATCACCCAGAGGGACAAAGTTAACTTGGCACTGGACCCAG
Organism: Cyclura pinguis; assembly: GCA_030412105.1. Classification (NCBI taxonomy): domain Eukaryota; kingdom Metazoa; phylum Chordata; class Lepidosauria; order Squamata; family Iguanidae; genus Cyclura; species Cyclura pinguis. The sequence continues at coordinate 131,197,011 of CM059599.1, forward strand.
AAATGTTCTATTGAAAGCTCTGACCAAAAAAAAAAAAAAAGGCCATCTCTCCTGTCCCCTGACATAGCAGTAGACAATTTCTTATGATGTTTAAAATATATGATTTGTCTTTTTCCAAACATCATCTTCTTTCTCCCTGTCCCTAACCAGATACTTTAATCTGATTTGTTGTTGCTGCTGTTGTTGTCGTGTGCCTTCAAGTCGTTTCTGAATTATGGTGACCTTACGGTAAACTTATCACACAGTTTTCTTGGCAAGATCCATTCAGAAGAAGTTTGCCACTGCCTTCCTTTGAGGCTGAGAGACTGTGGCCCGCCCAATGTCACCCAGTGGGTTTCCATGACTGAGTGGTCCTGGCTTTTTAAAAGCATCCCTGCTTGCATATCCTTCTTTATCAGTGGTCAGACCATCACTACTTTCATCCTTTTTAGTTACCTGTGGTTCCCTAATCTAATAGATTCCAATCCCGTATTTCACTGCCAAATTCAGCTAAATGCTGGTATTTCTCCGCCAACTACAGTTAGGTGCCATTATTCTCATTGCATTATTAATCTTAACAGCATAGCCCTATGCTTGTTTACTCTGAGGTATGTCACACTGCAATCAATGATGCTTGCCGCCTAATAGGTGTGTTCAGGATTGCATCCAGGTAACATAGATGTGAAATGTTGGGAAGGGAAAGTCTGTAGTGGAAGAAATGGTCCTGGTCCTCACCAGATCCTACTGGCCAGGATGGAAGTGAATGAGACATATGTTTCCGCCCTCCTCTTACTGTTTGTGTCTCCTCTCTTCTTTCTCCCTCTCTCAAGACAATGCTCCTGACAAAGCCCAACATGCCACTCCCTTGCCCTCCGATTGGCAGAAGACTGGGGCAGAGGAGAGACTGTGGAGATTTCCACAGGATGGTCAGCTCAAGATATTCTGGTGTCTAGGGGTGAGGACAACATCATACCCCTTTCCAGTCCACATACAGAAGCTGCACAGCCAAATAAACCACACTGCAACAATGGCTGTAGGCTGATACGTTCCACCACACACCAGGCAACATGGAAGGATTAGGAAGGTCTTGTGGCTTACAAAATTCTGTCCTCAACAGAAAGGAACAGCGTGGAACAGCCAGCCAGGAGCCCAACACCACTGCCATACGGCATCCTCTGTTTGAGGCAATTGCCTCACACATGACTAATCATAATCCCAATCCTGTCCACTGCCACAACAAGGAGTCCTCCAGTGTCAAATTGCTGTCTGAATTTAGAGAGGAGAGGCACATTATGAACAGACCTGTGACTATAGGATTGCAGTTCATTAGGGAAATCTATTTTCCCTACTTGCCTTATACATTAAAGGTCAGAAATGGGCATTTGTGTTCACATTTGTATAAGACAGCTTTAAAAATCCCAGAAGTTATAAAGTAGAGACTAAATGAGACTTTCTCATTTAAAAATAGGTTTTAACTGTTTAAGACTACAATTTGATATACATTTATCCAAAACAAATTCCCACTGAATACAGTGAGGTTTATTTCTAAGTAGATATGCATAAGCCTATACGGTAAGAACATGGGACATATGACATATAATGTAGAATTTACTATTTGTCATATTTACAAAATGTAAAAAAAAAAGTCTTAATTTTATTCAAATATTAACTACAAATATACCATGAATTAGGGACAGAATTTCAGAGTTATCCAGTATAAAGTATTTAGCATAAAGTATCTTTGCTTTTGCCCTTTGTGGAAATAAGGAAAAATAAATATATTAAACTAAAATTTAAAAATAGGATGGAAACCTCTGTAAGAGAAACATTTTTTTCTAATTTTTTTCCCCTGGTTATTTCTTGGCCTTCATTTCTTCAGTGCACAATCCTGAATCCTCCAAGACATTCTCATATCCTTATTGATCTGAAAATCTCATAATATATGTGTTCTGTAGTGTGCCCTGAAATGATCACTGAGTCATGCCATGAAATTTTAATTTCATCCTCTTCTTCCTGAATGCCTCTAGTACCTTTCAGTCATGTTGTAAAATGTTCTTATCCTTTTATGCAAATAAAAAGCTACTAGCCAACAATACATTCATATTATACAACATTTAGATGATAATTTCAGGATTGGTGTTTTATTCCTACTGATGAAGAGACATATAAAATACTAACTTCTTCTAACTGTATCCCACCAATGCATGCATTAGGGAGTTGTGATTTTTTTTCCCCTGTGGCATGAACATTTAGGAAGTTAGCTATGTTTGTTGCTGTTGCTGCTGCAACAGACTAGGAGTCTCTTGGCAGCCTAAATACTAACCAGTTTTATCTGGCATACCTTTTCATGGACTGGAGCCCATGAAGTCTCATGCCAAATAAAACAACAACAACAACAACAACAACTCCTACTCCTATTCCTCATTATTTTGTCTTCAAGGTATCACTAGGCTCTTGTTGCTGTTCCTATAGCATGTGCCTAGTGCCAGACCTGGGTACAATTTCAGGCTTCTCTGAGGGCTCTTTTGGTGTTCTACTACAGAACAATGTTTATATTAATGGTATATGATGCAGTGGATGGTACCCAGCAGAGGAGCAATCCAATTCTTTTACTAGTGGGGTCTAGCGTCCCCTCACAGCCAGTGGTAGAACTGGTCTCCAAACAAATTCTACCCAGATCTTTCCCTTGATCAGCAATCAAATCAAATCCCCATTGCTAGCCATATAGAGAGTCCTTTGGCTGGGATGAAAGCCTCAGGGTGAGGCCAGTGGCAGATGGACTCTCAAGGGTTATATAGTGTAGAAGCAAACAAAGAAAATCAAAGCACACAATTATGACCCATCTCCCCCTAACAGCTAAGAGAAATGTACAAGCAGGTTAGCAACAGAGAAAAATTCTCTTCCTCAGTTGGTTCTCAGCTTTCACAACTTTTCTGAGCCTCAGACTGCAAAATGGATGCAAAAAAGTATCTGACAAGGTCACTAGTAGAAATTAACTCTTTCTCACCATGGACAGATGTTAAAGTTTGACCATGACACTAGCAAGTACTGCAAAACCCATCTGCCTAGTGGCAGAGACTCAACTCACTGCATCAAGTGTCTCCAACAATTCCAACATGTTGAGGGAGGATACCTTGTTGCACTGGCTTTACCCATCTCAAGACAGAAATGGATATGCGTGGCTTAATAGTTGCACCGTAGCTAAAGGAATTATAGCTGCAAATGGGGAGCCCTTTCGAAAGTATTCCAATACTGCTAATCAGCTATTTGTGTGTGTGTGTGTGTGTGTGTGTGTGTGAGAGAGAGAGAGAGAGAGAGAGAGAGAGAGAGAGAGGGAGGGCGGGAGAGAGGGAAGGAGAGAAAAAGTGACAAAGAGCAGTAAGGGGGACTGAACATAATACTCTCACTCTATTTCTTAAATAGTTAGTGGTTGTAGCCATCCTTCCCCAACCGTTTTAAATATTTATTGATATTAATATTTGCTGCATACATTTTCATGATTACTATCAATTATATATCAACTTGCTCACTTTACTACAAGCAACAAACCAATACACTAAAAAGTATGCCATGAAAATAATTTTGCATCATAAGCATACTCAAAAACTGTATTTAATCATACATCTTTATGCAGCAGTCTAAGAACTGAGCAGCAGAATTACCCAAACTGATTTGTCCATGGTCCACTAAGAGCTTGTTTTCTTGTATCGCCATATTCATTAATATATACAATAAAGCAATATCACAATAAACACTGAAAATACCCATTTCCATTTATTCTCTAGCCTGTTTCATTTGCTGCACTCATTTCTCAATAGTGCTACATTCCAAATTCACTCGTAACCATTTTTCACTGAAAACCTGGCCCTGTTCCTCCATTGTTCAACAGTTTCTAATCTAGGAGTAAGCAGTAAGAAGTTAGTTACATTTTTGTAAATTAAATCAGGCTCCACATTTAAAAAACAAAACAAAACAATATACTACATGCAGGTTCAAAATGGTAATTTGTGGTTAGATTTTTTTTTTAAATTCTGTGTACATGCCCTTAGTCATTAGATGTGAAACTTATCCGCATGCATTTTACCACCTGCCATCCATCTGAGCCATGAGCACATAAACCTGTTTCTATGTGGCTGTATTACAGCTTTAGCATGCATCCACTTTCATGCAATATACAAAGAGGCTGTGGCATCTGATAATCAGTAGGGCTTTCAAAAGGACCTTCCTCTTTACCACAAGTATTTTATGTGATACAAGCAAAGGGGATACATGTGCAAAATTCTATTGGACACATGGAAGCTCTTGGATAGAATTAAGGGCTCTCTTTGCTGCTTACAAAGAGAAAGATTAAAATATGATGTTCATAGTGTTTTTTATTGTATATTTCATTTGAGTATTTGTTTTTTATTTAAATGTTCTATGATAGTTACATAAACAAGAATGAAATTTCTAATGTTTAATGGTAATTTCAATTACTTATGATATTTTAACAAAGAGGAGCTTTGTATCGCTAGGGTATGCGATAGGTAAACAAAAACACACAGTGTACATTTGCATCAAAATTTTACTGAGCATATCACATATCTATTCCTCAAGTGCACCTTTGGCATACAGATCATTATTTTACAGCTCCAAATTCTCGAAAGAACATAATTTGAATATATTAAAGAGTTATGCAGCCTGATAATGCACCCAATATCTGTTACATTCCCGGTAGGAGTATGCAAATAATTATTTATAGAAGAATAAAAATCTTATATTTAGCATAGCCATATTTCTCTCTAGGACCTGTTCCAAAAACACCTTACGTTGGGAAACTATGAGTTGGTACAATGGGGTTCACATATCAGTTTCCTAAGTCTAGTATATTTGGAAACTATATGCTGTTCCTCTTCTTGATTTCAGATTTTCAGTAATGTGAAACTAGAATGAAGCTAAAGCAAAACTGTTCTTAGTAAAAACAGTAAGTCTTTTCTGATCGGTATCAGCATAAAAAAGACTCAGGTTCAAAGCATAGGTGAGTTCTCCAGTGAACTGTAGTGAAAAACAATGTATAATAACACTTTTCACAATCTAGGGGACCACCCCATTAGCAACTCATCTATAGAAGGCTAATTAGACATTAATCCCTCTGTAACACAACAATCTCCTTTGAAAACTGATAGAATTTAAGACTTTGGGATATGTTGGAGCCTATCTGCTCCTCCAAGTAAAAAGTCAAAGGACCTCACTTGTAATGCAGAAATCTTTGGGCATCATAAAATGTCTCAAGGAACAAAAGTCTCAATTTCATTATAAAAATTAATCTGTAATAAAGATGCTTCAAAAATTCTAGCACAAACGCCAAGACAACGCCATCAATTCAACAGACATTATTTATATGACTACCACTGTCCATCATCAACTGTTACCAGAGTTTATGTGTAACTGTTATTCTAGATATGCTTATTAGACTTACTTTTGAGGGCATTTTTCAGGAGTAAGGTTTTATGTATAATAAATATAGGCCACAACACAAAGAACTTTGTAACTAGTTCTGAAATCACTGGGGCTGGTTTTTGCATATAGTACATGTTAAGCTCCATGATAAGGCACTTTTGAGGGGGAAAGAATGTCAGATTTTGCATTTTCAAAGAAAAAATATACAGAAGTACAACTGTATGTGTAAAAGGTTCTAAGTATGACTAAACAAGTTTTAAATGCTCAAATCATCACTTAGTGTGACTAACTGATAGTATGTGACAGAAGAGCACTTCGTCATAAGCATATTCAATATCAATGTACATAATTTTACAATATTCAGAATAATTGAGAAGGACCAATTTAAATATTTCGGTTATTCTCTTGTCATCATGGAAAGATTCCAAAGAACACACAGAGAGTTTATATACTTCACACACAGATGTATTGTATTATTTTAATTTATTTTATTTTATCCTGCCTTTTTCACTTTTGGAACTTAAAGCCACTTATAGAATATTAAGACCATAATAGATTTAAAATACATAAACAGTAATGTGTGTGTGTGTGTGTGTGTGTGTGTAATTATTTTTAAAAGCAGTTGAACAATCTACAGAATAGTCATCATCTTAGAAATTCCAAAGGATAATAATACTGCTTTCTAATGCATCATGGCAGCATCATTAGCTTTGTGACACTAAAAACTACAACATCAGTATCTACATCCATTTCACATCTATTTGCATACCTAGCCATCAACATACTACATATGTAAAACAAAATAAACATGATATAATTGGTATCACTGAAACCTGGTGGGATGAGTCTCATGATTAGAACGTAGTAATTGGGTGATATAACCTATTTTGGAGAAATAGACCAAACAAGAAAGAAAGAGGAGTACCTTTATATATCAAGGATTTATACCTGGTGTCATGTCCTGCCTTGGAGACCCTGACAGTGAGGAGGAGGATTCTGAATCTGAGGCAGAAGTTTGTCCAGAAGTTTGCTCAGTGGAAAATAACAACCAACAGCAGGGGCCTGAGCAGGAGGAACAAGTATCAGAAGACAAAACAACACAGGATCCTACCTTGTTGGAGATACGATGCCAGAAAGAAGGTCTCAGACATTCAGTTTAAGTAACAAAAAAAAAAAAGAGAGGGAACACTTGTGGCAACATCATTAGACTATAAAAGGCAAAAGCTGGCTCATCTCTTCAGGGTCAACAACTGATCTTCCCAGTGCTTGATGCCCTGTGCTGTGTCTTCCTGTATCCTGACTCTCCTGGACCTCTGCTTGTTTGATGCTGATTTGGATTTGCCTTCGTGGATTTGTTTGCTTTGGAACTTGCATTCTTGACCTGAACTTTATCTGGACTACTCTAGCTCTCATCTCTATGAGTAAGCTCTGCCTTGCTGGTTTGCTAATTGGCTGCCTGGTCTGGCTAGGACACGACACTTGTGAAGAGATTCATGCTTAAATCCAGGAAGCCAGGTTGAAAGCATCTAGATAAGAATTAAAGGAGTGAGAAATAATAGAGACGTTATTGTGGGGGTCTACTACAGACCCCTAAGCCAGACAAAGGATTTGGATGAAGTTTTCCTGGAGCAGATGACCACACATTCAAAAAGGAGAGATGTATTAGTAACGGGAGATTTCAACTATTCTGATATATGTTGGAAATGAAACTGTGCCAAGAGCATAAGGTCCAACAAATTCCTCATTTGTCTTGCAAACAATTTGATTGTCCAGAAGGTGGAAGAGGCAACAAGGGGATCAATTATTTTAGATCTGATCCTAAGCAACAGAGATGACCTTGTTAGTGGGGTGAAAGTGGCAGGATCCTTAGGTGGGAGTGGCCATGCTCTATTGGAATTTGTCATTCAGTGGGATGGGGAAGCCAAGCCAGACACACATCCTAGACTTTAAGAAAGCTGATTTCTGTAAATTTAGGGAATTACTGGCTGAAATTCCGTGGTCTAGAATACTGAAAGAGAAGGAAGTTCATGATAGATGGGAGCTTCTTAAAAGTGAGATACTGAAGGCACACTTTAAAGTTGTTCCATTAAGGTGGAAAAATGGGAAGGGTCTAAAGAAACCAGAATGGGTGACTAAAGAACTCTCAACTGAGCTAAATGTTAAAAGAAACATGTACAAGAAATACAAAAATGGGGAAATCAGCAAGAGGAATTAAAAAAAACTAACCAGCACATGTAGGGAAAAAGTCAGAAAAGCTAAAGTGCAGAATGAGCTCAGGCTCACTAAGGATATTAAAAACAATAAAAAGGGCTTTTTTGGTTACGTCTGTAGCAAAAAGAAAAACAAGGAGATGGTAGGGTGGCTGCATGGAGAACATGGCCAAGTACTAATAGAAGGTAGAGAAAAAACAGAACTACTCAATAGCTTCTTTGTCTCAGTTTTCTCCCAAAAGGAAAAAAAGTACTCATCCTGGGGGTAGGGAGCAGGAGGGGAAGTGGTAGAAACTCAGCACAGTATGGGTAGAGAAGTAGTACAGGAATACGTCGCTACTCTAAATGATTTCAAATCTCCAGGGCCAGATGAACTGCATCCAAAGATATTAAAAGAATGGGCAGAAGCAATTTCAGAACCACTGGTGATAATCTTTGAGAATTCTTGAATAACAGGAGAGGTCCCAGCAGACTGGTAGAGGAGCAAATGTTGTCCCCATCTTTAAAAAGGAGGAAAAAGAGGACCCAAATAATTATCACCCAGTCAGCCTGACGTCAATACCCAGAAAGATTCTAGAGCAGATTATTAAACAGACAGTTTGTAATTACTTAGAAAGCAATGCTGTGATCACTAAAAGTCAATATAGTTTTCTCAAAAACAAGTCATGTCAGACTAATCTTATCTCTTCTAATGATAGAGTTACATGCCTGATAAATGAAGAGAATGCTGAGGACGTAGCATTCCTTGACTTCAGTAAGGCCTTTGCTCAAGTTCCCCATGAAATTCTTGCAAAGAAGCTAGTCAAATGTAGGCTAGACAGTGCTACTGTTAGGTGGGTTTGTAATTGACTGACCGAACCCAAAAGGTGCTCACCAATGAGTTCTTTTCATCCTGGATAGAAGTGATTAGTGGGGTGCCACAGGGTTCTATCTTGGGTCCAGTGCTATTCAACATCTTTACCAATGACTTGGATAAAGGAATAGAGAGCATGCTGATGAAATCTGCAGATGATACCAAATTGGGAGGGGTTGCTAATATCCCAGAGGGTAGAATCAACATTCAAAATGACCTTGACAGATTGGAGAACTGGGCCAAGGCTAACAAAATGAATATCAATAGAGAGAAATGTCCTACACCTAGGCAGAAAAAATGAAATGCACAAATATAGGATGGGAGATGCCTGGCGGGACAACAGTACATGTGAAAGGAATCTAGCAGTCTTAGTAGACCACAAGTTGAACATGAGTCAGCAGTGTGATGCAGCAGTAAAGAAAGCCAACGTGATTCCTGGTTGCATCAATAGCAGCATGGTGTCTAGACTGAGGAAAGGAATTGTATTGCTTTATTCTGCTTTGGTCAGACCTCATCTGGAATGCTGTGTCCAGTTCTGGGCACCTCATTTCAAGAAAGATATTGACAAGCTAGAATGTGTCCAGAGGAGGGCGGCCAAAATGTTGAAGGGTCTGGAAGCCATGCCTTGTGAGGAACGGCTTAGGGAGCTGGATGTGTTCAGTCTGTAGAAAGAAGGTTAAGAGGGGACATGATAGCCATGTTTAAATATTTGAAGGGATGTCATGTTGAGGAGGGAGCGGGCTTGTTTTCCACTAGGACAAGGAGCAATGGATTCAAGCTACATGAAAAAAGATTCCACCTGAACCTCAGGAAACTGTTTGGAAGCTAATCAGAGCAGTTTGGCAGTGGAATATGCTGCCTTGGAGTGTCATGCAGTCTCCTTCTTTGGAGGTTTTTAAACAGAGGCTGGATGGCCATCTGTTGGGAGTACTCTGATGTGTATTCCTGCATAGCAGGAGGTTGGACTGGTTGGCCCCTGTGGTCTGTTCCAACACTATGATTCTATGATTCTATGTAAAGGGAGCTACTGTTATGCTTCATATGGGTCAGGCAACAAAGAATCAGTCATGGCATGAGGGTTATATAGGTGGGAAACAAGCAGCATAGCTACTCTTTGGAAGCACAATTTCTTAAAACTTGAGGAGGGAGGTAAAATAAAATCCTTTAGTATGCAAACTATTTCCCTTTTAAAGACTGTGTTTCAAAATACCTTATCAGACTCTCACTGGCACGAGTACAAAAATGTACTATCAGCTCAATAGGACTGAAGAAAATCAAGAAAAGCAGAAATTCAGTCCATATGAGACAATGAACAAATCAACAGTACCACATGGAAAATGAAGGAAAACAGAGAATCTATACATGGAATGATTGTAGCAACTGAATGATATGAACCGGGGTTGAGTGGGATGCTGAATTTCATGGATCCATCCTAAACCCCACTGGATTTGACTGAGGCCACTAGAAAAATAAACATTCCCATGTGGTAAGTATGCTGTGTTCCCCACTTAACAATAAAATGGCAGGACTTGTAACTAGAAGAAGCAAGAAACCCTGCAAATATAGTTCCCATGCTCATCACCATCCCTGGGTGCTATCTTGAGGTACCCCAGGGCTCCCAGGGTGTTTTCAAACTATACAATTATAGCACCATGATTCAACTTTAACAGTTTGCACTTTAGAGAAGGGTATTTTAGAATTCTCAGCCAGAGGACCCCTCTGGAGTTTCATCAAACTACAAGGATTCCAAGGATGCAGCCAGGGCTCCGAGATGCACGGTAGACTCCAATACTTTCTAGCACACTGAAATATCATTGTGCATGAAGAAGGCTTCATAATGGGCAACCAATCATTGCTGAAAAGCTTCTCTTCCTTGACAGGTAGTAGGAAAGAATCTTGCCTACCCTGCATGCTGGGAAAGCCTGTATGCTTTCTTATACTTGCAGTGACATCACTGAAAGTCAAACCAGGCTTTTATTTAGAATGTTCCCATACTGTATTAAGATGGATTCATTTCAAATGTTCAGCAGATCTTTCCAAATTAATACATTTAAACCAGTCTCATTACAAAACAAACACGGCTGCCCATCACTAAAGGAGAGCAAAGCCAGCTGGGTGAGGAAGATGTAACTGGCATCAGTCCACTCACTTAACACCAGATAATTTTATGGCTATATTTCTAATGCTTGGTTGGCATCTAAATAGCAATTCTAGAAACAAAATATAAATATAATCAACATTTGCAGCAAAGTAACTTGTACCTTTGGCTGTTATTTGAGAGTTTACTTCAGACACAAAGCTACTTACCTAGACTTCAACCTTTATAATTTACAAATAAGCTCTAATGAAGTATGAGTATTTAACAGAAGTGAAAGAATCATCTCCAGGTACCCCTTGAACTGCAGCGAAATGTAGAGAACATTTGAAAACACAAAATGTAATCATCTGAGTTGAAGACAATGAAAAGAAGGACTCAGCGCTTTATCACATATCACAAATATTTTATATTGATATTTTATATCACTGATATATCCCAAATATCTTTGTTAAAGGGGCTCTTTTTTTGCTGACAGTTTCAGAAGACCTCATTGTAGGAATTAAAATATTCTATGAACTGAATAATTCAGAAGGCTGCTTTGGAGAACTTTCTAATAATAAACAAAGCCTGAGATCCTACACATTCTTCCTTTGAAGGAACCAAATGGAACTTATGATTTTGCAGTAAAACGTATTAATTTAATCCCTTATTTTGATTACTAAACATATTCTTTCAATGCTGAAACACTCTTTAGAGCATAATACTGTACTACAAGGCTGTGCCTAATTATACTGGGTGTCCAGAAATAGGTGTATATGACTCAGAATTTCTGTGTACTCAGCCAGCCTATCAAGCCACAAGAAATTCAACAGCTACAGTTAAATTAAGCAATAAGAAGTAACAGGCTGCAGCTTCTGACATGTATTAGCACACCTCATGGTACCAGAGAACCACAGAGCAGAAGGAAAAGATGCATTTACAAAAGCAGTTGAACACTGAACCAGATCTAGATGGCTATCAAAAATACGATTTCAAACAACTGTGAACAAAGCTAAATCAAAGATAAATGTTGTTATTCATTGCTTTAGATTATTAACATCATAACCTGGGGCAGAACACTGTCATTTATATGTCTGTTTATGATGCACAATTAAGATGGCCATTTCGCATTGTGCAATAAACTAATGTTTATTTTTAATCTTCTACAATCTTATTTCATTGAAGTTTAGAAACTATATAAAGTACTTGTTTTCTTAATCTGCGTCACACACTACAACTTGCCTCCTTTTCTTAATTAAATATGTTGCCTTCTCTAGGTACAGTAAACTGAATACTTTGTCAAGCTTCAAAGATGAATATAGACAATGGATCTTAGATGGAAAAAATGGTTTGGTAATAGGAACATATCAAGGTTTCCACTCCTCAGAGAGAACAATTGGTTCCATTTATGGACAAAAAATCTGTATTGCAAATGACTAGGAAGTCTTTTAGTGCCACAGTAATTTAGAAACTATTAACAGTACTTTGTTTTTGTTCTGTCTGTTTTGTTTTGCTTTTTTTGTTGTACCAATTGCATGTAGGATAATTTTGACCCTGAGGTCCGTTTTATTAATTAGTATCAGAGATTTTAAAAAACAGAGGTGAAAAGAAAAAAAAACTGAAGAGAGGTTGCTACATGTAAAATAAAAAGAAACTATATTTCAAACATTATATTCTGGAGGTATGTGTCAAATGCCATTTATGAGTTATTGTACATATTTGCCTATATCCATGCATACATGCATGCATGCACACACACACACTCACACTCACACACACACAAGAAATAACTTGTGAGCATTTAATTAATTGTTTCACATTTGTATCTACCCTTCTCAGAAAGGCAGGTTACATTGAAAAATAGTTATAAGGCCAATTATTGCCTAGTAAGCTCTGTGACTGAGAAAAGATTTGAATTTGGATCTCTCTGCTCCCAACCCAACAGTTTGTTTGCTACATAATACCATTCTAGGTTTGACTACACAGCCACATGCAAAATACCTCAATATCAACATGCCTGAATGTGTAATACAACCTCACACAAGTCGAATTCTGCTTTCAGAACAGGATTTTCTTCATCAATCTTCCTCCTCCCACAACCGCCTATGTTTCCCCAAAATCTATTTCAGATCGTAACCCATGGCTCCAGAACAGTTTCTGAACATTCACAAGAGCAAGGAGAAGGGGAATTACCCCCTCCCCTGTTATGTTGACGGAGGGGTTAACACAATACTACTCATGTTTATTAAGTTTAAGGAACCATGTGTGGAAAAGTAACAATTTCTTTAATAAATTCATATTTAACTTATAAAAAATCTTTTAGTCCCACTTTTAGACATTATCTTCAAGATCATTTCATAATTATTATGCTAGAAATGGGCTTCTAACATACAAGAGGTCTTAGTAACAAAATGCAAGTCAAATCATAGGGACTGCCAACACTAATCCCTTCTTGTTGCTCTAATAACTATACTTTTATTATAGTAACCCCCACTTTAAATTCTACTCTTTTCAGAGCATTGTTCCAAATAAGATTCTACAATATATCTCCCCCACCCCATTTCCTATAGTGGAAAACGTAATGTTGGCTATTAGGAGAGAATCCATTCTAGGCTAAGCCAAAAATGAGCTAATAATCTGCAGCCAAATATACAGCTAAGATGTATGTTAAAAATGAATATACATAGACTATCCAAGAAATTAATTCATTGCCTATATTTGGATATAGCACCAGACAAATGTTAGGAAATCAGGGATATCCTTTAGTGTACAGCTGATTCCTTCCTCATCTGTCATACTAGGCCTCCTCCATCTTTCATTTCTAGGTTTTGCTCATCAACAATCTATGTGACTAATTTCCAAATCACAATCTCCAACACGTGTGTGCATATAAACACACACAGATTTGTAAAATCTACAAATTAAGTATTTGCAGGAGTGAATTAAGAGTGAGTGAGTAAGAGTGAGCAGTAAGAGGTGGGAGCATACAAGACCAGGGGTGTCAGTCCTAAACTCCAGACCCAGTCACAGCTCACAGCATGAGATCAGCAGCATGTACTGGGTGCAGCCAGCCACTTCACAATGACAGGCCTCTAACACACTGAGTTAACACAACCTCCATGCTTGTCTTCTGCCTCAGAAGCAAATTCTGGTAGAACACAACAAACCACTGTACTGAGGAAGGGCATTAATTGAGCCAAGTAGAACATGCTAATAAAAAAAAAAAACTCCCAAGCTGAAGCCCTGGCATTGCCAGGCAGGGTTGAAAGACACATCTGTCTAAAGCCCTGGTGAACCATTGCCAGTCAGCTAGCAGACAGTACTAAAATAGATACTACCAGTCCTACTTGGCATAAAGTAGTTTCCTATGTTCTACCCACACTTTGGTATTAATTTAGATCCCATGTGCCAATAAAAATGAATATTAGTTGTCGTATCTTTGCAGTTGTCTCATAACTTAATTCTTACAGCAACAAAATTCTTCAGATATTATTACTGGATAGTAGCTGATGGCCCCTTTCGCACGGCATTTGCCATGCGAAAGGGTGCCTGGAGCGTCACGCGATTGTGAGGAGTGATCTGCACGACACACTCACAATCGCACATTGCTCCAGGGTCCCGCACGCACTTGCTGTGCATGCAGAGCCTCCGGAACTGTGGCGGTCACGCTTCCTGCCCCAGTGCAGGCTGTGCTGCGGAAGGAAGGAAGAGGCGGGGCTCTCGTGCTGCCTGCTTCGGAGCAGGCAACTCGTGCAGAGCTGAAGTTGCAGGGATGTGAGAGCCTCTCGCTGGAGGCTGCTCGCGCAATCCCCGCACCCCAGCACCGAGAAAAGGTGAGTTGCGGAAAGGGCCGATGTCTTTCCTTTTAATTTTCAGTGATGTTTAAACATAAAGTAGGCAGTACTTTGTCTCTGGTGTTTATTAGACATTTGGAACACTAGGGGGAGGTGAGGCTGCAATTAAATATATCCTTAACAGACATAGTAAGCCTGGTGGCATTAATTCCAGTGTAATGGTGCATCCACTCGAGGTTTTAGTCCAGTTTTTAAAGATACTAACCAAAATACTGAACTTATTTGAGTGGGGATAGGGTTTAGCACCTTGGCCTGAAGTTTGGAATATTGTCTGGAGTGAATTCACCATCCAACTGACATGGAAGTCACTAGCTTCCACTGCAAGAGACAAAGTCTCAACGTATTGAAAAATACGTTTTTATTCTGTTAAAGCGGGCACAAGAAATAGGCCATACAGTATAATTGAAACAATGGGAAAAGACATGGGAGAGGAATCAAAAATTCACAAGGAGCTTTGACCCAAAAGAAAACTTTTTAAAAATGCATTATAGGTGGTACTTTACTCTGACTCAATTAGCAAAACTGTCTAAAAATAACAAGGATTCTAAATGTTGGAAGTGCCAAGAAAGAGGATCTTTCTTCCATGTTTGGTGGAAGTATAAAGAAGTAAAGAAATTTTGGACACAAATTCACAAAAATATTAAGAAAATATTAAAATCTGAATTCCAAATGCAGCCAGAGGTTTACTTGTTGAATATCTTGGATAGTTTAGATTCCAGTCTAACAAAGAAATATTACAGAATTATATATTATATGATATATACAGCAAGAACAGTACTTGCAAAGAAATGGAAGAATACACAAATACCATCAATAGAAAGCCGGTTGATAAAATTGTATGACTTAGTTGAAATGGATAAATTGACATTATCATGTGATAAAAAAACTAACAAACAATTTAAGCAGGAATGGAAGATAATAACCCCCCATTAGGAATCTAGATGGCTTAAAATTGCAACAATTGGTCTCAAAATATAACACTCGTGTAGATTATCTTTGATTTTTGTAGTGACGTGGTCAATTTTGTTTTATATGACCATAATATTTTGAAATCTACAATTTATATATTTGATTTGATGGTCAGAATCTATGTTAACCGGAAAGGAAGATATTACGAAAATGTGTAGACAACAGGAACCAAAAGAAACGTTAATAATCACCCCAACAAAAAGGGTCTTAGGAAGTTAAACTGAATGTGCATATATGAATATTATAGTAAGTAGAAATATCTTACTTTGAAAAATATGTTTTTATTCGAACAATTAGCCCAACATATTTCGGCCTAGTAATATTTAATAACCTCAATCATGGGCTGTTAAAAGACAAAAGAAAAAAAAGGAACAATACACGAACAACAAAATTATAACAGGAGACAAGTACCAATTTGCAATACCAATTTTGTGTACATATATCTTGCATCAAGATGCACGTAAAATGTCTCAATTTTAAAAACACCTAATTACCCAAATAAATTTATACTAGAACAACATACTCCTTGCTTACAATACAGCTTTAAAACTGCCTGCAGAGATTCCAAAGAATATTTCCAAAGCTTTAGCCTGGCAACTGATAGTTAGGGGAGTAGGAGGCACAGCGTTACACTGTTCCAGTTTTTTCATCTTGTACCAAGGACATACTTCTCGTAGCAATTCTACAGCAGAGTGGAAAATTAGGGGGATATGTGAAAACTCAAATCTTAAAGCAGACAGATGTACTCTTAAGTCCACATTTAGACCATGGGGGACTAAGGTATCACAAGTCTCAATATCCCATCCATTTCTTTTTTAAGCAGGGTCCTTTATCCTGGGGGGGGGGGTTCCTCTGGTGTTATAATTTTTGTTGTTTGTATATTATCTCTTTTCTTTATCTGGTAGCAAACACTGAAGAAGGCCATCAATTATTACTAGGCCAAAACATGTTGGGCTAATTGCTAGAATAAAACCATCTTTTTCAATACTCTGAGGCCTTTTATCTGCTTTACATTCCATAATG
The DNA here is from genome assembly GCA_030412105.1 of Cyclura pinguis. Classification (NCBI taxonomy): domain Eukaryota; kingdom Metazoa; phylum Chordata; class Lepidosauria; order Squamata; family Iguanidae; genus Cyclura; species Cyclura pinguis. The sequence continues at coordinate 131,213,415 of CM059599.1, forward strand.
ATGAACTCGGGAGAGGCAGTATGGCATTAAATACTGGTTGCTACGGACTAGTGAAAAGTGACATTTGTGTTCTGCTCCTGTGGCCCTCAAGAGACACCTTGTTAGTCACAGAAGTTAGTAGTAAACTTGAATCTTGGTCATATCCATCAAGGGCCTTTCATATATTTTTATGTGCTTGCTGTGGACTTTTGCAGCTTCATGGATAAGCCTGGCAGGCTCTGCCAATCCAAGAAGAAAATGTACTCAATTTTGCACGCTAGCCTAGGAAATTATCCCTTTGCAATGCTGCCAACTGCATTCTAACCTTTGCTAAAGACACTGAAGTTGGTAGCATATTACTGTGTGTTGGTATCTTTGAAATAGTTTCCTTGAGTAATTGTTTCTCAGTTGAATAATTCTCTACTTGTCTCTGGATTATTGAAACTCTTACCCCTCTCCCCCATGCCTCATTGAAATTCCACTTTTAGCTTTGGGAGAAAAGGGTATTTACGATGTTAAACAGTGAAGCAGGGTCCTACAACCCATTTATCAGGTGACATTTTAACCTTGGAAGATTCCAGGATAGGCAAGTCACCTTTTCCGGGTGTGTGTGTGAAAATACGGCAATCCAGGCACTTTACAAGCTTGGGAAAGAGACCTGATTGATCAAACTACCTGAAAATGTATTTGGAAAATGGCTCCATTCCAGTCAATCTCAGCCCAGACTAGGGAATACACCTCAAAGATGCTGAGGAGATGGTACTTAACTCCTTTACAGCCGAAGTATATAAATAGAGGTCAGTCAACAGGCAACTTGAAGACTGATACACACACATACTAAATGTAAGAGGAACTGAGAAAAAATAGGTTCATCCAACCACATATGGTAGTGCTGTGAAAAAGTCAAAAGAGTATGGGGGGAAATTATTTGAAGTACCCACTAAAATTATAAAACAGAATTAACCATACCCAGTCATGGTACTATTAGCAACCTAAGAAGGTAACAACAAGCTGCTACTTGCTAAAGGCCTGTCAGGGATTCCAGGCAAGGAACCCTGGGAAAATGATCAGCCCACTGCAAAGATGCTGCATCATGCTCCAGCTGTGGGTGATTGCAAGGTTGCATCAGAAACTGGGGTCGTGTGCAGATGGTAGAGGGAGGTGTGCAAACCTCTACCTGATTGGTTGTAAATTTGTATATAAGAAAGCAATCCCCAGTATGTATTTGTCTGTTGACCAAACCGGTGTCTGGCGCAAGCTTTTCTCCGTCTGTTCCATGTTGTGTATATAACGGAACGTTGCTACAAGATAAAGTGCCTCCTGTTTGGAAGAAACCTCCGTGTGTGAGTATCCTTACCGGGGAACAAGGCTGCTGCTGTTGGCTCGCTGCCTGTGGTTATTCTGCTGCATCTCTGTGGGGCTGAAACTCCTATCATCCCCCAACAAGGCCTACTCACATTCTTCTGGCTGGCAACTTACTTGGAAAGTGGGGGTTAACATTAATGAAAAAGCTTACATATCGGTTACAAGCATGAGTATAGCTATCTTTAAAATAGTTGGCTTTATCATAATCTTTTAAATCGTGAGCTGTTTTGAGTCCTGATTTTGGGAAAAAATGGGATAACAACAACAACTGTTACTTCTACTACAATCCTTTTGTGATGGAGTTCTGGGGCTGGGGCTAGGTGAAGTGCCAGAGTAGCCTAGAAACAGCCAAAATAGCTCCTCAAAATAGTTAGTTGTGAGTGGGAGGGACTGATGGCTGAGAGGAAAAAATATATAAAGGCAAACACTATGGTCATTTCAGTGTGATTTTTAGCCAGAGAGAGCTGTGGAGTAAAGTCCCTCAGTCAGCCAAGTAGGATCACTGTGTGGGAAGAGTTTAATTCTCCAGGGAAGCCTAGAGAGAGGTAGAAGAGTAATTAAACCATTATAGAATCTGGTCAGAAAGTGTGACCTAGATTGGCAGTTGATCTTTTGGTGAAAGTGTAGCCAAAGGGCTGTTTATGATACTTTTGCTTATATGAGAGTTTAAAGATATAAGGAAAGTGTCTAAAAGTACTCTGAAGAACTGCATTAATTTTGACCTGCATATGAACTCCAGTACTTTGTTCTGTATTTTATCTTAATAAATATCACAGTTTATCTTTATAAATACTGACTCAGTAGAGTTTTATACAGTAATTAAGGAAACACAGAAAACATGCTACCATTGAACTATTAAGAGGTTCTAAATAACCACTGAAAGGCCTCACCCTTTTGCACAAAGAAGGTATTAGAAGAGAGAAGGCAAAGCAGTGTGGAAAAGGCAGGGTGCCTTCTCAGATTGGAGAACTGCCATACCAATCTGGGAGAGAAAGAAGTAAGCCCCTGTCATGCCATTACTCATTATGTGAACCTTAACACCAGTACAGCTATACTCCACTTATTTCCCACTGAGCTGTGTGGAAAGGCATCTTAGGCTGACCTGAATAATGGCACAGAATAACTTCTTAAAAATGATCCTAATGCTGCTGGCAAAAGTTTGTTTGTATTTTTAAATCTGCTAACTTAAAACTGAATAAAAATATTTAAAAATGGATATCCACTCACCCAAAATCCTAAGCACAATCACAGCTCAGGCCTAAGCAAATGACACAGAATCCCAAAGAATGCTTTTTCTAAGGTTGTTTCCACACTACACTGTTATAATGCTATTATTCCACTTTCAACATCCTATGGAATCTTATGGTTTGCAGTTTAGAGAGCAGCGTTTAGAATTCTCAGCCAGAGAGTACTTTGGTCTCCGTAAACTACAAGTCTCAGAATTCCACAGACTGTTGAAAGTGGAATAATAGCACTATAACAGTGCAGTGCGGAAATGGCCTAAAAAAGAGCGTGTATGATTTCAGCTTCAAACATCAACTTAGCTTCCACTGAATTCTGTGAAATTTATTCCCAGTTCTGTATGTCTAGCATTCAGCTGCTAATGTAGATGTTAAAAAGTCATCAAAAAGCGGTTCTGGATGTGGCAAGCCTGGGGGTCTAGTAGAACATCTGGTTACATTCTGAAAATTGTATATTTTAGCTGTATCTCTTCCAATTAGTGTTCTTCTATAAAGCACTGTGTTCTTCTATAATGATTTTTAAAAGAAATAAGTAGGACAAATCTTGTTTTAAAATGACAATTTCTTCCAAGAAAATGTCAATATTATCACAGGACATCAAATGCAAAACCTAGCCATTCTTAAGCTCATTCATTGTTTGGAAAATCCACACTCTGTAAACAATTGACACTTATGCATATTTTACGCATTGTTTGCTGAGAAGGAATATGCAGTCTGAGATGAAGAACAGTAGCAATACTATCAGACAGCTGTTTTATTTCACTTAGTGCATTATACAGATGTATAGTTTTTAAAGTCTAGTTAGAAACAGAGGACCAAGTTATTTTTTTTTGGTAAAGGCAAATTTAAATTTGCTATAATAAATATAATAAACAGTCTAACATCTAAGTCAGGCAGTGATATAATCCCAACCAAAGCCACCACTTGATAGCACTATCTAGCAAGTCTGTCAAAGCTCCATGCTACAATTTTCAAAAGCAAAGCCTCATTTGTCTGTGGCAGAGTAGGGGTTGGGGACAGCAGAGGCTGAAAGAGAAAATTTCCCAGATGAAAAATAGGTTTCCCAATGTTCAAGAAAACTAGCTGGGAAGAATAACAGAAATATGAGAGTTCTGTAGGTTTTTGCCTGATATTTGCATATCTCAAAGCCCAGACATACACACTCTGGGGTGTATGTAAAAATCGTGTGTTATGTGAAAAAGCATGCTTTTTTCCCCAATCCTCTCCTCTTTTCAGAAATGCATGTGGCCTTTTTATGAAAAAAATGCTGCTTTTTGTACAAAACCCACCAATTCTGCCAAAACCATCAATTTTACACAAAAAACCATGAATGTTTCTGTAAACAGGATCTTTTTGCCTAGAAAACTTTTTTTTGCATAAACTCCAACAATTTTCAAACATACACACACACACACACACATACACAAAACCCATATGTTTTTCTAGACAGAGTAATTTCCTGAAACACTTCAGGATGAGCAAATACCAGGAGAAACTGCACAGCAATATTTGTTTCTTCTGTTATGGGAAAAAAACTGGAAATTATTTGTCCTCTGCATAGACAAAATAACTCAAGATTTACATTCCTAAGAAAGAATCCTGTGGAACATTATAAACATATTTATTAACACATAAGCATTTGTGAACTACATCCCATTCAGCAAGTAAATGGAATGTTACACGAGGTATGAAGTTGCTAACTAAGGTTACGGGGAAATTAAGTGCAGATTTTATTGACAGAAGGTCCAGTGTTTGTGTGCGTGTGTTACAAAGCCAGTGCAGAATATAAATCAATATATGTCAGCCCTCCATATCCATAAGTTCTGTACTCATGGATTCAACCAACCACGGCTTGAAAATATTCACCACCACCACCATCATCATCATCATTCCAAAAACCAACCTTTGATTTTGCCATTTTATATAAGGGACACCATTGTACATAATGGGACTTAATGGTACATAACACGAGCATTCACAAATTTTGGTATCCACTGGGGTCCTGGAACCAAAACCTAGCAGACACTGAGGGCATACTGTACCCAATAATTGGTGAAGTTCCTGTTTGGAAAAATATGATGCTATTCCACCTATCTCAAACACAAACACATACACAAAATCTTATATAATGGAACATTTTTTTCCTCAGAGAGAGAGAGAGAGAGAGAGAGAGAGAGAGAGAGAGAGAGAGAGAGGGAGAGAGAGAGAGAGAGAGAGAGAGAGAGATTCAACTCTTTTTAATATTTGGGGCATTTTTAACAGGTAATGGTAACGACATATACATAAAAGCTCTGTAAGTAATAGGTCACTTTTATTAAACATGCAGAAGTTAAACTAGACATGGAAAGTTGACTATGCCTATGGGTCTTTAAGGAAGAGTGTGTGTGTGTGTAGAAACATGTACTGATTCTTGCTCAAAAATTATTGTTCTCTGTTAAGAAAATGTATGCAAAATTTACGCAATTTGCAAAATATACAGGTCTCCACTTAGAAAAACTAGCAAATTGCATAAATTTTGTGAAGATATTCAACTTAATACAATTCATGGAAATGCAGGGCTTCCTGCATTGAAAATGCATGTTTAGCTTTCCTACATGTTTTTTCTGTGCAAAACTGAGACAATTTTGTGCAAAATACACATTTTTCTGTGCAAAACCAGGTTTGTCTTCTCAAAAATACTTTTTTCTGCAAAAAGGCCAAAAGAAAAAGGTGTCCAAAATTTGCAGAAAAATTCATTTTCTCATGAAACAGGGAGAAAAACATTGAAAGTATATGTTCTTCTATATGAGAATGAAATACGGGAAGATTTACATTTCTCCCTTTGTTTCCTCTCTTCCATCCATGGAAGTCTTGCTTGTCAAAAACCCTTTTCGCATGGTGTTTTTAAAGCGTATTAGGCACACTCCCTCCCCCCTTCAAGAGTCGCCATACTGCATGACATTCTGGTGAACCAGGTGCTATCACGGCCAGGGATAGTGCTGATAGCGCATTTTCTTATTTTCGCCTGAAAGGTGAAAATAACCTCCCTTTCACGCATTGGTCACGCGACCAGAGGGCCTGTGGAGCCGTCGTCCAATGTGTTTCCGGAAGGACCCGGGAGTGGGCGGGGTGTGGGCAGTCCCTGCTGCCTGTCCCTCATGCAGCAACTCCCAGGGGACGCTCTGCCCAGCAGCAGGCCGGCCGCTGCCCCCATCGCAGCAGGGAACACTGTACGACACGTTGCCGCGACAGGCCACCCTGGGGCTGCGTCGCCACTCACACTCAAGACAACAGCAGCCCCCGGGGTCCGGCTGACTGTGTTTTGTTTGTTTTTTAAAACCCAGCGCTATCGTTAGCATGTTACCAATGTAGTACGAAACAGCCTGTTGGCAGGATCTATCGTGCTAACGTTAGCACGATAGCTGGCAAAAAAATTAAAAAAAAGAAACACCACGGCCCAATCAGGGGCGGTGGGGCGGGGACAGGGCGGGACCTAGGCGTGGCCCAGGATGCCGACATGCGGACAAGCCACTGGGCGGGGACTGGTGCTCTCTCGCCAATGCCCTGCTGTATGCGGACTGCAAGGGGGTCTCTACTGAGCCTCTTGCGATATTAGCAATATCGTGAGGGCTCTGGTTCGTTGCGCTATCAAGGTAAGGTGCGGAAAGGGCCAAATTGTGGAACTTCCAATATATGACAATATACCTCTGAACACCAAACAACCAGCCACAATGCTTAGTTTATTTCTTTAAAATAATTATTTACAGTTATTATGCTGACTTCTCCTTCCAGTATTTAGTTATCTTTGTACTTTTAAAAAATTAACTCTTTCCTGTTCCTTTTCTCAAATGCACCAACATCAGTTTTACTTTTTTAAAATAAAACAAATACCTGACTGGTACAATCGACTGGCTAATGGCACTAAACATACTCTCATCCCATGTGCCTTGTCATTAATTCAACACCCACAGCAGAGCACAAGCAAATAGTAAAAGAGACAGCTTGAGACAGCGCTTAAACCAGGGATGGAAAGCTATGGAGCGTCTGAGTGGGAGGAGGTCAGTTTTTGTCCATTCTCCTGCTCCTGTCACACTGCTCCATACCACAATGGCAGAAGAAGTGTGAGGCTCAACCATTATTTTTAATGGCAAGGGATAAGTGAACCTTGTGTACCCTTTTAGATCACTTGCACTGTACATTTTCTTTGTAATTTTTTTCTAATTGTCCCAGTCATGTTCATTGTACATTGATTTTTAATGATTGTTCTGTCCTTTTGTAAAATGGCATATTTGGTCTACTGTATACACTAAGTTAGAATTTGTAATTGCATATTAATCAAACTGGTATTTGACTCAAGGGATTTCTTTGGCCATTCTCCATAATTAATGTAAACGATATTAGCTCAAGACTAGAGACTAAAATTGTAGAGACCTATAAAGAATTAGAACTGGGTATATTACATGTATCTGGACTCTACTAAAAGGACCTTCAGGTCAAGCATGTGAAATGCACATTTCCTAATATATTTTCCAACTAGGATACAATAAACCATTCTGTATTCCTGAGTTCACTGGGTTATTTATATTTTATACAACTCAGAGCTGAAAGGCATGCTTTATCAAGTAAAAGGATGGAAGCCAAGGTGAAAAGGTGCCCTGCATGAATAAAAAGAGACGCATATAGGCAAACCAGTTTCTTTATTCCTAATGGGATAAATGCATGAATCATGACTTTGAATAAGTACCATCTGGTTGTGAACTAAACTTCCCAAAGCACTGGGGTTTTGTTTTCATACTTAATAAATACAAAATAGATTAATAGCTACAAGGAAAGCACAGATGTTCTGAAAAATTTGGATACTACTAGCTGACCATTAGGAAAGCTTCAAGGTTAATCGTAAGCATACATGAATTCTTTTGGAGTGAGGGCTTTCATGATTCACTGCTTATCTTATAGCACTAAAATACTGAGTGTAATACAGTATCACTAATATTAAATTGTATATTGTAAATGAGACAATGTGTGTAATGGCTTAAGTGTTCTACTAAGGCTCTGGAAGAACAGAGTGTAAATCCTCACTCAGTCATGGAAATCTACTCTCAGGCCCTTTGTGCAGCTTTCTGGACCCTGGCTGCATCCCACAAGGATCTCAGAAGATCGTCTACCGGAAGGGGAGCATGGAAGGAGCACTTCTCTCCGCACCGGTTGGATCTGTGTTCAAGGAAGCATGATGATCCCGTCTCATCCTTCTGCAGTGCAACTGGGCACTTTCCCAGGCTGCTCTGGGGCAGGAAGAGCCTCCATAGTGCTTCTGGGGCTTTCACAGGGCAGGCTAGTCTGGGACAATCACACAACGGTATATCATTGATGGGGAAAAAAAATCAATGATTTACGCTGTGATCATGATAGTTGGTAACAGGATCACAATGATGTCATGCAGAACTGTCACTGCAGTTCCATCGTGATCCCATCGCCATTGCAGGATGGGAGCATGCTGGAAAAACGGCCTCAGCTACAATCACTCAGCCTAAGAGGAAAATAATGGCAAACCTCATCTGAACAGATTTTGCAAGAAAACACCATGAGAAGGCCACATGCTGGAGTCAACTTGAAGACACACAGCAACAAGCAGCAACAGCAACAACATAGTGAATACATACTTCTATACATTACAAAAAATAACCGTATTTGGAAGCAGTACAGGCCAGAGTTTAGGATACTATTATTAATAAAATACAGCTGAAGCTAAGCTATTCAGGAAGCAGACTGGCAGCAAGATTATGGAAGCTGCAGCCATGCAGCTGGTTGGCTGAGGGACTGTGGAAACTGTAATCCAAAAATGTTTTCAGGCTTTGTATCACAATGCGGAAAGAAGACTGCATGTGAATCCTATGTATACCACCTGGGTATACCACCTCTTCTACCCTGTTTCATTTGTAAAAGAAAGGTGAGAAATACATGTAACATATACATATGGTGAACATCATCCTGTGTGCATTTCTGGAAAACTATACCAGTGCTTAGAGATTCATTTCATTTAATTTGCATCAGTGCAATAACAATGTATCCCATGTGTTTACATAACGTCACTGGGCAGTGAATTCTTTAAATTCCTTAAAGTTCAGCTTAATTATATTGCATGGATTTATGTTTTAGATTGATTCACACTTCATCCGAGAATCTAGGTTATTTGACAAGTAACAAATTGTAAACAAATTAGCAAATTGTTAACTAAAGACCACAACTGTAGGATACACTGTATCTATCCTTCATTTGCATTTGATGGCTTTTCAAACATTTTAAACTTCCAGTAAACATGTATAGTTCTCTTTGGTTGTGTTTCCATCTAGAGATAAATGCAAACATGCTCCTTCGAAGTCACAGTATATTTAAGGCTACAACTAGGATCAAAGTAAAATAAAAACACTGCAGGGTTATAAATTTCTCTCCGCTCCATGATTTCTTGCAAGGCTGATACATGCTTGACTTTTTTAAACATTCCCCTACAATTCAACAGGCTGTCCTGCATACACCTGGCACAAAAACCTAGTAAAGAGAGGGCACTGGGGCAGGGGACATGTTTCTGAGATGTATGTAATAACAACAAAAGGCTGAAATCCTGTAATGCAGCCTATGAAGTGTAAAGTTCTGCTAGTGTTCTTACACAGACAAGGAAGATGGAGTAAGCTAGATTGGCAATGATGTGACAGAGTTTTCCTGGCACATTATATGATCACTGAGTTGCTGTTTAAGTTTCAAAGAGAAGATGTTACCATGCCTGACACCCCCATCCTGTGGGATGTGCTTTTTGTTTTCATACTTGGCCATGTTTATGGCTGGAAATACATAATTAAAACCACAGTGACTGGAAAAGCATGTTGCCAGACATGGTCAGGTTCAAAGAGGAGTAGATGGAAAACCCTGGCATCAAGGGGTTCAAGCTAATCTCTTCCCTGATCTCAGATTCTTGCATTTCTGAACAGACTGAGATAAGACAATCAGAGACCATCCCTTTTTGATCTCACCCTTTCCTACACCCCCTGCTGGTCCCAACTTCAAGAGGTTATCACAATATCTGTAATTTTGTCACTCCAGTGTCAAAGCAATCACCTATCCTGGAACCCTTTGGTCAATCCTGTGAGAAAGTTTTAGGCTTTGCCAGAACACCCCTTCAGGATAGGAAAACGGGTATATAAGCCCTGACTTTGGTCTCAGTAAATTGTAGCATTTCAAATATAATATGTGGCACCCAGATTGCTGTTAGTCTGTGCTACCCTCAGGTCTGTCTCAGTCTCTCCAATTTGACCCTTTTCTTCAGGACCGATAACCGATAACCCAATATGAGCAACCTCAAGAATTCCCCAGACATAAAGTATTGTCCCCTCTCAGTTTAAGAAGAAGCAAGTGGAGAGAGGTACTTGACCTTGGAGATTCTTCCTCTGCTTTCTCAGCCCTCCCTACCCGCTAGAGATTTGCTGACACCCCTAGGCTAGAGCTGGACATTTCACGGACTACAGTAGATTTATCCAAAACTGATTCCACGAAGTTTTGGAAATTATGACAGGAGTTCCTAGGAAGAGTAGAAAAAGAGGGAGATTCCTCTTTATAGGAATGAAAAGTATTTTTTTAAAAATGGGTTTATGCCTCCATGCACTTAAAAAATGTACTGAGTTCTAACACATTTTCTCTCATCCAACTATTTGCTCTATAATTCAGCTCTTTCAAACAGAAGAGGTGGAATCTTGCACCCATTAGACGAAATGAAGGGGGGAATTCCATTAAATGAGGCGGAAAGGGAAAATTAGTCCACAGGGATATGATACTGGAAAGAAAATTACTACTGAACTGCTGAAAGATATTTAAAATTAAGTATGACAAATACATATCTGTCTCACATTATCTGTGCATAATGAAAAATAGGAAAGCAATTTTTGTACTTCATCTTACAATACAAAAACATACTTCTCACTTTTTTATATGCTAATGTTTATTAATATAAATTTGGAATGAATTACATTGAGAGTCTTTGTTTCAACTCATGATGATACTTCTAGCTTAAAAAAAAGCAAGGAAATACTGAAATAATTACATTTGGGAGACAAAGATTGGCTGTGATGATGTTAAACATTAGTGCTTTGTTACACTTTTATTAGCTGCTGCTCCCAGAGTGTTCTTATAACAGGAAAATAAAGGGACAAAGTGAACAATAACTGCTAAATAAAACATTTTAAGTCTTTTTGGACTATTATATTTTCAATTTTCATGTTAAATATTCATTCTCCACATATGAATATTTCCCATGTACAACCACAGGATAGTTTCGTATACAAAACATTCTGTGATTTCCTGACTGTGATACCATTTTTTAAAAACTAAGGTAAGAGAAAGTATGTTCTTTCCTAAATCTATGGAATTTTTTAAAATAATCAAATTAAATATACAAACAACAAGAATAAATACATATTAAAAATGCAAGAAGATAACTGATTATTATAACATTCAGTATATAACAGATTTGCTTATGGAAAAATTATACTGAAGCAGCTCATCTAATGAAAGACTGTACTTACGGTCATTATATAACATAATATACAGGAAACATCTCAGAAGCATATTCCTCATATATACTTTTGCTTATTCTTATGCAAAACATTCCACTGTTTTACTCTCTATCTTACCTTTCTTAAAAAAATATTGACGCTGTCTACTATATATATTTTCTACTGTATCTGCACTGAAACATGAAATGTAAATAAAATGATTTGTATAACATTCTAAGACAATATGAAAAAATGTCTTGAATGTTGCCACATGACACACTGTATCAGTTTTGATTTTTGAAAGCAAAATTACCTGCAGAGATTTTTCCAACTCTTGTTCTTATTACTTACCAGCAATTACAGTCAGCCCTCCAGATTTGGAGGTTTCATTTTTGCAGATTTGATTATTCACAGATTATTTGCTGTCATCTCTGCTGCCTCCTTATGCCATTTTTATAGGGACTGCAAGCCTTGTGAGTCTGAGAAACTGCGAACAAGGTTTGTAAGTCCCTATTAAAAATGGTGTGGGGCAGAAGAGGAGGTGGCAATAAGCCCCACCAGCCCCCTACTTCTGCCTGTGAAGGAACCATGATGCCTCAAAGGAATCCATGGTGGGCTGAATATGGTGATCATACTTTTTGTGTGTGTTAAATATGGTTTGGGAGGGCCTAGAGTTATTCACAATTTTTTCACTTTCACAGGGGTCCTGTGCCCCTAACCCTAGTGAATGTGGAGGGATTACTGTATAAACTACATGATTATAGCACTATGATACCATTTTAATTGCCATGGCAACATCCTATGGAATTCTGGGATTTGTAGTTTAGGAAGGGGTATTTAGAATTTCCGGCCAGAGAGGTTCAGTGTCTCATCAAACTACAAACACCAGAATTCCACCGAATGCAACCATGGCTATTACAGTGTAATCACAGAGCTATAATTGTGTTGTGTCAAAGGGTCAAAGATATCTAACCTTAGAAGGCTCTTTAGGTCAGGCCAGGGGCTAAGTCTAGCCACTTCTGTGGCTACATCCATAGAAAACACTAAGCCAGAATTGCCTAGAATCCTGAATTACTGGCCATGAATAACAGTCTAAAAATTTGTCATGTCTTCTGAAACAAGACTCCAAGCTTGTCACTCCTCTAACAACTCAGAGCTGGGAAAATGTGCAGGAGAACTCAGGAAGTGTCCACTAATACGCTTGCTTGTATGAACTATAAATCAGGATTTTGAGAGATGGGCCTTCATGCTGGCCCTCACACTGCTTTGCCTGACTCCTGTGCAAATTGTGGAGAAAATACAGCAGAAACCAAAGGTCTGATGAATATGGAATCCCATGTCCTTCCTCTTTCCTGCGACTGTGTGCCAGAGTCCTATTCCAACTGAATATGTGTAAACAGTGGCTGCACCGCTGTTTAGATTACCTGAGTAGGAGCGTATTCTCATACACATCTACTCAGACATAAATGTTGATGGGACTTGTTCCCTGCTTCATGTCTAGACTTACAGCTTTGTTTCCTATGGCTTCAAAATATGGTTTCAAGATCTTCCCTGTTATTATTCTAACAACATGCCAGTATGAGGGAGCTTTAAAAACTGGGTATGATCTTGAAAAATTGAGGCCCTTTCTGTTGATTTCAACAGAATACTGTCAAAGATTTGCTTAATTACTTCAGTTCAAACAAGTGGATTATCATCACTTCTTGTCTAATAGAGGGCTATACTACTACTGAACAGACAACTTATCTCCATATATTAAATATATAATTAACATTTTTTCAATTTAAATAAATGAGATTTTTACAGGATTGCACACTTTAATATAAGTAGAAGTAAACAGGAGACAGAGTTCCACGTACTAACTGATGGTGACTTCTTTATTTTTAAAAAGCCCTCTGCATTTCGGCTTCTATCAGATCCCATTCTTTGGAGAGTATATTATACAACTCCAAATTTTTTTTGTAAAGGTCGTATATACAATTTGGTTTGCAGAATAATGTAATTTATATGTTTTTAGAGATTATAATTAATTTGGTGTTGTCTTTCTTAATGTATTCAATGGAATTATATTCGTATTTTAGTATAACCCCTGAGGAAGGCCAATTATGACAGAGGGAAGTTCCACTTTGACCACTAGAAAAATGCTGGCTGTAGCACAACATTTGCTTTTACTCAAAGTGGCTTATGCAGTCATCCAACTTTTAGTTTTGGTTATTTGTCTATTTTCACATTCAAAAACACACAACAATGCTTTTGCCAAGCCATATTCAGCACTCACAAAGACTAAAGGGGAGGTATATCAAATTTCAGTTCTGTCCAGTCCATGAAGTCATATCATTCTTTGAACACAATAGCGAATAAAGCAATCAAGAATACACAGGAAAGTATTAGTGTAAGATGCTGCATGTTTTGCACAAAAATAATAATACAAAAAACAAATCCTGTTAGACTAAAGTGCAAGGTCCCTAACATCCTATATAATGTAAGAAAAATACGGAGAAACGGGATAGTTTCCAACTGGCAAGGGGGTCAGGTAAGTCTTCATTTCATCTATCTGTTTAACTTACACACTGAACATAATTATACATAAAGCAGAATTAGTCTCCAAGGAAGGAGGTATGAAAATTGAGAAGAGGAACACATACAATTTATGATATGCAGATGATACCATATGACAAGCAGAAAATAGCAAAGACCTGGAAAGTTTACTGAAAAAAGACAAGGAAGAAAGTGTAAAAGTAGGATTACAGTTGAACATTAAGAAAAGAAAAATAATAATCACAGAAGGTTTACATAACTTTAAAGTAGACAATGAAGACATTGCAGTAGGTCATGATTTTCCATATCTTGGCTCAGTCAATAATCAGAACAAAGACTGACATCATAAAATCAAAAGCAGACTAAGTCTTGGAGGGGCAACTCTGAAGGAACTAGGCAAGATCCTGCAGTATAAAGATGTATCATTGAATTCCAAAGTTAAGATTGTCCATGTCATTATATTTCCAGTTTCTATGCATGGTTGTGGAAGATGGACAGTGAAGAACATTGATAGGAAGAAAATCAACTCATTTGAAACATGGTGATGGAGAAGAGTTCTATAGATAGTGTGGACTCCTAAAAAGACAAATAAACGAATCCTAGAGCAAATCAAGCCTAAACTGAGATCGTCATATTTTGGACTTATCATGAGAAAGCATGACTCACTGGAAAAAACCAATAATGCTCAGGAAGGTAGAAGGCAGTGGGAAAAGAGAGAAACCACATTATAGATGGACAGACTCAATCAAGGAAGCCACAGCTCTGAGTGTGCAAGACCCGAGCCGCGTTGTTGAAGACAAGGTGACCTTGAGGTCTCTCATTCATAGAGTGACCATATGTCAAAGTCAGTTAACAATAGCAAAAATTATCTCTCAGAGAGACAGCATGGTGTAATGGTCTGAATGCTAAACTAGGACAGCGATCAGTGTTCAAATTTCCACTTGGCCATGAAAACCTACTGGGTGACCTTCGGCAAGTCACACTCCCTCAGCCTCAGAAGAAGGCAAAGGCAAATCCCTTTAGAACAAATCCTACCAAGAAAACCCCATGATGTTTTTCTTAGGGTCACCAAAAGTCAGAAAAAGGCACACAACAAGAAACTATTTCTCACAGGACCAGACCTGTACAATGGCCCATAGTGCATCTGCTTCAATGTTTTGAACAAAGCTGTTTGGTGATCCACAGGGCACAACATATGCTTGCAGATAACTCTGTAAATGTATGTCATGCCTGATCAGTTTTGTGCACTGAGAAACGAACATCACTATGAAAACTTCAAGTGGAAGCAAGCTCATAAAAGAGGACATTTATGTCACTACCTTGCAAACATCTGTGCCCCCTGAACAACATTTGGGTGACTCTCACACAAACCTTCTCTTTTCTGTTTTGGACAACTTATCTAACCCAGCACCCCATCTTGCCGAGCAGGATTCCCCAAGCATCTGGAAAGTAGACAACTCCTGTTCTTTGAATTTCCTTCTGTTCATTGTTCTTAAAATACTTTTTATTTTATATTTTAACTAAATCAAACTGTCTAAACACATTTCAGTACCTTCATATAGGAGAATAAAACTTGCCAAATTTATATAATAAAGCTTCAAATTAAACACTTAACAACAAAGAATGACAACTATGGACAAAGATTGAAAGAAAGTGATATATGAACAAGGGCATACATCTGTTATTAGATCACTATTTGAAGAATTTTCATAAAGGTTTGCTCAGGAAAAAAAAATATAGTATAGCATATTTCCACAGTTGCCAAAATTGCCATTTGTGATTAAAATGTAAAGTTGGCAGTCATTGTATGTGGGCAATTATCTAAAGGTAGTTGGCAGCCTTCATTGTTTACAGTGCTGTTGCTGTGTCATGACTTCACTCAATTTGAAAATTTACATTTTGATGGATTTAACATTGTCAAATTTATTTTCAGCACGGATCGTATTTGAATCACACTCTCAGACAACAGCAGAAATCCTATTTAATTGGCATCTGTTCACTGACAACATAGCAAAATAAAATAAAAAGTCCTTTAGAAATATTTGAGCTCAGAGCATCAGCAATGCCCACAGCACAAACTATGTTAATGTGAAATATACTGCAGAAGCAAATATACTGTGGATACGTTACAGATGAAAAAAAATCTGTTCACCATTTTCAAAGAGCTGACAACTTTTTCAGAATGGTGAATAGAAAATATTTTATTTTCTTCTGCAATACCCTATTACTACATCAGTTCTGACCAAAAGGCATAATCTAGACTACAGCACACCAGCCCAGGCTATCTCATCATGCCAAGCTGATAATGCCTAATTCTTTTCCTCTCTCTTTCAGTTCTGATCCTTTTCTTTTCTACCTGGCCTTCACACTCTGCTATCTTTCAAATGCTGAAAGTCCCCTCAAACCTCACTTTTGCCCCAGTCCAGAGAATCATCTTCCTTTTTTAGGAGAATGTGGTAGAATGTATAACTATTTAACAACCAGAAAACATGTTTCCCTCAATCTCCAGGTCTAAAATTCTGTGTCTCCAAAATGAACACTGCAAACTTCAGCAATACAAAAATAAAGCCATAATGTACCACCACCGCATAGTCCTATTGCAATTGCCTAGGATCAGTTATAGGATCTAACTAATTAAAATCAATTACATTATGAATTGCCCCTCAGGGCTAAGGAATTACAGGACTGAAGTCACAAGTAATAAAGACAGCTTGAAACTGGGGACCAGTCTACTTTGCACACATCTGTTCCTTCTGTATTCTATATCCATCACTGCATACAGATTCCTCATTTGTTCATGAAAACATTTTTTTGCTAAATAATGTAATCTCTACTATACTTCATTAGTCACAATAAAGTAGTTTTTTTGGGTTATAAAATAATGAACAACTTGAGGAATCTCTTCAGTTTGTGGAAGATGAGACAAAATGGGAATAATCTGGACAAAGTTAAATGTATTTACAATTTTTATTCTTTAAATCCTTACTAGTATCATTATTAACGTTTTTAGCATTACAATTCAATTAAGAGAATGTCTTATTAGAACAATGCAAAATAAACAAACAAAAATATTAAAAGGATGAGATCTACTGGTATTTATTTTTCAGTGGAATGGAGATGTATCAAAATGATTTAAAGTAAACAGGATAAGCACTTAAACATGCAATCCCATGTATAATCTGAGAAATAACTACCTTGAAGACAGTAAAATGTTCCTTCCAAGAATCTGTGCATAGGATTTGGCTAGAACTGTACTTAGTCTTCTCTCCTGATTGTGTTTAACCTTATCATACACAGAGTTTTTCATGCATAACTTCAACTGATTTCAAAGGAACTTGTGGACATGAAGACTCATTTACAGTATGACCCACTACAAAAGAAAATATATTGGCTCACAAAACAAAACTAATCAGGGTCTAACAAGTTGGTTTCACTAACAGAATGGCTTCTGTTGGTAAAATTTGGAGCTGAGTATTCCCCTTTGCAACTGCAATTCCTTTCCACTCCCCAAACTAATGTAAGAGAGCTAAGAAACCCCAAGAGATATTTTTGGAAGGTACAAAAGGCTTTAGGAGAATGGGAAGAACATTTAATTGCACCATAGCTTTCTGGGTATTTTTTAGTGTAACACTGGATGTGGGCCTCTAGAATCTAACAAATATTAATTTAAATTCTGCATTTTTTCTTGATTATATTGAAACCAAGAATAACCAAATAAAGTAAACTATTATTTTTAAGATGAACAGTCAGTATAATACGAATAGTCAACACTAACAATATGTTAATATAATGGTGAAATCACTAAAGATTTACAATGTTTATTAAATAAAATATTTAGATTCTGCCTGATATCACAAGTTCTCAGGGTAGAATACAAACAAAATCAGCTTCATATAGATATTAAAAAGCATGGATGGAGCCTTGTGGCTTAATAGCTATGGGGTTAAACAGGGGTCTCCAAAGCCATTCTTGGAACTAGGCTTGCAGATAGAAGCAGAACAATCATAACACAGTGCTTTCTGCTCACATCTCACTTTGCTGATCAAACAGTGATGTAATTCACCTCTTGGAAGACTCAGACAATAAGGAGGCAGATTACTAAGAAGCTGTTGCTGCCTCTGAGTCTGAGAAATTGGGGTCTGAGGCAGTAGAGAATCCCCAGCAGGACATGACAGAGCTACAGACAATGAAGATGATATGCCCCCACCCTTAGTTGAGAGATGGAGGCAAAAATGGCAAGCTCTCCTCCATTTAAATAATAAAGACTGACTAATTAGCACTAATGAGACAGCTGTGAACTTGAAGGAGCTGCTCATAAATATCACAGCAGTTGCCCCCCAGCCTTAGCACTGACCATTGTCTTATCTGTTTGCCTAGCAGTACTCTTTCACATTCCTGTTTTGCCTTGACTATATTTTGGACTATTCTGCCTACTCTTTGATTGTTCAGGTACCTGGACTTCTGATCTGCCAATAAAATTTTTGGATTGTCTAATTTGGATTGACTGGATTGACTATCCTCATGCTTCTTTCTGCATCTTGCTCCATTACCCCATGACTGACTCAGACTGGACTGACCACTCAACAACTCCTACAACCCAACCTGCTGCTGTGGGCACTTGCTGATATGTGTTCAGGACAAACAGGGCAGTAATCCCCCACCTTTCACCTCGATGACAGAGCCATCTGTCAGGGCAACTTAAACTTAACCCTGGCCTGAAACCAGACTGAAATGAGTCCACAATCTGTTTCCTCCAAAGATGTTTGAAGCTGCCCAATAACCACATTTTCAAGCACCATGCCCATAAAAGAAATGTTTGGAATACGGTGGTAGTTCTTGCATTCCTCAGCCTAACATCTGTGTGTTTGTGTGTGTGTGTGTGTGTGTGTGTTTGCACTGCTTTTTCTTTCATAGGCACCTCCCTCTGATGCAAGGAATTTACCACCCAATCTGTCCACTTCTACTGGAACATTTCAGTCAAATGGTGGGATGGACTGATTCAACTAATCCTTTCCACATCACCTAGACAAAGGAAAAGAAACGTATCCCAAAAAACATAAATCGGTGGAAAACCAGTAACTTTCCTGGAAGCTACAATAACTGTTGCATCAAGTTCTGAACAAATATGAGTGATTTTCTCCTTGAACTGCCCAGCATTTATCACAATAAGTAACTGAGGGTTCTACTTCTAGACTCTCAGAGCCTCTTCCAAATAGATTTCTCACCACCAACATGGGTGACATGTTGAGGATGAGACAGCAAAGGCAAAATAAGACCTTTTCTTCATCAACTTTGCAAACACAGAGTAGACACAGTGAAGAGCTATTGGTAACCATCAAATGTAGTCCCCCCGTGAACGACACCATTGGTTTTCTGGTTGTTGTTCAGTCTGTTTAATTGAGCATAGATTTTCAGTATATATATCATACATAAAATATGTATAAAGCCTTTATAAAGATGAACAATTAATACCACGATTCTTTCAAAGTAAGATATATACACCAATATGTGTGATTAAAGACAAGCTGATATAGTAATTACAATATACAAAAGCACTGTAATGAAAAGTCCCGAAGGCATATGTTCCATCTCTATCATATGTTTTCATCAAGAAAAAAAATTATACCAGTTTCAATGTGCAACCACTGAGGAACCAGGAATAAAATGCCTAGAAATAATCCCAACCAAACAGGAGGAGAAAAAGAAACCCTGGGGGAGACTGGATGAGTGAACATGAGTGAAGACTTTGAGGGGCAGGAAACTTGCTTCCAATCATTATCTTAATGGTTTTTTCTGCTTTTCCTACTTTACCTTTTTGCCCTACAAATAATACTCAGCCAGAACTCATAAAATCAATCTCTCAATGAATCAGTAAAAAAAAACAGCATTCACAGTATCTTGCAACACAGCCTTTTTACATATCCTTGAGGATCCTCCACATGGGCTAACAGCTTTATTGATGTCTTAAACACAATGAAGCTTCTGACTAAATGCTTAAAATAGACTCTTTTCTGCTACTTGAGATGCAGACAGATGGGACACAGTATTTCCAGTTCACATTGAGCTATAAAGAGTACCACTTTCTGATTTCAAACTTCTAGTCACTAGCACAGATGAAATCTGAAGCTGAGTTTTTGCAGTTATTATCTGCCTTCAAGTTGACTCCGACTTATGGCAACTCTGATAGGGTTTTAACAGGATTGTCATTGTCTTCCTCTCAGGCTAAGATAGGTCACCCAGTGGGTTTCCAAGGCTGAGCAGGGGATCTGAACCACTCTCCCCTAGAATCCCAATGCAGCACTGAAACCATACATCATACTGGCTCCTACTACACTACACTTTGGTCTTAAGGTCTGAATAAGGTCAGAATTGGCAGCCCAGCTTTTTCATTACTTTTTTAAAAAACTACCATGATTTCAAGTGAGACATTGCAGTGCAGCAGCTGTAACATATATTCTGCCAGCTATCATTACTTTTGATAGGATTTGGGTAGAATGTGCTATCATAACCTTATTAAGAGGAGGCCAACAAGAAGAATCACCAAATATGATCAAAGAATAAAATAGGAAGAAATGAAGTAACTGTAACAAATCTATAGACAACGTAACAATGGAACTTCCAAACTGGAAAAAAAAAGCATTATCAGTCTTTCAACAGAATAAATATTCAAGTTCACAAAAGATGGAAACCTTACAATAAACCCTACTATGCTCTTTGGGTGAGAGCCAGCATTGTATAGGGGTGCAATACTGGCTATACTGGGACTGGAGACCAGAGTTTGAAACACTGCTCTTCCATGGAAACTGCTGAGTGGGGGCATCACATTCTCTCACCCTCAGAAGAAGGCAAAGGGAAACCCTCTCTAAACAATTCCTGCCAAGAAAATCCCATGACAGGTTCACCACTTGGTTGCCGTAAGTCAAAAGCAACTTGAAGGCACACAAAAACAGCAATGCTCTTTGGAGAAACATTGGAGGCAAATAAGATCTTCAAAAGGCTTTACATGTTGCCACATGAGCTCTTAAACATTCCAGACAGCTTTGGCTATTCTGTGGTTTAGAAATGTAATAAATAAATATATTCTGACCAGAATTGGTAAGGGGAGCTGAAGAAACCAGAACCTTTCATATCAATTCCAAAAACATCATTTGTACATATTTTCCTCTTGCTTCTAGTTCTTTTGCTTCTAGATTGTTCTACAAAGGCATAATAGTTAAGAATCCACCTCTTTATATGCGACACAGAAGCAACCAGGCCAAACACATTTCAAAACAGAAGAGCAGCCCAGTGGGACTACCTGTGATTTTGCATGATTATTTATGGAATCACTTTCTGAAGCAATTGTAGAATAATTTACACAGGCACAGAGAGATCATCAAGGCCCCACACATAATTTGTGACTCCCGGAAAAGGTTAGACTAGTCATAGAAGAACCTTTGCAGCCTGTAACTGCCGTATTACATATTTTATTAATTAATCATACCAGGGAAGGGGGAGAGCAATTATGAATTGTTTTTCAGTACTCTGTTTAGTGATCTGGCATCAGGTGCTATGATTTAACAGAATTAACATATTAAGGGGGAGTACAGCAATATTTTGTACTACAAATACCTTATGAGTAATTGTTCTCATTCAATGTGCATATTAGAGCCACTTCTAACCCTTCTTAACCCCTCTGCTATCAAAACTAATGGGAACTGGAAGTACTCAAGTTTGGTTCAATTACATTCATTGTACAGCTGAAATAAGTTCAGCCACTATCTGTGTCATAATGAAGTACATGTGCTTAATTTTCTTTCCCATAGAAATCAACGGGATTCAAGCGTGCCCTTTACAAAGATGGCAGCAGCAAACAAATGTAGATATGTAGTGCATCAGCTAAAATGTCAACCTTCAGTGGGGCTGAGTAGACAGATGTTTGGCCCTGAGCCTCATTTCAATGCCCCTTTTAGATATAGGCTCACTGGGTCTACTTCAATTCATCCCCTATGAAACAGGAATCACTAGATCTATGGCATTAAGAAATGCAGAACTGATTGGAGACAGAGAACTCGTGTACTCTAGGATCCAAGAACGTGAGCAGTAATGAGCTGGCAAGTTCACGGTTCAAATCACAGTGATCTGTTAAAAGAATAATCACTAACCTGATAACTGGTGTAGCAAAGAGAGAAAGTCGTAAACCAGAAAGTCTGTATTTTGAGTCCTGTCTCTCCCATGAACTTTCAATATGACATCAAGCAAGTTACTGTCTATTAGTCTTCCAATATGTGAAATGGCGGATAATAATACTCAATGTATAGGGTGGCTGTAAGGATTATAATTCCATAAGGCTTGGGAAGTGCTTTGACAGCATTAACATTCAAATATGTTACAAAATTGTTAACTCTACGGATGACCGACTTCTGTATGCAAAATGGTGATAGTATTACTGGCCTAGTTCACAGGGCTGTTGTAAGGTTGTTGAAACCCTATCAGATGCTTTGAACACCCCAGACTCCTCAGCCATTTGCTACTTATTACTATTGTGAACAAAAGAATTATTGTGCACACAAGACTGATAATATAAGAAATGTACGCACCTTAAGATAGATAGATAGATAGTAAGTACTGCAATGTGACAGATAATACTAAAAAATGAACATGAAAGTCTTAAGTATCGTATCTTTTCTTCCTCCCCTTCCAATTTCCATAAATACAAATAAAATTTGCAATAGAATTTATTATGGGTACTCACATTACAGTTTTTGATTCAATAACCATTTCAACATCTCTGCACTTTCCTCTAACAATTTGATTTTTAGGGGCAATCCATTAAATCATTTCAGAACCAAGTGTAGCAACCACTCTTAGCCAATACATCCTATAGACAGACAGTACATCTAATAGATAGCAAATATGTCTTATCTTTTCACCTTCAGAATGAGGAAAAACAAATGTTCTGTTTGTTCCACTCTTAGGAAAGCTTAAGCAAAGCCATGCCACAGTCACCTTTATTATCAACTCACCTACTGCACCTTTCAATACTTGAACATGGGGCTTTCCAAAAAGGAAAAGACTTTTATGCTCCTCAAATTTCAGCACATTCAAATCCAGCTCTGCACACTTCTCAGTGGCAAATAAAATGACTTCATATTCCATATTTTCATCTGCACAACGTTTGCTGCATTACACCCACAAAATCCCTGTTGATTAACCAAACAACAACAAAAACGCCTCCCCAACCTTCACTCTAAGAGTTGTCAGAATGACTTCCCTTTTACTATAATGAATATAATTTATTCTTAAAGACGGCTGTCCAAGGGCGCTTTCACGCATAGCACAAGCAATGTACCTTTAACTTGGGGGCAGTCAGCTTTGTATTTATTCAACAAGCTCATTTCCAGACCAGTTGGCATAGACTGAAGCTTTACAGAACCCTTACTTGGAAGTAAGTCCACTGAGTTCAGTGGATCTTAATCAGGCGCTGTGCCAACATTGGAGTCTTCAATTGTTTGGAGTATTACTTTATAATTTGGATGGAACATCTGAACAGGGTAGGATTTTAATGGCTCTCTTCCTTTTGCTGTCTTACACACGTGTGTAAATTTGTTAAACAGAAAAATCTGTTCAGAGGTCCCTTTAGTGCCATGACGGGTGAAAGCGCCCTGAAGGATATGGAATCGTGTGAAGTTATCCGTAGAGTGGACGTTTGGCACCCAGAGCTGTCACTCTTCTCTACAGAGACGCGCGTTTCAAAGCCTCGCCAGAGCAACTCAATCAGCGTCCATTCCCCAGTGTTAAGACACACCTTCCACTCCACGCCCCCCGCGCGCACACCCCAAAATCCCGGCGATGTCCCTTCCACGCGCCTCAGCCGCACAGGACTTGGCCACTAGTCTCTGCACCTGTTGCCAGGTAGGCGCCCCTCCCACCCCCTCAGTGTGGCCGTAAATAGATAACAACACAGCCTCCCGGAACGCTCGCGAGCGCATCTGCCCCTGCCGCCACCTTTCCCGAGTACTCACACGAACGCGTGGTAGATGAAAGCCCAGCCCCTGGGTCTCTCCAGCACGTTGTAAAGATAGTTTTGCAGCTTCCTGTACTTAGCGTTCCGCCGGTAGATCGGGTTGCTGCTGCTGTAGGAGAGCGGCTTCCCCAAGAGGCTCATCCGGGCTCCTCCTTGTTTGCCTCTCCGGCTCTCTCGCAAGCCAAGCCCGCCGCCGCCGCCGCCGCCGCCGCCGCCGGTGCCTAAGAGGAGCAAGCCGTCCCCTCGCGGGGGCGCCGAGTTCAGGAGCACCCTGCTCCGGCCAGACTCCACATCCTTCATGCCGCTGCCGCTGCCGCTACCGCCGTGGTGGCGCCCCGCCGAGCTGCTCTTCAGCCAGAGCCCGGCGGAGCCGCCCTCGTCGTCTCCTCCGCTGTGGCTGCGGGGCATGGCATCACGGCGGCGGGGGCAAAAGCAACGGAGGTGGCGGCGGCGGCGGCGGCAGCAGCACCAGGAGAGGGCGCGGGCACCCTCTTGGCTGAAGAAGGTGGAAAGCCAGCAGGCTTCTCCAGGCGCTGAGGAGGGAAGGAGGAGGAGGAGGAGAACGAGAAGCAGGAGGAGAAGGCGGGAGGAAGGAGCCCGGGGCTCGAAGCGCCTTGCGCCTTCCCCACAGCTCCCGCTAAGCAAGAAGGGGGCGGCTGTGGGGGCCACCTTGCTAAGCCAAGGCAGGGAGTGTGCGGGGGCTTCCGGGAGGCAGCGAGGCAAGGAAGAAGCGGGGAGCAGAGAGAGAGAGAGACACTGGCGACCGCGGCTCCCGTCACGCGCGTCTGTCCTCTCGGAGATCCCCTTTGCCTGCCGCTTCCCCTCAGAGGCACCAAAACTGGCTCACCTCCTTCTCCTCAGCTACCTTTTTTTCCTCATTGTAAAAACAAAACAAAAGCAAAAAAACTTTGGAGTAACGACTGGGAGAGAGCTTCTCTCTAATCCCAGCAGTGAAGCAACAGAGGGTTGCTCTTCTCTCTCTTCGCCTCAGCGTGAGATCCAGGGACATCCACAAATGACAAGGAAAAGCGAATAACCGCTTGAAGAGGAGGGGGGAAGAGAGCGGAGGGAGGAGGAGGGGGGGAGAAGTCGGCTGTCTTGATTTATAGAAACTGTTAGGAAAAAGAAGAAGAAGAAGAAGAAGAAGAAGGGGGGGGAAGCCTTGGATAGACGGAGACTAACGCTGAAAGCTCCCGCTGCTACCCTTGGCTTGTCAGTACATTTTTGCTCTGGCAGGGCGAGAGCGTCTTGGGCAGGCGGGAGGGAGGGATGCAAGCTGTTGCTCTCCGTCCAAACGCCAAGAGGAAGTCGCACCGCGGAAAGCTCCACCAAATGAAAGAGCCGGGAGGAGAAAAAGGGCGCGCGGCGGGGGGAGGGGGTGGCGCGCGTAGGAGGATGCTCCCAGTGAGTCTCTGTTCCCTCGTGCGAAAGAGCAGCAAAAGGCACGAAAAACAGCAGCTGTCAAGGATGGCGATAATAACGATGATAAGGCTCCTCTCGTGGCGCTTACGCAACGAGGAGCTCTTCCTCGAAAAGTCATAAAACAGTTTCAAGTTCAGTAGCAGCAGCGGAGCAGCTCCTGTTCAGAGCCGGGCTAGGGAAGGAATCTCTCCAACAGCCCCGCATACTTCTCTCTCGAGTTTTAGGGCCTTTCCCCTGAGTTGTTTGTTGCTCTGGCGTATTAACAGCGGCGCATGGCTCAATAAACACCCCACTCCCGCGCCCTAAAATCTAAGGATTCTCGAGATTCTCCCCATGGTGGAAAAAAACCCACTGCGCCTACGTCGCCCGGCTGGCCTGGAGGCAAAACTGATCCACCGGGGAGGGAATGGCGGGAGGAAGGGTGGGAAGGAAAGGGAGAGCGTCCCCTTTTTTCGCTCCTGGTGCACATTCTCGACAAGTTCCAAGAAGTTTCGCAGAGCCAAAGGGATGCTACGGACACTTGACGACGCGAACTCCCGACGTGAACGGGCAGGAAAAGGAGAAAAAGAAGCCGAGGCTTCTTAAGAGGTCCGTCCCACCTCTCTTGCCGGCTTCCCAGAGTGCTGGAAAATGAGCCCTGGCGGATACGCTTGGCCGCTTCCCGGCGCTTGTCTCCTTCATTGGGTCACACAGTTGAAGAAACAGGTTGTTACGTAGGGTTTGAGCACAGATACGACACACCATTTATTTTTACTCTTATCTGAGGCCCGCTGGCGCCCAGGCAGCCGTCCTTCGACACAGGGGGACCGGCACAGTGTATCCTCCGAGGCAACGGGGCGCCGCCGAGCTGAAACCGCGTCCCCGCGGCACGTGCCCCGCCGGCAACTCCACGCACCCGCCCGCAGAAGGGCGGAGGGGGCGGGGAGAGGCGCGAGGGAGGGAGGGAGGGAGGAAAAAGCGACGTGTGAGGCAAGTGGAGCGTGGCCTTTAGAAAGGGGGGGAGCGCGGCAGAAGACGCGGGGAAGCTCGGACAGCGGTTGTCGTGGTGGTCAGTTCTGAAATTCAGGGCCCATCTCCGACACTGAATATACGTGGTTCACTTTAGGAGTCTTCTCCCCCTTCTTTCTACAGCACCTGTATTTCTCTAGGAAAAACAAAAAGCCACCGCTTCCTGTAGCTTAGGCCATTTCCGCACTAGTAGATTGTTATAGCGCTATTGTTCCACTTTCAACATCCTATGGAATCCTGGGGTTCCATGGGATGTTGAAAGTGGAATAATAGCGCTATAACGGTGTAGTGCGGGAATGGCCGTAGGCATCGCTCCTTCCCCCCCTCCCCGCGCCTCCCCCCCCCCCCTTTGCATACTGCCGCTAAAGACTCAGCGTGAAACTCATTTGCTAATGTCGACCGCGCGGCCAGCCCTGCCATCTTCGCGCGGGCAAGTTGTTTTGAGAAGAAAACAGGTCAGGAAATGATGCTGTGACAACAGGCGCGGCGGAGACGAGGAGGAGGAGGAGGAGGAGGAGGAGGAGGAGGAAGCGTGAGTAAGTGAGTGAATGATGAGCCTCTCGAAGGCTTCTCACCACCGGAGGGGCCGCTGGGTCCTCCCGAGCGAGAGACACTTGACTCGTCGGGATTCGTTCTTGAACGTCACTTTGCTTTGTTGCCAGACTCGTAAAAGGTGAAACAGAAAGGGAGCTAGATGGAGCACAAGCATAGAGCTTCCCCACATGTGTCTCCTTCACTGCAGAGACTGCACTGAGCCACATTAGCCAGTCAACTATAGGCGTTTGCTCTTCGCTTCCAGGAAAAGCAGCTGTCTTTTAAATTCAGGATGGCAGAAGTGGTCCCTTTTTCTAAATGTTTAGGAATCTTTTCTGAAATGACAGGTATCCGACATAGATTTTCCACATGCCTTTTTCTATGATGCAGTGATTAACTACTATCAATAAATGTTGTACTTCGTAGATTATGCTTCTTGCTTGAATCTTAAATGTAATTATATTTTTTAATTCTAAGCTTTTTAATAGCCAAGAAAGAAAGAAACAAAAAAAGCTTAAACAAATACAGCACCAAGTGCACAATTCTAATTTGAAGGAAGCTTCTGTGGCAAGATAGGGTTGTATTTATGGGCCAGACAGGATTATGTTTATTAATTCTGTTGTATTTCTCTGTTTAATGCAAAACATTCAGGTGCTAGTAAATTTAATAATCTTTGGCATATTTCCAAATTTGTCCACTTGTAATGTCAATTTGTAAACCTTAGTTTCTGAAACTGTAGGGCAGGCTGCTGTGGGTAGAATTGAAGAAAATTACTTTTGAGGCACTACAACTCCTAGAATACCAGCATGATCAGTGGCCATACTGGCCTGGGAATTCTTGGAGTTGTAATCCCCAGCAGGGAATTTTTTTTCCAGCCTCCCTTGGAGGCTTGGAGTCAGATCATTCAGATACTAGGTCTGGGATTGCCTCACCTCAGGATTTTACATTTCTTTCCAGTGTGGTGTGTTTCAGATGAGTGGGTTCAGACTGAGGTGACAGTGACCAGTGTAGGGGAGAACTCTTGCTAACATAATATTATATATCTTTTCACACTGATTTATATGACACCCGCATATGTGGTCTTAACAGCAGGGCTTTATTCTGTTCATCCACTGAACAGATGGTTTGATTTGCATTACCTGAGTGGAGTAGAGATGGAAAGCATATTTGGAAATATTTGGAAAGTATTCAAAAAACATGTTTTTCGACTGTTGAGAAACTCTGATGAGAAGAATCCTGGAATCATTGCAGTTTGGGTTTGGCTTTGCATGTGGTTGTTTTGTGCAAGAAACAGCACTTTCTGCATAGAAAATAATATTTCAACACAGAAATATTCATTCCTGTGCAGCAAGTTCTGTAACTGGGCATTTGTTCTGTGTAGAATTTGCCCATGGTTGATTTGCATAGAAAACAGCATTTTCTGCACAGGAATGAATATTTCTATGTTGAAACATTATTTTTCATACTGAAAATGCTGTTTCCTGTGCTAAACAACCATGCAGAGGCATAGCTAGGGTGGGGCAACTGGGGCATACGCCTTCGTGCCAATGTCAGGGGGGTGCAAAAAAAGTAAAATCCCCCCCCTCCTGCCCAGACCTGGCCCGCTGCCACTCCCTGACCCTGCCAGGGGCTTCTTGGCCTGGTGCGGAGGCAGAGGTAGAAGCAGAAGCAGCCCTCCTGCCTGCTACCAGCCCCCCAACCTGCCCCCTGCTGCCTTCCGAATGCTGCTGCCCCCTGCCCCTGCGGCAGACCACCCCTGCTGCCACTGGGGTCCTTCCTGGCGCTGTTGATCCTAGATACACCACTGCAACCATGTGAGAATTTTGCACAGAATAAGTCCCAAATTGCAAATAACCTTTGAAAACTATGTGGTTTTTGAAACCTTTCTCTCAGCAGGAAGAAAATTGCTGAAACTACTCTTTGCTACCTTCAAGAAGAAAATTAGTGAAGAATTCCATCCCTAGGGCAGGGAAAGGAGCCAGAAGCCTTCAAGCAGGTCCCAAACATTAACATTCTTGGGAAGTCGTTCTTTAGATGGGATTGTTTCCAACATTCCAGGTTTGACCTCAGACTCAAGAGTTTAAATGAAACAGGACATTCTGAAATTACACATATACAACAAGAAGGATTCTCAAACCCTCCCAAATTTTTCCCTTAACAGTCATTACCCTTTCTAAGATCTCACTTCAGAATTCTAAGGGGGAAATCTGAGTTCCAAGCAAGCCCACTTGTGAGGACATGGGAAAGAGCCTTCTTGGTGGCTGCTCCTAGGCTATGGAACTCCTTCCCAAAGTAGGCACAGTTGGCTCCCTGTTTGCTCTCCTTCCAATGACAGGCAAAAACCTTCTTATTTAAGCAGGAGTTTTTTTAAAAATATTTATTAGCACAAATTTTCTATATATAACACTACATAAAAGAATACATACAAAAACATAGAAAAACCTAACAGAATAAAAACCTAACACAATACACACTAAAAATGGGATACAAAGGCAAAATACAACACACAAACTATGACTACAAACTTACTTTCAGTCCTTGAGATGGGAATAACAAGGAACATAATAATGCTTCTTCTAATCCATTCTAAATATCCCATTAATATAAATGGTCTATAAAATCTCTAATCAAAAACACCCCTCTTTCATAAACTCATGTTCACAACCTTTATCTATGACCTCTGTTTCTTTCTATTGTCTAAATAAATGCAGTTTTAACATCTGCCGTTTAGTCTACCATTTTCTTTTTAATAAAAGCCCGTTGTTGCCATCCTTCCCTATATTCTTTCTATATACAACATGAGTAACCTGCAGTCTTTTTTAAACATCTCCAGCTGTCTGTCTTTTATCAGGAAAGTCAATTTGTCCCTTTCTGCAAACTCTTAAGATTTTTAATAGCCATTCGTCTCTTGATGAAATTTGTACATCCTTCCATTTCTATGTGTAGACCATTCTTGCTGAAGTAGTCATGTGTAAAAATAGCCTTTACAAATTATTATCAAACATAATTTCCATCAGTCCCAGTAAAAACAATTCAGGGTCTAGCCTTAGTTTCATCTTCAAATCTTTTCAATGTCACAGTGAGTCATTATCCATTATTTTCTTAGATTTTCAGAAGTCTACAGCATATGAAAAGAGTCTTTATTTTTTTACATTTCCAACACAGATTTGTAGATCCTTTATACATTTTAGAGAGTTTTTCCAGTGTTAAATACCATTTATACATCACTTTATAAAAATTTTCTCTGAGATCATAACTCAATGGGAGTTTTTAGACCATATTCTTTCCCATTAGTCCAAACGTATATGATGGCCCACATTCTGTAGCCATTTAATCATGTAATCTTATCTTACATCTCTAATGTTAGCAACTTCTTATACATTTTTGATAATAATTGTTTGTCATATACATTTGTATCCATTTTAAGTCTCTCTGACAGTTGTCTGATTGCAAACCAACTGATATCATAGCCTTCTTGTTTTAATTGCTCAGATTTTTTCATTGAGGTTTTTCTTTGTCCACCAATGTTAAATCCTTACATTTCATCCAGAGTCCTTAAAAGTTATTTCTCTTTTAAACAAAGCTTTGTGAGGGATAACCATAGTGGCATTTTTGTATAAAAACTTGATCTGTATCTAAACCATATCCTGAGCAGAGCCCTTCTTATATAATGATGGTTAAGATCACAATTTGTTTTAAGTTTATCATACCACAGAAAAGCATGCCAACCGAACCTCAAATCAAATCCCTCCAGTTGGAGGAGTTTTCCGCTTTTTAAATTTATCCACTCTTTCCACCACACCAGACAACTAACATCAAGTTTCAGATTTGATGACTTCAGCTTTTAACAGTTTGGGACAGAAGGATCCTCTAGTGGAATGTAATGCATTATTTTATTATATTGTTACCTGAATGTGTTTTTAACTGTTTTAAATTAATATTTAGTTTGGATTGTGTGTTTAATGGTTTCTTAACTTTTGTAAATTTTTCTAGCTACATTTTGTATCAACTTATATTGGAAGCTTCCTTGGCAGAAAAGTAGAATATTAATAAATTGACTAATTAACTAATCAAACAACTACCCATTTAACTAATTAATGAGTTACTTAATCAGAGTCCAGGTCATTATTTTTGTGTTTTAAAACAGCAGTCTCAGTTGTCACAAGAGCCTTCCCAGCTGTCACAAAATGTCGTTTGGTCAGGTAGTAGAGATGGGCCCATAAGTCCGGCCCAAGATGTTTTGCTACTTGAGGTGAAGGACAAAATGGTACCCCCAATCTCTCCATGTACAGAAGCTGATCATACTGACAGATTAATACTTCAGTGTTGGCTAGCTCTACTGAACTTGAAGGCAGCAGGCTAGCTTAGAGGGTGCTGGGTGGGTTGTGTGAAATACACACAGTTCTGTCTTCTGACACTTTGCTACCACATCCTCCTGCACTCTTAATCCCCAGTATTTTCCACTGAGGCCACACCAGCTTATTATGCCTAAGAGTAGGGACAGCTCTGCAACTTGATTCAGGAATAGGTATTTTTGCACATGTACTTTTTAAATACTTTTGTTTTGGAATATGACATGCTCCTCCCTCCAGGCACTACAGCGGAAGAGGAGGAGGAGAAGGAAGAGGAAAGAAAGTCAAACATTTATATACCTAGGTGCCACTGCAGGTTATCTTTTTGTTGCTTGGCTACCCCTCTCCCCTTCACTTGGGTATTGAAGGACTATTGTTACTAAATCATAGATACTGGCACTATCATTTCCTGGAAGAGGAGGAAAACCGTCTTTCTCTGTGGCTTTCTCTATCTCCCTCTCTTAAAAAAAAATCTGATGAGGCCACTAGAGTGTTCATTGGATCTCAGCCAGGATCCAGTGGAAAGGAAGGCCTGAAAGATCCTGGCAGGGACCCCTTGAAGCAATGATCAGAAGGAAAAACATTTTGCATGGTCCATTTTCAGGAATGATTTAAAGAGCAGGAGATGGGAACACAAGCAGGGCAGAAATCTGATTAATAGGCCCTAGCTTTAGTGAGGGAAGATTGTCTCAGGAAAGTGATTTGGTTGTTGTGAAAAGGCGGCAACCTTTTGGCTATCCTCATTATCTTCTCCCGCATCTCTCCTCCTACTTATCTTACTTCATTTTTACCATTGTACCTCTGGAATACTATGCATTTTGATTTGTTTTCTTTCAGTGGTTGGTAGGGAGAGGGAGACATTAAACCAGCCTTGGCAGCAAACGAAATGCTAGCCTGACAAGCGTGAGACGCATGCTTGTCTTCAGCTGAAGGGACCCTCCAGAACCCAGCTGGCTTTGAAATGGTTATATGTATTCTGCCCAAGAGTGGATCCTCAAAACTGAACAGACATTTTCAAATGACCCCAAACCTACCAAAAATACTATCCACCAGGCAGCATGGCAAATCGTCTATGTGTATAGCTTGCCTAAGAAAACCCTATGAAATTCATGAGGTTGCCATAAGTCAACAGGCTACTTGAATGCACACACACACACATTATGACTCTGTGGAAATCTGTGGCCATTTCGGCACTACACAGTTACAGTGCTATTATTCCACTTTCAACATCCTGTGGAATTCTGGGGTTTGTAGTTTACTGAGGCCAAAGAGCTCTCTGACTGAGAATTCTAAATGTCCCTTCCTAAACTGCAAACCCCAGGATTCCATAGGATGTTGAAAGTGGAATAATAGCACTATAACAGTGTAGTGCGGAAATGGCCAGTCTCTCTGCTCCTGGAAAGTACTCAGACTACAGCAGTTGCTATAGAACTTGTTCTCTTCGCAGACACGTCTCCTGGTAATGTCCCGCCTTCACCAGTTTCCCAAAGTGTCTTTTTTAAGATTTTGCACATTGCATAATAATCAGAATTTCAATAAGGTGAATTGTTTCCCATCAGCACTGCATTTCCATGCAGAGAAAACCTGCTAGTTCTCCTGCTCATATTATCACAGCTACCACCACCATTACCACAAAGTGCTTACTTTGTCAAGCATACCTAATTTGCACCTATGGGGGGTGGTTTTATAGCATGGGTGGGAATCATATGACCGTCCATATATTGTGATACTTGTAAGTCCCAGCAGTCCCAGCCAGCACAGCCAATGCTGATAAATCGTGGACACTGAAGTTCAACAACATCTGGAGGTCAGCCCAATTCCCATTCCTGTTTACCCAGGCTTGATCTCCTTAGAAATGAGGTCACTGAATGTTTTGCAACATTTGTGTTTGGGATGTTTTGCAAAGTCTGTGTTTATTTGCAAAAGTACCAGCTGAGGGGAGGTGGAGGTATAGCATTAAACTTTCCAACAGTAGCTTAATATCCCCTTCTCTTACCTCAGATCTCTAGGGAGAAAGGGCTTTTACAAAGTTTCTCCACCCCAAACTGCCTTTTTCCTGTGACTTAGCCTAAATCAAAACTGCCAGCCCTTTCTTCCACAAAGGTCTGGGTTTCCATATTACTTGATTGGAAGGGAAGGGAGGAGAGATATGTTCAGATATTTCTTAAGATGCAGAGTTTTTAAAAATTACTTTCATCAAGCATATGAGGTGTCATTATCATATTTATGGCTCAGATCTATTAGGATAACTTCTCTAGTCATAGCAGTCCTTTGTATATTGAAAAGATTACCAAATTAAAACCAGAGTATAATTTCCAAAAAACAGAAGTTTGAGGCAGAGGTATCCATTCAGAATTCTTGTCAGTAATACAAGAGATAAAAAGGTGCCAAACTAAACAAGCTGTATTTGTCTCACTGTGTCCTGAAGTTCTTTTCCCATTGCAGACCAGTTTTCTTCAACAGTGCTGGGGACCACACCTTTACAATCCACCTCTCAGCTAAAAGCCCTTGTAACATTTTCCAGAGTTGCAAAACCTTGAGGGATGCTGAAGACCAGCCACTGAGAGCTTTCAGCTTGTATCTTCCTTAAGAACAAAGAGACTGAGAAAGAGGGAATATAATTGAAAGGGCATTAAGCTGATCTCCAGAAATCCTACTGGTAACAATCACAAATTCACAGTGTCGTAAAGGGATCCTTGGAGGTCATCCAGGCCAACTCCCCGATACCATAACAATATTAAGGCTCAGCACAGAAGTCCTGCCAGGAAAAACTAAAATTACTAGCCTAGGGAAAAAATAAACACGTGTGCGGTCTGAAACATGTGGGACAAAAAGGCAAGTCCTAATTCTTGATTTATTTGTGCAGTGTAGCTTTATTTCCTCAATACTCACCCCACTGTATATTTATAGAAAAGTAAATCCATATTTTAAATTCGTGAAATGTGTCCATTCTGCAGCAGACACTTGATTCTATGCAGCAGACTCATACTTCTATGCCATTAAATTAGTAAAAGATTAAAAGATTCACTGTCAGAAGCTTCCTGGTTTCCAAGCATTGGAAAATACCCACTCAGAACTTATTTTGGCACCACAGACTTTCACTGCACTCTGCCTTTTGCATATATCAGAACACTGCTCAACCTGCTAGTGTCTTTACATGCTGAGTCAAGGAATGGGAAAGGGCACATGGAGACTGGCAGTCCATCCACACATCCCAAATCCTGTAGGAAACATGAAATGCTGCCTGGGATTTTTTTTTTAATGACAATAATAGGCACAAAATGCATTTTCCACATTTTGTTTATTCATTTTGTGTATTTTTAAAATCCATCATCCATGCTAACATCATTGACAAAGCTGAAAAGCAATTCACTTCATGTGATTTCTCAATGAAATGCCTGAAATGCATTAAAAATGTCCACTTATGCACAATGTGCCTTGTCCTTTCTTTGAACTTGTGTTTGCCTGCAGTGACATCCACATATGGCCATATCTGAATGGCTGCCTGGTGTCATGACATTGTCCAATTCACTACACTGTAGCACCCTGACGATTACACATTTTTATGGCATAAGCTTACCATGAAAACAGGCTATGATCCACTAAAAGGAAGATCATAATAACTGAGTTAGCCTTTGAGGAACCATGAGACTTTCTGTTGTTTTTGCTGCAGCAGACAGAGAACTAAGCTCTATATCGTAACTTGACAGGTGACTCAAAGGCACACGCGCACACACACACACACACACACACACACTTGGGATGAGGACAATCTTACCTGAAACACAATACATGGTGAGAGGGGGCTCTTTTACACTACACAACTGTACCACTTCAGTAGCACTTCAACTGCCATGATTTCATCCTATGGGATCCTGAGAGTTGTAGCCTTGTGAGGTATTCAGAACTCTTCACTGGAGATCTTTAGTGTCTTACTAAATTACAAATACTAGGATTCCATTGGATGCAACCATGGTAGTTAATGTGTAATTGTAGGGTTACCATTGTGTAGTGTGAAATAGATATTTGACTGAAAATTCCCTCTAGCTATCTCTCTGGAACCTACAATAATTTAGGGACTTTTTTTTTTTTTTTGCACACTTTTCTTCTTTGCCTCTGAAGCTCACACAGAATGTATAACCTGCTCTGCAGCCCACCGCTAGCTTTTGTTGGTGGCATCCTCAGCAAAGGGTGCATGACTGTCTCCTTTAACTAAGAAAAGATATTATTCTTGGACAGAACAGCATTCATGACTGTTTTTACTTTATGTGGCAAGAATTTACTAAAGTTGAGGATACATGTAGTCTCCTAGGAAGCTCTTTTGTAACCTCAGAAAATAACAATTGAGGCACACACTTGTCTGGGAGACAGTTCTACTGAACATAGTACAAATGTATCAAAGGAAGAGAAACTCAGCAGGTGAAGTACTACAAACTTCCGGTCTGGATTATGTGATAAGTGTTTTATGTCTGAAATACTTTTTAAAGCTGCTTGAGTGGGCAAATGAAAATTGCATCGTAGGATATAGGAGGATTGGTTGCAAAAGTCCCTACAATGATATGTTGCTCCTTGTTTAGTTTTAATGATTCTGTAAACTTTAAGGTGTGGTGGTAGATTTTAAATAAAAAAGGAAACATATTTGCGCATACTTAACAACAGTAGTATGCGCATTGCAGGAAAGCAGATTCCACTTGAACCTCAGGAAGAACTTCTTGATGGTCAGAGCTGTCCAGCAGTGGAATATGCTGCCTCAGAGTGTGGTAGAGTCTCCTTCTTTGGAGGTTTTTAAGCAGAGGCTGGATGGCCATCTGTTGGGAATGCTTTGATGGGTGTTCCTGCATAGAGGGGGTTGGACTGGATGGACCCTGGGGTCTCCTCCAACTCTATGATTCTATGATTCTATGATATTTGTATTGTATACATATTTGCCCAGAAGTTAATCCTTATAATGTTCAGTGGGATTTTATGCCTCATTTGGTGTTCATGAGGTCACAGACACAATATGGGTCTATTATTGTGTTGCTGTTCACCTTTTTAGGACGTACCTCTGCAGATTATATGAACGTGAGCATGTTACCTCTAAAGAGTGTTCTGGACATTAGCATTCCTGCTGCTTGTCACTTTTTCAATTAAATATAGCAGTATTCTCAGCAGGAAAGTGCAACCTTGAAGAAACAATGGTGGACACAACAAAATGGGTCACAATGATTTCAAAGAAACCAAGCCGGACAGAAAGACCCCAATCACCAAGATTCTACCTGATCTTTAGCAGTAATTTTACATCTGCTAATCTCTTTGTAGTACTAATTCTACAAATCTAGCAGGTGGCTAAAAATAGGTGTTATTTTGAAAGAACTGGGATGAGAATTTAAAAATAAATGCATAAAAATATACTTAGCAAACAAGTTTTAAAAGTTCTGAGGACCTCTTTTTATGATCTACATGGAGAAACTGTAAGAATTCTGTGCCCTCTAGTGGTATTTAATGCTACTGATAATGGAACAGATGTAATCATAGGGACATGTATGTAATGCAGGCTTACAGTGCCAACTATATAGATGCCAGGAGAAAAAGAAACTACTGTTCAGATAAAAAACAAAGATAAGGCAGTACATTGGTAAAAGCAAAATTTTTCAATCAGTCAAGACATTTATTAGAATCAGCCAAAATGTACCCAGGTTTTTTAGTATCACGTAGCATGTTCATGGCATATAGGACAATATGCTGAGCATTCAAATGTCCCTGAGCATGAAGAAGTTGGCACAAAGTCAGTGCCCTTTAGGAGGCAGTATTGTCCTATTGACAGCAATACAAGTACAGTAGTGTGGCCATAAATTTTGAAGTGGAGGCATCCATTTTAGCCATGCTTCAAAGGAAACTCAAAAATGTTTGGTGTTGTTATTGCATGCTTTCAAATCGTTTCCACCTTATGGCAACCCTAAAATGAACCTATGATGAGGTTTTCTGGGGCTGAGAGTATGTGATGCATCCAAGGTCACTCAGTGGGTTTCCATGGTCAAGCGGAGAATTGAACCTTGGTCTCCAGGGTCATTGTCCAATGTGCAAACCACTACACCACACTGGCTCTCTTCCAAAAGTGTAGGCATCTCAAAATGTAGGTACCCACAGTATTCAAGTGCACTAGGAGCAGGCCCTTTGCAAATCTGCATTTCACTGAATGCCTCAAAATACCTCCAAGTTACAGTTGTTGGGGAATTGAAAGATTTCGGTAATAAGTCTCTCAATCAGCAAAGTATCTAGTAAATGCACAAAAAACAGAAGTTGAACAGATTACCAGTCCCATTTCTATCTCCATCCCAAACACACTTAATCTAGCTCAAAATAAAGACAAAAACAGTTTGGTTAAAAATATAAAAGCGTTTACTCACAAAATCTTGTGCATAGTTTACACAGGTTCAATTCTTGAAGAAAGGTGAGAAATTAAGCACTCACATGCTTGCTGAAAATAATCCCTGTTAGGAGATCTCAGAGCATGCTTTCAGGACAAAAGGCGAAGACGAAAGAGAGAGATGTAAATGTCAAGAGAACCTTTTTAAGAACAAAGAAGGTGTACATGCTGGAGGAAGAGGTGCTGATCAAAACAAACAGGAAGTTTTCTCTAGGCTATCTCTCTATGCCTACAATAAACATGCAAATTAACTAGCCAGTTAATTAAGCATGCAAAGGTTGCCACTCCCAACACCCCTTCTCAACCGTGCATGCACCCCTGAAGTCCTATCTTGACTCGCAGGTTCTCAAAGCCGTCTCTTGGTGGAGGTTTGGTCAGGACATCAGCTACCATCTCAGTGATTGAACAGTAGATCATCTTGATAATTCCATTCTCTGTGAGCTCATGTACTTTGTGGTATCTTGTTCCTATGTGCTTGCTGTGTGGTGTCATCTTCTCTGTTTGAGAAAGTTTAATACAGCTCTGGTTGTCTTCTATAACTCTAACTGGTTTTTCTTCATTTATTCCAAAATCAGACAACAATTGACCAAGTCATAGTAATTCTCTACATGCTTCTGATGCTGAAATATACTCTGCTTCTGTAGAGGATAGAGCCACCACACTCTGCCTGTGGCCGCCCCAAGAAATAGGGCCATCTCCATACAAAAATAGGAAACCACTGACTGAATGATAATCTGCGCTATCACCAGCCCAATCTGCATCAGTGTAGCATACTAATTTTGGATTGCTACTAGCTGGTAGCTTCAACTTAAAGTTGATAGTCCCTTTCAAGTATCTAGCCACTCTTTTTACTCCAGTCCAATCTTTCTTTGTGGGTGAACTAACTTTCCTGCTCAGAATCCCTACAGCAGATGCAAGATCAAATCTTGTGTTGGTAGACAGGTACAGGAGTTTTCCTATTGCTGTTCTGTAGAGACTGTTATCTGGTAAAGCATCATTTTCTTCAGTATTTTTAAGAAAATCTGTGGTCATGGGCGTTGCTACAGTATACGCATCTTGGAGTCCTAAGCTTTCTAAAAGTTCAGCAATCTTTTGTTTCTGACTTAGTAGAAAAGAGCCATCCTGTTCTCTTTGAATCTCCATGCCCAAGTAGTATTTTGCATCTCCTAACTCTTTCAATTCCACTTCTTTGTTCAAATTATGTACAACTCCTGAGTAGTCTTTATTTCTGTTGGTGTCTATAAACAAATCATCAATATAGGTCAGGATAAACGTTGAATAACCTTCTTTGGTTCTGGTGTATAGACACTGATCTGCTTCTCCTTGCTTAAAGCCTAATTGCCTCAACGTTGTGTCTAGTTTCTCATTCCAAGCTCTAGCAGCCTGTTTAAGTCCATACAATCTCTTGTTAAGCTTGCAAAGCGGATGTGGTTGCTTCTGGTCTACAAAGCCTGGAGGTTGTTGCATGTACAGTTCCTCTGTTATTTGTCCATGTAAGAAAGCAGTTTTCACATCAAGGTGTCTGACATGCATTTGTTTGGAAACAGCTAGACTGAGAAGCACTCTTATGGTGCTGTGTTTGACAACAGCAAGCATCTGTTCAATTTCTTCAAAGCTTGATGGTTCACTTGGTAACACTGAAGTTGTGAGGTAGGACAAGTGTGGAGCTGGTACACTTTTGTTGAGTAGTGTTGAGCGTCTGGGAACCTGTTCTGGTACCTATTCTGTCTCTGCAACATCCTCCGGTTCAGTGCTGAGGTCAAAGCCATCCGCATCCCGTTCCCTTAGTGTACTGCTCTCTGCCTTTAGCTTGCTTTCTGCAGCATACATCTCAGTCCTTTGTTCAGAATCAGGTTGTGTAGCTGCTTGTGGTATTTCAGATGAAGGCAACATTTGCATTACTAAGAAAGGTTCAACATCTTGCTCTTCTTCTTCCAGCGATTCTAAGATAGTCTCTTGTTCATCTGGAAAGTCTATGACAGTTCCTTTCTTATCAACTCTGCTTTGTTCATCAAAGTAAACTATATGCTTGGTAGCAACTTCACCAGTTTTTAAGTTCATTACTCTGTAGCCTTTGCTTCCAGGAGCATAGCCAATTAGAATAGTCTGTTCTGTTCTTGCACCTAGTTTGTGTTGCCTCTGTTGTGATATGTATGAATATGCAGTGCTTCCAAAGTTCTAATGGGTTTCATGTCTGGTACTCTGCCATGCCATAGCTGAAATGGTGTTTGTGTGGTGCCTTTTGTTGGCAATCTATTCTGTAGATATGTTGTGGTCATAAAGGCATCATCCCAAAAGATGAGCATCTGCCAGCATGCACTTTGTCATCTCCAGGAGAGATCTCAGTTTCCTTTCAGCAAATCCATTCTGCTCAGGAGTGTAAGGAATGCTCCTCCTGTGCAAAATGCTATGGTCTTCCAGGAAAGCTTGTGTGCGATGTGAAATGTACTCACCAGCGCCATTTGTCTGCATAGCTTTAGGTGTTATCTCAAACTTGGTTCTCATCATGGCAACATACTTCTGTAGCATTTCTTGGGCTTAACTCTTCTCTTTCAGAAGATAAGTAGCACAATACCTTGAAAAATCATCCACAAAAATTAAAGCATATCTGTTTCCGCCAAGTGAAGGAACATTAAATGGACCGTACGAATCACTGTGAATAAGATCCAGTGCTTTAGTGGTTCTCTTTTCAGTCCTTGACTGAAATGAGGGTCTGACTGACTTTTGTTCAACACAAGTTACACACCTGATAGTGCTCTCACTGTATTGTTGATTCACCTTGATTCCTGTGGCCAAGTTCTGGTTCTGTAGTTCAAGAATTGCCTTTGGATCATGATGTCCAAGATGTCTGTGCCATAGGTCAAGGCTGTTCTCATTCATCTGTGCTCTAGCAACATTAGCTTGTTCAGCTGAGAGATGTAATTCATAGACACCATTATTCTCAAATGCTTCTGCAAAAACGACATTATCTTTGGTAACTGTGCATTTTCCTTATTTGAAAAGTATTTCAAATCCTTTCTTATCTAAAGCAGACACACTGAGCATGCTGCAGTGTAATTCAGGAACAAACAAGACATCATTTGCTACATTCTGGGTAACTTTGTCATTCGGCAATAGGCAGTTTAAAATGCAGCTTCCTGATCCCAGGATCTGCATGGATTCACCGTTCGCAGCTTGAACTTTCCTTGTAGCATCTCTATCAATTGTATCAAAATAAGCATCTAAATGTGCTGTGGTTGGTACAGCCAGAATCTATAATCCAACAACTATTTTTCTGCTTGTAGTCATTAACTGCCAAAGTCTGTCCCATTAAAAGAAAATTACTTCTTCTGTAAGACTGGTTGCTTGATTCACCTACTTCATGCTGCCTTTGTCTTGTAAATTTCTTAGTTGGAGAGCTACCATTGGCTGAGGGCTTTTTGGGAAGGGTACAGTTTCTTGCAATGTGACCCTTCTTATTGCAGTTATAGAAACTGAGCTCTGATTGGTCCCTAGGCTGAGCTTTGGGTCTGCCCTTCTTAGTGACCAGGTAATTTGATCCACTTGGTCTCTGTGTATGATCAAAAGGGGAAGCCCCTTGGTTAATGCATTCTTCTCATAATTTAGACATAGCTTCATTAAAGGTTAGCCCCTTTAAGTTTTGTAAGAGAGAGATGAAGGGATTGAACTCTGATCCCAGAGTTCCAGTCAGGAAACAAACCTTTTGTCTATCAGAAAACTGGAATCCACAGGAATTCAACTTATCAAAAATCATAATCAGTTTGCTAATATAAGCTTCACAGCCTGCTTTAGTATGCAGGTGAAGATGTACAAGTTCACTCATCCAAATTGACTGAGATTTTTCATATGAAAGACCATAAATTTCTTTAATTTTGTCTAACATTTCCTTTGCAGTGATACAGTTGCTTACATAGAGTAGCTGATTAGCCTCCAATGCATTACGAATTAGGTACTGTGCTGTGGCATCTTTTCTCAACCATTGTTCTGCAGCTTCACCACTTGATTTTTCTTCTTCAATTGCATCAAGAACATTATGGTGATTAAAGGCTAAATTTAATTTCTGTCTCCATTCTGTATAGCTCTCATTAGTGAGTTGCACAAGTCTGGGTACATGCAGCATTTCTGCTTTAGTTAGCAATTCCCCCCCCCCCAAAAAAAGAGAGAGAGAGAGAGAGAGAGAGAGAGAGAATCAGCACCCAAAAGGCAAAAGGTAAAAAATTCTCTAGCTAGATGTGTGCTTCCAAAAGGGAGGAAGGGGGGGAAACAGCCACTTTCACAAGAAAGTGAAAGCAAAAATAACTAAAACTGAAAAATCTAGTAACTGTTCTGTTCTGGGACCCCATAACCTGTTGAGGAATTGAGAGATTTTGGTAATAAGTCTCTCAATCAGCAGAGTACTAGTAAATGCACAAAAAATGGAAGGTGAACAGATTACCAGTCCCATTTCTGTCACTCCACCCCAAACACACTTAATCTAGCTCAAAATAAACACAAAAACAGTTTGGTTAAAAATATAAAAGGGTTTACTCACAAAATTTTGTGCATAGTTTACACAGGTTCAATTCTTGAAGAAATGTAAGAAATTAAGCAGTCACATGCTTGCTAAAAATAATCCCTGTTAGGAGATCTCAAAGCATGCTTTCAGGACAAAAGGCAAAGACAAAAGAGAGAGATGTAAATGTCAAGAGAACCTTTTTAAGAACAAAGAAGGTGTACATGCTGGAGGAAGAGATGTTGACCAAAACAAACAGGAAGTTTTCTCTAGGCTATCTCTCTATGCCTACAATAAACATGCGAACTAACTAGCCAGTTAATTAAGCATGCAAAGGTTGCCACTCCCAACAACAATAGTGGTAGCACATGACAATATGTTATCATGGGAAAATCCATCAGCTCTCCCTGAGATTGCAGCTAATTTCAGGGGGAACACGGGAACCCTGAGGGAATCATCTCTCCTATCAAAACAACCTGATGCTTTAATCCTGCAAAGTCTTGGTCTTCTGCAGGTATGGTAAAAATGTATTTATTCATTTGTTTAACTCATTAATTTCTATACCACCACTTCCAGAATTAGGTCACACATGTGCAGAAAGAGTACCCGGTTTTTGGAACTGTTATAGGTGTGATAATGAGGATTCCTGTTATCCAGGTAACAGAGCTGAAGGGAGATAGTTCTCTCTCCAGGCAAACAATGGGTTAATGAGTGCTGTTTTGGGCTACATTTTATTGGGGATCCGCATCACAAGAACATCACAGGTCATGGGAGATAATTGCCCAGTCACGGGGAGAAGGGTAAGAATCTTCAAGATGCTTGGTCAAGAAGTTTTAAGATCACAAGGCGAAAGATACAATGCAGCATCAACCAGAGGCAGGCATATTGCTGGTTGCAGGTTGGGCCACCTAGGTATTGCCTCCCAGTTTTGCCGCCCCTCCCCATTTCAGCATCTAACCAGCAATGTGAGTAGCTAGGATGTTTTAGATAGTTGTGTTAGGATTTCTGTTCTTTTGAAAGCTCCGGCTGATATGATGTAACTATCTGTAACTTGTAACTCTAACCCATGTAGAGTGACACCTTTTGCTATTATATTGCCTGTTCTTAGAATAAAAAGCTTTCCTTTAAAGAACTCCTTGCTCTCTCTATTTCCACATGATTTTCAGCTACATGTGTAGATAGGATTCCTCTCTCCCAGAGGGGAGAGGGGGAGGAAGGGTTCTCTAAGCTTAGATATTGTTGGTTCACTAGTGGAGTGCTACTGTGTCACAAAAATGGGATTTTTGATCCAGTGGGTGGTGGTAGCAATTTTTAATCCAAGGAACAAGGGGGCTTTTCATCCCTATTCAAGGGCAGAAGTCAACCTTGAGTGGGAGAAGAGTCCTGGGTTTCCATGACAATAGGAAACCAAACCCCTTAATCTGGCTTTGATTCTCCACAACACGTTTCTGCTGCTGATAGTTTTAAGTGCAGCAGCCATGTGTCTTGAAAAGTTCTGCTTGTGTCTCATTTTAAAATTTTCTTCCATTTTGACTCTTCTACTCTTCAGAGCTTAGTCTTTGGCCTTTTACACTCTCGGGCACATTTCATTTATTGTTGTGGATTATTTGTGAATAACTCTAAGTCTTCTCCCTGT
The DNA here is from genome assembly GCA_030412105.1 of Cyclura pinguis. Taxonomy (NCBI): domain Eukaryota; kingdom Metazoa; phylum Chordata; class Lepidosauria; order Squamata; family Iguanidae; genus Cyclura; species Cyclura pinguis. Next base: position 131,256,916 of record CM059599.1, read on the forward strand.
TCATGATCTGTTATCTCTGTACACTGATATTTGCTTTGGAATGATTCATCAAAATCATATGTTCAGCACAATAAGGGTCAGTCTCCTAAAGGTTCTGCTCAGTCTCAATTCTTTCATTTTCTATCCATGTTAGAGTCTGACATCACCAAAAGTAAACAACCTTGAAGTCTCCTTTGACTCTGATCTAGGCTTCTTATCCTTAGTTTTGCAGCTTCTTCTCAAGGCCACATGCAGCATGAAAAGAAACGAACAGTGTTTGAGATACTTCTTCAGGTATTGAAGTCACCATTTACAAAACTGCAACAAAAATCAGTGACCTGAAGTGGACTTGTTGTTGAACAAGTGGGCATGGGATGGACTGCAGCCTGAAAGACAAAGTGAATCTGAAAAGGAACTTTATTTCCTCATCCAGCCCTCTCACACACAGACCTCTCCCTCCTTGTTCCCAATGCAGACAAAATGCAGTAACAAAATACAAAAAATGCTTTCTATCCAAGGAAGAGGAGACAGGAAGCCATCTTTATCACTTTCCTGTACTGTACTAACAATTCCAGTTGAGGGCTATCACTTTCATTCTTTAACATTAAAGTCACTTAGCATGGATACATCTTAGATGGAAAGTAGCATGGATGCTATTTAATAGGATGCACACATAGATAGTTGAAATGGAAGCTAGGAATCCAGGCAAGCTAATGGTGTTCATGGAGATCATGTGACATGACTGGAATTCTGGTAACAGAAGAAATGTATTGCACCTTTCATTTTTTATTCTCCCTGATTTTTTCTCTTTTGTTCTATAGTCCACTGCTTCATAGGTAGTCTTTCATTCTTTTTCACACCATGAAACAGAAATTCTCTATGCCTCTCTGCCCTCATCCAACTACATTTATAGATAAATACTTGGAATCAGTAGCAGCCAAAAGTAATCAAATAGATGCATTACATGGAGGAAGAACCTATATTGTTCAAGTAGCAGAAAGACCAGAAATGAAGATTGGGGTAGGCTGGTCCTCCACACCTTATAGTTACAGAAAGAATACATTGCAATTGTGAGCAACAATTTTGGCAGAAGACCTCAAGCTCTTCAAACCAACAATGGTGGTGAGTATCTATTGCACCACATCCAACCATACATGAAAGAACAGAGCATTACACATAGACACACAACTCTCTACATGCCTGAAAAAAACAGAGTGGCTAATGGGGCGCATGTTGCTGGAGTCTAAGCTACCCAGCCAATTCTGGGGAGAGGCAGTGATGACAGCTAGATACCTATAAAATAGGCTAACAACCAAAGCAACTAATAAAATTCCATTTGAATTCTGACACAACAGAAGACCAAGTATGGAACATATCAGAGTATTTGGATCCAAGGCTTTTGTTCCCATACCAAAGGAAAGAGGTCCAAACTAGATGACAGAGCAAAAGAAGGCATCATGATAGGGTTTGAACTAGGATGGAAGGGCTACAGAATCCTGAATCCAAAAAGAAGAAGAATCACAGTGAGAAGTGTTGTGTATTTTGATAAGACTAAGATAATAGATACAAACCATATAGATGTGGACTACACAACAAAGAAAGCCCACAAGGCAGGATAGCTGATAGCATATTGACCTAAATGCAGAGATGAAGTCTGCCTTCCTCAAATACTTGCCAAAAATGAAAAGATTGAAGTGAATACAAAAAAGGAAGGGGATTCAGGGTGAGCAGAGGGAGGTACCAGATTAGGCTCCAGCACCAGAATTGAAACACTCACCTTGACCAAACATAAGCATACCACACCAATGCCTGACCTACCCTGCAAGGAAATTGAAAATTTGCCTGCAAGCAGAAGAAAGTAAGTAGAGAAAAGCTGCAAAAGAAAAAATAGAGGCTTTTCACAAAAATCAAACTTGAACACTCACAGAACTACCAACAGACAAGAAGTCCTTAGGAAAAAAAGGATCTTCAAAGTCAAACAAGATGCAGAGGGGGAAATCCAGTGATACAAACCAGATTGGTAGCCAAGGGTAATTCACATAAATATAGTAAGGATTGTGATGAGACCATTGCCCCTATCATGAGGGATGCCACAATAAGGACACTCTAAGTGTGGCATCATTCATCAAAACGCATGTTGAACTCTCAGATGTTATGACAGTCTTCCCACATGGAGAAATCAAAGAACCTATTGATATGCAATAACCTCCTGGATTTGAGAAATCAGGAAACAAGCCTAAGCATTTGGATCAAAATAGATGGCTTCCTGCTCCCAAAGTGACTTACATGCTTGATTAGTCTTTGTGCTTCTGATTGGTACGATGTCTACCATCAAAAATTGCTTTGCAGGCTACAGACACATTTCAGTTGATTGCAATCAATTAATATGTTTTAAAAATCAAATATGCTTTTTAAAAACAAATAACTCCAATATGCACACCTCCATTATCCCCTTAGTATGCATGTATCTAGCTTCCAGAGTTTGGAGCTATAGCAGAGAGACACACTTTTATTATAATGGATGAGCTTTCCTGGATTTCCTGCATCCAATTACATCTGACACACTAGATTTTAATCCACAGAGGTTTATGGGGCAACAACTCTGTTCATTTTAATGATAGCTCACAACTGCTGTTTTCATGCAACATAGACTACCACGGGTACCCCTTATATCAATTTTACATGATGAGGTTCAAGCCCAAGAACTCAGAATTATCCATTTGAATCCACATTTTAATTTTCCAGTAGGCCATGCACATCACAGAAAAGCGTGCTGCTTAATTTACCCTGATCACACCAAAGCTGAATTAATTCCACTTCACTTATTTTTCTAAATTAATAGGAATATCAACATCATGTCACATCGCACCACGTTACTGACACTGCAAGCATGCAAGCAGACAAGAATGACATACTCTTTCTTTGAAGTATTCCTGAATCTCTTGGTCTTTTTTTTTCTTACACATTTCCATCAAAATATAGCCTATTCATTCACAGACAAACAACCAAACACACCATTTATTCTTCACATGAGCACACCCACGCAGCCTCTTTTTGTTGTGTGCCTTCAAGCTGTTTCCGACTTATGCCATCACTAAAGCAACCTATCAAGAAGTTTTCTGGGGCTGAGGGTACGTGACATGCACAAGATCACCTGGTAGGTTTCCATGGTTGAGTAGGGAATCCAACCCTGGTCTCTTGGGTCATAGTCCAACGCTCAAACCACTACAGCATGCTGGCTTACCCTCTTATTTATTCATAATCTTAGAAGCAGCAACCTTAGTCCGCAAACTGGAGATGCAGAGCAATTCCTTCACTATATTTTAATCTATCCTGTCTCATCTCCTCCTTTCAGACCAAGCATTCTCTGTTCCATCTTCAGAATACCTTTGCTAAGCTTTGCTCAGAGATCTAGAAGGGATTACAGCAGAGTGGGCAACAATATTGAAGGGGGGGGGCGCACATTAGGTTGGAAAAGCAAAAAGCAAGTCAAAACAAATTTCAGCAGTTAAAACATGAACTGGTTTCCAGTCCACTCCTGATTTCATTTTTGCTGTCTTCAGTGTGCGTACATAGCTCATTTTAGTGCAAAATGTTAATCCTAGAAATGTTTCCAGAAATTGAAAGAGTAGCAGCCATTCACTTTTCTCAATCTCATGGAAGCATCTGGGAGGAGAGGGAATTGTGGGAGGAAACAGCAAGCTAAAAAACAAACAAACAAACAAACAAACAAAAAACTTGGGGCACATGGGGTGTATTTTACTCAACTCTTGAATAGTGGCTAGACTGAAAAACAAATCCAGGTTAAATCTCTTCTTAGTTAAAGAGGTTCACCAGATGATCTTGATCTAGTCATACCTCTCAGTATGATTGAATTCATAGTGCTCTGGTGCAAATAAAATGGGGTACTCACTTAGTGCTTCAGATATGTATCAGATACATTGCCTCTTTCCTGAGGCATTGTAACCTTACCTTAAAGTCACCTGAATTTCCCTTACTCCATCATGGCCACTCATTCTCACTCTCTGACAATTATCACTCTCCAGTCTGTGTTCATTGAACATAGAACTTATTTCACATCCCCATGCATATGGAAGTGTGCAGAATGGGATCATCTTAATGTCCATCTAGCACACATGGCATTAATAAAGTAATTTAGGTTGCGGTAACATATTTATTGTTCTGAAGTAAAAATGTTGACATAGAAAGAACTTACCAGCCAGTTGCATAGTTAAACAGAAACAAAAGCAACAAGGTTTCAAGTATAGGGTGGTATTTTATGCACACATGTGTCCTCTCCTGCTCCGGATTATTTTTTTCATAAAATATTCAGTGAATATTTTTTTTTTTTGCAGATATGACATAAAAGAGGTTAGCATCTTAATTACAAACCTTTTCTCTTTATCTTTACTACTAAGTGCTCTGCACAGTTTAGTAACCGTTTTCTATAACCATTAACTTTTTTTTTAAGCAAGTGTGAACATGCAGGTGAATTGTTCTACAGCTCTGTCTGCATTTGGGGCATACTTTGTAGAAACTTAATTATAATTTCTGAATGAGTTTCATTTAATACTTAAGAATGGACTGAAAAAAGGAGCATAGACAGGGGTTATGAAAGGCTTTCTGAATGAGGAAAGACACAGTCTTCCTTCACACTTCTTTATGTGTCTCTGGATTTCAAAGAGAGAGACTTGTTAGTCTGCTCCAGCAATAAAAGTAAAGGGAGTTAATATTATGATGGAATTAATATCAAAGCAGCAGGGACATAGCAGTTACATGGACATGAGGGTGGTACCACAGCTTAATAGGATTAGGATTGTCACCTTGTCACAAGATATATTCACAAATTCCAATCCAGCAGAAATACGGAGAGAAGTAATGGCTCCTTGGCACATGACACAAATAAAAGACCACACACACACACACACACACACACACACACACACACAACATACACATCTTCACGACACCACAAGTTCTTTCTGAAGGTTACTGGCCATTTCTGCACTAGACTGTTATAGCACTGTTATTCCACTTTCAACATCCTATGGAATCCTGGGGTTTGCAGTTTAGGGAGGGGCTGGCTGGCTAAACTGCAAACCCCAATATTCCATAGGATGCTGAAAGTGGAATAACAGCACTATAACAGTTTAGTGCAGACATGGCCACTGACTTCAAGGGAACTTACACTGGGTAAGCAGAGTTATTGCTTTCATACTACACGATTACTACCAGCTTGACAGAGGTGCATCTTTTCACACAAACTTTTGAAGGTACATAGGTACATACAAGTCACAATTTGTATCTTTATGTATTGTATTATGCTCTGATTTGCATCACCACAGCCATGTAATCTGGTGTTTCAATATTAACTCTACCAGTATGTCAAAAGAAGTGAACTGAAATCCATGAATTTAGCATGAATAAAAGTTCATGCTAAAATAAAGCATGGCTTGGCTCACATATGTGCCAGTTTTCATTTATGAAATGTTTGAGGATATGCTGTTCCTGAAAGCTTCCTGGATCTGCAGTTTTGCTTTTCTGGCTGAATTGGGCTAGATGTAGGGTTGCATCTGAGAGAAGAAAGAACCAAACCCCACAACATGGTTCTAGGGTCCACAGGAGAACCACAAATGGCATAGTTTCTACCTCTGTCTTACACACACACACAAAGAGAGAGAAGGAGAAAGAGAGAGAGAGACAGAGAGGAGACTCACAGTCAGCTTCTTCCATCAGACATTGCTCCCTTGTGAGATTTCTGTGGAGGTCACCAGTGCTCACTGAGTCTTCCAGTCTGTTGATCTGAACTTTGGTTTCCTCTTTACTAACAGACATTTGTATAACTACATTGTAAGGAGGTTGGGAGCAGAAAAGGTAAACCTCTTCCCAGAACAGTCCATGACCAACATCTTGTTATTAAGTCAGAGATGGAAGATGTGGCTAAACTTCAGTGGAAAAGAAAGGTACCGGACACTTCTTGGCAATTTTATTAACAGGTTCAAGGCCCTGGCTGAGTATGCTTCAGGCAACTTATGCTGATAGATAAGCCATTTCTAGAAACCTCAGATTCTAGAAAAATAGAAACGTGTGTTAATTCATTATTCAGAAAAATATTTTTGTCCTTCTTTATGTCATGAGATCTCTGGGTGGCATCCAGAGAAAACTGCATTTTTAAGCAATTTAGAATGATTTAAAATAGTGTAAAGTGTTGGAAATGTGATGAAAAGACGGGGTCCTTTTTTCATATGTGGTGGACTTGCAGGATAGCAAAAAAATTTTGGAAGGGGATACATGATGAACTTCAAAGAATTTGTAATTTGAATTTTGAAATGAAACCAGAGTTTTACTTGTTAAATATGTTAGGGCAACAAAGGGAAATAAGAAGCCATCAGAAGATAATTATTATATTTAATAACTGCTGCAAGGTTGACATATGCGCAACATTGGAAAGAGAGGAAATATATTGGTATAGAAGAATGGAAGTTAAAAGTTCTGGATATGGTAGAGAGAGAAAAACTAGCATTTTCTTTGAAGAATAAACCTATCCAGAACTTTGAAAGGGAATGGAGAGGAGTTTTGGACTGGATAAAGATATAAATCTATAAGAAATGAAGAAAGAAATAATGTAATTGTTCTTTTCTCTATTAAGTGGAAATTATGTTTGTATGTAATGGAAATAAGCAGATTCAACTGGAAAATCTAAGCTTGGAAGTGGGAAAGTTTTTTTTATTTTATTTTTGAAACTAAATTTTCAATAAAAATTTTTTTTTAAAAAGAATGATTTAAAATAGAGCATCATAAATTAAACATTATAAAACAGTTTAAATCATATTTAGAGATTCAAAATATGTAAAATAGTTCCAAGCTAAAAATCATTAATCTTTTGATTTGGGTTTTGGTAAAGGGCCACATTTAATCCTGGCATAGGTATGAAGATCTGTGCTAATCAGGTCTCCACAGAGAGGGCTTTCCTCAACAGGGGTGCCATAGTAGCAAAGACCATCTCCAATGTTTGCATGTAGTGTAATTCCACCAATGGTGGGACACAGTGCAGGGTCGCTTGGACAAACTTCATTGCTCAGGCAGATTTGTATATGTCTGTGTAAGTAAACTGTCTGTGAAAAAAAGATATTAAAATTTAACCAGGAAATTAATCAATTAAAAAAAAACCTGAAGTCGTTGTGCTCTAGAGAGCCAGTATCATGTAGAGGTTTGAGCATTGGATTATGACCCTGAAGACCAGGGTTTGATTTCCCATTCAGCCATGGAAATCCACTGGGTGACCTTGGTGTGTTGCACAATCTCAGGGCCCCCCAAAATCCCATGATAGGTTCACCTTATGGTCGCCATTAGTTGGAAATGAAGGCCCACAAAACAACAGTTATGCTCTGGTCCTCAAAGAAAGATGTGATTCCCTTTCTCAAAACAACTGATGCTTACATCCAGATATCACAGGTATGAAGACAAGTATAAAATCCTGTACACAATGAATGAAGAAATATTAAAGATGTACTCTGTCCAGTGCTGACATAAACAGATTCTGGAGGGCAGAATGGCCCATCTTTGTTCTTTTTCCATCAGCAAGTTGAGACTTTTTCTATGTCATCAGCTTGTGAAAACTGACTGTGGTGGGCTTTTAATGCTGCCCGGTGCTATTAAGATTTACATGTGATCTTTTAATGAATTTCAATGTTTTTTTAACATTTAATGTTTTTAACTTTATCAATTATTTGTTTTTAAAATTTTTATATTTATGTATTTATTTAGGCTTTTATATAGCTTTAATCTGTATTGGCTTTAAATATGTTTTTAGCCAACTTGAGTCTCATTATTGATAGAAAGATGGGATATGAATTAATTTAACAACAGCAACAGCAACGAAAACAACAAAAACAATTCATGTTTCCTGAGAAGAAGAAAAAAGTTTCTTCATTCAGAGTTCATGTATACCTAAATGGAACTGTACATGCAATATACACAAACACTTATTATGAGGAAAATGTTCCAATATGTTAATCTGCAAGCAACCTCTAACAGTGTTAATCTCTAAAATATCACTTTGAACTCTCCTCTTTCAAAAAAACAAAAAACAAAACAAAACTGAAATGTACTGGCATTTTTATTTTTTGTATATAATCTGCATAATGTTGAAAACTTAGAAGGGAAGAAGGTTTGAATGCTTCAGCGGTTTGCATTTAACTTTCCATTATGCAGAGATTCAAAATCAAGCCAACCTTTTCAACCTGACTAGTGGATGCAAATGCCTTTTTGAGTGCAAAAATGTGAAATCTGAAAAAGGCTTGTATTTTCAGTATCATCATTCAACCATCTTTTTTTTTTTAAAGAAGAGGTTTTAGGATTTACTAACTCTTGACTGACAGAAACTTAAACACAGGAAATGAAAGTAAAAAGAGAGAAAGAGGGTGAGTGAAGGTAAATGAAGGTGAAAGGGGAGATTGAAGATGAGTGGTGGGGGAGAAAGGAAAACTCAGTGAAGGAAAGAATATGTTATTTGTATATGTTTTTTTCCCCTCTGTTCCTGTTTTAATTCTCAGAACAACCCTGTGCGGTAGGCTATCCAGAGAGCTTTATGGCCATGGGAGATTTTGGCCATTTCCGCACGCGGCGAGGGAATCGCTCCCTGCCACTACTCACTGGATCTTCTGTGGGTCCGGTCCAGTCTGGTCCAGGGTGAGGAGAAGCAGTGCGTGATCGTAGATCCGTACTGCTCCAGCATCCAAAATGGCGGCTTCTGGTTGGTCATGGGTCTCGACCAACCGCTGAAGCTCACCAGCCTAAAGCCCGCCCTCTGCAGATTGCAGGCTCGCATTGGTGCGAACCTGTGAATCTGCATTGGAGAGCAGGCATGCAATGGCGCGCGCCAGCATTTTGAAAGACCTGAAAAACCAGGTCTTTCAAAAACACGATGGAGGACCACTTGGGGTCACTCCGGAGCGGACTGAGGTGCGGATCTACGGTAAGTAGTCCAGATCCAGTCCGCTCCAAGGTGCAGATGTCCTCCATGGAGGACGCACTGCACCATTTTATTTACCCCTTGTGGAAATGGCCTTTAACCTTTTTTTCCCCATTCCTAGACCAGTACTCTAACCACTTCACAGTCTCATTTTACTATAGATATTCCCATGCCTTGTAACACATCAGGATCCTGCTGTCTTCTAATAAAATAGAGTAGTATTCTCCTCTTTCTTCCTCTCATATCTTCTGATTATTTTGCACTGGGTAGAGTATGAAACCAATTGTGAGTCCCAACTAGAGTATGCTAATTGAATGAAAAGTATGTGTTGCATCCACATTTATGTGGATTTAGCTCCAAATGTGTTTGATGGATATATAAAAGAATGCTGAGGTTCTGATTGCCTTTCTTTGACTTGTTTGTCATTCTGCAGGTATAAAATTCACTACCAGATCAGCATTCCATCTTTTAAGAGACATTTAGATCTGGTTCAATAAATCCTATTAACTGGTTGTGTGGATGTATGTATGTGTCACCTCTTAATACTGTAGAGCTTTAGAAGTGTGGGCTTTGGGACTCACTCACTTGGATAAGCTGAAATGTTCATTGTAGGAAAGTGCAAGTATGTTAGAAAGTAATTCCACCAGTCCAATGAACTGAAACAGAGATAAGTTCTCTTGTTCTGCATCCTCCTTACTACCACTAAGTTGCAGTGATGGCTTCCAAGTTAGAAGATTTCAGATTTTCAGATCTCAGACAGAACATTACATTCTGCTTTTTGCTTTTTTTTTATTTTTGAAAACTTGGTTGAAAAATGTAAATAAGCATTTCATATTTAAAGTCTCAAGGGATAATTAATAATTAATGGGGCAGAAGGTTATATGCAGCAAGAAGTACTATTAAGTGGCTTTATACTTAATGATATTTATGTAAGGAATTAAGAGGCACTATGCATCTGTCAAATGTTGTGTAATGGTAGAATGTATTTTATCTATTTAATTAACCATCTCATTTGTTGAAAAGAGAATTCAGTCACTCCAGTGCAGTGCAACAATTTGCTTCTTAGTCTAGTAATTAACTGTAAATTAACATAACATACATCATTATAATGTGTTAATGTGCACTGTGAATATTTGATAGCCATGATCTCAGAAACAGTAAATTAGCCCTTGCCACAGATTCATGACACAACACTGAAAAGAATAAGACCTTATATGTCTTCATCAAGTAATGTGCAGTTTGTAACTAGGTTGTCATCTGCAGCTTCCTTCTTGTAACTTTCTTCTCGTAAATTTCCTTTTTGTATAGTTTGCTTCTACAAAAATTGGATTCAATAGAAGTATGAGGATATAACTTAGGTATTTTATCTTTCTGGCAATTCTTTTTTTCCTGCAAAACATAAACTTTTATTGGAAGATCTTTACCCATGATAGCTAGTTAAAAACATGTTTGAAATGCCATGAGGAGATTGCTGCTAAATTTTTCAAATACAGGTGTTAGCATATATTTGGGATGGCAGCTACCTATGGAATCTCGTTTCTCATTCTTCTTCATACACATGTGGAATGTGGCTTATAGTCCAGGTTTTCAGTTGTGAAATTCACAATATCTTTTGCAGCTGTCATACAAACCATGGCCTAGTGTTCTGGTTTAAAGGCAAGGATATATGCTGTTGCAAGGACAGGACTGGATATGGCTGTTAGTGTTGATTGAGGAGACAGGGCAAGTTGAGGCTGGTTTTGTGACGCAGAAAACTCCAATGGTTCCCAGTGGCTTCAGCAGCTGTGATTTGGACCCAGGTTTAGTTCATACCTTAACATTACTATCCAAGGTGCTGAACCTATTAGGAGATTGGGTTCCACACCTTGGAGAGTTCTTTTAAAGTTTTCAGAGTAGATTCATCACCCCAATGACAGGAGGGCTACCAGCTGCAACCTTATATTATTAGCTGAATTAGCTGAAGAAGTTAATGTATGGACTTATATTAGATAAATTAAATGCTTCCTATAGTTCTATATATGACAGAACTGGAAACTTAATTGCATTTTAATTGCATTCGGTGTTTCTTTGTACATCATTCCTGAGCTAGAGAACCTGTGGCCTTCCAGATGTTCCTGGATTATGGTTTCTGTTAGTCTCAGGAGAGGATATCACTCTTGTATGGGAAATGACCAGAAGACCACTGTAATTTTGAGGAGGTGTAAGGTCTGGCCTGACCCCAGGTTGTTCCTCCATGTTCTGAGTTTTTCCATACTGTTGCTAAGAAAGGTTTAAGAAAGGCTGTATGCTATTTCTCTATGCTACTGCTGTTCAGGGTCTTTGGACTTGTTAAACACACTGCTTTGATTCTTGTATTTTGTCTTAATTTTGCTTTGATGGACTCTGTATGCTTGTCAACTTAAAATGTAGACAAAACAAAGTTGCAAGTGATGCCTACTAAGTGGTACCTGCCTTTGGCTCGGGAAAATCTACTAGATAACAAGTGCTGGGAGAAGCCCGAAAGATACCCACTTAATCTGTGACCCTGACAGTTGAAAGGAGTTTAGCTCATCCCAGGTTTGTAAACAATCACAAGGTTTCCATGAAAGATGGCCCAGTCCTCCAAGACCAAGGGGTATAAATATCCCCTGGATTCTACTTCTATGGTGAGCTCAGCATGGGCTGCCAGCTGGAGTGTCATGCACAAGTGGCTACACAGCGGGGTCTCCTTTGCTGTTCCCTCCAGGCTCCAGGGCAGCTGATTGAAGGAATTTTTGCTTGGTAAAGAAATCCATCTTTATGTCATCTAGGCATCATCGACTTAAGTGGGTTTCATCTGTATGCTGATATTGCTTATATGCTTTTGTTGTTTAAAGTGCTTGCTGTTTAATAAAATTTAAGGTTTTCTTATTACAACTAGTGTCATTTGTTTCCTCTGGATCCCTGAAAATGAATCTCTTGCCTTTGGTGAACTGGCCAATCACCTTTGGCAAGACAGTTCTTAGTGTTAATTTACTATGGTCCATGATCACGGACATGGGGACCATAGTCTGGAGGCAATATCTGGAAGCCCACAAATTCTCTGTCCCAGACTCTTTAAAGAGAGACACAATCCAGAGTCATAAAAAGGAAAGAGACTGGGGGAAGAAAGGAATCTAGCAGGAACTTTAAGACTAACTGGAGAATTTTCAACATGGGGGAATGGTATGAGGTTGTACGACAGTGTTATTTCAGAATAATGTTTAGAACACTCTGTGTGTGCCTCTCTCTGTGTGTTTAATCATGCATGTTTTAATCTGGTTTTAATTTTTTGATTCTTTAATCTTATTTTAACTTTTTATCTTGTGGATTTTTAATTATATGTTTTTTAAATTGTTGTAAGCTACTTTGAGTTCTGATCTGAGAAAAAGATGAGATAGAAATAATCATGATGATGATGATGATGATTTTAGATATCCCTGGTGTTGTACCTCATTCAATGCCCAGTTCAGGCTGTGAACAGTAAGCAAGGAGGACTAACAAAGGATTAAATGGAAAGTAATCTTCTCTCTCTCTCTCTCTCTCTTTCTCTCTCTCTCTCTCTCTCTCTCTCTGTGTGTGTGTGTGTGTGTGTGTGTAAAATGTTGCTACACTGCTAGTTGGGAATGAATGAAGACATATTGCACCAAATCAACTGTGCAGCAATTGATTTCAATGAGATTACATCAGGGAATGTGGCTTGTTGTTTGCTTTCAGTGTACAAATTGACAAAACAAACACTTTAAATTTATTGTGACCAACTGTGGATGAAGACTGAAGAGCTTTGGATTCCTGTCTGGTTTACATTTTGACACAAGGGTCTACAAGTAACTTATCTTTTCTGGTAGAGAAGTGATGACCAGTGTCCTAAGCCTGAGGGCTGGACTTTGACTGGCTAAACTGATCAGGCATCAGACCATCTCATACTGATGAGAGATCAGACAGTCTTGTGCTATAATATTGCCAGACTGAAGTATAAGGAAGCAATGTGAGCTCTGCAAACAAAGCAATAGATGCATGCAGGGAGGGAAGAAATTGAAAATGTAGATAAGGTACAAAGTAAGAGGTTTTATTAGTTATATTTTTGTTTTATTGCTATTTTATGTTTTCAATATATTGCCCCTGACCCAAGAAAACAAGGTTAATGCATAGCTATGAAATAGAAGAAATAAATAATGGTCTCCTCCTTTAAAGGAGGAAGACACAGAACATTTTTAACAGGTTATAGTTTCATAGACTCATAGAGCTAGAAGAGGCCTCATAGGCCATCCGGCTAGCTACTCAATGCAGGATCTCCAGCTAAAGCATCCCCCGCAGGTAGCTATCCAGCCACATCTGGAGAAGGAGACTCCACCACCTTGCTAGGCAATTGATTCCATTGTTGAATAGCTCTTAACTATCAAGAAGTTTCTTCTGATGTTCCTTGAAACTTTCTTTCAAGGCAGTTCTGTTGTTCCAATGAAGTCTAGTAGCATCAATACAGTTGCTCCAGAGCTACCTGAGCATGACCTCTGGGCTAGGCAGGGACTTATACTTCCCAAGGGTCAGCATTTCTGTGTTGCTGGCAGGGGTCATACTGGCAGAGATCACTGTGGTGGTGGGGCTGTGGCTGAGGCTGTTCTCACCTCTAGCTCCTCCGCCGCTACCACCACCACCTCTGTCTCTGCTGCTACCAGGCAGTGCCTCCACTGTCACCACTGCTACTGCCTGCTGGCTGCCATTGCCAAAGCCCATGCCAACAAAACTTTTTTCAGTACTTTCAGGGCAGCTGGCTCTTTGTGTTGTGCCACAATACCTTTTGCATCTGAAGCGCTCCTTGCCCATCATTATGGATTTTTGTGTCTCCAGCTCTGTGGTTACCATATTTGCCGGCATATAAGACACACCTGTGTATAAGAAGGTTTAAACACTGGCAAATACTATTTGCTGGCATATAAGACACACCAGAGTATAAGACGTACCTCATTTTCAAATAGTATTTTTCAGGAAAAAAATGAATCTTTTACGTCAGCAAATACAGTATTTCTCTTCCCTTCTTCCCTTCTCTACAGAATCGCATTGCTTCATGGTTTTCCCAATATTCCTTGAAACTTGCTTCCATGACAGCTCCATCATTCCTAGAACGTTGAGCAGCATCGACCCCATTGGTCCAGGACTACCCCAGCATCGTCTCCAGGCTAGGCAGGGACCTGCAATCCCTAATAGTCACCATTGCCATGCTGTATCTGCACTGGCCTTGTTATATCTCAGAAAAGGGGTTTCTTTGTGGAGGCGAAGGGAGTCAGGGGTAGAGGGGAAAAGGTGGATGAAAGGCTGTTGGCTCTGACTGTTGGTTACTTGAATTAGTCGCCCTTCTCCTGTTGCTATGCTCACCTGGCCCTGAATACCCTTTCTCTCCCTCCTTCCCACCACACCAGCTCACTGCTCTCATGAGAAGTTCTTCTCCCCCATTCTCAACTCACAGCCTTGTCACAGCCAAATTACAAATGAAATAATCCTTGCCCCATTTCATAGATTAGCATGTTTGTTGTTGTTGTTGCCGTTGTCGTGTACCTTCAAGTCCTATCCGACTTACGGCAAACCTAAGACAACCCTATCACAGGGATTTCTTAGCCAGATTTATTCAGATTAAGTTTGCCATTGCTTTCCTCTGAGTTTGAGAGAGTGTGACCACCTAGTGGGTGTCCATGGCTGAGTGAGGATTTGAACCCCAGTCTCCAGAGTTGTAGTTCAGTGCTCACTCCACTAAACCACATCGACATGTTTGCAGGAAAACAAAACAGAAGAGGTTTGATAAGCAGAAGGTATTGGTTCCTGGGAGCCACTGTGGGGTAGCGGTTGGACTTGGGCTCTGGGAGACCGTAGTTCAAACCCCTGCTGAGTCATGGAAACCCACTGGGTGATCTTGGGCAAGTCACACTTTCTCAACCTTAAAGGAAGGCAACAAGAAACCTTCTCTGAATAAATCTTGTCAAGTAAATGCTATGATGGGGTGGCCATAAGTTGGAGTCAGTTTGAAGCCACATAACATCGATAAACTGCTTCCCAAGCAAGACTGAGATGTCAAAAGGAGGGCTTTTTACTATTATGATTTTCACATTTTTTGACAGATTTTTTTGCAAAATATAATTTGCATAAAACTCCTCTGTTTCTGCACAGAGTTGTTGTCTTTTCCTTCAGTGAGGCCAAGTGCATGCACAGCAAGCACAAGACAAACTGATTGATCACAAAAGGCACAGGCAACCATGCGATGCTATCCACTGTTACTACTCCATGCAACAAAGCAACACTTACGGCATTTTTCAACATTGTGCCTTTTACATAAATGTGCAGAAAAGCTCTCTTGCAAACACAAGTGTATGTCTTTCAGAAACTCACACCTCCCACAAAGCCTGCTGTCTTGTGTCTGCTCACATTGACAATTTTTTTTAAACGTTTCACATTCGCTGCATGGAGACGCTCAAGCCAGGATCTACATTCCTAGCCAAAAGTTCACTTTATGCTAATGACTTGGTTTGTCACTTCAGTACAATATTTTTCTCTTACAAATAGTCAAGGTAGAAGGTCCAGTCTGGATTCAACGCTAGGATAGGAAGTAGGTGGACTTGAAGGCTTTGTCCTCTGATGTGGCTCCAATCTGAATCTGAGAACCTATCCCAGTATGCAAAAAGCAGTCAGAGAGTCCAAGGCCATTTCTGCACTACACTGTTATAATGCTATTCTTCCACTTTCAGTATCTTGTGGAATTCTGGAGTTTGTAATTTATTGAGGCCAAAGAGCTCTCTGGCTGAGAATTCTAAAGGCCCCTCCCTAAACTGCAAACCCCAGGATTCCACAGGATGTTGAAAGTAGAATAATAGCACTATAACAGTGTAGTGTGGAAATGGTCCTTGATCCAAATTGGGATGGCTGCTGAGAGCAAGTAGTTAAAGCCTCTTCCCCTGCCTCCCAACTAGGCTCCATTGATGTGTCCTTGTTTTGTTCTATTGGTGAAACAAAAATGGCTCAAGGGAAAAACCACATGACATTAGTGTACATTGGGAGCTTCAACTGGTTTTCAGTGCTCCCAGGTAAAGAACATGTTGGCTAATTCATACTGCAAATGTTCTTCTTGACTGCTTACCTTTATAATCAGTGACCAGACTTTGGGCATAAATAGGCCCAATGGAGGCTCAAATGCAATCTGAGCCCCATTTAAACAACCATTTAAAGACCTCTTGAGCTCTCAGCCTTTCTCAGTCATGTTTTTACGGGGCAAACTGCAAGTTTCCTTTTATAATCCATCAGAATTATTTCAGGATTTATTGACAGAGCCAAGGCGTCCAGCCAACTATCTTATCTAAGTTCAGCACTCTATTCGACAAAGCACTTAAAATCCAATTTACAGTGAAGCAAAGGTGTTTATTGAGTGGCATCATATAACATGTTGGTGTTGGGTTATGTGAGCATAAGATTCATAAAGGCACTATTATTTCTATTCATTTCTACTTCTGTCTTTTAAAGGGCTATTATGTAATGTTCACTATGCAAATTAGAGAATATCACAATACCATGGAATCATCATTTGCTAATAAATTATGTATATTGTATAGATTTACATGTATTTATTATTCAGTGAAATATCTAATATTTAATATAACAGGTTTGGGCTGAATCCAAGCTGTTTTATGCAGTAGACAAGACACAAGAGGAGGCCCTGCCACGTACCTAAAGTTCAGTTGTGACAATAACTAGAAAGTAAAGGGAAGGACAGCTACATGTCTGGTATATCATACGCAGTCTTCCAAAACAACGTGGTGTGTTGTCTAGACTATTGGCTTCCCAAAGCTGACATCTGAGAAGTGCCACTAGGAAGTAAACTTGTCCTTTCTAGGAAACCTATGCACATTTTTGGCTATGCACTGAAGTGCTTAAAATAACATTGTGTAGGAACAATGTTTCTAATCTTTGACATATGGAAGTGACCTAACAAAACACAGAATGCTATGTTTTTACTTTACTTGGGAGAGGGAGTACTCCTTTCGGTAATAAGAGTACACAGGCCTTTGCCTTGGTTTTGTTCAGTTCTGAATCTTGGCAACAACTTTAAGATGACAGTTCCTGTGGCATACATCTCCATCAGTTTAACATAGCCTAAATCTGTTTGTTTGTTTGTTTTTGTGTGCCTTCAAGTCATTTCTGACTTATGGTAACCCTAAGGTGAGCCTAGCATAGGGTTTTCTGGGGCTGAGAGTATGTGATTCACCTAAGGTCACCCAGTGGATTTCCATGGCTGAGTGGTGAATTGAACCCTGGTCTCCATTGCTCAAACTACTACTCCATGCTGGCCCCATGTCCGTTTTAAACGTCTGGGGATTACAACTTCCAGAATCTCTTGGCCAACATTGTCAGTTGTCACGTTGGTCTGAGATATTCTTTGAAATGCTGAACTCACAAAATAACTTTGTCAAAGTCTGTCTTTGGTACAGTTGATATCTGCGATGCAGACAGGGTTAATTACCTGTACTGTAATTTTACTGAAAAAGAGACATCTTATCAAGAAAAATCAACATAATTATTCATTCTAAAGTCCTATATTTGGTAGCACTAATGAACAGTATGTGAAGCAGAATTCAGATATTAATGAAGCCTCATTGTTTGATTCCATTAGAGCGAATTATTATTCTGATACACCACTGACACCCCTTCTGTCTTTTAATTCTTATTTCTGCTATATAATACCTCATTCTCATTCTGCCTTTATACTGTTGAAAGGCTGGGATACAAAGCTTTGGATGGGTATCCATGAACACATGGTGTTCCATGTGCAGAGGGGGCTGGTGGATGAATTTTAGTGGTGTGGTTATTCTAAACTGGAAAGAAGTTAGCCCAAGTGTCTCCGAAAACAAGCTTAGTGCCCTGGATAATTCCTTTAAAGTTCAGACTAAAACCCAGCATAGATTCACTGCTCCAGTGACATGGAAGCTGCCATACTCCATGCATTTCACTTTAACAAAATGAAATGTACAATTTGAAGCCCAACAAGCCAAAAGCAAAGTTGGTAAAGAGTGTTGGTAAAGAATGACCTCTCACCAGGGCTCCTAATATAAACCTCCTGCTTTTGAACTGCAAAAACATAAGGGACAGGGCTGGAATGGAGAAAGGGCTGGCTTGCTAGGTTACAACAATCCTGAATTCCTGGGAACAGTCCTTGAACATAATTGCTGTATCAAGCAGGTTCAAATCTTTGCCTAGATAGCTGTAGATATATAGCTTTATGCCAGCTTCTCTCAGCCTCATAAGGTTGTTAGTGTGCAAACAGATGAACCACACTACCTGTTGTAGAACTGTTTTCTGTACTAATAATTTTGGGATATACATGAAGTATACCTACACTACACAATTATCATAGTTTGATACTGTTTTAACTGTCATATCCTGATTCTATAGAATTCTAAGATTTGTAGTTTGGTGCATTGCATTTAAAATTTTCTGCTAGAGAGCTCTAGAACATTGACTTGAGCTATGTATAGTATAGAAGTTTAAGTACCTCACAAAACTATACATCTGAGGATCCGATATGATGGCACCATGGTGGCAATTAAAATGGTACAAAACTGCTATAGCTATGTAGTGTACATACACTTCCTGGAGTCCTGATTTTGGAAATCCCTCAGCCCAAAGAACTTGCACTTGTCAGTCAGAGAATACTGACTTCTAGTTCATAGTGAAAAAAATATATACCACTACTCAGAGTATACTGTGCCATTCTCTTTGCTACATTTAGCCTGGATCCGTTTTTGGAGGATTTTTTGTTTATCTGTTTGCTTGGTTATTATTTTTATCCTAGAATTCATCTAATGTACTCAGACTGGTACAAATTGTTCTCCCCAGGTATCACATGCACACATAGATTCTGTCCTTCCAAGAAACCTGTGAGGTAGATTAGGCTGTTCTTCTTGCTCCCCAGGAAGTTAAAAGGCTGGTAAGGATGAGCATATAGATGCAAGCTCTGCTCACAATAGTGTATACATGTTTGCTTATGACAAAAAAATGCAATGAGATGCTTATAAATTGAGTGGTATACAGGTCCCTGAATTCAGCTTGGAGTCTAATCCAGAGTCTAATATATATTCAGATTCAATTTCTTCTGTTGTGGACTCCAAATTTTTATCCAGATTTGTAATCTGGATTACTAGTTCTCCCCTACCTATTTGTATTAGGAAATCCTTTTAAAAAGTGTTTGTAATCTTTTTCTTTTTTCACACATCCACATAGCATTTGGAGATACGTTAGACCCTAAAAAGATTAATCCAGCTGAATTTCAAACAGAGTAGTTCGGGTGTGTGTGTGTGTGCTAAGCACCTAAATACTTTGCAAGTGCCTCATGCGGAAACAACAAAAAAAAATGTTTAATTCTGAGAGAGAGAGAGAGAGAGAGAGAGAGAGACAGAGACAGAGACAGAGACAGAGAGACTTTTTTAAGTTGCTATGGCAATTCATTTCATGCTGGTTTTGTTTTGGTACTGTCCCCTCAGAGGATCAGACAGATGTTAAAGTTTAGTTTACATATATGATCATGGTCATGAAGATGGTACTCTTGAAAAGAGAGTGCTTTTTCTTTTTTCTACAAGCAAGGAAATTGATGACATGGCATAAGTGTGGAGGGCAACAAAAGCAAATTTATTTACAGTGGTGAAATCTGTGAAATGCCATAGACTAGCCTCCGTGCTCCTTCTTAAGGCATTTGGTGATCTAGGCTGGCAACAAAAACTTCCTTCCTATGCTCATTACCCCATTTCTCACACTGCCCTTCTTCCAGAGCTCCCTGTCTATGCCTCTTTAGGTTGGGGAGAAACTGAAAGGAATTCATGCCATCACTTTTTGTTACTGTCATATGCATCTTGCCCCTGCTGCCTATCTGCTGGGACTTTTCCAACTCTGTCTTGCATTAGACTGCTTGTTGTGGCCATTTAATGTGTTGGAGTAGTCTGTTGGTGCTGTAGGGTGGTTTACCCTGGCTCATTTGCTGTGTACAGTGAATGTAGATATCAATCCTTGGATCTGCTTCTACTTCAGAATGTTTCCAGATAATGTTCTACTTTGTCTGTGATGGCAAACCTTAATGACTGCTCTGTGATGACACATATATCACACCCTGAGTAACAACAGCAGCATCAAAAACAAATAGAGGCAACTGGGATGGGGCATAATAATTTCTGTCACCTAAGGCATGCGCAGGCCTGTTAAAGAGACAAATGAACAAGAAAAGCAAAACAGAAGTTTAACTTAGGCTATAAAACAAAACGAAATTAAAACTCAGTAAGACCATCTCAGGTTAATAACAAACAATTATGTGCTCCTGACCACACTGCTTTCATAATCTGCTACAGATAGAAGAGACACCAAGAGGAGATGATGGACTATATACTTCAATGATCTCACATAAATCTTTTCCCATTAGTACTGTGTCGGGGAGGAATGGTATATTTCTTGCCCCAGCTCACTCCTCTGTGTCACATCATGTTGGCATTTTCCTTATGTGTCCATATTGGAGACACACTGTTAGTTTGTTTTCCCCTCTGATTTTTGTTTTACCCGTGGATCCTTGGATAAGTCCAAAGTGCTTTGGACTACATGAAAATTGAACTGGCTATTCTGTTCCAGTCCACAACTCATACAAATTGGTCTGAAACCAATTCGTAGTTTTGAGATTTAGCTAAATTGTCCGCACAGTCTGGCTGGCTGGAATGGGGTTGAGGCCTAGCTATGTTGCATATGTCTTTGTCAGTAATATATTTATTTGTTGATTGTTTTTGACATCCCTTGTAAAACTGGTGAATTTCAAAGGAAGTGATGATGATACACACAATTTAAAATCCCATGTAAAGATTTTTAGCCAGTCCACTAGGGCTCAGTGTCATGTCTTGTTGGCCCAGGACAGGAAGCTAGACTCCTTGGGAGTTGCTGGTACAGCCACCAAGCAAAGAGTCCCTACTGTGGGAAGAAAGGATGAATGTCTTTCTGTCTCAAGCCAAACCAGGCTTCAGGCTAGTGTGGGCACCAGACCAGAGACCAACCCGCATTCCCCCCTCCAGGCTCACCACACCAGACAGCCACCTCACTCTACCCCTACCCCATGTCCATCCACCCTGCTTGCCACCAGGAATGCTGCAGGCACACCCAGTAGGAGCACCCTCACAGCAGCAGGTCTCTGGAATCACTTCCTGGCCCTCAGGAAGTCTAGAAGGAAGAGAAGACAGAGTGTGAGAGAACAGCCCCTTTCTTGGATCTGTCCCCTTCAGCCACAGCCAGGAGCCTCTTTCCGCTCCACCCAAAGCGGCCACCCTGGGCAAGAGGCACTCGCTGTGCTAGCCAGCTCTCAGTCACCCACTGCAGAGCCCCACTCATAGTGCAGATCTGCTACTAGTAAACAGTTGGAGGGCCTGCCCCATATTATGTTTTCCACTGTGGCCTGAACCTGCTATTGGCTGTCCAGGCAGTCGTATGATAAGACCTTCACTTCAGTGAAGTGGAAGTCAATGAGACAAAATTGCCACAAGTTAGTCTCACTTGTTCACCTCCTGCTCCCAGACTAGAAGAACTGTAGCCATGTTTAAATCACGCTGAAATAGACTTGAAAAAGCCACTAGTCATCTTTTGCTTGAGACTTATGTATATTTTATGCACATTTTTACAAGGTGGGTTGTAAAAAAATACTGTTACCTACTTTGAAAAACTATTTATTCACCAGTCAAATTGCAGATTACCTTTTGTGTACCTTTATTGACTTTCATGGCCATTTGGCAATGCTTACAAAGCATTCTCAGTAAATGCTTTCTGTTTTCTGTCATTTTTAGAGGCTATCATTTTTTAAATTTATGATTTTAATATAAATTTGTACCCTGGATTATCTATCAGTGAAACTTTTGCTTGAACTATAACAAATCAAGTCCCTTTCTCGGGAGGAATTATTATAGATCATAATTTTGTCTCTTATATAATATATGAACATGCAGTCAACTCTAGTTTTATCTTCTACCATTTATCTAATAATTTTCTACAAACATAAGCTTCTTTCAAACACTAGAACGCCTATATTATTTCGGAGCCACTATGTCCTCCACATTTCACAGTTCCTAGGAATGGGGAAAACCTGGCCTTTCAGATGTTGTTGGACTGGAGTTCCCATCAGTCCTTGTCCAGCTTTCACAACCTCTCAGCCTAGCCAAAGGTAAAGAATACCAGGAGCTACAGTCTAGCAACATCTGAAGGGTTACCCTTTATCAGTCTGTGCTGTAACAAAAGGTCCAAGCTGCTATCACATGATAAAATGTATACATTTTCAATTCTTTCCTTATATTTTAAAATCATTGTATTTTAAATTGCATTTTTAAGTTAATTGTATTTAATGTGTAAAAATGTTTTGTGTTTTAATTACATTTTTATTGAATTTTACTACCAGCTACCTTCAGAAAGGCAGGATATAAATACAACAAATAAATAAGAAACATTCAATAAAATCAAATAACTTTGTTTAACCTTCATATACTAAGATTAAAACAAACAACTCCAGATCAATCATTGTTGTATGTAAAACAGGGTATCTTCTGACCTCGGTGAGAATTTCAGTATATTCAGGCTGAATTAGGGCCCTTTTCACACCTTACCTGGTGCTGCTGGCATCGCGCGGGGATAGCGCGAAAAGCATCGTCTGGGAGGCACTCGCATCCCCTCCGCTTCCCTTCCACACCAGCTCTGTTCTGGCTGGAAGGAAGCATGAGCACTCTGTCCCTTCCTTCCGCAGTGCAGCTGAGTACTTTCCCAGGCTGAGCTGGGGGAGGAAGTGCAATGGCCATGCCTCCAGAGGCTCCTCATGGAAGGTAAGTGCGTGTGGGGCACGGGAGCAATGCGCGATCACGCATCATTTTTGGCAACAAGCCAAAAATGATATAATGCATGATTGCCCCCTAATGGCCTCGGGAGCGTCACGTGATTGCGAGGACATCATGTGGAACAGTCCTCGCAATCGTGCGATGCTCCCAAGGCCATTTCACAACAGGACTGGCATGCAAAAAGGACCTAGGTCTTAATGTACACTGCTTGAATTTCTTGTCTCCAGTGAGAACGCCAGTTCTTCATATCCTGCATGGAACAGACTTCAGTTTTCCTTGAATGGGGCCAGATTATTAACAAACTGAACAAGTTGTCTTTTCCAGTGAGTCACATTGGCCCTTTCCCCACCTTACCTTTTTGCGGAGCTGGGGTGCGGGGATCACGCGAGCAGCGTCCAGTGAGAGACTCTCGCATCCCTGCTGCTTCAGCTCTGCATGAGCTGCCTGCTCCCAAGCAGGCAGTGCGAGAGCCCTGCCTCTTCCTTCTGCAGCGCAGCCTGGGAGTTTCCCAGGCTGCGCTGGGGCAGGAAGTGCGAGTGCCATGGCTCCGGAGGCTCCGCATGCATGGCAAGTGCACATGGGGCCCTGGAGCAATGCACGATTGTGCACCATTTTTGGCTGAAAGCTGAAAATGAATAAGCGCGGTAGTAGCACCTGCCCTACCCTGGAGTGTCATGCGATTGTGAGTGTATCGTGCAGATTGCTCCTCAGAATTGCGTGACGCTCGAGGGGCCCTTTCGCATGGCAAATGCTGTGCAAAAAGGGCCATTGTCTCACAATATGTCCAAAGCATAACAGCCTCAAGTTTAGTCATTTTCACTTCTAGTGAGATTTCAGGCTTGATTAGGTATAAGACCCATTCATTGTTGTTTTAGGAATGCATGTATCTGTAGAATTTGCCTCCAGAACCACATTTCAAATGGGCAGGTTTTGTTCTTGTCAGATTTTTTCACTGTGCATCTTTCACAAACAGAAATCAGGAACACTATTTTGTTTGTTTATTATATTTATATGCTACCTTTCTCCTAGGCTGAGACCCAAGGCAAGTTCCAAAAAAGTTAAAAACATTAATAAAACATTTGAAACAATTTAAAACACTGGAAAAACATACAAAATTATAAAAACTTATGCAGATTTTTAAAAACATATTGATAAATTAAAAGCCCACCTGTTTACACATTCAAAGCCTGCTTAAATAAGAATGTTTTTGCCTTCCTGCAAAAGGAGAGCAAGGAGGGAACCGGCCTAGCTTCCTGAGGAAGGGAGTTCCAGAGTGTGGGAGAAGGCACTGAGAAAGCTCCCTCTCCTGTCCTCACCAGGCAAGCCTGGGATAGTAGCAGGAGAAAGAGAAAGCCTTCCCCTGCAAGCCGGCCACTCCTGAAACCGCCAACCCCAGGATTCCATAGGATGTTGCAAGTGGAATAATAGCGCTATAACAGTCTAGTGCAGAAATGGCCATAGGGAGATGTGGCCCTTTCCGCATCCTACCTTTTCTAGGCGCTGGGGTGCGGTGCTTGCGCGAGCAGCCTCTTGTGAGAGGCCCTCGCATCCAGGTTTCTTAAGCTCCACAAGAGCTTCCTGCTAGCGCAAAAGCCCCGCCTCTTCCTTTTGCATTACAGCCTGGGACAGGAAGCGCAACCGGCCTGGCTCCCGAGGCTCTGCACGCAAGGTAAGCGCACAGGGCCTGGGAGCAATGCACGACTGCACAGCATTTTCGGCTTCAAGCCAAAAATGAAAAAGTGTGCGAGCGGTGCCTGCCAGGCCCTGGAGTGTTGCGCAAATGTGACTGCGTCGTGTGGACTGCTCCTCACATTTGCGCGATGCTCAAGGGGCCCTTTCGTATGGAAAATGCAGTGCGAAAAGGGCCATGGTCTTTCAAATACTATGGTGTGGACAATTCTGACTTTGATATTTAATGATATGTCTTTAGACTTGAACATCTTATCTAATCACTTCATAGCTTCCTTTTGACTACAAGTCTCCATTTGGGCTGATGAGCCAAGGTATAAAGTCTTTGTTATCCACTTTAAAGTTATGTACATAATCTGTGATCATTAGTTTTGTCTTCTTAATATTCACTTGTAATCCTTCTTTTGCACTTTCTTTCTAGACTTTTATCATCAGTTGTTCCCAAGTCTTTGCTATTTTCTGCAAGTAATATGATATCATCTGCATATTTTAAATTGTTTCTGTTCCTTCCTCCAGTTTTTATGCCACTTTGCTCTGAGGCTAATTCTGCTTTCCATATGGTATGTCTTCAATATAAATTAAAGAGACAGGGTGATAAAATTCAGCCTTATCTGACCCTCTTGCTAATGGGAAGCCTTTCTGTTTCTCCATATTATGTCCTAACAGTGACCTCTTTCCAGAGTATGTGAAACACATCAAAACAATCAGATGTGGTGGTATTCTCATTTATTTTAGAGCAAACCATGATCTACACAGTCAAAGCCTTTGCAATAATCTATAATGAACATGTTTCTTTTATTCTGAAATTCTTTGGTGAATTCCAATGTTTGTTTTTTTATATGATCCCTAGTGCCTCTTTAGAGGAATACTTAGAATCACACCACAGAAATTTCTGAACCAGGGATTCTGAAACCGTTTACTGGACAAATGAAGGTCCTAAATAGCATACACAAAGCAAAAAGCACCAGGATTTTCTACTACTGAGCAGACATGTCTCCTGTTTCTTCTATGGATCCCAGTAGCAGAAATAAATCTATTTGATGGGACCCCCCCCCATCTGTTTTTATTTGAAGAAAAGAATTCCTACTTGAGAAGTAGCTGGGAAAATTAGTACAACTGTTTGGACCACAATGTTGCAAAATGCTTACATTGCAGCATCTATATTGAGGCATTAGCTTTATGAGGCTAAGCAAAAAATAGAGAGATGGAAAGTATATTCAAATACTCAGTGACAAAAAAACCCAAACTTTTTAATTTCAATGTCAACTTAATCAAAACATCATTTCCTACAACCAACACCCAAACCAGGGCCCTTTCTGCACCGTACCTGTTTGCGGAGGTGGGGGGCGGCACTTGCGCGAGCAGCCTCTTGCGTGAGGTGCTCACTTCCCTGCTCCTTCGTAGCCGCAGCTGGCTTGCAGGTCGCACGAACGCCCCGCCCCCGCCCCACCCCTTCCTTCCACAGTGCAGCCTGGGAGCTGTAGGCTGCGCTGGGGCAGGAAGCACTACCGGCCCAGCTCCAGAGGCTCCGCAGGGCAGGTAAGTGCACACGGGGCCTCGGAGCGACGCACGACCACGCAGCATTTTAGGCTTTAAGCTGAAAATAAAAAAATGTGTGTGCAGTCCGCATTAGGCTCTTGAGTGTCGCGTAAATGTGAGTGCGTCATGTGGACTGCTCCTCACATTTACACGACGCTCAAGAGGCCCTTTCGCTTAAAAAACACCATGCGAAAAGGGCCCAGGTCGTAGCTGTATGTTGTCATTTACACTTTTCCAAATTCAGTAATATAGTTTGTACATCAGACACGTGCCAAAATATATATAAATAATTAAAATATATTCAAATATGCATATATTAAGAGAAGTGCTCAAAAAAAATCTTTTGTATTATGGGGAATGACCTGCAAAAATATTGCATGAAAAAATTATTTATACCCCTTGTACAGGATCCAAGGTGAATCACATCTAATATAAAACAAGCATAGCTAAAAGCACAATATCAGGAAAAACGTACGTGTAAATATATATAAATGTTCATGTAAACTTTAAACATTGCAAACTGATGTAGAAATGGGTTTAAATCTGCAGGAAGATGGGAGACATGCCGGGGCTTGGAAATGTTACTTTTTGGACTACAGCTCCCAGAATCCACATCCAGCATTGCCAATGGCCATGCTGACTAAGGAATTCTGGGAGAGATAATCCAAAATGTAACCAGTTCTATGCTATGGTGTAGGTAGTGGACCTGTACCATGAAGGACCTTTACTGTGTGTGTGTCTTTCAGTGGTGTGTGTCTTTCACTTACTGGAGTCATGTACTTAGCAAGCCTTGCATCTAGGAGACGGAACAGAGTTAGAATCACTATGTTGATTGCTAGAACAACTTCTTCCAAGGTCTTGCAACTGTGAACTGGTTTAGCATCCCCAATAACTACTCTGCACCAGCATATTTGACCTCTCAGCCTTTGCAACAGGCATTTGCAAGGATCTCCAGAGGTCATCAGGATGTCTCTGATGGTAACATCCTTGCAGCATGTTCAAGTACAGAAAAATAGCTGGAAGCATCTCCATTGCTCCACCACTCTCCAATATCAAGGAAGTGGCTGTGTTGTGGATTTGTTTGTTGTACAGTTGGTAAGGAATTCCAACTTCTGCAATGACCAAAAACATGGGTGATGATAGTGTAAGTTGGGCTTATGCTATTATAACTCACTGAAAGGATGCCAGCCAGCTATCTTTGTTTATATTAATCAATGGTTATCAATAATTATTTGTATTAATAAATGACTATATAGTAACAGCAAACTCATTTCTCCTAGTTTGAATCTTTGCGTACTCCAAATGGGACCACCAATGTAGCACACAATAAGTAGGTGGCTTGGGAAAACTTTGCACAGGCTTAGGGGTACTGACTGACTCCTTGAACAAGAAGTATGAGAGGGGGCATGTAGTACAGCAGTATCAGGAAGAATGGCATGGCTGAAATAGTGAAAAGAAGCACTCTATATTGCAACATTTCATTGCTAGTCCTACTTGTTTATATTAATCTTTTCTCAAGACATAATTACTGCTAGTTTTATTAGAGTTTAGCAAGGACTTTGATGTGCTGCAGTATATAATGGCTGGGGAAGAATACATATATTTTTTGCTAAACTTGGTGGATGAATGATTGTGTGGGTGGGGAATTGTAATCAATGGGGGGGTCAGAGGGAACTGAAATGTAGAAAAGTACAAACAGTGGTAATTACCTTAATAGTCCTACTGTTTGTTAATGACCACTGTTGTAATTACCACTTTTTGTGCTTCTTATATTTCAGTTCCCTCTGACCTAACTGATTACAGTCCCCAATCAACTCACCCACATACCCTCCCTGACATGTGCATAATACTCTGCCATTGGTACCTTTTGCTGGGTTGGGATGTCTGTGTTTAATGGATACATCTTGCATGGTTCATTACCTCTAATCCATGAAATCTACGGTGTCTGCTTTTAAAAATATGACCATTTCTGAAATAGTCTTTCTTGGTTGCATCGGCCATATAAAGAATGTTGGTTTCTGAAATGTACAAGGAGGGATCCTCCCCTGTGATTGCCCCTTACTGTCCTGAGTTGACTCTCAAAAGAATCTTGTCTCACATTACTTACGAATCCCCCCAGAACTGTTGCTCCTCCCATGTACATCTTTTGCAGCTTGCTTCTAAAGATACATGTTGTACCTCGAGCACTCTCAGTAAATGCTCTGAATCTCTGTCATCTATTCCTTCTCTTCACTCTTTAGCGGGCAAGATATCCTTGCATTGCCATGGGGACATCTGTTCTGTCAAAACTATCTGCTTGTTAAGTTTCAGACAGTTATGTAGCTATTGAAGGCTAAGAATTGTTCTAACATTGGCTCCTGGGGAGAGTGAAAACTAATCTCTTATTTAAAAAAAAAATGCAAAAAAGCACCCACATTAATTTCTGTGTGAGCCTCGCAGAGCGACTGCAGTTGCCTCACTATGGCTGGTGAACAGGAAACAGACGCCATCTGCAGGCCATTTTAAAATGATGCCTGTGGCAACTGACTCCGCACGTAAGGTATCTTCAGCAGTGGCTTTCCATGTAGATTGGGCTCTTCTCCTTACAATTGCCAGTGTCCTTTTCATGCGTGTGGGGGAACATGGGATTGTGTTGGTGTGCAGAAAATGTTCGTATCTGTGCAGCGCATAACTGCACTCAGTGTGTGAAGCAAGTAAGCCGAGGGAATGACCCCGGCAACAGTTTAAAGTGCTTTCGCCTGGACGCTGCTTTGTGTTCACCAGAAAGTCTGGGAAGAGTTTCTCTCCCACCATGTTTCCTTGCTTCCAAACAATACTTGCCCGTTACACTGAAACGCAATCTTTTTGTGCCTCCATTTCTATCAAACCTGATCTGTTGCCAGGCCCATCCAGACTCACTGTGAAATAGTGTTTCCTGTCACATTAAGGATCAGCTGTCATCTTTTCTTAACCCTCTCTGCTGTAAACAAGTACTTGCTGGCAGAGGATCATAAACAGAGCTATAATCTGTGTGCCTCAATTTTCCACATGTCTAGCCAAGAAAGGTATCTCTCCATGACATCATCCCATTTCATCTATTTCCCTGTCTCCTCAGTCCTACAAAGCTTTTATCCTATTTTCCTTGCATCCTTTTGAAATCATTTCTCTGTGCCGCGTTAGTGACTGTTAGCCCAGCAGTGGTGAGTCATGGAAACTCCTGAAGACTAGTCTCTTTCTATTTATTTCACCAGCCATATCCTGTTATTTGTCTGCCTCTCAACTCTTCTTGTAACTGGACACTTTCTCCTTGCCTTTACAATATTGCTTTACTTGTCTGACTTCTCTCTCTCTCTCTCTCTTTTTTTTTGAGTGTGCTTCTCTTCATAGAATTTCCTCTTAATTCACTGGTCAACTGACAGAAAGAAAAAAAGTCAACCTTGAGAAACAGGCTGAAAATAACAAATCATACACAACAGTAGAATTTTCCAAAGGTATTTAAGTTTGCTGTAGGACAAACAACCAAGAGGCTTGTAGCTCTCTGAAGGCTAACCCATTTATTATGGTATAAGCTTCCATGACTAGCACAGTAGGACAACTGACAGAAAACTAGCCTCCATTTACTGCTTTAAATATTAATTGCTAGCTTACCTGCCTCCTTCAGTATAAACAACACTGAAAGATCATAGGCAGGGGAATAATAATAATAACACATTTCACCATGGAGGCAGAGTTATGATTTTTGGAAGAATAAACATATGAAGGACAGCCAGCAAGAGATTTGAGTGTTGGAATAGGACTCTACATAAGTTTTGAATCCCTTCTCAGGCATGGAAATGTACCGGGTTACATTCTCTCAGCCTTCTAAGAGGAAGACAATGGCAAATTCCTCTAAATAAATCCAGAAACCCTTAGGATAAGGTCACCGCACAGGTTGGAGTTGACTTTAAGGTGCATAACTGGAACAACCATATGAAGACAGTTTTGGGTGTTTTGCAACTGTTTACTACACCAACCTAAGGGAGCTTGAATGAACAGGAATTTTCTGATCTAATTGCATGGGAGCGGAGGGGGGAGGAATGGCTCTTGCAGTTTTTATTTTCAGAAGAGGCAAAGTTAAAGGAACTGCTGTAGATTGCAATATTATGGCCATTTCCCAGAAACGAAGGCCCTTTCCGCACCTTACCTTTTTTCGGCGCTGGGCTGCAGGGATCGTGTGAACAGCCTCCAGCGAGAGGCTCTCGCGTCTCTGCTGCTTCAGCTCCACATGAGCTGCTTGCTCCCGAGCAGGTAGCGCAAGAGCCCTGCCTCTTCCTTCCGCAGCACAGCCTGGGAGTTTCCCAGGCTGTGCTGGGGCAGGAAGCGTGACCACCACAGCTCTGGAGGCTCTGCATGCATGGCAAGTGCATGCGGGGCCCTGGAGCAGTGCGTGATCATGCACCATTTTCGGCTGAAAGCTGAAAATGAAAAAGTGTGCGAGCGGTGCTTGCCTTACCCTGAAGCGTCACGCGATTGTGAGTACATCATGCAGATCGCTCCTCACAATCGCACGACCTCCAGGTGCCCTTTTGCATGGCAAATGCCGTGCGAAAAGGGTCTAAGACCCTTTCTGCCTTACACTGTTATAGTGCTATTATTCCACTTTGAACATCCTATGGAATCCTGGGGTTTGCAGTTTAGGGAGAAGACTTTAGAATTCTCAGCCAGAGAACTCTTTGGCTCCAGTAAAATACAAACCCCAGAATTCCACAAGATGTTGAAATAAAATAGTGGAATAATAGCACTATAACAGTGTAGTGTGGAAATGCTCTAAGCCCCCTTTGGCAGAGTTAGATTTACATCTGAGTGAAGGTTTACAAATATTTGGATTGCCATCCCTTCTCTTACCCCAATGATTCTGATTTTAAGGTTCCACCTGAGCTCCTCTGCCATATTTTGACAAATGTGGTGATCTGTGAAATTCCATGGAAATTTGTAGGGCGTAGGTCTGAACTGAGCATTGGACAGGCACTCTCACTACCCATTTGAGTCAATAAAACCTGCACATACCACACAAACAACAACTTAATTACAACATGATCAAGGTAACCACTGCTCTTCTCATCACTAGCAGCTTTTAAATCAATTAATATAATGAAATTGTTTAGTTAATTTTTCCTTCCCCAAGCCTGTTCATTTTAATTGAAATATAAAGAAGAATTTAAACTGCTTCCTCCAATCTTTGAAGTAGTGGTGGTGGTGCTTCTTCTTCCTCTTCCTGTTCTTCTTTAAATAAGGTTAAAATGCCAATAGATTTTTAAAAATACTTTTAAGTTCTCCCATACTCACCTAAGTGGCAAGAACATCCAGGAGGAAGTGCTTAGTCTGGCTTTGCTGCCTCCTTAGCAAACACTGACCGGCCATTCTGGTTCATTAATTCTCTTTTCTCCAAACCTCAGACTCAGTGTAATTAGAAAGCAAGCTCCAGAGAGTATTCACTCCATGGATACTAGTAGGCATTATCATCCAACTAATTTGATCATATGTTTTAAAACTGTCAGCTCCTTGTTTCCTCAGACCACTTTCTCCCACATCTGGTGCAGAATCCTCACATTACATTTTTTTTTTAGATGTGAAAAACATTTCTGGA
This sequence comes from Cyclura pinguis, assembly GCA_030412105.1. NCBI lineage: Eukaryota > Metazoa > Chordata > Lepidosauria > Squamata > Iguanidae > Cyclura > Cyclura pinguis. Next base: position 131,288,573 of record CM059599.1, read on the forward strand.
AGCTGTAGTTTTGAATGAAGGAGTGACTGGGAGGATATGCTTAACATTTTGTTCATAGGTCTTCCCCCCACTCAAATTCATATCCACAGTTTTATTTTACAACTACTTTGGTGTTTATCATAATACAGGGTTGAGATTCCTACATCCCTCCAGATGTTTTTGGATTGCAAATTCCGGTAGCCCTAGCTAGCAAAGCTAATAGGAAAGAATACTAGAAGCTGCAGTCCAACAACATCTCAACACAGGAATGTCACCCTTGTTTCAAAAGGTATACATCTGGAATGCTGCAAATCCCATTCTGTGTAGAAACATGATCAGCAGTGACTAGTCAAGGCATCTGGTTCCACCACTCAAAACTGCAGTCTTCTGAAGCTGTTTTATATTATAAAAAACACATCAGAACTTGGCTGTTACACATACTTAAATATCATCTCTACCTTACCCCAAGCAAAAGGATTGGCTCCTATCCACTAGAGACTTCATATTCTAAACTGATCTCAGAGCTCAGTGTTACACTGCGACTGTGTGCTGGGCATAAATATGGTATGTTATGATGGATACATGACCTAGGATCCTAGGAATACTAGTTTTCATTGGTTTTATTTTGAATACAGCATGTTTCCAGCTATATAGCTACAAAGATGTATTTGAAAATGTGTGTGCAATGTCCATGGAAATCTCAATAAGCAGATGGGTGCCTGGAACAAATTTCCAGTGGTTCTATTTTGAGTCAAGCAGCAAAATGAAAGTAAATTATGCAAAAGTGTAGAACACATTCATAATAAAAAGTTAAATTAAGAAAGTTGTACAGGATGGCTGAATTCAAAGGTTGTACCAGCAAGAAAAGACAAGGCCTTTTGTCAACCTTCATATTTATTTATTATTATTTATTGAAGGTATTTCTGTATCTCCCTCTAGCCCTCAAGGGTAGTTGAGGTAATGAAAAAATAAAAACCAATTAAAACAATACAATGAAAATTTTTTTAAAAAAACCCATTAAAATACTTTATAAAAACTTCTTAAAAATTTAAATACAATTCTAGAACCCAGTTTTAAAACAGCTAAAACAGCGGTTTCTAACACTTGTGGCTACCTGCTGGAAGCTTAAAGAGATGGTGCCAGTCTAACTTCCTTGAGTAGGGAGTTCCACAATCAAGGTGCAATTACAGAGAAAGTCTTGTTATACGTACCCACCAATCTAAACTTCTCAAAGTATTTGGAATGCACCAGACCCTCTACTGAAGACATTGAATTTTTGGCAGGCTCATATGGGAGGATGAGGTCTATCATATATCCTACCCTCCAGTCACCTGGGAATTTGTAGGCCCCACTCAGCAATGGAAACCCACTGGGTAACCTTGTGCATATCACTTAATTGAAGCCCCAGAAAACCTGTAGTAGTGTCGCCATAAGTCAGAAATGTCTTGAAAGCATACAACAACAACAACAACAACAACAACAACAAGAAGTCAACAACACGTCAACACCAGCATCTTGAACTGAGCTGTGAAGCAAGTTGGAAGCCAGTGAAGGTCTTCCAAGACCGGTGTTATACTGTATCTAAAATGCACACCTAATAGGAGTCTGTCTACAGTTTCTGAGCACTTTTCAAGGGCAGCCCCACACACAGCACATTACAGTAGTAGTGGTGATTTCATAGCTGCGTCAGCAACTCGCTTGACACAATAGTCAGTGAAAGAAGAAGAATGTTCAGAGAGAGAGTGAGGTGAGAACTTGAATGCACATACTCTCCAACATTTCACACAAGAAAACCAGGACATGTCCCTACTAAACTGAGACAGTTGGAGAGTGTAAATACAACTGCTAGTCACAGCTATAGTATACTCTTTGTATCAGTGGGGTTTACATAAATCCCAACTTACCATTCAGCAATTGATTGAATGGTTTTATTATAGCTGAGACTGGCATTTGAATTTAGGCCAAGAACTGCCTCTTGAAAGCAAGAAATCCATGCTTGGATGGTAACGGAATAATACTTTCCCAGCAAGTGCTTCTAAGAGGTGTAATTGACCGAGGTGTGCATACTCACCACACTGTTGTGTTTGGTAAACTATTGCCTCCTGCATGAATTTGCTTCTTCTTTATTATTACTTAGCATGGGCCTGTGCCTTCAGAAATTACCTTGGTGGCAACTGAGCAAGGGGAAAGGCTACTGTAATACAATTGCAATGTAATACGAATTTGATCAGTATTTGTGTTCAAGCATGTAATATGCAAACATAAAGCAAGACCTGACAATTTGGACAAAAATGAATTACATACAAACTAATTTCCAACTATAAAATGGCATTTGAAGACACAAAAGGCAGTAAAATAGGTGTCCAGGTCTTTGGCCATTTCCACACTACACTGTTATAGTGCTGTTATTGCACTTTCAACAACCTATGGAATTCTGGGCTTTGCAGTTTACTGAGGCCGAAGAGCTCTCTGGCTGAGAATTCTAAATACCCTTCCTGGTACGCCCCAGGATTTCATAAGATGTTGAAAGTGGAATAATAGCACTATAACAGGATAGTGCAAACATGACCTTTGTCTCCTTTCTTATATCTTCTTCTCTTAAAAGTTTTAATTTTTAAAACTTTAGCCTATAACTCCAACAAACTAATTAGGTCTCATATTTCCATGCATATACTTTAAGGAATCCTTATCTAGAGTTTTTATTCTGATGAACTAAGTAATCAGGTTCCAGATGTTTTTGCAACAACTTTTGGTAAAGACTGAAAAGCACATAAAATTTTATGACTATGTCTAGGTCCTTTCCACATGACAACATGACGCGTGCAGAGAGGAGCATTGGGAACACGCTCGCCTCCCAGCAGAGGCGCTGCCAGGATTGTGATGGGACGACACAGGAGAGCATTGTTGCGCAGAAAAGGCCTTTGTCTGGAGCATTTATTTTTATATTTTATGATTATAATTGATTTCATTCTAATTCTCCAACTTGTACTGTGTTTGGATATCACCTGCTTATGTAAAACAGTACTGAAGAAACATAATGATATATTGGAGTTATAACTATAATAGTCTTGTGTTTCTAGCATTTGTGTTTTGTATTTCATTAACTGATGTCTGCTTTTGATCACGTGACTTAAACATGTATAAGTCAATGCCTATTTCTCTGAGTATTTAGTGGATTTTTTCCCCTACTTTTTTTAACATGCTGGTAGGTAAATACCATAGGTATTTAACTGGTATTTCATTGTTATTTTAACTGATTATTTTAAGCTACCTTGAAGTAGAAAGGTGGGATATAAATTTTTTAAACAAAGAAAGAAAATTTTGCAGATTTTTTGGTAGTGGCTCTTCCAAGGGAGAACAAGGTAGATAAGACAACCTAAGTCTAGAGCTAGCACATAAGAATAATTCCAGTGAGCAGCAATTCCATCCTGGAACTAAAGCTGGGGGCTTCAGTGAGGTTCTAGTAGGCAGGGGCTACTAGACATCTCTTAAGGAAGCCCTCCTGATGAAGAAAGCATCTACATGGGATGAGCCTTTTACACATAAATAGCTCTTTGCTGAAGCCAGAGGATTCCTCTAAGAACTTTGCTTACCTCTTTAGGTGCTGTTGCTCCTGGAAACTTGAAGGTTATTCTACCCCTGAAGCAAAAATAGCTTTCTCCAGGAGCCAGTGGTTTTTCATCAGTCTTTCCTGTTAGCACAGGTCCTTCCTCAGCATGGAGGGCTCCTGGAGGTCACAAATGTAGCTATGGGGCAAAATGGGAGCACCACCACCCAAAAAAGAATTTTGCTTCCCAAATAGAAATTTTAGAGGCTGAGATACTCAAAATTACTCACACCTAAAACGAAGTCTTTTATTTACTACGATCACATTCCCTTTATCTGTCCCTTTTCTTAAACTGTTTTATTTGCTGTCAAGTTGGTTTTGATCTATGGAAACCTTATAAATGAGAGCTCTCCAAGACACCCTGTTTTTCACAGCTCTACTTAAGGACTTGCAAACTCAGGGCCACATTTTTCTTGACTGAGTCTATTTACTTGTAATGTTGTCTTAGCAGGCATTACTGTCTTTTCTAGTGGGCCATGTTGTCTCATGATATGTCCGAAGTATGATAACCTCAGTTCAGTAATTTTAGATTTTAGGGAAAGTTCAGGTTTGATTTGCTCTTGGGCCCATTTATTTGTCTTTTTGGCAATCCATGGAATCTCCAGAACTCTCTTCTAGCACCATATTTCAAATGAGATGATTCTCTTCATTTCAGCTTTATTCACTGACCAGCCATACATCAAACTCCAAAATACTATGGTCTGGACAATTCTGACTGTGGTATTCCAAATGCTAGTTTTCTTCTGATTTCTTGACTTGACTACTGTCTTCTTTTTGATTTATGACTGAGGCAGAATGTCTACCCTATGCTCAACCCTATGTTTTAAGTTACTGCAGTATTAGAAATTTTGAGACTGAAAGAAAATTTCATTGAGAGGATAATTCTTATTTTGGGAGCAGCACCCCATTTCCTTTGTTGCACTTAAACTCCTGCTGGATGTTGTCATTTACTGGGGGATCTGGCCCTTTCAAGGAGGAAACCTTTATCAGGGCTATGGGACACCCTGGTTCTGCTCCCCCTCTTTATGAGAGAACGATTAATTCTATCATTTTCTGTCATTTTCTGTTCGTTATTCTGTCATAATTCTGTCATTTTCTGTCAGTTGGGAATACTGAGAAATATATATATATATTTAAGAAAAGGGAAATATTTATTTTTTGAATGAAGGGAACATAGCAGCACACAAATGACTTATGGCATGAATGTCAATCACTGAGAAATATTTTGTTTGTGTATCACGTTAATATATAGACCTGTAAAAATAAGAAGCCAAGCCAGTATTAAATAAGAGAACAAGAAGATTGGAATTTGTTCTGTTGTAGCCTGATAGTGTAATTCTCCACAGGGTATGGTGTGTCTGAGGTTCAGGGAAAGTGTATAGATTGAATTTCACCACTGTTTTCTACAATTATGGACTTCCATTTTTGTCATCCAGGTCTTATTCACATTATAAGTCAGTCATGGCAATTCTTTAAAGTAGCTGTGCTCCTCTTTGAAGTATATCTTCTGGAAGCCGTGAGAATTAGTGCTGTCTCCTGCTAGCATGACCCTTTCTGTCTCTTTCCGAGGCGATGAAGGAAATCATTTTTAGTGCTAGATGGAGACAGTACACAGTGGAGTCTTATAAGTTTTATTTGGCCCCAGGAAGAGGAAAGGAAATAGAAGGTGTGGATAGAACAACTTATTGAGGGGAAAAAAAAGAGAAAGAAAATGAGCTATTAGGGAAATTGGCACAAAATAGCTTCTCTTCTATTTCTCCAGGAATATAAGAAGTGTGAAGAACTTAATTGTATTATTGAAATGGCTTCATTGGCCGTTGTTGCCAGATATCCACAAGGAGCCAGGCTATTAAATGGAAAGCTTTGGGTTTGCTCATGTTTTTCTTGCAGGGGAGAATGTAATGTTTAACATCCATCAAATCTGGAGTGTAGAAATTGCTTGAGCTTTCCCAAGTGATAAAGTGTTCTGCATGCACTTTGATGGAACAGCACCATGGTGGCAGACTCCTTCCTAATCTACGCATATTGATGATTTTTAGTTAATCTATTTTATCAAAATATTTATATCCTACCCCATATCCCAGTATCTCAGGGTCCATATAAGCCATTTAAAACAATTGTAAATTTTGAACAATAAACAATAATTTAAACAAACCAATAACATCTTGAACAATTTAACAGGTTAAAACAAGTTTAAAATGTTGCAAATAGTTTTAAACCATATGCATATGAACATAAGCCACCTGTTTTACTTGGTGTTGGAATGAAGCCAACACTGGCACCAGTTGGTCCTCCAAGGGAAGGGGTGGTTCCACACCTTCCCTGCAAAAGCAGGGAAGACGTTCTTCCATGCCCTTCTGCAGTGTATGGCACCCACTGGTGGAACACAGAGGAAGACTCCTCCAGCAGACATCAGTCTATTAAAATGTCTGTTGAGACTCCCCATGCATACAGCTGTGATTGGGAATTCTGCACAGGCTGTTAGGATTCTTGTCCTGCTGCTCCATGACTATATCCTCCAACTGTCCTGATTTGGCAGGGACAGTCCCAATTCATCCCCTGTCATCCAACTTTTCAGCTGCTTTTAAAATGTCCCAGTTCCTTTCTCCTCCCTCCACTTTCCTCTCTCACCCTCAGGTTACTTTTATTGCTGCAAACTAAGTTCAAAGTAAAAAAGTAGTATGCATTCAATTCACTGAGCAGCAGAGATGGGAGAGGAGGGGTTTGCATTTTGCCCTTTCCAATAGGCTCAGGCAAAAAAGAACAGGTTGCTTACCTGTAACCGTGGTTCTTCGAGTGGTCATCTGTGCTCTCACACAGGTGGCTTCCTGCACATGCACAGAGAACCCGATGGAGAATCTACCAGAACTCAGTAGCTCGGTGGGGAGGCCCCACCTCTTCCCTCCTATTGCATATACTCACACCTGCCAAGCTCCTTCCTCCTCAGTTTCGAGCCCACCATAGAAAGTGACCTGGACTTGAGGGGAGACTAGGCAGCTTTGTGTGAGGGCACACATGACCATTCGAAGAACCATGGTTACAAGTAAGCAACCCGTTCCTCTTTGTCGTGGCCTTTGTGCCTCACACAAATGGTTGACTATAGAGCTTACCAGTGGAAGGTGGACCAGGTCACTGTAGAATAGAAGAAAGGACAGCTCTCCCAAAGCGAGCATCACTCCTAGCCCTACAGTCCAACCTGTAGTGCCTGATAAATATGGTGGGCTGGGACCAAGTTGCAGCCCTGCAGATGTCCTGGAGGAGGAGGCCCTTCAGATGCTCTGATGAAGCCACGATAGCCCTGGTGGGGTGGGCACAGATTGTCTCAGGAACCAGGCACCTTGCTATTTGGTAGGCTATATGGAATAGTCTCCACCACCCATTTGGCAATCTGTTGAGCAGATACTCTCTCAACCTTGTGCCTGTCCCCGTAGCACACGAGCAAGGGGCTTGACTTGCGGTACAAGCTTGACCTATGGTCGTAGAATGCGAGCACACGATGGACATCCAAGGTGTGGAGAGACTTCTCCAGCAGTGACGAGGGGTCCAGATAGAAAGTCAGCAGAACAATATCTTGGCCGAGGTGAAACTCCGAAACCCCCTTTGGAAGGAAGGAAATGTTGGGTTGGAGGACAACCTTATCCCTATGGGAAAATTAGGAAAAATTCATCGATGTGCAGTGCCATTAGCTCCGAGGAGTGTTGAACCAAGGTGACTGAACACCCAAGGTGGGGTAGGCTACAACAGCTGCTGTTGTAGCCTACCCCACCTTGGGTGTTTTTCCTCTTCAAAAATTTTTGTCTTCTTGACCACACTGTGATATTGCTTGGTCACTTGTGCTCTGGTTTTCATTTGTTAAATATTGGAGGGTAAGCACTAGCTTCTTCACACACCCTCCTGGCGAAAGAGCAGGGGAGGGTAAAAGAACTGGTGGATTCAGTTTGGAGGCACACTGACTCTATATCTCACTTGGTATGATGGTCTGTAAAATGAATGCACCATCTCAGGATGCAGCTCTGAAAACCCAAGTGCCCAATCAGAAGCACAAGAAGTATACTTAGGAATTTCAGATATTTTTTGGAGCAAGAGATATCTGCACACTTAAGATGGGAATCCAGTGATCTTGAAAAACCCAAGAAGAGTCCTGCAGCAGCAGAACAAAACTCTTGTCAAGCCCAGCATCTTGTTTCCCACAGGTGCCAATCAGGCATCTCTGAGAATCCCACAAATGACAGCATGCAGCTAACAACCAGAACACAGAAAAGTTACTCCCCCCCCCCCAAAGATTATAATTCCCACATCTCTCCAGCCAATATGGCCACTGACCATGCTTGGCTGGTGAATTCTGAACGTGATCATTTCACAAAGTAAATTTCCCAGATTCTGCTAGTAACCCTCTCAATCTCATTCTCCCTAGAAACTGGTATTCAGTTACATATTGCTGGTTGTTCATACATGCTGACAAAACCACTCCAGGCTGAAGCATACTGCCCATGTGCATTGTTGGCATCACATGCTTTGCAAAAAGATACCACAATCCACATTTGAGAGCATGTACTACTATAGTTTTGTATTTGAGTTCATCAGTTCTAGGCCATGGGGACTTCCGTTTCCATGAGAAAAGACATAGTTGGCGTCATCTGTATTAGACGTGACTCCACAGAGAGGAAGCCAGCCCTGTTCTGACTGACAAGGAGGGCTTGCAAGAACAGTTGCTTCAGAATCTCAGGAGAATCAAATGGCTTAAAGAAAGTTGTGTGCCAAATCCTCTGTAGTTCCTTAACCAGTTATCTCTCCTGTATTAAGACTTATGCAATTCTGCCTTTTTGTGCCTATGTGTATGCACTCTACTTTTTACCTCTACACCTTGGAACAGAGAATATTTTTTCCAGACCAAGATCAATCAAATGCAATGTGTGGTTGTTTCTTCTATTTGTATGTCTTTCAAAGGAAAGGAGTCCCAAAATGTTTCTAGAGAAGGACTGGGAAAGGGAGATAGAAGCATTACCCCCCTCCCTTTTTCTCATGGGGTAGCTTGAACAATTATATGTTCCAGTGGCTAACTGTTCTTTCCTGACAGAACAGAAACATTAAAAAGGAAACAGCCTCCAAACCAGCACATCCACAGCTACTCAGCAATGAACTCAATAAGCAATGCTTCCATGGACATGCTGCAAGAAGTACCCACAGCAGTAGTCTGGACTTCTCTAAACAAATGGTTCTCACACTTTTTGTCCTCCAATATGTTTTGGATTTCAGATTTAAATATGGATAGTGACTGGAATTTCTGAGAGGTGAAGAGTGTGTCTAAACTACACAGATACATCAATTTGACCCCCCTTTAACTGTCGTGGTTACAGCCTATAGAATCCTGGTAACACTAGTTTGATGTTGTAATTCAGGGGGAAGTAAATTGGAGCTCCCCCACAGAAAAATCAGAATGCCACATAAAACTATAACTCCCAGAATTGTATAGGATGGAGCCATGGTGGCTAAATCAAAATGAAAATACTATACCAGTGTAGGGCAGATATAGTCAAAATCCAAGACATCTAGAGGACCGAAGATTGAGAAGCACTATTTTAGGCTTCTAGAAGCATGTCTAGAAGCATTACCATTTGCAATTAGTGAGCCACCTACATATCTTCTGCCTGAAACACACACACACACTCCATTGTTGGGGGATCCTCCAGGGTGGGTTTTGGAGGTAGATGGGCACTGCAGAGGGAAGGAGAAGACAGAAGTTCCATTTTGAAAGTAAAACTCTGTTCATGCAACATTGGATTTTGTCCATTACGAACGAGCAAGTAAGGAGGAAGGCTAGCCTAGAATTATTATTTTTGGCACCTTGTTTATTATATTTGTTTTTTTTTAAAAAAAAAAATCTTCAAGAATGTGAACAACCACTGATGTCTGAAGTATTACGGTTCAGACACATCTTTATCTCCTCACTGAGACCTAGATCTTTTTATGGCATCGTAAAGTTGAACCCGGGGCATCTCCAAGGGCAGCTTTTCAAGAAGCTCAATTCAGCCTTATAAAAATAGGCAGTACCCTGGAATGTAATACTGAAGAGCCAAGAGAGGTATTCAGCCTGTTTGGTAGTGTAAATTGATCATGCACTTCTGACATAAATCCATTTAAACTGTAGAACTATTATTTAAGTGGATAAAGGGGGAAAAAAGTGGAAGTTTCACAGTCAGCCAAACAACTTCAGTAGTAAAACTAGAGATAAGCCTAGCTCTGTATGTTCACATTAGTCATCAGCATCACATCTTGCATCCTGTATTTTTCATCTTGCTCCACTGCTTGTGTGATAAAGTGCTCTCTGGAATTCATCAAGTTATTGTGCTTAGCTGTGGGAAAAGTGATGCAAAAGAGTGTGAAGGAGAAGATTAGCGAGTTGGAAGTAGCGATTTCCCCATAGCCTTTCCTCATGATGACACAGGTACTATTACAATCATACTGGCATGCTGTGGTTTCGGTTCAATGCATTTCAAAATCTACATGGGCTTTCTCTGACCAACATAAAGGTAAATGGGGAGTCATTTTAGCAGATGAAGTTACTTGGTTATTACTTAAGAATGCAATATCACAGTTATATCAGACTGTCTTCTGTGCAAATGGTCTCATTTCAAGTGAAATTAGGCACTGTAACAGCCACTTAAGCTGGAACAGAATTGCTTTTTTTTTTAATGAAATGCACAGGGGGAAAAGTATAAAAATGGATTTCTGTAGCATTATTAACCAGTGGCTTTCCATTTTGTACCTCACAGTTTGTTGTCCTCCAGTTTACTTTGCTTTACTTCTTCCCCTTTTCCTGGCTTACGTTTTAAAAAGATGCCTAAATGTTGCTTCCTATGGTAAATTTACATTTCTCAAATCTCTATATTATTTCTCATTTTTCTTGTGTGCTCTGATTTAGTGCCCAACCACTGTCTGTAGAGTGCACCTAAATATTAATATACTTATTACTGATTAGTAGATAAAAAGTTTCTAAAACTGTGAATTTGCAGACACAAAAAGAACAATGCATCACTGTCACTATTCTGCACCTTTCCCTGCAAATATATATTGAGATTGATATCTATAGTAATATTGATATTGATAGAAATATCTTGTTGTAGAATGAACTTGGTCTGTGTACATGAGATGAAGATTTCAGCGATGGATTATGGAGACCAGGGCTCGTATCCCCACTCAGCCATGCAAACCCACTGGGTGACCTTGGGCAAACCACACTTCCTCATCCTCAGAGGAAAGACAAGGCAAACCCCCTCTGAACAAATCTTCCCATGAAAACCCTGTGGTAGGTTCTTCTTAAATTTGCCTTAAGTTGGTAATATTCTGACAGAGCACAGCAACAAATATCTATCGTTTCCTATAACTGTCTTGTGGCTGTCAGCACAGTAGTAAAATATAAGAAGAGCAAAGACTTTAGATCAACTATTTCATTTATATTTTCTCTGGGGGTATAATTGTGTATTGAATACTACTGTAATGCTCCATTTACACTGTTCGTTGATAATCTATTATGGAATACATGGCAACATATACATAGGGATTTGTTGTATATTGATTTATATGTATTGTGTTGATTAGTAATTAAAATTTGGGGGAAAAACGTGTAGTGCAGAAATGGCCTAGGAGATCAGAACAGCAACATGCTCCATTTGGGGTGATGACAGTTGTGGGTATGGTAGCATACAATTCCTAAGGAAGCATCTGTTTTTGAATCATTGCTTTCTTCCCACACAGTGGATTTCAAAGATGCCAGATTCGATAGGCAGTTGCCAAGAAGAGTATCAGTTTTCAGATATGCAAATATCTCAGGCATCTTCTCACTACTCAGGTTGAACCCCCTTTTCTTTTATCTCCTCACAAATTAGTAGTAAACAGTTGCTCTGAACAAGTTTTTTAAAAAGCTATTTGTTACATGCAGTGATGGTGTTGCTGGTGATGGTGCAGGTTCCAGGTTACAAGTTAATTGAAAAAGGAAAATGGTGCAAGACATCTAAGGTGAGCTATCTGAAGGAGTACTAAGGTCCCTTTTATGCTACATGGTTATAGCACAATGATTCCACTGTAATTGCCATGACAACATCCTATAGAATCCTGGGGTTTGTAATTTGGTGAAGCACTAGAGCTCTCTGGCTAAGAATCTTGAATAAAGTGCAGATCTCAGGATTCCACCACATGGAACCATGGCAGTTAAAACAAAATCATAGTGCTATAACTGTGTAGTATAAAAGAGCCCCTAAATATCCTAGCTTTGTATCATGCTTCATATCTAATTAATCTGCTCAAGATCAAAAATTCCAGAGAAACTTGAATATATGCTGCTGAATTTTCTTCATGTTTATTTATGTTTTTATTTAAAACATTTTCATGCCACTCTCCATCATATCAGATAACTAGGTATTGCATGGTGATGTAGATGATGAATTATTTAAAATCTAGCCCAATGTGATAAAACACAGAGTTAAGGCAACCATAAAGAGAACAAGTAAAGGGGGGATTGTGCAAATAGGTAAAGAAAAACATCTCAGTGCAGTTGATAAAACTGCAAAATAGATACCAGGTATATATCTTTAGGGCATGTATCCAGCCACTCCTGATACATAGTTTGCTTCTGATAAGGAAGGTGAAAACAGGGGCTCCATACAAACAAACCATGGGCAAATTGACATGAAATGAAGTGCTTTTTCAAGTATTTGAGTCCCAAACAACAACATCTTTTAAAATTAAATTAGTGATTTCAACAAAGCAGCCTGTGCTTCTTAAAATTCTGACAGCTGAATTCTGCAGAGTTGAAAATTTCTGACTCATCTTCTAGAGCCACTCTCTATACCACATACTGTAGTAATCCAGCAAAAAGTTAACAGAAATATGGATCAGTGACCCAGGTATGGATGTGGCTGACAAACCAGCTGAAGATGGTTATGGGCATTTCTTGATAGCAAGACCCCTTGGGATTTGTACTGAAAACCTAGGAGCGTGGCCTGTTTTCTCGGAGGAAGATTCATTCCAAAAACTGCTTGAACAGTAATTCTTTGAGCCTAAGAAGTATCTGCTCACAGAGCCACTTTATTGCTGGGATTACTTTCAATTCACTGGTTCTCATCCTTCCAATTACCAGGTTATTCTACCCTTCCTCACCCAAATGCTTCCATTCACTCCTAAAACTTAAGTCAGGATTTCTACTGTGCTTGGCACAACCACTGAGGATTTTAATTTTTGACATTCTCAGACATAATTAGGTACGTCCAACAGTGCAATGTGTTTCTGACTTGATTCTCTGATTATATAGAGCAAACATTTATCTAGTTACTTTCATATTCAACTGCACAGTCTCTGCTGTTTGGATACTTGGTTATTCCTTGAAACATGCACTTTTGTCTTACACTGTTATGTCTCTTTTATTTCAACATAAGTGATATAAAAGCTAGCACAAGGACGTAAACTCTCTCAGTAGCACAATCAATGACAGACATCAGAATATGCTTGATTTCTCATCTGTGTTGCATATGTTATTGACTCTATCTTTAATAGAGTCCCCCAAGTAAAATACAATATATGTTGCAAATTGGAAATGTTTTTATTTATCATATTGCAAGTGAGAGACAATGGAATGGAAGTTGATTGTACAGTTGCTTTTTAAAAAGAAGAAAAGAAACAACTGTTTGAGGGAGAGAAACTATAACTTTCTGAAAATCATCTAAGTTGTGTGCCTTAAAGTTCTTTCTGACTTATGGTGACCCTAAAATGAACATATCATGGGGTTTTCTTGGCAAGATTTGTTTAGAGGGGGTTTGCCATTGCCTTCCTCTGAGACTGAGACAGCATAACTTGCCCAAGGTCACACAGTAGGTTTCCATGGCCATGTGGTATTTGAACCCTGGCCTCTAGACTCCACATGGCTCTCACTGGGCTTATTCAAGGTAAGATGAGGTCACTCATAAGCTAGTTTGTGATGTACTTCTGCTCTACCATTCATTTACTTTTTTAAAAAAAAAATTCTACCAGTTTCAATAAATTCAGTAAATTCCAACATGTGACAATGTACATGTGATCAAATGATTTGTCCATCCTTCTGTAAAGAGGAATAGATTAATAGATTGCAGATGTATGCTTGTAAATTGCGAACATTTATAAGAGCCCTCATCTTACATTATAAGTTTAAAGGAGGTGGTCATTCCTGTTGATACGACCAGTGGCAAAGGAAGAAGACAGGAACAAGGAATGGTGTGCTACAGGGTGATCCTCCAGAACAACACAGGAAACCCTGTGAGTTACTTAGTCTTTAGCAATCTGAGCTATTTACTTTTGATGGCCATTGGTACTGTAGATTCATAGCTTCAAACCTTAAATCAAGAGTAGGAATTGTGTGGTCCTCTAGATGTTTTTGGATATGCTGGCTAGAGTTGATAAGAGATGCAGTTCAATGACATTTGGAGAACGATACAGTTCCCATTCTGTCTTACATAGTATCAAGAACTAATGTGGCATAGTATTTTGAGTACATCTTGGCTTTCCAACTATCTTTAGGGAATTATTACTTATTTTGAAGATGTCATGAGCAGAGGTAAATGATTCACCTCAGATTAAAGGATATCAGTGGTGTCCTACCGATGGTACTACCTTTTCACAGCGGTGGCAATGCATGTTCCTGTGAGCAAAAGGCTATGCTGATGGCAGCAGCACTGCCGGTAGTATCTCCCATGTTATGCAGGCGTTTGCTGAGGAGCCAGACTAAATGTGCCAAACAGCTATTGGGCAGCAGCGGTAGTGGGGGTTGTCACTGGCAGAGGATCTCTCAGAGACAACAGCCATGTCATCATAGCTAACACTTGTTAGTACTGCACAGAAGGAGGTGTGGTAAACCCCTTTTGAATGTCTTGTACCACAAAAAACTTATAATGAAGCAGTCATGAAATGAATGGAGAGATAGTGCTAGAAGAAGACACTCTCAGATTGGAAGGAACTCAAGAGCTACTGGGGTATACCAGAGAACAACTATGAGTAGTGCTGTGGCTAATGATGCAACTGGACTCAAGCCAAAAAGACATTCAACTGTTGACAGGCTCAGAAGTGAAAAGAAAGTCTGAAACTGCACAACACATATTATAGGAACATGGAATGTGAGAAGCATGAATCAGGAGAAGCTAGACATAGTAAAACAAGAAACGGAAAGTATAAAGATTGCAATACCTGGAATGAGCAAGCTAAAGCGGACAGGAATGGGCCATTTTTAGTCAGATAATTATAGTATTTCACTCAGGAAACAAAATAAAGAAAGAAATGGGGGTGGCATTAATAGTGAAGAGTGATATAACAAAAGCTGTCAAAGAATATAATACAAAGTATGACTGAATAACCTCTATAAAACTTCAGAAAAAAAATCAGTATAATCATAATCCAAGTTTATGTTTGGATATAGAAATATAGATATCAAATAGACTATATATTGGAAGCAAAAGATGAGAAGCTCCATTCTCTCTCCAAAAACAAGGCCAGGAGCAGACTGGGGCACAGACCACATACTAGTATTAACAAAAGTTAGAATAAAATTAAATTACACTAAACCAATCATTGTGCCCCAATACAGCCTGAAGAATATCCCCATAGAATTTAAAGATAACGTAAAAAAAAAAAAAGTAGATTTCCGTTATTAAGCTTAATTTACTAGGATTCAGAAGAACTCTGGACTGAAACCAGGGATACTGTCAGGGTAGAAAGCAAAAAGACAATATCTACAGCCAAAATGAAAAAGGAGCCTCAATGGATGACAAATGAAACTTTTCAAGCAGTTAAGGACAAATGAGAAGCAAAAGTAAAAGATGACAGAAATAGGGTCAGAAGCCTGAATGCAACTGTTTAATGACTTGTGTTCAGGGACAAGAAGATCTACTATAATAATCAATTGCAGAGAAATAGAAGATAACGACAAAAAAGGAAGAGCAAAAGACCTCTTCCACAAGATCAAAGAAATTAAAGTGAAATTTAAATCAAGAGTGGGGATGCTCTATGACCAGTAGGTGAGCACATTACATGACCAAATAGAAATAAAAACATGGTGGAAACAATACGGTGAAGAACTATATAAAAGAGAAGATTCATTCAAGAATCTTTGTATAAGAGAGATTAATTCAGCAAAAAACTATTTGAAGATAAGCCTACGATTTTAGAAATTGAAAAGGCAAAGCTGCACTCAGAGCACTTGGGAGAAATGAATCACCAGGAACAGATGGCATACCAATAGAGCTGCTTCAAGCTACACAGGCAGAATTTACTTTAGTTCTAACTAAAATTGTTCAACAAATATGGAAAATAAATGAATGGCCCACAGATTAGAAAAATGGTCAATATACATTCCAATCTCCGTGAAAGGGACACCAGAGATTGCGCTAACCACAGGAACATTTCATTAATGTCCCATGCAAGCAAAGTGATGCTCAAAATTCTACAACAAAGACTTTTACCATCTGTGCAGAAAGAAATACCAGATGTACAAGTTGGGTTCAGGAAAAGAAGATACACTAGGAATCATATTGCAAACATATGTTGGATAATGGAGTGCACCAAAGAATTTCAAAAGAAAATCAACTTGTGCTTTATAGAATATACCAAAGCCTTTGATTGTGTAGATCACGAAAAACTTTGGATGTGTCTTTAAAAAATGGGCATGTCACAACATTTGATTGTCCTGATGTGTAACCTGTACTCAGGATAAAAATCTACCATCAGGACGGAATGCAGAGAAACAGAATGGTTTGCAATTGGCAAGGGTTTCAGCCATGGCTGTATTTTATCACCACGTCTGTTTAACTTTTATGTGGAACATATATGTAAAAGAGCAGGATTAGATTTGGAGGAAGTAGGCCTGAAAATGAGAGGAAGGAATATTGGCAATTTTAAAAAATGACCATAAATGAATAACTATAAAGTAGACAATGAAGATGTTGAAATAGTTCAAGATTTTCCCTATCTTGGCTCAGCCATTAATCGGAATGGAGGCTGCAGTCAAGAAACCAGAAGAAGACTAGGACTTGGAAGGACAGCTATGAATGAACTAGACAAGATCCTTGAATGTAAAGATATATCATTGAATTTTTGAAGTCAGGATTGTCCGAAACATGACAGTAAAGAAAGCTGAGAGAAAGAAAATCCACTCATTTGAAATGCTATAGATTACTTAAAAGACAAATGAATGGGTCATACTGCAAATCAAGTCTAGAAGTAAAGATGACCAAAATAAGACTGTTGCACTTTGGACATATCACTTAAAGACTCACTAGCAAAGACAATAATGCTTGTAAGTCAAAAGGCTGCAGGAAAAGAGGAAGACTGCATTTCGGATGGATAGACTCAATGAAGGAAGTCACAATCTTGAGTCTGCAAGACCCAAGAAGGGTGGTTGGTGAAACGGTGATTTCGAGGTCCCTCATTCAGAGGGGCACCATAAGTCAAAGGCCCTTTTCGCACCTTACCTGGTGCCGCTGGCATCACACGGGGATCCGGGAGAGAATCGCATCCCCTGCGCTTCCCTCCACACCAGTTCTGTGCTGGATGGAAGGAAGTGTGATAACTCTGCCCCTTCCTTCCACAGCACAGCCGGGTACTTTCCCAGGCTGCACTGGGGGAGGAAGCACGATGGCCGCACTTCCTGACATTCCGCACACAAGATAAGTGCGGGAGGGATGCGAGAAGGAAGTGCAATCGTACATCATTTTTGGCAAAGAGCCAAAAATGATATACTATGCAATTGCCATCTGATTGCTATGGGAGTGATGCGCTATCGCGAGTACATCATGCAGAGCCGTCCTTGCGATCCCGTGTTGCTCCCATGGCCATTTCACATGGGAAATGGCACGCGAAAAGGTCCAAGTCAATTTGATGGTAGTTAACAACAAATTAAAGGACAGCAAGTAATCAAAAGAAATCTTGTACA
The DNA here is from genome assembly GCA_030412105.1 of Cyclura pinguis. Taxonomy (NCBI): domain Eukaryota; kingdom Metazoa; phylum Chordata; class Lepidosauria; order Squamata; family Iguanidae; genus Cyclura; species Cyclura pinguis. The sequence continues at coordinate 131,306,107 of CM059599.1, forward strand.
CTTATTTCCAGCTACAAGATAAATCATCTGATTCTTCTCTCACTTAACAGGATATTTTGAAAAGCTGATTCTTAATTTTTCATACTTTCTTAATAAATATACTTCACCCTTAATATTCGGCTATACATAATTCATGAGGTGTTAAATTCCAATGTATTCTGGTGCTCTTACAAATATGAGTGGCTTTTATGTAGAATAGTTGTTTGCTAGTGTGGATCTTTTTGTTGCTTGGTAACTGTCAAATGTTTTCTCCTCAGGGGAAAAAATGCTGGCCATAAGACAGAAGACAGAAGCCTCCATAATTAGGAACTTACTAATTTATGGATTAACGACCATTGCAAACAACGTAACATTCTGAATGATGTGTAAACAAAATCCTATTAAAATACCATGAGATGCTTTTATATGAGAAATGCAAATTATGCCTATCAAAGGATAATTCTGGAAGCATGTATCCTTTTAGGATTATACATATTGTGAATGCTTTTCCAGATCTGATGGAGAAATTACCTAGCAACTCTGTGGTAGATTCAGTCTTAAATGATACAATCTAATGCAAATTCTTGTGGATAAGGCTGCAGTTTTCGTGCAAACTTTTTCCAAGTGAGATTGAGACATGCTGATACCTTCAATGACGTTATTTCATATGCCTCTGAGCATTACCAAAAATAAATATTATCGTTTCATCTAATTAGTTTTTTTGGCTTTTAATTTTTTAAATTTTGAAACTTCTCACGGTCTGAAGCCTTAAACAACAACAGAGTACTTGGTTTGCACATAAAACCACTCATTTTATTGGGGATCACTTGCAATGAAATTTCTTGTTGAGTGGAGAGGCAGAAGACAGCCACCCTGGTATAGTGGTTTGAGTGTTGTACTAGGATTCTAGAAACCAGAGGTCAAATCCCCTTTCAGTCATGGAAACTCACTGGGTGATCCTGGGGAAGTCCCAGGCCATTTCCGCACTAAATTGTTATAGTGCTATTATTCTACTTTCAACATCCTATGGATTCTTGAGGTTTGCAGGTTAGGGATGGGCCTTTGAGGCCCTTCTCTAACCTGCAAACCCCAGGATTTCATAGGCTGTTGAAATTGGAATAATAGCACTGTAACAGTCCAGTGCAGAAATGGCCTCACTCATTTAGCCACAGAGGAAGGCAATGGTAACTCCTCTGGGAATAAATCTTGCAAGGAAAATCCAGACAGGTCTTCCTTAGGGTCACCATAAGTTAGAAATGACTTGAAGGCACACAACAAATAAAAAAATGCAGGGGAATCTGTTGTCTAGCTGACCAGAGCTGCAATTTCAGATTGGTCCCTATTTGCTTTATTATGCTACAATTAAACAATTGCAAGAATTTTCTAATTTTGCTTTGTTTGGACACATCTGGTTTTTTGTGGGGGAGTGAGTGCTGGACTTTAAAATGCAAAAGAACTAATTACCTTGATCTTTGTGCAGTTCCTCTCATTTTTTTCATTAGTTTTCCTCAAAATGTTATCCTGTACAGCTACCATGTATTTAGACAAGCCATTTCTGAAGATATATTTTCCTCTTGAGTACCTGGTTTGTTGAGTTTTGTTTTTGTGAGGATTTACATAGTTATTGTACTTGAAATCAATATATTTTTTCATTGCTTCCATGCGGTTGTCTTTACAGTTTGGAGTGAAATCAGATTTCAAGGCTCCATTTCAGACAAGTTTGAGTGCAGGGCTTTGGCAGTATTGAATTTATTTAGGTAATTTGAGCTTGTTATCCTGCTCAGTTCTGAAGGCTCAAAACAAGTTATGGAAACAGAAAAGCACAAAAATAGCCCAAACATGTAACAATAAACACTAAAAATAGTTGCTCTGATGTAACAAGAACAATCTGCATCTGAATTGCATTGCCTTACTAGTTGCAATCCACACTACTCTGTGTGTGTGTGTGTGTGTGTGTTTCTGAAGCTCAAAACAGCCACCACTCGTTTGCTGCTGTTGTCTTCCTTCAAGTCATTTCTGACTTATGGTAACCCTAAGGCAAACCTGTCATGGAGTTTTCTTGGCAAGATTGTTCAAAGGAGGTTTGCCTTCCTCTGAGGCTGAGATAGTGTGACTTGTCCAAGGTCACTGACTGGTTTCTATGCCTGAGCAGGGATTTGAGCCTTCATCTCCAGAGTCATACTCTAATGCTCAAACCACTATACTACACTGTCCGTCCCCAGTCCTCTTAGTCATGACATAATTGGGACGTGGAGTCCACCAATATCTGGAGAGCCACAAGATCTCCTTCACTACTGTAGATGCATGAACCAATATGTCCCTTGATTTCATAGCAGATTCTTTTGACTGGGCTGTGTAGATTTATGAAAATGTATTTTTACAAATGCCTTTGGTGAATGGTGAAGATTCAGCTGAATCTACTGTTGGAGACAGAGAGTCATAGAAACGTCGAATCATAGAGTTGGAAGAGACCATAAGAACCATCTAGTTCAATTCTTTGCCATGCAGGAATAGACATACCGGAATAAATGCCCAGCCAAACTCTGTTCAAGGACATCCCAGGAAGGAAATTTGCAGTCCACTGTTGAACAGCTCTCTCTCTCTCTCTCTCTCTCTCTCTCTCTCTTTCTTTCTTTCTTTCTTATGTTTCTCCAGGGGTAGGATTCAAGGCAGCTCGCAACATACATGATTAAAAAACAAAACAAAACAGATAAAGTTAAAACCACAGTAAGTTATAAGAACCCAATTAAGTTCATCATCATATTGAACAACCCCATGGAATTTAAAACACATCACGAAAAGCAGCACACATATCCCCCTCCTCAGTTAAAAACCCAGTCTTTCAAACAAACAGCTACCAAAAGCCTACACATATCTCATCATATCTTGTTAGAAGTACTGTTCAAATATGGTTCTTTGTTCCTGGAACTTCCTGCTATCTATTATAATACCAACATCTCTTATGTCCTGTTGTTCATGGAAACACTGTTCAGAAATCATTTGACACACAGACTTCTACAGAGACCACTGTTGTTGTTGTTGTTGTTTTAAATCACATTCTCTTTCCATTTTTCAAATGTTTTATAATCTTCTCTTTCCACTTTTCTTAAGGAGGTAATGGAACTATTTCTAGGACTCCATCAGATGGAGCAAATGTGTTGGAAGATTGCTGGAAATTACGTGTTGTTTCTTTCTTTCTTTCTTTTTTTTTTTTTGTAGATCTCAAGCTTGCTTGCTTGCTTGCTTGCTTGCTTTTCTTATTCAAAATATTTTCTGTTGTACTGGACTATTTTCTGCCAATTGCCAGCACCAGCAGCAACACTTTTTCCCACTTCCAAGGGGGTTTCTTTTTAATTCCAAGACATATTAGAACAAAGAAAAGGTCTCTTCTCTTCCCATCTGCCCTTTTATTTTTTTAAAGAATTCTAGTACACCAGTCCATTAGTAAAAGAGCACTATTGCACTATTATAGTCTAATTCTAAGAAATTATTTTTTAAAGATCCAGACAGGACAATATTTATCCTTCAGACCAGAAGACCAGTAAACCATGCCCCTGTTAAGAGTCATAGTGTAGATCCAAGAAATGGAGAATACAGAAATGCAGAGAGTGATTCCTCTTATTTGTTACTGGAAGTACCAACATCCTGCAAAGTCTGTTATGGAGGGTTGAGAGATGCTCAGGAGCAGGGTTTTTTTGTAGGGGGCATGATTGCTGCAGTGGAGGAGAGGATGAGAAAGTCCCATTGTACAAGTGAAAGTCCATTGGTGTGACATTGGACTTCAACTTCTGATTCATGTACAGAATTGCATTGTTAATGGACAAATGTGTACAATCACAACATTTACAATAGCAAAGCCATGTCATGTTCAGAACAAGTGAGGGATGCATTCTCTTGGGGTACCAGAGTAGATGATAGAAATTAAAAAAAGTTAGCTTAACTTACTCTTCACATCATTAATTGTCAGAAATAGAGAGATGTTGTTTTCATTCCCACACTCAAGGTGATCCTATAATTTCCCCTTTCTAATTCTGCTCACCTGCATGAAATCGTAACTGGATTTAGTTATAGTTCAAGAAAAGTCCTCCATCCCTCCCTTAAATAACAGATGGCCAAAAGGTACAAAGAAAAAAAAAAGTGGCCACCAAGCTGTATGTGGATATGCTTTCAAGTCGCCTGTTGACTTAAGGTGACCCTACGAAGTTCACAGCATTTTTGTAGGCAAAGAATACTCAGAGATGGTGTTGCGAGTTCCTTCCTCTGAAATATCACCTAGAATGGTCTCCCATTCAAATACCTACCAGAGCTGACTCTGTTTAGCTGCCAACATCAGAGAAGATCTAATGCCTTTAAAAGAGCTGTTTATGCCAAGAAAAAACTAGAGCATTTGGTTAACCTGAACCAGGCATATTGAACAGAGGAGTATCCACAAAAAACAGACTTATACTCATTAAAAGAGCTGAATGAGGGGATCTAAGTTTTGTAGCATTTTTTTCCAATGCAGAGGGCTGATTTTTATTATGGTAGAAGAAACAATAAACCAGTGTGTGAATTACTTCACAGCCAGGTTGTTGTGGGTCAGAGCAAAATGTGTGCTTGGAGACGCTCTCTAGATCTAGCAACTGATGTTATTGTCACTCTCTGGTCTGCAGAGGCGTCAAAATTTATTCTGCAATGTACTGTATTGTTTCTTTTTTCATTGCCCATACCACCCAGTGGTCAGTGTGGATCTATGTCCTCCAGTTCCACACACTCCATATTTTTATTTATTTTTATTGTTCACATTTTACTGTTTGCATTTTTACTGCATGCTTCCTCCAACCTACTCAAAGTGGCGGCACATATGGCTCTCCTCCCCCTACTCAAGACCTCTGTGGGTCGGACTGAGAGAGAGAGTGATTGGCTCAAGGTCACCCAGTGAGACTGATGATTCAGTAAAGACTATAATTTTGGATCTTCCAAGTCCCAATCTAACACGACCAGCCACCACTACCCCACATTGGCTCTAAAGCTTCTCTGTTTCAATTCTTTGCAGTGCCTTTTGTGTCATGTTGCTTTGAGGAACTATGGAAATTTAAAATAGCAGCCATGTCTTTTTACCCAGAGAAAGTCTAAAGGGAGTTCAGGGTTGACATTAGTGGTTGATCCTGCTATGAGCCCAGGGCCTTGGGAACTGTTCAAGGATGCTAGAGGCTGATTGGCCCTCTTCCTTCCCAATACATTTCACTGAGCTCTCCATAGAACTAACTTTGAAAAACTGAAGTCGTGCATGACTTTAAGTTTTTTCGGAAGTGGCTATATAGAGAGGTTGGGTAAATTACCTTTTTGGACTACTATTCACAGAATCCCCACAAAGTGTGAAGGTAATTTTTTTTTTTAAATCTCTCACTCTATAGGCAGAGCTCTGGCTGATTCATATACGATCTTTTAGATCTGGAGTAATTTATTTGGAGCAATTTTATCTTGAATACATCAAGCATTGAAATTTGTGCTGAATTTTGGCCGCAGAAACCACCATGAAAATTCCTTTTGCTGCCTGGTACTGAACCTTGAAATGTCACACTTGCTAGATGCATCGGCCTTCTGGCCTTTCTCAGCCTCCGTTTCTTATCACCGATTACTTGAATTAATTGTTCGCTGCCCACTGACTGGAAGGCAGTTCTTGCTCTTCTCTCATCACAGTAATCTTTTATGCCTCTGAAAGGGCCCGTGGAGCTACTGCTTCTGCATCACTATCCAATTTCCACCCATTCACTAAATTAGACCACACTGTAGGGGTTTCTAAGAGGGATCTGTGACACTATGGACTTGCTGTCCTGACCGGGTTACTTTAGGGAAAAATGTTTCCATAGCAACCCTGACAGATAATGGCCCTCTATATCTGTCATGTCCATTTTAAGACTAGAATGTAGTTGCCATAACAGCAAATGCAGCATAAACATTTTTGTCGATGTTCAGAACAGATATTCCCAGTCCAAAATCCCACAACAATCCCATTATATGCAGCGTCAGTGCTAATACTGCGAGTGATAACAACCTGCCAAAATATAGTCTGACAAAAGTCTAAATTAGGGTACAGTTTAACAAACCTCAGTTTATTTTTCTTGATTCAAGATGGTAATACTCTCATATTAGCAAATTTTCCACTCTTGACTTGAGCTGAGAAGATACTTTTGGTCAAAACACAGACAGGGTTCGCCCGAAGGACTCTAAAACGGCAAAAAGCCTCTACATTTGTCCTGCCGATTCAAGGTGCACAGGCCAGTCAAATTATTTTGGCACCTGAGTCACACCTTTCATTGCCTCTCTCTCACTCTGCAGGAAAAAAAAATGCAAGAACTATAAGTTAAATAACTAACAGCAAGTTAGTTAACTAACTAACTTACGCCTTTAACAGGAAGTTAAATAATTAACAATGTGTTGCGCTTTCACAACAGACAAAATCGACAACACAAATGGCATCGCTCTGCTGAACAGTGACCTTAAACTGTGAGGACAATTCAGTATGGACTGAGGCCTTGGTGACTTCTATAAATATGTAAGGGAGAGCTATGACTCAGCGAGCAAGCTTAAGTTCTAGGATGAGTTATTGCGGTAATGTCTCTGGGCCTAAGTTATGAGAAACAAAGTCTCTACTGCAGATTACACTTCAGCACGAATTTATAATATTAAACTTGGAAGAGCTATCATCCTCTACCTTCTGTAACACCTACTGACCTACTTTATAAAGCTGTTGTACAGACTACAGAGATAATATATTGTTTGAAAATTAAGGGATAATAGTGTCATAAATGCACACCTACTCGTAGAAAGGAACATTTTAATTGGTGCACTTTTCTGAATCGTTTTGCCACAATAAAGGGAAAAACTGAATCTACTTCAGCTATTCACACAAGAAGAGTCTTGTCTCATACCGAATTAAGTAATTCTTAAATTGGAAGGATGAGAAGACCTGGAAGTCACCTAGCCCAATTGTAGGATTAAAGCAAGAATTTATAACTCTATAATCTTCCCAAATACATGGAATGTTTTTACTGATTCTTTAAAACTAGGCCCTAATGGTTGAGTGATGTTGATCATATGATGCTAAGCTCTCTCTGGCTAGCCTCCATCCTTCACTATAATTATAAACAGAAGGTCTAGGAACTTGCATGGTCATAATCATAAAGCAAAATGTGGGAAATAGAATCAACATGAAAGCTGAAAACTAGAGAAAGTTAAGCATAAATCACACTGAAATCGGTGGAGCTTAAGCATATAAGCACATTCAACTCATTATGTGTCAACAAGGGAGAAAGTTTTCTCTATTATGGCTCCCCATGTTATTTCAAAATCAATGTGCTCTGAATGAACTATCACAGCAAGTGGAATAAAATAATTTTCCCTGTGAAGAAGATGATACATGGAATTGCATCAAGCATAGCCTGATATGGAGTATGGAGAGACTTATTGTGAAATCTCTCCATACTCCATATCAGGCTATTTTGAGCTTTTGCCTTTTCTTTTCTTTTATCTTCTTTTCTTTCTTTCTTTTTGTTTTTTTTTTTTTTTGGAGAGAGGACTTGAAGACTCTTTGGTATTACTTTGATCAACACAAAAAGATAGGAACTGGGAAGAGGAGGAAGAAAGTTATTTGCAAGTTGCTGTTTCCTACCCTGTTCCTAGGCGCAGATGGAAGTCGTATGTCTCTAAAAGCAGGAACTGAAGTCGGTTGTGTCAGCAACCCAGACAGAAAGGATTAAGGTTTTCTATACTTTTAATAGTTGCATAGATCCTGTCCTCCTTTGTATCTGGTCACTCAAGTCAGTTTGTCCAATCTGCCTACCTACTCAGGACTCTTAGATTTAGAACTACTTGGTTTTCTGCAGCTGCTGGCACTTTCTTCAGAAATTCTGCAGCAGTTGCCAAATGCTCATAAAAATCTTGTCTCAGCGAAATCTGTTTGGCCCTATATATCAGAAGTGTAGGCATCAAACGGGCAAACAAACCCTGTCAGCACCCAGGAAAATTAAATACTGATTAAAGCTAAACCAAGCTGAGGTTTAATAAGTTTTAGTGTGCAGTATGCTAATAGTTGAAGAACAAAATAATAAATAAGGGTGAACCATGAGAGCAGAGGTGCGATTTTGTTATAGAAGCTTTCATATGAGCCTGGATACACTTCTCCTGTACACGTATTTTCCAAACTGAAACAGAAATCAAGCACAAACTAAAAGTCTAAGGGTTTTTTCTTTAACATCCAAGTAGAGAACATGAATTCTCAAAAAGAAAATGCATGTTTTAGGTGTCAAGAAATTCAGAGTTTGAATTTGTTAAACAAGAGAGCAGGCAAAAGTTGTACATTAGGAGCAGGATACACTTGTGTGAACTGCAAAGTATCAGATTGGATTTCAGACTAGATAGAGGTTTATGATGCCTATACTTAGGTGTCCACTATGGTTCTGACCAGATTGACCACAATGAGAGGAACAAAAGATCTAATGGAATTGAAGAGCTTCCTTGCCTCCTCTTCATATGATAGCTAAGAAAGCTGAGACTCCTCTGGCTTTCTCTGAGGTCTGCCCTTTTGCAAGGAAAATCTCCTTTAATTTAAAAGCTGTTCTGCCTTTCATTATTACAGAACCTCACCTATTCTCATTTTCTATCTTCCCCAGGAGATGCACCTATCTGTAGATGTGTCATCATAGCTAGATGTTGAACGTATCTACTGTACACAGTTAAATAAGCAGTTTGATAGAATTATTACTGTAATGGCTCCATACTGTGGGAAGCATGGGACTTGTAGTTTGGTGGGGAGCTTCCATTTCTTTGATAGGGAGCTTTGTTGATATAGTTCAGAGGAGTGGAGTGGAGTTCTTGAGCAGAGAATCCTAAATATCTCACCAGATTACCAATCCTGGGATGAAATTGGGACAGATAAAGTGCCGTTAAACTATTAAAACTGTGTGTATATAGGTACACTCAAAGTTTTTAAAGCAGACTTTTTTTTGTTACACTCACTTGAAAAACAATCATAAAAGAAGGAATTACACAGAAGCTACAGACATTCTCTTCCATATGCACAACTATAATGTGAGAAGCAGAATGGGACTAACATCCCTTTTACATCTGTACTGGCATTGCCATCACTTACTGTGCATGTACATGGAAAGGCATTCTGTGTGCTTGTAAGATCTTCCTCCTCCCCCAGTATCAAACATTGGCATGCAGGTTTCCACATCACAGGAAGAAACAGTCTACCTGTGAATAACAGTTTCCCCTCTGCAAAGGGGACTTCCTCCAGCGCATGTGTTCTCACTTCTCCTGAGAGAGAGCAGAAGTGACATGAAATGTTGCATAAAAACTGGACAGTAATGGCTGGGAAACATGCATCAAGCAGGACTCTGGCTGTACCCTTGGGCTGGTCGAGCATGGCCAGGTCATAAGGTCAAGAAGAGTTAATTGGAAAAGCTGTGAGTGGATAAACCCTGTCAATGCCCTGACATCTGAAAACAATAGTCAACGAAAGCGCCCAGGTGCAGCAGGCAAGCACCCTTGCTATGTGTACTTCCTACCAAAACCTTCCCTATCCACTTTACCCAACCAAGGAATTATGAGGCTGTCAGGACTCCCATCAATATTTTGTCACCCAAAGTAAGATGACCAATCCATCTGGCCCCCTTTTGTTCACTCTGTCAGGGAGCAATTAACACTTGCCCCTTCAGGATAGGAAAAAGGGTATTTAAACTCTAACTCTGACCCTGACATCTTGCTAGCACTTTCGGTGTCATGTGTGCCCCAGACTTTTGTTCCTCTGTGCAGCCCTCAAACTCTGTGCTTGAGCCACCTCTCTTTGATCCTCTACTCCAAGACCAGTAAATATCACCCTATACCCCTGAAATCTCTCCCTGTTCAACCTTTGGCCATTTCCGCACTGCACTATTATAGTGCTATTATTCCACTTTCAACATCCTATGGAATCCTGGGGTTTGTAGGTTAGGAAAGGGCCATTAGAATTCTCAGCCAGAGAGCTCTTTGGCCTCAGTAAACTACGAACTCCAGAATTCCACAGGATGTTGAAAGTGGAATAATAACACTATAACAGCATGGTGCAGAAATGACCTTTATCTCCTTTCCCTTCACTAGCCTTGTATGGTTTGTGAGACTGTTTAATTTCTTCTGTGTGTCTGTGAACCCCCCAATAAAACACTGACTCTAAACTGGTATTTTGCAGTTAGTACTGGTATACACAGGGGAAAAGATCTGGTAGTTACCCTCTTCTCGCAGGTCTCCTTTTGAGATATCATTCCATACCTTTCTAAGGAGACACTGGCACTGCTGGTGGACCTCAAGGTCCCCCACCTTTTGTGGTAACAAGTGGGGGGCAAAACTAACAGTTGTGACAATGGCAGCAGGGACAATAAGCATGGCCTCACTCTTCCCGTGATATGAACATTAATTGTGTGATGAGGTAAACCTAACCAGGACTTCTAACATTCCTGAATGTGGTTCTGGAGAAGCCATCTGTTTGCTGCATTTTTTTTTTCACCTGCTCAGTGCTTTGAAATCTTTTTGTATGTATGTGGGGTAAACAATGACTACCAGAGTCTCTGAGCCTCACTATCGGAAGATTCTGGGAATTGTTGTCCCCAAAAGTAGCATTTGCAAGCTCTGGTTCTGCCAGTACCATTTCAAAGAACAACTAACCAGGATGTTTCATCTGTAGATTCATTGTCATTTCACATATATATCTTCAGTCAGTAAAAAAGTCCAAGGACTATGTAATGCCAGCTATACATTATTTTATTTTACTCTCATTCCTAGTACATCTGGAGCACGTGCAATTACAAACAGTTTATTTATATTGGTAATTTCCCTCCACTTATACATAACGAAAGACATGGTAATGCAGAAGGATACATATTAACTATTATACTCACATAAATAATAGCAGCTGACATCTCACACTGTTATAAAAATATTCTGATGAATAGAGCAACTTAAAGGGCTAAAGAACATACTTTTATTAGCTGGGGTAACTGCACAAAGCTAATTTTAATGAGATCTCTGAAGATTTGATCTCTAGTGAGAAGGCCTATTACTGGATTTAAATCCTATCTTATCTGCAATTAGGCTTCCACTTGTCTCAACAATACTCTGATGACTCACCAGCTTCCTAAGTTGTTCACCATTATGTGGATACAGGAAAGAGTGTCACCAAGTGCTTCTTTGTCCCAGAACTGTTAGGCTTGCTAGACTTTTTCATAAGAAAAACTAGCAGTATCAGGTTAAAAATGGAGAAGCACACTATTTGCACATCTCAGTGTGGACTGTGTTAGGTTTGTACATCTCATTCCCCCAAAATTGGTTCCATAATGCAATGAGTTTCTAGACTTTGTTTCAATAAATTCTTTGTATTTGTCTTTTTGGAGGCCTGCTGGACAGAATAGCATCTTCATTCTTACAGTGGTCTGAATATTGCTGTTGAGCATGTAATGACATAAGTGTGCACAGTATTTTGTAACATAACACACAGTTTATATCCGTTTATATCTGCCAGTGAAACGGTTGCTCCTTGTGGAAGTGTGTTCCCTTGACCACAGCAGCCTTCCTGAAAATGTTACTGTAGTGCTAGAGATTAGCAACCAAAATTTCATCAGGAGGCAGAATTCTTATGGGGGAGCAATGACCTTATCCCCAGCTACTTATAGCTACGTCTGTGAACACTCCCAAATCTTCCAGACCTGCTCAGGAGGTAGACTTGTGGAGAAAAAGAAGGAGGAGGAGCTCCCACTGCAGGAGCTGGATAGAATCGAAGAAATTTGCAATGTGAAATTTAACAGTGAGGAGCAAAACAAGAGATGGAAGAAAAGAAGCAATGGTAAATGGGGAAACACATAGTTCATTTCATCTACCTGTCCTTAGGCCTAGCTTCCAGTATGTAGCTATAACTTAAAAGTGTTGTATAATACACCTTACGTGTGCAGCTCTGATCCTTAACATTATGCTGCTTGATTGTAGCAGTTGTTAAAACCTTCAGTTGTTTTGCAACATCTTTCGCTATTGCTGAAACTGTTTTAAATTTTCTAAAGTTTGAGAAAATTTTTATTTTTTGAAGCTCTGTGGATTAGTTCTATTGTATGTACCATATGGACTGTGCAAAAAGATAAGAATGAATCTCATTCAAGGTTTACTTATGAGCCACCATATGCCCACAGGAAATCTACAAGGACAATCCCTCTGTCCCGTTTTTGTCCCAGGAACTGGTTTTCAGAGGCATACTGTCTCTGATCCTGAGCTTTCTGTGAAAAACCTCATGACTAGCTAAACATTGATCTCTCATGAGGCAGAATGAAGCTCTTGCCTCAAGCAGTGGTATCTCAAGCACTTTGGCACTGTCTTATCTCCCACCCTTCCATCCATTTTGTATTATCATCATCTGTGGTCATGTCCACCTCTTTCTGGCTAGCTGATGTTGGTTGGTACTACTATTTGTTTCACATAAGAGATATATTCCTGAATCTTTATAACTATTGTGCTACTTTCTCTTTCTCAAAAGAAAAACAAACTGTTGAATCAACTCATCAACAATTTATACTGCAAACTGAAAAAAGATTCAGAATGGAGTTTCTTATCAGAAAACCTAGTATCAGAAAGGAAATAGTCACACAGTGTTCAGAGCCAGTGAGTGTACTTTTGCCAGGACAATCTGTTTCTGACCTCAAAACAGCCATACCTGAACAAAGTGATTTCAAAGAAGATTGCAATGTGAAATTGCTGAATCAGAAACATAGCGATAAGTTCAGATTTATAACCGCTGGCCTGAATCAAGATAATGGATGTATAAAAAAAAATCTACTACAGGTATTAATTAGTTTACCATTGCTGGAAAATTTATATTTAGCATTGACACTGCTTTGTTGTGCAATGGTTTTTGCATATTTATGGCTTAAAATAATTGTCACAAGATAAAGTTTTCATTGAGTGGTCTAAAGGCACCAGATCACATTTGATCTTGGCAATTCTGGTTAGTACTTGGACGGGAGACCACCAATAAATACCAGTTGCTGTAGGCTATGTTTCAGGAGGAAGAACTGGCAAAATCACCTCTGAGTTTTCCTTGCCCAAGAAAATCCTATGAAATTCTTGGTGTTGCCACTAGCTGAAAGGCAACTTGAAGGAACACACACACACACACACACACACACACACACACGATTTTCATTGCGTTTCTTTGATTCCCATTGCTTAGAACTCCCTCCCCATTGCACACTTGCCAACTGAGGATAACACTTTGTAGGTCTTATGTGGACTCTAGTAAATGTGTTGCTCTTTGTTGTTTTAGCAGCAACAGGCTAACATAATTATCCGTTTGGATTTTATGGTACTTTTTATCTTATATTTGCTGGTACTTGCTGTGAGTGATGTTTAGCAGAATACGAGGCTATACACGAATATCAAGGCAAGACGTGACCCAGGCATGTGGAAGAGGATATAGCTTGCCAGTGCCCCCTTGACACAGCATTCTCCTTCTTTGGAATGGATTTTGAAGTACCTAATAGGTATGGCTTCTGCTTCTTCTCTAACGCTACAGGCCTACTTGAGAGAAACAAGCACTCCACGGTGGTGCAGGAAAGCTGCACCTGGCAGATTGTCCCTCCCTTTTAAAACAGGAAAATATGTGTTTACTTTATAGCCAGCAATTTTACCCAGACCAGAGCAATTTATTGAAATTTATGTTCTTGAGTTCAAAGCAGTTCAGAAAAGTAATCTGCAATACAGCTCACTGACAAGGAAGATTTGCTAAAGGAAAAAAGAAGAAAGAAAAAGAAAGCCTCAAACACAGTTTACATGTTTATCCGTATAATCTAATAAATAGAAAAAGAAGCATGATGGCTTGGCTCACCATTGCATGTTCTACAAATGGAAGAACTTCTATTGGCAACTGGTGTCTTCCATGTCAGTGGGCAGTGAATCCACTCCGGATTTTAATCCAGACTTTAAAGGAGCTATCTAAGATATTGCACCCTATCCCCAAAACAGATTTAGCATGCTTGGTGGTTCTGTTAAAGTTCAGAATAAAACGATAAAAGACTGGATGAATCTTCAAAATACGAGAATGCTGACATTAGAGGGAGCTGATTTAAGGATGGGTTGGCATGCCTATATGTTCTATGGGAAAGCTGCGGTTGACAAAGACTTTGTTCATCATTTTGTAAGAAAATCGCTACTTAAAATATGGACTGACTACAAGAATAAGAACATTAGGCAACTACCTACATGGGTCTCCCCTCAAGAAGCCTTCTTTGGAAGATGGTCTGATTCAGATAAGTGGCTATGTTATGATGACATATTAGAAATGACAAATCTGAATCTTTTTAAGATGAAATCAAGAGAAAAATTGGAATCAGAAGGAATAAAGTTAAACTGATTCCCTTACAGACAGTTAACTGAGAGATTCCAGATGGATGTGAAAACTTATGGAATAGAACAAAAAGAGCAAGGAAGAATGTTGAAGTTACTGAGGGAAAACCCACCTCATTTACTATCACATGTATACCAGGAGATTTTAAATCAAGAAAGAGAAGATGAGACAGTCAAGTCAGCAATGATATTGTGGGCTCAAAATCTCAGACATCCAATTCAATTAGAGCACTGGGAACAGAGCTGGCAACGGACACAAAAATTTACTGCAGCTCAGAACCTAAAAGAGAACTATTATAAGCTTTTTCATAGATGGTACATGACACCAGAAAAATTAAAGAAGATGTATAATGCGGGAACAGGTCAGTGTTGGAAGTGTCAGGAGAATGTTGGAACACTATTTCATATGTGGTGGTCATGCCCTAAGGCTAAAAAATATTGGGATGATATACATAATATGACATGTAAAATATTGAGGGTTCAAATTGATAAGAAATCTGAACTGTACTTATTAAATGTGACACATGTGTTAGATGGAACTGTTGCAAAGAAATATTGGCGAATAATGCTGTATATGATTACGACAGCCTGTATTGAATATTAAAGGCTATGGAAAACTGAGCAGATACCTACAATAGAGCAATGGTGGGCAACTTTTATTGAAAATCGGAATGCAGATATAGTCTCTCAGAGATTAAAAGGAAAATCAGATGATGACATTAACAAAGAATGGCAAATTGTTCTGGAAATGGGTAGGGTGTTGACAGGTAATAATTCTTAATTCATGGTAGCATGAGTAGTTAGAAGTAAAAATCAGTGGAATATCATGGAACATGTAAAGTAGGGTTGAAGAGCAGGATCTATCTTGTATGTTAACAAATGCAATGCGGTGCATAATGTTGACATGTCAATGAAATAACACTATTGAAATCCAGAGAGGAGTGGAAGATAGTGGTAATAGTTCGGTAAAAGGTACTATGAGAAATGTTGTTTTATACGATGTAATCACAATAAAATTAATTTAAAAAGTTCAGAATAAAACAGAGTGGATTTACTGCCTGATTGACATGAAAGCCACTAACCACCTCTGTCTCCTGTTCAGAGGATACTGCTGATAAAAGGGAAGGAGGTCATTTCCCCCTTGCCCCTGCAACTCCCTCACTGTTCAGGAGGGACCTCCAATGCCTAATCTGATCAAGAATTTAAGAGATGAGAGTACTGTTGTTGTGTACTTTCAAGTTGTTTCTGACTTGTGATGGCCCTAAGGTAAAAATACCACAGAGTTTTCTTGACAAGATTGTTCAGAAAAGGCTTGCCATTGCTTTCCTCTGAGGCTGTGAAAGTATAACTTACTAAAGGTTACCCAGTGGGTTTTCATGACTGAATGGGGATTCTTGCCTTGGTTTCTCAGACTGCCATTTCTGCACTACACTGTTATAGTGCCTTTTATTCCACTTTCAATATCTTATGGAATCCTGGGGTTTGCGGTTTAGGGAGGGGCATTTAGAACTCTCAGCCAGAGAGCTCTTTGGCCTCAGTAAACTACAAACCCCAGACTTCCACAGGATGTTGAAAGTGGAATAATAGCACTATAACAGTGTAGAGTGGAAGTGATCTTAGTTCAGCTCTCAGCCACTACACCATGCTGGCTCAAATGGAATGTAATACACTGCAAGCAATGAAGTTTATTTTCCTGTAGATTTCCCATATAAAACAGTGATTTTAGTGTGGTTTTGAAAGTACTGCAAAGAAATGCTTCGCCTTTCTGGGAATATACTTGTTTCCAGTAGCTGTTTTAAGGAAATGCTGTTGTTACTACTGCAGCACTGGGGTTAACTGGAACCCGTACTTGCACCACAATATCTGTATGAAGCTTCCTTCAAATGTGAAGACACTGATAAGCAAAAAAGCAGGCAGGAAAAGTTGTTTCACCTCCTGCCAAGCAAGAACTCATTTCAAGGGATGTTTCCACTGATAGGAGCAAATTCAGGAGCCGAGCCTATGTGACAGTCTCTCCAACATGGAGCCTAAATAATGAAAAAAACCACACCTGGGATAATTTTTCCACAAAGACTTTATTAAAAAAGAATACTTATTAATACTTAGTGGGATATCTTTTCTGCTTTGTGTTTTCATATCCATGCGCTGTCAACAATATCATTCAAGCTAGGCTTATGCTATATTATGCAATGAAATCACCAATGCAAGAGACAATGCCTGAGTGAAACAAAGAGGAACTCAGCGCTCAGTTAAATCTTTACCATGGCATTCAATAAACAAGGAATATACTATTAAATGGGTGACAAATGAGCCACACTTGGGAAGTTCTTAAAGATAAAGGAGGAAAAAATTAATATGACAATAGGTCTACAAATATAAGTAAAATCATGCTATTATTTAGATGCATAAAATAAAGTCTGAGTCTATGTCCTCAGTCATTACTCTGTGTGTGTGTATGTATGTGTACACGCACGCACGTGCACACGCACACACATCTTTATGCAAGTATTAAGTGTGCCAGGTGAAGCAGTATTATGGAGCAAACATAACTGACAAGAAATAGAGAAACTGTAAATGGTCAAAGATTTTAACACATGAGGAAAAGGTATAGGATATGTAAGTATTTTTATGTTGGCAGTGGCTGCTGATGTTTCTCATATCGGTGGGGTAGTAAATCTACTATGAGTTTTCCTCTACTCTTTAAATGAGCCATCCAAAATCCTAAACCTCTTTGTGGGTGAGGGTTCAGCACATTGGATAATTCTTTCAAATTTTAAATTAAAACCCAATGTGGAATCATTGGCTCTTTCCAATCAATGTACCCAACCCACCATGGGGACATGAGAAGGAAAGAACTGGGACAACACTTATGCAAACATCATCCTGGTCCTGTCCTTCTCCTGCCCCCAGGCAGCACAATTGTGCTGCAATTCATTGATGAGTTTTCCCTTTCAATGACTGGTGATCGGCCTGCTCTCCTGCTGCATGCCCTCACTTACCTTGCTCGTGGAGGTCCTGGAAGTGCAGTGGCTGTGCTGCAGAGGAAGAGGTGTGGCCATTGTGCTTCCTGGATCCCGGAGGCAGCTGGTGCGGAGGGGAGTACTCCATTGTGCTCCCCTCCTGGGAAAGCCACTACTGCCATTGTCACTGGATACCACCGGGACAAAAGTAGGTTGTGGAAAGGGCCATTGTCTCACTAATGTGGAAACCGTCAATCACCATGGCAAGATACACACACTGTAATAACCTTATATAGGAAACAGAATGGTTTGAAAAAGAAAAAGATGATTGTGTTTTGGTTTGTTTATGTATGTGTTATATTATAACATACCTGGTTGCAAAAGCTCTGGGTAAATTACATAAGAATGCAGTGATGCCCACTGTAGTACAATATTGTGCAATACAATGCAGAGTAGTGCAATTAAAAAGAAACCGCATATGAAAACATATAGACAATTATTGATGGAGACAAACAAAACTAGAAGCCTTATGTGCCAGATTTACTCTATACTCTTAGATCTGAGGGAGTTATCTCTTGTGAAACAGGAGAACAAAATATATGGATCAAAATATTCAAATGAGGTAATAGTATTGGGTGTGGACTGTGGAGGTATATGCTGACACTACAATCCTATAAATGTCTACTCAGACATAAGCTGTGCCAAGAATAATGGGGTTCAATAAATATATATACCATCACACCTTGTGTTAGCCTCAACTGACTAATTTTTTAAAAAAGAAGATTCTGATTATATCTAATTATAATATAACATAAGCTGGATTTATGATGTCTATTGGAGTCTTACACACTTGGCCATGCAGATTTTCTGTATTGTTAAGTAACACCGCTTGTTCAGCAATATTACTTTTCTAAATTTAAATTCTGAATTTGATTAATTGACTGTCTCACTTCATAAAATCCAAATAGAATATGTGTTATCTTAAAGATTTGGCTAATAACATGGACTTCAAAACTCTAATTTTATTTAGGTGCACAGAAACCAATTTGAAGAAAACAGTTGCTTCACTGACTTTTTAACAATATGATAGATCATGGGATATTGCAATATTAGCAGAGGTAACCTAGGATAGAAGATCATCTAATGGACAATATATAAAGCCATTCATTGAAAGAGGAATTCTAGTTACAGTGTTGTGGAACATCAGAAATCAAGACAATATCTGATGATGATGATGATGATGATGATGATGATGATGATGATGATATTTATTTATATCCTGCCTTCATCCTAGTTTGGGACTCAAGGCAGCTTTCAACAGAATTTTAAAAATAGCTAAAAATTTACCTCAAACAAAAGTTGAGATGTAATCGAACTATCAACAAAATTACAACCAGTTAAAAACACAACCATTACAAAGAAAAGAACAAATAAGCCATGGGGCATTTTCTGCAAGGCCCATTTCCCTTGAGCAATCAGTCTTCAAAGACCTAGTCAAACAAAAAAGTGTTCAGCTGCCTGCAGAAGAACAGCAGGGGTGCAGTCAGTTTAACCTCCCTAGGAAGTGGTATAGTAAGGCAGCACACAAAGAAGCAGTGGCTTACCATAACCTACTGTAGGTTATTTTTCCTTAAATCCAATGTTGGATTAAAGCCAATGTTAGTCCTATTTAGAGGAGATCTACTAAATTGTATGAGTAATGTTGGATTTAGCCAATTTTGGTTTGTGGCTACAGTTTATTTTGTATAATCAGATGGGGGGGGGAGAGGGAGAGAGAGAGAGAGAGAAGGAGAGAGAGAGAGAGAGGACAGACAGATAGACAGACAGACAACAGACAGAGGAAACTTCTGTGCAGCTTTATTTATGTAGTTTACATAAGCTGAGAACTGTAATTGTACACTGAAAAATATCATGCCAAGGATTTATGCAATATGTCATTTTACAAAGGTGATTCACATAACGATTGAATATTGGAGAAGACTTAGCATGATCTCTGTATCATTAAACATTTTTTCAGGTGTAAATTTTTCAGCATTGCACTGCAATGATGGGGAAAGATGCCATGATATGAATTCTGTCAATAATAATAAGGATAGAAAATCCATCAATAATGTCAATGATTTTGCTACCTCATATTCCACGATATAAATTTAAGAGTTAAAGTATGCTAAAGTTATACATTAAAAAAAGTGCTGCTACACGGAAATGTTAAAGTTAATGTGCAGGCTTGAAATCTTTTCCCGGGTGCTCAGTGAGCTAAGCTCAAAATAATAGACGACAAAGAACCACAAAGAACTATATTACACAGTTACCACATCATGTGATGCAGCCCAAGTGACTGGTTTCTTGAAGTAAAGACATATGGGAACCCCACCTTTCACATATGGAAATATGACCACCCCAGCCAGGCTATATAAGCAAATTCCAGGAAGAAAGCCAAATCAAGGATTTCAGTTGAGTTAAAATGAGACCCACTGAACTCACTCTGTGATTGTGTGACAGAACAAACAAACAGACCCAATAAAAACAGAAAAAAGGCAGCAGACTGGGTCTGGTCTGCCTAGAAACTGAGTGGCTGTTTGCTTAATCCCAGAAAGGGTGAGACTTTGTTTACAATTAAGATTAAGAAGGTATAACACATAGAGTCTCCCCTCTGTAATGATAGCTCTGCTGAATTAAAATCAATGTATGTAAATGTTTTGCGATCGTAAACTAAGCTGAGAAGTTTCTGAACTGTGTTGTAGAAGAAGCTAGATGTCTTCTCTGTGTTGTAATGTATTAGAAATGCTACCAAATACTGAAATGTATTGCAGTGGCTGTATGAAATGTGTCGATTGCCTTGACCGATGTGATGTGTGATAAATTAACCTCATGTAGTACAACTATGGCAGAAGTTAATATCCTTTACCACTGCTATGTATCTTGAGTAAAATTCCATTCACTATACAAGTTTGAGATGCCTTCCTTAGTGAAGAATGAGGTTATTATGAAGTAATATTACAGCTGATGTCTGAACTCCATGGGTACCAGGGAAGTGTGAAGCCCTGAGGGAATGAAGAGCTTGGCATGAAAGAGTGAAACACAGTATGCCCCATTCGCTATGAGGAGATCAGCATACGAAGAAGCAGCTGACACAAGCTACATGCAGTAATGGTGATTAACTCTACGTTTTTGTCCCAGACCTCAAATTACCCTTAGAAAATGGGCTTAAATTATTTAAACAATGGTAAAGCTATCACTAAAAATAAGGGGAAGAAAAGAAAGGCCAATCCTGATTTAGAGACAGTGGTGGAGGGATAGGGGACCAGAGAGGCCATGTGCCCTGGGCGGCATTTTTTGGGGGGGCGTTGCAGCTCCTTGCCTGTCCCCCTGCACGCTGTCGCCCCACCCCCCCACACCATCGCCCTGCCCCCATGCACCATCTCCCTTCCCCCTGTGCCATTGCCCCTCCCCTGTGCGCTGTCACCCGTCCCTGCCTGCCCCTTCCCCTTCCCCGCTTGCACC
Organism: Cyclura pinguis; assembly: GCA_030412105.1. NCBI lineage: Eukaryota > Metazoa > Chordata > Lepidosauria > Squamata > Iguanidae > Cyclura > Cyclura pinguis. Next base: position 131,326,953 of record CM059599.1, read on the forward strand.
AAGCTGTTCCCCTGTTTAGAGCTGATGATCCTCATCAAGCAGCTGGTAGATTTTTTAAAACCAATGTCCGGTCCTTGGAAATAAATTCCACAGGGTTCTGTAGGACTTGTTGACGCACAAAGGGGCTTGGGGTGTTAGAGTACGGGACCTCTTTATGAGCTGGGATTTTGTTAACTCTTATGAAAAGGAGCACTGAACAGGTCTAGCAAATTTGACCCAAAGATCTATTTTTCTAACCTCCCAATGTGATGGTTAATTATATGTTGGACCCACCATATAACAATTTACAGCACAATTCAAAGAAAACGCAAAGGTTATTGGAACATACCATGCCTCTGACTACAGAATCTCCTCAAAATCATAGGAAATTAGAAGAAAATTTCCAGGTCATTTATCTGACACATCTTTTCTGGTCTATTAACAGGCTATAATTAAAGCACAAGATATAACGACTAGCAAAATGGGTCCAAGAGCAAATTAAGCCTGAATGCGCTCTAGAAGTCAAAATGATTTAAATGAGGGAATTATACTTTGGACTTCTTATGAGATGATATGACTTGTTGGAAAATACATTGATGCTGGCCAAAACTGAAGGTGGTAGGAAAATAGAGACGGCACTACAGGTGGATTGCCTCAATCAGCAAAGTCACCACCCTGAATTGCAGGACCTGAGTTTGCAGGCTGTTAATAATGGAAGCTCTTGGAAGTATCATTCGGAGGGCTGCCAGAATTCAAAGCCAAGCTTGTGACAGATGATGGTTCTGAGGTTGGTGATCAATTGCCAGAAACAGAGCCAGTGATAGACCAAACTATCTTGGAAACAACCCCATCAGCTGAAAGACAAGCTGAGACAGAGTTGTTGTGATAACTGAAGCCCCTGTCAGAGCTGCTGATGACGAGCAGCAGCTGTTGGCCCCTGTTGCTCAGGGTGGAGATGACGAGCAGCAGCTGTTGGTCTCTGTGGTTCTGGCTGGAGATGAGTCCTGCAGCTCTAGAGCTCCCCCTGCTGCCATGGACCAAGCAGGTGCGGACGTTCCTCTGCCTGCTCCTTTAGGGCAAGAGGGATCCAGCTGTGATCCCGAGAATGCCCTGGAGCCTATGTCAATCAGCCCACAAACAAGGCAGAGACTCAAGAGAGCTGAGCAAAGGGAGGCTTCCTTGATTAAGTTCAAGAAGTGGTGACTGGCCACACCTGTGTCTGGGCTATATAACTGCCTGCCTGGAAGCTTTCCTTTGCTTGTGGCAAACTTTTTACAAGCTCTCTCCTTGCCTGTTCCTTGCTTCCAGCACCTGGCTCCTGATACCTTGGATTGATCTCCTGGCCCCTGGATTTTGGACTCTTGACTATGGCTTTCGCTTGTCGCTTAGGTAAATGGACTGCCTATGAGTAATTGCTTGCTTTGACTCCTCCTGGTGGGACTCTGCTATCTCTCCCTCTCCCTTCTCCAGGCTGGCTCGCCACCTGCGTCTCTGACCTTGACAGTTGTGGCAACCAGTGCCAGTGAGAGAGGAGATCAGCAATGATTTAGAGGAATCAGATTCATCTTTGCCCCTCAGCCTCCAATCATGGAGGAGACAGAAATGAGCAGCTCAGAGGGAAGCTGTTTGGGCAAGATTGAGTAAACAGAACAATGATGAGTAACACCTGTTTTTCTCAGCATATAAGTCGGTTGGCATGGCTTGCTGTTTGCTTGTAGCAAATCGCTACTCAAGCCCACGATCTTTGTGTTCTGACTTTCTTGACTCTTTTGGATTGACCTTTGGCATTCTGGACCTTTTGGATTTGACCTTGACTTTGGCTCAGCTCAGCATTTCTCCTTGATTGTTTGCGTTGGACACCCTCCACTGCCTCCTCCTCTTGGGAAAGTGCTATCACCTTCCTTCCCTTGTTGGCAGAAAGGCACAGGCAGGGAGTTGAACTCTAACAAAGCTGACTCACATAACAATAAATATAAAGCATCCCATCTTGAAACCAGTGAGCTTTTTGATCAAATCGATTTGAATCTTTCCTTTCCCAGACCTACACTGTAACCACTGCAGCAGTTTAGAAAACTGCCACAGTCTCATAACTCACATAGCAATCTTTTGGATCTTGTGCCAGCTGTCTTTTTCCATTGTGTGTTAGGCAAATTAGCTATGTTCACTGGAGTCGTTGCTCTGCAGGCACTGTTTCTTTGCGCTGGTGCTCTTTTAATGTGTTGTGGATGTTACAGGTGATGATTATTTAGAGCTACCATTAAGAATTTTTCTATTTAAAAATAGTGGATTGGAAACCCTTTCATTATAAAAAGTTCCCCTTCGCATGAGGAACTGTCCTTGTGAGAGCAAAGAGAGCTGAAATCCAGATCTGTGCTTCTGTTTGGCCATGAGTAATCTCTACCACAAAATCTCGAGATATGTGCTAGCAGCTGGAGATGTTCTGGAATTTTTTTTTATGAATAATTTTTAAAATTCATTTAAATTCAAAAGGGATCTCACTTATATACAATAATGTTCCAGTATAACAAAAGCATGAATATAAAAACACAGAAGGAAGGAAAAAATAACTACATTAGTCATGTTTCTGTAAAAGCTGACCAAATGTCCAATTATAAGTCCATCTATACATCATTCTTTCAAATGTTGCTAGCATTGTTAGATCTTCTATCCATTGGATTACAGGTGGATAAAATTTTTCTTTCTGGTAACAAAACATCAGTCTTTTTAGCAGTCAAAAGGGCATGAAAAAGTCCACTTCCATTGGCCATTTGTTGATTCCCAAGAAACAGGTAAATCATTCAGAAGAATATTCATGTCCCTGAATATCATGGAACTTTCTAAAACTAAATTTATTTGCGGGATTACTTCCTCTCAAAATGCAGCTACTATGGAACAACTCCAAAACATGCTCATTAAGAAAGCATTAGCAGTACTCCATCTCCAACAATTTGCTGATTTAGAAAGGCTTTTCTTGGATAGATGTTGTGGTGACCAGTATAACCAAAAGAGCAAGTTCTGCTGTACAAGACATAGTTGGAGATCTATAGCCATACTAGTTATATATGTTAAAACCAATGGCCATTGATTAGTCTGATTATTCCAATTCTTTACTCAGTTCTTGTTGTAAACCTTGCAGTCATATTTATTTATAGATAAGATAAATGTATGTATATAAACTGTTGGTATGGATACTAGGTTGGCCTCAATTAATATCTCTGGTATTAAGGGAACTCTGGATGCACTTAAAGCTGTAGGGCCAAATCTAGATGGTAACAAATGTTGAGTTGTAGATATTGCCACTTAGCTGACAGAGGTAGTTTAAAACTGATTCTGCAAAATTGAAAAAGGCAGAAACTCATAATCAACACCAAATATCTGGTTTAAGGTAACAATCTGATTAGTAGCCCGCACCCTCCATAAATATGGTTCCTTACCAATTTTCAAATTTAGATTCCCCCATAAAGTCAATTTGGCATGACTGTATGGATCAAATTGCAATTGACAAGACAATATTTGCCATACAGTTCTAACTGATGAAACTGTTGGCAAAATATTGCCCCTATTTTTTCTATACAGCCAGATACTGACCATTTGAATAGAAATGCTAGAATGGAAATGCTAGAAATGAAGACTCCAAGGCTGACCATGGTAGATTACTTACTTTAATTAGATATGTCCAAAAATTAAAACAAGACAACAAATATGCCTGATTTTATGTAAGAAAGTCTGGAAAGCTGAACCCTACCTTTTGGTTAGGAATTTGTATCCTTTTCATTGAAATTCTAGGAAGAGATGAACCCCCAAACAGTCTCCTGAACAGTGTATTTAGGTTTTGAAAATACTTGAAAGGTATAAGCAGAGGAATTTCTCAAATAACATGAACAATTCTAGCTATAATATTCATTTTAATCGTATTTCCTTGCATCACAGTCTCATCTTTAAGCCTGCATGTCTCTTAATCTGAAATAAGTCCCTAGGAATAATTTATACCCAAATAACTAATATAATTTGAGCAATATGAAAACTGCCATGCTTTAAATATGCTAGAGTCCATCTTATCTCCCATTGGCAGTATTTATGGCTTGGACTAGTTAATTGAAAACCCAGATATTTTACCAAAAGTATTAATCAATTGTATAACAGGGGTTGTCTGCTAGGGCTTTGAAATGAACAACAAAAGATCATCGGCAAAAAGAAAAATTTTAAATTCTAAACTGACATGCACAAATACATTGATTCTGGAATTCTGTTTAATACCATATACTAAGGGTTTCAACCACAAGTTGAATATTAATGGAGACAATGGACATCCCTGCCTTGAAACCTGTTTCAATGTAAAAAAAAAAGGATGATCAAAAGGCATTGAAAATAACCTTTGCACCAGTAAATTTTATCGAAGGCCTTCTCAGCATCTAAAGAAATAAAAGCTGGCTGATCAGTTGTATCAAGTTTGACACAATCAACTCTACAACCTATTGAATGTTATCAGCTCCCTTCCCGTTTTTGATAAATCCTTCCTGGTTAGGACTTACCAAAGATGAAATGACTGTTTGTTATCTAATAACTGAAATAGCTGTCAAGATTTTCATATCAACCTGAAGTAAGGATATAGGGTGATGGCACGGTGAGTACGAGTTCTACCAGGTTTAGATATCAGGGTAATTATAGGCTTCATTTAGTGATGAAGGGAGGGAGACAGATTCTAAGACATGTTTGTAAAGTTGGAGCAGTCTTGATGCTAACAGACTGGAAAAACATTATACCAATTAATTAGAAACCCATGGGGGCCAAGAGACTTTCCATTTCTCATACATGCTGTAATATTGATGATTTCTGCTGTCTGAAAAGATCCTGAAAGAAATTGTTGCTGTGATATACTATGATGGGGAAAGTCAATACAAGAAAACGAAGTCTCCATATTCTGTTGGTGAATTTCATTATTGAAGTTATAAAAATCTGCATAAAACTTCAAAAATTGAAGATTTATATCTATGAGCAATATAGATCAATTATTGTTTTCATCTTTGATATCTGAGATGATATTGTGTTTCTGTTGATGTCCCAGAACCTTTTTGGGACATTCCCCATTTTCCCAATATGCTTGCCATGGACGTACCAAAGCAAGTTCAGTTTGTTGCAGGTTAATATTATTCAATTCATATATAACTTTTTGCAATTCTTGATAAAGTTGTTCTAATGGAGAAACAGCAAATTGAGATAAAAGAACTTTCAGCTGCTTGTTCAAAAATTGCTTTTAAACATTTTAAAGTCTTTTTTTTTTAAAAAATAAGAATAACTAGTGATTCTACCCTGAATGTAAGTTTTACATGCTTTCTATTCAGGAATGTATGAACTTGCTAGCCATCATTCATTCTAAAATATTCCATCAGATCTGATGACATGTGAACCCTAAACTATTAATCATTGAGAAGCAAAACATTAAAACACAAGAGACTAAAGGGTTTAGGCACATTAGAAAAGTACAGTTCAAGACAAACCAGAATATGACCTGATATTATCAAAATTTCAATTTTTCATGTGTTTATATTACTCAAAGATGCAGAAATTGAGAAATAATCTAATCTGAAACATTTATGTTGGACCAGAGAGATAACAGTATATTCCTGATTTCTGATCTCTTGGGTGAACAGTCTCCCATGCATCAATTAAACCATATTCATTCGTATATGCCTGTAAAGTAGCTCTCACCATGGATCACAACTTAGGAAAAATATATTATTTTATACAAGCTTTATAAAAATCAGGTTCTGCAACATTGGAAATCATGGGTGTGATGTAGATACTAAAATTATGCTTAACATAATTTCATGGAATATCAAAGGGCTTTGAGATGTTGAGATGTAAACAAACAAAAATAACTGCTTTCTAAGGCCTTTTCCACAGTTTGTTTTTAGAACGATGCAGAGAGTCCTCCAGGGAGGATGTTTGCACTTGGGAGCGGACTGGGTCCGGACTACTTTGTGCAGTTCCGGACTTCAGCCCGCTCCGGAACGACCCAAAGTGGTCGTTATCCGTGCTTTTGAAAGATCACTTAAAACAGGTCTTTCAAAAGCATGGAGCGTGCCACTCCGTGGCCGCTCTCCGATGCAGATTTGCAGGCTCGCACCAGTGCGAACCTGCAGATCTTCTGGGGCCAGGCTTTAGGTTGGCGAGCTTCACCGGTTGGTGAAGAGCCTCCACCAACTGGAAGCTGCCATTTTCGTCCCCAGACTGGTGTGGAGTGCAGCCACGCGCTGCTCCAGACCAGTCTGGACCTGCCGATGGAGCACTCCGGTCCGGTGAGTACTGGCACAGGGCGATTTCTTCACCAAGTGTGAAAAAGGCCTAAGTTAAAAGAATTTAAAGATGACACTGCAGTCATTTCCACACTAGGCTGTTACAGTGCTATTATTCCATTTCCAACATCCTACGGAATCCTGATGTTTGCAGCTGGGGAGGGCTTTTAGAATTCTCAGCCAGAGAGTTCTTTGGCCTCAGTAAACTACAAGCCCCAGAATTCCACAGGATGTTGAAAATGGAATAATAGCACTATAACAGAATAGTGCGGAAATGGCCTGCATTCCTACAGGAAATCATTTGATGACAGAGAATGTTAGCAGCCTTTAGAAAAATTGGGTTGGTGAGGTCTATGTTACAAATGTTTATAGATGGTGTAAAGGTGTGGCATTCATAATACACAGATATCTTTCTATTTTAATACAGTGGGCAATAAGATATCTAGATGGATGGTTTTTCATTTTACTTGTAAGATATTTTGAAAAATTGACTGTTTTGATTAATGCTTATAGGCCTAATAGTGATGCACCAGAGATGTTTCATAATTATTTTAGTAATCTCATTGACTTAGAATATGATTGCTTGCTGGTGGTGATTTTAATGAAATTTTGGATGTTTTGCTAGACAGAAAATCACCTCTGCCAAGCAGATGTTCTACAATTCTTTGTCCAAGTTCTTGCATCATGTTACACAATTGTCTTTCTCCTAGCACCTGCAAAACTGTGGGAACATCTCCCTCTACTACATCTCTGGATCCAATCCAGTATCATTCAGGAATATATGATCATTGAGTGTGAGGAACATCAAGCCCTTGAAAATCCCAGTTTGTTTCACTGGGGCTAGGTTCTGATATTTCACATTCTGGCATTGAGCTGCTGGACAGAAATACAGTAGAAAAATACATTTGGAAGGCCACACAGTTCTTACCCCACTGTAACACAATGTATCTGACACCTTAGAAAGGCCCTCCTGTTTGTCAGGATTTAGAGACTGAGTAGTATTTTGATGTAATATTCTTGTGTACCAGAACTTACAATTGGTTCAAATACTGTTAGATTAAGAAAAAAAAAACAAAAACCCTCAGAAACTTACAACCTAACAGGTCATTTTCCTGTAAATCCCCATTTGCAAATCTCTTGCTACATTTCCTGATTAAACCTCTGGTAGTGTATGAAATTACCCTTTAAAAATGCAAAGCAGTCCATTAGCATCATCTGTCTTCTCTTACTGACACTTTGTGCCTTACATTCTCAGTTATGTTTTTCAGTCTATCTAGGCGACCCTTTAAAATCTTACTATACAGTGAGACCTGAGTTTGCTTTTCTGGGATTTCAGAAACCCCCCTCTCTCTCTTTTTTTTTTTTCCAGTTAGGAAAATCTACATTTTTAAAACAAGTGGATTCTTTCACTAGCTTTATGATAATCTTTTAAAAGAGAAATTGTTGCTGTCTCCCATCTGGTGAGCATGGAAAGTGATGACTGTAATAGTTGTTTTCACATGTGATGCCTGATTTGCCTTCTCTATTTACATAATGTGACTTTGACTGAGTCTTGCTTCTGCCCTGTAGTCTCCAGCCCATAATAAATATTAATATCCCAGACTGTGGATACAGAGAACCCATTTTTCATCTGCAATACAGAGAAGTGAACTTCATCCCTGAAACATTAGGAAAGGAGGATAATCCTTAAGAATAAAAACCAAGGGAACAAAATAAAAAAGGACCTAGATCAATCCAGTCAGCTGTAAAACAGTAAATATAATGTACTTTTTTCCCCCTGAAAATGGTACTTTTATTCACACACATAGAAAAATCTACTTTTTCTTTGAGACATTCATGGTTCTGCCACTGCAGCTAGTGGTTTTGGTGTGCTGGCCATAGAAACGAAGGCCCTAGAAGTAACACAGGCCATTATGCACCCGGAACTTCTTCAGGTGCTCCAAGTCCTCCTAGAGCTTGTTGTCCAGCATGTTGGCCAAGACTTAGGTGTACTTCCCATCCTTGACATCCTTCTGCCTGTTGAGGAACCAGTTGGGAATTTTATATTGCCAGGGGTTCTGTATGATGGTGATGACATCCTCATCTCTTCCTCTGTGAGTTCACTGGCTCACTTGATCAGGTCAATGTCAGCTTTGGATGTAACACTAGGCCACACCATTGAAGTTGATTTTGGTGTTGAGGACTTGGAGGAGGTGCTGGAACTTCTCTGAGATCATGAGAGACATGACTGTGGCAGATCCTTCTTCCTTCCACTGTTTCTGGTTGGAAATTTAAATTTAAAAGTCTCCAAGGTTGCAAAGGAGAAGTTGTAAAACATCTTTCTTCCTCAAATCAACAATACTTGCAACCTACCTTTCGGCAAGCAGACCCAATAATCCCTCAAACGGATCCAGAAAATGAGAAACTGTGCCAATGTGGCAGCGTCCTGGAAAACAAGACAAGACAAGACAAGACTAAATGGTGGAGTCTCCAAATGAGGAAAAATAAATGATTTTGAATCTGAAATAATTCAGTTGATTCTGTCAAGAAAGTGGCAAACATTGCTTCTGGCTCTCAGAACAACTGAAGGAAGCGATAGATATTGCAAGGCCTTACTCATGCCTCAGTTTTAAACATTAACAAAACATATATTGTCTACTATCATGAAGTAATCGTAGATTAAAAAGGTGAATATGGAGTATAAAAACTGCCATCTGAGTATCAGGCTCAGAGGAAGGTTTGGATGTAACTGGTTATGTAGTATTTTGGATTTAAAAAACCTGCCCCAATTGTAGGCCAATCAAAAAGTGATTCAAAAAGAGGTCTTCAGGCAGGTGCTTCTGTGAGATAAGCTAAAATAACAAAGAAGGGCATAATGGAGGGTGTTGCCAGATATACAGAAAAGAAGGGGAAAAATGTTTGGAGTCTGATTATTCTGTTACATAGAGTGAAGAATATTTTTCAGGATGTAAGTCATGACTTATTGCATAGCTTATGTTGTGTTTATGCCTATGATGCCACATTATATGAAAATAATTAATAATTTTAAATAAGTAAATAAAAACTTTCTCTAGGTTTCTGATTGTTGTCAAAAATAGATTTACAATCAATAGAGAAGAAGATGAAACAATTGAAATTAACACAATTTGAACAGGCAAATAAGATTGGGAAATGGCTAGCATACAAGCTAAAGAAGAAGAGAGAAAGAAATATAATAGCTGAATTAAAAGATGGGAAGAAGAGAATTACACAACATGAAAAAATACAACAGAAATTTAAAGAATATTTTGAAAAATTATTTCAAGAAAAAAATCTTCAACATCAAATAGAAGGAAAATGGAAGGAATTTGTAAATAAGATTAAAATTTCAAAAATGTCACTAGAGAAACAGGAACAGTTAAGCAAAACAATAACAATAACTGAAATAGAAGAGGCAATAAGAAATATGAAAATGGATAAGGTACCAGGGCCAGATGGATTTACTGCACCCTATTATAAAAGATTTGTAAAAGAAACAATCCAACCATATCAGGCAACCTTGCAAGAAGTAGAAAAATATGGGAAACCACAATCATGGGGAGAAGCAAATATAGTGGTGATACCCAAAGAAGATAGAGATAAAAGAGAAGTAAAAAATTACAGACCAATCTCTCTTTTGAATGTAGACTATAAAATTTGGGCGATGATATTGGCAAAGCGGTTGAGACATGCAATACAGGACAAAATACAGGAAGGACAAACAGGTTTTCTCTTAGGTAGACAAATGAAGAATAGTATCAGAACTTTATTGAATGCAATCGAATATTATGACAAAAACCCAGGAAAGAAGATAGTTATTATAGCATTGGATGCAGAAAAAGCTTTTGATAATGTTTCCTGGGGCTTTATGCATTATACTTTAAAAGAATATGGCCTGGGAGAAACATTCTGTAAATGGATGGAGATGATATATCAAGAGCAATCAGCGAAGTTAATAATAAATGGAGATAAAACTCAGTTTTGAAATAAAGAAGGGGGGTACGAGAAGGGTGTCCACTATCACTGTTATTATTCATAGTAGTACTAGAGATATTGATAGCAATAAATGAAGATTCACAGCTAAAAGGTTTAAAAATAAAGAAGAAGAAAACAAAATATAAAGCTTTTGCTGGTGATGTAATCATATTTTTGGAGGAACCACAAGAATCTATACAGAGGTTGATGGAAATTTTGCAAAAATATGGACAAATGGCAGGATATAAGATAAATAGAGAAAAGACAAAGATGGTGACTTTAAATACAGCAAAAAAAGAACAAGCGGATTTGGAAAAGAGATCCGAATATCAAATTACAAATATATATATATATATATATATATATATATATATATATATATGAATAATAATAACAAATAAAAATCAAGAGCTATTCAATAATAACTATTTGAAGACATGGAAGGAGATCCAAAGTAAAATGGAAAAATGGACACATATGAACTTGTCTCTCCTAGGAAGGATAAATGCTTTTAAAATGTCATTATTACCTAAGCTAATGTTTCTTTTCCAAAATTTACCAATAATAGGAAGGGAAAAGATCTTTAAAGAATGGGAAAAAGAGTTACAGAAATTTATCTGGCAGGGAAAGAAACCAAGCATAAGATTTAAAACATTACAAGATGCAAAGGAGAGAGGAGGTTTTGAGGTACCATTGTTGAAAATCTACTATCAAGCATGCTGTTTAGAAGTAATAAAAGATTGGATTCAAGTGGAGAATACAACAATAAAAGAATTCGAAGGAATAAATAATAGATTTGGTTGGCACGGATACTTATGTTATGATAAAGCAGTTGTAAATAATGACTTTAACAGTCATTGTATCTGAAAGACTTTATTGAAAGTGTGGTTACAAATAAAGAATAAATTTTATAGAAGACTTCTGATGTGGACCTCACCTCAAGAAGCTTTTAATATTGCTCCAACAAAACAAGGGAATTTACTGACCTTGTTGAAATGGGATGGAGACAAGGTAAGAATGCATACAGAAGAGGAATTGAAAGAGTCAGGACACAAATTTAACTGGTTTCCATGGAGACAATTAAAAGAGAGATTCAAGATGGATCAGAAATTATATGGGTTTGAAAAAAGTGAAAACGAATTAGATGTACTAATGAAAGGGGATCAGCAAAAGAGAATTTCTAAATTTTATAAAATATTGTTGCAAAGAGAAATGGAATCACAGATTGTTAAAGATAATATGGTTAAATGGGCTCAAAATATTGGACACCCAGTTGAGTTGGATATATGGGTGAGGGAATGGAAAACAGATGTAAAATTCACACCAAGCCTATTCACACCACACCATGTACGACACCTGTAAGGTTGAAAAAAATAACAAAAAATGGGAATGGAAAATGTTGGAAATGTGATGAAAAGGAAGGGTCCTTTTTTCTTATGTGGCAGACCTGTAAGGTTGCAAGAAAGTTCTGGAAAGAAATACATGATGAAATTCAAAAAATGTATAGTTTAAATTTTGAAATGAAGCCAGAATTTTATCTGTTAAATATGTTAGGGCAACAAAGAGAAATAAGATCTCACCAGAAGACACTGTCATATGTAATAACTGCTGCAAGACTAACATATGCACAATATTGGAAAGAAAGAAACTATATTGATATAAAAGAATGGAAATTAAAAGTTCTGGATATGGTGGAGATAGAAAAGTTAACTTTTTCACTTAAAAATAAGCCAACCCAGAACTTTCAAAGAGAATGGCAAGAAGTTTTGAATTGGATAAAAGAATAAGAAAAGGAAGGGATAAAGAAAGGATGTTGATAATGTGGGTAATGTAAACTAATGATGTAATAGAAAAAGCATAAGTAGTAATGTAGCAATGTTAAAAGCAATAGTGTAATATTTGTTAAACAGAAACAATGTATGTATGGAATGTAAACACAGACTCAACTGGAAAAAAGATGCTTGGAAGCGGGGAGGGGGGGTATTCTTTTTTTCAAAACTTTATATATATATATATATATATAAAAATAGATTTACAATCCATAGCATTGGTTGGGGAAAATACATTTACTTCTACTCCTTTAGCCCTCAACAATGTATGTTTTAAAAACTCCATCAAATGCCTTAATCTGGGGTATTTTTTGACCCCAATGAAAATTCTAGTGTATTATAGGGTATAAAACTGCCCCATGCCCGCAGGAGTGTTTGAGGGGCAAAATTAAGGATATACCATAATGCCCAAACATCTGGGGCTAGGAAACTTCACCAGACAGAATGCATTCTTTGAAAAAAAAAATGCAACCTACACAAATAAAATAGGTTTGTCTCAAAAAAATAAAAAAAGTAGATGGTAGGGGACTTGAGGACATCTGTATTATCCTTCAGATAACAGAGCTGTAAAATGTTTGCAGGGTAGTTTTGGGTGAATTCTGCCACAAAACACAACTCTGAGAGACTATCATGTCCCATGCATCTGGGATGAAGGTTAATCCGAACGCAAAGCTCCCTATTGTCTCCTATTTTATTTGCCAAAGTGATGGAATCACAGTTTGAGGCCATCTATAATAATAGGAACAGGTAGAGCGATAAATGCAAATACCACAAATTTATATCAAGGTTTCATCTTGCTGATGGGATCGAATATACATGATGCTGTTCCAGAGCTAAATCAAGTCCTTTAGAGTGTTGCTGCTGCTGCTATGTTGCTGCTGCAGTTGTTAAACTATATTAATATTTATAAATTATTGTTGTTGTTGCTGCTGCTACTGTTGTTCACTATAATCTCAGGGTCTCTGGGTGGCTTACAAATAGTATTAGAACATGTTAAACTGCTTAAAATGGTAAAATAATTTAAAGAAGCTAAACATAATGAGTTAAAAACAGATGTTAAAGATTTTAAAGTATTTAAAACCATGTACAGTGGTATTTGGGGTGGAGATTAGCTGGATTTGGGGCCCGATTGGAGAGGTGCGTGCGGGTGGCGAGCACGTGTGGAGAGGTGCATGGGGCTGGTGAGCGCATGCAGAGAGGTGCATGCAGGTGGCGAGTGGGCCTAGAGAGGTGCGAGAGCGGGTGGCCAGTGGACACAGAGAATGGAACGGGGGACAGTGATAATAAAAAAATTTTTCCTAAAGAATGCAGCCTGCAAATATGGTGCATCTTACACTAGCGTGTCTAATACCAGCAAATACTGTAAGTCCTACTTTCTGTTCCCACATCCCACGCACTGCTGCCCACCAATGCACATTGGTGTGAATGTATGTTTCTGCATCACTGCGAAAATCTGAATTTGCTTTGATGTCAGAATGTGAATTGGATTTTTTTCAGTTTTCAAATAGTGTGCTTTCTCACCACATGGGGGCATTAACTTGGAATTCTGTGCGGAATGATAGAAAATAAAGCGAACCTAATTCGCTCCCCCATGCAGAACAGCTCAGTGCTACAACATAGTAACCCACATTAATAACCCCCTGCAGAAAGGGCCCTAGTCTTCCTTTGATTTCTTGACTGCAGTATTTATTTTGATTGATGATTGAGCCAAGGTATCAAGAATCTTTGAGTACTTCAATGGTTTCATTGCCCACTTTAAAGTTACATAAATAATCTGTGGTAATTATTTTTGTTTTCTTAATGTTTACCTGTAATCCTGCCTTTGCAGTTTCTGCCTTGACTTTCTTCAGTAATTCTTCCAAGTCTTTGCTGTTTTCTGTTACTAGTATGATATCATCATATCTTAAATTGTTGATGTTCCTTCCTTCACTTTTCATGCATTCAAATCTAATCCTGCATTTTGTATGATATGTTCAGCATACAAGGTAAACAGGATGATAAAATGCAGCTTTGCTTGACCCCCTTGCCAATTGGAAAACATTTTGTTTCTCCATATTCTGTCTCTTCTCTTGACTTGAGTACAGGTTATGCATTAGGATAATAAAATATTGTGGTACAACCATTCTTTTAAGAGTGAGCTACAGTTTTTCATGACTTACACGATTAAACACTTTCCCACAATCTATAAATTGCAGGCTGATTTTCTTCTGAAATTCTTTGGTGCACTCCATTATCCAATGTATGTTTGCAATATGATCCCTTGTACCCCTTCCTTTCTTGAACCTAGTTTGGACATCTGGCATTTCTCATTGCATAAATGGTAAAAGTCTTTGTTGTAGAATTTTGAGAATTACTTTGCTTGTATGGAAGACAAATGGAGCATTGTTCTGTGAGGAAAAAATGCTCTAAAAATAAGTAGACTGTAAAATGGCTCCCAATATTCCATCTCCAGAAGTTACAGTTTTTTTCGTGGCACTGTATAACCCTGGCACACACAGAGGTTTAGTAAATGAAAAGACATGGAGAGAAGAAAACCAGTAAAACTAAGCCTTAAAATATCAGATTTATGGAAATCTGAAAACAAATAAAAATCAGAACTGAAGGGAGGAGAAAAAAAATGAAACTGGGAATGGGTCTCTGCAATATTAATCCTATTGTAGGGAGATTTGAGGTATGGGGGGGATCCATGAGTCTGTGTGGGAGCGATTGAGAAGGCACCTAGAACACAGTTCTGGAGGTACTGTAATTCAAAGAGACTCTAATCAAGGAAAGTCATTCTTAAGTGGCAGGGTTCTCCTTTTCCCCTTCTTTTTTCAAAGTTTCTTTATTCCTTTTGCTTACCTGAAGAAGAAATTTAGAGACACAAAGCATATGACAATCTGTTCCAAAGCTAGGATAGCTTGCAAATGTTTTCTTTTGCCTGAGCCTATTGGGAAGAGAGTTAATTGTGTAAAAACTGTTTTTATGTTTTGAATTTACAAATGAAATATGCCAAGGGTGAAGGGGGAAAATGGGAGATGGGGAGAGAAACCAGGGCATTTTCAAAACAGCTGAGAAAGAAGGACAGCTGAGGATTACCTTGAACTGTCCAAGCTACTGGGACAGTTAGAAGGTATGGGATAAGTATTGAATTTCTCCATAAAAGCCACAGTCTTTTTGAAAAGGACACAGGAAAAGATTCAAAATACTTAAAAAAAAAACCCTCGAACAATATAGTGAGACTGTGAAGCTCCAAGAACACTTTCTACTTGCCCAATTATCTCCTTTCTAACCATCCACAGTTCAGCTGCCCTGAAAAATATGAACAGCATACGACCTAAATGAAGGATACAAAGAATCAGAGATACCCTGATGGGATTAAAATCAATAAGAGAGAATAAAAATACAAGTGAAAAAAAATCTTAAAAGGAGGTTGGATTAAAATCCTTCAAACAAAAATCTTTCCTTTGCTATTTATATAATGAGGCAATTTGATCACTAACAGCATAATCTTATACTTATTGACTCTGAAGAGAATTGTATTGAGTTCAATGGAGCTTACTCCCCTGTTAAGTCTGTGAGAGGATTGAAAGTGAGGTACAAGCCAACCCAAAAAGCAGTTTCTACAGCTATAGCTGACTGAAAAGTAAACCATTGCATCACCGGGAAATTTCAAGTCAGCTTGGAAAATGGATATTGGGGAAGTGATCACACCAATACACAGAGGAAGGCAATCTGGCAGAAGAAACTAGCTCAGGCCATTTCCGTACTGGGCTTCTGAAATGGTGCAGAGCGACCTCTCACGGAGGTCTTCTACACCATAGAGTGGACTGCTGTGGACTACTTTTTGTAATTCCACACCAGAATCCACTCAGGAGCAGCCGGAACTAGCCGCGCTGCGTGTTTTTTAAAAACCTCTTTTTCGAGGTTTTTAAAAGGCACGGAGCACGCAGCCCCGCGCTGCTCCGTCACCCGCCTCCGAAGCGGATTTGCAGGCGTGCGCAAGTGCGTGCCTGCAGATCTGCCGGGGGCGGGCTTCCAGCTGGCGAGCTTCTCCGGTTGCCATTTGGGACGCCAGAGGACTGCGGAGCAGCGAGGTCGCGCTGCTCCACGTGGCGACGGACTTACCCGGCTTCAGGTAAGCTCTGTTTTGGGGCGTTTTTGCCCGTCCCCCCCCCACATGTGGAAATGGCCTCAGTTTCTCCAAGCTGCAATGACAAAACACATTTAAAGCTAATACACGTTTGGCACCTGATACTGGTGAAATTAAATAGCACCACACAAACTTCTTCCAAACTGCTAGTGAAGCATCAGATTGGAGGTACTTCATTTCACTTGTGGTGGACATTATCCTAAGAATTCTGGGATAACATTTTCAACTGAATATCACAAATAACACACCAGACAATAAATGTGAATAAGCTTAATAGCATGAAGAGTGCCTTCAGTGCTCCCATCAGTCAGCTTACAGCTTTCTTTTTTATTATTTATAGTAGTTATAGTTTTTTTACTTTTTGTTGTGTTTACGGTGCTTGTTGTGTTGCCTGAAATTATTGCCACGTTCTGCTGATTTTGGCTAATAAGAAATTATATTGAACTAGTTACTGAAAAACAGCCATACTCTACAGCTAATTGATGGGTGTTTATTTTTGTTCTTGATACCAAATAACCTATATAAAGTGTTTTTTTGTTTTCTTTTTAAGTCACTTGCTGCTTTTTCTGGGGAGGTGGGGGTGATACTTCAGAGCAGACTTTACACTCAGTAAACACCAAGGGCCCTTTCAAATTACATAATTACAGCATTTTCATTCTACATTAGTTGTCATGGCAACATCCTGTGGGATCTTGGGATTTGTAGTTTAGGGAGATACTAGAGCTCTCTGGCTGAGAATTCTAAATAGCCTCTCTAACCTGCAAATCTCAAGACCTCATAGGAGGACCCATGACAGTTAAAGTGGAATTGCGGGGCTATAATTATGTAATGTGAATGGGCCCCATATAACTAAGCTAGCATCAGCACCCCTTTAGTTCGGTGCACCAGGGATGTGTGCCAAGCTTCCCTACCCTTGAGTAGGTGCTATGGCACCTCCAGGGCACTGGCCTTTCTCTTCATTTTTGTTGACAAAGAAAAGCATCTCTTATGTAAAGGTTTTGTTTCCAGTTTCCAGAAGCCAAGGCAACAATTGCACAATGCAGTTAAAACAAACAGCAGGTACAGTGTGAATGTACGATTTAACAAAAGATTTTGGAACTTTCCCAGGGTGAAGAACCTACATAGCATAAGAAATTGATCAAAAGTGCACTTAAATGTATGTTGTTCATGGAAATTCAGTTTTTTTCTATGATATATTTTAATTCAGGCTTCACAGAGTAGTATCCAATGAGTGCTCAGTCCTAATTTTGGAAGACTATAATAACCAGAAGAGCAACAGTTGAAGACTGACCATTTCATGATTGTAACAGAGCATAATATTAATACGAATATTCATATGTTATGAAACTATGTAGCGTGAGTGATCAGGAAAGTCATATGGGAGAGGAGTGCTAAAGTTTTCCTGTCTGTCATTTCTTGAGATCCAAAAGATACAGAACAATCTTGTCATACCTATATTATTAATTTTTATTAATTTTAATTATTTCATTTATATACCACCTTTTTACCAGAATGGGACCCAAAGCAACTTCCAAACAGTCAGTTAAAAATATTCACAACAAAATTTAAGAACAATTAAAATCAACCACAACCCGCCCTACAAAGTAATTATAAAAGCATACAAAAGTTGAAAAATAAATAAAACATGCCAATAAAAATAAAAAGCTTTCCCACTCACACATTAAATGCTTGCTTGAACAGAAATGTTATTTGCCTGCCAGTAGTTGATAGTTTGCATTTCTCTAGATTCTAGGCTTAGCATGAATTCACATCATTTCCTTTTTGTTCGTCTCCATTACACGCTCTGTCTTCCTGCATCAGTTAGTTTGCGCTTAGTTTCAAGTTTATCCATCCTCCATTTTGTACTCTGCAGCTCTCTTTCTCTCCGTGTTTGAAAAGGTTATGTTAGCAGAACTTCTCACCATGAGATGTCATATCAGCTTTATTATTTGCAAATAAAACTTCTTTGTGTGTTGTTACCAAAGAAGACTAAGGCCATTTCCACACTAGATGTGATTAAAACATTACAATCCCGGCATTGCCATTCAGACTATGCAGCTGAGTTTTGAATGCTCTTTTCTGTACCCTTCTGCCTGAAGCAGATGAGTATTGCCGCTGATATTCCTTCCACATTACAGCGTTCTTGGCCGCTCCCATGCCCCACCTTCACCCTGCCTCACTGCTCCTGAGTGGTTGGAGTTTTTTTGTTTTTGTTTTTGAGTTTTTTTTTTTTTTGGAAGCTGTACTAGCACAGCAATGTTATAATGGCGCAACATGCTAGTACACTATTGCACTTTTGTGCTATAATGCTTAAAAATATATTTTTAAAAAATAAACAGTTCTAACTCAAAGGAGAAATTTAAAATAAACACAGAGAGGTGATAGAAAGTTACCACACCATGGGAATCACTGAGGGAGGGACAAGCTGGGCATGCCCACACCCCACCCACTCCTAGATCTGCAACAACAGGAAGTGCTATCAAGCACTCTTGCGGTACTGCACTATGACGGCTGACGGGATCGAAATGCTAAAGGGAGCTCTTAACGATTTTTTTCTAGAAATAGAATGTGACAGTTTGGCAATGCTTGGGGACTAGGTAACAGCTGGATAGTGATAATATCATGTGGTAGCACAGCTCTTGGACCAGAAACAACCTGCTGCTGTTGTGCTATAGCAATGCTGTGCAGAAATGTCCTGTCTGATTCATCTCTGTGCTAGACCCTGGGCCTTTCTGTACTATACTATTATAGTGCTGTTATTCCACTTTCAACATCCTATGGAATCCTGGGATTTGTAGTTTAGGGAGGGGCCTTTAGAATTCTCAGCCAGAGAGGTCTTTGGCCTCAGTAAACCACAAACCCCAGAATTCCACAGGATGTTGAAAGTGGAATAATAGTGCTATAACAGTGTAGGGCAGAAAGACCCCCTGTGTGTGATGGTGGTTTGGAAATGATTGCTGTTTTCCTTCCGCTTGTGAATACTAATTACTCTGCTTGTGAGATACATTACTGTCTCCACATTCCTCAACAGCCCCTTGTCTAACGTCCCTCAGCCAGGTTACAAATATGGGTAAATATTGGTTATGAGTCCCTTGAGTGGTGCCTGTGTAGACCATGAGATTCTAACATCATCACTCCACAGACCCTCTTTCCCTGCATGATTTTTAAAAAGCATCTTTGGGCCTAGTAAAGCAATAATTAGTTTTGAAAGCTTGTGCAGAGAACTTTGTGCCTTTACGGCTATCCTACTATCTAGCAAAGGTATTGCCACATTATGGACTGAAATATATCTCATGCCCAACATGGCTATCAGTGTGTGTGTGTAAGGGAAGGGAGAGTCATGTTTTGATGTCTGGTTTTGAATTACATTTTTAACAGTAAATTTCTGAATCACAATTGTTCCTCCACAATCAAAAAAGTTTTGATTTTCCAGTACACGCATTTATATAACCTGTTTCTATTCTCTTACAGTGAGAAAAATAGCTGTTCCATAAGAATGGATGGGTGCCTCATATGCTACTACACAAAAAATCCAAAAGAAAAACTCTGTACCTTTTCAAATGCTGTTTCATCATCGCCTTTTTATTTTGTTTTTTAAATCAAAGTATATGAAGATCTCACGCCTCAAACAGATTCTGCTAACTTTCATTAGTGCTGGGTTGTCTCAAAGACTGTGAACATCGAGAAATGCATTTGGGGACAGTTGTGTGATTTTCTATAGCAGAACTGAGAATGGTTGATACATCTTGGAAGATGGGAAGGGGGCCAGCTGCTGAGACAGCACACTGTAGCTGCAAGCCATGGAAAGGCATTTAGTATTAAGTTGGAAGGCAGTTTTAAGCTGCCTCACTTGCCAGAAGGAATTTGCCAGGAGAAAGATATATTTTAAGATCCTGATACTGAATTTTTCCTGATGTACCACTTGTGGTTGATCTATACCTTAGTCAAGCATTCATCTGTTCCATAAAAATACCAACCGTAAGGTATGCTTATTTTGATTAATTTTTCTTTCAAATAGTGCCCAAACTGTTGTCAGTTCTGTTTTGGACTACAATTTCCAGAATCCTCTAAACAGTGTACACATTGGGCACATTGGCAGGGGGATTCTGGTGGTTCTAGTCCAAAATGTAACCTTTCTAAGCTCTAGAAGATATAATATGTCTCACCATCTCATTTAGATGGTCTCAGTTCAAACAATTTGCCCATTTAGACCAATATTGCCTATTCTGGTCTTCCAGAGTCTCAGCAGAAGACTCATCCCATCATTCCATCCTTTTTGAAGGTGGAGATGCTAAGGACTGAGCCTAAGATGTTCTGCATGCAAAGTATATGTATATTGAATTAGTGTTCCTTATGTGAGGAATGTGGTAAGAGGGGATTGCAGTTTTTATTCTCACCTCTTCTGAAGACTACTACAGTGAGATACCCTCTTTTGTGAATGAAACATTATCTTAAAAAAAAAGTGAAACACCTTCTTTATTTTAAAAAGGTTGCAGTGTCTTTTTTTTTGTGTGTGTGGTATGATTCAAAAGACTGAAATTGGACTCTAAGCAACAGTGAACAGACCATAGACCTAATCACTTTGCACTGAAGAAGCTGTACTAATGATTTTTGGAACATCTATCTACCTATCTACCTATCTACCTATCTACCTATCTGCCTATCTGCCTATCTACCAACATATCTGGGCCCTCAGCTTATAGTAAGTGTAAACACATGTGTGGGCCATGCCACATAGAGACAAACTAGATGGCAGACAGTGCATAGTTAGAAGCTGTGCTATCTTCAGTAATGAAAGTTTTCTATTTATCCTAGCATGCACTTTCTCTCACCTCAGTATCATGCATTCCAACAAGCTTTTGCAACTTTTGTCCCAAACAGATTTTTGTAATAGTGAAAAGTACACACTCCACCAGTTGGTGAAAGCAATGCAAATTAAATGAGCAATGAAAAACCCCAACATCCAAATCTAATTCCTTTTTGAGTAAGGGTTATTTCATTTTACTTGGTAATTGTACTTGGGAGACTCCCTCAGTTAGGCTCTGTACCGATGCAGTTAAAGTGACAGCAAGAGAAAAAGAGTTGCAGATGTAGGTAAGAAGAGATTGAGATGCCTGAGGTAGGTGGTGGTAATAGGGTCTTTCAGGCCTTACCCTGCCCACAAATCCCAGCAGAAAAGATGGAGGGGGAAGAGGAGAGACAGGGACCTCTTCCTCCTCTTGGGAGCAGTTGAACCACTCTTAGTGCTAACAGGGAATTACTGGCTGTAGCAATCCTGTCTTGAATCAATGGCCCTTTCCACAGGATGACGTGTTACCCTGATTTCTGGGATCCTGTGGGGGACACCTCAATGTGCTCCAAATAATGGGGAATGGGAATTAGCCAGAGCACAAGCTGTAGCACTGCAAGAGGCAGGGTAACCCAGCAGGATCTTTTACCCAATGTTTACGGGGTCAGGCCTAGTCAAGACCAAGACACACTAAAGTTCCAATTTAGTTCTTTTATTTGTAGAGTCACAGCGCACTTGCATGCTCACTCACAGGGAACTAAGAAATACTGCGTACTTGCATACTCACACACACAGACCTAAGAAAATAAAGGGAGGAAAGCAGATAAGGGATTGTAAGAGGGAGTTTTTGTGGAAATATGACACCTGATCCTGTGGCCCGGGTGGTCTGAAGAAAGTCTGTAGGAGCGTAGGTTCTCAGCACGTGGAAGCTGAGGGGAAGGCTCGGCAAATGGAGCGGCAGCAAGGCGGGATGGAAGCCAAGAGCGATCTGAAGAAGCGCTCAAAATCAGGGGTTCTTATAGGGGAAAATGTGCTTGTAGGGCAGTCCGTTCCCAGGGAAAACAATGGGTTTCGGGTTGGAGACAAAGCTTCCGAAAGGTCAGTCTTTAGCATGATTGGATTTTGACGGCACTGTCAATAGCGCAGACAGTATGCAAATGGAGAGTGCTTGACAGTTGAGTAGTCAGAAGCCCTAATCTCGTCAAGCTGCCTGTTCGGGGCAGAGAATCTTTTGTATGCCTCGTGCATACTTAATGTAGTTTTAAAGTGTACTTGCCTGGAGGTCTCCTGAAGCTGCGTGCCCAAAAATTACTGGCCTGCCTGGGTTTGTTTTGTATTGTTCAGCTTGTACGGCCGTGTCCGTGTGCGTGCTTGTCCAGGGGCCTCGCAAGCACGTGGCGGGGAGCGGTTTGGAATGGCCAATTCTTTAATATAAAATTATATTTAGTGGACCTCGGGCTCGGACTATGCACCACAGCAACAGACGCTCTCGCAAAATGTCCCATTGCAATCCTGGCAGTACCTCTGCCGGGAAGGGAGCATGTCCCCAGTGCTCCTCTCTGCAATCTACCAGCCGCCTTCAGAAAGGAGCACAAGGGACACGCCCCCTCCTTCTGCACTGCAGCCAGCCTTTTTCTCATGCTACGGTGGGGAAGGACACGTGCAATCAGGGGTCATTGGTGGAGTTTCTCTATCAATGATATAAACTGTGATCACGCCAGCTGATGACACTAGACGAGGGGGTCCGTGACGACATCATGCAGAAGCATCATTGTAGTCCTGCTCCTCTTGTGTCCCCATGCCAGGTCCTGCAGAAAGGGCCAATGCTGGATCAAAATTTCTAAGACAGAGCTGTCCTCCTGGATGGGACCTTTATTTGGGTGCTATCTCTATTGGCTGGGAGAGCAGACACCAAGAACAGCCTCAGAATTCCTGTTTCTGCCACCTACTGGTTGGAGTTCCTGTTACGACACCCCAATGTACTGCTGACCCGTTGTTGTTGTTGTTGTTCACATTGTTTCTTACTTATGGCAACCCTAAGGCAAACCTATCACAGGGTTTTTGGGGGCTCAGAGCTGCATCCAAGGTCACCTAATGGGTTTCCATGGCTGAGCAGGGAATTAAACTCCAGTTTCCAGAGTTGCAGTTCAACACTGATTCTTACTGGAGCAAAATAGTACAACAATCACACCAGCTGCCTCTGGCCCTTCTACTGTTACTGCTGATTGGAATATACCACTTTTGGGAACAGCACTTCAGGTCCCATGCATTAGCTGCATCCCTGGACTAACTATGAGTAAGGAACAAAGATTTTCACAGCATCTCTGGATCCAGGCTGGACCAGGGTGGTGTGTTGTGGAGACATACTAACCTAATAAATACCTTTCATAGTTTGTCTCCATTTCTTTGAAGGCGCTGGCTCCCTGGATAGGAAGAGACTGAGCCAGGAGTTTATAGAACCAAAAATAACCTCTAGACCCTAAGCCTAGCTCTGGCTGTGACTCCAGCGTTACCCTTTGTTTTATGATGTTTTATGTGGCTCAGTTGCAAGTCTCATTGTTGAGGCACATATCTCAACTAAAGACTTGCTGTTGAAAGGGAAAATGTGCTTAACTGGGAATACACAGCTCCTTTAATATGAATTTCATACTTGGATAAAAGTTTATTAATTAATAGTCAAGTTAGACTACAGTCTATAGTGGACCAGATACTTTATTAATTCATAGTCCACTCAGACAATTAATTAATTAACTGTCTCATTGAATCCCTAGGTCTGTCCTTGACATTATACAGTATTTCAGCCTCTGCTCTTGACAGCTAGGCATATCCTATGAATGTCTGCAGAAAGTTAGAAAGTAATTTTTAAAAGTGTTATGCTGAAGGTGTTCAAAGTTGAACACTGACAGATGAATCTTTGGGAACTGACGGCATCATCTGACCCTTGCTCAATTATGGGTGGTTTCAGTTTGTCATTACCTCCATTTTCCATAACATCCTATTATAGCTTTTTAATTCGTATGTTTGACTACACAGTGCCTTAATCTATCCTAAGTAAATCTGAGTCAATGAAATGTCTTGTAGCCAACACCTGAAGCACATTGGGATCCCTGATTCCTTTTCTTACTTCTTTCAAAACCATTTTTTTCTCCCTCTTCACTATTAAATTGGAACACAGTTGCAAAGCAATTTGCTAAAAACAACAACACCTGTCTATAACTTAGCTGGCTTTTGTAACTGGTGTTACGTGAAGCTGCAAAATGTAGAAATCAATCCATCGCCCTCCTCTCCTCCAAACAATTTAATCTGAAAGAAAGCCAACAAGGTTCAAAGAGTTCGTTACACACAGCAATCAGGGAAGTGTTTTGTAGACTGACCCTGAAGCATGGTCTATTCCATTATCTCCTAGCCCTCCATTATTCTCTTTGCCAAGGTAATGATTTCCTGGGCTGCTGAGAATGGAAACTTTCACTGAACTTGCTTATATGAGGCCACCTACCGAGCACAAATCTATTCACTCGTGCGTTACCAAAATGAAGATCAGAGCATTAGATTTACAGAACTGTCTAAAGGATGTGGAATCTGCCATCATTTACACTGCAGCACAGTTTAACCCAGTCCAGTGGCAGCAACAGCACTGGATAAGTCACTTTATGTCTCCCTAGAAGTGTTGTGGAACAAAATAGCATGTGTATTTCTATACCGCTTATCAGCTAAGTGCTCTCTAAGTGGTTTACAATGTGTTAGCTAATTGCCCCCAACAAGCTGGGTACTCATTTTACTGACCTGCGGAAGGATAGAAAGCTGAGTCAACCCGGAGCCCGATAGGATCTAACACACAACCTTGTGGCTGCAGTACCGGCATTTAACCACTGCACCACCAGAACTCCAGAATGAATGTTGCCACTTAAAACACAATACCTGGAACTGACCAGCAATCATTGTGGCACTAACCAGTCAGGGAATGGAAAACAGTAAAGAGAAATAAGGAATTTTCCCCTTCTACCTTAGATCATATCCTCTGACTGCTATCGTTAATCTAAGGAGAAGGATTTGAGGAGAGATATGAGAGAAGGAAAGAGGATTCACTGAGAGAAAGGAAACTCTCCTTCCTTGTCTTGGTCTCTCCTCTACTCATTGCTCCTATTCATTATTCCTAACCTGTTGTGTAGACAGGGACCTTTCACATAAATACAGCATTTGATTCTACTTTAACTGCCATGGTGTCATATTAAGAAGTCTTTGGATCTGCAGCTTAGATAGGAGGAGTTGGAATTCTCAGCCAGAGAGCTCTAATGCCTTGCCAAATGTTGAAGCCCAGGATTTTAAAGGAGGCAGCCATGGTAGTTAAATATAGTTGCAGAATGTGGAAGGGCCCAGAGATGGTCTCCTATCACTCATCTTCCCTCTTTTCCTAACACAATCGTGGTTCCAATCATGTATTTTTAAAATAGCTTGAGGAGAGAAGGTTAAGAGGGGACATGATAGCCATGTTTAAATATTTGAAGGGATGTCATGTTGAGGAGGGAGCAGGCTTGTTCTCTACTGTTCCAGAGACTAGGACAAGGAGCAGTGGATTCAAGCTGCAGGAAAGGAGATTCCACTTGAACCTCAGGAAGAACTTCCTGATGGTCAGAGCTGTCCGGCAGTGGAATATGCTGCCTCGGAGTGTGGTGGAGTCTCCTTCTTTGGAGATTTTTAAGCAGAGGCTGGATGGCCATCTGTTGGGAATGGTTTGATGGGTGTTCCTGCATAGCAGGCGGTTGGACTGGATGGCCCCTGTGGTCTCTTCCAACTCTATGATTCTATGATTCTATGAATAATAGTGTTGCAAAAGCCCATCCTTCATTTGTGGAAAAATAATCCAGAATTTTTCACAAACTACAAAAGAAATTGTTTATGTTGTACATGCCTGCAAAAAACTTTAATGTATTTTTTTTTAAGTCTGTGTGTCTCCCCAGCCTAATGACACCATACAGATATGAAGGAAAGGAGAGGCATAAATGAGTGTTGACCTAGCACTGTAGAAGAAACAGCCGGTGTGGGTGTATGGAAGTACTTGAGGGCCATCTCCTGCATGGGAACTAACAATGTAAAAAGGCTCCTGCAAATGTAATTGCATCGCTCATTATCAGAAGTATCTAAGATCTGAAGCAGTTGCCATAAATCTGTTTTGCACTCATCCATTTTCAAAGGTTTTCAAGAACAATGATGGCAAATTGAACAGTGCTCAAAGAGAGAACAAATAACCCAATGATTGAAGTTTGATGTGTGTGCTGACATTTTAGGTCCTTCCCACCTCTCTCCATCCCCTCTTATCCCAGCAAGTAGTGGCAGTGGTGGCAGCAATTTGGGGTAGTTCAAGTTTGTACAAAATGCAGACTTCAAGATATTACTAGACTACAGCTCCCAGTATTCCGCATCATAATCTCTGTTGGCTAGAGTTGGTGGGAGCATGTTGCAGTCCAGCATCTGGAGCAGGAGTTCTTAAACTTTTCTGTGTCACAGACCCTTTTTGCAGTCCGGTAAAGCCTATGGACCTCATCTTAGGATAAAGTTTTTAAATACATAAACTAAAATATATAAGATTGCAAAGGAGATAAATTATATTGAAATACAGTTTTATCAAAATATTTAAAAATTAATTTTGTGATATAGTAATATATGTGCTTCTTTATCAAGACATTAATCTGAAATATAGACAAATGTGAATTGATTTTTTTTTTTAAAAAAGATATATCATTACGAAAGCTGTTGTTGCTTACTTTAATAACATTAAATGGTGGAGTGATCTTTGAGGAAAAATGCATGTAATGTGGGACATCCAATCATTTTTGACTTTTTTGTTCGAATGGCTACAAATTTAAAAAATCCTGATTTGCAAAGATATGTTGTTGCAATGGCTCATATGGCTCACATTGTTCTTGTTGTTTTTGTGTGCCTTCAAATAATTTCTGACTTATAGAGACCCTAAGGTGAGCCTATCATGGGGTTTTCTGGGGCTGAGAGTGCGTGACACACCCAAGGTCATCCATTGGGTTTCCATGGCTGAGTGAAATCGAACCCTGGTCTTCAAAGTCATAGTCCAACACTCAGTCCACCACACTACAAGAATAGGCTTTTCTCAAAGAATACCAGAATTCTCCAAGGCTTTCTGAGTTAAATTCCAATTCCAGTTAACAGAAACAATTATAGATAGGGAATACTGGAAAACAGCATAGATATCTGGGACACCAGTGTGAGAACACGCAGTTTCAACAATTGGTGGCTATTTGCCGAGTAGGTGCCCAGCTACATTACATGAATGTTGGTAGACAGAAATACAACAATCACATGTGTTTCAGTGATGGGTTTAATAACAATTGTAATTTCAAAGCAGTGATGAGCATAAACCACGTTTCTGCAAGAATTCTACTGTGAGATGAAAATCTCTGTTATTTCTTGCTAAAAATGCTTTCTGAAACATTTTTGCAGAAAGTAAGTCTTGAACTGTTAACAGCCTTCAGAAACCATGCAGATTTTGAGGACTTTCTTTCAACAGGAAGAAAATTGTTAAAATCACCTGTAGCTTCCTTCAAGAATGAAATTAATGAAAAATAACATCCAAAGGGACTAAATTTATATCCTCAGGGGACAGGTCATGAAAAGTGACTTTTCCAGGCTTTGGAGAAATATGGGGGGGGGGGGGAGTGGAAATTGCAGGGGTAGTTTTTTTGCCTGCATCTTTGGCACGATATTCATGAACTTTTTTCTTTTGGCCAGCACCTTATCTTTGCTGTAACCCTTATTTATAATGAGGTTTTTGGCCTTCTAAACCTAATATGCTGTGAAATCAATTTTAAAACACCCTTATGAACATTTCCTGTGTAAATTAATACAACTTGCCTCTCCAAAGCAGTCTTTTCACCCCTTTCTTTAAATCTTTTTATTAACTGCATTAATTATGTTGTAAGGTGCTTCCTTAACTACCAGCAACTAATCCATTGCCACTGCACTATAAATAGTTCAATTTCATTAGGAGCAGCTAACAAAAATGCAACTTTTCCTTTTCTCAAGCACAGACAGTCCCACTATCCAGCAGACTGCAGAATCTTCCATCTACACTTAGTGCCCCCCCCCACCTGTTAAAACGCTTACACTGAAATTTTTTCCTCGTATCATTAAACTGTTTGTTGCAGCTTTTCCAGCCAATATGCACTCTTGAAGCTCACAAGGTAACTGGTTTGTAGCTACATTTTAACGATAGATATCTTCCTTCTTCCTTTTGAACACAAAAAGGCATGGTCCAAATGAGAGTGAATATGATTTATCTACAAACCTTCATTACTCCCTTGAGTTTTATTTGAATGTCCTTATCTTATTCATTGGATCTTTGGTGAAAGTGAAAAACCCTAAGTGATGTGTGTCACTTTATATTGCTTGTACTTATGAACAGGAACATCCTCTCAGCATTGTGAAATCAAGTATATGGCTATAACAATGCACATGTATACAGCTGGTATCATGGCCCAAACTGTACATGTTATTTACGGGTATTTTGACCAGTAGTTGTGTGATCTGGTCCTTTGTTCTTGGATTTCTCTTTCTCACAGTTAAGAAAAAGAAACATAGCTGGAAATAATGCAATGGGAGTGGGTGGTTTCAGTTTCTGTGGGTTGTTAAAACTGTTCCATGTTTTAATCTGAACTTTAAAGGGGCTAGGCAAAGTGCTGAACCCTATCTCCTAAATAAATTCAACATCACTTGGATTTTTACTGTAAAGTTCAGATTAAAATCTGGAGCAGGATAAAACTCAGAACATGGGAGTCACCAGTTGCCACTTTACAAATGATTTCCCACCATTTTATATCTCCATCCCAATACAACAATAGCTGATGGAAAGAACATTTTCATTTAAAGAAAACATCTTTCAGAAAAGGGCATAATCTTTCAGACTTAGGAAGTACATGAAGATGGATGATATTATTCAGCAATGGAATCACAGAAAAAGCTACCTGTGAGTTTGAGATTTATTATTGTCATTCTTTCTTTCTTCTTCTTTTTTTTCTTTTTTAAAGGGAAGCCTCTTCATCTAAATTCCTTTCAAGATTTTAGAATTTCAGATGGCCTTCTTTCCAAAATGGAGCCAAATGCATTAGGAGTTCCCCAATGCTCCATATTTCAGAATTTGGTATAGAGCCTTATACAGGTACACCTTCCCACAGTTTTTGCTTCTTTCATGATTTTCTTCACCTTCTAGACTGCTAAAAATGGACCATTCTGTCTAAATTTGGTCCATGTCAATTTCACACATGGTCAAGAAGGAGAACATTCCATTCTCTGGTGAAAAACGCATGAAATTACCCTCAAGAAAAGGAAACAAAATACTCACCAAAATACTCACAGATTTATGAGGTGGTCTGAGGGCTGCCCATTACTAAAATATTGGGTGCCTTGCATTCTTTGAATGTGGATTTGAATATTCCCCTCTATGGTGCAAGAGAAAGGATTCTGCATCCATGGATTAAACTGTCCATGGCTCAAAAATAGAAAAAGAAATCCAAAAGGCAAACCTTTGAGTTGTTCACCATTTTATGTAAAGGACACCATCTTACTACACCTCTGTATATAATGGGATTTGAGTATCCACTGATTTTGGTATTCACAGGAGATTCACTGAAGCAGGAAACTGGTCAGGCAGGTGGTTGGAATAATGGGTAAAAATATTTTATTCTGAGTTCCCATTAAAATATTAATGCCACAGAACGGACAGTGGCAAGTATTTTCTTCATTAGACACAGGAGCTAAGGAGTTGTGATGAATGAAACACATTCTAGGGCTACTTTTTTCTGCTCAGTTGGCACCAAAGCTACACAAATTGAAATTAGTGGATTATATGGATCATAACTGAGAGATCATAGAGTTATAGAGCTGATAGAGACTACAAGGGCCATCAAGTCCAACTCCTTGCCATGCAGGAATACACCATCAAAGCATTCGCAACAGATGGCCTTCTCGGCTCTGTTTAAAAATGTCCAAAAAAGGAGACTTCACCACATCTGAGGCAGCATATTCCACTGTCAAGCTTCTCCTATTGTCAGGAAGTTCTTTCTAATGTTTAGATGGAATCTCTTTTCTTGAAGTTTGAATCCATTGTTCTGTGTCCTGGTCTCTGGAGCAACAGAAAACAAACTTCCTCCACCCTCCATATGACATCCCTTCAAATATTTAAACATAGTTATCATGTCACCTCTTAGCCTTCTCTTCTTCAAGTTAAACATACCCAGCTCCCTGAGCCACTCCTTATAGGTCATGGTTTCCAGCCCTTCTACCATTTTGGTCACTCTCATCTGGACATGTTCCAGCTTGTCAATATCCTTCTTGATTTTGTGGTGCCCAGAACTGGACACAGAATAGAGTGGTACTGTTCTTTTGACCTAGACACTATACTCCTATTGATGAAGCCAAGAATCATATTGGTTGTTTTAGCTGCCACATCACACTGGTGACTCATATTCAGCTTCTGATCTACTAAGTTTCCTAGATCTTTTTTGCATGTACTGTGGTCAAGCAAGGTGTCACTCTTCTTATATCTGTGCATTTCATTTTTTTCTCCCAAGTGTAGTACCTTACACTTCTCTCTGTTGATATTCATTTTGTTAGTGCTGGCCCAGCTCTCTGATCTGTTAAGATCATTTTGAGTTCTGATTCTATCCTCAGAGGTGTTAGCTAGCTCTCCTAATTTGGTGTCATCTGCAAATTTGATAAGAAAGCTGTCCATTCCATCATCCCAAGTCATTTATAAAGATGTTGAATAGCACTGGGCCCAGGACAGAACTCTGTGGCACTCCACTAGTCATTTCTCTCTGGATGAAGAGCACCCATGGTGAGCACCCTTTGGGTTTAGTCAGTCAACTAATTACGAATCCACCTAACAATAGCATTTTACTAGCTTGTCTGAAAGAATAGCACTGGGGACATTGTTAAAGGCCTTATTGAAGTCAAGTTATGCTATGTCCACAGCATTCTTTTAATCCACCAAGCTAGTAACTCTATCCTTCAGCGAATAGGATTAGGCCCCTTCTGCTAAGACCACAGTCTCTGAGTGAGTGCAGGTGTTACTTTTCCCCATATTAAATACGGATATCCATTCACTGGCATTGGAGGTATCCCTACTTACAACATGAATTTCTACTTTCAGAAGTTTCCAAGAAAGGTCACTCACCCATTTTTGCCAGAAAAAAAGAGAAGATGGAGGAGGGAGGTATCATGTCCAGGAGTTGCAAAATAGCCTGGGGACGGTTGTATGCAGTCCCCAGGCTAAACTTTGTCCACTGCTATTATATTGACTAGTCACATTTAGCTGAACAGGAAATAAAGCAACAATAGAGATATTATACTAATAGTAATATTTCTGAATAGCAGCTGAGATAATGGATGGGCTATTTCATACTGCCTTTTTCCAATTGGAATTTAATGCTCCGTGGGGATAATTTAACTGAACATTCAAACTAAACTTTGCTGAGCATCTGATTTCTGGTGATATATTTCAAATCTACAGCCTTTGCCAAATGCCCTTTAGTGGAACTGAATGGGCTTTCTCTAGCTGACAACTCTCTTTATTATTATTATTATTATCACTGTAGGCCAAATCTTCATTTTTGTCAATTTTTGTGTAGACAGTTGAAATAAATTGCCAAATATTTGAGAGTATAGGCCAAGTTCTGCAGCTCAGTATATTACACTAAGGCTGACTTATTACTTTAGCCTTACCAATGAATCCAGAAAAGCATCACTAGCATATATGGGAGGGAGAATATAGCCAGCACATCCTGCTTGCATGTATATTGGATAAGTACAAAGCCTGAGCTTGTTCCTCTTAAGTAGGCTTATTGAAAATTATGATGAACTTTGCTTTCATCAAAGAGACCTTGCTGCATAGTAGGCCGAGTAAATCTGTTAGGTAGGTTTTTGTGTTTTGGATTTATTTTCTGTTTTGTTTGTTTGTTTGTTTGAAAATATGCTGGTATCTCAATACATGAAGACTCTCTGTCATTATTACTGGGAGTATTCTCTTTTCTGGCTTCTCCATTTCGTGCTCTTCCTGAACCCTGTGTAAAATACAAAGTTTGTCACTGTCTAGTCTGTCTTTACTGAGCAGGAGGTATCGGTTAAGTACCATTAGAGGTGACTACAGCCAACCATTCTTCCATTTCCATTAGAACTGGTCAGAGATGCTCTTTCCTGCCTCCTTATTTTTACTTTTCCAACATCTCTTCTTCCAACTGTGGCTCCTCTTCCCCCTCTAGATCCACCTCCCCATCCTATTGACTTACCTTTCTGTTTGCCAGGTCAGAACTATGCCATGCCCTGAGACTTCAGGGTGAAAAACATGAGACCTAGGAGTGACCTTCACAGGAAGTGAACCCTGATGATATCACAAGGATGTTGTTTCAAGGAGAAGCTCTTTTCTGATGCCATTTAGCACAATCCATTAAGCATCAACAACAGCTGCATAAAACATGTCATGTGAACACAAAAGGTCAAGTCTAACCAATGAGGACCACGCATATTCTTTTCCAGCCTGTACTGTTGCTCTGAGATTCCTCCCCCTCCCCCTGAGGACTGGAGAACAGGACCCAGGTCCTGAGTTCTGGTAACCCTAGCTGCCACTGTATAGCTTATGTCTCTACCCAGCCCTATCCTACACGTCCTCTGCTTGTTTTTCACTCATGAATCATGGACAAGTCAGAATCTTCCATGCAGCATAGCTATGCTGGATAGGGGATTCTGTGAGCTGTAGTTCAAAAAAGTAACTTTTCCATAATCTGTGAGTTGCCCATCTTGTTCTGTTGTTCACTGCCTCAGTTTTCATTTTTGTCTTACAAGCTCAGCTTCTGCCTCAGTATCCCTCTTAGTGGGCAGCACGCCAGGGCATCTTTTTTCTTTAGCACCATGGTGCATTGCCATCCTAGCAGGTTTTCAGCACCATCATCTGGAACTTCATGAAGGTGCAGGATCCCACAAATTGCCTAGAACATATAACAGGAGCAAGCAGGGAACTGATAACAAAAATATTACCAGACATGGATATGCATTTCAGAAAGGTGGGAGATCCTTATGCCAAGAGAATTCCTTGTTCAGGTATGTGACAGGAAATAAGCTTATTCCATAATCATGTTAATGTAACTTCCCAGAGTGATGCGTAGTTTACAATATAAGGCATTTTCATTGTATCCCTCTACTACTAGAGGCTTGTCCTGTTTGAGCCTGCCTCTAGTTAGTTATCTGACTTTCATGTGCCAAATTTTCCTAAAGGAAAAAAAAAAAGTACTCACCTGTATCCTGAACTGAGATAATTCAGTTTTAGTGTCATGTGTTGATGCTGGGAAGTTACCCTTTAAAGCTGCAGTCCTTAACACAGTGATGAAGAAGCAACTCACATTGATCTTTGTGAGAGACTTAATTCTGGTATGAATGTCTTTGCTGTAAATCACTTACAGCTTGTGGCCCTGATTTAACGCAAATGATCTGAAAGACAGTAGAGGTACAAGTATAAAATAGTAAGTGTTTTCCCCCTTCCCTTGCCTTGTTTCCCAAATCAAAGGAGAGCTGGATAAGTAGCTCTGACTGTAACTGCTACAGGCTTTTTAGCAGTTACCAATGTAGTGAGGCCCTCAAACAACCCCTTATTCACTGCAGTACTTGCACAATTAATTAGGAAGAGAGGTTGCTACTGGCACTCAAATCCAGGACCTTCAGTTATAAAAGTAAGAGCTGTGTCATTGATCTACAGCGAGTTCTCTATTAACTCTGGCCAGCAGGCTCTCTATTATCTGCTAACCCAGATTTTGTAAAAATCCATTTCCGTTTTCACTTTGCAGTGACAAAATCCTCAGTATTGAAAAGAGAGCCAGGCATAACTTTTAGGGACAGAAAGCCATTAGAAATACATTGGTAGAGAGAATATAGAAGCCTGCAGTACCTATTATCTCTTTCTTAATGCAAGATTGAAAATGGAGGTGTTTTTTTAAAAAAATCTCCATGGTATCATTACAAAATAGTAACTTGGCAAGAAAACCAGCTAGCTGTGTAGTTCTCCAAGAGTGATCCATAGATCAATGAACTCCACAGAGCAATCACAGCAGATCCTAGGAGACTTGGCAAGCCATATGGCTCTTCAAGTTGTCTTCCTTCCTTCCATTCATCCACTAAAATCTCATTACAAGAAGCTCCATGTATATCAGACACCTTATCACTGTTTTCCCAAATGAACGATCATGGGTAGCTGCCAGTAGGTAGCAAATGAGAAAGGCTAGAGGGAAGAAAAATCTGAAAAACATATAATGAGATCATAATGCAAACAGACTCGTAATAGGAGAGCCTTCTCTGTGGAGAAGAAAGTTCAAGAGCCCTGAAGTAACTGCCTTGAAAGCCTTTGAGTACTTATTACTTGTTGTGAGGGACACTTGGTAGCTGAGTATTTTATAGTGCATGAATTAATTAACTACTGCTGTATGATAAAGTAAGGTTCTAATAATATCAGTAAGAATGTATTGCCAGCATATGCAAAGAAAGAAGGAAAGACAGGAAAGAGGATTATTATATCACTTATTTCAGTTATTAATTATGCTCTAACTAAAAAGATCTCTCATGGTTCCCTTTCTAAGCATTGCATCTCATCTTACTACATAAACCGATATTGTAAATAGTGGAAATGATGTGTTTTTATAGTAATAATAAATTTTGTCTGAAATGTGTTCTCTGTTGTAGCTAAATAAAATTATGATAGAATCTCTGTGTTCAGAGACTGCAAAGAACTAGGCTAAGAACACACCAGATCAAATTTCACCTCTGTCAGTTAATCTCAGAGGCAAAGCAACAAAGAATGGAACATGTCATTGTAACAATGGAATCAGAAAAGAGCACATCATCTTCTGAACTGCCTTGTTGCACTGAAATGCTCAAAGTCACAGCAGGAATCTATGTCAGTAAAAGACTTGGCATCAGTTCTCCTTCCATTGACTCTACCAATGGGATGAACCAAGGTAAAATGAATAGAAAAAATAAGGATGACCATGTTGGTCCATGAGAACAAAACAAAATTAAAATCCAAAATACCTTTGAGCTCATCTAAAGCTACGCCCCTTTCTGCAGCCTACTGTATCCTGGCAGCGTCCTGTGGAGATCCCGGCAGTGGCTCTGCTGGGAGGGGAGTGTGACGGGAGTGCTCCCCTCCACATCAGCTGCTGCTGTGATCCAGGAAGCATGATGGCTCTGCCTCTTCCTGCCGCAGCACAGCCAGCTATTTTCCCAGGCTGCGCTGGGGCAGGAAGCACAGCCATTGTGCTTGTGGACCCTCCGCACACCAGATAAGTGCAGGATAGCGGCACAATTGCAGGTCATTGACAGAAAAAACACGTCAATGATTTACGCAGTGATTGCTCATTAGTTTAATTGTTTAATTTAATAGTTTAATTGTTCATTAGTTTAATAAAAATTTTCTTATCTTGATTTTCAGGTTTAAGGCCCTTTCCGCACCTTACCTTTTTGTGGAGGCGGGGGGCGGCGCTCGTGCAAGCAGCTTTCGGAGGAAGGCTTTCGCGTCCCTGCTGCTTGGGCTTCGCAGCAGCTTCCTGGTCGCGCAAGC
Source organism: Cyclura pinguis (assembly GCA_030412105.1). Lineage (NCBI taxonomy): Eukaryota > Metazoa > Chordata > Lepidosauria > Squamata > Iguanidae > Cyclura > Cyclura pinguis. Next base: position 131,362,576 of record CM059599.1, read on the forward strand.
ACCCCGCCCACGCCCTGTCTCTTCCTTCCGCAGTGCAGCCTGGGAGCTGTAGGCTGCATTGAGTACAGGAAGCCCGACCGTACCCGCTCTAGAGGCTCTGGAGGGCAGGTAAGTTTGCCCCAGGCCCCTGACCGGTGTGCAAGTGCGCACTATTTTTGGCTAAAAGCCGAAAATAAAAAGCTTCATATGTGCTCCTGAGCATCGCATAAATGTGAGTGCGTCATGCAGACCACTCCTCACATTTACGTGATGCTCAAGGGGCCCTTTCGCTTAAGAAATGCTGTGCGAAAAGGGCCTAAAACTCTTCCAAGATAGTCCGCAACATTTCTAAGATAGTCCGCAATGGATCCAGATGACCCCCCCTTTTTTTTGAGGAAAGATAGTTTAAAGCATGATCTTTTGTCATAAAATATTGACAGGTTAACTCTTCCATGTTATTTTCCTCCTCTTAAATCCACTCCCAAGGCTTAGCTTTTTCAGAGCAGAAAGATGAAGTCATATTCTGAAGCTGCAGGGTACTGGTGGACCCTCCTTGCTCAGACTGAATAAAGGGAAAATGTGTCTTTCACATTTTACTATTCTTTAAGACATATTGGCAAAAAGGAAGTAAAAAACCAAGAAAAATAATTGAGTAGGGCTTCCTTATTTCTTTCCTTCTTTCAAGTGTGGTTTCTACTTTATGTTTGCAGTCGGAGTGGTAACATGTCTTTACAAGCTTTTATGCATTTTCAGTTAAAAAGTAACACTTGTAGTTCAGCACAAGCTCTTTTGCTAAGGCTCAATGTGTCCTGCACACTGAATTTACAGTTGATTCAGGAAATACATCGGTAATGGTGGAGCTTTTAAATATCAGTGTTATCTCCCTTAAAATAGAAAAGCAGGATACATTTAGATTTAGTTCTAACTTTGTAAAGGGATCTTGCAGCACCGTTGAGACTATGGCCCTTTCTGCACCTTGCCTTCTTTCGGTGCTGGGGTGTGGGGATCGCGCAAGCAGCCTCCAGCGAGAGGCTCTCGCATCCCCGCTGCTTCAGCTCCGCACGAGCTGCCTGCTCATGCAAGAGCCCCGCCTCTTCCTTCCGCAGTGCAGCCTGGGACCTTCCCAGGCTGCGCTGGGGCAGGAAGCACGACTGGCATGGCTCCGGAGGCTCCGCATGCCAGGTAAGTGCGTGCGGGGCCCGGGAGCAATGCGTGATTGCGCACCATTTTAGACTTCTAGCCAAAAATGAAAAGATGCACGATTGGCGCCTGCCAGCCCCTGGAGCATCGCGTGATTGTGAGTGTGTCGTGCAGATCGCTCCTCACAATCGTGTGATGCTCCAGGCGCCCTTTCGCATGGAAAATGCCATGCAAAAAGGGCCTGAGAGAAAGAAGCCTTTGTAGACTGGATCTACCGTTGCATTTGATAAAGTGATGATTTTCTGGAGTTCTAGTGATGGCTATAAATGCTGTATCCCGAACTTCACAATTTTATGCTACACAAATGGGTAAGAACAGAAATGCCTAATTTTCCACTGCTGCTGCTGCTACCATGCTAGAACAGCATCACTCCTATACTCTACTGTAGTTGTCCAGCATAGCCTAAGATTGGTTTAGTATTTCTCTATTTCTTCTCATTTCTGCCAGTAATTGAAGTTGGCAAGAAAACTTGTGGTTCATTTGAGTGGAGACCAAGATTTGGTTTCCTGCTTGGCCATAGCAACCTTGAGCCTGTCATACACTGTTAGCCCACAGAAAATGCCATGAGTGGTTCCCCTGAGGGTTGCCATAAATCTGAAACAACTTGAAGGCACACAATAACACAATGGTTGAAGTAATAATATTAGTATTGCTTCAAGTTATTCAAAATTATGGTGTAACTTCCTTCAGCACACTGTTAAAAACTGGTTTTAAGCCATTATTTTTCTCTGACGAAGTCTTCTCATGCAATTTTTCAAGGCAACATATCTATTACTCTTTTCAAGTACTTAATTCTAATGACCAAAAAAAACCTAACTGTAAATCATGGGAAGATGTAATTAGATTATTTGGAGTAATATATACAGCTACAGATGTTTTCAGATAAATGAAGTTTATGATGCCCTTTGTGATTGATGCTGTACTCTTTAAAATGAGTAACTGAGGATTTTACAATTATTCCCTTAATTATTCATTTGGAAGTAATGAGAAGGGTAATAAAATAAATTTGCTTCCCGACAACAACAAAAATGAAATTCAGAAAATTATACAACGTCTTGATGTTTCCATCAGACTATGGTAATACGGCCATGAAGTGGTTTTATATTTTAAGACTGAGATCACACAGTTTGGGCCAGGGCATTCCAGAGATTCTTACATCTACATGCCAGGATATAGCCAGGATACTATAATGCTCAACAGAACTGGCTCTCCTATAAAACAGAAGCACAGGACCCAGACTTACCTGTGGTCCCCACCTATGGTTGTGCAAAAGGGGCAAGCAAGCATGGAGCAGTAATGATACTGAGCACAAGTTGTCCTCTTTCCAGGAGTCCTTGCAAATTTTGTGGGGTCCTGAGAAGCACAGGAATACCTGACCATTCAGGCAGCTGATAAACCAGCTGCCTAAGAGATGGGGCTTCCAAGCCAACCTGACTGACATAGGCTTCAGTCAGGGCCAGTTGTGAAGCCTGAAATTGTCTGACCAAGCAGACCCTTGTCAGTGTTTTCCAGAGCAGCTTTTCCACCTGCTCTTCCTAGGTGACAATATCAGTTATCAGTCTTTAAATAATCTCTTAGTAATCTTTGGCCCTTTTCACATGGCATTTCCGAAGCGAAAGGGCCCCCTGAGCGTCACGTAAATGTGAGGAGCAGTCCACATGATGCACTCACATTTGTGCGACGCTCAAAGGCCTAACGCGGACCGTGCACGCATTTTTTCATTTTCAGCTTAAAGCCGAAAATGCTGCACAGTCGCGCATCGCTCCGGGGCCCCGCACACACTTCCCTGGCATTTAAAGCCTCGGGAGCTGGGCCGGTCGTGCTTCCTGTGCAGTGCAGGCTGGGAAAGGTCCCAGGCTGCACTGCAGAAGGAAGAGGCGGGGCACTCGCACGACCAGGTAGCAGCTGCAGAGCCAAAGCAGGAGGGACACGAAAGCCTTCCTCCCCAGGCTTTTCGTGCTAGCCCCGCACCCCAGCTCCATGAAAGGGTAAGGTGCGAAAAGGGCCTTAGTCAATTTTTTTTGTGGGTTAGCATTAGATGGGTAGGCAGCCCATCATACTTGGTATGTTGGCGTATCCCATGAGGGACCTTGGGTTGAGGCAATAATGGTGGCACTGAGCTTACAGATTTGTCTGGCCTCAGGCCCAAGTGGTACAGGAAACACACAATGGCTTTTGCCCATGTGGAATTATGATTCTGCATTCCAGGGACCCCCTGGCATTCAAGCTAGTGGGTGGAGATCATCAGCTGACAACTGAATCACCTAGTCATAGTAGTATGTTACCCATGATAAGCCAGCCATTTACAGATGTAATTGATAAAGTTGCTGCCTGAATTTACTCCAGTCTAAAGTGTATGGGACTTCACTGGATTATTCCGAACCAAATCACCACCCAGAGCTGCAATTAAGAAGTCATCTCAGGTGAGAGATTCAGAGAATGATGGAATAGAGTTGTTTCTGCCACAAGAGCTGCTCCGAGAGTAATATTTGTTGCCTTTCTCAGTTCTTCCTCAGAATCATTCAGGCTAAAAAAAAAAAATGGGGGTTGCCTTAATAGTGCAGAGATATTCTAAGAGAACAGGCAATTGGGCAGAAGTTTTCAACTGAAAACCACCACATTTGCTATCTGTACCACCACCATTCTCCAAGAAACAAACACATTTGCTACAAAAGCCTACAAAAGTAGTTGAAAAATCACTGTAAGCTTCTGTAAAAGTGCAGAACAAACCCCTTGGAGCCTCAACAAGTACTCCATCCAGCTGACTACATTTTTAGCCTGGAGGATTGACATCACAACAGATTTTACCGCAGCTACAATGGAACAAATGGCAGTGGAAAAAATGTAGATCAGGTTAGTTTGCATTATCTCAGAGCTCCTTGCCAAACTCAGAGAACCCTAGAGAGAAAAGCAGAGATTTTAACTCAGTCATGGAAACAAAAACCAAACCCATTAATGGCATTTACATACGCATACAAAAGATGGCCTTGTGAAAATTATCATTTCCACACAGTAATTGTAATGTGTTAACTGATTTGATTCATCCCGATCTCCTGGAACTTCAAATACTCCCAGCTTTTCGATTTGGATGACAAATGTACATATCAATGAACATTGATGCAGCCATCAGTCTTGCTCCTTCCCACTCCCTGCCCATACTGCCTGCACTTTTTTCACCACCCAAAGTCACCTAAGTATACTCTAGTTGAGGCCAGCAATTGTAAAGTGGCTTTGGGGATTTATGAGGTTGCCAACCAATAAGCACTGCAAATGTCTAATTTTTGTTATAGGCTTGTAACATTATGTGTACCGCACTCCACCCCACTGCCCAGAACACTGTACAGCACAACTAGAGACCATGTGACCCTCAGAATGGAGTTGGAGTGCAATGCCCTCCAGCTGTGGCTAGCATAGTCAAAACTGGGAATAATGGGACCTGCACTACAGTGTGAGGGGGCATATATTTTCCACCTGTGCTGTGCAGGAATTGTTGAACTGCATACTGTGATAGTATTTCCAGATCACACGTCATAACAATAACAACAACAACAACAACAACAACAACAACAGTGTTTATTTATAAGGCCCTTTACACCAAAGATTTGTATAACTGAGATTTGTATAACTGTCTTTGTACAACCAGTGTGGTATAGTGGTTTGAGCGTTGGACTACAATTCTAAAGATGGGGCTTCAACTCCCTGCTCAGTCATGGAAATCCACTGGATGACTTTGGGCAGTCACATGCTCTGAGCCTTAGAGGAAGACAAAGGCAAACTCCCTCTAAACAAATCTTGCAAAGAAAACCCTGTGATAGGCTCACCTAAAGGTCTCCATAAGACACAAACAACTTGAAAGCACACAGCAACAACAAATAGCATAGTAGTATAGTACTGAGTACCAAATTTAAGATTGTCCCTGCTATCGTATTTCCAATTTCTATGTATGTTTGTGAAAGCTGGACAGGGAAGAAAAGTGATAGGAAGAAAATCAACTCATTCAAAATGTGGTGCTGGAGAAGAGTTCTATGAATATCCTGGAGTGCTAAGAAGACAAATGAATGGGTCCTAGAGCAAATTAAGCCTGAAATCTTTGTAGAGGCCAAGATGACTAAACTGAGGCTGTTGTATTTTGGCCATATCACGAGAAGATATGACTCACTAGAAAAAAACAATAATGTTTGGTAAGGTAGAAGGCAGTTGGAAAAGAAGAAGACTGCATTACAGATGGATGGACTCAATCAAGGAAGACACATCCCTGAATCTGCAAGACCTGAGCAGGGTGACTTGGAGGTCTCTCAGGTCATAGGGTCACCATAAATCAAAGTCGACATGATGGCAGTTATCAACAATAGTGATACATCTGTCTAGTTTGTGTGATTCTCCATGTTAGTGCTGATTGTCAGTACTTCGTAAGTGTCCCTTCCTGAATCACTTGATGCATGGGGACTCTGATTGTATCAAAATGCTGTGTCTTGTTGCCACAGTGATCAAGCCAGGCAGTAACAAGACCTATGCAGGTAGATGAGTTGAAATATTTCACACATTTTGAAATGTTTTGTGCAGTGGAGGAAAGTATTTTTGAAGTTCTGGGAGCTGATAATAGCCTGAAAGCAAAAATACATCCCATTTGGGTGTTAATGTTAAACTCCTCAATCTTTGTGTATCTGGATCTGTCAGCCCTTGATGGGGCTGACAATTACCTTCTCTCCTCATCCTCTCCCACCACCAGCTATCCTGTTTTGTCTCTTCTCTTTTCTTCACAGTTCTTTGTTAACTTTGTCAAACCTCTGCAAAGGAGTTAACATAACCAACACTTACAGATGCCAATGTCAAATTTACGTACACAAACTCGTATGTCCATGGAACTAAGCAATATTTGTTTGTTGGTTGGTTTTTACCAGTTTTATCAGCAAGTAAGTGTATAAAAATATGCTGACTCCTTTACTCTGCCACTTTGGTATTGCTTTTTCCCAATGAAAATCTGAGTAAAGTTTATGAAGCTTGTATTTCAGTGGTGGCAGTGACTTCAAACCAGGAAATAGTTGGGCATATTTATTCAAGCCTCATTGAGTTCAATGTGATTAAAGTACACATCACTGCATGGAGCTGCAGAAAACATTTTTGTTATTCTTATATCCCCAAAGCTAACCACAATGTTCAAACTTAATGCTCTGTTTCATGATTACATTTACATTGTTTGTTTCTCATATAACTGGCTTTTTATTTAGAAATCATATCTTTTCTATTTTTGAGTTACTTGCTGTGATACTGCTGCAGTTTTTAAGGAACATGACAGAGATAGTGCTGATTAGATGGAGTAATAAAAACAGTTTTTGTACTGGCATCCATGACTACTATATTGGAAATATGATTGGGCATGTTAAAAAAAACTTGTGGTCGGTTAGTATGAGAATAGGTTAAATTATCTTTCAAATCAAGCAAGTGCCCTGAAATTAAGAAAAATTATATTTCTCTATTGATTAAACCATTATGTACATTCTTCTTTATTGTGGAAGCATACTTTGGATTTTTTGTTGTGGGTTTGCCTTCCAGTCATTTCCTACTTATAGCAACCCTAAGGCAAATCTATCACAGAGTTTTCTTGGCAAGATTTGTTCAGAAGGGGGTTGCCTTTGCCTTCTTCTGAGGCTGAGAGAATGTGACTTGCCTAAGGTCACCCAGTGGGTTTCCCTAACTGATCAGGACTCGAACCCTAGTTTCCAGATTTGTAATCCAACCACTATACCGTGCTGGCTCTCTCTATTCTGAAATACCTCAAGAAAACTGCTAAGATAGATAATTTTGTTCCACAGATGAGACCATCCATTTCTATGGAGCTCACTCAGGAATATCTCCAGACAAATGGATGGTTTCCAACTTATGTTTACACCTGGGCCACATAATGATCTGTCTTAGCAGCTTTCTTGAAAATTATGTGAAACTCTTTAATTTAGTGATATTTCTATGTATTTTTGCGGTGACACCAAGCTTTCCTCAAAAGAGATACACTGGAAAATTAGAGATCATCGGCTTGACTCTAGGAGGTCAGCAAGTCCATATTATATTTCTAAAAGATGTCAGCCTTCTGGAGAGGAATGCATGCAAACCATACAAAACAGTGTCACAAGCAAAGAGTAGAAACAAAATGAATGGTTCCTAAACTGTTTGCAGCACAGGTAATCTGAGCAACTGAATCAAAGCACATACTACCATTCCCTTGCCTTCTACTACTTTAATCTCCCAGGGTATAAACTTTTTAGATACATACCTTCTAGAGATGTGAAAAAATGCAGTGATAGAAATGGGAAAAATTCCTTCTGAGTTTCCCAAAACTGCTTTTCTTTTTCTTTAAACAAGATATGAAGGAAACATGCACCATGTTTTAAAAGAAAACTACGGCCCTTTTCGCATGGCATTCGCCATGCGAAAGGGCCTCTGGAGCATCGCACAATTGCAAGGAGCCGTCCACATGACGTCCTCGCAATTGCACAATGCTGCCGGGGCCAGCAGGCGCTGATCGCTCACTATTTCATTTTTGGCTTCTAGCTGAAAATGGTGTGTGATCGCCCATTGCTCCAGGGCCCCGTGTGTACTTACCATGCTTGCGGAGCCTCTAGAGCCGCGGCGCTCATGCTTTCTGCCCCAGCGCAGCCTGGGAAAATCCCAGGCTGTGCTGTGGAAGGAAGAAGAGGAGCCCTCACGCTGCCTGCTCACTAGCAGGCAGCAGCTGTTGAGGCGAAGCAGCGGGGACGCGAGAGCCTCTCACAAGGTCTGCTCGCGCGATCCCCGTGCCCCAGCACCGAGAACAGGTAAGTTGCAGAAAGGGCCTGAATTTCCTAGAGGCTTCCAGGAACATAATTCTCATTTAAAACAAGGTGCACATTCCCTGCACAACTTGTTTTAATGCCCAGCACAGTAAATCATTTCTTTCACTTTGGAATATCAGCATTGTATCATCAAATTTGGTATGGTTTTGGGGTGGCGTTGCTTGTGGGTCATAGGTTGCGCACCACTGTTATAGAATATCCTGTTCCTCCTCTATGCCTTCTTGCTTTCAGATACATTTTGCCAGTCTTATCTCCACAGAAGATCAAATCAGACATTAGATGGAGATTCTTGTTGAAAATACAGTTTTGCCCCAGCTAAACAACTAAAGGAGAAAATTTGGAAGGATGAAACAGGCAAAGAGGGTAATTTAATCCTATTTTGAAAGTCTGCATTTCCTTTGCACTTCTCTTAACATCACAGCATTTCCCCCAGAAATTTCAAACATGCATCTGGAAGAAAGATGAGGAAAAGCAGCTGCAGGAAGGTTGCTGTTGTACCCACTTTGCACAGAGGACAATAACATTTCCTGTAATCTATACCAAGACAGAATACTCTGCCCAAAGAATCTGTAGAGATGGCTCTTCGAGAAGCCTTTCTTCAGACGTTTTGCAAAAATCAGTGATGAGAAGCCACAAGGAGTCTAAATCAGGGTGGGCAGCTGCAGGGGGTCCATGTGCAATGACCCTATTTTTAGTCCTTACAGAACCTCACAGACCACATCTGGTCATTTTTTAAAAATCAGATACCTGGTTTCTACTTCTTGCTATTTGGGACATTTTGAAGGTGTAAAATTCCTTTGCCTATCCCCAAACAGAAAATACATGGGAAACTGTGACTCATGGAGACCTCTGAAAGCATGACATTCTATTTTTAAACCAGATTTCTTAGACAGTGAGATCTAAGCAATCTGCGGGATTTAGGGGAACAAAAGTTGTCGCAGACTGTGCATGAGTCACAGGCCACACATTTCCCAGCCCTGTTGTAAATAAAAGATCTCTCCTTTGAGAGAATGTAGACTAGATGGACCACTGACATCTTCCAGAGTTTTGACATTAATCATCTCCAATGACAAGGGACATAGGGATAAGGATCACTTTCAGACGCATGTTGGCACATCATATCTAGAGGCTCGGCTGCAATTTATCACAGGAAAATTCTCTGTCAAATGTTTTCCAAGTCGCTCTGTGGAGGGAAAAAACTTGGAGCTATGCCGGACTTGATCAGATGCTAAGGGCTGTGTAATCCAGCTGTTCTCTCCGTGGCCAATTAAGGACCCATGGGAAGCCTTCAAAAAGGGCATGAGTGCAATATCACTCTCTTGCTTGTGTTCCTCATCAATTGGAAGTGTGAAGCATACCAGTTATCTCTGATTCTGGAGGTGTGACTTTTGATCTTCTAACACCCTATGAATTTGTCTATATCCTCTTTAAAGCTGTCCATCTCTACTTGTGCTCTGGTCAGGGTCAAGGCTATCCCATTAGCTGCCAGCCACATAAGGGCTGTTATCTGACCTGCTGTTCCTTGCTGAGTTTGTCTTTTTTTTTTTTTTTTTTGGTGGATGGTGGAGTTCAGAAAAGCTCTGGCTTCTATTGCTTTCCTTCACATTGCTCCCTAGTGTCCTAAGATCCAGGTGCAACGGGGGGGGGGGGGGAGGGTTGAAATTTTCTCTTAAGTACCAGTCTTTTAGAACCCCATTTTGCTTTAATTCTTTCAGAAAAGCTTTCACGTCCTTCGCTACCTCGATACCCAGCATCTCATTCAGCTTGAACTCCGATTGCCTGCATTTACAGTATTCCTGCTGAAGTTGAAAAGAGGAAGTGCTGTAGTAATGGCAGCCATTCTCAAGGTTTCCTGTGGCTAGAACTGTATGGAGATTTTCATGTTCTCATAGGGCTCACACCATGGGATGTACATATTCTGCACTTGGAAACCTCCAACACTTTACTAAGAATGACTAGAATTTATGCCACAGACTTCCAAGGAAATATGGGATGCTGACTTAGACCAGGGATGGGCCACAGGCAGCTTCCAAGCCTGTTTTTGTTGTCACCCAGGGACTCAAAAATTGTTTTTGAAAAAAAAAATGTTTTTGTTCTCAAATGTTCCCAAACTTCCCCTGAGGTCATGGGGGCCAATCTTGCCACGTGTTTGATCCAAGGAGGCAGTTTATGAGATGCCAACAAGATATCTGGTCACTTCTGCATTGGAAAATGAGGCCTCTCTTGGAACTAAAATGCCTCACATGTGCCCAAAAAATGGCAAAATTGCCCCATGCCCCTAGAAGACATTTAGGAAAACATTTTTTTTTTTTAATGAAGGGATGCAGCAGAGTCTGTGGCCTTCAAAATTGCCCTATGGCATAATATGACCCTGTAAGACCCAACAGATGCCCACCCCATCCGAGACCATCCCAGTAGAATAAGTTAATGCTTTTACCAAAACTTAAGTTGTGGCACAGAGCAAATAAAAACAACAACAACCTTAAGTTTAAAGATAAATGCTGATATTTTCATGTTTTCTTCACATTGCATAAGCTGTCATTTCATGAGAAGGCTGTTTGTCCAAGACATGATTTATAGACCTATATTGCATTTGTAATGAAGTTAAATCAGGCTTCCATCATGTAGCACTGCAATAAGAGAAAATGTATCATTTGTTTGTATTTTTCATATTTCCCCCTTTAGAGTCAGGGACTTGATACTGCTTCCATTTCCTGAGTGAGTTATTGCTTACATTAATCTCTCCAACAAGCCTGAAAGCACGGATTCCCCTATAGTTCCTGACAAAGCAGATATTCCCAGAAAAGGTGTAGGTTAAGACTTGTTTTGTTAGTTTCAGCTATATTTTGAGGTATTCCTGTTTTGGTTCAAGTTAACTGAAGATGATTGAAAGTGAATTATTAAGTGTGTGTGTTTACACACACACGCGCACACGCGCACGCACACACACGCACGCACACACACACACATGCACACCAGTAGTATCAACAAATAACTTTGGTACTACAGCTCTTACATAATAGCGACTCAGCTTATGCCAATCAGACTATCATCCACCTAACCCAGAAGGTTCACTATGAGTAGCAATGGCTAAACGTCTTCCACATTATCTGCTTTTTGGTCCTTTTAACTGGAGATGCTAGGGAACGTATTTGATATTATGCATCGGGAGAATATGATCTGCAAGTTAGCTAAGGGCTCTTCCTAGGTCAGGCCATATTGGGAGAAAGGTGTTGAAAGCAAAAAGGCATCAACATTTGTTTAGTGATAGAGGGGAGTCTAGATAATGCCTACTCTTTTGTTTCACCCCTCTGTATCTTTCTTAGGTCTTAGTACTCAAGCCTTTTGCTTCCTTCTTACATGCAGATATCACTTCCCCTTTCTCTTAAGAAGTTAGTTAGTCCCGTTGTTTTCCCTTGTCTGGAAGAAGCATACATGAGGCACCTATCCCAATGATGGATGCTAGCTTACATCCACACACGAGACAGCTTTTAGGAGCTCTTGTAGTGAAGTATATATAGATCAACTTCTTTTGCCTGTCTGTTTGATTCCTAAGATAGATTTCCTGAGATAATAAATGAAAATTTTTCTTTTTCTGTTTACCCTGCAAGAATGTCTAGCGTCATTTCCTCTGTTTTTATCACAGGCTCATATTACACTAGCTCTGCTGCACTCTGCTTAATATAGATACCAGCTATTCCTACAAAAGGCATGATATAAATCAAATAAGTAAATAGGAATAAAATGTCTGATCCTGTTGTTTCTAAATAAGTCATTACTGAGATGAGATGAAATGAGATGAGATGAGAGAGGAACTAAGGCACCTCTGATTTCATGTGGTGCTCTTACTACAGCAACAAGACCATACCAAATAATGGCATAATAAGCAACTGAACAACCTCAAATAAATGACAGAACCAATACATACTCCAGTCGTTCTCCCTGATCCATGTTTTCGCTTACCCGTGGTTTTGGCTACCCAGGGTCAACCGTGGTCTGAAAATATTAAATAGAAATTCCAGAAATAATTCATCAGTTTTAAATTGTGCTTTTTTCCTGAATAGCAAGATGAAATCTCATCCTTCCTACGCAGTTCTGCCTGGGATGTGAATCACCACTGTCCGGTGTATCTACACTGTATACACTACCTGCCTTGTAGGTATGTATAGGGAAAAAAACATAGTATATAGAGGATTTGGTACTATTTGTGGTTTCAGGCATCCACTTGGAGTCTTGGAAGGTATCCCCCACAAATAAGGGGGGACTACTGTATTACAGACAAGCATGGAATACGTATATGCCAATACCCCATGGAGATAACAAGTGAACAAGGACAAATAATCACAGAAATGGCAGCCTGAATAAAATGCCCACCATTCATAACATAGATTATAAACAATTTCATCCAATCATAATATGATGAAAAAGAAACACAGAAAAAATGGCTTGATAGCAAATAATACCTATGTATACACAGTTTGTGCATGATGGCAGCTGGCATAGGACCACTCCTAGGAACCAGTGGAGTTATTTCTCTGGTCTTCCTCAGTGGAATAATTTTCAGTATTCAATGTATCAGTTTCTAATGGCTATAAATATTAAAAAAATGCAATCAATACAAACAGTACCTGCAATAAGAAAGCTGAAAATCTAATATAAGGTCTAACTACAAGCTATTTAACTTACTGCATAAACTCAGCACATAATTATACCTATTCAGTATTGTATCCATTTATTAGAAGGACATTGTCTCAAATGGCAACTACAGCGGCCACTGATAATGTAAAGAAGGCACAGGAAAAGGCACAATGTGCCTGTCCCATGTAGAGCTTGGGAAATCTACTTTTTTTTAGACTGCAAGTACCATCAGCCAGATCTGGTCTCAAGGTGCGTGCTCTTATATAATACAGCAAGAAGGGGGAGAAGCCAGAGTTTTCCAGTGCTTCACTATGGTGTGCATAACATGTACGGCTCATAGTCACTGTGCTATTCCATGACCCATCTTTTGTACTCCTAACTCATGGGTTATGGACAGAGCAAAGCAGAGTGGATCCTCAGATGAGCTACATTTCTGTCTTGCCCAACTACTGAGTACCTTACATCTTGCTCGGCATGTTAAGCCTGACTAGCAGTAGGCATGTGAAGAATACTTGCAGCTTTTCCTATCGTCAGTGAGGAAAGTGTGTCTCAACACAGTGAGACATCTGGTCAAGAAGAAAATGGTCAGTTGTCAGTAATATTTATCACATTTTGTGACTCTTTGGTAAAAAAGGAAATCATTTACACACATGTAATGTTTTTGCACAAATACAACATTTTTGCTTTATATTGTTCCCTGGAAAAAAAAAAAGTTGGCCAGAATTCAGGATCAGATATATGGATGCACGAACTGGAATCATGCAGTGGTTCCTCATTCATGGTCTCTGTGTAGTCAGAATTGTGGCACTATTGCCATGATAGTAACTGCCCCCCTGCCCCCAACCTACCTTACTGGGCATGAGTAGCATGGAAGGTGATTGGGACATGATTGAATGGGTGATATTTCCCCCATCTTTCCCTACCAGCCACCCAGACTGTGATGTTCAGAAGCAGAAGCTCTGTCACACTTCCTTGTTGGGGCCTCTCTGGCTTGCAGGAGCAGTATGGAAATGTCATCCTTCTGTTCTCTGACTCCCAGCACAACAGATTCCCTTCTTCTGGTGCAGCTGTGCAAATAAGTAGATTGGGGAAGGGGGTCAGACTGGGAGATGCTACTTAGCTATGCAACTAAGGTGATTTATAACTAGGTGATGCATATGGAATTCTGACTGTTTTGTTTTGTTTTTTGCACAAATAAATTTTTTTGCAAACAATCTCTTGTCAGGAAAAAAAAGTTGAAAACGAGCCAAACTCTCACAGCTTCACCCAGCAAGCGGAAAACCTCTGAAATTCTTTGTTCTTGCATGTGAGAATGGAGCATATGAAGATTTACAGCTTGCTTCAATAAATGCTCCAGCAGAGATTAGCTGTACTGGAATGCTGTCTACCCTAGTATGATTTAGCACAGTGCCACTGCATATCCTCAAAACTTTTAAATAAATTTACAATTTCCCTAATAAAAAATTTGCCTAGTGGCTGATTACCCCTAGTCCCCTTAAATCATTTCAGTGATGGTTTCACCCAAACTGACAAAACTATGCATGGGACCTTATAGCCTTTTCTGAACATTTAGATTTTATTTTTGTGACATTTACCAACACTTTTCATAACAAAAAGCTGAATCTGGTTTGAGCATAAAATACCACTTTGCTAAGCTAAATTTCATTGCTAGATACAGTTTTATTACATGCATAACACAAAGGCTTCAGATACTTTTTAAAAATGGGCACATCTCCCCTGCTGCCAATTCTTGAAGAAAGATATACAATGCAGCACGAACAATTACACAAGCAAAAACTCTTCCAAAACCCAATTCATCACTTAGGATTGTGTGATCTCCTTGCTCAATGTGCAGCTCAATGCATGCATTATGTCACTCTTCCCCTTTGTTGCATGCAATGAGCTCTGTTGCCTATTTGGCTTCTGTCTGAAACCTTTTCCAACAACAAAACAAGCTACATATCTTTGATGATAGGATGTGTAATGTTTACTGTTCACCTAGGAGACTGGAAGAAGCTGTGTGACATCTTTCAAATTCTTCAGCCTTCATAAAATAAATTGTAAACAGCAAGAAGCACTGGTTCTACAATGTTTTTCAAAATGGAAAGACGATGATCTGGGAATTACTCTCAAAGGAACATTAGCATTATGGGTAAGCAAAGTTGCAAATGATCTGCAGTTGAAGGGAAGGAAGAGAGATCCAAGGGGACTTTGGAAAAGCTGCCTGTCAAGTGCATAGATTACTATTTCAGCTGTAATGGGAATATTTTTTATTTTACGTGCAGCTGTTAAAAATAGCCGCCATCCAAACTAGCCTTCAGCAGATTCTGGATATCATTTCTATCTGACAAAAGAGGTTGCTGTCCTAGATTGGAGGAAAAGGAATTAAGATGTCAAATGCTCCTTTTTCTGTAGACATGGCTTTAATATTCTTAGATAGATGATGCTGATGAATATCCATTATTAATGCTTTTCCCCCTTGAAGCATAGAGTGAGAGGAATTTATTTAAGGAAATTACTGAAATGAGAGCATCTCAATTAAAACCGTGAGGAAGCCACAAAAACTACAAAATATTTACCCACACAATGGTTGTCGTGGATGAGAATGGTACAAATAACACAAATACACTCAGATATCAGTACGTGGCTCAGATTCACAGATGTCTGGGCAGCAATATCTCCCCTCTGCTCTTTTTAACCCATATGCCAATTTTAAAAATAAATTTAAAACAAAAGCCAGATTTTATTTGCTTCAGAACTCCCCCACCTGCATGCCCTGGTTTGGATCCAGATCCACACATCTACTTCAGAGTAAGACAACAGGGAGTTCTTTAACTGCATTTTGCATATTTAAAGTAGTGTGTAGTTTAACCCTTAGATCTTAATAATAATAATAACAATAATACAAAAAGTAATTCAGTCATCCTTCTTCCAAGGAATCCTCCTGCATATGCAAGACAAAATGTTGCAAGGCATTTCCATCTTCCAAAGCAGCTTTTTCATTGTTACTACAAGGGGTTGTTTTTCAAATTCATATGTTCCTATTTACTTTCCAGATCTGGAAGTGTGAATTAGATGATTTTGTTTCTGAAGTGGAACCAATGAGATAGAAATCTTTATTTCCCAGTTTTAGATAGAGCAGTGTGAGCAACTTGCAGTTCTTTCAGTTCATTTGTAGTGTTTACCCTGCCATCCTCTGCTTTGCTAATCTAAACAGTGCAAAAAGTTGTTATTGATGAGACTTAACATATGGCTATCAAGATTCTTTCCACCACGTTTACAAAACAAATACACAGCAGTAAAACACTGAACAAAAGACATCTTGGTGTAATCCCAGAATCACAACAAGATGGCTTTCTTGGAAGTGTTTTATCAAGGTTCACTTGGGCATCAGTAACAACAGGAAAAGGGGGGAAATGTAAATATTGAACTGGAAGGACTGAAAATTGTGGACAATTGCCCATGTTCCAGTTCTGGCTATCATCGTAAAAGGCCGTGTAAACAAACTGGAATTCAAGAGGAATGGAATGTGTGGAAAATCAAACCCAGGTAACAATAAGAAATAAAATCATATCATCTCTTTATAGCAAGGGTACAGAATCTGTGGCTGTCCAATTATTGTTGGAGGACAGCTCTCATTAACCCCAGCCATCATGGACAATGGTGAAGTTTTGTGGGAGCAGCAATCCAAAAACATCTAGTGGGCCAAAAATTTGTCCGCCTCTGCAATATAGGACACATACAGGCAATCAGGAATGAGTGTTATGCTACCCGACAAAAAGAACAAGACAATAGCCCCTCCAATTATATATGAATAACCTGACAGGTGGTTGAAACAGATGATGAAAGAACCTTACTTTCTTTGCTTCTGGCAATGGGCCACGGCACAAGGGGGGTGGGGTTGCAGGCAAGCTTAGTGGATGCAGAGCAAACCATGAACATTCTGATATTTCACTACCATTTTCCAAGTCCTAGCATCTGTTCCCTGAAACGACCACCTCATTCTAAGGTTGCTCCATCAGACATATCCTCTTCCAACTCACGGTCACCTTTCTGTATGTGTGTGTATATGAACGTGTTTGTGGGGGAACATTAATGCTGTCCATATATTGCAGCCTAGAGGAAGATCTCATTAAGGCAAAAGATTTAGCAAAAGAATGAAAATTTTCTGTTAATTCACCAACAAACTTCTGATGCAAACAATATAGTGTGAGACTTTGTTGGCTCTAGCTTTGAAGCACATTTGGATAAAATGAAAGAGAGGGCTGACAACAATTTAACGTTATAGTTCTTGTAATAATATTAATCTTGGCACAATGTGTCATTCACAGTCTATCTGTCTGATGACAGTGAAGTCTTACACATATGTCAGACACTGATTATGGTAAATCACCCTGATAACTGCACATTACTCTCTGATAATGGTTTGGTATAGACATAATGGTTCTAATTTCCCAACAGTGCATAAAAGATTGCCAGTGGGTCACTTGCATAGCCTTCATTTTCCTCCTTCTCTTTTCCATGGAAATTTCCTTACTCTTCCTTCGTCAGCATGAAGGCACCAGATCCTGTCTGATCTTGGAAGCTAAGAATGGTCAGCCCTAGTTAGTACTTGGATGGGAGATCCCCAATGAATGCCAGGTGCTGTAGAGGCTATGTTTCAGAGGAAGGAACTGGCAAAACCACCTCTGAGTACTCCTTGCCTAAGAAAACCCTATGAAATCCATGAGGTGGCCAAAAGTCAACAAGTGACTTGAAGGCACATCTAAACACACTGTAAAATTTTTTAAAAAAAACCAACAACAGACAAGGGTTAGCTTTAGTTAGGGTTTTCAAAACAGCTTTGAGCCTTGGTTTCAAGCTGTTGTAATCATGGTTACTGTTGCTGCAAATATAACAGAAAACTTTGGTTAACCAGGTTAAGCGACAGTAAGAAAAAGTGTACAGGGAGGGAGGGAGGGAGGGAGGGAGGAAGGAAGGAAGGAAGTGAGTCTGAAAATCAGTCTCAGGGACTTTCCGCAATACACTGTTATAGTGCTATTATTCCACTTTCAACATCCTGTGGAATTCTGGGGTTTGTAGTTTACTGAGGCCTAAGAGCTCTTTGGCTGAGAATTCTAAATGCCCCTCCCTCAACTGCAAACCCCAGGATTCCATAGGATGCTGACAGTGGAATAATAGCACTATAACAGTGTACTGTGGAAATGGCCTAAAGAGTTGGAAAAGTTTGTCTTTCATGGGGCTGGACTTATCTCACAGAGGCCCTTTTCGCACGGCATTTCCCATGCAAAAGGGCCCCTTGAGTGTTACACACACGACGCACTCACATTTGCGCAATGCTCCAGGGCCTGACATGGACCCTGCACAATTTTTTTCATTTTTGGCTTGAAGCTGAAAATGCTGTGCAGTCATGCATCGGTCCGGAGCCCTGCGCGCACTTACCTTGCGTGAGGAGCCTCGGGAGCCGGGCTGGTTACACTTCCTGTCTCAGTGCAGCCTGGGAAGGTCCCAGGCTGCACTGCGAAAGGAAGAGGCGGGGCTCTCGCACGAGCAGGAAGCTCGTGTGGAGCCAAAGAAGCAGGAAAGCGACAGCCTCTCTCCAGAGGCTGCTTGCACGAGCACCGCACCCAGCACCGAAAATGGGTGAGTTGAGGAAAGGGTCAGAGAGTGAGATGGTAATCAGTAATACAGTGTGGGTAATTATGAAACCAGTAATACAGCGTGAGTCAATGTGAAACTTATTATTAGTTATTGAGCTCAAATCTAACATCTAAGATCTAAGCAGATCTTGGAAAAGTTACTTTAGGGGAGCTCCATTTCCAAGCATTCCCCTGCCAGTATGCCCATCACCACACTGACTGGGAATTGTGGGAGTTGTAGTCCAAAAAGTAACTTCTTCATGCTCTGCTTCTGAGTAAACATGTTTTTGTTGTTTTATGTCTTCAAGTTATTTCTGAGTTACAGGCAAACCTATCATGAGAGCCATTTCCGCACTAGACCATTACAGCACTATGATTCCGCTTTCAACATCCTACGGAATCCTGGGGTTTACCGTTTCGGGAGGGGCCGCCTGGCCCCTCCCGAAACTGCAAACCCCAGGATTCCGTAGGATGTTGAAAGTGGAATCATAGCGCTATAACGGTCTAGTGTGGAAATGGCCAAGGTTTTCTGGGCAAGATTTATTCAGAGAGAGTTTGCCTTTGCCTTCCTCTGAGACTGAGGACTGAGAGTGTGACTTGCCCAAGGTTACCCAATGGATTTCCATGGCTCAGCTGAGAATTGGACCTTGATTTCTAGAGTAGTAGCCTCATGTTCAAACCACTAGACCATGCTGGTTTTCTCAGTAAACATGTACAGACTGTGAAATCCAGACAAAGAAACAAAACAAACAAGCACCTTGTATGCACATCCTATCTCAACCTATGCAACCTATAGCAATTTTAAAATTATGTTATCTGGCATCTTATCCCTAAAATATTAAAGTAATCTTAGGTAATGCACCAAAAAAATTATTTCAAGCACAACAGGTTTTTTGGATTGAACTACTGTATTGTAAAACTTAGGTAGAGAAAATACCAGTGTTTTCTTTAAAAACCCATTAACAATATGGTCCACAAAAAAAGAAATGAAAAAGAGGACGCTTAGACACACTTAAAACTCAGAGGGATAAGAAACATACTGATTTCAAACTGTACCAACTGCTGTACTAAGATGATACCCTATGGGTTCTGAATGTATATAAAGGAAACATTTGTATGAAATGTAACAGCCACAATCTTAAGCCAATTTCATTTGTTTATCTAATCGTTTATTCACATATAGATCTGTAATTTAGTTCAATCTGAATCCCTGGAGTTGCTATATTTGACATGAAGGGAGAAAATGTTTTCCCTCAGCATTACATTTTCAGTTACATAATATGCAGCCCTGATCACTGGTGTCAGAAAAAATGTTCTTTCTTTGAGAGCTCAGGGATACTTGATGTTTCACCTCTTTTTTGACTGCAGCCCTTTAACAAAGCCCCAAGAACTCAGGAAAATAGCATTGTTCTCCAAGAAGGTTGGCTGGGGAATAAGTACAAGCAGTTCTAAGCACTAGTAGTGGTCAGTATGTCCTTTGAAAATCTCTGTTTTTTGGACAGCTTTGACTGGTAAAGGATGCCACTTCTACTCGTTCTTTAATTCTCACCTATATCAAGAGTATCTTCGAGTATAATTTATCAAAACAATTTCCATAATGGATTGGACTTCCACTGACCTTGAAAGTCTTTCCAAAGTCCCCTTTTAGGGCAACTTTGGAATTTTTCTAACTAGATAACATAAAAAGTAGGTCCTATTGTTGCTATTCTTGCACTTGGAGCTGGTTCACCATGGTGCTAGTCACTAGAAACAGTGAGCAGGTTTAAGGTGGTTATCCATTTTTTTAAAAAAATTAGGCATTTAATTTCTTTCAGACCTTTCTCCCAATATGGGAACCAAGTCTCTTACAGATACAAAATAAACAAAATAACTAAATAAAATAAAATAACTAAAATAAAATTACGAAAACCATATATAAGTCAAAATTTATTTTTAAAAATGAAACAATCCCATTGCAGCATTAATTTTAAACAGTTACAAACAGATTCAAAGCATTATAAAAATACAGTCCATGCCATTAAAAAATCCTTCTGCCTCAACCAGTTAAAAGCAGAAATCCTGATTAAATAAAAACGGCCTTTCGTTAATAGTACAAAAACAGCCATGGGGTGGGGTGGGGGGGCAACTGAGCCTCCCCTGTAAAGGATAGCCAGGAGCAGGCATAGAGAAAGCTCTTTCCCATGTCCTCAAGAGACGAGCCAGTGAGGGTGAAGGAACTAAGGCCGTTTCCACACTACACTGTCATAATGCTATTATTCCACTTTCAACATCCTGTGGAATCCTGGGGTTTGCAGTTTAGGGAGGGGAATTTATAATTCTCAGCCAGAGCTCTTTGGCCTCGGTAAACTACAAATCCTTGGATTCCACAGGGATATTGAAAGTGGAATAATAGCACTATAACAGTGTAGAGCAGAAATAGCCTAAGAGAAATACCTTCCCCAAAGACTGTTACGACCTTGGTAGGCTTATAACCCAAAGGACCTAGTGATGACCCAAGGTAACTTTTTGCTTCTTTTGCTTATGGTGCACACATATTCATCTCTTTGTTGTCCCAGATATTTTGCTAAATAGATTTTGTGAGAAAGTTCATATGACAAGACGTTGGAATTTTAATATTTTTACTCTTCCCATATAAATCATCTAATGTAGCACCAGTTACTACTTTTTTTTTTACTTTGTTTTAAATTGTGGTGCTCTATTATATTTCTGCCAGTACACTTGCTATACAAAAAGAATGAAAGTTGTAAATAAACAAGACATTCACAAGTGTGATGACATGCGAGGCCCATCTTGTTTTCTGCACAAAAGGGAGCATAGAGTCCTTTGGAACCGTGAGTGTGTAGTTTCATTATAGGGACAGTAATAAAACAGGCAGAACATTACAAGCTGTTCTGAATGAAGAACCAAATATGGAATAAAAACAATTGTTTCATGAATGTTAAACTGGGAGCTTTTATAAATCTGTTCTGATTACCAGGCACAATTATCTCTTGACAAGTGGTTAGATTCAGCTCTAGAGGTTATATCCAATGGTAGGCTAGTGGCAAAATTGCAAGCATTGGTGTTATTCTGCTAATGATATTATTACCCAACTGCTTCCAGATCAACAAGTCAAACTAGGGCAAACAACAGCACAACAATAAGAAGTCACAATGAGTTGTGCAATGCTTTGTGGAATGTCTTTCACAAGCAGAATTACAATATTGGATCTAACACCTGGACAAGCATAAAAGGTTCTGCCCACAGTAAATCCCTTGCAAAAGAGAGTCAGTATAGTGTAGTGGTTTGAGCACTGAACTACAACTCTGGAGACGAGGGTTCTAATCCCCTCTCAGCCATGGAAACCTATTGGGTGACCTTCTGCAAGTCACATTCTCTCAGACCCAGAGGAAGGCAAAGACAACCCCCTTCTGAACAAATCTTGCAAAGAAAACCCTATGATAGGGTCACTTTAAGGTCCCCATAAGTTGAAAACAACTTGGTGGCACACAACAACAACAGCAGATGGACTTGCACAAGATGAATTGACATCACTGGCCACAACCTGAGGTTTCTAAAACGTCCGCTACGCATACATAAGACACAGCCATTGTTATCACTCCTGTCAGTTCACAGTGATTGTTAAGGCAAAAAAAGAATATTTTACTTTTTCCCCTAAAGGCTATTTAAATGTATTCAGATTACTCCTAGGATATATTGCACATGCAAGGGAAAAAAACTATTTATTGTTTATTGGTTTGAGCTAGACTTGCCTCTCAGATAACAGAAGGACTCCATCCATTTGCAGTGGAAAGCAGAAGAGTTTCAAAAAGTTATCTTCTGGATTAAAACTTCCACAAACTTGTTATGCCAGCATGGCTGGGTGATTCTGGGAACTATTGCCCCAGAAGGTAATTTCTGGAGCCTCTGACAAGCAGGATCCAGCCAAAGGATTTCTGCCTGGGCCAAGAGGACAGAACAACAGCGTCCTGCAATTTCCTCTTCTTCTTGGAAATACCAGCGCCATGCTTTATCCTCTAATCTCCTAGAAGAGAATGGAAGGTGGCCCTAAAGACTGCAGATGGAAGGAAGAATCAGAGAAACTTGCTTCCTGTCCCCGCTTTCACCAAACACTGATGGAACTCCTCTGAGTACTAGTCTGCACATAACCCAGTGTATTTCAAGTGGTGCTTGGTGCTGTCTCCGGGCCTTTCCACAATACACTGTTATAGTGCTATTATTCCACTTTCAACATCCTATGAAATCCTAGGGTTTGCAGTTTAGAGAGGGTCATTCAGAATCCTCAGCCAGAGAGCTCTTTGGCTTCAGTAGACTACAAACGCCAGAATTCCACAGGATGTTGAAAGTGGAATAATAGCACTATAACAGTGTAGGGCGGAAAGGCCCTTTGTGTCTTCCTCGTCTACTTTATTCATCTAGGGCCTTAACCATAAAAGCCAAAACCACAATCAATGCATTAGGACTATAGAGGCCCATGGGCTTGACACTGTAGGTTTTGCTACATATTACACAAACAAGGAGTGCAACACAAGTGCATGTGCAACAGCTTGTCACTCTTTCTTTTCTTTTAAAAGAAGAAAACAGGAGGGGCAGACAGTTTTGAGTGGATTAATGGCAGGTAGCGGATAAGCCTTTCCTGGCCACTATTTCCCTGCTATGTACCACATCCAAGTTTCAGCTCCCTGTGCTCAAAATGATTGCTTAGATGCCCTTTGAGCCGTGAGAAAGGACAATATGAACTGGAAAAATAGTAGGACAAACAAAGAGTGAAAAACATGCCCTACTGCCTCCTATTCATCCAAATCACCCTTTCCCAAATCGTTTTTCTTTTTAAAGGGAGAAATAAAAGAAGAGGAACACTGAGTGTCTAGAACAGGTATTTACATTTTTAGATAATTCTCTATGCTGTTTTTGTAAACTGCTATGCTAGAAAAATATTCCAAAAAGAGACGTTCCATAAATTAGACCAGGGATGTCAAATTCAATTTCATCTTGGGCCGCATCAGCATTATGGCTGCCCTCAAAGGGCCAGTCGTATCTGTAAGACTATATAAATGTATCTACTCTTTTATCATATTAAATAATTGCCTCTGCATTTGATTATAACTAGTTTTTAAACTGTCTTCCCTCTGCATAAACTTTATTTGTCTTGGACATTTGGGGACTATTTCATCGTAGTTTATGGTCCCTGTCTCTCTGTAAAGTAACACAGAATTGGTCAGTATATCCAAAGTGTGCCTCTTTCTGCCCCCAGGCTCGCCAAGCGGGGGGAGTGCCACTGCTGCAGCAAAGGTGCAAGGGCCACATGAAATGGCCTGGTGGGCCAGATTTGGCCCGCGGGCCTTGTGTTTGACACCTGTGAATTGGACTATGGCTCCATCTAGGAAACTAGATGTAAGAGTGAGGCTGAGCTGACCTATCCTTTCATGACTGTGAAGACTAGACTCAGCTCACCAAATCTTCTTCCAGTGTTTTTGTCTACATGTATACTGCTGTAAGCAAGTCCCATGACATAAGTTGTGCTGGTTGGCACACACATATTATGTCATAATACTTCAATGCAGAATTATATAGGCTACACAGTTTCACTCACGGTTACTCATGGGTGCTTGCCACACCATTGCCTACCATAGAGATCATGGTCAGAATTAGTAGCAACGAGATCTGAAGAAAGTTACTTTTTTGGACTATGACTCTCATTCCCCAGGCAACTGACTGAGCCATTCTGGGAACTATAGGTCCAAAAGTCATTTTTCAACACTTTGGTAGCAATTATCTCCTGTTCCTTGAAACCAAGCAGCATTGGTGATACCACCAGTAATAGGACTCACAGCATTTGCTGCTGGAGGCAAAGCACAGAATGATACTTCTCACCCCACCCCCTTACTCCCATGGACAAAAGCTATCCAGACTGGTTGTTGAATCTCATTTCAATTCTGGTGGCAGAGCAACCTCCTTTACTCGACTCCAGGGCAGCACGCTAACATAGGTCATTTCCACACTACACTGTTACAATGCTGTTATTCCACTGTAAACATCCTATGGAATCCTGGGGTTTGCCATTGAGGGAGGGGCATTTAGAATTCTCAGCCAGAGAGCTCTGTGGCCTCAGTAAATTACAAATCCCAGAATTCCACGGGATGTTGAAAGTGGAATAACAGCACTATAACAGTGTAGTTCGGAAATGGCTGCAGAAGCTGCAAAGCAGTGTACCTTCCAGCTGTTCTAATTTTGCAGGAACAGTTCCAATTATTTTTCTTTTTTTTCTGCTGTTTTTAAAATGTTCCAGTTTCTCTCCTCTTCCCGCTTCTCTCTTTTGTTCTCAGGTCAGTTCAAGTGCTGCTAACTGAGTTCAAAGTGCAAAAGTAGTTTGCACTCAGTCAACTGAGCAGGAGAAAGAGGAAGGGAAGGGAAGGGAAGGGAGGGAAGGGAGGGAAGGGGTGGAATTTTGCCCTTCCCAGTGGGTTCAGGCAAAAGGAAACTGCTGCAGCTTCCCCTGGCTTGTGTGTTCTTCTTTATTAATAACTTTCCCATCTTGATGTTGCTTGTCCACCCATGCCCCATTTTTATCTGTGAAATGTTTGAAGGCATGGAGCAGGGCACAGGGAATATATAGCACTATCCAGTGCAACACATCAGCATGTGCCTCTTCACTCTAGCTAACACTCCTCAGCAGAAGTTGTTCCCTTCTTCCTTTTCTTGTCTTTAGCCCTCAACAAAGGAACAGTAAAAGTAGTTTTACTATTTCTTTTTCTCATATGAAGATATCTAGACTTACCTTCAAATGCAAGGAAACAGCATGTCTGAGAACAAACTCCAGAGTGAAACTGGTAGAGAATCCAAGGTACTGTGGGAATTGTAGTTGTTCGCTTTGGAAGGCTTTGGAAAATGAATGGTTTTTTAATGAAGGCCCTTTTCGCACCTTACCTGTCAAGATCAGAGATCTGGGTGGCGAGCCAGCCCGGAGAAGAGTGTGGGAAAGCCAGCAAAGTTCAGCCAGGAGGAGACAACCAAGCACTTACTCAAGGAAGTTCATTTACCAGAGTGCCAAGCAAACCCATAGTCAGAGTTCCAAAGCCAAGGGTCAAGAGTCCAGAGATCAATTCAAGGTAGCAGGAACCAGGTGCTGGGAGCAAGGTACAGGCAAAAGGAGGGCTTGTGAGAAATTTGCCACAAGCAAAGGGAAGCCTCCAGGCAGGCAGTTATATAGCCCCAGGCACAGGTGTGTCCAGGCACCGCTTCTTAAACTTAGCCAAGGAAGCCTCCCTTTGCACAGCCTTCTTGAGTCTCCTCCTTGATTGGTCCATGGCAGCAGGGGGAGCTCTTGAGCTGCAGGACTCATCTCCAGCCAGAGTCACAGGGACCAACAGCTGCTGCTTGTCATCTCCACCCTGAGCAACAGGGACCAGCAGCTGCTGCTCAGCAGCAGCAGCTCTGACAGGGGCTTCAGTCACATTACCTTTTCCCGGTGCTGGGCTGTTCAGCTCAGCTTGTGCATGAAGGCTTGGGAGGAACGCTGTCGTGTCCCTCCTGCTTCGGATCCGCAGCTGCTTCCTCGTCGCTCGAGCACCCCGCCTCTTCCATTCGCAGTGCAGCCTGGGACCTGCCAGACTGCACTGAGGAGAGGACGCGCGACCGGCCTGGCTCCCAAGGCTCCGCACACCAGGTAAGTGTGCGCAGGGGCCCTGGAGCGATGTGCGACCGCGCAGCATTTTCGGCTTTGAGCCGAAAATGAAAAAATGCGTGTGCGGTCCGCGTCAGGCCCTTGAGCGTTGTGCAAATGTGAGTGCATCGTATGGACCGCTCCTCACATTTATGCGACACTCAAGGGGCCCTTTCGCTTCAGAAATGCCGTGTGAAAAGGGCCGAAGAGTTCAGTTTATTTTTTTTAGCAAATATATAATGTTTGTACATTTCAGACAGTTGATTTTCATTTTTGGTGCCCTCTACAAGCATGAATAAGCAGTACAGTGAAACTGACATAATATATGATAAATCACTTCCTGAAATTTTTGCCCCCCCTCATCCTTTGCTTTGCTGATTCACTTGATTCTTCAGAGTAAGTCCCATTTGTGATCAAACTGCATAGTAATCTATGGGACACATTGTAGACCACTGGGTCTGCTTTCAAATAAAACATCTTTGGGGTTTTGGAAGACATTTTTATTTATATCCCCATTTGCCACAAACAGGCGAATGAAAACATCCTGGCTGGAATTCACTTGGGCAGTTACGAATGTACAGCTATATAGCTACACAATGATTTCCAGCCCAACCTCCCCCAGTCCCTGCTTACCAGGCAGCAGCAGGTGCAACCAATGGGGGTCTGTTCCCCTCTCTATTAGGAAGAAACTGTGTGACATCTCACCTCATCCCATGAGCAATCTTTAGCATAACAGGGAGAAACAGTGTCCCTGTCACAATTCCTTTTTGCCCCAGAGATTCCTCACACAAGGAGGAGGTGGAACTGTCAGTCAGATGCTTCCCAGTTGACAAAGGAACAGATCCTCATTGCTTGCAGTGGCTGCTGCCCAGTAAATGGGGATTGGATGACTTTCACAGTACAAAGTTATGCATTTGTAACTGACTTAGTGGATTCCAGTCCCCATTTTCAACAAGAATGGAATGGCTTCCAAATAATCACTGTCATAAGCTAGCAGTTGAAAGGCGCTTGCATGTCTATTTCTGAACAGATCCAAACATTCACAGGGAGATGCTGGCTCCTGCCTGGGGTATTGCCCTGTAATTGCTCCCTGGCTACAAGCTCAGTGGTGGTGGTGCTGTGCATTCTGAGACGCTCGTATATGAGTTGCTGCTTATTGTTAGCTGGCTCTTAGCAACCTTAATAAGGCCTCTACAGTTCTTGTCAGCAGTCCAGCACTGTATCCACCAAAGAACCAGTCTGTGTTTTCTTACACATAAAACAGCAGAGAGAAATAGCTGTTATAATTGACTCTTCTTTACCAGTCTGCAGTAATAAATAGTCTCAGAAAACTTGTGCTGCCATAATGCCACCCGTTACCATTTCATAGATGAGAAATATATGACCAAGGGATCTCTCTCTCTGTCTGTCTCTGTCTCTCTCTCTCTCCCCCTCTGTATTTGTGTGTGTGTGTGTGTGTGTGTGTGTGTGTGTGAGAGAGAAAGATCACCCCACAATTTATATCACTGTTGGGTATCTATGAATTTACAGTCTGCCCTCCACATCTGCTAGGGTTTGAGGTACAGGACTCCTGCAAAACTGAGGAAAAAAACCATGCAAATATCAATGTGTGTGTGTGTGTGTGTGTGTGTGTGCGCGTGCCTGCCTGCCTGCCTGCCTGCCTGCCTGCCTGCCTGTCTGTGGGAAGGGGGCTGAAACATGGTAGGAAGAGTACCCCTCTGGCATCCAAACCAGGTCAGGAAAAGGAGAGAGGGAAAAGGGTAAGTCAGCGTAGTGGCCCTATATTTCCCATTTCTCACCCATCTCCTTCCTTCCTTGAGAAATTGGGCTGTGACTCATCCTTAGCTGGCCAGGCAGCAGCTGATGGAGGATGAGGAGGACCAGAGCTAGGTTTTCAAAGGGCTGTGTGGCTGGATCAGAGCTGCCAAAAAAGAATGTTCCCCTGGAAAAGAACACTTGAGGTCGGGGGCGGGGGGCAGGAGTTGGAGAAACTCACAAATAATCAAACCTGTGAAAGTTAAACTCACAAATGTAGAGGGCCAACTGAAATCATTTATTTAGCACTAGCAACATGCATAGAGCTGTAAGGAGTCCAACAGGACAGGTCTCTGGTCTCAAGGAGGTTAAAGTCTAAAATTCAACATGCCAGCAACCAATAAGGAAAGGGAGATGAGTGATGTCAGATGTAAACAGGACAAAAAATCTGATTGTTTCAGTTAACATATATTTAGGCTTGATTAGAGACTTAAGTTGCTTTCGTGGCAAACCATTCAAAGTCTGCAGTTGAGCAATCTGCTGATTAATGCTTTAATGATGGAGCTATCCGTCTTACTCAAGTAAAAGCCACCCACCCACCCACTGTCCCTCTGTTATAACTAAACTAGGTGTGATTGGGATACAGTGAAAATAGGTGATTGAAACTACAGTAGGCCCTTCATATTCATGAGGGATAGGGACAGAGAACCCTCGCGAATGTAAGAAAATCACGAATAGGTGGATGCCCTCCCCCCAAGCTCACGCTGGCTGCCAGCCTGTGCCCACTGAGGCCTAGGGCATGCAGGGAATGGGCAGGCCTCTTTTGGAGCACCTGTGTGAGCGGAGGCCCCAGGGAGTGCAGGAAGACGGTGGCCGCTGGCCAGGGAATGGGAGGGGAGAACAGGGGAGGCCAGCTGGCACTTCGCGAGTAATCAAATCGGTGAAAGTGAAACCCATGAATGCGGGGGGGGGGGGAGAACTGTATTAACTGGAAAATAAGACATAGACCAAACTCTCGGATCTGAGCAAAACTTGAACAAAACATCCCTTTACATAAAATTAGAGTGCTTTTTCATGAATTAATTTTTTTTTAAAAAAAAACACCTGGCCACAGAAACCATATTTCAAATATGCTATTGCTCATGCATTTGCTCTTCACATTTTAGTTCCAAAAAAACCAAACAAACCCAACTTAAATTGTCTCCCCTGACCCTGAAAGAGTGCTTGCTGTATTCCATGGGACTTGGGGGAAGACAGAAGAGGGACTTCTTTGAAAGGAGAAAGGAAAAATGGGGGCCTTTTATTTATATCCCCTCCCCCCCCCACAGAAATCTTTCCCCAGTGTGCTATAAGGTGCTAAAGGGCTTAGTTTCAATGCTATTGGTAGCTCATTTGGGTAGGGGATGGGGTGCAAGTAAGCAAGCAAGCAAACAGGAATACTGTCATCTGTACCCCCCACCCCCACAAAACAGCTGAAAATGGAAGTCAGACATAAAAAAGAAAATTGGAAATCTTCACTCAAGGACTAATAATGCAATCATATGCATGTTTATTCAAACATATAAGCTTGAATGCCTGTATGCCAACTATTCCTAATGAATCTTATTCCTGGGAATGTTTGTATGGGATTAGAACCCAAAATGACTTCCAGCATGCTAGATACATGAAAATCCTTGTATGTTTATAAAAATTTAAGAGTACCATTAACTGACAAGATGCTTTGCATACTAATACAAGAATCTGCGGTTGCTCAGGACAGCTCTGATATTGGTGGCACAGTAGCAATTCCTAAAGTGATTTCTGTTACACTACATAGTTATAGTGTTATGATTCTACTTCAGCTGACATGGCAATATCCTACAGAATCCTAGGATTTGTAGCTTTATAGTACACAAGAGCTCTCTGGCATAAAATCCTTAATATCTCACTAAACCACAAATCTCAGGATTCAATAGGATGGAATTATGGCAGTTAAAGTGGTACCAAAGTGCTATACGTGGAAAATGTGAAGGACCCTGTATGAAAGTGTGAAAGAGACTGGGTGTCTGCTGAGTTTCACATAAGAATGCAAGTGGAGGAAGGAAGATTGGAAAGAGAGCAGGTTTTGTTAGCAAATATGGAAGCTGTCCCTGGCAGCTGGTGACTCCACTGACATCAATGGAGTGGTGAATTTAGTGACGTATCAAGAGTTGTTGAAATGGGATGGAGACAAATTAAGAATGCGTACAGAAGAGGAATTAAAAGAGTTAGGACACAAATTTAACTGATTTCCATGGAGACAATTAAAAGAGAGATTCAAGGTGGATCAGAAACTATATGAGTTTGAAAAAAATGAAAATGAATTAGATGTATTGATGAAGGGGGACCAGAAAAAGAGAATCTCTAAATTTTATAAAATATTGTTGCAAAGAGAAATGGAACCAGAGATTGTTAAAGACAATATGGTTAGATGGGCTCAAAATATTGGACACCCAATTGAGCTGGACACATGGGTGAGGGCGTGGAAAACAGATGTAAAATTCACACCAAGTTTAAATCTAAGAGAAAATTTTTATAAAATGTTACATAGATGGTACATGACACCTGTAAGGTTGAAAAAAATAACAAAAAATGGGAATGGAAAATGTTGGAAATGTGATGAAAAGGAGGGGTCCTTTTTTCATATGTGGTGGACCTGTAAGGTAGCAAGAAAGTTTTGGAAAGAAATACATGATGAAATTCAAAGAATGCATAATTTAAATTTTGAAATGAAGCCAGAATTTTATCTGTTAAATATGTTAGGGCAACAAAGAGAAATAAGATCTCATCAGAAGACATTGTTATATGTAATAACTGCTGCAAGATTGACATATGCACAATATTGGAAAGAAAGAAATTATATTAATATAAAAGAATGGAAATTAAAAGTTCTGGATATGGTAGAGATAGAAAAGTTAACTTTTTCACTTAAAAATAAGCCAATCCAGAACTTTCAAAGAGAATGGCAAGAAGTTTTGAATTGGATAAAAGAATAAGAAAAGGAAGGAATAAAGAAAGATTGTTGATAATGTGGATAATGTAAACTAACGATGTTATAGAAAAAGTGTAAGTTGTAATGTAACAATGTTAAAAGTAACAGTGTAAGATTGTTTGTTAAACAGAAACAATGTATGTATGGAATGTAAACACAGACTCAAGTGGAAAAAAGATGCTTGGAAGTGGGGAGGGTTTTTTATTTTTTATTCAAAATTATTTTATACACACACACACACACATACACACATACATATACATATAAAAATATATAATTTTGAATAAAAAATAAAAAACCCTCCCCGCTTCCAAGCATCTTTTTTGGTTGGACAGTAGCTCCACCCTCCCATGCAAATGGACACTGAATGGCCATGGAGTGTGCCAGGTAAGCTCTCTCATGCCACTACCTGACAGGCTACCTCCATTCTTTCTCTCTGGTACCAAGAACTCCCTGTTAAGTGATCCTGGGGAACTTTACACTTCAGCAACTTAAAGTAAGAGCTCTCTGCTGTGCAGATCTTTAGAAATTTACCTTTGGTCCTCCTCCATCATCACCAACCACTGCCTGGCCAACTAAGGATGGCTTGCAGCTTGATTTCTCAGAGCTCTCTGCCAGAAAGCTTTCATGCTGTAATTCGGAAATGCAGTAGGGATTTCCAAGGATTTCCCTGCCCTTTAGGATCGGACCATGGCAGTTAAAGTGATCTCTGGTTGCTGTAACTGTGTAGTGTGCACCTGAGTTAGTGCTTGCTTCCGCTTCCTCAGGTACCCAGCTGTTCTTGTTTTAAGAAAGATTTAAGTTCAGTAGAAGAAGCTGTTGATAGGATACTGCTAAATAATATATAAAACTGCTGAGCTTCAAACAGCTGTTTAAAAGGCAGCTATAAGAGCTAAGTTCAAAAGCTGACAACTCTACTCAGTGATGCCTGAGGCAACATAGGGGAGATCATTGAATAGCTTGGCAGCCATGCTGCTCCCAAGTATTTTCCTGAAGTGAGAGATAGGAGAGAGTTTCTCTCTCTCTCTCTTTCTCCCCTCCCCTCCCTCTGTGTGCGCGCGCGTATGGAGCATATCTGTGTGCAGGAGGAGACCGGAGTATGTTCTTCCTCATCCATTTTGAGCAGACTCTGAGGGCCTGTGCTGTGATTCTGGCCATGCTGGCATAAAATCAGGTGTGTGCATAGAAAAGACCACCGCCTTCTGCATTTTCTTAGTCAAATGAGAGAAGGTACACATGATAAAATGGTAGCGTAAAAACAAGGTAGGGTAGAGGGGAAGTGAGGTTAGTTTGGAGTAAGTTATTTTTAAACGACAGGTGGGGGACTTGTGAGTGTGGTTGTTCAAAAATGAGTATTCCAAGCTCTCTACCAGCCATACCATGCACCCCTGCATAACAGTCATGGCCTAGTGGGATCATCTCATTTTGTAATGTAAAATGGTAAACAAACCGTGAGCACGGTCCTGCGGCTGGTAAGTTGTCGCATAAGGTCCCTTCATTTCCTCAAATGAGTTGGGTGCTTTGCTTGGAAGTCTGGTTTCCATTACAAAAGAATGCTAACTTTCATTAGTGGCACCTAAGGTTAGGTGATCAATTCTGACAGACACCAGAGCTTCGGCTTCCCAAAACAACTTCTTCACCTTGATATATTGCAGAGCTGTCTGCATTAGGACTAAGAGAACTTCATAACCACCTGCTTTTAATCCTTTCCCCCTAGGAAAGCAGAACTTTTTGTTGTTCTTTACAGAGGCATGCAAATAGGGGCAAAGTCAACCGACCATTATGTAAGGAAGGGCAAAGGAGGATGCACGGCCCTCCTTCCTTGCCCAGTTTTGTTGAGGCAACTGTGCAACACAATTGTGCTACACTGGAGAGAGTCATTGTCACATCAAGTGCGAGAAGGCACGAGGCAGCTGAGAAGGGGAACACCATTATTGCGGGCATAAGTGGGGGAGAAAAAGTAGGTGTGCTTTTGTAGGGAGTCATGCCCCATAATGTTTTCTTTCCAAGTATCTAACAGGTGCAAATTCCATGCAATCCTCCTTGCCACTTTTTTCTGACAGTCCCTGTAAACCTTTAAGAATCAGAAATTAAACAGTTCGTGGCCTCTCCCAACACAAAGATGAAGTAATAGCGAAAGGATACTGCCTCAGAGGTGTAGCTACCATGGGGACAAAATAGGGGTGCTGCTTCCCCAAATAAGTTTTTTTAATTCAGTCTCCAAATTTGTAGCATTGCTGTGACTTAAAACTTCAGCTGAGCATTTAGAAATGCAGGTTAGGCATCCAAAGAAAAGAAGCGAGCTACATTACCAGGGAAATGTAAACACAGCAAAAACAAGGGTTCTAGGTGTGAATGATTTTCAATGTCTTACTCTCTGGAATGCTAGAAATTGGAGAATGAAGGAAAATTAGCGGTGGGGGGGAGGGCAGAATTATTTGAGGGGTCATGGGGTTGCCAGGGTTGACAGGCGAGTTGAAGGCACATGGACAGACGCAGTGCCCTCATTTTGACACACACATCTTGTAGCTGCACCCTGCGGTGTCACTGGAGCATGGCCACAGTCTGGCAAACAGAAAAGCACCTGCTTTGGTTGACATCTTTGCTCATATAAACAAATATATTTTCTTAGCATTTTGGAAGAAGAAGTAACAGTGAAGAGAATTCCTCATTTTTCTTACCGGTGTCTTAAGCACCTGTAGCACCCTAAGCACCATGGCTTTTCTCAAGAAACTTTACGTGGTCACTCTTGCACCTTTGCTTTACCTCTCAATCTCTCTCTCTACGTGTGTGCAACTGCAGCATTTTTCAGGCCATATATTCTTGAATCTCTCTCTCTCTCTCTCTCAATCTCTCTCAAATCTATTCGTCTTATCTTCAGAACCCTGGGTTCATATCTAGATTTAATTTTCCATAGATAGCCTGGCCCAAGTACTGAGTAATTTCCAGGTCTTTGCTTCCTCAAGACATTATATTTTTCTACCTTCCCTCACT
Organism: Cyclura pinguis; assembly: GCA_030412105.1. NCBI lineage: Eukaryota > Metazoa > Chordata > Lepidosauria > Squamata > Iguanidae > Cyclura > Cyclura pinguis. The sequence goes on from CM059599.1 coordinate 131,396,281, forward strand.
TCTGAAATCCGCTCGGAGTTCTCCTCATGTACTGTTGACAATGCATCTATCCAAATTCCAGCTTACAGCAGTTGCCTAGGCAACCAGCACTTTGGCACAAAAAGCCTGTAAACAGAATAAACCAAAACACCTCTTTGCAATTGGTCCTTCCTTCTTTCCACCACCACCTCTTCTTTTTATGTGTGCACAAAACTTGTAGTTCTATAAAACATAAATAGTACAAAGACGGCATGCCAGCACTGTTCATTTCCCATTAATTCTTGAAGAGATCTGGGAGAGAGGCTTTCTTCTCCTGAAGAAGTTACAGCTGCTACCCCTCACAATTACAGCCCCAGAAATTAGTCTCAGGTTAGTCTTTTTCAGTGTGACAGGTGCTCAGGTTTTTGGCAGCAGAGAATATTTCCAGTTCAGATGCTTTAATTGCTCTTACCTTCTTGGTTATGTTCCAAATTGCAAATTGTTAGCCCCTTTCATACCAGTCGTGGCTTTCTCTGAGAACACGTATTTTTTCTGCTATTTCACAAGTATAATCATGCTGTTCTCTGATAGACAAGCACAAGCACAGCAATGTATATTTTGCATATCCTTTATATATACATGACAATTCTTTTTGACCACTTGGGAGAAAAACTGTCTACCATATCTGCAATCCTATACTCATTTATCCGTGCTTAATGGCATTCAAGTGTAATGGGATTTAAGCTCGCTGAGCTTAATGGGATTTACTTTTGCATAGACATGTGTACGACTGTGCTGAAAATGACTTGATTTGTGGGGTGTAAAATGGTTTACATAGAATAGATAATATAGGTATTCATGGTATCTAACATTTTATATGTATTAAGTAGGGGAAGGGGTGAGGTGAATAAATTCATGAGGATGCCAGTACCTACAGGTTCAAATATGATGACACAGTGATGAAGGAAACAGTCTCTGCACAGACTAATGTTCCTATTTCATGGATTCATTGATGGATTTTAGATAGTCTAGGACTCAGCTAAGGGACTGAAAAGGAAGGCTGGAACTGAGAAGATGGCTCAAATAAAGGCTTCAGCTACATCCAGAATTGCTTAGCAACCCATACAATGAAACTATAATCCTGTGTTCACTTACTTAGAAAGAGGCTACGCTGAACAGATTGGCTGGGCTCCTGTGAATGGAAGGGCTCACAAGGAAGGGACTTAGAATCATAGAATCACAGAGTTGAAAGAGACCCCAGAGGCCATCGAGTCCAACCCCCTGCTATGCAGGAACATCTATCAAAGCATCCCCAACAGATGGCCATCCAGCCTCTGCTTAAAAACCTCCAAAGAAGGAGACTCCACTACACTCCAAGGCAGCATATTCCACTGCCGGACAGCTCTGACCGTCAGGAAGTTCTTCCTGAGATTCAAGTGGAATCTCCTTTCCTGCAGCTTGAATCCATTGCTCCTTGTCCTAGTCTCTGGAGTGGCAGAGAACAAGCCCGCTCCCTCCTCAACATGACATCCCTTGAAATATCCCCTCAAATATTTAAACATGGCTATCATGTCCCCTCTTAACCTTCTAGGCCTCACTTAGATCCAGTGAGGCCTTCTGTTGAAGGAACAAAGGAAGGACATGATTTTTGACAATTCGGCTCTTCTTTAGCAGTTCCCGGCATCACCTCCCATGTGGTTCTGAGGACCCCCCAGCCCTCTGATGCAACTTTTCAGGGGGCACAAGGGGATGCAGAAAGATAGAGATAGCGGTGAAAATTTCCTCCTGCTTGCAGGAAATCTGGACTTAACGCCGTGGATGTAATTCCCAGTTAACGTGCATAAAATCTGACTATATGAAAGAGAAAACCATTATTGTTTCTTTCTAATTGTCCAGAGAATTTTTTTTTTGTTTAGTGTGGCATGCATAAATCTGGTGCATTATTGTAAGCTACCATAAACATTGTGACAGATGCCGAAAGGTGTGGTATGAAACAAACGAGAAAGTAACTAAATGATTTGCTAGCAGAGTAAAAAGAACTGTGTTTTCTAGACATTACTTGGCATCTGGAACATCCTAGCCAATTCATTTCATGATGTCTCTGGAACAAAATGTGAAATGGCTTCCTGAGCCCTCTGGCTCATACACAGTGGCCTTTGGTGATGAAAAAGATTATGGCTGCCACTGATTTTACTGGAACAGCTTCTGTGGCAAGTTTCTGAACATTCAGTTCCATCAGGGTGATGTATGTAGTCTCCAGGACATTGGATTTCCTCCCTTTTGAATTTGTACTGTCTGAGGCATACTTCCTGACTGAAATTGCAAGCCTTGGTAAAATTATCTGAACTACAACCCCTAGAATCCCATAGCCAGTATCTTTGCCTGCAGGATTCTGGGAGCTGTAGTCCAAAAATGTAAAATTTCGAAGCACTGAACCAACAGAGTCTTGTGGCATATTAAATATAAGAATGTGAAAAGAATTATGCTGGATCTGACCTTTATAATCCAACACTCTGTTCCCACAGTGAAAAATCAGCTGCCTAACTGGCGTTTTGCTCCTAATACTAGTCATCATTTTTAGCTTTATTTTCCATGAATGTATGTTATGTGCATTCAAGCTACCTGTTGACTTACAGCGACCCCATGGTTTTCACAGGCAAGGAATACTCAGAGGTGGTTTTGCAGTTCCTTTTTCTGAAATACAATATAGCCTACAGCACCTGGTATTTGTTGGCAGTCTCCCATCCAAGTATTAACTAGAGCTGACCCTACTCAGCTTCCAATCAGACTGGATCTGGTACCTTTAGGGTATTCAGGCTGAATGTCTAATCCTTTTTTAATCAGAAATAAGTCCCATTGAGCTCAGCGGGGCTCACTCTCTTGCAAGTTTACTGAAGATTGCAACCTACATTAATCAGCCACAGATTCTACTTTGTTCAAATCACTGCCAAATAAGGAGAAAACCAATAATATAATTAAAAGCTTCAGTCCCAGGATTCAGGGGATCTCCTTTGAAGGCGAGTAATCTTGCTGCATCTCTCAGTCAAGTCAGGTATTATGAGATCATTTGTTCACTGACTGCAAAGTTTCAGCAAAATTTGTTATTATCTGCTGTCAAGTTGGCTTCAGCTTATGATGACCCCCATGAATGAGAAACTTCTAAGAGTCCTGGTCTTGCTCAGGTCTTACAAACTCAGGGCCACAGCTTCGAAAGCTGACTACCCACTGCAAAGCAGTTTATCCTCTTCTCCTGCTGTCCTCTACTTTATCAAGCCTTATCATCTTTTCTACCAAGTTATATCATCTCATGACTTGCTCTGAAAAGAGAATGGCCCATGGTGACCTTGGACTCCGTAAAAATGTACTTTCCTGAATCTTATTGGTTACTAAAGTAGACCCATGCTGAAATGGTGAATTGATACATGGGCCATTTCTGCACTACACTGTTATAGTGCTATTATTCCACTTTCAACATCCTATGGGATCCTGGGGTTTGCAGTTTAGGGAGGGGCCTTTAGAATTCTCAGCCAGAGAGCTCTGTGGCCTCGGTAAACTACAAACCCCAGAATTCTATGGGATGACGAAAGTGGAATAATAGCACTATAACAGTGTAGGGCAGAAATGGCCATAGTGTATGGTCATGATGGCAAAAGTTATGAATTGCTAGGAGTTAACAAGCTAGGGGAGGCTGCAGCAATTTGCTTTTGCCTGTGTCTACTGGGAAGGGCAAGATTCCATCTTCTTCACCTCTCCTAGAGTAACCTGCAGAATTAATTGAGTGGAAACTACTTCTGCACTTTGAACTCAGTCTCCATCAATAAAAGGAAACTGGGGACGAAAGAGGATAGTGGAGGGAGAAACTGGGACAATTTAAAAGCAGCTGAAGAAGTGGGACTGTCCCTGCGGAATTGGATTGGTTGGAGGGTATGTATCAGCAGCTATTGGTTGTTAAGAGAAAAATTCATACTGATATAGCTGCAAGATCCACGCAGAAATGGGCTGTGGAGTTTTTAGCTGCCAATAACATTGAGAACAGGATGCAACTTGTTCATTTCCTTGAAAACAAATAAAAAATAAAAGTGCTTCAAGTCTCTTCCTTTACTTGAAGTGCAAACAAAAATAAAACAGCTTCATGCACCTGCACTAAGCACCTGTTCCCATGTTGTTGTTGCTGCTGCTGCTGCTGTTGTTTTCAGTGTGACTGTAATGGGCAGGGTGTTCATCCCTTCCTACATCTTTAAAAATGAGACTCTTTTGCCACCTAGTGGTAATATTTGGGAAACACCACTTTCAATTGTGTTACAGCATCATTCTCCAAATGGATGCTCTCCAGATGTGTGTGTGTGTGTGTGTATGTGCCTTCGAGTCACCTGTTGACTTATGGTGACTCCATGAATTTTTCATGGGGTTTTCTTAGGCAAGAAATACTCGTGTGGTTTTGCCAGCTCCTTCCTGTGAAATACGGCCTCCAGGACCTGCTATTCATTGGTGGGCTCCCATCAAAGTATTAACCAGCGCTAACCCTGCTTAGCATCCAAGATCGGACAGGATCTGGTAACTTTAGGAGAGTTACTGAACTTCAATTCCCATAAATTCTAATTTGCAGAATTCATTTCCAAGGCTATGTACCTGGGAAGAGAGATACCACTAGTCTTTTTTCTTTTCTGCCCCTCATCCCCACCCCTCATTGTCATAAGGGAGAAGGATTTTGCAAATGGGGCCTTTGTGAAGAGTAGGTTTTTGCACAGCATGCTCATCACAGGAGATCTTGGGGCCATTCACATTACACAGTTAGAGCACTGTGATTACTTTTAATTACCATGGAAACATCTTATGGGCTCCTAGGATTTGCAGTTTAGAGGTGGGCATTTAGAGTTCTCAGGCAGCGAGCTCCTGTAGTGCCTCTGACCAAATTACAAGCCCCAGGATTCCATAGAATGCAGCCCCCTGTTGACAAATTGAATGAGGACTGGAAAATAATTAAAAATATATGGAAAGAGAAATGGGGAGAAGTGTATCAAATAGATAATTAACTTTTTCGCAGAGACCTTAGGCTTTTCTTTACGATCATGTTAATCCTTTCTCCTTTAATTGTTAATTTAGAGGAATCATAAGTCGTGATAATCCTTAATGGGACTGATCTATTGTTCTGCTCACAATAGAAATCCAATACATGATTCCGAATAGTATTGCCTTCAAGATATTAAGTTACAGTTTAGATAGATATATAGATATCTAAACTAGATAGATACAGATATCTATCTATCTAAACTGTATCATTTAAATAATTTATAGTTGTGCAGCTATTTCTTGTTTTCTCCCTCTCATAAAATCATAATCTCATATTTGTTGATTTTTCTATAGAACGGTTAATCAGTATGTATATCAGTGTTAACATATAGTTAAAGCCAATGTGTATTATTGTGGTAATATAAGTGTACCTTCATTAAATAAATTAAAAAAAAACATGGGGGAAAAAAAGAATGCAGCCCTGGAAAGTAAAGTGGAATAATGGCACCATAATTGTGTCATGGGTTTGGGGCCTTTTGTAGACATGAGGACCATAATTGGCGTATATCTAGTAATTCCTCCAATTTGTTCAGGGTACATGGGTTTACGCCCCCCGCCCCCAATATCCTGATAACAAACCAGTGAGGTAGGTTAGGCTGAGAGAGAAAGATTAGTCTAAGATCATCCAGTGAATTTCATGAGTCAATGAGTACTTGACTCTGGAGCTCTGTTATACTATAGACAGAGAGCTTGGTGGGACGAAAAACATGATTTTATCTGGTGTAGCGTCCTGTTTCCGATGTTTGCCAATCAGAAGCTTCTGAGAAGCTTGCAATCTAATATATAAAAGTCAATGTTTGTCTATATGTCTGTGTCAGGTGAAGACCTCGTATGATTGGCTGTGTCAAGTGAAGACCTCATATCATTGGCTGCCTAAGAAGATTCGATGGAATCCTGGGGTTTGCAGTTTAGGGAGGGGCCTTCATTCTCAGCCAGAGAGCTCTTGGGCCTCAGCCAAATGTGCTTGTGTTGAATGGGCCGATTGCTATGGAGATGAGGCCTAGCAGCAAGGAGGAAGACAGTGTATTCGCTCAGGAACCCAACCTCTGTATGTTAAAATTTCTAAATACAGTTTGGATTGGGGAATATGGGGAAAAGCTACAGGTACTGGACAAGACAGTTTGGGGAATTAGAGACACAGGATCTCAAATCTTTCTAACAAGTATCACCTATGAGAAAATAAAACCCCAGGGAACGCCAGGTGTATATGCTAGTAGGACATGAAAACAACAAGCCTCTTCTGCTGTTTGCCCCACCTATAACCGAAGTTAAGTAGAGCCATTTTGTTCCTGTCTCATCAGGGTTTGTCTGGACTGATCATATGTGACCCTGCTCCTCTATCATCTGTGCTAAAGTCTAGGTTATGAGAATCTGTAATCCGGTCTTTAGTCAGGATTTCTCCGCCACCGCCTAATATTTATGCTGAAGCTACCTTCTTGATCTTCAGATAAAGAGAGACACTCTTCCACATGGCACTTACAACCTACCCCATCCTTACTGATTGGGCTGCAGCTGCTGCAAATGATAGGCATCTGTTTTCCTGTGAACTGGGAAGTAGCTGACCCTCCTATGAATGATCCCTGGCGCGGCAGTCAGAAACAGGGTCTCTGTCGCTGTGCCCCTTTGCTTGTGAGATGGGGGTGGAAATGTCAATCAGCTGCTTCCTGATTAACAAGGAAGCAGACCCTGTTGCTTGCAGTGGTTGCTGCATGGTAAGGGACAAATGAGGGACTTTCACAGTTGTTATGCATTCCCTAACCTAGTGAATATGTAGGAATCATGAATGCAAACCAATATGAATGTGTAACTGTAGGTCGTGCATTCATAACTGTCATATTTAATTCAGGATGGTGTCATTTTCAATGTGTGGTCTTCCAGTGCTTTCCCATCTTTATTCTTATCAGGGAAAAAAAATCTACTGAAGAAGAAGAAATGGAACAGCTGCATAAGGTCTTTCACTTAGTAGAAACAAGAACTCTCCATGCGGAAGCAATGTTACTACCAGAAGTTGCCATCTAGGGTTATGTGCGGACTTTCTCTGCCCTGACAAAAGCTATGAGCCTTTAATAGCTTCATGACTTGTGTTCAACTAGTTCAGCATGATGTTCTGCAGTCTATATAAATGTTATTGTGTATATATTATGTGAATTACAATAAGTCATGTTTTATGGTGTTGTATAAATGTGAATGTAAGTATATTAGTTTCTGGTAAGTGGTCTGTTGGGTAAAGAAGAGAGTGTGGTCAGAATGTGGGAGGTGATTGGCTAAGAGTTTGAAAGGGAGCATTTGAAAATCTGAAGTATGACAAGCGGTGACAGTCTGCTGGAATCAGTTAGCAGCTGGAGTTAGAGACCAGAGAGAATGGAAATCTCTTTGTGGTTGTTTTTGGGTGTCGAAGACAAAATGGAGCATACCTTCTCGCTACAGCACTTTGATACTACTTTAGCCGCAATGAGGTCATCCTATCGAATCCTGGCATTTGTAGTTTTGTGAGGTACTTACAATTCTCTGCCAGAGAACTCTGATGCTGTAGCTGTGGAGAATGTACTACAGAATTCTAAGTGCTCCACCAAGCTACAAATCTCCGGATTCCATAGGATGAAGACATACCAATTAAAGTGGTATTAAACTGCTAAAACTGTGCAGTGTGGATATACCCAGAGTTAGCATTATTTATTGTTTTGAGAGTATATCAAGAATAGCCTCAGGTGAATAGGCAGTTAGGTTAGAATAATAGCAATGTATAAGAAGTTGCTTTAACTGAAACCATAGGTCTCTGTATAGTGAGAAATGCTGAAATTAATCAGGTTAGTCTTTCTCGCAGATACACAGCTCTCAACTGGCTATGTCAGTGGTGGAATAGGCCTTCATATACAATTGTTTCTGTGGTAGCAGCAATACACTGGAAATGACCAATTCTACGGTAGGAACCTAGTATATAGATTTAAGCTTCTAAGTGAGGGAAGACATTAGAGACGAGCTGAGACAGTTCTGAGGCTACAGGTGGAAAACCACATAGCTGAGAGGAAAAAGGGGTCCCTGAGATATAGTAGTATCTGGCTAGGGCATGTTAAAAGCTTAATTTAAAAAAAAAATCTCTCCCTTCCTCCACTCTCCTTCTCATGGGTGGAGGCACACTTCTACCTCTGTGGATGGGAATGAATGTATGTATAGCTGATGTGAAGTGGGGTGGTGTGACTGCCTCTATTCATCCACCTTATTCAGCATATTTGACAAAGTATGGGAAACTGCACTTCTTGGATTTCCACCTATATGCCCTTTAGGAGGTATGATTATCCCATCTGTACCTCTAACCTAGGTTTTCCCTTTCCTGCAATATTTCCTAGGCCTGACTTAAGAGAAGTATTAAGTTAACATTAAATGTTAACATCTAGTTCAGCGGAGGATTTCCCTGAGTGTGTTGCTATACTTAGTAATAAGGGATTCAGCATGCATAAAAATGGTTTTTTGAGATAGATGCTAGTACTTTTAACACTCTTTGTTACATGGAGTCATAACTTCCCTTCTCTTCCCTTCCCTTCCCTTCTCTTCTCTTCTCTTTTCTTTTCTTTCTGAGGTGAAACAGTATAACATCTGCCTGCTAACATATAACATTTTTCTGGGAAGCACAGTGCAGATAGTACTGCCTAGAAGTGATTTACCTAAAGTAGGCAATGAAGAGGACAGTTATGTTAATGTTGCCAGCATTCAGTATGTTTCCAAAAATCAGTCAAAGTCTTTGACTCTTTACAGGCATGTAGGCCAAACCTAGAGAGGGACTTTGGGGGCAGGGATTTAATCCCTCCCTGCCTCCCCCCACTGCTTTTCTCTGCTCTCTTTTAAAGTCTGATACTTAAAAAAAATGAAGTAAAGTGCTTGAAAAAGGCTTATAAGATTACAATATATTGCATTACATAGTTCAGTTAGCTCTATCTTGCATATATGCAGACCTATCAAATGCACGTGGAGCTATTCTCACCATTATGCTAGTCAACTTTGCAAGACCCAGGGCTCACTTTTAAGCCCAACATGCAAAATGGAGCCCACTGTATATTATTTTGCATATATATTTATCTCCTTTCCTCTCTAGGATTATCTGATACAAAAGAGGGCAGCAAGGCACCTGTATCTTTGAAGGTTGTGTAGCAGAGGAATTTTTTGCAGATGCTGTTTGTCAGGAGAATGTGAAGCAATTTTCTTTTGAAATTACTTGTGCTATACATCTTAACCTTAGGATATAAAAAAGGTGACTTATGCCAAGTCAGATTGTATCTTGGTGTGGTCTGAATTGATCTACAATCCCTCTCCGGTGTTTCAGACAGGAGTCTTCTTTTCACATTCTTACCTAAAGATGCCAGAACCTTCTGCCCATAAAGCCTGTTTTCTACCACTGAGGCATGTCTTTTTCCTTGCAGAGGTATGGGAGTCCTCCTTTTCCTTGGCATTTTGGATGTCTTTCCCTCTTCTTCCATTCAGTACAAAAACCAGACAGCAGGAAGGGGGGAAAAAAGAAAATCATGACAGCTCCCTCCCTCCCAATACTAGTGAAGGCAGGGAAACAGTGTAGAAAAGCTGGCAATAAGCCCAGTGGCATAAAAAAAAAACTGGGTGATACTCCACGCCCCTCAACCTCCACCGGTGAGTCAATAGCCCTGCTGGGAGGAGATGGTTGCATACACACTGAGATGTGGAAGGTGAGGGAAAGCGGGTGACTTTGCTTGCTTCATGGAACTTAATGCTATCTTGTCCGGCTTTGAGATCTGCTAAAGTTGTAGCAGCCCCATCCCAGATCCAATCTGGCAATGCTGCTAAAAAGTAAATACACTCATGCAGCAAGTGTTAAACTTGGCACCTCTCATTTTGGAAAGAGAGCATGTGAGCACTGAGATCAAAGAAATTCTGCAGACAAATACAGATTCTGTAAAAGAGAAAGAGAGAGAGAGAGAGAGAGAAGAAACAACTACTTGATCCACTGCGGGAGTAACAGCAGCAGCTGTGAGTAATAAGTGATGGGAACTGTTTCAGAGACAAATGAACCAGAAGACACACAAAGGGCAAAGAGTTGAGGATGAGTGAAGGGGCCAGAGAGGATTGTCAAAATCCTGCCAGAGGATGTGCAGCAAATGTTGCAAATCTAGACATCCTATCAAATCCTATCATGAGAGGCAGACTGCTATTAAAGGAACATGGAATGATGCTTCCTTGATCGAAAAGTAAATCCCAGCAAACTGTGAGGATGACACACACCACCTAAGGCATTATGAATGATGTGACAATGATGAAGCAAGGGGTCCACCCTCACACAGACAGTAGTGGAGACAATTACGAGTTGAAAAGTATATCTCAGGAGGTCTCCAGAGCTCTGTTTTGTGTGCAAAAGGTACTAGGTTCAATCCTTGTCATTTCTAAATAGAAGAATCAGGTAATGAAGCAAAGTAGCCTTCTGCTGAAACTCTGGAGAGTTGCTGCCAGATGAATAGTCCTAGTGGCCTAGATGGACCAATTATTTGAGCTGGTATAAAGAGCTGGAGAGCTAGCATGATGTAATGGTTTGAGCATTGGGCTATGACCCTGGAGACCAGAGTTGGATTCCCTGATTGGCCTTGGAAACCCACTGGGTGACACACTCTCAGCCCCAGAAAACTCTCAGCCCCAGAAAACCCTGTGGTTGGTTTACCTTAGGGTTGCCATAAGTTGGAAATGACTTGAAGGCGCACAGCAACAATGAAGAGTTACCCATGTTCCTAACAATAGGAGTAGTTAGCATCAGTATGACTCCTGAAGCTGAAAGGAACCCACCAGATTTGTCCAGCTGGAAAACAACTGGCCAAAAATAGCACAAACACCCTCCACCTCACAACCATGTCAAAATAGCAAGGCAGGGCTTTCCCAATGATATGTCACGGTATGTATGAAGAATTTAGGTATGTCACTTCCCCGGGCTGAGAAAGACCATCCCCCAACTGAGACTCTCCTGCTGCCGCAGCAGCAGGCCAGAATCAAGTAGGAAGGCTTCCTTTCCCGCTGCTGCCATCCTCGCTGGGGTCTTTCCTTGGCAAGGTGTCTTTCCTTGGCAAGGGCGATGGCAGTGAGCCAGGTTCAGGAAGAGAGGCTGCCTTTCCCGCTCCCCTCACTGGGGTCCTTCCTTGGTGAGGGCGACAGCAGCAGGCCAGGATCAGGTTGGGGGGCTGCCTTTCGCAAACTGAATTACTGTGTCGCAAAATGATGCATGTCCAAAAAGTATGTCACCAACATGAAAAGTTTGGAAAGCTCTGTAGCAAGGGGCACCCAACGCTCCAGACACACTTATAACTGGGTGCAATGTGATGTCACTTCTGGTTGTCAAAATGGTGGTAATAATGGTGCAACTGCCTCTCAGGAGTGTCCAAAATTGGAAAGTTCATTCATCCATACAGTGTTAAAGTAATTCCTCAACAGTATATTACAAAGGTCAGCTTTCTACAGTGTGACAAATTATTTTGTTTCAATCCAAGTGACAGAACTGATAGATTGCAGAACTCACAGAATGTATAGAAACTGACCCATTTCTCTTTTGGAGAATGGAGAAGGGCATTGCTGGCAGTTGTTGTTACATTCCTTCAAGCTGATTCTGACTTATGGCAACCCTATCCTAGGGCTTTATTTAAAGAAGACTTCTTGTTACTTCTTTGAGTGCTGAAAGAATGTGACGTGCCCAGGGTTATCCAGTGTATTTCTATGGCTGAGAGCAGAATTCAAACCCTGTTGTCCAAGAGTCCTAATCCCCCACCGAAATCCCTACACCACACTAGTTCTCACAGTGTACTCTCTACACAAAGGTATAAATTGACTCAAATCTGATATGAGCACTAGCAATATTCAGAAATTGCCCTGAGAATATTTCAACTTTCCTACTCCTGTGGAAGGTTTCTATTGAAATATGTTGGGAGGATTAGTAAAAGTCAAAGCAACAACAAACCTCCCAAACCCCCAACGAGCCCTTGTACCCCTGAGGAAAGATTCTAAAGAAATATGCTGGGAAGATCATTGTTTTATTAAACTGCCTGTACATTCTCCTGTATCATTTCAAGCTTGCCCCTATTTTATCTCTGCTGAGAGACCTAAGATATCAGGGTGCTCTGAGAAGATGCTGTCTCCCTATTGATTCCCTTGGAGCTTACTTCCATTCATGGCTGTATCTGTGTAATGGCCTCTTGAAATCTACAGGATGACCATGTCTGGAATATTGTGCTTTGTTCTGATCACTGCAGTAGCCACCATTCATACACACTAGTATCATTCGGAAATAATGCCATGCTCTCCTTTCTTTCTTCTTTTAGTTCAGTCATCAGTTCCCATGCTCAAGCACAGTATTACCAAGGAGGCTGCAAATGAAGGTAAGAATACTGCAACATTTTTTAAGGGAAAAAAAAGTGCTGTCTTTTAACTGATTTCTCGTGAAATTCGTCAGGTCTTGCAAAATCCTTAAATGTGGAATGGAGTTTTGACACTTTTTGCCTTTATTGAAATTGATGTAACTTCATAAAATTCAACAGTCAACAAACATGTTGTATGCCTTCAAGTTGTTTCCAACTTACGGATCATGCACAGTGGGGAACTGTGCAAGATGTCCCGTTGCACAATGAAGCCTTCTGTTAAACATGTTCCAGTGCGCATCGGAACATCTCGTGCATCAGAACATCTTGCACAATGGCCCCTCCAGTGGTGCCATTTGCAATGGTCCCAGAGATGCAGAGAGGCAGTGTGGTGTGGTGGTTTAAACTCTGGATTGTGATTCTGGAGACCAGGGTTCAAATCCCTGCTTGGCCTTGAAAACCCACAGGGTGACGTTGGGCAAGTCACACTTTCTCAGCCTCAGAGGAAGGTATAAACAAATGACCTCTGAACAAATCTTGCCAAGAAGGCACTGTGATAGGGTTGGCATAAGTGAGAAATGACTAGCAGGACACAATAGTAACAAATCCATCCAGAGATGTCAGTACATGTTGGCTCCCCTCCTGAGAACATGGAAAAAAAAAATTATTATTATTATTATTAGGTGGATTGGTGGGTGGGGAGGATTGGGTTTGTTTTTTAATGTTTTTAATGTATTAATATATTTAATGTTGTTCGCCGCCTCGATCCATGTGGAGAGGCGGGATAAAAATAAATTATGATGATGATGATGATGATGATGATGATGATGATGAGCTGTGTGCAACATCACAATTCACCATGATGATGATGATGGTCATCATCATCTTTATTTTTATCTCGCTTTTCTCCCCAAGGGGATTCAAAGTGGTTTTATATGATTGTAAGTCAGTTTATGATGAGATGAATATCTAATCGAATGATAGCCTTTTTTTAAAAGGATGTAAATATGAAGGTATATTTAATACGACATGTCATTTGGCACTGAGCTGAGGAAGAAAAAATCAGTAATATTTTGCAGGTTGAAAATCCTTGCAGTTAAAATTTTCAGAAAATATTAGTTTAGTTCCCAAGAACAGTATGCAGTAAATATTACAAGGTCCTCATGGGTTATCAGACAGAAAAACTGGATCATGGAAACAGGAAGCAGTACAATCTTGCACATCTTTTCCCCTTACATTGATACCAAACAGTTATTTCCATTGGTAAGTCAGTTGCATTAGTAACATCTCACTCATTTGGACAAGAGTTGGATTAAGTTCTTTGAAAGAAAAGACGGGGAGATATATCTTAAAAATACATAAATGATGCCCAGAAGGCATGAAAGGCCAGGTTGCTGGTGGCTGTTCTAGCAAAGCAGACAAGACAAATAAGTCTTCTGAGCAATTTAGTTTCATTCTCCTTGCAGGATTCTTCTACTCACTGATTTGATACAAATTGCATTCACTCCACAGGGGGATGGGGACTGTTGTAGTTTTATGTGCCTCAGTCCTACTAATGCCCAGTTCTGGGGACTTAAATGCAATGGCACTGAAACTAATCATGTATTTCTCTTTCCCACTTTCTTACCACCAACTCTTTGACACGCCTTAACTTACCTTGCCTAATCCTGCCTTTGTCTAATAGGTTTGCCTTCCTTCAGCCTCCAACTAACAATTTTTACCTCACTAGAAGAAAAACTGCATATCTGATGTCTTGCAGTGGCAGAGCAATCACAGCAAGGACTCTCTAACCATTGTGAAGCTTACCTCCAAAGGGCTCTGGAAAAAGCAACAGAAAATAGGAGTGGTTGAAGAAAGACAGACAGACAGACAGGGCAGAGTCAGAACAGAGGAGAGATAGAACCCAAGTCTGCAATATGTGGAGGGCTTCCCTTTTATGTAGTGCATTTGTAGAAAGTCTTCTAGTGATTGCACAGAGCCTGCTAGGCTTTCATATGTGTCTCCTTACTCTTCAGCTATACTGTTCCTTGGAGTGGAGCACATGGGGAGGGGGGAGTGGGGTAGATGAGAACCACGGTGGAGACAAGGCTGGATCAAGAGATGAAAGAGAAGCAAATGGTGCCTCCCATTCAATGACATCAAGATGCACAGAAGCAAAAGCTAACCCAATTATTTGGTACCTAAGTCCCAGAAGAACCTCTCTCCATTCCTGACAATAAAAATGTAACAATAACAAATCAAATAACGAAAGCTTTGCTCTCCTTTCATGAATCAAAACCTCTTGTCTGAGGTGGTCACATCAAGTTGCCTCATGGTAAGGCCACCCCCTGTGGATGTGGCTTGTGTAGGCCACAGAAATACAACCATGTTGTATCCTGCATCGGGAAGTGTGTATGCATCACATAACTACATCTCTATAGCAATGTCTGCCTACCAACCCACTTTGGAAGCAGCTCAGCCACCTAAACCACCCATTTCCATGTTGCTGAGAGCAGGGAGCATCTCGGCATCCAGGCTTTTTCCTATCAGATGATCTTTCCTATCAGGAAAGGTTATCATCTGGGACTTCCCAAGGACACCTGGAAGTCCCTGTAGATATCTGCAGCAGCATGCCCAGCTACAGTAAAATAGCGTCCTACAGTACAGTACAATAAAATGCCTCCTCTAGGTCCCCCTGCTTTCTGGTGTAATGGGAATTGTGGCATGGGTCGAGGCTGCACTGCTAACAAGGTGGGCTTTGTGGTGGATTTTGATCACTGTGTTGTTGGAACAAAAGTCTTATCTCCATCATGACCAGAAAAAAAAAAAAGTGAGCAGCAAGGAGGAATAGTTGAGGTTCAACTCTACATGGGCAACTTTCACATATTATTGAACACAAAACAATGACTACACTGAACATGAAAAGGAAATTTTATTAAACATGTCTACATAACATGAGTTGGAAGTTTCATTTAAAAGCACAGGGAAATGTTAAGACAAGTGGTCAAAATAGAAAGGTACTACCGAATTATCATTAGTTTATTTATTTGGCCACTAAAAGACAGAGGAGAATCTAGTAGTGCACCAATGCTTCAGTTCTTCCTGCTCAGCAGGTCGAGCAGTAATCAATCTGTGCCCCATGGAAACATGGGCAGAATAGTTCTGGCAATATTAAATAATAATAACAATAATAAATAGTTCACTTGGTGCAGGCAGTTATGTCTATGAAGGAAAACTTAATTGTGTCCACAGTTTCTACATGTGTTACAGCCCCACAGTAGGAATCTACACCAAAATATTTAGTAGAAGGAATTTGGTCCGTACTACATCACGTTTTCCAGACGGTAAAAAATAAAGTCCATCTATAGACATTTAGCACCAGACTAAGTGACAGCCTGGCTAAAACCTGCAAAATGTCTATAAGAAAAAATGGATGGCTTAGATTTCTTGGTTACTTCATTAGAGTAATTACGAGCAAACTGTACAAGTACATGCAACATACAACCTGGCCTATGTGGAACTAACATACATTATTAAATAATCTCTTTTGTTTGTTTCTTTTTTTCCTCTTTTTTTTTCCTTTTCCTGTTTTCTTTTTTCTTTTTCTTTTTTTACAAAAATGTGCATGCAGCTTTGAACAGTTCCAAGTCATGCTGCTCTATTTTGTGAGATCACCATAAAAGGAAGGAGAACTTTCCAATGCACCTGCACATTCTGCAGTTTGTTTTAGCACATTTACAGAAAAACACAAGGGATTTCAAGGCCAAGAAAAAACCAAGATGAACAAAATGCAAGTTTTTTTTGTTTTGTTACTTGTACTCCCCCCAACCGTAAAAGTAAAATTACTTTTGTTAAAAATCAAGCTTTGTGCTTGCATCAGTCTCAAATAAACATAAACTGAAATTTGATAAAAACATTAGTAAGTGCAGATTATTTCAACTGGAATTTCCAGTGAAAAACTGAATAACTCATACCATGCTCTAACCAGGGCAGACAAGTGTGTCAAAAGTGACACATGGATCATCAGGGAAGCCTGGGTACAGCTGAAAGGGTTGGATAGTTAACTCCATTTCTGGTCCACATTTGGAAAGTCGATTGTACATTTACACGCATGAACATTAAGACTTTTATCATGGGCCTGACGTGTTTTACAAACATAATTGCCAATATTGAAACAAAAAAGATGCTTTTTAAAATCAAGTCTTCAGCAGCAGTTGCAGATTTCCTTCATGCAAAATCATAATTAAAACATAAAAAAACCCATAATGCATAATGCAAACATAATTCACTTTTCACAATGAAAAATTATGATATGCTCTAATACATAGTTAAACTAAACTATAAATTGGTCATTTATTCTGGTGCTCCACCTGTGTTAAGACTACAAGCAACCAGAATGGAGAGATCATGTGGCTATTATTGGCATCATATGATAATTCTGTCAGGTGAACACTTCGGGGAGATGCTTACAGAGATGTACTTCAGCCCTTTTTGGTTTGTTTTAGAAAAAGAAAGGAAGGGTCTCTGTTAGCATCATGACAATTTTTACAAAACAGGCAGGATAACACAGCAAAAGCAAGTTAACACGTACAAACACCAGGAAGTTAACACTGTTTGTGGGCTCTGTGATGAAAAGAAAAAAAAAGAGAGAGAGTGGGAGAATTGTTGAAAGAACGCGTGGTTCCAGTTTAATTTTGAAAGCTCCCTCCTCATAATGATTATCAGAAGAATCAGGGACCTTTTGCTAGATGGACTGACTGTGTTTTCATATACTGCTTTGTTCGGTCAATTTTAGCCATCTTTTTCACACAGAGGCATATTTTTGGATAAACTACTACAGGCAAAATTGAAATGATGATTGTCTCTTTTCAAAAATGCTCCTCATTGTTGTAAATAGCTTCCCCCTCCCCCATTAGGTATCTTGGGTGATAATGACTTCATTACGGAGCTCCTGCTTTTGTGTTCACTAAGATCGAATGCAGGGAGGCCCAGTTGAACTTTCCAGAGATGACTGGGAAGCCCTGCGAGTCAGAGGAGTCAACGTAGGATCCACCAGGGAGGAGGGTGGAAATAATTTATACCAGCCGATCACCACACTGGATAAATCAAGTTCTTCCAGCAGGATTTGTGCAACTCCCATGAAACATTTGTGATCCATTCGACCGTAATCTCCCCAGACTATCACCTGGAAAGATATGAGACAGAATCAACATCCTTTTAAGTAAGTGTGTTCTCACAACTTCTCCCTTCCCAATGAGGAGATGCTGAAGGGCTAATATTAAACTCTTGTTTTGGAAGGCACCTGAGACTGGTGGGTTGTTTTTTTTTTGGGGGGGGGGTAACATTTTCTCTGACAAGCAACATATAGTGAAAGCCAACACATTCCTATATGCAGAAGCCATCAGCATTAGTCTAGTTGCTGAAGAAAGCTATTTCATCTCAAGGACTCCACAGCAGCAGCCAGTCCACAAAGTACCTTGCCTCTCCTTTGTGTCAGCTCCATCCACTTAAACTCAAAGCAACTCCTCAAACATTAATGAGTTTTGTTAGGGATTCTCACCTACCAGGAAAACACATCCTGTTGTTGATTAAATGTTAACTAATTATTCTGGATTGTTGGCAAACCGTCGGCTAACAAAGGGCAGCCATACAGCACCGTTAACAACATACTCCTGGTGTATCCTATTTCTGAAGACAGGGAAATATAGTTCCAGAAGGGAAATGAGGCATATCAATCAGCGGCTGTGACCAGAAGAGATAATTACTGACCTGAAGGACTTTACCATGAGGACTTTCATCAAAAACCAGTGTCTGTTGATATAAAGGATCAAGAGTTTTCCTGGCAATTCTTGTCTTCTTCTTGGCTATACAAGCCCCATTTTCTAACAGATACACTTTAACGTATGGAGCTGCAAAGTACAAATAATGTCAGTTTCTACATCTTAAGATAGATTATTTATTGTCAAGACATTTATAATAAAAGTGTGATGAAGTTACCCAAGAAGTTTTAAAAATAATCACAAGCACTCTGGAAACAAAACATGCAGAGAATTAAATGAGGAGACACTCATCTCCTTTGGAGCAGCCCTTTCTTATTCTGCACAGTAAATCTGAAACAACCTTAGGAAAAGTCCTATTTGAGAAGCTCCTCTTATTGGCTTTGCAAGATGACCTAAGTTATGGAATCCTACCAGCAGAATCTTCTGAAGAATGTACAGAGAGCTGTCTCTGTCAGTGCCATAGTGAGAGCTTCTGTCGCTTGGGGGCCAGTCTCTTGACTTTGCCACCCCCCTCAATACACACCAAAAATACTACAAAAAACTGAACCGAGTATAGGGAAATAAATTAAAACACTATGTTTATTTTTGAAGTAAAACTTTAATTCCAACATTCTAAAACGTTATTTCTCTTGCTTTTCTGTTAGCAAAATTGTCAATGATATTGTTGAAGTGTATTTCATCACTCAGTTGCTGTTCTATAGACAGTATGGCAAGATTTCTTAAACTCAAGGTACTCATTGTATATCTTTGATAATTCTTAATTTTAATTTAGAAAAACTTCTCTCAAGACTAGCAACACTTCCAGCAATTGTGAGGAAAATTCACAGTAGTATTACAGTATTTGGAACTGAGTTCTTGAGTATAAATTGCAAAAGTTCAAAGGAACCATCCTTCCATGTCTCTGTTTTGTCAGAAACCTGTCCTCACTGCATCTGGAGCATGTCCAGAGGAGGGCAACCAAAATGGTGAAGGTCTGGAAGCCAGGCCCTATGCGAAGCAGCTTAGGGAGCTGAGTATGTTTACTCTTCTGCAGAAGAGAAGGTTAAGAGGAGACATGGTAGCCATGTTTAAATATTTGAAGGGATGTCATGTCGAGGAGGGAGCAGGCTTGTTTTCCACTGCTCCAGAGACTAGGACAAAGAGCAGTGGATTCAAGCTGCAGGAAAGGAGATTCCACCCGAACCTCAAGAAGAACTTCCTGATGATCAGAGCTGTCTGGTAGTGGAATATGCTGTTTATAGTGTGGTGGAGTCTCCTTCTTTGGCAGTTTTTAAGCAGAGGCTGGATGGCCATCTGTTGGGAGTGCTTTGATGGGTGTTCCTGCATGGCAGAATGGGGTTGGACTGGATGGCCCCTGTGGTCTCTTCCAACTCTGTGATTCTATGATTCTATCTCATCCTCCCAGTCCAGAAATCCCATACTAAGTCAAGCATCTCTATCTAATTCTGCAAGATGATGGGGAAAACATATATTTGTGAGTGTATTTCTAACTTCAGCTTTGACAAAAACCCTCACAAAAAGTAATGCTGCTTATCATCATCATCATCATCATCATCATCATCATCATCATCATCATCATCATCATCTACCACTCTAGTTATTACCATAAAAGCTAAATTAGCACATGTTGGTATTTCCAGTTGGAGCAAGAGAAAGATAGCACTACAGTCCTCTGCAGACTTATACATAAATCCAGTTAAATCCAACTTGGGTAGACATACCAAGTGCAATTAATTAAATGTGTCTACTCAAGTTGGGACTACCAGTCAGAGTTAGGTCTCATGTGGAAGTAAAACTCACTGGATTCTGTGAGACTTTCTTCCAAATTAATAGGCACAGGGGAAGAAGCAGCATCAAAAGCATACTTCCTGGGGAAACCTGAGAAGTTGGGGATGGGAGGAAAGTAAAAATGTTCAAAAATCTGAGAAAAGTGTTTTCATAAAAGACAACAATGATTTACTACATCAGTAATCCCATTCCACACACACACTGCTGAACACAGCCACCAAAGCCCAGGGGGTTCATCTCATTTTTCTTAGTACAAGAGATCATTTCTGCTCTTATATATCTATTAACTGCATGCAGGAGAAAGCAACAGTAAAAATAGAGTGCCCTGCAGCAGCTAAGGCCCTAGTCCTAAACATATTATTCAAGGAGTAATTTCCATTAAACAAAAGTGGGCTTACTTTTGAGCAAGCAAACAAGCAAGATACTTCTGCAAACTGTTGCTGTGACAAGGCACTGCAATTTCATACAAGGTAGTTGGGAGTAAATTTAATTAAATTCAGAGGGTTGTACTTCTCAGTCGCCATTGAACTGTACGGCACACCCTGAAAACATGGGGCTGAAGAACAGCTTACAAAACATTGAAACTTTTTCTTAAAGAATTTTTTTAAAAAAGTATAAATTGAATAGCCAAATCCACATTGTGGTATTACCTCTGTAAAAGCAATAAAAAAGGCATTAAATCTCTATGCAAGCTTTCAGAACAACAAGCCATTTCATAAGGCACAGAAGTTTAAAAGAAGACAAGGAAGGAGGTGAGGATTTTGGAAACATGTTGTTTGCAAACATGTTGGTTTGGAACTAGAGGAAAAGTTAGCAAACTGTCAGATTGGGCACCACAGACTACATTCAAAGGGTAAAATGGATATTCCTCAGGAACGGTGCATAGCAATAAACACAACTGATGCAAGTTTCAAGCCTGCGATGCAGAAGCCCTTCTCTGCCTAAGCTTCTGATCTTGTGCTTTTGTGGGAGAAGGAGGGCAAAAGGAAAAGCCCAAGGCGGAACAGTTGTAAGAGATGAGGGCAGGATGAAACTCTGCAGACTACAGCCCTCTTTCTCTGTCAGACGTGGCACATATGCCCCCAGACCTTTTTATACAGACTTCTTCTGCAGCAACTGAGCAGAAAGGGTTAACAAGCCGAACAGAGGATGACTCTGGACCCATGCAGAGAAAAGGGAGTGGGGAGGGCAATTTAGGTCTGGGCTTCTTTTGTGGGGAAATGATGCCAGGTAGGGAAAAACGCCTTTGGCTAAGAGCAGACAAAAAGCTCTCATGAGGCGAAGCTACCGCCACGGCCCCTCATCGTCCCAGCACCACAAAAATGTGCCACAGCACCCCGCTCCCTCCACCTCTGGTCTCTGTGTTATAAGAGATAATTCTTCACTAAGTTTTTTCCTCAAAGGAAACAAAAAATGATTTTAACAATTTTCTTTCCACTGTGAGAAACTCTTCAAAAACTATGCAATTTTCAAAGCCTATTCATGTGCAAACATATGCATGTGTTTTGTTTTTGTTTTTTCACAGAAAACAGTGTTATCTGCCTAGGAAACAGCATTTTCTGCACAGAAAGTAATATTTCTACATTGCTTCCTGAACAAAAAGAACACTGTTTCCTGCACATAAAACGTTATTTTCTACTCAAATAAACCACATGCAAATTTTGCAGAGAACACAGCACATGCTGCATAGAAATGTTATTTTCTGTGCAGAAAATGCTGTTTCACGTGAAAAACAACTATATGTGAATTTTACACACAATAAGTCCTGAACTTATTCTCATAAGATTCCCCTCAGGGTTCCTCAACACTTGAAGAACATACTTTTCAATCACATTCTGAATATTTCTAAATATTCTTTCCATATGTAGCCACAATGCAAAGATTTATTCCAAAAGGTTTTGTTAAAAGTTTGGCATAAATTGCCCACTGTTCATTATTTGAAATACACAGTTGTTTGTTTGTTTGTTTTAAAAAAGGCTTGCTCAAATTGCGACTATTTCTGGACTGGGAAGGAATGCTTAAAAGAAGTTGGTCTTCTTATGACGGTTTATTGTTTCAGCACAAACGAACTGAAGTGGAAAATTATTTTCCCCTGGTAGACGTTCTGAAAACAGTAGGTTTCATTACACCAATGACTCTGTTTATGAGTTATTGCTCTCCTAGCTAGAAAATTGCAACTTCCTGACTTGCTTAAGGTACCTTTGTGTCTGAAAAAACTCAGTTGCTCAGGTTTGGTATGCCTAATTTGTTTGCTTTCCTTTTGTCTTATATATTTCTCAGTGATGCAGTTTTAAAAGACTTTACTCACATTGCAATGGAAGTTTCTTCCTAGTTCTAATAGTCTCCTTTGGAGACTATTCCATGACCAGTTTTAAAGGATGAACAACGTAAAATTGCTGCCTTTCAGCATAACTTCTGAAAAACTGGCAATGTTTATGAAATTTCTAACCTATTTGATGCCTTGGATGCAGATGAAAATATAAAATGGACTTATATATATATATGCTTGTGTGCCAGCTAAAGAGGGTAAAAATTACTTCAGTACATCTCTGCTAAACTCTAAACCATTCATTCAACAGTTCTGTCAAATTTTGTCATGGCACTCTAACACAAAATATTACTTAATGTGGTTGAGGTATCCACCACATTCACACCCTGCTTGTAGAATAACAGGGCTCCCCGTAGCAAGAGAATGGGAAGAGGCTGATGCTTTCCTTAAGTCACTTTTTTGCCTTCTAGAACAAATAACGGGGATTGCAGCAATATGGTAAGCACTGTAATTTCTAGGCAACACCTGGGATTTCCAGGTTGTTGCTCAACCATTAGACTGACAGAAGAAGAAATTGCAGGGCAAATGATGCCTATGAAGAAAGCAAGTGATAGCAATTATTGGCCCATTAGATATTATACGACTGAGAAGAATAGGCATTAAGTGCTGCATCACCATGATGGATTGATGAAATGTACTGCACACAACAAAATCAAGCGCTTACTAGGTAAAGTTGTACTTACCTGGGGTAGATTTAGAACCAGGCTTTTGTGTTAAGCCTCGGGCTCTGATGACTTCTACTTCTAACTGGCCTTTCTTATCCACCATTCCAATCTGTATATCACCTAAAAGAGGATGTGAAGTTACCTGGCTATTAGCATCACGTTATCAGTATCATATTACCACAACAATGATCTCATTGTTATTCGCGGAGTAAGTACTGTTTTTACAGTACTGCACTGTACAGTATTACTGTACGTTAAAAAGATATTGTACGTTAACACCTTCAACTTCAGCAGCTGAAAGAAGACATTCTGTTTTTACCAAGTTTCATCAAGTTCACAAAAGAAAAAGCTCTGAGTTAACTCCTCATGAATTTAAATTCCTGAATTGAAAAGACCCTGAGCATGATAGATCTTTTTTTTTATTAAAAATTTTTTCATCCTTACAAGCAGAAGTTCATAAGATTATACTATGTTTACATATTAATGTAATCATATTAATGTGATCATATTAATGTTTACAATAAATAAAATACTCTTTTGTATAATGTAAAGTAACATATCTCTGTATAAATCATTAAAGTCATACATTCCTAAATTCTTACTTTCCTTTTTCACATTTATTTCCTATACCATTTTTGTCATGTGTTTATTAATATTTCAAAACTCTTATTTTTATCTTATTATATAGTGTCTAATATCAGCCAAATATATTTTAATTACTCTAATCATATTCCAATCTAATCATCTTCTCTAATCATCTTCTCTAATTAACTTCCTATTTGTTCTTGGTTGGCTACCTGAGGTTTCTTTTATCTCCTATATGTACTTGCCAGAATATTGATATCTTTTTGATTTGTTGAATCTATTTTGCTAAACTTCTGTCTTTACTTATCTTTACATTCTTCTTCTTCTCCTTGACATAGTCTTGTCCAATTACTATCTATAAATTTTGTCACTGTTTCCATTTCTCTTATGTTATTATTTTTTCCTCTTCTTATTAATTGTGTTAAAGCGTCATAAGTTACCAATTCTCTGATTTTATTCAACCATTCCTCCAATTCAGGTATTTTGTCTCTTTTCCAATGTTTTGCAAATGTTAATCTGGCTGCTGTCACCATGTATAATATTGTATCTTTGTGTTTATTGTAAACTTTATCTATTTGATGATTCATATTGAATAGAAATATCTCTGGTGACATTGGAATCGTTATTTGTAGGATTTCCATCATACTTTTATGAATTTTTTCCCAATATTTCCTTGTTTCCGGACACATCCACCAGATGTGGTAAAATGTTCCATTTTCTTCTTTACATTTCCAACAGTATTTTGTCTCTGTCTTATATATTTTACTTAGTTTATCTGGGTCCAAATACCACCTATAGAAAATTTTTAAGTAGTTTTCCTTCAGACTCTGCGCCAAAGTAAATTTTTGAGTATCTCTCCAACTTTTTTCCCAATTTTCTAGCATTAATTCATGGCCTATATCACGTGACCACACGACCATTGTGTTTTTTACGATTTCTGTTTCCAATTCTCTATCTAGCATGTATTTGTAAAAATGAGATGTATGATGTTCTTTTTTCTCAAATACTATTTTTTCAAATTCGTTTGAGTGTTTTTCTCAGAACCTTCCATTTTTAGATTCTTTTTAAACCTTATTTTTATTTGCGTATATAAGAACCACTCGCAATTCCATCCATCATTTGTAATTCTTCTCTTGTTTTTATTCGTAAGTCTTCCTTTCCATCCCTTATTATTATATCTTTATATGTTATCCAATTCTCTCTTGTATCTTTCCATTTCCTAAATAAGGCTTCCTGCAGTGAAACCCATAATGGAATTCCGGAATATATTTTGTTTTTCCATTTCTTCCAGATTTCTAATAATGATCTCCTGATATAGTGTTTGGAGAAATTTCTGTCTATTCGTGCTTTATTATACCCAAGGTATGCATGCCAACCAAATCTGATAGATCTTTGAGGATATAAAGACCTTATGAAGAGACAGGAGAGGTAAGATGACTAATAGGTTTTTCTCAATTGTGCCTGGAAGTTAATGCCATTTTTACAAATATTTTAAACAGGAACTGTCCTATACAGTAAGACCAGTGCCAGGTTTAAAAGGGACTGGACAAACTGTTGCCAATAGGTGGCATCCTATTAGGGGCATACATGTGTAAGTTTCCTTGTGCACGCTATGTCCTTTTCTGGGCACTGCAGAAATTGGTATTTCCTTTCTCCTTCTACAGTGCCCAACTCCCACACATGGACCATACAATCTCTGAAGCCCCCATGTGCCTCACATGGAGTGGGCAGGACTGGAAAAGTATCTGACCATGTAGCCAGATACAAAATGATTATCTCATCACTGAGGCCCTAGCAGATCGCAGCACCGCTGTAATCGTTTTGTGTTCGGATATGGGAACACAGCCAGATGCTCCTCTAATCCTGCTTGCTCCCTATGAAGCACAGAATGGCTCTGCAGTGGGGGCAGGGGATTGAGAGTGTGTACAGTAAGTTGGCGGTGATACATGGCTCAGCCTAGTGTAGGTCCATATGCAGAACTATTATCCTATGCTGAGCCATACAGGATTGCAACTAGTGTCTCCTCCCACCTTCCCACTACACCTCCCCAGTTCTCAGCTGCAAAGGTTATAGATGTGCTGGGTGGCACTGCTGAAAACAGCATCAATCAGGTCACCAGGTATTCCCCCTAGCCTTTTGGAATTGTAAAAAAGGAAGTGTCAGGCAAAAAGAAGTACAGCTGCTACCTGCTGCTAAGCTTAAAGACAGCAGGTTGGGTGGAAAACTTGTAGCTATTCAGATTACTGCTGGTTGTCAACTCCTATATTCTCTAGCATTTTTCTCCAAAGTTTGGAGATTCCAAGGAAGTGATAAGTCAGATCCAAGTTTATTTACAAGGAGGAAAAATCTTTATTTGAGAAGACCCGCAACTCATATAGGTGTTCCCACAAAAAAAGATGGATCAGACAGGCAGATATCTTTCATGGAACAATCAGACTGTCTGAATACCACCTATGGGGTATGGGGTACTGTTTCTAACATACTTGTTTTAATGACATGCAAACAGTTCGCATAAATGATTTAACTGCAGACATCATATGTGAACATGCTATATTATCACCTTCTCAGCATAAAATAAAATACTTTCTCAGACTTTAGCAAAACATGGTGCTGGCTAGTATCTCTGAGGCAGATTCTCAAAACTTCTCTGGCTTTTCATCCTGGGATGTGAGCTCATCAGCTGTACTCCATTACTGTTTACTTGGGAATGTGAGCTCCTTCAGGTTTACAAGTGCTGGTGCCATGAGACACCAGTTTTCAGAGGAAACAAACTGCTTACCTCTTGGGCATCTCTTGGTTGAGAAAGCAAACTTCTGATCGGGAGAATGCCAGGACATAAGTGGAAGCACTGCAAGTCCCATGTTATAGTTTAAGCCACGATAGGTCCCAGTGCCAAAGCAGCCATATATTTTATCTGCCTGGGTATATAAGTCCCATTCGCCCTAGCCAGCATAGTCAATGGTGAGGGAGGGCGTTTTAGTCTAATAACATCCGGTGACCATAGGAGATCATGAAGCTAGCAATGGCCTGGCCTGATAATGAGGTTAGTCGTGGTTTCTTTACATAAAAGCACTGTAAACATTAAAAAGAAAGTTGGTGTCAACTGTGGTAGTCTTGTAGGGGTTGTGGGCCCCCAGCTACTGCCCTATCATTCTTGGTGCTGATTCTGGCATTGTAGGACAATCACTGGCATTCACTTCCAATGAGAGATTTTTAAGACCACAGTCCTGGATTTCCTAGTAACAGATTGTTGTGTATGACACTAATTAAAAAACAAACAAACTACCCCCCACCGTTGCACAACTGAGCACGGGGGGGGGGGTAGTTTCCAGTGTTTGATATCCTAGTTTTGAAGTGGTAAATCTGTCCTTTCCCTATTATGCAACTGTGCTGCATTCATGAAAGAAGATAACCTAGTGTGTGTTACAAGTATAAGCAAACAAAATGCCTGGGAGAGCTGTAGTGTTCAAGATTTGGCAGAGTAACCTGCAGGATCTCTTTTTTTCTCTTTTAAAAGATCCTCGCCTACTGATACTCAGTTTCACACATACACAGAGCTCCAATTTTCAGGAAAATTTCCTTAGTTAAGTCCCAAGTGTATGCATGGTGTTTATTCAGATATAATCTCCCTAATCTTTCTGCCTAATAGTCATCAGCAGGGGGTGCCACAGCACAGCACAGGGGGTGCTGCTGCCCTTTTCCATCTGGAATAGATTCACATCTCAGGTATGATAGGAGTCTTCTAAAAACGATTCTTTTTAAGGGGAAAAATGTCTCTGTTGGTTTTCTAGGTTAGAATCTCCCCAGAGCCTATGAAAAATTAAAGGCAGCAATAGATGGAAAGATATTTCCATATTTTCAGATAGCACATTTTTATTCTTCTGCATAAACCATATAGGAACTGAATTTAGAAATGCATTGACAAACAACCAGCAGATTATCAGTGATTTTATATGCAGTCTTATATGAGCTGTGAATTTATAATATGCCAAATAGCCTTCTGTAACACAATGTATTTAGGGATTTTCCAAACCCAGCAAGTTTATCAGTTGGTATATATCCAAATGAGTAAGTGGAATGGGTCAGAATGGCCCATTCATTCAGTTCCTCATCACCCTGCCCTTCTCCATTAGGTAGCAAGGTAGGTGCCAACCAAAGGTGAGACTTTTCTGGTAGTCACAAATGCATCACTCCCAAAAAAGAGACAAAATGCATAATCAGAAAAGAGGTTCAAAAGAATAATGCATATTTCCTGCATTAGCTGACTTATATGCACAGATGCAAATTTAAAAATTACTATAATAATTTAAAAAGAAATGTAGCACATTTCACCATAGTTGGAAAGGCTGTTTCCTGCTCAGGTCTGCCGTTGAAGTCCCAACTTTTATTGGACAGTGCCAAAGCACTTGGCCCTTCCTTCTGGGTCTTTGTGTTTAAATGGGACTAGGATGAGACAGCTCTTCAACAAAAGGGTGGCTTAGGAGAGAGAACTGTTTGCTAATAGTCCTTAAGATCAAAGGCTGTTCTATATATGTATTGTCCCCTTTCACCTCAGAGATAATTGGGGTGGGTGAAGAACCAAGAGCACTGGTATTAACCTCTTGTTAGTCTCTCCACATTCCCCAAGTGAACACTGTCTCAGCAGCGTACAGTCCTCATTATAGAACAGGGGAAGGCAGAGTTAATTCTTCCCCAGCCATTTTTCTCCTCAAATTCTCCCCATATATGTGGCATTGTTTTCAAAAAAGAGTGGAGCCTCTTTTGATGCTGTTATGTGAAGAAGTACCTTCAGACTGCAGATGATGGCTCATACATTTGAAAATTTCACATAAATAAATACCTTTGTATCCAACAAACTAGTAGTTCAGACAGGAGGGTTGGCTCAAAATCTTGCTGACATGCTACCTTTCTGTCTGCACAAGTGTGGTAAAGGATTTCATTAATGTACTTCAAAAGCTTATGAAAAACCAAGAGTTGAATATGTCAAACTTTGGAAGAAGGAAGAGATCCCCAGTGTAGATCAGTGGCTATCCACTTTGTTAGAGACAAAAAATGCTGATATAGTAAACTCAGAGACTTAAAGGTCGAACAGATAAAGACATTGATAAAGAATGGGGCCCTTTGAAACAATTCCTTCAAAAGTGGAAAATGCAAAATTAGTCAATAAATAGTTCTGATTAATTTGGTAAAGGTGAACTTTTAGGAAAATGGGGTAACAAACTTATGAAGCTTACACTCCAAGAAGGAGGTAAAAATACTTATTTGATTTTGTATAATTGAAAAAATGTATTTAGATTTGACAAATGAGATGAAGATGGCATTATCTTTAGATAGATCAGAATTCACAGAAACAAACAAATTAATTGAATGAACGTATGTGTAGTACAGTTAGAATTTAAAAATGTTAAGAGTATTCGGCTCTAGTAAGGATTGGAAGAAGAACTATATGAAACTTCAATGAGCTACAAAATATTTGCTGAATGTATTTTATACATATATATCTATCTCAATAAAAAGTATTATAAAAAAAAAGCTTATGAAAAACTCTGCTGGATCAGCTCAAAGGCCTGTTCATTCCATCATCCTCCCTCACAGAGCAGGCACCAGGATGCTTCCAGGAAGTACACATGCTAAGTAATGAGTGAAAAGGCTTGTCATCTAATTCCACTATGTAACCCGCTTGTTAGTTACTTGGGAGATATTTCCAACCTGATCCCCAGAGTGACTTTCTTAGAATTAAATCATACAGAATTGTGGGCAAGGGACTACACGCTTAAATTGCTCACCTCTGTCCACTTGCCCACCTTATGGCAAGACTTTTCAACCCATTCCAGAAGTAAATTCTGTCATCTCTGGTGGGATTCATTCTCTGCTAAATGCTCGCTTTCTCAGGCTTAGTTGCCTTTTTATTATCATAATAATGTTTATTTTTATTTTTTTTGTTGTTTCCATATTTTACATATAATGCATTCAGACTGAGGGGGATGAATCCAGAGATGACACAGACAGTATCTTGCTGACACGATTGGGGAAAGCAACTTC
Source organism: Cyclura pinguis (assembly GCA_030412105.1). Lineage (NCBI taxonomy): Eukaryota > Metazoa > Chordata > Lepidosauria > Squamata > Iguanidae > Cyclura > Cyclura pinguis. The sequence goes on from CM059599.1 coordinate 131,425,832, forward strand.
TTCAAGTTTTCTCTTCCTTCTGCATTCTCTGGCTTTTCTTGAAAAATCTCTCTTGTAGGAGAGCAGGCAAAGTTTGTAGGAGGCAAGGGGGAATATCCCAAATAACTTCACCAAAATTGCTTCTTTCAGCAGCAGGAGCCTCCTGTGAATCAAAGCCCCCTCCTCTCCTCCCCCCATTCACAGAAGGGCACATTTGGACCTGAGCCATGAAATTGTGTTGTTCAGTGGCTTGAAAACTTCTTGCTAAAGGGCAGAATTAAAATGTTGTAAATAAATCAGTAAGGCAAAATAAGAAATGAGGAAAGGGGGAAATAAAACCCAGAGCAGTGTAAGCAACCTGGCACACAAGACATCTGGAAGAGAGCCCTACCAGTGAACTCAAGCCTGAAGTATCCATTTGGATGAAGAAGCTAAATGCTCTTTCTCTTCGATGCCATCAACTCATATGCCAGGATCAGAAGCCCACATACATCAAGCAATTCTGCCTAATGGAAGTGACACAGCACTCACTAGCTTGCAGAAGTAAACTCAGCAGGCCCCTGCCCCCACCTGTTTCTCTGATCTCCAGAACGCTTGCAATGTTAGGTATTCTTTAGGAAAGAGAAGATGTATTGCCCATCCACACAACATTTCTCTTTTTACCCTAGGGTGAGTGCAAGCATACCGCAGATAATGAAGAGGTGAACTAGGACAAATTTCACTCTTCTGTTCTCCCCCTCCCTGCCCTTTCCTGTAGGAACATAAGAAGCTGCCTATGTTTCCAAGTCAGAGCTGTAAAATAGTGACTCTCTTTCTAACTATGCCAACTCCAGTAATGACCTAAGCAGCAATGGTAACCTGGCTATCCTGGCTGGGGGATACTGGGTGCTGCACTTCAAAAACAAAAAACCTTTTTTCAAGTAGCCATACTAGCTTCCAGCAAATCTCTAGGGTTTCAGGCAGGAGTCTTTATCAGCCCAACTGGATGGAATTTTTCACTAGGGATTTAATTTTTCACTAGGTTTCTTCTTGAAGGGAGCAACAAGTAATTTCAACAATTTTATTCCTGCTTCAAGAAAATCTTAAAAAACCACATAGTTTTCAAAACATATTTGCCATTTAGGACGACTTCTGTGCAAATTTTGCATATCATTCTTTTTGCACAGGGAACAGTATTTTCCCTGCAGAAAATAGTATTTCTATTCAGAAATAGTATATGGAATATTCAGAACTACTTGGAAATATTTTTTGCAAAAAATTGTTGTTTCCTGTGCAAACAATATTGTCTTCTATGCAAATCAAACACAGGCTAATTTTGTGCAGGATAAATCCCCAACTACAGCATTTTATGATACAGAAAAACTACATTTTCTATGCAGGAAGTAATTATTTTCTGTGCAAAGATACACACACACACACACACACACATACATACATATACACTCTTTTCCGCACAAAACAACCATGTGTGGATTTTGTGCAGGATAATTCTCAACTGCAAAGAATCTTGTCAGTCCAAGATTCTTCTTATCAAGGTTTCTCAAGCATTTTGCAAATATTCTTTCCATCTCTACATAATTCTGGCATTGTGAGTGTGAAAGCCATGCCCCTAGAGGGTACTCATCACAGTTCAATCTATGGAGGTACACAGACAAGGGTCTCAGATACAGTAAGTTCTGTTATAACACATGTTTCTGCAGTGACAATTGACAATAACACGATTGGTTAATAGATGAATATTATTTGCAGAACACAAACTCTTAATTGGTTACAGTGTGATTCCATCTTGAGCATTCAACACTGTTGCATCTCTGCATCTCAGCTTTTAAGCGGGAACACAGGCTCCCTTAATCTTAGCTGTTCAGATCATCAGTTGCGTGGTTTTGAAAAGCGAGGGACTGAAATGAGGTGGATGGAAAGAGGGCAAAGGAGCATTTGCCAGGGATGAGGGATGATTTTAAGCTGGGACAAGAGTGAGTGAGGAGGGTGGAAGGAGGGGGTGGGAATGTTTGCAGAACATTTGACTGCTGCAGCAGACCAAGGAATGTCTCTGCGAAGGCACAGCAAGCATTATTAGCTGTTTAAAGTACTGAGGTGTCTCTACGCTTTTTGGGGGTGCTTCAGAGCCTTGGGAATCTACACTTTGCCCACCCTTGCCATGAATACTTATCTCCTTGTTTTTCAGTGGTAAGAGTCACCACTTATGCTTCTAATTTAAACTTATTCATTAAAATTAGTGGCAAATTAAATATCTTAGCTACCAGTAATATTTTTTGAGATCTGCATCCAACCCCATGTTTCCCATAAGTCCTGTTATTTTTAGAGCATTAGTTTCTATAACATGGATTTTTTTTAAAAAAAGAAAGAATGCAACTATTCCATTATAACAGAACTTGTTGTTATGTGCCTTCATGTAGTTTCTGACTTATGGCAACCCTAAGGCAAACTTATCATGGGGCTTTCTGGGGCTGAGAGAATGTGACACACTCAGATCATCCAGTGGATTTCCATGGCCAAGACCCTGGTCTCCAGGGTCACCGTCCAATGCTCAAATCATTATACCATGTTGGCTCTCAATATGACACTTACTGGTATCATATTGGTGAAACTGAATCCTAAAACCCCAATAAACTCTTCCAGTGGTTTCATGGGCACTTTGAACAGCAGGAGAAACAGAACTGAGCTATGAAGGACCCTGTTGGCCAACAGTCAGTGGGTGAAGCAGGATTCCCACAGCACTCCTTTCTGAAACTGTCTATCCAAGAAGGACTAGAACCACTGTAAAACAGTGTCCACAACTCCCATTCAAGAGATGCAGCCCAGGATACCATGACCAATGGTATCAAAAGTCACTGAGAGGTCCAGCAGAATCAACAGGGGCACTCTCCCCCTGGCCAGTTCAGGTCATCCACCAAGTTGACCAAAGCTCTCTCCCTCCCACAGCCAAACCTGAAACTGAATTGAAATCTGTTTCATCCATGAATCATTGGATCTGGGAGGCCACCACTGTCATGCCTTTCCTGGAAACATCCTCTTCAGATGAAGAAGGAGACCAGGAGACCCAGAGGGATGAACCCCAGCCAGAGCTAGACCAGGCTGGAAATCCTGTTGTGACAGAAGCAGAGCCTGGTCCACCTCAGGCAGCACCCACAGATCTGGAGGAGGAAATGGGATCTCTGAATCCTGTCATAAGATTGCTGAAACACCAGGAACAGAGACACCAGAAACACTTTCCTCCACCTTAAGTAAACTCTACCAGTTAACAAGACCAGCTGTAGTAAATTACCTTCGCCAAAGCATTCTGGTGCTGTGAACAATACATACAAAGCTTCTTGTGGACCATGTCTGAGTTTCTTGACTTTCTGTAACTCTGACCCTTGGCTTGAATTTGGACTAATCTTTCTGTCCACTCCTTCCTTGGTTTTGGACATGGCTTAGGATTGTTTGACTTTGGATTGTCATTTGACTTTGGACTGTTTGGATTATACATCTGCATCTATGGACACCAGCCTCACCTTGGGGCAGGCCTGGCTCTCCTCTGGTCAGCTTCTGGTCAGGTGTACAGTCTTGATTGCTTGCCCACTTTAAAACAGGACAACCATCTTGAACATTATCATAACGTACTCTGATCCAGTACTGGTTCCACATTTTATGACAGCACTGGACAAAATGGTCTCAGCATGGCCTGCACTACCTGCCCTATTCACTCATCTGAATGCCTTCCAGGCACAATCAGCACCACCTCTCAGAATGAGAAACAAAGAGAAAACAATAGAACATAACTATTCCCTTCTTCTTGCTCTTTTCACTGCATGCTCAGTCAGAAAGGACAGGTAGCACCAACCAGGTCCAGTAGCAAGCAGGTGCCTAACCACAGCAAACCTTGATGTTGGTTCTGCCTTGACCACTCTCTGATAATAATCTGGTAGGGACACAGTGTTTCAAAGCGTAGATAAATTACTTATCTGGATTATTGTTCTCATAATCTCTCCAGTCAGCATGGCTACTTAGAAATTCTGGGGGTTATAAAAAAAAGAAGGTAACTTTTATACATTCCATACCAATGGAATGGTATGGATTTCCAGTTTCCTTTGATTGTTCAAAGGAAGTCCCATGTACAAGATATTCATGAACCTACTAAGGCATCAGAGCTGTTAACACAGAGCAGGACAGGGGGTATAGATGAAGCACAGCCTATGAATGGCACTGCATCATAAAACACTGAACTTGTGAAGGAGAAGAAATCTATCTTACCCATGGCAGGGGTCGCTAAAGTCTGTCGGCCTACTAGCTGGGCAGGTCCCAGTCCATCAAGAAAATCACTGAACTGACTATCAGCACCCAGTCGGACTCCAGGAAATATTAGGCTGCAGTAAAACAAAAGGAGCAAAAAACCAAAAAATGACCTTTAGTCCATTATAGATTCTTATTTTTTAAAATGTTTATGTATTTATTTATTTCTAAAACAAGGCTCTCCTTTTCCAGAAAGACAGCCATGAAGAAAGCAAATGAAATAAAGAAAGAGAACAGTATGTTTATTGATTCCCATACCTCTTGGGGAGAATGTTATGATAACAACAGACTACTTAAAGGTGTGGTCTTTCATCATGAGGAGACTGTGTCTCCTACAGCTGAGGATACTGGAATGCAGTTATTCCAACTGTAGCTTGATAGAAGAAGTGAAGAAAACCTCTCTATCAACAAAGACGTCATCATTTTTAAAAAACATATCTCATGAACATGTGAATTAGTCCATTCATGAGAAAAGGAGGTACAGCCAAGCTGCCAAAATCTGACACATAACAGCAAACAATGACCACTCCTTTGTCAAGGTGCCAAGTACCCTTGGCCAGTCACATGATTTTGCCACTTGAGGTAGAACCTCCCACAAGAACCTCTCTTCCTTTTCTTATTATATGTAGATAATTAATCAAATAATCTGCAATTTTTTGCCATTTGATGACAGCTAAAATCACTTCCTCAAGGCAGCTGCCTTCCACTGACTAACTGGTAGGTCCAGCCCTACAGCAGAAACCAGAAGCCTGTTCAGGACCAAGGCCATTGTCAAATGTGTGAGGACTCAAAGGGATGTGGCTAATTTTTGCATTTCACTGTGTGTAACTGGCATAGGATAAATCTTGTTTATTAGACAGTATAGATGAGAATAGTCAAACAGCCCTTGTTACAATTTTTTCTTAAAATGAAATAAAGAAAATGCAAATTTTCAGATGCATCATCCACTTAATCAATTCTACCAGCTTCATCTACAAATGCTGCCCCTGACTGTTCATCACATTTAGATGATGCTCCTTGAGTGTCCTGAAGTGACCACTCTGTACAGTAGCATGACTTTTGCCAAACATGTACCTGTGTGCAACTGTAACAGAAAATTCAATTAAATAGCTGAGTGTTCCACTATTAAATGTAAAGTGATGGTATCTCAGATTAGCTGATTCTCATCAAAAAGCGATATGAAGATGGTAAATCTAGCATTCAATAAAGCAGGAATTTAGCTTAAAATCTACACTGGGACCAGGACTTAATTTGAACCTTGGACAATCAAGACTTACCAGAGCTTTTTGGTGTTTCTTAAAAAAATCAAGAGACCCAAAGGATACATAAAATTCATTTTCTCCGCAGTGAGTAAATACAGTTTCCTTTCCATCCATTCAAAGCAGGATGGTGTGGCTGTTAGATCAACGTTGTCACAATTGCATCTGCCTTCTTCCTCTTTCTGGTTTATATAAGTCTAGCAATGGCTGATAGCGTCTAAGTCAGTGGGATGGCAAATCTGGTCTGGAATTCAATCTGAACTTTAGGAAGCCATCCCAAGGTCCTAAACATGTATGGGAAATATGATTCAGCACCTTGGACAGCATTTTTGATGTCTGGGCCAAACCCCACTGCCCCACTGACCTGGAAACCATCAGCTACCACTGCATAAGCACTATTGCCACTGCCTTCCTTCAAAGGTTTGCCCGACTCTCCTACATCCTCAGAGCTGGGTCACCTAATGCTGCAACGCAGTGAACAGAAGCATCTGAAGGAAAGATGATCAGCTGCTGGCCTCTTGATATGCTTTGGTAGACATGCAGCCAGCAGCACAAACTTCTCATTTGCCTAAAGGCATAATAATCCTGAGTACAGGAGGCACCAACTTACTTTCCCTCTGAGCTGTAACTGTTGATACTGCCATCAGTTGATTCCCGACTTGGCTGCCGAACCATACGACTTCTCATTTCTGCAGCCATCCCTGTTTCTGTGCTTCTTTGTATCGTGCTTTTTAGCTTCTTGTTGCCCGTCTCTACAAGATAACAGAAACAGAAGCAAAAGTAACAACAGCAGGAGCAACAACGACCCTTAATACGGAATTAAGTTATAAAAGCCTAATCATACAAATAATTTGCTGCAGGATAAGGGTTCCAATTCTATACCCTTACTTGACAGTGAGTCCCATTGCATGCACTGGGACTGAGTTTTAAATAGACATGCATAAGACTGCACTCTATGACATAGCAAAACCGCACTCTGAACATGCCCATTACTATCCTGACATTGTGGTTGATGATCCAATTCTTCCATTAATTTATCTTGCCTCCTTTAACAAAAACATGCATACTGATTGCATTATTTTGATAATACCTTTTTTCATTGTGGAAAAATAATAAATTTTCTATTATTATCTTGCTGTGTTACTTATTTCCACTGTTACACATTTCTATTTGCTGTGTTACCTATTTCCTTTTACCAGAGGGAAGGGGAGAAATCCAATGGGTGCATAATTCAGTCTTTTCACACTTGCATAGTTTCTTAAATTCTTTGCAGATATGCTGAGGACGTTAGCATAACTAGGCTTCTTGCATTTTCCATGCAGGTATCGCAAATAACAGAGGGCAATTCTTCATCCCATGAAGTCAATGGCAAAGCTCTCTCTTGCTTTATCGTTATATCCTTCAACTATCCCAGTTTGGCCAGAACATTCCCAATTGTTTTCCCCATTTTTGACTGTACTTAAAATGTCCCAGTTTCTCTTTCTTCCTCTCACTTTCCCCCTTTGCCCTCAGCTTACTTCAATGCTGCAAACTGAGTTCAAAGTGTAAAAGTAGTTTGTATCCAATGAACTCAACAGGGGAAAGAGCAGAGGAGAGAAGATGGGAGAATAGGGTAGGGTAGGATGGAGTCTTGCCCTCTCCTACCTTGAATGTTCTTCCTCATTAATAACTTTGACATCTTGATCATGCATTCTGAGCTTGCTTGATCAAATGCGCCCCAGTTTTCATCTCTGAAATGTTATAGGGGCTGCCATAGCTTTCTGTGTTTCTTCATGAACTAAAGCAGCACTTGTCAGTTTGTGTCCCAGTGAATCTTGAAGTCTCTCTCAGGTATATTACAGAATTTTATGTTAAAAGTTCAAAATTTATGGACAAACATCCCTGAAAGAGCTTTGTTTTGTGTATGGTCTCTCCATTTCGTGAAGTAATTGTGAGGCTCAAGAGGCCTAGTCAGAGGCCTACATCAAGTGATAGTTCTTTGTCATATACCTTTGCAACCTTTGCAACAACACAGTTGCCATGGTTGTTTTTGAAGGGTTGTCCTTAGCAGAAACTGTGCTGAAGATGGTTGTCTGATGGCAGAAAGCTTGAACTCCACTGGCTAGGTGAGTTTCATGGGCATCCTTCACTAAACATTCATACTATCCCTCCAGAAGGGTAGTAAGGACTGAGGTTTCTAGTGGCTGCTCCTAAGGTGACTCAGAGAAGAAATTTCATCTTTTGCCACTGATCATCACTTCATTGAAGGAGCGCATCAACCAGTGGTTGGTTATAAGTTGCCAGCATGGGAGGTTAATTCAGTATTGCATACATATGACAGAGTACCTAGTAGGACCCAGCACTGGTCACTGGTATTACAGATTGTGATAGGTACCATTAACTACTCAACAGGTCCTCACCTAAATGTTCCTGAACTAACAGGTCTCAAATTTCTACTGCTTCCACACCAAGGTCCCCGTCCCCCATGCAACAGAACATAGCAGAAGCATTTAGCCTTGCAGTAAACCACCTGAAAGGCAGAATAAAGTGCAACACTATAAAAGCCCAAGTGAGGAGCCCTTGCCATCCATTCTAGAGGGATGGGAACACTCTGGATGTCAGGAATTCCAGGCAGGGAACCCTGGGAAAATGATCAGCCCACTGCAAAGATGTTGCATCATGCCCCAGCTGTGGGTAATTGCAAGGTTACATAAGAAACTGGGGTCGTGTGCAGATGGTAGAGGGAGGTGTGCAAACCTCTACCCTGACTGGTTGTAGATATGTATATAACAAAGCAACGCCAGTATGTATTTGTCTGTTGACCAAACCGGTGTCTGGCGCAAGCCTTTGTCCGTCTGTTCTATGTTTTGTACATAACGGAACTTTGTTGCAAGATAAAGTGTCTCCTGTTTGGAAGAAACTCCTCTGTGTGTGAGTATCCTTACTGGCGAACAAGGCTGCTGCTGCTGGCTCGCTGAACTCTGGTTTTTCCGCTGCATTTCTGTGGGGCTGAAAATCCTATCATCCCCCAACACTGGAGTCATACTATTTTATAGTATCCTCACACCCACTCTTTGAGGTAGGTCCAAGTCCAGCATTGCATCATACCAGCTTGCTTCTAGGCTCCTACAGGTGCATGATAGGCACTATTTGCAGCAGTGTATCCCATAGTATCAGCTCTCCACTGGCAAGAACAGTGGACAGTTATACTATGTGTACATTTCTGTTGATAGCTATGGCTGTGTGAAAGGAGGGGCCAGGGTTGAGAATTTCCTCATAACTAGTTCCCTGGATATTGATCAGCTGTTGAAGAAAGCCATTAGTACATAGGACAGCTGAACACCTTAACAGGTATTTTCATTCTCTTGTTTGGAAATTCTAGCAAATATAAAACGGAACAACCATGCATTTAAAATACATTCTATGTGTAAAGACATGATGATGATGATGATGATGATGATGATGATGATGATGATGATGAAGAGGAAGAAATCAATCCCTTCCCACAGTTCAGTTGTTTTGATGACAGATATGTGACAGGTATTTCAATAAAACTCTTGATAAAATGTCTCCCTATCTGAGCATGTCATTAGCATCATAGACACATTCCTGTCTATCCATAGAATGAAAGTTTACTCTGTTGATTTGTATTTCATCATTTTTAGCATGTGATATTTATCTGTTAACTCACAGATCTAGACATATAGAGCTGTCATTTATATTGATTGCCAAATTTAAGAAAACCAATAATTCCCACCACTTCTGACTATGAATATTACTCTGGCCATTGAAATTCACTGTTTGTAGTAATAAGATATTGTGTTCATATTACTGTTATAAAATTATCTGAAAGCAAAGCACAGAACAAACTTCAATGCAACTTCACATGAACATTATCTTTTTCATATTATTACTTCTATTTACCAATAATAATGATAAGATATTAAATATGAGGAGTCTAAAGGAAACTATAACAACAAATACTGAATGTCTTACATTCATACATTTAGTGGGAAAAATCCGCTGCAGCATAACACATAAACCGTTTATGTAGAACATAGGAGTTAATTGAGATTACTGCTAAACCAACACTGTCTTCTGATCATACCAGTATTTTACCCACAGATCTCATGACCCCACAGTGTTCTTCTGGTTTGTGTTATTTAAGTAATTAAATTTATACCTTACCTTTCTGCCAAAAATGGCACTAAAAATGACATGAGCACATTTAATCAAGTTAACACTCTCACTCTACCAATAATAATTAATTTGTGGTTATTTCTGGTATATGAGTGATGAAAGCAAACCATCTGACTAGAAATTTTTGTATTACGCACACATGCACATGGAATCTAGAAATTAGAGGTGAGAAGAGATATAGAGTTCCCCTAAGTGTGACACCGGATGCTAAAGAACTCAGTGATGATCTGGTGAAAAAGATCAGTGTTGTAGTCAAGGCTTGTTGATCTTCTATAGGTGTTGTGTAATATTTACTACTCTTCTTAAACCCAAGTGGAGGGATGATTGTGACAATCACATCTCAACAACGTTAAATATGATAGCATATAACTTTATTGTTTTCCCAGATGTAGGGACAGGTCTGAAGTGCAGACAACTTTAATGCTATCCTGACCATCATGCATCCCCAGTTCTGGGCCATCTCCACCTGCATGCTTAAACAACCATATACCTGCACAGATAGAGAAAGAGAGAGAGCTTTAAGAGCTATATGAGGGAATACCAAGGTACTTTGCTGGGTAGTGGTGGAAAGAATATTTATTGTTATTAGTGTCACAGTAGAAAAATGAGTTTCCTGACTCTAAGAAGGTTAGAGGTATAACACAAAGATGACAAATTTGTACTACAGTAGGCCCTCCACGTTCGCAGGGTTTTACATAAAATCCATGATTTTCATAGGAAAACTGTATTTCACATGAAAATACATTTTTGTTAAAAAAAGAGAACCTGTTTTCAGAAACACATGCCTTTGTGTAAATATCATTTTTTTCTTCAAAACCCACTAATTTTGTACAACCTCTCCCTACATAGGCTTCCTGGAACAGTGTGTGTGTGCATATGTGTGAAAAATGGGAGAGTTGCACACCCTCTCCCACAATTTTCATACAAATCAATTTTCACACAAAAACACTGGTCTAAATCCTCTTGCTAGTTCTGATTGGAGGGGAGCCATTGAATCACTGGATTTACTTAAATGCTGATTCAACAACTGATGGAGCAGGTCTACAGTAGTTGGAACTAACCAACAGAATTCAAACCACGGTTTCCAGAAATCCATGTGAGATTTTTGTGTGAAATTGCTGGGTTTTGAGCACCCCCCCTTTTTTTTTTACAAAAATGTGCATTTTATATACCAAAATAATTTTTGCCTGATATTTTTTTAAAAAAAGACCAAGATCATACTTGGAAGATGTAGCCTATGACAACAGAGCTCCATCATTGTAACTTTGTCTCCCAATGCTACTTGTCCAAACCTGCCAATGAAGCCAGGCAGCCCACCCCAAGAGAAGGACTTGGAAGGGACTGGAGAGTGGGTAAGTGAGCAGTGATGCATCCAGCCCTCTCCTGGCAGTGAAGCATGATGTAGCAGTATCTTGTATCTAGTATCTTGGAATTTTTTCTGCAGGGGCAGCTGCCTGGCTTCAAATTTAGGTTCAATGCCCTTAAACATGAATTCCAATAATTATAATGTTGAAAATAAAATAAAATAAAATAAAATAAAATAAACCCATGTGTATTTCTGCACAGAATAATTTCCAGAAACATTTAGGAATGTGTGAACATTAGGTGAGAAATGCATAGAAATCATCTCTTTTCACCCACAGCAGGGAGGAACTTGTAGAAATTATTTGTTCTCACATGCAAGAATGTAATAGTTGAATATTCAGATCCCTAGTGATTGGTAAATATATAGCAGAGATATCAAAAAGGTATACATCACAGTTTCAGCAGATAAATGTTCAAATACTATCTTGGTATCAGGAGTGATTTAAAGATCTCCAAGTAATCTCCAAGTAAATTTCCAAGTAAAACAGCACTTTTCCAAAACACAAATTCTGTAATAAATTCTCTGTCCTCAGTTCTTATACCATCCAGTTGGCATAGGTGCCAGTACTGATAACATAAAAAACAAAGCAGGTAACATTTTATACTTATATACAAATATAAATCATAATTTAAACCTTTACATCAAGAATTCCATTAACAGTTAAAACATTGTGGAACAATAGCCATCAACTGCAGAACAATAAGATGACATCATCAATCTGTGGGTTGAGCCATAAAACTACATGATTTCTCAAACAGTTTTAAAAAATTCATTTTGCATACCACATACTGGTGTTTCATACATGGAGACTCAAAAAGTTCATCTGATTCGTAACATGAAATATTGAATATTGCACCATTTGGGATGATAACATGTATCTAACCAATATTTTATGTTTTTGTATTGATTGCTAGTTTACAGTAACCAAAAATAAGACTGAAATTGTCTTATTTCTGTTGGAACGCAGACCCAACCTGAAAAGTCAAATATGAATAATGGTAAGTTGTTTTTCATTCAGCATGGCATTTGGCCACTATTCAGGAAGATTTCACAACTGGAGGCAGCTCAGCAATACTGTCTTTAAACTGGAAGCCAGCTTTAAGAGAGACCCCTAATTCCTTGCTTACACACACAGCACAGATCAACTTTACCAACACATGTGGAACTTAGACAGAAGTATTGTAAGCCACAATTGTCTTTGAGGCTGTTCTTACCAAAGCAAATTCAATCGCTATAATATAAACAGTCCTGTGGATACACTGGTCCCCCATGGCCGTAGGCAAATTAGGCTTTGCTAATTATTCCAGTTGCTGGCAGTGTGAAGAGAACAATTCCCACTTCACCCACGCTGGTCTTATAAAGCTGTCTAGAGATTTGGAGGCCAATCTACACTAGCCCTTCCTCTTACTACTGCAATGTCCGACTCACTCACAGAGTATATGGCATACATATGGTACTCCTGCAATTTTCCCTTCTATGTTCTGATATTCTGCAAGCATGACTTCTCATGGTGGTTCTTTTTTTCTGTATTGCACTTTCCCTGTAGCAATGATTTCAGTGTGTAAAAAAGATGTATGCTATTATTACTTATATCACTGGGAGTGACACTCAGACTGCAAAAGCAGTTTCACAGTTTTAACTCTCCTGTCCCTTGGAAATAGGAGTAGCTCTAATGGAGTGTAAACAGAGTTCTGTTCTCCATTTACAGTCCATCATCTTCCAGGTTGAATGATTAGCCATCCAGTTTTTAATGGTACTTTTCTGTGTACACATGCCTATATAGCTTAGCAGTAGCCAAAAACATTGGGCATTTTTTTTTCTTTTAAATTGTTTATACAAAATGGTCCTGAAGAGCTATGCCACATACACAATGTAATATCTCTGCAGTCTCCACTAGCGAAAGGGGGGGTGCCTTTGAGGATTTGAAGGAGAGAGGAGAGGGAGTCAGCAGTAGCTTCTCTTCCAGGAAGCCCTGGATACACAGCCAGGGAGCAAACACCCCCCCATTTGGTCAGCTTTCCCTCTTTCTGCCTCAGTCAATGAAATGGAGATTGATTTGTCTTCTCTGTTACTTCTTTTCCTCCTTTGAAGAAAGTGCTTTTCAAAGCACAAGTTGGACTTGTGGAAAATGGCAAATAGGGGGACAGGGAGGGGGAGACTCTTTGCACTTAATACTTCTTGTTGGTCCCTAGCTGTATCAAAGGTGTGCAAGGCAACTGAAATGTCCAATAGCTTCAAAATGCTGAGACAGAGACCTGCAGAGTGAAGATAGAAGTTGCAGCAGCCAAAGCTGAGCACATCAACTTCCTCAGCAGGTAGGAATCAAGTGAGATGACATGTTCTTCAGTGCTAGCAAGTTTTTAAAAAAACACTTTGTTAAGACAAAAGTCATGTTCATTATTGCTGGTGCTCATGGTTAAGTGGGAGAAGGGAAATGTGGTTGGGTGGTGGAGATCAGTAGAGTCAGTGTGATTATATTAACACTCACACTCATTTCCCATGGAACAACCCCATGCTGTATCCCATGCAATCCAGCAGACTGTACGACAAAATTTCATTACAAATCAGTAAAACTCTGCTCATTTCAAAATGCCACCACACAGTTATAGCACAACACATTGGTATGCAGCACATAAAGATATTACTAACAAAAGGAAATGAATGCTATTAATATGAGTGCCCATACAGACACAACTGTGTCATTAAAAAAAAAAAGGTCTTCCAATGCAAATTCTATCTTGGGCTGAGATGACTGAATTGTACATAGTCATTGAATATTGTGAATTTAGTAACTGATTATATTTCATCTCTGTGCATTTTCTCAGAACCACACAGCAAGCCTGGTTATAACACTGCTTTTATAGCTAAGCATTTGGTACTGAAATTATGATAAAACTCTCTAAGTACCAAGATCTGAGTGGCAGGAATCCATTGCTTTTGGGGGGGAGGGGTAGCAATCAATTTTTGAAAAGGTTTGAGAAGATATAGAACTCATTCTTACAGCTGTACTTCAGTATATTCAAAATTGTTCAACAGATTGTGTTTGAAGCAGAGCTCTTTCAGTGAGAGTGGTAACTCCTTTGAGATTCTGTTTCTCCTCTCTTGTTTTCTCTTTTGTTCTTTGCACTTAAATTATGATTGCATCTTGTCTAGTTAGAGCTTTACTTCATGAACTAGTTTCTTTCTGTTATATAACCTGACAGTCAGTATGCTGTAGTGGTTTGAGCAACAGATTACAACTCTGGAGACTAGGGTTTGAATCTCTGCTCAGTCATGGAAACCCACTGGGTGACCTTTGGCAAATCTCGCTCCCTCAGCCTCAGAGGAAGTCAAAGGCAAATCCCCGCTGAATAAATCTTGCCAAGAAACCCCTGTGATAGGTTTGCCTTAGGGTCACCAGATAAATTGGAAAATAACTTGAAGGCAAACAACAACAATTATGTAATCCAGGATAGGCAGCATTTTTCAAGTTCAGTCCTACACTGGTGTCTGGATATTCCTTTGGAAACTATACAGCTTGATATAGTTGTGTGGGGGGCCAGCAATGTGGTGGAAAGTGAGCCATGATGTCTGGGTCTGTGTATACTGACCCCTCCCTTCTCATACACAGATACCTATCGTGCAGACAGGCACAGTAGAACACCTTTCACATACATACAGATTGTTGCCATCGCACACGCAAACCTTTCTTTCCATCCATATGCATACTTCACAGTGCTGACCCCTATCCTTCCTTGCATACCCAAGGAGGAGCATTCACCCCCCCCCATAATATTAATCAAAACTTCCCATGCTAGGAAGCTAGCTTTTTTTTTTTTTAAAAAAAAAATAGCTATGGGGCTCTTAAAGGTCAATTCTCCAAGCTCTAGCAGATATTCTAAAAGCTATGCTCAGAGGACTGGTCACAGAGAGGATTCCTACAAGATTAACTGCAATTGGCCTGGTTATTAGACTTCAATATAGAGGGGTCTTTCATGGGATGTGTGAGGATAGTTAATCCTTTCCAACTGCATCCCCCTGAAAATCACCACCCATGCACAAAGAAGCTTATAAGGCCAATCATGGACCCTCTAGCAGCAACACCATCAATATGCATAGCTGCTCATGCATCTATTTATGGAGGAGCATGATACTTTTGCAGCCATGCTTAAGTGACAGCCATATAGGGCTCCACTGTTGGATTGACTTAAGTGTTCAGCTTGTCTTTGGTGACAGCAGCCATAATTTGGGTCACATGTGGCCTGTGTGTAATGGCTTAAAAGATAACAATGTGGCAGTATAATCAACAGTTTCTTATTTCTGTAATTCATCTTTATGGCTAGCATCCTGCTAGTGGCACATGCAGAGATAAAGTCAGCTCTATGCCTGTGTATGTCTTGTTTGCTGTAGCGGTTGCTATTCCCTTCCTCCATTCCTCTGCAGTGACCAAAGCCCCTCTCCAAACCTAGCAAAGAGCTGCTGAAGCCCCTACCCTTAGCCATTCTGGAGGAGACCAGGGGTAATTGCAGGAGTATCTTGCAATGTCCCCAGAGGTAGACATGAAATAACTACATCAGCTGCTGAAACCTTCTAAGGACCCAAGCAAACCTCAGTGGATGATGTAATTATCGTGTCTTGCTATGGGGACACAGCCAGATGCTTCTGTACTTCCCCCAATCTGCACTCCTGCATGCATGAATAGTTGTGGGTGGGGACTTTGTTGACTCTACAGTAAGTTTGGAGTTAATGGCTCAGCATAACATAGTTCCACATGTGGGATTACTACTTTATGCTAAGCCATGCAGGATTGCAGCCATGTACTGCTTATTTGGTCTTAAATGGGAGAAGGAGAAAGAGAGAGGGGCAAGAGAGTCAGAGAGAGCAAGAGAGGGAAAGCACAGAGTTGATAAATCCTATCAGGAAGAATAACAGATTAGTGAGAACTTTGTGCTATTTTATTCTAGTATTCAAATGTCCCCAAGTATTGGAAGAATTATTCTATGGAGAAAAATATGTGGAGTTTTTGTGCAAAAATGGATTTCTTCACCAAAAAAGATTGCTTCTCATGTAGAAAACCTGTTTTCTATGTGTGGAAACAGGTCTCTGTGCGTAGGAGTTCTCCATGGTGTAATTTCTCCAAAACTCTGCAGAACATTCAAATACAGGGAGAATATTGCAATGTATATTTGTTTTCTCCTGCAGTGGAGAGTTATGTGTCCTTGTCTGCATCTTCACATGATCACTTTTCCCCTCCACATAATCAGAACACTTTTTTATAATAAGTTTTTCAACAAGGTATACATCAGTTTCGCAAGGCATTATGATAGCTGAATTGCATATCACCATGTATTCTATATCAGGCCCATGTAAACCAGGCTGAATGGAAACTGGAAATCTAAGTTCCTTTGTATTATTGCAGACCTTCTGAACTGGATCAGTGAAACCTCATGGTGGAGGTCAAGTGGTATAGTGAGAAAACGGGGCAGAAGAGGAGAAGGGGGCAGGGACGTGATGTGGCCATATATATAAGAGATGGGAAAGCAAAGAATAAGCAGGACAAAAATGAATATCACAGACATTTTGGGAAGAAAGATGTGCCAGTTTCTATGCTGGAAGGCACCGATAATTGGCTTAGTTGCATCAATCCTTATGTGTTAAATGAAGTGATGTGCAAACAGAAATGTAAAGAATAGACTTTACACATCAACAACCTAATCCCACATTTTCTACTGAAGAGGTAGACAATATGTGACCCTCTGAATACTGTTGTTCTCCAACTCTGACCAGCTCTAGCCAGCCCAATTGTCAGGAATGATGGGAGCTGTAGCTGAATAGTATCTGGAGGGCCATAGATTTCTCATGAGCACCAGTAGCAGGGATGGAAGGAGGAAAACACATGAGGATGTTTAACTGATTTTCTCAAAAGAACACTTTTAGAAAGGAGAAAAGTATTTATTATATAGCCTTATCCAAACACTCTTCTGCCTTTTTTTTTTAAGAAAAACTTCAGAAGATTCTCTGCTTGCACAAGCCCTTAGGGCAATATCCTTGAATTTTTGCAAGTGGGACAGCTGAAGAACAAGCCTATTGATTCTCTGACACCAGACAACGATTTCTCTTAAATGTAAACTGAGATTATTAAAATAGTGATCTGATGATGCACTCTCAAGTTGTTGTAAAATAACTTGTGTGTGCGCACGTGTGCATCAGTGTATTTGCAGAGATCTGGTTTTTTTCCTCTTACACTGCTGCTCCTCAAGAGAAAAGGGAAGAGGAAGGAGAGTTAATAGTAAGTGATTTTAATGCATGATGCCATGCTTACTGTAAAGGCCACCTAGCTATAACTGTTATAAAGCTTTTTAATATAAAATGTCCAGAAAGAAACCAGCATAGGCTGACATTACTATGACATACAATAACTTTTTTTCCCCAGAGACAGCAACTAGTAAGCTGTTGACATGTTTTATATTCTCCTTTTCAACACATTTGAAAGCCACACTGTGCTATGACTCACTCTGCCCTGAAAGCAGTCTATACGTAATCTCAATGAATTTACCTTTCAGTACATTGATTTATGTACAGTTTACAATTTACTACTGAAAATAAGCTCTAGCAGAAAGATGCCGCTGTAACGATATGGAACAGAAAACATACTTCCTTTGTTTGAAAGAGCAGTTTACAACTACAGAGGCAGAATAAGTGCTTGTAAGCAAATTTCACCATATATTTCTGTGCATCCTCCCATACAAGTTTAAGAATAATAACATCAAGAAAACAAAACAAAACAATGTAGCTGAGAGAGAATTAGCACCTAAGTATTCCTAAACATTTCCCCTTTGAAAGATTTGCTTCTCAAGAATGTGCACTCAGATTTTGTGTAGCAGCTGTTTACATGTAGCAAGGTATCAAAAAATTAGTTTCATCAGTTATCAGAGTTTGCAACATGGTTCGTACTTTGATCTCTTTTAGCTTTATTACTTTGCTAAGATTCAATTCTAATAATAGCGTAATTGTGGTTTCTTTAAAACAGCTGATCATAGCGAAATTATTTTTCATGTCTTCGGCATCAGATCAATGCATCATACCCACCCCATTTTCACTTACAGGATGGTAACAAATTCCAGAAGGGGAGTGGCCTCTGCCTGCACTGAAATCTCTCTGTCCCAGCTTAACTGACAACAGAATACCTGAGACAAAATGTAGGCCTGTGACTCAAATGTTATCACTTTTCTTCTCCTATACAGTGTGGTGTACTGGTTTGAGCCCTGGCGTACGGACCATGACCCTGGAGACCAGGGATTGATGCTTTGCTCAGCCACAGAAACCCACTGGGTGACCTTGGGCATGTCACACACTCTCAGCTTCCAGAAAACCTGGTGATAGGTTCACCATAGGATCGCCATGAGTATTAAACAACTTGAAGGCACACAACGACAGCAATGATTCTTCTCCGGTACGATTTTTAACATCTTTGCTTGATGAAGAAGCCAGTGAATCTTTGAAAGCTTGCATGATGTGTTTTGTGCATTTGGGTTGGCCAATAAAGATATCACTCTTTTGTGGAAGTTACAGGATGGTAACATTAATAGGATAACAGTACTTTGGAAACATTCTGAACAAAAGACAGACTTACCTTGTAGGCAAGAGCACAGTGAAAACTGAATGATATTAAGTACTCTATAAGAAGGAATTAAAACATGGCCCTTGTTTAAGTGTATCTTAATATTTCCAAATATTGATTCTTATTCTCAAACAGCTCAGAGAAAGCTCTGTGCATATTACAGTTTTAAAACAATCACATGCTTCCCTCTATCTATTGGCGTCCTACTACTGATGACAGCTATTTTTCGTGAATATGAGTTTTAACTACTCCTGCCTGCTACTGCCTTAATGGCTGACCCTAGTGCTTATGATCAAATATAAGGCCTATTTAGTCCAGTACTTCTGCCCCACAGTGGCCAACAAGATGTCCATAGGAAGCCCCCAGGCAAGAGTCATGGTCCATCATTTTGTACCCTGGACAGCAGATTGAAGAGATGGTGTCCAAATTATTCCAAATAGGACTTTACTCTCCATAAATGTTCAAGATCAAAGTTTGGGCATGCTGATTTATCACTAGGTCAGGAAACTTCTATGGCATACATTATCTTCCCTAAGTTAAATCTTGTATATCAATAGCTGGTAAAAACTAGCCTGTCCCCTGTTATAGCCTGGTAACATCCAGTTTAATTTACTAACAGGCATTCTGTGTGTGACTTCTTTTGACAATATCTCTGAAATTTAAATTAATCAAGAATACAGCTGCTAGGATGCTAACTAGGGCCAACCCTTGGAAATAATTTGTTATCAGGTTTGAAACTATCTGATTGGTGAGTTTCCAGGCACAGTTAATATGCACCAGTCAGTACTCAGCTTTAAAGTCCTAAATACCTCCAGATCTGGGTACCTAAAAGACAATCTTTTCCAAGATGCAGAGTGCCATCCAGAAGAAAAACAGCATACAAATCAAAGAAGTAAGTAAGTAAGTAAGTAAGTAAGTAAGTAAGTAAGTAAATATTTGCCCAAGTGCTCAGATCATCACCTTTCTTGATTACTCTGTTTCTGAGGTTAGACAGTGAATAGTGATAGGCTTTTTAAACAGTAATTTCTCCTCTCTAGAATGCTTTCTCTTATTAAGCCAACAAAAGAACCTCCAAGTTTCTATATTATTAGCCAAAGGAATTGCCAAGTTCTAATCACCTGTAGAAAAACCAGCAAAGATATTCCACTTGGAAGTTTTCCACATAAAGTAGAAGCCATCACAGATATGTCACAGATATGTGCCGTTTTAGTTCTTGCATCCATAAACAAAACCATGATTATTTCTTTGTCATTGCAAAACTACAGACAGACAACAAAGAACATAAAATGACTAAAGAAAGGTGGCTTGTCTATGCACATGCATGTACACACATGTACATCAGACAATCTCCTAACTGCTTGCACACTGCAACATTTTGCAGGTGGTTTGCTGCTCACATAGGGAGATGTCAAAGGCTAGGCCACCTTCTACACTTGCATACCACAGCCAGAGAAGGAGGCAGCCACCCAACACATACCTCCTGCAAGAGGATGTCTCTATTAGGTGTCACTTACTTCTTTCATGGTTGGTTCTGTTGAGTACATGGAGCCAAGGCACTACAGAGTGGTGGCTTGGGATATTGCCTGCCCCTTCTATACAGGTAATTTCCCAAACAACCCTTCCAATAGGGCTTTGCCTCTGAAAACTGAACAGAGACAGCATTAAAAATCTTGACAGCTCTTAACAGAGCTGGTCTATGCTGGGAGGCACGCGCCAGCTGATCTTGCACTCCAAGTGCAGTGTTCCACTTTGCCAAACTGAACAAGAACTTCATCCCTACTCTGACAAGTGGGATCTGCTACAGAATTGCTCCTGTTCATGGCTTCACACATTTTATGCCAGCATTATTTGCTGTTCAAGTCTCTTGGAAGGAAGCTTCCACAACAGGGAAGACAATAATGGGAGCACAAGGTCTTACCATTATTCAATATACAAGTTGGTAACTGTAGCCCCTAGAAGAAAGGAGAATCACACCCTAAGATCAGTCACTAAGAATTCTCTCTCTCATATTACACCAAATATCTCTTTGGGGTAATGAGGCCAAGACGAAACCTTCCTCCAAAGACATCAAAACCTGGACAGGCTATACGCAAAGAATAATATTTCAGATGCCCTGGACCCAATCAGTATAGAGCTGTGTAGATCATAACCGGCACTTTGAATTGTGCCCCCAAATGAAATAGCTAATGAAATTGTTGAAATAATAAAAACATAATAATAACAAATTAGATAGCTAACAATCTTCTGTCCCTTCATGCCATTCACATTAAGTGAATGACTGATTTCTATCTCATCTTACTGACCATTACTATTTATGCAGGGTTTCGCTTCATTTGATTCAGAAAGACCCCATCCCCAGTTCTGCTGTAATCACAAAGAGACAGTGATAAAGAGAAATCAAGTAAGAGAAGCATTTACTGGGCAGTGAAGATATTTTTTTCCCTGACAGCACTCAACTGAAAGCATAAAGGAGTGCAATCGTGTACAATTTTTTAAGTGCCTCTCAGCATCCCCTTCCCCACACCCAAGAGAATTGCATAATAATGTTAGCCCTGGAGGGCCGCTTATGTTTCTGGAGTCCCAAATAGCTTAACCTCTTTAGGCTGAGGTGGATAGATCTGGAGCAGTTTTATCATTGTTACACAACCAGCTCAACTAAATCAAAAATAGAAAGGCAGGGGAACACACTCAAAGAATGAGAGAGGGAGGAAGGGAGAGAGAAAGAGAAAGAGAGAGAGAGGGAGAGGAAAAACATGATTCAGCCCAAACTAAGCACTTAAACAAACAAAGCAAAAGTCTAAATTTCTTCCATTGTGATGAATAGACCTTAGAAGTGCTTAGCTTTGGTGGGATCATGTCCTTGTGCATCAATAAACCATACACACAATATATTTTTCAGAAGCTGAAATTCCTTACCTACTTATCTAGAAGTAAGACTCATTGAAACTTCTCAATAAGCACAAATAGAATTGAACTACTTTTTACTAGTTTTTTTTAAAGTGCAATTTTGAGTTGGACTATTAACCAAACATGAAGAAAGTTGTTACAAAAACTATGGATTTACTTTAGCATGCATGCACATTTTGTGTAATTCACAGATATCTCAGTATCTCTCTAAAAAAGGAGGAGGGCAGGGAAGGGGGAGGAGGAGGAGAAAAAGAAAAATAGTGATTTGAAATGGTTGTTTCTTTCTCTTTCTTTTCAAATTGCCAGACGAAAATTAGAACTGTAAGCTTGTTCCAGGTAAGAGCACAGGTAGTAACCATATTTCCAGTTTTGTTATAATGAGAGATTTTAAGCTCAATTTAAGAAAGAAAATAAGTGCCCACTGGAATTGATGGTAGCAATTTTAATTGTGTATGACTGTCTTGATCTCAACAGGAATCAGGTACACCTAATATCTAGTGGATTGTACCTCAAAATTGAATATTGCATTTGCTACTCTTATAGCCACATAAAAGCTATTTCATTAGTGTAGAAATAACTGACAAGCCAGAAGTAGGAAACCTAAGAGCCAAAAAATTACTTTCACTACTTTGCAGGGTCTCTAAGTCCCTTCCTTCAACAAGAAACTCCTTGTACTACCCAATAAATTAAAGTGAACATTCAGAAAAGCTTTGGCTAATGTACTTTGATGAAGCTGGAAATGTTGTTGAAGGAAACTACTTGAGAAAGCCATACTGGCCACAGAGAGGCAGGATGACTGGCAACAGACCAGGAGTGGAAATTGTGTGCTCCTCTGGATATCGTTAAACTACAGCTCACATCCTAGCCAATGCTAGGATTTGTGTTTCAACAACATTGAGGGTGGGGCACACAACATCTCTCCCTCCAGCAACTGACTCCATAGTGTCAGTAGAGTAAATGGCCTACCCTCCTCTGATTCAGGAAAGCAAATCTTCGATTCTTTTGTTCCCTTTCAATTCACAGACCAGAAAAACCTGAGGCTATTAGTTTTTGTGTATTTTTTTAAAATTGTACATTGGACTTCTGAACATCTGTGAAAATTTTGTGACAGCATTCTTTTGCAAAACCTGTTGCCCCTCCCCCTTTTGTGCAACAAAGAACCTTTTGTGTAAGAAAGCAACATTGATTTTGCAACCACTGAATTAAAAAATACTCCTCTTTTCATGCAGGAACAAAAAAAACTGATGGCAGCTTTTGAGTGGGCATTTCAACATGTTAAGATTTTCTTTCTCAATGAAGATGAGAAAATTTACAATTTTGTTTATACCTCAGTTCTGGACTAATAACTTCTACTTGTCCCTAATATATATATATATATATAGAGAGAGAGAGAGAGAGAGAGAGAGAGAGAGGGGGAGAGAGAGAGAGAGAGAGAGAGAGAGCCAGAGCTCAAAGGAAAGGAAAGGAAATTTTACCTATTGTATATGAAAACAGACTGCACATTCTATTAATTTGAGCGCAAAATACAAAACATAATAAATTGAATAATTTGCTAGTAAAACCATAATACTTGAAATGAATGTGCATAAAAGAAATCTCCAGAAATAGAGTTTTAGACAGTCTGAAAAATCCTATAGGCAGTTAGTCTGCTTAAATCTCATTGAAGTAAATGGGATTTAAGTAATTTAACAGCAGCATGCAGGATTGCAGCCTTACTTATGAGCAAAATCCAATCAATGTTAGAGGGAGTCATAAATATACTAAAGACTTGGTTTAGATCAAGTCCTTTCAGTTACTGAAGCAAATCCTTAAAATCCTGTAATCTTTTGCTATAAATAATCCCTAGCAACATAATTAGCTCTGTGGAAAGGATTACATGCATCAAAATGACATCCAGGTAACTCAATATAGCTAATCATTTTTAAATTCCTTCTAGTATTTTATGAATGGTAATAGGCCAAAACAGGATTGGCTTTGTTGATTAATACTAATTTGCAATTCTAAAATATCTGCACTGCTAGGCATGTTACATATTTCAGTAGTTGTATCCTGGTGTTTAAGCCAGAGTATATTGTTGCAAGGTTTCCAAACCACCATCAGCACTGAGAGCTTCTGTATCAATTTTCTTAGTGAAAACACAAGCAAATTCAAACATTTCTTCAAGAATCCAAAAACAGGGCAACATGAGCAACTCAAACAGCTTTTGCATTAGGTGGCACAATGGTGGATTTGCATAAAGAAGCTAAATGGGTAGAGAAATCTGAATGATGCTGTGGGGATCTGTAAAGCAAGGGTACCTGTTGACTTATGCTTTCACTGATGCTTCTTGACATAAACAGAAGAGACTGTGATCAAACTGTGATCATGAGGAATAGCTGACAGCAATGTAAGGCAAGCAGCAGGTAATATCCATTCCACCCTTTCTTTTTAACAAAAGGGGCTATTAACAGAAATGTGGTTTTGTTTAAGGATCTGCCAACACAAACCCCGTACTGAATTTTAAAATCTCAATTCTTTGTAAATGTCTTATCTTCAATGCTAAGTTTTGGCAGCCCAGCAGCACTGCATACAAAGACCGCTCATCATTCCTGAACAAGACTCATAAACTCATGTTTATTACTGCATGCCAAAAATAGTCTCTATAGACATCAGCTCCTCTTTTTCCTGGAGAGGAAGAGATCTGACAACACATTGTACTGAGGTGGTGTCTGTGAGATGACAATACCAATAAAAATGAGATGTAGAAATAAGGAGATTAAATACTATATCTAATCTAGTCTAAAACTGTACTGGTAGGGAAAACATTCCCCTTGAAATCACTACACAGCAGGAGCTAAAAAGAAGATGGTTTAAGAAAACCAGTCACTCATACCTGTGTTTGTACACAGTGAAGCAGGTGCTAACCAGGTTCCTGAAAATTTGCCATTTATTTCATTGAAAAAAATTGGGTGAAGAGCTGCTTCCATAAATGATCCTCCCACATAAAATTAACACAATAAATAAATAAATAAATAAACAAAACAATAAAGCTTGAGTATAACCAATTTTTGATCTTGGTTTTTGAGATAAAAGCAAATGATGTTTTTGTCTCATTTTTAACTGACTAGTAGTTGAGTTTGATGGACTTGGTCTTCATCTTGACTTCAAAAAATCTGCTTCCCTCTGCAGCTTCGGTTACTGTTATGCGGATAAGCTGAAACGCCTATCATAGACAATTAAGGGCACATCTACTTTTTAATGCAAATTAACTTCTTTCTATGTTACAAAATGGATTTTTGTGACTACTGTAGTTTTTGTCATGATAAATATAGTAGTACATAGTGGTAGACATTTGATAAATCAAATAGTTTGATAACTCAGGTGAAACATACACACACACACACACACACGCACAAATGTGCAGGTAATAATATGTCTATATGACTTAGCATGGAGAAGGAACGCACATGAGCAATGAAACAGAGGTTACTAGCATTGTAGACCAGTCTGGAAACACATTTTCATAGAAACAGATTTCGTTATAATAACTAGGTCATTCCAATTAAACAAGATCTCAAGGCGTCAGGGATCAATAAGCATGGCATGTATCTGAACAGTTCTTCAGTTTCTCCTGTGTTGAAAGACATAACTCAGTAGTGGAGGGAACAGAAGTAGCACTGCCACTGCTAGCAGTGTTTAGGCATGCAAACAATGTCTTAATGTGTAGTTTGCTACTCTTCTTGCAAGCACACCATAATAGCAATTTTGTGCCTCTGAAACCTTGGGTAACTCTTTGGAAACATGAAATCTATATCTTTCATCTCAATCCTAAATTCAGAATAGAAGATACCTAGTTCTTACATGGCACATAACAGCAAATACAATTCTGCACAGACCACAGGAACACTACTATTAATCACTACTACTGAGATTAATTAGAAGACATTTTCAGACGTCAGCCACACCCTGAAATTATCTAGAAGTATTTCTGCAAGTTTTGCACATATAATGAGATTTCACATGTATTCTTTTATATCAGAACTGTCCTAAGAGATCTATTGTTTTGTTACACCGAAAAACAGTATTTATCTGTTAGGTTACACATAAACCATAGGTGTATAAGGCACTAATTATTATTTTAAATGCTTCATTTCATTTTACCATACTAGAGAGGAGGGACGACATGGGAGATAGAGTAATTAAATGCAAAAACTGTGGTAGGGGGAACAGACAATATAACTGAATAACACGAATTAAAAAAAATATTTGACATACCTGCAGACTGTGACTATCTTGGTCATGAGATAAAACCACTGTTGTAAATCTGAGTTCTACGCTTACAGCAAGTTTCTCCTTTCCTTTTAAAAGTCACTTAAGGATGTATGATCTCATTGGAAAGAAGGGCAAATGCCCTCCCTCACTGATTTTAACAGAACTATGATCCTTAAAACATCTCTTCATTCTCTCTATAATAGTTCTGTTCTTTCTTTAGGCTATTGGGAGGAGGCTTTTAAGATCTCTAAAACAGCAAGAATGAACAGGAGCTTTAAAAGCACTCAGTGTAGCATCGTGCTACACTCTTATTATTTCACTTCACTAAGCCTTTTAAAAAAAAATGAAGAATTGAGTCAGCATTAGTTAGCTTCAAAAGTGATACCTTCCACCTCCCCTCTTTTTGGAAAAAAACATCAACTCATTACACTGTTACATCTTTAAAATCGTGCAGGGGCTTGGATTGGCCTTTTCAGGATTAGTACATATACACTGGAAGGGGAAGAATGAAGCATGGCACTGCGTGCATGCGTGGGTGTGGGTGTACACACAGACATGTGCCCATAAACACAAATGGAAGCACACACAAAGCTACTCCTTCTCAAGAAATTGTTCTCCTGGACTGGACAGCCTCTGAAGAGCGATGTGATGCGATGCGCTTAAACACCCATGTGCTTGCTGATCACATTTCACTCACCTGTTTGGCTAAGCTGGGATGTGCTTCTGCTTCTTCGAGAGACCATGGCAACCACTTTGGCGCTAAGGCTTGATCGTCTTTTCTTCCCACCTGTTCCAACTGTACCAACCGCCGTGTCTGATTGACTACCATCATTATGTTCCAGCTTATATACCTCTCCACTCACACTTGTGCTCTTTGTGATGATTCTCCCTGAAGTCCCAATCCGTCTGCCTTGCATTTTAGGAGTAAACGTACTATATTTACAAAGTAAAAACATACATGTACATTTAAATTATTCTTGTGTTTAGAAAAGTCATTAAATCTAAAAACATCAGAGTAAAATTGTACTCCCCCTGCCCTGGTCTGTTGAATATACTTTCAAATTATTACCAAACTGAACAATTCGGCTACCTTATTCCTCAGTACTAGCAATTCGTATTGGTATAATATTCCCGGCGTTCTCCTATTCCTAATAGAGATCAGTGTCTCAGATCCAGTTTCTCATTTTAATTCTGTTTTGTCTTTATTCACATGGATTTGTAAATAGCATATTGGGAATGGGCAGGATTTTGCTCAAGGAAAGATGTATTTCAAAATGGAGGATACTGCTATGCTATACTGAGTAAGTATTAATTTTCCTTCCATTTTTCATTAAAAAAAATATGCAGGTTGAACATCAAGGAACAATAGCATGCATTAACTATAGTGTGTGTGCATCTGCATGTATAAGTTCCACCTTAAAGGTCAAAATAAGGGTTATACTAAGATGTAATGGGGCATGGTAAACATAATAAACACCATTTATTAACATAAATCATGACTGGGCAAATTACAGCCCATAGCATCCATATGGCTCAAGACACAATATTTATATGGCCAATCATATGGCACCCCAAGCTCCCCTAGATCCCTCGAACCAATTGAGGTCCCAAAGTCAACTGACACCCATTTAAAGGCTATGGGAAGGGGTGTTTTAGACCTATAATATACTACTTTAAAAACCAGAAGGGGCCTTTCCTAGTTTTGAAGCATGGGCAGGAGTGGTCCCCCAAGGTCTAGGAAAAAGAAAAAACGGTCCTTGGCCCTCTGAGATTGTCCACCCTTGATGTAAATGTCTTTTGATGAAACATTCATGCTATACCCCATAAAGGAGAAATAACCAGTCATTTGTAAATTTTCCAAGAGAAAACTACAGTAAGTCCTTATTAAACATATAAATATGCTGCTATGGTTTTAAAAGTTTCAATGATTAATAGTGTAAGTTTGCCCAACATAGCTGGATTAGTGGAATCCAAGGCAGATATACTTTATGGCTCTAAGTATTAGTTCCTACTAGAGCAGACACATTGAATCAATGGAAGCCTGGTAAGTTAACACTTATCTAAATTCTGTCGACTCAACAGTTCTATTCTAGATGGGAGTAACAAGTTAATTTAAGCTTAGATGTGGGTTTGTTTTTTTTTTTAATGACTGCAGCCTTACTGGCAATCCTATACAGATCTATCCAAAAAAGTAAGTTACAATGTGGGCTTATACCTGGGAAAGTCAATATAGGATAATGCTTGTAATTGGACATAATGATCTAATTCTCTTTGGATTTCTAGTCTATCTAATATGAACAGACAAGGGTGGGCAATAACACTACGATCAATGTTAAATAACATTTTTACATGATATGCATACCTTTCAACATTTCACAGATGATAACTGGAACATGGGTGGTCAAGTTACATCACAGCGTGATCAATATGGCAAAAGGTAATAATGGCGAAGAACACACAAGCTAAGGGAAGTTGCAGCAGTTCGCATTTGCCTGAGCCTACTAGGAAGGCCAAATTTTACCCTCACCCTTTCTCTTTCCCTGCTGAGTTACTTGAATGCAAATTGATGTTGCACTTTGAACCCAAATATGCTGAAGTAAGCAGAAGACAAGAGGGGAAAGCAGGAAGAAGAGAAACTAAAGAGGTCTGGATATGCTTATAAACAGAGCAATACTAACTTTGGGAGAGAGAGAAAGAGGGAAGTGGCTGATCCTCCATCATTTCTAAAGTTCCGCTGACTGATGCTGGCTGGGGCAGATGGTGAATGGTGGCTTTGTAGGGCTTTTTAGTCTGGTAGGTCATTCTTGTCAGAATCCCCTCTAACACTCAAGACTGAAAGAATGTGCCTGTGGAGGTGGGGAGTTAGCTATGCCATCTCCAGACTGGCAAAACTGAGGATCTTACGAGGGCTTTTTCAGGGGACTAGTTCTTCCCATGAGTGATCCCCATTGCAACAGGCAGAGTCCCTCTTCCAATCCTCCCTTGGTGCCATAGATTGCCTGTGGGAGGGGAGTGAGAGGAGCAGCCCACTGCTTCCTGAGTGATAGGGGAATGGACCTTCATTGACTGCAGTGGCTTCCCGGTACGGGATTCTGACCACTGTTTGCTCCAAAACTAGAGGCTATGTAGGGACCGTGAGTGTGTAACTTCAAGTGACACCATTGTAACTATGATACAGGATTTATACCATTGTTTGCACAAAAAACAACAATATTGCACTAAAACTCCCAGGGTTCCCAGTGGACATGCAAGAAGTGTATAATAATGGGGTTTGCATAATAGTGTAGAAAGGTATATATTAGTATTGGGTTTTAAATGGGAAATCTTTTCCATTTAAAGTAATGGGACTTAACTATGACTGGGCTCTGTTGATAAACAGCGGCCTTTGTCTGCCTATGAATACTTTACCTTGCCTTACCTTAATTTTTATTTGCATTCACTGATTTTGCATTCAGCAAAATTTATAATGAAGCCATGATGTAAATTTCTTCTTCATTTTCTGCAGAATTTCTCCCTTTCTTGATTTACCTTTAAAATTCAGGATGTAGTCCTGCTGAGCTCAATGGAGTCTACTTCTGAGCAGACATGCATAACATTGAACCATAAAGCTATGTGTGGCATAAATAACTACAGATGTCAGATGTCCCCTGCCTTTATTATTTAATTTAAATTCTCCCTTTGGCAATATGGAACAGTTCCTTAGGGTGTTCAAATTTATGCATGGAAGATTAAACAAGATGCTCTCAAAGACAATGTCCTTGGTTTCAAATAGATATCTGAGTAGAGAAATAAAATTAAATTGTCATTGTCAGAGATTGCAAAAAGAAACCTTTCTTCACCAGTGTTTCATGTTTAAAAGATGTTTTCGGGTTCACATAAGATTTAAAGAAAGGAACTTAGTTGTCACATTGAAGGACTTTTTTGGTTATGTCCAGAGTAAAAGTAAGAACAAGGAAATGGTAGGGCTACTGTATGGAGAACATAGAGAAATTCTACTGGGGACAGAGAAAATACAGAACTACTCAACACCTTCTTTGCTTCAGTCTTCTCCCTAGAGGAAAATAGTGCTCAATGTGAGGAAAATGGAGCAGATGAAGCTGTAGGGGAGATGCACCACAGTACAGGTAAAGAGGTAGTATAGGAATACCTGGCTACTCAAAATTAATTCATGTCTCCAGAGCTAGATGAACTACATCCAAGGGTATTAAAAAAAAACTGGCAGAAGTAATCTTAGAACCACTGGAAATAATCTTTCAGAATTTCTGGAGAACAGGTGATGTTGTAGCAGACTGGAGGGGAACAAATGTTGTTCCCATCTTTCAAAAAAAAAAAAAAAAAAAAGAGGACCTCAACAACTACCACCTAGTTAGCCTGATATCAATACTGAAAAAGATTCTAGAGCAAATCATTAGAAAGACAGTCTGTAAGCACTTAGAAAGGAATGTCTTGATCACTAAAATTCAACATAGGTTTCTCCAAACAAGTCATGCCAGGCTAACCTTCCCCTCTCTTGATAGGAGTTACAAGCTTGGTAGATGAAGGCGATGCTGTAGATATAGCATATCTTGACTTCAGTAAGGTCTTTGACAAGGTCCCCTATAATACTCTTGCAAACAAGCTAGTAAAATCTGGGCTAGATCATGCTACATTTAGATGGATTTGTAACTGGTTGACTGACTATACCCAAAGGGTGCTCACAAATGGCTCCTCTTCATCTTGAAGAGAAGTGACTAGTGAGGTGCCATAGGGTTCCATCCTGGGCCCACTGCTATTCAATATTTTTCTTAATGACACAGATGAGGGAATTGAGGATATTCTTATCAAATTTGCTGATGACACCAAATTAGGAGGGATAGCTAATTCCTAAGAGGACAAGAACAGAATTCAAAATGACTTTAACAATGAGAGAGCTCAGCCAAAACTAACAAAATGAATTTCAATAGGAAGAGATATAAGGTACTAGATTTAGACAGGAAAAAAAAATGAAATGCACAGATATAGGGTGGGTGACACCTAGCTTGACCATACTACACATGAAAGGGATCTAGGAGTCTTAGTGCACCACAAGGTGAACATGAATCATCAGTGTGAAGCAGCAGCTTAAAAAGCCAATGCAATTCTAGGTTGCATAAATAGGAGTATAGTGTCTAGGTGAAGGAAAATAATTGTACCACTCTATTCTGCTTTGAGGAGACTGCACCTGGAATACTGTGTCCAGTTCTGGATGCCACAATTCAAGAAGGATATTGACAAGCTGCAACATGTCCAGAAGAAGGCGATTAAATTCGTAAAGGGCTTGAAACCATGCCTTATAAGGGAACTGGGTATTTTTAGCTGGGAAGGTTAAGTGGTGACATGATAGCTATGTTTACATATTTGAAGAGATATCATGTGGAAGATAAAGTAAGCTTGTTTCCTGCTGCTCCAAACACTAGAACATGGAGCAATGGCTTCAAACTTCAGGAAAAGAGATTTCACCTAAACATTAGGAAGTACTTCCTGATGGAAGAGTAGTTTGACAGTGGAATATGCTGCTGCCTGGGAGTGTGATAGAAACTCCTTCCTTGGAGTTTTTTAAACAGAGGCTGGATGGTCATCTGTCAGGAGTGCCTTGATTGTGTATTCCTGCATTACAGAGGGTTGGACTTATGGCACTTGTGGTCTCTTCCAGTTCTATGATTCTATGATTCTCTACTTCAGTAAGTAGCAGAACTCTACTCATTCCAATCATGCTGTAAATGGGAGAGATCTAACCAAATGCTGAGCTTTCCACTGAAACAAATCTGACTTTTTATTATGTATCTTTGGTTGGATTGTGCTCAAATGCTTTCTTCCAATTAACATTTCCTCTTGAAATTTGCATCAATGGCTGGAAACCTCACTTCTTGTTGGCTCTAGCACCGAAGGGCTTTTTGGTGGCTGCTTCTGAACTATGGAACTCCCTTCCAAAGAAAACAAAGTTCTCTGTTTGCCTCCACAACCAGGCAAAGAAAGGCTCAAGACATCTTGCCAAAAAATAAAATAAAATAATAATAAAAATTTTTTAAAAAGGGGCCAACCAAGTGAGATTTTTTTCATTACAGAATTTTCTGAAAGAACATCATTTGTACAAAAATATTTGGTGCAGAAAACAATGTTGAGTTTGTATAACAGTATATAATAGCGCAGGCTTTTGCACACTAAATCTTCTACAAAAAAAAGTCCTGAAGTGTGAAAAATCATCAAGGAAAACTAAAAATGTCATAATCTTGCCTAGCAGGGAATAAACTTCTCAAATTATTAATTCTTCCATGCAGGAACAGAATAGGTGAAGATACACTGTCCTAACTACCTGTTTGAATGGATACACTGAATTTTTTATTTTCTTATTTTTTATTTTTTCAGTTTTACTGATTATTACTGAAGTGTTATTAAGCTATTTTAAACTTATTTTGTGTTTAATATCAAACCTAGTTTAACCGCATACATTTATGACTTAACTGTGTTTGTAACTGATACTTGTCTCTTTAAATATCCTATAATCCAACTTGAATCTGTATTCTGGAATACAAATTGAATTTTCTATAGGTCAACCTAGATACACATCAAATAAATACTTTTGCTCAAGTACTGGCACTAAAATCAATGTTTCTTTACATATGGCTTGCATATTGTCCTTGTAATATTGTGAAATAAACGCAGTTGCTCAGATGCAGTTGTTGCTGGGTTTCATGTCATAGTAGGTAATTCTGAAGAAATCCTGTTACTATATATTGTTTTACCTGAGTATAATTTCAGTTGTAATTCTTTATTTGGAGATCAAAACCAAGTTAAATGAGATAAAAATCAGAAATAAACCTTTAGTCTCCAGGCAGGGAAAGGTGGTTTTTTTTCATATATACTACTTTTTAAAGTGAACTGGGAACCCTCAAGTATAGAAGAAATCATGAATGCATTAAGCCCTATGAGAGTGCTTTTCTTCTTGGAAGGGATGACAGTCACCAATGATACCAGAATCAGGAAACAGGTTTACCATGTTCACCATGAACTGATGACAAGCCAAGTCCCAAATCCACTGACACTGGGGCCTGGCTTGCAATGAGTTTTATCCTGACGCTGTTACCTCTTCATTATCTTACCTATCTCCTCTTTCTTCTTTTCCTAAACCATACCCAGTTGCTGCAGTGACAGAGAGATCTACTTGTGAAACCTCCATTCCAATGGCAGTATCCGAGGGGCTCCAGACTCAATGAAATTCAATTCTCCAGGGCACATGACTGCTTAGTGTGAATGTCAGGCCTGGAAATGAAATGCTCCAGGGATTCTATTAGGAGTCCTCATCGCTGACATAAGAAGTCCTGGAGTATGGCGTTTACTAATGTGCCAGTGGCCCAACTAGGAACATAGGTTATCTGCAAAATAAGATTTCTGAAGCTCCCTGGTGCCTTAGAAAGGTTCCATTTAAATATTCAAGAGGCAGGGAGAAATGAAGGACTCCTTTACAGTCTCCTCATCATCACTGCTGCTACCATCACTACCACATAAGTTCTTGGCAAAAGGAAGAATGTCTGGGAATGGCTCAGGAGCCATTTTCTTATTTTCTGAACAATGATGTGTTTAGCTGAGCCTCTGGAGCACAGGTCAAAATTCACCATTACTACAGTCTTGTCAGTTCAGGAGGCTTTTCATCAGTCTCATCTTGACTTAAGATAAGTATTTTTTAACCATCTTCCCAAAATTTGTGAATATTATTTCTATCCCTAATTCAAACAAGTCTTCACATAGCTAATCATATCTACTAAAATGTATCTTTTTTTCTGAATGAGCAGTTGTGGTCCTACTAGGCTACATAATAGCGTACTTTTGAAAATCAAGGCTTATAGAAACAGGCTATGACATACTGTGGAAATCTGGCATTCCAAGGACTGCATGTCACTTTTTCAAATGCCCAACCTAGATCTCTACTTCAGGACTTTATTGTGTCACTTCAACAGCAGTCTCCCAGCCTACATTAACAAAAACCTTTTGAAAATGAAGGGATCAGCAGTTTTAACTGGCAGGTATCCTAGAACCTCTACGGTCCAGAGGGGATATGTGTGTGGAACCTGTCATATTGAGAATTTTCCTCACTTTTGTTGACTATTGTACAATTCCCCCTGAGAGAAGTTTTAGCCTTTACTGTTTGACAGCTTTGGTGGACAGCTCAGTGAGGAAAAAACAGTATTTTTACTGAGGGATGCAGACGCTGAAGTTTCTCATAATATAGACTCCTTTGGCACTGCAGCAAGGAAAATTTGAGAGGGCTTTGTAAAAACTCATTAGCTAGACTGACATTTTAGAGTATTTCATCTCTGTATTGATTTGTATGACTCTTGGGGCTGTTCAAACGTCTTCTGGATGCCTGGTGTTTTGGGAACTGTAGATGGCAACACTTATCAAGACATTTATATTGTATATGCATTTTACATATAAACTGAATCTAATGCACCGTTTTAAAAAACAAAAGATGAAAACCTGCACTGGATCTGCCGAGGCTGAAATGAGACCTTCAGATATATCCTGGACCATGAAATTTTTTCCCCCCTGTGGCCATGTCTTTGCCAGTGAAAGGTATAAGTTCAAACCCAGTGGTTCTTTCAGTCCATAGGAAATACACTGCACATGCAAAGTTCTCATGCATGCAAAAATAAAGAAAACAAATATCCTCTGTTCATTCAAATACATTAGGGACAGTTAAACATGGGAGAGAGGGCTGCATGCGTGCTGTGATTGGATAGAAAATATGAAAAGCTCCTATGGATGAACAGAACACTTTAAACTGTGCCAGCCAGTGAATTGTGTTGCTTGTTGTTGTTGTTGTAGCTGCTATTATGTACCTTCAAGTCATTTCTGACTTATGGTAACCCATATCACGCGGTTTGTTCAGAGAGGATTGCTCTTGTCTTCCTCTGAGGCTGAGAGAATGCAACATGCCCAAGGTCACCCACTGTGTTTCCATGGCTGAGCAGAGATTTGAACTCTGGTCTCCAGAGTTGTAGTCCAACACTTGAACTGCTATACCAGTCTGTCTCTCAGTGATTTATGTACTGGTAGTCAAATAAGCACTGCTCCTAAGAGGTTACCTTGTCAAACACTGGGCTATTCAAACAGCCACAATGTTATACTATAGCGTTTACTTTAAGTTACTATTGCAGCAGTTTTTCTCAAGCTGAAATAAAATCCATACTGTATTCACTAAGTATGTGACACTCAAATTAGGTAACATGCAAAAAAACAATCCTACTAGATTACACAGCTATTTTTCAATATGTTGATCACTTATAAGCATAAATGCAGCTAGATAAACAGATAATTTTAGGATAATGAAACTAATTTTGATTACCCTTTTGACTGCACCATTTTCTTTTGAGAAATGTCCAAGTTGTACAAAAAATGATCGGAGAACTGAAAGCAAATATTACACAATTACTTATCAGCCACTTTCTAAAGAAACTCACCGATGTACTCTGTGAAAATACATCTTATTCTGCAATCAAAGCCGTCACAATCGCTTCTAAAATAATAGGTTTTACCACAAGTTTCCAGGCATGCCACTTTCTAAGCAAGAGCAATCTTTGATAACTGTATTCCTTAGTAGATCACTCTTATTCCATGCAGTTCTTCAGCACAGTAAAGAGACACAAGCACCACAATAATCCACAGTATTTCTTGCTGTCAATGTACAGGCTTAATGACTCTGGTCTTCGGACATAATTGTTGCCTTTCACCAATGCCAGTTAGATTGCCTTCTGCCTTCTCTGCTGAAACCAGAATCACATACTAATTCTGAACCCCT
Source organism: Cyclura pinguis (assembly GCA_030412105.1). Classification (NCBI taxonomy): domain Eukaryota; kingdom Metazoa; phylum Chordata; class Lepidosauria; order Squamata; family Iguanidae; genus Cyclura; species Cyclura pinguis. Next base: position 131,461,480 of record CM059599.1, read on the forward strand.
ATGGAGACCTGTGCAATGAGGTTGCTTGTGAATACTAATAACCAGAGCAAGAAACACTCCTGGATGAAAGGACAGATAATCACTTCTTTTTAATGAGGAAGATAATATTTCTAAAAATAAACTACTAACTATCATCTGAAGTGTGCTATATTTAAGTGTGCCAACTTAAATTGTCTGTACTGGCTTTTTTACAGCCACGCCAAAACAAAAACAACAATCTTTAGCTAGAAAAAGTCATGGACCAATTTAGACTGCAATCCTATCCAAACTTGCTTGGATGAACGTGAGTAAGCTCCATTCATCTCAGGAACAGACATGCACAGGTCAGAACATAAGCTGAAGTGCTTTGATCTAAACCAGTCTGAATGATCCTGTGGGATTAAACATAATTTAGTATACAGTTTGCCAATTCTAGCACCTGCTATGCTGTTCCCTTCCATATATCTAACAACTTAGGTGCCTAGTAATAAAGCCAGGATTAATACTTTGGCGAAATGGTGAGGAACCTAAGTTCCTCACCATGAATAAGTGCTGAAGACTACACTGAATGTTACATATTCTGATCAAATAATTAACATCCTCACTCAGCCATGGAAACCCACTGGGTGACCTTGGGCAAATCACATTCTCTCAGCCTCAGAGAAAGACAATGGCAAACCCCCTCTGAACGAATTTCTGCCAAGAACACTCTTGTGTTTGCCTTAGCGTCACCATAAGCAACAAATGACTTGAAGGCACACAACAACAACAAAATCAACATTACCAGCATTAATGCCATTATAAATAAGTACAACATGATGCTGGGTATGCTGTTAATCTAAGACAACCTTATTGATAGTATGATAATTACTGGCTTCAAATGTAGGAAAAAAAACTGAGCTGACTTGACTCATAATTAATGGTGTAGGCACTATGGAACATCAGCAAGCACTGCCATGTGAATACTTTTGAGCACGTGCACACTTGGGAGCAGTAAGTGAGAGCGTGCTTTGATCAATTTTTCTTCTCAAGCCCTAGAAAGTTAGCTGAAGCAAGGAAGAGGGAAGTGGGAGGCTTTCCCAGTCCAGGGCCTGAAACAGTTGTTTTAACCACTAGTATCCCTCAGCCAACATAGTTACTGGTTGGGGATTCTGGGAGCTGTATTTAGTTACTTATTTATTGACACATGGCCTTTCTCCCAAGATTAGAGACATAGTCCATCATGTAATCCAAGTCAGTAACTTTTCTAAGATTCAAGTGAATTTTTTTTTCCTGCTAAGGATTGTGATTATGACTACAGTGGGCAGATTCTCCCATGGGAAACTGGTGTGCTATGATCCATTTCCATGGAAGAAGGGGCTCTGAAGATAAGTTTATGGTGCTTAGGGCAGAGTGAGGAGGAGGTGGTGTGAACTCCTACCAATGTGTCTTGCCAAACACTTCTGGCCTATTGGAATGCTTCTGTAAGCACGCTATTGTTTTTAAATTATCACCTTAGAGAGCTGTTTGTATGAATTTAAGACACAAGAAAGCTCTGGTATATAAAAAAATAATAACCTCTTATGGTTATAACTGTACAATCCCAATTCATGCATGCTTTCATGGGCCTAATAAGATGCAAAGACTGAATTTGATGATGAGTCATGGAAAAATTTGGAGCTTGTCAGACCCACACTTCATTATAATCACACCTAATTCATCTTTCTGTGTCAACATCAAGCCTGAAAAACTAGACTACAATCCTGCTAATCATCTTGCTAACCTTAGGCCTAAGATGGACCTAACAGTAAATCAGCTCAAGCATTTCTTTATTTGGTTTTAGTAGAACACAATTTGGACAGCAGCAAAAGGTGTAAACCACACTTGTACTGCATTCTTCAGCCATTTTATGCTTTTGCATCTTCAATTTCCTCACAGGAGAATTTCCCCAAGGATATTTACCAGTTTCAAATGAAGTTTCCTTTCTGTGGGTGTGCTGAATGGCAAAATGGGGAAAACAATAATCCAGGAAAGGTTTCTTGAATGCTCAAGGTTAAAAATAAGGAAAAAAAGAACCCCTCTCAGAAAATGCCCTGAAGAGATAGCTGAAGGCAGGCATACTCTCTCTGTCTCTGTGGCCATTTCCACACTGCACTCTTATACCGCGATTATTCCACTTTCAACATCTGATGGTATCCTGGGGTTTGCAGTTTCGGGAGGGGCCGAAACTGCAAACCCCAGGATTCCATAGGATGTTGAAAGTGGAATAATCGCGCTATAAGAGTGTAGTGCAGAAATGGCCTGTGTGTGTGTGTGTGTGTGTGTGTGTATGTGTGTGTTGCCTATTAACTTATGGCAATCCCAGGAATTTCATAGGCTGTTCTTAGGCAAGGAATACTCAGAGGAGGTTTTGTCAGTTCCTTCTTCTGAACTGTAGCCTATAGAATCTCATATTTGCAGGCAGTCTCCTATCCAAATACTAAATAGGGCTGACCCTGCTTAGCTTCTAAGATCAGATGAGATCTGGTGTTTTTAGGGTATCAGGCCTTTTTTACCCTAGCAAAAAATATTTGCGAAAGAAAAGAGACCGCAAATGAAACATCACAGTTAGTGTGACTGGAAATTAAGTTGAGAAGAAAGAAGTTATCCTTCACCTGATTAATTTCAGCCTGCAGCATAAAAGGGAAAGAGGACCTGACCAAGCATATTAGAACCCTACCATCACTCCACCACACATACATACACTGCTGCATATGTAGACAGTTTAAAAGACATGGGGAAAATATATCCGCCATGCAACATATTTGCAAATATTCTTTCCCTTAATGAGAAAGGGTATCTGCGGATATCAGAACACCCTACCAAAAAACTGACAACCACTATGAGACTATCTTTCCCCCCTCCTTAGCTTACATTTATTTTCATTTTCAGTGGATTTTGTGTGGGGATATTGTATTTTATATTTTTTAAAATGTTTTTTGTGCAAAAAAGAAAAAAAAAGTGTGAACACACACACATCTGGCAAAGAAATCTTAACGTATGAAAAATCTGCAAACGTTCTTGAAATCTTGCCCTGTGGGGAAAAAGCTATGGAAAATGTTCATTCCTACATGGAAGAATGAAATAAACTGAGATTTATATTCCTCCTGCAGAGCTAGCATCCTCATCCTCAGAGATGAGGCTGAACAAGATTGTGGCTTGAATCTCTTTTGCCTCCTCCTAGTACACTGTTTAGGAAACAACCTGAGCAAAGAGGGCACCTACCCCTCACAGCTTAAAGGTTCACACTGGAGGGGTGATATGGTCAAAGGACATTGCTCCTTAGGTTCACCTCTTTCACATATCCTACAGTTGGAACCAGGGACATCCGTGTATCATTCACATCCCTGGTTCATCAATGACAATACACTTAGATGTTGGCTTGCTACTGGAGAAAATGATCTAAACTGTTTTGCCTAGAATGACTGTTACTTTAATGAGCAATATAGATTCTCCTAAAGCCTAAAAAAGCACTCTTTGCTTTCAATGGAGTACATCAGTAAATGTGCATTCAGATGCACATTTCCACTGGAAAACATGCATTGTGGATAAATGGCTTCACACGCTACAATCCTAGGCCAATAAGAAGTCTCACTGTATTCAGCAGAACTTAGTTAGAAATAAGTGTGCCAAGGATTTCAGCCTCAGACGCAAGTGTGGATACATATTCAGGTATGATTCTTTTCTATCAGGACTGCACAGTGAGTTTCAGTGCTGCATAGTAATGAACACCTCCCATAAGCATCTCCTATAAAACAGTTGCAGAGATTGAAGTCAGTTTGTTTTCTTCTTGAATCATCTAGTACCTTCATAAAAGTGGTTAAGAAACTAAAGTAGACAAGTAACCAGGTGGTGGACAGATAGCTAAATTCCTTCTTAATCTAGATAGACACTCTCTCCATGCTTCCAGATTGTTACTGTTTTCTGTTTGTGTGCCTGTGTGCATGTGTTTTGTACATCTACACAAAAAGGCAACAAGGGCCAGGATTCAACAAAGTGCTGCTCATGGTACTAATTCATTCAAGGATCTGAGAGGAGTCATTTCTACTCCTAGCTGCTACTCCCATACATCCACAAAACCTCCTCTGGAAGTGTTAGGATGTGTACCACTTTTGTGAGCCACCATCACAGCAGCTAATACTCATCATTAGCAATCAGCCAGCTTACTCATTAGGTATAGACATGCAGAAACCTATTATGGGACATATATGTTATGGGTATACTTCCTGAAGCAACTCAGCTATATCTGTAAGATTCATGCTTCAGCTTAACTTCTCTAAGGCCCCTTCCTAAACTGCAAACCCCAGGATTCTACAGGATGTTGAAAGTGGAATAATAGCACTATAACAGTCTAGTGTGGAAATGGCCTAAATTGATGACAGGGACAAAAAGAATCTCAGTTAAGTAAAACAGCAAGAAGTCTTGCAGCACCTTAAGCATCTTGAAATTCATTTTTTTAGTTGCTTAAGTTGTACCTGGTGTATGTTAGATCTAAGAGTAGACATTAAACAAGTACACTAGTATAAACATTCTCACACTGCCTATGAGATATATACAAGAGGTTTGGGTTGGTTTAGGGAATTTCTGGGGAACATGTCCTGTTTATATAAGCAAAAGGAATGTATAACAATAGCATGCACAAAGTGAGGAAAGAGAGAAGATGTCTGCCAGAACCCAGGCCATCAAGCCATCATGCCCACAGACGCAAGTCTACGCTAGGTCAAAAGAGGGCAGTTAAGCAATGTTTACACCATTCAGATAACTATGAAGCAATGGCTTTGTAACTATCATTCCTAACATACAATATATTCTCTTTTTCTGCCTGTCTAGAGGCACAGACACACCAATCTGGGTGCATCACGGGGTTACAATCTCCGCTATCTGGTGCTTTCTTCAGCAGACTGGAATAAATTATTTGAAAAAAGGACCAGAAAGAAAACCAAGTGACACAGTTCTGTGACTCTATCATACTGTAACTGCAAAAGTTAATTCATCTGGGAGAATAATCTTAATATACCCAAAAAGAGACAGGAGGGGCAACAGCAGAATGACTAGCCAACACTCTTTGGAGTCAGGAACAACAAGTATTCACTTCACAAAGTAAATAGGAATCGATAAAAATCCATAAATTAACATAGTTTTTCTTTCCAAGATAGTTCAGATTATATCTTCTGTTATGCCAAAAGTGTTAATATTATAAGAGGGTATTATAGGGTTTCTGTTTTATTTTGTTTTTTCATGCCAGAAAAGCAAAGTCTGTAAAATTATAGTCGTGCTCTTCTAGTATTGCTGGACCAAAAAGACATCTCTAAATTTTAATAGGGTTATCTACAGCAATTAGGTAGTTTATGAATGTGTTCAAAACTATGCTCCACCTGTAAACTGTAGACAAACATTTTTATTGGTTGTTGTGGGTTTTCCGGGTTTTGAGGCCATGTTCTATTAGTATTTTCTCCTGACATTTCGCCTGCATCTGTGGCTGGCATCTTCAGAGGATACCCTCTGAAGATGCCAGCCACAGATGCAGGCGAAAATCCAGGAGAAAATACTTATAGAACACGGCCTCAAAACCTGGAAAACCCGCAACAACCTATGGATTCCGGCCGTGAAAGCCTTCAACTTTACATCAAACATTTTTATGGTTCTTGGGAATGACATGGTGCTATATGTTATGGAAATAGTGAAGGACAACTCATTCTTCTACCTGAATTCATGTTCATGTTTCTGTGTCTGGTAACCTTGTTAAATTGTCTAGTGAAACAGGGAATATCTAAGTATAACAGAACTAGAGATATTTTGTAAAATTAACCTTCACTGCATGATCAAAGTTATTAAAACACCAGAAAATAAAGAAAATAAACTTTTTATTTAGTGAAGACAGCATCCCCCTGCTCTTATGTAAGATAATAGTCAATTAGTACATAAATATAAGCTAAGATAGGACCCAAGCCCCCCAATTCCACTGCTAGTAAAATAATGATTACTAGAACTACTGGGGTAAATACACAAGGGAAGGAAGCTAACCTTTACCTCACATCAGCAACAGTATGCCTTCTCCTTTTCTTGTCTTGCAAATTCATTTTTTTTCCACTGTGCCCCGTCTCGTCATCTAATTCCCATGATATCCTTCTTTCTTTTTTCCCATCAGTTTTGCAGATCTCTAAGGACTTTGACCTTTCCATAGTCACAACATGCAGGCATGCAAAATTAAATGCAGATAGCTCAAAATGAAAATAATGAACTACAGGTACTAATTGTAGAATTCATATCAGATTTTAAAACACTAAACAACAACAACAACAACAGCAAACAACAACAGTAAGCCAACTAACCATCTTTGGATTTCAAAAATAAATGCTAACTGAATGAGGACAAGAGTCGTAGCATATTACTTCAAAGAAAAAAACACCTTGATGATTATTTTCAGTTGGGGATTTCATACTACGGCAATTGATTTGTTATCATTGTGTGGTGTTGTTCAGATTTAGCAGTTAATTAAGTAAGTAAACTTCAAATAAGCCTTTCAGACTGTCCTTCTGAACTGGGATAATTTGAAAGTGGTTAAAATTGTCAGAAGCAGAGCATCAATTAATAGAAAACTATTGGGAGCTTGGTCCTTTTTCAAGAGCTAAAGAGCTGACTATCAGTCATGCTTGCATTGTAGTTCTTATCCATATAAATCTTTGTGACTTTTGAATAGTAGGAATCTGCTAGATAGTGACATAAAAGAAATTAATTAACTGAAAGCATTTAAAAATAAAATATCGTACAATAACCATAATGAACATCTTATCTTTGAATGTGGAAACATAATTCTTATTTTGAAATACTTTCATATGACGCTTATATATCTCAGGGGAAAAATCAAAATCTTGATTAATATGAAATAGATAAGCTCTTCATTTAGCTAAAAGCAATGATGGAAAATCTTCCATCTGTTACATTCAAACTCCTTTTATCTTGAAAAAGAATTATCACTGATAATGCAGACATGTCTGCCTGTCTAGTGCTATTAGTATGTTCAGAAATATTTGTTAAAATATTCCTTTTTTTAAAAAAATAAAATAATAATACCCTTGGTGTGTCTCAGTCAAAAGTGGGCTATTGTGACCTTCCAGATGTTTTTGGACTGTAACTCCCATAATCCATTAACATTGGCTATGCTGGCTAGGGCTAGAGGCCATATTGTAGGGCCACAGATGCTATGACGACAGTGAGCTGAATACTGCAGCTGAACAAGAGGACCTCAGTGGCTGATGCATTTTTAAAAAGTGCTTGTGATGAGACACATTGCTCTAGCTCAGCCTCATGGACTCTCTGCAACAGGCATGCGAACTAGCCTGACAACTGGATGGAGTCATTGACATCACAGAGTTAGGAAGAGCAGTGCTGGAGCTACTCCAGTGATCTGTCTGTGGATGTACAGAAGGCACATTGCTACCTACATTTGCATGTCCTCCCTAATCACCTGGTTGGACTTTTCTGGTATCACAGAAATCTACAAGTCATAAATTTGAGATTTCAATTAAACATGATACTTTCCATCACAGATTCAGCAGTTGTACTATTACAGAAATGTTTTAAGTCTCAGGCATAAGCCAGACCTTACAAATAGACAATTAAATAAGAATCTAAAGAATTAAGCAGGTTTGTTACATATCTGAAACTGAATTTCTAATCCCACAAAGCATTTTTCCACTGTCTTAAATTAGAGGAGGGATGAGCAATTTGTAGACTACAACTCCCATTAACCTTACAGCTATGTTTTGGACTACAACTCCAAAAATCTTAGACAGCACAGCCAATGGTGAGTGAACATAGGAGTTACCTTCTGGCAATATCTAGAGGATTAAAAGTTATCCATCCCTGAATCAGATGATGCTGTAACCTTGTCTTTTGTCTGTTGCCATTTTCAAAACTGAGTCAGTTAATCATCTTTTTTGTCAGAGAAAGGATGTGATTTCTGTCTGCCTCGTAGGATTTGCATTTTAACTAACAAATCCTTGGTTTGTTTCATTGTTCCTACCCCTAGGTCAAGACAATTCCCTTTCTGTGATACTGTCTGAGGTGACAGAGGCAAATTTTTTACGCAAAGAAACATGCTTGCCATTTTTGCGAAACTTATGTAATGTAGGTTTTATCTTTTGGTGGTGTGCTGTGATCTTGTCACATGTTAGGGACGTGGGAGAATGTGCCTATAAATATATCAGATATATCAGATACTGAAATACCCAGTTATCATTTACCAGCTATCAGTTAACAAATACAAATTGACCTCACAGTAGCTCTGTCATGTCAGTCACCTTTTCCAGTGATCACCTGAACTTGCTTTTGCTTACCAAGGTTTGATAGTTAAGTGAACAGCAGCATGGAAGACAAGCATACTGACTGCAGCATCACACTGAGGGTTTTTCTGGGGTGCTTTAACATGTCTGGAAATTATAGCTTGCCACTACTTAGACAACTTTGGGAAACAGGTAAAGCTACAAGGCAGAAGGACACAGTCACAAGTTTTAGTGAATGGATGTTGGCACACGGTTTTTTAATAATATCACCACCACCATCACCACACACACACACACACACACACACACACACACACAAAAGTTTACTTGAACTGATTCTGTTTCTAAATGTAAGATATGTTCAGATGCAGGTACTAGGACCTTCACAAAGTAAAGGGACCTCACTCTACAAAAGGTGTTAGGTAGTGCCAAATTCAGACTCACTGCTGCTATGCTCCTACAAATGTGATCTCATGGTGTTCCAGAACATAGATAAATTGATGTTTGGTAGCTGTCTATGATTGGAGGCAACTTGTGCAACATGGATCTTCACCCCGCTTTATGAATTCCATGAGGAAAACCCATACAATTGGCTCCATCACTTAAAGACTAACTCAGTCACATCTCGAGAAAGGGATCCCATGCAACTAGAGTTAGATTTACAGCACCACAAAGACAGACTGGAAAACAGGAAGCATTTGGGAAAGAATGTAAGATTTTTGTCTTGCTTGTGCACACAAAGAATCTATACAGTTAAGTGTGTTAACAGATGAATTTGCCCAGAGTAATTGTAGGCCCTATAAACTGTATTGAAATTTCAGCACTACTAAAACATACCTTTTCAAAGAAAAAAAAAGTGAGATTTTAACTAGATAAAGTTCATAACATTTTCTAGGCTATGGTACCCAAGCACACTCAACTTCCTTTTCATGATACACAGTTAATAATTACTACTTAATGAACTTATGAAACTTTGAGTCTCTAGTGGATCAAATATTTACTGCCGATCAGATTTAGTTTTGCTGGTGGATAATTAATATTTTACAAAGTTATTAGAGTCCAAACTTTGTTGTTGTTTTGTTTTGTTTTTGGCAGCTAAAAGTTGCCATTTGCATACACGATACAACTGCAGTTGTGAAATTTGAGAAAAACAGACTGTTTTGAAACTATGTTGCAAACTCACCTGATTCTGCCCCTAGGGCGCTCTGATTGCTCTGACATAAAGCTTGTGCTGCTGAGGCGAGAGGCACTGCTGGTACGGGAAATAGCTGACACATCACTGACATCACTATCTGATGATTTGGCAGAGACGTTATCACAACTTCTGTACTGATCTGCTTGTATATTATACTAAAGATTAAAAAAGGAAGTGTGAGTTACCTTGTCCCGGTGTGAAAAAAAAATCATAACAGCACAAATAACAGTAACAACCACAGAAAACTGCAGAGAACTCTTTTAAATGAATTTTTGTTGGACATGCAAAAAGGCGTAGATGGTTTCATAAAGCCTAGCTACTTTAGTGAATGCTTCTGAGGAGCCAGTGATTCAGAAAGAGTTTCAGTTTTGTGATGAATGTCCTCCTTTCTTAAAAATTTGAATTCCAAATGTTTCTCTACTCAGAAGTGACCCTGATGAAGTCGTCATTTAGAAAAAAAATATTGACAGGCAGGGTTGTTTTAACTAGACCACTTTAGTAACCAGCGCTATTCTCACTATCAGAGTTGACCTGCTGTTCTTTAAATTGGGTGATCACAATGGAATGCTACAATATCAACAGCATTTTGACCTTTAAGAGTGATGTTATTGAGGGTTGTTACATGATACTGAAATCTTTTTAAGACGTTTAAAGACCTTCCCATACCTGATGTCCATAATACATACAGGAACTTGCTTTGCTCCATAGGTATATCACCTATGATGAAAGAGTTATAGTGGCAGCTAATTTGCAAGCAAGCCAAGTTCAAAGTGGCATTATTGACACATAACACCTTTTAAGAATCTTAGAACCAGATAACTCCAAAATATCATTTTTCCTCTATCTGTCCATTAGGCCACTATGTTCTCCAAGGAGTATTCGTCTACACTATAGCCTAAAGAAGTCCCCTTGGTGACACAATGGTAACCAGACTTCTCTGAAGTAGTGTTCATCACCTAGGATAGCCTCCCATTTTGGATAGATCTGGAAATGATGAATGTGTGCTTTTGACATTTTTCTAAAACTTACTTGTTTACCCTAGCTTTCTCCAACCACCAACAGGCTGAGTTCTTTCAAGGTCTGTTCTACAGAGTCTTTTAATCAACAATATTGTTGGGTTTTTATCATGTTTATAGTTTCTTCTATAAATCTAATGAGTTCGTATCAATTTCTTTAGAGCCTGTCTTCTTCAAATATGGAAGAATAATAGCACTGGATTTATCAGAGTAAAGAAAAACAAATCCAGGAACTATGACTGCTTTTTAAAAAGAAAGAAAAACTATAAAAAGGAGATGAAGAGTATATAATTGTTTGGTTTATTGTTTAATAAAAGAAAACAAGTAACAGATACAAGATAACTAAGCTTAGCTACCTGTCACTATGATCAAATTAGTATTTTTTTTCAGGTGAAATTGGGGGACAATGGGAGAACAGGAAAAATAGGGAAAGTTACATCCAAAGAAGACACCGCCCTTAATCTGAAAGACCTGAGCAGGGCTGTTAATGACAGAGTGGCTTGGAGCTCTCTCATCCACAGAGTTGCCATAAGATGAGATCAACTTGATGGCAGTAAACAATAAAACAACAACGTTGAAATGCATCCACTAGAAGCTTGAATGTGTTGAATACTCGCAATCTCAAAAGGCAGCATGCTAAGCACATCCTTAGGTGGGATATTTGTGATTCCACACACTGCATTTTCAACAATTGCTGTAACTTTATAGCTGCTGTTGGGCAAGAATAATTTATAAAAAAGAATTAACTGGTGGGAAAATATCTTCATCCATCTGGACTGGCTGAGCTAGCACAGAAAAGGTACATTTCACTTTTGCTTAATTCAAACACCAATAGGAAAATGAAAGCTTGTATGCTATTGTAGACTATGCTATTGTAGATCTTGTGCTATGGTAATGTTTAAGTCATTGTTAAAGCTGGCATGTAACTTGTTTCTCTATGTGAGAGCAGACTGTTAGAAAAGCACCACCACCCAAGAGCTAACTAACTCAGTAGCTGGCCTCATTGTAACTTATTGTAGATTAAGTACTTTTCAGTTAGTTATCATGATGGCAATATATTGTCCAGTATCAGAGGCAATATGTCTCTCTTAGGTAAACAAGCCTTGTTCGTCTTTTTCTCACATGGCAGAACAAAAATGTCAGTTATTTCCTCCACGCTGAGCAAAACGGCAAGATATTTTTTGGGTGCATTTTTGATTAAAGTATTCACATCTACAAGATCATTTTTTGTGCAAATTATATGGACAACTTTTAGGCAAAATACAACTGCTGTTGCCTTGTTACCTGGAGTTTTTAAAAATAGAAGTAATGTATAGCTTTTTAAAAAAATTGGATTGATGAATATTCTGTTCTCCTATGCATGCTGCATGTTTGTGTTCCCTTTAAGAAAGTAGAACAAGACTAGTCTAGCACAGACCAAAAGACCAAATTCCTGAGATCTTGCACATTATCTTTGCATTCTTGTGCAGGAGGAGAAGAATCTGGTTGCCAAGATTATTGAGACCCTTTTTGTCATCAAAGATGAGAAATCTAGGAAAAAATCTCTACACCCTCATGCTACATATCAATCCCTGGGGATGACAAATGGGAGGATGCTGTTGTGTTCACACTGTGGTAAGTTTTTGCTTGGCCACTGTGGGAACAGAATGCAACAGCTGGGCAACTTGCAGATGTAGCTCTATCATCTTGAATACTGATCAGTAGCATGGAAAAGTCCAAGTGTGTTCTAGTTGCTCTTGAACATGTGGGAATGAAAGAGCATAGTGCAACGAAGATCTAAAACACATTTTGGAAAACCTCTGCTTCTGATCTGCTGGGCTGGGAGATGAAGCAACCAGGGGAAAAGGAGCAGCTTCTGCCAAAGCTAATACATTCTACCAGCATGTTAAAATTTCTTGGCTTATATTTAGGTCAAAGTGCATGTTAATTTACCTGAAAATGTCTGAATATCACTGACAGTTTCATGGGCAGGGGTAGGCAAAGTTAGGCCTCTGTGGTCCCTGGAAACTTCCAGCAGTCCCCCAAAGCCTCCCAATCTGCCCCGTTTTAAAAAAATGATGTGATTTTCTGGCAATTATTTTGCTCCCAAACCAAGCAGAAAGCCCACAACTGCATGAAAACATGCAAAATACCCCATGCCCCACAAGCACTGCAGATTTCCTTGAAGACATTACATACAAAGCAAAATAAAACCTGAAAACATTATGTAACAGCCTGTTTCTAAACATTGATGTGAAAATGCATAACTTAGTAATGGAAAAACTAGTGGCTATACCTCTACCATGCTGTACAACAGAGTTTTACTCTATTTCTGGCAGATCTGTTAATACAATATTTGGAAGGGAGGCACTAGCAGTGATAACAAGAGTGTCAGTCAATGCATAGTTGAACCTACTTATGTATTGGAATCACTGGGAAATACATTGATTCCAATGAAACATGACTGAATCTAAATAGGAAACACATTGCCAGAACAACCTTTGGCAGGTCTTTTGTGCATGTGGGTAAAAACTGGGAAAAAACTGAGCTCCTGAATCTGCATAGTTAGAAGCAGTTTTTTTGTAAGGCACAGCCACACTTTGATATAACCCATGTCCTTAGTTGCAACATCACCATCAAGATGCGTTGATTTCGCAGCTCACAGAGCAATTGTGAAAGACTGTCTGACAATAATTACTTGCTCAAGAGCTGCAAAAGGCATCCATCAAATGAAAAATAGACCAAAAAGGGCCACATTCATTAATATAGGTTTCAGAACATTTTCAGAGGAAAGCAAAACAGAATTATTTAAAAACAGATTGGAGATTTTATTCCCTCTTTGATCTGTGTTATGGCAAAATATAACACTGAAAACAAAAGTTCAGCTTGATCATTTTCTTTACATGACTACATATAGGATAAAGATTAATTCTAAATCTAGTTATATCTGTGAAATCCTTGTGGATTGATACAAATCCAGAGAAAAGAAGACCTCTATGTATAATGGAGGCTTTGTTTCATTAGAGAGACAATGTTAGAAGATACAAATGTGCTTAATATTCTCAGTTCTCCTCTCTTTAAGAAAGGAAAAGTGCTTAAAGCTATTTCTCTGAATGATTGCCCTTGTCTTGAGAGTATATTTCTTTAATTTCAAAGCAGCTTACTTCTGAGAGGGCACTATGTAGCCCCAAAGTGGGCAAAGTGAGGCTCTTGGGCGACATGAGGCCCCACTGCTCCCAGTGATCAAATTTTTTTAGGGAAGAGGAAGGACTTTCAAAAGGTGGTTTTGTTTTCTTTTGTTTTGCCAAATGCACCCTAATGCCCAGAAGGCCTCAAAACATTCCAGCACGTTTCCCAGAGGGTATTTAGGGGCATTTTGGTCCAAAAGAGCTCTGATCTTTATTTTTTGGGGAGGAGCTGGTGAAGAGAGGTGCAGCCCTCCCAGATCTCCCAGAAGGCTAATGCTATACCCTAGTCTTCCACTGTTGCCCACTTCTGATGTAGACAAAGAGTTCATCATACACTAAAAGGGTTTCCAGAAATAGACTGTTTCTATCTCAAGCTGTAAGTGATTGAGTGCTTCCTTATGTAAATTACACATTTTTTCTTTAAAAAAAAGCCAAGAAGCATTACAGCCTAGCTTCCTAATGATCAGACTTTCATCTGATGAAGTAGACTCTAGTTCAAGAAAGCATGTGCTAGAAATTTCTATTTCCTACGTAGTCTTGAAGGTGCCATTGAGTTACTTTAGGTCTTTTTTCTAATGACGTATTAGAATGGTTTCATGAGATCTCTTTGTTTTTCTCCAGTTAGAAAGGCATTCAACACATCTGAGTATCACATCTCACAGTACCTTCAGTCATAATGTGGAAGTAAGGAGAAGAAACATGAGATTGCCCTGGCCATCCTTCACACTTCTGGCACAATGCCCAAAGAGGGCAGCTAAAAATCGTCCCTGTGGTTGATGTGCAGACACCACAGTAAAAGCAGAGTGCCAATATTACACAGGATGCATGGAAACCAGATATGCACACCTCTTGTGTGTTTATCTTGTCACTTCCTTGTACTGTCAGGAATCACACCGTGCCTCAGTTAATTCTTGGGCTACCAAGAAGACTGGGTTTTGACCCTTGAAGCTGGAAGCTAACTATTTCAGGAGCTTTTCATACACCAAAAAAAATGGTGTGGATAAATCTTGGCCCCAACAGAAAATCAGTATCTATAGTGATTTCAAATGACACCTTCTTTTAGATAAATTCATGCTCTATCTTTAATATCTATGTGTATCCTTCACCTTTCTAAATAAAGTATCATATTTTAATATTCTCTTTACCTTGGTATATTGCTCACGTTCAAGCTCTTGACTAGAACCAGACCCTGTTGTCTGATTATAACGGTGCATTTTCATTTTCATCTGTCTTGTTCGCTCTTCCACTACTAAATTAGCTGTAAGACACATAATGGAAGCCTATTACAAAGATATGAAAAAAATTTAAAGTAACAAGTGGTTTAGAGATGCAACTTTCAACCTGAACAAGAAGTATTGAAAGAACAAAACAAGGAGGACATGAACATAGAACATAGGCTTGCTTATAACTGATATCATCACCGGGTTCACCTGACATATTTACCTGACATATTTTGAAATTTCCTATGTATCTGTATGTTGCAAAAAAATTAAACAAAAATGCTTGGCTGTTGGCTTTCTTTAACGCTGACATGATGGAATTACACAGAAGTGAGTAGAATCTGTTACAGAATTGTTGCATTTGATCTTGGCTGCAATCCTGTTGGGGAGTTAGAATGTGTAAACACGGTTGAGTCTTGGCCCAACCCCCAAATCCCCACTTATTGGAATTCAGCCACTGCAATTGACAGGGGTCCGTTCGCCTGTTGCTTGGGAAGCTGCTGACTGACATCCTCACCCTCTCCCCTGAATTATTTGCATTGTGACCGGCAGAGTTGGGGGTCACTGTCACAATTTCATTTTGCACCAGAGATTGCTTGTGTGACTGGAAGTGGTAATATCAGTCAGCTGCTTCCTGAGTGAAAGGGGAAAACACTCCCATTAGTCGTACTGGATGCTTCATGGTAAGTGGAGATTGGGGAACTTTCATGGTCCCTACACATCCCCTAAACTAGAGAATATGTAGCAATCCTGCATACCAAACATTTACAAATGTGCAAGTGTAGTTTACACATTCCTAACCTCACAACAGGATTCCAGCCATCTTAATATTTAAAATGTCATACTTAACTTTCAAAAAAAAAAAATCTGCATCATATGGCATTTGCAAGTTTGGTGGATAAGGATTCCAAAAAAATCCCACTAAACCTTCAGTACTGTGCATTTTTTTTTTATTACTTATGCAATGCCATCAGTGTACTTTGATTCTGGCTGAGCTTCAATAGTGAAACAATATTTTTAAAAACTAGCGAGTTACTGTCCCCAAGGAACTTACAAACTACAATAAAAATAGAGAAAACAATGAAGAAAAGGGAAGGAAACATGATGACAGCAAAGGATGGATGCAGGATGCAGGACGGATCAATAAAAAGTAGCTAGAATTGAGAATGAGGATTAACTGGTTAAATTCAAACCATTGTGGAAGAAAGGGTTTCAGAGGGCTTGGAAGGGGGAAGGTGGCATTGTAAATACATTCCAGAACTTACAAGCACAAGGGCAAGAGACACCAAAGAGGAACGGGCAGATTTAGGACAGCAAGAGATTTTGGGATGGCTTACAATGTTATTTTTTTCATTATGGCATGGAAGCTGTCCAGATTTCAGCAGATGGATAAAATGGACTGAAAAGGTGTTCAGGGATATATCAATGAATTATTGAAAGTGAATTGCTGTTTCATTATTAAATGTCATAATCAATGCATACGTTCTTGTATTTTAATTTAAATTAAAACACATAGAAATCCACATGAAGATGACCTCAGAAATGGTAAAATCATTATTTGCTACATGGTCTCTTAATTTTCCATGCTGCCCAACCCAACACAACTCAATTGTACACACATTTCTTAGATCTGAAGGGCAGGATGTCTCGCTTCCCTTTCTTCCCAAAGAACAGATTCCCCTCTCATCCTCTCATTTGTGGGGGTGGAACAGGAAGGCAATAAAAGGTAATTAAGTTTTTCTGTTTTCCCAGTTTTCAGTTTCAGTTCAGTTCAGTTTCCCAGTTCTCCTCTTCCTCACTGATTCACATCTCTTCAAAGCTGGCACCATGTTCAAAGCGACTAAAATCTAAGTTTATCTGTATAGGATAGCAGCTTTGAACAGCTCATCCCAGCATCTGATCAATGGATGATAACTACAGTTGTCTTTTGGAGTGGTGGAGAGATCCCTGTGCTTAGGATCAGATCAGAAAGAATTCTTAAGCTGCATTAGGGTGTGTGTGTATATACTTATATACAGAACTTAGAAACATTGCTTTTTTGAGTGTAATTTCCAGAATCTTCCCAGATAAGTAGAGTCTGGGAGTGATAGGACAAAACTAAATTTTCCAAGTTGTGCAAACATGTATGTGTGTGTTTTTGTGGTGCATGTCTCTGTATGTGTATAAAAAAACACTAGGGCCTCACTGAGCAATGCTGTCATGTGGTGTACCAAAATTGTTAGGATACTTGCTGGTGACAAAAGTCCTGAAATTTAGCAAAATTTAGCCGAAAATATCTCAATTACTAAAAAAAAAAAATGAAAATCCAATTTAAAACAATCTGAAAATGAAATTAAGACCATCTGGTGTACAAACTAAGGACAAGTGGACTCAAAATGTTCCTTCAAACTGAAAACAATTTGAAATGTGTTATATGAATAGTCTATGGCATTCTGATTACTAGAAAAGTCTAAATTCAAAAATGGCTGAGGAACAGTCAGGCCAAAAGAATGAAGTTGTGTATATTCAGAACTTCTATTGAAGTCTGAGAGCATTTTCAGATTACACAAAAACTAGAAGCATGACATGGAGGAATTCTATGAATTGTATTCCTGCAAAGTAACTTTTCCAAACTGTGTCCCAGGATTCCAACATAAAGCAGTGCAAATTGCAGGTAAAGTGGAATGTTGGACAGATGAAATTTTTCTTTCTTTTCAGACTTTGATTTGGGGGCAGAGGCAGTTCCAGTTATAGCAAGGCATACACACCTAGGTTTGCACAATATAAGGTAAATTAGAAATTATATACAGTACTATTACTCATTAGGGATTGAAGGGAAAGCCACTGTTCTTTGTTTTCCAGACAAAAAGTTTGATCTTTTGACACTTCAGAAACTTGGTTAAGAAGACCATCACAGTCACAAACTTTTGCACAATTTTTGCCTGGTATCTGAAAGTGTTTTCGGAAATTATTCTGCGCAGAAAATCATGTAGCACTTTTGTGTGAAATTTGTTGAGTTTTCTAGAAAAAAAACCACTTTCTTGTCTTGCAAAATTTATGGCTTTTTTTGAAAAAAATAAATCCCACAATTTTCAGGCCCAATACATATTTCTGCACAGAATAACTTTCTGAAACACTTCAGAATATGAAAATACGGGGTAAAAACTACACAGACGTTTTCATTTTTTCCTGCAGCAGAGAGAAAATGACAAGAATTGTTTGTCCTTGTATGTGAGATTGACAAAGTCAAAGGTCTACATCCATATTACTTACTCGATCTCACAGTCTCACTCACAAAGATATTAAAATTGTGTCAGTGAGCTACAGTTGACATTTGGTACATCCCAGATTGGCTCAGAAATTTACTGAGATTCCTAGAAAAATAATCAGCCAACTTGGGGAAATAATCTGAAGTCGTTCTAAGAGTTCAGAAGAATGTCATGCTCCTTGTCAATCTGACACCCACCTTCCCTAAAGTCACCAATGAAGGCAGGAACAACAGTCAAGATACATGGGAAGAAGAGGTACTGGAAAATTATTTCTTTTTTACCCACCATTTCATTACGCTAACTAGCAGCATGTCAAGGCAAAAGGGGGCCACTGAAGCTTCAGGAAGAACTACATAGTTTGCATAGAGGGATGCTGTGCCAAAACAGAGGAATCCATGTATATAAGGCAAAAATTGTGCAAAGGGATAATTTTTGCAGTTCCACCACTCTGCTCTGCCCCAATCATTAGGTAAGTATGTAAGTAGATACGAATTCATGTGAACTACAGCATGCCAGAAGAAATAGGCAAATAAATTAAAGTTCAGTATCAAATTTAGTATTTCCTAGTTTTGCACATTTGTAAACACAAAAATGTATGCCTACTTGTAAAACCTCATCTTTAAACTTAAACACTAAATAGCAGCTCAAGCATTGATGTACTTTTCCTTATCACTGAGTCAGAAGTCCCCAACAGCTTTAGTTAAAACAACTCTTTTTCCTTCTTACCCACTCCCTGTAATTATGCAATTAAGGTAAGATACATGCAAAGAAGAGTGGACTTGTCAGATACCCGATAATCAAAAGTTCAGATGCCACAGACTGAATTTGATATCTCTGTCTCCTTCATGCAAACCTGTGCTCTGCCACTGATCTTTGCAGACCACATTTCTTCACTGAGAGCAGGGAGGCAGAAAGAATGCAGTGATAGTGTTGCCAGACAGAAAGCCAGACAGGGTTCCTGTACCTTTCATGGTTGTGTAAGAAAGAGAATTTGAGCAGGGATTGCTTATCATGCAACTAGGTAACAAGCAACATCTGCTGAATTCCTTCTTCTACAAAAATGGTAAAGGTACAGGAGTGATCTCTACTTCTCACTTTAGCAACCCATTGCAGTAATTCAGTTGTTGTCATCCTCTAACTTTAATATGTCACTACTTATTAAGTTTTAACAAGAAAGGCATTTGAAGAGTGAGTGAAGGGTATGTGTTGGTGAGGCTAGAAAGAAAGGAGAGTTACAGATCAGTGACAAACTGGGCTGAAGAGGTTCTAAGATGAGATTCCATGTTTTGGGACAACTGTCCCCATCCTGACAGTTTCCAGATATGTTGTATCCTGAGGCGACATTTCTATTATGGTGTTTGCAGACCATTTGAGAAAAATTTCAAGTTGGAGGAAAATTAGAAAGAGCCCTCTTGAAAAACCTAATAACAAAATGTGATTCCCTAAGGCCAAAAGAGACACCCTCCAAGCCATTCTCTGTAAATGTCATTGTCTGGCCCCACCCCAATGTTTTGATTGATGAGTTAATTAACAATAACTTAACAAATTAAATGTTCATAACTATTAATGTTTTCATTAGTGAGTTAATTTTTCAATTTCTAACATTTAACATTATGGAATTAATTTTCAAATCTAATGTTCAAATTTTGCCCTTTCTTCCAAGCACAATCTGTCGGTATGTGTAGTACCTGGAGGCTCATTTGCATGAACAAGTTCATCTCCATTAACAAAACAAAATAAAACAAAACATGGACAAAAGAATGTTTCTGGCCTGCTTTTCTGTTTCCCAGATTGGGGTTGTGCTCCAGTGGCACTGCAATGGCGTAGCTATGGGTTTGGACTTAATTTAGGGCATTGCCACCCAAATAAGAACTGTGCCCCCCAATGAAATTTGCCTTCAGTCTCTGAATTTCTAGTGTACCACAGAGTGAGACAATGAAAATCATTCATATCTAGAACCCTTATATTTCCTGAGTTCATATTCCCATGCCTGTCCCTTTTCTTTGGATGCCTAGACCCCATTTTTAATATGCTAAATAGAAGTTTTAAGTTACCAAAAAAACAGAAATTTGGACACTAAAGGAAAATTTCACAGAGGGGAAGAATTCTTATTTGGGAAGGCAATGTTTTCATTCTGCCCCCTCCATAGCTACACCCTTGTGGAAGAGACCAAGGAAAAATTCTTATGTGTAAGAATATGGCCAAAAAGACTTATTAATAAAGCACATACATCTTGTAAATATGATAAGCTGATTCTTATTACCGATAATTTTTGCCAGGAGTTGAGTGGCTTCAGAGTTCAGTTGACTTTTACCAATTAATCTAGAGCCTCAAATGTCTGTGCAAATGGTTCTTACTAGCCCTTCTAGAATGGTTTACTTAGATAAAGATCCATGCAAAAACCCTATCCTCTAGGGCAAGCCACTATCAGAATACCGTAAGACTTGGGTCAACTTTCTCATCAAGGAAGAGAGAACTCAAAGGCTAACGCCTGATTTTGGTAGTGCTAACTACTGAAGCAGAAGAGGTGAAAGCTCCTGTCAACTGCACTTAACATGACCAAGTATCCATCACTGGCATCTATGGATGTGAGAAATTGTGTACTGAATGATACTGTTACAAGTATTCCATCTGAAAGGACCTGTACCTGATGGATTTATTTGGGTTAGGATGAATCTTTCTTTTCCATCTATTCTGGGGACAAGAAAAAACATACAATGTATTTTAAGTGCTGAGTGCACGGCATCTGTTCTATAGATTAAGAGTGTGATAAAATTTGAATGACTCCTTCCCAACAGCTTTGCCAGCTTTTCTTGAAAGGGAGAGGCCACAAAGCCTCCCTTTGGTACCCCCTGAAGTTCAGTAAATGCAGGTCCCAGCTCTCTCTGTAAGGCTACTTTCATTCCCAAGGAAACATGGTTAGCTACCTTCCCACATACTGAAATGTGAGCAAAGTGTGGATGAATTCATCTTTTTTTTGTTCCTGGGTCAAGAGGGAAGCTGTATGCACAGGTTTGTTCTTCACCCTCTTTGTGGTCATTTCCCATCTCAGGCTGAGATTCAGGTCGGTTAAGGTTTAAATATTTGAAGTGGGAAAATGTGTTGCAACTGTTAACTTTATTAAAAAGATAAAAAGGAAAGCTTTGGAGATAGTGAGAGACGAATCCTAGGTCCAACCAAAGTGATTATAAGGAAATTTCAAACTTTGGTAGGAATGTCAGTGCCATGGTGCAAAATAAGAGAGCAGATTTTTGGTGCCATAAAGGGATAGCAGACTGAAAATTATTGAATTTGCTATTACTGTATTTTTAAAGATAGAGATAGCGAAAGACACATGAGAGATTTTCTGTCTTCAATACAAATAATTGGTGAAATTTGCTATTCCATTTGAAGCAGCAAAATATTTTAGGTTGGTCCTGTTTGAGGGCAGATGGTTGCAGTAGAGTGGGACTGCAGTAATTGGCCTCTTTGACTTGTTTTGTCTATGGTCATACTGAAAAAAAAGGCATTAGGCACATTCACTACCATCTTTTCTCTCCTCCTCTGCTATTGACTTCTGCCATTTTGAATCCACAATACAAAGGTAGCAGAAAACCATCAGATGTCCTCAACCAGGAACTCCTTACTCACATCATTCCCAGGTCAGACTGTGGCAGGATCGCAGGGAAGTGAGAGGCATACAACTCTTGACTAGAAAATGGTCATTGTGAGACCATGCAGACTAAGTCAGTCAAATCTTTCAAGAGGTTATAAAACTTGTCCTGAAGGAGCAGCTTTTTGTCATTTGGTTCCTCTGGCAAATGTGGACTAGCAGCCCAAAGGAGGATTCAAGTTGAGACTAGAGGGCCCAAAGGAAATCCCAGTTGAGACTTCTTTTGAGACAAGGAAACAGCTAGGAAGCAATGAAGAAAAACGTGCTGTACAAAAACAGGCTGCCCCCTTCTGCCTCAGCAGAAGATATGTGGGAGAGTGTGGGAAAGGGAGAAACACTCCCAGAAATGATCTTGTTTATTTCCTGTACATTTGCCTTTTATTCTAAACTAGGAACATAATTCTTACACACTGGAATGGGATTGGAGATAACAGATTTAAAGCTCTACAAATCAGTTTTTGTAAGTATTTTGTTTTGCTTCAGACAGTAGCATGGATTAAAATATCTAAGGGTAAATCAGGGCAATACACAGCTGGAACCTTCAGCTTTTTTGAGTGCCTTAGAGACCAATACTGAACTCACACCTTCAATGTGTGCTTTGGACTAGAAATTTAGAAGAACAGGGTAAACAGCTGGAGTTTTTAGCTTTGCAAAAACCAGGAGTAATACAAATTAGTTAAAACTGTTAGAAATGGGCTGGACATTACAATAGAAGTTGGAACTGTAATAAGGACAGCTGCTATTTCAAGTAGTGTTGTCTTGTAAGAGACTTGAAAGAAAGTAGAATACTTTACTGGAAATGGTGAGTTATTTTGCTTTGACCAATTCATAAAATAGAGTTAGGTGCAAACTATACATGATCCAGAAACTATCAGATCATGTATGGATGTGTGTGTATGTGTGTGTGTATGTGTGTATATGTGTGCGTGCGTGTGTGTGTAAAATAGGGGGCAATTTCCTCTGGAACAGAGCATATAGAGAAGGGGGAATTTAAGCCATATCCTTTCTAGGCACAATCTTAGTAAAAATTCCCCCAGCTCATGCTGCGCTAATAACTTTGAGGTTAAAAAGATATAACACTGGGATGCCTCTGAATGAGTTTTTCATTCTTATATTGCGAAAGTATGCATTAGTGATGCTTGAGGCCTAGCCTCAAAATCCTAAAATCCTTCAGGCATTCTAAGCATTCCTACTGAACATTCTAATTACCTTAAGCTTAAAGGTTTTATAAGAACGGGCCCCAAATAAGGTTGTCATGCCGCCCAGATAGCCAAGTATTTTCTAGATTCTAGGCACCTGCCCAGTGTCTATTTGGACCATATTTTGTATTGATTATATTTTTAAAAGTATATAGCCTCATAGAAGGTGAGATATGGGGCAAAATATGGAGGCTCTCCTCTGTCAAATTGTTCTGAAAGAAATAAGTCCACTTCTGCTTTTCAGGCACAGAAGGAACACAAGAATTGAGGGAGGATGCATGCTGAAGGTGCATCCAAAGGCAGGGGAGAGATGCATTGTGAAGATGCAAAGAAAGTTTTAGAAAAGGGGATAGGAATAATTGGAAGCAAGTGGCGAGAGCAGGAACATACAGGAAACAAGGGAGGGATGTGTTGCGAGGCTAAAAGGAAAGGCAAGGGAGGGAATAGAGGTGAAAGGAAAGAGAACAATGAGAGGAGCAGAATGCAAGAAGTGTGGAATGCATTGTGAAGATGCAACAAGAGGCAAAGAAGGGATAGGAGAGCAAGCTGTAAGAGAGACATTGGATGAAGTAGGAGTAACAGGAGAATGAGCTACGACAGCAGTAGAGTGGAAGAAGCAAGGGAGGGGCAAAATGGAGGAACACATTTTGAGGCAGCAAGGTGGGCCAAAGGATGGAGTAGGAGGGATGGAACAGTGAGCAGTACGAATAGCGGAGTGCGAGATGCAAGGGGACACACTGTAAGGCTGAGAGGTGAAGCAAGGGAAAGGAGTAAGAGGGAAGGGAGAATGAGAAGTGTGACCGGTGGACTGCAGGAAGCAGGGGCAGGATGCAGTTGTAAGGCACAAAGTGAGATGAGAAACTGAGCATGTGGGAAGGGAGAGTGGTGCAAGCGTGGGAGAAGAAAAGAGGAAAGGGAGTGTGAGACATGCAGTGGCAATGTGCATGGAGCAAGAGAGGTGGACATGATGAGGAGCAATGCACAAGGGAGGGAGATGTGGTAAGGGAAGGGAAGAGGGGGGGAGATGAGAAGAAGAGTGCAAAGAACAACAGAGGGGGGCATGGCAGAGGCACGGAGTGAGGCCAGGGATGGGGCAGAATGGGGATGAGGTAATTTGGACGCACAGTGAAGGAGGCAAGGTATCAGCAGCAAAGGCTCACCAGGAGGGAGAGAACATTGCAACTGTTTGTTCCCATGCTCTGTTCCCTGAGGTGGCCACCTCATGATGCCACTCTGAGGAAGACGGGGCTGGAAAAGGGCAAGAGGAGAAGACAGACAGAAGCTTATTAAGTTAGGTGCTCATTGTGAATCTTTGGATTTTTGGGAAATGGATCCAAACAATGATAAAGAAAAGATAGGAATTCTTTATTGGACTAACATTCCTTTGTGTCGGTGTGGGCATTTGAACTGTTTACTTACAGATATGTCCTACTAAGTTAATGTGCTTAAGAAAGGAATAGCATTTACCTTTACAGTGTAAACTGACTCAGGGGAAACATCAACTGAAAGTGTGAAAACGTTGAAAAGATTTGTGCTGAGAAGAGGTACAGGAATGGTATGTACCATCTACCACATTGATTTAGGACCTGTTTTGAATCGTGTTTCTTGCACTGAGCAATACCTTTCAAAGTTTTTAAGGGGATAGCTGTGTTAGTGTTTTGCAGCAAAAATAACCTTATCTATCCAACAGTACCTACCCTTTTAAGTGTAAGTTTTAATCGGCACAGGCTTTGGATGACTTTAGCTCACTTCATCAGATGCATGGAGAGTTGCCTCAGTTGGCAGATATTTAAACATATGGTTGGGATGAGAGGATGAAATCAGTGAAGTAAAAGGCAATGGAAATGTAAAAAAAAAATTATCATCACCTTAATTAGCATTAACAAAAATTGAGTGGTAGAACAAACATCCTAGGATAGATGGGCTGCTCAGCATGTACATTTTTATGAAAGGTTAAATAGACGAAAGACAGTGGAATATTTATTCCGTATCTTTGAACAAAATCAAACTATGCTTGTTCTGTTCAATCAATGTGGTTTTTCCTGGATCTGTACCTTTCTGCCACCAGTAAAAAAATGATGGCAAAAAATAGTGATCTGATGAAAATACCACTGGAAATACCTAGGCATAACAAAAGGTTAAAGTTTCTGTTGTTTTCCTTTTATTTGGACAATGCTAGAAATGTACATGTCCACTTCATATGGTTTTCCTCTCTCTATTAATCCCCACAGCAACTCTGTATGGTAAGTTTCCTGGGAGGTAGTTTTAGGCCATGGTCACATGGTTAATTCCATGACTAAGCAGAGATTTGAACTTGGGTCTCCCTCCCTGTTCCATGTCCAGCACTTTAAACTTTGTTCTATGCTATTTCTCTCAAATCAGTTGTAAAAAAAAAAAATCAGTTGTTTTAAAAAAATTGAACATAGTGGAAGAAAAAAATGCAAAAATTAATGCACTCAATTTTATAACCAGAAGGAACTTAGAATAATTTGCATAAACCAAATATGCAAAATAGATGTCTATACTCAAGGATATGGAATATGGCAACTCTAGCTTCAGGCCCTTTTCACATGTGGGGGGGGGGACGGGCGAAAACGCCCAAAAACGGAGCTTACCTGAAGCCGGTTAAGTCCATCACCATGTGGAGGAGCGTGAGCTCGCTGCTCCGCAGTCCTCTGGCATCCCAAATGGAGGCTCTCCACCAACCGGAGAAGCTCGCCAGCTGGAAGCCCGCCCCCCACAGATCTGCAGGTACGCACTTGCGCGCGCCTGCAAAGCCACTTCAGAACTGGGCGACGGAGCGGTGCGGGGCTGCACGCTCCGTGCTTTTTAAAAACCTCGAAAAAGAGGTTTTTAAAAAACACTCAGTGCGGCTAGTTCCAGCCGCTCCTGAGTGGATTCTGGTGTGGAACTACAAAAAGTAGTCCACAGCAGTCTACTCTATGGTGTAGAAGACCTCCGTGAGAGGTCGCTCTGCACCATTTCAGAAGCCCGGTATGGAAATGGCCTCAGTTCAGCTCAGCTCAGCACCCCATCTTAGCTTGCAAGTAAAACACAAAACAAACAAAAATAGGTGAGGAGGAATTTTGCTGCTGAAAGGCTCACTGTGACAAATAAAAGGCCTTGCAAGGTTTTTCCTATGAGGTAGTAAGATCCCCACTACTGATTTTTACAACATCTCCAAGGTAATTGTGGTTGAAGTAAATGGTGGCAGGGAACTTACAAGGCCATGGCAGTAGCAGAGGTTGGTGGTCAACCCCTTTTCAAATCAATTTCAGTAGGCCAAGTGTTTCAAGTGTGTGTCATCTGTTCATAGGTCCACACAATCTCTGGTATGTACTTTTCATAGGTTTGATGCAATAATCAAGTGGACTCATGA
Source organism: Cyclura pinguis (assembly GCA_030412105.1). Lineage (NCBI taxonomy): Eukaryota > Metazoa > Chordata > Lepidosauria > Squamata > Iguanidae > Cyclura > Cyclura pinguis. Next base: position 131,487,838 of record CM059599.1, read on the forward strand.
TACACTTGACTCCCGAAATCTGATGTTAAGACTTGACATTCCCTAAGTATGTGAAAGTTTCTTGAAATATCCAAGACACTGTTGTAGCAAATCTTGGACACAGATACTAAAACAACAACAACAACAACAACAGCAAACCACCTTTAGTATCATCTTAAAAAATATTCCTAAATGAATGTTGGTGTGGCACACAATCGCATATCTTTTGCTCCAACCTGTAATCTAATCCACTATGAGCCTTCCAACTCTAATCTCTTGTCTTCAAATCACAGAACAACCATATGCATTATTTCCAATATCCAGTTAATAAATATTAATAAATATTTCCTCATTGGTACATCACAAGCCTTCCCATTTGTCTCCAACTGCAGTAATTCATTTCCACAAGCCACCATAAAACCCAACAAACAGCATAGGTCCAAATGGAGAAAACTAGCACATTAGTGGGGATGTGTTAGCTCTCCAAAATTTTTGGACTGAAACTCCCACTAGTCCTAACCAGAATGACCAATGGTGAGTGATCACAGGAGTTTAAGACTGACATATTGACTGGTTGCTTTTTTACTCAGAATTTAGAAATGAGACGTCACCCGGTTTTCATAGTTTAGCTGGTCCAGATTACAAAGTACAGATTACAAGCAAGCTTGCTTGCTCTCTCTCTCTCTCTCTCTCTCTCTCTCTCTTTCAGTCTCTAGCCCTGGCAGGATCTGACATATGGGGCAAAATGTTCAGTCGCTATTCTGTTTATGAGAAACAAGCCTGTAGCTTTCCAGTGATTGAAGTCTCCCATCAATGACTAACATTTTAATTGGTTTATAGTTGTAGAGCTGATTCGTCCTTTCCCAGCTAGCTCCCTGAGTAAATATTAAAAATTTGGAGGACAGTCTAATTTGAAGGGAATGACAAGATGAGTCTGTTTTGCAGAGCTCCCTGCAAAGATTGCACAGAAAGGACTAGAGGCATAGGAATGGAAGGGGATAAAACAATGCTTAATCCTTGTACAAAGCAGATGAGCATTTCAGACTTTTAGTATTTAAGGCACCATGAAGTCTTCTGTTTTGCTGGACTTGACACGGCAATATTATTCATTTTTACTGGATTTCTAGGGCGAAAAGGTTTAATTTTATCAGGCGTGTCTAGAGCTGGGGCTAAATACCCTAAAGGCAGCACATGTTGTCTGATCTTGCAAGCTAAGCAGGGTAACCCTGGTTAGTATTTGGATGGGAAACCACCAATGAATACCAGGTGCTATAGACTGTATTTTAGAGGAAGGAACGGGCAAAACCACCTCTAAGTATTCCTTGCCTCAGAAAACCCTATGAACTTCATGGGGTTACCATAAGTCAACAGGTAACATGTGCATGTGCTCACACTGCTAGGGTTATCCAGAAACCTAAAGTGGGAAGAAAAGAGCCACTGCTCCATTACTATTACCTTTCCCCCTTTCTACTTTATGGTGCCTTCTCTCCATCCCATCCTACCTCCTGTCCTCCACGACTGCCCTTACTACCTTCTCTTCCACCTCACCTTGCCTACATCTGTGCTTCACTTTGCAGCAAGGACAGCATCACTGTCACCACTGCCTCATTACCTTCACTTTGCTTAAAGCGGTACTGGCATCTCTAGGGAGGAGCTGCTTTTTTGGAGGGCAAGCAGAAAACAGCATGAAGTGAGGCAAACGGCGAGGCAAAAGACAGAAAGTAGGAAGTGTAGTGGCAGGTGCAAAAGGGGGAAACATGGGCCCTTTCTGCAGCTTACCTTCTCACACTGCTGGAATGTGGGCCTTGCGTGAAAGGCCTGGGCAGGCAGCTTTCGCAAGCCTCCCGCTTCCCTGCTGCTTGGCCTCCACAGCTCCCTCCTGCTCGCGCGAGAGCCCTGCCCGTGCCCCGCTCCTTCCTTCCACAGTGCAGCCTTGGAGTTGTAGGCTGCACTAAGGAGAGGAAGCACGACACGCCCAGCTCCAGAGGCTCCGCACTGCAGGTGAGTGAGGCCCAGGCCCGTGAGCCTTGCGCAAATGCGGCTTATTTTCAGCTAAAAGCCGAAAATAAGAAAATGCACGTTTGCTGTGCTTGTGGGCCTTGAGCGTGGCGGAAATGGGAGTGCGTCATGCAGATCACTCCTGACATTTACGCCACGCTCAAGGGGCCCTTTCGCTTGTACACTGCCATGCGAAAAGGGCCATGGTGATGGTGCAAAGTGAGGCAAGCTTGGAAGGACATACACATCCACTTTACATTGTTCCCTTCTACATGCTGATCCCCATAACAACACCGTAGTGTAGGTTTTCTGAGAGGTAGGGATAGACCAAGGTCACCTGGTGAGTGTCATGACCATGCAGGGATTTGCGCTTGTGTCTCTCCATTACAAGAACTTTAAACAGAGCACTCTCAGATGTGATTACTTTAAAAACAGCTACTAAGGCGGAAACATAGTGGTAGGGAAAAAAATCAATGATCAATGTGCTTAATTTCATAATTTAAAGATTAGATTATGCAAACAAGCATATTAGGCCAATCTGATGTCCATATTTGACGAACTGGAATTTAGCAATGCTATGGAATCTGCAGCCAACATTTGGAAGACCACGTGTCAATTTCCACCACTGCTTCTGCAATTTTACATTGTCTGCCATAGCTCAGTTTAAAAGATCCTTATTAATCTCATTCCTTTTAAAGTCTGTTTGAATAAACAATTCAAGTTATTAAAAAAATCACATAAATTGAACAAATCTATATTAATAAAAGAGAGTGCCCACACATGTGAGTTTCCCCTACAGCTCCATTATGGTGAAACTTAGACACCTGAAGCTTGACCTGAGTACTAAGGGTTTTTTTAATGGTTTGATTATAGTTAATTATGGTTCATTTGTCTGTACTCTGCAGTAAATCTTCAATCATTAAATTTCTTTAACTTGCAAAGTAGAAGCTAAACTCAGTTTTGTGGTGGCTGTGGGACAATAGAAGCGCTTTCCGTCTCATGATGAGGCCATCTTCATCTCAGGAGCCTGTGCATTTGGCACAAATTTCATTAATGCCTGGTATTTATAATAAATGTAGCGAGTACAGGACCAGGAGGCCTTTCACATTACACAGGCCATTTCTGCACTAGACTGTTATAGCACTATTATTCCACTCTCAACATCCTATGGAATCCTGGGGTTTGCAGTTTAGGGAAGGGCCTTTAGAATTCTCAGCGAGACAGCTCTTTGGTCTCTGTACCCTGCAAAACCCAGAATCCCACAGGATGTTGAAAGTGGAATAACAGCACTATAACAGTGTAGTGTGGAAATGGGCTAAGTGCTTTAATGCTGTTTTCAACCAGAACTTGGCATGTTATTATTTGTATACAGACAGAGAGAATGAAAGATAACAGTAGGCACAAGATATTACCAAAACCTATCCTTGTTAAATGCAGTGACTTCCTACTGGGAACACCTCTATTATACCTTTTCCCAATTATTATAAATGGGTAGTGCATTCAGGTGGGAAAATGCTTTGCGGCAATCTGTTCTAAGACCCAGTTGGGACAATCACTTGAAGCTTCATACCTATGGCTCATGATGCCAGAAATGAGTGTTGGGAGCCAAGCACTCTTGTTTTCATCCATCTTTTACATGCCACTTAAGTGCTTTATTTCTGGTTTGCAAAAAACTGGAGTCCTCCATTACATCCAAACTGGAGAAGCTGTGCTTAATGTCAGCTAAAAGATCAGGAAAAAAACAAAACAAAAAACTAAACCAGGATCACGTGCTGATTTATTGTTCTGGCTTGTTACCTGTCAGTAAGCCATAGTCTGCCCATTCAGAAAGAAAGGAGATCTCTGGCTTAATACAATCCGAAAAAACAAGCTCTGAGGAGATGTGCAGGGAGAAGGTCAGGGTGGAAGGCGTAAAACCATGATGTGGAAGAGATGAACCTTTTGTTGTCATATGTTGTCATATGTTGTCATAAAGGGCTTCAGCCAGCCCTTTAAACTGAACCCAGAACTATTTGGCATTATTGTTATATGACAATTAGCCACAGCAGTAAATTAAAAGATGGTGGCCATTGAATAATATTTCATTAATTAGAATTGAGATTAGAAAAACAAATATTTTACCAGTGTAAAGACATATAGATGATGAGAAATAACCTTTTCTACAGATTTACATTCTCAGTTGAATGTACCCTATAAGTAATGATTGATATGAAATTAGTGCAGAAGAAAGGTAAAAAAAATATGACAAGTGTTAGTAAAATTGACATGAATATTTACCTTTGGAAGATGAGCTATAACTCTCTTGCTCTTCAATGAATAAAATGCACGGAATGATGGGAACAAAAGAAAGAAATCAGCAAATTTAAAGTTAGACAAAAAAGGTGTTATACATGAGAATGACAAACACTATAGGCATTGTTGCAGCATGCATAAAATTAGTGTGGGAAAACTTGGATGACAAAACCACAGCAAGTTATAAAGTCTGAGGCCAATACAGAATTAAGCATGCTGATATCCACCGAAACCCTCTTCCTAAACACATTTAACATCACTCTGGATTGTGATCTGTAATTTTTTTAGAAACAAAAGTTTAAAGTTTAAAATGAGGAAGCCACATCCCTCTGACATGTCAAGCATTTAAGAGAACCCAAATTGCGGTGAAAATGGTTACTGGTATGAAAATATGTGTTTTAACCATTCAGTTTTCCATGTCATCTATCATTTGAGAATTCCACACTAAAACAAAAATAAAGTATTTATGATTGTATAAGCTTACAATGAAAATTGATGCAGATATGTCCTTTTCATCCATTTGTGCATTAAGTGTGTTTACATATTGCACTTAATCAGACCAGTATTAACAAATAAGTGCTTGTATCAGAAAGCACTCTCCAGTTCACTCCAACACAACTAAAGCAAAACTTGCACTGCAAGCAATGGAAGCACACAATCACACACAGAGTGAAGCACCCAAGGGAGTATGGTAACAAAAGACTGAATGAATGTATACCTGCTTAGTGACTTTTCAAGAACAATAATCATAACTTTTACAATTCATCCTCCAAAAAAACATTAATGACATTTTTAAAATAGTTTGATTTAATGTTTTTCTCCTCTGAAAGCCCATATCCACTTTTTAAGTGTGTTAAGCGCACCTGTATGTATATACATGTTTCTTTCCCCTATATGTTTTTCACACCGTTCACTGAACAAATACTGGCACAATCTGAAGACAAATTTCTAAGAGACATTTTAAACAACTTATTTGTGTGAATAAGAAATAAGCCATCTTAACAAATACAGTTCTTTTGTCTAAAATCTAAAACAAAGATCACTTAGATTAGGTTACTTGTATTGCTTCAGGAGGACTGTTGTTCCATAGGAAATTGCATTTCATTGTCTCTGAATCAGGTTCAGCCATTTTCAATGAGCCAAATACCATCAGTCTGAGATATGGAAATTACTACATATTCCAAATTCTTTATCTTATTAACACTATTGCGTAAGTTACATATAACCCATGGTATGAAAGCAGATCTACAGAGCATGTTTTCTAGCCATCTTTATTCATCTAAAGTTGGCAGATACCCCTCTTCAGTAAAGAAAGGCTGAAAAATAAAATATTCTAGTGTCATATGTAATACAGAATCCTCTCTCCTAAAGGAGAATCACACAGTAAAGTCTGATTAATCAAGGAATGCTTTTCAGACTGACATGGACCCCCCTCTGCATTCACTGCAGTTAAACAGTACATTGTTGATCAAACATACCACAGGAGAAATAACGCAGAGTCAACTTTGGCACATTTTCACTTGAATCTGAGCAATAAAGATTTGAATTTCACTAATAAGAGGCTCAACCTGAGTTATTGCTTTCAGAATTCTCATAGCTAGAGTGGCTTTATACTAGTATGTGAAATACTATGTAGCTACCTAGCAATCGACCATAAGGCCCCAAAGAAATACAAACGCCAGTTCAAAAATTCCTCCCTTATTGATGTTTGATCTTCTGTAATTATCACATCATCATCATCATCATCGGCATCATCATCATCTGCAACAAACAGAACTATATGCCTTCACCAAAAGCTTTATGTTTGAACAACATGGAATCAGTTTCACCACTAGTTATGATACTTCTAATAAACCAGAATTATATTTCAAAAAGTAACACTTTTTCAAATAGTATGTTAGTAGAATGGCTGTATTTTTGTGTCTGTGCCAATAACTCAAGGCATATATATATGTTTGCTTCCACACCATGATTGAAACATATGTGAAAAACTCTTCAGTATTATACTATAATAGTGCTGGAGGGGAGAACAGGATGTTTGAAAGAGATAGTGGGAAGAAACTAACCTAACTGCATACTGCTTGTAATTCTAACATGGTACCATTACATTCCATTAAAATTAGTTGGGTTTCAAATCAATTTAATGTATAAACAACAAGTGGAATAATAGAATCCTGGCATTACAAATGTCAGTAATCAACTCCTTGATGGTCAATAAGTTCAAAACAAGTGCAGAGATCCACAACAAATAATAAAAGAATTATCATTCCCCCCGCCCCCCAATTTTTAGTGGCATACTTTCTCTAGCTCCTTCTCCTGTGTTCAACATCTTTCATATGTATTTTTTAGCTCTTTCTTTCACACTTAGACTGTTGCATATTCTCTTTTCGAATGCTTGCATGTATTAATATAATTTTATCTTAGATTGATACTGCAGTCTGCTACAAGGAACTACAAATGTCAGACTAAACAAAAGACGAGAGAGAGAAAGCTGAACAATTTGCTCAATTCTTTATCACAGATTTAATTCTTAGAAAAGCACAGCTTATTACCACATTTTATGATCGATGACACTCTTCTGTTAGAACAATTAGTATAGCTTCTTCTAGTTTGCTGATACTTGTTAGAGGTTTCTAATTCACAATCTAGTTCTTATTGCAAAAGCTTAGCCTATTTTTATGTTCATTCCATCATTTACATTCATATCCATCAGCAGAAAAAATATTTAAGAGCCCCTTGTATTGTAGAACCAATTTCTTCGGTTTTGTGCAAAAGATGCATTATATCAGTGTGATCATATTTTTTTACGCAGCCTACAGTATATTTGTGATTATACATACAATTGTTCTTTGTCAGACATCTAGTGAAACGTAATAAAAAAGACTAGAGCATCCAATTCTTGTAATGATAGAGGACTGACATGTAATACTGCCATCACCTTTACATATATGTCTTAATGAAACTCTGCATATTACAGTCATATTATTTGATGCTGAAGCTGTTGAGGAATTAAAGCCTAACAGATATAATTAAATTTCTCCTTGATTTTAACATGGGTAAGATGTGGTGTAATGTATAGAATCTAGACATAAGGATTTCTTGGAACCCAAATCCCCTCAACTACGCATATACTTCTCAATTTCTATACTTTCATCATACGTATCTGTTCCTAATGGTAATAGTAACAATTACTGAAATTGGCCAGATGTTTGGTGTCCTTTTCCTCCTGGAATGATTGTGGAGAAACTATCCCTGGCCCACAAAGATACCTCAGGAACATATCTGGAAAGTTCAGTTCTGTCCTATTGAGACTAGTGGAGAGAACTTGTGTGTTTGAAACCTCAATTTCATCATTGCCGGCTGGCTACCTAGTCAGAGCATTGCTAAATAGAGCAATGTAGTGGCTGAACAAAGTCACACTTAACTACATTTTATATATCCAGTGGGGTAAATAGTGGATTGATAAGAATAACGGATAGAAGAAAAGCTGAACATTTTTCAAGCCATTCAAAATAACCATAAAATAGAGACACTTCCATATTTCAACAAAAGATTCCATCTATACAAAACTAACATTTGCAGTCCAACACCTTTTGCTAGTGATAACACTGTGTGTCTACTAGGTATACTGAGCAAACGGACTGAATGCACAAGGCAGATGTGCGGAGCCACAAGCACTACCACCAGCTGTAAAGATGCTACAAATGATTAGTGCCTTTTCATAGACCAAGCCCATCATTCAACAACAGAAAGTCAGTGTTGTCAGAAACCAGTCTGGAAGTCTTCTCACGGGTTTACCTGATTATATTTTTACCAACATGCTAAATTAAGTGCACTTAACTCTTAGAATAAGTATGCTTTGTTTCTTGATTACTGAAACCAATCTAATTTTCCAGGCTTATTGTTTCAGAAAGGACAAAGTTATCAAGTTGTGTTAGTATCATCCCAACTGGGATGTTATTATTATAGCTTATTATACAGTAATAAAACATTGTATGAAAGACTCATCATGCCCATAAAAAATTTCCTGTAAAACACAACCTGTGCCCCACCTATTTTCTTATTATATTACATTGAAGGAGAAATTACTTATGAATATCTAAAAAATTATCTCTTTTTCCCCTCATTCTCTTGCACAGTTTCCAGAGGACTGACATTCCCAAAAAAGCACAACTGGATGAATGGCAATGTACCTTTTCAAAAAATAATGAGGTCTTACTTCACAATAACATGAAACAAGAAGAGCAAGTATCTTATGCATTGAAATGATAAGCATCAAGTAGAAAATACCCACATGAAAATAAATGTATGGAATGGGAAACGACTTTCTAACATATTATACATATCTAGTAATTCTTCAATAATGGATTTCACTTTCTTCATTTAGAAATGTATGCCTCTGATGCAGGGCCTGTTTAAAGAATGAACAAGTGAACCATCTCATTCTCGACATGTATTCATATGTCAAAGGATGTAAGACATTAATTTGCTCTTTTGTTCCGAATTACCTTGTGCAATTAAAATATAAATAGTCTAAAGACAAGTATAATTTCTAATGTAAACCTAGCTATCAATTTGTTTCAATTTAAGCAGGCATATTTCTCCCTGTAATCTAGTAATTAAGTTGTAAATATGATGGATTAAAACGAGATATGAATATTTGTTAGATAATAGTTACTATGCAGTATCTCCCAACCACCTCAGACTTTTACATTATCTTGCCTATGATTCCTTTGTTTTTTCTTTGGTGGCATATTACTTTTTCAGCCCTTGCACTTGACCTTTGACATGCTCAGAAAGGGATATTATTGGCACAATTCACATTCCTGTCAGCAAATTACAATAGGTCAGTTCCAACTAGCAAAACAAAAATAATGATAAATGAATAAACAGGATGCATTCATCTTTATCATCTTAACCTGCCTTTTGCCAACATCACATTTACTTATAATTACCTGCACAAAAAGATTTTAATGCGCATACATGAGCAAGAAACACAAGACAGACTTCTTAAATGAAACTATGCTATAATCAACTACCCACTGCTAGCTTGCAATCCACTTTTGTACAACAAAACTGCTTTATTGGTAGAAAGTAATAAAGCACTAATGATTCAATAAAGCATTGCTTTATTGGTAGAAACTCATAAAGCGTTGATAAACAAGATCAAGATGTTTTTGGAAAGGGGGGAGAGGGAGGAAAACAAACCTAAGATTTTGAACTATAAGCTTGTTATTTGATACCTTGCTCTATACTGCCACTCCTGATAGGAACTTGTGGAAGCTGTCTGCCACTACGGCTGCTGAAGGGTGTGTCTGCTGGAGACGGCTGCATGGGACTTCCTGGTTGGTGCATTCTGCAGGCAGAATTAAGATTAAATGGGATGATGTAACAAACAGCAGTACCAATGAGACATTATAAGCACCAAATGAAAAATCATTGTTAAAATGTCTAGAAAATGGAGAGCAAAGACCTTAACTTTGCACCTATATCATAAACTATTATTTGTTCCATTCGGCACCTATTCCGTTTAGTCTGTTTAGGTGTATAAAATTTAAAGGGTATTTTCAAACAGTTTCTTTTGATTCATTAGACTTGGAACAAGCCAAAATACTCAACTACAGATACATTCATCACTGGAATCGGTAAAATCATCTAACCCTGGATGAATACAGAAACTATATTGTTTTTATTCAGATGGCTGGTCTACTCCACCCAACCACGGGTAACAATAATTGAAAACAATAACATGTGTCCACAAGTGAGATATATATGCATGTATATATCCTCACACTACTTTCCTCAAGATTGCCTTCTGTAAAACATAAATACTGATTAACATAAGAATTATAAAACTGTCAGTGTATATCTTATAATAGTTTGAAAGCCCTACCAGTAGAATTTAAAATCTATCAAGGGTATCCCCAGTTTAAACTCTTCCATCCAACTGGAGCATTCATACACTTTCCAATACATTACCAGTAAAAAGTTATCTGTTAGGGAAATTTCATAGATCTAGACAACATTACACAGGAAAACCGTTGCAAATCAAGAGTCAGAGTATGTTCACACATCACCAGTTGTGACATCCCTGTCAGGATTCTAGTATGTTCTTTTTGTTTTGTGTGCATTTTCCCTCACATGTATATACATGTCTTTTGAACTCTTGGCTTGAGAGAATTAAATCAGTACTGCTGTTTTCACTGTTTCCAGGAAATCACATAGATATCATGATAAATATTGCAAGTATCTCCAGACTGTATCACTGGACGAAAAATTACTACCTTCATTGGTCAAGTGTAGCTGAAGAAAGGGTAAGCCAATTAAAAAACAAACAAGCTTATCTCTTGCTTCTCATAAGAAGAGGGAAATGTTCCCTTGGTCCAAGAATTATTCTTGGCATACTATTCACTCCTTGCTCTATATGTGACACCCTATCCGTATCATAATAAGAAACCTAAAATTTTGCAGTGATTTCAATCTCCATACCTAGTATGAAGAAAATGCATGATGTGAGAACACACCCTTTGTTAAGACTGGACAAGCTTTTGTGTTACTGGAGTCTTTGAAAAAGAAAAATGAAATATTTCGAAAGCTTTCATATGAATGCATAACACAACAAAACAATGGGAAGACAAAACACAGGCAGATTTTAACTACTGTGGTAAGCTCCTTTGTATGATTTAAACAATCCAGGTAGCAGAGATAGATTGAGCAGAGGATATGAGAAAAGTGTAGATAATCATGGGAGGGAAAACAGATTCTTTTGGAGTGCTAGAATGAGTGAATGCACTGTATGTACTCCAGAAAGTACACCACCACATTAACATCTGGGAGGTGGAAAACAAATGTTGAGGCTGTACATTTAATAGCAACCTTGTCAGAAGTGGAGAAGGTGGCGCCGACCCTCCAGGAGTGAGGTGATGTACAGAACATAATGGTCTGATACTAGAATGCTCACTCGACCTTGAGCGAGTGTGATGTTTTCCCCTAGTAATGATTGGCTGATCATTGATTCTTGGGGTTGGAAGTCCCCTTCTAGAAACACAAGGCAGTAGAACCCTAAAACGTTAGGGCCAAAAAAAAAAAAATGTTCAGACATTAAATGTATATAAGTTTCACTCACTCACAAATACACAAATACCACCTGCATTAACATCTATACTCGTATCCATGATTTCAAAAATATTCATTAATCTCTATAAATTGCTTCATAAATGATCATATAGCCATTTTATCACTCACTACACAGAATTTCAATTTTGGAACTGTTAAAAGAACTGAGATAACTATCAAAACTTCCTCCAGGTTAAAATGAATCAATAAATTCCTTGCGTATCTCAAAAAGCATATTGCTAAAGTGTTATTAAAGTAGTTTGCTGTGGGTTTTCCGGGCTTTGAGGCCATACATATGCAAATTCCGTCCTCCCACCCTGGGACTACACAAGTACATATGTCTCACTTCCATGCCACCAGATCATCTGAAGATGGCAGCCACAGAAGCAGCTGAAACGGCAGGAGAAAATACTAATAGAGCATGGCCTCAAAGCCCGGAAAACCCACTACAACGTATGGATTCCAGCCGTGAAAGCCTTCGACTTTACATATTATTAAAGTAATTAACAAAAAGAAAAAAAGCATCCAAGCCTCTGTTTAGGATCTGTAGGGATGCATTTGCTAAATCCAGTTTTGGTCTTGCTAAACGAGTTCTGGAATATTAGCCTTTAGGTCATGCTGGCCACTACTATGGGTCACCATGGTAAAATCCTTCTGAAATAGGTTCTCTAAACAGGAACACTATTGAATTTTGGCCACAGAATAGAAAAAGATAATTATTTACAGCATGGCTGCTGCATGAAGTCATTCTAGATGGTTGTTTCTGGAGAACAAGTTCCACAAACAGCCAGGTACACCACATGCCACAGTTTCCACAACCAGTGGAAAGCAATGCATCTGACAGCAGTTTGTTGCTTGCCAGGAGCCTACAAGTAACTGGCTCTGTCTCCAAGCAGTTAGGGGCAAGTGACTTTATAATTTGGAATTCACCACTGAGTGGTAAAAGGCTGTTCCTTTTGATCCACAACTTTGTCCACTTTGGATTTTCATGTTCAACCATGAACAAGCCACTTGTGCTTAAAGAGGTATATTTAGGAGGTGAACACTTTTCCAGCATAGAATAAATCTGATAGGAATAAAACACTCAGTGGACCTTGCCTGCTGAATTTCTGGCTTAGTACAGTGTTAACCAACCTAAGCCATTTCTGTACTAGACTGTTATAATGTTATTATTCCACTTTCAACATCCTATGGAATCCTGGGGTTTGCAGTTTAAGGCCCCTCCCTAAGCTGCAAACCCCAGGAATCCATAGGATGTTGAAAGCAGAATAATAGCAGTATAACAATATAGTGTGAAAATGGCCTTAGCGAAATAGCTATATCACAGCAAAATGATGCACTTGCACACTTGGGAAGTAAGTCACTAGGTAGTATGTAAAAAAACCTGAAGCACCTCCAAGTTTTCTTGCTATTAATAGTATAAATAAATAGAATATTTCACAAGGCATTTGTATTGCAAAAAATAAACATTATAAACATGCCCTGAAGTTATGCTTTGCTTCCAGTAGATGGCTCACTATTCTAGCCCAAAGTATTGTCAATTTTAAAATCTAAATAATTGGGGGGGGGGGGACACCTATAGGTTGTTGTGGGTTTTCCAGGCTTTGAGGCCATGTTCTATTAGTATTCTCTAATAGAACACAGCCTCAAAGCCCGGAAAACCCACAACAACCTATGGATTCCAACCGTGAAAGCCTTTGACTTTACAAAAAAAAAAAAAAACTAGTTTGGGGGCAACCTAATGCACACAGGCCTGGTGGAATAATCGTGCTATAACAGCCTAGTGCGGAAATGGCCTAAGCCTCCCAATGCTAGCCTCCAGAACTCACTTTGTAACCAGACATTTCTATGTCAGAGAGCTGTGGAATGAGCAAGGATGAGTCCAGATATTTTTGCTGCAGCTGGACACACTGCAATAGAGAGTTCCAAGGGTTCTTGTGAGCTCTCTTAGATGACATCCTTGCAACATGTCCAGCTATAGGGAAAACAGCTGTATGTTGATCCTCCTGCTCTGTACTGACACAGAAATGACTATATTTGTGCAGGGAGCTGCACTGCTTAACAGATGAGTTTGGGTGGGTAATTTTGATCATTGTGTGGTTGGAAGAAAATTCCAACCTAAGGGATGACATAAAAGTGAGTTGTAGTGGTATATATTCAACCTATGCTATTGCAATTCATTGCCAGCCATTATGTTGTCAGGGGACAGCTAGCCAAGCATACTACTTGGCTTTCATAATTGTACCATTTTATTAGTTATTAATAATAAGCAACTACATTATGATTTATGGTCTTATAATCTTTGCTTTAAAATATTATCTTTTCCTAAAGCAAAACAATATTTATTCCCAAGTAAATGTATTTAGCATGAAGGCAGCACAAGGAAATTCAAATTTGTTCCTGTAGTCATGATTTGAGTGAGTTTACAATGCAGGACATGCACATACCCAGAGAATTTTTTTTTTTAAAAAAACAAGTTTATAAAACATTTTTTGTTTGCTTTTCTCCAGCATATCAGGAATTTTTGTTTGCTTTACTCCAGCATATCAGGAGCTGTAACACATGAATGGAGTAAGGGGACAAGAGAAATATTAGCTGTGTAACTCACACATTAAGGTATTTTTATCAAGCACCACAGTGGCTCCCATTTTCCAGCCTCTAAATGGAGGGTTTATTGCATATAGTGGTGGTTTGTAAAACTTGCAACACCTTACCTAACATGAAGACTAGTGACCTAGTGAGAATGGTTTGAAAGGGCCCTTGACAGGAACCAATTACAGGAGCTCTCCAACATCTGGAAAGCAACCCATGTAGTTTTCTGGAATGGGGTGCTCAGTGCCTATCACTGAGGAATCTACACAGGGAGGCATTTTGTTAGCACACTGTGAGGAGCCCTGTAAACCCCTTGCACAGAATGGCAAGGTTGCAATAGACCAGCAACCAGTGTGGCTGCCTACCTAGTATCATCTGCTAAGGTCCACCTAGAGTCAGGCATGACTCTAAAGCCACCAACCGCCTAGTGTCTCTCTCTGAGGAACCTTGGAGATCTGCAGCAACCTCTTCTCTGCTTTGGCAATGCTGCAGAAGGATAACAATCAACATGGCTCTACAGAGCCTGTGGCTCTGAGGCATGTCTCCTCAGCATGCTTAGAGCAAAGCACTGGGAATAAGGCTCTTTTCACTCCCTGTGCTGCTTTTACTCTCAAGAAGGACCATGAAGAATGCATTCAGTGGGGCAGGGGGTCACACTTACCTTCTGCCTCAAACAGTAAGCCATCTTGTACAACCACTCATCTTACCAATTATGGCTGAGATTCCACATTGTCTAGAGGAGTTAAGAATTCCACATGCAGAACTATGCTACAGCTCCCTGTCACCACCCTCAGGACTCACTATTTCACTGCAACAGCCCACTTCCCATATTGCTGGTAGACAACTTGCAGGATCAGAGAAGCATAGCTAGATGCAGACTGAGGGCACCTTCCAATGAGATCTGTCAGGGTCCTCTGGAGGTCTCACAGGATGATGTCTTCGGTCTACATCTGGCTATAGAAACATAGGCAGCCACTTTGCTGTCCCCCTGTTCTCCACTAGTAATGGAATGGCCATGGTGGGAAGCTATCACAGGAAAAATAGGTAGTCTGGGGCAGGTGGACATTGCGGGGGGAGGAAGGGAGTACCAACTTCCTCAATGACAAAAAACAAACAAAAGACCCACAAAGACAAGCAAAGGGAAGACTTGCATTTGTGTACGTCACTAACAGAATGCTGGTTTATGTCTGCTAGACTTTGGTGGGTGGGTTGGAAGGGTCCCCTCCCCAATGGTGATACACAGTCACATGATATTTTCAAGGCAAGCCCTCTTTATGCTACTAAGGAGACTCTGATTAACCCTAGCTCGACTGACTTCAGGTCCACTGTTAGAAACTGTGGCCATTTCTGCACTATACTGTTATAATGCTATTTATTCCACTTCCAACATCCTATGGAATCCTGGGGTTTGTAGTTTAGGGAGGAGCATTTAGAATTCTCAGCCAGAGAGCTCTTCAGCCTCAATAAACTACAAACCCCAGGATTCCACAGGATGTTGAAAGTGGAATAATAGCATTATAACAGGCTAGTGTGGAAATGGTCTGTGACTGCCAATACTTAAAATAAAGCACTTAGAAGACCATATGATTCTTATCTCCTGAATTTAACTAATTCCAAGGTATATACAGATAAGAATATGCCCACAGACACTTAAAATATAAAAATGTACATTTAGCCTTTTATGAGACTAATAAAAACTGAGTAAGCATACAAACAAACAAAGCCTGCAAGATATTATCAACTAGCCAGGGAGTAGTGGTTTGCTTATAACCATGCTCTTAGATTTCTCAGTTTAACTCATGTATTTCATTTATGTTCTTCTCTCAGAATGTGTTACCCAGAATAAATCTGGGCATAGGCTTCAAAAGTGTGTTAGGAGAGTAGACTGGAGGAGGAGCACCAGTGCTATTACGTAGTGCTTTACACTACACTTCACTTCTGCCTACTTAAGTACCACTGAATTCAGTGTGGCTTTCTCTCCAGTAAGTCAGCACATGATTCCAATCCTACAATTACATTCCTAAAATGTAAGATGTCACAGTCTATCTGCTTACAAATCTCATTGTTTAACCCAGAAATGTATTCCTTTAACTCCACATGTGCATTTCCTGTACACTGAGGGCAAGAAAGTAAAGCTGAATTCAACACTTAATTTGCTGCAGTCCTGAGAACGAGAGCTTATTCTTCCCTTAGATTTAATTAGATGCTCCCAAAGACCATCTTTTCCTGAATTTTGTTGCAGTGATGGGTTTTTTTTGACCTCTGGGATGTTCAGCTCCCTCAAGCAAAATGGTATCTATGCGTCAGCACGCACGCACACACACACACACACTCTTCCATATTTAAAAATGGACTTGACTTAACTCAATTTTCTTTTAGCAATAACAATGGAATAGTGTTTTCTCATACAAAAAAAGCAAGTTATCTTAAAAGGCACAGCACAGTGACTATGTGGCACACATAGCTCTGTCCTCCAATACATCTTCCCTACTCACAGTAGTCACTTGAATAAGATGCTTCACTCTGCCTAATCATTAACCCTAGTTCTCAGTCTCTTTTACCCCAGAGCTTTATCTGTGATGTGGTGTTTGGGGATTTAAACCCGCCTGGGTATCATGCCCTCTTTAGTCCTGTTTTTTCTCCCATGACACAAACTGTACATACAGGGTTCCCAGGATATTTCCCATCCAAACAATGATCAAAAATGGCCAAGGTTCAACAAAATGGAAGTACCATGTGGCTCAAACCATGTCCTGAGATCTTTCCGTTGGAAGAATAGTACTTTGCATAACAGTGTTTCATGTTTAGATGCAAGAAGAATTGCAACTTGTATTTCTAAAACAGTACCATATTTTGGCATATAAGATACATCTGTGTATAAGACACACACTGTTTATACGTCAGCAAATACTATTTGCTGGCGTATAAGACACATCGGCGTATAAGATGCATCCCATTTTCAAACAGTATTTTTCAGAGAAAAAAGTGAGCTTTATATGCCAACAAATATAGTATATGTGTTTTTAACTATTGCTATCCAGTCTTTTATCACTTCCATTCTTCTATTTTTTAAAAGTTATATTGAATCACATACTTTCAGATTATACTGAAGTTGCTTTCTGAACCAGAGCTTCAGATTTCCCCCAGCAAGTATGACCACTGACCGTGCTACCTGGGTGATTCTGGGAGTTATAATCTAATGGATGCACCTTTTCAATGGCATAGTTTGAACATTGCTCTAAACCACAGTTTAGCATAAAAAGACAAACTGCATATTGCTTTGTATTAAACAAACCACAATTAATATTAACTATTGTTTTTTGTATAACAGTTGGTTCTTAAATCCAGGACTTGCCTGTTTTAACTGTGCTGCTGCTGCTGCTGCTGCTGTTGTTTTTGCTGTTGCTAACATTATTCATGTCCCCACCCCACCCCACCTGTAGCAGTACAGGAAGTGGATAAGAAAACTGCCTTTCAAAACAGTTTTAGGAACACTCTTATAAGTGATTTCATGTTATGTTCAAAGTGCATATATTTCTGCTCTGTTAAATATACAGAAAAAGAAGACGGGCATATATATTTCTTACTGCTAAAATAAACTTGCAGAGTATATTCTGTTGCACTCAAGTGCCTTTCTGCTAGCGGAAAATGCTTACACATCTTAGGACTGGTGCAATGCTACACTATACTCTAGTACCAACTCCTCTCCACCCACCTCCACTTTTAAAATGATTCTTGCAGGTGCAGAAGCACAGCTGTTCCCAATATTTCCAGGGCCATCTCACCCCTTGACACTGCAATTTGAGGATAGGCATTTTTGGCCAAATGGGCCTGAAGATCATCTGCTGTAGGTAAAGGAGGACCAGTAACAATCGGATGCCCCATACTATGAGAATGGAAGTGGTTTCTAGCAGCACAAAACTACCATCAGATACAACCAATCCATATATTTTGATGTTTCTTGCTAAGTTTCCTACTGTTTCCTTCACACACACATACACACACACTTTTTTGGTCACTATATCATCACTTTCCTAAATCGGTATGTGAATTTTTAGAAAGCAGGAAAAGCTTTCATTGTTTCTTTAGGATACTGTAATCTATTTACTTTACTTTACTTTTCTTGCCATTTGGACCATGATAAATTTCCTTCAAAGGTTAAAACTCAGTATGCATGCATTGGATTTATCTGTATATCATAAATCAACTGCATGTTACAGCAATATTACGTTGAGAAAAGCAGAATGTAAATCAATTAAATACAAAAATAATAGGTTTTCACATCTTTATGCTAAGCAACTACTATTTTGGTCAGACAGTCACTATTTAAAATGGGGGAATGCACACAATTCCAGCCATGCGGCTGAACTAATCTTGAGGCAGGATTGTTGCATATTGTAGAATCAGTCCTACCTTTCTGTTTCTGATGCAGAACCTTTCCTAGTCTGTTTTTGGCTGCTATATCTTTCCACCTTTCTGGAATGCCTGTGAAATGAGATGCCAAAAAACAAAAAACAAAAAACCTGATGAATAAAAGCAAGCAAGCAATCCAGGAATTATACCACATAGTTCAAGCAAAACAGTTGGCTGATGAAAGTATCAAAACTAGGTTTTATGAATGGTTAGTGAATATGGGCTTTGAATAAATCCTACCTACCTCCATGCATGGTACAGAAAACTTCACTATGGACAGAAATAAAAAAATAAATGACTCAGTCTTTTTAACATTGGTTGTTTCCAGTCCTTTTGAATCCACTCATTCCTGAGTGTCAAGCACTGGTGACTCATGGGTGTGTGTGCTGCACCCCGCCCTTTAAAAATGAGGTATTGTTTACCCCAAAATCAGATTACAAGCAACCTCTGGTGCCAAGAAACTGTACAACTCACTCCATAGTAGTACATTCTTCACTTTTCATTAAACATAAATTCTACCTATAAGCATCTGGTGAGAAATTGCAGTTGGCTCTCCACATTCACTAGGGTTAGGGGCTGAGGACCCTCAAAACAGTGGGGAAATTGCAAATATCAAAATGTGTGTGTATGTCTGTGGGAAGGGGGCTGAGGCATGATGGGGAGAAGAAGTATCCAGTGTCCATACCAGGTCAGAGAAAGGAAAGGGAAGGGGGGTTGGCATGGTAGCCCTAGTGTTCCTCTCTTGCCCATCTCCTTCCTTGGTTGTGAGGGGGCATCAGGAGAGGGTTTGTGGTGCTGAGAAACCAGGCTGTGAGCTGTCCTTAACTGGCCAGACAGTGGCTGGTGGAGGAGGAAGAAGAGGAAGAAGACCAGAGGGAGGTTTTTAAAGAGCTGTGCGGCCAGATCAGAGCTGTCAAGACGGGAGGTTCCTCCGGAAAAGAAGTACTTGAAGTAAGGGAGCAGGAAATGCAGAAACTTGTAAATAGTCAAATCTGTGAAAGTCAAAACCACAAATGTGAAGGGCTGACCGTAAATTCTTCTGGGGTACAAGGTAATGGACCGCTTTTGTATCATATTTTCAAGTAACACAAATGCAGATAACACTGTCCAATTAAATAGTAAATATAACCATGCAAATGTGACAAAATCTTTCCTTGCTTTAAATAATGTAATGCACTTAAATATACATGCAACCAATAGCTTGCTCAATCGGATTTTTTTTTTTTTTTAAAAAACTTCTTAAGATAAAATTCAAAAGATGGTGAACCGGTACTTTTCAGTATTTAGGCCAAACACTACAAGGTACTAAGACTGTAAAATTCCAGAATATACCACAGGATGCCTGCATACAAACTGCCCAAATAGCTTAAAGTTTGCTCTTTGATTATTTTGTTAGTTGAATATCCTAATAAACTGAGAGGCTTTTTGGTATGGTGCATATTTTAGCATCACTGCTTAAATTTTCCACAGTATTTACAAAAGTGTAGTGCTACTTAGACAGGGGCCAAACTGATGGCTTGGTTTCACAGGCTTTACAACATGGGCCCAAAGTAATGAAAACACTCTGATGGCTTAAGGAAAGAGAGTAGATAAACAATACAATCTTGACAGTCTCTCTGTAGATGTTTTTGTGTAGCATACATCACTTCCAGGTTAAGCAATATGGCACACTGGAAGTCCAACCACATATTGATTTTAATATGTTATGTATCTTTGCTGCCCAAATAGCAAAATGGAAGTAGTACCTGGAAGATGAAATCCAACTAACTGAAAAAAAATCTGTCCACCACCTAGTTGCCATAGCATCTTATGGTTTTCCATGTCAGTGGAATGGTAAATGCCCTCTCAGTTTTAGCCTGAAATTCAAAAGAGCTATCCAAGGTGTTGAACCTGATCCCCAATACAGTTTCAGTGCATTGGACAGCTCCTTAAAATTTCAGATTAAAACTCATAACAGACTCACCACACCATTATATTCAAGACACCAGCTAGTACTGCCCATTTTACTATTTATATTGCTAGTCTCTTGTGACTAGTTGTAATAGATATTATTTACTTGAAGCCATGCAGCTGATGAGAACAGAGGAGATACAAATACGTTAATCTCTTTTCTTTTCTACTTGAATCATAGCACTCAGGTTTGCAACAAACCATCGGCATGGGAACCAAGAATATCTATGATCTGAAAGCTTGCAAAAGTTTGCAGAAACAACCAATTTGGATCAAAGAAACACAAAAAGCATATTTTATGTGTATTTGAGCACCTATCTACTTGAGACAGACTATGAGGTTCCATCAAAACTATGTGATGTATACTTGTGTTAGTATCATTACAGGTCTAAGACAAATGTTAAGCTTCCATGTGAAAAAATAGTCTCAGTATCTCATACGTCATTTCTAAGGGATTGTGATGACCAAGATCTTAAGTCTTTAATGTCCAAAGCCACTAATGCATGTTTATTGTGATCCACATTTCTACCTTCCCTGGAGTTCAGCTGTTAGAAATAGTTTCACCTGGTTACTGAGCTGACCAGGATGTTTTCTGATGAGCTATTCCCTCCTTGTGACAAGAAGCTGACTACTCAAAAAAATAACGTGACTCTGTTGATAATTTTTGTCTTCCACAGAGGTTCCATTTTGTTTTATGTACTCCTAACCTGTTTCCCTCACTTACAGACTGAAATTGTTAGGTGGGGGGATTTGTTTATAGATAGATCCTTGTAATATAATCAGACGGCTTTTAATCCATGCAGCCTTCCCCAAAAGATTTGTTGATGTTAGTGAATTAAATTCTCTTGTATTCATTTCCCATTGGCTCCTGGTAAATCCAAAATAGTTCTTTGGGCAGCAGTTTCACCACATGATGGATTATACAAAGTTCCTATGATAGCAATTCATGGCTTTATGCATTGTATATGTTCTTGGGTAAAGTATGGAAAATTCATGAACTCAAGTTGTCAGTCCCTATGTCACTAGCCCCCACTCACAAAAGTTCACTGTAGTTAACCAAAATTCCAAGTGTCCTACTGCTCTGTCCAGAAGGAGAATCTGAGTAAGAATGCAGACTTATAGGGTTCATTTAATGAGGAATTAAAATGTATTAATGTACATATTAAAGCAAGTGGGCAATGATGCTGAATAAGATAAATGTGGCACAAAGGTTTATAATGGTTTATAATATAAAGATTATAATAATATCATAATTGTTGTAAATACTATTTGGTACTTTATGCATATCAAGTTTTAAGATAACTTAGCAAGGATACCTCTGTGTTTCTTCTGGATTAGCACTTAGGAAGTTTAAAGTATCTTGTTTTGGAATGCAAGACTCCAGCGGTGGTGTTGTTCTTCACAAGTTTTGGAAACATGGAAGTGAAAGTTCAACAGAATGGACAGAAACAGATAGAAACAGAGAGATGGTCACATGCAGTGAAGATGAAGGCATGCAGTCAAGAAATCTCCTATGACCCACGAACATTCCATTACATCCTAGGAACGCTTCTGAAATATCCTTTTCAGTGTTTCAGAATGGGAAGTTAAAAAAAAACCTGAGATGTAACAATAATAACATAAAACATTAATAAACATTCAAGACAAAAATACATTCTCTAATAACAGAGTTTTCTTTTCCGTTTGTGGAATGCTCTCCTCAGAAAGATCTACTTTGTTACTTTAATACAGAACATGGGCAAGTAACTGTACCTCCTAGAAAGCTGGTTGGGAGATTCTAGGAATTATAGATTTTTTAAAAAACTCTTCAATCCGTTTTAATGCACCCAGGCTTTTCAAATTCAGTGTATTTGGTTATCTTGGTATATTTCAAAGTGATTTTAATTCTGTAAAAATCTGTTGATCAATCCTGATTTTTAATAATTTTAACCTTTGCTTCATTATTAGTTTGATTGTTTTACTGCGTCTTTTGCATTTCATGTATGTATGCAGTTTTTGGATGCTGACAGTTTCTGTTTCATATTCTCATCCAAGACTGATATTAAAAATCCTCCGTGGCTCACATCCAGGTTACCTGAAGCACCATATTCTCCCATATGAGCTTGCCCGGTCTTTGAGATCTCCAAGAGAGGTCCTTTCTTTGGTCCTATCTACATCTGGTGGGGCGATGAGAGAGCGAGTATTCTCAGAGGCTGCTCTTGGGCTCACCTGTAACTTCCTTTATAGAGAAAGTAGGTTGGTTGCCTCCATGTTGTCCTTCTATTGGGAGGCAAATATTTTCTTATTCCAATATACTTTGGGGAAAAGACTTAAGAAAAGACTTCTAACAACACACTGAAATGTTTTTTGACTGGCATCTTTTTTAAAAAACAATGAATATGTAATTTTAATACTGTAATTTCGCTACGTTTTAACAGTTTGAAATGCAGATGATGCAGATATATATCAGTTATATGATATATATTTCTTCTTCTTTTTTTTTAACATGATTTCACGTGCAGTTACAAGCCGTCAACCCCTTTGGATTAAAATGGCTGGGGATATTCTCAAGATCAAGCAGGGAAGGAGGCTTAGAGATGGAGAGAATTTGCAATTCAGCACTTCAGTTAATAAGAGAGATATTTTTATCTGGTTTTCACTCTTGTTCTGGCAGATTTTGAGAAAATATGTGTACTTTTTCTTGATCAGAACAAACATATTAAATACCTAGTTTTGGAATAATGTATACTTTAGTTGTGCTGACCCGTCTAGTGGAGTTGTTGTTCCTCCTCTTTTGTGATGACTTTTGGTTTTAAGCAAATAAGGATTGACAGATTGATTAGCATGCTTCAGTTAAAAAATCATACATTGTGGAACATACAGATTATAACGCAAGAGAGAATGTTTATAATTTAGAGCAGTATTACACTAAGATTCAAATAAGAAAACCAAATGCAAAACAAACATGAAAGAATGTCTACAGATAACACACTGGACTGATCAGCATATAAGGAGAAATCTAAAGCACTGGAATTGTTAAGCAAATCCTGTTTTGTATAGAAAGGCTGCCCCTAGGATTTTTAGTTAGGAAAGATAAAATAGCCAATTATATAAAACACATCATTCTGTTAGTCTTTGAACTGTTTCAGTCTTTTCACATGATGCCCAAAAGGATGCAGTACATAGACTACTATCCAGCTTCAGGGTAAGCAGACTTAAACCCATTTTATTTGAATGAGTTTAAATAAACCTAACTTTCCTGCATTATTGCTTCTAGCAGTCATTCTGAAAAGAAACAGGCTGAATTCAACACTATCAGAGCATAATCCTGTGTATGTTTATACAGAAGCAAATCCTTGCAGGGTTCAATGAGGTTTACCTCCTAATGAACTTGTTTTGAATTGTAGCCGAAATGTATTAAAGACACCAAATTAAAATAATGATCAGCACAGTGCTCTTGCTGTTGAGTGGAAAGGAAGCATACTGTAGATCGTAGCTTCTGTAAAGAACTAGAGGAGACTTGAGAGAAATGAATAATATCTTGTTACAGCGTAAAGCCCAAATAATTGATACCCAACCCAGTTTTGGAGGTTGCTTTAAATTCAATATTCCTCTTCAACTGGAAGCCTTTTTTCATACTTTCCCTCCTTTTCTTTCATATATGAATTCCCTACCCTTGCAAGAAGTCCTAAATTTGGAATATGTTATCCAAGTTTCTTGGATCAATGCAGATACATAGGAAACATATACACATAAATCTTCAGGACACTGTCAACCTGCATTTTCTTTATAGGACAGCCAACGACGGGGGCTTGGACTAGTCATAAAATAGGCAGTACAGTTTTCAACATTTGACTCATGGGCAATCAAAACTGCTTTATAATTATGCCCTGGAACTCAGGTATGGCATTTGATGTAGCACCTTAACTTGGCTTCTTGGAAAATGAAAATTTAAATACACGCCTGTCGGAAAAAAAAAAACATCTATAAGATTCATCAAGCCATTTTTCAGGAAGGAGGATCTGGTTAGTACCTGTCATCCTCCGGAGACGCATGTTGGATATGAATCCGGGGACTAGTGGGTCGTCTCCTATCTAGTGAGGGAGACCATCTATCTCTGTTGGTTCATCCAACAAAATAGGAAAAAAACACAATATTTATTTATTTTTTTTCACAAAGAAACTAGAGGGGATTTGCAGGGAAACTGAAAAGTACCACAAAAAGTCAGCATTTACTTTTTTCTTCTTCTTAAGTTTAGAGTTATTTAACACGAATTTGGATCTCTTTTCCAAGTATATTTTCATAGCAGAACTATTTTCCTTTATAAGATGCCATACTTTTCTTTCTTTTTTTTTGGCAGTCCATAAAGTGATAGTCAGTGGTAAAGAATATCTCCTGTGTTTCAAATATGAGTTCATTTCAAATTCCAGTATGCATTTTTTGCCATAGTATCAACTGGTTTTGGTTCAACAGCCTGTTTATTATTTGTTTCTTCAATCAACGGAATAAATGTGAATGAATTTTGGTGCTAATGGAATTTAAGCACCATGTTACACTGCTAAGTGGAGCATATGGTTCCTTAAGAGTTCATTTTCCTCAGAGTTCTGAGGAAAGCAACTCCTTATGCTGAGTTTGAAATCTAGACTGTCTTGTATACAGTGATTGGCATCAGGTCTCTGGGGTCTCAGCAGAGGTCTCTCCAGCTGCCTGAAAACTTTTCAAAGGAACATGCTATAAATTTACATTCTTCCCTTTGTGATATGCAGCTCCTCTGTGATCATTCAAAGTATTACCAGCAGCTGCTATTTTTTTCAGCTTTAGAGAATCCTCCCCTGTGCTGTGCTCAGTCCTAATTTTTTTTCTGTCTCTCAGGATATATATCTGTACATATTTTCTGTAATCCCCACATTGTGGAAATCACTTAATTTATGCTTACTGCATTCTGTTTGTTGAACATCAGCCACTGTCCTATCTGTGACATCAGTAATTATAGATTTATTTTTCTAGGTTATCTGCAGTCACAGAAATCGGAACAGAGACTGAAAGAGGCAGATTATCATCAGACACAAATTACATTAATCAGAGTGTGGGACTGACATTAGATAACTTTAAGTTTGTTTTTTTTCTCTCTCTCTCTCTCTCCTACCCTTTTTGATAAGCCCAGTTGTTTGAAAAGTTTAGTGGTTCATTTTGCCTCGTAACAACAAGACCTGATGAACTGGGCAATCAAGAGGGGGTGCAGAAGTGCACCTTTCACAAGCATAAACCCTTGTTGGGTATTATAAAATCGTGCTGAACAAGTGTGACATGTGAGGAGTCCTTCCGCCTCCATCATAATTTCTGTTGCTGTTTGTCCAGGAATCTGGTGGCAAGAGCCAGATGCTAGATGCAGAAAATGAGCTGCTGCCATTATGCCTCAGTTCACATGATCATTGGGTTTATGATTCCCACATTTGTTGGCTGGCAGGGGTGTCCAATTGCCATGGAAACAGTTCATCTCAACCGCATTTCATAGACAGAGAACTCTCATGGGGTGCCACAAAAACCATGGCATGGAGATCAGCCCCTTATCCAAATCCAATACTTTATTCTGCATGTGTTACCAGGTGCTGTTTTGCAAAGCAGCCAAGACTCATGAAGTTTGGGTTGATCATATCCTGGATAACTTTCAGTTACTTTTGTCACATATTGTCAGCTGTTTATCAAATATTTCTTTCCTCAGAACACTATGACTGAAGTAAATAAATCTCACATAGCCACATTTCAGAAAGAGTTCTAAAAACAGTGTTTTCCCTCTTCCCTCCACTGCTCCCTCTCTGTCTCCAAGTGCAGCATTTTGATGGGATTTCTATCATTTATAAAAGTTTTTTTTTCTTTTCATTCACTAAAATGTTTTCGGTTTGATAATGGCTATTTTAATAAACTTATTGTTAGGCCAGGGTAAGATAAACAGTTTGTGGCACACTAAAGATATGAGCTCAAGACTCCAGTACTAGTCACCTGTAGTTGTTGTTTTTGTTGCTGCTGCTGCTGCTATTGTGTGCTTTCAAGTAATTTCCAACTTTATGGCAACCCTAAGACAAGCCTAGAATAGGGGCTTCTTGGAAGGATTTGTTCAGAGCCGGTTTGGCACTGTCTTTCTCTGAGGCTGAGAGAGTGTGACTTACCCAAAGTCATCTAGTGGGTTTCCATGGCCAAGTGGGGATTCAAACCCTGGTCTCACAGAGTCATAGGCCAACTCTCAAACCAGTACACCATGCTGGTTTGCAGTGAACTTCAACGAACAGAATAAACAGCATGTGATTGTGCAGAGAGTCTCCCTAGTTTGTCTCCAGAGCCATATTTATGATCTTTATACAAGTAAAGGGCATATCAGAGTATGATTACAATGTGCATTACAACCTTGACCAAATTATTTTGGTCCCTTCATAAGGGGGAACCCTGAACTTCAACAAGCTATATGTGCAGAACTAGCTAAAGGTGAAAGGAATCAGAAAAAAAATGATTATAAAAAAAGTTCATAGATTCTCTTAGCAGTGTAACATTTTAAGCAAACTGTTCTTGATATTAGCTGTACTTTTTGAAGTACTTTCCAGTTCACAGATTAAAGAGCACTTTTTAAAAACACTGGGTATAAGCAAACTACTGTATTTTAGGGCAAGGAAGCATTGCAGCAATAGGGTATTAGTAAAATTGCTTAGGTATTTTAGGAGGTTGTTAGTAAGCAGCTGCTAAAGAATACTGAGGGTACCAGTGCATTCAAAGCCCTTAATATGCTGATATCCTATATAACTTTAAAAACAACAACAAAAAATACAGTGTAATTAACATGCATTTTGACATTTGAAAAACATGATCTCACACATTATGTTTTCATGATGTGGAACATACTGTACTCAGTTAAAATGGGGAGCATCATGCAACAGAGTAGTTTTCCAAGTTGGTTGGAAGAACTGACAATAAAAAAAAAAGATAAATCACAGCAGTCTGCATAACTAATATATGCACCTGCTACACACCAAAAAAACCTGCATCAAAGTAAGAAGTCACACTCAAGACAGAGATTCTCACCACAAATGCATGCAGTCCAAATACAGAAGTTTGCTGGAATCCTATATGATCCATTACATTGCATACCTTTACGTATACCTAGCTATGTAGCAGAAGCACTAAGACACCCCTTTACTGAATTGCAAAGATGTGTAATGGGATGCCAGAAAGATTGCCCAATGTGCATTGGTCCCTAATATGCATCAGGACCAATGCAATATGCACTGGGGCTGATGCACATGGGTCCCATTGTTCATTGGTCCCCTTTGTGCATTGGACATCAATGCTGGTTCTGCTGTGTAGTAACATAACAGCAGCCCCCTACTGGATATGGACATTACACAATTCTCATTCCAATATACATAAGTTGACATAAGTCCCCAGTAGGATTCTGGCTGCTATCTTCTGGATATATTGAAAAGTTCTATGAGTTTTAAGCAGTCAGGGTGAGGAAATGACTCTTGGAAACTTAAACTGATTTTGCAAAGTGTCAAAGTATGGTCTCCATGGCTCCACACTGGGGAACCCTCTGGCTTTAGAGACTCCTTTCAGCTAGAAGAGTCTTGTCCAGCAGGTGGCACTGAAACTCACCACTGTCTCATCAGCAAGGTTACAAGCAAGTTATAACAGGACACAAATGTTCAGAATAAAGTTGGGTGCTTCCTGCTTTAAAATTAACAACAGCCTGTTTTGTAGGCTGCTGGACTGCATGAAACAATATCATCGTCCTGTTCAGAAAGACAGAACACCATAACAGGACACCACAATGGATGTTACTTTATGATCACAGAGCCAAAGATTAACACATTATGGTTTCAGGTGAATGCCCAAGATTTTTGAAACCAGTAATGTAAATATGTAATCAATAAATGAGACATTATTGAAAACATGCCCTTATATCAGTATATAAATTAAGCAGCCAGGCTTGGCTACTATTCACTACTGAGTATAAACTTGGTGGCAGACCAACAAGCCATGTTGTGTGCAGAATGGCCCTAGAAGTCACTTCACAACAGAGCTTGGAAAATTACTTTTAAAAGGTAATTCTTTGCGAAACTTGTTACGTGGTCTCCATATAACTCATATGGCATGGTAAGGAATTATTCCTTATGTTAGTCATTCCGTAATTTGCCTCTTTTTTTTTCTAGGAAATAAATATTTAAATATTTAAAAATATGGAAATGACCCATATTTGGATAGTCAGATCCTCAAAATGCCTACAAAAGCTTTTTGGTTCCCCTAAAGTAATGAAAAGATAAGGAGTGGATACTATTTAATATGCAGTTAAGGTAATGATGTCACCAGTCCCTACATTATTTGCAAAAGTAAGGTTGTTCTGCTTTTGTTACCCCAAAATATATTACAAGTAACATGGGTCAGGAGAACCCAATGTTTGAAAGGTTACCTCAGGAAAAAAAGTACAAGTTGCTCATATTGATATTCTGAATGTTTTAAGCAAACTGTATATATGTCTGCCTGAGAACTAAGGTCTATTGGAGGGGACCTCTGCTGTGACCCACCTGTAGGGAAAACACATTGTGACAGTATGGACATGGGACAGGGACTTCTCTGTGATGGCATCCCAGTTGTGGGCACCAGTTCTCCTGACGGGTGCCAACACTGATATGATTTCAGTGGCACGTCAAAACTTGGACTTTTATAAGTGCCTTCAGGTCTAACCAATTTTATCCAAGCTGTGAGTGTGTTACAGTTACATTATTTTACATTGTTTTCACCTGTTTTAAATGGTCTATTTATTTCTGGATGTAAATCTGCTTTCGTTATAATGTTCCAGTGCGTCAGGGAGAGGACATCATTTCATGATAACCTGTTTCACAGTTCAAGCTTATAAATCAGATTCTGAGGACATGCTGCTGCATGTACTTTTAGTTTCCACTTTCTGTTCTTATTGTCTGTGTCCAAGACATTACAACTCAGTTGCAATTTTTATTAGAGATTAGCTAAAGATTTTATTTTTCATGTAAGGCCTAGGCTTTTGTGAAGAAAATTCAGTGGAAGGAGGACTGAGAATTCTATTTCAAAGATTCAGTGTTATGTCTCTTTCTCTGAATGCCGAGAAGCATCCGCTTCTTTGGACTGAATACAGAAGCTTGGGAAAGAAAACATCTCTACTTCATTATGAATCTTAAAATGATTAAGAAAATAAGAAGCTAGTCACAAGGGTAAATGGCAAGAATGCAAATGAAGGTTAGAAAACTTAGGTGGGAAAACTTCTCAGTGCTTGCTCAGACAGATTACACAGATTGCACAGCTCATTCTCTGGTCGGCTACCTTTATGCTACCTCCTTTCATTTCTCAACAGTTCTTACCAGTCTTATAAATATTCAGATGTGTTTGTGTTTTCATTCAGGTCCATTCGAACCTGGTATCAAAGACATGAACAAAGCTGAGAAACAGTTTATAGTGATAAGGCATTCTGGTAATTCTGCGGTACCAGTCATCTGAGACCTTAAAAAAAAAAATCAAAAAAAGCTATTATTCCCCAGTAATGCTGGAGTGTAGGATTTGGTGGTCTTTCTCCTTACAGGAAGGGAAACTGTGGCCAGATCTGTCAGTGATGTCAGTGCTTTAAGATCATCAGGAGCTCTTGTTGTTGTCATTGTTGTTGTTGATGATGTGCCCAAGATCACCCAGTGGGTTTCCATGGCTGAGCAGTGAATTTTCATAACCCAGCGATCAAACCGCACTGGCTTTCTTAGGAGCTCATCCCCAACTACTATTTGAGACAACAAGGGGGAAACTCTTCTCTGTAGTGACATCCCACTTAAGGAATATGGTATCAGGTATCTGCAAGGACCAAGGATGGCAACAAATATTTTGAACTAGCTCCTTCTATTGTTTTTAGAAACACTTCCCTCCTCCTCCTCCTTACATAATCTTCATGGTGAAAATATTCATGTTGAAGTTCATAACTAATACGTGCCCTCTGGACTCTCATGTCTACTGCAACAACAGGAATGCATCTATTTACTCACTGTTTG
The DNA here is from genome assembly GCA_030412105.1 of Cyclura pinguis. NCBI lineage: Eukaryota > Metazoa > Chordata > Lepidosauria > Squamata > Iguanidae > Cyclura > Cyclura pinguis. The sequence continues at coordinate 131,518,209 of CM059599.1, forward strand.
TAGTAAAAAAAAATAATAGTTCAGTGTGTTCAGCCAAGTGCTGACTGCCATTTGCACTGACCCATTACCATATAGGGTAATAAATGGAGGATTTTAATGTGATGCCCTTAATGGGAAAACAAGGCTCACTGCCAGTGCCATCATTCCACATGAGACTACAAGAACACATCTTTGCTAAATTTACGCTGTGTGAAGTTACTGTGCCACAGGCATGTACAGATGAAGGAAGCTTTACTGTTTGATTTATATATTGTATAAAACTGTATAAGATATTTTGCAGCCAAGCCAGAGCATCTGGGCTAATTTTACAGAAAAATGTTGATACACTCTAATAGATGATTCAACTTGCCAAGTGTCAAGCAGAAAGATTAGAAATATAGTTTATAGATTATAAATATAGCTCTTCCAAAATATATTAAATGTGTATAAAACACACAAAGGAAGCTGTTTTGAATTATCCAAAATACTTTTTTAAAGATATTCTCCAACCACTTGCATCTACAGTCCCTTTAAAAGAGATATATTATTGAACATAACAAAATCTTCCTTACACAAAGATACTGCATTGGATAGACAAAAGCAAGATGCTTGCAAAGAAACTAAGGCCCAAATCATACATTTATCTGGGTTGGCCACAGCAATGACATGCGCAATCCCATAAATTTCTACCACTGACAGTTGGCGGCTCCCACATCAGGTGTGGTGGTGAATTTGCTCTGGGCTTCAGTCAGAATTTTAAAGGAGCTATTTAAGGTGCTTAACTTGAGGAATAAATTTAAGCATCTTGGACCACTCCTTTAATGTTTAGAATAGAAACAAGGACAGATTGATCACCCTACAGCTACCACCTGCCACTAAGGCCTATTTCAAATTTAATGAGACCTACTTCCACAATGTACTCCATGTGGAAGAGGAATCTATTCTACATATCACACAAATGACAGGCCACACAACAGTAAACTGTAGGATGAGCCATACATGTAAGCTCTTGATTAGCATTATCTTCTCCTCTGTGACCTCTTCTTCCCTCATCCTCCAGTCATTTGGGTGGGATGGAAGTAGAAAGGAATGCATGGATCAGGAGTCTGCACCCACAGCCCTCGGTGTGAGCTGCCTCTATTGTTCCTTGCCCATCAAGTCAACCTTGACTTACAGCAACCTCATGAATGAGAGAGCCACATTCACCCTGTCATCAACAGCCCTGCTCAGGTCTTGCAAACTGAGGGCTGTGGGCCCCTTGCCTGAGTCTACTCACCTGTGGTGAGCTGCCTGCAACATGCTTTTTTATGAGCAGTGGTTAAGAATGAGGTGAGTGCACCCACTCCTTCCCCAGGGAGACCCATGAGGCTGAACTGGGCCCAAGAAATAGGTAGGAATCCAGTAATTTGCAGTTATATTCAAAAATTTGCTAAGAGGATTACGGAGAATGCACACATAGAGGAACAGCAGAGCAGGCAATCAATTAGATTTGAGCCTTTGCTTTCACCACATTCCAAGAGCTGGAATTGGTCATTCAAGTACCACAGTCTTCTTCTGAGTAAGACCATGTTTTCTTATGGTTGCCTTTTAAGGGGCATGTTAAGTTTATTTTTCTAGCCCACCACAGCATAGCCTGGGTCTTTCTAGATGGGCTTGGATCTCATCACAGTGATAGGAAGGCTTTATAACAGGGCTGGGAAAGAGCCAGTGGGGGCACACTGCCCTGCCAGGAACCTTGGAGAGCTACCACCATTATTATCATTTATTATTTTTATCGTTGATTAATAATGGTGCCTTGTGTCTCCTTTCAACTTCTAGTTTACTTGACAAATCTGGTTGCTTTAGTTCCTGGTTCGAGGCTTCTTCTGGCCCTAGAACAGTCCAAGGGGGCCCAAATGAATAACAAAATTGCCCCTCAATGCTAGATGTTTAAGGGGAAAATTTAACAAACTCTTTTCGAAAAAATGGGGTGGTTGGGGCCTGCATTTTTTCCTCAGCCCACTTTATAACAATGTGATTTCCTGTGTATCAGCTGGAACCATTTCTGTAACCTTCGCTCATCTGGGTCTCTGGAGGATCCTTCACTTGGTCAAACTTTACAAAATATAGAACTGGTACGGTAAAGTTCAGTCACAGAAATCAGTGAGCTGATGCAAATGTAACAGCAAATGTGTGGTATTTCTCAGCTTACAAAAAATAAATAAAAGCTACAGCCAACCATCTTAACATGATTTCTAATTTCTTTTTTACACGTAGACACACACACGACACAAACAGTTCTCTTTCTTCCTGTTCAGCTTTTCCAGCTCACACTAAAATTAAAAGTGACTTCTGAAGTTTGCAAGAAAAAGAGACACTTCAAGCAGAACAAAAGTAGCAGGGACTTTGTATTCCCTTTTTGGTTTTTGTTCCTCTGCTCATGCTCTCAGACTAGTACGTGAACAGCCAGGGCAAGGAGTGCAGCTTTCCCTTGATCTGCATTAATGAATGCACTTAAAGCAGCTGTAAGACAGCCAAACAGGTTCTTGCGAAAAAAGATCCTTTTTTTATAGCTCCAGAGCTAAGATCTGAATCATGGTAAGAGAGGAACACATGTTCTAAACCACATTATACTAGTTATCATTCATGACAAGCATAAATCCACATGGGAAGGTTCAGTAAGACTGGATGCTCTAAAACTTTGATCCTTTTCGCACCTTACCTTTTCACGGTGCTGGGGTGCGGGGCTTGCGCGAGCAGCCTCCAGAGAGAGGCTCTCGTGTCCGGGGTCCTTCGGCTCCACACGAGCTTCCTGCTCGCGTGAGAGCCCCGTCTCTTCCTTTCGCAGTGCACCCTGGGACTTTCTCAGGCTGCACTGAGACAGGAAGTGCGACCAGCTGGGCTCCCAAGGCTCCGCACATCAGATAAGTGTGCATGGGGTCCCAGAGTGATGTGCAACCACGCAGCATTTTCGGCTTCAAGCCGAAAATGAAAAAATGCGTGTGCGGTCCGTGTCAGGCCCTTAAGCATTGCGCAAATGTGAGTGTGTCGTGTGGACCACTCCTCACATGTGTGCAACGCTCAAGGGGCCCTTTTGCATCAGAAATGCCATGCGAAAAGGGATTTTGTGTATGTGCATGGTTGCTGCAAGAAGTAAAACGAAGCAATCTCTTTTTAGGCCCCACACAGATGTGGGTTAAGTTGCCAGGTGTCATTTATTATAAAAATGGATGTCACTGATTTGAGGGTTGGAACATTCTTACTTTTATACCAACTGAATACGATGCCAAAAAATCCCATATTTTGGAGTGTGGACTCTTCATAAAAACAAAAATGTGCGCATAAAGTATTAATGTGGACAATATGTTAATTTTACAGACAAATACACATATAAGTGAACTGAACGCTTTCATTTGGCATTTAGGTGAAACACAAACTAGTTAATGGCTACTTCTTGAGTGTCTACCCTGCCGTCCTTTATCACTTTTCAAAACTCTGGCACTACTAGATATGGGCAATATCTCATCTGTACTGTATTATAGCTCTAGGGTTAAGCACAAATCAGATTCATACCAATTGCTTTCAGATATTGGCACTCTGAAACATATTTTCAAAAAGCAAAAACTGGCTGAATTCTATTTTAATTAATTTGCACAAGGACACAGTACCTTTCCATGTATTTAGTAACAACGTACTCCTTTGTAAACAAAAACAATCCATGTCTTTTTTTCATTCTCTGGACTTGTAGCTTTTCTGTTTTTGTTTTTTAAACTGCTGTCCTTCTTCTATGCTAAAGATGGAGCTTTATTACACTTCTACTCCAATTTGACTCAAAGAATTTCAAAGTGGGTTATGCTGGTGTGTATCTTCAAATCATTTCTGACTTATGATGACCCTAAGGCAATCCTATTTATTTATTTGTTGGATTCATATCCTACCTTTCACCAAGATGGGATTCAAGTTGATCCTATTTCGAAACTTTCTTGGCAAGAATTGTTGGGGGGGATACCATTTCATTCCTCTGAGGACGAGAAAGTATGACTTGCCCAAGGTCACTCACTGGGTTTCCCTGACTGATCCAGCATTTGATTCCTAATCTTCCAGAATCCTACTCCAACACTCAAACTGCTACAACATGCTGGTTCTCCAAGCGGAGTTATATATGGGAACAAATACAAAATTAACTCCTATGTAGAGCAACCCCACTGAAAGCATGCAACTTGTTACTAACAAGTCCCATTCATTTCATTGTTCTCTTTCATATTCAAAGTTTCAGGACAATAAACTCAAGGCACACACTATAAAATCTAGAATTCTTAGGAAAAATGCTATCAGTATGGAACAATTCCATTCAAACAGTCACATCTAACCACAAACCTAATAGCAAAATTTACAAAGTATCTGCAAAGTGTTTGTTTAGGGAACCTGCTGGGGTAGGGGTGGGGGAACTTACATTCAAGCATCTCAAAGTAAGTCCTATTTTTTTTTTTAAATTGCTGAGAAAAACAATTTAAAAAAACCCCAGTGGCTCCAAACTACCAGTGCCTCAGCTCAACTTCTGGGGCTTCACACATGAGGTTCCTTTCAAGGACACCTGGATTCTGTCAATCTCTGTTGGAAAAGGACCTCTGATGGCAGCCCCCTCTGGACCAAAAAGATCCCAGACTCAAAAACGGTATTTGCTGAATAGTTAGAAACTGGAAGTAAAACATTATCCACAGTGAATACAAACAACTATAGCTTATAGGTAGCGACAACCAAGTGAAAAACAATAAAAGCCTTGTGGTTCCTTACAGAGGAACAAACTTATTGTGAAGTAAGTTTTCATGGGCTATAAGCCACTTTGTCAGACTGTGAAACAAGAAAAGCGGTGTTCAGTAAAACTATCTCAATTAATACTGAAATGTTGTTATCAGCATACTGAGGACTTTTGCAAACAATGGCATCGGCTTGATGTTTAAAAGCGAGTGAGAGAGATAAACAGCAAGAATTAATGAAAGGAGAACCAGAGGACAGAGCTTGGGGAGGCTGAGGAAGCCAAAGCTGTAATAAGCAACATCAACCTACAGTTAGCATGTCACTTATGGATACAGAATAAAAAATGTTTACAAATATCAAAGCTGATATGAATAATACATGTGCACATGAATATAAGATTGACATGGAAAAACAAACTCATACAGACCACCAAGCACAGATGACAAATAATGGACAATTCTTTATTTTATACCTTTCTTGTTCTGGTGAATGCAAACTAGTATCAGGCCTCAAGCAGTTGGTACTAGCACTCCTAGCCCTGTCAAGCGAGGGCTGCAGTTCACTAGTGCCAGTGCATTGCATCCAATGGAAGGAGGAGGAGGAAGAGGAGGAGGAGGAGGAGAAAAACAAAAAGAAAACAAAGAAAGGAATACAATGTTAGATATTAAATCATAAGGAAATGTTCTCTTTACATAAGATGTCAAGTCACAATGGTTTGATAAAGATATAATGAACTGGCCGGATGAGAAATGCCAAGATTTTTAAAAGAATAATAATAACAATAAAAATTAAAAGCAAATGCTTGAATTTGGTTGCCTAGAGGAGTGGGGATGCCTGAGGCTGCAATCTAGAGCCCATGAAGTCAATTCAGTTGGCTTGTACAGGCAAGATTACATCTCAGCAATGGAAAGAGATACTGGGTAGTATCAATTCATGAAAAAGTAAGAAACAGACACTGAAACAAAGTCATTTTTAAAACTCTCTTTTTAGTAGCACTACAACACAGAATGATGGAAAACTATTGGCTTGAAATAAAAATTATAGGCATACTTCACTAATACAGCGGGGTAGAATCTAGGCCCTGCTGTAAATTGAATATCACCTTAAAGCAAATCACAGTCTTTTGTTGCCCAGGAAGTGGCTAACATTTCCACCCCCTTGTGTGAGTGATCTCTGCTGTGACATGCAGAAAGAGGGTCCCTGCTGCAATGCTCCCTCATAGTGGAGATTGCTCATGCAAGGGGTGGGCGCATGGGATTTCCAGCTAGCTCCTTCCTGATCGACAGGGGAACAGACTCCTGTCAATCACAGCAGCTGCTGCCCAATAAGTGGGGACTGGGGACTTCATTGAAGGTCTCATTGTAGGCACTGTGAGTACATAACAGTCATGAATGCATAGGTAATACCAGAGAGGATTCCAGCCAATAATACTATACAGTAGTGTATAACTGAGAAATGCTGTATTAGCAAAGTGCTCTAAAGTGAAGCACCTTCCAGAGAGGTATGCCTGTACTTTACAAAGAGGGACACATGTGATACTAAACTAATAAGCCTAGGAAAAGATACGTCAGCTGAAACCTTACCTAACCAATAGTCCATCTGTAAATCTTGGTATTCGTGAATTAAGGCAATTACGAAGAAGTGAAATATCCTGACTAAGCACAGATTTGGCCTTAACACATGCAGGCAGAGTTGAGCTTCACAAAGCAAAATAATTTATAAAAAGAAATAAGCGTAAGTTCCACAACAGAATAGAAATCACACAGAAAACAAAAGAAAATAGATGATGAAGTTAACATCAAAATACTGGAAATCTTAATACAGTTTAAGTAATATCAGGGATTTGGGACATAAGGCTACAACCATGAGAACATTTGTTCAGAACAAAGTGTCAGTGTATTTAATGCTTAGGACTGTAATATTTAGAGCTGCAGCTCAGGCTTTTATATCTAAGATGAATGTTCAACATTTGCCTGATATAGGACATTACATTATGAGGACAGTTTGATCAGAGTATCAGTGTGATCAAGCTGCATTTATAGTATTTTGCTTGGTGGAAAGTTATACAGTACTAAACTATAATAAGTGCTGATTGGTATTTCTCTAAATATTTTCATCTCTACTGTTTTATATAGCTGGGATATAAAGGGGGGGGGGTTTCCCCTGCAAAATGTGTGCGTGTTTGCAGTTTGATCTGCCATCCACAGGCTTCTTACCTGTAAATATTCCAGTAAGTGCCATTCTCTAATAAAGGCATCTTGGGTGGTAGCGTTTTATAGTGCCTAACAGAATTTCTTGAGCAGGCCAGAAAATAAAGGGGTGAAGGAGTAAAAAGGTCCATGCAAGAAACAAAAACATACAAATACAGATGAAGCACTGCTTAATGAAATGCTGAAATTATGACATGGCATTTTTTTCTGTTGTTAGAAATTACTACTAAAGAATATTATGGATTATTTCTGTAATGTTCTAATTTTAAGAAAGAATTAAAGTTGCACTGAACAAACGGAGATAATAACAGACCATGGTAACTTAAAGAGCACTCCCTGACTTACCAGGGAGTGCTATCTGTGGGTTATGTTGAGGTAGAGTGAAGCAAGAGCAATTTTTCTCCACTGATGGAGCCTTCTCCTTTCCAGAAGCCTGTGCAGTTTCCTGGGCTCCGCAGAAAGGCAGGAAAACCTGCCAAATAGGGCCTTCCTATTGATTTGTGGTGTGACTAGAAGTCCAGACAGAGCTTGGAGTCAGACTCCTACGCTCCTCTCAACAGTTAGCACAGAACTTCTGCTATTTATTGCTAAGTGGAGTCTCAAGCACTGCTGAACCTGGAGTCCTATAGCTTCTTCAGGGGAGCTTTTCTCTTCCATTGCCAGAATGGTCATACTCCAGCATTGCTCTGAATTTAATTCTGATAAGTAGAATTATTGAATGTAAGGCAGGGGAGAGCAAAGTGTGGCCCGTGGGCTGCACGCAGCCCTTCTGGGCCATGTTTGTAGATTTTTTTTTTCTTTTCACCACATTTGGGGTCCACCATTGGCCAATTTAGGCCCAAGAGAGGCCTTTTTTGAAACAAGAACTGGACAGGAATGGGCTGCCACTCACTTCCTGTTGTTAAACAAGGCTCCCCTTGGGCCTAAAATAGTCCAAGAAAACCCCAAAACATGGTGAAAATGCCTCTCTTATTCCTTTTTACATTTGGAACAAAAAACTGATTTTTGTTTCATGGGAATGGGTGGGGCAGAGGTACAGCCCTCCAAGGTCTCCTGGAGGCTCATGTGCCCTCCTACTCTCCCACAGTTGCCCATCCCTAATCTAAAGGGACACCCATGGGACCATTCACACTAAATAATTATTGTACTATGAGTTGATCTTAACTGCCATGGTTGCATTCTAGGGAATCCTGGGACTTGCAGTCTGCTGAGGCACTAGAACTGTCTAGCTGAGAATTGTAAATACATCTCCCTAAACTGTAAATCCCAGGACTCCATGGAATGTTGCTGTAAAACAGAATCACAGGCCATGCACCTGACTGGGTCCCACCGACATCCCATCATTATCCCTGCAGTGCCTTTGCTGGGTAGGGAGCATGACGGGAACGCTCCCCTCTGCACCAGGCTGGCTCCCTGCAGTAGGGAGCATGAGCAAAACATGCCTGCCTTCCACAGCTCAGCTGGCCTCTTTCCTGTGCTGCGCCGGGGAAGAAAGCATGTAGTTATGCTTCTGTCCCTTCTGCATGGCCGGGGGTGACAGGAATGTTATGCAGTTGTGGGTGCTGAATGGATTTTTTCCATTCAGCAACTATCCCACGGTTGTGATGCAAGGGGACATGCTGGATGTGGAACTGCGATGACATCAAGCAAAAGCATGACCCGCAGACCACTGCCATTGCGTCCACATCATGAGACTGTGATGCCATGCGGAAATGGCCATAGTTTTACAATTATCTGGTAGAAAGGATCCCCTACCACTGGGGAAAGTAAGGCAGCTGCCTTATGGAACTGATTTTAGATGAAGGGGAAGCAACTATTATTTTAAATTGCTATTTTGTTTCTATTAAAAGGGAGATGAGCTTATGAACTTTTCTGTCTCAGGTGCCAAAATAACTTGACCAGCCTTAGGCATTTCTCCAGGTTGACTTTCAGCAAGGGGAAGTCATTTCCTTTTCTTAATACCTTGGCAGGGATCCAAAGAGCCACTTACCAGTGTGACTAGCAAGACTTATTTTAAAAATGGGTATCAGACCCCTGAACAATTTTTGTTAAAAACAATTTTTGTTTAAAACAATTTTTGAAAGGCCTCTTCATTTCCTTAAATGTTCTGCTATGAGAGTGCCATCCAAGAGGAATAAGCCCAAAGCTCCCTTGAAAATAAGGATAGTCGCCTGTATCTCATGCAGTAACAGAATGCCTTACGGTGCAAACATCGAATTTTAATTATTTCAGTAGCAGTTAAAGCAAGTGAGCAGCTGGGTATTCCACTGCAGAGTTTTGTAGATTTAAGGGCAGCTGCAATCCTACAAGTGCACTTTTCCCTGGCTACTTTCATACGGCTTGGAAGTAATGCAAGACAAGAGATAACCTGTAGTGTGTTACTTTAAGGAGGAAAGAGGTTGCAAAACCATTTTTGATGAAGGACTGTAAGGAACAGGTCCATTATTAATGGATGGGTATAAATAATGTTTGTTTGCTTGTTTTTATTTATTTATTTAGTACCCCACTTTTCTCAGGCATGCAACCCAACATTTACATTGTTTTATGTTGTGAGTTTGGGGTCTCTTGGAGTGATTTCAGGCCATTTTAAAAACTATTTTTATATTAATGTGAGTACACAAAAGCAAAGTTTAAAGATTTACACTTTCATTGAAAAGAATATTATGTCTATTCCTACGCATTTTTTTACCCATTCTGCTAAAAAGAGGACTCCCACTTGGTAGCGTGGAAGTCTGATTATGCTTCAGAATGCACATACTCACAAAGATTCCCAGTAGATGAGAGGGCACTTAATTTCGTATATACAAATGAACAAAACTAAAATTTAAAACACATTTTGAAAAAGAGGAGAATAAATTAATGAACAAACATGAAATAAAGATTCTGCCATACATCTGAAAGCCTTCTGTAACATTGTTCAAATGGTTCGATTTCAGTTTGTTCAACCGCCCCACTGCTACACATTAAACTCCTCTCATACAACTGAACCCCTATAACTAAGAGTTTTCATAGGAGTATATGGAACAGGTATACAAATCTATCAGTCTAAATTAATTAAGCTCACTATACTCCTATCCACTGAGAGTGATACGGAAACATTTAAAAAATAATCATAGACTTTCACCTGCAATGCTGCTTATGCAGAACTACAGGATTCCTAGAACAGGGGACTGAGGGAAATAAAATGGCTTGTAAAAGAAAGAAAAACAAACAAGTACATACACCAGAACCATCCATAAGCAATTTTGGTTACCAAATGCCTGTATTTACCTGGTGGTATGTAGGCACTCTGCACTTCTTCCTCGTTTTGCCCTGGGCAGCATAAGAAGCTCACTGCACAGACAGGATGGACGATGAATGAAACAGATATAAATATGAAGCATTAAATGGCATGAATTATGCCGTGGTATGCAAATGAAAAAAATGAACCAGAAAGCTTGAACTGAGATAGTTACCTTGACAGAATGTAGACATATTATAAATAAAACCTTTGACTGTTTTAGCCAGTATTAATGCTGCAACCCTTTTGTTAGGCAGATTAAATCCTATGCACTTCAGGAGGTTTTAAAGCCAAGCAAGGAAAAGTACTTTTAAGGAAAAGGAATATAATGACAAGCTACTCATAATTGAGCAGTGGTAGGATTATGCTTCAAGTCCCAAAGTATTATTGTTGCTCTGTTATTCTTCATTTATTTCACTCTTATGTGACAAAACAAGTAATTTCAGCAAATATTTTCACACTCCATGAGAACACACAGGTTCTGTGAAGTTTTCAAGCACTGCTCATACCTTAGAACTTTACTGGGACAAAATCATTTATGCACAATACATTTGTTTTTTGTGCTCTAGAAAAGGTGTTGATTCCTGCACAAAAACCGTTGTTTGAACAGGAAAAACTATGTCTGTTTTCCTGTGCAGGAATCTGCATTTGTACACCTTGTATAAATTTACATGGATTCCTGCACAGAAGAATCACTTGTTGTCTTTCTGCATGTGTTTTCTTCGCAAACCCCAATATTTTCTTGAAGGAATATTCTTTTCATAGGAATCAATGTATTTTGCACAAAATACACGTTTTCTGCACTTTCTAAACAAAACCATGTTTTCTGTGCAGGAAAACCACATGTAATTTTAACCACATGTAATTTTACACAAATTCCCCAAGAAAGTTCTGAAGTGCAAGTAATCTTGTGGCTGGTCTCTTTTACCTCCTTAGGGTGTCTCAAATGTCAATAGACTCCTTTTCATCAAGGTTACAAATACTAATGAGTTTTCTTTACATCTCTATACTATAGTTATTCTTCTAATAGCTTTTAAAGGTATGCTTTTAAGCACCCCAAGTTTACATGGGATTGCAGCCCTGGAAGACATCTGGAGTTGTCTTCAGTGTTTTGTTCCTTAATTCACAATTGGTAGACTTTTATGTCATTTTCCATTTGAAAACAAGTCTGATTAAAGTAAATAATTAATTAAAAATAGGACAATAATTTTAGAATAAAGACAAAACATTAAAGCACATTTTTCTTCCTGACTGAAGAATTGTTGAAATTCAGAAACTTCTTCCAGTACAACTGATGTGCATATTTTAAAATGCACTTTTCCCCCCCTATTTCTGAGGAAAAATGCCTGTGCACATTTTCATTCTGTTTTAAAAATATTACTTTTAAGGAAATCACCATAAATTTTAAAAATTGCCTTAATACACATTTTAGCATTCTAGCTCAGGCCATTTCCAGCTGGCCCCTCTCTAAACTGCAAACCCCAGGATTCCATAGGATGTTGAAAGTAGAATAATCGTGCTATAAGAGTGTAGTGTGGAAATCTCTTCAAACTTATATTTCTGGAAGGAACCACATATTACAGGAAACAGCAAAATAGCTACAAAAAGAACAGCAACTGTATGCTGCATGACTCTTAAAGCTGCATATGCAGGCATGTGTCCTCCATGATGAAAACTATAAAGATAAATTTCCAAGCCACCAGAGCGAATCTTGTTGGTTCTTCATGAAAATGTCCACAGAAGAAACAAGAGACACATCTCAAGGTGCTCAAAAGTTGGTTGTCTTATTAGTACAAAAACTCTGGCCCTTGTGTACTCTTACGGTCTTCTTTCTGAACCTTCTGAAGCAGGAACTCTCAAACCATTTACTAGAGAAGTAAAATTGGACAAATGAATAGTCTCCTAAGAAGCTGAAGGAACTACTCCAATACTATCATTAACATCATAATCTGAGATGTCAGTATAATCCAGTAATGGTTTGAGAGTTCCTAGTTCAGAACTATCTGAAGTCTTGAGTCTAAATAGTCTCTCTAAAGAAGGCCTTAAGAGTATACACAGGCCGAAATGCCTTGCACTTTTCTACTAATAAAACATTTTTTTTAAGCATCTTGAGTCATGTTCCTTTTTTTCTTCTGTGGCTTCCCTTGGAGGTCCCCCAGTTTCTGCTTCTTTTTTTCATGACGATGTGCCATTTAAAAAGAACAACAACAATAAAAAATCTCTTATGCACTATGTCAACATAGAGAGAAAAAAATTCAACATTAATCAACATTAACTAGATCCCTGTGCTGTCATACTGTCATGAAAGCATGTCTTTCACTGGGAATTTTATGCTTTGCATGGCAAAGCATAATTATACATACAAAAAAGTGCCATAATTTGCAATTCATATATCTATCTGCTAGGACGCTACTATAACTACAGAATACTACTACTGTTAGCAGGACACCAGCGCAACATTCCTCACCAAAGCAGGTTTAATGTTTCATATGTAAAACTGTGCGGAGCAAGAGAGGTTAAAGAAAAATGGAACAGTTTTAATAAATGGGGAAAATGCAGCACTTTGTCACACCTGCCCTATTCTCTTCCTCATTTTCAAAGCACCCTATGGTCGAACCTCATTCCCACAGGGTTTCTTGGTTGGCTACCTTGCCAGAATCCAACTGGTTGAAAGTATAGCTAGTCTAGTTTACGCTTCTGGTTGCTTCACCTTTTGTCTACTTACCCAACAGGCTGTGATGAAAGAAAGTGATGAGAACAGCTGCCTTCAGTTTAGAAGGAAATGTTAAGGTTACACATGGGGATTGTGGATGCTGCAAAATTACACATGAACAGGAAAGGTTGGCGATACATGTAGGACGGTGAAAGAACAGGTCTGGCTGTGAGACTAGGAACCCAAGAATCCTGGGAATGACAAGGGGCATTCTGCCAGCCGATTTGACTACAAGGCTGGAACACGTGCACTGTATGTGTGCATACGGATACAGATGAGTGTACGGAGGTGTGTGTATAAACACACACACACATATATTAAAACAACAGTAAAAACTGTGCTGGGTTTCTAATATTACCTAAGAATAGGAGAGGCATTCAGCAGAAGAACCACATTTGATCCAAATTTGGATAAAGGAAATGAAAGCATTTCCCTAATAGCAGTGATAGCTCAGTTAACACAGATTGTGACACAGAGTGAGACAGCTTCTGCTTTTAAATTATCATAGCAGAATAGAGAGTGATGTTATTAAAACAGTACTGTAGGAAATATGTATATAGAGTTTGGTAAAACACATCAAAGAAATGTGTTGGAAAATGTATTGTGACATTGTAACTGGACAAATGGCCCCACACCCAAGATCAAGGCTCTCCTAACACTTACACTAGTTCAACATAAAGAATATGTGGTCTTTTCAAATCTACAACATGTCTGTCCTAACCAAATTAAATGATTCAGCATACTGGCCAGGACAGTCCAAGGTAATATTTTCAGGAGAGTTAAAATTATCTTTGCACGTACTGAGTCATGAAAAGAAAGGTGTTGTTAAATACAGCAAAAATTTCTGTTTTATTTTATTTTCTACTGTTATACAAAATCTTATTTTACTGAAGTGAGCAAAACAGAAAACAATTATTTTTAATTGGATTCCACCACTGATCAGAGCATCCTTTCATCTCATACCTACATTTGTCCTAAGCACAATCCCTTAAGCCATAAATAAATGTGGTGTTGTTAGTGTTATTTGTGTTATAGGTACGACTATTTTCCATCTGATGTTCTAGGCATCGTATTTTCAGTACCCTCTCCAAACACAGACTTTTCTGCAGATTCAGATTCTTAAAATATTTTTTAAAAAGCTCATACCTTTCTTGATCTGACAAATACTGACTATCCATATCTCTGGACCTGCGGTCAATTGGGCTTCGGGAGGCATCATGGTGTCTGGTTGGAGAACGTGATCTTCTCATTTGATGAATTTCATCTAAACTCCTAGAAGTGTATAGAGAAGCATATAAAATCACAATGCTTTTGTTCTGAACAGCACACTTTAGTGTATTTTTCTTACTGATTTAACAGAAACTGTTATGGCAGAATAACACACCCACACCCACAAACAAAACTGAGCCATATAGCTGGGCAGGGAGCACTTTTGATTCTAAATCTCTCTGTGTTCTGTGCAATTGAGAAAATATTTGAACTGATGTTTTTGACCAGTCAAATCATCCTTACCAAGATACCAGAAAGAAAACTTTCTGCTGTATTACCAAAGAATCCACAAGGCATTTTCTGCTATGATCATCCTTAAACATCCTTAAACAACAACCAAGATCTGTCATCTTCCTACAGTTTCTGTGAGGACAACTGAGTTCAGATAAATATATTTTATTTCTATCCTAAGATTCTTTCTAAGAACTCAGGAAGGGTACCTGTTCCTCCATGTATACTATATTCCCCTACCGTCTGCCACAGATTAGCTGGAGAAATAGACTGATGCTAGATGAAATAAGCTTCACAGCTAATGCAGGTTTTGAGCTTAGTTTTTACCAGTCTAAGTCCAACACCCTATCAATTACAATAGTGATTCGCAACTTTTTGTCATCAGCTGATACTGGACTGTGAGTCCCAGAATCCCTGACCAGTGGCCATGCTGGCTGGGGTTTCTATGAGATGTAGTCTAACAAAAAGTTTGGAAACCTCTACTCTAGACCATACTGGCTCTAAACGGGTGCATGCAGACAAAAAATAAAGGAAAACCAAAAGACATACAACATGTATGTGATGGTTGGTGCATATCTCTTGCTTTTCACAGATACACAGACCACCTATCTGTAATTATTTTGACTTACAGATGAACAATCTGAGAGACACCGAGGACAAAGAATGAAGAATGGAGGAAAAGAATGAAGGTGTTTCAAAGAGAGACGAAAGGAAAGAATTCAAGACCATCTACAAAACAAATTATCATTTAGAGTAGCCACACTTTATTTGCAGTAATACAGAATTGATAAAGTTGGTGTCAATACAATATAACCAATTGCGTGGTCACTTCTTTACATTGTGCAATGTGGGGTTGCCCCAGTGAAGTGAACTGTTTGTCTGGAGGCAGCTGACATGTGAAGAAAGCTAATGTTCTGTACACTTCAACAGAATCCCAGTTAGATGTGATGGTTATGGTTTTTCTAGCTGTTATGATATGATAAAGCCCCCATGTTGATTTATACCACAATCATGAATGGTCTACTTTATTAAATAATATTTTCCCCAAAAAGTAATTGATAACAGAACTTCTTGAAAAAATCTTTTCCCAAGTTATGACCCACTGGCTGGTCAATTTGGGAAACCCCAAATTTCAGATCACTTCTGTTATCACCTCCTCTGTCCTTTCAGCATCTGTCGTGTGCTTTACTTAGCATGACTGTGAATTTACTAAGCCATTCATTCTCTTTTTCTTCCAGTCTTATTGTTTTGCATGCCTGCCACTTTTTCTGCATTATTGCATGTCAAAGCATGTTTTTCTCTCTTTTAATAGACACTTCGTGTGTGTATGTGTGTGTGTGTGTGTGTGTCCCCCATTTGAGCAATTGTGCTTCTCTTCCTTACGTTTCTACATATAAGCACCTTTTTGATCTCTCAGCCTTCCCAACCCAATGTTTTCCAAATGTATTGGACTACAGCTCCCATAATCCCCTATTGATCATAATAGCTGATGGAAGGTCCAGAATAGTAGAGGGTACCAGGTTAGATAAAGCTGCTTTTAAAAATTGGGGTGGGGGAGATATTACTGATGCCGGGAAGTGAAATACCAATTTAGGCCTTGATAGAATAATCTTAGAGAGAAGTGTGACTGCAGACATGTCTTCTGTTTTACTCTGCTTTCACAGGCCAAAGATACTCACTAAGGAAATATGCACACTGAGTATTTCCTCAAGCAAGTAATTCCAGTAAATAAGAGTTCTCTGTTATGGCAGATTACTCCAGACAAATGGCTCATCACAGAGGCAGCCCCCGTGGCGTGAGAGCACACACACACAGAGGCTTTGTGGGAAGCTGCCCAGTAAGAACAAGTCCATCTATCTGTAATCACAGTGGGTCCAATTCAGCTACAGTTAAGCACCTCTTAAGTCCACTTCATTCCAATGAGAGGGAGAGATTGCAGCACATCGTAGCTTTCCCACGACAGTCAGAAGGACTCAAAGATGCTTACTTTCAAGTGGACTGTGCCCAATGTGGTTTAACGGTGAAAGCAGCTACAGTGACAAGCCTACCTCTGTAATGGCACATTTGGTAAACGAGAACGGGTCCTGCCCTGTTCGTCACCACGGTGAGGAGATACAGATCGTGAACGATGATGGGTTGTTCTTTGCTGTTCTGGCACAGTTAACGTTGTAGATTTACTTTCTCTAGTGCTAGATCTATAGCCTACTGATAAAAATGCAACAAAATGAAGTTAGTTCAGGTCAGCAATGACAACATGTTCATGTCTGGACTAGCTTTTATAGGGAAGCATCTCTTACTGGTTGTAAGATTTTCAGGTAAACTACTGAAAATCCTGAAATATCATGCAGTCAAATCTAACAATTAGTATTATATTTAAATGTACATAAGGCGAGAGGAACAAACGTAAATACAGGAGACTTCACGTGCAGACTGAAAAATTCCCAAAGGTGAAAAAGTGAACAGGAGCAGATATAATACCTAAGGGGTTAGATATTATTTGCCACAAGAGTCACTTTTTCAACTCTTCAATATTTTTAAATGAAACTTTTGCATTTTTGGCTGTAAAACTGAAGAAATGTTATTGATAAAAATTACTGCTCTCAACAGAATTTTGTAGGAGTAAACTGTTTTAGGAATGAAGCCTTTGTTCCAGTTTCATTTAAATTATCTGCTAACACGAGTATGGTATAGAGGTCATTGGACCTGAATATTAAATTGTCCATAGAACTTGCTTTGCCTTTGACTTAATAGAAAGGCTTCACTATTTGTGGTTCTTAGCCAGAAGCCTAGCACCACAGAACAAAGCTGGATAGGTAGAAAGAACCAAGTCAAAGAGAAAGGTACCCATATGCAATGAAAACTACAAATTACTTGCATAACCTTAATGCTGAAAGAAAACATTGGACAGTGCTTAGTCTGTTCTCTTAGCAAAACCCACCAACGGCTAATTGTTGGATGTCTTTTAACCTTCTTTTCTTTCACAGGAAAAACTATCCATGCACAAGTGTTATGATGAACCACTGAACTTCACAAAAAACCCTCTTTATCCAGAAAGAAGTGAAAAACACTAATCCCACAGTCAAACACTCCCAGCAACAGGCAAAAAGGCTTGAGACATGTTAAATGAACCCCCAGGACAAGCATGCTTGAAACTCCCTTAGATCAGGTTTAAACATGATGAATAAGTAGGCCTTGAAACTCTTATTATCACTTTATCTTCATTAGAGGAACTGGTGTATGGATTGGACATTACTCATCCTTAGAGAATTTTGGACTATATGGTAGGGAATAAATGAGTTTATAGGGAACCATAAGCAAGATATAATAAACTGACAGATACTCAAAGCACATTGCATGTACTTTTCTTATAAATTTTGTGTGGCTGGATTGAAAATGGAGTATGTCAAATGTAGAAAAACTTTTTTTTTCAAATAGGGAAAAAAATCCTCTAACAATTTTAATTACACATATTAATTACGCACTTAAAACTGCATTCATATCTTAGCAAAGATCACACATATATGCGCACATAAATATTTCACAAGAGTACAAAAAATGGAAATTATATATTGCTTTCATTAAAATTATCCATGCTATCTTGGCATTAAGATCTTTAGGTATATTGAGATGTTTTACATAGGGTTGTTCATTAACATAGGACAAAATGCAACTGAAATTATCCAGGGTCTATTACTAAAACTAACAAGCTAATTGTGTTCAATTTCAGTGCAAAAATTGTCAGACAGTTGGCCTCAAGTACTGTCTAGCAAAATAGCTCTTTTCCCCCAACCTTAGTAAATCGCCAATTAAAAGAATTTTATTACTTTTATCACACTCATAAGTAACATTAAAGTGAATTAATATTGGCGGATAAAGTATATCATATTAGATTGTTCATATTGAGAGTGGTATAAAGGATCATAGAATCAGACTTGGAAGAGACCACAAGGGCCATCAAGTCCAACTCTCTGCTGTGCAGGAATTCACAATCAAAACACTCCTGACAGATGGCCATACAGCCTATCCAGTATATAAAGATACACCAGCAAGACAATGTTGGCTACAATACTAACTTGCCAAACTACTTATGGAGAAGAGTGTGTGTAAGTAGAAGCCTTTGATCTGAGCCACTTAAATTTTGTTAAACATATTTTCCTGATCAGACAGTAATTGGAAATGTTGCTAGAACCTCTGCCAGTGCTGCACAATGGCTATCTAAGATTACCAACTTTGTCTTGGTGCAGTAACCAGGAACCTTACTCTGTATTCAGGTTTAGGATAATGATAACTTATAAATGCTTGTGAGAAGTACAAAAGAGACAGCCATGCTTCATGCACTTAACACAGACCCATGCATTTTCAGTATATTTCATGGTGAACCTGTGACCAAGATGATATTTATATTTCAAATAGACGTTTTGATATCATCATTGTCATCATCATTCTGTAATATACAGAACATTGAAAAATAACAAAACAAACAAACAAATAAACTTGATTCCTGAACTATCCAAATGTATGAAAGATCAGGCACTTTCCTTGTTTGTTTTTGGTATTGTTGGTTTGGTTGGTTAATTTCTGTTGTACTTTACTGTTATACACCACACTGAGCACTGCAAATGCAGGGGGAAAGGAGAATATAAATATTTTTTTCATTAACAAATAAAAATGTAAGGTGGTACAGATGTCACAAAATGATCACCATGGAATAATGAATCAAACTGTTTTCTAGAAAATATCATCTCTCAATTTATCATCTTCCAAAATAAAAATCTAAAAAATTCAAATTAGGAGAGGTAAGCAAAAGCAAAAGATGTAAGACCATGCTCTTCACCCACGCACCTGAAGGAACTACTCCAATACCATCATCAACATCATAATCTGAGATGTCACTATCACTGATTCGCTGAGATCCTGTGCAACAGTAAGGCAAATAGATACCTGTATACTTGGTTCTTTTGTAAAGGGTTAAAGTAAGTTTTAAAATGCCAGTCATTCGGGAGATTTCAAATATGGGATACATTCGAATCTAAATAGAAGGTTTAATAATAATATTAGAAGAAAACAATTGTATATGGTTCTTAAAGAGATCATGTTTTAATCTCTGGGAATCATGTCAGTCCCAAGGTGTATAAATAGCAAATCCTGTTAAAATTAAAGAGATGGCCACTCTGAGCTATCTACAAAAGTACAAACAGTAATGTCCACAGCTGTGCCAAATGTGATACCAAAAACCTCCCATGTGGTCCAGAATTGGAGTGTTCTGCCCAGGTTGCCAGGACAATAGTTTCTTATTAAAAATAAAAATCCAAAGGAGGGAAAGGCCTGTGGGCTGATATTATCCTGAGATATCCCTCTGTGCTTAACACATTGTGTAAGTGGCAGCTTACTGATCTTTCTACCTATTAGAGACACTCAAGTATTGTACTCCCCAGTTTTAAGATTGGGATACGCTGGTACAATAGTAGCAATGGAACCCTAGCTGATACCTCACTCTAGTGTAAGCAGTTGATCTTCTACTGTGTCTCATACAACTGAAATGTCAGTATGTCCTGGTTCACACGTGCATACACATACACTTGATTCTGTGTGACTTGATAACTGTACACTTGACGACTGCAAATTGAACATGTGAACTGATTCTGCTGAAAAGTCTTCTGATTGTGGGAGGAAACAAAAAGTTCCATCTGCAATATTAGATATATTATAGTCTATCTACATGTACAACTCATGTTGTAGTATTCAAGGATTAGCATGTATCTGTAAAACACAACTGAGCCAAAGGGGTTTACAACTGTGCCTTCTTCTTGTGTGTGTACGTGGCTTCAAGTCACCTGTTGACTTATGGTGACCACATGAATTTCATAGGGTTTTCTTAGGCAAGGAATGCTCAGAGGTGGTTTTGCCAGTTCCTTCCTCTGAAATACAGCCTACAGTACCTGGTATTCATTGGCATTGGTATCGGCATTGGTATTCCAAGTACTAATCAGATGTGACCCTGCTTAGCTTCCAAGATCAGAAAGGATCTGGTGCCTTTAAGGTATTAAGGCAGGCTGTAGTGTTTAGCATTGGACTATAACAGGAGACCAGGTCCGAATTTCCACTTGGCCACAGAAACTCCCTGGGTGACCTTGGGCAAGTTGCATTCTCTCGGCCTCAAAGGAAGGCCAGGGTAAACCCCCTCAGAAGAAATCTTGCCGAGAAAATACTGTGATTATGTTTGCCATAGAATCGCTGTAAGTCAGAAATGACTTGAAGGTACACAATAAATAGGTTGTATAAGAACCAGCATATCTCAAAATACAGGCTTTCACCTTAGGGCTGCCAAAATGCTGATACCCTATTTATATACCCTATTTATAACCTAGATAGGCTGACATTTTGGTGATTTTAGGAAGATGAAGGAGAATGGATAATATTCCTCTGTTCTGGCAGCTGTTTGTTTTATCCAAATGTTCTCTTCAAGTGAAAGGTGCAAGCACTGCTCTATTTAGTCAAAAAAATCAAGTCTTAACCTGGATTGGTTTATTCAAAAGCCAGTGTTGCTCCACTGGAGTTGAACATGTCAAAAAAAGAGTTTCAGGAGGTCCCCGTAAAACCATCCAGGGAGCCCACGCTGCTTGGATGAAGGTTTGAGAGAGCACATTGTCACAAACTCCTCCCATCTTGAGGAGCTCTAGGGCTCTAAGGGCTTTTTGCCTCTCATTGAGCTGGGCAGACGGCCTCTGCATACCTCAAGACCAAAGGAGTTTGCGATGATCCACTTCCTTGAATGTCCACAAGCAGCTCAGACTTCCCGGAGGTATGGATGGTTATCCAGAGAGCTCTAAGGAGCCTTTGTGGGGGTGCGGGGCAATATCACAGGTCATAGAAAATTCCCTTATTTTGGGCTCAGACTTGCCCATGACTTATCCATGAGTAAAGTATATCTATACTTGTTTTTATAGCATGATTTTTCCTCTCCCATGAAATTACATTTTTTTTTTCTACAGAACAACCAAAGTCCCAAAAACCATTAGAAAGCCAAAATATTCTGGATCTTTCATTAAACATAAAAGTTTTATACAATGTTCAGTCAAACTTACAGGACCATGTTGGTTGAATTCAATGATATCACTAAGTTAGTGTGAAGAGTAGATGCCCCCTGGATGGCATCTACATTCTGTTACCAACAATCAACTTAGGATAAGTTAAAGAGATCATACAGAAGTTGCACATCCGCTTTGGGAGCATATGCCAAATTCTCAAGTGCTCACACCTATTTTTATGTGTACTAATTTTGAGAAAGCACACATTTTAAAGAACACATTGGAAATAATATTGTTCAGTTATATCATAGCATACTCCTTATACCATAGTAATTAGGCAAAAAGTACGAGCAAGAAGGGAATGGAGAGCTGGACCTACTTTGTAATTTTTTGCTAGAGTTTTCTCCACCATGAGCATGTCTCCTTGGCAAGAAAGGTGATGGCTGAGGCAGAGGTAGTGAGGATTCATCATGTGTCTGCAGCTTATACCAGTGTGGTTCATCATCTAAAAGTGCTGTCTCCAGCTCTATCAGGATCTATGGAAAAATGTAGCAAGTTTGTTCTTAGTTCAAACAACAGAAACAATTAGAACTAAATCTAATTTTCTGTCTTAGAGTAGACTGACTGAATCAATTCAGCCAACTTGCACGGTCCATTGATACAGTGGGTCTCTGTTAATTGAGACCAACAAATTGATTTAACCCTTAGAAATTCTATTACATGTTTAAAATAACTACTTTACAATGCCAACATGTTTATTCACCTCTCCAAGAAAGTCACTTTCTTCTTCCTGAACTCGTGGCTGATCCCAGACTGTGATTTCTAGCATCCGTTCTCTAAAATCTCTACGGTGCACATGTGAATAGAGAAACGTTTGGTTCCATTTTGGTTCTAAGCTTTTCTTTACTGTTTTGGTCCTCCTTTTACTCTTATCACTGAAACATAAACAATATTGAGTAACAAGTTACCTCTATTGCCATCTCATGTAGGTCTCATGAAGGAGTGTGGATTATGCTGGCTTATTATTGCTGGCATGGCTTTGGGAGTTTAGACTCCTACCATTGGCAAGATGAACAGAGGGGTCAGTACTTAGCTTTGCTGCTCAGTCAGAAAGCAGTGCTCCCACAGTAGGTTTGGAACAGGGCACACAGGTTGCTGGGTAAGAGATCACTGTAGGTAGAGCTACCACTAGACAAATGGAACGAGTCCAGAACCTGGAAATACTACTCTTTTGGACTACAACATCCAGAATCCCCCAGTCTAGGAATGACCAAGGGCAGACAAACAAATGAAGCCATTATGAGACTTGTCACCACCAGAAATCACCTATTAAATGTAACAAGGGGCAGGAGTTGGCTGTGTGGTGCACATGTCCAAGCGGTCTAGGAAATACAAAGAAAGGCAGAGGAATTAAAAAAACAACTGTACCATAAGGATGGGGGAGGGAAGATGTGGGTCAGGATACCTCACTATTTGGTAGAAGACACTGAAATCTAACTAACATCAAAACTGATGGCACTAATTCTGATTAAGATCTGATCCTTTAATCTTCACTAAGAACAGTCTTAAGTGGGTATAGATTACTTTAAATATAGGGTGAATCATAAATTTTAATAGTTTGTATGGAAAATTTTGATACTTTATAAACATTTAACATGATAATTAAATTGTTCATGCAGTCTACTAACTTTTTCACTACAAGTCCTACCTTCTGTCTGGAAGAAAATACATTTTCACATAAGGATTCCTTGGTCGTCCATCTATTCTAGGTGGCAGATCTGTTGCTTGAAGAACATTAACTATTAACTGATGTCCCACTTTGTCATACCATAGTTTAACCTAAAAAAATATAAACAACTATAACTTATCAATAAAAATATATTTATTTGAATTCATATCCTATCCAAACTTGAAGACCCAGGGTTAGGCTGATGAAATGATGACTGCAATCAATCAGTCAATCAATCAATCAATCAATATATAATGAATGCACTTGGACTTTGCCCAGTAAAACTGATTAACAGCAGACACAGCACATATTAAAAGGAATATGTGGTTTCACAAGCATATAATCAGACAAGGAATTCACTCTCAGTAGGAAGCAGTGATGCCTGCTGATTTAAATACAGTTAAAACAGATTTAGACAAATTCAAGGAGAATGCTTTTATCACTGGATAACACTTATGACGGTTATAGGCAATCTTGAGGTTTAGTGGCAAGGTAACACTAACTGATCAGAAACAACAGGCGAGACTGCTGGTATCCTTGTGTCCTGCTTGTTAGCATCTAATTGGTCATGGTAAGAAGTAGGTGGCCAGATTAGATAGAATTTTGGTCTCATGCAGCTATTTTTTCTTATGTTCCCATTCACATACTTATCTCTGTCTCTTGACAGTTGAAACATCAAGGGATGAACTGTAACTAAACCGCCACAGTCCAATACCAGCTTCAGATCTTTTACTTTCTGAAATGGAACACTTAATAGCACAACTCCAAACTTCTCTGCACATGAAATCTAACATTTTAAAAGTCTTGATTCAGCACTGAAATATTAGTTTGTGCCTTCATCCATCCTCCCACACTTTCTTGATAGGTAGAATCTGCTCTGAAGCACATGAACATTTTACAACATAGTGAAATCCGCTGCTGTTTCATAGCATTAGTAGCACATTCAAATATACAGTCATGAAGTACAGAGATAAACAGGATAGAAAAATCAAACGGTGTGCATTTTATTGGTTTGCTTATTGAAGAATATTTATAGCTCAGCTTTCTAACAGAATATTGCTCATGGTGATTAACGAAATACAAAATAAAACATATCAGGCTGAATCCAGAATTTTTGTCTCACAAACAGAAGGGCTCTTTCCACCACCAGCAGGCTTCTGACACAGAAGTGGATCAAGGCAGGAGGGGATTTTCAATAATTACCCCTTTATTTGGCATCCCCTCCTATCAAACTCAACCTCAGACCTCAGAGGGCATGTGAAATAACAAGTGGCAGCTGGTTCATTTCTTGTCAGTAGGATGATGAATCTGTTTCAGGTTTAGTCTGTGTCAGTGGTTCCCAAACTTTGGTCTCCAAAATGTTTTGGACTTCAGCTCCCCGAATTCCTGTCTGTTGGCCAAGCTGGTTGGGGCTTCTGGGAGTTGAAGTACAAAAGGTCTATACTTTAAAGGAGCTATTCAAAGTGCTGAACCTTTTACTCCAAATTTTCTCCAAGTTCAGACTGAAACCCAGAGCAGATTCACCTCGCAATGACATTGAAAACATGAGATGCCACTGGGGTTGACACCAGTGCTGCAAAGGAAAATGCAGTCAACAAAAAGGACCTTCTGCTTCCTTCTTTTAGTCAAAGCATTTACAACAGATCTATGATCAGGGACTTCTGCTGGTGAAAGCTACTTATCAAATATATACCAACATGTAGACACCCAAAAATAATGAAAATAAATAAAAACCCAGACCCACAGCCATTCATATCTCCAAGCAGTATAGAACATTAAAAACAACCAGCTGAAGCTCAGCCATAAAGCGAAAATTCACCTCCCCTAAATAATGTCATCAAAAGAGGCGGAAAAGCAAACTTCCCTGGGGAGGGGATTTCAAAATCCAGGAAAACACTGAAAAGGCCATTTCTCACAGTCCTGATGAACATACCTCTTACATCAGTGGAAATAGATGAGACCTGTATATCTAAATACAAAGACAGGCTTACACTGGAGCAAACAGGTCTGGTTTTATACTGTTTTGAGCTTTAATAATTAAAATAAGTACTTTGAATTGGGCTGGAATGCAGACTGAAAGAGGAAACCAAATACATTTCTCCTCCAACAGCAGCATTTTGGACCAGTTGTTGTTTCCAGACACGTTTCACAGGTAGACAGGGTGTACTACAATGCTATGAAGAGGATGCAACTTGAGATATATTGCCACTGACAAAACTAATGTCCAAAGGGAACAATGCAGTTGGAGTCTCAGCTGAAACTCTGCCACTTTTGCATCTAGATTCAGAGTTAATTCCAGGATAACTGCCAAATGCATGTCTGACTCTTTTCAAAAATGTACTATGCCACCTAAAATTCTCATTCTCTGATTCAGAGGCGTACAGATTGTGAACATCTATGTCTTTTCAATGTTATGTTTCAATTTATTTGTCTTCATACAGTACACAGCCAACCTCAAGAACTGATGTAGGACCTCAATAGTTTCCTTGGAATGTGATAACAAGGAAAGAGAAAATTGTGTACTATTAGCATACTGATGTCATTGTCCCTGGCCAACCTTGCAATGTGGTTTCACAGAACTGAACAAAATCCTGTGGAATATTATGTGGCATCTGCGTACAGAGGAACATGATCTTATCTGCAGTATCTTAAACTGGTCACGGCAGGTATGAAATGATTCTTTTCTCCTCCTTGAGTGCCAGATGACTCCTTTGCTCTGTCATCCTTACTGCCATGGCGCACTCATAAAAAAATGCTTTAGCTTACACTTATTAAAATATATCATTAGCATTCCAGCCATGATTCTAGCTATCATTGCCTTCACCTCCCTCCTAAACTAAGGGCGGGGGCACTATTTAGCTCTAAGTAATGTAGGATGGAGTACTAGAGTGATTTCTGTCAACCACCTGGTTGGTTTTCTCAGTTCCAAATAGGGGCCACAACTTCAGCAGAATCAAGACCCTAGGTGGCAGAAAATTACCAAGAGTTGTCAGAAAATCGTTTGGATCCATTTTACCACTGGCACATAATCTTAATAGTGTACATTGGATAGAAATTTGCTTACACAGGTGAGAGGTCCCAGTAAGTTAAATAAACTATTTTAACTTCTTCCATACCTTGTTTGCTACCTTCTCATCCAGCACTTAAAACAAGCCCCCTGAAAAACATATAAAGCATATGCCCACCTAAACATGTAGGGCTGGAAAGTAGCTGGGACAAGCCCTATGTAGGCTATGAAAACCTGACTGACACCCAACAATGTTGGTTCAGTGTGAACCCTGAAGTCTACCACCACCACCAGTATGGGGAACAGCAATGTGCTGGATAGGATATCTGAGCAGGAGGATCAAATCACAATCGACCAGTGTAGTTTCACATACAAGTACAAACCGCTTTCAATACTATAACTCTAAGCTGAATGTCTGTGGACTGATTCCATTAGAAAGCACTGTAATTGAGGTGATATGTGGCAATGTGAATATAGTGGTGTTACACCTGGGATGTCCCACGCATATTGATAATAGGTGCAGGTATTAAAATATTGCAGCTTTCCTGTAATGAACACGAATTGTCAAAGCAGATCTTACAGACCTTAATTACTTCCCAAATGTAATATAAAATATATTTTGTATATAATTTAAGCTGAATGTATGCCATTTTTGAAGTGAAGGACAATATTTTCATATATACATT
Organism: Cyclura pinguis; assembly: GCA_030412105.1. NCBI lineage: Eukaryota > Metazoa > Chordata > Lepidosauria > Squamata > Iguanidae > Cyclura > Cyclura pinguis. The sequence goes on from CM059599.1 coordinate 131,545,078, forward strand.
CTCCTTCATTTGTTTAATTTCAGAAAATATATTTTTGCACCATGATAGAAACATCAACACGTTGCCTTAATCCCAAAAGGGCTAAGTGAATTACAAGTAAAATATGTGTGTTTTTTGAGGTGGGGAAATCATCCACGCAGTCTGTTCCTGCATGTAAGCACTCTGAATCATTCTACAAGAAAGCCAAACTGAGAGAGGGGTAGATTTTGTTCACTGGCAACAATACTATGCTCATGGACAGCAGGAAATCCACACCTAGAAATCTATGTGCATACTTGTGGAAAGATTATACAAAGTAGTCATAAGTACAAATGCAGAACAGTAAAATTTCTTCCCATATCCTGCTGCAACAGCTTAATTCAAGGCTTTGATATGGGTAGACTTGGTAAACTACATCTGGCCTAAAATGGCAAACCAATTTCATGGCCCCATTAGAGGCAGAGGAAAACACAGGGCTAAACTTACTGTCTTTACTGGAGCTCCTCCCAATAACCCTCAATAGGTACATTCAATTTCCCCCCAAAATTTCCCCGCAAATGTGTGATGTCATTCTGTTGAGTGCACCTGGGGACAAAAGCCCCAGGCACAGAAATGTTTCATCCCACACGGTAGCATTCTGGGGCAGCAAATGGCTATCAGAAGTAGCCTTCAGTGGCAGTCAGTGGCTGTTTGGAGGTGCTCTGGTGGCAATGGTTATCTCCTCCCCTTTTGATCCTTCTTTCCCAAAAAATAACTGGAGATTTTTGGTCCCCATTTCGCAAGTATGTTTGCTTATAACTTTGTGTTCGCATTGCTGCGAAAACTCAGAGCCACGCTTGGTTTAAGAGTTGAATCTTTAACAACAACACACAGCAACAAACTTTTTCTAATTATCGCAAACTACAGAGATTTTTTTTCTTAAAAAAAAATCACACCTGAACAAGAAAGCTTGTTTATCACAACAACAGATTAAATAGTTTCTCACTATGAAATAAATTTCCACTTACAGAGAGCTGCCCAGGTAGAACCTGTGGTGCATCTTTTAGGGCTCCAGGACTAGTAGGGGAAATAATAGAAATTGAAGGTCGTTCCATTTTTTGAGATTCAAATGAGCTAGAACCTTAAAAAAGGTGGTGCGGGGAGAGGGGAAGAGAACAGATCAATTTTATGATGATTTTATTGCTATAATACAACATCAATTCAATTTCAAGTGTGCCCACAGAATCACCTTTTCAAGGATATCAACCAGTGCAGGGTTAGATAATTGCCAGAGACTGTGTTGCATTAGCCCTTCATGGGATCCTTGAATAACAGACCCCAGTTCACAACCTCCTGTGTCTCCACTCCACCCCTGACAAACTGATAGTTCCCAACATTTTGAAGTCTAGACAGTCACTTCCTTTTTGGAAGAAAAAGCTGTAAAGCAGTGGGTGATAAGTAGGCTAAAAGTAGTAAAGTGAGTATAGCATGCCCCTCAAATGGTGGTGTTATATGAGTTAGGGACCCTTGGGAGGGGTACAAAAATGGCCATGGGCTATATATGTCCCACAGTCTGGATGTTCCCTTGAATCAATAGTTGACAAACTGCATTAGAACGCATAATGCACTGAAGGCAAAATTATTGCTTTAGCCAAAATAATAGCAACAATAATAAAGATATGAAAAGGAACATAGTACCTTCCCTTTTTTGCCCATTTTCCATAGCTGCAGAAATTTTAAAAATACCATGGTAGAAAGAAAAGCAATACAAAGGGGAAGACAGGAAGGGAGGGATAGAAAAAAAATGAAAATTATTGTAAAAATCAATTAAACGTTAAGATTTTCAACGAAACATTAAACTTTGAACAGAAGTAAAAGCAAAACAAGGAAACTCATTAGCCAGGAAACTGAGAATAAAGAAACTTCATCTTTGCCCTATTGTGATGTATTGTACAAGTCACTTTTGAAGGTCAATATCCCACCTACCCCTAATCAAGAGGAGTGGGAAATAATCTTGCTATAGTGGGGAACTGTTTTTGTAGAGAGAAAAAATCTTGACAAAGTATGTTCAGAGCTTGCCGTGGGAGAAACAAACTTGGTGTTCTCCGCAGATCTTGAATTGAAAGGGAGGGTAGTATTGGTTTGGAGAACCGTGCAAAGACATTTAAGTGGAAGAGAGAAAAAAGCTCAGCAATTATCCTGAACTTTTTATTTCTTCACATTTCTACAAATATAGAAACAAACTTCCATCAATTAACTTTGAAGTATTTTTTCTTTGTTTCCACAGTTTGATTGCATTCATAGTAAATAATAAATCAGTGGAGCTTGACTTTCCTTTGAGGCAATATTGTCAAGCGTCACAAATATTATGTACTCTTTTAGAACTATAGATTCTACTTTAAGATTCTACTTAAAGCTAAAATTTGGATTGGGGGCACTGAAGTTACTTGAATATAGTGAGTGCAGCATAGTCACAACCACTGTAAAATAATATGGATGGTTGTACTAAGCACTAAAATTGCACAGCAATGGAGCATTCAGAGACTACTAATACTAAATATTATAATTTACAGATTAGTGAGGGACATGCAAGGGAAAGGAGCTTAAGTACTTGGGGTTTGGCATCTCATAGATATTGTCCAAAAGGGGCCTATTATCTTATTGTGCAAGAACAAAAAATCATTCTCAACCATCTCAGTTTTTACACAGAACTTTATCATAGCAAAGAGGAAACAATTAAGTCTGGTACTTCTTTAAACTATGGTTGAGTCTGCAGAATCTTTCCAAGCTACATAAACCATGGTTTGTTTCATAAATCATAGTTTATCAAGCCATGAACAAGAGTCATGGCTGAGCACTTCTGTCTCTCCTCTTTCCCCACCATGCAATGACTTTGGCTTTGGACAATATATGATCAGCGAATCCTGGCTAAAACGTATTTAACAAACCAAGAAAATAAGCCAGGATCTTGGCTCTTTTATTTGTTTGTTAAACAATATCAAGCCAGAGCTCCCTGATTCACTTCAGATGTAAGAGGAAACTCTGTCTTAGCATAAGCCAGGATCTTTGTACAAATGCCTGAACATGATACTGAGAGAAAGAGGAAAGGAACATAATCTGAACAGAGCCATTAAGTGACTTCAGGCAATAAATTCAGGCACTTAGTGTTGGAGGTTCCATTCCAAGTGCAGATATGTTACAATCAAGGAGTAGGAATGCAACACATCATCTCCTACAGTTCCTTTGAGATATATACTGAGCCAGGAGAAGAGTGAACTGTACTCTTATCAGATCACTATGACCTTACAACATTATGAATGACCTTACTGGACATTATTCACTGCAGCTGTTTCTCACCCCATACATTTCAGCAGGAGTCCTGCATGTCATCTAACTAGATCTCACTGACTTATACAAGTTAAAGTTCCACTAATCTGAGTAAAGGATGTACAGACCAATGCTTTGTAGGCCAACAGCAGAAGAAGTATTAGGCAATGATTCTGCCAGCAGAGTGGATGTTACTGAATAAAACCTTATGAATAAATACCTTTTCCAATCAAAGCAGAGACAGGGACAAAGTGAATACTCACTAGACTCTAGTGGAGGATGAGAAGTCTCAGGAATCCTTGGAATGTCACTAGAATATACATATGGACATAGAAAAAAAAAAGAGAAAGAAATAGTGTACTACTGCTCCACAGAACAAATACATTAACTAATTTTTAAAGGCATAGAACTCATCTACGACTTTTTTGCCTACTGATCATATTGGGGGCAAAGGCCCTCAAATTTCACTCATGCCCCTGAAAAAAACAGATTCATGGGTCTTAAGACACTTTCAGCAAGCCACAACAATTGCTTTTACTTTACTGTTATCTCTCAGTTTCTTAGAAAGATGGAATTTACAATAATGGGGATTCACCACTCCGAAGGGACATGGTGCTCCTGTAGGTGTAATTTCTGATGATGATGATGGTGGTGGTGATGATAAAAACAGCAACTTCAGTATGGACACCATCATGTTAATATTGTGACTGGACATTCCACAATATTTCAAAATCACATGACAGAAAGAAAGATAGGGGAGAGGAGAAAGATGACACCCACTGAGTATAACTACTGATTTTGGTTCCCCCCCCCACCACAAAATGACACAAACTGTAACTCACTAGAAGTTTTTATACACACGTCTGAAGGAGTTTGCTGAATGAAACCTATGAAAAAGTCTTACAATAACAAAGAGAAAAACAAAGAAAGAAAGGAAAAGTCAAACAAAAAAAAAACTTAAAAGAAAGCATAGTGTCTCAGAATAAAGGAAAACTATACCCAACTATATGTATATATTTAACTACATGCAGATGGCAAACATTCTGCATTGAAATCAAATAAACATACTTTCCAGTGTGGCTCTTGTCCAGAAAAACCTTTTAAACATGAGAACAGCTTAAAATATAGGATATCAGATCCATAACCTTACTTCCCAAAGCTCAAGTTTAAAGTTCTCTAAAACTAGATAGTTTCAGAACTTAGAAAGTGTCCTGAGGGCCATCAGATTTGGCAGGAGTCATACACAAGGTGTATGGATGATACCAGGTTGCAACCGGGATCAGAGGCTGTAACAGTGGCTCTGAACATTCATCCTTCATGCTATTCATAGTCCCAATGGGGAGAGTAGAAATTCCTTTGCTGTCTTCAATATGAGATAGTGGGGACATTCTCTGTGCAGAATAAGGATCAGAAGACCATCTTCCGTTTGTGTGATGAAAAGGATACGGATATCTGGGAAGGAACTGGGCTGGATATTGTGAGGGGAGGCTAAAAATAATGTGCTAAAGTTGATTAGCAGCATCTCCAAGTTGACTGGCAGTGGAATATGCTGCCTCGGAGTGTAGTGGAGTCTCCTTCTTTGGAGGTTTTTAAGCAGAGGCTGGATGGCCATCTGTTGGGAGTGCTTTGAGGGTGTTCCTGTATGGCAGGGGATTGGACTGCATGGCCCCTGTGGTCTCTTCCAACTCTACATTTCTATGATTCTATGACTTTTTTTTCATTAAATTAACTGATGAATTTAGCTGCAAATTTGAAGGAACACATGGCAGAAGCAATATGTCTGATCACTGAGGCCTTCCAAAGAGGGGCTCCTGGTGGTTCCACATGAGTGAGCTTGGAGACTATCAGAAGAAGACTGAGAACTCATACACAAAACAAACTATAGACTGCTCTTACAACTGGGAGCATGACCTTATATATCTCTTCTTTCTATTTTTGCTGAACTTTCTTTTCAGATAAGCATTTCATGGCCAGCATCCTGTTGAATCATATACTAGTGGTCCTAGTAGTGGCTGAAATTTTCCAAGGTGATGCAATGGTGGTAAGAAAAAGCAGATAAAACATTCTGGCTGCAAGTAGTCTCTTCCTTCAGTGCTTGACTTGGCATAGTAAGCCAACAGAATTACAGACCCGGCTGATAAAATCCAGCCACAGTTTTATTTTTGTATCTGTTTTTATTGTAATTTGTACTTTTTGCCTTTAATTAATTAGAAACAAATCCAAATAGTATGATATGGAGTTGTTTACAAATTTTACTGAAAAATAACTATGGTCATTTCCATACCGGGCTTCTGAAATGGTGCAGAGCGACCTCTCATGGAGGTCTTCTACACCGTACAGTGGACTGGCGTGGACTACTTTTTGTAGTTCCACACCAGAATCCACTCAGGAGCGGCCGGAACTAGCCGCGCTGCGTGTTTTTTAAAAACCTCTTTTTCGAGGTTTTTAAAAAGCACGGAGCGCGCAGCCCCGCGCTGCTCCGTCGCCCGGCTCCAACGTGGATTTGCAGGCACGTGCAAGTGCGTGCCTGCCGATCTGCTGGGGGCGGGCTTCCAGCTGGCGAGCTTCTCCGGTTGGTGGAGAGCCTCCACCAACCGGAAGCCACCATTTGGGACGCCGGAGGACTGCGGAGCAGCGAGCTCGCGCTGCTCCACGTGGCGACGGACTTACCCGGTTTCAGGTGAGCTCCGTTTTTGGGTGTTTTCGCCCGTTCCCCCGCACACATGTGAAAAGGGCCTATATCATGCAGTATTAGGGTCTACTAAGCCCCCTCATATTTACTTTTTTAGATGCAAAACTCATGAGTGTACACATTCATGTGACTGAAAAGAAAAATCTACCTGTGACTCTATATATTGACAAAGCAAATGGTTTAAAACTTACCCAATTGGTCTCGAAACAATAATTTCAACTTGAGGTTCTGATTTGGATTCTAAAATAATGTTGTAAACTTCTTCATTTGTAGCTCCAGGAAGTGGTTTACCATTCCATTCTAGAACTTCATCGCCTGGAATTTAAAAACAGTGAGAGGAGGTTACTTTCTTGCCATTTGTTTTATTTTGCTTGTGTGTGCGTACATACAGAAATACAAAATTTTTATTTTTTTTTCTAAGCTAGATCTGTGGCTGTGTAATTCAGAGATATTATACATCAGATCAGAATCTTATGTATTAGTCTTGTAGAAGGCTAATACTTGACTTCAAGTTAGGGTTGTTATTGTCGCTGTTGTTACTATTATTAGTAATAGGAACGGGTTGTTTGGAAAGGAACGGGTTGTTTGGAAAACAAACCTGCTGCCTGGACTTTTCCCATAGCTTGATAACTTTTACTTAGTTTTTACTGTCCATCCCGCTTGCCAGTCTTCACAGTCTCCTCTGTCATGCTGTGAGAGACGCAGAACATGGATTTTACCTAGCCTTTTGCTTTCCTTTGTACTGAAGCTACAATAAAGACTAGTTTAGTTTATTTTTGGCCTCACTCTGGTCTTTAAACCTGTGCTGATTTTTGTCTTCCTGTTTTTGAAGCACTGGCGGTCTGTGGGTCATGCTGGCACTCAGCATGCCCCCTGGAGTCCCCCAACAGTATGTTTATTTTTATCCTGTCTTTTTCCCAGTTTAGGATTCAAGCCAGCTTTCAACAGGCAAAACAAAAATAGTTGAAAATTCCCAGCCTACAAAAGTAATAAATTATTAAACCATTAAAAAATGAAATTAAAACATATAAAACAGCAACCATTAAAAGACATCAAATAAGGGTTGTTCCAAGAAATAGAACAGTGCTACTCATAAAACTGTGCTTGAAACCAGCTATCAGAATTGGGCAAAACGCATAGCTTATTTCCACTGAACCGTTCCAGCCCACACCTACCCAGCACGCTATCTTGGCCGGTGAGGAGGGTGTTTCCATGGCTTGCTGATTAGGATAAAAATAGACCAAACTCCATTCAAACTGGTTAGAGAGTATGTGCCTCAATTGTCAGCAGAAACACAGTGAACTAACAAAGAGGAATGACAACAGCATCTTCTCCCTCTGTGCTAACCAGTCAGTGTAAATGCTACTGGGGTAGAAATTGATAGATAGCAAGACAGACAGAGGAACAGACAGATACAGATAGGCAGATGACAAGGTAGAGTGTTTTGTAGTAGTTTTTCCAATGATGCCCATGTACTAACAAATACTGAGATGCACATGCTTATAAACATCAATGGATTGCTTAGAAAGAATGTGAAACCTTTGCTTACCTCCGTACTGAGGATTTAGACAGATAGCCTACTCATAAACCTAGCATTTACAAGGATGATGATTAAGCTACCTCTATTTATTATATTTGTCATCAGGATGTTGCTACGTCCATTCCAGGAAGATATTTCAAAAGTGTTAATGCCCCATCTAGAAAATTGGGGGTTGCTTCTCCAAACTATTTCATCTTCAAATGCTATAACTCCCTATAGATGAGCTTTGGCTTTCCAGATATACATCTACATTACAAGGACTTTTTTTGCTCTCATATGTGAATGGCCATATTGTGTCTCCTTCCTCAGTGTCCCCTCCATGGCTCATATTACAATTTGATTTTGATAGCACTGCTTTCCCAGAAGTTGACACTTGACTCTATGCATACCAGCATGGGGAGATGGCACCATCTACAATTCAGACTTCCTGAGAATTCTGGTAGAAACTCAAAAAGCAATTTAGATTTGATCCATTTATTCATGAGAAGCTAACGCTTTGATGTAATCTAGAGCTAGAGACTGTATAATGCACCTTACTTTGGAAGAAATGAGCTAGATGTTATGTCTACCCTTAGTCAATTATTTGGTGCAAAGAGGGAATGAATGGCACCAGGTGCAACTGAAATATTTATTAGCATTAACATTGGCGTCATTATTCTAGTTGCCTCTGTGCCTCCACAGAACTGTGGGTTACATTTGCTGTTGGAGACAGTATTGGAGTCTTCTAAGGACCTGCAATTGCCTTGTACTGATGGCTACAAATGAATCTAAAACAGATATACAGATAAGCAGACAGAAGTGCAGTGAGCAGCTAGAGGGTCCTATAGCTAAGGGCACTGGATATGTTTTTTGGTCTTTATATGCCTCAGCTTTTATACAGGCTGATACAGAAGAGATATATCCTATTTTAAGTATATTGGATGATTCCACAATGAATAGTTTGCAAACAACATCCAGTAGACATTGGAGACATGGGGAAAAATGAGGTCATGCTTCTGCCTATGGTCCTGTTCAGTGGTGGCTACATTTTGGATAACTGTTAGGATCTGGATTAATTTTGTATTGGATACTTCCTTGGGCATTTGAATATTCATCCGGTCCTACGCTATATGTGCACATCCTGGAAGTTGGCACCAGAATAATAAAGACCGAACTCCTATGATTGGGAAGAGTAAAACATCATCAGACTACAGAAGTTAAAAAACCTCATAAATCCTACATGGTCAGAGGAACTAACTGCTTCATTTGACCACATACCCTAAACACAGCAGCTCTAACTGGACTTGTATTAGGATATCTGTGTAGCATATGCAGATTTATTCATTTGCCTTTAGTACTATCTATACTTATGTCAAAACCTCCTGCCTTTGGACAAGTGTTGGTTCCAGACTCCTCCTCTCCTCTTTCACTTTTTTTCTTCTCCTTTTTGTTCTTTTTATCTCTGTTGTTTTATACAATTTAAATAAAGAAGAAAGTGAACGTAATTTTGTATAGCTGCGATAGACACTCTGAATATTGTCACCAACATATTGGTCTGAAATATTCATTGTAAAATATTGACAAAACTGTGTACCTTGAAACTGTGAATATAACCAAGAAAAGAACAGTAGCATTACAGGCAATTTATATCCATAAGAAAAATTATATTTCAGTAACAAAGTTACCTGCTCTTAGATGTCCCACCACATCAGCCAAGCTACCTTTCTTTACTTTGGTAATGAAGGCACCAAGCCGTCCCAATTCAGTCATTTTTCCTCCTACAACCTGAATGAATTTTAAAAAATCATGTTTTCAGAATTCTCTAGATTATATTTTAAGAATGGAAAATTTATTTCAAGAATGAGAATGTTTTAATATTTTGGGCTAAATATTAATATTTAGCCCAATTATCTATTTTTTAAAAAAATATTTTCATAACTTTTGAATCAGAATGTTTACATAACTCATACCACACAAATTTTGCATAGTTAGACTTAAAAAATTCTGATGCTACTGTCCCTCTAAAGGGGCAGAATAATAATAATAAGGGATCATGGATCATGCTTTCTACTTTACCAGTTGGGGATTTGGTACTGTGGACTAGTTTAACTTTCACCATCAAGTCCTACTGCAACATATGAAGTGAGTACTCCCAGAAGGCATCACTCATTGCTTACTCCTCTCATTCAGTCTCCAGTGAAGCTTTCTCTCTTAAAATGAATGCTAAGCTACTCACGAATGAACAGAATTGAATTGATAACATAGCCCCCATGCTACTTACTTTAAGTCCAAGTAATGTACCAGATTCTTTTGGCATAGTTGTTCTCTTGTTGAGAATCACACGACCAATTAGGCGATCTCCTTCTTTGGAAGGTTGCCACGTTACAGGATGCTATGAAAAGTAAACAAGGGCAAGCAAATAGTCTTTTTCTGTTTTCCATATACAAAATAAGTTTGTGAAACTGCATTATCAAGGAAACACATGCAACCTTCATTTTAGAATCTACCAACTTAAAACTTTTTCTTAAATGGTTAAGGTTGCTGCTAATCTGTTAATGTATTGTTTTTGTGGCTCACAGTAATTATGTAAATGGCTTGTTTTTCCCAACATAAAAATCATACCCTTGACTTGAGCTGTATCCAGTACAGAAGAGGTTAATTTTTTAAAAAAACCCTTATAACTCATTACTATATCCCCATTCAAGGTTATAAGGGCCAACCAAGGACTAATTAACTCTCCCTTTTTTAAAGCATGTCTTGAAAGCAAAATGGAAATTGTCCAGCATTTAAAAGGGGTACCCATGGCTTCTGGATTGCACTTGTATTGTGGTGTGGTACAAATACTGTGTAGGCCTGTGTTAAATAAAGGATTAAAATTCTTTAATTTTAGTTATAAATTATCATAGATTGCATATAATTTATAATTAAATTATAAACCATTTAAATGAATTAAATTATATATTGTAGCTAGTACAGTCAGCCCTCCGCATCGGCAGGTTTAACATTCATTTGCAGATTATTTGCCACTACCTCTGTTGCTGCCCTACACCATTTTTTTTTTACGGGACTTATAAGTCTTACCTTGTGTTCAGTCTGTCTGTAGGCCTTGAGAAACTGTGGTCATTGCCACACTACACTGTTATAGTGATATTACAGTGCTATTATTCCACTGTCAACATCCTATGGAATCCAGGGGTTTGCAGTTTAGGGAGGGGCCTTATAAGTCCCATAAACTATAACAGTCTAGTGTGGAAATGGCCTGTGAAAGACTGGGAACATGAGGCCAGGATGGCCCTTATCAAAAATGGCATAGGGCAGCAGCAGAGGTGGCAGCAAGCCCCTTTAGTCATCTGCTTCTGCCTTCTGAACAAACCCCAAAGGCAGAGCTGAGAGGCTGGTGTGCTCCCCAGTACAGATTCAAATGTATTGTTTATTGTACATTTGAATCCATGGTTGGTTGAGTCCTCTCCCTTCTCCTGTTTGTGTGTTTTTAAATATGGTTTAGGAAGCCTACAGATATTCACATTTTTTCTACTCTCACAAGGATCCTGAGTCCCTAACCCTTGTGAACTGTGGAGGGCTGACTGTAATTAATACCAATTTTTTTTTTTTACCAAGTTCACTAGAGTATAGTCTGTTCATGTATTTTTGCATAAATTTGTTCGATACAGTGGCTTGCATGTAGAGTGTGCTGCACTCAACAAGAACAAGCTGTGAGCCATGGGATGGTAGTAGAAGAATTATCTTTTGATGACTTTCTTGGCCCCCCACAAAAGGAAAATGTTGCTGGTGTGGGAGAGGGAGGTCTGGAGACAGAGGCAAAATCAGCAAAAGATCTCTTTTTACAAGCAGGCCCATCACTGCAGGATGCAAGGCTTGCTTTCACGTAGGGCTTAAGTGGAAAGCACTTTCAGGATCCAAGCCGAAATACAGAATTTGTTATCATTAAACATCATTTTGTAAACTTTTTCAAAGACAGATCCAAATGGGTAAAACAACATTTTTTCCCTATCAGTTTGAAGCACTAACAAAATACTAGTTCATAATCAAAATGTCATTTTGTTACGTGAATAATGGGGGTGGAGACAGCAATTATGTTAGAGTCTTGGTTTGCATTAGTCTATAAAGAAATACTAGAACAAAAGCATTACAATGATAACAAAATAATAGAAATTCATTGCAATATCTCTTACTGAGCTAATAGGAGATGTCTCCCTACTGTGCCACGTGGCAGGATCCAGCCAGTAATAATCCAAGTCACCTGGAAGATATATATCAATGGAAGAGAATGTGTAATCTCTCACACTCAGAAAGTTGTATGGATGCATTATATCTGCAATTGCATATTAAAATTAAAATTATATTTTTTTTCAACTGTATCATGAGTTGAATCACATCCAAATGCCCAAGAGTTTAGAAATAATAACACATTCAAATGCCACTCCTGCATATAGGTCTCCATTGGCCAAGGTTACACTTTGCTAATACGATTTCTGGGAAGAAACTGGTCTTTGGTGTTTCACAGCAATGATGTTTCCAGTGTGTAAGGATATACGGAAGTGGTTCACACTGAGTAAGAACACAAGCCTATCTCACTGCAGTCTACTCTTATTGGTAAGAACCCTTCTCAGCTGGAAGTGTGTAGGGTTAGAATTAGACCCACAGTGTATGCCACGTTAGAGGATGTCCTGGCCATGATAACATTTTGGGGAGGATGGTGGCTCTCCTATTTTAACAAATGCACTTGGTCGACAGCGGAGCCACTTGATTCACTCCTTCTCTACTGCTGCATTTCTTTTTTTTCCTCACTCATTCCCTTCTTCCCTCTATGGAAGAAGGCTAGTCCCCATGGTTTTGTTTTGTTTCATTTTTTCCTTTTGAAGATCTCTCCCTGGCAAGGCAGCCAGGCGGACAAGGAGTACTGCAAACCAAAGTGCAAAGTGCCAGCCAGGTTAAGACTGTAAGTATGTATCATTTTAATTTGGAGTGTTTCTTTCAGTGTAAAAAAGAGGGACAGGTACTGTTTTATGGTGCATGGCCAACAAAAGCACTGGAGCTGTGTGTGTGTGGGGGCGGAGATGTGGAGAGGCATGCCCCCCTTCTTTGATGATCAAGTGCTATCACTGGGCATGTGGGTGACCCAAGTGGCCAAGACACAGGGCCCTTTCATGGTTATAGCACAATGATCCCACTTTAACTGTCATGACTGCATCCAGAGCTCTCTGTCTGAGAATGCTAAATAACTTTTGCCCAGCTGTTAGTCCCAGGATTCCAGAGGATGCAGCCAGGGCAGTTAAAAAATAGTGTGAAAGAGACTGCACTGAGACCGCATGACAAGGATTCCCCAACTCCCATGACAGCCTTTGCCTCCATCATGACAATGAGGCACCAAGCACCACTTCCCCCTCACTGTGCTTTGTGCAATTTGCTCCAAGGGATCTTTTTCCTTCTGTGAAAAAAAGGAAGGAAGCTAATTGCTCATGAAGATGCAAACAACCCATCCAATGTTTCTGCTTTTTAACAGGCCATGCAACAAGGCAGTAGTTTGTGTAGTTTTAAGTACCACACAATAACAGAAGTGCACAAACATCAGTCTTGTAAATGCACAAATGGTCTTCAAGACAGACCAAAACAATCCTCACCACATGTTTTCTCAATTTGCATTCTCATTCAGCCTGTAAAGATAAAATAAATTTTGACTTACATCTCTCGCCTTGTGCCCCACAGTGTAGCAGTTGATTAGCCCAGCAACTGCCATTCTCTCAAGCTGGGAGAATACATTAAAATGCCAAATTAAAAATGATACATGCCTACAGCCTTTGCTCATCTGGCTTAGAACATGGATTTGCAGCGTACCTCCCTGGCTTTGGGAGGGGGCACTTGACAGGCTGAGAGGTCTAGGACCTTTGTCCTGGGCCCAGTGTTAACAGTACCACTGTTTGCATCTTCTCCATGCAAAGCCATTTTTCTCGAAACACATGTTATATGTTTTGTGCTTGCTTTGGTGTCCTCATAAGACCTGCTCAATATGTGCATTTGTAAACACAGAAGATATGATCTACATTAAAATTAGTTGCCCTTCATTCCCACTGAAATCAGTGAGACTTAAGCTGAGGCATGATTAATGCATCCCACTAATTTCATAGAGAACCAAGCTCAATTAATTTGCAGCATAATCCTTTGCATGTTTGTGCAAAAGTATGTCCTGTTGACTTCCATGGGATTTACTCTCAGAAAACAGGGTACAGGATTGAAGTCTTAATCTGGATCCACTCCAATAATTATTGCAACAGTAACAACACAATGGAAGTGTAAATTCGTAATTCTAACAAATTATTTAAGGCTGCTTTGAATTTCCCACTGCTCAGGAGAGCCAATGTGGCATAGTGATTTCAGTATTGAACTATGACCCTGGAGACCAGAGTTCAATTTCCTGTTCAGACATGGAAATCCATTGGGTGATCTTGGATGCATCACACACTCTCAGTTCCAGAAAACCCAGTGACAGGTTCACCTTTGGGTCACCATAAGTCAGAAATGACTTGAAGGCACACAACAACAACAACAACAACAACAACAAGGAATAGAAACAGTACACAAGAGTACTAGTAAATAATTTAAAGACATTAAAATAATTTTGTGTGGTATGGGATCCACATCTATCATGTATAGTGACAGATAGGTAGGTAGGTAGGTAGGTAGGTAGATAGGTAGGTAGGTAGGTAGATAGATAGATAGATAGATAGATAGATAGATAGATAGATAGATAGATAGGCAGGCAGGCAGGCAGGCAGGCAGGCAGGCAGGCAGGCAGGCAGATAGGCAGGCAGGCAGACAGACAGACAGACAGACAGAGATTGCTCGTTTTGGTTCAATTCATTCAGAGAATATGGAAGAAATGTCTTGAGTGAGATGACATATAGGTGAAAGAGTCAACAGAAAAGTTGAATGAGTTAGATGATAGGAAAAGAAGGAGAATGACGGATATATTACTTCATTATGCCATGATGAACAACAAAGGAATTGCTATAATCAACTGAGTCACAGAGAAAGCAGCCAAAAATAGGAATCAGAATTGTTGGTACAAGATGTTATAAAGAATCTTGGATTCCTTTGGAAGTAAGACAGACTGCAATTCTATACATATGGACCTGGAAGTAGCTCCCACTGAACTCAGTGTTGCTTATTTGCAGTAAACATATACAAGACTCCATATAAGACTGCAATCCTGCACACACTTACCTAACAAATCTCACTGGAATAACTGGGAATTGTTTCTGAATAATCATACACAGGATTTGAACGGTTGGGTAGTTTTTGTTTCAATTGTCCAATAATAATTGCTGTGCAATCCTCAGTTTACTTCTGTCATAAATTAGGTTGTCTAAGACAAGCTCTATGAATGTCATTGCCATGTGTGAACACCACACAGATATGTTTGCGTTAAGTGGACTCATTTAGCCAATTCTATGCAACATCTGAGAACAAACAATTTGCCTATGCATTAACCATACTCTACTGTTTTGTCCAAACCAAGAAGATATGATAATCAGTTTTAAAACAATAACAGGATATTAAACCGATTTTAATCCATGTCTCCTAGATCAGTTCAGTTGAAGACTTAAAAGCAGGGACGGGCAATTTCAGTGACTCCAGGACAATTTCTGCCCACATGGCATTTTATGGGCTATACCCAATCCCTTGGAAAACTAAAGAAGTAATTAAAGTAAACAGGGAATGTTTTTTTTTAATGGAGCGTTCCTTGTTTGCCATCAAATTTCAGTACCAAATCAGAGCACTGCTTTTAAAGTAAGCATTTTTAACTTGCTTGAAAGGTTTTGAGGAATTTGCTATCAAAATTGGGAGTACACTTTGCTGTCAAATTTTGGTGGTGCCATTTTAAGGGTAATCTTGGAAGGCTGTCTGTAGCCAATGGACTCTATGTTACTCATTCTTTACTTAAAGGCACAGTCTATATGCAGTCTATAATACATATCCAAATATCCAGTCTATAATACATAGAAATGTCATTACAGTAGAAGTAGATAGTAGATTATTCCAGTGAAATAGCCAGAAGAACATCAAGTTTTCAACAGTCCACTGATACACCACCTCAGGTCCAATTTTATTAGCGAAAAACCACATGCTATAGCAAACAGGGGATGACCATTTGTGTACCTCATATATAAATACAGAGGGCAAACAAATATGGCCTTGTGATTTCCATTGGAAGAGAAAAACCGGGAAGGGAGAGAGGATAAGTACAATTCCAACAGTCCTGTCAGCAAAACTAGAGTTTAGATTGTGTGCTCAACGTTTTTATCTCAAGATATGTCAGGTATGTTTATGTATGGCCATGACATTAAGGATCAACCTTTGTGACCAACTGCAGATTCAGTGGGCTGAGAAGCAAACAACAACAACAAACAGCATTTTTATGGGACACCAGATATTTCTTATGCCACCCTCTTGGGACACTGGTGAGATGGAGGGATGGACTGGCAACTACTAGCTGCTATCTGCTGAAAAGAATTCCCTGTAGCACCAGTGCAACATCACTGTAATAGTCAGACATTCTTCTCTTCATTGATTCCATCTCTATTTCTTTTCCCTCCCTTTTGCTGTCCTCTTTGTGCTTACTTGTGAATTACTTACGAGTCCTTTAGAGTAGGGACATGTCTCCTTATTCTTTGTAAAGTGTCAGGTAAACAGAAATGATGAGAAGGAGAAGAAAGAGGAATTCCTGCTCATGTAGGACTTTTCCATGTGAGACTTTCAAGAGTGAGACTAGGAGCATTGAGAATCAGTGCTGGTAGCAGACACTATCAAAATTAATCTAACAAATGATTAGTATGATGGGCAAGTGGTGTTTAATGTCAGCCTCATTATTTTCTTATGGTCATTTGAGTGTGCCCAGCTGTGAACTTAAACTTATTTCTAATGAGCAAAACATCAGTAATAAATATACTTGTTTGATCTTTTGAAACAGAAATGCTGAAAATATTTATTAGTTTTCTCAGAGAGTGTCAGCCTATCATATAAGGTGACATGCCATAAAATACAACATTTACTTTTATTTCTAGAAAGCCATCGACAAAATCCAGCCCAAGGGTACTGAGTAGGCAGATAAGAGGATGGATCCTCTCATAGATCCAGATCCATAGCTGGATAAAAAGCAGGAATCTGAAAATCGAGAAGTGGGATAAATCGCTCTTAGCCTGGGACCTCTAGGCTAAGCTACAGGGAGTATTCCTTGAAGATCAATTTCAGAGAGGAGAGAATAGTTAGGTGATGGGTGTTCCCCTCAGGGGCATAACAAGCCCTCCAACTGTCCCTCGTTTGGCAGGAACTGTCCAGGTTAATCCTCAGCTTTCTCAGCTGATTTTAAAACGTTCCAAGTTTTTCTCTCCTTCTCCCACCTTCCTCTTTCATCTTTGGCTTACTTCAGCTGCTACCAATGGAGTTCAAAGTGCAGAAGTAGTAGTTACTCTGCAGGAGGGAGAGGAGAGGAGGGGACAGAGTTCTATCCTTCCCAAACTCAGTACATAAATTCAGGGGTTTCTCTGGTAAAAACAGTGGTTTAGTATGTTCTTCCTCACTAACACCTTTGATACCCTTGTTCCTTGCCCACATCCTTTTGACTACACTAATGTGGCTTGTCCATTACGTGTCCTGGTTTTCACCTATGAAAAGTTCAGGGGTACATTATAACTGTTTCAGAGACCTCTGGTTGCACACTGTAGGACACATGATTCTGCAATAAGTGGACTCAATCTCTTGCAACAAGGCTGTTTATAGATTCAAACATGCACAAGCAATTTGTGGCTTTCCATATGTTGCTGGACTGAAATTCCCACAATTCCTCACCACCACTGACTATGCCAGCTAGGACTGTGGGAATGGTAGTCCAACAACATCTGGATGGTCACACTGCCCAGTTTAAAACCTTTACTATCAAAGCTGCCAAGTTCAGAAGACTGGCTTGTTTAGGTGGGCTTGTTTAGGTGAGATGTATTTGACATGTATTTTAAAAATAATTTCAAATACATTCCAAATACGTTTTTAAAAGCACCCCAGTATTGGCAGAGGCCAGTAAACCAAGAGGCCAGAATGCTACCTGACCTCATATCCTGATATCTTGGTACTGGAGCAGGATCTGATTCACAGTAATGTTTGGGGAGAGGTTCTGTCTTGCCAAATAATTTGGGGAAAGGATGATAAAAGCCATTTGAACATCTTACATTAACATAAAATAAGGAACTTACATTGAATGTTGTCCTGAATATTAAATATGAATTACTTGTTTAGTGAGAAAGAAAACAACACAGCCTTCCTTTGAGACAGATTGCATGACTAATTACTCCTTTCTCTTTAAAAAAATAAACAAAGTTGCCCATAGGAAACACATGCCAAGGAGACGGCTGGGCTAATGAAGCCTTTTAATTTTCTATAACACTGCTATTCTTCTCCTCCTCCACCTCCTCCTTCTCATTGCCCACCATCACTACTATCTCCTAAAGTATTTCAGCTGAGGTTACACAATACGAGGCCAGAGTATAGACAAGAAGGCAAGCATGATGAATGAGGAAGAACACACAAGCTGGGAGAGGCTACAGCAGTTTGCTTCTGCCTGAATCTACAAGGAAGAAGAAGATTTTGCCCTCCTTGCCTCACCTTCCGCTGAGCTAACTGAATTAAAACCATCTGCGCACTCAGAACTCAGTTTACAGAAACTGAAGTAAGTGGAGGACAATGGGAGTAGGAGAAATAAACCGGGGCATTTTAAAAGCAGCTGAAAAAGTGGAGTGGCAGAGGATTAATTGGGAGTGGCCCTGGCGAATCAGGACACTGGGAGGATATGCACCCATCAACTCATTCATCATATACATCTACATCTATATCTCAATAATTTTAAAGGGGTTTTATAGGGAGTTGTTCCTGACCTTCCAGGATCCAGATCCAAATCGCTTCATCTTATTAACATGTTCAGTCAAATTTGGGGTGCACATATGCATGCACTTGTTCACAGTAATTCTCAAAACAGTTTCACAGTTACCACATAGCATGCAGTAGCAACACAGTCTTGGACCATAATTTTGGCCATGCTGGCTAGGGGATTCTGGGACCCAAACACATAATTTCTTCATACTATGGCCATTTCCACACTAGACTGTTATAGAGTTATCATTCCACTTTCAACATCCTATGGAATCCTGGGGTTTGCAGCTTGAGGAAGGGCCTTTGAGGTCCCTCCCTAAACTGCAAACCCCAGGATTCCATAGGATGTTGAAAGTGGAATAATAACTCTATAAAAGTCTAGTGCTGAAATGGCCTATGTTCAGCATCTCTGGCAGGGCCCACCATCACTGAAGCTTACCTTGCTCACATTCTCCCCTACAGTGCATGAGACCTCCCAGTCTGCCTATTTGCAGAATACTGAGGAAAAGGGGAACAGTATCATAATGCTCAGAGACCACTCATATATGAGGCTGCCAGCCCTTTCTTAAAGGATGAAGAATGGCAACCGAAAGGAAACAAACAAACAAAAAAAACCCCACAAGCACCTGAACATCTCCAGACTGAAGTTCCCCGTTTTGAAAATCAGACTATGTATTTCTCTTACTTTTATCAATTGAATCTCACTTTCAAACACTCACCAATGATTTCTCATTCATAATAGTAATGATACATCAATAATAATATTTAAGGAAGTAGTCTCCACTGAAGTTAATCTACATCTCTTCCTGCCTGTGTCTCAGGACCCCCCTTCCCCAGGAAAACTGGACACACACACATACACACACACACACACATCTACTTTGTCTTTCACAGAATAATTCATACTGCAAATGTGGTTTTATTAGTATAGAAACCAAGGTGGGCTTGTCCAGGCTAGTTTCTCCATCTTGGTATATCAGACATCGAATATCACGTGTAAAATATTTGAACAATAAAATAAAAATGTGACACTTTCAGTTGAACACATTGTATTAAAAACATTTTCCAAAAACATACCACATGATATTATGCAGACTACATAATGTAATGTGAATTAAGGCTATGAAATTTACTAACCACAGCAGGACTCAGGAGATGCAGGGCACATCAACTCTCTTCTGCCAAACAGATTTGCTAAAAATAATATATCTGAATGATTATATATTCCCTCACCATCAAAACCTCTGATTTTTTTTCTTATTCCAAACTCTAACATGCAAGATTATTTAGACCTAAACAAGATTTATACTTATCCAGAAATACAATTGCAAGTAGTTCATTCTTCTCATTCTAAAAACACATTGCTATGGGAAAAGCTGCAAAATATTTTTCTTTTTTTTAAAAAAAAAACATAGTAAAGATATGAAAGAAATTTAGAATAAATATTCTGAATGCAAGGAAAGCTTAAAGAACAAAATTGCTCGGTGTTTTCAATCCATAAGGCAATTATTCTGGTACTTTTATCACAAGGCAAGACCTTTTTAAAACTCAGACTTATTGACAATAATATCTGAAGACATCGACAGTCCATCATTCTGACAGTACCACCAGATTACCTGTCCCTGAATGCAACGTATGAAGGAGAAACTGAAGGAAACCAGCAAACATAGCAGCATCCGCTTGGAGCACCTTAATAAACAAAACCAGCTCCGAGCAGGTTGCTGAAATCCAGCCCGTGACGGTAGCAATCCCGTAACTGCTACAGAGAGGGGGGGAAACACCCAAAAATCAAATCAGTATGAAGCAGATCCATAAAAAAAAAAGTCCCTGTAGTTCTTGTCTCCTGAGTCTATGCCAAATTATTCTGCAATGTCAAACATTACTATAACAGTGACACCAAACAAGGACAGAGCAGCCACTGCCACCAATACAAAACCTCTGCAGTATCGAGACAGCACTGATTGCTGCATTAATCTATACACCCTCCGTGCAATGCTAAAGACGCTCTCTGACTACAGAGAATCTTTAATGATTTCAGGAGACTCAAATTAACTGTCTCATGAAGCAGTTAAAGATGCAAAGACTCCACAGAAGCTGGAGAATAAATGTTTTATCTGCTGGCACCTGACACAGAGAAATGCTATGCAGAAGAGCAGAGACCCACATAATCAACGGTATAGCAGCAGCCATTTTTCCTGTTCAGTACAGGTAGACTGAATTTTATTAGCAATTTAAACAGAAGAACCATGTAAAATAAATCTGACTGCCATTAATTCATAGCGAGCTACTGCAAAGGTTGTATGAACTGGGTTAGAAAGAAGACAAGCCTCTACTGATGAAGCTCTCCTTCAGGCTGGCTGACGGTTCCAAAGGCAAGATCTGTGAAAGCTGTCCTGGGCTATTAGGCTTGTGTTAGTCAGCTGTTTTTTGAAGTTGCTAGCCAAGGCAGACCTTGGGCAACTGTGAAAGCCCATATGCTGCTCCTCGTGGGATGTTGAACAGTAAGAGAAGTGACGAGTTTTGTTTTGTTTTTTACCTCTTGTTATAGTTGCCTTTTCTGTCTCACTAACTCCTCTTTAGTGATGCCAAGCCAACACCCACATCAAGAAACAAGCAGTGTACCGGAGTCAGGGATATGGGGAAGATTCTGTCCAAGTAAAACTCCTGTCAAAACTAGCCAGCAAGGGCCATGGTGAAGAGTAGCAAGAGATGAAACCAAAAAAAAAAAAAACCATATGGAGAGGCAGTTTTTTCTGTACCGGCATATCCTCCAATGTTGCACAAATGAAAACCAGGACACATGTGGCCAAGCAACTTCAGAGTGTGATCAAGATGACAAAAGTTAAAAAAAAAGACACACAAAGTGGAAGAGGCTCCAGCAGTTTGTTTTGCCTGAGCCTATCAAGAGGGGCAAGATTTTGCCTCCTCCTGTTCTCTTCCTCCCCACAGTTAACTGAGCGCCCAGTACTTTTGCACTTTGAGCTTAGGTGCTTTCCACACCTTACATTATCTTGTTGTCCTCCGGTCGCAATCCCGGCAGCATTTTTGGCAGGAAGGGAGCGCAACAGGCACACTCTCCTCCACACCCAACTGACTCCCTGTGGAAGGGAGTGTGCCGGACACACCTCTTCCTTCCACAGTGCAGTGGGGCTCTTTCCCATCTTGCTTCTGGGCTTTCCGTGGGGCAGGTAAGTGCAGGAGTGTCATGTGGTCAGGGGTCATTGATGGGAAAAATCCACCGATGATTTACCCCGTGATCACGCTGGTGGGCAACACAAGAAGGACAGGACTGCAACAACATCTTGCGGAAGCTGAGTACGTGCTGAGTATATTTTTTGCTATCAAACAGTTATTTTCATAACTTCTGGATGGTTTGAGATATTGTAATGAACCTTTGGATAAATGATGTCTATCACTGGCAAAAGACAGTGATCTCTTTGACATCAATGTGTGACCATCTGCCTGTAGTCCATCTTCTATCTGTCTGTCTGTCTGTCTGTCTGTCTTTCTTTCTTTCTTTCTTTCTTTCTTTCTTTCTGCTTTAACTATAAAAGCTCGTACCATTTCACCCAGCCGGCTCCCAGGGGTTCACAGACCACAGGTTAAGAATGGCAGGATTGCATAATTGCTTTAACTGGAGCTGTTTAACTCTTGTATCACCAAAATCCAAAATCAGTTTTGTCCAGCCTCCCTCATATTAACCTGTCCTGATTTTTGGTTCACCTCTTTAACCCATGCTATCCTACCAGCTTCCACCCAATTTCCCTTGTAGCTCCAAATCCCTGTGCCATTCACTCCCACTACTACAATGTTGCTTCTTACAAAAACTCTTTCATTTTCTATAGTCGACCAAAACCACTCTTTTAAAACTTACCAAGGGCCTACCTAACATGGTATAGTGGTTTGAATATTTGGCTGTGATTATGTAGACCAGAGTTCAATCCCCACTCAGCTATGGAAACTTGCTGGGTGACTTTGGGCAAGCCACACTCCCTTGGAACCTAGGCCAACCCATTCTAAACAAATCTAGCTAAGAAAACTCTATGATAGGTTCATTATAGGGTCTCCATAAGTCTGAAATGACTTAAAGGCACACAATGAAAACTATCAACTCTCACAACTAGAGGCCTCTATTCTGCCTTTCTTACTCTTTGATCTCTAGGCTGCCATTGATACAGATGTGAGTTTGAAAGGAATATGTTTAAAAGCAATGTCTCTGTTTGGTATATTTTTAATACAAGCATTAAGGGTCAGCGTCATTGCTTTTAAAATTGAGGCCAATGTTTGTTTTGCTGTTCTTTAAAACATCTTGGAAATGTTACTTTGAGGAAATTTGGAGGTGGGGGGTCTTTTTCGTACAAAGTAAAAATAATACTGGAAGTAACATGTCAGTAAAATACACTGTGTTAAGGAGACAACTTTCAGTGAGAAACTGATGAGGGCCCTGATCTGAGTCAGTAGTATAGTGTCGTATCAGAACCCTATGAATTGCTTTCCTTCAAAATAAGTGGTAGTGTGAAGCACACCATTTAATATGAGTGTTTAACAATAATTTCTTTACTACATCATTTTCCTAATCAAAAAATTAAATTCAATACTTTTGATAAATAGAAGACAAATGTGCCAAATGTTGTGGCAGAATCAGTCAGTCTTGTTGTATCTTAAAGACTAACTACTTTTATAATGGCATAAGGTTTCAATGCACCTGATAAAGTTGGCAGTACTTTACAAAAGCTTGTGCCATGAGACTCTTTGTTCCTTGCATTACATTGTTCCTTGCATTAAATTTAGGGCATAAAAATTGTTAATTCCAAGTCTTCCAGAAATCCCGTGGTACTGTTTATTAGCAAGCTTTTAGATGATATCATAATTAGAGAAGTGGAATTCAGTTTTTTAGAATTCCTTATTTACTAGTAAATTCCTCATTTACTATTTACTATTGTTATGTGCCTTCAAGTTGTTTCTGACTTACGATGACCCTAAGACAAACTTATCACAGGGGTTTCTTGGCAAGATTTGTTAAGGGAAGGTTTGTCATTGCCCTCCTCTAAGAATGAGAAAGTGCGACTTGCCCATGGTCACAAAGTGAGATTGCATGCCCAAGCACAGATTTGTACGCTGGTCTCCTGGGGTCCTAGTCCAACCTTCAAACCACAACAGCACACTGACTCATAGATACTATACTTCAACATTATACTTAAAAGGAGAGATCAATTTCTGGTTTACTCATGCAAAGGGGTCTACATATATAAAGAGACAAGGGACCTTCACTATAGCCTCCATCTCTTTGTAGTAAGGATGTCTGAACACACTCAGACAACTACACCAGTGCTACTCAAGGTGGTGGTCCAGGAACCAGCACTGTTCCACAAGCCATCAACTTCCAGTCCCTGGCAAGTTTCCAGGAAAGAAAAAAAAATGTAGCTAGTGGGTTCAAATATGGTATCAATCCTTTGTACATTAAAAAAAGATAATTATCAGTCCTCCACATTGGATGGCATGGGAAGCACAAACCTACATACATAGGCTTACACACGAGCAAGTGCTAGTATTGTCATATTCATCTCCCCCGAAATCTGACATATAATTTGCACATTGTTCTAATTATACAAATTATACTCATTTGCATTCTAATTATACAAATTAAGAGCATTAATTTGCTGATTTTTTTCCTTCCACTATGTTTCAACCTTCAGACTATTTCTTTTCCAGTTACAACTGATCTGAGAGAACCAGTACACAGTTTAAAGTGCAGGACATAGGACAGAGAGACACTCCCACTCTTTCCCTCACTTTATCTAACCTCGTGACTTGTCAGTGTGGGCCCACTCTCTGTGTCTTTCTAGTTCCTGCCTCACTTCTCCTTGTGCCCTTCCAGTGTGCCTCTTCCTTGTTTGCATGCTACCACTTGAACTGCTCATTTTCCCTTCCCTCTTATTATCTCCCTTGCCTCAACGGCACCTCCACCATGTATTTTCACTATGCCTGCATGACTTATGCTTTCTTCTTTCTTCCTTCCTTCCTTGAAAGGCAGGGTTTTTTTCTATAACCATTTTACAAAACAATGCCTCCACATTTTGCCCAATATCTCAGCTCCTACCAGAGATAGAGACTAACTTTTTAAAAAAATGAAGGCTTAGAATCTGCGCCAGATGACAGTCAGATGATGCCTTAAATCCAGATAAAACCCAGACAAACTAGGGGTACAACAATCCTAGATCAACCCTACACTTCCACTCCAAAGTCTACCAGAAACCATGGAGCTTTTTAAATGCAGACCTTCATAAAGCCTTCAAGCCAGCCTAAAGTCTTCAGAATGAAATAGTTGAAGCAACCTATTAATGCTGATCTGGCTGTGTATAAATACGCAGTCCCTACATGAAGGTCCTGCATGTACAGTAATAAAAGATATTTTGCTGTTAGGAGCCTTATAGTACCTACTGTTCAAGAAAAGACAATTCTGGTGTATGTGTTTTATTGGTAATAATTACTTGTTAATAGTTTACCAACTTATTTTTTCTAGTATGTGATTACAAATGGTTCACAGTCACGATCAGCGGACCACAAATGCAGGAAGGCAGAGGGCTGAACTGACTACTCAGGTCAACTTTCATTATACAGCACGGCTTTGATTCTTCTTTTGACCTGATTTGACCCTACAGCAAACAAATGGCAGATTTTATATAATATTTAATGCTTCTCTAATGTTGCCACAAGCAACACAACCTAATCCTGATCATAATTTTTTAGGCCAAGCTCTGATTAGGCTCATGATGGCACAGATAAAAGAAATTCAGACAAGATGGGTTAACATTTTTCTTTGTTCCCATAAATTATGCAGGAAAGAGAAGTTCACAACATACTCATCAAATGTTTTAAGTCACTGAGGACATTATGCTTATTAATAAAAGGCACATTACGTTTTGCTAGAAAGAAAGCCTCTGTTAAGTTATGAGATAACTTCTAAAATAGTCACAAAATTCCAGGAAATTAATATTTACTTGGTTTAGAGTTTGAACTTCTCCTTTCCTGACAGTTTCCCTTTTATCCCTGCCCTGCCCTCTGATTTGGGTTAGATGTAGCATACTGACGTTGAAATGTTCTGCTGTACCTTTCTTGTCTCAAAATCCAGCAATGACACTACATAGATGAGGGCAAATCCTACAAAAAAGTTGGAACTGGTATCCCTGCCTCATTTTATTCAGTGTTTCAACGGGTAAAAGAAGCTACAAAAGCAGCATGTCATTTCAGATATGTTTGCCAAGGCACTTGTTTTTTTCTTCCATTCCAGATTACATCTTTCTTGCAAAAATTGTGTTTTCAAAAAATGTTTCCAGCAACTGTTGCCCTGCAAGACTTAGGGAACTCTGGCATTAGTGTTGACATCTAAAATTCTAATAAGAAACACTATACACTGTCTTATTTTAGACTCCCCAAACTGTGAATATGTTTACATGCAGCAGTAAGTCAGAATTTGTTAGAATTCTGAAAGGAACAAGGCAGCGCAGTAGTACATGCTGTTTACTCACTCCCAACACAATCAAGAGTGGCTAAACAAATCACAGACCTTCCATCCATGGACTGCTTGCTTAAACCAAGCAGTCTTGCTCCCCTGTCCCCTGACAAGCCAGAGGAATAAACCTGAAACAACGTCGTTTATTTCTTCCTCCTTTGGGAGAGAGGCAAGCCCTAGTTTCCTGTCCTTTTGGACATTACAGAGTTTGAAATGTCTCAATAAGCAGACTATGGATGAGAGGTCTGTGGTTTATTTGGCTCTTACCAGTTGCAGAGGCAGGGATTGAGCAGCATGCACCAACACGCTGCCTCATTCCAAATTGTTAGAACTCTAAAGCATACTGGCTTCCCAGTGTGTTCAAACAAACTGTTGTATCATTATTAGCATGGCAGGTTCCATGCTGGCTAGAAGACTAGCATGCTTTATGTGCAGTCACTGTACTGAATTCAGAAAAAAAGAGAAAAAAAAGCAATGCAGATATAGGTGATCAAACAACAAATAGTTTTACCGGTGAAACATTTCAGATTTGTGACTTGAACAAACATACATTACAATATCCCACTGCTTTAGCAGTTATACACATTGCCACACAGCAACTGACAGGACTGGGAGCTAAGTTTATTTAGAAAATCCATTTATATGTTATGCATAATATACTTGACCGTGTATATCAAGCGTGGGCAACTTGCAGCCCCTGAGAGCCTGCAGAAGCACCTCCCAGGCCCCAGCCCATTCCTATTTTGGTTGTTCTTGTTGTTTGCCCGTAAACCACCCAAAGCTGCCCAAGCTACCAGAAAATGTGGTGCTTTGCTTTCTGTAAACCCTCAGAGCTGCCCAAACCACCTCCCCAAAACCCCAGAACAAAAAGAAATAAGAAAAAAAGTCCAAAATGATGGAAAGATGGGACGTTGCATCACTTTGGGTACACAAAAACATACCAGTTGGCACAGCAGCCAGGGCGAAAATGTCCTTTGTCCCCTTTGCAGTTGCTCACCTCTGGTGCACAAGGCATGGATGGAAAAAATATTTAAAAATATTTGAAAATGTCTGCAAAAAGTCTTTCTTCAGTATAGAGAACCC
Source organism: Cyclura pinguis (assembly GCA_030412105.1). NCBI lineage: Eukaryota > Metazoa > Chordata > Lepidosauria > Squamata > Iguanidae > Cyclura > Cyclura pinguis. The sequence continues at coordinate 131,572,108 of CM059599.1, forward strand.
CTGATGAGAAGAATCCTGGATTGATAAGAATCTAGGCAGTTTGGGACCTTTTCTATGCAAAATTTGTGCATGATTTTGTGCTGAAAACAGCATTTTCTGCACAGCTATTATGGTTTCTGTAAAAGAATATTATTTTCTGTGTAGAAAATATTGTATTCCATGCAAAAATACAATGTCTGCTTTTTGTGCCTATTTAGTCCTGAACTGTGAATAATCTTTGAAAACTGCATAGTGTTTGGAGAATTTTTTTTCAGCAGGAGGAAAAGTACTGAAATAATTCACTGCTTCCTTTGAGAACAAAATTAGGAAACAACCACATCCCTAGTTTACAGATCAGCTGGGGTGGTAACATCAAAGCTGCCTTACTTGTATGTTCCAGCTAAGATGCAGCCACAAGTAATTCTTTAAGGTAATCTTTGGTCCTCAGGCGTAGGACTGCAAGTTCTGGTCATGCTAGCTGGAGTTTCTGGGAGCTGAAATCCAACAAGTTTGGAGACCCACAGTTGGTCGTATTCTGTTGGTCACGTCTTAGCTTCTGCACTGGACAGCCCCCAGTTATATTGCAGATTTTCTTAAACAGCCATTTCTCCCATATCTTTTCTGAAGGTTTCTCTGTTTTGTCTATATTACCTGGTTCATTCCAACCTCAGACTAAGAGGCTAACTTTGTCTGTGAAAGCTTTCTTTAATCTTTCTTTCTCTAGAAACTAGCCCATCCTGTGCTGCAAGCCATTCCAGCCTCTCTTAGTCACATGCAAAGGAGTCTGGTTCTTGATCACGTAGCACTGGAGATACATTGCCGAACATACACTGCCTAACATGAGACATGGAGTTTCCAGGAAGCCTCCTCCAAGGACTCCCCAGTCTCTCTCAGGAGCAAGACGGGTCTCAACTCTACAATAGAGATGGAAAGAATAGCCTTCATGGGGGCTGGGAGGGTTGGCTTGAATTCCCTACTGTAAGTGCCTCCCACTACCTTCCAAGGGGACTTTACATGCATTTTGTTTTTCCCTCTGCTCCTCTATATGTCTCTAGTTTCCTCCTCGCTGCTTCCTCTGTCATTCTCCTTCTTTCTTTCTTCCTCTCCCTGTATCTAGTACTCTTTTCACCTTCTCCATCACTTTTCATCCTTTCTTTACTGACTCTTCTTTCTTCATCCTCCCACTTCCTTCATTTACTTCATTTCCAGTAAATGTATGTGCTTTGTACACTATAAGAAACATTTAAGAACACTGTTGGAAATATATATCAAATACATCTCTAGTCTGATAAAGCTCTTCTGGAATTTGACAAGGAATTAAAAAATGTATTTGCCACTGCTGATGAAATATTCAATAGCTAAAGAAACTGCTTGTAGAAAATGACAGGTAAAGCTTTCATTGTATAGACACCATCTAGCGGCTGATTTAGGATGAGATACAGCAAAATTATATGGATTAATTTAGTTTATATTTACAATGCTGTTATGATTGTAAAGATGCACACCCTTAGTATCTTCCTTCTTTCCTGATATCAGGTCCACTGAGGAGATACTTTTCTTTCACAGAGCAAGATACACTACTACACATACACCAAAACTGGAATAAAATGGTGCATAATATGAAATAAAACACATCTAGACCAAATATTAATGTCAGCCATAAAATAATCACACACAATAATTGGTAAAGTCTTAACACTGAACATGTATTTCAGGCTTTGCCCCAATTCTCTAGTATCTCTTCACAGTCAATCGAACTATGGGAAAACAGGATATCTCTATAATCAAGTTATGAATTGATTTGCACATAAAACTAAACCAGGAATCATAGTTTAATGAAAACTCTAGTTTCATAAACCATGGTTTGAAGATTGCTTATTCAGCCACTATTGCTACTCCATATATATCCATAGGAATTGGAGAACGTGAGAGTAAATGATGATATATTCCACTTGTTTATGAAACAAGACATGCAGATAGGTTGTACGTGTAATGTTAACCCATGGTTTTATCAAGGTGGGGAATGTGCAGCCTATGGGCCCCACATGGCCAAAATAATCCAAAAATATTTTTGCTCCCAAAGTCCCCTAATTCTGCTAGGGGTTGGAGGGCAATTATGCACATTTCTTGCCCTACTGGCGAATTCTAAGTCCAGGAAAGTATCTTTTTCCAACTTGGTCCTTGACTTCCAAATCACTTTCTGTTGGATTTAAAATCGCACAAAGAGGGCTAAATGCATGGCAAAATTACCCCTACCCCTTATGAGTACTGGAGAATACTTGGGGCAAAAAAAAAGTAGGTGTGTGTGCGGCAAGGGTGAAGCCCTCCAAAGTCTTCTGGGTAACCAATGCAGTCCTTAACCCCCAACAGTTCCCTGCTTCTGGTTTAAATAATGGTTGGCAACAGGGGTGGTGAAACTTTTTGTTCTAATTTTGGAAGGCTCTCAGGTTCCAAGTTCCAACAGTAGATGTGGCCTAATTCTTACTGAATTTTGACATTTTCCCACCAAGCATAAAAAGCATTGTTCAGTTCTTAAACATACTGCACAGTGGAGAACCATTCTTCCTACTCATGAGTAATTCCCTGTGCAACAGCTTCCTAGGCTGTAAACTAGAGTTCAGTTCCACACAGTACCTTCTGGAGCTCTTAATAGCTTCTCGTCTCCAACACTGGAAGAAGCTTGTATTCAGCTGGGAACCCTCTGAGACAGCATGTGCTTTGCAGCCCAAAGGTTTCTTTTCCCTTAACCAGGTCACAGTGAGAAAATACATATCTACATTCTGCCTACCTGCAGCAATTCATTTTAAATACATAGACACTTTACACCTTTCCGATTCCTTTGAAATAATGCTTTTGTTACTGAAATAACAATCCAACTGGCTTCTCCATGTGATCAACAAGTCCATGTTTTGATCTCACAAACGCAGACAGACTGCTGTGTCCTCTCATTCCCAGCTAAGAAAAGCAGCCAAGCACAGATGGATGGGGTAGGAAGTTTCTCATGAAAGGCAAGAAACAAACAAGTATTGGATAATCAGTTCCATAACTCTACTTATTTCAAGTTTATGGCTAGAAATATGACATTTCACATTACCGTCACACTATAGATTAACATGAGCTATCAAATTTTGCTTCCCTCTCCTGCTTATATTCTGTAGAAAACATAGTCATGGTTTACTAGGACACACACACACAAAAAAAAGAAGTGAAAAAATACGCATAAAGTTTATCACTTGAAAATGTTTTGTCACTGGAATCCTAATCTTAAAAACTATCCTGCCTTGTTCTGGAAAACATTACTGTCAGCAAAGCAGTAGTATGGAGACGCTGACCAACTAAGGTAAATTGAATGCTACAACCCTTCTGTTCCCATAACATTTCCTCATTCTTCCTCATTGCTTCAGATTCTTCCTGTTTTGCTTCAAACCCATTTGAGGTTATTGGGAAAAACTAAAAAGGATCATGTACATAGTTGAACACTTCAAGCCCTTTCTCTTTCATTCACTACCCCAACCAACCTGTCCTAGTTCCCAGGTGGGAAAAGCCTACCTTAGGAAACCAGAGAATGACTGATACTGACAAGTATCAGTGATCAACGACCACTTAATTGTCCACAGTTCTTTGTCAGGCAAGCAGCCCATCCACAGCCTTTTCTTCTTCACTGCTTAAGATTCATCACTTACTAGCCTTACTCATGGCACCAATATATGGAAAGAAGGAAAGGCCAACAAGTTCATATAATGCATGCAGTAGACATTCTGACCATGCTAGGGTCAAAAATTCTTTTCCAGCTACTCTTTCTCCAATCAGTCATGTAGGTCATTGTCATGAATGATTCTTGCCTAGATGCGGTTGAAAGTATGGTTAGCCTGAACAATCAGAAAATAAGATTGATAGGTCTTACCAGTCTTACTCCTCTTAGCTTAGTATCAGAAGAGACAAATGCTGAAAATGCACTGTTTCAGCTCATGTAATTCTGGGGCTATTTGTGGAGGGGGGTGGTGGTGAGAGCATGGAAGGACTAAAAAACAAGGCATCTCTGACACATAGCTTTCTATCTCTACTGACCAAGTCAGTTTCCTAAGTTAGAGGGCCAAATTGTACAAAATTGTTGCTCATTCCTTTTCCCAAAGCAATGTTCCAGGTTGGGACAAATACAATGTGTTCCCACATGCGCATCATAGTTGTCTGCCTCCCATTCCTTTGACAAAGTACGATAAAAAGAGAGAACTGGGAGAACCACCCTATTTATACAGAGAGATAATAGTTTATCTAATTTAATCTGTTCTGCTACAGGTTTAATTTTCCTATCTGAAGATCTGACAGGAAAGAGAAAGAACAGATTTGAAACACTTACGACATGACCTAAACCAGATGGCATCACTGAGTTTAGATATTTTACACAGACCTCCTGCAGTTATGCAGTACCAGTAAATACAGTTCTCTTTCCACATTTCACAGCTCTTTTCTATTCTACTGATCAAAGGGACAATGCAAGCCATTACAAGCATATTACAGTTGTCTAACAGAACATATACAAAATGGCAGCCTCTATTGTTGGGATTACATCCACCAGGTTCAGTTTATACATATAAGCATGATATCTTACTAGCTAAATCATCAAGCATGAAAAACAAAACAAAATAAAACACTATGAAGCTGTTCACAGTTGCCAGTCTAAGGGATAAATCTACACACTGCACAAAGAAAGCAAAGCTGACAAAATCAGTGTGGATTCTTTTCATCTGGATTTTATAAAAGTAAGTTGATTTAGCTTATTTGGAAATGTGGCTGGGAGAAGAAATGGGATGGAAGCAAGAGAGTTTAAAAAGAAAAGAAGTGGAAAATAATTAGGAATAATTAAACTTAATTCTAATTTTTAAAAAAGTTAGCTCCAGACTTATTCATCTTTATAGAAGACCCATGAAAATTAATAGGACCAAAGTTAGCCACAACTTAACTAACACTTATTAACTTAAACCTCTTTGATTTTACTCTACTTTCACTATAGCAAGCCTGAATCCAATCCCAAATGTCCCCAAATCAAAAAGCAAACAAGCTATACCCCCTTATAGAGTTCTCCTCTACTCAGCACATTGTCATTTTTAAAATTTTCCTTCCAAGCCCTAGCAGCTTTGCAAGGCCAGTCCACCCCCCCACCCCCCCACCCACCCACACATCTAAGATCAATCTTAATTCTACCTAGTCAGCATCTGACTGATGAGTGGCACTTTATCGTCCCTTTTCATCACATCTAAGTACAAGTTGCATATTGGTTCATGTTGGCTCTTAACATATCTGAATGTACTGGTGAGATTGCCAGTCAGAAGACCACTTCTATGGCTGAGCCTGGTGGTGCATGGATGAAAGAAGTACTTGCTCAGAGACTGGCCATTTCTGCACTGGACTGTTATAGCGCTGTTATTCCACTTTCAACATCCTACGCATTCCATAGGATGTTGAAAGTGGAATAACAGAGCTATAACCGTCCAATGTGGAAATGGCCTATGAACTTACCCATGATCTTATTCCTCAGTTCTGGTTCTAGCCTAGCATACTACATGGTTCACTGGGAGTGAGATATCTTTAAGGGAAATCATTTCCACAAATACTTACAAATGATAATTACAGGACAATACTAGAACTGACACTGCTGAGGAACAGATTAGTCTGATGTCTACTTCTCTCCACCTCCAGATGGGGACTGTAGCAGGAAGCAAATAGCTAAATCCTCCTAAACTTTCCCTTTCCATCATTGTCTTGACTATTACTTTGGAGTAAAAAGGAAGAGATGAATACTGGCTAGGTCACTAAAGTAATGTGTAATTTGGCCTTTTAGATAATTGTGCATTGCAGGGATGGAGAATGTGTAACCCTTCAGATGCTGTTGGACTGTAACTCTCATTGTCCTTCACCATTAGCTATACAGGTCAGGGCTGATGGGAGCTGTAACTCCACAACAGCTAGAAGGCTACATGTTCCTCACTCTTGATATACTGTGTACCTTGAACTATGAGACTTAATAAATAGAAATGATTTGGGAAATCACAGATGGAGAAACAACATGTTGTTGAAGTAGCCTCTGAGGTTTTCTCTGAGAAAATCCAGGACATATCTCTGCTTTAGTCTGAAGTCTTTGGAGATAAGCTAGGGGCATGAGCAATGTGATGAAAAATGAAAGATAAGTTACTCAGTTCTCCAGAACCAAAAAAGGATGAAGAAATATTAAAACTGGCTGCTAGGGAAGACAAGAATATTGTGGTAGCTGAGGACTGTCTTCAGATATTAACACATCTTTTTCTACATAGGGAAAGCACACAGTAATCTACAAAATTAAAACACACACAGTCTTCAAACTTGCACTTCACTTTTAAGAAGGTAAGGCCAACAGGCATATGTCTCCCCACATCCCACCAAACCACAGGCATGCGGTCATCACATCCAATGATACACAGAGAGATTTTAGAAGTGTTTTCTGTGAAGCAGAAGTACAATTTGGGAAGCTGCCTGAGTGACTGGGCTTGCTATGTAACATCCTCCAAGGAAATAATTAATCACTGAAAAAACTGCTGTGAGCTGTGGGGGTACAGTGTTGCACTAGGGCAGGGGAGAGATCGGTTCAGAATTCCCACACTGCATGTACTGTGACATACTGTACTGTACATTCGGACAGGACCACCTGCTTCTCCTATGTATTGAAAACACAAGAGAAACTCCACTTCATGGCTGTAAGTCTGTTTTTATAGAAAGAATAAAAATGGTAAATGGTCTACTGACTTTAGGAGGATGTCTCTTACGTTTTAAGGAGTTGGAACAGCGTTTCTTATAACTTTAAGTTTTCTCTGTCCTTTGAATGCTGCAGCATAAAGAAATCTGTGATTAATTAAACACTCATATCTAATTCCTTATTTTGATGGAACATTCCAGATTTGGGATCAGACAAGCAGTAACTATAACACCGCATTAACTTTTTGTGGTGGTGGGCTTGTGTGCTCCTGTGAGGCAAGAGGCTATGCTGCCACCACATGCTTCTGTGGGGCAAGAGGGGATATTGATGGCAGCAGTGCTGCTGGTAGGGTCTCCCATGTCAGACAGGCTTTTGCTAAATGGTCAGACTAAATGTGTAAAACAGCTACTGGGCAGAAGCAGCAGTAGTGAGAGGGGGTGTATGAGACTAGTGGGGGATCTCTCAAAAACAACGGCAGTGGCACCATAGCTGATGCTTGTCAATACTGTGTAGAAGGAGACATGTTAAATCATTTTTTAACGTCTTTTACTAGGAACATTCTATGATGAGACAAATCCAAAATGAAACAAGAGATAGTGCTAGAAGATGACACTTGCAGATTGGATGATGTTCAAACGAGCTATTGAGGAAAAGCAGAGGACAGTTACAAGTCATGCTATATCTAATGACACAACTGGACTCATGCTGAAAGGATGTTCAGCTGTTGACATGCTCAGAGGTAAAAGGAAAGCCCAAAGCTACACAACATGTATTTTTAGAACACGGACTGTGAGAAGCATGAATCACAGGAAGGTAGACATAGTAAAACAAGAAACAGAACATATAAACATTGCAACACTTGGGGTGAATGAGGTAAAGGGGACAGGAATGGGACATTTTCACTTAGATGACTATGCAGTGTTTTACACAGGAATTGAAAACCTTAGAAAAATGGGGTGGTATTAATAGTGAAGACAGATGTAGCAAAAGCAGTCAAGGGACATAATACAAAGTCTGACTGAATAATATCTATAAGACTTCAGCGAAGACTCATCAATATAACCATAATCCAAGTTTATGCTTTAACTGCTGAGGCAGAAGAGGAAGAAATTGAAAGATTCTATGCTGGAGTCCAGTAGGAAATTCACCACATACCAAACAGGCCATGTTTGTAATTATGAGCAATTGGGATGCCAAAGCAGGAAACAGAGCAGAACCAAACACTGTAGGAGAATTTGGCTTAGGATCAAGACATGAAGCACGAAGATGACTGATTGAATTTTTCTCGGCAAAATTTGTTCTTGGCAAAAATATTCTTCAGGCAACCAAAGAATTGACTGTATATATGGATGTCACTTGGTGGCCAATAAAGAAATCAGATAGACTCCATAACTGGAAGAAGAAGATGGAGAAGCTCCGTTCTCTCTGCAAAACCAAGACCAGGAGCAGAGCATGAACTGCTAATATCAAAAATTAGAGTAAAGCTAAAGAACAACAAATCAATCATTGTGCCAAAATCCAATCTGAAGAACTTTCTTACAGAATTTAAAGATATTGGGAAAAAACAGATTTGTACTATCAGGCCTAAACTGACTGGGAGCCAGAACTCTAGACTGAAGACAGGGACATTGGGAAGGAAGAAGAAAAAATGAGAGTGTCTACAGCCAAAAAGGAAGAAAAGCCTCATTGGATGTCCAGCAAAACTCTTCAAGCAGTTAAGGACATAATAAGAACCAAAAGCAAAAGGGGACAGAAATAGAGCCAGAACCTTGAATGGAACTGTTCAACAACATATCCAAAAGAACAAAGAAAACTAATGTAACAATAAATGCAGAGAAATAAAAGACACCAACAATAAAAAAAAGGTGGAACAAGAGACCTCTTTCATAAGATCTGAGAAATCAAATTTAAACTAAGAGTGAGGGTGCTCTAAGATCATCAGGAGAACACAACACATGATCAAGAAGAAATTTTTTAAAAATGGGGGAAAATACAATGAAAACCTATATAAAAGAGATGAAAGGATAACAGATTCATTCAAGGAAGAAGCACTTGAAGATAAAAGTACAATTTTAGAAATTAAAGTAAAAGCTGCACTCAGAACATTTGGGAGAAATAAATCACCAGAAACAGATACCATACCAGTATCTGATACCAATAGAGCTGTTTCAAGCAACAGAGAAAGAATCCACTAAAGTTCTTACTAAAATCTGTCAGCATATATGGAAACAAAAGAATGGCCCACAGATTAGAAACACTCCATATACCTTCCATGCCCCAAGAAAAGGGACAGCAGGGATTTCAATAACCACAGAATCATTGCATTAATCTCCAATGCAAACAAAGTGATGCTTAAAATTCTACAAGAAAAACTTTTACCATATATGACATTAGAAATGTTAGATGTCCAAGCTGGGTTCAGGATAGGAAGAGGCACTAAGGATCATATTGCAAATATATGTTGGATAATGGAGTACACCGAAGAATCTCAGCAGAAAATCAGCCTGTGCTTTATAGATTACGTCAAAGCCTTCGATTATGTAGATCATGAAAAATCATGGCTCAGTCTGAAAGAAATGGATATACCACAACATTTGATTGCCGTAATGTGTCACCTGTACTTAGGACAAGAGGCTGCCATTAGGACAGAATGGGGAGAAAACAGAATGGCTTCCAATTGACAAGGAGGTCAGGCAAGGCTGTGTTTTATCACCCCATTTGTTTCACCTGTATGATGAACACATCATATGCAAAACTGGATTAGACTCTGAGGAAGGAATTGTGAAAACTGGAGGGAAAAACATCAGTAATTTAAGATATGTAGATAACATCATACTATTAGCAGAAAATTGCAAAGATGTAGAATGACTACTGAAGTAAGTCAAGGAAGACAGTGCAAAGGGAAGCTTACAGTTGAACATTAAGAAAACAAAAACAATGACCACAGATGATCTACATAATTTTAAAACAGACAATTGAAATAGTTCTAGATTTTTCACCCTTTGGCTCACTTATTAATCAGAATGCAGACCACAGTTAAGAAATCAGAAGAAGACTCAGAGTTAGGGAAGGGCAGCTATGAAGAAACTAGGCAAGATCCTGAAGTGTAAAGATACATCTTTGAATACCAAAGTTGGGATTATCTGTGTCATTGTATTTCCAATTTGTATGTATGGTTGTGAAAGCAGGGCAGTGAAGAAAGCTGATAGAATGAAAATCTACCGCTTTGAACTGTGGGTCTGGAAAAGAGTTCTATGGGTACCACGGACTGCTTAAATAAATGAATGGTCCTGGAACAAATCAAGCCTGAAATCTCCCTGGAAGCCAAAATGAGTAAGTTGGAACTGTAATAATTTGGAGATATCATGGGAAGACATAACTCACTAAAAAAGACAATAATGCTTGGTAAAATAGAAGGCAGCAGGAAAAGAAGAAGACCACATTGCAGATGGGAAGACATAGGCCCTTTCTGCATCTTACCTTCATCCTGCAAAGTCCCAGCATCATCTTGGCAGTGCCTTTGCCAGGATGGGAGCATGTCCTGAATGCTCCCCTCTGCACCTGGCCAACTGCCGGCAGATGGTAGCGGTCAGGACACACTCCTTTCTTCTGCAGTGCAGCCAGCCTCTTCCTGTGCTGCAATGAGGAAGGAGGCGCTTAGATTGCACTTCCGCCCTTTCCTCACAGCCCTTGCTGACACGACTATTGCATGAAAGGGACCTAATACCAGATTTTTTCTGGTAATAGTATAATGTGTGGTCATGACGGCTGGGGATGCGACAAGAGAGGGACCATGACGACGTTGTAGCACGTGTTGTGGCCCAGCTTCAACATGTTCCCATGCCGAGATGGGGCCATAGTGGGGAAATGGCCATAGACATAGAAGCCACATCATGAATCTGCAAGACATGAGCAGGGCTGTTGATTACTGAGTGACTTGGAGGTCTCTAATTCTTATGGTCACCATAAGTCAAATTTGACATGACAGCAGTTAATAACAACACTAACAAATTTATTATTATGTTTCCTTGCCTATAAAATGAACAATATGGGAACTTTGCTACTAGGAACTGGTGCATGTTACTCTAAGCATCAATTCAAGCTGCACAGGGTATGCCATTCAAATCAAGAGCTTAAAGTCTAAGAAATCAAGAAAAATGTCATAGAATCATTGAGTTGGAAGGTATTGCAGAGGTCATTTAGTCCAATGCCCTACAAGTGAAAAACAAATAACAAAAGCATTCCCAGAAGATGACTGCCCAAACTCTACTTAAACACATTCAAACAAGATTAAGGAGAATAGGTACCACCAATCATGTAATTTACTAGGTATATATTAAGTAGCAAGTCTACTTGCACAGAGTACGCCATTCAAAACACCAAGGCCATTTCTGCATGGCATTGCAGTCCCGCTATGGGGATGAAATGGCAGCGGTCCACAGGTCATGCTTTTGCACGACATCATCGAGATACCACTGCCATCCCATCCCCATGCATCACGGTCATAGGATAGATTAAATTTATTAAGATTAAATCTATTAAGTGCCTGCAATCGCATAACATTCCCATATTTACCTGCCATGCAGAAGGGCAGGAAATGTGATCACAGGCTTCCTTCCCCACTGCAGCATGGGAAGAAGGCCAGCTGCAGTACAGAAGGAAGGGGTGTGTCCCTTGTGCTGTCTTCTGCAGGCAGCCGGTCAGGTGCGGAGGGGAGCATTACTGTTACACTCCCTTCCCGGCAAAGGCACTGCCGGGATTTCAACGGGATAACGTGGGAGAGCATCATCATGTAGAAATAGGGCAAGTCTAATCAAGAAGGAAAATATGCATACACACATCTTTCCAGGCAGTGCTCTTACCCTGAGATTATTCCTCCTTGCCCTAAGGTCTGACAGCCCTAAATACAATGGGACATAGGCCCTTTCCGCACGACTTCGCTGTCTCGTTTCTGCCACAGGATGGCAGCAGTCGGCAGGTCGCACTTCCGCATGACGTCGGCACCATCCCGCTGCCATCCTGTCGTGTAACATTGCGCTTGCGCGGTTTTCACAAAACAGAAAAAATCCATTTCAAGTCTGTGATCGCACAGCGCTCCCGTCACTTCTGGCCATGTGGAAGCTGTGGAAGCACATTGGCAACACTTCCTTCTGTAGCGCAGCAATGGAAAAAGCCCGGTTGCACTGTGGAAGAAAGACGTGGTGCCATTGTGTTCCCTTCCGCATGGACCGAGCGGGTGTAGAGGGGAGCGTTGCTGACACGCTCCCTTCTGGACCCGGGACTGCAGCGAGATGACACGGAAGAGTGTCGTCGTGTGAAAACGGCCACAGATTCCACCTACTCACACAAAATTCTATTCTAACGTAATGTTTGCAACAACCAATTCATTCAGTCCAAATTCTTGCCTCATAATAGTACTAATCACTGTACACATACTACTACAGTTAGTCCTCCATATTTACAGATTTGACTTTTTGACTATTTACAGATTTGATTATTTGTAAGTTTCTCCAAACGCTGCCCTCCACCTCAGGTGGATCTTTTTTGGGAAACCCTCCCCCTCAGTAGCTGGGATCAGACTGTACAGTCTTTTAAAAATCTGCTTCTAGTGTTCTTCCTCCTCCACCAGTTGTTGCCTGGCCAACTGAGGACGACTACAGACCCATTTCTCAGCACTAGAAACTCTCTCCTGAGGCCTTCCCACACCCAAAGAAGGAGATGGGTGAGAGAGAGGAAGTATAGGGCCACTATGCAGACCCACCCCCTTTTTGTCCCCTTTTCCTGAGCTGGTTTGGACCCTGGGTGCCCACTCTCCCCTCCATGCCTTGACTCCCTTCCCACAGTCACACACACACACAACTTTGATATCTGTGTTTTTTCCGCTTTTAGGAGGGTCCTGCGCTCCTAGCCCTAGCAAAGGTATATTCAGAAGTAAAACAATCTGTGGTCAAACACAGAGCAAGTCTGTGCAAGATTACTCAATAGTAAGTCACACTGAAAATTCAATTACTCTTTCTCTCTAGGATTATAGTCATCCTTTATATATTGTGCCTTCAAGTTGCTTGTTGACTTATGGTGATTGCATGAATTTCATAGTATTTTCTTAGGCAAGGGATAGTCAGAGATGGTTTTGCTAGCTCCTTCCTCTAAAATATAGCCTGCATTCATTAGTGATCTCTTATCCAAGTACTGACCAGAGCTAACCCTGCTTAACTTCCAAAATAAGACAGGATCTGGTAACTTTGGGGTATTTAGGGCAACACAATCATACTTTGCCATATGGTAAATCCACAGTTACTACAAGGTAGTGAAACAAGAGCAAGAATTTGAAAGCAACAAGCAATTCCAAGACATGTGATACAGAAAATTTGAATAGTTCCCCACCACCACTGCAATAATGGGGAAAATATAAAAATGAGCCAAATATGGATCAGAACATTTATTTCTGTTCATACATACAGGTGTGTTCATATATATGAATCTTTCTCTCTCTTTCTCTTTCTGCCCAACTTTTCTGCCCCTCCACTTTCTTGCTGTATATACTTTCCACTCTCTGTCCAAAGATCTCAGGGTAACTTATAATATAACCAATGTAAAATGATGTAAAACAGTTCAACATTTTAAAACTATAAAAAATAATGGGCAGTCTGAAAGCACATTACATTATATAACAAGTTAGAACAGTTAAAGCCATGTATATGTACAGAGTTAACAAAATCATAAGACCTGAAATCAAAACGAAACAAAAGTCAGTGCTAATTAAGCCTTTAAAGAGAGTGCATTTTACAACACATCGCAAAGTTTCCTTTCAACCACTAGTGGGACCACAAAGGAGGCCTCTTCAGGAGAGCTCAGCCTTTGGGTGGGAGCATGTAGTGGAGGCACTGCTTCAGGTCTTGAGGTCCAAAGCCACTTAGGGCTTTAAAGGTCATCACTAGCCCCTTGTATTGTGAATGCAAATGTGTTGGCAGTCACCACATTTACTTGTAAGACCAGTGTTATATTGTTTCTATACATTATTTTTTAAAACTGTTTTATTGCTCTTTGCTCATTCATTGGGACCTCCTTTGGATAATAGTACAATGTAAGTTATAATGCAAGGTGCAAACATCACTATGCTCTCCAGGTGTCCACTGACAACCACCCTTGTCTTTCTAATGTAGCATTTTTATGAGCCAAAGAAACCCCAAGAAACAGATTACAGTCAAAAGTCATTTCTACATCTGGAGGATGCCCCTCTTCCCTTGGGTCTGTCTTGTTCTTTTGTTTACCAGACTTTCGGAAAGCCACAAACGAACATCCTTCTGAACAGCACTTGGTCCAAGAACAAAGCAAATATTAACAAGAAACTCCAGTGACATGTACCACAACTGGTTTAATATGGATGTGGCATCTGTTCACAGAATAAAACTGGTTGAAGATGATGTTCCCTAACCCTTCCAACTGCTATCAGTTCAGAGGAATGCAAGCAGGGAGGTAAGACCAGCTATTATTTTCTACTGAGAATATGCTCACTAGCATGCCTGACTCTGAAATCACAAAAGGTGCCAAAATTCTCTGAGCCACACTTAATGAATTACATGTAGTGTTGTGATTCTGTTTCCTAACTTTTGTCTCAAGACATCAGTGGAAAGCTGGCATCTTGGACTGAGTGAGGGGAAAGACAAATGGCTATTTAACCCTTTCCCTATTATTGGCTTGCTCAAAATGATCTATCATTGCCTTTCTATTTGTGTGTCCGGTATATACGTATTTGTATATACGTATGTGTATGAAATATTATTTGTTAGCTTATTTTGTATGTATATCCTATTCTTTCCCCAAGACTAGGACTCAGAGTAGCTTACAAAAAAGAAAAAAAAATGTATATATCCATGTTCCAGGGGAAAATGAAAACAGTGTGGCAGAAAGACTATAAAGAAACACATAAACCCTTTGGGTTTAGATAATGTCAAAAAAAAAAGTGACAGCAAAGACATGTTAGGACCAAGTATTTTTCACACATTAACATATGCATAAATTTAATTCTTTTATTTCTTACCTTTTTCACTGACACTTTCACTTTCTATTTCCACGTCATCACAACTGGTATATTCAGGTGTTGATGCTCCTTCTTCCTCAGAGCTGCTGACTGACATTTGCCTTTTCTTTCCACCCCGCTTCGATCTATGATGCTTTGGAGGAGATGGTCGCACTGATTCTGACTGGTCAGAACTAAGGGAATCATTCCTTAGCATGGTCTCCATTTTCTCCCGCTTTGCTTTCCGATTGAGAATAGCAGAGCTAGGATCTAGGCGACTCTGTGTTTTAAAGGAATCATGGTTTTTGGATTCTATGTGCTCTGTAGGAACCACGCTATGCCTGGGAGTTGGTGAGCTATGGTTAGCTAATTGTTTAGAAACACAAATTCTTACGTCACCTGTTCTTTCTATCGAGTATGCCCTCTGAGTGTCCGGGTGAGATTTTGTGTCCTGAGTGGTTGGCAACTGTGAGTGCTTTCCTAGTTTATTCTCAGGCACCTCAGGCTCCTCGACCTCTGTATGGGGCAAGGCGACATCACTGTGTCTTCTTTCATGCCGCACTTTTGAAACTTTTGCATGCATACGCATTTGTTGCTCCTCAGGATGTGGCTTCACTGGATACCTCGCTAGATTTGGATCACTCCTGTATCGAGTGTGATACTCATCTTCTTTCCTTTGCTTTTCTTCATCTATTGCCTTGCCTTCCTCAAAATTGGGTGGAAAGTCTGAATAGTCCTGAGACCTCCCTTTCTCTAATCTTCTACCATCACGTCTTTCTTTACATTCCCTCTCATCTGTTTGTCCTTCACCCTGCTGAAGTGCAGATTTTGGCACACGTTTGCGCTCACCTTTTAGACCTCCTTTTCCATTCTGTTCAGAAGCTGCAGATGTCTTCTTCCTGATGTGGAGGCAGGGGAGAGAGAGAAAGAAATAAGAGGGAGTAAAAAATCATACAAACTGATTCATTAAGAAGTAGTGGGACCAAATTTGTGTAAACTGTTATTTCTATAAAAATGAAAGGGGGCAGCACAGGACAGGAAGCTGTGCTGTACTGGCAACAAGTACACTTACTGGCAGCAACTTAACAGAGTTTCATCCAAGAGCCCTTCCACAGCAGAAGATGCAAGAGAATGAATGTCAAACCTTCTGCATGAATCAAGGCTGACTACAGAAATTTACTCTGGGCCTTTGCAAAGCCATCCCACTCAACCTCAGCTCATACGTACATTCCTGCCCCGTGCCTTGGCTCTGTTCAAAGCCCACAGACACATAGGTTCTTATTGTGTTAGGCATGGCAAGCCTCTCAGCATCTAGGATCGCCAGGTGTCCCTTACTATTAGGAATGTCCCTTATTTGAGGGCCAAAAGCTTAGCCTCTACAGGGCTGGCAGGTATCCCTTATTGTAAGGGATGTCCCCTATTTGAGGATTGGAAAGCTTTTCCTTTTATACTGATATCAACAAGATGCCAAAATATATTGGGGTGCAGGCTCTTCATAAAGACAGAAACGTGTGCATCATGAATTTATAAATAAAGACAATAGGTTAATTTCACAAAGTACATGGTTAGGTTAATGGAAATCAAACCTTTCATTTGCTATCCAGGCAGAATGCAAACTTGTTAATAGCTGCTTCCTGACTGTCAAAACTGCATGTCATGAATTTTGAATGCCCTTATTGCTGTTTGAAAACCTGGCAACACTATCAGCATGACATCTGCCCCAGGACCTAGAAATCCTCTAGGCAGCCCTAAAGTGCAAAGCATGTGATTGACTATAGAGCTACACTTCTTCCCCATAAGCTACAGAGAATAGGAAACAAAGCCTTTAATTAAATTAGACTTTCCATCATTATAATTCTTATTCAAAAAGATAAGATGTTAAAATAGGGCAATAAAACTTTTCTTCAGTAATCTCTGAGGGGTTTGCTTTGTTTTGTTTTTATTTCAGCTTTCCTTTTTGAAACGGATTTTAAAAAGAACTCATAAGAAGCCAGGTTATTAAAGAGTTCCTCTAGGACCAGGAACCACAGTCTAAATATTTGTGTTAGCATGTCTGTCTGCTGTGCTCTCCGTATAAACAAATGAACCCTAATTCCTCTTTCAAGTGCATGTAGAAGACATTTTTAAAACGGCAGTCATTCTCATACCATAAAATACATGTACCAGTCTACATCTGTGAAACTATAAAGTGCGAATCAAATCTGAAGGCATTTGTAGAGAGAGGACTTCTTACACATCTGAAGATTAATCTTGTTGATCTCAGGAGGTGGAATATATGGCATCAGAAGGAGCCCAGAAGAACCTAGGCATCATTGCCATGCCTTCACCAGCCATCCTCTCATTCTACCTATTGACCTTCCCTCCTACAAGCAACCATCACAGAATCTGTGTCTTACACTGGCCAGGCTTCTTCCATTATCACTGTCAGCTCAGATGAGCCTGGCACTCCACAGTGAAGGACATGATCAAGAAGCAATTCAGATAGATGCAATGGGAAGAAGTGAGCAGGTACCAAGCTGATCTGCAAACTGTCTCTCTACAAAGCTGCTGAGCTGGATGGAAGAAAGCAGGCCAGTAAGGCAGAAAGTCTGCCTCAGGTCAGAATGGAAGAGGAACTTTTGCTTTTGTGTATCTCATTTGTTTTTGTTAAGTATCTTTGAGTCAACTATGACTTAGGCAGACCCTATTACAATGTTTTCTGGGCACGATTTCTTCAGAGGAGCTTTACCACTGTCTTCCTTTGAGGCTGAGGGAGTGTAATTTGCCCAAGACCACCCAGTGGACCTTCTCTCTCAGCCCTCTCAGATTAATCCCATCTTCTTGGATTAATAACAACACTCAGATTAAAAATCTGTGTGACCTATATAATAACCATAGAAGAACTGGACACATTTTTCACAGTATATTACATCCTTCCTTCATTTAGTTATTGACAGACTTGCTGTCCTCCTATAATTTGTCTCAACCCTTCTTTAAGCCTGAATTAGTGGCTATCACGTCTCCATATCTACCAATTAACTATGCCCTAAGTGAAGAAGCACTTTCAGATTACAATAGTGACTTACCTATTTGAATGCTTCCACATGAACCTATATCTCTACTAACAGAAAACTAATACTTCAAGCAGAAGACAAGATTGGAAATTGACTTTGACATCCTATATGCAAGGATATTTTTAGATGGGGAAAACAATTAGTGTAGTTCAAGTCTTGCTAACTTAATCCTGTTGTATAAGCAGGTATATATTCAAAGTAAAGGGGCAGTGGGAGTGTTACTGCCCACAAAAAAAATGTAGTCACTACTGGTTGATCAGAAACTGATGCTGGTGTTACAATGAAATTGTGCTTGATTGCAATGACTTCTAAGCAGAACAATTGATGTAAGAATATGATGTAAGAACATAGTCCCTTAATCCTACTGAGCCATTATTTGGCCTTCCAAAACCACCACATCTTCCTTTGCTACTAAATAACTTCAAGTTCTTGACTGGTTTACCATCTACCAGGCAGTGAGTAGGTTCTAGAGAAGCAACAGGAACATGTAAAGCACCACAAGAATAGGCATCCAAAGCTTTGTCTGCTATTGCTACTGATGCAAATATCCACTAATCCTGGGCAGAAGCGCACCGCTCAGTGCCTTCTTTAAACTTTGGGAGTGGAGCAGAAATATCACCTGAAGATTAAATTCACTGGCAGGAAAAAGCGACTTCCAAAAATTTTGGTTGGAGTGGTCTTTAAGAATAAGGTTGTCACCACCCCACCACATAATACCCTGACCTTCAAGCCAATTAATATTTAAATAGAACAAATTATTCCCATTTGAAATTTTGCAAATTCACTCATATGCCTCCAAATTTGGGAGTCTGAGTTCTCTATTTTAAAATGTCCAACAGACCAGGAAGGTGCCTTGGATAAACTAGTCACCCCATTTTAATCTTTAAAATATTTTAAACAGAAGTACTTTCAAAGCCCACAAGTGGCATGCACTTTCTTAAAATCAGCATTCCCTTTGGTTTAATAAGAAAAATGGAGATGCCTTCCCTACTGATGGCTGTATATTTGTGCATTATCAGAGCTGGATATTTTCACATTGTTTTCAGATTAGGGCAATTAACAATGCTACCCATCATTACCTTTTTTTTTTTTAAAAAAAAAATAACATTGACATGTCTTCATTTCCCCCAGATGTAAAGTGTAGCAGGGAACATTGTTACTTGTAACATATTCCTTCCAAGCTTGATGACTATACTTCCACTCCAACTTCTGACATCTTTTCTGTTCTTCCTTTCTCCTCTCCTACCACACATCTTGGCTAGAAAGTAATTACTATAATAAATTATTTCTTTCCGAATGGGAGCTCTGGGGGTAAACAACTTTAGCAGGAAGCCTTCTTGTTATTCCACTCCACTTCTACACATCCAGGGCTGCAGCTGTTGGCACTGTGCCTCTGTGCATTCTACTACGGTTTGAAGAAACCACACTTAGAGCTTTTACATTTGTAATGAAACCTTCCACTGTTTATTATTGTATCTCCAATTGTTCCCAGAATAGCATGAATAAGGCCTGTTGGCTTCAGTATTACCTCTCTCTTGGGGGCTCACTCCTAGACCTTGATGAAGTTTGCTTCTGTTCTAGGCCCATAGCTTCTTGTGATACCTCTGTGCCTTTTCTTCTGTCTGTTTGCACACTAGAGGAGATTTCCTGGGAAGTGGTGGCTGCTGTGCTTAAGGGTGTTTGAGATCTAGACCGTTCTTGAAGCCTTGCTTTCTTTTCTCTAGGTGACTCAGAACCGCCACCAGTGGCAGTGTCACTCAGTGCTCCATCCTGACAGGGTGGTTGCTGTGGACCACTTCCAAAAAACCATGCTCCAGATTTTGTTAGGATCTCTTGTTGCTTTCGACATAGGTTGCACACCCACATAACCTATAAAGAAATAGAACAGTCTTAAATATTTTACAGTTTCTAAAAAGCTTGGTTGTCAACAAACGTCCCTTTTGTGAAATTTGTATGGTGCTCATGCTCAAAACATGCTTGTGGTGTGTGCTATTCTTACTCAGGGGAGCCAAACATAACTGCAAGCAGGTGTTTCACCTTGGTTACACCAAACATCTGTGTTGGATCAGTACCCCTAAAAGTGTGCTGTAGTGATTAGACTACAACTGGAAGGCAGCAATTGCTCAGGCAGCAAAGTAAGAGACCCTTGCCTGGTTAACTCTCAGTTTAACCTGTCCATAAGGCTGCTCAGTGAGACAGGAACATTTGTGCAATGGTGGTATAGCATCAGCTTGGCCTGAAAAGGGCCCAAGGTTCAATCTCTGGTGACAATAAGGCACCATATGATAGAAAATGGTTCCACAAGAGACCACGGAGAGCTTCTGCCAGACGTTGGAGAACTAGCCCAAACATTACTGGGCTAGATGGGCAAACAGTCTGGCATGGTATAAGGATAGCATGAAAACATAATAAATTTAGAAACTATACAAGTAACTTTCAGTGGCATACACTCTGTATCTATCTGTGTCCCCCATAATAGTAGGTTTTTTTAAAAAATAATTGTTATTATTTTCTGAGGAGAGTAACAAAGCAGTGTTCATGTGTGTGATGATAGGTGAACAAGAATTATGGGCTACAGTATTCAGGCCAGAGTTTCTCTCCCATTCATTAATGCATATTGAAGAAGTAAGCACATAAAGTTGACTGCTTTGTTACCCCTCCGGTCAAACTCTGAATGTCACATATACCCCAAACCAACTATTATACTTCCATTACATATCCCAGTGTGATGGGCATCAGCCTTAAGAATTCTACATCTAAATAAGATCTTGAAATCAGTACCTTGAAAAATCATTATCATTATAGGGAAATAAAATGAAACCCCTGATTTATTATAGAAATATTTAAGAAGATCAAATATGCATATTACATAAATGTTTATATGCTCTCAGAAGCTCTGTGGGCAAGCAAGCATTCCTGGGTCATTACTACTAGGTTTTAAAAATATAAATTCTTTCTATAACAGTGGATAAAAGCAACATACATTAAAGCCAGATGCTGGCCCTAAGGATTATGAAGAGATCAAGGCAGCCATGCACTGCAACAAATAACACAGAAAGAGAGCAGAAAATAAGTAAAACAGCAATCCTATGCACATTTACTTGGAAGTAAGTCTAGTTGAAAGCAAAGGGCACTTGTTTCCAGTAAATGTAAATAGGAACAAGGTGTTAGCAATGTACGGTAAACAAAAAGGAAATAAAAAAAGTTTTTTAAAAAAGAATAAAAGCAATACACACGTTATAGATATATCTGCAGTAAAATGCTTAATAAAATTAGAAAGAAAAATAAACAATGAGATGCACATGTGCAAAGCAGAATGCGAAAAACTAAACTGAGAAACCAAGATATTGGCAGCTGTATAAGCAAAGTCCAATGAGTAATAAACAAAATTTTAGAAAGAAAATGAAAAAATCAGAGTGTTATTGATCGCCACTGCTAGCAGTCTACTGATGACATGCAAAAGAGAACTACTTATGTCCCACCAAATATTCCAAAATATGCAGGAGAAACTCAACATATTTAATTAACTATGGCAATAAATGATCATGCAACAGTCAACACAGTAAGCAGGGTACGTGCCTAAAAGAGTCCCCTTGGTTAAGGAATGAGGAATGGTAACAAATTACCATATTTGCTGGCGTATAAGGTGCACCAGCGTACAAGATGCACTTCATTTATATGTCAGCAAATAATATTTGCCAAAGTATAAAACACACTGACGTATAAGACTCACCCCATTTTCAAACAGTATTTCGGGGGGGGGGGAGTGAGTCTTATATGCAAGCAAATAGAGTATTTTCAGATATTACACAGAGAAATGTTTAAGGTTTTAATGCAATACTTAAAATAATACTTAAAGAAATAATCCCAAATTTGTCCAAAATTTATATAGAGGGCTCTACCAGACTTCACAGCTATTATAAAGCTATTGTGGGCTTAAAAAATGAATATGTTTATCCATTGACGGAAGAAGAGTTTTTTCTCCCCATTTTTTAAACAAGAGAATAAAGTATTTATTACAGGAAAGTTCATTAGTTTGGTTTCCAAAAAATCAGGGAATCTCATCAAGCACATAGACAAGCACCAGGGCAAACAAGCTTGATTACATTTACAAAATGATAAGATAAGCCACAGTAGAATTATAGGAGCTGCATCAACAACAGGAAGCAATGAAAAACATTCCTGCTTATTGTTATCTTTCTTTCTTCTGTCTGACTCTGAAATGTATTGGAGGAATGAAAAATTTCTGAAGTTTTGCTAAATGAACAAATGAAAATACAGTGCGGTGCTATCTAAATGGCCATATAAAATCAAACTGAAAACCAATGAGCAAACAATTACTAGAGGAATTCCATGTACAGATGTGTACAACATGTGTAAAAACACATAACTTTACCCAAGTAATAATATTAGAATTATTTTTATAAAATCTGATGACTCAGAAAAACGGTTAGAAAGGTCTTTGTTTAGCTCTTTGTTTTTAAAAAGTTGAGAGGTTTACCACTGACTTTTGTGATAGAGATGTAACTTCTAGGCAGACTTTTAAATAATGATGTCTAGTAGTAGTAGTAGTAGTAATAATAACAATAACAATAACAATAATAATAATAATATCCAAGTTCACTGCTAGGGAGCAATGTGCCCTGATGCATTTCCAATCAAAATGAATAAAACTCAATAAAACTCCAAGTGTTTTATAAGTGAAAATCCACGTCAGTATAAATTATTCACATGAAATCAGATGTAATCTTCATGCAGTGCATAGTTTCCAGTATAACTGATAGATGCTTCTGAATATCATTATCTATAATGAAACATATGTGAGAGAGCACATCCTTAAAAATTAAAAATTCTTGTGTTTATTTTTAAGCAGTTTCACAAGTCTTACTGCAGTTATTTCGCTACGGGCATAAGTTTACACCTTAACTAGAACAGCCATTGCATGTGTACATGTACATGTACACAAACACGTAAAAAAAAAATCTTTGCCTGAAAGTTGCCAGCTGTTTAGAGCTATAAACTAGAGAATTTACATGCACACACACAAACACACAGAGCCCACAAATTATACATGAAGGAAAGCTTCATTGTACTCACATGGAAGCTATACTACCATCTCTGTTTAAGATTCTCTTCAGAGCTTAGTTAACAGGTTAGCCTTCTGCTATATTCAGTCCAAAGAGGTGGGGGTGAGGGTAGGCACAGACAAAAGCCCTTCCCCAAAATGGTTGAGAAAAGCAGGGAAACCTTGAGGTGATATAACAGTTTCAGTGAGAAAGCTGCTTACTGACAAATATTTTGTGGGGAAGTATGTGGAGCAAGCAATCTAGCAGCATGCAGGAATTATATCCTGATTGAAAATACTGGGCCATGGTCCAAACTAATCTAAACTAAAGCAGGTCTGTGTAATAACTTATTTTAACAATCCACAGATGTTAGGCAACCAACGAACACACTGATGAAGGATTACAGTCCTTTAATATGACTTCTAGACCTCCATGCAATTCACCAGGAATTTGGGGAAAGATTCTGGGTTTGAAAGTATGACAATATGCAGAAATGTATATTTAATTAAAAGGCAGCATTAGATTGTTATAAATAAATTTTCGATTCAGTCTTTTCTTGAGTGTGTCTCCACGTAGCCTATCTGTATCAACCGCTTACACACTTGGATGTGTGAAGTGTTTACAGGCAAATTGCTGGTAATATTTATCAAGCTGTGTTCAACCGGACGAGTGTTCATTTTCACATTGTGTAAAACTCTCACTGTGCTTCCCCATGCCACACAGCTAAGCCTGATGTGCCAGCGCAATGCTTCCATTCTACAAGAAAGGAAAGAAATTAAGCATATGGAAACCCATTTTGCGTGGCTTAAAGATTCCTTGTCCAGATCCATGTGGAAGCTTTAAGGGAGTGGAAACATGCTTTAGAACCGTAAAAGGACTCCATGCGTGCCATCATACGAACAGTCCGGACTGTTTCATTCACACCCATATATAAACCTCACACTTACTGTCTCTGGCCCTTCCAACAGTGGTCCATAGCCAGCAGAGACATTATTCCTGTACTAACACAACATGAAAGCAAAACTTTAAAATACTTGCATTGATATTATAAACGATACCATGTGGCATTAATTTAGCATATACATTTCTGAAATCTTAAGCACTTCCTACATGAATGAGAAGGGGGAAAAAGAATTAACCCTAAACTATTTCCCATTTTTATTGGTCTACAGTAGGAATCTATAGCATCACTGAGAGCCTGCAAATTCCCAGATGTACTGGGCTACAAATTCCATCATCCCTGACTACTTACCATGTCACCATGATTGTCACCCCAGGCTCCTGGTAATTAGAGGGAAGAGCAAAGAGGGCTCTAACACCTAAGCCTAGCATGTTTGATTTGGCCTAAACTTTTGTGGACTCCAGACAGCCTCCTCAGATGCATTTGCCTTAAATGGAATGGAGTCTACAAAAGCTTTTGCTCCTGTTTTTGTTGCAAAGGGCCAATGTAACTGTCTCCTGCTTCCAGAAATCTTTGATCAAGAGCTGTATGTCATGATAGTGCCCATACAAGTTAACATGGGCACCTTTTCAGACAACGGTATCTCAGCTTAACAAGTCAAATTAGGAATAAGTCTTCTGCAGTGTGTGGAGGTGCTTTTGATTCCCAGTTCACATGAGTGAACAAACAGAAAGACTTTGATTAATCACATTGTCCTGTTCATTCCAAACTGGAAAAGTACAGCCACCATGGTCAAAACTGGTTTAATGGCTAGACCTATTCTAAATTGGTAAGCATAATTTCCCAGTTTGGCTACAATAAAAAAAAAAGTCAACTAAAGATAGCTCCTTTATTCAGAACTACCACAAAAGTGTGAGTGAATAGGCTGTATGTGTGGCCAAAGGGCCAGTGGATATATCACCTTTCTAGTCCTAGAGCCAGAGTACCTCTGACCCAGAATTCTACACTAAATTTAAAACAAGATACTGTGTAATACAACATAAGCTTTTCACTAAAGCACCACCAAACAAGGGCAAATCTGCTTCAATTCACATATTTTGAACTGTGCTCTGGATGTTGATTCCAATTAGCATTTAGAAACATGCATTGCTCTGATCCTTATTTATTGCTCTTAAACACTGCGTTACTTTGGCCATTTCCACATTACACTGTTATAGTGCTGTTATTCCACTTTCAACATCCTATGGAATCCTGGGGTTTGCAGTTTAGGGAGGGGCCTTTAGAATTCTCAGCCAGAGAGCTCTTTGGCCTCAGTAAACTACAAACCCCAGAATTCCACAAGATATTGAAAGTGGAATAATAGCACTATAACAGCACTAGTGCAGAAATGTATTGTTATTTCTTCATTAGGGTCAATGAAAACAATTGTTATTGATAAAATTAATGGCTGGAATGCTACATCATGGTCTACATTACATAACTTTTTGAATATTTACTGTAATTGCTGGTATATATGACACTTTCCCCCCCAACAAATACTGTTTGGAAGTGGGGTGCATCTTATATGCTGGTGTGTCTTATACACCATCAAATAGCATTTGCCAGTGTATAAATGGGGTGCATCTTATACACAGGTGCGTCTTATATGTCGGCAAATATGGTAACTACAAGCAGCGGCACTAAGAAACCCCGCTAGTGTAATAATTTATTACTGAATTGTGTGAATTGTGAAGATGCATAATGGGACACCAACGAGGGTGTGCCAGTGTACACTGAGTCCTAATGCATGTTGAGTCCTGTTGTGCATTGGTCTCAATATTTATCAGAATCCATTGTGTATCAGGACCTGTTGTACATCAGTCCCAAAATGCATTAGGTCCCATTGTGCACTGGTGATTTTGCTGGTTGTGCTACGTAGTACCCTAACAGCAGCCCTCTAGGGGATATAGATACTATAAAACTATCCAGATCTATTTCCTACATATGTAAATCCACTTACGAAGACCTAACTCCTATACATGATTCCAGCCAATATCATCAAAACAAAAATAAAATTTGGCTGAATCATATCCATCTTAAGTAGCTGACATTTTACGTACCTCTGCATTCATATATGATTTGGACAAGGCAAAATACTTTCATTTCACAGATTTTCTCACATTTGGCTCAGGCTAAAAATATTGAAAGCCGAGAGTTTTAAAAACAAAATAAAACACTAAAATCACGTTTTGAGCTTCTGTTGATGTGCTATGATTTGATGACAACATTCACTCAGGGAGAAGGAAGGTTCCTCCATTTTTTTCTTTTCCTTTTTTTTTTAAAAAAACATTTTTTATCTATTAATTAGATTAAACCGTTCCTCTACTAGCTTTGAAATACCGACCAGCACAATTCCTAACAGCAGGTAATCTAAATATAATCAGTGTTGTGCTAAGCCCTTCAGAATGCCTCACAGTAGGCCAGTGGGGCTAGCTTGCAATTACATGTACAGTAAAAGAAAAGAAAGAAAAAAAATCCCTTCCCCCTCCCCCTCAAATGCAGTTTCTATCCTATTAACGGTAAAGCCTGTTTTGGAACACTGTCAAGATATGGTCATTCTTGCTGAGAAAGCATAACTTCGGACTGGAATAAATGAAAGGAATATGGGAACAGGGCAGATGTCTAATAGTAGGGGGGAAAAAGGCTGAGAGTTTCTGTGACTGTGCTCTCTGGAGTCTTTTGGGAAGACTGCAAGCTTGGAAAACATTACTATTACAACAATGTGAACTTCCTCATTAGCTTAGAAGGGTTGAGTACTATAGGTCCACACAGGTCTATTGAGCTGCCTTCCCTCTGCCCAGCACAGCCAAACCTCTCCCCACTTGTCCCAATTTTGGTAGAGTTACCAGGTCTGAGTACCTAGCCCTGACTCTCTAGTATTTGTGGGTCACCTCCAGGCGAGAGATGAGGGTGCAGATTCTTCAGTTTCGGTGGGCTGAACTCTGGGCAATCGGAAAAGAACTGTGTTCAAATCTTCAGCTCACCTACGAAGGCTTAATTGATTTGTTGCTGCGATTTAGCAAGACTCTCCGGGAGGGTCTATGCATTTATTTATTTAGTCTCTTCCTTTCCTCCCAGTTGTGGTGATGCCAACACACACCGTCCACATATGCCTTCTGGCTAGAATCAAGCAGGTTAAACATTCCTTACCCCATCTCCCTAAGTAGCAATAATCCTCTATTTTCCTCTTGATCTGGGAAGAAATCCTTTGATTAAGATTTTTGTCTTCAATTCTAAACAGGAAAACATGTTTTATCTCTCAGTCTGTTGATGTGTGTGTTTGAATGGCAAGTTGTTAGCAGCTATGACTGGTACCTGATGCATAATGACATCATCAAGGGCTGTCTCTGGGTCTCAGGTTTTGGTCTGGATCATCTCAAGATCTAAGATGATCCTGAACTAGTAACTAGCTTCACTGAAATATTCACCATGAATTAAACTAGTTCCCACAACCAATACATCCTTGAGATACTGATGTGAATTGGCCGAGAGAAGTAGCAATTATCAGACTGAATCTACAACAATATAGCAGCAAAAATATTTCCATACTAGGACTCTGATTTTCTGGAATCAAGTCAAGACAGACTTGAAACCATGCTTTTACACACTTGATATTCCCCAATGCCCAACCCACAAGCAAGCCCATAAAGTATACTTTTTCAAAAGTAAGTCCCATTCAGTTTTACAAGGCGTAATTAGCACTACAGATTTTAATCCACAAAGGTCTTCCCATCTTGCTTCTCCAGGTCATCGGAATAAGGAAAAACAGCCACTAATTTCATTGTTTTCTAAACAGATTCCCTCCAGGCTTCCAACTTTTCTGAGATCAGCCTTTTAACTGTTTAATTTTTATAGAAAGAGTGGTCCTACTGTTTGCACATTCATTATTAACTTTATTTTATTGGTGCAATTGCACTTAAGCAAAGACAGAATGCTTTTTGAAAAAAGATATGCCCATGCATTGTGGAAACAGACCTCACAACTGCTTAGCAGAAACTAGTGCTTGACTACGAAGGCCATTAGTAACCTGTAGAACCCTGATTGTGTCACTAAGTTGAAGACTAAACCTTCCAATGGGTGCCTTAACAGAATTCTGCCAGTCCAAATGTGAAAGTCATATACTGCAATGAACAGGAAGTCAGCACAACATGAGAAGACACTGAACAGCAAGAGATCACAGTACAGTGGTCACCTAGGTTCTCCATTATAAATAAAGTGAACTAATGGTTTTAATTCCAGGGAAACTGGCTAGTGTCACCTGTCTCTTTATCATAAGACATTAACGTGGGAAGAAAATGATTCTAATTTCTATATGTTACCATTTATTTGTTGATAATAGTCCAACAGGACAATTTTGTGCATCTTAACTCAAAAGTGAGTCTCATTACACTCACTGATGCCTTTACTCTTGTTAAATCAATTTAGGATTGGAGTCCAAGTCTTATCATCTGCAACATCTACATTGCTCCCTCTTGAAAGATATAACTGAAACTAGTATTTATTAATGAAAAAAATATCCCACTTGTTGAAATAGCAAATCTGAAGAGGTGTTTCACAATTCTTTTAAAGCTCCAACTACAGTTATAATAAAGTAAGAAGAAACCAAAAGAAAGAAAGAAAGAAAAAGAAAGGAAGGAAGGAAGGAAGAAAGGAAGGAAGGAAGGAAGGGAAGAGAAGGGAAGGGAAAGGAAGGGAAGGGAAGGGAAGGGAAGGGGAGAAAAATCAATTAACTGTGGTTCCTCAATAAAAATTGACACAGAAAGGAATTACTTCAGTCACAGAGGGTTCAAAAAGCTTCTGAAAAAGCAAACATTAGGGGGTGAAGTTAATTTCTGCAGTAAGGGAGTTCTACGGTCTTGGTTTCATAGAAAAATAGAGCCTGTCCCAGGTAACTCTATGTCACATTCCATAGATGACCCAAAGCATGGCATCTGAAGAAGCTCCACATTAGAAAAGGATTGGTATACTTAATTAATTGTTAATAAGATTTTTAAAAATCTAACCCAATTGTATTAACTTTAGAAGAGGACACAAATGTATCTATTCAGTTCACATCATCGTCATCATCATCATCATCATCATCATCATCATCAATTTATTTACATACCACTATCATTGTACATGGTGCTTCACATGTAAAAGAACAAGACATTTCCATGTCCTCAGGCTTAAAAACTAATTAAGACATGACACAAAAGAAAAAGAGAACAGCAGTGTGGGAAGGGATTAAGTCCAGCAGATACTTCTCTCCTTCCATGACCAGAGTTATGGCACTTGCAATGGAAGGGAGAGCAATAATAATACTGTATTTGCTGGTGTATAAGACTCACTTTTCCCCCCGAAAAATACTGCTAGAAAATGGGGTGCGTCTTATACATCAGTGCGTCTTATACACCGGCAGATAGTATCTGCCGGTGTATAAATGGGGTGTGTCTTATACATGGGTGCTTCTTATACACTGGCAAATATGGTAGTGATGATGATGATCATGATGATAGTAATAATAGCAATAATAATAATGCCATTTAAATTTAAGTTCAATGGCTGTACTGAAAGCTTTACTAGAAGGAAGTTGAAAAGTACCATCCTGGTCCCTGATTTGCGTTTTGGATTGATGGAATGTATGCATAATTTTTTTAAAGGCCTGTTTCACATCCTAGACTCAGCATGGTGTAATGGTTTGACCACTGGACTACAACTGTCAAGACCAGGGTTCAACTCCCTGCTTGACCATGGAAACCCACTGTGTGACCTTGGGCATATCACACACTCTCAGCTGCAGAAAATAGTTTCACCTTAGGGTCACCATAACTCAGAAAGAACTTGCAGGCATACAACAGCAGCAGCAGCAACAACATTTCACATCCAGTTCACCAAAAAACTTTGTGTACTTTCTCTTTCCTTTCCTCGCTATATATAGTCTCATCTCCTCACTCCACCACACTTTTATTAGCTTACTGATTCCTATGTGAATCCCAGCAAATGTACCAGGGCTAAGAGCTCCAAAACTCAATTTTCTGGGGCAGATGAGGAGCTTTTATGCAGTGTCTACTGTAGAACGCAGAAAGACTGTCTGAATGCAAAGATGTCATTCTCTTCCAAACTGCCTCTACTGGTTGGTTTTCAACATTTTAATGTTAGAATTGATTATTTTTCTGTTATTCTGAAGTAAAATAAGTGGTTTTGCTTCATCAGTAAGTCCCTCATAAATTTCTGGGTTCATCCAGACTGATCAAAAACCTTAAAAGGTATCTGTACTCACTAGGCTTTTAAAAATATTCATACAATATATCTCCTGTTCCTTTCATTTCTTGTCAATATCTGGATTAGTTGTGACTTTTTTTTCCGTTTAGGAGTTTCCAATATAGGCAAAAGTAAATACCTATGTCTGTATCCATTGTTTCAGTTCTTTCTATACCACTGGGTGTTCTCACTAGAGACAAGTTGAGTGGAAATGTGAGCTCTGCCACTGTGATTTTCCTCTGACACTCCTTCTCTCATGATACTCAATTCACTAGGCTGAAGACTTCCTCTGTGTTCACATTTTGATCTTGCTTATAAAAAGTCTACCCATAACACCTTGTCCTCACTATTCATCTAGGAAAAGAACGCATTAGATATCTTATGATGAATAGTAATATCTGCTTTATATAGTTTTAGTACTAAACTCTGGTGTGCTTTTGCTTTGCATCAGTTCAATATTCATGATAGGTTAAGCCATCTCCTAACAACCAGATCAACAAGGCAGTTAATTGAGTGTATTTGAAGGTAAGCCAACCTCAGTTCTCTGAAATCAAAGGAAGTACAAATAGCTTATATCTATATATTTCAAACCCAGCAGTTTATGACTCTGGCTGTAAAGAACTGTCTGTTTTGTTTTTCTTTTTTTAAAAAAACCTCACCAACAGTAAAGTTAGATGCATATACATTTAAGATTTTTTTTTCTAAAAAAAAAAAGGCTTACAAATACAGTAATGAATAATATCATTCACATGCCAATTTATATGCTACTGAGCTTTACTTACAGTTTAAAGGCCATTGAGCTTAAAAGCTGTTTCCTGAAAATAAAATACTGCTTTCGTTTTGTTTTTGTTGTTTTTTACACACTAAGTCCTGAACTGTGTACAGTCCTTGAAAACTGTACAGTTTGCAAAGCTTTTCTTGCAGCGTGTAGAAAATTGCTAAAATGCTCATTGCCTCTTTCCGGAATGAAATTAGCAAAGAATTACAGTTCTAGCAATAATACTAAAGTGCTGACTGCTAACTTTTTATTCTATTCCGCAGCTGTGTGCGCCAGCCAATAACAGGCAAAGTAAACAGCAGCTGCCTCTAAAATCCTTTACTAGGCAAATGTGAACAGAAAAACAAAGAGAAAGAAGGAAAGCAGATAAGCCTGTCTCACCGGTAACCTCCAGCATGTTTTAAAAACATAGACTATACATTTGATGAACAAAAATGCAAACCATAAAAAAAGTGGAAACTGGGGTAAAAAAATCACCCCAGATGCCTTGAAGATGCCTTCAAGTGATCTCTAGAAGGTTCAAAATGTTTTTATTTACTTGTGGAAGGCTTACCTGACCTGGTTGTTTCATTTCACATGTGTGCATTGTTAGTTTTGAACAAAAAGATTTTTGAAACAGATTGTATTGCTTTTCCTTTTTGTGGTGGAAGCAAACCCTATTCTTTCCACATTAGTTCTGCCTCCGGTATCAAAATTTTTCTGTTAAAGAGATAACATCCAGTGACACATCTACTTCATATCTGTATTTGTCTCTTTCTTTCTTTCCCAACCTTTTTTTAGTACGGGGAAGATAGGGGTTGGAAAGACCCAGAGAATGTACTGAGGCCCTGATGGTCTGCAGAGAAACAGTAAATGGCACTTTGTCCACCCCTGCTAAAATAATACTCTCTACATCAAGGAGGACCAGCCCAAAGATAAATAGCAGACTGGGCAAAGAATGCTTTTGGCATCTTCCTCCATTTCCAGTTTTGTAGCCAAGCTGATCTTGCAATGTTTATTGTATCTATGGTGCTTACAGTACTTGGTAATGTTGCCTCAAAGTACCCCTGGTTTACTGGATTTTACGAATAAATGTTGTCAGAAAGCCTGTTCGCAAAGAAACACACTGTAAAGCTAATTGATGGAAGCTCGCTTTTTCAAGATGTTCATTCTTGTAGGTAGTATCCAAAGAACTGGTACATTTTTGAAGGAAAAAAAAAAAGGATAAAGACACTGCCACATGCCAGGTATGTACCCAAGTTGCTCACCCTTAACACCAGTCCTTGAAAGAATTATGCCCTACACTTTCAAAATATAGCAAAACTATAAAAGACATGCCTTACAGTTAACAAACAGGAAGTTCTAGAAGGCCAATATTCATTCCTGAATTTCAGTTCACCCCTGAATGACACCCCCTGTCAAAACAATAAACTAAATTTTCATAGGTTACTATTTTGATAGACCAGAAAAATGTTGCTAAATGTATAGCTATCCTTAAAATTCTACAGAGAAAAACAATTATTAATAGAAGTAACCATTTGTGTTCAAAACAATCTACCATTTGTAGGGTTCACTGTTACTTTGGTCTTAAAGTAGGAGGACTGAATCTGTGAGGAGTATGGAACTAGAATAATGTCTCCTCACTTCCTTGTCCTTTACAAAAGCTACACTTATCAGTTCAAAATTTAATCGTATTTGACTGACAACAAAATTTTATCTGCAGTAGAAGAAAGATGCCTTGTATATGACAATCACTTTCCTGGCTAATAGCAATTCACAACATGCCTTTGCCACCAAAAATTATATTGTTTTCTTCCCTTTGTCAAAACAAGCATAGAAATAATTCTGGCCTGAATTAGGCGTAATACATTTTTAGCAGATTGCAATATAATGTTGACACACAATTACTACAGTATCAAGTTGTGCTGTATTCTACTTTTTAAAATTGTTCACTTGTTATTGTCAAAGATACTACAGAAAAATGTTGCTTTCTTAGGTGCAACATTTCTGTCACCATTCTGCACTCTCACAGCAGAATCCTATGCTTGTTGACTCCAAGCTAAATCCCATTAAATACAAGCTTACTTTTAAGTAATTGGCACTCAAGACTACAATCTAAGTAAAATAGCCTACTAAGAAAAGGTCCTGGAGGGTCATCTGTTGCTTTTATTATTTTATTTCACAAGCCACATTGAAAAATTGAAATGGGGAAGTCTTTTCTCAACTACAAATGGACTGAAGTTTGTGAAGCTAGGAGCTGCTGCTGTATTCACCCAAACATCCAGCTGGCTATCAGTCAGCTGTGTGGCAGAGCAGGGTATGCATACACAGAGTCTAAAGCTATTTCCACACGGGCTTAAAGAAACGGTGCAGAGCATCCTCCAGGGAGGATGTCTGCACCTGGGAGCGGACTGGGTCGGACCTACTTAGTGTAGTTCCGTACCTCAGCCCACTCCGGAACGACCTGAAGTCGTCATCCAGCATGCTTTTGACGGACCGCTTGAAACAGGTCTTTCAAAAGCACGGAGCACGCCACTCCGTGCCCACGCTCCAGTGCAGATGTGCAGGCTCGCACCAGTGCGAGCCTGCGATCTGTCGGGGGCGGGCTTTAGGCTGGCAAGCTTCAGTGGTTGGTGGAGAGCCTCAACCAACCGGAAGCCGCCATTTTCATCCCCGCAGTGCGGAGCGGCGGCCACACACTGCTCCGGACCAGGCTGGACCCAAGCGTGGAGCCAAGAAGTCTGGTAAGTACCGGCACAGGGCAATTCCCTCGCCCTGTGCGGAAATGGCCTAAGAGAGAAAAAGAAGGAAGTTGGGCTCCGTGCCAAAAACAATATAAGGAGTGGAGGAAGAAAAGAAGTTCTTTCTTTTCTTTGTGTGTTAAGGATTTAAGGTGTTTCCTCTTGTCCTGAGTCATAGGGCATGTCCCATCCCCTCTGGCTCTCAGGTCAAAGGAAGGAACCTCAGGGTAAGTGCACTGTCTTAAACGGCAAAAGTGTTTCTTCACTTTGTAGTGTGCTGTTGATACATAGCAGCTGCTGCAGACTGTTCAGGGAATTCATCCAGCCATTTCCCCCACTCACCCCTCTCCTTCTTAAAAGTTCTCAA
The DNA here is from genome assembly GCA_030412105.1 of Cyclura pinguis. NCBI lineage: Eukaryota > Metazoa > Chordata > Lepidosauria > Squamata > Iguanidae > Cyclura > Cyclura pinguis. The sequence goes on from CM059599.1 coordinate 131,606,001, forward strand.
ACAACAGCTCCAGGTGGAAAGAATATTCCAAAATGTTCAGAAAAAAAAAAGGGTTGGAAAAGGTTGGGAAAAAATGGTTGAGTTTCAGGAAACTCTGATGAGAAGAACCATGAACTGACAAGCATATTTGCAGTCCAGTACTTATTCTGCCCAAAATTTGCACACGCTATTTTTGTGCAGAAAGTATTTTCTGCACAGAAATATAATTTTCTGCACAGAAAATGCTGTTTCTTATGCAAAAGTGCCACATGTGCTGAATACATCCCCAACTAGATTATTTTATGTGCAGAAGATGCCATTTCCAGCACACAATTAATCCTGAATTCTGAAATATAAATCCTGAATGGTGGAAAGTCTCCCAGAACTCTGTAATTTTCAAAGAAGAAAATTGGGAAGAAAATTGCTCATATTACTCATAGAATCCTCTGGGAACAAAATTAATGAAGAATTTCATCTCTAATCACAGCCAGCAGTAGGATTTGGTAGGAAGGAGTCTGTGCAGGAAAATACTAAGCTGCTTTGCTATTTCCTGCCTCAGAAGTCACTGAATATGGTATACAGGGTTGTTCACTTCTTTTATTTTTAACCTTCTCAGTTTTACTTCTCCTTTCGACATCCTACCTTAAATAGTTGAAACTGCAGTACAATTTCTATTATTGGTTTGATGCATACGAGAGGTACCATTTTTAGCCCTAAATACCCTAAAACAATACCCAACGTGGTATACTTGATATACTTGATTCCATTTAGTTTTCATTGTTGATTTGACTTGTCTTTCTGTATCTTCTTATTTCTCCTTCTCCCTGTCATGCATTTCTCAGCTAATTATCTTCTCCTCCACCTTCTCCTCTCTTACTCTCACATTCTCCTCCCAACATCTCTTAGAACATTTCCGCACGACACTCTTATAGCGCGATGATTCCATTTTCAACCTCCTATGGAATCCTGGGGTTTGCAGTTCCAGGAGGATTTTGTGGTTTTTATCTGAACGATATACTTTGAGCAATGGAGGCTGATCTTTACTGTATCATGTTTAATGATACCACCAGGGTCTGACCCTATGTGTTAGGTTTTCAACATGAAATCCAAGGGCCTGGGATACTCCTGACTTAGCAGACATTGTTTTTGTGGATGAGTATGTGTGAAAGTGAGAGATAAACTTTGAAGGAGGTATTACTCACATATGGGGTAGATGTTGGTTTTAGTTAGCATTGTGGGAGTTCTAGGGCAAGATGGGTAAAGTGTGCCTCCCAATAATGTTTTTTGGCTATGTGACCCTTTCATACTCTTCAGACTTCCTTTTTCCTGCCTCCCTCCCAAAGAGTGATTTGTCTCTCCTGAAAGTCTCTGGTAGATGCAATTCACTTTTTTAAACAGGTCAAGTACCATCCCCTACTTTCAAAAAAACAACAACTAATTTTTCAAAGCCAGAAGTGGACTTCTGGCCACTGGTGGGTTTGATTCATTTTGTCCCTCTTTTTTCCTGTTTTTTTTTTGGGGGGGGAGAACTCCACACAGTCCTCAGAAGGTCCTAAGAGTAGAAAAGTTGTTGTTGTTAACTTCTAGGATTATGTTCTAAAGCTAACTTCTCATATTGAAAAGCAACTTCTGAAGACAAGGTTGGTTTTTTTTTAAGAGTTTGGTGCTGGAACAATAGCAGACACTTTCTTCCCTCTTGCCTGATGCACAATTTTCTCCCTCTAGGGAAAGGATCTGGTGTCTTGCACTTAATCTGTTTTGAGGCAAAATCCCCTGCTGGTGCCCAGCTAACAAGATTATGGTTGAGATTCTGGCTAAATTTAACAGGAAGCAAATTCCATTGTTAACTAGACTTCAAGTTACGTCTGTTCAGGACTGGGCTACAATTCTAGTGACACTCATAACGGTAAGCCACATTTAAGGCAATAATAAATAACAGGCAAAGATCTACCATCCCTTTCAAAGGTTTTTGTTTCAGTTTTGCTAAAAGTCCTGTGAAGTTAACTCTTGTTTATGCTTCCTTTTCTGACTAAAAAAATAGCTGCCATTTTTAAAGCTTCTTTTATTTGACATCTTTTATCACTGGATGTTTGAAGACACCATATAAAAATATATGAGATCTTCCAAATACTTCAGCAACTAAAAGTAAACAGCACAGGATGGGATCTAGATACACAGTACATCTGAAGAGCCTAGGAGTCATAACAGAGGAAAAAGGACTGTCAACAAAAGGAAGACATATGGCAGGGAAGTTACTAAATTGGTACTGGTAGAGCAGACATATTGAGGCAGGGGGAGAGGGTTCTGTAGTGGTTTCAGCTTTGGACTAGGACTCCATAAGATGATGACTCAAATCCCACTTAGCCATGGAAATCCACTGGATGACCCTGAGCAAGTCACATTGACTCAGCCTAAGAAGAAACCAAAGTCAAACTCCTTTGAATAAACCTTGCCAAGAAAACTCTATGAGAGGGTCAACATAGATTGAAGTCAACCTGTAGGCACTAAACACTCCCCCTCTCTCTTTCTCTCTCTGTATAATATCTATCTATCTATCTATCTATCTATCTATCTATCTATCTATCTAATCTAGGAAAATAATGCAGCACTACTCTCAGTTTTTTAAAAATCCAGTGATTATGTCATAAACGGAGTTCCCAGGTAATCTTTCAACCAGGCACTGAATCAGTGAGACCAAAGGAACCCATCTATATGTATACTTGGCGAAGAAAAGTCTTATACATTTAATACACTGCAAGCTACAAAATTAATTAAAACATAACTGCAGGCATATGATAACAACTATAAAAAAATTGCAATACAGCATGTGGTCTATGTATGATTGTGAAAACTGGACAGCGAAGAAAGCTGACATAAAGAGAATCAATTCACCAGAGATGTGGTGCTGAAGAAGAGTTCTATGAATACCATAGACTGTCAAAAAGATCAATAAATGGTTCTGAGAGCCATTCAAGCCTTAACTCTCCCTAGAAACCGAAAAGGACTAAATTAATATTAATATTAAATCATATTAAATCATATTTGGCACATGACTTATTAGAAAAGACATTAATGCTTGGGGGGGGGGAATGAAGTAGGAAAAGAGTCAGGCCACATTCCAAACGGGTTGATTCAATAAGAGGAGCCACATCTCTGAGTTTGCAAGACCTAAGCAGGGCTACTAATAACTGTCTTAGAGGTTGATCATTCATATGCAATGTGCCATATGTCAAAGCCAACTTCATGGCAATTAACAACATGTAATCTTCCAGTAGCATGTGTACGCACATTTGTAAAACAATGTAATAAAATAAAAACCTCTCACTTTCTGTGCTGCTATATAACAGTAATACACAACTTTATTAGTGTCAAATGGCACTTAGATCCAGCCGTAGGTTCTGGGACATAGAAGGAAGTGATATACAGTTATTCTCCCTCCCCACAGCAGTGTTCGCAAACCACTCCCTATGCGATTGTAATAGGTCCCCGAAATCCTCTGGTAGTTTGGGCAGGGCAGAGCTGTGAAAGAGGTAGATAGTGTTTGAGATTATATTTTTAAGGAGTAAGGTGCTAGGATTTTTTTTTATAGTGGATTATCTTTTTTCTATTTACTGTACAAAATTCTTTAAAATAAAAATGGCCTTCCAGATGATCCCTCAACCCAATGTTTTAGAGGTAATGTTTTTGCTTAAAATATGTTATTTCTATGCTCGGGGGGGGGGGGAATACCCCTCGTTCCAAATAACTACAGCCTTGGTTAAGGTAAAGAGCCATCCCTCAGCAGAAAAACACAAGTGGGGTGGAACCTGCTACACATCAAACATAACTCTGCAATGTTTACAGTTGACTGAACGAGCAGTGCCAGTCCCTGTTTAATTGGCTTGGAAATGTTTACAGTGGACTTCATGGTATCCACTGTGAAAAAGTTCACATACACCAAAATACTGCTTTGATGTGAGTATATATGGTGGAATGGAAGGGCCAATTTTCACTCTTACACTGATACATGCAGGGTGCACCCCAAACCTATCAGTCCAGAACAATTGGAAATAAGAAATGGAATTTACTTCCCATTCTTTTTCTGATTGATTTTCAGCTTTTTTTCGCCCCCCTGCTGAAGTAGATTGGGGCAGGTTTTACTATCTTCTGCTCTGGAGGCATTCAGGAGTGCAGATTGACCAATTTGGGGTGATGGGGGGGGCTTCAGGGGCAAGCAGGAGGATTCTTCTTTTTTGCACCCCCCCTTACATTGGCACCCAGGGCATGTGCCCCGGTTGCTCTACCCTAGGTCTGCCTCTGGAGGCACAGGACCCCAGCAAAAGTGGAAAAATTACAAATATCAAAACGTGTGTGAATCTGTGGTGAGGGGGCCAAGGCATGGTGGGGAGAACAGGCACCCAGGGTCCAAAGCAGGTCAGAGAAAGGAGAGGGAAAGGGTGTGGGTTGGCATGGTGGCTCTATGCTTCATGTCTCTTGGACATCTGCTTCCTTGGGATAGGGAGAGGCATTGGGAGAGAGTTTGTGGTGCTGAGAAACTGGGCCACGTGGACTGAACAAAGCAACCAAGAGACAGGGTACCTCTGGGAAAGAAGCACTTCAGGTGGGGGGCAGAGGTTGGAGAAACTCACAAATAATCAAATCTGTGAAAGTCAAACCTGCAAATGTGGAACGTTGACTATACAGTATTTCAAACAACCTGAACCCAAGCCGTGTAGGGCTTGACATGTCAAAAAGAGCACTTTGAATTGAGCCCGGAAATGGAGTGACACCCAGTGGAGTTGCTCCTTGTATGCCCCCCGCTTTTTTGCTCTTTTCCCCATTTTTTGTTTTTATTACTTGCTTCAAGGTTTTGAGAGGGCAAGACTATAAACCTATACACATATGTACCTAATCATACTGTGTTTTGTTGATCTTATTCCAGAAGATTGGGAGAGATATGCTAGAACTGTCATTGCTCATGATACACATGCTCATTTGGTCTATTCTAGTATGGTCTCTGCTCAAACCACTTTTGCATGTTTTATTCCTGGAGAAACAGCAATGGGTTTCCAGAAGGACAGTCAGCACTTCTAAAATATACATGTGTGCATTTGGGGAAGGAACTGCAATTGCCCATTGGGAAGAACCCAAAAGAAGTAATAGACACAGACATACAGATATACACAAACACACAGCCCTAGGAATATTTCAACAGTTTCTTTAAACACAGTACGTACTGACACATGGTCTCTCTGATCTTTTGAAGAAGAAAGATGAGACCAGCCATCTTGGATCCCATTTGGGAGAAAAGTGAGATATAAATTAAATAAATGAATGAGCTTTCTCTCTCTTTTTATAGTGACGGTTCAGTTTACAGTCTCCTCAGTCATACTGGCACAGTCACATCAAGCTTGCCAGTCCTGGATCAGGGCGAGTGCAATGGTAGTCTGTTGATTATCAGCAAAAAGAGAACCAAACAAGTAAAAGCTGGCCAGAGGCTCCAAGGTTTAACTGCAGGAAGTTGAATTTCAGCAGATGTTACCTTCCATACCAATTCGCTCTATGGTATTTTATGTGTTATAGCAAACGTACAGAAGCATCTCCATGAGGTGACCATCATACGTATAATCTTCATGGAGTAAGACTAGCTGTTTTGCATGATGAGCCCCCTTGCAGATATTGTAGCCATGTCACATGGAAGTGTTTCTCTGTGAAGTCCACGTGTTTACTGTCATATGTGAGGCAACCACAAATTCTCAGGCATTACTAAGCATTTGTTTGTATCTCCTTTATCTGAGGACCAACACATCGCAGCACTTCATGTTCAGAATTCTATTTGCTACAAAACCAGCAATTGAAATTCTTTTTAATTCATTGGTTTGTTTGTTTTAATGGTAAAAAAAATTGGGAGGGTTGTGGATGCTGCATGGATTTGTTAGACAATAACAAACAGTACTGCAAAGGGACAAAGGGTCCCCCCTCCCCAACTTTCAACTTTATTGCTCCTACCTTCTGGGGTGTCCATGGTCTTTTCATAATTCTCTCCCACCTCTTGTTCCAGATGCAAAGGTCTGAGGCTAAGTTGATTAAGTCTGTGCTATTTGTGCTAGCAAGCTCGGACACAAGGACAACTCAGTAAATCTGGGATGGAAGATTTGAGGAAGGGGGAGAGAAAGTATCAGTGCTCTACAATAAATTTGAGTGGATATCTCAGAGTTAAGAAAAGAAAACTGGAGAGAAGCAATGTATTTTGGGGAAAAGAAAGGGATGTAGGGGTTTAGGTTAGTTAATTTTGTTGGGGAGGGCTAGGAAAGGGATAGAGCAATTGTGAGTTTAACATGGAAAACTTGGACGTTAAGAAAAACGGACATCAGGACAGGAAAATGCTGTGATGTGTTTGTGCCAGCATAGGAATATCAAAAATATTTTATGATGCATCAAAAAATACCTTTGACAACCAATTTGTAAACTACTGTTTGCAACAACTTAAGAGAAAGCATGGAACCTTGATCTTAAGTTACTACACTGGCAGGACAAGTATGGTACAAGGAAAGGACTTCTACTCAGGCAGGGAGAAAAGAAAAGAAAAAGAAGTGCAGAAGAATGGGATCTGGAAAAGTTAGATGGTGATGAGAATCTATGGATCAAAATAACTATTCTATAATGCTAAACTGAAGTCAGATTAGAATTTTGCTTTAAGCATTAGTCATTCATTCAGATTGCTAGCACTTACCTGTACATTCATAGGTACTAACATGGCTGGTAATACCAACAAAAACACAAAACTGTTACACGCGGTAGAACCATATAATGGGGAATTTTTAGATCTTATCCTGTTGCCTTCAGAAATACGAATGCATGTCCTTGGCTGGAGGCAAGATGTTAGTGATCATCCCATGTCACTAAAAATACCACCATCATTATTTTCAAATATGACTGTCAATATTTTGTTCAGGGGCTTCTCCATGTATAAACAAAGTGAGTTTTGATGACACCAAGAACAGATCAAGTCTAGGAGGTTAATTGTTGTCCATGCCTCGAGACGACCCTTTTCAGAGGCTGAGAAATCAACATTTACTAGAAAAAGCATAGAGAAAGTAAACATTCTCAGTATGCCTTTCAAAATGACCATCTTCCTAAGGTTCTAGCCTGGTCTGTTTCACACAGCAGAGATTGTAGAGAAAGATTAAATCAGGTAAGAAAGCTTGATGCATGGCAATGCTTAGGAACACATAGGAACAGTGTTCCTTAACAGAAGTTTATATCCATACTGATATAGAGAAATAATAGAAGAAAAAGAGGAACAGTGAGAAGACACAGTAGAAATAAGGTGGGTGTTTCCAGAAAGCTTGCAAAGATATTTCTTCTGTGAAGACTGCCAATCAGCCAGTCATCTTCAACAATGCAACTCCATGAAGCTGTACATTAGGGTCATCATTTATTTAAAACATTTCATTTTTGAGTTATTATACTTGCACTTGAAAGATGTGGCAAATTTCACAGGTTGTCCTTCCACAATAGACTAAATGGGTACGAGCTCTTTAAGAACTGAGTCAGAAGAAGCCACAGCTCACAACAGTTAAAGAGTAGAAATAAAGGGGAAGCATATGTAACAAAGATAGGAAGCTTATGAATCTTCCACAATTTGTGAGATAACCAAATGGCCCACCTATTTCTTACAGAGGTTACAAGGACATTACTCTATGTTGCCAAGAACTTTATTGAACTGGACAGGGAGAAAAATAGAAAGACTGGTCCCATTACAGAAACTTGAAAGGGCGTAAGAAATTCTTTATTTCTTCCAGGACAGACAGAGCATGGGGGAATGTGTGGTAGGTTAACAGGTTGTGTAAATGTTCAAGTGATGTTTCCTTTTTTTATTTCTTCATTTCTCTGTTAAAAATGCACTACTTTCATGCCTCCAAGCATCAGCCAGTCATCTCCATGCCTACTGCATTTATTGTTAATTCTTTGTTAAAAAAAAAACCTATTTTGTACTAACTTAAAAAAAAACAAGACAAATGTTTATCCCTACAACATATCTTTAATTTTAAAAGTAAAGGTAGCCTTCACCTTCTTCTGTATAACATAGTTTTCCTTATTTTTTGTGTTTTTCAATTAAATTACAACTTTTAGAGAAGAATGAAAATAGTTAGTATCATATCAGTACATATACAAATCTCAGATCCACCATAAGCTATTCACTTCCACACAAACACATTAGGTACACATAATTTAATTGACCATGTCACTCACTCACATATATCACACCCTTTCACAAGTATGATTCATACATTAATGTTAACAAATACCCAGAGCAACTGTAATGTCCCTTCACTTCTCTAGCCTCCTTTCTATCAAACAATAACACCTTTTTGGCCATAAAATAGGAATCAGGATATTCATGACACTAGGGTATGTGATCTAACAGCCAAAATGTCTAATTTGTCTGCTCATCTGGATTCCACAGCAACTCAGAGCATAGCTAAGGACATCACAAACCACATGGTCCTTCATTATCCTAAAAGTTTCTCATTACAGAGTGGCACTCTTGGGCAAATGATTTAACTGAAGCAACATTCAGAACTCTACAGATGCAAAGAGGAATGGTGAACATGTCACTCTCTGGATCTTCTTGGACTAGTCACATCATCAGTCATCACTCACTGTATAAGCTAGGGATAATAGTGTTGCAACCAAGCAAAATCTGTAAGGTTATAATTTCGTCACTGTTGGCATAAAGAGTTTCCAGAGCTCATCCAAATCTGGCTTTGACTCCGGTGGTTTAGAGGTACCCTAAAGTTTAGGACTATTTTACCATGATATGGAGGGTTTCTTTGTTTTGTGTCCTGGAATTTTGTCCATTCCAGGACGAACATGTCCAGAAAACTAATGTTTGTAAAGAATCTGACCACCGGTAATATAAACAGAAACCAAATACATCCAGGGCTGTCAGGATCCCCAGAATTCCCCAGATTACTTTGAGGGATATCATATTAACTTTAAAGTGTACAAGAGGAAAAAGGAAGGATAGCTGGCCCATGAATGTGGAGGAAGAAAACAGGTTTTCTAAGTTACCGAAAAATGACAAAAGCCTGCAAACCCTTTCTGAACAATAATAATAGTTAGGCAAGGAAACGAATGACCATATGAGTACAAATAAACAAAGATACATCTATCATTACTACCCTCAAGTTTCTAGAACAAATATCACCTGTATCCAGCCTCAGACTTTCTAGGACTGTGAGCAATGAAGGCAATGTGATGGAATGGATTATGTTAGACTTGGATTAGGCAGCCCAGGATTCAAATCGCCAGCTAGCCATGAAGAGCGTAGGGCAACCTTGGCCAAGCACTGTCTTTTCATAACTTACCTTACTGGTAGAATTCAAAGACATAGCTGTGTTGTCTGGATCGGTATACAAAGAGATCTGGTAGCACCTTTGAGATGAACACAGAGACAGAAGTTGGTAGCATAAGGTTTTGTAGACTCAAGTCTACTTCATCAGATGAAGCAGACTTGCATCTGATGAAACAGACTTTAAGTCTATGAAAGGTTATGTCACCAACTTCTTTCTCTCACTTCACCTTACCAGACTGACATAAAGATAACATGAAAAAATTCCAGCTGAATGGTTCAGATGAATTCTTGTTACTTTCAAAGGGTTCTATCTGTGCTTCTTAAGACAACTCCATCAACAGTACCCCACTCCAGCCCACCAGTTATATCATTGTCTCCTAGGAGGTCATACAATAAAATACACAAAGGAAGGAGAAGAAAGAAATGGGAAGGAGAGATACAAGTCAGACAGAGGAACTTTGAGTAAATGCAAAGACAGATATACAAAATATTTCAAGGGACAGAACAACTGCACTGGTAGATATCACCAGACAATAAAAAACTGACAGGTGAAAGGAGACCGAATATCTCCATGCGGGCTTAAAAAAAGACAAACACTGCATCCTCGTATGTGTGTATTCCAGTAAGTCCCAATGAGTTCAGTAGGTTATTCCTAGGCAAGTGGGTACTGGATTTCAGGGCTATGTCTTAACTGCTTCTGTCTGGTTCTCCTGAATGGTAACTTTGACACACTGTCACCACAATGAAGTAGGTCTTAAACTCTAAGATGTATTTCATTATGGCGATATATGAAAGCGTGAGCCAGGGCAGCAAACTAGAAACAACAACCCAAAATATAAATAAATGAAGTTGCGGGAGGGGGGGAGTGTTGCATCAGCACTTGTGTGGCATGTGTTTGGTGCCTTTTCAGTGGATTTTCTGGCTGTTTTCAGTTCAAATACATATAAATAAAAACAATGGTGACCTAACATTTATTGCAGATTGTTTCCTATTATTCAGCAATACAAAATGGGTAAAAGTGTGCAAGCCCATTTCATAAAACAGCCTATCTCTAGCTGTGATCAAGATTTTATAAGAAATAAACTTGCCTAACCATAATGAACTGTTACTGAGCAGAAGATGGGAAAGATCAATATATACTTCATAAATTCATTCAAGTCTTCTTCAGAACCAGGGGAAGAGCTTTTAATAGCACATTCTCTTGCTATCCTCAGAGTTGCCATACTTCGACAACAACAATAACAAAAGTTTAATAGCAGTAAATTGATTAAATTAGTATTACTACTAAATTGATACTAAATAATTCGGGCTCAGTGAGCGTTTTGAATAGTTCTTTCAGTACAGAAAGTAGCTTTCTCAGTTCAGTCATTGATGCTATCTGTGCTAACACTTGTGGTTGCTAGATGAGGAGGAGAAAGGAGCTTCCATTCATTTGTGCTCTGCCTAAACATCTGACACATATGGTCTTGTTTTTTTATGCTTTCTTAGCCCATGAACCCAGTCTTCTGGTGCCTTGCAGATATTTCAGACCAGATATTTTAGACCAGTATTACTTAAAGTGGTGATCTGCAGACTGGTGCCAGCCTGTGAGCTATTTGCTGCTGGTCCATGGTGAGTTTCTTTCCAGGAAAGAAAGAAACAGATGTGCTCAATGGGTGAAAAATATGGTGCTGGTCCCTGGCACATTGGGAAAACAACTTTTCAAGTCCCTCAGTGTGTAAAGCTGGACTTGTTAGAGTTTCTTCCTCATCTACCAATACATGAGATTACGAAAGTATATGCCACAATATCCTCCATGGTATCATACTATATTGTACCACCATAGTAGCCACTGTGGCACTACTCTTTTGTGGTGGTGGGATTGTGTGCTTACATGAGGTAAGAGGCTACACTTCTGGTAGCAGTGCTGCTGGTAGGGTCTCCTATGTCAGACAGGTTTTTCTGAGGAACCAGACTAAATGCGCCAAAGAGCTACTGCGGTAGTGGGGGGTAACATTGATGGAGGATCTCTCAGAGACAATGGCAGTGACATCATAGCAAACACTTGTTAGTATTGCACAGAAGGAAGCATGGTAAACCTTTTTTGAATCTCTTTTACCATAAAGACCACGGACTAAAGTAAACAATGAAACAATTCGAGATTCTCCATCGCTTGGTTCAGTCATTAATCAGAATGGACACTGCAGTTAAGAAATCAGAAGAAGAGTAGTACTTGGAAGATTAGCTATGAAGGAACTACACAAGATCCTCAAGTGTAAAGATATATAATTGAATACTAAAGTTAGAGTTGTCCATGCCATCGTATTTCCAATTTCTGTGTATGGTTGTGAAAGATGGACAGTGAAGAAAATTGATGGAAGGAAAATGAACTCCTTTGAAATGTGGTGCTGGGGAAGTGTCCTGTGGATTCTGTGGACTGCTAAAAAGACAAATAAATGGGTCCTAGACAGAAACCAGTAGGGTAGTTTCACTGGTGAAATACCTTCTGTTAGCAGAAACAGGAAAGAGCAATGCCTCCTTCTGACTGCAGTCCTCATACATTCCCAAAACCTGCTCTGGACGGCTGGAGAACACTATAGAGCTGGTTTGGAGTGACACTGCGGTGAGGGAAGTTCTCTTATGATATTGCTGAATGCTAGCATGGGATGATATGGTGGCTACTAATATTAATATTTAAATCAAAAGCTGGTGAGTCATAAAGTCCAGCCAAACCAGAGCTTGAAAAAGTTAGTTTTGAGAAGCTACAATTCTCAAAGTCCTGATTGGGAGATTCTGGAACTTGTAGTGTATATCTAATTTTTCCAAGATTTATTTGTTACCAACCATGTGCCAGATCTAGTCTAATCCTTGAAAGTGCTTGTACTTTTACAGTTACAGACAAGGGCCATTTCCTCGCTACACTGTTATAGTGCTATTATTCCACTTTCAACATCCTATGGAATCCTGGGGTTCGCAGTTTAGGGAGGGACCTTTAGGATTCTCATCCAGAGAGGTCTTTGGCCTCAGTAAACTACAAACCCCAGAATTCCACGGGATGCTGAAAATGGAATAATAGCACTATGACAGCGTAGTGCGGAAATGGCCAAGGAAAAATCATAACATAGGAAAATAGGAAAATACCTTATAGCATACCACACCATTTATCTATCTATTCTGACCTGGAAGTAGCTTCCCCAGATTTCAGAGACGTTATTTCCCTCCATCCCCACCTGGAGACACCATGAGCGGAATGTGGGTCTCTCTGCATGCCAATCACATGTTCTGTTACAAAACTTAATCATGTAAATGATAAGTGGACTGTATTTCTGGGTAGCAATGGATCACTGCTGGTCTGCTTTACGCTATATAAAACACAGGCCTTAATATCACAGATTTTTAAAGCAACCAGGGAAATATATACATTTTTAAAGGCATTTCTTAGATTTTCAGTATTTGTACAAACTGGAACTTAGAAAAAAGCTTAAATAAATGCAGAACTAAGATATAAATCAATAGAAAAACACTGCACAAAACAAATGCTTCTAAATACTATAAGTGTGTGTGTGTGTGTGTGTGTATAAAAATGTACTGGGCAAAGTATCTTTTATCTAGGACACAGCAGAGCTAAAAATACACAGTTTTAATCCTGGCTGAGGATTAAAGTTCTTGTAACAAAAAAGAGAGAGAGAAAGAACAGATTACATCAATTCCTAATAACAATTTTGTTCTCTGGAAAATATTCTATTTGTCCATTTTCCCTAATGTGTAAAATATAGTTTATCCTAATTTTTTTGGCTAGTGATAAAAACTCTGAATATTTACACAAATAAATCATATGCTGGAAAATACTGGGGATTAATGGACATGCATATAAAATATACACGGCCACTGACAGGAATGGGTCTTCAGAAGAAAATTACTGTGTTCCTGATTTTGCCACAACCCTGTCACTTGCAGAATGTATAGATATTTTGTTACTGATCAGACTAACAAGCATTCATAGCCCCTATTTGATTTACGAGAGTCAAACCTGCCACACAATCCAAAAAACAAACAAACAAAAACCTAGAAACTGGCCCCAAATGAATACCTAGTGCTAAAGGCTATATTTCAAGGGAAGGAACTAGCAAAACCACTTCCCCGTTAGTCGACAGGTGACTTGAAAGTGCATACCTACACATACACACACACACACACACAATTGGGGTGGCAACTGCAGCCGAGCTACAATCCACAGTTTGGGCTGGCCATGTGTTTGAGGCTTGCACTTTCATTTTTTAATGATAAGTTAGATAAGCTAGATTTAATGATAAATTAGATTTAAGGGAGCACTGTGTAACCTGAAGGAATGTAAATATGAGACATCTGCAGAAGTTCCAAAAATGCAGTAAAATGATTGAAAATGCAGCAAAATAGCTTGAAGATGATATTGGCCATTTGAGGGCATAATAATTGGTGGGGGTGGGGTGGCACAAGCAAAAGTTATTAGTGCGGAAGAATGCACATGCTAGGAGAAGCTACAGCAGTTTACGTTTGCCTGAGTCTATAGGGAAGGGCAGGATTCTGCCCCTCCATCTCCTCTCCCCCATGCTGAATTAACTGAGTGCAAACTGCTTCTACATTTTGAACTGAGTTTGCAGCAACAGAAGCAAGCAAAGGACAAAGGCAAAACGTGGGAGGAGGGGAGAGAAACTCGGACTTCACAAATTTGATTATTCGCAAGGGGGGTGTGTGTGCCCCTCCCTCATTCTCCTCCTCCCATTCCCTTGAGTTTTGCCAGGTGAAGACAATGAAGGCAAGCACCCGGAAAAAAGACAAGAAATGGGGAAGAAGGCACGCACGTGTCTTCCTTCTCCCCTCTAGAGTCCCCCTGCCTGCCATTACCCCTGGCCCCAGCACTGAGAATTCATGCTGAGGCAACAGGTAAGGGAATGGGGCAGAGGCTCCCGCAAGCCTTCCTTTTCCTCTCCGGAGCGCCTCACCCAGTCTCTTGCTTCTGGCTCTGGTGCTGAGAACTCATGCTGAAGCAAGCAAAAGGCAAGGGAACGGAGGGAAGGCTTCTGCTAGCCTTCCTTCTCTCTTACAGAGTTCCTTCCTCCCACTCCCTTGACTCTGGTCCCAGTGCACAAAGGGCAAGGAACTGGGAGGGGGATTGCGGATGTGTGTGTATCTATTCACAGTTTTTCCACTTTCTTGACACTTCTGAGCCCTGAACCATTGCTAGGGTGGAGAGGTCACTATAGAACTATTATTGGAAGCTAAATATGCTAAGAAACAAGTGGGATATTGATTGAGCCCAAATACCTCCTTTTAGAAAGTTACACAGGAGTTCTTGTTTCCAGAGCACATAGCTTGATCAGTGACTAATATTTGTTGATGATGTCGAGAACAAGTCACTGAACACGTGGATGATTTTGATTAGATGATTATCAGTGAGCATCTGGATTTGCACTTTCCCCTCTCAGGCACTTTCACCTGAATCACAGCCCCCATATTAGCTTCTGAGGAGACTCTATAATAAACTACTTGCCCTAAAACATATTAATTGAAAGTCGTAATTAAGATAGCTCAAAACAGAAGGTTTCTCTGTGTGTGTGTACATACATAATCATGTACTGAATGGAATCAAATAAAACATTTTGCTGAAAATGAGTGGTTTGGCAAGATAATGTCTCAAGCAAAACATATGCAGTACTAATATAGACAAGGCAAGTAGCATTGCTATATGTGAAAAGGGAAGACTGGTGGTACAATGAAAGAGTAGGCCTATAGGCAAGCTTTGATTATTGGATAAAACAAACCCAGGCACCCACCCACACGGAATATACATAGTATTTTAAATTGATGTTTACAACCAGTTTTGTAAACATTAGGGTATGTAGGTCGGGATACGAATAATCCCTCAGGTGAGTCCATATGTTCCCATGCATGTACAAGAATTTCCACTCCCCCACAATCCACCATCAAAAAAGGTGCTACATTAACTGCAGCTCCTGAAGCTTTCCTAAGTTTTGGAAGTGGATTGTGGTTGCTTGGGGAAAGGGCCCTGAAGCCCTCCTGATCAGGCAGAACTCCTCTTCAGCTGAAACTCCTTATTCTGCCTGGTTCTAGGTGAGCCTGGTTCTAAGTGAGTGGTTATGGCTGGCCTTTAACAACACTAAAGAAACGTTTGCTAAACTGGCAGCCTAATCTACATACTGCCAAGTTCAACTGCGTTTCTAATCAGTATACATAGAATTTCAGCCTAAATTCCACAAACAAACAAACAAACACACACACACAAATAGATAGATAGATAGATAGATAGATAGATAGATAGATAGATAGACAGACAGACAGACAGACAGACAGAGAATCCTTTTGGTCTCAGATACAGCTACCTTTGATCCACAAATAACAAACCCTAAGTCCAAAGTGATGCTTGATCATATCACCAAACTTCCTTCCCTTCCTTTCCCTTCCCCTCTCTGTCTTTCCTGCAGCCTCCCTGAGCTATCTGTATACAGGCCTGAAGATTTTCCAGATCTCTGGAACTGTTTTTAGGAATCAAAGGAAGCTACCGTGGGAAGCAGAAACTAACCTTTTTACTCTGGATTCTGTTGTTGTGTGAGAAGATAGCTGGTATCAGATAAAGCCCTACCCATTACTAAGATGCAGTGTTACTAGGAATGTGGTGCACAAGTAAGCACCAGTTTCTAAGTCTGGCCAGTACGTATGGCTAAGAAACATGGAATAGGTACTAAAAAGCACATATAGTAAATTAGCAGAAAAAGAAAAGTAGGCTTCTTATCAGTCAAGTTTATCAATCCAGTCCATAGAAAGAGTGGATTAGCAACTCTAGAAATTTCTGCTGTTGATCGGCCCCTATAAGGACCAATCAGTTCATGTATAGGGTCAAATGTATTGGGCTCTTTAAAAAATAAAGTTACATGATCAGTGCCTAGATACTTTGATAGCTAGGCACAAAGTTTGATAGTTTGACACAAAGGCAAAGAATTTTTTTTCTAGTATTATCTGCTGTGCACTAGAAACTCTGAAGGGGTTTTTTTTTTATGCTTGCCAAGGGTGAGTGAAAATATCAGAGTTTTTAAAGATGCCTACAAGATAGTTTATTCACCATTATCAACTTTCCCTGACAATAAGTGGTCAAAAATGCTCATTGGAGGATTTTAGAGTACACTCTAAGTGTCAATAAGGTATCTATGTTAACATATTAAATATTTTTCCCCAAATATAAAAAGGAAATTTATATGCTATATTCTTTACAGAACGAGAAGATCATTTCAAAAGAATATACAAGCCAAAATCTGATTTTAGACTCAAGTTGAGCAGACTCACTGAATTAACAGAGCTTACATAAGCATTGACTTAACAAAAATCCCTCTGATTCACCTATAGTTGGGACTTGCAATTGGATTTATGCCAATACCTCCCTTTAAAAAATAAATATGTAAATAAATAGCTTTATAATATTGCTTGTATTTGTCAGAAAATCCATCATGAAAAAAATAATAACCCAATGATTTTAATACCCAGTATGTTTGATTCCACAATATAAAATTAAGTCATATAGATGAGAAGTTAATCAGAATTGGGGGCGGGGGGGATATAGGAAAAACAAAACAAAAGAAAATGTCACTATGACCTGGTCTTAGCTGTCAATGTATGAATTTTTCACATTAGTTTCCCAAGAAATGTAAAAGAGATAATAATAAGTAAAAGTTATTCCTGCAAAAGTATATCCTGCATGGTTTTATTTGATTGTACTGCCATTAAAACTTTAACAAAAAATCCCAAAGAAATACAAACTGATACACTTTTGATTCAGTACAGTAGGCCCTTGGTATCCACTAAAGTTTGGTTCCAGGAGATCCCCCCGCCAGGTATACCGAAATTCATGGATGTTCATGTCTCAGTATGTACAATGATGTAATCAAATGGTGCCCCTTATATAAAAGGGCAAAATCAAAGTTTGCTTTTTGGACATTTATTTATTTATTTATTTATTTATTTATTTATTTTGGTGGGTGGAATATTTTTAAGCCATCGTTAGTTGAATCTGTGGGTACAGAATCCATGGATATCGAGGGCCAGCTGTATCTAGATTTTACCAGCTCCATCAACCCTGTCAGTCTAACTTTTTTGCTCTTTAACACCATATAACTAATAATTTCAGTTGAATATTTCACATTAATCAGTTGCATGTATGTTTAGTAACACTGTAATAATATAAAGAAACATGGATTCTAACCACTTTGTCCTCCTTTGGGAAAGCATCCAGGAAAGCAGAGAAAGGAGAAAAATATAAAGGAAAGAGAAAAAAGAAAGAGGAGGAAAACATTAATAAGCACATACAAATAAGGTAACTTTAATGTTTCTGCAAACATAAGATTCACTCAAAATAAATAACATTTTTTAAAATAAAAATATTTGCAGCTACACATGCACAGAAAATCCATATATTTCACAAGTACCTGAAATATTTTTTTAGCAGGAAATAAAGAAATCATTGTGAAATCAGGATTTAGCACTCCAGTTTTTCCAGCTTTGACAGCATAGCTGGGATGCAAAGGGCCTCAGAATATGAAAAAGTATGTTACCGGGCCTTTGTTTGGCAGCCCTCCCTACTAAATCCATTGGTGCCTTATGAAAATCCGTTCCTGAAAGTCAGGAGGCAAGAGCAAGACTGAAGCAGGATTTGACAAGGAAAGCAGGCATGCAACTAAGAAAGTCTGTGACCCATCCATTGGCTTTTCATACATGCATATACAGATGGAGTTTTCCATTTTCTGCAAACATGATGTCATCACAGGGCAAGGTAGAACCAAGCTAGATTCAGTCCCTTGTCCGGCATAGATACAGCCAGCAGCATTACTGTTACAGTAATTCACCTCTCCCCATCTACAGGTATGCTGCAGCATCTTTGAATTACCACTCAACCTGTAACTCCATCAAGAGAGGTGGTGGTTACTCTGTGCTAATGTCAAGGGAAAGCTAAGGGTTTCCATAGCTGAGTGACTGAGCCAAATTCTTCTTTCTACTCCAGAGATCTGAAGATCAATATGATCAAAAGGTAAACATTTTTAAGAAGATATGAAAAAGGGCCATTCCGGTAACACTTTTGTTGGTGCTGCCATGTGAAATTTTTCATTTTTTAGAACATTGTGTGGAAAATGTTTCAGACATGGTATTAAAAAGGCAATCACTAGGAGAATACATTAGCCTGAGTCATCTGCCATTGTTTTACACAAGCCAGCAGCTGGGAGTAATTGGTTAAAGTCAAGCCCTAAAATCACATTGAATGAGTTTACAAGATTTTTTTTTAAACCAGACTTTTCAGCTCCAGATATCCCAGCAGCCATTCCGCCATCACAGCAGCTATGGGGAAACCCTTTCATTTTGTGTCAGGAGGAACAAGTGACTTATGTTTTTTAACCTTGGAGTCTTGCTCTCCTCTGACAGCGAGCATGATGACACTCTGATGCCGTAGCTGGGAAGCTATGACCCTTAAAAACTTGACATGGAAGAATTTATCCTCATAGGTTGATGAGAGCAGTGGCTCTCAACCTGTCGTCCACTGAACTCCCCAAATCTCTTACCACTGACTGAGCTGCCTGGAGCTTCAGTGAGCTGAGGTCTAAAAGAATTGGAAGACCAAAGCCATTGATTTAGAAAATGACATTAAGTGGATACAGATAACCTTAGTATGTGGTGGCTCAATAGAGCAAATTTTCCTAGTAGTGACTATTGGTTTCTTTGTTTGTTTGTTTTTTTGTTTTTTCAATTTACAGCCACAGTTTGTGAGTGATATGTACATTAAAAATAGAAAAGATGTCAGTAAAACAATGGCAACAAAACAAGTTCTTATAAAAGCATGATTAAATCACCAGCAGCACACAATAAAACCAAAAAATAAAACAGTTTTGTCCCGTCTTCTCAGTCCCTTATTTCCCAGTCTGTTTACAAAGATAAGGCAAACCCACCTCCTTACCAGGCCAAGTCCTATAGATAGCAACCTTATTTGAGACGTTAGATATGTGCTGGAGCGTGGTCCTTGCAAACATCATCCAGATGGGTTAATATTCCACTATGCTGACTACATAAGTGATACAGAACAAGAAGAATTCTGGCAATTCTGAAGTGATTCTAGAAAGACTTTCTTTGCCCCGTTTCCATCGGATCTTCATGGGATCAGAATGAGTCAAATGCCATTTTCATTCATAACGTAATGGACATAAAGTTGTTACAGCAGAAGCAGGGGAACCTTTGGCCCTTCAAACATTTTAGTCAATTGCATTCTATTTATTTATTTCATTAAAATATTTATATCCTACCCTGTAGCACAGGTTATCAGGGTGGCATACAAATAAAATCAGTCTAAGCAGCTTAAACAAGTTACCGTTTAAAATAATAAAAATAATTTCAATAGACTAAAAGCATATTAACCAACTTAACAGGTGAACATTGTACATGTAAACTTTGGAACAGATCAGTTAGGTCATAATGGTCCTTTAAAAAGCCATGATTTTGCTTGACGTGGGATTAAAGCTTTGACAACCCCTTACCATGGCCACTTAGAAGACCAAAGGTTCCTGACTCCTATGCTAGACATTTCCTTTAACACAAGAAATATGTTAATGGGATCCAGATAGCTATATGACAAAGGATTATTAGCATAAAGAGACATACACTCTCCATCTGAATACTTGCTATGGCCACAAAATTCAATGGGACGTCAGATACTGTGACCCAATATTTATTGGATCGAACTGATTATGTGGACATACATCAATAGGTATTACATCACAAGGAAAGATTTCAGTCGACACTCAGTGTAAAATATTTCTCTCTTTTTATGCTGAGAAAAAATATTTTAAAAATATCAGGAAAAAATGTTGTTGCTATTTGTTATAGCTAGTTCTACTGGCACCACCTGCAGGGAATAAAATTTCATGCAATGAAAAATCCATATTTATAATTTCTTTCAGTGAATACTAGGCTCTTTCTCTAAACTCTTTACCTACAGCTAGCTGAGAAGCACCAGTATTGGATAGGAACATTTCTCTCTCTTCCTATATCCCCCAGAAACAAGGTGAGAATAAGCTGGGCAAATCATCAGCAACTGGAAACAGATAGCATAGGTGGCTTCAGCCTGAATCGACTTGCTGGTCCCAGTCCAAACTAGAGTAGACCCACTGTGAAGTTAACAATCATGTGTGTTCCACCGATACAATGGGTCTGTTCTCATTGGACTGAAAATTGTATATAGGCCTTAATATGTAAAAGTAGAGCTCTCTCCCTATGCACAAAAAAGATTAGCCATCCATACCACTTCCAGATGGAATTCCAGAGGTGCTGAGGTTACTTTTCCTCCAAAAAGAAAAAGTCAAATCTGGGGCCAGTGAATAAAGACAATATGGTTCCTTGGTACCTGACCATAGCTGGAGCACATTTGGTTAGTTCCTCCGTATATTCTGCACCGTGCAAGACATGGTGTAGCTTAATGAAACTATTTAGGTGGATTTTTTTTAACAACCGTGATTAATTTGCTGTTGCAGAAAGGGTACAATAAACCTTCAGGTTGCTCTAAATTGAGAAAAAAATTGCTTGAATCTTAACACAGAATTCCTGGACCAAAAAAACCCCCAGTGTGGAATAAATGTATTTAAGTCCCTCCGTTTATGTTTTGTTTATAAGAGATTGATTTCACAGGCACAAGTGTGCATACACACACACACATACAAAAGATGGAATGGGAATTCTAAGAATAATATACCTTCCAGCATTTCACAGATGGAAACATGGACAAATGTGGCAAAGCTGTGTGAGAGTGTGGGCAAGATGGCAAAACTTATTAATGAGGAAGAACACAGTAGCTAAGAGAGGTTGCAGCAGTTTGCTTTTGCCTGAGCTTACTGGGAAGGGCAAGATTCTTCCTCCTTCCACTCCCTCCCTCCCTCACCCCTCCCACAGAGTTAACAGAGTGCAAACTACTTTTGCAATTTGAACTCAATTTACACCAATGGAAGTAAGCTGAGGACAAAGGGGGAAAGTGGGAGGAAGAGAGAGAAACTGGGACATCAATAAAAAGCTGAAAAACTGTGACAACAGAGGAATAAATAATTGTGACTGTCCCTGCCAAATAGGGATAGTTGATGGCTATGTAATAAACATAAAGATCGTATAATATGATAAAATGAATGTGGCTGAGGGGAGGGGCATCTGTTGAGACAGAAAAGCACAATAGCAAACATCTGCATAGATAGTGTATGGTAGCCATGAAATGAATAATGTTTTGTTTGCATGCGGGGGGAAAAAACTTACATTGTTTGATCGCAGGGAAACCCGACCTCCACATCTGGCACAAAACTTTGTCCGGCAGTAGGAGCATAAATGGCCACAACCATCAGCAAACTTAGTTTTGTGACAGATTCCACACGTTGGGGCATCATCCTTGTGTTCTCCTTGCGAACGGCGGGATTCCTCACCTATTTTTCGCACTTGCTCTTTGTAACTTTCAAATTGTTGGTGCAATCTTCTGTAAGGAAAGTAAAACTTTTTATAGCACGAGCACCAGGAGAAACCCACTCATTAAATGAATAGCCTTAATTCATACTTTGTGTATCTTTAGAATAGCCCAGATATAATCCAAGACATCCTTTGTGATCTTTAAAAAGTTAATTAAAATTCATAAATGAGACCTGATTGCATATCAACTGGCTTGCTTCACAGATTATGCAATCAAATACTAGTCAGGAATCCTTACCCAAAAAAAAGGAAGGGTGGGGAGAAGAGCGTACACATACATTTGAGAAGAACTTCAAAAGATTTTGTTGCAGTCACTAACACAGACATCTGTCCTCTCCCTGCATCCACACGTTTAACAAATCTCAAGTTTCTGGACACTAGACAGTCGAAAGAAAATAGATGGACTCCTTCTTGTCTTTCATGCAGCTATTACCCTTGACGGCAGAACAGTACACTCCTTCAAGCTGGGATGGTTGTTCTCTTCCTTACAGCAGGCAACTTGAATATGGATGCTCATGGAGTGGTAAGGCAGGAAGTGGACACCCACTGATCAGCCAAATCATCAAGGTGACAGATATTACAGTCAGATCACCCTCACATCCATGTCTTGGTAAATAGACTGAAATTTTGCCAACGTTTACTTTCTTTCATTTTATAAAATTTAGGCCACTTCCACACTACACTGTTATAATGCTATAGTGCCATTATTCCATCTTCAACACCCTGTGGAATTCCGGGGTTTGTAGTTTACTAAGGCCAAAGAGCTCTCTGGCTGAGAATTCTAAAGGCCCCTCCCTAAACTGCAAACTCCAGGATTCCACTGGATGTTGAAAGTGGAATAATAGCACTACAACAGTGTAGTGTAGAGATGGCCTAAGATTATTTTTATTTTAAGATTAGGATATGTTTGTTGTTGTTGTGTGCCTTCATGTCATTTCTCACTTACAGCAACCCTATCCTGGGGTTTTCTTGGCAAGATTTGTTCCGGGGGGGTGCCTTTGCCTCCCTCTGAGGCTGAGAGAATATGACTTGCCCAAGGTCACTCAATGGGTTTTCATGGTTGAGTGGGTATTCATACCCTGTTCTCCAGAGTTGTAGTCCAATGCGCAAATGACTACACCATGACTTTCCTATTATTTCATTTGTAACATTTTCCAAGTGAACACTCTCATATGTACCAACGCCCATGCACACATGCTCCTATGCCAAACAAAACAGAAAATGGGTAAACAACAATATTAAGCTTTGGGATTAACTTCATCATCCTCACTCACTAAAAACAAAAAACCCTGAATCAGAGAAGAGGCCTGTTTTACTTCATCAATAATTGCCAAGAAGGAATGCATGCAGGAGGCCCTGCAATCATCTTACAGGAAGGCGTGTGAGATTGAATTCTTCAGATCACCTCAGGACCAACTTGCACATTGCACAGGAGACCCAAAAAGTGGGACGCTCCAAATTTGATGAGATCACCAGATAGATTGTAATCCTTTCAACCTACACTTGTTTTCCAGGACCAGACCAAGATATTTTGTTGCTCAAGGCAGAGCAGGAAATGCACACCCACCCAAGTGAAGGTGCAGAATATCCATGGGTTATTTAAGCATCTGTGGCGGAAAATTCCATAAGCATCCCTCTATGTCACTGCCCCCGTGCAGTAAAAATACAATAATAACAAATTTAACAGTAAACAATTTTGCTGCTGAGGGCGCTTTCTTCACTCTGCCTAAAGGTAGGGCTGGCCCTGCTTCTTGTCATCTAATTCCACCATTAAATACACACAGCTTTCTCCAGCACCAGTGCTCCATAACATGACAAAAACACACACCTGCTTGCCGTAAAGTAAACAGATTTTAAATAATTAAATTTTCCCAATAATGTGAAAGTTTGGCCCTGGTTCTTAAACTCTAGAGAATACTTGACAGTAATATCTATTTCAGTTCTTTCCTCTATTCATTATTCTGATGAGGCTAAAAGTAAAGCAATTCAGCCAGTTATTTGAAGCTTTTATTGTATCCATTCCAGCACAAATCTCATGCTAAGAAATCGTTCCAGTGCTACCAAAATAATATTTATATATAACAGTTGTCCAGCAGATGGCACCAGAGATTGCCCTTTCACTTAGCCCTTGCTTGTTCAGTTTTTAAGAACCTTTTTTTAGAGGCAGACACCTTTAATAGCTTCATCTTATGTTGCAAATCCTTCTTCATTAGCTGGAAGAAAGTACGTTGGTGGAAATTTGCATTATCCACCGACAGGAGATGAAATGAGGATAATATATGCCTATATTCCTATGTCTTGCTCAGCTGGAGGCCTACAGACACTGCGGATTGTGCACACTGCCCTTAAACCCAACTGAAGGTGGGTTGAGCAGAAGTGTGCAAAACTGCAGCTTCTGCTCACAATGAATTATTCAGGTAACCTGTTCATCACAGTCAAGCTTGGATCTTGACAAGGAGACCAGCTAGCCACAAATGTACCTTACGGTCTAGTCCTTTGCTTGTCTTCTTGCATGAATACACAGAAGGCACCGTTTGTGTGTATTCTGATTTCTCCCCCCTCCCTGAAAGGCTTACTTATAATATATTAATATAAAGATAACTGTAAAACACTGTATTCTGAAACAGGTACCCCCACTATCAGGTGTGCATTGGATTGTAGCTGTGCTTTAACCAGCTGCATGCAATACATAAGACTGGCAGCCATTAAAAGCTGACACCTTCACTGTTGGCCCCACCTAGGACAGAAGAAGAAATGACGCTCCCCACCCACAAGAAGGATTGTGCATATTATCAAAAGCCAGCCCCCTTAGTTTGCTACTTGGGGCAGAAGACCTCACAAGCCCCAGTCTCTGGCAATAAAAATGTAACAACATCAATTTAAATAACTAATAATTTGCCTTCCTATCAGGAAACTCTAAATCAGCACCTGGAATTGGCCACCTTGCTTAAAGTCAGAGCCAATCATGGGTCCACAGGCGCTTGCAACTCCATACGGTGCAGATATGCCTGGAAAAGGCTTTTCTCTGGCAACTCTGGAACCCAACTCAGTTCTGCCAGCGCATAACCCAAATCACATACCACTGCCTGAATTTTTGAAAAGATGGGTACAGGATTCTTCCACATAAGATACACAAAACCTTACAACCAAGTGGACTTGTCCTAAACCCATTTTTTGTATTCTTAAAAAAAACTAAAAGAACAGCAGCAACAGCCTAACCCAGTATTTTGATCCACCCCAAAAGCTGCAAACGAAAATATCTGTTGAAGGATAAAAGTACTTCAAAGTCCTGATAACTCAAGAGGCACAAGGACAGATTATGAGTCAGTGATTTATGAGAAGTGAAAGAAAAAAAAAGAAGCTAACCATGGGAGCACTCCGCTATTCTTCCCATAACGATCACAGGCAGCTGTTCAACCAGGAAGCCTTCCTATGACCAAGTCAGCAGGTATTTTTATAGCCATTCTGTTTAATCCTGATGCTTTAACCTATCAAAGATACTGAAATCCTTGTGAACGCTTTGTCTCATCTGGCTTTTTTTCCTCTCTAGGCCCAAAGCTGCTCACATTTACCATTAAGTCCAAGAATGCACTTCTAAGAAGTATCTGATTCTAAGTGTTGTGTGTGTGTGTGTTTCTCTTACATAAAGAATCATAATTTGGTTAAAAATATCTAACAAAGGAAAGATATGGTTCATGAGACAACAACCTTTTCTCAAGACCCTCAAAAATATTGAATTGGTTCATTTCAGCTATGGAGCAAAAACTTTTGTGAATCTTCAGGGACATTAGAGGAACCACCTTCAGTATCTACCAGACAATGTCCATTCCACACTGTCCTGTTTCATGGTGGCAAGTGCCCAAGCAAGTGCACCTATAGTACAAGAGAACAAACAACAGAGAAACCAAGCCAATACAGGGTCATCTTACACAGAGGATCTCTAAGAGTGGAAGTGTGGTCAAAGCAGTCTAGGGAATAAGCAGGGTCAAATGCCTGTTCTTCTTCTTCATCTTGAGTCACTAACACAGACATCTGTCCTCTTATTTAACAAAGTTTCTAGGCACTAAACAGTCAAAAGGAAAATAGACAAACTCTTTATTGTCTTTAGTGCAGCCATTGTACGCCCCTGACCCTCCTTCAAGCTGGGATGATTGTTCTCAGGCAGCTTTAAGACGGATGCACAGGGGGAGGGGAGGCAGGAAGGGGACACCCACTGATCAGCTGAATCAGTGGGATGACAGACATTACAGTCAGATCCCCCTTACGTCCATGTCTTTGTAAATGGACTGAAATTTTGGCAATGTTTTCTTTGTTTTGTTTCATAAAACTTATCTTTCTTTCTTTAAAGATTAGGATGTATTTGTTGTTGTGGTGTGCCTTCAAGTCATTTCCCACTTATGGTGATCCTAAGCCAATTCTATCATTGAGTTTTCTTGGCAAGATTTGTTCAGAGAGGAGTTTGCCTTTGCCCTCCTCCGAAGCTGAGAGAGTATGACTTGGTCAAGGTCACCCCGTGGATTTCCATGGCTGAGCCAGGACTGGAACTCTGATCTCTCAGTGTTCTAGTCCAGCTTGCTCAATCCACTCTGCCAACAGGAGTTACCAAAGAGAACAGTCCAAGAAGGAAGCTGGAACCAGAGAGCAGGGAATGTCACAAGATGCCAAATTGAGATTGTGCAGCTGTGGTTTTGCAGGGAAGAAACTAAATTTATATTTAGCTAAAATGAGCGTAACTGGCTTAATTATTTCAGTGTTTTCTTTTTAAAGCAAGCCAAGGCCTTTTCTGCACACTTGTTGCTGTTGTTTCAGTCTACAACACTCTGAGGAATGAACTGGTATCACTTCTAACTGCTGTCCCTTCAGGATCTGCATTGAACCATATTTATGTCCATCAGCTTGTGGTTGTTAACTGCCATATAGCTGATTTTGACTTACGGTGACCCTACCAAGAAGAGACCACCAAGAGCCCCAATCATCACTGCCCTGCGCAGGCCTTATAAACTCAAGATTCTGGGTTCCTTGAGTCTATCCAACTGTAATGTGGTCTTCCTCTTTTTCTATTGCCTTCTATCTTACCAAGCATCATTGTCTTTTCTAGTGAATCAGGTCATCCCATGATGTGTCAAAAGTACAACAGTCTCAGCTTAGTCATCTTGGCTTCTAAGGAGAGTTCAAGCTGGATTTGCTCTAGGATCCATTTATTTGTCTTTTTTGGAATTCCATGGTATCCACAGAACTCTCCTCCAGCACCACATTTTATATGAATTGATTCTTTTCCTATCAGCTTTCTTCACTGTCCAGCTTTCACAACCATACTTAGAAATTTGAAATACAATGCTAATACAATGAGCAACAATTGTCTTTTTCTTTCCCAGAAATTCAAGAGGGACTGACAGACAAAAGCTCAGGGCCTGTATTGGTCCAGGGACAACAATTTTGAACAGGACCACTCTACTGGACACATCTCCCATCCATGATTCTTTATGGTGATAAAGAACTGCCTCACATATCCAGGGCGTGCCATCTGACACATGATAACACATACCCTTCAGTATTTCACAGAGGAAAAGCAGGACATGTGTGGCCAAGCTACATCAGAGTTTCGTCAAGAAGGCAAAAGCGACTAATGAGGAAGAACATGCAAGCTAAGGAGAGGCTGCAGCAATTTGCTGTTGCCTGAATCTACTAGGAAAGCTACTTACCTACTCCTCTCCTCTCCCTCCTGCTGAATTGAGTACAAACTACTTTTGCACTTTGAACTCAGTGTGTACCAAGCTGAGGACAAAGGAAGAAAGTGGGAGGAAAGAGAGAAACTGGGGCCCTTTTCACATGTGTGTGTGTGGGGGGAATGGTGTAGAGCAACCTCTCACGGAGGTCGTCTACACCGTAGAGTGGACTGGCGTGGACTACTTTTAGTAGTTTCACACCAGAATCCACTCAGGAGCGGCCGGAACTAGCCGGGCTGCGTGTTTTTTAAAAACCTCTTTTTAGAGGCTTTTAAAAAGCATGGAGCGCGCAGTCCCGTGCCGCTCCATCGCCCGGCTCTAAAGTGAATCTGCAGGCGCGAGCAAGTGCGTGCCTGCAGATCTGCCCGGGGGCGGGCTTCCAGGTGGCGAGCTTCTCCGGTTGGTGGAGAGCCTCCACCAACCGGAAGCTGCCATCTGCGACGCCGGAGGAGTGTGGAGCAGCGAGCTCGCGCTGCTCCACGTGGCGACGGACTTACCCGGCTGGAGGTAAGCTCCGTTTTGGGGCGTTTTCGCCCATTTCCCCCCCGACATGTGAAAAGGGCCTGGGACAGTGTAATAGCAGTTGAAAAAGTGAGTTGACAAAGGATTAGTCAGGACTGTGCCTGCCAAATCAACACAGTTGGTATCCCCTTATTATTTACTCTCACTCTCTGCAGCCTTCCAGGGTTCAAGTAGAGATCTTTTTGACTACCTGATTTTTTGAACTGGAGATGCAGGAGAGGGAACCTAGAACCCTCTGTACACAGACTACCTTAAACATTATCATCATCATATCAAAGTGACAATCCAGATCCAGTTCCAAGTACTGCAATCAAGTACTGATTGGAAAAGTTGTTGGCTGTGTTTCTCCATTCAACGAATACAGAACTATCTATTCTACCTTATCAACCAGCTCTGATACTTCAGAGGACCCAAGCAGCTCCTGACCTCAACACAGCATATACTGAATCATTGAAATAAAGGAGACAATATTCTTCATAAATATATTCAGCTCAATCTAAAAGCTAATGCTTGACTGGGGATGGAAGGTGGTTGCCTTATATGAACATGGACATAAATAATAAGCCATTAGCACTTCAAACGGTTGCAAGGTAATAAGCAGTGGTTTAAACTCCAAGATGGATTGTAAAGGCTTTTATTATGAATCATAAAGTTCAGAACTCTTTAATGCTTTTATCACCTTACCTGCTAAGGACATTTTAACAAGCAGTATGAAATTAGCTCACATTCACTATCCTTGAGATAAATATAATGGCTATTTTGGTTGATTTCCTGTGTACCAGAAAGTTCCTCCTTGACAAATAAACACAATTATGATTGGCCCTTTTCAGGGACTCTGGCATAAAGCAGATTCTTCCTTATGTTTGGGAAGGATCTGACGGAGCACAATCTTCGTTCTAAAAAGGTCCCCACTTCAACCCCCAACATCTCCAGGTAGGACTGAAAAAAGACTTTTAGCCTGAAAACCTGAAAATTGTCAGAGACAGCTTGGCCAGTTTTTTGTTTTTTTTAAGTAATTTTCTATGTAAGCAGTTGCAAAATGATGCGCCCCTAGTAATTTATTATCACTACCCACTGGTTGCTCATAGCTGAGCCAGCAATTGCTGCACCCACTTTGGTGGGGAGGTGGGATGGGGTTAATGCACTCCTCCAGCTCAGATCACAAGTGCCCCCCATAACATCAAAAAATGCTTCAGTGGCTCAATGTTGCTTTTCTATTAGTTTCTCTTTTTTAAAAAAAATAACTCTTAGGATCTATAAGAGAATGACATGTAGCCCAAATCTGGCTCTCATTTGCTGCGTTATTTTTTGAAATGTAGTAATGTGGTAATGTAGTAATGTGGCTTCTAGCACATTGCTTCCAAGCTCTGAGTCAGAGAACATAATATAATAAAATAATCCAACTTCCAGAAGGTGGGAGGGGCTTTTTTATATATGTTGATATATTTTTGAAATCTGTTATGTGTCCAGTCCTAATATTTGTGGTTGTTCATATGTTTGCTCTCAATTTTTATTTTATTTTTACAATGAACTTAGGGTTTAGATCTCGCATTGGGAGACAGGGTATCACATTCCGCCAGGCAGAACAAAGTCCCATTGTGTTAATATACATGTTCCCCTCTCACCTCCTGCAGGACTAACCTTCCTCTTCCCCCTCTGCCCACAGTATATCCATGTAATATCCAGAAGAGATCATGGTTCAGCAGAGGAGAGAGGCCAGCTGTGTCTCTATAGGTAGCTGCACAACAATGATAGGCCCTTTTTGCATGGCATTTGCCATGCGAAAGGGCGCCTGGAGCGATCTGCATGACACACTCACAATCGCGCAATGCTCCAGGGTAGGGCAGGCGCCGCTCACATGCTTTTTTATTTTCAACCAAAAATGATGCGCGATCGCACATTGTTCCAGGGCCCCGCATGCACTTGCCGTGTGTACGGAGCCTCCGGAGCCGTGGTGGTCGGGCTTCCTGCCCCAGCGCAGCCTGGGAAACTCCCAGGCTGTGCTGAGGAAGGAAGAGGCGGGGCTCTCACGCTGTCTGCTCAGGAGCAGGCAGCTCGTGCAGAGCTGAAGCAGCGGGGATGCGAGAGCCTCTCGCTGGAGGCTGCTCACACGATCCCCGCACCCCAGCGCCGAAAAAAGGTAAGCTGCGAAAAGGGCCATAGTATCCTCCAGGACTTCTGGAAGAAACCCTGGGAAGTCCCAGAGGATGATCTTGTTGTGCAGCTGACTGCAGGAACATAGCCCAGTGCTCCTCCTTCTGTCCACAAGGTAAGAGATGGAGAAACACACTGAGCCATGGGAGTCTCCTCATCCTTAGTAGGAGTCAAGTTTGATTATACTGAATACACAGCGTACACTTCACCCTATTCTTTCCCCAAGGCCATGAGGCACAGCAAAGCATCAACAGGCTGAGAGTCTTTTCTTGTCATCTCCTCCTCAGCTTATTAGCAGAACGGATGCTGGGTGTTTTATCACCAGGGCAGTGCCTAAGACTGCCATGGCCAGATGCTTGTCAGTGCTTTTCACATACATTTCTCACATACCTAAAGATGGTACTGTATGCACTGGTAACCTCAAGGTTGGACTTCTGCAATGCTACCTTTGTACCAAGCCTGGAAACTCCAACTGGTCCAAAATATGGCAGCCAGATTGATTACAGGTACATTGAGGAGTGAGCATATCACACTGATATTAAAATCACTCCAGTAGCTGCCCATTAGTTTCCGGGCAAAGTACAAAGTGTTGGTTATTACCCGTAAAGCCATACACGGTTTGGGTCCAAGTTACCTGCAGTATTTCCTCCTCCCATACAATCTGTCCCATACACTCAGGTCCTCTGGGGACCATTTACTCAAACCAGCCAGAACTAGACTGGCAACAGTCAGCCAGAGGACCTTTTTGTCGGCTGCCCCTAGACTGTGGAATGACCTGCCTGAAGAGATTTGACAGTCTGAATTTTAAAAAGTACTGAAGTTGAAGTTTCATCTCTTCCAGTAGGCCTATGCAGTCAATTTTTAACTATGAATTTTAAATTGCTATATTTTAAATGATTTTATGTGTTTTTAGTGTATTAAAATCTATGATGTGTTTTTCGTTGTACTTTAATCTGTGTTGTACCTCCCCTTGAGCCTTGGTGAGAGGCGGGTAAGAAAAAATTAATCATCATCACCACCATCATCATCATCATCCTCATCATCCTCATCATCAGTTAATAGACACTCTCTGTCTGCTATTCTTTTACCAAGGGTGGGGAGATATATAAACAAAAAGCACCAAGGAAAATGCCCAAATGGAATGGAGTTAAATGCTCAAAAGAAGTATTGGAACTGTTCTAAGCTGGAACTGTTTTGTGCACAAAGAAAAAGCATAGAAGACATTGTCTTCAAAACAAACAGAACAAACAAACACAAAGAAATACTCCTCCCCCCTCATTTTTTAATTTCCACAAGGCCCTCTGTCATGTGACAGTGATGGGTGAGTTCCCTGTGTAAAGTGGACCTGTCAGGTATTTTGGCTGAATGGTATGATGTCAGTGTCTTCCATGTACACATAATCATGTTGAGGCAGACAGGAAGGCCTTACCTGCTGTAACAATCTACTCTGCCACTCATATACCTGCTGTCTATGTACTGGAGGAAGGGCAATATGTGGGCAGCAGGGGCTTATATAAAAATATCATGATTTAGAATTCTGCACTATCAGGGTTTTTAAATTAGCACAGGTGGAAACATGTAATCTTCAGGCATTTCACATGGAGTGGGGTGCAGCACTTTCATATCCTCCAACACTTCTGATTTGGCAAGGACCGTCCTGATCAATCCTCTGTCATCTCACTTTTTTAGCAGATTATAAAATGTCCCAGTTTCTCTCTCCTCTTCCCACTTTCCTCTTTGTCCTCAGTTTACTTCACTTACTGCAAACTGAGTTCAAAGTGCAAAAGTAATTTGCACTCAATTAACCCCACGGGGGAAGACAAGAGGTGGGTGCAAACTATTGCCCTTCCCAGTAGACTGAGCAGCCTTCTACAGCCTCTCCTAGCTAATCTATTCTTCCTCATTAATAACTTATGCAATCTTGACCAGGCTGTGATGTTACTCAGCCACATGTGTCCCAATTTTCATTTGTGAAATATTAAAGGTTATGCACTCTTTTCCTCCATCCAATTACAACCCTGTGGTGATACACAGATGTCAAATGCACTATATAATGAACAACCAGTGTAGCCCATTTGTTTCATCCCTCTCTCCACTTTTGTCAAAATGAATATACAGCTGTAGAATAAATTGCAATTTTGCAACACAACTGGAAAACAGAAGCAGAAGAAAACAGAAGTAGTGGTTAGCATGAAATGTAGTGTTTCATTAATATCTCATGCTGGTATTTGGTAATGTGTTTGGTAAGCAAGTAGGTTTTACTGGATTTGGCACAGTAGCATTTAGAGAGAGAGAGAGAGAGAGAGAGAGAGAGAAGAATGGATACATGAAGCTACATCAACAGAAATTAACAGAAGAGAATCAGATAAAGTGAATATGATATGATATGTAAACAGAGCATCATAAGCAAACACAATGAATAAATGAAAAATAAATGTACGCTGTGTGTTCAAAGATAAGTTTGCATCTATAGAAGTGTTCATTTATGTCTCATAGTAGAATTTAAATGGAGATGGAAACTTACTGAAAAATACTGGCAGAAAACTACGCATACTTGGATATCAGTTGAGCCTATCTATCTACCTACCTGTCTATTCATTTATCCATCTACCCATCTAACCACAGTAAATATTTATGTGCCGACTTCTATCACAAGATCTCAGGGCAGCAGACAGACAAAATCAATTTAAAATAATTTAAATGCAAAAGAGTAAGAAATAGTTTAAACAGTCTAAAACATACTAAACAGTTTTACGATTTGTTAAACAATTTAACCAATTTAATAATTGAAACAACAGTTAAAATAACTTGTCCTTATTTGGCCATATTCATTAGACGCCAAAGACTTTTATAAAAAGCCACGTTTTTAGCCTGGCACCAGAAAGAAGCCAGTGTTGTGTCAATAAAGGCCCCCAAGTAGAGAGCAATTTGTTACACAGTTTATTAGTCCTCCTGGGGGAATACAGAAGAGGGCCCATCCAGCAAGTCTCAGTCTTCAGGAGGTTGTATATGGGAGAAACACTTCACATGTCTACAGTTCCTGTAGATATAAGTAGAACCACTATAACCCCAAACTTCCTACTGTTATCCCATAGAGCCAGTACAGGTGGATACCATGGTCAACAGTACTGAAAGCCATTAAGGGATCAAGAACGATCAGATAATCACAGCAGATAAAGAGTGGTTGGTTAGTCAGAAAAATCAACACTATTGCCATCTCAATGTCATACTCTGGAAACAAACTGAAATGGATCCAAGTAATCTTTTGCTCAGATGCTGGATACTTTTGTCTCTTATCCATAATGGCCATATTAGTG
The DNA here is from genome assembly GCA_030412105.1 of Cyclura pinguis. Lineage (NCBI taxonomy): Eukaryota > Metazoa > Chordata > Lepidosauria > Squamata > Iguanidae > Cyclura > Cyclura pinguis. The sequence goes on from CM059599.1 coordinate 131,639,546, forward strand.
ATGAGGCAGTAGTTCTCACATACTTCAAGATTTAGGAACATCCCTTCAGACAAGCTCCTTTAAGGTGGCATGCACCTCCTCATGACACAGTGAGGCACTTGCCACCCCCTGCACCCAGGCGGCCCCTCCCGAAACTGCAAACCCCAGGATTCCAGAGGATGTTGAAAGTGGAATCATCGCGCTATAACAGGCTAGTGCGGAAATGGCCTACATCATCAGCCCAGAACAACTAAAACTTGGTCCCAAGAAAACAGACTGGAGAAATTTCCAGTGTTCCAACTAAACTCTGTGATAACTATGGCATCAATTTTCAAACAAATAGGAGCAACTTAATTGTTCAAAATGCCTAGCCAATTTATTGCAGCAGATAACCAAAGATTCTACACTTAGGCCATTTCCATCCTACATTGTTATAGTGCTATTATTCCCTTCAATATCCTGTGGAATTCTGGGGTTTGTAGTTTGCTGAGGCTAAAGAGCTCTCTGGCTGAGAATTCTAAGCGCCCCTCTCTAAATTGCAAACCCCACGATTCCATAGGATGTCGAAAATGGAATAGCAGCGCTATAACAGTCTAGTGCGGAAATGGCAACAGCTGCATAACAAGTGGAGAATGGATGGACATAAACACCAATAGCCATTGGTTCCATTTAAAAACAGTCACAGCAGTTGAATCATACGGTCCCAGATAATGCGCTTGCTTCAGTTTTTAATCTCTCTTTCTTTTTCTGCAAAGTCATTGTGAATGGGACTTCACCCTTCACCATCTGCCTTTCTCATCTTCCAAGGATATCCCTTGCCCATTACGGATGCTTCTAATACACTGTCAAATCATGCTGAAGTTCCCTCACTGGGAATTCCACACTCTCAGCAATCACACCACTCTCTCTTTGGAAGATATCTGCCATAGACTATAGCTGTCTTTCTACTGGCAGAAGAGAAACTTGTAATGAAATGACCTTGCAGTTCCCTTCCCCTCTCCTATGTCTTTCTTGGTGGGTTAAGAAACCCTCTGTAGTAGATGTGAGGTATACCAGAATGAAAGGAGGAGAAAAGTGAGGAGAACCAAGAACACCAACTGCACATCTCTTTGGAGGGAATTCATTATTTCTGGACCACTCATAATAGCCTGTATATGCAGGCTGAGGCACTAGGAACATGCTCTCCCACTTCGGTAATGGAAGGAAGCATATTACAAGCTTTTTGGGTCTGCAGATGTTCAAGCAACAGAACTTTATCACACTCAGTTTTGAACCCATATTAATGTGAAGAAAACTGGCCTCCAAATAAAGTAATCACTACATTTTAAAGCTCCTTCTCAGCACATCCCCAGTCACTAAGTACTTGCCAAAATCGCTGTCGGAATAACCATGTGCTTGGACTTTGTCAAAAATCTGGAAGTAGTCTCTGTATCTGCATGGACTTGATGCACAGCAGGAACTAGATGTGGGCCTGCTCATTTTGACAGCCAATGTACATCTACACTAACATCTAGTTTTGCCCCCTGTAGCAGGAATGGGATATCTTTGGGTCTTCAGATATTAGCTGGAATTCTATTAATTAGCCACGAGTAGGCCCATCCAGTCAATGATTCAACTGTAGGTTGATATGTGGGTACATCCAATTGATGGAATGGCTCTACAACCAGTCAAGGCTACCAGTGGGATTTTGGCCATTATTGGTCTTTTAACTCCCATCAGCCCTAGTTAGAACTGTATGGCCAACGTTTAAGTATTTTGGGAAGTGAAGCCTGACATTATGTAGAAGGCCACAGCTTCTCTACCCCATCATACAGGGAGTGCAAAAAGATTATTTATACAATCGTAGATAAAAGTACATCATAGCTGAAGACAGCAGTCTATGAACAAAGCTGCAGACAGCTTTATAAATCAATAGAGCAATCATGCAACAAAAACCATTGTCAAAAGAGTTTGTGCAATCCATATTCTTTTCTTCCTTCTATCTCTTATAGTTTTCTGTTTTCACCCTGTATTTACTTGTCCTCCAAAAGAAAGAAAAGTCATTTGTGAAAATGAGGTAAATACATCTGCTTTGTGTTGTTGGGTTGGGGGAGTCATTTATGTCAGGCAGTGACAGAGACTGCATAAAAGGAAGGTTAACTGGATGGTACTATTCAAAGTGATTTTGCTTAGGCTATATAAATTTAGTTTTGGGGTAGCAGGCAAAGTGTAAACACTAGATCTTAAGCAACTAGAAACAAAAGATGTAGTAAAGTACACTCCTTGTTTTACCTGCAGCACTAATGTGGCCTTTCTTTATTCTTTTTTTAACTCTGACTCTTCCTGGCCCCCTTGTGCCTCCTGGTGTGAATTCTTTTCCTGCTTTGCACATGTCCTGATTATAGCCACCATATGTTTGCTGCAATTCCAGCAGCTTTGCTCTGCTCTACAGACCACTGTGCTTTGTCATATCTTTGCTGCTCGCCCTGTCTTACCATCTGATACCTATCATCTGTTTAGCACATTTTAAGCCAAGAGCATTTACCTTCTTCATTCAGATGCATATGTGAAACAGCAGTACCAGTACTCTATGGAACCCTGTGTGAAGTACTCTAGCACTCTGAAGAAAGTTAGCTGTAAAGCAAAGCCTTCTTTCATGTCGTATGTAGCAACTTTGCTACATATGTAAAGTAGGGGGTTGCCAGGACATGGGGTTGCCAGGTCAGGATCATTCTAGCCCCTGAGATTTTAACGCTGAAACCTGAGACCTAGGGATAGCCATTGTACCATTGTGCATGATATATTAAGCATTGACCACAGTTGCTCTGAGCATATCACTCAAATTATGAACACACATGCATGCATGCATGCATGCATGCACGCGCGCACACACACACACACACACACACACACAGCATGTCTAACAAAGAAGAAAATATTTATCTGGCTGTAAATTTAAGCTTCCCAAGCTCTGCAATGAACAAGGAAACACAAAAACAAACAAATGTTTGCTGGTTTTGTTTTTAATAATTTACCAAGCACTGCTTTTAACAACACACAGGGGTTGTAATCCAAAGCTACAAAAGCTTCCCAAGCTCTACACTGAACAGAAAAACAACCACTGCCCTCCAAAATCATCATCAGCAAAATCATCATCACAATAATGCTGTGAATAATCTTTAAATATTTGGAGGACGGATGGAGAGATGATGATGAAAACAATAATGATTATGATAGCAATAGTAGATGAAGTAGATATATAAGACAATAGATACCAACCAGGCAATCCTATCTATTCAGAAAAAAAAGCCATATTCAGTTTAATGGGACCTACAACTTTAAAATCTTGAGAGTGTAATATATCCTGGTCAAGGTTCAAGAAGCAAAAAGAGAAAGAACTGAACAGACATATAGCGAGGATAAGTGAGGATAGAAGGAAAGAAAGTGAGGGTATAAGAAAGAAAGATGAGGAAGGAGGAAGAAGACAAATGTATAGTAGTTGAAAGAACTGGGTAAGTGAAAAAACAAGAAAGAGGATAAATGACAGGCAGGAAGACTAGGGAAGCAAGGCAAAGAAGACTGCAGCCCGGGATTGTGGGAAGGGGACAGAAGGAGAAAAGGGAAAGAGAAAACATCCAGCCAGAAATTTTGGGTGAGAGAGAGATCCCATTTCCCCACTACACTGTTATATTATTCCACTTCCAACATCCTGTGGAATTTTGGGGTTTGTAGTTTACTGAGAATTCTAAATTCCCCTCCCTAAACTGCAAACCCCAGGATTCCATAGATGTTGAAAGTGGAATAATAGCACTATAACAGTGTAGTGTGGAAATGGCGATGGAGAATAGGGACTAGGGGAAGGGAAGGGAAGGCTTTAGTCAGAAGTTTGTGGAAGGAGAAAGAGCCTAATGTATGAAGGAGAAGATGACTATAAATGGTATTTTGGGGTTTGGAAAGGAAAAGAGAATAATTATTTGCACTCTCTGTTGCAGCCTTCTTTCTTCTACCCACAATCCTGCTTCAGACCATGCCAAGACAGAGAAGATAATAAGACTGGGTTAAAACGTAAATTTACTAGATGTCATGATTTGAAGGAAAAAATTTATAAAATTTGGTATAAATGGTATCTTACCCCTGAGAAGTTATCTAAGATATATAGAGGTTTGAATAATCAGTGTTAGAAATGTAGAAAACATGTAGGATCTTTCTATCATATATGGTGGCAATGCAAAAAGGCCAAGAAGTCTTGGTTAAGGATAGGACAATTTATGAAAAAGATATTGCAAACAAATATGATATTACAACCATAATTATTTTTATTAAATATGATAAACAAGAATGACAGTGTGGAAAAAAATATAAAAATTCGATAAGATACGTGATAACTGCGGCAAGAATTATTTATGCAAAATACTGGAAGAAAAGTAAGATTCTGAAGGTTAGTGAATGGGTAACTAAATTAATGGATTTAGCAGAGATGGACAAGCTTACAACATTATCGAAAGGAAATGTGATAGAATCTTACTTGCAAATATGGAAATCGTTCACGGATCACATAAGGAACAGAAATTGAGACTTAGCGATTGTAGAGTTGAGACGTAAAATAGGATTTGTTTATATTTGGTTGGAGAATACAAAATAGCAGAAGGATAAAGGGTAGGGAAAGATGTTAAATTTAGTAATAGAACTCGCAGTAGAAGAAGAACAGGAAGTCATTTTAATTTTAATGTGTAAGTGTTTAAGTAGTTTGTATTGTCTGGTAGTTTTGTGCAAGTGTAAGGTGGGGGTGGGTGCGTTTATTTTTGTCATTCTTTTTGTATACATTGTTCTTTCAATTGTTTTTTCTATTATTGTCTATGTATGGTTTTTTTCTTTCTTTCTATGTAAGTGTCTAGTATATTCTTGGTTTGTGTATGTTTTTTTTCTTAAGTTTAAACATAAAACAAGTGGTTTCACCACTCCAAGGGCATATAAACCCCAGGTGCCACCGAAGCTGCTCTTTTGAGGTGTTCTGCTCAGAGAGTTAAGTACTTCTCAGGGTATCTGCTGTGTGGGATCAGCATTTTTCTTATGTGCCAGAGTCTGGTATCATATTTGTCCCTATTGGTTATAGGCACCCTCCATGAACCAGCAGTCAATGGTTTACATTGCATCAACCCAGGGACCACCATCTTGACCTGCGCTGTTGTAAATCATTCTCTAAAGAGGGCTGCTCCAGAGGAAACGACCCGGTGCCCTCTGTAGATGTATTCTTGTACAACTCCCATCATCTTAAACAGTAAAATTTACAAGGCTGTTGGAAGATTTCTGTCCTACATCTTCTTTACGTCCCCAGTAAGGAGGAAATACAGGGGCAACATGTGATATTTCTCATGACATTTAGACTGCAACTCCCCTCAGCCCTAGCCAGTATAGCCAATAGTGTATGATGGAAGTTGTAGCCCTGCAATATCTGTAAGGCTACAACTTGCCAGTCACTCATGTATTCTCATTCCATGTATTCTAAGACTAGGTCCTCAGTTTTAGAACATACTCTGAGCAAATACCCAGTCATTAACTGAGGCCAGAGTAGTAATACTCTGTATTAAAAACTATACCAGTTTGCAAGCTTTGACTGTACAGCCAGCATGGTACTATCATTACAATTTACCTGCCTTCCTGCATAGAGAATCGCTCATAACAGAGCGTAAAGCAGCAGCATGACCCACAGCAGCAATCAGCACTTGAACCATATGACATTCCTCTGTTACTTAGTGAGGCCACACCCTTGTGACTTTAACAGTAATTTAAAAGTTACAGTTAAGTTACAAAAGGAGGAAAGTTGTGCTTTATTATATTACATTGGTATAGTTATACTGTCATTACTGGGGAAAGCAATTAATTACAACTCGTTATTTGTAACTAGTTACTTCCAAGCTCTGGAGTTTCCACTCCTCACTTTAAAATCTCTTCATAAAATTTTCAAATCCTGTGTATTATAAAAAGATTAATCTTTTATTTTCCTCCCACTGATTCAGATATCAGAAAATTCTTGCAGAATGTGGCTGAAGCACTGTAGCACCTTAATGTTCACATGGAACAATTCTCCAGTCACTTTTAGGGAAAGTACAAACAACAAACCAAACCAAATAATAAGTATTCAAGATTATGCTTCCTATTTATACATTTCAGCTGTTGGCAGGTTAGTAAAGCAAGCTGTTTGCAATACCAAATTTCCACAGAGCACTATCTTCCTTTTTTTGTTGTTTAAAACTGCCAGTTAGCCTGTCCCCACTGTCAAAAAAAGGTTCATTAATTAAGCTCATGAAAAGGCTTTAGAATTCTTGACACAAATAGAGCACTTGCTATTGCAAATGATGTCACACACAGCTCTGCTACACTCCCATATACAGGTACATTCTCTCTCCCCCCCCCCTCCATTCAGGAAGAATGTAGGAGTAATTTATGACAATCGTACTTTAGATGCAAATATACTTTACTTCCCCTTCAGCCTTGTAGTTCACATTGGAATATGTCTCATATAGTGATCAATGTAACATCACAACGTAATTGCTGCTGTTCCATGTAAACAGTGTGAATTCTTCTCGCTCTGCATAAACTCCTCAAGTCTAATTAAGATAATGTTTTGGGGGAGTTGAAAGTTTGGCATGCCTTATTATATTGACTCCCAGTACCTAAAAATCCCATGTTTCATTCAGTTTGAATTCCTCCCCCAGACCCCATCTGCTTTCCCATAAATCATAGTTTTAACCTTCAAGTATTTGTTCTGATTTCAGCATGATAAGTGTCTAGTTCTGGTAGGGATACGATTTGCATTAAACCAATACAGAGTCATGCAGTGACAGGCATCTAGAATGAAAAGAGCCAAAGAATAAGAGATAAAAAAAAACCCTACTTAAATTTCAGAGATACAAAAAGAAGAACAAGTGGCAAAGTTTGGGAATGAATCAGAGATTTTGAAGGACCATACAACTAGAAGTTTAAAGAAAGTACATCAGGCCAGAGGTCAATACATCAGGCCAATATGCCAATATCTGCTATAGTACCTCATGCAATAGAGGAAGAACATTAATTACATTCTATTACATTTACTTATTTATTTAAAATATTTCTATCCCACCTTGGATTGTAAGATCTTTAGGGGTTTTCAGTAATTCCAGTCTGAGCAGTTTAAAATGTAACACAGCAAAAATAATATAAAAATTTTAAAAACAAATTAAGCAAGTGAAAAATTTAAAAAGTTAAAAGAGTTTAAAACCATTTAGGCTTAGAGACCTGGGGCCCAGTCAGACTACAGAATGGCAGCACTGTTATTCAGTTTTAGCTATCATGGCTCTATCCAGTGTGAAATCTTGGGACTGGCAGTTTAGAGTGGGGCATTTTCAATTCTCAGCCCCTGGATAAAATCCTTAGGCCTCAATATGGATGTCCACCAGACCCCAAGAGGATGGCATTCTACAAATAGGATGCTACAGTGGAAAAGAAGCTCTCTCACTGATGGAACACACAGAAGAGCCTCAAGAAGACCTTATTTCTTGGGCCAACACATATATAGGAAGAGATTTTCCTTTGGGTGTCAAGACCTCAAGCCACTGGAGGCTTTAAGTGTCCCTTAGAATACAGGAAGCTTATGCTTCATTGCCATATTCTGGCAGAAGGACGCATTCGTTTTGGAATGAATGAAAGTTGAATTATCTGGAACCTTCTGAAACCAAAGGGATCTTGACTTTCTCCACAAGAAAACCATTAGAGAGAATGAATTCAATTAATTTGTGAACGGCTATTGATTTCTGAAATGTAGGTGGCACAGAATTCCATTGTGAAAGAGGAAGGGTTTGTACAGACCCGCTGTAGTGTAAGAAAGAAGCCCATCACCACTTCTTAGCATTTATCGAATAAGTGAGATATCACAGCATCTTTGAGATTGAAACTGACCCATTTTGTAATCTGGGTGAAAGTGCAGTCTGGCTGCATACAGCAGGGGTGGATTTTTACAGAACTTCTGGAACATGGGTGCAAAGAAAATAAAAGAATAAATGTATACGATTGAATCAGGCGAAAGTAGATCAAAACTCTGTTATTTTTCCAGCAACAGGCCTAGTGATCTTCACTAGATTTCCAGACAAATGTAAGTTCCATTTCCCAACAGCTTCTTGACAGCTGAATTGGGTGCTCCAAGGTAGAAAGGAGGAAGAGGAAAGCAAGAGGAAAAGGTGGATGGATAGACCGATGGACAGATTAACAGATTTTTAAAAATCTTACTGAGGTAAAATAGATGCTTCCTATGCATCTTATTCTAATTATCAGTTTCAACTAATCAAAAAAGTCCTTTTGGAAGGCCTAATTCTTCATTGTCCAGCCTAAATACCCTAAAGGCACTAGGTCCCATCTCATCTCGGAAGCTAAACAGGGTCAACCCTCATTAGCACTTGGATGGGAAGGACAAAGAATACCAGGCACCTCTGAGTATTCTTTGACTAAGAAAACCCTATGAAATGCATGGAGTTGCTATAAGTCAATAGGCAACTTGAAGGCACATACATACACATTCTCCATTTCTTTGTCTTATGTTATATGGTGTAGCCTTTTGAACCCCTTGCGCAGAGATATGTCCAACTAAGTTAAACATAAATATAGAGAGGAAATTTATATTTTGCATTTATTAGGAGTCCATCCCATTTCCTACTGCAATGTAACCTTCAGCAGAGAAAGAAAACAGCAAGTATGGACTGGATAGGTTTGTGGAATCATAGAATCACAGAGTTGGAAGTGTTGGGTAGCCCTCCATATTTTAGTTATGGAACATGTAGTAGGAGTTAAGTAGCAGCTTGCTCGTAACAAGGTATGCGATCCAGAGACTGTTAGATAAACAAAGCTAGGAATGTAGTGATAAGCACTGCCAGGCTAAACCAGAACTTCAAGGTCTCTTGTGGGTGGGATGAGAAACTCTTTGCCTTTAATGTTTTGAATTTTGCTAATTGCTTCCAGTTTACTCACTGAAGTCTCGTACTATGTATCACACTCCTAATAAATAGTGTTTATACACTGTTATATTTGTGTGTGTGAATTCAGTTCCTGACAGGAAGAGACCATAGGGGCCATCCAGTCCAACCCCCTGCTATGCAGGAACACACATCAAAGCACTCCCAACAGATGGCCATCCAGCATCTGTTTAAAAACCTTCGAAGAATGAGATGCTACCACCCTCCGAGGCAGCTTATTCCACCGCCGGACAGCCCTGACCATCAGGAAGTTCTTCCTGAGGATCAGGTGGAATCTCTTTTCCTGTAGTTTGAATCCATTGCTCCTTGTACTAGTTTCTGGAGCAGTGGAAGAAAACAAGCCTGTTCCCTCTTCAATATGGCATCCTTTCAAATATTTAAACATGGCTATCACATCCCCTCTTAACCTTCTCTTCTGCAGACTAAACATCCCCAGCTCCCTAAGACATTCCTTATAGGGCATGGCTTCCAGACATGGCTTCACCATTTCGGTTGCCCTCTTCTGGACAAATTCCATGTGTAGGAGGCATTTATTTTGAAAACTGGAAATAACATATGGGAAGGTAGCATTAATGGGGAACACTGGTCCAGAACATTGGACTGGTGTTTCCTTCTCAGACTTTTCACCTGTGTTAACCTATTCAGTGAAAAAACTAGAAAGAGTCCTGTGGCACCATGTATATCTCACCAAAGCCATTTCTGTGTCACCAAGAGTGCCCCACTCCTCCAAAATGGTTGCATCTGGGGAAACTCAAAATGCCTTTTAGGAGGCCCCTGTGTTTTAGACCTGGGGAGCGCTTTTTTCAAAATTAGAAGAGACTTAAAATTTGCTTCCTGGTTGGAAAGGGGCCTTTCCTTGGACTAAACCAGCCTGCAGGCATAAAAATAGGATATATTTGCCTACCATGACCCCAGAAGATTCAAGGGGATATTATTTTGATGATGATGATGATGACAACTACAATGATGATAGGAGCTGTTGTAAGCATGGTGAAAGATATTGTCCTCCATAGTACAATGAGAAGTTAGTGCACCCCTGGACCTTGAGTAGCTGTCCTCCAATGCTGGAAACTTTTGTGAACAAGCCAGAGGTTGAACTTAGGACTCCCTGTTCTAAATTTAGCACACTTAACTGTTAAACTGTACTGACTCTCAGAGAGCAGTGCTTACTGTATAAATGGTGTCAAGGATCAAACACAGTAGTAGAAAAACAATGTGACAACCAGTGTGATTCATCTGCGTGATATGGATTTTCGCATAGCATACTTGGTTTGCTGAATATATAAATGATGGTACCTGGATTTGGGAAATTGAAATAGGGCAATCCTATTGAGGGACGTCAGTCAGAGGGACCCAGAAAAATCAGTGGACATGTCAACACTTTTAATGTTTGCTGTGCACAAGATGAGGAACAGGGACTCAATGAAGGGAGTGGACTCAAAATAGTTCAGTGAGAACAGAGCATGCTCAGTGGGCCCAGAGTGCTGAACAAATGAACAGCAAGTGGTAAAATGGAGTGGCTGAAAAATTGAACAGAATCACCCCATGCTGCTCATCTTAGTCTCAGGGCCCCAATGACTGAGATGAAGAGGATTTCAGCTCTAAGTTGTAGAATTAATAGTTCTAGTCCAAAGCATGCATTCTGCTATGTGCTTAGATCCAGTGCCTTAGTATATTCCGTACTTTATCAAGACTCTTAATGGAACCCACCAAGATGAATGCGGTCACCAAACATAACAGAGGCTTGCCAGCTTGCCACACTTCATCATGGTTTTGAATTGACCATCAAATGTTGTCTCTGGCCTGCACTAAGCCTGATGGGTCATCACCAGGGCAGGTCTCTCTGTGTTAAAACAACCTAAATAAATCAACAGCAGCCTTTTTTAGCACAGAAAGCTAAAGACTATTTCATGCCCTAGATATCTCCTCCCTATTTGCAGTGGTCCTCTTTACAATATGAGCAATTTCTCAGGTTACTTTGCAGAACAGAAAGAGTTTGTTTGTTTCTTTTAAATCAATTTTGTCTGCTTGTACTGGTAGATCCAGGTATACTGAAAAATATAAACGCAGCTTTGCCTCTCTTCTCTGTTATTGGTTTTCTGTCTGTCATTCACACGGCTGCTTTATACCCTAGTATGACCCCAATTCAAACAGTTTTCTCTTATCTTTATTTCCTTTTTTAGAACCACTTTCTTCTCATCTTACATGTGGTCTAATTTCTGAGATATATTGCAAACTCTCTATCTGAACTTTGTTTTAGAAAGATATATGGTAGTATGTTTATTATTTCCCCCACCTTCTTTAAATACCACACCCCGGTTTCCCTTTTCCCCACAAAGAATGGAAGACGTACTATCCAAATAGCCCTGACTGCACAGAACTACCTGTGTTATTCTTTGCATCCTAGTCCCTGTATACAATAAGAAATGAAGATTTAACATTATACATAGTAATTATATATGTGTGTGTATGTGTGTGTGTGTGTGCTTTTAAATCAATATATATAGTGTGTATATAATTTTGTGATATATATATAGAGAGAGAGAGAGAGAGAGAGAAAGAACACAAAATATTTTTCAGACATTTCCACATCATTCTGTCAGATGCCTTGTCTGCATCAGTAAATGAGGTACATAATTTGAAGCATCTTCTCCTCAAGAAGCTCATAAGTAGCTATTCCTACTTTCCTGAAAATTTCTACCACAGACTCCGTTCAACGAATGCCAGTTTAATCTTGCCTATTGCTGTTGTTGTTGTTATATCCCACCTATCTCCCAAAATTGGGACTCAAGGCAGTGTCTCCAAAAATATGAATTATTACACCAGTCAATAATATAGAGACTAACAGGAACTTTGGGTCATAGAATTTTGATTACATAGTATCTTTATCAGCTTTTATACATGATAAACATACCAGGAAGCTTTTCTTCTTTCAGAATTGGTTTATCTCACTCTTTTTCTCTTTTTCTCTGTTCTTAAAGAAGATATTTCATATACAGCGATGGCCATTTTGTTGATAGAAAGCATCTGCTAGCACAAGAAAGATGAGGCAAAATGGGGTGGATTCCCTGCAAACTACAGTCTTCCATCTACCCCCAAACTGTCTTAAAACTTTTATCTGCAGAGTCAGCTGACAGCACTACCAAACCTTCCTGTGTTCCAGCATTCACATGTGACCAGAAGAGCTAAGAGCATAATCTCAATATAGCAATATCTATGGCAAGTATCTCTAAGAAAGGGATTGTCGTTGACTTGAAAAACATTATTGCAGAAGTAGTCAGATTAATAATGACAGCTTCACATTTAGCTTGCCTTTCAAATTTTGATGATAGGAGTATCAGAATACAGAATCCCAGGGGTTGTATGGTGCAGTTGCATGGTGCAACTGATTTGGCCAAATCCTAAATAATGAAGCAAGTCATTGGAATGATTGAAGAGCTCTAGATTGAATTAGATTGAACCTAGTCAGTTTCAGAGAGTAACAGCACAGTTTGGACCAATCCACAGTTTGGACCAATCCAGAGATCTGAATCCTAAGCATAAGGGATGGAGAAGGCCACACAATGTTCTTCAATATTATCATAAGAGGAAAATGCCAAGACTGTGTTAACGGGATAAGAGGAATTGGGCTGTGCTCACTCACAGCACTATTGTGCAGTATGGGGAACAATGGACCTGTCACCAAGCAGTTCCCCAATCTGGGACAAAAATCTCACTTTCCAATCACAGTAGTTATAGGGAGGGATTATGTGAGGTCATTGAAATTAAGTTGTCAGTTATCTCCTCTGCCACCTCTTTATTCATTTCCCAGATTCTGTTAGTAGCAGTTTCTGAATGAGCTGTGTTGATCGGTGGGTGACTGTTGATTTTCATCTGAGTTGATTTCCCTGAATCATATGTTTTTTACTTCCTTTTTTCTTGGCTGACAGTAAAACATCACTTCATCATCCCTTCTCACCTTCCTATGCTGCCTCAATGGATTCTACCAGCTGGACTTTTGGTAGAATAAATCAAAAGCCTCTCCTTCTCAAGTAAGTTTCCATTATCATAATCATTATTATCTCTTAACTTAGTGAAATTTTCACATACTTAGCTGACTGATGCTCTAATGAGACAGGGCCAGAACAAAAGCAACATAAATTGTGAAGACTGACCAACTATCTACATTTTTAAAAATGCTTTGTTTCTTTGGCCATTTCTGCACTATGGTCCCATCCTAGCATGGGGACGCATTGAAGCTGGGCTGTGAGGCATGCTACCGCATGACGTCATCGTGGTCCCACTCCTGTCACAGCCCCAGCTGTCATGATTACTCATTATACTATTACCAGGAAAAATCTGGTATTAGGCCCCTATTGCATGACGATCGCTTTGGCTGGGGCCGTGTGGAAAGGGCGGAAGTGTTATCTAGGTGCTTCCTTTTGCAGTGCAGCACAGGAAGAGGCCGGCTGCACTGTGGAAGAAAGGACTGTGTTCCAAGCACTACCATCCACCAACAGTCAGACAGGTGTGGAGGAGAGCATTCAGGATGCATCCCATCCTGGCGAAGGCACTGCCAGCATGACACTGGGATGTTGTGGGATGCAGGTAAGGTGCAGAAAGGGCCTTTGTTTGAAAAACTGCAAATATACAGATGCATAGCCCCCAAACACATGGAGTTACTTGTCTGAAATTTGGTTGGGCTTACCTCTCTTCAAGATTTACTCTCTTTCTCTCAATGTTATGTGGATATGTGAAGAATTCTTTTTAAAAAAAATGTATAGCTATTTTTCACCCACCAAAGTCAGTCAGCAGGGGAGGCTGATGATCTATATTCTCAAATCCTATTTTAGATTTAGGGCCCAGATCAATCCAGATTGAGTCAAACTCAGATATAAAGGAATGAGTTCAGCTCTGAACTGAAGTGGACTGCACAGCCCTAGGACATGGTCCACCAGTGACTTGATGTAGCCATTCCTTGAAGGTAGATTTGCTGATATCTCATCCATGCAATACCTTTCTTCAGTCCACCAGCTTGAGATTCCAAGTGCACGCCAGTGTATTTATTCAACAGATTAAAGCATCTTATTAAAACATTTTTAGATGAAGTATAGTTTGGGGATTTCCTAATGCAAGTCTCATTTCCCAAATTACTTCAACACTAAAGTTTTTTTTCCCCACCACAGTATTTCCCAAGGCATCCAAGCAACTGCAGCATTGCAAGGCACCAGAGCATGCTTTCAGTCTTAATGTGAAATCCTTGAGTATCATCAAGGTTGAAAGGAATAAAGCTTCAGTTAAGTAGCAGTATCTGCTGACAACATTCAAATCATCTCTAAGCTGTAGTAGTAAGCAAATGAACACCACAGGGCACATATTAGTGAGCAGAATGACAGCTGGACAAGAAGGGATAAATCCTCCCACCTACTGTGAAATGTAGATGACTACAAAGAGATGCAAATTTCATGGAAATTAAGATTGAAAGAAGCAGGTAGAGGTGAAAAGGGGGAACAAAGACTGTAGTCTTATGAGTTCCATTGAACACCATGAGCAGTATATAAAAATGCACAGGATTGGGTTGCATATGTAATTACAATCCAGTATGAAACTACAGATGTGAGAAAAGAACTGGAAGCTTGTAGGCCATCTCATTGAAAACCCCTGCTTATGTTCTGGAGATAGAACATCCCCACAGATATCTGTTTGGATTCTACAGAAGATAGTTAGGAAGAGCATAACAACTCTTTAAGTAATTGATTCTGTTGCTGAATTGTTCTTACTTTTATATCATTTTGTTTAAAGTTTATTGAAACCAGGATGAGGAACCATATTGTGGTGGGAGAACTGCAGCCTTCTGTGTGCTATACAATATCAGTGGACACAATGTCATTAGATTCCTGGTGAAAACACCTGGTAGAGCTCTACTGCCCATGGATCCATCAGCTGAACAAGGGACAAGGTCATCTTCCCTATCTCCAACCACTGTTTGGTGATGTCTAGGAGTCTTCCCCTGCCCCCAAGGTCGGGCAAGTGCTTCAGGAAGGGTGGGTGGACCTAGATCTGACCCAATTCCTCTTTCTGCAAGATCATCCTCCCCGGGAGATGCGGGGTTGGTGGTTTTATGCCTTATGCCTTTCTTACGCATCCAGGCTTGCAGGCTATTGGACAGGAATTCTCCCCCTCTGTCTGATACAAGACTGGCTACTTTGTAAGGAAATTCCCTCTCAACAGCATTCACCCACTCTTGGAACTTTTCAGCTGCTTGACTTTTCTCTTTCAGTAGATAGACATAGGAGTACCTGGTGTGTCTGTCTACAATTACTAGGACATACCTATTTTGCCCTTCAGTTGGCTTGAATGGCCAAGCCAAATCTGCATGTACAACCTCAAAAGGACATTGGGTGACACACTTGCTTTTCTTGGCTATGGGGTAAGCCTTTACCTTAACCTTTTTGCATACAGAGCAATCTAGAAACGTAGGGCAATTTCTGACTTGTAACTCAGGGCATACCTTTGCCAACTCCTGCAAACTTTTGTAGCTGGCATGTCCCATCACTCTGTGGAGATAATGTACACACTTTTCATGTAGAGGTTTGTTACACAATGGGTTAACATTTGCCACTTTTCCTTTGGGCAACATGTGGTACAACCCCTGCTTTTTCACCCCTTTTGCACAAAACATACCATTTTCAGTTATTGTACATTTCTCCCCTTCAAACACCACTTTGTAACCCTCACTGGTCAGTTGGGAGACACTCAAAATACAATTCTGCAGGTTGGTAACACACAACACATTATTGAATGATTTACCAAAGCATGGTAAAGCAAGGAATCCCTGACACACCACACTGTTGACTGATGTTCCTATTGTGATCAATAGTCCCCAATGGCACAAGAAAGTGCCACTCAACTGACTGCACAGCTAACCTGGAAAACTGGGCCCTGGGTAGACGCTGTCTGCCAACAGGAGGAGAATCATCCTGAAATGACAGCTACTACTGCTACTACTACCATCATCACCATCACCATCACCATCAATTTATATAACACCATCACTGTACATGGCACTTTCCAAGTAAAAGAACAACAAAGCATTTCCCTGCCCTTGGGCCTACAATCTAATTAAGACATGACAGAAAAGTAAAAGGCAATGGCAGTGTGGGAGAGGATTAAGTCCAGCAGATACTGCCTCTTCTCTCCCTCTAGGGCAGTGGCTGATGGGGTGGAGGGGCAGTCTTTCCTTCTGCTTCTGGGCCTGGGCATGATGAAGCTGTGCCTGTCTCTTCTTCTTTTCATCTGAGGCCAGCGCTGTGGCAGTTGGTCTGGAGGGAGGGCCTTTAATCTGTTTTCTGGTTCTGCATACAGCTGAAGATGTCTTACGTGTGCCATCGCATTAAGTCTCCATAGCGCTATCCGCTCAGTTCTCTTTAATGCCTCAGATTCTTAGTGGCCCTTTTCCGTTGCCATCCACACATCCACACACTGGGAGCATATATGCAGATGGGAAGACTCCTGAATCTGCATAAGTTTCCCTATGATTGGGGGAAGGCAGGGTTCATCACAACAATGATAAGTGCAGTCCTATGGGTGCTCTCTCTCTCTCTCTCTCTCTCTCTCTCTCTCTCTATCTCTCCCCCCCTCCCTCCTCTCTGTTGTATGACTACTAATTCTGTGACATGAAATACAGTAGTCATGTTATGCTGCTGAACATGTATGCTTGGTCAAAGTTCCTATCTCTTGAGACCAATAAATCCATCAGAAGGATTGCATACTAGCAGATAAGATCAACAAGTGAAGAGCTTATGTTACTTTTGGTATTATAACTCTCAAAACTCTCAGCCAACATGGTCACCAACTGTGCTGGCTGGGGGATTCTGAGAACTATATTCTAAAAAAGTAAAAATCCTGGATCTAGCTAACCAGCAGGTAGATATTCAGTTTTACCTTGGAACATAAATATGGCTGTTAACTTTGCCAGAGTTCAGAAAACCTGAGATAGCTTAGCTTGGAAAATCTTGCTATATGACTGATATTTCCCCTATATCGTCTCATGACTGACCTAAGTAGATTGATTTATGCTATGGTGATGTAGTTTCCTTACAAAATCATGTTTCCAATGGGAAACAAAGGTAGAAACTGAAAGATATTTGTGGAAATCCAGACTTGCCACTGGAATAGCTCTCAGAAAAATGGACAAGAACATCATGGAGCCAGGGAACAAGAACAAACCCTAGCAAGGCTCCCCATAAGTTAGTGCAGGAGAGTTTGAACACATGCAAATTTCAGCCCATGAAAACCACAGAAGGCTGAGCTACATAGCAGGAGGTACTCAAGATGACACTTCACCATAGTCACTTTCTTTTCATAGATTCCCCCCTTCCCCTTTTGCACATGCAAAAAGAATAGAAAATGGCACACAATTAGAAGGACTGTGTTTTTCATTTCAGCCTTGAGCCAGGCTTCGTTTCTTCTTTCGATACTGTATTGCTCTGTAACATTTTGGCCTTGTAACCACAGTAAGCTTCTGCATCTTTCAAAACTCTGACATACATAATGGAGTACTATATCTAAATTTTAGGAACTAGGTGTTGTCCAGCTCTGATTTAAGTATTATAATCAGAAGGTGAAATGTATATTTTAAAACTTTGAAATAAAAGACACATGTACATATACAGTACTGTTTGATCATTAAAAAAAAACCCATCCTCACAGCTTGTGTTATTTCTGTTTGATATAATCATCAGTCTTCTCAAGAATCCCATAAGCTGTACGTTATCCAGCTGTAAATACACACCATTTTCTAATCTTTCTTTTCACCTCCAGAAACTGATTAACAAAACTTGGGATAGTTTTGCACAAACCTGCTGCGAGAACATTTAAAACAAGTGCCTGGTTCATTTTTATACTGCAGATCATTTGGTAGAATGACTTCTATTTCCTTTAAAATCTATTTTTAAGCATTTCACGAAGTAGTCATGTCTACTGGAGGCCACTTATGAGTCACAAAACAGAAATCTTTACACATGGAGAACAATAGCAGAGGAGTAATTGTGGGGGGGGGGGGACAGTCAGCAGCCCAGCAAGTTCTAAGCTAATGGGAAAACACCTCATTATAATCAGTTTTGAAAAAAGCCCAGCATGGCCCACGTCATGGCTGCCTGCACTCCATTCCCATGAGGATCCTGAAAAACACAGCACATCAGGAGATGCCCTCATTGTGCCATGCACTAACTGCCTTGAACATTGTTCCAGGGATGGTTGTGTTGAGTACCTCTAACATTATCCAGCATCACCCAGTTCTGCTCCCATTATGTCTACAATCAATTTATTGATTCAACCGTTTCTCTCAACTGGGCTAGTGACTTGATACACAGTCCTGTGTGTACATATATCCAGTTCTTTTATACAAACATACTTTTTGAAACTTTTTTTTTTAAAAAAAGAGCAAATATTTTCCGGAGTTTGTTTTCTGTGCATACTACTTCAACTTACTGTGTTAGATAATATGTGGACTTGGCTACATATTACATGCATACAGAAAATGGCTACAGTCATTTTACATACATACACAGAGAGAGAGAGAGAGAGAGAGAGAGAGAGAGTGTCCCGGACTGGATGTGCTGAATGACTAGGATTCAAGACACTTGAGAAACAGCCTGTCTTGTACCATTATTGCATCAGCACTCTTCAAGAACAGAGAGGGGTCTCTGGCAGTAGTATCTGATCACGGTGTCTAGACTAGAGTCCCCTCCTTAAAAAAAAAAAAGCAAAATCTTTTTTGGACTATACTTCCCCAAATGCCCCAGATAAACTAGCTACTGCCTTATTGGCTAGGACTTTTGAGAAATTGTTAACCAAAAAGTAAATTTTCAAAGCAATGGTACAAATAACTGTTCTGTTGAAGATATCACCATCAAACATATGAGCAAGCTTAGAAGCTGTCCTACCAACAGAATTCCCACATCACCCAATCCAGATAGTATCAATAGCTACCAGTCATATGCCAATACATAACCCCACCTCAAGCAGCATGCCTCTGTAATGTCATTTCCTAGGAAACACAAGGTAAACATTGCTGCTGTATTCATATGCTGTTCATGGCCTTCACATGAGCTACCGTGTGATCATGGTATCTTCTCTACTAGTAAATGGAAAGAAAATGACATCCCATTAAATTAAGAATGGTTATTGAAACTTCTTGATATTTAGCAAATGGATATGTTCACAATGCTTCCAAATAATCAAAGTATAGAAAAGATTAACCAGGATTGGAGGGCTACAAAAGAAGTACGGAAAAAGAGATGGGGGAAATGCTTTTTATAGATCTATAAATTAGACTATGTTAAATTCTCTTCTATTATCCTTTTCCAAAAATAATTCAAGGTAATATATTTAGTATCTAATATCACACTGAGAGTGTATCGAGTTTGTTTTATTGCTTCTCTGTTTTTCTTGGCTTATTTATATATCATCCCTGATTAATTGAGATGTAAAAGATTTTTCCCTTTTTTCCTTCTTTTCTTTATTAGGGAATATATTACCTCACAGTACATTTAGCCACAGGTGTATAATAATATGTATTAGGTTTGCATATTCTTTTATAATTATCTCTCTTATGTATACATAATCATACATTTAGATATATACTCAAGTGTATTCATTTAAGAAAATATCTCTTCTTTGTCTCTCTCCCCCCCCCTTCTTTTCTCTCTCTTTCCTGTTTCCCTGGTAGAAGATGTATAAATTGTCAGTGTATCTCTAAGCTTTCAGTGATGTATTGCCTTATGGAGCTGCTAGCATGGTTTGTATTACTAAGTTTTTACTTGTATGGTTATACGATGTACAGATAAAATAAAAAGAAACGAGCCACTTGTATGAACAGGATGCTGGACTCACTAGGCCTTTGGTCAGATGGCGCTTATGACCTTACATTCAGCCCCATCCTCTTCTCTAAGGGCCGTGGCAGCAACTGTATAGCCTCCCCATGAGGCCTCCATTAAACCCTCAGCCTTGCTATGAAATGCTGCATGAATGCTGCAGAAACATAATTCTGCACGTATAGATGGCGGGGGGACAAAATGAAGGTACTGCTCTCAGAAGTAAGAATCCTGCCTCTCATGAAGTATTCTTTCAGCCCCCAAATTTCTAACACTGCAGTGTGAGACACTGATAACTGTAAATATCTAGAACTTTTACCATTTGCTATGTTTGCATTCCCTTGGTAACCCTGCCTATCCCTTTCTTTGGATGCCTAAACTCAATTTCTAAATGCTCAACTGAAGTTTTAAAGTATAGCAATGCTAAAAATTTGGTAGCTGGAAGAAAAATGTAATTGGAGGAGACAGAATTCTGACTGAAAGAACAATGCCAACATTTTGCCCCTCCTCCAGTAGGTACACTGCTGCGTGTATTTCAGTTGTACATGGTAGAGTCCCTCCATCCAGAAGTGTTCACTATTTTCTTTTTTGAGCTCACTTGCATTTTTTTCCTTCATCATTTCTTCTGTTTGCATTTTGTTGCCCTAAAACAAATTCATTATAGAGGGGAAACCAATGCCCTTTGATTGGGAGCAATAGGATCTGTTAGCACCTGCAGTTCTAACAGAGCCTGACAGAGACTTAAGATGTCAGGATCTATGAGAATAGCATCTTCCAGTGATTGTTTGCATCTTGTTGCAGCATTAAGTTTTCCATACCAGAATTCCTTGAAAATGTGGGTGTGAAGGAACATTTGTCAAGTGGAGGTTGCCACGCCTAGCAGAATATTAATTAATTCTTAAAGATTTATGGAGGCGGGGTTGACCTAAGCTCATAGTGAGCTTGGGTCCCTGGAATGAAGGGATTTTTTTTTAACCTCCCACTGCCTCCTTCTGAAGTTTGCCACCATCACTAATTGGCAATAGGAAGTAAAACACAGGACACATGAGACCATAGACAGGTTTGGAAGCAGGCAGGACAGGCTGAAGGAAAAATGGTTGCTGTTCTCCACTGTGGAGCTCACAGTGAGGAAGAAATTGGGGCCTGGAGGACATGCATCCCCCTTTAACCCCAGTTACTTCCAGTAGCAACTCAAAGCCTCCATACCACTCCAGATTTTAATCCAAGCCCATTTTTGCACTATACTGTTATAGTGCTATTATTCCACTTTCAACATCCTGTGGAATTCTGGGGTTTGTAGTTTACTGAGCTAAAGAGCTATCTTGCTGAGAATTCTAAATGCCCATCCCTAAACTACAAACCCCAGAATTCCACAGGATGTTGAAAGTGGAATAATAGCACTATAACAGTGTAGTGAGGAAATGGCCCAAGTTTTAAAGTTGCTATCCCAGGTTTTATCCCCCGAATAGGATAGCCTCTTCTTTTTTAACATTCAAGATCATTAAAATCCACTTGCTGAGCCACCACTTGATTGACTTCAACACCAGCCACCGGCACCATCACAGTATCCTTTATGCTGAGGGGTAGAGGACTCACCTTTGCTTTTAACAGATAACAGATGTGTAATGACTCAGGCATGGGGGAAGTTCCTTCTCCAAAGCCAATTTCCTTCCCTCACTGGCAACATCTGCTGCAACCGTAGGCAGTGACAGCATTCTCCACAGATTTCCACTTGCCCCTTGCTCATTGTAACTCAACTTGTGACTGGTTTTCCCAATTTTGCCCACCTATGAAACTTGTACTCATTAATTGGAGACTTCACCAGACCTCATCCTCCTCTCCTTTTCCCATTGAGTTCCCCCCACCCGGCCCTCTTGGTTTTTGAGATCAGTACAAAGATCAGTTTTTGAAGTCATGCCAGAGTTCTGCAAGGAGGCCTCCCGCTTCCCTTTGTGTATGCCTGGTTTATAATTATGCTTCCAGCAAGTGGTAGCCCTTTTGAACTCTCTCTCCCTCCCTTCCATTTTTCAGCTCCTCTCTCCATAGAGCTCCCCTTGCTAATTATTACAAGATTATTGTAGTCTGCTGTTCTAAAAATCTGTTGTCTAAATGTTGTTGTTCTTTCTTTCAGGATCATGAATGCTTATCATTTCACAACTGCCTTTTCCCCTCAAGATGCCTCCCACCTTCAGTTGCTCCATCTGTTCATCCAGATTAGAACAGAGTCTAAAATAGCCAGGTCCCTCCATTGAAACATAAAATTACACACATAAAGTGGCCTTGGTACATGCCAAGGACTTTGTGTGGTCTGCAATTTGCCATGTACATCTTCCAGCAATCATCAGGCTAGTTGTAAACCCCCCACTCACTTCGGCACTTCAGTTATACTCTCAAAGAATGCTTTCTCTGCATTGCCCTATCTGTTCTACCGATCTAATATTACAGAGAGTAATTGCTATGCTTGCTTCTGTCATCAGAACCCGTTCTTCTCCAAATACATTGGCCTGCCTCCAATGTCATATTCCAGCACACAGAAAGCATGGTTTTGTAACAGAGGTGAAGAGCACATGGCCCAATGGATATTTTAAATTATAACTCCCAATCTCTCTCACCATTGACTATCCTGACTAGGGCTGATGGGAATTGTACTACAATAGCTAGAATCACAGAATCACAGAATCACAGAAATGTAGAGTTGGAAGAGACCACACGGGCCATCTAGTCCAACCCCCTGCCATGCAGGAACACCCTCAAAGCACTCCCGACAGATGGCCATCCAGCCTCTGCTTAAAAACCTCCAAAGAAGGAGATTCCACCACACTCCGAGGCAGCATATTCCACTGCCGGACAGCCCTGACCGTCAGGAAGTTCTTCCTGAGGTTCAGGTGGAATCTCCTTTCCCGCAGCTTGAATCCATTGCTCCTTGTTCTGGTCTCTGGAGCAACAGAAAACAAGCCCTCTCCTTCCTCTACATGGCACCCCTTCAAATATTTAAACATAGCTATCATGTCCCCTCTTAACCTTCTCTTCTGCAGACTGAACATACCCAGCTCTCTAATTCTATCCTCATAGGGCATGGCTTCCAGGCCCTTCACCATTTTGGTCGCCCTCCTCTGGACCTGCTCCAGCTTGACCATGTCCTTCTTGAATTGGGGTGCCCAGAACTGGACACAGTATTCAAGATGAGGTCTAACCAAAGCAGAGTAGAGTGGTACCAGTACCTCCCTCGATCTAGACACCATACTCCTATTGATGCAGCCAAGAATTGCATTGGCTTTCTTGGCTGCCGCATCACATTGCTGACTCATGCTCAGCTTGTGATCTATTAAGTCTCCTAGATCCCTTTCACACGTACTGCCATCCAGCCACGTGTCCCCCATCCTATATTTCTGCATTCCATTTTTTCTACCTAAGTGTAGGACCTTACACTTCTCTCTGTTGAATTTCATTTTGTTAGCTTTGGCCCAGCTCTCCAATCTATCCAGGTCATTTTGAATTTTGATCCTGTCCTCTGGTGTATTAGCAACCCCTCCCAATTTGGTGTCATCTGCAAATTTGATGAGCATGCCCTCTATTCCTTCATCCAAGTCATTGATGAAAATATTGAAGAGCACTGGGCCCAGGACAGAACCCTGTGGCACCCCGCTAGTCACTTTTCTCCAGGATGAAAAGCAGCCATTGGTGAGCACCCTTTGGGAACGGTCAGTCAACCAGTTACAGATCCACCTGACAGTAGCCCTGTCCAGCCTGCATTTTATTAGCTTCTTTGCAAGAATGTCATGGGGAACTTTGTCAAAGGCCTTACTGAAATCGAGATATGCTACATCCACAGCATTCCCTTCATCTATCAAGCTAGTAACTCTATCATAAAAAGAAATAAGATTAGCCTGGCATGACTTATTTTTGAGAAATCCATGTTGACTTCTCGTGATTACCGCATTGCTTTCTAAGTGATTAGAAATTGACTGCTTAATGATCTGCTCCAGGATCTTTCCGGGTACTGATGTCAGGCTGACTGGGCGATAATTATTTGGGTCCTCTTTTTTTCCCTTCTTGAAGATGGGGACAACATTTGCCCTCTTCCAGTCTGCTGGAACTTCTCCTGTCCTCCAAGATTTCTCAAAGATCATAGCAAGCGGTTCCGAAATGACCTCTGCCAGTTCTTTTAATATCCTAGGATGCAATTCATCTGGCCCTGGAGACTTGAATTCATCCAGTGTGGCCAGGTATTCCTGTACCACCTCCCTACCTATTATGTGCGGCATTTCCCCTGCTTCCTCCCCTGCTCCCCAACCGCCACGTTGAGTGCTTGTATCCTTCTGGGAAAAAACTGAGGCAAAGAAGGTGTTAAGTAGTTCTGCCTTTTCTCTTCCCCCTGTTAGTAATTCGCCATCTTCTCTGCGCAGCGACCCTATCGCCTCTTTCTTTTTCCTTTTGCTGCGGACATATTTAAAAAAGCCCTTTTTATTGTGTTTAATGTTTCCCAAATGTTTCCCAAGCCACACCCTGGCTTTGGAGGATCAGAAATGTGGTACAAATCTCACCTCTTCCCTTTCACATGGTAATTCCATTTCCTATAAGCATTGAAAAGACAATAAGAAGATTCAACCCCCTGCTTGTAGGGATGCCGATGGATTTGCAGTGCCACGACTGTTGCTGGTTTGCAACTAGAGTTGATGGGGGCAGGAATTAAGCAGCAGTGTGTGCTGGCAGTGTCCACTGGGTCTTTCTATGTGGGCACTTACATCAGCCCTGTCCCAAACTGTTGAGCACTTCTGGAGATTCCATGAATTCTGAGGGCACATCTACCATTTTTATATTTTCTATGAGTGGGTGGCATGCTTTGTTTCCTTCCCCACTCCTGGCCGAAGCACACATTTGATATGCCAGCTTTTCAGCAGCATGTATCTTAGGTTCCATATATCCTAATGCGAGTAGGGGATTCCTCTAAGATACCAAGGTGAAAATAATCCAAGAAGCGACATGCCCTTGAGTGGAGCTGCCTATATGGTAAAGGAACCCATTTGAGGCCGTTATGTTTTCATGCCACTGTTATAGTTTTCTATCACTCGAGGACAATCCCTTCAAACAGTTTGCTCTCCTATAGGTACACGTGGCACACATTCTGGGCTCTTTCACACTACACAGATATAACACTAGGGCCATTTCCATACTACATTGTTATAGTGCTATTATTCCACTTTCAACATGCTGTGGAATCCTTGGGTTTGCAGTTTAGGGAGGGGCATTTAGAATTCTCAGCCAGAGAGCTCTTTGGTCTCAGTAAACTACAAACCCCAGCATTCCACAGGATGTTGAAAGTGGAATAATAGCACTATAACAGTGTAGTGCAGAAATGGCCTAAGATTCCACCTCAACTATCATGGCCACATCTTATGCAATCTTGGAGTTTGTAGTTTGTTGAGGCATTAGAGATGCCCTCTGGCTGAAAATGGTAAACACTACTCCCTAAAGTGCCAGTGCCAGGATTCCATAGGAGAGAGTTAAAGTGGAATCACAGTATTGCAATTGTGTAGTGTGAAAGAGCCAACCTGGTGTTGTGGTTTGAGCATTGGCCTATGACCCTGGAGACCAGAATTTGATTCCCTGCTTAGCCATGGAAACCCACTGGGTGACCCTGCATGCATCACACAGTTCAGCTCCGGGAAATCATGTGCTAGGTTTGCCTTAGGGCTGCCGTAAGCTAGAAACAAAGTATGGGGCACAACAAAGTGTGAACAACCCCTCTGTTTTAAATGTTATCATTTCAAAACATGTAAGGAAGCCATTCTTTATTGACAATATTAATGTTGCAAAGTCAAGAGTTGGGGAATGTCATCTTTTCTGTAATTTTGCCTTCTTTTCTGACTACATTTCTGCTTTGCCTTACAGGCTATCAAACTGGACCACTTCCTTCCTAGTTTACAATATTACAAGACTGAGAGAGGGCAAAGTACACAAAGGATTGTATTCTTTCTTTCTGACAGAGGCTATGCACCTTTAACACAGGTGGAAATTCCAAAGGTGGTATTCCTTCCCAATGCTCCTTGTCCATGCTGTGTGGGGCAGGGTGAAGGACAAGATTCAGCTGGTGACAAAGAGGCAGTGTGTAAGCTAGGAGGGCCCTGAGGGTGAGGGGGAAACCTTGTATTTCAGCAATATGTTTAAAACACGTTTATTTCTGAATCTGAGCAATCACGCTGTAACACCTCCTTCACATCACTTCACTGCCCAATCTGCTAATTTGCTTCTGCAATTGTTCTAAATTTGTACAATGGTATTGTATTTACAGACTGAGAACATCATGCTGGAAGCTAGCAATTTTTAAAGCACAGAAGTCTGCTTTATAGCTCATTAAATGTATTTACAGAACATTTCATTTTGGAACGTGCACTAGTAAATCAAGCTTCCAGTCTGACAGTTTTTGTTTATCTTTGTGAAAGTAATAATTCAGACCTTGATTTCCTTTGCTGTCCATTTCCCATTAAGTGGAAATTGAGACTGGTCATATGAGGGCTTACAATAAAGTAAGATGAAATAAAATGGGAAAAGTCAGAGACAAAATTGTACACAAAAAAGAATGTGTGTCAATCATTGATTCATACTTGTTTGCATCTCTAATCTATAATATGGCCTATTCCACCAATACATGCATAAAATAATTTTTAAAATTTATTTTTATGATGATTCTTATTTTAGACAGTTCAGACAGTACAATGAAAGATTACACTGAAAAAAAGGATGTGTAACTGTTTACATATACTATGTCAATGCCTAGGTTTGAAATTCATGATGAATGATAACTACATCCGCTGCTCCAGAGACTAGGACAAGGAGCACTGTATTTAAACCACAGGAAAAGAGATTCCACCTAAACCTCAGGAAGAACTTCCTGATGGTCAGAGCTGTCTGGCAGTGGAATATGCTGCCTCGGAGTATGGTGGATTCTCCTTCCTTGGAGATTTTTAAGCAGAGGCTGGATGGCCATCTGTTGGGAGTGCTTTGATGTGGGTTTCTGCATGGCAGAGGGTTGGACTGGATGGCCCCTGTGGTCTCTTCCAACTCTTATGATTCTATGATTCTATCCTTGTCTGATAAAATAGTAATCCCCTAACTCAAAACCCCTGTTTTCTAATTAGTAATTCCACCAGAATGTTAAAGGTCTGGAGGGCCAAATGACCAGGAAACCTAAAGCATGTTCCTTTTAGAATTGCATAACAAGATCCTTCAGTGCAAGCCCTCTTCAGAAATCCCAGATATGTGCAAATAAACAAGAGTAACAGCCCCTTGAGAGCCAATAAGGTGTAGTGGTTTGAGCATTGGACTATGACCCTGGAGACTAGGGTTTGAAGCCCTGCTCAGTGATGGAAACCCACTGGGTGACTTTGGGTGCATCACATCCTCTCGACTCCAGAAAACCCCATGATAGCATTGCCTTAGGGTCACCATAAGTCATAAATGACTTGAAGGAACATGACAACAACACCCGCTTGCATCCTGTCCCAAATGAAGGCTTTAAGGGGGGCATGAAAAGCCATCCTACCAGGAAGGTAAGCAATCTTTGTATTGCTTTATTGGGAGTCTTGTTTCCATGATTATTTATGAGCATACCCTTATGTAAAGGAGCCAGCTTTAGGGGTTTCTGTAATCAAGTGTATAGATTTCTAGATTCTTTCTCTAAATAGACTTTCTGGAACAATAGACAGGTTTGTCCTTGTATCTTCTTACAGACTTTAAAGGATATATTCCTTTATCTCCTGCAGGAAAGGAGATTCCACTTGAACCTCAGGAAGAACTTCCTGATGGTGCCTTGGAGTGCAATGGAGTCTCATTCTTTGGAGGTTTTTAAGCAGAGGCTGGATGGCCATCTGTTGGGTATGCTTTAATGTGGATTCCTGCATGGCAGGGGGTTGGACTGGATGGCCCCTGTGGTCTCTTCCAACTCTATGATTCTATGATCTTGTTTCACCATCGTAAACTCTCAGTACTCTGATAGCATAAAGACCAAATACTTTTCTACCTTAAACCATATTATACCATTCTCATCGGTAGTACATTATTTTGTTGGCCAAAACTCAGGAATCATCCATATGCCTTTTTTTCTAGTTCATGTCCAATTACTCAGTTCACTCAGACTATCAGAAAGCAGTTCTGCTTGCATGTATATATGTGCCTCCAAGTTGCTTCTCATCTTATGGCAACCCCATTAATTTTTTTGGCATTTTTCTTAAGGCAAGGAATACTTAGAGATGGTTTTGCCAGTACCTTCCTCTGATTTATAGCCTACAGCAGATGGTATTCATTGGTGGTCTCCCACCCAAGTACTAATCAGGGCTTACCTTGCTTAGCTTCCCCTAGATCAGGCTAGGGGTAGGAAAAGACTGGAACTTCTTCTTCCATGCAGATTTCTTCACCCAAAGACAAGTTCAGGCTACAATCCCATACTCACTAGCTTGAGACTGAAACCCACTGAATATAGTAGCACTTATCTCTTGAATAAATATGCACAAGATTACCTTATTCTCTCTTTTTTTCTTCTGATCAGTGTGAGAAGTGATGGGCTTTAGGGAAGAGAGCATGTGGCAGGACATCCCTCCTTCACTGGCTATTTATAATTCCTGCAAATTCAGTCACAAAGGGAGAGATTGAAAAACCCCTCCAGGTTTAAAGGAAAGGCTAAGGAAGAAAAGAAAGGCAAACTGCAAAAGGCTTTAAATGCACTGGTAACTTTAGAGACCTTACCCCTTTAAATAATGTTGGTGAAATTAAGTTAGAATCAAAGCATTATTCTTTTCAATTTTTAAACAAATTGTAACTGTGGGAAATAGAGAAGGTTTTACTTTTTCAGACATAAGCCCCATGGTTGTGATCTTTCGAGTAAAAACAGGAATTGAATTGGCAGTGAACTTAGAATGAACTAAGTTTCATCATCCTGGACAGCAAGTGCCACTTGCTGCCTAGAAAGACCTGAATGGGGATATATACTGACCTCTCACGGCAAAGTGGAAAACTACAGCAAGAATTACTATTCCAATCTGCAGCTGTCAAAATGCTCTCAAGGAAGCAGGTGGGGGCACAGGCAACTAATGTACAAAGAAGAATGACAGTTGATCAACCTAGATATGATAAATCAAATCAAATGATTTAGAGGATATTAGATGAATGAGAGAAGATATGAATCAAATGAAATAGGATTTTAAACATGATTTGAAAGCTGAACTTAAAGATACAAGATTTTCCTTAGCTCAGATAAAAACAGAGGTGAAAGAGGTTAATGAGAAAAGGGAATTACTGGGAAAAAAAGATACAAAAATTGGAAGCAGTGACTCACAAATTAACAATGGATCAGGAGCAAAATTTGGATGCAATGACCTTACTTGATCTTAAAGAAAGGGAAAGATGTCTTAGAATTAGAGGAACACCAGAGTTGCAGAATGAAAATATCTATGCAAGAGTGACTAAAGCCCTGGTTGATTTTTTTGGAAATACAGAGAAAAGATTTTTGTTGGGAAGTGAATAAAATGTATAGATTTGATTTTTGGGTTGCTAGACAGATCTACCAAGGGCATGGTTGTCTATTTTGTAAGAAGGCAAAAAAACAAAAACAAAAGACCAAGTTCCTCAATTGTACTACCTAAGCAAGATGAAGACTGATGGCAAAGATGTTACAATTTTTAAAGATGCTCCTGTTAACATTTTGAGAAAATGGAGGGAGTATGCTCTTTTGACTAACAAGGTGAAGCAGAAAAGAGTCCTTTTCAGATGGGTATGGTATAAAAAGAGAAGATTTAACCTCCACAAGATTGCAAAAGGCAAAAGATTCTCTGCAAAAATATGGAACAGACTTTGAAGGAGATGTTTCAAGGAAGGGGGGAAGAGATGTCCTAAGAGAAATGGAAGGAGAAAAAGTTACAGATCATGGTTTCAAAGAAGAGACTAATGGAGAAGAATAGTAGAAATGTCCTTGGGACCTTGTAAAAGCAAATATGGACTTTAAAGAGGAGGCTTAGAAAGTCTTTAAAATTTCTATCAAGGAATAAAGAAGGGCCAACTTACTCTGCAAAAAAAATTTTTCACTATTTGGAAAGAGAAAAATTGGGTATGGTTTGTTTACAAGAATCTGTAAAGAAGATAATAAATATTTGTTAAATCCCAAATTGCAAAAAGAATTTATTTCATCTTGTAACAAGAAGAAAAGAGCAATCGTAATTTATGCCAATTCAAAACTGAATCCAGAAAAAAAAAAGAAGATTTATTTTGTAAGAGTGGAAATACAAATTCAAGGACCAAAAAAAAAAAAAAGGTAGTTGGTGTTTATGGCTCTACTGAAAATAAAACTCCCTTTTTTGAAAAACTGCTTGAAAAACTTTAGAAATTTCCTATAAGAAGATTATTTTGGGAAATTGGAATGGTGTAAAAAACCCTCAAATTGACAGATTGTCCAAAAAAGAAAGTAGACATTATCAAGGGAAATTGCCGAAAGCCTTTTTTGAGCTAATGAATAATTTGGAAATATTGGACACTTGGAGGTTAAAATATGCAGATACATGAGAATATACTTATTTTTCAAAAAGGCATAAATCCTTTCTCTAGAATTGATATGTTTCTGACGTCTAAATCTTCCACTACTATTATTAAAGATATGGAGGTTTTACCAAAACTACTTTCAGATCATAATTCAGTACTTTTGATTTTTAAGAAAAGACAAAGCCAATTTCGTTGGAATGTAAATGATGATTTATTACAGAGTGAAGACATAATGAGTAAGCTGAAAGAGACTTTAAAATTTTTTAGGATAAAAAAGGGGGTTGTTAGTGATGTTTGTCTAGTGTTATGTGCCTCCCTATGTGTTGTTTTATGTATTTAAATTTGGTGTTTTAATAAAAAATATTATTAAAGAAATAAATAACAACTGAAAGTGCTTCTATAACACGCATTTGTAGGCTGCTGTTACCATTTTAACAGTAATGACTCTATCTTACAGCATTCTCGAATTTGTAGCTTAGTTTTTCTAGGACACAGGAAGAGCAGAGTTCAAATCACTGCTCTGAAATGGAAACCAACTGGACAACTCATGCTCTTTCAGCCTCAGAGAAAGGCATTAGCAAACCGTCTCTGAACAAATCTTGACAAGAAAACTGCATGATAAATTCATCTTAGAGTCACCATAAGTCAGAAACGACTTAAAAGCATTTATAGAATGGACTGTTAGTGCACTGTCTAAAATCCAAGTACATATTACATCTTTGCATCTTGAAGGAGATATTGATTCAACAGAACTGATGGAGAGCAAAAGGTCTGTCTTTTTGTTGCTTGATTACGTGCTTTGATCAAGAAAAATGCATAGGCTTGGCAGCCCTTCATTTGATTTGTGTTACATTCAAGATATTTGCCATAATTTTTGCGTAGTACTTTGCATAAGTCTGAATGTAGCTGTAACTGAGAGGTCATTTTCAAAGCTGAGTCCAATTTTTAAAAAAATTGCACACTTTTGTGTCATTAGAGCAACTAATAGTATTAACACATATTTCTGATTAACATAGCATTATGAAAGATTTGGATTGCAGTGATTGGATAGAGCACTTTTCTTGGAAGGAGCCTGAAAAAATTTATTTCATTAAGGACAGTCTTGGAGAACTGGCTCTTCACAATCACCATGCTGTTATTTATCAGCCTTATTTAACATTCCTTTGTTTGAGGTGTGGAGGTCTGTTTCTGTTTACATGATAACTGGTGTTATAAAAGTTAAGAAACATTTTCTGTTTATGACTTGTTCACGTTGTTGTGTGCCTTCAAGTTATTTCCGACTTATAGTGACCTCAGGCAAACTTATGATGGGGTTTTGTTGGCAACATTTCTTTGGAGGGGAGGGTTACCTTTGCCTCCCTCTGAGGCTGAGTGTGACTGGCCCAAAGACATGCAGTGAGTTTCCATGGCCAAGCAAGGATTCCAACCCTGGTGTCCCAAGTCGTAGTACAACACTCAAAGCACTATGCCACCCTGGCTCTCCCTTATGATTTGTATATAGCAGTGTATTTGTCAAGTGATTTTGCAAAGTTCACCATATATTACATTAAGAAAGATATACCCATCTAGTGGTAATAGCAATTGACAACAACAAATGTATTATGCACTCACCTGTCCTTTCACTGCTTCTTCGTGTATAAAATGAAATCAGACTCCTGACTTACTTTCATACCTTTATGATGTCAAGTTTCTTGCTCAAATGTCCCCAAATCATAAGGCCACCTGTCCTGTACCCAATTTTTTCATGGTTCCAAAGTACCTCCACAAAAACCTCCACAAAGAGAAGAGACAATTTCATTCAGAATGCCCTCCTCGTGCAGAGGCACCAAAGAAACACATGAGTATTGAACTGGTCTACTACAACTTCTCTCCTTTGTGCAATATAAAGAAAAAATCAGAATGATCTGAAGAAGCACATTGTTTCAACCGCTTGTATTGACAAGCTGTTGCCTGGTTTGAGTTCCCTTGCAGGAGAGGGAGGGGAGATATTTCTAAAGCAAATGAGATCTTAAAAGGCTGGACCCAAACACATTTTAGAGATCCAAAAAAAAAAAAAGGCTGTGAAAATATTTGAGAAGAAGCCCCCTTCCCTCTTAGAACATTAATTCTATAGTTTTAGGATTACTGGAGAATTAAGGCAATCAAGACAACAAGACTGCAATCTTATATTCATCTATATGGGAGCATCCCATCTGAGTCAGTGGGGCATACCTGTGAATAGACAGAACTCTCTTCTGTTTTTTTAAAAAAACTCACAAAGAGAAAATATATCCATTTAAATCAGAAACAATCACTTGGCTAAACATTTTATACAGAATCTGCATAAGCAAGCCAGCTAAAAATAAACTGACGCCTTACATTATCTCTGTAACTCCTAACTTTGTACATTTCTGAATATCTTCCAAGTAGATGAATATACTGCCATTCTTTGGCCCAAGTCCAAAGGCAATTATAAGTTATAATCTAGTTTAATGGAACCTTCTTGTGTAGCATAAACTAAGAGATACATGCTAAAAAAAAAAATCCTCATAACACAATGGATGTGCTTTTAGTTGGAGAATGGAAAGTCCTTGAGTTGTAAAACGGTGATCCTATTGGATACGTCATGTAAGTGGTCCTCGCTTCCTTTGAAATCTCTTTGAAAGAATAATCTCTGCATCTGTAGCTTTGGTAAAGAGCCCTTTTGTTGTTGTGGACCTTTGGTCATTTCAGACTTATGGTGACCTTAAAGAAAACCTGAGAGCGAGCATGGTGTAAGGGTTGGAGCATTGGAGCACTGGACTTTAACCTTGTAGGTCAGGGTTCAGTTACACACTCAGCCATGGAAACCCACTGGGTGACTTTGGGCACATCACACACTCTCAGCCCCAGAAAAGCCCATGATAGGTTAGCCTTCAAGTCACCATATGTCAGAAATGATTTGAAGGCATGCAGCAACAACACAGAAAACCCACCGTGGGTTTTCTTGGCTAGATTTCTACAGAAGAGAGGTTTGCCTTTTTCTGAGGCTGAGAGAGTATGACTTGCCCAAGGTCACCCAGTGGGTTTCCATGGCTGGGCAGGGATTCAAACCCTGGCCTTCCAGAGCCCCAGTCTAACAACTATACCACACTAGTTAATTAATCAGCATCAGCATCAATATGGAAGAGAACTAGACCTGAGAGTCAGTACAGCACCATAAACAGATTCTGATTTTTATTTTCGAATATTATAAAATTGAAATTTAAAACTTTTTAAAATTTAAATGTACTGAAATGTAGCACACTTGGAAAGTGCTAACCCATCAAGAAGCTCAGGGTGAATGATACATCAAAAGGGTATGGTAGATTAGGGTGGAAGGCAATTGATTTGCCCAAGACAAGGCAGCCAAGCTAATGGTTAAGCAAGGATTTGAACTCAGGACTCTAAGATATCATCTCCTTCTTGTTCTTCCTGTTAGTCTGTGCTACAGTCCCTGAAATGCCTTTGAGGTATGATGTATAACTGAAAAATGAAAGCAAAAAAACTTAGTTTTTAAATGTATCCTTTCTAATTTCTCTTGTTTGGATACACTGATTTTTCAAAGTCACCTGTTCCAGGCAGGATAATATGCAGAAGGTATAGGTACTATTCGTCATATATGGAAACATATATCTGAGAATAGGCTAAAACAGATACCAGAGTGTTGTGACCAAAGGGAAAGGATTTTATATGCAGACAGAACACTACTTTAAATAGTAATATTTTCTTTTGCTGAAAACAAATAAATCTATATGAAGATGGGCCAATTTAACTTTCTGGATGTTTTTGCATTGCAGCTCCCATAATCCCTCACCACTGACAATGTTAGCTAGGATTGCTGGGTGTTGTAAGCGAAACAAACAAACCAAAAATCTAGAGCAGCATTTCTCAGTCTTTGGCCCTCCAGACATGAACTCCGAGAAGTGCCATCCAGCATGCCGATGGTCAAGAATTCTGGAAACTGAAGTTCCAAACATCTAGAACACCAAGTTTGAGAACCACTTATCTAGGGAGCCACAGTTGCTCAGCCTTGAGCGATATACAGAAAAGCAGACACAGGGAGCTCAGAATCTCCACGCTGGGAGCTGTGGAGAGCTCAGCAGGCAAATCCCCAACTGGAGGTGCACATTTCTTCTTGTTATTGTTGTTTGCCTTCAAGTCATTTCTGACTTACGCCCCCCCAAAGGTGAATCTATCATAGGGTTTTATTGGCAGGATTTGTTCAGAGAGAGTTTCCCTCTGCCTTTCTCTGAGGCCAAGAGATTGTGACTTGTCCAAGGTCACCCAGTGGGTTTTCATGGCTGAGCCAGGATTTGGAACCCTGATCTCTCAGTGTCCTAGTCCACCACTCAAACTAATACATCTTGCTAACTTTAGGTACCTGTAAAAAAGAAAAGAAAAGAAACCTGCCCATAGTCTCCTACAGACAGCTTCCTTCCACCTTCATCAATAAATGAAATCGATCCCACTCAAAAGGGAAGAATGGACTGAAGGAGGAACCAAACATGTCCTTCTCTCCAGGTTTGTGCAGTAGCGTTGCTATTGCCACCAGCTTTGCCCTTGTTAATGCAGTTAGCTTTACGGTGGTCTGGCACCTGACCTAGCTGTGCCTTCGCTGCTGAAGAGCTAGCCAGCCAGGTCAGGGGAGATTCACAGCCAATACTGGTGTTACTTCCTCATCATTCTCTCTGATTTAACCTTTTATAAGCCCAGGAAGTGGCACCTGTGAACGTTGCATCTTATGAACTTTGAACGTAAATGTTGAACAAAATGATGACAGCTTTGGGTGGGCTCTGGTTTATATTTTCAAGGGCACACTTTGCCAAGGCCCTTCACAACATACACCACTGCGTGACACAATGGTGTGAGACACGTAGGACCATCACCACCACAAAGTAATAACAGAAATGGCTCCTTAATGATGTCATTATGAGTCACTTTGTTGCCTTCAGCTCCTCAGAATAACAGGCACTGATGAAGCTCTCTGTCATAAATAAATATGTTAAAGGCCACATTTTGTTACTTACTTACTTATTATTTTTGGTATTTGTAAAATAAATTAGCTTACCACGAAAACATGGTAAACCTTAATAGAAATACATTCATATTGCCATTGGTGATCTATTTAGAGGGCAATTTGAGAGGAAACCCCAAAGTTAATCGCCCAAAATGGGCTCTCAGTTCTGTCGACCTTTTCCTTGAATTACATCAGCACTCCTCAAGTCAGCAACTTGAGTCATATGCTATCTTTTTTGCAGAGACTTTGCAAACATCACACTTATATTAATAGACCTTTAATCAAGTACTCAATGTCCCTCTCATTTCTTCACCTTACCATGTGCTTCCCCACTCCCTTAAAAAAAGTGTTAGCTAAAGAAACTGTGACTCTGTGTAGTGAAATCCCCAGTGTGTGCATCACCTTTTCTCCAAAAAAGCACACACAGAAGATTCCTAACTTAACAAATCCTGGGTTACCAGGAAGTATACCTCCCCACCCAGTTCCCCTCTGTCAGATGCATTCAAAACTCAGCCAACCAACATATGGTCAGGATACCACAGTCTCCTTGTGACATTTTTGTTTCAGTTTTATATCAGCCACATTATGCTATGCCATCTCAGCCCATCAAACTTTAGTTAATTAGAACTATGATTTGTGAAAACAAACTTCCTTTTGCAAAGCTGAGTTTAAAAGTAATGCTAAAGAGCATTTAATCCAAAATTGAAGCACATCTTTCCTATTTTCTCCTTGCAATGATTCCAAAACAAGATTGGGTAGCATGTAAGTCCAAAGTTCACTGTGGTTCATTCTTGTCATAATAAACTGTGCTTTAGAATAACCTCTGAAGGAGGCCAGTGACTCAATACATTCCATAGCCGATCAATACAATTATCCTACAAATATCACCATCGCTGAGAAGCCAAGATTCTACCCTCCAGCTCTGAGCAACTAAAGAAAAGAAAGGGTGTGAGTACAGGACATATTAACTACACTGTCCCACGACTGTGTAGAGAATGCTTGTTTATGGTTCTAGAAGCACACTTTCTGATTGTCAAAGGCCATTTCCACACCGGGCTTCCGAAATGGTGCAGAGCGACCTCTCACGGAGGTCTTCTACACCATAGAGTGGACTGGTGTGGACTACTTTTTGTAGTTCCACACCAGAATCCACTCAGGAGTGGCCGGAACTAGCCACGCTGCGTGTTTTTTAAAAACCTCTTTTTCGAGGTTTTTAAAAAGCACGGAGCGTGCAGCCCCGCGCTGCTCCGTCGCCCGGCTCCGAAGTGGATTTGCAGGCGCGTGCAAGTGCGTGCCTGCAGATCTGCCGGGGGCGGGCTTCCAGCTGGCGAGCTTCTCCGGTTGGTGGAGAGCCTCCACCAACCGGAAGCCGCCATTTGGGATGCCGGAGGACTGTGGAGCAGCGAGCTCGCGCTGCTCCACGTGGCGATGGACTTACCCGGTTTCAGGTAAGCTCCGTTTTTGGGCGTTTTTGCCCGTTCCCCGCCCCCCACATGTGAAAAGGGCCAAAGAGAAGTGTGTTTCTGATTTTAACCAAAGCAGGAGGCAAAGTACAGCTCCCAGTATCGAAACTTTGGCAGAGTCTGGAATGCAATCTAAAAGAGATGATCTGTTAGAAATATCACAATGTTGCCAGATCACACTAGAGATTATTATTTGCTTGTCCCCAAAAATCAGAACTGTATGAACTACATCATTTGTGCTATGCAGAGGAGACAATATGGTTTCTAGGATTCTGGCTTTCCTCCTATTTATTTTGTTAGATTTGTTTTTAACATTTCATTGATTTACATTCATACTTCCAAGACACCTTCAGTTTTGTCTTAATTATAGAAAGGTGGAATATAAACACCCAAACAGATAAATACACAGTAATTGGGAAAACACTTCTTTTATTTTGTTCCTATTATAAACAACATATTTCAAGGCTGGAGGATCTGCATAAATGAAGAGATTCTCAAACCCACACACAAACTGCTTCCCTAGTATACACTTACCCCTGCTCATTCCTCAAGTAGAAGCTGCAGGTCAGAGGTGGGCAACTGTCAGGGCTCCAGAGAACATTCTCCCCGGAGAATTTTTGCCTCCAAATGCCTCCGAACACCCTCTAAAGCACATGGAAGACATTTTCACTATTTTTTGGCCCTTTTTGTGCTGTTTTAAGCCTCGCAGATCCCTTTTGTAAAATCAGAAGTGACCTGGAAATCAACTTCCAAATCACTTCCTGTTAGGAAAAAAAAGGGGCCTTTCTTGGGTTTAAAATGGCAGAAGTGGGGGGGGGGGAATTCACCACTGATCTGCAAAGTTTCCCAATGCTAGAGACTTTTTGGAGACAAGATTTTTTAGACATAGGGTGGCCCTGGGCACCATAAAAATGATCTGGGGATCACATGAGGTCCAGAGGCCTTACTTGTCCCACCCTGGGTCTAGATAGAACTAAAGTACAGAAATATGAATTACAGAAATATGAATTATAAGATTGAAGGTTGTCACTACAAACTGAGCTATTTTGCCGAATAAGAGATGCCACACTAACCTATATGGTAGACTATGTGTATACTTGTCAGTAACTGGCAAGACTCATTTTTTTAAAGCAGGAAAGCCTTACTCCTACTAAAACAGAACTTCTCCATCACACCTTTCTCACTGTGTTTGTTACTTTATCATGACATGTTTTGTTATCACTACACTTTAGGCAGCAAGTTGTTTCTGTAACAGGATTGTACATAAAATTTTGCAATAGGAATATATTTTATTTACATCACCTCAACTCTTGACAATTTTACTCTATTTCAGTCAATACGGAATCACCCATTGGTCACCAAAACACACCTTTGATATGTGGGAAAATGTTATGGATGGTCCCAAAGGCATATGACCACAAAGTGCCATAGTGCATCTTGAGAACAAGACAAATACAATCAGCCCTCTGCATTTGCAGGTTTCACTTTTGCAGATTTGATTATTCATAGATTATTTGCCGTCAACTCTGCTGCCTCTCTATGCCATTTTTAATAGGGACTGCAAGCCTTGTGAGACTAAGATATTGCAAACGAGGCTTGTAAATCCCTATTAAAAATGAAGTGGGGCAGCAATGGAAGTGGCATTAAGCCCCACCAGCCAGCCACTTTTACCTTGTGAAGGGACCCTGATGCCACCTCAAAGGAATCCACAGTGTGTGTTTGTGGGTGTGTGTGTGTGTTAAACATGGTTTGGGAGGCCTAGAGTTACTCACATTTTTCTTCACTGTCATGGGGGTCTTATGCCCCTAACTCTAGCAAATGTGGAAGGATGACTGTATTACTACCACCTCACTGATGAGTCAAAGTATAGGAAATAGGAGTCTCTTGTTTATTATTGCTTCTTTTCACTAGCTTCTTAACCATTCCATCTGACATCATCTTCCATTGTAGCAAAGCTGGGTAGCAGATGCCAAGCTGCAAGCTGTGAACTCCAGGAGGGAAACTCTGAAGCTATAGTTGACAGCACTGGTGAGTTTTGAAGTACAGGTTCTTCCGTAACAGTCCCCATAGCCACACTCCTCAGGAAAGCCCCAAAAATTCAGACAGCTATGTTGATTTATATTGACAAATCAGTTCTAAAGTTTTCATCTCCATCAAAAACAGATCTTCTGGAGACCCCATGGATTGGAACTACTCATTCAAAAGCAAGTATATCCAAAATACTTTACTTTACATTGCAGGAAAGTTCATAAGAATATATCATTACTTGGAAATCCATTTTACCTCCAGCTGTTGTGAGAACTGCAGCTAAACTAAGAGGACAAGGGGGTAGGGAGGTGGCAGTTGGTGCTATATCACTCCACTAATCCACAAGTCCCAGGCACTCTAACCCCATCATCCTTTGTTTTCACTTCCACACGGTTTGACAGGGATACATGATTACCGTTTGTGAGGGTGACAAACTGGAAAGCCTTCAATCAGATTTGGCCTGAGTCAGCTTCAAAGAACCCCTCTTTTGATGACAAAGCAACCTTTTATTCTGGAGCACACTGCTGAACAAAGGTGGCTATTTCCAAGCCCAGTTCAGGTACAGAAATGGTACTCATTACTGTAACCAGTGATGATATTGGGTTGACCAAAGCACACTATGTCACCTCTCCAATGCTGGAATGTCTTCTATTACCTGAGTTTTTAGGCACAATTTGAAACACCATATTGCACTCCTAAGGTATTTTAATGCTGTGCATTTATCCTTCCTCCACTGTGTCCTGTCCCAGTCTCCAAGATCGATGACTATGGCCCTTTTCACATGGGGGGGGGAACGGTATAGAGCGACCTCTCACGGAGGTCGTCTACATCGTGGAGTGGACTGGCATGGACTACTTTTCGTAGTTCCACACCAGAATCCACTCAGGAGCGGCCGGAACTAGCCGGCCTGCGTGTTTTTTAAAAACCTCTTTTTAGAGGTTTTTAAAAAGTACGGAGCACACAGCCCTGTGCCGCTCCATCGCCCGGCTCTAACGTGGATCTGCAGGCGCGCGCAAGTGTGTGTCTGCAGATCTACCGGGGGCAGG
This sequence comes from Cyclura pinguis, assembly GCA_030412105.1. Lineage (NCBI taxonomy): Eukaryota > Metazoa > Chordata > Lepidosauria > Squamata > Iguanidae > Cyclura > Cyclura pinguis. Next base: position 131,679,443 of record CM059599.1, read on the forward strand.
CTTCCGGCTGGCGAGCTTCTCTGGTTGGTGGAGAGCCTCCACCAACTGGAAGCTGCCATCTGTGACACCGGAGGAGTGTGGAGCAGCGAGGTCGCGCTGCTCCACGTGGTGATGGACTTACCCGGCTGGAGGTAAGCTCCGTTTTTGGGTGTTTTCGCCCGTTCCCCCCCACACATGTGAAAAGGGCCTATGGCTCCTTGAACACAGCACCCATTTGCCAGGGCAGGAGAGGCCAGGAATTCATTGTTGGCAGCAGGGGCAGTGAATGCACTCTTGTTTTTGTGACCCCTTCCCCTACAACTGTGTGGGAGCTCTGCGAGTGCTGAATCTCTGAAAGGACAGGACCCAGCCCTGGGAGAGTTCCCAGGCAACACAGAGCAACTGCACAAGGAGTAGCGCTAAAACCAAACACTGATTTTCTACCTTTGTTGCAACAGATCCACCAGCCAGGAACATCCAGAAGTGATGCACAGGAAGTTTTTTTCAAGACCTGAGCCATGGCTTCAAGATGGGCTGCTACTACTGGCAGCCCATGATAAAACTGGGAAGTGATGCTTTATTCCAGCACTGGAATATGAGGCACCCCCCTTTGGGCCACAGCCTGCTTGTTTGCCAAGACCCCACCATAAATATGGCATTTGCAAGTAAAAACAAATAAATGTGTGATTCCTGTAAAAGATTTGCTGGTCTCTGATACTCTCTTTTGACTATCCTGCCCCACTGCAATGAGAAACCGGAAGTCGTATCTTCACTGTGATTTTAGGCCATCTTATTTAAGGCCATCCGTGAGGGGCGATGCCAGGTTTTGTATGGAAAAATTACATTTTAAAAGCTGGAATGAGCCTTGGGGAGGTTTCCTGATGCAATGTTTCTAGTTATCTTTCTGCATGTATCAGAATCTGTGGATTCCTTTCTTCTGGCTTGTTTCATGAGCACCTGTGAAAGGCTTTCTCATATGCTGGGAAGAAAAAAAATGCTCTCTAAACTGCCTGTGCTTTTCTCTTTCAAACACTAGAGGCCACTGTGCTGTAAGCAGCCTGACCTGTTGCTGCAATACTCCCCATTACTGGGAGGAAAGGGTTGGGAGGGAGAGGAACCATGCAAAGTTAAAAATAGAAACTGTCAGTGGCACTTGGAGATGCTTTTCTCTAGAAAGAAAGCCTTTTACCTGTGTGTCTTTTTTATTAAAGGAAGGGGTACTTTAAAATGTGAGGAGGGGAAAAATGTTCTTTCTACGAAGTCTTGATGTCATCACTGAAACAATGAACACAATAGTACTGACACAAAAATGCACTAAAAACAAGTTGGCAAATATAGGTCACTGGAAGACAAGAGTGCTAAATTCTGCAGAGGGTCAGCTTGCCACAGTTTCCTCCTGACTGCAGAGTATGGGGAAACAAGTCAGCCCAAAGAATAAGATTTAGAATTCCTTGAAAGAAAAGAAAAAAATTTGGGCACTGGGACAGAATATGTACAAGTAGTTTCCCATTAGTACAAAGGACCCATCTGTTGGCTCTAATAAGGCAATTCTCTCAGCCTGCATTCATCTGCACTGCAAGTGGGATGGAGCACACTTTGGATGTGATGTCAAACATCAGCCTTGAGTCTGCTTTCTGCCATATTACCATCCCTGATTAACTTGGAACCGACAAGAGCTGGGGTTCCCTACCTGCACTTAGGATAACATTTGGATGTGAGAATATCAGCAACAGATGTCACTGAAATCAAGAACTAATAGCCAATTTCCATGACAGATTTTAGAGTCTAGGGGCACAAAATACTTTCTGGACTCTAGTAAGGGGAGCTCCTCTGTATGTCAGCAGCAGTCTAGAAGAAATTTGGAAAACTCATTCCTCATACCAACTAGACCTTGATCCAGACTGTGATAGCAAATCTCTTGGTGGCTTGTGCTATCACCTCTGCCCTTAGAGAGGGCCTATCCTTATTACAGATTGCGTGGGGGGGGAGGATCTCTGTGATAGTAGAGGTATACTAGGATTCCAAAATGGTCAGCTTGTTGTACAGTGATGTGGTATCATACTGTCACACAGCTGTATCAGTATCTTTCAAGTGGGCTTCGTGAGAGGGCTTCAGGTTAGAACAAACTGGACCTTTTTTTTATTTTTGGCAATTAACCAAAGGAGTTCACTCATCCTTAATTATAGATCCATTATAAACATCTGTGTCCCGCTTATTGAAAAGGAAACATACCTAAATTCTCATACTACCCCTCAGGAGCTTACCCAAGCATATTGGTAACCAGTACTACACCATGGATTTTGGGTTATACTATGAAAATTACCATTGGGGGAAGCATAGAAGTACAGTCAGCCCTCCACACTTGGAGGTTTGACTGTCACAGATTTGATTATTTGCAAGTTTCTTCAACCCCTGCCCCTCTCCACCTTAGGTGCTTCTTTTCCAGGGGAATCTCCCCTCTCAGCAGCTCTGATTAGGCCATGCAGTCCTTTAAAAATCCACCCCTGCTCCTCCTCCTCCTCCTCCAGCCACTGCCTGGCCAGCTAAGGACAGTTCACAGTACAATTTCTTAGCACCACAAACCCTCTCCCAATGCCCCTCACACCCAAGGAATGAGATGTGCAAGAGAGAGGAAGTATAGGGCTACTCCTCCTCCCCTCTCTTTTCCCTGGCCTGATCTGGACCCAGGGTACCACTTTCCCCACTATGCCTAGGCCTCCCCCCCCACACACACATTTTGATATATGTAGTTTTTCCACTTTTGTGAGGGTCCTGCACCCTTAACCCTAGCGAATGTGAAGGGCCAACTGTATTCTTCTCAAATTGCAAGCTACTCATTAACCACACCGAACTGTAGCCATTAAGCCTGTTCACATTGCTGCTTATTGAGGGGAAGGGATTTTGCTACCTACAGAGGACCTATTACCATTGTCAAGTTTCACTTTTGCTTTGGAACAGTGTCCAAATGCACATGCCATTGTAAAGGAATGCAGTGAAAACAATGAAAACAATGAGATCCTCATACAAAGCTAAATGTACTACTAAATCCAAGTTTTGTTACTCCACCTTGCCTTACTTACACATGAATGCAATTTCACAATGCAAGGGAGCCCAGGTACAAAATTCTCTCATTAGTATCTACCCTTTCTACCCACTTACACCCTCACCCATCCCAATACCAAGTTGTGTCCAAATTCTCCAAAAGGAAAGACTCTTTTGTGAAAAATGAATAAACTCACTATGTATACACTTTCCTGATTTCAACCTAGTACTCTGAATCCTCAAAGTAAATAAGGCATAGCTTTTAAAGTCTCTTCTGTCCAAAGGGAGAAGCAAGATTCCTAGTACATGGAAGAAAAAGAAATATCCATGTCTCTTAAGGCTTCTTACCAAAAAATAAGGGGACTTCATCTAAATGTAAATAACCAGAAGCAAGCAGGCTTTTAGACGAGGGAATTTACCCTGAGCTTTCGTGCAGTTTCTCTGCTACAGAAACTAATCTAATGTGATTAGACTACACACACTCACTCACGCATACAAGCACGCACACAAACACACTCCTATCTATTTGATTTTTTTAAAATCCACCTTTCCTCCAAGGAGCTCAAGTGATATTTCCCGCTTTTACCTTTACACTATGCCTGTGTGGTAGGTTGGGCTGAAAGGCACTGACTGGCCCAAGGACACACAGAAAGCAGAGATTGCAATTCATGTCTCCGGGCCACATTGACTGCATATAGATCTGTATCATTTTCCTCATATCAAAGGCAACATGCTATACTGATTAGCCATTCACATTAAGGGCTCACTAAATGGTAGAGGAGGAAGACCACATGGTCCAAGTGCTGGTTTGTGCTTTGTCTCATGCTGCTGCCTTGTGCTCCGCTGTGGCTGTTGACACAATATGGAAGGAGAGTGTCTTTTATACTGCAGGCCTAAGTGGCTTCCGATGTGTTTTAAGTAATGAAAAGGAATTATTTTAGTTACTGTTTAGTTACTGTTTAGAAACAGAAGAGTCAAGTGTTAACTTTTAAAACTGCAGCTACAGTGGTAATCAATTATTTTGGAGCAGTCTTGGAACTATAGCTATAATGAAGAACTCCTTAAAAGCACCTTTCCAAATTCTAGGAGTACCTATGTTACCAATGAATTCTGCCCAAAGCACTGAAAACTTCCTCTACACAGAGGTGCGTAGAGCAATGCCTACGTCGGTATAAGGCATCTTCAATATGTGCTTACAGTATCATTTAAAGATACTAAAGCTTTGACACTTCAGAAACACTACAGAAACAGTTCTTTATTCCACACACAATCAGCATGCAAACAATATAATTAAAGCAAGATAGGCACGCATGACCTTAGCATTTAAATATATATATTCAAGCACTCACAGCCTTCATTTGTGGCTCTTGTGCTACATCCCTCCTCCAAAATTATTGGCCAAGAAATTGATTATTTATGTTCCCAGAAGCCTTTAGGGGGCATGACCTCCTATTAAGGCCATGGGGAGGGGGGAAGGCCTAACTTAGGCTATTTCCACACGGGGCAAGGGAATCGCCCCGTGCCGGTACTTACCAGACTTCTTGGCTCCACGCTTGGGTCCAGGCTGGTCCAGAGCAGTGTGTGGCTGCCGCTCTGCACTGCTCCGGGGACAAAAATGGCGGCTTCCAGTTGGTCGAGGCTCTCCACCAACCACTGAAGCTCGCCAGCCTAAAGCCCGCCCCTGGCAGATCGCAGGCTTGCACTGGTGCGAGCCTGCAAATCTGCACCAGAGCGTAGGCACGGAGTGGCACACTCCGTGCTTTTGAAAGCACGCTGGACGACCACTTCGGATCATTGTTGCAAAATTGTATCAGTTGTTTGCATGGGCAATTGGGTACTGCAGTCCCTTGTGTGCTCTTTCTTGAGGACTGAAATGTATACTGAGCATTCCAGAATCTCTGGTGTCCTGAGGGATGTAAACCCTCTGCAGCAGGATTTTGGTCCTACAGAAGGCTGCAGGGGAGGAAAGAAAGTCCTGATACCACTGGTGTTGGATATGGAAACATACCAGTGGATCTTGGACAATATAGTGAGACATATTTAACGGCTTCTAAGAGCCAGCATAGTGTGGCGGTTTGTGTATTGGATTAGAGCACCAAGGTTTGAATCTGCACTCAGCCATGGAAACCTACTGAGGGACTTTGGGCAAGTCACACTCTCTCAGTCTCAGAGGAAGGCAAGGGCAAACCCTTGTTGGAACAAATTTGGTCAAGAAAAACCACATGATAGGTTCAGCTTAGGTTACCATAAGCCAAAAATGACTTGAAAGGACACAACAAGAACGGAGTGGCGCGCTCCGTGCTTTTGAAAGACCTGTTTCAAGCGGTTTTTCAAAAGCACACTGGATGACCACTTTGGGTCATTCCGGAGCGGGCTGAGGTGCGGAACTACACTAAGTAGGTCTGACCCAGTCCGCTCCCAGGTGCAGACGTCCTCCCTGGAGGATGCTCTGCACCGTTTCTTTAAGCCTGTGCGGAAATGGCCTTAATCTTGTAGGGGTTTTGTTTAAAGCAGAATGGCCACACTACAGTTGAGCCTACATATCCATGGATTCTGTATCCATGGATTCAACCAGCCATGGCTTGAAAATGTTACAGAAAATAAAATTCCAAAAAGCAAACTTTGATTTTGCCATTTTATATGAGGGACATCATTTTCCTACACCAATGTACATAATGGGACATAAGCATTCACAGATTCTGGTATCCACAGGGAGTCCCAGAACCAAACCCTAGCGGACATCAAGGGCCCACTGTACACAGTTATAACGCTATATTCTGCACCATCCTGTGGAATCCTGGGGTCTAATTTGGTGAGGCCTAGAGGAGTTCTCTGGGTGAGAATTCCAAACACCCTTCCCTAAACTGCCAGTCCCAGGATTCTGTAGGACAGAACTGAGGCTGTTAAAGTGGAATAACAGTGCTAAGAAATAGTGCTGGCTGAGAATTCTAAACAGTGCTCCCTAAACTGCAAACCCCAGAATTCCACTAAATGTTGCCATGGAACATAAAGTGGAACATACTGCTTTCACTGTATGGGGAGAGGGGGGAGGCTTGTCTGGGCCAAAAACAGATCCACAGCCTCTCCAACACGGTGCCAAATGGACCACTTTGATTTCCACAATTTCTGAGAATGCAAAGAGGCCGATTTCTTCATATTTTTTTTTTAAAGTATGGGGCTAGTGTTGCACCCAACCACTGCAAGTTACTCATCCCTGCATTATGGGAACATTATGATAAAAACATGTCACATTCTAATTATAAGATCTGCCAGCACTAGCTAATTTTTCAAAGCCTAGGGAATTCTGATCAAGATGGTTAATTCCTGGATGCCATTTTCTTTCTATCTTTTTAATTTATTTTTATTGGTTTTGTAAAAACTACAGCATAATTCATTAAGCTGTACATTAATTGAATGTTAGTTATTAATTAATAACTAATTAAAATTGATGGCATTTTCTAAAACCTTTTCCTGTGATGAACAACTTTGAAATATAACCTTGAAGACGGATTTAGAAAACACAAGCACAGAAGAATCACCACTGGCCCTGCCATACTTTCCTCTCCTGAAACCTTCAGATGTTGCTGGACTGCTGAAAGCCCAGTCTGCCCAGTGACATCAGATTCTGGGAACTGAAGCTGGCCCCTCTCTCTCTTTTTGGATTCACTGGCCTAGATGACCTGGACTGTATGTGCCTCCTTCTTCATGATGCATTGTCAAAGACCTTTTCCTTCTAAAAGTAATATCAGTAGTGGCTCTTAAATATGCTATATTTACTACACCATTGTACATTGGTCATAAGTCATAGGCATTTTACATTTCAGAATATGTACATGGAAGATATCTTTTTATATTGTATCTTTATATCTTCGTGTTAAAAACCTTTATATTTATATACATTATGTATTTTAACATTTTGTATTTCACACTCACCAGCTTTTCAGTATGGAGTGCTGGAGGTATCTGTATCATACAACTTATATATAGACATAAACCAAGATTGCTATACTATTTAAATAAATATTAAAATTCAGTTAAATGTAGAGGGAGCAATGTTTATAAGCACACATTTTTTAAAAAGATAATATTTTAATAAGCAAACATGCTGGTGCCATTTGCAAAGATATTTTAGGTGAAAATGATGGATATTCCAAACCTCCAGCAATATTTAGAGTTTGTATTTGGCCTGTCTGAAAGAACAAGGACGCTGAAATCCTTCATATGTCTACTTAGAAGACAGAGATCAGTGGGATGTGCTGCTGGATAAAGCCATGTGTATAATTGCATCCTACTTCCTTTTATTGTTAGACATACTTTTCATTGTGAAATGTGCAAAAGTCTCTCATATAGTTATAGTTTAGTAGTTTGCTTTGGGAGCATGTGTGTGCAGGGAAGAACTGAAAGAGGCTGAATGGGCAGTTGGCAGTCATTCATTGTCAATGATTGCTTGTCATTCATAAAAACTTGAAAGCCAAGAGGTGGAGGCAGAAGGAACAGCTTTTGAAACTGGAATACAAGAACCATACATATTTGTATAATCAGAAGTGATTTTAGAAGCAATTCAAAATACAGTTTGATGAAAATAATGAGAAGTTGCATAATAAATCTGTCAGCAATGCTAAAAAAATTTGCTGGGAATAAATAAAATATAGCTTAATTATTCATTCTTCATCCGTTATAATTTCTCACATAAAACATCTCGGTTAATTTTTTCTCTTTTGTCTGATCACAGCTAGGGTAGTGCAGCCAGGGTTCACAGCACTGAAGCAACTGAATTTTTTGATTAGCAGGGTGGATATACTCTCTCTCCCAGCCCCCACGACTCTAGGTTTCCTGTTCCCTCTCAGTTCAGCCACAAATTTCACTGTGGGGCATGGAAAGGTGAGGTGTGGGGATGGATACATTGCGAGCTCTTCCTGTTGCAATCCAAAGTACTTTGAGGTGGTTTGGCCTTGAATGGGCAACTAAGCTTTAGAAAAGACCAGCTTCTGGTGGTGATGAAAACTGCTGGAACTGATTTGTTGACTCTGAGGGAAGCACCTTCTTCCTGGTGCTAGGGAAAGAAACGCATGAAAATCTTGAACTGACGGTCTTGTTCCCCTTCATGTTGCGTCCCTTTCTTTCTCTTTTGCACGCTATCTCAGGTTATCTCCATCCAAAGTCCAATGAGCAAAGCACTGTACTGCCCTCTGCCAACTCACTGTTCTGTAACTCAGAGCCTTCCAAACTTTCATGGTGGTGACACACTTTTTAGACCTGCATCATTTCGCAACACAGTAATTCAGTTTTACTAGCAAACCGGAGGTTAAACTAACTCCATATAAGAGATACAGACACATGCAGAAACTGTAATAACAAAATGTACGGGGACACAACGTATCTCATGAAAACCTTTCATATATTTTTAAAAATATATGATCTATAAACAATAACATACACTTCCAAGATTGTAGGCGACACACCTACACACTTCAGGTAACACACTAATCTGTCACAGCACACTGTTTGGAAAGCTCTGCTGTAACTTGTTGGCTGATTGAGCATTATGTTATGTCCTCCTGCTGCTGCCTGGCCTATGTATCTGTATGCAAACATAACAATAGGCATGTGCACACTCAAAGAGATGTATAGATATGGTTCAACAAAGCTGTGAATGTTTTTTTTTTCTCTCCTCAGAGATGTGACCATGGATTGCCATGACGTTCACCTAGCCACACTGCAGAATTTACCTCCATGTTCCTGATCACAGCTAGAATTAATAAATAGGTCACCTTCTATAGCAAGTATATAAAGAAAATATTATTTCTAGTTTAGGGGTGCGCTGCACCACAATATTACAAATAAAAAAATACACAGCTTCTGTTTTTGATTCTAACCCATCGTTCCAAGGCCAGATTCTCTTGTTCTTGTAACTGCTCCTTGTAACTTCTTTTGCAACCTTGACATCATAAAGGCACATGTCACTGTAGCCAAATCTGACTTCTCAAGGAATGGGTGCAGCTGAGGGACTGGTTGCTTTGTTCTTGACTAAAAATATAACAGAGAAGTACAATTGTCCTGTAGAGAGTTAATAGTTTAAAATATCCTTCAGTAATTGCAGCAAATAAAATGGCTTGCTATGCATGGGGCTTTAGAAATGTTATTTAATAAATATATTTATAGTGCCACCTTTAGGACAAGAGAGGACAGCATTCCCATCTAGAAAACCATATCCTGGAGGCACTAAATCCTGTCTGATCTGAGAAGCTATACAAGATCAGGCTTAGTTAGTTAGGACTTGTAAAATAGACTTCCAAGAAATACCATGTGCTATAGGCTATATTCAAAGGAAAGCAATGGCAAATCTCCTCTGATTGAAACTTGCCAAGTAAATATTTTAATAGGGTTGTATTGAGATGGGCGGCTGGAGAAACCCACAAGGGTCTTGCTGCAACTGCTTTTCTTAACATTCCCCATTTCCCATCTCTCCAGTCCGCCGCACTTTGGAAACCATTTGGTTGGAGTGTGGCCTGGCTTAGAAGGTAGGTGTTTGGAAACACATTAGGTCATTAAACATGAATTCCCAAAATTACAAGATTACAAATCAGGTTTATGATCTTGTAAATATTGAACAGGACGCCAGCCTCTGCTATTAATAGCCTTGCAAACTTGGGGCTGTGGCTTTTTTGATTGACTCTCTCCATCTATAAGGCAGTCTTCCTCTTTTCCTACTGCCTTACAGTTTGCCTAGCATTAGTATCTTTTCTAGTGAGTCATGTCTTCTCATGATATATCCAAAGTACAACAGTCTCGTTTTAGTCAACTTGACTTCTAGGGAGAGTTCTTACTTGATTTCATCTTGGATTCATTTGTCTTTTTGGAAGTCCATGGTACTCACAGAAGTCTCCTCCAGCACCACATTTCAAATCAGCTTTCTTCACTGTCCGGCCTTCACAACCATACATAGAAATAAAAAATATGACAGCAAGACAATCTTGACTTTAGCATTCAATAATATATCTTTACATTTAGATGTGTGTGTGTGTGTAAATATATAAAAAATAAAAAACAAAAGAGAAATAAATAAAGAGAAACAAGGAAGAAGAATACTAAAGAAAAAAACAAGAATAATAAAGAATAGAAAACAAGGAATTTATGTTTGACTTCCAACTTTCCTAACAATGATTACACAAAACTATAAAAAAAATTTCTCTGATTATGATTAGCGATGACATATCTTTACACTTGAGGATCTTGTCTAGTTCCTTCATAGGTGCCTTCCAGGTCCTAGTCCTCTTCTTATTTCTTGATTGCCGTTTCCATTCTGATTAATTACTGAGCGAAGGGATGGAAAATATTGAACTATTTCAATGTCGTCACCATCCACTTTAAAGTTACGTAAATCATCTGTGGTCATTAGTTTGATGCTCAGTTTTAAACCTGGTCTTGCACTTTCTTCCTTGACTTTCTTCAATAGTTGTTCCAAGTCCTTAATATTTTTAGCTAGTACCATGGTATCATCTGCATATCTTAAACTGTTAATTTTCCTTCCTCCATTTTTCATGCCTGCTTCCTCCAGCATATGAATTAAACAGAAGAGGTGATAAAATGCAGCCCTATCTGACCCTCTTGCCAATTGGAAACCATTCTGTTTCCTCATATACAATCCTTATTGTGGTTTCTTGTCCTGAGGATCAGGACAATCAAATGTGATACACCCATTTCTTTTAGAGTGATCTGTAGTTTTTTATGATCCACATAATTAAAGGCTTTGCTGTAATGTATAAAACACAGTCAGATTTTCTTCTTAAATTCTTCAGTGTGTGCCATTATCCAAGATATGTTTGCAATGTGATTATTTCTTAGTACCTCTTATTTTTCTGAACCCAGCATGGACATCTGGCATTTCTTGCTCCACGTATGGTAAAAGTCTTTGTTGCAAAATTGTATCAGTTGTTTGCATGGGCAATTGGGTACTGCAGTCCCTTGTGTGCTCTTTCTTGAGGACTGAAATGTATACTGAGCATTTCCAATCTGTGGAAATTTGTTTTCCATATTTATTGGCAACTTGGTATGGAAGAATAAATTCCTCATACTATACTCATGTATTTGTATCTATTTTGTATTTTTATTTAGGGCTTTAAAGGATTTACACTCAACAACTATTGATCTGCATATCTTGAAGATTTCTGCCAGCAAATCCTATACTGGTGTCTTACTGGGTGAATGGAACCTTAGGAAATTTATGTGTGGGTCTTGTTCAGCTATGGGATAGGTTATATTGTTGCAGCACTACGTTTTGCTTTTTATTTTTGCAGCTGATTTAAACTTGCAAACTCTTTTAAAATTACAGTTCTGGAATCCTATTGGTTAGTTCCAACCAAAGTAGAATTACTGAATCAATTGTTGGATGTTGAGTCAACATGCAAGTAAATCCCACTGATTCAATGGTTTTACTCTGGTCAGGAGAAACAACAGGATTTTGAGCTAGTAACTGTGTTTGCAATATCCATTTATGAAGTGGCCCTATAGAATAAAAAAAGGGGGATACATTAATGTACAAAGAGAACAGTGTGTTTTTAGGGCAAGCACAAGTCTGTCAAGCCCATCTTTAACTGATGAATTATGCCTAGGCTTTTCTATTTTTCACATTACTGTAAAAATATCTTGGCAATTTTAACAGTATACTTTCAGATGAAATCTGGTTTTCTGTAATCATTGGAAAACTATCAGACACAAATCAATAGTAGGACAATCATTACTGTTATGAAAGAAAGGATTTAATAAGGCTACGAAAAGAGGACATTTGCTGTGGTAGTAAAGGTCCTTTGTTATATACTCAAAACAAAAAATGTAGTTACACACTAAACAATCTTTTATTTAGGCATGCATTTTTATTTTGGCAAAGAAAATTAAAAAAATATAAAGTCCAAGATCCTACATCCCATTTGTAACTATGTAAATCTAGCTATGAATGACCTAAGGAACTAATCCCCGAATCCCACCTTAAATTCCAAGAAGCCGCTCTGTGCCACAGAAGTTTTCTCCTCCACTTCTCTTCCACACACCACGGCTTGGGGGTGGGAGAGGGCTGTGTCCCACGCAACTGTGCCTTAGACATCTATTGCACGGAGTGGCTCCCTGGAGTTTAAAATGGAATTCAGGGAGTACTTATAATTCTGCCGAAAGTGCCATGATTGTGAATATGCAGCATAGATGAATATGGACCAGTTATAGATCTATAGGTTACAAATCCATAACTACAATGCAAGGTGCCAGACAAAATGAGCAAAATGTTTCAGCCTCTTTTTTGTATGTTTTAGTTCTATTTGTTAACCACTTCAATAAATATATACATAATTAGCATCCTTCTAATTAGCATACTTCTGAGATTCAGGACAAACTTGGGAGAAGTACTATTGGTTTGCTTTTTAATCACCTCTGTGTGTGTGTGTGTGTGTGTGTGTCTTGAATCCACAGGTAAGATATAAAAGGCTGAAAAAATATATTCATGTAACAAAAAAAATGGATGTGGCAGTAAAATTAATTTGTTCTTATATCCTATATAGACCAATAACGAAAAGCATTTTATCAGGCATGTTTGAAAGATCATACAGTTAGTCAAATTTCTTTGAACAGTGCACTGGACTTCCAGAACACAAATTGCTTTGAGGGCTGGCATCCCAGTAGTGATATATGCTGGCATAATACCAATGCATATCATCTCATGATCATTGCATAGCGAGGAATTCAGTACCTCCCCTGTGCAATGACCTTACCCTCTTCAGGCATCACTTTGCTCCTACAATCAGCTTCCTTGACATAGCCATACAGTGGCTAGGTAAATCCAGGAGCGACCAGGAACTATCTGGCTATGTTCTGTAGCCAGATGCACAACAGTTACCTCCTTCATTTTCAAGGATGCCTCTGTTGTTGTGCATCAAGCTAAAGGGACATAGCCAGACACTTCTCAGCCTTCTCTGGCCTTCTCTAGTCACTATGTGGCCATAGCAAGGCGTCTCCCACAGGATGAAGGTCAGTCCTGACAGGGAAGAAGGAACATAATTCCACTTGGACAGAAATTTAATCTCTATCTCCTAATGCAGGATCTCAGCCCATCTGTTTCTTTCTTTCCTGGAAACTTGTTGCAGACCAGCAGCTGACGACTCACAGACAGCATTGATCTACAGACCACTGTTTGGAGTGGTTCTCTCTTACATCATTACTGCATTTCCCAAACGGTTGATGATGCCCATGATTTTCTATATTTACATAATTTTTCTTTCCTTGGCCATAGTAAAAATGACTACAGTTCCAGTTAGATAGTAAAAATTATTACAGTTACATTTCATCATGTTAAAATATCAGTAACTGCACTTCTTTTGATCTATCATTTGTCAGCATGCTGACAATAAGATGATTATGCTGAGAAGGCAAAATTTTAATGTCTGCAAGCAAGTCTGACTGATGCATTTTATGTTCAAAAGACACAAAAAATTAACACCTCAGCATCTCAAAGACTAGTTAAAAAAAGGAACAATTAATCAAAATACCTTAGTTTGGTAAGAGTTACTGATAGCATAGCAACTATCTTACCACACATTCTCAGAATTGCTTCTATGTTTTTTCCTGATCTTTTAGGCATTTACATTAATATTGACATAGCTCAGCATGGGGAAGGTGCAGCAGGTGCTGGAATGCAATTCCTAGCATCCTTTACTATGTTGGCTAGGGCAGCTGAGGGCTGAAGTCCAACAATATGTGGAAGGCTATCGTTTGCCCATAGATAGTATTTCAAATTATAGCAAATGTATTTCTAATGGCAGAACTGTGCTAGCTTTATTTCCAGTTCTGTTCAAATACGCTGCACAATGTGTAACACAAATACCAAAAAATAATCTGGAATCCTGGATCAGCTACTTAGAATACTTAACTAAGTTACCTCTCTTAGCCCAGCCTCTCTCCAAACCTGACAGAAATGTCATTTGCCCACATTCCAGTTCCAACTGAATGGACCTCCTTCTCCCCGTGCAGCTGATGCACCATAAAGTAGGTTTGTGGGGGGGGGGGGGCAGTTATGATCATGGCAACAGTGTCATACTGGTGACTAAGTAAGCATTCATAAATAGCAAACAGTCATTTAGATTTATTCATCTGTAACAGTTTAATATTCACAATAGTATGCTTAACTAAGTAGTTGATACAAAACTTTGCCCATAAAATTTTTTTGAAAATTAAAATTAAAAAAGTTATATACTTCTTTGTACTGTACAAAATACAGTTCAGTTATCCTTAATTACTCCCTCCTGTTCTGTCCAGTGGGAATATCCTCTGAGCTGCATTTAGACTGCAGTGGAGGACCTTTCCTCTATGGAATGTTTGCAACCCGATGACTGCCAAACAGCATGCATCCTTAGCACAGTTATTTTCAGTCTGAAAAATGAGAGAGTAATTAATTAGTTGATCTGTATTTCCACATAGGACAACCAACTCTTAGAGAACAGACTGTGATGTGTTTGAGTGTGTGACCATCCACAGTGCCCCAATCCTGCATGCAAATGACAAATGCATTTTATTTATTAAATCTCCAACAGTACTAGCATTCAGCAGGAATCCATAAAGAGGGGATACACAAAACCAAAGGCGAAGGACTGTGATATAGCAATAGCAATAACAGTTATATTTCTACACCGCTTATCAGTGCAAAGCACTCCCTAAGGTGTTTACAATGTTGTAAGCTAATTGCCCCCAACAAGCTGGGTACTCATTTTACCAACTATGGAAGGATGAAAGGCTGAGTCAACCTGGAGCCCTGCAGGATCAAACTAGCAATGTTGTGGCTGCAGTACCGGCAGTACCGGTGATATGGATTGTTCAAATGGTAAATTAAGGATCTATGAACTTAAATAAAGCTTAAATAAAGAGAGGCTTAAATAAAGAGAGAGAGAGAGAGAGATGGGACAGAAAGCAGGCTTGTTGGTGGTATGCACCTTCAGTTTATTCCCAACCTATGGCAACCTTAAGACAAACTTATCACAGGGTTTTCTTTGCAAGATTTGTTCAGACAGGGTTTGCCTTTGCCTTCTTCTGAGGCTGAGAGAGTGTGGGTTTCCATGGCCGAGCAGGGATTCAGACTCTGGTCTCCAGAGTTGCAGTCCTGTGTACAAACCACTGCACCACACTGGCTGTCTACAACAGACTTAATAGCACTTAATTTGTCTGGGGATGTTTTCAGAATTCCTTTTAATTCTATTGAGAGCTTAAATTTTGTATGTTTTTACTGATGTGAGCTACTGATGTATTTGTTAATTTTTGTAAACTGCCTTGGGCCCTGGGGCTGGAAAAAACAGGTGGGATATACATAAATAAGATGAAGAATTTCACAACATGTGAAATAACATTTCATGAAATAACAAGCTCTAAGAAATAACACATGAAAGAGATAAAAGAAAATCACTACTATTCTAAATGCTCCTTTTAAGGTCTCAGTTCGTTGAAATACCAGTATTACTTATCTAAGAATCTTTTAAAACTTGTTTTAAGCTTTTCACAGCAGCTACTGTGGCAGCAGCAAGGGAAAAAAGTACTTCCTTTAAAGAAGGTTTGTGTTCCCCGCTCAACTTGTTTATAACAGAACTGAATTTCTGCAAGAGTTTCTAAGCTCATTTTTACTTCTAAACAGGATCTGCTTGTGTCTAAAGGAAAGCTGATTCTTCCCACCATCATCCTGCCCCACCATGACTTTCACTGTAGTGCAGTATATTTGACCACAGTGGTAGGGACCTTTTGGAGGGGGTGCAAAAAAAAGGGGGCTGAAATGTATGTGTTCATCCGCCAGATGACATCCATCCCTGCTGTAGCCTAAAGGAATGAATTTATTTGCATAATACCTTCCTTTTGTGGAGTTTAGGGGCCAGGGGAAAAGAAGCAAATACTCTTGGATTACCAACCCCAGAGGCTTCCGATGTTAAGATTTTCCTTGTTGTAGGAATCTGTGGGTTTGGAACTTGAGTTCTTACATCAGATCCGGGAAAGCATAAAACGTATCAATTTGGAAGCAAGACACAAGCTCTCTTGATTTATACAAGCACAAAGCAGCTGCTAAAGACTCCTGCCACCTCAGATACAACTAGGTCCAATGCCATGTCATGACAAGGACCAAATGAATGACTCTGGCATATGGGAGAAGGAGGTATCTGTTGATTCCTCATGATTTTAAAAATTGCTCTATTTTTGTTGTCTTTCTTGTTCCCACTGCGCCCAGGGCCATTGGGACTGGTGCCAGAGCAGCCTAAATTGATACTCTACATGCTCTTCCTCATATATCATCTAAACTCCCCAAGGAGACTATTGACTCTAACAGTAGACTCTTCCTTCTTCTCACCCATTACTCCCTGCATGTTTTTTTTTTCCAAAAAAAATCTTTTCCTGATGAAGGAAATTTTATTTGATTTCTAAAGCTAGTGAAGCAAAATTTTTGTGTCTTTTTGCTTGGCCTACTAAAGATATTACTGAGATACAGACTTTGCATTTTGAGTTTATAGTAAACACAGCTATGCCTGCATTTGTATCACATAGAAGCAGAGACTGTGCATTTCTTCAGCATAGCATAATTATGCAACAGTGAAATTACTCCAGCCTTGCATTACCCAACCCCTACACTGAATACCAACATAGTGCAACATATGTGGATCACTGGTCAATGTGCAGGGCTGATAACCTATTACACAATTGCAGTGCTTGATGGCAGAGGCAAATGTCTAGAGGCATTTGTTGGTGTTGCTTACCACCTTTAAAGCCCTGCATGGTTTGGGTCCAAGTTACCTGCAGAATTGCCTCCTCCCATATAATCCACCCCATACACTCAGGTCCTCTGGGGGCCATTTACTCAAACCAGCCAGGACTAGACTGGCAACAGTCACCCAGAGAACATTTTCATTGGCCTCCCCGAGACTGCAGAATGACCTGCTGGAAGATAGTAAAATATGTTCGTTGAATTTTAAAAAGTACTAAAAACTTATCTCTTCCAGCAGGCTTACCCAGGCTAGTTTTAATTGTGTTTTTAATTGTATTTTTAATCATATTTTTAAGTGTATTTGATTGTACTTTTAACTACGATATATTTTAATTATAACATGTTTGTATCAATTATTCCATGTGTATTTTAACTACCACTTTTAACTCCATCTATTCTGTACCCTGCCTCAGGCCCTGGGGAGAGGTGGGTAATAAATAATTTTTATTATTATTATTATTATTATTATTATTATTATTATTATTAGGATGCTACTCTGCATTCTTCACTGCATCACTGCAAGCCTAACCATCCCACGTGCACAACTTCACTTACATTGCCATCAGCTGGATACAACTATTAGACATAGTCCAAAAACAAACAAAAAATAACTTCACATGTGTATATGCCTGCATATGCCATTAACAGGATGCTGGCTAGAGACTGAGCTCTGCACAAGATCAGCCTAAAGCATTTTGCTGTCTTAAATGAGATTTGTTTTTGTCCCCTCTACTGTCTTATAAATCTCAATCAAATAATTCAATTTTTCATTTAATT
The DNA here is from genome assembly GCA_030412105.1 of Cyclura pinguis. NCBI lineage: Eukaryota > Metazoa > Chordata > Lepidosauria > Squamata > Iguanidae > Cyclura > Cyclura pinguis. The sequence goes on from CM059599.1 coordinate 131,697,015, forward strand.
TAGTATTTTATTAATCACCGGTTGCAATAAAGAGAGAAAGAAATATAAAGGCCTTTCCTAGCTAACAGATACGAAATCAAGGATACCAAAATGGGATGATATTTTAATCTCCTCATCCTGTACCCACCCTTAATCTGGGGTGCAAATGAATTGTTTTGTAACCCTCTCTGGTAGTAAATCTGCTGTGGTATTAATGCATTTAAATATTAATTATACAAGTTCACAGCTAAGACAATCTGGGGTTAGGTATGGGACTTGATCCAGGCATCACAACCCACCTAAACCATGCTTTAAGCAGATCACTAACAGTTAAATGGGTTGTTATTAGAAGAACAACGGAAATAAAGAATTTAACGCATAGCACACACCTTTAACTGCGTCCATTTCTCCTCAAGAGAAGGCTCCGGGACTGGGCAGAACAGATGGATAGCAGAGCACTATAATTTGGAAAGCCTTGTGATTTACCGTGTGGCCTTGTATCTGCACTGTTAACTCTGCCTGTACCTCTGCAGCCCTCAAACTGGTTGATGGAGTGAGGAAGAATGAACCGCTTTTTAAAATCACCTTTCTTGAGGAGGAAGTTCATATTTTACTTCCCAATTCTGTATGTGCTGCCCCAGTTCTTGCTGCTTCCCTACATAGTCAAGCAAACTCTGCAAAGTTACTGCTGCCTGTCACCACACTGTTGCCTTTCCAGAAGGTAGAGATAACTGGAAAGTTAAAGGCTAGCCCTGAGTCTGCCTGCTTCCCACAAAAGGGAAAATATGTTTTTTCCAGACACCATTTCCAGAATCTCTGGTGTCCTGAGGGATGTAAACCCTCTGCAGCAGGATTTTGGTCCTACAGAAGGCTGCAGGGGAGGAAAGAAAGTCCTGATACCACTGGTGTTGGATATGGAAACATACCAGTGGATCTTGGACAATATAGTGAGACATATTTAACGGCTTCTAAGAGCCAGCATAGTGTGGCGGTTTGTGTATTGGATTAGAGCACCAAGGTTTGAATCTGCACTCAGCCATGGAAACCTACTGAGTGACTTTGGGCAAGTCACACTCTCTCAGTCTCAGAGGAAGGCAAGGGCAAACCCTTGTTGGAACAAATTTGGTCAAGAAAAACCACATGATAGGTTCAGCTTAGGTTACCATAAGCCAAAAATGACTTGAAAGGACACAACAAGAACAAGACGAACAACAACAACAACCTTAGCTAGTAGAACAAAAGAAAGTTGGGTAAAGGACAAAGAAGTGATTTCTGTGGGAGAAGCTTAAGCCTGAAATTAAAAAAGGCTATTGTAAGAACAAGAATTGGAGACATTGACCACAAATGTGCTATCTCAAACAGCAGCCGAGGTTGCTTGGAAGGGGCAAGCCCTAATTTCTGGGCTCTTCCATTTCACCATGTGCAGGGCATGTTGTTGACCACCAAGAATGTACTGAAGTACTTCACAAGGTGGAGGGTTTTGCTTCACTGGACTTTTCAAAACAGAGGCTGGATGATTAGCTCTCAGGGATAGTTTAGTAATGGATTCCTGAACTGGCAGAAGGTTGAACTAGATTCATGTTTGCCAAACTTTGGCCTTCCAGGCGTTTTGGACTTCAGAAACTAGAACTGGGTTCTGACTGTTGGCCTAGCGGGCAGGCCTTCTGGGAGTTGAAGCCCTAAACACCTGGAAATCCCAAAAAAGCTCTCCTTTCTCTCTCTTTCTAATAATAATATAACAAATATTTCAATATTGCAGTGAGAGTATGTGGAGATTATACTCTTGTTTATGCCTGTCTTCTGAAATACATAAACTATTTCTGATATCTTGGATACAAACAAAATTATCTCTCGGAATAGATCTCTGATTCAGGTATATCATATCTAGCACAAGGTATATAATGTTTTGCACAAGGTTTATAATCCCCTTTAGAATTACCCTTCTCATGTATACATATGCACATATATATAAAAGTTTATTCAAGTTAGAAAATCAATTTGTTTTGCTTTTTTTTGTACAAGCTGTGTAAACAGTCAGTGCGTTTCTCAGCTTCTATTTGTTGTATTGATGCGCAGAAATAAAATTAACAACAACAACAACAAAGAAGTCTAGGAACCAATGAACTAGATGGTCCTTGAGAGCCCTTCCAGATCTATTACTCAGTGGTTGCAAATGTAGAAAACCACTGCTTCATTGGTTGCCCAACAACCATGAGTGTACAGTACTCTTAAAGCTTCTTCCAAGTTACCTTGAAAATATTTGTGTCACAGATCACAATATAAAAATATAAAACTAACAAAGTCTAAGCAAAGTCCATACATGTTTTTCCCCTTTCATGTCATCAATACTGAGGGTGTAAAAGGGTAGGAATCCACTTTGAAAGCTACATGGAAAGCAGTCCTCCAGAATTTATACTGACTCAGATATTTTATAAACCGTCTCATTTCTCTTGTGCATGCAGCCATTCAGCCAGCAACACTTGCTCTACCTTTCTACTGTCCTTGGGTTTTTGCATCAACTGTTATGCAGTAACCGCCATCGAACAAAATTCCCAGAATTTTGTTGCCTTGGTTTCAGTGTATATTTTGATTATATATAATACTACAAAGAATAAGCATTTTAGAAATTCAACAGATTCCTCTTTCCATGGAAATTCTCTTATCATTATATTATATAAACACAATCGTGTCTTCATACCCTCCAGCTGTATAGATTTGGTAGTGACGGTCCCAATTACTCCTGTCATTCCACTTTTTAATCTGATTTTAAAATGTCCCAGTTTCTCTCTTCCTCCCACCTTCTCCCTTTCTCCTTGGCTTACTTCAGTTGCTGCAAAGTAAGTTCAAAGGGGGAGAGGAGAGGAGGGACAAGATCTTGACCTTCCTTGCAAGAGCAAACTGCTCCAGCCTCTCTTAGCTTATGGGCTCTTCCTCACTGATAACTTTTGCCATCTTGACCACACTCTGATGTGTCCCAGTTTTTTCAACCGTGAAATGTTGGAGGATATGCGTTTTACATAATCAAATCACTAGGTTGCTTTTTATGTTTATAATTTGGTTCAGAATGGATTCAGGGAAAGTTCAGGTACAATACTTTTTAAATAGCTACCCTTACTAAAACTGCTCAGAGTACTATGATTATCAATGATAGTTATGTTGTTCCCAAAACTACCACCAAAAAAAAAAAAAAAAAAAAACCCACCCACCCCTACTGGTTGCACATTCTAGCTGATAATTTGAGTTTAGCAAACTTTATTTTGAAAACTCAAACATAAATATTTCATGTTCATCTTTAATTATTAATTGTATCTTCAAATATATCATGCTTTCAGTTCTGATATGTCTGAGGCTCCTAATAACATATGGTTACTAATCATTCATCAATGGCCGTTGTTTACCATTTCAAATCATTGTCAGGACATACATGGAGGTTTCAGAAATGAGGAAGTATCATTTATTGTTGCTTGTTACAACAAATAACTCTATAAAATTTGCTAATAGATTCGGCGGAAATTAAATCACTTCCATTTATCTTTGCTGTCTTCTCTACATAGAACTTCAAAACATATGGCAACAGTTTGCAGAGATGTGAAACACAATAGTGGCAATGAAACACATCAAAACAGCTGAAGGCCACAGTTTTAGATATACGCTCCAGACATTTTTATGTCAGAGCTTCTTGGCCTTTTCTTCTTTGAGCTAAAGGGCTACCACTAAAATTTGATGGCTTCCTGCCATTCAGTACCTTTATAGAAGAAAATATTTGTCTTTTCAGCCATTTCACACATTGTGATGACCCAGTTTTAGGTTGCAACCCTTAGGGATGTAATAGCACACCAAAAAATAGACCTTATTAAATGGAGGTTGCAGGCTACAGTTTACAGCTGATTTGCATTGTCAGTGCAGTGCAAAGCCACCAGAGAATATTCCTATTTCCCTCTCTTTTCTGTCAATGAAAATAAAATCCATCAAATATCACAACCTCTTCCATCTTTATGCACTTCCACCCCTAACCAAAATAATAGAGATGCCACAGGCAGGAGCAACTGATCAATCTATTACTATGGGGAGCAGTGAATCTAATCTTAGTTTTACAGCTGCTCCTCCTGCACCTGTTCCTGGCACCTGTTCAGCTTGAAGCCACTGCAGGAAGGGTAGCTGTAAAAGCAAAAGTTGATTTGACACCCCAAAGCCACATATCTACTGGGCACCCCAGCCATGGTAGATTAGAATGATAATAATACTTAACGATTTCTATCTAATTAGTGTCATTTAGCTGGTGAAATGCTCTTTGATCCACTGGAGATTTCAGTCATGGATATGAGGAGAGAGATAACATTTGTTGTTCCTCTGCCTCTTGCAATCTTCTAATCACTGCCATGCCACATATATACCCAAACCTGCCCTAGAGAGTTGTGAGACTTTTCAGCTCCTCTTCTTCTACCCACTTTACCTTTCTGACTATAGTGATAGTTCCATTCTATTCTGCTTTGGTCAGATCCCACTTGGAATACTGTGTCCAGTTCTGGGCACCATATTTCAGGAACGATATTAACAAGCTGGAATGTGTCCAGAGGAAGGAGACCAAAATGGTGGAAGGCCTGGAAACCATGCCCTATGAGGAATAGTTTAGGGAGCTGGGTATGTTTAGCCAGATGAAAAGAAAGTTGAGAGGTGACATGATAGTTATGTTTAAATATTTGAAGGGATGTCATATGGAGGATGGAACAAGCCTCTTTTCTGCTCTCCAGAGACTAGGACATGGAGCAGTGGCTCCATCAAAACATCAAACATCCATCAAAATATTAAAAAGAACTTCCTGACAGTAAGAGCAGTGGAATATGCTGACTGGGACTGTGGTGAAGTCTCCTTCTTTGGAGATTTTTAAACAAAGGCTGAATTGCCATCTGTCTGGAATATTTTGATGGTGTATTCCTGCATGGCAAGGGTTTGAACTCAATGGCCCTTGTGGTCTCTTCCAGCATTATGATTCTATGATTTCATGGGATGAACATCAAGTCAAACTGTGTCTTCCTTCCTTTCCCATGTCTCCCCTCTTTTTTTGCAATACTTTCTGATGAGATCTGGATAACTCAAAAGCTTGCCTGCAGTTTGTTCATGTTTGCTTGGTTCTAACAAAGGCATTGGCTTACTGTGAATACATGAAAAGACAAATACATCCTTACAGGGTTGCCAGGTCTCAAGGTCTGGCCCCTCTTCTTCAATTTTCTGGACAACTGTATGACATGGTAGCATTTTACCAGCCCTCAGACCCACCTTTTCCCTTGCGTCACTTATGCCACCTCCCATACCACCTCCTCTGCTGGTCTAAAAAATTCTTTCATCATTTGAAGACATGGGGGGATGAAGCAGGAAAGGAAGACCAATTTAAAATGTATTTGCCTCTTCCCTTCTGTTCACAGAGCCACCACTGGATTGAAGAGCCTTCCATAAGTCAAGGGACACAACCAGAATAAGCTACCTAAAGAACCATACACAGTGGGTTGGGTGGGCCATTGGGGAATATCGGTTGGATCCAATGATGTCCCACTACTGCTCCAGCAGAAATTTCTGTAAAGAAAGCAGGCAGAGACATGGCCTAAAGATGTGTGACTTCTAGTGATATAGCTCTTTGTATTTTGATGGTTGTTGTGCCACTGCATTCATTTATTCCATTCTTTTAAGGGGCTGTTTCTAGTGATGTCTTGGATCTATACTAGGCATCTGCTGAAGTTGCTTTGTTTTAAATTGTCCTTTGATTTCATCGGTGAATTTTTCTCCTCTCTCCTCTCTCTCTCTGTTGGTTTTTTGGGGTTTGTTTGTTTAGTGATACGGTGCTATAGTGCAAAAGTGCCATTTCATTGATGTACTATAACTCTTAAAAATGAGGAGAAAACAGAAAGGAATCTTGTTCTGTTACGGTTTGGAATTTCTATCAAACAATAACAACAACACTTGAGAGTTGGAATAAAGTGTTGCATCTGGTGCCAGGAACGGTCAAAAAATAATCTGGGACAACAGAAATGTCATTTGGATATTTTAAAAATCCCAAAAAACTACAGTAACAAATGCTACAATCTATAAATCTATCAAAAAAATTGTTGCATCTAAAGGAGTCCATGATTTTATAAATGATTGCTTCTCCTGCATCACCTATGGAGTTTGCCATGTTGGTCTAAAAGTTCCCACTGACCTTCAGGATGAGATGTAAAGAAGGCTCAGGGGGCTGAAGAGGGAAAAAAACCAATCTAAATTGTATTTGCCTCCTCTTTTCTGTTCATAGTGGGGTAAATAGGCTTCTATAGGCAGTGGTGGAGGTTGGAGTGTGTGGAGAGGGGGCGGGAGGAGGCAGGGCTCTGGTGTGAGGGGCGTGGCCACTGTACATGGGGGCATGGCCAGTGCATTCAGGGGCGAGGCTACGGGCCGGGGAGCCCCAAAAACATTGCCTCCTGGGGCAAACCGCCCCCCCACCTGCCATCCCTATGCAACTGTCCGCAGGTAAAGCAACTCAACTGGACACAAGCTTATATTATCAGCTGGGGGAGGATACACTCATCAAGAAATGTTTACTAGTTATGCATAACTTTTATCCATTTTATTAGGTCAGCATACCCCTCTACAAGGTCTTGCCCATGAAAATAATTTTATTATCTATACTAAAGCACCACATGCTAAATATAGAGCACCTGCTTCTTACCATAAGTACTCATGTTAAGATTTCTCAGCCGTGTTTGAAACCTAATTATTTCAAACTCAGTAGTAGGTAAAATCTTATTTCCTTTTAGAAAGATATAAAAGTCATTAATATTTTAGCAGTAACTACAGTACATTTAAATAGGTCCAATTAATCTGAGCCGTATCTTGACATACGACTATGCCTTCTGAATGCATTAATTTGCATTACAATTCTGCCAAATACACAGTCCTTCACAATATTCCTTGTGCGTTTATAGGTAGGGGAACAGCAAAAGGACATATAGACTGATCTTGATCTTTACTCCTTAAAAATCAATTAAGGAAATCATTTCCAACAGCTTTACGTTACTTAGATTAATTAAATATGAATAATTTACACTCAAACAGAGAAAAGTATAGAAACCTCACATTTTCAAGATACTTATTTTCTTTAGCTACATAAAAAGTTCTGACATTTCTCTCGTTGATATTCGGGTCACTTTTGATTGCTACCAAATTTTTGAGTGGACTGAATTTAAATAATCCCACAAAATTGTAAATTTGCTGCTATTTTGGTAGAAATTCATAATTAACAGCAGTCATGAGATGTGTTCAGCATTCAGTAGTAGTTCACATGTTCATGATGTGGTGGATCTGCTCTGAGTATTAGTCCGAACTCTAGTGCAGCTAGCTATCCACTAGCTATCCAAAGTGCTGATATTTGGTGGGAAAAGGTTCCACCCCTTGATTATCTCTTGGAAACCTGGGGTAGATTCATTACATACTGACACAGAAGTCACAAGCTGTCACTGAATGTGATGAAATACCTTCTGTTGCTGTGTTGCTGGCTAAAGCGGGAATGTTATCATCCCAGGGAGAGCATCCTGGAACGTAGGACAGATAAGATCTCTCCATCTGAGAGCAGAGAGAGAGGTCTTGTCTCACAAGAGAAGCAGCCTGTGCAAGCTTCCAGAGCTGGGGCCCTTTCACACTATACCACTATAGCACTGTGGTTCTGCTTTAATTGTTGTGGCAATCCTATGGATTGCTGCAATTTTCAGTTTACAGAGTCATATTTAGAATTCTCAACCAGAGTAGTCTACTAACTTTTCAGTCTAAAGACCACAGGATTCCATAGGATGCAGTTACGACAGTTAAAGTGTAATCATAATGCTATAATAATGTAGTGTCAAAGGGCACTTCTCCAGTGTCAGGACTCTGGCATCAGAAAAGTGAGAAAGAGTTGTTGTACAAGGTGCAGCACTAGTCATGTCAGACAAGGCTGTGAGTCCAAAGCTTTCCTGCCCTTGGAATAACTTCTGTGTCATCTCCTCATCTCCTGGATTTGGCATAGATCAGTTACTGAGTCTGTGGAAACAGAACAACCAAATGATTAGGCAAAGAGGAAAATGGCGAGAATGTTGCTCCTCCACCATTCCTGCTGCATCATCTTGAGCCTGGTAAGATACCAGATATCTCAGAGGTTCTGATACCACAGCTCTAAGGGATAACAGTTTGGTTGGGCCTATAAATGGATAAGAGTGTTAAATGTTAATTTCATTATTATTGGTACAAACACATTAACACAGATTCATGCATATCTGCAAATTATGTTAAACATTTATAGCCCACCTTTCTGAAGATAGTTCAAGGGGGCTTCTATAAAAATTTAAAAATGTGCCTGGAGAACTATAAGGCAACCAATAAAATCCGCATACACTCTCCTCATACACAAAGAGATAAGCAAAACCATTAATGCTGTTCTCATTGCCCAGCACATAGCAATAACAAGAGCAACCAGAAACCTATTAAGATCCAGCTTTTGCCCCTTCCACAGGGTGAGTTCTACATCTTCTCAGGAAACCTAAAAGGGACAACTCTGAATCTCATCAGAAAGATAACTTTGTAGATTTAGAACGATTACAGACATGAGCATGCCCCACACTGAAAACACCTTCATTACATAAAGATCAGGGCCTGACTTCCATGCTGCAAAACTGGGTTTAAGGCAAAGAGCTGCCATTGCACTCTTCTAAATACCCTCACAAATGTCAAAACATTTTATGATTCTATAGAATGGGAAAAACTTTGTGATATCACCAAAGGCCATAAATGTTACTGAGAAAGAACCCCAGGCTCTGTTCTTATGTGAAAGTATAAGTAAAATCAATAGAGATTTACTGTTGAATTAAAACTGAGTTTATGTTTCCAGCATTCAAACTCCATGAAGTTTATCTGAAATTTTACAAATTTGTTTTAGGTTGAACCAGTCTCTGCTTCTAATTTTCCACAGTGAGTTAAAGGAGGAAGGGCACATTGCAATCAAACAAAGGCTAAGGGTTGGGATGGGGATCTACCAATTTCAGTTTTGCTATAGTGATTAGAAATCTGCCAGTAATATACAGGGTTTTAATTCACTGAACTGCATAATATAACCAATCAATAGTAATTACATTGCTAATGAATAACATTTACATTCTTTTCAATTGACCGGGTGTTCTACAGTCAGAACATGCTGTGACTGAATAAACAGGAATGCTTCAGAAGTATTTCTTGAAAAATCATCTCAAAATTAATATTGTTAATTACTATTAAATGCTTTCTTTCAAGACTATTTGCCTTCCAGAGAAAGACTCAAATCAGGATACACTCAGCTGTCTGATTACAGTGCTATTGGTATCATGTTCAAAAGTCTTGCCAAAGCTATTGAGTTCCCTTAAGCTACTAACATTTTTCCTAAAATGGGGCATTGGGTATAACTGAACTGGCATGAAAGTAACTCGGTTTTGCCCCTGCTTCCCATAGACAAGCTTTTCACAAACCTACTGTGTCTTGCACTTGCTCTCTCTCTCTCTCTCTCTCACCCTTTGTCTCTCTCTTACACACACACACACAAACACACACATGTACAGACAAACCTTGTCCATAGAGTACTGTATTACATGTCTGTCTCTGAATTTCCTCTTGACATTAAGGCCTTGGACCACTTCCAAGGCTTGAGCTCCCTATAGATGCTTGCGTGAACAATTCTGAGATTCTCTTCCCAAATGGAAAAGAAAAAAAAGTGCTTTGTTTGTTGTGGGAGATGGGAACTGGAAGACAGGCTCTTCTTCCTTCTCTTCTCACCCAAAGAGAATGTCCCTCTTTGCTCTGATGGTGTCTCTCAATAAGGCAATTCTCTCGTTCTCTTCCTGCTCACCAAAACATGTCATGAGAGATAAAAAATAATTCTTTATGCAGACAAATTTTGTTTTCAAGTGACATTTACATTAACTCTAAGCTCCAGTGTCAGGCCAGTGTCTGCCTTCTCCATTTTGCGGATCTAAGGCACAGGGCTGGGAAAGACCTCTGCCCAAGTGCTTGTAAAGCCAGTGGCAAGAGCAGCCTTTCTCAATGAAGTACCCTTGATATGACTGTTGATGGGAGATGAAACCCAACACATATCAAGGCCACCCACGGTAGGAGAGACTGAGCTAGATGATCCTTTGGCTTAAGGTAGGGCTTTATGCTGACAAGGCCTCATCCTACACAAAGGTAATTTCCACAGGACAGGGCTGTCCTGCTATGGGGACAGGATGGCAGCAGTCAGCCGGCCGTGCTTCTGCACATCTTTGCCAGCCCACTACCATCCCATCCCCATGCACCGCGCTCATGGGGTATTCGCTAAATGAATAAAATCCATTTAGTGCCCGTGATCACACAACACTCCCATACCTACCTGTCCTGTGGAAGGGCAGGAAGTGCAATGGCAATGCTTCCTTCCCCAGTGCAGCCTGGGAAAGTGCCTGGCCGCACTGAAGAAAGAAGAGGTATGGCCATCGTGCTCCCTTCCACAGGGAGCTGGTCCAAAGGAGAGCATTCCTGTCGCACTCCCTTCCCTGCTGGGACTGTGGCGGGACAGCTCGCAAGAGCCCTGTCATGTGAAAATGGCCAAAATTGTTTGCTAAATTAAATGGGTATTACGACATACAGTAAAGGCACAGTGTAAAAACTGCTGTCTGTCATGGGGGAGGGGGGGCTTTAATCTATAATACAATACATGTGCTCTTATTTGAAACATTCTATCACACACCCCAGCTTCATTTTGCCATTCTCTATTGCAGATTTAGTTTCTGATCCCAAGAAAATGCCAGCAAATATGGTGCTGCCTTTCTCCACTATCTGTTGGTTAAATCCACTTATCTTGGACTGAGAGACAATGGTTAAAGATAGGATTGACAGCTACATTGTTAATACAACTTCAATAACAGCCTGAAATATAGCTTTAATTGGTCGTGAAAAGCTTCATTAACCGAAGTCTCATATGTCAGTGTCTGCTGTTTAAGTCACAGCAGCAGCCCCCTTTTGTTTTTTTTTAAAAAAAGAAAGATGTTAGTAGCCTTTTCCTGAAATCAAAATGTACCACTGCTCTTTCCCCTTGGTGATCCCTGTTGTACCGCACCACCATTTCCGTGATCCTCTACCTTCACTGTTTTCACTATGGCCATTTCCGCACCACACTGTTTTAGTGCTATTATTCCACTTTCAACATTCTCTGAAATCCTGAGGTTTGCAGTGTAGGAGGGGTCTTTAGAATTCTCAACCAGAGAGCTCTGTGGCTTCAGAAAACTACAAACCCCAAAATTCCACAGGATATTGAAAGTGGAATAATAGCATTATAACAAGGTAGTGCAGAAATGGCCACTCTCCCTTGGCCTCCTCCTTAATGTCCAGATTCACCCATGCTTCTTCCAACTCTTAGTTCAGGTACAAGGCAGATCAAGTCGCAGGCACACCGGGCATCTTGATTTCCCCAACTTGTCCCTGGGCTCAAGTGGTCACCCAGAGGTGATTTTGGGCAATGGAACTTCCACTTCTAAAAGATTTAAGAAAAAGGTGGAAACAACGGTGCAACTACTTGGGAAGAAAGTGAGGATAGGGGATCAAAAAGAGGTGAAGCAATAGGAGGCATGATGTGTTCGGAAGAAAGCAGAACAGCAGGTGCTGTGGAGGAGAACAAGGGAGAACTGGTGTGGGAAGCTGGACACTTGACCCTTGTACATTTGCTGTTCTGGAACCAGGAATAATTCAGCTAGCAATATCAACAAGCTACTCTAGCTTCCCTTCAGTTATTGATGTGAAGGAAACCTGCAGCACTACTGAGACCATTCCTCAACACCTGACCATTGTCCACCTTTTATTTAGTACCATCAATGTACATGGCACTGTAAAAAAAAAAAACCCACACACAATAAAAACAGAAATCCTTGCCAAAGTCTTCCATCTAATGAAAAAATGCAAAATAAGGAAAGAATGGGACAAATATAAACACAACCCCCCACCAAATAGTTCAGATACCTCTATCATAGTATTGAATCCACACTCTCCCTCTACTCATGGTGTTAGTATAGTGAAAACGACATGAAGTTTGTACAGGAAAGACACAGAGAGGTATTTTGGTGCCTGCTCTCCAAGCATATGACATTTACTTACAGGGGCCCTACAAAATCTGCCCCAGAGTATCATTTGGCATCATTTCAATTGTGTCTTTTTCCAAGCCACCGTTTTGTGTTTGGCAGTGAGCATAAGGAGTTCTTTTAATAGCTGTTCTATACAGTGTTAATGTATATGTGTGATAAAAAATTAATAAGCACTCATATGAGATGAACTAAAACCAATCAATGAAAATCATCAATGATACAATAAATTTTTAATTTCCTTCTTCTTCATCCTCCTCCTTTCCTCCTCCTCTTCCCCACCCGACATCTATTATATTATTGTTGCTGTTGCTATTACATTTTATTCCACAATGTTGTATCCAGCAACAAAATGGAAGGTAAAAATGGAGATAGCAGTCCACTGAATCACACAGCAGCAAATCAAATATACTTGAATTATACAGGAGGTCATTAGTATCTTTTATTAAAGCCCTCTTGCTTATTTTTTTAAAAACTTTCCTGACCATGATGTGGCAAAAATTGTAGCAAACAGGTCCAGATGGAGCTTGTGAGTTTCACGGGGGGGTGGGGGGGTGGAAGGTTCAAATCCCTGCTTCAAATTAGAGCACTGATTGCATATTGATCCTTGCCAAACCAGGCTGATCATTACAGCATGCAAGAAAGATAATATACTGAAGGGAATTGAAAAATATGTATCTTGCACCATTCACTCTTTTGGTGTATGTGAAACAGGTAAAATGTCATTAATATTTAAAACTCCCCTGGTGAGGTTTTTTAAAAATATATCAACCCTCTGTTCCTATATTTTATCATTAACTGTTGCCCAGTCTGACGAGGGATAAATTATGCTGAAAATCTAATGTAATTGAAGGGAACAGAAAGATCCATTATTAGTTACTAATTTCAGTTGATGGAAAACTGTCCCTTAGTGTTTTTATGTTACTCTTCTACAAAAGCCGGCTGGAAACCAAAAGTATTTATCTTCTGTTCTATCTAATAATGAGTAGTCTTGGCACATACAGCACATGGAAAAGCTCTTGACAACATTTCTCTGCAGTATTGGAAACCAATATTTATCAAGTGATGTTAGTGTTCACACTGGAACTGGCACCACTGCATTGCACAGTTTTCTTCAGCTTGTTTGCTTTCAGTTCTAGGACTTCACCACTGGCATGTAGCACTCTATCAAGACCATAATAATGAAACCTCGTGGGGGGACAGCTCGGTGTACTATCCAATCCATTTTTCTTCCTCTAGCAAGGGAGCATGTGTGGGGAACTGTCCTTCAGAACATATAATTTGCCCCATTTAAAGCATTCAACTGATGGAGATGATGGAAAGACAAAGAGAAATGATGAATACTTGATTGGCAAGATGTATACATTTTTGTTAAAAATACGGATGGAAGAGGAAAAGGTTAAAGACTGTTTGATGAAGTGGACACAAAATGTTGGACATATTATACAGTTGGAACAAAGGGGAAAAAGTGACTGAAGGGAATTAAATTTACATTGCATTATGACCTTAAGGAGAATTTAATAAGATGATATATCAATGGTATCTGACACCAGAAAAATTGCCCAAAATGTGTAATATGTGTTGGAAAAGTGGGATTTTTTTATCACATGTTGTGGACTTGTGAGAAGGCCCAAAAATTCTGGAGTCAAATATGTTCTATGGTGCAAAAATTTTTGAAAATTAAAGTTCAATTAAAACTGGAATTATGTTTGTTATGACTGGTAGAGGATCATCTGGAGAAGTATGGGAAGATATTACAATAAATGACCACTGCAGCAAGATTATTATACGCACAGAAATGGAAAAATGCAGAAATACCAATGAGTGAAGACTAGCTACCAAAATGAATGGACTTACCTGAGATGGGTAAACTATCAACACTGATAAGACAGTATTTGAAAATGTTTAATAAAACCTTTAAACACTGAAAAGAGAAGGAGAGGGCTGACAACAAATTTAGCACCTAGAAAGTTTTTTTTTAACTTGATAGTGCTTCCCCCTTTCTTAAAATGGAATAAAATACATATTCTATTTTAAACATCATACACATCCCAGCTATCACAGAGGTAGACAGAATGTAGCCACCTTCTGGGATGTATGATTTTGCATTTCCAATTTTGAGTTTCCAATTGACTAACAACTAAAAATGTTCTTACCCCAGTTAGGCTACTGAAAAGGAGAAGGGAGGAGCACATTTGAGAAAACTAGGGGGGGGAATTGTAGAGAGAGTGTAGCCATGCCAGTCTGCTAAAAAAAAAAAGCTTGTAGAAAACTAACAAAATAAGTGTTAAACGATGGCAGTCATTTCATGAGACACATGGAGATAGGATTAAATTTTTTTATGAATGAGCTGGTGTCAGGATCCAGGACTCCAAGTACTCTCTAGAAAAAGAGGTAGAAGAAATTATTAGTCTGAGGAAGAACACTTAGCGCCGGAGACACCTTGTGAAGCATCCACCTCCCGACAACCCCAATTCTTCATGAGGCTCCCAGGGGGTCAGGCTCCCAGTAACCAGAAAAAGTCTTATTCCTATCCCCTGGTTCTATGACTGAGGCAGGTCTCTGACCAAAAGCATCTCAGTCTCCCCCAGCCATTCCAGCTGTGGTGCTGCCTGAAGCTAATAAAACAGGCTGTGCTGCTTTAAAAGCCAATGTCTCTAGCAGCAGACAGATGGGACAACCAGCCCCAAGGAGGTCAAGTTCTTATTTAAAACTCACTTTGGAACTGGACTTTGTTGCAGCAGCATCCAGAGATCTCTGTCTAGCTCTTAGCATCGCATGGAGCTATCCAAGGTGCTAAGTATTCCAGCTTGAGTCTTTTCACAAATGTGGACCTACCCTGACACCTGCCAAGTACACTAGGCCAATATAGCCTTCCAAAACCATGTTGTGTCTTTTGACTTTAACAGAATCAGGCAGTACCAGCTCCAACAGCCCTGAGCAGCACCACTTGGTTCTGGTATTCAGTACAAGTTCTTGGGCAGAATGAGTAATCAGAGGGACTTTGTTCCTTAATCCTTTGTGTATACCTGCCTGCCTGAACTTCTGTTTTGCACTACAGTGCCTCAAAGAAGTGCTCACCCCCAGCTGGACTCTTCCATATTTTATTGTGTTACAACCTGGAACTGAAAAGGATTCAGTTGGCATTGTTACCACTCAATGTGCAAGATACTCAACTCTGTGAAAGTGCACAAAAATTGTTGTGAGACAATAAGCTCCTGTCCACATATGTAGTTAAATGGAGCCCACCTGTATGCAATTCCAGTGTCACATGATCTCAGATGAAATATGCTTATTTCTGGAAGGCCCCAAACAGCATCATGAAAATCAAAGGACTATTTAAACAAATCCAAGAGAAAGTTGTGTAGAAGGACCAATCAGCACTGAGGTTTTTTTTTTTTTTTTTAGAAATCCTAAAGCATGAAATCTCCCACTAAAGCATTAAATCCATTACTGCAAAATGGAAAGAACATGGTTCAGCTTTGATTTTGCCTAGAGAAGAAATCTATCAAAACTCAATGACTGGATAAGAAGGTCATTAGCCAAAGAAGCAAGCAAGAGGCCAATAGTTAATGTGAAGGAGCTGAAGAGATCCACAGCTGAGATGGGAAAATTGTCCATGGGAACACTGTCACCCAGATGCTTCCTAAAGCTGGCTTGGTAGAAGAGTGGCAAGAAGAAAATTGTTGCTAAAGCAAACCCGTATCAATGCCAGTTTGCAAGTTTGCAAAAGGGCATGAGGAAGATGCAGTGAACTTATGGGAAAAGGTTCTCTGGTCCGATGAGACGAAACCTGAGCTTTTGGCTTTGCCACAGAACAGTATGTGTGCCATAAAGCCAACAGCGCTTATTGCCCTGAGAAGACCATCCCCACAGTGAAGCATTGTGGTGGAAGCATACTTTGTGGAAATGCTTTTCCTTGGCAACCTAGAAAACTGGCAAGAATTGAAGACAAATGTGATGGAGCTAAACACAGGGCAATTTTAGAAGAAGACTGCAAGAAACTGCGACTGGGGTCAGAAGTTCATTTTCCAGAGGGACAATGACTCAAAACACACAGCCAAAATAACAATGCAGTGGATTTAAACAGATGAATAACCTCACAGAGTTCCAATACTCTTAATGGTTACGTTTGTAGTTGTGTACCTTCACATCATTTCCAATTTGTAGTGACAATAAGTTGGACCTACCACAGAGTTTTCTTGACAAGATTTGTTCAGAGGGGGTTTGTCTTTGCCTTCCTCTGAGGCTGAGAGAGGGTGACCTGTCCAAGGTCATCCAGTGGGGTCTTCATGGCTGAGGAGGGATTTGAACTTTAGTCTCCAGGGTCCTAGTCCAATGGCCAAACCACTTCACAACACTGGCTCTCTAATGATTATGTAGAAGATGGAATTTCCAAAGGTGCTGCTTCACATACAGACCCACCTCCTCCCACTCCCTTTTCTATACAACTGTTAAAGGTGCAGGTGTTGTGTCACCTTTTCACCCTTATCTTAAACCAAAAATCTAGATGTCTTTGAATGGCCTAGTGAAAGCCTAAACCTCAATGTAATTAAGATTCTGTGGCATGACTTGAAAATTGCTTGTTGGCAGTGGTCCCCATTCAAGCCGGCAGAACTGGAGCAATTTTGCTAAGAAGCATGGGCAAAATCTGTAGGATCTAGATGCACAAAGCTGACAAGAGAAAAGTCCATCTATTAAAAAAATGAGCTAAATTTAAAAAAAAAAAGGTATGAGAAAAAACAAGTAACCTGTAACATGTTGTTTCCAAGCTCAGTATATTTCTTTCACAACAAATAGTGTACATTTTAGCTCGGCTTTAGTTTTTAAAAAAGCCACAGAAAAAATTATAAATCACAGTGTTCTGGTGTTAAACATTGCATTTAGAAATGGCAGCTATTCAAGCACAGTCTGAATGATAGCAACATTTTGCTAAAAGGGAGACCAGGCTACAGGCTTCCTGTTCTTGTTATTAAAAACAATAAGAGAAGACTGAGATGGCAAATAGCTGTGGCACAGGGTAGATATCGTTCTGAGTGCCTGTGAGTGTATCTGCATTACACAGTTATAGTAGTTTGATACTGTCCTATAGAATCTGTAGGGGAAAATTCTTGGTTCTTACTGTGAAGAACTTGAAATTCTCTGCTAGAGAGCTTTTGAGCTACAGCACTAGAGCTCCCTAGCAAAAAATTCTAATGTATCTCACTAAAATATAAATTTGAAGAATCCACAGAATGAAGCCATGATAGTTATAGTGGTATCAAATTAGTATAGATACATTCTCAGTTACTATTTAAAGGGAACATGTATGGTGTACTCTATGCTGCCATCAATGAAACACAGCTTCATGGAATCTCACAGTGGGAAGAAACTTCCAGGTCATCTAATCCAATCTCTGGCCAATATAGCAAGGCTACAGGTACAGCATCCTTGACAGATGGTCAGTTGTTTGTTTATTTATTTAGAGTATTTATACTGCACTCTTCAGCCACATAGGCTCTCAGAGCATCTTGCAAATTGTTTATTTGACAGTTTCCTGCCCTCAGGCTTGCAATCTAAATAAAACATGACACACAAGGAAAAAGGAATGGCAGTGGAGAAGAGATCAAGTCCAGCAGATGCTGCTGGTTCTTCACTCCCTCTGAGTGGCATTTGGCAGGGCAGAGGCAGTTGGGACGGAGGCATGGCCTTTCATCTGCTTCTGGGTCTAGGCATGGTGGAACTGTCATGCAGGTTCTGCTTAAAAATTTTAACAGAGTAGAAGTATTCAAAAAGAGTTGGATCACGAGAAACATCTAACCATTTGTCATTTGGAAAGAGGTCAACCTATCCAATATCTCAAAGATGTATATATAAATCATTTGTAGCTAGTCAGCTACAAAATTATATGAAATTTGTACATGCAGATTTAATGGGAGGGGGTGAACATAGCCTTTTGATACATACCAAAATAAAAAGCTGACATAAGCGAGAGATTTTCCTCCCGAAATCAGAGAAGATGAATTTAAGAAATGTATATATCAGGATGGGCAACTTCCTTATGTTGGAGGAGGAACAAATGCCACCTGCCTGCCCTGGAGTGCCAAAAGTTTCCCAAACCTTCAATAGTTAAAAAAAAAAAATCAAAAAAGTCCCCCCATGTCCTCTAGAGATCACGGTGAGGCCAATTTTATCAGGTTTTTTGAGGTCCCATGACTGATTTTAGATCCAGGAGAGGCCTTTTTAGCTAAAACAAGCAATGCCCTCTCCAAAACCTAGCAAAAGTTTCCCTCTGGATTCTACACAGTATGGGGAATTTTTCAGTTAAAAAAAAATTAAAAATTGGAGCTGGGGGTTGAACTGAAACTTCTGGGCAAGCAATTTGGATAGTAGGCCCTGGAAAACACAACAGTATTCACAAAGTATTACATGGATGATAAGGACAACATTATGGTTAAATGGTTAAAAAGAGAAAACAAATTGTGCTGGAACAGAAAAGGTTTTGCTAATCTACATCTTCATTGTCCTCCATCAGAATGTGTCCAGATATGCTTAAGTCTCTCTGATCAGAGTAGGAAAAACTCTAGGTCTCCTAATTGTCATTTATGCATTTTTTAAACTACATTTTAGCCTGCCTCGTAACCAGCATTCTCCGTCCAATATACAGTACTTTAAAAAGCTTAAAATACAAACAGTAGAAAGATGCTAGAGCCAGCACATAATTTCAAAAAAAGGAAAGTTTTTTTAAAGCCCATTAGCAAAAAAATGACATATTAAAAGCAAACTAAAACAAATAGCAATTTTTTTAAAAAAGTGCTAAGACCTGAAAGTGCTAAAAACCTTCTTACAATATCTTGGAGAACACAAAGGCCTTCACCTGCTACATAGGATATAATGCAAGTGGTAAGCAAGTATCTTTGAGAAGTGGATTCCACAGAAGGGGTGCCACTTTTGAAAAAATCTTCTCTTTTGTGGCTACCATCTTATGTTATCTGGACAATCTTAGGGCCTGAGTAGGTAGAAAAATAATGACCACAAAATGATTCACATAATTTTAAAGCAAACAATGAAGACATGGGCATAGTCAAAGGTTTTCTATATTTTGGCTCAGTCATTAATCAAAATGGAGATTCCAGTCAAGAAATCAGAAGAAGACTAGGACTTGGAAGGGCACCTGTGAAGGAACTAGATAAGATCCTAAAGTGTAAAGATGTATCACTGAATAGCAAAGTCAGGATTATCTAGGCCATCATATTTCCAATTTCTGTGTATGGTTGTGAAAGCTGGCAGGAAGAAAATCGACTCATCTGAAATGTGATGCTGGAAGAGAGTCTCGGAGATACCATGGACTGTCAAAAAGACAAACAAATGATTCCTCCCTAGAAGCCAAGACTTTTGTACTTTGGGCACATCATGAGAAGACACAACGCATTAGAAAAGACAATGATGATGGGCAAAGTAGAAAGTAGTAGGAAAAGAAGAAGACAACATTACAGGCAGATAGACTCGGTCAAGGAACCACAGCCCTGAGTTTGCAAGACCTGAGCAAGGCTATTGATAACAGAGTGACTTGGATATCTCTCATCCATAGGGTTGCTATAAGCCAAAGTCAACAGCAGATAACAAAGATAGATGTGGAAACAGGCATTCTTTTTATATGCTCTTTTAATTGATGTTATGTGAGGTGTTGTATTATATTATGTGAGGTTATTTATTGTTGTTCCCCACCTTGATCCAAAGGAATGGTGGGTAAGAAATAATAATAAAACAACCCTTCTAGTAACACAGCCCCAAGCTTCATAGAGTTCATGTTAAAACTAGCACCTCTATAACTACAGTATATTAATCAGCCAGGCTAGTTTCTATCAACCAGACAGCGCACAGCACGGCACTAGAACATCATCCTCTACTCCATAGAGAGAATGATATTAGCATCATTATATAAACAATCCAACCATATAACCAAAGGAGGGTTGGACAGTAGATGTGGCTTGTTCCCACACTTCTAACCAAAATTACAAACAACAGGTGCCACATAATCATAGCACGGGACACTGAACCTTGAGCATTCACACAAAGCAATACAAATAAACAGGAAAGAAAGCTTGTTGCATAGCAGCACAGGAAAGACATACTGTCCAAAAACTACCAATCTTCCAATTCAACAATATCAGCAACTGATTTCCAGATACTCTCAGAGATGGCATTGTGCTAGCACAAGCTGGCTTCTGTTCAGGTGAGACTGTGCTATGTCAGCGTACTATCAGCTCTATCTAGCAGCTAGCAGCGTCACAAGCACAGAGGGGAATATACTTAGGATTCAAATCATAAGTCCTCACCATTTTGCTCCTGTACTATGCAACTCAGAGAAAAAAGGGGACAAATTCCAGAAAGGTAGCTTTGTTAGGCTGCTATTACAAAAACCAAGTGTACTGTGACATGAGTTTTGTGGCTTACAGTCCATTTTGCCAGATTGTTGTTGTTGTTGTTGTTGCTGCAAACTGGGCACTAGCCTGTGAAGCAACATCCAGTGAAATCAACTCTGACCCATGAAAGCTTACGCCATAATAAATCTGCTCATCTTGAAGATGTCACAAGATAATAGGGGAATCAACGCAAACTGCCACCAATAGGAAACCAGACAGTGAGAATACAAGAGCACTAGACTGGTGGAGAGGGATGGTGTGAAAGGTCTCAGAGCAAAAAGGCACAAATAAATCAAAGGGAAAGAGGGAAAAGAAACTGGTACAGTGATGATGTAGAGTATGTACACTGAAGTCCCCTCAGTGTGGCCCAGTTGCCAACTGTATTTATTCCACCTTTTCCCCAGTTTGGGACTCAAGGTGGCTTACAACAGTTAGTGCAAACATACTTAAAAATTTATAACATACAAAGGTTAAAAAGCAATTAAACTATTTAAAAAATATAAAGCCAATTTTTAAAACATAAGCATTTAAAAAAAAACATATAAATGTCCAGCACATTATACTAGGCCTGCTTCCCCTTTTAAAAAAAAAAGCAATTCTCTTAACTGTTCTGTGGAAAGATAGCAAGGTGGGTGTTTCTCTGGAAATGGAGTTCCAGAGTCTGGGGGTAGCCACTGAGAAGGCCCTTTCCTGTATTCCCGTCACATGTGCCTATGGGAGTGATAGGACATAGAGAAACATTACCTCAGAACTCAAAACACAAGCAGATTCACAGGCAGAATACAGTCCTTCAAATAACCTGAACCTAAGCCATATAGGAAAAAAAGTTGTGAGTAAACTAGGAATACATGTTAAATGCATAGGTTTTTTGTTTCTATACAGACATGGGGCATCCATGTAGAAAAGTCTTGGTATTAGAAGCAAACTTAAAGCACAACTTAAAGCTAACTAGGAGTTACTAGGAGTTAAATTAAAACTGGTTAAATCAACTCAGTTAATTGAAGTCAGCAAGGAATAAGCATGCACAGGAAGGCTGCAAGGAAAAATAAGAGAATTATTTTCAGTCTTTAAGTAATTATGCTATTAACACGTCAATGGACTGAAACTTGTTGGAAACCCTGCTTAATGTCCATTAATCAAAATTACACAAAAATATATTTTTTAGAATTATTAAATGGTTCAAGACTAGCCCAAGAGCCTTCATAATGGTGTGTGAATATAATTTGCACACATGTGTCTACCTGAGACCTGTGCAATTTCTTTGTGCATGAGGGACCACATGCTCTGATACTTAGTGTCACATTCAATGACATTTAGAAGCCTGCAAAGAGTGTGGGGCAAACCTGGCAAATCTTCAGAATCTGGAGTTTGACGGCACTAATGAAGAATATGATAGGCATGAAGAACTCCCACAAAAGTTTATCTAGAATGGTAGGCAGATAGATAGATAGACAGACAGACAGACAGACAGACAGACAGATAGATAGATAGGCAGGCAGGCAGGCAGGTAGGCAGGCAGGCAGGCAGGCATCTCAAGAAGAAGAATGGCGGGGTGAACAAACACAGTACTCAAGCATTTTTGAGAATTTTCTGGCATTACTACCCTGATCACATATTGAGAACGGCACAAGACTTATTAGGAAAAGGGTCTATATCCTCTAGTGTAATCTCTTTCTTCTTGGAAACATTTGTGAACATTCCATTCCATACAGTAATAATGGGAGACTATATAATGCAGAAATTATATTTGGCAGCAGGAGGAGAAATGACTATGTTTAATCTGACTTGGAGGTCCTAAAGGAGCCTAGACTTCTTTAAAAAATATTTTTACATTGGTATCAGACACTTTTTACATCAGTTAACATAACGGCATTTCTGCATTACTTGAATTTTGAACTTTGCAAATGTTTTTGCAAGACTGCACAGTTTATGTACGAAAGAAAACCTTTTATATACAAAAGAAAACATTTCAGAGGACAGATCTATCATTCTTGGTATACCTGAAGCCTAGGCACAATTTCCACCAAATAGATAAATGTGTTTTATAAGAATTTGACACTAAGTTTTTTTCCTTTTTATTTGCAAATGAATAGATGTGGTGTCCAGATTATGTCTCTATGTCTGCAGCTGATACCACAATTTGCCCCCTAAATTCCCTTCATCTCCTATAATAGACATTTATCCCTTAATAAATTGTGCTCCTGTTACAATCAATTTATCTCCTCTCATGTACCTTCTTACAACAACCCAATATACCTGTACATGGAATAAAAACATTGGATTGCACTACAGAATTGTCACAGAGATCTTTAACTGCCTACAGACAGTACTGATTTACCAACCCAGGGCTACTTCACACAGTTGACACAATCTGTCAGCCATCAGCCCATCTCCTGCAGGATAGAATCATAGCATCTTAGAACTGGAAGGAATGACAGGGGCCAATCTAGTCCAATTCCGTGTCTTGTAGGAATACACAACTAAGGCCTGAAAGGTGCCCATCCAACTCTGATTAAAAACCTCCAAAGAAGGGCAGTCCACTACCAGTCTATTCTGCTGTTGAAGAGTTCACACATGATGTCTACGTGGAATCTCTTTTCTTGTAATGTAAATCCCTTGGTTTGTGCTCTGGTATGAGCATAATAATGATGGATTTTATAGTAGAATCATGAACTTCTTTATCCAAGATTATGTCCCACTGGGTTTATATTCTTATTTTATTTCTAGAGTTTCCAAATCCTGTTAAAAAAAATTGCAGAGGCTACCTCATTAGATCAGAGCAAGCTGCATTCATTTGAGCCGCCAACGGACCCAGAGAAAGTTCTCCTCCAAATGAGTGCACGGGAGCAAAGTCTGGCAGATGGATTTTTGGTAGGAATGGGTCACTCTAAACCTCTTACTAACTAGCTGGATGTGTGTTTGAATTTAGGATTCCATCCCCCATCCCCACCCTGTTCACAGACACCCATACTTACAGCAGAAACCTCAGTACATCTTACATTTAAACTTTTGTCAATTTTACAATGCAGGCCAGAGCTTTTCAATTCACTTGGATCATTGCTTTAAACTCAAATGAACTTTCTACAGCAGTTTCAAATTGTAGAAGCAGACACAAGGTCAAGTTAATGTATGCAGATAAGAGCTAACATAATGTCTTTTCTTTTCTATCTTGAATAATATTGCATTTTATCTTTACACAGTAGTCCTATGTTCTGAGTTCTAGAGAATGGGAGCAAAAATTGACCCAGGCATGTTTTCAAAGTAAAACAAACATGTTTCTATGTAGGTACTTATGCACACAAAGACAGAGTGACTATGGTGACTGAGGCTGTCTTGGAGGTAGCCAAAAAAGTAACTTTTCCTAGCACTAATGCACATACCAAATCCATGTATTTTAGACAGGAAAATAACAACTTCAAATATTCCATGTTACTTATAGCCTCAAAAGTCAAACCCAAGGGAACTTTTCTGCATTTGTCCTACAAAAACTTATGAAAATTTTCAGGAGTCTGGAATTGCGTATTAATTTAACAGCTTTGTGACAATGAAAGCTTTGATATAAATATAGAACTTCCCTTTTTAGTTACTTCCCTCAGATTATAGGAGAAATCTCAGTGTGCTATGTTCTTTAAAAGATTAATTTACAGTAATTGAGACAGAATATAGCTGGTGTTAGAATGGTACTGAAACACAATCTTAGGGCAGACTCTTCATGGTGACGTTCAGCTACTTCTCCCACTGAATTAAATATCAAAAATTTCTGGTGCTCTTTTATTCCTGCTGAACAGGAACAACAGAATCCATGAATTTCACACACATACATACAAACATCAATTTTTTGCCTAAAACCTCCAACCCAAATTTATCTTGCTAATATTAAAAAATAAAAATAAAAAAATAGGACGGATAGGAATTACCAAAACTACGGAAACACTGTATATCGTTCATGATTCTGACAAGACAAAACTAACACTCAGTGTGTCTTGTACATATGTACACAGATGTAGGCCTCCTGTCCCCCTTTCTAAGGTGATAAAAGCTGGGTGCCTGCTGCCAGTGGGATCACTGCCAAAGGGGGCAATACCAAAGCAGGGGTTGCCTCTTTGGGGGAGCTTCTTTGGGGCAGAGCAAGGGCAAGAGCCAGTTCCTTTGGTCAGGAGGGACAGAAGTACATTGGGCTTATTTTGTAACTTTAATGTAGTGGCTGCCAAAAAAATGTGTTACACAGAGAACAAGGGAGGGGAAGTAGCCCCCAAGGAGCAGCCATTACAACAGTGATAGGCAGAGGGGGATATGGTGTGGGGAGACAACCTTATTACAATTGTAGAAGGGAGAGCCACAGGGTGTTGGTTACCCTCAAGTTGTCCCCCACTTCAAATAGTTTGAACGACCTTGGCAACAGACCCCATGGGTTGAAAATCCTGCTGCTCAGTGAATGGAAGAGACCTGGCTGTGTGAAGCTAAGGGGGGGTTAACCTATCCTAGCTTCGTCCATGTGGGCTCTCTTTACATCAGCAGGCAAGGCCTGGGAGGCAGGGAGGAGGAGTTGCAGTGGTCTATCAGGACTCCACCTCCCTCCCAGGTGCCCTGTCCCATAATCTGCTGGATTCAAGTGTGTGCTTTTGAAGATGGGTGGCTAGGACAGAGTAGGGATTCTGTTGGTGTACCACTCACCCCACTGCTCAACAATCTCCCTTCCTGAGCTGGCTGAGTTGATCTCAGCAGCAGTGTTGCAATCCCCTTGTCTTGTTATATTGTGGGACTTCAACATCCATGTGGAGGTTGCTCTGTTAGGAGCAGCTCAGGACTTCATATCCACTATGACACCAAATGGGCCTGTCCCAAGTAATAAGCTTGTGCCACCCATGCTGCAGGACACACTCTGGACCTGTTTTTTTGTTCTAGGCAGGACGATGGTGATCTAGGTGTAGAGGAACTTCCTATAGTTCTGTTGTCATGGACTGATCACTATCTGGTGGGGTTTAGACTCACTGGGACTCAGAGCCTCTGCAGGGGTGGAGGGCCAATTGAGATGGTCTGCACCAGGAGCTTACAGATTTGGGTGGATTCCTGAAGGCTCTTGGGGAGCTTCTTGTTGCATTGGCAGGTGATCCTGTTGAGGCCCTGGTTGATCTCTAGAACAAGGAAATGGCCAAGGTGGTGGACATGATTGCCCCTAAGTGTCCCCTCCCACAAAGTAGAGCCAAGCAAACTGCTGGTTTACTAGAAATTTAATGCTAATGAAACAAATGGGATGGAGACTAGAATGATGTTGGTGGAAGACTCCAACTGAACACGGACTAGAGTCCATTGGAAGGTATATGCTGTGCTAATGGTGGCAGTGAAGAAATTATACTTCTTTGCCGCCATTGCATCTGCACAATGCTGTCCAGCAGAACTGCCTCAAGTTGATCAGGGCCCTTTTTACATTCTGGCCCACAAGAAAAAAATAAAGACCACTCTTCAGCCCACTGACACTTTGCGGACAATCACTCAGATTTGCTCTGATTTGGATGCTGTGGTTGAGACGGTTCCAGTGCATGTAATCTTGGCACCTGCTTGTCTTATATTATTGGATTTGTTTCAGTTTGTGCAACCTGAGGATATGGACAGGATTCTTGGAGAACTGAGAGCCACCCCATGTATACTGGACCCTTGCCCCTCCTGGCTTCTGAAGCAGCTACTGGGAGACTGGTTGAGTGGGTAAGGGGAGTGGTGAATGCCTCACTGCAGCAAGGAAAGTTTCCAGCCTGCCTAAAAAAGACTGTGGTGAGGGCATTACTAAAAAAGCCCTCCCTGGATCCCACGATTCTGAACAATTATTTTGGCCAGTCTCTGATATTCCCTTTTTTGAGCAAAGTTTTGGAGTGTGTGGTAGCCCCCCAGCTCCAAGCGCTTCTGCATTAAATGAATTATCTAGATCAATTTCAACCTGCCTTCAGGCCTGGCTATGGGATGGAGACAACTTTGGTCACCAGCTTTGGCAGATGACCTATGCAGGGAACTATACGGGGAGTGTGTCCCTGTTGGTTCTGCTGGACCTCTCAATGTCTTTCAATGCCATCAACCACGGTTCCATCTGGGCCAACTCTCTGCACTGTCATGCAGTGGTTCCAGCCATTCCCAGAGGGACAAACTCAGAAAGTAGTGCTTGTGGACTCCTGTTTGACTCCTAGCTGTTGACCTGTGGGCTCCCTCCAGGTTCTGCTTTGTCTCCCATGCTGTTTAACATCTACATGAAAATGATGAGAGAGGTCACCTGCAGTTTGGGGGGTTGGTGTCACCAATATGTTGGTAACATCCAACTCTACCTCTCCTTTCCATCTGATTCCAAGGAAGCTGTCTCAGTCCTGAAGCATCTCTGTTGTTAGTAATGGACTGGATCAGAGCAAACAAATTGAAGCTTAATCCAGACAAGACAGAGACGTTCCTGCTAAATCAAAAGGCAGATTAGGGAATAGAGAATTTGCCTGTGCTAGTTGGGGTTACACTCCCTCTGAAATCTCAGGCTTGCAGCTTGGGTGTTCTGTTGGACTTGAATCTGAGCCTGGATGCCCAGGTTTCAGCAGTGGCCAGGAGTGCATTTGCATGGTTAAAACTTGTGCACCAGCTGTGCCTGTTCCTTGAGATGTTGGATCTGGCTGCAGTGACACACACCTTGTTTATAGCTCGGCTGGACCACTGTAACACACACTACGTGGGGCTGACTTTAGAAACTGTTTGGAAACTTCAGCTGGCCGGGTTCATTTACAGGAGCTCTAAGATCCAGAGGGGAAAGTTTTCTCTTGGTCCCACTACTGTCCTAAGCTCGCCTGGTGAAGGCCACAGCCTTCTCAGTGGCTGCTCCCACCCTCTGGAACTCCCTTCCTCAGAAAAGCTAGGCTGGCCCCCTCCTTGCTTTCCTTTTGCTGGTAAGCAAAAACAATTTTATTTAAGCAGACTTTTAATATGTAAGTAGGTAGGCTTTTAATTTATCAAGATTTTTTTAAAAAAATATTTTTGTAGGTTTTTATAATTTATATGTCTTTTACTGTTTTTTATTGTTTTAAATGCTTTATTGATATTTTTAATGGACGCTACCTTGGCTCCCACTCTGGGAGAAAGTCAGGATATAAATATAATGAATAAATAAATACGTGGAATCTGCTTCCACGACAAGTGTATGTAGACTTGTGTCCCTAATCATTAATACAAAAGGAGGGGACTACAGAAAGCCTTTTTGTTTCTCATATCCTCCCATAAGTCTTTCAGCCTGGACTGGATAATTTATGTGTGGCTGTATTATATATACACTACCCCCTGCTCTAGTCTACTGGGCTTCAGACGTATTTAGAACTCGAGAGAGAATGAGAGAGATCAAAGAGAAGAATGTGAAGTATCAGGGGAATCATATAACATACTTTGAGTTTTTTTGTGTTTGTTTTTTATTGTTAAAGTGCATATTCATAGGTAATAAGAATAGAAAAACAAGTCTGTAACTATGCAGTACTTCTTAGTGGTTAAAACAGCAGTGACAACAAAATAATTTTTTGCCCGTTGTAGAAGAGACATTCGATTGAGTATCAGAACACTAATCATTATTCTAAATGTGTGGAGGTTAATTCTACAAGACAAATAAAGTCCTTTAAACCGCAGTTTCTGGGATTCATTAAAAGAGTCTGGTTTTAGGCCCTAACCCACAGAGCAAAAAGTGTAAAAATTCTTGCAGTCAAGAAAATAAAGTTGCCATTTCATCTTTCCCTATGTACTTCGATACATAGCCCTTGTCTCTGCTATTAACAGTTGCAGCCCCACTACAATAACTTTGTGTGAATGAGCACAGGTGATACTCACGAAACAGTAATGCACCATGGTGTGAATATAACCCCCTGGTAAGCTATTTTGTCCTGCCAGGTCAATAGATATCCACAACCTGACCAGTAGACCAAGTGTATGTTTACAGTCATTCATAAGATCAGGTATAGAGGTGGGTGGGAAGGAGACCTGTATCACCAAAAAAACTCATAGCTGTGAGATGCAATACCATCAAGGCCATAGATGTTACTGGTACTATTGCTCTGGTGGGTCTGTTCTTATCTGGCAGAGAAATTCAGTTCAAAATGCTTATGCATCTCTGGCTAGCAAGGATGGAAAGAGCACAAGCAAACCACTAAATGCTTCCTGCAGTGAGGTAGAAGACAGGTGGCCATCAGATATCACTGATCTGCTATTTCCATCAACACTAACCAGCATACGCAGTGGGAGGGGTTATGAGAGCTGCTGTCCAAAAACATTCTCCACCCCTACCCTAGACAGCATCCTGAGAGTTGTTGCTCCTGTGTTGTAGACACAATCTTTTTTTTAACAATGGTGCACCTAGATTTATACAAAGTTATATGGACTGGAACATCGCTCCTGCAAATGAAGAAAATCTGTGCATCCCTCATCCGTGCATGGGATGTTATTTTACTGTCTGTGTTGCTGCTATTAAACCAGACTAATAGCGATTATGGAGAGCCAGATTAGGATAATGGTTTGAGCACTGGATTATGACCCTGGAGAACAGGGTTCGATTCCCTGTTCAGCCATGGAAACTTCTTAACTTCCAGAAAACCCTGTGATAGGGTCACCTTAGATTGCCATACGTTGGAAGTGACTTGAAGGCACAGAACAACAGCAACAGCAACAAGTAACAACAACAGCTATTGTGGTGTGGTGGTTAGTATGCCGGACTAGGAGGGGACAGGGGGCTGGCTTCAAATCCCTTTTCAGCTCTGTAGTTCACTGCATAACCACTGGCCAGTCACCATCTGTCAGCCTAACTGGGTTGGTTAGAGGATAAAAGGAAGGCTGGCAAGCCTGACTAGAGCTCCTTGAGGAAAAGGTGGGTCACGAAATAAATTAATAAAATGGCTGGATCACACTGTCAGAGGCTGAAACCACAACATAAGAAGTATGCTCCACAGAAATTTACTTACTTACTTATTTTACTGGATTTATATCCTACTGTGCTCAAGGTAAGTCACAGTAAGACAAATAAAATACAACTGAAAGACAAAACAAAGTGGTCTATTAAAACATAGACTGGAACATACTTTAAAATATAGCAGTGGGGGAAAAAAGAATTAGAAGTTTCTTTTTATCAATAAAGAATCAATGAAAGGAATCAATGGGACTTCCTACCCATTAAATATTCTTCAGTTTAGGATGCCAGGTAGCATTGTGATAAAATGCTAGAAAATGAAAAATGTGATTCTGCGACTTCAGCTGAATAGCACCACCCCCACGGCTGCACTTTTGCCAGAAATATACCAGCCAAGCAGCCATGCTAGAGCAGTGGAAATTTGTTTAAAATCCTGCTGTAAACAGGCTGTCCTCTAACACAGCTTTGAATTATTTTTAGTTATTACAACGTGTTCTCAAGGATTTAAATAAAACATGAAAAAAATCTGGTGCGCATTATGATGGTTTAACAATACATAATCAGGCTGCAAAATTCAAAGGAAGATAAAGGAGCTAAAGTTCAGGGGCATTTAAACACCTAGCATGCTTATGCTTGTATAGTCTATGAAAAATTACCCCTTCAGCCTCAATAAGATATCCCTTTTGCTTTCCAGCTGTTTTGTTCTCAAAGAAAGCTGTCCCAGTAAGACCATTTACAACTAACAGTTGAAAAACGGGAAATCTCTGCCCATTTCAAACATCACCAGAGCAACATGCCTGGCAATTTCCTGTGGCAGGATCCTATAGGTCTCTGGTATCGTACAATGACAAGGCTGTATGTCATGAGATCCATATGGATAATACTTGTGGTGGTATCAATGGCAGTGGCTAGGGTGGGTACAAGTGTGCATATTTTTGTAGGAATGGGTGGTATTCCCATGAAGCTCTCTGGCCTGAATCCAGGCCCATGAATTAATTGTAGACAACCAACTCTGGGTACAGCTCTCTTCCTCTTCCCAGAGTTTAGGGAAAGGCAGCTGTACATAATGATGGTAATATGCATTAGTTATACATATCTTGACTTCAATAGATTTAATACACAAGTGATGGTCACCAATTTCCCACCTGGCAGCCATAATGAAGAAAGCATCAAATTAAATGGGGCCATAAGATAGTGGTTTCTGACACCCCCACCTATGCAGCCACTGGCAGAGGCAGGGATAATGACTGCTAAAGGGTTGTCGTTATACTGGGTCAGTAACATATCGGTTTAGATCAGAATTACTTTGTTATACATCAAGCACCTTGGGCCACTGTTGTCTGCTATATGGTGGAGACACTGATCCCTATCTAGAACATGAGTTTTGATTACTCATACTTGTATTTAATATACTAGAATATACAAAAAAAGGTACAAGACAGTTTCAGAAGGTAAAAACCAGTTGGCTCACTGCATAATCACTCATGGAGTAACACTGCAGCATGCACCAATGCTCCTTTTCTTTTCTTTTTCTTCCCCAAGTATTCCTTTGACCTGAGTGGGGAACACATGCTATTTCAAGGGCTACAGATTGCCCCATCAATAAGCAAGTAAGTGAGTAAATGGCAAAATCTTCCACAAAATATAGGAAGCTCTCTTGGAATACCTCATTAAAATTTTTAATTTTTAATTCAAATCCGTTATGAGTGCCTGATCTCAATTCCTTACTTCTTACCTGAGGGAGTAAAGAAGCTACATCCCTGAAACCTCCTTCTTTAATATTCTAGACCACATGTGGGAAGAGACTGAAATGAGAAAATCATCAAAAGTTA
Source organism: Cyclura pinguis (assembly GCA_030412105.1). Classification (NCBI taxonomy): domain Eukaryota; kingdom Metazoa; phylum Chordata; class Lepidosauria; order Squamata; family Iguanidae; genus Cyclura; species Cyclura pinguis. Next base: position 131,728,264 of record CM059599.1, read on the forward strand.
TCAGTATTACTTTTTAAGGGTCAGGGATCTGAACTGTGCAGCCCCTCTACTTGTTCTTGGAATGCAAGTCCTAGCATTGCTCACTATTATCTACAGAGGCTTGTAGCAAAGGCTGCAGGCAATCACAGTTCAACAGTGTTTGGAAGACTGAAAAATTCCCATCCGAGGACTAGAGAAAACATTCAGCATGTTTTAAAAGAGGTGCTCCTTTGTCCATTTGCCATAGCACCCATGTATTGTGCATTTAATGTGCTTCACGTGGCTGTCATAGAATGGTAAATGCAGACTTAATTTGCAAGTGCGATTGCTGAGCCATGTACCCCTATGAAAATTCATAGTGGGAGGAATATTTGCATTGTGGCAGAGGAAAAGAATTCCCCTGAATGCCTAGTTTGATTTTTAGTGAATGGTGGGTAAGGTGGCTACAGAACTGTGAATGTTCTGAAACCCAGCATGTGTTCAGCTCTACTGACTCAAAGGATCATTTCCCCATACCACCCTACCACCGGATGGTGGTCACCACCTGACATGGTTCTCAGTTTCCATCATTACAATAAAGGGAGAGGGATTTTGAATGATTGATGTTGGTAGCCATGTCACAGCTATTGAATGGCCCTAAGGGAATGGCGTCTTGCACTCATTGCATACTCTTTTATGGGTCAGCAAAAAGAATCAATTAGGAATACTTTTATTATCTTTTGCATTTTAAAATCTCAAACTAAAGGGATCAAGATACCCTCTGGGAAAGAAATACTGCTGGCATTAGAATGTCAGGAGAGGAAACGAACTTCCTTCCCCAAGAAGAAGTCTCAGAGCCTTGGTGCCTCCCTTGCTAACCTTCCCAAAAAGAGAAGATGCACCATTTAAAAAGAGAGCAAAGGAGCATTTAGATTTGTGGATTATCTGCACATGCTGACATATATGTATAGATGCAATTTTAGAAATAATTACTGTAATCTAAAGAGTAATGCAATACATCTTATCATAGTACAGGAAACTGTGGCCAGGTGACCTGCTCAATTTGCTACCTAGGTACTAAATGCAAATGGCTAATTTCAAGGCCTCTGCTCTGCCTTCTTAAATGTTAAACTAGACATGGTCAGCTTCAAACAGACAACATTTTCAGTGTATAGAGGTTTATCCTATACAAATTAGGGCACATAGAATCACAACGCTGAAAGAGACCATAAGGACCATTGAGACCAACCCTCTGCCATGCAGGAAGAAAAGCATTTCTGAGAGATGGCCATCCAGCCTCTGTTTAAAAACTTCCAAAGAAGGAGACACCATCACACTTTGAGGCAGACCACCCTTTTACTCTCTCTCTCTTTCTCTCCCTCCCTCCCTCCCTCTCTCTCTCTCTCTCTCTCTCTTTTTCTCTCTCTCACACACACACCATTTTCCCCAGCCACACACACACACACAGAAATGTACACAAGAGCAAGAGACTCCGCTCATATGCAAGAAGGTGGTCCCGTTTGCTCACACTCACCAGGTCACCATGACATTCTACAACTGCCAGGGAAGCGTGCTTGTTTTCTTACCAAGCCTTTTATGGAGCGTACATGCTGTGTGGGTGGGTGGGGCTGGGTGAAATTGCCCTTAGAACAGCTTACTGCAGCACCAGAGTTAGAGGAAGCAAGCATCCATTGCCTGCTCCTTCTTGATATTAACAAGAAAAGCAGCCAAAGGTACAAAAAAGAGGAACCAAGGCTAGGGAGGACAAAAGTGGGGAAAACACAAAGGGGGAATTTGGTATGTGAGGAGTCCTATGTTCTGACTGTTTAACTGAAATCATGCGGGGAGGGGGAGAATTGTGGTATGTTAGCAACTAGAAGGAATATATAGTTTTAAAGGAGCCTATCTTCCAAGATCTGTATATACTTTGTGCATGTGAGCACAAAAAATGTGAGAGAAGAACAGAAGACCACATAATCAATCACTGTCACACCAAAATCCAATAATGTGAAGAAAGCGAACAGAGGCAAAGACAAGGCTGACACCTGAAAGTTCAGTAAATTAGCAAAACCAGTTCAACTATGGTGGGTTGCTTCACATCTAGTATTAGGGGGAAAATGTTTTTCCATAAACATGTGCACTATAGGGATCTATAGCACATCGGAATTTCCAGGCAATGCAAGCCCATATGACCTGCGGGTTTTAAAACTGAATTAGAATCCACCTGTATATGCAAAAGAGTAACTGCAGAGACACCAATTAAATACAACAGCACTACACAACAAATGAACTTGCCCTTTCACTGTTGAGGTAGAGATTACGGCACATAAGATGCACCAGCATGTAAGATGCACCCCATTTATATGCCAGCAAATACTGTTTGCCAGTGTATAAGATGCATTGGCATATAAGATGCACCTCATTTTCATACAGTATTTTTCAGGGAAAAAAGCTAGTCTTATACGTCAGCAAATAGGGTATCCTGGTACAGGTGGAAATTGTTTTTGCATCTTTACGTGAACAAGCAGATAGTATTTCAAATTATGTTAAATGGCAAAGATACACGACACTTTTCCTCAAAGGGAAATTTCATTGCTATGAGAATGACCTTTTCCCGGACAAATGAAATATGAATAGATTCAACAGAAGTCATGGAATGTTGTTGATCAAGTGATGCTTCCTCCTTCTTAAGTACCAAAGGCTAGGTTAAATGGCTGCAATCAAATGAAAAATGAGTTAATAGAACCTCTCAGTTGCCTATGCCTCAGGAATACAAGCTAGAAATGGGACTTTTCCCCCCATGACAGTCAAGTCTTATATTATTAACAACATAACCTAGGTGCACTTGCAGCCCACAAAACAGGCGGTAATTACTCCAATGGTTGCTGTGCACTTTAAAATGACAGAAAACCAACATTGTTTCAATATAAGCATAAAAGCTGACATAAACATTTTCATTCACACTTAAATTACATCAAGACAAGGTTAGCAGCTTAGAATTAAATGACCAAATACAGACTATAAACCCATCCAAGTAGCTCCAAAGAACTGTGCGTGGTTAATCTAGGAAGTATTTTCTCTGCATTTAATAAGACAATGAGAAATAGAACAACAATCTAATGTAGCATTGCCTTTTTGAAAATGGCAGCAGTTCAATCTGGTATGTGCCTGTTTCTGGGGGTAAATGGACAACCAGGGTTACAAGAATGCAGTCACTAACTAACTCATACAAGTTTTCCCTCCCATATGTTTGCCACTGCATCAAAGTCAGTGGGAACATACAAACAATGTATTTTCATTATTCATACTTAACTGCATTCCCATTTCCTTTGGCCTACTGCTGATGACCCAATACTCACCAGAATTTATCTACTCAAACTCCATCTCTTGTAACTTGGACAAAAGAAAAGAATTTGCTCACAAAACATACTTGTCTGTGCTAAGTGCTAATGTCTATGCTAATGTGTTATGTTACCACCCAGCAACTGTCTGTTGATGACCATGGCTAAGATAATGATCAAAGTGTGCACTTTCTTCATGCTAATTCTCCTCCAGCCCTTCTCACCAATCACTTGTGTATTAATAGCTATCAGAGGAAACAATACTCCATGCCTTTGAAGAAGTGCACTCATCATCTTCATAATTAGTAATGTACGGATAACTAGGTAGCATCTCTTGGCCTGAATCCCTGCCCCATTCCTTATCAGTCAGCATCTGCACTGAGAGATGGAAGTCTGCTTAACTAGCAATTGGGGCACAGGAGGACGATGTTTTCACCACCACCCCTCCCACCAGCAAGCAAGTGTACAAAGCAGGACCTCTGTCAACATTCTTTGTTTCAGCCTCACTCGCTGATGGGAGGGGCCTGGAAACATTATCCTCCTGTGCCCTGATTGCCAGATTAACAGAGGTCTATCTCCAAGTGCAGTCTCTGGCTGGCAAAGTAGGTTTAGGAGGGCATGTACATGCCACAGTGGTGACCATGTAGAATTAGGGAATGTGGAACAATTACAATTACAGATCCACAATGCTAGGTTACAAATCCATAACTACAATACAGAATTTCAGTCTTTGTCTGCAATCCACAGGCTTAGACTAGACCTTACTGATCTTTCAGGTGCCACTCAATCACCCACTCCTAGAAAAAGAAGAAGAAGAAGAAGAAGAGGAGGAGGAGGAGGAGGAGGAGGAGGAGGAGGAGGAAGAGGGTGGTGGTGGAGGAAGAATGTTGGCAGGTGCCATCTCACTTCTCAGGAAAGATGCTTGGAAAGCAACACTCTGAGTGGAATCCCACAGGATCCTCCCAGGAAAGCTTCAGTCTGAATTGTTAGTCTCCTTCCTTCCACCAAGGCATCTCTTTCTAACCCTGAACAACTGCTTCCCAATCCAGCAGCATGCTATCATTTATTTTACAATACTGTTGGTCTGTGGAATATAGTGGGATATTAATAACACGTTTGCAGAATCCTCTCATTCGAGTGGTATGATCCACAAAGACCAGCCACAGTTGTCTCATTTCCAAAACAAGGCAAATCAATAAATGTATAAACATGCCATGCTATATAAACCAGGAGCCCAATCATAGATGCTGAATATGCAGGTGTATGACAGGGGGTTGGATTCAATGACCCTTGTGGTCTCTTTCAGTGCTATGATTCTATGAACAGTAGTGCAAGCCTGAAGATTTACACAATCAGTTAAGTTTAGATAAATCCACTGATCAAGTATGACTTGCTATATTAATGCCCTGTAATCTTTATGTTGGCATATCTGCCTGTGAAGTAACATCATATCTTGTGACATAGTGCAAGCCTGCTTCTATATATACCCTGTCCTAAGCACTTTGTGCTGTTGCAGCAAGTCTTATGGGCTCAAGGTGTCTGACTTTATAAACTTTGGCTCACAAAGGCTTAATTACCATAACTCTGTGATGGCAAGAGGAGCTGAAATGAGTCTGGTTCCAAGAAAGGTTGGATGGCAACAACAACAATAACAACATGATTATGTTGTTGTTGTTGTTGTTGTAACAGCAGCAAATTCCATGGTTTCAAAAAGCAGAGTACCTGCTGTTCATTTTGTGTCACATGAAATGATGAAATATTTTCCAGAAGAGAGACAATAGTGTGGTATTTTCTAAAAATTCACAAACATGAAACACAAAGTCACAAACATTGAATTCACAAGTATACCATGATTGTAACAACTCTGTTCTTTTCTTCTTGACTCTTTAAAACCCCACTAAGGCCGGCCCCTCCCGAAACTGCAAACCCCAGGCTTTCATAGGATGTTGAAAGTGGAATCATAGCGCTATAACAGTCTAGTGCGGAAATGGCTCAAATCTTGGCAAGAAAACTCCATGAGAGGTTTGCCGTAAGTTGGAAACAGATTGCAGGCACCCAGTAACAACATATCCAAGTGACTGGTGTTTGATTAAAAAAAAGATTAATAGTCTTGCACATTAATACCAATTATAAAAATTATGGAATTATGCCCTGTTCTCAGAATTATGGGAAACAGCATGCACAAATATATTCCAAAACTCCATGGTTCTCCTTTAGAGTATATCAGCTGGGACTGTGCAAGTGAAATTAACAACAACAACAACAATAATAAAAACCATTTATTTATAACAACTTTTATACCAAAGGGCAGAACATCGACATATACAATCAGGGACAAAGACATTAAAACAGAAAACCACAAGAATACATGGAATGAAATCCCCAACACCCCACCAGTCGCTACCCACCTCAGCACCTTAAACACATCTCAATGACTTAAGGTCAAGAGTCAAAGAGGAAGTTCTTCAACCGTTTACGAAAACGGATGAGCTCCTCCTCCAGCCAGAGGTCTAAAGGAAGACCATTCCACAAATGTGGCGCCAGATCTTGAAAGGCTTGCAACCTTGACAGAGCTGTGCGTGTTGGTGGAAGAGACAATAATCCTTTGCCCGCCCATCTCAAATTCCTGAATGGAACGTACCACACAAGCCGAGCTGCAAGGTACTGAGAAAGGTTAGAACGCAAAGCTTTAAGTACCAAGACCAAAAGTTTGAAACAGGCCTCCTTCAAGAGATTACAATTCTGCTAGTCCACTGCTGAAGAAGGGCTGGATTCAATTTACCTCTTCTCCACTTTCCCTGTCTAAAAAGGATATGAGATTATTATTAGTTGTTGTTGCTGTTGTGAACAGATGTAAGTGACTTGCTCTGTGGATCAAGACCATGAAGGTTTTCAGTTACACAATTACCGTTAATAATCAACCTTTAATACAGTCTTTCGAGTATTTGGTGTGCTTCACACACAATTTCATGAACTCTCTTCCAGTGCTGTTACCTTTATACTGCAGTCAGCGGGGGGACATGAGGCAGAGAAGAGACCTTAATTTGAAAGGGGGAGTCACTATACAGGCTCCAGACTGGTATTTCTATCGGAAACCAGGGTTCAGTCCTAGAAGGGTTTATGAAAGGTAAGTATGAAAGCATCCCTGAGGAGATAAGGAATGCATTTCTGCACCACTGCTCAGCATAATGTAGTGGTCTGAGTGTGGAACTAAGGGCATTTCCGCCCTAGATTGTTATAGTGCTATTATTCCACTTTCCCTAAACTGCAAAGGCCAGGTTTCCATAGGATGTTGAAAGTGGAATAATAGCACTATAACAGTCTACCGCGGAAATGGCCTAAGACTCCAGGAGTGTGTGTATGTGCCTTCAATTTGCCTGTTAACCTATGGCGACCCCATGGATTTCAGAGGGTTTTCTTAGGCAAGTAATACTCAGACATGGTTTTGCCGGTTCCTTCCTCTGAAATATAGTCTACTGAAAGTACTAACCAGGGCTGACCCTGCTTAGCTTCCAAAATCAGACAGGACCTGGTGCCTTTAGGGCATTTTGGCCCCAGGAGTCTGGGGTTCAAATTCCCACCCAGCTATGGAAACACAGGCAGTGCCCTGGGCAAATTATACTCTCTCAGGCTAAGAAGACAATGGCAAACTTCCTCTGAATAAATCTTGCAAAAAAAAAAAAACCACCAACAAATGTGGCTAAGATATGGCTGTTGTATCCTGTAGGGGTATAACAACAAAAACAAAAATTGTCGAGGACTCCCAAGAAAGGATAGTCAACCAAAAGGTAATTATTTCCAGAAATTCAACACCGAAGCTGAGACACAATTGTTGTTTCAATGTTAGGCATTTTCTCTAGAATTTCCACTACAAAACTATCAGTAATTCATGAAAAATCAGGCAATACTTCTCCTTACCCAGAAAGGTCTGCTGAAGTCAGTGCTCTAATAAGCATCCCCTGCCTCATCTTCCCACGGAAGCAATGGAAGTGCTTAGAGAATCTAGGGCTTCCTGTTTGCCTCTATTTCACCTTGCCTCTCAAGCTTTCCCTTTGCTCGGCTTTAGATAATAATGCATGAGCACCGATTATCAATATGATTAGACAACCAGCCCCTGTGATTCCAGCAACTCCCAGGTGTTTGCGGTCACACAACACTCCTCCCCTTCACTTTCTCCTTTCTTTTTCACTTTTGACGGAGTTGTAGTGAGTCATACAGCTTCTTTACCTGAAACTCTGCTAGTTAGGTACTAATTATGAAACCAAGTAAACATGCAAGTATATAGCTTTAACACTGTTTGCTCCTCTTTTATTTTGGGAAAAATTCTCCTAGAGGGACATGGCAGACATTGATTGCATTTCTCTTTATAAGATCTTTCAAGTCTGCCCCTCATATATCCACTCTTAATGGGGCTAACTTCCTGGGGAACTACTCCTAACCCAACACGTTCCCATATTTCCCATTATTGCTCTTTTTTTTTTTGTTTTTTTTTAACCTTAGCACTCTGTTCTTTTTTCTCCTCTCCAGAATGAAACCATTCCATTTCCTTTTCTTTTTCTTTCCTCTTCCTCCTCCTCCTCTTCCTCCTCCAACTTTAGACACTGATGTTATCATAGTGATGTGGCTTAGGCTACAAGTCTCAGGCCATTTCCATACCGGGCTTCTGTAACGGTGTAGAGCGACCTCTCACGGAGGTCTTCTGCACCGTACAGTGGACTGGTGTGGACTACTTTTCATAGTTCCGCACCAGAATCCACTCAGGAGCGGCCGGAACTAGCCGCGTGGCGTGTTTTTTAAAAACCTCTTTCGAGAGGTTTTTAAAAAGCACGGAGCACGCAGCCCCATGCCGCTCTGTCGCCCGGCTCTGACGCGGATTTGCAGGCGCGCGCAAGTGCGTGCCTGCAGATCTGCCGGGGGCGGGCTTCTGGCTGGTGAGCTTCTCCGGTTGGTGGAGAGCCTCCACCAACCGGAAGCTGCCATTTGGGACGCCGGAGGACTGCGGAGCAGCGAGCTCGCGCTGCTCCATGTGGTGACGGACTTACCCGGCTTCAGGTAAGCTCCGTTTTCAGGCGTTTTCGCCCGTTCCCCCCCCCACACACACACATGTGGAAAGGGCCTCATTGTTCCTAATCATGGCCATGGTTAAAATTGAAGGAAGTTGCTGTCCAACAATACCTGGAGGGCCACAAGAGTCTGCCACCACTGTTTTATTGCTTTCTGGAGATCTCTTAGATGACTAAAGGCACATCCAGACTGACTGAAAAGTCCCAGGTTTTGTTCCTGTTCTTTCTGATTTTATATTGGGTCAAAATAAATTGACTTGGGGTACTGGTATAAAAAGTCTCTGATCATACTGACAGAAAATATTCTGGAATAAACAAGCTGTGAATGGATCTCCAAAATAAAACCAGAAAGAACAGGGATAAAATCTAGGATTTTCCAGTCTTTTTAAAGTCAGGACCTCATGTAGACTTAAAGTTTGATACCAGAGAAGATAAGATGCTGGCTTTAAGCACGCCTCTGTGTATCTCTCTAAATAAAATAGGAAGATAAGTGTATATTCTCTGGCTAAATAGTTCCTGGATATGGGTTAAACATTATCCATATCCATCAGGCTCAAATAATCTATGATTCTGGTAGGCCTTGAGTGTCTTCAAAATATGAAAATATCATAAAATAATACTTGAAAGTATACATATATGAATATATACTAAGGCCATTTTCAGACTACACTGTTTATAGTGCTATTATTCCACTTTTGATATCCTATGGAATCCTGGGCTTTGCAGTTTAGGGAAGGGCATTTAGAACTCTCAGCCAGAGAGCACCTTGGCCTCAGTAAACTACAAACCCCAGAATCCCACAGGATTTTGAAAGTGGAGTCATAGCACTATAACAGTGCAGAAATGGCATTAAACAACCAAAAGCTTCAGGATTATTATTGTTGTTATCTGCTTGAACACTCAAGTTAACAGCTTTCTAACAAATAAACTGTTTACTAAAATGAGGAGGAGTAGTGCTCACATATTTTATTTATTTTTAAATAAGTCCATTCATTTCCACTGCAATTCTCTTGGGCCACTTCCATAGTACACTGTTCTAGTGCACTTTTAACACACTTTGGAACTTTGAGGTTGTAGTTTAAGGAGACTCAAGAGCTCTCTAGCCGAGAATTCTAAATGCCCCTCCCTAAACTGCAAACCCCAGGATTCCATAGGATGTTGAAAGTGGAATAATAGCACTATAACAGTGTAGTGTGGAAATGGCCTTGGTTTGCAACTAGGCTTGCCAGGTCTCAAGACTTCTCTTGATGTTCATGTGCAGGGGGTGACATCTCAAAGCAAGCAGCATGGGTAGAGAAGAGAGTTTCATTTTACTGTGTGTCATGGTTTTAAAGCCTGGACATCCATCTCTCCATTTGCGCCAGGGCTCCCTGGCTCAATGTAAAGGTGTCCATACACGTGCTACACTTGTGCAGTATACGTTCAGCAAAAAGTCAGGAGAGACTGAATGGAACTGAGGAGCGAATCAGTGGGAACATAAATACATAAATAAAAATTGGATAAAGTTAAAGGAAAACTATGGACCACATTGATTGGTATCAAAGGTTTGGGGCAGGGATGAACATCAAACCTTTCACTTTGTTTTTGGGTTCTGTAGCAAAAACTGCACCCATTTTCCATACTTCTTATCCTAACCTGTATATATTTCAGACAATATTTTCAGATAGTGAAGAGATACCTCTGAAAGATAAACATCAACTCTTTTCCCCGCCCCATGTCTTGTAAGTGGAAGGATTGCATAGTCTGCAGCCACAAGAAATTAACATCACAACTCCTAAAAATGCCTCAGAGTCACAATCCCTCCAATGTAATGAAGGGGTTTTCAGAGCACTTAGTGTTGACCTATCGATGCTCCTAGTGCTGCCTTTGGTAAACACTCCAACTTACTTCATTTGGAGGAAACTACAAGCATGTTGAGCGCTATTGCAAATGGCAGCATTTATAGATTTTCCTAGTTCAAGGCAACATACTTAACAGCATAGAGTAAATAGAATCACATTTCCTGAATAACTTACAGCCATATCTCAATACAAGTCTACAGCCTCTTGGTTACATTTGAAGTTGCACCCATGTTAAACACCCAAACGGTAACAAAGGAAAATAAAACTATTACTGAGCATACAAACAGAAGAAGAACCATGCTGGATCAGACCAAAGACATTTCGTTCACACAATGGCCAACCAGATACCTATGGCAAGCCCTACCGCAGGACAGGAATATAAATGTATGCTTTATCATGCATATTGTCTCTGATATTGGAGGTGATATATTGCCAACATCTTTAGTAGCCACTGGTGGCTCTAACTTCTAGGAATATGCCTGAATTCCCTTTTAATTCTGTCCAGGTTGGCAGCCACCAAAACAACCAGTCAAAGCAAAATCCATAATTTAACAATTCACTGAGTGAAGAACTATTTCCTTTTATCTGTCTGGAGGCTTTAGTATTATAAGAATAGGAGAAAACTTTTTCCAATATATTTTCTGTACATTATATATAATTTTACATGCCTCTACCATGTTCTCTAGCATGCACGCATCTACACAAATACATATATATTTTTCATCCACAAATGAAACAACACATTCAGTTTTAATCTCTACTCATATACGTGTTTTTTAAAATAAATATAGTCTGTCAATTTCTGTGTACTGTCTTTAACCTTTGACAAAAGCTGCTGCCTAGAACAGTGGTCACCAACATTTTGGCAGTTCAAGTCCAACTAATAAGTCAGTAAATGTGGATTTGCCCCAAGGAACAAATTGGAGAAAAAGACAGTGAAAATTTAGATTCTTCAGCTAAGGCTACATCGCCCTAAGTGAATGTTATAATCAGCCAAAGGACCAATGGGCAATACTATAGAGAACACACAATATGTGCATGCATTCTTGTTTATTTTCCTTCTCCACAGTCACACAGCTTAAACTACACCCTGGGAAAGGATGGGACAATGGCAGAGAACTGTGTGCTGGGGAAGGTTACCAAATGATGCTTTAACACAGAGTTTCACATCAAATATACAGACACACCTTTGTTCGAACATTACCTAATTGATTGCGTTTTTTAGTTGGTCATAATAAAAGATGTTGAGGAACTGTTTCTATCTGGATTTTTTTCTAATGGACTGAATTTTTTTTGCCTCTATTGCATTTCTTTCCTTATTTGTTGCACTCAGTTTGCTGTCTTCTTTTCAGACACCATTTTAATTAATGGCACATTGCATTTTCCTAATTCCGTGAAGTGCAGCATTTTGATCATGGAAAAAGTGCAACCTCATATCCCAAGTTCCTCTATGGCTATTGAGATTGTTGCAAGAAATGTTACTGATGCACAAATTGATACTGTTTGATTTTATTGCAGATAAGTGATGCAACATTCTTCTCCCATTCCTGTGCTTTTTTTTTTTAGTTCCATTGGAGTCATCTGCACAGAAATAAATATCTAGGTAGTTTAAAAAAAAAAAAGCACAACCACTCCCTCTTTCTTACTCAGAGACAAGATGTTACATTATGACACTCTAAAGTCATTTGCAGGAGAATGCATGATTTTGGTGACTCTGTGGAAAGGTCCTTCCAAAGAGGATACTTAAGTCTGGATAGTGGGAGCACCACAAAGACTGGAGAAACCTAAGCCAGTATGTGTTAACAAGACTGACAACACTTTCGATTTAGTTGGCTAGGAGGGCAAAAGTGGCACAGAAGACAAACATGGAATGAAAGTGATATTTTTGACAGTCCTTTCTTTTTGAAATCTAGAGCAAGAGAAGCAACTGAAAGCAGCTTTCTTGTGCAATAAGAAGCACAAAAAAATGGATACAAGAACACAAGGGAAAGCTAAAGTTGTTAAAAGACTGAGTCATAGCACATGCATCTCTCAAAATGAAGTCCTATTGAGTTTGATGTGGCTTCATTCTTGGAAACAGAGTTTAGGAGAATACAGGATCAATTAATGACATTTTTATTTCTTTAAAATGGGCTTACATTTCATTCCTAGACCCTGCCTTTTTCTTCTCCATTTCTGCCCTCACAGGAACAGAGGCAGAAAGCTTTTTATCCAGCCTCCTACCCACAGAAACAGAGACTCCTAAGGAACTTCTACGGATGCCTTACTTCACTCAAAAGCTTGTCCTTACCCTAAAACAGCCCAAACTGTTATCCTTTACATGTGTGAAACTATAAACTTCACTGTCCACAGTCAGCAGTGTTGGGTATTGGTGGCTGGGTGTGATGGAAACTTCAACATATTTGGAGGCACCAGATTAGGCAAGGCTGTCCTAAGACAAGTATTCCTTAAATGCCCACAAAATACTACTCCGTATAGTATAATTAATATAATATAAAATGGTATATAGTACTTGTCAATAAAGCTACCTCTGTAGTGGACTCTACTTTTGGCCATTTCTGCACTACACTGTTATAGTGCGATTATTCCACTTTCAACATCCTATGGAATCCTGGGGTTTGTAGTTTAGGGAGGGGCCTTTAGAATTCTCAGCCAGAGAGCTCTTTAATAAACTGCAAACCCCAGAATTCCACAGGATGTTGAAAGTGGAAAGATAGCACTGTAACTGTAGTGTGGAAATGGCCTTTGTAACTTTGACAGCACAATAACACAAAGAAATCAAGCAAGTGATCCCATCCTGCCATAAAGATAAAGGAACAGGATTAATATGTCATTGGCAGCCCTGCATACATATTTTGCTAAATTATACTAAAATCCTCATTGTACTGTATAATAGAGCTAATCATAATGACTATTACTTTATTCCTACTGAAAAAAAAAACATATTGCTCATTTTGCACATGCCAAGCTCTCTGTGGACTGGGACTTATTTAAAACCCCTTCATTCCAAAAGGAAAATTCCTGTCTGAAAGCATAATTCCCTCTACCTGGTGCAGCAGTACTTCACTTATCATCCAGAAGCCTTTGAATGAAATAATCTGCTGTGCAAGGCTAACCAGAAGAAGTTCCCTTTGCAAACTCTTTGAACACAAGTTAAAGTGATATAAATAATCTAGCTTCCAAATGCTGAGAGAGCCATTTTCTGCTGTGTTCGAACATTCACTTTCAAAAGGTGCCCCAAAATTATTTTAGTAAAAGCCCTGAAAGTTCCACTTCCACTTTCTGGAAAATAGTTTAAATACTGAGGGCTCATAGGAAATGGAATCTAAGATACTGACAGACAGCCTTTCTGGCAAACAGTGCATGTGTCCCTCCAGCACACGAGGAGTCCATCCATGCTGTGGTGTGGTTCTGTATACAGTCAGCTGGGCCAAGAAGCAGTTTAGCAAGAAAAAGGCAGTCAGGAATTCACTCAGAGATGGCTGGTATCTTCTATGACTAGTGGGGCAGGGAATCTTCCCTGCGTTTTTCACCCACCAGTCCAAAATATGAAAGAGCTGTCCATGGTACCGAACCCTATCCTCTAACTAGGCTTGGCACATTGGGTAACTCCTTTAAAAATTAAATTAAAAAGGGAGCAAATTTACCACACCATTGATATGGAAGCCATCATTCAGCACTGACTACAATTTTTGCTCTGTGCTATAGGTAGGTTCACAAGCTGCCTTGCTCCACTGCTGGCAAAGGAGAGGCAGCTTCTGGTGCCCATGTCATAGATTGCTCTCCCCACACCACCCAGTCTCCTACATCTGATGTAGGATGCCCTTTAAATGTTTTGAGAAAAGACACACTCACTCATCTTAACCAACATTGCCAGGATGCTGTGAAACTAAAAGTATCAATTTGTTCCTTTTTCAAGGCAATACGGAATACAAATATTGCAACTTCAAAAATTGATTTTCCAAGTTGGCATTAAGGCTGCAATCCCAAGCACATCACAAAAAAGTTAGTCAGTGTTTGGGACCAGTCTCATAAGGTACTGTGTTACAGTAGTGCACGCACACACACACACAACTATCAGTCATTTCTAGAAAGTTTAAAAAGGCGTAGAAGAGTGGTAGAGATGGATCTAGAAAATTAAGGAACACTTCATCTTTCTCTTTTGTTTTCATTTATGAAATCTATCTTTTCATACATTTACTTAGAAAGACAAGGTTCTTTTTTAACTTTACGTATGCTTGAGTACTCTATTTCTTGTGTCCTCTTTGCCACCAGTCCCAGTAGCAGAAAAAACATCAGCCACACCCCAAGGGTTACTAATAGCTGTCTTCCATCTTCACAGCACTCTAACCCTTAAATAGTATTGAAGCTGAACCCATTTCCTTGACAATTCCTGGGCCCTGGTGTACATTTGGATGACTAACAGTAGCATCTGCCACCACTACTACAGAAATCCAAATTTCCAACACAGTTTAGAGTGAGAAGAGACAACACCACAGCGAGAGACAAGAGAGGACCCCAGGTCTATCCTTTGTAAGATATATGCCAGAGAGGTTCAGAGCATGCAGGGATTCCATATTATAGATGACACAGCTAGCTGGAGGGAGACGAGAGAAGCAGATAAACAGTAGAACTCGCACCTTAGAATTTGTTGCTTGGAATTCAATCCTCCAACCCCAAAAAAAGCCTTGCACTGTGTTTACACACCTTTGGAGAAGCCACCAATCCTCTGAATAAACACATGGAAACCAAATGCATAGACAGGAAGAGGAATTTTCTGAGTACCAACAGGAGGCTTGCATGTTACAGATACACAGGTATAAATATACAGATTGTATTCTGCTACCTAGCCTGCAATTTCCATCCAAAAGCAAACAGGCCCGGAGGATGTTAGATGAAGACAAAGCCTGACTCCCTGTCCACAGGCCCAATCGCAATCTGCTTAGCTGTAGAAATCCATCTGATGGTGTCATTAGATCTGAGTACACTTATTTGCAGAAGGATAAAGAATATGTTCATATAAGGCACTAGATGAAAGAGAGGTTGGGGCACAGGAGAGAGATGGATAGTTTTAAATAAGGACAGCTCCCAAACATGGCATCTCCCAGCACTCTGGTACCCCTCCCTCTCTTCCAGCCAGAGACTTAAGTCAACCGACTGAATGGTCCCACCAGTGGGTATGTACAACCATTTCTGGGAGACAAGATATGCAATTAATTGCATTTATTACATCTCCCATGCTGAGATGCCTCCTGGACTCCTGAAAACATGCTTAAAATCTGCCTCCATATTTCTGAACATGCTTATCAAATAAGAGGGGGAGTTAAAAGGATTGGGGGGGGAGGGAGAAAGATAGAGACCCTCCTCAAATGGAGAATTCCTGCAGGTGGTTGATGTACGAAGGCACAAACCACAAAGTCCCACAGTGGCTTATGTGTCTGAACCAGGCGGGGGCAGCACGGCCTTTTAAAGTCTCCCACTAGGGAAACCCCACCCCACCTGATCCTCCCAAAATAGGCTGGCTTTACTTTGAGGGGAAAAACCCACAGACCCCTCTCCCCAATTTCTTCTCAAGGTTTGCTTTGCTTTAACAACGCAAGAAACAACTAAACAAAACAAGAGCCTACGTCTGATACATCATGTGGAAAACCACACAGAAGAGGAGAGGAGCTGAGTTTCCCACTGAAAGCCCCAGGTTTCCTCCTTGCCTTGGCTGGGGTTTAGGCGTCCCCTCGGGCAACGAGGTGAAGCAAAGGAAGAGCAGGGCAGGGAAGAGCCCCCGGAGCAGAAGTTCTCTCAGGAGTGAAGGGAGAGGGGCGGAGGGGGCTTCGGCAAGGAGAGGTCCACTGGGTGCTTTCACAGGGCCCCGAGTGGGACTTCAAATCCAGCCAGCCAGCCCGAAAGGCCCCTCTCTTTCCTCTCTCCCCCACCCCCCCCCCACCCTCTTGGACCATTCATAAAACTCTGCCTTTGCTCCAGTGCTGCTGCGTCTCGCTCTCTCACTGACAAGCCCGGATTACACCCCACCCTCCAGCGACAACTGAGCCAGCCAGCCAGCCAGCCAGCCAGCCAGCGAGCGAGCGAGTGAATGAATGAATGAGGGAGGGAGGGCAGGGGAGTGACGGACTGGCCTCGGGCTTACTTGAGCATGGCCTCTTCCTTCTCTTCCTCTTCCTTCTGCCGGTCCATCACAGCCATAATAATGTTCCGCTCCTCTTCCGTCAGGTGGCTCAGGTCAGGCAGCTCCTGCATGGGGGGAGGCACGGCGGGTGGGCGAGGGACGCGGGGCCCCACGGAGGAAAAAGAAGACGAAGAAGACATTTTTGTCGGGAACCCTGCCTCCTGCCGCCGCCGCCGCCGCCGCCTTCTTTTCCTCGCCCGCTCCAACACCTTTGGACCCTTCGGCAATGCAACCCAATCGCGCCTGGCCGTCGCCACCTCCTCCTCCTCTTCTTCCTCTTCTTCTTCTTCCTCCTCTTCTTCTTCCTCCTCCTCCTCCTCCTCCCGTTACACTGTAGTCCTCTGCTCATCGGCAGCGGCAGCCAGCAGCTCTCTCGAAGCAGCAGGAGAAGAGGCGGAGACCCAGCAGCCTTTCATGGTTGCTCGCATCCACCCCAGAGCCCCGGCTCGGGCTTCTGCTGCTGCCGCCGCCGCCGCCGCCGCCGCTCCTTGCTTCCGCTGCCCTCCTCCTCCTCCTCCTCCTCCTCCTCCTCTTCCCCCCGCCCTTTGTTTTGTCAGTTCTTAGGGAGATTTGGGGATGCCCCGCAGCCTCGGGCAGCCGAGCATCCTCCTCTTCAGGGTGAGGGGAGAGGCGGAGAAGGGAAGGCGGCGGCGGCGGCGGCGGCGGCGGGTGGAGCTCGGCAGACGCGCAGCTCAGGATTACCCAGCTCCGAGGTTCTTCTATGCACTGTCAGGGCTGGAGGCGAAGGAAGGGCGGATGCTGCTGCTGCTGCTGCTAAAATGCTCTACTGCTGCTGTTGCTGCTGCTGCTGCTGGTAGCCGGGGAGCTACGAGGAGGGAGGGAAGTGGGTGTCACTTAGGCGGAGTCCAAACTGCTCCACTCCCGGGTGGTGCTGAGAGCTCTCTCTCTCTCTCTCTCTCTCTCTCTTCCTCCCCCCCCCCCTTCCGCCTGCCTCACAATACAGACAGCTTTCCATAGCAGGCATGCTGGAATATATATATACATACATATACATATACATATACATATACCCACCCCCCACATCTTTCTTCCTCCCCTTTCCCTGAGATCGTGGGCGGGAGACGTTTCTGGTATTTGGCCCTCGGGAGCGTGAGGATCCGACTCCCCTTTACCTGGGAGTAAAGGCAACCCGTCCTGCTTCTGAGCGAAATCGGCCCAAGAGGAGGTTTGCAAAGCCCGAAGCCCGCTCCTTCGGGTCGGAGCCCCGTGGAAAGGCACGAGGCTGACGTCCACAGCAGGGGGTCTTGGGATCGGGCTGCTGCCCGAAGCAGGTTTACTTAGGAGGGAGCACGGCCCCCTCCGCATGCAGCTATAGGTTTTGCCTGGGGCGCCCTGGGGATGAGGATTCAGGCTGGCAATCCTAAGCAGCCTCGGGCTAAATCGTGCTGCCTGGGGGCGCTATCAAAGGTGGGAATACGAATTCAAAAAATAAATAAGCCCCCTTGAAATCCATACGACTTAGTTCTGGGTGATCGTGTTTAGGATCACAGTGTGGGAAGTGCCGTTATTTTTAAGGCATCTACAGTTCCTGTTCTGTATGCACATGGGAATAATGGTGGTGGTGGTGTTTAAAAAAAAAAAAGCTGAGAAGCCGGTTTTCAGTCAAAAGAGCATGACAGTCAGTGGAAAACCAACGTTCACATCATAAACATGGCAGATGCAGCAAGTGATTTAAGCGTCATCTGTGGGAGCAGGGTTGGGAAATGCTTGCACGTTCAAGCCCTGCTTTAGCCAGTGGTGTCTGCTGGCTCCTGTATCTGGCCTATCTTGTCCAGTCTTTTTAATGGAGCTATCCAGGGTGCTGAATCCTATTTGGAATATAGGATTCAGCACCTTGCAAAGCTCCTTTAAAGTTTTGGTTGAAACTCCAGAGCCATGGATCGCTGAAGCTCACTGAAGAAGTTTCAGCCTAATAGTAAGGCTCAACTGTAGATTACTGCCAGTAGTGTGAAGATATGCGTTGTTAAAATGGGTTTGCTATTATGGAACTATATATAGAACTGATCCATGGATATATTGATTTTTGTCAAAATTCAACCAAATTTCAGAATATAAGATTGTATACCTCTTTTTTTTTTTCTTTTGAAATTAGATGTTGCCAGGAATGAAATAGTAAGAATTTTTCTGGTGATTTTTAATGCAACTGTGTTGAGATTAGTATGCCAAATTCAGTATTAACACTTTTTCTTAAAAGGTGTGTGTGTGTTTATAATTTGGTATGGAAAAGCTTCATGTCAATGCGACATAAAGAATTTTTCCTCCTACTTCTTGTTTACTCAGTTTCTCCTTCCAGGGCAAACATATGAAATAAGTAGTTAAAAACGGCACCTCCCATCAAGTTCCTAAGTCTCAGCTCTTGACAGATGCCCCACCCTAACAGTTCCACCCTAGCCGGAAGTCCCACCCTAACTGGATGTCCTGCCCTTGTCAGAAGTTCCGCCTGTGGGTGGGGCATCATGAGGGGGATTATGTGATCCCCGTGATCATGGGACACCTTTGTGGACCAATGGGAAGCAGTTTCAGAGCCTTGTGACTTGTGTAATCAGAAATGGCCTGAGAGACCATTTCTGCTCCTCCCAGGATTGGCTCAGCATGGTCATGTGACCCCTTCTTGGACCAATAGGAAGAAATTTCAGAGCCCTATGGCCCACCTGGTTGGAGATATCCAATTGGGGTGCAGTTTCCAACACCCCTCCGGATTGCTTGAAGGTGTTGCCCCCCTCCCTGGATTGGCCCTCAAGAACCATGTAATCTCTGAGCAAACACACCCCAGCAGAAAAGACCGATGGGCACCCCACCTTGTACATGCAGACATTTTGCTTACCTTTGCATGGTCAGAGAAGACAAAATGGAGTCACCAACCACATCTGCAAACCCCACAGAGCAAGAAGCTCAAACAACAGATGTGAAACCCCAAAGCAGAAAACATCACACCAGCACAAGTTCTGATGGAAAGGCTTTTCCTCCAAGTGAGCTTCTCTGCAAAAAAGCATGTGAGATTTGCCAAAAGTGGAACTGCATGCTGAATACTATTTCAGCAGAAAGGCCTGTAATGCAATATTTCGTCTTTCTGAGGAATTTGACTAGCTTTGCAAAGTGGGGCCCAAAAGAATAATTAGTGCTCTTTATATTTTAGGAGCCTATGACCAGTAGAGGGGTTACAGAAAATGAAATTTAAAAAGTATGGTGGAGCATTTGGAAATACATTGACATCTGTAGCTTTGTGGAAGACGGCATGTAATTCATACACTCAGCTATAAACAAGTGATTTTTCATATCAAATGTATATTTTACAAACATCATTTTCAATTTTTTTTAAAAAATATTTTAGGATCCTGCCAGTACAGCTACAACCCACCCAAGCCATATTGTCATGGCTGACCTGCTGGGGTTAGACACTGATCAAGGTAGAGTGACTATGTCACCAAGAAGACAGAATACAATAAGGGGCTCTATAGTGAGATCTACAGTTCACAGGGTGTTGAAGCATTGCCTAAATCAAGTTTTGTATGAAGCCTGCATAGGGTGTGTAATTGGATCTCCTGGGTAAAGTTCACATGTTTCAACTAGAAAAAAAACATTTTATTTCTAGAGAACTGTGCATGTTAAGTAGGAAAATATGTTTTAAACATGTTACATATATCTATATTCATAGAATACAGACTCAACTGTCTTTTGCTAACCAAGGATTCTGTAGACTATGTCTTGGCACTGATTATGAAAATAGGGAGAGCTGAAAAAGCCATTTAAAGAGTTAGAGAGGCCTTGTGATAAAGCTGTTGTAGAACATGTGTTTAAAATTCCGAAAAATAGGTCTTACAAGATATTTCTTACATCTTTTAACTATGCTTCCAAATAACAAAAGAAAGAAAGAAAGAAAGAAAGAAAGTTGACAGTTTATCTAAAACTGGTGACTTATGAGACTTTTAAAACCTTGTGCTAAAAGTTTTCAAAATGCTGAATGAAAAATGGGTTGTTTAAAATGGTGCTTGTAATTTTCTTTAAACAGTAGCTATTTTCTAGATTGTGTGTGTGTGTGTGTGTGTGTGTGTGTGTGTTTAAAGGGTTGTCAGTACTCATTCTTGAAAAAATACATCTGTTTAAAATGAATGAGGGCTTCTGACTTCAGAAGCAAGAACCCAGCTGTTGAACTTGCCAGGCCAGCCTAGCTATTTTACTAGGTAATATTTTTTCCTACCCCACCCTTTTGTGACTGGAATTTTTTCAGTTGTATAAACCTGATCTTCCTTAGTATTAATCTTTAATAATTCTTCATGATAAAAGGTGCCAACAACACCTATGTTTTCATAATCTTTCAGCCTATCTGCTTTTTCTGATGATTTGATCCACAATGATTATCTCAAAGCTATAATTCTGTCCATAGCTCTTAGCAAATATTCTCTTACTTTTAGAAATTCTCACATGGCCTCCATTTCTTTTTCTTTTTTTCTTTTGACAGGGGTCCCATAAACTGGTTTCCATGCTGCTGGAGCACTGTAATCATTAACATCAGCAGGGCTTGTTTTGAAAGTATGGTGAAAAGTATAATTACAACTTTTTACAAACAATGGTAGTACATAAATATAGGTAAAGTTTTATTCACTGTGAAATACCTTCACATTTCTGTTTTTAAAGTTCTATTAAACCACTCCACAACCCTTGCTTTAACTCTGTTATTGATGACAAAGTGATACACCTCATCTTCTTTTAATAGGCTACTTACAGCCTTGTTTAGAAACTCATGACCAAGAACTGTCTGTAATTTTCCAGGTTTTCTTCCATCTTGTTTGAAAATAGCGTTAAAGGTTTGGACACTTTTCCGCCCAACTTATTCTTCAGAGCCAAGCCCAGACATATTTAGACAGAATATCTATTACTGTTAAAATGTACTTGTAACCTGTTATCCTTAGAAAATAATTGCATGTCAACTAAATCAGCCTGCTGTTGTGAATCCACTTTAGATACAATAGTCCTGTTTCTTTTAAGATGGACCCTGACTGGTCCGTGTAATGTCTAACTGTCCTGTTTGGAAAGCAATTTAGTAGCCTCCCTCTTTGGAATGGTATTTCTCTGTTGTTGTTTTTTTCTCTCCTGCAGGAATGGGTAAAGACCTCCAAATCTTCAGGCTTCTCTGGGTGTACAGTATCTATTCTTTAGTATTTTTTCCTGTTCCATCATTTTGTCTGCTAATGCAAGTACAGACACACAGGTACAGAACAAAGCATTTTTATTACAAAATACGTGGAGCATGTTTACTTCTCAGAACTGAAGGAAATATGTGAAATGCACGATATGTTTACATTTCTGCAAGTTCCCAGTCTGAAGATTCTGCACATAACTTCCATGCATGCCATCTTCCTATTGAAAACATATTTAAAACATTTTTAGGAAAAAGGCTATTACATTCAAATCTCTCTCTCTCCCCCCCCCCTCCCTCTCCCCCTCCCTCTCCCTCTCCCTCTCTCTCTCCCTCTCCCTCTCTCGAAGAATAACATTGAAGAATTATTGAAGAATAGTAATAAAAAAGAATAATAATAAAACTCTCACCATTCTGCTCTCAAAATCTGCATCTGTTTTTTTAGAATTGTCCACCAAAGCATTCTCCACCTCATCATCCTCCAACAGGTAATCAAGGAGTGACTGATAAGTGGGTCAGGATCTCTCACAAGTCTTTCTATGTTCTGTTGGTCTGGTTTACAAAGCAGCCCTCTGTCTCCATTGTCAGCACCAGAAATCTTCAATCTTCACCTCTTTGGGAAAAAGTACTTTCAGATCGCAGCCACAATCAAGTCTGTATCAGATCACTCATCAGGGAAATCTGTACTCCAATACACCGACCATGTTGTTTCATGATCAGGAACTTGTCCATATTTAAAAACAGCCACAAGTTGGAGAAGCAAATTTTACATTCTGAGGAGTTGCAACAGGCTCTTCATCATTAACACTAGTTTTAAAACCTGTTGGGGCTAACATGATGTTTCTAGGCTTCATTGCTTCCCCATAAGTTCATCAAACAAGAGTTGAAGGATTAAAAAAATCCACCACTCTGGAAATTGTTGGAGGAAAGGAGTAGATTTTATGGTTCCACATGGGATGTTCCTTCATTGTAAGTTGTATTTTTATAGGTGCAGACGGTATGGAAAAACTCAGGGAATTTGGAGGAATTGTTAGTGACTTGATGTTATCTTTTCTGAACATGTCTGCCGAAATAAGCAAAATGTCTGCATGTACAAAGCAGGATGCCTGGCTCCAAATCAGACCTCTTAACTCTTCCTATTGTTCCTTTGTGCCAGAGTGGTTGCTGGTGTCACATGGTTGTAGAGTGGCCAATCCAGGGAAGGGGCTTGTGACACCATCAACCAATCAAGAGAAGTGTTGTAAACTGCATGCCAGTTGGATATTTCAGGTGGCCAGGTGGGTCACAGGGCTCTGACACCTCTTCCTACTGTTCCACAAGGATGTCATGTGATCACAGAGGGGTCACATGACCTTCCTGGGCCAATCTGGGGAGTGGCAGAAATGGCTGTATGGGCACTTCCTGACCACATGGGTCACAGGGCTCTGAAGCCTTTTCCTACTGGGCTACGAGGGTGTCCCATGATTGTAAAGGGGTCACATGACATGCTAAGCCAATATGGGGAAGGGTAGAAATGGCCATTCTGGCCATTTTCAACCACATGGGTCATGGGAGTCTGAAAAACCACTTCTCACTGGCCCATGTCATGTGATCAAAGAGGGGTCACATGACCCACTCCAGATGCCCCACCTACAGGTGGGTCTTCCGATGAATGCAAGACATCTGGTTTGGGTGGACATCTAGCATGGGGCAAGAAGCAGAGCTTAGGAGTTTGAAGGGAGGTGCCACCTTTAACTACTGAAATGTTGATACTTGAATACACACACACACACACACACACACACACACACTGCTTTTTTCAAATAGAGGATAAAATGGCGTATAACAGTAAAATATAAGTGAAAACCACAATAATGCATTAAACAAAACAATCAAAATGATTTCTTTCAAAAATAATGACAGCAGTTGATACTACTGTAAGTGAAAGTGAAAACACAAACAACAGTATTGACAAAGCCCATTTAAAAAAAAAATTATCAGTGTAAGCCATCTGAGTTAGCCAAGGTTTAACCAAGTACCTAAAGGCATATCATAGGGCCTTTCCACACTACTCTCTTATAGTGCTATTATTCCACTTTCAACATCCTGTAGAATTCTGGGATTTGCAGTTTACTGAGGCCAAAGAGCTCTCTGGCTGAGAATTCTAAAGGTCCCTCCCTAAACTGCAAACCCCAGGATTCCATGCGATGTTGAAAGTGGAATAGTAACACTATAAAAGTGTAGTGTGGAAATGGCCATAGTTGTTGGGAAGCTGTGGCTTCCAGGGATTGTTGGACTACATCTTTCATGATCTATGAACATTGGCCTTGTTGGTTAAGACTGACAGGAGTTGGAGTCAAACTTCGTCTGCAGGTCCACAGATCTCTTTCTATGGGGCCCCATGCTAAGACTTGACAAATCCCAACTGGAAGTGCTTTCCACAAGAAGGATCTTCTATGAACAAGATCAGATCCTTTGTTTTTCTCTCTCACACACACACACATACACACACATTTCTTGCCGTTGAAGGTGAATTTAGTTCATCTGAAAGGTAGCAACCAGACCCTCTAGTGGGAGCTTGCTACATGGAGTGTAAAATCCCATATTTTCCCTAATGCAAGGTGTTGCCTTTAAAGCACTGAATGATCTAGGTCCAGAATATATCAATGACTACCACATTTGCCTTGCACACTTCAGCTAACATATGAAACCCTGCTCTTGCAGAATCAATGGGGGCAAGTCCATGAGACAGAGACTTTTCAGTCCCAATACCACAACTATGGAACGCCATCCAAGCAGAGGCCTGTCTTATTCAATTGTTCCTTGCCCTTGGGGTGAACAGTGAAAACTTGGCCCTCCAGGGAGGCCTTGTGCTTAGTTATTGCCAAACTTATGTGTAGTTTATTGTTTTAGTGTGATGCTCTCTCCTACTTAACACTGCTGTATTTCTTATTATTTTATATCTGAAGTATGGCACAAAATAACAATTTGCTATATTTTGTGCATTTCTGTTGTAGAGTTTAGGAACTGTCTTCTTGTTTTAGTTTTTCTAAGCTGCCATAGGATGTTTTCAGAAGAGGCTTTTATTGTGCAATTGACCTGCATAATTCATAGGATTTTATGGAGGGGGCAACAGAGTTAGGTGTTGTCCTTTTCCATTTGTAACTTTGTAGCATTTTCCTACTGCTTCTTTCATCTTTCATCTTAATCAGAAAAAGTCTGTGAAGGAGCAAAATTCAAATACAAAACACATAGCTGCACAATATATTTTGACTGGTAGCAATAAGATTTCTCTGTCTGGAAGCAGCCTTAGGGTTCCTTCAAGACTGGAAATGCAGGGTATTAACAGTTGAAATAAATAAATAATTTAAAGGATGGTTAGCCTGTAGGGCAAAAGATACACAGTAGTTTCTTCCATAAAAGTGCTATCACATAATATCTGGTTAAATAAGGAAGTCACTTCTGCAGGATATTGTGATGGCTGCCAAGTTGGGCAGCTTTAAAAGGAGATTAGAGCAATTCAAGGAGGAAAAAGCCATCAGTGACTATTTACCATAATGTCTATATATTACTTCAAGTATCATAGGCAATAGACCTCTGTATATAGAGGATGAGTGGGAGGCTGCTAGTGCATTTGGATCTCAGTTGCATTCCATAGGGATCTAGTTGGCCATTGTGGCAACAGAACACTGGAATCAACAAGCATTTGGTCTGATCTGACATGGCTATTCTTAGACATTTGTGGGTGAAACAAATGTTGAGACATACAGTACCTTTGTCTCTCCTACTCTTTCTCATCAATCATTATAACAAGGCTTCTTACCATCAAGCATAGTACAGCTTTCTCATCATGGGATGAGTGAGGAGGCAGCATACTAACCTTGCTTGTTTCTTGGCATTCTGTGGTAAATTCACCTGACTTCTTACATTTTTTTGGTCACCACATAGTAAGAATCCAAGCAAAACTTGGCCTTTTGAATGGATTCAACCCATATTTCTTCCACATTCACCTGGTAAGGCTCATTATTTTTAGATTCACAAAAAGCTTGAGTGGATGGTAGTCGAAAGATGCTTGAGTGGATAGTAGTTTGTAGACAGGCCTGTAATTTGTGAGTCACCAAGCCAAACCCAGCCAAACATAGATTCATTGGGACCTGCCAGGTTTATATTTTTGCTGTTTGACACCCTGTCCTTGCTGTTTCAAGTCCCCCAAAATCAGACTAAAGGAGTTGTACTGGGCTTGATGACTCAGGTCCTTTTCGCACAGCATCTGCCATGCAAAAGAGGGCCTGGAGCCTCGCGCAATTGCAAGGAGCAATCTGCATGACGCCCTCGCAATTGCGCAAGGCTCCAGGGGCCGGCTGGCAACGATTGTGCACCTTTGCATTTTCGGCTTTCAGCCGAAAATGCTGCGAGATCGCACATTGCTCCCAGGCCCCAGGTGCACTTACCTGGCATGTGGAGCCTCAGGAGCCAGGCCGATCACGCTTCCTGTCTCAGTGCAGCCTGGGAAGGTCCCAAGCTGCACTGCGAAAGGAAGAGGAGGGGCTCTCGGGCGAGCAGGAAGCTCATGCAGAGCTGAAGAAGCAGGGAAGCGAGAGCCTCTCACAAGAGGCTGCTCGCGCAATCACCACACCCCAGTGCCGAGAAAAGGTAGGATGCGGAAAGGGCCTCAGACTTTGTCCTAGCCAGTTACAACATTCCCAGCTTAAAAAGACTAACGCCTACAAAAAGCTACATCCTCTGACCTCTAGCAACTCTGGCACAGACATATAAGGGAAGAGAGAGTGCTGATCATTGTAATATGTGATCATACCATGGCCAAACTGAGGTGACAGAATTATGGGCTGTACCAATGTACATGTGCCAGAGTGCTTTAAGAATAATGCTGCATCAAGAATAGTGCTGCCCCTTCTTTAAGAAAAAAAATACCGTCACCTCACACTAGCACAGCAGGGAAGGAGTGCTGTGCTGAATATTTGCATCAGATAGAGGCCTGCAGGGCCAGCCAGCCCAAAACATTTTCTGTCTGAGGAAAAGTGGCAAAAAGTTCCATCACCCACACCAAGGTGAAAAGTATCTAAAGAAAGATGGGTTATTTTGACATAGGAGGGAGAAAATCCCACAAGCAGCTGTCTGGTACTCTTGGCAATACAATACAACCGCAGCAAATAAATGATTAAGAATGTTGCCCTTTCATGAGAACCACAGATCTGCTGCCTGAGGCAACTGCATCACTCTGCCTAAAGCTAGTACTGCCCTAGTAGTTTGCTAAATGAAGAATGAAAGATGGATGGATGGTATTTTCAGCAAGGGAAAAGCATTCAAAAATATCATGTAGACCACCTGCAGTGGTACAGTCCACAATTATGCCACCTCAGCCCATCCAGTCAAAGACATTTTGCTGTCTATGGTGGAATATTCATATGTTCTGTGGTGTGCACTACAGATCAACATGTGATTTAAGGAAAGAAAAGCTAAAAATGGTATGTGTGATGTTTAAAATAGAAATTCTATTCTGCAACAGTGATTGTGGAGAAGGGAAGGGTAGAGTGAGAGATACATTATTCTCTGATACATGACAGCAGATGATTGGCAGATCAGATACGATCAGGATCTGGTCTGTGTGCATGTAAAATCATTGTCCTATTTTACAGCAAGGGGACAATAAAGTTGAGAGAGAAGGTGAGCCAATGAATGAAATGCACGGGAGTCTTACTCAGCAATGCCTCCACTATTTTTACAACCTTATGAACACATCACCTTAAGGTGATCTCAAATATGGACCCTGGCATCACATGTACCTTGGACAAATCTCTATACAGTTTGCTGGCAGATCTGTTGGCAACTGACTGGCTACTGAGGGAGAGACTTTTAATGGGGAGTGCTATATCCCCTCCTCCAAAGTGTTTTTAATTGGTTCCCTTTAAGTTCTTTATGATCTGCTTTATGTCATAACTCTCAATAATGATGTACTTTGCCTTGATCTCAGCACTGCTTAGGTTTCAGTCTCCTGTAAACCAGTAGACATATAGAACTTCTGTGCCCACTCAGAAGGTGAAGAGCAATCTGCAGGAGTGACGCTCCTTTGTTTCCCACCAGTGGGAGCACTAAGGTAGGGGAGACATGGGAGGGGGCTTTCTCCACTGTTGCACCTGAATTTGGAATGCCTTCCCCTTGAAGGTCCAGTTGGCACTAGTACTGGTTTCTTTCCAGTGCCAAATCAAGATGACATCATCATATTTATATTTGTAATTAAATTTATATCTTGCCTTTTCCCCAAAATTGGAACTTAAGGTGGATCACAATCTAAAAATCAATACAGCTAAAACGATACAAGAAAGTGAATATTAAAATGGTTTAAAACTAAAATTAAAAGTCAAAAAATGCCATTAAAAGATAAAAAGCAATTAAAATGGTTAAGTATAAATAAGTACAACACCCTCAGTTCATTCCTTTAAAAAATTATATTTTAAAAGGAAAAAATAAGGTCTTCGCCTTATTTTTACCATTCTGGCCTCCCTGGGAAAAGAGTTCCAGAATCTAGGGGCAAACCATCAAGAAGGCCCTCTCTTCCATCTCCACCAACTGTGCTTGTGACAGGGTTGGGACTGAAAGAAGGGCCTTTCCTGATGATCTCAAGGTGCGGGCAGACACATATGGGGAGATAGCAGTCTGCCAAATAGCCTGAACCTGAGCCATATAGGGCCTTATATGCAGCTCTTTGTACTAGTTGAAGCTTCCAAACGCTCTTCAAAGGAAGCCCCATGTAGAGTACATTACAGTAGCCCAAGTGGGATGTAGTAAGGTATGTACCACCATGGCCAGATTCAACATCTCAAGGAATGGGTGCAGTTGGTACACAAACTTTAAATGGGCAGAAGTACTCCTGACCAGTACAGAAACCTGGTCCTCCACGTTCAGAGCTGAGTCCATCAGTACCCCAAAGTCTAAACTTACATCTTTAGGGGAGAGTAAGTGCATATAACACAGACTGAACCTCTATTCTCTGATCTACCTTTCAGCTGACCAGAAGCACCTCTGTCTTGTCTCAATTAAGTTTCAGTTTGTTTGCCCTCATCCAGTCCATTACTTTAAAAAAAAAAAAGACTAAAATATAATAAATAAAACAGTCTACAAACTAAAAAATTACAGTTACAGCAATATAGGTTACGCCATACATCCTATGGAAAGGGGAAAAAAACCATGAAAGAGTAAAAGTGACTTCCAATCTTTTCCATGGCTGCTATACCCAAATCCTAATTCTCCTCTATCTTATAAAACAAAATAAAAGTAAACTTCTCTCTATAGTCTATCAATTTTTAATACACATATACAACAAAATATACAAGAGTGAATAATTATCCTGCAGAAAGTTAATAAAAAGTTAGCTTTCCAATATCTATTCACTAATAATAATTGATGATAATAATTACTTCTATTTGAACAAAAACAATCTTCCATTCTTTGAAACTGAAGTAATCCTAAAATGTAATATTTAAACATCCATTCAACACATCCAATATCCATGACTCTAATACCATTACTCTGGTAGCTTTATAACCCCAACATAAAACTTCAAATACTTTGTCAAATCAAAAATTCCATTCTCTTTTTAAATCTCACAATAAAGTATATTTCTTAATCATTTGAGTGAAAGAGAAAAAACAATCCTGCATCAAGACCACTTAATTAGATCATTTAAACCTATTTTAATCTATGTATATATAAGGAGGGTTTTTTTTCAAAAAATGGCAAAATACAGATTGCTTCACATGTAACAACATATACTTTCCCCAGTATTCCCCCTTGATCTCAGCCTCCTCCCAAATGAATTGGGTTGAACCATCCTAATCCGTCCCCTCCTCACAAATGGAATCCTATGGTGTCCTACGGAATCCTGGGGTCTGTAGTTTGGTGAAGCATTTTCTGTATGAGAGTTCTAAATGCCCCTGCCTAAACTGCCAACCCCAGGATTTCATAGGATGGAACCATAGCAGTTAAAGTGGAATAATAGCACTCTAATTCTGTAGTGTGAACGAGCACCCTCTTCAATTCCTGAGGTTCTATCCTGTGGAATTCTAGGACATTGATTTCAGGGAGGGGTATTTAGATTTCTCAGCCTGAGAGGTTCTCCAGTGCTTCACCAAACTACAAATTCTGGGATTCCATATGACACTGCAGCCACAACAGTTAGTGGAATATAGTGCCATAACTGTGAAGTATGAAAGGGCCTATAGTCTTCGCTTCTCAACATTCTTGACCAGAGATTCAATAAGATGAGCTGGTCTTTAGCACTGATTGTATACGTGATTACTATGCTTTACACTGATTATGAAAGGTTTCAGGAATACATTTGACTTGATAGAAATCCTCATGATCAGACTGGCTTAATAGTCATTAGTTCTTCCTAGGCAGCTCCTTGGAATGGTTGTGTGGTTTTGATACAGATCTCTAACAAACTCTCAACACTCATACTAAGCCCCAGTCACAAGATTCTTTCATGGAAGACCTAAATGTATTACATCTCAATAGTGAATATCCTAGCCACGACTTGTTCTAGTTTCATGATATCCTAAACAAGTTTTCCTTAGCCTGAGAAGGATTATCGATTGCCCCTTCTCAAGCCATATGACAATAAACGGAAGTGATACGGGTTACATATCTACTTCCTTTTTTATGGACTCCTTCTTTGTTGTTGATTTTGAAAGGTGTGAAGAGTCATTAGTTCAATACTATTTATGTGAGTGGTCCATGATTGGGATCTTTGGGGCCTGCTGTTCCAGTGTCAACCACGTAAATAGTTTTTAGCTCCTGCCTTAAGAATGCATACAAATGTGTCCCAAATTATATAACAAAGCTGCTGGTTTCTTAGGGCAGATTGATGTTCTGAAAAATTCTGGAACTGGGGTAGGCAAACTAGTAAAATACCTACCTTATTTGGAAAACACAGGGGTATAGAACTCCTCCCAGCACTTACACATTTGCTGAGACAACAAGAAAGAATCTAGCAGCACCTCATCAAAAATGATGACTTTTATTTGGTATAAATGTTCATAGTCTAATGCCTACTTTGTCAGGTGCAACTGAAGAAATCTTATGTTCCTTCCATGGAAACGACTCATGCTGCAGTCTGTGGAGGGCCTAGCCAGTTCATCTTAAGTCTGAGCTAAACCATGGCCTATTGGGCATCAATGTTGCCCTCTGAAAAAAATGTATATATGAACTAGAATAGAACTAACCTTCTCCTGTGACTTGCAAACTGAATAGAAGACAGGAACTGTGAACAAACTAGGATTGTAAGATTGGGATCTGGACAAGAGGAGGACACAGAAAGTGGTGGAACTGGTTGGCCAAGTCTGGCCTGACATATTCCTTTGTTAAATTAACTGCAGGTGTTAAGTTGTCCTGGGAACAATTGTTCTGAACAGCTGGTCTCCTGGATTGCTAACAGATATCTGAAGGGGGGTTAGATACCCTTTCCCTCCTTTCCAGGAAAGGATGATGTAAGCAAGGTGTCTACATGTGAGAGGAACAGCAGACTTGCAGGTTAGGAAAGACACAGACAGCTAAGCTAAGACAGCTAAGTCTTGAGATGCTCCTGGCTACCCATCTCAGGACATCTATTATGGGAGAAGGGGACTTTGGTGATCTCTTGGCATGTTTAAGCTATGTGCTTCCACCTATGTCCAACCCATATACTTAAAATAAATGCAGATGTTACAAGATGCTAATAAAGCTTGATTGAACTCCTTCCAAAGGTAGGCAGTAAGAGCCAAAAATCTAGAAGCAGCATATGTGTAACATTGCCCACCATCACACTCTTCCCAATGGGAAAGCCCTAATAAGTTTCCGAGGAACTTCCCTGTAATGCAGGTTGAAAATCGACTGGAATTAAGCATTACTATAAATATGATGGGTTCTTCTTCCACCTACAGTTTCTATTCCTGGAAGACAGCTTGATATGATATCCACACAGATACCTTCCTACATCCCCTCTTGTCTCCAGAACTTTAGAAGTCACTCAGTATGTTCTCTTTTTTTCCCCTAAATTATTCTCACTTCTAATGAGAAATTAACTAGAGTGAAGGGGACAGACAAAAAAATATGAGGAACTGGCAGGATTCCTTAGATAATAGCACTTAAAACTTAATTCCATTGGAAGAAAATGTGTGGTTGTGTACTAAACTGAAATCCCTGGGAATGATTCCTGTGAACAGCCTTCTTGCCTGGCTGGAAGGTATCAAATGTTTTAAATTATGTTTGCTGGCAAAGTCATACTGCTGTTATAGCTGTTGATGGAGTACTTTAACATGGTACCTGGCAAAGCTGAGGTTTAAAACCCTTTCCCATGCAGCTCAAAGCACTAAACCTGCTGCCAATAGGCCAGCAATTAGCCTTGTCAACATTCCTCCAAGAAAGTCCAGCTCCATTGTAGCAAGCTTAATTGGCAGCAAGCCGGCAATTCCCATGATAGAGTGGCTACATAAGGAGCAAGGAGGAAAATGAAAGCAAGGAAGAGGCAGAAATGCAAGTTGTTCCTGTACGGTGATATGAGATGTGGCAGACTGCTAAACTGCTAAGTTCAGTGTACCTAAGACTCTACCACTGTATTTAAGTCCTCAGCTGCTGAGTTCGGAGACCCATTCACACTGCACAAATATAGCACTATGATTCAACATCAGCTGCCATGCCTATATCCCGTCGAATCCTGGGGTTTGTAGTTTTAGTGCAGCTCAAGAGCACTCTGGCTGAGAATTCTAAATGCCCCTTCTGAAAATTGCATATCCTAAGATTCCAGAGAACGTTACCATGGGAGTTAACATGGAATACTGTGCTAGAACAGTGTAATGAATGAGTCGTGGTTTCTTTGCATAAGCTTTAGATACACATGGGCACAGAAGCACAGAATTCCTTACCTCTCACTGGTCTCACTTAGATTCATTTACAAAAGGTTTTTTAAAAAAGGTTTCTTGGAGTTTAGATTATAGGTAGTATTCATGAGAACCTAGAAGTATATGCAGTTTGCTTACTTGCCTGGGTTATTTATTTCTCCAGTCAGCCAGGCAATCAGCCTGTTTATAAACCACCAGTGGTGGATTCCATGTCAGTGATATCATGAATTGACTCTAGGATCTGAATTGAATCTGAACCTTAACATAGCTATCCAAGCAGCAGAATCCATCAGGGGCTGGTGGAGGGATGCTGAACTTCAGACTGGAATCCAGAATATATTCACCTCCTCACCAATAATGAAGCCAGCAGCTATCACTCCTATCCACAGAGAACCTGAGGCAGGATCTAATAAAACAGTATTTCTTATGATCTCTTTTGAACTATTCTACTTCATTTTGAGATATAGACCATTTTTCTTTTCTTTTTTTTTAAAGTTAGTGTCTAAGCCTGTGCGGAATCTATCACCGGGATGGAACTTTTACTTGCATTTTCCCAGCACTAACCACTGAATGTATAGAGAAAACCAACCTGCTTATTCACATTTCTGCCAGTCCTGCTTCTGTTGTCACTGTATTTGTGTGTTTGCATGCATGCACATGTGCCTTCAATTTGCCTGTTGAGCTATGGCAACCCCATGGATTTCATAGGACTTTCTTAGGCAAGGAATACGCAGAGGTGGTTTTGTCAGTTCCTTCCTCTGAAATATAGCCAATAGCACCTGGTATTTGTTGGCAGTCTCCCATTCAAGTACTAATCAGGGCTGACCCTGCTTAGCTTTCAAGATTAGGTGGGTGTCTTATTCTTTTATTGTTATCAAGTTGCTCCTTTTACTTAAAAAGTGTGGATGTTTCCATGCATCCATTCTTATACTAACTGGTCTCAGTTCTTTGTATCGCCTTTGTAAATATATTTATCCCAGGTGGTTCAGAAGGTAATTTTTTTAAAAAGCAGATATACAATAACCCAAAGAAAATAAATAAATAAATAAGGCTGGAATTCACTAAGCCAGTTACAAAGGTGTTACCTAGAGTTATACATTCATGACTGGTTTGTATTCATGATCCCTATGTATTCTATAGTTTAAGGGACAGGTAGGGACCATGGAAGTTCCCCAGTCCTTACTTACTGGGAAACAGCTGTTACAATCAATGGAGGTCTGCTCCCATTGATCAAGAAGCAGCTGACTGATATTCCCAGCCATCTACCTCATGTGAGCTATCCCCAATGAAAGGGGGAATCATGACAGGGACCCTGCTTCTGACTGTTAAACCAGAGATCACTCATGAGAGAGGGTGGAAAAGCCAGTCAACTGCTTAACAATCGACAGGAGAACAGACCGCTATTGCTCACTGAGGCTACTGCCTGGTCAGTGGGGATGAGGGGAGTGGGGCTGGGAGACACTACATACCAAGGAAGTAAGGTGATTATGCATTTCTAACTGTCTTAGTGAATTCTGGCCGAGATCATTAGTAGAATTAGAATAGGAACCAGTGTTCAAAAATGTTTAGTTATAGGGGTTTGTGCAAGAATACATGAAAAAGCAAGATGCCAACAATGAAAAATCCTGGTCTAAGATTAATATACAATAGTACAATCCAGGTATTAATTACAAGTATAGAGGAAATATGTTGAGAAGTAGGGGATTATGCTAGCCCATCTTCTTTGGTCTTTAGATCTATCACTGTATACATATGGAGGTTGATAGGTCTGAAGAAGATCTCCTGTAATCATGTAAGGCTGTCCACATGATTTGGAACCCTGATTTTCTAAGGTTCCAATCCGCATGAAGAGCATTGACAGATGCAGGAGCTCTCCTCTTCAAGTCCCATTGTCCTCATGGATAGAGTCTGGCAGAAATGACAATGGACAGAGTAGGGCTAGTGTGCTTCTTGTCCTTTTGTCACATGGAGTTGGAATATGCGTAATTAACAACTGAATATGTGAACACGTCTCATGCTAAGGCCAGAAACAAGAGATCACAGGTCTCAAGGTGGCCAGCTGTTGGCTTTAGCCCCTGATGACTGAATTTTGTCAATTCTACAGAAAGTAGCTAGTATGAAACCAACCAACTGTGTTGTAGCATTTTGAAAAATAACAAATTTATTGTGGTATAAGCTTTTGTGGATCAAAACCACTTAATCAGATGCAGAAAGTGTTCCTTCAGTTGGCACATATGGAAGAACTGGAAGCAGTGAGGCCAAAAAGGCCATAAAATGCAAGGCACAATCTGCAGAGTTTGTAAATGTTTGTTGTTGTTGTTCATTCTTTTAGAAAGCAACATCTTATTCATTAATGTAGAAGTATTATAAATTCTTGGAATGAGTTATATGTAACAAGCAATGCATTATTAACATATTACTTTCTGGGTTTTTTTTAAATGTGTTTTTTAAAAAAATCAGAAAAAATGGCCCCAAATGGCAAACAGCCCAAATTTCCCCATAAACATTTCCACAATGACAAATAAATGGTGCTCATTATGTAAAGATTCTAACACCTTTCTCATTTGTGTTAACATGTTTAACAGTAATGACATTACCTCTTATTATATTAAAAAACAAGATTAAAAGCACCAACATTACTTTTTACATATTACATTTAAGTTTCTGTTTGTGTTTCAGCCAAAGACATATCTATGAACAAGTCAGATGTAAATAAGGCCATTTCCTCACTAGACTGTTACAGCACTATGATTCCACTTGGCCCCTCGCGAAACTGCAAACCCCAGGATTCCATAGGATGTTGAAAGTGGAATCATAGCACTATAACAGTCTAGTGCGGAAATGGCCTAAGACAAATGCAGAGACCATCCCCACCATGGTGGTGGTGTGATTGCACGCTCCTGTGGGGCAAAAGGTTATGCTGATGGTAGCAGTGCTGCTGGTAGGGTCTCCCACATCAGAGAGATTTTTTGCTGAGGAGCCAGACTAAATGTGCCGAAACAGCTACTGGGCAGCAGCAGTAGTGGGGTTGGGGTTGACCCTGATGGAGGACCTGCCAGAAACAATGGCAGTGGCATCATAGCTAACACTTGTTAGTGCTGAACAAAAGGAGGAACTGGTAAACCACTTCTATATTTCTTCTACCATGAAAACTCTATGATGAGATAATCTAAAATAAAGCAAGAAATAATGCCCAAAGATGAAACACCTAGGTTGGAAAGCACTCAGCTACTGGAGTAGAGCAGATGACAAGTACAAGTAGTCCTATAGCTAATAATGCAACAGGACTCAAGCTGAAAGAAAGGACATTAAGCAGCTGATGTGCTCAAAGGTGAAAGAAAAGTTCAGAGCTGCAGAATACATATGATAGGAACATGGAACATGGAAGCAGGAAACATGGGCAGCCAGACATTTTAAGACAAGAAATGGGAGGAATTAACATTGCAATATTTGGGGTGAATAAACTAAATTGGACAGGAATAGGGCATAGGTGAAGGGTAATCAAGGGTGACTGGAATGCCAAAGTAGGGATCAGAGCAAAAACTCAACACTGTTGGAGAATTTGACATAGGATGAAGAAAAGAAGCAGGAGAGTAAAAGATTGGATTTTGCAAGGACAACAGTTTGTCCATTGCAAACACACTCTTCAGGCAACCAAAGAGATGATTGTATACCACATCACCTGATGACTAATATAGAAATGAAATAGACTACATACTGGAAGAAGAACATGGAGAAGCTCCATTCTCCCTGAAAACACAAAACCAGGAGCAGACTGTGGCAGAGACCATGAACTGTTGATCTCCAAACTTAAGAGTAAAGCTAAGGAAGAATACAAATCAATCATTGTGCCAAAATACTAGCCAAATAACATTCCTGTAGATAGTGTAAAAAAAGATTTGTACCATTAAGCTTAATCAACCGGGAGCTAGAAGACCTCTGGACTGAAGCCAGGGATACTGTCAGGGAAGAATGCAAAAAAGACACTGTCTGCAGCCAAAAAGAAAGAAAAGCCTCATTGGGTGACAGATTAAACTCTTCAAGCAGTTAAGGACAGATAAGAAGCCATAGTAAAAGGTGAGGGAAATAAGATCAGAACCCTGAGCAACTTGTGTGCGAGAACAAAGAGACTACTACAACAATCAATGGAGAGAAATAGAAGATGACAACAAAAAGATAGAACAAGAGACCTCTTCAATAACAGCCAAGAAATTAAAGGGAAATTTAAACCATGAGCAGAGAAATGCTATAGGAGCATAATTAAGAAGAAGTAGAAAGACAATGGAAACACTACACTGAAGAGCTACATAAAAGAGATGAAAGAATGACTGATTAATTAATTTAAGAAACAACCATTTGAAGATGAACTTGCAGTTTTAGAAAGTAAAGTGGAAACTGCTCTCACCACACTTGGGAGAAGTACATCACCAGGAACAGATGGCATACCAACAGGGCTGTTTCAAACTGGAGAGACAGAGTCCACTCAAGCTCTAAGTAAAATCTGCCAACAAACATGGAAAACAAAACAATGGCCCACAGACTGAAAACACTCAATATACATTCCAGTCACTGAGAAAAGAAGACACCAGGACCATTGCATTCATCTCCTATGCAATTCAAAGTGATGCTCAAATTGATACCCTGGACTGCCAGAAAGACAAATAAATGTATCCAGCAGCAAATCAAGCCAGAATTCTCCGTAGAAGCCAAGATAACTCAAAGGAAACCACTGCACTTTGGGCATATCATGAGAAGACAAGACTCACTAGAAAATACAATAATTCTTCATTAAGGAATGTATAAGACTGTATATGTATAGCAATATATAAAACTGGTGTGTGTTCTGTGCGCTGTTGGCAGTAGGTGTTATATTGACAGCTCATCTTTACTGTGCACTCAACAGCAGGTCTCATTGCATTCAGGAGAACTTATTCTCAGGTAAGGCGTTATAGGAGTGCAGATTTCTGAATCTTGAGCTCTGGGTTTGTGATAATCTGTAATATCTCACCAACTCCTATAAATCATGCTTGTTAAGATCATTTGTAAGTCAATAATTTTCACTTTACATCAAGGCTGCTTAAGTCAATCATAACTGCTTTAAAACATCCCCAGTGAGATATGTATTCTAGATTTTGGTGCCACTAACATAAGTCGTTGAATATAGCATCAAAGCAGCAATGTGTTGACAACATAGCTATTTAAATGCAAGGTGGCTCAGAAAAATACAGGAAATGGCACAATCTCTGAGCCAAATTATTCCCCAGTACACTAGCACATATGGTTCTTATGATCACTCACTGTTCTAAGACCCCCTGTTAGACAACCATATGCGTTGGCTAAATTCCCTAGGAGAGAAGGAACTGTATTGAAGACAAATTGGCTCTCTTTTTCTCCAAATGCCCTTCAGTTTATTCATTTATGTCTCACTTATAATTTTGCTGTTATGTAGATATTTATATCTAATGCCACAAAATATTAAAGTACATCTGAATTTTCCAACCCAAACGTGAAAACGTAAATAGAAACACTTTTCAAAGAGATTTTGATTATGATAAAGGAAATATCTAATATTTGTCATATATTGGCATGTATTCTTCCCCCAAACTGTTTGAGGCATCAGTTGATGTGATTATAATGGAGAATTGTTTTGCACAACAGTTATTTCACCTAGACTATATCTTATATGTTAGCATCAACATATCTAAGAGCTAAATCCAACTGCTAATCCCAGCTAGAGTAGACTCACTGAAACAATGGGATTTACATAAATGTTGATTTATTGTTTAGCAGTAAATTCCATGACTCTGTCCTAATTGGAACTAGCAATTAGATTCAAGCTTAAACTTCCAGGAAACTCTTCTTCTTCTGGGAGAATATTTGCTGCAAAGCTATAAATATAAAAAATAAAATATGTTCCGTTCACCAACATAATATGGGCCAGGTCTGATATCTTAAACAGTGGCAGCGTAGCAAGTGTTAATCAAACACCGAGAACAAACTTACCTACATTTTCATTTACCAAGAAAATGTACTTTTGAAGTAACAGACAAGAGAAAAAGAGAGAGGTGGTTTTGGTTAAAGATGGCATCACATTTGTGTGTGAGAGAATATGAGCATGAGTACAGATACAAATCACACACATTGGCTTGAATCCTATTGGTCAGTGCCTACAAGAATAAATTCATTGAATCATGAAAAAAGAAGCTGGACACTTCTGCTCAAAGCGCTAGAACAGGTGATTCACATTGGCATGGTAGAAGAGACAGCATAAGGTGAGCTTGTGACTGTTGAGTTAAACTTCCCCAGCACTGGAGAGTCTTTTGGGGTAGTTTGTTGAGTTAAGCCTCTTATGTCTGTTAGGGTAAGGATACATGTTTGTGTGAACTGAGAAGAGGCTTGCTTCTGTGCTCCTTAGTGCTCTATTGTTCTATTGTGTGTAGGCTCAGAGGAAGTGAGTCAGAGACTTGGCTGGGGGAGAAGCAGTCACTAGCTCTCTATATAACTGCAGCTCAATGGAACAGGAGCTGAGCTAATAGAGGTAAGGCCAACAGGTGTTGAGGGAGGTGAATTTTGTGAGTGAGGCCTCAAGTTCTGTTTCAGTGCCTACTTAGGAGTATTGAATATGGATGGTCACCTGGAACAGCTGTGGTGTGCTTGTGTTCTTGCCAGACAATGTGAGTACCTACACTTGTAGCAAGTGCAAGTTGGTTGCCCTGTTGGAAGAGAAGGTCCAACAAACTGGAGCCTATGTATTTATTCTTCAGCACATTGGGGAACATAAGGTTTTCTTGGATACTGTTCTGAATAAGAAACCCATAGGGGAGGACTCTGAGGAGAAGGTCAGTTCTGAAACAAAGGAGGGAGACATTTAGAGGTATGGGACACACAGAAGTAGAAAGCCTAGGGATCATTCTGTGGGTTTGAAGCTACAGAATCAATTTGAAGCTCTCCCCCTTATCAGTGAGGATGAGGAACAGGAACAAGAGCACAGTGTCAGTCCTCAGAGAATATGTTGGATTGGCCCCTGCCAGTCCCCAGGGAAGATATATAATGATGGTAGGGGGCTACCTTATGAAGAGAACAGGAGAAGTGGTTTGTGAGCCTTACAGAACGTCTCAAGAGGTGTGCTGCCTCCCTGGAGCAAAAATCCATGATGTAACAGACCAGCTAACAAAATCCCTCAAGTCCACTGACCATTACCCCTTCCTTTTGGTCAATGTGGGAACTAATGACACTGCAAGGCACAGCCTTCAGAAGATGACAAAGGATTACAAAGCTCTGGGCAGGAAGCTGAAGGACCTTGGTGCACAAGTTGTTATTTCATCTCTTCACCACTTGAAGGACATGGCCCAAGAAGGGAGAGAAGAATAGTGGAGGTGAACATCTGTCTCTGCAGATGGTGCTTCCAGGAATGGCTTGGCTTCTTGGACAATGCTCTGTGGTTTCATGAAGATGAACTTCTCGCAAGTCATAGGTATGCACCTCACAGCAGTTGGCAGGAATGTTTTTGCTAAGAGTTTCACAAACCTGATCAGGAAGGCTTTAAATTGAGTTATATGGGGGAGGGAGATAGTTTCTTGAGGGCAGGAATTCATCAAGTGTTGGACATTATAGCCTAAATGCTATAGGGAGAAATGGGCAAATAGTTTCAGAACCCAACATTGGGAGAAAAAAAATTGAATAAGCAGCTAAGGAGAATGACCTATGGTTTTAGATGTCTCTACACTAATGAGGAGCATGGGAAATAAATAAACAAGATGAATTTGAATTCTTAACACAGCAAAGCAAATATGATATAATAGGCATCACTGAAACCTGATGGAATGAGTTTCATGATTAGAATGTACCAATAGAAAGGTATGATATATTTCTGAGAAACAGACCAAACAGGAAAAAAGGAGTAACACTATATGTCAAAGATGTTTATATCTGTGAAGAGATCCATGATTTAAATCCTGGAAGCCAGCTTGATTGCATCTGGATAAAAATTAAGGAACAGAAAAACAGAAGCAATGTCATTGCAGGGATCCACTACA
This sequence comes from Cyclura pinguis, assembly GCA_030412105.1. NCBI lineage: Eukaryota > Metazoa > Chordata > Lepidosauria > Squamata > Iguanidae > Cyclura > Cyclura pinguis. The sequence goes on from CM059599.1 coordinate 131,768,716, forward strand.
TACACCCAAGCCAGACTGAAGACTTGGATGATGCTTTCTTGGAACAGATGACCAAATATTCAGAAAGGAGAAATGTAGTAGCAATGGGGGATTTCAACTATCCTGATATTTGTTGGAAGTTAATCTCCACCAAGAATATAAGGTCCAACAAATTCCTTTCTTGTCTTGCAGATAATTTCATTGTCCAAAAGGTGGAAGAGGCTACAAAGAGATCAGCTGTTTTAGCTTTGATCCTAAGGAACAGTAGTGACCTGGCTAATGGGGTGGAAGTGGCAGGTTCTTGGGTGGGCATGACCATATTCTACTGGAGTTTGTTATACAGTGGAAAGGGGATGTCAAGCATAATCTTTAAGACTTTAAGAAAGCTGGTTTCAGTACACTTAGGGAAATACAGGGTGTGATCCCATGATCAGGACTACAAAAAAAGAAGGGAGTTCATGAAGAATGGAAATTTCTTAAAAGTGAGATATTGAAGACACAGTCTCAAACAATTCCAAAGAATCTGAGATGGATGTCTAAAGAACTTTCAATGAGTTAAGATTTAAAAGGGACATGTACAAGAAATGGAAAAAGAGGAAATTCACCAAAGAGGAATTCAAAGAAATAGCCAACAAGAGTAGGGAGAAAGTCACAAAAGCTAAAGCACAAAATGAGCTCAGGCTTGCTTGAGAGGTTTAAAAAACTAAAAAGAGCTTTTTTTTATTATGTCCATAGCAAATGAAAGAACAAGGAAATGGTTGAGCCACTACAAGGAGAAGATAGTAAAACGCTAACAGGCGACAGAGAAAAGGCAGAATTACTTAACACCTTCTTTGCCTCTGACCATTTCGGCACTAGCCTATGATAGTGCTATTATTCCACTTTCAACATCTTATGGAATCCTAGCCTCAAAGACCCCTCCCTAAACTGCAAACCCCAGAATTCCATAGGATGTTGAAAGTGGAATAATAGCACTATAACAGGCTAATGTGGAAATGGCCTCAGTCTTCTTCTCCCAAAAGGAAAACAATAATCAACCTGGGTAAAATAGAATAGATGACATAGTATGGAAAATGTAGCACAGTAGAGGTAAAGAGGTACCACAGGAATACCTGCCTACTCTAAATGAATGCAAGTCTGCAGGGCCAGATGAACTACATCCAAGGGTATTAAAATAACTGGCAGAAGTAACCTCAGAACCACTGGCAAGAGTCTCTGAATATTCCTGCAGAACAAAAGAAGTCCTGGCAGACTGGAAGAGGGCAATGTTGTTCCCATCTTCAAATGAGAGAAAAGAGGACTCAAAGAATTACCACCCAGTCAGCCTGACATGAATACCAAAAAAGATATGAGAGAGGGAGGGATAGAGGGAGAGAGGGAGGGAGAGAAAGAAATATTAGTCTGGCATGACTTGTTTTTGAGAAACCCATGTTGAATTTAGTGATCATAGTATTCCTTTCTAAGTGCTTACAGCCTATCTATTTAATTATCTGCTCTAGAATCTTTCTCAGAGACTGTTGCCAGTGGTTCTGAGATTACTTCTGCCAGTTGTTTTAGTACCCTTGAGTATAGTTCATCTGGCCCTGGAGACCTGAATTCATTTATGTTGCCTCAGAGTATGGTGGAATCTCTTGTTGGAGGTTTCTAAAAAGACACTGGATGGCCACCTGTCAGAGTGTTTTGATTGTGTATTCCTGTGTGACAGGGGATTGGACTCAATGGTCCTTGTGGTCTCTACCAACTATTTGATTCTATGATTGCACACAGAAAATTAATAACCCTCAGCTTATTGTGTTTCAAATTCAGTGTGCAAGCTCAGTGAATTTGGCTATATACTACATTTTGGGCATAATGTGTAAAGAAGTCTGGGAAGGTTCCATCAACAGTTTGAAAACAGTTTCAAAAGACTAAGGCCGTCTATTATTTTAATGAAATCATTAGTTCTATTCAGATATTTTATAAACTAGTTAAATCATGATGTAAGGAAGGGAACATATGGCATCATCTCCTCCATTGTGGCACACCTCACATTGGAGGAGGTAAGGTTAGTGTGCTCCTCACATATTTTATGTGATGCTTCTCCAAACAATATGAACAAATTAACCCTCTGGCTAACATTTCAATATTACCTCCTAACATGCAGCATCTCTAGGTAACATTTGTTTAAAAATTAAAACCAAGTTTTGCCAATATCTGCACTGAGAAAATTGTAGGAACAATGACAAAAGATGTGCTAACCAATGGTGGCAACACTGGAAAAAAAGATACTGGGATACGGTGGTAGCAAAGAAGAATGTGGATTGTAAGGAGGAGACAGACTCACAATTTGACTCACATACCTCATTTTCCCATGACTGCTCCAAACAGAAATAAAGTTTCTCAGAAGTAATCAGTGGCCATTTTTTAAACTCAGGGGAGGAAATGCTTTACTTATTTTGTCACTGGATAATCAACAACTTTGTCATTAAGACACATTTACTTCTTGGCCCATATTTGGTCAAAATCTTTAGAGACTCTGAATTCCCTTGAAGTATTCTGGATTCTAGAACAATCCAGCTTAGAAAAGAGACTACTAGGGCAGTGAGCTGAATTCAAAGGAAGGTATGTTCAACTTTTCCTCTTCCTTGATCTAGTACCCTTATTCTTTCTCCACTTACACTGAGTTTATTAGCAAACAATTTGACTTGCAGCTTCAGTGAGGGAATCACTTCCTGACATCGGAGTTTGATAACAGTGGGGTCCTAGCCTACAAAGTTTTTCTCTCCACTTTTTCCCCATATTGCCTTAAATCTATCCATGTGTTATTTTCCCTTGAGTGAGGTAGAACTTACCAAACAATTTACGGGTGAATTTTGGCCACTTTGCTGATACAGTACATAGTTTCTTTTGCCTGAATCACAGTGGGCATAGTGAAAGCCATCTTGACTGGCTAGAAGTGAGGCAAAGTACAATGCCCAGAATCCTGCTAGTGACTTAACATCTTCATAAGTGGACTTGTGTAAGCTGAAAATAGAATTGTGCTGTTGTCTAGCGTCCATCTCCACTGGACAGCTGCTGTTACATTACTATATAGCAGAGCCAGGAAAATGCCTGATCTGTGTGCCTGATGCACAATGGGACTGATGCACAATGGGACCAATGTGCATCAGTTCTGATGTCCACTGCATTGGTCCTGATGCTCATTGGGCATCAATACACAGCAAACACTCTGGCTGGTGTCCTTTATGCATCTTTGCAATTCAGTAAAGTGGTTTCTTCTATAATGAAGAATTATATAAAATAAATGAAAGAATGTCAGATTAATTCAAGGAAGAACCATTTGAAGATGAACCTACAGTTTGAGAAGGTGAAATGGAAGCTGCACTCAGAGCACTTGGGAGAAATAAATCATGAGGAAAAGATGGCATAAGAACAGAGCTGCTGTCAACAAATATGGAAAATAAAACAGTGGCTCACAGACTGGAAATGCTCAATATGCATTCCAGTCCCCAAGTAAAGGGACACAAGGGATTGCAGCAACCCACAGGACTGTTGCATTAATCTCCCATCCACGCAAAGTGATGCTCAAAGTTCAACAACAAAGACTTTTATGAAGGATGGAGTGAGAAATGTCAGATGTCCAAGTTAGGTTCAGAAAAGAAAGGGATCATATTGCAAACATTTGTTGGATAATGGAGGAACCAAAGAACTTCAGGAGGAAATAAGATTGTACTTTATAGATTATAGAAAAGCCTTTGATTGTGTAGATTATGAAATACTGTCGATTGCTTTTTTAAACATGCATGTGCTTGGCTACCATCAAGACAGAATATGGAAAAATGGAATGGTTTCCACCTGGAAAGCGTGGTCAGGCAAGGGTGCATTTTACAACCTATCTGTTTAATTTGTATGCTGAACATATTATCTGTAAAGCAGGATTAGACTCAGAGAAAGGAAGTGTGAAAATTGGAGGAAGGAACATCAATTCACAATATACAGATGACACCATATCACTAGCAGAAAACAGCAAAGACTTGGAACTATTACTGAAGAAAGTCAAGGAGGAAAGTACAAAGGTAGGTTTACAGTTGAACATTAAGAAAACAAAATAATGGTCACAGATTATTTACATAACTTTAATGTAGATGATGAAGACACTGAAAAAGTTCAAGATTTTCAATATGTGGGCTCAGTCATTAATCAGAATGGAGATGGCAGCCAGGAAATCAGAAGACTAAGATTTGGAAGGGCAGCTATGAAGGAACTAGACAAGATCCTGAAGTATAAAGCTATATCATTGAATATGAAAATTAGGATTGTCCCTGCCATCGTATTTCCAGTTCCTATATATGGTTGTGAAAGTTGGACAGTAAAGAAGGCTAACAGGAAGAAAAGCAACTCATTCAAAATGTGGTGCTGGGAAAGAGTTCTTATGGACATCCTGGACTGCTAAAAGGACAAATAAATGGGTTCCTAGACCAAATCCAGCCTGAACTGTCCCTAGAAACCAAGATGACTAAACTGAGGCCCTTTCCGCATGAGGCGAGTGAATTGCTCTGTGCAGTTACTTACCGGCTCTTCTTGGGTTCAAAGTAATGCAGACTTTCCCTTGAGCCCTTCCGCAGGGCTCCTCCATTAGTGCAGGGCAAACCAGAGCAGTGCGAGGTCTGTAGATCCGCACTGCTCCAGCCAAAAATGGCGGCTTCTGGCTGAAAATGGCGGCTTCCGGTGTCTTCGTGGGAGTGGACCAACCACTGATGCTGGCCACATCTACAGCCTGCCCCCCGCTGATCGCAGGCTTGCATTGGTGCAAGCCTGCGCATCTGTACAGGTAAGTAGGAATGCAATGGCGTGTTGCAGAAAATGTAAAGACCTGATTTTTCTGGTCTTTACTTAGCGCATTGGAGGACCACTTCGGGGAGGTTTGGATCAGACTAAGGTGCGGAACTAAGTTAAATAGTCCGCACCTAGTCCGATCCAAGGTGTGGACGACCTCCATGACAGGACGCCTTGGCCCATTTTAACTGCCTCGTGCAGAAAGGGCCTGAGACTTTTGTACTTTGGACGTATGAGAAGACATGGCTCACTAGAAAAGAGTGAAAGTAGGAGGCAGTAGGAAAAGAAGAAGATTGGATAGCTCAAACAAAGAAGGCAGAGCCCTGAGTCTGCAAGACCTGAGGAGGGCTGATGATGATAGCATGACTTGGAGGTCTCCCATGTATAGGGTCACCATAAGTTGAAGTTGACTCAGTAGTGGTAAATAACAAACTCTGCACTTCTGCCATGTAGCTAGGTATAAATAAAGTTATATAACACAATAGGTTGACAGGAGATTGATTTACAGCACCAGCACAAAATCCTCCCTGGAACTGCTGCTCTCTGGACAAAAACAGTGTCCCAGAGGCAAGCATACACATAGCAGAGCTTCAAAACAGCAAAAAGCGTGTGCAGCAGAGTACAACTACAGCAACAGCACTGACCCCTCTACCCACTGGTTAGTAAACTCACAGACACAGAGTTTGTCATCCAGACTACCTAGCGGCTTTAATCTTCACTGTTGCAATATATACATCTGTACACAGGATACGCAGATCCAGAGGCAAAGATTCAGCATCAGAGTTTCAAGAGCAGAGTGACGGGATGCAGAGTCAGAGAGAGAGTAAGCATTACACTTCCTCTTTTATACACACCTGCTTCCATGTCATCACTCAGGCCCTTTGGCTGATGCAACCCCTTGTCATGATTTCACTATCACGACTCAGCCCTTTACTCCATGTCCCCTAGGGAATGAGTCATACTTTGCCCAGTCATTCCCCAGGTGCACTGCATGCTCATCAAATGTATTTTAACTGGGGCAAATGTCACCACATTTTTTAATCTACATAGGTCATATAAGATTCTGGGGAATATTCTTTATCATCAAAGGTGAATGAACTGTTCGTAAAGTCATTTAGTACTATTTGTCTGAATTCTGAGTTGTAATCAGAATGTATTGTGGTTGAGAACTGAATGCTGTCATGTACCTTGGCCAAATAGAGGAAGCAAAGGATGAGCTCGGCTGCTTTCTGACTAGATGTTTTCCCCTCTTTGGCCACCAATCACTTCTAAAATGTGGAGACAATTGTAGTAAAAGCTTATGCATGCTTAGTAAGTTCTATTGGGTTAAATGGGATTCTCTCTCAGGAATTGGATAACACTTGCAAATTATTTTTGTTTGATGCAACATATTTTATGTGGAAATATTACGGTATTAATGACTATAGTTTAAATGAATACTACCCACATTATAAATGTGTGTTTCTATTTTCTCACTCACAGTTGGAGAAAGTAGGCCAAACAACTGTATTTTCATTTACCAAAATAACTACAACTCGAATGAAGCAGAAGAAGATTTAAATACAAAGTGCAACTAACAATTGACTTGAATATAGGCCAAGTAATCTTAATTGTTATTTACAGTATTGCACTGTTTTAAGTATAGGTTTAGAATCACTACTCTCTTATGTTATTGTTTAGATCTGGAAATTAGAACTGTGCTGTTTAATATTAATTTGACACCTTTTTCAAACGCACTCTGCAAAATTCAGATTTGAGTAAGTAGACACAGCTTTAGCAGCAATTGTATTTATGGATGCCATCCTAGCATGCTTTTTTTTAATGTTGTTTCTCCACTAAAGCTGCTAAAGCTGTGTCTATTGTTAATATCATACCGTGCAAGTGCTGTGGATCAGCCGCATTTATCCCTTTGCATTCCTGGTTCCTCAGTGGATGGTAAAATGTCCTGCTTTCCCCTTCAGCCAGTGCGTTGTTTGCTGCTGCTGCTGCTGCTGCTGCTATTTGCCATCAATCACTAAAAACTGCCATTTGCAGCTACCTCCCTCCTCTTCCTCAGTAGTAATCACAGCTCCACACAGTTCTCAATCACAGAAAGAAGAGAGGAAGATGAGGAATTTGGTAGCAGCAGCTCTAATGCTCATTCCCAGCATAGTTCCCACTTCCTTACCTCTTCTTATTTCGCAGCAGCTTCTCCTTCCCTGCAGGTGCAAAGGAACAGCCACCCACACATTGCCCAACACGAGTAAAAGGAGGAAGGTCTAGGGACAAAAAGGTCTAGCAAGCAAAGCAACAGTGATAGAAAAGAGGTATGAATGGGCAATTCCCTGCACCTGCAGAGTGGTAGAGCAAGCATTCTCTTTCTTGGACCCAGACTCATTCTAAAAAATCCTAAATTTAGTTTAGCAAAGATATTTAATCTCCATTTCTGTTCTCCCACCGTTGTCACTCAGACCAAAATGAGTGCTTTAAAGATTCTGGCCTAGTTTATTCCAGGATTAGATGAACCATTCAATTTATAAATCTGTGGGTAAACCTAAAAGAACAGAGTTCAAAAATCTGCTCAGTTGTATAAACCAATACTGTCTAAACCCTTGTTAGGTTTAGACAAATGCTGCCCTTACTTTCAAACTTGACCCTACGTCTATAAGCATTAATAAAGGTACTACTAGTGAGCAAACTTGCAGGGCTGTGAAAATGAAAAAGGAGTGAATGTTGGCAATTTTTTCCCCAGCTGAAAATACCATGGGAATAACTGAGAACACAGGCTTTAAAACATGACATAAATCACATATCCATTTCTCTTCTGTGGGATTTGTACAATTGGATTATGATGCACCTACCTCTGAAGTATATGGCAGCTCATTCATCCATTTGGATCGGTTGGGTGAAACTCTTAATATATTTTGCCTAACAGTAGGATGACACATCACAAAACATTAATGCCAAAGTGGTTGAAATGAATCATTTTTGTAAGTAATATTTTTGTCTGGTTGGCACTGGGGATTACAGGATTGAATTAGCAATTCTGTCATTCAGTAAAGCTTTAAAGAATGCTTGATTACCTTCTGCTGGAACTTGAACTTCTGTTTTGGTATTTATTTATTGATATTTGCTGGTCCTTTATTTGCTAAACTTATTTAAAGCAGAATATAAAAGTACTCCCCCATAATCGCAAATCAGAATGAGTACAGTAAGAAACTAATTAAAGAGCACCTCAAGCCATAGTCTAAAACTAAACAATGGCAGCAAAATCCTAGGCCCTTTTTGCACGGCATTCGCTATGCAAAACGGCCTCTGGAGCATCGTACAATTGCGAGGAGCCGTTCACATGACATCCTCGCAATTGTGCGATGCTGCCGGGGCTGGCAGGCGCTGATTGTGCACTATTTCATTTTCAGCTTCTAGCTGAAAATGGTGCGTGATCGTGCATCGCTCCAGGGCCCCGTGTGCAGATACCGTGCATGCGGAGCCTCCGGAGCTGCAGTGCTCGTGCTTCCTGCCCCAGCATAGCCTGGGAAAATCCCAGGCTGCACTGTGGAAGGAAGAGGAGGAGCCCTCACACTGCATGCTTGCTAGCAGGCAGTGGCTGCAGAGCTGAAGCAGCAGGGATGCGAGAGCCTCTCACAAGAGGTTGCTTGGCCGATCCCCGCACCCCAGCGCCGCAAAAAAGTAAGGTGCAAAAAGGGCCCTAGATACAATATTTGTGTAGGAGTTCAGTGTAGTGCAGAGAAGGCCTTCCATGAGGTGTCTTCACCTGGCATCCTTTCACATCACACAATTATAATGCTATGATTCCACTTTAACTGCCATGGCTATATCCTACAGCATCTTGGGGTTTGTAGTTTGAGAGGGCACTAGAAGTCTTTTAATGAGAATTCTAAAGGCTCCTACCTAAATGAAAAACCTCAGGATTCCAGAGGATGTTGCCATGGCATTTAAAGTGGAATCATCATGCTATAATTATGTAGCATGGAAGGGGCACTGCTGATGAAAAAGTACCTCTTTGGAACCAGAGTAACTTTTGTAGAGTGTTTGCCTTACCATGAACAGATTTTATCTGACTACAAAGAAATGGTTGTTCTAAAGGTTTCAAGGGACAAGGAGGGTACATGCACTTGGAATAGAAAGAGACTGGGAACCAGTTCAGTTGAGGCTACATTTGTTGAAATAAGCCCTGAAATCGAAATACTACCAATCAGCTTTTCACTCATCTGATGTATTATGGTTTGAGGGATCTTGTTCATAAAATCACTTCCTGCCTTCTATGAGGGTCTCACTTTGAAGATGTTTTAGGTGCTGTGGTTGTCACCCATTACATTGTCATGTGCCTTCAAGTAATTTTTGACTTCTGGCAGCTTTAACATGATCCTATCACAGGATTTTCTTGGCAAGATTTGTTCAGAAGGAGTTTGAACTTGCCTTCCTCTGAGGCTGAGAATGTGACTTGCCCAAGGTCAGCCAGAGGGTTTCCATAGCCATGCGGGGATTCAAATCCTGGTCTCTAGAGTTGTAGTCCAACACTCACACCACCACACCACACTGACTCTCATGCCCAGTAGGTACCACTTGTTAAATTAAGCTTGGGTTGTATGATGTAAGAAGCCAGGGAATTTTAGGGGTCCTAGCTCATTGGTTAAACACCCTGTGCTATAAGATGTGTGTTATGAGAACTGGTACTTCTTGTTTATCACTGCATAAAAACAACCACAGGTGCTCCTTCTGCTCTAGTTTGTTTCTTTCCCAACAACCCAAAGACAGAATCTACAAACTAAAACAAATCGTGGATTCTGTCTCCATTTTGTTGTGTGATAAACAAATCAAAGTTGAAGCTGCACCTGGGCTCACAATACATAATAAACTGCAAAGCGAAGAACCATGTTTGTGTACTTACTCCTGCTGCCGGTGTGAGTAATCCAATGACATGCATAAGCACACTGCTCATTCGCAGGAAGCCAGGGTTCTGTGGACCCTTGGCTAATCATATCACACAGCCATGAGTAGATCTACTCTGCTCCGTTATGGCAGAATCATACCACTTCAAGGGCCATGGCTGCATCCTATAGAATTCTGCGATTCTGCAGTTGAGATACTTAGAATTTACTCTGGAGAACTCTTGAATACTTTCCTAAATTATAGCATTAAAATTCTGTGGAAAAGAATTCTAAGTATTTATTAAATTTCTATCCTGCCTTTCTCCCAACATGCCACCTAAGGGTAGATTAAAACAAAGTACCATTTACAAATGATGATTGGAATGTTTTTAAAACAATTAAATATATTATCAGATGAAACACCACAAATTTAAAACAATGTAAAAGTATAAATAGCTCACAAAAGTAGTGCATAAAACTGAAGAGTCTATAGAATGGAGCCATAGCAATTAAAGTGGCATCAAAGTGCTATGCCTTGTGTAGTACAGATATACCCCATGTCTCACAGTCTGTTTCTAGGCTCAGTTTAGGGAGATAATATTTACTACAGATAGGCTAAAATGCACCAGTGTTAGGAATTTCTTTCCCTCCTTGTGAAAAAGATGGTGTTTTTGCCCACCTGGTCAGAAGGATGAGACAGACACCAGTATGTATGGGTTAATTAAAGGGCCACTTTATGAATTATTTAAATAGCATCTCCAGCTTTGAAGCACACAAGTTGATTAAAGTTAATTAAACCTATTGTTTAAAGCCTCACTCAGAACCAATCGTCCTATAACTACCGTGATGAGTCAGTATGGGATAAGTGAAACACCCTTTCTTTATGAACAACAAAAGAGAGCCAAAATTATTACCCACTCCCCAAAAGTGACCAGCCTGTACCAATAACCTGTACTAACCTGAAATAATACCCTAGGAGGGATGATCAGCCAAGCATAAGTGAAAGTGTAGAAGAGAGGGGTCAGGTCAGGTCCATGTGTTCTCTCCTTTCTCTTGGTAGGACAAACAGTGCCTTCCTCCCAGGAAGCCACCTGCGCAAGCAGTGCAGAGGTAAGGGACAAATTCTTATTTGGGGGGTGGGTGGGAGAATTCTATTGTAGTTCCTTTAAGGTTTGCAACTTTCCTTAATGAAGTTAGGAACTAGTTAAGGGGTGGGAGTATTCTTGCTGTAACTCAACCCTCCTGGAATGGTCATGGGTGGGCATGCTGTCACATTGTCTTGCTCTAAGTATTCCACAAACCAAGAGATAGCCGCAGGAAGTTGCTTAGCAGATCTCCTTAAAGCTTTCTTTTTGTTTTCTCTTTTCCAGTTATAAAGGACTCTTGGATGCTCTGGGCTGCTTCCACAAGCCATCTTGTGCTTCCTGGAACACTCAGAGCAGGAATTTATGGTCACTTCAAGAGCTCAAAATGCCAAAGAGAGGCACAATGACTTTATTTTATAAAGTTCAAAGGAATATCCACAGGTCTGGCTGACCTCATAATTTTAATGTTGTAGCCTAAAATGTATATTGTAAAATTATCTGTCTCTCCTCTTGGAGAGTGATTGTTTTTCCCCTAACTCCAGCAATGATTAAAACTGAAAACAGCTGTATTACTGGTACTTTTCAGTGGCTGTTTCTAGACTTTGAAACTCCCTTCCTTGGTTGGTCAGACAGACTCCCTTCTTGCTGTCCTCCTGTTGGTAGGTGAAAACATTTTTATTCTGACACCTTTTTGGAAACTGACCACAATGGCTTTTAATTAGATGCCATTCTGTTGTTTTTTATTCTTTGTTTTTAAAACATTTAATATGTAATATGTTTTAAATAGTTTAACTCTATAAAAAAGCCATTACCCTATTTCTGAGGTATGCTTTTTTTTACTTGTGTGGCAGAGGCTGTTGTTGTTGTTTTCTATTTTTGTTGTTCTTGTTGTCAGCTGCCTTGAGTCCCAGTTATGCAGAAAGCGTGGAGTATAAATTAATGTGTTTTTATTTATATATTATTTATTGATTTGATTTACATGCCACCTTTCTCTCAATATGGGACACAAAGTATGAGGATGAGGAGCAATGTCAGTCTTCAACATGTTGTTCAGTCACCCCCCGCCCCCCCAGGGAGGCAGAGAGCACTGATGTCAATGGGCAGTTAATCCACTGAGAGTATCAGGCTAAACTTTAAATGAACTATCCAAGGTGCTGAACCTATTCCGGGGACAAGGTTCAGAAACTTGAGTAACTCCTCCAGCCCTACTGTCTATAGAATGGCAGGTAGCTACCAGAGAAGTAAGTTGTCTTGGTACTGCCACTTCAACAATGCAAACTTCTGTCTCCTGAAAGCTTTGCTCACCACCTTTAGCACCATCCGAAGACCCTTTAATTTTTCCAGACCTTTTAATCTTTTTTCTCTCTCCTGATAATTTTACTTTGCTTTCCTGGAGATGTGGCTGGTTTTGTAAGGGCATTCAATGCTGCTAACAACTGTCTTGGCAAATTTCAGTCTTACTGGTTGAAGTGGGAGGAAGCAACTTTTGTCTGTTCCTCCTACCTTTTCAATATTCTCAAGCACCTTCTGACCAAGTGCTGTGGAGTGTTGGGAGATTCAGAAGAGTGTGAAAGTTGCAGACAAGGCAGCAGGGGTAGGGAGAAGACAGTAAATATTGTCTCTCTTGCCCTTCCCACTGGATTGTTCCACTGGTTGAAAAACCTTTTGTTTATGACAGCTGTAGTTTGGCCCAAACTAATAAAAGCTGTGTAAGCACAGAAAAGCAGTTGTAAAACAAGTGGTCAGCATAACAATAATCATCAGTAAGGACTATGGCCTGATTAAACCTCTGGAGCAGTAAGGGACAGGACGGAAGAAGTCTGTCTAAACACAAAGATGTTGCTTGATATTGCTCTCAAATAATTTTTAAATACCCCTAAACATACAATAAAGTATTATAAATATTTTTAATTATAAAGAATAAGAATGAGAAACAATGTTTTCAAGTTTACACATTAACTATGTCATAAAGTTACATAGCAAAATTGTACATTAAATAAATAAATCCCCATCTCTATTTATAGATAATGAATAGATCTATCAGGGCAATTATACATATATAAAATTTTATAGTAATTGTGGTTCTAGAGGAACAGATAGATACCTTAGGGCAGTTAAAACTTCTAGAAGTTTGATCAGCAAAAAGGACAGAAAGTCTCAGTTTGTGCAGGGGAAAGGGGAGAGGCATTTATGAAAGTTGAAGCTTTAATTGCCTTATTTGTTTCTCAGTGGCAATAACATTAGTACTTCAGTTATCTCTTGCTGTCTACTCCATCACTGCGACACTCAGGCAGACAAGGGGAAGGCTAACAAAAGTACAGATGCAATTCAAGTAGTTCACTGGAAGAGAGTTTTAATATCGTTAAAGTCTAAAATCATTACTTGGGTTTAAAGAGATAACAGTCTACATAAAGGAGGGGGAAGGAGAGGGGAAGTAAAAGGAATGTAGCAGCACCTTTAAGACTGACTTTTATCTTAGCATCAGATTTTGTGGATACAAAGCCACTTCTTTAGATCCAGTATAGAATGTTATCAAGGCATCAGAATATGAAGGATATTTACACAGTTATAGGAGAGGGATGGAAGGTAATAGAATCCAGAAAGATGCAAATCACAACTCTTGCCCTAAATTTTGAAAGGGCTGCATAAGGTGATACACTAATTCAGATCTTTATAGTGGTTAGTTAGTGTTAGTAAATGCCATAAAGCTGCTCACCAAAATTCAGTTCCCTTGGGTTCAAAACTCTCACTGGAAAGAGGCCTTTTGTTACATTTGCAGTAGCAAGGACTCTTATATCAATGTATGCAGTGCGCCATGAAGCCATTGTCTGTGTTCATACCTCTGCTAATGGATTGGAAATTGTGAATATAATTGAATTCAGCTATTTCTCTTTCTAATCTTCTTTTGCAATTTCCTCGTTCAAGGATTGCAAGCTGTAAATACCTTACTGTATGTCCAAGGAGGCTGAAATGTTCTACAACTGATTTTTGGTTGTTTCACGTATCGGCACTAAATGGCCACTGTAAAGATCTGAAAGACCTGTATCACCTTATGCAGTCCTTTCAAAATTTAGGGCAAAGGTCATGATTTGCATCTTTCTGTGCCCTATTACATTCCATCCCATTCCACTCCCACTCCCACTCCCATTGCCATTCCTGTGTAAATATGCCTTATACCCTAAGTCCTGGATATCATTCTGTATGCTCGTGCTGAAATAAAAGCTAGTTAGTCTTAAAAGTGCTGCTATCATCCTTCTTTTTCCTCTCCCCCACTTCCTCTTTTTTTGTGCTTCAAGAGACTAACATAGCTACTTCTCTGAAAACAGTCTCCGTATATCTGCTAGCTCAAAAGGTATGCTCAAGAACACAGAAAATACCAGTATAACAGAAAAGAAATACCACATGAGATTGTAGGATCATTTTGAAAGGTAGACTTTAAAACTCAAGCAGTTATCATACAGATGATTTGTCCCTGTCCACCTGTGACTTCCTTTGCTATTTGATCCTATGCACATCTACAATTTGACATCTGCTGCTGTACAACCCTCCTATGCTTCCAGACTCAAGTTTCTAAGATGTTCTGAATCTCAAGATTTTTTCTCTGAAGTAGGTTTTTTTTTTTAGTTTTTCCTGATTCCTTTTGTCAAAAGGAAGAGGCTCAGAGGTGAGCAACCCCACTGTACCAGCTCCATAACCCACAACTAATGAAGAGTAGTGTCTGCCCTGGATCATTCTCCACAACTGTCAGGTCAACCATCACTTCCAAAAGCAGAAGTCTCTAAATGGTCTCTTGGCATTAAAGACAAAACTGTTTATTCACAGGTACTCTTGATCTAAAAGAAATCGTGCTGCCTTTAATCATGTAAGAAAAATCCTACATCTACCTAGAGTGAAAACCAAAGAATCTGCCACAGTACCAACCTTAGATACCTGTGGGCATGCTTTTTAGAAGCTTCTGGGGCCTACTCAAAGGGACACATGATGACAGAGGGTGATGCCCTTCCCACTTGTATAACTGTGGCAAGGTCTGCCCCTTGCAGGAATGTTGCACTGTCAGAGGAACCACATGTACCCTTTGGTTTCATATTTTGAATAGTCAAGGAAGATGGTTATCTCATGCTTCTGGGGGTTTTAGGCTCACACATAAAGGAATAAAGGAATGTCAGAGGGGGAAGCACTTGAAGCTTGAATTATGGCTTCCTCAAGCTGCTACCTTCCTGATGTACTGGATTACAATTCCCATCATACCCAGCCAGCATAACTGTTTGAACTGTAATCCAATACATCTGAAGGACACTGGTTTGGAGAAGTTTGCCTAAGGTTGTCCCTTCTCACATCTGTTTCCCACAGGAAATTAATTCCAGCATTCTTCTGATCATTTCCATTAACGTATTGTGTGATCTCTCTTTTCAGCCTCTTCATATATTTCTCTGTGTCCCTGATTTACCTTTGAATATTCTTTCTGAACCAGACATTTGAACCAAACCTTTTCCTCAGCCCCCGTTGCCATAACATTTTTTTTTTATCCAACAATCTTGCTTTATGCTTGTTTACTCAGAAGTAAGTCCTACAGTGTTTGATGGGGTATTGTTGTTCTGTGCCTTGAAGTTATTTCTGAATTATGGGGCCCTGAAGGTGAACCTATCATGGGGTTTTGTTAGCAGGATTTGTTCAGAGGAGGTTTGCCATTGCCTTCCTCTAAGGCCAAGAGAGGATGACTTGCCCAAGGGTGTCCATGGCTGAGCAGGGATTTGAACCTTGGTCTCCATAGCCCAGCACTCAAACTACTACACCACACTGGGTCCTTGATGAGGTATACTCCCAAGAAATTGTGTAGCAGATTTAGCCCATATACAGCAATAGTTTCTATAGAGAACAGGAACAGCCCTGTGGTGGATTATAGGGGGAGTAACATCCTGAGTGGTGGAAAAAAATCACCCAGGTTGCCAGACAACTAGAATAGCCAATCCAGAGGAAAACCCAGCCCCTTTTACTTTGAAGGAGGGGGTTGAAGGACTGAATGAGAATGTATTTATAGCAGGCACACTGGTTTTGAGAGAGAGGCCTCTTCCACAGGACATCATTGTCCCACATTGGGGACAGGAGAAGGATGAGACCCAGGTGATGCTTATGCACAACATTGTCTGTGTCCCATCATTCTCCCATCCCCAGGTGGTGCAATCATGCTGCAAATCATTGACGGATTTTACCCATCAATGACCGACAATCGCACAGCCTTCCAGCAACCCTCCCATACTTATCTGAGCTATGGAGGGTCAGGAAGCACGATGGCCATGCTTCCTGCCCCAAAGCAGCCTGGAACAGTGTCCGGCTGCACTGTGGAAGAAAGAGGTGTGGCCATCATGCCTCCTCCATTCCTGTAGGCAGCCAGTGCAGAGGGAAGTGCTCCTGTCACACTCCTCTCCCAGGAGAGGCTCTACCAGCATCCCCGGGGGACACCGCCGGGATCTGGTAACCTGCAGAAAGGCCCAAAGAGTTCTCCAGAAGAGTCAGATTTTCAGGGATCAAGGTGAAGGCTGAATCCTTCGGCCAGAGGAGTTCTCATTCAATCAAGGGGCAGGGTTTGAATGAGAAAGATGTTTTCTCACGGTAAGCCTAGAAAAGGGGCAGAAGAGAAATCAACCCGGTGTTAAACCTGGCCGGAGAGAGTGGCCTGGATTTGGGAACATAGCTTTTGACAAAGAGAGAGAGAGAGTGTGTGTGTGTGTGTGTGTATGTGTGTGAGAGAGAGAGAGAGAGAGAGAGAGAGAGAGAGAGAGAGAGCAAGCACGAATGAACACTGTGTCTTTATGCTGGTATAGAGTTAAGAAACTACTTAAACACACCCTGAAGATCTGTTTGAATTTTGACATACATGTAAAACCAATAAGTTATTCTGTTCACTGCTTTAATAAAGATTATACTATATTTTCTTATAAAGTTGGTCTTAACTGATTGGTTCTCAGTGGTTACAACCATCCAAGTCCATGCTACCATAAATAATTGAAGGAGTTTTAATCAAAAACTGAAAGGCTTTACCCTGGTTACATAAAGGTGGTGGGGTTTTGGGAAAGCCAGAACTGCGTATAAACAAAAAGCAAGGCCTTGAATGTGGTTGGCCCCACAAGCCCCCTATAACACTGATCTTGATTTAGCAAGAGTAACCTGAATTGGAGGAGTGCAGAGAATGGATGCAGGAGACAGGACATCTTCCCTGCCCTCTCAGCTCACTTAGAGCCACCTGTCCTAGTTCCGGATAAGTCAACGGCGCAGTGAATTTGATCAGATGAAATGGGAAGCAGCTCCTCTTCTATTCCTTTTTGCTCCACGAAACAATTTTTAAACAAGTAAAGGAAATGTGAGTGTGCTGGCTGGTGATAAAGGGGTTTGTATTCTAGCACACCTGGAAGTCTCTGGTTTGGAATACAATGAATTAGATTGTTGGTAACAGATACTGTTTGCTGCTGTACATAGTGAATCGTCTACCATAAGGCAGACAAAACCAATGATGTTGTGTTATGTTTTAAGTTTCAAACTACAGTTCAGACAGACCACTCATTCACTCAGGCAAGGCGCACTGGGTGTTTGCTGAAACAGAGAAGGACAGTGATATTGTGAATTGAGGTTTGGTCAGAATACCATGCTAAAACAAACTGGAAGCTGAGGCAAACAATTTATTTAACGATTAATGAATGCAGCAGGTGTTTACAGCAAAGAAAAGTATACACCAGTGGTTCTTAGTCTTTTCCTTATCAGCCCCCCCCCCCCCGTAAATATAATTTGTTGCCAGGGACCCCCAAGACTTAACTCATGATTTAAATATTTAAATTTAGATTTACATGTTCCAATATTTATTTGTTAAAGGCTTCTGGAGACTTGGATTCAAATCCCCGCTCAGACACTGAGTGACCTTGGGTAAGTTACATTCTTTCAGGGCCAGAGGAAGGCAAAAGAAAATCCCCTCTGAACACATCTAGCAGAAACAAAACAAAATAGAACAGAACTATGATAGCGTCACCTTAGGATTGCCATAAGTCAGAAGTGACTTAAAGGCACACAGCTACAAAGTGCTGCTGCCAGGGGGAGGTTCTTTCTAGCCATCATGTGTCTCCCTTTTGAAAAATGACTTATAGTGAGCCTAAGGTGAACCTGTCATGGAGGTTTTCTTGGCAAGATTGCCATCGCCTTTGCCTTTCTCTGAGGCTGACAGAATGTGACTTGTCAGAGGTCACCCAGTGAGTTTCTGTGATAATGGGGCTTCCCATTATCTAGACTTGGCTGAAGGGGGATGCTTCCCTCTTCAGGTAAACCAAGGGTTAATGAGGTGTTGCGATTAGGTTACATTTTTCCTGTGAGTCAGCCTCACAGGTCACAGGGGGAGAATGGCCCAATCAAGGGGAGAAAGGTGAGCAGCTTCGAGATGCTTTGAGATGCTTCGAAGGAGAAGTTATAAAAATCCTGGAGAGGCCATGTGGCAGAGAGACAACAAAGGAACCTCCTGGAGATGGGATCTGTGCCAGTTAGGCCTTGCCTCCTGGTCTCATTCCTCTCCTAGACCATCTAAGCCTGTGAACCCAAATGTGAGTAACTAGAATAAGGCAGTTAGTCGCGTTAGGGCTTTTTATTATTTTTATAGTTGGCTGATCTTAAGAATGTATCTGTTGTTATAACTACTTGTAACTTAAGCGTACCTGGGAGGGGGGAGCCTCTCATGTGTATTATTGTCTTGTTTATGTGCATGCCTTAAAATAAATGCTTTTCTGTAAAACCTCTCTTTCCTCTCCATTCCCATGCCATCCTTCGGCACACGCTTAGATAGCACTTCTCTCTCTCAGAAGGGGAAGGTGAGGGAAGGAGAAGGTCCTTAAGCATAGAGATTGGCAATCCACTGAGCAGGGTCCCACTGTACTGTTCAGTTAATTCAGAATTCAGTGGGTGGTGGCAGCATGAGAATTAGTGAACGCTGGGGAATTTCCTGCTTCTTTTCAAGGGTAGAAGTCAGTCTTGGGGGGCTGGAAATAAACTCAGTATGACAGTTTCCATGGCCAAATGGGAATTCAAACCCTAGTCTCCAGAGTCATTGTTTGGGTGTGTGCACCCAGTGTCACAATGTCTCTTTCATTAGGGACACAGCAGTGTGTGTTTATGGGTGAACGGGTGCTGAAACTGCTCCCTTGTTTGCAAATGAGGGAGCGGTCTGGGTGTACATGCACACCTGTCCCCATGTCACTCAGAACCAATGTACGTGCTGCTATATCCCTGACAAAACTATGACTCTAGAGACTATGGTTTGAATCCCTACTCTGCCATGGAAATCCACTAGAGAAGGAGGAAGCACTCACACACACCCCACCCACTGCTGCACCCCTGTTGCTGCCTCTGGTGTCCAGTAGCAGGGCTCCACAGAACCCCTGTGAGGCCTCTGGGGACCTCCAGGGGTCCCTGGACCCCAGACTAAGAACCACTGGTACACACAGTCCCTTCAGTCAATATAAGTCCATCTTCCTTGTGTAGAGTATCTGTTGGATTCACGATACATACAGGACATTTCCTAAAAGAACTCACTCCCTAGGTAAGCATTGGATCCTCTTCCTATGGTGAACACCAAAGAATATGATTGTGTTCCAACTTCAGATACCTGTGGCCATGCTTTTTAGAAGCTACTGGGAGCTGCTCAAAGGGGCACATAATGGGAGGGGCAATCCCCACTTGTGTAACTGTGGTAGGGTCTGCCTCTGCCCCATGTAGGGCTGTTGCCATCGCCTCTACTCTAACAGTGACTGTGAAACATCACTGTGAAACAACAGACTGTGACTTACAACAGTAGTCCAGTCATCCTCTCTCTTAACTCTGGTACTTTATTCTTAACTGACCTCCAACTCTTCACTTGATCTTGATCCTTCTGGTGTATAGATCCTCTCTCTCTCTCTCTCTCTTTTTTTAATTTTACAGGTACACAAGAGTACAATAAAAAAAATAAGACAAATGATTTACAACAGTAATTTACATCCATAATTCAAGTATAATGCCTACCATTGTTTATTATGGATCTCATCATACGTCTGAAGATTCTACAGAAAGTTTGGGATAACCTTGTAAATCATCTATTGCATTCATATATTCATTGAATGGAAACCACGTTTCATCAAAAGTTTCATTCCTTTTTAATCCCCCTATATGTTTGCATATTGTCTGAGAGTTTCTCTAAGAGCTATAAGTCCCATATTCTTCCCCACCAAGCTTCCAGAGAAACATCTCCAGTCTTCCAGCATCTAGCTATCTCCATTCGGGCAGCCGTAATGAAAATTACAATCAAATTCTTGTGTTCAAGGTTATCTTTAGAAAAAATGTTCAACAATAAAAGTCCGGAACAGTATTTAATATCTTGTCTTGTGATTATCATTATTTGTCTTGTAACCCCTTGCCAAAACAAATCTATTTTAAGGCATTCTAACCACATATGGTTATATTACCAAAACATCCTCTTCAGCATTTTGGTGAAATATTATTTCCTATCTTTGACTGACTAAGAGGAGTAAGGTACCATTTGTGGATTGTTTAAAAGGCATGTTCCCTTACTAGTGCAGATCTGGATTTAAATGGTAATGATAACCAGACATTATTCCAATCTTTCTCTAGAATTGTGATTTTCAAGGCTGTTTTTAGACTAAGTGTGTTTCCATCTATAAACATATTTAAACAATTATATATGGATGAGGCCAAGCCTTTATTCTGTTGTTCAGAATTCTCACTTGCCCTCTCTATTACAGTTGGAGGTCTTGGGGCATCATCCTTAACTAGTATTTTAGTTGCAAAAGAAAAGACCTGGTACAGATGAAGCCAGTTAATTGATAATGGTTCAAGCTCTGCAGAGAATTCATCTGTTGCCTTAGGATTCTCCTTTTTTAAATAGGTCTTGAATTGTATATAAACCTTTCTCTTTCCATTTATGAAGCTGATGGAATTTGTCTGAATGTTGAAATAATGGATGGAAGAGAATATTGGAGAAGGGCATATTGGAGAAGGATTCGGTGATAAAACATGTTTCCATTTGTTCCATATAGTAATTGATGTTTGTAACCAAGGGTTATTAATTTCCTTAATTGCCAGCTTAGTTGTTTTATTAAATAAGAGATTAAGTTCTGCTGGAAAATCTCCCTGTATCTCCATTCCTACCCAATTAGTATTAGTGCTCTGTGTGATCAAGCAGGGTATATAAGATAGTTGAAAAGCCACAAAGTACAGCTCTAAGTCTGGTGTAGCCAGTCTGCCCTTTTGATCTGGAAGATATCTAGTAGATTTTCTAGATCTAGGTTTCTTGTTATCAAAGATAAATTGATTTATTAAATCCTGCCAGCTCTTAAATCGCGTAGGAGATGGATACAGAGGAATAGTTTGAAACAAATAGAAAAGATATGGTGTAAGAAATGTTTTTATAACAACCATTCTACCCAACAAAGATAACTTTAGAGATTTCCATGTCCTAATTTTCAACTTCATCCATCTAGTAATGATATTGTAGTTTCTGGGAATAACCTGCTTAATATCTTTGGTGGTTATAATACCTAGGTATGTGAAACCTGAAGGTTGTAATTGGAGATTAGTCATTTTTTGCCAGATCTTCTGCTGTTCATACGGAGTGTTAAGACACATCAATTTAGACTTTGAGTAATTAATTTTGAACCCTGCATATTTGTTGAAAGTATCCATAATCTTCTTAAGATTTGGGAAGGATTGTTCAGGATTTACCAAAAACATCAAAACATCATCAGCATATAGAGTCACCTTTTGTTGTCTCTTTCCAATATTGGGACCTATAATGTTGGGGTCATCTCTGATCTCATTGGCTAAAGGTTCAATTGCTAGAGCAAAAAGTTATGGTGATAAAGGATATCCTTGTTTGGTTCCTCGTTGTAAATTTATGGGGTTTGAGTCTATTTTATTTACAGTTATAATGGCTTCTGAGTTTTTATAGACTATTTCTAAAACTTTCACAGATTTCTCATCAAAGTTCATTGCTCTTAGAATCTCAAACAAATATGTCCAGTCCACCCAGTCGAAAGCCTTCAATGCATCCAAAGATAAAAGGGCTGTCAGGATTTTTGACACTGAAGAGTGATACATAACATTAAGCACCCTACGGATGGCATCTGACAAGTTTGCGGGTAGGTATAAATCCAGTCTGATCTGGTTCAGTATAGTCTGTGTGGAGGATTGGTGGATGATGGAATCTATGCAAAACCACAATAGATCTACCCTCCTACCACAGAGCTCTGGTGAAACTGTGAACCAGAGTCATGTGTAAAACCAAAATCACATACAGCAGAGCTTCAGAAGCATGCATAGCAGTTTGACTAGCAGCAATGCTCTGACCACAAAAACTCACCCACGCAGTGTTATCTTCCAACTTGGAGGCACTTAATCTTCTGTTACAATACATACATATTTACAGGATTCGCAGATCCTCCAAACAGAGATTCAGCATTCCATCTGCACCCGGCAAGTGTAGATATGCTTTCTGGCATAGCCTCTGACCAAAACGATCAGGCAATCAAGAGGAATGTTGACTAGAACTCAGCTCCTTATATACGCTAAAGCACAGAACGAACTTAGGCTGGCCAGAGACATTAAAAACAATAAAAAGGGCTTTTTTAAATATGTCCGCAGCAAAAGGAAAAAGGAGACGATAGGGTCACTGCGCAGAGAAGATGGTGAGTTACTAACGGGGGAAGAGAAAAGGCAGAACTACTTAACACCTTCTTTGCCTCAGTTTTTTCCCAGAAGGATACAAGCACTCAGCCAGGCGGTTGGAGAGCAGGTGAGGAAGCAGGGGAAATGCGGCACATAATAGGTAGAGAGGTGGTACAGGAATACCTGGCCACACTGGATGAATTCAAGTCTCCAGGGCCAGGTGAATTGCATCCTAGGATATTAAAAGAACTGGTTGCGATAATCTTTGAGAAATCTTGGAGGACAGGAGAAGTTCCAGCAGACTTGAGGAGGAAAAATGTTGTCCCCATCTTCAAGAAGGGAAAAAAAGAGGACCCAAATAATTATCGCCCAATCAGCCTGACATCAGTACCCGGAAAGATCCTGGAGCAGATCGTTAAGCAGTCAGTTTCTAATCACTTAGAAAGCAATGCGGTAATCATGAGAAACCAACATGGATTTCTCAAAAATAAGTCATGCCAGACGAATCTTATCCCTTTTTAGGATAGAGTTTCTAGCTTGATAGATGAAGGGAATGCTGTGGATGTAGCATATCTCGATTTCAGTAAGGCCTTTGACAAAGTTCCCCATGACATTCTTGCAAAGAAGCTAGTAAAATGTGGGCTGGACAGGGCTACTGTCAGGTGGATCTGTAACTGGTTGACTGACCATTCCCAAAGGGTGCTCACCAATGGCTGCTTTTCATCCTGGAGAGAAGCGACTAGTGGGGTGCCACAGGGTTCTGTCCAGGGCCCAGTGCTGTTCAATATCTTCATCAACAACTTGGATGAAGGAATAGAGGGCATGCTCATCAAATTTGCAGATGACACCAAATTGGGAGGGGTTGCTAACACGCCAGAGGACAGGATCAAAATTCAAAATGACCTGGACAGATTGGAGAGCTGGGCCAAGGCTAACAAAATGAAATTCAACAGAGAGAAATGTAAGGTCCTACACTTAGGTAGAAAAAATGGAATACAGAAATATAGGATGGGGGACACGTGGCTGGATAGCAGTCCATGTGAAAGGGATCTAGGAGTCTTAATAGACCACAAGCTGAACATGAGTCAGCAGTGTGATGCGGCAGCCAAGAAAGCCAATGCAATTCTCGGCTGCATCAATAGGAGTATGGTGTCTAGATCGAGGGAGGTACTGGTACCACTCTACTTTGCCTTGGTTAGACCTCATCTTGAATACTGTGTCTAGTTCTGGGCACCCCAATTCAAGAAGGACATGGTCAAGCTGGAGCAAGTCCAGAGGAGGGCGACCAAAATGGTGAGGGGCCTGGAAGCCACGCCCTGTGAGGATAGACTTAGAGAGCTGAGTATGTTTAGTCTGCAGAAGAGAAGGTTAAGAGGGGACATGATAGCCATATTTAAATATTTCAAGGGACTGGAGAGATCAGCGTTCAGCAATTTAAAGGTTAAAACAAGAGAAAAATTAGAACAAGAGGGAATAACATTGAGTTGGTTCCCTTACAGACAATTAGTTAAAAGGTTTCAGATGGACATAAAAACATATGGAATAGAACAAAAAGAGAAAACTGAAGTAATTAAATGGCTGTTTGAAAATCCTCCTCATTTACTAGCTCAAGTGTATCATGAAATAATACAACAGGAGAGGCAGGATGAAACAGTGAAGACAACGATGATTTCATGGGCTCAGAATATTGGATATCCAATTCAATTAGAGTCTTGGGAAAAGAGCTGGCAAATGACACAGAAATTTACAACAGCTCAAAATTTGAAAGAGAACTATTATAAGCTTTTTTATAGATAGTATATGACACCAGACAAATTGAAAAAGATTTATAAAACAGGTAATGGGCATTGTTGGAAATGTTAGAAAGAAGTTGGTACGATTTATCATATGTGGTGGACTTGTCCAAAAGCTAAGAAATATTGGAGTGTAATACATAATAAAATATGTGCATTATTGAAAATTCAATTTGTTAAGACACCAGAACTGTATTTGTTAAATATGACTGATATAATAGAAGATGTTGATGTAAAGAAACAATGGAGAATATTGCTTTATATGATAACAACAGCATGGATTGAATATGCTAAGTTGTGGAAAACTCAGCCAATACCTACAGTGGAACAATGGCGGGGTACGCTTATTGAAAATAAAAATGCTGATATGGTCTCTCAGAGACTAAAAGGGAAATCAGACGATGAGATACAAAGAGAATGGCAAATGGTAAACGGAAGTGGGTAATTGCTGGGTATACAGATGGAAATTAGTATTTCATGATATAAGATAAGATAGGAGTGGGCAGCAGGATATATATCATGAGGCAGGAATATGGGAGGGTAAGGCAAGAATCAATGAGTAAAAATAGTTGTAAAATGTAGTACAATATTATATGTCTGAAAAATAGTATGTAAAACTAGATCTGAGTGGAAGATCAGAAATATGTCAAGTAAATTGTCAGTTACTACATTTGTTTTTATAATGTGAAATTGAATAAAATGATTTTAAAAAAAAATATTTGAAGGGACTGTGATAACTGAAGCCCCTGTCAGAGCCGCTGATGACAAGCAGCAGCTGTTGGTCCCTGTTGCTCAGGGTGGAGATGACGAGCAGCAGTTGTTAGTCCCTGTGGCTCTGGCTGGAGATGAGTCCTGCAGCTCAAGAGCTCCCCCTGCTGCCATGGACCAAGCAGGCTTGGACGTTCCTCTGCCTGCTCTTTAGGGCAACAGGGATCCGATTCTGAAGATGCTTCGGAGCCTGTGTCAATCAGCCCACAAACAAGGCGGAGACTCAAGAGACCTGGGCAAAGGGAGGCTTCCTTGATTAAGTTCAAGAAGCAGTGACTAGCCACACCTGTGTCTTGGGCTATATAACTGCCTGCCTGGAAGCTTTCCTTTGCTTGTGGCAAACTTTCTACAAGTCCTCTCCTTGCCTGTTCCTTGCTTCTAGCACCTGGCTCCTGATACCTTGGACTGATCTCTTGGCTCTAGACCCCTGGCTTTTGGAACTCTGACTATGGCTTTTGCTTGTCGCTCTGGCTTAGGTAAATGGAGTTCCCATGAGTAAGTGCTTCCTTGACTCCTCCCGGCAGGACTCTGCTAGCTCTCCCACTCCCTTCTCCGGGCTGTCTTGCTGCCTGGGTCTCTGACCCTGACAAGGACAAGGAGCAATGGATTCAAGCCGCAGGAAAGGAGATTCCACTTGAACCCCAGGAAGAACTTTCTGATGGTTAGGGCTGTCCAGCAGTGAAATATGCTGCCTCAGAATGTAGTGCAGTCTCCTTCTTTGGAGCTTTTTAAGCAGAGGCTGGATGGCCATCTGTTGGGAGTGCTTTGAGGGTGTTCCTGCATGGCAGGGGGTTGGACTGGATGGCCCCTGTGGTCTCTTCCAACTCTACATTTCTATGATTCTATCTCTTGCTGATGCAATCTCCAGCCAACGTTTCATTTCCCATGTCTGATGTAACCCTTTGCCCTGGTTATATTGCACAGTGACTCAGCTGTAGTCAAAAGGGATTACTTCATGCACTGTCATCCCCAGGTGCTTTCCACATGCACATCATAGGTATTTTTATCGGGCCAAAGGTCATAGCCAACCTTTTCTCACAGTTTGTAATAAATCCATTAATCCTATTTGCCAAAATAGAGGTGAAAATTTTTACATCCTGATTTATAAGTGCTATGGGTCTAAATGCTAATGGTAAAGGGTGTGTTTCATCTGTTTTTGGGATTGGAATAATCCTGGATCTTTTCCAAGGTTGTGGACAAGTTCATTTATTCAAGATTTCATTAAAAAGATCTATCAAATGGGGAGCCACATCATCGTAACAAAGTTTATAAAACTCCCCAGTAAACCCATCTGGGCCTGGGGATTTGCCTGGTTTTAATTTCATTATAGTTTGTTTAAGTTCTTTCTCCGTGACTGGCTGACGTATCAAATTTTTATGAGAATCTGAAAGTTTTTTTCACTTTCAATGTTTGTATAAAGTCATTAAGTTCTGCTGAGGTTACCAATTCTGAAGAGTATAAAGTGGAATAAAACTCCTGAAATTCATGAAGAATTTCATTAGGATTTGTTACTAAGTTTTCTTCTGCAGATTTAATTGCTGTGATAATTCTACCTGCTGCCTTTTTTTAAAACGATATTAGCTAATAGTTTAGAATTTTTGTTGCTATTTTCATAAAAATAAGCTTTACTATATTGTAGGGAAACTTGTATTTTATATAAATCTAATTTTTCTATTTCTTTCCTCTTCTGGCATATTTTTTTCAATATTGATGGATCTTATGTTTTCTTATGAGTGTCTGTTAATTGCTTGATATCTTCCATTAAAGTCTTTCTGCGTAATTCCCTAGTTTTTTTACATCTTATGTCCTCTTGAATAAAAAGACCCCTAAGAACTGATTTTAGTGTATCCCATAGGAGTACCTCTGAGGTAGTATTAGATCTATTTTCCAAGTAGAAATGTTCAATAGTAGGTTTAATATATTTTCTATAGGAATCTTGGAACAAAAGTGAGGAATTAAATCTCCAAGTTTTTGGAGTATATGTGTTGGTTTCCAGTGTCCAATCCAATGTTATTGGAGCATGGTCAGAATGCAGGATTGGTTCAATTGTAGAATTTGAACTTTTTCTAATAGAGATTTTGTAATAAAAAAAGATCTATTCGTGATTAGGTTTTATGTGTAGCTGAAAAATAGGTATAATCCTTCACAGTTGGGTTAAGATATCTCCAAGGATCAATTAAAGCCTGCTTTATTTATTACTTTCAAGAGAGGGGTTGTTCCAGGTGAGATGTTTTGTAAGATGTTGATCTATCTAAATTATAGTCTAAAACATCATCGGAGTCCCCTCCTATTATATATCACCTAAGCGTCACTTAAAATGGTATCATCTAAACTTTGTAAGTAGATATTCATAAATTTTGTTTGACCAACATTTGGTGCATAGAAAGTACTGAATGTGTATGTTTTGCCCAACAATTTTCCCGTGAGGATCAGGTATCGGCCATCTGGATCTCTGATTGTATTGTCTATTTGAAATGGACAGTCTTTGTTTAAAAGAATAGCAACACCTTTAGCTTTTCCTCACCCCTCAACTACTATCTGGTCTCTAAAAAATTTTGAGGAGAAAATTGGATTTGTTCCCCTTCTATGAGTTTCCTGTAAAAATACAATATCAGGTTGCAGATGTTTAATACATTTTAATATTTTCCCTCTTTTATGTACTGAACAGAGACCTCTAACATTGAATTATACAATTCTAATCTTAGTCATGGTTAACATTAAAATGCTTAAATAAATTTATTCCTCCTTTTGTTGATTCCCTTAGTACGTCTGGTTCAGAGCTTTCTTTTTCTTTTTGATCTAAACAAATCAAGTTATCTTTGTCTGAAGTTAAGCTACTAACATTTGTATTGATGTGATTAATAACAATCACCTTAGGACTCATAGGGATGCAAAGGGCAGCAGAGCAGCCAAGTTCCACGTCTTCTAAATATCTCATGTCATGCCAGTTGGGTTCTTCAAATCTCTTTGAATATGGTTTTCTAACTCTGATGTGTGGCTTTAGGTATTACCATGTTGGGCTTCTTTCAATCTAGGGTTATTCTTTTCTGAGTTCCTATCAGTGTTGTGGAGATATATTTCTTTTAAGTAATTGGTTAAGGAATTTAGTCTTCTCACAATCTCCAATTGTTCTTTACATGGCAGGGCTTGATAAGAATTTGAAAGGATAATTTTCTCTGGCAAGAATTTATTCTCGCTGTGTGAGACTACCTTGGAGTGTTTCAGAGATGGGGCTGGTTGGAGGCAATGGGGTAAATGGCTGCTCCAGAGATGAAGAGGTGCATAACTGATCCAGTTCTAAATTTTTTTTGAATTCTGCAGCATTGCCTGTTGGCTAGCTTTATCTGTTTTTACAAAATTTTTCAATATATTAGAAGGGGGAGCATGATTTTCAAACAAACTTTTTAGAATCAAATTATTTCTTTCTAAAAAGAGATCCTTTGTTCTAAATATAAAACTAGTGATATCTTGACCTTTAAAAACAGCAACAGCATGCAAAGTTTTTCCTATTATTATACAAATAATCTATTTGTACAATGTCAGTAGGAGCAAGGCTCCTGGTAGAATTTCATCTAAAATGGCAAGAAAATGTTTTATACATTCTGGTTGTTCAAGAAAACCTCTTGGTCTTGGGTAGTTCATAAACACCAATCTATAAGGGTTAAGCACTAAGTTCCATGTTGGTCTTATTCTGTCATTCGTCTGTGCCTGTACAATCATAACAACTTGTTTAATCAAAGAGAAAATGTAATGGAAGATATAGATTATATAGAAGATAAAACCCAGGCAAAACGATTTATAGTGAATTATCTCTTATGAAAAAGTTCTTACTGGAAAGTAACAGATTATTAACAACATTGACTGAATTCTTTATATTTCAAGACAGAACCATAAGAGAGAGAAAAAGAGTGCATAGATCCTCTCTAAGCTAAATAATTCAGGTAAAACTTAGCTTTACAGGTGCAGCCTTTTTTCTTTTCCTTTAACCATCCAGTCCCATATACGCTCCCACTCCTCCACTCCTCCACCTTCATCCTCATGGCAGAGTTAGAAATCTTTTACATTGCACAGATATAGCACTACTATTCCACTTTAACTCCCCTGGCTGCATGCTGAGGAATCCTGGGCTTTGTGGAATCCTGGGCTTGTAGTTTTATGAGGCACTACAGATCTGCAGCTGATAATTCTAAATACTCCTCCAAAATATGGAAATCCAAGGATTCTATAGGATGGAACCATGGCCATTTCCATACCGGGCTTCTGAAATGGTGCAGAGCGACCTCTCACGGAGGTCTTCTACACTGTAGAGTGGACTGGCGTGGACTACTTTTTGTAGTTCCACACCAGAATCCACTCAGGAGCGGCCGGAACTAGCCACGCTGCATGTTTTTTAAAAACCTCTTTTTCGAGATTTTTAAAAAGCACAGAGCACGCAGCCCCGCACTGCTCCATCGCCCGGCTCCGAAGCGGATTTGCAGGCGCGCGCAAGTGCCTCCACCAACCGGAAGCCTCCATCTGGGACACCGGAAGACTGCGGAGCAGCGAGCTCGCGCTGCCCCACGTAGCGAAGGACTTACCCGGCTCCCGGTAAGCTCCGTTTTGGGGTGTTTTCGCCCGTCCCCCCCCCACATGTGGAAAAGGCCCGTGACAATTAAGGTGGAATCATTGTGCTATAATTCTGTAGTGTGGAAGGGTCTTTAGTCACAAAGGGCAACCACCTCTCTCTCTTCACTGGCAGTAGCCAATATCATGAAGCAGGCTCTCAAGAGCCTGAAGAGACAAGCTCCCACAAACAAGCAAGGTGCTCTTTGGTGTTTTCCCTCTAACTCCAACCTGTCTACTTCCAGATGGCGCTTTTTCCTGGTGACACTGTCCCCATGTTCAGTGTATTTGATGATTAACGGCTGCATCAGGGATATCTTCCAGTTTCTTTCCATCCAAATTTCTCCCCGAGGCTGCTGCCACCTGTCTTCCTTTCTTCCACTACATGGCCTTTCCTCTTCCCTAGACTTTACAACTCTTCTGTCCTCTTACATCTACTTTGTTTATCTCTGTCTCTTTCCTGTCTTGAAACCCTCTCCTCTTCTCCACTTTCTTCTCTTCCAGTTTGCTCTTAACATCTTCCATCTACATCTTCCACACTTGGCTTTCCTACCTTTCTTTCCCCTGCCCCACATTGCTGCTCTACCCCTAGCTGCAATTGCAGCCCATTTTGTTTTCCAACCAGCTGGTGAAATCATTCTCAGGCACCACCACCTTCCATGGCTGGCTTCTGCTGCATGGAAGTAAGACACACACCATGTGGGACATCCTGATGAACCAGCTGTTTTCTCCCTCAGCAACATTCACACACTGGTGGCAACGGGTGGCTTCCATATCAGTGTGTGTGAAAGGGAGATAAATCCAGATTTTACAGCAAAATTTAAAGGAGTTAAACAAAGTGCTGAGCCCTAGCCCCCAAATAAGTTAGATCCCCTTTAAAGTTCGGCTTAATATCTGGAATAGATTCATCTCACCTCATCTCCTGAAATTGAAGTCCTCATACACCTACCCCAGGAGCAACTCTCTGCTATCATTATGAAAAGACAGGACTTGGATCCCTGTGCAAACTGCTAGGAGGAAAGAAAAATCTCTAGTAGACCCCTCAACCCCCCAAGTTGCTTTATCTAGCGACAAACATATTGTCTGACCCTCCCCCCCCCATCTTTACTGATACTGAGGTAGTGAAAGCACATGCAGCATGAGTTTTGTCTGTAGGTCTTAACTACTGCTGCTGCTGCTAGACAATCCCATGCTGAAGAAATCTCATCGCTTTGAGAGTGCTTTATGTTATTAAAAGTCCAATTAAAACAAAATCAAATAGTTTCATTAACTGCAACAACCAAAAATTATACTCCCAATTGCTTTCTTCTCATTTAAGGGCATTTACATCTGAATGACTTTTCAACTGTGTGCATGTTTGTAATTAATGCAATTACAAGCCAGGGAACTAAAAAAGGGAAGAAAAGAAAAGGAAAAAAAAAAGCTTTATCAGTTTGACTGTTTTAATTGAAATAGGGCTTTGTTTCCAAGCGTACGGTGAATTATTTAAGTTCTGTTATCAGAACAGAATGCTTGCATGCCATAATAAGTATTAGCATCCATCAGCATCTGGATGTTTGCCTTTTTCAGCTTTAGTTTGTGAAAGGTCATAGATTCAATATCACTTGCTTCATTTATTTATTTAGGTTCAACCTATTAATTCCTGTGCTTTTGCTAATTTGAACTGGAGTGTTGTACATAAAAACACCCTCAGCGCTGTGAGTTTCTGTTTCTTTCCTCCCCTTGAATTGATTTGCCAGTCCTAACAGGAAAGACACTCGTTGAAAGCTGAGAAGGAGAGGAAGCTGGCCTACCTGAAGTCTATTTGTCTTTGAAACTGTGCCATTTTGCACCTTGAAGATAGCCTGACAAACGCCCTTTCCCCCCAGAGATATGCCATTGCTTCTTCTTCCATCGTGATACTGAGCACTGTAGGGTTGCCAACTCTAGACAATCTCAGGCCCTGCAGTTTCAGGGCCAAATCCTGAGACACAAGAATTACCCATTGTGATGTCACAAGATACCCTGGCGACATCACTAGAGGCAGCCCCTAGTGGGCATTAAGCATTGACTACAGTTGCATGAAGCATGCTATTTGTTTTTTTTAAAAAAGTGAATCTAACAAGTTAGGAATGCATGCGCATGCGCGCGCATGCGCGCACACACACACACACTTTTCAAGGCATTGCTCTTGCTTTGAAATGTTTTGCCCTCACCCTGAGGATAGGAGAGGAGGGTCCAGGCCCTAAGATATGGGAAACTTCTGGACTAGCCATTATGCCATCTCGTCTCATATCTATGTGTATTCTAGCAACTAGCACCTCTCACAATAAAGCAGAGGAGGGCAACTTGCAGGCCTGTAGAGGTTATGAGACTGCAGCTCCCATCAGTCTTAGCCAGCATGGCCAGTGGTGAAGGATGATAACCACTGAGGGACAACAGTATCAGGAGGACCAGAGGTTGTCTGTCCTGGAGCTAAAGGGAGGATCAAAAGAGGCCGTGTTTAACAGTCCTGGAAGTAACCAATGAGAAGGCAGAGGCAGTCTTCAGTGACAAGAAGGAAGCAGAGGCCCTGCGTAAGAAAATTAGCCTTCTGTGAAAGCGATATAGGGCTCACAGTCACCCATCCACATTTCTATACAGGCCATCCCCATGGCCAAATTTCCACAGACCTTTGCCCTGTTCTGGCCACAGGCAGAAACATATGGGGTACCGCAGATGCCTGTGAACGCCCTAGTCAGACAGGTAGCCCACAAAACTGGGCTGGAATTGCAAGCCATTGTGAAGCAGAATCTTTGCTTTGACAAGTGCTTATTTTAGGCCTCTTGATCAGGAATACACCCTTCCTAAGGGGCAGAGAGTCTTATAGAGGCAGCTTTCTAGTCTGGGCCTATGACTGTTGCTTTTCACACAGCTTTGGACTTCTTCAAAGCGCTGATGAGCAGGTACTGGAGAGCATGAAGCACCTCGAGTAAAGAGGACCTGGTGGTTCTTCCAGTGAATCTCTTTCTCTGAGGGCCTCAGCCAGTAGGGGGACTTCTTATTCAAAAGGGCTCCTGGCTGAGAGATAATGGTCCAGGCTCAAAGATGGTTCTTCTGTTCCTCACCTCCAACAGTTCACACCCCTGGCCTTTCTGATCCAGCTTGTTCTTCCTCCTCCATGTTAGAATCCTAGTGGCTGGCAGCTTATTAGTCACTCAATGCTTCTTGCATTTTTAGTCACAACCAAAGATTCTCAAGAATTTTGCTTGCTTTGTATTTCAAAACAATCTGGACATAAAAGGCTAATGTGTAGATCAGAATGTGGTTATCATTTTGTGTTGTGTTCATGCTAGTGATAAGAGTCGGTGAGGCAGCAAGCAGGTACAACACCTGGGAAAGTTCCAGGTGAACACCTTGCTCTAACTGGGGACACAGTCACACTATAGAATTATAATGTTATTACTGTTGGAAAATTCTAGCATTCCCTCTCCCCCACTTCTTGTTTGAAGGCAAGTGAGGCTTAACTGGCTTAGAGTTTCTTTTTCCTTTGCATGTCAAAGCCTTTTGCCTTCCCACCCAAAGCCACAACTCTTGCTCTTTGTGTTATTTAAATGCATGGATATGGTATCCAGGTGACCAGACCATGTGACCCAGGATAGACCCTGGGGTCATTGACCTCACATAAAAGACTGCTCTTTTCCCTCTTTGCCCATTTTGCTTCCACTTCCTTCCCTCTGACCATGCTTCGCCTCTCCACCAAGATGGTGAGTTAAGAATGAAGCTACTATCTCACCTAATCTTTTGTTTGCTAGTTAGGATCTAGGCTCTCTAATGCATGTATAATTGTAAAATTCATTAGTAAACTTTTATAAGTTTGTAACCTGAAACTGCCTGCCTTGTTTTGCTTTCTCAGTTCAGGGAAGCCACACAGAGATTGGGACATGCTTTTCCCATTACTCTGCTAAAAGAAGGCTGATTGCTAGCAGTTTTAGCTTTCATAGAATTTTCCCCAAAGGGCTAATACCCCTAGGAAACTCTAACTCCCAACAATTACTCCACTGTTACCGTCATCCATCCATCCTGTGGAACTCTGGAATGGGCAGTTTAGGGAAGGGCATTCAGAATTCTCAGCTCTTACACCTCAACATTCCATAGGATGCAGGGGTGGCAGTTAAAGTGAAATCTTGGTGCTAAAAGTCTGTAGTGTGAATGGATTCCAGTTCTGGAGCACTTTCCGATAAAGTGGAAATCTTTCCTGAAGCCAGGCACTCCTCCTTCTCTCCAGGAACTCCTTATTGGCATGCTGGCACACTGGTTCCCAGGACTATAGTGCTCCTGGGGGAGGGCAAGCTGTACCAGTGGTGCGAGCTGGCCCAGAGCCTGCCAGTATTGTTTCAGGCTATGTGGGCTCAGAGCAGGACTTTGGCCAGATATCTCCTCATCCACCATCATGGATTCCTCCACTTCTAAATCTTACTTGTTTTATTTATATCCTGTCTTTCTCTTGGCATGAGACTCAAGGCAGCTTTAAAAAAGGATAAAACAAGATAATGCTAAATATCTGATAATAAAAAATTTAAAACACATTTAACAAGTTATATTAAAATGCCATTGAATTTCTTTTGAGTTTTGTGTTCAAGCTGCTGCTGGCATCTAGGTCATGATGACATCTTGGACTGAAGTTTTCACTGAATGTTGTGGTCAAGTTCTTGGCTCAAAATATATTCATACTTAAAACAACTTGTTTAAGATAAAATACATTTAGAAGTATGTATTTGGGGAGACAGGAGAGTTAGAAAAGCATATTTTATGATTAAATACAGTCAAAGCATTTGTTATGTATTTACTATATTTATTTCTGTGCTGCTGTTTGTATTGCTTTTATGGTGCTTTGGGATACATTTGTAATTCATTATTTTAGATATTTGTAGCTTTAGATGTGTAATTTTGTGATTTTTAGATTTGTGAATTTTGGAATTTTAGGTAATGTGTGATTTCATTTATATATTTTTGTAAGTTTATCTAAGATAAATAAGATTATTTTATATAAGATTATTAGATGAACAGTTATGAGGAAGGGTGGAACATATACAAAATAAAAGAAATGTAAAATATAAATTTTTATGCAGAAGTTTTCAAAATCTCACATTAGTGTGGGGGTAATATCCTGCCA
The DNA here is from genome assembly GCA_030412105.1 of Cyclura pinguis. Taxonomy (NCBI): domain Eukaryota; kingdom Metazoa; phylum Chordata; class Lepidosauria; order Squamata; family Iguanidae; genus Cyclura; species Cyclura pinguis. The sequence goes on from CM059599.1 coordinate 131,803,454, forward strand.
TTCTTCCAGTATGGAATGCAAGATAGTTCTTGAATTCGAGGGAGATATTCATACCATCTGAAACTGGAGATAGGTTGTTTCTAATATAAGGTTTTCATATGATAAAAAGAAAAAAGAGGCCCTGTTTACCAACTGACTACTTCAAACTATCAATCACTATGATGACTCTTACTTTAAATACTCTATAAGCTTCTGGCAATTGTAAGAGTAGCCTCCACTCCACAGCTGAGTCAGTCCAACAGATCTTCCTTGCGGCCAGGTGCCATCCTCTCCACCATTTTCTCCCTGATGGTCCTTCCCCTTAGGAGGAAGGAGGCTATGGCAATAACAATGGCAGCAGTGGTGGTCCTGATCCAGCCAGAAGCTGGGGAATCACTCTGTAACCCCCACAAGGCTGAGGCTGGATGCTTTGGGGGCTTTCTTTTCCTGGCTGTTTCTCTGAGAGCCTCAGCCAGGAGCTTGGCATTCTCTCTTCCTCACAACTGTATTACCTGATCCCCACTTTCTTCAATATGGATCTCATAAGAAAATGCAGTCATTTTAAGAATCTGCCCAGGCATAAATTCTGAAAAAGAGGAAATGCCCAGGAAATTGGGGGACAGGAATTTTAGTTCTCAAAAAAGAGGACGTGTTTGGGAAATTGGAGGAGATATTCTCTCTTTCAACACAGGCTGGATGAGCAATTTTCAGGAGTGTCTTAATTCTTAAGTTGTTGTGGGTTTTCCGGGCTTTGAGGCCGTGTTCTATTAGTATTTTCTCCTGATGTTTCGCCTGCATCTGTGGTTGGCATCTTCAGAGGATCTGAAGATGCCAGCCACAGATGTAGGTGAAACGTCAGGAGAAAATACTAATAGAACATGGCCTCAAAGCCCAGAAACCCACAACAAGCTATGGATTCTGGCCATGAAAGCCTTCGACTTTACATCTCTTAATTCTGTTTCCTGAAAGGCCAGGATGGCCCTTGTGGTCCCTTCCAATTCTATGATTCTGTGGTAACCCTATCTAGTCAAAATGACATATAGCAAGTTCCCAGCAATTTTATACTTTGGGCTGGATTCAGACTAAGGTCCTTCCCGCACCCTACCTTTGTCCTGGTGGCATGTGGTGACGATGGGGGCAGTGGCTGTCCCAGGAGGGGACCACAATGGTGAGCTCCCCTCCGCACCGGCTGCCTGCAGGAACCAGGAAGCGCAATAGCCACATCTCTTTCTGTTGTCACTAAGCCGGGTACTGTTCCAGGCTGTCCTAGGGCAAGAAGCATGGCCATTGCGCTTCCAGGACCTCTGCAGACAAGGTAAGTGCGAGTGCACAGTGGGAGAGTGGTGTGATCGCTGGTCATTGATGGAGAAAACCTGTCAATGCTTTGTGGCATGATCACACTGCCTGGGGACAGGAGAAAGATGGGGCCAGGACAACATTGTGCATACGCATTGTCCCAGCCCTGTCCTTCTTCCGTCCCATGATGGGTTGGGTGCATCGCACGGAAAGGGCCTTAGTATGCTTCGAGTTGATCTACTGAAATCAATTAAGAATAAGCTAGCTGTACAAACCTCAGCCATTTATTCCAGTAGGTCTATTCTAGGCATGACTAAATCTTGATCAAATTCACTGATATTTTTAAAGTCATGGTCCTACTCCAGATCTTACCATCTGCTAAATGAAACCACAAAAATTCAGAACAAAAGAGGAAGAAAGAAACACACAGGAGGAACGAGGCAGAGAGATTGATAATAAAATCAAGTACAGGTTAACCTAAGACCTAGTGTGTTATATTTATTTGTATGTCTCACTAGGACTGTGAAACCAGGGTTTGAATCCCCACTTGGGCATTGAAACCCACTTTGGGCAAGTCTCTCAGTCTCAGGAAGGCAATGGCAAGTCCCCTCTGACCAAATCCTTCCAAAAAAAATGACATAAGTCAGAAACAATTTGAAGGCACACCACCACCAACAGGTTAATTTAAGAGGCCCAAAAATGAAGGCATAAATGCTTTTAAAATAAATAAAATAGCAATCAATGATTGAAAATGAGGTTTAGGAACTTTTCACAGGGTGGGCTGACTGAGTGGACTGCAGCTCTCAACAGGCAAAGTGTTCTAAGGAAAAAAAGCAACCAGAGTAAAGACTTAGATGGAGACAGAAGGGTATACAACAATAGCTTGGTGTGGAAAAAGACCCCAAGGAGGAATGAGCTGGCATTGGATGCAGATAATACAGGACAGTAAAGAGAAAGTAAAGAAAAAGCAAGCAAAGAGATAATATGGAAGAAAATGAAATATTGAAGGGTGCCACAAGAGAAATATATATAATATTGTCAAAAGATGAAGATGAATATCTTAGGAAAATATGGGAGGAAGAATTAGTACAAAAAATAGATATTCAAGACTGGGGGAAAATTTGGAATCAGCGTCACTTAAAAAATTTATCCATAAGGATAAAAGAGAATTATTATAAATTGGTTTGGAGATGGTACCTAACACCAGTAAGGTTAAGCCACATAGACAAGAATAATTCAAGGTTATATTGGAGGAGCTGAGAAGAGATTGGCACATATATCCATATGTGGTGGAATTGTGAAAGTGTACAGAAATTTTGGCAAATGATATTTAAAGAGATAAAAGAGATAACAAGAATTGATTTACAAATATGTCCGAGTATAGCGTTATTATCTATATTTGATAAGGTTAACTGTACCCAGACAATGAAAGAGATAATTACAAATTTATTAATGCAGCAAGGCGAATTATATTGAGAAAATGGAAAACTCAAGAAAACTTTCAAATAAAGGATTGGTATAAAGAAGTGTGGAAAATTGTGGTCAATGATAAGTTAACATGTCCAATTAAGGTTAAAAAAGGGATAATGAAAAGGAATGACTTTGAAGCAATATGGAAAATATTTGTGGAAAAGGCTTTAACGAAAAAGGAAAGTGTTACACCTCCTCAAGAAGAATTACAATTTTGGAAAGCAGAGTAAGCTGAAATATAATTGGCTCTGGGAATGGGTTCACATTTAGGATTAGAGTTTATGGTTAATAACAGGATCATATATAGTATTAGCAATAGGTTAAATATAGTTGAAAAGAATAGATTTAAGAATGAAATTATTATAGCAATAATGAGTACAAGGAGAATGAGATTTAGACACATGAAATAAAAATATATAATCAATATGATATATACTATGTTGAATAAGTATATGATGATAAAGGATCTGGAGAGAAATAGTAATGTAAGTTATTTGTGTTGTAATTTTTTTCTTTTTCACATTTATGTTATTCACGTGGTGTTTTTGTTTTATTCTGTTATGTATTGTTTTTCTTTCTTTATAATAAAAAAAATTAAAAAGAGAAAGCAAGAAAGACTGAGGACTGAAACATTACAAATCCCATCAGTTGTGTCAAAAAATGGCATTCCCCAGCATGCTTAGGAGCATTGTTTTCTATTAAATAATGATGCCTTCAGAGTATCTCCTACCCTTCGATAAGCCCTTGTCTTTTACCTACCTCAAGAGCACAACTCTTTGGAAGAGGTGAAGGAGCTGGCATGAAAGATTGGTTGGTGGTGGGAGAAAACTACATTAGAAACCAGGCATACATAGATTATGAGTTGGGCCACGTTCAGGAATGTGGAATTTGGAAACTCCCCAATTTCAAATATATTCCCTTATTCTGGAAAACTGGTGCAGTGTTTGGAAAGTAAAAGAGAATTGGTAGAAATGTTGAAAGGGAGGCAGAATCATGCTCAGTAGAGTGAGAAGAATGGAAAACTGATGTGAAAGACAGGGCTGCATTAAAGTTTTTGTAGGACCGAAGCACTCTTGTATTTGACTCCCCACCTCACCTTGATGTGCCACTAGGAATGTGTCCGTAGGTCCTAAAAATTTTTAAGGCCCTTGGCACTATGCATGAAGCACCTAACTGATAAGCTAGCCCTGGGAAAGGGAGAAGGAGAAAACAGCTGAACGATTATTCTGATTTTGACAGAGAGGGCAATTTATTTAGAAAACTTCATCATTTTTGAAGCTTTCTAAATAAATTGTCCTTTCTGTCAACACCTGAATAATCTTTCAGCTGTTTTCTCTTTCTCTCTTTCCCAGGGCTGGCTTATCAGTTAGGCGCTTCAAGCATAGTGCCTAGGGCCTACAAAAATTTTAGGGCCAATGGACGTATTCCTAGTGGCACACCGAAGTGAGGTGGAAAGTCTTTTCCCCCCTTTATTTTCTTTTATTTCTTTTTCTTTTTTCCTTATTATTCAACTCATATGTTAATTCATAGGTGTCTTTGTATGCTTAGATACTGTTTCTTTATTTCTGTTTATATATACATATATATGTTTAAAAAGTTAGGAACAAATTCAAAAAGAGATATTAAAGAATTACCAGGCAGTGAAACAGAGACTAAAAAGGCAACCAGAAATTTAAATTTGGTAGAAAATGTACCAAATCAAAAAGGACAAAAAATAAATGAATGACATGAGATAAAAGGAGTTAACAAGAAAAAAAGTCACCTTAAGTAGTAGCATTAGGCCAGGAGGGGAAACCCGTAGCTGCCCAGATGTTGGCTGATTCCATTCCATTCACCGACCTTTCAACTGTCCCAGTTTGTTGGAGACAGTCCTGATTAATCTTCTGTCATCCACTTTTATAATCTGCTTTTAAAACGTCCCTGTTTTTCTCTCTTCCTCTCACTTTTCCCCCTGTGTTCTCAGCTTACTTCAATTCCTGAGTCCAAAGCGCAAAAGTAGTTAGCACTAAATTAACAAAAGGAAGGAGATGAGGGAGGGAGAATCTTGCCCTTCCCAGTAGGCAAAATCAGTCTGATGTAGCCCCTCCTGGCCTGTGTGTTCTTCCTCATTAATAACTTTTGCTATCTTGACCACACTATGATGTTGCTTGGCCACACCTGTCACAGTTTTCATTTGTAAAATGTTGGAGGGTATGCTATCAACCCCAGCCAGAATAGCCAATGATCAGCGATGAGGAGAGCTGGAATCCAATAACGTCTAGAGCAATTCATCTCTACTTTGTATGTGTGTATGTGCCTTCAAGTTGCCTGATGACTAATGGAAACCCCATGAACTTCATAGGGTTTTCTTAGGCAAGGAATATTCAGAGGTGGTTTTGCCAATTCCTGCCTCTGAAATATAGTCTACAGCACCTCTTATTCATTGGTGATCTCCCATCCAAGTACTAATCAGGGCTGACCCTGCTTAGCTTCCAAGATCAAATAGGATCTGGTGCCTTTAGCATACATGCTTTAGCATGCTTTAGAAACAGCCAAAAGAGAAGGACTACATCCTCTCAAGAAACACAGGGAAAAGGAGGGGGAAAGATAGCAGAGGTCATAGAAAGAGGAAAAGAAGGTTAATGGAGACACACTGACAAAAATAAAAGAATATGAAAATTATCTTAGCTAAGAAATGTGCAAAATGTTGAGAAGATGGGGGAATGGCAAGAAATATGAGCACTGCTAAATTCAAATAGCAATCAAAAGGAGAATGAAAAGAAATCAACTGAAAAACAAGATTGTTTACCAAAAGAAGGGGGAGGAAGGAAGATAAAGCAAACTTAAAATGGAGAAAAAACTGATGACAGATGGGATTTGAACCATGACTGTTCAGCACTACTAATGTACAAGCAGAGGAGGAACGCATTGCAGAATGAGCCAAAGGCTAGGCAGAATGAGATTGGCGAAGACAAAAACATCAAGGAGTGGAAAAAAACAAGAGTAGGCAGAAGGATTCACAGGGCTTGGGAAGTTACTTTCCCAGAGTAATTTGTTGTCATTACTTGTTGTTATGTTCCAAAAAAGGAATTCATTGCTGTTGCTTGTTATTGAGTTTAAAAATACAAGTGCTGCTTGCCACTTCTTCTTTGCTTCTCATTGTGTAAAACCATATGTAGTAGCTCATAGTTTTCATGTCAGTCAGGTGGTGAATTCACACTGAATTTTAATCTGCATTTTAAAGGAGCTATTGCCGGCGCAAACCTCTTCTGGAGATAGCATTTGATACTTTGGATAGGACATTTAACGTTCAGACTAAAATCTAGAGCAGATTCACCAGCTATCCCACTGAAATGGACGCCACACACCACTCCTTCAGTGGAGCAAATAAGACAATGGTATAAAACGTTTTCAAAATTTGTGCAAAAGCCTCTTTAAATGATCTTGAAAGCAGTCATGTAGGGATGGGGGGGTCAATGGGGGTGATTCACCCTGGGCAGCAATGTTTTTGATGCGGCTGAACCCGTAGCCACTCCCCGTGTGCCCTTGCCACGCCCCCACACACCACGGTCGTGCCCCCATGCACAAAGGCCACACCCCCACACTGTAGCCCCACCCCTCCTCCACACATCCCAAGCTCCACTGCTGCTTAAAAGTAACTTGAAGGCTTATATGTGCCAAGCACTTTAGCAGAGCCTGAATCCCCACCAATGTACCTACACCACTGTTGGAGGGAGCATAGGTGGCTCATTTGGACTCATTTCTCTCTAATGTGCAAGAGTAGCCGGGGGCTTCTGGGCGTGGCACCATTCTCCTGACCACTGGTAGTGTGTGGAGGCTAGACTCAGGTGCACTCTGGCTGCTTTGGTACAACCAGAGAAAAAGGAGCTGCCTCCACCTCTAGTGTAAGTCTGCTTCTTTCTCTCCGGGTGCTCTGCATCGGTCATCCTAAGTCAGAATCCCAGCCTAAAATTTAGCAGGAAATGTTTCTTGCTACACAAACAGAAGTTCATGGGGTCACCACAAGTCAACAGGCAACTTGAAGGCACATACAAGTATACATGCACACAGAAAGAGAGAGAAGGGATGATACTTAATTCCCATGCATAGTAATACTCTTGAGATGCAACTTTGTTCTATTCAAAATGATCACTCCGGGCAGGTAGCTATGGCCATTTCCGCACTAGACTGTTACAGCGTTATTATTCCACTTTCAGCAGCCTATGGAATCCTGGGGTTTGCAGTCTCAAGGACTCTCCCTAAACTGCAAACTCCAGGATTCCATAGGATGTTGAAGGTGGAATAATAGCGCTGTGACAGTCTAGTGCAGAAATGTCCTATGTGACTTGTACCCCATTACATCCAGCAGCACCATTAGCAGCAGATGCAGAAATGGGAGAGAAAAGCAGAAAAGAATCAGGTTGCAGGGAATGAAGCTTCCTGGTTGGTTAAAGAGCCGTAACTGGAGAAGCAGAATTGCACAAAGAGCGAAAGAAATTAAATGATAGTCACTGTAGGGATATAAATCTTCATTTATTTCATTTGTTACACACCTGAACAAAACAAACTGAAGGAAGGGTTTTCTCTCCACTGGATTTCTCAACAGCAGTTGCGCATTTTAAAAAATTTTTGTGAAAATTTCTCTGAGGTTTGTTATGTGGGAAAATACTGACCTTTGTGCAAAATACAACTTTATGCGTAAAATATGTTTTTGCAAAGGATTTTTTTTTTTGGCAACAGAAACTATTTTACCAAAGATGAAAACCATACTTCAAAATTAGACACACACAGAAGGAAAAAAGCAACCATGAAGGAAGTACACAATGGCTAGAGAAATGCTTGCAGGGAGAAAAACATTTAAGATGGGATTCAAAACTAGAAGAGCAAAGAGGAGTGACAATAAGAGAAAAACAGTACATTGGTGTAAGACACTCCTCTGCATTCCTTTTTGTCTCAGCCCTTCCCAGTACCATCAACACAGACACAGAGATGGCTCCATACTGGCCCTGAAAATAAGGTAGCAAAACTAACTCATGTGAGAAATGGAGATCTGGGTGTCAATCAAATACATAAGTAGTAACAGAAAATATTATAAACACGTTCACAGCCAAACAATAGTTTGGCATAAGGGGGAAAAACTACCGATGAAAAAGAAGAAAAGAATAATACAACGGCCATTTCTGTGCCTCACCCTTTTCCGTTGTCATCCTGGCATCATCCCGACAGTGTCCCCAACACTCCCCTCCACACCCAGCCAGCTGCCTGTGGATGGAAGAGCAAGCAACGTGCTCCTTCCTTCTGCACTGCCGCCGAGCTTCTTCCCATGCTGCAGTGGGGAAGGAAGCATGTAGATTGCGCTTCCGCCCATTCCACATGGCCACTGGCAATGGGAGCATTGTGCAATCATGGACCACTAACGGATTTTTTTTCACTAATGGTATATCCCTCGATTGTAATGGGTGGGGACACATTGGCAGTGGGACCATGATGATGTCATGCAAAAGCACAATTCATGGACCACTGCTAATGCATTCCCATCGCGGGACAGTGACACCATGAGGAAATGTTTGAAGGCTGTGAATAAACCACTCATTAAGACAAAGAGAACCAGCCATAAAAAGAAATGAAAAGCCAATGATAAAATAAGGGGAAAAAAACCTGTCTGTAGAATTCCAAAGCACTGTGCACTGCCACTATGCTATCTCCAGCAACAGTGGAGTTTGCACAATAATGTCAACCCACAATACTATTCCAGTGCATAGTTTGCACTGCCACAAACTGCACTCAACATTCGTGTGCTAAAGCAATAAATATCCACATATGCAAGAAGGCAGGGAGGTCAGACTTATCAGAGCAGTGATTTGCAAAGTTTGAACTGGCTGGAACTTCTGGGAAAAGAAATCCAAAACAGATGGATGGCCAGCATGGAGGGAGAACCACTGGGTTTTAGAGCATATTATTACCCTAATGATTAGGGTTTTCCTGAGGAGTGATGCAGTTTCTCATGACCTACTTGATATCAGTGGGTTCTGCTCCAGGTGGTACTAAAATTGGATTTAGCCTTCCAGATTCTGATGTATACACAGCATAATCTCCTTTTTTCTTGCCCAAGTACTGCTTTCAATTTACTCAGTCTTGATATCTACTTAAAATAGAAAGAGTACACATGTTACTGTAATATGCTGAAAAGAAAAAGAGAACAACTATTTCTGTTTCTGTTAACACTAATTAACACATGATTTACAGCCACCTGGCACCTTTTGCCACAAAATTGTACAAAAAAGATGAGGGAGGAAGGAAGGAAGGAAGGAAGGAAGGAAGGATTGATTCAAAGGATGCGAGAGGGGTTCGTTCCCCCTGTGGTTTGTGTTTTTGTGAATATCTCCACTTTTTGCGAGACAGGTATCACACATTATTTGTTACATTTATCTCTGCCTCTGAGCCAAAAGTACAGTGGTGTACAAGCCTCCTTTCCATTCTTTCTTCCTAATATCTATGTGAAGTAGATTCAACTAGTTTTGGAAGCTGACTATTTTGAAACAATATCAAGGGCTATCTTGTATTTATTGAGGAAGTTAAACACCAGATACAGGTCTGCTAATTATGGATACATGATGAAGATAAAGATTTCGGAGAAAGCAAGTCTTCAGAATAATAAGCAGCACTGTAACAACTCTCTTCTTCCTAGGACAACAAAGACCAGATATTTTTGTTTTCCCCAGAAAAAGAATGGGGGTTCTCCTCATTTACTCATTGCAGGGCTGTCAGTTCCACCAACTGACCTCTTTGTCCAAATTAAAGTCAATCAGGATACATGTGGGTTCTCTGAATGGCTAATAGCACTTGGGAAGACTGCCTGAGGCACTGCCACTCTGAGAGTAAAACATTCTAGAGCTATGGCTTTATAGTGTCCTGGCACTATAGAACAAGAACACTTTCATGCCATAGCTGCAGGGGTCTTTGTTCCCCCCAAAATTACACTACTAACACTTTTGGAAGGCTTCTCAGAACATTACTAGCTATGTGAAGAAGCCACAGATCCATGTGGTTTGGATTGTATGTGCATGTGTATGTCCTGTTCCTAGGAAGCAGGTATCCTCAGAAAGCAACCATGCAGTGTGGGAGACAGCCAGAGGAGTGAGTCAAATATGAATTTTGGGTTCAGCATAGAGAGCCACAAAGCACCAATGTTTTCTACGCAGAGGCAGAAAGCAGTCCTTTCAGTTTCTGAGGCAGTCAACAAGCAGGCCACAGCAAAACCCAAAGAGTAGGTCAAGATCAAAATGCCAAGGGAATTCAAGAGTATGGAATGCAAGGGAGTATGACCCATTAAAACAGGTGTTGAATCCAAGAAGCCCATGTCTGCTGCGTAAGTGTTTTATATGCTGCTCTCTGGGGAAGTACAGCTGATACTAATTAGGGTAGCTTCTGCTGACTCAGGCTGTCTTGTAGCCTAGCACTCTCTCAGAATTAGTTTCTTTCAAGCGGTTGCTTTTCTCTTTCTTTCTCTGGGCTAGGAAGATGCAATTTCACAGTCCTCTGCCTGATCCCAAAGGATAGATGAATTCCTGTTGGAGGGACTGGGCTCTGCTTAGCCTCCAATGCATCACACCAGGGGAAGTGGTGGCTGGATCCCCCAGCTTCCCCTCTGGCGCTTCCTGATGGGACCCATCCTCTTGAGCCTCTGGTGAGGGATCCTCCAAGTAAGTCATGGAAGTGCAAAGAAAAAAGGAAGAGTTATAGGGTCAGAAGGCTGGCCAGCCACACAAATGCAACATATATATTTGTGTGGGTGGCAAGGAAGCAATGTGTATGTCCTGTTCCTGGAAGCAGCTAGGGCCAGGTGAGAAGGTCTCTAGCTGGATGAAACAGTCACAAAGCCAGATCATACACTTAGTGCCTTGAGGTTATCTGACAAAGAGGGGAGGCACAGTAGAGCCATTCCAAAAGTCAATCACAGCAGTCATGGGAAGTAAAGCCAAAGGGAGGAGATGACAGGTAGCTTAAAGCCAGTCAGGAATCCAAGTAGTCTGACAGTGTAAGAAAACACAGGCCAGTTCAATGAATGGTTTTTTACAACAAGAGCATCCCCAGTCCTTGGAGAGTTATATCTGCTTGACCGTTGCAGATCAGGTGGCATATGGCTTAGAGTCTTTAAGCCTTTGCACACATGCATGCGTAAATGAATAAATAAATGACACTGGTTCCTCCTACAGTCCTCTTTGGCCTGTTGTCTTTCTGCAAATGAAGGCAACTTTCTTTGACATACTCTGATTGAGGTGGAGACACTTGTACAGAGTATCTATACCACCTGTGCCTGCCTGGGGCTGTCCAAGTCCTGGGGAGGAGCCAGAGGCTCTCCCAGCCCTCAATCCCCTTGAAAGTGATTCCTCAGTTATAACAGTGGAGGGGACAGGGATGAGGAATGTAATACATTCCTTTTTTTCAGATGGCATTCCAAACTCTGAGGAAGAGAAGTAACAGGAAGTAAGGTCACTCCTGCAAATACCAGTCTTTAGGCAAAGGAGCAGATAAAACAAAGAGGGAACACTGTAGTGAACTCTAACTACCTTTCTCTCCCTTTGTCATCACCTGTATGCACACAGTTGTTCATGTACGCACAACACATATCCAACAAGACTGAGAAAAACAGACTAGCCTAAAGTCACCCAGGTTGATGGCACAGTGGGGTGCTGAACATAGCTTTCCTAAATCCCAGACTGATACCACACAATTCTGGTTCTTCTAGTGAGTGAACAGAACTGCCCATTTAAAAGCACAAGTCAGTCTTGATGGCAGATCATTCATCCACAAGCAAAGAGATCTACCTGAATTGTTTCCTGTTTTAAACAGCAGAGATCTGGCTTGATTGTAATGTTCTCCATTTGGTGCTGATCTGAAGCATTATAGTGCATCCAATGCACAGTTGCTCAGTGGTACAACAGCTTGTGCAATGAGTCACCAATTTTCTCACAAGCCAGTATCTGAAAAGGAAAGGATGCATGACAGGGAGTTTGCTGCTTCTTTATTAAACAGTTCTCATGAGAAGACTGCTTACACAAGCAGTTATTTGCAGTTGATTTGATGGTTAGAAATAAAAGCAACAGTCAGTATGCATTTAGATCTTTACCAAAAGCACAAGAAGTATCCACTCCTTACTTTCTTCAGCCAAAGGAAGTACAGTGGACCCTCCACATTTGCTAGGGTTAGGGGTGCAGAACCCCCACAAAAGTGGGAAACCTGTAAATATCAAAATGTCTGGAAAGGGGTTTGATGCATGGTGGGTAGAGTGGGCACCAAGGGTCCAAACCAGATCACAGAAAAGAGAGGGGAAAGGGGTGGGTCAGCATGATGGCCCTATACTTCCTCTCTCTTGGCCATCTCCTCCGTTGGGTGTGGGGGGTATTGGGAGAGGGTTCATGGTGCTGAGAAATTGGGTGCCAGCCATCTTTAGCTGACCAGGCAGTGGCTGGTGGAGGGGCAGGAATCGTTTTTTAAAGGGCTGAGCAGCCTGATGAGAGAAGCCAAGAAGGGAGGTTCCCCGGGAAAAGAAGTACGTGAGTTGGATGTCAGAGGTTGGAGAAACTTGCAAATAATCAAATCCATGAGAGTTAAACCCGCAAATGCGAAGGGCTGAGGAAGTTCTTCCTGTGAAGGTCTTGCCTGCTTGCCTGGTCTTAAAGAGACAGGGCATAACATTCTTGTATGCTAGAGCAGAGAGAGGGAAGATCTGTTTTATTTCCCAGTCCCAGAGAGTTGACAGCACTTTGAAAGAGAAATTCTTGCATTCTGAAGGAATCACTCTTGGGCACACCCATCCTGCTCTCACCTTTAGTCAAGCCAAATTTACTGGAATTTATCTTGTTCAGAACCCCAGATCTTTAAAAAAAAAATAGTTTTGGACTATAGCACTCAGATTCTGCTAGCCAACAAGACTATGTCCATTTCAACTGGGGATTCTAGGAGGGGTAGTCAAAGGGTAATTTTTTTTTCAGAGTTTGCCCAAAATTCTGTTTACTGGAAGAAGCATTAGGACATTCAACATTTCAGAAATGAAAGCTAGGACATACGTGGCCAAGCAACATCAGAGTGTGGACAAGACATCAAAAGTTATTAATGAGGTAGAAAATACAAGGCAGGGAGTCTGAAGGAGTTTGCTTTTGCTTGAGCTTATTGGGAAGCTATTCTGCATTGGTTAGGGCTCATTTGGAATACTATGTCCAGTTCTGGGCGCCTCAGTTCAAGAAGGATATCGACAAGCTGGAGCATGTCCAGAGGAGGGTGACCAAAATGGTGAAGGGTCTGGAAGCCATGCCCTATGAGGAAAGACTTAGGGAGCCGGGTATGTTTAGTCTGCAGAAGAGGTTAAGAGGGGACATGATAGCCATGTTTAAATATTTGAAGGGATATCATGTTGAAGAGGTAGCAGGTTTGTTTTCTGCTGCTCCAGAGACCAGAACAAGGAGCAATGGATTCAAGCTGCAGGAAAGGAGATTCCACCTGAACCTCAGGAAGAACTTCCCGACGGTCAGGGCTGTTCGACAGTGGAATATGCTGCCTCAGAGTGTAGTGGAGTCTCCTTCTTTGGAGGTTTTTAAGCAGAGGCTGGATGGCCATCTGTCGGGAGTGCTTTGAGGGTGTTCCAGCATAGCAGGGGGTTGGACTCGATGGCTCCTGGGGTCTCTTCCAACTCTATGATTCTATGATTCTAAGGATGAGATTCCTCCCCTCCTCTCTCCTTTGCTGGCTTAGCTGAGTTAAAAGTACTTTTGCACTTTGAACTCAGTTTGCAATCACTTAAGTAAGCTAGGGATAAAAGAGGAAAGTGGGAAAAGGACAAAGAAACTGGGACATTTTAAAAGCAAGTTTAAAAATGGAAGGATTAATTAGGATGTCTCCACCAAACTGGGACGGTTGAAGAATATGGGATCCAAGAAGTGTCTTGTGGGGAACGGTCTCTTTCTCTTTGACTACGTTCAATGCTCTTTAAAGATATAGTTTATGCCACCTACAAAGAACCTTAGTGCACAGAGGGCATACAGTACTTTGGCACAGGCATGGCTTGTAGTAGGAAGATGCTTGTTTAAATGCAAGGATACACTATAAGTACCCAAGACAACACTCCTCATCTGTTCCATCAGCATGTGAGTAGCTTGTGGGCCATGTCATCTGGTGCTCTCATGCCTAAAGGGGGGGGGGCACCCCATTGAGCGCCTAAGGTTTTTTTTAAAAAAGTCACAAAAGGCGCCCTATGTTAAAACAGAAAGTGACTTCTCCTTGCTTCCTGTTGTAAACAAACAAACAAACAAAAGGCCTCTTTTGAACCTAAAATGGCCTCAGGAGACACGAAAACATAGTAAAAATGGCCCCACAAACCCTAGATGGAATTTGGGAGCAATTTTTTTTTGTAGGAAGTACAGCAGCTGGGGCATGGTCCTTCAAGTTCTTGGGGGGTGGGGGCACATGTGGCCTAGCCTATGACAATTGTCCATCATAGGCCATTTCCGCACTACACTGTTACAATACTATTATTCCACTTGCAACATGCTGTGGAATTCTGGGGTTTGTAGTTTACTGAGGCCAAAAAGCTCTCTGGCTGAGAATTCTAAATGTCCCTCCCTAAACTGCAGCTCCTAGGATTTCATAGAATGTTGAAAGTGGAATAATTGCACTATACCTGTGTAATATGGAAATGGCCATGGTCTCCAAGGTAGCCATGTCCCCTGCCAGCCATTCATTCTGTTACTGGGTGAAAATTCAGAGAACAGCAGGTGTTGCTGAACTTGTATATTGAATGAAGTACAGTTGGCCCTCCACATTCACTAAGGGTAGGGACACATGACCCTTGCAGAAGCGGAAAATTTGCAAATATCAAAATGCAGGGGGAAGGGGGAAGCATGGTGGGGAGAACAGGCACCCAGGTTCCAAAGCAAGTCAGGGAAAGGAGAGGGAAGGGGGGTTGGCATGGTGACCCTATACTTCCTCTCTCTCACTCACTTCCTTCCTTGGGTGTGAGGTGGCTTTGGGAGAGGGGTTTGTGGTGTTGAAAAATCGGGCTGCTAGCTATTCTTAGCTGGCCAAGCAGCAGCTAGTGGAGGAGGAGGAAGACCAGAGGTGCTTTTTTAAAGGGCTGCAAGCCTGACTAGAGCCACCAAGAGGGAAGTTGTGCTTGGAAAAACCTGCCTGAGGTGGGGGAAGGGGGACAGAGGTTGAAGAAACTTGCAAATAATCAAATCTGTGAAAGTCAAGCCTGCAAATGTGGAGACTCGCTGTATCTATTCTGGCAGCTGATAATATGAAAAAAAGTGCTGACATTTCATTTTTTCTGGAAATCCATTCTACAGTAGGTTAGACTATAGATCCTAACTTGGTTTACAAAAGCACCTAGAGCTGGCATTTGTGAGCGAAAGTACACGTGGGCCATTTCCACACGGGGTTTTTAAAATGGTGCAGAGCATCCTCCAGGGAGGATGCCTGCACCTGGGAGCAGGCTGGGTCGGACCTACTTAACGTAGATCCACACCCCAGCCCGCTCTGGAACAACTCCAAGTGGTCGTCCAGCATGCTTTTGAAAGACTGCTAAAAACAGGTCTTTCAAAAGCACGGAGTGCGCCACTGCTCCCTTATGCAGATTCACAGGCTTGCATTGGTGCGAGCCTGTGATCTGCCAGGGGTGGGCTTTAGGCTGGCGAGCTTCAGCTGTTGGTCAAGACCCTCGACCAACCGGAAGCCACCATTTTCGTCCCCGGAGCAGTGCGGAGCGGCGGCCATGCACTGCTCCGGAGCAGCGTGGACCGGACTGGGGAGCCTTAAAGTCCAGTGAGTAGCGTCACAGGGCGATTCCCTCGCCCCATGCGGAAATGGCCTTGTATTCCTTGTGGAGACCTATGGCTGCCTCTGCCTAGCACAAAACAACAGCTAATTTCTTTCTAGAGAAGTAGCAGGGAAGAAATGAGAGCCTAACAGCAACAATCTACATATCTACAAGTATTTACTTAGAAAGGAAGAAAAGGAAAGACACCTTGGTCTATCTGGTTATTTCTTTTATTTGTCCTCTTGTTGTTCAGTTTACTTGTTATAGGCAGCAATGCTCAGTTTCCAATAAGCTAGAACAGTTGCTTACATCTTTCAACATGTGACCACTGCTCATGTTGGTAGTCCTTTATTTTAATGAATATCTATTTATCACTACTTAATTTACTTACCTAGGGGTATAGCTGGGAGGCACAAAATGAGGGCATTGCCTCCCCAAAACAAGAATTCTGTCCTCCAAATGAAATTTTCCTTAAGCCCACAAGTTTCTATTATTTTTTAGTAACTTAACTTCAGTTGAGCACTAAGAAATACAGTTTAGGCATCCAAAGAAAGGGAACAGGCAAAGTTACCAAGGGAATATGAACACAGCAAATGGAAGAGCTCTTGGCACAGATTATTTTCAATGTCTCACTCTTTGCAATGCTAGAAATTTGAGAATTGGAGGGAAAATTCCATTGAGTGGATCTAAGCTCTTATTAATGCCTGCATTTCTCCCTGCCCTGTAGCTACATCCCTGCAGCCACCCAAAAGTCATGATATCTAAAAAGAGAAAATGTGTATGTCTGTTTTTGGATATTTTATGTTGGGTTAACCCTCTTCAGACTGATCAAGTTAAATATGCTGAAGCACTGAAGAAAAAGGCAAGTACACTGGCCTCTACCTGTTGAGATGTGCCATTGCCAGGTTTCCTCTCACATGTCATTTTTTTTTAACGCTTTAAACTGTCTTCCATCAATCACTTTTAAAAATACACCAGCATTGGTCAATATGTCTCTGTGAAGCATAGGTCACTTAGTGCTGGCACTTTCTGGCACAGTTTTTCATTTCTAGGAGCATGACACTTGTTAACACTGCCTGCCAGTGAAAAAGATACACTCCCTGTATGCGGGGGATTGTTGTAGGTTTCTGAAGGGTTAATTAATTAGCTTTGTTCCTTTTCCTAGTCTAATTGACTTTGACAGGAGTCCATAGAAGGGATTTCAAGGCTGTGGTTTTGCTTTGTAAATAGATTAAAAAGACTAGATAAGCACAAAGGCTTGTCCCTTCGTTCATTATTTCCTTAGTGCTGTACGACTCTCCCTTCTGTTTTGTTCGTACATTGTGCCATTGGTTGTCATGGAGGCTGCTATAGCAAATATGCTGCCTTAGATCTTTCTGTAGGATGACTGGGTATTATTCCTTCAGTGCAAAAACCAGGGAAGGCAAACAGAACATTTCAGGTTGACTATTTAAACATTATAACAGGAATTGCTGAGAGGGACAAGGAATTTGCTTGTTGATATGAAGAGCTTTTATAAGCTATTAACCATTTGTAAAGGTCTGTATCACAGAAGAGAAGTGACCATACATTTTGAAATCAAAAGATGAGACACAGGGGCACCAAGGAGATATTTATTTATCTGTTTTCAACATTTCACATAAGAGACAAAATAGGGTGTTCCATTTAAATTTGTTCCAGTAAATATATGACCACAAACCCTGAAAGTATTTGCTTAATGCACTAAATTACAAATTTCATTAGAGGGTGTGTGTGTAGATTTGTGGTGGAGTATACACTTGGCATGCAAAAGGTATCAGGTTCAGTCCCCAGCATTTCTACAGAGGGCTGGGAAAAACTCCTGTGAGGGACTGGAGAGCCACTGCCAATCAGTGTAGACAGTACTGATCTGGATGAATTCAAATTCAGTATGAGTCAGCTTCCTATTTTCATACCAATAGAGCAATGAAGGTGTTCATTTACTATTGCAGCCATTAATTTAAGTCCTGTTCAGGCATTTTAAAAGCAGGTAAGATAAGTGCCGGAGGAGAGGGTGCCTTGGCCCTACACGCTCTGTCATTACTTCTGTTGTCCTTTTCACATGGAAAGTGACTTTCTGAAAATGAGATTCCCCTCTGAATGTGGTAATTCTCCATGCAACCAGAATTTTGATTTTCCAGTGTTCCCAGTCAGGGATAGATGGTGGATCTGCTGCCACAGAGGTGGTAAATCCACTGTCAAGTCTGCTGCTGGTCCTCCTGAAACTTCTCGGAGCTGATGAGGAGCATTGCCAGTGCTGGGCCTCTGAAGGAACATGGTCAAGCCCCAGATTGCGCTAGAAAACTCAGAACACGGGTAAGAGGAGCAATGGTTAGATCAAGAATGGATTTGCTGCCCCTGTAGCAAATGATCCACCAGCCATCTCTTTTCCCAGTTGCATGGAAAGCCTACACTTGTGAATGAGGCACTTCCCTCCAGAAAGTTCCTTTCTGAAGAGGAGTGATAATAGCAGTTAGCAATAGCAGTTACATTTCTATACCGCTTATCAGTGCTAAGCACCCCCTAAGTGGTTTACAATGTGTTTAGCTAATTGCCCCCAACAAGCTGGGTGCTCATTTTACCAAACTACGGAAGAATGGGAGGCTGGGTCAACCTGGAGCCCTGCAGGATTAAACTCACAACTTTGTGGCTGCAGTACCAGCATTTAACCACTGCGTCACCAGGGCTCTAATGGAGGGGCACAGGGCTAACAAACCCATCCTGCTTGGTGTGTTTGCCTTGACTACTTTGAGAATTCTCAAACAGGGTTAGAGAAATGCTGTTTGATACTCTGTCCATGCAATCCTTCCTGCATTGGGCACAGTATCAAATCTACAAAGTGCCAGATATAATGCAGGCTATTGCCATGGGGCTACAGAGTTGAAGGGAGTAATGATCCAATCTCTGCCACTCTCCAGGAGACCAAGGGCAACCAGAAGTCAACATCTTGCCACTTGTCCCTGCCCCTAGGAAAAACTTCATGGTAGTAAGGAAAGACAAATCTCATTTCATCCAAGAGCTGGAAGAGAGGAAGACTGACAAATGTCACCACCAGCCACCAAGGGGTGAGTGTGTCCTTTGTCTAAAACCCTGTTCAAAGGATGTTCCCATCAGCAAGAACAAAGTCTGTATCCAAACCTATGTCCTCTGTTCCAAAAACAGATTCTTTGTTGCTCCATTGGGGGTTCAGGAGAATCAACATGCCAGTAAGAGAAATATAAATATGTTCAGGCAACTGTATTTTCAGGGAGTCAACTGTTAAGCAGAAGACAAATGAACAAGTTGCAGAATTCTTCAAAGCTCCAAAGTTAGAACTTCTATAGAGGAAATTGGTGAGAAATGAGTAATTTGTCACCTGTCATTTGCATGAACCTAGAAAAATGTCTTGAGCGTTTCTTTCATCACACGTACAGGAAATTATAGAAGCGCCTATTACGTTCCTTTAAGCAGATAACTTTTCCAAATGGCAGTTACCCAACTGGATTTTATAAACATGCCTAGGTATAGTTTTGTCCTCCTTTCATTCAAATATTTACTGTTTCTAAAACAGAGTTAATATGGCTAATGCTGCACAAACAAAGCCATTTCTGCACTGCCTAAAATAGACAAGGGTCATTTCAACTGTGCTTCTTCAAAACCAACATTCCTTGTTAATAAAGACTTGCATGATCAATGCCAGCACTTTCAAACAGCTCATTTGAATCCAGAAAACTTGGGTTAAAAAAGAAAAAGAACGCTCCAGTATATTTTAGGAAAGGCTGGGTATTTCTGAAAGTCTATTTAAAAAGAAAAACACCAAACAACACTTAACGAAGCATATTACTTAAATCTTATCTTTTGTCTCAACCTGGACTAAGGCCAAAAACATGGAATAAATAGTATCTTTGCCAAACCCTAAATAAATTTTATTTAGAAGTGTTAGTACTCAGTGACATGAGATAGTGGAGAATGTAAAGAAGCTTGTGGGACTTCAGATGAAATCTTTAATGTGAGTCCTTGCTGGATATGATAACCCATTCTCCTTCAAAATGTACAAACCCTTCAAGCAATGCTGCTCTGCACCCCTCAAGGGTTACCAACTTTTTACTTTTCCCTCTGTTGGCAGAGGCGTTCTGCTTTTATCACATTCAGAAAGGGCATTGTGACATTCCCTATCTCATGCTAAGAAGAAGTCGCACGTTTTGAATTTTAGTATATCACGAAGCTGTGAAAGTCATGTCCATCCTGTTGGCAACCCTGCTACTTTCTGACAGTGTGAATCAAATAAGGCAGAAGAAGAAGCCATGTGGCTCTCCAGATATTGTTGGACTGGAAGTCCCAGTAGGCCCCTACCCAGTACAGCCAATAAGGACTGCTCAACACTGCAGTCCAGAAACATTTGGACAGCCATACCACTCCATCCCTAAAGTCAGGCCTGCTATCTCCAAACATATGTAAATGCAAAAATGTCTATGGAAATAATTATTAGTACTAAACTAAAAATAAATTAAATTATTTGTACTAACAGGTTGCTCTGTCCATACATCACACAATAATAGTACTGTTATGACAACATTCTAGAAAATCCCAGGATTTCCAGTTTGGGGAGAGGAATATACAGTTCTCACCCAGAGAGCTCTAGTGCTTCGCCAAACTATAAATCTCAGAATTGCATAGGATGCAGCAGCCATGGAAGTTAAAGTGGTATCATAGTGCTATAACTTTATAGTGTGAAAGGACCCTTGGTTGTAGCAGACAAGCATTGTTTAACTGGCCTGTGATCATTACAGATGAGATGTATGTATGCCCATTGAGAGTGGGCTCTTATATCCAGTGGTTTCCATTTGTTTCAAGGAATCCTGGGCAACTCTAGAAGCTAACTCGGAGCGGAAGGGAGAGGTTGTTTGATGGACAGAGTACTAATGATAGAGGAGTGTCCCTCAAAGACAATTTGATCACAGCTACGGATTCTCCACTTTACTACCCAGGGCAGAGAAAGTACATGCTAGAATATGAGTCGTTAATGTTCATGGGATCTATTTTCCAAAGATAGAAAGGTAAAGGTATGCATATACATAAGTGTATATAGATAGATAGGTAAAGGTATGCATATACATACATATATACACATACATAGATAGGTAAAGGTATGCATACACATTTATACACAAATGTATATTTGCTGAAGAAAGAAGCTAATGGCACCTCTTTTTTTCAAGTAGGATCTAGATCTCAGAAGGATACCATTAAGCTTGAAGTTGATTTTTTTTAAAAATTGAAAATAGGTGTTCATAAAAAGCGTCAGACATTTTGGCCTCTGTCTTCCTTGGTCATGTCCATTGGAATGGGAAAGATGAAATAAGAGAGATACACACAGATAGAGAGCATATATTGGAGTCCCAGCATCTGCGAGTTGGAGCCAGGAGCAAAACAGTGTCATCAGAAGAAGAGGCACAATCGTGTCTCAGGTGCAGAGTCAATTACCTGCTGTACCCCTGAGCCAAAGGCTGGAGCGACTTGCATTTTCAAATAGTACAGTGCTTGCCCCTGAGTTACTAGTTGAAAGATTCTGCTTCCTTTAGAAAACTTTGCCCCTGAAATTTTACACAGTGGTTTGGGAGAGTGGAATTGCTATAGTGCAACAGCTGAATAAGAAGCTCTTGCTGATTAAATGTAAATTATTCAATGTTAAAATTTTAAATATTAAAATTCTGATCAATTTCTTGTTTTAGCATGCTATAAGGCACAATCAACAACTTCACATGCATATGTGCAAACGCACATAGAAGGAAGAGGCTTGGGAGGCCCACCCAGTTGTCTGATGTGAACAGTGCATATTTATCCAGAATTCTCTGTCTATGTGCAGCAGCTTCTTGGAAGGCAAGTCAGTGTAGAACATAGGAAGAGTTCATTAATGGTACACAGTCTGTTCAAACCATCTAAGCTGTGCACATACATATCCATACAGTCCTTGTCATTAATTCTAGAGGTATTAAAATCGTAGAACTTCTACTGCATAAACGTGATGGAGCTGATGAAATGAGAAAAAGATATCTAGAAGGTCATGAAGAGATCACAGTCTTGAGTGTCAGGCGACTGAAGTTGAAGGAGATAATGATACAACTATGCAAAGCTACAGTTGACTTTTCTTCTGCAAAGGTTAACTTCTCTCACACCAATCTGTTACATTTCACTGAAAATGCCAATTAACATGTGAACAGTAGTGTTCTGGTAGACATTACTTATTTGGACTTATAAAATGCTTTTGATGAGGTCCTTCACCAGAAACTCCTGACCTATCTGTCATGGGCTAAGAGGAAAAGTCCTTTTATGGTCTGGAAATTGGTTGCAGAACAGGAAGCAAAGAGAGAAAGGATGCTTCCAGACAGAGGGCTTCTACTGCTCACGGTGAAAAGTTATTGTGCAGCTACTCTGTGTCTTTTTCTTAACAGATCTCAAGAAGAAAGCAGTGGCATACCAAAAGTAGGACAGTGGGAATGATCTGCCCCAGGTGTATACAAAAAGGTAATTGCAGGCATTGACAGTATTGGGAGCCTTTTCAAAGCACCAGCACCATCTCTGTCCCCCTGCCCCCTCATGTAAAGGCCTCCTGCTTGCAGCTGTAGAGTGGAAAACTCACACATATATTGGAGTCCCAGCATCCTCATCCATCTAACCTCTTTAAAGCCAGGCACTACCTAAACATCCCCACGTGGCCAGGTTGGAGTGAGGAACGAATAATGTCAAAGCCAACTAAGTGCAGAAACTCCTGGACATTGTAACCTGAGGCCATCACAAGTTGTTACATTAAGAACCCAGAGCATGGAGTGTTTGTTTGTGCATTGATGGAAATAGCATTGATGACTGGTTTAATCACTTCTGCTCAGAAATAAAGGCCATTGGTATTTACTGGTACTCCACATTTCGCTGGTCTTACATTGAGAGGGCTATTAAAATTGATCTGTTCCAAGTGTCAAATACACTAGGTATGCCACTGGAAGAAAGACAGGAGGAACAATGGGGAAACTCAGGAGGGCTACAATGTCAAGATGACAATGTCTGGACTGCGCATAAACTTCCACAAATGAGACAGTTCAGCTGCACAGTAGAAGAAGCATCCTAGGGGTACACGGCAAGCTCTTGCAATGGAGAATTGTGAGCAGTGGAATCCTTGAGAAATTCATATTGGGACTGGTTCTTTTCTAACTTGTTCATAAATTACCTCAAGCTAAGGATAAGCAGGGAGGTGGCCATGTTCTTCAATAGCGCTGAATTATTTAAGGTGGTTAGAACAATAATTGTGAAGAGCAAAAAAGACTGTATTTCACTTATATTGAATGGTGGTAGATTCAAAACAGATAAATGGAAATACTTCTTGAAACAACACATGGTTAAATGGTATAGTTCACTACCATGAGATAAAGTGATGAACACTATCCCGGACAGACAGAGTTGAACAAATTAATGGGACCATCACTGCCTACTAATCATGAGGGTTTATTTATTCCTCCCAGATCAGAGGCAGTGTGTTTCTGGAACATAAACTGGAGGTAGCTGTTGTGCTCATGTCTTGCTTATTAGCTTCTCATGGACATCTGCTTAGACACTGTGTGAAAAGAAAGCTGGAATGGCTAGCCTTTTGGTCCAAAATAATTTGGCTCTTCTTGTGGTCTTGTGCAAGAATGACAAAATGTTTTTATTTATGCTATGAGCTACCTCAGGTCCCATCTTGGGAGAAAGACAGAATATAAACTAACTAACTAAATAAATATCACTTAGAATACCAAAGTGAAACAAGCCAGCAACACTCTTGATATCAGGCTATTTATATTATACATCAATATATATATATTATTATGTAAACTAAGAAGAAATTTAATTAGGCTTTTTCTTGAATTAATAAAACCATTTGTTCCTCATTTAGCAAAAGAAGCGTAAAAATATTTCCAGGCTTATGTTTTTAAATGTGTTATGTCCTCTACCATCATCTAATTTCTTATGCCTATTTGTGTATGAAGTGTCTCTTCATTGTGAGTTCCAATAGAACTTCAAGAGAAGTGTAGAGTCCTTACATTTATAGCAGCAACTCCCACCCACAAATGGGTATACATCCATGCTTCAGCCACAAAGAAATGAACCACACCATGTTATGCTGGGCCCCACCTGTGAATAGAGTGACTATACATCCTTTTTTACAAAGGGCAGTCTTGTATTTGAAAGGCTGTAATAAGGCAGTCCTATTTTTTAATGTGTTTTCTGTTTGAACTGCTATCAATCCAAGGCTATTTCCATACTAGGCCCCTCCCTAAACTGCAAACCCCAGGATTCCATAGGATGTTGAAAGTGGAATAATAGCACTATAACAGGCTAGTGCGGAAATGGCCCAAGTCTGATTTAAAGATGAGGAAACAGAGGGAAGGAAATCAAGGACACTGAAGTTTCCCATCCACAATTAGCTCATGGACCGCAGACCCTCTTGGTCACAGTCGTCCCCATTCAGGCGAAAATATAGCCCTGTTTAAATTACAAAACCATTTCTAATTTTTCATCTGCTTATAGAAATCAGCATGTGTCATTTTATGCAAATTGTTGTCCTCTTTTGGGGGATTCACGCCTTCATTTTTGGTGATGAGTATGTGGCCACCTACTTGTGAAACTTTATACGCAATCACAGAAGATAGTAACTATCAGGGCCTTAGAGTTCCAGGACTTTATAGCATACCTTGAGGTTAAAATCCTCACATTTGATTGGGAGCGATATGGAGATATCTGCCTCTGAGAAAGTATCCAGGTTAGTAGTATTCCATTCTTTATGATTTCAATGCCAAAAAAAAATCAGACCAGAAATAAGGTTCTTGTAGCATCACAGGGATGGGCCCTTGCAGTGTCTCAGAGGTAGCCCATTCAAAGGGTGGAAGACAGCATAACTGCTTCAGAACCAGTTCACTGGGGAAACAGACAAAAGAATAATCTGAGTAAACAGGCCCAGAATCCACATAAAATCCAGCTAACCAGTTAATGAAGATATTGAAGAGAACCTTCTCAGTGGCTGCTCCCAGACTTTGAAATTCCCTTCCATAGGAAGCTGGGCTGACATTTAATGATTAATTGTTTGCAGGGAGTCATTTTTTTTATGGGGAGAAGTATTAGCTGCATTTTAACTTAATTTTTAAAGTGACTTTTACACTTTTTAAAAATTAATCGTTTTAATATGATAACGTGTTGAATTTTAACTTTTTTAATATCAGGTTTTTAACTATATCTTGTTTTAGCCTTGTTGTAAGCTGCAGGAAATAAAATAAACAAATGTAATAAAATAAAAGAAATACGGCAACCTAGAACAGAGTGGTGTTGGACACTTGTGTCAGCTAGGCAGGTGGCACAGTACATCCAACATCCACACTGGAGATCACCATTCTCAACTAGGGCTGACGTCCCATGTGGCATTATCTACAGCACACATGGCTTGGGGGCAGGGGGAGGGAGTTCTACACTGTTGCTGGGACTTGTAGAAGGCTCAGTACCAAACCATGGGGAATTTATTTTCCTAAGGTTTCATGTCGCTTTGCAAAAAAAAAAAAAAAAAGTTCAGAAGTGGTGATGCTGGTGCTCTGCTCCCTGCCTTGTTCTATGATGGGTGCACTTCTCTCCTCAGACCTCTGCCCTCAGACCTGGTTTTTACATGCACTGACAATCTGCAAATGCAACATGCATAAAAAACATCTTTGTAGCTGGGAACAGATGGAAATAGATGCCCAGGCTTTCAAGCAAGGGTGGGAAAAGTGGGCGGGCAAGGGATTGTTTTCTCCGTAAAATAAGCATCAACCTCCAGGTCTGTGAGGGAGTGGTATTGGCAATTTTTACTGTGTTTAAGGGCCAGGAGGAGGCTTAGCTGTTTCACACACAGACCAGTCATTTTTTTTCCAGATATGAGGTAATTATCTCATACCTGAGGTGGGGCCTCCTTCTTTGGATTTTCTTCAAAAAAGAGGCTAGGCAATTACATACGGGAGATGCTTTAACTGGAGATCCTGCACTAAGCAGAGGGCTTGGACTTGATTGGTCATGAGGCCTTTTCCAACTCTATGATTACATGATTCTACCCGGTCAGTTCCTGTTTGGAAAAAGGCCCATCTGGGCATGTAAGGGGTAAAGAAGGTAGGAAAAGTCCTGAAATGCAGCTACATGATGACTAGCAGCCCCTAGAGATTTTGGGAGCAGTTATTTGAAGGCCAAAAAAAAAAAAAAAACACCATTTTTTAAAAAAATTTTTGGGGGAAAGTAGATGTGTTGAAAGGGGGGGGTGCCCCCCAGCCCTGCAGGGAAGTCTGTGCTGCCAGTAGGAGTGGACAGCTGCTGTTGTCCATTCCTACTGTAAAATTTCTTCACGCACGCACACACGCATCAAACTGTCTTCTCATCCAGTGTTGCTCCAAATTTGTCTCCTTCCCGGAGACCTGTGAAAGCACAGCAAGTCCCTGAGACTTCATTTGGCACCCCGAAGAGTGGCAACACTGTCCTACCCCCACAAGAGTATCAGTTTGGAATGGCTCTTTGGCATGTACCCAATTGTGACAGGCCCTTGCTTCTCCCAAATTGGTGTGGCAATTCCCAATCTGATAAGGCGCCCTGTCTTTATCATAAAGCTCTGCCTCCACCCCCACCCCCACCCCATAGCACCACCTTTGTGTAAAAGGGTGAGGGGTTTCAATGTGTGTTCAGAACTAGTCAATAACGTTATGGTAGTGTGTTTTCTGTGTTACCTTGAATGCTGTATACAACTCAGCCGAGTTAGTATTTACAAAAATAAACTGTAACATTAACATTAAGAATAAAGTATTAAGGTTTATATGCAGGTCAAAGTTAATACATTTCTTCAGTGTACTTTTTTAGACAGTTCACTTGTATCTTTAGACTCTCATATAAAGCACAAGTATAACAGCCCTTTGGGTACACTTCCACCAAAAGCGCACACACGCTGACCAGACTCTGCTAGGGTTCAATTACTCTTCTGCCTCTCACTAGGCTTCCACTGAGAATTAAACCTTCCCACACGGTCATACCCTCTGACTAGCTGAGGGTCTCTCTGCCATAGCTTCTTGCTAGGAATCTTACAGAAAGACTAAAAACCAGCAACTGGTACTTGGCTTTATATTTTTTTTTCTCTCAGCTACCAGCCCCTTCCACTCACTACTTGGGTGGGTTTCTCTTCTGAGGATCTATTCTGGTTGTCTGGCAACCTGCTTCCAAGCTGCTCTGGCACTTCAGAGAGCCACACCCCGAGAACTTCATCACACCGATGAACTCCGTATCTGTTAGGCATGGGAATCTCTTCTGCTTTGACACGATGTTATATATGAAATATAACGGAGAACTGGAAACTACACAGAGTGTGTAATATCCCTTGTGTTTCATGGCCTCCTGCATCTTTGGAGGCAGAGTCTTCCAAAAACTGCTACTGGCTGAGCTCAAGAAATCTCTGCCATTGTGTTGAATTCCCTCCGGCTTTGTTTGGTCTTATATTTAACTTATAACTGATCCACATATAATAAGTCAAGTAGCAGCATTAAAACTTTACAGATCAGATAAACCCACTTAACAGTCTCTTCAACAAAGATTGCTTCCACTCCTCCTTCAACACCCATTATTCTGCTTAACGGCTTACTACCCACAACTCTTTCCTGTGGTCCTGCTCCACTCAGTATAATGTTTTTGTTGCTACTCTTCATGTTAAATTTACTGAGCACAGAAGTTGCTTATTTCTTAAGGCTGGTGAACAAAATAGCAAGGTGAATAGGTAGACCAGCTGGTTGCCCAGGGACTAAGGCAATAAAGGTCTAGTAGAGCACTTGCTTCAAAGTGAAAGGCTCTAAGTTCCTGCTGAAGGCAAAAAGTAGTTTTTTAAAGCCAAATTATATGATATGTTTAACCAGAGAAGGCCAGTGGATCCACCATCACTGGGTCAACAAATCAACTCTGGATTTTGCCATAACTTCTCCCTTGTGTGGTCCAGGAGTTCTGCCAGCACTGAAACCTAGGGTCCACACGCTGCCTGGCTTTTAACATGCAGCTAGCAGTTTAGTTCTCTTTTACTCTAGAATAATTGTATTAAATCCAAACCAGATCAAGATCCTAAAGTGCAGAGATGCTTTAGCTCTTTGGTTCTATCATGGTTCCAAACTGAATAGGACTCCTGCAACTGCAGTCCTTATTGCCCTAAAGTTTCCCATTTGTTTTATAGATGATACTTTGGCAATAAACATCAAAGGCACTAGCCGCCTCCCCTACTTTGGTTTGGGATCGCAGTAGAGGAGAGGAAGTTAAAGTCCCCCACCCACTCCCATGCTAAATTCTGGTCTGATAAGTAAGAAGAGTTGTTGTTTTTTTTTTTTTTTTAAAAAAAGTTGCTAGTGAAATCTTTAAAACATTGTCTAGATGGGTTCTGATGGAGGCATGAATGCATCTAATATTTTAATTTTTAAGTAATGAATCAGTTGACTTATTGGTTTGGCTTGTATTGATTGTATTGTGTTTCTATGTCTATGAGGGGACCTGGGGACATTTGTCAGGTAGGCAATGTATTAAATAAATAAGCAAGAAAGCAAGGCTTTCTGCAGTTTGCTTCCCAGTTCAGTGCAGGAATGCACAAAACACACTGGCCTCAAACAGATGAGAGCCAGGATCCTGTTGGTGACTTATGCCAGAAGTTACACCAGCTTCATACTTCTTGAAGTGTTGCAAAAAAAAAAAAAGCATCTTTTACCTCCTTGCACTTGGCATTCAACCTAGGTTATCAAGGAGGCAGCTGGAAGGCTCCCAGGAATAGCTCCCTCCAGCCAATGGCCACAAAGTTGTGCCCAGTGCCCTTCTTGGAGCCATTTCATGCCAGAAAAGAAATTGCAGTGGCAGCACTTCCTTTCCTAGGTGTGCAGCAACACCTAGACCAGGCCTGTACAACATATGGCCTGGGGGGTTGCCTGCGGCCTGCCAAAGGACTTCATGTGGCCTGCATCGCTTGTGAGTGTGAGGGCCGAAAAACGTTGCAGCAATTAGGCTGCTGATGGTTTTGGATGAGCCCAGTTGGGCTGTTCCCTCCTCCTTCCCTCCAGGGGGAGCAGAGAGCAGAGCTGATGCTCCCTTTGGCCCTTGCACAAGATGGCAGCAGTTGCTTCGTCTCCTTCTGTTTCCCTTGGATGAGTGGTGAGGGCAGAAGTGCCTGGGAAAAAGAGATCAGCTGGGGATGGAGGGGCAAGAAAGGAGGTGGTCTCCTCCTCCCTGAGCAAGCCAACATGGACTGTTACACAGTGAACTGAAACCCTCTGGGGGAAGCAGCTTATTACAGATCAGTGTACTCATTCACCCCTATCCCTCCTAAATTGCACTGGAAAAAATTAAATTGCTTTTAAAGATTGCATTTTAAAATGCAATTTAGGTCTATTCTGGCATGCACCCTCATAAATTCTGCCCTCCCCCCACACCATCTGGAATTCCCCTTGTTTATCTTCCAAATCTATTTTCTTCCCCTTCCTCATAAATAATACTTTTTTTCTGACACCCCAAATTGTTCTCCTCCCCTTTGACCTCTTGCAAATCTTTTGCAAATTACACACTGCTACATTTCTCAAGGCATAGCTCTCTTTCTAATCATCCTATTTACTGGTTTTGTGTAATCACAACTTGCCACATCTCCCCTATACTATTACAGTGCTCTTATTCCACTGTCAACATTCAGTGGGATCCTGGGGTTTGCAGTTTAGGGAGGGGCATTTAGAATTCTCAGTCAACGACAACTCCAGAATTTAGAATTCTCAGTCAACCACAACTCCAGAATTCCACAGGACACTGAATAGAATAATAACACTATAACAGTGTAGGGCAGAAATGGCCAGTGTTGTCATTCCCTATATTGTATATTGGTGGTGGTGGGTGAAATTTAAGGAAAGAAGTTTCCCTAAGATTGCTGGGTAAGTTTGTAGCAGAGGCAAGATTTGAACTTTTCAGCCATGGAAAGCCACTGGGTGACCTTGGGCAGATCACACACTCTTCAGCCCCAGAAAATCCAGTGATAGGTTTGCCTTAGGGTCGCCAAAAGTCGGAAACAACTCAAAGGCACACAGCAGCAATCATTCACCCAGTCTACTCTGGCGAGATAAAAGCTTACCCAGAGTTCAAAAGCCTTGTTTTTTAAGACTATAACTCCCAGAATTCCCCAGCCAGTAATCATGCTACCTGGGGTTTTGGGAGGTTGTAGTTCACCAAAAGGAACTTTTGTGACGCTCTTATTTGAAGGGATGTCATGTAAAAGATGGAGTGAGCTTGTTTTCTGCTGCTTAAGAGGTTAGGGGCCATTCCATACTATGCTCTTATAGTGCTATTATTCCACTTTCAACATCCAATGGAATCCTGGGATTTGCAGTTTAGGGAGGGGTATTTACAATTCTCAGCCAGAGAGCTCTTTGGCCTCACAAAAATAAAAACCCCAGAATTCCACGGGACGTTGAAAGTGGAATAATAGCACTATAACAATGTAGTATGGAAAGGCCCCAGGACACGGAGGAGGCTTCAAACTGCAGGAAAAGAAATTCTACCTAAACATTTGGAAAAACTTCCCTAATTTCCCTTTTTTTTATAATATGGTTCATTTTATTTGCAAAATAGTTTAATCATTAATTATACTATAATTTATTTTGCAAATAAAAACATTATTATACGATTATTATAACTTTACTTGGAAAGTGAGGCGCTAAAAACATATCTGCGTCCCAAAGAAGTTTAGCCTATTTAATTTCGGCCCTGACTTACTGCCAAGTTGCACAGGTCTGACCTAGACAGTGCCTTGGTGCAGTGGATGTACACCCATAGCCAGTCAGTAGAGGGCGGGATGGAGTTATTCTCAGAAGCCATCTAGATGCCATGGCACACCAGAGAAAGAAGTGCTGCTGTCACTTACCAGACCAGCAGTGTAGGCATACTGGTGGAACTTTAAGTTTTGCCAGCATTCAAGGAGGCTCTTGGCCAAGGTGAGTCAATCTGTGGATTACTTTTGTACTCTTCCTTACCATAAGATCAACATAGAGCTTAAAGATCTGAGCCTTTCATACCAAGCTTTTATCTGGATATTGGTCTCCAACATCTACTATGGTTTAGCCCAAGAGGCAAAATTGCTATCATATTCAATGTGGCAAATTTTATAAAATGATGCCAAGAGAGACTGAAATGTGGAAAAAACTTTTCTTTGTCACTAAAAGTAAACATTTTAAGGACCTCAGGGGAGGGATTTCTCTTGGTCTCTCCACTGTCACAGGTGTGTTCGGTAAGGATAAGTGAGAGGATCTACTCAGTGGCTGCTCCCAGGCTATGGACCCCTTCCACAAGCAGGCAAAGAGCTTTCTATTAGATTGCATTTTGTGATTAAAGAAGTAGCCATGTTAGTTTCTTGCAGCATAATAAAGAGAAAGGAAGGAGCAGGGGGGAAAGAAATGTGGCAGCACCTTTAATAAACTAACTGGCTTTTATTTTTGCATGAGTTTTCATGCATATAAACCCATTTCTTCGAATAAGTGATTGATTGTTGCGAGAGGTCTTTCAATAGACTGTGGGGAGTGCTGTGCTTTCATTCTCATAGTTATATATGAAATCCTTTTAAATGGTTTTAAATTCTGTTTTTAATACGATAGTTTATTTAACTATTTCTTAACTTTTCTATTATAATCACTGCATATCAGCTGTACTTAGTTTTAATTTCTATACTGTGATCTACCCTGGCCCAATTTGGGAGAATAGTAGGAGAGAAAACAAACTCTTACAGTATCTGAACTCAGCACAGGCCGGCTGTTGCCCTAAGTTTCATTTCTCTTCTGATACTTCCTAGGATTGGTTCCTTCTGCTCATTTATTCACAGAATACTGCAGTTCATATTATTACAGTTTCCTTTTACATTGTTTCTAAGAAAGTTGACGCTGGAGCTAAGAAAGTTAACTCCAATAACTCCACCGGCTGCCAGTCTGTTTCTGGGCACAATTCAAGGTGCTGGTTATGGCCTATCGCTTAGGCACAGGCTATTTGAAAGTCTCTACCTTCCTTTATGAGCCATCACCACCACCACTATCATCCTCATCCTCATATTTATTCTATGTAACCAAAGGCCTTTACAATATATGGAATATAACATTTTTTAAAAAATTAAAAATAAATTATTAGAAATATTAGACATTACTTTTAAATCATTTTTATACGCTCCTATAAAGCCAACAGCCCAAAGGTATAAAATTAATACCTATACTATGTGTTTTTTTAATGAAAGGAGCATGTTGTTTCTTAGCTGCCAATGCAACTGGGCTACTGAATATGTGGAAAATGATGTAATGTAATGTAAAGGCCTGATCTCTCCTGAAAGCTGCTTGTTCCTCATAAATATTAGAGTGGTTGCTATCCCATTCCAGAAGCTTGTTTGAAACATATTGTGCATGGAGTTAAGAGACCGCATCTAAAAGACTGAGGGGCTATAATTAGAAGGATCTGATGTGTCCCCTTTCTTGAAGATTGCCATGCATCATATCTTTTCCAAGAGCCTTGCCACTTTGGAAGGTGAAAGGCAAAGCCTTTATTTCAGCAAGAGAGAGACTCAGTGGCCATTTAGGAGAATTAACTCTGGATCATAATATACTTTACAGTTGGCCTTCAGTATCTGCTGGGATTTGGTTCCAGGACCCCTGTGGATACCAAAATCTGTGGATGCTCAAGTCCTTTTATATATGACAGTGCAGGAAAATGGTGTCCCTTATATAAAATGGTGAATAACTCAAACAAATGCTGGAGAGAGGCTGAAGCTCTGTAGAATGGTGGGAGGCTATAGCAGGATAAGTCTATAAATTGGTGTAGTGCTTGGCATGTGGCAAAATCAAGGTTTGCTTTTTGGATTTTTTTTTTCCAAATATTTTTGAGCAATGGGTGATTGAATCTATGGTTGCAAAACTTGTGGATATGGAAGGCTGACTGTATAGTTAAGCGGTTTCCAAAAGTGTGCCTAAAATGGGAAAACCATGCTTCAGGTATAAGTAGGCTAGTATGCTCATAAGTCTTATGAGAGAAACCTCTCTGTATCAACTTCCAGAATTTGGTTTCATTGTCACCAACAAGAGCCAGACCCAAAGAACAAAGGAAGCCTTTTTTTTTATTCCCTAAGTAAGCTTTTTTTATTCTTTCCATTGTTGCTGTAGGAAAAAAAATGGCATCATCAGTACCAAAACATTTCATCTACCTTGTTAGTTTACTCAGCTCCTTTTTTAAAAAACTTGCAATCTCATTCAAACCAGGTCTGAAGGGCAGTAGAGTTTTTGCCTCACATGGTAGTAACCACATATAATCTAAGTGCATTATGTCCTGATAAATCTCCCTCATATTTTCAGACCTCAAAAGAGGTCATTACCCTTGAAGCTTTTCTGTTCCTAACATCTGTCTGATGTTGACATCAACTAGAAGAGACCATTTAGCCTTTTCTCACCTTCTTCTGTGTGGCCACACATTTTAAGATCTATCTTAAAGTTTTAAGGTCAGCCTGAGAGCAAACTGGTCACTTTCAGATCTATCATCACTTTCAAATCACTGCACGTAATGAATAATGGTGGCTAACCCTAAAATATAATCAACCACATTGGCCTCTTTATCAGTTAAATATATAAAGTACCCCTTTGAGTGACCTAAATAGATACTATTATGGTGGATGAACTGAAATTTACAAATTAAAGAGTTCAAAACTTGAGCATACTTAGTAATGAACTTATCTTGTGAAATTCAAGGGACAGTTAAAACTTCCCCTATATCAAACCCTAAAACCTTTTCCATAATAGAACAGTCATTGTTTATTCTAGCATTAGGTACTTCTGCGTTTCAACAGGATGAGACGATATCCCAGATACTAAATGATTTCGGGTTCCAGATAGTCCCTTTAGGTGCAGATCATAAACAGGCTTCACGGATGCCAGTTGTCCAGGGAAGACATTTTTATAAGTTAGATCATAATTTCCGTTCTTTGAACTGACTGACTTATAGATATGAAGATATAAATGTAATTTAGGTTTGGTCTTAGAGTGGCGTGCATGTAGGCCCCACCTGGATGAAACTTCTCTTCCTTCAGATTTGTAGAGGAGGGTCCAAAAACAGTGAGCATGAAAGTCGCAATCACCCTACCTCTCATTTTTTTTATGTCTTGTGGGAAACAAAGTATTTTATACCCACGGAGGTATCCTACTTAACTCCCAATATGTCTGAAATATTCTGTGACACTTCTAAAGCTAAAACTGACACATTTTTGGTCTTCTTTATGACCAGTTAAAAATGAAAGCATAACTCTCAGTGTTAGCTGATGAAATTTCTACATGTGTTAGCTTATTGGAAGCAGAGTCTATTGTTCTCTGGATTGTAACTTGTATTTATTTGTCTTCAGAGTCTTTTCACATTCTGTTCCTGCAAATAAAGATAGAGACTGCAAGTTGTCTTCTTTTGGTGTTGTGATGCAATTCATCAAGGAGTAATAAATCTGGATTTGTAAAAGCTAGATTAAAGTCTTCCATGCCACTTCTTATATTGCCAATCCACACAGGAACTCTAGCATGTTTGCAGAATTTTAACCCAATTGTGCATTATTTCCTCCAGATGCCCAAAAGGGCTTGAGTCATTGATGAGGGGACAATCTTCATTTTCCCTTCCATTTGTTGTGTACTTTAGGCTAACTGCCTGACGATCTACCAAATGGGTATAGGTATTTCCAGGATGTTTGCTTATCAAGCTCATGAGATTTTTCTGTAAATTTCTGCACCAAACTTCCTTTGACTCCAGGGAATGTAGAATTAAAATGGCTAAGAGGTATATCCACCGAAGCACTAGCTAAAAGCTGTGGGTCCACTGACCAATTGTATTATCAACTGGTCATCCCATTCCATAGCACTCTGGTGAGCCCCTTTATTACTTATGCTTCCATTGTTCAGATTAGTAGGAGTACTTCAGGCTGTTGCCTTAGTTTGCCTTCATATAAAGGAACTAAAGTTATTACTCTGTGCACTAATTTCGAAAAGAACACATTAATCAAGGATTGACTTTTGAGATGAGCTTCTAGGGGTTTCACTTGCCTGTTCACACACTTTCTGAGCCTGAATTTTCTGAGTTTGTGAATTAACCATAATTGATGTTATCAAGCTTCACCAGCTCCATTTAATTCAGCATCAATAATATCTAATCAAAGAGGTATACATTTGGTGATCAATAGGTGGCACTACCAAGGACATTATGAAGGAATAAACTGAGAACTCTCAAATGGCAACACATCTCAAAGAACAAGCACAAATAACTCCTTTCTCTCGGAATGTACCAGGACTGAGTTGAGATTAAACTCTTCCAGGACAAATCCAAGCATAGTTTCTTCCTGTCTCTAATATTTAAAAAAACAGAAGTAGATGAAGAAGGACAAAATATAACTGGGTAAAGGTCCAGACAGGTTCCTTTGGCAGGGAGTCTCTCTTCTTCCCAAGTACCAAGTTGCAAATTTTAATTTTAAGTTTATACTCCACAAATATTTGCAGGTTCAGATAGTTATCCCTGGTCTACCTCTAATTTGGCATCCTTACCAATTTCTTTATCTCAGCATCCTTAGTGATATTTTTCTTTGGACTCCTCCAGACTCTCTATGTTTGCAGACTGTTTTAACTCCACGTTTTATGAATAGTAACTCAGAGTCCCCTTGTACCAAAAAAAAGAAAGGATAAAGAATCTTCACTGTTTGTTAGTTTCAAAGATTGTTAGAATCACAGCATTCCACAGTCTTCATTAACCAAGAAAGCCAGCCTTATTTAAAAAAAAAAAGTCTCAATAAACTGATGATTAAAATACCACTAATGAGCCCTTTGAAGGCTTGGAGACAAAGAAATGAAAAATTCTGAATTTCATAAACACTAAGTAGGTTGTGAAACACCTGGGTAGACTGAGAGTGGGAATAAAAGCATACAGACAAGGCTTAAAATAGATAGCTCAAAACAAGCTACATTATGTGTCACCATCTTCTCTGATCAAACAAAGCACAATTGTGCCCCTTTCTGAGTCTGAGTTCTTAGATCTTCAGGAGAAGCGGTTCTTTCTGTTCTACCACCTTTTTTGCTCATTTGGTGAGGACAAGGGAGAGGGCCTTCTTGGTGACTGCTCCCAGACTTTGGAACTCTCTCCCCATTGAGGCTGGAGTGGCTCTGTCCTTGTTCTCCTTCTGCCGTCAAGTACAAACATTCTTATGCAGTCTGGCTTTTAGACACTGTCTGGGATGGGCTTTTAATGGTGTCCTGTCCAGTTTGTTGATTTGTATACAGTCTTTTAATGAATTTTAATGTTATACCTTCTTAAATTGTTTGTTTTTAAAAATACTTTAATATTTATACTTTATAATTATGCTTTTTCACAATTTTAATCTGTACTGTTTCTAATAAAATGTAAGCCACTTTGAGTTATGTTAGTCAAAAATATGCATGATGATGATGATGATGATGATGATGATGATGATTCATATATTTAATTCAGAGACAGGGATTATCTCTCTCTCTCCCTCCTTCTCTCTCTTGGAGGTTGCTTTCCCTTAGGGATAATCTGTGGAGGGCTAAGTGCTCTGAACTGCATGTGCTGGGGGGAACATCAGAGAGGGTTGCTTTGGTACATGACCACTGGCCTTGTAACTTCTTTCCACCAGAAACTAGTCTGCTTCCCAGTGGAGGCTGATAGCTCTGTGGTCAGTTGAGTGGGGTGTCTGCTGTGGGATTCAATCCCTTTAAAAGAGCTATCCAGAGTGCTGAACCTATTTTGGAAATAGGATTATTAATCTTGGACACTGCCTTTCAAGATTAAACTCAAACTTGTAGCCCAAATCCCATCATAAACCACCACTGCAGGTCCCCTTTATGTTGTCCTTCCATCTGCTGGCAAAACATTTAATCAGACAGTCCTTTGGTAAACTGACTGGCTGCTGAGGAAAGGGCTGAAAATGAATGGATGCTACACTTTTTCTGTTTCTTTCTTTTTAATTGCTTGTAATCCTTTTTAAAAAATCTTTTAAAATTAATCATGTTTTGTACTTTGAGTCCCAATCCTGGAGAAATGTGGCACATATATCTGTAATACAAAAGATAATGTCTGTCTGTCTATCTGCCTGTGTCTCCCATAATTCCAAGACCGTGAAACTCAGACATCTAAACTTGGCTTGGATAGTTAAGGGATTATTAGGCAAAGTCTTTCAAGATTATTTCATTTTAAGCCACATTTAGTTTTTAAAATATTGATTATAAACATTGTAAATATGTCTGCCTGCAGTATTATGTTACACAACTAGGCAGCAGGAGTTAGAGGCTTCCTCAAGATCCAAAACCCTTCAGATTTGGCCCAAATACTTACAACTGCTTTTAGAAATGACTCTGGAGAACTGGGCTACTTAACCATCACTTTTGTCCTTTTGGACCACTGAAGCAACCGAGCTCCAAGGTGAATAGTGCCTGTTTCTGACACCATGTGTATTTATAATAAGTGTGTCTGTGGCTGTGTCCATCTGTTCATCCATCCAGGCGCCAAAACTGTGAAACCTACATACCTGTAATTTGGTATACATACTAAAGAGAGTCTGGCAGTGTACGGCTTGAGGATATTTGGTTTTTTTTAAAACTGGTGAACTAATTTTAATAGATTTAAATGTCTGTAGCCGATAGCAGAGGTTCTCAGTCTGGGCTCTCTAGATGATTTACAGTTCAGCTCTCAGAAGACCCAGCCAGCTCACAGATTCTGGGAACTGAAGTCCAAAACCTCCAGTGAGTCAAAGGCTGAGAACCATTAATTTGCAGCAATTTGCAAAAAATGTGTAGCAAAACTGCAACAAGAGTAGTTAAGATGCCAGAGTGGGCAAGGCTACATTCAGAGCAGCTGATACTCAAGGGAAGAAACATGAAAGATAAACAGGCAACAAGGACAGCCTCTGGAGAGAAAAAGTGAACTCTGCATTTTCTTGTAATCCAGACCTGGATCACAGTTCTGAAGCATTCATTAACGCTAGATCAGTGTCCACCTTTTGCTCTTGTTGACATGGAAAATCAAACGGATGAAAAAGAAAACCTCTAGGGATCTGTTGCAATGAGGTGGCAAGGTCCAAATGTCCAAAATCAATGACTACATCTTCAGTAGGGAATACAACACAAGAAGGCAGGAAATGTATCTGTGGGTCTCTCTCCTCTGTCCTCACTAGACAAGCCTGGGTGGGTAGTGATGTGAAGAATATCATAATATCCCTTTACATTCGCATATTTTACTTTTGCAGATTTGGTTATTCATTGATTATTTAGCACCGCCTCACTGCTGACTTACACCATTTTTAATAGAGACTTATAAGTCTTGCCTTGCATTCAGTCTCTCTGCAAGCCTTACAAGACTGAGAGAATGGAGTCAAATGTATTATATACTGTACATTTGAAATCTGTGGCTGATTGAATCTGTGGATCATACTTTTGTCTGTGTGTGTTAAATATGGCTTGGGGGGCTCAGAGATATTTGTGTTGCAGAAGCCCTGCACCCCTAACCCCAGTGAATATGGAGGGACAAATGTATTTGGGCAGGCTCATAAGAGAAGTTATGGACTTTCAGATAGCCTGGTTAAGTTATATAGGGCATTATAGGTTGTAAAAACACCTCAAATTGTGCCTAGAACGAGACTGGTAGTCAGTAAAGCTGTTTCAACAAGGGAGTTATATGCTTCCTATAACCAGCCCTGACCTGCAGTTAGAGGATATGGCTCTGAAGCATAAAAGGTTCCCCATGACATTCTTGCAAAGAAGCTAGTAAAATGCTGGCTGGACCATGCTACTGTTAGGTGGATTTGTATGCTACTGTTAGGTTGACGAAACAAGCCCCAAAGGGTGCTCACCAGGGTCTGTTCTTCATCTTGGAGAGAAATGACTAGTGGGGTGCCACAGGGTTCTGTCCGAGGCCCAGTGCTATTCAACATCTTCATCAATGACTTGGATGAAGGAGTGGAGAGCATGCTGATCAAATTTGCAGATGACACCAAATTGGGAGAGGTTGCTAATATGCCAGAGGACAGGATTAAAATTCAAAATGACCTTGACAGATTGGAGAGCTGGGCCAAAGCTAACAAAATGAATTTCAACAAGAGAAATGTAAGGTCCTACACTTAGACAGAAAAAACAGAATGCACAAATATAGGATGGGGGACACGTGGCTGGATAACAGTACATGTGAAAGGGATCTAGGAGTCTTGGTAGATCACAAGCTGGACATGAGTTAGCAGTGTGATGCGGCAGCCAAGAAAGCCAACATGATTCTTTGTTGCATCAATAGGAGTACGGTGTCTAGATCAAGGAAGGTAATGGTACCACTCTATTCTGTATTTGGTATACTATGTCCAGTTCTGGGCACCTCAATTCAAGAAGGATATCGACAAGCTGGAACGTGTCCAGAGGAGGGTGACCAGAATGGTGGAAGGCCTGGAAGCCATGCCCTATGAGGAGCATCTTAGGGAGCTGAGGATGTTTAGTCTGCAGAAGAGAAGGTTTAGAGGGGACATGATAGCCATGTTTAAATATTTGAAGGAATGTCATGTTGAGGAGGGAACGGGCTTGTTTTCTGCTGCTCCAGAGACTAGGACAAAGAGCAATGGATTCAAGCTGCAGGAAAGGAGATTCGACTTGAACCTCAGGAAAAACTTCCTGACAGTCAGAGCTGCCTAGCAGTGGAATATGCTGCCTCAGAGTGTGGTGGATTCTCCTTCTTTGGAGGTTTTTAAGCAAGGCTGCATGGCCATCTGTTGGGAGTGCTTTGATGTGGGTTCCTGCATGGCAGGGGGTTGGACTAGATGGCCCCTGGGGTCTCTTCCAACTCTATGATTCTGTGATACAACTTAACTTATTGCCTTATGGGATCATCTTGTTCCTGACAATTCTGTTGGCCAATCTCCTGCTTTCTGCAAAATGTTTTCAATGTATCTATTGTATCCATTTGCCTGTAACATTCTGGCTTATCATACCAAGATTAATTTAGTTACTTTCACTTTGACATATACTTGTTTTGTGCACATTCATATGGTAACTTATCTTTCTCTAATCTACTGTATTGAATCTCCCACACACATTTATTTAAATAACATAGTTAATTTATTCATGCAGCACAGACTGAAACTATGGAATTTGCTATCAGACAGTGTTGTGATGGCCACCAGCTTAGGAGGCTTTAAAAGGGGATGAGACACATTCAAGAAAGATAAGGCTATTAGTCATGATCTCTATATACCACTTTCATTATCACTGGCAATATGACTCTGTATACAGTTGCTGGACTGGTCTATTGCATTTGTGTCCTGCTTCTGGTCTTCCTTAAGCTCTCTGGCTGGCTACTATGGGAACAAAATGTTAGATTAGATAGCCTTCAGTTTGTTCCCGCTAGCCACAGCCCTTCTTATGTTTTTTAACATCAACCATATGTACCAATTTCTAAACTCTTTGTAGTGAGAACACAGCTTTAGCTGCCATAAATAGTTCAACACAACTTTCTGAATATGAAATGCAGAGCCCCATGGGTATGTTTAAAGGAACCGTAAACCAATTATGACTTACATACATTGTTCTCTTATGTTCTTCTAAAGTTCTGTAACTAACATTAATATAATTTAAAAGAGACATATGTTATAAAAGGTGCAGGCAGATCCTTCTTGGAGAGAAATATTGTATTTGAAAATTGTGTGTTCAGTGGCACAGTAATAATTGGAATTCTCCAGAAAACTGTAAGGCGAAGAAGAAAATATCTTTTCTGTTAAAGGTCTCCATGCTGGTGACTTGATCCTATTTGCTTCCAAGATAGATGACAATAGTTCAACTCATAATGGTAAAATAGTTGATTATTGTTATGAGTATGTCTATTTTAAACAGCAGTTGCATATTTATTGTGCCATAAAAGGATTATCTGAAAAAGCTACAAAGCTGAGCACATGTTATGCAGAATGAGAATGTTTTTGCAAAGACACAGATGATTGGAACTCTTCTATGCAGACTGACTTGGTGCATGCAGATACATTTTTGAAATCTAATAACTAACCACAGATATCCACTAATCCAACCACAGATACCCACAGTTGCTTGGGGATAATTGACACATATATGCTGACACCCCCCACACACCTGTCTCGCTTGTAAATCGCCACTGGAAGGAATCCCCTACATTTATGTATGTGCTGAATGAAGTGTCACTTACTGGATTCACACATGTAGACCACATTTAGATCTGCCCCACTAGTTTGGGGCTGATCTGCACATGCTATGTGATTAGATCAAGTCATATTGCACTTCTGAGATTGCCATTTCAGACTATGGATGGAGATTGGCATGTTTCACTGTCATCCCATGTCAAAAACCACTCGGTCAGGAAACAACTATCATATCAAGGATAGGATTCCAGTCGCTGACACACTAGTTTTCAATATACAGAAATTTTTTGAGAATGGTTTATTGGAGGGGGCATTTAAATCCTCCCATGAACAATCTGAAATTGAATAATCCCTAATGTCTGATTGTTCGAGGACAGTGCACTCACATTTTCTTTCTTTAACTTCTGTCTTGCTGGTAATTGCCACCCAGAAATCTTTTAAAACTATGTTGGTTAATGTGCATCTATAAAAAGCACAGAGGCTTGACAATCTCAAGCTGAATTTATTTTGTCAAGTCATAGCTATCCATCTCTGAATTCATTAAGGCACACTAGTTTTTGTGGCTGCAGCAGAGAAGGCATATGAATAGAGTCACGTTCAACCATCTCTTACCCTCCACAACTTGGGTGATCAGCAACCTATTTATAACTGGGCTAAAAAAGAAGCCTGTGTGGTGTTAAACTTAGCTCCCAACTTTACTGTAAGCCTAGGGGCAGGATGAGGGGTGTGTGTGTGTGTGTGTGTGTGTGTGTGGACATGTGCATTAATGTTTTCAGATTATCATCATCTAGACTAGCTGGAGTATAAATAATAATGATTACAATAAATATAAGCATTGTTGGGATTATGTTAATAGTAATTATCATTTGGAATCTATCTTAATTCACAAATATGCTTGAGAAACATAAAGGCCAGTGGTATCCTTTGGTACCCAATATCAGCAAAACAAGGACTTTCTTTCCTTCCTCTCCTTCTCACCGTCCTATCCTCCGTAGCATAATGAGCCTGCTTTGAAGGGTTTCCTAGCCTTCCAGACCAAGTTTTTAGGAAACAATGGAGGTGAGGCTAAGAACTGGTGGTTCCGGAAGAAGCAGCCAGATTCAGTGAAAGGCAACCACTGGACCATGGGCAAAGAGAACAACAGGGCTCAAGCATCACTTTGGGACCACTGCATATACAGACCACAATCCCATCTCATGCATTCAGTCTCAGAAATCAGAGGAAATGTTTCTATTTTATCATACCGTCCAAATTCTACTGATGAAAACTGGGACATGTGTGGCCGAGCAACATCGAAGTGTGGTCAAGATGCCAAACATTACTAATGAGGAAGAACAGAAAAGCTAGGAGAGGCTGCAGCATTTTGCTTTTGCTTAAGACTACTGGGAAGGGAAGGATTCTGTCCCCTCCTGTCCTTTCCCCATGCTGAGTTAGAATCATAGAATCACAGAGACCACAA
Organism: Cyclura pinguis; assembly: GCA_030412105.1. Lineage (NCBI taxonomy): Eukaryota > Metazoa > Chordata > Lepidosauria > Squamata > Iguanidae > Cyclura > Cyclura pinguis. Next base: position 131,845,676 of record CM059599.1, read on the forward strand.
CAGCCATCAAGTCCAGCCTCCTGCCATGCAGGAACACACACTAAAAGCACCCCCAAAACCTCCAAAGAAGGTGACACCACCACACTCCAAGGTAGCATATTCCACTGTCAAACGGCTTTTACCAACAGGAAGTTCTTCCTGATGTTTAGCTGAAATCTCTTTTCCTGTAGTTTGAATCCATTGGTCCGTGTCCTAGTCTCTGAAGCAGCAAAAAACAAGCTTGCTCCATCTTCAACACGACATCCCTTCAAATATTTAAACATGGCCATCATGTCATCTCTTAACCTTCTTTTCATCAGAACAAGCATACCCAGCTCCCTAAGCAGCTCCTCATAGGGCATGGTTTCCAGACACTTCACCATTTTGGTCACCTTCCTCTGGACACTTCCAGCTAGTTAATATCCTTTCTTGAATTGTGGTGCCCAGAACACAGTATTCCAGGGAACGTCTAACCAAAGCAGCATAGAGTGGTATTATTACTTCCCTTGATCTTGACACAATATTCCTATTGATGCAGCCCAGAATCGCATTGGCTTTTTCAGTTGCCACATCATACTGCTGACTCATGTTCAGCTTGTCAACGAAGACTCCTACATCCCTTTCACATGTACTGTTTTCAAGACAGGTATCACCCATCCTATGTATCTACCTATCTATCCATCCATCCATCCATCCATCCATCCTATCCTATCTATGCATTTCATTCTTTCTTCTTAAGAATAGTACCCTACATTTTCCCATTAAAATTCTTTTTGTTAGTTTTGGGTCAGCTCTCTAATCTGTCAAGATCATTTTGAATTCTGATGCTGTCCTCTGGGGTATTAGCTATCCTTCCTAATTTGGTGTCACCTGCAAATTTGATGAGCATGCCCTCTATTTCTTCATCCAAGTCATTGATAATGTTGAATAGCACTGCAAGCAGGACAGAATCCTAGAGTTAACTGAGTGCAAACTACTTTTGAACTTTGAATTCAGTGAGTAAGTTGAACACAAAGGGGAAAAGTAGGAGGAAGAGAAGGAAACTGGGACATTTCAAAAGGATGTTTAAAAGTGGAACAAAGAGGATTAATCTTCAGTGTTTTTAGAAATTACATAATGGCCCATACTGAGGCTTTCCTACATCCCTCCTTCCTGCCAAAAGCCCAGCTTGGTTTTTTGCTTTGTAATTTAGCTATTTTCATTTAATGCAGTTTTTGAACTGAAACTCTCATAATCCCTCAACAATGGCTATGCTGTCTAGGACTGATGGTTGCTGTAGGGCAAAACAAACATCTTGTCCAGTTACCCTCCCTTGGTTTAAGAGAATATAGCGGCTGAAGAGTCCTACAAGGCATGCTGACTATGTTATAACTTTGAGGTTGTCGTGATTTTTAAAAATTCTGTTATGTCAAGATGGTTGATTGCCTATTCAAGAAACATGCCCAGGACAGTCATTGGCAATCTATCAAATTCTTAACACGTATTTAAGCCAAAGATTCAGTTCCTACAGAGGTCTGGGTGACTGCAAATGTTTGCAGGTATTTCACTCTTAACCTACCTTGGCTCTGAGCAGTAAGTTTGGGAGACTGTTTCACTTCTGGCTTACCAGTTTCATCAAGATTTTATCATCATAGCTCCCTAATGTGAGATGTGAGCTAAACTTAGCATACTTATGTATTTTGAGACCATTTTGTGAGACATTTCATTAGGAGCATGTCCTGTTAAATATTTATGATCGATGTCTTGGTCTAGTTTTGCATATAAGTATTTTAGTGGGGAAAAAAGTATTGAAACTTTAAAGGTCTTAACTAGAGGCAATGTCTGAAATATTCAAGATGTCTTCACAGTATATTTGAAGATCTTCCAGAAAGTCCTAGTGTGCCACCTCATCCTGGTGTGGAAGTGGCCTCTCAAAGGCTTGGTTGGCAGTACACAAACTCTGGCAGGTTCTGTCGAGGCTTTGAGTAGGTCCTGGCATCAGACTGCATGCCTCTTGTCTGAAAGGCAGCCTAGCACACCACAGGCTAAGCAGCTTCTCACTAGAAGGTTGTATATCAAGTAACAAACTGGCCACGACAACTATGAGCACATTAACTGTCTGGAATAGGTCTGATCTGCATTTGCTGGAAGGACCACTTGCACTGATAATATTACCGCTCTTCAAAGATATTCAGGCTAATGGACTTGTATCAAGTTGATACAGGTTGCTGTATATGCACATGAACACATGCGTTTATGCAGATATATATCCTTTTAGATGTCAGACACCATAAACCAGAGCTTTCCAGACTTTTCATGTTGGTGACACACTTTTCTAGGCATGCATCATTTCGCTACACAGTAATTCAGTTTTACTAGCAAACCGGAGGTTAAACTAACCCCTTATAAGAGATACAAACACATACAAAAATTGTAATAACAAAATGTATGGGGACACAACGTATCTCATGAAAACCTTTCATATATTTTTAAAAATATATGATTTATAAATAAAAACATACATTTCCAAGATTGTAGGTGACACACCTACACACTTCAGGCGACACACTAACATGCTGCGGCACACCATTTGGAAAGCTCTGCCATAAACTAATGGGTTATTTGAGGCCTCTGGATACTGAATTCTAAATAGTTTAACTATAAAATTCTAGTCCTTGAAGAGAAACAACATGAGTGTACTTATCCCACTGGTTTAGAGTGAGAAGGACAACCAGATTCCTCAAATAATCAGCTCACTAGGGACATCTTCTCAGGCCAAGAGCTCAAAAGACTTTATAAAAAGTTGTGAGAAAGAGAATTCTAATTGCTTATGATGTAATCAGACACTCTCGCGAATAATCTTCAAGGGCTGCTAGGAAGTAATCAGCAAAGGTTACAATCCTATATCCACTTACATGGAAATAAGCTCCACAGAAAACAAAAATATGCATAGGCTACTGCTAACAGTTATGCAGCCCTCCCCTGATTCATTTCTGGGGGAGGCATCTGCACTACACAATTACAGGGCTTCATTACCACTTTAACTGCCGCGACTCCATTCTGTGGAGTCTTGGGATCACAGTTTTGTGAGAATTCTCTACCGCAGATCTTTAACGCTGCAGTTCAGGAGAGTGGACTAGAGAATCCTAGCTCCTCATAGTTCCATAAGAAAGACCCATGGCAGTCGTGTGGATACACCTCTGAACTGTGAATTAACATCCATTATGACTGTACCTTCCAGATAAAAAACCAAGAAGTGTGAATTATAAATTTCTAATGAGGCATGCATCTCAGCTACCCTTGAATCCCATTTTGCAGAGGTGGTGATTGTACAACCCTTCCAATGTTGTAGAACTGCAGTTCCCATCAGCCATAGCTAGTATGCTGGAGGGCCACATGGTTTCCACTTCTGCCTTCTGTACAACTCATACATATACTTCATACAGCTGTGTGAAAAACATAGTGGTGTTTTACTGTTATCAGAGTGGCTGTCAATCTGATTACTTTTGTCCCCCTGGATAAACTAGACCGAAAATAGATAAGCTCATTTATATTATAAAATACTGAAGAGATCAATGGAGTAAAGTGCAAATCAAATTCTAATTCAAAGACTACGCAAAGCAATGCAATTCTTATTTCTTATTCCATTTCTGACATATATTTTAACAAGATACTGAGGAGTCACACACCACTACACTGATTTCCTCTGTGAGTTCATTGCACTGTGATCTATTTTTAATAGGTAAGAAAGTTTTCATTGTTAAAACAAGTCTGATCTTATATTCAGCAAATGAGGAACCTAGAAACCCTGTAGTTTCCTCTCTCGAGCTGCACTGCAGTGGCTTTGTTCTGCTGCATCCCAATAGCCCATTTTCAGGAATGTGTTAGGTTCTTTTAAAAATGATAAAGATATCAGGAGTGAAGAAAAACAGACTTCGCATTGCACTCCACAACTAAAAAGGCAAACACTTAAACCAAGCTTTAAACCAATGTGATCGCATTATAACGAGAGTCTGGTCATATACAATTAAGTGAATGTAAGTATAACAGAGATTTATTTTCAAGTAAATGTGCATAACATTGTAACTCAGATGTACCAGTGAAGCAAACACAGCCTGTGCCCCACATTAACTGGGTGTGCTTTTCAAAAAAAAAAAAAAAGGATAAAAGATATTCAACTGGTACTCAGATTTATCACTAAGTCTTGCATATCAAGCTACCTAAGTTGATGTGAATATATTTCATTACATCGAGGCATTAACTGATGCAATAATTAATATAAACCTCCAGGAACATGGATGAAGTTGACTAATTCTCCTTCACGAGACTGACAGTACAGTCCTATGTATACAGTTGCTCAATTGTAAGTCCTATTGATTTCAATGCACTTTTCTTCCAGTTAATCAGCTATGCAGCCTTGCCTATTTGCAAACCAATTCAGTGGGACTGGCTTCCGAATATATGTAGATATAATCAGGGCATCAGTAATGTAAGATGCCTACCATTGTTGAGAAGGCCTTTGTTCAGTGTTAGTAGAGAACTGAATGGACAGCTACAGCTAACTTGCAAAACAATTTATCTGTATTTTCTACCAGACGTAAGATTACTGCTGTGTCTAATACAGAGGTAAAGAAGTGCCCAGCACAGCCCATCGACTGCACATGGACTAGCCCTCAAGACGTTCTGTAGTCCCCCTGGGTTCCCATGCCACCCGCCCCACCGAAAAATGATTCCTCTTCCAAAGTTTCATAAAAACGGATACTTGTATCCCTTAAAAGAGGGATGGGCAACTATGGAAGTCTAGGGGTCTGTGTTATCACTTGAGAAGAACTTGGAGGGCTTTCCTGCTTCCCCCCACAAACAGCCACCAAATGTTTCTGGGTGTATAGGTGTATTTTGATCATGTTTGTTATTTCAAAAAAAAAAAAAAAAAAAAAGCCTTTCCTAAAATGTAGAAAAAATCTTTTTGATCCCCGGCCACAAAAATGAGCCTAGAGTTGCATGCGGCCTCAAGGCTGCACTTTTCCACCCTGCTTTAAAATTTCCGGGAGGGCATGATTAGCCATTTTGTATTTTAAGGCTTCCTGTCCTGTCCTAGGCCCATATAGGCCTGAAACTGATACTTGAAGGAGCCCGTTTCACTATATATAGCTTCCTGAGAACTGGGGTCTTCTGAGGCAGTCCTCCCCTTTGTCCCACCTGTGAATGTAATCGATTACAGCGGAATACGAAGAGGGTCCTCTTCACCCCATTTGTTGAATGCCTTCCCTTTGAAGGTCCAACGGGTCCTAAGTTAAAACATGGGTTTTTATTACAACCCATAAGGCTTAATTTACCTTCAGATGTACACAGTTTAACTGTTTTAACATTTTAAGCTATTTTAATGTGCTGACATTTTAAATATGTTCTTAGCCTATGTTATTATTATTTTTTGATTCTGGAATTGTTTTAATATAAACCTCCATATACAGTCAGCTCTCCACATTTGTTAGGGTTAGGGACGTAGGAGCCCTGTAAAAGTGGAAAAATCACAAATATAAAAGTGTGTGTATGGTGTATGTGGGGGGGGGGGAGAACAGACACCCGGGGGCCAAACCAGGTCAGGCAAAAGTGTTAGTGCCCTGGCTAGCCCGAGCTTGTGGGATATAAAGATATCTTTTGATATCAATAATTCGGCCTCACATACCCATTCCCCTCCACGTGCTTGCGAGGTCCCCCGGACAAGCTCGGAGACAGGCACGGCCAATAATCGCCGTAATATTCCAACACAGTACAGGCAGGCTAGAAATAGCCGACTCGCAGCTTCAGGAGACCTCAAGGCAAGTACCTCAATTATGTATGCACGCAACTTTCAAAAGATCCTCTGCCCCGCGCTGGCAGCTTGATGATCAGACCATACAGCGCTCAAGCACTCCGCGTTTGCATACTGGCTACCCTGTTGACAATTTGGCGATAATTCAATCATTCAAATTCTGACCTTTCGGAGGCTTTGTCCCCAGCCCCAAATCCATTGTTTTCCCCAAGTCCGAACTAGCCTGCAGTCACAATTTTCCCTATAAGAACCCCTGACTTTGAGCGCTTCCTCGGATCGCTCTTGGCTTCCATCCCACCTTGCTGTCGCTTTGTCCAGCGAGCCTTCCCCTCAGCTCCACGTGCTGAGATCCATGCTCCCCAGCTTCTCCGCTTCCAACCGGGCTTCAGGACAGGTGAAGTATCACCCAAACCAACAACTCCTCTAAAAATCCCTCTATCCCACTCCAACCTTTATTTCCTTAGTTATCTGTGTGAGTGTGCTGCATACACTGATTGTATTTTTAATAAAACAACATTTATTATTTCAGCTTCTGTGTGCTCCTTGACTCGGCCTGACCCCTTAAACATAGGGTTCAAGATCTCGCTGTGTTACCCTGCCTCTCGTATTGCTAGGCTGTGCTCTTGGCTAATTTCCCCAAACTTATATAATTGAGAGCGCATTTAGGTGTCCCTCTCGGGACCCCAGAAAGCAGGGTAACAAAAGAGAAGATGAAAGGGATGGGTCAGCGTGGTGGCCCTATATTACCTCTTCACACCCATCTCCTTCCTTGGGTATCTGGGGGGGCACCGGGAGGGGGTTTGTGGCGCTGAGAAATAGGGCTGCAAGCCATCAGCTGGCCAGGCAGTGGCTGGTGGAAGAAGAGGAGGCCAAAAGGTGGCTTTCTAAAGGGTTGCACAGCCTGATCAGAGCCACCAAGAGGGAAGCTTCCCCAGAGAAGAAGCACCTGAGGTTGGGGGGCAGAACACATAAATAATCAAATCTGTGAAAGCCAAACCCACAAATGTGGAGGGCCAACTGTAGTTTTAATTGTATGCTGCACTGAGATCCCAGTGAATGTAAATGTTTAAACATAGAAAATAGTAAATTAATCAGGTCATGGGGAGATGAAAATGGGACACCATTACAAATTACCCTCCTGGGGGCTTGAAGGGGAGGTGCTGTTAGCTTTTTTGTGATCAAAATATTGTAGGATTTGGAGGAGCAAGGGTTGGGGTGTGACCCTACAGGATTCTGGGAGGAGGTGGTCCCCTAACCCGTAATAAAACATGATAGGAGTTCTTAGGAAAAGTTCAAAGCACTTTTATCAGTAGTGTATCTACTATTATTGCAAGAAGGAAATGGCCTCCATATGATTAACAGAATTCTGTTCGTCACTATCTAATATAAATAGTGGATTCTTTTTCCAAAACTAGATCCTTATGTAACCCAAGCAGTACCATCTACACATCCAGGATCTTCAAACAAATTGGCACACTTAAAAATGAGAATGCCACTTACTTAGGCCCTTTCCGCATGGGGGGGGGAACGGCGGAAAACAGAGCTTACCGGCTTTGTTTTCTGGCCGGCCAAGTCCGTCGCCACAAGGAGCAGCCCGAGCTCGTCACTCAGCACTCCTCCGGCGTCCTAAACGGCGGCTTCCGGTTGGTGGAGGCTCTCCACCAACCGGAGAAGCTCGCCAGCTGGAAGCCCGCCCCCGGCAGATCTGCAGGCACGTGCTTGCATGCGCCTACAACTCAGCTCTGGAGCCGGGCGACGGAGCGGCACAGGGTTGCGCGCTCCATGGTTTTTAAAAACCTCTAAAAAGAGGTTTTTAAAAACACGCTGAGTGACCAGTTACGGTCACTCCGGAGTGGACTGAGGTATGGAACTACAAAAAGTAGTCCACTCCAGTCCACTCTATGGTGTAGAAGACCTCCATTGGAGGTCACTTTGCACCTTTTAAATAGCCCGGTGCGGAAAAGGCCTTAGATTAGGAGCTCTATTTGTCATAACTGTTTCATCAGCTAATATTTTTCTACCCAACTACTCATATAGGTTTTAGTGTATACAGTCAATCCACCACATTTGTGAGTTTCACTTTTGCAGGTTTGATTATTCACGTATTGTTTACTGCTGTCTTCATTACTGCCCTTTGCCAGACTGCAAGCCTCACAAGATTGAGAAACTGCAAATAAGGCTTGTAAATCTCTATTAAAAATGGTGTAGGGCAGCAGTGGAGGTGGTAGCAAGCCCCACCAGGTACCCATTGTTACCGCTGTTTCTAGCCCAAGCTTGTGGGATATTAAGATATCATTTGATATCAATAATTTGGCCTTCTGTACCCATTCCTCTCCATGTGCTTGTGAGGCCCCCGGACAAGCACACACACAGGCGCGGCCGACAATAGCCGAACCATTCACATCCCGATCTAGGCAGGCCGGTCATTGCCGAATGCAGCTTCAGGAGACCTCAAGGCAAGTACCACATTATGTATGCACGCTACTTACAAAGGATCCCCTGCCCCGCGCAGACAGCTTGATGAGCAGACTATACAACGCTCAAGCACTCCGCATTTGCATACTGGCTACTCTATTGACAATCTGGCTATAACTCAATCATCTAAAGTACTGACCTTTCGGAGGCTTTGTCTCCAGCCCCAAACTCATTGTTTTCCCCAAGTACGGACTAGCCTGCGGCCACAATTTTCCCTATAAGAACCCCTGACTTTGAGCGTTTCCTCGGATCGCTCTTGGCTTCCATCCTGCCTTGCTGTCGCTTTGTCCAGCGAGCCTTCCCCTCAGCCCCACGTGCTGAGAATCCACACTCCCCAGCTTCTTTGCTTCTTACCGGGCTTCAGGATAGGTATAGTATTTCCCATACCAAACCTCCTCTCAAAATCCCTCTATCCTACTCCTACCTTTATTTCTATAGCTTCTTGTGTGAGTGTGTTGCATACACTGGTGTGATTGTATTTCAATAAAACAATTATTATTATTTCAACATCTGCCTTATCATTGACTCGGCCTGACCCTGTAGACATAGGGTTCAAGATCTCACTACATTACCCTGCCTCTCGCATTGCCAACTTGTGCTCTGTGCTAATTCCCTCCCCATTGTTGTGAGCACATTTAGGTGTCCCTCCTGGGACCCCCAGAAATCAGGGTAACACCACGTCTGCCTTGCAAGGAACCACAACATCCTGAAGGCCTCCATAGTGAATTAAATGCACAGATCATACTTTTGTGTGTGGTTGTGGGCGGGGGGTAGAGCTAATCATGCTTTTTTCACTTTCATGGAGGTCCTGTGCCCTTAACTCCAGCAAATGTGGAGGGATGACTGTACTGTACTATGTACCAGTCTTATGTTCCATGTTGCAAATCTTCCAACATATTACATGATTTTAGAACAGTCCCCCAGATTTACTATTTTATTCACTTTCTTAGAAAAGAACCATTCAAAATACCACCCCCCTTTGGAAAGCTAATGCAGAAGGAAGCAGTTAGTGGCACTTATTACATAGTAAGCATAGCCCAGAAGAATTATGCCTAGAAAGGTTCTCATAAAATGTCAAGAAAATTTGAAAAACTAGAATTGATTTCTCTTTCTCTCTCACTTTATTCTCCTTTTTTTTAAATGTATGTATTTACATTTTGAAGTACTAATGAGGGGACTGGCAAAGAGTAATTTCTAGTACAATTCTAAATCTCTCTTCTCTGAAGTAACACCCATTGAGTTCAATCTGCTTACCATCAAGGTAAGTGTGGTTTGGATTGCCGGTTTGAAAAAAAAACCCATGAGAACAAGAGAATTTGAGTCAAGATCATTTTTTATTCTATATGTGTAAAGATTTTGTGGGAAATTATTCTGCAGAAACCTAGATCTGAGTTATCATCCACCTTGACTGGCTACTCTCTATTGCACAAAAAAAAGCCATTGTGCCTGTGTACAACCTTCCATGCTTCCTTTGGAAAACTCTTACAAATGTATAGAAACAACCAGTATATCAAAGTACAACTTTACACTGAACTTCTTTGTTCGTTCACATCACCAAGCCACACTTAAAGTAATTCTCTCTAGCCTGGTTACTTCTAGCTCTTAAATACTGTTTCCAAATTCACAATCATTTCCTGCTTCTCCCCAGGTAGCACTTACTTCCTTTTTCGTTCCAGGCTTTCCTTTTTCTTTTCTTAATTTATTTTTTTTTGCCCCCCTCCCCATTCCTGTAAGACCAAAGAGCATGTTTTAATCATAAGGCTGACATTTCTGTGCTGATACAGGGAGGAGAATGGCTCATGACACGCACCACTTCCTATCTTGTTGCTCAGCCTAGGCTCTGGGGCAATGCCTACACCCTGAAGAAAAAGAGATAAGGCTGGATATGGATGTTTTACTTGGTAGCATGCTTGTTTGGTATTTTGGGACAGAGTATCTTTTTGGAATAGCCTCACGTCTTGTTTGTTCACTACTGGTGTTGTGTATGAGACGCGAAGCTGGATTGAGACTGGGGATCTGTGAAATGGTGGGAATCTAAGCACAATGCTCAGCAGGAAGCATGAGTCCCATCATTTCCCAGATCCTCAGTATCTCTCTTTTTGCCACCAGCTGCCCACTTCTACCTTTGAGGCAGTTGCAGAGGCACTGAGAGACAAGCAAGCAGGGTTGCTACTGCCACTGCCTTGAAGGTGCAAGTGGGTGGTTGGCAGGGGGAAAAGTTTTTTGATGTTTTCCAGTTTTGAATTTCTAGATGAGCGAGGCTCAATATGTACTTGTGAAGACTCCCAGGAGGAGAGGAATCTCTGTCTTTCCTTAGTTAATGTCTTCCTTCCCTCCCAGTTGTTACAGTACTAGGGCACACCCTCCACTCCACTCTGCATCCACCTTCTGGCTAGAAGCAAGTAAACTAGATTAAATGTTCATTATCCCATCTCTCTAATCCTCTAATAATCCCCTCATTTCATTTGGGAACAGCCCCTTTAGCTGCTATGGTTGGTACTTAATGCATAGCACTTAATGACATAAGCAAGGGCAGTCCCTAGAGCTCAGGTTTTGGTTGGGAAACCTCAGAACCTAGGACTATCCTGAACTGGTAAGTATGGACCTCTTGTTAAAGAATTCAACTTACTATGTGTATATGAGTATTTCTTTCTCTTTCTAATATCTCATTTATAAGATATCTTTCTGCAATATCGTGCTGTAAATTGTAAGGTCAGTAAAGGGCACATATGCCCAGGAAAGTTGTGTTTTGATTTCAAGTAGTGGAGAAACTATTATATCTACTCTAGGAGAGCTGAGATTCTCGTTCTTGCTCTTTGTCTAGTTTTCTAGGTCATCCTAAAATGATGACTTTGTTAGCTCTGTGCCAAAGTTCTCCAATTCACAATTTCATTCTGTTCTCAAAAGGGGTCATGCCACCCAGGCCGCATCTAAAACATCAATGTCCCTTTAGTATTGTATTTCTCTTGACCTTTCCCTGAGGACCACTGACTTCTGGTGTATTTCTATGAATAAGGATGGTGGTGCATCTTCTTCACTTTATTTTATATTCCCATTTTTCCCCCTTTAAGGACAAGACCATGCTTTCTGGTTTATTTTTAGCTTTGTCAAAGTGTGACACCTCTGTCTACTCAGATAGCATATGGACAAGCTTCCAAAGTTTGTAGCTGTGTCTGAACCTAATACTGGGGCACAGTCTTGGGCTTCTGATGGTTGCAGTTGTAACTCAAAGTTACATTTGCACACTAACAGTGATAAACTGATATCTAGGAGACTTGTTTTTTATTTTATCAAGCTACCTATTATTTTGGATTAGAAAGAAAGCCTTTTTTCACCTAATACAGGTTAGGCTGGCCTCTTCTCTGCTTTCCTTTGGCTGACAGGCAAAAACCTTTCTATTTAAATAGGTATTTAGTGATTAATTGGTTGTAGGGAGTCATTTTTATGTAACAACAATGCTGTAATTTTATTTTTAGGTTTTAAATATGTTTCGCACTTTTGAAATTTTAATGTATATGATAACTTGTTCAACTTATTAAAAACTTACTCAATTTTTGAGCTTTTTCTTGTTTTAGCATTTTTGTAAGCTGCTTTGAGTTCCACACCAGGAGAAAGACAGGGTAACTAACTGACTAAGTAATTAACTAACTAAGTATCTAAGGAGATAGGCAGGCAGGCAGGCAGGCATTTGAGTTCCTCCTTGGTTTTCACAATGATGGCTGTTGCCATATTCGGGAGAACGTTGTCTGTATCATAACTCATCCTCTGGAATCCAACACAAATAAGTTGGATTGCAAGGAGTTTCTCATTCCAGATGACTCCCTCCCCAAATCTGAAAAGCTGGTGGCCAAAGCAGCTTGAGGGGCTTTCTTCTCAGCAGAACTTGGCAGGCACTGAAGAGACATTCTCACCCTTTGAAGTCTGCAGTTGTGTAGGGACAGGGGGGCGATGGGGGCGATTCGCCCCAGGCAGCAATGTTTTTGGGGCAGCCGAACCTGTAGCCACACCTCTGCATGCCTTGGCTACGCCCCCCCACACAGTGGCTACGCCCCCTGCACCATAGCCCCGCCCCCTCTCACCCCCCCTCCACACACTCCAAGCTCTGCCACTGGAAGTCTGGCAAAGAGAACAAGAAAAACTTTGTAGGAATCATCTGTTAAGTAGAAGACACTGACTCATCCTAGCAGTTATGGAGAATCCTTGTCGTTTACAGTTGTTCAACCTCCTTGACTGGCCGCACTCTTGATGTTCCTGTGTTTTCTGACATTCTTGACCACTGGACTAGCTACAGTTCATGACTCCTTCTCTCAACCATTTTTGGCTTTGAATGCCTTTGTCTAACAACCTCTGGACTGTCTGAGACCTTGCCCCTGCACCTCCCCTCATCTTTTGGGATTGTCTGTGCTTGACCTGAACTGGACTGACTTCCATACATTTGCTTCCCTTCAGAGAGTCTCTTTGGACACTGCTGCCCAGAGATATAGGGCAATCTGATGATGTCCCATACTCCTGCTGCCTGTACTGCATTTCAGTTTTCAGCAATGATGTTAAAAGAAATTCTAGTAGAGATGAGCCAAGATTCAGTAAAGTCTAAAAGCCTACTCTCAGTTGTATTCAGTTATATCCCACATCGTTCTTCTAGTACATAGTGATCCCAAGCAATTTTCTATCCATGTACTAAACAGACTTAGACCTCTTTAGATTCAGGGAGGCTGTAGCATCATTTGTCTTTAATACTCCTGTATTCAATATTGCCATAAGTTAAATTACTCCCAGTGCACTTTAAGGCTGAGGCCATTTCCACATAACGTCGTTATAGCGCAACAGCAGCTGGCTGTTTCTGGTTCAGGAGCTGTGCTACTGCATGACATTGTTGCTATCCAGCCATTCCATCCCCAAACATTGCAAAACTGCTGTATTCTGTTTCCAGAAAAAATCCATTAAGAGTCTCCATTTAGCATTTCAATCCCATCAGCCATCTTAGTGCAGAACTGTAATAGTCCTTGACAGCATTTCCTGTTATTGCAGATCCAGCACTGGGCAGGTTATGGGTGTGCCCAGGTTGTCCCTCCCTCTGCAACTCCCATGGCGTGGTAACTTTGAAATTTCTCACCTCTTTGTGTTTATTTTAAATTGATCTTTTGAGTTAACCTTTTTTTATTTTTTAAAATACATTTGTAAGCATCATAGTGTGAAAATGCAATAGTGTACTGGCATGCCCTGCATTTTACAACATTGCTTTGTAGTATGGCTTGCCAAGGGGGGAAAAATGACCAATCGGGCAGTGGGGAGGGGTGAAGGCGAGGACAGGGACTGGCCAAGGATGCTGTATAGTGCAGAAGCTGGCGGTATCACTACTCATCCGATTAAGGCAGAAGCGTGCATAAAAGAGCATTCCTAACCCAACAGCATAGCACAAACAGCAATGCCAGGATTGTAACACTGCAACGCGCTAATGGCATTTAGTGTGGAAATGGCCCGAGTGTTCTATTTCCTCTTAAAAAAAAAACTCACTATCACTGGATCAAAGTTATGCTACAAGACCATTTTGCAGAAAAGTTTGTGCCTCTGACATGCATACCAAGTACATAAGCCCATTCAAATATTTTAAAGAATCATCTGTTCAGAATTCACCTAACCAGAGTTACAGGTGTTTCTAAAGATGAATTGCTTTTATCTGAAACATGGGAGTGGATGGCTTCATCTCTGAATTTCCTTACACGGTATCCCAGCTAGTACATTTTATCTGGTACAAAACGTACCTGAGAACCAGCTAGTTCCCAATCAGTTTGCCTATTTGTCGGGTTTTAAATTATTTTGAACTTGCCGTGTCACCCTTGCCCTTGATTTCATACATAGGATCTGTATAGCCTGTGACCCACCAGGCTGAAATGGCCAGCTAATGACATAATTTCTGTTGTTATGGTCTGACAAACATTAACAGTTTGTGGGCTGTGTTCAGCATTGTGAGCTACATGTCAGGCATACCTAATTATTTTTTTAAAATAAATCTATAAGGGTGTAAATATGGTTGATGAGATACTTTGGGTACCAGGTATGCTGACAAAGATTTAAGACCAAGATAAACTTGCTGCTGTACAAAGCTGAGTTGCACTTACAGTGCAGAAACTTTTTAAATAAAAGGGGAAAGTATAATCGTGAGGCCACATGTGATCCATCCTCCAGCTTTTATGTTTTTGTGGCCCTTAAACTGACCCCACCAGGCTACCTCCTTTGTGCCCTTTCCTTGGGTGAATCACCTCTCAGGCTCCAAAAACCTACTGAAGCAGCAATAAATTGCAGTCCCCCCCTCCCCCCCAATATTTAAGTAAGAAGAAATATTTTTCTCCCCAAAACCACAAGATTTTCTGGGTATTTCCAGATTTGGGTGTGCCGCTCCCCATTTTTTGGCAGTGGCCCATGAATGTTCATAGGGGCAGAAAAATGGCTTCTGGGCCACTGCAATTAACTCTCTGCCTTAAATTTTCAACAACTAAGAAAATTCCAACTCACATCGTGGAACTTTCCCCACAGCAATCTGTATGCATATGGCTTAATTTGAGCCATAGTTGGGTTCCTGAGTTCACTCTGGAATCATAATGCAGAGTGGCCATGGACGCTGTGCACACTGAGCACCTTGTACATTGCAAACAAACAGCTTGGTTTGCTGGGTGTGTAATCCTTACTAGAAAGTCAAGGAAGATGCCTTAGACTAGTGCTTTTTAACCTTTTCTTTGCCACAGACCCCCCCCTTTAAATGTCTTTTGTTGCCGCAGACCACCAAGACTTAATATTTAAAACTTGAACGTGTATCAATTGTTTATAAAAAGTTGTTCACTGAGGGTCTTCAAAAGGGAGAAATAAGTAAATGCACACACTCCTATTATAGTATTTTTATTGACATGAATCCAATTTGTCTTTGTTCCTTTCTTTCTCTCTGTTTTAACTGTAAAAGTTTATGACACTTCTTCAAGCCTTTACAGGTCCCTAGGAGGACAATGCAGCCCCTTGGGGGTCCAAGCACCCCAGGTTACGAACTGCTGCCTTAGACAGTAAGGATTGTGCGGCATGTATCCTTGATCCCCAGGAAAAGAAAGCTACCACTCTTCATGACTATTCCATTTGGAGTTTCAGCTGAGTATCTTTATACAGAAATCAAACACACCCTTCTCTGTTGGTTCTGAAAAGCAACAGAATAGTGTGAGAGGGGGAACAACTACATGGAAACACTGGAATATTATAGCTGGTCACCTATTTTGACAATAGAGTTTTTTTAAAAATGTAAAAAGTATGGGATCAGAGAAATTTGTGCCAAACACATAATAACACCTTATTTTTTCTTTATCTTCTTTTTAACGTCTACATTTGCTATGATGCTGAAACACCTAATCATGGTTGAGTTTGGGCCTCAGATGGTCTATCTGAGAGCATTTGGTGGTCTGTGGTTTGAACGTGCTTATGCTGAAATCGGTTAGCCTTTCAGGTGCCACAAGTTGCATACTTGCCAACTCTCCAATTTCTCAGAAACAGTCCCACTCAATCCTCTATAATTCCACCTTTTCAGCTGCTTTTAAAATGTCTGAGTTTCTCTCTTCTCCTCCCACTTTCCCTCTTTATCTTCACTTACATCAGTTGCTGCAAACTGAACGCAAAGTGCAAAAGTAGTTTGCACTTAATTAACTGAAGGAGGGGTGGACTCTCCCCATTTCCAGCAGATTCAGGCAAAAGCAAAGTGCTGTTTGGTCTTTTAGCTTGTGCCTTTCTTCCTCCCTGATAACCTTTGCCCTCTTGGCCATGCTCTCATATCGCAGGGCCCCACCTCTTCTAATTTTCATCTGGGAAAGCTTGGAGGTTGTGAAGTTGCCGCTTCCACACATTGTTACACATTTATTCAGTAAAGTTATGCATGTTTACTCACTAACGTTAGCATTCATGAGACTGAGGCCATTTCTGCACTACACTGTTATACTGCTAATGTTCCACTTTCAACATCCTGTGGCATTCTGGGGCTTGTAGTTCACTGAGGCCAAAGAGCTCTCTGGCTGAGAATTCTAAAGGCCCTTCCTTAAACTGCAACCCCCAGAATTCCACAGGATGTTGAAAGTTCAGATTAAGCGCTGCTAGTGGAAAAACGGGGGAAGCAAACTCATCCGAAAATCACGGTAAACGGGATCCTGCTCAAAATGGGCAGTTGCTTGTTAAAATTCCTGAGATTTGTGAACACGCCAATTCTGCCGGGCTTTGTTGCTGTTGCTTTTCCCTGGTCCTGGGTTTCCAAACTCCTTCCTCTGAGAAGCAGTTAATTCCCAGCTACGGCTGTCTTCTGCACTTTCAGCATTCTCTGGAGGAGAAGGCAAGAGATGCACTCCCGGCACAGAGAAATAAATACACTATTTCCACGACGAAATATCTGAAAAGCTCCGGATCCCTTCTGATCGCGGAAGCTAAGCGGGGTCGCCTTTGGTTAGTACTTGGATGGGAGACCGCCAGGCAGCGAATACCGGGTGCTGCGGGCTACATTACCAAGGAAGCAGAACCACGTCTGAGTGCTCCTTGCCTAAGAATACCCTATGAAATGTACGCAGCCGGCAGGTGACTTGAAGGCACATCCACGTACAGTCTGCATAGAGTGTGTCTGTATGCACGTGTGTGCAAAAGGGGCATCAGCCATCTTTACAACGGGCACCGGCTTTGCTTCAGCTCCCTCGAATTAATGGTGCGCTTCAGCCATTTTAGTGTGGGGCGGACGCTCTGCTACCAGACCTGTAGGAAACACGGCGGCCATTCTCGTTGAGGGTAGTTTTGCTGCTTCAAAGCCGTTGGAACAAAAAGCGGCGGCAGTTTTCTTTTCTGAGGGCAGAGGTACACGGTTAAGGGCGCTGCTCCCCATGTGACTGCCCCCCCCCCATTAGTTTTGGAAACATATTTGCCCGTGAGAAGAGGAGTCAGCGCCTTGCTGCCTCTCTCGTGTTCAGCCTTTTTCTTTGCGGGGGCTGAAAGCAGCCGAGGGAAAGCAAATACCTGTGAGTAAACCCCCGTTGCCAGAGGAGAGAACTCGCAACGGCGCTCAGGGAGGAGAGTGAGCAAGGGGCAGAGGGGCGGATAGGCAGGGCTGAGCTTTCCCTTTTCGCCGCGGTACCTCTCCCTCTTTTCTCTCTCTTGGCTTTCTCTCTGGCGTGTTAAAAATACTGGCGGGGAGGGGAGTCTTCACACGTCCCCGCCCAGGATTCATCCCACCAAGGCCATTTCCGCACTAGACTGTTATAGCGCTGTTATTCCACTTTGAACATCCTACGGAATCCTGGGGCTTGAGGCCTTTCAGGCCCCTCCCTAAACTGCAAACCCCAAGATTCCATAGGATGATCAAAGTGGAATAATAGCGCTATAACAGTCTAATGCGGAAATGGCCCAAATGTGAGAAAATGGTGTTCATGAGGGAGACGTTCCAGAGCAGGGAAGGAGGGGAGACTTAAAAAAATAGGCCGGTCACCCACGTTATGGGGCTTCTGCTTCCCTGTGCTCCTCGTTCTCGGCTTGTATTTCTCAGGTGACAACATGTCATGCTGGGGGGGGGGGAGATAATATGCTAAATATTGTGATATTCCTCCCCCGTGATGTCTCCCGGAAGGGAATGTGATTTCCTGGGAAGTGGGTTAAAAACCAGTGCTGAAGTTCTGCTTGCTGCGCTGCTAGGATTTATGGATAAGTTGTGTGTTAGTCATCCAGGAAAAAAAACCAAGGTATACCCATACCAGGGGTGGGAAAGTTGTGATCCTTCAGAACCTTGGGACTCCAACTCCCAGCTTCCCCACTCAATCTGACCAGTGGTAAGGCATGATGGAAGTTGTGGTTCAAGGATATCTGGAGGGTCACAGTTTCCCCAATCCTGCTGTACCTATTTCCTTTAAAAGGATGTTCTTAAAGAGATTAATGCATTTTTGATAAATTCTTGATAATTATAAATAAAGCAACAGATTTTAGCAGAGATCCCAGAACTGTCTGTAAGGTGATGGGTGCTGAAGAGTGGCAACAGGTCATTAGGAATTTTGCAAACTTGCATGCGTTGGTTTTTATATAGAAATCTGTAAAAATACAGAATACAGTGAATAATAGTAACATGAACTAAAGAAGTTAACAATGTGACCACCATGAAGAGAATGACAAAGTAAATGCTATAAACATCATTTAAAGCATAAAATTAATATATCAAAGAAAGAGGAAAATATACAAGGTCCTGTTAAGTAAATGCAAGGATGGCTGTAAAATAGGACAACTTCTGATTGATGGTTCCTCAGAGAGTTCAACTACAGGGGGGTCTGATCCTTGGTGCCTGATTATTTCAAGAGTAGCTCAGGACCCCCAGTCTGATCTGAGGCTCAGGGATGTTAGAACTTAATTCTGAAATCTAGTGGTAGAGCCTCACTTTGAAATCTAAAAATAGCTTTTTGTTCAGCCATTGGTGTTTCCAGACGGAGCTGGAAAGTGTGCTGGAGATAACAGTGTGAAACTTTTAGGGAGAACTGGGCAAACAGTACAGGAACCCAATAGCGGAAGGGAAAGAAACTTAGGCCCTTTCCGCACCAGGCAATTAGAACGGGGCAGTGTGTCCTCGCATGGAGGTCATCTGCACCTTGGAATGGACTAGGAGCGGACTACTTACCGGAGATCCGCACCTCAGTCTGCTCCAAGACGACCCCAAGTGGTCCTCCAGCGTGTTTTTGAAAGACTGGAAAAAACAGGTCTTTATTTTCCTGGAACGCGCCATTGGGTTCCTGCTCCCTTGTACAGATTCGCAGGCTTGCACCAATGCGAGCCTGCCATCTGTGGAGGGCAGGCTTTAGGCGTGGCGAGCTTCAGCGGTTGGTCAGGACCCACGACCAACCAGAGGCCGCCATTTTGGAAGCCGGAAGCCACCATTTTGGAAGCTGGAAGCTGCCATTTTGGAAACTGGAGCAGTGCAGATCTACAGACCTCGCACTGCTCCAGTTCGCCCTGGACCAAGGAGGAGCCCTGCGGAAGGGCTGCAGGGACAGTCCGCGTTGCTTCGGACCCCAGAAGAAGCAGTGAGTAACGGCACAGAGCGATTCCCTCGCCTCGTGCGGAAAGGGCCTTAAATAAGCAACTAGGGGGACTGAACCATGGTCTCAGATACCTCTACACTAATGCACAGAGCATGGGATGAACCTGAAGCAGAGCAAAGTAAGTTAGCATTATATGTCAGGGGAATTTACACCTGTGAAGAGATCCATCACTTAAATACTGGAAGCCAGGTTGAGAACATCTGGATAAAAATTAAGGGCGGGGGGAGAAACAACAGTAATGTCATTGTGGGTCTACTACAGATGTTACTCTGTGTACTGGGGGTCCCGGGAGGGACACCAAATTGTACTCAACTAAAGGTGGGGAAAATTAGCTGGAAGCACTCTTTAACATTACGAGAGGCAGGGTAACTTAGCGAGATCTTGAACCCTATGTCGGGTCGAGTCAAGGAGAACACAGAAGTTGAAATAATAGCTGATGTTTATTAAATACAAGCAAAACAATGTATGCAACACTCTCGTACAAGATAACTAAAGAAAATAAAGGTTGGAGTGGTATAGAGGGATTTCTAGAGGGATTGCTGGTTTGAGTGATACTTCACCTGTCCTGAAGCCCAGAGAAATAGAGAGTGAAGCTGGGGTGCGATGTAGCTCAGCACGTGGAGCTGAGGGGAGGCTCGCCAAGCAAAGCGGCAGCAAGGCAGTATGAAACTTGGGAGCGTTCTGAGGAAGGTCTCGGAATCGAGGGTTTTTATAAGGAGAATGTGACTGCGGGCTATGCCGTACTTGGGGGAAAACAATAGATTGGAGTTGGAGACAAAGCCTCCGAAAGGTCAGAATCTGAATGATTGAGTTATCGTAGCAGTTCTCAGTAGAGTAGCCAGTATGCAAACGCAGAGTACTTGGGTATTGCATAGTTTACCCATCAAGCTGCCATTGTGGGGCAGAGGCTCTTTTGTAAGCGGCGTGCATACTTAATTAGAGTACTTGCCTGGAGGTCTCCTAAAGCAGTGAGTCAGCTATTTCTGGCCTGCCTGTATTGTAGTTTGAATATTACGGCTGTTAACGGCCAAGCTTGTTTACCTGCTTGTCCGGTGGCCTCGCAAGCATGTGGAGAGGAATAGAGAAGTGAAGCCGAATTATGATATCAAGAGGATATCTTTAATATCCCCAAAGCTCGGACTAGCTAGGGCAGTAACACAGACTTCTAAGCCAGACTGGAGACTTGAATGATGCCTTTTTGGAACAGATGACAAAACATTCAGAAAGCAAAGATATAATAGTAATGGGAGATTTCAGCTATCCTGATATTCTTGAAAGTCGAAATCTCAAGAGTATAGGTACAACTGATTTCTTACTTGCCTTGCAGACAATTTGATAGTTCAGAAGGTGGAAGAGGGAACAAGAAGAACAGCTGTTTTAGATGTGATTCTAATCAACAATAATGATCTGGTTAATGGGGTGAGGGTGGCAGGATCCTTAGATGGAAGTGACAGAGAAAATGTAGAACTACTGAACACCTTCTTTGCTTTGGTCTTCTCCCCAAAGGAAACAGTGCTCTCCCTGGGGAAAATGGAGCAGAGGATGTGATAGGGGAAATGCAGAGCAGTAGTACAGGAATAGCTGGCTACTCTAAATGAATTCAGGTCTCCATGACCAGATGCACTACATCCAATGGTAATAAAAGAACTGGCAGAAGTAATCTCAGAACCCCTGGCCCTTTGAAAATTGCTGGAGAATGGGAGAAGTGCTAGCAGGAGGGCATAGTTTGTCCCCATCTCCAAAAACGGAAAAAAAGAAGATCCAAACAATTACCACCTAGTCAGTCTGACATCAGTACAAGGAAAGAGCAGATAATTAGACAATCTGTAAGCACTTAGAAAAGAATGCCATGATCACTGAAAGTCAACATGGGTTTCTCAAAAACAAGTCATCCCAGACTAATCTAATCTCTCTCTCTCTCTCTCTCTCTCTCTTTTTTACCCCCCATAGAGTTCTTAACTTGGTAGATGAAGGGAACGCTATGGACTTCAGTAAGGCCTTTGACAAGGCTAGTAAAATGTGGGCTAGACAATGCTACTGTTAGGTGACTTTATAACTGGTTGACTAACCAAACCCAAAGAATGCTTACCAGTGTTTTCTCTACATCTTGGAGAGAACTGATTAATGGGTGCCACAGGGAAGAACCCTGGGCCCAGTGCTATTTAACGTCTTTATCAATGATTTGGGTAAGGGAACAGAGGGTGCTCTTATCGAATTTGCAGATGACACCAAATTAAGAGGGGAAGCTAACACCCCAGAAGACAGGATCAGAATTCAAAATTATCTGAGATAATTTTGAGATCTGGGCCAAAACTAACAAAATTACTTTCAACAGGGAGAAGTGTAAGATACTACACTTGGACAGAAAAGAATGAAATGCACAGATATAAGATGGAAGATACCTAGCTTGACAGTACATGTGAAAAGGAGCTGGGAGTCTTAGTAGACAACAAGCTGAACTGAGTAAGCAGTGTGATGCAGCAGCTATGAAAGCCAATGCAATTTTGGGTTACATCAATAGAAGTATAGTGTCCAGGTCAAGGGAAGTGACAGCAGCACTCTATTCTGCTTTGATCAGACCCCTCCTGGAATATTGTGTCCAGTTCTGGGCATCACAGTTTGGGAAGCATATTGACAAGCTGGAACATGTCCAGAAGAGAGTGGCGAAAGTGGTAGAAGGCCTGGAGACCATGTTGTATGAGGAGGGGCTTAGGGAGCTGGGCATGTTCAGTCTGGGGAAAAGAATGTTAAGAGGCAACACAGCAACCATTTAAATATTTGAAGGGATGTCGTCTGGAGAATGGAGCAAGCTCTGCTGCTCCAAAGACTAGGACATGGAGCAGCGGCTTCAAACTGCAGGAAAAGAGATTCCAGCTAAATGTAAGGAAGAACTTCCTGACAGTAAGAGCAGTTCAGCAGGGGAATATGCTGCCTCAGAGTGTGGTGGAGTCTCCTTCTTTGGAAGTTTTTAAACAGAGGCTGAGTGGCCATCTGTCGGGAGTGCTTTGAGGGTGCATTCCTGCACGGCAGGGGGTTGGACTCAATGGCCTTTATGGCCTCTTCCAGTTCTGTTATTCTAAGTAGTGGCTGAAATCCGTAGAGACCCACTTTCAGTCACTGTATAGACAAGCGGAGCTAAATTAAGTACTGTGATTTGATAAAAATTGTTTAAACTTTGTGTAATTAAAATACCTTGAAATACCAAACCAAAGTAATTTTCATTGTGTTATAGCAGAAAATATTGGATAAACTTAGAATGAAATTAGATTGAACACATAATGGGACAGTTGCCAATTGAATTCTTAAATTTTTCCTGCAAGTCAGTTGTTTCAAAGGGGAATTATCTCCCCTCTCCCTCCCCCCCAAATTATACACATCCCTCTCTGAAATACAGGCTTTGTTAGAATGAAAAGCTTTCTACACAGATCTTGGAAATTTAGTTTTTAATTTTTCTTCTTTAGTCATCCCAGTATTTAAATTTATTCATTGGTGTTGCTTGTTACATTGCTGGAAAAGGTTTTGTTTCTGCTTGTTCATTTTTCCATTCTTTTCTGTTTGTTTGTTTATTTTTAAATGTAAAAATACCCTTAGGATTGATGGGAATGGCATGAAACTTGAAAAATTCTTCTTAAATGTTATTTAAAATAACTTTTGAAGACAATTAGAAACTGTTAATCACTGCACCTATAAAGGCCACTTTGGTCTTACTTGTTGCATTGCTTTTAAAAAATAACTTTCTTTGACTGTGATTACCAGAAAGCAACTAGTTAGAGGTAATAGGGTTATGTAAGTAATTACTTCCAAGCTGTGTTCCTTCACTGTGATTTTTCACTCATGGGAATATGCCTGAATTGAAGGACTTCTGTTTGTGAGTCATTCATCAGTATACTAAGCCATTCTGTTCTCTTTGTGTCATCTAGCTCTCCAGTAGAGACCTTTGTGAAATGTTCAGTTACAGTTTTCAACACAGGAGTGACTGACAGGAACAATTGTATTGATAAAAAATCATACTGTCAGAAGCATCTCTCTTTTAGAAGAAAGTGATATGTGCCCTGGTTTGTGTCCTAGAAATTTATATACATCTTCATTCTTTTCAGCAAGTGTAGTTTCACAGAAGTAAAATGGGATTGCTCATGCTGTACAGGTCTTATAAGTGTGGAATCTGCAGGGCTAAAACATTGGCTTATCAACGCTCACCCACAGATGTGTGAAGTGCTTCCAGATAACACTGATTTTTCCATGGGTGTTTGACATGATAAATGGAAGAAGTATGAAGGAGATACACATTTCTCCAAACATCCATTGGCATTGCAGGAATGCTAGAATACATCATGGGTCCTCAGATATTTATCCGAGTGTTTCAAGGATGCACATGTTTCTGTTACACTTTCCACAGGTATAGTAATTAGTATGATGGTTACTTAGTTTGTTAATCAGATTCATTGGTTCAAAATCACTGACTTTTTAAGGACATAAGAAATGGATCAGTTTAAAGGACTATTTAGTCCTGCATTCTTTTCCTACAAACAGCCAACCATATGCCTGTGGAAAGCTCACAAGCAGGACAGGAGAGCAATAGCACTTTCCCACTTGTGATTCATAGTAAATGCTATACTTAACTGAATGGAATGTTGTCATTGACCATGTTGACTGTGGGGCTCTGAGTGTTGCAGTTTTTCCAACACTTGCTTAAAGCCAAGGTGTCACCGCTGTGACTAGTAGCCATTGACTGCTTAATCTTCTACTAATCAAGATGCAGGTTGAATCTCCCTTAACCAAAATGTTTGGGATCAAAAGTGACACATATTTTGAATTTTGGAATACAGGTACCTTTTTGGAATGGCCTCAGATCTTGTTCATTCACTACTTGTGTATGAGACATGAGGCTGGATAGAAACAGGTTTTGTGAAATGGCAGGAATCCAGCATGGTGCTCAGTGTGAACACATGTTTCTATGATTTCACGGGTCCTCAGCTTCCTTTGGGGGGTGGCGGGGGGCTAGCTGTGTGCTTCTGCCTTCCAGGTGAGAGTTACAGTGGTCCTGCCCATTTGTCTCAGATCCTCTGTATGTCTCATTTTTGCCACCAGCTGCCTCCTTCTGCCTTCTAGGCAGTGGCTGCAGCTCTCCTCAGATCTGAGAAATGAACAAGCAGAGTGTGCAAGTGCTGCCTCAGAAGTGGAGCCAGCAAAAAGGGAGAGACTGAGGATCTGAGAAATGAGCGAGCAGGAGCATTGCAGCTGCCACCTCACAAGTGATAACAGATGGCTAGTGGCAAAAAGTTTCATTCTTTTTCTTCTTTTTGCTTTTTTTTGGGAGGAGGATTTCGGATTTCAGGTTTAGGGAGATTCAACCTGTACAGGTTTTTAAGAATTCTTGTAACAACTGGAAATCAAATACTGTCTTAGAAGAGGCTGCCCTATTCTCTGTTACACATAGAAGGGAATGTCTCTTCCAAGAAGAGGTCCACTACAATACATCTATCTGTCATTTAAAAAACAAAGATACTTTCTTCTTCTTCTGATACTAGTATTCTATCCACATTTTAATGTATGCAGATTTACATAGTTAAAATTCAGGCACTTAATAGACTATGATTTAGGTAACAATAGTTAAAACAATTATAAATTCTGAAGAAGAATTATTGAGGCTCTGCATGAAGTGCTTCTTATAGTGTACCTACATGAAATATTGTGTGTTTTGTTTCTGTTTAATCAGTAATAAAAGCTTGTCTGAACTCAACAGGAGAAAATCTGAACTTTGAACACTCACTCAGTAGGAAAATCTGAGATAATAGATACCTTGAACTCTCTAAAAATGTTGGGTTAGTAACACTTAGGACTTTAAGAATCAGGACAGATCCAGGGACATATGAAGGCTCATAGTGAAACAGTCATAGCCAATATCTCATCAGATTTTAACAATTGGTATGTCAGATATAGAAGAGATGGCAGCTCATTCTTTCTCTGTCTTGTAAGAAAAACTAGTTCTGAAAATAATTATGTCTTTTTAGACAGGAAGGGACTGAACAACATGAAGCCGGTTATTGTGGTTCACGGTGGAGCTGGTCGTATCTTTAAAGAACGAGAAGTTGGAAGTCGCTCCGGTGTCACCAGAGCAGCTCTGAAAGGTTACAGTATCCTTAAACAAGGAGGAAGTGCGTTGGATGCTGTTGAAGAAGCTGTGGTGATAATGGAGAATGATCCACATTTTAATGCAGGTTGTCACTCTGAGCTTTCCATTTTTGGGGACTGAAAATTCTATCACACTGTTTTATGTATAGCAGCCAGCTTTCTTTTTCTTTTTTCCTTCTTCTCTTTCACTGACCATGACGCTGTGCTTCCTGTAGATTGACTGCAACCTGATGTGAAAGAATTCTGCCATCACTTCATTTCCTTGCCATGAAGAGGGTGACCTGTTAACTTGCTGCAAATGTGGCTGCTGTGAGAGGCATGGAGGGAGGGACAGGTTTTTTTTTATGTCAGCCTTTAAAATAATATTCAAGGTAATTTACACTAAGGCAAGGATATCCACAGAAGTTCTGTTATACAGGAAGTAGAGGCAGAGGTACTTCATATCATAGATGTATCGCAGTCAGCTATGAATATTAATCAGATTGGAACTTACTTGCTCTAGCTGGTAATTAAGCCTGTACCATCTATGCTAACTTCTTGTCAGATCCAGTAC
Organism: Cyclura pinguis; assembly: GCA_030412105.1. Lineage (NCBI taxonomy): Eukaryota > Metazoa > Chordata > Lepidosauria > Squamata > Iguanidae > Cyclura > Cyclura pinguis. Next base: position 131,871,687 of record CM059599.1, read on the forward strand.
AGTACAAATGTCTTTTTCTCACCTCCCATGGCCTTGCCCTTCATCTCTCCACTCTTTTATCTTAATGTATCTTTGTTTTTGGTCTTTATTCCTTCAGCACTGCCATCACTTACCATCAAAATCCACTTCCATTATGTTCCACCTGTTAGCTACAGTATCAAGAAAGGAGCAAATCCAGGGAGGGAGTTCTTGAAAGCCCCAGCAATGGCAAGACGAGACCTTTGGTCCTCCAGATGTTTTGGATCTCAACTGCCAGAATCCCTGGCCATTGGTCAATGTTGATTAGTGTTTCTGGGAATTGATGTCCAAGACATGTGGAGGATGAAATGTTGGAAACCACTGCAAAAGAGAAACCAGAAGACTGAGTTACTCTTGAGTATTCACAAAGCTACGTGTACTGCCATGATGGGTAGCGGGAGCTGCCTCTTAGAGCAGTTGAGAGAGAGTCCAGGGCAATTTAATCATCTCCAAGCAATCACTTGAGTGTGGGTGCTTAATTCTTTGGGATGGAACCACAGCTAACTATTCAAGTTTCTTCTATGGTTCCAGAATGCAATCCATATAATCCAACTCAAAAGGATACCTCCCCATTCCAATTCCATCAGAATGAGAGACAGATGCTACTGATGGTGCAGAGTTGCTGTTAAATCATCATACATTTTGAGTAACCTGTCTGGTATAATCTGTGTTATCATCAGTTGATGATAATTTAGACATTTAGCAAGCATATATAATGCAGCATTTGTATAAGGCATTCTTTTCTTTTTCTCCCTGGACTCTTGCGTTCTAGAATTAGCAAAGCTTTATTTAAGAAGATTTCCTCTTCATTTAGATAATTCAGCACTTTGATATCTTCTGAGCAATGTACTTCACAAATCAGGTGATGCTGAAGCAAACCTATGAGCCTCCAGTTCTGTTTGCCAAGGAGCAGCCACCTTGTTAAAATTTGGCTACCTGTGTTACACTCAATATCTACTCCTTTAATTGCTTACATCTACATGTGTTAAGGCTCATTAAGTACAGCTGCTCTTGGAGAACAGGGAGAAAAGAGCTGGGTAAAGAAGAGCCTAAGGAGTTGCTGTTTGGAATCTACTGTAGAGTGTTTATCTTCATAAAGGATGAAGCATTTGTAGTATAAGGCTGCTGACTGTAATGTTGCAGGGGAGCAGGAGGATGCTGGGAACAATAGGACACTGTGGGTGAGTTGGTTTATAATGGCCACTACTTGGAAAAATTATTTTCGTAGCCTGCAAGTCCCAGAATTTCACAGTCTGCATGAGTGCTGACCATAGAATTCTGGGAACTGTAGTCCCAAGAAAGTAGTTACCAGTGCTCTGAAAATGGCTAAGACAACTGTTGAACAGGTGGCAAAAGGATGCTTCCTATTCACATAGTTTGAATGATAAATCATATCCAGTGCTCTTATAAAGCGCAATGAGGATCCTGTCTCAGGTAGCAGATTAAGTAAAATTAAATGCCAGTTATTTGACTCCTTCCCACTCTAACAAAACATACTGGATCAAGGTATGATGACATTTTGAAATCTCTCACTGACATCAGAATGGCTTGGGTCAGCACACTTTGTGCCCAGTCACCCTAAATCTGGTACCACAAAATGATACTGTGTGTCAAGTTTAATGTAGTATTTTCAGTACATTCTTTCTTCCTCCTTGGCTGAGCTGCTTTTTCAACAATACACAAAGGGGAGTCTTTTGAACAATATAATCAATTAGAATATAGTACATATTTCTATATCATATGTGTGACTTTAAAGTTAATCACTTTTCCACATCCCCAGAATAAAGAGGTTGCATAACTTAAACATTCCTAGTTATTGAAACAAACAACTAAATACACTGTAATTTAAGATGACAACTTGAATAATAATGTCAAGTTGATAGGATGAAATAAAAGAAATAAATATGATAAAGAGATTCAAAGGTTTGCAGTTATAGGGCTTTGCTAGAGCTTGTGTGTGTTCTGTTTATATTGTGTGCTATTTCAAAACCTTGTAGAGAGAACCTGTGCAAGTAGATACCTATGAAATTTGCCCTGTTCTGAGTTTCTACTTAAGCACATGCTTAGGAATCCACAGTAGTTAACCTTTAAAAAAATATGTTCCTAACTCTCAGTGTAATTCAGACTGTGCTTGGCTGTGTGAGCTGTTTTTTGAAGATTCAAATTGCCAGTGTAGGAGTGAACAAGTAAGGTTTTTGTGATGAGAGTATGAGTACAGCTTTCCATGAGTCCCCACTTGCTTATACATTTATTTTTATTTCCCTCATATTGAAGTAATGTTTTCCATCTTTTATTGCCAGACCAAACAATTCTGATTCTGAAAAATTAGTGTAAATACTATTAAATAAGTTTCCCGCTGCAGAAGAAGAAGAGATGTGTTATGACCAGAAAATACACAAAACTTTTATCTGTAGTAATAGAATTTGTGGTTGCATTTATAAGAACATTGTCAATCCAGAAATTGTCATTTAAACGGATCTAAAACATGAACTGGTTAAGACGGCATTGAGTAATAAAATTAACTGAATGGATATCCTTGTTCTTTTGTTTGTTAGGTCTTGGGTCTGTGTTAAATGAGAAAGGTGAAGTAGAAATGGATGCCATTATCATGGATGGAAAAAATCTGACCTCAGGAGCAGTATCTGCAGTGAAATGTATAGCTAATCCAATCAAGCTTGCTCGTCTTGTCATGGAAAAGGTATGCAGAACTGTCACTTGAACAAAGCTACTATCCATTTCTGTTTGGACTTTGGATCCATGTACTGTGCAGCTTCATTGTCTTGTCTTTGGCCGGGTTGCACAGGTAGCAGAGGGAAGTGACAAAATAGATTACATTGCTTCAGGCTTCTGGCAGGGTGAGCCTGGGGATCACATTTTATCAATGTAAGGATGCTCCAAACAGAGGGATCCTACTGCTCATAATTAAAAGGTATTGCACAACTATTGTTGGCACTGACTGGTGTCGGGAACGTTTACTTTTCTAGAGTTTCATGCAGGATTTCCCCACTCTTTCCTGGAAATGCCACAGATTGAACCTGGGATCTTTGGCATATGAAGTTATGTTCTTATCACTGAGCAATAGTGCTCTCTCGCTCTATCGACCTTTTTGTGATTTCCCAAACGATGCTGTTCTAAACCTTCCAACTGGGAGATCACTTGTCTTACAATATGAACTGGCAAGGTGTCATTCTACCAGCCTTCAGGATAGTGAAGAACCATTTGCTGCTTAGAGAAAGCCAGCACAAGAACAGACATGCTTGCCACTTCTAATGTAGTACTCCTTTTACAGATGTGCTTTGTAACTCTTACCTCAATCAATCTCACAGTTCGCTATGACATAGGTAGTTTGTGTCCATTTTACTACCAAGGGATGAGAATGGAAAAATAAAAATATAAAGCTAAATCCTCTGTAGTCAAATTTGGCATTATTGCTCAATCTCATACTACCCCTAGCCCTCTTCAGACCAACAAAGACATGCTGCCCCTTCACCATTCACATTCCCCCTTCACCATTCAGAGCTTTATATATGTCTGACCTCAAATGGCATCCTTTCAAAATCTGTGTTCAATAACAGTCCTTAGCTGATTTAAGTGTGAGCGTGTTAATGCTTCCTTTTCAGAAACTGCTGTGTGAATAAGGTCTTTCAAATGCCCTTTTTTTTCAAATGCCCTTTGAAAGACCTTATCCTACATTTCATGTTTAATTCCAGTATACCAGGGTTCATTGTTGTGTTATTTTATTTACTTTTATATTTATAGAACATGCTTCTAGGTTACCCTCCCAAATTTTATAATAAAGAAGGAAGAATTACAAGTAGAAAAGGCCAAAGAGGCAAAGTTTCACTTTTCTTATGGGGGCTTTCAGAGGGATTTGGAGTCCTTGAAATCCTGCCTGTTCTGACATGGTTCTAAACTGGAGAGAAAACCCAAGCCCTACATGCACTGCTCTCCGATTATACTCATGTCTTAAGTCTAAATATCTGGTATTTCCCCACTTTTGGGAGAGGCAGTTTTGGCTTAGCAGGCACTGGCCAGTTTGATTCTCCATTCAAAAAGCTAGTTGATCAATAGCTGCAGAACAGGAAGATCTGCTGTTGGAAGTGAAGTGAAAATAAAGCTGTTGCCACAGAAAAGGCACTGATTAGGCAGCCTTTTAACAACTGCCATTGAAACTGAAAAACTGACATATCAAGGTGTATTCAAAAGTCGCTTTGAACAACTCCCTTCTTCATGAAAGATCTGAGACAATACATGAAGAATCCTTTTTGAATCACTGGTTGAAGTTGTCACCTTTCAAGTTTTAAGATGATATAGACCGCATACTTGTGCAATTATTTTCTGTTCATTCTGTGCATAAGGTTGTGAACTGTTTTCATTTGAAACTGTACATTGACACCAGAATAGATGAAGAAGCTAATACCCATATGGTTTGTTTGCGGTGTCAGTTAACTCTGTGTGTGAATTTCCATGCCTGCACATGAACACACATACAAAGTAAATATGAGCTTTTAAAGCACTATTGTATTATTTATTAGATTTATATATACCACTTTTTCTACAAGGAACTGAAGGTGATGTACAGGATCTCTCTCGCCTGCCCGCCCATTTTGTGTGTTATCCTCACAATAATCCTGTGAGGTTAGTTGTAAAGAAGATAACTATCCCCAAGTCTCTTGATAAAATTCATAGCTGAGTAAGGATTTAGCACTACTTAATTCTGCCATAAACTATGTTTATCACACAGAAAAAGATAAGTTCAGTGGGAGGGAAGTCAGTCACATAATGGTGCAATTCCAGTATCCTCAGAAACCCTATCTGATATATTTTTAGAAACTATAACCATGATTTGGGCCCTTAAACTGCAATTAGCACAACTTATAGTTAGGGTGACATCAGCACTGTGGCAGTAGGTGAGCTCTGGAATTAATAGTACAGTTAGCCCTCCATATTTGCAGGTTTCACTTTTGTGGATTTGATTATTCACGGATTATTTGCTGTCATCTCTACTGCCTCCCATTTTTAATAGGGACTGCAAGCCTCATGAGACTGAGAAACTGCAAACGAGGCTTGTAAGGCCCTATTAAAAATGGTGTGGGGCAGCAGTGGAGGTGGCAGTAAGCCCCACCAGCCACTCATTTCTGCCTTAGGAAGGAACCCTGATGCCTCAAAGGAATCCACAGTGGGTTGAATATGGTGATCATACTTTTTTGTGTGTGTGTTAAATATGGTTTGGGAAGGCCTAGAGTTATTCACAGTTTTTTCACTTTCATGGGGGTCCTGTGCCCCTAACCCTAGTGAATGTGGAGAGATGACTGTACAGATCATTCCACCCCTGAACACTTCAGCATGTTAACTTTAGGGAAAGCGGTACTTCATTTACTTTGTTTTCTTGTTCACGCAATAAGAAATATTTTTCATAAAAGCTACAAATCTCCATTCTCTGGTAATATCCTGTTTGGATTACTACAATACATTTTTGTAAGAAACTGTCTCTGAAGACCTTTTGGAAATTGTGGTTAGTCCAAACCAAGGCAGCTAGATTGCTGTCAGAGTGCGGATGTGCAGGTCATACCTGGCAAGTGCAAGTGTTCACCTCTAAACTTCTAACTTAGAAACCAGGTGCTCTTAAGGACTCCCATTTTCCTGCGTGTGCCTGGTTATCTCAGTCCATCCCATAGGCATTTTCTGGGCTTCCTCACTACTGAAGGAGAAGGGGGTGGTGTACCTATCCCTGAGGCAGTCCATTTTGCACTTAGTCATGTTTTGTTTGTTTTGGTGCCAGGTGAAATCCTTTCTAGTTGCCCCATACTTTAGATTCTTGGTTTAATGCAATTTACTGCTGTGATTGTCTGCTTTGCCACTATAAAATCAATGGGAACGATAACAGTCAATAAAAACAGAGCAGTTAATTGCATCTGCAATTATCTAAAGTTTATTTTATTTATTTGTATGTTTGATTTGTATCCTGCCTTTCTCCCTGTATGATACCCAAACTATCTAAATGAGGTGTGCCTTTCACTGTGTACTCCCCAAGTATTAAAAGAAGCCTGACATAGAGGAATAAGGAGAAAGTTAAGTTTTACCCCCTACATAACAGAAAAACACTGTATCTAGTTTTGTGCATGTCAGTGTATTGTTAAAGATAACAGAAGCAGCAGGACCCGGTATAGATACCCTCTCACAGTTTGCTGTGTATCAGTCAGAGATGTGATTTGGGAATTTCAGGGGCCAAAAAAAGATGCAAAGAAACAGCTAGAAACTTTTGAAATGCTCTTCACAGAAAGCAGTTTTACCACATAATCCAGGAAACGAATGCATTGACATAGTATATGTCTGGGGTGTGAAACAAGAGAAACCTTACTAGAGTCAAAGGGTGGAAGGTCCTTGACCTTACGGAGGTCAAGGCATATATCGTCCTACTGTTCCTGGTGGGCATATAACATAGATAACATGAAGGCTTGGAGGAACCATGGTAGCCACTCTCAGGGAGCAATCGATGAGGTTTAAGAGATTTTGTGTACTAATAATGTACTTGAGGTTTGACAACGGGGAACTGAGTGATGCAGAGAATCACTGCTAAATTGCCTGCCATTCAAGATATGTGGACAATGGCCAAGCTTCTATATGTTCACACATAGCATAAGAATTCTGTATGTGGAACTCTGGTAGGGTTCCTCTATCACCCGCCACAGGACTTGCTGTTTTACTGCCATAGTCCCCTCCCAACAGCCGTTCCATTACTGGTGGAGAGTGGAGGAAGTTGGGGAAGTATTTGGCTATGTTCTGGGCTTCCCCATTGCGGAAGGAAAAGGGGATAGCATTCCCACAGCCAGAGGCAGATTGAGCATGTTTTCTACCAAGATCTACTGGTGTCCTTTGGAGCTCATGGCAGATGATATCATTGATATCTGGGCTATAGGAACTGTATATGCCGTACTTTGCTACTCCATTGCTTCTGCACTGGAGGTGTAAAAGAGAATGAAGATGATCCTCCACATAATAAATTTGCTTTAAAAAACTGTATCACCCATGCAGCTATTTGGTATACATTTACGGGAGGGAGGAGTGATTTTCTCAACAGAGACCTTTTTTTAATTGAGGTAGAATATTACCCCACAGTCCTATTAATACAAGGTTTTCTGCAAATAGATAAATATAGGTTGGTCAGGCTAGGTTGGTACTATTTAGTACTATTTGTGGTTTTAACCATTTTGCTCATTCTGTCATGACAAAATGTCACTGCTACATAGTAGACTGGGTTTTTTCCTCCAATTGTGCAATTGCTGGAGTGATATTCATCAGGTGATTTTTCCCCCTTTGAGTCATTTGTTTTGTGATTCTTTTTCCCATTAGATTTATTCAAATTCAGACTAGTGGTTACAGCTACAGACAGTATTGTACTAGTAGTAGCAACCCAGCCCAACTAACCTATATTTGCTTGAATTCTTTTCTATTATAGTCAGATTTTATGCCCTTGTCATCTTCAGTCTTCACCCTCATTGCTTGCTGAAATGGAGGCTGTTAGTTCATAGTAAAAATAATCCTCCCTTCCCTAGTGTTCATTGTCAGATTCTAGAAAACTGCATATTTATATACTTACCACATGCAAAGTCCATTCAGGCAAGCTTCATTCACTGCAGAGGAGTTTCTCATCTGAAGTTAGAAAAATAATGGTTGCCCTATTCCGTCTAATACGTTTCTTGACACGGACTCTTCAGTGACAATCTTTTTTACCATGGCATATCAGAAGGAAATGTTTCTTCAAATGTGACTTTTTAAATATATATTACAGGACACTCAGACACCATTCTACGGACTATTCTCAGGCTTTTCATACTCAAATGAATTTTTGCCTGCCCTGTATTACCATCAGGGATGAATTATGTTTGGATCTTTATGTAGTCAAAATGGCTTCATCTATATACAAGAGGGAAGTGTTGTTAAATGTGGGATGGATAGGGCAATGTTTGGAGAAGGAAGAAAAAAGGAAAAACATGTTAAGAGAAGCGACCCCAAAAGCAGTTCAGAAAAGGACTAAGCATGCCCAGCACCATTGTTAAGTGTTAGGGAAGAGTGCAGAAAACTGCAGGAGAGGGAATGGAACAGAGGATTTTGGAAAAGGGCAGGATGGTAGGGTAGCCAGATGTAAAAAAACACAGGGCTCCTACACCACTGAGGGAGGAAGCAGAACAAGGAATATCAACAGGTGTAGTCTGCGTGTCCAACAACACCTCCTGAAATTTCCTCATCTGTGTAGCCCTGTCCTCTTGTTTACCTGGCTTGACTGAAACTTTGTTTAGGAGCCCAGTTTAGTTGCAAGTCTTGAAAACCAAATTAACTACTGTAAGAGTATAGTTTCTAGTTGCTTCCTAATCTCTAATCTCTTTTGTTGTTGGCCACAAAATCTTTGACTTCTTATGGTTTGTCATTAACTTGAGATTGTTTTTCTCGGAAACTACATTTTGCAAACTGTTTCAGACTCCATCTACTCTGAATTGACTTTTCTTATTGTGTTATGTCTTTTAGTAATCTTCCATGTTGCTCTTTTGTAATGGTTTGTGCTATTACTTCAGGTATTACTACATATATGTTTAGCTTCTTGTTGTAATTTGTGGTATGCAATTTACGTCCCTATTTTTGGATGAGGATGATTACACCAGCTGCAGACATTATTTCCGTTTTGCTATTGCTTTCCATTACATCCATCCGTCCGTCCGTCCGTCTGTCTGTCTGTCTATTTATTTTTGGTGATTTGTTCATGAATTTGTGGGTTCTTTTGAGGTTTGAATTTGTGGTTTCTTTGTCATGGAAGATTTAGGAATTAGTTTTTTTAAAAAAAAAACCCTGAAGATTTTTGTTTCAAATAATCTCTGTTTCCCTTGAAAGTTTCACCCCAAACAAAGAAAATAAATAATGTTTCTAATTATCCATACTCATGATTTTGCCATGATACAATATTGGCTCCATCTGGTGGCAAAAATGATTTTTTTCAGATTTTATCCAATAACATCCAGAAGTCTGGTCTGTTAAACAGTCCATTGAGATACATTTCATTAAGCTGCACAGGCTGTTTCCATTCATGAACTAATAGTTCTTCAGAAGGACCAATTTGTTAAATAAATTTTTTTGGAGATCTACCAAAACCTGGAGATTTTTGTAGCACGCTTTTAGTATTTCCACTGGGAAAAGAAAAAAATACCTGAAGATAAATTTTCAGCAGATTAGGTAGGTAGGTAGGTTAGCCTTTCTAGGCAGCAAAATATCAAGAGAACTTTGTTATCCCAAAGAGACTACGTAGCCTCATGTAGCATAAGCATTCACAGAAAATAGATTGCTTTGGATGCACTCCAGTGCAGAGATGTGAAAAGTGATTTTTTTGACAAGTGGCTACACTGGCTGATGGATTCTAGGAGCTGTAGTACAAAAAAGTGTTTTAAGTTCTGCTTCTATGTGTACATAACATGTTTCAGCCTGTTCAGTGGCAACTCCAGAAATTTCTGTTGTAGATTGTATTTATGCCCCTGAGGAAGGCTGAAATGCATTGGGGTTTTTCAAGAATAAACTTGGACCATCCATAAGCACGTGGAACCTAGTCTTTTCAGTTGATACACTACAGCCTTGCCTTCTTTGTACATCACATACAGTACATGGAAAAGGAAGCTAAGTTTTGTGTTGGGAGGATGGAATTGTAAGGGCACAGTAGTACTCTTGCGCGGCTCACAGGTGTTTCAGCAGGGCCTGCACTGGAGAATGCTTCCTGTACGTTAGGCTCTGTTTTAACAAGATGAGAACTAAGATAATGGAAGTGACTGTGCTCACAGAAGCACTAAACAGTATGATGGCAAATATGAGTGATTATGACTGCAGTCTTGCAGTAAATTAACTAGAAGTAAGCCCCATGTTTAGCTTCGAGTAAACATGTATTTTGCTGAAAGAGCAAATCCATTGGGCTCCTCAGGTAGGAATGGATCTATCAGTTCTGCTGAAAAACTATTTGCACTAAACTCCTTGCCCCAGGAATGTTTCCATTTCAGTTGTACATTATAAACATTATTATTTAATGTTAAAGACTAGTGCTTTAGTTTGAGGTTTTCCTCTACCCACCATGGAAAGAAGGAAGGGAACATTTACATCCCAGTGGACTCTCTCAGTTTCTGAATATATGCAGGAGGCACTCTAATGTAGAGTTACTTCTCTTTTTGAAAAAGTGATGTAAGAATATGATCCAATGCATGTGTACTTAGAGGTACAGTTGGTTTCAATGGTGCTTATTCCTGGGTAAGTAGATAACAGATGGATCACACCCTGGAAAACAAAGTAACTCTGAAAGGGAAATTACATCTTTTCTTCTCATTCTGTCTCTTCCCCTCCATTTATACAAGCAAAATAACAGTGACTTTTCTCTGTGCTGGAGGCAAGAGAGGTGGGAAGGTTAAACTGCTTACCTTTATGGTCCTACATCATTGTCTTCACTGGCTAAGGCTGCTGGGAGCTGTAGTCCAGCAACTCAGTAGGAATATAAGTCTTCACTAATTTTCTTCTCAAAGTTTGTAACAAGTAATTTCAGCAGTTTTATTCGCATATGGTTATTTGTGTGGAAAATAATATCTTAATACAGAAATATTAATCCCTGTGCAGAAAAATTTTGTTTTCTGTACTGAAAAAAGGTGTAATTTGGGATTTGTTCTTCCAAAATTCACACATTGTTTTGCATAGAAAACAATGCTTTCTGCACAAGAAGCAGCATTTTCTGTATATCTCATTGCAAAGTTGTTAACTTTTAAATTTCTGATACTAGCCTGGAATTACTGGGTGGGCTCTGGAAATTGCTCCTTAGCGCCTCTGTGGTAAGATTATTTGCAGTTTCCTACCCAATGCATTGTCAACATTTTTAAAAGGTATTTTTTAAAAAGCTCATTGCAGTTTTTCTTACTAAAGTTCTATGTACTTGTGCATGCATACATGAGTACAAACTGAAATAACTAGAAGCAGCATGATTTACATGTGCACAGTGATTCAAGATAAAAGTATAGAATCTTCTTTTACTACTTTCACTAATAAAATAAATACATTTTAAAAAGAATTGTAATGAGTCCAGGCCAAAGGGAAAAAAGCATTTATTGTTATTGCCATCTATCTTTTCTTTCAGCATGATCCATATTGTTTAATGTGGTATCCATCCCCTTTTGTGGCTGTAAACCTGTAGGCTTACCTGGATATAAGTTGCTTTGAACTTAGAGCCTTTCTGCACTACACTGTTATAGTGCTATTATCCACTTTCAACATCCTGTGGAATTCTGGGGTTTGTAGTTTACTGAGGCCAAAAAGCTGTCTGGCTGAGAATTCTAGAGGGACCCTCCCTAAATTGCAAATCTCAGCATTCCATAGGATGTTGAAAGTGGAATAATAATAGCACTGTAACAGTGTAGTGCAGAAATGGCCTTAGTCTCTTGCAGTGTAAAAAGGAGAAATGGAAACAGAGGGGGAAAAGGATGTAGCAGCACCTTTAAGAGTAACTGTTTTTATTTTAGCATGAGTTTTCATGGATATAAATCCAGTTCTTCAGATGGTAGGGAGATAATTTGCATCTTTCTGGATCTTTTAACATGCTCTCCCATGCCTACAACTGTATAAATATGCTTTATAACCTGAGGCTTTAATATTCTTCTGTACTGCATCTGAAAAAGTGGAATTGTACCTACAAATGTCATGCTAAAATAAAACCAGGTGCTGCCCTCTCTCTTCCTCCTTTTTGTATTGGTCTTAGTATGACTCATGGCACAGGGATGGATTTTGGCACTATTCCTGTTCAGAAGGGGTTGTGGCAGGAGTGCTCACTTCACCTTTTCTGTTTAATTTGTACCTTAGTGCTATTGTTCTTTCCTTAGTAGGTGTGGCATTCTTTTCCCCTCCGTACAGAGATGGGGCCTTTCCATTTTACTGCATGTTGATAATGTGATTCTTATCTCATGTACACTGGTAGAGATAGGTAGGTTTTTGAGTCCTCTGTGATCATTCTATATTAAGGAAGTCTTGCAGATTAATTACTCCAAAACTAAAATATTTGTATACGGAAAATGTGTGCAGAAACATCAAAGGCAGCTGGACTAATTCCAAATGAAGCAACTCAGTTCTTATCAGTATCTGACATTGGAAAATTCTAGATCTTAGTCCACTCATTTAATAGTTGCTGCATTAATAGGTAACAGAACACCTCACACTACTCACCTTTATGCAGCTGGACCAGGCCATAAGCTAGTGGTACTCCTCCTTCAGCTATATAAGCTTAAGTAATTCCCCAAACTGTTGCATCTGGCCTTCTGTGGACACAGTCAGATACTACAGCTTGAATTAGGAATGTCCTAAATTCCTGACAAGAGCTCTGGGTTTCTCTACATCTGTCCCTAAGGCGGTTGTCCAAATGGAGACAGCTTGCTACTCAGTGGCTACTTAGGTCTCGAAAGCACTCATTCTCTATTGGCATACAAAAATCTTCCAATGCCTCGCCTGCCCTCAGTTTAATGGCACTTGAGAATATGGGACTAGAATCATGGGCTACCCAGATTTGTCAAATAATTTCTGAATTGGTCTGTTCATTGCAAAGTGCTGTAGTGAGCCCTGTTTTCAAGTCACAAGGCACTTAATTAGTCTTCATTTTTGAGTATATACAGTATCTGGTTGGCTATTGTGCAATAAATATTTGAACTTCTCTGAAAACATGCAGAAATCATAGATTCCGTTGGTGTTTGTTTTAACAAGGGCAGGAGAGGGCAGTATTGCATAAGAGAAGTTGTATTTATTTATTGGTTTGTATGTTTGTTTATGGGCTGGAACGTTCCAGCCTTGTAAGAGAAAATGGTCCTTCTACCTTACAGATATATGTTCCAGGCACAGGTATGCACCATCTGACAGTCTGTATTGTCCTTTGATGAAGAATCATATTCTTTGTTCAGGTTACAAAGGAGGAAGTTATTTCTTAGTCTCTACTGTTTCAGAAAAGAGGGGGTACTTTTGCTTCTTTGATATCAAGGAATTGATCTTGACAGTGCATGTCCGTGTAAGTAACTAGATCAATATCAGAAGGTGTGGTTCATTTCATGGTAGTCAGGGTCCCCATATGGGTAGAAATAACACATTTAACTGCAGCTCAGAGGTCAAAAGGGACCCAGCCTAGACAAGAGTCCACATTACTCTGAAGAAAAATTGAGAAGAAATAGTAGATCATACCCAAAGATATTTACAGAAACTCATTTCCTTGCATCTGTGCATCTCTTGTTCGGATCTTGTGAGGTTTGTTCAAGCCAGTCAGAAGCAATGTTAGAACTATCTCAAGCAGCATTCACAACTGCTAGGCTGTCTTGTCTGGTCTCATTCTTAGGCTCTTTTCCAGAAGAGAGAGAATGTGAGTAAACTAGCACTGTGTGACACTGAGGGAAAGAGAGATTAGTTTTCTGCTCTTTTCATAGTCCATCACGTCAAAAGCAAGTTCAAGAGTTTCTCTTTATAGGTAGGAAGTAGAGATGGCTGTCAGGAAAGGCAAAGCAAAGTATCACACCATGGAACAGTAATTCTGGTAGGATTATCAGACTCCTGAGTGTCGAATTCATTCACAGTTACATATGAGTACAACTTTGGACAATCAGAGCATTGGAGCACAGATTCAAAGAAACTAGTTACATTCGTTTTACATTCAGTTCAAGTCTAACATACATGAATCTTCTTTTAGAAAAAGACTACAAACTAACCCCACTAATAATGATAAATGGAATTTACAAGAAACAGCTGCAGCTGTTTTTCTGTAACTGTACATAACCTTAATGATTTTGGGTCACTGCCAGTGACTGGCAGGAGCTTAAGGAAGCTTCAGCATGCAACAATTGTGAAAAACTGTGTACATTCTTCAGTGGGATAAGAACCGCTAAGCCATCCAGCAGTCTTATCTGTTGAGAGTGAATTTCCAAGAGAAAGTAAATTTGGGGCTAATTTGTTATTTTGCAGTAAAAAGGGCCAGAAAAATAAAACTAGAACGTTAATTGGCTCATTTGCCACTGTGTTGATCTGTTTGATTTTTTTTTTAAAGAAAACATCAAGACATGCCCCTTTAGTAATGACTGAAAATTACAACATAGTTAGTAAACTTGTAACAAAACTAGCAATGGCAGGTTTTTTTTTTATAAATTAGAATATGAGGCAGTAATTTTAGCTTCAAACTTTATTCATAGTGGATATGGTTGTCCGTGTCGGAGGTGGGCCTACGTTACAAAATTGTATCAAGCCTCTCCCTCCCAAGAGGCTTGGGCCCTAAAGGTCCCATTCTCCACACTGAAATTGCCAACCTTCATAGGTCTTTGGCAAGAAGTTCTGTAGACCATGAGCTAAGAAATCCAGTAAATTGGGTACGAGCCTTGTGAAATTATCTCCAGCAGGTCACATGAAAAGTACAGAGGCAGCCTCTTACAATAACTTACAATAGAAGCCTAACAATAAAAAGCAGTAGTGCTCTGTATGCCTCAAAGATTACCATTTTTATTCATATCCCTGTGGATTACTAAACCCTTGAATACAAATGGTAGCAGAAGTCAGGGCAGTTTACTCCTTCTCCCAGCCCCCTGTCTGGCTCTGTATCCACCTCTTTTTACTTCCAAAGTCGGACTTGGGGAACAAAACTCACCACTCCAGAAATACGCTGTGCCCCTTCTGTATCCCCTTTGTTTGTTTATTTGTCTTCTGGTGCTGCCAGTAGAACTGAATAAGTCATCCAGAATCATTTTGCTATATCAGGAGTAGCCTCTCTCATTCTTATTGTGTGCCTTCAAGTTGTTTCCAACTTATGGCCACCCTAAAGCAAACCTATCACAGGGTTTTCTGGGGGCTGAGAGTGTGTGATGTACACAGGGTCATCCAGTGGGTTTCCATGGCCAAGAGGAGAAGCAAACTCTGGTCTCCAGGGTCATTGTCCAACATTCAAACCACTAAACCACACTGTCTCTTGCACCACACCGGCTTTTTTTGCATCACACTAACTCTCTTGTCTCATATCCCTCAGAAGACTTACATTCTGGTCTTTGTGGTCTATCTGTAAGGTCTCCCTTGACTGCAAAGTGGAAGATAGAAGGAAATGCATTTATTCAAGTATGCATGCTGTCACATGCTTTTGCTAGTGTATTGCCAAAAGTAGTAATAATTTTAAAGGCTACAGTGCTAAAGTATGATCAGATTTGCCCTTGGCTTCCTGTGTGTGAACAAGGGTTCAGGAGTGAGATGGTGGCGTTCAGTAATTTGTGCAGCATTTCTGAATAGCAGTTTATATCTTGTCTCCTTCAGACAGACCACATGTTGCTGACGGACCAGGGAGCCCTTGCCTTTGCCAGGGCCATGGGAGTTCCTGAGGTTCCCGGAGAGAAATTAATCACAGAAAGATCACTGGAAAGGTGGAAGAAAAACCTTGAGGCTGATTCAAACCCTCAAGAGTTTCAAAAGCAAGTATAAATATTGGGGTGGAGAAAATCTTGCCTGAGTGAACAAATCAAATTAAAACATTAAAAAAAAGAGAAATGGCAATGTGAGGCTGCAATTTGTGGCTACAAATCAAAATAGCATAATGCAGCCTCTGGATTCAGAGAGCTGATCCACTATGGCTGTTCTTATGTCCTTAGAATATATGGAGAAACACTGGCCAACAACATTCCTGCCAGATACCAGTTCTGATTTTAACGTCAGACTTGCAGCTCGTGAAATTCAGCCTTCCTGCTGACATATGGCCACCTGCTGCCTCCAGACCAGTTTCTTTTGGGATGCAATGCTGTCCAAAGCTTGGAAAAGTTACTTTTCTGGGTGAAGGCTTCTTAAATTTTCAAGCCAGCATGGGCATTGCCTTGCTGGGTGATTCTGAAAGGAGCACCCCTGCACACCAGCAAGTATATTGCTGTATTGTTTAAAAATTATTTAATATTGTATTATTTTAATGGTTTTGTATCCTTTTAAGTGCATGTTGCAAATCATTTTAATATTGTTAGTAGTTTAATCCTGTATTAGCTTTGGCCTCTTAAATGTTTTTAACTATACTGTAATCATTTTAATTTGTTAACTGCCTTGGGCAATAAGTGAGGTATAAATAAAGATAACAAACAGCAACAGGAACTTTTCCAAACTCTGCACTTAGTTGGAGAAAGTCTCATGGAACCCACAATGCTTTATGTGTGAATAGACATATACAGGATTGTGCTGTTACACTCTGTTGGTATGAAAAGTATACAGCCTCTCCTTTCCCTGGAGACCTCTTTGTCGTATCTTCTAGATTCTTTCTCCAAATCCCTTTTTTCAGTTTCATCTGAATCCTTTCCCTGCAGATCTTTAACTCTCAGTCCATTGCGTGCTCTGCTCCCTGTAGATCAAACTAGAAAGAGATCCCTAATGCAGGAAACTTACAATATAGATTTCCTTGAGGGGAGGTCCTCTCAGAAGTGATCACAGCAACCACAACTGGGGTAAGATGGAGGGCTTCAAATCAGAATAGGTCTACATCAGCAGGAAGAGTGATTTAATCCTTTCTCCTTGTATTGTTCTTCTAGGATGAAATCCTCCATCCTCATACACCTGCTATTTACTGTGTGGGGCAAGACATAAAACTCATTTAATACCTGCAGCTGCCCAAAGGCATTGCAAGGCTGTGAAGGAATGGCTGTGGTGCAGGGAGGAAGATGCCATTTGTGTTGAAACTATCAAAGGAAAAAGATGACCATGTGTAGTTAGGGATAATTGTGCAAAGCTACTGCAATTGATTTGCTAACACCAGTTATTTTATGTGGTGATCACATCCTAACTTTAGGCTTAAATGAGAGTGGGTCTTCAGCGAGTCATTTCCAAACTCATAAATCCATTAACCTTGATGTACTTCTTTAACATATATGAAATCTTGTATTAAATGGATCTGCACTGAAATCTGTGCCTTTGGTTCAAAGATGTCTGTTGTCTCATCATACCTATGCGAACAGACACTGTGTTCTTTTGGCAACCGCACTCTGATCTTCAGCTAATTGTTTGAAATGCTGTTTTTGGCAGAGACCTTGGAACAGTTGGAGCCGTTGCTATCGACAGTGCAGGAAATGTAGCTTGTGCAACATCAACAGGGGGACTTACTAACAAACGGGTTGGCCGCGTTGGTGATACAGCCTGCATAGGTAGGGAGGAACAGTAAATAGAAGCAGAGTCTCTTTCTCTTTCTTTCTCTCATATAAAATGCATGATGCCAGTAATCATTTAATAATGCTCAAAGCCTTCGATGTGAGTAACTAAGATGAAGACCTTGTGGTTCCTCTAGCAGCCATTTCTACTACCAAAGAGGCAAGCCACTTTTTAAAAACTGAACAGTGCAAGTGGGAAAGGAAGAACCAGACAGATGAAAGGGAGTTCTGGGTTTGCAGAAGGGAAAAGTCTGTCTTTACTGAAATATATGTTTTCCTGAAAGGACTTCTTCACTCTTCCACACTAAGCAGCATACTTGAAGGTAAGATGGGTACAGATTAGAAAGAAGAAACTTATTCACATATGTAATCACTTAAAAGAAGTCCTCTGTAAGTACTTCTTTCCTGGAAGCAAGCAAAGCAGATCTTGTTTGAGAAAGTAACAAGGAGTGTTCCTGAAAAAGTCTCATAAGATCCCAGAGTGTATTTAAATGTGCATAATACTTAACAAGTAATGAACTACAATTTACATTGAGTAGAACAGATTCCTCACTTCAGTCATCTGGTTGAAATTCCAGGTAGAAAGCGATTTAGAAATCATGGTTAGATTTCAGATGGGAAAAAAATCTGCATTTGTCTTAAGCTACAGTGGCATTCAAATTGATAGCAATTATTACTTGTTTATTCAGAGCCAATGTTAGCTTGGTGTGCTGATGGAGTTCCAGAGAATGTTAGTATTGTTCACTTACTGTTTAATTTTTGTTTAGGAACTAATAGCTAAGAGCTTTTGTGTGTGCACATATGTGCACATGTGTGTGTGAAGCGCTCCTCAGCATTTCCACCTTGTAATATTTCTTTTTTTAATGATCCTTGATCATTCTGTATGGACTAAATGGGAGGCTGACAGGAAGCTGGAAATCAAAAGTATGTGAAGTGAAGTAGTACAGTGAAGGAGGAATGTATTCAGAGATAGCACAATTTTTTAATTGGGTAAATTTCTAAAGAACACCCCTGTTAAATATTAGGAGCTCCATGTTTATATTGTTTGGTCAGTGGAATTTTTCTCTTAACAAGGTTTTGTTTAATAGTTTGGCGTACATAGGCAATCCTCAGTGTAGTAATGTGTTAACTTTTATAGACTGAATTACCCACATTGTCCTAATATTCATTGAAAATCATCCACCTTCAGATTTTAATATTACATTAAAGATATTAATGAGGGAGCACAAAAACATCACAGAAGAAATGACATCCTTATTGGGGGATGATAGGAGTTCCAGCCCCACAGAAACGCAGCGGAAAAGCCAGAGTTCAGCAAGTCAACAGCAGCAGCCTTGTTCCCCAGTAAGGATACTCACACACAGAGGAGTTTCTTCCAAAACAGGAGGCACTTTATCTTGCAGCAAAGTTCCATTATATACAAAACATAGGACAGACGGACAAAAGCTTGCTCCAGGCACCAGGTTTGGTCAACAGACAAATACATACTGGCGTTGCTTTGTTATATACATATCTACAACCAATCAAGTAGAGGTTTGCAACCTCCCTCTACCATCTGCACACGACCCCAGTTTCTTATGCAACCTTGCAATTACCCACAGCTGGGGCATGATGCAACATCTTTGCAGTGGGCTGATCATTTTCCCAGCGTTCCCTGCCTGGAATCCCTGACAATCCTTCCCCAGCAAACATCTTGAGACTTTGTTCACTAGGTTTAGCCACATGGCAGCAAATCAGCCTTCCAGTTCAGCCATTCCCAGTAACTGACTGTGAAAATCACTTCCATTCTTTCAAGATTCTGTATAGGTTCTTGATATCTGTATTGGGTTATTGTATAAACAACCAGTTGACCTTTATCGTCACTCAGAGTTTGAAAAGGTTACTTTTTCCCTAGAATTCCACAGCCAATATGATAGTAGCAATGTGGGCTGAGGGATTCTGAGAGGCGTAACTACAAAATGTTGCTTTTCCAAGTTTTGCTATTGCCTGTGTTGCCTGACCCCAGTATGGCCCAGCACTGAAGCTGGCTACTTAGTACATTACTTGCCAGTCCTAACAAAAAGCTCAACCAGATATTATTGAGGCAACATAGCACCCTGACATCCAGAAGACCTGCTTAGTTAATTGGGAGTTAAGTCTTGCTAGTTCACGTGTTTGTCACTTTCTCCCTATACTTTCTTACTTCCATGCAAAGTGTGTTTGGGTCTTCTGCTTTTGAAACTGCTTTTTCTGCTGAATTTGGATGGCATCACTTAATGTTTTCTCCTTTTTTTCTCCTCAGGAAGTGGTGGTTATGCAGATAACACTGTTGGTGCCACCTCTACCACAGGCCATGGAGAGAGCATTATGAAAGTGATTCTAGCAAGACTTATCCTCTATCATATGGAACAAGGTAAAGCCTGAGATTTTGTGGATCATAAGTTACAGGTAATATGAAGCTACTATACAACAATTATAGAAGCACAGAGCTACTACAACTACGCTTGTAGAACATTTGGAGAGTGTAGAACTACTTTGTCACTACTCACAATGTGTTGGTAGGTGCAAGTTGGATATTACTCAAACAGAGCAAACATAGTGCTTAATTATTGGTTTACGAGTTTATCTTGGTAGCCTGTGCTGTGATTGTGCCACCAGTTTTGGAGGCTTTAGCTAAAGCTGGTAAGACCAATGCTTCTTAGACTGCGAGGCATATGAATCTGTCCATGATTTGCAATAATCAATGGAATTCCAGATGTTTGCCCTAAGACTTAGTGAAAAGACTACCTCCTCTTTTTTATGCTTTATTGTTGCTTCAAACATTGAAAATCTTTTTTGATTTTATGATATCAAATAGTCTGTTTTGTTTTAATTTTATTTGTTAAGATGAGTTTGTTTTATTCTGTGGGTTTTTTTTAAATATATACTGCCTGGAGCAATCACTGGGTGGAGGGGCAATTTATAAATAAATGAAATAAAAGGCATGTGCCTCCAGAGTTTCTAGCAAAGGAGAAGAAACAATTTTATGTCTTAAGGGATCACATCCCCATGAGTAACCAAACTCACATTCCTTATTTGCATGCAAAAAAAGAAAAAGAAAAAAGAAATGCACAGATGCAGGATGGGTTGACACCTGGCTTGACCACATTACATGTGAAAAGGGTCTGGGAGTCTTAGTAGACCACAAGCTGAACATGAGTCAACAGTGTGATGCTGCAGCTAAAAAAGCCAATGGCATTCTAGGCTGCATCAATAAGACTATAGTGTCGAGACTGAGGGAAGTAAGTAATAGTAGCACTCTATGCTGCTTTGGTCAGACCTCGCCTGGAATATTATGTCCAGTTCTAGGCACCACAATTTAAGAAAGATGTTGTCAAGCCGGAATATGTCCAGAAGAGGGCGACCAAAATTGTTGAAGGCCTGGAAATCATTCTATGTGAGGAGCAGCTTAGGCAGCTGCATATGTTTAGCCTGGAGAAGAGAAGGTTAAGAGGTGAAATGATAGCCATGTTTAAATATTTGAAAGGATGTCATATTGAAGATGAAACAAGCATGTTTTCTGGTGCTTCAGAGACTAGGACTCAGAGCAGTGGCTTCAAACTTGAGGAAAAGAGATTCCATCTAAACGTTAGGAAGAACTTCCTGATGTTAAGAGCTGTTCAGCAGTAGAACATGCTACCTTGGATTGCGGTGGAGTCTCCTTCTTTGGAAGTTTTAAAGAGAAGATGGATCGTCATCTGTGAGGAGTGCTTTGATGGTGTATTCCTGCATGGCAGGGATTTGGACTGGATGGCCCTTTGGTCTCTTCCAACTTTGTGATTCAGTGAGATATCTTTACACTTGAGGATCTTGGCTAGTTCCTTCATAGCTGCCCTTCCAATTGTTAGTTTTCTTATTTCTTGATTTCAGTTTCATTTTGACAAATGACTGAGCCTAAGTACACAAAATCTTTAACTGTTGTGATGTCTTCATTGCCCACTATAAAATTACATGAATCATCTCTGGTAATTGTCTTTGTGTGCTATAGTGAAGTAAGAGGCTACAGAGTTTGAAGCAGTGCTGCTGGTAGGGTCTTCCAAATCAGATGAGCCAAACAACTTGTGTGAAATAGCTACTGGACAACAGTAGTAGTGGGGAGTAATACTGATGGAGGATCTCTTGGAGACAGTGCCAGTGGTGCTTTAGCCCTGACGGAGTTACTACTGTGCAGAAGCACATGACAATGGTAACCCGTTTCTGAATGCCCGTTACCTTGAAAACACTAGGAGAAGACAATCAACTCTATTATTACTAGGGAAATAACCTGACAACATGTATTGAAAATAATTTTTGAAGTTGCATGCAACAAGTTGTTACTTGTGAAAGTGACCAAAAAATAGTAGTTTCACACTTCAAAGCAATACAGGCACACTTCAGTTAACAAATTCTCTGACAAAGACATTTTTAACACAGTCTTTTGTGCTCATGCAGCTCCCTTTTGTTCTCTGTCTAGCTAAATGTTTTTCAGCAACATTGGAACTGGGAAGATGGAGTAGGAGGGCTGGAGAAAAGAGAGGGTTTTAACAGAAAGCCTGCCTCACTACTTCCTTCTACCATGCTTTTTAAAAAGAATTGATCTACAAGCTTGGCCACCAAAATGGAAAACACAAGAAAAGTGGAGGCTGGTAAAGAAAAAAAATGTTATCCCTTGATGCATTTTGGAAGAAGCTTTCAGGTGGTCTCTTGTTTCATTTCAGACATGCATCATGTTAGTTTTGGATAAAAAGTTTCAAAGAAGGTATCGAACTGCATTCATTCATTCATTTAGGTAGATACCTATCCTTATTCTTCCCATATTATTTCTACCTGTGGTACTAAATTTTTTGTTAAAGAAGTAATGCCCAGAAACACATGTTTCATTAACTGAAGTATACCTGTATGCTTCTAATTGCTGAAGGGCCTGCATCACTAGTGACATAACCTATAACATCCTTTTTAAACCGCATTTTCTTTTGTTTCTGTTTACAAGGGGAGCTGTATGAATAAAAGTGAAGTGTACTGGTCTGTGTATTGATCTGCATATTAAGTTGGAGTGTGATTAAGATAAACAGCTGGCCACAAGATGTTTAAGTGGCTGTAACATAATCAGGCTACATGAAACCCTGGAAGACTTTACCTTCAGTGTTACCTAAATTCTTGATTTATATTACAGACTGTAAACATAATTGGCTGATTTAGTTCCCTTGAATAAAGTTACATGTGCAAATGTGACCATAGCTTTTTCGCACTATGCTATAACTGCTGACCTTGGACCACAGATTTAAGTCTGGGTATTAATGGACTCTTCTCTGGCAAAGATCTTAAAGTACTTTTACATGGAAGATAACAATTGAATGGAAAAGTGTGGAGATGAGGGATTCACACATGCCTTACAAAATATATTGTGGGCAGATCAGACCTGCAAAGCTTTTGATATTCAGACAAACTGGCATGGAGGTATTTCATCTCTGTTTCAGCATCCTTAGCAAATTATTTGTTGATTAATTTAATGTTAAATGAAAATTAAATTTGCAGCAACCCTTTTCTTCATATAAGATGCTGTCTGCCCTGTGGGCATTTGACACTTGTGTTACAAGTCTGAAAAAATAACTTTGAAGGTTTGAAGAAGGGGTGTGACTGTCTGTACCAGAGAACCCCTGCCGCAGTTTTACCACATATTGGGGGTAGAAGTCAGGTTGTACCTCTGTGGTGTTCAGCATCATACTGCTTTTTATAGATCTGCTTTTTAAATATCCATATGTTTCCTTCTCTCCAAATTATGGACTGGACTTTTTATGACACAAGATGAAATCCATTGGTGTCCAACCAATGGCAGAACAGCATCCACCTGTGAAGTAGGTTTCCCCCTTCATCTCTGTATTGTGTCCCCTGCCCCCAAGATCTGCTCAGGAAGGTAAGAGAACTTCCAGAGCAGGTTTTGGGAGCACACTAAAGTCTGCAGCAGGGGAGAAAAGGACAGGGAAGTTCACTTCTCTGAGTGTCATATAACACTGAATGTAGCATGCACACATATGGTTGTGAGGAAGAAGAGACCTCTTCTGCTATAGAATTAGGAAAAGACAGATTTGTGCAGTGTCGGGACCATCTCTGCCTCTGTTCCCTATGCACACATATAGTCCAGTTTATAAGGAGATTTGTTGGGAATGAGTAATCCCAAACAGTGGAAGAGAAACTGCAGAGCAGTTTCTCTGTGGAAGAATATTCTGGGATGTAGGTTGCAACAAGCATGAAGTAGATAATATGAATGTTTCATACTTGCTTTTAATGTGGGATTAATTTAATCTATGACCCAGGTTTGCATGAGTGTCACTGTCAGGTCCAGGTGAGTACATTTTGCTGTTCAGTGGGAAAGACAAGATGGCGCCATGTCCAAAAGATCACGGGACTGTCGTTTTAGTCTGGTGAGGAGACAGTCTCCTCTACCACAGCTTGAGTACAGCAGGCCAGCTCAGGAAGAAAGAATATGGCACACATAAAATAGTCTTCTACTATCTTGCTGCCACTCCTCTCCTCTCAGTACCTGCTACCTGAGGCAGGGACATCATTCTAATGGTAGAATCTGCCCTGGTGTGTGTGGCTCATCTGAGGAATGCAGTTACTAGTGTTGCAGCAGAGACATTAGCCAGACCTTTGAATTTCTGATGAAACACTGCGTAGGTCGCTTTATTTGACAGCATTATTTTATAGTTTTTTATTGAGGCTACAGATGATGAAAGAGCCAACATAGTACAGTGGTTTGAGCATTAGAGTATGATGCTGGAGACCAAGGTTCAATTCCCTGGTTGGTCATCGTCATAAGTCAGAAATGTCTTAAAGACACATAGTAACAACAGATGATGCAGTGCATCAGTAAGCTGTTAATTTGGTTTGGGATGTGGACAGTAGTATCTAAGTGGTTGACGGGGGAAGATAGATAAGAGGTCCCATCTTGATTTCATTTTCTGATTTTTTTCTTGTCAGTCTATGTTATGCACCCTTTACAAATCATAAGACAAAATTCAGACCATAGCGTGCCGCAAGGGACAAGCAGGTGCTCCACTGAAGGGTGCAAACATGAACAACCCTTTTTTGCAATTGCTGGAATGTCTGGGTGTTATTATGGCAGCTGTTGCCTGGATGAAAATATCTTTCCTGTTAGTGTTCAGAAAGGCTGGCGCTTTGGTTTCTGAGTATGAGAATAGTTTCCATTCTGGGGTATTTGGGTTTTATTTTATAAAGAAGGGCAAAATCTACCAGCTGATTGTTATGTCTATCTGGGTCAGTATGTCACACTACATGCACTTGGGGATATTTGCAACAAACCAAACATTGCCTCTTGAAATAAATCTGAGGTTATGAATTTTAAAATACAATGATATTCAGGGTTTTTCCTGTGCAGACACTGATTTTATACAGGGGCATAGTATACAGCTTGCTATTGCCTAGACATTTCTTTTCCTGTTTCTTTAGTTTCTGTTGTCTTTGACTGTAAACTTGGAAGAACTCAGTTTGTAGAGTGACCAAAAATGCATGTAAGAACAAGAACAAAGCCCTAACAGTATGGCTTTGGTGGATTTGTGTTTTGTAGATCCATAACTGAGTGACTAGATGATTCATCGCCTTGAAAGTCCCCTGGTGTCAGATTATCAACAACTTAAGTCAGTTAATGAAATCAGTCGCTTGTAAAGGCAATGCAAGGAAAATGCAGGTCAGAGCTTAAGAAATGGCCACTGGGAGTTGTAGTCCAAAAAATAACTTTTCCCAGTTCTGGAAGATTTATCATTTAATAATACAACTGAGTTTGTCTCTTGCATATATAACCTTTTCTTTCCCACAGTCATTTCTGGTATTTTGTCTGTCATTAGAACAGCTGGCCAGTGGAACTCAGTTATGAGAAGGCTGTGGAATCTCCTTCATTTGGAGGCATTTAAGAAGAGGCAAGAGAAATGGCTATCAGACATTAACTGGTTGTAATGAAATTTAGCTTGAAGCTGGATGTGAAGGGGTGTATAAAATTGTCTGGCTTTTATTCTGTAATCAGATGTGGTATTTATGAAGGGACTCTTATAGTGACTCTTGTAGAAGCTAAAGCAGGAACTCTGTGATGTTTACTTTGGCAGGGACCCAAAGAGTGTCTTAGCCCCACACAAATGTAAGAGTGTTGAACTAGTCCAGTGGATTTTTAACTTCCCCTTTCTTTGATGAACAGCTGTCAAATCATAAATGACTTTAGAACCTCTTCTTAGTTTCAAAAGAAGCTTGCCATGTGGTCTGATGGACTGCTGTTTTGAGAAGAACAAGCCTAATGTCCCATTACCATGTGTGGAAGTTTTAGCATAGTTCTTTGAATTGTGACCGTCTCTGTGAATAGCCTCATTGTGCTAGCCACCACAACCGCCTATTTCTGGCTAATCTGACAAGATACAAAATATGCATTGATTTAATTTCTTATTTTTTTAAAAAAAAATCCAGATTTAATTCATTTTACTTATATGTTAAGACAGTTCTCATATGTTCTTTTTTCTTTCCCCAGGGAAGTCACCAGAAGATGCTGCTGACACAGCCCTAGATTGCATGAAAACTAGAGTTGGAGGATTAGGTGGGGTGATTGTGGTCAGCAGTTCGGGAGACTGGGCAGCAAGGTTCTCCACTAAGCAGATGTCCTGGGCTACAGTAAAAGATGATCAGCTGCAGACTGGCATTAACACTGGAGAGAAACACATACAATCATTGGAAGAAGCACTTAGCTCCCTGGGATCCTAAACACAGGAAAGGAGGGTCTCTGGCAGAAAGAGCATGATAGACCAGGCCCCACAGATGTTGTTGAACTGCAGTGAAACTTCCGTTGGGTGCTACCAGTTGTTGCTTTTTGAACTGTAGTTGCCATCATGCCTCGCCATTTGCTATGCTGTCTTGGGTGGATGGAAGTTGCAGGCCAGAAACAAGCTGAACCACATGTTCCGTATCTCTGATTGACATCTTTGTTGGGAATTGAAGATGTTGTCGCTTTGAGAATGAAGGATACGCTTTTCAGCAAAGTCAATATTTTGAGGGCTCCTTCTCTCAGAATGGCCAAAATCTTGTTGGTTCATTGTGCTTGTGGTTGCAGTATTTCCAGTGTTAACACAGTGATTCTGAGGGAAGGCAAATGAAACTGGTGACTCCAAGTAGTCTGTTGGTCCAATTCAATAGGCATTTTAGCCTGCAGTCTTTTTCTTCTTCCTACCATTCCCTGTGCTGGCATCAACAGGATTTCTGTGGTTCACAGGATTCCTAGGATTCTGAAAAAGCATTGTTTGCAGTAGACCAAGCTTTGATATCCTGGCTGGAGTTGTATCATAGTTCTGTTTGTATGTGCACCCAACACATACAGTTGTATTGTGTGCAGGCCCCTTTCTGTATTATTGAATTCTTTCCAATGGTTTCCTTACGTGTGTATTGGCTTCCATGCTATAAAATAGAATGAAGCTTTTCCAGAAACCATTTTTCTTAGTTGTGGTTTCATTTGCTTATTGGTACATGATGCTTTTGTACCACAGTCAAAGAAATTGTGCTAGAGTGTCTTTTTCCATTATACGGCAAGCATTGAAATTAATGTGTGTATAAAGCTAGGGATTTCAGAGTATACGTAAAAATATTGTTCTTTCAGATACTTAAAAAAAACTCTTTGACTGTTCACATGGGGATAGGGAAATGAACAGCTGACAGATCCAAACTCAGATCTTAGCTTATAAACTTGAGATCACATAGCTGTTATAAGCCCCATCTGACACAATGGGACTTACCTTTGAGTGGCCCTGCATGCATAGGATTCTCCTGTTAAAATGGTATCTTCTTTGTGCAAACTATGAAAGTCCCTGGGATGATAGAAACTGTTATTTACACCCAACAGAGTATTTACAAAAAGGAGAACTTAATCTGCTTATTAGAATATTAGGCAATTTTCTTTCCAAATAAATATTCGTTAAAAAGTGAAGAGTGGGAAGAGAATATAAGGAGATGGTTTTCCTATTTAGAGCAGTGTGATGGAACTTGAAATGTTCATTCTTTTGGAATTGATTTCATTTGATCAGATGAAGTAAAATTATAATAAGCAACATCATTTTATTTGTTTTAATGTCATGGCAAAATACACCCTGCATGTGATAGCTGATAATTTATAAACAAATAGTTGTTTTATCAGAAATAACAAACAAGCTTTCCTATATAAATGTATGGTGATGGTTTATAGTAAGGTATTTTTGGAAGTTCTTATAATTTTCAGACAGAAATTTATGGAATTAAAATACATTTGGCAAGCATAATAGTTTTTTATATAAAAAATGTCTGCTTGTTAGTCAAGATAGTTGCATTTTTCCTGATTTTTCTTTTTTTCATTCTAATGTGATTTAGTAATTTCAGTCATATTCTCCTAAAGCTTTAGCCCCATACCACCTTTTTAGTCTAGAAAATAATAGCATGCTAATGTACATGTTTCTCATGAAAATAACCCCAGTAAGTGTTTAATGTATACTGCTCAAATATTTTAAAGCTCTAGTGTATTAATTGTTAGCAAATCAAGATTGTCTTAAGTGACATATACCTGTGTGTTTTCTTACAGAAGAGCAAAGAAAGATTTTAAGTTTATAGCTGAGACAATTATTCTGTTAAAGAAGTAAAAATAAACCTTGGAAGCAGTATATCAAACTTCTTCTTGTGTGGCTTCAAATCATTTCTGACTTATGGTGACCTTAAGATGAAACTATCATGGGATTTTCTGGGGCTGAGACTGTGTGATGTGCCCAAGGTCATCCAGTGGGCTTCCACAGCCGAGCATGGAATCGAATTCTGGCCTCCAGGGTTTTAGTCCAGTGCTCAAACTACTACGCCATAAACTTAGCAATATGTAAAAGAGGAGATAATACAAGAGGACTTACAGTACCCTTTATATAGAATGGGGGGGTCCATTCTAGGAACCCCTGCCTAAAACAGAAAACATGAATGCTCCATCCCGTTATCATCAAATGGATGCAAGCATGCTGGCAGAAGCAGGCACCTGGCACATCGGCTGACAATAATTGGACATGAGGCTTTGAACAAACCTGCATTTGTGTGTGCAGAGGTCACATCAGCAGAGGGCACACTGTACTTTCTCAGTTTTCAGGAAGGGTGTGGAATATTAGCTGTTAACACTTTCAGTAAAATATCTTTTTGAACATGAGTGCACACACACAACTGCTTGCAAATTTTCTCCTTTTTTACAATTAAGGAATACAATTTAATTGCAAAAATAATGTCAGCCATTAATTCCTACTTCTGAAAAGAGCTGATAACCTCATATGGTAGAGCATGTACAAAATCCACAGAACCAGTGATACTTTTATTGAGCCAACTAAAATGCACAAAACACATCATGCAAGCTTTTGAAGTTTCACTGGCCTCTTCATCAGGCAAAGATGTTAGAAATCATACAGGAGAAGAAAAGTGATGATACTAGAGTCACAGGCCTACATTTTGTCTCAGCTGTTACTCCTGTTGTCAGAAAGACAGCTTGGAGGGACATCAGTGCAGGTAGAGGCCTCTCCCCTTCTTGGCCATGTGGGGACCAGGAATAAAGGGCAGTAAAACACAGGCAATAAAATTTCAAATCCAGTGGCAGCAGCAAAGTAACTTCCATTGAGATCTAAGCAAACTCTCCAGTGCAAGGCTAACCACCCCTTCCTTAAGCCAAGAACATTGAATTTCTAAGTTACATTGGAAAAACTTAGCTTTCTGTGGCCTGGGCCTACTGCAAAGGGCATGACTCTGCCCCTTCTCCCCACTATTGAGTTAATTGAGTGCAAACTGCTTTTGCACTTGGAACTCAGTTTGCAGTAATTGAAGTAAACTGAGGAGAAGGGGGGAAAGTGGGAGGAGGAGAGAGTGTGACAATTAAAAGCAGCTGAAAAAAGCAGGATGATAAAGAATTTTTTGGAGCTATCCCCATCAACTATCCCCATCAACTAATTACATTGGAAAGTAATGTCCAAGATCTGTGCAGCATCAGAGTTGCCATCATTAACTTTACTTACAGAGTGCATTTGATTGTAATAGGACATAGTCTGAAATATTTCAGTGATCACTCTGAAAATAAAATACTGTGTAAGAGATTTTTCTTCAACTTTCCAGTGTTTCCACTGCATAAGAGCAGTGGAAGGTATCTTTTTGACTCTCACCAGAGAGGCTTTCCAATTTTTCTGGCCATTCCATCCTGTGACTCTTCCCCCTTGCTGTTGCTTTCTGCTCCTGCTCCAGGATCAGACTTTTGTGTTTCAAGATTTGGCAGCCTTGTGATACCACCAGGTCTGCTTATGAGATGCTGTAAACCTGACAGCCCTGTTCTCATAAGAGCCTTTACTTTTTCTACAACTTAGGCCATTTCCACACTATGCTGTTATAGTGCTATTATTCCACTTTTAACATCCTGTGGAATTCTGAGGTTTGTAGTTTACCGAGGCCAAAGAGCTCTCTGGCTGAGAATTCTAAAGGCCCCTCCCTAAACTACAAACCCCAGAATTCCATGGGATGTTGAAAGTGGAATAATAGCACTATAACAGTGTAGTGTGGAAATGGCCTTAAATTTCAGAGAGTATAGTGTTATTTAATAAACTATTTGTCCTTTCAAAAGAGATTTCTTTTACACTGTTTTGCTGTTCTTGGAGAAATGTGTGTGGACGATTGCAATCTTGCAGATCAGAACCTGAGAAAGTTGCTTTTTGATTACAACTCTCAGAATACCCCAGATATGTTGGCTCGAGTATTCTGGGAATTATAAACAAGTAACTTTTCCAAGTGCTGATTAGAAGATATCAGAGGTGTTCCTTGATGAGTTGGGAGTTCTCAGACTGTATGGATTAGGGGCTGAGAAGGATTTTGTGGGTTGAAAGTAATGATGATCAACAACTAAATTAGTGTCTGATGATCAATCACCCTTTCAGCCGAGTGTCTGGACATCGCTATTACTGCTTTAGATTCTGTTTTATTACGTTGCCAATTGTCTTGCACTAACTGAGTAATGATTAGTCCCTTGCTGGGGTGTAAATGCAGTCACTGTATGTGCCAGCCCTCAAGCTCAGCACTTTTGACCCTTTCTTGATATTGCTTTACTAGAGCTTAAACCGTGTAATGCATTGTAACATGCTGCTCATTAAATACCCAGCTGCACTCAGACATAATGACCACTGCCTATTATGCATGCATGGCAACATAACAAGCTGTCTGCTTAGCAACACCGACCCTCACAGAACATACCACTCTCATGTGGGGTCCTTGCTGCACCATAAAATTCATTCAGACTTTGCTAGAATATATAGAGCGCTGTGTATAAGCTTAAAGTACATTCACCACTCCCCCCTGCCCCTACCCCCCACCATTAGTTGGTTGCCACAGATCATTGAGCTTTTGCAGTTCAGCATTTCTAATGACATTTGGTTATGGCTTGAAGCCTACTGCAAACTTTAATGCTGTTTTCATACTATGAAAAACCAGCCCAGCAGAGATCAGTTCGTGGCATCAGGATGCCTGTTCAGCTTGCAAGAGTCATATTCAACACAACATTTTCTTTTCTTTTTTTTAAATCATTTTATTCAATTTCACATTATAAAAAACATACATAGTAACTGACAGTTTGCTTGACATATTTCTGATCTTCCACAGAGATCTAGTTTTCCCTACTATTTTTCAGATATATAATATTATACTACATTTTACAGCTATTTTTACTCATTGATTCTTGCCTTTCCCTCCCATATTCCGGCATCATGATATATATTCAACACAACATTTTCAATGAGTATGGCAAGGAAGAGAATGTCTTGTCATCATAAGTCACTCTAACTCTGTTTTCTGAACATTCATCCAGAAAATAGCGTGTGTGGGAATGGGTGGAGGGTGGGTCGGTGGGTGGGATGCACTATGGACCAAATTTTCAAGCATAAGGTTTTTGTCCAAAGTGTGTAAATTTCTCCCTTGGACCTTCAGGATGACGTTTGACTGCATGAAATAGGCATTCATATACATAAATGTTGAATTAACATTTGTGAAAAGAAAGAGGGAGAGAACAGTTGTAAAGGAGAAGTAAAGCATGGGCTGATTAAGAATTGCTGAAAATGTTACAGCACAATAATCACAATTAAATGCTTAATTAGTGAAAGATTATAGTTGCCTTGTGACTTTAACCCTCCTGCCTCAGCAATGTGGTTTTAAGACCTAAATCATCTTGCTAGACTGATATATAATTGTGTATGAAATGAAATAAAAACTCTGGCTGTCTGTTTGCTTCATAAAATGGTTGAACAGGGACTCGGAAGATGAGCGCAGGAACACTGTCTGATGCAGAAGCCTAGTGTTAATATGCCTGAGAGCCAAAGGCTGCACCATGACAGCAAAACTGAGTCTGTGACTACCCCAAATGAAGTTTCTTTGACAAAATTACAGACATGTGAAAGTCAAAACTTCCTTTCTAACTCCAGTGATCTTTCTTCAAAGCAGCTTAGGTTGAGGACAACAGCAAGGAATTCCAAACACCTGGGGCCTGCATGAATTGCTAAACCATGCTTTGTTAAGTGGCCTGAGCATTTTGGTCTATATTATGGTGAAATTAGTTATTCTCTCCCACCATCCCAGTTACCTATTACAATTGTGGTCCACTAGAACATGTACTTTTTACATCCAAAAACATAACACTTACAGAGGCATCTTTTGCAATCCTGCATGAACCCAATTCAAAAGGCATATTTTGCAATTCTGTATGAACCCAATACAAAATGTGGTATTCACCCTGTTCTCAAGTCCATTTTCAACATGATAGGTAGGTAGGTAGGTAGGTAGGTAGGTAGGTAGGTAGGTAGGTAGATAGATAGATAGATAGATAGATAGACAGACAGACAGACAGACAGACTGATCTCAGCACAGCTACAACATTCCAAAGTTGTCCCAGTGTAAGAATAGGTTTCCAATAATTATCTCCAAGCAATTTGAATGGCACAATGCAGAGGGAACAGTGTTCAAGTGGGGCAGAATCCAGAAAAGCAGGTTGATATCTCACTGAGTTCAGCAGGGGAGATTTAAGTGCATGCACTTAAATAACACTTCCACTGGAATCAATTGGGCATAAAAGTATGTAACTAACTTTTAGCTGGCTATTAGTATTCTTTATCAGCTGTTTGGCCCATATCCCAACCTTCTCTGTGCAACAATTCAGCCTAAATAAAATAATGTGCAGAGAATCAGGCTGCTGGTGGATTTTTTTCCTTTCTGCCGGTTAACTGGATACAGCACAGCTGTTGCTGGGGTTGCTTTCACCTCATGTACTAGACACAGACCTTGCATACTCCAGCGGGAGGAAAGGGTTGGTTCCTGAACAGGACACAGTGGTTGGTTGCAGTTATTTGCAGGACAAGTATTTCTGCAGTGTACAGTAAGTTGTAGCAATAGCTTAAGTATCTTATGATAGAAGGAGACTTGGGTCGTACAGTATGTTCTTCTCAGTTAATTTTAACTGTTTTGCTTCAAACTGTTATTTTGGCTTATAGATCAACTGAAACAAGTGCAGGGTAGGTGATGTCATTTGAGTCTCTTTACTGGAAATTCCTGATAAATCTGAATCTCCACTTAACATATCGTAACAAGGTGTTCAGGCAGTGTGCTGCAGTGTTTAGGATGTTGGGCTGGGGCTTGCACATAAGGGAAACATGACTGCCCTAGTTCACACACTGGCCATGCGTGCAGATGCTGGATGAATGGTGCAAGTGTTAGCTATTGACAATAATTTTCACCCCATCAGTGCATGAGTTCATCTTAGTCAAATTAGCCCTTAAAGGGGGAATGTCTTCCCCATGATTAACCTGTTTTCTCTTCCACAACGGGATTTCCTGAAAGATGTGTGCCTCAGCAATCATACTTCCGAATTCAGCCCATTTGTTACTGTTATGGTGTGATTTCAAATTGTTTCTGACTTATGGTGTTTTCTGGGGCTGAGAGTGTGTGATTTGGCCAAGGTCACCCAGTGGGTTTCCATGGCTGAGTGGAGATTCAAATCCTGGTCTCCAGGGTCATACTGTTACCCTGCTTGCTGGGGATTCCCAACGCCTGTCAAAATTGTCTCCTGTGGGGAAAATTAGCTCTGAGCACTGCTTTAGCAATGCAAAGAGGGCAGGGTAATTAGGGATCTTTAACCCAATGTTTACGGGGTCAGGCTCAGCCAGAAATCACACACAAAGGTCCAATGAATGACTTTATTGAATAATAATAGTTTGCACTCACGCACACACACAAACACACATCCCACGGCTAATAGAAATAAAGACTGAAATAAGATAGAGAGAGACTGTTGAGGGATAATATGGCACCTCCTCCTGAAGTCTTTTGGTGCAGGAAGCAGTCAGTTCAGCGAAGAGACGCTGAGGAGGGAGGGGGGAGCGATCGGTTGGTACTCATTGCATCGCCTTTCCTCTCCTGCCCCTGCCTAACTAGCCCAAAAACAGAGACTATTTGTAGGAAAAAATTATTTTGAAGGCAAATAATCTAAATAACAGGATCTTCCTCTGCTTTGGGCTGTGGTGTGAGTTTCTGGAGATGGATTTGATAAGGTTTTATTGCTTCCAGTGCCCAATCTTCCGGGAACACTTTGACTCCCTTCAAGTGAACTCCTTAAAAGGTTAAAGACCTTTTGTCCACCATAGGTTATCATAACATGAAGTCTCCTGTTGCTATGTGCCTGGGGATTTACTGGCCTGATCTGGTTCTTTTCGATCATACGACAGTTATGGTCTATGTACACATCCGAGTGACCTCTCTGGTGTGTTAGATTAATTTTATATCAAAGTTGTAGACCCTGGGACAGGGTTTGGCAAGGGGCCAACAATACTCCAATGCTCAAACCACTACCCTACTCTGGCTCTCAATTAAGCCCACAGTTACCTTCAAATGACCAATCATAGAAGAAAGCATGCTAAATGCAAGATAAGTATGTGAGAAAAATCATGTACTATGACAAACAGCAGTCCTTCAACTCCTTTTTTTAAAAAAAGATACAACCTCTAGTTTGACCTTCGGTGTCCTTAAAGAATACATCCAGTATTGAAAATAGTTTTTTCTAAAACTGTCGAAGGTTTTATTTTGTTTTGATTTTTTAAACATTACCAGTATCTAGGACAGCGCTTCTCAGGAAATCTGGTGCAGGGGACAAATACCATTTTTCCCATCATGCCAGGGACTGTCAGCATATTTGTTGTGCCCACTGGTTACAATTACTTCTTTCTTTCCTGAAAACTCATCAGGGACCTGCTGTTAATAGCTCTGGTAACAGCACTGGTCCAGGCACCCCCATTTATAATACTACTGATCTAAGGAAAAAAGCTCCTGGCCTTGTGTGCCTTCAAGTTGTTTCTGACTTCAAGATAAACTTATCACAGGGTTTTCTTGGCAAGATTTGTTCAGGGCGGGGGGTTGCATTTGAGTTCCTCTGAGGCTGAGAGAGAGAGATTTCTCAAAGATTATCCAGTGGATTTCTATGGCCAAAAAGGGATTCAGACCCTGGTCTCCACAGACATCGGCCATTTCAGCACTACACTGTTATAGTGCTATTATTCTACTTTCAACACCCTATGAGGTGTTGCAGTTTAAGGAGGGGCATTTAGAAGTCCCAGCCAGAGAGCTCTTTGGCCTCAGTAAACTACAAACCCCAGAATTCCACAGGATGTTGAAAGTAGAATAATAGTACTATAACAGTGTAGTGTAGAAATGGCCATAGTCCAATGCTCAAACCACTAGACTGTGCTGGCTCTCAAGAACTTCTGGAGAACCTGGAAGCTTGCTCATTATTTTGTACATCATGGTGCTTGGTCCCTCACAACTGTGAGTTTGGAGATTTGCTGTTTATCCTCATGGACCATGCTACTGCTGCTACTGTTTTGTGGTTGTTGCTGTATGCCTTCAACTCATTTCTGACTTATGATGACTCTTTGGTGAACTTATCACATTGTTTTCTTGATAAGATTTGTTCATTGGGGGTTTGTTCTTTGCCTACCTCTGAGACTGAGAAAGTATGACTTGCCCAAAATCACTGAGTGGGTTTCTATGACTGAAGCTCTTTTCGCATGGCATTTGCCATGCGAAAGGGTGCCTGGAGCGTCGCAGAATTGTGAGGAGTGATCTGCATGACGCACTCACAATCGTGCAACACTCCAGGGTAGGGCGGGCACCGCTCGCACACTTTTTCATTTTCGGCTTTCAGCTGAAAACAGTGCACAATCGCGCATTGCTCCAGGGCCCCGTGCGCACTTGCCATGCGTGCGGAGCCTCTGGAGCCTCCAGAGGCTCTGGAGCCTCTGGAAAGTCCCAGGCTGCGCCACAGAAGGAAGAGGCTGGACTTTCGCGCTGCCTGCTTGGGTGCAGGCAGCTCGTGCAGAGCTGAAGCAGCGGGGACGTGAGAGCCTCTCGCTGGAGGCTGCTCACGCGATCCCCACATCCCAGCGCCAAAAAAAAGTAAGGTGCGGAAAGGGCCTGAGTAGGGATTTGAACCCTAGTCTCTAGAGTTGTAGTCCAATGCTCAAAGCACTACACACCATTCTGTCTGCTGTTTGCTCTTGTGTACATTTATTCAGAAGTAAATTTCAGACTTATTCCCTAGTAAATGTCTATAGGATTGCTGTATCACATTTTCTGTAATCCTGGATATAGCAATGTTCCTGAAGAAATAGGAACTAATAATAATCCTTCCAGGCTTACGTAACTTTCTTTCATCCTGCCAAGAGGAGAATAGTTCAGCCTTTATACTTCTGGCTAATTTCCAGGATGAAAAATTCACAAGAGGAGGCAAATCAAAGTTGGTTTTATTTTCTCTTTTCTAACTGTGGTGAATGGAAGATAATTACAGAAAAGAAAAGCATTATCAAGGTGAAGAAAGAAGACAGTAACACTGTTGATGGGCTAACACAGGGGTGAGCAGCTGCAGAGGTTCAAGGACCTCACCTGCCCTATTTTCAGTGCAACCCCAGATCCCCAGGGACCATACCTGCACATTATTTCCCCCAAACCAGAAATGACTAGTTCTTTTTGATTTTGAAAAATCGCTATTTGCCACTCCTCATCTCCTCTCCAAAAACAGTTTTAAAATTAAGACTCTAACCTTTGCTTAAGGCTTCTGAGACACAATTCTCCAATGTAGGGAAAAGTGAGAGGTTGAGGGACCCCTTGAGGAGCTCTTTGCAGGCCATATGCAACCCATACAGTTCCAACCCCTGGCTGTAAGGAAATTCTTTTTCAACCTGATTCTTAAGCACATTTATTTGTAAATCACACATACAGGACCTTCTTGGTGGTTGCTCCTAGACTTTGAAACTTCCTCCCTGGAGAGGCCAGGGTGGCCCCATCCTTACTCTCCTTCTGACGGCAGGTTAAAACAGTTTTTGTGCTGGCGGGCTTTTATAAATTGATAGATTTGGGCTTTTAATGCTGTACAGTTCTGTTATTAAGGTTGGTATGGGTTTTAATGTATGTTAATGTATTTAATATTTTTAACATTTAATGTTTTAATTCTATAAACTTTTTTTTAAATCTGATGCTTATAATTTTATGTATGTTTTAACCTGCTACTGTTTTAATGTTAGCTGCTTGAGTCCCATTGTTGGGAGAAAGGCAAGATATAAACAGAAGAGGAAGAAGAAATAATTGTAACTTTGTAACATTCAGGTAATTAGGGACAGGATTGCACGCATGTCCTTGGTTCACCTAGGAGTTCCACCAGTTTTAAATGCTGCTTTTTAATGCCTTACCTGGGAGTTTCACTGATTTTTAATGGCGCTTACAAATTGTAGACTCATTTGATTTAAAGCTGTCGTCTCCTAAAGAAAGTTCTATAATTTTAATTTTCAGTATCTTCAATTGTTATTATAACTACACCATTAGTTAGATTAGATATTGTGTTCCTTTGTTTCTTTCCTTCATACAATTAAGATGATATCATTGTCTGTTCTCTGCATTCTAGTGTTTTCTGTGTTGTCTTTTCCCATATCCTCTAAAGATCCACTGATGAAGAATGGGAGACTTGTGGCTAAGTAAGATCAGAATGTGGTCAAGATGGCAACTGTCATTAATTTTTTTTTTCCAGAAAATTTTTATTGGTATTTCACACACATAAAATAGCTGGATATACATCACTATTATGGATATATTCCACACACCCCACTTCCATATTTATTTTTCCCCACTTGAATTGTACCTTATCTTTCATTTTTACACAGAAGAATTTTTCTGCTTTATCATCTCATAAATTTATATTTTTAATCAGTCCGTTACCCCTTTCCATTCCCTTTCAAAGTTCTGGATAGCTTTGTTTTTCAGAGAATTTGCTAATTTTTCTGTCTCTACCATATCCAGGACTTTTAATTTCCATTCTTCTAAATTGATTTCTATCTTTTCTTTCCAGTGTTGGGCATATGTCAACCTTGCTGCCGTGATCAAATACAACAATATCTTCTGATGTCTTCTGATCTCCTTGTTCTGCCCTAGCATGTTCAACAAATAGAATTCCAGTATCATTTCAAAATTCACTTTACAGATTTTTTTAATTTCATCATGTATTCCCTTCCAAAATTTCTTTGCCTTCTGACAAGTCCACCACATATGAAAGAAGGAACCCGCCTTCTCCCCACATTTCCAGCACATCGCATCCCCATTTTTAGTTATTTTTTGTAATCTCTCTGGGGTCATATACCATATGTGCTGCATCTTATAAAAGTTTTCTCTTAAATTTAGGTTCGGCATAAATTTTATATCTACTTTCCAAGCTTTTTCCCAGGTTTCTGATTCAATTGGGTGCCCCACATTCTGAGCCCATCTAACCATAGTTTCTTTTATTATATCTGGTCCCATTTCTTTCTTCGATAACACTTTATAAAGTTTCGAAATTCTCTTCTTATAATTTTCTTTCAACAGTAGGTCCAATTCATTTTCTTTTCTCTCGAATCCATATAACTTTTGATCCATTTTGAATCTTTCTTTTAATTGTCGCCAAGGGAACCAGTTTAATTCATGTCCATCAGCCTTCAGTTCTTCTGCCGTTCTCATTCTAGGTTTATCACCATCCCATTTCAGTATGTTTTGATATGTTAGTAGTTTTCCTTGTTTTGTTGGAGTAATTTTAAACGCTTCTGGAGGTGATGTCCAATTGGAAGTTTTGTATAATATTTCTGCTTTATTTGTAATCAAATCTTTAATAGAGTTGGATGCAATGATTATTAAATTCCTTATTCACCGCTGACTTATTATAGCACAGGTATCCGTGCCATCCAAACCTATTATCAAATTGTTCCAATTCCTTTATTGGTGATTTCTCCAGAAGAATCCAATCTTTAATCCAATCTAAGCAACAGGCATAATAGTATGTCTTCAGCGATGGTAAATCAAATCTTCCTCTCTCTTTTGCATCCTGTAATATTTTAAATCTTATTCTTGGCTTTTTACCTTGCCAAATAAATTTTTGAAGTTCTTTTTCCCATTCTTTGAACACTTTCCCCCTTCCTATTATTGGTAGATTTTGGAAAAGAAACATAAGTTTAGGTAGTAGAGACATTTTAAAAGCATTAATTCTTCCCAAAAAGGACAAATTTAGTTTACTCCATTTTTCCATATCATTTCTAATGTCTTTCCATGTCTTTTGGTAATTATTACCAAATAGTTCTTGGTTCTTCTTTGTAATAAAAATTCCTAAATATTTTGTTTTCTTAGTTAGTTGACATCCTGACATTTTTCCCAGCTCAATTTGCTCTTTTTTTGACATATTTAATGTCATTACCATTGTCTTTTCCTTATTAATCTTATATCCTGCCACTTGTCCAAATCGTTGCAAAATTTCCAGAACTTTTGAATTGATTCTTTCGGATCTTCTAGAAAGATAATAATATCATCTGCAAAGGCTCTTAGTTTCAATTCCTTTTTTCTCATTTTCAAGCCTTTTATCTGTGAGTCCTCATTTATTATATTTAACAATACTTCTAAAACTGCAATAAATATTAGAGGTGACAGCGGATATTCTTGTCTTACCCCTTTAAATATAGGGAAACTTGCCGAAATATCTCAGTTTGTTAGTAATCTTGCAGATTGGTCTTGATAAATTGTCTCTATCCATTTGGAGAAGTCTTCTCCAAGATTATATTCTCTTAGTACTCGAGGTATAAATGTCAAATGCTTTTTCTGCATCAAGAAAAATGAATGCTGCTTTCTTCTCTGGGTTTTTATCATAGTATTCGATTGCATCGAGTATTATTCTTAAATTGTTTCTCATAAGTCTGCCAGGTAGGAAGCCTGTTTGTCCTTCTTAGATCTTATCTTGTAATATTTTTCTCATCCGTTTTGCCAACACTGCTGCAAAAATGTTGTAGTCTATATTCAACAAAGAGATTGGTTGATAATTCTTAACTTCTCTTATGTCTTTCCCCTCTTTAGGAATCAAGACAATATTTGATTCGTCTCAGGTTTCCGGTTTGCCTTGCTTCTTCATTTCTGCCATAGTTGCATGTATTAGTTTAATCAATTCTTTTAGAGATTTCTTATAATATAGGGCTGTGAAACCATCCGGTCCTGGTGCTTTATCCACTGTTAAATCTTTGACTTCTTCTAACTCGTTAATTGTTATTGGTTTGTTCAACAGTTGAGCAACTGTTATTAATGAGGGAGAAAAAACAAGCTAGAAGAAGCTACAAGAGTTTCCTTTTGCCTGAACCCACTGGGAAGGGAAAGATTCCACTCTTTCCTCTCCCTGCTGTTAAGTGGGCATAAACTACTTTTGCACTTTGAATTAGTTTTCATTGATTGAAATATTCTGCAAACAAAGCGGGGTGTGAGAGCAGGAGAAAGAAAATGGAACATTTTAAAAGCAGCTGAAGAAGTGAGGTGACAGAAGATTAACTGGGATTGCTTCACCAAATCAGGGAAGTTGGAGGGTACGCCTTTTTTTTCCTTTTTTTTTAAAGCTCTGATTTGTTGGTGCTGCAACCTGAAGAGAGGGTTACTTTGCTCTCCTCTCTGCCTTTCCACAAAGTGATCCCATACACCTGCATACCTATCAAATACACATCTGTAGCAATCTAGGAATTAAAATAAGTTGGGAGAGAAAAAGAGATGAAAGTAGAGGATGTTGTTCTCCATTAAAGGTCCCTTTTCACCATACTGCATTGCAGCAAAGCAGCTCTTCCCCATGATTCAGTATGATAACGTGATAATCATGGACTGAGGCATGAGGAAAGGTGAGGAGCAGAGGAGGTCTAACTGCTCTGATAATAACCCCTGAGCTGTTAATGCTCCATGTGAAAGGTGTATATGCTCCAAAACATACTGAAGGAACTAAGATCTGGCTTTGTGTGGATGGTTGATAGTTTGGGGTAGACAGGATCTACAGAGTACATCTGTATGAGCAACACAAGGAAGGATGCGAGGGCTGAGAGCAAGGAGCTGGTGGATCCAAAGTGGAAAAGGAAAAGACAAAGATAATTAGGCCTTACTTAGGGAAGTTAGTGAAAAACTAGATAAGGAAAAAGGCAGAGTAAGGTTGGAGAAGAATGGATAAAATTAGAGAATGAGAGAGACGAGTCGCAGGAAAATTTTGGCCTTGGATGTGCATTTAGGCTACAACCAGCCAAGTGGAGAGAAAGTAGGTTGCAACCTATGGGAGTGTGGATGGAAACATCAGGCCTGAGACTGTCAAGAAATGTAAGCAGATATTGCCTAGGATTTAAGGGGTGGTTACCTAATCCCAAACTGCAAATATAGAAGTTACAGTGTTTTATGGTGAGTTGTCCACTAATGTAGTGTTACTTTATCTTCTTCCATAAACAGCAACCATCTGTCTTCCTTGAACAGGTCTATACTTTCCCAGCTGGTTCGTATCCACAAAGTGATCGCTTGAATGGCAGAAGGGCCTATGAAATGCTCATGAAATTTCAGTTACAAAAAGCTGCTTGTTCATCCTGAGATTAAGATCAAATTATGCCTCCAGTCCCCCTTAACTCTCAGATGCCCAGGCTCTTGCCTCTGACACTGGACTGCGTGTGATGCATGTTTCACCTTGATTCTTTAGGCCCAATATGATGGAAGATAAGAACGGTGACTTGCTGCAGGCTGTCACAGCATGGAGACTAAGAAAGATATGCTTGTGTACATGAAGCATGGCATCAGTGTGTTTTATTTTTGTGTAGACCATGGAGAACGGTGGCCTCATCTACCAGTTGACTATTAACAATTTCATAATACGTGGCTCAAATTTTTAACAGGCTAACTTGCAGCCTTTGAATATTTTCATGCTGCCTGGATTTGTGGGCTTAGTGGCAGAGTGCTGGCTCATGCAGAGGGAGCCCCTTCTCTGAAAGCAATCCACAACATGGTTTGGATAATAAAATACAAAGTTCTTTGGATAATAAAAAGGAGACAACTTTATTTACAGCTGATTAGTATTGGAGTGGCATGAGGTCTGCATCCTGGGATCAGATAACCACCCCAGTTTGCCTGCTTGGGTAAACACAGAATAACATCTCTACAAGAAGACACACAGGCCCAAAGCCAGTGTGTATTCCTTGCCACCTAGAAGTGAGGCAGGGCAACTGCTTTCACGTTGGGCACAAACTTTTCTGCTTGCACTCCTTAGGTCCCTTAGGAAATTGTTAACTGCTGTCAAATTGATTTCAACTTATGACAATCCTACAAATGAGAGATCTCGAAGTCACCCTGCAGAGTCAGGGCAGTGGCTTCTTTGATTCAGGCCATCCATCTGTAATGTGGTCTTCCTCTTTCCATATTGCCTTCCGCCTTGCCAAACATTATTGCCTTTTCTAATGAACCATGTCTTCTTATGATATGTTCAAGGTACAGCAGTGTCAGTTTAGTCATCTTGACTTCTAAACAAAGTGTCGGCTTGATTTGCTCTAGGATCCATTTATTGGTCTTTTTGTTAGCCCAGAGACCATTTCCTCAGTACCACACTCCAGATGTGTTGATTCTTTTCCAATCAGCTTTCTTCACTGGCCAGCTTTTACAACCATACATAGAAACTGTAAACACAATCACAGTGACAATCCAAACATCAGTGTTCAATGTTATACCTTCACACTTCAGGACCTTGTCTAGATCCTTCACAGTTGCCCTTCCAAGTCCTAGTCTTCTCATTTCTTGACTGCAGTCTCTGTTCTGATTAATGACTAAGCCAAAGCATGGAAAATCTTGAACTATTTCAATGTCTTCATCATCTACTTTAAAGTTATGTAAATCATCTGTGGTCGTTATTTTTGTTTTCTTAATGTTCAGCTGTAAACCTCCCTTTGAATTTTCTGCCTTGACTTTCTTCAGTGGCCATTCCAAGTCCTTGCTATTTTCTTTCCTCCATTTTTTACATCTCCTTCCTCAGAGTTTAATCCAATTTTGCATATAAGATAAACAGGGTTATAAAATACAGCCTTGCCCCTTGCCAATTGGAAACTACTCTGTTTCTCCATATTCTGCCCTAATGGCAGCCTCTTTTCCTGAGTCCAGGATAAGCATTAGGATAAGCAAATGTTGTGGTACACCCATTTGTTTAAGAGTGATCCATAGTTTTTTATGATCTACACAATCAAAGGCTTTGCTATAATCTACAAAGCACAGGCTGATTTTCTTCTAAAATTCTTTGGTGTGCTCCATTGTCCAATGTGTATTTGCAATATGATTCCTCATGCCTCTTCCTCTTCTGAACCCAGCTTGGACATCTAGCATTTCTAGCTCCATATATGGGAAAAGTCTTTGTTGTAGAATTTTGAGCATCATCTTACTTGCATGTAAAATTAATGCAATGGTTTGGTGGTTACTGCAATCCCTGGTGTCCCCTTACTTGGGATTTGGAGTGTGTATTGAACATTTCCAATCTATGAGCAATTCTTTTGTTTGCTTGAAACAGCAAATTCCTCCCCCGCAAACATGAGGATGATGGCCATACCTTCTCTAAACTGGATCCAGACCATGCCACGATCCCCAGTGCTGTGACAGAAGAGCTACTCTCAATATAAACACTGAATATAAAGGATGGGAGGGAGGGAAGACAGTTGAAGCCCAAATGCTGGAGAAACTGCTCTGGGACTGTTTAAATCCTTCTCCACCAGACTGAAATAAAGCCCACTCCTCTCACATCCGGCAGAGAAAACTCCAAACCATCTTTAACACTGATTAGCTGCTACCTCCAGAGCCCATAAAAACTTGGCAGGCTTCAAAAACATCCCTGGCCAACCAGAAGAAGAAGATAGTGGCTTCTGAACTCCAAGTCACACTCCAAGATCCCATCAGGTGAGTCTGAGGCTCCTAGCTTATCATGACATATAGGGATGGTTTGTACCTTGTTGTATCTTGTTTTCATGGTACTCCTTTATTGCTACTAAGACAGCTATTGCTGAAGTGCTCCATTTCATAATGTTTTGCTTTTTATTACGTAAAAAATACTATAATTACTGTAACTGGAGATCTTTTGAAGGTTAAAATTGCCACTTTGAATATTAGCCTCGGATGCACTGAACGCTTATTCACTCAAGTACTATTCACTGCTAGTACTAGTAAAACTAACTCCTTACCCACATTAACACTAAATTAACACAATATTACAAATATCTTTACAGAATGTGAATGGTAAAACATTGGTCTTAGTTCTTTGGGAAAAAGAGCCCCAGTGGAGTGGAAAGGTATTTGCAAGTGTTGTGTACTTTTCAAATATTTTTTCTGTGTTTTTGAGATTTGGTGATTAATATAGTTGAATATTCTTTTTTGAACTGATTTTTATATTTAGCCTATGGTATTCTTGTGGTATATATCTTCCTCAGGTATTTACATGTAATTATTTGTTTTAAATAGTCCTTCTATAAAGAGTACATCTCCAAAAGGGTGGCCTTGCACAGATAAACTGGCAATGTGTGATTTCTTGACATTTTCCCCCTCACATTTCCTGTGTTTCCCTGTTGCAGCCAATTATACTTACACATCAGGCAGTCAGAAATATATAAAAGTTAAGTTAAACAAAGGCCCTTTCCACATGTGGGGGGGGGAGAACGGGCGAAAACGGCCAAAAACGGAGCTTACCGGCAGCCGGGTAAGTCCGTCATGACGCGGAGCAGTGCGAGCTCGCTGCTCCGCAGTCCTCCAGCGTCCCAAATGGCAGCTTCCGGTTGGTGGAGGCTCTCCACCAACCGGAGAAGCTCGCCAGCCGGACGCCCCCAGCCCCCGGCAGATCTGCAGGCACGCACTTGTGCGCGCCTGCAAATCCGCGTCGGAGCCGGGCGACGGAGCGGCGCAGGGCTGCGTGCTCTGTGCTTTTTAAAAACCTCGAAAAAGAGGTTTTTAAAAAACACACAGCGTGGCTAGTTCCGGCCACTCCTGAGTGGATTCTGGTGTGGAATTACAAAAAGTAGTCCACGCCA
This sequence comes from Cyclura pinguis, assembly GCA_030412105.1. Classification (NCBI taxonomy): domain Eukaryota; kingdom Metazoa; phylum Chordata; class Lepidosauria; order Squamata; family Iguanidae; genus Cyclura; species Cyclura pinguis. Next base: position 131,916,328 of record CM059599.1, read on the forward strand.
GTCCACTCTACGGTGCAGAAGATCTACGTGAGAGGTCGCTCTGCACCATTAGAGAAGCCTGGTGTGGAAATGGCCAAAGAGAACTAAAAAAAGTGAAAGCCATCTACCTATCTTGTGTCTCAAATGTGTACTTGTAAGAAGAAACAGCTCTGGAGAGGATTCATGATTCCACATTAGAAAAGGCCCCAGAAATTGAACTGGACCATAGAAAATGTTTACAGTCATATTTACCCATTAGAAAAAAAAAAATATTGGATAATATTTTTATTGGGACCAGTCGAAAAGCTAATTAGCAAGGACTGGGCAATTCTTTAGGCCACAGGTTATGTTAAATAAAGGTAACAAAAAAAGGATTGTTGTGTTTTAGCCATTCTGTGAGCCATGGTTCAATTTCAAAAATGCAGAAAAAGGAATTTCAGAGTCAAAATATAAAGTTTTAAATCATAAGACAGTGCACAGGATAGGATTGAGGTATGTGAGATAAAGGTTTGTACTAAGCCCATGAAAATGATGCTTTGGCTGTAATTATGTGGTATGTGACTTTGATGATATTAACTTTTATACTTGCAAGAGACAGTTCTAATGGACTTCTCCCACACTTGCAATCTCCACTAGGAATATGAAGGTCTGAAAAAGGTTAGAATTAGAATATTTAGAATAACAATCGATTTGCCCTGGAAGGGGAGGGAGGTTCCCCACTTTTTTGTTTCACATGTCTATAGGTTTTTTTTCTTTCCTTTACTGCACAGGTGGTACCGAAAGTGATTACTCTCCAGTTCTGTATGCGTACAAATATTTGATCTGTATGTATTGCTGGCACTCAAAAGATTTGTGCCTACTTTTGTGCCAGTCACACTTTTTTAAGATGACTGATCAGAGTAACTAATTATTTCTGCATATAGCACTGTGAAAGTTCTCCGTTAGATATTTTGAACATTTTAGGGTGTATTATAGTGCCAAAGTTTGTCGTTGTATACTTTCAAGTCATTTCCAACTTATGGCAACCCTAAGGTAAGTAACTGGAAGGAAATAATTTATTGAAATTATGGCCTCATAATTAAAACAAAAGGTGAGACAACAAGAAACACCATTCCTTCATATCATGAAGACATGTCCAAAAATTTTGCCTTTATGAATACTATTCAATGATGTTCCTCCCTATATGAGTTCTCCAAATTAGACCACAAGACAAGGCTACTGAAAATGGAAGCCCTGTGGCCAGATTCTCTCCTGTTGATCCATAACATATAATATAGTTTCCTCAGTGTCCAGATGTCCTTTTGCTGTTTCTCTGCTCCTGCCCGCAGCAGCCAATTATGTGAAGGGGATGAGGAGGTAAATGTAGCACTTAATATGAGAAAGTATTCTATACTTTACTTTGAGCAAGAAGAAGACAAGATACTTCACTTTTTAAAGTAGGAACCCTAGGTCTCCAGTCTCAGGATGTTTCCTGATGGAAGTTCCTAGCAGTTATTCTTTTTCTCAGGGGATTTTCTGAGGAAAGATGAAAGATAGAAGAAATGGTGAGAAGATGAAAGATGTGTCGTAAACAAAACCCAACATGAATAATATAGGGCGACCACATAAAATGGACGTTCTGTCTGGAACCACCCTTAAAGGCCTATTGCAAGGCATATTACTTTCCTTATCTTCATTAGATACCATTAACTAGCATATATAATTTGCACCAAATAGTAGTGTAATATAGTGGCTCTGTAACAATTTATACTGCAATGCTGGAAGTGTAGGGAAGGGGAGAATTCTACTTCTGTAAACAGATACCCATTTGTATATCCCTTAATGCTGGTGAAAGTGGCTTTGTGTATTATTTTATTAAACATTCTCTCATTGCTGGATATCTTCTGTTCGAGCCCTTCTCTTGTCCTAAAAATGTTCTTCAGAATTGACCTCTTGGAAAAAATATGTAGATATCTGCAGAAGAAACTGAAGACATGTCTCAAGATGTCAAAAAAGGTGGTTAGCTAAGATCCTGCACTGGAAGACATACAATGGTGTAGCAAGAGTTTTTGCCACCCAGGGCAAAAGAACTCCTTCTCCCCAACATGTGCCCCACTCCCTTTCCTCTCCCTCTGCTCGGCAAGCCCCGCCATGCTCTCTCCTTACCAGGACAGCCGAGCTGTGGGTCTCTCTACAGCTTTTGCGCACTCCGGGCCAGAAGATGGGTGGCTGCCCGGGCTGCTCAGGCAGAGGCTTGGGGTACCTGCAGACAGCTGCTGGGTTAAAATACATCCCTGCCACAGCAGTGGCGGCAGCGGTCAGTCCATTCAGCCAGGGCAGGCCGGTGAGGAGGTTGCCGGCGGCAGAGGTAGAAGCAGTGGCCACAGGTCAGCCAAGGATGTTGCTAATGCCTGTGGGGTGCCAAGCAGGAGCAGGATCTTGAGGTCACTGAGGGCTCCAGGTGCCTTGAAGTCAGTGGGGCTCTGGAGGGTGTAGGGGAAGAGGGAGATCTTCATCTCGGCCATGTTGCAGAGGGCCGTTGGCACCCCCAAAAATATGCCACCCAGGGCAGATCACTCTCCCTATCCACCGCCAGCTATGCCACTGAAGACACGGCTATGGGGACATAGCTATGATGTTTCCCTATCTTATCTTCCCAAATCCTACCTTTGAAGACTTTCACCTCTCCCTCCAACACAACCATTTCTGAAGTGCTGGAGAGTGAGGCAGTGAATAATGACACTGCCAGCCTTTTCCCGGTTGTGGCGTATGCACTGACAGTCAACTACAAATACCCCTGTAGAGGCCTGCCTTGATCTTGTCCCAGTTGTCTCAACCCACCCCATGAACAAGAGAGGAATGGAGTTGTCTTGCTGCCCAGTGCCTCAGAAACAGTTCTGTTGGAAGGTGGGATGCTGAGAGACTTCAAAGGTAGGACTTGATGGGGAACTGTTGCTTGTTGTGATCATATAACAACCATAAATGTGAACTGTAATACTGCAACTACAGTGGTGTGCATCAGGCTTACGACATTCTAATTACTGAACAGAATGCTAACTAGCTGACCAGGAACATTCAAAACGTTTGCTGGACAAGTGAGAACATGCAGAGAACCAGATAAAATTTGTTAAAACTTCTCTGACTCTTTGCGTGTGTGTTTAAAGGCCTGGTCTTTAAAATGCTATCCCAAATCATACCCATATTTGCATATAAAGGTGGCTGTATGCAAACAAATAAAACACTACTGGATGGATAAATGCAGACATTTAGTTTATGGGTGCATAAATGAGAGATTTTTATGTAAAGGAAACAGACAGGAGAGAAGTGAAACAATACAGGTGACACAAAAAAAGGATGGTAAAATAGTATGTAGGGAAATTATTAGACTGGAAGAATCTGAAATCATAACAACTAAAACCAAACATTATGGATTGTCACTACAGTATATCAGTTCAAAACGGAGCTTGGAACTAATGTGTTCCTTTTAACAAATTAGTTTGGTAACCAGTTAATTCCACAGTAAGAAACTGGACTGATATTATTTATTTCCCTATAACAGCCACGGCTATAATTCACTACTTCTCAGTCTACCCATGTGACCCTATTTTGTGAGGTGTTGTGAAGCTAACAACGACACAGCAGCACACTGGATGGGGGTGAGGGAGATGGATGGAGGTGCAAAAGAGGAGACACCCTGAAGACATATACTTGTATACTGTGCTGAAAGAAAGCCAGAATACTAAATAAAATAAGAGGCTCAGGTAAGTTTGGAAATGCAAAAAAAGAAAAGACACTTTCAGAAAATTAGCCTGTCTTTTCTGCCTTCTTCCATTCTGTTCAAGTGAAAGAAACTCCTGTTATTGCCTGAAAGAGAGTATCAGCTCAGGTGCAAGATTGGGGTAGAAGAGGGCTCTTTGCCAGGCTAGTTCTCCGAACAATGCCACACAGCACGCTCCAGGACTGGCTGGGTTGGTGTAACCTCTGAGAGAGAATTTAGAGGAAGAGGAGGAGTTTCTCTGCATGCCTGAGGCCAGATTTAGAGCAATGGGTGGCCAGGGAAGAGATAGAGAAAGAACAGGAATTTAGCAAATGACTGTATCTGCTTCGCCATCCAAGGCATCTGTATGCATTGCATGTGGCAGCCATGTGGACTGCTATGCTGTGTCTGTGCAGGTGACATGGGAAGTGTCCAGGCAGGGCAGTCTATTCAGAATCGATGACGATCTGAGATGACGATCTGGGTAAACAAGAAAACATTTTCTTGAATTTTTCAATAGCACAGTTCTAACAGCAATGTGTTCGCAATGAGTAGTCCAGTGAGTTAATTTCTAGACCATACTAATAGTACCAAGTAATGGCTGTATTATGAGAGTAATGTTTAATAAAAACAGTTCCTTTTAAAAGCACAATGTCAAGCTTTGAATCAGCATAATAGGATACAATAATAAACTTCCTATTTCCAAAATTATTCTCTTGGGGCTAAAGCCTAAAGGTGCTTACAATTAATTCTATGTAAATTTCCCTGTAAAGATCAGAAAGAGACTCTACTTATTAGGATCCAAAGAACTGTACTACACAGCATGCCCAAGGGCCTTTTGGCTCACATTTCTCAAACAGCGAATATCCACAGTAAACCACCAAAAAAATAAACAAAACCCTAAATGGACCCCTTTAGTACAATAATTGGCATCTCTTTACCTAACAGGGACTCTGAAACTTTTTGTGTATGATTAGCAGAAATTTTACATGGCAACCTTTTATCCATCAGTGCATTGCTTTGCTGGAAATGCCGCACATATCCCAAATCTTGGTTTGTGCCTTGAATGCTTACTCCAACTACCAATATTATTCTGGAGGAGATTTGATGATTTTTTTAATAGTTGAATTGTTTCTCTATAAATTCTATACAGTTTTTTTCTGTAAGTCTGTACAGGAATAACTGAACTGTACAAGCACACACACACACACATACTTCTATCAGCTGTAACCAAGAAAAAAATCCAATATTGCAAATAATCCAAAGAAAAGTTGCAAATACAGCCTGCTTACAGGTTGTTATCAGATGTTTCTCACTGTGAATGATGTGACCTTCCACATTTGGCAAATACCTGAAGAGAACTTGGTTCTTGGCAGTACTTCTGGCAACTACAGCTCTCAGAGTCCACAAGCTAATATGATCTTTTTGCCTTTCAAAAAAGCAACATTTCCAGGCTCTGATACTGGCTAGAGTAGCCAGATGCAAAGGTGGCCAGGGCCCCTGCATCTTCCGTAGCTGTGTACAGAAGGGGACATTTGAACAGGAGTAGCAGCATTGTGCACCTTGAATCTCACTATAAAGGTACAAGGTCATATACCTTGCTGGATCAAATTACGGAACTATATGCCCTTTATTTAGGCATTTCAATAAGTTGTCTTTGGAAATCTTACAAGCAGGGAAAAAAGAGAGTACATTCCCCCCCACACACTGCTAATATTTGTGCCAACTAGATGGCATCAAGGAGTTTACTGTTTCAGGATGAAGAAGTTTTATTTACTCATCTTGATTAACAGACATAGACATAGACAGACTTATCCAGGACCTTCCAGAACTCCATTCTAACCTAACACTACAGGTTGTAGTGTTACATGGCACCTGATACCATGTCCCCAAATAATAAAAAAAATCCTATTTTGAAAATCCTGATTTGCTGGTTAACAACAACAACAACAATTATTATTTTTGTTTAGTTCTAACTGAAAAGCATTAAAAGGAGCAGTGAAGAAGTTTTGCTTAACCCTTTCCCTGACGTTTCCCTACTCACTTCTCTTTGTTCCAAACTATAAATTTCTGGCACATACAGATATGCTTAGTAACCACAAGCAATACATTTAGAGAACACACACATAAAAATCCAAGCCTTCTCCAAATAACATCTGCGCACACACATACACACTCAATAAACTTGTTCACAATTTTAATATTAGAAAATAGTGGAGACCTGGAAAACTTTCAGAGAGGGTCCTGAATCCAAGCACTTTCAGAGAGCATCCTGTTCCTGCACAAAATAAATGAATTCATAATATTGAAAGCTGGAAAACATTCATTAACTTTACTGAGCACTGTTAATGGTAACTGAGTGGGCAGTGCCAACTGTAGAGGCAGCTCCACAGAGAAAATTCCAAAGCACAGAGAAATACAACGCCTCTGGAAAACTGCAAAAACCTAATGATTTCTGAAGTCACTCAGAAAGTAACAAAGGTTATTGAAGTGTTCTGAGGTTTCCCTAAGAACCAGGAACTCTGAAGAACTCCAGAAATGACCAGAAGGGCATGATGAAGATGCAAGGAAATCTGAACAGCTGCCTGTAACAGAAAACAATGAGGAAAACCTTAGCAAAGGGATCAAAGGAAGAGAATGTGCCACAGGGAGACAATTGCAGGATAGATTGGGGAAGCCTCAGGGGCCAAATTAGACTCATGGCCAGAAGTTTCCTGTATCTGCTTTAAAATGCTCACCTTATATGAATGCTGTCCTTCAATAAGCTTCAGGGCTCTTCAGTAAAACTTTCTACTCACTTTTGGGTGGCACTCTGATAATGGGACTATTAAATACTCCATTGAATTTTCTTCCTATCTGACTAAAGATTTGCTACAAACATTATACAGTATTTCTAATCATATTCATAGCTTACTGGACTTTGATGAGTTATTACTAGCAACCACTAACTTCTAGACAGCCTGCAAAATTCTAGACAGTATTTAAGTGAACCACAGGAATTGTGAAAGCCTCAGAGCAAAAAGATGAACAGAATCAATCCTTAATTTGGCAATGGATAAGCTCTAGCTGGTGCAAGATTTTATTTTATTAGCAGTAAGGCACATTATATATGTAAAGACCAGAAAGTCTCTTAACTGTAAACTGAATAATTCCATTAGTAAATCTGAGACATGGCCAGAGTAGATGATAAGCCTGACACATTTTTGGAGGAGATGCTCCCTCAAGTGGTGAAAAACTGTTGTTTGTCACAGCACATGTTTTTTCTCATCTGTGTGTCTTCTTTTAGCATGCTTTGTTACCGCTGCAAGGTAAACAGGGCCTTAATTTGCAAGTTTGATTGTTGAAACACATCTCTAAAGAAAACTTGTGGAAAGGAGAAGGGTTTTAATTTTTATCTTAGGAAATACACATGCCTCCTAGCATCTACCTGACACTATGGGGCTGGAGGTCAATGCTGTAGTAGTACATTTTGTAGTGTAGGCAGGCATCACCATAATCTCCACAGCCAGGGCAACGGGGAGAACTTAAAAAATTCAGACAGTTCTTTTGGTCTGTATCAACAAATAAATTCCAACAGCTTTCATGTACACAAGGAGGTCTTTTGTAAACCTAATACATATTAATAGGTAATTTAGGACCAAACTACTCCCTAATTGTTTTGCATGACAACAAGGGCAGCTCACAACAATTTGATGTATGTGTGTATGTGCCTTCAAGTTGCCTGTCGATTTATGGAGACCCCATGAATTTCATAAGGTTTTCTTACACAAGGAAAACTTAGAGGTGGTTTTGCCAGATATGTATACAGCCTGCAGCACCTGGTATTCATTGGTGGTCTCCCATCTAAGTACTAACCAAGGCTGACCCTCCTTAGCTTCTAAGATCAGACAGAGTCTGGTGCCTTTAGGGTGTATGCAATAATAAAATCCACCATTCCTGCAGCTACTATGAGAATTATGATTAAATTCAGAGGAAACAGGTACTGTAGCAGGATGATGTCAGCCTGCTAGCCAACAAGTCCTGGTGATTTCTCATATCCTCCAACATTCCAGATAAAACCAAGATGCATGTGGCAAAGCAATATCAGAGTGTGGTGAAGAAAGCAAAAAAAAAAAAAAATAATGAAAAAGAAGACATGAGGCGTGGGAAGCTGCAGCCTTTTGTTTGTGTCTGATCCTACCAGGAAGGGCAAGATTTTGCTCCATCATCTCCTTTTTCTCTGTTGATCTAACTAAGTGCAAATGACTTTTGCAATGTGAACTCAGTTTGCAGCAGTTGAAATAAATCCAGGATGAAGGGAAAAAGTGCCAGGATGAGAGAGATTGCTCTGGCAGTGCAGTGGTTAAAAGCCAGTACTGCAGCCACAATGTTGTGAGTTCAGTCCGGCGGGGCTCCAGATTGACTCAGCCTTCCATCCTTCTGTAGGTTAGTAAAATGAGTACCCAGCTTGTTGGAGGCAATTAGCTCGACACATTGTAAACTGCTTAGGGAGTGCTTAGCACTGATAAGTGGTACAGAAATATAACTGCTGCTACTGCTAGTTAGGATGTCCCTGATAGCTGGAGGGAATGCTTCCTGCCTGTGAGCCTTTGTTTCCACTAAAACATTTTTGGAAGTACACCAAGCTCATCTCCCAAAAATGAATGCATACGTAGCCGGATTTATTTATAGTTCAGATTGGCCATTACAATGTATACAATGTAAGTGCAAAATTATTGAAACTCATCATAAGATAGTTGTGAAACAATTTAAATAAATTCAAGTTAAGAACAGAATAGTAAAGCACATGCAAAAAATTAACTTGCCCCTTTTACAATAGATAAAGTATTGTTCACACAATTTTATACCCAGGCATAGACATGCATACATCATTTAAGCATTCCTTTCAATTTCTCTTGCAGAAAAACATTAACCACTAAGCTTAATACTATATAATTAAGTGTCTCCACATCTGTATAAAAATGGATTTTGAGGCATTAACAGGAGTTTGAGCATGCAAGTGCTTTGGTAATCATGAAACCCATAAACTGCGGAAACGGATATTTTTCAACTATTATTTTGTGTCTTTCTCCCACTAGCAGTGTAATGTATGCTGTCTTAATTAAATCTACTCGAGCCTATGTACTGAATCAGAACCAGAGTGCATTTCCTTTTCCTACCCTCCTACGCAGCAGCTCTGTTACAACTTGTATGCTTAGACTTCTGAAAGTCTTGTCTAACCACCTCCCTTCCTTCTGTTCCAGTTTTTCCTCCTTGCACTGTGCTCTTGAAACTTCAAGTGTGAGGAACAAAGCCTTATCCTCATTTCATGTATCTCTGGGCCATGCTCCCAATGTGGTTTATAGCCTGAGGACGGTGAATGTCAGTGATGAATACACTTCTTTCTCTCATAGTTTCAAAAGAAAACAAGTAAATCATGATGGTAAATTTTATGAAGTAACATTTCCTTCAAAAACCAAAGCCTCTGTATGAAATACTAGGAGAACAGCATCCAACCATTACCTCCATAACAGATGTATGTGTGACATGGAAAGTTCTTTGCTGTCAGACTTAATGGACAGCTCACTTCTTTGAATATGGTACACTCCAATTCCTGCAATATTTTATTATAACAAGAGAGGCAATGGATTATGGGTCAGATAACAAATATTCTGTACTGTATACATTTAGAAAAGTATGTGCATTTTTATTAAAAATTATTACTGAATGTAAACACAAGTACTTATTAAGCTGCCATCTAACTTGCATGATTCTGTCAATTTTTTAAGGCTTTTAATTTTCCAGCCTATGAGAAACATTGTTGGCTGGAATTCTGTATCAGCTATGTAGCTACGTAACCACGTTTGTTATGTAAATAAGTAGTGTCTCCCAGCCTGACCCCCTCCTCAAATCGTCACTTATTGGGCACAAGTCACTGCGAGCAACAGTGGTCTGTTCCATTGTTGATTGGAAAGCAGCTGGCTGACTTTCCCCCTTCTATCAGTGGTCTTCAGTGTGACAGTGAGAAGCAGGGCCCCTGATACATTTGTACTGGGGAATCGCTTCAGGGTGGTAGTGGGTGGAAGCATCAGTCAGCTGCTTCCTGACAAACCCCTTTTGCTCACAGCAGTTACTGCCCCATAAATGAAGATTCAGGGAATTTCATGGTCCCTACATATTCCCTAAACCAGTAAATATGTAGGAATCATGAATGCAAACCAGTCACAAATATATAATCCTAGGTTACATTTGGTAAATTCTGGCCTATGCTTTTGGAAGAAAGGAGCGAATTTTCAAAAAAAACCCAAAACTTAAATACAAGGGGATGTAGAAAAACGTTATTAAACTTTGATTTGACAGACTTTGACTATATTATGCTATGCTCACTGTCTTGCTTTCCTCTCTTCAATCTGATGAGCAACTGTCCAGGCCCTGTTCATATTAAGCCACATGTATTTCCATGTAGCTGTTTTGTGAAGCTATGTTTAAACAATGCACCCATGAAGGTCTGCTCCACCTAGTCGTCACTCCACTAGGAAGACAAGTTGTATTCAGGTGGGAAGGACCATGGACAATCAGCTTTATACACAAGTTGGCAATATGAACATAGAGAATACAATATGGAAATATTTTACAGGTGTACAGGTGAGTGCAGGGGGCCTCTGTCAAAGGACAGCTTTAGATTTCATCTTATTGGGGGTGATGGTTTAATGTCTTAATTTATTTATAGTTACCACTCAAGTAGCTCTTACTAACAATTTTGAAATTGTTAGAATCTCTTGAGACAGATAAACACAACAGGGAGAAGACAGGGAGGACAGCAAGCAGGTATTGTGCATAAGGAGAAGGAAGAAACAAAGAGATGAGAGAGAACTTTACCCACAGTCAATCAGTTGTGTAGCTTGATGGTCCTTGCATTAGAGTTCATCAGCCAAAACACTGGCTATACTGGCTTCCCCCACTTACCCGACAGGTTAAGGACTAGAGCACTGTCAGAAAACACAATTGGTTGAAAAGCAGAATCTATGTACTGTACTGTAGGGAGCATGAAGGCTCACTTGGGACCAACTGTGCACGCTGCTTGCATGTATTATCAAAGCTTTACTAAACATGATCTTAGCCAAAAAGCGAGGATCAGGTTTAATAAATTAATAAATATTTAAGGTTTGTTTGATTATTTATTTATTTATTTATTGTACTAAATATGGGCACCCATTACAGGGAGGATTAGCCCTATCCAATTTAGAAGTGTATTGTGATGCATTTCACTTGGTTCAATTAGGGAAATTTGTAAAAAATAAAAATTTTGTTGCTTGGATAAAAATGGAAGTACAGTAGGCCCTCCACATCCATGGGTTTCACTTTCGCGAATTTGATTATTCACGAAATGCCCGCTTGCTTCCCACAATTTTCCCCCTCCCATTCCCTGGCCTTTTGCCCAGGGGCAGGGAGGGGGAAAGATCATCCTTCCCTATACTCCCTCTCTGGTTGCCTGACAGGACACACTGGCAGCAGCCGGCAAGGATGTAAAGGATGGGTGATCGCAATTGCCTGCATGCCCCGGGCCGCCAGCAGCAGCATGGGTGCTCTGGCCCGCAGGGATGTGCATGCCAGGCGATCGCCTGTTGCCTACATGCCCTGGGCTGCCACCGGCACGGGCGCTCCAAAGGTAGCCTGCAGGAATGTGTGGGCAACGTACGATCGCCCTTCCTGCATGTCTGTGCCAGCTGCTGCCAGTGTGCCCACACCAGCAGTGGCCTGGGGAGTGCAGGCAACAGGCAATTGCCCAGCCTATACATCCCTGTGGTCCACCTCCAGAGCGGGTGTGCTGGCAACAGCTGGCATGGACATGCAGGATGGGCAATCGCCTCGCAGCAGCCCAGGACCTGCAGGCAAGGGTGGTTGTCCACTCTGCATGCCCCTGCTGACTGCGCAATATTTGCAATTTTTTGACATTTGCAAGGGACCTCTGTCCCTATCCCTCGCGAATGTGGAGGGCCTAGTATACACTAATTATTCTGTGGAGAATACTTTTGCAGATAAAGCTAGGCAGCACAAGGAAAAATGGATAACCCATTCACAGAAAGGATGCTTAGTATATGGTTTAGATACAAGAAACTGTTAGGACCATCATCATCACCCCTTTGTCCATTCCTAGAACACCCATCTTCAAACAGGAAGATAAATACAATCAATTGAAGGGAAGAGACGAGAGGATTATAGAGAATAACAGATTTATTTCCAATGAGTAAACCTATAAATTGGAACCACTAAACCACTAAACCTATAAATTCGAACCACTAAAATTATCATGGTTGCAACTAATGCAAATACCATTCACGACAAATTAAGTAGAATGGAAGGTCCACTAAGAGCTTTTTCTTCTATTTTTGGCATATAAGACCCACTTTTTCCCTCAAAATATACTGTTTGAAAATGCCAGTGTGTCTTATATACCAGCAAATAGTATTTGCTGGCATACAAATGGGGTGCATCTTATACGCTGGCAAATATGGGTGTATTTGAGAATATAGGTAACAGTAGCCTAAATAACACAAAAGGACAAGTTTCAAAATTACATCGAATAATACAAGAGTCTCAATATGGCAAATCTAGTGAGACTTGCTTGGGAATCAGACTCAGATAAAAGCCTGATCAGATAAAAATAACTGAAGTTAAATGGAATTCAGTTTGGGGAAACCTTGCCTTACAAATCAATATCAACTCAAATCAAAGAGAATATGTTGAAAATTATCCATAAATGGTACTATTATCCACTCAAGTTGCAGAGGATTAATAATGGAGTGTCAAAATTATGCTGGAGAAGATAAGGAGTTTTAGAAGACTGGAACCAAATGTGGCTATTATGTCCAAAGATACGAAAATTTTGGGATGAGGTCTTAATTTGGATAAGTCAAATAATAGGAGAGAAGGTCCATTTGAGAGGGGCATTACTTCTTACCTTTTTGTTCAAAATTGCGAATGAGAATTTGCCAAATAAAGACCTTACATGATTTCTGATCTGTGCTGCAAGGACTGAGATAGTAACATATGAAAAAAATAAAGAATAATTCAATACAGAATTGGTTAAATAGAATATGGGCCATAGCTCTGTCTGAAAAATTAACATACAGAGTTAGGTTAGAGAGAGGAGAAACAACAGAGAATTTATCAGAGCCCATATGGAAACCATTTAACAGGTATATGTGTCAAAAGTACTAGCAGAGTCAAACCACTGTTGGATCAAGTGAAATTTTGGATAAATGACTAGTGGATGGCACGATTATTATTAATAAAATTCAATAGACAATTCAATCAACGAAAGTACATAAGCAAGAAGATTGACAGGGTAATGTTTTATACAATTTGATGATGGAGGAGGGGAGAGAGGGTGGATAAGATTTAAGGAAGTTTTTAGATTATAACTCATAATTTTTCTGTAATATATTGTATTATAAAATCAATAAAAAAGAAAAAAAGTTTCATTAACAAATTATGTATTTAGAGAATATAATTTTATGCAGTCTATCATTATGCATTGGCAATTTGTTATCGTGTGCCTTCAAGTCATTTCTGATTTATGGTGACCCTAAAATGATTTTATGGGGTTTTCTGGGGCTGAGAGTGTGTGATATGCCCAAGGTCACCCAGTGGGTTTCCATAGCTGAGCAGGGAATTGGACCCTGGCCTCCATGGTTATAGTCCAATGCTCAAACCACTACATCATGCCGGCACTACTGCTCCATCATGATCATTAATTGTATAGCACCGTCACTGTATATGGCACTTTACAAGTAAAAGGACAACAAAACAGTTCCCTCCCCTCAGGTTTACAATCTAATTAAAAATAACCCAGAAGGAAAAAGGAGTGGCAGTGTGTGTGTGTGGGGGGGATTAAGTCCAGCAGATACCGTTTCTGCTTCTGGGCTTAGGCACGATGGAGCTGTGCCTGCCTCTTCTCTCTCTCCTGCCACCCCCCAGGCCAGGGCAGTGGCAGCTGGGATGGAGGGAGAGCCTTTCCTCTGCTTTTGCGACTAGGCATGATGGAACTATGCCTGCCTCATGTAAGCAACTAGTATACCCAGCATTGCCCGAGATTTTATTTTCTCATAGGTAATACTTGTTAGAAAGATTTGAGATCCTACATCTGTAATTCCCAAACTGTCTTGTCCAGTACCTGTAACTTTCCCCCCATATTCCCCAATCCAACCTGTACTCAGAGTTATTAACATATAGAGGTTGGGTTCCTGAGAGAATACACTGCCCTCCTCCTTGTTGCTAGGCCTCATCTCCATAGCAACTGGCCAGGCCCAAGAGCTCTCTGGCTGAGAATTCTAAAGGCCTCTCCCTAAACTGCAATCCTCAAGATTCCATAGAATCTTCTTAGGCAGCCAATGAGGTCTTTGCCTCACACAGCCAATCATATGAGGTCTTCGCCTGACACAGACAAACAAACAAACTTTTATATATTAGACTAGCATATCTACCCAGTGTTGCCTGGGATTTTATTTTCTCATAGGTAATACTTGTTAGAAAGATTTGAGATCCTGTGCCTCTAATTCCCCAAACTGCCTTGTCCAGTACCTGTAACTTTTCCCCATAGTCCCCAATCCAAAGTACATGTAACTTTCCCCCATATTTCCCAATCCAATCTGTATTGAGAGTTATTAACATAAGAGTTTGGTTTCCTAGGGGAATACACTGCCCTCCTCCTTTATGGTAGGCTTCATCTCCATAGCAACCAGCCTGAGCTGTTTGACTGAGAATTCTAAAAGCCCCTTCCTGAACTGCCAACTCCAGGATTCCATAGAATCTTTACAGCCAGCCAATCATATGTGGTCTTCTTGCCTCACACAGCCAATCATATGAGGTCCTCGCTGCCCGACACAGACAGACAAACTTTATATAGTAGAACACCATGGTGAAGCCTCACATACTTTCATTCAAACTCTGTGTCCAGCTACAGTCAACCCTCTACATCCACGGATTCTGTACCCACAGATTCAACCAACCATGGCTTGAAAATATACATATATTGTGGAGATGGGGGGGGGGGGGGCGCGGCGGCTTGCTTTTCTTTTCACAGACTGGAGATGGTAGCTGCAGGATTTGATAATCTGTGGTACCATGTGCCTATCAAAAATAGAACAGAAGGAAAGTACTCCGCTGAGTCAGAAATTACAAAAATAGAATGCAGTCTTTATTAAAATAATAAACACGGAAAAGGTATTGGGTATCGTAAGTATATACGGATAAAATAGAACTTCCAAAAATGTCTAACCAGATTCCTCAGCTCAACTCAGTATTCAGGTACAAAGTTTTCATACCCACTAAGACCATTCGGCTTCCCCTGCTCAGAGCCCTAATCCCTAAATCAGAGTCTCACTTTCTAACCCACTCAGAAGTGATTGGTCTCTCTGCCTCTCACTTGGCCTCTAAGGAAACCATACTCTCATTCACCAAAACCCTCCCTCCTTGTGTCCCTGAAAGAATCTAGCTTCGAAATGCAAGTCATACCCTTATATAGAGCTCTTCCCCAGAAGGCTCAGCCCCTCCCATGCACCAATGGGCTGAGTTCTTCTCTTATCCAGAACCCCTTGGGTCCCTTGGCAACCTGTTGCTAAGGCTGGCCTGTTTCTTAGGCTTACCACACTCCCCAAGCTCCATCACCCCCCACCCCCACCCCACCCCCCCACACGCAAAGCAAACTTTGATTTTGCCATTTTATGTAACGGATGCCATTGACTACACCATTGTACATACTGGGATTTGAGTATCCACGAATTTTACTATCCACAAGGGGTCCTGGAACCAAACCCTAGCAGATACCAAGGGCCTAATGTACTGGCAAAGAAGATCTCAGCTGTTGCGGGGGAGAGTCAAATATTCCCACTCCTCTTCAGGGGCTGCTCTGCTGTCTGCCTAAAACCAATGTTCTTTTCAAATACCAAAGAAGCAGCAAAATGGGATTCCCCTCACCCTCACAGCAAACCCCAGTATATTTTCCAGTGCTTTCAGCAAGGTGAAAAGAAAATCCAGAAGGCTATATGCCTTAACACAAGGCAGTTTCTTAGCAGCTGCTTTATGCACTGCATATACTACACAGAGTGCATGCATGGTGAAGGATCTTTTGGTGAATATACTGCAAAAATGTATTACTGTCTTTGAAATATATGCATGAACACTGTCAATATATTTTTAAAGGGGGAAGCCATGATTTATTTACACTCTTTCAAAAGAAAGGATGGGTGTGTGTTTATATATATGACTTTGATTATCTCTAACAAGAGTAGAGATATCTTGTAAAATGTGACCTTAACCACAGATAAAAAATAGAGACACAGAGTACAGATAGCTTATGATATGGCTGTGAAAAGTTAGCCTACATTTGGTAACAGATAATATGAACATTGCTTAATTATCCACTGTTTTTAATGTTAAGGGTAGCATAGCCCACAGTGATTTATGGAGATTCTACAATAGAGTGATTTCTTTTTTTAATACAGGGCTGGCTGGCCCCTCTTTAAACTGCAAACCCTAGGATTCCATAAGACGTTGAAAGTGGAATAATTGCGCTATAACAGTGTAGTGTGGAAATGGCCAAAATCTACTCTTTCCACATATTAAAAGCAGGCAATTTATTCCTTTCATGGAGAACACTATATTACAGTATATTAGACTGCAATCCAGTTAGGGCAGTACACCAGTCTTGAAATAGTTACAAGAAGTGGTTGCATTTTATCAGTGTGTTCTCTAATGCAATCTATCATTCTGCAAGCACAGACACAACCTTCTGTCTCAAAGTTGGCTTAGCAAGTGAGTTGCTGGAAACCTAACCAGTAATTGTGCTAGCAGAGGACCTCAAGGCCTCAGTGTCTGTTGCACAATCAGCTGCAAAGATGTGAGACCCAGCACAGCTACATTGATCCATATTTACACAATACTAAAATTGTATAAGATCTTAGCTCCTATGCCTTTTTTTTTTTAATAAAAATGATAAGTGAGAAAGCAAGAGTAGACAGGCTTCACTCAGAGTGTGTTTAGTTCAGATAGTTCAAGTGAACACAGAGCCTTATAGTCAGATTCTACTTCCTGGTCAGATACGCTATATCAGGAACTCCTTTTCTAAAAACAAAACAACCCCCCCAACAAATATTCTGCAACACCTGAGTGTTTATTAATGTTTATTAATAATTTCAAAAACATGAATGACGGATTGCATTATATTGTACTAATGTCTGTATTTACACAAGCACATATATAAACCTACACTTATTTGGTTTCAGTCTTTTGTACATTAACTACAATGGTCACGACATATTGTTCAGTATTTGCCACAGAGATCCCAAATGTTCAAAGCCAGTTCACCGTCGAGAATCTAGATCTATGGAAAACTCTTCATTTCTGTTCTGAATTACAGTCAGCCCTCCACATTCACTAGGGGTAGGTGGGCAGGACTCTCTCAAAAGTGGGGGGAAAATACAGATATCAAAATGTGTCCGTGGAAAAGGCGCAGAGGCATGGTGGGGAGAGAGGGCACCCAGGATCCAAACCAGGTCAGGGAGAGGAAAGGGAGTCAGCAAGGTGACTCTACACTTCATCTGTCTTGTCCATCTTTCTTAGATGTGAGGGGGGCATCCAGAGAGGGTTTTGTGGTGAAATGAGGCTGAAATCCATCCTTAGCTGGCCAGCCAGCAGCTGGTGGAAGAGGACTAGAGGCGGGTTTTTAAAGGGCTCCAAAGCCTGATTGGAGCTACATAGAGGGAAGATTCCCCAGGAAAAGAAGTGCCTGAAGTAGGGGAGCATGGGTTGAAGAAACCCACAAATAATCAAATCCATGAAAGTGAAACCCACAAATGTGGAGAGCCAACTGTATTCACAATGTCTTTCCTTCTTTCTTTTCACTAAGCACTTTATTCATTCTGTAAGGCAAAAATGCATCTGGTAGACTAATATGTCCCTCTGTAGGGCATCAGGGTGAAAAGTTTTAATTATAATGTACAATAAAATCCAATGAAACCATAACAGGAAAGCAAAACCTTCAGCAAAACTTTAACAAAAAAACAAAACAAAAAACAGTTTGTCAAAAATTCAGTCAACCTAGCATTCCTTGGAAGGAACTTCCACAATGGAGGTGCTATGCAGAAAAGAAAAAGTACTGTATGAGGTGCTCATCAACCTTGCTTCTCTTGGTACTGTGACACAGGTGCCTTGATGAAGACCTAAAGGCAGAGTGACTCAGTAGAGGAAGGAGTTTTTCAAGGCATTCTGGTCCCAAGCAGCTCAGTACTAGTACAACAGAATCTGTTGTAGAGTATTAGGCCCTTTCCAGACGTGGGGAAGGAGCCACGCGGAAACGGGACTCCCCAGATTTCCTGAGCGTCTGGGCGAGTCTGTCGGGACGAGGAGCAGTGCGAGCTCGTCGCTCCGCACTGCTCCGGCGTCCAAAATGGCAGCTTCCGGTTGGTGGAGGCTCTCCACCAACCAGAGAAGCCCACCAGCCTAAAGCCCGCCTCCGGCAGATCTGCCGGCACGCAGTTGCACGCGCCTGCAAATCTGCTCCGGAGCGCAGGGACGGAGCGGCACGGAGTCGCGCCCTCCGTGCTTTTTAAAAACCTCTAAAAAGAGGTTTTTAAAAAGTACGCTGCGCGACCACTTCCAGTCGCTCCGAACTGGACTGAGATGTGGAACTACAAAAAGTAGTCTGCCCCAGTCCACTCCACGGTGCAGAAGACCTCCGTTGCAAGTTGCTCTGCACCGTTCTACTAGCCTGGTGCGGAAATGGCCTTAGTTTTCAAAGTAGCTCTGTTGGTCTCTTGCAGCATAAAAAAAGAGAAGAGGGTGCAAAATGTGGCAGCACCTTGAAGTTTATTTTCGCATGCACTAGCGTGCATACAAACAAACTTCCTTGGATGCAGTACAAAAAACAAACTCCCTCTGACACTACAGTCAGAAGTGCTTTAGCGTAGTATTTGAAAAGTGCAAGACAAGCTGCTAGCACAAGCAGCATGGAAGTGTAAACTCAGTTTTAAAGCTTTCCATTTGTTTTTTTCTTTCGTAGGCAACTCAGCACCAGACTGAAGTGTCTTGTTACTTTTGAAAGCCTTTTCTCTTTACCTTCGAGTTCAACCCACCCCTAAATTAGGACAAGGGCCACTTCTCCACTAAACTGTTTACAGCGCTGTTATTCCACTCCGAACATCCCACGGAAGCCTGGGGTTTGCAGTGAAGGGAGGCGCTTCAAACGCCCCGCCCTAAACTGCAAACCCCAGGATTCCATAGGATGTTGAAAGTGGAATAATAGCACTGTAAAGTCTAGTGCGGAAATGATCAAGGTCAAATAACCACCTAACGCCAACAGATGCAGGCAGTAAAACACGCTTCCTGCGAGGGCAACAGACGCACCCTCGCAGTTCTTTTGCCCGGTGCTGCTACCAAGTCCCGTATTCATGGCAATGGGACCAGTGCTTCCATGGGCTCGTGCCAAGAAGCGGTTAAGGCTCTTTCTCAACTGTCCGACCACATTAGAGTAGAACGGCCGGAATCATTCCGGGCGCAACCCGAATCAGCGAGGTAGGAGTGCGGGCACGTAAGGAGAACGAGGGCTGAAGCTTTTAGTCGCCTTCCTATTGGCTCGCGCTTACGGGACTCTTCGGGCTACCGCCGTGTCATTGGCTAAACTTTCTCCGTTCCTCGGGAGCTAATTGGAGGAGCTTGGAGAGAATGGAATCCCGGGCGACGGGTGCAAAGCAGAAGAGTGGGCGCAAACTGCAGTGGCCGCGGCCACTCGCGGGCGGAAAGGTCGCTCCCCGCCGGCCGCCTGCAGGTGGGGTGGCTTGGCCAAGGCAGCGCCCGCCCGCCCCTCCTGGCAAGAACGGAGAAAGGCGGGGGGGGGTGTTTGTGACGGGACGCAGCTTCTCGTTCCTTCTTTACTTTCCCTTCCTTTTGGCCGGACAAAGCCCTCTCGGAAGGAGATGTTTGCAGCCGAAACAGGGAGGGAGAGAGGGAGGGAGGGCGCTGCAGCTGTCAAGAGGAAAATGGAGTGAGCGGGTTGGAAGCCAAAGAAACAAAGAACAAGGCGAGGCGTTTGCAAGCAGCAACACACACGCACACCAAAAAAAAAGGAAAAAAGGAGGGTGGAGTCTGAAGTGACGGGGACCCTGTCCATGGGGGGAAAGAAAAGGCTGGAAAGGACGGGGGGGGGGGCAACGCCGGACCGACCGTGCCCGCAGAAAAGGAAAAGAAGGCGCTCCAGAGGAAGAGTTTTGCCCGCGCGCTTCTTCGCGGGCCGCGGGGAGGGTGGGGAGAACGAGCTGCACGTGACGCCAAAGGCGTCACTTCTAAGTTTCGCGAGTCTTTTTCCCGAAGACAAATAGTAGCGGGGAGAGGAGGAGGGCGGCCGTCTGCCTCGCTCCCTTCCCAGGGCGCAGTTTGTGCGCGTAGAGAAGGAAGAGGAAAAAGAAGGGAGAGGGAGGACGCTTCTCCTGTGCCCGGGGGAAGGGAAGGCAGGCGGGCAGGCACTGCCGAGGAGTTAAGCGGGAAGTGAAGAGACCCGACCTAGTCGCCCGGCGAGGTGGAGCCGCTCTGGTCCGGAAGCCTCCCAGGGCGGAGCAGCCGGGGGGCGCTTGTCTGGCGGGCCGCTCCGCCTTTCTGGCCCGGACTGGCGCGCCAAGAACTTCGCCGCAGGTGGAAGGGCGGGCGCGAGGGAGCGAGGCGGCGCGCCTTCCTCCCTTTTCCCCTTCGCTTTCTCTCCCGGGAGGCCTCTTCGCGTCGTCGGGGATGCTCGGAAGGACAGAAGACGGCGCCGTCTGTCGCCCTTCTCCCACGTCCTTCGCCACCCTCTCCCTCATCCGCGGCTGGCGCCGCTTCGTTTCGTGGAAGAGCGGGGCGAGCCGCTTGCCTTGCCGCCTTCCGCGGGGGTCGTCAAATGCACTGCGCCTTCCTTTGCCCGCAGCTGGAGGAATGATGCGCCCTTGAGCGGCTCACGAGTTCTCTGACAAGATTTTGCGGGAGCGCCTGCCGGACGGGCTGCCTGCGAAGGGTGGCGGGAAACGGCTCCGGGGGTTTCTTTCCCCCCACTTTCAAAACCATAAATTCTACCCATCTTGGA
This sequence comes from Cyclura pinguis, assembly GCA_030412105.1. Classification (NCBI taxonomy): domain Eukaryota; kingdom Metazoa; phylum Chordata; class Lepidosauria; order Squamata; family Iguanidae; genus Cyclura; species Cyclura pinguis. Next base: position 131,937,132 of record CM059599.1, read on the forward strand.
ATTGGCCCATCTTGTCCTGCTGTTGTGTCTCCCCCCCCTCCAGGCCCCTAATCCTTCTGCTTCCCTTGTGTCAAAAACAGGAGCGAGAGGAAGGCGAGTCGGGGAGAGGCGGAGTGAGTCGAAGAGATTGGGAAGGAAAGGGACGGACGCCCGGCTCCAGAGAATCAGATCAAGGGGGAAGGGTCGACTTGGCTAGCCCGACTTTTGATTCTTTGCTTTTGTTCCAGGGGGGAATTAACAGTCCCATGCAAACTCTGAGGACTCGGTGATGTTAACAGCTCAGGTGTGTAGTTGTGGCAACAGGTGCTTTTGCATAAAGGCTGGATGAGTTGGTGGCTTGCATTAATTCCACTTTTTTTCCTCTGGGGTATATGTTCATATCAGTAGGATCAGCCTAATTCGTGGGCATCCCGTACCCGTTTGCTGTTAAGGAAGCCCCACAGAGTGTGTTAGAGGAAAGGCTCATTTAAAGGTTGGAGCTGACTGGTAACTTTTTGAACTCTTCTTCGGAAGCTGTTATTCCTCAGCTGAGTGTGTGAGTTAATTACAGGGACAGGAGTGTACTTATATGCAGCAAGAAGGGCTGACAGGAACAAATTCAGGTGAAGATATGTTATGTTAAAATGCGTTCTATATTTTGAGATGATTAAAAATAGCACTTTTATGCTGCTTTTCAGAAATATCTTGCATCACTTCTGAATTAATTTTAAGGTTTAGATTATTCATGCATGTTCTTGTGTATGTGTAAAAAGGACTAAAACTTTCCCAAGTCAAACCTGTAACTGAAATTGTATGGTTCCTCACCTTCCCGAGATCAAAATAATGAGTCTCTTTTAAAGAAATCCTTAACACCAGAGTGAACAGTTAACATCTTGTCATGTATTGGTTGACCTTGTGAGTCAGTATAATGGGCTTCCAGACCTCAGAGGTCACTCAGATTCATTATTCACATGGGGTATGGAATCTGTCCTTGTAAAAGCACAGAAATAGTTTTCTGTGTTTTTGACTGTCTTAACAAATAGATATTCCAGTAACTGCTAAAGTATTCTTTTAATGTGCCCTCATAGTTAAACCCCAGTAGTTTTTTTCCAGCACATCTGAGTTTTGAATTTTTTCCCCCATAGGTTTTTGCTGGGGCTTTGCAGATAAAGTGTACTGTAGTTTATTGCATACAGTAGCATTGTGAAGATTGTGGTTAGTATTGAGGATGTGATGCATTAATTAAGGAACCAACAAGGTGTTCAGCACCTGATATGTGAGATGAATGGCTTCTTTGAAGAGTGCTGGAATAAATTAAGCACTTCCTGAGAAGTTTGACTAAAAACTAAAATATCTTCATAGCAGTGGGTTTATTTTCTTCCCCAAACTGTATAGTCTGCAATAGCGAAAAAAAAAAGTGTTAAATTTCTTTACACATGTGTTAATTCTCCAGAAAGTCCAGTGAAAGGATTCTTTAATTTGTCTAGGGGTTGGTATAAAACAGTTAGTCTCCTATTTGATTAAGCCCAACTAATAAGACAGTTTAGTAGGAATCTAGCCAATGGCATAAATGCTAATTACTCTTACGTGTTCTGTATACACTACACAAACCATGTTGTTCATGGGATAGTACAGCTAGCCTTACAGCATTTCAGGGTGCCTGCTGCACACTGACCAGAGTTCAGAAGACTTCCTCTGTCCCCCCTCAAAGTGTTGACATTTAATTGACCTTTCAAGGCTCATTCTGTTAATCATACTCAGGGCAGTAAAGCTATGGTTGACTGATATGGTGTTCTTCTATTTAGTCGTGTTCAGCATATAAATTCTGCACCATAATTGCTACTTATTGAGCAACAGTTTCTTTTCTTTTCTGAAAATGGGAGAGACTTTCTTTGCCGCAGGCAGACCACTTGTAAGAGTTCTGATTCGAAATGCTTTCCTATCATTAGTTGGAGGGTGTGGCTTCTAGTCAGGAAAGCAATGGAAATTCTTGTGTGCTTAAATTGCCTTTTTTAATGCTTCCTTGAGCAGTTTGCAGCAGTTAGATGGATAACCTTGAAAGTTCTCTGCCTCCTATAAGCTGAAGCACATGTTCTTAAAAATGTTTCATGATCTGTACTCTTTAAAGTTGTATTTTCTTGACATACTTAATGCTGCAGTTTCCTGGCACACTTAAAGCTGCAGATAACATCCTACGTCAAAGGCTGTTGGAAAATGTATTTACACTAAATTTCACAACCAATATATTTAGTGTAATTAATTTACAGTATATTCTGAAACCATTATAAAACTAAAGGTAAAGCACCTGCTGGCATTACTGGGGCTGAGTCTTGTACATGTCTTGCCAAGAACATGTGCAAACACAAGTCTTCCTCTCTTTGTTTTGCATGTGTAGGGGAAGACAGCTAGTGAACCAGTTAACCTAAATTAGTTGTTTTCTAAACACAGAACTATTACTTGGAGTACTTGTGCTTTGCTTTTTAGTATATTTAAAATTAGCATTTTTCTCTTTGCAAGACAGTGTGTTTACTGTGTGTATCAATTCTGCCTGCCTTTTCTTTTTAATGGAATCTTCAAAAGAAAACCTGGTCAGACAGTGGCTGGATTCTTAGGAACATAATGCTTGTAGATCTGATTTTTCGTTAGTTTGCCGCTGTAGCTCCAAAGTTCAGTTTCTAAATAATGTTGTTCAAAAGGCCTATACCACAAACACAAAGGGTCAGAACAAACTTGAAGACAGTTTCCAAACTCAACTTTACTTTGCATAACTGGTACTTTACGTACGCCATGGATTAATCATTTAGTCACTTAGGTGTAGATAGGTATGCACAGATTTTAATTATGGATTATGATATCAGTGATATAGATGCTTTTAAGATAACTTTGCAGTCTGTACATCTGTAATGTCATGCTTTGACATTCAAATACAGTGGTAGGCCATATGTGTAATCTAGAGGTTAGGGGTTTAGTTCTCAAGACCCTCTATCTGTGGGACCCTCAAAATTTGTGATTCATGCTTCTTTTGAGTACTGAGGTTGCCACTTAAATTGTTCCCAATGCTGTATTTTAGTGAGGGGTACATGGTGACCTCTGAGCCACTGTATGGTGCTTCATGTGCAGCCCTGCCAATTCTTAAGCCATACAACAAAACTTTTGCCACATGTTGCTTCCCTGAGGTGCAGCCTTATATAGGCCAAGGATGGGGAACATGTGGTTAGGGATAAGGAAGGATTTAGTTGGATTTGACAGTCCTGATGAAAGCTTTTTCATGCCTCTCTAAACTTATTGCAAGAAGATGCATGCCACACCTCAAGATTTTTTTCCATTTACGAGGCAATTGCAGAGTCATAAAATGTTCACAAAACAAGTTGAAATTTTAACATGTGATCAGTTAAAATGCACATAGCTGAAGGACATACATAAATACGCAGTTGAGGGAAATACATCAGTTAGGTGGAATGCATAAATAAAAGGGCACATTAGGAAAAATGTATTTTATAAATGCACCAACTACCATTTAGGAATTTTCTACTTTAATGTATTAATATGAAAACATGTCAGGAAGAAAATGCATATGGGATTGTGAGAAATGTAGCAACATTGAGAGATTTTTATTTTCTTATATATGATTTTCTAGATGTTGCTGGGCCACACCTACTGTCAGAACATCTGAAGGACCACATGTTCCCCATCCCTTACAAACCTATTTACCTGGGAGCAAGCCCCATTCAAAATGAGGAAGTTTTCAGGACACATAGAAGTATATCTCAGTTAACAAAGTAGATGTGTTCCTGGACTGTACTATAACAGAAGCTTTGGTACTAGAGGTAGAAATAGGAAAGCACATTCCTATACCATAAAAGAGAAAAACAGTTCAACATGTTTCAGCATTTTTATGCAAAATTAACATTACGCACATGTGAAATGAAACAACAGAGCTGGGTAAACCATTTGGAATGTTCTAGAGATCACTTCAGGGCTTCTCCGAAAATGCATCCAGGGACAGTTTTTCTCCTTTCACCAGCCTCCACTTTTCTATTAATTTGTAGAACAAACTTATAGATCTCTGTATTTTCAACATGCCAAGGTAGCTAGTTAGGCAAGCTAATCTGCTGTCTCTATTTCTTTCTGTTTTGCTCTTTACACATACTCAGTAAGTGATTCTGAAAACAGCTGTTTACCTTGCCTATTGTTTTTTTACAGGTCAAGCTTTACTGAACTTTCCCAACCCTGAAAGTCTGTATTTCTCCAGCCCTCCTTTGCCATCGTTCCAATGCCAGTGCTGCAGGAAAAAAACAAACAAAACAAAAACCCTTCCAGCTAGAGAAAAGAAAAATAAAAGTGGGGGACTGGAATGGACTCAGCTCGTGTAAAAAGACTTTGTAAAAAGGAGCTTTTTTTGTCGGAAGCTTTGTTAACTGAGTAATGCCAGTATATAAGATTGCACTGTGAGCCATGTAGTACAAGCAGTTTGAAGCATATAATTGGCCTTGGCAATAGAAGCTGAACATGAAAATTGCTTCCCAATCAGCTAGATTCTCACCATAGTCTCCATGGAGTATTCTTCAGACAGTGTCATATTCTTTTAAATCCTTTCAGTTTTAGTTGTGTTTAATAGTTGTTGGCACCCATGTGGGTGAGTTTAGGCTAGTAGTATCTCAGTACACCTTTGAACACTTCAGTGTGTAGCCATTTCTTCAATGACATTTTGAGTATTAGGGTAACAGATACCGTCACAGCTGAGATTTTGGATTGGATATAAGGTCAATAATTGGAAATTGGCCACAGGCAGTCATAATTAACTTGTTTATTGTAAGTTGAACAGAATGATCTGGAACTAAGCCCATAATAGGCTAAAGGAACTTGCACAGTCTTTATTGTGAATTAATTCCTAGTTTCTCCTGCTGCTAATTTTAAGAGTAGGATTATTAGTAAATGAAGAATAAATCCATAAATGTAGGGTAACATAATCATGAATAAATCAGTCAGATTACTGATGGTGTCATTTATTGATGAGCTTTCACAAAAGTTTCATGTACGTGATTATCTTAATGTAAGTTTGCTCACTTGTTGGCAATGTATGTAGATTTGTTTAATTTCTGTATAGATTGTAATGTACATTGGTCCTATAGAAATGAAATTTTATTTGGTTTGAAATCTCATCTAGTTAATCTATCATATATAGGAAAAATCTTGAAAACAGGCTTAAGTGAGTAAGCCAAAAATTTAAACTGCTTCAAGATAACAGTTTTCTTTCTGTATTGTACACAGCCAGTTCTCCCTCTCCTTCCAGCTGTGAGCTAAGGAAACAGTGTTGTGTGAATGCTTTGTCATTCTGTACTTTTGATCTGTTAAATTAAGCATTGTTTATGTCAAGTAGTCTGGTTAAAAATATTATCAGTTTCAGTAACAAAAAGTTGTATTGTAATAGTAGTTTGACATCGCCAGTAGAGCACTTGTAGGAAGACATCTTCATATAGATCACTTGGTCATGAGTTATGGAGCTGGCTTTCCCAAGAAGGCATGGGCCCTTTAGCTGGGGATGGGGTGTTTTCCATCATGACCTTTTTCAGTGTGAGGCTTGATAAAGGTGATGTATCAGTCTCACTCTGATCTTCATGGATATTCTGAGATCATGTATATGTTTTCTCATGGATACTCTGTGAGCATGTATATGCTTTCTCAAGCTACTTGCCAAAATAATATTATTATAGTTGTTACTTAGTAATGAAATTAACCCGTAATTTTTTGTTAATGTCTCATTTGTATTTTTTTTTATTGTTTAATGAATCACTGTAATATAGGCATTTCTTCAAAAGTTGGGCATCTGCTGTTTTTCTGGTAATTCATCAGACACAATTTTTAATGGTTGAAGTAGCTCATCTTCAAATTTCTTATAATATGCTGCAGACAATCCATCTGGACCTGTCACTTTTCCAGATTTAAACTTTTTAATTGCTTCAGTAATCTCCATAGCTGCCACAGGCCTATTCAAACTTGTTTTTTGTTCCAAATGTAACTTGTTCATTTGGAGTTTATCCAAGTACTCTTCTATATCCACAATTTTCTCCTTGCCCTTTACATATAAATCTCTGCAGTAGTCCTCAAAAGCTTTTAGTATTTTCAAATTCTCCATTACAAACTCATCTCCCTTCCTGATCTTTGTGTGAGATTTCTTTATCCTTTCCTGTCTCTATTTAGAGGAAAGCCACTTCCGTAGTTCTGGATCTGGCCTAATGTGTTGGTAAAATTATAACAATATCAGGTGCTGGAGGTGATGTTTCAGAGGTAAGAGCTGGCAAAACCATCTCTGAGTATTCCTTGCCTAAGAAAACCCTGTGAAATTCATTGAGTCACCATAACTCAGCAGGCAACTTAAAGGCATGTATACAACACACTGTCTTTTTCATACCTCGTGTTGTCAGATACAGTGTGTATGTTTAGACATGTGGCAAAAGAAAGCTTGGGGGAAGACAGAAGTGATGATTTCTTCTTTCTTGCCTTATTTTTACGCTTTGGCTCTAGTGTCTGGGATCGGAATGAGCACTCTTAACCCTTTAGTTTTGCTTCTTATATTTTTGGAAGTTGGAAATATGTGTATGTGAAGTCCTAACTAGTACATGTCTATTAAAAAGTAAGTCCCTTTAAGTGTTGAAGACCGTATTCCCTGGAAGGTATGTGTGGGTTTTTAGCTTAATATACTTCCAGGGCTTTATCACATGAGGCAGGTAAAATACAGTAAAATACACTAGGATAATAGTGCCTTTGGCTGGGACTTATCACATGATCTCATTCCTTGTCTGTTGTTCTCCTGGTAGGATACCTTTTGGTAAGAGTTTCTTTTATAAGCGCACACATACACACACAATCTGTTAATGACCTTCTTTGTAAAACACTTGTCAAATGATCTCGCACCAGGAGAACAACACAAAAGGAGCAACTTCATGTGATAAGTCCTAGCCAAAGATGCTGTTATCCTCCTATAATTGTGATTTATCTGCCTTGTGTGATAAAGCCCTCATTTTCAAGATGCAGAGAAAATGGACAAAGAGTTGTTTTCTCCTTTAGTACTAGAACCGGAACACACAGAATGAAACTATTGGCCAGTAGATCTAGGACCCCTCTGTGTGTCAGAACTTGCAAAAATACTTTTTTTGGACTACATCTCCAAGTATTCTTCAAGTGTTTTGATGCCACAGAATTTGGCAATGGCCAGTAAGATAGATGGCTTTAAAAAATAAGTAGGTGAGAGGCCTATTAGTGGTTATTACCACTGACAGCTAAATGCCTAGGGGCAGCTGCTTCTAAATAGTACTTGCTGGGTAATAACAGTATGGTAGAGCTGCTACTTTTGTGCCCTTCAAGTGGATTTTCAGAAACATCCAGAAAGTACTTTTCTGCATCTGGGTAAAAGATTTGCCTTGGAATCTTATGTAGACTACGCTGAATTCTATGATGGAGGAAGAGCAGGCTGGAAGTGTGCTACATTCAGTATACCTGTTTGTTGAAAATAAGATGCTGGATTTCTTCATTTTAGTTTGATGCAGCAGAGCTCTTTTGTTGCTCAATTTCTTATGTAGATGTACATGTTTTGGTTTCATAAAGAAATGCAAACATCTGCTCTTTGGAAAAGGTTTTATTGACTGAAGGGAGGTGTGCTATTGAATGTGCACTTTTTGCTTATGTCGAGATTGTGGCCATATTAAGGTACACAGGCAGGGAATCTCATAATGAGGTATTTTCAGAAAAGTTTGGGTTACATGGTAATACATTTAATTCCTCAAGTCAGATTAACTTAGTGAGACCTGCTAGACAGGGAACAGATATCTTCTGCTTCTGTCCTTCTAACCTGCACCTGATAGTATAAGGAGGAAGGCCATAAAGCAATACCAAGTGTATTAACACCAGTAGCCGTCTCAATCTGATAAGTGGGTAGAGCTGCAGAAGGTTATAAACCAGGACGCTTCAGGGGCCTGTAAATGCAGAAAAGAGGATTATGCAGCTAAGAAGGTGTAAGGATTTCTGGATTGTAAAACACAAAGTTGTTTTGGGGGAATCAACGTAACATGGTTATGCATTTTGAACTTAGGCCTTGTATGCTTGGAACATGTAGTACATTAATGTGATTTTGTCTTGCTTTATGTTTTTAATAGCTGTGGAATGAATGACAACCCTTTTCTCAGAGTAGTCCCTACTCAAAGAATTACGATATTCCGCTGTCCTGATGTGAAAATTCTGTTCTCTTTCAGCGTAGCACTTGGTTGTAGAGCGACTCGAGTGCACTGAGTGACATCTTGGTTTAGGATGAGCAAAGAAAGCATATTTTGCAGGAACTCCTGAACTAAATTGTAGTTTGTCACACATCTGATGAAATCAGAATCTAGACCATATGTTCATGTTGGAGAAGCAGAATAATGAACACCCTCCAAATGATGTTAGTCTCTTATTGACCATGAGTTCTAGTTCTAATATTCTGGAATGATGGGAGTTTTAGCCCCAGAGTATCTAAAGCAGGGATGTCAAACTCAATTTCATCTTGGGCCGCATCAGCATTATGGCTGCCCTCAAAGGGCCAGTCGTACCTGTAAGACTATATAAATGTATCTACTCTTTTATCATATTAAATAATTGCCTCTGCATTTGATTATTACTGGTTTTTAAACTGTCTTCCCTCTGCATAAACTTTATTTGTCTTGGACATTTGGGGACTATTTCATCATAGTTTATGGTCCCTGTACCTCTGTAAAGTAACATAGAATTGGTCAGTATATCCAAAGTGTGCCTCTTTCTGCCCCCAGGCTCGCCAGGTGAGGGGAGTGCCACTGCTGCAGCAAAGGTGCAAGGGCCACATGAAATGGCCTGGTGGGCCAGATTTGGCCCGCGGGCCTTGTGTTTGACACCTGTGATCTAAAGGGTGAGAGGTTCCCTCTAGGTCATGAAACTGTATCAAAACAAGTCTGTTCACTATAATACTTTTGTTTCTGTTTGTCTAAAAGGGGTTAGCTCTTTTATCCAAGTGTAGTTTTATCCTAGTACAATTTAATAGCATTTATTTTTCAGATTTCGAACCTGCAAATTTTAGAACATGTGCCTGTGTTGCTAACCCAGTTAATATAAATGTTTGTTTGAAATGTGTTGCTTTGGATGTTGCAAGATAGTCCTCCCATACAAACAATTCAAGTTTGGTTAAAATGTTTTCCATTTACTGTCTAGGTTATGCAGTCCAAGTTCTGTTAATATGTTACACCTTCTCATCAGAGCAATTTCAGATTAACGTACTGTCTAGTATCTGAAATTGCTCTGATGAGAAGGTGTAATATTAACAGAACTTGGACTGCATAACCTTGAATATAATGATGGCAGTGTTTCAGTTGCTTGATCACACTTCTGATCAATTAACCATATGAATGTCCAGATCTTTTGTTGTTCCTCCCATTGGTTGTCACATATAACATGCTGAGGTATACCTGGGAATAGGAGTCTTCAATATTAATAGGAATTTTATAGGTTATAATCTATTTTAATATGTTTAACTTTCCTTTAAATAGGAAGCAGTCTCATTTACATGTGCAAAAAGCCATCTGTGTTCAAATTTACAGATTTTAGGCAAGGTGAGGGATCCCATAATAGAGAAAAAGGTTATGAATCAGATTGAAGGGACAAGATGTATATGATGAATTTTTTAGAATAGCTTTGTATTTGGATTTGAAATCTACTGTTTAAAAATAAAAACAAAATTTATGGGAACTGTGAAGAACTTGAAAGGCTTACCAGCTTAATTCTGTGCAAGTTTACTAGAAGTCATTCTCATTTTGCTTACTAGGATCCTAAGGAATTTGACTTAGGATTCAAATGTAAGAAATCTACTTACTGTGGTGCAACACATATTTCCATACTAAGTTATGGTCCTTTTATTCTAGAGTGCTGAGAGTGAAATTCAAGACATGAAAGTGAATGATATTACTGTGTTCTATTTGCTATGCTGTAGTATGAATATCTTGTAGTTGTTCCGATGCAATAAAGAGAATTTCCAGCTTTATAGATCACAAAATGCAAATTTCTTTAAATCTTTGTAGCGCTGCATCACAGTAACTAAGAATGTATTTAATGTATTGACTGTGAGAGTAGTTAAATGTGTAATTGAAAAGTAATTAGATGTTGGGCTGCACTCTACTCCGAGGTTGCTTCTTGTCTGAAGACTTGTGAACATTTTAGAGAAGTTTTTTACTTTGAGCAGCAGACTTACATGTGATTTTGCAAAGTGCTTTTACAGTTCACTGGAGTTTTGACATGGTGACTCCTCTGCAAGAAGTGCATGAGCAAAACTCTGGTGTGTGTGTGCGTGCCCACAAAAATATTATTATTGTAGCAAAGACTCTTACACAGAACTAATTTTAGAAATCCAAATTAAATAACTTGGAAGTGAGTTGTTTTAAGATTTCTTTCAAGTCATTTGGCAACAAGTGTCTTGCTTCTTAGTTAGAGAGTTCCAAAATAAGTTATCTTAAAATAAGTGCATTTAGTCTGTTGTCAGTGGGTTTTGGCATTGATGATACTTATGTGTGAACTGTGTTGCATGGAGCATTCAGTACTTTCTGCTCTCTTAATCTGTAATTACAAGTTGTACTGCTGGGACAAATGGTTTTCCAGCTCTGAACTAAAGGGACTGTTAGAGGATTGACAGCTGGGCATTGTTAGAAGCTGGACATTTTAATGTTGTCTTTAAGTTAGAAAAGACTGTTCTCGTCCAGTTTTTTTCTAAATTAGAGCTTTCCTGTTGTTTTTTAAACTTGGTCCGGTAGTGCTGAACACATCTAGTCATAGGAATTCCTTAAATTAATGCCTGAATTCTAAATGAAAATCTAAATAATTTTTTCTCTTTTTCTAAGAAGTTAGCAAGTACAGTACTGCTAGAATACATGCACATGTGAAAGCAATGCTAATGAAATCACTGGATTTTAGTAAGTCTCTTACTCCTCTTACATACAGATATTTTTCAGTTTCACAGAAATGAGAATAGACTTTGATACATGTAACTCATCTTTGAGAAACAAAGGCAGTGAACCAATTAGAACATCTATATCCTACCAATGTGCTTGGGGCAGTATGGTATCACCATAATAAGGCAACAGCTGCTGGCTCATGAATGTATCCCTATTCTGTCACCATTTCACCTTGCTTCCTTACATGCACATTCATGAGTTCTGTGTTCTGGGATTCCCAATCAATGAAAATTATGAAATTAATGTTAGGAAAAACAAAAGTATAGATAGTCCAGGTTGATCCTCCCTTATCTGAAATATCTGAGACCAGAAGTATTTTGTATTTCAGTTTTTTTTAATTGTGGAATACCTGTATTTGCATATATGTACGTAAGGAGATAACTTGGAGGTGAGACTGAGGACTAAACACTGATTTTTCCCCCTCAGACCCTCCAGCTGGATTGTTTTGTCTAAGTAAAGACAGAGAGCAGAGCCAAAGGAGAGGGTGGGCAATAAATAATCCTTCTAAATGACCCCGTTCTCTCTCTCAGCCAGCCATCTTTCTCTAGCCTCATGGCTCATTCATTTGCTACTTGTGTTGTGTATGAGATGTGAAGCTGGAGAGAGACTGAGGGTCTGTGAAATAGTGAGAGTCCATGCCTCCCACCTTTTCACATATCATTGTGTCTCTTTCTCCAGCCTCGCATCTTTCATATTTCTCTCCACCCTCTTTCTGGGGAGCCCACCAGCTTCCTTCACTGCCTTCAACAGGAGTGCCACAGCTGCCATCTTGAAGGCAGAAGTGGGTGGCTGGTAGTAAAAGTTTGGGTTTTTGGAGGGTTTCGGATTTTGGATTTCTGGATAAGGGAAGCTCAGTCTGTATAGAGAAAATATATTTAGCTTAAAGGTTTTGTTTCTGAAGCATTGTGGCACGGGTTTAAAGTTTTGCATATGGGATATGAAGAATATGTATGTTTGTTTTTTTAAAGGGAAAGATATAAGTGTATTTGTCAAGATGTAGTACATAGAAAACTTTGGCTTAGTTGGTAAGTTGCAAGATGCTTTGAAACATCACCCCTGTTTGATTACGTTTTTGTCATCTTGTCTTCTCGCATAATTGCATTGGTCAAGAATTTGTCCTTTTATCTGTTCTTTTGAGTAGATTAGCTATACTCCATGTTGCAAAATTTCTTTTTGAAATTTCAAAAGTTTACAAAAATTTCAAATTTGCCAAGTGTTGGAGAATCTGAAGAAAAAACAGTTTCAGAATCACATGTGATCACTAATTCTTTGGGTTCTGGCCAGGAACAATTGAAATAAAATGTTGCAAATAGATTTCTTCCCAATGGGGAATGAGGGGGTGAACTGTTATCACTTGACTAGCTAGGGTGTCAGGTGAATTAATCTCCATGAATGCATATATGTTGTACTCCCCTGACCCAAGATGTTGATTTCTTTTGTGGCATTGCCTTCCCCTTTATCTAACAAATAACATAATGATTTTGCTCTTTTCATCAATAAACTAACTTTTCCATGAATTTGACAGTTACTGAATTGCTTTTGACATAAATGAAGTAGAATTATAAAAACCAGCTTCAGAATGAATGTATTTTTCTTGCCTGAAAGATTTTAATAACTTGAGTGCTGAGACAGAACTTTAAACTGTACGTACTATACACAAGGCCAGAGAACACTGTAATGCCAGTAACTTGCACAGTGGGGCCCCTACTTGTACTGCGAAAACTGAAACACTTTAGATGTGACCTTGCTCTGACTTTGATATAGATATGATCTGTTTGATGTCTGGCAGGGAGCTTATGCATATGGAAAGTGAAATGGCAGATTGTTGACATAATGTCCTTCATCTAATAAATTCAAACAACCAAGAACTTGTATTCTTTCAACAAATTAGAGAAAGATAATATACCTGCAGAATGAAAGGCTAATCTCCAGTTTGTGACAAAGCATAATTAAACTAAAATAACTTGCTTCTCCCATGACTTACTTGGGTAGGGTATTGTAAGCATGTGGCTTTTGTGCTTTTTCTTTCTTTGTTGTCACAATAGTATCTCCACACTTATACCTGGTGCTTTCTACTTCTGGAAACCAGGAAGTAATGTGTTAACTTTGTGCTTTCATACACCCTGAAGAAGGCATTCTCACTGAATTGAGCACCATGGTGTGAATCTCTAAGCTAGGTTGGAAATCTGTTCTAAGCTAGAGAGGGAAAGTTGATCCTTGTCTGGAGTGGTATAGGGATGCCAAGTGCTAAGAATCCCTGGAATGCACAGCACTGAAAGTTTGCTTTGTTCCCTTAGTGACTTGACCCATTGAGAAAAATGTGGTTCCCTAGGCGGCTGTAATAGCTCCAACTCTAGTGGTGAATAAAAGGAACCAGCTCCTAGTACAACTTTGCTTGTTTTCACCTGCTGCCTGAAAATGGATTTTCTTAACCTTGGTGTGGAAAAGATCTAACCTTGTGCTTTCCAAGGAGTGATTTATGTTGATTCTGCATATTTGTCAGTTGTAGTAAATAACATGGCAAGTTCCTGCATTTCAAATAACTGTAATACTCCCACAAGCCTGCTTGCTCTGAGTCAGTCGCACTGAAAATATTGTAGGGGCGGCAGAGCAACAAACAACCAAGTGTCCTTTTGACAGCTTCATTTTAACCTGCTGATTTACTATAAGTAATTACTGCAATGATAAATTCTTAGAAAGTGCTTCTCAGGCAGTTGAGAGCTTATGTTAGGTCCCTCTTCATTTATAGGGTGTTTGCAGCCCAGTTAAGACAATTCACAGTAACTGTGACCTATTGATGTGAGTGGGCAACCGGTGACTGTGCAGGGACATAAAAGAAAACAGTGTTCCCTTAATAGGTCCTCGTGAGACCCTTCTCTATGCAATACTTGTCAGTTTGGGAATGTGGTTGTGGTCCCTTCCCATGTAACTTAGTCATAAGGAACTGTCTGCATGAACTACTGGGTTTGCAAATCCCAGTCCTAAATATCCTAAAGGCAACAGATGATGTCTGATCTTGGAAGCTAAGGAGAGTCAACTCTGGTTAGTACTTGGATGGGAGACTGCCAATGAATACCAGGTGCTGTAGGCTACATTTCAGAAGAAGGAACTGGTAAAACCACCTCTGAATATTCCTTGCCTAAGAAAACCCCATGCATTCAACTGTGACTGTCTTTCTGAGGTGTAGCAACAGGTGGAGGAAGCAGAGAATTGGAACCAGTCATCTTAGCCTACCTGGATCTAGCAGTAGGTTAATGAAAAAGCAAAACAGCTACGGAATACATTTTGCTGTTGACGGTGAGCGACTGTAAACATCCTCGACTGGAAGCTGTGGAGCAGCAGATGAGGCTTTCAGTCGGATGTTTGCAGCTGCCAACTGCCACAGGCATCAAATATTGTGAAATATTAAATGTGTTCCAAAAAGAAAGAGAAAAAAGTGGTGTCTTCTAAAATTTCTGTTTCTCTAGGTGTTCGATAAATTTATGTAAACCTAACATTTTCCATTTGGAAGAGCAAAATAAATAACCTTTTGTTTCAATTTGCAAGGTAGGCCCCAATAACTCTTCATTTGGCATTCAGCATAGCTCAGATCCTCAAACATTGCCTTCCACTTTATACCGTTGCTGTTTTCTCCCTTGGGAATGAGAATAAAAGCACAGAACTTAGTATCACTTGGTAGGATGGATTTTCCAGCAACTTTGAATTGGATTTTTTTTCCTCAGCAGTTTTCTGATGACCCCCAATAGATTTGGACACAGTTGTTTGCCTGGTTTCTCATTTTGTTTCCCAAGTAAGGATGGATGAAAACAGCTATTGTATTTCCATGTATTGAATTTGGGGCAGATTGGATTTGATAATTTGATTCTTGGAACCATTGTAAGGGGTACTATGTTGAGGGGGTAATTCTCTAACCCAGTTTCTGTCTTGCCAGTACTTTTCCTTTCTCCCCTTTACATTGAAGAACCACAAGGCCTCCTGGAGATAAATGTACCTATGGTTATCACCTTCCTTCTGTCCCATAGTGCCTCTGATAAAGACACTAGTGTGGAAGGCTGGTGTTGGCAGGAGCCAGAGCACTGATCTTATTTCTATGGCAGCTTTTAAATCAAGATCTCAGGTATATGTGGTCCTCCAGTTGATATGTGATTCCGGTTCCCGCTTGCTCCTATGAATGTTGCTAATGGTGAAACGTAATGAGAGTAGTGGTTCTTCAACGTTTGGAGCACCATAAGTTGTCCACTGTGGTTTAAAAGCTGAAAAAAAAATCGGGGGAAGTAAAAAGTCCCCCTTTCCCCCATAACTTGAATGCTTTCATGCCCCCATTTCCCCATCAGATCAGCTGCAAAATATAGCAGACCAGATGTACTTAATGTTTCCGTACTGTTAATTTTGCATAGCGTAGAGAGATGGCAAGTTCTTCCAATAGCCAAAACAATTCGAACTTGGTTAGAGGGAAAAATAAATAAAAGGATATTGTGTGGTTTCAGTATTGTAGACCATGAGAAGTCTGAGGCATGTGTTTCTCTTTCAGTGTTTAAATTTAAAGGGGGAGATGCATACGTTGAAAGTGTTAGCATACTAATTTTGGCCTGCCCAATGCCTTGTTCTCCACCTTTGGTTTTTTTAATATGCCCATGCTTCCTAGTAACATTCACCACAATGTTATTACAGTTTTGAATCTTTCCAGCTTTATTGATATAGCAGTGGATAAATCATCTAGTTTAAAATGAAAATTTACCTATGAGGGAAAAGTATAATAGTGGAAGTATTTTCCACTACACACCACTGGTAACACCCATATTGTTTTCTTACAGCCTTTGCAGTTCAGTGCACGACAATATGACCTTCCTCTTTATTGGAAAAGGTAAGAAGTAAGGATACCCAGAACGCATTTCCAGAAGTTGAGGCTGCATTTGTGACATTGCCAAAATCTCGAACATATCCCTGAAAATACTGTGGTGCTGTGTGAAGGGTTTTGGAAGCAGTGAGACTACATAACATCTGCTTTCAAGAAGGTCATAATCCCTGAAGAATATTCAAACAACATAGATATGTTTCAAACGATGCACAGCTAAGACTCAAAGTTATCAACTCCTGAAGACTGGGCTAGGGAGAGGAAAGGTGACTCTCAATGGCAACTACAGTGGAAAATACTTTCATACACTGACATCCTATAACCATAAGAGGGCACGTGGAAGCCTATGCAAGTGCTATAGTATGCGTCTTAAGGGTATTGATCTTTGCCACTGAGAAGGGTGTTTTAGGAATAATTTAACTTGCATTGCTTTTGGACCATTACACATTCCTCAGAGTAAACACAAATCTGTACAGACTCAGTATTTAGGTATTCAGTTGAACGTTATCCGTGGGATGATATATCTACCTTTGTGCCAGTTTGCCTATCTAATCAAGAAGTTTGGCAGAGGGTTTGTGTGTGTGTGTGTGTGTGTCAGAGAGAGAGAGAGTAATATTTGATGTTAATATTAGATCTGTGATGGATGCAAAATTATCTTTCAGAGACAGAATCCTGCTTTGTTTTCTAGTACATCACTTCCATGTGTGTCTGTTCAAGGAAATGTCACATGATTTCATATCATGTTGTGAACTAAAAATCCTTGTTTTGTGCTTTGCTGTTGCTTTCTTCCTACATCTAATTCTATTGGGAACTTAAAACCGTCATCAAGTGCATTCTCTTGAAGATCCAGAATGTGTAGCACTCCCCCTCCCCAGTGATGATACACTGCAGTTTCCATCAGCTCACTTAGCCAGTAAGGCCATGCTGCCTATTGCTGATGGGAGATGCAGTCCCGACATCTAGCATGGCACACATCTATTGTAGATAGATGTAGTGGGATAAAATACTGTAGGGGAATGTGTATCTATTATCAATTCATTTACATGACAGGCTCTTAATACAAGGTGAAGAGCTTTATCAAAAATCCTGGCTTATCTGCTCTGCTGTGAGACTTTAGTATATGATTGCCCTTTACTACGTTGGTTAAATTATCAGTGGAGATGGAGAGAGCTGGGATGGGCAGACTATTTGTGCTGTGCTGTTGCGTGTAACACTAGTAACAGCAGTTCTGATTTAGATTCTTCATTGTGCTTTGTTACAGGAAATATCCAAACACTGAAAGTAGGAAGCCTTGTGCCAGGTTCTCCTCTGTAATCTTAGGCTGAGAAGGTCTAAGACTGAAAGGAAAGATACAGCCCCACCACCCCTGGAAACATCATGACAAGTCTGTTAAGGAGGTACACATTCATACCCCTTCTCCTATACAGAGTGCCTGGTCTGTGCATTCTGAGAGAGTGCTGCTTACTGTTTTGTGGCTTAGCAAAGTTCATTCGGTTGCAGTGCAGAGAGGAAAGCGCTCTCTGTTCTGCCACCCATTACTCGAAATGGTGCTTAGTGTCCGGTGTTTCTGTAATAATTAATAAAAGACTTATTTCAATACTCAGGCGTTTTTCTGATTGCTAACATTCAGTTATTCCCAATTTTAATGCATTGCTTTCAAAGGATTTTATCATTTTTATTTTCTGGTCTTAAGTCTTTTATTGTAGACCTCTTTGAAATATTTAAAATGGTAGATGAAATATGTGTGAAAACACTTGTGGAATTTAGAGCCCTGATGTTGCCAGCCTAGCTGCTGCTGCTGATTCAAAGAGATTCCTTTCAATAGTGGCATCCTGACCTACTTCATCTTTGCTCTCCCTACTTCTGTAGTAGGCATAATGGCTTGGAATCTCTGCGTATAGTGGTGAACTGGGCCAAAATGGAGTGACTGAGGAACAAGAAGGCAAATTCAGAAAAATACAAAGCTTTGCAAATGCATAAGGAATGTCAGGAAAATACTGGATGCTCAATCCAGCCTAGTGGGATTGAGTAGCTACAAAATTTTGAGCATTGGTTGAAGAAAACTGACAAGATGAATGGGAAGTATGTCCTGCTTGCATTTTTTACTCCTTATGGGATCCTAAAGGAAGGTATGAGTAGCTGGCTGGAATCCTAGAGAGAAAAAGTCTTGGTGGGAGGCGAGAATAAACTTTAATATGCTTGTTTGTTTATTTAAACCTCACTTAAATAAACTTAAAAAATTAAAATGGATCTTTTTGTACATGCTGTTTGGTCTTGCTGTTGGATTATCTTGCTGCAAGAAGGAAGGAAAGTGTTCTGTGTGTATTAAATTGCAGATTGTGTAGCCTTGTTCAGAACAGTGAGTAGTTGAATACCCCTCTGAGAGTTCATTCTCTCTCTAACTGCTTTTGACTGCCTTCACACAACCAGGGCTTGTGGAGCCTGGATCTTGACTAGATTAGTTGAGGAGGCATATGTTCCATATTTATACATTATTAACATTCTAAAGTGGTCTGCGCACCTAATTGCCTTCATGTCAACTGTTTCTTTATGATCCCAAAAAGGCAAAGATTGATTTTTGTTTGCTTCTTATTTCTGCTTCAAGTCATAAGGGGGCAGAGTAAAGAGGAATTATTTTGTTTTGCACATGTAATGTGTAAATTGCTAGAAGAAAGCATGAAGTAAACTCTTATATGCCAGGCACCCATTTTTATTATCACTTTATTACAGGTATACCTCAGTTAATGAAATAGACATGTTCCTGGGCATTATTTCATTAACGGAAAATTTGATACCAGAAGGAGAAGTAACAGGGAAAAAATAGGGATACCATAAAAAGCAAGAACATTTTGACCATGTTTCAACAGACTTTTTATTCAAAACTGAAAGCACGTGCATGTGAAATGAAACAACTGGGTCAAGTAAGCCTTGCATGAGTAAACAAAACCATTTGGAATCTTCTAGAGATCACTTCAAGGCTTCCTCCAAAATGCATCCAGGGATGATTTTTTTTTTCATTCATCAGCCTTCACTTTTCTAATAATTTCCATTTTCGTGAACAGACTTACAGATCTATGTGTTTTTAACATGCTGGGAAGAGCTAATAAGGTAGGCTGATCTGCTCTGTCCTTTTCTCTCTTTTGTTACTCAGATATGTTCAGTAAGGGATTACAGGGTCATCTGCTGTTTACTTTGCCTGTTGTTGCTCACAGGGCAACATTTGGATCAGGTAGAGTTGAATCTTACTCCTTCAGTGCTCAGGCTTTATTGCATTGTTTACTACAGACTTGCCTCAGCAACCCAACACTGCAAGTTGATGTTTCTCCAGCTCTCCTTCACGATCCTACCAGTGCCAATGATTTTTTTTTTAAAAAAAACCTTCTAGCTAGACAGAGGGCAAGGAATAAAGGGAGGTTGGGCAGACAAAGACTTTGTACACAGAAGCTTCTTTGTCAGAGACTTTGTTAACTGAGTTATCCCTGTACTCTTCAAGCTTTAAGAGATGAGCTTCTGTCTGACAAGTGAAAGTGCATCTTGTGGTCTTATGTTTTAACCACATTATTATCTGCAACAAGCATTAATTGAATCTACTGTCTCATATTTCTCTCTCTCTCTGTCTCCCTCCCTCCCTCCCCCCCTCTCTCTCTCTCTCTCTCCCCCCTTTTAATTCCTTTTTCCAGGACAGCTTGTAGTGTGGCTTGTGCTGATTTTAACTGATTTCATTCAAAAGCCAGCTAAGTTCTCACATAGCTGCTCATCAATTAGTTACAAAATTATGTATAATGACTCTCATATTTTCTGTCAATTTTTTTTTAAATAATGGAATCAGAATAGGAAGGGGACCAGTATGCTATATGAAGCAGTTTTCGGTTGGTCTATTTCAAAACTACCATTAAGTTAGAAAAAGTACAGCATAGGGTGGAGAACTAAAGTAGCAGAGTGTTTGGAACCCCTATTTGTGTGGAAAGAATAAAGAAGCTTGAGGATGTTCAGGTAGAAACAAGAAAAGGAAGGTAGAACTTGTGAAGACAATTATGAAATCATAGACTGAAAGATACTTTAGGAAATGATAACCAATGTGGGGATATTGGATATTTTTCTTCCTTTCTTAATTAGTCTTATCCCAGTGGTAGCATTGGTTGACATTGGATGGGAACAACATTCTGCTCACAAAAGGAGCTATTGGACGTAACACTCAATTAACATGGCATTTATGACTACCGCTGACAGTGATGTCCCATTATCTTTGATGGCTTGCAAAATTATAAACAAGTCCCTTAAAAAAATCTATATATGTTGTGCTGTATTCAGACTTGCTTGTCCTTAGAATGGACTTTCTGAAATCAGTGGAACTTGGGTGAATCATGACTGACTTAAACTCCACTGGTTTTGATGAGTCTGCTTTTAAGTATTATGGATCCAGCCTGTTGGGTTGTCTTCAGTGTTTATATAACATGCATTAAAAAGTTACATCTTCACCATCCCAGTAATCTTCAACCAATACTCAACAGTTTTATAGCTATTCAGTCCCACTGGGATGGGTTGCCCCTTCAGTGTTTTAACATTTCTTAAAAATCTGTAAAGCTATGTATTCCTCTGAATATGTTAGAATTTTTAAGAAAATCTGAATAAATGTTTGGAGGACTGACTTGTCAGTGGCTGTTAACCTGGATAACTAAATGAAACATACCTATGAATTTTGTAACCTTGATACATTTATAACCTTGATAAAGAAATGGAGTGTTTATATAGAGAAGCTGTGCACTTCTGATTGCCAAATCTTGAGGACGTGGGCACCCTGGTAGGTCCTAATGTAAATTCTAATACTGGAATAGGTTTACTTTGATCTGATCTAGCATCTCAGTTCAGAAAAGATGGTCTGTGCTACAGCTGTTACAGTATGCACTTGTTTGAAAAACCCATGGAGGAGATCTTGAAACCTTGAAGGATAAAGGACCTGTCCTTTCATGGACAGTTTGTTGTGCTGTTTAATCACTGTGATAGGGGATTTTCCAATATTTGCTTCTCTGTGGCTTAAACCTATTCTTCTCTCTTCAGTTACTAGAGAACTAAATGAACAGCTGTGATCTTCCTTTCTGACATAGTTTAAATATTTACAGAATGTCTATATCTCCCCTCCATCCATTTTTTCTAAACATATTTGGTTCCTTGAGGCATTTCATTCTTTAGTTCACTACAGTCCTTTATGTCATTCCACATTGTCACTGGTGGCTCTTCTTTACTTATCGATAATGTTGATATCTGTGCTTGTTGAAATCATATATACCAGATGTAAAGATGTATCCCTCCACTTATTTGACTGCATCTTTTCATCTTTGACTATCAGTGCTAAGGAATGCTGAGAGTAGCAGTCAGACAAATATGAATCAGCAGACTTAAGGGAACCTCTTAGTGCAAATCAAACAATTCTTTAAACTAAATTCAGAGCAGGAGAAGGCAGAGACTACAAAGCAGATCAGTTAGAACTGAATATGACAAGTGACTACAAAACATTGAATTCCGGAGAAAAATACAGAAAAATGTAGAGAAAGGAGGAAGGGCATAAAGTTGTTTGAAACTTTGGCCAAGGATACCCCATACTGCTGCTACTTTTCCCAATTTTTGCAGTTCAGGGGGAGTCTTGAATCCCAGTAAACAAAACTGGGAAAACCCAAGTGCAAGAGAGAAGTAATTGCAAGTTGGGGGGGGGGCAAGGTTTGCTGTAGTAAAGAAAAACTTTAGCTGAGAAACCTAAGACGGCTGGCACCTCCCTATGGAATGGAATATCCTGGAGAAAGGTCTAGATCACAGTTCACACTGAAGCACTGAGCTCAAGTTGTTCACATTTGTAGCTTTCCATTTCAGAATTTTGCTCACTTGAGTTAAGATTCTTGAATTTTTGCAATGACTCCAGTCTTTAAATTTGATTAAACCCACTACATCATCTCATCATGTTGGGTACAATCAATCCTTGACAGCTGCAGAAGATTTTCTAGATATCTTTCTTTTTATATGCTTGCTAGTCCCCTTGTTTCTGTCTTTTCCATAGGAATGTTGAATATCTTGAATAACTTAATTTTCATTATTTTTTTTTAGGCCACATATCCTATAAAAGATGCTGTTTTTGACTATACAAACAAAAGAAGTGTTCTGTAGTTTGAGTATTAAGCATTCACCTTGCTTACTTAAATATATTACCACATTAAAAAAAAGGTGGGGGGAGATTGCTTAGTCTGGGTAGGCATTTGTTTGCTCTTCAGTATTAATGGACCACACCAATATTCCAGGCATCTTTGTAGGTAATAACTAGTACAGTGGGCCCTCCATATCTGTGGTTTCTGTATCTATGGATTCAACCAACCAGGACTTGAAAATATTAAAAAAAATCAAAAAACAAACTTCAATTTTTGCCATTTTATGTAAGGGAAGCTATGTTACTTACATCATTGTACATAATGGAACTTGAGCATCAGTGAATTTTGTTTATCTGCGGGGGTTCTGGAACCAAACCCTGATGGATATCAAGGGCCCACTGTACTGTGATTTGTTTTCTAAATTCTTTGGATGTCCCCTATCTGAATGCACACAATTTGGGTACAGCTATTTTTAACAATATCTTGCAGAGTATCCAATTTGAACTACAGCAGCCAAGCTGTGAAGTGCCAAGCATCTGTGACTTCAGTTGAATTCCTGCACAATTTACTACATGATCAAGCTGAATTAAAATGTGTTTTTCAGAAAGTCTCGTGACTAAATTCCTTGTTACCACACTTTAGAAAACTGTATTGCCTTGGGGGCTTTTTGTACTAAATATAAGCTTTTTAGGAGCACTGAAGGGTATTTTTTTTCCTATAACAGATGGCTTACTGCACTTGTTGGATATGTTGAATTGCAGGGTAAGGTTATTGTACACAGCCGTGTTAATCCCCCTCCCCAATTCGAAAGCTGTAAAGCAAGCAAGCTTGCTAGCTGAATCCACAAATAGATTGTTGGCTGTCTGTCTATTTGTAAAGTATCTTTGATTCTAGTGTTCTTAAAATTCAGCAGCTGTTAATGAGATGTTATAGTTCAGTTTCTAATACAATAATAAGTCTTAAATGAGCAGCATTACTTTTTTCCATGAGAGATAGGAAGGTACTTATATGCAACACTTCCTAGCTGTTTGCATAGTTAAGTGTCTCAACCCTGCAGTGTCACTATGATATGCGCTATATTCTGGAAACCACTTTGCAGAAGTAATTAAAAACTAGTCGTTAGAACTTGGTGATAACACAACTAAATTGCTCAGTAGATTTGGAAACTGCGTTTTTGTTCATCAGACCTTTTTCTCTTTGTACTGAGAAGAACTCATTTTGCCTATCCATCAGTTAAGTCCTGTTGTGCAGTTTTTATGGGAGATCTACAAAACCAGTTCAAACCAGTTCTTTTCCTCCACAGTTACTCTAGTATATACCTAGGCTTATGCTGACAAGAGACAGAGTTGTGTATTTACCAGAAACCATAGTGCATATTAGGAATAGAAATAATATATCCCAGCATCTTATTCTTAAAATGATTCTGCCCTGGTTTTCAATAAAGCTGACCTAAGGCCCTTTTGAGCTACATAGTTACAATGCTATGGTTCTTTAATAGCAATGGTAACATTCTGTGGTGACCTGGGATTTGCAGTTTAGGGGGTAATATTTAAAATTCTCGGTCAGGGAACTTTAGTGCTTCCCCAAACTACAAATCCCAGGCCATTGCAGCTAAAATTCATTCATAGTGCTGTAGTTGTATAGTATCATTTGGACATGAGGCTACAAAAAACATATATGTAAAAATGTACATATTATATGTATGAGTGTGTGTGTGTATGTATATGTATATATATATATGTAGGTATATGTATATGGAAGAGATTTAGGATGGGTTCCAGTGACCTCCCTAGCTCTCTGATCCCCTCCATCTCTACCTACATTTGGCTCCTTGCCAATGAATGAGTATACAGTTTTTTCCCCACAAAGAAAAATAGTAAAGTTCTGGCAGCTCCTCTTTCTCTAACTATAGCATAACATTCCTGCAACGTTGCATAGCTGATAGGAGTAAAGGGGAGTGTATATGCATGTGTACATTCATCTGCATGCTATGAATGGATTGTTATTACAGAGCGAATGCATAGTGATTAAAATAAGTGCCTTACTATAGACGGTGTGATTGTTTTTCCTGCTGTGGCTTACTTGTTTTGAAGTATCAGTTCTCTGAAGCTGTCACGAGTGAGATTGCTGTCTTTGTAAACATTATATGGCTGGCTGGCTCCTTCTGATTGTTTGCTCAGAGAACTGGCTGGGCAACTCCCTTCCAGAAGAGGAAATGGGGTTGGTTGATGAATTCAAACTTATCCTAGTTTGTGCATGTTCAGAAAAGCTGTATCCTTAGATGGTGATGGGGGTGCAGGGAAGTCTTGGACTTGTACCATAACATATTCATTATGTTTTCAGCAAGTGGAGGAAGAGCACATGCTGATTGCTTGTCTCTCTCCCACCTTTGATTGGAAGTAGCTAACTTTGGAGGGAGTTCAGTTTGATAAAACTTCCAGTTTACCGTTTAACCAAATAAAGATTGATATCCAGTTTGAATTTGCTATTTTGAAAAAAGGGGAAAAAATAGGATCCAGCAGCAGGATGTTCTGTTCCTCTGTATGTGTTTTGGTTTTAAGGTTTTGTTAAATAAAAGTGACACAATTGATGAATCTAAAAGGAGATAGTTCATCCCTGTCCTTCCTAGCTGCATTAATATGTACTAAGGAGATCCACAGTGATCTGCCTGAAGTGCTTAAAATTAAATATTTCAATTTACATCACCATTTAAATTTTTGAGATTTCTGGCCTTGCAGAGCTTGGCTGACTTGGAGATGAGGTTATTTTTTCTCCTTGAAATAATGCTTCATTTGTTAACACAAGGGTCAGAAAGAGACCACAAAGATCAGCAAGCTGAATCCTTTGCCCATAAATCAAGATCCTCCTTACATTCATTAGTATTTACAGTTCAACCTCAGGGGTACCACATAGAGAGAGTCAGTAATCAAGGCATGATTTGAGCGACAGTTGTGGAGGGAGAGGAATGTGTGGGCTGGCTTGTAGGCCAGAGTAGTCCAATGCTGCAGAGAAATGGAAAACTTCATTAACGTTTCTTGTCAATCTGAGCTTGAAGATTTCTGTCTTACACCTGAACATGAAAAAACTAACCACAGCCTTGCCAGAGTGGAGGGAGAGTTCCATCTCACTGATTATCTTTCTGTATGTTTTTAATCTGTTGCTTCAGACTGGGAAACAGTGCACAACTGTTGTGCAGTGCACAACACAAACCTTCTTAAAAGATTTAAAAGTTGCAGTTGCCAGAAGTTTGTAGCATGTTTCTTGAGACTCTTTCCTACTGAAAGTGAGGAAAGGGCATGGAAGTAACATTATTTTAGAGAATGACGCAATGTCCTAGCTGATGTTGAATCTACCCAAATACCTACCAGTATAAGTGTACAGGTCATGGAGGACTGCACATGCTATGTCAAATAAAATCCTCATATAGTGTCTCTTGGACTGAGCGGGATCAAAGCATGAACTTTCTTCTAAGTGTTCTGCACTCCCCCAGGGTTGAGTGTATCAAATTGGAACTGTCAATTAAAATTCAGAGGTGCATCACCTCTGAAAAAAAAACCTAAGTGCCCATTGCAGGTTGTATACAGAGAGCTAGTGGAACTGGAAAAACACTAGTTAACTGTTTTCTTCTGGCACTATATACATTTATCATAGAGTAGTTCAAGAGTCACCCCGCCCCCCCTTCAAAAGCTGATAAATGAACAGCTGACAACAGTTCAGCAACTTCATCTAGCTCATGGCAGGGCTATTTGAGACAAGGGGTTCTAATTTAGAAGTCATCACATGGTTAATTGTCTTATGATAGCAGACAGCTCATGCAAAGCAGCTGCCAGGGATTAGGAAGTACTGTGTTCTTATCAGGTTATTTCCTATTAAAAATTGGGGTGGAGGGTGGAAAGCTGATTTGTTTCTGACTGGTCCTTTCGTTTTCAGTTGTACTGGTTTTAAATGCATTTTGTGAAAGTTTGTTTTCCAACAGTGATAGTTGCTACAAATACTACTTTATCTGTAGCAAGAATTCTACACAGTGTTGAAATTTAATTACTCAAAATTTGGATATTTTATCTTCTGTGTTGACTGCTTGGACAAACAAATCAAGTTAAGAATCAGGCCAAGAAGCCAGCATACCACATCGAACACACTGGCTCTTGACTGATTTCGGAAGCTAAGTAGGATTGGGTCTGGTTAGTACTTTAAATTGAACGACCAACCTGAGAATACGAGAAATCTCCAGCTAGGGCTAGGAAGTTTCCTTCTTGAAATCTTGGGAGAATCATTGCTACCAGTCAGAGTTGTCAATACTCGACCAAACGGACTATGGTTGTGCCTCATTATGCATCTTCCTCGGTTCTAATATGTATGGAACAGAGGAAATTGTGTTAAAGTTGTACTTACAAAGTTGTAACTTTGTAAGCTATTGGGTTACAAAACCTAGAAATTTATCTGTTTACCCAATAAAAAGTAAATTATATTTAGTGTTCTTCCAGTGTGTTTTTAAAAAACCAAAAAATGTGACAGATCTACTCTTGATGTATATTGCCTATTTATGGAAGAATATGAGAGCGAACACCACAAGAGGGCAGCATTCAAATTCTTGTATCCTGTTCTTCAAGGAGTTCAAGTTTTGCTAATTTGTTTTATCTGCCCAACAGCCCTTTTAAATAGTTGAGACTCAAAACTGTGGTTATTTGGCCAAGGATTACTTAAGGTTGGCAGGATTGTGAACTTTGTATTCCCATAGATACTGCTTCCTGCTGGCTTTCTTGGATTAGTTAAATATTTCTGTGTAGCAAATTTGTCATTGTCCATTTGAGTACAGTAGAAATTTACCTGAAGGTAGAAAAGTTTACCGAAGAAATTCATAGTGGGATAGGCAGAGCGGAAAGGGAGGGAGAGGTAGAAGTAGAAGACTGGAAGATTTTCCATACTTACCTTGTAAACCAAAGAATATGGCATACCGTAAACAGATTCTGGATTCAGTCAAACTGCACTTTTGCAGTTATATAATAAACAAAGATGAACTGTTTAGTTTTAGATTACAGAGAAATGTGCTTCTACCTGTAGATACCTATCTCTGAGGTATCCTCAGCAAACTTTAAACATTCTCCCGTGGGATATTCTGTCAACAGAATTTTTCTTTCTCCATGGGTGTGACTAAGGAAAGTGGACTATTTTACAGCTGTATTTGGTTTGGCCAGGTTTCCGTGCCTGTCCCTGTGGCACGATTTGGACGTTTTTCACCCTGTACTAGCTAAATATTCCCTTGTGTTATCTATATTCTTTGTGTATAGTAGCAAAATCGCTAGTTAAATGATAACCTACTTCCATTGTCTTCCCTTAGTTTTGACTGAGAAGACAAAGAGGTGAAGTTTCTCTGGAATAATGTAGTGTTCTTCTAAGGCATAAAAGCTGTGGTATTTTAAAAGAGATCCAGAATTAGGTCACACAGTCCCTAACAGACATTAAGTTTCATGTCAGCACCCACTGAACTAAAGCTATTGAGCTTAGCAGAAAAATGAGCTTTAAAAGTTTCTGTTCGTATACAAAAGAACAGTGCTGCTAACCATTTTGTCCAACTTTTCATTTTAGAAGTACAGTGTAAGTTCTTGAAGCATCCCTGTCTGAATAACACTGAAAAACAGAATGGCTTTTTTGGGCTGCTAAGAAGTATAACTAACAGATGTGGTGTAATTTTTATGCCTCTTAAACTAGGGCTCAAAGAGAAAGTTCTTTGTGCTTAGACCATATGTCTCCTGAGACAACCGTATTTGAATCTGTTTCTCAGTTTGATTGACTCAGTAGGTTCTATGAACAATCCCCATTTTGCTGTTTCAGCTTCTAATGGACCTTCAGGTATTCTCTAAAGACAGACAACTGTTTGATATCAACAGTTGGAGAGATGTGCGTTTTCATCCTTGTACTGGCTGTGTTCATGCATAATTCCCTGGAGTATTGTGATAGCATACAATTTGTGCTTAAGTCTCATTTATTACACAATATTTCAGAACCTCAGATATACAAAATTAATAAATCTAAGGCCTAACATGACAAGATGGACTTTGAAAATCATGACCTTTGCAAATGGTAATACCTTATGCTGGTTGCTGATAATTTTAGGCATTCTGAACTTTCAGGAAACGCAAGTGCAAATTTACTTCCATTTACTTCCATTTGATGTCACGTCCTATTTTTTGTTACTGAATACCTTACTTAACCTGTAAATTAGACAATGAGGGAGGAGGCAGTGGCATGTAGGAGTTCTAATGTATGTGCTGGGCTGATTTTTTTTTCTGTTGCCCCTTGAATATTTTTATGTTATAAGACATTGTAGAGTTTATCCTGGAGCTGTTTAAAATTGTAAATGTACAAAATATGAATAGTCACCTATCTAAAAATATGGGCAAGTTTTGTTTTGCCTATAATAGTAGGTGTTTATGAGAAAGCGAAGGACAATTTTTGTCATTTTTTTCTTGCTTGCACAGGTTGCACTATTGAAAATTTGAGATTGTATAAACCTGTCCACAGAACTGCAAGATACCAAAATATTGTAGGTGTCAAATTAAAAAAAAAACTATTCTAAAAAAACCTTCATTCTTTATTCATGAAGGCAAAAAATGGTTTTGAAAGGATGTTTGAAGCCAGGTGCAAGCATAACGTTTGTCATTTTAGGCATAAAATGTTTGCATTTGAAGAGTCATGTGTATAATTATGGCACTTCTTGCCCTGAAAGTTGAATGTGATGAGAGTTAGGGTGATTTTTGTTACTGCATTAGAGAAACCAAACCAGACATGTTGCTTCTCCTTCTGTTTCTGTAGCAGTTTCTCTCAGCTACTCAGGCAGACTAATCCCTCCCTACCTGCCTGTCTGCCTGCCTACCTGCCTTTTGACATGCTGTCAAAAAGAAGGAAAGCTAGATACCTCTGTGAACTTGGGCATTCTGGCCAACACATACACTACTGGTAGACAGATTGCTTCCTCTTGAACTGAATTCTGTGTGAACTGAACAAACATAGCAGCTAAGCTGTTGTGGGATTTCCGCATAAGAAGCAGGGAATTTTAAGACGTCATACATAAGAGATACACACTGAAAGTGAGCAGAAATGTGAGAACTGTTAATCTTGAGGTGAGTGTAGCTTTTAGATCTAGTCTTTGTTCTAGGGATTTTGTGAGAATCCTAAAGCTTCTTTGGGCCTGCACATGGAAAGAGCTGACCAATGCTATATAGTGTTTGAGCTGTATTAAAATGTTAACGTATCCTTTTGGGGGCACACATTTAAAGATTTGCAATTCTGTATTTTTTTTTTTTTTTTGGTTTTGGTTTTTAGTGATCTGACTTTTTTTAATGATAGCACTAGGTTGCAAGTAGGACCACAGTGATTGGATTGTCAATCTAAATTTACAAAGTAACAAAATTTTGGGACTACTGTAGGCGGTAGAACTAAAATATTTAGAAGACGTGTGGCTAATTATTGTTCAGTTCTCAGTGCCTCTTCTTTTGAGAAAACACAAGTTATGCTAAAGTTATTCCAGAAGTGACAGTTAATGAGAATAAGATCTTACCCAAATCCAGCCAGCATATTGCATTTCACTTTTTCTAGAGCATTTAATGTTGGCTATTAAATTACTGGTGCTGTGCCCAATATGAGTTGATAGAATAAGAACATTAAATTTTAGATGGCCCATCTAACTTTTAATTTGTTGTTGTTAAGTACTGCCAAGTTGACTTCAACCTATGGTGAGCCGATTAATAAGATCTCCCAAGTCACCCTGTCCTCAACTGCCCTGTTCAGTTCTTGCAGAATCAGCGTTGCTTCATCCTTGACTGAATCTATCCATGTGTAATGTGGTCCTTCTCTTTTCCTTCCACTTTCCACTTTGCCAAGCATTATTCTCTTTTCTGATGAGTCATCTCTTCTCATGATATGGCCACAGTACAACAACTTTAGTTTAGTCATCTTGGCTTCTAGAGAGAGTTTGCTCTAGGACCCATTGATTTGTCTTTTTAGCAGTCCAGGGTATCCATAGAACTCTTCTTCAGCACCACATTCAAAGGAGTTGATTTTCTTCCTATCTATCTTTCACAACCTTACATAGAAATTGGAAATATGATGGCATGGACAATCTAAACACCAGAGATTGATAGGTATGGGTGCATTTTCTGTGGTGTTAGCATAAAGTTATGCCTACTTGTTTTGTAGGTGCTTTAATGCTATGCCAGATGGTGCTGTTAGGCTATCATCATCTATTTTTTTTTAAATCCCATGGTTACTTTTACAGATAAATGCAACCCATATCCAGGAAAATTTCAGTATGGTGCTATTTCAGAGTGGTAGCCCATGAAGTAAAATGCATCATTTCTGCAGTTAGTTTTCAGTAATAGTATATCTGTCTCTGAATCACTTGCCATGCAATAGCCTTGTTGGAATATGGTTCCCATTAAGTACAATAACAGAGATTCTTGGGAGAGCCCAAAGAACACTCTTTAAAGGTATCTCTCGTATTTAGAAGGATCTGAGAACTTGTGATCTAATAAAAACACATATCTTATAAGTATAACTGTTCTATTCCTACACAGTTGGGCAAATACAACATGCCACTTCCTTCTTTGCAATTAATTTATTTGGGCCTTTATATAACAAAGGTGAAAGTACTTCAGACTGTAACTTGGTCACTTAACACTGTGCTGTTTTTCTTTATGGCTTCTACTTTTGTACCCTGTCTGACTGTGTATCATGGTAAAGTCGAATTGTTGTTTTATGCCATCAAGTCAGTTTTGATTTATGGTGAGAGACCTCTGGGAGATCCTGTTACTAACAGCCCTACCCAGGTCTCACAGAGTTAATGTTGCTATATGGAGAATTTTTATGTAGCACAAAAACCTCTTTGAAAGATTAATGTTTTATGAACACTATTTTCCCCTGTGTAATGCACTCTCCTGAATCTTTGGGCACAACCCATTACCTCCTGCCATGCTGTGTGTACCTGATAGCAGTTTTAGGGCAAATCATTTGGAGGGTTAAAAGTTCTGCACCTGTGGTTTAAAAACCAAGGAACTATGGGCTTGGAATTACTGGTAGGCAAATAACGTTTTTAGCCACCTTTTGTATAATAGGGTAGCATACATCTGATACAGTTGCTGCACTAAGAACATCTATGTCACAAGGATTCTGACCATCTGATACAGATTTGCTGGGTCTAGTGTTCCCTGATTGTCAATGAAAACCCAAGTCAAAATATTCCAAAGGAAATACAAGCAATGTTGTCACATTTCTGTTTCCTTCTTGCCAATAAATGTATCTTACAGCTTTCTCCCTTGCTGTAGTATTTTCTGTGAACTGAACCCAAACTCTTCCATTGTATCACTTGAATTTACTTGCGACTCTATATTCCCTTTGTGCTTCATCTGTAGCACTTTGCCTTCCTGATACACTGGTGGTGAATCCCAGTGGAAGAAAGAGAGACCTTGTTGATGCCTGTGTTGGGGGTGGGCAACACACAAAAATCTGAGGGTGGCACATGCCCCTATGCTGGAACTTGGAGGAGCACCCCACTCACACCACAGTTTTTTTACACTGGTTGGTTCATTGCTCAGGGTAAAAAATGTAACACTATAATCCAGAACAACTGCATTAGTGGGGATTTTTTTTCCTTTGCTGACATTATATTGCATTTTCACCATTAGTGTGGGAACTCAAAATCATCTTGATGTCCAGTAGAGCAAAAAGGAGGGAGAAATAGAATTCAAACATGTAACTATATTCAGTTTCCTTAACCTAGCCTTTTCTAATGCTAAACTATGACAGAAAAACTGAATTCAAGGAACTGATGTTTTATATATAGAGAGAGAAGGTGCATGAAATATTGTTGTTTACAGTGGTAAGTTTTATTTCTTTGCAGGCAGGCACACACCATTAGATTGCTTGGGAGTACTATGGACTGAAATGGGCTGAACTTGACAACATTGGTCTCATAATGTAAGTGTACTGCATTTTTTGCCTACCTCCTTCAGATGAAGGAATTTTTTTTTCTGTGGTGTATGCAATCTCCTCAAAACTGTGCCTCCACCATTTTTGCATACAGACAAAACTTGGGATTTCCAAGAAGCAAAAGTACCTAATCTTTCCCTAATACTGTG
Organism: Cyclura pinguis; assembly: GCA_030412105.1. Taxonomy (NCBI): domain Eukaryota; kingdom Metazoa; phylum Chordata; class Lepidosauria; order Squamata; family Iguanidae; genus Cyclura; species Cyclura pinguis. The sequence goes on from CM059599.1 coordinate 131,969,236, forward strand.
AATTTATCTTCCTTATTTTCTCCTTATAGCTGCTTATGAACTTTGGTACTTGGCTTGCATTTGATCCTGAAGAATTCCAAGTGACAGGTAATGTAAACATCCTACACTCTCAGCTGTGTGGATAAGAAGAAAGCTGGGAGAAGGCTGTTTACTCTCTCTGCCTTGGAAAGCAGCTGAAGAAGAAAAAACATTTCGGATCTTGGAAGTTTTTTCTAAGCTTCTGTTCCAACCTGCTTTAAAAATATTTTTATTACATGTTGTATGTTTCTCTTCTGTCACCAGTTTTTACACATACTGATGGGTAGAAACTTTAAAATCAAATATTTAATGTGTAGGACTTTTTTTTTCTAAATAATATTTTTCTGCATTGTGGAGTGCAGTTGGGCAGTAAGGGAAATCACTTAACTGAAAGCATCTCTATATCAGTCCTAAAATAAGTATAAGTGTTTTTAAGTGTATGTAAACAAATGGCAGAGAAACTGCTTGCTGTTTTGTTCCTGGGAATTGCCCTTCTGAAAATGGAACAAAACTAGTATCTGATTATGGGAAATGTTAAATAAGGATGAAATTATTCAACAGTCTTTACAGTGATTTTGTTTGGGTACCATTGCCTGGGCCATTAACATAAACATAAATCAAATTGATAATTCAAATTAGAGTACACCTACAGACTCGATGGGAATTTGGTAAGTCGAGGCTTTGGTTAAGTTCCATTAATTCACTAAACCAGCTCTAGATTGGACTAACAGATTTAAGTTAATTATGGGGTCTAATGTAATATAGTTTGAAAGAAAACTGTTTAATAATGGTGGAAGCAAGTTTTGTATAGTTTTCTACCAAAAATGTGTTTGTAAATGTAATTCTTTTTAAAAAGCACCTGTTAATCTTTATTGAAAGAAATTACCTGTAAAACAATTATACTGTATTCTTGTTGATGAGACCTCTGTGTGCTATGCATTAGTTACTTTTTGCTTGCCTTTTATGCTGGAAATCCGAAGACAGCAATTTAAGATAAGAAATAAGTATTTGTTAAGATTGAATCCATTTAATTTTAAGACACTTTGCTGCTTTTGTCTTTGTTTCGCTTGACATGGTAACTTTGATATGCTGTGAAATTTTACTTTAAAATAAAAAGTTAATTGTTTAATATTCTGTGAACACATAATAAATACTCTTTTCTAAAAAAAAAATTGTACAATTACACCATCATTACAAATGACACATACACACACCACTGTTTTTTCTGCTTGGTGGTTGGGGAAGAAAAACCACCCTGATATTGTGGCATTTGTAACATTAAAAATGGATTGGCAGTCTTTTGCCATCACAATCTTAAGGACCAGGATATTTGAACATAGTTTACAGGAGTTGTTCTCCGATTTTGTAGACTGCTTTGTGTAGGAATCTTCTTATTAGACAGTTCTTAGCATTCTGAGTGGGTAAAAACGTCTATTAAAAATACTTCACTCATTCAAAAAGGAAAAAAAAAATCTCATTTTTTCCTACATTTCCTGATGCTTTTCTACTTGAAAAGATGGAAAATTTGTCCTAGGGTGGGGAGAAGGTTTACCTCCTGACCCTTTTTCCCCAGGACTGCACATCTCTATTTCAAAGCCATTGAACTTGGTTGTTGGGTACTTCAATGCAGATCTACAGAGGAGTGTGTGAAAGCATGTAGTAAAGGAAGAAAGGCACTTTCATTCAGTGACAGTGTTGCCTTTTCTTAATGCTTTTCGAGGTATAACACACCTACATATTGTGTATTGTGTACAAATTTTGGAAAAAATTGAACTTTTTCTTTTTTTCCTCCCTGCAAGCATATAGTTCCTATCTGAACTTCTGAAATGGTCCAAACCCAGGAGGTGACATGTAATATTTTTAGGTTGTAGATTCAACAGGTTAGGGACCAGAGCACTGTCAAAAACTGGAAGACGCCAAAATGCGGAATACAGTCTTTTTTCACACACACACACACACACACACACACACACAAATTGAGAGAAAAAGCAGGTCATGGTTTCATAAGCATGTGGAAGGCCATGGAAACATGACAGAATAGATTGAAAGAGCAGACCATGCAATAAATGTATGGGTTCTGGTTATAATTGAAAAGGGTCAAAAGAGCAGATTGTTGAAAAGCAGAAGACAACTGTGGTTTTGTGTTTTGATTGTTCATACTCAGGGTTGCTTGGCAGTTACAGATAAACACAAGCATTAGACTTAGTGTTAGTGTGCAACTCAAATACAGAGATTACGTTCTGTGTCTTCATGGCAGTAGATGGTGGAAACTATATCACTGATGACTTACCAGTGAATATGAATGAAGTTAAATCCATTTTTAAAGAACATTCTTTTAAAATGCTGGGGTTTGTTACACCACAGGAGAACTATGTTTGGAACCTTGATGAATGTTTGTAGTACAGATTTTGTCAGAATTGCAAACTTTTATTACGCATGGCAACATCTGTCATATATTCTAGGCTTCTAGATGTAGCTACAGTGTAAACTAGCTCTGACATTTCAAGACAAAAGAAGCAACATGTTAGTTATGACCTTTCTGCTAATAGCTGTGGGCGTGATAACTCAGAGCTGGTCCTGCTAAATCACACTTAGCTTTTATACATATATTAATTACTGCTGTATTTATAGAATAACTAGCTCAGATGGTTTTGAGGCCTTTTAAATATGCTTAAGATACCCTTCAGTATAAAGACAAGGATCAAACTGCGCTTTATAATCAAGATTGTGTAAGTATAGCAAAGTTATGAATGAAAGGCCAACATTTTACTCTGGAGAAGGGAAAAATATTTTGGCTCAAAGAATACACTTATGGTTGGAATGATGTCCCAAAAGCAAGAAAATTCAGACCATAAACCATCCCCCCACTGGCTCAAAATAAGAATCCACTAGGATCTTGTGTTTAGCATATGCTGGGGCTGTGGGAGAGGGGCTGAGCAAATCCACAGGATTCTCACCAATGGTTCATTGTCATCTTGGAAAACAATGACAAATGGGATGCCGCAGGGTTCTTGTTCTGGGTCTGCTGACACCTGTCTTGAGAGCAGTATGTGTGAAACATCAGTTAACAATGTACAGCTGCCTCTCTGCATTCACTAGGGTTAGGAGCACAGGAGCTCTGCAAAAGTGGGGAAAACCACAAATACCAAAATGTGTGTGTGTGTTTGAGGAAAAGGAAGGAGCTGAGGCATGGTGGGGAGAGCAGGCACCCAGGGTCCAAACCAGGTCAGGAAAAGGAGAGGGACGGGGTGGATCAGTATGGTGGCCCTATACTTTCTCTTATCTACCTCCTTCCTTGGGTGGATGGGCATCAGAAGAAGGTTTGTGGTGCTGAGAAATTGGACTGCAATCTGTTCTTAGCTTACCTGGCAGTAGCTGGTGGAGGAGAACCAGAGGTGCATTTTTAAAAGGCTACATGGCCTGATCAGAGCCACTGAGTGGGGAGTTTTCCTGGAAAAGAAATGCTGGAGGGGGGCAGGGATTGGAGAAACTTGCAAGTAAGTCCATGAAAGTTAAACCGGCAAATGTAAAGAGCTGACTGTAATGTGGCAAAAAACAAATGATACAGAATCTTACTATAATTCTAGGCTGCATCAACAGAAATAATGTCCAGATCAAGGGAAGTAATAGTACCAGTATTCTGCTTTGATTAGACCTCACCTGGGATACTGTCTCATTCTGGGCCCCACAGTTTAGATACTGGAATGCTGGAATGTAGTCAAAGGAGGATGATTGAAATGGTAAATTGGTTACTGTGAGGAACAGCTGAATGCTATCGATAGGTTTAGCCTGGAGAAAAAAAATTGAAATGATAGCCCACTGCATATTCCACTTGCATGGAATATGAAACAAGCTTGTTTTCTGTTGCTGTACAAGATAAGACCCAGATTTTCTGGATGTAAACTATAAAAAGAAATTCCAGTTAAACCAGGAGGGGCATAATATAGCCCTCCAGTTGTTGCTAGACTAAAGCTCCTAGCATTCGCACCCTTTAGCTATGCTGGCAAGAGATGATGGTATTTACAGTTCAATATGCGAATTTCCACACGTTGCCCATTCCTAGACTAAACATTAGGACGGTTTCTTGGCAATGTGAACTATTTGAAGTTGAGTGGGCTGCCTCAGAAAATAATGGACTCTTCTTCATTGGAAATGTTTAAGCCAAAGTTGGATGGTTATCTGTAAGGGATGCTTTTGTTGTTGATTCATGCATTGGCAAGGCGTTGGGTAAGATTGCCTGGGGTCTTATCCAACACCACAATTTTGTGATTGTATGTGTTGTCTCCCACCAAAGGATTACTATTCCCCATTGGTGGGATTGCATACTCCTGTGCAACAAGTGGTTATGGTGATGGCAGCAGTGCTGCTGGTAGGGTCTCTCATGTCAGATAAGCTTTTGTTGAGGAACCAGACTAAATGTGTCAAACAGCTACTGGGTAGCAGCAGCAGTATGTGTAGGGGGGTGGCATTGGGAGAGGAAATCTTAGAGGCAACGGCAGTGGCACCATAGCTAACGCTTATTAGTACTGTGCAGAAGGAGATAGTAAATCCCTTTTGAATGTCTTTTACTGTAAAAACCCTATGATGAAACAATTCAAAATGAAACACCAGATGAACCAGAAGATGAAATGCTTAGTAAGCTAGTAGGGTACAGCAGAGGACAGCTACGAGTAGCATTGTGACTGATCACACAATGGGACTCAAGCTGAAAGGACATTCAGCTGTTGATGTGCTCAGAGGTGAAAGGAAAATATGAAGCTACATAATACATAAGGAACAAGGAATGTGAGAAGCATGAATCATGGGAAGCTAGACATAGTAAAACAATAAATGGAACATTATAAACATTGCAGTACTGGGGATGAGTGAGCTAAAATGGACAAGGGTAGGACATTTTGAGTCATATAATTGCACAGCGTTTCACTCAGGAAGTGAAAATATAAGAAGATAATTGGGTAGCATTGACAGTAAGGAGAGATGTAGCAAAAGCATCAAAGGACATAATGCAAAGTCTGACCAAATAATATCAATAAGATTTCAAGGAAAACCCATCAATATAACCATAATCCAAGTTTCTGCTCCAACTATAGAGGCAGAAGAATAAGAAATTGAAAGATTCTATGCCAGAGTCCAGAAAGAGTCTAATCACACATCAGAACTGGACTTGTTAATCATAGGCAATTGGAAGGAAAAAGTAGGGATAGGGAGCAGCACTGAATCAAAGATAGTAAGAAAATTTTGTCTAGGCTCAAGACATGAAGTGGGAGAGTGACAAATTGAATTTTGGGAGGCCAAATTGCATTGCAAATACATTTTTCAAGCAACCCAAGAGACAACTGTATACATGGGCATCAGGAGATGGCCAATACAAAAATCAAATAGACTACATAATTGGAAACAGAATATGGAGGAGCTGCATTCTGTCTGCAAAGACAAGACCAGGAACAGATTGTGGCACAGAGCATGAATTGCTAATATCAAAGATTAGAGTTAAAATGAAAGAAGAACGCTAAACCAACCATTGTGCCCAAATGCAACCTGAAGAACATCCCCATAGAATTTAAAGATAATGCAAATCTTTTTTTTTTTTAACGTTATTAAGCCTAATAGACTGGAAGCCAGAAGAACTCTGGATTAAAGCCAGGAACGTTGTCAGAGAGTAATGCAAAAAGGCACTATCTGCAGCCAAAAAGAAACAATCCTCAATGGATGATAGATGAAACTCTTCAAGCAGTTTAGGACAGACAAAAAGCAAAAGTAACAGGTGACAGAAATAGTCAAAACCCTGAATGCAACTGTTCAATGACTTGTGTGCGGGGACAAGAACTACTATAATAATCAATGAAGAGAAATAGAAAATGACAACAAGAAAGGAAGGATAAGAGACCTCTTCTTCAAGATCTGAGAAATCAAAGGGAAATTTAAACCAAGTGGGGGAATGCTCTATGACCAGCAAGGGAAAATATTACATGATCAAACAGAAGTAAAAAGACAATGGAAACAATACACTGACGAACTAATAAACGAGATGAAAGGATAGCAAATTCATTCAGTGAAGAACCATTTGAAAATGAACCTACGATTTTAGAAAGTGAAGTGGAAGCTACACTCAGAGCACATGGGACAAATAAATTACCAGGAACAGATGGCACACTAATAGAGCTGCTTCAACCTACAAAGTCAGAATCTACTCTAGTTCTAACTAAAATCTGTCAACAAATATGGAAAACAAAAGAATGGCCCACAGATTGGAAACAATATACATTCCAATCCCCAAGAAAGAGGACACCATTGATTGTAGTAACCACAAGACCATTGCATTAATTTCCCATGCAAGCAAAATATATGCTCAAAATTCTACAACAAACATAAAGCAAGAAATGCCAGATGTCCAAACTGGATTCAGGAAAGGAAGAGACACTGGTGTTCATATTGCAAACATATGTTGGATAATGCAGCACACCAAAGAGTTTCAGAAGAAAATCAGCCTGTATTTTATAGATTATAGCAAAGTCGCTGATTGTGTAGACCATGAAAAACTATGGATTGCTCCTAAAGAAATTGGTGTGCCACAACATTTGATTCTTATGGTGCATAAGCTGTACTCCAGATAAGAAGCTGTTGTCAGGATAAAATATGTTGAAACAGAGTGGTTTCCTATTGGCAAGAACTGTGTTTTATTACCCTATCTGTTTAACTTATACACTGAACAGTAAAGCAGGATTAGACTCGGGAAAGACGTGTGAAAATTGGAGGAAGGAATACCAACAATGTAAGATATGCAGATAACACCAAACTTCTAGCAGAAAATAGCAAGGACTTAGAATGGCAACTAAAGAAAGTCAAGGAAGGAAGAGCAAAGGCAGGTTTAGAGCTGAAATTAAGAAAACAAAAATAATGACCACAGCTGATTTACATAACTGCAAAATAGAGGACAAAGACATTGAATTAGTTCAAGATTTTCCATATCTTGACTCGGTCATTAATCACAATGGAGACTGCAGTCAAGAAATTAGAAGATCAGGAATAGGAAGGGCAACTATGAAGGAACTAGAGAAGATCCTGAAGTGGGAAGATACATAATTGAATATTAAAGTTGGGATTGTCCATTGTATTTCCAGTTTCTTTGTATGGTTGTGAAAAATGGACAGTGAAAAATAGGGGAAGAAAATAAACTGATGTGCAGCTGGAGAAGAATTCTACAGATACCATAGACTGCTAAAAAGACAAATAGGTACTAGAACAAATGAATCCTGAACTCTCCCTAGAAGTCAAGATGACTTCTGTTGTATTTTGGTCATAAAATGAGAAGACATGACTGACTAAAAAAGACAGTAATGCTTGGTAAGATAGAAAGATGTAGGAAAAGAGGAATATCACATTACAGATGGATAGACTCAGTCGAGAAAGCCATGGTCCTGAGCCTGCAAGACCTGAGCAGGGCTGTTGATGATAGGATGACTTGGAGATCACATTCATAGGGTTGCCATAAATCAAAGTTGACTTCACAGCACTTAACAACAACAGTATGTGATCTAAATTTCCTTATGTTTTGGGTGCACAGGCCTACAACCTTAATTTTGGTTTTAAACTTTAAAAAATCTTGTTTTTTTTTCTTCTTTAGGAAATTAAGGTACATATTTTTGGTTTACTTGAGTTGGAAACTGACTTAACAAAAATGTCTGTCAGTATGTCCATGTTTTGAATTAGTATTGGAAAAAGTTTGAAAAGTGGTCTTAATTTCATTGCCTTGAGAGTATAGCACCAACAATAATATTTTCTTTGAACTGAAAGTGTCTTCCCTTTGAAGGGGAATTTCTCTTTTTTTGAACATTTAGAAAAACATGAACTATAAACTGTAACTATATGGTGGTTAAAAGTATAGCAGTAAATAAAGTATATAGTTGACAGTGATCTAGAAACTTGGATTTTGTCTATAAACAAGGTCATCTTTCCCTGATCAATTCTGGCTGGATCCCTAAGGAAACTACCTCCAATCACAAAGGAGGGAAAATTGCTATTTCCATTTAAACCTGCTTCTTAAAGGGGCATGATGAAGTTTTGGGGATGTGACTGTCTGAAGTGCCAGAGCAGCCTGGAAGCAAGTTGGCAGGCAAGCGGAAAAGCTCAAGAAACCCAGCCCAGTAACGTTTCAGAGGGTCTGATGGCTGAGAGGAAAAGTTATATAAAGCTGAGTACCAGTTTGCATTCAGTCCTTCAGTGAGATTCCAAGTAAGAAGTTGTGGAGTAGAGACTCTTGGCCAGTCAGAGGGTGTGACTGTGTGGAAGAATTAATTCTCAGTGGAAGCCTAGTGAGAGGCAGCAGAGTAATTGAACCCTAGTAGAATCTGGACAAAGTGTGTGACCTAGATTAGGGGTTGAACTTTTGGTGGGAGTGTAGTCAAAAGGCTGTTATGTGATACTTGTGTTTTGTATGAGAGTCTAAAGATACAAATGAATTGTTGAAAAAGTGCTCTGAAGAACTGTATTAACAATACTTTAATCTAAATAAATGTTACAGTTTTTTTTTATAAATGCTAACTCAGCTGAGTTGTATACAGTTTATGAGGAACCACAGAAAACACGCTACCATAAAACTAATATAAGGTTTTAAACAAACATTGAAAATCCTCACCCTTTTACACAAAGGTGGTGTTATAAGGGGGAAAGCAGAACTGTGTGATAAAGACAGGGCACCTTATCAGATTGGGAACTGCCACACCAATTTGGGAGAAGTTAGGGTCTGTCACAGGGCAGGTTCTGTATATTTCAAAGTGTTACTTGTCAATGAGCTTCGTGCAGGGGATTGGTGCACAAATTAGTTTCCCCTTGGGAAGAATATTCCAATTTCAGAAGTGTTGCACCAGAAGCTAGTTTTGTCCAGATGAAGGCACAGAGAAGTACATTTTTCTCCTCAGAAATGCCACTCTACATTTATGTTAGAGATGAAAGCCAAAGCTAAAAACTTTGAAGGCTTCATTTACCAACAAGGAAAAACAGCATCCCTTGAATGCACTCTTGGTAGTAGAAGCTGGTTTCAACATTCCTATTTTGCTAATACAGAAATTGGCTTGCTGGATCAGATGGCAGTATCTCCTAATTCAACATTGTCTTTGAGAGTCTCCATTTACGTTCGCACGTGCTATAGGTTTTATTGTTGCTGGCAATTCTTAGGTTGACTGGAATTACATCAAAACTTTCTGGATGATAAGAACTCTACAGGTGGATGTACATCCCAGAGATCCTGGCTGTGAGTGTATGTAATATTTGTTGTCTGATGGAACTGTCCAGTTTTTGAAACTGCAAATCTACACTGAAACTTTTCTCTCTGTTTTTGGTGGGTGTTGAGACTCATCTCTGATTTCTTCTCACTGCAGGCCATTAGAACCAGTATCTTTAACCATGTCAATTTATTCTGGGCGTATGACTTCACTGAATATTCACTGCCATAATTCTTTCTTGGAGGAGGGGAAGGAAAATAGCCTATATCTTTTGTTTTGAGATGACAGTCTCTTTGAGGTTCCTGGACTCACCGTTTCCTGAGTCTTTGTTGCAACTCAAGCTCTGTTAGAAAGGAAATGGGAGTGTGTGTGTGTTTTTAAACCTCTGGTGCTCTGGAGTGGGGGGAATATCTGGCAGGGTTTTTTTTTTCTTTTAAAGTGCCAAATCCTTTCAAGTGTTTGAGAGACAGAGAGAGAGGGGATTAAAAGCGAATAATGTTAAAGACAAATTGAAGTTGATGCTTGACTTGTCAGTCTCTGGAGTTTCCTGAACAAACTGAATGAAATGTTTTCATTTGAAGCCCACAAAGGGTTTTTTTCAAATAATCTGAATGGGTAACAGTGAGGATTTACATGCTTGTGTCCAGTTTCATTCCAGGCTTGCTAGTAATTATTCAGTTCTTGCAGAATCTTGGCAGTAGAAAAGAATGGTCCAGTTCACAGGACAGGCTTTTGACTGTGAATCCTTTTGAATAAGCTATAAGCAACAATAGCTGAGTAAAAAGTACAGTGAGTAACAAAGGTTGGGATGAAAGCAACTATGTGTGTGATTTCCAGTGGTCCTTTGCCATGTGCAGAAATGAATGTTTCCTGCATTGGGTATGAGTTTTTAAATTAGAGACAGCAAAGCTGTCTAAATATCTCTTTCATTCTTCTAGGTTGCTAAATTGTTCTGGTGCTTATTACTTGCATGTTGTCCATCCTGCCTAATATTTTATTTTATTTTTTTAATACGCAACACATTTACAGCTGCTAAACCTTCTACATCCCACTTTGTGGAAGTAAAATGGTTTGCATTTTGTGCAAAGCAGTCCTCGAGTCTAAGTAAATGTGCATACACACATTCATTCCTTTTCTTCAGTGATTTCTTTGGAACTTTCAGAAGCATTTGCTATGCTTGGATCATGACATTGTTTGATCTTTTCAAAGCTGCTGGTGGGATTGTTTGAAACAAACTCAAGCCAGTTCTTTACCCTTAGTGATTTGTAATTGCATTCAGAATGGCAGGGTGGGGTCATGAGTGGCTTAGGTCTACTCCGTTTAACTGCTGCCCAGGCATGCGGGACAGCTGAAATGAAACCTGTTGCCACTGGCAATTTCCTCTTCTCCCTCCAAAGGTCATCTTTGTGTACTGCTAAATGAGTATTCATTGATGAATAAGTGCTGCCACCTATATTTTCAGGTGTGTAGTGCTGAGACCTATTTCAGAGATTTGCAAGCAATTAAAATAAATTTGGACACCTTTAGTACCTGCTCACTCTTAATAGTCCCTCTACAGAAATATGTTTATCGTTGGAATTGGCCACTCTCAGCCCTGATAGACATGTGGTATTATCTGCTGAGCAACATAATCAGAGCTGGTAAAAGTTAACTGTTTGGGGCTGTAACTCCTAGACTTGCCAAGCCTGCATGTCCAAAATTATAATCTAAAAAGTAATGTTTCTAAGCCCTGAGCATAATTACAGCAAATTAAATTATTTTATATGGCTTACATCCTATTGTGAGTCCCACCTAGAGAACACTTACGGAATCAGTAGAACTTACTTAGGCCCTTTCCGCAACTCACTTTTTCTCAGCGCTGGGGTGTGGTGCTCGTGCGAGCAGCCTCCGGAGAGAGGCTCTCACATCCAGGGTCCTTCGGCTCTGCACGAGCTGCCTGCTCGCACGAGAGCCCCGCCTCTTCCTTTTGCAGTGCAGCCTGGGACTTTCCCAGGCTGCATTGAGACAGGAAGCACGACCGGCCCAGCTCCTGAGGCTCCGCACGCACGGCAAGTGCGCACGGGGCTCTGGAACAATGCATGACCACACATCATTTTCGGCTTAAAGCTGAAAATGAAAAAGTGCATGAGTGGTGCCTGCCAGGCCCTGGAGTGTCGTGCAAATGTAAGTGCATCGTGTGGACCACTCCTCACATTTGCGCAACACTCGAGGGGCCCTTTCGCATGGAAAATGCCGTGCGAAAAGGGCCTGAGATGTTGACTCCTCAAATTCCCATTGATTCAACTCAAGTTGGGACTAACAATCTTCCTGACCCTGTGACTTGGATCAGAAGGAACTCTTGTCCAGTGGAATCCAACAGCCAGCAAGCTAAGCTATACCTTTGTGCTAGCTGTCAAAGTGCTGCATGGTCAGTGAAACGCTTGCCCTGCCCTGGTAAATCCTGCCTGTCAGCAGTTGCCTGATTTGCCCTACAATAGGGCTGACCCTGTGTGTGTCCTGTTACTTTTTGTCTTAAGACCATGTTGGAGGAAACTGCAGCCCCCAGACCATGGGCAGGGAACAGACTCCCCAAACTGGGAAAGGTTGAAAATCACTCTCCCAAATGGCAAATTACCACTCTCATAGGCTTCAAAGAGTATACTAGAGCTTTAACACCCAGAACTCCAAAGCTCATTAAAATTGTCCGCAGATGACCAAAAACAAGAACCAGAAGTTACTTCAGCTGCATGACATATGGTTTTCAGGTTGCTGTATCCCCACAAGCATAACCCCTGTGCAGTCTGTGTTTACCCCTGGGCTCAAAATGTGCCAGACCAACGGCTGTTGTTTGGTGGAAGATTGGGGTGGGTGCAGTAGAAGCTTCCAGAGGACAGAAGGGCTCTTTCTGACTGTTGGAGGCTTTTAATGCAGAAAAGCTTTTCTAGTGATTAAATTGGAAAGGAGGTGATCCTTGACAATTCAACCACCCTGCTGGAGCCCTCTATGTCCTCCCCTCATGCCAAAATACACCACAGAACAGAGCAGAGGCAACAGTTGCAAGTAAAAACAACTCCGGAAGTGCTAAACAGCACAAAAACTGTTATGTAAATAATTCACTAGATTCACTATGTACAAAAATCTTGCACATAGGATTATTAAAAAGGAAATATGTATTTTTCATATGAATACACTGCAAATATATAATACTTGAAGAGTGTTAGACAATGCTGCCCAGACTCCAATAACTAAAATGTAAACGTACAGTGTTGGAAAGAAAAAAAATGTGAACTCCTGTTTTAATATCCTGAAATTCACCAGATCCTGTCTGATCTTGGAAGCTATGCAGGGTGAGCCCTGTGAGTACTTGAATGGGAGATGGCCAAGGAATACCAGCTGCTGTAGGGAAAGCAATGACAAACCAGCTCTGAGTATTCTAAGAATTTTCCCAAGAAATATCCTAAGAAAACTCAATGAAATTCATGGGTCATCATCAGACAAGCAACTTGAAGGCACAGACACAAAGGAAAAACAACTGGAGAAAGCAAAAATGCAATTAAAGTCAAAAGTTGAGCAAATCTTGTTGAGAAAGTTATGCACAATGTTTCAATGAACACACTGTCTTCTGGCACATCCCAAAAATTCCACTCTGAATATCTTCTACAACTTTTCCCTACTGCATAAAGAGGTTTCTTCATGCTAAGCATAGTCCCAAACTGCAAAGGTATGTGCAAGCAAGTCCATTTATTGCAATATGTTCATGAAAAATATTTAAGACATTTGAACTGCTCTTCTTCATGTCTGCTCCTTATATTACTGAAGATGGTAATCTGTCATATTTAGAAAACTCTTCTGACTGCTCCATAAGCTTAGGTTCAGTGGCTCCTCTATTAACCAGTTTTTATTCACTAATAAATTGGTAAACAGCTATCAGCTTGCCCTAAATCTCTGTTTTAAAGTCATAGATCACAATGACTTAGGGTGACGTATTAGCATGTTTCTTCCACTAACTTGAGAAGTATTTCCCCCTCACCGGGCTTACCTGCACCACCAGAGGGCACTGTCGTTCTTTCACAAAGGAAAAAAAATTGAGCCCAACCAAAGTTTATGGAATATGTTCTATCTAGACTCTGTGTTTGTAGAAGAATTATGTACTTATCAAAGAGAAAAATCAACTGTGCAAATTCATTAACATAAGGCTGACTTACTGATAGAAATATTAAGCTTTGAACTCCAAACTGAGCTTGGAATTATACAGCTCTGATGGAAAACTGAAGCTTAATATTAAAAATTCATGAAATGGATGTAGTCTTGAGGCTTCTCGTTTCAGTCTTTGGAAAGAAAAGGTTTTCTGTGCTCCTACTAGCCTGACTTTCTGTGTCCATCAATGTTGAATATTTCAGTCCTTAGGTGAATGAGAGTCCGTCCCTTCATGTATGTTAACAATAACCCTTTTGCTGAAAAACTCTCATGGAGGCTCCTCCTTTTTAAAGTCATCTTCTAACTTTAACAGGTAATTCCTTTGGAAGCTCTAAGGGGTTCCTTTCAACATCTCTTGTTTACTTGTGGAAGCCTTTGGTAATTTCATGATAAAGATACCAATTATTTAAATAAAATACAGTACTGCTGACAATCTCCCCTGCCACGCACTGGAGCAGCTCTTTTTCCCAAGGAGAAATGTCTGCCTTCATAGCAGTGGCGGAGCTTGGAGTGTGTGGAGGGGGGGCGGGAGGGGGAGGGGCTATAGTGCGAGGGGTGTGGCCACTGTGCAGGGACAGGGCTGCAGTGTGCGGGGGCATGGCCAGGGCGTGCGGGGGCATGGGTACAGGCCTGGACGCCTCGGAAACATTGCCGCCTGGGATCGAATTGCTCCCCCTACCCCCATGTTCCTGTGTGACTGCTTCATAGATGGTTGTGATGCTGCCCTTATCTAGGATTTGCCTTATGGCTGGTGGTTTGCATTTTGTGCACTTACTTTTTCTGCAGAATTCAGAATGGTTTGCCCCACTTATTGTCACTTCTGTTGAAAGAAAAGGGCTGCTTAGGAAAAAATTAACTGGCATCTCTTTGAAGGCTGATTTTGTGTTCTGTCGTAACCTAGCTGTGCATGATAACTACATGTGTGTGCATATGTGCCTTAAAGTCAGCTGTCAATGCAGGGAAACCCCGGGAATTTCATAGGGTTTCCTAGGCAAGGAGTATTCACAGGTGGTTTGCCATTGCCTTTTGTTTAAATTTATTCGACTGTGACTCGTATTCCTTGGCAGTCACCCCTCCGAGTACTAATCTCCAACATTTCAGAAGTGAAAAGAGGGGCACATGTGGCCAAGCAACGTCAGTCGAAGGGGCAAAAGTTATTAATGAGAAAAAACAGACAAGCTAAGAAAGCCGGCCACAATTTGTTTTTGCCCAAGTCTACTGGGAAGGTCAAGATTTCATGCTTCCTCTCTTCTTCCTCACCCCACTGACTTAATGTTGTATGAACTCCCTTTCTATTTTGAACTCAATTTGCTCCATTTGAAGTAAGTAGGGGAGGAAGGAGGAAAATGGGAGGAGGAGAGAGAAACCAGGAAGTCTGAAAAGCAGTTGAAAAAGTGAAATGAAAGAGAATTCATTTGGACCAGCCCTAATAAAGTGGAGAGTTGGAAAGGATGTACATACCTAATGACATAGTAAGTCATTAACACAGTACTGGAATACCATTCATTTATTTCTGGAAGTGCAGTTTTAAAAACGTCTGTTTCCAAAGGCAATTTGAATGACCCCCCCCCCAAAAAAAAAGAGGAAGAGGGAAAAGGACTGAATGTGTACACAATCCTACACAAAAAGGTCATGTTTACAGAGACATGTTTAAAAAAAGGTTAGGCCAAAACACTTCTTCACAACATGGGAGAATTTCCCCAATGAAAGAATCATTCCATTACATGGACTCTAACTTGCAGTCTGAAATGGCACAGTGTAGGCACGTGTTTATCACCATTTCTGCACTACACTGTTATAGTGCTATTATTCCACTTTCAACATCCTGTGGAATCCTGGGGTTTGTAGTTTAGGGAGGGACCTTTAGAATTCTCAGCCAGAGAGCTCTTTGGCCTCAGTAAACTACAAACCCCAGAATTCCACAGGATGTTGAAAGCGGAATAATAGCACTATAACAGTGTAGTGTGGAAATGGCCCATTTCTCTTAGTCTTAATTTTAATTAATTAATTAATTAATTAGTCTTAATCTAAAAACTAGATTGAAATTGATGTTGTTTGATTTGGATCTGCCTGGAACTTGTGTAGAAACTCCCTGCCTCAGGACTTGGATAGGACAAAACATTTCTTTATTTGACAGCAGAAAAAGGTGGTTCTGTGTAGAATTTTTTTTCCATACATCGTTCCATCTTATTGAACCTCTACCTCGTCTACTATACTGAAATGGTTGACTCCAGAACATATGCACATTAAAATTATGCAAGCAAATGTAAAATGGACTCTTCTCATGGTAATGGGTGTGGAATGCTTGGCTGCTCAGACTTTTATTTGCAAAAGTAACCAATAGATACTATCAGTCTTCATTTTATTTACGTCACCTGGGCCTATCTCAATTGCATTGACTTCTTTCAGGCAATCTGATCATCGCTACTGCACGGCCTGTTCAGTTCTTACTTATCCATAGTTGCCTAGGTAACCAATGTGCAGTCCCAGACACAGATTTGGAATGATGGCAAGAAGCCAAAAATCTAAGCAACTTAAAAAAAACAAAAGAATAGGAAAGAAAAGCAACTTGCCAAAAAAGGCTAAGAATATAATTCTTTGGCAATTCTTCTTTTATTATAAATATTGGAAATAAAAAGCTGCGGTAATGCTATCCTGTAAAGTATCACAATGAAGAAGCTATGAAAGGGAAGAAGAAATTAATAGAGTATGAGCAAATGATAGTGGGTTGGGGTATTATCTCTAATGCTTGTCACTCACATTCTTGAGAGGGTAGAGACACCTGCTGTGCAACAAAAGGGCATGCTTCTGGTATTTCGTAAAATAGCATGAAAACACATTCTCTGTTCAGCTATCATGGGTTTTAAGAAATAGAGCCCATCGCATGCTTTTATCCTTGGCTTTTGACTTACTGCAGTGTTTTAGGTCAGCAAAAAGAGTCTTACAAGAAACTGAGTTGTTTATACACACACACATACACACAAAACATCCCTTGTTAGCTCTCTGGCATCTTATTTTGTTCACCTTTTAGGGCTGGTTTCTAGGAGGAATGTGTCCTCCAAATTCTATCCTACCAATTGTGATGGTTGACGTTTTCTTCATGCATAGATACTTTGTTGTGCAGACATTCCTCCACATTTGATGGGGTTAGGAGTGCAGGACCCCTATGAAAATGGAAAAACCATGAATAACTCTACCTCCCAGCCTTATTTAACAGAAACATAAAAAAGCATGATCCATGTATTCAGCCCAGCATGAATGCCTTTGAGGTATTGGGGTTCCTTTGCAAGGTGGTGGTGGGGCTGGTAGGGCTTGCCCTCGCCTCCACTGCCGCCCTGTGCCATTTTTAATAAGGACTTTATAGCTTTGTTCACAGCCTCACGAGGCTTGCAGTCCCTGTTAAAAATGGTGCGGGGCAGCAGTGAGGGCGGCAGCAAATAATCCTTGAATAATCCAATCTGCAAAAATGAAACCCACAAATGTGGAGGACTGACGGTATTTCAGTATCTTTCAGGTTAGTTGAATGGTACCTGACAGTATGTGACAGCTGCGACAGACTAAACTATCCTGAAGAAACAATGTGATAGCAGATGTTGAACAGTAACCATTAGCAAATTTAGTGCCACATTAATTCTTTCATTGAATCATTTGGGAAACATCCCTTCATGTAGCTTGGACAAAAAAGTAAGAGCAGTAGGATTTTAATATTGTGTTTTGATATGAATACAGATGTTGAAATAGACAATCTGAAATACAGGTGATTTGGTGGTTTTTTTTAAAAATACCGGCTTTGTAAGAGAAGATCTATACCTACAGATGTGCAGTTTGTATACAGGTTTGTATATACAGAAACCCACAGTCTCTTTCTTTTTTTCAGTATTTTTATTGGAAAAATATTTAGTAAAAATTAGTGAATTATTTTCATAGATATTAAAGTACATATTACATTTTAAAAATGTAATCAATTTTTTGTAATCAATTTGTTTTTTTTCTTAATTCACTTTAAATCCTGAGATTTCTTCGAAATCTTGTAACGTTTGTAATAACTTTATTGTGCTTTGAGTAGGATTCTCAGGTAAGATCACAAAATTGTCTGCAAAAGCCTTAAGTTTATATGTTTGATTCTTTATTTGTTTTCCCTTTTTTAAGGAGATCTTGTCTTATTTTCTTATTTAGTATCTCTATAGTTATCAAAAATAACTTAGAGGACATTCCTGTATTGTCCCTTTTTTAATATTTATTATTTCTGTTTTTTCTCCTTTGATTATTACTCGCACCTCTTGGTTTGTATAAATTGCTTTGACCCAGTTTAAGAATTGGTTTCCAACTCATCCTGGTTAGTCCTTCCATCATGAATGTCCAATTGAGTCATTTCTGACCTATGGTAACCCTAAGGCAACCCTATCACAAGGTTTTCTGGGACTGAGTGAGAGTGATGCACCCACTGGGTTTCCATGGCCAAGCAGAAATTTGAACTCTGGCTTTCCAGAGTCCTAGTCTAACAATCAAACTACTACACCATGTTGGCTCTCTTGAAAAGAAAGACTGTGTATAAATTCAATAAAATAAAATATTTACTTGAAAATAAGTTCCATGGTGTTTAAGGGGCCATACTCCTAGGGCCTTTTCACACTACACAATTATAGTGTGATGATTCCACTTTAACTCCCATGGCTGGATCCTATGGAATCCTGGAACTTGTGGTTTTGTGAGGCACTAGAAGATCTCTCTGGCTGAGAATTCTAAATATCCCTCCCTAAACTGCAGATGAGAGCCAGCGTCGTATAGTGGTTGAGCATCAGACATCACTGGAAACCAGAGTTCAATTCCGTGCTTATCCATGGAAATCCACTGGGTGACCTTGGGTGCATCACACATTCTCAGCCCCAGAAAAACCCATGGTAGGTTCACCTTAGGGTTGCCATAAGTTGGAAACGAATTGAATGCACACAACAACAGCAAACTTCAAATCCCAAGATTCCTTAGGCTGGAACCACAACAGTTAAACTGGAATCATAGTGCTATAACTGTGTAGTGTAGGAGAGCTCATAGGCAGGTGAGCCTAGAGGATTGGGCAGTTGTTTAGACACTAACTTTAGAGGTAAACACAATTTGAGTACAACAGGGCTTCCTTTCATATAAACATACATAAGATTGCAATCTTGCACTGCAGTCCTAGGCATCCAATCCACGGTGTTCAGTGGGCTTGCTCTCAAGTTAATCTCATGATACCTTCTCACAAAATAACACAATTGTAGTGCCTTGTTATGTGTCACTTAGCCAGAAGTCTCATGATTTTCAGTAGAGTTTATTTCCAGGTAAATTTATAGAGGTAGCAGCCTAGTATTATGAACAACTTGTGGTTTTAGTTCTTATAGCTTGTCTTGTTGTTGTATGCCTTCAAGTTGTTTCTGAGTTATGGTGACCCTATCACAGGGTTTTCTGGAGCTGAGAGTGTATGAAGTGCTCACGGTCACCCGATGGGTTTCCATGGCCAAGCATGGAATCAAACCTTCTTCTCCAGGGTTATAGTCCAACATTCAAACCACTACACTGCATACTGCATACCAAACAGACTGTTGTCCTCTGAAAAAGCATAGCAAAGGGAGTGTGTTAGTTTTTAAAGTACCCTAAAGCTTTTTTGGGTTGTTGTGAATGTTAGCATATAGATGTGTCTGTGCGTTAAGAAAAAAGGCATTTCAACAAGTTCCATCTGAAATCCCTTTTAAAGATTTAAAAGGCTGTGCATTACTGCATGCAGTAAAAATGCTTGACCTTAAGTAGCAATGTGAGCTTCTCAAAGTGATAAGTTGCATGTCATCCAGCTATCCATATTTAACTAGTGATTTCATTACCTAATGGTTCAATTACCTAAACTGTTTTTGTTCTATATCATTCGTAGGAATGTTTGTTAGCTGCTTTGAACATGTTTTTTTCAGTAGTAAGTTAGAATAAAATGCATTTTTGAAACTATAAAAACTGTTACATTCTCCCTAGTATTTCTGGTTTTGCCAAAACAAACCAGTGAATGAAAACAAGCACCCTCACTTTTTAAAACTGACAGAAGACAGCTGATTGTGTTGCAAATGAGTACAGCAGATGGAGTAGAACTTCCAGCAATGTGTACTGACCGTGATGAGACCTTCAGCTATAATCCAGAGTATGAGAAATGGGCGCCTTTTTATAAGAGAGTTTCTTATCTCTGAAAAGGAGAGTATGAAGCTATTGTCATAACACGCAGCCTATACTGTTTGTGAGGAAGACCTCACACAATTCATGAGGAGTATTCTTGGCTTTTGTTGTGCCTGACAATAATTATTATCAGAGGAAAGCATTATTTTCCAGGATAGAGGTGTCAAAAGCTCCTTCCCTGCCTTTGGCATAATTGTTAAGAAATATGCATTTTCTTGTGTATGAAACAGGATGGAAATGCTGACAGGCTTTGCTATCTGTAGCTGCTGACACAAACTTTCTGAGCATCGGCCATAGACATTTTGCTGACACTAACATTTTCCTTGGAACAGCTGGTGTTGCTGATTCTTTTCCTCAGACCACATCTCAGCCATTGTCTGTGTAGACAGTTCTAATTTTTTTTTTTTTACTGATGCGGAAACTAAAAGCAAAAGGTCCCCCCACTATTCTAACTGCATCCCTTATTTCTTACCACCATTTTTTCCCTTGAAGTTTAGAAAGAATTACGTGTTGTCATAGTATTGGTTTAAATTTTCTCTTATTCTATGTACGTCCTAATAATTTTGACAAATGGTGCTTCCATCATGGCTTTTAGCCCATCCACTTGTTACATGCCATACACCCCCACGCCATGATATAATTGGCAATAAACGTTATTTAATTGGCATGAAATATAAATCATACACTGTGCTGGCTGAAAAGCCATGCCGGCAAAGAGGACTGGCTGAACATGTGCAAAAGTAGGTCAGATGGCACCTCAGGGCATGGCCAGGTCATATCATTTGGGAAGTTCTGGTGCTGATAGCTTGCAGTAATCCTCTCAATGATGAAACCTTCCAATACAATAGCACACAAAGTTGTCTCAGTAGAACAACTACTGGTCATCAACCTGTTACCTCTTCCTACTGAAACTCTCCTTTTTTTCCCTTACCTGCCCAGACATTAAGAAGCTATCACAATTCCTGTCAATGCTTTGCCACCTAATGCTAAGGCCATTAGTCTGTTCTGAACCCCATTGTTTGCTCTGCCAGAGAGCTATTAACACGTTCCCTCTCAGGGCAGAAAAACCCTGGCTCTGAGCCAGACAATTCATAGCACACTGGACATAGGCTATCACTCTACTCCTCAGATTCCCATTCTTTTGCTATCCTCAGACCCTTAGTCTGAGCCACATCTCTCTGTTTCTTCTCTTCAGGATAGGTAAAATCACCCACTTCGCCCCAACTTCTCGCTATCCAGTTTTTCCTTCCTTTCCTTCAGTTAGCCTTGTATGATTGTGAGACTGTGATTTTCCCCAATAAAACACTCTCAGTCTCCAACTAGTGTCCCTGCATTAGTACTGGTGTACAAAGGTGGAAAGATCCTATAAGGTTAACCTCCTCTCACAGGCCTCTCTTTTTGAGCTATAATTCCCCACCGTTCCATGGAGGCACTGGCACCATGGGCGGGCCTCTAAGTCGCACAGCTTTTGGGGGAACAAAAGTCCACACTACACTACTGTCCACACTGTAGTGGAACTTGTCTAGTTTTTTAAAAAAGGCAGAACAAATGGGAATCCATGGGAAGGCTATAAATGGAAAACGGTACTTGAACCCCACATACAATTCTATAAATGACACAGCGTGATTACACAATAAAAGCCTCATTGGACAGAGTTCTAAGAATTGAATTTTAAAACTGATCTGGACGTGACACAATGGTTCTAGATATGACTTGGTTGCCCTTGATATGCAGCAGATGAGATTAAAGAAACAAAATTAATTGGAGATCAAGTAAAGGCCTTTTTCAATCAAAATGCTGATATGATTAGATGACTGTGGAACTAGAATACTGATTTGTTCCAAACAAACCAGAAAATCTGACTTCACATTTTTTACCTGTATTTGAGAGGACGGCAGCTCTTCCTTAGCAGCAGAAAAAATATTTTCCTGTATTTGTTTTTTGGGTTGGTATGAACATAGTGCTAATGAAGAGATTTGGCCCTTATGAACCTTTTTTTCTCTTTCTCCATCTTTGTGTTTAATGGAGCTGAAATAGCTGTGCTTGTTTTAGGTAACAATACAGCCTCTACATACAGTTCTTCATCAAACATCTTTGTTCTGTGTTAGTGTTAACCTTGCCTTGGGAATAATGGTAATTTAGTTACTGCTGCTAACAGATGCATTCAAGAGCAACATTACTGTGCTACTGATGAGAATTGGAAAATGATACCAGTTCATTTTTAATAAATGCTTCAATAGCAAAGCTTTGCAGAGTAGCATTTTGCTGTTTTTATAGTAGAAGGGAAGACCAATACACCTAATTAAAAAGAAAAGACTTATCTGTTCATACATACAGGCACCCTTTTAAATGAACCCCAGCATGCAGATTCCCTTCTGTGTTGGTAAGAATTCTTTTTTTTTTTTTTTTTTTTTGTGATTCTTGCACTGTGTGATAAAAATCGGGTGAGGGAGAAGGCATAAAAAAAAAATAAGTGGGAAAATCCACAATCACCAATTTCAGAGCTTATTCTCCCTGTTATATTGGAAGGAAGCAAAGAAGAGTGAGGTATTGTCCAGAAAACATATATAGGGCGATAGGGGGTGGGAACCAAGCAAATGAGCAAGAAAGAGGAGAGGAAGGAAGGGAGGGAGGGAGAGATGGTGGGAAGCAAGGAAGAAACCGTATCTTACTAGATATGTACTGGCCAATAGAGATAAGTGTAGTCCACTAAAAGTGTAGTCCACAAGCCGTCAACTTCCAAGAAAGGAAAGGAATGTAGTAAATGGATACAAATTTGGTATTGGTCCCTGGGCTATGGGGGAAAACTGCCATTGCCCCACACGAAACAGCTTGAGGTGCACTGGTATAGGTTGCTTCTGCAGCAGTGGAATACTGACAAGGCTGTAAGCATTAGCCTCAGTTGAAGAGACTATTCCGGGGAGGAGGAGAGGCACGCGGTCCAAGTGTTCTAGATGTTCCCATGATTTGGCTTCTACATATGCATATTCAATACCTTTCTTGAAAATACTCCTAATGCATTTTTCACCAGGAAAATAATAAACCCTAAACCAAATAAAGTGAAAACACACATCTAAAAAAAGGTGAGCAAATACAATACACAGCTCCATCCAGAATATAATATGAGGCCCAGAGATATTGCTGAGGAAGGAGTCTTTTTCGAGGAGAATTTGAATTTTTCCTCTTTACTTCCTGGATGCTGGCACTCAACAGCAGGGAATCTGCTGAAAGCCTTTCACAGCCTCCTGTCTTGAATTGAGGAGATCAGGAGGGCAGCTGCTCGGGGACAGGTGGAATCAGCACTGCTTTCTCCTCCATGGGACCTTGGAAAGCCACACCTTCACACCATGTCTTCATCCCAAATTTTCAATCTTTTGGGATAGCAGTTTCCTTAAAAGACTGGCACCCATCACTTCCTCTGAGGCATTGGTCCTTGTGCTGTTTTAGGACCAGGAGACGGCTTTTTTTCCAGCCAAGTGTTAAAACCGAAGTCAGCTTCTGGTTTGCTTATTGGCTGGAAAAAGGTATTACCTAGGTCTAAAACAGTGCAGATGGGGCCAACAGATGATGGCGGTGGTGGTGGTGGTGGTGGTGGTGGTGGTGGTGGTGGTGGTGGTGGTGGTGATGATGATTTATATCTAGCCTTTTCCTCAAGACTGCAACTCAAGGCAGCTTACATATTTAAAAGATTATTACCAAAAACATACAAAAAGCCACATTAAAAATGAAGAAAAATGAAAAGCTTATTAAAAACATACACTCTAAAAGAATTTTAAAACAGTAACACAATTTAAAGCAAAACAGCACTTATAGCCTTTTTCAGGTCTAAAAGCTTGTCTAAGGCCATTTCCGCACTGGACTGTTATAGTGCAATTATTCCACTTCCAACATCCTATGGAATCCTGGAGTTTGCAGTTTAGGGAGGGGCCTTTGAGCCATGTGGGGCTTTATATGTCATAATCAGCACTGAATTGTTCACAGAAAAAAAAAACCCTGGCAGCTAATGGAGCTGTTGAAACAGGGGAATTGTATGATTCCTGTAAGCAGCCGCAGTTAACACTCAGACTACAGCTCTCTGTACCAAATGCAGTTGCCAAATACTTCAAAGGCAACCCCCACATCCAAATGAGAGGTGACCAAGGCATGTATCGCTGGGGCTAGATCAGGCATTTCCAGGAATGGGCATAGTTGAGGCATAAGCTTTATATACAGGGAGGGACCAAGTGGAGATCAAGGGCAATCTGCACCAAGTGCTAGGGGTGCATTGTTGGCTGGGGCGACAGGAAGAAAATGGAGCAAAGGCAGTGGCTCCTTCCACATTTCTTGCCCTTCAGGGGTCAGTGAAAGGAGGTGCTTGGCTCTTCTTGGACCATTTACTTTTGGCCATTCATGGAAGTCTTGGTTACCTTGGGGAAGCAAAGCAAAGGTAGTCAGCAGATCAGGTGATGTGCTTCTCTTTTTAGAGGAGAAAGGATGGAGCCAGGCATCTTTCCTGCTTATATTCCTCCGTTTTATTATGAGGGGCTCACTTCCCCATACTACTGACATTACTCAGCCCCCTCCCTGCCAATTTTGGACCTTCTCCTTTCCTCCTTTACTACATAGGTGGCAGCTGTTCTCACAGGCAGAGGCTTTCTCAGTCTCTCAAGGTCTGAGCCGGACCTCACCCAGTAGCACCTCAGTCAGGCAGGAAAAGTAACTGTGTCAGTACTCCAGGGGAACTGAAATTGTGCTGTATTGTTGTTTCTATTATTATTTCCCTATTTTCCATGGGAAAGAAATACTACTCCATGAAAAAACAACTCAAACACAGGTTGCTCCCTGGCCAAATGGGGAATGGGGTAGCATTTCCTGCTGGGAGGTGGATGGCTGGAAAGTAAGCCAGCTCTCCTTGCCTGGATCCCAATCCTGATGGCCGTTGGAGGCCAAGTGTCCTTCATCACCCACCACTCCACACCCCCTCTTTAAGGGACTGGAGGAAAAGGGTCAGAGCTTGCAGATGCACAATGTTGGGAAGTACTTCTAAGTGTCAACAGGCCTCATAAACTAAGCTGTCCAAGAGAGCAGGTTTGAACTGGTGGTGATGGCAGCCTGTGTGTGTGACTGTGAGAGAGAGAAAGGAGGAAAAAAGAGAGAAGTCTGGAAACAGGGAATATCAAGTTAGGTCAATAGATTCTCCTCACTTTTATTTCACTGCCTGCATTTCTTTTCTGGACGTTATGGTTCCTCATTTCATTGCACCATTATTACTGAAAATAACTTCGTTGTATACAAGAGGGAAGTGTTAAAAATGATCCACACTGGGTGCCAAATACCCTAGGTATGCCTTTGTTTAAATGTGTAAAGGCCCTCCTGGCCACCATAGAGACCTGGGCCTCCAGGTGGGAAGCTGAGTCCAGGAGCATATCCAAACTGCAATCGTGTGTCTTCAGGGGGAGTGCAACCCCATTTAACACAGGCTGAATCCCTATTTCTATTCCTGGATCTGTCTTCCGACTGACCAGGGGCACCTCTGTCTTTTCTGGACTGAGCTTCAATTTGTTTGCCCTAATTCAGTCCATTACTGATGCCAGGCATGGGTTTAGAACAAAACATCTTCCTTGCAATTAGGTGGAAAGGAGAAATAAAATATGGAGAAATGGGAGTATTTTGTGGAGACATGCTGGGCAAATATTTGAGGGGTGCCTTGGGGGCCTTAATAACAGCTCTGGGGATGAGATGCAGATATTTTCCCCACACATGTGATCGAAGGATGCTCTGGTCATTCTCAGTAATATTCTCTGGGCAATTTTCAAAGAAAAGCGTCCCTCAGAGGGAGGAAGTGCATGATTTGAAGTGGAAAGCAGGGCAGGCAGGCAGATTCACCCAGGAGTATGCAAAACAGTGGGCAGCTCATGACTGTGTGGAGTGCCTGTGTCAATAACGACCTGGGGCCTGTGGAATCCCAGAATTCCATAAGATGCAACCATAATAATTAAATTGGAATCATAGCACTGTAATTGTATGGTGTGAAAGGGACCTTTGTACATACAGATGAAACTGGTTTTGAGCAGAATATATTTCCTTGCTGTTCCATCCCTCAGGGATCTGAGACTTTAAAGCTGAGGACTTTGAAGCTCTAGGACCATTTCTGGTGTTGGCATTTTGATTAGCTTTCTGCAAAGGCAGCTGGTGGGTCCAATGGGGAATCCGCTTTGTGCTCTCATTGGAAATTCAAAGGAGATATTCAAGGTGCTGAACCCTTTCCCCATAATATGTTTTGCACCTTTATAGTTTAGAATGAAGCCTGTAGCAGATTTGTCACCCTACCGATGCTGCCACTGGTTTTGGGGACTTTATTCTTTGTAAAAAAAAAAAAAAGGAGGAGCAGGTGGGATCTATAACCTGTTTAAATAAAATTTAAAAATCTAGAAGAAATAAGTGTAATGTCTAGTCTTATCCTGACTCAATAAGTAGTCTTCATGGACAGATTCAGAAAGCTTTTCTTAAAGATTAGATTCTGCACACAGACAGCATCCTTGCCAGAACTGAGGATACAATACTGGTTTCACTTTTAGAACCTCTCTCATCCCTCCCCACTCCTTCCAGTTCACATTCCATTCTCACACCTCAGATCATGCCAGTCCATTAGAATGACCTTGGTTCTCATGCTCCAGCCAGGCTCCCCCTCCCATCACCCAAACATTGAAGAGAACACAGCATTGAAGGGAATATCAGAAGTGTATCTAGGATTGGACAAGTAGGGTATGTGCCCTGGGTGCCAATGCCGAGGGAGGAGTGCAACCCCCCCCCACAAAACTCCCAGAAGTGGAGGAGGAGGAGGAGGAGGAGGAGGAGGAGGAGGAGGCAGAGGCCGGCCGGCCCAGAGGTAGGGGCACAACTTCCATGCTTGCCCTAGGCACTGTTTATGCTAGATATGCCTCTGGGCGATAAGCAGTATGGCTACAGTATAGTTAAGCTAGGCATTGCTAACATGTGGTGGTCCTCTGACAACAAGCAGCATTTGAATGATATTCTTTGCTTTTTAAAAAAAAAAATGTAACACATACACCAGCAACACTGCCTTCAGAACTTCCCCAGCCAAACTGAGAATGTTGAGAATCAGATCTTGGTCTTTGCAAACCTGAGAGTGCAGCCAAGAAAGTGAGGTGCTCTCTGATCAGCCCTGATAGTCACAGACAACTGTGTCAGTGGTGTCCTGGCCCTTGTTTTCTGGCCCTTGACATTAAGAACAATGTGTGATTTAAACATATAGTCCACAGTTCAAACTTCAGCTAATGAACTCTTCAGTAAAACTATCATGGGTTTCAGTATATTCAAGGAATAATAAATATTTCTGTTCCAGAGAGAATATTCAAACATTAATGTTCCCCCTGCCATACCAGCTGAGGCCAGTCTCAGGCTTTCCTGGTAATGGAACCTTCCTTGTGAATCACTTAGGGAAGTCCACGTGGTATAATTGCATGTTATTTTTTGTTGGCTGGCAAATACCATCTGGACTAGATGTGCCTAAATGTTTTGCTCTCTGTTTTTTTTATTCCTTCCAGATTGACTTTATATTGCCTGTCTTTTTATAACATGTAATGATTGTGATGTAACTCATAAGCCTGCTAAAGTGCCCTTTTAGGACTGAAAGGCAGTGCTGGGGGGAGGGCGTTAAATCCACATGTGCTACAATACTGAAAAAACCAAGGGATAAAAGCTTTGCCTGTACAAAAGAGCTGATCCATGCATATAAGTCTGCAAAGGATTGTGCTGCACACAGAAGAAGGGATGGGAAATATTCAGAGACACATTTTCCTTCTGGCAGTTGCTGTGCCAGGGGAAAATGAGGCCACACAGATGGATGTAGATCTTTAGGACCAGTTACAGGAGCACACAAGTACCATCTGTTATGATCCCTCTAAAACCCTACGTAATCTGGATGGAGATGCCCAGAGCTAGTTGTCACTCAGCAAAGATGCATATGGTGATAAGCAGAGATAGGAGAGTGACTTCACTCTGGGTTTTAGTCTGAACTTGTAGGGCACTATCCAAGATACTGAATCCTATTTCCCCAAATATGTTCAGCACTTTGGATAACTCCTTGACAGTTTGAACTGAACATGGAAGTCACCATCTCCCCCTGCTGTTTCTAGTTGTATGCAATTATTTTGGAAGTAGGATTGAAAAAAAACTCAGCCGAGTACAGTCTGTGGGGTGGACTGTAGCAGTGACAGAGAGGCCAACACCCCCTTTAGGCCACAGTAGTTTGGAGGGAGGTCTTACAGTGGTGGCGAATGTTCCCAACTGTTGTGAAATGGCCAAGCAAGAAGCAGTAAGGCAGGCCACTCATGGCCAGCTTCCTATTCCTACCAGCAGTGTAGCATGTGCTAGGCAGGCAGAGCAGGGAAACTACCTTTTCGTTGTTTCAGGTGTCCTGGGCAAATATGGTTTCCCTCTACCTTTCCCTCTACCTTTCTCTCCTTTCCTTTTTCCTTTTTAATTTTGGTTTTCCATTATATTGGGCCATGAAAAAGCCTGCCTCTCACTTTCACCTAGGCACCACTTCAAGTGTCTTTCTGATTCACTATCTGGTTTGTTTGTGCTGATTCATTGTCATACCTGGGGCAGAGGCTCGTTGATGGAGGAGCAGCTATTTAGAGAAACAATTAAATAGGAATGTAGCTGAAGATCAGGAAGCAAGAGAAGTGTTCTCCTGCAGGGTGGGATCTGGGCAGCATTTGCTTGGCAACACTGTGGTAGTCCTCCAGCCAAAGAGAGTTGCTTAAGGCTGTATACCCTCCAACACTTTGCAGATGAAAACTGGGACACACATGGCCAAGCAACATCACAGTGGCATCAAGGTGATGAAAAGTATTAATGAGGAAGAACACACAAGCTAGGAGAGGATGAAGCAGGTTGCTTTTGCCTAAGTCTACTGGGAAGGGCAAGATTATGTCCATCCTCTCCTCTTCCCCCTGCTGAATTTCTTGAGTGCAAACTACTTTTGCATTAGCAAGTTAGTTTGCTGCAATTGAAGTAAGCTGAGGACACAGGGGAAAGGGGAGGAAGAAAGAGAAACTGGGACATTTTTAAAACAACTGAAATATGGGATAGCAGAAGATTAATTGGAACTGCCCTTGCCAAATGAAACTGGGCGGTGGGGTGCATAATTTGCAGCTACACAGCCTACATGCATGAGGAAGCTATGAGTAGTGGGATTGCAACATTGCAATCAGCAAAATCTTTGATTACCTTTAACACAAAGCAGCAGTAGAGGTTGCAGAACTGGCTTTCCTACTTAGCCGCTTCCACGGTTTCATAACTCACCCTGCCTACTGACATGTACACAGAAAATGGTGAGTGGTGGGAAGCACTTACACTGCAAGACTGCTGCTGTGATAGGTAGAATCTCTAGGGTACCATCTCGTGTCTCCTGCACCCTGTGATGAAGGAAGATAAAAGTGAAAGTTACCTGTGGCACCCCAGTCATGAGATGCCCTCCTCTTAGAGGCCTGACTGGTGCTGAACCTGTCCTCATCATAGTGCCAAGTTAAAACTTGGGTGTTCACTCATCCTTGTGGGGCTCACTCACCATTGCTTGGCTGCCCTTTGTTGGACTGTGGTTTTGGCTTTGATTCTCCTGCGCTGTGTGTGATTGTTCAAACTGTTTTAAAATGATTGTGTTTAAGCTGTAGTCTTAAAAGATTGCCTTTTGTAAGCCACCTTGGGTTCCGTGCTGGGAGAAAGGCAGCATATAAACAGCATGCAAACATACATTTTATTGACTGTATCGTGTTCCCAAGGTCTTGGTATACAAATCAAAAAGAAACATGTTAATAAATTAATATATATTCTCTTGGATGAGATGCAGCATGCCTCTAAATAATCATTATGGGGAAAATCTGAGCCCAGTGCTAAGACATTGCAGTATAATAACTGAGTGCAAAACCTGGTGGGATCCAGAGAAGTAAAGGAATGTAGGATTCCCATTATCAATATTCTGCATTTAAAGATTGCCTCTCTTCCTCTCCCCTACATTTTCCTATTTTCCTACAAAATGCTTTTTTTTCTTTTGAAAGAATCCCTCCCGCCAAGAATTTTAAGAAACAAAAATCTCTTAAGGAATATTCTCTGCTTTTCTTCAATCCTATTTTAAATCATGTAGTGGAATCACTCCAGCCAAAAGGTCTGTTGTTATATACTTTAAAAAAATGAACAGTAAAAACAAGGACCCTCATGTCTTTGTGGGGAAAATGAAATAGCTGTGTATAGCAATAATCATAAGGAGATTCTGAGTGTCAGTACCTTAAGGGCAACTTTGGAAGGGCTCTTATAATATCTGAAGATACAGGGCAAAATTGACATAGGCCTTTATAAATATCGAGACTGAGATCTAAATCCAATTGCTAATCCCAATTAGAGTAGGCTCATTGCATCAGATGGATTTACCTAAGTGTTGACTTATACAAACCCTATTAATGCAATGGATCTGCTCTATTTGGGAACAGCAAGATTTAGGTCTGGTAATGAGACATTTTTTCTTTGGAACGTCATGAAATTATAATTAAGGCCTTGGCTCACTTACTGCTGAATTATCTGTTTGATATATACAGCTGGGATATATTATCCTGAGCAGAGCCCTTTGTGAGATTGGATAGTTTTATTCCTGGTGATCAAGATTTCACAATGCTGTTTCCTGCTGGCTTCAGTTCTGATTAATGAACCATGTGCAGATGCCTTCTTAAGTTTCAGTATCAAATAATTTGTTACTTGGTTTACTGAATGAGGAAGGCTTTCCGAGTCCCACCTGCTATGCCCATTGAAATCTTGCACTTACAAGCCATTTGGAAGCACTCAAAAATGAAAACATATTTAATTTTCCAAATCAAATCTGAAAATGAGGCTTATCTCCCATGTTCTAAGTTAATTCAGGTTTTTATTCATGACCCAGTAAAGATTAATTCCCCATGCAGTGAGAACCAGAAGGTGATGGTGGTGAGGTGTTGCCAAAAGGAAAAAAAAAAGTCCATTCCTGGGAATTGGTCTACCTTCCCCAGGACAGAGACCCCATTCTGGCTTTTGATTGCTCTCTGGCAGCACCCAAAAGAAAGAATACATTTTTACATACTCTTCAGTTGTACCACTTTGTCAGAGACAATCCTAATTAATTCTCTGTCATCCCACTTTTTCAACTGCTTTTTAAAAAGCAGTTTTAAAAAACAGTTGAAAAAGTGGGATGACAGAGAATTAATTGGGATTGTCTCTGACAAAGTGGTACAATTGGAGAGTTTTTAAAAAGCAGTTGAAAAGGGGGATGACAGAGAATTAAGTGGGATTGTCTCAGTTTCCCTGTCTTCCTCCCACTTTCCCTCTGCATCCTCAGCTTACTTCAGTTGCTGCAAACTGAGTTGGAAATGCAAAAGTAGTTTGCACTCAATAAACTCAGCAGGGAGGAGAGGAGAGGAGGGGCAGGATCATGCTCTTCCCAGTAGACTCGGGCAAAAGCAAACTGCTGCAGCCTTTCCTAGCTTGTGTGTCCTTTGTCATTAATAACTTTTGCCATCTTGACCAAACTCTGATGTTGCTTGGCCAAACGTGTCTGTGTTTCCACCTGGATGTTGGAGGGCATACTTTTAGAACTCTCAAAATAGGGAGGAACCCTCCCTGTGAGATGGCTCCTAATCTGTATTTCTGTCCCCACTCTTGGAGGAAGAGGCTGAGTTCCCTAGCTGTTTTAGCTATCAAAAGAAACTTGGATTCCTTTAGTTGTTGATCCATCAGTCTTAGTAGGTTCACATACAACTTCTACTCAGTATACAAATATCCCCATAACACTTAAATCAGTTGTCCCCCCAAGGGCAAATAGAATATGTGGGAAAGAGTCAAAGTTTCAATGCCAGACTCTAGAACAGACTGAAAGTAAAACAATAGTCAGCATTTAGTCAATTGAGGTATCCATTTTGTCCAAACCCTATTTGATTCTATAATGCTGATAGTGGTGTAATGCTGTGAAAGGTGCAGAGAAAGGGGAAGGTGAAATAGGTATTTGGGAAGGGGTTTGTGCTACTTAGGTGCCACAGATCACACATCTGTGTCTGTCTAGGAAAGAGCTAATTCAGTGTACTTTGAAGAAGCACTGTGGACTAACGCTGTTCAGGGTTTTAGTCTCAGCTTCACATATTTCACAGTTCTGAAAATAGGGCTGCACCTCCTCTTCCTCCATTTTGTATGTTGCTTTAAAAAGAGTAGCAGAAAATACTTTTGCATTGCACCATTTGCCTTCCCAGTACTTTGATCATTCTTCTCTTTAACAGATAGCAGTGTGAAGACAGATTTTCATTTACTTAACTCTTAGGAAGGACTATAATGCCTTGCTTTTCAATGTATGTTGTTCAGGACTTTTGCTGCTCCAGATATTTTGGACTTCAGTTCCCAGGAGCCTCAGAGAGAATGGCCAGTGGTTCTGGGGTGTGTGGCTATCCTGAGTGCCAGAGTAACCCAGCAACAGGTTGCCAGGCAACCAGAATAGCTGTTGAAGAGAGAAACACAACCTATTCGTGTGGGAGGGGCTGGAAGCTTGAAAGGAGAATACAGTAGAGTCCCGATTATCCGTCCTTCGGTCATCCGACATTCCGGATTATCCGACATCGCGGCTGCTTGGGGGGCGTGGCTGTAGGCGTTTCCGCACCCCCAGACACGCCCCCAAGCATGGTGGCCGCAGAAAAGGATCAGTGATTTCTTTAAATTTTCAGAGGACTGAACTGTTTATACTATACATCACAATGTTGATCAGTGATTTCTTTACATTTTCATTTGCAATTCATAGTGATTTCAAGGCTTTTCTTAGACCCTCCGGATTATCTGACATTTTTGGCTATCCGACTATCAGCCCGCCCGTTTATGTCGGATAATCAAGACTCTACTGTATATAAAAAGGAAAGCACTGCGTGTCATTTTGGCAGTCTTTCAGTGAGTCCTTCAGCCAGAGAGAGCTCTGGAATAAAGTTCTTCAGTCAGCCACAGGGGTTGTCTGAGTAGGAGGGTTTGTTTCTCAGGGAAAATCTAGAGAGAGGCAGAAGAGAAATCAAACCATTTGTGAATCTGATCAGAAAGTGTGACCTAGATTTGAAAGTTGAGCCTTTGGTGATAGTGTAGCCAAAGGCTGTTTGTGTTACTGGTGCTTATATGAGGGTTTCAAGACATAAGGAAACTGTCTGAAAGAACTTTGAAGAACTGTATTAGCTTCGATCTGTATATGAACTCCAATTCTTTGTTCCGTTTGTTAATTTAATAAAGATTATAGTTTATTTTTATAAATTTTGACTCAGCTGACTAATATACAGTATTTAAAACCCAAACAGAATACACACTACCATAAAAATCTGAAGGGGTTCCAAATAACCATTGAAACTCCTCATTCTTTACTCAGAGGCAGTGTTTAAAGGGGAATGAAAAGCTGTGTGTGTGAAATGACAGGGTAGTTTTATCAGATTGGGGAGCTACCCTACTCACCTGAGAGAGAAAAAAGCAGGCCCAGTCACAGACCACAGATTCCTCACTCTTGCTGTAGCAAATCCACATGATAAATTCATAATTATCGTACTTTACACTAATGAGCATGGTGTAGTGGTTTAAGCATTGGAGTACAACCCTGGAGACCAGAGTTCAATTCCCCACTCGGTCTTGGGTATCTATTGGGTGTCGTTGGAAGTGTCACACACTCTCAGCCCCAGAAAACCCTTTGATAGGGTCATAGTAAGTTGGAAACTACTTCAAAGCACACAACAGCAACAACAACACTAGGAATGGGTTTTTGATCCAGACGAATCCCAAATCAAGAACTCTATTTGGCCCATTCAAAAAGATTCAGATTTCCAAAGTGAAGCAGGGCTTCTCCAGAGTAGACCAAATCTGAACATTCTTGAAGGTTGGCTTGCAGTTTCAATCAGAGGGATCCAGAAAAGTGTGTGTTCCAAAACTGATACATAACTCAATCTAAAATAACACACGCTCTGTTTTGGGTGTTGTGACAACGATGAAGTAAGGAGGAAGAGAATGTAGCACAAGCTTGCTAGCTAGTAGCATTCAAGTATTCCCTCCCAAAATAACTAAAAGAAAACTATTCTAAGTACTTCTGAGAAACGAAAAAGTAAATGGATACGTTTAAAAATTATGACTATGATGGCAACTTCATGATGATGGTATGATGGTAGTTAATTTTGGAGTCTAGAAATGATAGTTGTAGCTACTTTTTAAATGTATTATTCTGAGCTTTGCTTGTCACTCCTGGAGGTGCTTTCGGTGGGGTGTAGGAGAATGGGTTCCTGAGTGACAGCTCCCAGGCAGTGGAATTCCCTGTAAGGAAAGCTAGGCTGGACTTCTCCCATCAGTCTTTCGTCTGCTAGGCAAAAACACTTTCATGTGGACAAACCTTTGATGTTCAGTTGGGTTGTTGCTGAAAGTTTGTGACTGGTTGAGCACTTTTGCTTCTTTTTATGTATGTGTTTTTAACCTGTTTTTCTCATTTCCTCTTACTTATTTTCATGTGTAAACTTGACAAAATAGATGTATTTGTGGCACCGAAGGCTCCTAATTACACTAATTTATCATGTGGTCCATAGTCCATCAGTGTTATCCACACTGACTGCTAGTAGATGGAGGTACCCAAGACCCCTTTAGAGTTAGAGAGCAGAAATTCAAAAACCTTCTGTGCTCAGTCTATGTGCTCATCTATGGTCTTTCTCATCACCAGACTGACCAGGGTTGGCAGTGGTTGCTCCTTTATCCCATTTTCTATTTCAGTGGAGAATTATCTGTTCCCTTGCTTCTGTAAAATGACATTCAGAGATGCTGAACTGTCAAATTGTGAAGGGCACACTTCCTTAACTGTGAGGTTACCTCCCTGCTGCAATGAATTTTCCAACTGTTTTATAGATAAAAGTTTTTAGCCAGTTCTATTTCAGAGACACAGCATGAGCACTGAAGACTAAGGCTATTTCTGTCTATTTAGATAGATTTCAGTGTATATGGCCCACCAGTGCCAATATAAGAGACTTTGCACATGACATCATGCTCCCTGTAATACAGAAAAATCTCAGAAGACAGTGGTGGTCAGTTGCTTATCATCATCACTATAAAAATTGGACTAATATAAGGGCGGTTAGCACGTCCTTACCTGTCATTGACAGATTATCTTGCGGGATTGACAGCTTACTGTGGTAGTCTCCCACTTTTTCTTTCTCTTCTAGACCTTTTTCATACTAAACTGTTACAGAATTTTGATATTTTAACTGCCACAGCTGTACCATCCTAAGAAATCCTGGGGTTTGTATCCTGGAGAGGCACTATAGCCTTCTGGCTGAGAAGTCTAAATGCCTCTCCCTAAACCGTCAATCCCAGGATTCCATAGGATGTTTCCATGGCAGTTAAAGTGGAATCACACTGCTATAATTATGTAGTGTGAAGGAGAGTATTGAAAATATTGCTGAGGACATCATATGGCACATTACTTTTTTTTTTTTTTTAATTACTGCTTTTCACAGAACTTTGGAAAATTCTCGATCTCTCTTGTGGATAACGATTTCTAGAATCTCCCAGCCCACTCCAAAACTGGGATGGCCAGGACCTTCAAGAGAAAAACGTGGGGGTTGGGGAATGCTTTTGACACCCTCAGTATATGCTTTTTGATGCCCTCAGTATATACCATCAGCCTAATGAAATGATTCATGCTGGTAGAAAGGCATTTTCCTGGGGACTTCTCGACAGCCAGGAAGCATCCTTTCTCTACAAACACAAATCCTGTATTATTTTGGTTTCTTTTGTTCATTGCTTTTGTTTTAGTTAAACTCTTATCTGATCTTGGTCCTCAACTAGAAGGCAGAATTCTAAAGTATAATCTTTTTCATTTTTAATATAATTCATTTGCATGAAGAATTTAACTCGTGTGGTTTAATATTTAAAATATAGGAAGTATGGCCTAGAATAAATCTAAAATGAGGTGATGTAGCCATATATGATCCTTACTAAATCATTTGGTTTGTGCAAAAGCAAGCCAAGAAAAATATGTCATAAAGATTTTTTTAAGCGGTGAACAAAATACTTGCTACCAAGAGATTTAAAAAGAAAGGCGAAAATTTATTCCAATGCGTATTGCAATGTATCCTTTTCATTATAATTTTCATTCATCAAGGAAATCTAAAATGCACAGATAAGTTACTTTATATAATTTAAACATACTTCCATAACCAATATCATAAGCCATGCAATATTTTTAAATATATATAGATGTTACATGTTAACTATATTGACTATGTAACAGTATTTATATATATTTATTACATCATTAATATATATTTTTATAAAACAACATTCCCAACTGCATAATATCTCCAACAGAAAAAGAGAGGATTTAGTTTTCAAAAACATGGTAATCACCTTACGTATTATGAAAATCACTGGCATATATATCATCTAGTATAGGGTTACCATATTTTGAAACATGTGTACTGACTGACTAGTTCAAACCACCAATCACTGGTGAATAGCACTTAAAAAACCTTACAAATGCCAAGCAGTTGTAAGAGGAGCAATTGCTCCTCAGTTCAGTCAGTCCAAGACAAAACAGACCTTTCTTGTGGCCAGGCACCATCCCATAAACAGCACTGGAGTGCCTTTCTTCTCTCCTGTCTTCTTCCCTGCAGGGCCTTCAGATGAAGGAGGATGGTGGCCTTGTAACAACAATGATGACAGTGGTCCTGACCCAACTGGAAGCTGGTGAGTCCCTTTGTAACCCCCATGGGATTGGAGGTGGTGCTGTGGATGCTTCCCTTGCCCTGCTTTTACCTGGCACATCTCTCTTATTTTTCTTCCTCCTCTTCTTCCTCCTCAGAGGTCTACTACCTGATTGACCTCTTCTTCCAGTCCAGACCACATAAGAAAACCCAGACATTTTAAAAATCAGCCTGGACAGAAATTTTAGCTCTGAAAAAGAGGACGTGTATAGGAAAAGGAGAACTTATGGTACCGCTGATCTAGTGTCACCAGGGATAAAATATACTCACTCTGTATAATGAAGAGATTCAATATGTCATAGCATGAAGGGAGAAGGAAGAAAGAAAAGATCTACCATTGCTGTCAGATTTATGCATCTTCAAGTTCTCCTTAGAAGAAAGTATGTCTCAGAGTAAGCTTATGGCGTCGAGAGCGAAGAGGAATTAAGTCACTCATTAAGATTAATGGGAATCACTGTTTTTAGCCTTAAAATTCACCTAGCTTCCTTTCCCAAAACAACCCCCATCTGTCTCTTCACAACTTTTCTGTTGTTTTTCTCTATGGGACTTATCTTCCTAACACTGTACACAGGGCACAGCCATATTTCAATGTGTAATATTATTAGATGTGGTCTTCTGTCTTGAGTTCAGAGTGTCCCGTAGGCCGTGCTGTATGTCTGCTATTCAGTAGTAGAAGAAAGTATGGCTTATACCACAAATTTACTGTTCCACATTGTAAAACAAGGATGGGTAATGTGCAAGGTAATGTAAATATTGTTGTAATATATTAATGGGTTGTATCAGAAACTATAATAGGGTTAGCAAAAGGTGGAGTCAATTTGAAGGGACATAACAGCAACCTATTCAATTTATTTGCATGGTTGTGTGTGTACAGCAATTGACAAGCTTGAGATGATCAACAGAGTATACCTGCATGTGGATGGGAACTGGCTGGCAGAATGGGAATGAGAGGTAATGGTCTGGAATGGTGTGGTCTGAGCAAGGAGGAAGGAGACTGATAGGGAATAGGGATTTGGAGAGGCCCATTCAGAAAAGACAGTTGAGAGAGAGAGATTGTTGTGAGTTGAGGGAAAAGCATATTGACATTTTTATTACATAGATGTGTAGCTGACTGTGGTTGATATGGTAAATTGTTGCCAAGTGTTTATGTGCTGAAAGGTGGCGCAGAGTCCAAAATAAATATATAACATCAGTGAACTATAATTAATAAAATAATTTGTACTGCTTTTTATAACTTTATAACTTTATTTATTTGTTCATAAAAAAAACATTGGTGTCAAAATGTGGAGATTTGGGCCAGCCAGTGCTGTGACAGATCAGGCCTACTTTAAATTCTCGCTTCCTGGAGAAGCAGCACCCCTTTACATATACTACCCCCCTGGCTCCCTCTCCACACACTTCTGCTTTCCCTAAGCCCACAACCCTTCTGGATATAAGGTGAAGCATTTTCAGCTTTATTCCAACTGAATGTGTCAATTGTGGTAGTATGTGTAATTGAGTTCAAATTAAAGGGACCCTGTATGGGGGCTGCTCTTTAAAAAAAATAGAATAAAATCTTTATTTAACTAACAAGGGAGAAGAAGTATTTGGCAATTAAATTAAATGTTATCAAACAGAAAAGCACTTCCAGGTCTTAACAGGCAAACACTTCCCCAACTCTCATTCTCTATCTCTCTCTCTTTCTCTCTGAAGGAACTCTTTTTCTTTTTTCAAACTCACAGAAAGAACTCTTTTTCAAACCCTGTTTCTGTTATTTTTCTGTTCTGCTGACTCACCCACCTAGCCCCTTCCTCTGGCTAACCTGGGTTCTTTAGTCAGCAAACCAATGGAATTAAATCCCCTCTGCTGCTAGGGTGGCTCTGCTGGCTACACCCTTCCCCAGGGTTTGTCACAACTGGTAGTATCAAGAATTGTACAGTATCTTCTAAAGATCCTGGTGGCAGCCATAAGGCAGGAAAGAAAGAGTGAATGCATGCATTTCTGGTTGCCCAAAGCAGTTAAGTGTAGCCACTGGAGAAGGGCAAAAAAAAGGCTTTAAGTGCATTTCCCATCAAGCCTATTGAGTATAGCCAGTGATGAGGGCTGAAGGAAGCCATCATCTAACCACGCCTGGACAGCCACACTTTCCTCATCCTGCTATAAAATTTCTCAGTGCATATTCCTTTCCATTGGTAGTATTTACAAACTGTTCTAGTATTAATAATGATCAGACTGTTTTAGTGACCACAGGAAAATTCCCATTGGAGGTCTTGATGCTTGGAAGTGAGGTGTTTCTGAAACTTTTTAAAAAATTTATTGCCTAAATTCCAAGTTCTTTTGTAGCTAAATGTGTTGAAATAACAAATATTTTTGTCCACCTGTTATTGTTGTTCTGGTGTTTAGGTTATTTTTGCTTTCCCATTTTCTTGGATTGAACGTAAAATAGTATATTTTGATACTCACTTGAAGCAATGAGAACGAAGCAAAACAAAACAAAGAACATGGCACCACAATACTCCTGCCAGGATGCTTTCCCATTTCACTTGCCAATATTTCTTTTTCAGTAATACTGACTCTTTTTTCTTTCTTTCACCCTCTGAATGTTATTGCACAATGAAGGAAAAACACATCAAGCCTATTTGGATGTTAGAACTGCTGTGCATCAGAGTCATCCTTCCAGAAGGAGACAAAGTAGAGAAAGAAATCCTTTGGTATTTGGCATCTTTTTTTTAAAGTTATACATAAATATCCTACCCCTTCTGTCATTTAGAACAGAGCTTGGAAAGTAACTTTTCAAAAGTTATTAGTTGGAGCTTTAGGCCCTTTCTGCATGATAACGATATGCCCGGCTCTGTCAATGACCCCCAATCGTATGAGTCTTCTGTTGTAGCTGGTCATGCAGAAGGACCAGAAGCACGATCTATGTGCTTCCTCCCCTACTGCAGCATGGGAAGAAGGCTGGCTGCAGTCTGGAAGGACAGAGTGTGTCCCTCATGCTCCCTTCCTCAGGCAACCAGTCATGTGCAGAGAGGAACATTGGGAACACACTCCCACCCTGGCAGAAGCACCGCTAGGATTGTGATGACATGACGTGAGAGACTGTCATCATGTGGAAAAGGCCATAGTTACAGTTCAAAACTGGCAGTTTTTAAGAAATCATTCTCATTCTCAAAAGTAACTAAAATTGTTGTTTTTAATTGCTAAATAGTCCCTTGGTACATACTGCTACAAAGCACACTGTCCTCTTATCCACCTCATTGTTGCCTCTACCCCCAAAACAAAGTGGAAGGCACAGCAGAAACCAGCATTTGATGCATTCATGTGCCACTTAGTGAGACCTCATCTCTTAACAGAAAAGAAAAGTTATGGTTAACAGCATTTAAACTGTAACAAGAGGGAAGCTATCCCTCATGAAGTTATAGTTGTAGTATAATGTAGTTACAGTAGCTCTTCCACATCCATGAGGTTTCTGTGCCCTGAACCCTCACAAAAGTGAAAAAACTGCAAATAACTCCTCCTCCCATGATCCCCCTCCCATTCACCTCCAGAGCTCTCCCCTCCCATTCCTTTGCCTTTGGCCCCATAGGCTTCATAGGTGGGGGGAGGAGAAAAAAGACTTGGTAAAGGGCTTATCAGTACTTTCCCCTCAGATAGAGAAGAGCAGAGTGCTGGCATTGTAGCTACTTCCAGTTGCCATCTTGAGCAAGGAGATTCCTCTCAAAGGGGATGGGTAGGAGGAAAAAGAGCACCTGACCAATCAGTGGCCATTACACAACAGAATATGCAGCCACATGGCAGAGAGGACCTGCCCCCCCAGCAGTGTGTGTGTGTGGGGGGTGCTTACCCAAAAGGAAGAAGAAATGTCCATTTTAAACACAAGCCTTGCAAGCTTAGGATGAGGAATGCAAGGGAATTAGAGGAGGAGAATGGTGGGGGCAGGCAGGCTATAACATGCCTCAAAAATAATCAAATTCACTAAGGTCAAACCCACAAATATGGAGGGAGGACTGTATACCTTACTCATTGGAGAAATGAATTAATTAAAATTTACCTGTTATGCACAATTAGTTGCATCCAGTCTCTGATTCAGAATAATCTCAGTTTTAAATAAATGCCCAGGAGGTAGCTGAACTGTCAAATATGGATTACATCTGGAAAGCTGGCTGTACTGGCTGGAGGATTCTAGGAGTTGTAGAAACCTAGAAGTAGGGCTCAGAATCTCCGTCGTATATTAATACAATATTTGATAGTGGAGGAGATTAGAAAAGGTAATTGTTGCAACATTACTCATATGACCACAGCAATGTCTATAAGTATCCATTGACTAGGGCTGGGAATCCTGTGGCTGTCCAGATATTGCTTATCCTCCAACTGTCTCAAATTGGCAGGGACAGTCCTCTGCCATTCCACTTTTTCAGCTGCTGTTAATATGTCCCAATTTCTTTCTCCTCCTCCCACTTCTTTGTCCTTGGTTTACTTCAGTTGTTATAGACTGAGTTCATATTACAAAAATAGTTTTCACTCAGCTCAGCAGAGGAAGAGGACAGAGGAAGGGCAAAGTTTTGCCCTTGCCAATACAGTCAGGCAAACACTCCAGTATTTGTAGTGAAGGCCAGCATGGTTAGGTAAAAATAAAAATGTTCCATAATTCCTATAATTCCATAATTCCTATAAACTACGGGAATTTTCATGAATAAAACCTGTTTTTGTTAATGGAGAAATCTGTTGTCGTGTACTTCCTTCAGATATGCTCTAATTCTTCTAATTCTACAAGCCCGCAGCTGTTCACACATCCTGGTACAGTGGCCAGAATTCAGTATGCACTGTATTGCCAGGTAGTCACGATAGTTAGGTAGCTGCATAAAGAATCCTAGTCTGACCACCCCTCTCTCCACTTACTGGTTGGCAGTGATCAACTGGAGATCCATCCTCCTGTCACTTGGGAAGTGGCTAATGTGGCCACCCCTTTCTGCAAGCAATCTCTGTTGGAACAGACAGCAACAGGATCCCTGTCACAATTCCCCCTCATAGCAGAGATTGC
The DNA here is from genome assembly GCA_030412105.1 of Cyclura pinguis. Classification (NCBI taxonomy): domain Eukaryota; kingdom Metazoa; phylum Chordata; class Lepidosauria; order Squamata; family Iguanidae; genus Cyclura; species Cyclura pinguis. The sequence continues at coordinate 132,010,638 of CM059599.1, forward strand.
TTGCACAAGTGGGGGTGAGAATGTCAGTCAGCTCCTTCCTGAGTGACAAGGGAACAGGCCCTTGTCGTTCGCAGCAGCTACTGACTGGTAAGTGGAGATCAAGAAGATACATAAGTAGGGATTGAAGGAGATACATAAGTAGGGATCATGAATATGAAGCCATCACAAATGCATACAACTCTCAATTATGCATTTGTAACTATTCAACAGGATTCCGGCCACTGAACGCAAATCCAGGAGCTGAAGTGTGCACCAAGTTTTGATCTTTCTACCAATAATGGCAGGGTCATCACACTTCTTTCTGTGCATCTATGCATAATAACACATTTAAGCACTGGAGCAAGTCACCTGGGCTGAGCAGCACTGGTGAATGTGTCTGTTCCAGAAGGCAGTATGAAGCAAAAGCTTTTGAAATTAGAGACTTATTCCAAGCCTTTGTTTGCACTTCAGAGTTGAAGCTGCCCTCCGTTCTGCCTCAATAGCCTGTCAGCATCTGTATCATGCTTCCCTGATCCAGCAAAACTGCATCAGCTTTCCAAATGCAAAGTGACAGTTTTAGAGGAAATAGGTGTATTGTGCACTACAATGGAAAATAGGAAATTTAACCATTTCAGGTTGACATATCACCAACAAGATGAGGATAGGATACAACAAGCAAAGAAAACACACACATATACACACTTATTTCATAGGTGTCCAGGGCAGGGCAGACATTTGGCCTGCTAAAGCCAATATCATAAACTTGACAAGATCACTGACAGATCCATGCTGGTTTACTTGCTTATACCTACGGCTGCTCAGTAGCTAGTAATGCCTGCTGTTCCTTCTGGCTTTCTGAAGATTATGATGCCACAGTTTATAAATACATCCCTGTAATATGTTTGCTTCCAACATAGCACAGGGCCAATATGCAGGACCTAGGATTGACCCTGCAGGCCCATTTCACAAACTAGCCAGGCATCTTTCATGTAGTGACTTCCCAGGCTGCTGCAATATGTGTGTGGGTATTTATTCCTTAGATCTATAAAAAGCTCCAGGTGTTGTAGCAGATCCCCTTCTCCTGCCCTTTTCCTATTTTGTCGTTTAATCCAATACTTCATTACAACATTTCCAAATCTCAACAATGATCAAGATAGGAAGGTTAGCATTCTGACTCTGATCAGGGAGCATGGGGCTACAGCAGTCAGAGTTGCTACGAGACTATGGCCGTTTCTGCACTAGACTGCAGTTTTGGCCCCTCCCAAAACTGCAAACCCCAGGATTCCATAAGATTTTGCAAGTGGAATAATAGTAACAGTCAAGTACGGAAATGGCCTATGTAGTGTGGCTATGTTCTTCCTTAGTCAAATGTGCGTGTTATGTATAAAGAAATGAAAAAAGGACAGTAGTAGTGGTGGGATAAATGGGGAGAGTCACTAATGGAACACAATCCCTTGTAAAGTTCTGTGTATATAGCAACAGTGAATGCCTCATCTGCAGTTCTCCTGACTGCCTCATTCTAAACCTCTTTGCATCACATGGAAGCCTGCCAAGTCAGTGAGACTAAGAAGCAAGCTTAAGGATGCAACTGACAGGGTAAGTCCAGAAATTGGCAAGCCAGCTGTTTCCAACATGGCACGGCATCTTCTAGGTGTTGAAATACAATTTCCGTCAGTCCCAATGGTCAGAGGCAATATGACTGTAGACCAATCCATTTAGAAAGCACCACACTGGGGAAGACTCCATATGCCTAGGCTTATTGACCCTACCTGTTGAGCAGGCAAGTAGGAAGGGTGAGTAAAGGCGCCAGGTCTGTGCATTTGCAGTACTGTATTTCATAGACCTTTCTGTATAAGTGAGTGGGACAGATAGAATAACACAGGTGATCACCATGGGACAACACTGTAGTATGGGAAGGACTTTTAAAAGTTTTTTTTTCTTTCTAAAAGCAATATCAGATGTGTATGAAGGGCTTATTTCCATGACAGATAAACTGGTGCTCTCTTCATCCCTATTTATTGCCACAAGAATATTCATTAGACCTTAGTGTCAAGTAATACATATAATACTGAGCAAACTTATGAGGAAGCCAGATTTCATTGATTTCAGTTGGCTTTTACAAATTGTGCTTAATATAAGACTTGAAATGAATGGTATGATTGCAGAAACTTTGGTAAGAAAAAGCCTACTTTGTTTGCCCCTGCCCCTTTTCTGTTGCAATGGCACCTACAGCGATAAGGGATAGGTATTTTTTGAGAGACTTGAGAGGCAGCATGCTGCAAGGCTCTGCCCGCTGATCCAACTGCATTGCACATGTTAGCACCCATTGCTGAGCTAGAATGTCAAAAGGTCTGTAAATAGCTGAAGAAACCTTTTGAAAGAGGTGTGCAGCTGCTGACAGGTTTGTGAATCCTTCAAAGCTGATGAGACATATTCAGACTTTCTGAGCGTTGTGCCAAAAAGAAAATATATAGGATGTGTTCTTTTTCTCCAGTCTTACAAACTGCGCCTTGTAACAGGTCACATCGCATGTGGATTGCCTCTTTAAACAGAAAAGAGAAAAAAGCCTCCCCTATCTTAGTCTCTTGGCACAGAGTGAGCACTCCTCAATTACAGAACCTATGAAAGAATGAATGTTTTGGGACTGAAGCATTACCAGAGCTCACGGGCTATGTGCTGGGACAGCTACCCAGGTGTGCTTTTTTCATTTTCACTGTTTTCAGAGGCAGTAATTGACTCGAAGTTAGGTCACCTGCCTTCCTAAAGCTTGGTTCATACTTTTTGCCAGATAACAGGTTATTAGAAAGAAGAAGCTGACAGTGAGGCTAAACAGCAAGAGTGGGCTGTTGCTTTCATAATTTGTCTGTAAAGGCACCTGCTAACATAATACTAGTGACTAGAGTAGCAAACCTAAGCAAGCCTACTCAGGAGGACACACTGAAAGCAGTGGGACTTCCATCTGAATAACCACGCTAAGCTTTGTGCGACATCTGTCCTTTGGTTTAATCCAGCCCCTCTCTCCCGGTTTCTGCCTTCCAGCTGTGGGCTACAACTCTCATCAATTCCAGCCAGCAAGACAAGGTTCTTGATCCACAGTATGCCTTATTTATTGATTCTGAGTTCTGTAACAGGGAACGTGTGTTGCGACTGTACCTTCATGCTGAGAGTTTCCTAATACCACATCGCTGGCAGTCAGCAATACCAAGAAATCCTGCCGAGAGGCGAATGGCAATGATAGTATCTAGTCAAGTAACTCAGACCACTCTTACTGGGCTCAAAGAAGAGAGGAAATGAAATTTTCACGTATGTCAGTCAGCAAAAAATTGTCTTCTCAGATTTGCTTATTACCCAAGATGAGGGAGAATGTTTAATAGTTATAGATTATTAAGGGTGGTAATTTTTTTAAGTGTTTTGAAAAGTTGCACCTACAGCCAGTTTACTAGGATACCTTCACATTTTTGGTAATACTGTGCAAAGTCACAGTGAAATACCAATAGGTAAGGGACGCTGGAAACCTTTAACACTTAAAGGCCAAAATTCTGTTAGGAATATCTGCACACATATAATTTCCTTATGTGTTCAGATGTCTTTTGGGGGGAGGGCACTGCAGGGGTTGGTATTCCCTTCTCTCTGCCCCCAAGCCCCCAACCCACACTTACTGAAAAGCCCCTGAAACCACCCTGCGCAGTCACTCCATGCTTCACAGACAACAGGCAGGATTGCAGAAACATCTGGCTACATTCACAAAGCTGGAAATGAAATGATGCCTTCTCAGTGCTGAGATCCACCAGGGCGCCATGAGGATCTCAGCACTGCTGTGATCATTTAACATCTGGCTATGAGGGTGCCTGCCTGCTCGCAATGAAGCTGTGTGAGAGTGCTTCAAGGGCTTACCAAAAAACTTCAAGGGCTTTTTGGTAAGTTGAACAGGGTATATAACAGTGGCAGTGGTCTGCAGGAAAATATTTATGCTTCACTGGAGGCATATAAGAGTGAGGTCTCAATCTTTTCTCTGAATTTAGGGTATTACACATTGTTTTCTTGTTGGTACTAGATTATTTCCAACAGATTATTTTTCAGACTTTTCAGATAGTCAGAGATATGATGCACAGAGAACTGCCTGCTGGGATTAGAATAAGTACCTGTATTTGCCAGTGTATAAGACACACTGGCTTATAAGATGCACCCTGTTTATACACCAGAAAGTACCATTGGCTGGTGTATAAGACACACTGGCATATAAGATGCACCCTATTTTCAAACAGTGTTTTTCAGGGGGAAAAGTGAGTCTTATATGCCAGCAAATATAGTAATACAAACCAGAGAAACTTGCTGCCTCCAAAGAAAATCAAGGAAGCCTCTACCAGCTGCTCCAGTTAAGCAACAGATGCCAATGTGGCCCACATAGATTCCAACCCACTCTCTTTTATCACTTTTCCTGAAACATTCTTTCCTTTTGAAGGACAGGCTTTTTGGTTGGTGGACTTTGATCTCCCTCCTTTTATGCTGGCAATTTTGTCCCATTTCATAAAAAAAGCAGACTGGGAAATTGATGTCTGCAGGAGAAAAGCAATGCACACCTGGACTACCTGGAACAATAATTGCCTGGCTAAAACATAGTCAATGCAAAAGGTAATTTACTGTGTCTGAGATCCTACTTCATGGTTGTGTAGTATATATCTCTGCAGCCGGAGTTGATTTGTGTTGATTGTCCGAAGTGGTCCTTTTGTTGTATGGTAATATTGTGCAACCAAATGCACAGCTGAATATGCCACTCATTTTCTTGGCAGGGGAAGAAAGATTCTAACATATATATTTGTGGATATCTAGAGTGATGCCAAGGTCCTTCACATATGTAACAAGTTCATTCCTTACTATTTAATTGCATCAAAATTTCCTTAGACATCTTTTCATATGTGATACAACAGATACAACTCCTGGTTTATTCTATTCAAAAAAAATGTGGAATTAATTTATTTTCCAGAACTTCTAGTTAACATTTTTTACAAAGGATTTTTATATAATAATAAAAGCACACATTCTTCCCAAATTGTTACCTTAATTGTATACAAGAATATAAGAGGCAGTTGAGGCTTAAAGAATGGATTTAGGGTGATGGATACTTAAAACAAGAAACTGCATCCCCAAAACTGGCGGATACAGATCTACATATGCTGCTAAAACTGCAAGTGTACAAATAATTACTACAACTTAATTAGAAACTACAGGAATACAATTCACAATAGTGGGGAATTCTACAGTCTGATGATCTGTGCGCCTGTTCAGTCTGCAATTTAGACGCTATTATTGATGGGAAGATTTGAGCTCTCTGTTGTCCCTTTTTATAGTTCTGGGGTAAGGATCCCATTTGATCCTTGCTCTGGTGAAAGTACTTCCTAAAAAGTACCTGCCCATTGCAGGGTATTCTCATCTCTCAACCCTTCCAGCCCTCTGTAACACTGCAAACTTTGTTCTAGAGGGTTTCTAGAACACATACTGAACACATACTGAGAATGTGCAAGGATCCAACTGTTATCTCGGCCTTACCTGTAAACTTTGTTTCGACAGCTGAGCCCTTCAAATGGACACTGTCTTGAAATGTTTTCTGAAAACGGTAAGACCCACAGCCACCCTAGCATGAATGCAGTTCACAGTGAACACTGGTAGCAGTATTATATCCATCTTTTTGTTCTTCAGCAAATAATGCAATAATTAGTCATAGTGCTCATTTACACTAAGCAAATTTATGCATAGCTATATAACAGAAACAGTCAGCAGCCACTGAAAACAACACTGATAAGCCTATAGAATAATCCTGATAAATAAACACTTTATTATACAAAACCAAGAAACAAAAATACAAGCAGGCAAAGGAGCTCCAGGGAAAATCAGCCTTGATACAGAAATAAGCCATAGCATTTGCCCAAGCCACTGAACACCCACTTCAGTAGTTAGCCAGAATGGTGTGAGATCCAGTCATGTGTCAGAAGCTTCACCTAATTCCCAATAATGTTTGTATTCATCTTCTGGGTGATTCTTCTTGTACATGTCACCTGCATGAGTAACTAATGATATGTTCTTGTCAGTACTGGTGCAGTTAAATATTTATGTGAAAACGAGTCCACCTTGGGCACTGTTTCCAATGCTGTTCCAAATGGTCCCTGATCGTCAGGAGCAGATGGGGTGGGGACTGCAGAATGTGTAAGTGTGGGTAGTTGAAATCACCTATCCTTTTCTATTCATGGATGCCTCCACTGGAGTGAAAAGTTTTCCATCAATGGAGAGGACAGCACAGCCAGAAACAACCCATCTGATATATAAAATTCAAAGTTTGTCTGTGTCAGGCAAAGACCTCATATGATTTGCTGTGTCAGGTGAAGACCTCATATGATTGGCAGCCTAAGAAGATTCTATGGTATCCTGAGGTTTGCAGTTCAGGGAGGGACCTTTAGAATTCTCAACTGGAGAGCTCTTGAATAGGCCGGTTGATATGCAGACAAGGCCTAGCAGCAAGGAGGAGGGCAGTGTTTTCCCTCAGGAACCCAACCTCTGTATGTTAATAAATCTGAATACAGATTGGATTGGGGAGTATGGGGAAAAGTTACAGGTACTGGACAAGACAGTTTGGGGAATTAGAGACACAGGATCTCAAATCTTTCTAACAAGTATTAGCTATGAGAAAATAAAATCCCAGGCAACACCAGGTATATACGCTAGTATTCTATGTATTCCTAGATGCTGATTATTTTTTTATAAACAGAAGCTGACAATTTACTGAGTATTTTCATCTGTATTAAATATAAGTCACTTGCTTTCCTCCATTTTTCAAAATAAAGTGGCTGCCTGGAATTTTTCTGCCCAGAAGTACCTAAATATGCTACTTTGTTACAAAAATCTGATTACACAACCAGCTGTTAAGCAATAACACAAACTAATTTTTAAGCATTATACTGCAGTAATCTCAGATATGTTTTTCCTTGAGCAAACCAATGTCAGCAGAAAAAAGACATAAGTCTAATTCAACAAATAAGCTTTATTTTATGCAATAAGTGCCTGTGTTCCAGTGATCTCCATTACATTTACTTTACTGGATCATATTTCACAAATAAAAATGAACTTGTGAGGTTAACTGTGGCAGCTTTTATATATACAACTAAAGATATTATAGGGCCACAAATTATTACAATAGTCCTTGTTTAACTCAAGCTGTTGTCTTCATTTACCAAAGAACTCCAGAGATGGCCACCTCACTTCTGAAGTTGATGCAAGTGCTTTATTTTACCCTGAGTATAGGGGTTGTTAAGCAGGCAAATATGTAAAGCAGCCTGAAGTTATGCAGTATGCAGACGGGTGGGACAGCAATTCATGCAAGAAGTTGCATTCATACATTGCGCTTACATACAGACACTTCCATCAATATGGCAATCACTTGAGGGAATCCCCAAGCCTGGGAAGTGTCTCCACATGAAATCCTGCAAGCTGCAGCTGCAAATACACATTCTACTTCTGGATAAGTAGATCAACAAACAAGGCAACTTTGTTTAATGCTCCAATACTGAGTGCATGTTTATACAATTATACAAAACAATTATTTCAATAAATTGTCAGTCCATTTTCACATACTGATCACTATTGTCACAGGAGAGATCTGTTTTCATCAGTTTGTGAGAAAGTTTCCCTATCCTTTAAAAACTAGGTGCAAAATCAAATAGTACACTACAGTATCTCTGCACAGAAAGCTCTCTTTCATAATTTATCAAAATTTAAGTGCTGCAGTTTCGATCACCCTTCTATAGGACTGGCACTAAACCTAACTCAAGAATACTGTAATGAATAACTCAAGCCCCTGTAAAATGCATTAAGAATAATGATTCAATTGGTAAGGAACTTGCACAAAAGAGAGTTTAGATCAGTGCATTTCAAGCTATCTGATGTGGCAGATTGGCAGTCTCCCCCAACCCCACTTCATTGTGCCAGGGGTCAGTACCATATTTGTGCCCATCAGCTACAAATGTTTCTTCTTTCCTGGAAAATCACCAGGCACCCAATGGCTTGGGGATCAGCACTGCTCCATGGACTACTACTTTAAGTAGCACTGCTCCAAAAGAGATCAGACACAAAATAGACTCTATTTATCATGAAAATTTGTTTCCAATAAGATCCTCAAAACAGTTTAGAAACTTTGGGAAAGCTCCACTTCATTTAGGCAGAGAAAAAAATGCTTAGTCACATTACTAATAGCATGATATGTGTTATTATACAGAACAATATACTGTACTTTTTATGCAGGAAGAACAAATTCATCTCAACAGCGCATGAGTACAGAAACTTGAACAAACTAAACATATACAGTGTTATGTTTCTGAACATGGTAACAACACATAAACTATAGAGAATAAAAACTCAAGAAAGCAAACTTATGCTTTTAATATACATACAGCTGATCATGTAATCACTGTAGATACCCTCAAAATTAATAAAAATAGTTTCCACTAGTTGCAGAGTAAAAGTCTTGGAGCCATCTAAAGATGTTAAACCCTGTAGACCTCTCCATTACTGTGCATTCAGAAGTAATCCCTTTGTTTTCAATGAGACTTTTTCTCCTGTAAGTTCATTTAGCACTACGTGTTATGGGTAAGAAGTACATCTACTTGGTACATATGATGGCATCTTGCCATAAGGCAAGAGTGGAAACCAAAAATTTAAATTTTCCAAATTGTGAGATTTTTACTAGGACATACAAGAAAGGATTACATTTCTTTCATTTCTTCAACACTTCTTCAATAAATAAAAAGACAAATCAAAGCATCTATTTGCACAATTTTTAAACATCAAAAGCATATCTCACAATAGCATTTTTTTTAAAAAAATTAAATGTTAAAGGTTTTCATCAAGATAATATACTACGCTTGGGTATGTGTCATGTATCATAACACATATTGAAGTGTCTAGGTAAGGACTGTCATTTTGGGAAAAAAAGTAAAAAATAAATGAAACTTGGGTGTGACAATAGCTGGGGAAGGGAAGGAACTGAAGACCCACCAAATGTGATTGGGAGAGCAGAGTATACAAGACTCTCTGGGTCTCGGTCATAGCTGACATGTTCTATATTCTATAACCTCTTTTCCTTCTCAGGGTATATTAACCTGCTGGGCTTCCTGATTGCTAAGTCTCCCCAAGGTTAATATGTCAAGCATGACATGAAGAACAAAGGCAGCTATGGCTGGAAGAGAGCAAGTCCGCACAAGCAGGAGCACTTCCTGCTTTCTCAAATCCACTATATTAATAACATTAAGTTTTTAATAACTTTTTCTTCTTATATGTTTATTTAAAATTTTTGTAGATTTCTGTTCTGTTCAAAATGGCTAACAGCAAACATGCTGTAACTTATCAGTGGGGGAAAAATGATTTTCCCAATCCACTTTCCAAGCCAGATGCAAACCAAATCAAATTATCTAAGTACTTGCTGAAATAGCAATGTGCACACTCTTCCCACCCTCAATAAATGTGCTAAATCCTTCAGGTAAATTGCTCCAGAGCTTAGGTGCTTTCATTATGAATGAACCTGTTCTTAGCTGACACAAGGCTGAAACTATGAGCTATGCTACTGGCCTAGTGTTGACTCGTGTGTGGACTCATAGAATATAAGCCGTCCTGAAGGCAGTCTTCCCCACCATATGGCTGGGAATGATGGGCACTGCCTTTTAACAAATCTTTAGGTCAGAGCTCTCTGAACTGTGTGTCGTGACACATTAGTGCGTCAGCTGCAGTTTGTAGGTGTGTTGCGTGAACGTAATGGGTGGAGGGGCTGCCTCTCCTGCCACTGTTGTGGGCCAGGCCCAGGTGAAGAGGTTGCCTTTGCTGCTGCCACCACTGCCCCCGGTCAAGAAAGACCCCACCAATGGCGGTGGGGGAGGGCAAGGCTTGGGTGGAGGGGCTGCCTCTCGTGCTGCTGCCACAGCCACCCCAGGTCCAGGAAGACCCCAGTGAGAAAAGCAGTGGGCCAGGCCCAGGTGAAGGGGCTGCCACCACCACCTCGGGCCAAGGAAGACCACAGCGTGGGTGGCAGCAGCAGTGGGCCAAGCAGAGTGGAGAGGCTGCTTCCACTTACTGAATTACTTACTAAATGCCTGTGTCACGAAATGATGCATGTCTAAAAAGTGTGTCACCAACATGAAAACTTCCGAAAGCTCTGCTTTAGGTCATCAGGATGTGGAAAGTCTATCTTAAGATATATGGGTCTAGGACAATGTCACACTTATGATGTTTAAAAATTAACTTCTTGATAGATTATATACAACCCCAGCTGTCTCTGCACAAAGCCAAGTATGGGATTGTATCTCCTACCTGCCTCACATGTATTGCTTTATCCAAGAATGCTTTCAATCACGCTGGCATCTCCAGTATGGGCACACTGTCCTTTTGGTAGGCCCTGCTGCAGGCTAGAGTTGATATGGAACAAGAGGGAGCTGAAATGTCTCTAGCATTGTTTCATACATGGAACACTGGGCAGGGTCATTCAGTAAAGAACTCTTTGACTTTATACAAGCGATTGTATGAATGGCGATTGGTGAATAGCCTAGCCTCATATCCTATGTCTAGCGCCTTTAACAGTGGCCTCCAGATCTTTTGGACTTCAGCTCCCCAAAGTCTCTGCCAACATGGTCCCTTGTCAAGGATTCTCAGACATGGAGGTCCAGAACATCAGGAGGCTGAAAAGCTGAGAGCTACTGCTGTAAAATTTCCCCAATTCCTTTTCTTTCTCCCCACATTCCATATGCTTGGGAGACATCTCCTAAGTGAATCCCAAAGAAGTAGAGCTTTAATGATATTTTTGACATCACCAAGAAGAAAATAAAATCTGTGCTTTCTAAAGCTGTTGGTTCAGAGAATGCCTTGAAACAGCCACACTGATGGTCCAATACAAATATATTTTAAATATGCTTTCTGTGCAAACCTGTAAAACTATGATGACCCAGTCAGAGTTAGCATTCTTGCAAAATCAGTATTGGTAGAGAAAGGAAAGATAACTAGATCAAAAAGATTCTGCCTCATGGGTATTTTATTTGCATGTCACTCACATGTGAAAGGGGCAGCTGCAAAGATATGCCTCCTAGCACAGAACCAGAAATGTCTGTAGAAAGAAGCTCCATTTTATTTGCTTTCAACAACTGATCATATATGTGGGGTGTAAATCAAAAGTCTCTTTCCTCGGTGCCACCTCAGTGTCCTTCCAAAAGATCAGAGCAAGAATTTTCTTAATGCAGGGAGATGACTTCAAGCAGGAATGAGGAAAGTGTGGCCCACGCTTGGCCTACAGCCCCTGGGACTCCATTATGCAGCTTACCAAACCCCCCAGACTAACTCCCAGAATCCAACATGTTTTTAATTTTTCCACAGCAATTTGCTCCAACTTCAACATGCAGATGTGTGCGTGTGCACACCCATACCCACACCCACCCCTGCCAAAAAAACTGGCTGAAAACAAAATTGGAAGTGATGATGTCACTTCCTGTAATACTGGGAGCAGTAGTACGGGTCACTGGAGGTAATGACAAAATGGCTCCTCATTCCCGTTGTAGTTTCCCAGAAAGCACTTATGAGAAACTACCTGCTTCAAGATAACATTGGGAAGAACACAATAATTTACACATACAGACCCTGCTTGCCCCTCAACACTGGCTTTCTTCACCCACTGATCACACCAAGCAGCTATGTTTCTTCGTCATACATCTGCACCTTATTTTTGGAAAATAATTTCATAATTTATAGCAAGGGAAACCAAAGTATGCATGTATAAGCATGTTTTCATTCTCCAACATTAGGTTAAGCTGACTCATTGAGAGAGGCCCTGTCCCTTTGTCAGAAGCGTATTTCCTGGTTCTGGCAAATTCTTTTTAGTTTCACCTGCCTCAAAGGCCCCTCTCTAACTGCCACACTTCAGGCGTGGGGAATACATGACCATAGTCTGCACATAGACACCCCATCCCAGCCATTTTTGTGGCCCCCAACTGTACCTCTGGAATTCAATGGCAAGCTGCACTATCAAATTTGGGTGGCAAATCTGCAATTCCACACTATACTTGAAACAAACAGGAAATGCCCATGTCAAAAAAGTGCTACATTATTGGGAGAAAAGCAAAACAACAAACATGTATACAAGGCAGCAGAACAATGTCTGGATTTGGTGTGCAGATCTCAATATGATTCCATGTTTTTCCTTCCTGGCCATTCACCAGGAACTGTGAGCTGAAGTAAACATTTTTGGGAGGGGCTGGAAGAAGAATGAAAAGAAAGCTGCATTCTTCCCATTGCACATAAGCTCTTCAAACTGCACCAGTCAGTCCAGGAAGAAAGGTCAGTTTCAAAATTTTGCTTCTTTTGTAGCAGTTGAGTTGGCAACCATCAACTCTTTGCCTCTTCAGTGTTTAACCCTTTCCTGCCCTTATTATCCTTTATCTGCAGAAGTAGATCTCTTTGGCAAAATTATTTCCGACCAACCCTAAATATAAATATAGGGGAAAATGCTCTCTTCTGATTTTTTAAAAGAGTTTTGCCAGCTGCAAGAAAAAAAAATCAGGATGGAGTGGGAAAAGAGTTGCAATAATAAATAGAGGACAAAGTGAGAAAACATGGGAAGCTGAAGACAACTCAGTCCAGCACTTTATCCATGACAGGACACTAAAGGGTATACCAAGGGAAGACACAGTGACAAGCTGTGTGATCATGTTGACACAATGAATGCTGGTGTGCAAATCCTACCACTAGTTGATTCTATGGCACTTCTTAAATATAGAAGGTGATTTCTATCATTGTTATATTTTAGACTCCTAATAACTCTGGGAAGTAAATCTTTATTCTCATTTTTTCAAATGAGAAATTGAGGATGAGTAAATGTAGCCTGCTGTTCCATGTGATTCAAGGCTGGAGTAAGACTGCAACCCAGTACTCCTAAACCTCATCTCTATGCCCAAATGAAGTTACAATCCAAATCTAAATCATTTTGATTTTTAAGCAACAGCAGACATTTAAAAGATCAGCATGCCAAGCAGTTCTCTAGTGAAGTGACATTTTGACCCTGGTTCCTTGGAAATCTCCTGGCATAAAAGATTTACCCTTTTACAAAGAAAGAGAAAAAGAAACAAAACAAAGAGGGAAACAATAATCAATATTAAGTGTTTTCACAGAGAGGTCTTAACAAGTAAATTTTCTCAGGCTTGAGCGCTATGCAGGTTTTTTTTTAAGCTTATTACACAGCTTTAAAAAGTGCAAACAGTAAACCAAGTCAAATAAAGAAGATGTAACCCTCAGAGGCTAAGCTGATGGACTGAGCACTGGACCCAGTATTGAGATTGCGCATTCTGTTTTGTACAAGTGAAGGTAACACCATTTTGTCATGTTCAGTAGAGGATTTAAGTAACTGGGTCATTTCAGTTATGTTTGAGATTCCTCTTTGTTTTTTATGTTTAATTCCATTGGGTTTGGATCCTTACCTACATTGTCCTGTAGATATGTTGATATAGTGGCTGGATCGTTTTTACTATCACAAGAATCATTTTCTACAGCTTCGGGATTTTTATAGTCCTGAATAAGATTGTAATCATTTTTGCCTTTAAGTTTTTTGAAATGAGAAGCGTTCTCCTTTTGGTTCAAAGGATTACTGCTTTCTTCCAGTTTGGAGTTATGACACTCAGCATCATTGTTCTTTTCACCATTGCTTGGTTTAGCCCTCTCAGGGCTGCTGGTACATTTGCCACTCTGATCAGAGTCTTCATTGTTTTTAGTACATTCTGCCTTTTTCTCTTCAGACATTTTACCACTTGAGTTACAAACTGTGGAGGCATTCTTACAGTCTCTTGCCTTTTTATGTTTAGAAGCACAGCTAGTGCGAAGAGAAACTGGTGATGACAGCTTTTTACTTGATTTGCTTCCTTCCAACTTCTCTTTCCTTGGTGGTCCCCATATAAAGTGGTCAGCAGGTGTATAGTGCTGCTGAGCAAAACGTAGAAGTTTTCTCCTTTCTCTCCGGTCTCTAATGGTATACACAAAATATTCCAACGCACTTTGCTTAATGTTGGGGATGGTGTCTTCCACAAGAGCCTCATGAAGAATGAATTTCACAAGGTGGGGCTTGAAACTCTCATATCCAAGTTCTCCCAGGCTCTTCAGAATACGGGTGATTCGCAAGTAGTTATGTTGGGACCTGCAAAGAAAGATTGACTGAACTCAAAATGACAGGAAGCAAAAGAAAAAGAATTATTCCTGTCAGAGGGAAAAATAGGCACAGGAAAAATAATCACCCCTACCTGTCACCTTGACACAATGATGGTCATTATCTCTCAGAGACAAATGAGATAGGATGGCAACTATTACATGAACTATTAAATTTCTCTGTAAGCTGCAATAACCCTTTCACACTTCCAAGGTGCCATCAGATAGATGCAGTTACAAACTACTGCTTCATTGGTTCTTGTGGGTTTTTCGGGCTTTGAGACTGTGTTCTGGTTGTATTTTCTCCTGACGTTTCGCCTGCATCTGTGGCTGGCATCTTCAGAGGAATGGTGAATTGGAAGTGGAGTGGAGAATATATATGCCAGTCTCCTCCTCCAGAGGGGAGGGAGCAATTAGCATAACAGTCCTATTGTGTGTATTGAATACTTGTTCCTGGAGGGAGACTTTACCGCATACCGTGCAGCTGTGGTCAGGTCTACATAGGGACCACAAAATGCAGCATCCAAACATGAATCAAAGAACACGAAAGATACTGCAGGCTGATCCAGCCAGAAAAGTCAGCAGTAGCAGCACAGACTATAAACCAACCCGGACACAGAATGTTATTTGGAAGCACAGAAATTCTGGAGCGTTCTAACAACTACCAGGTCAGGCTACACAGAGAGGCCATTGAAATCCACAAACACTTGGATAATTTTAACAGGAAAGAGGAGACTCGGAAGGTCAACAAAATTTGGCTGCCAGTATTGAAAAACACCAAAATCAAAACACAAAAGATACTAACGAGCCCTAACGAGCCCCACCTGGGCTCAGGAAGTCTCCCTCCAGGAACAAGTATTCAATATACACAATAGGACTATTATGCTAATTGGTCCCTCCTCTCTGGAGGAGGAGACTGGCATATATATTCTCCATTCCGCTTCCAATTCACCATTCCTCTGAAGATGTCAGCCACAGATGCAGGCGAAATGTCAGGAGAAAATACAACCAGAACACGGTCTCAAAGCCAGAAAAACCCACAAGAACCAATGGATTCTGGCCGTGAAAGCCTTCGACTCTACTGCTTCATTCTTCCCATAAAGAGTAACTCACAAGAGACAATGCTGAATTCCATGGGTAAATAATTGAAATAAACATTAATTTTCTGAACTGCATCAATATTTTACTTGCATTTTATCAAAAACAACCTCTGGTAACAACCTATGAAGCCTGATGTGGCTTTGGTTCAAGCTATCTGATAAACTGTATCTTCCCGTGAGAGCCTGCTCAAGCCCTGAGATGATCCGGAGGGATATTCTTACAGTCCCACCACCTTCACAGTCATATCTGGAGAAGGCCCAAGACAGGGCCTTCTTGGTGACTACACTTAGGCTCTGGAATTCTCTTCTTGGTGAGAGCAGAACATTGTTGAAAGGCAAAGATTTTTGTATTCTGACAGGTTTTTGAGCCCTGAATGTTTTCAA
The DNA here is from genome assembly GCA_030412105.1 of Cyclura pinguis. Lineage (NCBI taxonomy): Eukaryota > Metazoa > Chordata > Lepidosauria > Squamata > Iguanidae > Cyclura > Cyclura pinguis. The sequence goes on from CM059599.1 coordinate 132,026,312, forward strand.
AGAAGTAGCTTTTAATAGGCTGCCATACTGTTTTCAACCGTACTGTATTCAAAGGGCTTGTTATTTTGAATGGCATGCTTTAAATTGTTTTTAATGTTATTGATAGTTTAATTACATTTTAGTGTTAACCTTTTGCATGTTTTAGCTATATTTGTATTTGTAAGCCTCACTGAATCCTGCTTGTGGGATATAAATAAGATGACAATAACAATGAATAGACATGATTGGCTTCATTCTCCCCACCAGGACTCCCAATTTGATGCGTAGTGTTGGTTAAAACATAAGCAAACACACTAGCACTTATCCTGTGCTGGCACAATTACTGTTTCTCAGCTGCTTCCAAACTTGCAAGGGGGGAATAAGAATTACATGGCAATAACTTAGGGTAGATGCACAAGCTACATACAAGCATACCCTCCAATATTCCACAGACAAAAACCAGGAGGCATGTGGTCAAGCAAAGTCAAAGTGCATTCAAGATGTTAAAAGTTATTAATGAAGTAGAACACATAAGCCAGAAGAGACTGCAAGAGTTTACTTTTGCCTTGGTCTACTGGGAAGGGCAAGATTCTACCTCTTCCTCTCCTCTCCCACTACTGACTTAAGTGCAAACTCCTTTTTCACTTTGAACTCAGTTTCCATCAATTCAAGTAAGTTGACCCAGTGGGAAGGGGAGATAGAAACTGGGACATTTTAAAAACAAATGAAACAGTGCCATGAGAGAGAATTAATCAGAACTGTCCCTGCCAATTGGGACAGTATGTACAGGCCATGGAGAACTACATGGGAATCTGATTTTTGGCATCAGCCCCATGGTTCCAATAATGCATTGTCCCATTTGCCAACTCATATAAAACTCATATAGGCAGCACAATTATACAATGTGGTTAAGTTCTATATTCAGTTACTTTTTTGTGCCTTGACAAGCTTAATAAAATATAAAATAGTCACATGGATGAAAAGGAAAAATATTTTAATAAAGCACTGACAGTATTCTATCTGCATCCTTTCTTCTTGATATTTTTCTGAATTTTCCTCCATCTCTCTCTCTCTCTCTCTCTCTCTCTCTCTAGCACACATCCACATAAACAGTCAGAAAGGATTTCTGAATGTTTGGCTTGAATCAAACATACAAAGAATGCAAATCTCATCCTTCCATAGAGTGGAGGAAACAAAATACTTTCCCACAAAGCACCATCGTCTGGCCTTTGAAAGCACTGGATATACACATATATATACATAACATCTGAGCCTGCCTAAATACCCTAAAAACATCAGATGCTGTCTGATCTTGGAAGCGAAAAACTCTAGAGTTATCCTTGGTTAGTACTTGGATGGGAGACCACCGATGAATAGCAGGTGTTGTAGGCTATATTTCAGAGGAAGGAGATTGGCAAACCACCTCTTAGTATTCTTTGCCTAAAAGAAGCCTATGAGATTCATACCATCGGTGTAAGTTGACAGGTGATTTGAAAGTACATGCGCACGCGCACTAATATCAGAATGAGAGAGACACTCATGAAATCAAACATTTCATAGATGGGTGCAAAGAGATATCCTGGTTACAGTGTGGCACTGACCATGTGATCATGTGCTGGTTTTTATGCAAGCACAGCCTATACTAACATTATGCATCTAGGTGTGTTTGAGATGTAATAATCACAATAACCCGATGCAGGCAAAAACTTGCACTCAGGATTGTCTGATAAAAGTATTTTGGAAGTTTCACATTATCTATTGCTGGAGAATACTTACTCATTCAAGTGCTGGAATCTTTCTTGCCAGTTAGATGCTCGTGCTACATTCCCATTTTTATCCGTAAGTTTTATTCCAAAAAACTCCAGCATCATTTTGTAAGCCAACAGGAATCTTCGGATTGCCTCTTTTGTTTTCTTGAACTCCTATAAATACATTTTTAGGGGACAAAAAAGGACATTACATATTTTTTTCCACACAAAAAACTATTAAATCAGCTGCACCATTCTAGTGTCTACAACTCCCATCATCATAAGCCATGTTGTTCAATGGCATCTTGCCTGGAGACTGTCATAGCTTTCACACTACAGTATTATAGCACTATTATTCCACTTTAATTGTCACAGTTCCATTCTATCAAAACCTAGGATCTGCAGTTTAGGGAGGTGTACCTACAATTCTCTGTCAGAGAGCTGTAGTGCCTCTTCAAGCTACAAATCAGGATTCCACAATTTGGTGCCATGGTAGTTAAAGTGGAATCATAGTGTATAACGTTGTAGTGCGAAAGACCCACAGGGTAGAGAAAGATCTATCAAACAATAAGGTTAAATTGGAACTTTAAGCTTTACCTCGATTTCATATGTTGTTAATTCCTTTGCATAGAAATTCAACCCTTGTTCTCTGAGCGGGAAAAGCCTGTATTAAAAACAAACACACATAAGTTTGCTACAGATGAAACCTATTTAAACAGATTTATTAAAAGGAATGGAAAAAGTAAAACATTACCAACCACTGTATGTAGGTATGATTGTGTTCCAATTTTTCATAGTCTCCTTTCCACTTATTCAATACTTCTTCAATGTAAACACCTATAAAATATATACACAAATTATAACCATTTAGTGCATTTACGAATCCATAATAAGTATTTCAATACATGAAATTCTGTGACATGAACACTAAATCGTATATTGTGGATAAGTATATTGGGTAAATTTATTTGATAATATTAAAAAGGATGCTCTCCCAACATATCCGAAAGACAACACAAGGCAATATATGGGATGAACTGGGGTCAAATATAGCTGGCTGCTGACAAGTACATGTTTTGTTTTGGTGAGAGTACAGAAGCAAGGATGGCCTAAATACCCTAAAGACACCAGATCCTGGCTGATCTTGGAGGCTAAGTGGAGTCAGTCCTGGATAGTACTTGGATGGGACACCACCAATGAATACCAGGTGCTGTAGCATATATTTCAGAGAAAGGAACTGGCAAAACCACCTCTGAGTGTTTCTTGCCTCAGAAACCACTATGAAAGTCATGACGTTGTCATAAGTCAGCAAGCAAGTTGAAGGTGCATGCACACATACACACACACACACAAAATGTTAATGATAATGCCATGGATAACTTACCATCAGGTTTAAAAGGAATTTTATTCTTATAAAAGCGGAGGTTGCACAAATCATTCTGGTACCTCAGATCTTTAAAGTTCTGCTGAGCAAAGATGAAGAGAGATACAAAGCATGATTAGCCAATCAAGTCTTAGGAATCAAGACATAAAATCTTTATGTTAGAGTAGAAGGAAAATCAGTATTAAAAAGCCCAGAAGCACTCTAGCCAGACCAAATCTCATCTAGAACTACAGTTTGAAAACATGGCAGATAAATACAAGGTCCTGCAACTTATCCATGTCTTGTGTGTCAAGAGAAGCTTCTCTTGGCATATTACAATGTGCAATTAAAAACAAAAAAAGAACACTCTACTCTTGTTGCTTGATAGTAACAGACTGAAGTTGTTCAGCATTTATTTGTGAAGAATCAAATGAAAATCAAAGTAGAATCTCCGTCTGTGTGACTAAAACTAAGAACACAATCTATGGGTTTGTGATCTGTTCCAATATGACTTGTTAAAGTGCTTGTCATTCCTCAATGTATAAGCCTTGACAGTTGTTTTATTATGCTCTCTCATGCCAAGGTTAATTATCTGTATGATATATGGGAGTTTTTCCCTTATCTGCAATGGCTGATTAAAAGTTGGGGTGAGGGGAAAGGGCTAAGGAAAGGACTCTTTAACTCCAATCCTTGCCAACCATTTGACTGGCACCCTGTCATCTCAAGTGCCAGGACTCTGGTCTACTAGGAAAGACCATTAACAGAATTAAATGTAATGAGTAGTTTTGGTCTTAAGTTTGGGACAGTAAACAACCAATTCAGTGAGGGCTAAATGGGGCAAAACAAGAGGGATAGGAATCATTTGGATTCCCTGAGTATTTATCTAACCTGTCTATTCTGTAGTGAAAGGATATGTTTTGATTAACCAAAAAAAAATAATAATTTAAATGATGTCTTAAAATATAATTGTAGTTAAAATGTCTAATCATATACAAAGGATACTATTATAAATTATGTCTTAGTTATGTAAGGAAATTAGGCTATAATCTACACTCACTTAACTTGAAGTAAGCCCCACTGAATTGCGTTAGATGTCTGGGCAGACATTTACAGTCCTATGCATGTTTACGCAGATTGGGGCTCACTGTGAAGTATGCATGTACAGGATTGCAGTCAAAGAAGTTTGTTCATAGAACATGTGACAAAAATGTTTACAAGATGATTTACACCTTCTCCTAAGCACTTCAGTCATTTTTTAAGCTCAGCATTCAGGCCTCCACATTATATCGAAGTGAGGCACACTTGCATTATCCAACTGTACGAATTGTTTTATACAGTTCTGCTCAGTTCCTGGTGAATTTCTAATCTTACAATATCCCCTGAGTAGACTTGGGAAGAAATGTAGGAAGTATTTACAAAATTAGCTACAGGTGTTGAGAGATCCTCAGGATGATACATTGTCTGTGATACCACAGTAAGAAAATTATATACACTGTCTAGCTGAGATCTCCATACAACTGCATAAATTAGTATAAAAAAATTACATAATCAAACATACTTGTGCTCTAATAATAACACAGCCAATATTGACAGCAGTCTGTTCCCCAGATATTAACAGGTCTTTCAAGACTAATGTTCCATCAGTAGTTTTATAGATTTGGCAGGACTATAGTAAAACTGTAAGAGATTTCAAGGATTTAAAGTTTCTATAATTATATCGTAATGAATGCCTGAAAACTACAAAATGGTCTTACTGGATATTGGTGGCGGTATTTGTACAAATCTCTTGCAGCATAAAAACTTCTCTTTGGTTTAGCAGTCACTTCAGTTGCATCATCCCCCTGGAAAGAACAGACATATTCAGTGATGAGCAGCAGAATGAGCAAAACCATTTAGACGTGTGTACATTTGGCAGTGTGATGTTCCATTTAGAAAGCACAGGCTTTATTCCAAAGGGCCACATACACTGTTCTGCAAGTATTCTAGTGCTTTTGAGTTTCCTTTCCACCACAATTCCTTGCTTCCCTCCCACCAAAAAAACTGCTCCTAATGCTTGCAGGACCTTCCAGTATAGCAGGGACAAATAACACAAGCAAAAGAGATGCCACAGACGAAATCCAGGCATGCAATATGCAAGTTTCATCACTGCCAGAACAGCAAACCTCCTTATGACATCTTCAGCTGCATGCCAATAGCTAATTCACACAGAAAATTCACCCAGCCCTTCCATTCAACTACAACTAAGTTGTGCACACTTTGTATAAGCCATGCTGTGCATGCATCTACAATGATTTCTGTTTTGATGCTGAGAGGCTTTGAAAAGGTTATTCTCTAAGAAAATGGAAGTCTATAGCACCATTTTGGGAAAGTAGCACACAGTACTTCCAAGTAATTGCATTCTTATTGCAGGTCCCATGATAATCACGTACATTCCCGCTGCAGTTGCATCAGATTGGCTTTATATAACGTGGCCCCCAAATTTTTGAGTAATCAGAGACAGAGCCTTGAAAACTAACTTGTTGGCCCATAACTCCCAGAATTCCCCAAACAGCATGGTCACTGGCCGTGGTATCGGGCGGATTCTGGGAGTTGTAGCCCAACAAATTACTTTTCCCAGGTTTTACAAGAGGGCTTACATGCATGACCAAGACAGTGTTCCATAGTAAAAATTTAACATGTGATACTCCTACATTAACAAAAATGGATTTTACTCAAGAAAACACCAGTAGTTTAGAGAATTATCAAACATTCTTACATTTAACTAACTTTGTTGGCCTACACTACAAATACTGGAGCAGGTATTTATTTATTTAGTTAATTTATATCCCATGTTTCTTCTGGCACAGGACTCAAGGTAGCATACAAGTTTAAAACAAAGTACAGCTAAAATTTTATTGTAAAAAAAACCAATTCGATAAAAAGCACAAATTTAAACCAGTTTAAAATACACATTTATAGCATAATACTATAAAAAGACAAAAGCATAGCACATTCCTTTAAAAGACCCTTCTGCAATATAAATTTAAGAGTCAAAAGCCTAGCAAAATAAAAAGGTCTTTGCCTCCCAACAGAAAGAAAGTACAGGGTGCTTTCAAGTAAGCCTGGTGGTGGGACTGACTGAAAGACCCTGCCCCAAAGATCTTAAAACTCAAGCAAGCTCATACAGGAACATATGGTAGTTCAGATAGTCTGGACCCAAGCTGTTTAGGACTTTAAAGGTAATCAACCAGCACCTTGAATGTGCCTGGAAATGGACCAATAGCCAACACAGCTTCTTTCAAGAACAGTTATACCTTCCTGTAACCAGCCCTGGTCAGTACTCTGGCTGCAGCACTTCGGAACCACTGACGTTTCAAAACATCTTCCAAAGGCAGTCCCACATAGAATGCATTACAGTAATCCAAATGGTTTATAACCAACGCATGTTTAATGATAGCCAGACCTGACTTTTCCAGGAATGGACATACCTGTCATATTGTCTTTGACTGTGCAAATGCAATCCTGATCACCACTGAAACCTCAGCACGTAGGCTCAGATCTGAATCCAGAGGTACACCCACAATGAGAATCTGAGATTTCAGGAAGAGTGCAACCCCATTCTGCACAGACTGAATCCCTATTCCCTGAGCTGTCTTTCTACTGACAAGGAACACTTTTGTCTAGGCTGGATTAAGTTTCAGTTTGTTCACCCTCATTCATTATTGACAGCAGGCACTGGTTTAGTACCAATACGTTTTCCTTAGAATTAGATGGAAAGATAAGAGTTGAGTGTCATCAGCATATTAGTAACACTGAACCCCAAAACCCTGGATAACTTCATGTAGATATTAAACAGTATTAGGGACAAAACTGAACTCTTAGGGACCCTGCAAGCCAACAGCCAGGGGGTTGAACAGGAATTCCCCCGGCACTATCTTTTGAATTTACCCCTCCAAGTTGGACTGGAACCACTGCAAAACGGTGTCCTCTTGCCCCATCCCAGAAGTAAACCATGGCTGATGGTATCAAAAGCCACTGAAAGGTCCATCAGCAGGAACAAACTCCCCCCACCCCTTCCTCAGTGTAGGTCACTGTGAAGTAGTCACTGTACCATAACCAAAGCTGAAGCCAGAAGAAATGGATCTAGACAATCTGTCTCATTCAGGAACACCTGGAGCTGGGAGGCCACCACAGGCTCCAATACCTCACTCCAAAAAAGGATACTGGAAACTGCATGGTAGTTCTTCAGTATACTAGGGTCCAAGGAGGATTTTTTTTCCAAGTAATGGCTTCCTTACCTCTTCTTTCAGCCAGACTGGAAAGCTGTCTTGCTGTAGTGAGATATTTAGTAATCCCTTTACTAGTGATGATAAATCCTGATTCTCCTGGTTCTCAACAGATGTTGAGATCAATCAATCAGTTTTTCATCCTGCAGCTGCCAGGATACTCCCACCCCTCCCCCTGCAATGATGGAAGATGGTGCAGCTTGCCAGTAAACTGTAGTTTTCCAGAAAGCATGTGCCTTCTCCTGAGAATTGTGCAGCCATCTCTGAAAACTGCAGTTTTTGGCATGGAAAGGAAGGACAAAAGACATTGAGAACAGAGAGAAAAGTCCTCTGACAGAGCAAAAAGATGTCTAGCTTCATTCTTTTTCTGTCTGATGACCACTGAACAACTGTGAAAGTCGCACACACGATGGGGATATTTATCACTGTGCAGTCTCCTCTTGCTGTCCATATGTGGTTTGATACACAATACCTTCCCCACAATGGCAACCACTCTTCCCACCCTGGACCAAAAGAGATTCATATTTCCTTATTCTTTGGATAACATTTAGATTGCAAAACCTCTTGCTTCGACACTGTCTTGGCCAAGTTGGCCACTGTTCCTCATGAGGTTCTATTACAATATGATATATTATTCTCACTGTTTCTTGCCCCCAGATGTGACTGGCCTGCAGCCCTTCCCACAGAGACCAAAGATCTACCTTTCCCCATTAAATTGTGCAATACTCAGATTGGCAAGGCGGCAACTTCAGTGGGCCCACATTTCTTCTCCTACCACATAACATTTGGGTTGCAACATGCAAAATGATAAAGGATGCAGCCCGAGTGGGCACAACTTTCTTTTCCTGCTGTGTAACGTTTCTTTTTTTCCTCCCCCCCTGACAGTTTGAAGTTCCTTCTCCAAGTCTGTGTGTGTGTAAACTGTCAAAAATCACTCAGACTCTCTTCCCCGCCTCAGTTTTTCAACACTTTTCCCACCACTGCAAATTGCCATGTTGTCAAACCCTTCACCACGCTGTTTGTACAGGGATAGAGTAGACAATTCAGTATAGCACTTTTCCAAAGTAGATAGAGAAAAGCAGGCAGGTCTTTTTCTCAGAAAGCTGTTTGATTTGTTTATACCTAATGAAAAGACTGCAAGCATAGGTTTTTACTGCAAACCTGCGCAATTTCTCAAGCTCCTGTGCAGTCCTGGATCAGTGCACAGTTTATGCTGTACCAGAAAAAAAAAGGGGGGGTGCAGGAGCTCCAAATTCAACCTCAGTTGGAAAACTGGGCAATGTCTCTTCCATCACTACTCCTTATTTACTCATTCAGTCCCCTGATGGCTACTTTTATAAGCCAGGAAGGGCACAGGTCCAGTATGCATGTTGTGGCTCTCATGTCTCCAAGGATACTGTCAGGCTATATAAATTTGAATGTACCTAATAACACCACACAAACAGGAACCAAGGTTACAGCCACTGGATCTGTGTAAACTACAGCACCCAAGTCCGTGAATATCCAAACGATTTTGTCTGCCAAGAGTCATGCCAATTCTTCACAGTGGTCTGCTGAGTGGTCTCTGTTTTCTTCTTGTGGGGCAGGACACACACCTTCTGGAGATAGCTCTGCTGGATGACACTGTACAGATGCAATAGTGGCAGAGGAGAGTGTTTTCTTTACTATCATGACTATCATACTGCACACTTTCTAGCCTGTGTTCAGTTGGACCTCTGTATGTGTATGTGCCTTGAAGTCACCTGCTGACTTATGGTGACCCTATGAATTTCAACAGAATTTTCTTGGGCAGGGAATATTCAGAGGTGCCTTTGCCAGTTTCTTCCTCAGAAATATAGCCCACAGTATCTGATATTTGTTGGAGATCTCCCATCCAACTAGTAGCCAGGTCTGACCCTGCTTAGCTTCCAAGATGCGACAGGATATTTAGGCCCAGCTGGACTTACTCTGATTTTTCTGTCATGAATATTCTTGTCCCTGGCTCATTTTTCATCATTACCAACTCTTAGTATGCCAGAGACCTCGCTTGGCTCCACTTTGTGAGACACTTAGGAGCAACTATGTCCACTGGCCATTTCTCCATTCCAGAGACCAGCCAGGACATCAACAGCCCAGGCAATAGGGAACTCCCCAAGAGCCATCAGCCTCTTGGGGTTGAACCATTTTAATCAACCCTCACCCCTGCAGTGGTTCCAAGTCCAAGTGCCTCTAAATCCCACCAGGTAGTTATCTGTCAATGACAAGGGAACCATGGAAAGTTCCTCCACACCCAGATCACCATCATCCCATCTGGCATGGAAACCTACATCAAACTGTTTGATCAAGTGCTACTTTTGATAAAGTGCTACTGTTACTGAGATTCCCTATACCATTTTTTTTTAAACTTGCTAGTCTGTATATAGTCTGTATTGCTTTGTCCTATAAATTTAGTTCTTCTATCATTGTGCACACTAGGTACAGGACAAAGACCCAGTGCTGCATAGTAAAAGAAACTAAGGAAGATTTTCATAGCTAGGTTGTTCTACAATTCATGTTTGGCTAAAAAAAAAAAGTTCAGCAATCTGTGCTGCTAGAAAAGAAACTCCACCCAATGCTCCTCCCAAATGATGAAGTAGCTATAGGTCTCTGACTAGAACTCCAATTGGTATTTGGGATATTGGAAGAAAAAGGCTCTTGTGGGTATACAGACTGAATTAATATTACCTAGTAATATTAATAATAATAACCAGAGTTACTAGATTGAGATGAAATGGGAAATGATGGTTTAATACAGACTTCCTCTCTTCTTCTATTTCTGAGGCAAACTGGGATTTTTGGGATAAGCATAAATGGTGGATATGTGGGAGATCCGAGACATTTACCTCAGCTCTCAGAAATGCAAAGTGCAGCAGAAAGTTGTATTACCCAGAATACAGAGATCAGAAGAGAATAAATGTGCAAATCTGCCTACACAGGAATTGGCTGTTTCTTATTTGAAGAATCCCATTTTAATACACGGATTGCTAGTGTGAGACTGGGACAACAGACCTGGAAACATCAGCAATTCCAGACTAAATTTTTATACTTTGCACTACCCATTTCATATTCCAGCCAACGAATTTTATACAGTGGTCCCTCCACTTTTGCAAGGGTTCAGGGTACAGAACCCTCACAAAAGTGGAAAAACTGCAAATAACTCCCACCCAAGATCCCCCTTGCATTTCCTTCTGGGGCTCTCGCATCCCATTCCCTTGCCATTTGTATAGTGGGTCCAGAGGCAAGGGAATGGGAGGGGGGGACCCCAGAGGGGAGAAGGAAGGCTTGCAGAGTCTTCCCCCCACCTGCATTCTTTTGCCTACTGCCTTGGCGTGAGTTCTCTGCACTGGGGGAAGAGACAAGGGAATGGGAGGGGGAGCGCCGGAGGGGAGAAGTAAGGCTTGTATGAATTTCACCCCCTCCCCCGCCATCCCTTTGCATCAGCACAAATTCTCATTGCCATGACAGAGACAAGAGAAGGGGAACTCTTGGAGGGAGACGGAAATCTTTTACCCCCACTCCCAATTCCCTTGCTTATTGACTCAATGTGAGTTCTCAACGCTAGGGATAGAAGCAAGGGAATGGGAGCAGGGAGCTCTAGAGAGGAGGAGGAGGAGGAAGGCTCGGACAAGCCTTCTCCCTTTTCCCTTCCTTTCTACTTCAGTGCCGGTTCTCACCACTGGGGCCAGAGGGAAGAAAATGGAAGGGGGAGCTCTGAAGAGGAGAAGGGAGGCACGCTTATGCCTCCCCTTCCCCCATTTCCTTGCCCTTTGTATGGGTGTTTGCCTTCCTTCTCCATGTCTGGCAAAACATATGGGAGTGGGAAGAGGAGAATGGGGGAGGCACATGTGCACCTTGCAAATAATCAAATTTGTGAAGGTCAAACCCGCGAATGTGGAGTGAAGACTGTATTGTATAAGGGCAACATTAATTTTTTAATGATGTGCTTGTGGTCTCCCTACACTGTTCTTAAGGCATTCTGTTAAAGAACTGAAACTTCAAAAAAAAAGTCAGGTGTACTATCCCATGTCCTCAAGAGATTGTTTAACTACTTGTTACATGTTCTGTTTGGCAACTGAAAACTGTCTCTGAAGAAAAACTTGTGCGCCTTTAAGACTAGTGCACTTCTGGTTAACATTTCAGAATATGAATTGATCAAGAAAGGTTCTAGTGGCATTAGCCATCTCTTAGCTAACCTTCAGGCAGAGAATCTGGGAGGTGTGAGGGTTTGTTACACTCTGTGATGACACAGTCATCTTTTCTCCTCCAAGTCTCCTAAATTATTCAGTTTTTCAGATGACTTCAAGAGACTGCTGAACTAAGATTTGCATGGGTAAGTGCAAGCCTATTTTCCAAGTGCCCTGAATTTGACACTGCAGTCTGTAAAACATTTTGAGTGAAAAAGTTTTAAATATTAAACAAGCTTGCCTTAAGATTTTAAATTGCCAAAATACCCATTCGTGGAAGGTTAAGAAAAAGGCTGTAAACGCACACCATTTTGTAATTTTTTTCTTTTTTCTTTTAATGAATAAGACGACTTGCTCTGGCATGAAGCTTGTGTTTGCTTAAGTAGAGCACAAAGCGCGTTAAAGAATAATATGCACCTTACGTACATCAATGCTTGATAATTCCATTGGTCAGTTTTATTCTAATCAATGTCTTAATATAACATATTTTACACTTTTCCCTCAAATAATAAATATTCCTGATTTATGGGATTTGTAACCTACCCTAAGGCTAGGAGGAAAGTACTTTGTTCTAAACACTATTTATGGTCACACCAGTATTGGTGATTCAGCAGTCTGTTAATAATTTGATAATATTTGCCCAACAGAAACATCTCCACTCATTTTCACAACGAGTTCTCATAACCATAATCCAGTTCTGTACTTATCAAATCAGCTAAAGTCCCATGATGAGTCTAGTTATATGCAGAATAATCTAAAATGAGACTAATATTTCTTCCCATTGCATTGGTGAAGGCTGACCACACACTAAAGGCTCTAGTGTCTTATTTGAGTTGTTGTTCTTAAATGCTTGGAAAAAAAGAATAGGCTTCTCTCCTTTTCTCTGCAGAGAATGTACTTTCGTAGAAAAAACTTATTTTTTTTCTTGAGGTAAGACCTCTAAGTGCTGTTTACTCACACTGACAATAGATTTTGTGTTTATTCACACTGACACACCACCCCTGCTAGTCAGTGTGGGATAGGTGACAGAACTGTTCAGAGAGGTAAGTGACACAGTTCTTATACTGTTAGCATTGTGTGAATGTATTAAAAAGGGTTTGCTGAAACAGAGATGTGATGGTGGGGTAGAGTGTGGTGGGGATGGAGGAGAGAAATCAATGCAGTGACAGAACTAACCTTTTCTGAACGACTCCAAAGTCCATCAGCCTCACACAAACTGAGTTCCATAGAGCCTTAGCTGTAGCACCAGTCAGTCTACATTACCTTGTACTTACAGGTGTCCAGTTTATTAGACTTCTCTAAACTGCTATCACAGTGCTGAAAATAGACTACTTTCACCAGGATTGCAGTCAGGGATGGGATGCATGCAAGTTAAGAAGCAACTGAAGTTCATGGGGATCCTTAATGCAGTGAAGAAAAGACAGCTTCAAGGCACTAATGTTTGGTAAACATGGAGAAAGAAAGAATTAACTTTTGGAGGGAGTGGGCAAAAGCTGCAGAAGCAAGTTTAGAATCCACACTATATTTTAAAGATTGCATACTGGCATTGTCATTTTCAGGTTTTTTTTAAAGCCTGGTTTCTCTGTACAGAATTAGCAAGATATGAATATTAAATGAAGCAGTGAAAATTTACTGCAGAATGCTGTAGGATCTCTTCCTCTCCAAAATGTATTGACCAGATTTAAAGAGAAAACAATGACCTTCTAATCTGTCCCCACAGAAGAATTTTTTTAATTACAAATTTAAATCTTTTTCTGAATTCCATAACATATTGATTAAAAGTTAGATTATGTTGCATATATTTTAGTGTGACTTCCACATTGCTTCCCTCTACTTAAATCCTTATGACTGCAGTTTCATACTTATGTCAACTGAATTCAGTGAGGCTTACTTTGGAAAGAACCTGCACAGAATTGCACTCTAGGACACCTGTTAGGAAGCTGTCAGAAAATGGATCCAGATCTGTATATTTCTAACGCACAAAGAGAATTATCTGGCAAAAATCCTAAAATTTGACTCACTGTTTATGTGGTCAAAGCTGTATAAGACACTATGAAGACATATGGTTTCAAATATTTTTCTCTACCTATAATTAAAATTGTGAGTTAAAAGTGATGGGGGAAAGGAACCTTCAGTTCACCTTTTGTCTGAGATCCCTGGGAGGGAAAAGTGGTCTAAGAATATGACCTGCATCAGATTCTGAATTAGATTTTTACAAAAGAAAGAAGGATGCAGACACACAACTAATTGGTAAAGCCAGGAATGGGGGTGAAGAATAAGATAATCTTTAAAAATTATTGCTACGCCTTTGTAGTACTTAAATTTATGAGCAATATCAGTCCCACATAGTAAAGTCATGTGGAGGAATCCAATACACGTAAACACAGCAGTTGTCTACTCAGTCGGAATGTCAAATAAACCGTGTTCTGATGCTGCATTCTGCCACCACATGTGTTACTGTAATAATTTAGGTTCTCTGAATTGGAGCCGGCTGACAGAAAGACCCGACAGGAAGATACGATTATACCAAGAAAAAGGAGCGGATTAGAACCACTTTGACCTTCTACATTTTTAAACCGCCAGAACCTTTTAAAGAGAAGACAGAAAGCAAGCTGTTCAATCAAGCCAAAGAAAAATAAATCCTCAGCCCTCTGCCCCAATTCCTTCCCTCACTACCCGCTACGCAGAGAAGAGAAATAAAACCAGAGCAGAGCAGGAAGCAAACTGACAAGCGAGGGTGCATCGCCTGCCTCATCCTTCCGTCCGTTTCCTCACGCCTCACATCCATGTTTACCTTATTTCCCGACAAGGCGAAAACAAAACAACCATCCAGCGCAACGAAGGAGCCACGCCTGACACACAGCAGGCAGAGGGTTAAATGGGAGAACGGGGGGAAGAAAAGGAGGCAGGAGCCTGTGTGGACACACACGTACACCCTCTCTCTTTTTCGTTCTCACACACACAACACCAGACGCCTGGCAACCCGGGTGCTGGGAAGCCACACGCAGCGCGCCCGCACGAGAAAAGCACACGCGGCGGCGGGGCCGGGGGAGACGCCGGCGCGGCCACGGGGCAGAGAGACTGGCGCCGGCGGGGGAAAGGGCGGGAGAGCGGCAGACCACCTCCTCTTTTCCCCCCCTCCGTCCCCCGCCAGCGCCCTCTGGAGCACTTCGCAGGGTCCCGGGCTACCTGTTCGGTGCCGGTGGCCTCGGCTTCGTCGTCCCCGGCGCCCTCGTGGTCGCCGCCGTCCTCCTCTTGTGCCACCTCGCCTTCTTCAGCCGCCGCCGCCGCCTCCTTCTCAGCAGCCCCTTCTCGCGGCTGTGCGTCTCCCGACCGGCGGCTTGTCGCAGGGAGCGGCTCTGCTGGCGGCGGCGGCTGCTGCTCATCCTCAGCCCGGTCTTCTCCTTCTCCTTCTCCTTCTTCGCCGCCGCCCGCCTCCTTCTCCTCGGGCAGCGGCCCTTCTTGCCTGCCGCTTCCCCCCGGCTCCTCCTGGAGCTCGGGCTCGGAGTCCGTCTCCCAGGTCGAGTCACAGTCCTCCACCGTGGTGGGCTCCTTGAAGCTCACCCCGCTCAGAAAGCTGCCCATCGGGTAGGCACCGCGGGGGGCCTCGCCGCCGCCCCCCTCCACCCCCCACAACACCCTGAGGACGGAAAGGAGGACGAGGGGGGCGGCGGCGGCGGCGCGCGGGCGCGGGCGCAGGGAGGGTAAAGGGAGGCAGGTGGACGGGCGGGCAAGCCGGCTGGCTAGGGTTGTCGCCTCCTGCCGCCTCGCTGCCGCCCGGCCATGGTGTCGGCGTCGGGAGGCCACAGGCGAGGGGAAGGCGGAGGAGGAGGAGGCAGGCGCAGACGGCCGAGGCGACAGCAGTCGGTGCTCCGCTCCTCCTTATTCAGTCCCCGGCACGCATGGCGGGGCGGGGGGAGCGGAGGAGGAGCCGAATGCTTTGGGATTTCCACAGGAAATACTTGACGCCGGCTGGCCCCTCCCTTCAAGCCGCGGTTGCTACATGAACGAGGAAGCGGAGCAGGGCGCCTCGGTTCGCCGCGGAGAGCCCCGAGGGACGGGCAAGAGGGGACGTTACCCGCCCACCGCGCTCCAAGCAGTGTACGCGCGGGCCGAGTTGTCCCTTGCCTCCCGCCTTCTGGAAAAGCCCCGTTGCGTTCAGGCTCGCGGGCCTGCTGCGAGGGGGAAAGGGAGAGACGGGACACGGCCGGATTGCAGCGTCCCGGGCTCCCCTCTCTTCCCAAACTCCGTTCCCGAACCGGTGCGCTGGCTCAGATGTGACCAGGGCCGCTTCCGCACTAGCCTGTTACAGTGCTACGATTCCACTTTCAACATCCTATGGAATCCTGGGGTTTGCAGTTTAGGGAAAGGCCTCAAGGCAAACCCCAGGATTCCATAGGATGTTGAAAGTGGAATCGTAGCACTGTAACAAGCTAGTGTGGAAATGACCCGGAGGTAGTAGAGATGGTATTTCCACTCATGTAGTTACGTTTCTTGGCAGCAGCCCGGCTGGGGTCTTTCCCTGCCCTGCCTGGAAATGCCAAAGCCATAACCTGGGAGCACCGGTGGCTCTGGCTTTGGGGATAGGAACAGACAGTGGCGGTGCGGTGACTGACCCCTTGCCTTGCCCCCCCCCCGGCTCCCCTCCCAGTTCCTGCTTCTCCCATATCTGCATGAGGGATGGAAGCTCAAAAGCTGCAGGCCAGACGTCCAGGTTTGGCAAGGCCGGATTAAAAGGACTGGAACTATGGAACAGTTCCAAAAACAGGGTCCCCGGAACAGGTGACATGTCCCATCTCTTCTGAGAGTGGTGGCATAGAAATATATAAAATAAAGCAGAGAGAAGTACAAAATCTTTCCTTTTTGGCCCTACAACTTCAGTGAGATGAACAGCCTGATCGCCTGCATTTTTACTCAGTTAAGCGACACCAAAAAATGTTGATGACATCCAAGACATCAGGAGAGGAGGGAGGGTAAAGGGTTCCTGTAGCTTGCGACGGGCCTGGAATAATTGCACCAGGTGAACCTTTAATAATCCAGCCCATACTAGAGAAAGATTTCTTTTCCCCTGCTGGATTTCTGTTTCCTAACCAGCTGGTAAAGCCACAGAACAGTGGCAGCCTCAGTCCTACATATCCTCTAAGTACTGTCTGTTTAATTACTTTAACTGTACTGTGCTTGCTCTGTTCAATAGTTATTGCTGAACAGCTAGGCCTGTTCCTTTTTGCCTAGCTCTGTAGTTTTGTACTCTCTACTGAAATGATGAGAATTGCAAAGCCTCTGGGCTGTATGTTCTTCATACAGCTTTTTTAGATACCCCCAACATTTTCTAACTCCCAGCTTATTCAAAAACTAAACAAGGAGCATCCAGAAATGGTAAATTTTCTTCAGCCCCCTCATTCCCAAATCTTTAGCCAATCCCAGAAGTCAAGTTGAAAAGTGAAATCCCATTGCAATTTCCCCCTCTTTCATCCATTGCAGCCATTTTTATGGTTCAGACCATAAAAATTATCCATCCACACCTCTGTTCTACTATAACTGAGGCCATTTCCACACGGGGTTTTTAAAACGGTGCAGAGCGTCCTCCAGGGAGGACGTCTGCACCTGGGAGCGGACTGGGTCGGACCTACTTAACGTAGATCCGCACCCCAGCCCGCTCTGGAACGACCCCAAGTGGTCGTCCAGCGTGCTTTTGAAAGACCGCTAAAAACAGGTCTTTCAAAAGCACGTAGCATGCCACTGCAAGCCTGCTCCCTTATGCAGATTTGCAGGCTCGCATTGGTGTGAGCCTGTGATCTGCTGGGGGTGGGCTTTAGGCTGGCGAGCTTCAGCGGTTGGTCGAGAGCCTCGACCAACCGGAAACCGCCATTTTTGTCCCTGGAGCAGTGCAGAGCGGCGGCCACGCACTGCTCCGGAGCAGCATGGACCGGACTGGGGAGCCTTAAAGTCTGGTGAGTAGCGTCACAGGGCGATTCCCTCGCCTCGTGCGGAAATGGCCTGAGCCTAAGCATATATAAGGATGGATGTTGACTTGTGCTAATGGCTCCCCCCTGTTCTTCTCTCACCTGTGTTCAATTTTAGGTAGTGGCTGGGTGCTGTTCTTTCAAACCATTGTGCACATTGATGCTGCATAAATCATATCTCACAATGGGCAGTGATTTCTAAAGGAAATGAATATAGAATATTTGGCCCTGTTCAAGGCAATGTCTAGCAAATTCTATGGCAGTAAGTCTCCACCAAAACAACAGAAAGCTATACCAAGGCTGCAAATCTTTAATAGACATCTTAAGGACAGATTTTTTTAGGTTCCTCCCAGGTGGAAAGAATGGGTCTGCCCTCAGAGAAGGAATCATAGAATCATAGAGTTGGAAGAGACCCCAGGGGCCATCGAGTACAGCCCCCTGCTATGCAGGAACACCAATCAAAGCATTCCCAACAGATGGCCATCCAGCCTTTGCTTAAAAACCTCCAAAGAAGGAGACTCCACCACACTCCGAGGCAGCACATTCCACTACCGGACAGCTCAGGAAGTTCTTCCTGATGTTCAGGTGGAATCTCCTTTCCTGCAGCTTGAATCCATTGCTCCTTGTCCTAGTCTCTGGAGTGGTAGAGAACAAGCCTGCTCCCTCCTCAACATGACATCCCTTCAAATATTTAAACATGGCTATCATGTCCCCTCTAAACCTTCTCTTCTGCAGACTAAACATACCCAGCTCCTTAAGGCGTTCTTCATAGGGCATGGCTTCCAGACCCTTCATCATTTTGGTCGCCCTCCTCTGGACACATTCCAGCTTGTCGATGTCCTTCTTGAATTGAGGTGTCCAGAACTGGACACAGTATTCCAAATGAGGCCTAATTAATGCAGAATAGAGTGGTACCATTACCTCCTTCAATCTAGACACCATACTCCTATTGATGCAACCAAGAATCGCATTGGCTTTCTTGGCTGCCACGTCACACTGCTGACTCATGTTCAGCTTGTGATCTACCAAGACTCCTAGATCCTTTTCACACGTACTGCTATCCAGCCACATGTCCCCCATCCTATATTTGTGACTTTCATTTTTTCTGCCCAAGTGCAGGACCTACATTTCTCTCTGTTGGAATTCATTTTGTTAGCTTTGGCCCAGCTCTCCAATCTGTCAAGGTCGTATTGAAATTTGATTCTATCCTCTGGTGCGTTAGCAACCCCTCCTAGTTTGGTATCATCAGCAAATTTGATCAGCATGCCCTCCACTCCTTCATCCAAGTAATTGATGAAGATGTTGAATAGCACTGGGCCCAGGACAGAACCCTGTGGCACCCCACTAGTCACTTCTCTCCAGGATGAAAAACAGCCATTGGTGATCACTCTTTGGGTGCGGTCGGTCAACCATTTACAAATCCACCTAGCAGTGGCCCTGTCCAGCCCGCATTTTACTAGCTTCTTTGCAAGAATGTCATGGGGAACTTTGTCAGAGGCCTTACTGAGGTCAAGATATGCTACATCTACAGCATTCCCTTCATCTATCAAGCTTGTAACCCTATCATAAAAAGAGATAAGATTTGTCTGGCATGACTTGTTTCTGAGAAAGCCATGCTGGCTTTTAGCGATTACGGCATTGTTTTCTAAGTAATTACAAACTGACTGTTTAATGATCTGCTCTAGGATCTTTCCTGGAATTGATGTCAGCCTTACCGGGTGATAATTATTAGAGTCCTCTTTTTTCCCCTTCTTGAAGATGGGGATGACATTTGCCCTCCTCCAGTCTCTTGGGGCTTCTCCTGTTCTCCAAGAGTTCTGAAAGATTATTGCAAGTGGTTCAGAAATGACTTCTGCCAGTTCTTTTAATATCCTTGGATGTAATTCATCTGGCCCTGGGGACTTGAATTCATCTAGTTTAGCCAGATATTCCTGTACCACCTCTCTACTTATTCTGTGCTGCATTTCCCCCGCTTCCTCACCTGCTCCCTACGCCCAAGGGTGGGTACTTCTATCCTTTTGGGAGAAAACTGAGGCAAAGAAGGTATTAAGTAGTTCTGCCTTCTCACTCCCCCCCATTATTAATTGGTCACTTTCTCCATGTGCCCAACCTTGCATACTACTCCTAGAATGTTTCACAGCTGCTTCTCAGATATCAGCCAAAAATGCAAAATGAAAAGAGGTTCTGGAAGAGATTGTTGATCTAATGCTCCCTGGTGTCCAAACATGTCTCTGGAATGTGGGAAGAATAGTGCCAGGCCTAGAGCTGGCATGGCCCATTTCAGAGCTTGGAAATAATTCATTACATTCATTTGTTACTCGTAATTTATTAATTTTTAAATGAAAAATTAATATTTAGTTATTTTAATTATTAAATACTGATACACAGTGATACATGTCTTAGTTACATCCTGTCTGGATTACTGTAACGTGCTCTACATGAGGCTGCCTTTGAAGGGTGTTCGGAAACATCAACTGGTTCAAAGAGCTGCAGCCAGATTGCTAACCAGGGCTGGCTACAGGGAATACACAGCTCCCTTATTACAACAACTCCACTGGCTGCTGGTCCCTTTCCAAGCATAATTAACGTGCTGATTTTGACCTACAAAGCCCTGTATGGCTCAGGTGCTATCTGAAGAATTTCATTTTACCTTATGAACCTGCTCACACTTTGCGATTTGCTGGGGAGGCCCCTCTCTGTTTCTTACCACCATCGCAGGTACATCTGATGGGAACACAGGAGAGGGGCTTCTTAGTGGCTGCCCCCAGGCTCTGGAACTCACTTCCTGGAGAAGTTGGGCTAGCACCCTCCCCACTTTATTTTCACAGACAAGTAAAGACTTTTCTGTTTAGGCAGCCATTTAACAAATGACTTTATAAGGCCTGTCTCACCTAAACACTCAGCTGGATCTTTGTAATTGTTGTGTTGGGATGTGTGTGCGTGTGCATGCGTATGCACAATTGTATTTAATGGTGTATGTTTTAACCTGTTTCTAAGTTTTTGATGGTTTAATTTTGTTTTAAATTTTGTATCTTATGAATTTTTAACCATTTTTTAAATTTGTTGTAAGTTTCTTTGAGTCTTGAACTCAGAAAAAGGTGAGGTAGGAATACATATAACAACAACATAATTAATTTTGAGAAATTGTATTTTTGACTGGTTTCTAGCCAGTTTTAGTAATTTTATATAATTTTTTAAAAAAATTGTAACTGTTCATTTGATGAATTAATTGTATACTTTCTTTGGTTTTTAAACATTAACGAATTAACATTAGCAGATCCATTCTAACAATAATGTTTCTAACCAATTCCCTCCTGTTGGTTCCAATACCCCTTTACCCCTAAAA
The DNA here is from genome assembly GCA_030412105.1 of Cyclura pinguis. Classification (NCBI taxonomy): domain Eukaryota; kingdom Metazoa; phylum Chordata; class Lepidosauria; order Squamata; family Iguanidae; genus Cyclura; species Cyclura pinguis. Next base: position 132,047,178 of record CM059599.1, read on the forward strand.
AGGCTCAAAATAAGCTATTCTCCGTGTCACTGATCTCATCCTGGATCCTCTAGAACAACAACTGAGTTTATGGCATAACAGATTCTGATAAAAATTTCAAAATGCTGTTATACAGTTGTAAAACAGACATTGGCTTCTAAATAAATATTCTTGGTAATTTCAATGAGTAGGTGAATTGTGTTGCTGATTTAGCTCATCAAAGTGACTGTAACAAACAGAGGGAGTAGAAAGGAAGAAGGTATTTCATGGTTGTATACAAATTAATGAATAAGAATTATTTTTAAAAAATTCAGGTAAATTAGAAATAAAGCAGATGCTTAATTTTTAGAATTTCAGTCTTAATTTCTTTGTATTCCTCGATGGTCAGCACTTTAGAAGATGGGCCTGCTGTCCATAAAGTGGTCTTATTGTATGTTGAGCAGGAGCTGTGGAGATGGGTACTAATAGCTGTGTACCACAAATTATTGTCAGATTCCAACCTGTATGGGGCTTTCTATGCTTTTAACCTTTCCAGACAGTAAATTTGACCTTGCTCACTGAGACACAAGAAAGACCATTTCTGGTGGAGACAGTGCCCAGTTTGTAGAACTGTCTTCCTACAGTAAGGCTCATTTGGTTCTACCTGAGATGATACTGAGGAAAATTATAATGGCTGTGCTGTGTCTTTACATTTATTTCAGCTTCTTTTTTAAAGAGCTGTCTGTTTTATTGTAACTTTGAGATATATTCATGAACAACCTTGGGGAACCATTTTAGGGCTGGAAAGTTAGCCATAAATGTTTTTAATAAAACAAATACACAAATACTGTAAATGGTGCGAAATATATTCTTTAATTCCCAGTAGTGTAGCTTCGTTTATACTATTAGAAATTATCTCAAGACTAATTTTGGAATATTAAAGCATGCCAAAATTAGTTAACAATAAATCTTTAAACACAAGGGAAATTTGGTGAAAGTTAATGGTGTCTTAGCATATTCTCCGTGGAACAGAAAACAATTCTGAGAAACTTTGGGAACTTAAACCCTTGTTTATATAACAATTTGCTTTGTAATTCTTCCAAGCCAATGATACTGTTTTAAGATATATGGGTTACTTATAGGAACATTAATGGTCTGTTCACGATTTCCTGAAGGAGTGTGGATAATTGGGAGAATGGGCATCAGTGATTAATTATACACGTCTCAATTAATATTTTGTTCTCTGATAAAGGTATATAGCATAAAGGGCATACAATGTAGTTAATGTTGGATATAACGTTTCTCTTGGGAAACCTAATGAAATGCATATTTGATGGAACTGCTGTCAAATGGATACAAAATGGGATTAAAATTAAACAGTGTAATTACATATTCTGCAATGACTAGCTGAGAGAAGGTGTCAAATGGGCTTCTGAAAGGAATACCAAGGATCACTGATTCATTAGCAACTTGGAAGTTGAGGTAGAGAATCATGCCAATTTAATATTAAAGTAATAAAAAGCTAGCAAAGGTTACAGATCTCATGGAGGGTAGGGACTGAATATATTATGTTCTGAACAAATGGAAGAAATTCAATATATAAGATTCTTATTACAATGAGATTTAATCAAGATCATGTAAATTACTTCTTGTAAGACACTAAAATGTGCAACTGCAGAACCACGACATGCTTGATAAATTGTGAAGAGTAACAGAGAAAATGTGTGACAACTGTAGTAACATAATTTGGTTTCATTTAATATATGAGTTCTGACAAGGAATACAAGATGTGAAAAGTTCCCACACCAGAAGGCATATCGCTAGTTCTTCAACAGAATTTCAAGATGGTTACAGTATATTGTGTGTGGCTGTTATTTGTCCCTTGACATTGACCAGTTCTTGGAAACTACCAATATCTCCTTGGGTTCACCATTATTTGGTAGTTTAATTTCCTAATTCAGTCTATTTTAGCAAGTTGTCAGAATGCTGAAGACCACATTTTTCATGCTAAAATGTTTTCTATTCTGGTTGTTGATTCATAACTTTTGTCTTTTCTAGCAAATGTGGTCACTGCAGGACAATCAACACTTAATGGGATTAGAAGCAAACAGTTTAAAAGATTTGATCACTTTTCTCTAACGGATTCAGAAAATAAGGCCAGAACCTTTTAGCCAAATAACAATTTTATATTTTATGTCTTTCAAAGAATTCCAGTACTAATTTGCCCTTTTCCCTGGTGGAACTTCATCAAGAGTATATTAAAGCAGTGGTTCTTAACCTGGGGTCCACGGATCCCTGAGGGGTCTGTGATGCCCTCATAGGGAGTCTGAAAAAGACTCAAAGGTTGTTCAGCCCATCTCTTCCCCACAATGGAGTGGTGATGTGACAGGAACCAAGGCAAAAGGAGGCAGGCAGGCCGGCTGGGCCTGCACATTGCCTGTCATGTGGCTGCTCAGTTGCAGGGGGAGGGGTTCAGCACCTCAGTGACAGTGGAGCTGATAGCCAGCTGGCCAGTCAGTGTTTACCCTTCTCTCTCTTTCTCCCTCCCTCTTTTCCAGCAGAGAGCAGTCTAACTGTTAGAAATGCTCAAACATCCCCCCTTTTGCCTTCTTCACCAGAAGGAGAGGAAACTGAGACAGGCAAAGGAGGGAGGGAGAGGAAAAGGGGGATTGAAGCAACCCCTCTATAAAAGACCCTGAGCACACTTCCTCATTTCCATTCATAAGTGTGTGCGCTTTTGTTTGAATTTAGTGGTGGCTTACTTTACCACTGGTGACCCCTCACTCCAACTTCCAGTGTCTTGCCAGGCAATGAGACCTGCTGCAGCAATGCCCCCTCTTCTCATTTGGCTCCACTACAAGTGGGTTCCTTGATGCAGCGTGGCAGCCAATTCTGAGAAAGGATAGCAGGGAGGAGCGGGGACAAATGAGAAGAGGGGCACTGCTGCAACAGGTGCCACCCCCTGGCAAGACACTGGAAGTTGGAGTGAGGGGGTCACCATTTGCAAAATAAGCCAACACTCAATTCAGACAAAAGCATGCATACTTATGAATGGAAATGAGGAGGCATGTTTGAGGTCTTTTATAGAGGGATTGGCTCACCCTCCCCCCTTTTTTGCCTTCTACCCTCCCCCTTTTTTTGTCTTTTTGCCTCCCTCCCTTTTATAGACTGGATGCCTGGAATAGAGGAGAGGGAGAGCAAGAAAAGGGCGAATGCTGTCTGTCTGTCTGGGCCTGCATGTTGCTATTCTATCCACTCCAGGCTTAAACTAACAGGAAGAAACAGGAGAAAAATCCTCCCTCCCCCTCCAGGGCTTCTCAGGGAAGTGTGCATTTATTTATTTCTCTCTTCTCTCCCAATTCAAAGACCCCTGATGAGCCATTTTAAATAAGTATTTGATGCACTTTAAGGTGTTAAATCTTGGGGGGAGTCCATGGCAACAAAAAATATTTAAAGGGAATGCCTGGTAAAGAAAAGGTTACACATCACTGTATTAAAATGTTAAACAGGTGCAGTTTTAATGCTCCATGCTGAGAACATGAAAATGGAATCCAACACTACTGGTAGATTGCATTATTTTAATAGTTAACTGCAGTGTGCTGTGCCCAAATGTCAAGGGTCATTGCCAAATTATTAAGAACATCTACATGGATGGCAGAGGCATACCTAGAGTGGGGGAAGTAGGGCACATGCTCTGGAAACCAATGCCAGGGGGCACAAAAGAGCCATGCAGGTAGGGGTGAGAGAGTTGGAGTAGCAGTAAGAAGGTAGGGGCACAGCTTCCACACTTGCCCTAGGTGCTGTTTACGCTAGATATGCCAGTGATGGATGGAAAGAATGTGAAGAAGTGACTATCATGTAACATGAACACTTCCCTAGTGTGGCGAGTTATCATTGTCAAACAAGCATTTCCCTTTTAGCATCCTGAAATATAAAAGTATTTCTAATCTCTCATATTTAACTACAAGAATATATAATTAAAATTTATTGGATGAGGGTGCTGTTCCTTTTTCTCTTGCAGTGGCTAGATACAGATGAACCAGCTACATGAAACATGTGAGATTGTTTTTTGATATGTTAATTGTTCACTTGACAAAAGGGCACTCTTCCCAGACACTCTATCAGTGGGCTAAGTTTTCTCCTACCCTGATGTAGCATGTTGGGGCATTTGCCATATGAGGTGGCATCATGATTTCATGCAGATATTAGCAATTGGGGCCCTCTGGATATTTTTGGACTGCAGATTCCATCATTGCTTCCCATTGTTTATGGGGAACTGTAGGGGAAAAAAAAGATCTGGAGGGTCAAAGTTTCCCATCTCCAGAAGCCAATGTTGTAGAGCATGGGGTAGGTATTCTTGGAACTCTGTATCATGTGCAAGGCCAGCCTGGCCATTAGGCAGAGTGAGGCAGCTGCTTCAAGTGGGAGATGTTGGGGAGAGGGAGTAACAGTTGCCATTCCTCTTTCTTCCAAAACAAAGCTATGTATGTTCCCTATAGCCTGTCCTACACCCGTCCACTAGATTAATCTACTGCCTTCCCGTGTGTTTTCCATTTCGAAGTATGGTTAAACTGCCAGTCCAGTCAGTTTCTGTATGTGGTGTGGGGCAGGGTGCCATTTAGCTCTTTGCCTTCTGGCAGCAGAGTCTCATACATCAGACCTGTTCATGTGCAGAATTTGTTACCGCTGTTCTAGCCCGAGCTTGTGGGATATTAAGATATCAATTTGATATCAATAATTTGGCCTTCTGGAGCCATTCCTCTCCACGTGCTTGCGAGGCCCCCGGACAAGCACGCACACAGGCACGGCCGACAGTAGCTGAACCATTCACATCCCAAGCTAGGCAGGCCAGTCATTGCTGAATGCAGCTTCAGGAGACCTCAAGACAAGTACCACATTATGTATGCATGCTACTTACAAAAAGATCCCCTGCCCCGCGCAGGCAGCTTGATGAGCGGACTATACAACGCTCAAGCACTCCGCGTTTGCATACTGGCTACTCTATTGATAATCTGGCTATAATTCAATCATCTAAAGTACTGACCTTTCGGAGGCTTTGTCTCCAGCCCCAAACTCATTGTTTTCCCCAAGTACGGACTAGCCTGCGGCCACAATTTTCCCTATAAGAACCCCTGACTTTGAGCGCTTCCTTGGATCGCTCTTGGCTTCCAAGCCGCCTTGCTGTCACTTTGTCCAGCGAGCCTTCCCCTCCGCCCCACGTGCTGAGAATCCACACTCCCCAGCTTCTTTGCTTTTTACCGGGCTTCAGGACAGGTATAGTATTTCCCATAACAAACCTCCTCTAAAAATCCCTCTATCCGCTACTACCATTATTTCTATAGTTCCTTGTGTGAGTGTGTTGCATACGCTGGTGTGATTGTATTTCAATAAACAATTATTATATTTTCAACTTCTGCCTTATCATTGACTCAGCCTGACCCCGTAGACATAGGGCTCAAGATCTCGCTACGTTACCCTACCTCTTGCATTGCTAACTAGTGCTCTGTGCTAATTCCCTCCCCATTGTTGTGAGCACATTTAGGTGTCCCTCCCGGGACCCCCAGAAATCAGGGTAACAGATTGCCCTCTTTTTTGTTATAACAGGGAAAAGGAGACTTTGTCACTGAGATGTCAGCTTTAACAGAATTCTTCTGTTGGGTATAATGATGAGCCGGTTCTTGTTCCACTCCTCAAGGAATCCAAGGATTTGGCAACCTGAATTTACTTGAAACATGGTTTTAGCCAAGATGTGGTGCCCTTGCACATGGCCTCAGCTAGTCAGAACATTTAACAAGCTTTTGCATGGCTAAATAAATAAGTTAATGAGCTTTTGTTGGCTTCTCCAGCCACAGTTACTATTTTGGTTGATTTTTTTTCCCAAAAATTTCTGATTTTGATAAAAGTTGGACCTCTAAATAACCCCTCACAATAGCAACACATCTTGATTATTTCCTGGTGTATAGAAAGGCACCGACCTTATCACAAATAACTAAAATACAATTGAACTTATAGGTTAGTGAACTTACTTTTCCCTCCACTAATAACATGACTTTTCTGCCCCTTAGTTCATTCAAGCTAATTACTGTAGTGGTTTCTCCAGATGCAAAGGAGTTGAAAATAGGATTGCCTCTTGATAATCTCATGTGCAGCCAAGGAAGGCGAGAAGCATGCTTTAAGCTTGGAAGTAAATAACTCAAATTTGATTTGAACCTCATTGAAAAATAATTAAATTAAAATGACACAGCAACTGAATATCAACCAGAGCTGGGATATATATGCTGTTTATCATGAAGTTATTTATGGCCCTATTTTACAAGCTTGACTTGTAGTATTAAATGAAGTATGTTTGTGTTTAATTTTCAAGAAGAAAGCTTGAAGCACTACCTACTCTGTGTAGCACTGAATATCTAGGATGGGGTCACTCACATTTTCTCCTGGAACTGGAATGACAAACTTAGAGCCCTCTGGTGTATTGTTGGATTGGAGTTCCCATTTGCTGGCTACCATAGCCAATGCTGAGGAATCATGGAAGCTGAAGTCCTACAAGTTCTGGAGAGCTGCATGGTTCCCACTCTTGTCTTAGAAACTAGAGACCCAGATGCTGGGAGCAGGACCAGCCAGCCTAACCTATTTTGTGGTCTGAAAGTAGCAAATGGTATCTTCTACCCAGTTAAGATGGATAGTTCAGAAAATCAGACAAGTTATTTTGGTGCAGAAGGCAGAAAATCTCTCGAGTTCCTGCCCCCTTCTAATAGTAAATAATGATGATGATGATGATGATGATGATGATGATGATGATGATGATAATAATAATAATAATAATAATAATAGATAAAGTAAAATAAAATAAAATACCAGGCAAGATTAATGAGATAGTCCAGGTGTCCTCCTAACTTGCTTCTCCAGGCAAACCTTTGAGTCACCTAGCCTTCAGGTTGACCATGACTTACCTTTCAGGAGCTGATTCAAGTCAGGTTTATTCAAAAGTATGAATCAAACTCAACTTTGGTTACATTCATATAGTCAAACTATGTGCAAACCCAGGATAGAACCAGTGCCTTCAGCTAGGGGTGGGAAGGATATCTTTTCTCTCTTCCCAACAGGAGTACTGATAGATATGGCTATCCTTCTGGCACAGAAGATTAGAGACAGAACTGAACGCCCCGCCCATAGTCCCAAGGCTTCCTCACTGCTTCTGTCTGCATAGATAACATGTTTGTGTGTCCTGAATATTTTCAAACAAGACCAGGTCTCCTGTGGCCGTATGAATCTATTTATGTTGGGGATGAGCACAGTTGTGTGACAGAGAACATGAGTTGCCTGCAGAAGGCCCCACATTCAATTCCTGACAACTCCCATTTGACAAGATTCAGGTTGCAGGTGCTGGGAGATACTAGTTCTTCAGTGGAGAGCCACTGCCAGCCAGTGTATATAACTGTGGACAAGCTTGCTATGGTCATATTGTCCTCTTTCCTACGCCCATATTGATGGCACTGAGACTTAGGCCATTTCTGCCCTACACTGTTATAGCGCTATTATTCCACTTTCAACATCCTGTGGAATTCTGGGGTTTGTAGTTTACTGAGGCCAAAGACCTCTCTGGCTGAGAATTCTAAAGGCCCCTCCCTAAACTGTAAACCCCAGGATTCCATAGGATGTTGAAAGTGGAATAATAGCACTATAACAATGTAGTGCAGAAATGGCCTTACTTCTCGATTAGAAAGCGCAAGGTTGCAGTTGTAGGATTATGACACACACACACACACACACACACACACACACACCAGCTGCTACCAGCTGCCGGTTAAGCAGAAATTGGGAGATGAAGCTTCTCCCAGCATATAGAAACAATATTAAGATGCTAATAATATTAAAACATTAAAGGTTAATATTAAAACACTGCAAGTTAAAGCATACATGAAAGTATAAATAGAAAATTTATATTTATGAATATAAATTATATATCAGATTTACAGCTTGAAGCATGGTTCATGATGATGCTCCCATATTGCTGAAGCTAGGTTCCCACTTGCTGTCCTCCCTCAAACAAAGTCTTTTTTATTCCAGCATTTGAACTGTGTTGCTGCTGAAGGGTCTTAACTGATTGAATGCCATTTTTTTTTTTATTCATGTGTTTTAAGTTTTGTTTATAATCTGTTTTTATGTTTTACTTATATTCATTTTTAGTTAGGCTTTATTGTGGTAAGCCCACTTAAGTGCCATTTTTTTTGGTTGCAAGGGACAATAAATTTAATAAATATGTAGAATTCAAGTTCTATTGTAAGATAAAAGTAACATACTGGCATGTTTATTAGATGATAAAATCATGAGCACAACACAATTTTTCCCTTAGTTTGATTATGTTAATATAGATTTAAATTCATAAGTAACCTCAATAATAGCAATAGCATATATATTTCTATACTGCTTATCAGCTAAGTGCTCTCTAAGCGGTTTACAATGTGTTAGCTAATTGCCTCCAACAAGCTGGGTACTCATTTTACCAATCTGCGCAAGGATGGACGGCTGAGTCAACCTAGAGCCCTGCAGGATCGAACTCACAATGTTGCCATTTAACCATTGCATCACCAGTGGTTTTACTACAAGTGAATTCAGCAATGGAAGTAGGTAACCAATATGCCCGTTTGAATTATCAGAAGCGGGGTGGCATTTGGGAAGAGCAACCCAGAGTCTGTGCTGTATGAAGTGATCCCAAAGGATGCCCCACTTCTTGTGCATGTACTGAAAACAATAGCAAAGGTCTCAAAGAGTTGTTTTTTTTAAGCTTCTGTACAGTCATTTTAGCTGCCTGTATGCTCCCAGAATCCCAAGCTCGACAGACCTGACTGGGATAGGAGCATATCAGGAAGATAACACTGATTTGTCCTACCATTCTTACTTGGCTTGCAGTATTTGGGGTGGGGTGGGGATAACTTAAACAGGTTCCTGCTAGTGAAACATTGTGCGGGAAAGACAATAGACAAAAGGAGAAGTGAAAAAGTAATTTTAACAAATGCCATAGTCTGATGAAACTTCAGTATTTGTCCAACATATCGCCCTCCACTGTTCAAAATATATTACCTTGTTCAATTTATCCATAGAATCCCATATACGTATACCTCAGTTACCAAAAGAGATATGTTACTAGGGATGATTTCTTTAAAGGAAACTTTGGTACCAGTGACAAAAATAGCATGGAAGGGATAGGGATAGATTCCTACACCACAAAAGCAAATGTTTTTATCCAAAACTAACAGTGTGTATGAAGTGAAACAACCAGGTGAGGGAAGTAAACAGAAACATGAGTAAACAGAAACATTTTCAACCCAAAAGCTATCTGAAGGCTTCTTCCAAAATGCATTCAAGAACAATTTTTTTCTTCTACCAGCCTCTGCCTTTCTTACAATTTCCGTTTTGGTGGCCAAACTTATAGATTTATGCTTTTTTTCATAAAAAAGTGGTATGGAGTGGTAAGGCAAACTTTTTTTGTTCTCCCCTTTTTTCATTTTATGCATGCTCAGTAAATGACTCTGGAAGAAGCTGCTGGACTTTGCCTGTTGTAGGCAGGCACATACAACTACAGTAGGATTAGTTAGAGTAAAATTCCACTTTCCCCCCCGCCTTAAGCTTCATTGCATTTGTTACCCTGATTTCTGGGGGTCCCGGGAGGGACACCTAAATGTGCTCAAACAATGGGGAGGGAATTAGCACAGAGCACAAGTTGGCAATGCGAGAGGCAGGGTAACGTAGCGGGATCTTGAACCCTATGTCTACGGGGTCAGGCCGAGTCAAGGATGAGGCAGATGTTGAAATTAATAATTGTTTTATTTAAGCACAATCCGCACCCCAGCCCGCTCCGGAACAACCCCAAGTGGTCGTCCAGCGTCCTTTTGAAAGACCTCTAAAAACAGGTCTTTCAAAAGCACGGAGCACACCACTGTGAGCCTACTCCTTTATGCAGATTTGCAGGCTCACATTGGTGCTAGCCAGTGATCTGACAGGGGCGGGCTTTAGGCTGGTGAGCTTCAGCGGTTGGTCAAGAGCCTCGACCAACTGGAAACTGCCATTTTCGTCCCCGGAGCAGTGCAGAGCGGCGGCCACGCGCTGTTCCGGAGCAGCGTGGACTGGACCGGGGAGCCCAAAAGTCCAGTGAGTAGCGTCATGGGGTGATTCCCTCACCCCGTGTGGAAATGGCCAAAGTCAATAATTTAAGCAGAGTTGGCCCTCCATATTTGTGATTTTGCCATTTGCAGCTTTGGAAGTGGGGAATAGGATCCTTCTTACTCCTCCTTCCTGGAGCTGGAGGCTTTTGTGCCAATGGGCATAAAAGAATCTGCAGCTTCAGAAGTGGGGAATAAGATCCTTCTTCCTTCCGGTTTCTGAAGCTGGAGGATTTTTCAGAAGTGGGAAATAGGATCTTTCTCACTCCCCATTACTGAAACTTCAAAAGCTTTAGAAGGAAGAATCCTTCCTCCTCAAGCTTGTTGCCTAACACATTTGCTGTTCCCTTCTGAGAAATGCACCCTGCAGTCTGGGGGCATGTCTTGTCTTCTGCTCTTAGGAAAAATTTTAGAAGATTCCTCCAATTTGCATCAGGGACAGGCTACTGAGCAGACCTCAAGCCCACCTAATGCCCATTGCCTAACTCGTTTGCTGTTTCCCTCTGAGAAATGCATCCACATTTTGGGCTTGAGAAAGATCGTTACGTGACCAGAAGGCAAAAAGAGATGAAAGCATTATTCAGAGTTGTAAGATTTCTGAATGAATGTGTTGTGTTACTGAACAAAGGATAGCAAGTCAGTCACTAAAAATATACAAGTCTTGAGTCAAGTGAAGTCAGTGCATCATTTATTGCTGAGTTGAGTCCATGCCAAGTCCCTGAAGTGACTTAAGTCCAACTTGAGTCCAGGTTGGTAGACTTGAATCTACATTACTGGTAATATTGTCAATGAGATGGGCCAAAGATTGCACGCAACATGTTGATATTAATGGCATTTGATGACAGAGAGAAATTCAAGATAAGTGCATAAATTTATCAGGTTGTATCAACCTTGTGTTCCTACTTCACACCTAACACAGCGTATAGCTTCTAAATATTATCTGTTGAGAAAGACTAAGGACATTTCCACAGTATGGCCCCATCCCGCAATGGGGACATATTGATGCTGGGGATGATGTCATCACGGCCCCACTCCTGTCGCATCCCAAGCCATTGCGATTGCGCATTATACTATTACCAGAAAAAATCCAGTAATAGGCCCCTTTTGCGTAATGATTGCATCGACTGGGGCCATGCAGAAAGGATGAAAGCACTATCTAGGCACTTCCCTCCTCAGTGCAGCACAGGAAGAGGCCAGCTGCACTGCAGAAAGAAGGAAGGAGAGTGTCCTCACCACTACCATACACCGGCAGGCGGCCAGGTGCAGAGGGGAGCATTCAGGATACAGTCCCATCCCAGTAAAGGCACCGCCAGGATGATATCGGGATGTCACGGGATGCAGGTAAGGTGCAGAAGGGGCCTAAAACAACCTAGAGGTTCATCAGTGCTAAACCAGTCAAATTCTAATATGGTATACAGAAGTTATTTTACAACTGTAAATCTATAGCTGAATATAAATGTTGCTATGGCTCTTGGCCAATGTGCAACCAGTTTTGCAACATCAGGTCTGTCATAACTGTAGATGTGCTCATAGTCTGTCAATTTAATTGTCTTCTTTTTGTTTCTCTATTGCCTTAGAGGTGCAGGGCTATTTTATGAGCAGAGGTCAGGAGAATGTTGTTCTCCAGATATTGGCTGGAATTCACTTGAGGACTTATATCTTCATAAGTGGACTTTGGTCTATGGGAAATAGAATTGAACCGTTTCATCATGCCCATTTTCAGCAAGGGGCTGCTGTTAGATTCCTCTGTAGAGGAGGCAGCAAAGTGACCATTGTCCTTTGGGATGAATGCACAGTGGGACTGATACACAGGAGGAGACAGGTGAGGAAGGGCTGATGCCCATTGGTAGAGCCCAGTGTCCATCTGGACACTTTTGCTGGTGCCCTGATATGCAACTTTGCAACTCACTAGGAGGGTTCTTTAGCACCTCTGCTTTTTAGCTAAGTATACGTAAAGTTACACAATGTAGATCTCTGTTTAGAATTTTGGCCTATGTTGGCCTGCCCTTCCCATCTGTGCTAGCCAACATAGCCAGCAGTGAGGAATTATGGGAGGTGCTAGTCAACAGCCTATGGTGGATGCTTTGCCTGTCTATCATTTAGCAGTGGTACAACATATCACTTTCTTTCAGAGGAAACAGAGAACTTTGTGTTAATTCCTCAGCTGCTATGGGAGCTCTCAGGTAACTTAACCCAAACTTTGATTCTACCTCTGTTTGCTGTCTCCAGCAGAGCTTCGTGGTTAGATCAGACCAATTTGGCAACTTTGGTTACTGTGGCCTTACCAGATTTGATCAAGCTGTGATGAAAAACTTGCTGACAGATACTTCTTGGATGAATTTTTTTAAAAGGAGTTTTCAAAGGTTTAAAAAAATAGGAGACTACTCTTTAAGACTGCCTATCTCTTGAGATTTTGTGTGTGTATTACCAAAGTGAAGCTGAAGTGACTGTGCTCTACAACTGTGTATCTGTAATTGCTAGATGGCACCCTTTTTTATTATACAGCCTGACCAGCCATGTGAATACTGATAGTAATCAATGTTGCCTTAAGCCATCATAGGAAGACCAAAAATTCTCTCTGGGTATCCAAACGTGCAGGCATGAAAACACAGCCTTTCTGGAGTGACAGTGACTGTGGAAAGATCCCATTAGTATTACATTTGTAACTAGTAACGCCATTTAAAAATGCCAATAAGATTTACAGATAATGTCAAAAATAATGATATAGAAAGCTGTCCAAATAGTTTGTCAGTCAGAGCTCATTAAGAAACAAAATGCAGCTCAGGAAACATGGATGATTTCCTGGGTCACCTAACGGAGACTGGAGGAGAGGGCAGAGGAATGGAAAATGTTCCAACAAGTGACAGCAAATAACAGATAGTTAAAAGAGCAGATGCTGTGTTGTAGCTACAGTTGCTATCGCAGCCAGGGGAACATTTGGTTCACCAAAGAATGCGGAAGATGCACATTGAAGTGACATATTGCATAAAATAATGTAAGCAATAGTGTATAATGGCAGGAAGCAGTGGGTATTGCTTTGTATCTGATACACATAGTATCACATAAAGTACACATAATCAATGAGCCTGCTGCATTACTGCTGAGTGCTAAGGGAATAGTCATATATTATTGAACAAACCAGGGACATAGAAACAGGCTGTCCATTTTCTTAAGTGTATCAAATATTCTGTATGATTCAAGGAAAGGGACAGCCACCAGAATCCTTGCTGGATCAGAGCCCTTTCCATACATAGAAGGGCAACTTAGGATCCGAGTTCAAGGATGAAACTATTAAGCAGCTGTTCTTTTTTTCAGCAGAACTAGGAAAATTACTGTAAAAAGCAATTTAATTCTCATTAACTATTACTGTCTTTGAATAGTTCCTGATGTTATTTGTTACAGTGTTAACTAATTCCACTACCTGTTGTAGTGTTTGTTGCTTTCCCAATAAGTTCCTTTTTAAAAAAAATGGGGGCGGGGCAGGGCGGCATGCCTTAGGATTGATATTGGATTGAAACTTGAAGAAATCCTGCCAAAATGCCTCTAAAAATGCTCTCAAAAGTAACTTTAGAAAAAGATTAAGCACAGTTATTTGTTTCACTGATAAAATTACATACCTTCTTCTTGTTGACTAGCTTTTCAAATGTGACTGTGTAACATACCCAACACATCAAAAGTAATTAATTACAGATAACCACATTTCTTGTAGGTGGTAAACAAGTAACTAATTACAGAGAAGTATGTGACTTGGCTATCTCCAAGCTCTGCTTTTCAGAACATTTCCAAAATCTACTTCATGTATCTGGATTTTGAAGATATAATTGCAGTAATGAGGAAATGGGCCTTTATGACAAAGAAAAGGAAGATGGAAATACAGATTGAAAAGGATTTAATGCCAGGGGACAGGTAAAATGAAAACCTGAAACGATATGAGTTCAATGAATTTGATGTTTCAGCCCAGGAGACAGACCAGACAGTGTACTTTGCTGCTGCTTATTATAATAGTGAAAATACCAATCTATATCCATTTCCACAAGCTTTCGTTCTGACCTTCATGTCAACCTCCAATTCTTTTTCCTGTTGGTGCTCTCCACTTTCATCTTCCCAGTGCATAAATCCTCTTTCCCTGTTACCTTAAGCTGCCAAATTACTGATTCAGTTCCCTGTCTTTATATGGGAATTTACAATGATGCACCATCATGGAATGAATGAAGTCCTGTTGCTGGCCAACCTTGAGGTTGGCCTTTTTTATCCTTGGTACCTATGGGAAGAATATATTGGGGACCTACATCTTCAGGGTGTTTAGAGGAAAGCATGTTAAATAATAAGGCGTCATAAACGTGTAGATCCCTGCATCATAAACTAGGTGAAGAAGATAATTGGGTGCCTCGGACAAGATCTGTCTATCTGTTTATAGTCTTTTTTACACTATGCAGTTGTAACACTTTGATATCAATATAAGTGCTATAGTTCCATCATATGGAATCCTGGAATTTGTAGTTCACAGAGAGGTATTTAGAATCCTCAGACAGAGCTTTAGTGCTTCACCAAACTATACATCCCAGGATTCCACAGGATGGTAGTTAAAGTGGCATCAAATTTCTATGTGTGTGTGTGTATGCCTGTTTGTCTGTCTAATCCATCCATCCAAACATCATCCATCCATTTTTCTTTCCTGGTGCCTCAGAGATAATAGGTATTACTCACAGCTTCTTAAACAAATCTAGGCAAGATCATTGAGTGTATCTTCCATATATAATGGTTAACTATTATTTAAATATTTTATATGAATTTGACACACATGATAAACTCTTTCTGACAGGTGTACAATGTCTTAAACTATCACTCAACAAATTATAGTCTATAACTTGCTTTCTGATTATTTGAGGGCAATAAAAGCCCAGTAACATTTTTTTTCAGAGAGGCTTGAAATCCCCCAAAATGTACAAATATATGGGGTTTAGTATCAGCATTTTTAAAATCTGACAAAACACATTGTGAAAACTGGCAGCAGTTATACTGTATAGCTGCTTTGTAGACTCTGGGTGCAATTTTCATCCCGTAAAAAATAATGGCATAATCTCTATTCTGTTTTTAAATGTATGAGATTGCATCCATTGATATGCTTGTTAAAATCCAGATAAACCAGGGGTCTGTGTTGTTGTTGTTTTGTTTTTGGGCAAGCAAAGGGTATAATCTGAAGTCTTAGAAACTGCAGATCTATAAAGGCAAATCAATAGCAGTTACATAAAAGGAGGAAAGGTTTGTTTTGCATTCACAGGTAAAGCAAGAGGAGAACAGAAACAATCTACAACAAATAAAATACCAGATTAGTTTTATCAATTTTGTATTTGGAATAATTGTGTCTAATAATTCTACACATAGGAATCTCTAAGTTGTAAGCTAATGCAAACAGTAGCACAGTATCTATGGTAACAGACCAGCCACAGCAGTGCCAAAAGAAAGCTTAAGGAGCCATTAAAATTCCTATATCGCACATTTTGAAGATGGTGTCAGAATTACACTTCAAGAATAATTATCTCACCACTTGTTACAAGCCAAGTGCACACATTATAAACAATATAAACCAGAAGCAATGTAAAGCTGGAAGAGGATTCTATAAAGTCAAGCAAAACTTGAGCCAAGGAATAGGTCAGCAGACTTAGAACCAATCTACACATGCAAGACCTCATGTGGAACAAAGCCCCTGGGAATGTACCATTTTAGATGGAGAAACATATTTGGTTCCTTTAGCTAATCCATAGAGAAAATTAGCATAGATGAGAAAGAAAGCTGTGAAGTTTGGAGTCCTTACATATAAACAAAAGGAATGAAGACTGGCATAAAAAAACAAATTTAATCTACAACTTGACTCTAACTTTCTCCAAAGAATCTCCATGTGATGGTAGGATTTTTAAAGAGGGACCTGATTTCTTATCCTATAACAACAGAATCTTTATAAATGACAAGCTAGTTACAAAAAGTAAGATCCTCTTATCATAATATTTTTCCAAGAACAGAAAGATTTTGCTGTCTTTCATCAGGATCCATTGCTAGACCAAAGTCATGGCATTCAAATACAACATTCACTTGCCTGCAGTCCAAAATTGCATGGTCCTATCAATTTTGTACTATGTAATTGGTCTGAAAACAAAGACTAGCCAACATTCCTCAGTGACTGCAGGTTCTACAGCCATATTCTTTGTAATAGTAAATAAGTATGTGTGCAGAGCGCCATCCCTTCCCAATGAGGGGACAAAATCCTGGACTTTTGGAATTTGAGAGGGAAAACGGGGGGCATTTCCAGAAAGGTTTCAGTTTGGGGTCTAATACATCCAATCAGGTGAACAGGAGTCAAGCCTGAAAGGGATTTAAGTAATTTTTTAAAATATACCTTTCTCTCTATTGTAGCCAAGGACCATTACAAGTTTGGACTACCCAACTTTTTTGAGAGTAAGAACAAGAGGTCTCCGAAAGTAAACTCCTCCAAAGAGGTACATCCCTGGACATTGTAATTCTGAAAAAATTCTGCTGTTTAAATGAATTTTAGGCCCAGGAGATGCTGGTGTTTTTTTTTAAATGAAGTAAACAAAAGTAGAATCATAAAATCATAGCATTGAAAGATATCACAAAGGCCATCTAGTTCAGCCCCCTGCCATGCAAGAATACGCAATCAAAGCACTCCCAACAGATAGCCATCCGGCTTCTGTTTAAAAACCTCCAAAGAAGGAGTCCTGCCACACTACAAGGCGGCATATTCCACTGTGAAACTGCTCTTACCATCAGGAAGTTCTTCTAATGTTTAGGCGGAATCTCTTTCCCTGTAGTTTGAAGCCATTGCTCCATCTTCTAGTCTCTGGAGCAGCAGAAAACAGACTTGCCCCATCTTCCATGTGACATCCTTTCAAATATTTAAACATAACTATAATGTCACCTCTTAACTTTCTCTTGCCTTCCTTGGGCCCATGGACCCTAAAAACATGGGAGCAAATGCCCCACATACTTCCTAGAAGGTGGTTGTGGGTAATTTTTAAATTTTCTTTGTGGGGTGTGTGATGGGGCGGTTGGCCCTCCAAGATCTCATGGGGAGGGGTAATGTGGCCCATAGCCTCCCACAGTTGCTCACCACTGCACTAGTGTATATTTGTTTCTCTCACACCTCTAACCCATTGATAATGCTTGGTAAGATTCAGCTCTTTCTTTATATATGAGCAAAGAGTATAATTTGAAGCCCACAAAACTATGAATCTGTACGGGTAAGTCAACAGCAGTTACATAAAAGGAGGAAAGACAAGTTTTGCATTTACAGATAAAGCAAGAAGAGTCCAGAAAGTCTTCAACTAAATAAAATATCTGTTTAATTTTACCAATTTTTTATTTGGAATAATTATATCTAATGGTTTTACACATGGTACAGTGATATATCTACAGAGGTACGTAGTGTAACCTTGGACATAACCTTAGTCCAATAAAATACATATGATGTACATTGTGAATTGCACCTGGGGATGACAGTGTATGAGGTAAGCCCATGTGACTCTAGCTGAATCATTGTGATATGTAACCGGGGCAGAGGGTTGCATCAGACATGGGAAATGCAAAGTTGGCTAGATGTTGCATCAGCAAGGGCTGTATATAAGGAGCTGAGTTCTAGCCAACTGTGCTCACGATTGCCAGAAAGCATGTCTACACTTGCTGTGTCAGAGGAATGCTGGTCTTCTGTTTGGAGAATCCTGTAAATATGTATGTATCGTAACTGAAGATTAAATGCCTCCAAGTTGGAAGATAACATTGCGTGGGTGAGTTTTTGTTGTCAGAGCTTTGCTTCTAGTTTAAACTGTGCTGTGCACCCTTTTGAAGCTGTGTCAACATACTCTTCTGTATGTTGGTTTTTGATACACTTGACTCTGGTACAGCTTTTTGGCCAGAGCTCAGTGGCAGGAGGGAGGTGCTATCACGGTTTTGTGTAGCTCCCATCATCCACCAGCCCTCCACACATAGTACAGCCCATTTTACCTTTTTGGCCTTGTCAACACCAGTCCTCTTTTGACTTTACCTTTAACAGCACAGGTAATTCTTTAGTGACTTGATAACATCTGAAACCCAAAGAGATCTTACAGTACCTTTGCTACTGAGAGAAAGAAATTTGTAGTTTTGACATATCACCAAGGGGCTACATCCTGTTTTGGACAATAGTGCTGTCCTCTCAAGTGGGCTTGGTGGCAGGCCTTTATTCACCTACAGACAGCTTCCCAATCTCAAACAGCTGCTATAATTGGAAGTCCAACTTAAGATGTTAGGAATTTATGCCACAGCTCCTAACCCTTAGGAAATAGGGCAAAGATGGTGTCAAAAAGTTTGATGGCATCATCCTGCATGACTGTCACATCTCTGTCATGTCCCAGCAAACACAAAACACAAAGAAACTACACTGTAGCAATTTGTGTTAGACAAAAGGTAATGTCAATAAAAGGAACTTGAGGTACCAGCCCTGGTTCTGCTCAATGTAGTTTAGTTATCATGGGAGGTATGTGCTGGACAGACTTAATCTGGCCACTTGAGCTATATCACAGCATACTTCCTTTCGTGCCATGTCTAGAAGAGGCCTTTTTCTTAGTTATCAAAGGCAAGCTGCAAACTTGTATAGGAAGGGAATCACACGAGCCCTAAAGACAAAGTGAACAAAACAAGATGTGTATTACAGGAATGATTTTCAAGTAAGAGCTAATTTCAAATCGTTAAATAATGTATTGAGATGGCTAAAATTTATTTGATTACCATTGCTAATACATGAGAGATTTCCTCAGCTAATAAACTCTCAATAATTTTTCCCATGGAATAAATATTCCTGATACACTCCCATGATAATCCTTAAAAACTAAAAAGAAAAGCTGTACAGATGTCTTTCTTTGCTTCAGCTCTTCCTCTTTCCCCAGGTTTCAGGCTGATTCCATCTCAAGATATCTAATGAAGTTCCCTGTGGACAAACCTCTCTCTGAAAACATCTGGTGCTCTGTTTGTTTTATGCTTCACCACAACTTCATAGCTGGAAGAATTCTTGCCTTTCTCAGTCACCAACTCAGGATTCCAAGGCTTCTTCCAATAGAGTTTCTCAGACTTGCTTTTCTCTTTTCTCAGCTGAGAGCCCTGCTCCCTTTAGCCACCAAGTAGACTAAATACCTGAAAGGCACCAGATTCCATCTGATCTTAGAGGCTAAATAGCGTCAGCCCTAGTTAATAGTTGGGTGGGAAAGGTCCTGTAGGCTGTATTTCAGAGGAAGGAACTGACCAAACCACCTCTGAATATACCTTGCCTAAGAAAACCATACAAAATTCAAGGCACACATGGGTGCACACATTAAGGACAGGAGATAAAAGTACACATTCTCCAATTTTGGTGGGATGTGTTCCAGGCAAGAGGAAAGGTCTGCATGTAAATCTCCAGTTCAGCCAATAGAGTAGCAGATTGCTACAATCTGTAAGGATTAATTGATGTGTTGCTGCAATTTGCAAAGACTCTTCAAGAGAGGGGGTCTAAATATTTACTTAGCTTCTTCCTTCTCGCCCAATCATTGCAGCTACAAGATTCACCCTCCACTCTGCTCTGCATCTGGCTTCTGACTAGAAACATATAGGCTAGATTAAACATTCGTTATCCAGCCTTTCCAGATAAGCAGGAGGAATCATGCCCTCATATCACCTTGATCTGCTACCAGCCCCTTTAGCTAAAAATTCTGTCTTAATTTTCAAACAGAAAAATGTGTGTGTGTGTGAATAACAACCTGTGAGCAACCTAGTTGGCATTTAATGCATAATACTTAATGACTTCACCAAAGGCCACCCCTAAATCTCAGGTACCTGGGACAATTCTGAACTGGCAATTCTACTCCAGGTGAATCTTTCTTCAAAAGAAAACCAGCCTCACCAATCACATTCCATATGGAACTTGTATTCACTAACACCATTTGATTACTCTCTCTCACAAAAATCTATGCAAAGATAGCTCTTCCCCCTCCTAAATCTTTCCAAATTCAGTTTGACGCTTCCTTTCCATAGCAACCATTGCCAATGTAACCAGTGCAGTGTTAACTAGACTCAATACAGACTAGTCATAGAATCATAGAGTTGGAAGAGACCCCAGGGGACATCCAGTCCAAACCCCTGCTATGCATGCTAGGCCCTAGCCTATTCAGTTACATTACAACTTAGAGGCTACTCACAGTAGAGAATCATAACAAAGTATAAGCAAACAAAAATACTGTCTCTGCATATATCTCAGGCACCACTAACCAAAAATGTACTGGACAACTGGATTCTATCATACCAGAAAATCACTTGAGTAGGAACTAGAAATCTGCCTGAGAACTTTTTGCATGCTGGCTGTAGCCCCAGGCTTCCCACTGTTGTGGTTGTGCTTTAGCAGGCTTCCACTAACCCTGAGTGGTGGCTCAGCACAGCATACACAAGGTGTCACATACTGGCAAATACCTGCAGTATGTGGATCCTGAGCCCCACATAACATTCACCGACAATCATGTTGGGAAGCAAATTACTTATGACATGGGAAAAGTATTTTTTGAACGAATAATAATATTAGGAAAAGCAGTCAAGTGTAATGAAATTCTGTGGTTGCAAATAAATATGCTGCCTGCAGTTTCCTCCTTTCCATAAAGTTCAGTGATGGCTGCCAATATGTTCTCTCTATATGATTGGCTAAACCGAATTTAATTTATGTAGTGATCAATTACCACTTGGTTTTATTACTAACATCCAAATGAATCTATTGTAAGACATGTGGTTGTATCAGATACATGCTTTCCTCGTTATCTGGTTTCTAATTTGGTTCAGGAAGACTACCAGTTGCAGATATTCAGCATTCACTCATATTTTAAATATTCACCATTCTTCTAAGCAAGGTCACCTTAGACTTAATGCCATCTCACAATGAGTTCATAACTTGTGACAGAGAGATTCCCCCCACCCTTTCACAATCCAACTTGCACTTTAAGTACTGCAGCTTAGTGACTCCTCTTATTCCCTCCATATGTTTACATAAGCAGCTATTGTGACCTCCTGAAATAATGTGAGACACATTGCCACATTGGCATAAGTGACATAAAGGAGTAGGGATGAGTAATGTCCCATGCACATTCATGGAGTCATAGAGATTAATAATGAATAGTTAGCCATACAAAGAACAGATCCAAAACTTGACATCTTGGAGGAAAAATGATGGATGAGGAATGTATGAGCAGCCCACCTATGCCAGATTTTGCATGAGACTCCCAGCCATAGTAAGAGTTGTGCTATGCTGCCCTCGCAATGGATTAGTGGCAGAATCACTGCTGCACTGAGCAAGACAGTGCTTTTTGCACCTCGTACAGAGCTTGCCTAAGAAAACCCAGTGACATTCGTGGGGTTGCCCTAAAGACAACGAGTGACTTGAAGGCACATGCACAGAGAGAGAGGTAGGAAAAATGTGTGTGTGTGTGTTTTAAAATTACAGTTCCCAGAGTCCATCAGCCAGTATGGTGACTGGCCATACTGGCTCAGGGATTCTGGGAGCTGTAGCCCAAAAGAAGAATTTTTCCCTGTTCTTATCTTCTGCAGAAGGTGTTACATCTTTTGGACATGTATTGAATTTGGTACATATAACAGCCACAACACTGACTTATGGAGGAGGATGACTGCTTTGAAACACAGCAACCAGTTTTTTCAACCCAATGGAACAGACTTGCCCATCACAGCCGGTGTAATCTAGCCCCTGGGTGTACCTTTTATATGATAGAAGAAAGGAACAAGAACAGAAATTGTAGAGAATCTGGCAACTGCAGCTGGTACCATCTGGAGCCTTGTGATTTTATATTCATTGCGACTAAACTCTGATGAGAGGAACATTTGAACAGAGTTGGCTGAAAGTAGAAATCCATTGGCTTTTCAGTAGTGAAAAGCCCGTGAAGAACCTTGGCAGGGGCTTGGCATAAATGGTAGCATGCCAGCTGTCCAAATGCAACATTGAATGGTCACTTCATTGTTCTGGACAACCTCTCAGAACAACTGTCAATACTTCAGTGAAGGAAAAAGAGAGTGTTACAGCAGATAAATTTTCTTTGAATGTTGATGTTGAAAAGGAGTGTTGTAAGTCTGGCCATCTTGATTGCTATGCTATGACTAAGGCCCTTTCCACAGCTTACCTTTTTTTGGTGCTGGGGTGCAGGGATCGCACGAGCAGCCTCCATCAAGAGGCTCTTGCATCCCTGCTGCTTCAGCTCCACACGAGCTGCCTGCTCCCGAGTATGCAGTGTGAGAGCCCTGCCTCTTCCTTCCTTCCGCAGCGCAGCCTGGGAGTTTCCCAGGCTGTGCTGGGGCAGGAAGCGCAACCACCGTGGCTCTGGAGGCTCCGCACGCACGGCAAGTGTGTGCGGGGCCCTGGAGCAACGTGCAATCACGCACCATTTTCGGCTGAAAGCCAAAAATGAAAAAATGTGCAAGCGGTGCCTGCTCTACCCTGGAGTGTTGTGCGATTGTGAGTGTGTCGTGCAGATCGCTCCTCACAATTGCGCGATGCTCCAGGCGCCCTTTCACATGGCAAATGCTGTGCGAAAAGGGCCTAAGTCTGTGAACAGTATAGTGCTGTGTAAAGTGTTACTCAGTGGGAGTTTGAAGATAATAACAAAAGAATGTTATTATTTCTGAATACTGTCAGGTACTTCCCTGAAACAGTTACTTACCTGTGAGAGGTGGCAAGGGAAAAGAAGCAGTTTTGCACATTTATATTGAGAACAAAGTGACCCTGAGAGAGGAAGGAAAGTTGTATGTTGGCTGAAGGACGTGTCTGGGTGTGTGTAGGATTTTGTGTAGAAAACATGATGCAGGATTAGCAGACCCCCAGGAGACTTAGGTGTGCCCATTTGCTGGTTCTACTTGTGTATTTGTTGTACATCCAACATATTTGCCAGAATGAACAGCTCTACAGAGATTGATAGTGTGCTGTTTTTCTGAGTTTATGACTGATGGGTGGGGTTTTCTTGGTAGAAATTGTTCAGAGAGGGTTTGCCTTTGCTTTCCTCTGAGACTGAGAGAATGTGACTTGCCCAAGGTCAGCTGCATGGTTTCCTTGGCTGAGAGGGGATTCAAACTGTGATTTTCAGAGTTGTAGTCCAGTAATCAAACCACTGCACCAAACTGATTGTAATGACATTATAATCCTATGTGTTTCTGCTCAGAACAAAATTCCACTGAATTCAATGGGCTTACTCCCAGGTAACTGTGCATAAGTCTGCATACTCATTATATTTTTGGAATTACCACTAGGATCTTGAATAGCCCATGGTAAAATTTAGAGGAGATGGTACAACCCTCTCCTGGAGGTTTTTGGGCCCTAATTCCACTTTATAGCAAGGTATCTAATTAATTAAAGGCCTGACTAAATATGAATACAATCAAAAATATTGCCTTCCTTTCTGGTGAAAGAAAACAATTTAAAAGGGCATGATTTGGAATGTAGAAGCATTAGCTGTTATCCACCTTTTCCACACCCATCGCTTCTCTGCTCCAAATCACCACTAGATGGTTTACCTATCAGAAAGTCCTATATAAATCAGAATTTGCACAGACCACAGAGTGTCCTGATTTGGCTTCATGTGAATAGCCTTTAAGGGGATCAGACTTCAACGTGATAACCAGCTGATGTCTAATCCAACTCCTGAAGAGACAAGAGGATGATGGAGTCATAAATTATCTCATGGGGTACATCCCAACCTGTTAGATCAGGACTGGAATTGTTCCTTTTGTACCCATCTGCACATATAGGTCCTCATCCAAATAGGGTTTTATGTGCAGAAGCCTGATGTATTTCATGTCAGTAAAGGTTGGACCAAACCTGTAGAAAATACTTTGTGATGTGGGTTGTTAAGTACACCTGTGGAGAGCCATGTGACTTTAGCTGAGTCATGCTGATGAGCAACCGGGGAGAAGGTTGCATCAGGTATAGGGAGAATGCAAAGGCTGGCAGGATTGCATCAGCTAGTGTGACTAAATGTAGCTGAGAGCTAGCCAGCAAGTTGCACATGGTGCTTGATGTGTCTGCCGGAGGCTCTGTCAGAAAGAGCAAGCAGGGGGATGCTGGAATGCTTTCTGGAGATTCTTGTAAATATGTACACATTGTAACTGAAGAATAAATTGCCTCCTTGATAGAAGAAAACAATTGGCATGGGTGAGTTTTTCCTGGCTACAGTGCATTGCTGCTAAGGTATTCTCTGCTGCTGGGCATGCTTCCAAAGCTGTGGGAGCAATCTCTGCTATATTTTGGGCATGGCATTTTGCATATGCCCTTAGCTTTATCAGAGTGAACATCTTCATATCACCTGCTCTGTACTATAAATGTATTTAAAAATGGATTTATGATGATACAACTGTCATCTCTATGGCTGGCATT
The DNA here is from genome assembly GCA_030412105.1 of Cyclura pinguis. Taxonomy (NCBI): domain Eukaryota; kingdom Metazoa; phylum Chordata; class Lepidosauria; order Squamata; family Iguanidae; genus Cyclura; species Cyclura pinguis. The sequence goes on from CM059599.1 coordinate 132,071,733, forward strand.
CTGGTAGTGACTTACGCATGCACAAATGCAGCTTATACACATTTTAGATGGGGAGCTAAGGGCTATTCCTTTGCCCTTGTGCTCTGTCCAGAAACCTCCCTCAATCCCACAGGTGCCAAGCCTCAGGAGAGATTCCTACTGCTGTCACAGAAGAGGGATGTGCTTCAGACCATTTTAAAATTTTAATTATTTATTAAAATACTTCTACCCTACCATACATCAAAAGGATCTCAGGGAGGCTTATAAATAACTTTAAAACAGCAGGTTAAACAGCTTAAAACAATAAAAATAATTTAAATAAGCTAGAGACTTATTAAACAGAATAATTGGTTGACTGGTTTCTGGAAACTATACAGCATATGGTACTCCTCTTTGTAAAAAAAATATGAAACTTTGGAAGCAACATCTTTGTTTATAGAGCTAGGAGAAATAGCACTTTCCCAAATTCTCACTGCCATGGATCTATTAAGACACACAAATATTAGGAGACCCAATCACCCTGGATCAGCTGCAAGAAGCATTGGCATTTAGCTAAATGTTCACCCAGTTAAATTCCCTTACAAAATTTAGCATCTCTCTCTCTCTCTCTCTCTCTCTCTCTCTCTCTCTCTCTCTCTCTCTCTGGCAGTAACTTAAAGTTTATTTTGGCCATGAAGTGCAGTAAAAAGGCAGCAGCCAAGATGCAATAAAGGTTGTCGTTGCTGCAGATGGAACTGCTTGTAACATCTCGGGCAAAGTAATGTGAAACAAATTATTATATAATGCAGGGAGGATTCATTACAGAAATATATACTTGTAAGGGAAAACAGAGGCCCAGAAGGGTCTGGGAGCAACAGGGGCCTTAAAAAAGACCCTGGGAAGGCCACATGAAGGCTTCAGGCAGCACTTTGCACATGAATGGTTTAAATGATCTTCTGAAGAGGGCCACAAAATCAGATTTAATCATACAATGTTTTGTCAATGTTTTTATACAATGTTTTATCCATAGTAAAGCCTTCACATATAGCACACAAGAGATACCTTAAGCTGAAGTGACACAGTATTGAGGAAAACATCTTATCAAATATCGTGGCTATCATTTTCATTTTAGTAGAACTGATCATGCAAAATCAGAACCAGTGCACATTCCATTTAGTAGGAACTGTGTTGTTCAACACTGTTTGAATATTGAGAAACTAAGAAGTATGAGTAACTAAGAGTCAGAGAATGAACTTTAAGTATGATGCACTTCAGGGCCTTTTTTTTCCTAAGTGCAGATGAGAAACTCCATTGCAATGAAGGAAGGTTTACTGAATAAACAGTGCCTAAGGAGTGTGTAAATACGCAGTTCTCTGGAGCCTGACAAAGATCACTAGGGAAGGGAAGGTTATTTTTACTACCAACTAACAAATCTCCATTTAACAATCAGTTAGGGTGGTGACCCAAGAGGGCAAAGGCACAAATCCCAATAGTTCAAGCAAATACAGGAAATGAATTGCAAAAACAGACTAAGGGGCTTTCTAGTCCAGTGGCCAGCCAGGTGTCTATGAGGAAATGCACAAGCAAGACACAAGTCTAGAATTTCTTCTCACTCTTACTCCCCTTCAAGTGATATATGAAGACAAGTAAAAAGCATTCTGTTGGAAAGTACAGGCATCTCTCTCTCTCTCTCTCTTTCTCTCTCTTAAACCCTCCAGGACACATGTGACCAGAGTGTGGTCAAGAAGGCAAAACACGCTAATGAGGAAAAATACACAAGCTAGGAGAGGCTTCTGCAGTTTGCTTTTGCCTGAGTCTGCTGGGAATGGCAAGATTCAAAGCCTCCTTTTTTGTCCCTCTGAACTAATTGAGAGCAAATTACTTTTGCACTTTAAAGTTGGTTCGTGACAACTGAAGTAAACTAAGAACAAAGTAGGGAAAGTGGGAAGAGAATAGAGAACATTTTAAAAACACCTGAACAAGTGAGACAATAGAGGTATAATTGGGAGTGTTCCTGCTGAACCTGAATAGTTGAAAGGGGTGAGATACACGGACATGCATTCCTCCTTTGTTAGGCCTGTGTATTTTATTTGAAGCATATACTCTGTGCAGTTGTTGTTGATGATTAAAGTATCATGCTTAATGAAAACAAGATGGGTTGTTTCTTGTAATATCACCAGGCTGCCACTCCCCCCCCATATCAAAGGGGTCCTAGGTTTTGGCCCTGAAACTGAAGGGCCTAGGCTAGTTCTCACTTGATGCCCCTACACTGTGTATGGTTGGGCTGAGTTGCCACTGTTAGGCCATTTCCGCACGGGGTAAGTAAAACAGTGCAGTGCGTCCTCCACGGAGGACGTCTGCACCTTGAAGCGGACTGGGTCTGGACTGCTTACCATAGATCCGCACCTCAGTCCGCTCCGGAAAAACCCCAAGTGGTCCTGCAGCGTGTTTTTGAAAGACCTGATTTTCCAGTCTTTCAAAACGCTGGCGCGCGCCATTGCATGCCTGCTCTCCGATGCAGATTCGCAGGCTCGCACCAATGCGAGCCTGCGATCTGCAGAGGGCAGGCTTTAGGCTGGCGAGCTTCAGCAGTTGGTTGAGACCCACGACCAACCGGAAGCCGCCATTTTGGACACTGGAGCAGTGCGCATCTACAACCACGCACTGCTCCACCTCACCCTGGACCGGACCGGACCAGACCAGACCGCCAGAAGATCTGGTGAGTAGCGGCAGGGAGCGACTCCCTCACTGCGTGTGGAAATGGCCTTAGTACTGCATATGGTTCTAACCAACTTTTTCATGCTAGCATGACAAAAAAGCACTGTTACTGGTTCCATTAGGTGTTTTGAGCTCATGTTAGTGGGTCTGTGAAAGAAATAACTTGACAGCAATTGAGGAATATCAGTGCTAATGTGACCTACCCATGCCTAGGTTCCCCCCATATTTGAGGCCTGGGGCAATTGCCTCCTGTGTCCCCCTCAGCTCATGATACAATTCAGTTTCCAAAGCTAAGTACATCTGATACTGACGTATGATACAACTAGACAGTTCGGGCCTGTGCATATACAGTCCAGTGCAGGAGGTCTCACATCATGTTGTTATAGTTTCTAGATCATTACCATGGATGAGTGTGATGGCACAGAAATTATATTGTGATTTACATTTTCATGTAGTATATTTGTACTGTGATATTGAATGGTTAAGTCTAGTTAAGAGAATATGAGGAAGGAGCTAACGATGTGGAATGATGAGGGTAGCGTATGTGCATACAGATGGTGATTGGTTAAAAGCGTTGTAGTGGGAGGTGCTGTTGGAATAATGTGAGATGAGGGTGTCAATTAGGATTAAGGTTTGGGTGAGGAGATTTAGAAAGGGAGAAGGTCTCAGTTCTGAAGGGAGAGAGGCTATGTAAGGGAAGATTTGTTAAGTACTTAAGATCTGGTTTGTTATTACTGTCTTAAAAGAAAACCACAATTTAGGACAGGTGCGTAAGACCCACTTAAATACCCTAAAGGCACCAGATCCTATCTGATCTTGGAAGTTAAGCAGGGTCGTCCCCGGTTAGTTCTTGAATGAGAGACTGCCCATGAATACCAAGTGCTATAGGCTATATTTCAGAGGAAGGAACTGACAAAACCACCTCTGAGTATTCCTTATGAAATTCATGGGGTCATTATAAGCTGACAGGCAAACTCGAGGCACATGCACACACATTGAACTTGAGATAAACATAATATAAAAAGAGAATTCAAAAGCACTATGAGCATGTGAACAGCTCAGCATTTGCTCGCTAAAATCTGAGCCAGAGTAGCCACGTAGATACAGCTGGGAGAAACAGCAACAATGATATATCTGGTATTCCGTTTAGTCATATGCTAGAGACAGACATTACAATTTAAAAAAAAAGAGAAAGATCTGATAGTTGTGCTAATTGTGCTCTGAGCTTTTTAATATTGCATCAGTCTTCAGCTTTCATTTGTGTGTTTACTTCAGATTCTAGCCCAGTGTGTGCATGTGAATGTATTACTGGCATGCATACCCACACACAAAGGTTTAAAGTGGGTTTTTTTCCCCCTTCTCCACAGCCAAGGAAAGGAACAGCGTCCATCAGGAATTTGGTCAGGCGGAAGATAACAAATGAATGGATTATCAGTTATGTCCAGGAATGAAAATTATCATTACAAGTTTATCAGAAACCATGGAGATGAAGCTTCTTTGGTTTAAATCAGCATACCAGAGGGACTGTTGCTACATAGCTTCACAAGATTGTCTGGGAGAAGTCAAGCCAGAGAAAGAAAGAGAGGTTTGGAGCACATGAAATCAAGGCTTTGCGAGATTCAAATTGTCAGTAGACTCTGAAGCAACAAGAACAAAACAATTGCTGCCACTGTAGGTCACAGGTAAAAACTAGATTTTTACCTGCCAGTTTAAGTCAAATACAGAGGTTATCTGCACACTGAGAAGGCCTTGAATTATGTCTAAAAGTTGCTTACAAAGAGATATTTGTGGCAATTATGGAAACTAGAAGATGAATTCTCCGCTGGGTTTTTTTTAATTTAGCTATCTTTCTTTGCCTCTGAAATAACACCAGGAAGTATTTCTTGCTCTTGAGATATGAATGCATTACTGAATTACCTCTGATGGCCAGAATACAAATGCATAACCTGGAGTTATGCACTCATGAATGTTATGTATTCATGATCCCTATGTAGCCACTCATTAAGGGACTACATAGGGACAATGAAAGTCCCCTGGTCTGCCTGGAAGCAGCTGCTGCAATCGGTAGGAGTCGATTCACCTGTTACTTAGGAAGAAACTATGTATTGTCCCAACTCCCCTTCACATGAGCTATCTCTGACATAAGAAGGAATTGTGAAAGAGGTCCCGTTTCAGCTGGAGATCACTCACCAGAAGGGATCCATGGGACCGCCAGCCCTCCACTTCCTGTGTGCCCGGAGAACAGACTAGTGGCTTTGTTTGTTATCATGAGCCTTCAAGTTGTTTCTGACTTATGACAACCTTAAGGTGAACCTATCACAGAGTTTTCTTGGCAAGATTTTTTCAGAAGTAGTTGGTCTTCACTTTCCTCTAAGGCTGAGAGAGTGTGACTTGCCCAAGGTCACCCAGTGGGCTTCCCTGGCTGAGTGGGGATTCAAACTCTGGTCCCAAGTATTCTAGCCCAAAATGCGGCACCATGCTGGCTCTTAGAGCTAGTGACTGCTACCTGGTAAATGGCAGATGGGAGGGGCAATGTAGTTGTGATGCTGCAAAATACATCAATGTCATACAGGATTCTGGCCTTTACCTTTAAAGAATACAGCTTGTCAACTGATCATGTGTTTGATAGGAACACTTTTATGTTCAGCTCATGCCCTTCTTAATCATAGCAGGTAATAAAATACAGCTTTCATTTGATTGGCTTGTGGATTTTAAAAAAATGGAAAAAGTAAAAAACTTGTATTAAGGGAGTATTTGGACTGCCCTAAATGGGACAAATAAAAGTGGACAGCTGGTTTGGAGATAGAGAGAAAATGGAGAGAAAAAAATAACACATGTAGGTTTAAAAGGCGAAAGGGAGGGAGAAGATTGAAGTGATTTATTTTGGCATGAACTTTCATAGATTTCAATCCATTTATTCAGACACAAGGGATTTTTCCACTTTGCATAGTTTATAGCAGCTTGATCCCGTTTTAACTGCAGTGTCTCCATCCTGCAGAATGCTGGGATTTGCAGTCTGGTGTAGGTATCTGAAATTCTCTGTCAGAGAGCTCTAATGCTGCAGATCGGGAGAAGGTACCTCCCCAAACTATAAATCCCAGGATTCTATAGCAAGGAGACGTAGTAGTTAAAATGGGATCAAACTGCTATAATCAGCAGTGTGAATACGCCAAATAAGATAATTAATATCAAACCTCAGTTGATAATTATAGAGATGTGAGGGGTAGGATAAGAGCATAATAGGATACAGAAAGATGTAAGTTGTGACACTGGTCATAAATTTTCAAATTGCTGTGGGAGATAGTATTGGACTGTCAGGCTGATTCTTAAATGCTAGAGTTTGCAATTTGGGGAGGAACTTGAGTGCTCTGGCTGAGAATTCTAAGGTGACCCCCACCCCCAGCTGCTGATCCCAGGATTCTATAGGATGGAACCATGGCAGTTAAAGTGGAATCATAGCACTATAATTCTGTACTGTGAATGGGCACCTGTTCTAAGCTTGAAGAGGAGGAGGAGGAGGAGAAGGAGAAGGAGAAGAAGACAGCTGTCCCCACTTGGTTGTCTAGTTTGCAAAAAAGGGAAGTGCCAATTATCTAGCATGCCCGAGTAGACACTTGGTGGTGAAGGACTACATATGAGTAAATAGATTACAAACTGTGTAGGCCTGATTTAAGATTACATGATCTACCTCTTATAAGTACACAAGCTATATTTGTTGTAAGTTACTTGTTCTTCTCTATATTTATTAACCTTGATTCCAGCCCCATTCAGTTCACTGTGTTCTCTATTTTTCTCTCTCATTTCTAAACAACAAAAGGCTGTGGGCATTGCTGCATTTGTAAAGACAATAAAATCCATTTATTTTAAAAGTGCTCACCTTCTGATACATGCTTATGTGTTATCTCTGGTTAATCTAAAACTCAGAAATAAGATGATTCACTAGCATTCATGTTTAACAAAAAATGTGAAATAATGCTATGGTTACCAGCTGAAAACTCTTTCCAGTATAGTGCAATGATTAATTTAATCAGTTAATGCCAAAGGGAAGAAATAGCTTTAATAAATTATAATGGTAGGAGACCAGGCTCAAATTCCTACTCAGCCATGGAAACCCACTGGGTGACCTTGGACTAATCACATTCTCTCAGCCTCAGAGGAAGGTAAAGGCAAAACACCTCTGAACAAATCTCAGCAAGAAAACCCAGTGATAGTTCTGCCTCAGGGTCACCATAAGTCATAAATGACTTGGAGGAGCACAACAACAATAGTGGTAGAAGAGAAAATATTGTTGGAAACTTTAATTTCTTTTCTCAAATTGGTTTAAGATACAATATAGAGTGTGAAAAGCTGTTTTAATGAATAATAATGTTAAGAAGCAAGATGCAGTAAATATACGTTTTAATGAAAAGAAATCTATATTGGTGCACCAAACAGAGACATCTTATTTCCATAGTACCTTTATTTTCAGCTTGTTTTCAAGAGAGTGAAATAATCTGATCACTGAACTGTTGGAAGACAAAAGATTTTACTTCTTTAAACCTTTTGTTAGGAACGTATGGAAAGAAGTGGGTGCATTACAGTTTAAAAGAAACATTTCCCGTGGTTACATTATTTATATCAGTTCTAAGTATTTAGAATATTTCTATACCATCTTTCAACAAAAAAGTTCTAAGTGATATATGTAGCAACTTTCAGTAGCAATTCAACCATTCTAAGGCTCTTTCCGCACGAGGCTGGTGAATCAGTTCATGCCGTTTCTTACCAGATTTTCTAGGCTCAAAACAAGGTGGACTTTCCCTCATTTCCTTCCACACAGCTACTGCATATGTTCCATTCTGATTCGGAGGAGTGCGAGTTCATGAATCCACACTGCCTCCGCCATGGCCACTCTTGCTACTCCCCTCACCCTGCCCCGTCGGTTGTGATTGCCCCCCCTTTTTTTTGCATGGTTTAGTACGTCATTGCGTATATGCGTAAGTCCATACTACCCCCTGGCCCCTCCCATGAGCCCTCCCCTGACCACCAATTCGCATTGGCACGAATGTATGTGTCTGCACCACTGTGAAAGTACGAATTGGATCGATATGGAAAATTGGAAAACCGATTTCTTCTGGTTTTCAAATAGCATGCTTTACCACCACATGGGGGTGCATTTAGTCAGAATTACGTGCGGAACCAAGGTAAATAAACCGAAACTAGTCCGCTCCAACATGCAGAAGACCTCCGTGGCAAGATGCATTGGCTCACCCTAATAACTGTGTGCAGAAAGGGCCTAAAATATTTTCCGGTTCAGAGTCATCTTTCAGTATTGGCAAGGATACATTAAGTGGAATATAAATTCCCCACAATCACGTCCCCTTTTTTTTAGAATCAAAGACATATTTTAGTTATTGGAAACAATTAAATTAGAAGGAATGCATATTTGCTATGATTAGTTCATAATGGATTTTCTCAGAAGCCCTATTCTGGCAATTAGCAAAGAGATTAAAGATGAGAGCTACAGACTGAAGAGGACAGTATTGTCTATGTAAGGGGCATCTCACTGTGATGATTGATTTTTCACGTCTCCAGTCCTGGGAACAGTCTGTGACTATAAGTGACTATATAAGTGACTATAAGTCCTCTTCAGATTGTCACCACATGTAGAAAATGGCCATAGAGGTAAGCGGTACTAAGGTACTCCCTCTTCATGTTTTTATTCTGATTCTCACTGAACACCTGAAATACATCTCAGCAATTTGAGTTGCACATTAAGGATCATGTCTATTGGGTAATCACTAATGACAAAACAAAGCATGCTAAATTCTTGATAAAGAAGTTTATGTACTATGACAAACAGATGTTTTTCTGTCTAGGAAAGAGACCTCGGGGGGTGGGGGAACAAATTTAAATGTGTTGTCTAGTTTGACCCTGTGACAAGGTGAGGAGGGATATCCACTGCTCATCTAAGCAAGGAAAGTGATCTTGGACAATGGGAGTCAGGAAGTGTCCCTCACTTTCCCATCCAGCAGAAGCAAGAAGAAGTCTTTCAGGGTGGTAAATCTAAGGCAGAGTTTAGAGGCAAAGCAGGAATATTAAAAGAGGTGTGTGGAAGGAAAGTTGAGAGGAACAAACTGGGCAGGCAGGCAGGCAGGTAGAAAGTTGGAGCATGGAACAGTGAGGGGTAGTGAGCAGAAAAGGATGGATGGTGCTGGAAGGGACTAAGCAGAAACAGAGCAAGATGGAGGAACACAAAGATGGGGGAGATAGAGATGGTGGACAGAGGGAAGGAGCAACAGAGACAGACCCAGGAGAGAGGGGAAGTGAAAGGGAGATGAGAAGATATTAGAGCAGAATACAAGCAGCAAGAGGAAGGGCCAAGCATAGAGAATGTAGATGGACAAAGTGGTGAGAGAGAGGAAGACGGGAGGCATGTGAAGATAAGATAAAGTGAGGTGGATGGGATAGGTGGGAAACAGTGTGTGGAAAAGGGATTCAGTTAGCTCCCATCCCATGTGGGAATCCAGCAGAGAGAATTCTAAAGAGAGGGAGCTGCAGTCATTTGACTGGGCTTCCTCTCAGGCAGGTAAGGAGACCTGAAGCAGAGTTGCTCCCTCTTCCTCCTTTTAGTAGAACTCACAACAAGAACAGTAACTATGAACATGCCAGGGGAGAGGCCACAAATATGAGGGCATATCTGGACCTGCAGAGGAAAGCATGAGGGGAGTGGGGAGCTCAAGAAAGACTGAGGCAGGATGTAGGACTGGGGTGCTGATTAAAAAGTGAGATGCTTACCTGCTTCACTCATCTGTTGTGGGAGTCAAATGCAACTCTTCATAATAAGAACACCATTATTACTTATGTGTGATTCTTGTAAAGACAAAAGCAGGTTGCATTGTATTTGACAGTGCAACTGGTGCCTGCATCAAGCTGTGGATATGTAAACTCATGACACTAACACAGCTTAAATAAAGACTCAGGCCATTTCCGCACGGGGCGAGGGAATTGCCCCATGATGCTACTCACAGGACTTTTGGGCTCCCCGGTCCGGTCCACGCTGCTCCGGAGCAGTGTGTGGCTGCCGCTCCGCACTGCTCCGGGGACGAAAATGGCGGCTTCCGGTTGGTCGAGGCTCTCGACCAACCACTGAAGCTCACCAGCCTAAAGCCTACCCTTGGCAGATCGCAGGCTCACACCAATGTGAGCCTGCGAATCTGCATAAGGGAGCAGGCTTGCAGTGGTGCACTCCATGCTTTTGAAAGACCTGTTTTTAGTGGTCTTTCAAAAGCACGCTGGACGGCCACTTGGGGTCGTTCCAGAGCGGGCTGGGGTGCAGATCTACGTTAAGTAGGTCCGACCCAGTCCGCTCCCAGGTGCAGATGTCCTCCCTAGAGGACACTCTGCACTGTTTTAAAAACCCCGTGTGGAAATGGCCTCAGTGTAGATGTGGAACCCTATATCTGGAGAAGTATTTCTGTTGACCCAGCATGGAGCTAGCACCTGGGGGTTCCCATGCTCTGGGGCAGAGAACACCTAGGCTACAGATCCTAAATGTGAAATTTGAGATATGGTTTGCTCTTATGTGTTGCTTTTTTTCTTTAGCAAAAAGCTGAGGGCATTGAGCTGGATCAGGAGTGGTAGTGAGGCAGGCCGTCAGAGTTTGCATAGCTTCCAGCTGTCCTAATTTCACAGAGACAATCTCAATGAATCATCTGTCATCCCACTTTTTCAGCTGCTCTTAAAATGTCCAGTCTCTCTCTTTCCCTCCTGCTTCCCCCTTTTTCCTCAAATTACTTCAGTTGTTGAAAATCAAGTTCAGATTGGGAAAGTAGTTTACATTCAACAGGGGAAGAATAGAGAAGGGCTGGGATCTTGACCACTCCAGCAGACTCAGGCAAAAGCAAACTGCTGTGTCCTCTCCTAGTTTGTGTGTTCTTCGGCATTAATAACATTTGCCATCTTGAACACAATCCATCATTTTTGGCCACTGAGTTCTTCACTATAATCACTGGTCAATATCTATCATCTCCCATTTCACTCACATTATTTTTTTTCTTTCTCCATTTTTCCCTCCCCCCCCTTTTCCCTTTCCCTTTCCTTCCTCTTTTTTTCCCTTTTTTCTTCTCTTTTCTTTTTTTGTACTTCTTATGTTACTTATATGTGTATCTCTTTCACATTCCTTCTTTTTTTGTTGTTGAATGTAAGTTTAATTAGGTTCTTATATCAGATTTTCATAACAATATTCTAGGATAAGAAATAGTGAATACGTAGAATAGATCTTGGTTGGGGTATAATAATTGATAAAATAACAATTGTTCTTCCAGGTTATATCAGTTATAGACAAACTCAAAATTATCTAACTATTTATCTATTTCATTTGTATCTTTGGGGGGTATAACTGAGTATTGAACAATACTGTAGTGCTGGATTCATATTGTTGGTTGATATTCTCTTATGGAGTGTATGGCAACATATACATATGGATCTGTTGTATACTGATTTATATCTATTGTGCTGATTTGTAATGGTGGTTGAACTTAATAAACACACACACACACACACACACATACATACATATACATATATATACATATATATACACATATATAAAAATCCATCATCTCCCCAGGGCACATTGTCTTAGCTTTATGCCTTTCTAAAATTTACTTGAACAATAGAATGGGATCAGATGAAGGCTTCTTCTGTATAAAACTCATGCCTGCCTCACAGATGTCTTTGTTCTAAAGCCCTTAACTCTAACCCAGAGTATGTAAGGAGCTAAGTGCTGTTAAAATAGCAAATGAAGAATGTTCTCTACACACTCATAGACCAAGGCCTCATCATCGCTCTAAAAATGATGGCCAGAATTCTGTTGGGGAGTTACACACGTTGTACTGTGTGGTATTCACAATCCCTACATAGCGCCTAGTTTAGGGGGCATGTAGGGATTGTGAAAGTCCCCTAAACCTCAGTTACCAGGATGCAGCCACTGAGACTGATGGGGGTCCATTCCTCTGGCCCTCATGAAGCAGGTGTCTGACATCACTTCCACTCTCAAGAGTTCAGCAAGGCAACGGGCAATTGCAACATGGACCCCGCTTCTGCCTAATGCGATGAAAATCACTGATAGGAGGAGGTGGGACTGTCAGTCAGCTGCTTCTGAGTGACAGGGAAACATACCCCACCGAACACAGTGGCTAAGTGAGGACTGGAGGGATTGGGATGAGATTTACCATGTAGCTCTGTAACTACAGTAGTTACACATGGGTAACTGCCCAATACTATTGAAGCAGTTCTGTAACTGCTGGTTCAGTTTAAGCACTACCATCAGTTTGTAACTTCCTTATGAAAAATATATGGAGATATAACTGATCAGTTTTGGAATTTACTTTTTTATCCACAAGGATTAGAGGTGTGTGTGTGTGTGTGTGTGTGTGTGTGTGTCAGAGAAAGGGGGAGTCATTCAGAACCCCGGAGCCAACTACACTATTTAATAGTAGCTTTCTTGTGTCATTTAAAACCATTCCTAGTAACTAACCATAAATTGAAATGCAAAGCTAAGCTTCATATTCTGAAGCATAAACACTACAACAGAGAGGAGAACATAAGAGGAACAAACACAGCTTTAGGAAGTATATCACATAACAACAATATACAGGCTGCTGCTGTTGTTAGTAATATACGCAGAGGGACTATTGATCATTCTCATTTGCTTTCACATCTCCACTGTGAACATCTCAACCCTCACCTCCATACCCTTCAGATGTTGATACACTAGCTAACTCACTGATGAGTCAAGCCCATTTTAATCCTCACAATCTGGTTCTAAACAGACAAGAAAAGATGTTAGCTCCCTTTCCTACAGAGCCTCTGAGCTTTAAATAGCTGCTCTCCAACAGTGGTACTTCTGATAATTAGCCAATAAGAGATGAAAATGGGAGGTAGTAGTATAGTGCTGTATCTTTTCAAATAGGAGATGTTCAGTTCTCAAAGGAGTGTCTTGCACAGAGTTCTTGGGATGGAAAAGCATGGAAGTCAAAATGATTTGTGACTGGAGTATGCAGGTACAGACATTATTAATGTTGCACATGCATATATACCCAACAATTAATCAAAGAAACAGCAATGCATGTATCCTGTATAATTTTTAAAATAACTATACTAATTAGCAATATTAGAATAAAAACTTTCCAAAACACAGTACTGCTGAGTTATTCACCTACCTCAGTACTGTCACAGCTGGACACAAATTTTACACAACCCTACAGGATTGTGAGAAATGCCTCTAGGTCAGAACTTAGGAAAGTTACTTTTGTTTTGACTACCACTCCCAGAATCTTCCAACCACCATATCCAGTGCCTGGTGAATTCTGGAAATTGTAATCTTAAAAAGTACCTTTTCTTGGCAGTGGCAGCTGGTGGTTAGTGCTCTCAGGGTTCTACTTCCAGCTTTCAAGGAACTGTCCAAGGTCCTGGGCCTATTTGGGGAGGGGCATACGATTCAGCACTTTGGATACTACCTTTAAAGTTTATGTAACACCCCAGAGCAGATTTGGTTATATTGGCACTAGATGTTTGAAGAGATGATTTAAACTTGGTGCAAACTGAATAAAATAATGCTGTAGAGGTAAATTTTGAAATGTAAGCTTTTGTCAGGACAGTTCCCATAACCACATCTCTAAGGACAGTCACCAGAAGTCTGTAGGCTGTGTTGATCCATTTCAGCAGGCCAACTGTAAAATGAAAGGGTCTTAATTGCTCATTTGGAACCAAGCCACCAACACATGTTTTGTATTAATGTTGCTGGGAAAATCCATGCAGATCCCCTACCTCCCACCCTCAGGATTGCAGCTAAGCTCAGAAGGAGCAGGAAAGAGATGGCAAATTACAATGTTGTCCCCTGTTAATCAAAGACTACTTTCCAAGAAGTGCTTCTGCACTCTGCTGACATAAAGCAATTCTCAGATGCAGTGAACCAAGGCACGTGATTGGTGGTCAAAAAGATCAGATAAATCATGCTCCAACATGGAGGAGGAACTGGAAATAGATACCTTAAACACAGAGTGCTGCTCTAGAACACAGTGCAGAATGACATTTCCTGAATAGGCTTGGCTGAATGGAGTGCCTTCAGTCCAGTTTAAGGGGGAAGAGTTCCAAAATGTAAGACTAGATTCAGACCAAAGATAGGAAAGGTTGCTTTTTTGGACTACAGTGTCGACATACCAAAGAGCTACTTTCTGTGCTCTCATTTGGACATAAAGACTCACATCAATAGAAGAAAAAAAATTATCCAAAATTTATATGTAAATAGGTGTTTGAACAATTGAGTCTTCTTCTCTAATCTATTCAGTGCATTTTCCCCCTTCATTCGACTCTATGTATCATGTTGTTTTGCTAATAGCATTTGAATATTACCACGAGGAAAGGTCATCCCCTCCATTCTGTTGATTCCTTGATGCATGACATCCATTACATCTCCCAGGAAGTGAGCATGTTGGCTTTTAAATAGAATAGCCTGCTGTGCATGGAGGCACTTGTGCTTGCTGGGTAAAAAACAAACAAACACCCACTTCATTAAAACACTCTTAACAGCCACATGACTATTGACTGAATCAATATGAGAGTTTAATCAGCCACATAAAGCTTTGCTCAGCAAATGACCATAAAGTAGCAAATAGGAAGTGGAAGAAGAAAGATATCATGGTAGAAATCAGTGCATTTTTGGACTGCAGCTTGCAGATTCTCTATGGCCATGCTGGATAGGGGATTCTGAGACTTGCAGTCTAGAAAAGAAATTTTGAAAATATCCATTTCATATTTAAGATAATGGCTGCTGTCCTTCCAACAGCCTCAAAGTATCAGTGTTTAAAGCAGAAAGAAGTGGTCAAGACAAAACAAACTATGTAAGAGATGAGATAATGAACAACAAAGGAGAAGGAAGACAGTGATGAAAGTGGTGGCAATGGAATGGAATCAAATCAGTTCTTCAACACTGATTTTATTTTGTTTGCAGTTTTAACAAGTGACATTTTAAAAAAGTGACTGTATCTCTGATAGCTTTTTCCTTAACTGTAACTTCAGATCACACGACAACATTGACAGGTAACATTGACATATAAGCTGAATTTCTGCACCAGGGCCTATATATACCAAGTTCTCTGTTGCAACTGCCTACTACATCACAGTTCAGTCTGTAGTAGGACTGAGAAGGATGAAAGGGCAGGTCTGCCATTTTATCCCAAGCCAGGCAACTCATGCTGATGGGGATAGAACGGAGGTGGAACCCTTTTGCCTGGCATTGGAATTCAGCAGACTATTGTACTTTAAATTCCTCCTTTCACTCAGCTGGAAAGAATGTAAGGGAAATCCAGCATACCCATTCCTGGTTAGCATTATGTGTGATGCCAAATCCAGCTCTCCCTTAGTTGAATTGGCGGCTGGGCTTTAGATCCATTAGATCCTAAGCAATCTTTGCCCCCATGCAACACAGACAAACCAATTTCTGAGCTTCATATTTATAATCACCAGGAACTGTGCTAGCCCAAGCTTTCTGTCTGGGGAGTTTTCTGTGGCTGGAACAGGGCTTCAGAGTCTGCCTTACTGTCTTCCACCACCACATCTTAACTCTGCTCCTAGCCAGTTGATCTCTGGGTTTGGAAATAATGAGTTACAAATATCATTGTTAATTGTAGCTTGCTACTTTTTGGAGTAATGGTAGTGCAACATTGTTAAATTTAACAAGCAATGGACCAAGTAAATGACTTTACTGGTGCAACAGGTAAGAGTTTCTGTTTGTTTTCAAATGTTACTTTTAAAGGCATTTGTAAAGGCATTTTGTCTTCAGGTTTTATGTCATTTCCTTATCACAAAAACCATCCTAGGTTTTGCCCCTCAAAAAAAAAAAGACAGAAAGTAACAAAAAAATAACAGAAGGTATAACAAGTAATGTACCAAGCTACCCTTTTCCATCACTGTAATATGTAGCAGCAACTGGTTGCTTTTTAATGCATCATAATGAGTAAGAGAACTAATTGGTTTTGAAAAATAACTTTTCAAGCTCCAGAGAGAATTGTTCATTCTGTCAGAATTAAATCTCTAACAGCAGTGAGAGGATAAAGGGGGAGAAGTTATCTCAAGTTCTCACTTGACTCCAGTGGGTGTCTTTTGTTTTTGTAACACTATAGTGTTGTTGATAATGAGACCAATCACTAAAGGAGTGTGGGATTTTGACTATGCTCCACTCTTCCTGTTACTGCTTCTTCCAATACATATGATAGTAGAGCTTTGAGCTCCAAAACCATATATCAATGCAACTTGATGTCATCTTAGGGCTCTCTCTCCCCCCCCCCCACAATTACTGACTCTCTCTCACATACATTCAAACAAATAGAGGTTTTTTTGTGAGTTGGGAAGAGGAGAGCTTTATATGTTCCCTCAGCCTCATTGGAGAAAAGACAGGATACAATATAACTAATAAATAAAATAATAATAAAAATTAATAGCATTTGCCTCTATCTGGGGATTTCCTAGCAATCCCAACCTGCCTAGGAGGCATAACTCAAAAGTAGGATGACTTGATGAGTTCCATATCTTTTCAAGGAGATCTATGTTTTCTCTGGGTGACCATCATAGAGCCCAGTTACAGCACTGGTATTTATACAGATTACCACCCCTCATGTAAAATAATTACAGTAGGACAATTATTTCTACTTTACATTTCAGCGTGGGTTAAAATAAAATGGATGAAGGAGAAAAACAACTAAAAACAACTGAGCAATGTCTGTTTTTGTATTCCTCATGGTACATGTAAAATTGGCCTCTTTGAGGTAAGGAAGGGATTTGAATAAATCCCTGTGGGTATGTGGACATTTGAAATCAGTCATTTTAAGATGAGGAAGGGATTTGAATAAATCTCTGTGGCTAGAATACTACTTGCAACGCTGTATAAAACCACTCAAAGAGGTTTGTTCAATGATCACTTCCATTTGCGTGGGCTAAATTGGCATCAGAGAGATGGCATCAGTCTGAGGAGCCATTGAATTCTCCCTCTTAAGATGCCAGCAAGCTCTTCTGTCCCTGATTAATGTAAACCATACAGCAGTAATTCCTTATTTCACTATATCAAAGCCTGTCAGGAAAAAAAAAAAACACCCTTCCATTCCCCACCCCCACTGAATGAATTCCATTTACTTTTAAATAGGTTTCAAATCTTTCGTAAAATACTCCAAAGGGGTATCTGTGCAGGGTGACTTATATCCTGCACAAAAGACTGATAGAAAGTTGGCTTGTTTCGACCTCCCTGGATCCCTTTATTCTACTCCTTCTGTTTCTCAGTGAGAAAAATCACAGGCAACATTGGTGTTTAACTCTTATAGCAGGGGGCTGGGAAAAGAAAAGCCACAAAGGAACGTGTTCTAAGATGTCAAGTCCAAAGAGACAGAATGAAAGAGAAAGACCAAGTAGGAGCACTGTTCACCTATGTGTGAAAAAGTATTACATATGATCCAGCTGCTTTGATTTTTTTTCCCTTTCTTTTGTACAATTCAGGATATATGACCTGATTTTCCATAAACAAAGAAGTAAAATGAGGTTCCTCAGTCATATTGGCTTAGATTATGGGTGAAAGCTCATGTGACAGAATGCTTCTGTGAAAACCATTCCAATGCACAGAAAATTAGAGCAGCAAAGAGAATGCTAAGCTGGACCATTCTTTTCTGACCATTCTTTTCAATGTGCATGATTTTTTTCTTTTTTTTTAAATATACAGTCACCACTCCACAACTGTGGGTTTCACCTTCATGAATTTGATTATTCATGTGTTACTAGGGGGGAAAGGGATGGGAGGAGGGAGGGTGTGTACTTACACTCACTCATTCACTCACTTGGGTGGGAAGAGAGGGGATGGGACAGGAGGAGGGGGTGTGCATTTGCTCACACGCTTAGGTAAGAAGGGGGAAGGGGATGGGATGGGAGGAAGGAGGGTGCACACATTCGCTCACTCAATCATTCATGCAGGGGGGAAGGGGATGGGACAGGAGGAGGGAGGACATGCGCCTGCTCACTCGAGTCAGGGAGAGGGGAAAGAATGGATTGCGTGTCCCCTTTCTTTCTCCTCCCACTCACGCAAGGGAATGAGTGAGTGAGTAAACATACACCCCTGCCAAGCTAGCCACTCCACCAATACAGGTACTTTGTGTGTTAAATATAGTTTGGGAAGCTTATGATATTATGTTGCACCCTGCCTTGAGCCTTGGGGAGAGGCGAGTAACAAATAATAACAAAGAAGTTATTATTTGGATTAGTACTAAGTATTAGTATTATTTTAGATATTTATGGGGGTTCTGCACCCCTAACCCCTGCAAAAATGGAGGGCCCACTAAATAATAATAGAATAAGTGAATCTTAGAGTGTGAAAGGACTGAAAGGACCATGTATCCCATCCCATCCCATCCCATCCCATTCCTCTGCCATGGAGGAATGTGCTATTACAACACTCCTGAAAGATGGTCATCCAACTTCTATTCCTCAAACAAAAGAGCCCACCACCCTCTGAAGCACCTAATTTCACTGTTGAACAGTTCTTAGAGCCAAGAAGCTCTTCTTAATGTTTAGGTGGAATCTCTTTTTTTGTAATTCCAATCCATTTTTTAATGGGAGAACATTCAATGGTGCCAATCTCAATTAATAGTCTAAAACGACAAAGTCTGGATACAAGCTCAGCACTTCACCTTCTTTTTATGAGAGCTAGGCTTACATTACACTAAAAATTATGGCTGGGCTGAAACAGATCTTCTTCATCCTATATTCCTTTCAACAGATGATGAAAGGGGCAGCCCACTCTTTCCATAAGTACATATGTACAGCGTTACAGTATCACGTCAAAGGCTTAACTAGCTCAGCATCCTGTTTCTCTCAGTAGCCGACCAGAGACATACAGAAACCTGAGAAGCAACAAAAAATGGACAAGTTAAGGTAATGTCATGCCGTGGCCACCATGCTGAATTGGCTACATTTGTCCTCAATGTCACTGTAGTGGTCATGCTTCCCACATGGCAATGCCTTAAGTTGTTCAACAGCAAGATGTTCAAAACCCTCAATGCCTTGATAGTTGAATTGGCTAGGCAAGCTGCATGAGGTTAGAACCGCTGAGGACCTGGAAACTATAGTTGGATGTCTGATAAGTGAACTCTCCAGAGAAACCAGACCAGTCGGAAGAACAGCTGTCAGACCTACACAGCCACTCTTGGAGTGGCAAGACATCTTTCTAAGTACCACCCTAAGGACACAAAAAGAAATGCAGTAGTCCCCTACAATCTTTGGGCCACATTGTGCATTCAAAAACGCTATCATGCCAATAGAGTGAAGACCATAAGAGAAATTCTGGATGGTCCTTCCTCTTTCTGTACCATCCCTAGTAGTCAGTTATATGAACATTTTACATCTGTCTTCAACAGGGAGGAGCAAAGGTGACCTTCCTGCCCAGACTACCTCTTTGGACTTCCAGGAATTGATGAGGAGTTAAGCACCATCCTTCTAAGGGTCTTTACTCCCCAGGAGGTTGAAACAAGACTGATGAAGTCCAAACAGCTCCAGGCAAATATAGCATTTGATATAGCTTGCTACAGAAGCATGAGCCTGTCTGCTTAGTCCTAGTAGATATTTGCAACCATAGCAAGCAATTTTGTTGCATGCCAACCACCTGGAGGGAAAAAACCCATGATCATCCTTATCTATAAAAAGGATGATCCTATGAATCCTAACAACTGGCACCCAATCTCCTACTATAGTACCATCTACAAGATTTATGCAAGTTGCATTGCTGCCAGAATCACAGACTGGGACACCATTGACCACATCATGAGCCCACAACAAAAGGATTTTATGTCATGTGAGGGCTGCCACAATATAATTTTCGAATAAAAACAGTTACGGATACTGTCCATCACACCAGATGAGAGAATACTGTGACCTGGATTGACATAAGCAATGCCTTTTGCTCTGTGCCTCATTGCCATATCTTGGCTGAATTCTTGGCTGAACTGGGCATGCCCCAACCATTTCTTGAGCTTCTTTGTGAGCTTTACAACAACTGTAGCACCACAGTGAGGGCTATGGAAGGTGAGACCATGGAAATATGATGTTGGGGATGATAGGAGTTTCAGCCCCACGGAAACGCAGCGGAAAAACCAGAGTTCAGCGAGCCAACAGCAGCAGCCTTGTTCCCCAGTAAGGATACTCACACACGGAGGAGTTTCTTCCAAAACAGGAGGCACTTTATCTTGCAGCAAAGTTCCGTTATATACAAAACATAGGAGAGACGGACAAAAGCTTGCACCAGGCACCAGGTTTGGTCAACAGACAAATACATACTGGTGTTGCTTTGTTATATACATATCTACAACCAATCAGGTAGAGGTTTGCACACCTCCCTCTACCATCTGCACACAACCCCAGTTTCTTATGCAACCTTGCAATTACCCACAGCTGGGGCATGATGCAACATCTTTGCAGTGGGCTGATCATTTTCCCAGGGTTCCCTGCCTGGAATCCCTGACATATGAGTCTATATCTGAGTGTAACAGGGTTGTCCACTTGGTCCAATCATCATCAACTTCATGGTGGAGTTCCTTCTCCATTATAACATCAAATGCTCTGGAAGTTTTAAGCATTTGGTTTTATGCCAATGACTTGGTTTTGGTAGCTGAAAATCCTGAAGACCACCAACATATGTTAAATGTGACTACCTTTGCTGCAGACTGGATGGGTCTGTGCTTTAATGCTAAAAGGTATGCAACACTCCGTATCAATGGAAGCATGAAAGATCAGTTCCTACTATGTTTACTATCTGTGAAGAACCCATGACCCATCTTAAAGAAGGAAATACCTATTAATATCCAGTGTCTGAAGCTGCCAGACTCCCGAGGTCACTCTCCATTATGATGGATGCTAAAAAGATAGATACATCACTCCTGGTCTCATGGCAAAAGATCAACACACTTAGGATTTTCCTCCTCCCAAGGATCAACTGTGCTCTTCAAGGATCATTGGTTTAGCAAACAGTGCTTAATAGAGGCGACCGAGCAATCATTACTCTTCTTAAGAAGTGGCTCAGCCTTCCCAAATGAGCCACAAATGATACCTTGCATGCTGCCCAGTCATGTGGAGGACTAGCGATTCCTAAGCTGGGGGACTCAGGGGACACTGCAACCATCATTCATGCATTCTGCCCTCTTACTTGCCCTGACAGGACTGTAAAATCTGTTGCCTTAGGTTCCCTTAAGGAAATTGTCCAAAATCGTGTAATATCTGATAGTGATCTGGCAACTTATTTCTACAGTTCTGTGATAGATGATGCCACTGTGATTGAGGAGCAACTGATTGTGCCTGGGACTGAGCCAGTGAGTGGGATAGATGATGCCTCTGAGATCGAGGAGCCACTGATTGTGCCTAGGACTGGGCCAGTGAGTGAGCAAGTCAACCTGCAAACATCCCCTGCACTGGAAGGTCAAACAGAGACAGAGTTGCCCCAGCCAGCTCATGACAGAGAGGGAACCAGCAGTGATGCAGAGGAGTGGCAGCCACCTGTGCCCATCAGCCCTCAATCATGAAGAAAACTGAAATGGGCTGCTCAGAGGGAGGCTGCACGGACTAGGTTGAGGAAACAATAACAAGCAGCACCTCTTCACAGTGGCTATTTAAGTCTGCTGGCGTGGCTGCTCTTTGCTTGCAGCAAATTACTAGCAAGCCCTCACAACCTTCGTGTCTCCTGCTCCCTGAAACCCTTCAGACAGATCTCTGCCTGCTGAACCTTTGGATTGGACCTTGACCTGGCTTGGCTTGAGTTTTCCTAGTGTTTGGTATATTTGGACTCCCTGCAAGTATTCCTGACCTCCCTCCTCCCTTGCTGTCTGCAGCTCGGCAGAGAGAGATTCCTGACAAGTTCACTGGAAAACAAATTTGGACTTGATGGTGGTGACTTCTCCTCCCTCTTCACCCCTACTCAATACCCAACCCACTTTCTTAACAAACTAACTGGTTGCCAATGGGTCAGGGTTCCTGAAGAGGATCAGTAGCTCACCAACACCAAAGGGAACCCACCAGTGGTACAAACTTTCTCTCATAAATCAAGACACTTGCTAGAAAGTTCTCTGAAAGAACATCTACAGGAGAAATATGCTACTGCTCTTTTGAGCACACCTGATCAGGTCAAGGTCTTTGAGGTAACAACACAATGGGACTTGAGTAATCCCTTCATACTCCATGGAGACTTCATCCATTTCACTGATTGGTGATTTGTCCATTGAACTTAGCTAAATGTTGTGCCTCTCAATGGTGCCATCAAATCTGGCAAGCATGACAAATACTGCTGTCATTGTGTCCACTCAAATGAGACACTTCCACACATGCTCTGTTCTTGTTCCCCACACTTAACAGCCAGCTAATATTGGCATGACACAATAATGCATCAACTGGCCAAAGCCATCCCAGATTCAAAGGACACTATTTCCTTAAACTGAACTGTGCCTGAGACAGTTAACCAGCTGAGACCAGACATAATCATTATTGATGAAGGCCACAAATATATGACCATTGCAGACATCACGATCCCCTTTGAAATCAGGAAACCAGTCATGAGGGAGGCTAGAGAATGTAAACACCAGAAATACACAACTCTGGCTGATGTACAAAGGGGATGTACAAAGGGGGCATGAGATCTCCATGCATGCATTACTTTTTGAACCCCTGGGTGGCTGGGATCCAGCAAATGACCTTGTGCTGAGAGTCTGTGTGGTAAGAAAGTGCTATGTTAAACCTCTATGCAAGCTAATGGTATTGGATACCATTAGAGGGTCATGAGACATATTCAGTTGAGCATATTTAGGATCACTGCCAGCATGAGGAGTCAGTTACTATTCCTGATGAGCTTGGAAATAGTTTCTTTTTTATACTATAAATTATCTGTATTTTATATATGGTATGCAATTGTTTTGATGTGCTTGTTTGTGATCTAAAAGTAAAATGTATTTTTTCACCTCCTTTAGTATGCTCTTCTTTCTTTCAAAATATGTTTTAAAATCTATCCTGTCAGAGGGATGGATGCATCATCCACTGTCATTCCCAGGTGCAAACTTAAAGGTATATCATGTATATTTTATTTGGACTTAGGTTCTGTCCGCCCTTTCCTCACATATCCTAGGAATGACATCTGTTTTAAATGTACTATTTAAACACTATTATATCATTTTATAATTGCATTCTTTGGATTTGATATGCATTATTTATTGTTCTTATGTTAAAAATATATTCATAAATATTCTCTCAGGGGGGCTTTCTGGACATTTTCAGCTCTCCCCAAAGCCTCTTTCCCAAACAGAAACTGTTTGCTCCTGAATATCTGGTACAACCTCATAAGACCAAGACACTCAGTAAATGTTCACATTTACAGGCAATTCTTATGATTTTAGGAGACCAGAACAAAATGTCAGAAATTTTTTCCATTTACCAGTGAATTCAAAGCCATTCAAATCCCATTGGCCAGTGGCTGAATTTCATCCTCATTTCCTGAGATTATTGGCTAAAGATAGCATTTATGACAACATATACATTGGTATATTCTTTAAATAGAAGGAGGCAATATGCAACCTCTGCCTAACTTGACAACCCTAGTGCCCTTGCTGTAATTGGCACCACGCTACTGAAATTTGGCTGTGAAGCAGAGGTGACAAAGGTTGCACTTTCATTTTGGAACATAGCCTATGAGTAGTTTACACCTTGTTTTTTAAGTAAAATCACAGTTAGGGAAATCTCCAAGAAGCATCATTGTGTTTGAAAATGAAGAAGAAACTCCTTGCATGTTTTGTTTTTAAGGTGAAATGATTTTCCCCTCCACTTTTACAGTTTTGTTGGATGCTAATGAAAGAAGAGCCATACACATATCCTTATGGTTAAGGGGTCATCACTGAAACGTCTTGATGATTTTTCAGTAAAAACTCAGAAAAGTTCTGAAATGGATTGCTAGAGGGCAGATAGCAATGTTTGGCCTTCCTTATGTTTGGGAAACTTCCTGAGCCACTTCTTAAGACAAACAAGTGAAATTTAAATAGGATCATATTGTCTAGTGTAATGTAGTTATACTTCACTGCTCTGGATTTATTCTGTCTTGATCTAATTACTCTGGCTGTTTTAATTATCACTTTCATTGTTTATGAGCCACCTTAAATTATTAGAAAGATGGTGTAAAATGTGACAAGCAAATATTCCTGACGTTTATAGTTACATCTTGAGTGCCACTAAGGCCCTTTCCACATGTGTGGGGGGAAACGGGTGAAAACACCCAAAACGGAGCTTATCGGCAGCCGGGTAAGTCCGTTGTGACGCGGAGCTGTGTGAGCTCGCTGCTCCGCAGTCCTCCGGCGTCCCAAATGGCAGCTTCCGGTTGGTGGAGGCTCTCCACCAACCGGAGAAGCTTGCCAGCCAGAAGCCCGCCCCCGGCAGATCTGCAGCCACGCATTTGCGCGCGCCTGCAAATCCGCGTCGGAGCCGGGCGACGGAGCGGCGTGGGGCTGCACGCTCTGTGCTTTTTAAAAACCTCGAAAAAGAGGTTTTTAAAAAACACGCAGCGTGGCTAGTTCCAGCTGCTCCTGAGTGGATTCTGGTGTGGAACTACAAAAAGTAGTCCATGCCAGTCCACTCTATGGTGTAGAAGACCTCCGTGGGAGGTCGATCTGCACCATTTTAATACCCCGGTGTGGAAATGGCCTAAGTCACTTCAACATATGGCCCCATTTAAAGAACACGTGAGCATTTACTAGAATATGGTAGGAAACAGACAAAACTGTTAAGAAATTAATTCTCCTACCCTGGAATCCTAGTTATTCAGTTCAGTAGTAAGAGTGTACAACATGGCAACTTTAGCAATACTTATGAGGCTAAAAATGCTTTTGATTTTAGGTAGCTCATTCATCTTATACTTAATTGGAACATTAGCCCTTCTAGCAGTAAACAGTGTACCCTGTCAGGTAATAAGTGACATGGTAAATATGACTATATTTAGTAGTGCATTTGGAAACTATTTTTAATTTTTTTTTTTTTGAAAGTTCATATTTATACATACAGGGTTGACAATTCAAAAATGCACTGTTTATAAATTGAACCTCAGTCCTGAAACGTTTTAATTAGCAATTAGCAATTAAGTGGGAACTTCCAAACTTTTCCATGGAAACAAAATGCTTAGTGCACTAGAGTGAAATCTTCTTCAGCAGGGTTGTCTTATAATGCTGTCTTGTTCTATTTAAACAAAAGTCAAGCACAGTTTGACCTTTCAGTTACTTCAGCTAAGACGGCTGATTGGAATGACAAATAATCTTCTCAGGAAGGAGAAAACTGATTCTGAAAAGCATGCAGAAGGAATCTCAGCAGTATCTTTTTAAAATTAATGAATATATCCACAAAATATTATCTGGTCAGAATTAAAGCCGTCTGTGCATCTCTGCAAGTTCAAAAGGAAAGCAGCATTTCCCTTTTTCATCAGATTTCCTTCTTCCAACTGAGGCTCCAACTGGACTGAGAATAAATGTGATCATTTTTACTGATGAGATAGAACCCAATTAACAGAAGTCCCCAGAACTCATCTTGAAAGGGATGTTATGGTGACCAAATCCAATTTATATCTATGTAAAGCACAGTTTTAGCCGCAGCTACAACAGCATTTTTTTTTCATGAATTCTTAAAATGTTGGGATTGTGGGAAGCAGCTGGAATCTTTCTCACAGTGGCTGTTTCAAGAATTTTTCAAACTGAATTTATACTAGGAAAGATTCTAGAATACATACAGCATTAAAATCTGACACTTCTCATATAGTGGTTTGATCTGGCACATTCTAAAGTTTTCTTAATGTTCTTTCTTTCCTTGTTTTCTTCCCTTTTTGTTTCCTGCCTCTCTTAATGTGTTCATGGTCCTTTTTGTGAAAAAGGGAAGAATTTAGCTGCTCTCTTTTCCTCTTTCAGTCCTTATGTTGAAACCTTGCTGCTTTACAGGTGTGGAATACCTATTTTTCTCTTTGGGCCTTTCCACACTACACTGTTACAGTGCTATTATTCCATTTTCAACATCGGCCCTTTTCGCGCGGTGTTTCTTAAGCGAAAGGGCCGCTTGAGCGTCGCGTAAATGTGAGGAGTGGTCTGCATGACACACTCCCATTTACGCGACGCTCAAGAGCCTCATGCGCAGCGCATATGCATTTTTTTATTTTCAGCTTTTATCCGAAAATGGCGTGCGCGTGCGCATAGGTTGGGTGCCCCGTGTGTACTTACCTGCTGTGCGAAGCCTCCTTTGCCACACCGGTTGCGCTTCCTGCCCCAGTGTAGCCTACAACTCCCAGGCTGCACTGCGGAAGGAAGGGGTGGGGTGTGGGCGGGGTGCTCGCGCAACCAAGACGCTACTGCAGAGCCCAAGCGGGAGGCTTGCGAGAGCCTTCCTCCCCAGGCTTCTTGCATGAAACTGCAACCCAGCTCCGCGAAAGGGTAAGCTATGAAAAGGTCCATCCTGTGGAATTCTGGGGTTTGTAGTTTACTGAGGCCAAAGAGCTCTCTGGCTGAGAATTCTAAATGCCTCTCCCTAAACTGCAAACCCCAGGATTCCATAGGATGTTGAAAGTGGAATAATAGCACTATAACAGCATAGTGCAGAAATGACCTTTTAAAAAAATTGCTTAGGAAGAAGGCTCCTCCTGAAGTATCGATGAGTAAAATTGCACCCCTAGGCACTGATCTCTTCCCTTTCAAAGACTTGACTGACACTTTGAGATGTGGCAACTAAGAACAAATGCAAGTCTAGGCTGCATCAATAGAAGCAGAGTATACCATTATATTCTGCTTTGGTTGGACCCCACCTGGAATACACCAGTTCTGGTACTGCAATTAAGAAGGATCTTGACAAGCTGGAATGTGTCCAGAGGTGGGTGACCAAAATTATAAAAGGCATGGAAACCGTGCCCTATGAGGAGCAGTTGAGGAAGCTGGATTTGTTTATCCAAGAGAAGAGAAGGTTAATAGGTGACATGATAGCCATAGTGATGTTTAAATATTTGAAGGGATGTCATATAGAGGATGGAGAAAGCTTGTTTTCTGCTGCTCCAGTGACTAAAACATGGAGCAGTGGTTTCAAACTATAGGAAAAGAGATTCCAACTAAACATTAGGAAGAAGTTCCTGATGGTAAGAACAGTTTGACGGTGGAATGCACAACCTCACAATGTGATGGAGTCTCCTTTTTTGAAGGCTGGCTGGCCATCTGCCAGGAGTGCATGGGAGAATGGGGTTGGACTCGATGACCCTAGTGGTCTCTTCCAGCTCTATGATTCTATGTCTGTGGCTTCTTAAGCCTGCTTGCCCTCTGCATTCTACTCCTGACTTCCACATAATGCTCCAGTCCCTGCCAGTAGATTGACTGGAAGCTTCTGCTCGATTTTGTCCTTCATACAGTTAGCTGACATAACTGCACCTCTGGTAGCAGTGGTGACAAATTAAAACTCAAAATGAATAGCAACGATTAATTTCATTCCCTAATATTAGAGAAACAAATGACAGAGCAATGCATTAACTTCTGAATGTCACATATTCATCCATTATTCATTGGTCACTCATTTGTTTTCTCAGAGCAGCCAGCCAGAATAGGTCAGATGCGGTGAATACAGGGAGGGGAGAAAGGGAGAAAGAGATTTACACTGCAGACTATTCAACTCAGACACAATTTGGCAAGAATGTTGAGGTGAGAGTGCCCATGTTCGTTTACAGCAGCAATAAACCCAAGAGTTTTGAGGCCTCTTAAAGACTAACATGTTTCATTTAGCACCTGCGTATATAGCCGGCGTTGCCCGAGATTTTATTTTCTCATAGGTAATGCTTGTTAGAAAGATTTGAGATCCTGTGTCTGTCTAATTCTCGAAACTGTCTTGTCCAGTACCTGTAACTTTTCCCCACATTCCCCATTCCAATCTGTATCCAGAGTTATTAACATATAGAGGTTGGGTTCCTGAGAGAATACACTGCCCTCCTCCTTGCTGCTAAGCTTCATCTCCATAGCAACCAGCCTATTCATGACAAACACAGTTGACTGAAGCCCAAGAGCTCTCTGGCTGAGAATTCTAAAGGCCCCTCCCTAAACTTCAAGCCCCAGGATTCCATAGAATCTTCTTAGGCAGCCAATCATATGAGGTCTTTGCCTGACACAGACAAACAAACTTTGACTTTTATATATTAGATATGCATCAGTAAACTCCTGTGCCATTAATCCAGGCATCGGAAGAACGGGGTTGGAGTCCACAAAAACTTATGGCAAAAACAAACCCTGTTTATTTTAAAAGTGCCACAAGACTCTTGGTTGTTTTGACATTCTAGAAAAATGTCAAAGATCCTGACAAAGTTCCCTTGCAAATGTGGAGGGGCAACTATAAGTAGATAATGTAGCATCTTGGCATCTCCAGAATCTTTGACTTCATTTATTTCTTTAAAAGTTTCCATTCCACCCAGTGTCATAAGATTTCAGGATGGCATGCTGGCAAAAATAATTTAATATGGTGTAAAATAGTAAAGAGCAGTTTTAAACCATTTAAAACAACATACAACCATTTCATGCAATTTAAAACATCTTAACAGTTTAAAATCGTATACTTGTAGTGATTTACCAATTTTATCTCTGTTTCAAAGCGTGTTTTCCTATCTTTCATGTATTTAGGCAAGACAATTATTTCTAGCTTGTAAAATTTAGAAAGTCAAAGTCTTAGTTAACAGTCTGCTTCTATAATCAGTTTAAATTGCCTAAAAGAAGGGGGCTTTTTCCATAAACGTCCTATAGTTAGGCAGATTGGATCCTTTAGAGATGTGGCAGAATGCCTGAAAAATTCGTGACAAGAGTTCTTCTCTTGAACAAAACAGAATGGACAGGCAAAACAAAAGCAAATAAAATGGTAATGAAAATCAGTGTGTTCTTAATATACATACATCTAATGAACAAAGTTTTAACAATTACAATGGGATAGCTAAACAAACATTGTTTTTACATATTCTCGGTCACTGGGTGCTTGCTGCTGGATGTGGCAAAGGCGGATTCTCGGGGTCATAGTGGGAAGAGGGGATAGGAGAGCAGGAGTGGGGCTGCTGAGATCACTTGACAGTCCTTCCATTGGACCTGGGGTGGCCACTGAATTTTTACTGTCCTGCTGTCTCTCCCTCCCCGCTCTCTTTCTGAATCCATTCTGGATTTTGCCACTATTTCACTCACAGCTGCTCTGAATGCTAGACCCTAGTCTGGCAGAGCTCCCATTCAACTCAGAACAGCTGTGGGAGGAACAACAGTAACACCTAGACTGGATTTACTGGCCTCATGGGAGCAAATCCAGTGACTGACCCTGTTTTGGATATGGGTACTATAGTTGGGAATTTAACTCAGAAGTTTCAGAACAAAGGTGGAGTCATGCCGGGCTTCATTCATTTGAAAGTCAGAAGCCTGCTCTTGTGGGAACAGTTTAACAATAAAAGTGCCAGTTCCTTGCACAGCAGCAAGGCTGACTCTCAAGAGAGCACCCTGGATTTTACACAGTGATGGCTGTGTAAGGCTCTGAAATGTTTCATTATTTATATGTGTATTTTAAGGCAGTGCTAATCAAACCAGTGGTCCATGGAACAGCGCCAGTCCTTGAGCCATCTGCTGCCAGTCCCTGGAGAGCTTCTAGGAAAGAGAGAAAGCAATCGTAGCCAACAGGCACAAATATGGTACTGGTCTCTGGTACATTGGGGGAGGGAGGGAATCTGGTCCCCACATGAGATAGCTGTTTTAAGGGATATAAATCTTCTACTATTTTGCTCTCCCACACAAGGATGAGTCATTCCTATAATTTTTTCTTTCTGCTGTGGGGGAAAGTGAATATTTCTGTGCAATTTTTGCCCAGGATCCACACATTCTGTATTCATAGAATCAGACTTTTGGAAGGGGCCCAAAAGGCCATTGATTCCTACCCCCTGCTCATTGCAGGAAATCCAGCTAGAATATCCTGAACAGGTAGCTGTCTAGCCTCTTTTTGAAGACATCTAGAGAAGGAGAAAGAGTGTTTTAGCAAATTACTCTGTCCAGAAATATATATATATATATATATATATATATATATATATATATATATTTAAACAGAAAGTTGAATTTTCTTTTCTTCAAAAACCTTTTCCTCAAAAAAATGTTTTTTGCACAAAAACACAATTTTCGCACAATCCCCCCCCAAAATGTTTCCAGAAACACACGAGTTTTTGTGCAAAAACCATGTTGTTTCATGTGAATAACCCCCATTAGCTTTGCACACATACAAAAAAAGATTTTGTGGGGGAAAATGCCACAAAGAATAATTTCCCCAAACACTTTGCAATAAGGAAATATCAGACAAAAACTTTGCAAAATTATTACCTCTGTGTTATTTTTCCTGAGATTTTCCAAATTTCAGGAAATCTACTTTTCAACTGGTAAACAAATAGTGCTAAATATTGTTTCCATTTCTAGCATACTTTTATATATTGCACCTCTAAGTTCTTATTTTTATTGTAAATAATGATGGTATATCCACTCTTAAAATTGTGGATAATAGTGAATACTATATTCTAGGGTGACAAAAGGTACATTGGAGTCCATTAGTCCATATTCTGAATGAATGTTTGACTAGATCATTTTAGAAAGAGTCTTTGAAAGATTCCTATTTCTGTCCACCTGTCTCCTGTGGGAATAGGACTTAGGTCATTTCCGCACTAGACTGTTAGAGTGCTATTATTCCACTTTCAACATCCTATGGAATCCTGGGGTTTGCAGTTTAGGGAGGGTCCTCAGTCCCCTCCCTAAACTGCAAACCCCAGGAATCCATAGCATGTTGAGAGTGGAATAATAGCACTCTAACAGCCTAGTTCGGAAATGGCTTTGTCATGTATTTCAAAAGGAGAGGGGAGTTCCTGACAGACCTACCATTCCAGCATAGTTGTGTGATCCCAAGCTGGTATCCTTGGTTACTTTTCTTTGTTCTACTTCTTTTTACTGAAAGATTTTATTTAGAAGATTTTGTTCTGACTTTTTTTAAAAAAAAATGTTGATTTTTAATATGCTGTTATGATTATTGTGCACATGTACTGCTATCTGCATAAAAGTAGGCTATAAAATTACATAAATAGATGAAGATGGGACGTGAAGATTGCAAAACTCATAAGCAGACACGTGAAGAATGCAAAACTCATAAGCAAACAAGTGTCCGGTGAATACTATAGTATAGGCAGATGTGCTCAGAAGCATACAGCTACACTTAGGAACTTGCCCCAAAATAGATCATTGATAGGCAGACACAGACAGATAGAGAGACAGACAGACAGGGTTTTTTCTTTTTCTGTGAAATAAAATAGAACAGGGAGGGAGGGAAAATTGGGCTTCCCGCATCCTCAAAATCTAATAAAGGAAATTTTACTAGGTTGAAAATAGTATTTACCAACAT
The DNA here is from genome assembly GCA_030412105.1 of Cyclura pinguis. Lineage (NCBI taxonomy): Eukaryota > Metazoa > Chordata > Lepidosauria > Squamata > Iguanidae > Cyclura > Cyclura pinguis. The sequence continues at coordinate 132,102,900 of CM059599.1, forward strand.
GACTCTCTCTCTTTCTCTCTCTCTCTCTCTCTCTCTCTCTCCCTCTCTTTCTCTCTCTCTTCCTTCTTCCACTGCAATTTTAATTCATCTGCAAGTCTAGGGGAAGAAGGTAATCATTTCTTGTAATCTGAACACCTGGTAGAGCATTCCTGTCCTGTCCCCCTGCCTGCTTCTTCAAGTGCTGCTATGGGCTATTCACTAGCAGGACAAAGGATTTACTGTACTATGCAAGAAATGCTGTTTTTTTGCACACATGAGTTTTAGAAGTAGTCATTGTAATTTGAACAGGGAAGTAATATATTTTACCATAAAGGGGAAATTTGTGGCTGCTCGGTCTGCTGTTCAGTTGTTAATGGTGGTGGGCAACTTCAAACCCGCTGCTTTTCATTCTTATGGTTCTTTATTTTTGAACTGGACTGGACACTGTTTGAATAGAGGACCACCCTCTACAAAGTATAGTACATGGCCACTCTAGTGCCATATTATTCAACTTTGGTGTTCACCAGTAATATAGTCCAAGGCAATTGGAACTGGCTGACAAAATGCATTCTTTCTTAGATGGATTTCCTTGAGAAAAACAAATTCCTTAACCCCACTGAAAATGACATTTCATGATATGGAAAACAAGCTGTGAATCTTAGGAGGAACATTACTAGAGACGGGTATCCTGTAAAAAATGCAACCTTGTATTCATCTTGGCAGCTACAAAAATAGTGTGGAAGGTGGTAGCAAAACCTCAGTTCACATTCTATTAACATTCTCGTCCTGACATAGACTTCACTTTGTCATGGTCTTAAAACTGCCACTTCAAATCAGGTTAGACTGAGATGAATCTATCTGGAGCCACACGCTTTTAAGCGGCATTCTATTTAACTGATTAAGCTTCTTTCCATTTTGATGAACAAGGAGCAGTTCAGATGATCAGAATTTCAGCTTGTCTTTGAGCTGTTGTTCTGAACTTATCTCCACATAATCTAGTACAGAGTGCCAGAGGTCACATGCCTACAGGTTTACCTTGGACAATTTGTCAGGGACTGTTGTTAAATGATTGCCTTTCTTTTCTCAGATTTGAATTGTGAACAAAGAAGAAAGTCATTTAGAGAATCATTAAAATGAAATGTTCAGTATGATGATATTTCCATGTGTTGTTTTTTTTTAAATTACCCTACCCCCATTCTCTTTCTTCATTGTGTTACCATCTCTAGCCATGTTTAATCTACTTAATATTTGAAGAACCTTTGAGGAAGTTCTTGCCACCTTTATTTATCCATAGAACAAATCAACAAGCTGTAACAGAGATTGATACTAAAACTTATTGTAAAGGACTTGATTTCTATAAGCCAGATTTTATACTGAAGCAGAAAGAGAAATACACAGAAAGGAACAGCAGGTTCTGCCTTTGCAAAAGCCAAAACAGAACAAGAATAATATTATGAAAGATGTGGAAACCAGAACTAGGCAGAACAGTCATTTTTGGTATGTGTCTTTTTGGTCATCAAATTATCTTACAGTTAGGGCAATAATTTCCCCAACTCTGGCCTCATAATGGTCTGTTCATACATTATTATACCATATAGAGGTTGCAGGTGGTAGCATTGCAGCTAATGTATTACCATTAACATAAATTTGAAAATGAATTAACATTACCCATCTTTGATAATTTTACAAAATTGTGCTTGCTAGGCATATATTTACCCGGTGTTGCCTGGGATTTTATTTCCCTCTTAAGAACTCACCAAACTGTCTTCTCCAGTACCTTTAACTTTTCTCAATATTTCCAAATGCAATCTGCATTCAGAGTTATTTACATACACACTTTGGGTTTCTGAGATAATACACTGTTCTCTTCCTTGCTGCTAGGCCTCATTTCAAAGCAACCAGCCTATTCCAGTACAGTAGGACCCAAGTATCGACAAGGAATTGGTTCCAGGCCTCCCCGTGGATACTGAAATCCACAGATAGTACCGAACACCCTGTCCCACCACCTGCCCTGGGCTGATTGTGGTGGCGGCTGGTGGGAAAACGGAGGGGAGCACATGATCCCACAATCCCTGCTGTTTTCCCACTGGCCGCTGCCGCGATCAACCTGGGGCCAGAGGCAGGAGGTGGGAAAACAGTGAGGAGCATGATTCCGCGATTCCTGCTGTTTTCTTGCTGGCTGCCTCCGCGATTGGGTCCAGGGTGAGTGGCAGGAAGCTGCAATGAGTGCCATCATCGCTTCTCTCCCACCTGCCACCATGGGGAGCCAACCGTGGATAACTGAATCAGTGGGTAATGAATCCGCGGATATGGGGGTCCTACTGTACCTGTAACTTTTCCCCATATTCCCTAATCCAATCTGTATTCAGAGTTGTTAACATACAGAGGGTTTGGTTTCTGAAGGAATACACTACCCTTCTTCTTCTGGTAGGCCTTGTCTCCGTAGCAACCAGCCTGAGGCCCAAGAGCTCTTGGCTGAGAATTCAAAAGGCCCCTCTCTAAACTGCCAACTTCAGGATTCCATAGAATCTTGACAGCCAGCCAATGATGATGGGCCTCATCTCCATAGCAACCAGCCTGAGGCCCTGCACTTGGGCAGAAAAAAAAAGAAAGTCACAAGTATACGATGGGGGACGTGTGGCTGGATAGCAGTATGTGTGGAAAGGATCTAGGAGTCTTGGTAGATCACAAGCTGAACATGAGTCAGCAATGTGACGTGGCAGCCAAGAAAGCCAACGCGATTCTTGGTTGCATCAATAGGAGTATGGTGTCTAGATAGAGGGAGGTAATGGTACCACTGTATTCTGCATTGGTTAGGCCTCATTTGGAATACTTGTCCAGTTCTGGGCACCTCAATTCAAGAAGGACATCGACAAGCTGGAATGTGTCCAGAGGAGGGCGACCAAAATGGTGAAGGGTCTGGAAGCCATGCCCTATGAAGAACGGCTTAGGGAGCTGGGTATGTTTAGTCTGCAGAAGAGAAGGTTAAGAGGGGACATGATAGCCATGTTTAAATATTTGAAGGGATGTCATGTTGAGGAGGGAGCAGGCTTGCGCTCCAGAGACTAGGACAAGGAGCAATGGATTCAAGCTGCAGGAAAGGAGATTCCACTTGAACCTCAGGAAGAACTTCCTGACGGTCAGAGCTGTCTGGCGGTGGAATATGGTGCCTCGGAGTGTGGTAGAGTCTCCTTCTTTGGAGGTTTTTAAGCAGAGGCTGGATGGCCATCTGTTGGGAATGCTTTGATGGGTGTTCCTGCGTAGCAGGGGGTTGGACTCGATGGCCCCTGGGGTCTCTTCCAACTCTATGATTCTATGATTCTATGATTAAGAGCTCTAGGCTGAGAATTCTAAAGGCCCCTCCCTAAACTGCCAACCCCAGGATTCCATAGAATCTGCACAGTCAGCCAATCATATGAGGTCTTCTTGCCTCATATAGCCAATCATATGAGCTCTTCATCTGCCTGACGCAGACAAACAAGACAAACTCACAGATAAACTTTGACTTTTATATAGTAGATAAAAGGTATAAGTTTGTAGCAGAAGTATTCCTTTCTTCTTCTTCTTCTTCTTCTTGTTTTTAATTGAATAGTAGTTGCCTGACCCCCTTACCAACTGGAAACTGTTCCATTTCTCTGTATTCTGTCCTAACAGTGCCCCCTTGTCCTGCATACAGGTTATGCATCTGGACAGTCAAATGTTGTGGCACACTCATTTCGTTAAGAGTGATCCATAGTTTCTGGTGATCTACACATAGTTTCTGGTGATCTACACATAGTTTCTTGTGATCTATACAATCAAAGCCTTTGCTATAATCTATGAAGCACAGACTTATTTTCTTTTGAAATTCTTTGGTGTGCTCCATTAACCAATGTATATTTGCAATATGATCCCTAGTGTTTCTCCCTTCCTGAATCCAGCTTGGACATCTGGCATTTCTCACTCCATATATGGTAGAAGTCTTTGAGCATAACTTTGCTTGCATGGGAAATTAATGCAATGGTTCTGTGGTTACTGCAATCCTTGGTGCCAATCCTGCAATCTTGATTGCAAAATTGATGATCACCAAGTTTGATTTCTTTTCTGCTGTTTGTTTGGTGTATGGTACACATAGCAGTGACAAAAGGCTTATATGAAAAATCTTGCCTCATTTTGTGTATTTATCAATGGGCATGGTATTCCACTAGTCAAACTTTCTGTCACAGTGGCTGGCATCCTGTTGAGCAGTTATGAATGCATAAGCTAGACACATGTATTCATAATTTCTGGATATTCATGTTTATGATTGTAGTATTATTGATTACAAATGACCCCTCCAACCTGTCTTAACAGGCAGCAGCCACACCAAGCAACAGTAAATCCTCAACTATTTCATCCTTGCATTTGACAATTAATAATTATAGTAGTTTCCTCCATTCTGAAGAAGAAAATAAATATTCTTCTGCAGTATTCTCCTTTTATTCAAATTTCTCAGTGTTGCAGAGAAATTATTCTACATAGAAGAACACGTGCTTTCTTTGTGCAAAAACCCTGTTTTCCACACAGTTGTTTTGCACAGGAAATGGGTTTTCTGCACAGAAAACAAATTTGTGCAATTCCTCCCCCCCCCCCACACATATTCTTCTACTCAGCATAATTTCTCTACAACACTTCAGGATCTTCAAATACTGGAAGAAAACTGTATAAGATTCCAGCTGATCAACTGGCTTTGGCAAAACCATTTTTTTGACCTGAGAATGACCCTTTCTGCAGCTTACCTGCTTCCAGCATGGGCGTGTGGGGATCACGTGAGCAGCCTCTTCTGAGAGGCACTCGTGTCCCCTCTGCTCCTGCTCCATAGCAGCTGCCTGCTGGCTGGCAGGCAGTGTGAGGGCTCCACCTCTTCCTTCTGCAGCATAGCCGGGTACTTTCCCAGGCTGCGCTGGGGGAGGAAGTGCAAGGGCCACATCTCTGGAGGCTCCGCATGGATGGTAAGTGTGTGTGGGGCCCCGGAGCGATGCATGATTTGCCCATCATTTTCGACAAGAAGCCAAAAATGATATATCGCGCAATCAGCACCTGCTGGCCCCAGCAGCGTCGCACAATTGCGAGGACATCATGTGGACCGGTCCTCGCAATTGCGCAACGCTCTGGAGGCCCTTTCGAATGAGAAAATGCATACAAAAAGGGCCAATGAATAATTATGAATGTTCTTTCTATCCCTAAACTTGTTGTTCTCCCACTACTGCTGCCTGAAGCAGTTGCCTCATTCAGATTAACAGAGGGGCTTGTGGAGGGATGGTGGATGATAGGATTTTTGCAAATCACGATAAATCTTCCTTCATTCCACTGAGCTCTGATCAAACGTGGCTCAGAGTCAAGTGCAAAACAAAACATCCAGCAGAGTTGATAAACACAGCAACAAACGCGTGTGCAGCACAGTATGATATGCAGCACTGCTCTGACCCCAAAATTCACCCACTAAGGAACACTATCACACAGTGTTGTCATCCAAGGATACCTGGAGGCTTTTAATCTTCTGTTCCAATATATACATATGTACAGGATTCACAGATCCTCCAACAGAGATTCAGCATTCCATCATCAACACATCAAGTGGAGATACGCTCTGGCAAAGCCTCCAGCCAACAATCAGGCAGACCGAGAGAAATATTGGCGAGATCCCATCTCCTTACATACAAAGGGACTAGCTGATATAACCCCCAGCCAGGATTTCATGTCCCATGGCTGATGTAACCCCTTGTCCTGGTTACACTACACTGTGACTCAGCTTTTTGTCCCAAGGGGATTACCTCATGAAATGCACAGTCATTCCCCCAGGTGCTTTCCACATGAACATCGTAAGTATTTTATTGGACCAAAGGTCACAGCAAACCTTTTCCAACAGAGCTGGACCTGCTTATATAAGCATTTAAACCACAAAATAAATCCAGATGGAAAGTTCATCACAATCAATACTTGGTTAAGACAATTCTATGGGGTTCTGTCAAAGGCAGTTTCTACGTCCCAAGGCACAATTAAGGAAAGATTGAATCCAAGATCCATTGAGGGTACATCCTTAAGGAAAAAAGACAGAAAGTGACCACAAGGTCTAGCAGAGTAGAATCAGATTGAAGAAAACAGTTTGCTTAGACACAGAAAATGTGTGTAAATTAAACATGCAGAAAACATTGTGCATCATATCCCAAAAGATGTTCTGACATGCTCTGCTGGTATAACAGCAAGAACCCTGAAATCAGATAAAAACATAGTTTGAAAATAGTGCTTGCTCCTTATTGGTGAGTCCGTATGTCATAGCCTTTTGTCGCTCAATGGCTGCCCCTGCATATTTTTGTAAGAATTTTATATAAAGTTGAATGAATTACTCATTCGGTATGCAACCCTGAGCTTTCAAGTCAGGGTCCATCCAGCACTGTGTCATGAAATTAATTGCTGAATTCAATCTGTTATCAGATTTTATTTATGAACCTTAAATGGTTTTTTAAAAAATCCCCTTCACTCCACTGACAAAATGACTGCTCCCAGTATATTGGGGAGAGGATGATTTCCCTTCACCATCATAGTCACCCACCACAGAGTACCTCAGAAACCTGTTCCAGTCACTTGGAAAGTCTTTGCATTTTAGAGAGGTCTGCTACTGAAAGGGAAGGAAGGAAGTTCTCCCATGTTAGCATTATAGTGCCAGGATGACATTGGCTTTAGGCCTGAGGCTTCTTTGACTGAAGTTATCCACGCTCTCCAACACTCAAGACTAATTTAAATTTGTAATCCTGCAGTGAGACATTGTCTAAAAGGAGATTTTACAGTGCTCATGCCTCTTGCTCCAGATCTCAATCTGAGATCAGTCTGAGACTTTTAGGTTTTTCAGACCCAAATCCTTGTCAGTTCGATTTAGAGAGGAAGAACAGGGAACCACTAGTGGATTTGACATGTGTCACACTTTTCTTCACTCTTTCTGATTTTCTCATTCAATTTCAGTAGAGTTTGTAATTTGTCATATTTTAAACATTAGGAATAGGTCTGATATTAAGAAAGCACCAAAAAATTCAACTGCAGGGATTGTTATCACATCCATCTTTATTAAAAGGGTGGCATCAAGTACTTCTATTTGACCTTGAATGGATGTTCCAATGGGTAGTCCAGGAGCCTGAAAAGATTATCCAAAAAATACAAGCTTCTAGTCTTTGCTGAATTACTTTTGCTTAAATTTTAGATGGACAAATGAGGATTTGAGCTGTAAGAGTATGATCTCCTAACATTTTATCATGATGGGTCCTTCTCTGTGGTGTTAGATACAGTTAGTATGTATTGCCCTACCTAATTGCAGGAAGGGGTGGATGATATAAGTTAGTTATTAATGAAGGTTAAAAGGAGAAACAATAATTCTAAAATCTGAGCAACATTTCCTTGGGCTATACTTACATATCCTCCAGTTCATGATATTCTTGTTCAGTTTCCATCAACATAAATATTTATTTATCTTTAAAAAATTCCTCTATTGTCTTTCCCTTAAAATAAATTTCCACACACTTGCAATATATCAAGAAAAAAAAAACAGCACCGCTGAAAACAACAGTAAACAACAGTGAAAGGTGACAGTTTCAGCAGGAATCAAACTTGTCCTCAAAGTCAAAAAGACTGGTAAATTTTAAGAAGATAGATTTTTGATTAGGACTTTCTGTCCTGCTAGTCCCATGTGTATGCATTTGGAACCATGGCAGGTGGGATTGGCAATGTTGCCTCCTTGTCTGCTTGGAACTTGGATAGCTCCTTTAAAGTTAAATCTAAACCTATAGCATGACAGTGGGAGTCACTACCTGTCACTGGGTGAAGGAGAAGCCACTTCCAGGGGAAAACTTGCTTTAGCAAAATGGTGGTGGTGAGGAAGGGGTTAAAGCAACACAGTTCCCCTTATCCATCACCATTCTAAAGGAATTCTCCAGGCTTGGACACCGGCATTTGCATTTAAATATATTGCCATCTTAGAATAAACTGTAAAGTCCATTGGGTGGAGGGAGTCCACAGAAGGGCTCAGTGGATAATGGATGAAAATGCAGCAGACTCAGTGAGATGAAGAATGCAGTATACTACAAAAATACTAATATTAGCACTTTCAGACTGTGTAAACAGCTTGTCATCTGCAAGTACCTCACCTACCAAAAGTGGCATTTATGATCACTTGATTTTTTTTATTTTATTTTTATTTTTCAAATAGCTCCCCTGTTCCTATTTCCACAAGATTGTTACTGCTTCCATTCTCTTTTTCACTACCAACTGAAAATCCCCAATAGCAATGAAAATAGCTTGTAACATATTGCTATTCTATGATCTATCAGAAACTGTATTTTAAAAATAAAAATAAAAGAGAGTTATATACTGCTGAATTACATCCAATCCAAATGATAAGTTTTTTGTTTTGTTTTTCATATTTCTGGGTTTCTGTCACCGTATTTTTCATAGAATCAGAAACAACTATCATGTTAGGAATTATGCTCTTCCTTTTCCAGTGTTATGTCTGCTTAAACCTTTAACCTAATGTAAACAGAACCAGCGTGGAGTAGTAGTTTGAGTGCTGGACTACTAACCAGGAGACTAAGAGCCATTTCTGCCCTACACTGTTATAGTACTATCATCCCACTTTCAACATCCTGTGGAATTCTGGGGTTTGTAGTTTTCTGAGGCCAAAGAGCTCTTTGGCTGAGAATTCTAAGTGCCCCTCCCCTGAAATAATAGCACTAGAACAGTGTAATACAGAAAGGCCCTTGGGTTCGATTTCCTGCTCAGCCAGGGAAATCCACTGGGAGAACTTGGGTGTGTCACATACTCTCAGCCCCTAGAAAACCTTGTGATAGATTCACCTTAGGATCTCCATAAGTCAGAAATGACTTGAAGGCATGCAAAACAAAGAGCCACCTAATAGTATTGCATAGCAAAAGTTTCAGAGGCTTTGGAGCCAACAACCTATTAAAAGATGAATGCACACTGACTCACTCACTCCATCTAATCTTCAAACCTCCAGAGCTGCTACTACAGTTCTCCTTCCACATTTGCAGGTTTGACATTTGTGAATTTGATTGTTCGTGAGTGTCCTGCTCCACCCCCAATTCTCCCCCTCCCATTCCTATGCATTTGGCCCTTGAACGGGTTCTCTGAGGCAAAACAGAAGGGAATGGGGGAGATGCTAAAGAACCTTCCTTTCTTCCTCCGGAATTTCCCGCCTCTCCTTCCCATATATTTTGCCCCAGTGCAGAGAACCTGCACTGAGGCAAAATGGAAGGGAATGGGGGGGAGGTTAAAGAGCCTTCCTTTCCTCCTCAAGTTTTGTCCTCCCTTTCCCGTCCATTTTGCTCCAGCACAGAAAACTCACACTGAAACAAAACAAAAGGGAATGGGGGTGGGAGGGTGAAGGCTGAAGAGCCTTCCTTTCTTCCTCCAGAGTTCCCCCCTCTCCTTCCCATCCATCTTGTCTGCACTGGGGCAAAATGCATGTGAAGGGGACAGGGGAACTCTGGAGAAGGAAAGGATGGCTCTTGGGAGCCTTCTCCCCACCTCATTCTCTTTTGTTTTTCATGGGAATGGGAAGTTGGGGAGCCCCAGCAGGGAATGGGAGAGGAAGCAGATGGGGAAGTTATTTGCAGTTGTCCCATTTTCATGAGAGTTCTGTGCCCCGAACCCTCACGAATGTTGAAGGAGGACAGTATTAGGCAGAATCAGGCGACATCAAGTAACGATCTTAGATGCCATGAAGAGGCTGCAAATTAATAATTGATTTATTATGGCTATTTTTGGTGCCAGAGGAAGTGAGCAGTAGAGGCCGATGTCTCTGATCTCAGTGGTGAGATGAATCTATTCTGAGTTTTAATCTGAACTTCAAATGAGCCATCCATGGAACTCAACCCTACTTCTCCAAACAGCTTCTGCATCTTGAATAGCTTCTATAAAGTTCGGGGGGGGGGGGAATAGAGCAGATTCAAGCTCCCTCCTTCTTGACATTGGAGTCAGCAGCTGCCACAGGAACTCACAAATACTTGTGAGGATTTTCTACCTCACATGTCACAATACACTGACCAGTTCTGACCCACACTTTTTCAGAACACACCTGACCTACTCTTTTAATGTATTATTATTATTATTATTATTATTATTATTATTATTATTATTATTATCTCTGCCTTATGTAAAAAGAAGTAAAGGTAGACAGCTTGAACCAAATGGCACTTTATCTGCTACCGGCCAGGTGGCAGAGGCTTCTTATTACAAAAATTTAAAGCAACTCCATTTGATGAGGCAAGGAGGGCAGAGCTATCCAAGACCATCTTACTTGTTTAAGTCTTTAAACACTTGGCATTTCACTTTGTTAGCATTTTCACAAGTCCATCGCTGAACGGGACTGAGCTGCTTGGATCACAGGTAAGGAAGCAGCTATAGAAACTGTCAGTGACACTGTCTCACAATCAGTCCACCTCCAGAGCCAACTGGACAGAGTGAATCAGATGCCTTAGGCAGAAAGTTTTTAATGTTTTGAAAGGATACCAAACACGTAGTTATTTCATTATTCCTGTATTTTTTTGCCAGTATAGGACAGGTCTACTTCTGCAAGTTTCTGCCTCCTATGCCAGAATAACTTGGTTGGTTTGAACACTATGCACTTGAATTTGAGTGGATGCAAGTTCCCATTTGCTGTTTTCCTCACTGCAGCAAAACGTTTTTGGTTAACTCTGTTTTACCCTGCCCTAACTCTGTTCAACTTTCCTAAAGCTCCTTTTATGGTGCTGCTTTCCCTCAAAGGATCTCCCTTCCCTGACATTGGTATTGAACAATTTTCCCCAGTACACAAAGTGGCTTCAAGGCTTAGAAACGGAGCAAGTGCATGAGCTATTCTAATCCATCAATCATGAAACTCTAGCACTGAGCCTTGGGTTGTTTATGGTTGTATAGGGCATCCTGACTGTATGCAGTTCTTGAAGATATTGACTTGGGAGTCATTGTGTTGAGTAGGACTTTCACTCAAGGAAGATTATGTTGGATTACACCTAAAAGGGAGAAGGTTAATTCCACACAGCTGTATATATCTATTTCTGTAATCTCAGTTTTGGTCATGTAGCTTTGCATCATTTTTGAAATGATAGAATAACTTTGTACCCACTCAAATCACAGAATTATAGCACTATTCTTCCACTTCAAACACCATAATTCATTCTTATGGAATCCTAGGTTTTGCACGTTAGGGAAGGGCATTTAGTATTCTCAGCCAGATTGCTCCAGTGCCTATGACTAGACTACAAACCCCAGGATTCCATTGGATGGAACCATAATAATTAACATGGAATAATAGTGCTATAGTTATGTAGTGTGAATGGGTATCCTGCTAAATCTGTTCATCACAGGCAAAACTGGGGTGGAAGTACATACCATGAGCAGTGGTCCATGTTCCAAACTTCTTTTATCTCTTTGAATTTGACTTCCTTTGTCCATATGTAGTCTAATTTTCCCAAAGTCACGTATTTCATTATAGGATCCTAGAGTATAATGCTAGAATTTTTTGCCTTCCGATCATTCTTGCACACTCTGTTTGTTAGAGAGCAGATCTAAAAGTGAATACAGTGATTAGCCCCACTAATCTGTTCCAGGGTTATCATAAAATAATAATAATAATAATAATAATAATAATAATAATAATAATAATTTATTTCTATCCCGCCTCTCCAGATGGATTGAGGCGGCGAATAACAATAATGCATTAATTACATTAAAAACATTAAAAACATACTCAATCCTCCCCACCCACCAACCCAGCTAAAACCAACCCCCTAAAACCCACAACAATTAACAATTAATTAACTATTGAAAGAACAACAATTGGTGGGAGGCGGTGGAAGTACTAGTCTTGGAAGGCCTGTCGGAAGAGATCAGTCTTGACTGCTTTTTTAAAGCAGTCCAGACTGGTAATATGCCGGGTCTCCTCCGGCAGGCCATTCCATAACTTGGGAGCGATAGAAGAGAAGGTCCTCTGGGTAACCGCAGCCAACCTAGTTCTGACTGGCAGTAAATTCCTCCCAGAAGACCTTAGTGTGCGGGGCGGATTATATGGGAGAAGGCGATCCCGCAGGTAGGCTGGCCCCAAGCCATAAAGGGCTTTAAAGGTAATAACCAACACCTTGTACTGTGCCTGGAAACTAATAGGCAGCCAATGTAAAGACTTCAGAATTGGTGTTATGTGGTCAGTTTTAGGTCTACCAGTGACCACCCTGGCTGCCATATTCTGAACTAATTGAAGTTTCTGGACTGAGCACATGGGTAGCCCTATGTAGAGCGCATTGCATAAAAATCACCATCCAAATTCTTGTCTTTAAATAATCCTTCTGAGAGAAACTGGCAGTAAAATAAATGGCATTTTGTGGCTATTGTTGGTTGGGGAACAGTGAAAGAAAATCATTTTCTGGGTCAGTTTAACAGACTATAGAACACAAAATGTGTAATTAGAAAAGGACTTTTTAGAAAATACGATAAAAGTCAATCCTTCCCTCCATTTTTCTTTGGTTTTTGTTCTGATTTAGCCATGGTGTGGAAACAATTATGCTAGCAGTTGTTGATATATTCCTATGACTTTAGTAATGTTTGACCTTTTCTCACAAATGAAATCTGTAGACAATGTAATTTTCAAATCCTAGGGCAATTTTCTGTCATGTTAAAGCACATTCCATTAGCTGTGTGATTGAGAAGAATGTTTGTACTGAGCAAATGGCTCAGCATGGAATGGCGAAGGATAACTAAAAATGATATTTTAGGATGAGATCCAGAAGGTATCCTTTCAAAGGAATTAACTCAGAGGGAAGAAAACACTCCAGTAGTTTCTGCCCCCGAGTGTGGCTTGCAATTGATGCAAAATCAAATATATTTTCAACTCTGCCCTTTGCTTGTTATTCGGCTATTTCAATTGAAAAAAGAAACAGTGGAGAGAACAGGAAATTGTATTCTTATCAGAGTTTTGTAGGGGCAATTAGTTTTTAAATGAATTTACAATATGTTGTGCTAAATGGGTTGTTAAACCCCACTGGAGAAGGTTTCCAGCAGATGCCGTTTCAACTGGCAAAAGGAACATTACTCTCAGACCCTTCCTAATAGTAATTCCAAGCAACTTGTGCCAAAGCTCACAAGGGTCAGGTTTCAAGCCATGGGTGGGCAGCTGTCTGAGGCTGTCCGGACACATTAGCCCCCGGAGACCTTAGAGAGGCAACCCCCTCCCACTCCAACACCACTCTGCAAAATAATCATTTTTTGCCCCAGAATGTCCCCAGAGGCTCCCTGGGGGGTTTTCACCATGTTTTTGAGTCCCCTGAGCCCAGGGGAACTTTTAGGCCCAAAAGAGATTTGTTCACTTTCTGATGAGAAAAAAGGGCCTCTCCTGCTCCTAAATGGCCTAGAGGGACCAAAAAACATGGTGATGATGCCCCTGCCTCCTAGAAGATCTTTTGAAGCAAAACGTCTTGTGAACAACAAATCATTTTTTCAAATCCTAGGAGTCGTGGGGCCACAAAATTGGCCTCCAGGGCCACATACGGCCTATGAGTCACATGCCAACTGCTGCTTTAACCTTTGTACTTCCTATCTTATCTGTTGACTCTGAGCTTCAAGTGAAGCATCTGTTCTGTACTAATCTGCTGGCCTGTAGCACTAGTGGAGAGCTAGCATGGTACCATGGTTTAAATGCTGGACTACAACTCTGAAGATCAGGGTTCAAATCCCTGCTTGGCCATGAAAAGCCAATGGCAAATCACACTCTCTCAGCCTCAGAAGAAGGCAAAGGCAAGCCATGGGAGACCAGAGGGTAACCATGGGCAAGTCACATTTTCTCAGCCTAAAAGGAAGACAGTGGCACACCTACGGATAAGTTTTCCAAAAAAGCTCAGGATAGGATCACCATAAGCGGAAGTCAACATGAAGGCACATAACAACAACAATAAGTATAAATGCTATTGAAACAGAAAATGTTTATCAGGCTCTGTGTGTTCACACACTCCATATGCATAACAGAGAGAGCAAGCTTAGTGAAGGATTTGAGTGTTTATAAGAAAAAGTGCATTAACATAAGATTACTATTAAGTGTTCTTCTTTTATATACATCACAAAGCAATTCTTGGGAAAGTGTGATATTGTCGTTCTATGGCTTAGTCTTTCCCAATGAAAAGAACCGTACAAGAGTGCATCAAATAAAATCAACAGAAAAAAGTAGAATGTATATCTCAAACTGATAAAGAATTATATATAATAAATTCCTGACACATTTTGACCAGTAGATATTTAAAAACCTCTTCAGGAGTTTATAAAAATAAATGTATTTTTTTGTGAGTGTCAATTTTTCATTCTTCCAAGGTTCTGCTCCCTTCTGAGCTTTTTTAAAAATAATGATGATGATGATGATGATGATGATGATGGTGATGAGATAGTTACATCTAGTTTATTAAAATCCAGGTCACTTTGTGGGCATTCCTCATGAACACTTCCATATGGGAATTGTAGAAATATTTGGTTTGGGTGTTGGACTGAGGTCAATTTCCGCACTAGACTGTTATAGCACTATGATTCCACTTTCAACATCCTATGGAATCCTGGGGTTTGCAGTTTAGGGAGGGACCTTTAGCATTCTCAGCCAGCCAATTCTCGTTGGCCTCAGTAAACGACAAACCCCAGAATTCCACAGGATGTTGAAAGTGGAATGATAGCACTATAATAGTGTAGTGTAGAAACAGCCTCAGTCTCAGAGGACGGGAAAGACAAACCCCCTCTGAACAAATCTTGCCAAGAAAGGAACATAACTGCTACATATTGAACAGAGTGCAACAGGGCTAGTGCAAAATGAGCTTCTGGTAGAAACAAGAGCAATTACTTTGGATGCTCTTGTAAGGTTGTGGAGGAGGAGGAGGTGGCGGCGGCAGCGGTGGCAGCAGTAGTGGAAGAAAACTTACATGTATTGTCTAAGAAAATCCATCTTAGGATAGGAAAAGAGATAGACAAAAGAAATTGCCTATATTTGGTTACAAGAGCTCCTAAAAGCTGGCTCTTGTTGGAGTAAAATAAGCAGCCATTATTGGGGTTGAAGGCCCATGGATTCTCTTTTCCAGACAAAGGGAACAAAGAGAAGAAGGAGGCAGTGAGTTCTGCAGGTAAGAGGGAAGCAAAAGGCTGGACGACCTGGATGAAAAAGAGAAAGGTGGAAAAAGGGTACCTGTTATCTAAACTCCACTGTCTCATTGCTCATTTTATTGTAGTTTTGATGCCTCTTTGCTACCGACAGGGATAAATCATGCACTTATTCAGGGGATGAATTAAATTTGCATCATGCTTAATATCATTCCTGCCTTCAATAGTATGGACTGTATGAGAAAAGTCATATGAGAAGTTCAAAGCAGTTGAAAAGAAAGGACAGTCTATTTTGATTCTAGAAAGATTTGGTTCAATGTAAGTCTTTTCTACCTGTCTTTCTATAATTTAAACCTGCCTTTTCCCAGCTGGGAGGTCTCCAGACATGTGGGGGATCTAGGCTAGAGATTATGGGAGTTATAGCCTACCACAATTTTCCAGCCTGTTTCTGGAGGCGTCAGGTTGGGAAAGACTGATTAAGCCATGGTTTAAAACTGCAGTCTTATAAACACTTAACTGGAAGTTTCAAAGAAGTAGCTGTGTTAGAGTCTTGCACACAAAAAGGAGGAAGAAAGGGCTGGGGGAAGGAAAAAAAAAAAAGAAGAAATCTAGCAGCACCTTTAAGACTGTCAAAACCAGGAGATCTGGGCCAGCTGGGATATGACAAATCAGGTCTGCTTTGAATTCTCCTAAAGCAGCAGCAAACTTCTATATTATTGTCCCCCACTGGCTTCCTCTCCCAGTTTATCTCCCTCTACTGCTTTCCCTAAATCCACAGCCTGGTAGATAAAGGGCAAAGTGGGCTTTAGTTTATCCCAATGAGTGGTTCACTGGTGGTAGCGTGTATAACTGATCCAG
Organism: Cyclura pinguis; assembly: GCA_030412105.1. Taxonomy (NCBI): domain Eukaryota; kingdom Metazoa; phylum Chordata; class Lepidosauria; order Squamata; family Iguanidae; genus Cyclura; species Cyclura pinguis. The sequence continues at coordinate 132,118,878 of CM059599.1, forward strand.
ATCCAAATGACACTCTATAGAGACTGCTCTTTACAAAAATATAATAAAATCTTTATTGAACAAACTGATAAGGGAAAAGGCAGTTGGCAAATTAAAGGTTACCAAACATCAACACACCTTCAGCTCTAAACTCAGCAGTCTACAATTTTTCACTCTCTTTTATTCTCCCCCTTCACTCTCATCAAAACCTCCCAGATGGATCTCTCTCTAACTAAACTCCAAACTCTGTTTCAATTATTTTTCAGTTAGATTTACTCCCCTACCTAGCCCTTCCCTCTGGCTAGCCTGGGTTCCATAGTCAATCAATCAATCAATTTAAATCCTCTTGGTTGCTAGGGCGGCTCAGTTGCTACACCCCCTCCAGAGTTGGTCACGCTACTTGTCTTGATCTTAGTGTGAGTGTTTGTGGATATAAACCCATCTATTTGGATGCAGTACAGAGTGACAATAAATGCTCAGGTATAAAGCATATTTACATAGTTGTGGGGTGGGACTGAATGTAATAGGCTCCAGAAAGATACAAATCATGACTTTTGCCCTAAATTTTCAAAGGGCCGTGTAAGGTGATACAGATCTGGGTTTGTGGCAGGTTTTTCAGAGCTGGGTTTCTGAGTTTGTAGAAGAGTCTTCCATGTTATGTATCCTGTTGTGAGTAGTTTAAAATTTGGAGTTTGTCTGTAGGACAATACTGGCCGGAATCCCAGACCTTGTGAGAAAGCTGTATTAGTTTCCAGAACTGGTTGTAGCTCATTGATGATGTAGTTCAGTGGTCTCAGCTGGGGACTGTAGGTGACCGCTAGGGATCTTCTGCCATTCTGAGTTTTTGGTCTATCTGCAGTAAACGGTTCCTGGGTATTCATCATGCCTTGTCAATTTGTTTCTTCACATCATTAGGTGGATATTGTGTCTGATATGAGAATAAGCACTTGTATGTTCAGCTTATCTTATCATTACACCATAATGGGTGTCTCAGAGCCACACAGACCCATCCCAGGACCTTGAAGTACCACATCCCTGTATCTTCTTTAAAATAAATAAAACTTTTTTCTTGAAACATCCTCTGCGCAAGGGGCAATTTCATCCTGTTTTTTTGGGGAAAAGAAAACTCCCAGGTTGGTTTAAGCCCTAGACAGATTTTTTTTTTCCAAATTGGAAAATGAACTGGAAGTCACTTCTGGTTTTGACAAAAGCACTCTGTGGCGTGGGAGACTAGGATGCCTTTGGAGCTTCATTCCCCGTCCTGCTTTTGTTTGTTAAAGTTACTTTGACAGTGCTATCTAATCACAATTTTGAAGCTTTACCTTTCCTTTCTCTCTTTCTCCTTCCCTTCCTCCGCTCTTTCTTGTGTTTGGTGCTGCATTTTTACTTGACCTTTCTCTGTCTCCCCCCTCTCAATCTCTTTTTTTCTCATGGACATCAGCTTAATCAGCTTAATTCTGCATCCAAAAAGACTGTAGGAAACCCGCCTTTCTAGTTAAGCAAGACAAATTACAGCCAAGCATTGTACTGTGATGTTATAATCTATATCTTCAAAGGAGAAAAATCCAGTGGGATTTTCTAAATGGCAGGAGGATTTGGTAAAATAGCATCATTCATCCCACTGAGCATTAAAACATTAGATTTGCTCTATTTAATTAAGCAACCTGATTCTGTCGCACACCACTTTGTGACCTATCCTTCCACTGCCTGTGAAATCTTCCATGTGGATTGATGCTTCTGAAATTACCTTAATGTAGCAAGGATAGGCTGCAAGTCTGTGGCTCCCACACCATGCAGGGACAACCAGAAGGACTCCAGTCAATGCAGGATACTGGGCCAGGATCTGACAACTTTCTTACTAGTTATCAGTTCTTTGGACACATTGAATCAACAGCTGAACAAGAATTTGAAAGTACATCTGCAAAATCTGAATTCAAAACCATAAACACATTGGCTCTTGAAGGCAAATCACTATCATTACCATTGGCAGCAGCATCATCTCCATCATCATTCGCTTATTAAAAGTCCACTCCCAGAATAGACAACATCTCAAAGGAGCAAAAGACATAGGATACTGTGTGGTTTGAATGTTGAACTATGACCCTGGAAACTGTTACCCCGAGTTCTGGGGGTCCCGGGAGGGACACCTAAATGTGCTCAAACAATGAGGAGGGAATTAGCACAGAGCACAAGTTGGCAATGCGAGAGGCAGGGTAATGTAGCGAGATCTTGAACCCTATGTCTACGGGGTCAGGCCGAGTCAAGGATGAGACAGATGTTGAAATTAATAATTGTTTTATTTAAGCACAATCAAACAAATGTATGTAACACATTCACGCAAGAAACTAAAGAAATAAAGGTGGTAGCGGATAGAGGGATTTTTGAGGAGGTTTGATATGGGAAATACTATACCTGTTCTGAAGCCTGGTTAGAAGCGGAGAAGCTGGGGAGCGTGTATCTCAGCATGTGGGGCTGAGGGGAAGGCTCGCTGGACAAAGCGACAGCAAGGCGGGATGGAAGCCAAGAGCGATCTGAGGAAGCGCTCAAAGTCAGGGGTTCTTATAGGGAAAATTGTGACCGCAGGCTAGTTCGTACTTGGGGAAAACAAGAGACAAAGCCTCCGAAAGTTCAGTATTTGAATGATTGAGTTATAGCCAAATTGTCAATAGAGTAGCCAGTATGCAAACTGTATACTGTATGCTTGAGCGTTGTATGGCCTGATCATCAAGCTGCCTGCACGGGGCTTTGATAGTTGCGTGCATACATAATTGAGGTACTTGTCTTGAGGTCTCCTGAAGCTGCGAATTGGCTATTTCTGGCCTGCCTGTATTTGTTTGGAATATTACACTGATTATCGGCCGAGCCTGTGTGCGTGCTTGTCCAGGGGCCTCGCAAGCACGTGGAGAGGAATGGGTATAGGAGGCCAAATTATTGATATCAAAAGATATCTTTATATCCCAGAAGCTCGGGCTAGCAATGGCGGTAACAAAACCATGGTTCAATTTCCCACTCGGCCATGCAAATCCACTGGGTGACCTTGGGCATGTCACACATTCATAGCCCCGGAAAACTCTGTGTTAGATTCCCTCGGGGTTTGCCATAAGTCAGAAATGACTCAAGGACACACAACAACAATGGACCGTAAAGAAAAACAGAGATTGCCCCAAGCCCAATGTGTATCAGCTGAACTGTACTGTCAATGGCCTGGAAACCTGTGGGGGGAAAAGTGAACAATGTTGAAAAGATGTTAATTCTGACTCATCACTACAGTCTGAAAATGGCACTTGAAAATCCAGAAATATCTAACAAGGTTGTTTGGCTAATATAAAAATGAAACAGGATCGTCTTACCCAGAACCTGCCAAACAAATGCACGATTTTCAGCACATCCCAATAGTCAAAATGTACAAGAAGGAAATAAAAGGGGATCAGTTTTCTAGTTTTCTCTGGAGGACAAGGACATATCGAAGCATTTATTTTGACCCTTCTCCTTTCTTTGATCATAAAAAAACAAGCAGCCATTAAATAACACGAAAGCTCAGTGTCATAACAAAGGGAAGTTAGCAAACTGAACCAATAATTCATTATATATAATAGTCCTTACAACAGAGGTGGACAAAGTGCAGCTTTGGGGCTGTGTAGACCCCAAGACTGTTTTGGCAGCATCCAGACTATCATTCATCAGTCAAAAGATAGTGTGAATTGCCTCTCCTAGCTGCAGCTTAGCTTAGCTTCTAGGGATGGTGATTCACCTTTTAGATAGGTTGCAGGGCTCCCTTACATTGTTTAAGATTAAAACAAAACAAGTAAGTAAGTAACAAGATCAGAAGTGGTTTCTGGCCACTTCTGGACTGATTCTGTTTTCTCCATTTTTGATATTTGTGGCAGTGCCCCTAGATGGTCTACGGAGTAGAATACTGCCTGACTTACCAAAGGGTTTAATCTATATTGTATTTTTCAGTGCACCCTGCTCTGAAGATTGCCTGTTTGTGTGGTTGCGTAACAAAGCCTATGTTCTCAGACAGCAGGGACCCAGTGGTGGAGCTTAGAGTGCATGGAGGGAGACTGGGCAGTGGGGGGGGGCATATGCATGGGGGCATGGCTATGGGGCATGGGGCACGGCCACAGTGCAAGGGGGCAGGGCTACAGCACAGGAGTGGGGCTACGATCTGGGACGCCACCCGGGGCGAACCTCCCCCATCACCTCTTCGTCCCTACATGACTGCAGGGACCTTCTCACTTGCTGAGTGAACCATGGGCAGACCTGTGCCTGCATGCTGGTTTCAAGCTACCAGATTAGCATACCTAGTGGTGAAAGGTTTAGCAAACATAGGTGAAGGGATAATGGATATAGTGGACTGGGGGAATGGGCAGCCTGACACCCATTTCTTTCTCACACCATAAAGAGTGGGACTCAGAAAGAAGATCCTAGCCTTATTTGTGAAAAATATTTTAGACTTGCAAGCAAAGTAAAATAAATACGATAAAGACAAAAGCCATCTGGGCAAGAGAGGGTTAATTGGTAGCAAACACACAGACCTCACAGACTTGGTGAAACTGGCATGAACCAGAGTGAAGGAAAATCAGTGTCTTCTTCAATACCATTGAATAGAAACCAGAAGCTATATTTGACTCAGAGGCAGACAGAGAGGGAGAAAGAGAGGGGCATGAATGCCTCTTCGTTCTAAAATAGAACTGTCATAGAACATCAGATAGAAAATTGGGATTTCAATTCAATTGGCAGTTTTGAATCTGAATATGATTTTTGTTCTTTTGAAGAAAAACACATTGCTTCCAAATTTATAGCTGAAATGAGGGTCTCATGGCCATGGATATTGCGCTAAGCTTGCAAAGGACTGAAGCACAATCTATTGACACATAATTTTGCATGTTTAATTCCCACAGAAATCTGTGAGATGTAAATGCTTTACATCTTTTCTGAATGATGCATAGAAGATGATAGGTAAGTGCGGAAAAGTACAAGCGTACAGATGAATAGGAGATGAGGACAGATATCGTGTGGCCCTTCCTATTGCCCTTCTAATATATCCAGTGGCCTTATAATTCCTACAAAGTGATTGGCTGACCTAAGTTTAATGGATTCTATATAGAGAGCAGACTTTCCTACATACATCAAGGTGAAGACAAAACCTAGGGGGCTTTTAAAAGCACTTCTTCCTTCTCATGACAAAGAATGTGGAGCTGTAAAACATGAAGATGAGAACCATTACTCCTTTCAGTTCTTTTTTATAGATCTTTCCAAGAGGTTCACAAATGTTTATGAAGCCATGAGGGAAAATTGTGAACAGTCCTTAATTTATTACACAAAGCGCTATCAGAAGGGAAGGGTGCTGAAATATGGTTTGGTATGAGCCAGTATGCTGAGTGGTGAGAGGCTTTAGGGAGAAAGGTGACACACTGTAATGTCTGTACAGCCATTGCATATATCCATCCATGAAAAGGTCGCCAAGCAAAACATGTGCAGTCAAGACTATCACATTCCTTGGAGATTCTTTTCTCTCTACTCCTTAGGACTTGGGTTGCCTCAATCTTTCACAGGTTCAATCCAGCTTCCAACATTTGATGCAACACCACAGGGAGAATGTATCCATACCACTAACATCAGTATGCTGAAATGTCAAATGATTCATTTCTCAGCATGAAGAGAGAAAGAAAGAGAAGCATGCTTGGAATCAAATCTCAAAAATGTAGCATCTCACTGAGAAGTGAAACAAGGAATATTTGGCTCTTAACCTTACAGTACACTGCGTGTGGGTGTGGGTGAGCAAAACAGATAGGGAGACAATGACAAACCTGTACAATTCTTTCTTTATGTATACCCTTAAAAATTTCTTTTCTTTTCTTTGACATTTTCAAAGAAGTAATATGATAACATAAATTTATCAGAGCCAGTGTGGTGTAGTTGTTTAAGCATTGTACTACAACCCTGGAAACCAGGGTTCAATTGCCTGCTCAACCATGGAAATCCACTGGGGTGACCTTGGGCGTGTCATACTCTCAGCCCCAGAAAACCTCATGGTAGTTTCCCCTGAGGGTTGCAAAAGCTGGAAATGATTTGAAAGCACACAACAACAACAACAACAACAACAACAACAACAACAACATTGGTAGATAATATAGAAAGTGAGAATATAGGGTCAAAGAATACTAGAAAATACAATACACATAAAAACCAAACTGGACATTAACATTCATTAAAAGAAAACTCCAAAGAATTGACAATCTATCATATAAAATTCACATAGAAATCAGGTCCTTCTAGAAAGATTTGAGTTGACTTGAGAAATGTAGTGAAGAGTTATTCTTTACATATAGAATAATCACAAATCATCTATCAATAAATGAGACTTCTTGTTTTAGGGGCTACCAGACACACATACTTCTCTAGTCATTTTGTCTGTTGAATGTATTACAAGTTAAATAAAATACAGGATTGACTCTGTTTCATGTTATGTGAAAGATGTCACTTCCCCCACCCTACCTTTGGGCCCAAGATGCATCACAGATGTGGTGTGACACAATCATTCGAACATACAGCATCTTGCAGCTCGAGCAATTCTGCTACAAAGGCAATCTTCTCATTCTCAAACACTTCACTTGGTTTTCTTTGGCACAGTGAAACACTTTCATGAAGGTCTGCCAGCCAAAATATACTTTTGTAGTAGGAAATAAGGCCTGAGCCTGCTAGAGAAGATGCTTTTAGACTTCCTGTAAAATTGATGAAATTAAATTAAATTAAATAATGAAATTAAATTGGTTATTAACATTACTTCTCAGAAAAGTTTCCTTTTCTGGCTTCTAAAACTTTCACATGCTCTTTCCATTTGGATCAGTTATCTCAAAGTGAGAGTAGTTAGTAACATGAAAAATCCTGTATGGTTACCCTTGTCATCTGCCCTCACGCAAGTTGTTATGGCCTCCAAGCTGCAAATGGTTATGGCCTCGAATCATGCTTTCCTTTCTTCTGTTCGCTTCAAAATATTTATTTTTCAGTGACTCTTGGTCCTTTGAAGGCCTCCTCAGAAGGTCTGACTTTGGTGGGACTTACTCCCAGGTTGAGGGTGGTAGTTTCAGCCTGAATCTTGTCAGAAGCTCCTACTTAGAACTAAGACCCTTTCCACAGCACCCTCCCATCCCACAATGGGGAGAAAGAGAAGGACAGGACTTTGATGATGCTTCTGCATGATGTTATCATGGTCTCATTCTTCTCTCGTCCCCAGGCGGCGCAACTGTGGGTTAAATCATTGATGGGCTTTTCCCGTCAAAGACCTGTAATCGTACCACAATCCCACACTAAACTGGCCTGCAGAAGGGCAGGAAACTCGATAGTGACACTTCCTGCCCTAGCGCAGTCTGGGAAAATACCCAGCTGTGCTGCGGAAGGAAGCGGCGTATCCATCGCGCTCCCTTCTGCGGGGAGCCGGTCCCATGCAGAGGGAAGTGCTGCCGTCACACTCTCTTTCCAGCAGAGCTGCTGCCGGGATTGCCACCGTATGCCACCGTAAGAAGGTAAGCTGCGGAAATGGCCTAAACCTGTCTGACTTCAGCAGGACTTTACCCCGATTGAGGTACATAGCTTATCCCAGCCTGTACACATATCATCCAACTGCCCCGATACGGCAGGGACAGTCCCATTTAATTCTCTTTCATCCCACTTTTGAGTTGCTTACAAAGTGTCACAGTTTCATTCTCCTCCTCCCACTATCCCCTTTTGTTCTCAGCTTATTTCAATTGCTGCAAACTGCAAAGTGCAAAAGTAGTTTGGAATCAATTAAGTCAGCTAGGGAATAGGTGAGAAGGAGTTGGAATCTTGCCCTGCCCAGTAGGTTCAGGGAAAAGAAAACTGCTTCGGCTTCCCTAGCTTGTCTTTTCTTCCCCATTAACAACTGTTACCATCCTGACCACACTGCAGTGTTTCTTGGCCACGTGGATCCCAGTTTTCATCTGTGAAATATTACAGGTTATATATACACAGTTTAATCTTTTTTAAATGTAACATTTTTACTAAAACACACAAATTTAACATATCTGAAACTACGTATAAGGAATATACCACAACACAATGCAACAACATATAACAGGGAGAAGATACACCTACCATGCAACATCTACATTCCACACAAAACCTCCATAACTAACAACCAATTATAACCTACTTAAACTAAATTATTGGCCATTTCCAATCTACACTGTCATAGTGCTATTATTCCACTTTCAATCCTGTGGAATTCTGGGGTGTGTAGTTTACTGAAGCCAAGGGGCTCTCTGGCTGAAAATTCTAAATGCCCCTCCCTAAACTGCAAACCCCAGGGTTCTGTAGGATGTTGAAAGCTGAGTAATGGCACTATAACAGTGTAGTGCGGAAATGGCCATTATCTAATAACAGTTTAATCTTAATGATAGTGGAGGTGGGAAGTGGGGAAGAAAAGCTCAATCCTCTTGGAAGGGAGAAATTGCAAAATGAAGCCCTACTCTGGAATAGAAATAAGGGTCTCTTCTCTGTCTCTTGTGTATGAAATTCACTGAGGTGGAGGGGAAGGAGTAGGAGAGTAAATAAACAAGTGAGAGGGTTACAGAGGGGGGAAAAAAGAGGTGCTGCTGCTTTCACGTAACAGCTGCTGTGTTGTAGAGAACTGTGTGTACACACATCACCAAGAAAATGTGTCTGACATGTGGCCAGGGAGAATGGGGGGAGAGAGATGTTTGAAAATGAATGTGAGAGGGCAAAAACAGAACTGGTTAATGTTACAGGGGAATACACAGGAAAAAAGGGCAAACAACTGCAGAAATTTAAATTGTCACTTCTTATATCACTTAAAAAAAAATCCCTACCGACAGGGATGAGACTTAACATGGAAGGTTATCATTCTTCCTGATGCTGATATGCACCATGTTAGAAGAGAGAATTTAAATATGGAAACACCAGGACATTATCAGAGACAGGTACTGTAGTTTATAGAATGTTCTGCCATGAGATGTGGTGATGCTGAATACTTTACAGGGCAGATTAAGTTGGAGATAAATGTCTCAGAGAATCAATTGCTGGGAGGCAAGAATGGGAGAAAGCTACTGCCTTCTTGTCATGCTTGTAGGTTTTCCATTGGGGCATCTGGCTGGCCAGTCTAGGAAAGATGATGTTGGACTAGATGGGCCTTTATTTAGATCCAGCAGGGCTCTTCTTGTATTGTTCAACTTTCTAATATTTCTCACACCTGACAGATGCAAACTGTTTGTAATCAGTGTAGGGTCTGCGCTAGGAGCAGAATTCAATTTGTTTACTCTTTCCACAACAGATCATTTTGGCATACACCGGCAATTGAACAACTTCTGCAACGTAATTAATTACTTAAATTTAAATCTTAATCAAAAATCCTTTGCTTGGAAGAAAATAATAATGAGGTTCACTTTGATCTTTATTTCCTACATTCACATTTTCTATATTCATCCCCAAACTACTGGAGATTATTTGGATGTTGGTCCATTTGGGTGTTCCTTGTCTCTCTGTCTCAGTGCTGAAAGAAAAATGCTAAGAATAAAATGGATTGTCAAGCAAATCCCTGAAGCATCTGCAGTCAACATTTGGAAGCAATGCGCAATTAATCAGGTCAGAGGGAGGGAAGAGAGAGAACAGAAATAATATGCTAATTCCTATTGTGAATGAAGATGAGCATCCAATGTTTCTCTAAGGGCCAGGATTATAGTACACGTTCCAAAGAGCAAACTAAACAAGAAGATGGCAGCAGTTACAAGCAATGCATATGCATATGAGTACAAAACTGCAGTAGGCCTGGTATGAAAGTGCAGTCAAGTGTGGTGTAGTGATTTGAGGGCAGAACTAGGATTCCGAGACACCCAGTTCTGAATCCTTCCTCGGCTGTGGAAACCCACTAGGTGACCACAGGCACATCATACTCTTTAGGCCTCAAAGGAAGGCAATAGCAAACCCCACTCTGAACAAATCTTGCTGAGAAAACCCATGATTGGGTTGTTCACCATAAGTCAGAAACAACTTGAAGGCACACAGCAACAACAATATGAAAAGAGCTTTAAGCAATCAGGAAAAACTTTAATAAGTGGAAGAATAGGAAGTAAGAAAAAAATTCAAATCATCCTGGAAGTGATCATATTAGAATAGCCTTCTGAAAATGGCATTATTCCAGAGTAAGCAGTCTGAAGAGTGCAGTCAGTATGCAGGTCACCTGGGTCATTCAAATATCCTCAAATAGATTGCATGTCCTTTCTCAGCATTTCCAGAAAAGCAACTAACGAGCTTTTCAGAGCTGTGAAATATTCTGTTCAAGAGAAATGTTAACTTTCAGCTTTTTGTTCCCCCAGGTGGATGCAGCTGAATAGGCAATTTCTAAAATAGTGTTGGCTTGATCCACCTACTTGCTCCCTGTGGCGACGTCCATCAGTCAAACCAGTCAGATAACAGAAATATAGCGGGAGTCAAGATGTTCTATAAAGGACTCAGAATTCCTCATTCCAGCTAGTATCAATAATCTATGTGAGAAACTATCCTGAAGAACTAGGTGTTTGTTCACTTTTTTTGCGATGATAAAAGAGAGACTGAAAAAAATATCAGCGGCAACAAGATATAGGCTTCAGTAGAGCAGGGATAGGTAACTGTTGCCCACCACAGATTTTCAAGCACTAACACCCAATATTGCTCTCCATGGGCTCTACCAGAAAGTACCGATGGGAACCATAAATCAAAATATCTGAAGGACCACAGTTGTCTCTCGCAGAGTACAGGGTTCCCAGTATTTCTGATCTGACATGCCAGTCCCAAATCTGTATCTGGCCAGCAAAAATCATGAACGTTGAAGGGAAAAGACTTCATGGAACCCAAAATAGGAGGCTCTGTGATGACAAAGGGAAAGAGGAGGGATCCATAGTACTATAAATAATGTCCTAAGGATCATGGGAACAAGACAGGACTCTACCTCATTCCCACTATGATGCAGTGGTGAGAGTATCGAACTACAGCTGAGAAGCCCAAAATCCAGATCCCTATCCACCTAAAAAGCTCGTTGGGTTACTTTAAGTGAGTCACCATTCCTCAGTCTAAGCTGCCTCACAGGATCAGAGTGAGACAAAAATGTTGTGTGAGGAGAAGATTTGTAATACACTTTGAAATCCTTGGAGGATAGTGGGATAAAGATCCAATGCAAACAAACAAACAAAAAATGCAAATGTAGTAGGATTTGTTTGAATAAAGACAGTTTTAATTCATCTGTGAAATATTTAATTTCTGTTTGTGCATGTATACTTTTTGGAGCCACCATTGTGACAGAAGTCAGTACTATGAGAACATCAGTACCATCAGTGTACAAAGAACATTTCTGCACATCCCTTTTCATTAGGATGGTACTGTGTGAAGGAACAAAGCCAGTTTTTCATTCTGTGAACTGGCCATGATATATTTGTCTTGAGACTCTAGCATTTTGGACTGCAGGTAACTGAAATTGTGGAAGGTGAAATCCAGATAAAGGTGTTCCACTGTAAAGGTCCATCCGTCCCTGCGTGAAGGAACTCGGTTTGTACACTGAAGCTGACTTCTATTTTGTAGGAGATTATTTAAGATGAGAAGGCCAAATATTTTTGAACACCTCCCCCCCTTGGCTTCTATCCAGTTGTGTTACAACCCTGACACAAAACCTGGTGCCCTGGTGGTTGCACATTTTTAGAGATGGTGCAACTGTGGTATCCGGTAGCACAAAGAGAAGTGCAAAGGAATTGCAAGGTGGTTGCCACTGCTTTGCTCAACTACTTGTGTAAAAGGGTAATCCAGTGCACTAGAGGAGGTTTTTTACTCTACTAGCATTAATAGGAGATGTATAAGATGGCTTTCCAGTTCCACTAATCTTCCCTTTCACTGCATGAGCACATGCACACAAATAGGCACCACAAATCCCATCCCATCCTGCCGTGTAGAATTCGATAACCAGCAGGATTGGCTTTAGGATTCTGTGGCAGGAGTAGGAGATGGGGGAATGCAAAGCTCCACACATCAATGAACATACGTATTCACTTATCCAAACCAATATAATTTACAATCAGCCAATAAACCAATATATTCAGTAATTGGCCTTTTATGTAGTGCTATTTACATTTAACCCTACTATCTGCCTAACTATACTGGTACAAACTCCAGGCAGAACAGAGTTCTTCCTTCCATTCCCAGTTGTCCAAAATGAAATACCTGCAGCAATCTGAGGGAAGTTTCCATTTTCATACTACATATTCACAGTGTGTGCTGTTATCTCCTGAGTCGGGTTTCATTTTGCATTATGTTAATACGTGACAGGATGAAATTTTTGAATTAAGCATTTCCCAATGTGTAGATTTCTTTCAGTTGTGCATACCAGAAAGTCTGTGTGCTAGGAATCATTCTTCATACATTTCACTGAGAGACAAATCAGGTTATATTTTTAGCTTACGATTTTAGAAAGAACTGTCAGACAATATTGTATAATGGGGCTTATCATGGGAATGTCTTCTGTGAACTAGCAAAACTTACCAAACTGAGAACTTGTTCAGTAATGTGTGAAACAGTACTGAATCTCTTACGCAAAATAATCAAATTCACAAGGCAGAAGCTGAACAACAGCCAGTTTTAAACCTACCCATAGATGCATAGGCTGTAGAAGAAAAAGATATAAACTTAGTCGTGTTTGTAAAACATATAGAGGAAGCTTTACTTACAAATACTTGCCTACAATCAAACACATGGTCTAATCAAAGAGGGAAAGGGAAAGAAAAAGAAAAAGAAATCCTTGAAGATCAAGCAGTCAAGCAGAAAGAGAATGGCTGTAGCAAAGAATAAAAACAAAACATCAGCAAACATGCAAACTAGCAATTAGTGAGTACAAGCATACAAAGGTTGCTAACTCTGACAAGGCTAAACAGAGCTGCTCTTTCTGGCCTTTTTTTTTTTAGTCTTTTTTTTTATTAATAATAAAGATGCATAAGTATACAGAAATATCTCTATATATACAACAATAAACATTATACAAATAAGATACAAAGTACTATATAATAGTATTTATATATACAATATTTTTTTTGTAATATTTATATCTATATAAACATTGTACTTTTAAAGAAAAATCAACTCATATCTGTCTATTTTTATACCTTATTTCATATTATGTATACTTTACATTCCACTTCCTAACTTCCCTAGAGTTAATTCTTAATAGTCCTGTATTTGTTACTCTTTCAATACCCCTCTCCCAACTTTGCGTGCCTTCTCACAATTCTGTCATTCCGAATCTATGTTTACCCTTTAATGTCTGAACCTTAAAACATTGTTTTCTTACATATTTCTTATGTTGAGAAGAAAAACTTCTCTACTTGTCTCCATTCCATATCATTTAGTTCTTGATTTTTCCCTTGTATCATCCAGGTTAATTTATCCATTTCCCTGTATTCCAAAACCTTTATTTTCCAATCTTCTATTTGTGGAACCTGATCATTTTTCCACTTTCGCGCATATTCTATTCTTGCGGCTGTAATCATATAGAGAATTATTCTCCAAAATTTCTTCCTGTACTCTTTTTGTATTTTCTCAGTCATATTTAATAGAAATAGTTCAGGTATCAAAGGAATATTAAACTGTAATATGTCTGAAATTATTTCTTGTATTCTTTTCCAGTATATTTTAGCTTTATCGCAGGTCCACTATACATGATAGTAAGTCCCATTTTCTCGACCGCATTTCCAGCACTTATTCTCCCTTGTTTTATATATCTTATTCATTTTCACTGGATCGAGGTGCCATCTATACAGCATCTTTAAATAATTCTCCTTCAAACTTTGGGCTGCTGTAAATTTTTGTGTTTCTAGCCATGACTTCTCCCAGTACTCTAATTGAATCTCATGGCCCATGTTCTGTGCCCATAGAATCATCGAGGGTTTTATTTGTTCTACCTCTAATTCTCTCTCAATTTGGAATTTGTACAATTTAGAAGTCACTTGGTTCTGTGATTTAAATAATATATCTTCGAACTGTTTATTATTTTTGTCTATTTGAAAACCTTCTAATTTCTTATCCATGTTATATCTTTCTTTAAGTTGTCTGTAGAGAAACCATGAGCACTTGAACCCTTCATATTCCAATTCTTCTCTAATTTTTAGTCTTGTTTCTTGATTTTCGACAATTATCATATCCTGATATTTTATCAATTTTTCCTGTGGTTCCCGCCATCTACTGTAAAAGGCCTCATGTGGGGAGATCCATAATGGTATTTTTCTGTAATATTTTTTCTTAAACTTTTGCCAGTTTATTAAAAGAGCCTTCCTTAGATAATGATTCTGAAATTCTTTATCAATTTTGTATTTATTATACCATACATATGCGTGCCACCCCATTCTTAATCCACTTCCCTCCAAAGTTAGTATTTTTTCATTTTGTAGTGTTAACCATTCTTTTATCCAAGTCAAGGAGTTTGCTTGATAATACAATTTCAAATCGGGAAGCCCAAAACCTCCTTTTTCCTTCTTCTCCGTCAAATACTTCCATTTTATTCTTGGCCTTTTCTTATCCCAGATGTATTTAGAAATTTCTCTATGCCATTCTTTAAATGGTTTTTCGTTTGTAATAACAGGTAAATTTTGAAAAAGAAAATTTAATTTTGGTAGCACGTTCATTTTAATCGCTGCTACCCTTCCAAGCAACGAAAGTTGAAGTCTGTTCCAATTATTTAATGATTCCTTAATTCCTTTCCATGTACCTTTATAATTATTATCATATAGTTCATTGTTTCTTTTTGCGATCCAAATTCCCAAATATTTAACTTTCTTTTCTAATTTAAAACCTGTTCTTTGAGCCAATATGTTTTCTTCTTCCACTCGCAAATTTTTAGTCAGGATTTTTGTTTTATCCTTATTGACTCTAAATCCTGCCAATTCACCAAATTGATTCAGCTTTACCAGAAGATTATCTATTCCTGAGTTCGGGTCTTCTAATATGATCACTAAGTCATCGGCATATGCCTTTAACTTATATTCATGGTTCTTCACTTTGCATCCTTTCAACGCAGAGTCTTCTTTTATCATCCTTATTAATATTTCAAATGTTAATATAAAGAGTAAAGGTGATAGAGGACATCCTTGTCTTGTGCCCTTCTTAATTTTAAAATTATCCATTTTTTCCCCATTTATAATCAAAGCAGCAACTTGATCTTTATATATTTCTTTGATCCATTTTATATAAGTATTTCCAAAATTCATTTTAGTCAATACCAAAAACATGAAGTCCCATTTCAAGTTATCAAATGCCTTCTCGGCATCGATAAAAATCAAGGCAAGCTTTCTCTCATTGTGCTTCTCGTAATACTCAATGACATTTAAAATTGTTCTTATGTTATTTCTTAATTGTCTATTTGGCAGAAATCCATTTTGTTCTTCCTCTATAATTTCTTGTAATACTTTTTTTGTTCTTTCCGCCAAGATGCTCATAAAGATCTTGTAATCAATATTCAACAACGAAATTGGCCTGTAATTACCAGGTTCTTTTAAATCTTTCCCTTCCTTCGGTATTAACGTGATACAGGCCTCACCCCAGGAATTTGGTCGTCCTTCTTCCAAAATTTCGTTGAATAAATCCAGCATATACGGCACCAGTTCTTCCTGCAATGTTTTGTAGTACATTGCCGAAAACCCATCCGGGCCTGGTGCCTTTGCCGAGTTAAGTTTCTTGATTGCTTGCGTTATCTCTATTGTTGTTATTTTAGTATTAAGTATTCTCTGCTGATCCTCTGTTAATTCTGGTATTCTTTGTTTCTCCAAAAAGTCCAATATCTCCTTTTGTATCTTTCTGTCTTTTGCATTATATAAGTCACTATAATATCTAAGGAAAGTTCGTTTAATAATATCTTGATCTGTTGTCGTCTTTCCCCCTACATTTATTTCTGTAATCAATCTTTTTTCTCTTTCCTTCCTCAATTTATATGCCAACCATTTGCCTAGCTTATTAGCCTGTTCGAAGAATCTTTGTTTCATTCTTTTTAAGTTCTTATTAATTTCCCATTGGTGTTCTGATTTCAGCTGTTCTTGAAGCACCTTCAATTCTGTTCTTGTTTTAATGTCCGTGGGGTGTAACTTCAACTGTTCTTCCTATTGTTTTATTTTAACCATTAATTCTTGTTGTTTTGCTTGTCTTTTTTTCTTCATCTCAGTTCCCCACTGAATAAAATAACCCCGCATAACTGCCTTACTGGCGTCCCAAGTAGTTTTCAATTTTATATCTCCAGAAACATTTTCTTTAAAGTAATTTCTCAAAGTTTCTCTAATCCTTTCCAAGTAGCTCGAATTTTGAAAGATATAATCATTTAATCTCCATCTTCTGATTCTTTTTTGTGTTTTAAGCTCTAACTGAATTGGATTATGATCCGAATATATTCTAGGAAAAATTTCCATTTTATCTACTTGCTTTTGTATAACTTTTGAGATTAAAAACATATCGATTCTTGACATTGATTTATAAGTTTCAGAGTAAAAGGTAAATCCTTTAGAATGACCATATTTCAATCTCCATACATCTTGTAACGCCATAAATTCCATCAATTTGAAAAAGGATTTAGGAAGTTTCCCTTGTTGTTTACGTTCCAATTTACCACTTGTTCTATCTTCTTTAGGGTCTAATACTCCATTAAAGTCTCCACAAAGTAAAAAATTAGCTTGGTTTGTTTCTTCAGAGTAGTTTAAAAGTTGTTGTAATAGTTTTTGATAAAAGTTACTCTTGTCTTCTGTTGGGGAGTATACTCCTACTATCAAAACCTTGGTCTCTTGAAGTTGCACCTCCACTCCAATGAAATGTCCCAATGTATCTTGAAATTTCAATTCTGATGGAAGGTTACGGTTAACATAGAGTACAACTCCCTTTTTCTTCTTTTGCGAGGCAGATATATAGCAAGTTCCAAGTTTCGGGTTTCGTAAAAATTTAGTGTCCTTATCTCTAATTTTAGTCTCCTGTAAGCAGATTACATCCGCTTTCGCCTTTTCCACATAATGAAAAATTTGTCTTCTTTTGTAATTCGAATTAATTCCTTTTATATTCCAAGATAAGATTTTGATGGTCATTTTTCCCTTATTAGAAAACTTTGCTTCTTTTTTTTATACCTCCTCTTCTTCCGCGTAAAGATCTTCTAATTCTAATTCTGATTCTTTTGGTTCCTTTTCTTCTGATTTTGAGTCTGAGTCTTCACTACAAAATTCTGCTTCTTGTTCTTCCACGTCCTCTTTATAGTTATTATCTTGATTTCTTTGTTCTTGATATTGTTCTTGTTTTTTTCCATCATCGTCGTATTCTCTTCGATCACTATTTCTCCCATTCCTTGATTCTAGCTCTCTTTTAAGTTTATCAAGTAGTTCTTTAGCACGTATTATATTGGTTATTTTATATCTTCTTTGTTTATATGTAAAAGATATCCCTTCTATCCTCTCCCATTTGTACATAATTTTGTGCCTTTGCAGAAATGTTGTTAGGGGTTTATAATCCTGTCTTCTTTTCAAAATATCATAAGGAATGTCTTTAAATATTTTGATGATTTTATCTCCCATTTTTAATTGTTTGTCATAATTATTCTGAATTATTTGGTCTCTTATCTTTGTTCTAACAAAGCAAACCACTGTGTCTCTAGGCCATCCTTTTTCTCTTGCAAGATTCGAGTTTGCTCTGAAAATCCTGTCAATTTCTTGTTCCATTCTTTCTATGTCCATATCAATAAATGTTGCTAAAATTGGCGTTATCTTTTCATATAAATTTTCTCCAGATGACTCCTCTATCCCCCTTAGCTTCACACATCTATCACGATACCGTAACTCTTGTTGAGATATCGCGAGTTCTTCTTGCTTTTGTTTTCTTATCAATGTATCTTTTTCTGTTTCTAGTAAATTTGTTTTAACCTGAAGATCATGGATGTCTCCTTTCATGATTTTAATATCTTTACTCATCAATTCCATTCTTTTCCCAATTGTTTCTATCTCTTTCTTTAAGTCTGCTTTAATTTCAGACCTTGTCTCTTTCAATTCCTGTCTCATTTCTTGTTTAAGTCCTTTTACTTCTTTTAAAATTTCAGCTAACTGCTGGCCCATATCCATAGATTGTCTTCTACCTAGTTCTGTTGGTTGTAGTTGTAATTGTGTCTGTGTCTTTGCTCCTTTCCTTGTTCCCGTCGCCATTTTTTTTTCTTCTCCCTCTTCTCTATATCATTAAATAAAAATGGGCTACTTTAAATTTATAAATCTTTGTTAATAATTTAATTATGAAACGTCTCTCCACTAGCCCAGTATTAATAGTTGTCAATTCTGTTAATTCATTGTAACATACATGTAAATCTTTAACAATCAAATTCCATACCATCAATACATAAATTTCTTTTTTTTTTCTAATTCAGTTCATTAAATTAAAATTCTACAGTCCATTAAGTCACAACAAGAAATATAAAAATTCTTAAGTTCTTAAATTCCTAAGTTCTGTTAAGTTAATTAATAACTTAATTCGATTCACAATTCTATAAATTCTATTGAATTAATTAATAACTTGATTTTTTTTTTCGTTAGTAAACCTCCCCTGCCTTCACCACCTCACTTCTCCATTGCAACCACCACCATTATTTTCAAAAAGAAGTACCCCCTGTCTGTCCTTCTCATCCCAGTCCAGGTTTCTGTTTACTTCTTTTCGTAATCTATATTGTAAGTTTCTTATTCAATGCAAGATGAGCTCAAACAATTTCCCTGCAAGCTCCAGCCACAACCTCCTTCCTTGTATTTTACCCTTAACTTCAAAGTCCATGTCTTATTCGATGCAGGGCGAGCTCAAGCAGTTTCTCTGCGAACTCCAGCCATTACCACCTTCCTTCTGTTTTATCTTTAACTCCAGAGTTCGTGTCTTGTTCAGTGCAGGTCGAGCTCTAGCAATGTCTCTGCAAACTCTTCAAACTTCAAATCTATTCCGTCTTCTATTACTCTCCCACGTTCTTTATCTTTCCAGTTTAAGCCTCTGTTTCCTTCTTTTCAGAGTCCTTATCTTCTTTTAATGCAGGGCGAGCTCAAGCAATTTCTTTGCGAGTTCAAGCCACTACCTCCTTCCTTATGTTTTCTCCTTAACTTCAAAGTCCATGTCTTGTTCAATGCAGGGCGAGCTCAAGCAGTTTCACTGCGAACTTCAGCCACTACCATCTCCCTTATAATTTATCTTTAACTTCAAAGTCCGTGTCTTGTTCATTGCAGGGTGAGCTCAAGCAGTCTCTCTGCGAACTCCAACCACTGCCGCCTTCTTTATGTTATGTCCCTCCCGTGTTCTTTATCTTTCCAATCCAAACCTCTGTTTCCTTCTTTTTCAAAGTCCGTGTCTCGTGCAATGTAGGGTGAGCTCAGGCAAATTCTCAGCAAGCTCAAACCTCTATAACTTTTCAGAAGCGTGTTCAAGCGTTTTCCTCCTTTACTTTTTGTTTTTTAACGCGAACTCCAACTTACTGTGCATGAACTTTCAATCAAAAAATCTCGACACTTTCCTCTCCCGTTCTCTCCCTTGCCATTCGTCACCATATACTTTCAGAACACAGGCGATTTTATTTTTAAAGTATATAGCCTCTCAAACTATATCCACTAATCGCTATAACCAGTACTTGTTTCAAATAGTTAAATGTAATATATATATGATTCCATCTTCTTTTTTCTTTTCCTTGAAATGTCTTAATGTCCTAGTTTTTCGTCTCTCAATATTAGAGCTGTAAACTCCCAACAACAGTATTATCAGACGAACGCTTACCTCCTTCTTCTGTCTGCCATTTTATTGTCCCAGTTCTTCTCCTTGAACTGTCCCGTCCAACAGACCAGCACGATCTTTAAATCTTCGAGACTTTAAAAGTTGATTTCCTCTAGATTTAGTTCTTCAATTTTTCCTTATTGTCCTTTAACTTAGATTTATTAAAATAAAGTTTCAGGCGGCGCTATGCTGCTTAAACAGGCAGCGACTTTCCACGTGGCTGTTCTGCTCTTCGGTCCCCTCGCCTTTACTCGGTTTAAGAGCCACAATACCGACGCTCCTATACCTAAAAGGCGGCAATGGACCCCCAGCGAGCTCCTCCGAACCCCCTTTACCGGGGGGGTATTTGCCGGCTGTTAATCTACCGGCTAAACCACGGGGAGTGTCAGAGTCAGCGGGAGCTTTCTCGCTGCTCTGGCGATCGCGCCGCCATCGAAACCGGAAGTCTCCTTTCTGGCCTTTTTCAGCCAAAATTCAGAGTAGTATAGATCTCTCTTTGCAGGAAATATTTTATGTACCATTTCCATCTTCACTTTGTTGACTGAAGATTTAAATGTCACTAGTTGCTTATGTTTGAGGTATTGGGGATCAGTCCACTAATTCCTGTAAACTACACAAAATAAAAACTGCCTTCTCAAAATACCT
The DNA here is from genome assembly GCA_030412105.1 of Cyclura pinguis. Taxonomy (NCBI): domain Eukaryota; kingdom Metazoa; phylum Chordata; class Lepidosauria; order Squamata; family Iguanidae; genus Cyclura; species Cyclura pinguis. The sequence continues at coordinate 132,139,299 of CM059599.1, forward strand.
CTGCCATTTTATTCTCTTTACTGAGTGATCTTCACATGGAAATGACAGAGGAAAGTGGAAACCTTGAGAAAGCAGCCGTAAAAACAAAAGATTCTTGTTACAATGACTAATAGAAGACTGTTCTGATTAAGTTACAACCAGACAGTTGTTTTTGCTGCAACTGGCTACCACAACTATCCCTCTAGTGGGATAGTCATGGTGACGAGTTGATAGTCAGTGGGAAACAGGATTTCTTCCTGGGGTGAGCTTGTGCCTCTGGCCAATCCAAATGAGCGGAAGAGCCTGGGCCTTCACATGCAAACACTCTCTCCCATATGCTCTCCTCATGATGTCATCCAGCCTCCTTTGACAGCATCTGATGTGTTTTGCTCTGTATCACTTTCTGAATGGTGAAGAGAGAGGGAAACAGTCAATCAGGCATGAAGGAGCATCTCCTTCACAAACTAAGTCACATCCTTCCATTGCTTGGGCCCTTCCAACCCTGCTGTTGTCTGGAAGTCAACTGGATTAATTGATTGGATAAATTGAAATTGGAGTAGGGGTGGGGCTTTTTGCTTGTTTCCAGACAAGCCTGCTGGGGGGCCACATACTAGCAGTAGGTTTTGCACACAAACACACACATTCCATCCAGCCTCTTTTTCTTCTCTTTCCCCTCCCTATCACTCTCTCTCTCACACACACACACACACACACGCACTCACACACATGGAGACATCCCATTCACACTAACAACATATGGAAAGGCACCATCCATGGAGGAAATGTTTGCTTCCTTTCCCTATGAGCAGTTTGCTGATTTTCTGCTCTGTATGGAGAAAAATGAGCTTTTGAGCAACTGTTGTTGTTGTGTGCCTTCAACTCATTTCCAACTTAGGGCAGTCCCAAGGCAAGCCTATCACAGGGTTTTCTTGGGCTGAGAGTATGTGATGTGCCCAAGGTCACCCAGTGGGTTTGCATGGCTGATCAGGGAACTGAACTCTGGTCTCCAGTGATGTTCTCCCATGCTCAGATCACTATACCACACTGGCTCCATATTGGGCAACTACATGATAGTGATTTAGATGCCTGTTTGCATTTTTACAGCCAGGGTTTGCATCAATTTTTTATGCTATATACATTTTGAAAACCTTCCTGTTTTTGTTTTTAGTCTGCACACAGATGGTCTTTTAATTATTCTGATGTTGGCTTTTTCTATGGACAGCAGTCATGACAATCTATGAAGTTAAGTATGGAAATGAAGTATGGAAATGGAAATGGGAATAGAAACTCTGGACCTCTGGTCTTCTTCATCTGCTTCCTTCTGCCTTGACCAGCCATCCTGAAAACCACGTAGGCAGCAGGTATGAAGTACCCATCGCTGATCAGAACAATGCTGATCAGAAAGCAAGGCAAGATTTGATAGCTAGTTACTGGGCAGATTATGGTGGTTTATTTTTGTGCAGTGAAAATGAAATGCTAATGTTGGGTAGGTAGAGTGTGACTATATCATATCTGAGAAATGATAGTTTCTTCGTTTACACTAAAAAGCTGCCTTCAGTTCAATGAAGCACTGGTTCTATTTTAGAGATCAGCTATATGGATAACATGTTCCTGCTTAGATTAATATTACTGGGAACTTAATATTTATAGTGTTTAATTTTAAAAAAATGATTTTTTTTACTTCTAATTTTTTTAAAAAAATAAAAATAAAAATACATGCTAGACTCCCTTATCACCTCTTAGCTAACACAACTTTATGTATGCTTAGCTGAGTAGCAAAGGGGCTAAGAAACTCTGTTAGTGAATTGCAAAGATACATATTGGGGAATGAGCATAGAATCATAGAAATGTAGAGTTGGAAGAGACCACAGGGGCCATCCAGTCCAACCCCCTGCCATGCAGGAACACCCTCAAAGCACTCCTGACAGATGGCCATCCAGCCTCTGTTTAAAAACCTCCAAAGAAGGAGACTCCACTACACTCCGAGGCAGCATATTCCACTGCCGGACAGCCCTGACCGTCAGGAAGTTCTTCCTGAGGTTCAGGTGGAATCTCCTTTCCTGCAGCTTGAATCCATTGCTCCTTGTCCTGGTCTCTGGAGCAGCAGAAAACAAGCCCACTCCCTCCTCTACATGGCATCTCTTCATATATGTAAACATGGCTATCATGTCCCCTCTTAACCTTCTCTTCTACAGACTAAACATACCCAGCTCTCTAAGTCTGTCCTCATAGGGCATGGCTTCCAGGCCCCTCACCATTTTGGTCGCCCTCCTCTGGACTTGCTCCAGCTTGATGTTACCCTGTGAACTGGGGGTCCTGGGAGGGACACCAAAATGTGCTCAACTAAAGGTGGGGAAAATTAGCTCAGAGCACTGCTTAGCGTCACAAGAGGCAGGGTAACTTAGCGAGATCTTGAACCCTATGTCTACGGGGTCGGGTCGAGTCAAGGAGAACACAGAAGTTGAAATAATAAATGATGTTTATTAAATACAAGCAAAACAGTGTATGCGACACACTCATACAAGATAACTAAAGAAAATAAAGGTTGGAGTGGTATAGAGGGATTTTTAGAGGGATTGCTGGTTTGGGTGATACTTCACCTGTCCTGAAGCCCAGAAAAATAGAGAGCGAGGCTGGGGTGCGATGTAGCTCAGCACGTGGAGCTGAGGGGAGGCTCGCCAAGCAAAGCGGCAGCAAGGCGGGATGAAACTCGGGAGCGATCCGAGGAAGGTCTCGGAATCAAGGATTTTTATAAGGAGAATTGTGACTGCGGGCTATGCCGTACTTGGGGGAAAACAATAGATTTGGAGTTGGAGACAAAGCCTCCGAAAGGTCAGAATCTGAATGATTGAGTTATCGTAGCAGTTCTCAATACAGTAGCCAGTATGCAGACGCAGAGTACTTGGGTATTGCATAGTTTACCCATCAAGCTGCCATCGCGGGGCAGAGGCTCTTTTGTAAGTAGCGTGCATACTTAATTAGAGGACTTGCCTGGAAGTCTCCTAAAGCAGTGAGTCAGCTATTTCTGGCCTGCCTGTATTGTAGTTTGAATATTACGGCTATTAATGACCGAGCTTGTTTACGTGCTTGTCTGGTCTGGTGGCCTCGCACGTGGAGAGGAATAGAGAAGTGCAGCCGAATTGTGATATCAAGGGATATCTTTTAATATCCCCAAAGCTTGGACTAGCCAGGGCAGTAACACTGACCATGTCCTTCTTGAATTGGGGTGCCCAGAACTGGACACAGGATTCAAGACGAGGTCTAACCAAAGCAGAGCAGAGTGGTACCAGTATGGTACCAGTACCTCCCTCGATCTAGACACTGTACTCCTATTGATGCAACTGAGAATTGCATTGGCTTTCTTGGCTGCCGCATCACACTGCTGACTCATGTTCAGCTTCTGGTCTATTAAGACTCCTAGATCCCTTTCACATGTACTGCTATCCAGCCACGTGTCCCCCACCCTATATTTCTGTATTCCATTTTTTCTACCTAAGTGTAGGACCTTACATTTCTCTCTGTTGAATTTCATTTTGTTAGCCTTGGCCCAGCTCTCCAATCCGTCCAGGTCATTCTGAATTTTGATCTTGTCCTCTGGTGTATTAGCAACCCCTCCTAATTTGGTGTCATCTGCAAATTTGATGAGCATGCCCTCTATTCCTTCATCCAAGTTGTTGATTAAGATATTGAACAGCACTGGGCCCAGGACAGAACCCTGTGGCACCCCGCTAGTCACTTCTCTCCAGGATGAAAAGCAACCATTGGTGAGCACCCTTTGGGAACGGTCAGTCAACCAGTTACAGATCCACCTGACAGTAGCCCTGTCCAGCCCACATTTTACTAGTTTCTTTGCAAGAATGTCGTGGAGAACTTTGTCAAAGGCCTTACTGAAATTGAGATATGCTACATCCACAGCATTCCCTTCATCTATCAAGCTATAAGATTAGTCTGGCATGACTTATTTTTGAGAAATCCATGTTGACTTCTTGTGATTACCACATTGCTTTCTAAGTGATTAGAAACTGACTGCTTAATGAGCAACAGTGCCTGATACACACTGGTGCATGATGCATATTGGTGCATGAGACACATTTGTGCAGGGTGCACATCTATGCATGGTGCACATTGATAAACAGTGTGCATCAAAAACTTTGCCAGCTCTATTACATAGTAACATAACATCAGCCCTCTACTGGATACAGATGTCACAAAACCAACCAATTCTAATTCCCACATATGTAAGTCCACTTATGAAGACTCCCAAAGAGGTTTCCAGCCTCATTTTTAAAATCCATCATGTACCAGGATGGTGTATTTTGTCTGGAAAAGTCTTGACATGCCACTTAAGTTACTGTAAAACTCTCTTTTGAGCAGGGTATAGTGGCAGTGAATGGGATGGTGGGACAATTTTTTCTCCCAGTTGGGTTGTCTTTCACTGCTGCTCCTCCCCCATTGATGCCATGCCTTTGTCCCTCTTTTTTCTTTTCCCCCCTCCTCCTCCTTCTCCTCCTCAACCACCACCGCCACCACCAGTAGAGTTACACCGTTGCATAGAGGTTGTGATCTTGCATTGAAAGAGGTATTACAAAGCTCTGCACAAGCAGAATTATGATATTTCTCCCCCCTCGCCAGCCCAAGCCCACCTTTTAAGCTGTTGCAGTCCCCTCCCCAACATGGCCATTTACTAGCTGGAGGAAAGCAGGGTTGATGGTGGAGGGCAGCAATAAGCATCCCTTGGGGCCTCTCATTAGAAAAGCATAGCTGGACTTACAGTGATGGGCATCCTCTGGGATCCCCATGGGGGTTCTCTCGAGGTCCCAGAGGATAACGTCCTTGCAGTGAGTCCAGATACAGGAACACAGCTGGACTCTGATTTGTTCCTCCAACCACTCTTCACCAGTAAGTGCAGATCCTCCAACATTTCACAGATGAAAACAGGGACACATGTTGCCAAACAGTATCAGAGCGTGGTAGAACTGGCAAAATCTATCAATGAGGAAGAACACACAAGTAGGAGATGCTGCAGGTGTTTGCTTTTGCCTGATCCTACTGGGAAGGGCAAGATCACATCCTTTCCTCTCCTCTCCTCTCCTTTCCTCTCCTCTCCCTCCAGCTGAGTTAATCAATTGCAAACTACTTTGCACGTGATCTTGGTAGAAGCAAGCGGAGAACAAAGAGGGAGAGTGGGAGAAGAAGAAACGAAACAGGGCATTTGAAAAACAGCTGAAAAGTAGAATGCCAGACGAGAAAATCAGGAGCGTCCCTGCCAAACTGGGACAGTTGTAGGGTATGCACTTGAATGGGCATGTTGGGAGTGCTGCAGCAGATTATAAGGGAGTGGGGCGGGGGAGACAGTTTGGTTGTTGGGAGGTTGGTAGAGGAACAAATCTATTGATTTTTGCCATTTGACCATTTTTTGTTCCAATTAAAGGAATGTATTTGGATAAAAAAACCCCAACACATTAGTGTTTGTGTGTTGTTGTTTTTTAATTTTTGTTTTGTAAACTGTGGTAGCAGTACTCTGGTTTTCAGTAGGTTGGCCTCATGTAGGGAAAAATGACATTTTTTTTCCATTATGGGGTTACTGTAAATTTTATTGGGAATATTAACCTTTAAAACTAATCACAACCTTAACCTTCACGACTTGGCCTAAATACTCTAAGGGTACCAGATCCTGTCTGATCTTGGAAGCCTAGCAGGGCCAGCTCTGGTTATTATTTGGATGGGAGGCAGCCAACAAATATTGGGAGTTATAGGCTATATTTCAGAGGAAGGAACTACAGTGGCAGAACTTGGAGTGGGGGGGTGAGTGGGGGGCTATGGCACGGGGCCGGGCCACTGCGCATGGGGTTGTGGCCAGGGTATGTGGGAGCATGGCCAGGGCATGCAGGGGCGTGGCTACAGGCCAGGACGCCCCAAAAACATTGCTGACAGGGGTGAACTGTCCCCCACGCCCCCTCGTCCCTACGTGATTGAGGAACTGGCAAAACCACCTCTGAATATTCCTTGGCTAAGAAAACCCTATGAAATTCATGGTGTTGCTATCGGTCAACAAGCAAGTTGAAAGCACCTAAACACATAATTCTCATGCCAACCCTCAATACATTGAAATTTCATTGGGGACCAATAATAACTCAGAGCTGACATCATGAACATTTTTCCCTCCCAACACATGAGGGTTAAATCCATCCTGCTCAGCCAAGAGGGCAAACAGGCAGTTGGAAGGAACTGCATGCTTAGCCCATTACCGTAGTGTTTGTCAATTATGATACAAAGCCACAGGAAGAACTACTGTGGTGATGTATGAATTGGGGAACCACCATCAAATGTTTTCTCAGTAAGGCCACTGTACTCCTCAGGCTAGTCTTCTGCTTAACAAAAATTGTAGTGTCTGAAAGGGTATGATATCTGTCTACTTCACTTTTGGCCTTCTCTTTAATTATTCATTCTGAGCAAACCTCCTCCCTGCCAGATATTCATCATTTAAAATGGAACTGAGTAGCTCACAGCTTTTGAAATCACCTTCTTGTTAAAGATGAAGTACATTTAAATGAGTTCCAGAATAGTTACCCATCTCTTTCAGTCAACCACACCGCTGTAATATGTGTATATTGCGGCATATTTGTAATCATTTTCGCCTGGTGTCTCATGCATTTCCTATTAGATGCATTTTTGCATATTTTCAATCAATACGACTATTTGATCACACACACCCCATATACACAGCTGTGATGTTTCATTCTGAAAAGTGATCATTTTCTTGAATAAGGCAATCTAGACTCACAGATACTGTAAGTACACAATGTTCCTTCTTTCTCTATAAGCACTGATAACATTATCCAGAAACAAGTCAGGTGAATATGGAAGCTAATACACAACAGAAATCAGAGGGAAATGGTTTTAATCTTAATTTAAATGTAACGTAACAGAGAACTCCTAAAAGGTGTACTCATCTGAACTACACCATTGTTCGCTCTGAAAATACAGATAAGGTTGCTCATGTCAAGATATACTTGTACTTTGTTCTTCTTTCTTTTCCTTGACCTTATATCCCAGGGTTTTGCCTTACCCTTTTCCCCACTAAGAGCACCATATGTAATATTTTCTTCTACAAGAGCTGTTCCAGCACACTGATCATTTTGTTTGCCCTTTTCTTTCCTGTAGTGTGATCACACCATTTTTATATAAGAGCAATATGATGCTCACAATTTGAATTCCAGGTTTGTTCTTTTTTTAGCTAATGATCCACCACATGGAATGTGCCTTTTCTACAGCAGCAGCCTACTTCATTAGATGTGTGGAATGACACCTCTGTGGACAAATGCATATATGGACAGTTGACTTCTCTCTCTCTCTCTCTCTCTCCATCTCTGTCTCTCTGGTCATTTCCACATTAGACTGTTATAGTGCTATTGTTCCACTTTCAACATCCTATGGAATCCTAACATTTGCAGTTTAGAGAGGGACATTTAGAATTCTCAGCCAGAGAGCTTTTTGACCTCAGTAAACTACAACCCCCCGCATTGCACAGGACGTTGATAGTGGAATAATAGCACTATAATGGTGTAGGGTGGAAATAGCCTAAGATTAGGGAGGCCCATGTCCAAATCCCAACACAGCCAAACTCCCTGAGCCAATCACTGCCCTAAATCCAATTGTGAGTCTCAATTAGAGTAATCCTATGTTTTTAAAAAATGGAATTTACATAAACATTGATTTACCAAGTTCTTATTTATTCTGTAGGTCTACTCTAACTGGGATCAACAATTGCACATTGGTAATTTGTCCCTCAGCAGAATTCATCTCAGTGTTGAGGATACTAGAGAGGAGAACAACCTGCTGTGCTTTGAGCTCCTTGGAGGAAAGACAGTATGTGTACACACATATTAAACACACATATTTAAAAAGTATCAAGCAGAGCTTGGGAAAGTTACTGTTTTGTTTTGGACTTCAGCTCTTAGGATACCCTAGCCAGCATGTAGCTATACTGTTGAGGGACAGGGGGTTGAGACTTACAGTAATAGGACTTCCGGTTCCGGTGTGAGGAAGGGAGGCACGAATCTCTGGCGTTCCGCCAGAGACTCGCTGCAGACGCGGCTTGTCAAGTTCATTTTTTTCCTTTTTGTCTTTTTCCTTTTTGGGCTTGACTCGTCTGCACACCAGGAAGGTGTGCAGCAAGGTCAGCTAACCAGCGGCAACGCCGACCGTCCCCCTGCAAGGCTTAGTTTCTCTTTGCCTGTACGAGGCGGTTGCAGCGGTCACCTCCAGCAGCCGTCCATGTCAGCGTGGGGCGGGTTACCGTCCCTATCCCTACCACTGGACCCCACCTGATTTTTTTGGCTAGAAGAGACTTGATTGTCTTTGTTTTTTGTTTGGTTTTTTGGTATTTTTTCTTTTCTTGGATTGGATTGGCATAGTCACAGGTGCAGACGAATTGTAAGATACAGTACAGCTAGTGCCCAGTGACGAACAAACAACGGGTGGACCCTGGGCGGGCTCAGCATTTCTCCCTCCATAAATTTGGTTGTGTTTCTAGCCCCCGAAGAGCACTGGGGAATCCTCAAGCCAAAGAATCTAAGGATTCAAGGACCTAAGGATACAAGGTATGGAGGTTGGCTGAAGACAGAGTAAGATGAGTTAAAGAGGGGGGCGAAGGACGTGGAGCCGAAAGAGCAGAGGAGCAAGAAGGAACAATAGTGAGAACAATAGTGAGAAGCGACGAGAAATGAGAAGTGACGAGTTAGAGAGCAGAGAGCAAGGAGTTACCAAGAGGAAGGAAAGTAAGGCGTTAAGGGGCGCGAAGAGCCGAAGAGCAGAGGAACGTGGAATATTCCTCCAAGTTGGAAAGAGGCAAGTATAGTATTAATCCCAAAGGAGGAGGAAGAGTACCCGACTCCTAAAGATTTTAGGCCCATTTCTCTTCTTAATGAGGATTACAAGATCTTTAGTGCCATTCTGTCGCAGAGATTAAAGAAGATTCTCCATGTTTATGTAGGAGAGGACCAGAGTGGTTTTCTTCCGAATCGTTTTATGAGAAACAACTTAAGATCAACAACAGATGTCGTCGAGTACTTCCATGTTCATAACGAGAGGAAAGGAGCTCTGATTTTTTTGGACACAGAGAAGGCGTTCGATAATGTGAACTGGAAATTCATGTTAGGAGTGATGGAAAAGATGAACTTTACTCAGGATTTTCCTAGAATGGATGAAACTGATATACTCAGATCAAAAGGCCCATTTGTTAGTAAATTCTGAAAGATATGAGAATTTTCCTATTATGAATGGTACTAGACAAGGTTGCCCGTTGTCACCCTTAATTTTCATAGTGATATTGGAAATATTACTCAGAGATATTCAACACAATGACCACCTCAAAGGTATTAAGGTGGGCAAAAACCAACATAACTACAAGGCTTTTGCTGATGATATTGTGTTATATTTAGAAAATCCTATTCATCAAGTCGCTCGGTTACTGGAAATACTGAATAATTATGGGAGAGTGGCGGGGTTCAGAATCAACAAGCAAAAAACTAATATACTTACTAAAAATATGAAAGCAGAGGAGGTTAAAAAGCTAGAACTTATATCGGGGATTCAATCGGCCATTAAAGTGAAATATTTGGGGATCTGGATTACTACCAATAATAACCAGCTATTTCAAAATAACTACCAATTGACATGGAAATTAATTCAGAGACTTACAGTAATAATTAATTAAGTAAGTAAGTAAGTAAGTAATTGGGGGATCTAGTATGAAGAAACTTAACACAATATATAGCTGTATGGGTTATATGTTTGTAGCAATGTAACTTGAAGTTTGTTGTGCTTATCTACTAATTTCTAGAACCAAAGTTGTATGTCTCTGTCAGCAGAAACATTCTTGCAGGACTTTGAAGGCTAGCAAACATATAGTGGGCTCAGTTTTAGTAGGCAAGACTATTTTATCAGGATCAAGACAGGCTGATTTTCATTTGACAGTACTCTTTGCTCCTTGTTCCTTTATTGAGGAAAGCACAATCCTTTTGCCTTGTTCTTTCATCTTAGTCACACAGCCTTCCCAGCCTGAAGGTGGTCACATGTACGCAGAACAGCAATTTGTATTTTTGAATGATCTCCTTGTTTTCCAGTTGCATCTTGGGGAAGATTTCTATCACTGTTTAGCCTCCAGTCCTCTGATTAATTCAAGCAATCATGTAGACCTCTCCACCTGCATGTCAACAATCACCTTGGTAAATGCAAGCTTTCCACTCTGTTTTATCAGAATATCCATTATTAGAACCTATTGCTCATTTTCAAACCTTATGCCATTACTAGATCAATAGGTGCACTTTTATTTATTGTGAGATATTATTGATTGGTGAGCTCCAAGAGAATAAGCAAAGGGTTTTCAGAAGCTGACCTGTTCTGCCTTTGCCTAATTGCATATTTTTGCTTGGGTTTGAGGTCTGCAGCCTCCTCTAAAAACTAGCATTCTCCCATAAGCTTTGCTTTCATTTAGGCTTGCAACAAACTTGTCCTTCTGAGTCTGTAGCAGAAATGTTTAGTTGTACATGCTCCTTAGCATGCCTTGAATTCCCATTAATGTAAATGAGTTGTGTGTCAGCCAAGCGGGGTGGAATGGCCTACATGAAGTACTCTGTCTGCTCTCTAGATAGGCTAAGAGCTACATTATGAACCACTTATGATCTTTTCGCATTCACCAAGGAAGAAGGCCGGTGACAGATTCCTTGCTACAATAACAGCATTCAGAACAGGGCTGCCAGTACTAAAGTTTTACATACCCCTTCCCCGTCAACTACTTTTTCTGCTTTGTCCCAGTTTTGGGTTCTCGTTTCTTCTTGATAGAAGTGTCCCTTGCTGCCAAATCTAGCAATGTTTTTAAAAGAGATCATACACCACTGAAAGGGTGGAGAACCTCTGAGGTATATCCATTGTCTTCATAGATATTCAGTGAAAGAAGCAGGGTGAACCCAGGCTACTCATTATCTAACACTTGCCTGCTGGTCATTATCCTGTACAAAAGTATCGTAATATAGAAGAAAGTCTGGAATTAAAGGGAATTCACATGAGATTATATGAAGCAGAGTACTTCATCTGATGTATCAAAGACTGATAGGTCACAATTCCTACCATTAATTCCTGTTACCCTGATTTCTGGGGTCCCTTGGGGGACATCTCAATGTGCTCCATGTGATGGGGAATGGAAACTAGCCAGCGCCCCGGCAATAGCAATGCAAGAGGCAGGGCAACCTAGCGTGTTCTTTTTACCCAGTGTTTACAGGGTCAGGTCAAGCCAAAAACCAAGCAAAATTGTCTAATAAATGATTTTATTAAAAATAAAGACTTGCACATGTACGCACTCACTCACGCACTCACTCACTCAAGACCTAGCGAGGAATAAAAAGAGAGGAAATTGGATAGGAGAGCTTTGGAGGGTTACAGCTGGGGAATACTGCACCTGGTCCTGAAGTCCGGAGGTCTGAGACAGCAGCGGAGAGGGAGATGAGACTCAGCATGTGGAGGGCTGAGGGGATAGTTCAATGGGTGGAGCAACAGTCTGCTGGGAAGCCAGGAGCAATCCAAAGAGCCGCTCAAAAACCGAGTCTGTTTATGGGGAAAAAGGTACCTGGAGGGCTAATCCTTTCCCAGGGAGAACAATAGGTGGAAGAGCTAGAACAAAGCTCCAAAATGTCAACGTCCTCTGCATGATTGGATTTTGCCAGGGTTGTCAAAGCCTCAGCCGTATGCAAATCGTCCTCACTTGATGGGCTGTATGTCAGATGTGTTAATCCCTTCAAGCCAGTTCCTCGGGGCTGAGGACCCTTTTTGTATTTTAAGTGTTACATGTCTGGAGGTCTCCTGGGGCTACATGACTATGGATTTACTGGCCTGACTGGGTTTTTCCTGTTTTCGGCCGTTTGATCGTGCCTGCCTACGTGCTCGTTCGGGGGACCTCTCAAGCATAATAGAGATATTTTTGATATTAAATTGTAGACCCCGGGATAGGGTTATCTACCTCAGTAACATTCCCACAGGCCAATTCACACATGCATAGAGATCACTTGATTATTGATTTTTGAACCTCTGCTGCTGAAGAAATGGGAGCTGCTGAGGTAAGGTGCTTGTGAAGTTTGATTTGGAAAAACTGCTCCACATAAGCAAGGCCCTCCTTGATATTGCATCAAAGAGTGAACAATACGTGGGGGTGGATGTAGAGTTAATTAGCTGTAGGTGTTGGGAAAGAAGGATAATGTGTGCATTTGGGATAATTAGAATCTGTGGCACACAAGGCAGATTCAAGAGCCGGTTGATGTTAACACTGTGACAAAAGATACCACAAAATGGACACTAGGGGTGTGGACAATATTCACAAAATTATTTCTTCTCAGTGAAAGACACTGCCTTGACACAACTAAGCAGCCTGGGAGAAAGCTTCCAGTGCAAGACTGAAATAAGTACCACTTTGATTTTTGTTAAGGTTTCTATAGTTTGGGCAAGGACTTCTGTACAAAACTTCTATCTTTTTTCCTTGGGCAAGCAAAATGAATACACCGAAAGTAAATACAGCCAGATTGGCTTATTTGATCACAAAGACGCACCTGAAATTTCATAATTTTTAATAGTTCATATAACAAGGAAGCAGATATCAGATATCATAGTTCAGGTTCTGTTTGGCCAATTCACTTAATTTATTCCATTTGTGTAAAAAGTGAATTGAAAACCCTTTGCATAGTAAATATATTACCCATCTCACAGTGTTAGTGTTTTCTCATTTTCACGTCTGGGCGATTTCCGCAGTAGACTGTTATAGCGCTATTATTCCACTTTCAACATCCTATGGAATCATGGGGTTTGCAGTTTCAGGAGGGACCAGCCAGCTCCTCCCAAAACTGCAAACCCCAGGATTCCATAGGATATTGAAAGTGGAATAATAGCGCTATAACAATCTAGTGCAGAAATGGCCATAATAACAAGACTATATCCTACATCTGTACTGTGCAACCTTAGGAAAAATACTCTTTACTGTTCCTGTTACACAGTAAGGGTACTTTCGAGATAGAACAAGCCCTTCAAGACAGGACAAACCCTTCAGACCTCCCAATTATTTAGATTTCTTCAACAGCCTGTAGGGAAGACTGGGCAAGGAAAGTGGTCTCAGGTTCCCTGGAGGCTCTATGAGTCATTTGTCAGTGGGGATGCTATGGGCAGAAGGAAAAGCAGCCAGAGCTTGGAACGTTAAGTCTGAAAATAAATTCATTAATGTGAAATGTTAGGAAAGGGAGATTTATTCATTGGCATTAACATTAACACTTGACCTCATTTAGTTCATTGAATTAATGTTCTTTGATTCATTACTTGAAATGTTAGTTTTCAGAACAGACCATGGGATTTACAGACTAGCACAGAGGTTGTCACCATTGACCTCCAGGGCCACAGGTTGTTCTTGACTCCTTCAAGAACATCATGAACATTTTTCCCTCCTTCTCTTTCCCTGGCCCATATTAAAGCTCAGAATATTATTGTTGCCTGGGAGCTCTGGGAGTCCAGCACATTCGGAAAAATGTCAGGTTGGGAAATGTCCTGAATTATGAAATTGTTATCTTTCCATCTGATCAGTTAAGTCCCATCACTGATCTACATCTCTCTTTTCTTCTTTCTGTCTTTTCCCTGCTCAGTGCCCCTTCAAATGCTTTGTTTGTTAAAAGTTAATAAGTAGTGATGTTAAAATGTAATAAGGAATGATGTATTGAATCAGCTTGAAGATGCCAGCCTGCTCAAAGTCTCTTCCTTCTACCCTTTCCCTATTCATTAACCCTTCAAATGCTTTGTTTATTAAAAATTAATAAGCAGTGAAGTTAAAATTTAGTATGGAATAATGCATTGAATCAGCTTGAAGATACTGATCCACTGCAAGTCACTGTATCACTGATTTAATCACTGAATCAAGGGTGGATAGTCCTTAATCTGAAATGCTTTGGAGTATGTCTGAGCTTAGGCACAACGTTTTTCTACAGAACTGAATCACTTCATTCTCTGTCTTGCCACTGCCAATCAAGACCTGTGATCAGCAAATATCAGTAGCAAAGCACATGTTCTACAGAAAGAGGCCAGAGATCCCAAGTTCTATCCCTTGTTTCTCCAGCTTAAAAGATCATGTAATTAATGTATCCACTATTCTCTTCAAGTCTTTAGCCATCATGCTTATCTGTTTCCATCTCATGACTTTATACAGTAATGTTTGTACATATTAATTTTGTTTCTCTCTGTGTTTCATATGACACATATGAAATGTCTGCAGCAAAAGTTCAGGAAAAAATATTAAAGTAGTCAAGAGACTGGTGAATACATGGTTGTTAAAGAAGGCCATAACATCTACTCTGGCAGCCTGGCCTTGCTGGACCTCTGTGGCTCTGTCCCTGTGAAAAGCAGAAGTGCCATGTGAAGACGAGGGAGGATTTTCACTATTTTTCATTTGGCCCTTGTCCCATTGTGTAGTGGCCATGATCAACCTCCCTCCAGCATCATGTCGACATTCCATGAGGGACAACAGTCCAAGGAACATAAGAGCCTAAATTCTCCTGCTAGTTCGGAGTAGACACATTAAATCAATGGGACTTACCAATGTGTTGACCTCCTTATTCAGCAATTGATGCAATGGGTCTACTCTGCTTTGGGCTAGACAAAAGGAATCAAGACAAACTGTGCCATTCACCTTAACTTTTCATTCACTCTCTGGTTCTGTTCTCTGCTTGAGGCAAAGTCTCTAGAATAGCCTTTTAGGTCTCTCCAGAGTAAATGGTTAGTGGATCCTGACCTGAAAATGCATTCAGTGTCTCCCATATCTGATGTGTTCAGTCACCTGCCTAAAGCAAGATTATTTCCCCTATCTGGTTGACCCACAGCCCCAGGGTACAGTTGTTTCCTTTTCACCTGTCAAGATTGATAAAGGTTTGGAAAAGGAGGTGAACCTTTCAGCTCACACGTTCACAATTTTGTTGCACACAGAGTGCACTGAAGTTTTAGGAATGCATCTCTTGGCACAAAAACAAAGCAAATCATTCTGCCATTTCATCTTGCTTGTGGGATTCTAAGCAAACACAAAAACTGATTAGGAAGAGTATTTGTTTTGTTTTTGTTCTTAATAGAAATGCCTCTTACGTCCTTTAGAAATCTTTCTGCCTAGCACTCCCTGCTCCAGATTGAGATATTACATACATACGGAAATGAAAAATGGAGGCAGGAGAGTTGCTTTGATGGGCAGTATTATATTGCTGCACAGATAAATCTGGGCCTCATTGCACTTTAATTAGAAATGTTACATGATGTAGAAGATGAAAGCAAAGTGTGGGTGGATTTACCACCGCCACCACCATTTTGGTGATACCAGTCCCATTCTGCCACAGGCTGTGCCTATTATAGATATACATTAATTTTTGTCACTTCTATTTCTAGAACACATATAATTTGCAGAGTGAAAGAAGCTCATTGTACACATTCCAGAGAGAGGAAGCCAAGCCTGAAACAGTATGTTCCATGGTAAAGAGAAAAGGTGTCCTAGAGGCAAGTGTCTTCAATCCAGGCCCATTAAATCAAACAACCAATAGATTTAGTCTATTAGAGGAGCCATACCCAAGGTTGGCCCTATTGTTAGAGACAGTAAAGTGAGCAGGGGAAGGGACGGTTCATTCTTGGACATTGCACCCAAATGCCCAAATTGGATGAGCCACTGCTCTGATTCTGGCCTGAAAGTGCAAAGTTGTCAGACAGCTAATGCTGGGTCTAAAACTTTATCTCTTATAGCTGCATGTTTCAGTACTGTCACAGTACTGCACATGGCCAGCCCTATCATTAGGCAACTGCCTCAGGTGTACCATGATAGTGTTAACACTGTTAGCATGTGAGCATGATGGTGTTAGCATCCCAATTATTCCTCCTCAGTCCCCTAGCTATTTGTCTCTCTTGAAGGACAAAGCTGTGTGTTTAACACAACGTGTCCTGAAAAATTAATCTGATGATCCAGGATCCTGTCTCATTTTCAGTGTGGAAGTAGGGCTTAGTTGCCACTCCAGCTGGCTTCTGAACATGACAGTTTTGTTTTTTGCATCAGGCAGCAAGATCTCTTGAGCTGGCCCTGACTATACCACTTCATTTTGGAATAGCTAAATGTTTGAATATTTGCATATGTATGCCTTCAGGTTATCTGTCACTTTATAGTGACCCCATGAACTTCAGAGGGTTTTCTTAGGCAAAGAATACTCAGAGGTGGTTTTGCAAGTTCCTTCCTCTGAAATATCATCTACAGCACCTAATGCTCATTGGTGGTCTCCCATCCAAGTACTAATCAGAGCGGACCCTGCTTAGCTTCCAAGATCAGACAGGACCTGGTAACTATGTTTAGCTTTTTTTAAAAAAAATGTCCTCTCAACACATAAGTAACCTAAGAGAAGGCAGGGCTTGAAATTTTCTTTGACATATTAATTTCCTATGTGCAGTGGGTACACATGAGAAAGCATGCAAACTAGCTCCAGCTACTTCTGCTACTTACTCTGTTGTATCCACTTTATCAGTGCTACTTAAAGTGATGCTCAGTGGCTGCCAGTCCATGGCAAGTTTCCACGAAAGAAAGAAACAATTGTAATCAATGGGCACAAATGTGATGTCCGTCTCTGGCACACTGGGGAAAAAATACCCCAGTCTTCCACATCAGATAGCTTGAGAAGCACTGCACTCTATTACCTTTGTTTTACTAGCAGAATGAAAGTGAAATAATTTGGTTGCTTGCCTATGTGAGTAGTAGTATTGCTAGGTTTTCAAAATGCCAATAACAATCAAAATTTATTGCATACAGGGCTGATGATCAGGAAGTCGTTAATGACAAGTAGGTGTTCTGCTTAAATACCAAATGAAAGTATTTAGTTCACTTCGCCATTTATTTCTCTGTAAAATTAATGTACGAACCACGTGATGCACGTGTTTCTGTCTATATGGAAGGCCCACACCACACCCAAATATGGGGCGTTTTGGCATCTTGTTCAGTCTGTAAAAAAGGAAAAGCTTTCCAGCCCTCAAATAAGTGACATCCCTTACAATAAGGGGCACCTGGCGACCTTAGTCCTTAGGGACAGAACTACTCCGTCTTAGGTCAGTCCTATCCATATCACCAATGGATGACTGGTGACTTTCCTGATTATTTATAGAAGTACTGAACAGCACTTCTGGCATATAATGAGTGACTGCCCCACGAATAACAGATTTTCTTAAACAGGTGATTTTTTTCTGCCTTACCAGTAATAGTCTGCTGCCCCCCAGGGGCAAGAAACAACACAGAGCTGTGGTCTTAATGCAACATGAAACACACAGAACCACAAAGAAACATCTGGTTTATCCTAGTCTTTATGGTTAGAAGGACACTTGGTAATTTTCAAAAATGACATTGATTTCCGCCCCCAGTTTTCTCTCTGTTGTTTGTAAACATCATTGTAAGAAAGCTTGAAGGTTAGAGCTGGAATATTTCTATGACTGTGATTTTATGCAGTGATTTGACACGCACTTTTCTTTTATTGAAGAACCACTGTTGCCTGGAGAAAGCAAACATTAGAACTACATAATATTTATATATAGGGAAATTTACATGTTTACAGAAAGAGTGATGCTAATGTCAGAAGTCATCAAGACAGCTCTCAATAGCATTCATCTGAGCAACAACACAGGCATCAAAACAAAAGAGGACAGGCATTGTTGCATTTACCTTTTTCTCTTGCTGATGGACAAAACAGTGCCTCCTATCCATCTCTCTCTCTCTCTCTCTCTCTCTCTAATTAAAATAAATGAAGCTAATCTGCAATATAATTGTCAGTGTTATTCTTCCAACTAAACAAAGGTTTAACCAATACGTCAGATCTACTTTGCCAACATGCAGTCTCCGAAAACCTCATGAAAATTTATAACAAACCTTCAGAAAACATTCTTGTTTCCTGAGCTTGATAGTCTTGCTGTGTATGCAGCTACTGTGGGAAGGAGCCTAATGTGCAGTCAGACACAGATACACAAATCTCCCTTGTGTCTGCTTGCATATGGGGAGCTGATTGCATGGCCAAGCCAACAGGGGGTACAGTAGGACCCCTGTATCCATGGGGGACTGGTTCCAGGGGCCCCCACGGATACTGAAATCCATGGATAGTACTGAATGCCCTGTCCCTCCGCCCGCCCTGGGTCCAATTGCTGCGGCAGCCAGCAGGAAAACAGTGGGGAGCACGGGATCCTGTGATCCCTGCTGTTTTCTCACTGGCCGCCACAGCGATCGGCCTAGGGCTGGAAGCAGGTGTCAGGATTAGCGGCAACTGGCCCCTCTGAGCATACACGGAGTTCAGACAGTGAAGCGAGGCTTCACCACAACAGGAGTTTTCAGTGAAGCGGGAAAACAGTTCCGGAGACTCATTATGTTAAGCTTAGGGCAGTTTTATTGCTGCACACTAAGATAAGGCTTTCAACAAGCATTCCAGAAAGCAATTAGGAAAGAAAAACATCAGGAGATAAACAGACAGCATTTCCCCTTACAAAGCATAAATGGTCAGCAATGAAACATGACCACTTAGGAAAAAGCCTAACTGGTGGATTGTGCAGGCAGATCCCAGCCTTTTTAAGGGCTAACTGTCACCCTGAACATATGGGGTGACCCAATCATCTTTCTGGCATGTGGCCTTCCCCAGTACACAAGTTATAGACATAACAGACATAACAATCTTGCACCTGCACCTCTGGCCACATCACCTCTTTTTCTGCCGTCCACTTAGAGGAAACCATGCCTGATTCAGCATAAATCTTTGACAGCAGGATGTGGGAAAACAGCGAGGAGCATGATCTCGCAATGCCCGCTGTTTTCTCGCCGGCAGCCACCACGATCAGGCCCAGGGCGAGGGGCAGGAAGCAGTGATGAGTGCAATCCTGTGCTCATCGCTTCTCTCCCATCCACCGCCGCCGCTATTGTGGTGGCAGCAGTGAGCCAACCATAGATAACTGAATCAGCAGATAATGAATCCACGGATATGAGGGTCTTACTGTATGTTTGTTTGCTATTTAAATATTTCTATCCTGCCCTATTTCGAAGTCTCTCTAGGTGACATGCAATAAAATCAACGTAAATAATATAAAACAACTTAAAATGCAGTCGCGTAGGGACAGGGGGAAGGGCAGCTGTTCGCCCCGGGCAGCAATGTTTTGGGGGCATCCCAGGCTGTAGCCACACCCCCATGTGCTTTGGCCACACCCCCATGCACCACAGCCACGCCCTTATGCACAGTGACCACACTCCTCACGCCGTAGCCATGCGCCCTCCCACCCCCTCTCCCCACCCTCCAAGCTCTACCACTGTTCAAACAGTTTGGTCTTAACATATCTTCAAAAAACAGAAAGCCAGAGTTTTCCTCATTCCATCCAGTACCCAGACTTTCAGCATAATGCTGTTATAATGCGCTGTGCCACTCAGTTCAGCTGACCACTCATCAGTTAGATTCAGATATTACTTTTTAAAGAATTTGATGCAAATAGTCATCACTACACACTGGCCTGGTTTTTCTTCTTTGTCCCAGCTGGAGTAGACCCACTAAATCAGTTGCTGAATGCTGAGTCACACACAGGTAAACCCCATGAACTGGTTTACTTTAGCTGGGGCTCACAGTAGTCAAGTGATGCATTCATTTGACATAGGAGTCGTGCATGTAGTTGGTTGTGGCGTATGAAAAGAACCTGTTTCAAGCTTGTACATAGTATCAAAGGTTTTTGATATGTTTTAAATTTTTCAGTTAATATTTTCAGATGTGTTTTTGGAAGCTTCTGCACTAAGAATTGTCATCTCAAAAAGTGTTGAGCATAATTAATGAGGCAGGAGTTTGAGAAGCTTTTATCTTCTCTTTGTTTGTTTGTTTGCTTGTTTGTTTCCCCTTGAGACTATCTATCAAAGTCCAGGATTAGTTTTTGGCCAGTATTAAAAGTAGAAGAATAGATCTAGAAATGGACTGACTGAAACTTCTTCTTCTTCTTCTTTTAATCACTAATGACTGTGCTTGATGTTTTGATTAGAAGAATACATTAAACCCATTGAGGTCCTTAGATAATGAGGGACAATATGCATCTAACTTCTGTTCACAGTATTTTTAAAAAATTTCATTTACTAATGCCTGTGCCTATATACTTTCTGACAAATACATTCTATTATAAGTTATCTTCTAAATTAATGTGATTTTAGAAGCATCCAGTTCTAGCTTTAATCTAACAGGCTTGTTTCGCATAATGTACCAATGACTTTAATCTTAAACCAAACGTAACTTGCTAAAATGTGCTGCACACAACAAAACGGCGCAATAAACTTTGAAACATCCATCAATTTCAATTTTTATTTGTTTAAAAAATTAAATTACGGGTGTGAACTCAGAATGAAACATACTTCAAAAGGAAAGTACTTGTGATACTGGGAGTCCCTTCTTACATTAATTTTCATTTTTGGTGAGATGAAGTTTGAAATTAGATTCAGATTGCAAATTACAGCTTTATACAGGCCCCCTATTGCTAGCTGTGAAATGCTCTGGTTCCCAATGATGAAACAATTTTGTATCCTGTAATAGGGCTGCAAGACCCGTATGTCCCACTGATAGAATAATAAGTTTACAGTTTGAAGTGAATGAGACAGGCCCTTTTTTATTTGACTTGGTGAGCAACCAGGATTAAACTGAAACTGGAAAATCAACAGGCATGTAAAGACAATGTGTCATACAGCAGATTTAAACTTAATCCTGAGTGTACAGCTGTCTAGTCTCTCCCTATTCCTCAGGAGATAATCGGACAACCAGGTGTTGAAATGCATAGAAACCACTTGTCAATAATGGTGTGGAGGTTTTAAAAAATAATTGATTACTTCCATTTCCACAGATTGCTGACACTTTCCCTTTTCTTCTTTTAATTTAGTTAAGGAACTAATTCTGTGTATTGGAGAGATTATTTTTCCATCCATTTTAGGAAGTCCTTTCGTCAAAGGTCAGTTTGTCAATAAATTACAGTGTTTTGTTTCAGTAAATAAAATTAAATTCCCATTAATTTTCTTTCTCACAAATAAATGCATAATGGGTATGATGTTGCTTACAGTGTTTTATCTTGTGGAAAAGTAACACACTGATTACAGCAATTGGTGTTGTACAACATTTATACAAGTGACAAGATTTATTGGCCATTAGCTATGATGCCATTGGTGACATGTGACATATCACCACATGTACACCGTGCTGTGACTCATTAAAGCAATTAAATTCAAACAAATGTGCATATTTGTTTTTTGTTTTTCTTGGTGCTTCTCTTTTGTTAGGGCTTGGAGTGAAATATTAGCAGATTGCCAACAGCTGAGAGGAAGCACTGTGTCTTTTCTGGGCCTGCCAGTCAAGAGCATCCGAGGTTTGCAGATTTCAGGACCAGCACTTTTGACCTAGGGATAGGTGATGTCATTAAATGTGATGCGTTAACCGTGACCCATTATTTTCGTTTACGAAATGGAAAAGACATTTAAATGGTCTGAGTCTCCTTTCTCTAGTCTATAATGTCCAACAGATAATTGGCCAGACAACCTAGCCTTATGCAGGGTTCATAAAATCATACAGCTTCAGCTCACAGAAGATTGCTTGCAGGTCTAGCTGTCTGGCAGATAAGTCATAGGTGGAAACACTTGCACAAAGCATATTAACTTTTTTGACCTCTCCTTTACACATCCGCACACACAAAATCTCCCAAGCTTTGAGTTAGCACAGGTGATAAGATGATAGTTAAAATCCTACAAAAGAAACATCTACAAGCTTTCTTAAGGAACAAAAGTATTCCTCTTCTAACATCTGCTGAGGCTGAGAGAGTACATCAAGGAGAAGTAGCATAAAGTTTCACCATGAAGAACTGCCCCACGTCTCCCCTCTCTCACGCCCCAAAGACTTACTATTCTCCTACACCCTATTGCCAACATGGATATGTAGTGGCCGAGGGAAGCCAGGAGCAGCCAAATATCATTCAGCTATGTTCCAATAGCTGGATACATGATGACAGGAAGGTCTAGAGGATGTCTGTGTTGTCATGCTTCTGGTTATTAGAACCTGACCCAGTGGTTGTCAGCTTCCGCCTGTCCTCTCTAAGCCACTACATGGCCATGTTGCACGAGGGCAATAACTAATTTCTCCCTCAAAGACACCCCACCCAAGACATAAGCAATCATAAATTGGACTTATGCCTACATAAGCCACTAGTAGGAAGGCAGCCACGGTCTCCCAAACTGCAAGTTAATACAGGGGATGAGATGATGGGAGTTGTAATGTAACAAAGAAGACTTTGGCAAACTGTATTTTGCACACCAAACACAACCTGTTTGGGTTTTGTTTGAGAGAAAAATAGAATAGAAAAGAATAGAATAGAATAGAATAGAATAGAATAGAATATAAATTTAAAGACACTTTCATAACCTCTGGGAAAAAAACCACACACGTACAAAGTATCTCAGGCTATAGGCTTCGCACATGCTTGGGAGTTCTAGTCCAACATAGGAAATTTTTCCAAGCCCAACTACTACACCACACGGAACTGGAAAATATAGGAGAAGAAGTCAGAAGCTGCTGGCTGGGGGAGGGGAGTTGCTTAGTTACAAAACCTGAACAAATGCAGGGGCTTCTAGGGATATTGTCTGGAATCCAACCAAGAGTCAACAATAACACTGAGATTCCACATTTGCCATATGTTCAATGCAGCTTGAGCGCACCAGGGTACACCCTCATGGCACTATTAGTGGCCAAGGGCACAGGGGAGTGCCATGATGATAGCCTTGATGGAGTTCCATCAAGCTGCTGTTGGGCAGTTGACATGAAGGAAGAGCTGATGTGCTCTCTGGCCCTCCAGTATTGTGTCAGGGAGGGGGGTATTGTGCAAGGAGGTAATAGACCTCCTTGCGCAATGTACAGCTGACAATGTACTTGCACAAAGTACAGCTGACAATACAACTGAGGGTTACATTGGTGTATGTCACCAATAAACTTGTGACTATCACTCCTCCCCTGCCCCCACTTTATGTAGTAAAAGATGATCTAGATGCTCAAGAGATGAGACACCCCCCACCCTACCTGAATCCCAAAAATCTAGGGAAAACTTCTCACTGTATATCAGTGGTTCTTAACTTGAGTTCTGTGGGTCCCAGGGGCTCCACAGTGCTCCCACAGAGGATCCATGAAAAGCTTGAAGGCTGCGCAGCCTGTCTTCTCCCCTACAACAGAGTGGCAATGTGTCAGGAACCAACGCAAAAGGAGCCAGGTAGTCTTACCAGTTGTCTGGGCCTGCACATTGCTTGTCACATGGCTGCTCCACTGCAGGGAGGAGGTGGGCTCAGCAGCTGAGTGACAGTGGAGATGACAGCCAGACAGTCAGCATTTACCCTTCTTCACTCTCTCTCCCTCACTTCTTTTCCAGCAGAGAGAAGTCCAGCGTACTATTAGAAACACTCAAACACTCCTTTTGGTAAAGAAGACAAAAAAGAGGAGATGCTTCAGTTTCCAGAGGGCTGGAAAAGGGAGGAAGGAGAGAGAGAGAAGAGCAAATGCCAGCTGGCTGCCTGGGCTGGTACATTGCTGTTCAATCCACTCTAGCCTTAAACTGAAGGGAAGAAGCAGGAGAAAAGTCTTCCCTTCCAATTCCTCTGTGAGAAGTGTGCATTTACTTATTTCTCCCTTCTCTCCCAATTTGAGGACCCTTGATGAACAGTTTTGCATAAGTATTTGATGCACTTCAGGGTTTAAAAACTTGAGTTAGGTCTTGGGGACCCATGGCAAAAAAAAAAAAAAAAAAAGACATTTAAAGGGGGGCTCTGGTAAAGAAAGGATAAAGAACCACTGCTGTATATAATTTGCTAAGCTGTATGCTGCTGCTAAGCATCCAACAGGAAGTTCCATAACAGAAGTAGGATAGTTGGCTGTAAGTGGGCCAAGAGTATTGTGACCCAGGTGATCCTGTAACCTCTCTCTCTCTCTCTCTCTCTCTCTTTCTTTAACTGTTCTTTAAAAGACCCCAGGAAGGTGGAGAGCTTCAGTTGCGGTTGAAATAGCATCACTATGGAAATGTGTCAGAGCCATGAAAAAGAGGCCACTTGCTGCTTATGTTTGTTCTCACTGCAATTTCAATCCAAAAAAACCTGCTGTCTCAGCCCAAACTCTGGTATCACTTTCAGAACAAAGACTTGCACGGAGCTAAATATCACATCTCACCATTAACATCACCGTCATAGTCTTCTACCTTATCTCAACTATTGTATCTGTAAGCACCTTGATATTTTCAGTTTTCCCATCATTTCCTGGCTTTAGCCATTACTCAGAAATAGGGCTGATGCACTAGCTATCATAGCAGATTCATCTCTCCTATTGTGCCTGCTCTTAACCATTTGGAGCATAACAGATTTTTCATATTTCACTTGCCTTTCTCCGATATCTTGTTGTTCTCTCCTAATCATCTTTCCCTATAATAGTTGCAGGCAGTACATTTCTCTAATCTACTGTTTCCTGTGAATTCTGTATCCAATACCATTTTTAATCCTAATATATTTTTTGTATTCCACTGACGTTCACAAATTACATTACTTCAGCAGATAGCTAAAGTTTTTGTGTTTTGCAGTCCTAATTTATAATCCTAACTTCTCACTAATTTCTTAAGATACCACCAAAAATTTCCATTCTGCCTTATTTCATTGTGACTCAATTCCTCAATACTCAAACAGATGTGGCAAAACACAGAGTAACCATCAGTTCATAGATATCTGTCATATCGTGCTAAACACAAGCAATGTGTGATACGACATCACCACACTATGCCTTCCACTTACCATCCCCCTAGTGGTTAATAATGTGAAATGGGGATGGGACAAAGTGCAATGACATCACAGCATATCTTCCTGTTTCTATGAAATACTCCAAACTGAAATAACAAAGTAAAAAAGAAGTAGAATAGCAGCAGCCCCATTTCTCTTCAAATTAACCACTTGCCACTGTGGAAAAGAACTATCTCTGTGTGTGTACATGTCCATGTGATTCAGAAACAGAAAGAGAAAGAGAAAAAGAAACTATGTTATCAGCATCATGCCATGCACTGGCAGAGGGTGAAAATATAAGGTGCTTGTTATTATCTTCATTTTGTTGAAAATTACTCTACTCAAATGCAGGCTATGAAACTTGTACAGTTCAAACTTCCTCTGCACTGGGAATCATCAATTTTGCAAAATATTTGCATAGCATTGTAAATTTACACAGCAGTCTCACCTCCCTCCCCCCCACACACAATTCCCGGCAGCACAAGTGAAACACATCCCTTTCCCCAAAGACACTGCCATCTTAAAGGTGAAACATACAAGGCAGGACAAATAATAGCAGTTTTGAAGAGAATATAAAGATTACTGATTAGAGGAAGCCACTTGCAATTAAGTATCTTCACAGCATTTCAGTTTCAGAGCTGATATGAATGCCATCATCAGAGTTGCAGGAGTCATAATTGCTGCTGTAACTGTGATTGTCACCATGCCTACTGTGCTATTGCAGTGGCATGCAATGCAATTCTGTTGCATTGTGGAAGACACAAAAGCGTTCATCCCTGTTCATTTCAAAGTATTGCAAGGGCTTGTAGAGCAGACCAGGAACCAGAAAGCATCAGTGGTATAAGTGGTGTGGTTAATCTCTTCTGCCATTCATTTGAGATTTTAAAGTTGCTATCTGGAATGCTGAATGTATTTAAGAGGTAGGGTTCAGAACTCTGGATAAATTTTCAAAGTAGCCATGTTAAAGTCTTGCAGCATATAACGAAGGAAGAGAGAGGGACCTGGAAAGGAATGTAGCAGCACCTTTAAGATTCATTGTTTTTTATTTTAACATGAGCTTCATGGATATAAACTCACTTCTTCAGATGCAGCACAGAGTGATATCCAATCTTCAAGATATAAAGCATATCTATACAGTTGTGAGAGCAGGAGTGGGGTGGAATGTAACAAGATCTATAAAGATGCAAATCATGACTCTTGCTGTAAATTTTTAAAGGACTGAATAAGGTGACACAGGTTTTTCACATCTTTCTAGTGGTCAGTCAGTCCTGATGTTGTGAAAACGATAAATCTGCTTACCAAAAGTCAGTGGTCTTGGGTTCAAAACTTCTCTGAGAAGATTCCTATTGTTATATGTGCAGTAGTGAGGACTCTTGTATTAACACATGTAGTGTGGCAGGAAACCATTGTTTTTGTTCAGACCTCTGCTAATGGATTAGAATTTGTGAATGTAATCCCATTTAGCTTTTTTTTCTTTCTGGACATCCTTTGTAATTTCCTTGGTCAAGGTCTGTCACCTTTTAATCCCATACTGTATGTCCAGGAAGGCTGAAACGTTCTGCAGCTGGTTTTTGAATATTGCCCCTTCTAGAAACCAATTTGTATCCATTTCTCCTCTTGAGTAGAGACTGTCCTGTTTATCCAATGTAGAGTGTAGAGGGGCATTGTTGGTATAGGATGAAAAGTATCACATTGGAGGAAGATCAACTGAACGTACCTTTGATATTGTGGGTAGTTTTATTGGGCCCTGTAATATTGCTTCTAGAGTAGATGTGGGAACAGAGTTGGCATCTGGGTTTGTGGCAGGATCATGTCCCTGTATTACCATCCATGTTGTCTATCCTGTTGTATAAGTGAGTAGTTGCTCAAGATTTGGAAGCCATCTGTAATCCAAGAAAGGCCAGCCTCCCAGATCTTGTGTGACAGGGCTATATTATTCTCCAGAATTGGTTGTAGCTCATTAATGATGTGTTTGAGTGATCTCACCTAAGGAATTGCGGGTGACCACTAGGGGTGTTTTGTCATTTTGTGTTGTTGTAGTAGTTTGTTCCTGGGTATTAATCTTGCCTTGTTCATTAGCTTCCCCATTTCCTTAGGTGGATATTGTAATTTTTGAAATGTAAATTCAAGCATTTTGAGTCTCTGTCTTGTAGATCTGAGCTGTTATGGTTGTATCATAGAGCTTGGCTGTAAACAATAGATTTGGTAGTGTGTTCTGGGTGGAAACTGGAGGCATGCAAGTATGTGTAGCAGTCAATGGGTTTTTAATAAAGACTGGTGTTTTTAGAACTCCATTGTGTGGTTGCACAGTAGTGTCAAGAAAGTGAATTTGCTGTGGATTGTTCCATGCTCAGGTTGATGGAAGGATGCAAGTGGATGTATTTCTGTACTTGAACATCCCACACCCTGATGGATTACAACCCATCAGGAAACCATCCTGAATGAGATTATAGCATGCTTAGCCATCAAACTCTGCCAATTTATCTTCCTGTTGACAAATTGTACTCTTTTTCTTGTTAAAAGCTTATTAGTGGTCCCCAATCTTTCACAAAAAACATCATTGATTTTTCTCTTATCAATATTGTCAATTTATCCATTTTAATTAAGTCCAACAATTTTACCAGCCAGTCTTCTTTCACTGGTATCATTGTATTCTTCCACTTCTGTGCATGTAATAGCCATGCTGCAATAATCATGTACTGTAGTATCTTGCCATACTTCTTTTCCAGTTGGTTTTCCATTAATTCCCCCAAAAAAACCAATTCTGGAATAAATTGAATTTCAACTTTCAAAATTTTGCACGCCATAAAATGTATTTGATTCCAGAATTTTTGGGCTCTGTCACAGGTCTACCACATGTGGTAAAAAGTTCCCGCTTGCTGCTCAAATGTCAACATCTATTTGAAATATCTTTGTGTATTCTGGCCAATTTTTCTGGAGTCAGTTACCACCCATACATCATCTTATAAAAATTCTCTTTGAGATCATTACAGACAGTAAACTTAATTCCCTCTGACTACATTTTCCCATTGTTCCAGCTGAATAGTATGGCCAATATTATGTGTCCATTTTATCATACAATCCTTGTATGACCACCTCTTCTTCCATCTCTAATTTTAGCAAAGGTTTATACATGTCACCAATCAAACATATGTCATCTGTGCACAAATGTTTGTCAAATTCAGTTTTAGTCAATTCAACATCATACTTTTTTATCCACTTTATATCTCTCCCCTATTCATCCATATGAAAACCATTGCAAATAGTACCCTTTGGAAGTTAACTCTTCAGTCGATTTGATTCTACAGTACTCTTGATCATATTCCAACAAGTCTTGGGATGTAACCCAAATTTCTTTTGCTATCATCTTGTCTACAAAAAGCCTCTTGTGATGACTCCCATAGGGGAGTTCAGGGCACAACCTTGGTATATATCTATTCCATATTCTTAATAGAGCTTTTTTCACACAACTCTTATTAAATTGTGCATTTATTTTAGCTTTTATTTTAGCTTTGTCATACCATAAATACCCAAAAAGTTTTGAACCATTGAAATGGTCCAAGTAGCAGGCATCATCTCTAAAATGCTCTTTATCTATAATTACGCAAAAACAAAATACACAAAACATAATATCCAACCATAATATAAGTACACAAAAACATAATATCCAACCTTTCTACCAGGCAACTCACAGTCTACGTTGAAATAACATACAATTAAAATAATGCAAAAGTTTGAAAAAATTGTTAAAAACATTACTTTATTTTTTTTTTTAAAAAAAGAGTTAATATATAGTAAGAATGATCTTTAAAAAATACAACACATCCCAATTAAAAAAACTTTCTGCAATGGGTGGCCAACAACCAAAGGCCTGGGTAAACAGAAAAGTCTTCATCTGCTACCAGAAAGAGAGCAGAGAAGAGGCCAACCTAGCCTCCCACAGGAGGGAATTCCCTGACTGGGAGCAGCCACTAAGGAAGCTCCCTCCTGTGTCCTCAACCAATGTGCCTGTCATGGTGGTGGGACTGAGAGAAAGCCCTGCCCTGGCGATCATAATGGTTGGGCTGGCTTCTATCTCCTACACTCTAGACCATGAAGACGTTACTCTTTGGGACCACAGATCCTAGAGCTGCCCAGCCAGCATGGCTATACTGCTTTCCAAGATGCCATGTGTATGGTATAGCACATATTGTATAGGAGCCTTTTCAAAGTGATCCATGAAGCAGCAGCCCGGATAATGTGACTGCACAGAACCTCAACACAGATAAGTTGTTTTCCAGACAGCAATTCCCAAATCAGCCATCGGCAAAATGAAATTCTCTACACCATTCATGCCATGCATGCTCATAACAGCCCCGTCAGATAAGATTATTCATATTGATTTTTTTGCGCCCGTAGATAAACTGAAGCTAAGAACAATTTGCTCAAAGCCACTAAGTGAGCACATGACTGAACAAAGATTTGAACCAGGTCACACACACACCCAAGCCTAACCAGATTTCAAGTTCAAGGAAATTTACCACTGAACGCAACTATCTGAGTGTATGGAACAACCCCCACCCAAATGTGGTGTGGCTTATAGCATTGTTATGCAGATGCTGGATGAGATCATCCATCATTATACTGATAGGACCCTTTTTATCTGTATTTGTAGATGCATACAATGTGTTCAATGAACTACATTGCAAAACCCAGCCCTAAAAATGACACAGACTGTATTTAAAACAACACCGGCAAGCAACCAGCATATATACCCAAACCATATATACCTAAATGTTTGTCAAAATCAAAGTTTATTTACATTTATTTCCCACCCACCCGAAAACACTCCTGCCGTAGGACTGCTCCTACAGACTTCTCCAGGGTAGGAGGAATCACAACTCAGAGAACACGACTGAGAAAATTCTGATCATTTAAGTCTGAATTCACACAAAGGTTAGATTTGGAGTGTGACCTCTTTTGATGACCTTAGTGCACAAGTGAAAGATACAGCCTGAGGTAATAAGGGCCCAGGGATGAGATGGTTTAAGTCACGAGAATTATTAGTTGGTGTTTCATCAGTGGAAGCTAATGAGAGGAGACGCTTTTTGGATAGCGTACAAAATACAAAGGCGGGAATGAACTAGTGAAAATCAATTAAGTTGGAACTTTCCAAATATAACGCATAATCTTATTTAGATTATTTTTAACTTAATTGATCAATTTAAGTGTCTATCGATGTAATTCCCAGCTCAAGTTATTAATTAATTAAACAAGACAAGACTGCTAAAGAAGTAACATTTCCTAGCAGATTCTTTGTCCAAAGCCTAGCTGTCTTGGATTTTTGCAAAACTACTTCTTGTTTTTTGCTGGTCTCTCAGGCGTTAGAAATTATGTTTAGGTCATAAGGTTCAACCCACTTATTTGCACTTAGGATTAGACTATGACAGTTTTGTTCATTTCAAAGTTAAAAGATTTTAAACTAACAAATAATAAGGACAGCTTAGAAGGGAGTGATGTTCCTTGCATCTGCAAAGTTCCTGTATTTCTTCATCATACAATGTGTAGGGAGTTGCAATCCAGCAACATCTGGAGCTCAAGATCTTAACTCTGGCCCTTTCTGTACCTTATCTTTTTTCGGCGCTGGGGTGCAGGGATTGCGTGAGCAGCCTCCAGCGAGAGGCTCTCACGTCCCCGCTGCTTCAGCTCTGCACAAGCTGCCTGCTCCCGAGCAGGTAGCACAAGAGCCCCACCTCTTCCTTCCACAGTGCAGCCTGGGAGTTTCCAAGGCCGCACTGGGGCAGGAAGCGTGACTGCCACAGCTCAGGAGGCTCTGCATACACGGCAAATGCACGCGGGGCCCTGGAGCAATGTGCGATCGGGCACCATTTTTGGCTGAAAGCTGAAAATGAAAAAGTGCGCGAGTGGCACCTGTCCTACCCTGGAGCATCACGCGATTGTGAATGCATCGTGCAGATCACTCCTCACAATTGTGCGACGCTCCAGGCACCCTTTCACATGACAAATGCCATGGGAAAAGGGCCTCTGTCTCTGTTGGGTAGAATTGTGCTATAAAGCTGTTTTGCACACTTGCATGTGTACATGCCTTCAAGTTGCCTGTCAATTTATGGTGACTTCATGAATTTCATAGGGATTTCTTAGGTAAGGAATACTCAGAAGTGTTTTTGCTAATTCTTTCTTCTGAAATGTGGCCTTCAGCAACTAGTATTTGTGGGCAGTCTCTCATCCAAGTACTAACCAGGGCTGACCTTGCTTAGCTTCCAAGATCAGACAGGACCAGGTACCTTTGGAGTATTTAGACTCCATCATTGTGCATTTCATGAGAAACTTCTCTCGAATCATTTCAAACTAATTCCCTTAAAAAAAAAGAAAAAAGACTACCACGTTCCTTCAGTGATCTAGTAATATGTTCTGCATCATCTTAGAAGCTTCTTGCTGTCGCATCAGTGGTTGATGTGAGCCCTGCCCTAATCACTTTGCTGAAGAGAATGAAGAAAAAGTAATTACCAGCAGAAGCACAACACCTAACACATTTAATGACTGAGGGGAAGCCACCTTGAAATTGAAGCTGGGTCTTGTGTAGTGTAACAGAATTGACTAATTGGTTGCTGGATGATAAGGAATCATCCTGTTGATTCAATTCCTTGCTTCCCCTTAAGCCAAGCATACAAGAATGGGCGTTAAAAATGAATGAGCCAGGAATGGGTTGTGTGTCAAATATGCAAATAAAAACAAACTCAGCATGGTAGCAAATATGCTAATCCTGTTGAGATGCTTGACAGCAACTTCACCAGGCAATTAAATATTAAACAGGGCATAAAACGTAGTTCATCATTGGTTTCTATATTTAAGGAGTGACGCATGACTTCTAACCACAGGCGAGGAAATCGAGCTCATCTTCTTCTGAAGGAAACATCTGGTTGTTCACATTCCTTGTGTTGGGTTTCCTGCACATGTGCACACATACTCAGACTGCAAACCTTTGCTCTGTTTTTGTTTGTATGTTTAGTAATGTGGTGTTTCTCTTGTAAGGCATTACAGTGTATAAAGAACTGCTGTGATCAAAGCAACAGGACTCAAGGGCTTATCGTTCAAAAAAAACCTGATATAAAGTAAGGGAAAGAATGTTAGTACTTACCACATTTTGTTAGCATTTGCATGGTTGCACAAATTGTCACAATAGTACAGAAACCCTGTCAGAGGGCCAGCTCAGTTATCTTAATATTAAATATGGATTACTGAAGCAGAGAGATACTGGAATTTAGGTGCACCACCTACTGAGATTGTGGAGGACTGTGATTGATATATATCCCCAGCCCAAGTAGGTTTTAAGATCCCAAGCACATGAAAGTGGCATGGTAGTGCTCTTACAGTTATGGTGAAAATAAAAAAGCATGGCTAAACTTATTGGAGGATCCTTCTAGCAATACTGTCAGGCTCTGAAGCTTCATAAGGCAATATAAGACTAACATGGAACATCCTTGCTGGTCTTAGGGACTCCATTCTTCCCATTGGAGTTGACAGTCAAATAGCAGCTTTATATTCTCAGTTCCTGGCTTTGCAGGGCTTGAGCCAACATGAACTGACTTCAACTCTGCTCCTAAGCCAACAGATGACTTTTTTTTAAGTAATAGAATTATGAACACATAATGCTGCCAAATACCATTACTCCATTTATTTCTCTGTTGTCTATTCAGAAAGGTAGCAATTCTGAATAGCCTCAAGAAATGTTAATTGCAGACACCGGGATCTGAAGCTAGAACCTTCTGAAGACAAAATCTGTGCTATCTCTTTGGGAAACTATGAGAAATCCATACCCTACATGTGAAAAAGATTGTTTGTTTGCCACTCTGGTATTGAAGTTGGGTATAGAAGAGCAGTGGTTCCATCCACAAATAAAGGCTGTCATGTTTTCCCTACACTTTTATTCTATGCCAACTCTGGGACATGTTACTGTATGCTTTTGCCCAAGGCAATGGCCAGATCTTCTAAGTTACAGCCAGCCCTTGTATTTTTACAAATGGAGACCAGCCATGACTTCCTTCTTCCAGTATGCATTGCTAGGGGTAACCCAGAACCTACACGATTGCCAGTGAATCATTGAGGCCAGAATCCTGTTTTCTCACAAATGTGTTGCTCTTCTTGGCCATCAGCTTCTTAATATCTTTCCTCAAGGAGAAGAACACCTCCTTGTTCTGGCCTCCGTCTGAGAAATTATATGGGACAAGAGGAACAAGCCTTGTATAATGTGCTGGATTTTTAATTTGTTATTTTAATGGTTTATGATTTTTCACTGGTTTCAATTTTTTCTTAGTTTATTTTTTTCCAGTAAGTTTATTACACTATGTTTGCTTTAACCATTGTAAGTTCCCTTGAGTCTCAAACTGGGGTAAAAATGGAAAAACTAGTATTGTTGTTGTTGTCATTATTATTATTATTATTCTGTTGGGCAGTTACGAATACTTAACCTGAAGTTACACAGTTGTGACTGTTTTGTATTCCACATAGCTCCTACTTTAGAAGCTACATAAGAAGCTATGTCAGGAAGCAGCTGATGGTCCCACACCCCATACATGAATGATCTCTGGCACAAGAGGGAATTGTGACAGGATTCTGCTACTGCCTGTTGCATCAGAGATTGCTCATGGAAGAGGATGGGACTGTCAGTCAGCTGCTTCCTGATCAACAGGGAAAAGAACCATCAATCTGAGTTTCTGCTTCCAAGTAAGTGAGAATTGTGGGGATGGGGACAGGATTTACTGTGTAGCACCATAACTACTTTATGCATACATAAACCCCCAATAGGATTCTAGTCATCAGTAGTAGAAATAGTACAAAGAAGAAGAGGAAGAAGAGGAAGAAGAAAGAATTCATGATTGCAATTATGAATGCATGACCTAGAGTAACACATTCTTAACTGTTTTGTATTCATAATCCCTATGCATTCAATAGTGCACAAAATACATATGGATTGTAAAGAGTATTCCAATCCTGATGTACTGGGCATCAGCTGCTTTGAACAATAGGGGCCTGTTCTCTTCTCAGTTGGGATACAACTGACTGATATTTTTGCCCTCGTCTCACAAGTGACTTGACAGCACTGGAGATCGCTCATGGGATTGGTGCGGGAATGTCAGTCAGCTGCATCCCAGTCACTATTCAACTTTATTCAATTCACATCTTTGGACTGAAGATAACAGCAGACCACATAGCCACAACATCTGGTCCTGTTTCTAGACTTCTCTGTTTCTTCCACCATTCCCTAGTTTGTTGTAGCATCTGCTCTGATGAAGAGTTTTAAGGAGTTTGAAAGCATGTCCATTTTTGTGGCGTCTCAATATTGACCAGCCACTGGACAAACTATAAATTGGTCATCCCCATTTTTTCCAGCTGTGGGATATTACCATAGTCAGCATGAATCTCATAGTAAACTGTACTAATGGGGAAAAATTCCCTTCAGGTGATGGTCAGCAGGGAGAGGATGGGTTGAATAGCTTGTATTGATTCTCTTTCCTCACTCCATAGGAAGAATGGCTAAAACGTGAATAGTCTCATTCAGCTCCAGTGTGTTACTTAAGTGGAACTCCGTTAAATTTTGGAAAGGACCTTTATGCTTGATTAATGTAATTGAACCAGTGGGTGTTCTGCAGTAACTGAATAGACTTTCTGGCATTAAGGCTAGAAAGTTTAGCCTTCATTCCAATCAAGCCAAAAATAATTTGTGGTTGTGAAGTCTGAAATTATGAATGATAAAAATGATTTAAAAACCAATGTACTCTGAGTTAGCAAAACACAAAGGGATAAAAGATGCACAATACAACAACTGAATTCTGAATTCCACATATATACAACTTGTACAATCTGAAATGACAGTCAGGCTGCATGGTGCTTTCCAGTTACCTGAAAAGCCAAAATCCAACATCACACCAGCAGAGAGAAAATCTCCACGTGCAGTTGTGCTGAATTATGCAGTTCTGTAAGTTGCAGCGCAAAGTATGCATGTGTGCAGTCTACACTGTGGAACTGCTTGCAGAACAGAAACTGCATTTGATAGCACCCTGGGCCCTAACTCTGAAAATGCCAGTGCAATGGAGCTTGTATCAATGCAGAGGTAGGAGATGTGAGATCCACAGGCCACATGAAGTCTCTAGGACCCCATTTTACAGCTCTGTAAGACCACCACTCAACATCCTCTTCACATTTTAAGGGAAGCCAACTTCTTTTGGTCCAAAAATGCCCCCAAACCACCCAAATTGACTGTTTTCCCAGTCTCAATATCCAAAAAGAAAAAAGAAAAGAAAAAGAAAAAAAGAAAAAAAAGAAAAGTGGAAAAATTCAACCCAAATCCAGAACTTCTTCGAAGGCACATTCCCTGCCCTCTTTACTGCTGCCCATACTTGCTGCTAGTGCAATGACACTGCTGAATACAGGACACGGTATGTAACTGGTAATTCTGTCTTTCATGGACTCTGAGGACCAAACTGAATTAAGGTGTGGGACATGCTACTTAAAAAAAGAGAGAGGGGGGGCAGATTAAATTAAGAGAAGGCAAATTATGTTAAAAGAAAACAATGCTAGGTAGGGTTTCCAGAAGAAGTACTGGGTAGGATGTACAGAACATGCATGGCTGTGTAGAATAAGGAATTTCAGCAGGTGTTGCTTCTCAACTTCTATACAACTCCTAAAGGCAGCAGCCCTATCTGATGTTTCACCTGACAACTCTAATGCTAGAGGATAAGTATTCCACAAGCTCACTCTTTTCCGAATTGAAATCAGCTTCCCAAAGCTGTTGCTTGTTCTTCACTGGAAATCATTTGCATACTACATGGACAGGGGCAGGGGTCAGAAAGGAAAGGAAAGGAAAGGAAGAATTAATATCATAATCCAAGAATGCGATCTCAAATCACTCCCTCTAGTTCACATTACATTTTTTAAAAGCATGTCACTGTTAGCAGCAGCAGCATTATCATCATTACCACCAGTTCAATTTACAAGTTACTCAATAGCTGAATTGCTCAGATTGATGCATACATGATGAAAACATAAGCAGCTAAACCAAAATAGTTTCAGGACATTTTACTGTCCAGGGCAACCAATATGATAGTGCTTCCTCCCCTTCCATGTACAAAGGCCTATGGAACTGATGGACAAATCATTCTTCAGCACTGACGGTAGCACACTGTCCACTATCAAACTTGAAGGTAACAGTACAGATAAGGAGCTGAAGGGCAGGTTATATAGTAAATAGCTCATTCCTCCAGCACCTGAGTCTGGCATCTGAGATGACCACTTTGTTTTGCCAAATGGCAGAGCCGGCCCTGAGTGAAACAATAATCAAACAAATAACATAACCAGCTAACTTAAAATAACAACATACAAGTTAAGAATGGAAATTAACAATATTTCAAAAGTAATTTTTAAAGTAGAAATAAGTATCAAAGAACCTCATATGTAGAGAAGGACCTTTCTGAGACTGAGCTTTAAACATACTGATCACACTAAACTGAAGATAAAAAACGAAATGGCTTGGAAGAATACAAACATGTTTGCCTGGCTCCAAAAAGGCAACAAAAGAAGGCCTGTACACGCCTCTCTAGGGGCTATTTTCCACAATATAAAAACAATGAGTAGCCACTCATTGAATCCCAGTATGTGTGGGCCCTTCATCATCTTCATAAACAGCCCCGCGTGCCATCTGTGGGAGGGAGAGATCAACACTGCCTGGTCCCTGTCCTTCTAAGGGGTTCATTTTTTCTTCTTCACCCAAGATCTAGGAGGAGTTAATTCCTATCTTAATCTTTGACTTCTTTTTTTTTCATTAGGTGAAATTTATCTTGGCCAGTTCAATTGTCTGAAGATAGTCAAATGAGATAAATACAGGGATTAAAAAAAATTAAAAAGGATAAAAAAACAGAAATTTGCATAAGTGTTCAGCATCAAATAGCATCTTACAGCAGAGAAGACTGTATTTTCCTAAACATTACATGAAATGAACTTTTGGAGTTGTGAAAGAGAAAGGCCGCACGTAAGGGGAACTGATAATAATTTGAATAAGGGAAAAATTCCCCTTCTGCTGTCTTCATTAAGTTTGAGATATGAGACCACTGACAAGATTTCTTCTTAGGAAAAAAACTGCCCAGATGCAAAATAGAGTGGGCCTCTCTTGTCTTTCGTGTGTGTGTGTGTGTGTGTGTTTCAGAGAGAGAGAAAGAGAGATTTTTCCCCTCTGGGGGCAACTGTCATAGCTTTTCCTCTGTCATAAGCCCTGGGGCAAAGAGGAAACAACTAGGCAACGAGCGCTCCCTGCTCCTATTCATGCAGTCCCTAGTGTTTCCTTCTCCACCTTTCCAGTGGAAGGCAGACAGATGAGTAAACCAAAGCAAAACCACTCTTTCTTTCCCTCCCCCGGCAAAGAAAGAAACCTGAGTGTATGCCAAGTAACCAAAAGCCACTCTGAGTCTTAAAAGGGTTTTTTTAAAAAGTTTTAGTCCAAGTAAGAAGGATGACATCAGGTTTCTAGGTATCTTGGAGCATCCTTCTCCAGGCAAAGCTTAAAAAATTGCAAAGCTACAAAACCAGATCACATTCCAAAGACACCAGGGCACTGACAACCAGGTAAGGAAAAAAAAAATCCCTGACATCCTCTAATTAAAAATGGTCCCTTGCTACTTACAGAGAAGTAGACCTTCTGTTTTCAGGTTTTTCCATGGCTAAGGAAGGGGCAGTTTGGCCCTTTGGGGATCACCAGCTTCCTCATACCAGT
This sequence comes from Cyclura pinguis, assembly GCA_030412105.1. Classification (NCBI taxonomy): domain Eukaryota; kingdom Metazoa; phylum Chordata; class Lepidosauria; order Squamata; family Iguanidae; genus Cyclura; species Cyclura pinguis. The sequence goes on from CM059599.1 coordinate 132,176,909, forward strand.
GGTCAGCATCTCAAGGAGAGCTTGAATGAACACTCACTGTGTAAACAAGTTGCACCTCCTGAAATTTTCTTTTATATATAGTTGCTGCCTTCCCTGTCAGCAAGGTGGTGAACCCACTCTTGGTTTTAGTGGAAACTCTGAAGGCACTATCCAAGCTGCTGAGCCCCAAATAAGTTCATCTTGAACGGTTCCTTTAAGGTTTGAGCTAAGACCCAGAGTGAATTCATCACCTCAGTGACATGGAAGCCACCTGTTGCCACTGCTTTGCTCCACCCAGTCCCTCTCATGACAACACCAACAAATCACAAACCAGGTGCCATTAAGATTTCTTAGACCATTTCTGCACTACACTGTTATAGTGCTATTATTCCACTTTCAACATCCTATGGAATCCTGGGGTTTGCGGGTGAGGAAGGGGCATTTAGAATTCTCAGCCAGAGAGCTCTTGGGCCTCTATAAACTACAAACCCCAGTGTAGTGCGGAAATGGCCTTAGCTAGAGATCCAACACTGACAACCTCAAACACATTTAGGTGAGAGTATAGCCTTGCTGAACTCAATGGGATGTATTTCTAAATAGACATGAAGAAACTATAGACATAAACCACTATGTGGTAGCTACTCTGCATTCATTTTCTTGGCTTGCCCTCTTATTTAAAGTTTGTTTGCCTCAGACAAAGCACTTGACGAAGCAGAATGCAAGGCCCCAGCTATTACACATACATGCCCAAATCACCACAGGAAAAAAAAAAAGAACAATCTCCTATGGATAGTTTACAGAGATAGTTTACAGAGAGATATAGAGATTGCTCTATATATATATTTGCTCTTATATATAGAGCAAATGACGCCTAGTTTACAGCACTCTTCTCTAAGTGCTAGTATGAATGTGCACAAACACAGAATTTCGGAGATTTGCTTGCGTGTATCACTCTGGATACCTCTGAGGGGTACTTCTGTCTAATTTATACCGCTGCTGATACTAAGCTAAATTCCACTACAGTTGATTTCATCACGACCTTTTACCAGTCCAGAGCTGTGCTTCATCATCCACTAGAATTGTTCCACTAGGCTTCTGTTCCAAACCCTTCAGAGTAAGGAAATGATAGTTTTTGTTGCAACCATTCCATACTTATTACTGTCTCTATATTGCCCATAGGCAATAATACACTCCATTAGACTTTCATTTCCCATGCTGGCAAAGAACAAATGACCATATTTCCCAACGTCAATGTAAGATCCAGCCTTGTTGGCAATAACAAGTCCCAGTTTGTCAAAATGAGTCACGTTTTGACTGTAGCTAAATTTTTAGAACCTTTTGCTTTGTCCCCAAGTCTAGTGATGATTCAAAATATACACTCCCAGGGCCATCCTGTGAATATGTTTCTGCAAGTAAATCAACCTGTGTTCAGTGGACCTTAACTCCAGGCAAGTGTCTGTAAGATATGAGCTAAGTAATTGTTTAAATAAAATGGGGGAAATTCAGAAAAGTCTTGCCAATTTCAATAACGCTTTTACTCTTGAATGTGATTGTTCCATGGCTTTAAAGAAATCCAGCTTATTTTTAAAAGAAACTGCCACAATTGGGGAAAAAATAAATCTACAGCATCCTAGCACCAGACCAGAGCTTCAGTTCATGAAAACAAAAACTAAAAGGTTTGGTAGTTCCTTTACAACTGCTTACAACAACTACAGTTCTAAGCATATTTAGGATGCAAAAGTTATTAAACCCTATGATATTTTCTTGTGAAAATACATCTTCGAGAGGGCTTCCCATTGTGAAGACATCAGGGGCCTGAAGATTTCACAGGACTAAGCCAGGACTATGACATCCAGGTCTGCTCCTATTCTCCCTTCCTGATAATGCAGCACTTTCTCCCTCTTGTCCTCCACTGGCTTCTTCTCTCAGATTATCTCCATTTCTTGCTTTCCCTAAATCTGTACTCTCTATCAGATATAAGGACAAGCAGTTATTTATCTCTCCAGTGACTTTGCTACCGATGGTACAAATGGTAGCATGTGTAACCCAATACAGAGTATATGGACACACTCTTGAGGCAGCTTTTATAAACAAAAAACAAAAAAACCCAAATCTTTATTAAACACACTGTCAAGTGATAAGGTATTGGTAATAGAGGATTCTTAAACCAGCACAACACTTCTCTCTCTCACTTGCAAATACACTTTCTTCTCAACATCCACACTCAACTGTCTCCATCCACTCTCAACTCTGTCCTTCCAACTCAACTCTCTCTTTTGTTTCGGTTAAATTTCAGTTACACACTCCCCCCATCTAGCCCCTCCCTCTAGCTAGCCTGGGTTCTATTAGCATCAACCAATCAATTTGAACCTCTCTGGGTTGCTAGGGTGGTTCTGTTGCTAAGCCCCACCCCAGGGTTCATCACATCCATCACTATTCCATGCCTGGCTGTCTAGATATGTGTTTGGCATGGCGGTCTGGACTATATAGCTACATAGTAACATAGATATAGGGAAATAACCATTTGTAAATATCTACAAGGGACTATAATGACTGGTTAAACCAGTGAATGTAACTTGGGGATGTTGCAGTCAGAGGTATCTAGTAACTCCTTGCACACCACCTTCCCACACCATGCAAGGAAGCTTCACAGTGCCAACCTGTGCCCCCATGAGTGCTCAGTGGCCAGGATGAGTAGCAATGGCCATTTAGGAGTCAAAGCAAGAGAGAGGAGGGTTAGGCAGCATCTAGCTGCTGCTTTACAGCCAGGAAAAAAGAGCAGCCTTCACCTTCACACACACACACATGCCATCTCAATCCAGAACTGATCTTTACAACCTTAAAAGTAACCCAGGAAGTGGAGCAAGAAGAAGGGATAAAGTGGGTGTCAGGATCCCCACAGTGAAAAGATAGCCTGCGAAGGGCTTTGTCACAATAATCAACATAACTTATTCTGTGAATATTTAAACATAGTGAAAGGGTTAGAACTGTAGAGGCAGTTGCTTAAGTAGAAAAATAGAGAAAAATAAGGTGAGCAGATGCATCATTTATCTTATCAGAAGGCTTAGGTATGCACTTAGCTATGCAGGGAACTTGGGGAGTTTTTAGGTCGGTGTAACCCAGTGAGAGTACTCCCTTGGTACCGAAATACATCATTTTGAAAGCTGTAACCTGGGCCTCTGTAACCTGTAAACTGTTCATATAGGGTCATATTTTAATCATTTCCTGTACCTGTTTACAAGAGTGTATAAAAGTGAGCTGATACCAGACTCTGGGCTCTCAGTCTTTTGGAAATTCATTCCACTGAGATCCCTGCGCAGTAAAATAAAACTTGTTTTGCTTTCTAATCTGGTGGTCTCAGTTCTTGGCGAGCTACAACAATGTTATGGGCATTTATATCTAACAAAATCTTATACTAAAAATGTAGATCAGGTTCATAATTCTGTTCAGCTGAGGATGGCACTGAAATAGCACTGGAGGGTATAGTTCATAAGCCCATTCCTTTCATTCCATATATTGATAACTACCAGTATAAAGCAGTGCCAAAGGCCTGTTTCTATTATTCTTTTCCATTTTCTTGAGAAAGGGCAACCACACAACCCAGGCTGCCCACAGGGCATACATACCTTCCAACTGTCCCAATTTGGCAGGGACAATATTGGTTAATCCTCTGTCATCCCACTTTTACAGCTGCTTTTAAAATGTCCCAGTTTCTCTCTCCTCCCACTTTCCTCTTTGGACCTCAGCTTACTTCAGTTGCTGTAAATCGAGTTCCAAGTACAAAGTGATTTGCACTCAGTAAATTTAGGAGCCTGGAAGGGAGGCAGAATCTTGCCTTTCTCTGCAAACTCAAGAGAAAATCAAAATACTGCAGCCTCTCCTAGCTTGTGTGTTCTTCCTTATTAAATAACTTTTGCCATCTGGACCATACTCAAAAGTTGTTTGGCCACATGTGTCCCAGTTTTCATCTGTGAAATATCAGAGAGTGTGGATGTCAATATGCCAGTGACTGAACTTTTGTATACTGTTGGCCCTCCATGTTCGCTAGGATTAGAGATGCAGGACCCTCACAAAAATAGAAAAATCACAAATATCAAAATGTATGTGTGAGTGTCGGTGGGAAGGGGGCCGAAGCATGGTGAGGAGAACAAGTACCCAGGGTCCAAAACAGGTCAGGGAGAAGAGAGAGGGGTGGTGTGGGTTGGCATGGTGGCCCTATACTTCCTTTCTCTTGCCCATCTCCTTCCTTCGGTGTGGGAGGGCATTGGGAGAAGGTTTGTGGTGGTCAGGTGATGGTTGTTGGAAGAGGAGGAGGACCAGAGGTGGGTTTTTAAAGAGCTGTGTGGCCTGACTGGAGCTGGAAGTTCCCCTGGAAAAGAAGTGCTGGGGGGGGCAGAGTTGAAGAAACTCACAAATAACCAAATCCGTGAAAGTCAAACCTGCAAATATGGAGGGCCAGCTGTATTGTTCAACTTACCTTAACTGATGTTAATTCCAGGCTCAATTCCAGTTTCTGTTTCACCAGATTCAGTATATGAATATGGTTGTTAACTTAGCCAAATGTTTGTTTGAAAGTTCTAATGGCCTGCAAAGCAACAATACTTAATGCGAACTCATTAATCTACTTGTACCATAAACCAAGTGATGATAATTTTATTAAACTGCTTTCTTGTCACTAATCCTGACATTTTACATGGTAAATGACTTGTTCATCTATGCATTTTAAATATATGCCTCTAGATATAATTATATACCAGACTTTAATTGAGCTATTTTATCTATACAATCTTGTGAGTGCATGTGTATGCCCACAGTAATCCTTTACATGGATTTATCTATGCACACATTTTATATGAAAGAATAATAGTCATAGGAATTTCAAGACTACTATATCACTATTCATGCCCTGATGGCCTTACAGACCCAGATTTATAGGAATATCATTTTATTGCCATGGTGTGATCTATGACATATTTATTTTCAGATACATTGCTTCAAGCAGCAAAGTTTTAAATAATGGAAGGTATATTATGTCTGCAGTATATTCCTTTTCCTCCCGGGTGCTAGCAGATCCATGGTTTCCATTTTCTTTTCACTGAATCATTACAAGCCATTTAGAAAAGGGACATATTAAATTAAAAGGTTTAACAACACGCATGCTCTTATTCCCCAACCCCCTCCATCCTTCCTTCCTCCAAACCACATTGGAAGAGATCTGTTCCCTGCAATAACTTATATGGGAGTAATGTTGAAAGCACGAATAAGCAAACTCTGGGACTAACCCAAGATCTTTATAAAATCATCTCCATGCTCTCAATTTTAAGTCCTTGTGGGAGGTCATAATTCAGTGGATATTCAAGCTGAGTCCTTGAAATTTCCACATAGAAAGAAGCCCTGGATATCCAAGTAGTCTATCCAGCTACTGTCTACATCTTAGTTTTCCAGCAGTGATGCTACATGGTTGGTTGGATTTCCATCATTTTGCCATTTCTCTTCTTGCTGTGACCCAGCAGAAAACCTAGAGATTATTTGTTCATCAAATGTTCATTTTGTCCCAACTACATGGATAATCAAGCCATTCCTGGTGATCTTTCAGTGGCTTGGCCTATTGTTTTTCTCTGCTTCCAAGTCTATCTCCTCTCAAAAGGTTTTGATGAGAAAGCTTTCCCACCAAACATGTATATGAAGCCCCATCCCTCTACATTATTTCTAGCAATTTTTTCTGCTTTTGAAGGTGCGACTTAGATTTACTGGGGTCATATATCATTGTCAGAAAGGCTATCGCCAAACTGAGAGATGTCTCCTATCCAAAGTGAGTTGTTGCAAGACGTCCCACTCTGGTTAAATCCATTCCTAAAAAGAGGTTTCACTATATATTGGAAAAAATATTGCAGCACCCATATCATCAGCAGTGATTCCTAGATTACCCTCTACTTAAAAATAAATAAAAAAATATCCAGCATAAAGACTGCGGGGGGGGGGGGACAGAGCCTTGTATAGATTAAGAGATCTCTGTACAGGTGAAGCTCCCTATCCCAGGAAGCAAATTACAAAGCAATTAAAAACCAATCAAATTGATGTGATTAAAATTACAGCAGATAAAAAAAATCCCCAGAAATCAGGTCTCAAATTGTACGGCATCTTACAGGTACAGAGCAGCTTTATGATGTTTCTGTCAGATGTGTTATCAAAGGAGACTGCATCATGAACATATAAATTATTAACAGAGGCAAAAAATTAATCTAATCTGAGTCTCAGGATGGTGTATGGGAAGGATCTGGGCTACCCAGTATCTGATGTGCAATGGAAGGCCAGATAGGATAAATTCCGCTGAAAACAGCCTCCTTAAAATTAAATTCTGAAAAATGCCATTTTATTATTTCAGGCATCCATCAAAGGTTGGGTAAGCAAAAGAAAAAAATCTAAACTGGGTGAAAAAATTGACTGTGAAGCTGCCTTCTGAACATGGTTGTATGCTGGCAGTGACTAGCCATCATGAACAAAAGATCATAGTACCTATTGTATTTCTACTGATATAAAGCGCACTTGCACAACTTGTGACTTTACCAGATTCAAGCATTATAGTGCTGTTTATGATACACTTATCTTGCTCCCCTCCTAGTCCCAGCAAAGTAGCAGGAGGGCATCAAAGAATAAGAAGCATTTTGAACTGATAGTAGATTACTGGCTGTGGCTGGTGGACTTGGTTACAAATTTGACAGGTCTCATCTGAGGCTTCTTGATTCTTAAATTACAGGGACTACAGAGAGAGTGCCATTGTAACAAAAATATTTGTAGTAAAATAAGCAACTCCAAACACTCATGTTTCTCATGAAGATAATGAGAATTTCCTGAAACATATTTCCAGACAGGCCAGTTATAAAAATGATAAAGCTAATGTCAAAGCATTATAATAATTTTTAAATGTCAAGATCTTTATAACAGTAGATCTTTAACTTTTCTTCATTTTTGCTGTGAAGATCAACTAAGGTTAATTTAGAAAAATATCAGGCAGTACTGGGAATCCATGTATTGAAATAGGTCGTTAGAATTCTCATGTCTAACGTAAGGTATCAAGTGCGATTCTACATTCCTGCTGCAGACTTGTGCACAGACCATATTTCATCAGCCATGCGCAGCAGCCCTTCAAAGATTAGGATTCCACATTTTCACTCTGGCCTGGGACTACACAAAAGGAAGGGGATGCCAAGCACCTGCATAGGTTACGATGACCTTTCTTAGTGCATGATTGGTAGTTTCTATCAATCCTTCTTAATAAAGGAAGGATGAGGATTGCCTAGTTTTCCCCAGAAGGCAGAAAACCTGAAAGTAGCAATCTTCTACATATCACAGAAGTGGTTACAAAGATGACAAAAGCAGACAAGATACTCAAGTCCACCTGGCTGGCTGTTTCACTCCTAAAAGAGTGAGCAGGAGAAGATACTCTCCATCCCTCAAAGCAACATGACTGGCTTACCATATTTTGAGGTGAGATAATTCACACGGTCATCTGAAGAGGGGAGAGCCTTAAGCCCAGAACCAAAAATTATCTAATGGCACCACTACTTTCTAGTGAAAATACCGTCAATGGCTTTAGTGTCTCATGAGCACCATCAGTGGGCCTTATCACAATGGTTGTCTTTGAAGTGACACTTTGTTAGGGAATGGAGTTTGACAACGTAATATTAATGTTCCCTTAGTAACTGCGGCTGTTCCCTCGGGTCTGTGGCAGCTTGGCAGCCTGTGTGTGAGAAACAACCATTTTGGAGTGTAGAGGTGGACTGGGAGCACCAGAAAGACGAGCATTATGAGCTGAGGTTAGAGGGAATTGTGGTTGCAGTCATAAGAATTGCTCATTTTAGTCTCTAGGGGTTTACCTTGTAGGAATGCTAGTTGTTTGCTCCCAGTTCCACTTTGCTTGCACATTTGCAAATAAACAAAATAGGGAAAAGGCACTCAAAGTCTCCTGTGCTCTCTTCTCTACAGAGAATAACAACTCTCCCTCAAAGGTCTTGCCACACAGAGAAGTAGGGAGCATGTAACAAGGTGTTCCTTGATCGAACAGAAAGTTGTGGGTAAATTATCTTAGGATGGACTGGCTGACTTCTTTATTAAAGAAGTCAGCCAGTCCATCCTAAGATGATTTACTGCCTTAGCCAAAGGATAAGATGCTTTCTGTCCCCGAAACCAAGAGCAAACTAGACTGGCTGTTGAATTCAACTTCAGAATTGGTGACAAGGCAGTGTCCTCCATTTGCGAGTAGTAAGCTAGTTTAGGGAGCGGGGGACAAGCTGCCTGACTCCTCTAACAGAGAGGAAAAGCTAGGGGACTGCGACTGTTGCCTCCCTCTGAGACAATTGCCTCATTATACCTAATGGAAAGACCAGCCCTGGAGGTCATTCGTAGCAATCTGATACATCATCCCCTCCAACTGGCCTGGTTTGGCAAGGACTGTCCTGATTAACTCTCTGCCATCCCACTTTTTCATCTGCTTTTAAAATGTCCCAGTTTCTCCTTCCACTTTCCCCCTTTGTCCTCAGCTTACTTCCACTGGTACAAATTAAGTTCAAAGTGCAAAAGTAGTTTTCACTTAGGCCATTTCCATACAACATCACTGTCCTGTTATGGGGATGCGTTGCTGCCAGTCTGCTAGTTGTACTTTCGCATGATGTTGTCATGGTCCCACTGCCAACACATCCCCATTGCAGTTGCCAGATATTCCATTACTGGAAAAAATCCAGTAATGGCCTCCAATTGTGTGATGCTCCCATAGCTGGCAGCCATGAGGAAATGGCGGAAGCATAATCTAGGCGCTTCCTTCGCCAGTGCAGCACAGAAAGTGGCTGGCTGCACTGAGAAAGGAAGGGGTGTGTCCCTCGCACTACCTTTTTGCAGGCAGCTGGCTGGGTGTGGAGGGAAGCGTTCAGTTCATGCTCCCATCCCAGCAGTGGCACTGCCAGGATCGAGAGGGGACAGTGACAGAAAATAGTAAGATGTGGAAAGGGCCTTAGTTAACCCATTGGTGGGGAGACAGAAGAGAGAAGGAGATGGAATGTCACCTTTTCCAATAGGTTTAGTCAAAAACAAACCCCTACGACATCTTCTAGCTAGGGTGTTCTTCTTTATTAATAATTGTTGACAACTTGACCATACTCTGGTGCTGCTTGAAAACATGTTTCCCACTTTTTATCTGTGCAGTGGTGGAGGGTAGGATATGCTGAATCTAGAATGCAAGTCCATCAAAGCATAACCCTTCTTTTGTCTTCTAGACAGGAACAGGAGGGCAACTGGGCGTGGCTAGACTCTTTTTAAATAATGAAGTATGAACGCAGCTGCTCAGTCAGATACATCACTGTACTTTCTGCTAAATCAATAAGGCCTCATTATGCATGAATTATTAACACTGTTTATTGATCGTCGTTGTTTATGCACGATCTGAAGTGAGTGAGGCCCTTTCCTCAGCAAAGCAAGCATAGTCCCATTTTGTGGTCTAATTTTAGAATTTAACCCAGGGTCTAGTTGATTTTTTTTTCTGTTATGAGGAGTTGCAGCAAATGAAAGCTATCAACTCTAATGGGGGAAACTGGGAGAAGACAGAATTAATGCTGCAATAAAACATGCTATGTTCTAGGATTTATTCAGATTTCCTAAATTACTGTTTGGGTGAGGCAATCTTCCCTTCCTTTGTGGTGTTCGTCTTCACTTTCTTACACAAAAACTCAGTGCAGATACCAGAATACAGTAGGCCCTCCACGGGGGACGTGTGCAAAGAACCCCTGTGAAAGTGAAATAATTGCAAATAACTTCTCCCCCAGAACTCCTCCTTCCCTGGAGTCTGCTGCAGGCCTCTGCCCGCGTGCCCATGCTGGCCATCGCCAGCAGCGGGTAGGAATTGGGAGGCGGAGCAAAAAAATCTTTCCTCTCTTTCACCCTCCACACCACCACAGTTGGGGAGATCACACCGGAGCTGCGGGCGGGAACATGGCGAGCAGGAAGGAAAGATCTTTTCCTCACCACTTGCCATCCCGTCCCTGCCGCCACTCGGGCAGTCGCTCGGGGAGCTGTGGGTGGGCATATGGTGAGTGGGAGGAAAAGATCTTTACTCCCCGCTCGCCATGTCCCCCTCCCCACCGCTCAGGCGATTGCTGGTGGGGCACTGTGGGCGGGCATATGGCGAGCAAGAGGAAAAGATATTTTCATCCCCGTTGCAATGTTTCCCCCGCTGCCACTCAGGAGATTGCTCGGGGAACTGTGGGTGGGGACATGGCGAGCAGGAGGAAAGGATCTTTTCCTGCCGCTTGCTATCTTCCCTCCCCCCTCCGCCACTGCTCAGGCAGTCACTCGGGGAGTTGCAGGCAGGGAGATGGCGAGCAGGAAGAAAGGATTTGTCCTCCCCCCTTTCACCCTCCCACTCATCCCCCGCTGGCACAATCACACCTGCAGCAGCTGGAAGAGATCACGAGGGGGAGGAAACAGTCTTTCCTCCCTTTCACTCTCCTGTACCCCCCATAGCTCCCTCCCGCCGGGGAATGGGAATGAGAGAATGTGGCACCACGAATAATCAAAACCACAAGAGGGAAACCCACGAATGTGGAGGGACAGCTGTATATAATTTGATCTGGAGGAACATTGATTGTGTATCCTCCTTTGCAGCCCTGTATTTGAAGGCAACCTTTGGTTCTGGGCTGAATTAGGTCCCTGGGCCCTCCTCATCTGCCCTGAAGAGGCATCAGTGAAAGTTTCTCTCCCTTGCAAGTCTGGTGTGACACTTGCAATGCCCTCCCGTCCCCAAACCTCAGTCTCTCAGAGGAGGGAGATGTCCAGTTACCACTTCAAAGCACCATGCCTTTAAACCTGACATTTCCGATGTCTCCTTTTCCTCTCCGACTTTGCATTTTCTCTCTGAGTGCTGGAATTACTTTGAAAGTGCTGTTTTTGACCTAGAAAGCATACAGTTCAGGCCCAGGCTATTTGAAGAACTGTATCTTCCCATATGCCTGAGCTCTAAGATCTGCAGGGAAGGCACTAGTCTATCCCACAACTTTCATAGACACAGTGATGGGAAAACACGAGAAGGTCTTCTCTGTGGCTGCTCCATACTTTGGAACTCCCTCCTCAGGGAAGCTCCTTCTTTGTTTTCCTTTTGGCAACAGGTTCTTTTTTTTCCAGCAAAGTTTTAGAAACTGATTTTAACAATATCACTTTTTATGGTGCTGTACGCTTTTTACTCTGTTTCCAAGTAAGATTTTAATTGGTTTTAAATCTGTTATTATTTAATACTGTTTCAATCTTGATTTTGTTTTTTTTTTTAAAACTATATTGTTTTTTTTAACCACTTGGTGCCAATGATGTTCTTCATTTAGGTGTCAAGTATAATCATGGCTATTTACTAAAGCCTTTGGACCTTGAAACGTTGGATCTGGCCACAGTGGTACACATCTTAGTTATATTCCATTTGGACTACGGCCACACACTGTACTTGCAGCTGCCTTTGAAGAGTTTTTGGAAACGTCAGCTGGTCCAAAGAGCTGCAGCCAGACTGTTGACTGGGGAAGGTTACAGAGGCCATGCTACTCCCCTGGTAAAACAGCTCCAGTGGCTGCCAGTTTGTTTCTGGGCATAATTCAAAGTGCTGATGATGACCAATAAGCCCTAAATGGCTCAAGTCTAGTCTGTCTAGCAGACTGTTTCCCCCTGTATGGGCCTCACTGGGGCCTGAGATCATCAGGAAGAGCAAGGTTGGTGGGGAAGCAAGAGAGGGCCTTTTTGGTGACTCTGCATCTCCCTTCCCAAGGAGACCAAAATGGGCCCCTCCCTGCTGTCCTTTCATCATCAGCAGGTAAAACCCTTTTTTATTCTGACAGGCATTTAAAACAGAAAAAAATTAAAGAAGGGGCTAGAGGGTGCTGTATGCCTTTAAACTGAATTGCTTTTAATAGCTTTTTTATCTTTTTTTTAAAATTTCATTTTATTCTTTTATCTAGAGGTTTGAGTTGTTTTAATACTGTATATAGTTTAATTCAATGTTAATGTGTGTTTTTTCCTGTTTCAAACTGTATTGTTCTTTCAAATAGTAAGCTGCTTTGGGTCCAAAATTTTGGGAGAAAAGTGGGGTAGTAATAATAATAATAATAACAATAACAACAACAATATCATAATAATGGATTTACTCCAAAGTATTATGTATGTAGTTTTAAACTGTTGCAATTTTTAAAATTTATTTTAACTTGTTAATACATTTAACATATTTTTACTCTATTTAAATTGCTTAAAATTGTTTTTATTGCTTGAAATCATTTTAAATTTAAATTGCTGTTGCAGAAGGTCTTGGAATGCACTATATTTTTATCATCACTATTCCATTTCAACTGGCTTTTTAAAAAGTTTTAACTTTTTTTTAACCATTAATTGCTGATATTAAGTATTGGCACACCCCCTCTGAATAGATGCTGACAAGAAAACACCATGATAGATTCATCTTAGGGTTGCTGTAAGTTAGAAATGACTTGAAGGCACACAGCGGCAACAACAAAGGCAACTAATGGTCATGATGCCCATTTGTCAACTCAAAAATCAGAGACAGCATGACACTGGATCCTAGTTGTTGCAGAGCATGAGCATAGATTTTGGTGGGAGTGCAGGCTGAAAAACTCACATTTCTAAGTTCTGATCCAACAATTTTATTTAAGATGGAAAATATGATTTATTTCCAACACATACGTGCTTAGGTTTTGTTATAGTGACCTGCAAAGCCAATGAGCTGCACCAAAGACTTCATGGAGAAGGCTTGTTTTGAAGGAGAAACAGAAAGGACAAGAAATGGCAACAGAAAGGCATACCCTGTCCAGTTCAGCAGGAACAGGCTCCGTGAATCCTCCATCATCCCACTTTTTCTGCTGCTTTTAAAATGTCCCACTTCTCCATTAGATATATGTTACCCTGATTTCTGGGGGTCCCGGAAGGGACACCAAATTGCTCTTAAAATTATACAAGTTGGGGAAATTAGTCAAGAGCACTGCCTAGCAATATGAGAGGCAGGGTAATGTAGCGAGATCTTGAACCCTATGTCTACGGGGTCAGGCCGAGTCAAGGAGCACACAGAAGTTTAAACAATAAATGATGTTTTATTAAAAACACAATCAAACAGTGTATGCGACACAAACATACAGAGAAACTATAGAAATAAAGGTTGGAGTGGGATAGAGGGATTTTTAGAGGAATTGTTGGTTTGGGTGATACTTCACCTGTCCTGAAGCCCGGTTAGAAGCGAAGAAGCTGGGGAGCGTGGATCTCAGCACGTGGGGCTGAGGGGAAGGCTCGCTGGACAAAGCGACAGCAAGGTGGGATGGAAGCCAAGAGCGATCCAAGGAAGCGCTTAAAGTCAGGGGTTTTTATAAGGAGAATTGTGACCGCAGGCTAGGTCGGACTTGGGGAAAACAATGGATTTGGGGCTGGAGACAAAGCCTCCAAAAGGTCAGAATTTGAATGATTGAATTATAGCCAAATTGTCAATAGGGTAGCCGGTATGCAAATGCGGAGTGCTTGAGCGTTCTATAGTCAGATCATCAAGCTGCCAGCACGGGGCAGAGGATCTTTTGAAAGTTGCGTGCATACTTAATGAAGGTACTTGCCTTTGAGGTCTCCTAAAGCTGCGAGCCGGCTATTTCTGGCCTGCCTGTATTGTGTTGTAATATTACGGCGATTATCGGCCGAGCCTGTATGCGTCCTTGTCCGGGGGCCTCGCAAGCACGTGGAGGGGAATGGGTATGTGAAGCTGAATTATTGATATCAAGAGATATCTTTTTATATCCCCCAAGCTCGGGCTAGCCAGGGCAGTAACATATATGTAACTTTCCCTAGAAACAAAAATGATGCCTGCATCATAGGGAAAAAAAGGCAGAACTCTGTCTTGGGTTTGTGATCATCCTTGGCTATTGACATGTGATTTATATTCTTGAGTAGTGATTGAAAAAAATAGTTATGAGCATCAGCACAAAATGTTATTTCTCACACAAGCTTTGCTTATGCTGGCATCCTCTCAGGCACATTTCAGCAAAACTCATTTGGGCGTTCAGTGAGGCTTTGCAGAGGATACTTTGCGTAAAATCCTGTCTTTCTTGTTTGTATGCATAAAAAGGCCTTTTTGCCAGCACCAAAAGACTTTTTAATATTGACAATGCTAGAAATTACATTCACTAGTTCACCTTGCCCACTTAGTCAGATGATCTTTCGTAATTATTGAAGATCTCCAGTTTAGGCTGTTGGTCTGTTCATTCCTGCCTGGGAGATAAAAAGCCTTTTTTTTTTTCCTGCACACGCAAAAACTCCCAAAGAGGATAAACTACTCAAGAATGACGGAGTTATAGGGATGCATTTTTCCTGTTTGGTTCTAAACTCCGTTCAATCTGTTTTGCAATACAAGCAATTATTTCTACCCCCCACAAAAATTGAATCCACTTTTAGAAATCCAGATATGTTTTCTAAATGGAATTGGTATAAAATTAAGTCGTTTATGTTTAGCTGTTTTACAGCATTCACTTTACGCTTTCAAACATTGGCTAGTATTCTACATCAACTACTTAGTTAAGTATACTGTACTTTACAAAACCTTTCCTGGTCTGACCTCTCCCACCCTGGTGGAAACATCATTCAATTGTGCTCTGATCATGGGCAGACTTGACCTCCTTCTCCCCTTGCACCTAAGGCCCATTAAAGTAGGTTGGTGGGCAGAATTACAACTGTGGCAATAGTATCACAGTCATGAATCAGTAGCGATTGTGAACATGCAACAGTTATGGAATGCTCCTTAGTCGCTGAATATTCATTTAGCTCAGAAAGTCTATCTGATGGGTTTAACCTCAAGTGTACATACCTTAGGAGCATAGCCTTTGGCACTCAAGGAACCATCATCATCATCATCATCCCTCTGTTGCATATGTGAACCTTCTGTGTGGTTTTGCCCTATTCATTTTAATTAAGGGGTGAGCACTGTGTCCACAATGTGTGTAAAACTCTCTTGGGGGAAATGCAGAATTCCACTGTGGTGAGGAAACTCCTTGTCATTGGTCTTCTGTGCTTATAGAAACATGTTATGGAATTATCCGCATTAGTTGAAATGTACAAGGAGACGGAAAGAAACATATGCACACAGCATTGTCTGTCTGAACCGACAAGACTGTGTACACTTCCATTAATTAAAACTGTTCATGATTTGCCTCTGGAACCAAGGGTAAGCCAAGCCCACTATGCAGTTACCAGAAGGTGGTGGTGGAGGTTAAATAGGAGGAAGTCCACTTGTAGGCTGCCTGCTTCTCTGTAATTTAAGAGCCCCCCATGCACACCTACATACATAATTGCCACTTTCTTTATCCCAATCAGGGACATTTCTTATTATCTTGAAGGGAAGATAGTACACATGTGCTCCTCTCTGGCTACCTTCATTTCTGAAATTGGGAGATGGAGACAGCTATAGGCATCATCCCATACTCCTTATTTTTTTGTAACTTCAGAGGTTTCTACCACTTGAGAAAGACCCTTTGGTCCTCAAGCTTCTCAAGCTACTTTCCAATTTGCATAATTGGTTGTCCAAGTAGGCCAAAAATGCAAATAAAACAAACTCACAGACTGGACAATGTTTTCTACAGTAATTAATTACTGTCCTACCTTTCTCTTAGCTCGGCATCCAAAGCAGCTCACAACAAAGTTCAGCAAAAATGTAAAGTTGTCAAATTCAACCTAATTTGAATTTGACAATGGGCTGTCTCCATTTATCTTGTGTATTCTTTATTATGTCCTATGGGCAAATGAATTTTATCTATTGTATCATATGGTAGACTTGTATTTGTAGAGTATATTCATCCTACCCTTGTGGTATCACTTTAACAGTTATGACTCCAGCCTGTGGGATCCAGGGACTTGTAATTTGGTGACAGATGTAGAATTCTCAAGCTAGGAAGCTCTAGTGCTGTAGTTTAGCATCACTAGAGCCATCCATAGCAAAGAATTCAAAGTACTTCGCCAAACTACAATAATCCAGATACCATAGGATGCAGCCATGACAGTTAAAGTGGTATCAAACTGTTACAGCTGTGTAATGTAGATACACTCATAGTCAGTGGATTGTGTCCAGACCTAGACATAGCACAATCCTATCCATGTCAACTCTGTGAAAATTCTCCAAGGAGCAAAATCAGATTTACTTCTAGGACGTTTTCACACTACACATTTATAGTGCTATGATTCAACCTTAACTGCCTTGACAACATCCCATGGAAACCTGATATTTGCAGTTTAGGGAGAGGCATTTAGAATTCTCATCAAGAAAGCCCCTCTAGTGCCTCACAAAGCCCCAGGATTCTACAGGAAACAGACATGTCAGATAAAGTGGAATCATAATGGTATAA
Organism: Cyclura pinguis; assembly: GCA_030412105.1. Lineage (NCBI taxonomy): Eukaryota > Metazoa > Chordata > Lepidosauria > Squamata > Iguanidae > Cyclura > Cyclura pinguis. The sequence goes on from CM059599.1 coordinate 132,193,291, forward strand.
CTGCATAGTGCGAATGGTCCCTTGGATAAGCACGTATAGGATTCCTGCCTTACGCATATTTAGAACAGACTCACTGAAATGAACAGGCACAGTGAGACTGCTGTCTCCGGTGGTGGGTGCTGAGAGGCATGGAATGGATAAAACTGCATGGCCTGCTCTCTGCCGCTTCAGTTACCCTTCTGCCCTCTAGTGCAGTGAAGTATGCTGTCCTAGGAAAAGTATTGAAATAAAATCCAATTGCCAGTCTGGCCAACTTTTGTATAGCTTTTGCAGAACTTTTTTTTATTTTTTATTTAAAATATAATATTATTTTATTATATTTTTTCCCCACACTTCCTTCATGGAGCTCTGGGCAGTATATATGGATCTCCACTACATTTGAACCTTATAACAGCGCTGTGAAGTAGTTTAGGCTGAGACATGGTAACTAGCCCAGTCAGCTCCAAACTAAGTGGGGACTTGACTCCCTGGTCTCAGTCAAATACTCAAACCTCCAGATCATAGCTTGTCCCTAAAACTTTTCTGAAGTGTGTGTGTCAGGGGAGTGTTTACAATTGTAGAAAACCTTTCAGTCACATTGGAACCAATGGCTACTGGTGCCTTCATGCCTGAAATTGGGTAGCAGCCTTTAATCATGAGAGAGGACTGATAGGCAGAATGTCTTTCCCACTAGCCAAACACAAGATAACAGTATGAGCTGATCAGAGTGGCATCTTGCAAGTCTTCCCTATCAGTCAGATTGGGCTATAAAGAAATTATTTTGTGCCATGACGGTCTCCTTTTAATTTCAGAAAGGATGAGTAAAAACATAATTCCACTCAGCAATCGGAGTAAAGAGTGGGCAACAAGCTTCTGGTTTTTGCTTGGGCTGCCAAGTGATAATGATAGCTCTACAAGCAACAGACTCTTTTATTAATCTGGCAAAATTCCCTTTCCCACAATGCCATTACTCTTAGTGACCCATCCCACTCATTGTCACAGTTAAACGTTAATTTGCAGAAAATAATGAGAAAATGGAAGTCTGATGTTTACTGCAGCACCAGTAAAGGTCTATGAATCACCCAAATGTTAGCACGCAAAGTTCATGCAGAACTGTTACAATAGACACAGCAAACAGGACTTTAGGAACAATGCATTCTCAGGCCATTTCCACACGGGGTTTTTAAAACGGTGCAGAGCGTCCTCCAGGGAGGACGTCTGCACCTGGGAGCGGACTGGGTCGGACCTACTTAACGTAGATCTGCACCCCAGCCCGCTCCGGAACAACCTCAAGTGTTCGTCCAGTGTGCGTTTGAAAGACCGCTAAAAACAGGTCTTTCAAAAGCACGGAGCATGTCACTGCAAGCCTGCTCCTTTATACAGATTCACAGGCTCGCATTGGTGCGAGCCTGAGATCTGGCAGGGGCAGGCTTTAGGCTGGCGAGCTTTAGCGGTTGGTTGAGAGCCTCGACCAACCGGAAGCCGCCATTTTCATCCCTGGAGCAGTGCGGAGCAGCAGCCACGCACTGCTCCGGAGTAGCGTGTACCGGACTGGGGAGCCCAAAAGTCTAGTGAGTAGTGTCACGGGGCGATTCCCTCGCCCCATGCGGAAATGGCCTCAGTGAGCTACATAATAAATAGAAAGGCTTATTGCTAACTGGGTGTGTGTGTGCGTGCATCCACGCACGTGTGCACATGCACTCATGTGTGTGTACATACACATCTAAAAAGCTATAATAGTAGAATGAAGCAACAGGTGTATGAGAAAACAGCCTTCTGGGTGGGGTGAAGTAAGATAAATGGCTATAATTTTCCACATCCTAATGCAGAATCACAGTCTTTCAGAACTAATCTACACAAGCAACAGCTTGTTGAGTAAAACAGCTCCTGGACTAGACACTTCAGCCTGCAGAAGTGACTGTGATTGAATGCTCCCTTATATGAGATATAATTAATCCTACACTGAAAAAAGTACTATGTGGGGAGAAGGTTAGGCTATAATCCTTCTTCCTGACATCTATTTTCCCATGTGAAAAGATATCCCCACCATCACACATGGGTAAGCATGATGCACGTAGCTTCCCACTTGCAGCCCACCATAATACATACCGAAATCTTTTTGACATATGGTCTGTTGCTCAGATTAACTGAGCTTCATTCATGTGGACACATATAGGACTGCTGTTTCCCTGCCAGCCCTGAGAATGGGCTAAATTTCCCAGCATTAGTACAAGGGAGTACTTAGTCACCCTAGATTGGGGCACACACTCATATACCACTTAAGACAGGTGTGGGCAACCTGTGCCACTCGGGCCAGAAATAGCCCTTAGCCTGATGTTATGTGGCCCTGGCATTAGCCTCAAAAGCCAACTGCACAGAGCTTGGGAAGTTAGATTTTAAAAGTGATTTGTTCTGTAATTCATTACTACATTGGCAGGGAATCCCTTCCCCACTCCCTTCGAGTAATACTTTCCTGTTAATGTTGCATAGAATTTTGGTAATGCAGTGTTAATGTTGTTATTGTTGTTAATTGCCATCAAACTGGTTTTGACTTATGGCAGCCCTATGAACCAGAGACCTTCATGTCACCCTATCCTCAACTGCCCTGCTCAGGTCTTGCAGATTCAGGATGTGTTTTCCTTGACGTACACCATTTCCGCACTAGGCTGTTATAGCACGATGATTCCGCTTTCAACCTCCTATGGAATCCTGGGGTTTGAAGTTTAGGGAGTGGCCGGCCGGCCCCTCCCTAAACTGCAAGCCCCAGGATTCCATAGGAAGTTGAAAGTGGAATCATTGCACTATAACAGCCTAGTGCAGAAATGGCCTGAGTCTACCCATCTGTAATGTGGTCTTCCTCTTTTTTTATTACTGCCTTCTATCCTACTAAGAAATTATTCTCTTTTCTAATGAGTCCTGTCTTCAGTGTAGACCACAGTACTTCTCCACAATGCCCTGATGCCCTCCAGTAAGGACACCAAGTCTCTGTCCCTTATTCACTAACAGAGGCTGGTGGCTCACAAATAAGTCACCATATGAATTTCCTGTAGTTGAACTCAATGGATATTTCTGTTGGTGCAAGTGGGAAGGCTGCTCTGGTTGTAGAAAAAAAATGGAAAGCTCACTCACAGCTGCCGTCAATGTGAGTATAACACTGTGCTGGGCATCTCTCTGGTGGAATGCCCAGAATTCACCTGCCCCTGCCCACCTCCCATTATACAGACAGAAGAAAATAGCTCCAAAGGGACCCAGAAGATCTTTCACACTATACAGTTATAGCACTGTGATTCTGCTTTAGCTGCCATGGCTGGATCCTATGGAATTCTGGGGCTTGTAGCCTGGTGAGGCATTCTAGCTGAGAGCTCTAAGTAACCCTGCCTAAACTTCTAGTGCCAGGATTCCATAATATGTTGCCATGACAGTTAGAGTGGAATCACGGCACTGTAATTATGTTGTGTGAAAGCAACCGAAGTATTCCTTTTAGAGTAGAGGAGAGTGAAGGATAAAGATAAGGAGGTCTGGAAGAGACTGCAAAGAGAAGATAGGGTTTGAAGAGAGAAGCCTTGGGGAATATTGGGAGGAGAAAGGAAAGTGAGTAGTTTCCTTTTGCACTTCTGCAGTTAACATTCAGCTACTCTGCACCATTATCAACTCAATGTCACCAGCAACTGAGGTCTACGGATACATCTGGGTTATGGAGTCCACAGTCCAGAGTCTTGGGTAGAGGTACACAATCCCAGAGACTGAGAGGCAGGGGCTTATCGGCCACTTGCTGGACCTTGGAGGCCTCTACATATCCCCAACCCTCACACTATCCCAGTCCCTGTAAGTCATTCAGCTGTCCTCCTTCCCCCAGAATTTTTATTTGTTTAAACACTTCCCCCTCCACCAAACCTTCAACGTCCCATTCTTTAAAGGTTGGCAATTTCACCATTTGGGGGGGGGGGGGGTTGTACTTCAAACTCAGTTTGCAGCAATGGAAGAAAGTTAGGGATAAATGGGGAAGGGAGAGAAGGAAAGAGAAACTGGGACATTTTAAAAGTTGTGGGAAAAAGTGGGAAGACAGAGAATTAATCAGGGTGTCAAATCAGGACAACTGGAAGGTATGCACACGCAATGCCGTGGGTATGCAAGTTAGCCTTTTTAATTACACACACAGACAAACACATACACATATTCCAAAGTGTTTGAAGATCTGCTGGGAAATCCTTGGCACGCCCCTGTTTTAAGACATAACAGATATCTTGTCAAAGATTTAACTTTTTTGATTTTACTTCCTTCTGCTTTGGAACAGGAATGGTGAATTTGTGGCTTTCCATGTCTTGTTGAATTTCATCTTGTTGAACTCGTCTTGTTGAATTTCAGAGATGAAAACCAGGATGCACATGGGCAGGCAACATCAGAGTGTGGTCAAGATGGCAAAAGTCATTAATGAGGAAGAACACCCAAGCTAGGAGAAGCTGCAGCAGTTTTGCCTGAACTTACCGGGGAAGAGTAAGATTCCACCCTCTTCTTTCTCTCCGCACCTGAGTTAATTGAGTGCAAACCTAGTTTTGCCCTTTGAACTCAGTTTGCAGCAATTGAAGTAAGCTGAACAGAGAGGGGGAAAGTGGGGAAAAGGGTGAAAAACTGGGATATTTTAAAAACAGTTGAAAAAGTGGAATAGCAGAGGATTAATCAAAGTTGTCCACACCAAACTGGGACCATTGAAGGGTATGCAGATATGGTGGGACTGATAGTAGTGAGGGATCATAGGAGTTTAAATCCAAAAGCAGGTTGAGGGCTAAGTTGCCCACTCCTGGTTTAGAGCCTTGAAGAAAAGTGCTTATGTCTTTGGAAATCCAGTTTCACAGTTTCCTCTGTGAAATACACCCTAAGTCTTGGGGGGGGGGGTGTAAAATTTTCCCTCCAATATACTCACTGGGTTTTGCCTCATCCTGGGGTTTCCCCTGGTATTTTCAAGGGCCCAGGTATATTTTGGCACTGTAAGCATGCCTACACACTGTTGGGAGAATGGCATTTCTACACTGTTATTCATCCCACTACCTCATGTACCCTGGTCCCATAATTCCCAGCGGGTGCTGACAGGGTGCAACACAATGGGTGATGGTAGGGCTATTGAGGCACCAATATTGAGAGAAAAATATCAGCTGGCTTGCATAAAGCTCTTTCAGTTTTAAAATAGATTTCCTTCCTCAGTAAGCATGAAAGGCATTGCAAACAACATCTTTCCTCCTCACTGCCACCACCGCCTGCATTTGAAGTGACAGATGAAAAAGCAGTAAGACTGTACAGTTAGCAACCTGTTATACAGAAGAGTTATGCCCATGTGAAGAGACAAATAATTCAAAAAGCAAGACATGTCAAAGGGTTTCCCAGTTTATTTATTGTCAGCCTTTCTCTAAATGGCACCATAGTGCCAACAGCTAATTCTAAAATGCAGCCTGGTCTTAAAAATAAATCCCATAATAACAGTTTAAAACATTGAATTCCAAACAAAGAAATGTTTTTCAAAAGAAAAAGAAAAAGAAGACAAAGCAGGGTCCTCTGGCCAATCTCCTTTGGGAGGAATTACAGTGCACAAGATGCTTCAGTGTTCATCTGTCAGGCTGGGACATATTAAATGTGCAGATTTTAATCTTAGTTTTAATGTAACTTTATGGGCCAGAATTCTACATAGGCTACTTAGGTACATACACATAGGCTATTTAGTTACGTAGGTGAGGTTAATGCCTAATAAAGTAGGTTGGGGGCAGTTACGATTGCGGCAACAGAAGTGCAATTGTGACTACATAGGGATCATGACCGTGGATAAGTTGCGTGTGTGTGTGAGTGCGCGCGTGTGTATGTGCCTTCAAGTAATGTGTTGACTTATGATGACCCCATGTAACTCCTCCTGGCTGACCCAGTCCCAGGGGAGTGTAATATTTAATATCCAAAGTTATTCAGCCAGAGGTTCACTGGACAGGAATGTAGACATCCTGGTCTAAAACCGAAGCACAACTAGTGAAGTCAGACCAACGCTCCCCCAGTCATGTCTCCAAGAGCGAAACCTCAAAAGGGACGTATACACACACAATGGGCCATCAACAGCAATGACACCTTGAGGGGACTAAGTGTCCTTCAGATGAGATTAACAATTGCAACACCAAGAAATGCAAAAACAAGGTGCATTTGCATGATTCAGCCATTGTCCTTTTCCGGGAAAGGGTCTGCCCCCAAGGCATGTTTTGTCCTATAACTGAGTCCCCTTTTTGGGATCCTCTTTGGAGAACTCCCACATGTGACTAGTGCCCCGACATTCTGCTAGGCGAGAGCTCCCGTCAGCATTCTTCCTCTGCTGAGCCACCTTTGCCTTGCTTTTTTTCCCCCCAGAGCCGTAGACTACAGGATCAGGCGCAGTACAGACTGCTCTCTTTCCCTCTGCTCTTTCCGACCTTCATATCTTTCCAACTCATTAGTCCTTGCACACTTGTGTGAGTGACTGCTTCACTGTGTGTACCTGTGTGGATATTTTGCCAATTCTCCTAAATATACTATTGGTAATTAGAGATTTGGCCTGGATCTCATGTGGTCTGACTCTGTAGACATAGGGTGCAAGATCTCGCTGCGTTGCCCTGCCCTCCGCTTTGCTAAGCAGTGCTCTACTAATCTCCCCAATCTTTGTATTTTTGGATCAGGGTGTCCCCCCGCCAGGGACTCCCAGAAGTCAGGGTAACACCCATGCATTTCATAGGGTTTTCTTAGGCAAGGAATACTCAGAGTTTGGCCAGTTCCTTCCTCTGAAATACAGTCTATAATACCTTGTATTTTTTGTCGGTCTCCCATCCAAGTATTAACCAGGGCTGACCCTGCTTAACTTCCAAGATCAGACAGGATCTGATGCCTTTAGGGTATTTAGGCCACCATGGATAAGTTAGAAATGTGTAATTCCAGGTTAAGAATATTTAGCTAAGTATACTTAACTCCAGTTACTTAACTAAGTAACTTCTACTGGCCTGACTTCCTCTAAAACCTGACAGAAACATTGTTCACCCATGTTCCAATCACCAGCAAAATGCAGCTCTTTTTCCCCATGCAGCTGCTGCCAGGTAAAGTAGGTTGGAGGGAATTACAATCATGGTAGTAGAGTTGCAAGTGTGATGAAGTAGCAATTGTGCATATAGAATGGTCACAGAAACAGTTAAGTATACTCCGCTAAGTAGCTGATGTGGAAACCTGACTGTTATCTGTTCAGTTCACTCATAGAGCAAAATCTAACCTTGCACGAGTGGGTTTCTTTTTGCACGATATGACTTTCCTATCCCAACCCCCAGAAGCCCCCCTGCCATTAAATCCCTCAACCTTTTCCAAACTCCAATTAATAGATCAGCTTTTCACACAGGGGAGAAGGGACATAGATCCCCCCCCCCCTTTCTGCTGACTGTCTGGAATTTCCATTAGCAGGACCCACAAGCCACTCATAATGACTAAAATTGGCTTTCGGCAATTAACCTACCAAAACTACAGTCCAATGCAGACTAACTGGGAGGATGTCCAATTTAAGACAATGGGTGCTTATGTACAAGCATTTCTGTGCACAGCTGTAGACAAAGATAAATGCCCACCTCCTATTATTCAGTTATTGAAGACTTTACAACCATTTCACCATCAAAACATGTGGCATGTTGATGTCAGCTTTGTATAGATATTTATTTAGGCATTTGCTTGCCTTTTACTGAAATCTCTGTATAATTATTTTTTCATCACCATACTCCTGTTTTTATTGTGTGAGTTTTAGTACTTTACTGTTTTTCATTTGCTTTGTTTGATTTTGACCCAGGGTTTTTTTAAAAAACAATTTAAAAGCTGCAGCCCTATAGTGTGCGGGAGGACTACATCATCTGCTTTTAAAACATCTGTTTCTCTCCCCTTCTCACTTTCTCCCTTCGTCCTCAGTATATTTCAGTCGCTGAAAAACTGAGTTCTAAAGAAACTTAAACTCAAGTAACTCAGCATAGGGAGAGGAGAGTAGGCTGAATAATCTTGACCTTCCCAGTAGACTCAGACAACTGCTGCAGTCTCTTTTAGCTCAAGTGTCCTTCCTTGTTAAAAGCTTTTGCCATCTTGACCATACTCTAATGTTGCTTGGCCGTGTGTGTCCTGGCTTTCATCTGTGAAATGCTGGAGAGTATGCAAGTGGTAAACTCCAACAAGACTGGAAAACCACAGATTTGCCACTCCTGTTCCAAAACTGAGGGGAGTAAAATCAAAAAAGTTGTATCTTTGACTAGAGATCTGTTATCTCTTAAAACAGGGACTTGTCAAGGATTCCCCAACAGATCTTCAAACACTTTGGAATACATGTGTGTACCTTCCTCTTGTCCCACATAATTTCACTTTAAAACAAGACACATGGGAAGCAAACAACTTGTTTTTAACCTAAATCACTCATTTGAGGGTGTGCTTTAGCTTAAAAGCAAGGTTGTGCTCATTGTTTCAAGTTATAATTCTGGGGGACTGGGGGGGGGTGTTGCTGCTGCTGGCCTTTTCAAGCGCATTGTGGTCAATTCATTTGTGGCTACTACTGTCAAAATGACAGGGGGCTGCACATGGCCATAAACTCTGTGTTGCCCATTCCTGCCACACATAAACACACGCGCACACACACACACTTGATTAACTGAGAGAAAGATTTATTGAATACGTTTGGGTCTGATTGTACTATGAAACCTAAATCCTGTTAACCACAACTAAAATAAATCTACTCAACTATGATAATATGGGAAATCAATGGGTCTACTCTAGTAGGAAAAACAATACGATTCAAGGCTGCAGGCTTAGGCCACTTCCGCACTAGACCGTTATAGCGCTTTTATTCTAGTTGCAACATCCTATGGAATCCTGGCGTTTGCAGTTTCGGGAGGGGCCGCTTGGCCCCTCCCGAAACTGCAAACCCCAGGATTCCATAGGATGTTGCAAGTGGAATAATAGCGCTATAACAGTCTAGTGCAGAAATGGCCTTAGACATACCTAGCTGAAAGTAAACGCCATTGAAATCAGTCGAGCTTATTTTTGAATAAACATATATAGGATAACACTCCATGGCTTTGGCTTATCAACAACACGAACTTGTACATGTATGCTGGAAAGTCTCAACTAAGTTCAAGCAAGAGCGCTGCCTGTTAGTAAATGCGTTTAGGTCTGCAGCCTAAAAACAATACAATTGAAAGGACTGCATATTTATTTTACGTCTGTGTTGCATAAATGCAAGAGCAGATCTTTAGATACTGATACCTATTGAATGTATACTACGGAGGTGGGCACCCATGAAGAGTCTGAGGACCACTTCTGCCCTATTTACATCCTTCTGGACACCCCTGGGCCAGACTATACTACTTTTCTGAAAATGAACTGAAATTCTAGACAAGTTCTTTGGGGTTTTGCGGGGGAGGAAATGCTTTTTCTACCTTTCATCATGTGTGCAAGGCCTGAAACAGCCATTTAATGGAGAATCCTTCTGGGGAGTATCTATATTACATGCTTATAGAAGTTGGATACTGTTTTAATTGCCATGACTCTATTCTATGGAGTTGGGATTTGTAGTTCTGTAGAGTATTTAGAATTCTCTGCTGTAAATAGCCCTAGTGCTGTACTTTCAGGGAGCATGCTAGAGAATTTAAGTACCTCATAAAACTAGAAATTCCAAGATGCCATTAGTTAGTGCTGAGGCTGATAAAAGTGGTATGAAAAAGCAATAATCATGCAGTGTGCATGCACCTCAAGAGGTTTCTGGTGGTGCAGTTTTCTGTCCCCACCGTTTTGGTAAGGCAGTGTTGGGGAATTCACCAGGTCTGAGGCCACATGCTGTCTACAGGCCACACAATTCTCCTCTTTGGTGTAATGTGTTCACACCGGGGCAGAGTATTAACAAACAATGATGTTAAATCAAGGCTCTTGGCATTACAGAGGACAAATTTTAATATATACGTAGCTCCTGAATACATAGATATTTTTCTTTCCATATTCCTTGAGGACAAACACACACTTCCTACATGGTAAGAGGGGCAAGGAAACTCAAAATTGTTCCTATTTGAATACAGCATTTAAAAACGCCTCAGCTACTCAGGAAACACCACCAACCTGTTTATTCATGTTTGTCTGAGTGCATCCTTGAGTGGACCTTGTAAAAAAACAGCATGGATACTAATGGCTTTTGATGGAAGGCCACTCCTGTTCCTTCTGGCTAATGTATCTGGAGTCAATAACTAGAAATAGTGTCTTGGTTGAAGTAATAATTTATTAAACTGTGTCTGCCATGAAGGAAGAAACGGAACAATTAGCTTCACATTTTGATCAATTAGCAGCACTCAGGCCAGTCACTCTTTGAATCATTCTGAAGCCCCACAGAACCAATTGAGTTGTTAGGACGTCCACCGAGAGGCATAATGCAGACAATTGTTACTTCATCATATTTATTTTTACAAATGGGTTTTCATCATTGGATAACCTTCACTTTACGATTCATTGCAAATTACCTAGGCCATTCTCTTTTGGAATGACATGAGTAGTTTAAATGTGGAGTTTTTTCAGTGGTGAAAGCTGAAGATTTTGAAAGAACTGAAGTTGCAAGAGAGAATGCTTTTGATAGCTATACATGACCAAAGGCCATTTCCGCACTGTTATAGTGCTATTATTCCACTTTCAACATCCTGTGAAATTCTGGGGTTTGTAGTTTACTGAGGCCAAAGAGCTCTCTGGTTGAGAATTCTAAAGGCCCCTCCCTAAACTGGAAATCCCAGGATTCCATAGGATGTTGAAAGTGGAATAATAGCCCTAAAACAGTGTAGGGTGGAAATGGCCAGAACTTATAACATTAGAAAATAATTAGTTACAATCATAATAGCAAGACCTTCCCCAACATGGTTACTATTTTAGCTACCTTTTCACAGTAATGCTTGACCTTCCCCATTGCTCAAAAGTTACCAGAGTTTGGAACGTTACTAAAAAAAAAAGGAATCGGTTATTTTATTTAACATGGTGGTGTTGTTTGTTGTGTGCCTTCAAGTTGTTTCTGACTTATGGTGACCCTAAAGTGGTTTTCTGGAGCTGCGAGTGTGTGAAGATTTGATGTTCTGTTCACTACCTGCTTCTTATTCTAGCCACAGACTACCATCACTGCTATGTTAATAACTGTTGATATTATCAGTACACATTTTGTGCTTTTATATAACATAGAAAGACCCAAAGATTTCCTCGTGGAACCCCAAGAGGGGCTGAAAACACTCCCTGCACTGAAAACTGACCTCTCTTCCTGAAACCTCTATCTTTCTTTACAAACAGAATCCAAGCAACCTGGGATGCAAGTGTATTTCCAAAAGGCTACAAGTGTTACAAGATGGCTGCAGCTAGTAGCTTTATGTTAAAATTTCTAGCAGGGTTCTGAAGGTACAGCGCTAAGAGTCCTCAAGCACTCTACACCTCTCACTGTCTAACTATGGAATATTCCTCCACTATGGGTGTGTCCATGTGCACATGTGCCTTCAAGTCACCTGTCAACTTATGGTGACCCCATGAATTTCATAGGTCCCCATCACACTACACTTATAAAGCTATTATTCCACTTTAATTGCCCTGGTGGCACCCTGTGGAATTCTGGGGTTTGTAGTTTGCTGAGGCACTGGGGCTGTCTGGCTGAGAATCCTTAGTTTCTCTCCTTAAACTTCAAACCCCATGATTCCATAGGGTTATTATAGTATAGTGTGATAAGGCCCATAGTGTTTTCTTAGTCAAGGAATACTCAGAAGTGGTGTTTCCAGTTTCTTCCTCTGAAATGTGGTATTTGTTGGCGGTCTCCCATCCAAGTATTAACCAGGGCTGACCCTGTTTAATTTCCAAGATCAGATGAGATCTTGTACCTTTAGGTTATTTAGGATATTATTTAGGTCCTTCCAATATGGGTAACCAACATCACAATCAGAGAACGACTGGCAGCAGTTATCCCTCTTCATAAGTTAAAATCCATGGCTTATGTCAAACTATAAATACACCAAAGACCATACTGCCCCCCTCCCTGAAAAAAGAAGAGAATTGCATAAATAAGCTGGATATAATATAATAAGAGCAAAATATTATAAACAGCTGTTACAGACATCTGGTATCTGTTTTGACAATGTTCTGTATACTCTTCTTCAGATCATACAGTAAATACGAAACTAATAAATTCAATGAATTTCCAATATTAATTAGCTTACATGCCAGGTTGTAAAATACTCCCTAGAAAAATCTACAATACATCAATTAGGCCAGCAAAACACATACAAGGTTGTGGGCTATTGTGCTAGTGACAGTATGTTTTCAAGCCATTTCCACACTACAGTGTTATAGTGTTATTATAACACTTTCAACATCCTGTGAAATTCTGGCTGAGAATTCTAAATGCCCCTCCCTAAACCTCAAGCCCCAGGATTCCATAGAATGTTGAATGTGGAATAATAGCACTATAATAGTGTAGGGCAGAAATGGCCTCAAAGTGTCTAGGTGATATCCAATATAGCTTTTGATGCACAAGTAGGTGCACTAAGAGAATGTAGAAAAGTTGTGCAAGGGGCTTGCAAGCAGTTGCAAAAATGATTGCACAAAGCATTTCACAATCATTGTGCATTGGTGTGATCCAGCCCCATGGCACTAGTGAGTATTTTATTGTATTGGTTCTCATCCTATAGCTTAATTAATTTTTCAAGGCAGAACAGTAAAGAAAACCAAGGACCATTTTAGAAGCCAATGGTGCAACCTTATGTATTTCTAGGTATGCATTTATGTCAGATGCAAATCCCATTGCATTCAGTGGGATCTACTCCCCAGTAAATTAATAGAGGACTGTAGCCCAAATTGACTTTACTTAACACAGTTCATGCTTTCTTGGAACACACTCCACTAAGAACTTCTCTTACATACAACCTATTGAAATGAAACAAATGAGAGCTATGGAAGAACATAACTATACTTTCCATAGTTTTTAAGAAACATTACCAGTAGCAGTGCTTGCATTGAATTTCCTGCCATCCCAGTACCCTTACCCTAATTTGATTCTAAACAGGCCCATCCCTTTACTCATAACATTTATCTTCTAGGGTTTTTTTTAACAATGATTCTATTAATTTCTTTTTGCATTTTTTGCATTAGTTCTGCCATTACATTGTGACCCTGAACTGTATTCCAAATATTGCTTCAGCCGGTGGGTTCACAGAGGGGAAGGATAATAGCATATTTCTAAAGCTCATGCTTGCACGCAGAATGGTACAGGATCTACAGCATACATGCAAAAGGTGCACAGGACACATTCAGCTCTTGTCAACTTCAGTTTTTAAAAAAGAAGTTCGGAAGCAACAGGTGATCCTGAAAAAAAACACTGCCTTCCACAAGAGTTTGTTGTCTGGAGAGTTCTGGGAATTTAAGTCCAAAACAGCAACTTTTCTAAGCTCCAGCTATGAGATCATAGAAAATCACTGCTAGTCAGAGAACAGAGCTTGGAACATCAGGTTTAAACATTAATTTGTTGATGCACCAGAAGTTGGGAGATTAATTTGTTGTCATTAACTTTTAAGAGCTGGAATAGGCTAATTCACTGTATTGTGTTAATTAATTCATTACCTGATTCATCAGTTTTCCGAACAAACCATGGGTTTTACAGAAAATAGCACTATTGAAGTCACAAATGTATGCTATTGGCACATTTTGTTATTGGCTCCTCCAAAAGTTTTCTTTCTGCTATGTAAAAGTCACCTTTCACAACCCGGCACCTTCCAGATATGGTGGACGTATTACCCTAATTTTCTAGGTGGCCTGGGGGTACCGATTGCCAAATGAGTTATTTTAAGTTCCGGGAGGTCCCAGTCACCAAATCAATAATTTTAAGTTCAGGGGGTTCCCGGTCACCAGATAGCTTGCCGGAGTTTCCGGGGGTCCCGGTCACTGTCCGAGTTCCGTCAGATCCCTCAAAGGACACCTAGTCTGACCCTGGGTTTAAGGTGATTCCCAAGTTGCACCAAGCACGCGCCCAGCACACCAGAGAGGTTGGGTAACCTAGCGAGACCTTGTGCCCAGGTTTTACGGGGTCAGGCCGAGTCAAGACCCAGACAAAATAAATTTATAATTATTTTCTTTATTTAAAAGCTAAGTCACTGCGCACTTACACACTCATTCACACAGACCTAAGAAAAATAAAGGGAGGAAAATTGATAGGGGATTTAAAGAGGGAAATCAGGGGAATACTACACCTAATCCTGTAATCCGGGAAGCCGAAATAGAGCCAGAGAGTCGAGAGCAGTGAATCTCAGCATGTGGAGGCTGAGGGGAAGGCTTTGGCCAGCAGAGCAGCAGCAGGACGAGGAGGAAACTGAGAGCGATCCGAGGAAGCACTCAAAGTCAGGAGTTTTTATAGAGGAAAATGTACCTGGAGGCTAACCCTTTCCCGGGGAGAGCAATAGATTCTCAAGTGGAGACAAAGCCTCCGAAAGGTCAGTGCTTGACTTGATGGGTTTTCGTCTGGGTTGTCAATAGCCCAGACAGTATGCAAATAGGGGAGCGCCTGACAGTTGTGTAGTCAGATGCGCTAATCCTGTCAAGCTGACGGTTCAGGGCTGAGAATCCTTTTGTGTGCTTGATGACTAAGTGTGTCTGGAGGGTTCCTAGGGCTACATGACAGATTAACTTACTGGCCAGACCTGGATTTTCCTAATTGCGGCCATTCGGCCGTGCCTGCCTACATGCTCTTCCAGGAACCCTGTCAGACACGTGGAATGATTTTTAATATTAACCACGTGGAGATGTCAGTATATTTTTATAGCGGATTTTATTACTATTAAATTGTAGACCTTGGGCTCGGGCTAGCCTACCGTAGTAACAGACGACAAATGGCTATAAATGGTGGCCTAATGGTGCACTTCACCTAGACACTGCCAAGTTGGGGAACTTCCAAACGTTTGATCTAACAACCTGTTAAATTAAGTTTTAGCAATGATCTGTCACACTCTTTTTTTACAAACAGGTCTAAATTCTACTTTTTAGCCTGGACCCGCTGAATTGATGGGAACATGGTAAGTCAACACTTACGTAAGTATCCATTGTTTCCATTGTTCCACATTCTCCAATAGATCTACAGCTCCATTTGGGACTAACAGTTTAGGACTGACAATAATATCAAGGCTTCAGATTCTCAGGATCTCCTGCTTCCAAAACAAGAAAGCTTGTAAACAAGAAAAAAAGAAGGCTTAAGACAGGTGCTGTAGGTTACATTTCATAGGAAGGAACTGGCAAAACCACTTCAGATTATTCCTTGCATAAGAAAATCCTATGAAATGCATGGGGTCAGCAAAAGTCAACAGGCAAATTTAAGGCATATACACACACATACACATCACAACCCCTCCCTCTTCCACGCCCACCTTTTTTGGTGTTTGTTTCTTAGGGGAAAGTTCTGCTGTTGCAATTAGCCTCTATTCCACTGGATGCTGAAATCAGTGTGTGAATGTACACAATCCCTCTCATTCTTTCCAGTGGTGAGAAGGGATAGAAAGTAGACCTTCTGAGAGCAGGAAGGAGTATGTTCTAGTGAAGTCCATGGGGATTACGTCTGTGTAGACATGTATTGGACTGTGACTCAAGAAGCATTCAGAAATGAGGTGGAAGAAGACTTTTTAAAGCAGTAATTCTTTTTGCAATTCTGCTCTCCACAGGGCAGCTGAACGTACTCCCACCAAGATCAAGATTGAAACTGAAAGGTATATACAATAATGTCAGCTAAACATACTTCCAAAAGCACATTTTAATGAAGCTGACATCTCTAAAATATACATTCATGAGTTGCTAAATCAGTAAAATCCTCCAGCCATTGAACAACAGATGGTGAATGTTTATCTTTCCAACTACGGAACGACCAAACCCACACTTGTATTGTATGTGCTTTCCTTCTTTCCCCTCTTTTTCCTTCTTTTTGCCCTTTCTTTGCCATTGTTAAAAGAAATTCATTTGTTTGGAAAAAAAGACAAGACTGAAATTGTAATCCTATATGTATTTAGCTGGCTGTAAGTCCTCCTGAAGTTAATGGGGCTTTCTTTTGAAGAGACCTGTATTGGTCTGTGCCTAGAGAAGCATTCTAAAATGTGATTGAGAAAAGAAGAGATGATTTTTCAGACTTAAAGAGGATGTTTTGTTTGCTTGTTTGTCTTGCAACTGCGGAAGGAGGGTGAACTTTCATACTCTGCCTCCCTCCCCTACTTCCACCAAGATTAAGACTGAAATTGCAATCCTATACCCATTAGCCTAGGAGTAAGTCCTATTAAAATCTGTGGGGCTTACTTTTGAGCAGACTTGTTTGGGATTCTACTATAAGCTTCCAATATCTAGGAGTAATTGCAAAATAAGCAATTAAAACTGAAATGGAAGAAAGAAAGGCTGGTATTCAGTATTGTACTTATGGGTTTGTAACCTAGAGCTACAGATCAGTAAATGGCCTGTATTCAGTAAGACCACATAGCCTTACTGGAAACCTGTGTAAATGCCACCCCAGTCCACCTTAAGAGCAGCTGCTGAATCAGGCAAAGGAAGCCTGTTCATCTTCCATTGGACACAAGGACAATATTGTTTTCACCCCCTCCTACCAGTAAGCAAGGCTGCAACATTCAGAAGCAGAAGCCATGTTGCAAGTCCTCGTTGCAACCTCACTCACTGGAGGGAAAGTGTGAAAACATTGTCTTCCTTTGCCACAATGGGTACAGACCTTCTTTTGCTTGACCCAGCTTCTGGTTCTTAAGGGCGAGAGTGGGAGTTCAGGCCAGGAACACTGCTTCGTTGTGTAGATGTAACACAATAGCAGATCTAGCATTCTAGTGAATGTTTTACTTTAAATAAGGAAGATGACATCAGTCTAGAAAGGCACCGTAGAGCTTCAGCACTGTGACAATTTAGGAAAAGGGGTGGTCAAATTCAATAGTGGGACAACCACAGGCTTATCACACAGGATTATTCACATCTCTAGCCGTTCCCACTTTGAGAGAACCAAACCTATTCAGAAACAATTCAAAAATTAAAGATCATATGTGCCAGGAACAAAAGGAACTTTTCCAAGAAGTAATGTGAATACAATATTGATTTAAAATGAAACAGGACAAGGCAATTTTTAAAAAAACAGGTGGAGGGGCATTTGCTGCAACAAGTCTACAGCTGAATGTGGATTCCTCCTATATATAACCTATAGAGATAGTTCAGATCACTGCTTCTCAGGCTGTTTGATGTGAGGGGCTGGCAATTATTTTTTTCCAAAATTCCGGGGACTGGTAACATTGGCTGCAACTGCTTTTTTCTTTCCTGAAAACTTACCAGAAACCAGTAGCTCAAGGATCAGCACTGTTCTGGGGTCTGCCATGTTTAGTAGCACTGGTTTAGACTGTTTTTTGTTTCCCCCATTTATTTCAGTATGGTCTACTCTCTGGCACCACTGGAAATAATAACTAAATATGTGCTAATCAGTTAATTCCTTCTCCCAACAAACCAATATGTTGGTTAACAAGCATTATCCAAGCGAGGAAGTAACTGGTTAGATTTAACCATGTACGTGCTAATGCATTTCTCTCAGTCCCTGGGAACATATTTCAGTCACTGTCCAGAAATTCAAAGGTGAATGACCTGCAGAGGCTGGAACATTATACAAAAAATCCCTATAACGTATTACTAGTTGATCATTTTAAAAATTCAAATACCATATTCATTACTTATGAGTGGAAAGTAAAATAATGTTTTGATGTATTCTTTCTTACTATTTTTTTAAAAAGGGAAAAGTGGTCATTGTGTGCCCACTGGCCTTGTTTACAGCTCCAGAAAACTCCCCAAATGTTGTAGCATTGAAAATTAACATCTGTCTTTCTCTTGTATGGACATACAAACCATGCAGGACATACATGTCTTTTCTGAAAAGCTAAGCCTCATGAAAGCATTAGTAGTATTGCAAACAGTTTTGTAAAGTCTATATTTTTACTGCTGGCTATGGAATGGGAGGGAATTTGACCACTCTGATCTGAAAACAATTTCAAAGAAATGCCAGATGTCCAAGAAAGGCCACAAATCTCCTCTCAAAGTAGTATTTTCTTTTCCTAATAGTGAATGAATGTTACTTATTACACTAAAAATATGGAACATTCCTGCTATGGTGTTTAAAATACAATATTGTCTTTTTTTAAAAAAAAAAAAAAGGCTCCAGCATTGTTATTCTTCCTCTAAGTAATGTGTCGCAGTAATCTCAGTATTTTTAATGCATTATTTCCAAGTTCTGGGGATTGAATAGGCACTATTGTGTCTCTGAAAATAGTAACAGACAGCAGGATTCTTCCAGATACCATTTATTATTATAACTCATTGGTAAAATTTAGGGCAGAAAAGAATGAGTTGAAGGAAAAGAAACAACTACAACTTAACTAAGAATTGCTCCTTCCACCTTGGCCCATGATTGACATAGGCCCACCCGTGTGTCTAAGCTTCTGTGGATAAAATAAGGCCCTTTCCGCATGTGCGGGGGGGGGGGGGGGACGGCCGAAAACAGACCTTACCGGCTTTGTTTTCCATCTGGCTGAGTCCGTCGCCCCGAGGAGCAGTGCGAGCTCGTCGCTCCACACTCCTCCGGCGTCCTAAATGGTGGCTTCCGGTTGGTGGAGGCTCTCCACCAACCGGAGAAGCTCGCCAACCGGAAGCCCGCCCCTGGCAGATCTGCAGGCACGCACTTGCGCACGCCTGCAAATCTGCTCCCGAGCCGGGCGACGGAGCGGCACGGGGTTGCGCGCTCCGTGGTTTTAAAAACCTGTAAAAAGAGGTTTTTAAAAAACATGCCGAGAGACCAGTTCCGGTAGCTCTGGAGTGGACTGAGGTATGGAACTACAAAAAGTTGTCCGCCCAAGTCCACTCTAAGGTGCAGAAGACCTCTGTTGGAGGTCACTCTGCACCGTTTAAATAGCACGGTGCGGAAAAGGCCTAAGACTGTTTTTTTCCCCCATCCACTCAGATGGCCTGCACATGCTGAATTGCCTCTTATACAGGTAGAATGCAAAAGACCCAAGCCTATTTGTCATTAACTTTGTGAGCAATGGGATTTATTATGGTGAAGGTCATGAACTTTGTTCCTGGGCTATGGACAATTTGCTTCCTTTGTGCCCCTCAGCCCGTATCTGAGAGAAGGAGAATATAGGTTTTATAAAAATGCTCAGGCAAGTTAATAGCCCGTGCAGGAGACCTAAAAACCCATGTGAGCAGCAACCAACCTGTTTTGAGAAAGAACCAACACATGCCATCTTATGCACCTTAACCTGGGAGTAAATCAGTTGAAGGTGGCAGGTCCCTCTTCTTATTAGGGGACCAAATAAGCTTGTGTGCAATACAATAACTGAGAATCTGATGACTGTGTGTCAGGAGCACAATTCAGCTGCATAGCAGTTGACAGTAAAGACTGACATAGGCCCACCCACGCCTCTAGGCTTCGGTGGATAAATAAAGACTGGAGGACATAAAGATTAACTTACTATGTCTAGGTACTCTCAGAGAGAGAAGACTGTGGAGTAAAATGACTTCTGTCATGCTTTGATATAATAGAGTGAATTGAACTTGGGTTTGGAAATTAGGACTTTTAGCAATCTCTTCTACTCTGACGGTACCAAAGGTTCAAGATAACAACACAGAGGAAGAAGAGTGCAAAGGGAAAAAGTCAGATGGATAAGCAAAGCTAACTGGGACTAAAGTCTAGTAACGCTGGAACCATTTCTTCATCAATGACCTCTGATCACATGACGCTTCCGCACTCACCTGCCCTGCGGAAGGCTTGGAAATGCGATGGAGGCACTTCCTGCCCAGTGCGGCATGGGAAAGAGCCCGGCTGTGCTGCAGAAGGAAGAGGCATGTCCCTCACATTCTTTTCCACGGGGAGCCGGTCCAGTGCGGAGGGAAGCGTCCCTGTCACGCTCCTTTCTTGGCAGAGGCACTGCCAGGATAGCAAACGGAAGACTATGGGAAAAGGTAGGGTGCAGAAAGGGCCTCAGTTTGCAGAGGTGCTTCTTCAAAAGTGATGAAGTAGGTCTGTTTGTCAAAGCACATGAGTTTCTTCACCTACATATCTTCGTTTAAGCTGTGTTTTGTCATTGGGAAGTAAACACAGACTTGTTGACCAAGTCTGATTGCTGAGCCATATATATTTGAGGAAATCATTTTGAAAAAAGAAAAACAAGTTAATCAGGGGGAATGCACATTAAAGTCCAGTTTGACCCTCATCCCAGGAGAAAATATCAAACATGGAGGCTGCAATCTGGCAGAGCTTGAATGAAGTTTCATTGACACAGACTTTTTTCACAGAGTGAGCAACCACCCAATGTCTGGGGATGGCATACACCCTTCACTTGACGTCGGAAAGCCACATCACCCATGCCCCCATTTTTTTTTTTAAAGTATTCTTTTATTTGGAATGCCCCTACCCCCTTTTGGACATCTTGCTTTAGGCCCAGGACAGGACTTTCACAAAGCAGTAAGTGAACCCGAAGCCTCTTCAGGTTTTGAAAAGAGGACTCCACTGGGCCTAACAGTGTCCAGAGGGCAAGGAGAAGAGAAATGGCAAATTTGTCCCATATTCTCTAGAAGATTGGGGGGGGGGAGTTTAAAATGGAGATAAGATACCCTTGAGGACTATCTGGTAGGGGTTCACACTTTCTCAATTTTTTACTGGTATTGCTTGCCTACGGGAAGGGTTTACTAAATGACAAAACAACACAGTGTTTTGCAGAAGTATTCACTCCCCTTTGACATGTCCACATTTTGTTGTGTTACAAGCTGAATTGAAATGTATTTAACTTCTTCTTTATTTTTATTTTTTTATTTTTTATTTTATAATTGTTATTCAGTATACAAAGAAATTACACACAATATTTATATTTCATCCCTTCCCCCTGCCCCCATCCAAGCCTGGAACAATAGTTCATAATTAATTTCTTTTTCCCTTTATTTGGTGTATCATTTTAATTCTATCATCCACATCCTCTCTCTCCTTTACAAGCTCAGTCAATTTCTCCCACCTCCTGGACCAGTTCTCTTCTCTCAGCTGATCTAGATATAACCTCCTCTTCTCCAATAGAAAATCACACAGCATTTAGTCTGCTATATAATATTTCCTGAAATGTATTTAACTGACATCGTTAGCAATCGAAATACCCAAGAAAATATACAGTTGCACCTTGTAAAGGTAGAAGCAAATAATGGAGAATATCCAAAGGAATCCTAAAGGAAAAAGGCGCCTGAAGAAGGTAATTGAAACATACACATAGGCTGAAATGCATTGGGCTTGTTTCAAATTTTTTTAAATTGAGCACTTGAAGATGTCTCTTCTCTTTTTCTCCTGAAGATTACTTTGTAAAGTTGCAAAATATATATTTATTATGCCACAAATATTGAGTAAACAAAACCAAACTAGCACGTTTGGGATGCATAATTATTCACCAACTTGAATCAATATCTGGTAGAAGCATCTTTGAGAGCATTACAATTTGCCTATCAATTTTACACATATGGATCCTGCAATTTTTGCCTGTTCTTTACAAAAGTGCTCCATCTCTGTCAGGTTGGATGGGGGCCATTGGTGAACAGCAGCTGTCAGATCTTGCCACATATTGTCAATCAGACTGGGCTCTGGGATTCAAATGGGCTATTCCACTGGTTCTCAAACTTTGGTCCTCCAGGTGTTTTGGATGTCAGCGCCAAGAATTCTTGACTGTTGGCCAAGTTGGCCAGAGTTTCTAGGAGTCAAAGTCCAAAATACCTGGAGGACCAAAGTTTGGGAACCACTGGGCTATTCTAAACTATTCAGTTTCTTATTTTTAAACCACTCTAGCATTATTTTGTCTGTGTGCTCAGAGTCATTTTCCTGCTGGAAGGTGAACCCTTTCCCCCAGTCCCAGGTCCCTTGCAGTCTGGTTCTCCTCTAGATTTGCCCTGTGTTTGGCTCCATCCATTTTACCTTCAAACCACACCAGTTTTTCAACACCTGCCAAGGAAAGGCATCCTCACAATATGACACTGCTGCCACCACGCATCACCATGAGGATGGTCTTCTCTGGGCAATGAGCATTGTTGACTTTATGGCACACATGGTTTTTGATGGCAAGGTCAAAAAGTTCAGTTTTGCTCTCATCAGATCAGAGAACCTTTCGTCATATGTTTACTGTGTCTCCCACAGGCCTTTTTTGGTATACTTCTAAACGGGCTTTGAGATGGGTTTGTTTCAGCAGTGGTTTTCTTTTGACTCCCTTCCATAAAGATCAGCTTTGTGGCAGATCAAAATGCCAGATCTCTCCAATTTCTTCAGTTGCCATTACCCTCTCAGCTGTTTCTCTGAATAATGCCCTCCTTACCCTGTCACTGAGTTTTGGTGGACAGTCTTCTCTAGGCAAAGCTGTGATTAAGCCATATTCTCTTCATAATGTATATAAGAGCCCTCCAAAGGATGTTTATAGTTGGAGACACATTTTTTTAACCCACTGGTGCTTCTGCATAACTTTATCACAGATTTGTTTTGATAGCTTCTCAGTCATCCTGAAACTGCTTGCAGCATCTGAGAAACAGCTATATTTAATGTGGGATCATTCAGCATTGGAATCACACCTAGGTGGACTCTCTTCATCTGCTTATGTGGCTTCTGGAGGCAGTGGTTGCATCAGAGCTTATTTAAGTGCACTATAGCAAAGTATTTCCAGTTTCCAGGTATGGTTTTTAAAGCTGAACAGTAAAGAATGCTGATAGGAAGAAAATCAACGCATTTGCAATGTGATGCTGGAGGAGAGTTGTGTGGATACCATGGATTTCCAAAAAGACAAATAAATGGATCCTAGAGCAAATCAAGCCTGAATTCTCCTTAGAAGTCAAGATAAATAAACTTAGGCTGTCATACTTTGGCCATATCATGAGAAGACATGACTCACTAGAAAAGACAATAATGCTTGGGAAGGTGGAAGGTAGTAGGTATTGAGCAGGACTGCATTACAGATGGATAGACCCAATCAAGGAAAACATGTCTCTGACTCTGCAAGACCTGAGCAGGACTGTGGATGGTAGGTTGACTTGTACGTCTCCCATCCATAGGGTCACCATAAGTTGAAGTCAACTTGATAGCAGTTAGCAGCAGCAGCAGCAACAGCAAAGGAGGTAAATATTTATGTTTGGTTTGGTTTTGTTCACTTAATCTTTGTGCCACAGTAAAAATATTTTGTACCTTCACAGTGTTGAGTACCTTGTATACATCAAGTAGTAACAATGGCAGTTTAGTTCATTTCAGTTTCAGGTAGTTACACAACAAGATGTAGAAAAGTCAAAAGTGGGAAGTGAATATTTCATCAAGGTGTTGCAGCTGGCTCAGCACCTTAACTATCCAGCCACGTTACACAAAAAGGAAGAGATATGTAGATAAGGTTGTTCCTAAATTTTATGGGCTGTAGTTGCTTTAGTTTAGAGATGGAAACTCTTGGTGTTCAGTTGACTCACACTGGCCAATCACATTGGCTGCATGGGGATTTGAACTCTGGCCTTCCAGAGTCCTTGTCCAACATTCTAACCACTACACCATGCTGGCTCTCTTTTGAGAGAGGGTAAATGGGGTAAACTACGAGATGTGATAAAGATCGTTCAGGTTTTTCAAGTATTTGAGAAGGATGTGACACTTGCAAATCTGTTTTTGTATACTGAAATCTTTCTTAATAATGAGACAACCATTTAGTAGCAAAGCAGAAATCCTAACCATCCCATACTTAAAGCTAGCTTCTGTTTCCAGCCTCTTTTCTAAGAGTTGCAAGAGCTTTAGCACATTATTCTAATTGAAGCCAGCACTGCAGGAATCAAAGAATCCATTGAGGCCAGATACCCCTGATTATCTCTGGGCAGCATAGTTACTATTACAGGGTACTTATTTCTGAAAGCATCATTCCGTTCCTCATCCTTATCTTACCCATTGCTTTTTCCTGATAATATGTGGCATTTGATACAAAAGAGTTGAAATGAAAAGTCTCTCCATTCATTCATCTACTTACCTAATTTTTTTTCCCCTTAAAAACACTTAAAATGTGGCTTTTTGTTACCATGAACTTCTTTTAATATGATACTGGAGGGAAGGGAGTTTTCTTTTCTTTTTTAAAGATTACCTTAACAGAAATGCAGTGGCAAGTGTCTTTTTACAGAGTACACAAATAACTACTAGAATTATTACCCATCAGAAATGCATCATCATTATTTTTTCAAAGGGAAAACAGAAAAGAGCAGATACCAGAAAATTATTAGTGATAGACTCTTAGTCTTCCATCTAGCAACCTGTTAGAGGTGCCAAATATATCTTAGCTTGCTGGATGTTTATGACCTACATGATGTGACATCATACCATAATTTCTGCTTAGAAACTCATAAAGTTGGGGTGCATAAGCAAAGTTGTATGATAGGAGGTTCAGGGCTGATAAAGGGAAGTACTTCTTCACACAGTGCACTATTAAACTAAGGAATTTACTGCCACAAGACTAGTGATGATTACTAACTTGTGACTTGGAAAGGGAATTAGGCCAAGTCTTGACAGATAAGGCAATCAATAAGGCTAGCCTTGAGGGATACATATAGGTATTCTGTACCCTCCATACCAGGGGAACTAGGCCTTTGGTCTGGTTCAGTGGGGTTCTCCTTTTCACCTAGGCCATTTCTGCACGATATTGCTACAGTGCTATTATTCCACTTTCAACTTCCTGTGGAATTCTGGGGTTTGTAATTTACTGAGACCAAAGACCTCCCTGGCTGAAAATTCTAAATGTCCTTCCCTAAACTGCAAGTCCCAGGATTCCATAGGATACTGAAAGTGGAATAATAGCACCATAACAGTGTAGTGCAGAAATGGCCTTGGAGCCCTGCTTCTGAGTTTCTATCTAGCTTGTTCAAATGGAAGAACCGGTCATGTGGAGTAATACATTTCTTAACTCGTGTAGAATATCCTTTTGAACAAAGGTGGGAACTAACTAACTAACTAACCTTAGATATCACACCGCTAGCAGTTATCCTTTTTGGTCATGTGTGCTACAAAGCCTGAAACAGAGGCACCAAGTTATCTGAGCCATTAGATCAATTGCAGGAATACAGTAAGATGCATTTTTAAAAGAAGTAAACACTGGTCATGGAAAAATTAGAGAAGCCTTAAGTCAAGACCATGTGGGGTGGGAGAGGAAAGCTTTACTTTCTGCACTAATGAGAATTTCCTCTGAAATGTAAATAGCGGTTCAGAGAGGTAATTTTTGTCCCCAGACCATGGTAGGAAGAGACAGAACTAAACTCCCCTCTCTGTCTCACCAATGCCACTCAGACTTCTCAGAAGGGGTCCTCTTTCTGCAGGATGAACACATACCTGCTAATTTCATGCATACAATTACACTGTGCCAGAGGCAGATCTGGCATGGACCCAAATCAGACCATGGAAAAGTTACTTTTTTGGACTACAGGTCCCAGAATCCTTTAGCAAGTTTGCCTGTAGCCATGATTGTTGTAGGGAGGGGCTGTGGGAACACACAGACACACATACCACAGAAGTAGATCAGAACCTGCAGAGCAGAATATCACAATACTGGTGAGGGTAGCTCCAGAAATCTTGAAATTGTAACTTTTAAAGTCTTCTAAATAGAATGTAAGTTATTAGATTTCGTGCAAATCTCAGCATTACTGTTTATTCACTCCACTAGGTTTCTGTGCCTTGGCCTCACCACAGCTATCCACAGATCAGAAGAGCCTAGATTACTTAAGGAATCCAATTAAGATCACATTTACACAGAAGTGGAGTGTAACTCACATCCAGCATTTCATTTCATGAAATATCAATATTTATTGGAATTGTCAAATGAAGGATTTCCCAAGATCACACTTGTATCAGAGCCACTTGGAGGGGGAAAGAGAGGGGCAGGGAGTGTTATAATAGGACTACATGGCCTGAAGCTGATCCTGTTACCCTTTGTATGAAGTCCATGAGGACTCATGTGGCTTCAGCAAACAACCAGGAAAGAATAAATACCCACTGGGAGGGCCTCTATCTCAAATGCTATTTTCATGCAGCTGGTGTGTTGTTCTGGGTTCCACCTCCAGTAACTCCTGGTAGGCTTGGTAAAAACACACAGATAACACACACACACACACACACACACACACACCTGAAACCCCTGGGCTCTGATTCATGATTCTCCAGATGTTGCTAGACTACAACTCTTAACATCTGTAACCATTATTCCTGATAGCTGAAATGGATGCAAATTGTTGCATCTGAGATAGACTGGAGGAAGGCCATCCTAAAAGTCTTAGACCTTTGTTCATCCCTAGTCACTAGGCATGTTGGCTAAGGTCAATGGGAATTGTTTTCTGACAATATGAAGAGGACACCCAATCAGAGGAAGATGAGTTCTATAAAATGTTTTGTATAAAGAAGGGCCCAGGCACACTATGCTATGTGCCTACAGATCATTTGTTGACTTATGGTGATCACATGAACTTCACAGTATTTTGTTAGGAATACAGTAGCCCCTCCACATTCGTGAGGGTTTGGGGCACAGAACTCTCACAAAAATGGGAAAACCGTGAATAACTCCACTCCCCTGCAATTCTCCTCCAGAGTTCCCCTCTCCTATTCCTTTGCTTCTGGCCCCGGCATTCAAGGGGGAGGAAAAAAAACAAGGTAAAGGGCTTACAGGTACTTTCCCCTCAGATGGAGAAAAACAAGATCTGACACTGTAGCTACTTCCAGAAGCCATCTTGGAAAGGAGAATTAGAAGAAAAGAGAGCACCTGGACAATCAGCAGCCATTACACAGCAGAATGTGCAACCACATGGCCTAGAGGACATGCTTCAGCAGTGTGAGGGATTTGCTAATCCAAAAGGCAAAAAAGTCGATCTTAAACACAAGCCTCACAAGCCTGGGGTGAGGAATGCAAGGGACTGGGAAGAGCAAAATGGGGTGGGGAAGGCAAGCATGTGCCTGGCAAATAATCAAATTTGTGAAGGTCAAACCCACAAATATGGAGGGAGGACTGTACTTAGAGGTAGTTTGCCAGTGGCTTCCTCTGAAATACAGCTGATGTGTATGTGCCTGTGCCTTCAAGTAAACCTGCTGGCTTATGGTGGCCCCATGAATTTCATAAGGAATGTGGTTTGTCATTTCATTATTGTGAATATAGCCTATAGCATCTGGTATTCCCTGGCAGTTTCCCTTTATTAGATAGATGGACAGACAGACAGACAGACAGATAGATATCTCTTCTTGCACAGGACCCAAGGTGGCTTACTCTTCCAAGTACTAAGCAAGCCTGATCCTGCTTAACTTCTGATATCAAGTAGGATCATTCTCGTTAAATAAATCCTTTGCTATCCTTTTGGTCCTGAGCAGCATGTCAAGTGTGGGTCTCAGGGCATAACTACACACATGACTCACCTCACAGTCTTCCTACGTGCACACATATCAGAGTATGTTATCATAACTCACGCTGTAGAATCCAAGGAATCTGATGCACAGGGGTCAAATATAGAAAGGCTTCAATTGATGCCTCCCTAAATCAAATCTGAGCAGCTAATGGCTGATGCAGCTGATGAGGAACTTCAACAAAGTGCATCCCAACCTTCACCAGAGTTGAGGAACACTGAGGGGATACCCCCATTATTTATGGAATGACACTTTGACAAAGGAACAGTGCAGGAAGATCCAGCACCTCTTAAATGATCAACGTTGAGCAATCAAGCACATGGTATCTCAAGGCTGGATGGCCATAAATCCCACAGCAATTGCTGGGTCTTTTGTTTTACCTGACTTTTGCATGCTTCCTTCTTATTGGTTTATTTGGATTCTTGACCTCTGAACTGCCTTATGGTTTACACTTCTTTGTTCTTCCCTGTGGCATTGATTATCATGACTGTGGCTTATTGTTATGGAGTTTGGAATGGCTGAGACCTTGCTATTGTGCTTCATTTCAACCCTGGTAAACTCCCTTGGCTACCTGTGTATGATCCAAACTGGGGTGACTCAGCCAACTACTGCCCTAATTCTCGCTACTATTGCCTTCCTCTCCTGACACTTGCTGTCTGTGAGCAGAGAAGCTCCCATTCTCCAGCAATCTTTAGTGAGATCGTAGTTTATCTGCTGCTGCTGGCAGTGGGTAAACCATGAGACTTTGGAAGCCAGAACACAGCTTTCCTTCTCAACTCCCTCCCAAGAACTCAGCTAATCACCTGAGGTCCAGCTGGCTTCAAGGGCTGTACCTAGAACAACCAAGCACTTTATGTGGTCACAGGTTTGAAGATTGTACATCCCTAAGTTATCAGAGCAAAGTTTTGGAAATTTCTACTTTTGGTTACTACAGTTCCCAGAATACATCTGCCAGTAGGCCACTGACCATGTTGCCTGGGGGACTGTAGGAATTGTCTTTTCAAAAAGTAACATTCCTAATTTTCTGTTAGGAAAGACCTTTACCAGATACCTTGGAGAGTTGCTTCCAGTAAACAGTAGTCAATGTAACTTAGTAGAAGGCAGTGTCTGATGTCTATGCACCTTTTTGCTCCATGACCTCTATGATATCTCTTTCCAAAATTGCTGAACTGGGTACAAAAGAGTAGTGAGCAATATTAAAAGACGAAGGGAAGCACAACAGCATTGCAAGTCCCACCTTCCATGCTGTGTGATAGAATTCTCTTCACAGCATTTTTACAAGATCCTGACGTGGACATCACACAGCAAACACAACAGCTGGGTAATTGTGGAGAGTAGACTAGGGCAATAGCTCTGCTGAGAAGGATCCAGAGTCAGCAACCTTGAGCAAATCAATCAGAGAGCAAGCTTGAGTCAGCAGTGGGAAGCCCGTGCCAGAAAAGCAAAGCAAAATAAAAAGGGCAAGTGCTGCCTGGGAGGAAGCGGCGGGAAGAAATGCTGCATCCCGCTAAGGCACAGAAAGTCCAGCCTGCTTTGCTCTGACTAGGCGGTGATGGACTTAGTGCACTCGCTGTTTCCAAAAGCTACT
The DNA here is from genome assembly GCA_030412105.1 of Cyclura pinguis. Taxonomy (NCBI): domain Eukaryota; kingdom Metazoa; phylum Chordata; class Lepidosauria; order Squamata; family Iguanidae; genus Cyclura; species Cyclura pinguis. The sequence goes on from CM059599.1 coordinate 132,222,336, forward strand.
ATGCTTGAACAGTATGTGCAAAATGGGAGGTATTCAGAGGAGACCAAGTATAGTTGGGTGAGCGGAGCACTCAGATTACTAAGGACCCAAATGAGACATTGCAGTCTCTAATTTAACACATCTGTCCTTGCTTTGTTTGCTTGTTCATAACAGCCCAGGGAGCAATTGAGATCCTGGGCATATGGGAAAGGGAGATTAAACTTTTCCCAGCATTACAATCTCAACCATAGCTTGGAAAAATTACCTTTTTTCAATTTCAGCTCCCAGAATGCTTTAACCTGAATAGGGGATTCTGAGATATGTTGTCCAAAAAGATAACTGTTTTCAAACTTTGATGGTAACAGAAAATCTGCTTCACCCCCCCAAGATGCTTTTTGCCCCTGATTCTACTAATTGTAGCTTCCCTCTAGAGATGAACAGCAGCTCCTAGGGCTGGGGTGTGTGGGCTGGTTCTCATGTGGCATTGCAGCATGAAGGAACGAGGAAAGAGAGTTGAGTTCCTTCCAGTACATCACAGTGCCAATCCTGATCTGCCTAGATGTTATTTCACAATTAAAAAAAAAAGACAGACCCATGCAAAAAATTAAGGCATTTAAAACAGGGGTGAGCAACCCATGACTTTCCAGATGCTGTTGGAATTCAACTCCCATGATTCCCCATCAATGACTTTGCTGCTAGGACTGACGTACATTCCAGTCCAACAACACCTTGAGGGCCAGAATTTGCCCACCTTTGACTTAAGGTGTCACCTGGTTTGGCCCTACATTGCAATTCTCTGCAGGCCCACTGGGCACAAACATCATGAAACCCATTTAGACTTACAGCCAAGTAAATCTGTATTTCATAGTATTCTGCTGCTAGACTGGCATGCAGCCTAACTCAATGCATCATATTTGGCCAAAAGAAAGAATGGTGTGTGTGAGAGACACACTTCTTCTGCCAAGATGAACATACAAAAGCAATAGTTTACAAGAGTGGGAGAGGGAAGGGTAAGAAGCAATTGACTTCATCTGCAGCAGCATACTCAGAGGAAAAATATTATAAGTCTTTATACACATAAGAATCTTTTTGCACTGAGACAAACTCTAGCCAATATTCTTCTCCCATAAGTTTCTTGTGGAAATATTAATCTATTAGTGACAACACAGTATTGAAAAAGCTCAAAGTCACTCTTGCCTTTAATTCTTAGTCGCTTCATGGTCCAGGATAACTGCAAGCATGAAAACAAGCCAATAAACTGATGCTGGAGCTGAACCTTGATGGACCTTGTTTTGCACATTTAGCATGGCACATGATAAAGGGGGGCAGTTACATATCTGCATACTTCTCTTTGCAGCAGGATAATAGCTCCTTGCACATTGAAATAGTATGTCAGGTCTGGGACTAAACAGATTACTATTTCCTGTCATTTTAGGTATCTGTGTACAGAGATAGGTTGGTTTGATTAAGTGAAATTCTCTCACCTGAACTTTGAATTGATATGGTCTAGGTACAACTTTTCTCCTTGATTGTTCTGAATACATAAATTGGTCTTAAATCCTGAATGTTATGTTTAGCTTGTTGCTGTGTTTTGGCAGCCCTTGGCCACTGTGACAGCCTGCATACTCACTGATGAAGAATATAATGTGGCACAATTTCATTTTGATTCTTTCCCCATTGATTCACTGACCAAAGATCTGGCTCTACAATCAGGCATATGGATGGGCACTAAGGGAATCATTATAGCAGCGTACACTTATACAGATCGGGAAACAAAGGGGCTCATTTGTCATTTCTATGAGAAGGGAATCCCTAGAAGCACATTTAGTGGCCTGGAACTGCTGAGTTTGTATATACAGCCTGGACATTTCTCGTTTTGTCCTGGGATGTATTATTTCATAGACATAATTTCATATTGTATCTTTAATCACTGCAACTGAACGCAGAGCCCTTGCATGCCCAAAATGGTATTCATGAAGTACAACCAACATTAAATGTATGGCATTTAGTTCTGTGCCCCTGGAAAAAGTCAAATGAGTTCACAGGCAGCCTCAGCAACTTTATTTCCTGAGTAACGCTGGCCTTTTATGTAACAGGATAAAGCGAGCACTGCAGGACTTGGAAAGAGAAAGATTACCAATATTTGGAAAGCCTACAAAAGGCAGAACTCTTCTGGTTGTGAGATGGAATTAACCTCTGCAGAAGTCTGTATCTCTGGAATGGCTTTTTCTCTTTCCCCTTCCCACTTCTGGAAAGTGAGAACATAATAATTGCCCGGTTGGATGGTGAGACAAGGGAAATGTGTCCCATGGGAGGAAGGTGGCCATGGGAAAGTGCCCATGGGCTATGGCAACCACTACCAATAATGTCCACTCAGAAGGCTGATGGGCCTGGGAAAAATGAGATGTCAGGATTTCTGCCACTGGGAAAAATGAGATGTCAGGATTTCTGCCACTGCTGCTGTCTTCCCGCCCCCCAGGGCAGCAGTGAGCAACTTGATATTGCTGGGACAGAGGACCAACCATTCACTCAGGAGTTTATGGGAGCCTTCTTCCTTTGCAACCTAATCAAACCTTTGGAAGGGGCTTTTCTCTGCCAGTGCCTCCACCAGTTGCAAGAGAATTCTCCCAAGATGGGGTCCTCCACAGCTTTTAGCCAGAAAGTCGCAATGTAACTTGCATTCCTGAGGCAGTATGCTGCTCAAGACAAAGAATCAGTGGGGGAGACCTATACTTCCATGCCTTGCTTGTAGGTGTCTAAGCCAAAGCTTTTGTGTTGGCTACTACTGGCTCTCAGAAATAGATTAGATGAGTTGGATTTTTGCTTATGAATGATAGCTTCTAGGACCCTATCACGCTATACTGTTATAGCACTCTTATTCCATTTGAATTGCCAATGGCTGCATCCTCCGGAGCCCTTGTTTGGTGAAGCATTGGAGTTCTCTGGCTGAGATTCTAAATATCTCTTCCTATAATGAAAAACTGGGATCCCACAGGAGAGAATCATGGCAGTTAAAGTGGAATCACAGTGCTATAACTGCACAAAGTGAAAGAACCCATGGAGTAGGATGAGGCTCTTTCCTTCCTCTTCCTTGGTGCCCATTGTCCATTTGCTTTCTCCTTCTGGATTGAATCCTGACTACCAAGCAGAGGAAGACAGTAAGCAAATAGGTAGGCAGGGGCTGTTCCTTCTCCTCCCTCCCATTGTTACCTGCTCAGCTCATGGAGACAAGGAGAATAAAAGGACAGTGTTGGTTAGAAGGAGGAGCAGGAGCACCTGAATTCTTGTGGCCAACAACAGTGTCCCTGTGAGACAGGTATCGTGGCAAATCTCAGACAACACATTCCATGGCTGACCCCATATTTGGTCCAATGCAGTTGAGCAGTTCCTCTATTCAACCTCTTTTATTGGTATGGAATGGTATTGGTTGGATATGTTCATACAAACTGAAGTTTAGACTAAAAGAAAGACTATTGTCAAGGAGCTGTTTCACAGCTAGTATGTATGCCAGTTAATTTCTGATCACTTGATTTTTCACCTGTTAAAATACGGCAAGCCAAGGTGGTAACCAGTTCTACAGGGAAAAAAGGCTGCTTGAAGTAACTTTGGATGGCATGAACATTCTCCCTGTAGCATTTCATTCACATAAGTTTCACAGCATGTGATCTTGTATCTGGGAACCTCTCTATAGAACAAAGGTGGGGAACCTCATGCAGCCCATGAAGAGACAAATTCTTGTTTCAGAGGAATTCATGGCTTCTGCATTCCATTGATGGATGGAGCCAAAGTTGAGCCAAAAATACCAGTATATTTTAGCCTGAATCTCTTAATGCAAATTTCCAAACCTTAGAAGCAGCATTTTAACCTTTAGGAATGTGGGGAAAAGCCATACAGAAGTTAGGAAACCCCCCAAACAATGCTATCATGGAGAAATGGGCATGACCATCCGTGGAACCCAAAAGGACTGGACTAGGATACAAGAAAGATCAGATATGGATCCATCCCTGCTGTAGGGCAGAAGTGGAGAACATGTAGCTCTGCTAATTTTGTTGGATATGGCAGCTAGTGGCTTCCATGTCAAAGGTGCAGCAAATGCACACTGGATTTCATAAAATATATTCAGGAGCAGCAATGTTGCCCATGAGAGGCAGCACGGTGTAGTGGTTTGAGCCTTGGACTATGATCATGGAGACCAGGGTTCAATTCCTCACTGAGCCAAGGAAAGCCACTGGGTTACCTCTGGTACATCAAACAGTCTCAGCCCCAGAAAACATCATGATAGGTTCCACCTTAGGGTTGCCATAAGTCGGAAATTACTTAAAGGCATAAAACAACAATGTTGCCCATGTAGCAAAATACAACAAAATCTACAATCCACAAAGGACTTTATTGGTCAACTGAAATGCACAAAATACAACATGCAAGTTTTCAAACTTCACTGGTTTCTTCATCAGGCAAAGACGTTAAAAATCAGTCAAGAAGGTTAAGACTTCCAGTGGCTGCGGTGAGGAGCTCAGTCGTCTCCCTACACAACTGGAGGAGAGACGTCCACCCTACGGGGGTCGGGAACCCACTGTTTGGGAGAAGAACAGTGGGAGAATTACCCCCTTGGTAAAGTGGGTTCGGAGGCACTCAGAAGGGGTTGGAAACTTTGCGTCCTGGGTTAAAAGAATAAAAAAACATCAAGACAGAGACGCAAGGCGGGCCTGGGAGCTGCCATTACCCCCTTAGGGCTCCAGTGGAGGAAATCCTCACCACCACTTTTAAGATTTTAAAAGGAGGGAAACGAAGAAAGAACGAAGAACAGAACCTCCTGTTATAAATTTTGTTGGCGCTTTAATTTCTTTGTACCTGTTGGCGAGAAATACCAACAGAAAACGCGCTCTGAGTTGTGAAAGCTAAAACTAGGTCCCTTTAAGGGGAGGAAAAGCCCCGGAAAGGAACCGAACGTGGAAGAGCAGCCCAGAGTATTGGATGAGAGCTACACCACCATGCTGGGGGGAGGCTTCGATACGGTATATATAAACATCTAATATAAATAACTATAATACAATTTTCCCCTACGCATGAATGTAAGTAATTGCAAAATAAGCGGTCGTGATTTACTGAGAGCAAGCAGGAAATTTACCGGTAAACTGAAAGAAGCAGTGGAAGGTTAACAAGAAGGGAGTAAGAAAGGAGCAAGCGGTTTAGAGTAATTAAGCCCCACAAAGACGAATGGAGGAGAGCAGGAGGAGCAAAGAATGACTAAGAAAGAGACCGAAGAAGGGTAGAAGAGGAATTTAAATCTTGACAAGGTCAAAAGGAATTTATTGTGCAAATAATTGTGCAAACAATAGCGTGGTGGACAAGGACAGGGAAATAAGAGACTTGGGAAACCTACATTGGAATAGGAATAGATTTGGACATTTACGCCGGAACGGAAAGGAGGCACACAGAGAAAGGAAGAAAATACAAGTAAAGCGGTGCTACAATCTAATTGCGACTATTAATTTCATTTTTTCAAACTATTTTTACATTTCTATAATAATAGATGCCGAATTTGGAATGAAATTAAGTTAATATGTGTTACATTTGAATTAACTTTCAATATTTAATCTTTAACAGTAATATGCTGTAAAAATAGTATAATATCAAATCGTAGTTTATAAAGTAGTTTAGCATTATCTAGTTAGTATTGTAAGACTTTATAGTAGGGTATTGTAGTATTGTAGCATTTAAGAATTAGACATGGATAGATTGGAGTAGATTTGAAATTAACGAATCAAAGGAGTCAATCTAAAAGAATTGAATAACTTCTGGAAAATTCTATACAGCAAAATGAATTAAGGACTAAGACCCCCTCCCTTCGACACTGGACTGCCCCAACAAAATTGATAATAATCTCTTGCTGATCTTTATTTGAATTTCTAATGAACTTTCTGAGAATTTATTGATGTATTATTATACATAAATAAGAACAAAAAAGGTAAATACTGAATTATTCAATTCTTAATCTCCTTTTGTAAAGTGACATATAATTTAAAAATTAGGATAATATATAAGAGTAAATACAGTGATCTATATATTACTCTTTTACATATAATTTTCTTCTTATACACTTCTTTTATATATTCCACTCTATGATAGGTATATTAATAGATATATGTTCTAGTCATTTATTGCTCTCTCGAATATAACTGTATCTGTAATTGTTTCTTTGAATTAAATATCTTCTCCCCTTCGTTATCCTTTTTATATTTCCATATAATACTTTCTAAATTTAGCATATAGTTCATAAAAGGAATATGGCTTCTGGAACAAGAAAAGCGGTGCTATCTCAACAGCATGCGCAAAGAAGAGCATCAATGGAAGAACAAACTAAGTTCTTAGAATTCGGTAGTACTATTCTGGAAGAGATGTGAAAATTAAGAGAGGACTTCAGCCAGGAAATACAAAAGGTCTCATCAGAAATGAGAGAAGTCAAACAGGAAATGCTAAACATAGGACAGAAAATGGAAAGTATAAATAAGGATATACAAAAAATAAATAAAAAAATTGACAACTTGCAAGATAGAACAAATAATTTAGAAAAAGAGACGCCGGAATTACGGAAACAGATCGAACGAGTAGAAACACAAGCTTTAAACACTGAGGTGAAAATAAGAGATAAATGTATTAAGATCAGAGGCTTAGAGGAAATGGAAGGAGAGGATTTATGTAATCGCATAATACCATCTCTGGCACAGTTTATTGGATGGAATACAGAACAGCTAGACTTAGAGATCGATACAATCTTTAGAATAAATTCGTATATAGCCAGGAAAAGGAAGGTACCGAGAGATGTAGTCATTTGCTTTCTTAGAGAAAGAGTGAAAGATCTGGTATTACAAGAAAGCTATATAAATAAATTAGTTATACAGGGTAAAGAATTACAGATCTTCAAGGACGTACCTTCACAAGTATTTAAAAAAAGAAAAGAATACCATTTCCTGATACAATTGCTCAAAAGGTATGGAATTAAATACAGATGGGGAAAGAGGAAGGAGTGATCTTTACATATAATCAGAAAAGATATATTTTAAATTCTACTTTAAAGGCACAAGATTTTGTGAAAAAACATAAGGAAGAATTAAGTAAAACGGACTTGGAAAGTGAGGGAACAGAAAAAAAAGAAAAGATAATGGAGAAAGCAGAAACAACTGTAAAGAAAGATTTGGGAGTGAAAAGTAAATTAGAAAAATCAGAACAAGATAAGTCAGTCGAAGAGATTAGTGGTCTAGAAAAGAAAACGGTGGCAGGAGATAGACAACAAAAAGAGATAACTACACAGGAAGAAGGGGAAGGGACCCAAGACGAAGGAGAGGTGGAAGAAGAATCTGAAGGACAAGAAGAGGAAGAAGAGGGATAGATATAGAAATAGAATAAAGACAGATTAAATCATATACGGAAAAGATCTTGAGATAGAAATACTAGAAATAGGGAGATAATGAAGGTCCTCACATGGAATATCTGAGGGTTAAATGCATCGGTTAAAAGAAAGAGAATTTTCCATTACCTAGAGAAATCAAAAGCAGAAGTAATATGTCTTCAGGAAACGCACATAATAGAGAAAGACGTAAAGTACTTAAAGAACCCAAAATTAGGATTAGAATTTTCTTCCATCTATAATAAAAAGAAAAAAAGTGTAACCATATATGTTAATAAGAAATACAGAGCAACAGAGATATTTAAAGACGACAATAGAATGTTTATTGGGGTAGAAGTTGAGCTGTTGGAAAACAAACTTTTATTTGTTGGAGTATATGGTTCACAACAAAATAAAGCGTGTTATTTTGAAAAAGTACAGAATGTAATCGGATCGTATGATTATCAAAAGATTATTATGATGGGAGATTGGAATGGGGTTATAGACCCATCCACTGACAGAAAATCAGACAAAAATAAACTAAAACAACACAAATTACCAAAAGCTTTCTTTAATCTGTTTGAAAATCTGTCTTTACAAGATACATGGCGACATCTATACAGAAATGTGAAGGAGTATACAAATATTATTTGGAAGTTTACAAATCATGGTCGAGAATCGACATGATATTAACATCTAAAACTTTGTCTAAAAGTATTTAAAAAATGGAAGTTCTGCCAAGGTTATACTCAGATCACACCCCGGTGACGATGGAAATTAAGGAAAGAAAGAGAGATTATCATTGGAAATTGAAAGAAGAGTTGCTTAGAAATGAAAAAATAGTGTCTAAAGTAAAAACAGCAATAACATAATATTTCAAGGAGAATTCAGGTAAAGGAATAGCTGAGAATACAGTATGGGACTCTGGGAAAGCGGTGATTAGGGTAATCTTAATAGAGCAAGAAATATATAAAAAGAAGAAAAGGAAAGAAAGTCAAGGGAAGATAATGGAAGAACTAAAAAAAAAGGAAGATGAGCTTAAAAAAGAACCCCAGAATAAAAAGATTAAATATGAGGTAAAAGCACTACAGAAACAAATAACACTTCAAAATACAATACAACTGGAGAAGAAATTGAAATATGTAAAACAGAAGTATTACGAGCATTCCAACAAGGCAGGTAAATGGTTGGCCTATAGGCTTAAAAAAGAAAACGAAAAAAGATTAATACTAGAAATTAAAGAGGGGAACGAACTATATCGAAGTCAAGAAAAAATAAAATCAGTTTTCCATAAATATTTTCAAAACCTGTTTGAAGACCAGGAAAATGAAGACACAAATTTAAAAATAAGGAACTATCTAGAAGAAACAACATTAACACAATTTAACAAAAACCAAAGGGCAGAACTGAATAAACCAATTACAAGAATGGAAGTCATCAATGCAATCCAAAAACTTAAGACAGGAAAAGTCCCAGGGCCAGATGGTTTCTCAGTAAATTTCTATAAAACTTTTCAAGATCAGCTTGCAGGACCAATACAGAAGGTACTAAACGAAATAGATAATGGGAACCGTCCGGCTTCCTGGGGGGAAGCATTGATCACCCTGATCCCAAAAGAAGGAAGAGACCCTTTAGACACGAAAAATTATAGGCCTATAGCATTGTTGAATATAGATTATAAAATATACGCAACGATTTTAGCAGAAAGACTTAAAAAAAAACTAAATGAATGGACACACAAGGATCAAAGTGGCTTTCTCCCTGGAAGAGCAATAAAAGATAATATGAGGATGGTGCTCAACATAATGGAACATTACCATAAATACAATGATAAAAAATTAGCTTTAATTTTTTTAGACGTGGAGAAAGCTTTCGATAATGTCAACTGGAAATTTATCAAAGAGACTCTAAAAAGATAAATATAGGTGAAAAATTTAGCAATTGGACCAACATGATTTATAGAGAACAAACAGCAAAATTATTAATAAATGGAGAAGTAACATCTAAAATTGATATCAAAAAAGGGACAAGACAGGGGTGTCCCCGATCCCCATTAATCTCTTGATGGTTATTGAAATACTAAATACCCAAATAAGGAATGATAAGGAAATAAAAGGAATACAAATAAAAGGCCAAGAATATAAACTGAAGGCATTTGTGGATGATTTAGTCATCTTACTGGAAAATCCAAACCAACGTATAAATCATCTAAAAAGAACATTGGAAGGATATGGGAGGGTTTCAGGATTCAAGGTAAACCCTGAGAAAACAATGATAATAATGAAAAATATGACTAGACAGGAAGAGATAGACTTAGAAACAGAATCTCAGTATAAAATATCAAAAAAACCAAAATATTTGGGTATAACTTTATCCAAAAATAATACAGACTTATATAGGAATAACTATGGAAAAGTTTGGCAAACAATTAAAGCAGATTTAGAAAGATGGACAAAACTTGATTTATCACTTATGGGCAGGATAGCGGTAATAAAGATGAATGTTTTACCTAGGATGATCTTTTTATTTCAAAACCTGCCCATAATAGTGAATGATATACCATTCATTCAGTGGAGGAAAGATTTGTCTAAATTTATTTGGAACGCCAAAAAACCTCGTATTAAATGGTGTAACCTTAAAAATCTTAAAGAAAGGGGTGAATTAGGCATGCTGGACTTAAAATTATATTACCATGCCTGTTGCATTGAATGGTTAACAACATGGATGAAGCTAGACAATGAAAGGACATTAACATTAGAAGGGGCAGACCTACCTTTCAGATGGCACGCGTACCTGTGGTATGAGAAGGCCAAAATAAATAGACAGTTCAATAATCACTTCATTAGAAAGTCTCTATTACGAATCTGGATAATATATAAGAATAAACTGTATCCAAAATTACCGTTATGGGTATCGCCACTTGAGGCTTTCTATAGGAGAGAAAAACCAAAACTAAAAGATTGGATAACGTTAAAAACGTATTAAACTGCCAAGAGGATAAAATTACGTTAAAAAGTAAAGAAGAACTAATTGAAAGTGGACTTTCTACTCACTGGTTACTACAAAGGCAACTGGCAGAAAAATTTAGGATGGATCAAAAAATAATAGGAATACAAATAAAAGAAAATGATTTCGATAAATTGATGAAACCAAGAACTGAGCATTTTATAGCAAAGACATATAAAATCATATTGAATCTAGAACTAGAGAGAGAGACCGTCAAGGAAAATATGATACAATGGGCACGGAATATAGGTCGCCCAATAGAATTTGAAAGTTGGGAAAGCTCTTGGAGGATACCTAGTACAATATTGAAAAGTGTGCCACTAAAGGAGAACTATTATAAGATTTTATATAGGTGGTATTATACCCCAGCCCAAATAGCGAAAATAAGCAAAACAAATAAAAATGAATGTTGGAAATGCAACTCAAAAGGAACTTTATATCATTTATGGTGGACCTGCCCCAAAGCAAAAAAGTTCTGGGCACAAATTCATAGTAATATAACAAAAATTATGCAATTAGAGTTTTCAATGAAGCCCGAGATATGCTTATTGAATATATCCCAAGAAATAAAATCATTGAAAAATAGACTGCAACATAAACTATTAACTCATATGATAGTAGCAGCAAGAATGGTTTATGCAGGCAAATGGAAACATGGAGATACACTGGAGTTAGAGGACTGGTTAATTAAAATATACGATATAATAGAAATGGATAAACTGACAACGATTATGCACAAAAATACACTGGAACAATTCTATAAAGACTGGGAGCCAATTACTACAATATTTAAAGCTAAGTGGGGAAACCTAGCTATAAAAGGTATTGAAGAATGAATATTAACAGTATGATTGTTAGCAATAATAAAAATTTAGGGGACGGTGAATAATATAGGTATTATAAAAGAAGCGACTTCTTAAGTTAAACTAAAATAATAATGACGAACTTGCTGATCTGGGCTTATAAATACAAATTAGAATATAATAAAATAGAACCAAAGAAATTTTAATAGATAAGAGTTCAAGGAGCAAAAATATAGGACTCATTTATAGTTGGAAACTATGATCTAGGGAATACTCAACATGCACAAGGAAAGTGAATAAGGGAAGTAGGGTTTGTTTTTTGTTTTTTTTTAGAGAAAACCCAAGAAGATAGAAATACGGAACAGGAGATTAGTTATAAGGGCACTTTAGGAACATCTATATTGTATATTACATAAAAATCTATAGGAGGAAGGAAATGACTCCGTAGGTACGAATACGAAATATGAGAATATGAGTATATTTTTTAAGGTAGTTAACAATTGTAATAGACAGTTATAAAGAATTGAAAAAACTGGATAAGAAATTAATGGTTTTGATGTACTATCTGATAACAGTTTGGTTTTGTTTATAGAATTTTTTGTAATTTTTGGAATATTTGTAAGTCAGTATAATGTACAGTTGAAATGCCGGTTTTGCTAATATTTTCTTTTGAATAAAAAGATCTAAAACAAAAATCAGCCAAGAAAAGAAAAGTGCCAATGTTAGAATCACAGGCCTATATTTTGTCTCAGATTTTCTTCTGTTGTCAGTTAAGATGGTCTAGGAGAGTTCCAATTCAGGCAAAGGCCACTCTCTTTCTTGACTGTGTGAGGACCAGGGACAAAGGGCAAAAAAAGACTGGTGATGAAATTTCAACTCCGTTAGCAACAGAAAAGTAACTTCCCTTGAAACCCAGGTTCTTCCTATCCTGTGCAAAACTAACTTTCTGCCTTTCAGAGTCAGAAAACATTGACTTTCTCAAAAAGTCCATGTACTGTTACATCTAGGAAAAATTTTAGATGCTGCATACAACTTGTCAATTGTAGTTCAAATGAAAGAGTTTTACCTTTATTGAATGTAAAAACCTCAAAGAGTTAAGTCCAAGTCCAGTATGTGTATGTGTGTGTGTGTGCACGTGCCTCCAAGCTGGCTGTTGACTTTTGGTACCGCAGTGAATTTCATAAGGTTTTCTTAGGCAAGGAATACCCACATCTGGTTTTTGCAGTTCCTTCCTCTGAAATAAAGCCTGCAGCACCTGGTATTTGTTGGTGGTCTCCCATCCAAGTACTAACCACAGCTAACCCTGTTTAGCTTCCAAGATCAGATGGGATCTGATGCCTATGAAGCTTTCAAGTTATTTCCCAGTCCATTAGCACCCTTCATTCTAGGTTTCATGCTAAGATTTTGAAGGAGCTGTCTAAGGTGCTGAACTCTATTCCCAAAACAAAATCAGGTTTGGGCCCCTTGCATAGTTTGTTTAAACTCTGGAATAAAATCCAAAATGGATTAACTGCACCCCTGACATGGATCCCACTATCTGCCTCTGATTTTAGACTGCAACTCTGATCGAACCACATAAGCATAGCCAACGTGGAGAAATGATAGCCACTGCAGTCCAGGGGTGGGAAGGCCTGTGCCAGCCCTTGCTGCAAAACTACACTGACTTGAGTCTGCATGAAAGATGTGTGTGCATATCAATGGCCCAAAAAACTACAATGCTGTGCGTACAGCTTGGTTTCTCCAACTCCATTGATTTCAACAGGGTTTAAATAACTTGCCTGTGAGTGATGTGAATTCATTTCGCTGAGATTCCATCGTATATACTTTGGAGTGCGAGTGTTTGTGTGCTGGATGCTATTTGGAGACAACCCCAGACACCTGCTGCTTTGCTGAATATGATAACAACACTGCTTCTTGTTTGTACATACTGCCATCATCATTCCCCAGATGATGGGCTTGATTTATGACTCTTAATATCGCTGAAGAAATGCTCACAGTAATTGCACTCACACTATTGATTTTTCTCAAAGCCATTTTATTCCATATGAAACCATTGCTTTCAGATCAATGACTCACGCACCGCTAGTTCCAGTTGTAATAATGTGAATATTCTGATAGTGCTTAGCTTCAGATTTTTGTCAACAGCCCTTGTTTATCATACACAACATTAAAGGCCTGGAGGAACAGCTAAATATAGGGGCTGGATGCTCATCAATTGATGAGGCATCATCCCAGCAGCTTCGCATATTTTATGCAGAGCAAAACATTCTTAATTAAGCAGATCCGGCTGTGAAAAGAAAGGAGAGAAACTTGTTTCTTAGGGAGCTAAGCATGAACGATTACTAAACATTCCCAAAAAGAAAAGAAAGACGCGCACATGTACATGCACACTACATTTTCCAAAAAAATGTTAGAAAAGCCTAAATAAAATATTAATTGCACTAGCAGTGAGAAACTGCTGAGCAAGATTTTAAATTGCTGGCTGGCATCTTATTAGGCAACTAGACTTACAACCTCATAACTGTTTCATATCCACATTTACTATTATGGCACAATTGCTACAATTGCAGATGCGTCCAAAAGCCAGGCAGCTGTACTGAGTGAAGGAGTTCTGTAGTGCTGGTAAGCAGGGTGCTGAATATATTCATTCCCCTCCTTTCAGAAAGCTGTGGTGTGACAAGAAGGTGTGAGAAGATCCCACAGGGGTCTCTGTTTCTGCTCCTCACACCATGGCTTGCTGCCGTGCATCAGCCTTCAGGGCCCTGTTCACCAGTACTGCAGAACTCCTTCATTGGACATGGGTGGGTTTTAGCAGGTCAGCTGAGAGAATGGAGCATAGCTATGACTTCATAACTATGTGTCGAATGCAGAATCTCAATCAGAGCCTTTTTCTCAATGGCTACAAGCTAAAAATAATGTGAGCTTTTTGCTCAATTGCATATGTGTGAAGGTTAAAAGTTTCCTGGTGCATTCTTATTTACTGCACAGGAACCTAAATTCTGTTACTGAGATCAATGATGCATGGCAACCAAGTGAATTTCAACTTTTTAAACATGATAGCCATGTTTAAATATTTGAAGGGATGCCATGTAGAGGAGAGAGAGGGCTTGTTTTCCACTTGTCCAGAGACTAGGACAAGGAGCAATGGATTCAAGCTGCAGGAAAAGAGATTCCACTTAAACCTCAGGAAAAGCTTCCTGATGGTCAGGGCTGTCTGGCAGTGGATTATGCTGCCTCAGAGTGTGGTGGAGTCTCCTTCTTTGAAGGTTTTTAAGCAGAGGCTGGATGGCCCTCTCTCGGGAGTGCTTTGACGTAGGTTCCTGCATGGCAGCGGATTGGACTGGATGGCCCCTGGGGTCTCTTCCAACTCTATGATTCTATTATTCTAACTCTTCAAGAATAGGAGACAAACTTGTATTCTTCCTGTATTTCCTATTCTCCCAAACCACTCCATGTAGAATTTATTCATGTTAAAATGTTGTGGTTTTTCTCCATGATTATTTATGTTTTGATATGTCAACCCAATGTAAGTGGTAAGTGAGAGGAAAGTAACCTGGAAATTCTGTAGTCAGATTATGGCAAATGCCTAGGTTAGTTCACATATTTTGCTGCAAATTTTGCCTTTGAATTTCTTGTACCCAGTTTAAGAACCAGGGTTTTTGTTATTATTGGACAATGAATTTTGCCTCTCATGACAGTTGGCTAGGTGGATACATCATTAAATGTCTTTTTCCCTGCTCCATGTTGCAGGATGTTTTTGCAACATCGGCAGGAGAATACAGAAGGAATCAAGTTTCCCTAGCAATATCTAAAATTTCAAGATCCATTCAGTACTAACAGCAGGAAAACAAAAGCTGGAGGTAAAACTCCTCTGAACAACAGATGAAAATAACATAGGAGGAACAAATCTTTAGAACTGGGGTAGGCAGAATCATAGAACTGGAAAAGACCAGAAGGACCATCAAATACAATTCCATTCTGCCATGCAAGAATACACTATCAAAGCATTCTTGACAGTTGGCCATCCAGCCTCTGCTTAAAAACCTCCAAACAAGGAGACCCCACCACACTTTGAGGCAGTGTATTCTACTGTTGAACTGCTCTCACAATCAGGAAGTTCTTCCTAATGTTTAGGTGGAATCTCTTTTCCTGTAGCTTGAAGCCATTGCTCTGTATCCTAGTGTCTGCTGGAACAGCAGAAAACAAACTTGCTCCATCACTTCAAATATTTAAACATGGATATCATGTCACCTCTTAACCTTCTCTTCTCCAGGCAATCATCCCCAGTTTCCTAAGCCACTCTTCAAAGGGCATGGTTTCCATGTCTTTTACTATTTTGTAACCCTCCTCTGGACACATTCCAGCTTGTCAATATCCCTCTTGAATTGTGGTGCCCGGAAAGTGGTGAGGTCTGATTAAAGCAGAATAATGTGGTATTATTACTTTCCTTGACCTAGACACTATACTCTTACTGATGCAGCCTAGAATCACATTGGCTTTTTTAGCTGCTGCATCACACTGCTGACTCATTTTCAGCTTGTGATCTACTAAAACTCCTAGATCTCTTTCACATGTGCTGTGGTCAAGCAAGGTGTCACCCATTCTATATCTGTGTATTTCATTTTTTTCTACCTAAGTATAGCACCTTACATTTCTCCCTTGGAAAATTAATTTTGTTAGTTTTGGCCCACCTCTCTATACTGTTAAGGTCATTTTGAATTCAGATCCTTTTCTCTGAGGTATTAAGCACCCCTCCTAATTTGGTGTCATCTGCAAATTTGATAAGAATGTCCTCTATTCTCTTACCTAATTCATTGATAAAGATATTGAATAGCTCTGGGCCCAGGACAGAACCCTGTGGCACCCCACTAGTCACTTCTCTCCAGCAGGAAGAGGAGCCACTGGTGAGCACCCTTTGCATTCGATGAATCAGAAACTACTGCTAGATCTCAGGATGATCTGCAGTCAGTCAACAAGGGTTTTAGACCTCCTTATATAGGGACAAATGAAACTGTAGCGGTTTATTTCTGAGATAGTCCTCCAAAACGGGCATAAAAGTAGCTGAAGGAATATAATGTAAAGAAGGGCCAATTCTTCCAACTTAGACAATAGCTGGCTTGAAGTAAATATCCAGAAAAAAGCCATTCAGTATTTTCTCTAAGAATCTTATGAAAAATTGAGTCTTCAAGGAAGAAGACTCTGAACCTTCACTTGCAGGTCATAATGGTACAACGGACATCTTTATGTCAAGAAAGGCCATGATGGTAAAAGATACATGGCTGCATGCATTTACCGTAAAAGTCTTTCTAGCACTTTAGCCAGCAGTACATCATTACGCACAGCAGGAAAAAAGAACTCTCCAGAGTACTTATCTATATAGTGATGATAACACTGAAGTTTCTGTTTTAAAAAATTCAACTGCTATGAAATAATACATTGCTTCAGTAGGTATAAATTTAAAAATAAGGTCCATTGCTAATAATCGTACAATTTTATTTATTTATTTTTACTCATCCATCTCCTCTACCACATTTAATGGGTCTTGGGGCCAAACAAGATGCTGGAGAATTATGATTGGATCAGTAAGCATGCATTTCTTATGTGCAGCAAACAGCAAGTAGGAACAGGCTATCTAGACCAAGAAAAACTGTCCAGGTGGAAGGGGTAACCACTATCAGGCTAGTTTGCACTGAGGCCCATATCCAAGGCCCTTGTGGCACCTTACAAATGCATAAATTCCCCGTCTCTTATTAAATTTGCCTCATCCTTCCCAATAAGCATGCTTAAGATTGCAGCCTTAGAACTGTGTGTGTGTGTTTGTATGTATGCACATATATGTATGGGTAGACAGACAGACAGACAGACAGACAGACAGATAGATAGATGCAGTTCCAATCAATGGGGTGAGGGGAAATACATTAATGTAAAAATCACAGAACTGGTATTTGATTCTTTGATTTGTTAGGATTCATATGTGTGGGTGTGCTCAGTTATATATAGGCACAGACAAAGGAACCAAATCGTCATTCTTCTCCTTAAAGCATTCAGAGCAGATTAGAATCTCAGGATTTCCACTACCTTTGCCTTCCTTTCTTGTGTTTTCTCCCATAGGACAGTATCTGAAATCCACTGACTCTCTGTATTCTGATCCTTACAAATCTGAACGGCATCCAGCCATGTCCCCTTTGACTTGTGCTCTTCTTGCAGAAAGTTAGATTTCACCAGCCTCGTTGTGGATGCCCAGGCTCTGGCAGTGGCTGTGAGTGCGTTTGCCCAGTTCAGTCATGAAGTGCACCTATCCCTAGAGACATCTGATCTGGCCAGGATGATATATTCCCTAGTTACATCCCATTTGATTACTGTCCCACATTTTATATGGAACTGCTTTTGAAAAACGTTCAGAAACTTCAGTTGGCCCAAAATGGTATGACCAAGCTGTTGATAAGAGCCAGTCACAGAGAGCCTTAACTTCCTTGTTCTGACAGCATCCCTGGCTACCAACACTAAAACATTTTAGACACTATACTAGAAGATAGTATGTCTTGAACCACAGGTAAGATGGGGATCTGTGTAACTGTTCTGTCCAACATCCAGGCTGTGCTGGTCTGAGGCATTTTTGCCTGAGGCACAGAACAAGGGGGTATCCCCTCCTTATTTGCTCCCCCTGCAGAAGTCAGCTAGATGGATACAGCTATTATCTTGTTCCACCACTGGCAATGAAGAGTCCTCTGTCACAACTGAGGGCACTAGGCTAGCTTTGGAGGGGCAGAGCAAGCTATGTGGGACACACTGCTCTGTCCTCTTAACTCTTTGGTACTGCTCCCCACTCCATAGCCTTTTGCTATCTGAGGCAATTGCCCCATTCTGGCTAATAGGCAGTCCTGTGCCTAGGGATTTGACGAGTAGAAGAGAGACAGAGAGAGAAAGAGAGAGAGGTGGAATATTCTATGAACTTGGCATCAAAACACTGGAGACGACTGCTGCCAGTTTGGCTAGTTTCTCTCCACAGCTGTTGTGCTGCCAGCTCTGATCTTATTCCTTTTTATCTGCTTAGGAAATAATACAATTTAGTTCTAGACATGTTTCCTGAAAACTACATACTGTCTTATATTTAGGGCCTTAGTCAAAAATACTTGGCCTATCTGTACTTTTGACCTGCTCCTTGGAGTCAAGAAGAAACATCGCTAACAGCAATCAGCCTTCCAGCTCAGTGAGCACCACCACTATACTATAGCCACCACTGTGTGAGAGCATCAATAGATATTTGTTGATTAATATCTGCTTTTCCATCCACTAAAACCCACATGTCAATGTGTTGCGGATCAGTTGTCAGCCCTCCCATAAGCAGAAGATATGACAGGAATACAAAACACACGTATACCAGTTTGATACCATTTTAAATGTCATGGTTCCACCCTGGGATTTGTAGTTTGGTAAGGGGTATAGAGTTCTTTGGCACAGAGTACTGTAATGCCTTAATGCAGAATTGGGCAACTGTTAAGAGTTTGGGGATTGTTTTGTCCCCCCAGGAAACCTCAGAGGGCTGCATCCTGACAAAAAAAAAGTTTGAAAAAAAAATTTGCTCTCAGTGCTCCCAAGCTCCCTCTAGTGGACAGGGGGCAGTTTTGCCAAGTTTTTTGCCCCTTGGGCTGTTTTAGCGCCAAAAGAGGCTCCTTTTGAACAACAGGGAAGTGATTCAAAAGTCAATTTACAGATCACTTCTTGTTAGAAAAGAGGGCATTTGGAAGCGCTTTGTGGCAGAAATATTCTTTTGAAAAAAATTGAAGCTTAGTGGCACTTGGGACCCTCCCCAAAATGGCTCTGAGTGCACTTTCCTTACCCCTACCTTAACCTGAACTATTGCACTAAACCCATGTGTACTGCAGAAATCTAGGTCTCTCACCAAACTATAAATCCCAGAATTTCTTAGGGCAGAACAAAAGAGGCCAGGGTGGTGTGATAGTTTGAGTATTAAACTAGAACCATTTCCATACTAGACTGTTATAGCGCTATTATTCCACTTTCAACATCCTATGGAATCCTAGGGTTTGTAGTTTAGGGAGGGGTCTCAAGGCAAACCCCAGGATTCCATAGGATGTTGAAAGTGAATAGCGCTATAATAAAAGTGCTATAACAGTCTGGTGCGGAAATGGCTGAGGACTAGAATCATTCCAACTGTACGATTCTATGATTCTACGACTCTGGGAGAGCACGATTCAAATCCCCATTCAGCCATGCAAGCCCATTGGGTAACCTTGGGCACATCGCACTCTCTCAACCTCAGAGTAGGGCAAGGGCAAATCCCCTCTGAACAACCATTGCCAAGCAAACTCCACCACACGTTCGCCTAAAGTCGGAAGCAACTTGAAGGCACACAGCAACAGCCGTGAGAGTTAAAGTGCTATCAGACTGCTATAACTGGGCAGTGTAGATACATTCACAATCTCCCTTGTTTTTCATGGTCAAAGTTGATAGGCTGAAAATAATGCACCGATTTCTTTTTTTCTTCCAAAGAGGATTGGGGTGGATACTGAGAAATCTTCATTCCCAGAGAATGTCCCGCTGCAAGGCTTCCCCATTCTATGCAGTCGCAGCCACCCTCTCCTTCTCACTAGATGGCGCTGTAGCCCTTCGTCACCAAGATGGTTGAGAAGAGAGGGAAGGGAGTGTTAATGACTTAAGAAAATGCCCAGGGAATTGATTGCAGGGTGTTATTCCGATTAGTGCTGCCCGCGCCAACCCTCCCATTTCTTCTCGTCCAGGTAGCCGTTTATCCAAATGTCCATTTAAATTAGTGAAAGATTAGAGTAAGCATTCAGGGCACTCCCAGCGCTCGGAGAGGCAGACGTCTTGCATTTCCAAGATCAAAGCCTCCCTCGGTTGCCACTGAAGGAAAAAAAGCAAAGCAAAACAAAACTAAGTGCTGCTATGTACTCAGAAAGCAACAATTAATCTTCCCGGCGAGAAGAATTTCTTTACACCTGCTGCTTAAAAAAAATTATCGTCTCAGCAGTTAACTTTATTAGCTTTAGAGCACAGCGGGGTGGAGTATTTATTTATTTATTTATTTATTTCTATCTTTGGAGGAGGTTTTATTCACTGAGCCGTCTGATCCAGTTCTGGAGGGGAGGTCTTTGAAACTGTAAATTAGGAGTGGTAATAATGGAGGGTGCAGAGTGTTTCTAAGAGAAAGCTAAAGCATATTTTAGGTCCTGAAATTTAAGAGATGGCATTAATTAAGATGGTGGGTATATCTCCACTCCCGAGTCAAAATGTTTAATATGAGGCAGATCTATGGCTATTTCCACACTACAGTGTTATATTGCTATTATACTACTTTCAACATCCTATGGAATCCTGGGGTTTGCAGTTTAGGGAGGGGCCTTTAGAATGCCCAGCCAGAGAGCTCTTTGGCCTCCCTGAACTACGAACCCCAGAATTCCACAGGATGCTGAAAGCGGAATAATACCACTGTAACAGCCTAGTGCGGAAATGGCCTATATCTCAAAGTCTCCACCTGCAACAAATTACCTTTTTAAGTAAGTTCCAAGGCCCTGGGTGTCTTTGGGTACATCACGCACTCTCAGCCCCAGAAAATCCTGTGATAGGTTTGCCTTAGGGTTGCTGTGAGTCGGGAATGACTTGAAGGTACACGACAATAACAAAGCCTCCCTGTATTGTTTTAACATAAGAAATGCCAGTTTTTTAGAACTAAAAGTGGACTTCCAGGCACTTTGAGTGGGGAGCTGTTGATGTTTTATTTGTAGTAGTTCATGAAGCCCCTGGAGGGTCCTGGGGCATACAAGTGGCCCCCAGACCGACATTGTTGCCAGGCTTGCTGTGTAACAAGGAGGGAATTGTGCAGTCCTCCCAGATTGCTGTTGGCACTGGGATTTACCTAAATGCTGACTCACTATTCAACGGTTCGTTGATCTGGCCCTGTGTAGTTTGAACTACCCGTAAGAGTCAGGCCTTGTGCTATAAGGTAAAACTAGCACTGTTTTAGAATGTTGTTTTGTCCCCCAGCCTTTTTTCAGACTGCTAGTGACACTAATGAAATTGGTGCTGGTTCTAGTTTTGTGGCCTCAGTGGTCTCTGCTGTGCTCCCTCCATGCTTGATGGACCCTGGTGGGTTTATCCGGTGGCGGTAAGAGCTACCAATGGCAACACTGCAGGCAACTTGACATGCAAGGCGTCATGGGAAAGTTAGAGCGGTAGCCAGCTTCGCTCCCTCAGCAGGGGCTGGACAGAGACATTTAATCTTCCTGGCTGAGGCAGAGCAGCAGATGGGCCCACTGCCAGATCAAGTCAGGAGGCAAGGTACCCAAAGCCAACTAGGTTATTTTGGTGCCTGAGGGGAAAAAGAATCCCTACATGTATCTTTTCTCTTAGTGAACAGCAAGAGAACAAAATCTGCTGCCTGAGGTAGCTGCGTAACTCTGCCTAATGACAGGGTCAGCCGTGCAATTGGTAGTCCTCCGAATCGGCAACAAAAAATCTATGCTGTGCCTGGGCTGCGTAGGAGCTCAGGAGGACAAAAACAGCTTGGAAACTCAGGGAGGTTGCTGCGCCTTCACGCTCCCGCATCGGCAGGCTGAGGTGTCTGCCTCGCTCTCGCAGCCTGATTGAAGGAAACTTAAATTTGGGGTCTGTTTAAGCCCATGGACCATCATTTGTCCCCTTAGGGCGAAGCCTTTTGCTGTTTCCCACAGCTGATCTCTGGAAGCACTTACTGTTTCACATACTTTATGTCACGCAGCAGCAGGTAGTTATCCATCTGCTGAGAGAGGCGAGTAAAAGAAGTGTTGAGCAGGAGAGAACTGACAGGCACTAGAAATTCTCCTTACATCAAGGGTGTGGAAATCATACACACACACCTATGATGGACTGCAACTCCCAGCATCTCTCACCATTACTGTGTTGGCTAGGGCTGCTGGGATTTGCAATCCAGCAACATTTGGAAGGCCATGTGATTTCTATCCCACCAGACATCTCCTGTCCTTTCATGATATCTCTGTAAATAAGAGCTGTTTCTTCTCCTTCCCAACAATAGAAGCTACTTCACACATGATTTCATTTTAGAATACCAAAATATCATGTGACAAAACACATAATTCATGAAGCGTCCTGCTACCTCAGCTAACCCCAGCCTCTCATGTTCACTTGGCCTATATTTCTTTGGCTGCAATTAAAAGCTCCCTAGTTTTCACACTGAGATAATTGCAGAGGTTTTCTGTACTTTCCTGAAGAAATTTTGCTCTTTTTCCCCCACTTATATAGTGAGGGCAGAAGTTCATGCTCATGGGAAGGTTCTCCTTCATATCAAAGTAGAAATGCCAAGCATGACTTCAGTCTCATAGGCACACTCACTACTGTCAGATATGGATGTTATTTTTTCCCATGAAGACATTGTCGCTTTATGCCAATTAATTATGGACGGGTTAAGTTTCAACTATGACAGCCTTTAAATTTAGGATTAGGCATGTGGCTAAGACATTCCATTAGCTATGTGGCTGAGAAATTCCCTTGTACTGGGAATTTTCCTGTGCTTCTTCAAGATGTATCATAATTTTCAAAAACAAAAACTGCAAGACTTGAAAAACAGTAAAGAGACTTGCATGTTTAAGCCCAGTTGAGCAGTCCATTCATTAAATTGCTGTCATGGAGCTGGATGCAAGTAGGGATTGGGACACAGGCCACTAAGAGAATATCATCCAAAAGTCCTGAAAAGCCCTAGGGGAATCTGGTAGCATCAGCTGCATAAGTCCTAGTTATAGACCTTGACACCAATCCTCTACCTAGTCATCCAGAGCTAAAGAGATGGACTCCTTTGAGCCAAGAGCATTGAGCCACTTCCTTGAGCAAGAACTGCTACCGTTAAAAATGGATCAGTCCTGTCATCTGCCAGGACCTCTTCATTTCTGCCACCAACCTGGTGAGGACAACAGTTCTATCAGCAAGACACACAGATTACTACATCTGAGGCCTCCTTGGAAAGCTGTTGAGAAACTTCAGTTGGTTGAAAATACTGCAGTTGGATTGGTGACTGGAACCAGATTCCTTTAAAAAAAAAGAAACTGACCAGAGATGAAGCTTTAGCAATAAAGCTGTTTGGGGGCACATTTCAAAGTTCTGGTGCTCTTGACCTTTAAAGTTCTGTATGTCCTAAGACCGATATACTTCGAGGACTGTTTGCTCTAACATGAACCCGTCCAAATGCTGAGGGCTCTCTTCCATTTCTCAAGGACCTCCCCCCGCCCCCACCATCAGAAATAAAGTAGATCATGAACAGAGACATGAGGCCTTTTCAGTGGTGTAACCCCATCTTTTGAACGTTCTCCATTCAGAGACTTGTCTAGTGTCTTCTTATTTTGGTACCAAATAAAGACATTTTTCTTTCCCCAGGCCTTTCAAGATGATTGCTTAGATGTTTTATGACTGCCTGCCTCTGTTGTTATCTTATTTTGAGATCTACTTGTGCCTCTGCTACTTTTAATGCCTTGATTTTTATCTGTTTGTTTGAATTACTTTTTTTTTTCTTGTGAGCCACTCTGGGAACCCTTTGGGATTGAAGAGGAGGACAAATGTCACATCATATCTGCCAATACACTGTACCCTGTAATGCGGCTGTGATTTTTGAATGTTGACAGATAAGTGACTTATATATTGAACAGCAGTGGGATCGAAGAGGCGGGCCAGGGATAAGACGACTGGTAGTTGATGTCTTATTAAAAAATAAATCGTTCAGTTAAACTTTAATTTAAAACGTACAGGAGACACCAATAAATGGACACATGAAATAAGTGAGCAGTAATGGAAGGCATATCATTGCTGCCTTTAAATATCTCTGGCTAATTCTTCCAGGGTATGGGGGAAGACAGAGAGAGGGCAGGGCCTGGGCTAGGTAAAGGAATGTACAAGGGCTCATCTGGGCTCCACGCCTTTTCTGGAGTAAGCTTATTAGAACCTGCTGTTCCCTTGACTGACTGTCAGCTGCCATCCTTTTTGTCTGTTCAAGGCTGGATTCAGTCCCACCAAAGCTAGGAAATATTACTTTTCCAGCACCTTAAATCTTCCACATTATAGAATTAAGATGGCTAGTGGCCATGGCCTGTCTGGGGGATTCTGCCAGATATAACCTGGAAGAGTAACTTTACCCAGCTTTGATCCCTTGCCTCTTTCCCTGTTACCATATCCTTCCACCCCTGCTACAAGATATGTGATTTTCATAAATTGGACTTATTGACAGGAGAACATGATGAGGGTCACACTGACTGGAGACATATTCAGGGTCATGATGGTGAGAAAAGTCCAGATAGGATTAGGCAGAAAACCCTGACACTGATGGGTTTGTGCTAATCCTTTCACTGCCTCAGGCTCATACACAATGGAAGATGAACTACCCAGATAAAGCAATCAGAGACAGATAAAGCAAGATGCCCCCTGGGATTGCTCACTGAGCCAAACGTTTCCTACCTGACAGATTCTATTTCAGATTGTAGAGATGAAAAAGGGGGTGAGAAGGCAAGTAAATAAATACCATTGGTCAAAAAGAGAGATTCTCCTAGAAGGGAATATGCCAAAATATCCTTGAGCTGCAACAGAGATCCCTGCTGCACAATTATGGTGGTGATAGTGTCATTGGTGTCATTGTCATTCAGTCCAGTTTACAACAGTGGCACAGGGAGCACAAATGCATCTTGACCTACTATAACATGGGGCCCACAAATATGATGCTGGATTTGTGGGAGAAATAGGAACCCTGCCCCCCAAAACTCTGCCCTAACTTCTCCCAGTTGCAGGCAAGTCATTGGCCCTCCACAGTTGGTCAGCAATGTAGCTATACAAAACACAATGGCACACCTGTAATCCTAGCACAGCAGTAATGAGCATGGATATGAAATAATACCCATTACCATCAATGTCTTGATCTGTCACTTGTCTCCAGTCCTTCCTCTAAAGATACCTTCTTCCAGTCTGTATTGTCCTCCCAAAAATGTTGCCATCTCTGTTAGCAGTGATTTGCAAAGCCTAACCAATATTTCTTTCATCAGAGCAGGAAAGTGAAAGTAAGCCTTCCTAGTCAAAGTCTGTCTACTACTACACTGTTGTATTACCACCTCTTTTGTTCCTGGCTTTGACTGTGAGCATCAGAACTGAGCAACTGAGGATACTGGCTAGAGATGGACCAAAAGGCACAATCAGGTACATCAGAGGTGGAGAACCACAGATTCTGGATGCAACTCTTACTCTTGGAGGCCCAATTAGCACCAATGTTGTTGCCATTCCAACACCCAGTGAAAACATGGTTGTTGACAAAAGCTTGGAGGTGGGGGGTGCTATTTATTTCTCCATCTATCCATCCATCCACGTACAGGATCCAAGGCAGTCAGATTGATTGTACACTAACCCTTCATGCTCATGGTTTAAAATTGTTTTAAACTCTTCAAACTGGTTTTAAACTATCTCGGTAACTTACTTCATATGTTTTTAACCTTTTAAAATCTAGTATTAGTATTAGTATTCACTCTGTTTTACATTTGCCAAATTTGTTTTACTTTATGCTACCCTGGGAGTTCTAGATAGAGGGTAGGATATAAATAAATAAATAAATAAATAAATAAATAATCCGTGACCGTGCTGACTGGATAGGATGGGAGCTGCCATCTGGCAACATCTGAAGGGCCACACATTCACCATGCCTCCTGATTCAGAGGGTCAGCCCAGTTAAAACAAAGATGACTGACTGTCAAGTTTGTGGGCTGGAAATAATCTTCCACGAACCCGCCTGCTACTTCACACAAAAGAGAAGCTGGTTCATGGATCTGGCATCAGGTTAAATGGCTCTTCCCTGCTGGGAGAGTAGCAGTTGTGCCTCATCTCCCTGTGCCAACAACAGCTGTGGATCATACTGCAAGTCAGAAAATGCCAGTTAAGGGAGAGGGGCGGATACAGGGTGCACTCATGCGACTGACATGGAAACACAATTGTACATCCACAAGAGAATAGCACTGACGACTAAGTAGTAAGGTTAATAATAAACTCAAGCCATTAATTAGGAAAAAGAACACTTCTGATGTGTGTTGCTTGAATGCGTAAATTGTTGAAGGCAAATTATAATGCCAGCCATTTGGTACTGACAGCATGCGGAGAAATGGGGTCTCATTGTCAACAAAAGGATATAATTTCCTTTTTGTTCCTGGCCAGAAAAAGTGTGAATTGGAGTGAAGAAAGGAAGCAAGTTTTCAACACAGAAACATAACTCCTTCCATCATTCAGGAAACACAACTTAAGAGTATTTGAGAAACGGCAAAAAACAAAACAAAAAAAACCCTGCTTGTAAGGTTGATTGTAAATATATTAATTGGCTTATATGCTCTTGGGTTTACACCTTGCAATCACAGCATATTTGTAGAACAATACTCCTTTGAGACATTTGTGGACATAGTATGCATTGACACATTTTTGGACAGAGTAAGTATCCCCTTGGATTTTAATGAAGAGCAGGCTTACCCTATTGCAGACTCCTCCAACCTCATGCCTTCCAGACATGTTCCAGACACTCCTCTTTCTGGCTGGACAATACACCTGGAGGACAGATGCAGGAGGCTGCCCTATTGACACGTATTTTCCTAACAGAAAGCAGAAGCCACCACTTAATCACTCAGCATCAGTTCATTTGGACAGCTCAAGGCATCTATCACTATATTCAGGCAGCAATTCATCAGCCTCAGAGTCAATGCAATAGAGCAGGTAGCAAAAGTTTACAGTGACGTCCTTTGTATACTTTGATATAAGACCTACTTAGTTCAATGGGATGTGTGTGTGCATGAGGCTTCAAGTCACCTGTCAACTTGTGGTGACCCCATGAATTTCATAGTTTTTTTTTTTTAAAAAAAAACCAATACTCACTCTCAGGTAAATATGCATGTTAGGGTAATCAGCCTCATTGAATTCTCTGCTCCCTCAAGAAGCTCACTAGGGTGATTTGGGGCCAGTGACACATTGGACAGAACCTACTTGAAGTTGTGGACGTTATGGCATATATTGGTGAAAGGTTGCAGGAAAACCAGAACACACAAATACCAATGAGTGTATTTAGAGAAAGATCTGAATGCTCTTCAGTATGTTTGACAACCAAATAAGTTTATTGTGATTTATTCTAACATATGGAGACAAAGAGAAAGAGAGTGAGAGAGGAAAGAGCTCATGAACCTCTCAACAAGTTACATAGATTGTTCATAGAATGAGAAAAATTACTCACTTTGAAGTAAATGAAACAACACATTAAAATCTATAAACTATACACCAACCCCTAAGAGTTCTAAATCCAAAATCTGGAATGACCCAAAATGACTGCTAAAATCCAGAATCTGATAGGACCACTTTCCTACCACCATCATAACACACAATCCCTCTCAGCCCATGACGCCACCAACATCTTCTTCCCTTCTTCCCTTCTCTTCTTGCACTCCCCAACGTCCAAGTGGAAAAGCCAATGCATACAACATGAGGAGTGAGCAGCTGATCCAAGTCTTGGACTGCAGGCACGCAAGTCATATTTGAATGTTATGCCTTGTGGGCACATCCAGGACAGTGAGGCTAGAACAGACATATTGGCTGGGCTTTCTGTGCCTCCCTCTCATGACTATGGGACAGATGGAGAAGCATCATCTGATTCAACTCAGAGTTTGAAAAAAATGCAGTAAGAATTGTACATTATGTTATTGAGTGTAAGATAACAACATCAATAACACTAAAACTAAAACTAGGAGGGGTGGCTAACACCCCAGAGGACAGAATCAGAATTCAAAATGAACTCAACAGATTAGAAAGCTGGGTCCAAACTGCATAATGAATTTCAACAGGGAAAAATGTAAGGTAGTACACTTGGGCAGAAAAAATGAAATGCACAGTTATAGGATGGGTGACACCTTGCTTGACCATAGTACATGTGAACAGGATATAGGAATCTTAGTAGACCACAAGTTAAACATGAGTCAGCAATACGATGAGGCAGTTTAAAAAACCAGTGTGATTCTAAGCTGCATCAATAGGAGTATAGTGTCTAGTTCAAAGGGAATAGTAGTACGACACTATTCTGCTTTGGTCAGACCCCACCTGGAATAATGTGCCCAGTTCTGGACACCACAATGCAAGAAGGATAGTGACAAGCTGCAACATTTTCCAGAAGAGAACTATCAAAATGGTAAAAGGCCTGGAAACTATGCCCTGTGAGGAACAGTTTAGGGAACTAGGGATGTTTAGCCTGGAGAAGAGAAGAAGTGATATGATAGCTACATTTAAATATTTGAAGAGCTATGTTATGGAGATGGAGCAAGATTGTTTTCTGCTATTCTAGAGACTAAGATACAAAGCAATGCTTCAAACTTTAGGAAAAGAGATTCCACCTAAAGGTTAGGAAGAACTTCGCTATGGTAAGAACAACTCAACAGAGGAATATGCTGCCTCAGAGTGTTATGGAGTCTCCTTTTAAGCAGAAGGTGAATGGTCATCTGTCAGGAATGTTTTGATTTTGTATTTCTGCATGGCAGGGGGTTAGACTTGATGGCCTTTGTGATCTCTTCTAGCTCTATGATTTTATGATTCTAATAGTGGGAAATAACTTTGTATTTTGCCTTTAACACAATGAAGCCCATATAATTTCCCCCACAACGTAAAGAGTGTTGTGTCCCCCCCCCCCCCAATTATCTTCCATCAAGGAACAAGAGACTGGAGGGAAATTGATATTTAAAGTCTATAAAGATTTTACGTTTGTAAGCTGCCTTGAGTCTCAGTTTGGAGGAGGTGGATAGTGGAGTAAAAATAAAGTTGACAAAAGTTAATAATAATTTATAGTGAAATGAGTTATGGATTGCAGCCCTGAAAGATATTACATAGAACATGAGCTCTGCTTTGCAAGACGCCTATGCTTTCTTTAAAAAGGAATAATAAATGCAGGAATATCTCAGTTAACAAAGTAGATGTATTCTTGGGCATTACTTCTTTCATAGAAAATTTGGTGCCAGAGGCAGAAATAGCATGGGAATAGTAGAGGCAACTTCCTGCACCACAAAAAAAGAAGAGTAGTTCAACATGTTTCAACAAACTTTTACTTCAAAACTAGCAATAAGCATGTGTGAAATGAAACAAAGTCAGAGTAAATCTTGCATAACTGAACAAATATTTGGAACTTTCCAGAGACCACTTGAAATTTTTTTCCCAAAAAGCCTCCAGGGATATTTTTTTAAATTTCATCAGCTTCCACTTATCTTATGATTGTTGTTTTGGTGGCCAGACTTATAGATCTATGACTTTTTAACATGGTGGGGCAGCTGATGAGGCAGGCTCATCTGCTTTCCCTTGTCCTTCCTGTTTTGCCATTTACACATGATCAGTGAGGGATTCTGGAGGCAGCTGCTGCTCATATTGCCTGTGGTACCCAGGCACATACAGCTATAGTAGGATCAGGTAAAACAGAATCCCATTATTTTTTTCCCTCAGATTCGGCTTTATTGCACTGTTTACCACAGACACCTGCAGCAACTTGGCACCATGGTTATGTATTTCTCTGGCCCTCCTTTGCTGTCTTCCCAAAGCTGCTGTTGCTTTTTTTTTTAAACACTTTTAGTTAGGCAGAGGGCAAGAAGGAAAAGGGTTGGGCGAGCATAAAAAAGGGTTTTGCAAAAAGGGAGCTTCTTTGTCAGAGGCCTTGTTAAAGTGAGATATGCCTATATAAGAATCAGTCTAATGCAGAGCTTTCCAAACTTTTCATGTTGGTGACACAGTTTTTATACATGCATCATTTCTCAACACAGTAATTCAGTAGGCAATGCAGTATGTGAAGGCAGTCCCTCCACCAGAGCCTAGCCCACTGCCACCATCCTTGCCAGGGTCTTCCTTGGCCCTGGGTGGTAGAAGCAGTGGCAGCGGGAGGGACAGCCCCTCCACCCAGGCCTGGCCTGCCACCACTGCCCTCGCCAGGTTCTTCTTTGGCCCAGAGTGGTGGTGGTGGCAACCCCTTCACCTAGGCCTGGCCTGCTGCTGCAGCAGTTGAGAAAGCCCCTCCACCTGTTACATTTGTGCGACAGACTTACACACTGCAGCCGATGCACTAACATGTCGCAACACACATTTTGGAAAGCTCTGATCTAATGTGTTTAAAGATTTTCCCTACAGCCATTAAGAATAACGAATTAAAATCTTTGGATCTCACATACAATGAATAATACAAATCAATTTTAAAACTAATGTTCTAAGCTGTGATTCAAAACCTTTAAATAATGGTTCAAGGCTATAGGAAAGATACACCCAGAGAAGGATCTGGGAAGGATTGACCCAAGGGCTATATTCAGTCTCAGGGCCTTTTCGGGGGTGGCAGCTTATTCTCCCAGGGTTGGAGAAACTGAAGTGGAGAGCTTGGGGGTCTTTGGAAACAAACAAACAAAAAACCCTTTTATTGTCAGGTGTGTATGTATATGTATATCCAGACCTCTCTGGTCTCCTGGGGACTAATGTGACCCCCTTAGCCCAGACAATTGTCCCCCCCACCCCAGCAACCACTGTTTGAATCAGTTGCCTCAGTTTGCCTAATAACAGAGCTGGCCCTGAGTTGGGTAGGCATGGAGAGAAGTAAGTGATGGCTTGGCATGGCTTGCCCACTATTTTTCTTACCTTTATAGGAGGGAGGTGGTAAACTCAAAAGTCAATTCACTGCATGATCTGAAAGGAGATTGAAGAGTGGATGCTACAAAAGGAGAACTGCCTTTGAACTCTCTTCTGCATGCCATTAGGACAGAGTGCTGTCCCACAGGGAGTTAAGCTTGAAGGGGGAAATGGAAAACATTTGAAAAAGGCCCTTGAATTAGCACAGTGAATGAATCAGCACCTTAAAAGCCCATCTTGATCGCTCAAAGGCTCAGAGGGGAATTTGAATGAAGGGCAATGCAGGCCTTTGCTAAGGGAAAGAAACTGTAGAAGACAGCAAAGGGAGTTTTAATAGATATTCCTAGGACTAATGGAAAAAGGCTGAAAGCGATTCTCCAGGAGTTCTGGAGACAATTCTTGAGATCAAAATCCAAATCTTCCCTTGAAACTGCGAGAGCACTTCACAGTCCCACTGGGCATGCTGCAGTGAGTGAAATTCTCACTTAACGGCCTCCAAAGCTGTGAAATTTAAATTACTTAACTATAAATTGCTTCATAAATACTGCCTGAAGATGGTTGTTATTGAAACCCAAGGAAATGGTGACAGAGACAAAAAGGAAGGGTCTGATTGAATTTTGCAACCAAACTGTTGTTCTTTGTAGGTGCTGTTTCTTCTCTGGTCCTGAAAGAAAGAAAATTGCATCCAAGGAGATTGTTGTTAGATGTTGCACCCAAACATTTGGATGATGTCAGTGTTCCTCACCTCCACAGATTCTAAGCACCTGGAACTCTTACTTCTGCTTCTTCCCTTTGTTTTCCATCCTCTAACACAGGGGCTGTTACCTCAAAAGGTGGCTGACTCAGAGGCCCACCTGTGGTGCCAGTGCCTCTGTGGAATGGTGGAGAATTATAGTTCAAAAAGGGAGGCCTGTGAGAGAGGGATATCCGTACAGGATCTTTCCAACTTTGTATACTGGTACTAATGCAGGGATACCAGTTGGAGGTTCAAAGAATGTTTTATTGGGGGAAAATCACAAGCACACGCAAGATTCAAGCAGTCTCACAACCACACAAGGCTAACCAATGGAAAGAAAGCAAAAATTGGATAGTGAGAAGTTGGAGTGAAGTGGGCAATATTTACCTATTCTGAAGAGAAGAGACAAAGCAATGTGGCTCAGAGTAGGGTTCTGAGGGTAGCACAAGAATGGGAATCCAAGTAGCAGAGTGATGGCCTATATCCAGTGTATTACGAGTTGTTTGGCTCGGAGCCAGGGTTTAAATACTGTTTTTCTGCCCTAAGGGGGAAGGTATTAATGGCTGTCTGGCAGAGCAAACAATGGGGTCTGGAATGGGCTAATGGCCTTAGCATTAGGTAACAAAGCATGGATGGGAATCATAACTGCTTCTTAATGTTTGGGCAGGTGAGGAAAAAAGGAGAGTTTTGGTAAGAAAACAGGTTGATGACCATTGGTTGCTCTGTTGAGACAACTTTTTGTGATATTGTGTTGGAAGGTTTTGTCATTGAGGGGATTATTACAAGCTCATCAGCACCAGAGCTTCCTGACCGATATAACCCGGCCATGCTGTGAGATTCCATCTGATCTAGTTTTGCACATGTTCAGCCAGTCCTCTTTGCCAGCACAGCTTTTCAGGCATAACAGTATATGATTTATATTTTGTGTCAACTAAATACTGTTCATTGCCAATTATATCATGGAGTGGGGGTGTACGCCATGGTAACAGGGCAGGCAACTATGGTGAGTCTGGGGCACTCCAGGGGTTGCACAGATGACCAAAAATACTGGAAAAAAAGAGATATAGCTAGAAGTTCACTCCTTATTTTGGAAAAAAAAATGGAAAATGGGTAGATAGCCTGATCTGGCCCAAGGCAGCTCTTTCTGTTCCACATATCCTTAAAGTACAGAGTTTCTTTTATTTCCCTGAAGTGTAGTGAAAATTAAGACATCTTAAGCTTTAAAAGGCTTTGCCCAGTGTGACACACATTCTCAGAATATTATTGAACACAGGAACAGAGACTCAAGTCTTCTTTACATTCATTTTGTATCAGCATGGAATGATCCCAAATATCCATCATCCTCAGAACTGGCCAAAGCAAAGCTTGATCAAGCTGTTATATAGATCTATTTAAGGAAATATTTCTATCTGTACTTTGGTGCAATATATCTAATATAGTGTTTGATGCTGTGTAAATAAAGCAGCAAGAAACACCTAATCAAAGATTAATATGGACCTGACACAACACAGCATGTTAAATTATACCATTCGAGAATGATGCAGCATTTCATTCATAGTTAGAGGGAAAGTTATGACAAGGAGCTAAAACCATAAAATTGCCCAAGCTGAAGGATTGTATAAGAGTGCATTCCTTATGAAAAGTTGTGACAGGTGTAACTGCTTGCCTTCCATTTTCCCAAAGGCAACACACTATGTCCTGCTCCATTGTCATGATTGATCAAATATATGGAGTGCACTGGTTTTATTTATAAATCAATGTCATAACCCTGGGACTTCAAAATGCCAGCAACCATGCACCAAAAGGGTCAGGATCTTTTACAGAGAAACTCTATGCTCTTCATTGGAATTTCCATTTAGAGGGCAGAAATTCCAATACAGTTGGAATATAGTGTGAGTTAATTTAGAGGACAAGGCAGAGCCGATTAAAACATTCAGATGATTTATTATAGGATGACGGGGATATATATATATATGTATGTATGTATGTATGTATGTATGTATGTCTGCAGGTCCCTGAATAACTCTAAAGGTAACTCAGATCTCTTTGAGGGAAACAAAACAAATCAAAATACCTAACAGCCATTTTGCAGGCTTGAATTAGCCTTAATTAATTATTCCCTGTCTGATAAATTTTACTGGGGAAGATTAAATGGTGTTTCTAATTAAAATGGTAAAAGTTGGAAATGATTAAACCTGGTTGGATTTCAGTTTTTACATTTTAGTTGCATTTCTACACCTATTCATTTGGGAGAAAGCCGTGTTGAACTCTATTTGACTTGCTTCTGAAGAGTTATTGATAAGCTTGTATGTGATAGCATTAATATTGATGACATTAACATAATCATGAACATCCCTATATTAGCTATAATGAGGCAACTGGAACAGACAGCAGATCATGAAGGAACAAGTCATAGTCCTTCTCTTGTCCTTTTATGCCCTTTGTATTGTTTTAAAAGGAAACTGACAAAATTCAGAGAGGATGCTTTTGCCTCTGCATGTCAGTTGCTCTCCTGTCTTCTTTATGAAACTCCCATTGGAGAATCTGGTGCACCCTTTAAAGAACAAGATGGTAGACAGCATAAGCTTTGGGTCTACTCCAATAGGGATCTTCTTATGCCCTTAAATGTTGGTCAAGCTGATGACATTCAAGGGCATTTAACCCTTCCCCAGGAAAAAATCTCCACCTGACATTTTTGTATTACCTTTTCTGAAACATGTCTCTTCAGATCAGATAATTGAATTTTATGATGGATTTTGCTACCGCTTAAACTTATTCGGGCTATTCGGAGCTTGAGCATCTCAACCATGAATGCTAAGTTGCCAGCACATAATGTGCTCCTTTCAGGACCACGGAGAAGTCCACGTGAATCAGGAAGAGATGATATGATGCCAAGCGATGATTTGCTTGTCGTCTGCATAGGAAATCTTACGAAGTGTGACCTTGCTGCAGACAGGAAGGAAGAAAATGCCACCAAAGAATACTAAGTGCCTCCATGTTAAACTGGCACATTCTTTGGTAGTTATTATTTTATTAACTTACAGGGCAAGCATCATCTGTGCCTTTCACACAGCTTTTTTTTTCTTTGAATAAAAGTCCATTGTTGTTAATTAAAAGGCCTGGTGCTTTGCTCATCTTTTGCTGCTCAGCCTGTCTGAGTCTCCTGCCAAAAAAAGGGAACCCTGTCCTTATTACATACACTTAACATGGTGTCTTCCAGCCAGAGTGAGAGGATGTGACATAAAGACCTTGCCCTTGAGACACTGAAGGTGGAAGGAGTATCTTGGATTGGTTCAGTAGCACTGGGCAGGAGCAGCAGCCAGAGTTTAATATTTTTGTGTCCAAACTGTTTTGGTGGGAGTGTGCGGCATGGCAGGAAGATGACTTACATCTAGAATCTGAATTCTAGCAACTCCTTAGAGCTGGTGCACCACATGAAGTTTTAGAAATGGAATTAAAGAAACATGCTTATGGGAAAAGAAGCAGCAATAGATGATAGCTTGCAGGTCTCTGGCGTAGGGAGTCCAAGTCAGGCTTTAGATTTAGAAGCTATCCAAGGGGCTATCCATGGTACTGAACCCTACCCCCTGAGTAGGTGCAGGAGCTGGCATAGCTCATTGAAAGTGGGTCATACAGTCTAATGGATGCATTGCTGCACTGACAAGGATGCCACCATCTGCCACTGAAGGTAAGAAGACCTGGGTGCGTAGGGACCAGATAAATAAAGACTGAGAATAAATGAAAAAGGCAAAACTGTGGATTATTCCATACAAGCCCTGTCAAACAGCGGGCTTGCACTCAGAGCACAACTTATATCTATCTGTCAAAAAAGATTGTGCAGCTATTCCTTCATTTCCTCTTTAACAGATTTGTTTGTGTGTTTGTGGTGAGACATAGGATGGAAGATGCAGGGGTGCTACAAACTGCTGAGACACAGACACCCCAAAGGTCCATGAATGAGGCGAGGCAAGGCAATTATACAGCAACAAACCCTAGTGCTCAATGACACTTCATTCTGAAATTATATGTGAAGTTGCTCCCTCTGCCTCCCACCCACCCAGCTTGGTTTGTGAGCTCCCTGTTCTGCTTTAACTTACACAGCGTCTGCCTAGATCTATCTTTAGGAATTTTCAGTGAGCCCTTTTATAATGTCTGTATTCCTAGGGCAATTTACTACCACAGTTCTCAAATGTTTCCAACGTAACTTCTCCAGTCAGCTTGAATCAGAAATTTATGTTATCTCACTTTTGTGACTTGCTCAATATGTCAGTGTTGTAGTAATGATTCATCAGTGTTCAACTTCCACTCAGAAAACATGTAGCTTCTTACAAAGTAAATTAACTGTTTGTCTACGTATGGAAATCCCTTGGGGCCTCTGAGCACAATATAACAATAACAACTCACAACAGCAAGTTCTTTTTCGCATGTTACCTCTGGTAAAGAGAAAGCCTATCCTACACATCTGCTCTTAATTCCCTATGGTAATGTTGTATGCATCTTTTACCACAGTAGGAACAAGAGGACATTCTATATATGTAAGTGCATGGATTCATGTGTAACTGACACACGCTAAAATACTCACAGGACCTGTTTTATACTTGCATGCTCAACTTGCTATGACTATCTATCTATCTAGTCTTGGACTTTTTAAAAATGTTGTATGAATCAACCCTGTGTGAATTCAGTTTCTCTCTTTTAAGTGCTTGTGTATGTAATTCAGTTTTCCTTAAGAACCAACAGGCAAATTCCAAGACAGTAAGCTAATATTTTTAGCTTAATATGTTCAACTACAGCCACCTGCAATAGATTTTCTTCACTGTTTTATCCACCAGTAGAAATTACAGCACACTTATATGTTTTTTTAAAAACTGCTTCTATTTCCTGAAGGAGTGAAATAGTTTTCTCACACAGAACAATCAATTTTAATAGCTTCTTCTCCAGAGCTGTTATCTATAACTGTAATTTCAGATAGATAAGGCTGAGGAATCCTTGCTCTTGGGAACCAAAGAAAAACAAAAGTGTTAGGACTAGCCTGCATGACGATCTTCTTCCCATGGAGTAGATCAAGAGGAAAGTAGGGGTTTTGTCTGTGATAGAAATATATATGAGGCTTCTTGTGGTTGACTTTTGTGAGTACATATTTGCCCAGTGAACTTCAGCTTGTTCCACGTAATCTCTGGTTAGTAGGTGACATGTTTAAATTGAACATCTGCCAGCAACCTGGGCTCTCTTTCGTGATTCATTTCAAACCATCAAGGTGAGATATGGACAAATGGTAATTAAGCCCTCTCCTGTCCTGCATGAACAATAATGGAAACCTTGACCAAGTTTGTTCCTTATATATTTCAGCTATGTCAGAGCTTCTGATGCTTCTCCTTTGAGAAATGTAAACAGTGTGACCATTGTGCACAGCCAGAAGGAGAACTGCATTGCCATAAAAGAGGACACTGGTTTCCATAAACAAATGCATATCCATATATGCAAATTCAGAAAAATGCTTATCATTTAAACAGAAACAAAATGCTTCTCATTGTAAGGTAGGACACCACACGCTGGTGACTGTGCACCTTCTCAGTCTGTTCATTGTCGATGACCATTAACATCCAGGCACCTGCCCTCCCTTTCAAGCCATTATTAATCTTTAAATCAGATTTGGACAAGACAGCCCTTTCAAGGGAGAACTGTCCTTTGTAAAGTAGGACACATGGCCCTCCTAAATGGAAAGAGGACAACGAGCCCTTTGCCTATGTCTCAGATTGACTGTCTAAAGTAAATTGGAAGAAGAAGAGCCCTCATAAATCTTCAGTTACTGTTCACAGTGAGGAGATGATTGAAGAGCTCTGTAACAGTGGCTGAGGTTGCAGGGAAGAGTTGGAGTGAATATAATATCAACCATGGCCCCAGCCTCCAGTAGTTTTTCCCTTGCGTAAAATAATCCTTTACTGAGGAATGGCAAGGATAATAGCTGTGGCTTCCAGACAGCATTGTAGTGAGTATAGAATGGCTATTGACAAAATATTATGGGACATGATTGCTGAACTTTGACTGAGAGGCTTAATGGTCTGCAGAGCTTCCTCAGGCCCCCAGACATACATGGGAAAATAGTGTGGCCACAAAGTCACAATCCCATACCACCTCATATGACAGTTGTGAAGACAAAACTGCTAACTGGAACACCCCACTAGCTAAACTAATGTGCAGTGAAGAGTATTTTGGCTCTGCAAAGAGCCATCATCAGCTTTGGGTAATTTCCAAGATGGCTAAAGGCCATTTTTGCCATAATGGCAAAAAAACAAACAGAAAAGCTAAAGCATCAACAGTCAGAAGGCATATTTTTAAAAAGTATCCAAAATTTTATTTTAAAACAGCAAATATCTTGTTTTGAAAATTAATGGAACACTAAAATTCTAAAAATACCTCAGTTACATGCAGGGACTAGGTCTATATAGCCAGTCGTCCTTTCTGTCACATAAAGACAATATGGCCAGTTCAGAACAAAGGTCTATTTCACCCACTATAGTGTTTCCAGAAGGTTCTATGCATGGTCACCCCAATACATTTCTCTGTCTGAGATGAAGTAACAACTGGCATGACCTACTCAGGCCAAGGTGCATAGTACCCAAAGCTATCCAGTTTTGGCACAAGAGGCAGATGTATCTCAAGAACCTGTCTGCATCTCTTGCAGGTGATATACAGTATTGAACATATTAAATAATTGACAGTTCTCTACCATTTCATGACAATCAGAATCTTTTGCCTGAGACAGCCACCTTATTCTACCTAACCGTTGGGCTGGCCCTAGTCCCATGTGCTGTTTCATTTGCATCTCAGGACTTCCACAGCTATGCAAAACCTAAATGTGAAGATGCATGACCTACCACATAATCGTAAATATATCTGATCATACATATCAGTCCCATTCAGTTATGTGGAACTTCATTCAGTTAAATGGATCAGTCTCATTCAATTATGTGGAACTCACTTTCAGCTCAATATAAATAAGACTCCAATCTTAGACATGTAAGTTATTCATAGCCCATATGTTTGTTATTAGGTCACTTTAAAACTCAGTAATGCTAGGCCATATTTCAGAGGAAGGAACTGGCAAAACCACCTCTGAGTATTCCTTGCCTAAGAAAGCCCTATGAAATTCATGGGGATCACCGTAAGTCAACAGCCAAGACACATCTGCACACAAAATGCAAATGTGATTTATATCCTGTCTCTGTCCTAAGCATCTCACCTGAGAAAGAAATGGGCACCATATTTTACAATAGGTTACCAAGATACAAGCATTCATGAGTTTGTACATTACAGTTTATTTATTTTTATATTCTCGTTTGTTTGATTATTTAACATTAAGACACATTGTTAATGTGTATACACATGAGCACAAGTGGACACATATTTTGGATATACATGTACATAAGGGATCTTTGAAGATCAGCAGCAGGGCCTCTAAGCTAATGGGTCCTGATAATTCACATCAACACAGAGTATTTCTCTGGGTGTTTTTAAAACTGAAAATAGAAGAATCAAAATATATACAATAATTGCATTAGGGAATAACAAATACAGCTATAGTCTTTATAACAGAGAATCAGCTCATAAACGGCAAACAAACCAATACATGTTAAGCAAATAAAATAGGTAACAAAATAAATAAAGTATAAATCCATGAACCAAGCTTCACTAAAAGCAAGGAACATTTGTTCTGAAAATCGAGACTGTGCAGTTTCAGAGAGACATGTTGTAATACTCAGGGGAGCCAAGGGGGCGAATTTCAGATCTAGATAGCTCAGGGCTAAGCTAATTTGGACTTCTGGAAAGAGAAAGGAGAGAGAAAGAGGCCAGAAGAAGGGCTTTAGACAATGATATGGTGGGTGAGAGGATGTCAAGATTTAGCTTGCAAAAAAAAGGGAGTGTAGAAGATAATTCTCATGTAAAATCATACAGCAAAAGGGGAAAGGTAGGATGGCGTGTGTCATGAGCCAGGCTGACCTCGCTCCCAATTCAGACTTGGATTCCAAGCCCGGGGTGAGTCCCGGGGAGGGGCCTCCTGGAGGGGGGTCTGCTTCAGAGTCTAGGGAGGAGCCTGCCTGCGACTCCCCAGCTGTCCCTGACACGGAGCCTGGGCCAGCACCTGCAGCAGATGTTTGCATTCCAGAGGCAGAGGCCGGGGTCTCTGACTCCAGCCCAGAGTTTGCAGCAGACGTTTGTGCTCCAGAGGCAGAGGCTGGGGTTTCTGACTCCAGTCCAGAGTTTGCAGCAGACCCTCCCCCCACGTTCCTCCAGAGGCGACTGGAGAAGGGGGCGGTCCGGAGGTCTCAGCGACTGCGGGAGAAGCGCTTGATGAAGCGGCTCTGAACTCTTGAGAGGCTCCAGCTGTGAGCGGGGCCAACGGACAGTTGACCGGCCTCAGCTGGGCTGAAAACTGAGTACTTAAGTCAGACGCTGTTGGGGGTGGGCATGGGGCAACAACCGTCTACCAACCACGAATCTGCGTCCCGTGTCGTGAGCTCTCTGCCCCAGTCGGACCTTGCTGCCTGAGTCTGCCGCTCCTGGGACTTTGTCGCTTGTGTATACTTTCTTTTGGTGATGTAACCGCTTTGCTTTATTTACGACTAAAGCCATAAAACTCAGCTCCTGCCTCTGTGTCTGCTTAGCCGCCGGCTGGACATTGACAGTGTGGAGCATGGCTTCCAATGTGTGTATAGACAAGCACATTTGTGTAGTTCCCCACCTTCTGATGAAGGAAGCTGTTAGGTGCCTGGCTGATTCTCATGAAGACTCCATGTTCATTCTGTGTCTTGACAAACTCTTTCAAAGCAACTTGGCAAGGCATGAATGGGGCCCAGGGACAGAGAAGAAGCACTAGACCTTAATAAAAAGGATCCAGGCCACAATCCTTTCCACTGGAACACCAGAAAGATGGTTGCACCAAGTGGCTGGATTTCTGACCACCAGCAAGTTTAAGGCCAGATCTAACTCCCCACAGCCCCCACAAACAAAACAAAGAAGACCATGCAGAACAGGATGCTACATATGATTGAGAAATGACCTCTAGAAAACATATTACGGCTTCAAAAACTACCTTTTCTTGGATGTCTTTAGATGTTTCTTGAAGAGAAGTTCTAGTTAGTGCTGTAGGGAAGAAGAGAGGTCTTACCAAAGATCTGTGGTTGGTGAACCTCTGGATATCAGATCCAGGAGAACAGACTAACAAGATCCTTTTGACATAATTGGTCCAGAGCTTATTGCATTTAAAGGGGCTTGCCTCCTAGGAAGCACATTTATAAACGGCCGAATCCTACATCATGGAACAGAATCCTCTCCTATGAGCTCTTATCTCAAGGTGGTAGGTACCAGAAATGGATTGCTTGCACCAAACTGTTTAGAGTATGTATGGCCATGTACTGGTTGATATAAGGCACCCACCAAACATTAATTAATACATTTTCAAGGTATATTTTGTACCTTTATATTTTCAAAAAATAGCAGCAGCCAGTACAGTAACCTGTTTTCAAAAGGGTAGCTGTGTTTGTTGCAGACTACTGTAATTTAGATTGTTATCCACAATATTCCATGCTAAAATAAAGGTGTGACAAGAGTCTTTGTTGTTAGAACTGTCCATAAAACATAAGGAATATATATAAGACCTGCTATTGATCAATTATCTGCAAGGTAAATAGAATAGTTCTGTCATAATGCTCAAAATATTATATAGAAGACAATTGTGCCATGAAAATTAAAAAAACAAAACAAAACCCTAACTGGAATTATAGATGCTGGGAAAAGGCAGAGGGATCTAACCAGTTATATGTACATGAAAGTTATGGTAAA
This sequence comes from Cyclura pinguis, assembly GCA_030412105.1. NCBI lineage: Eukaryota > Metazoa > Chordata > Lepidosauria > Squamata > Iguanidae > Cyclura > Cyclura pinguis. The sequence goes on from CM059599.1 coordinate 132,263,755, forward strand.
ATAGTACATAAACTGAGTATCAACATAAACACTTATTAGGAGCCATCTGGACATTTAAAAAAATGATATGACATAATGTATAGGATATGACAAAGCACTGGAAATGATAACAAGAAGTCAGACAGAAGTTTGGTATTTCTTATTGGATATGAGGAATCAGTTCTCAAGAAAGCAAGCTAGTTTTAATCAAAACATCTCCCTTCTAAGTTTATTCAGAAGTCTGCAAGTGCAAGAGCTGTTAGCCTCCTTAGAACTGTTGAACCTGGGCTGAAACCATTAGGTTCAAGCAGATGGATTTCAGAAAGGTATGAATGACTGGGGAGGGGGGGAATTATATGGAACTGTTTTGCCAACAAACAGGTGCTACCCAACCCTTCGTCAACTGATGACTTCCAGATACATTGCATGACAGTTCCTGTAATCTCCAGCTGACAATAGTCGAACTGTAATCCAGATACAGAGACCCAGAATGGTGTAGTGGTTTGAATCACAGAATCATAGAGTTGGAAGAGACCCCAGGGGGCATTGAGTCCAACCCCCTGCTATGCAGGAACACCCATCAAAGCATTCCCAACAGACGGCCATCCAGCCTCTGCTTAAAAACCTTCAAAGAAGAAGACTCTACCACACTCTGAGGCATCATATTCCACTGCCAGACAGCTCTGACCATCAGGAAATTCTTCCTAAGCTTCAAGTGGAATCTCCTTTCCTGCAGCTTGACTCCATTGCTCCTTGTCCTAGTCTCTGGAGCAGTGGAAAACAAGCTCACTCCCTCCTCAACATGACATCCCTTCAAATATTTAAACATGGCTATCATGTCTCCTCTTAACCTTCTTTTCTGTAGAGTAAATATACCCAGCTCCCTAAGCAGTTCCTCATAGGACATGGCTTCCAGACCCTGTTGAATGTTGGATGAGGACTCTAGGAGGCCGGGGTTCAAATCCCCACTCAGCCATGGAAATCCACTGGGTCAGCTTGATGAAGTCACACTCTCACAGCCTCAGAGGAAGGCAAAAGCAAACCTTCTCTAAACAAATCTTGCCAAGAAATCCCTGTAATAGGTTCACCTTAAGGTTGCCATAAGCAGGAAATAATTTTAACTGTTGATAGCAAACAGAAAACCCAAATAGAAACAATATATACTTTTATAACAAAGTGTTATAGCTTTGTAACAATGTAAATACAAATAAACAGTTAAACAATGAAAATACAACAAAATGCTGTGACATGCATAACTACGTTAAGTACAGTTCTATTATGAAACAATGAATACAGTGTTATACCTTTGTAACAATGTGATGGCAAATGAACAGTGTAGCAATGTAAATATAACAAAATATTATGACATTTACATTGTAAATTTAGCAATTCTATTGTAACAATGAGAAAATATTATCCAACAGTCCATAAACTGGTGAAAATAATTTAAAGGTACACCGCCACCTAAAATATCTGGAGGGCACCAGGTTGGAGAAAGCTGTAAAAGATGCTAAGACAATAGCTAAAAATTAACTTGTGTACATATGTGAAAAGAAAATGCTAAATAACACAAGGGCTGCCTTTTTTAAAAAAAACAACAAAACCTGATTCTGCTGTTTCAACAGCAGCGTGAAATACTTAAGTGGAGAAACTATTGCATTTTCTATCAGTTTCTCTCTGTGCCAATAATATTCTCACTGCTTCATTTCTTCATGTGTGGCTGCCATGTTAATGAATTAAAGGCATAAGGAAAGAGCCACTTAGAAAATCAGCAACCAAAACCACCATGTGTCACCTCTCTGTTTTGACCTTTTCATTGTATTACAGTAACATTATATGCTGAAGGTTATAGACTTAAAATTAATTCACTTCAGTGACCTTTGCCTTTTGGGTGGGCAAAAGGACTTGCATTTTGTTGATTGCATCTTTAAGGCCACACATTGAATTATCCAGATAAGGAGAATTTGTAAGACACATATGCATGCCCACAGAGTAAATGTGGGAAACTAATGCATGGCTATTCTGAGATGTCCTTTTGGTTGCTGGCCTTTGAGATAAATTGCATTCAGCATAAAATGGGCCACTATAATTTTATGTCTAAGATGCTCTGATTGGGATCTACTGAACTATTTACCAATCCTATATATAGTATATTTGCTGCACACACACCTGTGTTGTTTCATTAATCACATAGGAAACCTTCCATTCCTCTACAGAACATGCTAACTTTAATTATCTCTCTACTGCACAGATGTTTCCTCATTTAGATGTTAGGTGCGTGGCCATTTACCACTCTGATTTCACAGAGATTTCAGTTTGCATTATATCACTGCAATGTCTTTCCTGCATCTGAGCCCACAGGGGTTAATATGTCCCCTCTAGATAACAAACAGACATATGTGGCCTAGTTAGGGGCCTGTATAAGACAGATAGCTTTCTCTACATGGGGATTTGGTTGGAAAAGATCAAATACTTTTGGTTGCAATCCTGTGGACGGCTGGGTTGATTATATCTCACTGACTTGCTTGGGATCTCAGCAGCCTACCTGCATGCAGAATTGTAGTCTTTCGCAATAGTTATTGCCTCCAAAATGGAAACAAAACATGTTGCTAATCAGAGCAATTCCTGCTCTGGTTAATATATATATGCAAAAACACTTGTCTTCCATTAATGCTCTCCCATCCCCGTTTAAAGGGATGATCAAGCATTTGATCTATCAATGGGAGTAGAAAATAATGAACTAAGCAGTTGAATATTTGTGTCTGGCTTTATTTATTAAGAGCACGCATTTCTATTTTGTTTTTATCCTCCTCCAAAAGGCAAGCTGACAAAAAATCCTATAAAACATGTGGCTATGTATATTCAGCTGACATCTATTAACATTTACTCAGAAGCAAGTGCCACTATGTTCAATGATGCTTGTGCCCAAATATGGATGTGCTGGGTCAAAACCTAGGGACATTTACTAGACAATAAGCATCCCGAAGCTCTTTAAAATGTTTTTATGTTTACTTGTATAAGACAGTAGCGGTAAGCACATTTGTTATGGAATAATTCCCTCTGAACTCAGCAATACTTAATTTCAGTGAACATGCGTGCGTTCACACTGCACATCGGTAAGACTATGTCCAGAACAATCTTTTTTTAAGTAGCAGTGGTACAGGTTCAGTTATGACAAATAACAGCCCAATCATGATTACTACAAAGCCCAATCATGATTGCCCATATTATTCAGTGGGGCTTACTCTTGGCTAAATGTACATGAATGACATCTTCAGTTGAATGGGCAATGTTCAGAACTTGGCTGTGGTCTGACTATGCAGGTGGACTCTGTCTAGTGTTTGGCTACTGATCCCCTTTCCCCATGTGAACAAATTCTAGATACAGAGCAGCATTAGTCTATTTGGTGTTTTGACCTTGGTCTCTCTTGCTCTGACTCAGCATGGTGTAGTGGTCTTAGCATTGCACCAAGACCCTGGAGACCAGGGTTTGATTCCCGCTTGGCCATGGAAACCCACAGGGTGACCTTGGCCATGTCACATACTCTCAGCCCCAGAAAACCCTGTGACACTTTTGCCTTGGGGTTGTCATAAATCAGAAATGACTTGAAGACACACAACAACTCTCTTGCTCTCCAGCAGTACCTGAGCTTTTGCCAAGCAAACAAAATGAGACAGTTTCTTGTCAGAGTGTTCCTGGTGCACCCTGGAGAATTTCCTCTGCCATTATAAATAGCTACCTGAATGTCTACACATCCACGCCATACAACTTTTGTGGTATCCTTTTTAACTCACCCCATGCTTTATACCATAAAAGCCATTAAATACAAGCAAAATAAATCTAGATCAAAAAGAAGTCCACAAGAATCTCTCCTTCAATTCAGATTTTTTAAATTATTATTGAAGGTACGTCCAGATGATAGCTTAATTGGGCAATCTTACTGCACAGAACTGAACAAGGTATCTAGACTTACAAAGTCTTCTATTGGTAACCTCTCGAAATTTTTCCCTCCACCGCTTCTTCTCCGCCTTTTTACCACAGGGGGGAAAAATTGTTGAGGGAAAGGCAAAAGAGCAGCACACACCGAGGTCTTTTTAAACAAATACCGTTGGAGGCAGAAGGTATTGCACGCATGGAGTTGCACCAGGTTCTCTCCCGGTTTTGTATTTCTCTTTTGGATTAACGGAACGCAAAAGTTACACTGTTGCTTTCCGTTCAAGCTGAACAGGAGGGCTTTGTCGGGGCGGCGGATTGGAGCCCCCTGCCCGCTCCTTTCACTCCAGCAAGCGGCTGAAGAAGGAACTAGGGCTATTTCAGTCTCCCTCCGCCCACCCCGGCCTTCCCATTCCACCTTCTTAGAATAACTGGGGACGGCTGGTGCGGGGGAAACCCTTTGCTAAGTCTTTGTTTCTCTTTGGGGGGTGGTTTCTTTATTTGCCCGGTTCGGCGCCGCCGCTCTCCCCGTCCGATACCCAGGCGCTGTCCTCGTCCCCTCCTTCAGCCGCCCGCGGAGCCGGGAGATGATAACGGAGGGCCTTTTCTTTTTCCTTTTCCACGGGGCGCCCAGCACGGACACCACAGCCCAGAGACTTTCTCCGCCTCCCCTTCCCAACTCCCCCCGCCCCGCCCCCCCGCCGCGCGCCTTCTCCTCCTCCAGGAGTTTTAATAGGCAGGCGAACCCTCTCTCGCCGCGCCTGCCCCTATTCCCCCGAGAGACCCCTGCCGCGAGCCAGCGAACAAACAAGAGCCGAGGCGGGCAAATGCAGCTACTCCGAGAGAAAGCGAGAGAGAGGGAGGCATCAGCTCCCCACCCCTGCGCCGCATCAGCCCTGAGGGGATCCCTCCCCCTCTTTCCCCACACGCGCGCACACACCACCTCCAGAAGCGCCCAGTGAAGCAGCTTCCCGCCGCCGCCGCCGCCGCCGCCAACAAGCCTCCTTCGCCCCCTCCCCCCCACCGCCCTCGGTCTCCTCAAAGACTGCCGTCCGCCCACCCACCAGGACGAGAGCGGCTAGAGAAAGAGAGAGAGGGTCCGGACTTCGGAGCCGCCCCTCTCCAACGCGGGACTCGCCGCGGAGGCGCCTGGAGAGAAGCTGCGAGGCCGTCTCCCTCAGCGCCCGAGCCCAGCCCCGCCGCCTCCGCCGCCCTCTCCTGCCCGTCCCGCTCCCTCAGTGCGGAGAAAGGAGAGCGAGAGAGCGACGCCGAATGAGGGGGAAGAAAGAAGAGGGAAAGCGGCCGCGGCGGCGACACCCAGACCGGCTCAAGTCACAGCCGTAACAACCATAACAACAACCGTGAACAACTACGCCAGGAGACCGGGGACAGCTGGTCCGAGTGCTCCATCTTGCTCCCGGAGAGCCGGAGAAGAAAACTGAGAAGAGTTGAGGGGAGGCAACGGCGGGGGGGTGAGGGAGGGCGGGCAAGCAAGCGAGGCTTCTGGCGCGGCGGCGGCAGCGGCTCCTTTCCGGGCACCAGGCTCTTCTCTCTGCCCCTGTCCCGGAGGTCGGTGGCCTCCCGGACTCTAAGGGCTAGTTTCCGAGCTCGGGGCCCCCCCAGCCGCGCCACCGCCACGCTCTCTTCTTCCCCCGCTCGCCCAGCTCTCCCACCAAGGTGTGGGGGCCAAAGCGGGCAGCCGCCCCCTCCTTCGCCCCGCCGGTCACTCCTCCTCCTCGCCAGCTCCCGGTCCGGCTGCGGTACACCGAGCTCCCCACCGGCGCCCGGAGGAAGCCGCCGGGCGCCCCTTCTTGCGCCCTGCCGCCCGCTCCATGGCGAGGGAAGCACCGGCTGAGTCTCCGCGGCGGCGGCGGAGGAGGAGGCGCCGGAGGCGCCGGCGGCAACCACAGCAGCCACCTCAGCGCCCGCAGCAGCGCCAGCCGCTCCTCGGGCTTCTCCCGGTGCCGCTGCCACTGCTGTGAGGGCTGCAGCAGCAGCGGGAAAGTCGGCGAGGCTGCTGGAGGAGGACGCGGCGGCGGCGGCGGGGCGCCCAGTATGAAGACGGTGCTCCTGAGCCGCTTCTTGGTCCTGCTGCCTTGGGTGTTGCTGGTGATCGTCATGCTGGACACGGACGGCAGGGGCAGCAGCCGGACACCCCGTCCCGCCTCCCTCCTGGCCGCCCGGCGGCCTCAGCAGCAGCAGTCCGGGGAGGGGGCGTCCCAGCGGCGGGAGGCCGAGCAGCAGCTGCCCATCATCTATGTCATCACGCCGACCTACAGCCGGCCGGTGCAGAAAGCCGAGCTGACGCGGCTGGCCAACACGTTCCGGCAGGTGGCGCGCTTGCACTGGATCCTGGTGGAGGACTCGGCCGTGGTGACGGAGCTGGTGACCCGCTTCGCGGCCGGACTCAACCGCGCCGGCGGCCCGCCGTGCACCCACTTGCACGTGCTGACGCCCCGCCGGTACAAGCGGCCCGGGCAGCCCAGGGCCACGGAGCAGCGCAACGCCGGGCTGGCTTGGATCCGCCAGCGGTACCAGCACGTCAAGTCCCCGCAGCCGGGCGTGCTCTTCTTCGCCGACGACGACAACACCTACAGCCTGGAGCTCTTTCAGGAGGTGAGGGCCCCGCGGGCGCGTGGAGCGGGACGACTCCGGCTTCCCCTTTCCACGGGGTTCCGGAGGCGCCGGCGGGCGAGGCTGCTGCGGAGCAAGAGCCGCGGGCGCCGCCAGAAGCGCTCCTCCAACCGCCCGGTCGCAGGCGTGTCTCCTCAAAAGCAAGTCTCGCTGAGTTCAGTGGGCCTTACTTCTGAGCAGACAAAGGCCTTTCCTCTCTCCTTTTGAGTTTTGGGGGCCTTCCTGCTAAAGACTCTCAGCCTTCCACCTGGGGCTTTACGTACACGCGTTGGACTCAAACGTTCGGTCCCCCTTTCTGTGGTGGAGTTTGAAATCTGAGACCCCGGACAGGGCGGGATTGGGGGTGCAGGAACTCCCCTGCAAAACTAGGCTGGGGGGAGCTGAGCCCCCCCACCCGAAATGGTCTAGCAAAATTGGACTCCTATATAACTGAGCCTTCTCAAGCATGATCATATCAGAAACGTAAGTGGCTTTGATCATTTGATCAGCCACTTAGAAATATTAAGACAGCTATTGTCATTGAATCCTGAAATGGGAGCAATTTAGGCTGTGTCAAAAAAAGGCTGCTGGTAATCTATCCTATGCTTGGAAGTAAGCTCTGCTGAGCACACACAGGGCAGTTCTGCTCAGTGTACTTGTCAGAGTCCTCCTATTGAAGGATGGTAATAATCTGAAAAATAATTCCACATCTCACAAGTACCCTAAGTTAAGCAGAATTAATAATCTGCCTGCCAGTGTTGAAGCCCTCCACCTTAAAAACAGTTTTGGAGGTTGCTAATGATCATTGTCAGAGCTTGGAGAACTTGCCTTTTTGGGTGCCACCTTCCAGAATCCCTTAGCCAACATAATCAGGGTGAAGGTTGCCAGACTGAAAACTGGAAAGGATTCCTGCATCTTATTGTTAGTTAGAAGAGAGAGTTTCAGCAGGTTTGGCTTGTGCTGCAACTAGGTAACAAGAAACTAAGAAGCTAGGTAACTAGCTCTGAAATGCTCTCTTCTAGACAACCATTAAAAATACAGGAGTCCTCTCCAGTTTTCAATCTGGCAACTCTATGTGGCTGGAGGATTCTGGGAATTTTGCTCCAGTGCAGATTTCAGCACCTTTTCCCTGCTGCCTAAATGATGCACTTTCTCCTCAGGCAGCCTGGCTTGCAGCACATCCATCATACCAGCTCCTCTCCGCTTGTATCAACAATGATAGTTCAGGAGTACGTGGATCTCTTTGTGGCAGCATGAGCTAGTTGGCCATACTTCTTTGAAAACTGCAGACCTCTGACTGGTTCAACCAAACTAGCCCTTTCAGTTGACATACCCTTGCTTCTGCTTCTTTTGAGTCTACCTGCTGGCTAGCTGGCTCTTCTCTTAGGGTTGCCAGGATGACAACTTGAGAGTGCTCTTGTACCTTTAATGGTTGTGCCGATGAGGGAATTTTGACAGGTGTTGCTGTTTGTGTGGTAAGCTGCGCTTGCTGAAGTTCTTTCTTCTACACAACCATTAAAGGTACAAGAGCTGTCTCCAGTTTTCACTTGGCAACTCTGTGACTTCTGCTGAAACAAACCAGTCCTCATACCTAGCATTTGCCCTCTTCATGTGCTTTCTCACGAAAGCACTGGAACATGTAAAGAAACACGGAGCACCTTTGGCCATGTGCAGATTTCCTCTCCAGTGACAGTGTTGACCACTCATCAGTTCAGGATTAGGAGGAAAGGTTTCCAGGGTAGATTTTGCCTTCCAGGTATGTGGAAGTGAAAACATACTTTTCTGATGGGTACTGTCTGCCATGCATAGAAATTTCCTTTGACTGAGCCCAAGGTATCTTCTGCCCATCGCTGTGCCAAGACCTGGACTATCATGTCAAAGGACTATTGTTCCTGCCACTGAGCTGCATTTGTATTTTTACTTCATATCTTTTGTCCATCAATGGCATGCCCCTGACAGCTTTGCCAGAAACATAATTTCAGCAATTTTAAAGTAAATTTCATCCCATTCTTTAGCCCCAGAGTAACTTTCAAAAAGTCCTCACAGTAAAATCAACTGAAAAATTACTTTAAAGATAGAGCTGAAAGGAATCTCAACCTTCATAGATTCTTTTGACTCTTATCTTCCCACCTCCATCTGTTTTCCTTACCTTGTGGAGGTAACTTCTGTCACAGATCATCACCCTTTGTCATTTTCCTGGCTGTAAATTACTCCAGAATTCTCTCATAATTGCCCATTCTTTGGAGCCTGTCTTATCTTCCCGTGAAGAGTGGAGTGGGGGTGGACAGATGCAAAACGCATTTATACAGTGACTAAACACCCTGTCATATGCCTCTCTGGGATGAGAAAAGAGAAACCGTCTCCCCGCCTTAATTGTGAGGTCTTTGATTGAAGGCAGGCTTTCCCTTCCCAGTCTCCTTCCTCTCTTTAAAATAGGAGCTTTTGGCAAGCTATTTGGGAAAGAGGAGATAGAGAAGTAAGGGAGATTAGCCAGTTATTTTTCCCCCTGCTTTGATTTCCTCACTGGCAGGAAGATCTTTTTTTTTTTTTCTTTTTAAAGGTGAAAGACATCAAACCATGTTAAGAAAGTCAGCAATGATGAAAGTGTTAAGTTTGGCAAGTGTGTGTGTGAGAGAGAGAGGGCTAGCGGAGTACAATAGACAAAGTTACACTAATTTCAGAGTAGGCACTCTTGCCCATTGTTGTGTGTGGATATTTAAGGAGACCCTGGGCTTTGGTGACCCTAAATAGAGATGCTGTATGTATGTGTTCCTATGTATGTTGCAGAGCCCTCTCTTTTGTATCTAGGCCAGGTGCATTAGGAATCAAGAGATTAAAGCCAAGGCACTGCGGAAAGATGTAGAGCACACCGAGTCCCCAAAGAGTCCTTTCAGGAAGGCTGCTCAACCTTGGTGATGTGTGTTTAGATTTGTGAAATGTGTTTGGGTCTCTTTCAGTATGCTCTTGGCAGGTGTTAGTTGGTACTTGCACTCCCCCCTCTCACTGCATTCAGCTGAAGAGCCCTGCTTCCTTTCCTGGGGTGGCAGCTTTATCCACCAAAGCCTTTATTAAGAGTGGTTGAAAGGAAGGGATTTGAGTGGTTCCTATTTTCTTTGCTTTATTTCTCACTAAACTGGGGGTGCCCATGTGCAGCTCTTTAATGCTGAGAAACTTCAGGCATTCGTCTTCTTGGCTGTAATTATTTCAGCTCAGCTTTCTTGTGGGTTTTTTTTTCTTTTAACTGCTGGTGTCTTTTTCCCTGCAGAAGGCGGGGACTGTTTTGTCCCAAATCCTGTTCCATTGCCTGTAGTGCTGCTGGACATTTTTTTAAAAAAAAAAAGGCGTTGAAAGACTGGCTACCATTCTCTTGAAGTCTAAATTACTCATGTAGATGAAAGCACAAATGAATCAAGAGAGCAAGAAAGAGAACTGCAGTGAGGACCAGGTGCAGAGACAAAGTATACCAGCTGAGGTCACTGTGACATTTATGCAAGTATCTTGGACAGGTTTTCTCTACTTGCATTAGGTTCAGTTTTTTATTTGTTACTTGGGGCCTTTCTGCACTACACTATAATAGTGCTATTATTCCATTTTCAACATCTAATGGAATTCTGGGGTTTGTAGTTTACTGAGGCCAAAGAGCTCTCTGGCCGACAATTGTCTACATACCCCTCCCTAAACTGCAAACTCCAGTATTCTATAGGATGTTGAAAGTGGAATAATAGCACTGTAACAGTGCAATGCAGAAAGTCCCTTAGCTATCTCCCCTTCAGTGCACAGATACTTCGATAGCTTTTATTGAAGTTAAAGGGACAAATGAAATCCTCTTCAGCAAGTTGGTTGCAAGACTTAATTTGGAAAATTAAAAGAAAGGTAGTCAATGTTGACTTTCTTCTTTAATGCTTTCTTCCATATGCAGATGTATGTGTGCAAGCATGTTAGAAACTCGCAGCTTTGGTGAAGGAAGAGAAGGATGCGTTTTGCATACTTCACGTCAAAATGCATGCACTGGAGAGCTCATCATTTTCGCATTACAATGAAGGAGTGTAGAAACTATGTTCCTGGGATACCATAATTTTTAGCTCTCTCCTTTGACCCTTAGAGGTGGTACATCCTTTATAAAGGGGTGGAAAGGTATCATTAAATCCTTTTGGTGTATGAAAACAGATAATCTTTCTATAGACACTGGCATTCTGCTCTGTATTGACATGGTTTATTGATTTGCATTAATAAGTAAAATCTGCTGAAATTAACTGAAGGCACCAAAGACACGCTTTACTTTTCTAGCAGAAAGAAGTGGAAAGGTGGTGTTTATTTTTCATTCAATTATAGACCAGCATTTGTAGTAGCTATACTGAAAATCTGGAATTTAAGTAATGGTTTCTGATTTGCCTCTCCCGTCTTCCTTCCTTCTCCTGTCTTTAGGCCTAGATCAATTTACTAAAGCTGTACTGCTTTTCAGTTCTTCTTGGCATGAGAAGAGACAAACCCTCAAGCATGTCCCATGTGGCAAAAATCCAGTTATAAATTCTCTCACAAAATTGGATTAATAGCATGTGAGAGGAAATTGATACTTAATATGTGTGTATGTGTTTTCTCCCCCTGGCTTCCCAATGGTAATTCAGATTCCCTGAGTAAAGAGGATTCTGACTGAGAACCATTCCAATAGAAGAGACATCATGATTGTATGTTCCTCCCTCCACATTCGCGGGTTTGACTTTCACAAATTTGATTAGTCGTGAGGTGCTCATGCCTCCCCCCGTTTCTCTCCTCCCATTCCCTTGTGTTTTGTGGCTTTCTTCTCTGCGCCTGGGCAAAAGTAAAGGGAATGGGAGGAGCTCTGGAAATGAATGATAGGGGAAGCACAGGGGTTATTTGTGTTTTTTGCACTTTTGTGAGGGTTCTGTGCCCTGAAAAGTCTCATGAAAGTGGAGAGGTCACTGTAACAACACAGGTAGAAAGAAAAGAAATCAGAATCTCACTCTCAGTCTTTGTCCTTCCTTATTGGCTGACCGTATGTCCTTGGACAAACATTGCTACACGTTTAGTAGAATGGGAAGATTGCCCTACTGAAGTTTGTGCTTTTCAGTTGCTAAATTTAGAGAAAACTGACTGGGTTTGTTGCACTACCTTTTCATATCGCAGTTGTTTTCTTTCTTTGGAGACAGAAGATATTGTACATATGGAGTTGCACCCAGTATGCTCTTAAATGTTAATTCAGTAATCTACCACAAATAGTTTTGTGTCCTGGGAATAATGTGCAAAACAATAGGATTGCATAATCCCCTTTCCCTATTTGCATTATGAAGTTCATGTTTTTACAGCTTCAAGTCTTTAGAGTGACCTTCTCCAAGCTCCAGATATTTTGGAGACCAACCTCCATCACTCCTGGCAGGTGGCCATGCTGACTGAGGCGTGGAGTCACCTTCAGAGGATTTAGAACAAGGGTGGGCATAGTGTGTCCTATGGGCTACATGTAGCCCCCTGAGGCTATGTTTGTGTACTGCTTTGGTTAATAAAAAAGATTGCTCTAGATTGCCCCCAAATGACTTGTAGGGGCTGTGGAAGGCATTTCCACCATGTTTGTACGTTCCCTGAGCCCTGCCAGGGGTTAAAAAATGTGATTTTTTTTTTAAAAAAACCTTTTGTCCCAAAATGCCTGCTGGGGTTGCGGGAGGCATTTTCTGTATGTTGTGGGGGCCCTCTGGACCAAATTTGGCCCCACATAGGCCTTTTTTGAAAGAGAAGATGACTTATTGTTAAAGATCCTAAAATGGCCCAGGAAGGCTCAAAAACATAGTGAAAATACCCCCTACGCCACTTAAAGAGTTGGGGGAAGACTTTTTTTGTTTGTTTGTTTAGAATTAGGTATGGGAGTGTTTGCAGCCCAAGGTTTCCTAGGGGACTAATGTGGCCCCCTAGCCTTTCACAGTTGCCCGTCCCTAATCTAAAACATAGAATAATTTATACAGATTTCTCTCTCTCGCTACAAGATCTCCCGAAGGTTCCCTGTATCCCAAGAAAGTCTTGAATTTCAGCATTCTGTCTACAGCTTGGAAGGGCAAGAGTTTGTTTTTGTTTTTGTTTGTTTTTTGGTAGGCTATAGGATAATGCAGCCTAGGCTGATGCAATCAGGGACCACATTCTGGTGGTGGGTGAAGCTGAAGCTAGTGGAGGATGAGGGTCTCACGAGGTCAGACTGAGTACTGTGGGTTACCCATTATTGGTGGACAATCATGAGGGTTAGAACATTTTGTTTTGCTAAGAACCCAAGTTCCAGAAGTACACAGTCCTCATAACTGATATCCATTGCTTTCTACCAAGTACCTGGCAAGATGGGACAAATGTATTCTAGGGTGTTTTCACACTACCCAGTTATAGCACTATGATTCCACTCTAACTGCCATGACTGCATTCTGTGGAATCTTGGAGTTTGTAGTTTTGTCAGAGGGACCAGTGGAACTCTCTGACTGAGAATTCTAAATGCTTCTCCCTAAACTGCAGATCCCAGGATTCCATAGGTATAGAGTTGTGGCATTTGACATGGAATATTTGTTCCATAATTGTATGAAAGGGCCCTTAGCTTGCTATAGAAATCAGGCTTGAAGAGACTGATTGGGCTGTCCCTTGAGTCACTCGTGAGCCAGCCTCTGTGCAGTCCTGGTCCTTGAACTTTGTGTCAGTTAGACGACTCCTTTCAAATCAGTGCTGATTTCATTATTTATTTAAAGCATCTTAAAAGTGTTTTTTTTTTAATTAAGTGCCAAAAATACAATGCTAATTAAGCATGCTAGGCGCTTTAGGAGGAACAACCTCCATGGAGAAAGTGGCCTGTCTCTTGAACAGAGGTTAGAGAAGTTAATTTTTTCTGCACTACAGGTGCAATACTCCTCTTCCCTGAGTAGCATGGCCAGCTGGGAGATTCTGGGATTTGCAATCCAGAAAGTACCTTTCCCAAGTTATGCCCTTGAAGCATGTAGGGAAGCCATATGTGTGAAGGTTGGAGCAGGAGAGCATAGCTCCCCAGACAGGTGAAACCCCCATGCCTGCTCCTCTTTGAATCCTCGCTAGTGAAGCTACTCTTCAGTGGAGAGAGAAATAGACCACCTGCTCATCTGCAATTGTGTACTCTTGGACTCTGGAATGGGGCAGGGGGAGAAGAAGGGATCAAGGCTAGTGGGCTGACTCCCCCTCAAAAAAAAATGAAATGGCAAAATTGAACTACTAAGGCTCCCTTGTAATTCAGACTCTTCAGACATTATAAAACAGAAGTGTACTAAATAATCAAGCACTAAGAAATATTAAGGGCAGCTATTGTTATTGAGACCTCCCATGCCCACTTACTTAGAGTAAACCACATGGAGGATGCTTCCAAGTACATTCTGCTGAAAGAATCTTCATATTTTAAGGATGCTTGAATGATAATGGATGGGAAAATAACATACACATACACACTGCAGGTAGGTAAAATTAATAACAACCTGCTTGCCAATGTTAAGCGTCAGCACCTTAAAAACAGTTCCAGGGTTCCTGTATGCAGTTAGAAATATCCTTTTTTAAAAAATATATCTGAGTTCCTCAATGTAGGAGAAATATGAGCTGGATTTGTACAAAGTGAAACAATGACATTCCATTTTTTTTTAAGTTCTGAGGTCAGTGTTGAGGATTTATCAGTGTACATTTTTGAAGCAAATCATCATAAATGTTCTCATAACTTGTTTGTTCAAAGATTAAGTGGTCTTTAGAGTGTTTCATTTTAAAAAATGCACGCCTTTTTTTCTTCCTAAATTAATGTGTTTGCTGCTCTTGTCCCCCTCCCCTGCATCGTGTTGTGGCATTGCTCAATTTCTCATGACAATTGTGTGTTCCCCTTCCCCTGAAAAAGTACCAAATTAACACTATTTGTGGACTAGCAGAGAGCAGTCATTTTCAGGTATTGGACAGTTGGTATGGTGTATGTGTGCAAGTAGTGTGCATTTGTTGTTTTTTATGAAGGCGTATGTTTGCTTGGTTGTGCCATTGTACCATGAGTTTGTTGTATTAATAATCAGTTTCTGCACTACTGTTGAATGGTTGCCATGGTTATAGTTATTGCCAATTTGAGTGCTCTGTCTCAGTCTTTCGATGTGTAAACAGGGATTTGCATAACTTGACTTTACCTTCTAGGAATAGATAAGGCAAATTGGAAAATATTTTATTTTTTAAAAGAAGGATGGATGAGAAAAAATACATATAATCTAAAGCTACAGGTACCAACAAATGAGATTAAATTTCTCAGAGAGGTTAGAATGGTACCCTCCTTAATTACCTTTTCACAAGCAGGTGAAGACCTTCTTTTTCAGCAGGACTTTGAGAACTGATTGCTTAGAGGGGATTGACCTTGTATGATGTGCTAGATTTCCTTTTTTCCCCCTGTTTTTTATTATTTATGTTTCAAGCTGGTATTCATTTTTAATAGTTTAATTACTTTTTAACTTTTATATGCTGTAAATTGTTGACTATTTTTTAAAAATGTTGTCAGCTGCTTTGAGTCCTAAACCGAAAGAAAGGTGGGATATCAGTAAAAGTATAATAATAGTTATAGTAGTAACAATAACAAAAAACAATAATTGGGTTTTATTACCTTTGGTGTTGTTGAAAATCTTAAGGTAATTCTTAACTTTTACAGTAAATGGTAGTTTTACAGTTATGAGCCATTACTTGGCTGTAAGAGTCAAACCTGAACATGGGGGGAGGAACTGCTTCAGTGGAAAAGTGGGGAGGGGGAACATGCTTAAAATGGAAGAAGCATTCACTTCCAGTTTCTAAGACCCTGAAACAGACCAGGACCATTTCCGCCCTACACTGTGATAGTGCTATTATTCCGCTTTCAACCTCCTGTGGAATTCTGGGATTTGTAATTGCCTAAGGCCTTAGAGCTCTTTGGCTGAGAATCCTAAATGCCCCTCCTTAAACTGCAAATCCCAGGATTCCATAGGAGGTTGAAAGTAGAATAAGACCATTATAACCATGTAGTGCAGAAAGGCCCCAGGTAATGCAGCAGTGGCGCAAAGTGTCCCAGAGAATTTGGGAGGCATAATTTGCCATTTCTGGGCCAAAGGGAGAGGTTCTGGGATCCCCAGGGATTCCCATGACCTGTATTTTGCCTGCCTCTGGCCTGAATCTTTGTCCTTAAGCCAATTTTTACCGTGTTCTGCCATTTTCTCCCTGTGGGGAAAAAACAAAGATACTTGGCCTACAAAGACGGTAGTTTTCAGCTTGCAATGGAGCAATGCTCTGGAGAACAGTTGTGAATTATATCTATTTCATGATTCCTGACTGAGCACTTGTTCAGGATGAGGATTCCATTTTTCTGTTAGAAGAGACAGAACTGACAGGTCTGGGGTAGAGACTGTTAGAGAAAGCAGGGCCAGTCATGTTCTAATGGAAAATATTTGGAACCTAATTCAAGACAAAATTCTTATAAGAAACCTGCAGAGACTTGTGAAATATTGTAGATCCCCATATTAGTGGCAGGTTATGCAGCAGAAAATGTCAATTTGAAAGGGAGATTAAAAAAAAAGATTTCCAAGTTGCATTTTATCTCTACTTCAACAAGAGCTGGAGGTTTGTTCTCCCTCATTCTTTGAAATGAAAGCTAGGGCTGTAGCTCACTAGGGACAGGAGTAGCCTCCTCCCCACATCCTCCCACAATTTCTGTGAGCAGGAAGAGTTTCAATTTCAGTGTTGGCAAGCCAACAGGATGCTCCTGCTCAAAAGTGGAAAGGGGAGCTGTTGTGGTTGGGCTGTTGTGCTGAAAGTTGGGAAAATCTGTGCCCTTGTGAGAGGGAGTAGTGCTTAGTTTCAGCACTAAAACTGATGATAAGAACTTAATTTTAGTTATGCATGAGGCTCAAGTTTGATGGCTCATGCAGGACCGTTTTCTCAGGGCACTGTTGGTCAAGTGAATCTTGTACCTTCAGCTGAAGGGGACCTTGTACTGAGATCCCTCTGAGAACATGACTGGCTTCTTCTTTTATTTTGCCATCCCTTTCCCTTGCAGATACCACATACCTAGTAGCCCTCAAGCACAGTTTTTTTCCTACTACTTCTCTTAATGCACCCCAAATTAACTTAATAGGATGTGATGTAATCAGTGTCAGACCTTGTAGAGGAAGGCCCCAAAATGCTCAGCATCCACTGGTTGCTTGTCTCAGAGATGTAAACAGGAAGGTTTGGAGATGTGTTTTAAAAAGGTTGCTTTCTTATTGCTCACAATGACTGGGATTCAAATTTTGACATCCAAGGAAGCATCCTGTCATTGAGAGAGGACAGAGCCACATAAGTCCTAAATACCTTAAAGACACCAGATCCTGTCTGATCTTGGAAGGTAAACAGGGTCTCCCATCCCGTGGGTGGGAGATGGCCAATGAATGCCACATTTCAGAGGAAGGAACAGGCAAAACAACGTCTGAATATCCCTTGCCTAAGAAAACCCTATGAAATTCATAGAGTCTTCATAAATCTACAGGTGACTTGAAGGCAGCCAGACACAAACATACCCCCTGATTTCTGGGGGTCCCGGGAGTGACACCTAAATGTGCTCAAACAATGGGGAGGGAATTAGCACAGAGCACAGGTTTGCAATGCGAGAGGCAGGGTAACGTAGCGAGATCTTGAACCCTATGTCTACGGGGTCAGGCCGAGTCAATGATAAGGCAGATGTTGAAATTAATAATAATTTTATTGAAATACAATCACACAAGTGTATGCAACACACTCGTACAAGAAGCTGCAGAAATAAAGGTAGGAGTGGATAGCGGGATTTTTAGAGGAGGTTTGGTATGGGAAATACTATACCTGTCCTGAAGCCCGGTTAGAAGCAGAGAAGCTGGGGAGTGTGGATTCTCAGCACGTGGGGCAGAGGGGAAGGCTCGCTGGACAAAGCGACAGCAAGGCGGCATGGAAGCCAAGAGCGATCCGAGGAAGCGCTCAAAGTCAGGGGTTCCTATAGGGAAAATTGTGGCCGCAGACTAGTCCGTACTTGGGGAAAACAGTGAGTTTGGGGCTGGAGACAAAGCCTCCGAAGGGTCAGTACTTTAGATGATTGAGTTATAACCAGATTGTCAATAGAGTAGCCAGTATGCAAACGCGGAGTGCTTGAGCGTTGTATAGTCCGCTCATCAAGCTGCCTGCGTGGGGCAGGGGATCCTTTGTAAGTTGCATGCATACATAATGTGGTACTTGCCTTGAGGTTTCGTGAAGCTGCATTAGGCAATGACTGGCCTTCCTAGATCGGGATGTGAATGGTTCGGCTATTGTCGACCGCGCCTGTGTGCGTGCTTGTCTGGGGGCCTCGAAAGCATGTGGAGAGGAGTGGGTACAGAAGGCCAAATTATTGATATCAAAAGATATCTTAATATCCCACAAGCTCGGGCTAGCAATGGCGGTAACACAGGGCTACATATGTAGCTGTTAAAGTGGTGGAGGGGTCTTACTGTACAAAGAGGAAACATAAAGGACAACAGTCCTGTGCCCAGCTATTTAGTCCCATGTAACTTTTTAGGGCTTTCTTCTCAGTAAATGTGCATAGCATTGGGTTGCAAAGTTTTAATGCCTTTGGGCATTTCTGTGCTACATGTTACAGTGCTATTATTCCACTTTCAACATCCTAAGGAAACCTGGAATTTGCAGTTTAGGGAGGGGCATGTAGAATTCTCAGCCAGAGAGGTCTTTGGCCTCAGTAAACTACAAACCCCAGAATTCCACAGGATGTTGAAAGCTGAATAATAACACAACAACAGTGTAGTGCAGAAATACCCTTTCTCTTAACTCTTGACCAGTTTATATTAATTGTTCCATGCAAGGAACAGCTGATCGCATGAACCAGTTTTTGTCAAAGTGGGAACATAGGATTAAAAAGTTTCATTGTTCACCTCTGCTTACTACTCCTCTTGTTACACCTCCTCTCCTCTTGTTACACCTCCACCTCCTCTTCTTAGCAGCAGTCTGATATCTGTGGATAAATTGTATGCTATAGACATAGTTTGTTTTCTGTTGCTGAAAGAGTGGTATAGAGACTGAGAATAAATGTTTGCTATAAAATTCTGTATGTTTTTTTGTGGCAGTTTCAGACACAGGAAAGGATGAGTCAGTGTACTAGAAACACACTAGCAATATCCTTCTTTACAGATTCTCAGTCTTTTCCCACATCTAGTCCCACATGCAGGTTTTAAACTATTTTTTAAAAAGATGAATTACACTTTTCTTTTCATCTGAGAACTATTGATCTGGAGATGGTCCTCTAAAGGCCAGCCATTCTATTCCATTATTCTCATTTTCATTAATCACTAAGCATCAGTCAACTCTCTTAAGAAAATGTTAATTTTCAGAACAAATCAATGGAAAGACTAAGCACTGCCTCTATTTGTTCTTGTTACCTGGGGATTCTTCATGAGATGAATTCATTATAACTTCTTCTTTGTTCCTTTCTTGTGCAAGTGATAGGTGCAGTGCAGCTCTCAAGCTGTTGGCCTGCAAGCTCCATCAGTCCTAGCTAGCATGGCCAGTGGACAGGAATGATGGGAGTTGCACTCCAATAACTTTTGGAGAGATGCACTTTACCCATCCCTGGGGTAGGCTGTCTGTGTTGCTTTAAGCAACAAATACTCATTCACAACTGGATTTTCTCCAGGAAATACCTTTTGTGAATTCCTTATGACTTGCCATTTGTATAAGTTTATGTTCCCAGACAGCAGACTTCTAAGAATGAGGAGAGCATTGCCCTCTGACTTCTGCTGTTATATAGAATGGAGCAGAAAAGAAGTGCTTTGTTGTGTGTCCTCAAGTCATTTCTGACTGAGTGGGACCCTATCATGGGCTTTCTTGATAAGATTTGTTCAGAGGGGGTTTGCTGTCACCATCCTTTTAAGGCTGAGAGAGTGTAACACCCCAAGGTCATCCAGTGGGTTTCCATGGGCAGCTGGGAACTTGAATCCTGGTCTCCTACAACACCAGCCTGGCTCTCAATCCCACACTCCTTTAAAATACTGAAGTCTCAAGGAACTTAGGTTCCCGTACTATCAAGTGGCCTGATCAAGATAAGCTCTGATGTGGGCCTTCAACTGAGTGATGCCCAGAGCTGGGAAAAGTTACTTTTCTGGATTACAACTCCCAGTAATCCTCCAAGTAGCTTGACATCAGTTTCTATTAACTGCAGCTTTCCAGGTTGCAGGCATGTACTTTACCACTGAGTCCCGTGCTTCCACAGAGGAAAGTCCCATGCAAAGAACAGTGTGCATAATTGGGGGGGGGGGGGGCTGAATTGGCTCCTGATTTTTAATTTTTTTTGTGTTATTTCTCATGTGGGAAACCATTTATCTTTAGTTTTGCTCCCAATCTAATTGGTTTTCCTTTCTCTGCAGTTAACTAAGTTTATAAAGACTCAATAATTAGCTCACTAGGCCAGTGATTCTGTAACTTTTGGGAGATCAGGACTTCTCTGAGAATCTAGGGGAAGCTGTGAATCTCCTTCCCAGAAAAAAAAATAAAAAATGTGAACACAGTTTTCAAGGCAGCAGGGAAGAACTGCATAAAAGAAACTTATTTTCCCAGTTCATGGCCTCACTAAACCCTCTCCATGGACCTCCTAGAAGTCCATGGAACCCTGGTGAAGAACCCTTGCACTAGCCTTAAGAACTGTGGAAGAGTCTCTGAACTTATGCCTTTTTACATAAATCCTATTTGTGGAAGTCTGGGTCAGCCATCTTCGCCACTGAGCTCTGAGATCCACAAGTTTTCATTAAATGAGACGTGATGACTGTTCATGCAAACAGCCCTCATGTCATCTTCCTAATCTGGATATTTCTGTCAATAGAACATAAAAGATGGACTTATCTGAATATAGGTGAATGTGTTGATTTTGTTTTGGAGAAGGTGCAAGAAGGAGAAAGTGCAGCGATCTAGGTGCTCATTATTTCTCTCCGTTCCTAAATCTAAATGCCATCCCATCTCTTCTCCCACTGGAGAGCTGATTAAGACTAAGAGGCTGTTCTTCTCTTCGGCTCCAGTATCTCTGTTAGATATCTGTTGAGCAGCAGAGCTGATGGCTCAGAGTTTCCTGTTGTGTTTGTGATGCTCTGGATCAGTGCCAGAGTGCATAATACCACTTCCCAGCAGGTTGGAGTGACAAGCCCTTGCAAGCCGTCTACAGAGGGGAGTGCAAACAGTGCAGCAGATTACCAATTACAGTTCCAGAACTCCTTTGGGGAGCAAGGATTATGAAATCTGTAGGGAAGTAGTTTGTGAAGGAGAAATATTTCCTGGAGACTCTTGTGTTCCTCCAAAGATAGGCAGTTATTTGTTTTGTTTGTGTGGCTGTGCATGCATGAGAGGCAGAGAGGACTGGCACAATGTCAAGGAACAGAAAACCAAATTAGTATATGGAGACTTTTCACTCATGCAAGATAGACATAAGACAGGCTTTTAAAAAGGAGCAATGTGGCCTAGTCATTTTTTCTGAACAAGTTTGCAAGGCTGTGCTAGGGACACCTTGCAAGGTGTAGAGGGAGAAGCAATCTGCTCTCTTGGCTCCATCTCCTTACATGGACCTTTGTCTATGTCAGCGTCCTGGCTTCCTCACTTGTTCCTGTGGTAGTCTGGCTCCATTGCAAAGCTTTATCCCCTCCTCATGACTCTTATTTACACGTCATAGAAATGACAGACCTCCAGAGCAGCCAGATACTAACCTATGAGTTGTGCAGATGTGACCCTGGAATGAAGCACATTAGCAGAAGCATTTACATGTATCTGATAGTTTTCAAAGAACTGGACATATTAGTCTTTGATGGCATAAAAGGAGGAGGAGGAAGTAAAAACGGAATGTGACAGCATCTTTAAGACTAACTGGTCTTTATTTTAGCATGAGCTTT
Organism: Cyclura pinguis; assembly: GCA_030412105.1. NCBI lineage: Eukaryota > Metazoa > Chordata > Lepidosauria > Squamata > Iguanidae > Cyclura > Cyclura pinguis. The sequence goes on from CM059599.1 coordinate 132,285,189, forward strand.
CATGGTTATACTGCATCTAAAGAAGTGAGTTTATATCCATGAAAGGTCATGCTAAAATAAAAACCAGTTAGTCTTAAAGGTGCTGCCACATTCATTTCCCCCTCCCCTTCCTCTTTTTTACATGCACCCGGATGAGCTTGGGAGGAATCACCCAGGCAGCAGTGCTCACAGAGACAACATATGTTTTTCCGGGGGGGGGGGAGTGGTCTTTGGAGGCCTCTGGCATTATGAGGCTGCTTAAAGAGCTATGCTGAAAATAGATGAAAGAGCTGGGAGGATGGGAGGTGTGGTACTGTAGTACCTTCATGCCTTGCCCACTTTAAGTTCACCATTTCTCAAATGTCTGGAAGACTTGGTCCAGTGATCACTTTTGCTTTGAGCCAGACTAGATGGGATGCTAGAGGATGTTGTCATAAGTTTCCTAATAGTGTCCCTCTCCCCCAGAAAGCAACTAATCAGGACTAGTGTAACTCATCCAGGAGATTAGAGCTGTAGTAGACAAAAGTTCCAAAAAGTATTCCTGGGAAAGCTCTTTTGAGCCCAGCCCTATATTATAATGGAATGATACTTTATTGTTGTTAGTTGTTGTGTGCCTTCAAGTAATTTCTAACTTAGGAGCACCCTGTCATGGGGTTTTCCTGGTAAGATTTGTTCAGAGGGGGTTTGGCTTTGCCATGCTTGTAGTTGACCTGCCCAAAATCACCCAGTGGCCATGGCTGAGCAGAGATTTGAACCCAGGTGTCTAGAGTCATTGGCCATTTCCGCACTACACTGTTATAGTACTATTATTCCACTTTCAATATCCTATGGAATCCTGGGGTTTGCAGTGGAGGGAGGGGCCTTTAGAATTCTCAGCCAGAGAGCTCTTGGGCCTCAGAAAACTACTAACCCCAGAATTCCACAGGATGTTGAAAGGGGAATAATAGCACTATAACAGTGTAGTGCAGAAATGGCCATAGTCCAGTGCTTAAACTGTTACATCACAATGGCTCTCTAATGATACTTCTACTGCTTTTAAAAAATCTATTTTTTACACCATCAGCTCTATGTTACTATGTGTCCTTTATTATTTTCAGTGACTTAATAAACAAGATTTCCCTCTGAGGTGTGTGTGCGTGTGTGAGATAAAGGGGGCAGAGGGTTTGGATTCAGAATAGATTTTTTTAAAAAAAAACCTTTGTTTTTAAGGTTGTACCAGGGCAACTGTACCAAACTGATTTAAAAAGAAAAGTAAATAAAACACGAGAGACATTTGCAGAAAGCTTGAATTCTTGCATTTTATTGAGTACCAAAGACTAGCACAAATGATGCTGTAATCTTTTATGATGCCCTGATGGTGGCAATAGTTTCAAGGCCTGCAGTGCTTACAGTTCAAATTTCAACACAAATGAAATTCTTAGCTGTCAAATTCTCAGGTCTTTTTATCATGATGATTATTGCCCAGTGTAAAGAGGGAAAGTATACCCCAGGGCAAAAATTTGTTCCTTTTTAACACGCTTAAATTAACTTTTATGACGTAAATTTTCTCCTGACAGGCATGGCTCCAGTAAAACACAAGACGTTGCTGTTGACTTTTCACATTCAGTGGATTCTGATAACTGCTATTGGGTTATTCCTGTGAAATATCAAAAATATATTAACAAGCATTTATATAAATGCACAGAACGGGGTTCAAACTGTTGCAGATTTAATTTCAACTGGCCTAGTTCATAAATTATGGAAAAGGAGATAGTGTGGTATGGTGGTGTGAGTTTGAATCCCGGCATGGCCGTGATCAAGTCACACTGTCTCAGCCTCAGATGAAGGCAATAGCATGCCCCCTCTGAACAAATCTTGCCAAGAAAACCTTGAGAAAAACTTGAAGGCACACAACAACATCAGCATAAAAACCAGTTGTCAACGCAGTGGTTATGTGGCCCACGACATGCGTGATCCTCATGATCATTTGTGTGGGCCTAATCTGACTGCCTGATATGACCAAAGTCTCAGCAATTCTTCTGGGAAACATAGCCTGTGGGGAGTGTGCTACTTGTTTCCCAGCAGAATCACATTCAGGCTATTGGAATCATAATTCTGCTGGAAAACAGGGTGCCCTCTGCCTGCATACCATGTTTTCTTACAGGATCGCTGGGATTTTGGCAGCAGTGGTGGAATGTTCCTATCAGATGCAGAATCAGCATGAGGATGTGTCAAAACCCCTCACCCCATTGCGTTTCTGGAGAGGTCAATGTGACACCCGTCCACCACAACTGGTAAGAGGTTGCCTGCCTTTGGTTTAGCACACCAGGAGACCTTGGCAGACCTCAAATTTTGTATGCTATCTCCTCCCTTCTGTTGCTCTGGCTTAGCAACGGTGTTTTTGCTTCCATTTTCATGTAGCTGTGGCTAGTTTCCAAGTCAGGAGTTATGGTAAGTGCTAACTGATGCTGAAGTAAACAAGCAAGGATAGTTAATAGTGGTTTGACATTGGATTTATCTCTCCCAGACCATGATTAACACTATCCATAGTTTGTCAGATTGTGGCATAACAAAGAATTGTGGTTAAATTGAGGGTTTCCTTAGAAAGTTAAAATGCTGAAATACTTAAATAGCTAAATAGTTGACTAGGAAAATATACTGTTTTCGTTTTCTAGAGATAGGTGGGGGGAAATGTCAGTTAGGTTCTCAATAGCTCCTAATCATTAAAAATCATTAATGATCTTTATCACAGCTCAGCATCTGTTAGTGAAGCAGCTACCTTGAAAGTAACTCTCTGCTTCCTTTTTGCAGATGCGTACAACCCGCAAAGTGTCTGTGTGGCCTGTGGGGCTGGTGGGCGGACGACGCTATGAGCGCCCAATTGTGGAAAAGGGCAAGGTGGTTGGCTGGTACACTGGTTGGCGGGCAGGCAGGCCTTTTGCCATTGATATGGCAGGTGAGTAGCTGTAGAACCCCAGCTCTAGGCTCTGATTACAAACACGTGCATGTTCAACATGGCCCAACCCGCTTGTACTCCTAGAGAAGCCAGTTCAGAGTATTTGGATGCCTTCTGTTTAGAGGGATGCAAACACTCAGGCTTCTGTTTTGCTCTGGAGCACATTTTTTAAAGATACTCTCCTGACTCCTCAGATGCTCTTACAGCTGTAAGAATCTCAGTATTTTAAAAGTGTACAACTTACTGGTGCTCAAAAGATTTTATCAGAATTTGTAGATACACCTGGAGTTTGTGTTTTCATAAATTGTGTTTAAAAATTGTGTTTACTGCTATATTTAACCACTCCTGATGGTGACATCATCAGTATAGTATCATCATCATCATCATCATCATCATCATCATCATCACAATCATCCCACCCAAAATTTGGACTGAAGACAATTTAAATGTAAAAATTTAAAGCAAAAAGAGTACAGCTAAAAACATGCAAAAACATAACATTAGAATGCAATTACGCTTTTCACATTATTTAAAAAAATAAACATACACTTGAAAAAATAAAAAGCAATTAAAAACAGTTCAACTCAAAACAGTACAGCACAAAATAAAACTTTCTGAACCCTCCTTCTCATAAACCAGTGGTTCCTACTGTGAATGCCTAAACATTGGCAGATCAAAACTAGAAGTTCAAAACCCACAATATTGGTGAATGGTTTGAAAGGTTTGGCATTAGGAACAATCTGGACTAAGCAACACAACCTGTTGAAACAATATTTTAAAACAAGGTAGCTGCTTTTGTCTGAAGAAAAATCTTTGGGGGAAAATCAAGTAGGGCAACGATTGCAGTAAAATCAAGCAAAATGCCACAAAAGGTGGTGCAAGTTTTTGAGTTCTCCAGAACCCTTCATCAGACTAGGTAGCATGAAAATCAGGGCATTAGGGAAGAAACAGGACCCATCCCCACCCTTCCAAGTTGGGTCACATGTTATGGCCCTAAGAAGTGAAACTGAAGTCATTGAAGGTTGTTAGTGAGGCTGTGAAAGTGTTCTTACTAGGGCTGACTCTGTTCAGAGCCCATTTCAGTGATTCAAGTCTGATCCTAATTTGGCTCACAGGGCTCTGGACCCAGACCCTTTTTGCACCTTACCCCTTCCCAGAGCTGGGGTGCGGGGTTCGCGTGAGAAACCTGGGGAGGAAGGCTCTCGTGTCCCTGCTGCTTCGGCTCTGCAGCTGCTTCCTGGTCGCGTGAGCACCCCACCTCTTCCTTTCACACTGCAGCCTGGGACCTTTCCCAGCCTGCACTGCGCAGGAAGCGCGACCGGCCTGGCTCGCGAGACTCTGCACGCCAGGTAAGTGCATGCAGGGCCCCGCAGCAAAGCGTGACCGCGCAGCATTTTCGGCTTCAAGCCGAAAATGAAAAAATGCATGCGCTGTCCGTGTCAGGCCCGTGAGCATCACGCAAATGTGAGTGTATCGTGTGGACTGCTCCTCAGGGGGCCCTTTCGCTTCGGAAATGCTGTGCGAAAATATACCCAGTCTGATCCAGACCTTGCATCCAGTTGAAGATTTAGGACTGTGAGTGGCCGGTGTCTCCCCTTTCCCCCTCCCCCATTGCTTTGCATCTGGAAACCAAAATGCTGCTATGTATATTTTTTTCATACATCTGCTTCAAGTTTATAAACTTGATAGAATCTAAAGAGAGGATTAACCCAGGCAAAATTCAGGCAGGCAACTTCAGGGTCTTTTGTGCTAGGCACCTGTAAAGTGTGCTGTTCTGCAAAAAAAAAGAAAGAAATGTTTAAAAGCTGTTGACTGCTCACTTTTGGCAGTTCATGTTGCTTTTCTCCTGGGTCTGTGCTTCTAGTGCTGAATGCATGTTCATATAAGAATATCTCTAACCTTCAGAGTTGATGGACTTCACCAAAGAAGCCAGCTTCTTAACTGTGGAGCTGGGCTTGTTTGCCATCACCCTGAATGCTTACAAGTCCTACTGGGGGTGAAGCAGGCTTGTTCCCATTATCACCAAATCTAATGACCCTTAAAAATCTTAGTGGAGGTAAAAGCAAACTGGTCTGTTAATTAAATTAAACTAATTGATCAAGTAAATTAAAGAATAGATATTGTGATGAATAGTAGTAGTAGTAGTAGTAATAATAATAATAATAATATGATGATGATTATGATGATGATGGCAGTGATAGTAATGGTGATTTTAAAAGTTGAATGAGATCTAATGGAAATTAAATTTATTGGTTTGCTTGCTCAAGCAAATAGGTTGTATTTTGCTTTAATTAACAATATGAATTAAACATGTAATATTATGATGATACGTGTGCTTTGTGAATGAAATGAATGTTTGTTGTCAGAAGAAAATTAGATAGATGCACACACGTACATGTGTGCATGCGTGCGCGTGCACACACACACACACAAGCTAAGTAAGAAATAACTCCCCTGCAAAAAAGGTACCGTATTTGGCAGTATATAAGACACACTTCCCCCCCAAAAAATAGTCCTTAAAAATGAGGTGCATCTTATATGCTGGGTGTGTCAGTGGAAGCCCTCCTTTCACCCTCCCCCACACTGAGGCAAAATACATACCGAAGGGAGGAGGTGAAAGGAGGACTCCAATGAGGCTTCACCCACCCCTCTTTCCTGCCATGAGGCAAAATGCCTAGGAAAGGAAGGGGAGGGGCTGGAGAGCCCTGCATGAGCATTGACTCCGCCCCCAGGACCCTCTCCTGCCTTTTCTAGGCATTTTCTCTATGCCTAGAAAAGGCAGGGGAGGGGTTGGGGCCCAGTGTGGGTGCTGGCTCCACCCCTAGGATCTTCTCCTGCCTTTTACTAGGCATAAGGAAAATGCCTAGAAAATGCATGGGAGGAGCTGGGGAAGCCCAGTGAGGGTGCTGACTCTCTCCTGCCTTTCTAGGTATTTTCCTTATGCCTAGAAAAGCCAGGGGAGGGGCTGGGGTGGGGCGAAAGGAATGCTTTCTCAAGGCTTCCCTAGACCTCTCCCTCTCTTTCATATGCATTTTGCCTCGGTGGGGAGATCTCCCCCCCCCCGGAGGCAAAATGGAATGGAACAGGGGAAAGGGAAGCCGCGCAGCTGTATAAGATGTACCTGTACAAATAAAGTTTTTCCCAAAAAATAACCTTCAAAAATGGGGTGCGCCTTATATGCTGGCAAATACGGTAATCAGACACAAAACAATAACTCAGACAGGTGGCAGTGGGGGAGAGAATATAATCTCCAAGAAAGTGGGGGACATTTTTGCCAATTTCGTCTTTCATCTTCATCATCCACTGTGCAACCCTTCAGGGTCTCCTGACCCTCAGGGACATACTTTGAGGTGGTGCTGTTACATCCATCATTGATAAAGGACCACAGTAATTCTATTGGATCTGACCAATAGTCGATTTAATCCAGAGTTTTTGCCTTAGCCGTATGCCAGCACTGGCAAGCCAAGCATGCATGATGTAGAGAGCCATCTCTTATTATTGATCCTATGTGTCTGGTTATTTGTGGGTATACTGCCTCTGGATGCAAATGCTTAATTGGCTTCAAGTCACATAATTTCTTTTCTTTCTTCATGTTTTTTTCCCCCCTAATCACTGCTTTATTGTGAAAGTACTTATGCATTCAGAGCTTTTCCAAAGATTGTAGCCTACATGCAGTTGATAGGGTGGCTGAATCTCAAGGCCTGTCCCCAAGTCTCTAGTTTTCATGGGTTATCTCCAGGTGGGTGCAGTTCTGGTGTGCAAAGATCCATGTAAGACAAAAGGGCTGTATCCAAATCTCCAGCTGTGGCCATTTCCGCACGCGGCGAGGGAATTGCTCCCTGCCGCTATTCACTGGATCTTCTGGTGGTCCAGTCGGGTCCGGGGTGAGGCGGAGCAGTGCGTGGTCGTAGATCCACACTGCTCCAGCATCCAAAATGGCAGCTTCCAGTTGGTGGTGGGTCTCGACCAACCGCTAAAGCTCGCTAGCCTAAAACCCGCCCTCTGCAGATTGCAGGCTCGCATTGGTGCGAACCTGCGAATCTGCATCAGAGAGCAGGCATGCAATGGCATGCGCTGGTATTTTGAAAGACCTGAAAAATCAGGTCTTTCAAAAACACGATGGAGGACCACTTGGGGTTGTTCTGGAGCAGACTGAGGTGCGGATCCACGGTAAGTAGTCTGGACCCAGTCCACTCCAAGGTGCAGACATCCTCTGTGGAGGACGCACTGCACTGTTTTACTTACCCTGTGCAGAAATGGCCTGTGTTAGTGTTGCAGAAAATAGAGATCGAGACCCACGGAGTGGAAATTTGAAGTTTATTCAGCCGGCTGAGTCTCGGTGGAATCAATTCCAAAGACCGAGAGCCCTGCCCCCACAAATTCACAACAATTTCTACATTCTTTGGTACAGTGTTATCATGTACGTTTATGGCACCAGATGCGTTGTATAAATCTAATTGGATACTCTACATACTACAACAGACAATAGACCATTCTGTGACTGCACATTCTTGATGTTGCAAGTAGAAATTCTACATTACTTTGTTTCTTTTTCCACATTCTTCCTCATTCCCCCCTTTTATGCTAAATTCTACACAGCAATTTAAGCATAATTACTTGGTTTGGGCCATTAAGGCATAAGCTGCAGCTTTCCCATCCATAATTTTACTCATGGCAGATTGAAAGCAGTTTAGCAAGCAAGGTACTATCATACATATCATTAGCCCTATCATTAATACGAAGAGAAATCCCACGAACAGCATCTTCAACCATGCTAAATTCGGGAGCCAAGAAGTTAACCATGCCCACATATCGGTAGTCTGCGAGTATGATTTCCTAATATTAGATACCACAGAGTGTATTTTCTCCAGATTGGTTTCTACTACTCCAGATTCATTAACATAATGACAGCAAGTGGTATTTAACCATACACACAAGCCTGCTTCTCGGCTGAGGAGGTAATCCAGGGCTATTTTATGCTGAGTCAGTATGGAAGCCAACGAGTCCACTTCTGTCTGTAGAGCACTGATCCCTTTGGCCGTCGAGTTGGCCAATATCTCCAATTGGGCTGACAAGCGCAGAATTTGTCTTATGTTCAGAGCCACCCCTACTACGGGGAACATTATGGCCCCGAATCTTTCACCCTCAGGTAAGTATTGTCTGGGTCATATCCGTAGCTCTCATCATATACCCTTTTGACTCTAGACCATCCAAATTGTCTATCCCAAACTTCAGTTGATTGTTGTAATGGGTGAAAGGCAATTCCAGCCATCACTAGGCTCCCTATGGTGCACATTCCATTCCAAATGGGGGGGGGAGAGCCTTTCCTGCCCAGGACCCACATATCTAATACATACCGGGGGACACTCCATAGATCCATTGACCGCTGTACCCTATAGCAACTTCCTGAATCCTGATCAAGGGGTTAACTCCTCTTAGATCTCCATACATAGTTACTATATCGACAGTGTCCCCTGTTCCGCATGCAAAAGGGGCGGAAATATTCGGGTTAGTCTTTTTACAATTGGAGTTGTTATATTCCAGGACAAGAATAGTTACATTACAGTTGGGGTAATCTCCCACTGATATTCTAGGCAAGGGATGTTGTCGTGTTCCCCCTTGCCCAGAAGTTACACAGTACCCTTCCTGGGAGATGTTCCACCTCCTTACACACAAAGGAGCCAGGGGTGCCTTTCCCGTTCTACTCAGTACAAACTGGCCGGAGTCCCTTAAGGGCTGTGTCTTACTCATAGTAAATGTGTATATTCGTAAATGCTATTCCATCCAGTCAGATTCATAGTACTTGCTGGCATTACAGGCCACCCTTGCATGTGTGAGCTTGGCCCATGAGAACATACCCAGCAATTACTGATATTCAGGGTGCTCAAGATCTGATTGACTAGCTGGTGAAACTGATTCACATCCCAGCCTCCCTCGCCCAACTTCACTCCCATCACAAGCAACAATCCCCGTATCCACATATTGTTCAGACCCGCAGTACCACCGTCTGAAATGATACAATAGATAACCAAGGCCTGCCGCTCCCCCTATACCTTCTCCGACCCACGATATTGTTTCCCACATTCAGGATCTGGCCGTACGTAAAGCAGTGCGTCCCTGGTAGCAACTGCAGTAGGGCTTAGTCCCAGTCTTCTTTCCTCTCCAGATGGGGATCTGGCCGTGCGCCGAGTGTTCAGCTTCCCAGAATGTGAACACAGCAAGGCCTAGTCCCAGTCTTCCTTACTGTTTTCTAGTGATCTTCATCTTCAAGGGCTGCCCTATAATTGGGGTGGCAGTCCAGTCAGTATGGACCCTCTTTATCCTAGTGTAATGCACCCAAGGCTTCAACCCTGCTACCTTCACCGCGGTGGGGGTTGTCAATATAAGCTGGTATGGCCCCCTCCACCCGGGGCTGAGTGGCTCTCCTTTCCAATCCTTCACCCATACCTCATCTCCTGGTTGGAAAGGATGTGCCTGAGTTTGCAAGAAGGGAAGACGCTGCTCTAACGTGTACTCCCTCATTTTACTCAGAGCTTTCCCTAAGGCACTAACCTCCTCCTGTAGGGTCTTATTCCCCAATTCCTTGGTATCTCCCCTCAACCCACTCAAAATGGTAGGGGGTCGCCCACACATCAACTTGAAAGGGGACAGCCCTGTGATTCGATGTGGTGTGCACCTTATCCTGAAAAGGGCTATGGGAAGAGCGACCACTTCAACCTCGTTTCCTGACACAATTTGGACAACTGTGTCTTCAGAGTCCGATTCATCCTTTCCACCTTCCCTGAACTCTGGGGTCAGTATGCACAGTGTAGCTTCCAGGTGATTCCCAGAGCGGTGGTTAAGTCTTTGATGATTTTGTGGATGAACGCAAGTCTGTTATCTGAGCCTATATGATGTGGTAGTCCGTGTCGGGGAATAATATCTCGAAGTAGGGCCCGTATGACCTCCCGTGTTTTCTTGGTGTAGGTGGAGTAAGCTTCCACCCATCCAGTGTAAGTACAAACAAAGACCAGGAGGTAGTGATAGGCTCTGGCCTGCAGCAATTCAGTGAAATCTACTGCCAGCGATTCAAAAGGACTACTCCCTTGATACTGCTGTCCCTCCACCATCTTGGGTCCTTGTCGGGGATTAGTTTTGGCGCACAGCTGATACCTTGAGGAGGCCAGGGCAGCAAATCCAGGTATCCCATTTAGATAGACTTCCTTTTCCAACAGCTGAACTAGAGCCGTCTTTCCTAGATACGTGGCTTCATGGGCCTTCTGGACCAACAACCATCCCAGGTATCGGGGCAGGTAAATTGTTCCGTCTGGCAGCCTCCACCATCCATCGTTTCCCTTATCTGCCCTGAAATCTTGCCTGGCTGTTTCATCTTCCTCCTTGGAGTAAGTCGGGCTCAGCTGTCTCAGTGAAACCTGGAATAGCGGGGCCATGAGAGGGTCTCTTGCCAATCCTGTCAGTAGATTTTCCGTTGCCGCTGCTTTAGCGGCCTGATCTGCTTTCTGATTTCCCTTGACTACTGGGTCTCTTCCCCGTTGATGTCCTCGGCAGTGGATCATAGCCACCCTTTTAGGGATCCAGACTACATGGAGCAGCTCTTCTATTTCTTTTCTGTATTTATACTTTGGCTGGTTGAATTGATCAACCCTTTCTCCTTATATAAAGCCCCGTGTGCATGTAGGGTGATGAACGCATATTTTGAGTCAGTATAAATATTCACTGTGAGTCCTTCCGCAAGTTCAAGGGCTCAGATCAGGGCAATAAGCTCTGCCTTCTGTGCGGACGTCCCCGTTGGCAGGGGTTTGGCTTCTATAACCTTATCCTCTGTTACCACCACATATCCAGCCATTCTCCGCCCCTCTCGTACAAAACTGCTTCCATCCGTGTAGTATGTGATGTCTGGGTGCGGCCACGGAGTATCCCTGAGGTCTGGGTGACTTGAGTAAACTTCATCCATGGTCTGGATGCAATCGTGCTGGGGACCCTTGGCTTCCACGGGGAGCAGTGTAGCTGGATTAAGAGTGGTTGTAGTCTCGAGTCGAATCCAGGGGTTCTCGCACAGCATCCCTTTGTATTTCAGCATCCGACTGTTAGTGAACCAGTGGTTCCCTTTGTACTCCATCAGGGTGGTAACAGCATGAGGGACTCTTGACGGTCAGCGTCTGGCCCAGGGTGAGTTTGTCGGCTTCCTTGACCAATAATGCCGTAGCTGCAATGGCTCGAAGACATCCCAGCCACCCCCGTGCCACGGGGTCCAGCTGTTTCGAGAGGTAAGCCACGTGCCGCTGCCAGGAGCCCATCTGCTGGGTTAAAACCCCTACAGCCACATTCTTCCTTTCATCCACATAAAGGGTGAATGGCTTGGTCACATCTGGTAGGCCTAACGCTGGGGCTTTCATCAGGGCTTTCTTCATCTGCATCCATGCTGCCTTTTGTTCCTTTCCCCAGTGGAACTCCGCTGTCTCCTGCCCTTTTGTTGCCTCATACACGGGCTTGCTTATCACAGCAAAGTTGGGGATCCAGATTTGACAGAACCCGGACGCACCTAAAAATTCATGAACCATCTTTCAGTTCCGGGGTTCTGGGAGAACACACACTGTCTCTTTTCTTTCGGGTCCTAGCGCGCGCTTTCCCTGGGAAACCTGGTACCCCAAATAGTGCACTTCTGTTAGACAGAGCTGAGCCTTCTTTCTTGAAACTTTGTATCTGGCTTCCCACAGGAGGTAGAGTAACTCATCGGTTTCCTTTCAGCACTCTTCTTTGCCAGTCGCCACCAGCAGGAGGTCGTCCTTGAGGTCTAAGATTGTGAAGTGCGTCGCCGCCGCCTTCTTGGCCCCTGATGGCTTCTTGGCTCCCACCGCGGCTGCCTTCTTCAGGCTCTTCTTGGCAGCTGCTCCGCCTGAGGCCTTCTTGGGCTTCTTGGCTCCCGCCACCTTCTTCCTCTTCACCGGCGCACCCACCCCAGCCGCCTTCTTCTTGCCCGCCCCTGCTGCCCCCGCCACCTCGGCACCGACCCTGCCCTCCTGTTGCTTCTTGTTGAGCTTGAAGGAGTCTGAGGCGCCCGTGCCCTTCGTCTGCACCAGCGTGCCTTTGCTCACCAGGCTCTTGAGGCCCAGCTTGATGCAGCTGTTGTTCTCCACGTCGTAGCCAGCAGCCGCCAGCGCCTTCTTCGGGGTTGCCAGCGACAGCCCATTGCATTCCTTGGATGCCGCCACCGCCTTGGTCAGCAGCTCCATCACACTGGGGCCCGAGGCCTTGCAGGGCTTTGAGCCGCCGCCGGTGCCCCCCGCGGAGCATCTCCGAGTCCGCTGCCGTGGCCGAGGCTGCCGCCGGCGCCGCCATGGTGGTGGTGGTGGAGGAGGCCAAGGCGGCCGCCACCAAGTAGAGGCCAAAGGGGACGCTGCCGGCAGAGGCGCTGGGGGGCCCACCGGCCTCAACGCCTAGCCCCACGCCCACACCGGCCACCGAGCTGACGGAGCGACTGCGCAGGCCCATCGTCAGGCCACCCCCGCTGCCGCCGGAGCTTCGGGAGCCGTCTCAGACATGGTGCCTGCTGGCTGGTGCTGCTGCCGCTTCTCAGGAAGGAGCCCAAAGGGAGCAGGCGAGGAGCCTCCGAAAAGTAAAGTCTCGACTAAACCCTTTCTTGAAGTGTTTCAACATACATTGGAGCGGCGTTTGTCGACTGTTACCCCCACCCATTTTCCTCCCCGATGGTAACAACACACAGTGGGTCAAGGGAATTGGACTGTGGATAAGGGGTCCCAACAGTCCGACACAGCAGGTTTTAGACTGTCACACACGCGCACCGACCCAGGCACCCAGACTCTCAACGGTATGCACTGGGAACTGCGATGCCACTCACACGTTCTTTCACCCAAACAACACGGCCACCCTCCTTTTCCCATCCTCCTAAGGAGTCCTGCGATTTCAGTAGCCCCCCTCTGGGGCTACTCTACTAGAGCAGGTCCTAAAGGGGTGATCTAGCCCCTCTTCTCCCCTTTTCACACAATTCTTGGGGAGGCACTTACCTAAGGCCGTGTCTGTGACGAATTTCCAAACTGCCCTGGGTTTCCAAGCTGGCAGACCAATCCCTGGGTCCGACGCCCTCACGAGGAGGACCGTCCAGCAAAACGTCGGGGGTGCCCAAGGTCCCTGTCGATGAGGCACAGATACCGGGGAAGCGGTGGCCGCTTAAGTGGGCAAAAGCCCCTCAGATCCTGGGCGAGCCCCCAGAAAATGTTGCAGAAAATAGAGATTGAGACCCACAGAGTGGAAATTCGAAGTTTATTCAGCCGGCTGGGTCTCGGTGGAATCGCTTCCAAAGACCGAGAGCCCCGCCCCCATAAATTCACAACAATTTATACATTCTGTGGTACAGTGTTGCCATGTATGTTTATGGCACCAGATGCGTTGTATAAATCGGATACTCTACATACTACAATAGACAATAGACCATTCTGTGACTGCACATTCTTGATGTTGCAAGTAGAAATTCTACATTACTTTGTTTCTTTTTCCACATTCTTCCTCATTAGTGAAGCAGCATCTTACTGCAATTTGCAAAGGTTAATTGATTTGTTGCTGCAATTTGCAAAGACTCTTGGGGGTCAGGTGCTGTGTATTCTCTTTGTTAGCTTTTTCCTTTCTTCACAGTAACTGTGGCAGCAGGACTCACCCTCTGCTCTGTCTCTGCCTTATGAGTCAAAGCAAGTGGACTAGGTTAAACATTCCTTATCCTCTGTTTCCAACACAGGTGAGCAGCTGTGGTTGGTACTTATTACATAGTGCTTAATGGCATGATTTGGGCCATCTCTAGATGTCAGGCTTTGGCTCTGAAAAATCAAGTCTGGACTTGCAGTGCTACCAGTGGATGGGTCATGTTCCTATCCCTCATTCTACCTTGCAAGCTCCTCTGAATTATTGGGCACAAGGTGGCTACTTTTGCAGTGGCCGACTAGGAGTATAGCGCTAGGCATTCTGCAGTAATTTGTTACCCATGGGAATTTTTCCACTCTTTTCCCCCATGCATGCCCACAAGGACAGAGATACACAAAAAGCATGCAAATTGAATGCAGGGATCTGGACTTAAGCAGGGACACAGAAGCACTACAAGAACAGTGGTGAGGCTGAGGGAGTAGGGAGAAACAAAAACATTTAGTGCCACTGAGTTTATATAGTAACCAAAGGATGCAAGAATCAAGAGAAGAATGAGGCATTTTAGGATATGTTGATGACACACCTGGCAAACAGAATGAATTAAAATTTGATCTTGTTCTCCTGACTGCTTTTGAAAACTATTTGCAGCAGTTGCAGTTGACTGTACTGTTGAAAGCGAGCAAAGATTGGAAGGAACAGAGCTTTTTTGTATGAACGTGACTTATCTTCATCCCCCTTCTAAGTAGTGTGGCTCTAATAATTTAATTTAGTTTTTAATAACAGCAGAACCACTCTCATTCGTTTGAATGTTTTATGGCATTTCTGTTTAAATGCTTGACTGAATTTCTTCTCTGCACCTTTGTTAATTACAGTATGGCAAGGCAGCTCATATCTTTCATTGCCTGAATATTATCCTGTGCACAGGAAAATGAGCCCTGTAAGGATAGGTCAAAGATGGGGAAAAATGCTGCGTCATCATGGAAAGAATCATTTTGCACAAACTAATGGAAAGCGAAGAGTGTGGGAGCTTGTAGGAGCATCCAGTGTGAAACCCTGTGCTTAAGTGGAGAACTGACAACAGTCAGTAAAGCAGAAAAGCTTCAAAAATTAATATCATCAATCTTCCAGCTATACAGTTACTGACTACTGAACCCAGTCTAGCTGTTAGTCTACGTGCTTGGTCAGTCTTTTGTGTAGGCTGGATGCATCTCAAGTGCTGTCAGAATTGCTTTTGATACAGTGGCAGCTAGGCTGCTGCTCAGCCATGAGATTCTGTATTTCAGAGAATGCTGTTCACTGGTGTGAGTGTGTGTCTGCGTTTTGAGTGCTGGGAGTTTATTTACAACATTTCTGTACTACCCAGCAGCTGAAGCAGAGTGGCGGCTTCCAAAAAGAAGGCTTATACTTCTCATATCCTGAAGTTGGCAATGTTACTCCTTTGGACTACAGTTCCCGGAACCCCCCCAGCCAAGTTGGTGGATGTGGTGGCTGGGGGATTCTGGTAGTTGTACTCTGAAAAGTTATTTCCCAGAGCTCTCCCCATGTCACATATCTGCTTTTCTTCTTTTTGTGTCATTTATACACATTACTGATTAAACGTTCTGCATAATTTGGCATTTTCTTTAAAATATGTCTCGGCTTCAAACATGACTAGAAGACTGTGTGTGTGTGTTTTAAATGTCTCATAAGCACTAATAAGTATTAGATGTCAGTACTCCTTAGTGAAGGCAAGTGAAGGTGAAATGTAAGAATGTAAATATAAATCCACAATTCCCTAAATGGAAGTTGACATTGCTGGCAAGATACAAGTCAACGAAGCAAGAGCCCAGTTTCAGTCTATGCATTTTCCTTCCAGAGTAAAGTGCTTCTTTTTTTTAAAAAAGTTATCAAATCAGTTTGATTTTTTTTTAGAGATTCTAGTAAGATGTTATTCACTGAGGCCATTTCTGCACTAGACTGTTACAGTGCTATTATTCCACTTTCAACATCATATGGAGTCCTAGGGTTTGCAGTTTAGGGAGGGGCTTTAATTAATAATTGCAAGTAGGCTGAGCAAAGTTGGCCCTGAACACATTATCAATTTGAAATTTAAACGTGAACATTTCCCACTGGTTAAAACCCACACTGACACAAGCTGCACGTTAATCTTTCAGAACTGTGTATGGCTTGCTCATCTTTTTTGCCCCTAAAAGTTACATTTTATGTAAAGGTTTGCTTTTAACTCTAGGATTGCCAGAGATCAATTCTACCTTTCTCTTGTCTCTGTTTCTGTCACGTAGTAACTTGTTTTTCTCTTCTGGTGTCTCATTTCCTCTTCTGCTAGCAATCACGTATTCACCTTTTACTTAATCGTATATGAATTTTCTATGTGCTGTGCCATCAAAAACCCTTTTCCTAAATAGTTCTGGGCATTTAAGTTCCCCTTCACCTGTTGTTCTGATATCCCATATGCATAACAGTGCAAATCTTTGGAATGTTTATATCTATTTTTTCCAAAGTAGCAGCAAATCGAAGGTGGTAGAAACCATTTCAAGAGCTAAGGAAATGGGTATATTTGCGGCAGGGCTTTTCCTGCTTCTGTTTTGGTGTTTTAGCAATGAAAAAGGTACTCAGGAGGAGTCCCATATGTAACTTTTACACTGATGCCATGCTTTTGGCTGGAGCAAATCAGTGGTTCTTGCTGGCTGTATTCTTATTCTCCTCTGCCTTGAGAGAGGGAAACGTAGGCTGAAAGACTTGGTAAATTGGATGTGCCCATTTAGTGCATCACGTTGCATTAAGGAAAAGCATTGTAGAGAAATACCTTCGAAAAACATGAATCAAACCCACACATGGTAATAAGAGTACCCATGGAACAGAGAACTGCTCATAAACCACTATCTTTTTCTGTTGAAGGAATTTAAAAAAAAAACACCTTTCCATATGCATTTTGAATTCATGATGTCTCATTTTTTTTTACGCCACCTACTGTTATATTTTATTTTCATTGCAGCATAGCACTGGGAGAAATTGTTCGGCAGCTTGACTTGGATTTGGTGGAAAATGCTAATCACATTATTTCTAGGGGGACTGTATAATTAGACTTGAATTTAATGTTTTTCCCCTCTAGAGAGCAAATTAATTTGATTTTGGTGGTGTTCTAAACTTAAGTTCAACTCAGACTGTACACATACTTCTTTTAAATCCAACCCTCCCTCAGTTTTCTTGTAATGTTGTTTTAAATAATTATGCTTGTATAATCACTTATGTTGCTTTAGCCCAGGTAGCAAAATACATGCTAGGTTAGCTAAAACAGAGTAGCATGCCAGTTTTTGTTTGCCACGGTAAAAAGCCTTTTGTCTTATTACCTTAATAGTTTCACAGGCAGTTCCCTCCTCTTTCAGTCTTTTTCAGGGCTCCATAGCTTGTCCACATGCTAACTGTCCCTATTATCTGTAGTGCACTGGGATGGCCAGGACATGTACCAGAGGAACACCTGATCCATAGCAGCTGCTGCATTCCTCCTGAAGCTTGGACTCAGGCCATTTCCACACTACACTTTACATTGCTATTACTCCACTTTTAACATCTTGTGGAATTCTGAGGTTTGTAGTTTATTGAGGTTAAAGAGCTCTTTGGCTGAGAATTCTGTATACCCCTCCCTACACTGCAAACCCAAGGATTCTGGAGGATGTTGAATGTGGAATAATAGCACTATAACAGTGTAGGGTAGAAATGGTATTCGTGATACCAAGAGCTACCTTAGCCGCAGATATGTGACCTTATTTTGCTTGCCCTTATTGGATGTCTCCCTGCCCTGTTCTCAGTGTCATTGGCTAAGAAACACCTTGTCATTTAGCAATGTGGAACCAAATCCATACAGTTTGAGCACCAGGTTTATTTTCAGAACCCAAACCTCAGAGAATCAGATATGCAGCTGAGTACTATGTGCAAAGAACCATCTGCTTCATCTTTTTTTTTTTCTGCACTGAAAACAAGGATAGCCTTGCAAGATGCCATGGAAACAATAGGTTGGAGCCATGGCATTTGTTCCAGGAGCAGAAGAACTCTCCTGTTCATGGAAGTATGTGAGCTGTGCTGGAGGAAGGTAGTGGGAATTTTTTCCAGTTCCTCTTTGACTTTGATCACCCATCATACCACTCTTGGGTCACCTAATGTTTGCATGGAGACACTATATGAGGTGGTGCCAGGGTCTATAGAGGGAAAGGGGAGTTAGTTATTATGGCTTCACTCCTACTACTGTGAGTAGACTTTCAACAGATCCTTTGTTCTGGAAGGCTTTTGGTGTGAAATTCAGGAATTCAGAAATTATGTCTGATCATTCTGGTTTGTTTTAGTGTCAGCCTAAAAACAATACATGCATCATTTTGATTTGAAGCTATATACGTGAAGTAGTTTTTTTTTTTAGAAGACATGAGATTGCCTTAGAATGAGTTTAATGCCATTAAACTACTAGTTCTCACAACTTGTTCTCTACTTTTGTAAAGCACTCTGAAATCTATGACTTCTGCGTGTCTTAAATTATTGAAGTTTCTTCCTCCAGTTTTCACACCTCCTTCATCTGGATGGATTTCACTTGTTGTATAATATATTTGGCATATAAATTAAACAGAAAGAATGATAAAAGGCACCCTGTTCTGACTCCCTTGCCAGTTGAAAACAATTCTGTGTCTCCATATTCTGTCCTGACAATCTGGATAACTAAATGTTGTGCCACTCTCATTTCTTTTAGAGTAAAGCTTAGCGGTCTACCCAGTCTAAGCTTTTCTATACATAGTGCTGCATTAGCCAATATATGTTTGCAATGTGATCTCTAATGCATCTCTCTTTTCTGAAGCCAGCTTGGACACCTGGCCTTTCTCGCTCCATTTATGGTAAAGGGACTTTCTTGGAAAACCTTGAGCAGCACTTTGCTTAGAGGGGAGTTTAGTGCAATGGTTCAAAGGTTACTGCAGTCCTTGGTGTCCTTTTTGTTGGGAATTGCAATGTATATTGAGTGTTCAAAGTCTGTGGCTATTATTTTGTTTTTCATATTTGTTGACAGAGTTTTGTTAAAATTTAGGGGGATTCTCTTGATATACTTTGACACAGCTCTCTTGATTTGCCATCTGTTCCTGGTGATTTATTTCTCCTATGTGCTTTAAGAGCAGCTTCCACATTACTTTCCAGAATGGGGGGGGGTCAAAAAGTTCTGCTTTAATGGAATTTCTCATTCTTTCATCTCCATTTTATAGTTCTTCAGTGTATTGCTTTCATTGTGTTTTTATTTTTTCCTGTCTATATATAATGGCTTTGTCTGTTGATCGTTCAGCATCCATACTCTTGATTTAAATTACCCTTTGATTTCTTGGATCTTGTGAAAGAAGTTTCTTTTACTTTTTTCTTGTCTTCTTCTGTTTCTTTGCAGTGTTTATTATAATAGGTCTCTTTGTCCCTGCGTACAAATCACCAAACAGTTGCATTCAGTATTCTGGCACTATTTTTGTCACCTTTACTTTTGTATTTCATCTGTTTGGTTTTTTTTTTTAATATTTTTTTATGTAAAAGAAGAGTTTATAGATACATCTTATCACATCATATCATATCACCTCTTCATTTCTTCATCACAAAAACAAATCACATCAGAAAGAAGTCTCATCTCAAAAAAACCCCCAATCACATAGCTATCTAAAAAGAAATACTTAAATAGAGACTCCCCCCACGGGGTGGATACGATTTTTTTTTTCTTGTTGTTATTACTTCAATCCCCTCCTCTATAGGATGAGTGAAACTTATACATGACAGACATAGGATAGATAATATCTCGAGTTTTGACCTACAAAATCTTCTGCTACGTCTTCTGTTTAGAATCACATGTAACACTATAAATTTCTCCACTCAAAATTTTAAAAAAAGACCATTTTTGTGGATTATATCATACTGTCACACTTTTTGGTTCGCAGGATTTTATATTTCTGCTATAATTTTCCAATTACTCCTCTGCTACTTTGGTGTTCTAAGATCTGTTTTAAAATAGCCTTGTAGTGGCTGCCATGTCCTCAAGCATTGGTCGTCGGATTTATTATCTAACATATATGTTAACCTGTTGGGATTGTGTTGCTTTTCCAATGCCTAGCATATGCCATTCTGGCTGATGTTACCATATACCGTATAAGTCTTCCTAACCTTCCTTCCTGGTTTCTGTCCAAATTGTGGATACCGAGTAGAAAAAATTCAGGTTTTAACTCAATCCTAGTATCTAACACCTTTTGCATTTTTGATCGGATCATATACCAAAACTTCTTTGCTTGGTTGCACTCCCACCATTGGTGTATGTAAGATCCCATTTCCTTATCACATTTCCAACACAAATTGTATTTCATCTGTTTTAACAGTTTGAAAAATTTCATCAGTCATCCAGTGAGGATTTTCTTACTTTCTGAGTACAGATACTGTCTTTCCTGATAATGTTCCTGAGTTTGGTCCACAGTTCTTTTTCACAGTCAGTTTGCTTCAGCAATGCAAAAAGAAACAGTAATCTTTGTACCTCAGACCATAGACCAATGTAAAGATAACATCATAATATTCTTAACTTGAGTTGTGTGATATCAAAAGGATAATCTTCATAGGTACAAGAAATAAAATTACTTGTATTAATTTTGTGTAATCATTGCAGTACATAATACATTCTGTACAGCAGGAGTGGGCAAAGTGCAGCTCCCCAGATGTTGCTGGACTGGAACTCCCAGGGCACTAGCCAGCATAGCCGATGGTAAGGAATGTTGGGTGATGAAGTCAGCAACATCTGACAAAGTCATACTTTATCCTTCATTGATCGTGTGAGTGTATTTCAGTGCTCTTGTAACAGAGATAAAGTTCCTCTTGAACTACATTGGGAGCATCTCTCCCACGGCCCATCGCAGCTGAAAAATCTCAGCTTGAGCCAGGATATGCAGCTGCAATACACTGTAGGAAATGTTTTGTAAGCAATGAATGGCTTCCTTTGTCAGAGTGACAAGTGCCTGACCTGCAGCACCTTGAAATTTATCACATTAATCATGGGGGTGCAACTTAGAAATATTGGCCCTTACATTAGGTTCTCCTTTTTCTCTCTTCTCTATAGCAACAAACTATTCCCTTTTCTCCTTATTTTCCCTTCCCTGATCTGCCACAAACACATCTTTTTTTTTCCTCACAAACATATATTTTGTAGTGTCAGTTGATGTCTGTAATTTAATACCAGTGTAAGGAGAGATGTTTACCATATATAGTAAAATACTTTTGGCTGCTTTTGTTTAGCTCTACTTGGCTTAATTAAGAAATCAAATTTGCCCCTTCCTAGTATTACTGAAGGTTTTTAAGCAGAGGCTAGATGGCCATCTGTCGGGAGTGCTTTGAGGGTGTTCCTGCATGTCAGGGGTTGGACTGGATGGCCCGTGTGGTCTCTTCCAACTCTACATTTCTATGATTCTATGATTCTATGATTAACTACATTCTCAGTTGACTGGTTCTTACTAAGAACAGTTTATATACTGTGCTTTACCATATTAATGCCAGACATTTTCATCATTTAGGAAAATGTCTAGAAATAAATATGGGACAAATGTGGACACGTTCTCAGGCTGAAGTAGCTTGCTTTGATTAATCTTTGTGGCAGTATCTTACCAAATATCTCTGCTCCTAGCTAAAGTGATTTATTTTTTCTTACCAAGATTAGAAAGTGCAATTCTCTGGAGTTTTAGACAGAACTGAGGTTTCACTTGAATTCCATGCTTGCTTCTTTTTTTTTTAAAGATTAGAAGAAATGTGCACTGCCGCTTATTTTATTTTGGAAAAGTGAAATTACAGTGGTATCCCAAAGCCTTTGTTGTGAATTCTGATCATCATGAAGCCTTGAATATGTTTCTTCAGCTTTGCAGTTTAATAAAAAAACCCAGCCAGGTATATCATACTAGCATGCGGGCTGCTGATGGGGCATTTTATTTTATTTTATTTTATTTTATTTTATTTTATTTTATTTTTATCCTTCTTATCTCTCAAATGGAATTCAAAGCACCTCAGCATAAATTAAAACAGAGCAGTTAAAACATACTGAAGTACAAAAGGTTTTTAAAAAGGATCAAGTCAATTGAAACACCATTTTTAAAGCATTTAACTTTAAAATAGTTAAAACATTTAAAATACACAAAGCATATTAGTGCACTCAGTTGCACATCACCCCACACTGAGCATGTCAGTTTAAACAAGGAAATCTTTGCCTGCCATCCAAAAGACAACAGAGGCGGTGCAGATTGAATCTTGGGAAGAAGTTCCAAAGCCTGGGAGCAGCCAGTGAGAAGGCTCTCTCCCATGTCCGCACCAGCTGAGGCTGGGAGGGTGGTGGGATGGAGAAAAAGGTCCCCTCTGAAGATTGTAAGACTTGGACAGGCTTGTATAGGGAAATACAGGCTTTCAGACAGTCTGGACCAAATGGCCTTGGATCAAATGCCCTTCAGCAGGTTTGACTTCTGAACACAACATCTGAATCAGATAGACCTAGGATGCAGTATCGCTGATTTGTTCAGGCAAGATGGACGCCTAGCATTCCAAGCTCAAAATCTTTTCAGCATTACCCTCTAAATACTTATTTACAATATATAGCTAGTAAAACTGCAGTGCTGAAGAAACATATGTACAGGTACCTAGGAAGCTATGTGGAAGATAAATTGCAATGCCTTGTGCTAGCAAGCGCTTTGAGACCTCACAAAGGAGACTGTGCAATGTGTTGTATGGGGGAAGCATTCCTCCAAATTGCAGATTTCCCATGCAGGACTCCTGTGGTGAACAAGAATAAGCTTTTCTGCCTTGGAACCTCAGTATCTAGTTTTAAAAATGGATAAGGCGAATATGGTGCACCTGTTTTCTGCAGTGATTGGAGGATATCCTTGGATAGATGGTTCCTCCTGCTTGTACTTGTAGTTGTTATGTGTCTTCCATTTGACCCTGATTTATGATGACCATATTGTAGGGTTTTCTTGGCAAGATTTCTTCAGAGGTTTGCCATTGCCTTCCTCTGAGGCTCAGAGAGTGTGACTTGCCCAAATCACCCACTGAGTTTCTATGGCTGAATGATTCAAATCCTGCTCTCCCAGAGTCCCTGTGTAACACTGAAACCCCCTCCCCACCAGTAGGCTGGGCTGTGCAAATTAGGTTTCAGGTACACTCCCTAGTGGAGGAGGAACAGTCTTTTACTTTTAGGAGCCAGAATGAAAGGAGCCAAAATGAGATAGAACCCCCTGCAAAAACACTGGAAACACAGGACTGAAGATTGTGATTTAGAGCAACCAAGACGTTTCATGGAACACTGGCATTAGGTTAGAAATGTACAGCTGGCCCTCCATGTGTGTGAGTTTGACCTTCACAGATTTGATTATTTGTGAGTTTCTCCAATCCCTGCTCCCCACTGAGGAGGAAAAGGCACCCCTTTTCAAGGGTAACCTTCCCTCCCCTAATCAGGCCATACAGCCCCTAAAAAACCCACCTCTGGTTCTCCTCCACCAACACCTGCAGCTACCTGGCCAGCTAAGGATGGCTTGTAGCCCAATTTCTGAGTACCACAAACCCTCCCCCAATGCCCCCACACATTCAAGAAAGGAGGTGGGCAAGAGAGGAGAAATATAGGGCCATTATGCTGACCAACTCCATTTCTCTCTCCTTTCCCTGACCTAGTTTAGTCCCTGGGTGTCCATTCTCCCCTCCATGCTTCAGCCCCCTTCCCACAGAAACACATAAACATTTTGATATTTGTGATTTCTCCATTTTTGTGGGGGCCCTGTCCCCCCAGTCCTAGCGAATGTGGAGTGCTAGCTGTAGAATAACAAACCATTGAGCTTGACTCATCAAATAGAAATAATTACTCCAAGGAGGGAAGAACATCCTCCAGCCATTACAAAAACCAGATATTTCAGAGTGATTGGAGAATATCCTCAATATTAATTTTTCCCTGCAGTAGAATATCCTGGGAAATGATATGGAACAGGGGTACCCACAGAGAACAGTCCCCTTGCTGCTGCTGACATCCCTTGAGCAAAATACACTAAATGCTTGGTAACCTGATTTCTGAAGCAGCCTTTGGCCAAGACAAAGCTTTCCAAATTCATAGCAGCACATGAAGGATGGCACTGATTTTTATGTGGCACTCCTGCAAATAACTGCTGGTGCTGAAAGGGATAGAGGAGGCAAGACCCCGATGAACTGGCAGATATCCCTGAGGGCATAGTCAAAGCAAAAGCTCTTTAACTCAGTGAGATGCAGACATTGATCAGCAGGGTCATCTGGAAGACCCTCTGGGCTATGCTGTGAAAAAGAAAAGAAAGTAAGCTAATAAGAGACCTGAAAGCCCTTGATGTGCTTGCAGTAAATTCTGATGGCGGATCTGACATGTAGTTCATGTCGCAATAGGTCTGCCTGAATGAGAACAAAAAAGACTTTGTATCAATTATTGCACCCTGTGAAACACGTAGAAACATAGATCAGATACAGATACAACACCATTGAATCTGGTTGAAAAAGCACAGAGATACTCCTGGTTTTGATACCTTGTATATTGAAGGGAAAAGCCACTAAGAAAAGCAATGAAAACTACTTTGCAGGAAAGGAATAGAGAGAAACTTTGTGTGATGTCTCAAAACGAGACTGGTCAGGGCCATTAGGATTTCTTAAGTTCGAATGATAAATAGGAACAAAATATGATTTCAAAAGCTCGCTCCCTTTCAAGAGGAGTCTGACATTGCAGTGGTAGCCATACAGTGTCAAAACTCCTCGGAAGGTTAACAGGAAAGCTTATGCTTTTCTATTCAGAGATTTAGGGTACAGACCTGTTCCAGTGCAGCCTTAAGGATGACAGGTATGATGTTAATGTCCAACTGCAGTACATCCACCCCTTACTTAATCATCTGGAAAAGGCTTTCCATGGAGCTTAACAGATTCTGTTAATAGGAACCCTGCAAGAGGCCATAATGTTACTTCCATAGACTTTGCAGTAGAGCTTCACAGTTAAGTAAGCTATGGAGCTGAAGCCAGTCTGGATGCAGACCTGTGCCCTGGTTGAGAGCCCTCTTGTGCTGGATTATGCCTCCAGATTCCAGTATTAGGATTTCCTTGTCCAGTGCAGGACTGAGATGATTATCCATACTTTGTCCACTGAAACCTTGCAGCACTCTTCACCCACCATAGCTGAAAAAGCATACATCTGACTCTGGGGAACAATGAAGACCACATCCATGTTTTCTGGACTCTCTGTATGATAAACCTGATCCAACCTGTTTGCTGTGGTAAAGTGATCATGATAAGGACAACCAAAGAATAGAATCTGGTTTACAGGATACAGACTGTGGTAGAATCCATATAATCTTACTCTCTCTAAAATGTACTCTGGTAGATTTTGCAGCTAATCAGATTGGTAAGTAGTTAAGAAAAACAAGAGACTATGTAGGTTTACAGATAATCAAGTAGTTGTATTAACTGTGTAATATCCACTCTTATAAGAAATGTGAATCCCCCATCCTTCTTTGGCCAGTGCATAAAATTCACCGAAAAACTTCAGTATGGTACTATTACTTTGCCAGGTCATCTATGTGCTTGTAGAAACTAATGCAGTGAATAAGTAAAATATATGTGGGGCAATATGTATTCTCTGTAAGCACCAGTGAGTCAGCAGGGAGGCATGAATAACACCTTGTGTTAATACCAGTTACCTCCATAGGTACTTCTGAATTATCTGCAGAAGTTCTGGAGTAGGGCAGCAAAATATTTGCAGAGTTCCAGTACTGAGGACTTCAAGAATCCAAAAGGGTGTATCTCCCCAAGGAATTCGCTAAGCTGCAGTTCCTCTGTTGCCTTGGGGATATTCTTTGCCTTCAACTCTGGAATAATTTAGTAAATATCTGAGTATTTCTCTTGGGCAGGTATTTGGTCAGAAAATTTAAATTCAGGACGGAAGAGCTTTAAAGCAGTTTTGCCTTGAACTTATACTGTGAAAGAAGACTTGCATATTTCAAACTATCATGATTTTTTTTAAAAAAAATCTAGTTTTATACTTTTTGAGTGCCTCAGAAATCATTCATTTGTGGAGAAAAGCCTGGTCAGCTAGTTGAAACCTTTGACTGCATTTCCTGACTCTTTTAGAAAGAGCCTGCAGTCAAGATCAAAAGTTGCTAATATAGGGCTTGGAAAGCTTCTTATTTTGGGAACAGCAGAAAAAGCTTCTCCTAATTCTTTATCTGAATTTTTAAAAAGTCTCTAAGGAATATTGACTAACCTTATAAATACAGATGTGGATAGAAGCCTTCACTTGATTATCATAAACTCCCTGAGATACCATGCCATCATACAGGGCAAGACTGGGGCACAATTTTGTTCACTGCTGTGTAATCACAATGTGAGGAACCAGTGTAGCTATGGAGTTGCCCACTAGGCAGCCCAGAAGTCCTCAGACTCATGAAGCAGTTCTTATTTTCAAATTGTAATCTTCTAGCACAGCTAGTGGGCCCTTCTGTTGCTGCTGGTGGAAATACCCCCCAAGGCCTCTCTAGATTTGGGAAAGAAAAGCAGGTCCCTAACCATCACCAAAGGAGCTCCTCCCATTCCAGTGGCTCCATAGGAGGAAGAAAACGTAGCTGGGAGGGAAGGCCCTTGGGTGTGGCCAGAGAGTCCATTGCTCCACCTGTTTATCAAGGAAGGACGAATAAAACTCTGTACAAGGAAAAGGTTTTGGAAATTTTTCTTTTCCTCGTGAGACACTGTTTCTGAGGGAGGAAGGTGTCTACCAGTCTCCATAAAAATAAAGTACTGGAACACTTTGGATTCTTTACTGGAAACTTTGTTGTGATGGTGGTGGTTGTGTGCCTTCTATTTGTTTCTGACTTATGGCGACCCTAAAGAGAACCTATCATGGGGTTTTCTGGGGACTGAGAGCATGTGATGCAGCCAGGGTCACCTGATAGGGTTTCCATGGCAGAGCAGGGAACTGAACCTTAGTCTCCAGGGTCACAGGCCTCCATTCAAACCAATACACCACACTCTCTCACCAGAAACTTTACTGCCCTTGAATTTCTGCTGGGAATGGAGCCTGACAACAGTTAATTGATCTACTTAGGGACATCCACTTCAAGTTATGTCAAAGCAGGGGTTATCAGACTGACTGGTAAGTTCTGCAAAGGCTCCATTGTATCTCTGCAGTTTTATAGGAATGTTGTGAACTGTTACAGTCAGAATGAGAACATGGCAAAAGGGAGCTTTTCTCTTGTTAGATCTCAGCTTAGGCCTCTGAGTCCTTTCTGCATTCGTAGTGATGTACTACCTGCTTTTTAGCACATCAGGGATGTTAAGCTCCTGTGCCAGCCCCTTCAACTCCTTTTTCATTATCTGGCACATCTAATGATAAAGAACTCCAAATGACATTATTTCCCACTGACAATGGAGGATATAGGGGGACCCATCCCACCAAAATTGCTGCCAACTCAGTTGGTGTTTTCAGTGCCAAATGGGGAACAGCATTTATCCACTATGACCACCCATTCAAGCTATGTTGCTAGAACATTTCCCCTCGGAATTGGTGATGAAGTTATTAGGAGGGGGAGGTGCTTCGTGGACATAGAATTTGTGGATAACCCTTCAAAATAAAACAAGCTCCAGGGATAAGCCTTTTCCTCTAAAAGACTGTCCTCATCAGAAGCATAGGAAAAGGGGCCTGGTGTCCTCCCACTCTTGTTCCCAGTTTGAATGCTCAACTTCTCTCCTTGAGGAGGAGCTCTTACTTCTTTCACCTCATTCAAGGTGAAGATGATGGCCATTACTTTTTCAAGTCATGTGCTATCAAAAATGTACCTATTATGGTTTCTGTTTCCCATTTGGGGTCAGGAGCTGTGCCTCACTGTCAGTATTGCATTACTCCTAAGGGCCATGGCAATCCCCCCGTGACCCAGATATTGTGGAATCCAACTCACTCACTCTGCTATTAAGAGGTGTTTTCCATCTGCTCCTAAAGCCCAAACAGGGCTGGTTACCATGCCCATGTATGAGGCCTGCTCTGCTCCTTTCAGAGCTGCCGCCGTACCGAAGAACCTACATCATTAGCCTGACATTTCTGCCCTGAGGGCCTTGGCTGGCCCATTTCCATGCCCAAGGGCAGGGAGTCACACATCATCCCTGTGCTGCCTTCTTCGTCTTTATAGGGGGCTGTGAGCATTACATATGTGAAGTGAAATGGCCCTGCAGCAGAATCAGAACTATGGAGAAGCTGCTTTGCAGGAAAGAAAAAACTAGGTGACAGCTAAGATAGTGAAGTGGGGAAAAAAGCCTTTCCAGAGGCTGTTCCATGAGAGAAGAAAAAGTCAAAGCTGATAGTGGAAGAAAAGAAAGGGAAAAATACCCCTCTCTTGTTCCAAAATTAGGAAGAAAGAATTCTGAGGGACAAATTGAAATCATGTCCTGAGCAGAGGCAGAAGAAAACATACTTGAAGTGTTACTTGCATGTTTCTGTTCATGAATGGAAATGGAAGAATCAACCCATCCAAGATACCCACCAATAACTAGTGGAGTGTTCCTTAAGCTGTTGATGTGGAGGACTGACATATTCCCCTCATGTGCCAAGGACCAGCACCATATTTGTGCCCACTGGCTACAAGGATAGGTTGCTTACCTGTTAACTGGAGTTCTTTTTGAGTGGCCATCTGTGAACTCACACAAATTGGTTATTTTTCTTTCACGCACTTTCCAGAGATCGTCACTTGATAACTCATGGACCAGCAACAGTCCATGGACCACTGCTAGTGCACTTAATAAGAAACTGTGCCTGGATCACTTTTCTTAGGAAGTTTTTTTAATGTCATGAAAGCGTGAGGGTTTTGTGCATGTGTTACTGGTCATTGCGCTATAAATGAAAAACTAGTTTGCATATGAATTCATTAAGTTAGGTTTATTTTTCCCTCTAGTTAACAATTACATTCACTTCAAACTTGAATCTCCAATTAATTACAGAAGTGGTGTCTGGGAAAGGAAAAATGGTCTATTCCTTTCAACATTCACCTTTTCCCACCAGGCAGGCTGTTCATCATACAGAAATTCCAACTACTTACTTAAATGTAACTATTTATATTCTAATGAAATATAGAATGAGTTAAACAGATATAAACAATGGCTAGTAACTTTTTAGGGTAAGACATAATTGGCTTGTAGTATGACAGACTGCATAAATTCTGTGTGGCAACTGCCTGAGTGAAGTTATAAGTGACAGTATGACAATGTGAACCTTACAATTAAAAAACAAAAACCTGAATACAATTGATAGCAAAAAAAAAAAAAAAAGGAAATTTCCAAAGCTAAATGAAAGATGTATGACATGTATAAAGTTTTGGTTTTAATTATCTAACATTTGATTTATAAAGGGTTTGCTGTAAGCCTTCAGGTGATTTTGTCCAATCCTAAAGCCGTATTCAGACGCCATGGATCACAGCCTGGCATGCAGGAATCTGATTTTCTGAGACAAATTACCACAATGGAAGAACTAGAGCCAAAGGCCAACAATTGCACAAAGGTATTAAATTCACTTTCATCTACAGGAACCTCTCTTTTGACGATAATGTAAAATTAATGTTTTGTTCCATTTTTTTTTCAGGTTCTTGTATGGCACACTAGAACAGAAAAGGTCAATCTAGCTAATGAGCCAAAGTATCATTTGGACAATGTCAAAATTGAAGTATGATGCAAGCATAAAATGGGACATACCAAACTAACAGATGAAGTCAGTTATGCTTCCCAGCTAGTTAAACATTCCGTCGGGACAGTTTGCCACTCAGCAGCATCTTTTACTGGTCTAATGAGACTTCTGTCATATGGCTCAAGGTGTATGTACTTTTGTCTCAACTTGTTTTGCATGTGTTTATCCAATCTGTTTTAGTATTTTTAACTGTTTAGATTGTTTTTATATAAGCCATTCAATGCATTGCAGTTAAACACTGGAAAAATGCTGATTTAAAAAAATGTGAAACTTCATTTATCATTTAGAATGGCGGCTTTCAGATAATGGATGTTCTGCATTTATTTGTTAATTAAAGAGTTTTGTTTTTAAGAACAGTAGTCAAAGATCTTATAGAATGAAATAATCTCAGAATATTTATGGATTTCTTTAATATAGGGAAGCAACAGCTCATCAATACGAGGCACCATAAAATGTAAACACAATTACTAGCATAAACCTGGATACAGCTGGAAATACAGAATTCTTATATTCAGTTGAGCAAGTTACCCCATGTGTCTGCTGTGTAGCATACTTTAGATTAGCCTGCTGTACACGGTGTTGTAGCCAAATTGTGTATTTTGACACAGGAAACCAAATAATTAACTGCTAAGGTAAAAGAAACTGCTTGGCGCTACAGTGACATCCAGGTTTATCTCGTGTTCACTAACCACTTACTTTCCCCTGTTCAGCACATCATTGTAATATCACAGTGAAGTAAATAAGGAAACAAAATCATTGTTACACAAGGAGAAAAACATTCTTCAGTGATACATATACACTCTTATTTATATGATTAACATTTGTTCATATAGTACCTTCTACAGGATTACTGGGTAATTTGCAGGGTGGCGTTTACATATTAGAGATAGTACTATCATGATATCTATTTCCCTTATATGGAAACATTGGATCTATAACTGATAAAATAATTTGAGTATGTTGTTGGTCGAACAGCTCTTCTGAGATATGCTTCATGAAATCAAATGTACTGTGGAATGAAAAAGCTGCCAATGATAGATGTTCTCAACTTGCTCTTCACTACATCAAAATTTTAAAGTCAATACAGACCACAACACGGTCAGTTAAGATTACTTCTTAATATGAACAAGGGAAAATGTACATGGACAGACCAGGAAAACTAGATGAATTTGAGTATGGAATGTCAGGTCTTGATCTAGATGAAACCTCTACTGCAGTTTTCATTTCCAGAGTTGTGTGCTGAGAGTCTGGCCTGAGGAACCTCCAGTCCATCCTGCCGCTGTGTTTGGGGGCTGGACAAAGCCCATCACATTGCTGGAACTACTCAGATTCATTCCAGCCATCTGTTGATTCATCTGTGAAATGCATATGATTTTAATTAGCATACAGGTATTCAAATTTCATACTGAAGTTCAATAGTAAGATCCAAGGTTAATTAAAAAACCCCATAACACTCCCCAGTGCTACATTTCACTGTAAGATCTAGCACGACAGAAATATATATCTAAATCATATGTAAATAAATCATTTTAAATAGCAATAGCCGAAATTCTTCCACGAGAGTACATCACATAGCTACATCTCTGTAACTCTTTATGCAGCACAGCTTCATCAACAGGACTGTTTCTTTGTGGCTGGAGAGATGGGGGAGGGAATGAATCCATCTATTTTCCTTTAGCTGGACATCTGCACAGACCTCTGAGGAGTCCTTGGGGGTCTCTGCAGATGATGTCTCACAGCACATGCTCCCTTCCACTCTCCACCAACATGGAAATGGCCATGGAGGAGCTGTGCTGCTTACGAAATGGGCTGGGGGGATTTTGGTCACACTCTGATCAGAACAAAATTCTGACTTCTACAACTACCAAAAAAAAAAAAAGGAGGTTTCAGTAAGTTCAATTTATGCAATTGTAATCCACTAACAAGATGCCAGCAAACATAGTTGCTGAACCTATTGATACTTTTATAGATAAACTGTGATTTCTCCTAAAAATGCCCAGTTCTTTAGACAGTAAGATAGATTTAGCCCCAACTGGAACAGAACCACTGAAGTCAATGGATTTTACGTGATAACTAGCAAGCCAACTTCTATTTCCAATGAGTCTACTCTAATAGAGAATAATATTGCATTTAGCTCATTATGCTCTGCAAATTGTATAAAGTTTCAGTACTCTTTCCACATTTTAAACACCCTGAAGCCACCTCTGTGCTATCAAAACAAAACAGGACCCATCAGTTTACTACTACTACTACTACTAATCATCTGTATTTATATCCTGCTTTTCTCCTCTGACAGACTCAAAGCGGCTTTGATTATGAATCTACGTTATAAAATAATCTCTTAAATTTCAACTCTTATTTTCCAGTTTTAGAGACAATGAAACCAGTGCTAATTACTACCAATTTAAAAGGTATATCCCCACCTGAGAAAGATTCCACTGAGTTTGTTGATTTTGCTGCAAACCAAATTTCTGTGGTGGCGTTACCTGCCCCGCAATCGTTCCTTGGGGTGCACCAACATTTTGAGGAAGTCCCAGAGCAGCAGTTTGTGTAGGGACAGAAAAGCCATTAGGCATTCCCATGCCCACCATCATGCCTGCATTCTGTCCTATGACAGGCACTGACTGTCCCATCATGTTTCCCATCATCGCAGGGGCTGCAGGTACAGATACAGGTACAGGCACTCCCATGGCTGGAAACCCCTGAAAATGCGCTGCTGGCTGTGCCGTAAAGGGCAAAGGCGGTGGTCCCATAAATACACCTGAATTAGGAGGGGGGAGGGGGAGAGCAGAAAGAGAATATATTACATTTTTTCCAAAGTGTAGTGCATTAATCTTCAATTGTATCTCTCAAAAAATGCTATCCAAGTATAAGAGGACTGGTAGGGTGGAATGCCCATCCTAAAATCCAAATATAGCTCAGTGAAGTTGGCAAGGAAAATCAGTGACAACCCTGCAACTCTCCTAAATTAGACCTTGATAGATTTATTACAAAGAAAATGCAGATAGTAGCAACTGGTGCCTCAACACCAGTTTTGATATCTCTTCCTAGTGTATGTTGCTGAGGAGAACAGGAAAAAGATTTTGTTTCTGCCCTGTCACCTCTTACTTCCTTTGACTCTTCTTTGTTCCCTTCCCACTTTGAGTCAGAGCAGTCTCTTTCATGGCATCCACAGAACCTCTTCTGATAGCAGACCTTGGGTCTGGAAGACATGTTACTGTAAAGTAATGCTACTAATAATGTAGCAACAAGAAATGTTGTCAGCATAATGCACACCGAGTGATCCTAACCAGTAGCCTCTTCTCATAGGAAAAAAGCTAACAATTCAGAAGCTATAATTTCTAGTAGGTTTCACTCCTGGCATCTTTCAATTAAATACTACCTGAAAAAAGGAGCAAACAGCACCAAGGGGAATAGGATTGTCCTCTCACTGCCTTGTTCTAGACTTCATCCCTACCATTCCTCCTTCCAAACTGGCTCCTAACTGTCTGCACCCAACACCAAAAATTGAGGGTATTATTTCAACACTTCTGCCATTTTAAAATAACAATTCTCAGTCTTAAAATGCTTTTTTTTCAGACCTTCTGTTTGATATTCAAGAATAAAAGGAAATATAAATTCATGTATATAAATCCACGCGGCAGGGTAAGGAGCAACCATATCTTCTTAGCACAACTCTCAAACTGGAAATAGATTTGAAAAACAATTACCTGGGGCATTTTGCGACGGCATAGTCCCGGCGCCATACAGTGATAAGATAGAGTCCTTGGAGAGCAGTTTCTTTGCTGATTCTTCTGATTTTGTTTGTTCAGTGAACAGATCAAGATCTCCTGATGATGCAGATACAGTGGAAGCTACCGTGTTGGTGGAAGCACTCTAGAGAATAAAAGCCATAGGGAGACCACTCAATTTTTTTTACTAGTGAATGGGTTCGGTAAAATTGTGTGTGTTTTCAAACCAGTGTGCCCCCCTCAAAAAAATTTAGCAGCAAAACAAAAACAACAATTTGAATGCTTACACACACTGAGAACACAACAGTATTTATTAAATGTTTCCTTTCCTAATTGATGGAGGTATTTTATATATCTTATGTAATAAATAATTCAGAGTTTAATAGAATGCAACATATAGTTAGAGCACCTGCAAAAATTGTAAGTGTAGCTGCAATGAATGTGCAACATGTATCTTTTCCATCTGTCTTTTTCAAAACTCTGCAAAGGTCACCAAATACATACACACATGTTTTTAACAGTGCACATTCTATCTTATAGATCACATGTTTGTTTCAGGACCACCACAGGATACTTTTGTTGTATAAACTCAAGCTGGCCTTAAGATAGGAAGTACACCTATAAATCGCTCAGAATATAAGAAGGTATCTTTTATAATATAATCTTTTCTATCATTACTATATATAGAATACCCAGTATTGCAAAATTTAATCATCTGTTCACCTGTTCTTCTTTTAAATTAAAAAAAACACACGAAGAAATGCATAAAGGATAGCTTCTTGCAGAATTTCATCCACACAATGCACGCATTCTATGCACCTGCAGACAACTGCTCATCTTCTATATCTTGCCTTCTGGTTCTTTGAGGCCTTACTTTTATTCTTTAATCATTTTCCTGGAAGTACAAAACCTTTCCTAGGGGGAAAAAAACTCACTATTGGTTGAAATGAATCTTTGGCTAGCTTATTTTTTCTCTCTCTAGTAAAAAACACAATTGGAACAGAGATAATTCTTAGAATAAGAAATGCTTATAAAAAACTACTTTCACAAATTGGCAATTTTCAATTAACATATGGCAGTGTTAAATTAATTGTGAATATGATTATTTGAACAGAGTATTGTGAAATTTTACTGTGATTTTTAGGTTCAA
This sequence comes from Cyclura pinguis, assembly GCA_030412105.1. Lineage (NCBI taxonomy): Eukaryota > Metazoa > Chordata > Lepidosauria > Squamata > Iguanidae > Cyclura > Cyclura pinguis. The sequence continues at coordinate 132,319,373 of CM059599.1, forward strand.
GATTAAGAACAAAATTTATGAAAAGCATCTCCAGAGTTCTATAAAACTTGGAACTTGGTGTTTGGCTTCTCAATGGTTCCAAATGTGTTTTGAAAACAACATCTTACAAGGAACAAAGCCGCACTGTCTTATGGACAAGACAGTGAGTCAAACGGTTCAGTGATCTTTGTCAGGAAGAACTGTATCTTTCGAAGCTAGAAATTCGTACATTTTTAATGCACGCAAGAGAGTATGACGGGAAACATTGTGAACACTGCTAACTTTGAAAAGAAAAGCAACTAAATATGGAGTCAGCAGATTTACTGGTTAACATATCAAAAGAGACTAAAGTTCAAAAACTTAGCTACAAAATTTATTGGGTTATTTGGAACAGCTACTAAAGGCTAACTCACTTCACAGGATTGTTAGAAGACAATGGGAGGGGGAATCACATATACCACCTCGATCTCCATAGAGTACGGGTAGAAATAAAGCCCTATTAACACTGACTTGAGCACATGTAACAATCTGTTGCAATCTGTTTCTTTAATAATATCAAAATATAGGCTGAATTCTAACGCTCTCTGTTATGCGTTCATAATCTATTTAATGGGGGCTAATATCCCAGATTAAGTGCAAAATTAAGTTTTAAGTCTTGATAGACAAGATTATGTTATTCCACATGCCTCATTCTGTGACATTTGTGCTGAGTTACAAAGGGGCTTGTGTGTAACAGCAGAAGCAAACCTCATTTTGGCTCAGGTTTCCCCAGCCCCAGCCTGATAGGCACTCACTACCCCAGGCAGTTATTGGAAATGGGGCAACTGTTACACCCTGTATTCCAATCTGCTTGGATCAAGGAACACAACTTTGTCACACATGATAAGGGAATGAGTGAAAGAGAAAGAAATGACCTGTGCCCTATGAGAGTGCTGCTGTGTCCAAATGGAAAGAACTGTAATTGATAATCAGTGGAAGGCTTGCAATAGCCAATGCTGGCCAAGGGCCATGAGAAATACAGTTCAGCATTTCTGGAAGGTACCAAGTTCTCACTTGGTACCTTCCAGAAAGATGGCTGAGTTATCATCTTTGCATCAACAAGAGGGCAAGGGTAGGAGGGAACATTAGAAGAGAGAACAGCATACAATAGTAGTGTATTACTCCTTTCTAGTAATGTTTCTCCCTCCTTGATTATTTCAGGGTGAGTTTGGTTCATAAAAAAGCAAAGCATTTGAGGAAAACTCTTTAAAGGAGAACTGCACCAGCAGAAAGCATCTCTTCACACACACACACACACACACATGCAAACACCCTCCAAGAGCAAGCAGAAGAAAAGCAATCAAAGAACAGGAAAACAGCGAGTGAAAATGATGAAAAAAGAACTCAGGTTTCACATAAAAAAAGCTTATATATTTATGAAACATCGTCACAAAATAGCAACTACAACAATGTAATCTAACCTAACAGTTAAATAAAAGAGATAATAAATAAATAAAAGGAATCCTGTTGGGGAGTTATGAGTGCATAACCACAATAGCTATGCAGCTATGCAACGAATCCCAGGGAACTCCCCACCATCCCCACTTTATTTATTATATTATATCATATTATTTCTTTATTGTATTTATATGCTGCCTTTCTCCTCAAGTGGGAGCCAAGGCAGTTACTTACTGGGAAGCAGTCTGTTCCCATCAATTAGGAAGTGGCTGACTGGTGTTCCCACCCCCTCTCGTGAACAATTTCTGTTTGCAACAGGCAGAAGCAGGATCCCTGTCGCAATTCCTCCTTGCACCAGAAACTGCTCACACGAAGGGGAAGTAGTAACTGTCAGTCATCTTCTTCCCAACCAAATAAATTCCCATCAATTACACCACCTCCTTCCTGGTAAGTGGTGACTGGAGGACTTTCATGGTCCATACCTGTCTCCTAAACCAAAGCATATGTAGGGATCATGACTGCCAAGCAGTTATGTATGTGTAACTCTAGGTTACACATCCTTACCTCCTTAACAGGATTCCAGCCAGGATAACTAAGTTGCATAAGTGACAAAAAGGCTGAAGTGCACGCTGTGAAGGTATGAGGTGTTTTTAATTTTTATTGTAGCACAAAAGTGAACGAAAAGCAACCTGGCACTTTTTGGATGCAAAAATTTTGCATCCACACAGCACACTGAATTGTTTGTAGAACTGTTTGGCAGCAATTAAAGCTGCAAGTTTTCTTGAGTCTGTATCAGCTTTGTGCATCCAGATGTTGCAATTTTTGCCCATTCTTCATGACAAAATTGCTCCAGTTCCATCAAGTTGGATGCATACAATCGGTGAATAGCAACCATTAAGTCGTGCTACATATTTTCAACCAGACTGAGGTTTGGTCTTTGACTGGGCTGGGACATTCAGATTCTTCTTTATAAATCACTCCAGTATTAATTTTGGTATAGGTTTAGGGGTCATTGCCCTTCCGACTGTACAATGTCCCAAGCTCCTTGCAAACTGAAACTGGTTTTCCTTTAGATCTGCCCTGTATTTGGCTCCATCCACCTTGCTCTCAGTTCTGATCATTTTACTAATTTTATCTCCACAACAGGATGCTGCCAACACAGCTTCATTTTGTGGCAAGACAAAAAATTTCAATTTTGGTCTCATCAGATCAGAGACTCTTTCCCCATATGTTTGGTGTCACCTACATGCCTTCTGTTTAACTTCCAGAAGGTTGTGATACCAGTTTGTTTCAGCAACAGAATCCTTCTTCTGAATCTTCCATAAAGCTCACACATCTGGATGATAGTTGTCTCAGTGACAGCTTCCCCTATGTCAGCTTAGATCTCTCTGGTGTTTTCAGTCACCAGTGGCCACTTGGCTGCTCCTATGATTTGATCCTCTCCTTCCCCAGTCACTTAGTTTTGGTAGAAAGGCTTCTCTATGTAGAGTTGTGGTTGAGTCATTTTCCTTCCACTTTGTAATAATGGATTTAGCAATGTGCTCCAGGGGACGTTTACAGCGTGGTAATTTTTTTTTCTTTAATAATCTACTCTGATTGACTGTTTTGTACAACTTCTTCATGGACTTGTCTTGATAGCTTCTTGGTCTTTGTGATATTCTATCCAAAAACCAAATTCAATATGCTATCCAAAAAACTCTGGGCCCATTTGGATACATGTATCTTTCAACTGAAATCAAGCGGCACTGAAATTGCACAAAAATGGATGCCATTCAACTACAGTCGGTCCCCCACATTTGTGGGTTAAGCAATCTGTCATTTGATTATTTACAGATTACAGGAGGAAAGGGGATGGGATGAGAGGAGGGCACACACATATGTTCATTTACTTGTCTGTAGCCGGCAGGGGATGGGAATGGTGGAGGGAGGGCATGTGCGTTCACTGACTCGTGCCAATGGGAAGGGAATAGGATGAGAGAAGGATACGTGTGCATTTGCTCACTTATGTGGGTGGGATTGGAGAAGGGGATGAGATGGGAGGAGGGGGGGTATGCATCCTCATTCATTCACACAAGCAGGACGGGGGAAGGGGATGAAATGGGTACCCCCTTTTTCCCTCTTCCTGCTCTCCTGTCCCACCCCCTCCTCCCCTCCCAGCCATGCAGGAAGGTGAGTGATCAAGAGAACACATGCATGTCCAGGCTCTGCCACCCTGCTAGTGCAGGCGCTTTTCCATGTGTGCTGAATACAGTTTGGGGAGGCTTACAGTATTTGCAGTTTTTCCACTTTTGTGGAGGTCCTGCACCCTTAACCGCCATGAGAGTGGAGGGCTGACTTGTACTTACGTGGAGATAGTGGACTGCACTACAGATTACTTAGAGGTGTCACAGCAAAAGCAGCGAATATTTATGTGAGCAACAGCTGCCAGCTTGTTTCTGTTTACTTCACTTTTGTGCCACAATAAATGCATTTCTGCACCTTCACACTGTTGAGTATCTTGTGTACATTAAGTGGTAGCAATGCCCGTAAAATCCATTACAATTCCAAGTTGTAACAAGACAACATGTAGAAAAGTCAAGGGGAGCAAATACTTCTTCAAGGCGCTGTACTGTGCCATTAAGTAGATTCTTCAAGCCTCTGGGCAACCAGATCCCCTTCAGGGAAGATCATAAGCATGCTAAGTTGGTTATACCTATCACATCTGTCTCTTAGTTATGCTGAAACTAGGTAAGGTTATTACAGGTTCTATATCTAGTAAGCATTGCAACACTGATTATCTACCAAGCACACTGGCAAAATGATTATGGGATAATGAGGTATCTTTTCCACATAAAACTGGGCATGCTTTTTAACTTCTAATGTAAACATTCTAACTTTGCAAATTGTACTAACTTCATGCTTACCTGAGAAGGAGGTACAGAAGTGGCGGGCAAAGGATTAGAAATCATTGGGCCAAATATATCCAGGTCATCATTCAATACTGCACCAGGAGCGGCTGCACTTCCATTTGTGATACAGGAATCAGCAGGACCATCTTCAGTTAGTGTTTTAAAATGAAAAATGTTAAACCAGATTTTGAGAACTGCAGCGTATGTACATAGTAAGTCAATTAAACTATCATTGCTTAAAGGCAATCTGCATTGGCAGTACTTAAAACATTGCATCTAGACTCTTCATATTCTGCCAGTTCCCTTAATTTAAAAGTTACAAAATGCCAATAAAATAAGGAAGGTTTGAACACATTAAAATACAGCCTAAGGCCAGCCTAATGTCAGCTAAGCTGTTTTAACAGAATTATACATTTCTACAAGACTTCGACTGCCTTATCAGTTACCAGGATTACAGCTTTTACAACAGGTAGCCTAAGCCTTTTTTTTTTTTTTTTTTGAAGAAAGCTTTAGATTTGTTGTAATGTGAGGTTAGAAGAGTAACTACTGGGTACAAGGACTGTCTAAAAAAGCAGATTGCAAACTCCTCATTTTGTCAAAGAATTTTGCCTTTACAATATGATGGACGTTTCCTTCTTTTTAAAAGAACAGTTATGAAAAATGGGGGATATGTTTGTCAGCTTTAGCCTCAGATAAGGTACAGCATTCATCCCATAGACACAGATAATTCAACCATTCTGCAACCTTTCCATGGCTCCACTGAGAAAAAAAGTCTTGAAAATTTGCTCTAGCAAAGCTTGTAAAACATTCATTGCTTGTAAGCCATTCTAATAATCTACTGTTAAACTCTAACTGAGAAAGGGCCTCTATACTCACCTCAGCTATTTGTTATTTCAGTCAAAGAAAACAAAATTTTGTGGTACTTCTTATGAAAAAGCATGTCAAACAGACCTTTTTCCTTGCAATATTCTTCCCATCAACTTTGACAGAAAATTTACATTTATTTAAAAAAGTGTGTGCATGTGTAGAAGGGGAGGTTCTATAAAACTGAACTACAGAAGTTCAATCTCTCATTCTCTTTTCTAAATCATTATGCTACCAATCTTATAATTCCAATACATCTCAGAACTATTTTCTTTGATTTATAAGCTATCATTATCATGCCCCTCCCCACATGTGAACTGAAAACTACAGAGATCTATTGTTCATGGTGTTCCCACTTCTGCAATTATAATGAATTACAGTCAAGGAGATAAATGTTTGGTTTTTAGTTATTAATTAACTATAACCTGCCTTCCCTATTAAAAGAGGATCACCAAGCAGGAGTACAGTCACAGAAGGCAGTCATCCTGAACCATGAATTTCTATCCCCTGAATCTCTTTCAGGGCATTTTTTGCCCTCAGGATGGTACCTTCTCCTGGAGTGAGTAGGCAGCATCTATTTTCTGGAGAGACAAATCACTGGGCTAGACTAGAAGAGTAAAAAACTAAAGCCAAATACCCTTAACCTTTTCTCCCCTAGTATACAAAATATATAGAAATTACTGCCTTCCAGCCTTTAGTGTAAACTAATTGTGATCGGATGTGCTTCTCAGGCTACTTGATGTTTGGAACCAATAATACTTTTTCCTAGTGTGTCAGGACTGGTACCCATATTTGTGCCATTGGCTACAACTGCCTGAAGATTTGTACTACTGTCTAAAGACATGAGGACAGAAACAGATGGAGAGGGGGCAGGGCTAGGACGCTCCCTCTCCCCGTGCTAATTCTAATCACAATACCTGAAGAGAGTCTTTCCTCAGCTGTTTTCATGTAATTGTTAAGGGGAACCCAGTAGGACACTGCAGGTCACAGGCCAAAATATTTAACAGTAGTACTTTTGAAAACCATCTACAGCAGGGATAGGATTCATGTGGCCTTCCAGACATTATGAGAGAGCAATTCCCAGCATTCTTTATCAGTGGTAGGCCCAGTCCAACAACCTTTGGAAAGCTACATGATTCCAAGTGCCTAATCTACAGAAAGGAACAGAACCACTATGAAATAGTGTCCTCAAAGCCCATTTCAGGCAAGCAATATGGAGTGATACCTTGGCTGATGGTACCAAAAGCAAAAAGTTGAACAAAACCAACAGGACACGTTCCCCACATCTAGTTTCCATTAACAGAGTAACTTCTCAGGCTGTCACAAAGCCTAGACTTAAGTCAGATGGAAACATATCTAGAAACTCCATCTAAGAATGTGCCCTGGTAATGCTTTGGTTTTATTTATTTTTTTAATTTTACGATATTAAAGAATAACAGAAAATCAATATAACCAGAAAAAAAGAATTAAAAAAGTAAAAGACAAAAACAACAACAAAGTTGACCAAGCATCACAAATATTGAATCACTGACGCTAAATCTGACTCTATCCAAAAAGTGCCCTGTAATGCATTAAGCAGAACAGATGAAGCAAGGCTAAATTATAGCTTTGGAAATTGGTGTGCCTTCAAATATATACATATTTTTTTTAAGATCTGCAGTTTCTGAGTTTGTAGCTTTGACGAATTTGCAACACAAGATTAGTCTGGCATAAGTTTTTGGAATACTGACAGCTGATTTGAACAGCTGATTCTGAATTCCTCATATTGGAATGAAAATATTTTAGCAATTTTTTCTCTCTCAAGTATACAGCTACAAAACATACAGTGCAAGATGTTCATAAAGAAGGTAACTACAGGGCCCAGTTACCTTACACATAATCACACTGACTGAAGCATTCTATCATGTACAGAAGAAACTTAATGAGATGCTTTCTCTATGAATAATAAGTCCATCAGTGGCACATGAACAGCATGTTTGAAAAGTCACAGGGGTATTTGTTCACAGTTTTGTTTACTTCGTTTTTCTCTTCCTATGGAAGTAAATGCCAGAGCACTATTGCAACAATGCACTAGGGAATCTATCCTGAATTCAGGTAATCAAAGTTCTGGTTCCCGTGGCAATTGTAAATGTGCCATGATTTTAAAATGTATTAACCCATGAAAATTACTGTCACATCTCCCTATAAAAAAAGAATTTATGTATGGTGGGGAGGAAGATGCATCACAGCTGTTTAAACCCTAACCATTTTCTAACACTTGTACTGTTGACATTTTAAGTATAGCCACCACAACACTAGCCGTTCTTCTTAATAAAGTTCTACAAACTATCTCTGCCCTCATTGTTCAGAGGAAAATAAAGCTTCAGAGTTTTCATAAGACCTTCCCACTGGCCTTTGCAGTATATGGTTTGGTTTCACAATGAACAGAGGGAGAACAAGTGGCTACATCTGTTAACTATAAATAACACCGATGCTCAATATTATTGAGCCAAGTCTTTGCACTTGTAATGCAAATCACACAAGTCCAGTTGGCTCCAGAACAATATTGAAATATACCCTTTTGTTTCTCAAATCTTATTTTATGGACAGAATATCCAACTGCTTTATATTCCTGATAATCTCTCATGAGAAGAAAGTCCTTTCTCATCAGAAGGCTTTCCAGATTGGAATTGCCATAGCTAAATGGTAAAGAAATAAGAGAAACAGGACACACAAGGAATTTTTATATTGTCATCACAATGCAGCAATGGTCCAGAGAACATACCTTTTTTTCTTAAACTACAACAACAAAACAGGAAAATGTAGAGCAGGAACAAAGAGATGCAAGACTCTCCTTCGGCACTGACTTAACATATTGAAAAGAGGTAAAATTTAAATACAAAAAATAAAAAAAAAACAGGTCGAGAGCATCTGTGTGAAAAGTAAAGGGGAAAGAAACAACACTTTTATCACAGTGGGAGTCTACTATGAACCACTGAAGACTTGGATGATGCCTTCATAGAACAATAACCAAAGATTCAAAATGGAGAGATGAAGTTGTGATGGGAGACTTCCAACACCCTGGCATTTGTTGGAAATCAAACTCTGCTAAGAATGGAAGGTTCAGCAAATTATTCACTTGGCTTATAGATACTTTCATTAGCCAGCAGCAGGAGGAGGCAACAAGGATATCAGCTATTTTGGTTCTGATCCTAACTAACAGAAATGAATTGGTCAATTGGGTGGAAGTAGTGGGATACTTGGTGGAAGTGAGCACATTTCCCTAAAGTTTATTATACAAAGGAAAGGAAAAGGGAAATGTAGTCAGACACTCACTTAAGAAAGTTGTTTCCAGTAAATTTAGAAAATACTAGATAATATCCCATTGTTAGAAATGCTCAAAAGGAGTTTGTGATTCCAATGAGGAAGAAAAGCTGGAAGTACAGTTATCCTCCCACATTTGCTAGGGTTAGGGCACAGGATCCCCGTGAAATTGGGAAAACTGAGAATAACTCCAGGCTCTCTCAAACCATATTTAACACACAAAAAACCAGTATGATCACCATATTCAACTCACCATGGATTCCTCTGAGGCACCAGGGTTCCCTTCACAAGGCAGAAGTGGGGGCTGGTGGGGCTTACTGCCACTTCCACTGCTGCCCCACACCATTTTTAATAGGGACTTACAAGCCTCATTTACAGTTTCTCAGTCTCAGGAAGCTTGTGGTCCCTATTAAAAATGGCACAGAGAGGCAGAAAAGTGACAGCAAATAATCAGTGAATAATCAACTCTGCAAAAGTTAAATCTGCAAATGTGGAGGGCTGACTGTATCTAAAGAAACCACAGTCAATGTATAAAGAACTTTCAGATGAGCTGAGATTTAAAATAGACACGAACAGGAAATGAGAGACGGTGAAATTACTAAACAGAAAGACAACTGAATAATTAGTACATGTAAGGAGGAAGTCTGAAAAGTTGAAGTTCAGTATGACCGCAGGATACCTAGAGACGTTAAAAACCATTTAAAGGGGGAGGGTGGGCTGGCTATGCTCAGAACAAGAGAAAGAACAAAAAAAAGTCTGCGCAGGCACACAGAGACCACAAAAAAGAATTTACCTTTTTCTCTTCTCTTTTTTGTGACAGAAGGGCTATATTGATGTTTGTTACTAAAAACTGACACCCCATAATGTAGAATCATAGAAATCATAGAAATGTAGAGTTCGAAGAGACCACACGGGCCATCCAGTCCAACCCCCTGCCAAAAATGTGGGAAGGTTATTTTAATTAATGTTAAATATTTAGGTATATTTGCTTGTTTGTTTGCTTGTTTTTTCTTTTTGATAGGTGTTTCCATTTTAACAATTAGTTTCTATTAGTACTTTTGTGTTTTCTTCCTTGTTTATTGTGATTCTTTTTTTGTTTTGTGTATCATTATTTTATAATATCTACTATATAAAAGTCAATGTTTGTCTGTGAGTTTGTCTGTGTCAGGCAGGCGAAGACCTCATACGCTTGGCTGAGTGAGGTGAGAAGACCTCACATGATTGGTTGGCAGTGAAGATTCTATGGAATCCTGGGCGTGGCAGTCCAGGGAGGGGCCTTTAGAATTCTCAGCCAGAGAGCTCTTGGGCCTCAGGCCAGTTGCTGTAGAGATGAGGCCTACCATCAATAAGGATGCCAGAAAACATTTGGGTGGCATATGTGAGAAAAATTAAAGTGACATACACAACATAGTTACAAGGTCTTCTTGTATCACACAGTAGATTGTTATGGGTTCCATAAGTGAGGACTCTTAAAGTTGAAATTCAAAACAAAATAATGCTTCCAGAAAAATGTAAAGCCATTGCACAAATTCAACAGAAAGCAAAAAAATCAAAAGCCAGTATATCAATGTCACCAGACAACACAGATTGGATTGGAGACTATGGGGAAAAGATACAGGTACCGGAATAGGCCAGCAGCAAGGAGGAGGGCGGTGTATTCCTCAGGAACCCAACCTCTGTATGTTAACAACTTTAAATACAGGTTGGATTGGGGAATATGGGGAAAAGTTACAGGTATTGGAATAGTTTGGTAGCTACAGTGAAGAGACCTAGCAGCAAGGAGAAGGACAGTGTCTTTTCTCTCAGGAACCCAAACTGTGTATGTAAATAACTCTGGGTACAGATTGCACTGAAAAATATGGGGAAAAGTTACAGGTACTGGAGAAGACAGGTTGATGAGTTCTTAAGAGGAAAATAAAATCCCGAGCAACTGCCAGATAAATACACTAGTTATCCTTATAAAAATAAATTAAAAGAAGATAATTCAAAGTGACCTTGAAAACCGAAGAGCTGAGTCAACACTAACAAAACGAATTTCAATATGGATAAATGTAAAGTACTGTGTTTAGACATAATAAATGTACCCACAAATAGAGTGACACCTGGCTTGACATCAATACATGTGAAAAGGATGTAGGAGTCTCATTTGACCACAACCTAAATGATTAATGCAACAGCCAAAAACAAACAAGCCACCAAACCAAACCAAACCAAACCAAACCAAACCAAACCATGTAATTTTCAGCTGCGGGATTACTGTGACCAGATCAAGGGAAGTAAAGTCAAATCTCAGACAGAACATTACATCCAGTTCTGACCATCAAAGGTCAAGAGCATACTGACATGTTAGAACATGTTCAAAAGAGGCCATGAGGTAAAAAGTCTGGAAATCAAGCACTATGAGGAGCAACTTAGAGAGCAAGGTATGTTTAAGATGGAGAAGACTGAAAACTTCCGTCACAATCAAGTATCTAAAGGGATGTAATGTAGAAAACAAAGCGAGCTTGTTTTTTTGCTGCTCCAGAGACTACAACACAAACCAAGGGATTCAAATTACAAGAAAAGAGATTCCACCTAAAACCTTAGGAAAAACTTCTTAGACAGTAAGAGCTGTTCAACGGTGGAAGAGACTGCCTCAGTAATGGTGCATTTGTCTTCTTTAGAGGCATTCAAACAGAGGTTGGACAGCTATCTCTCAAGAGAGCTTTAGTTGTGTATTCCTTCACAGCAAGAGGTTTGACTAAATGGCCATTCTGATGATATAGAAATACATACCTATGGGGAGATAGATAGATAGATAGATAGATAGATAGATAGATAGATAGATAGATAGACAGACAGACAGACAGACAGACAGATATAGATATAGATATAGATATAGATATAGATATAGATAAAAACAGATAAACAATTCAATATATATATATAAAACAGATAACAATTCAATACATATAACAATGTAAATACATTTCAATAATATTTAATGGACTGGATACCAATAAAGAGTACAATCCTAACTGGGGGAAAAGCTGAACCTGTGCTCAGTCAACAATTCAAATTCCTCCCAGGCTGTATTGGAAATTCCTTAGGACTACTCTTTCCCTGGGTGAATTTTGTGCCAGCACTATGGCTACATCCCTGGGCTGGAGGGTTCATTTAAATTATGTTAACCAGAATTTCATGTAGGGGTGGGAATTATGCAAATATTGCTAGAATGAAACTCCCAGGAAATTCCACCCAAGGCTTGATGAGGCTTACATAATGCTGTGATGTCATTCTGCCCTGTATTTCCCAATGCCTTCCTTGAGAGTGGGAATGATATTACATTGTCAGAGAAGGGAAGAAAACCACACAAGAGGTACAGTACTGTTTATTCAACAGCTTTACAATGGAATCTTTCCCCTCTTCACCAGAACTGTTTGCTTTCTTATTTTAAGACTTACCTTGTAAGGGCTAATTTATAATTAAAATCATCGAATTCCCAGAATTATAAAAGAGGCTTTAAACTGCACCAAACGATTTCAACCTACACAATTGTTTCTGGAGACAGTCTGGTCTAGTTAAGATATTGTTTCTGAAAGGGATAAATGATCTCTTATCCCTTGAGAGAGGGACAAATGACAGGCCGACACTGAAATGCACTGACTAGTCTGTTTGATTAACAGTCACAGTCTAATTTCTATTGAACTGCTTTCTAGTCTTCTTGTAATTAAAGATTAATAAGATGACATACTCAACTTGTTTTCAGTAAGTACCTTATTTAACTTCTATCAACCTTGTAATAAATTTGAAGAAGAAGAGCATGGCAATTTACTCATGCTTGCACAGAAAGGTTGGGATTATCCATTTTTAATGCTAATACACTATGATGGTTACTTTAACACATGCAATCAACTGTATTCATCTATGTTTCAGTATAAAGCATCTAACTGGTAAATGATGCATCAAACAGAATGCAGGTTCTGCTGCTTCTTGCAAATTCAACCTTTCAACTTGATGGAAAAGATTATGTTTCAACATTATATGGTATTGCAAGATATTCCATAAAATGAGAGGTGCTACTTTTACAACATTTCAAAGGTATATCAGCAAATCTGAAAGCCTAAGTCATTTAGTCTTTATAACTTTAGATGTATACTGTCACCTATTTTTAAACACATATTCTAGTGAAATAACAAATATATGTTGCAATAATTAAAAAAAGATGCTGAGTTAGGAAAAAGACAAAATACAGCGTACACAGTAGTACATAATTCAGCTGTTGGCAAGGCCTGAAATGCTTGGCAGAGAACATCACATTCCTTTTGGCTCTTTAATCTGAAGCACACTGGTAAAGATATGAAGATACACAATGGTCATTTTAAGAAAGAAGGAATAAAGGTGACTGGGATGCATCCAATTGTGCTTGCCTCCCAAGAGAATGACCACCATTGACAAAACCAGTTCTTCATTCTCCCTGCAGCCCCCTAAATATGTTCTGTGATGGCTGAGGTCTATTCAGAGCAGACCTGGACAGGTGAGATGAGGAAGAGGAATTCTACTCAAGCCATGTCAGACATCTTCCAAGATCCATCAGTAACTCTAAGGAAAATGACTTACCCATAACTTTGGCTCACTGAAATTTCTATTAACACCTGTGCTGTAAGCTCAATTCCTCTGGAGGTCTTGACACACTGGTGTATTAACTATATTAATACACTGATCTGCTACATGTATTAACAGAAATTTTAACACCAGCATCTCTATGACAATCTGTAGCTATACAGGTATGCACTTGGAGGCAAGTGTGGCCAAGCCTGTCAGTTGCACGTAAATAATGCTTTTAAAGCACTATTTTAACCAGGCTTGGGAGAGTAAGTTTCTGCTCCTCCAATAATGATGAAGAACTTACATGTATTATATGGTTAGTTAAAAAGCAGAGTACTACTTTTGACAGCTGTTTGGACTCCACAATGGAGGCTGTTCCCTTACTTCCTATATGTTACAGTAAGAAAGAGAATGGGAAAACCCAATAATATTATCATTATTCCTATGTTGCTGAAATGATTAGGGAGGCCCACGCTAGCCCATTTAGCTGCAACTAATCCAGATTTGATACAGGTATATCTCAGTCAACACAACCTCTGACAAAGAATCTCTTTTTTTACAAAGTTTTTTCATACCCAGCCCCCCTTCCCTCCTCATCCTCTGTCTAGCAGGAAGTTTTTTAAACTACACTATTGAGAACACAGTACAGCAGTGCTAGCAAAACACAATGTCTGTTATTTGGTTGCCACAGCATGTCTGCAGTAAACAAGAATGTCTTCTATAGAGCTTGTGCCTGCCTACAACAGCGAAGGTAAACAGCAGTTGCCTCCAGCATGTGTGAAAAGCAAAACAGACAAAAAGGGGAAAAGCAAATGAGCCTTCCTCAACAACTACCAGCAATATGTTAAAAAGTCATAGATCTGTAAGTCTGATGAAAATCATGAGAAAAGTGAGGGCTGGTGAAAGAAAAATGATCCCTGAATATACTTTGGAAGAAGTTTTCAAATGATTTCTGGAAAGTTCAAAATGTTTTTACCTATGCAAGACTTTCCTGACCTGGTTGTTTTATTTCACATGTGTATATTATTAGTTTTGAATAAAAAAGTTTTCTGAAACATGTTGAACTGCTCTTCTTTTTTGGTGGTGCTAGAACCCATCCCTCTTCTTTCCCTCTTCTTTCTGCTTATCTCTTATTTCTTCTGCTCCCTCTTATTTCTGTTACCAAAATTGCTTTGAAACAATAAATGCCCAGGAACACATCTACTTGTTAATTCAGGTATACTCATGTTTCTAAATCTTGGTTTACATGCATGCATGCATGCATACATACATACATATGAGTGATATTATAAACCTTTTGAGAAATGTCTGTCATATCTAAGACTACTAAATGCCTTAAACCTTAAAATCATTTTAAAAAATAAGGGTACATTGGGAAAACTAAAAAGGATCACAAGAGCTCTACTGCGAATGGTTCTCCTATTACAGACACTGCCATTAAAAAAAGAAAGAAAAGAAAAATATAGTGTTACAATTCAGAGAGTTATTTGTAAAAGAACTGTCTTATCTTTAATAACTTTATTCAACAACAACGAAAAAGATGTTTTGCTCATTAGAATGAACAAGATAAACCATAGTACAAAATTATTTTCTGATTCTTCAAAATTATTTTCAGATTCTTCAAAGCTGACCAGAGAAAACTGTGCCAGGACAATGGCCAGGATTAAAAAAATACTACAAATATATGTATAAAGTGTCTCCACAAACACACAAAGAGATTATTGATTTTTTCACTTTATTGAAATTCCTTCTGCCATGTGAAGCAATATACTACTAGAACATTCCTCCAATTTCTGTGAGGAAGTTATTACTAAATACCTGGTTCTCTCAATAAGCTAATCTGAATTCAGTTTCTGGTCTTGTATGTTTCTCCTATCTTCCTCTCCCCGCAGGAGCCAATCCCTTCTTTTACTTGTTCAAGGCAAACTATGACTCCCAGAGAGCCTGCATGGTCCTGCTCCATCATGGAAGCCCCCTGGGTGACCTTGGATGGTCACACTCAGCCTCAAAGGAAGGAAATAGCAACCCTTCCTCTGAACAAAATGTTGCCCAGAAAACTCAATGATCAGTTCACCTCAGGGTTTCCATAAGCTGAAAACCACTTGAAGACACACAACAATTTCCAAAGAAAGAAGCATATTATTGTCTGCCTTGTACCATGAAAGGAAGGACTAAACAGATCATACTGGCAGATCACTGTTTGGGGTGACGTATGATCCATGCATCTCCCAGTCATTGTTGGTGGAAATTTTAGATTAATTGCACTGAGCAAACCGGTTTAGTGTATGTATTTTGAAATGTCCTTATTGTGCCTGTGACGAACCGGATGGGAGGGGGTCTTGACAACAGAGCCTCCTTGGCAACTGAGCGTGTTTAAGCTGATTGGCTGGTGAAATGGAACCTTGGATAGCCCGGGGAGGGGCTGGTGGAAAGAGGAAGATAACGGATTTTAACTGTCTGGAGAGTGATTGAAGGGAGTGCGATCTGTGGTGTGTTTGAGGGAGGTTGGAGATTTGAAGAGCTCTGTGGGAGAGAGAACTGAGAAATTGGGTGTACAGGAGATAGTGAATGAACTGAAAGAGAGAGAAGAACAGTGTGCTGTTTATAAACACTGAGATACAAAACACATTTAAAGCAATAGTGTTACTATAAATGTTTGAAGTTCTGTGTTCCTTAAAACAGTATCACAGATTCTCATTCTGAATCCTGGAATATTCACGCTACCAATAATATCCTCTTGACCTTAGTGCCAACAGTACCACAGCCTTGGAAAATATAAATCACTGCTGATCCTTACATCTGGGAGAAGGGCAGATTTAGGGAAAGCAGTAAAAGGAGGAGAGCCCTGAAAGGAGGAAGCCAAGGGGGGACAAGAGTGAGGAAGGGACTGCGTTCTCAGAGAGGGAGAACTGAGGCAGACCCATTTGTCTTGGCCCTGGCTTGATTCAGAGATCTCCCGGCTGTTCAGTTCTGATCACAAAGAGGTGTCAGGCTGGGCAGGCCTTGAGTGCGAGGCTTGGGTGCACCTTTCGCCCTTGGCACTGACGGGCGGTGGTGGTTTTTCCATCCACTCATTACAGTGCCCTTCAACTCAAGTTGAAAAAATCATCAGTTTAATAATAGTGATGCACGATCATAAGAGCTACGTTTGCTTGTAACATACTTTATTAGAATTTAACATTTGTATCTAAGATACATTATTTTCTAATGTTATGATCATTATTTTATCATCAAGCTTTTTTCAGTTCAGAACACTACTGTGTATCCATCCTTCTTGTCCTGTTTAGATGCTTTGTTCAAATATTTCCCAGTCATTTTTTTTCCACTGAGCAGTATACGACAAACTTTCAGTTGAAATAAAAAAACTTCATGTTATAAGGATACAGCCCTTGCATGTCTTTTTAAACAAATGTCCCCACCCTCACATCTACACATTATTAGCCTTAGATACATAGACAGAGCTGCTGCAATTTACTTAACAGTCAGGGCATTGTTGGGTTGATCATCACATGGCTTAAGCTCTTGACAATAAAATAAAATTCCATCTGCTGTTTTTCTGTAAGAAGGGGATTATTCTTTGTCTTGCATCCTCTCCCTGACTTTCATGATATATCACTGAACCAATTTCCAAATGACAGAAAAGCAGTTATGATCTACAGCATTCTAGATTCTTTATACTGAATTGGGTAGATAACTTGGCTCTAGTTCTCACAAACAGTCAATGATAAGGTGCATTTCTACCTGGACTGTACCATTTTACTACCAGTGTGAGCTTCCACAGTAAAATGCACCTTCATATAAAGAGTCAACCTGGATATCCAAAAAGATGCTAGTCAGAAGTGGAGTGACTTGTTCTTTTCCCTGCCCTGTGTTTTCCTTAGACTGTAAACTCATTTTGCATGGAAGAGCATATAAATCATGTAAGCTCCTCATCTGCAGTCTGTAATTGTAGAGTACAGAAGGTTTTTTCACCTCTCAGCTGTCTGTGAGGTCTTTAGGTCACACTTATTTGGCACTAAAGATCTTAATTCCAGTAATAGTAAAGGAAACATGTTATACTTCATAAAGTATAATCTTTGTATTTAAAAATATGTGAGCTTTAAAAAATAAAAATTCTAAGAAACATACATTTACTCTCTCAGAAGGAACAAAATACGCAGCTCATATTGCAACAGTTATTGCAGTACACAGCACCGGCTACCAAATTAAATTTACTGATGCAAGTCCTCAATAAATCAAATAGGGGGTGGCTCCTGTCAGTGAAATGGGTAAAAATAGATCTGCTCATATTCCTTCAGAAGGAACAGACAGCATCCTCCATTTTACTATTTAAATTGTCATGTGCCTTCAAATTGTTTCCAATATACAGAAACCCTAAGGCTATCTTATCAGTGTTTTCTTGGCAAGATTCGTTTGGAGGGGGCTTATCTTTGTCTTCCACTGAGGCTGGGAGCCTGTGACTTGCCCACAGTGACTTGCTCAGTGGGTTTCCATGGCCAAGTGGGAATGTGAACCCTGTTCTCCTTAGCTAGTCCAATGCTCAGATCTCTTTACCACAGTGGTACTTACTCAGCAATAAATCCAGAGCTACCTGTTGGAATGCAAATTTTCCAGAAGAATAAATAATATATTAAATATAAACTACTTTCTCAACCACTTTGGGCTGGTTGGGCTCACATTCTGAGAGAGCTGTGGGTATTTCACAAAAACAGCCACCATGGTGGACATGGCCAGCCACAAAACACCCACTTCCCAAAGGCAAACTGATGGTTACAAAGCAGAAGTAGAGTCTATTTTATGTTATTAGTAACTGACAATTCATTTACAGTTGGTGTTTTTAGAGAAAACGATATTTCAATACAATACAACGTGCTAATCAACCCTCACGATGGATGAGCTGTGGCTCAAATGTATGAAACTTGAAATTATTGGTATTTCCATTAGGAAGCTGGTTCATTATTCACACATAACCTGGACAAACCTCATTTATTGACCTTTGCTTTCTCCACTGATTTTTCCCATTTCAAAATATCACAGAACTCTGAATTGAGGAACAGACACTGCTTGTAAGTGTGCACTCTATTAGAAGTGGCATCCCTTATAAAAAGAATGGGAAACTGCTACCCATGGAACATGATCAGCCCACAATCCCTGTCCTCTGCCCTCTGTCCTGCCCTCTTCTCTTCTGCACATCTAGCACAGAAACACAGCAAGCAGGAGATAACTCTGTCCTTCCTACAGAAATTCACTTGATTTCTATGATGGCTGTCCAGGTCCTAGGGAGTGACTTGACTTCCTCCAATGCCAGCAAGGTGCTAGTGGAGGGACAGAATACTTTGTTCCTCTTCTGGTAGCTGAGTGTGTTTCCATGTGGCCTGGAGAAGAAAAGAAGCCTCTCTTTCTTCAGCCAGCACAAAAACCAACCAGGCTGCAGAAGGATCCTGAATGTCATCTATCTCTTTAACCACCGTGGATTTTGTTCTTACTTCTGGACCACTGTCTTCCTATTCACACTTGTGTACATGTGTGACAGAAGTGGAAAGAGCTGCTACACAGAGAAATGCTGATGTGGAGGGGGAGGAAGATGGTGATCTTTGCGGCGGGAGAGAGCATGGCAGCTGACACGTCACCACTTCAGAGAAAGTGTGAGACAAAGAAAAAAGGGTGATTTCATCTATCACCAGTTCTAAATTCATCCACCATCAGCATGTGCTCTATCTCTGGACAAATTACTCACAAGAGAATGGGGACCTCGACAGGTAAAAAACGATCCTCACTCCTGCCTCACTTGCTTAAGCCATGGCAAATCCATTGAAGGGATTCAGATTGGGTAACCTGGATTATTTCACTCTGAGCAGGACATTTCCCACAAATACTGGATTTATTGGAGAATGCAAACAAATGCCTGGTATTTAAATTGCAGTGCTTATTTAAAACCCTGGTGTAGGAAAGAAACCATTTTTAGATAAAGTATACTATCATGAATTGGATGACATGTTCTTAAGTATTCAAGCAGAAACGTTTCTGTTTGAGTTACTGTTTGTAAAAATATGGTTGCAGAATGGTAAAGTTTTGATTAGTCCTCCTTTTGAAAATGTTGGCACAACACACTCAGAAATAGAATGATCCATTATGAATGAGCTAATTATAAAATATTCTCAACGAGTTAACATCAAGATAAGCCTCTGAAATTTCATTACAACTGCAACTTCATGCAGATATCCACTCTGATATCCTAGCAAGGACAAGTCAAGAATACTTTTAATAAATACGTGATAATATAGACCCACCTGAAGGCATTTCCCAGAGCTGGATTTCATAACAGCCTTTTACTTTGTTGGTCTTCTCTGGTAAAGTGATCTCCTGTCATCTCACAACTAACTTCCTCCATAATGGGAAGGGGGGGGGGCTCTTTGAAAAATTCAGTTCAAAGGGCATCATAATTTAGAATGTGGGATTTTAACAGAAACTGTACACATGAGTGTTAGGAATTTATCTACTTTAAGAAGGCAAATACAGTTTTTTAAAAATTTAAAGACCTTAAGTGTCACACTCCACAATGCTTTGAAGATCATATTCATAGCTTCCATTTCCCTAAGGAGCTCATTACTTGTATCTTAGTAGACAGCATGGCACAGATCTGCTTCAGACCTTTTCTCTATGCAAATCAGACTACAGCACCATTTTATAATTTAGTCAACAATATACGATGGTATAGAGATGAATAATTATTGCAATATAGTTCAGGCCACAACTTTTTTTTAAAGAAAGACTGAACTGACTACTTACCAAGCCCCAAAAGATCAACAGTGGATTCTGGTTCCTTCTTAGGACTGGCTTTAAGTTCCAGTTGCTGATCCTCTTTCTTTAAAGGCTTTATTTAAAAATAAATAAAAGTTGTTATAAAATCAATACACAACATTACAAAGTGACTACATCTACCTTCATTTTGAATTTGAAAGAGTTAGGCTTCTTAAACTGATATTTCTAACCTATATAGAAGGCAATTTGGCAAAGAATGCTGTAAAATATGCTGGTTTGTACCAGTGCTTGACAGTGGTTAATCACGCTATTTTAAAATGCTAGATGTTTTACAAATTGATATTAGCTCAGATGACTTTGGAAACAAGACAGATTAAATGACCTAATGAAGCAGGTTTTATCTTGCATGACACTCCAATTATCTATAGCTACAAAGTGCACACTATATGGTTTCAGTTAACAAGCAAATGAAGCATTTTTGTACATTATTTCAACTACAGTCCTGTTAAACAGGTGATAATTGTTGATTCACACAGGCATGCTCACATTCCTAAATCCAAATGTTAGTCCCAACTACAGCAGTCATGCTGAATCAGTCCATTTATGTGTTAATCTATTAAGTTGTCACTGCTTCAAAGGGCCTATTTTAATTGGAACTAGCAACTGGGTTTAGGCCATTATGTCCTGAGTGTTAACATTCACCACAGGCCAACGAGAACAAACAAAACTGTGAAATCATCCCACTCCAGCTTGCCACTATGGGCCTCAGTATCACAGATGTCTCATGCCAGCTAACTAACTTTATCCTTACATATTTTTTCTGTAAAGTCCCCACACTTCCAACTTGGGCCAACTCTTACTGAATTATTCCATTTATCAGATGGCACATTTGTATACATCCTCAGGGATCATTTGAAAAGACATCTCTGATGCCGTAAACACTGGCAGCTTTCACTTAGAACTCATTCTACTACTGTACTACATATTCTACTTCTAGTGCAAGTTATCTTCTGCACAGGGATCCCAGTAACTGAGACCAGGACAGAACCATCTCCCTTCTATTCCACTTCTTAGCACCACATATCAGACCGGGTCTACATTTAGGTACTGTCAGGTACACTGTGGCAGAGCTACAAAGCACACAATAAAAACGCATCACCAAGAATGACTTCCATGAGGATCTCTGCTATGTGAATGTAGATTTAAAATAAAATAAAAACAGACAGTTTAGGGAAGCCCTTCCAAATCTGGAGCCTCCAAATATTTTGGAATGACTCCTCTCCACCCCAGGGAGAAAGGTCAATAGTTAGAACTCCTGGAAATGATGTTCCTGGAACATCAGGAAGAACTAAGTTGCTTAAGGGCATCTAATCCTTCACAAGATGTCTTACAATTAACTGCGAAATTAAAATCCCAAAACAATCAAATATTTAATGTTTAACCATATAAGAGATACAATAGTTATAAAACAAAACCTACAATAATCCAAAAGCTGCCTAGAATAAAGAAAGACTTTAGGGAAGCACTGAGAAGCTGGCTTCTTTAGGCAGCCATCTGAAGTGACTTTCTAGGCTAGTTCAAACATAATGCATGATGTAATGAAAGCAAACATCTTTTAAGTTGATGTATACTCCTCTCCCTCCTGGCATATGCCTCTGAACTCTTAGGTTTGAAAATAATTGTTAACATTTCACTGGCACATTTTTGTTAAAAGTAAATCTAAAGCACAGTTTACAACCTGCTTTTCATCATGGCTTCATATTGTCATTTGGTACTGACTACAGGTAGCAAAAACACAGGTGCAAGCATAATGCTAAGGAAGAAAGAGAGAGAGAGAGATCCACTAGAAGATAAAGAGATGGTAATATGTGAGCCCACAGGATACTTCCAATTGGCAGATCACATACCTTTACATCCATACTGGATCCCAGTAAAGAAAAAAGTAGAACAATTCTAGTACAGAGACGTATTTGTATGCAAATGATTTTTCTCAAAGAGCCAACTCTTTTAATGTAAATCACATGGACATAATATACGTAATACATTTTATCTAGTACTGGGAGTGCAAGATGTAGTTTTTTATCTCTCATACCAAAGCTATCTGCCATAAAAGCACTGATCAAATTTGTAGGCTGCTTCAAATTCAAAAATCATTTATGTATAAAAGCTTTTCTACTAACAAATCATAATATGCCCTATTTACGTTTTAACAAATGGAAAAGCAGCCAACTATGAATTGATAGTAATCCATCTATAACACAATGAATTTTTAAATACTGAAACAGAGATAATGTTAAAAATATAATTTCTATAGCATGTAGAACAGATGGCTCACTCCAGTTACGAACATCTTTATTAGTAGAAGTTTCAGCAATATGGATGCATAATTCACACAGTCTTTCAATATAATAAGACCATATTTCTTTTGTGAGAACTGCATTTGCTCAAACCAACCCGCCATTTTACTTGGACAACTTAAAAAATCCAATTTTTTTAAAATGAGGCAATCAAATAACTATTAATAGTTTGTAATTGCTTGGTATAATTTGGAATTCTTTATCACGCAGGAAAAGTTACAAGATCATTAATAGAAATATTCATTTGTACTATCTGTAACAGAACAACCCCTTTCTGCTCAGAAAATCCAGAAAACAAAGAGAATGCTTAAAAACAATGCGTTAAAAATGTACAAACCTATACAGCACAGTCATTTTCCAGCCTTCTGAATACTAGAGCTAATACCCACTCCAGATTCCATCTCTAAATCATCAACTACTTTGGAAAATTACAGTCCATTTTTCAGTAATTTGAAACCATTTGGACTAAGCAGAAGCAAAAACACACACTATAACATTAATAGTTTATAGCACTGTTAATAGTATTTCCTACTCTCTTATCAAGCTTCTGACTCAGCACGGGTTACAGTGCCAGTTGGTGGCTTCCACTGAAGTTAACGTACTCTGCTTATTAGTACAAATTTTAAAAAAGCTATTCAAGGTGCTGGATCTATTTTAGGAACAGAATTCAGCATTCTAGACAGTTCTTTCAAAGTTTTAACTAAAAGTTGTACTATATTCTCCTTGCCACTGATACCGAAGCCATTAGACATCCTTCCTCAGTGGGTATTAAGAATACAAGAACATGAGAAAAGTCATGCTAGATTACATCAAAGGTCTACGTAGTCCAACATTCTCTTTCCAAAATAACCAACCAGCTGCTTATCAGAAACCTATCTGAGTGCAATAGTGCTCTCCTACTCATGTTCACCAGCAACTATGTTAATGTTAATGTAGCCACTTTATTTCTACATTCCCAGCAGTTAACAGCGACAAAACATGGTTTACCAAATTTAAAGATAAAATATAGATATCCATTTCCACATCTGAATTCACGTTAAGCATTCTGTCTGTAATAAAAACTGTAAACTACCTATCATGTACCAATGCAAAAAAACCTCTATTGAAAATACAAAAGGCATTCTGATTTCATCAAAAGTAGTTTGCAATTAACTCTCTTCCATAATTATTGAACAAAACCTTCTTCTACTTGCCTTTATGAACAAGCCAAGTATATATGTAAACTAATTGGGTTTATTTTCTGCTTATTGTCTTGAAGGCAATGAAGTTTTAAAATGATTGCCTAAATATATGAAAATCCCCTTAAGGAAAGAAAGTAATGTTAGCAATTTTCTATAAATCTGCAAAAGACTTGCAGATATTTTTGTGTGACAACTCAGATGCCCTTTTTATATACTTCATTAAGCACCCATTAAAAAGCTATTACTCCCATTAAAGGTTTCTTCTCTGAAAAACTATTCAACATTTTCATGCTTTTTTTTCAATAAAATTATATGAATTCATACTAGTACTACAATTTATGAGATGACATTATTATAATTGTTAATACACTAGAACTGTAATCCTATGTATAGTTAGCTTCAAGTAAGCATCACTGAATACAACGGGATGCATATTTGAGGAGATATGTATAAGATGTCATAAGAGCTCCTTTGTTTCCATACAGAATTTTCCACATCTTATTTCAGAGTACCAACTGCTCTACAATTCTATTTTCATGTCAATATGTTATTCATCCCTTTCTTAAAACACATAAATAGATAAGGCATTACACTGCCACTGATAAATGCTCCCTGTTAGGTTTATCAAATTAACATGTTCTATATAAACATAAAGTGGGTTTATACCCACAAAAGGTCATACTAAAATAGTCTTAGTCTTAAAGGTGCTTGCCATAGTTCTTCCCTCTTCCTTTTTATGATGCAAGAGTCTAACATGGCTACTTCTTTGAAAACGTGTTCTGTAAGATTTGCTTTCAACTGTAGAGATTAAAAAAAACCTAATTTTTGAATTTTTCTTTCATTTACATTTCGAACAAATATCACAACTTTTTATAATTTAGCTTGTCAATCAATTATAGCAAAAGAATCCTTCAGACAGTGTGACTTTTACAAGGTTCTTCCCTTTAGCAGTACTCTCAGCTTTGATGGACCATCAATAGTCACTAAACTGAACAATGTCAGGAATGTAAACATCTTGACATTAATTTTATAAAAAAAAGTTTCCTAGAAGCTCCATGTAGATACTACCACAGCAGTGGCATCAAGATCTATTGGAACTATCCTTAGATTTTTCAGTACTGCAGGGGTCACCTGGTTATTCCAGCTCTGAAAATATTTCATAGTGAAATCATTGCCCAAATTTTGTAGAGTACCACTGTCTGGAGATGGGATGACTCTCAGATGGCTAAGATTAAAGGCCTTTCAGAATACATTTGTCAAGAAACTTTTAATTCTTCGACCTGGCATTTCTGCAGCTTTGGTTCAGGCAGAGGCTGGTTTTCCTTCCATTAGATCATGCATTCAATCTATTTTACTTAAAAATTGGGGAATTTTATTCAGTCAAGGTTTTCCCGATATTACGTTTTGAGCAGTTACTGAGGTACAAAGTTTGGAGTCCAAGCTATCACTAATTGTTTCAATTGTATTCCATTCCACCTGGCAATTTTTCCATCCTGATTTCAGAAGGAAAGGTCCACGAGTACATTTATAGCTACAGTGTTCACCTGGACAGGTAGGGTATTAATAATTTTAATTTTTCAAAATGTCATAAACACTATACATTTCAGCATCAACAGGGTTTTTACTTGGCAAAGCTTACATTTCCAAAACTTAGATAACCTTTTACAGCCCTTTGCTTTCAAATCATGGCTACAGCTATGATCAACAGCAGATATTCTCACACCCTTCTGGCTCTCCATTTGTGTATTTGTGTGGCTCTAGAAATCGAGAATTTGACTCTCTATGTTCTTTATATGCAGAACCAAGAACTAAATTTTTGAGATCTGTCATGTCTTACTTACATATTAATATGTTCCAGAACAGCTTTTCCATCTCTTGTCTGATACTAACTCTATGGTTAACTCATACGGTTTCTCTATTTGCCCTAGCAGCAATAAAAAATCAGGCAAGAGTTATCACTGATTGTTCTAGGGAGTTTTCATAACACATCTGTTTATATTGAAGTGTTTTAATCTTTTTGATGTTGTAAAGTATTCTTGATCTATATGCTCTCTATTCTGTATTGTACTTTTTAGTTGCACACACTCATTTTGTATGTGAATGGCCTACAGTACAATCATTAATAAACATTAACACTTCAGAAGTAGGAGCAGACATTTATACAAAAGTTTGCAAACATGCACATAATTTTTACAATGGAGCTTCTCAAATGCTGTCAATGAGAAGTAAGCTCTTTCAGAGGAACTGATAAAATTTATATAAGATGCTATTTTATCTGTACTGCCTGTCAGTTTGCCCAAACTTTAATTATCTATATTTCCTAGTTCTAATTTGCCTTGTGTTATCATATAACAAGTAGCTTGCCTTGATTCAGAAAATATGCCTCCGTTCTGAACAGATTAAAACTGTATTAATAGTCTGACAGCACTGCACATTAATGAAGATTTGTATGGAGGATTAAAGAACATAAGCTAACCAGTATATGAACAACCCCACTGTCTGACCTATTTCTATCTGTAGCAGCATACAGATAAGCACTGTAAGATAACTAGCATCACTAATGCCTTCCTACAAGGGAAGTCTTGCTACACAGGACAAAGTAACAATTATATGCCCTAGGTAACTAAAAGGGTTGCTTGGTGTGGAAAAAATATTCATCCCTGACATACAACCAAATGAATTGACCATTAAATATGTGCCTGCATCTCCACAACCCCATTTGTGCACAGTACTGGAGATTCCTCAGCTTTAGACTGATTCCCTTAAGATACAAGATACACCTTCTTTAAACTTATTCACCCATCTTCACACATTACTCTCGTCAATTGTCACATCTACATACAGATTTCTGAGCCTTCTGTGGATGTCAGCAGCAGTACATCCTTCTTTGGTCAAGAACTTGATGGCTGGTCTTCGCTTCTGATTCCTATCCATGGTTATGTAACATCCAGAAATATAGTCATGCAGTAAGAACTACTCTACCTGGTTAGGTAATAGCATCACATCTGAATCAACAGTTTTAGTGCTTGTGATATGTGGGGCTCTTGGGTGCTGCTACATCATGCTAGCGAAGTGGTCTTGTTACTGAAATGGCCCTAAAGCACAAGAGTGGTGATGCTGACAATCCAGATAAGCCAAAGAAAATTCAAGATTTTTTTTTTTAAGTGAGAAGATTTAAGTTCTGGACCTGATAGGGAAGGAAAACAATCATGATCTGAAGTTGCTAAGATCTACAGTAAAAACCAATCTTCCATCTGCAAAATTGTGAAGACGGAAGTACAAATTCATGGTAGTTTTGCTACGGAACCTGAAACTGCAAAAATTACTTCCAGAGTGTGTGATAATTGCATAGTAAAAATGGAAAGAGCCTTAAATTTGTGGATGGAAGATATGAACAGGAAATGAATTCCCAGTGACAGCAAAATGTTGTGACAGAAAGCACTGATGCTATACAAAGCCTTCAGCAGGGCATCCTCTGGAATGACTGCCGCCAAGCCATTTACCGCAAGTAGGGATGGCTGTGCAGATTTAGGCATAAGCAGTTACTGAAAAATGTCAAACTGACTGGAGAAACTGCATTTGCCAATGAAGAAACTGAAACCAGAAACTAAAACTGGAAACTGTATCTGCCTGCTGGAAGAATTTATGGAGTGATGTGGTGAAGGGTTTTCATGAGCCTCCTGGATCACTGGAAAAGTTAGAAGAATCACTGACACAGCAAGACAACTTGGTGGAAAAGGATTTCATAATATGCTGGATGAGGAAGTGAATGAACATATTGGCAGGCATGAAGAAGTGTTAACAGCTATGATGAACTGGTGGAAGGAGGAGGAGGAGAAATGGAAGCAGAACCAGCCATGTGGACATTAGAGAAGTTTGCCAAAGTCTTCAACTTGCACAGACATTTAAGGAGAAAATTAAGGAATATGATCCTTAGGTGAAACACAGCATCAAAGTCACTTGTATGATCACTTTAGGATTATAATCTCTGTAGCAACACTCCGATGAGCTAAAAAGAGACAACAACTGCCCAATACAACGCTCCTGCAAAAGGTTTCAGTAACCTTCAACATCATCTCCTGACATCAACACCCAACCATCCACAATGTCTGCTTCCAACACTGACACTGAATCATCTACATGATCCCGGCATTACAATCCATGATCCTTTTCTGACGAGCCTCCTCCTGATGAAGTTTCTTCTTCTGATGCATCAGAAGATTAATAATGATTATTTTTGGATGGCCACAATGCCTTTCTCATTCATTTCAGGTACAAAACAAAGAGTTTGATATTATACACGAAAATTGTGTAACATGCTGGATCTCAGAATTCATCCCACGCATTATATAAGGCCTACTGTAGTTTGGGCCAACAACTGGATTTAGCCCACAACAAGTGTATCGTCTAAAGCCCTTTGGAGAGTTTTAACTTCCTACAGTTCATGATTGCGTAGTCTTCAAATTTCAACATGCTTACCATGCTACTATAGACTAGCCCGTGTAACAATTCATAGGGGACAAAAAACTACTCGCTATTGGTGTGACAACCTGCCAATCCACCACCACCTGATGACCTGTTTGTTTGTTTGTTTTTAAAACAATTATTAAACTACCTTCAGCTAATTGCTACCACACTTAATCCACAAAGGAAAGACTGAACAGGCTCTTCAATTTTATAATGAAACTCTGTCCCCAGCTTCATACAGGGCTTTAACCCACGCCACTTTAATTACTTATTTTTGAAGGTAAACTCACAGGCTCGGAGCCCGTGATGTATATTTTCAGCCGAATCGTGTATGTTTCACCATATCCATGTGTCCTTAAACACTGACTCAGAAGTCAGGGAAAACTTCTAAAACAAAGTTTTGGACACCATGGAGGAAGAAAGGCAGGGAGGATAGAGTTTCACTACTTGAATTGTGCTGGCATTATGTATGATTTAACCCACACAGTTTAAATGACAAAAGACATAACACTGCTCAATCTATTTATGTTTTTCTCTCATTTAATGCCTTTCAAATCTAGTTGTTTTCTAATTATTTCTTTCAGACATCATCTGGAAGGAAGGAAAAACAGAAGAATTCAATTTATTTCTCACTTGTTTCCTCTTAGGCTAGTACAAAAACAGGCAGTTGATCAATATAAGATGTGCCAAGCAGGCTTGAGTGGTTATTTGTTTTCCAGAGTCCAACACGGGAATTAATGATTTTTTGGAACACTTTGGATACCACAAGCCATTCTCACTTCACAGATATTAAGGAGCATAGCAATGTGGCATATGAATTTCACAGTGCATTTTTTGAAGTATTATTTTAGTGGATGTTGTTTTGAGAGCTAGTGTGAAATAGTGGTTTGAGTGTTAAATTAAGATTACAAGAGACCAAGGTTTGAATACACACTGGGCCATGGAACCTCAGTGACCTTGGACTAATTGCACTCTCCTAGCCCAAGAAGAAGACAGTGACAAACCTTCTCTGAATAAACCTTGCCACGAAAACCCTATAATAGTGTTTTCATATAACACATAACAACAATAATGCATTTAAAAAGAGTACAGAGACCCAGAAAGATATACAACAGGCAAGAAGTTCTTTCTTATCAAACCAATTTTGAGAGCACTATATAGATAAACCTACTGAAGTTGAAAATATTATATTAAGAATTATTTTTTAGTCTATAGCAGTGAGACTGAGAGTAAGGGAATGTTTGAACTTGGCTATTCAAGATGGTTGAAAATACATATTCACCCCAGCTGGAGAATTCTTAGATTGTGGTGGAATAAAGGGTAGACTATTTATCTACAGCTGAGGTTCTCAGATTAAGTATACAGTCAATATACCCCCCTTCCTTCTCATTACAAAATGCTATTGCAGATGCAATGACTATTTTCTTGGTTTTACCAGGGAAAAAAAGGGGCTCTATTCTTCTGAGCATTCATGTTAGGGTCAGCAAACCTATTCTGCAGCCAAAAACATGCAGGTGTAAGCTCTAAAAGGTTATAAATCAAGGTAGACAGTTGTGATTGGTGCCAGATTTTGCCACAGCATCACACAGTGGTTTGCAGTGCTCCAGAAGTGCCCAAAATTTAACTGTAAGCCTGATCTGGAAGTTACAGGAAGGAACTTCTCGTTTCCATTCCCAGGTTTTCAGGGGGTTACACAATGTAAAATTAATAAATATGATTCTTTTGGAGACCTCCAGAGCCAACAATTGATATTTTGGGAGTGACATTCACCCCCCGCAAACAATATCGAAAAATAAGGGGGAGCAGCCACTTTGATGGCAATGGGGTTGCACAAAGAGAATGCTCCTGTGAACTGCACTTTCCCCAACTATTTTAAGTTATGCTTTGTAAATAGAACTCTATATATGTATCTGTACAGAGATCTCAAGGAATTTCCAGAGCACTGGTGTTGGAAATCTCTCCCTTAGACACTTAAGATTCTCTTAGTCAAAGATCGTTAAAGCAAAGGATAAATACTTCCGAATTTGGTTTCATTGGGTTAGCTCCATCAGGGTTAGTAAGAAATCTTCAAGAAGCTAACGAATTTTCATAAACCATTTTATTTTTAGAGACAAGATGGTTAATGTTTTATGAGTGGGAGACCATTTTAGAAGTCTGCAGGTGACCTGCTTATTATCTTCATGCAGTCAATATAGATCACATATTATTTTCATGAATTTCATGAATAACTGAATGAAATGAGTTGGAAAAACCCACCCATTCTATAGTATTTATTCAGTTTCACTCAAACTGAATTTGTGCATTTTGCAAAAAAAAAAAAAAAAAAACCACCACCACCACCACCAACAACAACACTGTATGCGCATTAAAGATTGAAGCCTTCTCCCTTGACCTCAGAAAAAACACCCCTCAGTAATTATTAGGGCCAGAAGCATCAGACCTACAATCCATATGATGTTGGCTGCTCCGAAACACTTTATGGGTTAACATATGGTCTAGGAGGCTTATTTATTCATCCTCCTCTAATATGCACGGAAATTCTTTTGTTTCATCTCCACTGTTGCATGAACAGGCAAAAATATGCAAATTAAATACTATTTAAAGGACATAATGTGCTTGAATAAATAGAAGGTTTCAAATTCCCAGCCCCTAATTTCCATGTATGTATGTGTGTGTGTATATGTGTGTGTGTGTGTGTGTGTGTGTGTGTGTGTATAAAACAGTGGATTGTTGTTCTTCACTTAAAATAGGTAGTTATGGTAATTACTGAGAATTACTTCTTGCTACTAGAATGCAGACTACTTTGCAGCTCATATTAAGAAAAAGCCTGTAACTTGTTTTGACCCCAGAAGCCAGAAGCCACTACATGATGCCATGATTACTGGTCATGTAAATTAATTCAATTTGCCTTTAAGCTAACTATTGTTTAATCTTTTAGTATTCGTAATTGCTACATGAACAAGAACTGCCACTCAGTAAGAGACCGAGAACACAATAATGTTAAGAAAATGAGTATTTATCTGGCCCTCAAATTACATGGGGAAAAATGCTGAATATTCCCAAGAAGAACCTGAATATATTCATTTTAGAAACCTGTTTAGCTGTAACTGTAGTTCTTCAACAAACCTATTCATGTGCACATATGGGTTCTGCATATGTGCAGAGTTTTGTCCAAAACAACACTGAGCAGTTTTTTGGTGCTAGGTCAGTCCTATCCTGGCTCTATCCACTCAAGGTGTGTGGGACCCACTCTTCCCACTTTCTGGAAGTCAACACAGCAGCAATATAGAGAAAAATCAGAAGAAAAGGGGGAAAAAACCCACTGTGGAAGAAGACGAAAAGTGGGTTGTGGAGTGTGGTAGAGTCTCCTTCTTTGGAGGTTTTTAAGCAGAGGCTGGATGGCCATCTGTTGGGAATGCTTTGATGTGTGCTCCTGCATAGAGGGGGTTGGACTGGATAGCCCCTGGGGTCTCTTCCAACTCTATGATTCTATCATTCCATGAATGTTGACGACAATTCAAAAAACTACAGTTACAAGCGAACATTCATCTTTATTCTTCATGGCCTCTGCATCACAGACATGGGAGATTAGTAAGCTAACTGATCAGAGTGGGCAGGTTACGTAAGAACAGATTGCTTACCTGTAACTGTGGTTCTTCGAGTGGTCATCTGTGAACTCACACAAATGGGTTTCGCGCCTGCACAGAAACAGTATTCGGAACCTTCTAGAGCCTACCGTTGGCATTTTGACGGTTGACCCATCCCCCATCCCTTCATGGTATATAAGCCCCCGCTTCATGTAACGGTCAGTTCAGTTGCCGCACATGTGGCAGCAACAGAACCACCGCACAGCAGAACAGATGAGCGGAGGAGGGAGGGGTTGTGTGAGTTCACAGATGACCACTCGAAAAACTACAGTTACAGGTAAGCAACCTGTTCTTCTTTGTGGTCTCTGTGACTCACACAAATGGAAGACTAGCAAGCTGATCAAAAAGGATGGAGGGTATGTCATGCTGCTGGACAACACTCATGTCAACTTCTGGCTCCCCCCTTTCCTTCTGATTACCTTATCTCTCTCTCTCTCTCTTTTTTTTTCCCATCAACACCAAGATGTAAGATAATAAATAACATCTATTGACAAAGCAGACAATATCGTATCATTCATCCCACAGAGGAAAACAGTACAGCTCTCCCAAAACATGCATCATTTCTAGAACGGTTGTCAACTCTATAATGATTGATAAATGTATGAGGTTGAGACCAGGTAGCTGCTTTACAGACCTCATAAAGAGATACCCCATGCAAAAAGGCCACAGAAGCTGCCACAGATCTTGTGGAATGAGCTCAAACAGAGTCAGGGGGTTTCTTTTTTGCCAGCTCATAAGACAACTTAATGGTGGAAACCACCCATTTAGAAAGCCTTTGAGGCGACACTGGATTACCCTGTTTAGATAGTGAATAACAAACAAACAATTTATTTGACTTTCTAACAGAAGAAGTGCGTTGAACATAAAATGCCAACGCCCTTCTAACATCCAAACAGTGCAGAGTTTTCTCCATGTCTGAACCTGGATTCTGAATGAAAGCTGGTAACACAATATCTTGGTTCAGTTGGAAATATGACGCCACTTTCGGCAAGAGCGTTCTGTCTGGTCTTAAAACCACCTTACCTTTGTGGAATCTCAAATAAGGAGGGTCAACTCTGAGTGCACATAGCTCACTAGCCCTCCTTGCAGATGTTATTGCAACCAAAAAGGCAGTTTTCCATGCGAGCAGTTGCATGTCACAGGTTGCCATAGGCTCAAAGGGCCTAGCAGATAGGTGTTTCAGCACCAAATTCAGATTCTATCCTGGGAGAGGTGGCTGGACTGGAGGGTGCAACTGTTTATAGCCCTGGATAAACCTCTTAATCAGGGGGTCCAAAAAACAAGATGCTTTACCCTGTTTTTGAAAATTACACGAAATTGCTGCCAAATAACTTTTCACTGAAGATAAAGACAAACCCTGAATCGACAACTCTGCTAGAAAGGACAAGACATGCATATTGTCACAACCTGTATGGGAAACACCTTGTTGTTTCAAGTAGTCACAGAATTTACCCCATTTATATGCATAAGACTTCAAAGTTGAGGGCTTATGCATATCCAACACGATACGTCTCACAGCATCGGGCGGGCTATCTATTGCAATAGATTCCATGCGGTCAAACGCAGTGTTTGAATGTCAGGATGGAAGACGGGACCACTGTGGATGCTGAGCAGATCTTGTCTGCATGGCAGCAGACAGTACCTACCCTGCGATAACTGAAGGAGATTGGCAAACCATGGTTGCCTCGGCCACCATGGTGTTACGAGTATTGCCCTTGTTCTGTCTTGGCAAATTCTGGCAATCACCTTCGTTATCAAGGGAAATGGTGGGAACGCACAAACCCTTGGTCCCATCCAACTGAACAAAAAGGCATCCTCCAGAGTTCGATGCCCCTTCAAGTGTCGGGAACAGTACAGTTTGCATTCGTTGTTCAGTCTCGATGCAAAGAGATCTATGTGAGGAAACCCCCACTTTGCGAACACTTCCTGGATGATGCCCTTGTTCATCATCCACTTGTGGCAAGACCATGGTGTCCTGCTGAGCGTGTCTGCTAGGACGTTCTGGTCCCCTGCCAGACGGACCGCCGAATGAAGAATCCGTCATGACAGACACCACTCCCATAGTTGTACTGACATGTTCAGCAACATACGTGACCAAGTCCCACCTTGTTTGTTTATGTAGTACGTCACTGTGGTATTGTCTGTCACGATTTGGACTGATCTCCCACACAGGTAGTGCTGAAAGGCTCGCAGTACCTTCAGCACTGCCAGGAACTCCAAAATGTTGATACGGAGATTCCTCTCCTGAGAAGTCCACTGACTTCATATCATAAGTGCTCCAAGATGAGCACCCCAGCTTTCCACTGACGTGTCCGTTGTCACCGACAGCAACGGCGGTCGAGGAAGGACTGGTATTCCCTTCAACACGTTCTCTGGTCTTGTCCACCAATCCAGAGACGTGAGGCTATTCCTCGGTACCGTCAGGTACTTGAGATGACGGTCTCGAAGAGGATTGAATTGACATATGAACCACTGTTGCAGCGGTCTCATCCTCAGCTTCTCATATGGTGTGACAAGCGTAGTTGACACCATCAGTCCTAGCGCAACCTGAGCTGCCTTCACTCGCACTCTGTGAAGTCACTGCATTCTCATCAGACATCGCAGAATCTTCTCCCATCTGTCCCGTGGAAGAAAGGCTCTCTGCCGACTGGAGTCCAATACTGCCCCAATGTATTTGACCTGTCTTGATGGTACCAAGGTTGACTTCTTGTAATTTATCATTAAACCTAATTTTCTTAGAAGACAGATGGTGGTCCTGAGATGCACGGATAGCAGTTTTTGAGAAGAAGCCACTATTAGCCAGTCGTCTATGTACCGGAACACCATGATGCCTTTTTGATGAAGGAAAGCTGCAACAGCGAAAATGCATTTCTTGAAGACCCTTGGAGCTGTGCTTATGCCAAAGGGAAGGACGCGAAAACAATAAGCCTGCCTGCCGATGATGAAGGCAAGGAACCATCTTATGGCTATGTGGAAATATGCATCCTTTAGATCTAAGGTTGCAAACTAGTCACCCCTTTTCAAGAGAGGCAGAATAGCAGTCAAAGTCACCATTCTGAACCTTTTTGATCGGATGTAGCAGTTGACGCCTCTCAGGTCCAATATGGGCCGGAGACCTCCATCTTTTTTCTTCACCAGAAAATACCTCGAAGAAAAACTTCTTTTCAATTGAGTTGTGGTGATTCTTTCTATTGCCTGTTTTTGGAGCAAGATGGGCATCTCCTCTTCGAGCTCTGGAGATGGCATAGTCCTCCGAATTTGACCTGTCTGTGGTAGACGGTGAAATTCTATGGAGTACCCATACCTTATGATGTCTAGGACCCAAGAATCCAAGGTGATCATCAACCAAACCTCGGCATGGTAGCTTAGTCTGTCCCCAAAGGGTGGTTTGGAATGGAGACTTAGATGCTTGTCTGAATGCAAGTTCACAACAGAAGGGATGCGTTGTCCTTGTAGAAGGCCGGTATCCATCAGAAAGGTCTCGTAACTTTGGTTGTCAAACCCTAAGTTTGCTCTGGTCTGACTGCCGTTTCTTATATTGAGGCTGCTTGTACTCTGCAGACAGAAACTTCCTTGTTGAGAGTTGTTGAGGTGTGCTCTGTCTATGTTGAGGCGGAGTTGGGCTCAACTTTCTTCTCTGAAAAGGCTGGTACCGACGGTATCGATAGCACTGTTGATACATTGACGCAGGGAACCCGTACTTCTTAGCTGTCGAACGCATTTTCTGGGCATGTTCCAGCTTTTTGTCGGTACTAATGTTGAACAACCCTAGAGAATCAGAGGGTAGGTCTTCAATCATCATCTTGGCTTGCTGAGACAACCCACACGAACGAAGCCAAGCATGTTGTCAAATCGCTATGGCGCCCGCCAAAGCTTTACTACTACAGTCTGTGATGTGTTTAGCTGTAGTGATTTGTTGAGATGACAGGCAGTAAGCCTCACCATATAATGCAGTAGCGGTCTTCTTCTCAGTATCAGGAAGCATTTCCAGATATGGTTTAATTCTACCCCACAAGAAATGTTGGTATACACCCATGCAGGCAGCATAATTAGAAATCCTAAACAACAAGGCTGCATTTGAATAGGATTTCTAACCAATATTATCCCATTTTTTCCCCTCACGATCAGCAGGAAAAGCATGAAGTCTTTGCGACTGCTTTGACTGGGCTGCATCCACCACAGTAGTTTGGTTTGGGGTGTTGGACCCACCAGTCATCCTCAGCCTCCACAAGACGGTACAGAGACTCCAGTTTCTTAGACGTAGATGGTACTGAAGATGGTGTCCACCATGACTTCTTCCCTGTCTGCGACAGATACGGAAGTGGTGCAATTACAGACAGTACCGGAGCATGGTCCTGCAAATCTTGGAAGATTGGGTCTTTCGGATCTTCCTTGTGGTCTTCAGTTCGTAAGTTCAACGATCTGGCCATTCAGAGAACAAGATCCGAAAATGATCGCACATCATCAGTAGGTGAAATTCTTTCGGCAGTGGAAACGAAGTTGGACTCGATATCTAGTCCATGAGACACTGCCAAGGATATCGAGGATGGTACTGATGGAGATCGGATCTGATGAGCTCGAGGGGACATAACAACAGACTTTCTCCTCCTTCCCTCTGGAAGGCGTTCTTGATACCTGTCAACAGCGGTTCGATCCCGCCGGCGGACTTAGACGTGCGGCCAGAAGACGCTATCACCCATCGACATGGAGGAGTCTTCGACAAAGAATGAGAGTGACGAGTAACACAACGGTACCATTCACCATGAACATTTCGATACCGACAATGTTGTTGATATTGCTCCAACTTGTTCATATAAGGGGACAAATCCCTCGAATCATACGAAACATCGCCATGGTATCGACAGCGAGATCTTTCCCTATAATGACGATACCGATATGAAGAAGTGCTGACTGACCGATCGTCTCAGTAAGCCAACCTTGGGGGCGAAGGCGAAGTACGCCGAAGCATTCCAGATAGCTCGGTCGAAGATCTTCTGTGCCTAGAAGGCTTTACAGCAGGAGACGGCACTCCGTGGTCCCAAGGAAACCTGACAGAAATTTGAAGGGAGGTTTCCATTATCTCTCCCTCTGAGCCAATACACACCTCCTCGATCTCCTCAGAAGGTATAACCTCCTGGGATCCCCGATGTTGAGGGGCTCATACTTCCTCTGAGGCAGACACTTGAGGAGTTGGCTTCCTCACCGGAGATGAAGGATGTGCCTTAGACTTATCCTTCCACCTCTGCCTCTTAGCTTCTGTTGAAGCGGCCTCCTTATTTTTCCTCTTCTGATCCTTCTCCTTCCTAGGCAGTTCAGTACTAGGTGGAGGAGAAGGACAATCTCAACGATCATCGGCATGACCAGACAACGCCTGATCTCGAGGCCTTGACGTCGAATGAGATCATGGTCTCGACGACGGTACCGACACATTCTGTCAGGAAGTGGAGAAAGCAGAAGAGTGGGCCATACTGGATGGTAGGGGAGCAGATTCAGCCTGCTTGGGCGGTTCTGAAGCAGTCAGCATGTTCTCCCACAATAGGGCTTTCAGCCAAGCAACCCTATTTCGACGAGTTTGCAGAGTAAATAGCTGACAACGACAACAAGCACCCACGTTGTGGCCCTCACCTAAACGAAGAAGGCACTTTGAGTGTTCGTCCTTAATCAGGTATTTTCCCTCCACAGGTCAAGCAACGTTTAAATACAGCCATTGCCATACAACTTGCCGAACAACACAATCCCGAAGAATAAACCAAGTCCAATCTGATCCAAAGCCGAAACAACCAGTCCAAAACGCCAGAAAATAGGGAAAAATCCCATTCGCACTAGCAAAGAGGCTCCTATACGCTGCACAAGTGGTGGATAAAAAGGAACTGACCGTTACATGAGGCAGGGGCTTATATACCATGAGGGGATGGGTCAACTGCCAAAACGCCAACGGTAGGCTCTAGAAGGTTCCGAATGCTGTTTCTGCACAGGTGCGAAACCCATTTGTGTGAATTACAGAGACCACGAAGAAGAAAACACAACAAAAGAGACCACTGCCCATCAAAACACAGCATCATCATGGCACACACATGCAACCCGTAATGTTGAATGAAAATGAAAGGCTGGTATCAGGTCCAGAAGTAGCACAACTTGAAGAAAATAAACAGCGAGAAGCAATAGCACTGGCATAATCCTAACACAGCACAGCAAAAACCTGCAAGTGAGCAATCTCATAGTACAATTGAACCATCATGATTACTCAGAACACTGTGAAAATACTGGGAGGCACTGATTCAACACATTATGGCAGACAGATAACCTGAGTCTTATAATAGGATGTGATCCAGTCTAGGCAGAACAAACACTAGGAATGTGGTATACTTGTCAATATGAAAGGAAGACACTACTCTGGGATCTAAGTTACGTCAAATCAGAGGCTACTTTGTTCTCAGGAAGCACCACTTACAGTGGGTCAGTGTCAGTGCACACAGTTTACTCACTTGCTGTGTTGAAGTAATAGCCACCATAAGAGGCAAGAATCTGAGGCTGCAGTTGGCCAATGGCTCAACCTAAGCATCAGGTAACTGAGGAGTACAGGCTTATTCCATCCAGGTACTGAAGCCAGACCGAGTAGCCAAGGGTTAAGGGTTTTTTCCCCCCATGAATTGCTTGATGACAAAACAATAACAACAACAACAAAATACCGAGAGGGCACTGAAAGGAAAATTGTTTGCTGGAACTATAACCAAATAAACACTTTATGGAGGAACTGAGTAGGACTTCAGAAAAAAAAATGCAACACCTCCTGGCAACAGGCAGAAAGCCAGTCAGAATTTTGAAATGCTGCAAACTATAAATCAGTTTAACGTTGGTTAAAGTTTCAAGGAAAATTTTTCCTCATTGTGTATAGTTTCTGCTGTATTTCTGTGGCAGGGGTGTATAGGGTAAATCTGTGACACCATGAAGTAAACCAATTATCCATCTGAATAATACACTTGCCTCCCTTCTATGATATGAAATCTGACCATCAGATGTACATCACTCAAGCCCTCCTCTACAAAAAATGCAACATGGCTGTGTGTCGGTAAAATCAATCTGCACCACATTATTCTCATCTTGACTCTTTGTCCTGTTCTCAGACAGGCTGGGGGAAAGGCACAAACAAGTGGCCTGCTCAGGCACACAAGACTGAGACCCCAAACTGATGTCATTCTGTCCCCACTGCAGAACTGTGTGGATAATTCTAGCATATAGCAAAGAACTCCAACTAGCAGTGAACAAGACTAAAGGATGCTGTGAAACTGCAGTGGTCTGTAGAGCTGTCTTGACACTATTTGATGAAATTCCAGAGTTGAGGACTGAAGTTCTGGATGAGTAGTAAGTAGTTGATAGAACCTTAAGATGACAGAAAAGAAGTCTCCAAGGTTGGTAGGAAGACCTGAAAGCGGGGGAGTGGAATACCTGTCAACTTGAGGAGTCTGTTCCAAGACAGGGACTGTGAAAAGAAGAGTTCTTCTGGTCTATGTTTGTAATTCTTTGAGGAAGTCTCACTGATCTAAGCCAGTCACATTAGCAAAAGGACACAAAGAGTTCTCTGTTGTTTCCCAGGGCAGCAATCCTCAATAGGAACAATCTTAGTGAACTCCCCACTTCTGGAAAATCACTGGAGAAAGAGATTGTTTTCTACAGAATAGCTGGAATCTGGGCATGCACATTTAATAGCTTGCATGCAAGACAGGGCTTCTGAAGAACAGAATTTCTTCCTCTTGACACTGAGTCTACAGCAATTCCTATAAAGTAGAGCTATAAAGTTATTTTGTCTAAACTCATTTTGCACTCTACTCAGTAATAATACACTTCAGGACTGGAAGGTTAAACAAATGAAACAAAACAAAACAAAAATCCTCATATTCACCTCTTGCACTTGGAATTGTTTGGAAGTCGGTAGGAAATACAACAGTGCCATCACACCTTGGTTGTTTGTAATCACCAGGCATAGGAACAACTAGTAGTATAAACATATCAGAGTACCATCTGAAATACTGGGTCGTTTAGAGGGATGAAGGTTGCCAAATCTGAAGTCCTAGATACTTGCTCGTCAAAAGCAACTATTCAGGATACGGCCTATTATATTCTGACGGAGCAGAAGGGTCTGGATGGACACTATTTACAAGATAGAAGGATAAGGATGCCATCACGATGAGTAATGATGTTCAGCTAGACTCAGAATACTTCAGATCTGAAGATGGGTTTCCTTCTATTGGCTCAGTAGTTATTCCTACAGTAGACACATCCGAATAGGAATCGCCTCATCCATCTGTACCAAAGTTACACAGAATTCCTGACCCAAAGCTGGATACAATTCAGCAGAGATGTGTTTTGGTACTGAAGATAATGTGCCCTATGCCAATATTTCACTTCTTGTAGAAACAGAGGTACCACTATCAGTAGTAGAGATAAAAAATAAATGCCAAAGATGTAATGATTACCAAGGTGTACTTTAAGAGCATAAAAAACAGATACATAAGTAAGATACAGATACAGCTGCTTTACCAGCTTCAGTATGCCATCCAGAACTGTTCAATGACTGCAACAGCTGTGACAGAAATGAAAGTACTGATCTAAGAATCTTATCTGTTAAAAAAAAAAGGCTATATACTGTAAGTCAGTGGTAGGGAACACACTGCCCTTCAGATATTGTTGGATTCCAACTTCGATTAACCTCCTCATCAACAGAATTGATGGTAAGGAATGATGAGAGTCGTAATTCAGCATCTGGAAGGCCACAGGCTCCCCATCCCTCCTCTCGGTGAACTGAGTGCTAGAAAGCAAAACCCGAAATAAAACAAAAAACCGGACAAACTGAAGCAGAGATTCTAGGAAGAGTCAGGACATGAGAACTAACTTTAATTATCAGTTTCAAATAATCCTTCTAGTCTTTGGTATCAAGTCTTCAATATGCACTGAGGTGAGGGTTCATCCTGGATACTTGAAGAAGTTTGGTCCCTTGAGAACACTCTGATTGTAGGTTGTCACTATCAACAGTAAAATGTGTCTATATAGTCTTACACATCTTATTTCACAACTTATAAAAGAAAACTAAACACTCCTTTAAAATATACTCTCTTGCCAATGAATAGTGGCAATGAAAAGTGTTTATTCTTTTGGTCTGCTTTTACATTCCTTTTATTTATTAATAGCATCTATAAAAGAAACAAAAAAATATTCCACATTAAAAGACATCATTTCATTAAAGATTCCACTCTCAGGTGTCACTGTGTTCCTTTGAATTGAACTAAACACATCCAAGAGTATTAAAGTCAAATCAATACCCAACTCAGGTCACAAAACAGGGCAGCTTTCATTTCTTCACTATTTCCTAGCGTATTTCTTTGTACAAGGCCAAAGTAATAACAGTCTCTAAAGAATTCATTGATTTTAAACAAACTACAACACAATTGGCAACAGTTGGCTATGTAGGACATGCTTTAAAACAGTTTTGGAACACTGGTATAGTATTATGCAAGCCAAAATCTTTCTTATGAAAAAGCACAGAAAATCACTCTCCAGATAACCTGTGTCAGCTATTATCACAAAAAGGCAGCTGATAGAAGAGACTAAAAGTAATCTGAAAATGAAAGAGTAGAAGTTTCTAATTTCTTTTTTCTTGTGAAGACACTTTTCACAGGAACTGTCATGAACCTCTTTATGGTATTAATATTCCAACAGAGATCTCCAAGCAGACCATGCAGCTAGGTAGTACTTTTAAGCTTTTACAAATTATTATCATTACTATCATCATCATCATCATCACTGTCATCGTCATCAATGTATTGTTGAAATATTTGTTAGAGTTCAAAATCTTACCTTTTCAGCTCCTAAGCATTTCAAGGGTTTCTCTGGTTCTCTGTCTTTCTTTTTCTCGTCCTTCTTTTTTTCCTTCTCCTTCTACAGAAAAGAGGTTCTATTAGCAGGTATTACACATAACATACATTTAAAATACATTTAAAATATCAATACCAGTATTTGTATCCAAAATTATTACTTAAATTACTATTTCAAAAATCCACTTATCTCAGTGGGGACTGGAGACTTTATATTAAATATATAGAGAGAGACTTACATGATGCTATCATTAGATTGTACTGTAAGTCTCACAACCACTCAAACGCATGATCAATTGCTACAGGCTTTTCCCAGATACCTTCATTAACATTCACAGAAGAGTTAAAAAAAATAGCTTTGAGTGAGTTTTCTCTTTTGTCAATGTTCACCATTGTTTAACATCATTTCTATGCTCACACTAAAAATGAATAGACTTAAGGAAGTTTCCTCTTAATTATGTCTTACCATCCCATTTCAGACCCAATACTGGACTTCTGCTCACAGAACAGCAGAATACTGTGAAAATAGGAGGGGATGAACCTGCCTTTCCACTGCAGGTTTTTTTTTGGGGGGAAGGGGCACTGACTTACAACTACAACATAACAATGGATTTAGGGAACTGCATTTCCTACTTTTAACTCCTCTTGCTGCAGATGTAATATTCAAGGTATGTTCAACGTAGGCAAGTGAAGGAAAAAGATACAGCAAGTTGATAAATTGCTAAATTGAAAACTATTTGCAGGGAGAGAAGTATGATACTAGGTAGCCTATTAAGGGAGTTCTGAATAAAATCATTTGAAAATAAGTGCCACTGAAATAAAAGGGGCTGAGTTCAAAATAAATTTGTTTGGGATTGGGGTACACAACACAACAAAACAGAGAAGTAAAGTATGCCCTCTACTGCAATCACAGAGGACATACTATTCACTAATCCAGGGGTGGGAAACTATTGGATCTTTCCTCACATTTTTGCCTTCTCTGGGGCATTTTAGCTCCAGGAAAGGCCTTTTTCCACCTCTTGGTGCCCAGGGGTGAAATTCTTCCCCCATACCCTCTAGGGACCATTCCTCAATTTTTTAAAAAAAATAATGTCCAGATATATGGCCCTGGTGGGTTGCAAGCATCCAGTAGAGCACACTTTCCCCATTCTTGCACAACTACGCCCATTCCTTTTCAGAATCAATGCTAGAGACTTGCAGAGTGTAGTTACAATGACATCATCTACATATATCGGACATGTGACGTTATATAAAGGGATTCTATGATATTTAGGAAGCAGCGCTTCTAACACTAGGACAAAGAATTAAAGATGTGTGCAGCGACATCAGGGAACAAGAAAGGATCCAAATGTTATTGCAAAATAGCAGTGCAAAGAGGTGGAATATTGAAACAACCAAAGCTGAGCAGTGAAAGTTTAGCCGAATCATTCTCTACAGATGGAATGAGAAAGAAAGATCCAGTACCAGTTGAATCTCCCTTAGCCAAATATCTAAAATCTGACAACTTCCAAAAACTGAAACTTTTTGCCACCAGCCACCCACTTCCACCTTCTAGGCAGTGGCCGCAGCACTCCTAATCATTTGTCTCTCAAATCTTCAGTCTCTCTTTTTGCTGCCGGTTGCTCACTTATGTCTTTTAGGCAGTGGCTGTGTTGCTCCTGCTTATTCGTCTTTCAAATCTGAGGAGTGCTGCAGCCACTACCTTGAAAGTATAAGTGGGTGGTTGGCACCAAAAAGAGACTGAGGATTTGTGAATTGGCAGGAAGCGTGAATTCTCATTAAACAGTATGCCTGGACTCCCGCCATTTCAAAGATCCTCAGTCTCTCTCCAGCATTGTGTCTCATATACAATACAAGTAGCAAACAAACAAGATACAAGGCTATGGCAAAGAAAAGCACTGTATTCCAAGATCTGAAAAAAAAATCCAAATTACGGAACACATCTGGTCTCAAGCAATTTGGGTAAAGGATGCCCAACCTGTCATGTCTGTGTTGTAATTTTAAATTCCTCCTTATCTTCCCAATGACAAATCATGGTACTGGCCTGAATAATTTATTGTACGTTAACATTTAGATCAAATGTAGAAAGCATCTACATCCCAAGACAACATGAACAGTACTAAGAGGGGATACCTCTATTTTGCTTTTCTCAGAAGCAGCTTGCAGAGAAGGAGAGGATGCCAGAGGCTGAGGAGGATCAGAAGAAGACATCTGTACAGATTAAAGATGAGAAAAGGTACCAAAGCAGCTTTAACTAACAAACGCCATCCACATATTTTACCGCTCCCTATTTAACTCAGAAGATGCATGTGAAATATAGAAAAGACAGAAGAGCAAGCATAAACAAATAATTAAAAAAAAATACTGATATAGGAGACTACATATTTAGGCCGACATTCCTACTGAAAACATTTTTTAAAAAATTTTATTTATCTATATTTATTCTAAAGAATGGGCTTCAAGAGGGATATCCTGAGTACAACCTAGGTAGCTGGATGCAAATACACACACATATTATGCAGAAAAGTCATTTCTTCATCTTTTTGAATTTTGCTAAAAAAGGTGAAAAAATGACAGTTTATAGTGAATATTTCATGGATGAGTTCACTAGAATATAAAGTATGAAATAAAGTTGGATAAGATCATATCACAAGCACAAGGAGAAATAATTAAGTTTCATCTACTGTTCAGTTTTATTCAGCACTGCTGTTGAAATATTAATGTCCCAAAGCTGAAAAAACTCACAGTCCCATGAGAACATGGAAGAAGGCAAAGGTGCCTTTGTTCCTGCCCATTCTAATAGAATTATTTATTTTCAAAATAAAACAAAATAACTCTATACTATAATTAAACATGTAACTTTCAAATAAAGCCTTCTATTTGGAAACAGCAAAGGAAAAAAATGATAGTTAATAAGGAACAGCCTTCTAAGTGTAAACCACCAAGCACATTATAATGCAGTTTGTATAGTCTGTTCAACAGGTCTAGATACAACTGCAATTAGTAGGGCACTTTCAGCTTTACTCACAGTATTATTCAGTTAGCATAGAA
The DNA here is from genome assembly GCA_030412105.1 of Cyclura pinguis. Lineage (NCBI taxonomy): Eukaryota > Metazoa > Chordata > Lepidosauria > Squamata > Iguanidae > Cyclura > Cyclura pinguis. The sequence continues at coordinate 132,363,765 of CM059599.1, forward strand.
CAGATGTCATAATCACATGAAAATGTGTTTTATTTAGAAATATTTTCAGAAATTTCCATTTTTCCTATTGTACAATCACAATCAAAAGACTTGAGAAAGCTGTTTATCACTTGTGAGTACCAATAAGCTCTTGAGTTCCCGTAAGGAGGATTCAGGAGGCCAGAAATAATCCGAGCACTCAAACTTTTCAATAAGAACCAGAAATCAGGTAGGTAAAACAGCTTCAGTGTCATCCTTTCTTGACAGCCCTGCCCACATCACACTGCCTCTGCTCAATCCCCACCAGAGATGCCATCTCCTCTTGTTCTGTGCCATCCCTTCCATGAACATGAGTCCTTCAGCAGTACCAAATGAATACAGCTGGAAACAGGAATTTGTCTAAGATCTTGTAGCTCTTACAACTTTCCCTTACTTGTCAAAAACTTCATATTTTATTTTCTACCCAAACACAGTAAATACTGTCCTAACAGACAGAAGGATGTGCTTTATCATTTAATATTTTATTATTTTACATACTGGTACATGGATTGGAAAATGAACTATATTGTAGATCTCAAACTTTATATCAGCAGTTGAAAATGCATTTAAACACAGATTCACTCTTCCTAATACAGAGACTGGCCATTGTATCAAGAAGGTAAAAGTATGAAATGTTTATGAGCAACTATGTCAAGTCCTTGTCCCTGGTGCTGGAACTGCACATCTGCACATATGAAATAGCACAGGAGTTAGTGAAAGTACTGATCACCTAGCTCAACACTGGGTCTGCCTTAACTAGCAGTAGCTCTCCAAGATGTGAGGCTAGTAAGAAATTCTTTTAGCTGAAGATTTCATCAATCGATCTGGAAACATTCTGGCCTGAATTCTATTGCTTAGCCCCAATTAGAGTAGACTACTGAGTCAACTCTTGAATGATGTGTCAATTCCATTGATTCAATGGGAATGCCAACAGAATTCAGGCTTCTGTGTGTGAAATATGTCCTGTATCACTAAGCAGCAGCAGCAGCAGCATCCCCTCCCTATTTGGATCACAATCAATTTTTGTTATTATTAAGAAGCATCTGAAGTCAGATGTGACATTTCAGATGTTGCTGGGAGCCATTCTTTCTGACATCTGAGACCATATGTTTCAGTGTTTCAGTGCACAATTCCATTCAGGATTACTTGCCTATGGTAGGAAGACCCATCTCCCTTCTCCTAGCCTTTTTTGTACAGCTACATATATGGTGGTAGCACAGATAATCTCATTTTCAGTACCTCACTCTAAATGGCCTCTCTTTCGAATGTGGTACTGTGGCAAACTGTGGGGCTCTGCAACATCTCCTCCCAGTCTCACGAATACAAATATGTTTGTACACATATAGAAACTTATGTGTCCAGAATCAGTCCCATGCAAGGAGGATTAGCAAGTTGGCCTCAAACTAACTTGACAGATGACTGAGCTGGAATCATCTCACTCTCATGAACATGCACGCACATCAGGATTAGTAAATATAACTCCCAGTAGCCATAGCTATGATTAAGATTCCACATGAGACTCGTGAAAATCATTAAGCAAGCCAACGATTTGAATACACACAGCCAAAGAGCCACTTAATCCCAGAGTAACTTTAGGCTAGCAGGGGCACACAGTATCCCACTGGTCTACACTTCCTATTGTCCCAGTTACTTCATCGGGCACTGGGTTAAACACTGTTCATTGCTAAGGTTGCATCACTCCTTGTAGTTAATTTCCATGTTTCCACATTTCTCTTCAAGAAAGGTCAGATAAAGACCAAGGTACCATCATAAAGGGCAAAGCCTAGTTAATACTTCGCAGAGAGACCTCCAGGAACCTGCAGGTAGGACTAGGAAAGTATCCTGCATGAAATCCTGGAGAAATGCTGCCAGTCAAGACAGGACAGTACTGGGTTAGATTCAGTCTAAGGCAGTGTTCATGCGTACCTTTTTTGAAGCCCTAATGTATTTTTTTTTAAAAAATAGCTCCTTTTCCTATAAATTATAGTTTCCTATTCTGCACTCTCTCTTCTATTATGTTTGGACTTACAGAAGGCTTAGTTCTGCCTCTAAATCCATTGATGGATGAAAGCTCAGCCACCTCATGCATTGCAAGGTGGGAAAGTTTGAACCAAGTTTCCTTTTAATATGCTCAGATCCATCCTGCTTTTCTCTCCATTCTTGTCTTGATGTGTTCCTTTTAGGGAACTAACCTGGCACAGAAGTGAAAGACAGAAGGAAACTGGGTAACACACAAGGCACTTAACCTTGTATGAATGGATGAGTGTGGATGTTTGTACGTATAACAGTCCTGTCTTCCCTTCTGCTATCATGACCAACCATGAAAATTAAATCTCTGCAGTCCTTCCCCCTCTCCTTTCTCTAAATCACGCATGTACTCTTTTCTCCTATTACTTTTCCCAAGAAGTCTCAGAATCTCAAATTAGGTTAACTGTGCTATTTCACTGAACTTTTGCCATTTTGAACAAAGCTTGGTTTATAGAATCATATTTATTCCTCTAGGCATTTCTTTGCTAACAGTAAAGAACAACTATTGTTATTCCCAACGAGAGTAGGTCCACTAAATTGATGAGAAACTATTAAATCAACACTTATGTAAATTCCATTCATTCAGTGGGTCCACTCTAGCTTGGATTACCAACAAGATTCAGGCCTTAACATGCATAGCAGATTTGTCAGGATGTAAGACGAACCAGTATATAAGATGTATCCCATTTCTACATCAGCAAATACTATTTGCCATTATATAAGACACACTGGCATATAAGATTTACCTCATTTTCAAACAGTATTTTTCGAGAAAAGACGTGAGTCTGATATGCCAGCAAATAGGGTAGGTCTGTGTCATATATAACCTAATAAACTATTAGGTAGTTTAAAATAAATATTTGCTATCTCAGTGTCATCATGGTGTATATATTTGTGGTACAAAAAGCCCCCAAAAATAGCTTTCTGTGAGCATATCACTGGAAACAAGAGGTCTGTCAAGAGATATGACTCCAGGGTAAAAATTTCTTTATATGTATGAATTCTCAGAATGTATGTGAGTTTATACATATGCCTTAAGGTTACAACTAGTATGAAATCATGGGCTCCAGAGAACACCTGTGCTGCAGTCATTTTGCTGCAATGAAGGCAACTGCTGTTTAAAGTAACTTTATTGAGCTCACTGCTCTCCAGAAGCAATTGAGCTGATCCTGCTCTTAGGCTGTTTCTCTGTACATTCGTTCTTTCATTATAAACTGTTTTTAATATTCAAAATCCCTTTAGGTAATATTTAACACAGAAACATGATCAGTAGGTTGGTAGAAGTCTTTGCACAGCAAAATCCCAAGCAGTGGTGGTTTGACAGAGACAGGTTCCTGCTCTAAGTGACAGTCACAGCACCTCTCAAGTAGACAGGTGGTGACAGTTTTAGTTTATTTATATTTCTAGTCAACACTGTCTCAGACTGTTTTCTGCATTAGAAAGGTCCACTTTGCAGTTTAGGTTGACAGAATGAAAGATTACATGGAATAATGATTGCCTACTCATTATGTCATCAACTAACATTCAAAATGCATTGTTTGCCATGCAAATTATTAGACCCCATTCCATAATTAGTGATAAGCTTATTCATGGTTCTTTATGAATATCATTTTCTGCTAAAATAACTTTCATTCAGTATTCCTATGTATAGTATTTAAAGCCACTGTATAATGCATATAATTTAGCTATGTTCCCATATTCATTTTTTAAACAGAAACTGAGAATCATTGTGCTTACACTGGTGACTTGAACTGCATTTTTGTCATAGTATTTTTTCTTCTCATATTTATCCCTGATAAAAAATTCCACAGCTCTGAAATCAGATAAATTAAGGAAAAAAACAGAATGAAAGAGCTTAAAGAGCAGAACATTTAAGTCTCAGTTTATTCTCGGTAAGATCTCTAAAGCCAGAACTGAACTGCTTTAATTATTAGTCCACAAATTCAAATTTAATTAGCATTTTAGCAAGGTACTGTTCAAAGCTTCACTTCATGAGGCCCATTTAATACCTCTATCATTCTAAGCTCTTCATAAGCAATTATGAACTCTGTTTCAAAACACACACGAGAAATGACTGCACTATAAGGACTGGTTATAATTTTAAAAGAACCCCTTAAATTTACCACAGTTTTTCCAGTTGAAACTCTATCTGAGATGGGGGTATTTTCTTGGACTGGCATTTTCTAACTGCCACAAGTTACAGAGGTATTGTTTTCACATTTACTGTTATAAAGGAGTCTATAAGCACGTTCAGAAGCCTTCACCTTTAAGAAGTCTTCAGGAAGAGTCCTCAAGCATTAGGCAGCCCACTAACCCACCAATTTCTCTCCTCCTGAAATCCCAGAAATTCAGGGAAATGTGGGATAAGGGGATGAAGGGTAGAATTGGCAATAAAAAGGAATGTTATAAAACTGCTGAAAACCAAACTGACTCATACATGTTCTGCAATGGGAGGGTTAGTTTTGAATGGTCAATTTCCAAAATTCATCACCATCACTAGTCTAAGGTCTTACTAATACAATAATTTCCTCCATTTATTTAGCACCAGTTCTGTGACAGACACTTCACAAGAGTCGTTTGTTTTTTTTCTCCAGAGACTAATGTTACATTGACAGGAATATGACAGATGTCAGGATTATTCTTTCCGCGATAAGGGAAGGGGTCCCCTGGATATATTTCTATTTGCAGTTTCTCTCAATACTATTATGATGTTCATTAAATCTAACACTTATTTGAATAATTTCCCTCACACTCAAAACTATTTAACCAATTGTAGCTTCTTAATTTTTTTCTAAAATTAGATAAAAATTGTCTCACAGGTAATTTGAAGCCAAATATTCAGAACTTATTCTGTTACCATTCTTAACATTTAGACTTACGTCTCTTTCACACCTTCACACCATTACAATACTTTTGATACTACTTTAGTTGGCATGATTGCACCCTATGGAGTCCCATGCAATACAGGGAAGAGTATTTGGAATTCTTAGCCAGAAAGTTCAGCTCTTCACCAGACTACAAAGGCCAGGATTCTACAGGATGTAACCATGACAGTTAAAGTTTGGTCAACCCGGTTTAATTGTGCAGAGTGAGAGAGACCACAACCACTGTGTAACATTTAACCATTTAAAATAATCAACACAAACTGAGTACACTGTGTAAGTATTCCATCATTCTCTCAGTATTGGCTATGCACAAAGGATACTGATCTGTTTGAGGTCTTCGAAAATTCTCTGGTAGATTAGCTTCATAAAGTAACCGTGCCTTAGTATTTCCCATCTCCTGCATGCACTGAAAGCAGAGAGAGAAAGAGAGAGATTTATAGTTTTACCTTTCAGTTGAATATATTTTAATATTTTCCAGCTACAATCCTGACCATTTTTACATAAAAATAATATGTCTAAAGATCAAAGGTACTTACTTCACAGTAACCACAGCCAGCAATAATATTTAGATGACTTAAAGCATGTAAGCACACAAGTGACTACGTTTGCAGTCATGATAACACCTAGAACTTGATACATTGTTTTTTGGACTAAAACTCCCAGAATACCTAAAATAAGAGGATTCTGGAAACAGTAATTAAAAAAAGGAGAGAAAAACTAACTCTTTCCAGTCTCTGATGACCCTCCCCCATATCATCAAGGGCTGGTTTCAAAACTAAAAAAATTATCATGGTGTAATATTTCGTGAAATCAGCAGTATATACAGACCATGAATACCTTCTATAGGACAAAAATGTCACAAATGTTGAAAAAACCAAGACACGAAATAAAACTGGTTTATTGTTGCTCAAGCCAAAACTTGGCTAAAATATTACTTCACAGCTCATCACTGTTACAAGTGGCACCTGAAATTATTAAATGGAAATTTTTAACTTGACAACAATTTTATTCACATCTACTTCCCCATTTTGTCACTTTTTCACTGCTATATTCTTTTAAGGTACATAACTATTTTAGGCACAAACAACATGAATATTACACCAACAGACTGAGGTTAAACTAACATAGTGTTTCTGGAAGAAAATGAAGCATTTTAAACCGCAGCAGAAGTTAGGCATGCTAAGTATATTGTGGGATAATCATCAGTGCATACTGCCTCATTAATTCCATTACTGAGTTGACGGTAATTAAATATTTTGTCTATACTTGGTATTTATATTTGCGTTTCTTTCTTTGTAGTGGAAAATTGGTTATATCATTGTATTTAGTAAACAATTTTATTTCGTTAATAGTCTTTAACTAATCAATAGCGTGTGTGTTAAAACATTGTTTATGTGAACCAATCTATACTGTTTGCTTATTTTATAGCACAACTTCAATTGTTTCTAGATTCTGAATACCATAAGTACTGTTCTTCAGACTGTTTTTCTTAAATCACATTTTAATAATTTTTTTAAAGTTTGAGACTTAATAAAAATCTGCACAATTCTATTTTATAAGGGCTCAGCAATCCTAGGCTCAAGAATAGCTAATAGGAATCAGTCTTACGTGGTAAAACTGTTTTTGTCAGAAAGACAGTTAATCTGATGTAAGTAAGCTGGTTCTATACACTAGGTTTTTTAAAAAAGATCTGTGCTCAAATAACTACCTTAATATAAAGATCACGCAATTCTATTTTATTATTTTTGCAAGCTGTTTAAACTAAATAAGAAAAAAACCCAATATAAATATTTTAATTAAACATGGGTGTGACAAAACACGGATGATTAGATCCCTTGAGCACCTCCTTGCCATCCTAAAAATGTTCCGAAGCAAATCTTTAGTGTTTCATTAGGTTTATCGGTTAGGAAGCTTTTTATATATTGATGGACAGCACCAGAAGACATAAACGATGTTTGACAGTGGAAAAGGAAGAAAAGCAATTAATTTGCCAAACCAGTACATGGGAAATGGGTTGTTGCAAGAAGCTATTGCAATGTGAAAATACCTTTTCAAGCAGTCCCCAAAAGACAGTCATACTATGAGGCATAGACATAAAAAGTACTGAAATCCACACAGGGAGCAGATATGCTGTATTTCTATAGTGTGCCTCAGACCAGAAAGTCTACAGCTAGCTAATAGTGTTGCATTTTATTTCTTTTTTATGAATAAAGGCATTCATATCACTCCTTAAGCTCCTAAAATTAACTTTCCAAAGGGTTTCTCCTGATTTAAATACAACTTTAATTTTCTTTTTACCTGTATTTGTTCTGGTGTCCATTGGTCCAAGTTGACAGACTTGACTCTGGATATATGAACCCCCAAATTTCGATGTATTCCAGCACATCTGATACAAATAAAGACACCTGTATTCCAAGAAGCCCATCTTGGACCTAAGGAAAACAAAGATTAAACCACTTCAAAATATGTAATGACTTTTTAAATTCAGTTTTGTTTCAATTATATAAAATATAACTTTCCCCTCAATCTTTTGAGACTATTTACTCAAGCAGCCTATTTGCTCATGATCATCATCTTGTTTACCCCTGTAGTAAACCTTTGTCTGTAGTTTCCAGACTGTTGCCAGTTTGTATGTATCACAAGTTGCCTTATAAAGTTCAATAAAACACCCTCCTGTGATTCAAGAGCCTCTTCCTTGCAGGCCACTGGACAAGAGCCAAAGTCTTAAAAGCTATTTATACTATACATCTGAAGCAGTATTTTCACAAAAGAACCTGCCATCCGTCTGTATTAATGTGTACGTGTTTTTTCAATTCTCTCTGCTGCCAAACATATACATAATTATTTGAATTTCTGCTCTATTCCAAAAAATACGGACATATATGGTATAGTTCTGATGTGGAATTGGCCATGCATTTAATTTCTATAAAAGCTTCAGAAAAATATACTTCCCTCTTATTAACAATACTTTATTTCATGTTTCTGTAAATCAAACAGTTCAATTGAAGACTTCTTTTATGCAACCTGAGCACATCTGAATAAGGTAAACCTTTAAATTGCAGTCAGCCTTGAGTTTTCAGAAACGGAGACACAACATTTCTTCTTTATTCCATTATACATTGTTAGGTGTGCATCTGTAACCCTACTAGTGATTAAGTCTTAAATATTCGAGGGGGGGGGTGTCCTGAATTTAACAACAGGCTTCAAGGCCATAGCAACACTTGGTCAGGTCCTGATCTCCTTCTGATCTCCTAAGTAGGTGAACATCAGCATTTTCAACATTGCTCTCCCACAAGAGACTAAGACACACTGGTGGCTTCCATACTACCTGTTCCTCCATTTTGAATGTAAACCTATGTGTGTTACAACATACACTTCATTTAGGAAACTGCACTACTACATGTTTCTCTCATATTAACATTCACAGTTGATACATTCCAGCCTTAAATGTCATAGAATCATAGTGTTGGAAAGGACCATAGGGGCCATCCAGTTCAACCCCTGCCATGCAGGAAACCATGTAGGAAGGAGAATCCACCACACTCCAAGGCAGCATATTCCACTGCCGGACAGCTCTGATTGTCAGGAAGTTCTTCCTGAGGTTCAGGTGGAATCTCCGTTCCTGCAGCTTGAATCCATTGCTCCTTGTCCTAGTCTCTGGAGTGGCAGAAAACAAGCCCACTCCCTCCTCAACATGATATCCCTTCAAATATTTAAACATGGCTATCATGTCCCCTCTTAACCTTCTCTTCTGCAGACTAAATATACTCAGCTCCCTAAGCCATTCCTTATACAGCATGGCTTCCAGACCCTTCACCATTTTAGTTGTCCTCCTCTGGACACGCTCCAGCTTGTCGATATTCTTCTTGAATTGAGGTGCCCAGAACTGGACACAGTATTCCAGATGATGTCTAACCAATGTAGAATAGAGTGATACCATTACCTCTCCCAATCTAGACACCATACTCCTATTGATGCAACCAAGAATCACATTGGCTTTCTTGGCTGCTGCATCATACTGCTGACTCATGTTCAGCTTGTGATCTACCAAGACTCCTAGATCCCTTTCACATGTACTGTTATCCCCATCCTATATTTGTGTATTCCATTTTTTCTGCCTAAGTGCAAGACCTTACATTTCTCTCTGTTGAAATTCATTTTGTTAGCTTTGGCCCAGCTCTCCAATCTGTCAAGGTCATTCTGAATTCTGATCTTGTCCTCTGGATCAATTATGCTACTTGATGAAAGAAGGAAACAACAGTGAAGACTGCAAGGCCAGGAGAATTTGCCATGCCCCATAAGAAGTCACAACCTCCAGTACCACCGAAAAATCATAGGTTTCCCGGAAGATTTCTACTAACTACCAATATCCAGAAGAGAGGAGGCTGTCACACCTTAGAGTCACTATGACAGATCCCTCATCCCTTTTAGCCTTAGCCTGAGAATCTGGTCAAGGGATCACAGATGAAACAAACCAGGATTTCTGTCCCACATCGGTCATTTTTTTGTCCCATTACCAATTAGAATAGTCAAACTATGCTCAAACATGGCTGACCAGGAATCATTTATATTCAACCCATGAGAGTGTTTATTTAGAACCCTGTTTTACACATTAAAATGGCTTCTCCATGATGCTATTAAATTGAGAACTAAAAGCAGAACAGATGTTATATCATTAATGATCAGATCTACATCTCTGATAATCAAGGATGGAATACACATTGTTATTTTTCCAGGCCTCCTAAACATATGTGTGTGTGTGTGTGTGTGTGTGATTGATATATATGTACAATGTTAAGGTGTGAGTGGAAAAATCATTGTTCTTTCCCAAACTTATGTATGCCGTTTTTTTTTTTTTTTTTGGCAATATTCTTTCTTCCATAAAGGATGATACAGCTAATTCCTATGGATCTCTCTCTTTCCAAAGTCTGAATACAGGCAGTACTTCAAACATTTGTCTGTCTTCCCCCCACCCCAGTAATCATCTATGCAATTATGGGAAATCTGCTAGGAAAAAAATAAGACAAGGCTCAATCTTATCTTCCTACAAAATCACAGCCAGCTCTCAGTGAATGTTTCTGTGAAAAATAAAACAAAAATAAAAACAGACAGCTGGAAAACAGTGTACAAAAGCTAAGGTCATTCTTCCCAAAAATTACAATACTACCCTGGCACTCACTTTATGATAAATTATAACAGTTTCTATTTCAGAGACAGGATTATTGTCATTAAGAGGTACCAGTAAGCGCCCTGATCAATCATGGGGTACTTATGCTCAAAAAGAAGGGAAGAGATTGCCCATATTTTGTCCCTAGAGCAGGCATATTGTCTTTGTTCCAATTCAACAAAAACGCAGGCAACGGGCTGACTGTTTGGAATATTCTCCTTTCCTTGGAGTATCAGTTTGGAAAAGCATTGACTTGGTGAGTGAAAGAAGGGTTCTGTGAACAGGATTAACTGTAATTTTCTTAATTTCTGGTTTGAAAGGAAGTAATATCTTGATATCAATATGTGGTGCTAAAGCTCTACAAGTTAAAGCAGTAGAATTAAGAGTTTATGTTTCAGATAAATAGTTAAGTCACAATAACACAAGAAAAAGAAAGAGCTGGAGCCAAAGGTTTCCTTCGACATGGAGAAGAAAGCATCCACGCACAAAAGAATCATTCTGCATACAACACACTACAAGCTTATCTGAAAAATGAAACTAGGCTCAAGTATATTATTCCATTTGCACAGCCTTGCATGGCATCCTGCACAAACAGAAGGATGAGGTCTGTTACCGAATATCGTTACATGAACCAAGCACTTGCACAGAAGTACTAGTGTCTATTTTCTTTCTCTTTTACAGCTCTTTGGATCCAGCCCAGTAAGATCAACTAAACAAAAGGCTAGAAATTGGGTCCCCCCTTAATTTTACGAGATCATATTTATCATAATTTAAACAAAAAAAGCACAATATCATGGTTTTCTAAGATAAAAGTTGAAACTGCTGTATACTTCCGTTACCAAAAGTTAAACATACATCAAAACAGAACAGTTAATGACTGCAATGCACATAATAGGGTTTGTGCATTGTGTTTTGCATTTTGCAAGCAGATAGCACTTATGGTTGCCATCACAAATCTGCCCTTCCCTAATCTAAGGATTTCCCAATAAAGTTCTATAGGAGGCTGTGCTATGGAACTATAACCCTGAACTGGATAACAGGAAGTCTACAACAGCAGGCAAGAATGTAACTATGATACAGATAGCGAGTATAGTCTTCCTCTTTAGAGGAGACCTTCCAAAATAATTATGTTCTGATTATGATTATGTTATACGTATGTTATCACATTTAACTCTCCGTTCTTTCACTCGTGAGGTAGAGTGGGCAACTCTGGCAAGCTCAGGAGCAAATATTCTACAATGGAACCTCTGGGATTGATAAAGACTGCACCTCCCCCCAAAATATGAAGGGACAAGAAGCCAACTTGTGGCTTTAAAAAACATTTTAAAAGATGTTAAGCAGTGCATGGTGACCTGCAACCAATTTAAATGGCAACTCACCTCTCCTAGAAGCTTTTATCATTATGGCACATGTGCTGATAAGCAGTCACTAAGCACCAAGTATATGATAAACATATGATAAATGCATGCAGATCAATTGGTAAAAATAGGAACAGTATAAAAACATTTCTTTGCTCTGTAGTTTATCTTATCTTCTTTATATTTGAAGAGATTGTTTTGTCCATACGATGCAAATGTAGTAAAGTCCCTCTTCTTTACATATACCCTACTACATCTTTTACAATAAATGCAGCAGTTAAGTAGTTAAATACATTAGCCTACTCAGAAAGCTTTGTAAGTCTATTGCTCTTCACTACCGACAGCCTTATCTGACATTCACATAACTGTACCACAGAACATAGCAAACTAGAGACTTGCTGACGTTTTATTCCTTTGGATTAATGGCGCCATCTAGTGGTATTTTGAATTTGAGCTAATAAATTATTTCTGGAAAACATTAATTGGTTATTTTACTAACTTGCTCACAATACAGAATATTATATAGCCTTTATATAAAAACTATACTCCCCCTTTCAGATGCACAGAAGTATCAAGTTCCTGTGTGGCAATTGCATTATTTGTTACCTATCATTTCTGTAGGGCTTTAACTAAATTTCTCACCACTGCAATTGTTAGCAGTATGATATAACACCATGAGGTTTCTTATAATCACAGACCAAAAGCAGTTCTTCTTAAGAAGGCATGGTTATCTGTCAGCCAGAACAATGAATTTTTTCCATCAGGAAACCAAATGTATTTACACACACTCAGTACTTGCACTGTCAAACATGATTTAACCAAAATCAAAAGGTCAAACAGTGTAAGTTCAGCTTCCTACGTCCTCCATATGACATCCCTTCAACTATTTAGACATAGCTAGTATGTCCCCTCTTAACCTTCTCTTCTCCAAGCTAAACACAGCCAGCTCCCTAAGCCGCTCCTCATAGGGGATGGTTTCCAGGCCTTCTACCAATTTGGTCACTCTCCTATGGACACATTCCAGCTGTCAATATCCCTCCTGAAATGTGGTGTCCAGAGCTGGACATGGTATTCCAGGTGGGGTCTGACCAAAACATAAAACACTCATTTTCACAGATCTTTTGATGGATCTATGGATTGTAATAAACGATTGACTGACTTGACATTTTCGTAGAAAGAACTGAGAGAAGAAAACCAAAACAGAAATTGCAATAATGAGATACTGTACATGGTCTACCTAGAATTATAGAATCAGAGTTCGAAGAGACCACAGAGGCCACCCAGTCCAAACCCCTGCTATGCACGAACTCATATCAAAGCACTCCCAACAGATGGCCATCCAGCCTCTCCTTAAAAACCTCCAAAGAAGGAGACTCCACTACATTCCAGGGCAGCATATTCCACTGTTGAACAGCTCTGACCATCAGGAAGTTCCTCCTGAGGTTTAGGTGGAATCTATTACATACATCTTCCTGAGGTTTAGGTGGAAACTACTACATAGTTTTTAGCAATAATTTTGAGGGAGTACATCTATGAACACCTTGTCTTAAACATTTTATTTATGTTTCTTAAAGAACACATTCCTATATTCATTTTCTCCAATTTTTCTGAGGGCAGAAAGACTTCACAGAGGAAGTCTAAGTTTTTCTAGATCTTTCTAAGAATGGCCCAGTCAAAGTCCATATCTCAATCCAATGGAAAAATCTGGGGTGGGACTGAAAAGTTGCTGTTAACCAATGATCCCCATCCAACCTGATTTTGCAAAAAAAAAAAAAAAAAAGCAAGATCCAGATGTGCAAAGCTGACAAAGCAACAACCAAGGCGACTTGCAGTTCTAATTGCTTTAAAAGGTGATTCTACCAGGTATTGACTGGGGGTGGGGTGGGGGGGAATACTATATAACCAAGAGCCACATTGGGTTGTTTCTTGAACGTTTGTGTCAGCATAAAAATACTGTACACCTTCACAAAGGTACAACTGTACATCTTCATGTGCACATTGGCTGGTAATGATTAAATAAATTTCAATTCCAAATTGTAACATACTAAATGTACAGAAGTCAAAGGGGGTGAATTCTTCTGCAAGACACTGTATTACAAAATTAGGATAGCTGCCAAAATGTCAATTAATAAAATATACATAGGGATATAAATGTATCTGTAGAAACAGATTTCAAAAATGTATTTGTCTCTAATTTTTTTACCAGATCCATAAGAAAATATACACCACTAAAATCACTGTAATACAAAACTTTGTCTAAACAGTTTGAATCCCCTCACTCTAAGTACTAACGAAAGCATCTATCATCCTTGTGTCTCTACCTATACCCTACAACCACCTCTAAATCACTGTATTGCTTCAGTGCTTGACCACACTTGCAACATGGTGGAAATATCTGAGGTTTGTCTTCACAGACCCTAATGCATGTGAAGGGTCTCACAGTTTCAACTGTCATGCCACCCAGTTTTCATCATCTACTCCAAGCCTCCCCCCACCTAGCTTAGGTCACATTTATATAGGCAGACTTAGGCCTTTTCCAGACATGGGGGGGGGGGGGCCACGCGAAAACGCTACTCACCAGACTTCTTCAGCAGCCAGGCGAATCTGTGGGGACGAGGAGCAGTGCGAGCTTGTTGCCCCGCATGGCTCCGGCATCCAAAATGGCGGCTTCCAGTTGGTGGAGGCTCTCCACCAACTGGAGAAGCTCGCCAGCCGAAAGCCTGCCCCGGAAGATCTGCAGGCACGCACTTGCGCGCGCCTGCAAATCTGCTCCGGAGCGTGGCGACGGAGTGAGACAGAGTAGCGCGTGCCATGCTTTTTAAAAAGTAGTCCGACCCAGTCCACTCCACGGTGCAGAAGACCTCCGTGGGAGGTCGCTCTGCCCCATTTTAATAGCCCGGTGCAGAAATGGCCTTAGAGATTTCCTTCTTTGTTTGTACTGGCATGTGCCTAGACAGATCTGTTGTATACCAAGACTGAGCTTTACACTCTATAAAGAACAAACTGCTGAATTATGACTCCATCTTTTTGAAAGAGGCTGCCCACTCAAATTGATAGTGAGGTTGCTCATCATTTAGCTAATAACCTCAAGCAGGTATGTGCAGCCAAATTTGTTGGCCTGCAGATCTGGGGAGTCATCTCTCTTATAACTGCTGGACAACAGTATGTTGCAACAGTGGGTATTGATATGATTTCAAGTTTTAACATTACCTACTAGCCAAGCTGAGAGTAAAAGGCATTCTGCTGGCATTTTATGGGGACTTGAACCAGGCACCAGAAAAACTTAGCTACCTTCCCTTCCTTGCCTAAATTGCTTTGCTTCTCTCCACATAAATTATTATTTTGTTCAGGTGAACATATTGTTCAGGTGAGTATCCACAAGAGAATAGGGCTCTTCATTTCAAATTTATTTTTGAACTGCATTCTACACTGCAGTTTTCGGATTTCTAACAACGGTTAATTAACTGTGCTTCCCATTTTTGTCTATCAGCTTCATCTACATCAACCTGGCGTTGGTGTCTAAAACAACTGCCTCACTGTGTTGTCCAAAGGCTGATTAGCACTAATGGCGTCTGGGCCCACTGTGACTTTCTAAGCTAACTCCATCTCATCTGCAAACAAAGGTCTTTCTGCTTTCTTTACTGTGAAAAAGGAAATTATTCACACATTGTTTTTACTTCCTCTCTTTCTTCTGTTTTTAGTCTAAATCTACTCATTCTGCACTTCAGGTGACCTATCCCCAATGCTACTGAAATGTGTAATGCCTATCGACTTTTAAACTCCCAAAAACCACACTGCCATCTCCCTACAGCCCTCCTTATTTGGCAGGAGTCAACTTACTACCTCTGTCTTCTCTTTGCTCTATCACAATAAAACAACTTGACACTTCAGTGTGAGGGACTGGTATACTCAGAATTCTTCTCTTCTGTAAAAATATACCACAAATGAGAACTTGTATTGTTTGCTCCTAGTATTCAACTTCCTCATATTAGTCTGGCACACCATATAACAAGTATGGGCAACTCCATCAAACATATTATGCCAGATATATTTTGAGCCGCTACTCCATAATAAACTAACTATGAAGTAGCACAGATTTGAAAACTGGGGAAAAAACCTTTCATGTGGATGGTTTAGGCTGACAGCCAATTTTTACTCCAAATCAACTGATTGAATCTGATAAATTTCTTAAATTAGATGGACTAGTTATTGTCAGGGATTCCAGGCAGGGAACCCTGGGAAAATGATCAGTCCACTGCAAAGATGTTGCATCATGCCCTAGCTGTGGGTAATTGCAAGGTTGCATAAGAAACTGGGGTCGTGTGTAGATGGTAGAGGGAGGTGTGCAAACCTCTACCTGATTGGTTGTAGATATGTATATAACAAAGCAACACCAGTATGTATTTGTCTGTTGACCAAACCTGGTGCAAGCTTTTGTCTGTCTGTCCTATGTTTTGTATATAATGGAACTTTGCTGCAAGATAAAGTGCCCCCGATTTGGAAGAAACTCCTCTGTGCGTGAGTATCCTTACAGGGGAATAAGGCTGCTGCTGTTGGCTCGCTGAACTCTGGTTTTTCCGCTGCGTTTCCGTGGGGCTGAAACTCCTATCATCCCCAACAGTTATGATCTGCCAACTAATGTAGAATGGAAGCATCTCTAATCACAGTTTGTTGGTATTTAGATACTGCCCTAGCACTTACAGTGCATTAGTGTCCTCCACTTATAGAAATGTTCCCTGAATATATGCAAGAAAAGACACCCATTATTGACTGTTTATTGTCAGTCAACCAAAATGATATTCAGAGTTTCAGAATAAATGGAATTACAAATTAGACAGCCTTTTTTGCCTAATCAATGGATAGTGGCTCTGACCTCCACACTTGCTGTATATCTGGATTTTCAACTGCAAATCGTAACAGCAAAATCTCTTGTTTTCTGATACTTAACTCCATAATGTTTATTCAGTAAAAGTTTTAATATGCTAACTAACCACTAGAGCTTTAATCTCCTGTTACATCTTTTAAACGTATGATTTGGTTATGCCAAGTTGTAGCTTCCTTTAGGGGACAGACCATCAAATCAATTTTAGGAAAAATCTTTCGATTGTTCAGATTTGCATGCACAATTCTGGTCAGCAGCAATGACTTCTCATTCTCCATGTCTTTATGGTGGTTAAAAAATTTATAGTACAACATTGGAAAAACAAAAGCTCACCTTCTTTTACTCAATGGGCTGGGAACCACAACACACACTTAAGATTCTGACATACAGATGTCACTCCACATGGATACCTAATTAGATATCTGTTCATCTTTCCTGAAGTTTATGTATTTAACTGTATTGATTAAACTCACAGGCCAGAAAAATACACACAGTTTAACAAAAATACAACAAACAAGAAAATATGTTTATATACATAGATGGCAACCTGGAGAGACAGGGTTGTGGAGTAGCAGTGGTTTGAGTGTTTGATTACAATTCTGGAGACCAGGCTTTTAACCCCTGCTGGGTCATGGAAACCCACTGCGTGACCTTGGGCAAGTCACAATCTCTCAGCCTCAAAGAAAAAGCAAACCCCCTCTGAGCAAATCTTACCAACAAAACGGTAGAAGTTCACCTTAGGGCCATCATAAGTCAGAAACAACTTGAAGGCAGATGACAACAGCAACAAAGATGGCAATCTAATTAAAGTAACACTAATTGTGTACCCAGTACTCCTTATTCCATATCTTAATATCCTAAAAGGGACCCATGGGTTTTCTCATTTTCCTGTCCTCTCCCTGTTATAGTTTAAGAATCATACCAGCAGTACCTCAGAGACCCCTCTTGTTTCTCCACAAATTTATACCCTCAGGAATTATAACAGCAGTATCTTAGCCCTCTGCTATTTCCCCACCTTTTAGCTCTGCCTCAGAATCTTAGCAGCAGTGCCTTAAAGAGTCCCCTCCTGTTTTCTAACCCTTTATGAAACTTGTTTCCCAATGAAGTATGGCAGACATTCTCGTTTTTTGTTGTTTCCAAGACATACTCCCCCCAAACGTGGAATTTAAACTTGAATCTTGGTGCTGTAACCTATTATTGTTAATGTTCTTTACTTTCTAGTCAACTTTGACTTATGGCAATCCTAAGAATGTGAAATTGTCATGAGCCTCAGTCATTAAAAGCTTTGCTCTTGTCTTGCAAATAGCAATAAAAAGCAACCTGTCAAATACTGAGGTATTTAGAATGATCTCCTGGAGAATTATGTCTGCCACAGAGAGACAAATGTAGATGGAAACATCTTCTTTAATATAGGTAACATATACTCACCACAAAACCTTTTGGTACTTAATATGAATTTCTTTGCTACATTACTCTTCCAAAAAAAAAAAAAAAACAACCAATAAACATACACTGAAAACACAAGATTGTAAAGTATGTTCTTAAAAGAGGAAGCACTAAGAATAATAATTCTCTAGCCTGAGTGATATTTTGTAAAATGGATATAAGAAGGAATAAGATATCTGTCATGCTGTGTTCAAATCCAGTCACTTAAAGTAAAGATAGATTTGTTCTTCAAGTAACTGTTTCACACTACTGGAAGCAAAGTGGACAAAGATTTAATGTTAGTCTCCTAACTGTGTAAAATGGATCTGAGTTTGTCTAATATTCTCGGACAAAATCTTCAGTTCTTCTTGGAAATGTCCTTTGGGGAAATGGGGATCACTCCAACAAATCTATTTCAATAAATACAAGGCAATAAATAGCATGTTTCAGTAGAAACTAATCTCACTTCTACCCTTAAAGAGCACTGCAGATGCACCCTGACAGACAGACAGCAGGTATCTTAAAAAAGAATTCTGAACAACCTCCAGAGAAATTCTATACAATACAGGAAAGAAGAAAATAACTGATATCAGGGACAGCCAAGTTCCCTCACAGCCTCCAGAAAACTACAACAAAGACTGAATGGACTGGGGTGATTTCACCTTAGTTATGTTCAGGTACTGTCTCCACAAAAATTGGGTACTAAAAGTAGAGACCCAAATATCTAGAATTACTTAACAATTCAATGTGCTTATTTTCCAACTCTTATTTTCATCTCTCTAAAGATCATGGTCCTAGCACAATTTATAGTCAGATGTTCTCTTGCACAAAACTTTCTGAGCTTGATAAATATCTTCACATTTCAAATATTCAGCCTATTCCAATAACATCTGCATAAATAGTTCTGTTTGTATTAAGTAGGCCATAGCACTCATCTACTACTGTGGATTTCCCCTTTCAAATATTATCTGTTCCTCAGCTATAACTGAATGTACGTATAGATGGTTTCTGATTGCCGTATTTCCAGTTTATTATCTGCCTATATATACTTTTAAATTAAGATTCTCCTTTCCTTTTCTTTAATATGATTTTGTACAATTAAAAAATGGTAAAAGCAAGCAAAAAAAAAGCTTTAAATTCAGCTTTTCTGGTTTGTGATTAAAATTTGGTAGCATAATTTTCAGGGGTGCCATGGAATCCACATGCGGCCCAAACCATACTAGGATTTTTTACCATGTGTACCACATCTCATGTTCATATACACAATCATATATATATATGAACACAGGCATTTTGTAACAGCACACTGAGAATAAACAGGCTGTTCACTTGTAACTGTGGTTCTTCATATCATCATTTGTGAATTCACACAAATAGGTTTACTGTGCCTGGAAACCTTCCAGAACTGCATTTTGGCAGTATTCCCTCCTCCACTGGGATGTACAACCAGCCATTTTCCTGCTCAAGCGCTCAGTCCCAAGGCCACCGAAGCAGCAGCTGAGGAGCTAAACATATTGAGCATGACAGAAGTGGGGAGGAAAGACAGGTGTTGTGTGAGTTCACAGATGTCCACTCAAAGAAGCACAGTTACAAGCGAGCAACTTGTTCTTCTTCATGGTTCTGTGACTCACATAAATGGGAGACTAGCAAGTTATTGATCCAGGTAGTAGGTGAGTCATGTGACACACGAGTATAGCATTTCTCTCTCAAAGGCAGCATCAGCCCTCAACCTTGAGTCCAGTCTGTAGTGTGTAATAAAGGCCAAAGGCTGAGACCAGGTAGCTCCCCTGTAAATGTCCTCCAAAGAAACATTATTCCAAAAGGCTGAAGAAGCACCCACATCTCTTGTGGAATGGCTGTGCACAGACACAAGAGCATCCTTCTTGGCAAGTTCATACACTCAAGGAATGACAGAAGAGATCCATTTGGAAAGGCTCTGGGCAAACCCTTCTTGTATGTCAAGTAACAAACAAAGCCTTTGAGTTTTATGAATGTCAGCTGTTCTACTGATGTAGAAGGCAAATGCTATTCTAATATCTAAGCAATGAAGTGTCCATTTGAACTCAGAAGATAGGTTTGGCATGAATGCATGATGTCCTCATTCAGGTGGAAGACAAAGACCACTCTAGGGAGAAAAGAAATGTCTGGTCTGAGAATAACATTGTCCTTGTGGAAGCACAGGTAAGGAGCATCAATACAAAGCACACAGAGTTTTCCAGCTTGCCTGGCCAATGTTATCGCTACAAGGAAGTCTGTCTCTCACATCAGGAGATGAACATCTCAAGTTGCCATACACCACATATCTTGCTGTCATAAGCTGCCACATTGCCAAGGCGTATGATTTGGACTGGAAGGCCACTACCAAGCACTGGTCATCATCAGAGAGTTTTGCTAAGAAAAGTGTCATCCACTCCCACTGGTGTTGTTAATAAGGTGACAAACAGCATTTGTAGTTGGCGATGTGGAAAGACAACATTGCTGTAGAGTAAAATTTCTTAGCAAGAACATCAAGCTTTCATCCCTCATCAGTAGGGATCATCACTCTTTTTTGTGTTGACTTAATTTGTGTGGCTTTGACAATTATAGAGTTTTGCTTCAGATGCTGAGAAAGCCAATCAGCACTTGAGTCGAAGATTCTATGTAAGGTGTCCACCTTTTTAGAAGTAAGCCTTACAGAGGATGGATTGCTTCAATACTGTCTAGAAATGTTCAGAAGATCTGGAAGGAGAGGTATATCAAATGGTGTAGGAACCTTCACTTGGAGTCTCCTGAAAACCAGATCTTCTGACTCAGATTCATGAGACTTGGCATCCAGTTGGAGGGACTTGGCCATCTGAATCATTAACTCTGTAAAGATGTGGATGTTGTCTGTGGGCAATACTGATTCATGCTCACCAGGAATGTTAAGAGGTGAGCAGCAATGGACAACTTCAAAGGAGGAGGAAGTCAAATCTGAGTCAGGATCAAAAGATACAACTGACTCAGAACAGTAGCAATGCGATCTACTTAGTGATGAAGATGGTGTTTCAGCAGGAGAGCCAACAGATGGAGACATACCGCAGCACAGAGAAGGTAGCACCGCTGATAGAGGATTGGTGGAAGCAATGGAGAGAACAGGCACACTGGTGACTGAAGGAGAGGCATGGAGCACATCAGGAAAATTAAAACTTTAATACAGAAAATAGCTATCTTTATAATCATCAAATATCTTCAATTCCTTCATAACTTCTTCCTCTAGCAACTTATAATCATAAACCAATTTAATTTAATTTATAATCATAAACCAAACCATAAACTATTTTCTTCATCAGACACCTTCCTCCTTTACTTCTATTTTTTCCAAGAACTAGCTCATATTTGAGTATTCCTAAGAAGTTTTTTATCAAGGCAATCATATGTAGTCTGTGCCTTTTATCTTTATATGTAAAGACCAATACTTCAAATTGGTCCCACCTAAAATGAAAACTTTTCTGTGTGGGGGGGGGGATGTCCATCCATTAATAAATCCATCAATATATTGTTGTTCTCTCCTTTTCCAGGTAAAGCTTCGTGTAAACTCACAGGCCAATTGTCATATGTTCTTCAAAATGAAATCAATTCATAGTCCAGGTTAACATTCAATTTCACAATTGTAGACTGGGGTTGTGACATCCCTTATATCAGGGCTTTCGAAACGGTGTGCTGCGACAAGTTAGTGTGTCACCTGGAGTGTGTAGGTGTGTCACCTATAATCTTGGAAATGTATGTTATTATTTAAAAATTACATATTTTTAAAAATATATGAAAGGTTTTCATGAGATATGTTATGTTCCCATACATTTTGTTATTACAATTTACGCATGTATCTGTATCTCTTATAAGGAGTTAGTTTAACCTCCAGTTTGCCACTAAAACTGAAATTACTGTGTCGCGAAATGATGTATGTCTAAAAAATGTGTCACCAACAAGAGAAGTTTGGAAAGCTCTGCCTTACGTTCTTCATTTTAACAAAATCAACTGTGTTGACTCTCTCCCTACCTCGCTGATTGTCTCATTTTAGTGTAGACATGATTTCTGAATCAGAAGTCAGATCTTGCAAAGATTGTGTCGTAATTTGTTTTCCTCATGCTGCCAACATGCCACTTCAACCATCTGTTGCATTTTAAATCCCTTATCTTTACCCAAACAATCTTCAAGCTTTCATGATGCTTGTGACAGTTGTTCTATAAGTTCATCAATCTTCTTCTCGATGGATATATTAATTTGTCTAAATTCAGTAAAAAAAAAAAAGCATAAAGTATTTAGGTTTGTCTTCAGACTTTCCTAGGTCATTTCTAATTTGAATGTCACAACCCAAAGCAGAAGCCATAATAAATTCCATTCAAAACGTCCTGTATTCCAAAACAATACAGCTGTGTACTCAAAACATTTAATAACAGCAGAGTTGTAAGGTTTCCTAGAGATGTTAAAATTAGCACACAACACTGCACATCAGACAAACCAGGCAAATAATTTTAACAACTCCATCTTCGTAACATCCAGTATGATTGTCTTAGCAGTAAAAAAAAGTCCCATTACATAATTAATATAAGTCCAGTTCTATGAGCCACATCCAGAAAACTACAAAATAAACAGTACAGACAATTGAAAATGGGAAGAAAGGCAATCAATCCTTTACAAGTCATGGGAAAAAAAAGTTCATAAGCCACATCGAAATCCAAAATGTTTAAAAAATCCAAGTATACAATAGAGAGAGAGAGAGAAAGAGAGAGAGAGAGAGTGTGTACCAAGGTAAAAGTAAATAAAGAGAAAAGAAAAACAAGTACTTAACTTATTCTCCTATAGTGCCAATAGTGATCCAAAAAAAGAGGTATTGTCTCTTTAAATCCAAGCACAAGAAAGCTTTAAGACAACAAGCAAAATACAGCTGCAGCAAGCAAAGGGCTTCTTGTTTCCATGGACTGAAATGTAATGCCCATATGGGAGGTAAAACACCCTTCACATCCTGGCTCCACCAAAGCATGCAATTCTCCTAGAGTCTCAGGACCCACTGTGGCTGCTTTGTTCCTGAGTGTACACTTTGCAGAACCCGATCCTGGCCCATGTGGAGTCTTCAGCCTCCCCGCATTTCAGGGAGCCCACTTCCTTGACAGGGGAAGCCTCCCTTGTTAGGCACAGTGCTTCAGGGGTATGCAATCTAGCTGAGCTACCTAAATTGCATGTGCCATTAAAGCAACCAGATGCCGGAACCAAAAGCAGGTCTTGAAGCAGAGCAAAGAGGAGTTGGTACCAAAAAAACATGCAAAACTGACGATCATCTGGATTTTGAAGGAGCATTCGGACAAGTCAATGCTTGCACATACCGGAGGATTTTCAGATGCAAAGAGCAATTTTTACAGGTCTGCAATGTCACTGCTTTACCATGTGAGCAGGATCCAACATTATTATTATCTCCCACACACAAAAGGCAGTGAGAGCAGCCATCAATACTCAGGATTTTGGCCCCGCAAGAAGAATACTTTTTAAACAGTTCTGATGGCAAGGTAAAGAATTAACAAGGTAAAGAAGCCGAGGGAGACAATCCAGGAAGGGCCAATAACGGCGAGTCAAACTGTAAGCAAAAGCCAAAAGAGAACTAGACAGTCCCAGCCAAAATCAACAAGTTACCAAGCTGAATTGTAGTAGAAAGCTGAGAAAGAGTACACAGCCCAAGTCAAAACGTCAAAGCCAAAACTCACAGCTAAACTGTTCCTTCAATGCTGCTGATGCAGCAGGGTAAAAATGAAATGAGGCTTTGAGTGGGAAAATGGTTGGTCATATGTACCAGCGGAGGAGGGGCTACCGCCAAAATGTTTGCATAACAGCTTTAGAAGGTTCCAAACAATGCACCATGCAGGTACATGAAACCCATTTGTGTGAGTCACAGAGACCAGGAAGAAGAAACCTTGCTTACCTCCTCTTTATATTGAATGAATAACATAAATTTCTTGTATTCTTGCTAATATCTGTTCCTAATTTTTGCACCTTTTCCAACAGGTAATACTTGGATTTCCTAAAATGATTTTAACAAAAGCACAGTAAGATGAATTATATTATACCTCAGAAATAATGTTAGGGGACAAGTGGAACCATAGCAAGAATCAGAAACCTGGAAAACAAGAGCTTTCTATCACCCTAACAAAGACTATATGCATGACAACATAAACTTGCTGGTGCTAGTCTAATATTGCTGCAGGTATAAATAAGAGATTGCAGTCAGGGAAACAGCCATCAAAAAGTAACAAATGATTCAGAAAAGTTGTTATCTACCAGCATGCATATAAGCAGGCCTATTAGAGATAATCTAATTATTAATGCACTCTGCTCCTTTCCCCAAAACCAGGACACAAGGCAACTTATGAATTAAAATAAATACAATATATTTTGTTAAAACTTTAGTAGTAGCTGATGCAGAAAAAAAACCCAATTCCATCTGGACAATAGCATAGGGGTACAGGGATGTTATCACCACCCTTCGATGCCGTTTTTCCAATGACATCCTCAGTTTCAAATTTGCCCATCAGTTACCATTAGATAAACAGCAGCTGGAAAAATTTTAGAGGGAAATGGTAACATCCCTCTACCTACCACTGTTATTCATTATTTTTAAAAAGGGATACTCTGATCAGGGATCTCTAAATGTCACACCTAATTGTGCCCTCAGTGTTTGAAGCAACTCAACCACTACTCAAAAACACAAACTATGCAACAAATACAGTGCAAAAGATATACTTAAATGTGTCAAATGCTCAATATGTTAAACAATGTAATACACAGAAAGTTCTCGGAACTACAAAAATCCATGTAGAAGCCTGCATCAGCAGATTATTCACACCATCAACTAGACAAGACACAGTTACATCCCAAAATGCATTATGCAGTCAACCAAGAACAAGGATTCAAGATGACATTTTCCAACAGCTTAGTACAGAGAACATGAATTAAAAGACCTATGCCACCTATCTGATATACAGCGCACACTGAAGATCTTCATCCACATATTATTTTTTTTCTCCTTTAAGCAATACGAAGAAGAATAAGGTCCATTTCTCAATTTTAATTATTGATTCAGTTAGCACATGCCTCACAGATTATTGCTAAACTCAATTAAATGTTTAACACACAGAGATAAATATAATCTCTCACCTGAGGAAAAGGAGACTTCAGAGTAAGGATGAAAACTGCAGAAGACCTTTATAGAAATAGTGGTCTTGTAACTAATAACATGCTTATTCAGGGTTCTAGGTTTAATGCAGTTTGCATTATTCACAGTTTGAATTCATCAACCAGGTAGGATTTATATCACAGCACTGACAGGTTCTTTGCAAGATCCTTGCCTGAATCACTAAAAAAGAAACTAAGACATGTGTGAAAGTCTTGAAAAAATGGTAATTCCTGAATTTTGTGTTATGGCCCTCTTATCATTTGCAAAATCAATCTGACAGGTTAAGGAGTTGAACCCAGCACTTCTCCTTTTAATTGCAAAGGATTTAACAATTTTTGTGTTAGAGTAAGTGTCTAGAAGCCTTCCAAATTCCAAATGTAATAGAGTTTTTTACCAGAGGAGGGCATAAGAGAAGTGTTTTGTTTCCTTTAATACACCAGATGCGTAAGTGAGCAAACCCATGTTCTTATATTAGATATCCCGAAAAAGTACATACCAGCATTTTTTCCCATTTTTGTAACGTGTTCCAGATTGTTGTTAAATCTCACACCCAGAAAACAAGAGAGAGAAGAATACTGTTCTCCTTTCACTCGCTCATATTACCACCTATCTATCTCATCCGATTCAACTGATCAACGTGCAGAACCAACACTCATATTATTACTTATTGAAATGAACCACTAACTTAAACTGGATACCCAACTGTGTACACATCCCATTAAAAGCAACTGTGTAAACATTTTTACTTGATTCTCATTTTAAAGAAAAAGGCAGCTTACACAGCCCTAAACCTAATGTGACACTATCAAGGGCACAAGGATTTGCGGCACATAATCCCTTTCCCCAAAGCCTTCTCTGGTGCTCTGAAAACTGCTCTAGTGTTTTCCAGTGCTCTGGAAAAGATTTTTAGATTCTTTTAAAATGGCTGCCTACAGAGAGGGAAACAATTTGTATCACTACTGCTTGTGTTCTGGCCATAAAGTATTAATATACAAACACAAAAAGCAATTTTTTTTTATCATTCTGAAAGGTTTTGAGAACAGGAAGTTTTCAAAAGTATGGCTTTTAAAAGGGTTCCACACTTTTTTAATTGTACTATTTATGATGTTAACTGTATGTTTTAAAATGTTTTTAGATGTCAATAATTTAATTCCATTGTAATGTTTTTTTTGTATGTTTTAAATATATTGCATTTATTATAATTTGTAAGCCTCTCTGAGTCCCTGTTTGGGGAAAAGACACAGTATAAATAGAAACAGCAACAGCAGCAGAACTTTGATGACCAAATTTTTTCACCAACTGCAGTTTCAACTATCTTTAAAGGCAGCCCAGTATAGACAATATTTTAGCAGTCTAGCCTGGATGTAAGTGGAACAAAAACCAATTTGCTTCTCACAGGAAGAGACGCAGTTGGCAAACCAGCCAGAGATACTACAAGGACATCCTAGTCACAGATGCTGCCTGACCATAAAGAAATGTCATTTGATCAAGATCACCAAGCTACACACTTCCTGCCTTCTAAGATATGTTGTATACACCATCCAGATGAACCAAGCCCATAATCAGCACTAACACAATTCATTCAATTTGGTCACCATGATTCAGACATATCCTGCTTTCAGATACTGGTCCTGAGTTTCTATAGGCCCTTAGAATCAGAGGAGGGAAACAAGACAAAGTTACCTATTACATGGATCCCTTATCTAGATTGGCTCTCCAGTTCCAAACCCTGGGCTCCCAGCATTCCCCTTGCCTTTTTTTTAAAGTATTTTTATTAAAATTTTGAATAAAAAATTAAAAAAACACCTTCCCCACTTCCAAGCATCTTTTTTCCAGTTGAGTCTGTGTTTACATTCCATACATACAATGTTTCTGTTTGACAGACATCTTACACTATTACTATTATCATTGTTATATTACAACTTATGCTTTATGTATTACATCATTTGTTTACATTATCCACCTTTTCATCAATCTTTCTTTATTCCTTCCTTTTCTCATTCTTTTATCCAATTCATCACTTCTTGCCAATTTCTTTCAAAGTTCTGGATTGGCTTATTTCTAAGTGAAAAAGTTAATTTTTCTATCTCTACCATATCCAGGACTTTTAATTTCCATTCTTTTATATCAATATAATTTCTTTCTTTCCAATATTGAGCATATCTCAATCTTGCAGCAGCTATTAAATACAACAATGTCTCCCCTTGCCCTTTTACACTCAGGATCCCTCTCTTGATCTAGTAGTCAGGCCTCAGGACCACAGCTACCCTGGACAAGCAGCTGTAATGATCAATGAGTGTGACTGAATGCTCCTTATCACTTCTTAAATGAAAGCATTCAGAGTTGTAGAAAATGAAACCATTAAAGATTTATTATATAACAGGAAAGTTAAACATGAACTTTTTCCACCTCCTAAACTCCTATCAGACCAAAACTCTATTCAGATTTTACTCATTCCTCTCTTAACTTGCCCTCTTAACTGATCTTCTAAAGATTTAATCCATTCATTTCTTCCCATTTCCATCTGTTTCCACCTCGCTCTCTCTGATCCTTTAACAGACAAGCCTCCAGTTTTTCATTTTCCCCTACCAGTCTCTTCTTGCAATATTCCATGAGCTGTGATTAACCAGTTCTACCCAGGTTTGTCTAGCTTTTCACCTCACACATGTCACTAGCATACAAGTACTGTTTCCACACAATTCTTTGGAAGACCTCTCCCAACAGCTTTATGTAGCTGATGACTATAGGGAACAGTACCTATAAGCCAAACCCTACGGAACCCTTTAAGACCAAAGCAATGTGGTGAAACCATAGCTGCCAGCCAAGCCAGAGCTTGCAAATTACTAGTCAATTCATCACACTGTTAACTTCTTTTTTCTTTGCATGACTTTACTCTCCAGATTTCCTGATTAAGGCTGAAGTTAATCTTATGCTTTAATGAGCTAATTCATTTTAGGTCATTCAAATTAGTTAAGGTAGATGCTGTCCTGCTGTTAGACTCAGTTAAACAGGAAAATGTCAAAAGAAGGATTAGGTTGGAAGAAATGCATCATGTAGCTCTGTTGCTACATGGGATAATCTGCAAGCTTCCTTTGGGAGGAGAGACAGACACAGAAAACCTTCTGGGTCTGAGAAGCAAAAGAGCTGGGACTGGGAAACAGCTGAATAAAAATGGAAAGGAAGAACAAAAGTAAGTCCTAACCTGTAGTGAAATAGAGGGTGGGCCAATTTGTTCAAGAGACTGAAGTTCTTTTCACAGGCCTGTATGGGAAGACGTTAGGAGTCTTTCTGAAGAGTGAGGTGGGAGGTGTTGTAACTCTCTTCAGTTCTCTTTCTACATTATTCTAGGTTCTGTTGCATATTATTGTATAATATACCATAATGGATATTATTTTGGGGGTTAGTCGCAACAAACTCCTAAATAATCCCTCAATGGTTTATTACTGCTCTCACAGCTCTAGACACTGAGGCATTCCCACCCTATTTCCTTCTCTCTTGGCCTCTCTCTCTCTCTCTCTCTCTCTCTCTCTACCCTCCCTTCTGTTTTTTTACTTAGTCCTTCCTTCAGTGGGTTATATGCTGCGAGGGATACAGCTGTAGCTATTACAACAATTTTTCTTACATGGTGGGGGCAAGGAGAAGATGGGGCTTTAGGGGTTGAACACAGTTGACAACACTGGAGTAAATGTTCTGGGTTGCCTTAACAAATATCTGCATCAGTTCCTGGGATATTTCATCTTTTTCTGAACACCTGCTGCAAACATGTATCGTGTGAAAAATCGGGAGACCAAAAAAAAAAAAAGTAATGAATGCAAATATCACTTTGTTTCATTAGTCTTGTAGTACAAAATTAAGAGATTTTTAAAAACGATTAGGATGCTTGCAGAAAATAGTGAGCTTATAAAATACCTGATCTTTTAAACTGGAGATGCAAGCACTTGAATTTGGGATTCCTGACTCCCTCATGCAAAATGTGTACTCTACCACTGACCTTTATAGATCATACTTCTTGATTGGGAGTGTAGAGGCAAAAAAAATGTAGTGATTCAGTTGTGCAGAAAAATGTTCTGCATAGGTTCAGTGGCACTCAAAAACATTATCAACTAAGAATTCCTCACTCTTGATTCTGTGAGCAATCCTTGTAGCCAGCTGTATTTGTAGCAGTTCAGTATCTTCAAGCTGATCAAATACATCATTCCTTACTAAGCTTTAACATCACACCTTATCAACCTTTGACAAACAAGGTATTACAAGGTAAGTGATTTGTGCATACTTTGGCACCGATGGAGAGGACAGAAAGAATAAAAGAAAGATTTTAATCAATGACAAACTTCTGTCTGCCAGCATGCCTTATTTTATTTTTGTACATGTTAATCAAATTCTATAAAAGTTAAATATTACAGCTGAAAACAGTTTTTTCAATTTGGTGCTAGAACAAAAATAACTAACTCTTTATAAGCAATGGCATTATTTCTTGAATATGGGTAAATAACCACTTTATTCACTGTTTTCCATTCACTATGGAACATAGCATCCATTCATTAGTATTTTAGGTACTGCCACATTAGTATGAATGAAGTCCGCTTGTTGTAAAAAAAAAAATTAAATTTGGTGAAATCCTGTCTGCTAGGCTTCATCAGAAGTCGAGTATTCTTTCAAGTATATATATTAGTGTATTTTCTAAGGTGATCATCCTAGATCTATACAAATAGGAAGCTCTAGTCTTGTATGAAACATATCAACTGTTATGCTAACATTAAAAATATCCAGGTTTTTTTTTTTAAATGTTATGAACTTCAGCATAGGTACTCATTTTGTGTGTGGAGGGAAATAAGTACACTCATTTTCTTACCTTTTCTACACCACATTAATGAACTCCTCAATTCACAAGCAAGCATAATTTAAAAAGTCATTTTACCTATATTGTAACATAGTGGTCTCATTCAGGGCTAGAAATGAAACCAGGATATAGGGACAAGGAATTGGTACAGGATGATATGTATTTTGTTTCCACTTGGAGTTGGTACAGGATTACAGTAAGCCCTTCACATTTGCGGGTTTAACTTTTGCTGATTTGATATTCACAGATTATTTGCTGTCACCTCTGCTGCCTCCCTATGCCATTTTTAATAGAGATTGCAAGCCTCATGAGACTGAGAAACTGAGAACAAGGCTTGTAAGGCCCTATTAAAAATTATGTGGGGCAGCAGTGGAGGTGGCAGTAAGCCCCACCAGCCACCCACTTCTGCCTTGTGAAGGAACCCTGATGCCTCAAAGGAATCCATGGAGAGTTGAATATGGCGATCATACTTTCTTTGTATGTGTTATATATGGTATGGGAGGGCCTAGAGTTATTCACATTTTTTTCACTTTCACAGGGGTCTTGTTCCAAATGTGGAGCGATGACTGTATATGCATTTCGTGTCCATTTGCTCTTCGACATACACAAATCCTCCTCATCCATTTCTAACCAGTTTCAGTGTGCATTTATGTATTTTTTTAAGTGTACATGCATTTTTAGCCTCAGAAAAGACTACCAAGGCATCTCACACAAAAATATAATAAGCAGCCAATTAAAACATGAAATACGAAGTGTTAAATGTCATTACCAAACTCAGTATGACTCTTGAATGAGCTAAGAAATACAGCCATTTTCACAGCAGTCATAACACAACAATGCCAGCTTGAATACTGGATCACAAAATGCAAAGCTGTGTTCTGTTGTTGTTAAAATTGTAGGTCTGAACTGGGAAGGAATGAACAACTGATAGGCAGGAAGTGTAGTTTATGCATGACGTAGTCAGTCTATTGATTGTTAGGGTTTCTAAATACTCTCAAAGCAACAGATCCCATCTGATCTTGGAAGCTCAGCGAGCTCAGCTCTGGTAAGTACTTGGATGGGAGACCACCAATAAATACTAGGTGCTTTGGGCTGTATTTCAGAAGAAGGAACTGGGAAAACTACCTCGGAGTATTCCTTGCCTAAGAAAACCTATGAGGGATTATTATAAATCAACAAGTGACTTGAAGGCACATATGTGTGTGTGTGCACGAGTTCTGTGGTTTTCTCATGGTACCCAAGGGCACATCTGACATCATTCTTTCCAAATGACCCAAATACATACATCTTTTTACTGGAGACTTCTGAAGATCAAGACTTTGTGAACTTCTTAAAACACAAAACCTGCTTTTCTTATAATAATTTCCCAGATTACATTTGCAAAGGGTTTTTGAAGTTTTCTGTACCTGCAGCAGATAAACAGCCTTTTCTTCTTCAAGCTGAAGAAACAGTAGTTTTTCATCCACTGTTTAAAATTGTCAGTTCCATTTTTAACTATCTCAATATACGAACTTGATTTTTTTGTTCTGTTTATACACACTGGATGTGTACTAGTGCTGATATGCATCTGAATTTTAAACAGATATATCCCTATTTTGAGATGTTTCTTCTCATGCTTGTTGGTCCGATGTTGTGTACTTTCAAGTCTTTTCCGATGATCCTAAAGGAAACCTATCATGGATTTTCTGGGGCTGAGAGTGTGTGATGCACCCAAGGTCACCCAGTAGGTTTCCATGGCTGAGCCAGGAATCAAACCCTGGTTTCAAATGTCCAAACCACTATACCCCACTAGCTCAGATACATATGCACATACTATAACTTTCCTATTATTCTTCCAGTCCTATCTCTCAAAGTTTTTTTATTCTTGTTGATTTCTAATCTATATGCTTTCTATACAAAATTATAGTTTATAATATTACATTGATATTAATAAAGCTTATTTTATACTTCAAACAAAGATAATGTAAATATACCATTTTTTCCTGTCCGACTCAAGAAACATCAAGGATGAAAATGCAAATTTGTCTGGTGGCATTAAATTTTCCAGCTTGTTTTTTAAAGCTAACTCAAAGAACACATTTGTAACTCAACTATACACATATTTACTCAAAAGAAAGACACACTTAAAATATAAAGTCCTAAGCATGCATCAGACCATGGATTACCTACTGAGAGCCAGATGACTGAACGGCTTTCAGTAAAGGTGTTTATTACAGTGTAGACTCTAAGCAGTCACATCAAATTGCAAAGAAATAACTGATGCCACAGACAGTCCAAATCCCTTCTCAGTTTTGAACAGATGTATCATCAACATTATGAGATTATTCTTCCTACATAGTAGTTGTTGTGTGCCTTCAAGTTGTTTCCAACTTATGGCGACTCTAAGATAAACCTATCTGGGGCTTTTCTGGGGCTGAGAATGTGTGATGTGCCCAAGGTCATTCAGTGGGTTTCCATGGCTGAGCCAGGAATCAAATCCTGGTTTCCAGGACACAGTCCAGTCCTCAAACCACTACAGCACACTGGCCCTCATGTATATCTCCATATTCTATACTATTCAGAATGTTATAAGAAAACTTTTTCTTCCTCAGCTGGTAAAAGAAAAATGTTGGCAATCAAAAGCTTCAACTACAGCACTTCTTGAAAAACACTACAGAAATCTGAACAACCACTGCCATCTAATTTTGCGTTAACACTTCCCCCCTGCCTGCAGTAGAGAGAAAAATATGATCAACGTTAATTATCGAGATAAATTAAGCTACAAACTCTTGTAACACATTAAAGACTGACATTTTAAGACAAGCTTTCACAGACTTCAACCCACTTTAACAAATGCAATGACAACTGATGTCTAATAATATTTATTGGACTTTAAGGTATCAAGGCTCTCCGTTGTTTCTCTTAAAACAGACTAAAATTGCTATCCTCAATCCAAATAAACTGCTTGCTGGAATGACTGCTTGCAGTGGGATACAATGAAATTGGTAGGGTATTCCCATTAACTTCTACTATAGTTACAGTATCTAGAATGGATCCAAAATTCACTGAACCTCTACTGATCACAATACTGTCATTTCTAGCAAGTTTATACCAAACAGCCGTAAAGGATGTCATACCCCACACTGGCAGAGAATTTGACCTGAATTACCAAGGCATGTTTACAGATATTAAACCTCACTGTGACAGGTACTACACAAACAGGTTATAAATATTATGCCTTCTTGGGAGACTAAAGTGTCTATCCATTTAACTGTTAATTATATGATCTCACTGACCAAAACAGGTACGAGACAAAGTCTACCTAGGAGACAACAGTCAACAAAAGAACAACTAATTTTCTTTACAAACTGAGGCTTGGCTCTTTACAAAGATTCACACCCAGCATCACTGCACGTATTGTGTCACTCATGCATGCGGTTGTTTAAAAGTGGTATCTTTCTAGCGTAGTGCATTCTTGTTCATAAGTCAGGATTCAAAGCTCACAATGATTGCAATATATGTATCAAATTGATAGTGGGAGTTCTTTTGAACAAATTTAATTGAGAAAGTTAGAGTCCAAGGGAATGGGGAAAAGGCTCATATGAAATGTTTTATCTTCAGAAGAGTAAAATGATTAAGACAAGCTGCTAATCAAAATGTGCAGCATGAAGATTTTAATACCAACTATCTCAATATAAGAGGATGATACTGTATTCAACCCATCCCCTGCATTTCTCACATTGCAATAACTAAAATTCAAGTACTTAGATAGCATATGATGCAACAGTTGGTATCTCTCATCTTAAACATATTCACAATTTTGCTTATACAAAATTAAGATACTGATATTTTATACATGTATCTGGGAGTAGATTTTACTGAATTCAATGGGATTTATTTGTTATTAGACATATACAGGATTGCACTGTAAGGCATTTATATTTTTGAAGTAGCAACACCACACATGCTTACCCAGCACCAAGTTGTTAAGCTATAAAGTATAGGTGCAGATGAAAATAAATGTTGTATGTACAGCATTTCATTTTCTTTAAACATTCCACACACACCTCAGTGTGCAAAATAAGTGTGGAGGATTTTCACATACCTTCAAAATTTCCAGAATTTTTTTATCTTAGATAAAGGGTTTTGAGAGAGAGGAAAAAACAGAGGAAACTGTGAGCTCAAAACTGAAAATGGGTTTTCCATTTTAGAAGTTAGAGTTAAAAACCAATTCTAAAACTGTATAAGACACAAAAAATTGTTCTGGACTACTCCCTTATTAATTTTGCTACTTTGTTACCCAAGATTCCAAATGTAAATGCTAATTAATATTTAGCATAACACCGTACTTCTCCCACCAGAGCATAAAATACTATTTTAAATTTTGCCTTAAAGCTTCCTGATCAAAGAGAACCTGATTTCCTTTCAGCATATCTTCAAACCATTTGTAAAATTACATGACAGAAACAGTGGATCTGTGAAACCAAGTAATAAAGCCTCAGCTGTTCTACTATATGAGTCACTGCAGTTTTCAGTGCTTCCAGGGCCATGTCTATTAAATTATTCTTGAAATCAGGATTCCCTCTTAATTCTCTGTGTTTCAACATTCGCTACAAGCAGCTCAGTATTTGTTAGGCAGGCAACTTCCTGATGTGTGTTCAGGCAAAGGAAGCGTCAGCCCACTGGTATGAGTCATTTCTCTCCTTGCTGTGTATAACAGGGGAAGGGCTACAGGATGAAATATCAAGGAAGTTCTAGGTCAATGCTGTACATGTTACCACAAAGCCCGATTCCCTACTTTGACATAACATAATGAGTTAATTAATCCAATAACTTGTGGGCTAGTTTACAGTTAAAACACTGTCTATCATTATTCCCTGGTAATTACTACTATATGAATTCAGTTCTATGTCTTTTTTTAGTTTCTGGAATGTGCTCTGATCACTTTATAATAAGCAGAATAAAAAACCAATAAAACACAGTTAAAATAACAAAACATCATAGCAAATCAAGAGGATAAAACCAATATAACAATACAATTAAAAGGCCTAAATAAAAAAAAATCTTCACCTAGAATCTTCATTAGAATAGATTTCAGAGTGAAAAAAAGGTAACATCTGAACATTTCTGGGCAATAAGAAGAATATAATCTGGTGCTGAAAGGAGTGTAGTGACAGAATCAGGTATACTTCCTTCAGAAGGCCATTCCAAATACTGGGAAAGTCCTTTGTTTTGTGCATATGTAATGTATTTCTCTTACAGATGAAAGATGATTCTCCTAGTGCACTGGCATGTTCATTTGGAAAAAGGTACTCCTTCAACAATTTGGGCCCCAAGCCATTTCAAATTTTAAAGTAAAAAACCACCACTCTGAAGTGGTCTCAGTAGTGAAAAAACAGTCAGTGTACCATAGTTCTTCCAGAATTGACATGACATTGCCTTATTCAGATAAATCACAGTATTTTAGCAGCTGAATTCTTTACCAACTGAAGCTCTGAACCATTTGCAGGAGTAGGTCCATTAAAGTAATCTACCCTAGAGGTTACCAGAGCATAGATCCACACGCTCACGCTGTAATAGCTGAAACTAATCCCACAAAATTGGATCAGCTGACGTTCTGGACATCCCTTCTAGAATTGTTTCAGTGATAACATAAAAAAAGAAGAGGATATTTATAACAAGATATGTAATATCTATAACAAGGAACATCTGTAGAACGGTATGATATGAAAAGGAATTTGAGAAGGCATAAGAGGAGGATCAATAGTTTATAATTTTAGTTTCATTAGTTAAATGTTTTGTGAGCTATGAAGAAAGATGACAATAGCATTTTCTTCAATGAATGGCCCATTAAAATGAGAAGTTACTAGTTTACATGTCAAAATATTAGAACTGAAGTTTTGTCCAAGGTGTCTCTTGATTATCATTCTCTTAATCCTCTTAAAACTCCTGGCTTCTTTCAAGACTATTAATCATAGCATCTACCTGCACTACCTGTACAGAATAACATATTGTGCTTTAATGGTCTTGTGTATACCTGGACTACTAAGAAGGCAGCATTCTGTATGGCTCTGTTTTGTGTCCCATGCTGTCTAGTATCTGAAAATCCTAGTAGACCTTATTCAGAGATCTGGAATGAGGTGCCAGCAGCATGCTGATGACACATAGGTCTGCCTCTTCTTTTTGTCAGGTTCAGGTGGGATAGCAGAAACACTGGATCAGTGTCTGGTACCAATGATGTACTGAACGATCAACAAGACCATGAAGTTTAAACCAGACACTACGGAAATAAAGCTGGTGAGTGGTTCATTTGTCTCAGGAGTGGTTTCATCTATTCCTGATAGTGTTTCACACCTCTTACAGCAGGAGTGGGAATCTCATGCCCCTTTCTGATGTTGTAAGCCACAGGATTTACCATCAGCCATGCTGGCCAGAGCTGCTGCACATGCACTCCAACAATACCTGGAGGGCCACATCACTTTAAAAGGTCAGGTTTGCAGTCTGAGGGTGCTTTGTGATTCAGAGTCACCTCTGAAATATATTTCATTAAGACACGTGCCAGCTGTGATCTATCACAGGAACAGCAGGCCTAACTACTGTTAATTGTGTTCTTACAAAATCCAGAGTACACCTCTGAAATGTGTTTCGTGTGGAAATGGCTCTGGAGGTGTCTGAAACTGTGGTTGCATTAAAATAAAATTTCTAGATAGCTGGTAGAAATGAAACTTACATCTTCCAGTTCTCAATCTGAATCACTACTGGTATGTTTCTGAGGACAGTTCCAATATTCTCCAGCTCTGAATCTTTGGAGACATATGAAGAACTGCCTGCTCCATCAGAATCTACCCAAGTTCATTTCTGAGACCCTCCTTTGGTGCCTCAGAGGCTGGGATGCTGGTGAGGGAGAAAAGGATTTCTCAGTTTCCTGTGCAACGCAAATATGAAACAGTCCACCTGTGCCACACAGCATACCTCTTTTAATAACAGATGAGATTCAAAAGTAGTTTGCCATACAGCGTAATGGCCTGCTGTTTAAGAGAAAAGAAACGTCAAAAATGATTTTGACATTTTTTCAACACAAGCAACTAAAGTACTCATGTAGTCACTCACATCATTTCAGACTTGGGGGATGAGTCCTAGCACTGAAAGAGAGGGTGGGGAATGCTTTTGGGCCTACCTCCTGGCAATGCTTGCTCAATTTATGTCCTGTTTTCAAAGGGGAAATCCATGTTTAATTGGATCAGAAAGCATGTTCACCCCAAAGCAACCACGAAAACCAAAAATAACTTTTAACTATTTTATGAATACAGAAACAGAAAGATGAGGCCCACCAAAACTATTTTCAAGAAGCAGTTGTTTCAGACACAGCAGTTATTCAAAGGTAAATAACACACCAAGTTGGTAAAAAATGACAGTCTTTTTAATGAGCCCAAAGTCCCTGAAATCTGCCCAACCTTTCCACAGCTGCCATCACCCCTTTCCATTCCCACTAGCACAGTCATTTCCAGAAGAAAACAGAAATCAGACGGAGAAAGTGTGAGACACCTAAGGGTTTCCAGACTGAAAACTGGAGAGGACTCCTGTGTCTTTAACAGTGGTGTACAAAAGGATATTTCAGCAAGCACTGCCTGTCATGCACCCAGGTAACAAGCAATGTTACTTAAATCCCTTCTTCTTGTTGCTGTTGTGTACCTTCAACTCGTGTCTGACTTATAGAATCATAGACCACAGAGGCCATTCAGTCCAACCCATGCAGGAACTCCCATCAGAGCATTCCCAACAGATGGCCATCCAGCCTCTGCTTAAAAACTTTCAAAGAAGGAGTCTCCACCACACTCTGAGGCAGCACATTCCACTGCCGGACAGCTCTGACCACCAGGAAGTTCTTCCTGAGCTTCAAGTGGAATCTCCTTTCCTGCAGCTTGACTCCATTGCTCCTTGTCCTAGTCTCTGGAGCAGTGGAAAACAAGCCCGCTCCCTCCTCGACACGACATCCCTTCAAATATTTAAACATGGCTATCATGTCCCTTCTCAACCTTCTCTTCTGCAGACTAAACATACCCAGGCCCCTGCGGTGCTCCTTATAGGGCGTGGCTTCCAGAGCCTCGTGGCGACCTTATCACGGGGTTTTCTTGTCAAGATTTGGGGGGGGGGGAGGCGGGAGGCCTGCCACTGCCTTCCTTCGAGGCTGAGAGAGTGTGACTTGCCCAAGGTCTACACCCCCATTAAGGGCAAAGGAACCTTCTCCAGTTTTCACTGAGGCAGCCGTCGGTAAGAGTGAGAGGCGGAGATACAAGGGGGGCAAAAACCTCTCCGACACTGCTCCCTCTTCTCACCTGTCACCTGCCCCCCTCGGCCGCCCCGCTCAGCAGAGGCCCCGCCCCGCCCCGCCGCCTCTTGCCCCCTCGCGCCACGTACCCTTGGCCTCGCAGTCGGCGCAGTACTTGTTGTCCTCCTCCCGCAGGAGCTTGGCCAGGATGGCCTGGTGCTGCTCGTTCTGCTTCTGCGCCTTCTCCCGGCACGAGCGGGTGGACATGGCTGGGGAAGGGGGGGGGAGGGAGGGGGCGGGGGAGGGGGAGAGGAGAGGAGGAGAGGAAGGCGGTGGCGTGCGGAGGAGGAGGAGGACACAGAATGAGAGACAGCGGCGAGGGAGGAGGCGGCAGAGGGTGGCCTGAGGCGAGCCCTCACAAAAGGCAAGAAGAGATTAAAAGAAAAAACGGAGCCGGCCGGGCGCAGACACGGAGGGAAGAAGAACGCCGCTCCAGCCGAAGCCGGCAACCCACAGCGGCGGCGGCGGCGAGGAGGCTTCCTCTTCCTTCCTGAGGAAGGGAGCGCTGTGACAGCCCAGCCAACCAGCGGCTGCGGAGAGGTCGGCGCACGGAAAGAGGAGCGGCCTCGGCCTCCTCAACCGGAACTACTACTGGCGAGCGACAGCAGCATCCGCCCGCGGAAGGACCTCCCCTTCTGTTCTCCGTCGGCGGCCAGCCTGAAGTCGCTCGAGTGACGCGTCCCTCCTCTTCTATTGTAATAAAGTAGTCCCTGAGCGGAGCCGGGGGGGGGGGGGATTTTCCGTCGGTGCGTTAGCTGTAGCTCTGGAGAGTGTTCGGTGGGAGCGCGTGTCTTAATAACATTTAGCAATTAAGTGGGCGGCTGCAGCTTCTTGGAGTTTAGCCAGTGAGAGCTGCAGCCGCCTACTAAAGCTCCCCCGCGAAGGGGCTGAAAAAGAATAGTGTTATTTCTAAATAAATGTTCTCCCCCCCCCGCCCCAGGTCTGGAAGGATAGACGCGAGGAGAGACACTGGTTTTCGTCTCGTTTCCTACGGCGTAGGATCGCCGCCTACACAGTTCAGCTCCAATCTGTATAGCTTGTTCTCTCCAGAAATAGCGTTTGATCTGATTTATTTGCGGCACTGTCCTGCTACGTTCCAGACTGAGGCCTCTTCCGCACTAAACTGTTCTAGCGCTACTATTCCACTTTCAAGCTCCTATGGAATCCTGGGGTTTGCAGTTTAGGGAGGGGCCTTTGGAATCCTCAGCCAGAGAGCTCTGTGGCCTCCCTGAACTACAAACCCCAGAATTCCACAGGATGTTGAAAGGGGAATAATGCCACTTTAACAGTGTAGTGCGGCAATGGCTTGAGAAACGGCCAAAGGCTGGGATTGCTTTGGAGTAGAAACTCGGGGAATTTGCAACTGCGGCGAGGGGAAGCGCCTAGGCCAATTAAAAGGGAAATCGCCCCCCTCCACACACACACACACACACACGAAAAAAAACCCAAACTGTCATAAGGTCAACCAAAAAGGAGCAAAAATATGCAAGCTTTCAAGACTTCAAAAGATCTCAAGGGATAATGTTAATAATCTTCGTTTGGAAGCTCTAAGAAAGCATACTCTTATCATTTCATCATTGTGTCTGAGACACTTCATGAACAGTTCCTCCAAAATGGACCACAGATGTGAAGCTGTCATAGGAGAAGCTGCAATATAGACATCATCCTGGGGCTGGGGAACCTGTGACCTTCTGAATGTTGTTGACTGAGTTCCTATTAGCACCAGGTAGTATAGCCAAGTGCTGCTCAAAGTGTTGATTTGTGGATCAGTTCTGGCTGGGCTTCCAGGAAAGAAACAAACAGTTGTAGTTAGTGGGCACAAGTGTGATGCTGAGACTGACTAAAGTTAGCTTAAGAAGCAGTGGTCTACCCAGTGGTGTGGGATGATGGGAATAGTAGTTCCTCAACATTCAAGGGCCATGGAGAAAGTGCTGCTTTGTGTTTGATGTTGTCTTTGCATTTCTGGAGAATTATTCAAATATTACCAACCTTTGTTATGTCATTTGATGAAAGGAGAAGGGGTTCTCCTTACACAAACTGGGGTAATAACAGAATAAGAATAACAACCCCAGCTACTCTGAATACAAATTCCGGTTATGAAGTGAGAAACCAGTGTTTTTCTGCCCAACAGTCCAGACGGGCAGGCTTAACAGGGATATTCCCTTAACAGCATGAAAAATATTCCCCAGCAATAGATTCGTTGAGACCCACCCCTCAGAGGGGCATTAGAGTGGTTTATGACAACAGCAACAATCCCTAGCATAGATAAGGGAGTAACTGAAAAAACAACATCATAAGTCATATATTGTCAGATATGACATAAGCTATTAGCAAGTCACATCCGTACATGCCGTCTTTTAAATAGCATATACTCAAAAGTTCAACTGACTGTGATAATTAATAAATAATCATAGGAATTAAAAAGTATGAATAAAGGAATGGTGTACATCTCTATGAAGTGAATAAATGCTCCAAAAAGTAAAGTGGGGGGAGTCTATAATGCTAATCAGTTTCATTCCCATTAGAACTGCTGTATTGTATCAGTGAATAGTTCAAGTGTGTGGAATTCCTAGGATGATAGATGAATCATAGGGAGTCCTGCCCTGCTCTTTACCTATTTCCACAGGGTGTGAAGTCTTTATTATGCTGCTGTTCTAAATCTAGTGATTCCATTCTGGGGATATTTGCAGTGTAAGTATAGTCTGTCAAGTTGTGACTGCATAACAGTCCTTGAATGTGACTGCTAAACTTACTCATGAAGACAATTTTCCATATGACTAAGCAATAAATCAAATCAAGCACAAATATGCACAAGCAGTACTAATTTTAAAATACAGTATTATTAATTAAATACAATACAATAGAT
Organism: Cyclura pinguis; assembly: GCA_030412105.1. NCBI lineage: Eukaryota > Metazoa > Chordata > Lepidosauria > Squamata > Iguanidae > Cyclura > Cyclura pinguis. The sequence goes on from CM059599.1 coordinate 132,404,725, forward strand.
GAAACTAGAAAATGTTTTACTTGGAGGAAAAGGGATCTCTGTTTATAACACTGAAAATGCTTTGTGTGCATTTCCATACAAATCGGACTCATGAATGGTTTTGTTAGGATTAACTAACAAAATCCTAAGAGAGGGCTGGATAACTCTGGCCCTCCAAATGTTAATGGACTTGAACTCCCATCAAGCATAGGCACAGCCAATGGTGAGAAACCATGGGTGCTGCAATGCAACAATGTTTAGAGGGCCACAGTAGCCAATCCCTACCTTAGGGAGTCACACAGTAGATGATTAAAAAGAGGAACTGTATCATTATTATGAGCATAAGTATTATTAAAATGATTTAAGAAAAAAACTATCCGTTAATTTATTTCTTAGTAGACATGCATAGGATCAGGCTGCCTGTTAATGGACTGTCAGGAACAGAAAAACCATATTCATAGCCTGAATTGCATTTTTCTCATACAGTTTTAAAAAGGAGTTTTTCTTAACAGCTGCTTGTTGTGCTTTTTTCTTTCTTCATGAAGAAAAGCAATTCCATCTCTCCCTAAGTGTATTTTATATCTTTAGAAAAAAGTTGGAAAGAGTTAAATGAGTCACATACTGACAGTTCTAAGTATATAGACAATTATGAAAGAATCTTGATATCGTATCACAAAATATAGCAAAACCAGATGACAGTGTTATGAAGATCAAAACCTGAATTTTTGGGAAGTTGTGGAGAAGTATCACCTGCCTTTAAGAGTTTATTATTCTTTTTATAGGTTGTAAGGTCAGAAATAACAAGCAAAGATTTTCTGATCTCTTGTTAAACACAGATTTATTATTCTATTGTTAATATAATAAACTAGCTAAACGGTTTGAATGATCCTGGTATTAACAGAATAAGCCAAGTTCCTGCTATACCACACTTCTCTCTGTAACAGGAAATGAAAGGTAAATTAATAATGAACGTTTAGTAGTGCTTATAAAATTGGAGCCATTATAAAGAGGATCTCCATCTTCTGTTGAGCTGTGCTGGGGATGGAGTCTTTCTTGCACAATTAGGTGATGATGGGTAATTATTTTTTAACTCTTCTACCGCTCATCATCTGAGTGTTCTGACAGGTGTGAGTCATGGATGTTTCCTTACCTAGTAATATATACAATGGGATGTCATGTTGAAGAGGGAGCAGGCTTGTTCTCTACTGCTCCAGAGACTAGGACAAGGAGCAATGGATTCAAGCTGCAGGAAAGGAGATACCACTTGAATCTCAGGAAGAACTTCCTGATGGTCAGAGCTGTCCAACAGTGGAATATCCTGCCTCAGAGTGTGGTAGAATCTCCTTCTTTGGAGATTTTTAAGCAGAGGCTGGATGGCCATCTGTTGGGAATACTTTGATGGGTGTTCCTGCATAGCAGGGGGTTGGACTCGATGGCCCCTGAGGTCTCTTCCAACTCTATGATTCTATGATACTACAATACCACTTTGTAAACACCTTGGCCTTGCATTGAGATCATTATAGAAGTGAAACCAGGGATCCCAGATAAGTTCCAACTCCCTGTCTAACAAACCACACTAGCTGTCCTCTGGCATAATCAATGATCAGGGATGCTGGGAGCTGTCCAGATCTTGTTGAACCATCATTGGCCATGCTGGCTAGGGCTTCTGCAAGTTGTAATACAACAAATACATTTTGTCTTGTTGAAGGGTTTTCTGTATCCCTAGATACTTGAAGGATTTTCCTGTTCAAAAAACATTAGTTACACCAGTATTAGTGGCCTCAGAATTGGCAAATCTGTTAATGTAGCTTAAATATGCTACAGGAATATACAAATGGACAGTCGCAAATTAAATGGACAGCTCTAGCATATGTCAGTCTGCATTCAAAAAAGGCAAAAGTGTTTGGGCACAAATGATTGTGGTCCTGAAATGAGGGGGGTGAGGCAAAGTATTGCTCTTCAGATGTCGTTTGTCTGTAAGTCCCAGCAACCTTTTCCTTCCTCTGAGGCTGGGGCATGTAATTCACTTAAGGTCATCCAGCAGGTTTCCATGGCTGAGCAGCGATTTGAACCCTCGTCTCTGGAGTCATAGTCCAAAGCTCAAACCACTATGGCATGCTGTCTGTCTGGCTCAGTACTTACCTACAAACTATTAACACACCCTGTGTTGCCAAAATAAGGGCCTAAATATCCTAAAGGCATCAAATCCCATCTAATCTTGGAAGCTAAGCAGGGTCAGCTCCGGTTAGTACCTGGGAGATTGCCAATGAATATCAGATGCTGTAGGCTATATTTCAGAGAAAGGAACTGGCAAAACCACCTCTGAGTATTCATTGTCTAAGAAAACCCTATGAAATTCATGGGGTTGCCATAAATCAACAAGCAACTTGAAAGCACATACAATGGTCTCTCTGCTTTTGCGAGGGTTTGGAGTGAAGAAACCTTGTGAAACTGAAAAAGAAAACATGAATAATCCCCCCCACAAGACTGCACTCTCATTCACTTCCACAGCTCCCCCCTCTCATTCCCTTGCCTTTTGTCCTGGCTTGCATTCTCCACACCTGGGCAAAAGGCAAGGGAATGAAGGGGAAGCTACATGTGCACTGCCCTTCTCCGTGCATGGTGCTCCCCCCTCTTGCCTTAGGCCTCAGGACACGTTCTCTGCAGCCAGGCAAAAGGCAAGAGAAATGAGGGGGTAAGGTATGTGCATGCTGTCCTTCTCAGCATGCCTGCCCCCTGAATTCCCATGCCTTTTGCCCAAGCATGGAGAACACATGCTGAGGCAAGAGGCAAAAGAATGGGAGGGGTGAGCACTACAAGTGGAGACAGATAGTGTATGCGTGCCTCCCACACATTCCCTTGCCTTTTGCCTTGTCATGGAGAAGGAAGGCATGCAAACCTAAGCAAAACACAAGGGTATGGGAGGAGGAGAATAGGAGAGAGACATGAGCACCTTGCGAATAATCAAATTCACAAAGGTCAAATCCGCAAAATGTGGAGGGAAGACTATAAATGCATACAATTTTGCATCCATCTTAAAAAGCTGTTGGAATACCTGGACACACATATACATCTAGTAAATACATGCTATAAATACATACAGTTTTGCATCCCTCTTAAAAATCTATTCAAATGCATACACCCACATTGCCAAAACAGTGAACCAGAACTCTCACTTTTTTTTTATTCGTTCTTGGGATTCCAGGTACCTTGTCATTTCTCCTTTTACCAGGCAAAGTATATTAACTATATACTATATTAACTGTATATTGACTTTACAGATAAAGCATATTAACTCTACAGTTTATTTCTTGCCTAAATTAGCAACACAGAAAATGAGAACGTTCCTTTCTGATTCTGTTACAGATGGAGAGAACGGAAATCAAATCCACTGAAGGGCATTAATAATAACTAATCCTTCAGAACAAAGGCCAGAGAATAGGTAGCAATGACACGCATAAGCTGATACCCAAGCATTGCTCATGATCTTCTCTGTATTTAACAAAGCAGAATGTGTGTGCATGTTATTTTCCCAAAGCAGGGATTTCTGGAAGGTTCTCATCATTTGTATGATGTGGTAAATCGGCAGGAAAACAAAATGCTACTGAGTGTTTATGAGTGAAAGACAGCTCTGCTTTCTCCCCAGCTCCAATTTCCTGCCCTCTTTGCTTCTTTTGCTGCTTTTCTACTTACTTAAAAGGCAAAATTTAACAAGAAGAGCTTTCTAGGTCAGCATGGCTCTTCTTTCTTTAGATTATTAGCACACACAAAGTGCCTGAAGCTCAGGCGAATTTCTTTACTACTATTCACAATTTAGAAACATGGAAGTCAGACTGAGAGACAACTTTATGTACACCAGAAACCATCACACACACATGTCAAGAATTGGAGTCCCTTCTCCCACTCAATGCTGACACAACACACACACATACACACACAAAAACCTGAGCAAGAATTAGAATCCACTGTAAACCTAGTTAGTATCACCTGGCGTTTCAGAGTAATGGGAGAATGAATTTCCAAATATATTTAGTGCAACTAAATCCAAGTAGGATTGAGACTGAAGTCTTCTGCTTTCCCAAAGTCTTATAGGATTATTATTTCAAAAATAATGATAAAGGCTTACAAATCTTTCAAATAGCAGATCTGTGAATGGTAACTATATTACACCTCAACCAAAGCTCAGTAATTCCTGTTTCATGCCCATCACATGTATATGCCATCTTATATTCACATACGTAAAGGCAGTAGAGTACGTTTAAAAAAACACGGCAATGCGCAGCATTGCATCTTCCTACTTATCCCCCTCAATGAACACATGAGAGATGTATAAATATATTCCTCAGGTTCCGTACAAAGCCAATCACTATAGCAATGAGAATAATTTTAACATCAATATTTTGGACTGTGTCGAAAAATAAATAGAAAAGAAGCAGCAGTGTCATTTCTTTGCTACAAGATTTAATCATCCATTGTCATGATGAGTATAATCAGCCTGATGTTCAGTGTTCTGGCAAATCTCATCAGTTCCTGGCATATTCACATTCCTCTGAGGCAGACAGTTTCTTCTTTATTTAGATTTGACATTTCTGTAGGAAACCATATTTTCTGTCCTGTCCAATAGTACATCAACATGTTATTTTTCACCACAGGATTTATACAATCCCCTGGCTTATTTCTGTTTTCTGGAATCTGCTTCTTTTTCCTTTTTTTTTTTTAAACACTTTTGAGATTCTGTCTGCCAAGACTAAAAATCATGCCCAGAGCTTTGATTTTATACTCCCCCGTCCTAAAAACTTCCCTTCTGGTCTCTAGTTTTGAGAGTTACATTCAATATATCCTGGCCAATTATAGAATGATGTTTACTTCACTTCATGACTACAATCTCCTTGTCCCATTAGTCCTTTTCACCACTCTCTCCTGCCACAGTATAACTACACAGCTACTGCCCATCCCTTATGCTTCCAGATTACCAGGAGAGAAAGTCTTCATATGGCTGGGAGCCACATCAACCTGTACGTAACCAGGAGGCAAGCTACTTCAAATGTCTCCCGAATTTGCAGTTGTTAGCTTTAGCAGCTGGCACCTTGCAATCAACATCAATTTATTCAGAAAGTTATACGTCTGATAGACAGAGAAGAATGGAATCTACTGACTGTGGTTACACAACTAAAATTGCTGAATAGGAGGAGTGAGAAGAGATGAAATCAAACCCATGAAAATTAGAACGGGGCAGTGCGTCCTCTCACGGAGGTCGTCTGCACCTTGGAGTGGACTAGGAGCGGACTACTTACCGGAGATCCACACCTCAGTCCGCTCCAAAATGACCCCAAGTGGTCCTCCAGTGTGTTTTCCAAAGACCACAAAAACCAGGTCTTTATTTTCCTGGAACGCGCTATTACGTTCCCGCTCCCTTGTGCAGATTCGCAGGCTCGCACCAATCCGAGCCTGCGATCTGCGGAGGGCGGGTTTTAGGCGTGGCGAGCTTCAGCGGTTGGTCGGGACCCACGACCAACCGGAAGCCGCCATTTTGGAAGCCGGAAGCCACCATTTTGGAAGCTGGAAGCCGCCATTTTGGAAGCCAGAGCAGTGCGGATCTACAGACCTCGCACTGCTCCGATTTGCCCTGGACCAAGGAGGAGCCCTGCGGAAGGGCTTCAGGGACAGTCCGCGTTGCTTCAGACCCCAGAAGAAGCAGTAGGTAACGGCGCGGAGTGATTCCCTCGCCTCGTGCAGAAAGGGCCAAAGAGGGAATACATACTCCAGGGAACTAGTTATGCATCTCTACTTCTATTGTGTCCTATAGACACATTGTTGTTTGTGCAAGGAAAATTGCACTTCTCATCTTCCAGCATGGTAGTAGAGGATTATAATTATAAGTAAGACAAATGAATTCTGTGGACAATAATGCAACAGAAAGAAGTCTTGACTGGACATTTATAGACTGATCACCAGCCCCTAGCACAGGTATACAGTTATAGTCTACACACCTTATATTTGAACTTCTCTCTTCAAAGTAATGAACACTTAGAATTTGTTGTTGAGTCAGCTGATAATACAGAGTATCTAACTAATTTCTCTACCTCACGCCCACCTTCTGAACAGTGGCTGAAACTTGAAGATGTAGAAGATCCAAATACAGATGACTGGTTATAAGATTTTATACAAGACCTTGAATTTCCCCTTTGAAGTGCAGCGTATGAGCAGTACTGCTTTGCACAAGATGAGGTAATGCTGTCTGTTGTCTCTGATCCCATTGCCCTTCATTATTTCTTGATCAAAGCTCAGTGCTCTTTGCCATTGACCTCATAATGACAGTGTTATCTTAGCCGCTACCATGTCAATATTATGATGATTATGGTCATAAACTCTTAGCATGGGATTCTGAATATCAGTTGAGCAGTAGCACTGCGGGTGGGGTGTCTCACCATTAAAACAACTGGGTGGGAGGGCTCTGAATTTATCTGGAGTAATGGTAACGGGGACATCCAGTGTGGTGTAGTGGTTTGAGCATTGAACTATGACCCTGAAGACCAGAGTTCAATTCCTCACTTGGCCATGGAAAACCACTGGGTGACCTTGGGTGTGTCACACATACTCAGCCCCAGAAAACCTTGTGAAAAGTTTGCCATACGTTCGCCATAAGTCGGAAACAACTTGAAGGCACACAACAACAGCAGCACAACAACAACAACAGTAATAGGAGGCAGGTTTTTAAATTCCTCCAAAATTGCCCTCTGAAGTTGTTGCTATAAGGAGAACTACAGATACCTATATTTTTTCCTCAGAATTGTATTCCTACAGATATCACTAGACTCCCAACAATTTCTATGATATTAAGCATTTGGCTATTGTGAATTAAGTTATCTCTTAATGGGTACAGTTATATCAGAGTAAATGACTGGCAAGCAAATCATTGATTGGGGCACCTTTGTGTAGAATATGGTTACTTTTGTAACTCTGAGTCAAAGTTAATAGAAGCACAGACGCAGACATTCTTTTTAGTGTCAGAGTATGCTTTTTAAAAAATAACATTAAATAAAATAGTGCCCCAGCACTGAGTAGCTCAGAGGAGTCCTAAACATAGCTGAGACTGGGGATTTAAAGTCAGAGGATGTGGCTTCCAGCTACTTTTCAATTTGAAAATTAAAATAGCCCTGATAGTGGCTCACAAAAATACTGCTTTTTTTTTAAAAAAAATGCTACTGCTAGGCAAGATACACATTTAAAAATTGCATACTAAATCCAGTCTTCCTACAAACAGACTGGAGCTAAAACCAACATCCTCCTTTATTAGTTTGTATGAAAAAAGTGTTACTTGGCATTCTGCATGCTATCTGGGGTGTAGGATAAGACTTTTGTGTACATGTTGTACAACCCTCTGCCGGCAAAGCAGCTCTGAAAGAAACGGCATGGTATTAATTGTATCAGTGCAATCAGTGATGAGCTTGACTTCTGATGTTGCACAAGGATTATGACCTGGTTTGAGTTTTCCCATACTGACAAAATAACAGGGGCTAACACTGTGTCATCAACCACAGACAGCTGCACATGTGCTCTGTCCAGCTGCTCTGTGACTTGAAAACAGTAGCATAGGTCCTGGTTAATATTAATTGAAATTGTATCCTGCTCAGCTCCATCTAAAGAGCAAAGGATGAGTACCAGCGTGTAAATTATTTAGCCCTATCCTTCTTTGGCCTCCTATATCCTTGGCTTCTGTAAACTCATCTAAGTGATAATAATAACATGATAGCCATGTTTAAATATTTGAAGGGATGCCATGTAGAGGAGGGAGAGGGCTTGTTTTCTGCCACTCCAGAGACCAGGACAAGGAGCAATGGATTCAAGCTGCAGGAAAGGAGATTCTACCTGAACCTCAGGAAGAACTTCCTGACGGTCAGGGCTGTCCGGCAGTGGAATAGGCTGCCTCGGAGTGTGGTGGAGTCTCCTTCTTTGGAGGTTTTTAAGCAGAGGCTGGATGGCCATCTGTCGGGAGTGCTTTGAGGGTGTTCCTGCATGGCAGGGGGTTGGACTGGATGGCCCGTGTGGTCTCTTCCAACTCTACATTTCTGTGATTCTATGATTCTATGATAATGGCTTGTCCTATTTCCAGAAAATAACCACCCTCAGGCTTGTTGACTCTCCTGGAGGGCTTGGAAAACTGCTTGTAAGAAAAATTACTAGAATGACATGCTGAAATCATCCACAACAAAGCTGTGGTACAATGATGCTTTCAGTCTCAGAGCATCATCCTCACACTACTCAGTTATGGATGGCATCAGCATGTCACTACATTCATTCTCCCTCAGAGCAACTGTCTGTTCTCTGATTTCCTGGAAAGATATTTGTTTCCAAATATTATGTGGCTGTGAAGCAGCCCTTCCACCTGTCTTTTTAGTTTTACTGGATGAATAGAAGTATATTTTGTTTAAAAACAAATCAGAAATGGGATTATAATAAAGCTTTTCTTACTGGAATGAGGTGGGGGTGAGGAATGAGTGAAATGTGTTGGTTTTCTTTCTTCACCTTTGAAAATTACTGTATATACTTGTGTATAAGTTGATCTCACGTGTAAGTCAAGGGCAGGTTTGGGAGCCAAAATTATGGATTTTGATATGACTTGTGGATAAGCCGGGGTCATTCCAGGGAGAGGAGAAAGCTCCATCACTGGCTCACAAGGCCAACCACCCTTGCTGCTGATACCACTATTTTCCCACTCAAGCATTCAAAAAGGCCTTTTGCTATTCTACTGAGAGAAGGGGATGGTTCTTTTTTTTTTTTTGATAGAAAGATTAATTCTTATCCAAAAAGGAACTATGCCCTTCTCTGCGTAGAGTGCCAAAAGGCAAGGGCTTAGTCTGCCCCAGAAGAACCTAAAAGAAGTATTGACACCCTCTACTCTCTTGGTGCTCCTTTGAGAGGAAGCTGGCATTTTCCTGTTCAGGCATTCAAAAGGGCAGGAGCCACAGTGCAGCAGAGAGAGTAAAGGGAGTCAGTGCTTCTTTTAGGTTCTCTCAGGATGGATTAAGCTCTTGCTTTTCACCACTCTACTCAGAGAAGGATGTTCTTTTTTTTTTTACGCGTTAACATACAGTACTTACATTGACCCATGGATAAGTCAGGTCAAGTTTTTTGAGTTTATTTTTTTTTACTAAAATTTCTAGACTTAGACACAAGTCTATACAGTACTACTTGATAAATTGTTGTAGCTGTATTGTGCCAAGACTATAACTAACAGACAATATGGGAGGGTGGATGCATCCTGCTTGCTAGTGGTAGCTGGTGTCTCTCATATTAGTGGGGTGGTTAACCCACTCTGGGATTTAGCTCTAAATTTTGCAGCAACTAGCCAGTATGCTGAACCAGTTTTGGGGGAACAGAGTTCAGTACTTTGAATAGCTCCCTTAATACCGAGAGAAAAACCTAGATCAGATTCACTGTTCCATTGACACACAAGCTAATAGTCACTAATGTGACTTAATGTGTAGAGGAGGATACTGTAGCTGTGTGGATATGACATTTCCATTGCACTGATATGCTCACAACTATTTTCAGTATATGCCTAAGTATAGATACATAAGAGTCAGCCCTGGTTAGTACTTGGATGGATGCTAAGGAAGGAACTGCCAAAACCATCTGTGACTATTCCTTGTCTAAGAAAACCCTATGACATTTATGGGGTTGCCATTAGTCCACAGGGACCTGAAGGCATAGATGACACACACATGAACTTCAAACTGTCTTAATTTAGGCATGTGCATTTAATGGTAACACTGGGAACCACTCAGAGAATTTTTATTCTATTCATTTTATTTTTAAAATTAATCTCAACATTATGTATCAGAAAAACTACAGGGGGTATTGTGGTACCTTAAAGACTAGCACATTTTGTTATGACATAAGGTTTTTTTGGTCACTCTTTACTTGATAAGATGCACAAAGCAATATCTCATTTGGAAGGTATGCTGGCTTTGGCTGGGCTGGGGAGTACAATATATGGAATCTGTGGGAATTTGAGTGCCAACAATACAAACAACAGCAACGATTACCTTAATAATAGCCATTTAGAAACAGTAGTTGTGTGGTAACACAGACATCTTTGCACTGATGAGTTATTAACAGATATAAGTGTGAGGAAAAGCCAAGCCTTAGTCCCTTTACAAGACATGGGAGATAGTGCTGACCTCTTTTTATTCTTGTTTGGCTGTTTTATATTGGAATTTGTCTTTGAAGACCTTTTTCAAGAATAGCCACTAGAGGTCAAAGTACTTGAAAGATCTGAAAGTTCCTCTTAGATTTTTAACATTCCTATTTGTGATGTCCAGTAGAACAGTTTTGTCTTTTGCCCTCAGGCCCTTCTTTGTCTTTATGTAGGTTCTTGAGCAAGTTGCTTTTCCTTCAGCCTTGTCAGTTTGCCTTCTAGGTACTGGACATCTTGTGACTGGTCATGCCTACCATGGCAGTCATTTTCTGAACAGTGGGAGCACCTATGGCATTCTCTGAAAATTCCAAATGTGCCTACTAAGCCAGAAAGGTTTGAGGATCCCTGTTAAGAGGACTACATGCATGTAGAATCATGAAAAGTCTAGTTTCTCAGAGTGAATCTGAGAAACATAAAATGTGTGCCTGCATTCATTCTTTCTTTCTTGTAGGAATGATGGCCTTGCATGTGTATTGGGTGTCTATGATCTCAGTGCAACAGCAGATTAGAGAGAATTTGCTGAGCTTGCTTTATGCCGTTTAGCTGAATGATTTAATTGTTCATGTCATGACAGGAGTTGTAATGATAGAGCTTTGTTACAGTTCACAATATTAGCACATAACAGTTCCTTGGTAACACTGGGCTACTGCTATGAATGCTGTATCAACAATAAGATGAAGAAAGTGTTTCAAATATAAACAAAAGTGACTTTTAAAACATTTATGGTTCAACTAGAAGATAAGATGCTGCAATAAAACATTCATTTCAATCTTTTTTTGTTACTGTGGTATTTTATTTCCATAATATATATTTACAAAGGTGAACCCGGATATATGTTGGCAGTCAAACTCTGCCAAGACAGCAAGGTCCAGCACGTTTCTTGCTTGTCTTGCAGACAATTTCATGGTCCAGAAGGTGCAAGAGGCGACAAGGGGATCAAATATTCTAGATCTGATCCTGACCAATAGGGATGACCTTGTTAATGAGGTAGAAGTGGTTGGATCTTTAGGGGGGAGTGACCATGCCCTATTGGAATTTGGCATTCAGTGGGAAGGAGAAGATAAGTGTAGCCAGACACTCATCTTAGATTTTAAAAGAGCGGACTTCTGTAAACTTAAGGAGCTGCTGGCTGAAATTCCGTGGTCAAGAGTAGTGAAAGAGAAAGGAGTTCAGGAGGCATGGGAGTTTCTTAAAAGGGAGATACTGAAGGCACAGTCTAAAACTGTGCCAATAAGGAGGAAAAATGGAAGGCATCTGAAGAAACCAGAATGGTTGACTAAAGAACTCTCAGCTGAGCTAAGCATTAAGAGAAACGTGTACAGGAAATGGAAGAGGGGGGAAACCACCAAAGAAGAATTTAAGCAAGTAGCCAGGAGATGTAGGGAGAAGGTCAGAAAGGCTAAAGCACAGAACGAACTTAGGCTGGCCAGAGACATTAAAAACAATAAAAATGGCTTTTTAAAATATGTCCGCAGCAAAAGGAAAAAGAAAGAGGTGATAGGGTCGCTGCGCAGAGAAGATGGCGAATTACTAACAGGGGGAAGAGAAAAGGCAGAACTACTTAACACCTTCTTTGCCTCAGTTTTTTCCCAGAAGGATACAAGCACTCAACCTGGCAGTTGGGGAGCAGGTGAGGAAGCAGGGGAAATGCGGCACATAATAGGTAGAGAGGTGGTACAGGAATACCTGGCTACACTGGATGAATTCAAGTCTCCAGGGCCAGATGAGTTGCATCCTAGGATATTAAAAGAACTGGCAGAGGTCATTTCGGAACCGCTTGCTATAATCTTTGAGAAATCTTGGAGGGCAGGAGAAGTTCCAGCAGACTGGAAGAGGGCAAATGTTGTCCCCATCTTCAAGAAGGGAAAAAAAGAGGACCCAAATAATTATCGCCCAGTCAGCCTGACGTCAGTACCCGGAAAGATCCTGGAGCAGATCATTAAGCAGTCAGTTTCTAATCACTTAGAAAGCAATGCGGTAATCACGAGAAGTCAACATGGATTTCTCAAAAATAAGTCATGCCCAACTAATCTTATCTCTTTTTATGATAGAGTTACTAGCTTGATAGATGAAGGGAATGCTGTGGATGTAGCATATCTCGATTTCAGTAAGGCCTTTGACAAAGTTCCCCAGGACATTCTTGCAAAGAAGCTAGTAAAATGTGGGCTGGACAGAGCTACTGTCAGGTGGGTCTGTAACTGGTTGACTGACCGTTCCCAAAGGGTGCTCACCAATGGCTGCTTTTCATCCTGGAGAGAAGTGACTAGCGGGGTGCCACAGGGTTCTGTCCTGGGCCCAGTGCTGTTCAATATTTTCATCAACGACTTGGATGAAGGAATAGAGGGCATGCTCATCAAATTTGCAGATGACACCAAATTGGGAGGGGTTGCTAATACGCCAGAGGACAGGATCAAAATTCAAAAGGACCTGGACAGATTGGAGAGCTGGGCCAAGGCTAACAAAATGAAATTCAAGAGAGAGAAGTGTAAGGTCCTACACTTAGGTAGAAAAAATGGAATGCACAAATATAGAATGGGGGACACGTGGCTGGATGGCAGTACGTGTGAAAGGGATCTAGGGGTCTTAATAGACCACAAGCTGAACGTGAGTCAGCAGTGTGATACGGCAGCCAAGAAAGCCAATGCAGTTCTCGGCTGCATCAATAGGAGTATGGTGTCTAGATCGAGGGAGGTACTGGTACCACTCTACTCTGCTTTGGTTAGACCTCATCTTGAATACTGTGTCCAGTTCTGGGCACCCCAATTCAAGAAGGACATGGTCAAGCTGGAGCAGGTCCAGAGGAGGGCGACCAAAATGGTGAAGGGCTTGGAAGCCAAGCCCTATGAGGATAGACTTAGAGAGCTGGGTATGTTCAGTCTGCAGAAGAGAAGGTTAAGAGGGGACATGATAGCTATGTTCAAATATTTGAAGGGATGCCATGTAGAGGAGGGAGAGGGCTTGTTTTCTGCCGCTCCAGAGACCAGGACAAGGAGCAATGGATTCAAGCTGCAGGAAAGGAGATTCCACCTGAACCTCAGGAAGAACTTCCTGACGGTCAGGGCTGCTCGGCAGTGGAATATGCTGCCTTGGAGTGTAGTGGAGTCTCCTTCCTTGGAGGTTTTTAAGCAGAGGCTGGATGGCCATCTGTTGGGAGTGCTTTGAGGGTATTCCTGCATGGTAGGGGGTTGGACTGGATGGCCCGTGTGGTCTCTTCCAACTCTACATTTCTATGATTCTATGATTCTATGAACCCTAGTTTAGGATGCCACAAGATTTTTGTTGTTTTTGCTGAACCAAAGTACCATGGCTACCCCTCTGGAAATTAAATTAGAACCAGTTTTAGCTATATAAGAACTACCTGTATATCAACATAGGCAGTCTTTCCAATTATATGTCAACAGCAGGACATCATCTCTAAAGAAAAAATGTAATAAAAATTTAAAAATAAATGAAAAATAAAAAAAATCTTTCCATGCCACATGGCAGTGAAGGGCTGATAGCTTCCTTGTCAGTGGTGTAATTGCCATCACCATTGCATAGATTCAGAAAGTCACAGAACATAAATCCTCGGGGAGGCATGCATTAAAAAATAATAATTTACAAACCAATAGTTTCTGGGAACTTGGTCAAGTACTCAGAAACCACTACTTTTATGTTGGCTTGCTTCACCAACAGGGCAAAGCTGAGAGGAACCTCCCCATTTACCAAATCCAGTATTATTATTACTTAATCTTACTTTTGCCCACCAAATTTATAATTTCAGAAGAATATTTCAATGCAGTTAGTGACTGGACAAGATCTTCTCTTTAGCTTCAAGTGTATTACTATTATTTTCTCTTTTAGATATATAGGTTTAATTAATTGTCCAACAAACCTATCAAACATAGTGTAGCCACTTGTGCACCAGAAAAAAAGAGGAAACACATAACCAAATACAATGGACAAAAGAAGATATTGTTTTGCATAAAAATTGCATGTGCTGATCTGTAGATGGCAGTTTTGAAATCATGATTATAATTCAAACAGCATACATCTTGCCCTATTGTGGAATACTACAGACAGGTAATCTGTGTGCTTGCTCAGTCTGCTATCCAAGATGTTGAGAGCTGACAGGCAACTTTGAAGGTTTGCTCCTCCTGCTTAGGTTTTTTTCCCCTTTAAACTGGACTTTAACTGGGCTGCCCTTCCAACAGAGGTACATGGCCACCCTGATTAATCAGAGTACGTTTTAGGTTCACTGACGATTACAGACTTATCTTTAGTTAGGTTAACAATTCATTGTTAGTTTTTTTAATAAAATTTTAATTAATTTTTAATATGATTTTTTTCCATTTCACTGTTTTTAATATGAAATTTTACCATCAGGTCATTCCAAAAGTGCTTATATATGCCTGATGGCCTGAAGTCTGGAGACTATTTCTTAATTTTATTGACTGTCACTCAGCCTTTCTCCCATGGCTGGGATACAAACACAACTAAAAGGAAAATACAAGTCCATGAAATAACTGCGCTTTGAGATACTCTTAATAAATCTGGCACAGTGGGTTACTCCATTCGTCATTTGCAAGTCATCAGCTGTGAAATCAGATCAGGATTTCCAAGAATGTTTTCATTTCCTTATGGGAAATGTGGCCCTTTGAACTGGTAAATAGAGACAGCAATGCAGGAGCTGGATCAGCAATAACAATCTCAGGTAACATTCTGAACACTTCACACTCGACTGCTTGCGTTGTCTGGCAGTCACACCAGGTAAAAAGGGATGGAGAATATCAAACCCGGTTTTGTTGGAACCAGTAACAATTTGACAGAGCTTTAACATTCTTTTTAATGTCAATGTTAAGACTGGATTTGACACATACTGTAGAACTTAACTAGCAAAAGAAAAACACATATTTGCATGAAAAGAAATACAACATTAATATTCCATTATATTAATTTGTATTAGCACTAGCAAACTATATCATTTGTTCCATCTCAAGTGACTGATCCATCTTTGAAAAAAAAATGCTGCTGTTAAAACAATATTTAACCATCTATGAAAGTATTAAATAAATATAAATGTTTGTATTAAAATATTTATAGCTCTCCTTTCATATAAAAGATAGCTAGTGTCTAAATGAAATGAGTTTATTAATAACAATAACAACATTAATTCAGTTTTTGACCAATTTCTGAACTTACAGTCCTAAAGATATTTTAGGAGTCAGAAGATTTGCTTGAAAATATAAGATCCATGAAAATATAAGTCTAAATTCAAATAGACCAATAAAACCAGTGGAATTTAGATACTGACCCCTGCAGACAGCCAACTGATTACTAAGTGGTTTAATGGATCTCTTGTAACTGTGATTAAGAATTAGGTTCAGGCATTATAAGTGAGACCATTCATCATATACTTAGTTAAAAGATAGGAGTCTCACTTTTTGACAATAAAAGTCTTTTAAGGATTCCATCCTGCCCCACTCCAGTCTTAAAGCCAACAGTACCTTCCTGTTGACTAGAGAAGTCCTCAGAACTCACACTGCAGGAGATGTGGAATGGAGACTACAGATGGAAAGTGGAATGTGTTGAACCATCTGTTCCTATGTTATTATCCTTGCTGCACTTACTTCAGGGCAGCAACTCCATCCAAAAGAAGAACAGCAATGTGTAGTTCTGCCAAAGAGAGAAGCAGCTATGTATGGCAACGCTTTAGTGTTACCCCAAACCCAACTGCATTCCTTGTTTTAAAAAGTTTGGCAGAAGAGGCCTATGAACTGTTTCAGCCTTACATAATTAAGAAAAGGTGGCTATATTATATATGCATAAAAGCCTTGATATAGTTCCTACAATAGTTAGAGAGTATAGAACAAAAGGGATATTGTAAGAAAAGGCGAACATGAGTGAAGTGGTGAGAGTAAAGGGCGAGAGCAGAGGTGGTCAACTGCGATGGTTCGGGGGGCTACATTGGCTTCAGAGGGGACTTTCTATGGCCAGTCTCCATCATTCCCATACCAGACGTTTCTGTGACTTTTTAGATATTTTTATAACTGAAAAAATGATTCCACACTTCTAGATCTTAGGAGAGACAATTTTGCCATGTCTTCCTTGCTGTTTTAGGCCCAGGAAAGGCCATTTGGAAACCATGAAGTGACAGAGCAAATTGACTTCTGGTTCTATGTCCTAATTTTAAAAGAGCCCTCTTCTGAGCCAGAACAGCTCCAGGGAAGGACCAAAAACATACCAAATTTGTCCCCATACCCTAAGCAAAGGGATGGCAGGCATTTTTAGTTCCAAAAATATCAATTTTAAAAAAATTGGTGGAACTAATTGTCCTTGGAGGGCTTTCAAAGCAGCCTGGGGGGCTGTATTTTACTTGCCCTAGGCTAGAGGAAGCTTTCAAGGAAATTAAGAGAGACGCAAGTTGCTGTTGTTGTTGCTGCTGCCATTGAGAATAGAGCGAAAGAGGATAAGAAAGTAAAACTGTTATGGAAGTGAATCCAAGAGCAGCAAGAGGAAAAGATAACAGAATCAAAGCAGTTGGAGGAACAGAGCACACACATTGTGTGAAAAATATGAAATTTCAGAACTTCAGTAAGAATTTCAGATGACAAAAAAAATCCAGATTTAAGGAAGAATCATTTGCAAACCATGGCAGGGGGTGGGGAGAGAAGGAAAGGAAGAATTCTCAACTTATACCAGTTCTACTCAAAGTGAACCGTGAGTTATGGGGTGCTGGTTCCTGGAAAGTTTCCAGGAAAGAAAGAAATGGTTCTGGTCTATGGGCACAAATATGGTGCTGGTTCCTGGCATATTTGGAGGGCGGGGGAGAGACCCTATGCTGGTTCTCCACATCAGATCGTTCAAGAAGCAGTGGCCAGAACCCTCTGCCTGCTGTTGTTATATAACCACAGTTGTCATGTAGCTATGCGGTGAATCCTGGCCTAAACTCTGCTACAGTCCACCACCTTGCACAAACTCTGTTGCAAAAAAGGAAGAACAGGTTCCCTGTCACAATTCCCCCAGCAACAGAGATCATTTGCATGAAGGAGCATGAGAATATCAATCAACCGCTTCCTGAGAGACAGGGGAACAGATTCCCATCGACTGAAGCAGCTGCTGACTGGTAAGTGAGGATTGGGGTACTTTCACAATCCCTGTGTATCCTCTAAATGAGGGGATATGTAGGAATCATGCATACAAAGGAGTTATGAATGTGTAATTCTCAGTTACACGTTAGTAACTATCCATTAGGATTCTGGCCACTGACTTAGACCTTCAGGGTCAGCAGATTCTCTACGAAATGGGAAAGCTGAGTCATGCTGCATCCAGAACCAGTTCTTTCAATCTTTGAACCAGCATTCGCTTCATAATCTGATATCTAGGCCCGAGTATTTGTTAATCCCCCCGGAAAAAGCTTTCTTCTTTTCTCTACCTCTCATTTAAGTCCTCCCTTTTGCAACCGCTATTCTTTTCTCACCCACCCCCTCATCCTCTCAGCTCCACAATAAGCAGAAGCTCTCATCAGCCTGTCATTCAAACTGGCAGCTCTCTGTATGTGATCCTCTATTCCAGGATCCTTTAATATAAATTCAAATCCCTACTCAGCAGTACGCTACAGGAATGTCAGCAATTGAAATAGGTTACATATTCATTACCAGCAATCATTTTAAAATAGTTTTCTTGGTGACAAGGCAGTCAACCTTCATTTGTACTGGATCTCTAGATTCACTGTGTGAACTTTCTTTCCAGTATTTTGGTACTGATATGGCCAAATATTCATGATTTGACTAGTTGTTAAGATAAAAGATGTTACTACTATAAAATATATTTGTGTTCAGTTTTAAGCCTTTTGGGGAATGCTTTCATCCAAAATAAGCTAAACTAAAATAAAACTAAAATAAACTAAAAAGTACTGCAACTGTGCACCTCAGGCTCAAGATTATTATCATTTGGCCAATTTATATAATTTGCTGTACTCTAACTTCTCAATATCTAGCTCTATGCTCAAATCCACCATTAAGTAAAGCAGGAATAATGGTAAGTGACGCCTATCAACAAAAGATGTAGATGAATAAAGAGGTTATACTACTGCAGATTTCTAAAATATGTTAAGTCTTCTCCAGTAGTCACACACTTGCAATTTGAGCATGGGACTCTCTTTGCCAGATATAACCTAGTTTTCTTACTGTTTCTTAGGTTACATCTAAGTTGTTCCCTCTATTCCAGATGTGCAAATGCGAATTCTAATGCTTATATTGCCAAAACAATCCCACTCACACACAAGAGGAAAGTTTTGGGCCAACCACAGGGCATACAGAAGTAAGAGGAAAAGATATTAAGGGGAAAAATCTATAGAAGAGAAAAACCCAAACATTGTAATGCTAACTGTTCTAAGCAGGGGATGTATGAAAAAAAAAATCAGGTGAAAGGGGAAGTGAACGGCATATTATAGAGCACATGGTTGACTGACTGGAACAGTTAATAGGAGCATTTGTTGCAGGTTCCACTTTCATCCCATTAATCAATCGTGTATAGTTAACTGTTCTCTTGTAGCCCAGTCTTCATCATCTGTTATCAGTTCTTTCAGCCAAATTGCTCCCAGTTAACTCCTAGCATATATCTCATACCTTCAAACAGGCATCAATATCTCCTAAATGTGTTAGGGTTGTTTGAAGAATGGTAGCTTGGTTTCGTGGCCACTATTTTCTAATGTACATGTGTCAAATACAAGGCCTGTGGGCCGAATCCGGCCCGCCATGCCATTTTATATGGCCCTCGCACCTCTCCTGCAGCTGCGGCACTCCCCCCATCTGACGAGCCCGATCCCCACATTGTGGACCCTCAGCTGCCAGTATTCTGAAGAGGGGCCCAGCAGCTAGTACTCGCAGTCTACTTCTACTTCTGACTGCTCCTCTGTCCAAGTCTCGCTGTCAGAGCATTGCCACCGGTTACCATGGCAACGCTCCATGCGGCTTGCAAGTGTTGGACAGAGGAGCAGTTGGAACTAGAAGTAGATCACGAGTGCTGGCTGCTGAGCCCCTCTTCAGAATACCATCAGCTGGGGGCCCGCAATGGGGGGTTCGGGCTCGTCAGGTACAGAAGGGGGCAGGGGGGCACAGAAAGAGGCAAAGAGAGGGTTTGGGGGAAGAAAGAGGCACAGAAAGGGTCTGGGGAGCAGAAAATGGCACACTTTGGATATACTGACCAATTCTTTGGATATACTGACCAATTACAGAGATATAGGGACCATAAACTATGATCAAATAGCCCTAAAATGTCCAAGAAAAGAAAAGAAAAGTTGATGCAGAGGAAAGGCAATTTAAAAATCAGTAATAATTGAACACAGAGGCAATTACTTAACATGGTAAAAGAGTAGATACATTTATATAGTCTTACAGATACAACTGGCCCTTTGAGGGCAACTATAATGCTGATGTGGGCCAAGATGAAATTGAATTTGACATCCGTGTATCTAATGCTAGAACAACTAAATTTGAGAGTGTAGCCATGAACATAGTCCACTGGGGGGAGGTATAGCAGACATTATCATGTCATTAGTTCTTACTTTCTGTTGGGCCTGTGCCACTTGATCCTGTAACTGGGATGTGTCAAATTATTTCTTTCTCCTCTAGTCATTTTACACTTCTCACTCTGCATGGATGCTATGAACCTCCTTCTCCTTGTTTAGCCACTGATTCTCCTTAGGTAGTTTTTCCAGTTCCATGGTAAGACTACTCATCTCTGTCACAATGTACTTTACTCCCATTATTAATTTGAAGATACATTTGGCATATTAAGCTTTTTTTTGGGGGGGGGGAGCATCTCATTTTTAAACAACAACAACAAAAACCTCAAAATTACTTTTTCAAAAAATTACCAATGCTTTTCTGTGATTCACTAGCTTCTTTAGGAAAGCCATAATGACCTCCTACTTCCCCTTTGGACTTCCCCTTCTCTTTTAGGGCCTGATCATCTATGGCAACAGTAATATTATCCAAGCATTTGTAATCACATTGGCTCCTTCTGTTTCAGTTGCCTTCCAGGATATCAGAAGACAATATACGTTGGTTATCCTTTAGGCTGTCCCCTCTTGCCATAAATTCCAACTAACAAAGAAGGCTGAGATTAGATGTTGAAGTAAATATATTATCTAGTGAGGTGATGTCATAAAGATAAAAGTTCTGATCACAGATGGGTGTTTGTTTGTTGAAGCAGACCCAGAGGATTATTTATTTTAATCCCAGCAGCCAAAACTGTGCCATACAGTCATATTAATACTGTATCCAGACCTACGCTTGTCAAAATCATTTCACACCTCTGAAGTGAATTATAGTTTTAATGACAGCTTAGCCTCATTAATTTCATCTTAAATCTGTACGTGTTGGGAGCTTTTTAGCGTCATAAAATGTATTACTGTAGCAAATGGAAACTGTAACAGCGCCAGCATTATTTACTGCAGATTGCAATTAAGGATAAAAGGGATCCTGTTTGGATCATAAGATTAAGAAATAAGAAATCTGATCTTCAGATGGTAGCACTTGTGGGTCAAAAATGTGTTCCTTAGTCAAATGGGGTATACAGATGAACATCTCAGACAGCTACAGGAATTAAGTTTACTCAAGTACTAAATCGTTTTCTCAGTGTTATTGTATGTCACCCTGCATTTCAACATCATTAACAAAACCTAATTATTCATTGCCAGAGAGAAAACAGAGTGAAGGCCATTAGTCCATTTTAATCTATCAATCAATGAACAATATGCTGAATTTCCAAACAATTTTTTTTATCACATTACAGTGAGCCTTCCACTTGGGTGGGAGCTGGGGCACAAGATTCCCATGAAAGTGGGAAAAAGATGTATAAAAATAAAAATCATGAACACTATTTTTTTTTAACCTGAGAACACTTCTCTAGGAATCTCTCGGTCCTCCAGGATAATTCTGTGGTCTAATTCCAGTGGAGGTAGACCATAGAGTCATGCTTCTCTAGCAATGCCTAGAGAAGTGTTCTCTCCAGGAATATCTAGGTCCTCTATGGTCCACTTTTAAGCAGAAGTGGACCCATAGAATTACACTTGAGGACCTAGATATACCTAGAAAGAACATATGTTTTTTGTAGCAAATAGAGTAAGATTTTTGTAATAAGTGAATGAAATAAATAAAATAACTCACAGATAATCAAATCTGCGAGTGCTGAACCCATGAAATTGGAGGACCTACTGTAAACCAGTAGCTGCTTATATTTGATACATGATATGTCCTCATGTATTTAAATTCTAAAATCCTACTATTATTTTTATTGTTGTTGTTGTTATTGTTGTTAGCATATATCTGCCCTTTTTCTAAACTCTGAGACTTAAAATGACTTACAAAATGAAAAGGAATACAGATAAAGTGCCACATCATTAAGAGGTACAAAAGTTGAAATGTAATTAAACTATAAATAGAATTTTAAAAAATTAAAAACATACTCACTATAAACACTACCAACAACAGCAAAAAATATAGAGGATACAGCACCTTATTAATAGCCCTTTTCCCAATCAGCACTTGTCTTCAAAGGCATGCCAAAAAATCCCACTTTGCCTACCTTGGAAGAACGCCAAGGGGAGCACCAGGCTGGCTTATCTAGGGAGGGAGTTCTGGAGGTTGGGGACAGCCACTGAAAAGGCCCTCTCCTGTTTTCCCATCAACTGTACTTGTGAGGGTGGTGAGACAAAGGCCATTTCCGCTCTACACTGTCGCAGTGCTATTATTCCACTTTCAACATCCTGTGGAATTCCAAGATTTGTAGTATACTGAGGCCAAAGAGCTCTCTGGCTGAGAATTCTAAAGGCCCCTCCCTAAAGTGCAAACCCCACAATTCCATAGGATGTTGAAAGTGGAATAATAGCACTATAACACTGTAGTGCGGAAATGGCCAAAGAGAAGGGCCTCCCTCAAAACATGGGGTAGGCTTATGTAAGAGAAAAAAATTATTTAGCTAACCTAGACAAAAGTCATAGAGGGCTTTACAGGACATAAGCAGGACTTTGCATTGTGGCTAGAAATAGACTGGTAGCTAAGGGAGCTGCATTAACAAAAGAATTGCATGCTCCCTCTAACTAGACCTGGTTGTTAATCTAGCTGCAGCTCTTTGAACCAGCTGAAGCTTCCCCATGCTCTTCAAAGGCAGCATACTACAGTAACCCAAGTATGATGTAACTAAGACAAATAGTCACTGTAACCAGGTCACACATTTCTAGGAATGGGCATAGCTTGTGTACAAGTCTAAACTGCACAAATGCACCATTGGCCACTGCAGAAACCTGCAGCTTCCAGCTTCAGGGTTGGATGCAGGAAGTATATTCAAACTGCAGGCCTGTGTCTGCAGGAGAAGTCTAACTCCAGCCACCACAACTGAATCCCTATTCTCTGATCTCCTTTCAACTGACCAGGAGCATTACTGTTTTGATTAGGTTAGGTTTCAAATAGTTTGCCCTCATCCAGTCATGACTGATGACAGGCAAAACAGCTTTCCTGGATCAGGTGGAAAAGAGAAATGGAGTTGGGTGTCATTATGGTGGCACTGGACAACATTAAACTCCAAACAATCCTTTTCAGTGGCTTCATGGAAAGGAGATTCCACTTGAAGCTCAGGAAGAACTTCCTGATGGTCAGAGCTGTCTGGCAGTGGAATATGCTGCCTCGGAGTGTGGTAGAGTCTCCTTCTTTGGAGGTTTTTAAGCAGAGGCTGGATGGCCATCTGTTGGGGATGCTTTGATGTGTGTTCCTGCGTAGCAGGGGGTTGGACTCGATGGCCCCTGGGGTCTCTTCCAACTCTTCAATGATTCTATCATTCAATAGGATTGGAGACAGCATTCAGTCCTGAGGGACCCCATAGGCTAACAGTCAAGGGATTAAACATACATTCTGCAGCACCCACTGTCATACTGGGTTTACTTCCAGCTCCCCAAGACTGACTGCTAACCTTGAAAAGGAGCAGGAAATTCCCCAGCGTTCATTAATTCTCACACTGCCACCGCCCGCTGAATTCTGAATTAACTGAACAGTACAATGGGACCCTGCTCAGTGGATTACCAGTCTCTATGCTTAAGGACCTTTCCCTTCCCTCACCTCCCCCTTCTGCGTGAGAGAAGTCCTATCTAAGTGTGTGCCAAAGAATGGCATGGGAATGGAGAGGAAACAGAGGTTCTACAGAAAAGTATTTATTTTAAGGCATGCAAGTAAACAAGACAACAATACTCATGAGAGGCTTCCCCCTCTCAGGTACGCTTAAGTTACCAGTAGTTATAAAAACAGACACATTCTTGAGATCAGCCAACCTTCAAATTAACAAAAGCCCTAACGCCACTAACTACCTAATGTTCTAGCTACTCACATTGGGGTTCACAGGCTTAGATGGTCTAAGAGAAGAGTGAGGCCAGGAGGAGAGGCCTAGGGCCTGCAGCCTACTACTGGCACAGATTTCATCTCCAGGATGCTTCTTTGTTGTCTCTCTCCCACATGGTCTCTCAAGGATTTTTATAACTTCTCCATCGAAGCATCTCAAGATGCTCACTTTTTCCCCTTGATTGGGCAATTCTCTCCCTGTGACCTGTGAGGCTGACCCACAATAAAAAGTGTAACCTAACCCCAACACCTCATTAACCCTTGGTTTGCCTGAAAAGGAAAGTATCCCCCTTCAGCTAAGTCTAGATGGGAAGACCAATTGTCACACTCACTTTTGGGTTGATCTCTCTAGGAAGGAACAAGATCACTGCAAAACAGTGCCTTTCAGGTGCCATCCCAGCAAGGTGGCCCAGAAGGAAACCAAAATGAATGGTACTGAAAGCTGTTGAGAAGTCCAACAGAAGGGTCACACTCTCTCTGTCCAGTTCCTCATATAAATGTCCACCAAGGGAACCACAGTTCTCTTGGTCATGCAGTCAGCCCTGAAAAAGAATTGAAGTGAATCTAACTAATATGTCTCATCTAGGAGTTGGGAGACCAATACATACTGGACTACCTTACCCAGATATGGAATGCTAGAAACTGGCTGGTAGTTGTCTAATATGGTGGAATCCAGGGAAGGCTTTCTTAGCAGTCGTGTTACAGCTGTTTCCTTCAGGCATGGTGGAACATGGCACTGACCACTCCTCTCTCTACCCAACTGAGCCAGCCTCCCTCTGGCTTTTTTAATTAGCCAGGAAATGCAAAAGTATATACACACACATGGTGGCTTTCTCTTCTCCCAAGAATCCTGTCCATATCCTCAGGCTGCAGAAGTTGAAACAAGCAGGATGGAAATTACATTCACTGGATCTGTATTAACTGTATTAGCTATGACATCTGACTCATAGAAGATCCAACCAATTTTATCTACAAAGTACCAGGCCAAGTTATGCACAGTGGGTTGTTGAGTCCTCTAGATTCTCCTGTTGCAGGGAATGTATAAAAGACCCCTGACCACTTGAAACAGTTTTTCAGGCTGGCTCTTTGTAAGCACAATGGCGGCAGAAAAGAATAGCGTTTTTGTTGCCCACATTGCCTTCAGATGGGCTGTACCCCCTTTTTAATGACTTTTTCAGGTTTTCTGCCAGCATTGCTCTTGTCAACATCGCACTTGTTTCATCACTGCCAGTTCCTGGAAAACCAGGAGGCTGGTTTGTCTCCACTTCATGAGGAGAGCACTCTGCCCATCTTCCCACTGCAGAGGTCAAACAAGGTTTCAACAGATTCTCTTGGTGAGGCAGCAGGAAAATTTACAAGAGCCATCATGAAGTCATCTGGACCTGGCAGGCACTTGGAGCAGACCACCTTCCTTGAGTCTTAGGAAGTATAAAACCCATTAAGCATTGATCTGTACACGACGACAGAACCATAGACAGCCCTTCCACTCTCAGATCACCATCATCCCACCCAGCCCAGAAAACAAGGTCTACAGTGTGCCCAGCAATACAAGTCAAGCCAGACACCACTTGGGACAATCCCGTTGTTTTATCATGGCAGCCATGAAGCCCTAAGCCACTTCTAAGAGGGCAGTTTTCAACATGGACATTAATGTCACCAAACATTACAACCTGAAGGGACTCCATCTTGACTACCTAAAGAGGGGAGATTGTTAAGCAGCGAGTTGGGCAATATGCCAACAGAACCCCTGCTCTCTCCTGGTCTCCCACCTTCACACAAACTCAACAGAATTTGGGATAGGGCAGTTGGTCATAGGGGTGGAATCCTACTTTAAGACTGCAACTCCACATTTCTGCTCCCTAGGTCTTGCTCCTACTGCACATTAAACTCCAGTGGGCAAAGCCAAGAGAAATTAGCAATGCAGCCTCATCCAACCAGGCATCTGTGATACACCTCATCTTGGCATGCCCATCCATGGGCATCCTGAATAGCAGCTGTTCGCCATTCACAAGCCTGATATTCACCAGCAGCATTTTCAGCCCAGGGGACTGTTGCCAAGGCTTTCCAGATTATTTGAGCTAGGGGATAGCTTGAAGGAAACCAGCATCGTGTTGCTGTTTCCTTTTCCATTAATGTGCAGTTCTCTCTTCCTTATCTCCTTCTGCCCTTTACAACTGTGATGTCTACTCCATGAGATCCAGCATTTTGCCTTCTCATTTGAAAACACAGCCTTCCTCTTATAGCCTGGCAGTACTCTATCAGAGGGTAAATGCAGGGAGCCTTGTAAGCAAATATGGACAGTGTAAAACCCTCTTTCTTGTCAGGCCCTCACCCTTGTGATTCCCTGAAATGGTTCCCCCAAAAGTATGCCTCCCCTTTTGGTATCACTCCGTTTGGAGGTGACCCAACTGGCAGTAGGACTGACCTCACAGGAGTCCTGCTTTTATCTCCCAGCTACCTCAGCTCTTATAGCTGGAATATGTAGAACATGCTGGCAGAAACTGCTTAGTTACAGTTTGCCAGGAGTCTGCAAAGAAGTAGGATGTTGCATATGACAGGTAGAGCCACCTCAGGCAGCAGCACCAGCGGGATACAGCATTTGCTACTTGTTGCTTCTGCTTGTAAAGCTTCCTCTCTCTGTAGAAAATGCTGGAATATAAACTGTGAAGGTAAAGCTTGGCATATTCAGAGATAAGAACTGGAAAAGTCTAGAACATAAAATTGTAATTGAAAACAACTACCCAAGATTTCAAAACATCATTGTTCAAAACCTATTCACCCAATTTCACTTAAGAAAAACCAGACAGCCACTTTAAGTAGGAGCGAATAAGTAATTTATTCAGTATTGGCAACAACAGAGTAGTAGTTTAGGTACATTAGAATTACAGAAAACAACTTAGGAAGAAAAACTGCAGAAACAGGGCAAATGGTGGATATCAACCCTTCTTTACTCAGAGACAGAGACAGCTGTGCAGTATTCAGTTTGTTTGGTCTAAACACCTAAAAAACTGGCTTCCCAGAGGTGACAACAAATGCTCTGTGTGGGACTGTGTCCTTCACATAATGAGAAGAAATTACCTGCTTCACACACAAGAAAGCAACCAATTGTCTTTTTCCCCATCTTGTTTCACAACTAATAAACAGATTTTCCTTGAAGCAACTGTGCAACCTGCACTGACAGAAAAATTTGGCCACAATCAGAAGTTTTTCTGTAAATTAAAATCCCACTGAGTTAAACAGGGTTTCCAACTGAAATAAGTCTACTGAAGATTTCACCTTTAATCAAATTCTATCAACCATTAAATTTACATCACTGGGAAGGAAGTAGAATGAAAATGGCAAACACCAACATGTTCCTTTTAAAAAGCATTATCCACAGAAAACAGCTTGCAAATGTCATTAAATAAGACGAATATAACAATTATTGCACATAAATACAGAAGGACTCATCTGGGTAATATATCTTCATCAATTTTGCCAGGTTAACATCCGTCCTCTTAACAGAATGGCATGCTTTAAAAATCTATACAGCGTCCTTTCCGTTCCCAATCTCCATAACGAGTTGGTTCAGGGCCTCTGGGCCCACCTTTCTCCTTTGTAACTGGATTGATGTCATCTGGAAATTCTACAAATAAAGCACAACAAAATGTTAACAAAAAGTTCTATATAACCATCAAGCTTGATAGTCTAACATGACATTTCTGCAGTAGTTCTTACTTACTATGAATCCTACACTCATACTGTGGCAACTCGGGTGGGTTAAACCAAACGAGCTGTCTAGTTGCTCCAGTTGCGTGAGGAACTAAGTCCATCATAAAATCCATCCATCCACCCACCCACTGCTTATTTACATCTCCCTTCTCTCCCAGATTGGGACTCAGTACAATTGAACCAAATTGCTAAAATCATTACACAATTAAAGGCCAGTAGGACTAAAGGATCATGGTGGAATGATATGATTGAAATACAGCTACAGCACTCCCAGCACCAAGTCTCTATCTACCCAACAACATGAAGCAGAGTCAGCACATATATTTAGTGTAACTAGACAGAGAGGACTGAATCATTAGTATGATAGGAATAAGACATCGATGTTTAATTAACACCCCTTCAGTATCACAACACAGTAATTTATTCATATAAAAATTAGGCTTATATACACAGAAAAACAAAACAAAACAGAGTAAAACATTGGCGTTAATTTCTTAAACTTGCTCTAGCTGGCATCATAAGCAGAGAGGTCACATCTTAAAAGGTTAGAGAAAATTAATAGCAAATTCCAGTATTTGAATCAGAAATCAAAGTTTTCTCTTTGCCCTACTGAAAAAAGATGCAGTCAGGAATGCAGGAAGTATGACTTTTGTTTATTACAAATGGAAAAATGAAAGGTTTGGAATGTTGTAGACCTATGAAATATGTTTGTAACATTCATGTTAAGACACATACTGTTTAAGGAATGCTATCTAGAAAATTAAAACCCCACTGAGGATATACAGGATATACAGGTCAGGGCAAGCTAGGGTTAAACAAAAGTCATCTAGGGATAGTTACATGTACTTTTCCCACTCAGAAATGAAGGCAAGTTGACCCACTCAGATATCAAGCTACAGTTTACATGTAGGACTGTACAATCTGTCATGCCTCATTTCTTAATTTCCATGGCTCCTGCATAGTAGATCCATTCAATGCAAGAGGTGAAGGTATGTAGATACCAGATCTGGAACAAAATACGTTGCTATAACTCACTGGAAACACCATTTGACATCAGGTTATAGTTGGCCCTTCACATTTGCAGGTTTAACTTTCACGGATTTGATTATTAGCAAGTTTCTACAACCTCTGCCTGCCTGCAACTCAAGAACATATTTTCTGGGGGGGAACCTTCCCTCTTCCATTTGGCTGCACAGCCCTTTAAAAACACATCTCTGTTACTACTAATCCTCCATCTGCCTCTGCCTGGCAAGCTGAAGATGGCTCACACTCTGATTTCTCACAAACCCTCTCCTGATGGCCCCACCCATCCGAGGGAGGAAATGAGTGAGAGAGGAGGTATAGGGCCACTATGCTGACTCACCTCTTTTCCTTCCCCATTCCCTGATCTGGCCTGCTCTGCCCACCATACCTCAGCCTCTTTCTCTCAGACACACATTTTGATTTTGCAGTTTTTCCATTTTTGCAGGTGTTCTGTGCCCCTCATCCCAGTGAACATGGAGGGCCAACTATAAAACAAGTGTAAATTCAAGATTTAAATCACTTTCATCAAGTGATTTAACCCAACATACCTTTGGCTATTAACGTATTAGTTTTGCCTTGATTTGAAATAAAGAATCCCAAATAGAGTTAATGGTTTACATGTGCTCTAAATCATTACTAACTAAAGATATGATTACATAATCTTAATTATGTAAGGAAAAAAGGATACTATTTTTAAAAACCTGTCTGTAAAGAGTCAGTAGCCAAAAGATACTGTTAAATAACTGAAAATGACTGTAGTAAAGTCTATCCCACTAAAGATGCCATTGCTTTGCTTTTAAGAGTTGTAGCAATTCAGAACTGGATATATTTTAATACATTTTTCTAAGTGTTTCTATTTATATTTTGCACACCCACACTTACTTTCTAGTGGCTCAGTCTCTCTGTTGGATTCTTCTGCCTCATCAAAACGGCCTACTGGCAATTTTGGTTTCTTAAGTGGCTGTTTGGTAGGTTCAACATTTTCTTTTGTGCTGAAGTTAACACTTCCCAAAGCTCTGAGCAGCAAAACTGATCCTATCGTACAGAAACATAAGTAGGTTATTATTTAGAAGCACACTCACAAACTGCCTATATTTCTAATATATTAACAATTGGCCTGGAGGATGACGAAACTGAAGGAATGTACCAAAAAGTCAAATGTAGTCTTGATGTCTACTGAAAAAGAATGCCTGAATACAGTATACAGTAATATACCCATATATTTGCCAGGCTGTTAATATAGAAATTCACTGAGCAATCAGCCCATAGTATGGGTGTACATTTGGAAACAAAGGCTCTCCAAAGAGAAATTTCCTCCTCACTTATTAATGTGAGGAAATGCATTACGGTAATAGTTTGAGCATATAAAGCCTTGAGAAAGGTAAAGAGAAATTGCTTTTGAGGATGTGCCTAAACTGGGAGAAAGTAAAACTGGCAACTGGGCCATGTAGCCTTGGGTTATCTGTTCCAAATGGAAGCAGATCTCTAGGTCCTCAGTAGAAGTCTTTCAATTATTAAGGAGACTAATTGGAACCACCCAGGACTGAATCTGCCCATTTAACATGAATTAAAGATTCTGGAATAAAACAAGTATTGCCTGATACTGCACGCACAATCACCAATCTTGGCCATCACTCCTGTGCTAAGTATGCACTAAGAGTGAAAGAACATTGCTTGTTTCTCATTTTGTGACCCAGGATGGGTTCAAGTACAGATGAGTCCTGAACATGTGCAAGGTGTAACCTTCCTAGATAATATCACAATGGATAAATAATTACAGAAGGTCACAAGAGGGTGAGAAACATTTGCACAACCAAATTAGATCCTGAGAACCAAGGGGTGCTAAAGGATAATGGCTCTTCCAAGTTCCCTCTTTCATATGAATGCAGATATTTATTTATCTAATATATAAAAGTCAAAGTTTGTCTGTGTCAGGCAGGCAAAGGCCTCATATGATTGGTTGTGTCAGGCGAGAAGACCTCATATGATTGGCTGCCTGTGAAGATTCTATGGAATCCTGGGGCTGGCAGTTTAGGGAGGGGTCTTTATTCTCAGCCTTGGGCCTGGCCAGTTGCTGTGGAGACAAGACCTAGCAGCAAGGAGAAGGCCAATGTATCTCCTCAGAAACCCAACCTCTGTATGTTAACAACTCTGAATACAGATTGGACTGGGGAATATGGGGAAAAGCTACACGTACCGGACAAGACAGTTTGGGGAATTACAGACACAGGATCTCAAATCTGTGTATTTCAACTGCATCTAACTCCTAAGGTAAGGAAGGTAATTCCTAAGGTATTTCTAACAAGTGTTACCTATGAAGAAATAAAATCCAAGGCAATGCTGGGTAAATACGCTAGTTTTAAAATATTTCTGTATTGCCTCCGAACCCACAAGATATTGTCAAAGAATGATGCTATGGGTTTGTATCAAAAGTTTATCTGATATGCCATAAATGTGACAGCTTAGAGCTGCCAACTTTTTTTTTTTCTCCATATCACAACTGTATCTTAATGACAGCATGTCAGATACGGAGTGTGCATATGGTTGATTATTCATCACTTCATGGCTGTTGTTACAAAACCTGTTAATTGTTGCAACTGAATGGGCAGAGATTATTAGAAAGGTGGTTGCTCAAAGATCACCACTTTCTGAGACACCTTAGAACTACAGGTTGGAAGCAGAAATCAGCAGTTACAAGTTCATAATTCAGCTGGTGAGTATTTTCAGCTCTGCTGCTTCTATCAGGCTAATAATCTAAATCCTGTGCATTTTTACCTAGTTTCTCAAGTAATGATGTGTACAATGCAGCTTTAGATCTACTATATAAAAGTCAGGTTTTTGTCTGTGTCAGGCGAAGACCTCATATGACTGGCTGTGTAGGCGAAGACCTCCTATGACTGACTGCCTGAGAAGATTCTATGGAATCCTGGTGTTTGTAGTTCAGGGAGGGGCCTTCAGAATTCTCAGCCAGAGAGCTCTTGGGCCTGGCCAGTTGCTATGGAGATGAGGCCTAGCAGCAAGGAGGAGGGCAGTGTTTTCCCTCAGGAACCCAACCTCTGTATGCTAACAACACTGAATACAGATTGGATTGGGGAATATCGGGAAAAGTTACAGGTACTGGACAAGACCATTTGGGGAATTAGAGACACAGGATCTCAAATCTTTCTATCAACTATTACCTATGAAAAAATAAAATCCCAGGCAACGCCGGGTATATATGCTAATTTTAAATAAAAACAAAACCAGCAAAGTGACTAGGAGACTTACTGTTAATTGCTAAATATTTCTATGTATGGTTTGGAACAATGGACAGTGAAGAAAGTTGACAAAAAAAAGTCAATTCATTTGAAATGTGTTGCTGGATATGAGCTCTACACACACAATGGACTGCTAAAAAAAGCAATGAATGGGTTCTAGAGCAAATCAAGCCTAAACTCTCACAAGAAGTGCAAATGATTAAACTGAGGCTACCACATTTAGGACATCTCATGAGATAGAATCGTAGAGTTGGAAGAGACTCCAGGGGCCATCGAGTCCAACCCCCTGCTATGCAGGAAAACCCATCAAAGCATTCCCAACAGATGGCCATCCAGCCTCTGCTTAAAAACCTCCAAAGGAGGAGACTCCACCACACTCCAAGGCAGCACATTCCACTGCTGGACAGCTCTGACCGTCAGGAAGTGCTTCCTGAGGTTCAAGTGGAATCTCCTTTCCTAAAGTTTGAATCCATTGCTCCTTGTCCTAGTCTTTGGAGTGGCAGAGAACAAGCCCGCTCCCTCCTCAACATGACATCCCTTCAAATATTTAAACACAGCTATCATGTCCCCTCTTAACCTTCTCTTCTGCAGACTAAACATACCCAGCTTCCCAAGCCATTCCTCACAGGGCATGGCTTCCAGACCCACCACCATTTTGGTCGCCCTCCCCTGGACACATTCCAGCTTTTCGATATCCTTCTTGAATTGAGGTGCCCAGAACTGGACACAGTATTTCAAATGAAGCCTAACCAATGCAGAATAGAGTGGTAGCATTACCTCCCTCGATCGAGACACCATACTCCTATTGATGCAGCCAACAATTGTGTTGGCTTTCTTGGCTGCCGTATCACACTGCTGACTCATATTCAGCCTGTGATCTACCAAGACTCCTAGATACCTTTCACACGTACTGCTATCCAGCCACGTGTCCCTCATCCTATATTTGTGCATTCCATTTTTTCTGCTTAAGTGCAGAACCTTAGATTTCTCTCTGTTGAAATTCATTTTGTTAGCTTTGGCCCAGCTCTCCAATCTGTCAAGGTCATTTTGAATTTTGGTCCTGTCCTCTGGGGTATTAGCAACCCCTCCCAATTTGGTATCATCTGCAAATTTGATCAGCATGCCCTCCACTCCTTCATCCAAGTCATTGATGAAGATGTTGAATAGCACTGGGCCCAGGACAGAACCCTGTGGCATCCCACTAGTCACTTCTCTCCAGGATGAAAAGCAGCCATTGGTGATCACCCTTTGGGTTCGGTCAGTCAAGCAATTACCAATCCACCTAACAGTAGCCCTGTTCAGCCCGCATTTTACTAGCTTCTTTGCAAGAATGTCCTGGGGAACTTTGTCAAGGGCCTTACTGAGGTCAAGATATGCTATGTCTACAGCATTCCCTTCATCTATCAAACTTGTAACCCTATCATAAAAAGAGATAAGATTAGTCTG
The DNA here is from genome assembly GCA_030412105.1 of Cyclura pinguis. NCBI lineage: Eukaryota > Metazoa > Chordata > Lepidosauria > Squamata > Iguanidae > Cyclura > Cyclura pinguis. The sequence goes on from CM059599.1 coordinate 132,437,715, forward strand.
GCATGACTTATTTTTGAGAAATCCATGCTGGCTTTTAGTGATTACGGCATTGCTTTCTAAGTAATTACAAACTGATTGTTTAATGATCTGCTCTAGGATCTTTCCTGCTATTGATGTCAGGCTGACTGGGCGATAATTATTTGGGTCCTCTTTTTTCCCCTTCTTGAAGATGATGTGGCTCACTGGAAAAGATGGTAATGCTTGGTAAGGGAGGCATATGAACAGTGACAGGGAATCCTCAAGAGTAGAAGCACTTGTTTGATGTGAAGGAAGACCAGGTTAACTGAGTAGGGGGAACAGGGTCAGAATCAACCAGTCTCTGACACTTTGCAAATGGAAACAAGGACTTATATAGCACTTATACAGGACAGAGTCAGATCTAGGAAGTAAAAGACACAGAGACAACACAGAATATTTGCACCAGATCAATTCTGCAGGAAAACTCTGTCCTGTCCCCCCTCCGCTCCCAACCTGCTGTCTTAAGAAGAAAAAAGCAGTGTCACTCTGAGCACGTACACCGTCCTTTCATTTGAAATATTAATAGGCACCTGCAATCTGTCTCATCTACATAGACTTAAAGGAGCAGAATTTACAAGGCAATTACACATCTCATATAGATAACTCCCCTCTTTATTAACAAGCTGTACAATAATGCTACCAATTAGGCTCTATTACATGCAACCCTACTGCTGTTTCCCCCCCCAGGATACCTTACTAAAAGAAAATATTACATGCCCCACTCCTGCCTTAGACAAAATGCCTCTATGAACCGATTATTTCTTTTTGGTCCCAGAAAAACACCACTCCTGGTTTTCCCTCCAGTCCCTCCCTAGGAGAGCCCAATTTATAAAGCAACACTTCTCCCAACTGCTGGAATGAAGTCAGTAGATTAGAAAAGGGTGTATGTGTCCATGCAAAAGCTTTGTTGTGTGTCTTCAAGTCGTTTCCGACTTATGGAGATCCTAAAGTGAACTTATCGTGGGTTTTCTTGGCAAGATTTGTTCAGAGCGGGTTTGCCTTTGCTTGCTGCTGAGGCTGAGAGAATGTGACTCATTCAAAGTCACCCAGTGAGTTTCCAGGGCCAAGCAGGGATTTGAATCCTGGGCCATTTTTGCACTGCACTGTTATAGTGCTATTATTCCACTTTCAACATCCTATGAAATCCCAGAGTTCGCAGTTTAGGGAGGAGCCTTTAGAACTCTCCGCCAGGGAGCTCTTTGGCCTCAGTAAACTACAAACCCCAGAATCCCATAGGATGTAGGAAGTGGAATAATAGCACTGTAAGAGTGTAGTGAGGAAATGGCCCTGATCTCCACAGTGACAATCTAACCCCCAAAACATTACACCATGCTGGTGTACAGTATTCTGAAATCTAGTAGGAGGCAAGGAGTGAAACAAGGAAACCTGGGCTACCATCTTTTACACCCATTTAACTGGGAGTATGCCTCATTACAGTAAATCTAATATACTCTGGAGTACAGCCACCAGATCCCATCTGAACTTGGAAGCTATGCAGGGTCAGCCCTGCTAAGTAGTTGGATGGGAGACCCCAACGAATATCAGGTGCTGTAGGCTGCATTTCATAGGAATGAACTGGTAAAATCACCTCTGAATATTCCTTGCTTAAGGAAACCCTACGAAATTCATGGGGTGGCCTAAAGTGGACAGGAGTCCACGCACAGACTGTAAGTAGGGGGAAGCGAGTGGCTCCAGCGGAGAGGAACGAATGTAAATGATAAAATTCCAACCTCCTTTCTTCTTGCCCCCTTGCTGTCCCCCCCCCCCTTGTTATACACGTACTTATGCACTCACAAGTGCAAACATGCGCACGGGAGTATGTAAGGGGCGCGCACTGCCCGCGGTAAGGAGCCGCGAGCTTGGAAGGCGTCGCCTTCCTTCTTTCTGCAAACCCCAGGATTCCATAGGATGTTGAAAGTGGAACCATAGCGCTATAACAGTCTAGGGCGGAAACGGCCTCAGCCTTTTTCGTGGCTGCTGCGGCTCCGTCCGGCCTCCTCCAAGCCGTGAGGAGACTGGGGGAAGGGAACAGTCGGGCTCAGCAGCAGAGGCAGAAAAGTCAGCGGACAAACGGACAAGAGCTGGAGACTGGCACTGGACACAGCGCTGGTGGGGTGGGGAAGGGGGTTGCTTGTCTGTGTCGGGGGCCGCCGGGCACCAAATCTGGGAGCGAATGAAACCGACGGCGGGCTGGGTGCGCACGGAAGCATCCCCGACCTCCTCCAGCATTTGTTCCAACTGGGCTAATTGCAGTGCTGTTGTTGGGCGGCTTCAAGTCCCTTTCGATTTACGGCGACGCTATCATGGGGTTTTCTGGGGCTGAGAGTGTGTGACGCGCCCAGCAAACTCCCCGTCTCAGCTCAGGGGAGGCTGAAACTAGAGCTGCCAGGCGTCCTGCCCCTTTAATAGTGGTTGAACAGAAGAGGGAATTGCAGAAGGCGTTGCTTGCGTAACAGAGCTTAAACGCTTGTGTAATGCGGCGTGGGTAGAGTGGTACCGCAACGTCCGCCTGGGAAACAAGCGTGGTTTGAATGTCCGATTAGGACTCTTGCAAGAGGCCGAGGTTCACACTCCCCGCCCTGCCACGGAAGCGCCCTGGGCAAGTCACACTCTCCCAGCCTCAGAGGAAGGCCCCCCCCCCCAATGAAACTTGCCAAGAAAACCTCGTAAGCCGGAAACACGGCGGGAAGGGGAAAACACCACAACGCCGCCCCCGCACTTGCTGAAATCCCCTCCGAAAGGGACGGGAGGCCCGCCCCCTCGGTTGGGGCTCCCACGCCGGTGCCGCAGAGCGCTTCCCGCCTCCCCGCCGCCAGCCGGGCCGCCGCCGCCTCCCCCGCGCGCCTCGCCCTCCCGCCCCTCTTACGAGTTTCTCCCCTCGAGGGGACAAGCGAGCGTCCCGGGCGCAGCGCCAGCCTCCCCGCCATCTCCTGGCCGGCGCGGGGCCTCCGCTCTTTGCTCCGGCGCGGCCTGCCCAAGCCTTCCCCGGCGCAGCGCGGCGGGCGGGACTGCGGCGGGAAGCGCCGCCTCTGGCCAGGCCCCCGTTTCCCGTCACAAGCGGGGAGGGAGGGCCGGCAGAGAGAGAGACAGGCAGACTGACTTCCCGGGCCGGCGAAAGTTTCCTCGTTGCTTCTTTGCCTATTCCACCCCGCGACGTAAGACAATCCATTCATATTCCACGTTAATTCAGGAGGTAAAGTAGAAGTGGATTGCTATTACAGACCATCCTCAGAACAAGGGAGGAGAGCCCAATGCGGCAGATTGTGGGGTTTTTTTTTTCGAGGGGGGGGCTCCCAAAAAAGGCGCGCATCCAGCCAGGTCCTTTTTAAAATAGCATTCCGACGAAAGCTGGGGAAAAAAATGGTTCCAGTGGAGGTAGGATTGCTGGTCCTCGGTGTTTGCTTTTGTCCATCTCTGCAATATCAGTATTTTGGATTATTAGCTACCTCGGAGTTACTTTACCTCGAAGCAGTTTCGTTTCCAAGTATCTTGCGGCTATTTGATAGTCTGCATTTCCGCACTACACTGTTATAGTACTATTATTCCACTTTCAACATCCTGTGGAATTCTGGGGTTTGTAGTTTACTGAGGCCCTCTAAATGCCCTTCCCTAAAAACTGCAAACCCCAGGATTCCATAGGATGTTGAAAGTGGGAAAATAGGACTATAACAGTTTGGTGCAGAAAAAGATGAGCAGTAGGAAAGAAGGGGACCTCTTTCTTCCACGTTCAGGAGTGAATGAGCTTGTTAATAGCCTAATAGGACGTTGAAAGTGGAATCATAGCGGTGTAACAGGGTAATGCAGAAATGGCCTGAGCTAGGGAGTGAGCACTGCTCTGAATTAGCTGCCTTGGACCAGTAAAATATATTGGACAAGACCAAAGTGCACATTTGTGAATTATTGTTTTAACTGTGAAGCTGGTATAGAAACTGCCCTTAAAGGGAGTTTTGACATAATCATGGGACAAGTATATATAATGCTTTTTAGTTTCAACCAGATAGGACAGGTGGTAGAAAAGAGTTTGTGCAGTTTGTTAAATTTAATTTAAATCTAAGAAAAAAATATTAAATTAAAACCCTCTATTAAAACTTTTACAGAATAAAGCTGAAAAATACTTCTGTGTAAAGTTGAAGGCTTTCACGGCCAGAATCCATAGGTTGTTGTGGGTTTTCCGGGCTTTGAGGCTGTGTTCTATTAGTATTTTCTCCTGACGTTTCACCTGCATCTGTGGCTGGCATCTTCAGAGGATCTGTACTTCTGTGATTTAACTCCTACACATACCTTTGTACTTGTCTTAAGCTTGCGAGAGAAGAAAACAGTTGCACGGATTTGTGCGAAAACACTTTTCATCCATGCTACCCGAAATGCTTTTCCCATTTTCAATCCTTTATACAGTTGGCCCTCCACATTTGTGGGTTTGACTTTCATGGACTTGATTATTTGCAAGTTTCTTCAACCCTTGCCCTCCCCCAGGTGCTTCTTTTCTTGGGAAACCTTCCCTCTTGGCAGCTCCAGTCAGGCCTTGTAGCCCTTTAAAAACCTACCTCTAGTCCTCTTCTTCCTCCACCAGCCATTGCCTGGCCAGCTAAGGACGACTCGCAGCTCAGCTTCTCTGCACCACAAACCCTCTCCTGATGTCCCCCGTACCCAACAAAGGAAATGGGTGAGAGGGAGGAAGTATAGGGCCACCACTCTGAGCCACCACTCTTCCCTCTGCTTTCCCTGCCCTGGTTTGAACCCTGGGGGTATCCATTCCCCACCATGCCTCAGCCCCCCCTCCCCACAGAGACACACACTCATTTTGATATTTGTGATTTTCCCACTTTTGTGAGGGTCCTGTGCCCCTAACCCTGGTGAATGTGAAGGGCCAATGGTAATTTCATCTTCTTATGCTCCTTGCCCCTTTCACTGACCCCCCTCTGCCACTGGATGCCAGCAAAAGTTCCAGCTTAAGAGTCACAAAAGTTCATGGGATAGATACGGCACCTTTGTATGTGGCGTACAAAAAGGTAGGACCACCTGGATGCAAAGAAGACTCTCCTAAACTCCCCCTCCTGCTTATTGGCTTAAAATCTTTTAAAGTTGGAATTAATTTATGATAGTCTAACTGTGAGTCATAGAATATTTCCGCACGACATTCTTATAGCGTGATGATTCCACTTTCAATCTCCTATGGAATCCTGGGGTTTGCAGTTTTGGGAGGGGCCACGTGGCCCATCCCGAAACTGCAAACGCCAGGATTCCATAGGAGGTTGACAGTGGAATCATCACACTATAAGAATGTCATGTGGAAATGGCCATAGCCAACATGGTGTAGCTGTTTGAGTGCTGGACTAGGACTCTGGAGACCAGGATTTGATTCTAAGATCAGCCACAGAAACCCACTGGGTGACCTTGGGCAAGTCATACTTTCTCAGCTTCAGAGGAAGGCAAGAGCAAACCCGCTCTGAACAAATTCTGTCAAGAACAAAAAGTAATATGTTTGCCTTAGGATTGCCCTAAGTTGGCAGTGACTGAAAGGCACACACCAGCAATAACAATAACCATGAACAAAAATAAAGGTTCCTATATCCCTAGTGTATTTTCAGTAGTTTGAATGTTTTGACCTAAATATTTTAATTCCCCATTGCGGAAAAAAAATGTAATCAGGGGACTAGCAAAAAGCAGTTGTCAACAATCCAAGAGAACTACACTTTTGATAAGGAACCAGTGGAGACGTGATATTCGTTGGCTCTTTAGCATGGTTTCTCCTTTAACTAATTAATAATTTAATAATTCTAACTGAAGTCAATCATGTTAAATAAATGCCCCTTTACATTAGAAAAATTTTAGCAATTTATAACTCAAATGATTTTAGTTAGTTCCTATCACTGGTTTTACCAACAACAGACAAGATTGCTACTGCAGCAGTGGTTATTAACAGCCAAGAGTATGGAAACTGTAACAAATACAGCAGTTAACAGGTTGAATGCAGAGAAACATCATGGAAAGGTGACTTTTCTGCCTTCTTCATTTGGAAGTCTGTCCTCAGAGCAACAGCAGCAAAGTTCCCTGACCCTTGGGAAGGTTTTTTTTTTAAAGCGTTGAGGCATTGTGTAGATTCAGCCCAGAAACTAGTTGCCAAAGAGTAGTGGTCTCCTGAGAATCAAAACATCAAGTGGAGGAAAAGAAGAGGTGGAGGAAGGAACAGCTGTAGGACAGACAGAAATAATTTCACAGTTACTAAAGTATTTTAAATATTTAAAATTATTTCTTTAAAAATAGAGTGTATATGAACTAATTATTAGGTTAAAGTTTGAAGGAGGGGTCTATACAGTTAGCAGTGGGGAGCAGACAAACCACAGAAACCTCCAGAGCAATTGGCGGAAATGATGAGAAATACAGCTCAGGTATCAGAACATATAATAAAACAATCCTTCCAATCTCGAGTGTGTAGGCTAATACATTGGCATGTCTGGAAACAGGTTAAGACCGAATCTGAACCCCAGTCTTTTACGTGAAGTGTAACAAAACAAAACTTTATTTTAAAGGGCCTTGATTTAGTTTTGGCAGAGCACAGCTGAATGCAATTAAATGGAACAACTTTGCTGGAGTGCAAAACTTAGTGAAATAGTTGAAGAACAAGCTGTGACAATGTTGGATATGCTTTGAGGCCAGATAAGCCAATAAGAAAATGTACACAAATGACTACAGTAGACTGCAAATGCAACTGTATAACAGTAAGCCTTGCAATAGCCAAGGAAATCTACCCACCTCTGCTGAATGCATTGGCCAAGATCCTACATCACTGCAGTGTAGGTTAAACAGCTGGCATTATACAACTCCTAAACAGAATACCAACCTAGTGCAAGGTATGTGGATAAGCTATCCATGTGCATGGCCAACAGCCTTCTGTATACATGCAATGCATAATGTGCACAGGCAGTACGCATTCATATGCTGCTCCAAGTACTTGTGTGTGCTATGGCACATTAAGGGGTTTTGCATGTGCAACTCTGCTTCCACTGCCATCAGTTGGATATGATCACTGTACTTTGTCCACAAAATTCATTCTGCATGCACAGCACAATTTGGCACCTGCATATGTCAGCAACAGAATTTTGGCAATTACAAGCATCTGCTGTGCCATTAAATAAATTGAAGAAAAGGGAACCTATAGCACAACCCTAACAGGATCAGTACACAGCACTGTTGTCTTGGCAGCTGAATATATAATGAAGCTATTCCTTATTTACTGCTTTGAGGAAGATTTTTTTTTAAATGTGATGTTCTTTTGAGACAATCCCAGCTTGAGTACACCAGAACTTCACAGTGTTACTTTGCCTAAGCTGCTTCTGTGTCACAAGAATGTTATTAAAGTCAGCTGCCCTAATTCAGCAGGAGATATCTCCTCACACAAGTTAATACATACTCACATCATTGGGCTCAGCCAGTCACTGCTAGATTTCCTGATTCACCTGAGACACATACGAACAGCACGCCCAACAATGGTGTTTTCCTAGTGGAATAGCAAGATCTAGAGGAATTAGAGGGGGGATAACCCCCTCCCCAGTGTAGCTTCCTATGCATCCCCAACACCAACTCTGGAGAATGGAGAGCCCTCTGGTTTTTAGTGGGTGAGGATGGGGGGTAGGGTTCTACTGTGATTGTCAGTGAGTGTTGGATATCGCCTCTAGAAATTAAAAGGAATTTAAGCAGAGGAAGGGAAAGAACACATGAACACATTTGTGTGGTTTCCTGATCTTAAGCAGCAGCAACTAGATATAATTAAAAATATAAAACTAATTATAACTACACACACACACACAACTAGATATAATCTAGTTATGTGTATACATGCCCTCAAGTCACCTGTTGACTTACGGTGACCTCATGAAGTTCATCGGATGGTTTTGCCAATTCTTTCTCTGTAATATAGGCTTGTAACACCTGGTGTTTTTGGCAGTCTCCCACTGAATTACTAATCAGGGCTGACCCTGCTTAGCTTCCAAACAAAGTATAATTACTCTTTTTTGTCTCAATTTGAAATTGGAATTGTTGGTGCCATACTTTTTGAGGGGCCAATATTGGAAAGAAAAATACTGTGATTTTGGAACAACTGATTTAATGCATATAAAAGAACTGCATATTTTTCATGAACGAACCTTATATAAATACACATAGTCACCTCAACTGGTGATAGGTAAATGTTGCAATCCTAGGCACATTAACATAAGAGTAACTTCCTCGGAATACAGTTGGACTTTGTTCTGGGGAAATGAGCTGCCAGTATGGTAAATGAACAACTGGCAATAAATATCTATTCATAAGACACCCCTAGTAAACTTGATAAAGTACTGCAAAAGTCTGACCATAGCATTAAAAACAAATACTACCACTTCTTATAACTATACAAGGTTCTACAGATTCATATCAAAAGACTGATCTGAGTGATATTAAAATATTTTCAAGTTAACATTATATAAACAATATTCAAACTGACTCTGCCTTCTATAAAACTATACATGCTCCTCAGCACTTTGAAAAAAAGCAAAACATTGCTTTCTCTCATAAGTTATTAGAAGTCTGTTCAGTTTATTAACACCAGATGCAATAACACACTGCTAAAAAATAAACATGCACTAGATATACAACCAATTTATATTTTCAGAAAACCAGGTCATTACAATTAGTGAATGTACAAGACCTTCTTTCCACCTTTAAGTGCATTGCAGTTTGAAACAGGTGAAGGGGATGAATGCTATTCAGCACCAAGTTGACAGACCTTTAACATTCTTGTATATTAAAAACATTTACCAGTATCACTAAAGTTTACCATTTTGTTCCATTTCAAGATGCAGCTGATTTCTATTTACAATAATTTGTAGTCAATAAAATGTAATATTTAAAAATCTATATTCATAAAAGTATTGCAGAAATTTATAGCCTTTACTTTTTAAAATGTACATACAAGGAAGTCCTGTGTAAAAGGTTCACTGAAGAATTGAACCAATAGTAAGAGCAAGTTTATTAAACTTTGCAAAATACCATTTGAAGGCAGCTCACATTTCAACATTCAAAAATCCTCAATTGCTGCTTGCTTATGAAAACTAAAGTTCCAGTAATAAAGGTGAAAATGTAAACCAACATGCTACTGAGATCAATAGGAAAAAGTAGTTTCCACAGGCATAGCATGTTCAGTAATGATTCTATAGAAAACAGAATGTAGTGATGTAACAAACAGGTGACTCAAAAGATTGGTCTTGAACAGACCTACAGTTATCATAGTTATTTTAGCAGCCAACAGTTTTCCAGTTCAGCTTTCTACAATATGAAATAGAACTATCAAATTCAAAACCTTCTTGTTAAAATTCAGATTTGTTTTGACATCGAAAGATGCATAAAAATATCACATAACACTGACCTTTTGCAATCTAGGGAGCCAATAAATCCACCAACTGTACAATAACTGTGCTTAAATCTCAGTTCTGAAATAATTAGGTACCCAAAATAAGAAAAATAGAAAAAAGTAAAAACGAACATTAAAAAAAAAATATTGCACAGCCACATTACCTAGAAAGTAAAGTTGATGTTAAAAAAGCTCTTCACATGGATGATATAAATTATCTTCCATATAAAAAAGTATAAATATCTCTTAAAATATAGCGGCAGCTACAGTTTTAATGTCACACATTATTTGATTCATCCTGTTAATGAGGTAATACGCCAGGTCAGTTACAACGTTTTTATTCCTACTGGAAATATTTTAGGGCAGCAACCAGAAAAAACTTTTCTAAAAAGATGTCTGAATCCAGAACAGCAATATGTGCAGCTCGTCCGATGAGAGAATCAGCTGTGTTTGGCAATGCGCAATGTACATTATAACGAACCAAGCTGCATTCCTTGTTTTCGAGAACAGGCAGAAGCAGGTTCTGGATCATTTCAGCATATATTGGTCCTGTATTTTAAAAAGGAAGGTGATATTACTGATTTTATTACAAGCTTTATATTTTCTCTGTCAAACAGCCCTAAAAGGAGCTAACAAAGGAGCTGTAATTTGAAAACACTGGACTAAACCTAACTGGTACTTCCAACCAGAATAGTCCTGCTAAATCAATTACTGAATGGTAAATGAACATTTGCGTAAATCCCACTTGCTTAATGAGTCTGCTCCTGTTGGGATTAGCAATTAGATTAAGGCAACTGTAATATACATAATCTGCATTGGATTAGACCAAAACACCTAAGCACAGTATTTTCTTCCCACAGGGCACTATCAGAGGCCCACAGGAGGCCCACAACCATGACTTGAGCATAGCATATTCTTGCTCATAGTCTCTAGCAATTGGTATTCAGAGGCATACTCCTTCTGTTACTGGAGGTGATATATAATCATTCTGAGTAGTAGCATAGATATGTTTATTCTCCATGAATATATCTAGCCTTTCCCTGGTAATTCCAGCCCGCCCCCCATGTAAAGCACTTTACCTTCACTTACACAGAATTGCATTTGCCATTTAGAGGCTCATTCTCCTAATGTGGAGATCTTTCTGGAACTCTTTTGTGCCTGCTTGTTAAGCTATATAACCTCAAGTTGTCATTAAATTTGGCAAATTCACTAGCTACGCGTAATTACAGATCATGTATGAAAAATAACTGGGGACTTACTGTTTATATCCTTGAGACAGACATGAAGCTGTCTGTCTATTCCTTCTCTCTGCTACCTATAGTTTAATTGCTAACCTGTTCATAAGTGCCTGCCTTTTGTTACTAAGATTGTTCAGGAGCCTTTGGTAAAGGATTTTATCAGAAATGTAAACAGTGTATTCTGGGTAACCGTTTTCCATGTGTTTGTTGACACACTTGAAGAAATCTCAAAAGGTTTGTGAGATTGGGCCTGTCCCTTTTATATAAATTAGTTTAAAATAAACCATAAATACAAAATTACAGCCATACAGAACAAAAATATCCCCATTCTGCAAATCAACAGATAAAGCAACTATTTAGTTCTGCTGAGGAGTGTGCACCTTTTTGGGGCCATTTTTGCCCTCTCTGGATTCTGATGGGCTAGATACTCCTCTGACTCCTCCCGTGCGTGTGCACGCACGCACGCGCACACACACACACATGCATGTGGAGGGACGTGGCCCTATACATGTACATATATTAAAAACTTTTGGTGTCTTTGAATATTACTAAAGTGTATGCAGGACAAAGAACTTAAGAAGAGTGATGTGAATAAGAGGCTATGAGACTGGAGGGGAAGAAGTTCTAGGAAAATAGAACAGGAGGTGTAAGCATTTAAATACAAATGTATATGTCTCATAATTTATGGTGAGCAGTTGACTCAGTACACAAAGTATATTCTGGGACTCAGTCTTTTATGTAAACAGATAGAGCACATAGGGTTAGTTACCACTGGCAGATAAAGAGACAGCCTTCTTTTAAATTCTTGATCTTTCATCCTAACCACAACAAAGACCAAATATGTTTAACTGGAAGAAGTTTATCTGCCAAAGACACCCAATTTTTAAGCTTAAGTCAGAGCATTATGGAATCTGTAAGTAAGCCCTTAATGTCTGATCGGCAAAGCAGCCTCCTTTCTTTTTAGAGGAAAGATACATGGGACGTTCTATTTGTCATATTTAATAGATTTGGGGGGCCTATTATGTGTAGTCTGAATTAAATGGAATTCTAGAGTGTTGATCTATGTGTCGTTTCCATTTTGTATATTTGGTTAAAGAGGGATCTCTAATATGAAAACACCTAAGATAACTAGTCTAGATGATGTTCTTCAGGTGGCAACACAAGCTAAACCAATTAATATTTTGTAGGTACAAACCATCCTAGGGTCCTATGAATGTCAATTCAGTTCAAATCCCCCTCCTCCCTCTCTCAACCAGGATATCTCTAGTCTTTTCTTTAATGATGCCCAAGGGTTAAACACTGTCAACATATTGACTATTACCTGTCTGTTTATCCTTCAAAGCTGTTTTACACATCTCAATGCGGGCAGAATGATAAGGGACATAACGATCTTGCAGAGATCCAACTAATACTATATTTTTGAAATACTGAAGACCTGTGAAAGACAATAATGATAAATATAACACACACTATACTTAAAAATAACACAGATTTTAAAAAATACATGATAGTTTGTTGCTGAATAAGAAATATTTTGTTATTACAAATGATGATAAAATAACAACAGCAGCAGCAGCAGCAGCGGCGGCGGCGGCAGCACATAGAGAAATAAAAAATATGTTGGGGAAGATGTGGTCATTTAAAAATTTGAAGACCTGTTATTGAAACAAACTGCTTCTATGAAGGAACCTACTAAAATCTACATGGATTATTTAGGGAAAAGGTCAGATTATTACAGGCAGAATTAGGCATCTTGGCGGGATTGCATTAATAGGAATGGACAAATCAAACCTTTGGCTGGGATTGTTCCTCCCTTTTACAGCTGAGGAGCAAGATCTACTGTGTAGAGGGAAAGAGGAGAAGTTCTTGCATTATGGGGCACTATTCCAAAAGACCCCTTGGCATGAGAACTTCTACTCAAAGTGGGAACTGTAAAACTTCTGTGAAGACACTCAACATTGCCCCCACTCTTAAAAAGAACTATAATAAATTTCCAGCCTATAAAACACAATCAGTTGAAAAGCTCCTTTAAACCTTGGGTTTATCCAGCAATGTGAAGCTACAAACAGGATATATTAACCTTAATATTTATGGTATAATAAAATCTAATCCATGCATAGTTCAGCAAAGATAAAGCCAAAGGAAGAATCAAGGAACAAGGGCAACCATTTTGTGGAAGAAGAATAAAGCCAGGCTATAGCTTAGCAAAATCTGGGTTGCAGGAGAAGAGAAGGCAGCATATTCTCCCCTCTTTGCATAACTGATGGAAACATACAACATTTACTGTCTATACATACACATCAGGAAGTTTTTTCCTCACAAGATTACATACCAGACCCTCCAATTAAATTTATTAATTCTGTTATCTGCCATACAAGGAAGTTGAGAGCTAAAGAGAGAATGAAATTCACAATTTGTTTCTTTGACACAGTTGGGTTTTTCCCCCAATGTGATAGTCCTCATTTGCATGTGTCTATGAACTCACACTGTTGCACTTAATTAGCCTGAAAGCGTAACTTCCATTACTATTATTGAATGTTAAGACAACTATAGAAAGATGTAACACTATCTCCATCCTATTTTATTTTTTCTGTGAGAAGTACTGTTTTACTACCCCTGAGAATTTTGTCAAAATAGTCCAAAATGGGCAACAGTTTTTGATTCCCAAATCTATGTAATTTAGCAATGAGATCTTCTAAGATCCAACATAAATAGCTATTGTAAATACAGTCCTCCCTCCACTTTCACAAGGATTTGGGGCACAGAACCCTTGCAAAAGTGGAAAAACCACAAATAACTCCCCTACTCCCCCTTCCTATTCCCATTCAAAATGGGCACATGAGCCTTCCTGTCCCCTCCAGAACTCCCCCTCCCATTCCTATGCATCTTGCCCTGGAGAGAATTCAAAATTTTGCCCCCCCCCCTTTCCTTCCATTTTCCTCGTCCTCTGTGGCAGGGCAAAATACATGCAAGTGGGATAGGGAGCTTTGGAGAGGGAAACGAAGGCTCTCCTATTCCCTTACATTTTGCATGGGAATGGGAAGAGGGGAGCTCTGGAGGAGGAAAGAAAGGCTCACAGCAGCCTTCCCTCCCCCCCCCCATCCCATTCCCTTCCTTTTTGCATGGAAACAGGAAGGGAGGAGCTCTGAAGGGGGAAAGGAAGGCTCACAGGAGCCTCCCCCCCATTTCCTTTTGTTTTGCTTTGGTGCAAGTTCTCCATACAGGGGCAAAATGTATGGAATGGGAGGAGGAGAAGCGGGAGTGGGGGATGCATGCACACTTGTGGATAATCAAATTTGTGAAGGTCAAACTCATGAATGTGGAGGGAGAACTGTATATGAACGTCCTACATGAGTCTGCACGGCTTTGTGTCAGTTCCAAGATCAAGTTCCTCTATTGTTTGATGAACAGGTGGCCTGTGCAAGCTCTTTAGAATACTTAAGTTAAAATCACTGACTGCACTGGCACAGGATCAAAGCCCCTTTATACACATGGAGTAGCACATTGTTCCATGATAATAAGCTGGCTTGAAAATCAAAGCATATGGTACGTAGAAGCAACAGAATATTCTTAAACATGTTGGCATAGCTTACCTGCCTTTCTACTAAGTTTGTACAAGAAGGTTTGGCGGGGGTCTGAATGATCTCGACAAGTCAACTGCAATAAAGACCCTGATTTCTTCCACTTCTGCATAAACCAGAGACCTGGATTTTTATGTATAGCACATGTGAGTTTATGCAACAGAATCATGCAAATAATTACTACTACATTTATTCTGATGTTACACTGGTTAATTGATCCCCCAGTTTATGTTCACAATATGCATCATGATATGTATTTATCTGCCCCATTTTCTTGTCTGATTTAAATGAATTAAAACTATGAGCATGTGCACCAAATGAATAAATTTATCAATAGGCAGAATTTTCACATAAGGCAAACTACATGCCCAGAACAATTTAAGTGTCTCCTACTCTCCTTCTTGAATAGGCATTTGGTGATTAAATGTTTCTGCACAAGGGTCTTTATAATTCGGGGTGTGTGCTGTATTTTTATTTAAGTTTTTAAAGTGCTTTCATATTGTTTCAAAGCAGGTGTGCTTTAAAAGGATGGCTTAGGATAAGATAACTTTATCATTAGGCTTTTAGCTGTACTTCATTTCTTAATCTAGGCTATAAACTGCTTTGGGTCTCATGCTGGGAGAAAAGCTGGATATAAATGAAATGAAATAAAATAAATAAATGAAAGTGCTCCCAAACAAGACCAGTCTGTCACTGTACAGCTTTCATATTTCAGACATTTGACTGAGTATTATGTACTCCTTGTCTTTAAAGACTTAAAGCCACTAATATCAAGTAAAAGGAAAACAATGCCAATTGTTCTGAGCTGTTCCCACTAACAGATGGTATCAACATGTGGCCACTTAAAACAACTGAAGCCTGTGAAACTGTACTTCAAATTCTGTCCTAAGCAGAAGCCAGATTGATTTCCATGAAAGATAGAGCCTACTTGACAGTCACCCTGGAGTTGTAGAATGCCATTCCAAAGGATATCTGGTTAGGTCTCTTAAGATCTTCTGGAAGCATATTAAAATTGGTCTTGTTCTGCAGAGCTCTCTGCAAATGATCCTTGGCATTTATATCTGCTCTATATTCCTGCTCTTGGTTGCTTATCTGTGCATTTACTGCTTCCTCTTTTTTTTACTCCTTATATTAATACAGTTCATATGTTTTCATTGCTGTACAAAACAATCAATTTTCAGAGCATCAGATGAAAAATGGTAAACAATTTTTTTCAGCATATGTACGTGTACATGTGTATACACACACACAGAATTCTTGGATTTGAACTGCAGATCATTTTTCCCTTCATCTGGTTCACAAATTATTCCAATTTCTTGAGAATGATTATAGCTTGCATATTTTGAAAGCTCCTCAAATCTTTGACAGTTTTTGTAAAGTGATTTAACTATGCAGTATTTCGAGAAGACAGTGTAGATACCCATCTTCATATATCAGAGAAATGAGTATGTTTCTCTCTTTTTTAAGAGACGGAATGAGCACATTCCTTCTTTAGAACAAAAGTAAACTGTGGCTATCCTCTTTACAGGTAGATCGGTGCGAATATCTTTACAGGAAGGTCATCCACCATTCTCTCTGTTCTGTCCAAAAGCAGAATCTTTACCCACTGGTGTTGGACTGTCTGCCGTGTGGACAGCCTTTCATTTATAGAGGGATACTTTTTAACAGGCACATCAGAATAATTACTTGTTCATGTTATTCTTTGAAATGTAATTCTTCAGACACCAAAGAATTCAGTTTAAGAATTTTAGTTTCTGTACACATTCATCTCTATTTCTATTCAGATTCTTTGTATTGCACCTCATATGGCAGACTTGCAGCTTGCAATCTCTACTTTGTTTTTCCTTAAAATATTATGGTCCACCAGATGCAGCCAGGTGCAAAACAGTAACTCAAGCGGGTAGATATAAAATCGCACATGTCTTTTCAGTGCCGGAAGTAGAGCTTTCGCCCAAATCTTTTCACATACAAGCCTGTTTCCTATTGAGTTGAGCAGCCTGCTTTATGAAGAAAACAAACTTGTTGCTACTGTTAAACCATTGAGTTGGAAATCCTTTATTGCAAACCATGGAGGCATCTAGTGGGAGAGACACTGGGATATCCTTCTGTAGATCATTAATGAAAGTTTGGCACTAAAGTGATAAACAGATGAAATTTAAAACTTACTGAAAAATGTTATGATCAATTGTCTTGCTAATTCTAAACATACACATGGTTTGTGGGAGGTCTAGTGCATATCGGCTTTGCCATTCATTTTCCTAACATATAGAAAACTTCACATACATTATACTAAACGTACATCATGCAAATACTGTCTCAACTTTCAAAATGAATACCAAAATAATTTTTTACCTGTATTAACAAGAGCACTGCTGTTATAGAGTGTTCCAAGGTGTGGTCCAGACAGAGACAAGAAGGTATAAAGTTTGTTGAGGTAAAATTTAAACCTGGGCCTTGTGAGCACTGAACGAATTATTAAGTTACCCAATGAATGCCCAATGAAACTGAACAAAACAGAAAAAAAGGGAGTATGACATTTTGGAAGAATGCTTTTTAAAGAAATCTGCAAACGAAAACAGTTACATTATCTTTATTTTATGATGTATTAGAAAGCAATGCATACTATGCATTCCCTGCAAATGCCTTGAAATGATAATGCAGAGAACAGTAGGCAGCAACCTTAAAAAATGCTTAAGATGATTACCAACAACTGGAGTTTGTGTACACCAAACTTGAGGGAGGGCAGGATGCCATGCATGGTGTGCCTCTCTCTACCCAACAAATAAAAATATGTGTCTCTGTCTTTGCTGATTTTGGAGTCTCCCAGTTTCATTCATCTGGTACCTTCCCCCTGCTTATTTTCTATGGCATCACTTATATAGAAAAATATAAGAATGTACAGAAGTACCAGACAGCTTGGCTGAGAATTTGCTAGAACATCGAACTGTAGAGATAATGGCATCTTTTTCTGTTAGTGTCTAGTGCTGAGACAGATACACCACTTCTGAATGTGGAAATTTTATTTAGCTATCATGGCTTACAGCCATTGAGACATGTTCCTGTTGTGTGCCAGCCAGCCAGCCAGCCAGCCACCCAGCCAGCCAGCCATCTACTCTTGCTTCATTCCTCTAGTGAGCTAGTTCCAAGAGTCAGGCTTGTACTTTCAACTGTTATGCTGGTTAAAAAACCAAAACCAAAAAACCTTTATTTTGAAAATGTGGACCCAACCCACTGGGCAAGTTGCTGGCAACAGAGTTTCCTAATCTGTAAAACAGATGTGTTCGCAGTGCCCTCAATGGGCACTGTATACATGCTATTCCTTAGTCTGTCTCTGGTACAAAATACAGTATAGTACTTTTTTCTAAGTCTGTGCTCTAAAATGAAAGTTCAAGATTATCATTACAAGCTCCAGCTTGTATTCTCTGTCCTGAAGCGGTGAAACAACACACATTAGAACAATTACCTGATTCTTGAAATTGTTAGATTGTAAATTTGAATATATTGTATTATTTCATCCAAAAGACGATCTGTCATTGAATCAAAATCAGCAAATGTATCATTCTGTGGAGGAAAAAAGTTTGGTGTTCCTAAACAAAGTTGATTTTGATAAACATACATTCTTAATAATTGGTGTCAAAAATGGATAGCTGCAATCAAAGTTAGTAGTAGTAATCCCAGAAGGAAAAAATGTTTAGGCAAAGAACTACGCTATTCTGTAGTGCAAGACAGTTTGCTTTAAATACCCCCCCAACATTTATTTCTAATAAGGCACAACTCTATTATGTCTTCTACTTACAATGAATAAGACAGAGGTCTGTTTTGAAGACTGAGCTGAAGCATCTTCTAATAGTCTGAACCTCCAGCCTATGGACCTTACCTAGCCAATGGTTTCATTTCATCCAGGCTGATTTGAAAAAAAAATGGTAAAGAGTGTTGGCTGCCTTTGCCTAAGCGAATTCCACATGCAAAGGAAGGCCTTTTTCTGACTCTGTTGAGGCACTTGGAGTGCTAAGGGTCCAATACCAGCAAGAAAGATAAGCTTCCATATACTAGGCAAAAGCCTCAAACTGATTCTCAGCTGGAAAATGATGGTGGAGGCTCATCTATGTGCCTGCTGGTTCTAACTCCAATCACAAGGCAGAGCAACAGGCACCAATATATTTCTGCAGCCTCTCATTGCCTCTGAACTGAAAGGAGATGGTGCAAGCTGGCTGATGAAATGATAAGAGGCCACTTCTGCCTGTGCATGACAACTCCTTCCATCGTTGGGATGAGGAATATCAAAATGATTAGATGTTTCAAAACTGCCCATTTCCTTGGATTTCCACTTTGACTGCCAGGGGCTGGGAAATGTATGCAATGATTCCTTTTTTTAACCTTATTCCAGGGAGGAAAAGGCTCCTGTAGAAGTGATATTGGCATGGATATACTGGGCAGCTCCACTGGAGGAGCAGGGTCTTAACCCAGAAACTGTAAGGGGACTGCATTGGTGTGTGGCAATGCACACAGTTATATAGCAAGCATGGAAGGACAGACAGCTTCAAGGGTTTATTCTAATCAGGGCTGAGCCCCTGAGCCTATTGTTGATGCCAATACTAATGCTATTGGTATAAAGATGAGGGTGATGGTGGCACCAGCCATGAGCAGATAGCTTTCTCATTCAATAAATATATCCACTTGGACTATGTAATTATCTGACAACAACTAGTCTACATGAAATGCTCATAGCATGCCATATTACAAAAATAAAGAAAAAACTTTTAAAAAATCTTCCCAATTATTTGTCATTACCTGATTTCTCTCAGACATCAGGAAATCTATACGACTTCCAGGAAGACCGAGTTCAATGTAAGTCTTTACTAATCTTAAGTCTGCACTGTTACCTAAAATAAAGAGACAACAATCAAATATGAGAAGAGCTTCTTCCAGAAAATATAACGTGCTGCAATCAGAATAAATATGCCTAACATTGCAGGAATGCTGATATGTGTTATCTCACCATAAAAATAAAAACTGGAGTAACTACAAGAAAAGATTGTCTTTTTTCCCCCAGTGCAGGGTAATTAAATTAGACAGAGCAACGTATTCAAACCTCATCTTCACTGAGTAGTACTCTGTGCTAAAACATGTATAAACACTGGTTTGAATCCAGTGCATAACAGAGGCCCTTGTGCCTTCAAAATCTCTTCCAGATGGTTGAGAGAGAGAGAGAGCAAAAAGTTTGGGTACCATTGGTATGTTGTTTTATGTGTGAACTTGGATTTTTTTTTTTTTAAGTAGAGTTGACTGGCATTTCATTAAGGTAAATTCTACAGAAAATCTCAAGAATTAGCAAGTTTTTTTTAAAAAAACAAAAGGGTAATTTAAAAATCATTTTTACTAAATGTGATGGGATCCTCATAATGATTTAAATCTGTTTCCTTTCAGCATGGTTTAGCACAGTTCTTACATCTGAACCAACACTTGATCTAAAACCTGGGAGAGCGCGTTTTCCAAAACAAAAAGAGACTGAAAATCATTTCCAGTTTTGAACTCACACCCACCTCCAGTAACAAAAATAGCCTAGAGAGGCAAAATTGCACATATAATACACCCTCCCCCATGCTACTTGGATGACATGGGATATATTGAAAAAAAAATCGACAGGGGGAGGACAACCCTCTAGGTTGGTGACCTTCTAATTTGGGGGCCATGGAATACCCTTAGAGACATCAAAAATAGCTTTGGCATCCACACAAGGCTTATGGGCCCCATTTTTCCTACACCTGATCTAAACACTCAGGTGTTTCTAATCCATGATCATCTGCCAGTAGCATACCATCTAGGCCATGCACGCAGACTATGAGATGTATTCCATCTTCTGTACTTTCTTCCTCTTCAGTACTGAAATAAGGTACTGAGGATGCCAGTTTGGGAACATCACTGTACATAAATCCAGGGAGCTGAAGTTGCTTCAGTTCCTCTTTAGCCTGAAGGAATCTGAAACAAGCAGATTTTTATTTCACCCAGTTGGTAAATGCTTCACATCAAGTAATGAATAATGAGATTTGTTTAACTTTCAGTTTGCGTCTATGCAGCTATTTTAAATCACAGCCCATTCCAAAAACCATATCTCTGACTATAAAGTTACAAGCAGATGAGTTCAGCAATTTATTTGCAACTACCACTCCATCCTCTCTAAATATACATGCAGCAACAATTTCTCTGAGTCGTTATATCAACTCCTTTGGTAAGAAGGCACAGTCATATCAGTTCCTTTGGTAAGAAAAATTTAAGAATTCCATGTTCCCATGTTAAAAAGTGAGTTGTTACACGACATTCGTTATACCAAGTATGAACTATGCACAGTTACACTGAAACAGATGAGTTCTCTTGGCAGAAATGCCTTTAAAAAAGTCACACAGGAGAGTCCGTGGCTACTTCCAATCTCAGCCATATTTTTCAGATACCATTTCAGCTCTGGAGAAGAGCACACAACACCACTTCACCATATTCGTCAGAAGACTGGAGCTCTATCCTATTGCATCTGCATAGACTTCTTGTCTGTCTTGCACCCATATATGTCACAATGCTGCACTCACATTACACTGTATTCTGATAAGTATATTTTGTATGAAAACCACTCTGAGTTTTATTACATTACGGAAAATTTAAGAATGAAGTCATATTCCATACCCCAAATCACAGGTTATTCATCAGTCAGAACACAACTGAAGATCAAATCAAACAAAAGACAAACTGAAGTTTTTAGCTTCCATTTCTACCTCCACTATAAGGTTCTCAATTATCTGTCTCAACAGCTGTTGAATAGCATCAGGTCATCAACCAGACACAGCTATATAATTTTCAACATACCCCTTCAAGCAACATCTCCCCTGCCATCCTGTCAGTTCTCCATAAAACTGAAAAAGCAAAAAACTTCACAAACCAATGTTATCTTCCAGTGTTCATCTCTTTCATTGCTGGGTGTGAAAGCGATGCCTTGGTGATCACTTCTACTCTTTTATTAAAATGGGAATTTGCAATGAATGTATTCCAAAGGAATAATTCCAAATCTTTTTGGGAAAAAAGGCAGAGAGCAACCACTAGGACTCAAGGGGGAAAAAAAACTTCTATGATAAAGTATCTAGGCTTCACATAAGCAAATAGATGAGGGAAGGTCACATCACTCCCAGTTGCCAGTTCCTTTTAAGGCCCTTTCTGCATGACAGAGCTCAGCGACATCCTTTTGCTGTTGTCCTGCAGGGAGGAAAAGTGTGCCAGGAATGCTCCCCTCCGCACCTTGCCTGGTTGCTGCAGAGGGGAGTGCTCTGGCCCCGCCTCTTCCTTTCCGCAGCGCAGCTGAGCATTTGCCATTGCTGCACTAGGGAGGGAGGCGTTGCCAGTATGCTTCCACCCTTCTGCATGGCCAGGAAAGGTGGCAGCCCAACACAGGGGTAAGTGTAAAATGGATTTTTTCCATTTTACAAATACTGTGCTCACGTGAAACGCAGGAACAAGATGGGGGCAGGATTGCAATGACATTGTGTGGATGCATGTCCCGTGGACGGCTGCCATCATGCCCCTACGGCAGGGCAGCCATGCGGTGCGGAAAGGGCCTAAAAATTGCTCCCCTCAAGATTTTGAGGGGAGCATGATGGGAGAGGCAAACTACTGTCTCTGGTTTTGGCTGTTTTTCAGGTGGGAAACTGTCCCTCCCCAATGCCTTTTGGAAGCCTGGGAGGCTTTCAAAGTTCTCTGAGCACCACAAAAGTGAAAGTCAGAAGCTGTATGTGTCCCACAGACTACATTTTTCCGACCCTGATATAGACTATGATCTAGAGCAGATAATTTATGAAGCCATTAGAGCTCTAACTAAGGTAGTCTGGAGGCCCTTCTTTCTGTCCCACCATCTTCCCAGGCTCATTTGGTGAGAATAAGAGAGGGGGCCCTCTCAGTGGCTGTTCCTAGACTTTGGAATTCCTTCCCTAGGAAGGCCAGAATGTCCCCATCCTTGTCTTTTCATAGCAATTTAAGACATTTTTATGCCATTTGGAAACTAACTGGGATAGGCTTTTATTGCTGTGCCATGCTATTTTTAAGATTTGTATGTTGTATTTTAATAAATATTAATATTTTTAATGTTTTTAACTTTATCATTTAACTGATTTTTTAAATATGTTAGCCATCTTGAATCTCATTATTGAGAGAAAAAGTGAGATATAAATAACAGAAGAAGAAGAAGAAGAATGGGGAAAAGAAACAAGTGGTTTCCAGATGTTACAAATTGCAACATTTAGAAACTGTGTATTTCCCATTCCTAGTCCACAAGTCTTCATTTTATCTGCACCTTTTATTTTCCTACTGAGTAACTAGGCTGCATTTTAACTCTGCTCGCATTTTTCACAGCCACAATCCTAATGCACAAGTATTAGAACTCCTGGCCACCTCAATTATGAACTCAGATGGAGAAAAAAGGGAAGAAAAAACAAACCCTCTCCTCTCAGTATGTCTAGTCCTCCTAAGAGTAATGCTCAAAATTGAATGCAACATACACAGTTTGTATATTTTTCCTCTAAAATGGTCTTTAAAAGTAGTAGTTCTAAATTGCGTCACTTACGCTAGCATTTGAGGTTTGGTAGCCCACTCGTACCAAGGGACAGCTAAAACTGTACTTGAGGAGATGCTGCAGTGTGGCTTGAGAACTGCATTGGGTTTGTCCTTTGAAGACCATAACACACTGCATGGATATCCTTTCAATGTACAAGGAAAAGTCAAACTACCTGGAGTACAGAATGGAGAGATACTCGTTGCATTTCCAAAAAGTTCCCTGGTCATTCTTTCTGTTGTTAAAGAACTCTCATTTGTTAGCCCAAAAGTTTCCACAGAATCATTGGTAGCTCCATATACATTACCATCATCTGCTTCCTCAAAATAACCATTTTCAACCATGTCTTGGTTTTGTTCCTCTTCCTCCTCTTCCTCTGTTGAAACAGAACAAATTGTTCCCCTTTGAGGGCTGACTGAATTGCTATTGTCAGCAGAATATATATTGGAAATCTCTGTACTGCTTTGATAGCTAAAGTAGTTTTCTACAAGTCCTTGCTTCAACATATCTGTACTTCCTTCTGATGAGAGGATACTCAAGCCTATGGGAGTTTCATTTTTTGTACTCGACAATGTATCAGCTGGCATTTTTTGCTCTAAAGATTCATCAAAATCTCCTTCACTTGGTCTTTTCATACCACCCTCAGTGTAACTTGATACTGAACCTGAAACAACACAGGACTCCCCTAGATAAACAACTCCTGGGGCAGTTTCACTTGTTTTTCCTACAGTACACAGTACACTATCCAGTCTTTGGGTATCTTTACAAGCTGTGTCAATATTCAAGTGTGGATTCATGTCTGTACACGTATTTTCATCTGAAAGCAGCTGTGAGGGACATTTTACATTTGAGGGCAAAGAAGGCATAAATGTAGTTTCATTGTCCGACTGTTCTGAACATGCTACACAGTGCTGTGGCAAAACATCCGGCTCTTCATTGTCATCACATTTTGTCAAGTCAATTGCTCCCAGATCCAATATTGTTTTGCTGTCACTTAACTGGCATTCAGGTACAACGGATATCTTTGAGTTTTCATCAGGGGACAGATCATCATCAGAAGGGAGTGAATTTATTGATGTCAGGGAGGACTGTATTTCACTAACAGCACTTGTACTCTCTGTACAGTGATTTTCTACTAAGTTTTTAATATTGCAATCTGGTTTTAACAAAAGCTGAGGAAATGTTCTCTCAGTACTGCATGCACTTTGGCCTTGAGGAGTTTCAAAAGCCAGATCTGTGCTTGGGTGCATTGCAAAAGAACTTGGTTCACTTTCTACTCCAGAATCTGAAAATCTAGAAGATGCATAAGTAATATTGACATCAGGCAACCTTAGTGCATCTCCACTTAAAGCTGCAACAGCAGTTTCCTTTGTTGTCAGGCTGCACTGGCTGGTTGCAACCTTTGCTAATGAATCCTTAACAACTCGGAAATTTGTTTCTTGCACAGCTTCCTTTTCAAGCAATAGTTCCTCTTCTTCTGATTTAGATCTCTTTTCAGATTCTGGTCTTTCATGGGTGGGTTCCTGCAAGTTCACTCCACTTTCTCCACCTCTTGAAACTTCTATTTGTGAACCAATTCTAACAAACACTTTCTCTCCCCCATAAATATTTTTACAGTATGGTTTTACTTCTATTTTGGTAACTCCAGAGCTACCAGTACAGTCTTCAACAGCAGTTCTAGGTGTCAAGCTGCTATCCCCATGAGTACCCCCAATGCCTGCTTGAGGGATATCAGATTTACCAAAAATGATTGAATTTGCACACTGAGAAACAACAGAGATATGCTGGCGTTCCTCACTTTCTTCCGGTTTGGAAATAATTTGCTCGGTTCTAGATGGTAAACTTGTAAATTCTTTCTGACTGATTTGTCCCATGAAGTTCTTTGTATCCTTCTGGTTACCTGAAGGCATTCCTTCAAAGTATTTAGAGATGTCATCCTGTGCTGCACTTTTCAAACATTTATAGCCTACCAAGACAACAGAGTCCTTAGAGTTTTGTTTTACCATTTTTTTTGGATTTTCTGGTTTCATTGTTTTCATCAGTTTGGTAACTTTAGCTTTGGATTTGTTTGCATCTTCATACTTCCCTTTAGCAGACTTTGTGAACTGCTTTTCACTTTCCGATTGCCAAGCATGGGAGGCAGCTGAACGATTTTTTTGCTCTGGGCTGGAAAAGCTAGCCATAAAACTTTCTTCAGTATCTATTTTATCTGGTTTCTTGGAATCAGACTTCTGATGACCTGTAGACCAGGGCACATCTGTCTCTTATTTGGAATTAAAAAAAAAAAGAGAGAGAAAATTTTAGAACAAAATAATGCAGTTGCTTAATACTAATAATGTATTATATTAGAATTCTGTTGGTTTAAAATATGATCAGAGAAGCATGCATTTTGTGGCGCTTAGTTGATTTCTAAGAAAAGAAAATGAACTCAAATATAAGTCAGAACATTGCTCCACCTTGCATAATATTGTCTGCCTGTTTATCTGTCGATCACTTTATTTATATCTTGCTTTTCCTCAAAACTGGGACTGAGTGTCCACAATGACAGTGAGCAGCAATCCAGAATTTCAGATGGGAATCTTTCCCAGAACTACCTGGAGATGCCAGAGACTGCCTGCCTAGAAAGCACATACCCTATTTGCTAGCATATAAGACTCACTTTTTCCCCTGAAAAATACTGTTTGAAAATGGGGTGCATCTTATGCGCCAGTGTGTCTTATACACCAGCAAATAGTATTTGCTGGTGTATAAGTGGGGTGTGTCTTATACGCCAGTGCTTCTTATAGGCTGGCAAACATGGTACTCTACTTCTCAGTTACAGCCTTCTCTGGGTTTCTTTTCAACAGAGACATAAAACAGACAAAGACAAGAATATTAATTTGTACTTAAACAGGCTGAACAGTCAAGGGACAAACAGTAAGTGTTTATATGAACACCCTGTCTACCTGCAATACCAGTTACTATATGCACCCTGTCTACCTGAAATACCAGTTATTATGTGTCAAACCGCTCTTAAACCCAAGGAGAGGCCTTCAAAAGGAGGTAGTTAGTAATGTGAAAGTCAGACTCAAGACAGCTGTAATACATGAGTCTCTTCAATCCTTGCCTTAACTACCTTGTAAAAATCTCACAAGATTTATGTTTACTTCATTTCTCCATGGCAAAAATCTAACACGCCTTGATTTACCTTCAGTCACAGAATCTAGATACCGATCTTCAAAGATTATAGGTAAGGAATTCAGATCTCCATCCAATTCACTGCATTCAATGGGGAGAGGTGGGAGAGAACTACAGAAGGAGGTGCTTTTTATTGCAGTACACATCTGAAGGTAGCTCTGGGCACTGAAAGATACCACCTTATCTTAAAACAGTTATACAAAGTACAATGCACAGTTGATAATACAACTAACATTTGACTTTATGATGATACTAATAGGTCAGGAAAAAAAAACCCAACCAAAAACTAATACGCTGTAAGCTTGTTGTGTTGATAATGAATCTTATAATCACTACAGCTGGACTTAATTGCTTAAATGAGAGCCAGTGTGGTGTAGTGGTTTGAGCACTGGACTACAACCTCGGAGAGCAGGGTTCGATTCCTTGCTTGGCCTTGGAAACTCACTGGGTGATGTTGGATGCATCACTCTCTCAGCCCCAGAAAACCCCATGATACGTTTGCTTTAGAGTTGCTGTAAGTCAAAAACAACTTGAAGGCTCACAACAACAAGATTTGATTAAATAAAACTTATATGCATCACCAGCAAAACTGCTAACAGTTTGTAACAGAGGGCCCTTCCACTCTACACTTACAGTGCTATTATTCCAATTTCAACATCCTGTGGAATTCTGGAGTTTGCAGTTTACTGAGGCCAAAGAGCTCTCTGGCTGAGAATTCTACATGCCCCTCCCTCAACTGCAAACACCAGGATTCCTTAGGATGTTGAAAGTGGAATAATAGCACTATAACAGTGTAATGCGGAAAGGCCGAGAGTCATTCACATGCTATCTTAACTGCAAACTAGAGCAGTTAAACTGTAGTGCAAATGGAGGAAACATTAGATATATAGGAGTTTAGGATGTAATAGGTAGGGGCTAAGAAAATGAACTCACAAATAATGGAACCAGTAGAAAAATCTAATTAATGCTGGCCACATGTCCACATCTGAAGAATCAGCACTCCCAATAAGCATTGCCATCAACCTTTTGAGCTATACACTGAATGGTGTATGCCTGATATAGTTCCAGGCATCTGGACCTAATCAATTTGTTGCCCCACAGCTTGATAAAAGACCACCTCATACCCCTCTATATTTCTCAAACAACCACAATCATTTAAAGAAGAATGTTTCCACACTAAGTGGAGACATTCCTCCAGCTGTTGAAGGAGATTTAAACAACCCTGTAGAATGTGCTTCACACAACATATTAAACTGAAGGTGTTTTTTTTAAAATGTGTATTTTAAATATAGGCTATGCTCTACAGTGATCTTAAAATCAATTAGTTAATTCTTCATGAAGTTAAAAAAAACAATTACTTTTAGCTTGAGTTCTATTTAATGTTACTTACTGGAGTTCCTGATATGCAAGAGCTGCTTCCCTTGGATGTTCAAGACAAAAAAATGCTTCAGAAAATCTACGCACCTAAATTGTTTTGAGACAATATATTTATAAAAAAAAAAAAAAGCTCACATGTAAGGGGTGTTTTTAATTTTCTTTTGTGAAAGACACATACACTACACCTAACCACAATGTCACAGTATTGACAAATGATCATTAATTTAAAAAAATCTAGATAAACGACACTGTCACAAAATAGTGAGTTAAGCTGGGCCGAAACCTTCTGACAAAATTCTTTTAACAAGAACTCATTCCCACAGCTTGTATTTTTAGCCTGATGCTTCTTATGTATACTACAATCTGGTGATGCTCACCTATAATTTGAACATATTAAACAAAATCACACACACACACACCACATATCTTCAAATGACAGATACACATAAGAAAGGAGAATTCAGAATATTATTACATTAGGTCCAAATGAATGATGACCTTAGTTCATAAAATCTTATGTCACAATAAATGTCTTTACCTTTAAGGTACAGAAGGTTTTCTTTGTTGTTCTTATCTAGTAATCTACACGTGGACGGCATGAATTTTACATTTTCTAGTAATGTGGTACTCATATAGATTTTAAACACTGACTTCTCAGTATATTCTTAAAAACTATTCAGAAATCTTTCTGTGTTTGCAACCTTTGACTCAAGACAAGCAAGTCACTATATAATTAACATACCCATCAAAACATGTATCTCCAGTGCTCTAATGGCCCTCCCACACATGCAAATGTTATGAGCTTACTATCTGAAATTAAGGCTTTTCACATGAGTTCCTACTTCCTCAATGTGATGACCTCCAGCCTAGAGACTCCTAGTCTCCACAAAAGTACTAAAACTGGCATAAATCTGTGACACTGCTCTTCATCTGATGAGCTTTATTTCATATTTCTCCAGTGTTGGACTGATGAACATTTAATGGGAGCCACCTACTTCTGGTCTCTTCTCACCCTACTCTGGTAAATGCAAGTTTAATGGAATCACACTGATAGAGAAAGATGTTGTGTCTTCTTATATTAACCTGGCCCTCCCAGGGAATATTGATAGAGTGGGGCACAGTAAGATACAGACTGACTAGCTTTGCCAACATGATTTCTTTATGCTGAAAATGGCACAAATAGGAGCCACAGGAAATCTCTTCCTATATGGGTTTGACAAGAGATTATTGTCCCTCTCTTCACTGCGTCAGCCATCTTAAGTCTCAAGGGAAGTGAGAACTCACTGGATCATGGTTGAAGAACCTGCAGCCCATGGTTCATTTTCCTCTAGCCAACAGGTGGATCTAAACAGCTGAAGTAAATGATTCTATCAGATGGTCACCCTTTCCACTGAGAAGGGCTGGACCAAACAAAAGAGGAGAAGGAAGTGCTGGCTGCCATTCCATAAAGCAGAGGTAGGAATTGTTTGGCTCTTCAGATGTTATTGGACTGCAACCACCAGCACTCTAACCATGATAAACAATGTTGGGAGCTGTGGTTCAACAAAAGCTGTAGAACAATATAATTCCTGCTACTGGTTTAAAGGCACAAGGTGCCTGCACACTAGGCTGTAACGTGCAACACCATAATGCTTGCATTTTACCAAGGGAAAGGCTTCACAAACACTCTCCTGAGGGAGATGACAGGCAGAGAGTACTGGTTGAGGCTGCATTCAGGTACTGGACTCAGCTTCAGTCAAGGGTATCTCCTGTCTAGCCACCATGTCCTAACAAATCTGTTTTACTGCACATTATGTTTTATTTTCTCATATTTAGTAGGGTGAAGGTTAAAAACAAGTTTCTCTTTCTGTGTCTGTCTATATAAATGTTTAGGTAAGAGATATGCAACTTCACATTTTACTCTTCAGACTCTAATCCTTACAGTTTAATTTACAGCAATCTAGCTGGATTCCTACTACCTTATCAGCACACTGTCAGGTTAATTCACTCTCCTTCCATCCTGCTGCTTTTATGGCAATTTAGGTTAATTGGACAGTCCTTCTAAATAGTCTGTGTTGAAACTTTAAATTGGCATGGCTCTTCACTCAGATGACTCATGTGTCCCTGGAAGTCACCCTAAGGGAGGGGCTCCAGCTTTATCATTTAGACCCACAATTTGTTCTGGGGTGAGAAGTGTATTATGTATAAGAGTGGGGTGTGTGTGTATTTGATATGTTTTCTGTGTAAAATGGCTAGAATCATGTTTTAGAGAAAGGCATTCAAGAGGTGGAATAAATTAGAACTACCACTATCCAGCTATCCATGGATGAAACTATAGTTCAGTTCAAAACTTATGCAGGTGTCAGGGTCAAGAAGAACACTTGGTAAAATGAAACTTTTGAGCTACATGCGGCTCCTCAATGCCCTGACATCCTATCCTCTTTTTTCTCTTTTAAATGAGTAAGTCTCCCTGTGCCCTCCAGGGCCAGTGCAGGGCAAATTGTATGGGTTTAACCCCCCTCACGAAGCTATGTTTTAGGCCAAGGAGCACCCTTTTTCCAAAACCAGAAGTCACTTCTAATCACTTTCTGGTTAGAAAAAAAAAGGTCTCTCGTGGTACAAGAACAGAACAGAGGAGACCACCCCCCATACACAATATGGCCAAATACCTCCCAGACGGCATGGGGGCTTTTTCAGAAAAAAAGAAATTCATTATAATGGAGGTGAGGGCATGAGGGGAGATACAGCTCTCCGAGATGCAGTGTGGAATGCATATAGTTCTTTGAGCAGGGGCATCTCTGCCCATTCTGACCAGCTGCCCAGTATAAATGCTGCTGCAGCTACTTTGTTATTTTTCCACGGCTGTTCTGTCTCTGCTTTAATTTTATCAATACACAGTCATCCCTCCACCTTTGCTAGGGTTAGGGGCACAGGACCCCCATGAAAGTGAAAAAAACTGTGAATAATTCTAGGCCGTCCCAAACCATATTTAACACACACACACACACAAAAGTATGATCACCATGTCCAATCCACTGTGGATTCCTTTGAGGCATCAGGGTTCCTTCACAGGGAAGAAGTAGGGGGCTGGTGGGGCTTACTGCCACCTCCACTGCTGCCCCACACCATTTTTAATAGGGACTTGCAAGACTCTTTTGCAGTTTCTCAGTCTCACAAGGCTTGCAGTCCCTTCAAAAATGGCATAGGGAGGCAGCAGAGGTGACAGCAAATAACCAGTGAATAATCAAATCTGCAAAAGTGAAATCTGCAAATGTGGAGGGCTGACTGTATTTAGATAAACATTTATTTTATTTAGATATAAAACCAACATTTATTTTATAAAGCTTAGCTTTACCCAATATAAAAGGTAGGAATGTAACTGAAAAGACTTAATTTTAAGAGCTAAATTAAAACATAGCTTTCGAATTTAGCTTTATTATAACAATAACCAAATCCAGACAAGCAGAATACATACACGCATTGTGTGATGCTCTTGCGCTAGGAGCGCAATCACGTCCTCTTGGAAATTAATGGCTTCAAGAAATTGTCCCCATAAAGCCATCAGAAGGGAACAAAGCTGTGCAAGATTCATATTTATAAGTTCTGCCAGCTCATCAGGATTTTCCATTTTCTATATGAGAAAAGAAAGAAAGAAAGAAAGCCTGTATTTTTACAAGCATAGGTTCCAGCATTTTCTGAAACCCTAAGACAGTATTTTTTTTTACATTTCTTAAAATAAACAACAGCATTGTTAAGTCAGACATCTTCCTTCAAGGGGACATTACTGAACATTTTTATCAAGGGCAATTAACTTTTAATGTAAAAGTGTGTTATACTCTGTACTTAAACTATATCAGAGCCTATAGCAAACTTTTAATTAAAAAAATCAACCTCTGAGTGAGATCAGGGTTCATGTAGTCCAGGAACCTTTTCCATGGAGTCGATAGCACCTTTTGGCCATCACTATTTAGATAATTAGACTCTTTGAATCTGCTGATTCCATTTAGCTTAAATAATGGCTACTAAGCCAATGGATAAACCTAACTGCAAATCTGACTATCCCTCACTTTAAACCTACCTAAGTCTATATTTCTCATAACATCTTGCACAGCGAATTATGAAAGCTAATTGTGAATTGTGTAATAAAATACTTTTTTGTCTGTTTTGAATTTACTCTCACTCAGTTTTGTTGAAAGACTACATGTTCTTTTATTCAACAGAGAGAGGAAAAAACAACTTGTTATACATGTATATTCTGAGATTTCCACCATACCCCCACTACTAGGTGGAAGCCACTGCTATATGAACAGGCTTCTGCTCCTGCAATCGGTTATCTTCCCACCCAACAAAGGTGAAACTAGGACTTTCACCTGATCAAAAATGTGCACAAGTTTGCCAAACACTGCATCTTGTTTGTCAAGTTGTAGCAAATTTGGAGTTGAAAAGCACTGTTTTGATTTTCACTATCCTGTATAATTTGGTATCTTCCAGAAACTTTACTCTCTTGCTGCTTATTAGAAACGTACAATCTCTGGAAATTTTGAAGCCTTGGGAGAAAAAAGCTTATTTCCAGGAAAAAAATAAATGATATTTTGGAAAAATTGAACAAAAAAAGGTGTCATTAGCATGCTTTACAGACTGGAATTCACTTTATTACTTCAAGAACATAAAATTTATTATACATATAATATGATACAATTATACAAATTTGTTTGGCATCTGGCCTTCCCATACTGTCAAGCAATATAACAGCATTCATTCCCAGAAAAAGAACTGAGAAAAACATACCAAGACCAGGAATTGGAACAAGCAGATACTATATATTGTCTCACACACTAGTCTGTCTTCCTGTTACATAATTTTTAGAAATAGTTTTGGGTAGTAAATATATGAACAACTGTCTTAAACACTTTATTCATCATTCCATAAGAAAATATTCCAAAACCCATTTTTTTCAAGTTTTAATTTTTCCAATTTTTCTGAGGAACAACAAAATAAAAGCCACATGGGATGCATGCAGGTTATCTGACAGTCTCACAGGATTGCCAATGATGTGATTTGCTGCCCAACCCATGAAATGAAAAGAATATACACAGGGCTTGGATTGAACTAGGACAATTTATTAATGTATGCCTAATTAACATAAAGCTAGTAATGAACCAAGCCCCCCCCCCGTCTTGCGACCCCGCAGCAGGGGCCAGCTGTGGGCCTGCCCCAAGGACAGCATTCATCCTACACCAAAGGGTGCCATAGATACTCACCAAAACCCTCTGACCGCCCCCCTCCAGTCATGGAGACCTATTTAATATTTAAAACGCCACCCTGTGAAGCCAATTGCCCAATTCCCCAAGTGGGGGGTAATTCCTACCCAGCCCCGAAGTGACCAGTAATCTTACACTGAAACCGCAGGGTGGGGGTGGGTGGGTTGCCGGCAAACAAAGAGGCTGAGGAGGGGGCTGCAGGCTCCGCCTCCTCCCTGTCCCACCACACAACCCTCATCATGCAGTGATTGTGTGGTCTCCCCTCGTGGGAGGCCAGCAAAAGCGTTCCCCTGCTATGCGTCATTACGTGAGCAGGGCAGACAAATTCCTAAAGGGCTCTTCACAGAGCCACAGCGCTCCACAGCACAAGAGCGCTCTGTCAGTATAGCTCTACTGATCTTCTATAGGTCTAAGGTGTCCAAAACAACAGTTCTCTTGTTCTTGTACTATTGCTGTAGGACCCATTACAGATTCTGAGACATTTATGAAATTTATAATGGCGCAGCAATGAGGAGCAGAACAACTTCTCCTAGAATAATGTTCCAGGCTGTCTACTTGCATATTCACCATCCACAAGCTGATAAAACATCAAATAATAAAAAAGGAATTCTTTGAACCACAGAGAGGTCAGCTATCAAACAATTGCTAACTGCGTATGGGAGTAACTTTGATAAAACTAAGGGAAAAAAAGCTGTAATGTAAGATTTATGCAAATTAAGGAAAATACCTTTATTTCTTCACAGAGCTCCGACAGGCGTGCTTCTACATCCACATCTATATTTTCTAAAAACATTACAGCACAATTAAATTAAGATTTCTGTACTGTGAACTATATTTTATGCAATACAAAGCAAGACACCATTCTTCTTTATGTTTCTCAAATATAATAATGTGAAATCTAATATAAGATTTCAGCTACAATCATTTTTTAAAGCAAGGTCTCACTTCTGCTTCCATTCATAAGCTATTATAAATGTCACCTGTGACATTCCTGAAATCTCCTTTAATCGAATATTAGAAAGTCTTCCATGAAGCAAGACATCACAAAGCTCTGTAGCGGGGTTGAAGTTTTATTAAGACTGAACACCCAAGCATAGGTTAGACCAGCTGCAGCTCACCATGCAAATCCTCACACCAGAAATACATTTTTAGAAGTTTGAATTTCAATTCCGAAAGGTGTTAAATTTTTAAGATGTCATCCTAGGTGTAGATAACATAAGAAGAGATTAACTGAGGAGTTATTACCACACGTTAGATTGAATCATGATTTCCAACCGATAGAATGGAGTTCATTCATGGAATGTTCCCAATGGCAGGAGAAGGAAACCATTTTTATTGATTCTCCATCTTCTCAGCAGCCCCTGAAAATCTGTTCCATAGGGCTAGGGATCCCTCTGCAGGGGAGTTAGCCAAAATTGTCTTCTACTTTCCACTTGAAAAGAACCTCTTCTGTGCGCGGAAGAAATCTTCTTTGCACAGAAG
Organism: Cyclura pinguis; assembly: GCA_030412105.1. Taxonomy (NCBI): domain Eukaryota; kingdom Metazoa; phylum Chordata; class Lepidosauria; order Squamata; family Iguanidae; genus Cyclura; species Cyclura pinguis. The sequence continues at coordinate 132,471,803 of CM059599.1, forward strand.
AGAAACTTGTGGAGCAACGCTGGACATTTAAAAAAGTCAATTCCTTATTTTCAATGGGGTGTAGAAAAATGAAAGAATAAGAAGATGTCTCCATACAGGTAACCAAGATGAATTTCCATGTTTTTTTTCTAAATACAACATCAATCTATTACAATACAAATTTAACTTAATATATTTTTGGCCTTTTGACATCATTTTTAAAATTTATATACTGTTTCAAATTTGTCAGATCGGTTTTATTGTATGCTGCTCTGAGATCTCTGGATAGAGGGCAGGATATAAATATGTTAAGGAATATTGCACATTGGTTATGCCATATGCTTTTTATTTTTAAATTAATTAACTTCAAATTACATTTAATTATAATTTAAATTATAAATTCAATTATTAATTATAATGCACAACAATGTCAAAAAATTTTTAAATATATGCACCTAAAAAATAACTTATCAAGGAACATTGTTAGTTAAAACTATTCTGGAGACCAGTCTGAAATGAGAACTGTTTACCTTCTGAAAAGAATCTGGAAGATTTGCAGTTGCTAAGGAGAAGATTGGCACAGTTCATGAATGAAAATAAGGAAAATTTGCACAAAAGAAACATTCAGTTTCAAAATGATGCCACAAAATTCACCGTGGAGATCAGTGTGAAATGAGAACCATTTATTCTTCTGAAAAGAATCTGGAAGGTTTTAAGTTGATAAGGAGCAGATTGATACGGTTCATGAGAAAATAAGGAAAATCTGCACAAGAGTATAATTCAGTTTCAAAGGGATGTCACAAAATTCTAACACAAGGCATTTCCTGTCGAATGATTTTCTAACTTCTTTAATTTTTCAGGAAGAATGTCTGCATTTAAAAACAAAATTTATATGTCTGTTAAGAATGAAAACTGAATCCAAAAGCAGTTGTTCAAGGGATAAAATCCCATCTTAGGTAAGCAGCCTTCTGCTCACTCATAGAACATTCCTTTCTTTTCTTTCCTCTGCAGCCCCATACATCCCCCAAAATCTGCTCTAAAGTGCTGACTCTGCTCCAGGGCAGATGTTGAGGGACTGCAGGCATAGCAGAATCAGTTTCTCTTACAAATAAGGCATCATTGATTGTTTGGTATTGGGATACTATGCATTACAGGAGCCTAAAATGAGAAGAATGTGAAGAATCTCATTTTTTTCCTAAGTACTGTATTTAGTTAGACTCAAATAGGAGATAAATTAAGTTGGGCTCATCTAAAAGCTTGTACGCACCTGAGCCCTCTTTTAGGTTCCCAAACTAGTTGCATAGCTCTTCCTATATTAAATTTCTTCTGTGCTTTACCAGGAAATTAAGATGTGAATAAATATATGGTTTTCTGTACTATGCTCAAAATAAATGTGTGGGTTTCTAGTTTTTTACAACAGAGCAGGTAATTTTGAAAAACAGGTTGTAATATACATGCACAAGGCTATCAGCTAACATAAAACCTAAGGCCTCAAAGGACCATTTGATTAACCCAGCATGAAATGAAACTTTAAAAAAAAAGTTCAGGGGACTACTGGACTCTTTTATATTATACTGATTTTTTTTTAAAATAATAAGTGTAGAAATAAAGATGGTGAGATAATTTTGTGCATCCTTTTAAGGCGACAGTACTGAACTTTTCTTTGGGTTCAATACCACACTGCCAAAATTGTTCACTGGGGCATTTCTACCAAAAATGGTATGAGACCACATGTTTTCCACATGCGTACTATCTTCTACATGCTTACACACATCCCTTTAAGTTAGAACAGTCCACGAGCATGAAGGCTGGAGATGAATTCATAGTAAGATGGTGTCTAATTAGCAGACATGGAAGACTTGCAGACTTCCTTGAAAGGATGACTGCTCCAACCTGAAACTCGTATGCCACCCCAATTCTAATAGTATATTCTAAAAGCAGGAACAATATATTACTAGATAACAAATTATCAGATAAGGTATATATAAACTTAAGACATTTTCAGATCCCATCTGGATGAAACACCAAATCTTCTGCAGACTACTAACATGTTGGAAAAAATAGGCTTTTGTATTTGTGTGTGTGTGTATAGTATTTTGTAGTTCATTTACTTATACCTGTTTTTCAAAATGTAGTAAGCAACTGGTTTCACACCCAAGTTATAAAATTTATTAATCAAATGATTATACCATTAAAAGGTGATATCCTGGAAGAAAATGATCAATTCCCATCATAACAAAAATCAATTACATATCTTTAACAGTCACCTAGCAATGCTTTCTTTGTTGAAAATATTGTTGGTCTTTGATAACACTATGGGTCTGAGCAGTACTGGCATGAAGGCAGCTGAACAGAGGGGTTGCCATAAGGCCCAATAGACGTTTGGGCTTGAGAGGGAGGGCAAGGTTAAGAAAAAAGGAAGCACAGGAGCCTGCCATTTGGGATAAAGACCAAAACATTCTCAGAAGGCCTCTATGGAAACCCCTCCATCTATGCCAGGAGAAATCATGCTCTAAAAACCATGGTCTACTACAACTTATTTGGAATCTGGTTTTATTTTCAGCAGCAGGCACCATTTTGTCTTGCTAATCAAGGAGTTCAAAAGGGCTACTGTTCATTCAGAAAGATAATGGTAATAGGTGAGTTCAATCAGGGAGGGAAGATGGAGTTCCAAAAGATTCCCTCCTCACTACAGAAAAAATACAGCAGGTTGAATCTAAAAATACATATAGAACTTTTCTTCTGTTCAAAGCAAGAAGTGAAGTCTGCAACTGAAGGGGGAGGGACAAGGCAACTTATGCTGACTATTGCTTCCCTCTGCAATCCCAAGTGCCAACTCCCATTCTCTTCCAGAGTATCCTACAATCTTCCTAAGATGGCTTGTAGGATAGACGGGGGATCTTAAAGGAAGGAACAATCTCCCTTCCCTTTATGCTGTGTCACATCCCAGTAGCAGAACTGTGATCGTGGGAAGTTTCAATCCAACCGTTGAACATCAGAACTTAGATTTTAGGTCTATGCTGTTATTTTATTCCATGACTAAAGATTCCATGCTTTGCAGTCATTTCTGGATTCCAAATAACAGAAATTGAGCTTGCCATGAAATGAAAGAATTTAATCAACACTGCAAGGTCAGAAAGTACAATACAGAACCTTAATTTGAAAAGTAATTATTGAAGTTATAAACTATTTTAACTAGGGTTGGATGCTGACTTTAGGCTCCTTGCTCATGTTCAAACATAAAATAAGTATTGTCTACATACAACAGAAAGCTATGATCTTTTAATATTATAAAACCTAATGGGTTATAAAGATAACCCAATTTTAAAAAACATACCTAGACAGGCGTCTCCCTGGATTCGGTGGTATTTTCTTCTGAGAAGGCGTTCATAAAGGACCTGCATGCTGGACTTGGCTAGTTATAAGGATTGTACACACGACTAGTTACTACACTCCTTTTTCCATTTGTGCTTACTATTATTATTATTAGTCTTAAAGTTAGTAAGAAAGTTTAACACTCACCTAATAATTAGTGAAATTAGATAAGAACAATTAAATAACATAATTTAGTAAAGTCTAGAGAAGGTGTGGTTGATGATGTACATTATGTTTTTTTATTAGCTTCTTATCAACTGTGTAATTTTTGTTTGTTTGTTAAATCAAATTGCCCAAATGCTAACAATTTCTGTTATTAAAAAAAATAGCAATGTGAGGCATACTTATGTGACATTCATTTTTTTAAAAAGCCAATTTTAAAATAAAAAATGTACATCAGAGAACTAAATAAATAGAAGGCAAAAGTGAAAACAGACAATGCAAGCAATTGAAGGGGGGGGGGCAATGTTTTCTGAAATTTAAATGGGATTCCAGGATCAGTTTTCCCAGAACCCCATTTGAATCTCAATGTTTTGCAATATTTTTTTCAAGATAAAAATTGGAAATAGTTTGTACCAAATTGCACATTATATCATTATGGTGTAAAGTCAACAAAACCACTATTTTTCAGTATAGGCAACTGTGTATTCAGTTGCATGTAACCAGGCTTTAGCGACTTCCTTCAGCCTTTTACATACACACAGTGTTCACTGGATTCATCCACTATAATTAGAAATAGATTTGTTCAGGTTCATGGAGTAGTATTAGAACTTATCACCCAGTCATACAAGTTAAGCAATGGGGCAAATTAAAATATTGAACTGATTGTTTAAAAAAATCATAAACAAAATATTAAATACAGAAAATGTCAGCAAATAGAAGCATAAAATATTGAAAACTATTTCTTTTATATATTGAGGTTTCCCTCTTCACAACAGGTTACTGACTTACTAACTTACAGGACTGATTCAGTTCTTAAAGAGAACAGAATAGCAACATTTCCATATTTTTTTGTGGGATAGCTCCTATTACTGAAACATACCTATACAATGTAAAATATTAATGACATTTAAGAAAAGTTTTTACTTCATATGCCAGTATTAGAAAGGTAATTCAAAACTGCATGGTTGGCATATTTTTGTAACAAAGAAAATCTACATAAAATGGTGGTTTAAGAAATGGCAAAGCTAAAATGAATTTTAGGGCTTTAGGCAGGGCCCTGCAAAATACAGTTACTGATGGAATTGTTTTCATCAGTTGAATTTCGGTGGGGGGCATTTTCCCAACTGCACTGAAGTCCTCTGAGCAACCCTAAAACCTGCTACAGAGAGCTGATAAACCCACCAAAGCCAGTTTGTGAGCCGTGGTGACAGCTGCAAAGGGTAGAAGTAAGGGAAGTTATGTTACACTACTGCCAACAGTTTTGGTCAGTAGTACAAGGAATCTAAACGCAGAAGGAAAATTATGGCCACTCTAGGTAAATCAATCCAAAAATTCTGCATGCAAAGTTGCATTCTGGCAATTGCACAGAATATACAGGAGTCAAAAGACCACACTCAGCAATGTGGTACTAAATGCATTACAAGGGTGAATGACTACACATAAATTGGGGTGGACAGCATATGGCCTATTATTCCTCACCATTAGCTATGCTGTTTAGGGTTGATGGCAGCTACAATCCATTATGTGGAGGAAGTGATTTTATGATTTGCATATTACGCACTGCATATTGACATATGTAGCAGCATTTATGTAGTCATTTGCTAATTTGTTAGAATTGTGAATTAAGGAAATCACCCACTCTTTAGATCTAGTAAGATATAGATACTGGCTGTGTTTGTATAGAGTTTGTAAGTTAGGTGTCTGGAGAATCTTGGCTTAGAGTCAGCAAGCAGTAGAATCTAGGATCACAATCCAGGCTTTGTGTTCAATTTATGAATTTTTGTTGGTTCAGAACAAGCAGTCAAGAGTCTTCAGATGACATGACAGATTTTCAGTTCCCAATTAGTTTCAGATGTCACGCTATCAGAAGGAAACAAGCTAAATACTAAGCTAACAGTAAGCTAGGTTTCTTCAGGAACATAGAGTACCACTGTGTGCAAACACAACTGTTGTCTCTGTCATTAATTTTGATGTCAGCTTTTCTTAAAAAATAACTGTGATCCAAAGGAGCATCTTACATGCATATTAAACTGCACATACAAGTGGGGCTGTTTTTGCCAATTTTATTACTGCATCAAGAACCACTGCCTTGATGTCTCACATTTTTGTCTGACATCTTAATTGTGAAACTACAGCAAGAGTGCTTCTTCAAATACATAAAGGAATAGAAGAAAGAATGGATGATGAGAGGGCACATGGGCACACAGCCTTTTTCCAAGCTCATGGTTATTCTGACTGGGATTATTACACCTGAGCTAAACTCACTGTGCACAGCGTGCACACGAGTTGATTGTGCCTTTGCATTTTTTGTCCATGTTTCTAAATCCCAGGTAGAATTTACAATTATCCTAGTCTCAAAAGAACAGTGATGCCAGATAGAATTCATATATTGTCAAAATCAAGAATGATGGATATAATGATGCCTTGTAATCTCTTTTCTCTAGGCATCAAATATTTTGCATTTTGTATTGTTTAACACAAGCTAAATCAATTCTTTATGCTGAACTGTATGTTTAATCAAGTGTACAGCTTGGGAACATTTGCAAACTCTTCAATTAGAGGACAGAATGAGAGTCTCCCATATCTGAAACATGTTACATTAGTCAGAAGATTTTGGCTTCTTGATAAAGAATGACTCAGATTTTAACTGTTTTGTTATTAATGGTAAACATATTCAAATTCAAACATATTGAGCCATCATGCACTATCAAACCACAATTTTTGAAGTGTTGAATCAGGATTGGGTTCTGATATTAACTTATTTGCACTACATAGATCTAATCTAAAGCAATCTTTTATGCACACATGGGATGTCATGTGTTTCATGTCTCTATTTTGCTCTATGTTTCTCATATTTCTCCTTTGCTATACTGAACATCAATCCATTTTTATCATCTCCACTATTTAAAGGGTGTTATCTAATCTTCTGAAGGTGGGGTGGAGATTAAAAGGGAAAGGGGGAAAGCTTATGCAGGGTATATTTCTGCTATAGAGCTTTAACTGGTTTTGCTGATAACTGTGGATAGGTCTTTTGTTGTTGTTGTTTAAGTCCTTTGAAAACTCCTCTCAAAACTGATTTCCAGAATGACTGTTGCTGTCCAGCGAAGTGGACCATAGAATTGCACTGGAGGGCCTAGAGATTCCTAGAGAGAACACTGCTCTAGGCATTGCTAGGTCCTTTGGCATGACTCCTTGGCCCACTTCTGCCAAGGAGTTGAACCACAGAATTCTGCTGGAGGACCTACAGATTTCTAAAGAAGTGCTCTCAAGTTAAAAAAATGCATTCATGCTTTTTAATTTTATTTGCATTTTTCCAGTTCTGCAGAAGCCTTGCACTCCTAGCCCCCATGAAAGTGGAGGGTTCACTGTGCATCTTAAACTTTAGATTCACCCCAGTGATCTTAAACAGAATTGACAGGGCAATGTTTTAGAAATGAGTGCTGCTATATTATTAATACTACATGCATATACAATTGTCCCTTTTAACATCTGAGTCTTAAACTCATAATCCGAACCTCAATGACACAAGTTGTGTATTACAGTTTTTTTAAAAAAAGAAAAACAGAACAAAGGGGGAAATCCTAAAGTCAGGAAATACAGAGGAAAAAAAGTCAGCCTGCATACTTCTGTGCAAACTGAGGGTAGTACTTTATGTTGTGGTAACTATTATTAGGTATATCTCTATTAATATTAAGGAATGCCTTAGAGAAAGAGTAGAAGAAAGGATTAATGAAGAGACAAAAGCAAAGGAAAGCATTTATTTCACATACCTGCATCTAATTTCAGAGAGGAAGGCAGCTCTTTTGATAAAGTAGTGAAATAGCTGTGTAATCCTTTGAATGCAAGCAGCAAACTGGCACAAAGTGTATGGTGGAGATTGTAAGCGTGATTCAAAAAAGGCTCTGCTATTATAAAACTGCTGCCCTAAAAAATAATTTGCACACAGTTATCAAATCAGCAGTAGCGGCCACAACAACACACTTCATTTGAAGGTGAACAGTAAGATCCCAAGTAATACAAATCGCATTCTACATCCATGCACAACCAGTTATCCCATAAAATTCCTCATGAATTTTGGAAGGCCTCCAGAGCTACAGCCATAAAATGGTGAGGGTGGACTGGGAAAAAGTGTGCCTACCTCCCACACATGTGCTGGACATCATAGCTCTGGGCCAAAATCTGAAGTCCTTTAATATACACTTTCTCAGTACTCTTTTATTGAACTTAGGACTTCCTTCTGAGTATAGGAAAGCTATTGGATTTAATGAAAAGTTTGAAAACATTGTGTGCGGCACACACACACGCACACACATCCCAAAGTGTGCCCCAGAAGCCACATGCAGCTCAACTAGATCTTTTTTGCACTCCCAGACACAACCCCTACCTCAAATCCTACAATAAGCAATCTTTTTTTTTTTAATGAAAATGCCCAAAATTGTCAAGCATCACTTCAGGAGACATTAAAAAATGGCACATTTAGCAAGAAATGTCACCAAATCCCCTCACAGATTCCAACAATCCCCCAATTGCACATAACAACCCTCAACAGCCAATAGACTTCCTGTTACCTCTTGTTGTGGCTTTCAATTAATTTGGGGCTGCTGCAGCCCACCACAGGTCTGCAAAGGCAAACAGTGATCCTGTACATGCCCACTCTTGCTGTAGGAAGCATCAACAGAAAAGCAACCACTACTTTAACCAGCCCGTCTTTTTAACATAGTGCACTCTTCAAAGAAATAATTCATTCTGCGTGACTGCATTGTAACAGATATGCTTTGCATTTTAGATAACAGTGCTGAATAGTTATTCCTTCAGGCCTATTAAAAATACTAAAGAATCAAAATGATTACAATCTTACATCAGCTGATAATTGTTTGGTGTAATTGTTGCCAAAGACAACACTTTCAAGAGAAGGAATCACAGAGTCTCTGTTTTGTGCTGGTGCATTTCTGTTTAGCCAGGTATTCTTCATGGGACGAGGAAAGCTAAAAACAAATGGGAACACGGTTAGAACTTTGGAACAGAAACAAAAAGAGAATTAGAGATTATGGCCCTTTCCGCACCAGGCAATTAGAACGGGGCAGTCTGTCCTCGCAGGGAGATCGTCTGCACCTTGGAGCGGACTAGGAGTGGACTACTTACCGGAGATCCGCACCTCAGTCTGCTCCAAGACGACCCCAAGTGGTCCTCCAGCGTGTTTTTGAAAGACCGGAAAAAACAGGTCTTTATTTTCCTGGAATGCACCATTGCATTTCTGCTCCCTTGTGCAGATTTGCAGGCTCGCACCAATGCGAGCCTGTGATCTGTGGAGGGCGGGCTTTAGGCGTGGCTAGCTTCAGTGGTTGGTCGGGACCCATGACCAACCGGAAGCCGCCATTTTGGAAGCCGGAAGCTGCCATTTTGGAAGCCAGAGCAGTGCGGATCTACAGACGTCGCACTGCTCCGATTTGCCCTGGACCAAGGAGGAGCCCTGCGGAAGAGCTTCAGGGACAGTTCGCGTTGCTTCGGGCCCCAGAAGAAGCGGTAGGTAACAGCATGGAGCGATTCCCTTGCCTCATGCAGAAAGGGCCAAAGATAGGAAACTAAGCAGCACAGCATTAAATCTTAACCTCAACTATTTGTTTAGTGGCTTCTGTACCCAGGGATACATGCCACCGCACCTCCTAAATTTTGGACAAGCAATATGGATTTAGGTGGAAGCAGGAGAGTGAACTGGTGTCTGGAATGCAAATAAATGTGTAAGTAGCTTTAAGCAGCAAATGCCAGCACTTCTTAGACAGCATCTCCCCACGCCATACCATTTTTGAAACTATAAGAACTTTCAAAAGCATTTGGTAAAATTGCAAGGTGTGGGTGTCAGCCAGTCTACGGCTTATATAAAAGAAGTGTGAGTGAAGAGGAAAGTTGGCTCTCATAAATGAGCTCTGCCAAATTCTTCCAATTTGCTCTTCCTGTTGTATCTCCCTAAGTCCTGTTCCAAAAAATGTCTCATCTCTCAGAAGAGAGGGAAGAGCCAGGGAAGCTCTGTTGCTTTACTGGAGTTCCACTTATTGTCCTCTGGCTCCAATCCCAAAATTTTACTGGGAACGCCCAGGCATTTAGACATCTTCTAGAACTTCTTTAGATACCAGCCATTACTTTTTTTGCCTGTGGATTACAATCTACTATTTCAGTTGGTATTGCTCATATAAATTCCAACCAATTAGCTTCTTTGGAAAAGGCTACAGTTGCTCAACAAAATAATCATATCTCATGCCTGCAACCAGTAGAAAAATCAGAACAAAAACCTCAAACATATGAACAAACTAATGTTTAATTTAAATAAAAATACAATGAGTATCACATGTGAGAAAAGGCATAGTTTAGTTTACAGGTATGAAGTTTATCAATTTTAAATAGTTCAGTGCAAGGGATCTGCTATAAAGTATTCTAAGACTTAGAAAAGAAAATCAAATAATGAAGTCATATTTCAACTCAGTCCTACTGAGTTATGGGTCTCCTTCCCTTTGCTAGTACATTGCAAAGCTTGGCTTCTTTTATTTGTGTTTTGTTAATACAAGAAGAATTTAAGTAACCTTAAGACCATCTGAAGACAACCAAAAATATGGTAAAGACACAGTGCAAGTTTGCTGTTCCTGAGTGATAAAATTGAGTGAATAAAATAGCTAGGACAGTAATAACCAGAGACAGCTATGGCCATTATCCTCACAAATATTATTTCCAGGTTTTGGTGATGGTGTAGGAACTTAAGGTTTGAGTACATGTACAACTTATGGCTTCAGTGAAACCTCTTTGCCTTATCTCCTCCTCTAGATGTTACAATCTATGCCATCAGCCCAACCTAAGAGTAGTCATGTATTTGCTTGTCTGCACGTGGCTGTAAGTTCTGTAGACACTCTACAGTGTTTTCAATGCTAGGCCTTTTGTGTCAGGCAAAAGTGAGAATGGTCTCATATCTGGTGTAAAAGAAATGAACTGTAAGTGCAAAGAATTATTAGTGAACAATAACCATTACCATTACTTATTTCACTTCCACTATCTTTAGCAAGTAACACCCTTCACCTGAATTATGCTGACTTCCTAAGAAAGAAACCAAAAAGCCGAGGAAGACATTGGTGTCATTATGAAAGAAGAACTAGAACACATGAAAGGCTTAAGCAAGAAGAACACTGGCAGTGGAAGCACTAACACCATCCAATAACATCTCATCTTCTCCATTTTCCACTACCCACAGCCAGTAGCTTAATCTTCTGGATAAAAGTACTCTTCTCATACAAGTAATCCACTGTTAGTGAATGAGCTCTCTCTTCCTCCTACTGATCTACCATAAATGGCTGTACTGCAACAGGAAGTTCACAAATCATCTTCTAAAAAGTCAGAAAAGAACAGGTTGCTTACCTGTAACTGTGGTTCTTCGAGTGGTCATCTGTGCCCTCACACAATGGGAATCTTCGCGCATGCACAGCTTTTTGGAAAGTTCCAGAGCTGAGTAGCTTGGCGGGAACCCCTCCCCCATCCGGTACTAAGCATGCTCAGTCCCACCAAGCCAATGGTCTCTCCTCAGTTTCGAAGTCCGCCGAAGCAAGGACCTGAAAGAGGGGAGGCTGGGCGGGTGTGTGTGAGGGCACAGATAACCACTTGAAGAACCACAATTACAGGTAAGCAACCTGTTCTTCTTCTTCGTGGTCTCTGTGCCTCACACAATGGGAGACTGAGTAGCTTGCCGGTGGATGGCGGGTCAGATCCTAGAAGACAGAAGACAGCACCACACGACTGAAGTGAGCATCACACCAGGCCCTGCAGTCAAGGCGGTTGTGGCAGACGAAGGCCAGGACCATGTAGCCACGTGACAAAGCTCCTGTAGGTCAACTCCCCTGAGAAGGGCAGCTGAAGAGGCCATTGCCCTAGTGGAATGGGCACGAAGCAGAACCAGTGGAGGTTGCCCGGCAAGTTTGTAGGCAAGGTGAATTGTCTGGGCAACCCATTTGGAAAACCACTGAGTGGATACCTTGTGACCTTTCCGGTGCCCACTGTAGCAGACAAAAAGGTGGGGAGTCTGACGGAAGGTCGAGGTCCGTTGCAGGTAAAAGGCGAGAGCACAACGTACGTCGAGCGAGTGCAGGGAGTGCTCAAGAAGCGAGGCAGGATCAGGATAGAAGGTAGGTGGAATCAAATCCTGATTCAGATGGAAGTTGGAGATGACTTTAGGAAGAAAAGACAGGTCCAGATGTAGGACTACCTTGTCCCAATGAAACACGAGGAATGGTTCATCACAATGCAACGCAATCAGTTCTCCTGCCCATCTGGCTGAAGTGACAGTGACCAAGAATGCTGTCTTCATGGTAAGGAGACGGTCATCAGACATGGCCATTGGTTCAAAGCAATAGCGCATAAGCTGAGAAAGGACAAGCGATAGTGACCATGGAGGAAGTGGTGGGGAGATAGGAGAGTAGAGGTGTTGCAGACCTTTAAGGAATTGCTTGACTGTAGCGTTACAGAAAAAGGCTGAGGAAAGAGAACCACGTGGCTGATAAGCCACAAGTGCAGAGAGGTAAACTTTCAGAAAGGAAAAGGCAAGGCCCTGGTCCCGCAGTGTCAAGAGGAAGTGAAGCACTGTTGACAGGGAGGTCAGAGAAGAGGCCTCATCATGGGAGTCCGCAAAGCTACAAACTTTCTCCACTTGTAGTTGTAGGATCTGCGAGTGGATTCCTTCCTCGCAGCCGTAAGGACAGCTTGGATAGTCGGAGAGTCTAGAACGTTATCCTCCATGCGTGCAAGCAGAGAAGAGGAAGATCCAGGTGCAATACATGACCGTCTGAGTGAGAAAGGAGGTCCGGCATGCTCTGAAGTCTCCTGTTGCAGCCCCGTGCAATGGCGAGAAGGGGACTGAACCAATGTTGTTTCGGCCAATAAGGGGCTACGAGAACGGCGTCTGCTCTGTCCACTGTGATCTTGGCCATCACTCGACCTAAGAGAGGAAACAGTGGGAAGATGTAAAGGAACTTCCTGCTCCAAGGGAACTGGAACGTGTCCCCAAGAGAGCTGGGGCCCAGACCGGCTCTCAAGCAATAATGGGGACATTTTGTGTTCCATTTGGTTGCAAAGAGATCGATGGTTAGAGCGCCCCACCAGGACACTATCCGCCAGAAGGCGGTGTCAGAGAGGGACCACTCGTGGTTGCACGCTGTGTCTCTGCTCAGTGTGCCAGCTGTCACTTCCCGTCCCACTAGGTGAAGTGCAACGGGATGTATCCATAGTGGAATGCACCAGTCCCAGACGCATAGAGCCAGATGGAGCAAGGTGGAAGAGTGAGTGCCTCCTTGTCAGTTCACGTAGCAGACAGCTGTTGTGTTGTCTGACAGGATCTGGACAGTCTGTCCAACAACGAGGTTCTGAAAAGCCCAAAGAGCTTTGAGGATTGCCAAGAGCTCCAATGCACTGATATGGTGATGCATCTCCAGGCCGGCCCAGTGGCCCTGGACTGCGAAACCGTGACAGTGAGTTCCCCAACCAAGGAGGGACGTGTCGGTCATGATGATAAGTGTCGGATGGGGCTCAACAAATGGCATTCCTGACAAGAGATGGCATGGGGACAGCCACCAACAAAGGGAGTCCGGTACTGGACGAGGGACCCACAGAATCTGGTGTTGATCATTGAGCAGAGGATCGAAGCACCGGAGAAACCAGTGTTGCAGGGTGAGAGCCCGAAGGCGAGACAAGTAGGTGACCGCCATCGTGGCCACCATGTAGCCGAGAAGCTGTTGGATCCTGTGGGCAGAAACGGATGGACTGCACAGAACGTCGGCCGCGGCATGTCACAGAGTCCGAGCGCGCCTCACAGGTAGGAAGGCCCTGACGCAAGTGGAGTCCAGAGTGGCCCCAATGAAGTCCAGGGTGCATTAAAGTTCCAAGTGGGATTTCTTGGGATTCACCCTGAGTCCGAGATTGGAAAGAAGGGAGAGGGCAATGTGAATGTCCTCGTACAGTTTCTGTTTGCAGGACGCCACCAGTAACCAATCGTCCAGATAAGGGTGCACCATAATGTTCTTCATGTGGAGGTAAGATACCACAGGAGCTAGGCACTTGGTAAAGACCCTGGAGGCCATGGACAGACTGAATGGCAGGACCTTGTATTAGTAACAGACGCCGTCGACCGCAAATTGGAGGTACCTCCTGTGGTGGGGGTGAATAGAAATGTGGAAATAGGCATCTTGTAGGTCGATGGATGTGAACCAATCCCAACGCCTCAGGAAGGGCATTATGGAGGACAGGGTGACCATCTTGAATTTCCGGGGGGGAATGAAGGAGTTCACCCCCCTGAAGTCTAGGATGGGTCAGAGAGTAGCGTCCCATTTGGGTACAGTGAAGTACTGGAAGAAGAAGCTGGTGGATTTGGCCGAGGGCAGTAGCTGCTTTATGGCCCCTTTGAGGAGGAGGGTCTTGACCTCTTCAAGAAGGGCCGGACTGGCAGGGGTGGAGTAGAAGACACCGAGAGGAGGAGTATTTCGAAACTCAGTGGCGTAGCCAAGACAGACGATGGTCAGAACCCAGGAGTCTGAAGTGATCTTGTGCCAGGTATTGAGGTGGCAAGCTAGTCCTGTGGTTCTGGATAGGTGGTCGGGCAGATGAAAGAGAGGCAGAGGTGGCAACCTGCAGGGGAAGTCAAAAACGTGACTTGGCAGTCGAAGAGGATTTCTTGGAAGATGGTTGACGTTGTCTAAAGGAGCAACGGGAAGAAGCGGGCAAGGACGATTGGTGAGATGTGTGGCAAGAAGAGCGCGACCTATAAGAGTAGGAAGGGCGCCTCAATGAAGAACGGGATGAAGATGGTCTTCTAGGTTGAGCCATTGGATGAAGACCCATCTTCTTAGCTGTCAGTCGAGCTTTAATAAGATGGTCCGTAGCATCTTCTGTAGTCTTATGAAAGAATCCTTGGCCGTCAAAGGGCAGGTCTTCAATTCTTTTTCTGCTATCTTCGGTCAACCCAGTGGACCGCAGCCAGGCAAATCGGCGAAGGGCAGTCGCACCCACCATAACGCGCGCTGCACCTTCAACAGCGTGCCGGGACGACAAAATCTGTTGATTCGAGAGAGCGACAGACTCGTTAAAATATTGGACAGCAGTAACTCTGTGGTCATCCGGCAGGTGGGAAAGCAAGGGAAAAAACATATCCCAGATGTTACGTTGATAGGCCACCAGGCAAGCTTGAGTGTTAGAAATCCTGGCGATCAACGAGGAGGCAGAGTAGAAGCAACAGCCGAAGACATCCAAACGGCAGCCCTCACGATCAGGTGGAGTCGTGTGGGCCCTTTTGCCCCCTTTTGTTTGGGATGACTCAACGACAACTGAATTAGGAGTCGGGTGGTTGAATAAGAAATCAACATCCTCCTTCTGGGTACAGTAAAGCAACGCTGGCTGGGCTCAAGGATGTTTCAAAATGTCCTGCAGGATGGGCCGAGTGTTGACATAGTGGAATACTGGGTCCTGTACCGTAAAAGCAGGACCAGAACGGTCGAGAGCCAAGGCATTGGCCATTCTGACTAATATGTCGGAGAACTGCTCGACGTCCTCAGGAGCTGAATCAGGAGATGGGTCCCCAAACGCTAAAGGTGGGGAGGTATGAGACTGCAGTGTAGAAACTGTTGAATCACCGTCGGAATCATAAGAACCAGAAGAAGGAGACCATGAGTGAGGCGATCGAGAATGACGATGTCAGGCGGGTCCCGCTGCAGGAAGAACAGCTGGCGGAGCGGGAGCAGAGCCGGAGCCGGAAGTGAGACTGGAATTTGCACCGGTACCGAGGTCAGGATATGAAGCGGTACTGAGATTGATGCTGACGAAATGGGTAGGATGGTTGGGATCGGTGTGACGATGGACTGCATCGACAGTGGGGCTGACAGAGATGTTGGCAGAATGGATGCAGGGTGAGTATCTGGCGGAGGCCAGGCCACCGTCGCTGTCACCCGAGGAGGAAGCGAAACGGCCTGGCGATGAGGCAATAGGTCTCAGGCCCAGTGACGAGACCAAGATGGCGAACAATGGTAGTAGGCTGATCAGAATCAAGAACGAGATCTGGAGCAGTGATACCGAGGGGAGCGTCGGTAATGAGATCCCGAAGGAGATCGTGATGGGGAACGTGAACATTGAGGGCGGTAAGGCGACCACCGATGAATGTCGGGATGATACCGATCATGATAGGCAGGTGAATATGAGTGGGAGGACCTGGGTTGCTCTCTCCAAAGGTGCTTGTGGCCATACCAGGCGATATAGGAGGCCGATAAGAAAGGCGAATCGACTCTCGCTAACAAAGGCTCGTAAGCGGTGCGGTAGCCATAGTCGTGACGATGTGCGGATCTACCCCTTTCACCATGTCCAGGAGAGCAAGCCACACTAACTCGAGGCCGGTCTTGGGAAATAGCCTGAGGAGCGTCCGAAACAGGCGGACAGTCCAACTCGGGACGGCCAGAAGAGAGGGCCAGGGCCAGTGGAGTTTGCAGACACCCATCTCTGGACTGGCCTAACAGGCAGAAAGGCCAGTGGTGAGGGCCGACAGTCCAAGTTGGACGCAAAATCCGCAGCAGCCAGAACCGAGAGCACCAGGAGCTGGGCAGCATCCCACACTGGTGAAAGGATGGGAGCACCATCCTCTTTGATGGTAGATGTTGCAGGTTGCGTCAGAGGAGGTGTCAGTAAGGGACCAAGAGAAGAAGGTTGATTAGCTGGCGAACGGGCAGTAGGAGAAGGAGAGTGATGCTTTTTCTTCTTTTTTTCCTTATTGGAGGAAACAGAAGGATGGTGCGACGAGGTCCGTTTACGCTGCTTCAAGGTAGGGACCTTGCGGGGCTGGTGAACAGGAGCCTGCTGCAAGGTCGAGGTAGCATCTCCAGTGGTGGATGGAAGAGTAGGCAGCCTGGAGAGCTTTGGAATCTTCAGTAAAGAAGATATCGACGGTAAAGCTGGCAGGGTCAAGGTCGGTACTGGTACCGAAGGTGTCAATACCAAGGGACCAGTTGTTACCAATAATTTCGGGACCGAGGCAGAGGACGTTGTAGAAGGCGTTGATACCGAAATGGTGGAAAGAGCGGTATTGGAAGATGCCTGCTCTTTAAGATGAAGGGCTTGTTTCCAGCAGTAGGATTTCATCCGAGAAGCTCTATTCTTCAGAGTCTGGGAGGCGAAATCCTTACAAATAGAACAGGCCCGAACGTTATGGCCCTCCCTGAGGCAGAACAAGCACTCGAGGTGGGTGTCTGAAAGAGAAACCTTGCGGCCGCAAGACACACGCACAACTTAAACAGAGACGACATAAGAAGGAGGAAGAGTTCTTATAGTTTTTTGTTGTAAAGAGATGAGAAGAACGAAGAAAAAAACCAAGAATTAGAAAAACTGCTCAGCGAAGAAGCCTTCCGAACTGCTAACAGGTTGGCGGACGAAAAGATACTGAGGAGAGACCGTTGACTTGGCAGGACTGAGCATGCTCAGTACCAGATGGGGGAGGGATTCCTGCCAAGCTGCTCAGCTCTGGAACTTTCCGAAAAGCTACTGCGCATGCGCAAAGATTCCCATTGTGAGAGGCACACAGACCACAAAGAAGTGTACAGTTTCTACCTTTGGGAAGAGCTAACAAACCTATGTTTCCAATCATTTTTCTTCTGCATCTTTCACTGCTGCCTTTTTATTATAATTAATAAGCAGCATGCTAGAGCATGTTGATTTCAGAAAAGAAATTCACAGAACTTAAAAAAGGTTTAGAGTAAAATTTCCACATCTATCACACAATCCCTGTTACTATAGGGTAAGTACTAACTAGGTCACCTCCTTCTCAATCTTTGCTGTAATACTGTATTTCCTGTCTAAAGACACTACACAAAGTATGAACAACAAGCTTTGAAGGTGTGAAAGAGGGCATCTATCTAGGTGCCATCCCTGAAGAGGAAATACACATCAGTCTTGGAAAAAATGATACAGTAAGAGCAATGATGTACACATAAATCAGTGGTTCTACGATAATATAATTATGCTCCTAACTGATTCTTGGTTTGCTCTTCTGTACTTTCCTGTTTATTTATAACAATATAATTGTCAATGGATACTATAGAGACTGATGGATAAACCAGCTTAAACATCATAGTGTAAGAAAAATATATTTACTTTTGACCCCTCAAATTTCCTTCATGTGTAATGACTACAGATAAGATGATACATAATGCATTACTCCTCCTTCTCTAGAAGCAAGCATAAGCACAAAGAACTGTTTTGCACAAATAGAAGAGTTAATATGAGAAGATATACTGAGGTCAGCATATCAACCCATATTTTATTGGACCTTATCCAGATTCTACTGTGCTCAAACAAAGCTTCTGACAGGAAAATAGCAACTTTTCTGCGAGGGATTGCAGTGACTTCTCAGCATGCACAACAGAAAAAAATTTAGAGAGATAAGGGACATTCAAAGAAGAGAACAACAGTGCCACTGTTCACAGGAAGAACACACTTAACCTCCCAAAGATATATAAAGGATTGACTCCAGGATTATTTGTTGCAGTTAGATCTCCCTGTCCTCTTATACTCACAGGAGCTGCTCAAAGGGGAACCTGCTGAATTGGAGTGAGAGCACTGTGGGGGAGACCATCAAAATTAGGCTGAGGTACCTTTCTAAGTGGGAGCACTACTCACTGAATGCAATCCAAGGTATCTGAACACCGCAACATATCAATCTTCATAGTCATAATTACCTTATCAATGGCTGGTGAAGAGCAACTAAAGAAGCATGGACTATAACAGAAATGACAGAGAGGTGAAAGTAATCAAACATGACATTGACATAGTGATGAAGGCCTCGTTGTAAGGTAAAGTGCAACTTTAGTGTTCGGCTGCTAATTAGCTGCAATGTGTTCAGATCCTCTGGCCTGAAAGAACAAGACTATAATCAGTCACAATTATAAAAGTAACACTACTATTAAGAACGCTTAAACACAAATTGCTGCTTTTCCACTGTGCAGTTACTTGTTTGTATAGAATGTGTTCAACCAGAATTAATAATCTGTTTGATGTGCAGAACTGCCAATGAACTAGTGGACTGCCAGTCACTGAAATGACTGAAAGTCCCTGTGTGTACACAGAAGCTGTGTAACCCTCAGTGGAATCAATATCATGTACATATATGGACATGCCCAGATTTTCAGCAATACATATACACTGGATCAAAAAAAATCTATAAATGACAGCAACAAATATAAAAAAATGAAACATAACAAACATGTTCAATCTAGGCATTCATGTCTGGATAATCTCTCATAAAATTACTTCTTATACACATATTAAATTTAAACAACTTTTATGGCATACTCCATATTTCATGTCATAGAGTCCAATCCAGGAATTATTTTGTAGGCAATGTGTACATGGTTTTCAAAAATATACATCCACAGACTTTCCCACTTTGTTACAGTTAGGGCATCTCTACACAAAAATGAGGTTCATTATGTGGTACCCTCCATTAACACTGAAACAAGCAGGGAATTCCTTGCATACAATGGCACACATAGAACTCTGAACAAAAGACTTCCTACTTGACGGAAGTCTGCAATATTCAACAATAAAACATAATTTAGCTTTGAACTTACGAATAATCTGTATCTGTAAAGTGTAGATCTAAAGAAAGCAAGAAATTCATTTCATTAAGAGACTCTTCAATCTAGGAAAGAGATTGAAAAAAAAGACAAGCATTATTTCTAATAAAAACCATGGTTTTATTGTGCCATTCTATCTTTGACTTATTTACTAACGTCAAGTGTTTGTATACTGCCCTTCATTTCTGTTCAATTCTCAGGCTGTTCTCAATAGCTTGAAATACAGTAATAAGATATGCTACAATAAAAATGAATAAAACAGCAGACAGAGCAGTAAATAGCAATATTCTTCCAGGTCCCCAATGGAATGTAAGATATATATGAATATAAAAGAATCCTAGATTTTAATTGTGATATAAGCTGTACTCCATCTATTTTAGGATTGCAGGCACTGTCAGAAAGGACTTATCCAAAATGCTGTAATCCCACCACTACTGGCTGGGGATAGGATCATTCCTAAATCTCTTTCCATGGGTAAAAACTGGCTTAGGTAATTCAGGGACTTAGCTCTTCACTGGCAGTAGGTATCTGCTGTAGACCACCATGAGTTTAGAGGGGGAGATTACTTGGATTTGGGGGCATGATGGGAGAGAAATGCAAATTAGCCAAAACTCTGTCCTTGCTTGGGACAAATAGTTTGTACTAATGGCAGAAAACCACACTTATGTAACTATTTACACTTCCAGTGGAATCAGCAAGAAGTCCAAAAATGGCTGGACTAACTTTCACCTTCTTTAATGACAATGGACAGAATTCTACCCAGCTCTGCAACCAACTTGTGCCAATGCATGGAAGTCCCAGCCAGGGGACATCAATCTCAAAAAACCAAGATGTGAGGCTGTATCATCATGATCCTATGCCTAGCTAAAAGGAAGAGCTTTTCTCATGCATGAAGTTTAGTACTGTGGAGGCTGATTGATGAACATTCAACACCCAGTAGCCAAAGATAATAAAAAGAAATAAAAGGCAGATAAACAAGTTCTGTTGCTTCAGAACCCAGACATTAACAACAACCACTAGGAATTCCAATTCCTCTCCTGCAAAGCAGCTGCAAAAGTAAGGCATTTTCTACAAGTCATCAAAGGAATGGTCCCAACAAAGAACAAAGAAACCATGTTTAAGAGGAGGATGTCTATACTTCATCCACACACCCACTCACCTTTTAAAAATTCCCAGAAAAAAGCTCATGAATATTGCTGTTCAATTTCTTCCATGCTCTCCCTACAATTAAGGCCAACTGTGTATTGACTAAATAGCCTTCCTATATTCAGGAAATGACAGCCTTGTCTCTCATGCAAAATTAAATATATGGTTTAAGGAAGGTTCTTCTGTTTGTAACTCCCAACTTCAAGGAAGCTCACAACATACACTGACGAAGGTAATGAAAAACGCAGCCATCCATATTGTTTGGTGAACACTTGGCAGGCTGTTATCACTCTTGCAACTGCAATATTGGTAGACCTGATTGTGTGTAGTCATTTAACAACTCAGGGAGATGCAAACCCAGTTTTTTGAAGTCATATTCTACGTGCTTGCCTTTAGATTGTGGGATAGCTATGATGCATGAAGTGTTGCTAAACATTCCTAGGACTGTGTGTGTGGTATGTGTAGACATCTGTGTACACATCTGTGTGTGCATTGAGTAGGCTGCCATCACTGTGTTGGATTACATCCCTGCCATTATCATTGCTATGTTTTCCTTGGCTATCTTTCCTTGTGTGGGCAATGTGAAGATGGCATTGATATGCAATTCTGCAGCTACCAGGGATGCTATGGGAATGTCTGTCAGTGTTGCCACATCATGCTTTTCACATTTATTATTGTGCTTAAAACCATGCTAGAGGACAGGATCATGGCTATGTTATGCTTGCTCTAATAATAGCATAATGGCCATCTGCACAGCTGAACTAGTGGACTGAAAAATTAACATGATTAAATATGTGAATAGTCAAGTATATGCAAAGAGAATATTACCTTCCTTTCATCCAGCAGCATTTTAACTTTGAAGATCATAACATCATTCACAGACACCTCCTCATTTTTGTAGAGAATCTGAAAGGTTTTACTACAGATTACATTGTCATGGACTGATGCTGGAAAGGCAAGATCTGCATCTGAAGATAATAACATGGTTAAAAGGCAATCGAGATTCAAATGTCAAGATTTTGACTCTTCTTGCAAAACAGCAACTGATATTTTAAACTAATTAATATTTATAATAAATAGTTTTGTTTTTCTGATAGAGTATATTCATTCAAACTATTTAAAGCCACTGTTGACCAAATAAGGTTAAGTTGTTAATTTAAGGTCTTGGTTAAGTTCACACATAAAAGTAACATTACCAAATCAAATCCAAAACCCAGGGCAAATCTCCAAAAAAGGGTTCAAATCAGTTGTGTCACCAGCCAATAAACTATAGGGTCAGAAAATGCAGCAGGATCACAGCAAATTTTGAAATACTCCATAGTTTCTAGCATTTTTTTCTGCTTCTCTTCAATGGTTCGCTATATTTTAAGTAAATCTTCAAAATGTTTGTTAAATCCAGGAGTATTCATATTTCTTGTGGTATCACTGTGATGAAGTAAGACTTCATTGGGACTGTAATTTTTGTCAGTATCTAGTTAACCTTTTTGTGTGACTCACAAAATACAATTACTGGAAATACATGCATGTATGCTCAAGTTTATACCCACTTTCACATAATAAAACTGTTTGTGTTTGACTTGCAAGTTTCTACACTTCCTCAAAATCTTTTAAAAAATGCACCTATGCCTATGTTTCTTTACTTATCCTGAGATGAATCAGTCAATAAAATGATCAAGTCAGATGACCACTTAACTAACAAATATTTACTCCACTGACAGTACTTCTACAATTATTATGCAGTGATTAAAAACTCAAACAGTAATGAGAAACATTCATACTTACTAGCTGCATGTAACAAGCTTGCTTCAATTTTGTGTGGAACTCTTGGAGGAATTTTCATAGACACACGAATCTGGTAAAAGCTACAGCAGACAAAATTATTTACAAAATAACACAGTTTTATTTATTTATTTTAAACATTTTTAAGTTTCCTTTTTAACAAACATGGTTTGCATGATGGCTCACAAAGTCCTTAAAAACACATCATAAAATCCATTACAATACTTCCAGTAAATTAGAATACAGTTAGAAATAGTTAAAACAATTCAACACCAATTAACCAAAGACAGCAGAAAGAGAAACAATATGGCCTAAAATATAGAACCAGTTAAACATATTATATATATGACAACATCAGTCAAATGCATTTGGTTTTTACATTGTTGCTACAGATGGAGTTTTTCATGGGTGTTATTGTGTTCCTATTTATTATGTTTTAAATGTTTTTAACTTGTGTTTTTAACTGTGTTTTATTAAAAAACAGAACTGTGGTTTAATTGCATTTTAACTTTTGTATTAATAGTTTTTAGTTGAACTGTGTTTTTAAATGGTTGTAAGCCGCTTTGCATCTGGAAGAAAGGTGGAATATATATATTACATAAAACTAAATAAATCAAATAATAATAAATTACTGTCATCATTTATTTATATACAACTTTCTCACAAGACTGTGCCCAAAGTAGCTCAAAATATATCTAGCGAATAGCATTATACATAAAACAATTCACAAAACAAAATCAGAACAAGTGTAGATAACCACAGTAATGATAGGTAATTACGTAACAAAAACCTCCTAAGAATTAAAAATATTGAATAAGACAGTAGAAACACATTAATTTAACCTACCAGTTTAGCATCACACAAGGAGAATAAACTAGGACACAGACGTAAAAATATGCTTAATCTACAAGGACATTGCTGTTCCCGTTCCAGAAAGACTGCATGGATTTCTTCATAACTGACCTACAGACACTGGGGCCCTTTCTGCATCCTACCTTTTCTCGGTGCTGAGGTGCGGTGCTCACGCAAGCAGACTCTTGTGAGAGGCCCTCGCATCCAGGTTTCTTCAGTGCCGCACGAGCTTTCTGCTTGCGCAAGAGCCCCGCCTCTTCCTTTCACAGTGCAGCCTGGGACCTTCCCAGGCTGCACTGAGACAGGAAGCGTGACCGGACTGGCTCCCGAGGCTCTGCACGCAAGGTAAGTGCGCATGGGGCCTGGGAGCAATGCGCGACCGCACACCATTTTCGGCTTAAAGCCAAAAATGAAAAAGTGCATGAGCGGTGCTTGCCAGGCCCTGGAGCGTCGCGCAAATGTGAGTGCATCGTGTGGACTGCTCCTCACATCTGCGCAACGCCTGAGGGGCCCTTTTGCATGGAAAATGCCGTGCAAAAAGGGCCTGGATGATAGCCCCAGATCTGGGTTCTCAGTTCCTTTTTCCTTCTCTCACCCGGGGAGGTAAAGACTTACAATCCTCCTTCAAACCCATCCTCACTCATCATTTTGCTATTATTCAGCTTCTCTCCGCTAAGCAACTACTCCAGCTTGGACTTCCAGCAGCAAGCCTCATTAAGGTCCATACTGATAGAGGGTGGATAAAGTCAAGTAGAAAAGCTCAGCTCCTTGATTTTAGTCTCTCTCCATTAAACACCCTGATCTCCAGCATTGTCTTCTGAACATGAATCCTGCATATCTCCACTTAGAAATAGGTTCTGCCAAGTTCAGTGGTACCTATGTTCAAGCATACAGGTACAGAATTAGAGCCTTAATCGCAATAATCTTGTATTGCAATGCATTCTCCCCTTCCACAGGGGAACTGAAGTGAGTTATCTTGTTCAAGGGAAGGATAAACACTGATATGTTCTGCTCACCACCCTGCTATGCCCTGTTTGTTTGTGCTGCGTTCAAAATTTTTATTGTGTGACCTCTTCATCAAATGAGAGTTAAGTTTATGGTGGAAGTCTTCTGTGATAATAACTCTCTTTCCTTGAACAAATTTAACTAATTACAACCAATACAAGCCTGTTAACATACCCATAAAGCTATATGGCTTCCATGGGAGAAAGAAAGGAGCAGCAGCCAGGGACACTGCTGTCCATTCTGTCCTCTGCACTCTCACTTTCTGCCCCCAAATCTCCCCTCTCTGTTGCAGCTCAATTACTCTTTCAAGTAATTCATCCATATTAATGTTCCTCAGAGAAATGTATAGAAGTCATAGACTTCTATGGTTCCAAAACAGAATTTTCGTAAAAAATTTGTTACTTTGATGTAATAAATCAAAAACATTTGGCTAATAATACTCCTCGTCAGTGTTTCAGCCTATTTTGCATACACATTAGTATGGAGCTAAATAAATAATTATCTCTTCATGCAATTAAGTGGGCCTACAAGCAAGCATTTAAATTATGTTGTAGAGAGAAACTTATTTTTCAGTTTACTTGTCAGTAGTAATCCTAAATTCTGGATTAGTTCTCATGGTCATCTTAATCCATGTATCACAACAATACAAGGCAGTGGATTTCTGATACATAATAAAGATCTCTAACTTATGACAGTTTTTAATACACAAACATTATTTGCAAATCCTAATATGATAATCTCCCAAAGTCAACTCAGGACAAAGATGCCGGCTAGTTAAAATTCCATTCCTGACCTCTAAAATAGAGCCTAACTTCAACAGGGCACAAAGCACATTAATACTGCATGTTTGTAAATTTGCAAAAACAACAACCTGTGTTTCAAAGCAATGCAATTTATTAAACAAAGCAACTGTTAATTTAATGTAATGTAATTTAATCAACTTCAGTCCCAAAACAAAACAGCCCTTGATTTCATCTTGATACTTAGAAGCATAAGGGCAAAGCTGGAAGCACAAGAATTCTCACACTTCACTTCCTTTTTGGAAATTAAAGATTGAAAATAGCTTTGCCTTCCAGTTTCTAGCCAACAAGCACAATGGGCAATTGAAACTAGCAGTGTTGAGCCAATTCCCATTGTCAAGAATAAATCTCTACACTCTAACACCACTTAGTTTTTAAAGTTATGCTGGTTTGATGTTTTCATTTGATTTCACCATAATAGCAAAATATTCTAGATTCACCAAATGAAAAGACACTGAAGGCATTCCTTTCCTTAGAAGAATAAACAGCTTGAATTTATTCAATGAGCCCGCAAACTGACGAGAAAATGAATACCGTACTTCTTTTAATATTGTCTGATCACTTATATTTCACAAAGTGTTTTGAGAGGCAGTTCACAAGAAAACAGCAGTGTTTTAGAAGACTGACAGAAAGCAGCTTAGCCAAGTAACCAGCTGAAAAAGTACTGTAGTAGAGCCTGATGAAGAATATAACCATAGCCGATGTTTTTTGAAACAGTGAGATCTGTTTTCTGTTCAACTTTCCTTGGGCAACTGCAAATGTTTGTCATCATGCATACCAGGTAAATCAGTGTGCAATAGTTCCACTAATCCTCAATTACACGATTCACTTGTTATTTGTCTCTCATTTACTATGCATTCAGCACATAATATAGCAGAAATCTATCACTAAAATATTGAATTAGTACTGTCAGTTGAAACCGGAGGTTTTGAGGCTTAAAATAGAAGTGACCTTTGACTTCATTTGACTAGTTACAGATGCCTCCAGTGGCTTAACAAGCTTTTTCAGTATCCTATCAGCATTCTATGGCTCATGAAAATGAGGATTAAAAATGCCAGGCATAGCATGGTACAGTGGTACATAATCAAAATATGTCAGTAAAGCTCATGAGAGATTAAACTAGCTGCCAAGTTAACAGAAACAGGGTCAACTTTTAAAATCAAGTTGGAAAGGCACATTTATAGCCAAATAAGATGGCAACAGCCCAGTACAGAACTAATGGTTTTGGTTCAATAAGCCTA
Organism: Cyclura pinguis; assembly: GCA_030412105.1. Lineage (NCBI taxonomy): Eukaryota > Metazoa > Chordata > Lepidosauria > Squamata > Iguanidae > Cyclura > Cyclura pinguis. The sequence continues at coordinate 132,497,774 of CM059599.1, forward strand.
GTTTATTCAACTGGAAATGAACACTGTAAAAATAGGAACAGGGATTTGAACCAGAAGTGAGAATTGTGCCTGCATGTTTTCCTCAGCCCTCTGTGTTGCACTGCTGCAAGGAGGTTTATAGTTTATTATCCTACAAACCTCCCATTACATCGGAACTCAAAAACTGTGGTTTAACCTTGGACTATAAAACAGAATATAAAACCTGGACTCAGGCTAATGAAAAAGCCAAGTCACTCTGTTTCTGTGACACTAGGCACAGAAGTGCATAGATCAAGAACTGAAAAAGCACTTCCTTGGCTCAAAAACCCCCTTAATAACCAATAAATTCACTTGATCACAACAATAAATCTAACGAAACCATCAGTTCTAAAATTCATTCCTATTTTGTTAAAAAATCCTTGACAATACAGAAGTATGTATCGGAACAAATTTGCTTTAAGCTTCAAATTTCATTCATTCAAGGAAAGCAAGGAAAGAAGATGTGAACAGCTAACACGGCATTCTCCTCTGATTTTCCCACGATGGACTGTATCACCCTACGTAACAAGCCAGGCAACTTTGGGAGTCTTGGCTTGTTCTGTATGAGCAGTGTTGTGACGCACATGGCCTGGCTGCTCCCAACTACAGCATGACAGAGCAAAGCAAAAGCTCCATTGTTTAGTTACCTGCTTTTTTTAAAAAAAAACAAACACACAACACAATGAGGTTTTGCTTTATTCAGTCAAGCTCTCTGAATATGGCTGCTGCTATGTTGTAATCTTGCTATCCTCCTCTCCCAGCCTCCAGTTCCACAACAAGCCAGACAAAGAAGTGACAGAACAAACCCTGGATTCTTTGTTTGGCTTTTTGGGATGCATGTGTGCAAAAAACGAACTGAAGCAGCACCTATATCTGCATTTGGGCAACATTATAAACAAGCCTGAGGAAAGTTCTGTGGCTTATTTGGCCAATGCTGCTGAAAATGGGAGCGATTAGGCAATTCTCTGGCTTCTTGTACTGCACAAACTATACTGATGTGTCAACATGCATTATGGTAATTATGACTGATTAACCCAATTCATGTTTTTGTTGTTTTTTAAAGAAATGGATGGTACCGAAGAACCAAGTACATCTATACAGATTTGAGGGCATCCAGTATAATTCAGAGTTCTAGGGCATAACACAAAACATGTGGTTTTTGCAAGGAAAAAACATATAGTGTTTGATATAAGAAGAAATAAGACAGTGATGTCAAAGGTGAGCTGCATTGTAACCAATGGAATCCAGACTTTTTCAACTGAATGGATCAGGATTACTTCTGTGTTAACAGAGTCATCTTATAATAAATGAATATGGACACTGTAGATGCTAAATAAATATCCATGGATTGTAAATTACACAAAACTTAATGATTTTTTGAAATATGTTCTCAACATAACAATGATGAAAGGTTGATTCTGATTAGAAAGAAAAATTTAAAGTGCAATCTGATTCGTACTTCCTGGGATTCAATGGGTCTTACTTTTGAGGAGATAGATGTAGGAGTGCATCTTAAAACTGCAGTCTGATACACACTTAACTTGATTAAAAGCCTTATTCAATAGGAATTACTTTTGAGAATTCACGTGTAAGAAAATATTGCAGTATTCCTACAAGTCAACCTAAATCATTCAGATCACACAATGAAACAAGGCCTACTCCTTATAGACTGACAAACCACAACAATGCTTTGAGTAATAACTATTACTTTGAATATTCATACTCAAGCCTCATAATTATTACATTCAATACACAAGTCTCAGAGTCACTCCCTGAGATCACGATGGATAACCAAACTTTCTTGAATTATAGTAGCCTCTTCGCAAAAAGTTCAGCTAGAAAAACTGAATGCCAAGAATTATCTACTAGATATTTTGTCAGCACTTGACAACCAAGAAAAATAAGATACAATCAAAGCAGCACAACATGGCCAAAGTATGCATTTAATTATGGAACAGCCTGAATCCACAATTCTTTATTTTCCATGTGGTTCACAGAGTAAAATGAGTTAAGTATGAAAGCATCTGAGCAAGGACCTTTAGAAAATTGTGAAAGCAAGAAAATTGCCTTCTCCGGTAAGTAGTTATTTAGACCCCTAAAGCACACAATTATCTGTAAGCTCCTAAGGCCTAAGGCCAATACTTTCAACATTAGAATTCTGAGCTGTGTGGGGTGTGGGAAGGCAGTGAAAAATCAGAAGACTTGCATTCATTCCTATGAACCAAGACCAAGTTGGCTTTGTATTCTTTCCATGAGTGGATTTCTTTCCAGAAATCTATTATGGTACAGAATTTTGATTCATGATATGCTAGCTTTAAATTAAAATGCCTGCAGTATAAAAACATAAATGTCAAGTGTTAATAAATATTTCTTTTTTTAAAAAAGTTTTGATCTCCTCCTGCCCCACTGGCACCCTCAATCCCTGCATGTGGAAGATATTTCAACCTGCCTTGGATCACTCTCTTTAGGACTGTAAACTGTGGGAAGAATTTCTACAACCTCGTCTGCCACTTCCCTTAGGATTTTCAATCACCTATTAATCTTCTGTATAGAAGTACTTCAGCAGCAATACCACTACAGCAGACTCTTTATAGTGCGTGAAAATATATTACTTACCCTCTTTGAAACAAATCCACATTATAAAATTTGTGGAGCTCCACGGAGAATTCTACCATTGCTTGTACTTCACTCATTTTTATATAGATGCAGAAGCTGAAGAACAGTTGCAGCACCTTATTTACTGGAGAGAAGGACCACAAAGACACTAAGTACTCACACCAAACATGAGCCATTAACTTTTCTACTCTTTACAACTATTGCCTTAATAAAAAAGTGCTACATGACCTCTTGTGATTAAATATGTCTCCTATGTTTTAAGCTTCACCTTCACATCCAGAATGACAGTGAGTTCATCAATGTAGCCACAGTATATGATACAGAGGAAGAAATAATTCTGCTTATTTAAGGTGGCAACCCACTAGGACACAAGCTTCAGTTAATTCAGTGGGAGTACCTACAAATAAAACATGTTTAGCCTTGGGTGCAAATGAATGTTTTACTATTGAATTGCTCCTAGCAATTCAAAGCATTACGTATAAAAATTTAATAATGTGGGGACAAACAAATTTGCCTTCACTTCTTTTTTTTAGTTACAAAACTACAAAAACTAGACTGAGAAAGGATACTTTCTCAGTCTAGTTTTCTTTGGACATAACTCGCATCAATGTAGAACACTGGCCCTACCAATGATTTGGAGTACAACTCACAGAATCCATCATCTTTGGGGATGCTGAGTTGGGATGAGGGATATTACAGTCAGCCCTCCACATTTGCAGGTTTATCTCTCACAGATCTGATTATCTGAAAGTTTGTCCAACCTCTGCCACCCCAGGTGCTTCTTTTTTGGGGGAACCTTCCCTCTCAGTAGCTCTGAACAAGCTGCACAGCCCTTTGAAAATCCATCCCTGGTCCTCCTCTTCATCCCAGTGCTATTCAACATCTTTATCAATGACTTGGATGAAGGAATAGAGAGCATGCTGATCAAATTTGCAAATGATACCCAAATTGGGAGGGGTTGCTAATACCCCAGGTGAAAGGATCAAAAGGACCTTGACAGATTGGAGAGCTGAGCCAAGGCTAACAAAATGAATTTCAACAGAGAGAATCCTAGAAGATGTGGAGGGCTGACTGTATAGGCCAAAACAGCAGGAGGGTCAAAAGCTCCTTATCCTTATCTTAACACTATGTTCACGTTTCATTCATTCACTTCTTTATCCACTCTCTTCTTCTCGTGCAGCAATGAGTAAAAGAGTGGAAGCTTTTGCGGCCACTTTTAATTTAATCAGATTTCTGAATTACATCTGAATCTATGAAAACTCAACTAGTTGATTGCTGACAGGTTTGGAAAACAACCATCATCCTAAGGGAACCCATCCTAGTCCAATGTAGAGAGAAAGGAACTTGTCCAATGGCTATGAAGAGGTATAGAATGTTATAGTTAGCATCCTGCCGGTGACATATACCAGCATAACCTCCTGTTTTGCCAGTGTTTGTACTTCAATGTCACTGCGGAAGGAGGTATGCCCCACATGTACAACCCCAGCTGATAGTGTTTGGGTGCATCCCTGAAGCCAATCAGTGGGCAATGTGGAGGAAGATCCCAGATAATCATCCAGCTGCCATTTTATGGTAAGAAAAGATGTTATCCTGCCAGACCCAAGCCAGTGCCCTCCTGGACTTCTGGAAATCTGGAGGAGCAATGTCTCTTCTTTGTCCTGGCTGAAAAACTGCAGCTCAATAGTGCCCCAAAGCCCCCTGTCCACTGTGTCCACTGACTGGGTGTGGCCCCCTAGAGCCTACAGCTGCAGAAGCAGTAGCCTGGTGAAAGAAGGCCACCACAGATTTAGGCTTAAAAGCGATTATACACGTCTCAGTCTATATGTCAGTTGAAAACAGAGTTGGCAAGTTAGCAGTAACCCATTTCTTGAACTTCAAAGGCAACCACATGAAATTGAGAGTGGGTCCCTTGCAGGATATTACAGAACTGTACAGCATACTACTGCACATTCCTCTTGTCAAGTGTAGAACACTTGGGTTTTTTACCACCATTTTGTTCACCTCATGTAATACAAATATGTAATATCTTACATTAAGACTGAAAATTCTATGTTTAATAATTCTCCCATTTAGTAGGTAAAATATAAATGTTTTACTCAGTTTGATACACTATAATATTAATGATGCAATAACAGTTACTTAGCCGTATTAGTGAGGTGGGCATTATGTTATAAAAATAATGTGTTTCTTTTTACCTCTAATAATAAATAATCCATTTTAATACAAGTAATAAGCAGTCTTCCATTTCTCCATTTCTGTAGTCAAATGCATGCTGGTTGCTCTGCAAGAAAAATAACTGAAATTATTGTACATCTGCATGCAAGCAAATTACCTGCACAGATGTGCTCTAATTTTCCTGGTTTTCTTATCTGAGCTTTTCTTTCCCTTTTTTTTTTCCAAAACAAAACAGAACCCCACAGGTTTCGCTAGAAAGTCAATTCCCAATCTTGCTAAATTGGGACTTGCTAAATGAAACAGATATCAAGGCTTGTATGGTAGAGACACAGAGAAGAGACAAGGTCTCAGGGTGCTGAAAAAAGATATTTTTATTCTTGCAGTTAGCCCAACCCATTTTGCCCTAGTAATTTAATAGCCTTCTTCAGGGGCCATTAAAAGAAAATAAAAGAAAGAAAAGGGACAATGCATGAACAAATATTATAACAAGAGACAAGTTACAATTTGCAATACCAGTTCTCTGCATGTAAAATGTTTCAGTTTTAAAAACACCTATTAACTGCAGGCAGTTTTAAAGATGCACTGCAATATTTTCTAATTGTATAAGTTTATTTGGGTTAATACATGCTTTAAAAATAGAGACATTTTGCACACCTCATGATGCAAGATACATGTGTACAAAACTGATATTACAAATTGTAACTTGTCTCCTGTTCTAATTTTTATTGTTTATGTATTGCCCCTTTTCTTTCTTTTATCTATTAACAGCCCCTGGGGAAGCCCATTAAATATTACCAGGCCAAAATATGTTGGGCTAATTGTAAGAACAAAATAATATTTTTCAACATCCAGAAACTGTCTCTTCTCTTCATCTCTTCCACTCGGTAACTACCAGTCCTCTTTGCTTTTTGTATATTGTAGAACAATGAGGAGTCTCCCATATTTTATAAAAACAACAGTTAATTTTCTGTAATTATATATAAGAAAAAAAAAATCAGATAGCACATATTTCATATTCTGATCAACAAAAACCTTTGCTTTTACACTGTATTTTATTTAATGTAAACCTCTATTAGTCTAAATTTCTATTTTGGATCTAATGGTGTGAGACTAAAGCAAATTGTAACCGTTAAACCATTTCAAGTAGGTTCTGTTCTCTTAGTCACAGAGATATTTCAGTTCCAATATGTACATACTGAACCCTCTATTGTGGATCCGCCTCAGATCACTTTCTCAAGAAAAATGGAAACCTTAATTATACAACTATTACAGGACTTTCTGATGATCTTATGAAAGAGTGCTTTGGAAATCAATCAAAACAGTTTACCTATACTGTATTGCAAATAAAGAAAACTAGTGTTAAGCCCATGCATATTCCTTGTGTCAGTTTATTTGCTAAATAAGCAGCTTTTGAATGAAGCTAGCAAAATGAAAAAAGAACAGGATTAGCACAGTTCTCTGTATAGGGTGACAGCCAGCAAAAAGTGCCCTTTCCCAGCATACACCTGAAAATATTCGTAATGTCTGACAGTTCTTTATTTTCATTAACCCCAACTACCACTACATCTGAATACCTAAAGCATCGTTAAGGATCGGCCATAAATGAAAATGTCAATTTATGAATTAAATTAGATTTACAATCCATGGTTTATATTAACTACAGGTATATGTTATATTGCACTGAACAAATCACAACTAAGATGATTTCACCGTTTCTTCAGCTTCATTTTTTACATGGTGACACAAAGATCTCCTTAGTGTGTTCCTGTATCTGTCCTCTGACAATGTGGTTAATAGTTTGGCTAACTGAATGAATCACTCACTCTGCATTTGGAATCTTAACTAGCATGAAGGCTGAATTTGTAACTAGCCACAGTTCAGTATTATACTGAAAAATGATCACCAGTATAAACACCATATTAAATGGAACATACACATAATGTTCTGAGGTAGAATTCCATTCCATACCCTTGTCCTAGAAAAAGCATACAGCTCAGAAGAAAATAAAATTTAAAAGAAATTCTGTGGTGCATTCTGATCCAAGCAGAACATATTCAGACTACATAAAGATCATATCATAAGGAGAACAGATGGAAAATAACTGCTCTTTTTCTGGAAATACTTGATCCCTTGAGTAGTAGACAGGTTGTATTTTTCTTTTCAGTTTTCAGGCTGCAAAATAATGCCCATTAGTCACAACTATAACAACCTGTGTACTGAGAATTCAAGTCCTTGAGCTGGGAAAGAAGAGTGTTCTATAGAACATATTAGTCACTGAAAAGGGCTGAAGCAAGAATAATAAAAGAACATGGTGCTGGCTGAAATGCAAAATATTTTGAATGCCAATATCTATTTGAAAATACAGCTGTTTAAGCAGATTTATCTTTTGTGTCAGTTAAATGACACAAAGAGGCACAAACCCCTCAACTATTGGAATTAAGCTGTTTCACAGCAAATAAAGTAACTTTAGAGACTGACCATCTCTTGGGGGAGTTTAAAAAAACAACAAACCACAAATATTCAATCTAAGAGAACAACTCCTGCAAATGATATCTGAAAAGTTATGGAGATGTCCTAGCTGGTTGAATTATTCCTATCTCAAATTAGTTCTAGCCTGCAATGGGTGGAGGTGGAGAGACAAAATGCAAAGGCTGTGTTTGGATGCAGTGCTTAGGCACGATTTAACATCACGTGCACAAGCCTCAGTGAGTCCAAGCAAAGCCATGGGATCATGCGTTTCCCTTCCTCTTCCGGCACTTTTAAGAAAGCAAATAAACCAACATGCACTTTCATGTGAATCGATTTAAGGCTTGTCATTATATATGAACTCAGAATTATCACTTAAGTAAAACTAGTTCATTTAACAAGCTAAAAACACAATCCTGGTTAGTTGGTAGCTTGTTTAACAACTGAACTGAGTTTGATTTAAAATATAATTCCTGTCTTGTACTTAATGACAAGTCAGGAATCTGAGAAAGTGAAATTTAATCATAGTTTAGTCCTCCTCTCAACTGGGAGAAGGAGAGCATGAGTCCAGGGCTCTGTTTAGATTTATACAAACTTATGCACATGATGCTAAATCTTGGTTTAGTTACATGCGAACTGAGTCAAAGTGGTTGGCAGTCTTAAAACCCTTACTTCTGTCACTACCGGTATATTGCTTTATTTAACAAAATGTTTAGGTCACTTATCATAATGGAGAAAATCCAATTCTACTAAGACTTCTTGCTGTGCACCTTCTAGTCATTTCCAACTTATTGTGGCCCTAAGATAAACCTATTATGGGATATCTTGACAACATTTGGTCAGAGTAGGTTTGCCACTGTCCTCTGAAGCTGAGAGGATGTGATTTGTCCAAAGTGACCCAGTGGGTTTCCACAGCTGAGCAGGGAGTTAGGGCATTTCTGCACTACAGTGTTAATAGTGCCATTACTCTACTTTCAACATCTTGTGGAATTCTGGGATTTGTGGTTTATTGAAGCCCAAGAGCTCTCTGGCTGACAATTCTAAATGCTTCTGCCTAAACTGCAAACCCCAGGATTCCATAGGGTGTTGAAAGTGGAATAATAGCATTATAACAGTGTAGTGCAGAAAGGTATTTAGACTCTAGTCTGCTACACCATGCTGGCTCCTACTAAGAGGAGACCTACTGAAATCAGTGAGATTCAAGTTATTTGTAACTAAGAAGAAGCATTCGTTTGAACCAGTCTACAAAGGAATGTTGGATTTAGGCTAGTATCTATTCCAAATAGTAAAAACAGGAAAAAAAAGTATAAAAGACAAATTAAAGAGCTAAGGAAGTCCTGAGGAAATAAATATGTCTTCAAGGATACATGTAAACACAAAACATAACAGTGGGGAGTATGTTTCTAATCTCGTAGTGCTCCACAGGCACTACAATTTTAAAAAGCTCATTTCTAGGTCATTGACTTACAATGGCAGCAATTAAGCTACAGCTTGTAAAAGTTACTTTTAGTGAATGTTATTCCCAAACCTCACAGTAGAAATTGAGAACTGCAGCCCCTCCAAAGTAACTTTTCCACATTTTGATACTGTGAGCAAGATTTTCAAGATTACTTTAATGCCTGTATAGATCAATAAAGGAGAAAGCAGTATTGCAGATATTGTAGATCAAGTAAGGACATCAAAATTGACAAGTTTTAACTTTGCTGAGATCTGCATGATTTCACATGCATTTTCTTCTGGTTTGCAACTTCTTGAGTTTTTTTTTTAAAGGAAAACAGAAAACATTTGCATTTATTTAGGGATTTTACACATTTTCCCACCAACTAAAGCTGGGGTGGGCAAAGTGTGGCCCTTGGGCCACATGCAACTCCCAGGGTCATTGTTGTGGCTCCCTGCGCCTGCCAAGGTAAACAAAAACTAAAAAAAAAATTATTGCTACAAAGTGCTCTAAAGTCACCTATAGTGGGTATGGAGGGCATTTCTGTCATGTTTGGAGTACCCTCTGGGCCCCCAGAGCAAAATCAATTTTGGCAACTTTTTTTTTTTTTTAGGGTGGCTCAAAATGCCCTCTATGGACGTAGGAAAGTCCGAAAATGATGAGAATGCCCTAAAGTGCATTTTAGAGTAAAATAAATGAATAATTGTTTAAAAATTGCAGGTGGTGAAGAATACAGCCCTCTATGGTTTCCTGGAGTGCTAATGAAGCCCCCTAATAAATCTGTCTCTAGTCCACAACTATCTAGTGAATATGGTAATAACAAAACCTTGAAGATGGTTCAGTAGCTAATCCAGACTACACAGCATCAGTGTGAACCGTGCCTGGTAATGCAGTTTACCAGCTGAGCAGCACCTGCTGTCCAGTCTCAACAGAATTCTCTCACAGGATATCACAATACTCTAATAATGAGGTTGACTCTGTTTCAAAAGCGTTCATCAAAGGCTGCAAAATGAAATTGTTCAAATTGAGCAGGTATCCACAAGTGACCAAAAATTCCATTCACAAAAGTGACACTGGATGGAGAGAAAACAGTTGCTCTTCTTTTCCAAAGCCTCTGAAGTTCCAACAGTGGGTTAGTCTGTTCCTCCTCTTCCACCTAGTTAGAAGGCAATGTTTTGGCTTGTTTGCTAAGAGATTCCCCCCTGCCCAATTATTTTGCCGGGAAGTGCCCAGCCGGAGTTTCTATGTCGGCTGCAGATGTGAGTACTTCCCTTCTTCAAAGGCAGCATGGAAATCAAGACTACAGTCCTCTTAAGAGGGCTGTTAACATATTGTATTTGTAATGGCTGTTAGGTCTTTGAGCTTCTTTATCAAGCTGAAATAACAGCAAAGACAGGAGTGATTGAGGACTAGCTAGATAATTATAAAAACATGTCCAGACAGGAACAATACATATCATGGGATGGGCTTTTTAGTTTCTGACCATACATCTGGTAAGTGTAACAAGAAATGGCAGGTACTGTTTCTTTGGGACATTCCTGTATTCCACACAGCAAGTTTTCCATGAAGGCTCGACAGCATGCAAAGAATGCAATTTGAAGCATCTTCTACATACCAACTGTGTGAATCCAAAGCATTCCTGAAATTACTGCTGTTCTAACATGTACTATATTTCCAAGCATTCACAGAAATCAGGGATGTATCATGCCAAAGTTATCTTATTTAGAAAATACTATACATCAAACTTCAACAAATACTAAAAAATAATGTTATTTGGTTAGAAATGAATTAAATTCTATTTTCTTGTTATATTAAGCCATAGTTTAGGGCAGCAATGTTAACCAACTGACTGGTTAGACTGCTATGTTTTTGAGTCAGTTAACAAACTAAAGAAAAGTATCTCAATCAATTTGTGAATAATAAAAAATATTTTTTAGGAACTGAAATGTTCATTAAAATAACAGCAAGTGGTACACTAAAAGGCATCCCCCCCTTCACAATCTACTTTCGCATATGGAGATTTTATGTTTTCTAAGACACATCTGCTATGCCAGTTGCATGCATTCAGAAAAATAAAATAAGTTTCTTGATTTAAGACATATTATCTTACTCACACACAAATTTAAATTAATCAATCAACTAAACTCATATCATTAAATCAACTGAAATGTTTTTGTTAGCCTTGCAAATCTACCACAGCACATTATACAGGGATAATCTGTTTCCTGAAGCAACTGAAAGCAAGCTGCAGAACCAAACTGATATATCACTGTAATGATAGAAAAATTTGCATCCAAGAACTGAGCAGAACAGTCTAGTCAATACAACAGGGATAATTTTACAATAAGAAAGACACTGTAGAGGAGAGAATAGTTTGCAAGAAATGTGCTGAGGCAAAGCAAATCTTAAGAATAAAGTTAAATTACAGTTCAATTTAGTCTGTAAAGACATGGCTCAGCTTTTAAGTCTTTAGGACCAGTGCACTAGCTTTACAACTGTGACATCTTTAGTTAATGAAAATACTTTTAAAATCAATTAATCACATCCTTCTAATTAAAAAAGGTAAAAAGAAAAGAGTTTTTCATAGGAGGGACTTGATTCTTCTCGGTGGGTTGGACTGAAACTCTAGTATTTTCTTAGACAACAATTTAATGATTACTAGTACTGAATTAATGTTAAAAATCAGACAGACTCATAATAACAAAAAAAAGAGAGAGAGGTAAATTGGAGCTTTTTTTAAACATGGGAAGGATGGAAAGCAAGCAGGCAGGCTGTAATTCTGATTTTCACAAGTGTTTATTTTAACATGTAAGCTGTCTTGGGAGAGCCAGCATGGTGTGGTGGTTTGAGCGTTGGACTATGACCCTGGAAACCAGGGTTCAATTCTCCACGTGGTCATGAAAACCTACTGGGTGACCTTGGGCACGTCACATACTCTCAGCCTCAGAAAACCCTGTGATAGGTTTGCCTTAGGATCATCATAAGTCAGAAACTACTTAAAGGTATACAACAGCAACGTTTTCTGTGAGACCCTTGTGAGAGCTGAGAGGCTGATACCTAACTGACTGAAAAAAAAGGTGATGTTATTTAATAGTATACATATATTGCAAAATTCACTAGACAGCAACTCTTAATTTCTAGCGATACAACAGTCGTCCTATCAGATGTTCTGAACATAACATTTCATATATTGATCTGCCTTATGAGCAGTGGAATCAACAAATGTTGCAGGACAATTCAACTGATGAGCAGAATGCTGCCTAGACACTGCTGGCATACAAACTCTATCATTCTTTAGTTTAACCAGAAGTTTCCTATTATTAATCAATAACAGGATTTAGAACCAAAAATGTCCCTTTTGAGTCATCTTTGGGGTCCAATGTTTGTAAACCATGTCCCCGCATGTCTGGCTAGGGAAAGCTCTCCATTATAAGAATCTACACACACACAAAGGACATGCAGGTATATATGTTTACGTGTGCATGTTCCTTCAAGCTGCTTATCGATTTATGGAGATCCCTTGAATTTCATAGGGTTTTCTTAGAAAAGGAATACTCAGGAGTGGGTTTTGATAGTTCCTTTCTCTGACATATAGCTTACAGTACCTGGTATTTGTTGGTGGTCTCCCATTCAAGTACTAACCAGGGGTGACCCTGCTTAGCTTCCAAGATTAGACAGGATCTAGTGCCTTTAGAGTATTTAGGCCAACATGAAGGTTGTCTCTTGGAATGAAAACATTCTGAGCATTAAACAGAGGAGACCAGAGAGTGTAAGGGGTGAAGTAACAGCGGACTTCTCTGCACTCACAATAAAAGACACACACGTTGTCACAGTCTTTTATTGTGGGTACAGAGAAGTTGACTTTTAGTTTACCCCTGCTCCTCCTCTCCTGTCCCCTCTGTTTAATACTCAGAATGTTTTCATTCCAAGAGATTAAAAACACTGTTCTACAGATCTCAACCACAGTGCCATTTCCCACAAAGTCCTTTAGGTTGGATGTAACCTTCTTTCTCATTTTTCTTTCACAAAATAGGTTCACACTCAAGTGAGGTCCACCATGGCATCCACATCCTAAGGCCCTTTCCACAGCTTACCTTTTTGCGGAGCTCGGGTGCAGGGATCGTGCGAGCGGCCTCCAGCAAGAGGCTCTCGTGTCCTGGTTGCTTCAGCTCCACACAAGCTGCCTGCTCCTGAGCAGGCAGTGCGAGAGCCCTGCCTCTTCCTTCCGCAGCGCAGCCTGGGAGTTTCCCAGGCTGAGCTGGGGCAGGAAGCGTGACTGCCGTGGCTCCGGAGGCTCTGCATGCATGGCAAGTGTGTGAGGGGTCCTGGAGCAATGCGCAATTGCGCACCATTTTCGGCTAAAAGCAGAAAATGAAAAAGCGTGCGAGCAGCGCCTGCCCTACCCTGGAGCGTTGCGCGATTGTGAGTACATCGTGCAGATCGCTCCTCACAATCGCGCAACGCTCCAGGTGCCCTTTCGCATGGCAAACGCCGTGCAAAAAGGGCCTGAGTCTCAGTTCTGAGTCCTCTGGAGGTCAGCCACACTGTCAAACCATTTCTTTTTGGGGTGTGGTGTTGGTAAAATTTTATTCTATTGTTGTTGGGTTTTTTTGAATTTTGAAGTTTGGTTTCTGAAATTGAACTGGTAATTGAATCAAAGGTTCCCTTATCTAGCACCTGCCTTGTTTTACAGCTGGGGCTGCCTCAGTCTAGTCCCATGTCAGCAGTCCTTTTCAGCCCACACTCCAAATTAGAATATCGTTGTTGCTGTTGTTGTGTGCTATCAAGTCATTTCCGACTTATGGCAACCCTAACGAGAACCTATCTTCGGGTTTTCTGGGCAAGATTTCTTCAGAGAGGCTTGGCCTTTGCCTCCCTCTGAGGCTGAGAGAGATTTGCCCAAAGTCACCCACTGGGTTTCCATGGCCAAGAGGTGATTTGAACCCGAGTGTCCAGAGTCATAGTCCAAACCACTATAACATGCTAGCCCTCCAGGCCATCATATCTCTCTTATTTAAAAGATATTTGATGTAGTTTTATAAAATAAGCATATGCAAATTTATGCATATGCTGATGCTGTATATATGAAATACTACCTATAAAACTACATAGAACATTTCTTAAGAAACTCAGACATCCTACCTAGTCTAATAGGACATACAATACCGTGGGCCCTCAGTATCTTGTAGGGTTTGGTTCCAGCACACACACACACCCGATACCAAAATTTGTGAATGCTCAAGTCCCATTAGGTACAATGGTATAGAAAAATGGCATGCCTTACATAAAATGGCAAAACCAAAATTTCCTTTCTGGATTTTTTGAAAAACATATTCAAGCCACAGTTGGTTGAATCCGTGGATATAGAATCCACAGATATGGAGGTCCAACCGTATGTGTAATTTTGTACATAGAAAGTCCACACTGACTTTAATATTCAATACTAACGTGCTGACATTTCTCACTGTTTTATAACAGCACACTAATGAACAATTTATTTTTAGCAATATAGATATTAATTTGAAACTTCATTTACTGCTTTGTCAACTGGCAACACCAAATAAATAATATAATTTGGCAAATGAAACTGTCATTTGATGAATGGGTTGGTGAACAAAACTAAAAAAAATAAATAAACAAACAAGGTAGATGCTGTTTAGAGTCCCACCTTTCTAAATTTCACTTCTCTTTCACTTTTTGTTGGGCCTCCTTTTCTCATTCCTGTCTCGCCTGTTCCATCTCTTCCTTCCCAGCACAAGCAAGGATCAAACCTCTCATTCTCTTGGATTCTGACCTTCCCCAGCCTTTCCCCTGCCCCCCGTTCTTTGGCCCTTAGCCCTTTCCCTTCCTGTTCATCCCCCTGCACTAAGAGTCACACTTCTACCTGCTGGCTCTTTACCCCATCCTCATTGGTCCAGCAGCACTAGTCCCTGTCTTCTCACAAGGTCTCTATGATCTCAGAAGTAGTGACATCAGAACGGCTAACAAAAGTGCCAACCGATTCACCTAGGATCACTCTATTCTGCTAAGGTCAGACATCATGCAGACTACTGTGTCCAGTTCTGTCCAAAGAACATCAACAAGCTGGAACATATCTAGAGGAGAGGGACCAAGATGTAAAGGGTCTGTTTAGCCTAGAGAAGACTGCGAGGTAATATGATAGCCATCTTCAAACATCTGAAGAGCTGTAATGCAGAAGATGGAAAAAGCTTTTCTGTGACTCCACAGAATAGCACTGAAACTAACGGATTCAAATTACAGAAAAAGATATTCTAACTAAATATTAGCAAGCACTTCCTATCAGCAAGATCTGATCAATGGTGGAACAGACTACCTTGGAAGGTGGTGAAATCCTTTTTGTTAAAGGTTTTTTAAACAGAGGTTAGGTAGCCATCTCTCAAGGATGTGTTAGCTGTAGATTCCTGCAATGGTGGGGTTAGACTAGATGGCCTTTTAGATCCGTCCAACTCTACAGTTCTATGATTCTAAAGACTCACTGGAGAAGGTCAAAGAGTTAAGAGAAAACAGCTTAACACCTCATAGCTATGACAAAAAGAATGGGTGAGCCACAGGGCGTGGACTCTTTACCACAGCACAGCTGGCCTTTCTTCCAGACTATAACTTCATGCCATAAAAGCTAGTGAATGCCATTCACTTCTGCAGTAGAAAGCAGATTGCTTCTTTTGGAGATAATGGTGGAGTTTAAAAAACAAACAAACCTGAAGTTATCTTAGGCACAAAGCAGACACAGCCCTCACCTGCACATTCACTAAGAACACTGGTTTTGTATTTCTCATTCAAGCAGGTGGCAGGAATGAACTTGTAAGGCTGAAATCAAGTGCCCTCTAAAACGCTTTTTGTGCCATCAGCACTAGCATTATCCTAATGGGGTTCCCTTTATGTTCCCACATAAGAAGATGATTTCCCCTCACTTGTACAGAAGCAAGTAAAATGCTTCACTCTACCAGTAAGATGGCTTTAATTCTTCTCCCAGACTGGTATGCACTGACTGTAACTCTACTGGTACATACATGGACACTTCCTTCCATCTCTTCCCTATGGACTGTTTTAATGAAAAATCTACAAATCATACATATCTGGAGTATGTAAAATGGAGTACATAAATAAGAATGATTTTTTTCAGTCCACAAGAGTAAAGTTAGAAGTATAAAGTTTATTAAATGGAGGAAAACTTTATGCAAGATAAAAACTTAAGAGAACCAGAAATAGTCAGAATATAAATATGCAAGCAAATGGTGACTGTGAATAGAAACAGATACCCAAGGTTATACAGGAAGAACCACTTAAGGATTATGGACATAAAATATGTCAGAAATAAGGAAACACAATCAATGAGATTTCTCCTTGTGTAAGGTTTTACTTGTACTCGTATATAAAAATAAAACTGTCATTTAAGTTTCAAAAGACACTGAATCATACTGGAAATGAAATACAATACATACATTAACCCAATGAGCTCACAGATTCATATACATGCTGAACCATAGCAGTGTATTTTATTGCAGAATACATAAGCTGATGGAACCAACACACTGAATATAATGTTCTGTGCCTCCATCTATCAGAAGAAACAAAAGCAGTTTTCAACAAGTTTTATGTGGCCCTCAATCAGCACATTGAAAGACTCCCTGCCGTCTTTAAATAACAACTAGGTTCTGTACACACTGCTTCATGATCCAAATCCTTCGGCACTTTTCCTACAAGCTAGAAAGTTTTCCACAGACTCAAACCAAGATGTCAAGAATGTTTAGACTTATGCAGGGGTCTAACACAAGGTCAATATTTTTTATCATTTTAAGTCATTGGCCCCACCTCACACTGCCTAACGGTGTGATTCCAATCTTTGAAATCAGACTTTAAGTTTTTCAATGCAAAGATTCAAATTTCTTTACTAAGAATAAGCCTAGGTTCCCAAATGGCAGTACAAACACACACATTAAAGCAGAGATTTCTGCTTTGAAGCTAACTTATATTTTGTCAGTTGTTTGGACCCCAGTTTTATTAAATAATCTGGATATAACCATGTCATTCCTGCAGCTGGGATATTTCAAAGTGAAGGTCTTCAGATACTGTCAATAACTGCTCTGCTATTTACAGAATTCCTACTGACTATCCATACTTCAGGGGTCTAGTAGCTTTTTGTGGTATGTGCATCTCAGTGTGGTCCATCCACAAAGCAAATAAAGTATATAGTGGGATGCGAAAGGTACAGTCCTGCGGCTGTTTGTGAGTACCCTGAATTCCTTAGTTTCCCTTCTCTGTAATCTTCAGGAGCAGTGATTTGCCTTTAAATGGGCAGTTCAGCCACCCATCTATTAAAAATAACAACAACAACAACCAATTTTCCAAAGCCTCCAGCCACTTTTGGTTTTTTTTGGGGGGGGCAGCATGGCCCTCAGAGGATCACAGGTAGACAACTGACCCCTGGACCTATCAAAGTTGCCTATCTCTGGATATAGACAGTGCATGAAAAAGGTTAG
Organism: Cyclura pinguis; assembly: GCA_030412105.1. Lineage (NCBI taxonomy): Eukaryota > Metazoa > Chordata > Lepidosauria > Squamata > Iguanidae > Cyclura > Cyclura pinguis. The sequence goes on from CM059599.1 coordinate 132,514,988, forward strand.
AAGACTTGGTTCTAAGAATGAAATGTTAGTGCAAATTAAAACAGAATTAGCTGTAAATTACTAGGGCATAGTAGCTAGATCTGCATTGCTATTTAGGGAAGAATAAATGGGAATAAAACAATCCTTGGTACTTAGTGGGGTCTTTCAGTATTCCAGCTCCATAAATGACAAAGATTGCAACCCCATATAAATATTCCTTGGAGTAAACCACACTGAACTTATTTCTGATTGCAAAGGATTGCCCTGTAATTTTATGATGTTTTAAGAAGATGCTTCTAATTAAAAAGTGACAATACCCCAAAAGTGACAATACCGAGTAATCTATAGGGCACAAAGCAGGCAGCTTATGCAATTCCTGCCTCTAAGGACACTCCCAGTAAATAGGAATTGTCCAAACATGTCTGTTGGGCAGATATTGCCACAGGGGAAGAAAACATATTTGCATTAATTCAACACCCCTTCTCGTTCCGTCTCAGAGAAAGGACAGGAACCTCTTTTCACTGGCTCCCACAATGAGGGATCTGGTACAACATTTTCTTTCAAAAGTTGTCTGTTGTTTCTAATTTCTATCTCTTCAATGGCTTATATACTCACATTTCTTCTTATATGCACTAAGAGGGATTAAGTACCACCATATTTAACTGATGGCACTAAAAACAGAAGAGTAAAGTCTGGCCAATTAAACCAAAGAGATAGCTCCCTCCATCTACCCGCCTCTCCCAAAATGCCAAAACAGTACAGTATGGGGATAAAACAAGGCTTCAAAAGAACTACAGACAGCCCTCCATATTTGCGCATTTAACTTTCACGGATCTAATTCTTTGCAAGTTTTTCCAATCCCTGTCCCCTCCCCACCTCAAATGCTTCTTTTCCAGGGGGACCTTCACTCTTGGTGGCTCTAATCAGGCCACACAGCCATTTAAAACCCGCTTCTGGTCCTTCTCTTCCCCTACCACCACTGCTGCCTGGCCAACTAAGGATGGATCGCAGCTCAGTGTCTGAACACCACAAACCCAAAGCCCTCCACACTCCCAAAGAAGGAAATGGGTGAGAGAAGAAGTACTGAATCACCATGCCGACTCACCACCTCTCCTTCTCCTTACACTGACCTGGTTTGGATCCCGGATACTGCTCTCCCCATCATACCTCAGCCTCCTTCTCACAGACATACATACATTTTGATAATTGTGGTTTTTCTACTTTTGCAGGGGTCCTGCACCCCTTACCTTAGTGAATTTGGAGGGCTGACTGTATACAGGCATTCTAATCAGATTGTTAAGTACTACAGGTTGTTTTGGTCACTCTTGCACAGGTTCTTGAGACACTATCTATGTTAATCATCACTGTGAGGAGGAGGAAAAGAACTCACAACATTATTACTACACTTTCCTGTTTACTACTTACTGTACAATATTTCAAAGCTAAAGAGTTCAGGTATGTTTATTTGGACGTAAGTGCAATAGAATTTGGTGGGATTTACTTCCCAGAAGCCAGTAAAATTGTACTGTAAAACTGCTTTAATCCCCTTCAGTAATTATCCTCAGCAATTATATATCCCTTTGAAAAGCGGTCATAAAAAGAGTATAGCCTTCTCACTTAAGGAAAATAACTCCTTCCAGAATTCATTTATAGATTCTTAGGGATGTGGTCAACATAAATCTTCTCTTTGGTACTATTTAGTACAGTACCTGCAGTTAAATACTTCCTTCTGTATTTATTTTCAAGATTAATTTCTACTGCAGGGTGCATTTTGTAAAAGAAAGATATAAGTCAGGATTCAATGGCATATTTCTGCTAGATGCCACTGCTTCCTCCCAAATCAGTGATGTTCCCTCCTGCATCCTCACTCCACCCCTGCCATGAACCCTAAAAACCTTCTCTAGAGCAAGTTTTTGGCACTACAGAGAACTGCAGCAACAACAACAAGAAAGTCATGATTCTGTTGGCAGTGGAATGTAAAGTACACCACTGGATCTCAGCCATAATTTCTCTTCTATCAGCTACTCTGGCTGAATTTTCAATGCCATTTCATTTCACTTGCCAACGTCGGTCATTTCTTTTTGACTGCGTAATTTGACAGAATAATCACTGAAGTTGAGAGACACTCAGTCAGTTATACCCTTGTCCAACACTGAAGTGAACATTATTTGTTTCACTCATTTCGTTTAAAATTGGCCAGTGTGGATTGCACCCATTGGCCCTGTCCCCAGCCCTCACACATGCTGACTGCATTGAGACAAGGGCCTACGTGGATGCTAATGAGCATAGCATGTGAACAAGTACAGCATCACAGAGCAATCTCAACCGAAGTAATTCAAATCCATTATTTAAATCACAAAGGGAACACACCCAACATTTGCAATTGATGTAAATCAACTATTCCATGTTGACACTAACACAGTGTATTTCCTGGGTCAGAATAGTATCATGATCTGAACACTAGACTATCACTCTGGAGACCAGGATTTGAATCCCCACTCAGCCATGGAAATCCACTGGATGACCTTGGGCAAATCACACCTTTTCAGCTTCAGAGGAAGGCAAAAACAAACTCCCTTTGAATAAGTCTTGCCAAGAAAACTCCATGATAGATTTACCTTAGGATTACCATAAACTGGAAACAACTTGAAGCCACATATTACCAATATCCTATTGATTTAAATCAGCTATTCAATTCTGACACTGGTACAATATATTTCTTGAACAACATACATGGGTACTAACTGGTTTCTGTAATAATTAAAATGTAGTGAATTGCTACTAAACCTTTAATCAGTCTAGGAATACAACCCAGAACTTTCGGACATGCAATCCAATGTCTTTTGCACTGCAAATTTATATCTGCAGACATATATTTCTACTTGGTTCTGTCTCTACATATACCAGTGAGCAAGAGCATTTTAAGAGCTAAAGTCCTATGTAGTCTTATCTGAAAATCCCAAGGAACAAAGTGAGACTTACAACTTGATCATTCTGTTTATCCAGAAGTATTGTGTCCAGAATGTACCAAAAGCAAGTTGTTATTGTGCAAATATCTGTTTTTCATCTCATTAAGAAACACAACATGCCCATAATGTATAGCAGAATTTCTTTTGAACAGAGACTTATTACCGAATTCAAATAGATGAAGAACATAAGAGAGGAATACAAGATCATCCGTGTGAACCTGATGATAAATTGAAAGGCATCTCCTACATTCTAGCAATGAGTTAATCATCTTTGGCTCTCAGCAATCAATACAACATGTGGAAATTGTGTCATAATGGACACCATTTTTTTTCTTATTTTATCTTTCATCTAGAAAAAAGCCTTTAACTTTGAATTTCACAGATGATCATGATTAAGCCTCAAGGCATTGTAGGCTCACTTGGACCTAAACATAGTTTTTCTACTCCTTCCTCAAGAAATCCTAATACTATCCCCAACAGTGGCCTCTGAGACTAAACCACAGTGTATTACTTCGGATGCAAACACCAATCTATAGCATGAATCTATGGGAAATCTTTGGCTCTCCAGATGTTTTGGACCTCAGTTACCAATCTCAGCCTGCGCCAACAATGGTACAGAACTAGAGGAGAAGTAACCCCAAACTTCTGAAGAATCAAAGTTTCTCTGCACCTGGCCTACACTGTAGCCTGCAAATCAACTTCAAATTCTGGTTCAGATCAGGGGCCGTTTCACACTACACAATTATAGTGTTAATTTCCACTTTAACTACCATGGCAGTTACATAGTTTTCCAGAATGATTTGGGAGCAGTAAATATATGAATGAGAGCCAGTGTAGTGTAGTGGTTTGAATGCTGGACAATGACTCTGAAGACCAGGGCTTGAATCCCCACTCAGCCATGGAAACCCACTGGGTGTCCTTGGGCAATCGACACCCAGCCTCAAGGGAAGGCAAAGACAATATTTCTGAACAAATCTTGCCACGAAACTCTGTAATAGTGCCGCCGTAACTTGAAGGTACACAACAAGAACAAATACATGAACACCCTATCTTAAACATTTTATTCATCATTCTAAAAGAAAATACTCCATAATCCTTTCCCCACTTTATCCACATAAAAAAGGCTTCAGGAAAACAATAGCAGAAACAGTTTTTACCAATATTTTCTCTTCCCTACTCCAAGGCCTTCACACTTCTAGGGCTTGTGTCACCTAACTCTGCTGTGGAAGAACAGGTGATGAATAAAAAAGAAACAGAGAAAAGCTACAGCTCATTGACAGAGCACCTATTTTGCATGCAAAACATGCCAGATTTATTTCACATTTGCAGGTAGGGCCCCTGTCTGAAGGCCTAGAGTGCCACTGTCAGCCAGATTAGACAGTATTGAGCTAGATGGATCAAAGGAACTGAGTTGGTTTAAGGCAGCTTCCTATGTTTTCCTAAAGATATCATCATGGCAGTGTTTACGTTTTAAACTCCAATACACTTCTGTAATTAAAACAAGGACCCACCTAATGGTATTAAGTATACCTGAGTGAAGTTTCTGCAGCCCATTAACTAATGTACTCCATATGTATTTGCGAAGGCCTTCAAGTAAAGCCCCTAAAATGCTTTCTGTAGTAACAAAGAGCTCAGTTCCATTCTTACAAGCTATCAGGTAGCTCATACCAAGTTAAATGAGGACACAATATGACATCAGGAATGCCAAGAATTCACATTGGTAGAAAGTCATGCTAAGAGGGCTCAACAAGGAGGAGAAAGTGACAGAACGACATGAGGTGTTAAAATCTCAGATAACTCTTAACAGAAGTTGTACCTAACTATACTACCATGAATGATGGTACTATTCCTTTTCCCGTATTTCCAGTTTTAAACTAATCAACTAAAAGAAACCTCTCAATTGCCATCATAGGGAAAAAAAAAGTTATCCAAGGAAGGGACAGGAGATTTTTTTTAAAGAAATGTGGCAGCAAAATGCATCATTTTTAAAGATTAGAAGAAGAAAAAAATCAGAGCTACAACTGGTTCTCATTCACAGCTTTCCTGCTATGCCATGAACCAGTGAAAGATACTCAAAATGACAAATGAGTGAAAGATACTCGAAAGCCAAAGGGCATCTCAGTGGCCCAGAGTTCATACAGGATGTGTTACTAAGGAGAAGGAGGGGAGCAAAACGGGGAGAGTTTCCTGGTCGGCTGTAGGGCTTCAGAATAAAGGAAGGCTAGAAATAGAGAAATGGACAACGATCAAGAAAAGAAAAGAGAAGCCCGGGCACTGTGGTTCAGTCCCTTAATTCGGCGAAACCCATGAACCAGAGACGTGTCGGCTGGACTGGGCTCACTCCGGAGGCGCTCTCTCTCTCACACACACACAGACCAACGCCGCTCGCTTCGGACCAGAACACGGGCTCAACGATTTTGAAGATATCTATCTATGTGTATAAACTACGGCGCTGCTTTCAAAGCCTCGGGCATCTATGCCCCCTTCCCGTGTACCTCGCAGGCGGCGCGGGAAACGGGCTGAAACGCAGCAGGAGCAACCCCTTCCTCACCCGCCCCGTCATCCCCTTCTGTCCCGTCTCCGGTGTCACCCAGGGCACCGCCGACCCACCCGAGAGAGAGAGGGGGACGCGGAAAGGCGGGAGAGGCTGCCGGCCGACGGGAGAAGCGCCTACCTGTCCGTCCTCTCGCCGCCGCCGCCGCCGCCGCCTCCTGCCCCGGCGCTCCCGTCCGGCGCGCTGGCGCTCTCTCCCCCTCGCCCTCCCTCTTCCAGAGGAGCCCAGGCCTCAACAGGAGCAGCGGCGTGGCCTAACGCGGGCATCCGACGCCGGCGCCCCTCTCGGCCGGCAGGGCGGCCCGGGTTTTGCCTGTGCGCGCCGCCCTCCCGCTGCCGTCCTCCGCCGGGAAAGCGACGCGGGGAGCAGCAAAATCCGGCAGCCGCAACGCCGCCACAAGCCGCCGCCGCCGCCGCCGCTTCCTGCTCGCAAACAAGCAGGCGGGCGGTGGGAAGGAGGCGGGCGCTGCGTGAGGGCTGGAAGGGAGCGCCCGGGAAGTTATGCAGCCCCGAGAACCAGCGGGAGAGGTTGCGGCATCCCTTTGAAGGGAGTTCCCTGTGACTCGGGCGCTCGCTGGCCGCCGCCGCCGCCGCCGCCTCCCGTCGCCGCTCCCGTTTTCCTCCTCCAGCTCTAGCTCCCTCCGTAGAAGATCCGGCGGGTCCTGCCTTGGCGGCTACTCTCTCTCCTTCATTCCCTGCCTCTAGCCGCTCTCTCTCTTTCCCAGAGCGAGCTCCCCCTGGTGCCGCCGTGTGGGGGGGACCGCGGCTGGGTGACAGAGAGGGACTAGCTGCTCCCACCCCCCCTGCAGGCGAGTCAAATACAAAAAAAAAGGCGGGGTGTGTGTGTGTGTGGGGGGGGAATCCAGCCCCAGCAGTCAGTCCGACGCGTCCTTGGGCTTTACCTGGGCTGCGCGCCTTCGCTGGCCTCTCCACGCCAGGGACGCTGGATGCTTCGGAAATGGGATTGGCTCCCCTCACTCACCTGCAGTTCTGCTTGGAGGAAGGGTCCCCCCTGCGCAGCCTCAGCGGTGGTCTCTGCAAACCCCTGGTTTTGGCCAGGGGCGGCGGGGAGCCGGAGCGCGGCAGGCCGAAGTCACACCGCCGCCTGGGTTCTTGCAGTACCAACCCTGCCTTGGCCATTTTCGCCCTAGACTGTTATAGCGCGATTATTCCGCTTTCAACATCCTATGGAATCCTGGGGTTTGCATTTTAGGGAGGCGCCGCCCGGCCCCTCCCGAAACGGCAAACCCCAGGGTTCCATAGGATGTTGAAAGTGGAATAATAGCGTTATAATAGTCTAGTGCGGACTGAGAGTCTCTGTCTGCCCGCAACGTGCCTTCTCAGCAGATGTGTACGGGGCCTGAGAAGTCCCTGAAAGTGCCAACGATGAAGGAAGAAAGAAAAAGTAACACAGGCACAGTAAATCCTAAGGTCATAGCACCAGATAAAAAGGAGAAGGTAAATTCTCAAAAAAACAAACAAACCTCCAGATGTTCAAAGGAAGGAAACAGACTAGATAACTCAAGAAAATAATCACAGGGGCAAGAGTCCAGGCCCTTTCTGAAAGGGTTATCTTGAAGATAAAAGAGGTTTAAGCGTGCACTCCCCAAGGATTCTGCTTCCAATCCCAGCAACAAACAAACAACCTTTTCATTCTAATCAGCACAAAGCAGCAGAAAAAGAAAAGAAAAACCAAAACAAGCAGAAACCTGGCCAACTGATAAGAATGTTTCCCTATAAGCAGAAGAATGGGGATGCTTAAACTTGGTCCTCTTAAAAACAGGTCCTGACATAATATGGTATGAGCTTGACAGAAGGCTCCTGAACACAGGGTTTTTCCTTCAAGGATGACTGTATTGTGGTGACCCATTTTGTCTGATGTAAGAGATTGTAATAATACTGATTATTGATATGCTTTAGAACAGAAGCCCTTAAAATAATTTTCAGGTCTTAGGGAAGCCCCACATAAAAATTATTATATCTACAGCTCAGAAAAAAATACTTTTGCCCATCACAATCTCTTGGAGAATCCCTAAAGACCTCTTGCGAAACACTAGGGTTTCAGGGGGTTCTGGTTGACAAACCCTGATTTAGAAGGTTGATAGCACATCAAATGCATTATTTCAGTACCTCTAAAAATTACTTGTCTCTGCATGACAAATGACAGACTCAGACTGATTAATAGTGGCTTGCCTCAAGTCCCGACTGCGGTTGTGACCTTGTTGATATGAATAACATAAAAAAACAGTATGAATAGGTAAAAAGTATTTAAAGTGGGCTGTGCTCAGATGGAAATAATGGATTTTGAAGGCCATGGTAGCATTTGAACCTTTGGGTGGAAAAGATTTGTGATGATCAGAGCCAGATAATAACTAGCTCTAACTATAAATAGAATTCTTTGGAGAGCATCGCCAACTGAAATGATGCGTAAGTAAGTGAGAAAGTAAATCGTTGAAATGGAAAGAGCCTAACAGAATGTGTTCCATGGGTTTTGAAAGAAATATGGTCAAAGAATCATAGAGTTGGAAGAGATCACAAAGGCCATTGGGTCCAACTCCATTCTGCTATGTAGGAATACACAATCAAAGCACTCCGACAGATGGCCATCCAGCCTCTCCTTTAAAACCTCCAAAGAAGAAGACTCTATCACACTCCGCGGCAGAGCCTTCCACTGTAGAACTGCAGCAGGAGATTTTTCCTCATGTTTAAGTGGAATTTCTTTTCCTGTAGTTTGAATCCACTGGTCTGTGTCCTAGTCTCTGGAGCAGCAGAAAACAAGCTTTCTCTGTCCTCCATATGACATCCCTTCAGATATTTAAATATGGATGTCATGTCACCTCTTCTCTTTTCCAGGCTAAATATAACCAGCTTCGTAAATTTCTCAAATTTGTAGACTGTACAGTAGTGCCAGTTCACCTTGAACTGCTTTTCAAGGGATATCAGTGATTTCATGTTTCTGTCATAAGAAATTGTTTTTGTTCCTTATGTCTACTTTGGCTTCATCTTTGAATAGTTTTGTCATAGGCTTGATTCTTAATGTGAACAAAAATATTTCTTATGTGTTGTGATGATGTATCGTGTTGATGATGACTTTGAGCCAAAATAGATATAATAATATTATAGTTCACATGCATGTTTTGAAAACAGAAATGGTCAGCAAGGTGGGAGGAGGAAGACTAGGACCATAACTGACAGTCAAAGGCAGTTTGCCTCTCACTGTGCCATAGTTCTGACAGAAACCATTCCTCCCTGACACTGTCACTTCCATTGCCAGAACAGTTTCCAGTGGCACCAATGGGAACTTTCTTGACAATGCAAATAGTGGGAGAAGGGTGGGAGGATGATCTTCATCGGAACTGTTGCATAGGGTTGTTGTTGGCATGTGTCTTCAAGTCATTCGTTGACCCTATAGAAGTGTTTTCTTGGCAAGATTTCTGCAAAAGGTGATTTGTCATTGTCTTCCTCTGAGGCTGAGAGAGTGTTACTTGCCTGAGGGTTACACAGTGGATTTCAATGTCTGAGCAGGAATTTGAACCTTGAAGTCCTAGTCCAACATTCAAACTACTAAACCAGCACTTTCCAAACTTTTCATGTTGCTGACACACTTTTTAGACATGCATCATTTCATGACACAATAATTTCAATTTTACTAGCAAACTGGAGGTTAAATTAACCCCTTGTAAGAGATACAGACACATACATCAATTGTAATAACAAAATGTATAGGGATACAACATATCTCATGAAAACATTTTCAAAAATATATGATTTATAAATAATAACATACATTTCTAAGATTGTAGGTGACACACCTACACACTTCAGGTAACACACTAACGTGTCACGGCACACTGTTTGGAAAGCCCTGTACTACACCATGTTGGTTCACAGAGAGGTTTAAATTTTCTAGACTTCCATGTTCCCCACCCTGATTCCCCACAGTTGCTGTTTGCATTAAAAGCATTTGTGCTCACTGAATGCAGTAACACATCCAGCATGAGGCTGCATCCAAATTCTTTACTATGTATGATTGCAAGGCACAGTATTGTGGCTGAGTCATTCACTCACCCTTGGAAAAGTTCCTCCACTGTTTATATTGTATGCACTTTGCTTTCTGACACTAAATGTCTATAATTCCTAATGCTTGGCATTCCTTTTGATTTAAATGCTAGAATTCACATCTGTTGCAAACATGCTTAATAGAGTTGACATGCTGGGCAGTTGAAAGATCAGATATCATCATTGATCTCTTATTTTACACCGTTGTCAAATATTGTCAAATATTTCACAAAGTTTTTAAGAACTGGCTGCAGAGCTTCAAGAAATAGTCTACTTAGCACAACTACAACTAAAAACTGACATTTGTTTAATAGTTATTGTCACTTTGCTTTATATTTATATTAATTTAATTTAAGCAACATTTTGTAAGCATAGGCTGACCAGGATATTCCCAAATAAAATAAAGGAAGGGGTAATTACCATTCTGAAGGAATAATATATAATAGTTATTAATTGGTTCAGACAGTCAGTTTATCAGTTGCCTAATAACAGTTGTTCTGTGTACAGCATCTCAAACCAAATTTAAAATCAGTTACAATAAATCAAAAATTAAGAAGCACAAAAGAAGACAACTATAAAATCAAACATAGAAATAAGACAAGCCACTGTTGTTATGAAAATTCCTGATATTAATTGGAAGCAAGGATTGGTTTAAAAAAAATGGAAGGAGCATGGGGATTACTCAGTTATTTATTTATTTATTTATTTTTAAGATGGAGGTTGCAGGATTTATGGAAGGCAACAAAAAATTTGGGGGGCGTATGCATGGTAGTTCCCCATCTTTCACTGTCATATCAATAAAACACCAGGGCCATTTCCGCACGAGGCTGTTATAGCGCTATGATTCCACTTTCAACATCCTGTGGAATCCTGGGGTTTGCAGTTTAGGGAGGGGCCGGCTGGCCGGCCCCTCCCTAAACTGCAAACCCCAGGATTCCATAGGATGTTGAAAGTGGAATCATAGCGCTATAACAGCCTCGTGCGGAACCATGGCAGGAAACAAATATGGCTGTACGCAGGTAAGACAGCCCAGTGAGATCAATGCCTAGTCCAGCGGTCCTCAAACCTTTTACCCCTGTGATTCCCTTTATATTTACATGTGGATGTTGCACTCCCCCACTAGATGGCACACCCCCTGTGTCCTATCCATCTTAACACTGAGCTTTTGTGTTCTCCCCCTCCTTTCTTCAGTTCCTTCCTCCCCAATCTGAGAAACTGCCTTGTGGCCGCCAAGGGGCACGTACCTGCTGTGCCAGCGGCAGAACGTTCTGAGAAGCTGAGTGGGAAAAAAATATAAAAAGGAAAGCCGATTTTTGCTATGTCTGCGATTGGAGGAAGGCATGATCGGGGCAGACACTTTGTGTCACTCTTTTGCAGGGACCAGTCGTCCTCAGCAATGCACACACACAGGCTTGCCTTTTTTTTTCACATTTGCTGTACTTGTAGATTGATTTTTCTTGAGCCCCCCTCCTCTTGAGTAACTATCATGCCTCTCTTTAGGGTCCAATCCCATAGGAGGAGAACCACTGGCTTACTCCTTCCCTGATTTGAGAGGGGAGGCCAGTGGGGTGGTCAGGGCGGCTGAAACTCGATGGACCCCTCTGTGGTTATAGGCTTGGTTATAATCCTTCTTCATCCATCCAAGGAAATTCTTTAAAAAAAAACAACTATTTTTTAAATGTACTCTAAAAAGTTGTGTTTCATGCTGCTAATAAAAGAAGTCATTCATTTTCTCTTATATTTATCTTTACTGTTATTTACTATGCACTATTATTATTATTTATCTATATTATTACTTTTAATATTGTTTTGGCAGCCCTGTTCATATTAATGTTCTTATTTTTCTTAATAAATGAGGGGCTGGAGCTTAATAAATAAAGGCCTTGGAGGACAGGGCAATGGTTGTTTTCCAAATTTAACCTGCCTGCCATTATATAGCAAAGGTGTTCTATGTATATGCTTGAGTTGTATCTCATTGTATGAGACACCTGGGCAAAATCATAATGACTCTGAAGTATCACATGAAATTTAAAGCTTGTTTGTGATGTATAGTTAGTTATCACCCCTGGTATAACATTAGTTATATTTTCTATTGTATATTTGTCTTCGGAGTTACTTTTCTCTAGCTGTATTAATGTTCATCATATCACAAGGATCTCATGTTGAGATTTTCTTTCTATATATTCAGTGTTCTTGTGGCATTTTTATTATTTCTTTACCCACTCTGAGCTAATAGATTTACACTGAGTAATTTCATTAATTTATGTGCTATAACATTTTCCCTCACTTCTTAATAAACAATAATCTCCAATTTAAAAATCAAAGTGTCCTCCTAAAATCTGTATGCCTTGCCATTGTGTTTACTAAATAGCATTTGCTCATGCACATTTGCATATGCAGTGATTTCAGGCTGAACTGTATATTAATGTTAGAATACTGGAATATTTCAACAAATTATAAAACAGGCAATGCTTTCCTGCAGTAGAGAAGGTTATCCTCTGCTGGGTTATCTCCTCACACATTTCAAGAAGGCAAGGAAGATGAGCAAATTAACTTTAATATATCTTGCCCTATTTTCATTTTCAGGTTCCAGTTTGTCCAAGAAGCAGGAACAGGCTAAACTTGCATTTCCAGGGAACAAGTCAAAGTTTCAGCTAACACCTATATAGTATCTTTTAAATGTGGTGTGCCTTGGGTCACGGGGCACCTCAGATCTGTCCAATGGCTATATCTCCTGTGTGGGAAACCCCCCCCCACCTCCCATACAGAGACATACATCAATGAAAAAATCACTGCTTTGGTGGCTGACCTTGGCAATCAGAAAAAGCAGCCTCATAAAAGAGTTCAGTATAATTCATGTTATGTCTAATGAGCTGGATGGCTCACTTTCTCTCAGAGTTTGGTCAAGGCAGGAAGCACCAAACAGAAGCATCACAAAAGTGTGAATTGGCTAGAAATGAAGACGGTCTTTGTAGGTATTTCTTCCTCTCATAAATGGAGGAGGCATATTACTAAGAACAGATAACAATGCTACAAGAGACCCACGGTGAGACAGAGATTCTGTTCCCTAAAGAGGGAGGCATCATTTCTGCTGGAATGGACAGTCTCATCTTCATTCTATATCAGCATAGTACTAATAGTACTCAACAAGACTTTGAGACAGGGCCTAGACTATGGAGCTTGGAGTCTACACCTTCAGATCTTCCTACAATGAAGGAGTAATTTGGGCTTCCAATAATGGATCTCTTTGCATCTGGTCTTAGCTAGAAGGTAAACAGATTCATAACCCAAATTTGGATGGAGGAATTTGCAGGAACAGATGCCTTAATATCACTTTGGCCTCTAAGCCTTTATTATTCATTCCAACTGATACATCTGCTATATAGAGGTCTTCTGCAAATAGGAATGGAGGAGGCAAAAGTAGTCTTTGTTGCTTCCAAGTGGTCCAGAAAGACATAGTTCTCAATTCTACTTGGTCTTTTGATTGGTCTTGTGCTCTCTTCATCACAGAATGCATTGGTTAAGTGAAGATCATTTGTAGAGCCAGAGCCAGACTGAATATAGTTAGAAAGGTAGAAGTTGGGTGGTGCATGCTAGAGTTTTTGAGCTATTTACCTCAAGTAGTAGCATCTGCTTTGATAGCTTATGCTCTTCGATCTGAAGGCTTTAATGAGATTTCATTGGGCCTTTTTGTTCTTGGTACAGGAGAAAGGGATGAGACCCAATCTTCATTAAGATGATACTAGCTTTCCTGCAGAAAGCAAAAGATCAGTACTAGAATTCCAACACTATCAAGTTTCAAGCAGCAGTGTTAGGTTCTGTCTTAAATCTGATTCATGAAGGGTCTCTGGCTAAGCATTCCCACATCAGATGCTTTTTAAAGGGAGAAGTTGTGGTAATTCCTCTTACTGCACTTTATTTCCTGTCATGGGACTTTCGTGGGGTGTTAAAGGCTATAACTCAGTTTTTAAGCCTCTTAGGAAGACACAACTCTGGTTCCTGGAAAACTTTATTTCTGATAACAATTGGAGCATCCAGATTTGGAGCTTTCTTGGTAAGAAAGGAATTATATCTTTTCCACAAGGATTACATGGTATTAGATCTGGATCCATCATTCACGACAACAGTGAATTCATTTTTTCCATAGAGCACAGAACGCTTTTTTCCAAAATCCTGAAAGTGTTAAAGAAAAACTGTGGCATAAGTTAGAGAGCTCTCCAGAAAACTGAACATTTTTAGATGACTGGTTACTTATTTGTATCTTTCTACCTGGTTACTAGATGGACTGCAAGGCTGATAAGGGGCTTAATTTCCCTATATTATGGAGCTGTGTGCTGCCATCTGGATAACAATTATAGCTCATTCTGTGAGGAACATTACCACCGCAACTGCATTAGCTACAGCAGCTCCACTCATTGATATTTACTAGGCTTTGTCATCCTTTTTTTGTAAACCAACGTAGATTAGATACTTATGACTTGGCTGGAAGGAAATTGCAGCAGAAAGTTGTAGAAAGGTAAAGGGGTCAACCACTATCTACTCATCGAAGACTGCTCTGGTACATGCAAGCAGAGGATATTCTTCTCTGCTGCAGAAAATCATAACACTGTTACTTACCATGATGGTTCATTCTTAGCAGCAGATAGTGGGTATCCAATCCAGCCAGGCAGTGTATTTTCGCTAATGGGAGGAAGTAAGTTTACTTTCAAAATTAGTTGATTAGAGGTCAACTTCTCTCTCTCTCTCTCTCTCTCTCTTTTTTTTTTTGCATTTTTTTTAAAAAAATCTAGATTAAATAATAGATGAACAACCAACCAACCAACACTAGTTACTTTCAACTCTTGTGGTCAAGCATCCACCACATCAATGTCATCATATGGGCACAATGAAAGAGAATATCACTATTGCAGCAATACTGTAAGATGAATCATGACAACAAACCCTTCCATAGATCTCTGTGGGTTGATGGTGGGCGAGAATCTGAGGCATTACGATTTACAAACTCAATAAATGTTACCAAGTGGCAAAAAAATTGTTTGTGTAATACTCATTTTCGTTCGTATGTCTAACATAGGTTAATTTTTCCATGAGAATTAAATGCCACTCTCTAATATTCCATTGTGTGAAAGATGGCTGTTTATCACCTTTCGAGCTATGTACTATTTCTAATTTTGCTGCTAAGCAGCAGAAATTAACTAATTAAAATTATTACACAAGGAGTTATTGTTTACCACAAAAATAGCTCATGGGGATTAACTTCTTGCTCAGGAGTAGAAAGGGTTGTTCTTCCAGAGTTGCAGAAAAGAGTTGGCTAAGAAGGGTGATAGAACACAAAGAACTCATCGACTCTCTTGTTCTTGAAAAGCTAGAAGTGTTGTTCTAAAGCTTATCTCCTTGCTTCTTTTGTTAGAATGAGAGTACTTCCAAAGAGCTGAAGAAAGGGAGTGGGGCTCTTAGCAAGCAATGTACCTCTGTGGAGCCAAAACAATTTTGGTGAAGAACAGAAGAAGGAATGTGGAAAGACTATCCCTTGGAAAAGAAGGAGGGATGTCCTCTTTAAGGGGAGGGGTATTAGAGATGGGATTGAGAAGTATATCCAGTGAGCTGATGGATTTATCACGAAGGTGTTAGAACAAGCATAATATCAGTCCTATTTGTCTATAGACAAAAGCCTTGAGACAAAATGCTAAATGCTGTATGCAGAGTTTTATCTTGAACTAATAACAGTGATGTAGTGGATCCAGGGATCACAAGGTCCAAGTACCAGGACTTCTGATTAGCAAAGACTATGACATCATCTGCCCCTCTGGATTCCCCGGTCCCTCTGAATATATCTACAGTCTCCAAACTAGCTGGGGAAGAAATGGATTTACTCAGCAATAAGGTCTTTTTATGAGCCATACCTGTTATAATCCAAAGTATTTGGGAGTGGTTTGTTTCCAAGCAGGGAAAACTCATCAGCTTTACAAAAGACTGAGGAGAGATGAAAATTGACATAGATGAAAACTGCTTTAATAAATAGTGTGGGGCAATCCATCCCCCTACATTTTTGGATTCTCCTCTTTGTGTCACTATAGGGATTGATATGATGAGGGCACAAGCTTCAGAGTTTACAACTCCCATCACTGATTATAGGAGACAGGATAAGTGGGAGGAGATGACTCAAGTTTTCTCTGGTGTGGAAAACAAGGTTACCCTTTGCAGGAATTGCAGGCACTCAGGCCAGTACCCAGGTTTAATCGTTCAAAATTGTGCTTCTGATATTTCATTGAAACTAATGACTGGTAAAAGTTTTAAAAATGTGTTCATTATGGTCAGTAATCTTTCTTCTATATATGCCATAGGGAAGAAGATTTAAATTATAATGATGAAAACATTATGCATTGATTGGCATTCTGCTTAGCAACCTAAGGCAATATTTTTTATTTTGCAAGTGATATACAGCGAGGGGTGCAAAGTCCCCAAATTGGAGACAATGGGATGGAGCAAACAGGTCACACATTCAGCCTGGAAGCAACAGGCATCCCAAAGGAATGATGACCTTCTATAATATTGGCAATTCTTGAATGAGTGTTCATTGTAAATCTCCTGGTAATAGCAGGAATTATCTGCTTTGTCTTTCTTAGGCTGGAATGGAACCTCCTATTCCTCCTAGAAGTACCTTATTGAAGCAGCAAAAATAAAAACAAAAAAAGAGGGGAGAGAGAGCAGTGAATTTGTGACACACCTCTGCATTAATAGATTGAGATTACTCTGGAGGTGCTGCTGAAGACTACCGTAATTCAAGCAGGGAGAACCCTAGAGACAATTGAGCTACTTTTCTAATGGAAACATTAAGTGAACCAGTAATGATTCTAGGTTCTATTAATGCATTTAGTAGGCAGATCTTCTTAGGGCCTTATCATAATTTACATCATCAACAACAACAACAAGAGTGTTTGTGTGTAGGAGCCATAACCTGATGCCACACTGCTAGATATTTCTAAATTTCACAGAGTGTCTTTAGTTGTCATTCAAGTTATGTACCACGCCAAAATTCCAAATGGGAGTCCCTAGAAGTGGGGGAAAAAAGAGGGGGAAACCTATAACTCTACAGGAAATCATGGTTGTTGCTTTGAAAAATGATTTTTGTTTGCCATTTCAGCTGTAGAACACAGTTTCAACACAAAACTCTAAACAGAAGGCTTCCTAGGAATAAAAAGGGAAGCCTACTATAAATTGCAGGAAATTATTCTTTTTACAGACCAGGAGTCAAAAGAGGGCTTTTAGGGGGCACTGCTGCTGAGATATCTGAGCCAACAGAGATAATGCGAAAACACAAGAGGGTAAGGCTAAGATTCCTGTGGTTAAAAAAGGGCCAGCAAAATGAGAGAGGGCTCGGGTAATGGTGGTAAGGCTCCTGAAGGATGTTTTTTTAAAGTGAGAGTGGGAAAACAAGAAGCGCTATGGGCCGCTTTGGGGGCATTTGGTACTGACCCCAGCACTGTTTACTGCATATATTTTAGTATATACATATGTACCGTTTTACAAACATACAGTTTTATTGCATTCATCTTATCTAGTTTTTAATAAAGTCCACATTTGCTTCACAGCTCTCATGAAACTGGTGCCATGATCTATAAGGTTTTTATGAAGGCAGCCTAACACCTCCAATATTTTTTTTAAATGTCCTCCAAACATCTGAAGGGCATTTTTGTTACACGTTCTCTCCTCCCACCGTCTTAGGCATAAGAGAGCCCCCCCCCACTTTTTAAAATCAGAAATGACCCAGAAATCAATGTGCGGGACAGCAGGGGAGTGATCCAGAAAGTTTTCTGGGGGCCCATGGAGCCCCTAACCCGCAATAGTTGCCCACCTCTTCTGTAAGCGAACCCGTAGTTGATACCTCTTGGAGTAGAATTTTAACTCTAACAGAATATAAAGATGTGCTTTTGGGATACCAAGTGGCACAGTCTTTCCATAGGCTCTTCTACTTCTATGGTAATTCTTTCAAAGGCAGTTTTAATTCAAGACAAATAGTATGCAAGGTCCTGTAGGGTCACTTTCCCCCTTTTTATTTTGATATTTGCGAGCTGAAAACAGCTAATGGCAGGCCGTTGCTTGTTTGTTGGCTATGGACATCGCTGGACTGGAATTCATTTGTTCATTTAATTTATTTTTCCTGCCTTCTTCTGTAGACAGGAGAATTTGCTGACAGCAATATGTGCTCTTATAATTTCTTATAATAAAGCGGTGGGTTGTTGCAGTGCGATGTGGGACTTCCTTTGAAGACAGCCCAGTGGCTAAAGCTGGTGCAGAATGCTGTTGTCCATATATTGACAACAACAAGAAAAAAATGGTATATTACACTTATTTGGAAATGTCTGCACTGTTTGTCAGCTACCAGCCCTGAATCAAGGTGTTTTTATTACGATACAAAGCCCTGAATGACTCAAATGATAGGAGTACTTGAAAAATCACCTTCCTCAATACTACCTATCCCAAGATGTAAGGTAGGTTTGCAGAGATTGCTCTTGTGGTGCCTTTCTTGGTTATAACCCAGAGGGCAATCATATGTGGTGAGCCTTCTAGATGAAGGCACTGTAGATGGAGATCTAAAATTTCTGAAAATGTTGAAGCCATGGAAAAATACAGTGCCCTCCTCCACTTTTCAAGAAAAAACATAGAAAAATTAAAGTAGATGTAAAAGGTAATTTCATATTAAATTTAAAATCTATCTACTTATTTTACTGCTGAAACTTTTTTTAATGATTTAGCCACATTGCACTATTTAGCATATTTTTGAAATTCAGCAATATAAAGGGCTTAGGTTTCTACAAGGAGAATTATGAACATATTGAGTACTAAAGAGAGCTGCATTTTGTCCTTCTGAAATACACGTATCTTGGTTTTCGCCATCTGAGAAATAGGGGAAAGGGAAATGGAAACCACATATTTTCTAATAAACAAGATAAGGTTTTTATTTGAGCAGAATCAATCCAATGCAGTAACAGGCCATTTCCACACTACACTCTTATAGTGCGATTATTCCACTTTCAACATCCTATGGAATCCTGGGGCTTGCAGTTTAGGGAGGGGCCGGCCAGCCCCTCCCTAAACTGAAAACTCCAGGATTCCATAGGATGTTGAAAGTGGAATAATCGCGTTATAAGAGTGTAGTGCAGAAATGACCACAATGTTAATAACTAGGTCAGCAGCATATTTGGATATAAAGTTTAATTCACCATTGAGAATAGTTACTTATAATCACAAGACACTCCCTCTATATTCCACTTTAATGAAGTTGGCAGCACCCATTAGGATAAGAAACACATCTTGGATCTGGGTATCGTATATATCTTAAGCATGCATGGGTATTGCTGTTCTCTAAGTCTGCAGATTATCTTATGTATAAATTGCTATGGCATGCAGTTCCCAGAATTTTGCGCATGTAAAATCTTGTCTTAAGAAGCATATTTTCTCATTCCAAGAGATATCATGAGATGGGCTATTTTACTATGTTCCCCAAAATCAACCAGTTTGTCTGCTGATGGGGAGATGGGATATTTTCCTAGCATCTCTCACTCTACCTTTAGAATGTGCTCCCAATGAGGATCTAATTATCCTCCTAATTTTCAGTTGAATACTCATCTGTACAAGCATTAGATGGATAGACAAGTGTTTCATATGATTGTCTGCTACTGGTTTCATTTTATTAAGTACCTATAATTCCAGAATTATCATTTTATTGGTGTTTGTATGTCACATTGTCTATTATGTAAGGCACCCTGGGCTCTATATGAACAGATACCATATAAATTATCTTTCTTTAAAAAAAACCCATAAGAAAAAAATTGGGAAATTTGTGCTGTGAAAAATCCACATACGGTCGATTTGCATAGAAAAACAGTATTTTCTGTGCAGAAAACAGCATATTCTCTGCAGGAATTAATATTTCTGAACTGAAATATTCTTTTGCATGCAGAAAATACTGTTTCTTGTGCAGCAAATGCTATTGTCTACACAGCAAACACTGTTTTCTGCACGCAAAAGATTATTTCAGTTCAGAAATATTAATTCCTGCACAGAAAATGCTGTTTTCTGCACAAAACTGCCACATTTGAATTTTGTGTAAAATAAATCTCAAATTGTGAATGGCCTTTGCAAAGTGTGTATTTTTGAAGACTTTCTTGCAGCAGGAAGAAAATTATTAAATTGCTCAATGCAACTTTCAAGAAGATACTTAGTGAAGAATTACATTCCTGCATCATAGGTCAGAGATGGGAATCATGTAATCCTTTATTTATATCCTACTTTTTCTCCATAATGAGACAGAATAAAAAAGATATCAAAGTAAAGTGTATAGCTAGAAACATACACATAATTAAGATTCAAATAATATTAAATTGTCTACTGAGTTAAAATAATATAAAACAGGAATTTAAAGGCAAAGATTAAAAATAATACAGCACTAAGATGAAATAGCTATTATACAAAACCATAAATTTCCAAGCTTCGGCTGGAAAAGAAAAATGTTTATTTGGTGGCTGAAAGAGAGGAAGAAAGGAGGCAGCCTAGCCTCCCTAGAAAGAGCTTTCCTGATTATAGGAACAGCTAAGGAGAAGGTCCTCTCCCAAGTTCCCACAAATATGTCTGTGAAGGAGGTGGGGTTGAGAGAAGTGTTCCTCTTGAAGATCTTTGCGTTCAGACAGGTTCATATGGCAAGGTATGGTTCTTTAGATTGCCTGGTCCTAAGCTGTATAGATGTTGAACTGCAAATTCCAGCAGCCTTAGCCGGAATTGACAGCAATGAAGAATTCCAGGAGCTGCAGTCCAACATGATCTGGTGGTCTGCATGGTTTCTGCCCCTACTGTAGTGCTTACTGTTGAGTGTGCATGCAAAGAATTGCTTTGTAAAACTGAGGCCATTTCCACAATAGACTGTTATAGCGCTATTATTCCACTTTCAACATCCTATGGAATCCTGGGGTTTGCAGTAAACAGAGGGGCGGTAGACTGCGGAAATGGCCTTAGTGAGAATTTGGCCTTGCCATCTGAAATAATAATTTTGAATATTTCACAATAAAATTCGAGGAACTAAAGTGAGATATCCTTCTGGAATATTGAAACAAGGTATGTGCCAATTATAAACATGATATAGAAATGTCAATGCTTGTATGGTTTCGGGTGTTGCTTTTTATTCTGTTTCCACTGAAATGAAGAGTTAGAAATACTTTGCATGTCATAACAGGCTGGATGCAAACCTAGAATTGTATTCTTTTCACAAAGATTTTCACTGTTTCAGGTTTGCATAACTGAAAACTACTAAAGTGAGTAAAATAACACAGAAGTAGATAATGCTTCTGAAGACAGTATACAAGTTTCTTATTATCAAAACACCAGACAGAATTTTGTTTTCAGGTATTGATGTGAATTGCATTAAGTCTGGAAATTATGCATTACAGTAATACCTGTAATGAATTACCTTCCCCCAGCAACACATAACGGCATAAATGCCAGTTTATTCCTTTTTTTTTTCCAGAACAAATAACAGTTGTCACTTTATACTCATATATGGGGACCTGGCTGGGACCTCTTAGCTTAATTACATGACATGGTTAGAGAGTTTTTTTAAAAAATTAAACCAATGGGCCAGGACTGCTCAGAACAGGAAAGGACTGCCCTGAGTGTTTCCAGCTGACTTATCTGTTCCAGGAAAAGTGGCCACCTAGCAGCCTAGAACATTGTGTCGGTTGGTTACACCAAGAAGCTGCTGGCTGATGACTGGTTATGCTTCCTATGTTTTGTCACACTGCTTCTGAGTATCTTAATCTGAAAGCAAATAGAAGAATCCTGCTCTGCTGTTAGTAGTGGGGGCTTTGGTATGAAGGTTTTAAATTAAAAACCCTTTAGCTACTTCATATAATTAAGGTAAGCCTATTTCTTCTTTTCCCCTTGAATAATTTGAAGCATTCTTAACAACACATTACTTTAAAAAACAGCAAATGATAAGCAATGTTAGTAGATATCTATTTTAAAGAATATTTAGTTTTCTAAACAATAAACAATATTTTAAACAATAATTTTTTTACAGTCTAAAAATCAGGAAATTTATTGTTAGAAAATCCACGTTTTCTTTTCCTTACAAAGTCCCTACGCTCTTCAGCTGTCCTATTCACGATTCTTTCTGAATAAAACACTAATTTAACAGTTAAAAAAAAAAGATTGTGGAAGTGAAGGAAGTACTGTGTGTTCTAGCCTCCAGTATTACAATACAAAGAATAGATGATAAAGAGAAAGTGAAGTAGGTCAAGTTATTGTGTGAACTACTATCTCCCATGCTGCAATACTGTAGCTGAATTAAATCTGTCTTGCCTTCTCTTGTTTATTTTCTTTCCAGAGGGGATAGTGTACCAAAGTACGCTAACAAAGACAGTTCAGACATAACTTAAATCTGTGCCAATTTATTTAAAGACCTACTTGTAGTTCTTTAAATGGGTCAGTGATATATAATGTTGACAAATTACGTTTTTTCTCCATTTTTGAAACAGAACCAGAAGACTCTCTCCATATAGTTCTTTTACAGCAGGGGTATGAATTGTGTGGCCCTCCAGATGTTTCTAAAATGACTCTTCCAGGACTACCATTGGCAATCCTGACTTGGGCTGCTGAAAGTTGCAGTTCAGCAACATCTGGAGGGCTGTGCAATTTCAACACTGTTATAAAGTCTAACAATACAGTCCTACAGATATATTCTAGCATGTTCAATGAGGCTTATTCCATAGTACCACCATGCAACCAATTTGTCCAAAGCCAAAACTGAGGCCCTTTTCGCACCTTACCTTTGTCCGGCGCAGTTGTGCGGGGATCAGGTGAGCAACCTTTTCCGTCAGGCTCTTGTGTCCCCGCTGCTTCGGCTCTGCAGGAGCTGCCTGCCAGCTGGCAGGCAACATAAGGACCCCGCCTCTTCCTTCCGCAGCACAGCCGGGTATTTTCCCAGGCTGCACTGGGAGAGGAAGTGAGAGGGCCGCAGCTCTAGAGCTCCACCCGGATGGTTAGTGTGCGCGGGGCCCTGGAGCGATGTGCAATCGCACACCATTTTCGGCTAAAAGCCAAAAATGATATAGTGCGTGATCGGTGCCTGCTGGCCACGGCAGCATTGCGCAATTGCGAGGACATTGTCTGAAACGCTTCTCGCAATCGCGCGACGCTCCAGAGGCCCTTTCACATGACAAAAGCCATGTGAAAAGGGCCTGAAATAGGCCCATTTGGACTGCTTTGTACAAACTCCAGATTAGATCCTGATTGTCCCAATTCAGTTCTGGAATAGAATAGCACAGTCTAGAGTCATTTGAACTGATATGGCGTTTGGACATCGAAAACAAGGGGTGTGGGGGAAGCCACATAACTGTATAAGGAAAACAACAAGGTGGTATGATTTAAAAAGACAGGAAAGAAACTGTGCTTAGCTCAATGGACAGTAACCTCATTAGCACTCTCCAGTCATAGTGCTTATGAAAAGGACTGAGTAAAGTCATTGAAGTTATATAGTCAATTATCCCCTGCATTCCTACCACATTTATTTAGTAGATTTAGATCTTAGTAGCAGATCACTGAAGGAGCTGTGGTGAGAGTTTAGGTGGATGCTCTTGTTGTCTGAGTCTGATCTCTCTGAGTGATTGTCCTTTCATTTGCAACCTTTTCTTCTCTTAATTTAAATAGTCCAGTTTAATCTTGTCCCCTCCCCCCCTTTTTTTACTTTCAATAGTTTATTATGAGTGAATCAGCGTGTGCTTTAGATAGTCAAACACATTCTCCTCACCTCACCTCATTGTTAGCTTTCTGATTTGCATTCTCAGTGTAACACATTTTTAAAAACTACTTTTCTAATTCTATATTGTCTCCCTCTGTGTAATTTTGCATTCATCTAGTTTGCCACGAAGCACATTTATTATGTTAATAAATTACCTTTATTATTATCTTGCATGATTAATTCACATTATGAAGCAAAGCAAATAGTATTGATTTATTGCTCATTTAATTCACATTGCTTGAGCAAGAAAGCCATTTAATTTTAGTTCTATTAGATCTCATTATTAAACTAGTGTATCATTCATAGTTTTAACCATTGTTGACCATTATAACATCTGAAAAACATCTAGCCTCATCAGATTTTGGAAGCTAAACTAGGACAAGCCTGATTAGCTCTTGGATGGGAGCTCCACAGGGAATAACACAGATCTTTGGGTACAGCTAGGAAATAACCCTTCTTGAAACCTTGGAGAGCTGTTGCCAATCTGTGTTGTCACTACTGGACTAGATGGACCAATGCTCTATGGCTCCCTGTGTTCCTGTTGTTATTATTGTTACATCTGATCATCTGATCATTAATTTAATTTAATCAATCAATCAATCAATCAATCAATCAGAAAGCATCTCCTAGGCTGGAGGGAGGCAGACTCGTTTGTAGTCACCCCCCCCCGAAGACTTGTAAAGGGTCAAAGTGGTAGTCTTGGGAGCAAGTCTGTTTCTACTGTCAGAAGAATTCTAGCTGAGACTGAAGATCAGAAGGAAGCTGAAGGCAACAGCAGTATAGTCACCATAGAATCCAGCAGTAAAAGACAGGCAATCTGAGTCACCACAGAAAACTCAGAGTGTTATCTGAGAACACTACGAGGTCCACTTAGATGCCAATGGCTCCTTGAAACAGTGGGGAATATTAGCTCAAAGGGGAGGCCTGGAAAGCGGGGAGTAATCTTACAGGATCTTTTATACCTCTATATACCAGTACTAGTGCAGGAATACCAACTGGAGTTCCAAAGAATGTTTCGTTGTATTGGGGAAATGAACGATCACGTGCATGCAGAAGATCCAAGCAGTCTCATAATCACAAGCAGTCTCATAATCACAGAAGGCTAACTGAAAGAAAAGGGAGGAAAAATTGGAAAGTGAGAAGTTAGGGCGAAGTGAAATAGATATTTATCTATCCTGCAGAGAAGAAACCAGCAATGTGGCTCAGAATAAGGGTCCAAGGGTAGTACAAGAACAGGAATCAGAGCGGCAGAATGATGGCCCATAGTCAGAGTACCATGAGTTACTTGGCTCAGAGCCATAGTTTAAATACCCTGTTTTTGCCCTGAGGGGGAAAGTATTAATGGTTCTCTGGCAGAATAGACAATGGGGTCTGGAACAGGCAAATGGTTTTAGCATTAGGTGACAAAGCACTGATGGGAATTGTGATAGCTTCTTAATGGCTGGGCAGGTGAGGAAACACAGGAGAACCTTTTCAGGAAGGAGAAGCAGGTTGAACACAGTTGGATGCAGCTTTGGGTGCTACTGTTTCCAAAGCTGCTGAGAGATTATTTGCAACTCTATTATTGTCAGAGATTCCGTGACTATGACCTGGTTGTGCTCTGAGGTCCCATTTGACCCAATTTTGTATTGCACATGTTCAGCCAGTCCTCTTTTGCCAGCATAGTTGTACAGCCATGTCAGTGTATAATATATATTTCATGCCAATTAAGTGATGTTTGCTAATTATACCATATCATGCAATGAGGGTGTATGGACTGGTAGCAGAGGGAGTGGATCCCAAGATCTGACTTCATTGTTAGGAGTGAATGAGCAGGGTTAAATTGACCGAGCAATACAGTACCAGCAGCCTGCTCCAGTACTTCAAACAGAACTAACTGGTCCACCTGAGAATAGAAACAGAAGACTGCTAGGCAACAGTGGCAAGCCCTATAGGGCCCTATAGGGCAGGAATAGAGTGTTGGATCTCCTTATAGTAGCTTAGGAAGGGAGCTGTGGAGGAAACGGGCTAGGAGAAATACATTTTTTTCCTTCAAAGGATTTTCAGAGCAATTCTGTACCACATCTGATATTTAGAAATGTCTCACTTTCAGTGGGATTAAGTGCCCTAAATTTTACATAGGACTGAGTGGGCTGTAATGTTTTTCACATATATACATGGCTGTGATCTTCAGTGCTTAGATCAAGACTGGAAACATGCTTTTGTAATCCTTTATAGTATTAACAACTCAGATAAATTTGATAACCTTTAAAAATATATCACCTTAAGAGAGTTGATTCTCAGAGTTAATTGGAGGTGATTATTATTCCCATCCTATTTAGTCTTTATTCTACTTTGTCAGGGCCTCACAAGGCACTGTTTTTCTTTACTAGCGGTCTCTCTTACCTGCTATCTTTATTTACCCTCTTTTCCATTCAGGACAAGTGCTCTCCTTTCTCAGCTGTCTCATCTCTGCTATACTCTCTCTCTCTCTTTTTTGCTTCTCTAAGGGCCTTTCCACACTACACTGTTATAGTGTTATTATTCCACTTTCAACATCCTATGGAATCCTGGGGTTTGCAGTTTAGGGAGGGGCATTTAGAATTCTAAACCAGAGAGCTCTTTGGCCTCAGTAAACAACAAACCCCAGAATTCCACAGGATGTTGAAAGTGGAATGATAGCACTATAACAGTATAGTACAGAAAGGCATAAGTGACATATTATTGTCTTCTTCCCTGCATCACTGACATAGAGATCCTTTCTTCTTAGTCTCTGCTTTCCTCCCTCTTCCTGCAGGTCTCTTTTCAGCCCTATTGTCCACTTGACCCTTTTCCTCTCTTGGGCCCTTTTCGCACCTTACCTCATTCCGGTGTCATTGCGCGGGGATCACGCGAGAAGCCTCTTGCAAGAGGCACTCACATCCCCTCCGCTTCTCCTCCGCACCAGCTCTGTGCTGGATGGAAAGAAGCATGAGGGCTCCGCCCCTTCCTTCCGCAGTGCCGCCAGGTGCTTTCCCAGGCTGCGCTGGGGGAGGAAGCGCGATGGCCACACGTCTGGAGGCTCTGCATGCAAAGTAAGTGTGGGTGGCGCGTGGGTGGGATGCGTGATTGCGCCTTGTTTTCAGCAATGAGCTGAAAATGATATACTGCGTGATCGCCACGGAATGGCCTTGGGAGCGTCACGCGATTGCGAGGACATCATGTGGAACGGTCCTCACAATCCCGCAGCGCTCCCAAGGCCATTTTGTAACAGGACTGGCATGCGAAAAGGGCCTCAATCTCCTTTTAGAATATCTCACTTCCTTCTTCCCTTGCTGCATTTGGTGGCAACAACATGCAAGGGTTTCACTCTTCCTTCAATTCAGCCAGTGACCCCGGTGAGCCAGGCAGCAGGACAACTGCAGCAAGCCTAGAAATATTGAACCCACTACCACCACACACCTCTGTATTCAGTTCGAGGCACAGACAAAGAAAGCAAAGATAGTGAGCAATATATTTGATGTTACTGCAGAAATGTGAAAGGGCTGCTAGCAGTGAGTATTTGGTATTTCTCACTTTCTCTTCAGGGATGTCATTTTTGTCAGCCTGGTTAATGCCTTCAGGAAATATAAAGTGCAGTCCTATGCATTTTTGCTCAACAGTCTGTCCTACTGTGTTCAAGTGGAGCTTACTCCCAGATATGTACACATAGAATAATAGTCTCAAAGCTTGAATTAGACCCCGCACACAGCAGTCTGTGCTAGTAAAATATTCTTAAACACTTAAAATAGTCATATGTATGAGACATAACGCTGTAGTCTTTTTACCTGACAGATCAGGGATATTTAAATACACCATGCTTAATCTGTTCAGATCGTCTGTCTTCCAAAACTGATAAATTATTAAGAAGTACCTTGAAGTGATTCTTAGGCTATAATGCCAAGAACACTTCCTAGAAATTGAGTCTCTATATATTCAGTGATTTATTTCTCAGTGAACACACTGAAAAAGCACAGATCTTCTACCCATTAAAAAAGGAGAGAGGAAGAGATCAGGAAATGTCTACACATTGTTCCTTCAGTTGTAACATCTGGATTCCCAGGACTGGGTTTTGAGCTTTATCTGTTTTTGTTTAATTGAATCTTTCGGCATTATCTAGGATACTATAATAATTGATGATGGTGTTGCGGGCTTTAATCGATATGCACACAGGCCTGGATCCAAAGCACAATATGACTAGTTGCATAAATTCAGGAGACCCTCATTGCATACACCCAAGAGACTTTCATTTATAGCAGAGGTGGCAGGCTAAGGGCCACGTTAGCACTCTAGGAGATCTTGGAGGGCTGCAGCCCCCAAACCATAGGGATTATAGGAGCATTTTCACCATGTTTTTAAGTCCTCCTCTGGGCTATTTTAGACCCGGGGAAGCCTTTTTTTTTCCAAAGCAGGAAGTGGCCAGAAGTGACTTCCAGTTTACTCCTGGTTTTTAATAAGGCCTTTCCTGGGCTTAAAACAACCATGGGATGGAGAGTGTGTTAAAATGTCCTCACACCTTCTAGATGGCATTTTGGGGCAAAATTTTTGCATTTTTTAACACCTGGAGGACACAAAAACAGGCTGTACTTTGCTTACTCTGATTTCTGGCAATCCATCATGAGAAAGGGCAAACTTCTTTTAAAACAGAAAGAGATTCACAGTGCCATCCTACTATGCATGTTTACTCAGATGTATATTGTACTAGCGTATTTACCTGGCGTCACCCAGGATTTTATTTTCTCATAGGTAACACTTGTTAGAAATACCTTAGGAATTACCTTACCTTACCTTAGGAGTTAGATGTGGTTGAAATAAACAGATTTGAGATCTTGTGTCTCTAATTCCCCAAACTGTGTTGTTCAGTACCTGTAACTTTTGCCCATATTCCCCAATCCAGTACCTGTATTCAGAGTTGTTAACATACAAAGGTTGGATTTGTGGGGGGACTTGCTGCTAGGCCTTGTCTCCATAGCAACTGGCCTAATCAGAGCTCTCTGGCTGAGAATTCTAAAGGCCCCTCCCTGAACTGCCAACCCCAGGATTCCATAGAATCTTCAGAGCCAGCCAATCATATGAGGTCTTCTCACCTCACACAGCCAATCATATGAGGTCTGCGCCTGCCTGATGCAGACAAACAGACAAGATCACTCATAAACTTTGACATTTATATAGTAGATTGTGCTCAGTGGAGGCTGCTCTTGGGTTAACTATACGTAGAATTCCAGCCTTAGAAACAGTATGTGATATAATGTGGTGCCTTCTCAGATAAAGACCATAAAAAAAATTCAGTGACAATGCCCAGACCCTTGGGTGCTCCTGATGTAGTTGTCTCAATCCAAGTTTCCTTGAAATGCTGTTATAAGATTTAATTCTGGCATATTTGATCTGAGCTGATGGTGACCAATTATTGCTTTCAGAAAGCTGCTAGATTTTAATTGGGGAAAGGCTGCAGTAGTTAATGATAGAAAGCTTTGTCCTGACATAATTGTTACTTCAGCTGGGAGATACTTGCTGCTAACTGTTATGCAGAACATTGCTTGTCCTGTGTCAGGACTTTCTCTGTTATGCCTGCTCCCCTTCTGGAATTCACTGTTCTTGGCAGGCCGTCAGAGCCAAAGTCTAATGACCTTCAGGGCACAAAGCAAGACACACTAATTTTATACTGACTTCTTTGTTCTCAATTCCCCTCCCAATTAGTATAATATCTAACTTACATAATCATCTGTGTATGCATTCAAGCTTGGCTAGGAATTTAAACTTTATGAAATATTCATTGCAGAAAGGGCTGAAACATGC
This sequence comes from Cyclura pinguis, assembly GCA_030412105.1. Lineage (NCBI taxonomy): Eukaryota > Metazoa > Chordata > Lepidosauria > Squamata > Iguanidae > Cyclura > Cyclura pinguis. The sequence continues at coordinate 132,544,133 of CM059599.1, forward strand.
TGGAGTTGTAGGCTGCTTTCCCAGCCTGTGTACTCCCACACATTGAAGAAGAAAGGGGATGGTTGAGGAAATAGCCCAGCTTCTTGGTTTCCCAGCAGCACAAGAGCTCAATGCCAGGCCTGTCCTCCTGCATCTTAACAGTGTGTCAAACTAGATGATATGCTTAGCATATTTTTGGAAGAGGTGCTTCTTTGAGTGGGTAAAAGATATCACCCACTGCACATTGTTACCCTGTGTACTGGGGGTCCCGGAGGGACACCAAAATGTGCTCAACTAAAGGTGGGGAAAATTAGCTCAGAGCACTGCTTAGCATTACGAGAGGCAGGGTAATGTAGCGAGATCTTGAACCCTGTGTCTAGGGGGTCAGGCCGAATCAAGGAGTACACAAAAGTTGAAACAATAAATGATGTTTTATTAAACACAAGCAAAACAGTGTATGTGACACATTCACACAAGATAACTAAAGAAAATAAAGGTTGGAGTGGTATAGAGGGATTTTTAGAGGAATTGCTGGTTTGGGTGATACTTCACCTGTCCTGAAGCCCAGAAAAATAGAGAGCGAGGCTGGGGCGCGATGTAGCTCAGCACGTGGAGCTGAGGGGAGGCTCGCCAAGCAAAGCGGCAGCACGGCGGGATGAAACTCGGGAGCGATCCGAGGAAGATCTCGAAATCAAGGGTTTTTATAAGGAGAATTGTGACTGCAGGCTATGCTGTACTTGGGGGAAAACAATAGATTTGGAGTTGGAGACAAAGCCTCCGAAAGGTCAGAATCTGAATGATTGAGTTATAGTAGAGATTCTCAGTAGAGTAGCCAGTATGCAAACGCAGAGTACTTGGGTATTGTATAGTTAACCCATCAAGCTGCCATCGCGGGGCAGAGGCTCTTTTGTAGGTTGTGTGCATACCTAATTAGAGTACTTGCCTGGAGGTCTCCTAAAGCAGTGAGTCTGCTATTTTCTGGCCTGCCTGTATCGTTCAGGAATATTACGGCGATTAACGGCCGAGCTTGGTGGCGTGCTTGTCCGGTGGCCTCGCAAGCACGTGGAAGGGAATAGAGAAGTGAAGCTGAATTGTAATATCAAAAGGATATCTTTTAATATCCCCAAAGCTCAGACTAGCCAGGGCAGTAACAATCCCCCCCCCCCGAAAATGGGCAATGTTGGGGGCAATATTGGGCATTTTCCAATTAAAAATCAAAAATCGATTTAGAGCCGAATAGGGGCTTGCAGGTTGGTAGCCGTATCACTCCTCAGGAAAGGGAATTTCGGGAAGAGCAAAAGGATTCCTATCTCATAAAGACAGTCCTAACTAAAAACCTAAACCTAAACACACACACACACCAATGTCAATAACGCAATAACAAACAATTAAACAATAAACAATATCCAATGTCCCGTCAATAGGGAACTGTTGAAAAATGAGCAATGGTAGAAAAATAGCAAATACAAAATGAAGTACGGTAAATCCAATGCATGGTCTGGCGATGAAGGCAATCCAATGAGCAAACAGTTCAATGTGGAATGAAAGTTTGTAGTCCGGGGGAGGTGAGGTGCAAGCAAAAGTCTTGGTATCCCCCCCCTCGCAACAGGGAAAGTCTTTTAGCTGGAGCGGGCGAGCAAAGCATAAGTCCATCCAGGCAATGGAACAGGAACAACAACAAAATGTCCAAGTTGGTGCAGCCTGGCTTGCTGCAAGTCAGGAGCAAAGAGTCTTTGCAGAGTTTGGAGCCTGGAATTGTCCATAGGTTTTCTCGGGTCAGCAAACGGTAGCAGGAATGGCAAAAAGTCCCTCTTTGCAATCGGGAGGCTGCATGGTCACCTTCCCTCACAGTCACGGATGTCATCGAAGCACCAGGAATCTCCAAGTATTGGCCATCAGATGGAGCAGCAACTTTCTTTGTTACCCCCCCCCCCACGGTACTCGGGGGCGATGGTATGACCTCGGGATCTTCCCAGTCTTCTGGATCAATTGACCTATTATAGCTTTAACAGAAGAACTGACAGGGTCATTATCCAATGTATACCATAAATGCAAATGGCTGGCTCAAAGCCTACTGGGAATGAGATTTGAAACTGGGTCATCGTGACTGAAAAGACTAAGAGTCCACGGGGATATAAATAGCAACTGAGATTAAGGCTGTATTGGCCGGAGGATGGCCGCTGGTCGGGACAGCGAGACTGCTGGTTCAGGTCCCGCATCGGCTCATGGGTCTAGAGAGGTCGATGTTAACCTCCTCGCCCTGCGAGACTGGGATCTGTGGTTCCCATCTGCACGCCAGCCCTTCCAGAAGAAGGTAGGCAGCAGACCAAGAACCGAAGTCCTACCTACAATCGTCCAAGCCTCCCTGCTCCGACTTAGAGCCGAAGCTCCAAGCCTGATGATGTTCCCGAGGACTTGGGGGCGGCTTAATAACCTAGTACCGATGGTTCGATGCTGGCCCCGAGCAAGCAGTATCACCAGCCCACAGATACAGCTGAACTCTGAAGGCAGACCTGAAGACTGGTCGCCCTCGGATAGGCTTTTGCAACCAAACGGGACATTCAATTCAAGACAATCTATACCAACAATAACACCACTTCCCAATCACCCAAATATAATCAGGAACTATGTACATAAGCGGGAGGTCAGAGAGTTGGCCATTTCTCTCCATCCCGTGCAGACAATGTCAATTTAACCATTGTCATACACCTCATAAATTGAAGCAAACGCCTCGGACAAATTAACACTTGGTACTTCCTTGTGACTTAAGGAACTCTGCCAAATTACTGGGTGCACGTTGGGCTTTTCGGCGCCTGGATCGTCCGGCTCGGGGATGACCACCGATGCAGGATCAACTGGCTGACCCTTCCATTCTTTTTGCAGGGTCTCTGAAATTACGTGCAAGAGCGGCAGTGCTCACTCATTGCTGGAGACACTTTCGGCCAAATCAAAGTGGAGGCTGGTATCTAATCCACGTGACTCCTGAAGTAATGTCTTTTGTGGCATAATGGTGACCGAGACAAAGCCAAGGACTGCCTTGGCCCCTCTCAAAATCACTAGTGTCACAATAACGTGGGTGCCACTGAACATGAAGGCCAGCTGGCACCAGAACAACTTTGCGGAGGGGAAGGCAGTAGCCATGTCCACCTCCGTGTGGCGTTTGGGGCTCGTAGTTGTTGAAATCTCTCCAGATGGACTGCAGCAAAAGGGAGTATGTATGGTCATGTGAGGATGTGCCAGTGTGAGTGCCTGTGCTATCCTGTGCTCTGGCTGGGCAGGAACCTCTTGCTGTTTAAATCCCCAGTGTCCTTTAAGATTCTCCTGAAAGATGGCTCAGAGAGGAAGGACTCTCCTGGCCAAGGCTTCAAGGAAATCCTGGAGGAAACTGCGGTTCTCTAACGGGGGCTCAGAGGAGGGACAGTGGAGAGCTTCGGAAGCTTGGGGCTGGCTTCCCCTTGCTGTGTGTCCTCCCTTTTCTGGCTTTCACCTGGGCTGGCAATGTCCTGTGCCTTATCAAACTTGGTGGGGGCTTCCACATCTCCCAATTGAAAGAATGGTGCTTCCTCCTGAACCTTAGCCTGGTGAGATCCTTCTAGGTGCTCTGAAAGCACTATGGTCCCGAAGGTGGCTGGATTCGCACTCGGGGCTGAGTCAGGAGGAGGGGCAATCTGTCTTGTTTTATTGCACACTGAGCGCTTGTGTCCTCCAAAGAACTTAGATTGCGGCCCCCCCCCGCCATACCTCATCAAACGGATAGCGTCAGGGGTGGGCTCACCCAGTCTTCTCAGGTTAGGGAGCAGCACTTTTGGCGCTGCTCCGGAGTCTGCAGGAGGGGTGGCAGGGGTCTTTTCCCTATCAGTCCTAGTGCCTGCCTTCACCCTAGATCTACTCCATCTGTTGGGCTTCAGCTGAGCCACAATCCTCTGGGGGAGATCCCGGGACCGAGGGCACCCGTATCCTGAAAACTCTAAGTCATGGTAATATCCAGCTGGAGGGGGACCGTTGGTCACTGCATTCACAGGCTGGCTATTTCTCAGCTGAACCTTCCTGTCCAGGGCATCAAGGAGCTCGCATGTGGGTCTCCCATCGAACTGGCTCATGTCCAGTCCGAACCCTCTGAGCATGCCCCAGACCCTTACTCTGTCCGAGGAGTACGTCTGGGCCATGGGATCATACCCGCCAGATGTCTCCCGGGGAGAGCCCGAGTCAGAGTGCTGTTTGGGGGCAGTTGGCTGCTGTGGGGGACTTCCTGCCTTGCTAGGCTGGCTGCGGAAATCCTGTCCCTGCCACTGCCTGTTGTCCTGTCTAGGTGGTGGCCGCGAGTTCCAATTCCCTCGTGGAATGGAATTTGGAGCCGTCTTCCTTGTTAAGTGTTACTGCCCTGACTCCTGCCTAAGGGGTTAAGTGTTCTCGTTTCTTCGCTGCGCTCGCGTAGCCATGGAAACGTGCCTAGCAGTTTCCCAGCCTGTGAACCCAGAGAGCAAGATAAGGCCCTGAGCCATTCTCAAAACAAAGTGAAAGTTTAGACTAGAAAGTTTTCCATTCCCATGCACTCAGCTTGTTTTGCACTGTCTTTAAGAACTACCTGCTTGCCAGTCAGTTGTTGTTCAGTTTGTTCATTTGTTCAGTTTCCTGTGTTCTTTTCCTCTCTTCTGTTCAGACATGAATTTTACCTAGGCTTCACCTAGCCGCTATGCTTTACATGTATTCCAGCTTTGCTTTCAATAAACAACGTAGTTTTTAGACTACTAGATGGCCTCACTCTGGTGTTTTTTCTAGGGACTAACAGTTTTTTGGCTTATTTTTAAGCACAGCTGAACTGTGGGTCATGCTTATCCATGGCATGCCCCCTGCAATTCCTCAACATTCCTATGCTGGGAATGGGGCCCATAGTTAGAGTAGGTAACCTCGGCTATAGGTTCCCAATTCCCGGTGTCCTTCCTATGCATCTTGGGGGGTTTGAGGGATCCTGCATCGTGCAGCAGATCGGAGACCCACCGGAGGTTGTTCCCAAATTCTTCCCAGTTGGTGGTGGCTGGATCCACCAAACCTAGAGCCATCTTGGTCTCGTGGTTAAGACCTCCGTACAAGAGCATCTTAAACTCGAGGCCGTTAAAGTCATAACCACAGGGAGTCAAGGGGACCTTCTCGGTCAGAATGGCGAGGAGCTGCTTCCATGCCACGTAAGCCTCAGGGTTCTCACGAGGACCCTGTTGCTCCATGACATACAGCACACCTTCACTCTGTCCGGGCCACAGAATCCTTACTACCTCTCTCATCCAGTCGTGGGCCTCGAGCCTAACCAAGCCTCGAGCCGCCACAGCTTATTCAAGGTAGGAAGCTCGGAGGGGGACATACAAAGCCGAGCCAGTTGGGTCAGGTCCTGACCATTGGCTGTCGGGTGAGAATGGATCACCGCGTTCAGCCACATGATCCCGGTGGTTCTGTTCAATGGACCTAACTGGTCTGCAATAGCTTTGGCCTCAGTAGCACACCAGGGGACCCTAGTCTCGGTGACCTGCGTCTCTTGCCTATCTGAACTGCCTTCTCCAAGAGGGGTGGCCCATTTCATCGTGGACTGTGTCTCTACCGGGTTGACTGGGACTTTAGGGTCGCTCCAGTCTGGATTGTGGGGCAGGGTTGCCCAACCGTCCTCTGGCAGTGCCTCCCCAGAAAAGTCCTCTGCAAACATTGGGAGCAGCTCCGGGCACACAGCCAAAATTAAGGCTTTGCACGTTTGGAGCTGGCTCTCCAGCACAGCAATCTGTTTCTGGCAAGCTACATGGCTAACAGCCTCCTGCTGTTCTCTCACTTGCCCCACCATGAACTTGGCCACAGACCGGGCATGATCCAGCTCAGCCTCTAAGGCGTGGGATTTCTCCTCCCAAGTTTGCGCCACTACTGTGATGTTGCTAAGCTTCTGTGCTGACGCCTGCGCTATGGACGCAAAAGTCACCTTGTCCGCAGGCAGCGTCTCGACCTCGGCCTGAAGCCGGGCATTCTCCTTTTCTATGCTCGCTAATTTCTCTCTGGTCTTTACCAGGGGACTACTAGCATCTCTGGCTGTAAGCCAAAGTCCCCAAGCAGCCAAAGCGGCCTTAGACGGCCCGAATGGGTTCTTTGATTTACGTGCCAGGGTGTACGCTTCATGGAGTGTGGTAAAGGGATCGGCCATCTGGAAGATGGTGTCTTTCCAGGGGCATTTCCCCTTACTCAACACCCATCTCCCTAGTTTACCTCTGATCTCTTCCTCCAACATGAGGTCCTTGATGGTGACCTTACTAGTCTCTGCCATTTTACACACAACCCACAACTATCTCTAACACCACCTACAATCTACAAACTACAAACCACAAACGGGACCAGGAACTGGAGTGACGGGAAGGATCACCTAGACCCCTGTGGGACTGAAGGGAAACCAACTCACCAGAACTATTCTAGGAAAGAGGGATGGGAACCTATCTCCAGCCTGCCCAAACAAAGTCACTTTGGTACACCTAGGCCCGGTTTTCCACCTCGACAGCACTAGGGACCAAAGGACAAGGTAACGGTTTGGGGACAGGGAGGTCACCTAGACCCAGGGAACCCTCAGGAGTACTCCGCCTACCTGAAGGGGGGAAACGAACGCTACGGAACTTACTACGCCGCCTGGCCAAGCAGCGGGGGAAAAGGGATGGGAACCTAAACCAAAACCGTTCCTAACAGTTTTTCGGGTGAGGGGCGCCTACCTCTACCTTGGGACAAACTTCTTAAAACCCTACACAAGTCGGGACGCACCCGAGATTCAAACAACCGGGACGCACCCGCGCTTTAACAACTGCCAGCGGGACGCACCCGCACTCTAACTCTACTACCAAAGACAGGACGCATCCGTATACTACTCTGAGGGGGGAATTTCTTCCCTAAGTGCTATTTTGCCTTGCCACTATGGTGTTGGATGAGTGTAGACTGTTCCTACTGTGCTAACACTCTAACACTTTGGATCCCAGCCCACAATAGACCCCGAGTTAGGGATCCCGGGACAGCTTGTGCACACCCCTTGCTATCGGACAACAGTTCACCGCCTAGTGCTAGTGACCACGCCGGGGCGGCTGACATACACAAACCAAGCAAGAAAGGGGAACAGATTTCCACCCAGATAGAATAGCTCTAGAGCTCAAACGCACAGACTCCACACACACGTGTTCCTGGCTAACTGAGCTCTAACGACTTGACCGACCGTCACCTAAGTCAGTACCAGCCTGCTTTGAGGAGGTTCACGACTCCTTCTCAAATTAGGGGTACCAGGGCTGCCCGCGTTACTCCACCACTCTGTTACCCTGTGTACTGGGGGTCCCAGGAGGGACACCAAAATGTGCTCAACTAAAGGTGGGGAAAATTAGCTCAGAGCACTGCTTAGCGTTACGAGAGGCAGGGTAATGTAGCGAGATCTTGAACCCTATGTCTACGGGGTCGGGTCGAGTCAAGGAGAACACAGAAGTTGAAATAATAAATGAAGTTTTATTAAACACAAGCAAAACAGTGTATGCGACACACTCACACAAGATAACTAAAGAAATAAAGGTTGGAGTGGTATAGAGGGATTTTAGAGGGGTTGCTGGTTTGGGTGATACTTCACCTGTCCTGAAGCCCAGAAAAATAGAGAGCGAGGCTGGGGCGCGATGTAGCTCAGCACGTGGAGCTGAGGGGAGGCTCGCCAAGCAAAGCGGCAGCAGGGCGGGATGAAACTCGGGAGTGATCAGAGGAAGGTCTCAGAATCAAGGGTTTTTATAAGGAGAATTGTGACTGCAGGCTATGCCGTACTTGGGGGAAAACAATAGATTTGGAGTTGGAGACAAAGCCTCCGAAAGGTCAGAATCTGAATGATTGAGTTATCACAGAGGTTCTCAATAGAGTAGCCAGTATGCAAACGCAGAGTACTTGGGTATTGTATAGGTTACCCATCAAGCTGCAGCGCGGGGCAGAGGCTCTTTTGTAGGTTGTGTGCATACCTAATTAGAGTACTTGCCTGGAGGTCTCCTAAAGCAGTGAGTCAGCTATTTTCTGGCCTGCCTGTATTGTCCAGGAATATTACAGTGATTAACGGCTGAGCTTGGTGGCGTGCTTGTCCGGTGGCCTCGCAAGCATGTGGAGAGGAATAGAGAAGTGAAGCCGAATTGTGATATCAAAAGGATATCTTTTAATATCCCCAAAGCTCGGACTAGCCAGGGCAGTAACATTTTTTTGTAATCATCCTTCTAAAATCAATTTTTAAAAAGAAGTCTAGTTATAGCATTGTTAAACTACCAGTAAAACAAAAGTTACTTTCCTTACTGGCATATTTTGCTTGATGTATCACTCATCTCATCTAAAGGTAAATGTCAATATGAAGGAACACAGAAATAAAAGGAAATAAAAAATAAGCTTTGTTTATTATAGATGCACACTTCTTGACTCTTCCACTATGTTTCAATACAATATTGCAGCAGTCAAGAGCAGTGTTGATGCAGCAACTGTGCCCACTCTTTTTCCATTATATTCACACTTAATCAGATCTGACATGCCTACTCTATTAATTTTACATAACTTCAGAGAAGGAGAAGAGGCAATCTTAGTAATGTTGGTTTTTTAAAAAATGCTTAGTCTTTCATGAGTTAAAAATAATTCTGTAAAAAGAAATGGGCACAGCTGCTGTGGCATAATTAAATACATTTCAAGTTCTCTGCTCCTAGCAGAAAGTATTTGAAATATATTAATACAGTCAGCCCTCTGCATTTGTGGGTCTCACTTTTGTGGATTTGATTATTCACTGATTATATGCTGCTACCTCTGCTGCCTCCCTATACCATTTTTAATAGGGACTGCAAACCTCGTCAGACTGAGAAACTGGAAACGAGGGTTGTAAGTCCCTGGATAAAAATGGTGTGGGGTGGCAGTAAGCCCCACCAACCAACCACTTCTGCCTCGTGAAGGAGCCCTGATGCCTCAAAGAATCCACAGTGTGTTTTTATGTGTTAAATATTGTTTGGGAGGGCCTAAAGTTATTCACAGTTTTTTTCACTTTCACAGGGGTCCTGTGCCCCTAACCCTAGCGAATGAGTAGGGATGACTATATTTGCCACAAAAACATGCCTTAGATTTTGTAAACCTCTTCCAGTCAAACTGTTGAAACCATACTGGCAGAATCAGGAATGTAGAATTATTAAAAGCCTCTTTCAGTTGCTAGTACATTCACAGAAAATGAGGTTGTTCATAATACTTGTTTTCAAGCACTGTGTCTTTCAAGCAAGTAATATTTTACTTTCTCAGACCAATTTCTTTCCAAGCCAATGAGGACAGTAGTGTTCTATTCATCGGGTAGCTATGTTTAATTCAACCTAATCCCCCCGCGCCATATTTCATATCAGTGATTTAGGCTATTGACCTATTGTTACTGCCCTGGCTAGTCCGAGCTTTGGGGATATTAAAAGATATCCCTTGATATCACAATTCGGCTGCACTTCTCTATTCCTCTCCACGTGCTTGCGAGGCCACCGGACAAGCACGTAAACAAGCTCGGCCGTTAATAGCCGTAATATTCAAACTACAATACAGGCAGGCCAGAAATAGCTGACTCGCTGCTTTAGGAGACCTCCAGGCAAGTACTCTAATTAAGTATGCATGCTACTTACAAAAGAGCCTCTGCCCCGCGATGGCAGCTTGATGATCGAGCTATGCAATGCCCAAGTACTCTGCGTTTGCATACTGGCTACTCTATTGAGAACCGCTACGATAACTCAATCATTCAGATTCTGACCTTTCGGAGGCTTTGTCTCCAACTCCAAATCTATTGTTTTCCCCCAAGTACGGCATAGCCTGCAGTCACAATTCTCCTTATAAAAACCCTTGATTCTGAGACCTTCCTCGGATTGCTCCCGAGTTTCATCCCACCCTGCTACCGCTTTGCTTGGCGAGCCTCCCCTCAGCTCCACGTGCTGAGCTACATCGCACCCCAACTTCACTCTCCATTTTTCCGGGCTTCAGGACAGGTGAAGTATCACCCAAACCAGCAATCCCTCTAAAAATCCCTCTATACCACTCCAACCTTTATTTTCTTTAGTTATCTTGTGTGAGTGTGTTACATACACTGTTTTGCTTGTATTTAATAAACATCATTTATTATTTCAACTTCTGTGTTCTCCTTGACTCGACCCGACCCCGTAGACATAGGGTTCAAGATCTCGCTAAGTTACCCTGCCTCTCATAATGCTAAGCAGTGCTCTGAGCTAATTTTCCTCACCTTTAGTTGAGCACATTTTGGTGTCCCTCCCAGGACCCCCAGTTCACAGGGTAACACTATACTTGCATGGTATACAGGTTTGAGTATTGGACTAGGACACTGGGAGATCAGTGTTCAAATCCTCACTCAGTCAGGGAAACCCACTGGGTTTCCTTGGGCAAGTCACACTCTCTCAGCCTCAGAGGAAGGCAAGGGCAATCCTCCAAACAAATTCTGCCAAGAAAACCCTGTGATAAATTCATCTTAGGATTGCTATGAATCAGAAATGACTTGAGGATGCAACAGCAACAAAACTCCAGTGCATTTCTTGGCACTGCACTATATGCTGTCTAGTATTTTCTGTGTTAACAATAGTCCTTCCTATTAATGGCAGCATAATCCCAACACCATGCTTGGAAGAGTTACAAATAATGTAGCTACCAATGACAAGTTGCTTTTAGTAAGGTGGAGGCAGCGAAGTTACCTTTCAAAAGTAGTGTAATAAGAAATTGCAAAGTCACTTTACTAGCGTAACATGTGAACCCCTGAGGAAAAAGATTTTAAAAAATTGAAAGGGAAGTCCTCATCTCCTGGACAGTTGTTCACTTTTTCTAGTAGAAAAACGGGGGAACTTTGGTGAACACAGGGGAGAAAGAACTGCCGTGAAATATTTTCTCTTTTGGAGTTAGTGAACTGCATTATGCACTCAAAATCACGGGAAATGCATAGTACAAAAATCTGTATGTAAGAGACTGAACAGAGTTAGATAACAGCAATGCCTCTGTATACGGTAGGCATCCATTTGCTATATAGAATGCTCAAGTCAAGATGACTTTCTGCCGTTTGTAGGTGTTGCTGTCTACATGGGAGAAGAATACCATGTAGCCTTCATAGCTTGTGATAGCATCAATTGAAGGGTTCAATATTTTCAGCAGTGAGTCAGAGTTTATATCTGAATATGCTGCTGACCTAGTCCTTAACACTAGGATAGTTTCTGTTCAAATAATCAATGTTTCTTTGTTTCCTATAAAATTTGTGGTTTCTGTTTTCATCTTCTTTCTACTTCTGAGACGGTACGAATGAAGATACATGGGCTTAGGCAGTACAGAATGCAACGGATTGCAGCTGTTTAGAATAGAATGTATTCTCAGTTTTGTTTGTACGGATTTAAGCTTTTTACATTTTAAAATTTCATAACTATCTCAAATATAGTACCACTGTACATGCTGACTAGTCTTGGATGAAGGATTTTAGATTGTGAAAGCAATAAGATAAACTTAGGTTTAATATGAGGATGAATATTATGTGTGCATGTGTGTATGTGCTTTCGAATCATCTGCAACTTAAGCTACAGAACTGAGGGGTTATAAATTTTGGTGGATGCTACATGACACTGGAGGAATGCAAGATGGATCACCTTAGGCTGTTTCTCAGTCCCTAGTAGGTATTGAATCTTTGTCATGCAAGGGCTTGTTTTCTGCTCAGGAACTATTCTCCCTCTTCTTCGTGTGTTATACTCCAAAATGATACTTCTGGGTATATTTACTTAAGTACTAGCAGTAGCCAGGTTATTGCTGGTTGTGTAAACAGAGCTGGTGGGTAGATGAGTATGTGGATGGAGGCAATTGTAGTGTAATCTTTTCATGTTGTGGAACATGTAAGTTTGTATACTTGGAATGTGTCTTCATCATTTTGAGTTCATTGAGACTTTCCATCAATGGCATGGACCCTGGGGGCATGTTACCTATTTTCATGTCACTAAAAGAAAATCAGCATAGTTTGGTTCTCCAGCATCTGCCAGTCTAAATAGATATTCTGATATAACAATGACATATCTCCATCTTGTAAATTAATTGGGGTACTGCTAGACTTGGCATTGCATCTAGATCTTCAGTTGCATCTATTGCAAGGACTACATTTACTAGCTTAACTTTCTGCCCCCCCCCCCCCGCATCCATTCTTGACAAGGTCAGACCTGGCTACCATGATCTTAATTACAACTAGACAGGATTTCTGTAACTTGTGCTCCATGGAGCTACCTTTGAAACATCTTCAGAAACGTGTTTGGTCTATAATGCAGCAATGAGGATGGCAGGAGGTACTTACTTACAGGATCATATTAAACATCTGCCCTGCAAAGTCTACACTGGTTACTGGTTACAAATTAGTTTCTTTTTACAATTGCAAGAGCTAGTGATGACTTGTAAAGCCCTAAATGGCTCAGGTCAAGGATACTTTAGCACTGGTTCCTCCACACCAGCCTGTCTCTACTCTAAGAATTGATGAAGAAGCCCTTCTCTGTGTCTCAGCTATGATGGGAGCATAGTTAATGGAGGTAAGAGAAAGGGTCTCCTCATAGGTTGCGTCAAAATTATGGGAACATATTTGGGGATAGCCATGTTGGCCATCCAGCAAAACACCACAAAATCCCAAATCCACAAAAGAGCGATACCTTTATTGGCCAACTGAAATGCACAAAGTACATCATGCAAGCTTTTGAAGCTCCAGTGGCTTCTTCCTCAGGCAAAGGATGTTAACAAATAAATCAGAAAAAGAAAGGTGATGATGGTAGAATCACAGACCTGCATTTTGTGTCAGATATTGCTTCTGTTATAGTTCAGTTGTTTTGGAGGGATTTCGATGTAGGCAAAGGCTGCTCCCCTTCTTGGCCAGATGATAGCACCAGGGACAAAGGGCAATAAAAGACAGGTAATAAAATTTCAACTCGATCAGCAACAGAAAAGTAACTTCGCTTGAGATCCAAGTTGTCCCTATCATATGCGAAACTAATTCCTCCTAGAAAACGATGGAATTCTTTGGCCCTAGAGGCTGGGCTGGCTCTCTTTTCGACTATATTTCACAACATGGTCAAGACTTTCCTGTTCAAGCAGGCATTTGTATCTTGGGTTTTATGTAACGTTGTATTGACATTATCTACCTGTTATTATTATACCTTTTAACAAAATAGTGTTTTTCATTGCTTTCAACTGCTATTAACTGCCCTGAATGGTGTGTAAACAATAGTAGACTGAAATGCAAAAAATGTGCGTCAATCAGTCAGTCAATACATAGGATTGCAAGTAGGGCTTTAGAAGGAAAGAGGTATGACAGTAACAGTTGAAAGTGAAATTTTCCTTCAGGTGGAGAAAGATTTCACATATGCATCCAGTTCATATAGTAATGTACAATAGCAAAGCCCTGAAATTTGGTTACAGCACAATTTATTTCTCATCGAATAGGAAGAAGAAAGCACTGTGTTACATTTATGTCTATGGTTACTGTTATCTATGCATTTTAAGAGCAGTTCATTAATTCCATGCATCAAAATGTCCAGCTAAATTGTTTTTCCAGGTAAATAATAAATGCGTTGTATGTATCTTAGCTCAGAACCTAACACCTCAGTCCTAAGAATGGTGAGTAGGTAGAGTTAAGCTCTGCCATTAAACATGGTTCATTCCTACAGGTCCACGTAATTTTATTGTTGTTATATTTTACTCTGTAATATGGATGAATAGGCTAGAAAAAAAATCAGTTCCCGGAATTCCTGCTTGTATTAGGTAAATATTATTGGAGATCTAAATGACTGATGAAGGGATGGCAGAAAATGTCTAGATTTCCTGACTAAGGCTACCTGCTCAGAATGTGCTTAGCTCTTATCTTCATGCCAAAAATAATGTGACAGCAATTTTTTCCAGAGGTATTTAGCTGAGTTCATACTTCACAACTTCACTCAAGACTGGCAGTATAAACAAAAATCACATTTTCCTAAATGCTCCTGGCAGCAAAAAGAAGATCTTGTACATTGAAATGTGAAGCTCTATAAACTGCAGCAGAGTCACTCCAAAAATACATACAACTCTCTGGGATGCCAGTTATAGGGAAATTGCATTAATAATGCCATGACAAATCCCCTGCGGAGCCAGCAGGAATGCTGAAAAAAGAAAGGCAGTCAAGAACAGAAATGCTCTGAAGCCTAGGGAGTTTCTGTGTTTTATGAAGAATGCTGAGGGAAGATTCTGAAAGTGAACTTGCTTTGTCCTTTCCAGGCCTGAAAGCAAGCCGCCTGCTGCTTTCTTATTGGAGTTATTAGCCAGAGCCTCCTCAAATAGGAGAGAAATCACTTCATATGTTTTGCTAAACTAGTGACTCTCCAGGATCAGTGCTTGGACTCATCTACATATGCAAAAGAATGAGAAGGCAGGGTCCTGGCATGACTGAATGGATAGTAGCACTAAAGCCTCCTGGTGGTGATCACATTTTTGAGTGCCCTCCATTTTAAAACAGAAACTAGCACTAGGGCCATTTCTGCACTAGACTGTTATAACGCTATTATCCCACTTTCAACATCCTATGGAATCTTGCAAACCCCAGGATTCCATAGGATGTTGAAAGTGGGATAATAGCGCTATAACAGTCTAGTGCGGAAATTGCCTAGGAGAAGGGTCACGCCTGAGCCTCTCTTTGTAATGTTTACAGTGTTTGAAGCATTTCTTGTTTTCTCTTACTTTCAGTCAGGTTTTGGTTTAATTAGTGGGAATGTTCAAAGATATGGCATGTCCATGCAGACTGAAATAATCAGTTACCACTGCAGGACTCTGTCATCTCATTCTGATCCATGTAGGTCTGGTGTTTGTTTTCTTTTGAGATGTGCTCTGAAGATGTGATGAACAGGCATGAGTAAGAAGAGTCCTTGAACCCTAGTAGTTCATAGCACAACTTAGGGTATATCTCTCATTGACCTGGCTTTCAACTTTGTAATGCAGCAGCATAACTATTCCCACAGGAGGGCCATTTGTGGAAAAGCACAACATTTACAACATTTGTTGTCAAAATGGTTATTTTAAGATATTGGAGCTTGGGATATTGTGCATGTATGTACATGTACAGCTGATGAAGTTTGGTATAACACACAGTGACTTATATGTGACTTAAGATGATGTGAACACCAGGATATCTTTGAACAATTGTACAGTTGTAGACAGTTGGGTCATAACATATATGCGCTCATTCACAATCAGCCATAACTTGTGATGCTACAGTAAACTCATGTAAGGTAGAACAATCCAGTAATTATATTCTATAACCTGAAACCATATTGTTCAGCATATATGCTAGTTTTGTTAAAAACAAATATAATTTTTTAACAATGTATGTCCAAATTACTTTTTGATTTCTGTGAACCTTGCTATATTCTGTGTGACTAACATAAATTATTTTAAATATTTCTATGTGGGTGCCTGTGTATTATGTCAGAAGTTTCTAAAAACTGTATTAATCCACAAATTATGTAAATTTGTTCCTTTTCTTAGGAAAGTACATTATCAACATACTATTCAGTGGATTATGCCGTGTTTAATTGATTGCATAAGCATACTCATTTGGAAGATCACATGACCTGATATCTGGAAATGGTAACAACGTATTTGTCTCTAAGTGGTATAAATTTGATGCTTTTCTGAAAAATGCATTATTGTGAATAGTTGAACTATGCCATTCCATAAAGCTGTGAGTGGCTCATTTTCAAGCCTGGAAGGTCCAGAACAAATTGTCCTCCAGAATTTCTTCTGATCACTTCTAGAACTAGGCTTTAGTGCAATTCATTTCTTGACCAGCTGTCTCTTCTCAGCACTCTTATTGATTCCCAGTTTCTCTCCCTTCCTCCTACTTTCTCCCTTTGTTCTCAGCTTACATCAATTTTGGCAAACTGGTTCAAAGGACAAAAGTAGTTTGTACTCAGCAGGGCAGAGAAGAGAGGAGGAGATGGAGTCTTGCCTTTTCTTGGAGACGCAGGTAAAAGTAAGCAGTTGCAGCATCTCTTAGCTTGTGTGTTCTTCTTCATTAATAATTTTTGCCATCTTGCCCACACCCTGATGTTCCTTGGCCTGATGTTCCTCTGTGAAAAGATGGAGAGTATGCCATTCCATTTACAAGAGCCAGGAGGACTGGCCAGTTGAATGTTTCTTTGGTACTGATGATGTGACAACATATTCCATGTCCATCTCAGCAAACTAGGTTGCAGCTGCAAGGCAGGGCCATATGGCACCTTGGTCTCTTCTCCGCACCTCACTGTTGTTTCCCTGCCCCTGCTACCTAAGGCACCCTCCTCACCCTGTCTGGTTGTAGGGCTGGCCCTGGAGAAGACAAAAAGTAGAGGTACCAGTCATCACCGTTATAATGATACCAACTTTTAAGATATTTGATGATAGGACTAAGAACAGAAGATAGATTCTTGATGGACAAGTGGAAAATGAGAGAGGAAAAAAAAATACACAAGACTAAAATATTGCAGTAATCTCTTCTTTCTAATTTCCTGCGTTATTTTTTTAAAACTATCATTGTGCAGTATCTGTCTTTCTTTACTTTGCAGTTTTCATAGGAAAGTTGTCCTTTGGCTCTGAGCATTTTTCTCTCTGAATTGTATCTATTTTTGACAGGTCTAGGTGTAATTGGTACATTTTATTTAGAAATTCTCTCCATGCTACTGACACTGCACAATTTTTCCATTAGAGCTCAGGAGAATACAACTGAATTAGGTCAGTAATTGCTTAAATGGGAAAACAGAATTATTTAGCTACTTATGAAGACAGTGCCATTATGTAGTTAAAAGCTTTCCCTAACACTAACTTGACACAATTTAACAAATACTCTCTCCCTCTGAATATATGTGTATATGTGTGTGTGTATTTAGACAAAGACTTGCTAACTGTATCAGCAGTATTTTCTATAATAACTGTGGCATGTGTTACATCTATCTAGTTATAGTCTCAGTCCCAGTAATTGTATTCAAGGTAATTGTTCTTCACTTCTGGTGAATATTTAGGAGGCAGAAGCTGGGATCCTTGATAAGATCCTTAATAGTTTGTACACTGGTAGATTTAAATTTAATTCCCTGCAAATCCCTACAGTAAAAATAAAACTGGTAGATCCTCCCTAGCCGAAACTCACGCTATCATCTTCACCAACTAGCCTGCAAGATCTCAATGTAGCAATGACAGTTTAATTTTGCTTTGGCTGCAGTCCTGTGCCATTATGTGCAAATAAGATTTCCTTACCAACGTGCAGGGTTCTAGCTTCACAGCCTTATAATTAGAACTTGCCTTAACTATATTTGCATAAATAAGACCTATGGCCAATTCTTCCCTGCTACCATTCTATAAAAGCTATAAATTGTGAGAAATTGGCAGTTAGTTATATCTGTGCCATTCTGGCATAAATAAACTGATGGCATTCAGGATGCTATATAAAATAACCGTTTTGTATTATCTTCTCAGAGTTTTGTATTGTTTTGTACGGATGTCAGAAACAAAGAGAAAAACAGTTTATATACTTCCATTGTGGTGATTTAAAACAGTGTTCATCTTCAAGGTGTATTGGAATATAGCTCCAGTTAACCCAGGCCACTACAATCAATGGCTATGCTTGATAGAGAAGTTTGAGAATGAAGGGACTTAGAGTAGCATAGAATAGTATAAAGAAATCAATTAACTAGGCCTCTGCAGACCTTTCTCCCCCTTTAATGATCTTTGAGTTACTAGCCCAATTTATTATTAACAAGTGGTGAAGGCTGATGCCTGGGAATTAGAAATTACCAGCCTTCAGAAGCAGTAGCCTGAGCTGGAAATGGAATGTATACTACTGATAACAAAGGAGCCAGTAGTGCCAGGCTCCCAGGGAAGGGAAAGTAAGCAGGCTCCGCTTTGGATAAATAATAGAAAAGTGCTAAGGGACTGATGTATCGGAGGGCTATGTGACAGGGCCAAGGTGCATGCTCTGACACCTGAAGCCCACCAGCTCTTACATAGAATTGATGTAAGTTAGTATGCTAATGTCAGTGTTTTTTGAAAAGTATAAATGTGTATGCCTTTCTTTGGCCATTTCTGCACAAGACTGTTATAGTGCTATTATTCCACTTTCAACAGCCTATGGAATCCTGGAGTTTGCAGTTTAGGAAGGGGCATTTATAATTCTGAGCCAGAGAGCTCTTTGACCCGAGTAAACTACAAACCCCAGGATTCCACAGGATGTTGAAAGGGGAATAATAGCACTATAACAGTGTAGAGAGGAAATGGCCTTTGTTCTGTATGTCTGATTTGGGATTCCCTAGACATTTCTTGGTTTCAGCCTGGGTTGAATAAAAGTTTTTTATTATTATTTTGAATCTCCCACTGGTGTATAACTTTTGGCTGTGTTGCACACCAGGGCAACTTGCCCACTGGCGCTATCATACTAGCTGGGGATGGTGGGAGCCGTAGTCCAGTGCATGTGATAGATACCATGTATGGGAAGGCTGATTTAACACTTGGAATAATCATGGGAATCACATTTAAAAACAGTTCTTTGATGCAAAGGTTCTGTTTTTAATTTCTTAACATTTTCCTGCCTAGCAAACAGGCCTTCAGTTGAATTGGTTTCAAAATACTGGTATCAGTAAGCAGTTAGACAGAGAATTGCTGGCATGAAGGACTGCCCATGGTCTCTCACTAAGAAAAATATTCTGACTATAAACTTCTTTTTAAAAAGTCTCCAAAGATAGCATGGTTGTCCTCCATATCCATGGATTCTGTATCCACAGATTCAACTAACCACTTCTTGAAAATATCCCCAAAATAAAATAAAATAAAATAAAATTCCAGAAAGCAAACTTTGATTTTGCCATTTTATATAAGAGATGCCATTTTACTACATCATTGTACATAATGGGACTTCGGCAGCTTCGAATTTTGGAATTCAAGGGGGGTCCTGGAACCAAGCCCTAGTGGATACCAAGGGCCCACTTATACATTGTATTTCATATGCTACAAATGAAATGTACCCCTTAATGGCTGAGATATTTTTGTATTAGCCAGAAAGATGAAACTCAAAATAGTTTGTGCATTAATATTCCCTACATTTTCCTGCATAAAGTGACATTACCTCATCATTGGAGCCAGTGTTCTGACACAGAGCATGTCAAATGAAACAGGGCATGACATGTTGGTCTTTGAGTGTATAAAATATGTTCTCAGATATTTCCTATGAAACATTTAAATTCTGCATAAATGAATGGGGCTTCCTTCAAAGTAAATGGCTTTAAGATTAAAGTTTAGAAGTACAATAGTTTGAAAATCTACTGAGCCTATTTTGTTTTACCACAAAACAGCAAAGTAGAAATTCGAAACCAAGTTCTGTCTGTAACTAAACTTGTCTTGTGAAGCAGAATATAATGACTATCTTAAAATTGTAAAATATACGAGAGAATATATAAAGGATGGCCAAGGTTGTAATTATATATTGTTTTAATTTCAGTTTGCATCATAAGAATACATTGTGTCATCAGTTTGTACTCAGTGATTGATTTCTACATTATCTTTTCTTTTCTTTTTTTTTTTGAATCAACCGTGTGCCACTTGTAGATGTCATTACTTACATGGTGATTTCCCAAACCTGTTTTTGGCTTTTAGATAATACTGTAATTATATGTGTCACTGTTTATTATTAGTAGTATAGTTATTTAGAAATTTGACAGCCCTCTTGGTGTGAACAGTGTTTCTCATTAAATACTCATTAAATAGCCAAGATACTTGACTGAAGTAGGTAATCATTGTTCCCATATTACAAAGAGGGAATTAAGATGAGGAGCAGTGACTTCCCCAAGGCTTACCAGTGACTCCATGCTGAACTGGAATGTAAATATTTGAGCCACACCAGGCTTCTTTGAAAATATATAGGCAAATTAATAAATTAATTAATGATTAATAAAAAAAATGGAAGGAGTTTCATCAAAAGAAACATAGTTTGCTATAGTTTCTGAAATTTAGCAGAAAAGGCAGTTCTGTTCAGCAAACATAATCAATTTCCCCATCACTTTTTACAGATGTCCCACACTTTTCATTGACTTATTTTCTGATGTCCCACTCTTTTGACCAATCAGAATTATAGCCATATACTGTACTTTTGATGAATGGTTCACTTTTTTTGTCATTCTTTCTCCTCTTGCCTTCTTCCTGTAGGGAACTTGAGGGAATTACATGGGTGTACCGGTTTCAAAATCTCTTGGTCAAATGGACACCTTTTTCCTCCCTCTCTCAGTCAGCTCGGTGTCATCTTTGTTCTTCTGCGTTCTTGTTCATCTTAAATTGTGGGCGGTGTGCTTCATACAGTATTACTGTACAGTATTTGTGCTTATAATATACAGTGCTCTATAGTGGTCTAAGCATTGGACTACAATCCTGGAAACCAGGATTCTGTTCCTCACTTGGCCATTGAAACCCATTGGGTGACTTTGGGCATGTCACACACTTTCAGCACAAGAAAACCCCATGATAGATTCACCCTAAGGTTGCCATAAATTGGGAATGACTTGGAGGCACACCACCACCACAACAACACTATATTCAGATTATCAGTTGGGACGGATTGTGGGGAAAGATACATTAGTCTTTAAAAAGTTTATAGTTTGGCCCATGACTCAATACTCAGCTGCAGCTACAATGCTTTCAATTTACTATCCACTAAATATTGGTAAAACTACCTTTGAGTATTCCTTGCTTAAGAAAACCGTATGAAATTCATAAGTCAACAGATGACGTGAAGGTGCCCACACACAAATATACCGTAAAAAGTCTGATGATTCAGTGCCACCACTCCTTGTCTTATAATGCAGGAGATGCAATCTCTCAGTAATTTATTTCCTGTAGTGTTTTAGGGCTGTGAGAGTCCACAAAACTGGAGAATCGTGTGTGGTGGGGTGGGTTGGAGTACATAGTTTTACCTAGATAAAGCAGCTCTTGCAAAAGCTATTGTCCTTACTCACATTTGATGTAGACTGCTCCAGTGTGGACTTTTTTAAAAAAGCTGCTAAAATAATTTAATGATTAGGGTGACAATATAAAGCTACAGCGTAATAAAAGCAAAAAACATTGCATTCGGGCCCTGAGTTGTTATGAAGGGATTTGTACTATACATCAGTTATAGTACTTTACATCAATAGTGGAAAAGATTCACAATCTAAGACCAGTGGGCTATTCCTATATTGCTTACCTGCAGACAGACAGATTAATGTTACAGGAAACACTTCAAGGTCTATAACATTATCATACCAATTCTAGGTGAAAAATGAAGAAATGAATAGGATTTTTTTGGGGGGGGGGGACTTTTAAACCATTTTTTTTCAGTAGTGGTAGGAAAAGGATGAAGCACCAACAAAGAAACTAACCATGCCAGTTGCTTGCCCTGTGTGGTTTCGGCTCACAGATGTTACTGGCACAGGTTGAAACTGGATTATGTGGAAGCGCTTTCCAAACCAAATTGGTAGTGTGGGAATAGGACCTACCTGCTGTAAAATTAAGCAGGAAGAAATGTGTGGATCCACTGAGAAATTCAGAAGCATTCAAAGCAGATACCATAAATATTCTGAAGCAACCAAAAAATATTCACCAAAGGAAGACAAGAGAAAATAAGATCAGGTGGATGAAGTAAGAAATGCAGAAGCAGTATGGGAACAACAATGCTGGACTAGTTGACATATCGAAAGCTACAGAAGAGGACATGAAATTCCTAGGTAGTTTTAGGAAGCTGTTAATCTGTTTTAGGTAGACATTAATTCTTTCAGGTAGAGAGTACACACTGATATGCTTTTACAGTGTGTATATACACTGGATCCTCCCACAACAGTCTCTTTTGATGCTATGTCCTCAGCAGAAAAACACATGCTTCCTTTATAGATATCAAAGGTGATATCCGGAAGTCAATCAATATAGGCTGGTGAAATTTCCTTTTAGTCATCAGACTGATTTTTCAAGTTGGGTCATACTGACCAGGTAGGAACTGATGACAAATGACCACAAATTATTTTAGGAAATATTTGCATAGGTGTTTGTTAAATGAGATAATTTGCTCAGTGAGTGACACAATGGACATTAAGTCATTGTCAAACTGGTATCTCTTGTTACAAAGCCAGTGAATAGGTAACATGTAATTTCATAATCAACACAATACAAAAGAAACACATTTCAATATATAACAACCATGGTCGGAAATAATATTTCAAAATACTTAAAAAAAATTTTTAAAAAATATTTCAAGTGTTGAGGAACCCTGATGAGAAGAATGCAGGACTGGCAAGAATCCTCACAGTTCGGGACTAATTATGCATGAAAATCACATGCAATTGTTTTACACAGAAAATAGCATTTTCTGTTTTATACAGAAAACAGCATTTTGCTAATTTTGCACAAAAATCAAATCTGGTTGTTTTATGCAGAACAGCATTTTTTTTAAATGAAAAAGACAACATTTCCCTAATTTTGTATTTGGGGAAGTATTCGGCACAAAATATACACATGGGTGATTAGTGTAGAAAAAAGCTTTTTCTCTTCAGAAAATAATGTTATTGTGTAGAAATATTTCCTGCACAGAAAATGCCGTTTTGTGTGCAAAACAACCACATGTGAATTTTGTGCAGAATAAGTCCTGAGTTGTGCATTGGCTTTTTAAACTTAGTAGTTTTCATTTTCTTGCAGCAATAAGAAAATTGCTAAAATTACTCATTGATTCCTTCAAGATGAAACTAAGGGCTTTTCGCATGGCATTTTCCATGTGAAAGGGTGCCTGGAGCATTGCGTGATTGTGAGGAGCGATCTGCACAATGCACAAGATGAACTTGAACTCCTAGTACAACAAAATAAATACGATTTGATAGGTATCACTGAGACCTGGTGGGATGAGTCTCATGACTGGAATGTAGGAATAGAGGGGTATAGCCTATTTTGTAAAAATAGACCAAACAAGAAAGAACGAGGAGTAGCCTTGTTTGTCAAGGATGTTTTCACCTGTGAAGAAATCCGTGACTTAAACCCAGAAAGCCAGGTTGAGAGCATCTGGGTAAGAATTAAGGGAGCGAGAAACAATAGGAATATTCTGGTGGGGGTTTACTATAGATTTCCAACCCAGACTGAGGACTTTGATGATGCCTTCCTCAACCAAATGACCGCGCATTCAACAAGGAGAGATACAGTAATAATAGGAGATTTCAATTACCCGGATATATGCTGGCAGTCCAACTCTGCCAAGACAGCAAGGTCCAGCAAGTTTCTTGCTTGTCTTGCAGACAATTTCATGGTCCAGAAGGTGGAAGAGGCGACAAGGGGATCAAATATTCTAGATCTGATCCTGGCCAACAGGGATGACCTTGTTAATGAGATAGAAGTGGTTGGATCTTTAGGGGGGGGGGTGACCATGCCCTATTGGAATTTGGCATTCAGTGGGAAGGAGAAGATAGGTGTAGCCAGACACTCATCTTAGATTTTAAAAAAGCGGACTTCTGTAAACTTAGGGAGCTGCTGGCTGGAATTCAGTGGTCAAGAATAGTGAAAGGGAAAGGAGTTCAGGAGGCATGGGAGTTCCTTAAAAGGGAGATGCTGAAGGCACAGTCTAAAACTGTGCCAATAAGGAGGAAAAATGGAAGACATCTGAAGAAACCAGAATGGTTGACTAAAGAACTCTCAGTTGAGCTAAGTGTTAAGAGAAACATGTACAGGAAATGGAAGAAGGGGGAAACCACCAAAGAAGAATTTAAGCAAGTAGCTAGGAGATGTAGGAAGGAGGTCAGAAAGGCTAAAGCACAGAATGAACTTAGGCTGGCCAGAGACATCAAAAACAATAAAAAGGGCATTTTAAAATATGTCCGCAGCAAAAGGAAAAAGAAGGAAACGATAGGGTCGCTGCGCAGAGAAGATGGCGAATTACTAACAGGGGGAAGAGAAAAGGCAGAACTACTTAACACCTTCTTTGCCTCAGTTTTTTCCCAGAAGGATACAAGCACTCAACCTGGCAGTTGGGGAGCAGGGGAGGAAGCAGGGGAAATGAGGCACATAATAGGTAGAGAGGTGGTACAGGAATACCTGGCCACACTGGATGAATTCAAGTCTCCAGGGCCAGATGAATTGCATCCTAGGATATTAAAAGAACTGGCAGAGGTCATTTCGGAACTGCTTGCTATAATCTTTGAGAAATCTTGGAGGACAGGAGAAGTTCCAGCAGACTGGAAGAGGGCAAATGTTGTCCCCATCTTCAAGAAGGGAAAAAAAGAGGACCCAAATAATTATCGCCCAGTCAGCCTGACATCAGTACCCGGAAAGATCCTGGAGCAGATCATTAAGCAGTCAGTTTCTAATCACTTAGAAAGCAATGCGGTAATCACGAGAAGTCAACATGGATTTCTCAAAAATAAGTCATGCCAGACTAATCTTATCTCTTTTTATGATAGAGTTACTAGCTTGATAGATGAAGGGAATGCTGTGGATGTAGCATATCTCGATTTCAGTAAGGCCTTTGACAAAGTTCTCCATGACATTCTTGCAAAGAAGCTAGTAAAATGCGGGCTGGACAGGGCTACTGTTAGTTGGATTTGTAATTGGTTGACCGACCTAACCCAAAGGGTGATCACGAATGGCTGCTTTTCATCCTGGAGAGAAGTGACTAGCGGGGTGCCACAGGGTTCTGTCCTGGGCCCAGTGCTGTTCAATATCTTCACCAGCGACTTGGATGAAGGAATAGAGGGCATGCTCATCAAATTTGCAGATGACACCAAATTGGGAGGGGTTGCTAATACGCCAGAGGACAGGATCAAAATTCAAAATGACCTGGTCAGATTGGAGAGCTGGGCCAAAGCTAACAAAATGAAATTCAAGAGAGAGAAGTGTAAGGTCCTACACTTAGGTAGAAAAAATGGAATACAGAAATATAGGATGGGGGACACGTGGCTGGATAGCAGTACGTGGAAAGGGATCTAGGAGTCTTAATAGACCACAAGCTGAATGTGAGTCAGCAGTGTGATGCGGCAGCCAAGAAAACCAACACAATTCTCGGCTGCATCAACAGGAATATGGTGTCTAGATCGAGGGAGGTACTGGTACCACTCTACTCTGCTTTGGTTAGACCTCATCTTGAATACTGTGTCCAGTTCTGGGCATCCCAATTCAAGAAGGACATCGTCAGGCTGGAGCAGGTCCAGAGGAGGGCAACTAAAATGGTGAGAGGCTGGGAAGACACGCCCTATGAGGATAGACTTAGAGAGCTGGGTATGTTCAGTCTGCAGAAGAGAAGGTTAAGAGGGGACATGATAGCCATGTTTAAATATTTGAAGGGATGCCATGTGGAGGAAGGAGAGGGCTTGTTTTCTGCTGCTCCAGAGACCAGAACAAGGAGCAATGGATTCAAGCTGCAGGAAAGGAGATTCCACCTAAACCTCAGGAAGAACTTCCTGACAGTCAGGGCTGTCCGGCAGTGGAATGTGTTGCCTCGGAGTGTGGTGGAGTCTCCTTCTTTGGAGGTTTTTAAGCAGAGGCTGGATGGCCATCTGTCGGGAGTGCTTTGAGGGTGTTCCTGCAAGGCAGGGGGTGTGGTCTCTTCCAACTCTACATTTCTATGATTCTATGATTTCTATGATTCTATGATTCAGTCCTTCCCAATTTTTTCCTTAGAGAATTTTAGTTAGAACTATCTCTTTGTTCTGTCAAACAGTCCCTCTGCTGCTGTTCACTCTGGTGCGTTGCAGAAGGAGAGAAGATAGACTACATTGTTAATTAGAGCAACAGTGAAGAAAACTTAACTGTTGAGAGCCAGCATGGTGTTGTGATTTAGCAATAGCAATAGCATGTACATTTCTATACTGCTTTATAGTGCCAAGCACTCTCTAAGCAGTTTACAATGTGCTAGTTAATTGCTCCGAACAAGATGTGTATCATTTTACTGATCTATGGAAGAATGGAAATCTGAGTTGACCTGGAGCCCTGCAGGATTGAGCTCACAATGTTGTGGTTGCAGTACTGGCATTTAATCACTGCATCACCAGGACACCAGGATTTGAGTGGTGGACCTTAGAGACCAGGGTTCAGTTCCCCGCTTGACCATGGAAAGCCACTGGGTGATCTTGGGCACGTCAGACACTCTCAGCCCCAGAAAATCCCATGATAGGTTTGCTTTAGGGTCTTCATAAGTTGGAAATGACTTGAAGTTACACAACAACAAGATAAGAAAACTCAAACTTAATGCTCATTTGTGAGTTTGGGAAAATGTAGATTTTATTAAAACAAAAACCTGATGCTAGCCCTGACTGAACTGGGAATAACAGTTAAAGATGAAAACTGGATGAGGGGTCAAAAAGGATATGGGACAATTGTGCCTTAGTGACACGTTGTCCTCCAGGAACAATATAGGAAGATGTTTGGCTCAAGCAGCAGCACCATTCAAAGTTCTATGTGTAACCCAATAGACATCCAATGAAATGAGAGAGCAAGAGAGTGAAATAGGACGCTCATGTAGTTTGACCCTCAGTATAGTAATGGAGAATATTTTTATACTTTGCTTCAACTGAAGAAGAAAACCAGATAATAAAAAGGTTGCTTTTTTCCCCCCTGAAAGTTAACACTTCCACTGGCAAATTGCTTCATTTTTTTTTTAAAAAAAGGACCATTCTAATCTGTAGCTACCACTCCAGAAACAGGTTTTGATTCTTTGTTTTGTAGCAGTTTTAGCATGTCAGGAACTGTCGTATTTATAGACTGGATTTTTTGATGACCTACCATGGAATAATGAGACCAGACACAGAAAATTGGATTAAATAAGGACCACTTTACTTGATCTAAATCTAATTACATTGCATTGAACCTGTGAAGAGCAAGAGGAGGGAGCAACCTGATGTGGGATTGGCTGAGGCCAGGTGTCACGCCTTGACTACCTTGTCAGTCTTCCCTTGGGTGATACACCTGAGCCCCATGAGAGTAATCCAATCATTGGGTTGCTGCCTGGTTGGCCATCTACTAGAAGGCAACCCAAGGGGACTCCCCCTGCATCCAGAAATAAGAGCAAAACCCTGAGATCAGCATCAAGGGTAGGCTTTTTCCCCACCCCTGGGTCCCAGGACCCAAAGAGGAAGTTTCACAGCTATGACCTATACAAAAGGGTGGCAAGGTGTACAGCAATCTCTTATATTCTCTCCCTGCACAATGACAGGCTATTTACCAACACCATGCATAGCCAGTCTTCAAAGTTCCCAAGTATAGTATGTGGTAGGGGAGAAAAAAACTCCTTGTAAACTGGAAAAAAATTATTAGCTGGCTCCAAATAACCAGCTAAGTTCACACTGTAATGGAGGCAGGTGGGTGGCCTGCAAAGAGATAATCCATATGGCATATGAAGGGGTGGCCAGCCTTAAATAGCCTCCGGCTTCACCCTCAATATGTGTAGCATCCTGGCACCCTCTGCCAGATGCAGTGACCTCTGGTACATAGCCATAGAGGCCATCAAAGCTCATAACCTCCTCCCCAGTACTATTTATCACTGTTTCTCATGTGTGTCCAAGTATGCATCTCATGCAATCATTTCATGTGCTGTACCTGGTCAGGCAACTAGGAAAGATTCTGCTAGACTTAAGTATATATTTCCATATACACTATCTTTACTTCAATAAAAGCAGTGTCTATTGCAATAACCCCTCTCCTTTAAAAATGGATGCTATGAGGGAGTTGTGTGGATTGATGCGGAGCAAGAAATGGATGAAACAAATGTGGTTAGAGTAGTCTGTTTCTTTGACTGTAGTTTCATTTCCATTGTTTTTATATTACTATTCCCCCACTAGAAGTTGGTGGGGGGCAACTTGCTACATTTTTGCACTTCCAGTTTACTTCCCAGTTGGAGAAAATATCACATGTGCCTCAAATGGCCCAGAGTGTCCCCAGAACGTAGCAAAATTGCTCTCCCACACCCCCTGGTGGTATGGGAGGCTATATTTTGTTTCAAGTCTTAAAAATTTGGAGGTGTGGGTTAGTACAACTTTCCAAGTCTCCTGGCATTTACCATCCTTTGCCTTACGTAAATGCCACCGTCTTTTCCTGGAGTGCAGTAATGTTATCAAAGCCAGACGTGCAAGCAAACAAGCAAAAGAAACAAGGTGTCTGCTAGCATACACACATGCCTGCATTGGCCTGTGAAAATGAAGTTTCAGAAGCAGTTCTTGTTTTATAGAAAGAGTGCTGAGACAGAGTCTATTTTATTTGGAGTCTAAATGTTGAGTAAGGGCAGAATTATGTTTGGAGTGCTCTTCTTTGCTGGAAAAAATAATTAATTCATGCTCAGTTGTGAAACTCATTGGGTGATGGTTAGGCACCACATTCCATTCCACTAAAAATATTTAAACAGAGGCTGGATGGCCATCTGTTAAGGATATTCTGGATTCATTCTGAACTGAATGAGGTTTGGAGAAGATGACACCCAAGAACTCTTCTGCTTCTCTGATTCTATGAAAGCGTATGTTGACCTAGATTTACTGAGAACAATTGTCTTATTCTGCGACATGTCTGTCATATAGCAACAGTTGTTCTTGTAAGTCTGCCACTGAAATCTCCAAGGAACATCTGGATCACATTTAGGCACAGCTGAACCCCTGACACTGATGTGTCAGCCTCTGGTTGTCACATGGGACTGAAATGGGTTAGGGCTTCTTTTTAAAACACTTTGTATCAAACATGTTTAGCTTCTGGCATAATTAATTTATTCAGAGAATGAATTAAGTAAAAGCAGTTGGACATGTCCCCGGCCATTTCTCAGTTGCTCATATCTCTTCTTCATCCTCTAAAATGGGAAGAAAAACAGTCAACTGCTATTCAGGCATCACTTGCTCTCCTGGTTTCTCTTTACTTTTCTTACTTGGGAGTCTTCTTTCATTCTTCTTCCATTGAATTATCTCTAATTGCACAATTGTTTTTTCATGTGTCCATAATCCATGTTTTGATTCATCATTTCCTGGCTTCCAGGTCTGTGAGAGATATCATTTAGGCTTTGTTGAGACTGAGGTTCAAAGATGTATTCTTAGTCAATTTACGTCAAAACACCTGCAAGGCAATAGGCCTCTAATTTAGATTCAATTAGCAGGTTTAACTTGTTAGGAAGCATTAAGACTACAGTCCTAAACCTGACTTCTTTGCAAACACAACTTGGATTAGAGTACATGGTGCTAACTCGTTAATGTTTTCCAGCTTGGGAATGTATTACATGAAAATAATAAACATATAATAGTGCAGGTGCAAAAACAGGACTACCCAACTTTATACTATCTATGGCTTCTGAGCTTTTAACAACAGTCTGTCTACATCTGTAAGCATGTGATAATGCTTATCTCCACATTGTGAAAGCTTTACCTGTCTATTACTGCAGAAGGGACAGTCCCATGTGACAACCGGAGGCCAATACGTCAGTGTCAGGGGTTCAGCTATGCTTAAGTATGATTCAGATGCTCCTTGGAGATTTCAGTATCAGGGTTACAAGAGCAACTGTTGCTACACGACAAGACATATAGCACTTATTCATGTTCTAATAAATGATTTGTTCAATTAAGATTGTTATATCCAACTGGGCCTCAGACAATACAGTTGTTGGCAGAATGGCCAAATTAAAAAAGAAAGTGGACAGGGCTGCTGCACGTTTAATAATTATGTAGAAGAGGAAATTTCAGCAGCTGTAGCAGTTATTAATGATATAGGAATCTGTTCTTCTCTGTCATCTATCCATCCTATTAGCAGGAAACATGGAGTTGTAGATTTGTGGTCAAAAAAAAAAAAAGGGTAACAACTGGATCTCAGGAAGAATGAAAGCCTAGGGCTCTGTTGCTTGGGAGACTCCCAAATGACCCTAGAAAGAGTGGCAGGTGAGGGAGGGGGGCTGTGGCAGATAGGACCAGTGTCAGCTACTGGGCCAGCCTGAGGATGCCAGGGTCTGTTAAGGTCATCCCTACTTGCTGAAACATCATTTTTCCCCCCTTTTTTTCCGAAAACATTTTATTATCAGGGCCTGGCTGGGTGAGCACATTTATGGTTTCAGATGCTCTTTTTAAGCTTTCAAAATAAGTAGTCCTCTCTGACACACAAAATGGCCCTGATTCATATGTAAATCTGTCAGGGCGGTACTTGTCGCGTGCCGTTTTGTTTCTGTAGTAAAGTTTCTGCTATGATTTAAGTGTGTTCAAAATGTGGAACATGCTCAGAGCATTTCTTTTTATCAGTAGTTTGTTGTACCTTTTGCTGTAGCAAATTAGAAAAAGAAGTGTGTATAAAGCACGGAACAGGAGGGGTGGGGAGGGAAAATGAAATGTTACCTGTGGGCTTCGTAACTGCAGGTGACACACACAGCGTTCTAAAGCTACTTTGTAAGATCAGTCCAGGATCTAAAACAGGGATGGCAATTGCTTTGAGTCTGTGGTACAGTTTTCTGCTCTCGGATCCTTTGAGGGTGCCCAGATTGCCAGAGAAAGGGGGAAAAACACAAACTCAGGGCTAGAAATTTACTTCTGGTGTTGAAAAAAACTGGTATTTTTGATGTTATACTATTCATGGGTGTCCTGTAACATATTTAAAAGGTGAATCATCACTCTGAAAGGCTTTCAGGAAAGGGAACCACTCTTCCCATTTTTTTTCCCCTAGAAAAAGGCAGTCCGAGGAAGTGTGGGACAGACTTAGGGTGTGGCAGAAAAAGCCTAGAGGTGGCTGCATGAGGCCCCAGAGCCATACTTCACCCACTCTTAGTTTAAAATTACTGATTTTTCCCACTTCTTCCTTAATCTTGTGGAGAGAAGAGGACAGCTCTCTGGATATCTTTTCTGTATACTTGATACAAATCTGGCAGAACCAGGCAGAATGTTCAGATCTGAATGTTTACAGACCGTGATGGCAGATACCCCCCAGTGAGGTTGATAGGAAAGTTGGAAGGAAAGTCTATATAACAATAGCAAACTTGCTATGAGCTGAGATTCAGAACATTTTGATTAAGGCTTATTCATTTATATACAAGAGGCATTCGGCTTATGCAATAAGAAACAAGGGGGACATGACTGTTGGTTTAGATTTGTTGTTGCTGTGGGTGGCGGTGGATTTTTAAAATTTTATTTCAGGAAGACGGAATTCACTATGCTGTAATTAGCAGCTGTGCTGTGCACTAATTGAAATCTCTGTCTTCTTTTAATTAAGAACAATTAGACCTGGGGCAAACGTCTATTACAGATTCTTGCTCATTCACCACCTACTGGACGCCCTCATTTTTCCAATACAATACAGATCCATGTGTGTCCATCCATGCAGAAGTTGTATCCTGCCAGATCACTCTTGCAGAACGGTAAACACCCTTGTATTATTCTAGTTTAATCAGGAATAAAGCATCCAGCTCTAAAATAACTACAACATTAATGTAATAGAATTGTTTTCATGACAGGAGTGGCCTGCATCAGTACAAGTAGAGTCAAATCTATTTTATTGGCGGCCACTTAATTCAAAACCCTTTAATGATTTCAAAGAATGTGGCAAGGGACAGCATTTACAGCTTTTGAACAACCGTTTCCCTACTGTTTTATTTTCTCTAATATTTATAGAATTTGTTCAGTCTTTGGACAGTGAGATCTCCTTCTGCATAGCTAGAATTGTTTCTTTATGCCATGTTGTTAAAAAGATTTCTATGATCTTACAGCAGTACCTTGCATAAATTTCAGTTTATGGCAGTTTTCCAACGGGATTATATGAAGTCTGAGGAAACATCTACTGAGAATAAAAACAATTCTCAAAAGCTGGAATTATAAAACGTCTCATGTAGGTTGCCGTACATATCTGTTCCTTCTCCTTGTTTTTTAATATTGATATGAAATTTGGTGAGAGAAGTTCTCCAGAGATTTGGAGAAGTGGACAGGACTGCCAATAACAAATTTAACCTCTATTTCTCCTTTCCATCTAAACCAGATGTATGAGACAGAAAGACAAGGAGACAGAAAGTGACCGAGAGAGAGAGTGAGAGAGACCGTGAGAGAGATTTAACATGTTGAAATAAGGCAGCTGAGACAGAACTGCTTATGGTGGGTGGTCCTAGAATCTGACTCATCCTGCAAATGCTGCATCTGGATGGGTCACATTCCTCCTCCTAAAAGAACAGGTTTACAGCTTGTGAGTGTTCCTGCATCTTGGCTTCCTTCCACATTTTCAGGTGGAGGCTCTAGGCCAAATTGTGTTTCACAAGCTCTGACTGACACACCAGTTATGCTGCTTCATGGAATGAACAGAACTTGCCATGGTTGCACATGCCCTCATAACTTGCAACTAGACCACTGTAATGTTTTATACGTTGGGCAGACCTTGAAGACAGTTTGGAAAGTTTGGCTGAGCCAGGATATGGCAGTTCACTGCCGGAAGCATATATCATCATCATCACAAGAACACAACTGGTTAGTAGTTTGCGTCCAGCCAAATTCAAGGTGCTGTTTTTTTATTGTTAAAGGCTGAATTTCAGAAACCTGAGGGAACAACTTGTCCCTTATGATCCTTCTCATACACTGATGACACCCAACAAGGTGTTTCATTGGGGTACCTGTATTCGATATATTTCTTCAGCAGCTAGCAGAATTTCTTGTCAGTGGAACGCCATGCCTCGGGAATGTTTTACAGATCTAAGTATTTGAATCTTTAAATATTGCTTTTTAAAGAGAGGCTTGTACTTTTAAACTTGCCAAGATTTCAGTTCATACTATATATTCATTTTCTTCTAATCGTTGAGAAAATGACCAGCTTAATTCTTATCATATTTCTATTATTGTCTTCAATTGTATTGTATTTGACTCATTTCAACTTTTAAGATTTTTAAAGTTGAGAAGTGAAGTATTCATTTCTGCCGTGCCACCATCCCAAGACCCAGACAGGACCATTCCCAAGAGCACAAAACAGAGAGACATGAACAGGAAAAAACTTACTGCAGCCAGCATAGGTGAAAAAGGGAGAGCCCAATTGACTTGGAGCATTTACAGAATAAGGACATATCAATTAGGCAAACAGCTGGGGGAGGCTGTCAGCCTATAAAGACAGGGAAAGATATGTGAAGAAGCCCTTGCAGGCAACTGATCTTATTGATGGAAGCAACATGCCTCACGTTCGGGTCCCTTGCTCGTGCTCCTGGAAACCTTGACCCTCACTGTGTGTACAGACTTCACTAATGGACTGTTGCTCTGAAGTTATTACAGACTCAGACTGCAAAAACAACAATCAATAACTGGCTAACAAACTGTTATAAACTTTGCTTGTGGCTGTTGATAAAAGACTCTAATTGAACAGCTGTAAAACTTGACTGGCTGCTAGCACAGGACAATTTCAGTATAATTCATAATGGACATACACAACAGTTAGAAATAACATTGATATTGACCATGGGTAACAATTTTTTAAAAACCAAATGAAGCAGTCTTTTCCCTTTTTTTTTTTAAAAAATAGATGGAGTACATAATTATGAGAACATCAAGAAATAATGCGTCTAATATTCAACTTGGTTTGATTTAACAAAATTATTGCATTTAATAGGGCGGTCCATCCACTTCCATGAGAACAGCTGAGAAAACTGCATGAGGGAGAGGTTCCCAATGTTGTCTATGACCCTTTCTTTGTCAGTGGTGGTTGCTGACTTCCATGTCATGGTGTAGTAAATCTACTCCCAGTGTTGGTTCAAACTTTAAAGGAAATATTGAAGGTACTGAAACTTATACCCCAATGTAGGTTCAGCACTTTGGATAGCTCCACTGAAGTACACACTGAGATCCTGAGCGGAAGCACTGGCCATTTCCACATTAGACTGTTACAGTGCTATTATTCCACTTTCAACATCCTATGGAATCCTGGAATCCTGCAGTTTAGGGAGGGGCCTCAAAGGCACTATAACAGTCTAGTACAGAAATGGCCACTGCCTCAGAGCTTTATCACACCATACCTTAATTCTGCATTGTTCCATTGTAATCCCACTATAGCCATTCCCGTGATGGTATCAGGTTATTAACACTATCACACTCTTTTGACATCTGCAGATAAGTAGTGTCATTCACACTGTTCTTCCCTCTGCATTACAGCTTCATTGCTGAGTGGTTTCCCTCATATTATACCTCATGATTGGTCTGGAGGTTATTAGGCAGAGATCTCCTTGGGAATAGCTGAGGGAGGGACAACTTGGGAATGTTCGTACCATGCCACTAATGGATTATCCATGGAAGGAAGTGCTATGAAGAAACTGCGCTCCCACAGCTAACTGGATTGTTGCAGGAAAGGGGGTCATTAATAGATTATTTACAGCACGAAAAAAGGGCACATTTCAAATGAATTGCAATGCAATAGCTGTTGGTGAGCAACAACGTTGTGTGATAGGACTAATCGCAGACCAGGAATAACACATTGCTCTGGCAGTATGATACCTTGGTGTGATAAGGCCCTCAGTGACATGGGAGTTACCAGGCTCCACAGTTGCCTTTCTTCCTCCACCTCTGCTCAAGCCCTGAATTAGGTGCACATTGTTGCAGTCAAGTCACAGTGACTCTGTTCAGGGGTTACTTAATTGGATTTGAATTAATACACAAGGAAGGGTGTGTAACCCTTTCTTCTTTTGCTTTCCTTCCTTGGAAAGTGACAAGTCTGAAGAGGAGGGGTTCGGGAAAGTGTGAAAGTCTCTTCACATGAGCAAAGATGCTAAGAAACCAGCATTCTTGCTTGTGTGGATATTTTCCATGTGAACAAGATTTTTTCTTCAGAGTTGTTACTTTTCATGTGAGCCAAATAAAAAAGTAGACAAAGACTGCAGCATTGCAGGGTTGCCAAACCCTTTCTGTATTTCTGCAACCCTTCTCCACCCCCGCCTCTGCCACAGACCCATACAGTCAAAGCAGAAACAGTTTCCCTAGAGGGCTGGCCCAGAAAGCAAGCGTAGTCCCTGAAGATCTGGATAGGGTCAGCTGTATTGATACAAATAAATGCCTCCTTTCAAACTTAAAAGTAGCATGCAGACTGGAGTGGGAAGTGCAGACTGAGGGAAAAGAAAAACCTGCCTCCCAACTAAAAGGAAAAACAAGAACAGAAAGTAGCAGTGAGAATTACTGAGGCAATTTAATGCGTTGATATAAGAGGAATGGAACACCCACCAATTAATGTATCTGTTTGTAAGTGTAATTACTACACTGCACGCAGTGACATAAAAAAAGTGTGCTGTGTTGGGAAACAGAGGGAGAACTCAACTGCTTGTTGACGGTTTATTTCACACAGATCTATAGGAAATACAGAGAACGAGAGAGGGAGACAAAGGAAGAGACAGCTTGCGTGGGAACACACCACTAGAGGTAGCATAAATAGGAGAAAAATCATAGCAATTCTGAAACAGCAAGAATAGCGACAATTTCAGGATAAATTCTCAGTGGGATTAGATAGCTATGAAAATCATTGCCCAGCCTTTAACTGTGGGGTGAACAAAGTACAACCCTGGGGCTGCTTGCAGCCCCCTCCTAGGTTGTTGTTCTGACTGTAGACCCATCCAGACTCCCCAGATTGTCCTTCTTCTGCCCTCTTGGGGAGCTAATTCACCTTTCTAATTGTTTGTAACACTCCCAACCACCTCCATGTACTGTCTAACATCCAAAAAGTAGCCATTTTGCAAAGCCAGAAATGGACTTCTGTTCCATTCTGTTTTTGTCTTTAATTTTTTTGGCAGTTCATACAGCTCTGGAGGGTCTCAGGAGCCAGACATTATTCTAATGTGCAGCTGGACACATTTTGTCCAGTTGGAAAATAAAATGTGCAGTAGCGATTAGGATTTTGTGCTCTTGGCAACATGGGCTTTAATCTGGAACATGGTTATCACTTTACTACTGTTACCTTTCACTTTTCACAGCTTTATATTAACAGTGTGTTATTGGGACTCACTACCTAATGTTCCAGCAGTGACCAAGGAAGATACAGCTGTTTTGGATCCAGTTGTGTTATTGTAGGCTTTGTCAACTGCATCAGCAACTATTTTGCACTGCAGCTGCAGTACTGGCAGCTAGAAAGTCCTGCTTTTCAACACTAGATTTTTAAATGACTTTCACTATTGCATAAATTTTATCACTTGATTTTGTCCACAGTACCATCACATTTCAGAAACAGTGCCAATATATCTTCAATTAATGCCTCATATGCCATATAAAATTCACAGTTATAATCGGGAAGCGGGGATAGGTTCTCAGCTCCTCAGTTATATAGGGAATATCCTAATCATTTCTTTTGTCCTCTTCCCTAATCCCTCTTTCTTGTCAGTCTCTTAATTTCTTGAGTCCTTCAAGTTTTCCTCTTTCTCTTTTACAGCTTTCCCATTTCCCCAGTTCATACAGTTAGAGGAAAATGTTGGGGATGACAGGAGTTTCAGCCCCACAGAAACACAGCAGAAAAACCAGAGTTCAGCGAGCCAACAGCAGCAGCCTTATTCCCCAGTAAGGATACTCACACACAGAGGAGTTTCTTCCAAAACAGGAGGCACTTTATCTTGCAGCAAAGTTCCGTTATATACAAAACATAGGACAGGCGGACAAAAGCTTGCGCCAGGCACCAGGGTTGGTCAACAGACAAATACATACTGGCATTGCTTTGTTATATACATATCTACAACCAATCAGGTAGAGGTTTGCACACCTCCCTCTACCATCTGCACACGACCCCAGTTTCTTATGCAACCTTGCAATTACCCACAGCTGGGGCATGATGCAGCATCTTTGCAGCGGGCTGATCATTTTCCCAGGATTCCCTACCTGGAATCCCTGACAGAAAAAACAAACAAACTAGGGGGCAATGACAGGATTGGGACTGCTAGCAATTGGAGGATATTCTCCTTGCCTGATCTGGCATCACACACTACTTTGTGGAGCTGCACGCAATGCAGCCATGCTTTAACCTTGCACCCTGGGAATACAGGAAACCTGGGCTTTTCTGGCTGTAGCACTTGCAA
The DNA here is from genome assembly GCA_030412105.1 of Cyclura pinguis. Classification (NCBI taxonomy): domain Eukaryota; kingdom Metazoa; phylum Chordata; class Lepidosauria; order Squamata; family Iguanidae; genus Cyclura; species Cyclura pinguis. The sequence goes on from CM059599.1 coordinate 132,581,136, forward strand.
AGGTAGCCATAGAACCAGCCCCCCATGAGTACTACTGACACTCATGATTCTGATGAACCCCTTGCAGGTACTATAGTCAGAAAAGTCCCAATTTCCCCTGCTCCTACTCAGGCATGGAAAACACAGCTGCCTAAAATAACACACGGGTCCCTTTCCAAATGTACAGTACTATGATGCCCTTTTAACTCCCATGGCTGCATCCTGTAGAATGATGGAGTTTGTACTTTTGTTAGTGGCACTAGAGGAGCTCTTTGGCTTTAAATTCTAAAGCCCCTTTCTAAACTTCAAATCCAAAACAAAATGTACTTTGTTTTTAACTTGAGGCAAACCATCTTGGATCCCATACCAGGATAAAGGCAGTATAGATCAGCCAGCCAGCCAGCTTATCCCAGGATTCCGCTGGATGGAGCCATGGCAATTAAAGTAGAATCAAGGTGTTATAACTGTGTTAGGGTTGCTAAGTGTCTCTTATTATGAGAGATGCTCCTTGCCTGAGAAGCAGAAGCTTGTCTACTGTCCAGCTGGTAGATGTCCCTTAATAGAAGAAATGTTTCCTCTTTGAGGGGTGGAGGCCTTTTCCTTTAACACAGATTGAGCAAGATGGCAAAGATCCTCTATTTTTGATATGGTCACTACATGAAGACAGAAATGTGTACATCATGTAATTTATGAATGTGGACAATACGTTCATAGTTGTTGTGTGCTTTCAAGTCCTTTCTGAGGTCCTTTCTGCAGCTTACCTGTTCTCAGTGCTGGAGCACAGGGATCACGTGAGCACCCTCTTGTGAGAGGCTGTCACGTCCCTGCTGCTTTGGCGCCACAGCTGCTTGTTGGTCGCGTGAGCTCCCTGTCTGTGCCCCGCCCCTTCCTACCGCAGTGCAGCCTGGGAGTTGAAGGCTAGTGCTGAGGCAGGAAGCATGACCGGTGCGGCTCAGGAGGCTGCGCACAGTAGGTAAGTGCACTCCATGCCCCTGAGCGTTGCACAACTGTGCAGCATTTTTGGCTTGAAGCCGAAAATAAGAAAATCCGCTAGCGGTTTGCGTCATGCTCTTGAGCGTCGCGTAAATGTTAGTGTGTCATGCAGACGCTCCTCACATTTACGCGACGTTCAAGGGACCCTTTCGCTTAAGAAACACTATGCGAAAAGGGCCTGACTTACGGCAACCCTAAGATGATCCTATCATCGAGCTTTCTGGGACTGAGAATGTGTGATATGCCCAAGGTCATCCAGTCAGTTTCCTTGGTTGAGCAGGGAACTGAAGCCTAGTCTCCAGGGTCACAGTCCAATGCTCAAACCACTGCACCATGTTAATATTACAGATAAATACATGACTAACTGAAATCAGTATTTCGTGTAGTATGTGCATCTCTCTCTCACACACACAAACTTGTAAATGCCTGATTGTCAATCCTGCATGTCATGAATTTGGACTGTCCCTTATTGCTATTTTGAAAACCCTGGCAACACTAAATTAGGTGGTGTGAATGGGTTGGTAGCACCAGGTGGAATGGGAAAAGCATCTCAGTAATAGTAGCCCTCTGGTTTCTTCTGCAATAGAGAAGAAAGCTTAGAATAAAGCCTTTCAGGAGCAGAAAACTGGCCCTTAGACTTTGGATAATCCCCCACTCCTACCATAACCAAACATTATATCCTTCCTTTGCATAACTTTGATTATATTCTTAAATTTTGATCCTGACACCTTCAACATGAGAGTAAAATCTGATTGCAGTTTCACTTCTACCTGCCAGTCTCCCTTCCTTTCTGTTTCACCACTTTTAAAGGGAACTTGGGAAAATTTAAAAGAGAAATATTTGCCAGATCCATTGTTTCTTGATGCATAGGCATCCATTTTTAATCCTACTGATGATCTCTTGTGAAACACTTTTTCTAGATTTTTGTAGAACTTGTAGAGATCATAGTGAAACAGAACAACTCTGTACTTCCAAGTGTGGGTTTTGGACAAGGGTGGTTCAATAATTGCCTATAGTTAGATCACATCACAGCCTAGAAAAGGACATTTTTTAGACTACAGCTCCCAAAGCCCTTTAGCCACTAATTGTCTATAGTCATGCTTGGTGGAAGATTTTGGGAACTGTAATCCAAAAAGTTATTATCCCTCCCCAGTTCTAGTCCAGAGTACAATAAAGGCAGAATTCCCTCTTTCCCTCTTGCCTCATCTTTTTCTTCCTCTGAGCTGTTTGAGGATATGTAGAGGGTGGCAGGGGAGCAATTGAGAAGGCAGATGGCATCCCTCAGGAAACTATATTCAGCCTGACAGTTCGTAGACATCAAAAATATACTTTCCGAGCTGCTATGAAATAGAAAGAGAGCAGATACAAATTAAGGAATGTTTCTGAGGAGTTGCCCCCTCTGCTACAATTAACAAGTTCTTGTGGGTCAAGGAGTTCCATGTGTGTAATGAAATTCACTCCCCTTCTGCAAGGATTTGTTGGATCAGGAAGGGAATCTTTCTATAGATTCTCCACCCAATTGGCTTGCCTGTACATTCAGCATGGACTCAGCATCCCTACAACACTATCCTTTCCTTCCGAGAAGCCGTCATGCCTGCATGATGGCTGTCATATAGCTAACTTTCCCTTCTGGCCATCTATGGCTGACAGCTCAGTGGCACCATAATTACAGTTCCATCAGTGAAACTAAATAGATGGGAGAAAAGCATGCCAGAGCCTGCATAGCTACGTGGTAAGGAACCTGGAGCCAATTCAAGAGTGTGGAGCAGCAGTTGGGTAATTTAGGAAAACTTGACTCCCCATTATGGACCTCCTGGTGAGCCTGAGCAGCTTATGAGGTAGTGTTTTGGGGTCTGTCCAATACACAGTTGCTCATGCAGAAGTTACAGATTCAACTTATATCTATTCAACCATTATGATGTGATTATTCAGTTAGGCTGTCAGTTTATTATCCACCATGTGACAGTGCAATTTGCCTTAGCAAATCAATTTAAATTGCCTTTAAGCCCCTCCTTGCTGTATTTCCACTATAGTGGCTCTGCCATCTGATACTAAATTGCAGCCAAGTGCTACTGTTTATTGGGCCACCAACGTTGTGCTGGGTAATGTACATTAAATCTAAAATCTCATTGCTGAAGGTCAGCAATATTACCTTGTCCTGACTTACTTCCTTGGCTTCTTCCGGAATAATTTTATAATGGTTTCTGTTAGGATAGTAGGTTGTATCTACCAGTGGCTTGATACATATGAAAAGCACTTCTGCTTGTGTAAGGGAGGAGATTTAGTTTTTTTCAATCCACTCACCTCTGGTTTACTGCAGCTTTCTCTTCCATATACCATATAATTCCAAAGTATCCTACAGCTCTCCCATTTGTTGTTGTTGATGTTCTTGTTGCTGTTTGCAGAATCATAGAGTCGGAAGGAACCACAGGGGCCATCTAACCCAATCCCAGTCATGCAGGCACACTGTCAAAGAGAGAGTCGTCCAACCTCTGTTTCAAGACCTCCAGAGAATAAGAATCTACCACCCTCTGTGTCAGTTGTGTACCTTCAAGCTGTTTTCAACTTATGAAACCCCAAAGGTGAGCCTAACACCAGGTTTTCTTGGCAAGAGTGGTTCAGACAGGGTTTGCCATTTCTTTCTTCTTAGGATGAGAGAGTATGACTTGCCCAAGGCCACTCAATGGGTTTCCATGGCCAAGTGGAAAGTTGAACCCTGATCTCTCAGAGTAAAATTTACTAAATGTTATAATTTGCAAGAGAATTATTACAAAATATTCTACAGGTTTAATACCAGAAAGAATAGCAAAAATGGAAATGTTGGGAATGCCAAGAAAAAAAGGAACCTTCTGTCACATGTGGTGGCTTTGCAATATAGCTAGAAAATTTTGAGGATGAATCCATATGACAATAACTGACATTTTAAATGTGAAATTTTCAATGAAATTGGAAATATATCTATTAAACATGTTAAGTGTCACAGATGATCAGATTGTGAAGGAACATGGTGAAATATTACTTTACACGATAGCATCTGCCAGAATCATTATGCCCAAGAAAGGAAAACAGATACACGTCCACCAGAAGAAAAACGGCTATTGAAACTATATGACTTTTTGGAAATGGACAAGCTGGCCACGTTAATGAGTGAAGGGGAAGATAAAACATTAGCTAGCTTCAGAAAAAACTGTGAATGTTTGATTAATCATTTGAGAAAAAAATGGAGAAGCGTATCTGTATTAAGAATGGAAAGAATATAAGAATGACAAATGGAAGGATGATTAGTTCCCAGTTAAAAATAATGGCAAAATAAATATTAGAGGAAGACTCAAGAAAGAATTCCTTTGTTTAGAGTTGATATCTCCTTGTTATGAAAGATAAAATCAGGGGATCATTGTATTATATTGTATTATAGTTTCTTTTCTAAGTTAAAAAATGTTGTACTATGTTTATCAGTGATTGGTCCTGTAATATAAATGATAAAATATATAATTAAGAACAAAAATGAAATTGTCACCCTGTTCCTATCCTCACAAGCATTTTTGAGAGGCAAGAAGGGAGGCACATGAGGGTTGCAGTGGGAATGAGTGTCCAACCTTCTGCAAGTAGAAATGCTTCTTCTTTCTGCTCATGCAAAGCCGTCTTTGGATATAACCCACCAAGTGTAACAGATCCCTTTCCCATCCTGGACAGCAATTCTTACAGACACATTGATCCAAAGTAGCAGAAAGAGGAGCAATTCCCTTGCAGCATAGTTGAAGAAATAGTACACCTAACAGCAATTCAGATTAGCCAAGAATGTGGCCTGGGCTGAAGAACTAAGCAGAAAACTAGACCGTTTTTTAAAAAAGTGTGCTGTGATTCTGATCTCAGATTTCCAGGTCCCTTTTCTTAGGCACTCACACTACCCTAATGTAGTCTAAATTTACACCAACCTTTCCTTAAAGCTCTCTTTTCAAGGAAAGACAAACCACTAACATTCTACCTTTCAAGCAGAGCATGAGGATCAGGAAATAGTTTCCTTCAACCACATTTTATTGTATTTTTGTTTAGATATTAACAGAAGAACACTTCTCTGTAGTACACATTATGATCTTTCACAGTGAGGCCTGTTTGAAGCTTTCTGACTTTTGCTGGCATACACACACACACATATATATGTATATATAAATGTATGTATGTGTGTATGTGTATGTGTACGTGTGTATATGTGTGTGTGTGTGTATATAAAGTGTGTGTGTGTGTATGTATGTATGTGTATGTATATGTGTATATATATATATATGTATATATATGTCTTTATATATATATACACATATATATATAAAAAGTGTGTGTGTGTGTGTGTGTATAAATAAAATATTTATTTATTTATTTATTTATTTATTTATTTATTTATTTATTTATTTTGAGGCTTTTACTGGAAGCCTCTTGTTCACATTTAAGACCAAGTTTTCACATCTGTATGAATCCCGTGCTAGGGCTGCCAACTCAGATCTTCCCTGAGGTTCCTTTCCAACACCTAGGGACAGTTCCTAGTGGTGTCATTAAGCATGATGCTTAAGTACCAACACCAGTTGTTCACAGCTTGTCTAACACACACATATGCAGAACGTATTTCCATGTTCAGAAATTAAGACAGAAATCTTAGATGAAGGGGCTGTTCCCAGATCAAGGTCAAGTGAGGGGATTACTTATTTTCGCTTACTGAAGGAGATGGGAAAATGACCATGTGACTTAGACCGCTTGCTACTATACAGAAGAGGGATGCAGAGCAGAGTGAAGGGTGAGCCTGAGCACCCCAATATCTGAGAAAGAAGGTTGAGACTACCTGAGTGAATATGTATAACCCCTAGAAAGTGTTTGAAGGTTACAGCCACAGATCAGTCAAGCATGTTCATAGTGAAAGAAAAATAGCATACAAATTGCACCAAATAAAAGCTGACGTTTAGAAATGAAATCGAGTAATATTTGCAAATTACATAGCCAGTTAGAAGAGCACAGAGTTTTCTTCCTTTTTTTTTGCCCCTAGAGAAAAGAAAGCTGCAGAAAAACACAGACATGTGGCTGGAAGAAAGCTCTCCTGGCCGGAGATTTGCACATAGTCCTTTTCTCTCACTTGGAGGCGACACCATGAAAACCGGAGGTTTTAACCCCCTGCCTCCTATCAGAAGGTGACTTATAAGAACTGGAGACTCAGGGTGGGGCCCTGAGGTCAAGGGTAATACTAAGGCCAGGCCTGCTTGGCAACTAGTGGCAGATTTTTCTGCTCCCTTATCTGAGAAGTAGAATGTCTTGTGCAGAAGAGCAGTATATCATGAAAATGTTTATACATCTCATACTCAGATTTATGCAAGTATCTTTCAAATGCCACAAGATAACATTGTGCCTTGTACTGCATGGCAATAAACCTCATTTACCCATACCAACGAAGCTTCAGAACAGGTCTCATCTTTTACAGAGCCTGATGACCACTTCCCCTCATTGTCACCCCTTAATACATTTGAATGGCTGTTACTTTTGTGTGCCTGTTCCCTTCCAAACTATTTAATGTGAAAACTTGCAGATAGGTTGATTAGATAATCTTTCAAAACACAGCCTAGGAAGTCTTAGCTCAGTACTTATTAGAGAGGGATTATTAATTAGTGACAAAGTGCATGCTTTGCTTTTGGAGCTGCTAAGATCTAGGAATTCCCTGATGTAAAATCTCAAGTCATCGTGGTCTTGGATGCCAATAAAAACTTTCCTTTCAGAACTTGGAAATGTAACATTTTTGGACCACATTTCCCAGACCTCCCCAGTCAATATGTCTACAGCCCACACATGCTAGGAGATTCTTGGTGTCTTAATCCCAAAAAATAACATTTCCATGCCTTGGTTCCTCCCAAAGCAATGAAGTTCCACCATCATAGAAGTGGTGTTGTGCAGGAAGGTGTGGCTGCTGCTGAGGTACTGCTACTGCTTGTCAGAAGACCACCATTTTTGTCCAAGGAATCAGTGCAACCCACCCACCTCTATCCAATTTGTGCAGGACTTGGCATTCTTGTCCAGATTCCAGATGGTTGCCCATTAGAGGCTGTGATATAATGTGGTGTGGTTTTTAACTTTCCCTGTGATTTATTTACCTGTTCTTCTTTCAGGTATAATCTGGCTTTCTAGCTGCTTGTTTGATGTATGTTGTATTGCTTATCCTGGGTTTCTGCATCACAGCTGATTGGTATGGATATGATGGCAAGAAAATTGAGCACTGTGTATGTGGGAGGAACCAAGGAGGGATTGGGTGGTTGATCAGAGAGCACTACTATGCAGATTTGGGCAACTGTGAGTGTGGCTCCCTCAAGCCTGGTATGCTGGTGCCCCATGAATTGGTCGCTGCCAATTCCTGTTGTTGTGCTAACGTGTGCCTTCAAGTCATTTTTGTCTTATGGTGCTCCTAACCTATCATGGGGTCTTCTTGGTGAGATTTGTTCAGAGGGACTCTGCCATTGCCTTCCTCTGAGGCTAAGAGAATGTCACTTGCCCAGAAGGGGACCCCCCCCCCAGTGGATTTCCATGGCTGATTTGAATCCTCACCTCCTGGAGTCCTAGCCTAACACTCAGACCACAACATCATGCTGGCTCTCTGATGCTATTTCTGGCACAAGGGTATTTCTACCTAGATGTCATCTGGCTGCAGGACACTGGGCATAGAACTTGTCTGCCCTTCTTTCTCGGGGCCTAATAATGTGATCTTTTCTAATGCTGCAGTTAAAGTTGGGGCCACTCACCTTCAGCTTCTGTGTCTGGACTCTCATTCCCACCACAACAACTGTTGAGCAGCAATCATCATAAAGGTTACAGCAGTGGAACTTACTTTTCTTTTATAGTAATCCTAATAATGTTCAGCCTTTAACATGATGATTTCAAAAACATATGCAGTTTCACATCTAGTTCAGGCAACAGCAGTGAAAAAGACCTCTCTCCTTAACCTTGAGAACCATGCCAGCCAGAGCAGACATTACTAGGTAAAACGGACGAAGTACGTTGATGAAATATATTGAGTTCTGACTCAGTACAAAGCAGCTTCCTTTGTCCCTACATCTCAACCATGAACTCACAGGGTGGTTTTAGAAAAGTTGCTGTTCTCTCCACCTCATCCCCAGAGCTTGGGAATATTCAATTTCAGGCTTTGACTCCCAGAATTCACCAGTACAACATGGCCACTGGCTGTATTGGTTGTAGGATTCTGGGAACTGTGGTCCAAAAAAAGGAAAATTTCCAAGTTCTACTCAGTGTGCCATGGAACCTGCCTCTCTGGATTCAAGCTGTCCAGATGTCTCTTTCTGGCAGGATGTTTTGGTTTGTGTTTCCTGTTTTCTGTTCATCCATGTTGTCATATCTCCCTGGGTGGTTTTGTATGCTTAAAGTATATCAGAACTAAAGAAACTGGTAAGGGGATGAATTAACCTGCTGGGACAGAAGATTTAACTAAATAATCTATATTCTTTGCCAAGATTCTTGCTTAAGCAGTGAACCCTACATAAATTGCTTGTTTCTGTTCAGCAGAATTCCTCTACAGTAGGATGGCCAGCTACAGCAAGAGACTTTTCCTCATTAAGAAGTCAGTGAGAAATGAAAAGTTCCTTTCCTCCTAGCTTTTGAACATACCCTGATTAGTAGAATTGCCAAAATATACATAGTCTTACTGGGTCACCTCCAGACTCTAACTCATGTTTCTCTCCCATAAGCTACTCCCTCTCCCCCTCCTGCCATCTCACTCACAGGGTGGCATTGTTTAAGTAGAAGGTTTCTACTTATATCCACAGTCCACCCACCTCCTCCTCCTCCCCTTTTCATATCCCAGCTAAATTCCTCCTTCACATACCCTCTAGGACACATAAGCCTGCCTAATGCCCACCTCCACTTCTCTTCAGGAGTATTAAAAGAATCCCCACAGTTTGACTTTCATTTTCCCATGGATGCCTGCTGAGGGGCAGAGAACATTGACTCTGGGACACTTTCACTCTACTGTGGATGGGAACCTAAGACTAAAAAAGCTCATTTGCCTGGCTGCCTAAAACTCCCAGGATAGGGTGAGAAAATGAAGAACAACTGGTAAGCAATTAAGAGTGTTTCTAAATGAGAGCAGCCACCCCAAAATGGGGAAATATAGGTTTATTGCATTTAAAATAGCCTATTCCAGCTGAGTCTTCTATTTCTTTTCCCTTTTCCTGTGACAGATGATGGATGTAAGAACAGATGTCTGAGCCAACTACTCAGACTTCGACATTTGTTGCACTGGGGCTGAAGAGATGCAAACCTGAAATTTTAAAGAGCTTTGCTTGCCAACTGTGCTAGTAAAGATTTAAGTCACACATTTATGTATTTAATATGCATGACTCTGAGATGAAAGTGGGTGACATTGTAATTAGGCAGTGTATGTTCATGTTTCAGCTGCCTTTCTTTCCTTACAGGCAGTATCGATTTTTCTGTCGCATGTGCTGTTTTCTGGGGTTTCTGACATCAACTACTATTCAACAGCAGACAAGTAAGGGTCTTCTTTTGTTACACTTGGTAAAGATTTTGAAAGTCAGAACAGTTCTGTCATACTTAACTATATGTAAAAGCCTAAAGCCATGGAATTAAGTTACTGTGTATGCAAGATGAATGAGGATGTGCGAAGGAGATACAAAAAGTGATGTTATAGAAAAACAGGGCCATCTGATGATCGACATTCTAAAACTCTCTTGTACATTTGGATCTTTGTTTTAGTTTATATGCTGTCTAAAAGGGGTGTGGGGAGAGGGAAGGGCAAAGGAATATCGTATTTCTGAAACTGGAGATTCTGGAACAAGTGTGGTGGTGCATTTTGTTAGTTTAATATAGGGTTTCTCAAACAGGCTTCTCTGGAATCCTAGGATTTCCTGAGAGGTAGTTTGGGGTTCTGTGTGAGTTAGTGACTGAAAAAAAAGAATAAACTCTTATTTTGAACTTTGGATATAATTATCTCAGAGTTCTCTGAGACCTGAAAATTATTTCAGGAGGTCTTCCAAGGTAAAAGAATGGAGAAAGGCTGGTCTAATATCTTCTGGATATGAATGGACTTGAGTTATACAGAGCAACCTAAGAGAGTCCTGCATTGTCTAAGAAAAATGGAGAGGAAGAGAAGAAAATAAATAAGACTAATTCAAGCCAAAGTGTTTATTTAAGCTCGTTATTAATAGGATTTTGCCACCAGTGTTACCATATTGTACATCATAAATCTAGAACAATAAGGTATCAGCTATATAGGACATGGACAGTAGATACAATTTTGCAATTGTTGTTGTTGTGTAGGTTCAAGTCACTTCCAACTTATGGTGACCCTGAGGCAAACCTATCACAGGGTTTTCTGGGGCTGAGAGTGTGTGACTCATCCAAGGTCACCCAGTGGGTTTCCATGGCCAAGCAGAGAATCAAACCCTGGTCTCCAAGGTCATAGTCCAATCCTCAAACCTTTATACCATACTGGTTCTCACATGATGTTGCAATAAAAAATTAAATTAGTTCCTGGAATAGGAAAGGCAATAGACACATTTCACCATTTAAGCCTAGGAAATGCAAATCTGTAAAATGTCAGTTCTTGAAATAGACAAGAAACTCTCTGTAGACTGCCTCCTTTCAAACTGTGAAAGTCTTTCTTCCAGCCTCCAGAGACATTTTCCAGTTTGACTTGAAACATTGCTTAGTGGAGCCCCAAAGCTAACTCAAACCAATGTTTAATTTTCCTTTTTGGTTCTCTAGGGAGTGGTTTTGATGGTACGTAAATGGGTTGAGGTCCTCCTGCAATGCTCACAGTGGGGGCTTAGTAGAAAGAGTGGCTATTTCAGGCAGTGAAATGGCTGCTTGTTCATGCAAGAAGCTTTCTTTCATGTTGGAATGCCTCCCCACATTTGCCCTCACCTTACAGGACTTCTTGTGTGTGATCAAACATGGGAGAGGAAAGAGTGGGAGCATCTGAAATATGAAAGGAAAAGGAATGAAGCCAAAGGCATGGGTTCCCAACTGCTGCTTGAGCTTTAGCAGACTTGATGCCTGTTTGTTTTGTATTAAGTCTAGGTGCACTGTTGACTTAGCTAGCTAGCTAGCTAGAAATTTTCAGAGGCTGCCCAAACCACAACCATCTCCACACTGTAGCACTCTTTATATTGCAAATCTGTGTCAGGGGAAGACAACCAATCTTTAGAAAGTTTAGGGATGTAATTCTTTAGTAAGTTTCTTCTTGAAAGTAGCAATGAATAATTTCAGCAATTTTCTTCTCACTGTGAGAAAGTTTTCAAAGGCTTTCACAATTCAGGACTAATGCTTCAAAAAATTCACATCCGGTTGTTTTGCACAGAAAACTGCATTTTCTGCGCAGGAAATATCTGCTTCCTGTGCACAAAATGCTATTTTCTATGCAAATCAACATATGCAAATACACAATTACAAGGGGTTTTTTTTGTGTAGAAAGCATAATTTTATGTACAGAAGTTAATATCTGTATGTTAAAATATTATTTTACATGCATAAAATAAAATAAAATAAAATAAAATAAAATAAAATAAAATAATGTTTTCTGCACAAGACAATCACGTGCAAATTTTGTGCAGAATAAATCCCAAACTCCAAAGATACTCATCGGTCCAAGATTCTTGTCATCAGGGTTTCTCAACATTTGAAAAACATGCTGTTCAACCATTGTTTGATACTTTTGGATATTCTTTCCATCCCTGTCAGAAATGGAGATGAGGAGAACAGATATCCTTCACAGCCTTCTGTCATCATTTGGCCATTATGGATGTGATGCAGAGTTATCTAAGAATTTTGTCCTGATTTTCCTTGTTGTGGCTTTTAAAATCCATTTGTGCTCCTGAGTCTTTTTATACTTTGATCCTATACACATTTACTTGAAATTAAATGACATTTATTTTTGAGGTGCTCATCTCCCAGGAGGTGGCTCAAGATTGACACACCATCCAAGAACTTAGTAGACTGAGATAACTGTGTGAACTGTTCCATATAGGGTTTCCAGAAACTTTCAGTTCCAGCACAAATGCTGATCTTTGCCCTGCAAGCAGAATTGGCCAAGATGATCTGCCAGGCAAGTATAAACTTCTTTTATACAAACTATTTCAGATTATCATTTAAGAGAACTGCTTCTTTTCTTCTTTCTTTTGGTAGAAATCACATCTGGCTGAAATAGGTGGTGCATGTAACATCTTTTCTTAATTAAAATTTTTTTGTCCCTTTTGTCAATCATGACTTATGAGTTAACTCACAATGTTATTTTTCAGATGATGCAAGAAAGCAAGCTATAATTTTTGATTTAGGACAGTAGACAAAATGAGTTTAAATAATAACAAAGTTTATATTGAAAGAGAGACTGAAAGGAAAAATATTTAGTTATTTGATCTGGCTACCAATTTTTCTGTCTAAAAATCTGAAATATGTATGTTTGTTCTTATAGGATATGATCTGATTTCACAGTTCCAGCTTGATAAAGCTGCTGCGAGAGGCATTATCCAGCGTGTGGTGGGTTCCACAGCTCTACAAGTGGCTTACAAATTAGGCACAAATGTAGACTTCAGGATTCCTACTCGGTAATCTATGCTATTGTTTTTGCTATATTATTTCTTTCAAATGTATGTCTGAACGGACAACTGTTTCTTACTTAGCCTGGCAGCCATTTTAAAAGAGTTAAACTATGCTGTTCATTACAAGGATCTCTTATTTGGCCTATGAATGCATAGAGTCACTCAGGTTATATGTATACCAGCAATTTTTGTCTGATTTAATCAGCACCTACAATACACAGTTATGAGGTGGTGCTTTGGACTTTGCTTTTTCTCAGTTTGCCCTGTTGTCTGTTGTTTCAGCATAGTGTTAAGGGTGAGGCTGGAATCCAGTTGGCTAATTTCAACTAGAGTAGGCCCATTCAAGCAAATGCTGAACAAGAGTCAACATATAGACAAATCTAACAGATTCAGTGGTCTGTTCTGCTCAGGACTAAAAGAGAATTTGGGCTGGAGTTCATACATTCATGCTTATCATTCAAAGACTGTAATGCCAACTGTCAATACCCATGTATGAAATAACTCTGACAAATTAGGCACAAAAGACAAAGGTCATATCTCTCCGCAATGCCTCTTCCATATTACCTTTCAGTGGAAGAAATTCATGCATTCATATGTGAGGAACGGTGTGATCATTCAGTGAGAGAGTAGGTATGTGGAATGTCAAAGAGACTGTCACTGTGATCTCACTCAGAGATGAGGTTAATTGATCTTGGAATCTCATAAAGCAGGTAGTAACCATTATATGGGATATCTTATGCTTGGTTGGACAGATACCACATGGTAGCCATTTTCAGGCAGTCCTCTTGTGGGTAGAGTGTCCACGCAAGGGCAGAAGTGTGAGGATGAGCATGCTAACTTTGCTCTGTTCCATCACTGTTCTTGACATTTTCCATGTCTTAAGGGTCAATGTATTTAGCAGGGAGTCTTGCCTATCCATCTATGCTTCCCACACAGATTAGAACCCTGGGAAACCAAGGTTAGAAACTGGGCAGAGAACATACATGGCTAGAAGGGAACCTCCCATTGCGAAATGTGTTCCATCTCCCACACATGTGGAGAGCAAGAAGAATGGCAATAATGAGGGAGGAGGCAGAGGTGGCATTCTCAGGGCTGGCCACACCAGAGTGCAACAACTGCCTGAGGCTGCAGTGCTGGGAGGCAACCTTGGCAGTCTTTTGGCTGTTCTTCCTTTGTCCCACAGTCATTCTTTTGTCTTGGAGGAGACAGTCTGGGTGCTATTCAGTCTGTCCTCATCTCTTAAACTGCTCTGCTACCCATCCACACTGGTCTGGAGGAAGTTATTTTACTATTGTCAGTATTGAATTAAGAATGTGGTGCAGTAATTTGCATGTTGGACTATGACTCTGGGAGACCAGGGTTAAAATCCCTACTTGGCCATGGAAACCCACTGAATAACCTTGGGCAGGTTAGACTCTGTCAGCCGCAAAGGAAGGCAATGGCAAACCCCCTCTGAATAAATCTTGCTAAGAAAGCCCTATTGTAGGCTATCTGTAAGTTGGATTTGACTTGAAGGCAAATAACAAGGCAGCATTATAATTTTTGTATGTGGAATGGGAGTAGTGGGTATCACAGGGACCAAAAAGACTTAAGACTGTCTTGCATGTGTGAATTATACCCACAACTAGAACACCTGAATAGGAGCAAAGTCACCCAATCTAGCACTGCCTTTAGTGCCTTCTACACTGTTAAAACTTTAGAAAGGAGGGAAAATGACCTCAGTATATATTACCACTTATTTAGCTAGACTTACATTTCCCTCGTCACCCCCCCCCACACAACCCAACGTCACATTATTTCAAGCACCTAGTAGAAATGGATTGTGCAAACTAGGGAACACAGTTTATGATATTCCCTGATTTATTCGTTAAAGAAAACAATGAAAGTTTTGCACAACTGTCCTGAAGGTTAGCATTATCAGTCTTTTAACTAGAAACATCTTTTTTTTTTAATTATGCCATTATCTTTTAATAGTTTAAAACAAGTCTTTTAAAGGAAAATGATGTAATATGAGGAACAGGGTTGCCAGGTTGTGATTGTCTCAGGCCCTGAGGTTTCCAGACCAAGACCTAAGGACAACCCCTGATGATATCATTAAACATAAACTACCAACTGTAGTTGCTCACAGCTTGTCATTTGAACACACACACACACACACACACACACACACACACAGACCATAGTTTCCTGTCTGGAAATCTTAGCTGAAGGAGCTAAGTAAGTAAGTAAGTAAGACCCAAAGTAAGACCAAAGGAGGGAATTGTTCCTTCTCACTTACATGAGGAGACAGGATAAGGAATGTTTAATCTAGCCTGCTTACTCCTAGCCAGAAAGTGGATGTAGGGCAGAGCAGAGGGTGAGTCCTGATGTCACAATGACTGTGAGGGAAGGAGGAAACTAAATATATAGGCCTCCTGTAGAGTCTTTTCAAGTTGTAGCAGCCAATAAATTAAGCCTCGTAAATTACAGCAAGCTCTACTGACTGAGCTGGAGATCTGCACAGAGTCACTTCTTCCTACCTGGAGCTGAACCCACCAAAACTGAATAATTTACACCTTCCTCTCCCATCTAGAGATGGACCAGGCCCGGAGATCTGGCAAACCTAATGAGGAAGAACTGTCTTGTCATAGAACATTTTCTCACTCAACGAGTGTAAAATGTTTTGGAATTTTAAAACCTTTATGCCACAGTCAGAAAACTGTATCTATGGGGGATAGGTTAGGGTACTGCAGCGTTGTGAAGCAAATTAAACTATATGTTCATAGGCATCAGTTCCAAGCTCGCAAAATAGAAGTGAGTGTTCAGTCTGCTAGCAAATAGCTCCGCTTAAATGATACTGGAACATATTTATACAGCTTGCTTAGCCTGACTGTGAGTAAAACAGCCCTCCCAGAATCCTGCTCATCAAGTCATTATACCTCACTGCCCTACATTATCATTCATTCATATATGAAGCATGTAATTATCTTTTAATATTAGTCTAGGGCACAACAGCAGCCAGTTATTATGCAGGAAATGTGCTAGCTTTTCTGTAATTTGTCTGGGTATGCTTGAAAAGACTCAGTGTTTCTTTTTAAAGAGTGTAGCTGGTGCTTTAAAGCAATGATGGCACCTACTGCCACCTAGTGGCTGTAGGGAGTTACAGCGGTGCTGTTCACCAAAGCTGGTGCTGAAAGAACCATTTAATTATTCCCCTGAAGAGCTATGCGTGTGTATGTGCTTTCCCTGTGAATTTCATAGGGTTTTCTTAGGTAAGGAATATTCAGAAGTGGTTTTACCAGTTCTTTCCTCTGAAATAGGCATTTGTTGGTAGTTCCCCATCCAAAGTACTAACCAGGGCTAACTCTGCTTAGCTTCCAGAATCAGATGAGATCTGGTGCCATTAGGGTATTTAGACCCTAGCAGAGCTAAATGTGAGCTTAATGGTTTGATTTGGCATCACATTGCAGTATGTGCTATCCACCACAACCTGATTAATCTTTTTCTTGTTCTGAGCAAGGGTCATGGCCTTCAATAGTGTTAATGTTTTAAAAGCATTGAGCTGGACAGAAGCCTTAGGCACCTTAGTTTCACTAGCCTAAGCATTAGAGGGTGGGCCTAAATGTCCTAAAAACACCAGATCCAGTCTGATCTTGGAAGCTAAGCAGGGTCAGCTCTGGTTAGTACTTGGATGGGAGACCACCAATGAATAACAGGTGCTGTAGGCTACATTGCAGAAGGAGGAACTGGTAAAACCACTTCTGAGTATTCCTTGCCTAAGAAAACCCTATAAGATTCAAGGAGTCAGCATAAGTCAATGAGTGACCTGGAAGCACATATGCACACAAGCATTAGAGGAGTTTCAAAAGATAACTGAATTTTTATCACAAAATGAAGAGTATAAACCTAAAGTTTATGCCAAAGAATGCTGCTTGGAAAAGTGGGTATAAAGAGCCTTGATGTCAAACATATCAACTGGGAAGCTGATCTATTCACAATTATATATCTGCCGTAATGCAATCTTTTTTTGAAGCTATGGTATGCCTACCAATCTCACATTTTGCTTCTGTTTCCAGCAGTGTGGCCTCTATTTTACAGCTTTCATATGAGGCTTTTTGGTATTGCACCCATATAAAATGTATATGCAGTGTACAGTATATGTGGTCTTCCACTGTGTTGAAATAATATCTGCAAAAAATCTTGCACCATAAGCATGGCTTTAAAAAACAAACAAACTGTCAAACATGAAGGAACCCTGTGAAATATTGTTACCCTGTGTACTGGGGATCCCGGGAGGGACACCAAAATGTGCTCAACTAAAGGTGGGGAAAATCAGCTCAGAGCACTGCTTAGCGTTACGAGAGGCAGGGTAACGTAGCGAGATCTTGAACCCTATGTCTGCGGAGTCAGGTCAAGTCAAGGAGCACACAGAAGTTGAAGCAATAACTGATGTTTTATTACAAACACAAGCAAAACAGTGTATGTGGCACACTCACACAAGATAACTAAAGAAATAAAGGTTGGAGTGGTATAGAGGGATTTTTAGAGGAGTTGCTGGTTTGGGTGATACTTCACCTGTCCTGAAGCCCAGAAAAATGCAGAGCGAGGCTGGGGTGCTATGTAGCCCAGCACGTGGAGCTGAAGGAAGGCTCGCCAAGCAAAGCGGCAGCAAGGCGGGATGAAACTCGGGAGCGATCCGAGGAAGGTCTCGGAATCAAGGGTTTTTATAAGGAGAATGTGACTGCGGGCTATGCCGTACTTGGGGGAAAGCAATAGATTTGGAGTTGGAGACAAACCTCCGAAAGGTCAGAATCTGAATAATTGAGTTATCACAAAGGTTCTCAATAGAGTAGCCAGTATGCAAACGCAGAGTACTTGGGCATTGCATAGCTCGATCATCAAGCTGCC
Organism: Cyclura pinguis; assembly: GCA_030412105.1. Lineage (NCBI taxonomy): Eukaryota > Metazoa > Chordata > Lepidosauria > Squamata > Iguanidae > Cyclura > Cyclura pinguis. The sequence goes on from CM059599.1 coordinate 132,598,589, forward strand.
AGCGTGAGGCAGAGGATCTTTTGTAGGTTGCGTGCATACCTAATTAGAGTACTTGCCTGGAGGCCTCCTAAAGCGGCGAGTCGGCTATTTTCTGGCCTACCTGTATTGTCTAGGAATATTACGGCGATAATCGGCCGAGCCCGTATGCGTGCTTGTCCGGGGGCCTCGCAAGCACGTGGAAGGGAATAGGTAAGTGAAGCCGAATTATGATGTCAAAAGAATATCTTTTAATATCCCCAAAGCTCGGACTAGCCAGGGCAGTAACAATATGATATTCTATCCAAACCCCTTATATAAGGGATTATAATCCTGATTTCTTGAACATTCAGAAAGATGAAGAATTGTGTGGAAAGACACTACGAATGCAGTATATGTTGTAACTTAATGCTGCAGAGATTTTCCAGTAAAGAATCATTAATTCCTGATACAAACAATATAGAATAATTTAAATGCCTATTTATTCCCATAGTAAATAAACAGAAGAGCAGTTTTGCATATATATTCCTGTTGCAGTCTAAGGTTAATACAAATGTGAATCTTTTCTCTTATATATCCAGGGTGGATGTGTGGGGTTGTCCTTACTGTCATTGTTGCTGCTGCTGCTGTTTTGCTGGGTTAGAGTTTTCTAGGGATCTTTGCAAAGAGGGAAGGATGGAACATATTTATTTCTAAAAAAATCATATAGGAATCTTTAATCTTCTCCCATCATTGCCAAAAGCAATACAAAATGGCAATAACAAAAGATGTAAATTTCAGTCCTTTTCATCCTGAAGATTATTGGATGCCTCTTTTCTTTGCAATCATTTGCATGATAAGAAGCATTTGGTTAGAAATATTCCACAAGATCAAAAGGCAGATGATTAAGTCTACTACCCTGAGCATACTTAACAGGGTAGCAAAACTATTGAACACACTGTGTAAAGATGCATAGGACTAAACTGTAAAGTCTAATCTGCTCTACTGCAGTGAAATGATTGAAACTCTGTATTGCCCGTGTATTCTCTTCTTCTTGATAGTGAAATGCTTGCTGCTATGAGCTTAGTTACAGAATGCAGGATGGCCATTGCATCCTTGGATGCCCAGTCAGTAAGAGCAGAGTCATGTTATCCAAATAATTTAGCACTCTGGGTCTTGGTTGTTGGTAGATTTTCCTTTTCAGATTAGAAAGACAGTGCCTAATGTTGAAAAAAAAATTGCCTTGCTTATCAGTGCTTAATTTGGCTGGAATTGTTTGCTCATGCCACAGCAATAAGGATTCTCCAGTTGCTCTCTCCTCGAGCTGTACCTTGTTGAGGCTTGAGTAGTTTTACAAGCAACTTCTTTTTGTTCAAGAATACACATTTCCTAGTAGGAAAAAAAAGTTACCAAAGACAGATGTGCCTCGTTTTAAAAATAGTGTATTTTTTGTTAACATAAAGTAAAATTCACTCTGCTTTACCTGTGTCTTTTGCATTCCAAGTAGTACCAAAATAAGGCAAAACCCTTCACTGTGTGAGTGCATTCTGACTGGTGTAAGAGCAATTTCTCTTCCTGTCTTCCTCCTCTAGCCCTCTGTAACCCCACCCCAAATCTGCCCTGAAGAGTCTTTCATTCCACTAGAGCAGTTTTGGAGGGAACACAAGTTTAGGGGTACTAAGGAAAATATAAATATAGTCCAAGATAATTCAAAATCTAGAAGAGTGGCCTTGTACTGTTTAAAAGTAATCTATTGTTTCCTTATGTGTTATTAGGGTTAATTAACTGTATTTCATCTCTGATCACTTATTTTCCCACCATATAGTAGAAATTTCCTCGTGAGTATCAAAGTTATAAACATGTTAAGCTGTACACGTTCTTTTCTTTGATGAGATTCCTTTATGAGTTGAAGAAAATTTCAATCATTCTTCAGTGCTTTCAATTTGCATATCTCCAAGGAAACCTTAGAAACTAATAAAAATCAGGGGATTATCTGTTTTGTTTCAGCAATTCTCCGCTTCCAATAAATAACACAAAGCTGGTTCTTTATCACTGCTACATTCTTTCAGCAAGAAAGCGCATATAACATAAATGATGTTTCATTAATCAATAGAGTGAAGTGTGATTTCTCAGAAAATGAAAGCAAGAGCTTCTTCACCCAACCAGTTCAGTGTGTGAAGCCTGCCAGAATTAAACTCCAGTCATGTCTGTGGAAAGACCATTCTGACAGGGTTCATACAGATTGACTTGTGGCATAGTGTGGAAAACAAGCAAGCCCAAATGTCTCTTTTTAGCAGCAGAAGACAGTCTGCTCTTATTCAGTGACACAAACTTTAGAGAAGTTCTCTTGATAAGGTAACTGTACATTGACATGGCTATAAGTCTACAAAGTTGGGGGAAGGAAGTCAGTACTGCCTTGTACTGAAAAGGGTGTGTGAAGATGCCCCAAAGCAGGAGTAGAAATTGTCTGGTTTCTCACCCCTCCCACCCCACACAGGCAACATGATGGCAAGGAATCATAATGCTCCTGACTTCACAACTGTGATCATTCCTCCTTCCACGTCACAAGTTTCCTGACTGCATTGCAGCCCAGAGCTTTTGGCCAGCACTGTACTCAGGGCTTTTGGTTTGCTCTGTCCGTGCTGTGCTTATTCGGGTAAAGCAAAGCTGTGCACAGACCTAAGCACTTGCTACAGGAGCATTCCTACAACTGGTGTTGGGTCAGGGAAGCTTTGTCTGTCCTGTGCTTTCCCCCACTGGGGAAAATGCTCCTGGTTGTTTGACCTTCAGTGAGAAATAACAGAGGTAACTTCAGGGATTTCCCCACATGCCTTGGCCTTCCCAGCTGGGAGAACTGAGAGTGTTTTCCCTGTGTGTATGATGGATAATCCTTGCTAATAACTCCTACCTCTGAGATGAGCTATCAAAAGGAATTTACTTCTTCCTGTTCTGTTCCCAGTTGGGAGAGTGGGCAGGCGGAGGGAATTCACAAGGAGGTGATATTTAGGAGAGGAGAGGGCTTTGGGGCGGGGGTATCCCCTTGATACTTTGTGGGCTGAATGGGGACAGTTTGGTGTGCAAGATCTACCTAATACAAATAAATAGAAGTGGTTGATTTATTTATAAAGGGATTTGTACACCACTTTTTAGGGCCATGCCCTCCCAAAATGACATACATTACAACAAGATGCAATTCCTTGACAATCTCAGAGGAAGAAAGCCAACATAAACAGTTTCTTTTGTGCAAGTCATCAGCTAAGCCTCATTTTCTTTTCTAAAAAAAGTCTTTTTAAACCTTGTTTAAATTGTTAGCCATCTTGGGTGCCAGTTTCTGGTAAAAAGGCAGGGTGTGAATCCACTAAATAGATAGAAACCATAAGGGCCTAAATGGGCTTGTTATTGATCAGTACTGTTTTAGGATTGCTTTGGTCCAGGATGCTGAAATTTAGGCCTTCACTTGGGCTGTTCATCCTTATTCTAACTGGCAAGAAAGCTGAGGCAATGTCTTACATGAGGATAAAACTAGTAGCAGGCTGGTGGTGTCTTGAGAGAGTGGGCATCCATTTTCTCTCCTAAGTGAGGATTTGTGACAGAGCTACATCAAACCAGCTGATAAATACAAGCAATAGGAAGTCTTCTTTATTTTCATCCTGCATAGATCTCTATATCCGAATGGATTGCCTGATGAATATTCCATTCTAACTACTTTTCGGATGCCTGGAAATACACTTCAAAAATACTGGAGCATTTGGCAGGTTCTGGACACTTCTGGAAATGAACAAGTTGGATTGAAGTTTAATGGACAAGCCAAATCTGTTGAGTACTCATATAGAGCAACTGATGGAAGCCTCCAGACTGCAACATTTTTGGATTTGCCATACCTTTTTGATTCCCAGTGGCATAAGGTTATGGTTGGTATAGAAAGGAGCTCTGTCACTCTTTACATTGATTGCACTTTGATCCAGACTTTGCCCATCAAACCAAGAGCAAAGATCAGCGTTGATGGCTCTACCACACTGGGAAAACTGAAAAATAACCCTCAGATTTCAGTTCCGGTAAGTTTTCAATATTTAGCTTTAAAAAGAATGAGTCCCTTGTTTAAGTTGGGGTAATGCTGGAGACATAGTAATATATTTTATCTCAGATGGAGAGTACTCAAATTATTCATCTGTGACTTGGATGTTGTAGGGAAAAAAATGATTACCTCTTAACAAGCTTTAAATGCTTAAACCTTATTATAACTGGAATTTTATGTTTTGTGAACTTCATAAAACTAAGCAGATACTGAGAGGAAGGGGGAAAAACAATTTGGAAAGCAAGAGATGATTTAATAAACAAGGCTTAAATGGATGCTGGATCTCCAGAAAATTTAAATACAAGTCTTATCTCAACTCATTACAAGTCTGCATTAAAAATCATCAGACCAGTATAAATTAGAGAACATGACCATCTTTGAATTGTATTATTGTTAAGCAGTATATCAAAATTAACTGTGTTGTCAGTAGCATAGAAAACAGTCTTACTGATCTATATGAGCTAACCACTGAAAACCATATTTATTCTGTTCTGTTTTATTTGTCCTGTTAGCCTTCTTCACCTCAGTACCTAAGGGTGGAGATGGCATTTTTCTGGTATAAAAGGCACAGTCTTCCTTCTAGAAAGCTCCAATTTAAATTTAGACTATTGTCGCCTTGTTTATATAAAAGAAAAGTTTTGAGAAATAAAACCACTGCTTATTTAGAATACATGCTATGGCAGGGCAAGAAGTTTGGAATCTTTGGACATAATTCAGATGACATCATAACTCATATGCAATAACTACTTTGTATGACAAAATGGTTCTGTTCATGATAATGTTTAAAAACCTTTTAAATATGCCCGTCTGCTAACAATGTGGGATTTCAGGAATCTCATCTGTGACACTGTGTGATGAGCTTGTTTATTTTTGGAGACCAACTGTGATTGGTACGAAGTATGTAAAAGAAGTGTGAAAAGGTCCACTATTTAATTCTTCACTGCTAGTTTAGCCCATGTTCACTACATTTTCAGTGTAGCTCATTTGGATGAACCAGGTTGAAATGTTCTGGGGGTGGGAAACATGCCATTTTTTCCCCCTCTTCAATTAAAATAGCACCATCATCTGCCTCCATGAGAGACACAAGCCATTTTCACACTACACTGTTATAGTGTTATATTATTCCACTTTCAACATCCTATGGAATCCTGGGGTTTGCAGTTTAGGAAGGGGATTTAGAATCCTCAGCCAGAGAGCTCTTTGATCTCAGTAAACTACAAACCTCAGAATTCCACAGGATGTTGAAAGTGGAATAATAGCACTATAACAATGTAGTGTGGAAATGGCCACAGAAAGGCCCTATGGAGAATTTAGGAAAACCATCAGGGACCAACTATACATTCTATGCATTGTTGGTTGCTTTTCTTTCATGAAACTAAGAACAGGAGGAGGAGGAGGTGTGACTGCTTGATTGACACAGCATGAGTTTCTCACATCTCCCATAGCTTGCAACTTAACTTTCTTTTGTTTGTGGTTGATCATTGAGAAATACACACTTTGTCTCTAGGTCTGACTGCTGAGAGATGAAGGTCTGGATAAATCTATCTCTGGAACACAAATGTGATTGCAGCTTCCAGTGATGTGTTATGTGCAGTGTATAGTCTTACCCTTTATTTTCCTACCCAGTGGAATGGCTGGTGGCTTCACAGAACCATAGAATTTTAGAGCCAGAAGGGACCAAGAGGGTCATCCAATCCAAGTGCCTGACATGTAGGAATACACAACTAAAACTCTTCTGAAAGATGCCCGTTCAACTTCTGTTTACTCACTCCTAAAGAAGGAGAGTCCAAAACCCTTTGAGGTAGCCTATTCTACTGTTGAATTGTTCTTACACTGAAGAAATTCTTCCTAATGTTTAAGTGGAATCTCTTTTCTTGTAATTTGAACCCGTCAGTTTCTGTTTTGGCCTCTGAAGAAACAAAACCCAAGTTCACTCATCTTTTACATGACATCCCTTCAGACGTTAATGATAGCTATCATGTCATCTGTCAGTCTTCTCTTCTCCAAGCTAAAGCTACTTGAAGTCATGCCTCATAAGGCTTGGATTCTAGACCTTTGCTTATCTTGGTTGTCCTTCTCTAGACATGGTCCAGCTTGTCATTCCAGTGTCAGTGGACTGGCAAATCCATGTGGGCTGCTGAACCTATTTTGAGAATAAGGTTCAACATCTTAGATAGCTCCTTTAGAGTTTGAACTAAAACCTGGTGTGGACCAATCATCTCACTGCCTTTGGAGACACAAGCTGCTCCTGCTTCTACTCCAAGGATGCTTTCTTGTGCATGTGTGTACACACATGTATAAATATGTAGTCCTTAACCAGTTTCATGAATGCAAGTGGGTTTAAATTCGTCTGTCCGAAACACAGATATGCACCTCTAGTGTCATATGCATACTCATCAAATTAAAACAACAACAGCAACCACCACCACCACCACCAATTTGCAATAGCATATAGGTACAGGGTTAAAAAAAATCCATTTGGCTAATCCAAGCACCAGCCACTGAATTAAATTATCTTCAGAAAGCCTAACTCTTTACTGGATGATATATAAGTTTATGTTTTATTTATTAATTAAAATATTTATATCCCACCCTATATAACAAGTTCTCAGGCAGTTTACAAGTAAAATGTATATCATAAAACAATTTAAACAATACAGATAATTGAAATAGACTAAAATGTATTAAGTTAAGAAGTAAAAAGTAAGTTTAAAAGGCTGAAACAATCCAAAACCTTTATGTTATGTATGCATGTGTGTATATGTGTGTGTGTGTGTATATATATATGTGTGTGTGTGTGTGTGTGTGTGTTTGTATATATATACATATATATTTATATACTTGGGAGAATTAGTTAGACCCCGAGAACTTTAGTCAAATCATCATGTTTTTACTTGGTACATGAATAAAGCCAATCTGGGTTCTAGTTGGCCTCGAAAACAACCGCATTCCACTCCATGTGGCTTTGAACAGTTATAGGTTAAGGTATGGATGAGGGCCAATGACATGGATTCTCCCTCAACTGTTAGCTACATGCTTCATTTTTGTATCAATGTGACTAAGTTGATTTATATCACTTGGAGGTTTGCTTCAAATTGTTGGTTTGTGTAGGAATCTTATTATGAGTAAGTGTGCTATTTTGCAGTTATTGTACACCAGTTATTGTATAGATGATGATGCCACCACTGTTGATGATTACAGAAGGATGCAGACTAGGCCTATGCTGACAGTGAAAGGGAGTAGGGTAGGTAGGGATAAATGTGAGCAAATGTAGTTTTTTTTAATCATTATTTATTCATAGTATTTGTGTAATGCTTAATATTGTAAAATCCCTAAGGTCCATATAGCAGTGCATACTTAAATCTGATTACAAAGTTAATGAAAGAAGCCAGCATGTTACAGGGTTTGAGTGTTAGACTAAGAGTCCACCAGACCAGGCTTCAAATCCTTTCTTAGCTATGGAAACCCAGTGGGTAACCTTGGGCAAGTCACACTCCGCCACAGAGGAAGGCAATGCAAACTTCCTCTGAACAAATCTTGCAAAGAAAGCCCTGAGATAGGTTCACCTTAGGATTGCCATATCAAGAAAGACCTGAAGGCACACAACAACAAAACAACAGAGGTAATCAGTACTGCTTACATGAAGCTAGGCAATCAGTTGATTGAGAGGTGTTAGCAACAGATGAACCTTGTTATTGAAAGCAGAGAAGATGTACAACTTCAATAAACAGTGATTAACTGAGATCTGTCAAAAAGGCAATATAAATTGAAGAACATGTAAGTATGACCAAGATAGTTAACAGTGAAAAATATTCCAAAGTAGACCTGTGTGGGATATTCACAGGAAGTGATATGTTTTATAAGTTACATTAGGTGTGTTGTTTAAAATATGCTCCTACACCCAGTCTGCTCTGTATGTTTGTTCAAAGGTGGAATAGTAAGCTAATGTTCATTAGTGAACACAGAAGCCCATTTCAGGCATTTTCACCTACTTGGTCAGTCACAATGAATGAAACAATGGACTTGTGCCCTTTGGTCCTACCTCTGCCATACCTCCCTTCTCACTTCTGTCCTCACATTTGAAGGGAGGAGCATGGTCTATACCAGAAGCTAGAAAAATTACTTTTTAGGATTATAGCTCTCAGAATCCTCTAGCTAGCATATCCCATGACACCTCATACCTTCTCAGCTTCAACTATACAGCTTGAAAAAAAAAGTAAGTTCCTTCTACCATGTGGATTGGGTTTGATGCAGACCCAAGAAACAGCCAACCAAATGTCCTTTAGTTTGCTAATGTCAATTAATGCATGGGCAGGTAAGCTTTTCAGCTTGTTGGTCTCAGCTGGATAAGGATCTTCATCAAGTAGGGGGAAAAATCTTGGCTATATGTATGGAATAGCCCCACTTCATATATGATTCAGTTAAACAGCTGATGACACCTCACTGAATGGGATTCAGAAAATGTCCTGACCCTTTATCACTCTGATACTTGAGAGTGTACTGTTCAATGCCTCTTTAACAGTGGTATAGCGGTGAATTTGTTGTTATTTGTCATCAAGTTGACTTTCACTTATGGTGACCCTCTGAAAGAGAGAACTCCAAGAGCACCCATCATCCACAGTCCTGCTCAGGTCTTGAAAACTCAGGGCTGTGGCTTCTTTGATCAAATCTATCCACCCGTATAGCAGTCTCCCTCTTTTCCTACTGCCTTCCATTTTACAGAGCATTACTGTCTTTTCCCATGAATCACATTATCTCATGATGTGCCCAAAGTCAGGCACTCTCAATTTAGTCATCTTGGCTTCTAGTTGGCTTCTAGTTCAGGTTTGATTTGCTCTCATACCCATTAATTTGTCTTTTTAGCTGTCTGTGGTATCTGTAGAACTCTTCTCCAGCACTACATTTCAAATTAATTGGTTTTCTTCCTGTCAGTTTTCTTCACTGTGCACTCAATCAGCAGTCACCATAGCCACATATATAGGAAAAGTCCAAAACCACAAGTAGCTGCCTTCTTGACCCACATCAGCAAACCACGTCTTCCAGTTTGCATCTCCACTGGAGCAGCTGTTTTGTTAGACTAATGGAACTTTAATGCCATATAAGACTAACCCACCTCAGGATACTTTGCGTTAAAACAGGGATAACATATATTGTTCAACCCTTCCCTCAGATGCCTTGGGAATTGCAGATATGCTCAAAGGGGACAGAGATCTTTGGAAAGCTGGCAAATAACATCGTTGTCCCTGCTAATCAAACAGGATAGGTGTAAAGAAAGCCTCAACCTTGGCTCCACTACTTTACTATTCTTGGTACCTATTGGAAGAGACTGTGAACAGTAACAGAGGTGGACAGCCTTATTTTATTTGTTTTCCACTTAGATTTACTAAGACACAGCTCTACTTGTAGGTGAAACAACCACTTTGGCTGGTGCAAGAAGTATGACTTTGTTCTCCGGGGGACTTGTCATGGGTACCAAACATGGAAAGAGTTACTTCATACTTAGTACACAACACTGTAGCTAGATCTGTTATTCATCCTAACTTGGCATAGCATTCCAAGAGATAAGAACATGAGATCACAAGGTCTCCTGTGAGAATCTATTAGCACCTCCACCTCTCAGCCTTGCTCAGACACATGGTGGAATAATTTCAACAGAGCCCTCTGGCTTTCTGTGCTTAAAGCTTATAGAAGTAGGAGAGAAGCTTGCTTCTGTGCAATACAGATTTCTTAGTTTAAGTGTTCACTATAGAAATCTTTTACCTGGGACTGCAACTTTGGACCTCACCCTATGGCAGCGAGGAATCATCTTCCAGCCAGGGGTAGCTTTGCTAGCCTGTGAGATGACATCCTGATGCATCCCAGGTTCCCCAGTGCATTATCAGCCGTGAAGAATTCTAGCTTCCACCAACCATGGGCATGCTTTTCTCTACATCAAAACAGCTGCTGCATCTATTTAATATCCAATAAATCTTTATTTACAGCACTGACATGGTCTCATCTTGATCACCCTTGATCAGCCTCCAGTCCTCAGTCCTATACAGTTGTGTTGTCCATCTTCTCTGAGCTTTGCTTCTCCATTAATATTTGTCCTGTCTGTTTTGCTCTAGTGTTATTGCATTTTGATTAATCTTATACATGAAATGATCTTAATGGGACTAAGTTGGAATGCAGCCAAGTACTTTGGCTTAAAAGATTTGTTGACTATGGCAATTATTTGCCACAAGCTTCTGAAGACTTTGCTCACAGATGCTGGCTGGCAGCCTTTTTGTTATATCCACAGCGCCTTTTGTTTTTAAAGCATTCTCTTCTAGAGAGTCTTTATTAATTCTTTCAGGTTTCTCAAATAATATTATCCCTTGCAGAATGAATAGACTGATAGTTTCAAATGTCACATCCTGTTCATGAAATGTACTGACTAGCTGACTTGTAAACACTGACCTCCATCACAGAGACCATAAATCTTTTTACATAAAGGAAGGAAACTGATGGCAAGAACTTCTGTTCGTTGAGAGAAATGTAAGACCTGGATACCCTCATGCTCATTAGAATTACCCACCAGGTGGCAATATAACCAATGAAGCCCACTAGATCTCTGAACAGGAAATGTAAATTATGGGACAAAGTGTTTAATATTCCTATCCTGAGCATTTGGATAAGAGCAGCAGGGACACATTTATATTCTGTATATGCCAGTTTCCTTCGAGGGAGAAACCTGGCTTTTCCTCCTCTGCATGAAATCTGTGAAGACACTGAGGGGAAATGAAATTAGCCTTGAGGTCCTGTGGTACCTCTATGCTGTGAAAAGAAGAAAAGGAAGAGAGGGAGAGAGAGATGATGGGGGCAATTGAGAGAAAGAGAGAGCCTCTCATGCTTTTCAGATGGGCCTCCTTTGGAAACACAGTTCATTCATATCTAAGAAATGGCAAAGTGCTTGTACACATTTGGCATTCAGATCCACTGCTGTCTTATGGAAGTTTTGAGGAAGGAGTATAGTAATAATGGGCAAACTCTGGTAATTTGTACATTTTTCTCCCTTTGGAGAGAAGTGAGGTACAAATCCCCTGTTTGTGTTGCCAAGAAGTGAAAAAAAGAAATACGTTTAGTCCTGCATAACAGTAGGGCCGATGCAGTAATTCTTGACTTTTTCGTATGAGGAGCCTGTCACTGGTCTATTGAATTCCTTCTTCCATTTCCACTAACCTCCCATTTCCTAGCATTACTACCCACAGGCATCTTCCTTTAAGACAGATGGCAACATAACCATGATGTAAACTAACAGATGCTTGGTGTTAAACGGAACTGGAAAGCAGAATTGTATCTAGGGTGGGGCAAGCAGAGCATGTGCCCCGGGTGCCAATGCCAGGGGACACAAAAAGGCAGTGTTGGAATCAACGGAGGCGGAGGCAGAAGTAGGCCCTGGAGGTAGGGGCACAACTTCCATGCTTATACTAGGTTCTGTTTATGCTAGATATACCTCTGCTGGAAAGGTAACTCAGATTTTGAAGTTGCTTTCAAAATGTTAGTTAGAAGCAAACCCTAGTTAATATTAGCAATGGTTAAAGCAAGCAGAGGGGTCCATGCTGGAGCAGGAAGTTGCTGATGAGGGGCAAAGAAAGGGAGCACCAGTCTCACTAATTTGATCAACAAACAATAGTCAATTGTCAACAAACAATAGTCAAACGTTAGGCTGAAATATGTTTTCATATGCTCACCGTACTGGTTTAGCCAATGATTGTAAAGATGTTAATAGAATTAAGGCAATCATAGGCATCATACACTAATACATGCAAAATTATTTAGATCACATGATTATAATCTGATAATACAGACATGGAAGACAAGGACACATATTTGTTTGACTGCCTTCTAGTCTCAAGATTTCTGGGAATGAAGTTGAGAATTCCAGATTAGATTTGCTGATGTACAAGAAAGATTCAGTGTACACTCTTGATCTTAAATACACAAATAAATTGAAATAAATCTTGTTCATTTCAATGGCAGCTGAAAATAATTTGAAATCAGATCATACATGTGTAAAATGCATTCATAATGTGGAGAGAATGTAATATTGGGGAAGCAAATAAAGACTAAAGGTTGAAATATGGGAAGTCTAGGATACAAGGAGAAAATGAAAACATAATCACATTGATTATAAGAGACAGAAGGCAAGAATTTGTGAAATGTCCCAGAGAAAGACAAATTTGTGTTGGGAATGATTTTCCCTTCTACTTAAACAGAGTCCAGACTCCAGAGTTTGGTTGATTGTATGAATAAGGTAGACATAAATGTGTCAGTATGATTTAGGGACTGAGACAGAACTTGACAGTTCTCAGAATGAATCAGAATGTTTCAAAACAAAACAAAATAAAACAAAAGACTGAGCTTCTGGGCATTAAATGCTTACCCTTGAGCAAGTTTAGAGACTGAAAAGGATATGACATGAATGACATACATGATGTGAGATGACATAAAGAAGAGCAGAGAAGATGTCAAGAAGTTTTGAAATGTTACATATTCAGTGTGTTGGGATAATCCGCGTGGAAAACATGGGTCAGAAAATGGTCACAGCATTGCTGGGAGGCATATGCTTTTCCTCCAGAACATTCAAGAACACTGGATCTATGGTGCCCAGGCTTTTCCTGTATTATAACTCTAGCCAATGTAATATTTTCAGAAATAGCGCTGTGATCTGGTTGAAAGAGGAGGATGGATAGTTTATTAACATTTGAGCCTTTCCTCAAAAGGAAAGAATAGGGATTTTCAATGGAGTCTTTTACTGAGCAGATAACATGTACTATAGTGATGTACTGATGTACCATGCAGAAAAGTATGTTAATAGCAGAGCCTGGGAATCTCCTTTTTGGACTACTGTTCCCAGAATCTTTGTGCCAGCATCCAGATAAAGCATTCATAGGCTTCATGGAAAGATAAGTGTTTTTGTTTCATAGGACGATATTTAAAAAAATATTTAAAGTTGGGGTGAACTGTCACAAAAGTACTTTTCTCTGTCTGAGAATATATCTAATGTACACAGGAGCCAAGACCATGGAATTCCCTGTGGCATTCCATTCCTCTACCCTTTCTTTTCATCTGATCTTCTGGGAGACCAAGAATGAATGTACACATTTTTCTTATTGTAAGAAGCATATGGTAACTTGAATTTGGATGAAAGCTACCAAGGGCTTGTTGATAAAAACTTGTATGAGTTCTATGTTCAAATCCAAATTCCCCTTCATTGAAGATTTTTAAACAGAGGTTGGATGGCCGTCTGTCAGGGATGCTGTAATTGTGGAATGCCAATGTCAGCAGGAGATGGGCTAAATGACCGATGGGGTGCCTTCCAATTTTACAGACCTATAAGTCTGTGAATCAGTAGCCTTTGGAAAGATTTATTCAGAAGGAAATATGTTGTCACTGTACAGCTGCCACACAGAGAAGCTTACAATTTTTCCAAGGAGACACATTATTAAACTTATGAATTGCCTTTGATACTGTGTTATATATCCACACTTTGTCCTTTTGTTAGATGCTCCAACAGAAATGGATTTGCTGTTAGGCATTCCCTTTAAAGATTATGTGTCTCCAGTTTGTCCCTCCATTAAACATGCTAACAGACATACAGGGATGATGAAGCAAGTTAAGAATTCCTCCCTCAGAATTAATCATATGAACAAGCTCCCATGGATAAGTTTTCTCTCAGGATTTCTTCACAGGTTACATTCCTGCTGGTAGTCTTTTCTCCATTTGCTAGTCACACAAATCAGGAAGAGTGATACCATGCCTTTCTGTTTGGGCATATGAAGATTGTTCCTAAAGACCACTGTGAACTTCAGGGGTACAAACTGTTTATCCTTCCAGGTGTTGTTGGACTGCAGGTCACAGCTGCCCTAACCAGCATAGCTAATGGTGGGGAATGCTGAGAACTGCAGTCCAGAAAACTCCTGGTACAAATAAGCACTCTGTTGATGTTTTAGATATCCAACAAATCCCTATGATTGTTTGGAAGATACGCATTTCTAATAGCCATTTAGTATCATTATGTATAGGAGGGAGGAAATGTAGAGTTCTTAATTTGATCTTTGTTCTATATGGTGTGGTCTAGAATTTGTCCTTTAAGTTCAGAATTGTTGTTGTTTGCTATCTAACAGCAACTCTATGGATGAGATGCCTGCAAGATACCTGTTATTAATAGTCATGTCTTTTTGGCTTCTAGGGAAAGTTCAAGCTTAATTTGCTCATGGATGTCTTTTTGGCCATTCGTGGTATCCATAGAACTGTCTTCTCACACCACATTTCAAATGAGTTGATCTTCTTCCTGCCAGCTTTCTTCACTGCCTGGCTTCCATAACCAGACATAGAAACAAGAAATACTATGGCATACATTCAGAAATCTGGGTCTAATTCCTGGCTTATCCATGAAGTCAGCAGATGGCCTTTTGCTTAATCAGCCTTCCATCCATAATATGGGCACAAAGCTCACCTCCCCTCAAAATCTGTGACGTTCAGTGAGATGAATAACTGCTGTTGTCCTTAAGAAGAAGACAAGCTTGAAATAATTACCAAACAATTTCAAAGATGTCATGCTTAGCATGACTCTGTTGCTATGCTACTAGAAGGAGACTATGCACCAATTAAGTAAGTGTCTTCTCTCTTTTGTCCTTAGTTTGAGATCCAGTGGATGTTGATTCATTGTGACCCTCTACGACCTCAGAGAGAAACTTGCAGCGAACTTATAGCCAGGAGCTCGGTAAGAAAGTAACTGAAGATCAGAGTTTGATGCATCCAGTACCTTTGGGGTGGAAATCCAAAATGTCTTAATGTATTTCCTTCCCAGAGTTGTCAAAACAGAGACTGAAAAAATAATATACAGAGTGGGATGAGGGCTCTTCTTGCCTGCCTGTTCTGTTCACAGTGTATGTTTGAATATGTGTGAATATATATAGTACTAGGAGGTGCACAGTAGCAGTATTTGCAGAGCAAAGGGTTAAAAAATAGCTTGTGTCATTCAATCCCTCCTTTCCCAGCCATCAGGTTTCCTCCAGTCTCTGCTACCCTCCTCCACAGCCATTCATTAGCAAAATAACTGTGTGCCTATTCCAGGCGCTGATCTTTTTGGGCTTTTGGCAGAGTCCTGAGGTTGGGTGGGGGGTGGATTTTTGCATCCTAAAATTCGTCTGTGGAATCCATCCATCCACCCATTGATCTATCGGAAGCAGGGTCTATGGCTAGCTCTGGTCCACGAAAGAAGTTTCCCTGCCTCCTAGGACTTTTCCTACAAGCTATTTGCCTTTGCCTGGCTCAAGTAAGTTTTGCTTGACTTTTCTCTTGTTCTTTGCAGATAAGTGAGACTGTCATCAAGGTAAGTTTGAATCGCAGGATTCCTTACTGAGTGTTAAAGAGGAGTAAAGGTGGTTCTGTTTCCTTCTCACTATCTACTGAGCTCTGTTCGTTTCTTCCCTCTGTCTTTGGCAGTCTGCATGATTATAATGTGGAAGTTTGTGTCAGAAAATATATCATAAGCTGCTGTTGAACTTCCCATGACCACCCAGCTGTCTTTACTGTTGAAAACAAAATGCTCAATTTAGGGTGCATCTATACTACATGGTTATATAAGTTTTATACCGTTCTAATTGGCATGACTCAATTTTAAGGGCTCCTGAGATTTGTAGTCTGGTGAAGTCCTTAGAATTTGATGCTAGAACGCTCTAGTACTCTCCATAGAGAATTCTAAGGACCTTACCAAACTGCAGATCCCGGGATTCCATAGGATGTAGCCATGGTAGTTAAACTGACATCAAACTGATGTGACTGTGTAGTGCAGATACACCCTTAGATGGATTTTTTGTTTGACCTTGCAAGGCAGTTCTCATTCCCTTTACTCTGGTTGAGCCTGGCTTGCAAGGATGCCATTTAGCCAGATAAGAGGTAGAGGGCAGGTGTGATCCACATTGTTAAGTGACCTCATTTCAGGAGTATATGTATCTCTGGCCTGTGTGAAGCGTTGGAGCCAGACTTAATTGTTCTTAGGAGTAAATAAACTGGAATCATTTAAGTTAGTCTAGGTAATTTCAATGATTCTACTCTTATACGATTACATCTGGATCCAGCCTATTGAATCTGTGTACCAAATGGCTGAATAATTTTCCCCACTCTAAGTCTTATACCCCTGGTTCTTTCAGGAAAACTTTTAGTTCTGTAAAATTGTACCTGATCTAGTGGTTTGAGTGTTGGAGTAGGAGTCTGGGAGACCAGGGTTCAAATCTCTGTTCAGTATCGGAGATCCCCTGGGTGACCTTGAGCAAGTCACACTCTCTCAGCCTCAGAAGAAGGCAAGAAAATCTCATGATAGGTTTGTCTTAGGCTTGCCACAAATCAGAAGCACCATGAAGGCACACACCACCACCACCAACAAAAGCTATTCTGTTTGTCTCAGAGCCCTCTTTTGTTGTTGGATACATATCTAAGAGAAATGAACATGGATTAGCTATCCCTTAATCCTGTTATTATAACAGTCATTGAAGTGGTAAAAGTCGGACTTTTAATTGTATTTTATGCATCAGTGGGGATTCTTGTCCCCATTGGTAATTGTGAGTTCAAAACCAAGGGGTAATAGTTATTCTGGGGAAATTAACATACAGTGGTCCATAGCATATGATGCTAAAATAAGTGAATTGAAATCAGCTCATGGAAGGAGGGTTTCCCATTCTTTCCTCAGCTCTCCAAGCACCTGTACCACTCCGTGGTCCCTCCAGAGGGTATCCTGAATAATACACATTAGAGACTGGGGGTTCTTGTAGGAACAGGAAACTTCCCTCGGGTGAATTTCTTTTCACTCGCTACTTAGCTTGGGATCCCAGCCAACTAGTCTTTGGTGAAGAGTCCTCTGAAGGTGCTTTGCTTTACAATAATGTTTGGTGGACCTTTTCTGTAGGGACTGATGCAATATAAGGCAGCCTCTGACAAACTCATGCACTGTAATAAGCAGCAAACCTTTCAAATGAGAAGGAAAACTTTCATTCTAGGATGAGATCTTTAAAATTGTCCAGAAAAAAAAAATCCAAATGCGTAAAACATGCTAATCTTTATGCTACCCATCAAGTGTCCAATGGACCCCTAAAACTTACTGTGATTGGAACTTCTAGGAGATGGAACCTGCTCTACCAGATGACGTTGCCGTGTGCCTTGAAGTCATTTCTGCCTTATGGAGACCTTGAGGTAGACCTATCATGGAACTTTCTTGGCAAAATTTGTTCAGAGGGAGTTTGCCATTGCCTTCCTCTGAGGTTGAAATAATATGTTTTGCCCAAGATCACCCAGTGGGTTTTCATGGCTGAGTGGGGGTTTGAATTCTGGTCCCCAAAGTCATAGTCCAATGCTCAAACCACACCACACTGGCTCTCAGATAAAAGGAAAAAATTAAATAATTATTCATAGCTTTCACATAGAAACCAAAAATGTACTGTGATGCCCGGGCGATTAACATGTATTTTGGCAAGCAACCAGCGTGTGTACAACCAGCAATGTAGTTACTCTTCTTCAATCTGAAGAAAAAGCCATCTTTTAAAATGCTGGCTGTAGGATGTCTACTTTTATGGCTAAAAGTAGACGTCCCACAGCTTGAAACTGATTGGCAAATAGGTACCCCTGAAAATGCTTTCAGTGTCTGTGTAGTTCACCTTCTCTGTGAAAGGTGTGAGGCTAGAGAAAGGGGCCTCGTGGAGGCTGACTTCACACAAAGCACCTATTGTGAAGCTAACTTTGCCTGGCAGTTGGAATTTAGTCATTAAAAAAAAAGAGGGAGAGAGAGAGAAAACAGTAGGCTGTGTTGTACAATTTGACTGCTCTCCCAAAATTATTTCTGAAAAATGAATCATTTGCACACCCAGGGGTTTGCAAAAATGTGGTAGTTTTGGATGGGATTCAGTGTGGCTTGTTTTTTTTTTTTAAGAATTCTTACAGAGCAAAAATTTTATAAAGGGCCACAGTAGTTTGTATTTTTTTAAAATCCACTACATTATATATGTCTCTCAAATGACACATCTGGATATAATGTAATGTTGGGTCCAGTTGGTTGGCAAATTAGAGTGAAGAGTGGTGCTTATTGGCAGAGGTTGATTTATTTCTTCTCACAGATTAATTATTAACGATTAACCTGAAGGAGGTTAGTGAAAAACTAATCTGAAAAATATGATTTTATTTCATTTGGACATTAGCCAAGTCAGAGTTGGGGGAAAATGGCATTTTGCTCTTCTGAATATGTGGGAATATTTAACTCTCTCCTTCTCAGCTGCATTGGCACCACTAAGGTTGGACTAAAGCCAAGACTGGGGCTCTGTAGTCCAGAGGAAACTCAAATGTCTTCTTCTAAAAAATGCACAAACAAAAACAAAAACAAAAACACAAGAATTACAGAACAGCTTGAATACCAGCAGAGTGAAACTGTAGTTGTGCTTAGCATCTTCATTTCTCCAGAGCAGTGATTCTCAGCTTTGGTTTGTCAGATTTTTTTTTTTTTAATTTGGACTTCAGTTCCTAGAAGCCTCTGCTAGAATAGCCAATAGCCACGAATTCTGGGAGTTGAAGTCCAAAATAACTGGTGGTCCAAAGATTGCGAACCGTTGACAGTTTCTAAGCCCTCAAATGGTCCCTGAGACCACCCTGGGGAAAGCAAGATGCCACGTTCAAAAGCAGAGCTACATTCTACGCAGCATGGCAGAACTTTTGTGTAAGTTTAAAAAGAAGAGAAAGATAACTGGGCTCTAGAAGTGCCTGGTGAGGTGTGGGTAGAAGGGAGAGAAAGAGCAAAGGGAGAGAGAGAGTTTTATTTGGATGGGGGAGAGAAGTGGGGGGCAAAACTGAATGGAGGAGTGAGGAAAGAGAGCTAGAAAAGAAGGTTATGGAGAGAGGCAAAGAGTTAGGTCCTTACCACACTATACTGGTATAGTATTATATTGCTCTTTAGCTGGGATGGTAACATCCTGTGGAATTCTGGGATTTGTAGTCTGGTGAGGCCCAAAAGTTCTCTGGCTGAGAATTCTAAATCCCCCTCCCTAAACTGCAAACCCCAGGATTCCATAAGATGTTACCATGGCAGTTAAAGTGGAGTATAGCACTACAGGACAGAGAGAGAGAGAGAAAGAGGGTGAGCACATCAGCAGACGGCAAAGCCAAGGCCTGAATCCAATTACTATTTTCAACTAGAGTTGATGCACTGAGTCAATGGAATTTACATAAGTGAAGAGCCACTGTGGTGTAGAGGTTTGAATGTTGGTATGAGATTCCAGGAGACCAGAGTTCAAATCCCCATTCAGCCTTGGAAACCTTCTGGGTGTTGTTGTTGTTATGATATGTCTTCCAGTCAACTCTAATTGGTGGTGCCCTTAAAACTGGCAAAATTTCTTCAGAGGAGATTTGCCATTGCCTTTCTCTGTGGCTGAGTTAATACATTTCCGCACTAGATTGTTATAGTGCTATTAGTCCACTTTCAACATCCTATGGAATCCTGGAGTTTGCAGTTTAGGGAGGGGCCTTTGAGGTCCCTCGCTAAACTGCAAACTCCAGGATTCCATAGGATGTTGAAAGTGGACTAATAGCACTAGAACAGTCCAGTACAGAAATGGCCTTAGTGTGACTTGCCCAAGGTCACCCAGTGGGTTTCAGTGGCTGAGTGGGAATATGAACCTTGGTCTAGAGTTCCAGTCTGGCACTCAAACCACTATACCACAGTAGCTCCTGGTTGTTTTTACCCTCTCAGAGTAAGAGCAGGAGAAAGGACTTTTCTCACCATAGCTGTAAGTACACTGCTGGAGAGTTATGCTCTCCCAGTGTATTACAGGATTTTAACACAGAGTTCCGGATGTAGGAAAGATTAAATTTTAGGAGGAGTGTTACAATCACTTGGAATATAGGTGAAAGAACCCTGAACCCTGGCCAAAGTTGGTGTGACTCAGAAGGTTCCATGGTTTCTTTTAACTTGTAGCTCCCAATCACAGCTGGAAAGACTTGCTTTTGTAGACTATAATTCCATGCTGGGTGGGGGATTCTGCGACTTGTAGGGCCAAAAAGCAATTTACTCAACTCCTGACTTTTTTCTTTCTTCTATGTGACTTGATTTCTGTGGTCTTCTTCCCCATTCTTTAAAGTGTTTTTTTTATTTCCTTGCCAGAGAGGCCCCCCAGGCCCCCAAGGCCCCCCTGGACCCCCAGGCCCACCCGGAGTTCCTGGCATTGATGGCATAGATGTACGTATATCTTGTGCATGGCCTAGACTGTACAGCAAGACATAGCCAGCCGCTGGAGAATTCTTCCTCATGATTATACAATGGTGTTGCTGTCCTTTCCGAGTATATTTAACATGAGACACTTGTGTTTGGCAGCTCTCTATGATGCCCTGTTAACTGGCAGTAAAAATTATTTACTGCCCTCCTGTGCCAAGAATCCTAGATGAGCCTTCCAAGTCACGTCTTGCTGGGGCTACTGGGGGCATGAACTGCACTTTATTTTCTACATAAACTGTATTAGACATAAAATGAGATTCTTCTAATTTGCAGCAAGGTCTTACGTGCAATTAGCATTTGCAATCTGCAAATTAAATCAAATTAATTTAGGAGTAATCTGTCTACTAGCAATCCTGACTACTAGCAATGAGGGCTTCTTCTGTTAATGTATGTGTTAATTCTTTTCATGTGGAATTGTGAATACTATCTCAAGACTTAAAGTGTATCCTATTTTACTAGTTTCCTCTTCTATTCCACTAGGGGGACAGAGGTCCTAATGGGCCACCGGGGCCTCCGGTAAGTAGACAGTAATGTTTTGCATATCTTTTGTTTTTAACTCAAGAAACATAGTTACTATTGTATCTTCTCTGCATACATCTACTGTCTTCATTTGTCTGTGTCCAATTCATTCCTTCAGGGTCCAGATGGTGAGCCAGGTAAGCCAGGTGTCCCTGGATCGCCAGGAGTACCGGGAGCTGATGTGAGTATAATTTTATTTCTCCTAAATGAAACAGAATCTCTGTCCATGAGGAATGCCACTGGTATGATGGCAGCATGGGACGTTAGTCATGATAACATTACTCCCAGAGGGACATTTCCAAAATAGTGAACAAGCTCTCAGGAGAGGCTTCATTCCTCCCAGAGCTCCTTACATCAGACAGAGATGTATTTTACTGTATGCTGAGGCTTCCTGCTTATTTGGGGAGGGGCATAAGAACAGGAAAAGAAGTGCCGAGATAGAAAGGAAGTGTCTGCCAGAGGAAGGTTACTGAGACTGGTCCATGCCATGCTGGAAGGCAATGACTGAACATTGGCTTGGGATGATTCAGCAGCTGGCACTGGCATTGATCTACAGGGGCCCTGGAAGGTCGGGAGGACTTAACTCTGGTAAGTGAGTTGTTAGTAATTTTGTCTTCTTCCAGCCACTTGCAAGGGGAGGACATCTTGCTTGTCCCATCAATTCTCATTGAAACATCCTTGAATGTGAAGGCTTTTACAAGCACAGTGTGTGCGTACAAGTGTCTTCCTGCTGTTCAATGCAGCTTACTCTCAAATAAGTGTGCAGGGGGTAGATTTCAGGCAGCTTTTATTGTTCCTGGGAGAGGTCAGTGTCAATGGCTGTCTTAATAGTTCTTTCTGCTTGACCAGTTAATACAGTTCTCATGGATAAATTCCTGATGAGGCCCAAACGTGTCACAATCAGTGGTCCAGTTTTGTCAGATCATTTCTGGGGAGGGAGGGAGGGTCAGCCCCCCAGCCTAGTCTCAAGGTGGGCTCCCTGTTCTTTGTGGTCCATGCTGATCTACGTTCAGTGGTCTTGCTAGGTAAGTTGAAATCAATATTCTTTTGGGGGCCTAGTTTACTTGACACACAAAACTTGAACTGATCCCTCTGTATCCACAGATAAACATAAATGCAATCTTTGTATGTTCAGAAGCAGGTCCATCTATATTCCATGAACATTATTGTAAAGCAAGTGGCTGTTTAAAAGTGAAGCCAGGAATCAGTTCATCACAAACCCCATTAGTTTCTTCTTTAGCTAATATAACCCCAATTTATTTCAAGTCAGCTCCCCGTTATAGTTTTCTTTTTTGCTATATATGTAGGAAGGATGTATAAAGATCTGTCTCCTGAATGTAACCAGGCACACAACTGTCTTGCTGAATGTTTGAATGTTTTCTGTGGAGAGGGAAAAACAGCCAGCACTTCATGTATGGGAGACGGATACATTAAACGTTTCTCCTTGACATGTCTTTTTTTTTGTGTGCTGGGATATCTTTAAAAAAATTAAGCAACACTCAAAACATGGTGAAATTTAAGACAGTCTGTCCACCTGCAGAATAAACAGAAGTGCTTGAATGGATTCTTCTTCTCTTTGTGGCAATCCACCTCCTTCCAAATCTGTTCTGGTGAGATCTGGGACTCACCAAAGCAGATATGGGGAGCACATGGGTAATGCTAAGAGGAGGAGATGAAGGCAAGTCAAAGTCTGCACATCTGATGTTGAACTTGCCTCTTGTTTCCTCCATCTGAAACAAGTCCAGAAAAACTTTACTTCTTCATTCTATAGAATGTGTAAACTCATCTTCAGGATGCTGAATTGTGAGTGTGGTTGTGATGCAGATTTGTTGGGTGAGACAGTATAGCCATTCTGTGGACTCCAGACAGGTTAGAATTCCACTCTCAGTGGTTGAACAAACATTCCTTGGGTGGGACGATATGGCAATTTATAGCAAATGGAAACTGGCACCCTGGGAAAGAGGTTGTTTTAACGTTAAGTATTTCTTTCTGTACGGAATGAAGAAAAAAACAAAAAAAAGCAAAAAGCAGCTAATTTGCTTGTTCTCTAGCTGAGTGGAGCTTTCATACCCGCCAACTGCCCCAAACTCTCTGGAAATGAACTTATTATTAGGGGATCATCTCTGGGCAATCACTGCCCTAAAAAAATGTTTGTACATTGCGTCGGTTGAGCCCAGCTACTTGTCAGCTTCACTTTTCTGAAAACTAAGCAAGCATACTGGAATGCATGCATGCTGCTCTCACATGCTGCTCAATCCCTTTGAGAAATGATTAGAAGCAGGTTAGTTCCCATGACTGAAGATCAGAGGAGTGCTTGCTCCAAAAGACAGCATGAAAGTATTGGCATTTTGTGGGACTGCTGAGTAAATGGGCACAAATGCCTGAATAAAGAGGGTTAAAACAAGCTTGAATGAGGGTGGGGAGCTGAAAAGTACTTAGATTTCCTACCCTTCCTGACCTGCTCTAACTTGTCCCTCCTCTCCCCCTTGGAGAAGTGATCCATCTCTGGCTGTGACACTGACGTTTGTACAAAACCAGGAGGTAGGACTAGTACCTGCCAGTTTCTCAATCAGGTTTAATTTGGGTTGAAAGAACAGGGAGGGAGCTATTGGGAGGAAGTATTCAAAATTATTGTATTGCCCCACTCAAGTAAAAATTCTGTGCTGCCAATGACATTTTCCTTCGGTCGCCAATTTAAATTTCTAGCATTGCAGCAATTTAAAACTTCATTTGACCGTATTACAAATACAGTTAATACGTCCAAAGAAAAGGGGGCAGGCAGAGTTACCAAGGGATCGCAAACGCAGCATAGGTAAATGTTCTGGCTGTGAACAATTTTCAGTGCCACACTCTCTGCAATGTTAAAAAACTGGGGACTAAAGGAAAATTTAATGGGCAGGGGCAGAATTCTTCTTTGGCAGGCAGTGGTTTCATTTTGCCCCCTCACATAGCTATACCTCCTGGTAAGAGCATGAAAGTTCTCCATATTCAAAGGACAAGCCATCTATCCAGCTGTCTCTCAGCATTATCAGTGCTGGGAGCTGGAACTTGAAGTTAAAAGCATCCCCCTGCCATTTCCAAACCATGGCTTCATGTGCTGGTTTTGCTGAGATACCAGCCACCTACAGGCCATCCTTGGCTCATTTGGGGTCAGGTGGGAAGCAAAGAACCACCGTACTTTGGACCTCTCCCTACTTGCTGATGGCTCCAGGGGTCCAGATGTCTGTCCAAAGCTCTGGTGCAAGTAGCACCATTTCTCCTGTTTTTCAATCTATCCATTGGGAGTTTTGAAGCTGCTTAGCATAGTTTTCTCAGGCAGTAAAGGTATGTGTTGCACCTAATGATGTCCCCAAGTCAGGCTTGATGTTATTCAAAGACCTCATAGAAGATAAGAATATTTCTTTTTGAGAAGCTGCACCATCCTTCTTTACATTTCCAGATTTCATGGGAGATTTCCCCCTTTTCAAAAGAGATACTAGCCAATGAATTCTTTGAAATAGTAGCAGAAGTACAAAGGGTTTTAAATCTAATGCACACCACGTAGCTGGGGCTCAGTTTGAACACTGTGCCTCCATGTAGCTCTACTTGTGTTTGGGCATAAGGTTAGTATACCTTGGGACTGTATATGACTTCCTTCTCCCTAGTATATAAAACACCATGTGCCATGTAGTTTATAGTCCTCCCCTCTGGATAATTCGTCTTTATAAAATATAAATCGTGCTTACTGAAAGAGAGGATGTGAATAGGCCTCAGGTCAGATGTAATGTTTTTACCATACTGGGAGACATAAAAAAGCATGTTCCTGCACCCCAAAGCAAATTGGCACCTTCCAGATGCATAAGACTACAGTTCCCATCATTCATAGTCAGGTTGGCCACTGGCCCTCGAGAGCTGCAGTTTGGGTGAAAATGATATAGATCCTGCAAGTGAATACTAGTGCTGGTGTTAGGTTAAGTAACATGTTAATTATTGCCTAAAGTGGTTTTTCAAAGGATGTTCCATACTTAAATGCATATAGATGGTGATCCAGTCATCATCTTATGAGTGCTGTTAGATGTACTCTACTCAAAGGAGTAGAGTAGAGGAAGGGAATAGGAAAGTTACTCACATGGAGCAGCAGAGGCAAGGCATTGTGAAGAGGGTGGGATGGGAGACTGAATCCTGCCCTTCCCAATAGACTCTGTATAACAGATATAATTCAAAGTTTGATCATGATTGAAAGCAGACTTTGGAGGGTCAGTTTGTCCTTCAGCATTATAGAACATGGGAGAACACCAAAGTTTCCCATACCCTGGCCTATATTTAATGTTGAACTAGCAAGTGCTTGCTATCACTACAGGACATCCTTCTTCCTCCCCTTGTAGACCTCAGTGTTGCCTGAAACTGACTTCTGTGAGTTTCTCAGCATCCTAGAGCCGGTTTTTGGTAGAGCACAGGGCTGTGTGAGTGGGGATGGGGCTTTGTTTCCCCCCCTGCCCAGTTCATTTGACAGATGTAATTTCATCAGTGGAACCACCCAGTTGGATCCTGTTTATAAGCAGTGCGTACCCCCACACATTTCACAGACGAAAAACGGGAGATATGTGGCCAAGCAATGTTGCAGTGTGATCAAGATGGCAGATGTTATTAATGAGGAAGAACACACAGGACCAGGAACACACGAAAGCAGCAGTTTGCTTTTGCCTGTGCCAGGTGGGAAGGGCAAGATTCTGCACCCTCCTCTTCCTTTCCCCTTACTGAGTTTGTAGCAATTGAAGTAAACCAGAGTCAAAGGAAGAGAGAAACTGGGAGATTTTAAAAGCATGGGATGACAGAGGAATAGTTGGGACTGTCCCTGCCAAACTGGGGCAGTTTGGCTTCCCACAATTGGTGCTTCTTTTAGGCTCTCCCCAGACAGCCTAAGCTCTTGCCTTAGTCCATCCTGGAAGAACTTGAATGAAGCCCCAATCCCCTCCTTTCTTCTCACTGCAGTGGTGGCTCTTTGGAGCTTCCCTGCTGCACTGAAGAGATTAGAAGAGGTCAGGAGACCCTGAAAGAAGCCTGATCCCTTCCTTTCTCAGAGCCAGAGGTTCCCACATTAACCCGGGTTTAAGCGGACCCAGGTTTTTGGGGGGCTGATTTTTTGGCACAAAATGTTCAACTTGTATTAACAAATATATACAGTAGTCTACTTGACTTTTATATTCGTGATCGGGTGATGTCAAGGTATATGGTTCCCTCTTGGGTTGTTTGAACAGCATGGCCCTTTCCGTTTGACGATGTTCCTCTGCATCATTGTGCTGCAAATCTGGAAGGGAGTGCATCAGCAATGCTCCCCTCCGCACTTGCTCGCTCCCTGCAGAAGCGAGTGGGATAGCTCCCCCTTCCTTCTGCAGTGCAGCTGGGCACTTGCCGTTACTGTGCTGGGGCAGGAAGTGTCGCAATCGCACAGCCATGGCTTCCACACAACGATAAGTACGGGAGCGCTGGGTAATGGGAAGTGTAAAATGGATTTTTTCCATTTTTCAAATACTTGGTGAGTGCGAAACTTCACGATGGGATGGCAGTGGGATGATGACAACATTGTGCAGAAGCATGACCTACCAGCCGCTGCCATCCCGTGGCAGAAGTGACTCAGTGTCCTTATGCAGAAAGGGCCTGTATTTGCGATGAGAGTCTCAGCAAATGAACTGTTTTTAGAGCATCACTTCTTTTTCTTTCCTGCTGAATACATCTCCTCTGGCTTTTGTTTTTTTGTTTTTTGCTTCTCTCGTTGTGGATATTTTAAAATAAACGGATTTTTAAGTGATACTTCTTCAAGTCACTGCTTTAAGACTAGTTAAAATCAAGCAAATGGAACTGCTCTACCATGTATGTTTAGAAGCAAGCCAGTTGTGAGAACTGATGTAGTATTTTATTCTGACTTTTAAAGCCATTTCATCAGTTTCTTTGAATGTTAAGTGATGACTGCAACCACAGTCCAGATGACTAAGACCACAGTCCAGAACTCTGAACATTTAAGTTGGTATTCATTTGTGGCCTAGTCTCTGGTTCAAAAAGGCACAACATAAAATCTAGATATTGGACAAATACTCGTTTCAGAGAAGTTTGAATCTAGAAAGTATTTTACAACTTTTTTTTTTTGCAATACTTTTCATGCCCTTTCCTTAGGACAGAATCCAAAGTGTTACATCTGATTGAAAGAATAATTCTATCAGATGAAGGAAACCTTTGGATCCGGCCCTCAAAGTAATCTTGTTTTGTTTTGCTTTCATATTGCTGTAACATTTGGCTGATCTAATTTTAGCGTTTTATAAAGAGTGATTTCCAATGAATAAAATGCTGTTTTTAAAGCACTAAAATCTTTTACTGTATTTCTCAAGGGATTGACAGGCCCTGATGGATCACCAGGCCCTGCTGGCCCAAAAGGACAAAAGGTAAAGACTACAGTCCATTATTAGATTTGTTTCTCATCTTTAGGCCTCTTTTATTCTATCTCAAATAAGATAAAATGGTAGCCATCAGTTCAGGATCCTAATAATAATGCAAATCTGCCCAAAACTCTTCTCTCATCCCCAACAAACAATGTTTCTTTTTTCGCCCTTCAGTGGTTTTTGAACCTGTAAAATAATATAAATTTATATCTTGCAGGGTGAACCTGGGTTGCCTGGGGGCCGAGGACTTCCTGTAAGTGACAGATTTTTATATGGTATCTATTAAAAAATCAATACTATGGATTGCTGTTTGCTACAACTGTAAAAACAAACAAACCAAAAACACAGGTGGAACCTTTCTTTTATAATTGCTGAGACAGTTTACAATCAGTCTAAAAGAGCAGAAGAGCACAAAAAAATAGGACTCAGCTCCTCAAATCAGCAGATTTCATTTTTCGTGTTTTCCTTATCCTTTATGACTCAACATTAAGGGCTGGCCTTTAATAACAAGGCTCTTTGATGGTTAAAAGAAAAGTTGATTAGTCTGACCTTGGAGAAAGCAAGAATCCAAAGGGCCATGGATGGAGTTTGGCATTTGCAGTGTATCCTTTTCTGTTCCCACTACTTCCTTTTCCTGCCATAGCCTCTCATGGGCACCAAAAAAGCTGCTCCCACAGGTTAGGAGTTTCTTCCAAATGGACGTTCAATCCAGCATGGGAGGCTGCACCATACTATTCAACATTTCACAGACACAGTCTGGGACAAATGTGGCCAGGGAACATCAGAGCATGGCCAAGATGGCAACAGTTATTAATGAGGAAGAACAAACAAGCTGGAAGAGGCGGCAGCTGTTTCCCTTTGCTTGAGTCTACTGGGAAGAGCAGGAGTCCACCCCCTTCTCCCCTTGGCCATTTCTGTGCTATGCTGTTACAGTGCTATTATTCCACTTTCAACATCTCATGGAATCCCAGGGTTTGCAGTTTGTAGGGAGGGGCATTCAGAATTCTCAGCCAGGGAGCTCTTTGGCCTCAGTAAACTACAAACCCCAGAATTCTACAGAAGGTTGAAAGTGGAATAATAGCAGTATAAGAGTGTAGGGTGGAAATGACCCTTTCCTCTCTTCACTGCTAAGTTTTGGGTGCAAACTACGTTTGTATTTGGAACTCAGTTTGCAGCAGTTGAAGTCAGCTGAGGACAAAGGGGGAAATGAGGGGGAGGAGAGAGAAAATGGGACATTTTGAAAACAGCTGAGAAAGTGGGATGACAGAGGATTACAGTGGCCCTCCACTTTTGCAAGGGTTTCACAGGCTGCAGAACCCTTGTGAAAGTTGAAAAACCACAAATAACTCCCTCCCTGCATTCCACCTTCCATTCTCTTCCAGGGCTCCCCTCTTCCAATTCTCTTGCCTTTTGCCTCGGTGCGTGTTCTTCATGCTAGGGCAAAATGCATGGGAATGGGAGGGGGCAGCTCCAGGGAGGAAAAGGCAGGTGCATGTGTGCCTCCCCCCACGCACATTCCCTTACATTTCTGCTTTGGTGTGCACTGCTCATGCCAGGGCAAAATGCATGGGAATAGGAAGGGGGAACTCTCAGGGGGAGAAGGAAGGAGTGCACATGCCTTCCTCTGTCCCCCTTCCCTTGTGTTTTGCTTCAGTGCATGTTCTCAGCACCAGGACAAAATGCATGGGAATGGGAAGGGGAGCTCCAGAGAGGAGAAGGCACATGCATGCCTCCACCCCCCTTCCTTGCCTTTTGCCTGGGCACGCTTGCCTTCTTTCTTCACACCTGGCAAAATGCAGGGGAGTAGGGGTAGGGGGAAGGAACATGGTGCCTCGTGAATAATCAAGTTTACAAAGGTCAAACCTGTGAATGTAGACGGAGAACTATAATCAGGACTGTCCCTGCTAAACTGAGGCGGTTTGAGATATGCTGCACATCAAAAGAAAGATTGGCAAGTCCTTCCCTTGCATGTGAAAATGTTGCATCTGTACATGCATACACATACACAGAGAAAGAGAGAGACAGTGTGAGGGAGAGATTTCTTGGGGCCATTACATCAATATTTCTTTATCACTACAATTTCCATGTTGAATTTTGACAGGGAGAGAGGCAACGTGAGAGCCAGTATTGGTAAAAGTAGGGAAACTCAGGTCCAAATCCTACCCAGTGATGCGGCTAACCGCTCATTCAGTCACTCCCAGCCTCCTCTACTTTACAAGATTCTGATGAAGATAAAGTTGTTTACTTTTGTTGCTGTCATCATTATAACTATTGCCGCCTCTACTATCACCATCATTATTATTAGTTAACAAAATAATATTTTCAAGGTGGCTTGTAAGAAATGATTCAAATCATAAAATATTACAGAGAAGAAACAATATATTTCTTTTTTAAAAAGGAGACAGGAATAACCTAGATAACTGCAGGCAGACCTTAGTTTACTTGCTCAAAACTTTTCCAAGTGGCACAGCAACATTGTTCCTGGATCACTGTTTGTCCTCCAAAATTAGGGGATATGTGAAGCTGAACTTTAAGTAGGGAAGCATGTGATCGCTGTGAGGCAAATGTTAAAGACAGCAGTTAACAGTGGTACTTACATACAGTGTTCTTTATCCATCATAAAAGCAAATTGCTGTAGTCTTGAGAAGAGGCAAAGCTAAGATGGCTGATAGGAAGGTTCTTGCAGATGCTAGTATCCCCAGTGGAGTGATTTAGGTGAGCATGTGGTGAATGATTACTCAGAACAACTTGCAATAGCTGGCAATTTCAGCCAACTGAATAGAGAAAAGTCACCTTGATGGTTTCTTTTCTCTCATAACCGTGTTTAACATATAAAGAGAAAAGATGCTGTATAATTCTGAGGCATTTAAAAGAGATCTGAATCTGTGAACCATTGTACCACCAATATTTTAGGAGAGGGCGAGATAGCCCCTCTTAAAGCATGGCATGCCACCCACTTTTATGGTGTTTGTAGGTAGCTGAAGCCACCTTGGCTCATTATAAGACAATACGAGATGCATTCTTACCGTTATGATAGGAACAGTGGCTATTCACCAACTGCAACAACGGTTGCATAGTGACATTGTGGATAGCTGTTACAAGGCACAAAGTGGTATTTGGGAGGAAGGGAGGGAAAGCCCACAGTGTGATGAAACTAGGCAAACTCTGCTAAACCTCATCATGATGGCAAATTGGCCATCACACAGCCATGTGTGTTGAGACAAATCTACATGCCCAATATACAACATCGTTCTGTTAGAAGGACCTGTACAGAACTGACATGTAGCAGAGCACAGCCAGTTGGCCCCTCTTTGCTTGCATAAGATGCCATTGTGGAAATGGCTTGCTAGCAATTCAGTGTGCTGTTTGCTGATGGATCAATTCTGGCAGTGCTGGAACTAAAAGGAATATGTTGTACCAACTTGATGTGACATGTGACACAATTCAGCTGAACATTGCTTCTGGTAGTAGAGCTGAAGCTTAGCAAAATGTATGTTACTGTTAAGAGTAGGAGAGTAATAGTAGAGGGGATATAACCAATGAAGCAGAGTAATGTTAGTCAAAGTCTGCTGGAAAAATAGCTGTTAACACAGAAAAAATTAAACTGAGTGCAATCTTAATCTTTGCCAAAAGCTGGGGATGACTTATCATGAGTTGGGAGTGCTGCCAGATTGGCAGTGAAGAGGCCCAATTGTGGAGTGCATGTCTGTGGACGTAAGTGCATCATTAGTGAACTTTCTGCTGGTGATAGGCAATCAGATGAGACATTCTGGGAGAGAGTCAGGGCAGCCTTGTTTTCTAGGAACGTTACGACAATAACACAGTAATCTGTACAGTCCTCCCTCCACATTTGTGAGAGTTTGGGGCATAGAATCCTCACGAAACTGGAAAAATCACAAATAACTCTCCCATCTATTCCCCCTCTCATTTTCTGCCAGGGCTCCCTCCCTTCCCATTATCACACAAAATGGAACGGAATGGCAGGGGAAGGCTCCCAAGAGCCTTCCTTTTTCTCTCTGGAGTTCTCCCCTCCCCCTTCCCATGCATTTTGCCGTGGTGTGGAGAAAATGGATGGGAAGGGGAGAGAGGAAACTCCAGAGGAGGAAAGGAAGGCTCTTTGGAGTCTTCCTCTCAGTCCCTTCCATTTTGCATCAGTGCAAGATCTCTATGCTGGGGCAAAATGGATGGGATGGGAAGGGGGAAAACTCAGGAGGAGGGAAGGAATGCTTTTGGGAGCCTTCCCCCTCACCCATTTTGTTCCATTTTGCCTCTGTGTGAGTTCTCAACACTGGGGCAAAATGCATGGGAAGGGGAAGGGGAAAATCCATAGGAAGAAAGGAAAGCCCACAGGAGGCCCCCCCCATTTCCTTCTGTTTTGCCTTGGAGAACTCTCCCTGGGGCAAAATGCATAGGAATGGAGGAGGAGGATTGGGGGGTGGGGGAAGCATGCACACTCATGAATAATCAAATTTGTGAACATCAAATCTGTATGTAGGGAGAGGACTGTACTTCAAAATCTTAAGGCTGTAACTTTAAGGCTTGTAAACTCAGGGTGAGCATACTGTTGGTACCTTACACAAGATTGTGGGAATATATCCACAAGTATTGTGCATATAGATGGGCATTGGGTTCTGTGCTGAGTTGCAATATTGACTGTACAATATTGTCGTTCAACACAAGGGTGCATAGCACAATCAGCATGTAAGTCCACATGTGGAGATTTACGCTACACAGCCCCAACGTAAGGTCTTGGCCATAGACCAATAAGAGTTCGAAAGATAATTTGTATCTTTATATCATATAGTTCAACCCCTGCCAGGGTGGCAGTCCACAACTAAAGCATCTTTGAGATGTGGCCATCCAGCTTCCATTTAAAAATGCCTGACGAAAGAGAGTCTACCACCTTTTGAGGGAGTTTATTCTGATGTCGAGCAGCTTTACAGTCAGAAAATTCTTTCTAATGTTTAGAGGGAGAAAATGCTTCAATTTTTCTGCTCTAAATATATAGTAGTCCCCCCTTATCTGTGGGGGATATATTCTAAGAGCTCTCATGTATGCGTGAAATCACAGATAGTACTGAACTGTATAGTACTGGATAGTATGATAGCCATATCTAAGCACAACAACAAACAACAAAATATCTAAACACAACAAACTTGTTAAAGCCCTTCTCTGAGGCCATTTCCACAAGGCACTACTGTCACACAGTGGGGCTACATTGGCAGTGGTCTGCGAGTTGTGCTTTTGCATGATGTCGTCACAGTCCTGCTGCCAACATGCCCTCACCTGTTACACTCGCACAATGCTCCCATCGCTGGCACCCATGCGGAATGGGCGGAACTGTGATGTAGGCACTTCCTTCCCCAGTGCAGCATGGGAAAGAGGCTGGCTGTACTGCGGAAGGAAGGTGCGTGTCCCTGCCATCCACATGGAGCCAGCTGGGTGCAGAGGTGAGTGTTTGTGTTGTGCTCCATCCTGGCAAAGGCGCTGCTGGGATCATGATGGGAAGACAATGGAAAAGGGTAAGGTGAAGAAATGGTCTGAGTCTTCTATATTTCTCTGCGGTCCCTGCAAAGCTAGAAGGCCACTTCTGGTGATGCCACCTGGCCACTGGGAATGGATGGGGCAACGGGTGAGAGGGAGGAACGTGAGTCTATGAAGGGAGAGGGCAGAGGTGCCTGGCTGTGGGGAGCCTGCCTGGAAGGAGTTGTGGGTTTTGCAGCACTGGCCGTCACTGCCCCTCTATGGTGTTTCATAATGTCATTTAATATTTAAATATGATCCTACATTTAATATTTTCATACTGGAGTTGTCTGTGGGTAACTGAAATCATGGAAAGATATATGAGGGGATACTATTGTAAATTGTTCTATAACATATACTATCTGCTAGAAAGGTAATCAGTGAAAATTGCTTAAAATAGCCAGCTAGTTCAAATAGCCAGAGAGATGAAAATAATACTTTCATTATACCACAGGGTTTTTTTTTTTAAAAAAATTGGTAATCTTGATATTTGTTCCCTCATTTTAAATGCTCCTACTGTTGGCATCCAATGGAGTTTGAAAAATGAGAACGTGGTGAACACAATAATAGTAACAACAACAACAAGAACAACAACAGTAACAACAGCATATATTTTTATTTCAGGGAAAAGGGACTCGTGGACCTCCTGTAAGTAGAATTGAATCAGATCAGATACCAACAGTTAATTGTACAATTGATCAAAGTGTTACAATAAAACAGTTTGATGTGTTTTATCTTATTGTTATGGGTCTTATTTGTTTGCATCTTTGAAGAAAGTATCTGTAGACCAAGTAGCTTTCTGGGTCAATTCTTCTGTTTAGCAAAGTATTCATCCCTTGGACCAGAGCACTTCACCAAATAAAACAAGATCTTTTTTCACTCTAGGGTCCCCCTGGTATAGCAGGACTTCCTGGAGAAGTGGGCAGAGTTGGGCCACCTGTGAGTACCTTTTTGTTTTTTCTAATAAACCACAGAGCTGTATTTACTTACCATGCTGCTTTACAAATGTTTAGGATGTTTGTCCTCAGCTGTGGCTGACATGTAGAACCTAAGCACATTTTTCTAGAAATGAGTGGTGGAGCACATTAGAGTTACCAGGCAGATGATGCCAGATATAGCTTCTCAATGGCAGAATTAATTTTGCTGTTTATGTTTTATATAGATTTACTTGCTCTGAAGATATCTGTAGCTGGTTTCTACCAGGACTATTGTGGTGTTTTTTCCAAATATTTGGTTCCTAAGATAAATAGACAGATAGAAAGTTACCTGTCCCTGTCTATTTCCATAGCTGCTTGCAGCTACTGAAAGCCTCTCTACTATAATTTATTTAAAGACTCCTTGGATGATGCAGTGTAGGAGATATGGAGCTGCTGGGGTGGGATACATTGCCAACACCTGTTTGATTTGGAATGAGTCTTCCCTCCCTCAGCAGCCCCATGTGTTTTCCCCACATTGTTCAGTAGGGCTGTGAAGTGCTATGAGGAGGTTTTTACAGGATTCGGAAGATGGGAAATGTCTATGGACTTCCTTCTGTCCACTTACATTAGGATCCAGGCCAAAAGCTTCATCACACAAGAGGGAATGGAAAGATTTGTGGAAAGACCCCTTCTCCCACACATAAGGGATGATTATACATTGCTTGAAGAAAGCAGATGGAGATAATTTTTCTTTCAGCTTTCACAATGTCTAGAAATTGGGTTCACTCAGTGACAATTGTTGGCAGTACATTCAAGAAAGAACTAAAGCATGTATTTCTTTACATGATTTATAGGGTTTTTTG
This sequence comes from Cyclura pinguis, assembly GCA_030412105.1. NCBI lineage: Eukaryota > Metazoa > Chordata > Lepidosauria > Squamata > Iguanidae > Cyclura > Cyclura pinguis. Next base: position 132,633,130 of record CM059599.1, read on the forward strand.
TTTTGTTTATTTTTTGGTCTCTATCACCACAAGATGTGGTGATGACCATTGACCCTGATGGCTTTAAAAGGGGATTAAGGCAAAGATGTGGAAGATAGGTTGAGACAGAGCTCTTTCTTATTAGTTCTTATATACTCAGAAACAATATGAACCGTAAACATCCCTTTCTAGGCAGCAACTGTAGGGGTTGATATTGCCTCCTTTCTGTGCTCGTGAGCTTCCAAGAAGCATCTCATTGGGTGCTGTGGGAGTTACAGATGGGTGCTTTCCTTGATATGAAAGGGCTTTTTTATGTTCTATTCAGGAGTGTGGAATGTGTAAATGTCGAGAAGTTGTTGGACTCTACTTCCCACTAGCTTAAGATGGCATAGGCAATGGTGTGGGATTATGAGACCTGAAGCCAATAAACGCCTGGAGGACCATGCATTTCCCAGTCTTATGTTCTAAGATATTCTACATCATTTCATGTGAAGTCGTTCATAATTCCTACAGACCATTATCACTGAATTCCTTATAAAAGATGTGAAATTTTAAGATTTCGAGGTTTCAAAGATGTGAAATTTTAAGATTTCTAGCTTCTGGAAAACTGCAGTTTTCTGGGAAGCTGCAGAGCTTTCATGCAAAAGCTGTGCAATTTCCCGTCATTGGCGGTGGTGGGGGGAATATAAGTGCCCTGAAGCTATGGGATTAAAAACTGCTTTATTGTTCTTGACATTTGTTGGTACTTGGAGAAATCGAGATTTATATCCCTACTGCAGTGCATTCTTGTGCATGTCTTCTCAGAAGTAAATCCGACTGAACTCATGTAGGTATGTGTAGGGTTGTGGTGTGACAGGTAATGCCAGTAAATCTCTTCAGTAACTTTAAAGTGATTTCCCCTTTAAATGGCTCCTATCGCATCTAAACAAGTTTTGTTCTAGAAATTAAGTTACTTATTTTGGGATGATTTTTATGAAGGAAACAAAGGAAACAAGGCAGATGGACTGCTATAACTTTTTTTCCTATCCTTTACAGCTTTTTCGTGTCATATCAACCATAAATGTCTTTAACTTTGACTGTCACCTACAGAGTTATTGTTATGCTTTATGATTGTCTTGCCCTTGCCTTATAAGAGGCTGGAACATCTTCATTGTTCACTCTAGAGGTATTACTCTTTGTTTATTCAGTCTCATATGCAAAAACACAAAAGGGAAATATATTCTCTCCACTTGGCAAGGTGTTCATATTTATCAATGATTTTTCACTCTTCATTCTTCATGGTTTTTTTTTAAATTTGCAAATAATTTGTGAAGCTTTTTGCAGAAAAAAATTCGATATGTAAGACCCATTTGGCAAAATTTTTGCAAAAAGATCCCCAAATGCCAAAAATAAATGAATTAAAAAAAAAAAATCACAGCAATTAACAGGTTGTTTTGGATGGTCTGTCTCAGGTGTCTACTTGCTGAGAGCAGGAAACATAGTTGAATATTCTTTATATCTTCAGTTCAATCCTATGCACTAATGACACCTTTAAACTACTTAGGGTGACCCTGGAAGGAGAGGCCCTCCAGGACTACCAGGACCCCCAGGTCCTAGGGTAAGCGGTTAATTCCAAGTTTATTAAAATAATGGATATCTTAGAGTTTGTTCTCTTCCCCCAGCTCTTTTATAGTGTCTTTAGCTGTGGGGTGGTGTTACAGTAGATACATGTTGCTGGACATTTCCTCTAGTCAGTACCAGTTAGCATGGTCCACAACTACATTTTTAAGCTTTCTAATAAATGAGTACCTATTCAGGACGACTGTGATATCATTGCTGCTGGAGCCAGTAGGAAAGTCTGAGATCTCACACTGTTACTGATACAGCAGATATCTAGCATAAAAAAAAGAAAAAAGAAAAAAAAGAATATACTGTACAGTTTTGATGAGTTGTTTCCAAGGTTTCTCAATGAGTGTTCTGATTTCAGAGAGTGAAAGTTCTCAAATCCCTCAACATCTCCTTCCCCCCTGCCCACCTCAAAGATTGGCTGGCATCCTGTTCAGTAATGATGATATCTTTAAGTCTGACTTAATTCACTTTTACCATTAGCATACTGTCACAATCTCAAAGTACTCCCCAAAACTTAACATTTTAAGTTATGCAGGCCCCCCGGTCATGGCTATTTCTGTGTTGCTAGAGAGTATTTTTATGGTGGGGCTAAGTGATGATACATCCAGCCCTCTGCTGTAATTCCTCACATGGTGTCCCTGTGGCTGCCTGTCACAACACTGCCACCTGCAGGAAGAAGGCTATAAGCATCATCGCTCATTCCCTAGTTCTCTGGCCGCTTGGATATGACTGCATTGGGGGGCTAACACTATAAAAGGTAGTTTTTAGGGGATAGTATCAGGAGACATCTCTGCAAGACATAGCTATGTCTCCAGAGCCACTTCTCTTGATCCAGGATCTCGGTTTTCATTTTGTCCTCCAGCAGTCTTGGAGGGCATACTGTACTTTCTATAAAGGTGGAACATAAAAGTCTCTTTACAATCTCACTAGAGTAACAATCCATATGAACTCCACACCTATTAATAAGTTCACTTCATGCTTGGTTGCCCCTTTTTAATGCCAAAGTTTTTTAAAAATTGACCAAACTCTTTTAGAAGGTCATGTTCTAGTTAGAACCTTGTTCATCAGAAGATTGTAGGATATCACTTCATTGTGAGAAATACCATTATGAAGTCCTGGATTCATTTAAATACTCTACATTTGACATATAAATTACTTCAGTTGAGAAAATAATAACTGTGTATGTGATTGTCTCTATCCATGAGAGAGACAGAGAGAGCAAGGGTATGGAGAGATGGGAGAGAACTATGCCACTAGGACAATGAGGTCCAGGTAGACCAAGTTATTTACTTGTCTCTCCTTCTTCAGAATAAAATACAAGTATTTTCAAAGGGCAGGGAAAATAGTGTAGATGGGTGAAAAGAGAATGGTTGGGGGCTCTAAGTAACGGTGTCGATTTTGTTTTTTGTTCATTTTCCTGACATGTTGTTAATCAACTTCAGGGCACAGTTGGGCTTCACGATGGAGATCCACTGGTAAGATATTTATCTTTCTTTTTCTTTTTCTTTTTTTTTTGAGAAAGAATGATTGAGAAGATTCTCATCTTTATTAACTTAGTTTGCTGGCTTCTTTTTCAGTGTCCCAATGCTTGTCCACCAGGCCGACCAGGACACGCTGGGCTAATGGGCATGAAGGTAGGAGAGAACTGGTCTGCTTAAATACTTTGGAAATGTGATTGGATAGCACACCGCTCAGAAGTTTTCCACACTTGTTCTGTGGCTTGTATATCTCTGTGAATCCATATATTGCAAAGCTGCAGCTTGTAAAACTGGAGGAATTTTCAGTGTGTGTGTGAGAGTGAGAGAGAGTGAGAGAGAAATTTCCCCTTCCTTCCATGGTACCACAGTTAAGAATTTGTACTAGTGCATGTTTGTACTAGTTCAAATAGTAGACTTGTAGAAAAGGAGCTTGAAGATTAAAAGGCATTGGAAAAGACATTATCAACAACATAGTTTTACCAAGCTATATTTCTCTGTGTCTGCTGTGAAGAGGGTTAAGAAAGACAAGTATTTCCTCAGGTTAATGAGTGTTAATCTGGAGAATAGCTGCACAGAGACTGCTCAGTGACCACTACATTTTCAGAAAGCCTTAAGATATTCATTCTAATCCTTGCAGTAAGGCAAGGTGGGCAGCTTTGGAAGCTGTGCGAGCTGTTTTTCTCCTGGATTCATCATGAGCTGGAACAGTTCTGGAAATGTACAAGAACAATGAAAAAATATGAACTGGCAGCATTTGGAATTCTGTGTCTGGATTTTTAATTTTTTTTCACTGTTTGAGGGCCCCCATGTCCTGTTCATTACAAACCCAGAAGCCTCCAACTGTAGAAAAATACATTTTTGGTGGTAAAAAAGATCACTCAGAGGAGACCTGGGGGTAATGGCAAGGGGTTCAAAAACAGCCTGGGCAGTCCATGTGGCCCACCTGCTGTCCTTTGTCCACTTCTACAGTGTAGTGGTCTCCTTGTAATTCGGTAACAAACTCTTAGGCACACACAACTGGAAAAACTGAATATTGCTTCCTTGTGTACTCCTGCCTTCACCTCCCTAATTTACCCTGGTTATTCCTCTTGTGTCAATTTTTAGATGATAGGTTCCTCTGGGTAGGATTTTCTCTTAATTTACTTTGTGAAGCTGTGTGAACATTTATGGTGTTACATGAACAAAGCAACGGACAACAGCAGTAGTTCCTTGCATAGCTTGAGAAGAATAAGGGGGAAAAAAGCCTTTGGAAGGGGATTATAATTCAAGAGTTGTAAACTGTGTTTTCCACAGCATCCTCCAAGTTACAAGTATATGTGTTTTCACAGCACTTTTTCTTGGCTTGATAGATACAAAATGTAGAGCAAGTATGTCTATTTTACTACTTTAACTGGACAGTAGCCAACTACACATCTTTGCACAGAATTAATTAGCAGGCAGTCTTGGCTGGGTATTTCATTTTCAAATAATTATTCTCTGAGATTTGGTCTTATGTTGTAGGGTCACAAGGGAGTGAAAGGAGACGCTGGTGAACCAGGAAAACAAGGCCACCAGGTAAGAAGAAATAGGCATGTGTGAAGTTAAAATTATTTTGAAAGGAAATGGTTGGTAAAAGAGTAATGCTCAATGTTGTCATGCTTTTATAAAAAAGAGTAATATCCTTCCTGTTAGATTTAATTTCCACTAATTCCATAGTTACTCAACCCAGCTTCCAACATCCCTCTGAATCCAGTTTGCTGCTTCAGTCCTTAACAGCTTAGTTTGAAAGTAACGTCTACTCCAAACAAGATACCTCATTACATGAGGATCTCTTCTGTGCAAATGAGAGGTTCATGTGTACTGCATATATGTGATTTTCTGTGGCATATACATATAGAATGATAAGAGTTTTCCAATAAACACTTCATGTTAACTCTTCCAAATTTAGAACTTTGATAAACTGACTTGCTTTATGCTTATTTAGGGAGAAGAAGGTGACCAAGGAGGAATAGGTGATGTTGGAGCTCAAGGCCCTCCAGTAAAGTATTTCTTCTTAATTATTTTTTTGTTGCTTTCCATTCATTATGTCTAGGTCAGTTGTTCTTAACCTTTTCTTTAACAGGGACCCCCTTTAAATATATTTTGTTGCTGTAAACCCCCAAGACTGAACTCAAGATTTAAAACTCTAAAGTGCATCAAATATTAATTGAAGATTGCTCAGCAAAGGTCTTCAGATTGAGAGAGAAAGGAGAAACACATTTCTCTTAGACATGTTGCAGCGGTAGGGAAGACTTTTCTCCTGCTTCTTCCTACCAGTTTAAGGCTAGAGCGGACTGAACACCAATACTCAGGTCCAGCCAGCTTGCCGGCCTGCCTTTGCCTTAGTTCCTGTGAGGTGTATACTCTGTTGCGGGGAGAAGACAGGTTGAACAGCCTTCCAGCCTTTGTGGACCCTCTGTGAGGACATCGCAGTCTGCCCCCCAGGGACCCCTAGACCCCAGGTTAAGAACCATTGATCTAGTGAATATATCAAGGTGTAAGAAATTGTATGTTCAACCATCTGTAAAAGATCTAGGTCAAGTTATAGTTGGTTATAGTTAAACTATCACTGAAAAAAATGTGAGATATCATTCCTAGACTAACGTAAGCCCAATTGCTTTACAACTAATTTATATAATTTACAACTAATTTGTATAATCTTTCCCGTTGTTGTGTTGCTGTGTGCCTTCAGGTAATTTCTGACTTATGGTGACCCTAAGACAAATCTACCACAGGGTTTTCTGGGACTGAGAATGTGTGATGCACCCAAGGTCACTCAGTGGGCTTCCATGGCTGAAGCCATTTCCGCACTAGGCCAGCCGACCCCTCCCAAAACTGCAAACTTCAGGATTCCATAGGATGTTGAAAATGGAATCATAGTGCTATAACAGCCAAGTGCAGAAATGGCCTGAGTGGGGAATTGACCCCTGGTCTCCAGTGTTAGTCCAATGCTCAAAAGACTACACCATGTTGGCTCTCAAGAACAAAGAAACCTGTAACTGACTGTAATCGGTTAATTATAAATATCATTCATCTTTCCTTCCCACCCCCAATGAGTAACAGGCTCACCTTACTGACAATGATTTCACAAGAGTAAACAACTCCCCCTCCTCCCCCTCCTCATCCTCTAAAAAACCTTTTGAAAGGTATAACTCAGAAGTGCAGCCAGCATGGTGTAAGTGGTTTGAATGTTGGGCTAGGAGACTGGCAGATCAGGGTTCAAATACATGTTCAACCATGGAAACCCACTGGGTGACCTTGGGCAAGTCATACTCTCTCAGCCCCAGAGGAAAGTAAGGGCAAACCCCCTCTGCCAGGAAAACATTAAGGTCACCATAAGTTGGAAATGATTTGAAGGCATACAACAACAAGCAGGTGATTTAGCAGCCAACATTGAGACAGCTGAGTAGTCTGGTACAAATCCCCTACATTTTGCCCTGCAGATGGAAGAAGGAGGAACATGGTTGTCATTCATTCTAGGAATGGAATCTCTGAAGGCTTGATTCAAGGAGAAGGGAGGCTATAGGAGCACTAGCTTAGGCACTCCCTATTCTTTCCATTCATCCAACACTTTGATTTATTGCTATTGTCTGAAACTGACACTTTGAGACACTATGGTAGATGTCACTACTTGTTTATTATTTTTTACAATGAATTTTACCTGTGAGATTTTACTGAACCTGCAGAGAGCATGTTAAGGCTTCATCCAGTAGTTTTCACAATCCCATGGAATGGCATCCCTTAGCAGAATAGATTTTTCCCATCCCCATCTGCTCCAGAGGAATGAGGAGTCCTTTAGGGCATATTTGGTGGGGTTGGAAGGCTGCTTGGGGCAGAGAGTAAGAGAGATTCCTCTTGCATAAGCAAAAGTCTACTTATGTAACTTTGGGTGTAACCCATAATATTCGCTAGTTAGGGCGTTTAGATTTTGTTAAGAAATTATCATTAGAATCTATTTGCCTGAAGACAAGAAACATGCAAGCCATTAAAAACATGCATCATCCAAGGAAGTATTTGTTTTGAAAATTGGCAGAGAGAGATAAACATGGTAAATCAGGTGAACAAATTACATGTTTGCAATTTTGCATTTCAGGGACCTCAAGGGTTAAGAGGTATAACTGGCATAATGGGACCCAAAGGAGATAAAGTAAGTAACAACAATGACACCTTTCTTATTTTGTTTTGTTTTGTTTTAAGAAGATTTGTTTCATGGGTGAATACACAGCTGTGGAGCCCAACCCTACTCAGATAATAGCCAAATATAATCTGATTATGGGCCTTTCTGCCCTAAACTGTTATAGTGCTGTTATTCCACTTTCAAACATCCTATGGAATCCTGGGGTTTGCAGTTTCAGGAGGTGCCTTTAGAATTCTGCCAGAGAACTCTTTGGCAGAAATGCCCTATGTTGGGGGTTTTAGTTGCATCATCAATACATTAAAGTCAATTTATGGTGTTCAGAAACAATGCAAAATAGGAATAAAACTATAATTGAAGAATAAGGAGACAACAAGAGCAGAACTATGTTAAAATGAAGAGGAAATACACAAAAATAAGCAAAAGGCTAGCCAAAATAATCTCAACAGCCAAGGCAACCCGCCCTCTTATTTTTGGCCACCACAGTTGTCAGTAATGGAATGAATGACGGCAAACAAATTGAAACTTAATCCTGTCAAGACAGAGATGCTCCTGGTTAGTTGAAAGGCAGATCAAAGAACAGGGATTCAACCTATGCACGATAGGGTTACGCTCCTGCTTGAAATCTCAGGTTCATAACCCAAGTGTTCTCTTGGACTCAACTCTGAGCCCAGGAATGCATTTGCACAGTTATGATTTGTGTGTTAGTTTCTCCCATTCCCTGAAAAGTGATATCTGGCTGTGGTAATACATGCCTTGATTTCATCCCATTTGGACTATTGTAATACTCTTAAGTGGGGCTGCCTTTGGAAACTGTTTGTAAACTTCAACAGGTCCAAAATGTTGTAGACCTGAGCGAACCATAGGAAGTATGTAAGATCCTTGCTGGAACGATTCCGCTGGCTACCGGTTTGTTTCCAGGCACAATTCAAAGTGCTGGTCATGACCTGTAAAGCTCTCTTTGGCTTAGGTCCAGTGATCTACTTAGATCTACTTGGACTTAGATCTACTTGTATCTACTTGGATGACCGTTGTCTCCTATCTTGCCAGAATCAGGGGAAGACCTCACCAAATGGACCATCACAGGTCTGTTTGGTGAGGATGTGAGAGAGCTTTCTCAGTGGCTGCTCCCACCCTGTGGAATTCTCTTCCATGGGAGGTTAGACTGGCCCCTTCCTGCTGTCTTTTTTCTGGTAGGCAAAGACCTTCTTGTTTAAGCAGGCTTTTAATAACTAATTGCTTGCAGAGAACCTTCTTATGCAGGTGGGGACAGGGGTGCTCTAGTTTTAACTTTTGCATATTTTTAATGTTTTTATAATGTTTAATGAATGATTTTAAAAATTGGCATATTTTAATTGTTTTAATTTCTTTACTGTGTATTTAGCTTGTTTTATTCTGTGTGAGCCGTCTTGGGTCCCACACTGGGAGGAAGGTGGCATTTAAATACAATAAATAATGATAATCATAATAATAATAATGATGATGGCTGGCATCCTGTCTGGTAGACTAAAGTAGAGTAGACCCATTCAATCAACTGTTCAATAGTGAGTTGACATGCAGGTAAATTCCACTGGTTCAGAGGATCTATTTTAGTCAGAACTAACAACAGGTTTTAAGCCATTGTTAATTAATTAATGAATTATGTTATTTTATGTTCTGTTTTTTCTTCTGTGAGGTCAAGGAAGCATATGGCATATCTTCTTAAACGTTCAGTGCAAATCTTACCAGATCAAGGTATCTGAGATGCATTGCTTTGCCTATGTAATTTGGTCATACTCCCAACAGCTTTCTTGAGTTAACAGTACCCTCTATAATACCATGCAAAATCTGACTGAAAGTAAATTTCTTGGGATTAGGGTATAGTCTAATGTGTAGCACAGCAGGCTACGGAGAGACATTTTAGCTAAATAAGGCTTCATTGCAGTGAGTTTTGAAACTGAAAGATAAACAAGAAAGGATCCAGCAGAAGTCTAACATAAACCTTTAATCTTCTGCTCATGGTTGTTTGTGCCAGTTATTAGAGTGAATCAACAGAACTAACAAGGAAACAAGGGTTTGTCTCTTGTTGTAATGTATTGTGATTACAAAATACAGCAGTTTTCATGTGCAAGATTGTAATCATTCTGTTGTTTGCATATCCTAGACAACTGAGGTTAAGCAATTTTAAATCCTCTTTTTTATTATTTAGAAGAATCAAGCAGAACTTGGAAAAGTTACTTTTGTAAACTACAACTCCCTGATCTGGGGTGCACAACCATAATTTTTCCAAGCTCAGGAGTCAAGTATATGTTTCTGTATTCCAACCAACTATGGATCATAACCACAGTGAATTATTCAAAGATGAAACATAAGGAGGTCAGGAAAGAGGGGATGTCCTATTCATCTCATTAATTTTAACCTCTACTTACCTTTTGAACAAATTAACAAATGAGAGTATAGAATAAATTGAACCTATCAAATTCCAAGGTTAATTCAGAATAGAATTGAACTCTTGTACATCTCCACACACACTAGTTGGTAGATACAGCAACTAGTAGTCAGTCAAAAATTGAATAAAATCTGTAGGATTGTTACTATTCCAGTTTAGTGTTTATTACACCATTTAAAAATCTCTTCTTTATAGTGGATAGATACATAATTGATGTATGCCTGTACTCTTGACAAATTTCTACAGCACTGAATATTACTGTTTCACAAATTATCCAAAGATTAAATGGTCTCCAGTTCAACATTTTGTTGCCTAGATGGCAAAACGCTAAAGACATATAATACTGTGATGAGTAAGTTATCTTTTATTGTTAGAAGATAAAAGTATATTAACTCTTATTTTATGCAATGTGTACTGGTCCTTTATTGTCTGAATTAAAGACAGTATGATCTTTCATGTTTCCAGAGAATATTCTTTAGTTCTCTAAAGCTTTTATTGATCAGGAATGAAACTCTACTATTATAACCAATGTGCTCATTTTTGCAGGTCATTGCAATGGCTATTTGCTGTTACCCTTACCATTTATTAATGCAGATCCATCAGATTAAATGTGTATATGCTTTCTGAGAAGTACAATTTCTTAATAACTTCACATTTTCTCTTGACAGCAGTATTCTTTCTTTTTTTTTCATCTTGTAATGTGCTCCTCTGTGAAAATTTTCACATAAGTTCTACAAAATACAACATGCTTTGGTTCAGTTCACTGTGATTCATTCAAGACACAGGGAATTAGTTAAAGATAGCAATGCTTTGCAAAGAAAAATATATTTAGAGGAATGGATGTGTCACCACCTATTGATATGTTGAATGACAGTGTTCTACAGGGAATATTTTACATAATACATTAACTTGTGGCACCTGTTCAAACATGCAATTCTAAAACAAGGTAAAGATTGTAACACGTTAAATAGTGAGGCCTTCTGCAAACTTTACTTTTGCAGTGTGATTATCACTTTTCCGTATTTGGTAGCTAGGTTGCATTGGTGATCTTTGAAATCTGACATATGTCATTACCTCTGAGGAGAGATTATTGTTAAACAAAACTACAGAGCATTCCGAAATCCAATCATGGCAAGGGAAACTGTATCACAAATAATCCTCAGCATCTTTTGAGCAATTTTCTTCGTTTGTAGAGGGCTAGAGCATCAGAGTGCATAGCTGCTGTCTTCTCTATTTCCCTTCAATGGGAGTTATATAGAAGTGCTTTTATATTTTACCATATAATGCAAAATTACAAAGAAGCATAAAGAAAGAATACAAATGTAAAACAAAGACATGGTGCAATATCAGTATATTGTAGTATGTGTTTAGATCCTATGTCCTCGTCTGACCTTTCCCTTTCATTGCAGGGTGCTCGAGGTTTTGATGGAGACCCTGGTCCACAAGGTCTTTCTGGCGCTCCGGTAAGTTTACCTGCTTCTCAACAAGATGCCTTAGGCTATTATTAACCTCAGCATAGGATTCACTACTAAGCACATAAGGCCAGCTGCCCTGGCCCAAATGCCCCTTCTAATTTTCAACAAAAATGAGATGAATCAACAGGATGTCCCCTATTATAAGCCTGATGTTTGATCCCAATTTTGTAGACTGAAGCTCATGCAGACATCAAAACATCTCAAGTTTGAGTTTGTTTTGTCACACCTTATTAAATTATTTGGTTTGTTTCTGGTGGTCATTACTTATGGTGGTTTGGAAATTTTGGGTTTTATGACACCAGGCACTTCTCCTGCTAAAATAGTGTTCTCAAAATGCTGTTGAATCAGGATTGCTCTCTTTGGTTTCACACCTTTGGAACCATTCTAGGATGACAATGTTCATTTGTACTAAAACCTTGTCACACACAGCATTTTGGACTGCCCATTCACTATCTTCTCCAAGGCATTATCCCTGTCCCTTTTCCTAGTTTCTTTCTCTCTCTCTCTCTCACACACAGACTTAACTAATCACTTACAGATGTAAGCCAGTAGCCACTTATCTGTCTGTCCTATCGAAGCTGGCTTTCACCTGCCAGTAATTAGTGAAGTCGGAAGCTAGAAGAAAGAAAGAATTAATGGATTAATGAAATAAATGCTTTTTTAAACTATAAGGTTCTTTTACACTTACATTTCCAGCCATATCTGTGTGTGTGAGGGAGAGATTGAGAGAGAGAGAGAGCAGGAGGAAGGATGGGGGCAGTGAGCAAAGTTTTGGCTTCCCTGACAAGCCCCTGTTGGGAGGGGGGAGTGATAATTTGGCAATGGTTTTTTTGAGAAAAAAAGTTTAAAAGTTCCTCAGTTACTTTACCAGTTGGAAGGAAATCAGATTTAAGTTTCCACCTCTTCTCCTTCTTCCCTGATCACTGGAGGTGGGCTGACATTTCCCCACCTACGGCACTCCCACTGAATATCCTTTGACCACCCAAAATTTATTCCCACAATTGAACTTTCACACAGAAGTCATAGTACAACAGAAATAGGAAAGGAAGTTGTTAACAGATTTTTGGATTTAATAAGAGATGCTTTCCAAACAGTGTCCCATAGGAGAACAATAACAGTAGCAATAGCAGTAACAATAACATTGACAATAACAATAATAATATTTCATTTGTTACCCACCTTTCCCCAAGATTTGAAGGGGGGTACAAAACAGATTAAAATATAATTAAAAGCACATCATAGATTAAAATACACTAAAAACACTTAAAACCATGTATTTTTAATTCATAGTTAAAAATGGACTGTGTAGGCCTGTTGGAACAGATAGGTCTTTAGCACTTTTTAAAATTCAGACTGCATCTTTTGTTGTCGAATCTCTTCTGGCAGGTCATTCCACAGTCTAAGGGTGGCCAACGAGAAGGTCCTCTGGGTGACCATTACCAATCTAGTCCTAGCTGATTTAAGTAAATGGCCCCCAGAGGACCTGAGTATACAGAGTGGATTGTATGGGAGGAGGCGATCCTGTAGGTAAATTGGACACAAACCATGTGGGGCTATAAAGGTAATAACAGAACAACAGAAGAGGAATGACATCATATGATAAATCCCAGCCAAAGATGCTATTAACCGGCCATATATATTATTCTATCCCTTTCTCTATAAATGTGCAATTAATTCCATTTTATCTACACTGCAGTCATCTTGGCTCATAATTTTAAAGCTGATTTCATGACATGTAATAACATTAAATCTGGGAATTTACTTTTACATTAGTAATTACTCATATAACTTTATTTGATTGTTACAAAGAATTGTGTTTGGATTTTGCTGATTAATGTTTCTGTTTCTCTGCAGGGTGATCAGGGACAAAGAGGTGCCCTGGGAGAGATGGGTCCCAAAGGGGAGAGAGTGAGTTCCTTGCTGAATTCTAACAATTAAGCAAGCAATAATGTATAACCGATACCATGAAATTACTGGCCCAAGCCTATTAATGTTTTCAAAGGGGCAAGCCCTACTTTATTCAGTGGGGAATCACTCCTAAGTAAATATACAGAGGATTATAGCATATATCACATAATGGCCTATATTCTGTTGTTAGGCTGAACTAGAGTAGAGCCATTGAATGAACTGGATTTGCCTATGTGTTGACTTACCTTTCAATAATGGATTCTGTGTGCTTACTCTAATTGAGACTAATCAATGTGTATTAAAGGGTGGAGAAATAAAATGGGAATAAATTAATTTAATTCGTATACACTGGCTCAGGTTATTTGGGAAGGTACATGTCCTTTGCTTGTTTCAGATGTGCAGCCACAATTCAGCATATCTCTTTCCCCTTTCTTTTTAGGGTCCTCAAGGTGTTAGAGGAATTACTGGGCTTCCTGGGCCTAAAGGAGAACAGGTATGTATTAGTGAGATGATTGTTATTATCAGTAATAATTATTGCAATTTGTGTTACTGTCATGTTTAGCTGTTTGTAAGGATAGAGAAGAGCTGTTTTGAAATAAATGTGATTTACATAATGCCAATGTATTATTTGTTATTCAAGGGTTTGCCTGGTGTTGATGGCCGTGATGGGATTCCTGCCATGCCAGGATCGAAGGTACTTAAAAGTTAATACAACATGCTGTTTAATTTCTGTTTTTTAAAAATGAACATATTGAGTGTCTTAGAGGAATAGCAGAGGGAACAAATGGCTATTAGGGGAGTGTGGACTTTGAGTTACCAGTAGCCATATTAGAAAACAGAACCTTCATATTCAAAGACTGCAACCATTCCTGGTGCCGTCAGAAAGTGAGAATGCCACAAGTTGCTCTACCTCACTCAAATTATCTTCCTTTGGCCCCTCCCATCCAAAGCCTCTTCTTTCTTCTTTGTGCCAGCTCTGCCAAAGAAAGTGCCTACTATCATCAATGATAAGACAACAGCATGAACCCAGTAAGCAGGGGAAAAGGCTGGGAAAAGTTAGTTTTTTGACTACTGTAATCTCCCAGATAGAACATCCAGTGGTCATGCTGGTTGGATGATTTTTGGAGCTGTACTCCTGACTTCTCCAAGCTGTAGTTCAGAGGCTGTATTCATCTGAATATATAGATTACTGGGGAAAATGATGGGTTTCTTGCCTTCATACACTGTTTGTAAATTTCTTGAGAGCATGTGATGAGAAACTTGTTGGAAAAAACAAGTAGAACGATGTAGATTTGAATTATATAGACTATGTATGAAGCAGAAGCAAGACCTGAACCACAGCTTGTGTACTGAAGTGTTTGGACTAAAGTTTTGAGAATCCCCCAGCCAGCAGTGGCCATGGAAGCACCATTTGTGTGTCCATGTTCCTGAAGTCTTAGAGCCTCTTGATTAGGTTCCCTCTATTATTATGAATGCAAACCATCATCATCATCACCACCACCACCATCACCACCACCACGGCAATAACAATATAATTATTCTAACAGTTGGTGTTTGCTATGTCTACGCTATCTCCTAATGACAATAGTGAACAAATAGCTGATGATCTAATGCTAGAGGCAAAAAATCTTTTGCTTCTTGATTTATTGTAAGATGGGAACCATGCAGTCTACCTGTTGTGGTTGAACTACAATTTCCAGCATTCCTCACCACTGTCTCTATGCTGGCTAGGGCTCCTGGGAGTTGGAGTCCAACATCTGGAGGGCCATATGATTCTCATCCCGAATTTTTGCATTTATGTGTGGGCCAAAGCTAAAGATCTCTGAGCAATTCACAAAGTAGAGCCTAAAATGAAAATAGCATAACGTACCCTCCAAATTAAAAAAAAAATAGCTATAGAAAAAGAACAAAGTAAAATCAGTAGCTGCACTAAAATTTCAGTGAACCTGAAAAGGGAAAAACTCAAAAGCCTGAAGAAATAAATATGCCTTCATTTGATATGGAAGAAATTGCGTTGTATGTGCTGGGCAAGCTTCCCTTGGAGGTTGTTCCACAGGGTGTGACCACTGAAGAGGCTATTTATTTGCTTCGTGTCCCTGGGCAGGGGTGCCTAATGGAGAGCATCTCAAGATAATCTTGGGGTCTAGGCGGGTGCACAGTGCATTCATTTGGATTAGTTTTATTTGTCTGTGGCACAGTGCCTATTACAAAATATCCAGTGTATGGAAAGGGACAACCCTTCATGTTAAATTGGCCCCAACCTGTATAGGAGTTTGGTGACTAGCCCTCCATGACTTGCTTGTGAATGTCACAGAGGCATCTGGGTGATCATGATTAAGATGACCACATGCATGGACCAGTAGTCAATTGCAATTTAACTAGAAAAGCTACGTCACTTTGTCCTTCCAGCTCAAGTATATTGCACCTTTTCCATGCCTGCTTCCTGCCATTTAAGAGGTTGAAAAGGCTAAATTTTGGACTATAACTCCCAGTCTGAACTATAACTGTCAGACAGAATGGCCATATGGGCATGCGTGTACTGAGAACAGAAATCCCATATGTAACTTCTCCAAGGTCTGCTGCAATTTGATCTGGTAAGTTAGATCACACTGGGGGTCAAACACATTTTGTGATGTGCTGGATCTGCATACTTTAAACCTGGATCTATCCCATCACTTGTCATCTGAACTTGAATAATAGGTAAAAATGATATATGGTTCTTTTTCTTTAGCTAGTCTCTTCAAATATCAGCTGTAAGCAGTCTACTGTATAAATATTCTGCATAGTAAACTTGAATTATTTGTTGTACCAAGCTTGGAATTTACTTCTGAAAGGAGAAATGTTGTTTTATAAAACCAGACTGGCATGAAAATAAACTTCCATTCACAAAAAAAGAAAAAAAAAAAGACTGAACACTGGACTCAGTGGCCTGATACAGTAAGAAGATTCTCACATGTTGTGAACTGAGGATTTTGATGACTCTTGATTTTGAGACTGTAGCTAGGATAATTTACACAAGCCCACGTTCAGGGATGGATTGGGGATTAGAAGAAGATGTTCTTTAGCAATTTCCCTCCCTCAGCAGTAGACTGAGAGCTTCAGCTGGCCTCTCCCATCTTGCATTGCCCATGAAGATTTCTCAGTTCTCCATGGGAGTTGATTCACTCTTAGAGCTCCCTGCCTTCCATTTGGTGGGTCCTTGGCTGTGGTGGTTTTTGTACACTATGTTGTATTGTTAATGGAGAAACAAATTGTGCTGAAAATTGCAAATTGTAGAAGACTTTCTGATATCTATTTCTGGTACTCAGTGTAAGAACCATAAACAGGTATGCTGTTCTTCCATAATATTTTTTCCTTACACCATAGATTTTGCCTCTTCTTCCTTTTTTGTTTGTTTGTTTCTATAAGTATATCCCTATTTCCTTCTCAGAAACTTTTCAACCTATTTTTATAGCAACACACATCATCTAGCACAGCCTTGACAAAGATGTCCAGGGATGATGAGAGTTGCAGTCCAGTAACATCCAGAAGCATACATGTTCCCCAACCCTGACCAAGCAAACCTTTTACATTTATATCTTTGTTTACCCCCACTTCATTTTTATGTTCTCATACTGTTTTTTTCCCTGTACAGAGGGGAAAAAAAAAGAATATTGTGTAATAACAATTTTCACCTGATTAATACAAACATTTTCTTTCAGGGTGAACCAGGAAAACTGGGTCCTCCAGGTGATATAGGACTTCAGGGGGTGCCAGTAAGTGTCTTCTACATTTAAAATGTAAAATACAGTTAAATTTATAGGTCAAGCTGAAGACATATGGTCATTAAGTGAGCCTACATTTTCTGTAATGACAGGAATATGAGCTTATTCACAATGATAAGTCCTTAGGGCCTTGGATCCTTAAAAATGAGGGCATTGACAGCATAGTTAAATTCTGATGACATACCGTTTCTCCATATTTGATTGAGGGCAGTGCCTAACCGTCCTTGTAATGCTAGTGAATGTGGGATCCTGTGGCTTTGTATGGTATCTTTTTTTAAAAAAAAATCCTTTAGGATGTAAACTGGCTTTAACATAAACAATATGAAATATTGTCAAATTTCAGTTATCTACAAATTGCATTTATTTATTTAGGGTTTACCTGGTACTCCAGGAGAAAAAGGTGTTCCTGGCGAAAAGGTAATATTTTCCATGCACTTATGGATTTTGCATCCCACTTTTGTCCAAAGAGATCTGGATGGCATTCATGAAGCTTTTCTCTTGCAGCCTAAAAACAACTCTGTTAAGTACTGTAAGGGGAAAGTGAGTGAGAGACTGAGAGAAGGAGAGAGAGCAGTTTGCCCAGGAAGCTTCTTGACTGAGCAACAGTTTGGACCCAAGTCTCCATAGCTCAGAATGAATATGATAACCACCAGATTGTGCTTCCTTTCACTTGACTTCTTTAATGCGCCTATTTCTTTTAAGAAATCACTTTTAGTACAAACACATAATTTCATTGCCAGAATCTTAGAAGTCCTTTCGGTATAAAAAATAGTTCTTGGCTCTAAATGTGTACTTCTCTTTGGTACAGATTTCAAAACTAGCCAAAATTTCCATGAGTATTTCCAGTTCCGCTCACGGTCTAAAACCTTTGTAACTCCTGCTGTTTTCCTTGATGGCCTCCTGTATTCCCTCCCAAATCTCTGGCCTAACACCTCTCTACCTCAGTCTTGAAATGTCGCTTGGTGATAGGGAAACAGAAAGCAGTGCAGATTATAGAGTCATTAGATTTAGAAGATACTCCAAAGGGCCATCAGGTCTAGACCCTTGTCAGTACAGAAGCCCACACCTCTGAGATTTGGTCATCTAACCTCTATTTAAAAACTTCCAATGAGGGAGAGTTCCCCATTCTTGGAGGCAATCTACTACACTGTTGAAGAGCTCCTGCACTCCAGAAATTCTTCCTAATGTTTAACTGGAATCTCTTATCTTGTAATTTGAATCCATTGTTTCAGGTCCCACCCTCTGGAGTAGCAGAAAACAAGTTCTCTCAATCTCTCAAACATGACAGCCCTTTAGCTATTTAGCCCTTTAGCTATTTAGAGATGGCTATCTCATTACTGCTCAGGCTACACATGTTCACCTTTCTCAACTCTTCTTCATAGGGCTTAGTTTCCAGCTCCTTCACTATCTTGGCTGCCTTCTTCTAGACACATTGCAGCTTCTCAATGCATTTTTTAAACAGAGAGAAAGGGCCGTCTTTCAGGGCTGGGAAAATTTACTTTTTTCTGTCATTGGCATACTGTCTGGCGGATTCAGGGAGTTGTAGGTCAAGAAAATAACATTTCCTAGCTTTGTAGGAAATGAGAAGTTATGGAAGTAAGAGAGTGTTAGGATGCATATTTGAGAAAACTGTTTAATGCTGAATAGAAGTGATGTCAAAACTAAGGGACAAAAATGTAGAGGTTTAAAAGAAACTCTTTGTTTCATTGTCCTTCATAGGAACAGATCCAATAAACTTTACCATGAGTCACAAAATATGTAACATATGTGAAAAAAGTGAAAGAAGGAAGCATTTTGTCCTTGAGCAAAGAATGCTATATAGGAATAATAACAATTTTTAATGATATTGTCAATTTTGAATTTTTCAATTTTTTTGAGTATCAGGGAAAACATGGGTCATTGTTTGATATGTATGCATGTTGTGTGCCTCCAAGTTGTTTCTGACTAAGGGCAACTGTAGGGTGAACCTGTCACAGGATTTTCTTGGCAAGATTTGTTCAGAGGGGGTTTGCCATTGCCTTCTTGCAAGACTGAGGGAAGGTGACTTGCCAAGTTTAATCAAAACAGTAGCCACAGATCTATGTGTAAAAAGAAGAAAATGAAACATAGTGAGAAAAAAATATGCTTTAGCTTGATTGGGTTGCTAGAACTCTTGTTTGAATGGCATCGTAACAATACTTGTTTTAATATGATGAACTTCTTTCTCTTCAACAGGGTAATGCAGGTGCTCCTGGGATACCTGGCTTGATGGGCAATTCGGGTAAACCTGTAAGATAATTTCTATCTCAATTTGCCTTTAAAAAAAATCCCAAGATGTTTACATTTTTGTGCAGAATTAAGTTTCCTAATATGTTCTGAGCATGTTCTGATGTTGTAATCCTATCTCCAGGGAGAACAAGGGCCCCAGGGAGAACAAGGACCAATTGGAGCCAGAGGTCCACCGGTAAGTTTCTTAATTTGCTCAGTTGTTTATCTGGATATTCAGATACAAGCCATGGGTGGAGAAAACTATGGCCCTTTCTGCAGCACACCTTTTCACGGAGCTGGGGTGTGGGGATCACGTGAGCAGCCTCCAGCGAGAGGCTCTCATGTCCCAGTTCCTTCAGCTCCGCAGCTGCTGCCTGCTCGCGCGAGAGCCCCACCTCTTCCTTCTGCAGTGCAGCCTGGGGGTTTCCTAGACTGTGCTGGGGCAGGAAGCGCGAGCGCTGCGGCTCTGGAGCTCTGCATGCATGGCAAGTGTGCGTGGGCCCCCAGAGCAATGTGCGATCGTGCACCATTTTCAGCTCAAAGCTGAAAATGAAAAAGTGCTCGAGCGGCGCCTGCCAGACCCTGGAGAGTTGTGCGATTGTGAGTGTGTCATGTGGACCACTCCTCACATTCGCACAACGCTCAAGGGGCCCTTTTGCATGGCAAATGCCATGCGAAAAGGGCCTCAGTCTCTTCAAACAGTATTTGTGCTGCTTGTTATTAGGTCCACGTCCATAGCAGGTTTTTTTTTCAATCTCAAATTACATGTGTTTGCAGATTGTGTTTATTATAACACAAAGAATATTAACCAACTCTCAAATCCTGCCGCTAGAACTTTATATGATGAATTGAACACAAATCCTGAGACCCATACTAAGTAGAGTTTTCATGTTCACTATCAAGTCAAAAGACTTTTTCACACAATGCCATAGTTTGCTTTGTTTTATTGGTGAACCAGAGCTGTGTGTGTGAAATTTTTGTCCCTATCTGGATGTTTTTGGCTTGGGAAAGAATAGGAAATGACTTCCAGTTTACTTCCTGGTTTTCTTCTTTGGTACTTCTTTTACCTAGTAGATGCAGGAGTAATTCTGAGTTTAAAAAATAATTAAAAATAAAGAAGTAAATGAATAGGGGCTGTGCATGTATGCGTGCGTCTGCATCTGTGCATGTACATGTATATGTATGTGTGTATATATGTGTCTTCCAACATCTGGTGAGGAATCTCTGGACTTTAGGTAGTTGTCTGCTTCACTATAAATATTTGTAATTAATCTAGAAGTTACAGGATTCTTTGCTAGCTCCAGCAATATAAAACAAACCTATAACCCACACTTCAGGTTAAAGATAGCCATTATTAGCTGATAGGATAAACCAGCATCTAATCAGGGAGAACAGGTTGCTTTCTGAAACAATCCAGCTTATCTGGCTATAGAAATTTTAAACAGATTTTTCACAAGCACTCTTAACCCAGAGGGTTTAGTAGATGAAATGTAAGATAGTAGGGAAAAGGGAGGGATAACAAAAATGCTGGCCAGGGCTTTCTTTTCAGAAAATAGCCTCCCAGTCAATTTTAGATAAGGCCCCCAAATGTACTTCATGAAGTATTAAATATTCTCTATGGTGAAGATGGATTGGGCTGTTTGGAAACTATCTTTAATGTTAGCCAATGTGGGGAAAAAAAAAGATAATTTACAACCTACATTCCTCACCCAAAAAACAAGCTCTTTTTTTCCCAACTTTCAGGAATCTTGGGAATGCTGTAGTGTTTATGGCAATTATAGCCTTTGATATTGCTGGAAAAAAAGAAAAAAAGAAGAGATCCCCATATACTCCTGTTGTGATCTTGTGCCAACTGTGGAATTGTGACATCAGCACATCATGCAGAGTGAATAATCTAAATATTGTGATGTCATTGTCACATCTCAGTTTTTAGGCAGCACTGCTCAAAATCATGGTCACTTGATAGAAGAAAGATAAAATAGCTTTCATTTTCCACATTTGCCATTTCCTGTGTTAAAGTGGCTATGGAAATATACACTAAACACTGAACCAACAGTACAGTGCACTACATGCAAAACCATGTAGGGCGAGATCCATTTCAGTAGCATAGACTGAAAAGCACCACAAGGATAGTTCTGCATGATCTAGGTAGAGAAGGAAAGTGTCCATCTGGTGTGGCAGACAGGGCTGGCATCTGCTGGTGGCTCACAGAGGGCAGAGTTGTGCTTGGATGCCCAACCAATACCCAACTGGCTGTTTAGCTGACCCTGTTGTGCCACCTCCTCTGCATAGCAGTAGGAATTACTTCTGCAAGGAAAACTGAGATGCCTCCTTGAGTGAATGTGGAAAATGCACAACTTCTTGCACAACTAGGAATTGCCCAAGCGTTATGCTAGCATTGAATCCAAGCCAATGTTTCTCATGAGTATGTATTTCCATGATTTTTTCCTAGGTTTTAGTGGAGCGTGAGATAAAACAGTTGCTCTTTTTCTTTGCAAATGATGAAACAGGTTTTTTGGACAATTAGTGTAAGGAATTGAATGATAATGTTAACAGATACCTTTCGATGACCCTGTGACATAGCCAAAGTCTTTTGTCATGAATAGTGGCTTTCTGTGGTGGTAATGAGGATGTGTGGGAAGTGTGAGGCACCTGAAGGCTATAGTCTGTGCCCCACGACCATGACAGAGCAGCCAAAGTCCCTCTACACCCCAAATCAGCAACTCTTTACTTCTGGAGAGTGGAGCAATCACACACAAAGTGCTAAAATTGAAACTAGAAGTTACTTTTGCTTTCAATTTTTAGTTATTTCTGGCTGATCTTTGAGGGAGAGAGAGAGAGAGGGTCAAAATTGACTTCCACTCTCTACATCGTTGTCCATCCTTGAGGTACAGACTGATAGAAGTGCAATATTCTCATGAGCTTATGATCTCCATGGCATTGAAACCATGACAACAAAAAACAATAATGTTGAATAAAAGTCAGTAAAATGCCAGTAAAACTATGACAATAAAACACCCAAATATATTGAGTCTGATGTTGGGTTGGATAGAAATGTTTTCCCCTGTCACTGTAGGGACATGAGGAAAGGTGCCAAGTATGGAAAGGATTCCATATTTGGGATGTCAATAAAGAAAAGGCCTATTTTCCTTTTCCCCACTTGACACATTTCAATAAGAGAGGGGAAGGCATTCACCAAATGATCTTAAGACACAAGAAGGTTCAGTTGGAAGTAGGCAGTCCTTGAGGTAGACATCCAT
Organism: Cyclura pinguis; assembly: GCA_030412105.1. Lineage (NCBI taxonomy): Eukaryota > Metazoa > Chordata > Lepidosauria > Squamata > Iguanidae > Cyclura > Cyclura pinguis. The sequence continues at coordinate 132,655,430 of CM059599.1, forward strand.
CTTTTTTTCCAGTGCTTCTTCCTCAGTCTGTTTTTCTGATCATTTCTCTGTCTTATAAACACATGCCCCCTATACATATCAAATATTAGGATTAACTGTCGTCTTAATAATTTGGCCTTCTGGGTGTGTTCTTGATTCCTTGATTTCTAATTCAGTCTCCACATGAGTGTTAATAGCATAACAGCTTTACAATAAGACTTGTATAACTTACGTAGTGATATGATTTTTAGTAAAGGCCTCCAGCAGGGATTCTTCTACTAAAAATAAGAGCGTATGAAAGGGCGTTCAGTATAGCTTAAATCTGGATCCTGAGATTATGTCATTGTTGACCCACTATTCTGAAAATTTCTATTTCTCATGGAGGTTTTTGAAAAGTTACATTTTAGACTACACCTCCCAGAATCCCCAAACTAGCATTCAGGCTGTGAAATTCAGGGAGTTGTATTTATTCCAAGGTCTGGCATGGAGCAATCCATAAAGAAGTGGATATTATAGAGAAACAGTGGGCATTGTAAAGAAACATGCACTCATTATCCCTTTTCCTTCTTGAGCTCTTTCTGGTAACAAAACAACTTAATATTTCTGTAGATGTGCTCTAATTTATGTACAGTGATCATGAGTCATTGGAGGCTTTATCTGTGTAGGTCTCATTTTGATATAATTGCCACTTCACCTCTCCTTTTCCTCTATTTATGTCTGCATGTATCTTTTTTGGACATTTTGTTGGTGAAGTAAAGTACTGAGTAGTCTCCTAACTGGATAATGAAAGCTAATCTTCTAAAGCATGTTTTTAATCCCATAAATACAAGTAGAAGTTTATAAAATCATCAGTCCATAGAAAACAGGTCTGCCAAACTGTTTTAATTTTTAGAGACCCTGAATACAAACGCTGGAAACAGAGTGTTTAGATTAAACTCTGATTCCTTCCTCCCACGTTGCCTGTTGATCCAGCAACAAATAATCAGCCAGGCATCTAATTTGAAGCTTGAAATGATTCTTTTTCTTTTTCTCTTTGAACTGCACTTTCCAAACTCACCCAGCTGCCTGGTGACAGTACTAGGGGAATCTGGGAAACTGTGCTTCAAAAGGGTCATTTTTAAAAACTGCTTCTAATAAATATTTTTTCATGTTTTGTATAAGCTGATGGAAGTGGCAAATCTTTTACAATTCTGTTTAATCATACTTTAATGAAGAATGTAGGGGAAATCTTTGTTTCTAAAGAAACCTTACAGCTTCCAAATCAGTCTCAACCATTTCTACTTAGAAGTAGGTGGTCGCTTAAGTAAGTAGGGCCCTTTTCGCACCTTACCTGGTGCCGCTGGTGTCGCACAGCGATCACACGAAAAGTCTTATCCGGGAGGGAATTGCGTCCCCTACGCACCAGCTCCGTGCTGGCTGGAAGGAAGCGTGAGGGCTCCACCCCTTCCTTCCGCAGCACAGGCGGGTACTTTCCCAGGCTGCACTGGGGGACGAAGCATGATGGCCATGCATCCGGAAGCGCCACACACAAGGTAAGTGTGAGTGGGGCCTGGGAGTGACGTGCGATCGTTCATCATTTTCGGCAACAAGCCGAAAATGATTTAATGCATGATTGCCACCTACTGGCCTCAAGAGCATCATGTAATTGCGCGGATGTCATGTGAAATGGTCCTCGCAATCCCGCAGCACTCCTGAGGCCATTTCGCAACAGGACTGGCGTGTGAAAAGGGTCTAGGTTGACATAAGGTTCCAGCCTTGAGGCCCAATCCTTTGCATGTTTGCTCAAAAGTAGGCCTACTGAGTTCAAAGGGGCCTTTTTACTCCAGGTTAAGAGTGCAGAAGGCTGGAGCTTTTAGTCTAAATATATTTCTTTTCAGAAATGGTAATCTGCTTATCTTCATTAATTTGATATGGCTTTACTTACTGCAGTAGTTTTGTTAGGTTAATTGCGTGATCTGAGATTCAGGGAAGAGAAGAGAACATGAATAAGGCTGAACCTTTGAACCCATACAATATCACAAGTCAGGGTGCTGCAATTTACAACTGAAACACTGTGGTTGCACTTATGCAGCAGCTGAGGATGGTGGAATAGCCCTAACACAGTTCTGCAGTCCAAAGTTTTATACAAGGCAAGTGTGGACTTTGAAGAGGGTGTGCTGTGGTACCAGCAAGATGGCAGAGCAGCAACACTAAGCATAGTCCTACTTATAGTGACAAGAGCATCTATCCTCGTTGCTCCTGGCATCACCGTCAAACTGCAAGTTAGGATTTGTGTTTTGAAAACATAAACAGCAAAATTCTGAGGATAATTGCGCTCTACCAACAGAAAGAGAGCACACAATGACATCTTGATGCCTATGGACCACAGAGAGGAGAAGACAGACAAAATATAGTACTGGGTCTTTTCTGCTGTGAATTAAACTAAGGTCACTTAACAGAATGGAGACTGTTCATCACAAATCAGGGTGTTCTCCATTTTCTGCTGCAACTTCTGCATATCTATCCACAGGCATGGGAGGATCTTTGCTACAAGTTATGGTGCAGGTGGAGGCTGGAGTTGATGGAAATCACCCCCCCACACACATGTGCGCACACACACACATGCACATCTGAATGGAGGAACAACTTAAGGGCCATGCCCATAAGTTGCAATGAATGGAAAACACACATCGCAAGGGCCCACATGGCAAACACCAGGCCTTCATAAGCAATGGGATGCCAACAATCTTGCCGTAGTGCCAGTGCTTGTGCAAGAGCAGCTGTTTGCAGGTACCTCCAGTGTCCAGACACCTGCCTATCAGCTTGTGTCCAAATTAAGATTAATTATGTCCAAATTAAGGATTTTTTTTAAAAGTAACACATCTGAAGCATGAGCTTTTCCTTCTTTTTTAATGGAAAGAATATTTTAACAAAAAAGAAAAGAAAAGCAGAGGATATGGTTAGTTTTCCTTTGTAAAAAAGAGTACAGTAGGCTTTTCTTCTCATAATACTATAATTAAAAATGTGACTTCCTTTGTTTCCTAATTCTTTTGTTAGTTGAGTGCAAGCTTTGCTTGAAAAGCATAATGGAAATTGCTTTAAATTATTATCACACTTCATTTGTGGTTTAAACTTTAAAACTTGCCTTTGTGCTAAATTTCTCTGAAGTATCAATTGATAAATTTCAATGTGTCAGACATCATCAGGATAATATAGCCTGTTGGGGGAAGAAGTGATCAAACCTTGCAGATTCTTGTGTATTGAGATGGGCACAATGGCCCATTGTGCTTAGCTCTGCTGATCATGATTTGCAGCAGGTCTAAGAGAGACCAATTTCTCCGCTCTGCTGTTACTTAAACTCTTTTGTTCTTTTCTTTTTAAACAGTGGATGCAGATAACTGAACCTTGTACTTCTGTATAGGGAACAAGTGTGTATTCAGCACATGTGAGGTTCCTCCCTGAAGAAGCAACATAGAGCCTTTCTGCACTACACTATTATAGTGCTATTATTCCACTTTCAACCTCCTGTGGAATTCTGGGGTTTGTAGTTTCCTGAGGCCAAAGAGCTCTCTGGCTGAGAATACTAAGTGCCCGTTCCTAAACTGCAAAGACCAGAATTCCACAGGAGGTTGAAAGTGGAATAATAGCACTATAACAGTGTAGTATGGAAAGGCCCATGGAGTGCATCCAGACTAAAGACATTTCTGCATGACACTCTTATAGCGCGATGATTCCACTTTCAACCTCCTATGGAATCCTGGGGTTTGCAGTTCCGGGAGGGGCCGGCCGGCCTCTCCCGAAACTGCAAACCCCAGGATTCCATAGGAGGTTGAAAGTGGAATCATCGCGCTATAAGAGTGTCATGCAGAAATGGCCTAAGTAAAAAAGACCAGAAAGTCCCAGATTTTGTTCCTGTTCTTTCTGGTTTTATTTTTGGTTTATCCTAGAATATTTTCTGTTAGTTCCCAGTGTGATCAAATCATCATCATCATCATATCATCCATTTATTTATTTATATAGCACCTTCACTGTATATGGCGCTTTACAAGAAAAAGAACAACAAAACAGTTGCCTGCCCTCAGGCTTACAGTCTAATTAAGGCATGACACAAAAGGAAAAGGGGACGGCAGTGTGGCAGGGTACTGGGTCCAGCAGACACTGCCTCCTCTTCTCTCCCTCTGAGGTCAGGGCAGTGGCAGTTGGGATGGAGGGAGGGCCTTTCATCTGCCTCTGAGCCGAGGTACGATGGAGCTGTGCCTGTCTCGTCTCCTCTTCCTCCATGGCCAGGGCAGTGGCAGTTTCCAATTAATGTGACCCTAAGGCAAACCTGTCATGGAGTTTTTTTGGGGCTCAGATTGTGTGATGCAGTCAGTTGAGCAGGGAATCAAACCCTGGTTTCTAGGGTCATAGTGAAATGCTCAAACCACTACATGATGCTGGCTCTCCACTTTATTTTTAACCCAGTATAAAATCAGACAGAACAGGAACAAAATCAATCAGCCCTTACTTATCCTTTCAAACTGTAGAGGATTCACAGTACTTATGAACAAGACTATAATTATACTTTGATGAGTCTCCAAAGGAAGGGAGTGCCATTGGTGAAGGTCAGCTCTTGAGAGTTCCTAAGTGTCTGCACTGTTTGAAGTTTGTTGATTAATCAAGTGCTCTTTTTTGATTTTAAAGAGTGTGATGGGAGTCTCTAATAAAAACAAAGGCACATTTAATTGTGTGTAGAAAGAGGAAGAGGGCAGGAAAGACAGGTGGTTCAAAATGTGCCAAAATGTGAGAGCTAGAGAGAAGGTATTATGATCAGGATCTGATGGTGGACACCTGCTGGTTCCCTTTCTTCCAGCAGCATTAGCGATTCCCCTCCTTCCTTCAGTCAGATTCCTTCCTGTGCTAGAGTCTTAAAAACGTACTCTGGAGGTCTGAGAAACCTTCAAGCAGAGGAACAGGAAGTCCAGTTATCTGTTAACGTGAGATATTAAAGTACACTGTTGGATCTAGTTGATATATTTATGTTTCAACTAGCCTGAAACTGTTTCAACTAGACAGAACAAGAGGAAAGCCTTCCTGGCCACATTTTAAAGTGAGCATGCATCCTGAGACATCTCAAAACCTGCCAACATTCATAAAGCAAGATTCAGTCCACAGATTAATTAGTGATGTGGTAAAAGTCAAAAATAGAATGAGGAGGCATCTGTGTAAACTGCTGCCATGTAGAGATTTCCCAGATTTACACATATGTTAACACTGAAAATTTCAAAAGTGGTATTTCACACCAGTGCGTCTCACAACACAGATAAGATGCCAAATTCACTATATACTAACATTATCAAGAATGAATGTGTGAACTGAACCTCAGTTTTATGACCATCCTGGGGGAAGAGGTTTCTGAGCAGAATCCATCCCCAGGCTAGATTCAGTACCATGCAACTGGTCATGCACAATATTCGGTAGCCCCAGGTGATGATTCAGATCCCCCAAACATACAAAATTATAAACTGCTTCAGTTAAGTTGAGTTCAGATGAGCAGGGCAACTCAGTTGCACATCCAGATATGAATTCACATCTTCCCTTTGTGTGCAAGAAAAATACAAGTGTGTGTGTATGTACACACTGAAATTGTATAAAGGCTTTTAATATTTGAAGAGCATATGTTTTAGTCAGAAATTAGTGACTGGATTCTGTACTGTTCAGAAGTAATATCAGATCACAGACTGATGCTGCTGAGTGAAACTGCTAAAACAGAGCTTGTGCTCAGAGGCCAAGATCCTGGTAACTGTCCCTGTTTTGTAATCCACTACTTTCCATGGTAATGGGGTTGCATGTTTCTGCACGGCAAGAGGCCATGCTGATGGTAGCAGTGTTGCTGGTAGGGTCTCTCATGTCAGACAGGCTTTTGTTGAGGAGCTAGACTAAAAGTGCCAAACAGTTACTGGGCAGCAGTAGTAATGGAGTGGTGGATATTGGCAGAGAATCTCCCAGAGGCAACAGCAGTCACACCATGGCTAACGCTTGTTAGTACTGAGCAGAAAGAAGCATGATAAATCCCTTTTGACCCTTTTCACCATGAAAACCCTAAGAGGGTACAATCCAAAATGAAACAAGAAATAGTGGCAAAAGATGAGACTCCCAAGTTGGAAGTCACTCAACAAGCTACTGGATACAGCAGAGACAAATTCAACAAGTGCTGTGGCTAATGATGCAACTGGACTCAAGACAAAAGGACATTCAGCTGCTGATGTGCTCAAGCTGCATAACACATATAGGTACATGGAATGTGAGAGGCTTGAATCAGGGGAAGCTGGATAGTAAAACAAAAAAATAGAATGCATAAAAATTGCAATACTTGAGGTGGTGAATTAAAGTGGTTAGGAATGTGACATTTTAAATCAGATAATTTCACAGTGTTTTACTCAGAAAATGCAAATCTAAAAAGAAAACCATTAATGGTGAGGAGAGATATTGCAAAAGTAGTCAAAGGATATACTGCAAAGTCTGATCAAATCATAAAATTTCAAGGAAAGTATATAATCATAATCCAAGTTTATGCTCCAACCACAGAAGCAGAAGAAGAAGAAATTAAAAAAGTCTATGCTGAAGTCCAGGAGGAAATTGGCCACACACAGACCTTTTTTTTAACCATAAACAATTGGAATGCAAAAGGAGGGATCAAAACAGAATCAAAGTTTGAAGGAAAATTTGCCCTAGGATCAAGATATGAAGCAGTAGAGTGACTAATTGAATTTTGAAAGGGCAACGGTTTGTTCATCAAAGCACATTCTTCTAGTGACTAAAGAGGTGACTGCATACATGAACATCAACTGATGGCCAACAGAATAATCAGACAGATTACATAATTGGAAGCAGAAGATGGAGGAACTCCATTCTGTCTGAAAAACAAGAGCAAGACAAGGAGCAGAGAAATAGAAGATGATAACCAAAAAAAGGAAGAACAAGAGACTTCTTCCACAAGATCTGAGAAATCAAAGGGAAATTTAAAGCAAAAGTTAGGATACTATAAGACCATCAAGAGAATACATTACATGACCAAATACAAATAAAAATCTCATGGAAACAGTACACTGAAGAATTATATAAATTGGATGAAAGGATGACAGATTCATTCAAGGAAAAACCATTTAAAGATGAACCTACAATTTTAGAAAGTGAACTGGAAATTGTACTCAGAGCATTTGGAAAAAAAAATACATCACCAGGAACATGTGGCATGCCAACAGAGCTTCTTCAAGCTACTTAAATAGAATCTACTCTAGTTCTAACTAAAATCTGTCAGCAAAATTCTACAACAAAGACTTTTACCATACATGGAGTGAGAAATGCCAGAAGTCCAAGCAGAAAAGGAAGAGGTACTCAGGATCATATTGCAAATATAATGTTGGATAATGGAGTGCACCAAAGAATGTCAAAGGAAAATCAGCCTGTGATTTATAGATTATAGCGAAATCTCTGACTGTGTAGATCTCAAAGAAATTGGTGTAGCACAACACTAGATTGTCCTGATGCATAACATGTATTCAAGACAAGATGCTACTGTCTGGACAGAATATGGAGAAAAGGAATGGTTTCCAATTGGCAAGGGAGTCCAGCAAATTTGCATTGTATCACCATATCTGTATACCTTGTACGCTGAACAGATTATACATAAAGTAGGATTAGAGTCTGAAGAATGAGGTATGAGAAATTGGAAGAAGGAACATCAAGAATTTAAGCTATGCAGGTGATACCATACTACTAGCAGAAAATAGCAAAGACTTGGAATAATTACTGAAGAAAGTCAAGGAAGAAAATGCAAAGGCAGGATTACAATAGAACATGAAGAAAATAAAAATAATAACCACAGATGATTTATATAACTTTAAAGTTGATAATAAAGACACTAAAATAGTGAAAAATTTTCTATTCTTTGGCTCTGATTTCTTGACTGCAGTCTCAGAACAGAGACTGCAGTCAAGAAATCACAGGAAGACTAGGACTTGGAAGGGCAGCTATGACAGGTCCTGAAGTGTAAAGATATATCATTGAATCTAAAGTTACAATTGTCCATGCCATCATATTTCTAATTTCTATGTATGGTTGTGAAAGCTGTACAGAATATCAGCTCATTTGAAATGTGGTGCTAGAGAAGAGTTCTACAAATACTTTGGACTGCTGAAAAGATGAATGGGCCATAGAGCAAATAAAACCCAAACTCTCCCTAGAAGCCAAGATGACTAGACTGGGACTGTCATACTTTGGACATATCATGAGAAGACAAGACTCTCTAGAAAAGGCAATGGTGCTTGGAAAGGTAGACAGCAGCAGGAAGAGAGGAAGATTTCATTACAGGGGGATAGACTCAATCAAAGAAGCCACACCCCTGAGTCTGAAAGACCTGAGCAGGGCTGTTGATGACGGGATGACTTACAGATCTCTCATAGGGACTCCTTAAGTCGAAGTTGACTTGATGGCAGTTAACAACAATAACAACACCTGTGTAACTACAGTAATGGAGGTAATGTGAGAGCGGTGGCAAGCAGCAGAGGTGAAGGAAGAAAAATGGAGTCATTTTTTGGTAGGGGATGTTACCAGCCTACCTTCTGTTGTGGGAGAGGCAGGGCAGGGAGTCTTTGGATTTAAGGTTCTCTGGGAAGGCAAACTTCCATACTTTTCTTTGGCATAGAACAACTGGCTCTTCATGCCAGATCATCTGCCTCTGAGGATACATACCCCTGTGCCAAAGTCAGGCATTGTAGCAATAAGAATGCTGGGAGGTGGAAGCCTTCCCCTGGTTCTACTACCATCGCCTGCCTACTTTTGCTCCTGCTGCGCAGTCTTGGCAAAAGGGCAGCTGCTCATGCAATGGTCGTTATGGGAGCAGGACGTAACAACTGGATTCTAGCTGCATGACCCTTCCTCCTTTTGAACACTGTAATTTTCCCTTTAGTTTGTATCCAGCTGTATTTTGCTGTTACATCTAAACCAGCAAATTTATGGTTTGTGCTTGTACAAGGGCAAATGCAAACCATATTTCACTGATCTGGGATAGTGGCAAGCTATTATTTAATGCAACATAGGAAGGCATCACAGTTCACAAGGAAGAAGAAGCATACATGACTGAGATTTGCTGCAGGCTTATTCTAGGAGCGTGGTCCATGCCAAACCAGTGTACTGACAGCCCGATTTAAGTTCATTTAATGCACAACATTGCAAAAGGAGATTTTCTTCTTTATTTCAGTGCTATTGAAATACTGAAAGGTTCTGGAATATGACAGATTAGTATAAAGCATCTACTATTGTCTGAGCATCTTTATTTCCCTACACAATATATGGGGAATGAAAATTTATTCTTTTGGTTTAATAATACACAAATATAGCTCTTGTAGGCCCATCATGGCTGTGATCCTAAGAATGCTTACCTGGTCATAGTGCAACCGGATTCCTCAGAGCAAGCACACATAGAATTGCACTGTTAAATGGTTTTCATGATTCTAATTTTTATTGTTTTATTATGTTCAACATGATTTTGCAGTCTAGAGGTACGTGTAAATAATCATGTGATAAGAGTAGTTAAATGCTGTTAAATTATGAAGAAAATTGATGAGTTTTCCTGGTCAATGTATTTTTATTTTTTTATTTTTTTGGTACCATTTGCAAAAGTCTTTTTTCAAGCCAACATAAGAATTTTCTAAAATCAACCAGTGGAAACTTATCTTAGCTCTGAGTTCTTTTGATCTCTTCAGGATATCTAATTATTTCAGTAAGTGTCCAAGCTGAGCCTTCTCTGAAAAGTGATTGCAGGCAATTTTGAGATGTGTTGGCTTTCTGTATTCATTGTTCCACATTGAGTTGGATTTCTGTTTCCTTTTTTTTTTTTAAACCAGGATGTGTAGTAACACGTTGAATTAAAATTATCTATTTTGTTTTATGCCAAGTGAGTTCTAATCCTGCCTCATTTTCATCTGACTATGTAACGGACTAATAAAGTATCTTGCAAAGTGATACAATGCAATATTGATAAGCACATGATTGGTTTGTTACATGCTATATTTATTTTGTTTTTTAATTTTTTTCAAGTTCCCAAAGGCTGGAGTTAAAGTTTCCATGTGAGCAATATTTTGCTATACTTAGAAACAAATTTAGCAACACATCCTGATGAGGTTATGCAGCTTTGAACTCAAAAGGGTTCTGTGATCTTCTGCAGTTTTGACCATCAACTGATCATCAACCTTTTCAGTTAAATGAAGAGACAGGGTACATTCAGGAACAAGTAGTGAAGAGAAACGTTATTTATTTAATTTGTATCTCTATTAAGGATCACAAATGGAAGCTCACTGAATAGCATCTGCCAGTAGCTGCTCCCAGTGGTAACTAGAATGAGCAGCAATTTGGCATATCAACTGTAATGATTCTTGGCATATGGAGATGTGTCATGTCCAGAGCATGGAAAAATGATTTTTTTTTTGGTCTACAACTCCCAGAATTCCAAAATATTGACTGAAGAAAATTAGAAGTTCTAGACTCAAAGTTAACTTTTGCAAGGTTAACTTCCATTAAGAGGTGGTAGGGATTTCTAGTGCTCTAATGAAGGCACTGTATAGTGGTATCATACTTTAGGTACTGCTTCAGAGGTCCGCACTGATTGCCTCAGTTCATCTGGTAATTTTCAGAGTCAGATAAAATGGCCTTCAGAAAGTAGCAGAACAGGATGGTGAGGCAAGCAGTACCCCTCCCTTTCCATCAGTCTCAAAGTCCCTCAGTTCTAGCCACCGCATTTTAAGAAGGATATAGACAAGTTGAAGAAGGTTCAGGGAAGGGCAATGAGGCTGATAAGAGGTATGGAGAGCAAAACATATGAGAGAAGGTCGAAGGAGCAGGCCACGTTAAAGTTGGCGAAGAGGAGACTGAGGAGTGATCTGACTGCACTTTTCAAATATCTCAAGGGCTGTTACAGAGGGGAGGAGGCAGAGCTGTTCTCTGCTACCCCAGAGGGTAGGACCAGGTCTGATGGCTTGAAGTTACAAGAGGGCAGATTTTGACTGAACATCAGAAGGAACTCCTTGACAGTAAGAGCAATTTGTCAATGGAAACAATTGTGTAGCGAGGTGACGGAATCTCCTTCTTTGGACGACTTCAAAAAGAGATTAGACAGCCACCTGCTGGGGATGTATTAAATGGAGATCTACCATGGAGCAGGGGGTTGGACACGATGGCCCATAAGCCCCTTCCAACTCGCTGATTCTACAAGAGGATATTATTGTTTTGTATGAATCCTCCTATATGCAGATTCTAGGCACTACTCCCTGAAAGTCATAGTACATGGATATAAATGTGTGCTATGTATGGTATGTGTGTACATATGTATGTATGTGTGCGCGCGTGTATATATATGTGTATATGTGTGTGTGTGCGTGCGCGCGCGTGCATATATATATATATATATATACACACACACACATACACACACACACATATACACACATATATACATACAGCACACATAGCACACATTTATATCCTTGTTCTATGACTTTTCAGGGAATAGTGCCTAAGACAGGAGGATGCATACAGATGTACACGCATGCATACACACTAGGTAGATTTTAAATATATATATGTGTGTGTGTGTGTGTGTGTGTGTAATCTACCTAGTGTGTATGCACGTGTGTACATCTGTGTGCATGATGTGTGTGTGAGAGAGAGAGATTAACAAACAGAACTTAAATAAATTAGCAAAATATTTTGGTTTTGGTTTGGTTTCTTTTTTAGTTGCTGAAAACTGTCTCTCTGTTGTGTGTTTGTGTGTATATTTCTTTTCTGGAATAGGTGGGTTGGATTCTAATGATAAAGTCCAATGCTGGTTTTTAAAACTATGTTGTTTAATTAAGGATTTTGCTTTTTGGTTTTGGAGTTCTTATTGGGCTTTTTTGCTTTTGTTTTCCTATTAGGACAATAGTAAAATCAGCTTTTAAAAGTAAATAAAATTGAACAACAATTAATATGCTTTCAGAAAAAAATGTTCCTATGCTTTAACAAAATCTTTTTGCTTCCTAAAAGGGTAGCAGAGGTGAGCCGGGTCCGGCTGGTCCTCCAGGACCACCAGGTAAAATGGTAAGTAGTCAATCTCAGTTTCCACCCAGTTTATATGTTTATTTTTCCATGAGCTTATGGCTTCCCTCCTGATGAGTAGCAGGCTATTCATTTATGCAAGAATCTAAAGATGGCAACATGAATAGGACCATTGTTGGCTTTCTTCGTTTTATCATGTGCCTCTACTAAGATGACATTTTGTTATTTGAATTCCATAGAACTCCATTGGGAACACATCATTTTTAGGCATTACTGTTAAGAAGAAAAAAGTGGAGGGGGCAACATCTCTTTTTGTGTTGCCTTAAGAGAATGAAGTTAGGTGTTGTTTGTGTTATTAGACTACAAAAATAAGAGAAGGAATGTTTAAAAGCCAGTCTTTTTTTCCTTTTGCTAGCAGCTACCTGATGTTAATAACTAGTGAGCATAAATGCCTTCTTTGAAATGAGTTGAACATCATTTGCATGATCTCTGTTAGAAAAGAAGTCTCAATATTTGGGACCTGAAAGAGCTCCCTGTTTAGGAAGGAATGAGGAATACTTTCACAGTACAGGGCTGATGCATTACGGTTCTTTCCTCACTTCCTACTGTAAAGACGCACACTTTTTAGAAGGTGGACTAGAAGTCAAGAAAATGCTGTCTCATGAGATACAGCATTTCTCTGCACATAGGATAATATTTATGTTCAAAAGCTATTGTTTTCAGCACAGAAAAAGCTCTCTTCTCTACAGAAAATGCTGTTTTCTGCACAAAAATACCACACACCCTTTTTGTGTGGAATAAGTCTCAAACTGTGAAATGATTCTCACAGCAGGAAGAAAACTGTACAAATTGCTTATTGCTTCATTTGGGAATGGAATTAGTAAAAGATTACATACCTGATGTCTAGAGAGCATGGTCATTTCCTCACTACCCTGTTATAAACCATTTCCGCACTAGACTGTTATAGTGTTATTATTCCACTTTCAACATCCTATAGAATCCTGGGGTTTGCAGTTTTGGGAGGGGCATTTAGAATTTTCAGCCAGAGAGCTCTTTGGCCCCAGTAAACTACAAACTCCAGGATTCTACAGGATGTTGAAAGTGGAATAATAACACTATAACAGTGTAGTGCGGAAATGGCCTATGACTGGCCCAAGGTTACTCACTGGATTTCCATAGCTGAGTGAGGGTTCAATCTGTTTCCCAGAATTCTAGTCCAAGATTCAAACCACTGCACCAGACTAGCTCCCTGTTCCTCTTCATAGGAAAGGTGCAACATGCGTTTTAGAGGCTTTCTGTCTTTATCAACAATCACTTTTTTCCAATCAAAAAATAACTCTTAAGATCTTGCCATGTCTGATTTTTTCCATAGGGTCCTGACGGTGACATTGGCCTCCCAGGTTTACCTGGACCTCCAGGATTGCCTGGTGCTAAAGGTGACAGGGTAAGCATGGAGGTTTTTTTTTTTTTTATAAAGGAATTACTTTGGTCTAAATGTTATTCATAAAGGAGAGGTTTCTAACTATTTGCTTCACACCAAATTGTTGAATCTACCTAAGGAAAAAAAAGGACATTAGCCAATAAGTAATTATTGTGTGTAGTTTTATGTTGTAGGGTTCCTGAAAATTACGTAATCAATAAGATTTCCTACCATACTTTTGAACTTTTTTCCTAAAAAATTCTTCCTACCTGGCATCTTTACTGAAAAGTTTGTATCACTTGTGTAACTTGGCAGTATAATTCTCCCCCACCCTTTCCATCTCCCTGCCTGGATGACTGACTTAACTCTCCAGTCTAACAAGAGAACCTTTTCATTTTCTCTTTGTCCCTCTCATCTTAACAAATGATAATTTTAATGTGAATTTTTTGGACCCCACTCCTTTTTTGTCCACACTATGTAGGTGCAGTGCTATTATTTGGCTCATTGCTAAATGTTTTCATGGCTTATTGCTTATTCATGGCTTATTTGGCTTAATGCTAAATGTTTTATTTCCTGTGTGGACAGTATCCTGTTTCCCTTTACCTGGCTGCCACAGAAGTTTCTCCTCTCCTCATACTTCTGGCCTTCAAAAGAGACTAATTTTTCCCCACATACCAGATATTTTTAGAGGACTGCTTTCAAAGTCACAGTGCCTGGCTGTGCTTAGTCAGTAACTCTTGGAAGGATCGTAGGTCTGACTCGATAGTCAAAGTGATTTCTTACCTCTGGGAAGGCTTCTCAACTTTGGTTGTTACTCTCTTAAAACTTTTTGTTTTGTCTGTCCTGGGGGGGATATTGGATTCTCTGATCAGCAACATTCATTGTTTAAGGCTTTGCTTTAGCTGTGTTGGCAAAGTGCTTTGGAATTTTAGAGCAATCATTTCCAAGGAATTAGAGCAGGTTTATTCCAAAGGGCAGACAAACAATAAGCAGCCTTTGTCATTTGCTCATGCTAGTGCAGAACATTTTTGTGCAGCTGTGTTGTCTGCAATACCAGTGTGATCTTCTCAATATTTAAAGTAGAAACGTATTTTTTTATTCTTGTTTTGAAATGCTTGCCTATGCATGTGGCTTCCCAAAATATGAATAGAAAACATTAATGGAAATTATTCCTGCAGGATTCCTGCACTGAATCCGAGGCTTAGAATTTTTCTGGAGACTGCTTGCCTGCAGTGCTCATTTCTCTGAGTGAAATAGAAGGGCACAATCCTGTATTCTTTTGATCAAAGAGAACAGTACACCTGGAGAACTGCATGGGAAAGTGTAAACTGCACTAAGCCCATGCAGGTTTGGAAAAATTACTTTTCTAGTCTGCCATTCCCACAGTCCTCAAGTCAGCATGTCAGTGATGTTCTAATCCTGCCCTTGCAAGGTTTGGAAGCTCTGATCCAAAAAAGTAGCATTTCCAAGTCTGGCCCTTCCCCACTGCAACTTGCTGTGTCCAAGAGCTGTGTCTTTTCCAAGCCTTGAGTGCAGTAGTCATGTGCAGCAGGGTGAGCCATGTGAGGGATTTGCTCCTATGATGGCTTGTGGTTTTACTGCACTGTTTCTGATACAGTATGCATTGTATCGGGAATTCAGAGACAGAGTCAGCTGTGTGTGTGTGTGTGTGTGTGTGTTGTGGAGAGGGTAGCACACTAGTATACTCCTGACTGTAGCCCTTTTTGCACCTTACCCTTTCGCGGAGCTGGGGTGCTGGGCTAGCGCGAGAAGCCTCCAGTGAGAGGCTCTCGCGTCCCATTCTCATTGGCTCTGCAGCTGCTTCCTGGTCACATGAGCGCCCTGCCTCTTCCTTTCGCAGTGCAGCCTGGGACCTTTCCCAGGCTGCACTGCACAGGAAGTGCGACAGGCCCGGCTCTCGAGGCTCCGCATGCAAGGTAAGTATGTGCGAGGCCCTGGAGCGATGCGCGACTGAGCAGCATTTTTGGCTTTGAGCCGAAAATGAAAAAATGCGTGCGCGGTCCGCATTAGGCCCTTGAGCGTCACGCAAACGTGAGTGCGTCGTGTGGACTGCTCCTCACATTTACGCGACGCTCAAGGGGCCCTTCCGCTTCGGAAATGCCATGCGAAAAGGGCCTGTACATACCCTCCATGATGCTCTTTTTCTTTTGGGGGTGTGTTCTAATTTTTTTTCCAGTAAGGTCTGCTTCAAACATGACTTCTGAATCTTGAAATATTTCCAGAGTGACATGTTTGCTGACACAGCCACGTCTAAGTATACCTGAAGCTATATGAATATTTGCCTTCCCTTCAAAATATATCCATAAGACTGTGTGGCAATATCTATGCCAGCATCCTGCTGCTCTGATCCATCACAGTTTTGAGAATTTAGAGAACATTAGGTCTCTTCCTGAAACAACAGGGTTCTGGGACAAGGTCAAAACCCTGGTAGGGGATGGAGATGCTGATTCAAGCCTCCGTCCTTTTGGGGACTGTGCTACCCTCTTCAGATATCAAATTGCAACTCCCAGCATTCCTCACCATTGTTTACATGTTGGCCACTTGGGAGTTCCAGTCTAACAAGATCTGGGAGCTACATAATTCCCACCGTGTTAAAGTACTAAAGTACTGAATCAATGGTAACTTGGTAAGTCAGCATTCATGTAAGTTCTGTTGATTCGGTAAGTCTACTCTTGTTGAGATTAACAATAGTATTCAGTTCTCAGAGTCCATTAGCTAGAGTTCAAGGAAAAAAAAACTGAAGTTTTACAGCTGAATCAGAAGAGCAGCACTGGCCTAGAAAAAATGCCAGAGGTTTATAAGTACAGAAGCCATGTTCTCTGAGGGTTATACCTGGATATTTGTGAAGCTGTTGTCCTCTTCTGGGAGGCAGAGTCTCAGGAAGCCATTTTCAACATTCTGAGACAATGTTTAAATCCTATCCTATGGGGACACAGATGTTTATATTCTTGCATGATGTAGCAGCATACCATGTCATCAATCAAGATGGATTTATATCAGCCAAACTAGTTGGTATAATTATACCTGCAAATGGTTCCACTCCTTAACATCTGTTGAATGTAGAAGGGAAAACTGGAAGAATACAGGAAGCTGCCATATGCTGAGTTAAACCATTGGTCCAACTAATCCAGTATTGTTTATGCTAACTGGCAGAAAAGTCTTTCCAGAATTTGAGGCAGAAAACTGTAACAGCCATACTGGAAAATATTGAGGACTTAACATGGAACCTTTTGCAAAGCCTGCGTTCTGTTAGTGAGCTTCAGTACCTTTTATATCCCCTATATGTCTTGATTTCTGTGAGTTCAATAAGGGTTCAACATGCACAACTTCTAGCTTAATTTAACACCCTGTTTGATATTCTATATTTTACCAGTACTACTGTTGATATTTTATTTATGCACATGAATGTTTACAGCCCATCACATTCTGGATGGTCAGTGTGAGGAAACTCCTTAACATTCTGAGCCACTGCATTTGTGATGAAGAGTTTGCCAAAGATTGTCTACATTCTTTTCTCTGTATAAGGGGAATTAAGAGTGAATTTATTTGATTTTTTTTTATAATAGAAGGAATCGTTAGTCAACAGCCTTTGTTAGCCAAGCTGAGGGAAACAGAAACATTTTAAGAAAGCTTTGATTCCTTTGCATTTGCAGCACCAAAGGTTTGCCAAAAATTGTGCGATTGTTTTTTGACAATTGGTATATGGCTTTGCTGATCAGAAAAAAAAAATAGTAGCATTTTCTTATGATCTATGAGCTAAATAATGAATTCTGTTGTGAGAAAAGTTCATAATTAGGTCAAATGTTTTCTTTCTTTTCAATTATATACATAAGAAGTCTCTCTTGATTTCATGAAGCTTTCCAAGTCTTGAATGCTTCCTGCTTCCACAACTTGGCCCATGAAATCATATGGTGCATCTCTGTTTTAAATTTTGTTCTATCCACTGAAATTTAGAGGATCATTTTATCTTAAATGTGGAAGCAGGAGGTGCTCATGATGACAATAGCAGCATGAGACTCAAGATGAAGCATTGCTGGAGGAGGGCTTTGTTACAGGGGTGCAAATGCCGGCGCTCTTCTCCACTTATGTGTAATGCCTGGAAGATTCTATTAGGTGGCTTTACTTCCTCCATATTTTGCTTTCACAAAGTGTGACTCCCTGATAAGCCAAGGGGCAGCATGTCTGCCCATTCTCTCGTTTGCTAAGAGTTGGATGCAGCTACACATTCATCCAGTACAACTAGAAAGTTTAGGGAACCCTACCGAGCAGTCACCCATAGTACAGGTTTGCTCGACAGACATTGTCTCTTTTTCTTTAATTTTGGCATAACATTTGGGCATAAACCTTGTGTTGTAGCACAACTTCTTTCTTTCCTCTTTCCTCTGTAGCCTTTCTTGCTGCCTGAAATCCAGCACCAGGTGGATTTTCAAGTCTTGCGAAGCAAGCTTCAAGGGTGGACAAGGTGCAGCAAGGGGAGGGGGAAAGTATCCCATTTCCAGTCCTTCTGACAGATTCAACTGTGTCAGTGGAAGAACCCCATTACATCTTGGCCCTAGGGCGCAGTTTTTCGACTTCAGTTGGAACGCTATAGTGTTGATTATGGACCCAACCCCAGTTACAATGCACAGCTATAATGCTTGAGTAATGTACATATTCCCTAGGAATCAAACTGGCACGAATGATAATTAGTGTAGCATTTGTATCTGGTAGCATATCTACACACCAGGGTCAAGATGACTTAAGCCCTTTTCACATGGCATTTCCGATGCAAAAGGGTCCCTTGAGCGTCATGTAAATGTGAGGAGCGGTCCACACGACACACTCACATTTGCACAATGCTCAAGGGCCTGATGTGGACCACACACTCATTTTTTCATTTTCGGTTTGAAGCCGGAAATGGTGCACGGTCGCGCATTGCTCTGGGCCCCCGCGTGCACTTACCTTGTGTGTGGAGCCTCGGGAGCCATGCCGGTCATGCTTCCTCTCCAGTGCAGGCTGGGAAGGGTCCCAGGCTGCACTGCGAAAGGAAGAGGCGGGGCACTCGCGCGACCAGGAAGCAGCTGCGGAGCTGATGGGACCAGGATGCGAGAGCCTCTCACTGGAGGCTGCTCGCGCGAGCCCCGCACCCCAGCTCTGCGAAAGGGTAAGGTGCAAAAAGGGTCTCAGTAATGATTACCTTCCCTAGAAACTTCTGGTATGTACTTGTAAGAACTAGGCTAAGGATTTTTAAAAGAGAATTCTCAGTGTCCAAATTACAATCATCAGGATTCTCTGAGGAATGCACAATGTGCTTCAGCCTTCATAAAAACATAAAAATATGCTTGCAAAGTAGATATGCCCCAGATGTTGCATATGTCTGGGATCATATCTGCTCTTTCAACATATTTGGTCCATGCAGTCTGCATATCTCAGTGACTCCCAGCCTTCTTCATCTGTTACCACCATCACTACTGAGACAATAATGGAACCATCATGCATACTAAACTATGAGGCATGAGAATGATAAAAATGCCTGGTTTTTCCGCCAGTACTTCCTGAATTTCTTGTAGTGTGATGAAAAGCCAATCCATGCTGCCAGGCTGTAAGAAGTACTGAATATCTACATTTGGTTTGCTTGTGTTGCTATTTCCCCCTTGTAATTATGAGTTCTTGTTGCTCAGCAAGCATGCTGCTGTGTATGAAATCCAAGAGACATAAGAAGTGTAGATGAAACAGTTCTGGAGGTGCATTTGTGTCTTTAATAAAAGGGACTCCAATATAATGAAACACTCCCTCACTTAGTATCAGCAGTATGCATGTATATGTATGGGAGGCACTTTCCGCACTACACTGTTATACTGCAATTACTCCACCACAGTGTGGTGTGGAAAGGCCCACAGACAGAGACAAAAAGAGGAGGAGGAGGAGGAGGAGGGGGAAGAGGAGGTGGTTTAGATGGAGGTTAAAGACAAGGGAAGTAGATTAGGAGAGAGCAAACTCACATATTAAACTTTTTCACAGAGAAACAACTGACTGTTGTATTAACACTTTGATTTTTAACATATGTATTCAGAATTTTTATGGCATTTTAACCAGATTTACAGTGAGATATGGCAGTATGTTTAGATGTGCAGCCTTAATTAAAATTCTAATTTAATATTATTTTCATTTTGATTTCATGTTAGACTCTCAGTGCTGTTAAAATGCAAACCTTTTTTTAATATAAAGAGAGAACATTAATGGGAAGCCTTTCTGCTCTGTCTTGTAGAAACAGAACTTGCATGGGTGGAAGGGCTTGCCTTTAAGGACAGCAAGCATGACCAAAATTCATCAGGGAATGTTAGTCTCAGCATTGAGTAGTAAGTAATTAGAAAGCTATATCCCCTGAATTTTGTGTCTGCTGTGCAACTGTTGAGGCTGCTACAGTCTGGAAGAAGAAAGATAGCACCCACAGATACTACATTTTGTTAGCCACATCTTGAGAAGTTACGAAACCAATCCAGATGGTATAAGTAGTATCTCTCGATTAACAGAAGTCACAAAGTGGGACAAATGAAGATGTAGGCGAGTTCTGTATAAGGCAGGATTGGGGAGCTTATGGCCTTCCAGATGGTGCTGGACTTCAGCTTTCATCCGTCCTAGCCAGTCTAACTCATGATGCAACATGAGGGTAGTTGTAGTTCAGTAACATCTATGGAGGTGGGGTGGGGAGATGCCTACCTTTGGAATGTGGAGGTAAGCTTTGAAATTAAAAGGAAAGAGTAGAAGGTAAAATGAAGACTGCAAATTGCAATGCGCATCGAAAGGGTAGGGAACACTTATCTGTTTTCAAGACCAAATAATTTTACTCTTTCTGTGCTCTCAAACTACTATGTCTGTGATGTCAGGTAACTGCTATGACACTACATTTTTATAACAGTCTGCCACATGAGTAATGTTGCTTTCTTTGCTCTCCACACAAGGAAGAGAAAGGGGCAGTGGGAGGAAGATGTTGCTTCCACTCTGTATTGCTTCCTTTCCTGTGTGTCTTCCAGGGAGTCAATGGAACCATAATAGTATGGAATGGTTAGCTTGGACAATTGCCTGTTCTATAGCATATGTAATTATCTAAGCCAGACCTCTGTACCACCTTGTCTCTTTGGACTCCCCAGAATTTGGGAAGCAGGTAGCACTGAGCCTGTAGGTTTCTCCTTACACTACTACCACTGATGCTTCCCTCTTTATTTTTATTTTTTTTACCTTTTCCTCTCTCTGCTACTGTCACCATCACCTTTACCTCTGCTGATGTAGGTTATGGTGCTAGTTGGGCTGAAAGGCCTCAGCTTAAGTTCTTGGTTCTGTGTGGAGTCTTTTGTGGAAGATCTCCAAATGGCTTTGGAGTTAGAGGTTTCCTGACTGTTCTGCTGGACAGTCAATCGAAGTCTGAAGAGGGAGTCTGAGATTGTAGCTATAGTGCAGGAAGCAGTTCCTGCCATCTTAATATTGCTAAACAGAGGAGCACAGTGGGTGGACAAGGCGTTAGCCTCCAGCTTTGCTCCTTCCATGAAACCACCTATGCCCCCGCTGTTTTTTTTTTAAAGTTGAGGACTGCAGTTCGTGATGGCAGCAATGTGAACTGAAATAGTCTATCTACTAGATGTAAACAGAGAGGTTAGCAGAAACAACAGCAGTCACTAGATCCACTAACAGCCATAAGTTTCTCTGACTTGAACATGGGATCTTTTCAGGTATCAAGGCATTTTTCCATTGTTAAGTTTTATTGCTTTATACTTTTTCTCTTTCTTGTTAAATTTGTTTTACAAATTTTTTTTTGTATTTTTAATGTTTTCTAAACAAATTTTCAAAACTGGTCATAGTGAAGCCATTCCAGCCAGAAGAACAGGAAAATCAATTATCCCCATAAGTGTGCTGTTGACATTATACCAGCTCAAATCAGTCTCTGCAGAAGTAGGGGTTCCAAAGTGCACCAAGCTTTCATCTACCCTCTAAGAGCCTGCCATGTCATTGCAACAGAGAAAAGACAGCTTCAGATTCACAAGGGGACCCACAGTTAGAACTATCTGTTCCCTTGAACTAAATGGAGAAGTTTTCATATATGATGCATTAGAAGATATGCTAGTGGAGACATGGATCTAGATGAAGAGATTCTACATATGTGTTTCCATTAGAGATTCCAAAGAGATTGATTGATTGATTCAGAAAACAATATGTGGGCTGAAAATAAAGGATACTTTCATTCATATCTTAAAGCACTGATTAAGTTTTAAATAAATTAAATCAATTAAAATTTGATCAGTGCTTTAAGATGTGGACAGACAAGCATCCTGCCTTTTCAGCCTACGTATTGCTTGCTTTCTGAATATGGACTTAGGGCTTGCTGTTCAGTTACATAGGCTGTTTTATTGTTTTTACACTGACTGATGTTTAGTTATTAAATATATATACAATATTCTTAATTTGCCGATAGGGTTCAGTTGGTGAACCAGGTCCTAAAGGAGAGCAGGTGAGTATATCTATTCATATTATCTTTTAGCAATCCAGCATTGTTAAAATTCTGTGAAATGTGTGATGCATGTGTGATGAATTTACACATGAAATGTGTGATTATATAAAATATATGTCTTGTTACTATACAGGGTGCTGCTGGTGGAGAAGGAGAACCTGGACAAAGAGGCGACCTTGTAAGATCACACTCAAATTTAAAACCTATGAACTATATTATTTTTCATGGAACATGGACAAATAGATTATGGAAGGTTTGAGTGCAAATGTTGTGCATTTAGAATGTCTGAAAGGGAGACATTTTGGGTAATTTTACCTAACATTAGACATGATTCTAAAATTTGGTTCTTATCTTTTGCTGATCTGTAGGAACTGAATACTTACAAAAGAGATGTCCCCATGTTCAGCTGATTTGCAGCAGACTTTGCTAATTCTTCTAGAATTTGTAGGGCTGGCGAACCTCTGCAAAAAGTACAAATTTCTGTCCTCAGCTCTTTCTGGCAATATGATGTTGCCATACCATATCAGAGGCTAGGAATAACCATAATCAGTGTAGCTATTTTATATGCAGCAGCAGATTGCTAATTAAGGACAAATGGCTCCAAATGCTGCAGCATTTTAAATCAGTATTTCACTTGCTTACTTGATTTGTTGGCTGGTTTGAAAATGTTATTTCTGTCAGTGCACAAAAGCAATGCATCAACCACTTTCATTGTGCAAAAAGCCATGGGCAGTTCCTGTGGGCTTTGTGTTTTTTCTGTTATGTGTTGGCTTACCAGATATATTGCCAGAAAGTTTGTGAAACAGTTGCTATGCCAACAGTTGTTTTTTAAGTTTTGTGTTGATGTGGTAATTGGAATATCACTGTGCTTCTAATTTTGGTCCCCATATTTTAATCGCAAACCTTTCTCCTTTGAAAATTTTACCCAAAACATTTTAACTGAGGGTCTGTACCAGTTATATCAATGTGAAATTTTTACATTAGCTTTTTATTACCTTATTTATTGTGGAAGATGCTCAATAAGAACACAAAAACTATTCACATTATTATGGTAAGCCATGCTTTGCCTTAAACACGGTTTCTTGATTAAGCCACAAATTGTGCAACAGACAAGTAGACAAACTATGGTTTGTCTTGCTTGTTTCTGATTTGTTTGTTGTTTGTTTTTCTCCTGCTTCTTTTGTCAAGATATTTTTGGTCCTCTTGTCAGGCTAAGCAGCAGGAAAAACAGAACACAGGTTAGATGTTACAAACTGTGGTTTAAACGATTCAGAATGTGTAAGCTAGCAACACCCAATGAATTCATGACTAGTGACTGTTAAAAAAGTGCAGTTTGTTAGTGTATGTGCATTTTCACGTCACAATCTAGATTTCCTGAAATCATCAAAATGAAACATAGAATCATAGAATCGTAGTGCCGGAAGAGACCACAACGGCTATCCCGTACAATGACATGTGAATGCACTTGCTATCAACACAAAACAGTCCAGAGATTAATCTTGAATATGGCATAAAAATGTTTTATTATAACAGAGGTGGACAAATGTGGCAAGGAACAATTTTTAACACCCATTCACCTGCAGTGGACCACACAACCATATATTGCCCTTAAAAATAGCTCCTGGAAGTGACCAGTGCTTCCTGTTTTGACTTCTGACTTGTCAACTAGTTTTGGCAATTTTATGTTGTTGGACTGGTGGAGCAGAGTTAAAAACCACCACTCCAGGTAGCATTTGGTCACATTTTTTTTGATGTGTGTGTGTGTGTGTGTGTGTGTGTGGGTGTTTCATGGCCTTGGGAAGGCCCACAAAAATAGTTGGAGCTGCTTGCAGTCTGCATTTTCTCCATCCCTTTTCTATAGAGAACATCACTTTTAGTAGATGCTTATTACAGGCAAAAACGCCTTCAGTCTTTTTATGCTTTTAAACTGATTTTGAATTAGTGATTGCAGCCTCCCATCCTTTGACATATTTGTTTCCTTAAACCTATCTCTAAATACATCGAGACGTCTTCTTTCCCCTAATAGTGGTATAATGTGTAAACATTTAGAGAATAATGCAAAAGCCATTATATTTAAAACTGTGCGTGCAACATTACCATGCTGACATAATTCATCTTGTTTTCTTAGGGTGACATGGGTTTGCCAGGCCCTAAAGGATCTGTAAGTATGATGAACTGCATTGTTACCGAAAATCAAAAGCATAATAAATCAGAAGAAATTTTCACACAAGGCGGGGGGGGATGTTTGGCTTCACAAATGTGGTTTAAATATTCAGTTCCCCAAGCAAGGAAGTTAGAACAAATGTGATCCATCATTCATCGTTTTTATTTTAGAGCTGCAGATTACTAGAGGGGTTTTCACAGTGAGAAATGTGACCTCCTGGTGTGTGGAAAATGGAAGGTTTGCATGTGTTGGCGAAGAGAGAGGTAAATTAATGAGTTAGTGTAAGAAGGGAATGGAGACTTCACAACAGACTAGTAGAGCAGACTCTGTGAACTGAATTTTTATACAAGTCATACACCACACTGAGCATCTTTTATGCAGATCACATAGGATGGACTCTAAGGCTGCAGTTTTATCAGTACATACATAGGAGTATATCTGATTGTATTTGCTCGGTTATTTCTGCATAGACATGTATAAGATTGCAATTTGGAAGTAAATACAAAACATGACCTACTTAGGATTACATTAAACATTACTTCAAAGGAGCAGCTAGTAGTTAATCTTCTTTACTCAAAAGAAAGGGGCAAACCTGGTACGGATTGGTATCCTTGCACAGTCATGATCCAGATTGGCACCTTGGCACCAGCAGTTTGTATTGCCAAGAAATTCTCCATTTATTTCCATATATGTATACACGCACACGCACACACGCACACACACACACACACACACACACACACCGTATTTGCTGGCATATTAGACGTACTGGCGTATAAGATGCATCCTATTTTCAGACTGTAATTTTCAGGAAAAAATATTTTAGCACCCTGTCCTCTGTTCCTGTCATTTCTGCCTGGGTTGGGCGACCTCCCTGCCCAGGCAGAAAGAACAGGAAGGTATGTGTGTGTATATGTGTGTGAAAAAAGCTCTTTTCTCTCTCTTCCTGTGTCTCTGACTCACAAGGAGACCTCCCTGCCCAGGCAGAAAGAAGAGGAGTGTGTGTGTGTGTGTGTGTGTGTGTGTAAAAAAGTTCCTTTCTCCTCCATCCCCTGTTCCTGTTGTTTCTGCCCTGGTGGGGAGAACTCCCCCACCTCTGGTCAAAAAGGAATAGAAAGGTGCCTTTCCTTTCTTTTTTGCCTGGGCTGGGACTTCTCCTCACCTAGGCACTTGTGCGAGCACTCCTTTCATTCCCCTTGCTTTCCTATGCCCTGGCAGGAGTTACATATTTGCAGGGTATAAGATGCACTCCATTTTCAGAAGACATTTTTTGGGGAAAAAGTGCGTCTCATATGCCAGCAAATACAGTGTGTGTGTGTGTGTGTGTGTGTGTGTGTAAATTGAAGGTATGGCAGGAGGAGGCAATTGGGATTGCAGTGGGAGGCAAAGGGTGAAATTTTTCTATTCTTCTCATAGTCCTGGTCTAGATTAGATCCTCCACACTTTTTGATGAAGAAAAATTAAAAGCTCCTAAAGCTATGTCTTTAATGTAATGTGTTGTTAACTCCTCTGGCATCTTCTCTTTTTAAAATATGATGAAAAAGAGGATGAAGAAGTTGGAGTTTCAGTTGAGGTTGTTTCATAGCTTTCATACATACATACTGAGTCATGGCAGTGGTTGTATTTGGATGATTGTACTTCAATAATGTCGGAAGGAGGAAAATGTGGTTAATGATTTCTGAACAAATGAGTTAAGGTTGGGTGAATATCTTGGCTTGTTTGGAAGCCATTAACCAGAGTCTGGACTTTTGGATGCTGCATGTTGGGAAGAGCAAAGCAGCTGTATGTAGAGGAACAAGGTTTGTACATATATTTTATTAATCTGATATATAATCACATGGGCAAGAATTTCTAAGGTTATTTCCTTTGTCCTATATACTTGAATCAGTGTTATAGTCATGTTTTATTGCCTGAGACATTTCATCCTGCCTTTAAGGATACATGTTCCTTTCTGCATTACATGCATGCATTAAGTTCAGCAGGGACTTTAGTCTGTGTGATCTATGACTAGTATCATGTTGCCGTAGTAATAAAACACCAAGAAGGCCATAATTGAAAAGGTGCAACAACCAAAAGCTACATCAACAAAATGGTCCCCAGTAGTCAGCAAAAACAGTTGTTGCTGAACTGTTCCGCTGACTGCTTTTCAGAGATAAAACTTTTGATAACTTCATATCGCATTTTTTTTCAGCTAATCATCAGTTGCATGCAGAGTTCTTTGTAGCATGCAGCACATGGATGGGTAGTTCTCCGTATCAAACACTTTTCTTTTTTTGAGGAAGAGGCCCAACCATCTGGCTAATTGGAAATAAATATTTATGAGGCTGTATCTCTTCCCAACACCTGCAAGACAGAGCAGAAGTGTAGCACCAGTTGGGTGTTGGGTCTCTATCAGGAAATAAATATTTTGAAGGGGAATTTTAGTTTCCTTATTCCTCCATGAGAATGTCCATATGCCCCAATGAACAAATCATGTATGTCCGAAAGTATATCTCTGTCCTTGCCTTTGTTTCCTTGAACTTTGAATCCTACAGGTTGGCAGTAGGAACAACTACCTCCAAAAAGTACTGGTCACCAGTCTGCCTACATGTGTGCATTGCAACAGATATTTATCACAACTACACATTCACAGTGGTGAGCATTCGACTATGAACCCTGGAAAGCAGGGTTCAATTCCCTACTCAGCCTTGGAAACCCACTAAGTGACCTTAGGCATGTCACACACATTCAGACCCAGAAAACCCCATGATAGTTGCACCCTAGGGTCTCTATAAGTCAGGAATGACTTGAAGGCACACAACAACAACAACAGGGACAAACTTTTCCAAGGGGACAGCCTGTTGCTCTTCATGCTTTCCCCCCTCATTTTCTACTACCTTAGGTCCTTTCTCAAAGAAGCCTACATTCTGTTTAGCTTTGAATCAGCATCACAGTCAGTTATCAAAAAGTTGTTGTTGTTGTTGTTGTTGTTGTTGTTGTGTGCCTTCAAGTCAACTCTGACCTATGGTGGTCCTATCCTAGGATTTTCTTGGCAAGATTTGTTCAGAGTGAGTTCGCCATTGCCTTCCTCTAAAACTGAGAGAGTATGACTTACTCATGATCAGCCAGTGGGCTTCATGGCTCAGTGAGAATCCAACCCTGGTCTCCAGGAGTACTAGGCTGACACTCAAAACACTATACCATGCTGGCTTTCTAAAACTACCTGGGTGAAAATAAGTTGTGTAGCTCTGAGTACTGAATTAAAATTTTATTTATGTAGAAATATTGATCCATGAGGTGAAGAAGCTTCCTTTCAGTATTGCTATTTGTCTTATAGTTACTTTGGGCTAGCCCAGTAAATATAACCATTGATATATAAGTTAACTTCAAATGGTAGATTGATTTGAAATGGACACCTTTATGTACTGGTAGGCTATGTAGACTTAGAACATAACTGCACCTAGTTGAAGCAGTTTTATTACACAGTAATTGTGTTAATGGGCTGCTGCCATGACCTCCATGAAAATGGAGTCTGCCAACCTATTAAATACTGACAAGGCCCTATATAATGTAGGAGATGTCATTCCAGAAGGAGAGGTAGGCTACTAGGAAGATCATTGTTAACTTGTTCAGTTTCTAGGTTGTTGTTTTTTTTAAAAAAAATAAGTCTTTGGAACAATCTTATCATTTTAAAAAGTGTGTATGTGTGTGTGTGTGCGCGCGCGCATATATATAATACGAGAGAAAAGTGCCATAACTAGAAACAATGGGCCCCACAGTTTTCTGTTTCACTGAGGAGAGAAATAGTTGTGATTAATTTTTTCCCTAGTGGTTTCAAGGCAGCAGTTTGCAACCTCTTGTATTACCAATTTCTAGCTTATCTAATATTTATTTCCTTTGCTGTTGTATTTATAGAATACAAAAATAGGAGCTTAAAAGCTCTTGTAGTTTATGGCCTTCTTGGTTGTTAAGCTGTTTTTAAATATTTAATATATTCATAGGATTTGTGCAAAGGCAAAAAGTGCAGAATTGCTTCAGGGACTCGTGTTGCTTAAGTAATGGATCACTGTAGAGGCCCTTGTGGGGCTGAGGGAAAAAGAAATCCACTTGCTATGCAGCAGCCTGTTTCCTGCTTGTTTACTTCCTGGAATGCATAAATCTGGTCCTCTGAGAAAACAACTTAGCCTCCTCAACCAAAGCAAAGGAAAATGCAAGCCCACGTGAGAAACTGAGAGTGTGATCACTGTGTCTTTCATTAGGCTGTGAAGTAGGAACTCATTCAAAATGCTGTAGTGTCACGGCAGCCATTTTAGCAGAAGGCATATCACCACCTTCAGGCTGCCGTCCCACCCTCACTTAGCTTTGAATATATTTCTGAACTGAGCTTGGAAACGTTACCTGAGCAGGATTGAGTGAACAGGAAGAGTCAACAGGTTATTTTGTATGAATTAGACAAAACAGACTGTGACTTCTGTATTGAAGCAGGTTCATTTTCTGAGTGGTTCTAAGGTTTTGTATTATCTATTTTTTGCTCTTTGTTTGCTTGTAGCTGAATGCTCTGCTCCTAGCACATGGTTCTGGGGGTGTGGTTACAGCTGACTGAGGAAATGAGTCACTTTCCCTTTTCGCATGGCGTTTTTAAAGCGTATTAGGCACACTCGCTCCCCCCTTCACGAGCCACCGTACCGCATGATGTTCTGGCGAACCAGGTGCTATCACGGCCACAGATAGTGCTGATAGCGCGTTTTCTTATTTTCGCCTGAAAGGCGAAAATAACCTCCGTTTCACTCATCGGTCGTGCAACCAGAGGGCCTGCGGAGCCGTCGTCCGGTGTGCTTCCGGGAAGGACCTGGGAGTGGGCGGGGTGTGGGCGGTCCCTGCTGCCTGTCCCTCACGCAGCAACTCCCAGGGGACGCTCTGCCCAGCAGCAGGCCAGCCGCTGCCCCCATCACAGGAGGGAACACTGCACGACACGTCACCACGAGAGGCCACCCCGGGGCTGCGTCGCCACTCACACTCAAGACGACAGCAGCCCCCGGGATCCGGCTGTGTTTTTTTAAAAAACCCGGCGCTATCGTTAGCACGTTACCAACATAGTACGAAACAGCCTGTTGGCAGGATCTATTGTGCTAACGTTAGCACAGTAGCTGGCAAAAAGAAAGAAAGAAAGAAAGAAACGCCACCGCCCAATCAGCGGCGGTGGGGCGGGGACAGGGCGGGACCTAGGCGTGGCCCAGGATGCCGACATGTGGACAAGCCACCAGGCGGGGACTGGTGCCCTCTCGCCAAAGCCCTGCTGTATGTGGACTGCAAGGGGGTCTCTACTGAGCCTCTTGCGATGTTAGCAATATCGTGAGGGCTCTGGTTTGTCACGCTATCAAGGTAAGGTGCGGAAAGGCCAACTGACGTGGTTGAGCATGGGGCTGCCATCTACTACCTCTATAGTTCCCTTGATAATGAGTAGGAGGAAGTGAACAGGAACCATGTTGGCTGCATAAGGAGCTTTTAGATGAGTTGGGACGTGTATAGGAGGGCAAGCCACCAAAAAGCCTATATCTGTTGGGAAATAATCAGGAGGGGTAAAGCTCACAATGGGGACAGGCTTGCAAGAGAGGCTAAAAATAGTAAACAGAGCAAAAGGAAGAGCAAGCAGTGTTTTAAGAGGAAGAACAAGGAAGCAGTAGGTCTACTGAGTGGAAAGGGTGAAGAAAAGTTGATGGATTATAGAGACAATGCAGAACTGCTCAACTTCTACTTTGTTTCTGAGTTCTTACATGGTACTCAGACTGCCAAAAATGAATTAAGTATTGCAGAGTAGGAGACACAATATTAATAAAAAAGTGGCAATATTAATAAAGAAGTTGTATGGAAACACCTATCCACTTCAAATGAATTCATATCTTCATAGCCAAAGGAATATACTAATGTTTCTTTAGATGTGCTAAAGATGTACTAAAGAAAAGTTGATGGATGGTAGAGACAATGCAGAACTGCTCAACTTCTTCTTTGTTCTTACATGGTGCTCAGACTGCCAAAAATGAATTAAGTATTGCAGGGTAGGAGATACAACATTAATAAAGAAGTACTAAAGAAACTTGCACTGAAATGTTGATACAGAGCAAGATATTTGCTTTATAATATTTTGGTGATTTTTGGAGAATAGGTGAAGTTGTGCTAACTGGAAGAGGGCAAATGTTGTCCCCATCAGAAGAGAGTAAAAAGAGGACCTGGACAACTTCCGGTCAGCTTGGCATCCATATTGAAGGGCTCTATAACAGACCATTGGACAGTTAGTGAATGAGAATGTAGAAAAAGAAGATGGTTATTATTAAGTGTTAGTTTGGGTTCCTCAAAAGCAAGTGATTCCAGACTAATCTTATTTCTTCTTTTGATATAGTTACAAGTTTGGTAGATCAGGGGAATGCTGTGGATGTAGTATGAGTTGATTTCAAGAAGGCTTATGACAAGCCCCCCCCCCATGGTAATTCTATGGACAAGCTGGCAAAATATGGAGTAATCAGTGCTACTATTAAATTGATTTGTAACTGCTTAACAGAGAAACCTAAAGCTGCTCAGCAGTGGTCCCTCTCCATACCGGAGACAAGTGATAAGTGAAGGTGAGGTACTTGGTGTTTTTCAAATCTCTATAAATGACTTAGCTTCTAGAATAGGGGGATGTTCATCAAATCTGAAGATGATTGGGAAGGGTGGGTAATAAAATAGGGGTCAAAATCAGAATTCAAGATGACCTTGAGAGACTGGAGAACTAAACCAAATCAAAGCAAATTTCAGCAGAAATAAATTGGAAGTTCTACATTTTGCAGCAGATAACATGTGCACAAATATAGAATGGGTGACACTTGGCATAACAGTAGTACTTGTGAAAAAAAATCTAAGGATCTTGATTTGCCACAACCTAAACCTGAGTTAACAATGTGATGTGGTGGCAGAAAAAGCCAATGCAAATCTTGGTAGTATGAATAGAAACATAGTGTTCAGACTGAGGGAAGCATTGGTCTGCATTGATTCTGCATTGACCTCACCTGGAGTACTGTGTCCGGTTCTGAATTATATAGCAGAAAATGTGAAAATCTGAGCATGTTATATGTGGCAGGCTATTACTATGCCTGGGAGACCAGGAACAATATTGGAAGAGTGGTATGTTCTGCTCCACCCCAAGTAAATATGCCTTACTTTGTGCCATTTTTAGGATGGGAATCCTGGTGAACCTGGGTCCCGTGGGCCTGAAGGAAGTCGTGGTTTGCCTGGTATGGAAGGATTGCAGGGCCCCCCGGGTCCTCGTGGTTTACAAGGTGCACAAGGGGCCCCTGGTCTGCCTGGAAGCCAGGGTCCAGCTGTAAGTAGTAGTTTCTTTATATCCAAATAGGTTTATCATGCCAAGACTGAGTGCTGTTTTGGAAAGGAAAATACAGATAGAAGGACAGTTTTCTTGTTTCTTGTACTGCCATGATGTTAGAGACCTTTTTCTATGGAGTGAAATCCTCCTCAATTTATCCTTTGGGTAGGACTGTTATGTATTGATCCTATGGAGAGTTTTAGCTCATCATCTTTGCAGCTAAAATTTTATTTATTTAAATATTTTTATCTCACTCCATATCTTAGAATCTCAGGGAGCATGCAATAAAATCACTTTAAAATAATTGAAAACAATGAGAATAACTTAGTGGCTTAAAGCATATTAAACCGTTTAACATGTAAAACAAGATAGATTAAATTAGCTAAAACAACTTAAGACCACTGACATGTGCAAATTGGGATGTGATCTAACATGCCTCCAAAGCTTTAGTCAACAATGTTTTTTACTTGATGTTGGAATGACAGCATTATCATCATCATCATCATCATCATCATCATCATCATCATCATCATCATTTTTATTTATACCCTGCTTTTCTCCTCGAGAGGATTCAAAGTGGCTTTGAGTGCCAATCAGGAAGTTAAAAGGAGGACATTTCATAACTGGGTGCCACAGCAGTGAAGGCCCTTTTCCATCTCCTCCCTCTCACTGCCAAGACCCATTCTAAGTAAAAAGAAAGCAGTGCTAAGATATCCTTTGTTATCCAAAGCTTATTTTCCCTTTGCTATTCCCAAGTCTTCATGTAACAGAGTTCCTGGGCCCATTCACACTACACAATTGTAGCACCACATTCCTCTTTAACTGGCATGGCAACATTCTCTGGAACCCTTGGGTTTGCAGTTTGGTAAAGGATTAGAGCTCTACAGCAAAGTATTCTAAATATGTGTCCCAAAACTACAAGCTCCAGAATTCCATAGGACAGAAACATGGCAGTCAAAGTGGAATAATAGTGCTATAATTGTATAGTCTAAGTGGGGGGCCCTATCTGCAGGGGCCTTCTTATTCCCACGTATGGGGCTGTTGACAAGTCCTCTCCTTGCCAAGCTTTGAAAACTTTGCAGAAAAAGGTGAGGCAACAGGTTGTGTCACTGCTGGCCTAAAGTCACGTCCCTGTGGTTGTGAAAGGCCTGTAGCCTCCTGAGTGATCCCACGAACTGCTATCTCAGTGGTTGCTGGAGTTGCTATGTTCTGCCTGTCTCCTTCTGTCAAAATGTGCCCCATGAACAAAAACCAAACCAAGATTTTTTTAAAACCCAGAATATTTGAGCAGGACCACTGGTAGTGGAAGAGTGGATCCCAGAGGAAATGGCAGGGGGTGATCCCCCTCTCTCCAGTGTAAGTCCTCCATGCACCCGAATACCAGCTCTGGGGAAGCCCAGAAGCCATTAAAAGTTAGTTTTCACATGGCACAAGGCACCCTGGGAGGGGTGGGGTGGGAGAGAGGGAGAGAGTAAGTACTGTCAGCAAAACACTGCATTTAGCCTAGACAGCTTAGCCTGTGTAAAGTTTGGGGATAGATATTGGGTAAGGAATTTCTATTTCCCATATTCCTCTCAGCCTTTGAAAAGTTGCTTTTAAAAGTAATTCATTCCTGTTACTCATTATAGCATACAAAAATGGAAGTTTTTTTAAAAGCGTTTTGTTGACTTCCTTAGGCATTGCTCATTGCTTTTTTGGTATTTTCTGTTACTTTGTTATAAACTTAAAACCTTAGAGTTAATAAGAAGAATCTATACAATTGGAAAAAATTATGGTCCTTCTAAAAATCCTTCTTAAAAAAGTCCTCCTAAAAATGCCCTTTGAAGGTAACCTTAAAAGTAACTAAAATATTAATTGATTCAGTGAATCTAGTCTAGTTGTGACTTGCAATTAGATTCAGACCTAAATTACCTGCAACTCATTACTTATTACTTCCAAGCTCTGCTCTGTATAAATTTAGTGGGTTTTGTTTTATTCCCAAATCCCTTTTTGTTTGCCTCAGCCAAAATAAGAACCATGACAATTTCTGACTTGAATTCTAATATATGCTCTGAAGAATTCAAGCCGTTACGACAGTACTGAAGATTTTACATTCTGGCCATTCTCATCTCAAGAGTGCAATTAATAATGCAATGAAATGTTGATTGAATTGTTTTAATAATTTATCTGTTTCAGGGTAGAGAGCCAACTGATGCCCACATTAAGCAGGTTTGCATGAGAGTAATGCAAGGTAAATACAAATTCTACACATTAAAATTTGAATGTGAGTGTTCATTCTGAAAATCACAACTCAGTGGTAAAGTTTACATGAGCACTGTGAGGACTACAAACTACCCTGCATTTAGAAAGTAAACTGCACTTGTGCTGTCTACTTTTTCTTTCTTGTGTTCACACTCACAATTTTTTTTAAAAAAAAGTCCACTCTGTTATTTTTTGTTGCAAAACAAGAAGGACAACAAACTTGGATAATTTATTAGAATTTCCTATTCAGAAAGAAATGATTTCAAAACAATAGATCAATGCCTTTTCAGGAAACAAATTATGGGAAGCAGTGTTTGCCCTGTCTTCTGGAATCAAGATTTTGGGACACAACACTTGGTAATCGGGACAGGACAGATTGACATCTCTGTTCTTTGTGATGTTTCTCTTCTGTAATGTGTAGGTTGTTTGGCTACCTGTAAAACCATCCAGGCTTCATGGATGATTCAGTTACATGATTAAGTTAATTTCTATTCTAAGGCAAATATGTAGAGCTGGGAATAGAATAATCATTTAGGCCATTTCTGCATGGTGTCGCAGTTCCACTATGGGGATGAGATGGCAGTGGTCCGTGGGCTGTGTTTCTGTACAACATCATTGCAGTCCTGCTGCCATCCTGCTCTCACCCATTGTGATTGCGGGATATTCACTTAACAGATTAAATCTGTTAAGCGCCTGCAATTGTGCAACTCCCCAGTCTTTACCTGCCATGCGGAAGGACAGGAAGCATGACAGAGGCACTTCCTTTCCCAGCATAGCATGAGAAAGAGCCCAACTGCACTATGGAAGGCAGGCATGTGTTGCTTGCACTCCCTTCTCCAGGGAGCTGGCTGGGTATAAAGGGAAGTGTTCCCATCACACTCCCTTCCTGGCAAAGGTGCTGCGGGATTGAGGCGGGAAGACGATGGGAGCAGGTAACATACAGAAATGGCCTTAGCCTTTCATTTTTTAAATAGTATTTTTATTGAGATACATTTTAAAAGATATAAAACTGCCTATAGGAAATATACAAACCTGTAAACTAACTGAACGATTACACACGAAAAAACCCTAAAGTACACAACTACTCCTAACAAAGATATAACAAAAGAAAAAAACAACAGAAAAAGAGAGCACAGTTACACATTTGACTTCCCACTTCTCAGAGGCCAGCATTTGCAACCCTTATTTATACTTCTCTTATTATCATTAATTATCCTTTGTAAATATTAACAATTAGCCCTTTGTTCATTATTATCTGACAATTCCCTATTAATATAAATTTTCTTAATATTATAGAATTATAAGTTCTACTATAGTCAACCTGACCATGCAATTAATCAAATCCTCTTATTGCTTGTATACAGTTAAATGATCTTAAATACATTATAACCCTTTCCCAATGTCCCTTATATTCCATAAGAGATTTGTCTCTTAACAGTGTTGGCAATTTATCCATCTCTGCCATGTCTAGTAATTTCATCACTCCAGTCTTCCTGTGATGGAATTGCACCTGTCCAGTATTTTGGGGAATGAGGAATATAGAACTTGGAGGGATGTATTTGCATTTTTCAAACTACCAAAGAAAAGAAGAAAATATATTGCAAACACCTGGGGCCCATTCATATAACGGAATTACAGCACTATGATTCCACGTTAAGTGCCATAGTTCTGTCCTATCTCGTGGAACCCTGGGACTGGTAGTCTAGTGAGGCAATGGAGCACTCAGGAATCCGAAGGATAGCACCATGGCAGTTAAAGTGGAATAATAACACAATAATTCTGGAATGTGAATGGGTCCCTGGCCTCAATATGTAGCAAATGAAATGTGAGACTTTCACAAGTATAATAGTATGCATCCATTATATTTTCTAAAAAGTTTTCAGAAGGGAATTTGACACAAATAGTTGAGTAAGTAATTCTATATCCTTGTAACCTAACTTTTCATTATTATACTGCTTTAACATGGACCTGTGACAAATGCATGCAAACTGTTATCCCTTCTTACCTTCCATCATGGAAATGTTCTGGACACAATTTGTTGGAAATCTATAAACTAGAGTATGGAGACATCAGATTCAGTGTTTGGAACTTCTGTGAATTCTGCTGAGTCTTGTCAAAAAGTTTAGAATTTTAAGATTTAAGACTTCACGTTTAAATTTTTTAAAAATATGTATCTTAGTCCTCATGGTTGCATGGATGGCTTTGAAAATATGTTGAAAACATTGTGTGGAGGGGGAGAGTGGTAAGTTTTTTAGAAGCTCAGGTGGTGAATTTTTTAAGAAGCTAAGATTAATTGCTTTGCAATTGAATATTGTTATAATAATGTAGAATAAACTCCAGAGCCAGTGTGGTGTAGTGGTTTGAGTTTTGGACTATGGCCATTTCCACACTAGCCTGTTATACTGCTATGATTCCACTTTCAACATCCTATGGAATCCTGGGGTTTGCAGTTTAGGGAGGGGCCGGACAGCCCCTCCCTAACCTGCAAACCCCAGGATTCCATAGGATGTTGAAAGCGGAATCATAGCACTATAACAGGCTAGTGTGGAAATGTCCTATGACTCTGAAGACCAAGGTTTGAATCCCTTCTCAGCCATGAAAACCCACTGGGTGACCTTGGGCAAGTCATACTCCCTCAGCCTCAAAGGAGGGCAAAGGAAAACTCCCCTCTGAAGAAATCTGGCCAAGAAAAACCCTGATAGGTTTGCCTTAGGGCCACCATAAGTGGGAAGTGACCTGAGGGCACACAACGGCAACATAATCTGTAGGTTATTGTTTCTTTATTATTTTTTCTGTTTAATAGAACAACTGGCTCAATTGGCTGCCAGCCTTCGGAGACCTGAATTTGGTGCCCCAGGTCTCCCAGGCCGTCCTGGACCACCTGGTTCCCCAGGACCTCCTGGAGAAAATGGTTTCCCAGGCCAGACTGGATCTCGGGGTCTGCCTGGCCTTAAGGGACCTCCTGGTGACATTGGATTGAAAGGCCCCAAAGGTAAGAAATTCAAGCTGCAATCGTATATACATAAAATACACATCCACATGTGTGTGTGTGTGTTTGTGTATTTGTGTGTGTGAAGTGATTAACAAACAGGGTTGAAGAATATACAATTTTAAGATCTTTTAAATCTGTTTTTAACTTATTATTGCACATGAATGTTTTTAGTTTATTTATTTTTTTGTTTCGAATTGTGTAGCTTGTTTTAATGGTTTTGTAAGCCGTCTTGAGGTCTTTGACACAGGACAGAGTATAAATAATTTAATAAATAAATAAGATAATGAACATAAGCAAAACGTTTTGGCTTACACCTTCTTCAGTTGCTAAAGATGAAACTGAGCTGCCTATAGTTTCCAACATTCTTTATTTAAAGTCATATATACTTTGTGATGGCATACAGTTATTTTGTCTTATGAAAACATAGCATATTTTGGATGGCTCTTAAACACTTGAAGGAAGGCAGCTGGATCCAAACTGGATGCAAGTTGCTTAAGTATATATATGTACAAGTGATTAAAAAGCACATCAACAACACTTCTCCCAAGATTGGCCATTTCCACACTAGACTGTTATAGCGCTATTATTCCACTTGCAACATCCTATGGAATGCTGGGGTTTGCAGTTTCGGGAGGGGCGATCCGGCCCCTCCCGAAACTGCAAACCCCGGCATTCCATAGGATGTTGCAAGTGGAATAATAGCACTATAACAGTCTAGTGCGGAAATAGCCATTGTCTGGGATCCCGTAAGGATGCAGTTACTTGCTAAAAATATATGTATTTGTTCAATAAATTTATTTATTGATATGTATTTGAATCACCAATTGTGTGTGTGTGTGTGTGGCCGGGGGGGGGAGAAAGAGAGATTGAAAGACAGAAAGGGGACTCTTTGGAGCAAGTTCCATCCACAGGATTGCACAGTACAGTTTTAGCCTTGTGTATGTGACATATCAAGTGAGTAGGGTATTGTCTTATTTCTCCTTGCTTTTAAAGACCTGTGTAAGGGTGGTGTAGTGTTTTGAGCATTGGACTATAACTCTAGAGACCAGAGTTCAAATTTTCACTCAACCATGGAAACCCATTGGGTGACCTAAGGCAAGTCAAACTCTTCTCTCAGCCTCAGAGGGAAGGAAAGGCAGCCCCCAAATCTTGCCAAGAAAACCTCATGATAGTGTTGCCTTAGGGTCACCATAAGTCAGAAATGAAAAAGGCACACAACAACAATCAGGGTGGGCCTTCCAGATGATGATGGACTTCAGTCCTCAGCATTTCTCACCATTTGCTAAGCTGGCTGGGGCTCCTGGCTCTTCTCATCTAACAGCTTCTTGAGAGCTGGACGATTCTCACTCCTGGTCTGTATGAAATTATTGAAAGAAGGAGTAACCTGAGGATATAGAACAAGGTTCCATGAGTATCCTGATGACACTCAACTTCCTTTTAATGTCTTTCTGGATCCAACTGTTGAACTAGTGTCTGAATGAGATAATGTACTGGATGAGATCCAACAAACTGAATTTTAGGCAAGATGGAGAGAGACGTTGTGGGTAGACAGTTTTGGGACCTAGACAACTAGTGCTCAGCATGTTTTGGACAGGGTTGCACAGCTCCAAAAATAGCCATGTTTGAAGCTTGTGAGTTCTCCAGTAGCCAGCTCTGTATTTTCTGGACAGAATGCTATTTAGCATGTAACTGCAAACTTTTCTAAAGTGACTAAAGCTATGGCATGCCTGTGAGTGATACTTGGATTTAGACTGAACAGTCTGGCTCAACATTAGGATAGGGATTAGTTTGGTTGTTGAATACAGTAATTGGGTGAATTGGCTCCTGGTACTCTTGAGAAAAAACTGGATGAAAGGGGACCAATGAAGGAAGTGAGAACTAACAAAGCTTAGACAAAAATAACACATTCTCTGACAAGATCATTATTTGGTGGGCAGTGACCAGCATTTGAAAGTACACTACATGTAAATGTAGGGCAATAGTGAATGAGTGTACAGAATAATAATAAAAAATGCTGGTATGCCAACAGCAGCTAATTAGCCTGTACAAAGTTAAAAATGCAAAGTGTCAAATCTGCAGTTCAAGGCTAAAAAAAGCAGGCACAGGTGAGGTAGCAATGAAAACCTCAATTAACATCCAACTCACTTTAGGAAATGGCATACAAAGAGTTATGCTTTTGCAGTGTCACAAAATGATGTTGTTAACAGCAGAATTACTGCCAATGACTATTCTGTTTCCCTCTGGGCAATCCTCCAAATCAGACTTCAGGAAAGAAATTCTCCTGGAGGTAGGAAATCAAAAAAGCTGCTCTGAGAAATGTGCCCAGATCCAATTAGGACAATCTTCTTCACACACGCTGGAACATAGGGAGGGAGGAGGCACTGGGAATTGGATAGAGGCCTCTGTTTCATTTTTCGGGAAGGCACCAATTGCTCAAAACCTATTGGTTAGTCTCACTGAATCAATTGTGGACTAGAGAGTCAATACAGAGGTATTTGTATTGATTAAATCAGAATACTATAGATATAGATTTAGGTCAATATTTCCAAAAGTTAGATAGAAAATATTCTGTTTTGGCTAACTGAACATGTTTCCCTGGATTTGTTACTGCAGTTGGTTGATATGTAAATTCAGCTATTTCAGAACAAGTGCAACTCATTTATTGTGACTTAACTATTTCTGTTACTGTCAAAAGCCTATATATGATTCTTAACAGACAGTGAGCAGGAGTCAGATTTATTTTCTACCAAGACAGATGTATAATTTACTCTGTACAGTGATGTGATGAAGAAAGCAAATAAAGAAGGAAAAAGATCAATGGGATATTGAAAGCTAGCTGTAGAAAGGCTATGGCTGGAAGATAAGTCTCCATCAATTTAATTTTTTTTCTTTCATCTTTGGATAATTTGAGTGGTCATATGCTTCCACTGGTGGATAAACAAGTACAGAAGGAAATAGTTATTATGAATGGGATTGTATATGTCTGTAATTACAGCCACTGGGAAAGGTATGCAGCAATGACCATGGATAGAACTGCTGGCTGTTGGAATTTAGCAGGGTAAATTGCCCTTAAAGGAGATATGCACTGATTTGAATTTCTCTCTGTTGCCTGGGCATTCATTGTACCAACTGAGATTTTAAATTACTCTGGGTATAGAATGTTTCTTTTGTGCATACTGTTGAACTGGTACTTGGATGCAGGAATGGGCTGGATGAAGGCCAATATGCAGAATCTGTACACAGACAAGATGGAAGCACTGCAGATAGATGGTTCTGGGATCTGGGGACATAGATATTTATATTTATTTAAAGTTATATCTGTATCACTTCCCAATCTCACAAGAGCTCTGAAGGTGAGGAACAAATAAAAAACAATTAAAACCATACAAAGATAAAAACATTTTAAAAACATATTAAAATAGTCTTTGAAAACTCCGAAAAACAGCCCCAAAACAGTCTTAGAATCCAGTTTTAAAAAAACTAGAACAGCACTTTCAAAGAGTGAATGCCATATAGGACAGCACTGTTTGGTCAAAAGGTTGAAACAGAAGGGAGCAGCCCAACTTCCTTTGGTAGGGAGATCCACAGTCGAGGCGCTACTCCAGAGAAAGCCCTGTTATGTTAACCTGCCAATCTAACTTCACGAGATGTTGGGACACACAACAGGGCCTCTTCTGAAGATCTCAAATTTCTGTCAAGCTCCTATGTGAGAAGGCAGTTTTTCAGATATTTTGGCCCCAAGTTGTTTAGGACTTAGTAGGTCAACACCAGTGCCATAAACTGAGCTCAGAAGCAGATTGTAAACCAGTGCAGTTCTGGTGGAACCAGTGTTAAATGGTCTCTAAAATCCTTGAAAGAGTGTGCAATTTTCTAGGAGTGGTACTTTTATACTCAGCCTTGTCACCCGAGGCCCAAGTAGTTTCAATGCTTTGGTTGGTTAGCCAGCTGTGCTAAGGCAGAACAGAAATAGTCTAGTCATGGTGATCCATGCTCTGGTAACCTCCTAGCTGGATTGCTACACCCTCTTATATGTGGGGTTGCTCTTGAAGATTATTTAGCAGCTTCAATTGGGGGGGGGGGGAACAGCTGGCAGAATTTTTTATGGATATGGGCAGGTTTCTGTCTTTCACGTCAGTGTTAAGAAAAAAATCACTGGTCACCTGTTTTGCTTTTGGACTCATTTCACGGTGCTGGTACTTACCTTTTAAAGTCTTAAATGGACTGGGATAGAGAAGTCTCTTCCTGTTCATT
This sequence comes from Cyclura pinguis, assembly GCA_030412105.1. Taxonomy (NCBI): domain Eukaryota; kingdom Metazoa; phylum Chordata; class Lepidosauria; order Squamata; family Iguanidae; genus Cyclura; species Cyclura pinguis. Next base: position 132,696,367 of record CM059599.1, read on the forward strand.
TTGTTCATGCTTTAAGGTCTTCTGATGAGGCAATTTGACTTGGATAGATGCATGCTGCTTAAGAACCAAGGAAAGGGCTTTATTAACAGTGATGCTCTAGCTATGGGAACAGTGGGTAACTGCAGCTGGCCCAGGAAGAGTTTTCAGCCCCTGATACCCAGTGGGGAGGGGGCAGCACAGAGTGCAAAAATACTAACAAAAGTGGGGGGCACACTTTTTAAAAAACTGGTATTTTTTTTTAAAAAAATTATTAATAAATGGCAGGGAAGGGGGGCTTCCTAATTAAAAGTTGAATTTGCCTCTCTTTGAAATTCACTTTTGCTTGTCAGAAAAAGGGCAGATTCTGTTGTTATTGTACTTAGCCCCAAAATCTTTGGTTGGATGAAAAGCAGTATGTATGTGTTTTAAGTAAGTGATTACAAAATAATGTTCTGTTGATCTGTTTTAGGTGACACAGGTGAAAAAGGGGAGAGAGGACTTCCAGGTCGAGGACCCAAGGGACTACCTGGAACAATAGGACTCCCAGGTAAATGCTGAAATTGTAGAATAGTTTCTAAGAAGGGAAATTGCAGTTGTGCATGAAAAACAAAATGAAACAAATTGCTTTTAACAACCACTCTGGAAATTTAGGTGGCTGCTTGGAACTGAATAGTTCACAAATAGAAGTTTTATTCTTTTTTTTTCTTTAGAACTTGCACTTTTCCTCTTTTTTTTCCTTTTTCTTCTCTTCTATTTTGCAAAACTCCAGCCTGCAAGCTTTGTGGGCAGAAGCACTACCTTCCTTTTAAGATTACCATTTGAGCTTCCAGACCATGGCTAGTAGCTCCATGAGTTTATGCAAACATATATTTTGCATCCCCCCCCCCACATGTTCAAAACTGTATGGGTGAATTGAAGATTTTATTATTAATAAAAACTTAACTTGCAAGTCCAGAAGCAGTGGAAGAAACTGTCAAGGCCCACACAGGGTTTCTTTGCACACATTGAGATTTGTCTTGTTGGAAGGTTGAGGAGCTCCACCATGGGGCCAGAGTCAGCCCCCCTCATGTCCGAGGGATGGGGTATCCCCCCCCCCAGGCATCCCTCTTTATCTGTGCTTAAGTTGATATGGCAAAGATAGGTGTTTGAGACATAGCAGTGCCAGCTCTCCACATACCACAGGTGGGAAATGGAGCCTAGGTGGCTGAGAAATGCTACCCACCCATGGGGAGCACAATGGAATTGCTTCTCTCTCCAGGAGCATTTTTCTCTTGGCAGGATCCAAGTACAAGAAGCTTGTGTGTGCATGCATGTAGGTGTGGGAGCAGCAGCAGGATAGGGTTCCTAGCCATTGAGGGCCCCAGTGCATTTGTACCTGTTGCACCAACGATAATCCAGCACTGAGAAGCAGATTCAGCACTCTCAGCACTGCTATCATGTGTATGGAATGGGAAATGATATGAGATCTGAGTCAAGTGTGTGTGTGTACGTGTGTGCGCGTCTTCAAGTCACCTGTTGACTTATGGCGACTCCTGGAATTTCATAGGAGTTTCTTAGGCAAGGGATACTCAGAGGTGGTTTTGTCAGTTCCTTCCTCTGAAATATAGCCTACAGCATCTGGTATCCATTGACAATCTCCCACCCAAGTACTAACTGGGGCTGACCTGCTTAGCTTCCAAGATCAGAGGGGATTTGATGCCTTCAGGGTATTTAGGCTCTAGAGTCAAACATGCAATGAGTAAATTTAAGGAAATCAAGTGGTTTTCCCACTTAGCATTTGAATATATGACATGAAATGGAGTTTGCTAATTCATTAGAGCTGATTTGGGTTGCAGGGTCCTTTTTTAAAACAAACAAACAAACAAACTTACTTTATGTGTATTGCCCAATCAGTAGGAGGTATTGCAGTCTTCACTTATAAATGCAGCACGAGTGCCCTCTAGTGGTCATTGTGGTACAAATAATTTGCTATATTTAATGCTGGACTGCAACTTGTTATGCTGTGACAGGCAAAGTTTGGTCCATGTGTCACATGCATGCCCCAAGGCTATTTCTGAGGCCTCAGAATTTACATTTTTCTTACAAAAAGGCACCCCAACTCCTAGGTAGTGTGTGTATGTAGGGGGGAATAATTTCAACATGTTGTTATTCACCCAAGAGAAATTTTTTCTTTAAAATCAGGAAGTAAGCTAGAAGTTGATGACTGGAAGCCTGTATAGCATAAGCATAATAGTTACAGTGTTTACAGAGTGAATCCAATCCTGACCCCCGCCCCCCCATTTACTAGGACACAGCCACTGCAACTGATGGGAGTCTGTTCCCCTATTGTTCAGGAAGCATCTGACTGACATTCCCATCCTCACCCCCCGTGAGTGATCACCAGCGTTTGAGTTGCTTTAATTTCCTAGTAGACAACTCCCTCTTCCCATGAGATACCACATTGTTGTTGTTGGTAACTGCTTTCAAGTTCACTCCCACTTATGATGACCCTATTAATGAGAGTCCTCAAAGCCACCCTGTCATCAGATCTTTCAAATTTAGGATGTGGCTTCCCTGACTGAGTCTATCCATCTGTAATACGTTCTCCCTTTTCCTGCTGCCCCCTACCTTCCCAAGCATTAGTGTCTTTTCCAGTGAGCTATGTCTTCTCATGATATGTCCAAAGCACAACTGTCTCAGTTCAGTCATCTTGATTTTGAGGGAGAGTTCAGATTTGATTTGCTCTAGGACCCATTTATTTGTCTTTTTAGCAGTCCATGCTTTCTGAAGAACTCTTCCCCAGAACCGTATCTCAAATGAATTTTCTTCCTGTCTGCTTTCTTCACTGTCCAGTTTTCACAACCATACATAGAAACTGGAAGTACAATGGCATGGACAATCCTAACTTTAGTATTCAATGATACATCTTGACACTTGAGGATCTTGACTAGTTCCTCATAGTTGCCCTTCCAAGTCCTAGCCTTCTCCTGATTTCTTGACTGCAGTCTCCATTCTGATTAATGACTGAGCCAAGGTATAGAAAATCTTTTATGATCTCACAGTCTTCATTAAAGTTATCTAAACCACACATAGTGTTATTTTTGTTTTCTTAAGGTTCATTTGTAAGCCTACCATAGTATTTTTTTCTTGACTTTCTTCAGTAGTTGATCCCAGTCTTTGCTATTTTCTACTAATAACACAGTGTCAGTTGCATATCTTAAATTGTTGATCTTTCCTTCATATTTTCACACCTCTTGCCTCAGCGTCTAATCTATCTTTATACACACACACACACACACACACACACACACACATAACATACAAGTTAAACAGCTAGGTTGATAAAATACAGTCTTGTGTCCTGTGCTGGCAGCCAGCCAAGGCTTCCAGCTGTCTGATCAGGCTGTTATCAGGAGCTAGCAAGCAAGCTTTGTCTTAGTCATGTTGCAGTGTGAGTTCTCAGTAAGTTTAGATAGACAGAGTCCAAGTTTGCTGTAAGTCCAGAGAGAGACTGTCCGATGGCAAAATCTGTAGTCCAGGAGAAGGTCAAGGGTTCTCGGAGCTCAAGCGAGGAATTCAGGAGTAAGCTGGGCTGTGTTCACTGATAGGATTGTTGGCTACAACAGCTTCCTCTCATTCTGGCGTCTTGTTATATAGGCTCAGAGTCTTACCCAGCTATGAGCCTAATTAATGGGTCTTTACTATATAAATGCTACCAGACTCCTGGGCTCTCCCTTTTCCACTTACACTGGCTGCCGTGAGTATTGTTCCTCTCATGTCTCTAGGGTGTGGCTGTTGGGAAGGGTTCTGTCTGGGTCCCGGGACAGAAGCATGACACATTGCCTGATCCTCTTGCCAATTGGAAACCTATCTGTTTCTCCATACTGTGTCCTAATGGTGGCTTCTTGTCCTGAGTACAGGCTACACACATTAGGATGTTGTTGGACACCCATTTCTGTAAGAATGATCCATAGATCCATAGACTGCACTATGTTAATTTTAAGTGCAATGGACCAGTTGTTTGACCTGGAATGAGGCAGCTTCTGATGTTCATGTGAACTGGCTTCATTGATCTTGATAGCAGAGCAGAGAAAAACATGAGCATCACGCTGAGTTCACAGGATCAGATTTTATTTCTATAAGCCCCTCTTATTGTGTCTCTGAAGAGTGATTTACATAGAGGCACATGCTAACTTCTCATGCCCCACGTGTCCTGTCTGTGTTTCTGCAGGAGAACCAGGCAAGCCCAGCTATGGCACGGATGGACGAGATGGAGATCGAGGCCCACCCGGAGCAGCTGGCCTCCCTGGAGTTCCAGGTCCTCCTGGTCCTCCAGGTCCTTCTGGTTATTGTGAGCCAGCAGCCTGCACGATGCAAGCTGGACTGAGAGAAGGCAAGAATGTGAAAGGGCCATGAGAAGTGACAACGGATAGAGAGTTACCGGAAACAACTTACTATCTGCACATACATCTGGCAACAGAGAGAAAAGAGCAGAGGGGAAGCATTCTGTCACAACACAGAGAATCCTATCAAAGACTTGACAGACCTAAAATGCACTGGTTGTCGCCTTCTTCAGCTTGTACAAACAGTACATGGCAACCAGATTTTTCTTTTTTAATGGTGCTTACAAAGTGATACCAGATGGCTTTTTCTTATTTTGGTGAAAGGCAGCTGTCTTTTTTTTAAAATGACTTATTCCCAAATGCTAATCATAACCTTTTCCCTGTTTGTATTGTACTGTAATATAGCATCTAGGAAAATGGCAGCATTCAATCATATTGTTTAACATCTTTTGTAAAATAAGTTTTATTTGTCTTTTTCCCACATAGATGCTAAAAGTTGGCTGCTCTCACATGTCAGTATGATTTCAAATGTATAGAAACAGCGACCACATAAAAATAGGATAAAAAGTCTGAGTAAATGTAGGAACACCTGGTAATCTAACATGGAAAATAACCTTTATATATAGGGGGTTTCTGCTGCACCGTGTATTGAATTCTGTTTCATGTGTCCACTCTACCTTGTGTCCACCTGCCTGAAATCAAAGAAAGATGTCAAAAAGCCACTGGTAAGGGGATTTTATTCTTTGGAAACATCTAAGATTTATACATGAGTTTATTTATTTTAAAAGATCTTGTGTCATGTCTCTGGTTGTACAAAAAAAAAAATGAAATAAATAACATTTTTTAACCCTTTGCTTTTTTGGTCTAATGGTGAATAGAAACAAAACAAGGAGCTTTACTAGACTCCCTTCCTTGAAAGATCCCTTTACAGTTTTGGTTCGAGTTTCATTTCTCAGTGAAAAAAAAGTACATTGTATGAATTAGTCTACTGTGTAAATTTATTTTACATATATATATATATACATATATATACTTTAATTTGTCATCGTGCGAGGCAAAAATAAAAGTGCCCTTATCTTAATCATCACCACTTTCCCTGCTCTATGTTGCTCTTAGTATAGTGCCTATAGTTCTGGGAAATGTAGCTTTTGTTATTTCTACATGAATCTTTCAAGTTACTTTGACTTAACTTCTTTCTAGCAGATTTCCACGCCCTTCCTCAAACTGTTGTTGTTTTTTTTTAAATTGAAGGCATATTCATTAAAGGCATTTTCCCACACTTAGTGTAGGAAAGACTAAAAATAATGATCGCAGGGCCTCCTGTTTTACTTTGTCATCATGTGCCTTCAAGTAATTTCTGACTTATGGTGACCTTAAGGTGAATCTGTCATGGAGTGTTCTTGGCAAGATTCAGTGGGGAAGGGATTTGCCTTTGCCTTCCTCAGACGCTGAGAGAGTGCAACTTGCCCAAAGTCAGCATGCCTGAGCCGGGATTTGAACACTGATCTCCAGGGTCATAGTCCAACACCAAACCACTACTGTTATTTTATTCAAATGCTGAGAATCTTTTACAGCTGCTCACTTTCAGGCCTATTACTTTCCATGACTAATGGCAGATAAGAGCAGAACGGATACAGGAGACTGATGGCAGCTACAGCAAATTTGGAAGACGAAAGGTTTGTGGGAAGCTCCACTCATGGAAGGCACCATGTCCTTTCTCTTGCAGGATATTTTGCTGCATTAAGCACTGTGCCTGAACCTCTGTGTGGCATATTGAGGCAGCAAGTTGCTTCCACTGGCCTAGTTGTATAAGCCCAAAGATGGCTTCAGCCCTATTTGTTGTTCTGTCTTTTCAATATTCTGAGCCACACTTTAGATGCCGTTTTAGCCTGTTGACAACTGAGTTTTCTCCCAGAAATGTTCACTTGTCCATTGTTCACTACTGATGCTTATGTGACCCCATAGGTTCTCTTTTCATGCTGTGATAACCTCAAAAAGTAATGAGAAAGTTATTTCAGACTCAGCAGTCAATTGTGTTAGGGGTGTTTCAGACTCACAAACCAATTGATGTGTCTGGTCAATGACTTATCCATTGCTTTCAAATTTAAATTTCAGGTTTTTCATCTTGAAATTGAATCTGGGGGAGTTGTGCCACTGAAATTTAGTTTAACTTTCTGAGAAGTTACAAGGGTGGTTAGCTGAATGCAACAAAATCTTAGTATAATTTGATCACATGGTGTTAACATTCTTTGTTTTAGAAAAATTAGAAATTGCAAACTAGCTTTAAAGTAGCTGACACTGGGGAAAAATAGTACCACCTGTTTTCTCCATTTTTATCCTAGTAAACCCATCTTAAGAAATATAATTGTGAGTCTTTTTGAAAATCAAGATTAGGTTATACAAGATGTGCAGGCTAAATCTCTTATGGTCTTTGAAGGCTGCATGTCCACTAGATGTCTCCCCCTGCCCTCACAAATGTGCCTCTACATAGTTCTGTTATAAAGTCATAGATGGCATCTTTGGAAGTGACTTTTCTGCCCTAATCTCAGAGGAAACATATCTTCCCTAAGTTCCTACCAAATTTTTGCAAAGTCTAGAGAGGTCTCAATAGTTTCCCATTTCATTACTTTTACGGCATAAAGCAAGCTTTGTGGAGGGGCAGGAATTTGAAATGAAGTCTCTCTGGTCACGAAATCCAACAGTAGCCACAGCATCCTGTTGGCTTCCTTTGAACTTATAGCTAACCCATTCTGTTAGTGCTATGAGAATGAATGCTGGGTTCACATTTGCTCTGTGAGAAGGTGATCAGAAACCTGTTTAAGATGACCACAATTAAGCACTTTGCCTGAACCCTAAAGTGTGATTAATCTTAACTATAATTAGCAAAAACAAGTCAGCTTCATAAACAAGATGTTGAAGTTTGCTTGAATCTACCATGTGCCTGCAGGCTGCAGTTATTTAAGTACAGGAGCAAAAGTTTCTAGGCTTCTGGAAGAGGTGGGAGTGTTGGAGCGCCAGGTTCCTGTGGCTAAACTGTTATATTCGAACCAGCCCATCGCCTTTGGTATGTCATTATGGAAAAATTTCATTACACTAGGTATGGCTGAATGGGAGGGCAAGATAGATGTGATTGGGTTTGGTTTGGAAAGGCATGATCAATTTATATGCCTAGGCTGGAATTCTGTTGGTGCCTTACATCTTTGTAAATGGACTTATATCCACGGGAATTAGAATTGCACAGTTGTGTAATGTCCAAATCCAGTAGAGGGCTGCTGTTATGCTATTACATACCAGAGGTGGCAAAGTGACCAATGTGCCTTGTTGCCTGATGCACAACAGACTGATGAACAAGGGACTGATGCACATCACATTGGTCCCAATGCTCATTGTATCAGTCCCAATGAGCACTGGGCACCCATGTGTACTGTTTACTCTTGCTATTGTCCCTTTACATCTCTTCACAATTCAGTAGCCAGCTTTCTTAGTGGCTCTACTACATAACAGGTTGATATGATTCTGGCAATATTCTTTAATCAGGGCAATTTCATTAAAATGTTTCTTTTGTTTAAAGGTAATAGTCCATGGGGTGGAATGCTTAGATTGCAGTCCTAGGGTACAAGTGCTTTGAGATCTTGCATTGAGAGAGATAGCTATGGAAACACACCCACATCTCTTGGTGCTACCACCCCTAGCTTGCTACCAATCTAGCTTTTAAGCAGTGCAGCCCCCTACCCACAACATGGGCGTTTCCATGTTGCCAGAGAGTGGGAGGTGAGTGGGGACGCATCCAGGTCTTTTCTAGTAGCTGGATGCATTGTGGTAGGCTGTCATAATTCACCCTTTGGGATTGGAGGAATCCTACACAGAGGAGTTGGATTGCAAGGTGTTTCTGGCTCCAGATAACTCTCTCTCAAAATCTGAGAAGCAGGTGGCTGAAACAACAGAGCAAGACTCGACAGACATCTCCCACCCTTTAAAATACAGTGAAGAAACAAGGGAAGACTGCATAGAAGCCACTGGTTAAATAGAAGATGCAGACTAATCAACCATCTGGTGTCCATTGGCAGATGACTATAAATCCTCTAGCAGTTGCTTGAGCCACCAGTTTCTCTGATCTGGGGAGGGACGGCTGAGATTTTCTTGCAATCCATTTCCTCTGCATCAGAGTCCTCTATAGGGTGAGTGATGACACAGGTATCTCTGGTATCGCCCCTACAGCTGCCTGTGGCAATGTAGCCAGCTACAGCAAAAGAGCTGCTCATGTCCCCACTCATCTCTCCCACTCTCCAGCAACACAGAAATGGCTGTTTTGGGGAAAGGAGCTGCACTGCTTAAAAGGTAGGTTTGGGGGCAACTTTGGGTCATTGCATGTTTGGAAGCGACCTGCAACATGCACAATAACCCTGAAAGTGTATTGTGATGGCATGAGTCAGATATACCCCATTATAATTCATGAACAGAATGCTTTGTTGAGAATCAAGATGTGAACAGGGAGAAAAGCAACCTCAAAGTCATGCTTCCATCAGTTTACTTTTATTTTAACCATAGCAAGAGCATATAAATAATAATAAAATAATCTGACAAGAAGATGAAAACTGCTTTACCAAATCTAAATGAAAGAATGCAAATTTCATCACAACTGTTTAAATTCCACCAGAATTCGTTAAAAATCTGGAAATCCACCAATCTATTATGTGATTTTAAAGTAAAATCTAACAATTTTTTTACATTTACAAATAAACAAGAAACATACCTGATATTATCAGGATCAATTCAATTCAAAATGCACTTAAGACCAAAGGAGCCAAATAGATAATAATTTGCTTAGCTTGTACAAACTGAATTTGCCATTTTGAGGCAAGAAGAAACTGAATCTTATCAAAAGATTTGGGATGACTAATGATACACGAATGTTCAGAAAAAGAAATTCAAACATAAAATAAGGCATCATCAACTTTTGCAAACTGAGATGACAAAATATTTACAAAGAAAGAAATTCAGTACCTAATTTAAATGCTTTTGCTTAAACAACAGTGAATTCACATCACAAACCAGCACAGAAATAAAGTATGCTTAAGTCCATTAGAATTAATGAACCACACTTAAATCTGTTAGACTGTGACATTCATAGTGATTCTTGTAAATTCTCTACACTTATTTGGTCTTTTTTTAAAATATAGTGTCTTTCCTTACAACTTCATCTATCTTTCCTTGCAACTTTCATTCAACACATTTTCCAACTAATTTGAAAAACTAACAGCCATCATCATGACAAATCGAAGTTCTCTTGATAGTTATCAAATGTGGTAAAAATTAGTGTTGCCTACCCGGGAAAGATTTATATTCAAAAAACAATTGCGTACAACAATGAAATGGAAAAAAAAAGTTTTAAGACAAAGGAAAAATAAAACTTGCTGCACTCAGGCTTAGAATAACCCTCAAAGCAAGTACATTTTTATACAAAAATACTGATATTTAAATGTTAATATCAAAGATAAATAGGATACAGCTTTCACATCATTTACAAACATTTTTATTAATGTCATCATGAAATAGACTTACTGCAACCATAAAGAAATGGGGCACAAGGTGGGAAGAAGAAGGGCTCAGTAGAATCCCCCGTGAGGTTTCCCTCCTGTTAACACAAAGCCATGTGAACAGTGAGGGCTAAATCAGGCCCATGGCTTTGTTACTCGACCTATAAACTACATTATATACAAGCTACATTATTTAACTTGTGACTAGGTCACATTTATCCTGGAAAATAAAGCAATGCAGTGAGAATGACCCAACCAAAGTCAAACACTGTCAGGTGTCTCATAGATTCCAATGGGAGAGGTAAGCATGTGCTTGAAAGACCTCCAGCTGAAAACAATGAGACTTTGACATGTGCCTATACCTATACGTGTGTGTGTGTGTATGTGTGTGCATACACACACACACACACACACACACATCTTGCCTGAATTGTTCCCTAAGTTAAAACAAAATATATGGTAAAATTTAAGACAAGAAAAGAAGGAAAGAAAAATATATTAAATTTAAGGACAAAAATGGAAACTTGGTACAAGGTTAATTTTTATATAGTGCACTGTTTCCTGCTTTATATACACATGTAGAATTCAACCACAATTCAATCATGTGCACAAAGAAAAGTGTGCTTCGTGCCACCAAGTGGGCTAAAGGAGGTATAGCACAAACCCCAGAGAGCTTTGCGAGATTCTGACATTAACTAAATTGCAGGAGCTTTACAATTCTTCTTAGACGAATTGAAATATTTCTATATACGATGTATTCATGAAAGAAAATGCTGAAATAAACACTCTGGGCTAAATCCGACATTATTTATACCTAGATAAGAACCATTTAAATTCGATGAGATTTTAGTTCGTTGTAACTAACAAATCACATTGATTTCAATGAAGTTCCATTCTAGCTATGATCATTGTTGGACAGAGACCTCTATTAGAAGCAATATATGGATGATATCTTACTGTAGTTTATGAACTACAATGCTGGTAGAACAGAATATTTCACAGTAGCTTCTCTAAAGAATGCTGCCTTCAAGAGCATAAAGAGACAAAATTGTGTAAACCTGAACCAAAAGTATGCAAGGCCCTACACTAAGCTGTACTTCCTAACTTGGGTAATGAACAAAAGGCAACCGAAGCAGGCATACAGATATAAGAAAGATATTCTTACGGAGTTTGTACAAAACCTTTTGAAAAGTACAAATAAAACACTATGGAACTTCTTCATGCAATCTACTTTTACCATTTGCCATGTCCCATTAGCTGCTTTTCTGAATTTCATTGGGACACCTGATCCAAGAGATCAAGTGTTTGGTGACTTCTTCCCTTTCCTTCATCATCTAGTTGGGAGCTGGAACTGTCTGACTGTAAAGTCTCACAGGACAGAACTGTACAATTAGATGGTTGTTGCAAACACAAAACATGGTTGTCAGGCCATGAGTCTTCTGCATAATGTGGGCTTTGTGACAAATAGGACAAGATGCTGCATCACATAGGAGAGCATAATGCTCTGTCTGCACACATCTGTTGGGCTATACTTTCTGTCCCCTACGGAGGAGAGCTTTCTAGCAATGGAGAGAAACCCCATGAAGGAGGGCAGGAGACTTCTGGACAGGGTCTCATTGTGATTTAGCAGCCATGAGAAGAAAGCAGACTCTACTGGATCCCTGGCAAATCTGTTTGAGTATGCCCAACATCTGTTCCCTACTCCTGGCTGTAAAATTGCAACCAGATGCTGCCTGGCTACATGCTGTTCTTCCCTGGCCACTAAAAGGCTCTGGAGGTTTGCGAGGAAACTTCCTTTTCTGGGGATCGTGGTGGGGGGGGAGTGGGTGTTGTATGAGGAGACGTTGAATACCTCCTTCCACATTGTCCCTATAATATTATACAGTGGCACAGGATTCCTCCTAATATTCTAGGCCTAATTTTCAGGGTAGCATGGGGGAAACCTACACCACAAAGGCAATGACTGCAGTATTGCCTTCAGGACTGCACCAATTAATCCTGACATTACCAGAAAATAGTAAGAACTCCTCTCCTAGAAACAAATGATTAATGGCTGAACGGAGGGAGGAAAAGAGTATGGTTGTACAGACTCCTGTTCATGGCAAGAAGTGTTCAGCTCTGTTAGAGCTGCGGTCCACACTAATGAACAATTTGGCAACGTTTACAAACCTTACAACATCTCCCAAAGCACTTTCCAATATGATTTCCAATAGGGTAGACCTACACGAAGAAAACAGTTGCTCTTCTTACAGACACTATTGATAGCATATGAGTGTCTATGTTTCATTCACTCTTAGCTAGAAATTGTACATTTCATTCCAGTCAAATCATTTCAGAAGAGAAACTGTCTTTGTTTTCCAGTATTCACAGGAAGTAAATACATTCTGTGCCTTCACGTGTAGAATTGATAGAGAACAAAAAACGTCATAACAGGGATATGAAGAGAAAGACTTTAACTTCCTTACTAAATGATGTTAACTTAAAATGACAAACCAAAGTGGCAACCTGGTGCTGTTCAGCACACACCAATTTAAAAAGGAAAAAAGAGAGAGAGAGAGAGAGAGAGAGAAAGCATGTTTCAAGTCATCATGTGGCCTCAGTTAAAAGAGTACAGTTATAATGTTTTTCCTGATGTATTCAGCTATAATAAGAATAAAGAAGTACATAAAGACAACAAAAGCACAAAATTCCTTATTTTAAAAGCAGAAAATCTACTCTTTTTTTTTTTTTTTTAAAGAAAACATTAAAGATCAGAAGAGAAATTTGGATATGATTCCATTTATGCAGCGCATCACAATGCTCTTGTGCAAGCTCTTTCACCAAGTCACAAGATGTGCACCAGCACAAGCAGTTGCATCATTTTCGTACAAAGCCTGGCACAGCATCTCAAGATAAGAGCTACCACAGGGCACAGCACTATCTTGTCTGTACATTCTGTTGCACAAGGTCACACAATGTCTTCTGCAAATGCTTCTTTGGATCACATCCAAAATGGATGGGGTGGGGGTGGGAACTATCCTCAATAGCCTCTACATCAATTAAAACTTTCAAAATATTGAAAAACAATTTTTTTTTGCAAAAAGGAGCTACTTACACACAAGCAAAATCAAAAACAAAAAACAATGTGAATTAAAATTATTTTTTTCTCAAAAATAGAAAAAAAGTTGTATTTTCTGAATAATTCAAGTAAAATAAGCACTACGTAATAATGTCAGGTACCTCATCAAAGCTTTAGTTCACTTTGTTACAACCCAAAATATACACACATCACCAGACCATATATTATCCTATTTCCTATTTATAATTTTCCAAACAGGAACATTTCTGTAGAACCTAACTAAAATATATCACTTTCTTATAGCAATGTCTAAAATAAATTCTAAATTAAATAAGAGGGAGACATATTCTCAGTTAAAGTTGGAAGCACATGATTCTGATGATTTGGAATCAGTAGGGAAGGTCAAATAAAGCTGCTTTCAATTCTAATGTTTTTAGACTGCTTTCAATTATTTTAGTGGTGTGTTTTAAATTGTTTTAATTTTATTGGCAGTTTACTTACATTTTAATGCCATCCTTTTGTATGATTTTAGCTATATTTATATTTATGTTACTTTGTAAGTGGTCTATAATGGAAAAATAAAGACGAAAGCATTTATTCCAGCAAAATAGTGCATTGGTACCAGCGCATTATTTCCAAACATAGAAACTCTCTGAATCTAATTCAGAGCAAATTCAGCTTTCAGGGATTTTTTTTAAAAATATATCTTCTATACTTCAGATGCCTTAATCTCTAACTCTCTTTAAAAAAAAAAGGTTACAAAAAGAATATTTTTATATGTGGAGCCTCCACCATTCCATCACACTCCTTCTTTCAGAGAAGTCGAGCTCAAAGAAACGGTAGATTTCCCAGACAGCCCTTAAGACTACACACCTAGCTGGATCTAAGCACAGGGCCTCCTGAAGCAGGTTATAGATGGCTCTATAGTGCTGCACAACAGAGCGGGGAGAAGAAGCTCTTAGGGCAGGGGTGGCCACATGCAATCTTCAGGCGACAGGCGGGACTTTGGAGCTTTTTGGTAACTCCCTAGAACCCCTCCAACAGCCTGGACCTACACTCCAAATTTTGTGGGGGTAAAAATTGCCCAGGCTTCGTCAAAACCCAATCCAGGAATGGCAGATACTTTCAAAATGCCCCTACCTCTCTGAAATAAAGAAAAATGGCCAAAACTGGAATTAACATCTGTTTTGGGGATACCACTTTTTGGCTCATTTTTGGAGGGTGTAGCACACTTGGGGGTGGCACAGGGAAAAAAACCACTCCCTGGACCTCATGAGATTCCTAACTGTATACACAGAAGAATGGATGAGGCTTCAAACCTATATTTTCTAATTTCTGTCCCCACGTTCTGATGATATCCTCTTAACAGCTGTGGGTCACAGCCTCAATCATCATGGGCAGTTTAATTTCTTTCTACAGGCAGACTATGGAGCGTTACTGACTAATGAGGGTTTAAGGAAAAAAGAAATATGACCCACACAATTTATGTTATGGTGGGCACTGCTGGTGAAGAGACAGATTGTGGGAAAAGCCCAAACTGTGCATTGATACTTTGGGATTATGGATTATGCTTTTTTGCAGCTTCGGCTGTATTATATTATCTGAACGCTGGCGGCATGTGCTTGTGTAACTTCTGCACTACATTGGAGTATCTATTTTTAAAGTTGATGTGAAAGGAGGTATCCAGCACCTCCTTGTGCAATGACTTCTTAGCTGATGGCACTGAGTATACCCCTGTAGCCAAGCAAACAAGCAAGCAAACAATTATAGCTGGTAGGGGCAGGGATCCCTGGGCACAATTCTACCTGAAGTTCTGCAGCCAGAAAAAATAAGTGTTGTCACCTTCCTGGGTCTCCAGCCTCTTCCCATGTAAAATTTGTCTTTTTGCCACAAAAAACATGGCTGGGACAAAAATGGGTTTCAACAAATGCCTCAACTATTGCCATTGGTGTGCACTTTTTGTCCCAGCTAGTGTAACATAGAATCATAGAATCACAGAAATGTAGAGTTGGAAGAGACCACAGGGGCCATCCAGTCCAACCTCCTGCCATGCAGGAACACTCTCAAAGCACTCCTGACAGATGGTCATCCAGCCTCTGCTTAAAAACCTCCAAAGAAGGGGACTCCACTACACTCCGAGGACAGCCCTGACTGTCAGGAAGTTCTTCCTGAGGTTCAGGTGGAACCTCCTTTCCTGCAGCTTGCATCCATTGCTCCTTGTCCTGGTCTCCGGAGCAGAACAAAACAAAAACTCCCATGCAGGTTTTTTTGCCAAAGCATGATGCAGCAAGGCTGAAGTGACATGGTTTGTTATTGGTAGGTTAGTTTCATTTGAAAGAAATTGTCATTTTTCCCATGTGGGAGGGAGATTGGAAGTTTCACTGGGGTCAGGAAATACCTCGTGCTACAAAGCATTTGTTTCATTTTGTGTGATTTTATTTCATTTTTCATGACACCTGGTTCTGCCTTCTCTGCCTCTCTGTATTTGTATGGAACACACTTGATTCTGTACACACAAATGCTTTGGACATGGGATATTTGTATATTCTGCAAGATGTAACAATTATAACTAGAGCCGGACAATACCCTGCAACTTACACAATGTAAGCTTCTTTTTAATCCAATGCATTAGGGTTCAGACAGCTTCGACGTAGCTTTGGCAGCTACATCCATCCCAGGAACAGTAGAGGGCAGCATGATGCTCCCCTGGGGTGCTTTCTATTTTAAGTCATCTTTCTTTTCTATTAGTCCTAGCTAGCACAATTTTCCTTTTGCTAATGCAACATCTCTGCTCAACAATTCTCTTTCTCTTTACTGTGTATGATCATTTTATCCTCAAGGGAAGCAAAATGTCAAACTGCCCCAGCAAATGAATTTTTCAAACAGGAAGGTTGTGTGTACTGCATGCCAGGCCAACTAGAGTGAATGTTCTTGAGCTTTGAAACTTGACTTCACCCAGTATGTTCAACCTTGACCATTATTAGAGTTTGAACTTCATCTTCTGATTTTAACAGAGAATAGGAACAAAAGCAGACATTTCTAATGAAATGCACACCAAGGTGGACACTTTTCTTCAATCTGAAATGACCTATACAGCTATTCAATATAGCCTTTCAAGAATTTTACCTAAAGGCGTCTAGCCTTGGCATATTGCTGTAAGACATAAACTCCTAGATCTCCATTAGATCAGTTTGAGCTTTCTCATTTAGATATGTTGAACTATAACTCCACCATTCTAGCCAGCTCTGCTGTGGATGATGTGAGTTGAGTAATCTGGATTGGATCTGGTTGGAGGGAGCTGGATTAATGTATAATTACTACTCCCCAAGTATAAGAACAGAAAGCTAAACCTAACTGCAGGCCCAATAAATCAGCATACTTAAGTGTTCAGTAATCAAGTTTCCATTAATTCAGTGGATCCTGTTTAGCTGGAAGCAACAAATGGGTTTCACCTATAAATTGTAAAGTAGTTTCAGTTTCTCAAAATATTTTTAATTGGAATGAGCTGGTCCAGAATTAGATTAGTTTTTGATAACTAAGGCCTCCTTCACATATGATGTGTGTAGGGTTGCCAGAGTAAAGACTTGAGAGGCTCCTATATCTTTAATGGTTGCCTAGAAGACGAAATTTTAGTTTGTGTAACGTGTTAACTGGTCACATGGCAAGCTACACCTGCCAAAATTCTCTCTTCTACAAAACTATTAAAAGGAGTCCTTTCCATTTTTCATTCTGGAAACTCTAGACACAGATAATGTAAAGCCAAAAAGATTTCCTAAGACTAAGTTTCACTGGGATCAGCAGGGCATCCGTCTGAATAAATGCATTTAAACACAGTTGGTAGCTTCCCCTCTGCCTTGTCCTCTAGACTGTGTGAGAAAAAAAAATGTTGGCCACACAATGCATTCTGTCTGTGTTAGAAGCCTTCTCCTCTTAACAGCTGAGTGGCCCAAAAGGTCCTTTTTGTTTTTAAGCTTCCCACCAAAAAAGCTTTCAGAAGAGTGGCTCCATTTAATAATTTTCTTGCCAAGTCTGCAAGACTGCACAAGGGCAGAGGAAATATGGGAAAATTCAGCTGCCAGTTGAATTTCTCAGGTAGTTTTCTCAAGCACCCCTAAAAGCATCAGCTAATAGCCAGCTTACAATTTTGTCAGTCTAGTTTTAAGGTGATATATGGAATTTCAAGACCGCAAGGTACCTTAACAAAAGAGGGGGGAGAAGAAAATTGGGGAAGGGGACGGAAATAAAGGGGGAAAAAACTATGATATTTAGTAAAAATTTAGGAGTAAAAAAAAGAGAACTGTCATTCAGTAAATTTTCTTTTCACAAGCAATAAGTTAAATACCACTAAAAGGTCAATAGGCCATCATGATGCAAGAAAAAAATAAAACAACCAAAAGTATTTTTTTTAAAAAAAGTAGACTAAAAGTATAAACATATGGAATGAACTCAAGAAAACAGTATCTCAGCATTGGCTTAACTCTGAAGAAGAATTCGTCTACTGAGATGGTCATAAAATGTCTGTACACAGTATCATGTATAGGAACAAAAATGCACCAAATATTTTAAAGCTTAAATTAATCATTAGCTGGGTAGAGTAGGAAGACGAGGAGGAGGAGCGAGGAAAACGGAAACCAGCAATCAAAATATCTTCAGAGAAGACTTTCATTTCCCAATTGTCCTTGGCTGAGTCTGAGAGACAGGAGAATAGCAGTCTGCTGGATTGCACCTTCCTGCTGGTCCAGGGGGTCCCTGTGGTCCTGGGAGGCCTGGCATACCAGGGACTAAGCAAATAATAATAATAATAAGAAGAAGAAGAAGAAGAAGAAGGAGAAGGAGAAGGAGAAGGAGAAGGAGAAGGAGAAGGAGAAGGAGAGGAGAAGGAGAAGGAGAAGAGGAAGCAGCAGCAGTAGCAGCAGCAACAATTTAGCAACAATTTAGCAACAATTTAACACTAGGCTTCTCGTTTGGTATTTCAGAAGAAACCAACTGAAAAGAGTTTTCCCCCCCTTAATACACTAAACGGGAAGTCATGTGAGGTTGGAATCCTACTCAGAGATTGCTACTTTTCCTCTAATTGTCCCATAACTCAGGAGTAGGCGAAGTGTAGAGCTGGGGCCATAGCTGACCTGCCCCAAAGCCTGTTTTTGTGGCCCTCAACACTTCTAGACCCCCCTGATCATCATTTTTGGTGACATATTTTTTCCAGAAGCCCCTAGGAGCTTCAATTCTTCCCCCCACTTAGTCACTAAAATATATGCCTTAAAATCATCTGTTGACTTATGGTGACACCATACATTTCATAGGGTGTGCTAGGCAAGGCATACTCAGAGCCATTGCTTTCCTCTGAATGTAGCCTACAACATCGGGTACCCCTTGGCAGTCTCCCTTCCATACACTAGCTAAGCCTACTTAGCTTCTGAGATCACAATGAATCTGGTTCTTTCAGAGTATTTAGACGCAAACCATTTAACATGAAAATACAGTGCCACCCTCTTCTGTTGTGACCTCCACATACATGAATGTGAGATCACATGAAGCATCACTCCTATTACAGTCCATAGATGTGATGGTTGCATGCTCGTGCAGGCACAAACACGCACACGTTACATCCATTGAGCACAACGGGACACGATACTCGTATTGTTTTGTTTTACATGGGTTTCCTGGAATGGAACCCCCACAAATATACTGGGCGCACTGTATTTGCTTTTCAAACCCAGAAGCTGATATCCATGCACTTACAGTTATCCTTGGGGGACATTTTTGGAAATCCATGTGGGCTCCCAAGGAACCCTGGGGTAGAAAATTGGCCCTGGACCCACTCCAGTCACCCCAACCTGTTGTAACTCATTGGTTGTTTCATCAGGAAAAGTGTGAATTACCTGAAGGACCAGGTGGGCCAGGATCACCTGGCAGGCCATTTCCAGGCTCACCTCTTTCACCTTTCTGTCCTCTGTAGCCTAGAGGAGATTAAAAAAGAAGAAGAATAAGAGTGCCCTGAAGCTGCACCATTGTTCTTGTGCAACCG
Organism: Cyclura pinguis; assembly: GCA_030412105.1. Lineage (NCBI taxonomy): Eukaryota > Metazoa > Chordata > Lepidosauria > Squamata > Iguanidae > Cyclura > Cyclura pinguis. Next base: position 132,715,291 of record CM059599.1, read on the forward strand.
CTTTCCCAAACTGTAATGGTGGAGAAAATTGTAATGGTTTTTCCTGACACTAATAATTCAAACAATAATTTGTATGCTTTCTTTGGAAGATGAAATCAGAAAATTCCTAGAAGACGTGAATGCATTCTGCGACTATAGGCTCTTTGCTAGGTCTTTCTTTCCCAGTTTACTGAATTTATGACCTGCTCTGTTTTGTATTTCTAATCACCAGAATGGATTAGAAATTTTTATTTAAGGACTGAATCATGCATTAAAAGATCCACACACACCCTTTAACACTCCTAAACCATCCTAAAAGAAAGATTTATTGGAAATTGCATAAATCTTGGGGAAGTGGACCATATAAGAAAAAAAATGAATGCATAATATGCATTGCAACCTGAGAAATAGGTAGCAGCAAGCTTAAATTTAATTTGAAATGGAAAAGGGAAGAGATCCAGGAGTTACTTTAACAGGGCCACATGGGGACCAGAATCATGCTTTGATGAAACATGAGATACAGATTCAAATCCCTCTACTCAGTGTACTAGGCCATGCAGAACCAGATATAGAACATCTGCTGTAGACATCATAGTCATTATGAGGAGGCTGCTGAAAAATACACAGCTTTTCCATATAGGGCCTGCATTATGCAGCCTTACTTACCAAGTAAGATCTTCTACACTGTGTGGTGAATTGAATGTTAAGCCTGAAACTAATGTAGAGAACCTCTATGTGACGGAGAGGAACTATGCAATGAAATCCCATGATACCAATGGGAGTTCTGCATTGTCCAAAGTTCAGTCTTCTAAGAATCAAAGATGGGAATCGCTTAGACACAGCATAGCACCATTCTGCTTTGGATCACCAAAGCAGCACTTGTGTAGAAAGTTTGTATTAAATAGAGGCTGGCATCCTATTTGTGAGTTATGACAGTGTAATTCCAACTTACGCTACCATAACCTACTTTTTTCTTCACTGAGGAGGTAGGAATTATTTATCCATGACCAAAATCCCCCCAAAATCACATTTTAATCAACACAGCTCCGCCCTCCAATACAATCCAATATGTGTTGGAGAGCAGAAGGTTAGCTGAGACACATCCAGGAGTTTTCCTGTAGCTGGATGTGATAGAAGGATGCCATCTGCAGGGGCCTCCTGATGACTGCCTGAGATATCCGTCATAGGAAAATAGCTGAAAGCATCTCAGCTGGTCCCCCTGTCCTCCAACGACATGAAAATTGCCCTGTTGGCTGCATTACTTAAGAGGTGGTTTGGGGTGGTAGCAATGACTAATGTATTTATTTATTTTATTTATCTATTATGTTTATATGCTGCCTTTCTCCCAAAGTGGGCCCAGTTGTAGCTATGGAGATGTTGTGACATGTTAGAAGCAAGATTCCCATTGAAAGATCTCAGCCAGAAGTGCTTTTTAAGATAGCGGTAGTAGACATGGTTTCTTCTAAGGCCCTCAAAAACAGAACTTCAGTTCCACAAGACTGGAGAAAGCAAACGGATCAAATCCTTTGGCTCTTCCCTAATGGTCCCTTAGTGGAGCTTAGTATGCAAACAGGCCCCACCTGTGAAAGCTGTTAAATGCACATGTCTGGAAAAGAGAAACTGAAATTTGAAAAGCAAAGATAGCCATTTTGGCCTGGTAGCAGGCACATCTTACTGTGCCTTTTTAGTTGGCCTAGTAAAGATAGCCCCACAATACAGATTTTGAAATTGTAAAACAAATATCTTTGTCATCCAGCTGCAGGAAAATTAGGAGATAGTATATAAAGGAGCTCTCAAGTTGTGTATTCCTATAAAATGAGATGGTTTAACACTAACCAGATGTTTGCAAAAGCCATCATTTCTCTTATAGATTCCATGACAAATCTACTAATAAGCTAGCTGGCAGAAAATTTTAAAGCAATCCAGATCAACCTAAATGATCTAAAACAATCACCCACTACCTGCTAAGGAAAAGGATGTTATGTGGTTCTGAAGGTCTGCGCAGCTTAAAACAGTTTTGAAAATCCTTTTGAAGGACAAGCTCTCTAGTATTATTTCTAGTATTATTGGGAAATAATACTAGAGGCTGGCTCTAGGACATGGTTGAGAGAATCTGCATTAGATGGCTTAGGTGGGATCCAAAAAAGAACTACTTAAATCAGTAAGGCAATTTAACCATGATTAATTAACCTCCTTTGATTTAGTGAATCTGTTTTAAGCATGACAAAATCAGATCAAACTCCCGATCTTCAGCTGGTGGACTGAAAGGTCATAGCTTTACCTAAAGTGAATTACACAACAGCAACTCTACCATAGTACAAATACATAGTGATATTTGTATATATCTTCAAATATATATGTAATTGCATCTCCCAGTTTTAATTATGAGCTGTTCATATGAAAAGATTTAGGGCCATTTAGATTGCTTTTGGCTTCTCCTCATACTATTCCTCTTATTAGAATTGCAAGTCAAATTAAGTATCATTCTTGATATTAAATATGAAGAAACATATGCTTTGTGATTAAATATGAGCAAACATGTGATCCAGTACAAGAGGTACTTAATGAAAGGAGGATACTAGAGGCATTTGTAGAGCAGCTACTTCCAAATGCTGGTATGACATTTATTTTTTTTTACTACTGGAAAGAGGTCATTAGAAAAAACAGCTTTGATTACATACAACTTTAACTAAAAAAGACTGTACATCGGGGTGGGCAGAGTGTAATCATCCAGATATTGACCAGCAACTCTGTAGCCAATGACAAGGGGCGCTGGTAGATGCAGTTCAACAGCATCTGGAAAGATGCACTTTGCTCACCTTAGTGTAGATAATTGACCTTTGCAGTGTTCGCTCAGCAAGCACAAAAGGAGAAATGATATCTACTTTTAATATCTTCATCACTTAACAGATGGTACGGAGCACAAGTGCCTACAGACCTTTGGATGAACAACAATTTGGCCAATGCTATCCATTAATTTACTGCAATCTCCTGAAGTATTAAAGCAGTAGAGCACAGCATTTGCTCCTCCTACCACAATACCCCAACATTCCTACCTCAAATGACTCAGAGTGGGGAAAAAAAAAGAAGAAGAAAGCTCAGACTGGTAAAACACACACATGCAAGGGGAGCATGCATGGCATGACAGAACATACATATATTAACAAATGGAGAAACAAACAAGCAGGCATTGAAACTGAAGCTTGTAAATTAAAAAGGAAACAATAAACATTATCTTCACACGTTAGTTGTGGATTCTGTGATTTCTTGGATAGAATTGTCAACAATTATCCTGTTAACCTTCAATGTCCATGATTTTATAAATAGGAGGTCCAGAAAGGTGATGCAATTTCTTTTAATTGCTACTTTTTGCACTCCATCATCAGGGCAACTGTTGTATTTTTCATTTGTTATATCATATTGGTTTCCTTAATTTTACAGTAAAGACCTATTTTACAAAATAGGAGCCCTGTTAAACTAGATGTTTTATTTTACTTTTAAAAAAGAGGGAGTAACCCCTGTAGACATGCATCTGTCGTATTTCTATATGAATCATCCATTAAAGAAATAATACAATGCACATACTACATCACCTTGGGTATTCCTACTTGGAACCATATGTACAGAATGAAAAATCAGATAAAAATGGAGCGGTGTAGTCTGAAAAAATTCAGGTCACTGAAATCTGCCTGTGCACATGTCATGGATATAAATGGTATAAACAATGCTCAGGTACATTAGGATTATAGGCATACAAATGTTTAATGCACTGTTGAGTAAGAACAATATTGCAAAAATTTAATAAAACATTTCACCAATCACTTTCTAAAACTTCTGCTTTATTTTACAGAATCAATACAGTAAGAAAAAGATATTTAAATATAGCATAACACCATTCAAGAACAATCCAAAACACATCTCCATCAATAATACAGTAGATTTTACATGAGGTATATTTTAATAATGATTAAACTTCTGGAGTTTAACTTCACAGTCTACCTGAGTGAGATTTTAAAGTCCATCATGAAAATTATGGTGTAAATAGAAGGGTTTATACAACAGCAAAATGTGCTAGATCTATAAAACCAGCTTTTAAAATCTGCTAGTTATAAAGGGTAATTTTTTTCAGCACCTTCATTGATTGATTACAGTTGGACTTCTTGTGAAGGCGATATCGCAGTATGTCTAATCTGAATCATTTTGTTTAAATGTCTTAATCTTGTAAGCATTTTAGAAATTTGGGAGGGAATTTGAATGTTGTTTAGATATTCAAACCATTCTTGTATGTCTGGGTCTGTGATAATATGGAGAAAATTTCCCACAACAACAGCCATAGCTAAGTCTGTGAAAGCTTGAAAAGAGAGACTCTGAGATCATGGTAGTCCCTGTTTAAGCATCCAAGTTTTGCTTGCATAGCCAAACAGCAATGAGAAAATAAGCACTGCTTATTTGTTATACTTGAACCTAAGTTAAAAATTTGGAAGATTTCCAAGGTTATTGCAAAAGGGTATTCATTTACACCATTAAACACAACAGAATGTTGTGTTTTATAAAGTGAATTAAAGAGACTTCCAGCAGTTTCAGCACTCTGCATACAGACTGGGAATGATGAGCCGCTGTGGCCATCCAGATATTGTTGGACTGCACCTTCCATCTTCCCACACCATTGATTACACTGGCTGGCCCCAGTGAGAGTTGTAATCTAACAGTATCTGGAAGGTCACAAATTTTCCATACCTGACATATATGCAGAACTTAGAAATTTCTGGAAGACTCGTTAACTACACGTGTAAGACACATACATTTGAAATAAGGCCACCAGTGATGTCCTCTGTGTCCTTTGCGTGTGGGTGTCCCTTGTCCTCTGACACATACAGAAGCAAGGACCTTCCTCCCTTGCCAATTGCTCATTCTGGATTTGCTGCAATCTAGTTTACATTCTCTGTTTCTTATTGAGCATGCTGCTTGTATATCATGTTTCCCCAACGTATTTTTGTTGCCCTACAGCAGGGGTAGGAATCATGCAGCCCTCTAGATGTTGTTGGACTACAGGCCCCAGCAGCCCATGCAATGGACTGGGAGTTTCAGTCCAGCATCTGGAAGATCACATGCTTCTCACCCCTTCCTTACAATATGACAAAAGAATAATTTATTAAGCTATGAAGATTTTTTTAAAGTGAGAAGGGAATCCTTTAGGGATTCTTTTTTTATATAATTAAAGAGGCTCAATTTCTCCAGGTCCCTCTTATTGCCTCATTCCTAGCTGAGATGGTAATTCATCTCAGATAGTTAAGTCTGGGTAGAATGGGGCTTTCTACTGAACAAATCCTATGCTTGGAACATTTTCATGGTTCAAGACACCTTGACAGGTCTTGAATGAAATACTGTTCTCTCATCAATGTGAAAATCTTTGAGGTATACCTTATATTTATTTTCTGTGTTAACCCAGCTCAGAATGATGCCTGGCATCTTGTATTGTAATTATGCAACGGTGACCTCCAGTTATGGATCCGCAACTGGTCCATATTCAGTCATACTATGTACTCATGGCACTATTGCCATGGTCATAAACGCCTTCCCCATCAAATCTACCTAAACAGTCAGCAGCCACACCAAGTGATGGAAGTCTGTCCAGCTAGTGATCCAGGTGCAGTAGAATGATGTTTCCAAACCCCTCCCACCAGTAAGTGAGGCTGCAACATTCAGAAGCAGGACCCTTGTTGCAATTCTCATTGAAAACTCAGTCTTTGGCAGGAAGGGCCTGGAAAAGTCATTCCGCTGTGCCCTGATTGACAGCTGAACAGAGCCCCATGGCATGATGAAGTTCTTATAGTAGGTTTGGAGGGCTGGGGCAGGAGACGTTACTTAGTTACACATTTGTAATTAAGTCAGCAATGTAGGATCTTGGAGAATGTCATTAAAAAGCCAGTCCATCAAACAGAAACATTTTTAGCAAGGTACTCTAATAATCCAGTGTCAAGTGACATACAAAGCTATCTACTGAATAAACTACAAGAACATTTGTAGTGATTTCTACCCCATTAAATGGCAAAGACATATAGGAACTCTCTCCCCCACTTCAGAAGAAAATATTCTGAAATGTTTTTTAATCCTTCTGAAGAAACACACATAAATTAGGGCCAGTGTATCCACAGAGGTTGTTTCGAATGTCTCTGGGTGATGGCTGACATATTATGGTAGCCATTAATGTGACACGTTTCACCATGGGAGTGGCTCAGTTTTCTCAAATGGTACTAAAACCTTCCAGGTATGATTAAGTTATACTTCTCTGGAAGGAACAAAACTTTTTTTCTAAAAGCTTTTGTACCATTTAGAAGCAGACGTTCTTTGCTTAGTGGCTTTTGATGTCCAGTGACTATTAGTGTCTCACTTGCTTTGTGATCTGTCTGTCTGTCTCTTTCTCCCTCTCTCCTCCATGTGTCTGTTGATGCACGGGTGTGAATTAAACATATGTACTGGCAAAACTAATGTTGTTTTACATGTTTAATAGACATCTGGCAGCTCCTCTTTCTCTGCTCAACTTGTTTATTTGGACAGAAGGCTAATACATATCTATCCCAATTAATTAATTTTTAAAATTACTCTCACTACCTAAGGGGAGTTATTAGGTGAAAATCCTTCTCTGAAATGTTTTATTGTTCAGATGGGCAATGAGAAAGATGACATCACAGTGTAACCCACAACTATGTCCTTGATTAGGGTATAGTTTGCAGTCATGAACAGCACTGAAAGACTTCTGAAGTGTAGTAATAGAGGCAGAGACCACAATCTAGCATAAATATGGTCACATATAGGCATATCACCTACTGTCCCTTTAAGTATCTTTCCCACATTTGTTTTTTAATTATACATTGAACATTTGAAGATCTCCATTGATTGAACCAGCATTAACTGAAGTAAACTAGACAAAGCTCCCTGCTCCCATACCTATCCTATAAGTTTAACAGCAAGGACAACTGCTTTTTGATGCTTCCTGTGTTACAATCTGGATAGCACAGTCCCAATAAGCAGCATCATTCAAAATTGGTTTTTATCTTGCATGCTGTTTGAATTCTGAAATAACAAAGCCTATAGTGAATTTTCTACGGAAGTAATTTCTCATCCGTTTCTCCTTAATAAGTGCTGTCAGACACTGTGGTTCCTTAATGGGGAGTGTGTGTGTGTCTGTGTGGCACACAGTACATGATCAAAACCGGTCTGTTATTACTTTATATGAAATCCTGATGGGTACAGACATAGATGTAGTCATGAATCTGTTATTGACATTTTAGGGAGCCTCCGAAGATGCTACTTTAAGTAGTTAAGCCACCCAGAATATGTTCTCTCAACTCCCGAAATCTTCACAAATAGAAATTAATGCTGCCCACTCCTCAGTTTGCAAGAATCTCTCCTGACACTGATACAGAACTTTAGCAGTAGTGCAGATAATGCTGACTTTGTATGTGCATACCTACTGAAGTTCTGTTCTGTTCAGACTGAAGTTCTGAGTGTTTAATATTTCTTCCCACATATCATCTTTTGGTACCCAAAGGATTGCAACCTGAAGGATGCTTCCTTTGAAGATACCTGGTTTTGTGGATGGATCACCTTTATGGAGCCATATTCCTTTCCTAGAATATAACCATGGGGGACAGTTCAACTAAAATTAAGCCTGCTTAAAACCTGTTGATTCCATTGATAGTCACCCATTGATATCTGGTGAGCATACATGCCATCCTATGTATTATTCTATCATTTCAAGTCATGTAAAAAAAAAGTAGAAATCTACAAGAGCATTTAGCCCATTTAAACTTTTATTACTAGGTAGCAGGAAGAAATGTCCATGAGACACCCTTTCTAATGCATATATATTTATTTGTTCACCTTGTTATTCCCCCATGGAGTTCTCAGTTACAAAAGCTGATCATACTTCTAGCTTATACATGACATTACTCTGATTCCAGAGTGGTGGCTAAGTTAGTGGAGAAAAAGCAACAATGGAGTCTTGTTGCAACAGCATAAGGTCTAGCAAATTTGTTATGACACAAAGCTTCCACAAGCTAGAGTTTGCACTGCCAAATAAATGCAGCATCTGATGATGTGAGATCTGGCCCTCAAAACATTCAGCCACAATAAGTGTGTGAAGTTTTTAAGCTGCCGCAAGACTCTTTGATGTGTCTAAACTGAAATCAATTTACCTTTATCTGTAACTCCCTGGACTATATCAATGCTTCCAACAAAAAATCTGGTTCATCATTCCCTGGTGTGTAAGAAGGATGGTAAAGATACTACAAAACTGGGAAAATTAAATAACTGATTAGACTTGTATATTTTGAAGGATGAAAGAAAGATGGCTGATATTTGTTTCCTGGGAAATGGGTCTAACAACCTGATGTTGCAGTTAGAAATGTGACCCAATGAATTGAACAGGAATTTCCATTGTAGCTTCAATTGTGAATCTGGAAATATTTATTATAAAGGTGCATCTACTTAAAATTATATATTATAATTAAAAACCCTCATTTTGTTCTGACAGAGTAAAACTGTAGTGATCCTGAGGCTGCTGGGTGGGGTGGTATGGTATGTTCAGCTATGCAACACTATAATATCCTTACAAATAAAAACACTAAAAGCAGCTTTATATTTCCCCTGTCCCCGGCTTCGCAAGAAGCATCATTCCCCAGCCTTCACTTTGGCAGATGCGCCAATGGGAAGGAATTCACATTATAACTTGGCTTCCTGTTTCTCACATACATCTTGAAACTATCCACTGTGCGCATCCTCATTAAACAGAGACATTCAGATTGACCATTTACAACAAACTGATATAGTCAAATGATGAGCAAGCCACTTGCATTAAAAAACAAAAAAACCAAAAAATCTCTAGTGCCCTTTTAACGCTCTCCTTGATCCTTTTATTCTGTTTCTTCTCATTCTGAGCCCATCACACTTTTCAACCTTCAGTCAAGGATTTGCTCTTATCAGTCTCTATAGCCTTTATTCTTCTCCTCACAGCTTTGTGTTCCGCACTTCTTCAAGCTTTGCTTTCACGTTCTTCATTCCAGTCTGACTTGCTCTGACTCCAGAGCAGACCAAACTAACAAAAGATAATAATTAAGAACTACCTATTTTCATATATGGTTCATTATTTACTACCCTAATAATATTTTTACAGCATGTGCTCTAACTATTCTGCCTGTAAATCTTTAATAGCAATTTGATCTCTTGTAAATAAACACAACAGGAAAATATTGAAAAAGTCTAATTCCTTGGCATCTGAACGAAGCACAGAGCTGGACATTTTTTTAAAAAATTAATCAATGCACTGCTGTGTATGAATTGTGAATGAATGTATACTAATGCAAATCTAATTATAAATAGTTATGGCAATAATTAGATTCACAGCAAGAGTGACTACTGTAACATTTAAGCTTTATTAAATCTTGCTAAACTATAATTTGCATATTTTTGCTAACAAATTGGCACTACAAGATCAAGACCCTATAGCTCAAACAATTGATTATGTGATGATACTCTCGTTGCTAAAATGGCACTGAGTTTGAGCCTCATGTTTGCACTGTGGAGGATTCAGGAAAGGTGTGTAGCAGTGTTCTAATGTTATCAATTATTAGGATTATTATGCATTGATTAGAAGTTTTTAATATACAAAAACACACACCTACTAAGTGTTAATATAGTGGTCTAGTCTGGAAAACACTAGTATAGATTTAAAAGTTAATCAATAGATAGCTACAAGTGTAGCGTCACTCAACTCTGAAGATGTCTGAAAACTTTAAAGGAAAATACACATGAAGGTGTATGTTTGGAAGCCCTACCTGGAGGTCCAGGTTCTCCTGGTGGTCCAGGTAGCCCATCTTTTCCTGGAAGACCTGGTTTTCCATGTGTTTGGGAAGCTAGCATGGCAGCTGGCAATTTGAGCTGAGACATAAACTGACCCATCCTCTCTTTATTCATTAAAGACAAAACAAAACAAAAAGAAAAAGAAAGAAAGAAGGAAAGAATGAGTAGCACTGGATGCCTTTGTATACTAAAAGCAAAGAGATTACCATTTTACTTAATGTTTTAAAACTAGCTGAGACATATTCTTTCAAATTATCTTTTACCCCTTCAACTTCAATAAGGATGCTTTGATTTCTTAGGCAATCAATCTGTTTGTTGCACTATCTATCTATCTATCTATCTATCTATCTATCTATCTATCTATCTATCTATCTATCTATCTACCTGTGTATACAACAACTTCAGGAACAATTTCATATAATAAAATGACTAGGGAAGAAGAAATACTGGTAACGCTCATTCCTTCTTTGTAATGCCCTTGATCTAAACTGTGCCTCTATATAGCTGCATTTACCATTTGGAGATCAAATCACTCCCCATACATATTTCAAGGAGCTGAATCTAGAAATTAATGAAGTTCTGCTCCCTGTCCGATTCAGTATATATACACAGACATATACATAGTCCATTTTTCCTTCTTTTCAATGATAGAAACCATTCTTCAGTGCTTGAAGTCAGTAAATCAACAGGATGTGAGTAAATAAGCACACGGAACAACAACTGTAGTACTGGCATTCTTGATTAAAATCCCATATCCCAAAACCTGCTTTTTTCCCTAAGTTATCCAAAAAGATTAGAGGCCTTTTTATACTACACTATCACAGTGTTGTGATTCTACTTTAACAGTCACAGTTTCCTCCTATGGAATCCTGGGATTTGCAGTGTGTGTTTGTGTGTGTGTGCCTTCAAGTGACCCCACAAATTTTATTGGGTTTTCTTAGATAAAGAATACTCAGAAACGTTTTTGCCAGTTCCTTCCTCTGAAACCTGGCGTACAGTACCTGGTATTCATAGCTGGTCTCCAATCCAAATATTGTTGTTGTTGTGTGCCTTCATTTCTGACTTACAGCAATCCTAAGGCAAACCTATCACAAGGTTTTCTGAGTCTGAGAGTGTGTGATGTGCTCAAGGTCACCCAGTGGGTTTCCATGGCAGAGTGGGGAATCGAACCCTGCTTTCCAGGGTTATAGTCCATTGCTCAAGTCACTACACTACGCTGGCTCTCAGACAGAGCAATATAGGCCATTTCCGCACGTGGCGAGGGAATCGCTCCCTGCTGCTACTCACCGGATCTTCTGTTGGTCCAGTCCGGTCCGGGGTGAGGAGGAGCAGTGCGTAGTTGTAGATCTGCACTGCTCTGGCATCCAAAATGGTGGCTTCTGGTTCGTCGTGGGTCTCGACCAACTGCTGAAGCTCGCCAGCCTAAAGCCCGCCCTCGGCAGATCGCAGGCTCGCATTGGTGCGAACCTGCGAATCTGCACAAGGGAGCAGGCTCGCAGTGGCAAGCTCTGTGCTTTTGAAAGATTGGAAAAATCAGGTCTTTCAAAAGCATGCTGGAGGACCACTTGGGGTCCTTCCAGAGCAGACTGAGGTGCAGATCTACACTAAGTAGTCCGGACCCAGTCCACTCCAAGTTGCAGACGTCCTCCGTGGAGGACACACTGCACCGTTTTTATTACCCCATGTGGAAATGGCCTGAGTCTGAGAGTGTGTGATGTGCTCACGGTCACCCAGTGGGTTTCCATGGCAGAGTGAGGAATCGAACCCTGCTTTCCAGGGTCATAGCCCATTGCTCAAGCCACTACGCTACGCTGGCTCTCAGACAGAGCAATATAAATAATAACATAAGTAAACTTGTGCAATTTACATTGTCTCAAATTCTCACTTACCCATTTATAACATGAATATCAGTTTGTGCAAAAAAGCATACATTAGGAAAAGTATGTAAATAATGTATGTGTATGGGTTTATGTGTGTGTATGTGCCTTCAAGTTGCCTGTCAACTTATGATGACTCCATGAATTTCATAGCATTTTCTTTGGTAAGAAAGATGGTTTTGCCAGTTCTTTCCTCTGAAGTATAGCCACCAGCACCTGGCCTTCATTGGTATTCTCCCATGCAAACATAGGGATATTTGAGGTGTTTAGAATTCTCAGCCGGAGAGTTCTAGTGGCTCACCAGACTACAAATCCCAGGATCCTACAGAACAGAACCACTGCAGTTAAAGTGGAATGAAGTGCTATAATTGTGTGGAATGAAAGGCTCTCTGCTCTAGTTGTTCCATCGTATTGTGTACATGCTTCACAATGGTATGTCCTTTGTGATTCCATCACTTGAAATGAACAAAGTTCCTGCAAACAATTATTTCATAGCACTCTATGGATTGCAAACCACTATATATAATAGGCCACTAATATATATAGTGGTTTCATTAACAGGAATATATCTGCCTTAATCTTTGGCTTTTACTCAACGTATGAGTAACTTCAGTGGAAACTGTTTCATATATTGTGTTCATAAGGCACATTATGAACACATAAAAAATTAGAGTAATAATTTACAGTGGAGGTAAAAAAAAAGTTACATTGTGATGCTTGTTTTCCTTACCTTCAAAAACTCTAAGAACCTCTTGTCTGATATATTTTTTCATTTCTTCAAATAAAACTGAATCTGCCTGTTGAAGATATATATTTAAAAAGATAAAAAAGTGTAAGGAAGATGTCGTGGGCATCAAAATACTAAAGGCAAATATAATTATTTTTCAGTGTGCCTTTGCAGAGCTTTGCAGTAACACAAATATTTACAAATATTATGCAGTGTAAAGGAGAAAAGTGAAATGATAGTAAAATATGCATAATTTACTCATGCTTAGGGGGAAAAAAAAAGACTTCTAACCATGCTTCTTCAAGAGCCGATCAACCTTACCGGTAAGCCTGGAACTCCTGGTGAACCTGGAGGGCCCTTGGGGCCTGGTGATCCTGGATTGCCTGTGTCCCCTTGAGGTCCGATAGGTCCTACATCTCCTTTGTCTCCTGGCAGGCCAGGTTTTCCTCTTTCACCTTGGGGACCCTTGTCTCCTGGTATACCTTGATCCCCCTGGATAAAGCAAACAGAACTTTCTGTAGCAACAGCTTGTTTGACCCCTTATTGTCTCAAATCTGTTGCATGCTCAGTACTACCACATTAATTGCATAACAATGTACAAAGGAATGGTTCGGAGATGATTATGAGAGGCTCTGATGCTTTAGCTGAAGAGTAACCAAAACCAACATATATTTTCACTTTTATAGGTTGTTGTGGGTTTTCCGGGCTTTGAGGCCGTGTTCTATTAGTATTTTCTCCTGATGTTTCACCTGCATCTGTGGCTGGCATCTTCAGAGGATCTGAGCAGATCCTCTGAAGATTCCAGCCACACATGCAGGTGAAACGTCAGGAGAAAATACTAATAGAACATGGCCTCAGAGCCCAGAAATCCCACGACAACCTATGGATTCTGGCCGTGAAAGCCTTCGACTTTACATATTTTCACTTTTACTTGTGATTCTAAGCTCTTCTAAACAAGGAAGGGAAGGAGGGAGGAGAGAAAGATAAGAATGTAGATAGTTGAAGTAAATGATTCAGGGAGATAATAACAGATGCTGATTTATAAGACCTGACTTGTATAATAAAAAAGATATTTTAAAAAAAGATGGGGGAAGGGAGAACAATAGTTTTCACAGCACTGTACATAATCAAAAACATTGTTGTATTCTGATGGCACAGAGTGTCATCACAGGAAGTTTTAAGTGCAAGAAAGTGACTATAGCAATAGAAAGAATCAAACAAGACTAAATATGAAATGTGTAGAAAGACAATTGTTCAAGAAGAATTTGTGGAAATTTGACTGTCCTCATCTTAACACCTGAGTATCACACATCTTAAGCAAATAAAAGTGGATACCCATATAGACCATGTATGGCTGTTTATCAGTCACTGCAAGGTGCATAAACTACATGTATGAATAGCCATTCACTTGTATCTTCTGACCTAGGTTACCAGCTATTCAACCAACCAATGTAGTTGTGTCTTCCAGAGTAGATATGATTTCTGCATATCAAACTACCATTCAAAGAATAGTACCAGTGATTTTTTTCGGGAGGGAGCGCAATTTGGCAATTCTAATCTATTCATATGGTGAGGCAACAGTTGCCATGCCTTACAAACTAATGGGAAATGTGGGGCAGTAGCAATTCAGAAAGTGTTAATCTTATAACATTGCCAGAGGCTACAGATGGTTTGTTTCTTGGGCAGCTGCTTGTTCATAGTGCTATGTCGACAGGCAGCCACTGCATTTTAAAATTCTACCAGAAGCGGAATAGAGAATGAACAGTAGAATGGAAAAAGAAGAAATAAAGTAATGAATGCAGAAATCTACATAGTGTTGCCCAGGCTGATGTTGATAATTTCAGTTATGATTTGAATGAAACAAAAATTTGAGTGCTACCAACGACACTCCATCAAATTTGTTGCACATCAACTTCTACTGAAGATGGACCAAAACCAGAAATTTGCAAAAGTTGAGGTTTGCTAATTGGTTATAACCTTGCATAAAAATGTTTGGGATGCCAGCCTAAATGTCAACATCAAGTTCATACATGTGTATTATAAAGCAAAAAATGGAAAAATCCAAAGTGATTATTTGGGAGGTACCCCAAATAGTTTACAGACTGGGTCTGAAATTTTATTGTATGCTTCATTTGGCAATCATGATCAAGCACGTAGATTTGTACAGCATAGCAGATAGACCAAAACTTTATAGTTCAGATTGGCCTGAAGGTGACCATGAGCAAACATATACATAGAAATTATACATGGTTTGAACTAATAAGGGGATGTGGTATGGGTGGTCTTACAGCATGTCTTTAGGGGATGCTATTCTGAAGGAAGAATATTATTCAGGATTCTGATAAGTCTTGGTAGTGAAGGAAAAGGGTGCTTTGTTTTAACATGAAACAAATTGAAAACATTTATTTCTTCAGCAAAAGGAAAAATCAAATAGCAAAGATGTCATTAATAATGGCTTTCATAGCTGTGTCTACATACTTATTTGTTTAGTACAAGGAACTACTTCCTACAGCTGGATGGCAATGTTCTCTGTTAGTTTTGAACTAAAACTATGTGAAATTGTACTTTTCATCGATAAGAAGGGTGCACCTGAAAGTTTTGCCTCAACATGGTCTTAAACTGTGTAGTGAAAGGAAAAACAAAAAAAAATACAGTCAGCCCTCCACATCTGCAGATTTGACTTTCACAGATTTGATTATTTGCAAATTTCTTCAAGCCCTGTTCTACCCACCTCAAGTACTTCTTTTCTGGGGGAACTTTCCCTCTCAGTGACGCTGATCAGGCATACAGCACTTTAAAAACCTGCCTCTGGTTCTACTCCTTCACCACTTGCTACGGTCTGATCAGCTAAGGACGGCTTGTGTCCTGATTTCTCAGCACCACAAACCCTCTCTCAATGCCCCCCATACTCAAGATAGGAGATGAGATAGAAAGTATAGGGCCATGATGTTAACTTGCCCCCTTTCCTTCTTTTCCTGACCTGGTTTGGACCCCAGGTGCCCATTCTCCCCACTATGCCTCAGCCCCCTTCCCACAGACTATGTGTCTATTTTGATATTTGCAGTTTTTCCACTTTTGTGGAGGTCCTGGGCCCCAACCGTAGTTAATGTGGAGGGCCAATTCTATAAGTAACTAGATTACAGAGCTGGCTGCTTCTAGTTGAATAGTTCATAGTCCTATCAGCTGAAAGCCATTGTGCAGCACTGTGATGGGAAAACATGGAAGTGTTTTACACAAAAGACTATATTGTCTGGTCCTTCCCATAAACATTTTTATTTGAGGCACATCAACTAAACATTTGCCTGGAAGCACCTCTGAGACTTGCCTGGAAGCATCTCTGAAAACAAAGCAGGGATGAGAGAGAATAAAAGTGTTATATCTCTACTAAAAATTAGGGATGGGCCAACCGATTCCGTGAATCCTCGAATCCTTGGGAAGGATTCGAGATTTGCGAATAAGAATCCCTGGGCCAAGACAGGCAAATTGAATCTTTCAAATCCCTGCACACCCCGGGGCCTGAGCGCCCCAGATCAGGCCCGCGCAGGTGTGCAGGGCCAGTGAGAGCCGCTTTCCTGCATGGCAGGAGGCCTGAACTGGTGTGAGCACCCAGGATCAGGCCTGTGCGTGTGTGCAGGGGCGGCGAGAGTGGCTTTCCTGCCCACCAGGAGGCCTGAGCCAGCACGAGAGCCCCAGATCAGGCAGGTGCGGGTGCGCAGGGCCTGCAAGAGTTGCTTTCCTGCACACTAGGAGGCCTGAGCTGGCGCGAGAGCCGCGGATCAAGCTCGCTTCTGCTGCCTGCTCCTGTGGCTGCCTCCCTCTGCAAGGTAATTATTCTCTTCTTGCTATTCTTTTGACTTGAGACTGGAGGGTAGGGATTGGGGCTGGACTAGAGGCTGGTGTTAATTTGTTTTTGTTAAGTGTCTTCCTTGTTTTAGGACTTGAGACTGGACATCAGGGTAGAGAATTGAGACTGGGCTAGAGACTGGTGTTTTTGTTTTTTGTTTTTTTAAAGTGCCTTCCTTGTTGCAGGATTTGAGACTTGACTGGAAAGTACAATGTTCTTGAGATTTCAAGGACAGCTGAAGAAGATTCTTTTGCATGGCTCCCTTGCAAAGCTCTTTCATACACAATTCTGGGGTTTGTAGTTGGACAAGGTGTCAGAGCCTTCTCTGTCAAAGTGTGCTGGTACATCATCAAACTACAAACACCAGGAGGCCAGAAGGAGCTATGCAAAGAAAATCCAGTTTTGACCTGGATTATCTCTGTACTAGTATGTGGCCCTGTTTACACAGGCAGGAAAATGTGGGATTAATAATGAAAGGGCCTTCATGTCATTTTCAATCTGGTGAGATCCTAAGGCAAAACGATGACAATTGTCCTGGCCAGATTTCTTCAGAGGGAGGTTTGCCTTTGCCTAGGCTTTTGCTAAGGCTGAGAGAGTGTGTCTTTCCCAAGATTATCCTTGCCCCCCCCTTTTTTTTGTAATAGTCAACCCAGGAGATGGCACCATCTTGAGCATCCTCCAACATCTGGAGCTACTTCCAAATGACATGTAATTCTTAATAAGAAGTATATGGTTATGTTTTCCTGAAAGTGAAAACTATTATTTAATTTGTTTTTCATTAAACAAATATGTCAAATTCTGCTTCAAAACACTTTTCAGTAGAAGTGCTTTGTTTCCCTTGCTTTTTAAACCTTTTTGTAAAAAAGGATTCGAAAGATTTGAGATTTGTGGATTCGCAGAACCTTCCAGGGATTCGGATTCGGAAAATTCTAGATTCATCCCATCTTTACTGAAAATGACTGCTTCACAATGATTTTATAAAATGTTTGCATGTGGTTAGAAAGAGCAGAGAGAAACCTAAGGACTACAGGCAAAGACTGATGCCTCTCATGTCAATGAATTTGACCTCTAAATCTCTTTGATTTCCACTGGATTAACATTTGCTGTGAACCATAATTAAGACTTCAGTTCAAAGACCCCTATGACTTATGATGAAGCTCTGGACTAATTGAATCTACGAAAGAATCCTGACTAGAGTTTAAACAGCTATTATTAAATAGGCAGAGAGAAAAGCTAAACTTCAGCAATATGACCCTTCAAGTTCATCTATTAACTGCTCTAAATTACTAACAAATTATTTATATTCAGAAAAGCTGCAGGGACACATTGGAATTATTTATACATAGCCAGCTGTTTTACAGCAAAGGCTGCTAACGCTCTGCAGGACAAGTAGCTTTGCTACTATGATACATTAGCAATAAAATTATACAATTATAATTCTGTAGGAAGGGATGCCAAGTCCAAACCTGAATCAACACAGGAAATCCAGATGGACAGCATCCTTCACAGCTTTTGTTTAAACGCCCCCCCCCCCATCAACTAATGAGAATCTACCAAATGAGAATCTACCAAAATCCAGTTTTGACCTGGGGTCTGTTTCACTCCTGAACAAAACCACCTTCAGGAAGTAAAGTTTGCTTGGAATCTGCTTTCTGGTAGTTTGATTTGAGTAATACCATGTGGAGCAACAGGAAACAAAGTTGTACCATCTTCTGATGCCCAGAACTGGAGACAATACTCCAGAATAAAGTAATATTATTGCTTCCCTTGATATGGCCAGAATCTTGTTAAGGAGTAACAAATGAATAAGCACCATAGTTACAGCACTACACAGTGACTCCCATCCCAGTTCCCTCACTGCCCACTTACTGGGCAGCGGCTACTACAGCTGATGGAGGGCTGTTCCCCTTTTGATTGAGGAAGAGCTAATTTGACAGTCCCAGCCCGTTTTGCGAGTGACCTCTAGCACAATTGGCAGAGGACAGGTCCCAGTCACAATTCTTCCTTATGCTTGAGATTTCTCATGTGAGAAGGAGTTGGACCATCAGCCACACGCTTCGTGAGCAACAGGAGAACAGACCCCTACTGATCACAGTGGCTGCTGCCTGGGAAGTGGGGATTGAGGGACTTTCACAGTCTCTATGTATCCTCTAAACCAGGGGCTTTGTAGGGATTGTGAATATGAAAGTCACAAGTCATAACTGCCCAACAGGATTCTGCCTTCTGTTGATGCACTCTAGAACTGCATAAGCCTTCTTTGCTACTGCATCATATTATTAACTTAGGTTCAGCTTGTAATCTAATAAGAATCCTAAATCCTTGTCATATACTATTGTCAGGTTAAGTGTCACCCACCGTGTAATTGTGCTTCGGATGTTTCTTGTCTAAATGTAAAACATCTTGTCCCTATTGAAATTCATTCATTTATTTTCTTCCAGTTTTCAAATCTTTTAAGGTCATATTGAAGCAATGTTTTATCTTCTGATGTACAAACTATCTCTTCTAGTTTGGGGTCACCTGAAAATGTGATGATCATCCCCACTGCTCCTTCATCCAAGTCTTTTATGAAGATGTTGAACCACACGCATAGTCCATCAACCAACTACAAATCTACATAACAGTAGCATTGTTCAGTTAACATTTTAGCGGGTTGTCCACCAGACTTTTATGAGGAACCTTGTCTAAAGTCATACTGAAATCAAGATATACTATATCTACAGCTTTCCACTGATCTCCCAAGCTTGTAACAATCTCTTTTAAAAAAAAATAGGTTAGATTAATCTGGCAGGACTTGTTTTTGAGAAACCCATGCTGGTCTTGATGATCACAACAATCTTTCCCAAATATTCATGGCCCAACTCTTCAATTATCTGGTCTAGATCCTTTTTATGTTGACATCAAGCTGACTGGTCAGAAACTGACCAGGTCTTCCTTTCCCCTCCTTTTTTTTTTTTTTTTAAAAAAAACAACACAACATTTTATTTAAAATTTTCATAAATCAAAAAAGAGAGCAATGTCAACCTAAGAAGGGGAAAAAGCAAGAAAACAGAAAACATGAAAACACAAAGAAAAAAAGAAAAAAGGGGGAAAAAAGGAAAAGATTTTATCAAACGACGTTATTAGTCTTATTAATCATAAACAGTTAACTTAGTTAATCAAGGGATTATCCTAACTCTCTGAATCAATCTCTTTTGATAAGCAATCTATTAAAATGGAAAACTCAAATAATTAATTATTTCCTTTTTAGGAGGAAATAATTTAGGAGGCAGCCTTCCCATTTTTTTATGACAATATCTTGTTCTGTTGCAACTTCTTCCAATTTTACATAATTATAAATACCTTTTCTAGATATCTACTACTCCAACATAGATTTTGCTTTTTTATTTTACAAAACCATTAGCGCTTCACCTATGATCAACAAAGTAATTGTCTCTGTGTGTGTTCCTTTGACAGGTTTTAATTGTATCTTTTATAATTTTGTACTCTTTCCTTTCTTTAACTGTTTCTATTAGATTGTTCCACCTTCTTAGTCAATCACCTCATTTTGACTGACCCATATACCCCATTATTCTTTCTAATATAAAATCAAACACAATATATTCTGAAATATAATATTGCCATTTATCCAGCTTATATTTTCATTCATCTTTCCATTGAAATGCAATGTCCACATGAGCTGCCCTCAATATTTGTTCAGCAAGTATTCCTCATCTCTTTCGAATTCCAAATTCTTTACATTTAGAGCCATACAATTTTCTTCATTTAATTCCAATGTTTTCTCTATTATTCTATTTATTTTGTTAATTATTTCCCACCAAAATCTCCACACCTTACAACACTCCCACCACATATGTATACATATGCCTTTACTTCCACTTCCACATCCATGGCAACAATTAGATGGCATATCTTTTATTATATATAATAACTGCTGTGGTATTCCATATCATCCTCCAATTAATTTTAACTATTGCTCTCTTCTATTTTTAATCTTGACAATTTCATTTTGCCACTTTTAAATTTGTTTACTTATTTTTTAAAATAATTTTATTGAAGTTCCATAATATAAAATAAACATATATAATTGTACATATCACTGAATTATTTTTGCTTATCTTCCATCCCTCACTAGATTTCAATTTTTCTTTCTATATAATCATCATGTTGAAATTTAATGTACCACACTATAAATGCTAATATTTCATGCTAGATCCTGCAATACATCAGACACAGTATATTATAACATAATATCCATCTTTTCACCCAGTTGCATATTCTTAATATACAGTCTATATTCTTCTACATTAAGCATTGTCATCTGATAGTCCCCACCAATTACCCGACACTATTTGCCATTCTTTCATTATCTTTTCGTCTGATTTCCCCTTTAATCTCTGAGAGACTATATCTGCATTTCTATTTTCTATTTTCAATAAAAGTTGCCCACCATTGACCAACTGATCAATTTCCAAAGTCTTGCAAACTCAATTCTAGCTGTCACAATCATATACAATATTATCCGCCAATATTTCTTTTTCTTCTATTTCTTTTGAACAGTAACATCAATCATATGTCATATTTAACAAATACATTTCTGGTGTTTTATCAAATTGTACCTTCAGTATTGCACAAATTTTATTATGTATTTCTCCTCAATATTTCTTTGCTTTGGGACATGACCACCACATATGAAACATCATACCGACCTCCTTTTGACACTTCCAACATTGCCCTGTTCCTGTTTTATAAAATCTCATAAGTTTTTCTGGTGTCATGTACCATCTATGAAACATCTTATAATAATTTTCTTTTAAATTTTGGGCAGCTCTAAATTTCTGTGTTCTTTTCCAGCTCTGTTCCCAAAACTCTAACTGAATTGAATGTCCTACGTTTTGAGCCCATGTAATCATTGTAGACTTAATTGTTTCCTCTTCCCTCTCTTGTTGTAACAATTCTTGATATATACGAGATAATAAATGTGGGGGGTTTTCAAATAGCCATTTTATCAGTCCTTCGTTCTCTTTTTGTTCAGTTCTGTAAGTTTTTACATCCATCTGAAATCTTTCAGTTAGTTGTCTGCAGGGAAACCAATTTAAGATTACTTCTTCTTCTTCCAATTTTTCTCTTGTTTTAATCTTAATTATATTTCCAGCTGATTTTTCTTTTATGTCCTCATATCTGAGCCATTTTTCTGTTTCCTTCCATCTTCCAAAAAAAAAAAACCTCTTGAGGGGACACTCATGATGGGAGCTGCCTTATGTTTTTAACCTTATATTCATTCCATATTTTCAGTAATGATTTTCTTAAAAAGTGATGCGAGAATTCTTTGTCAATCTCTGCTTTATTGTAGAGCATATAGGCATGCCACCCCATTCTTAAGTTCGCTCCTTCAAGTGCTAGCATTCTCATTTTTTGTAGATTTACCCATTCTTTTATCCAAGTCATTGCCGCTGCCTTGTAATATATATAAAAATCCAGTAGTCCCAATCCTCCTCTTGCTGCTACATCAGTCATAATATTCCATTTTATCCTGGGTTTATTTCCTTGACTAAATTTGTTTACTTATTTTAATACACCTTTTCCATGAACATAAATACCAATCAAACTTATATATAAAAACCAAATGTCCATTCATATATCTCTATATATTTTTATATATCTCAGGCCCTTTCCACAGCTTACTCTCTTGCAATGGCATCCGGTGGCTCTGAAGCAAGTGCAACAACGGCGCTCCCCTCCACGTGGACCATCTCCCTGTGGAAGGGAGCACAATGGACTTGCTGGTTCCTTCTGCAGTGCAGCCAGGTACTTTCCCAGGCTGCACTGGGGCAGGAAGTGCCACCATTGCACTTCCTGCCTTTCCAGAGGACAGGTAGGTATGGGATGGTGGCACAATCGTGGGTCATTGATGGGGAAAACTTGTCAATGATTTAACCCACTACTGTACTGCCAGGAGACAGGAGAGGAGCAGGACTGTGATGACATCATGCAAAAGTGTTGTCGCGGTCCTGTCCTTCTCCTGTCTTCATGGTGGGATGGGAGAGTGCTGTGGAAAGGTCCTGATACTCTCTTAGATATATCTAACTTATCACACTTTCTAGATCTTCTTTTTAACTTTAGTACAATCTGGAAGCATCTTTATATGGACGTTGCTTTTTGGGAAAACAGACATTCCGCATCAGACAGCAAAATAATACACATGCTAGCCCAAGAGGTTTTCTATCAAATCTTAGCTATTGTAAAAATTGTACATAAATCATCCAAACAAATAAAACCTAAGATGAATAGTTAATCCCATAGATATCATTCATCTTGATCTTGGGCATGCTATCCTTTTCCATATCTACATCAGCTTTCTAGGCAAAGTGCCCCCTTCTTCTTTTATAGTTCCTCTATCCTCTGAGATTGCCATCTCTTCTCTGATCTAAAACCCTTTGGTCTCAATAGACTCCTCCAAAATCACATTCTGATCATCATTATTAGGTCCCTTTATATCAGCAGATTTCTCTAAATCCTTTTCCAAATTCAAACACACTTTTTTTCCTGTGGGAGAACAAACCCATCTCTGAAACTATTATTCCACCTTGAAATTCCACATTTTCTAGATCCTCATTCCTCTGGCAAGCCTCTCTGACCATATCAATCTCTATTTCTCCAAAAAATTCCCTCAATGTTCTTTTTGTCAACATCTGGTTTAACTCCTCCCTTAACAAATTCATCTCCTTATATATTTCTTCAAATATTACTTCATTATCTGGATTTTCTAAATCTTCATCCCAACAGCACTTATTCATTTCTTTGAATGTTGTCATCTTTACTATCCAGCAAACTTTTCTGTGTAATAGAGAAGTTGGGTTCACTTATAATTCTATAAATAGAGTAGCGCTGCCAGGCCATCAGCCTTTTCTGTAGTTTTGTTGTACCAGTGAACCCAGTGTGTCCCTTCATCAAAACAATATCCTATCCCATGAAAGCTCTCACTTTTTAAGAATAATCCAACATATTTCAATCAAAAGAAGAAGAAGAGCAGGGGGAGGAGAAGGGGGAGGGGGAAGAAGAAAGGTGGCTAACTTCCAGTTTTAATAATACTGTACCCTTCATCCATTTAAGTAAATATATCATCATTCGGTTAAACTTTTTGCATATGCAATATGATCTTAAAAACAATTCTTATAGTCTCTCTTCTTAATTAAAAAAGAAGGCAACTCACTGACATAATGATGCTGCTGCAGAATCTAAGATCCCTTTAATTATAACCCATAATCACAAATGTTAAACTAATAATTGATTAAAGAAAGCAAGGTGGCAGATCTTTTGTCCATGCAGACTTACTTTTGGTAGTATGTGCAGAATGGTATCTCATGGTTCCCCCGCCTCCACTCCAATAGTATTTCTGTGGTTGCTGCACAGTTAGGGAGCTTTCTGAGTATTGGTGGGTTAATCCAGGGAGATATTTACTGGCCAGAATTTGCCTCTGTGCTGGTGGTTACTGCTGCCAAAGCTTCTCTCGCTGAGCATTGTGGAAGAGATCAGCCAGCCATTGCTGTTGCCTGAAGTCCCCACTCTTTTTCTCCCATTCTGAAGATGAGGGCAACATTTGTCTACCTCTAGTTAGGACTGAACCCATCAGTTCTCCAACAATTCTCCAAGAGAATTGTTGGCATCTTCGAAGTGCTTTAGTGGCCTTATATGCAGTCTGTGGGCCCCAGATATTAATTTAAAATCCCATACCATCTCCTTACCTATATTGGTCTATAGTTTTCTCACTATTTTCAACAGACTGTGTACTATTTTCATTTTGGGAGAAGACAGAGATAGCCGTTCCACCTTCTCTCTGTCACTCATCAACATTTCTCTACCCTTTCCATTCAATGGATCTACTGCTTCCTTCTTCTTCTTCTTGCTTCAAACATAGCTGGTCTTCTTACTATTTTTAACCTCTCTTGTAGGGTTGATCTCATTCTGAGCTTTTGCTCTTCTGACCTTCTCCTGCAGCTACTGCTTACTCTTTCTTGCTACCTGGTGATTTGCCCCTCTATCCACTTCTGATATGTGTCCCCTTTAAATCTTATCTAAAAGCTTCTTCGGCATCCAAACTGGTTTCTTTAGATACTTCTTATTTTTTTCTCACTAAAACTATAGTATTTGTGCCTTCAATATCTCATGTTTAAGAATCTTACACCCAGCACTAACCCCCTTCTTTTTGAGAATCTCCGACTATGGGATTGTATTAATTTTATATTAAGACTATGAAACCAAGTATAGGAACTTCTGAGTTACAATCAGTGTCATACTTCGCACCATGGTCTAGAGGGACAGCATGATCATCCCTTCCCTTTCCTCCTACAGCCTTCCACATTATGAAAAGATCGGCTCAGAGAGATTTTTCCATCAACCAAAACCAGTGTTTGAAGATGCAGGGGAGTTGTGTGTGTGTGTGTGTGTGTGTGTGTGTGTAGGAAGCACTCCTTCTTGGTTAGAATGATGGTATAGAACCTTTCCAGTGGATAATGACCCTTGTTTCTTTTAAGATAGCATTTTAAGTTTTCTTAACTTGCTGAGGAAGTTAACATCTGATTCAGTGATGAATTAGAGTGTGACAAAAATGTTTGGGGGGGGGTTAGCTATTTGTAATACTAGAGCAATTTAAAGGCTGGTTGCTAGGCAACAAGAACAGCACCTCCAGGATGAAACCCAGCACAGTGCTGTGAGTGGGAGGGGCCTATAGATGAGAGAAATTCTATATGAGCAAAGTTCCTGGGTGTGTTTGGAACCTTCAGTGAGAACTAACCAGGGAAAGGGTGGTCTTGGGAGTGACTATCAGCTGAGAAAAAGACACAGGGAATTGGTGTCTGATGCAGGAACTAAATGACCAAAGTCTGTCAGAAGGTTAAACTGCTAATGGATCAACATTATCCTACAACTGAATACTAACAAGACACTTAAATTCCACTGATACTAAAATAAATGTTACACTTTGTTTTATAACCACAGAGTCAGTCTGAGCTATCTAAAGTCACTGTAATAAAGACAACATGCTACCTTAACATGTAACATGTAATTGTTCTGGGGAACAATTAAAACTTTAGCTCTGTTACACAAAGGTTGTGATAAAAGGGTAGAGTCAGGCAAAGTGATATTGACAGGATGCCTTAGTAGACTGGAACTGCCGCACCAGTGTGAGACAGAATAAAGAGCTTGTCACATAGGGCTTTTTAGAGAATATGTCATTGCAAACATTCTGGCTGTCAGGAAACCTTGTGGAACAGGGCCATGATGCTGTGTGGGCAGTGGCAACCATTGCAGTGGTTTCAGAATCACAAGTTAGTTCTACTGGATTACTGTTACAATAATTGCATAAAATAAGGAAACCTTTAGATAGAAGTATAACTTACTCTTTCTCCTTTAGGGCCTCTGTCACCCGGTTTACCCATTAAACCCTGGGGGGGAAAGAAAGGAAAGGCCTTCTTAGGACCACAAATATATTTCCAAATTTATTTTAGATATTGATATCCCACTGTGTCCAAAAGCAGAAAAAATATAATTCGTGTGTGACCCAGGATGTACAAAGTGCTGCTTTCCTACCTGAGGACCAGGCAATCCATCTTTCCCATTTATGCCCTAGAAAAATAACAGTCATCTTATTATTGCAAAAAGCTTCTAGTCTCTGACATTACAAGCAAGAGATATCTCTTAAGAGAGAAACCACTGACTGAGTGATGTCTTTCTTAACAGAATAGAAAAACGGAACACATACATAGGCAAAAAGCCCTGTGGAGAATATATACAAAATCCAAATTGTTAATGTGATTAGAAAGAGTAGCTGCAGTTTTATTCATTTATTTCTTGTATGTATCACCCAACTTTGCTCCAAAGAGTCAAAGGCAGTCTTTTAACCTCAGAACAATTTTGTAATGCAGAGTAGAGAGGGTAGCTTGCCAGTGGCAAATAAGCTTCATATTGTGCAATAGGTTTCACAGCACACTTGAGGATAAGGTAAAATTGGAATTTCCCACAAGCCCAACCTAGAACTGTGAAGTGTTTCCAGCTATTCACATGGATCAGTGTCTCAGAAAGTAACTGTTTTATTGTCACAATCCATTAGTAAATAATTTGTGATGTTTTAAGATAAAGGACATTTCTGCACTACACTTTCAACATCCTATGGAATGCTGGGATTTGCAGTTGAGGGAGAGAGATTTAGAATTCTCAGTCAGAGAGCTCTTTGGCCTCAGTAAACTACAAACCTCAGAATTCCACAGGATGTTGAAAGTGTAATAATAGCACTATAATAGGGCGGAAATAGCTTTAGTTTATACTAGCATAGTGTATACCATCTTCTACTATAGGTGGGCAAGAAATTTATTCTATCTAAATTTTTATACGCTTCTGCCAGATTCACAAAACTCTGAAGCAGTGAGAAACCTGAACAGGGCCTAGGTTTCAAATATTGCACTTTCCCAAATTTAGCCATACATTGCTGCGCTTAAAAAAAAAACAAAAAACACTAAAATATGCATATTAGGAATGGTGCACACAACAATCCATGTGCTGAGGACAAGTTTGCACAATAATATACATAATATTGAAAATAATACATGAAATGCATGATTATAGGGGAAGACGAATTGTAGACCTTGTCAAAATAAATGCACAGAAATGGCTGCCTATTTTCTTAAGTACATAAAATGGGTAACTGAAAAAGACAGCACTGTAAAAGAGATTCACCCATCCCTACTTTCCACATAAAGTAGTAGGCTTGGAATGAATCATGAAGAAGCTTCCTATAAATCAAGCTGCCTCAACATTAAGTACCTGCATAAAATGTTCTCAGGGTTCCATTCTAAGTTCAGTTCAAAGTACTGGGGCATGACACAAGTCCTATTTACCTTGGAATTTGGGCAATTAAAAGAACAAAATTTCCACATCAACTTGCCTATGCACTGAGATGATCTCCAGCAGAATTTACCAGTTTCATTTGCCATCTAAGCTATTGTCTTTTCAGAACTGGATATACAAAGCCTTTTATTCTCCCAGGTTTTTTTTTTAAAGTTCAATTCTATATTCACCAAGTAAATCTATATAGGACTGAAGCTTTGTTGTGTGTTTTCAAGTCATTTCTGACTTACGCCCCCCTACAGAAACCTATTATGGGGTTTTCTTTGCTAGATTTCCTCCGAGGAGGTTTTCCATTGTCTTCCTCTGAGGTTGAGAGACCGTGACTTGCCCAAGATCACCCAGTGGGACTCCATGGCTGAGTTGGGATTTGAATCCTGCGCTCCCATTTGAACACCATATTGGCTCTCATATTGAAGTCTCAGACAGTTTCAATTTAGCTTTTTATTATTAGTTTTGTTTGTTTCAGTATGATGATTTCATCATGGTAAGTAATGGTTATAAAGTCCCTGGGCCCATGCCAACTAAAAAGCCACACAGGCATGTAACCAAATAGATAACAACATGCAAGGGAAAACGTATTCAAACACTAATCATGGTAAACCTCCATTAACAGAGAGAATTGGATGGATTGGGATGTACCAGACATTACCGGTTAAATAACTTACCGGTATGCCAGGTGGTCCTTCTGGTCCAGGAAAGCCAATATCTCCAACAGGGCCCCTTTCACCCTAAGGGGAATGTAATAATGAAGTCTTTCTGGTGGTTAAAGGAATCCAGAATGTAATACTACAACTGAATGCTGAAATGAAGTGGCACTTACTGGTTCTCCGGGCATCCCTGCTGGTCCTGGTGCACCATGCTTACCCTGTAGAAATTAAGAAAAAAATGCATGACTTCCAATATGAAGTATATAGTTTGCCACTCCTCTCCAATTAAAGTTGATTTAATGAGTTGAAAATGAATTCAACAGCCTGAGCAATGAATGATTTCTCATTTAAAAGATCCATGTGGACATTTGAAACAAAGCCGATTAAACTATATCCAATATACTGGGAATGCTATTGATACACCAGGATAGATTCAAAAATGACATAAGCAAAATTCTACTCACTAAAACATATTAGAAAAAGTGGGTCACATTTTCCTTACCACAGAACAATCCTGCAAAGGAGATTGATATTATTTCCCATTTTACAGATAAGAGACAAAATTAAGTCACATGTACATATGGTACAGTCCTCCCAAGACTGCATTCTTCACTAGAAAGTGTGGAATCACACATGTATGTCTGTATCCCATTGTATCCCAGCCAAAAATAAATTAGGCCTCCAGTCTTACTGTTTGTGCCCTGTTAGTGGGCACAGAACATTGGCAAAGAGGGCCTATATGCTTTGGTGTGCTGGAGTCCCCTTCCTAGAGGCCAGTATGGCTTTTCCAGGCTTTCTGGAAAGGTAGGGAAAGTGACCAATGGGATTTGGCAGGAGGAAGGCTCCCTTAACAATCTTCTGTCTGGTCTACCAAAGAAGCTTAAAACCATTCCCATAACAGACAACCAGCATTTGGGCTTTGGCTTGCATCTCACTTTCCCCACTTGACTCTGGTTTTCCATGTAGGGATGGTGAGAAATTATGCTCTCATAGCTCTGTATCCCACTCTGCTTTTTGCCACAACTTTAGCAATTTTGGCATCGAGTAGGTTCCAATTTAGAAGCAGACGGGGACTGCATACAGTCATTTAGATTTCAGTGATCCTCTTAAAGCATCTTGGGGGATTAAGGCATCCAGAGAGATGCCCAGACTGAATGCTGTGGGACCTGTCTCACCCCATGTGACAGGGGAACTGTGCAGTGGCCTTTGTCCATGTGAATCCCACTTCTGTCATTTCAGTTAAGCCAGCAAATGAGCTGGGTAGAGGAGGGATTACCACTGGTATCAGTGGACAGCAGGTAGACCATCTGATACTTGGACCCCATGCTATGCTAGACCTCTTCAGCTGTAACCAATGAAGTTGTGGCCTATTTAATTCACATCAAACTGTGTCATTTGTTGTCCACACTTTGTCCTGCCCCTTGCTGTTGGGGCTATTATACTAGAATAAAGAAGGTGAGCAAGCCAGAAAGAAAATTAGATGAAGCTGCTTCTCCTTGACATACTAGTTTTTCACGCACAGAGAACTTCCTCCAAAGGTGTCACAAAACCACTCTGAGCATGAATGGAGATAGTGAATGGAGAGGAAGAAGCAATGATAGGTATTAGTGTCAAATAATAGGAAAGAGTCATAGCTTAATGGTGGAGCATATGTTTTGCACGCAGAAAGCCCCAAGACTAATCCCTTGCATTTCGAGGTAGGACTGGGAATGACTGTCTTTTGGCTTCTCCTGAAACCTGGAGGTAAGCTTCAAATGAGGACTGTGGTTGACAACTGAATTACATGAACAAATGGTCTGACTCAGATGTGTGTTCAATACAGTGATGAATTGAATGAGGAAACTGCTGGGTCCATATCTTAATGAACTGGGAGGTGAATCTTGTCATAGAAAGAAAGGAGGCAGGGAATCAGTAAGGCTATCGACATCAGCGTTCAAGTAATAAGGTGGGAATGTTGTCAAGGAGAAACTGCAATATGTGTAAGAACCAATTTTTCTTTAATAAACACTTGACATGGAAGATGTGAATCACTAAATATTTGTTATCCAGGCACAATGCTTATTACTTGCGACAAGAACTTGGATGTATGCTCTGAAAAGCATATAGAGGATTGAACCACTGTGATTCATATGTAGCTGCTTTACTATTAATGGATAGTGCTTGAGACCATAGCTTAATCTTGCTTATAAATAAACATGATTTCAAACCATCAATCTAGCTATCCAGATTGCACAAATCATTATAATTTTTCAGTGTATGTTTTTTATTTTAGGAAAGTTCGCAAATTTAACCTGTTTAATATCTTTTATTCTCTGCCAGACATTAAAATAAAGGGATTCAAATAGCAGGCTGTTAACTGCCATTCTGCAAGATCTGAAAAAAAAACACCCACCAAACAACTCTCACTAAACCTCATGTTTTAACAATATATTGGATCTAGCTTCTAAAAATAGATTAGTCTATAACCTTAAATGGATTTCTGTCATGAGTGCTTCAAATTCTAATACTTTTTCAGAAGCAGATGCCAGTGTGTTTCCCCACTGAAAAAGTTCAATCCAGAATATATAATAAACACAAAACTGGTTACGTTTCCTAGCTGGATTTCATTGGTGTGAGAGATGAAGAGATGGTGATGAAGGAGGCAGATTCCTTTTTCAGAAAAGATGGCAGATTGAAGGAGTAGCAGCAAATGTAAAGTTCTACCCTACTTACTGCGTGTTATAGGCCAGAATTCTATTATGTTTCACCAGAATGCAGTGTTGTACTGCATTTCTCAGTGCCTCCAGCCAGCTACCCTGTCCACTGCGCATTGTTTTCAAGGACCCCCAAAAGTTTGGCACTAGAGAAATAAGCCAGTCTACAAAGAGCCAGGCTCTAGCTGGAGGCCCACACTGCGTGGCTGCCTCCACTTCTGTCAGTAGCACGCAAATGCAGTAGAGAGCTGGAGCTATCTGCCACCATTTGTCTGCACCATTTCTGGTGATCTTCTGCTAGCACAGGGAGGTTTTTGATACCTTCCTGCACAAGCAGTAAAACTAAAAAATACTCACAGATACTGGTCAGACTGGTTAATTATTTTGCAGGAAGTGGTCAGGGAAGGAACTTTTATGTGAAAACACTTGTGTAGGTCCTAGCAACAGGAGAGGGCTAGAAAAACATGAGGATGGGAGTAAGGATAGCAGAAGAAAAATTGAGCTACTAGAATGGGATAGGGAGCAGGTTGTATAGGGGGAGGAGCTCCTCTTCAAGAGGGGCAAGGTGGTATTTTGAGGAATAAATATTGAGTGGTGTAAAAACATAGGTACCTTGTTTTGACATAGAATGCCCAGCTGCTATCTTGTAGGTCTCATGTTAGTGACAGAGAATGTATGCAGCACTTAGAAATCTTGATTAAAGGGTAAAGACGCCAATGGCTTGGAGAAGCAAACGAAAGGCTTTATTATAGCAACTCCATTCTAGGATAGGAAAAATTACTCAGGGTACTAACCTAATCTAGCTTCGTTCTAGGGAATTGCTGAGAGAGGACTGGTGGGAAGGGAAGAGGTAGAAAAAAACATCCCTGAGAATATCAGTTTGCTTCCCAGAAGTGCCAGGAAAGACAGAAAATAAGAGAGGGTCACTCGAATTATCTAACTTGACTACTATAGCTCTCTCTGGGGCATTCCTGACTCTTCAGTGCTAAGCATTGTTGTACTTCTAACAGTCAAGACATTGTTTCCCACATATGAGGTATCTGTCTCAGTACATTCGTATGTAATAATTTTCTAGTTGTAATTGTAACTATATTGATTAAAGCCATGGGCCATCACAATATAATACAGCAAACTCATACACAATATATTAAAAGGCAGAAAATACAAAGCTATCTTAATTTATCATTTATATTTATCAAACAATAGCTATACCTTAAATGACTAAAATTACTATGAGTAAAAATCATAATAAAACTTTCCCTTCTAGTACAAAAGTCACATTAAGTCCCATGCCAATAGATACAAAGAGCTTTAAATGGCAAGATGCTATTCTATTTAGCCTGCTATTTTTTTTTTCATGCCTGGTTCTTAATTTTCTAGAAGCCATAATAAATTTCACAACCTGCATAGTAATACAAATATCACTGCCTCCTAGCAGTGTGTGTATCTTTTCCAATGGAGGTCCTGTTTTAAAAGGAAGGGAGGATGCAGGTACGAAATTTGGGCTTGGGGACTAACACAGAGAGCAGCTTATTAAACAGTGGAAGATACCTTCAACCTCACCAGGTCCAAAGATGAAAAACATTCAGGGAGAATGGTTTATTAAACCTCCCAAAATAGTGGGGATACATTGGAGCCACAGAGCTGGAAATGCTTTTCTTAAAGAGGCTATAGCGAGGAGTGTAAAATTTCATTCTAAACCAAATGTTGTTTCATGCCACGTAGAATAAGCCATTCGGTTAACTTGAGTACAAATCTCACCATTTCAAACAAAGATGGATTCTTTCTTTAAACAAATGTTTTACTCTGATGGAGGAGAACTTTGGAAGTGCTAGTTCTATAGGCATGCAAAATAGATTTAGCAGAATTTATACAGGAGATTTTTGATGAGGTTTGCAATTATTCTAAGAAAATTTGGGCGGGGGGCAATCAGGTTCATTCATACTAGCCAACTTTAGCTAACATAAGGCAAGAGCAGCATATGCAAAAGTTTCTGTAGAAAGCAATCCTGCTCCAGCCCTTAGAAGAGATGCAGCTATAAGTTTATCAGGAGATTCTACTAATATTCTGTATATTGCGATTAATGTCATTCCTCCCAACACAAAACCTTGTATCTAAACAGTATCTCGAGCATTTTACTTACAGGTATTCCTGGTACCCCTGGAGGACCTGCTGGTCCCCGGTCTCCCTAAGAAAGAGATACTGCATTGTTAATATTTCACAAATAATCTGTTCACAAGGTCAACGTCTTGACAAAGAGATTAAGAAGCTATGGCAGGCCAAAGCTTAGTGAGTATTTGAGTAAATAAATTCCATTGACACATGGCACATCCTTGTGTTTTTGCAATATGCAAGGGGAAGGCACAATATATAAAATAGCCTGAAGCCCATTGAAACCTAGGAGTTTCAGCACAACCAGCTCTGTAGCCGGAAAATATTGATTCCCCCATCCTTCTCTTCTCTATTCCTCATAAGCTTCCTCCTACATTTGCCCCCATCTCCAATGCACATACACAAAGTAAAATTGATTCTTATCAATGGATTTTGATAATTGATTCTTGATAATTCTTTGATTCTTTGATAACTGATTCTTATCAATGGATTTTGTGCAGATATACTAGGGAGAATTCCTCAAGATGAGGTAACTTCCCTTTGATCACCCAGAGCTGCTTCATTGAAACCAGCTGTAGATACTTCCTTACTGGAGAACACAGTGACATTCCTCTGTTCCATTTGAGAACTGAAACTTACATCAACATTGGTAACAAGGCACTGTTCTCCACCACATCTGAACTTAGAAAATTAGCTTAAGGAAATGCAGGGCGGAACATGTGGTGTGCACCAAAAAGGCTGATGAAGGAATGTTTATGAGGTTAAGAAAAAATAGTTTCTGCCACTTTGTACTCAGGCTCCACCATCAGAGGCTACTGCCTCACTTTATCTAGCAGGAGGGCTCAGTCTTGGGTTCACTCATTGGATTTTAATCTTCAAGAGTTCAGATGATCTCCATGTAGGAAAGGAGTCTATATATTTTTATGAGTGGCATAGTTTGGTTGCCTGTGTTGGTACACTGGGAAAGGCTGCTAATCTGCTACAACATAAGAATTAGATCTTTAAGTCTGCTATACGGTCTATCTGTATAGCATGGGCAGAGACCAAAATAGGGTAGCCTGTATCCACTGATAGTGCAATATACATCTAAAACACAGCAACAAAAACAAACAAACAAACAAAAAACCAGAAGCATTTGTTCCACTCTAAACTCCAGTATCAATCTGCTTTTTGAAGCTTGTTATGCACATTGTACAGGCAGTTCATTGTGATATTTTGTGGTTTCCCCTGTAGTGGTATTACAGAACACACAGCAGGAGCCCCTCCACTTGTCTCTCAAGCTGGTCTTTTGAGAAACCAATAAAGGAGCCTATTAAAATATGTTCAGATGAAGACAGAACACTCATGGATGATTTTTTGCAACTTCATCTTAGGTTGCATTTCATTGGTTGTTCTGTCCATTTCCACTAATGGCAGTAATTTGCTAAGAGACAAGAATGTAGCTGACTGTCTTGTTTTCTACAAGTCACCTCACACCAAAGAGGCCTCTGGTGACTTTGGAAACTGTAATTTCTGCTAAGCTTTGGTATCTTTAAATAATTTCCATAGAACCAGAGGAAAAGACAACTAATAGCCATGGCATGCCTTTGGTACTGGTTCTCCTGGGAGAACCACATGAAAAGTCACCAAAAATGTAAACAAAATCTGATGAAGTGTTAAAATAAATATTTAGGATGGGTCAGGAAGACGGGAAAAAAAGGGCTCTGGTTAGCAGTTTCTTCTTTCAACAGAAAGGATTAACTATATATTTGAGTTCATGTTTATATCCTAATAGTGGTACCTGGTGGCTTTTATGGCAGTGAGGAGGTGAATCCACTCTGAGCTTTAGTCTAAACTTTAAAAGAACAGGTAATAAATCTATTTCACACACACACACAGACACACACACACACACACGGTTGACATCTTGGATAATTCTTTTATAATTCAAATTAAATCCTGGAACAAATTCACTACCTTACTGATGTGGAAACTGCCAGCTGCCACGCACTCTACAGAGACTCATGGGCTGTAAACCAGTGGTCTGGCACATAATAGGATACCACTGAGAAGCTGCTGTGTCAACATTTTTGTCAGAGAAACAGCAGCCAACATTTCTAGAGCATTACAGTTGCTGTGTGGGTGAAGAGATGTGCCTTCCTTTCTTCTCAAAATGCCTCAGGCATAAACAACCACAACTAGCATATTATGTCAGCTACAAAACACTTCTGTGTATTCAGGTACAAATTTGCCTAAAAAAATTAAATTGTGTTGTGCAGCTGGAACAGTAACAAGTGTTGTTTCCATTAGTATGGCACTTCACTAAGGAAGCACATTTTTTTTTGGCCTACATTAACACATAATGTAGATTTGCAAAAGACTGACCAGACTCAGTAAGTAATACATTCAATTCCATGAGGAGAAGACAGGACAGTTTTATTATCAGAATCCCACCTTTTCTCCTTGAAGTCCTTCTAGTCCTGGTAGCCCCATTGGACCTGGTTCACCCTTGTAAAGAAAAAGGTTATTGCATAAGAGTTTTATATCTTCAATAAATAAAGTTAAGCACCCAGTTTTAGAACACTTCACACATTGTTAAGCATGCTGTTTACTTGGAGATGACTTTTTTTGCCCGGTTGATTGTTTTAATGACTTGAGAATGTGATTCAAGATTCAGAATGTGCTTATTTTGTGAACAAACATTTCAATTTTGATTAAACTCCTGGTCAGGGATGAATAAATCCTTTGATGAGCATATCTTATCAAGGTCAGCTCTCACGTGATTTCAACCCAACAACAGAGACCCACTTCTCACAGAGGTAAATTTGTGTGTTGGCTTTGCCATTACAGGGCAGTGGGTCTTGGTGCCCTATGACTACACGTTCTGCAAATACCTCCATCCACATATAAAACTATATGTCAAAAAGAACCACCATAACCTTCACACTGATCCTTCACATTTCCTATGTATATATTTGTTTTTATAAAACTGGGACAGAACATTTAGTATTCATCTGTCTTATCCTGACAGGATTCATACCCTCCAACTGTCCTGACACAGGAGGGACAATGCTAATTAATCCTCTCTTGTCCCACTTTTCAGCTGCATTTAAAAGGTCTTTGTTATTTCTCATGTTCCCTCTTCCCTCTCTGGTCCTCAGCTTGCTTCAGTTGCTGCAAACTGAGTTCAAAGTGCAAAAGCAGTTTGCATTCAATTAACTCAACTGCAGGGGGAGGAGACGAGGGGCTCGAGACTTGCCCTTTGCGTAGACTTGGGCAAAAGCAAACTGCTTCAGCCTCTCCTAGCTTGTGTGTTCTTCCTCATGAATACCTTTTGCCATCTTGACTACACCCTAAAGTTGCATGGCCACACACATCTCAGTTGGCATTTTGAAGGGTATGAGGATTCAGCCCCAAAATTGGTTTAGTACCTCAGTGGGAACTAAGGTCCTTTCCGCACCTTACCTTTTTGCGGAGGTGGAGAGCGGCGCTCGTGCGAGACTTTCACGTCCCTGCTGCTTGGGCTCCACAGCAGCTTCCTGGTCGCGCGAGTGCCCCGCCCACGCCCTGCCTCTTCCTTCCACAGTGCAGCCTGGGAGCTGTAGGCTGTACTGAGGACAGGAAGCGCAATCAGCCTGGCTTCAGAGGCTCCACAGGGCAGGTAAGTTCGCCCCAGACCCCTCACCGGTGCGCAAGCACGCACCATTTTTGGCTAAAAGCCGAAAATAAAAAGGTGCGTATGCGCTGCACATGAGGCTCTTGAGCGTCACATAAATGGGAGTGCGTCATGCAGACCACTCCTCCCATTTACGCGACGCTCAAGGGGCCCTTTCGCTTAAGAAATGCCGTGCGAAAAGGGCCTTCAACAGGATATTCTGAAAGAGAGAACTTAGTGCAACATTTACTTTTGGAAATCCATCAATCACTTTCTTATTGTATTATAAAAACTTAGAGCCCCCACCATCCAAGGCAAGCTAAAAGTTCAATGGCACCTACAGGTTTTGTTTTTGTTTTGGTGGGGAGGTATTGGGCAGGATAGCTTTAGCAGGCCATATAATCCTCACCGTATCCACCATGCCTTTCCCTCTGGCACCATCTGCATGATCACCAGGGGAAGCACAAACAGAAGAGAAGTGAGAAAACTGCTCCATTTCTGCACTTTTGTCTCTCATTGTAAACTCTGAGACATCTGGGGAGTAATCAGCAACCGCAAAGAGGAGAAGAAGCCAAGCCAGGAGGCTCTGGACATCCTACTGCCTATTGTGAGTGGATCTTGCCTGATTCCTTGGGAGGCTGATCCCTGACAGTGGCCCTGAAAATGGAATTTCCATTTGCACTGATTGGATGCTTGGAGGAACAGAGATGATGCCACAAACCAGATGATGTCAAGTTATGGAAGAATATAGGGTCATTGTCTGCTTGTTTTAAAACACCCTGCTAAGACATTCATCCTCCCTACTTCTTTGTTCAATTAAGGCAGCAGGGCTGAATTCTCCTCAAAGTTATTTGATTGCAGTTGGGTGTATGTGTGTTGATTTCTTGGTACACATCTAACTTTTAACATGCTGTAACTGTTACTGTTTACACCAGAGTAAACAGTATTCAACTGAACCAACAAAGATTGTTTTACAAAGGTGTAAAAAACAACTCTGGGCCCATCAGCCCCCTACTTTGTTTTGTCTGTGTGCATTAAGACTCTGAGACATGTTAACTAAACATAGTTCACATAGTACTAAATTTTGTTAAGTAAACAAACACAAGCTTTACTATATCGCTAAAGGAAAAAAAGTTATAGTATTTATGCTACATTTTTCTTCTACCCTAGAAAATAATTCTGAGACAAAGCAAGCTGAAATTATACTTGACAAAGGATCATCCTCCCATGCTACTGGATGTTTGAGAGACATTTTAATCAGTTACATACCGGTGCTCCAGTATCACCTTTTGGCCCCTGAAAGACAAAGTACAAAATCAAATAAAAATAAAATTTAAAAAATCCATCCATCAATTTATTAATTTTATTAATTTTAATATAAATGAATACAAATAAATGAATAAATAAATATGTCTTGTACACACACACACACACACACACACACACACACACAGACATGGTTTCACTGAGAGGGCAATACCAACTTCCACTGAAGAATGTTGAAAAGAGAGTGTTGTAAATGGCTACCTTTGATACATGCAGCTCTGTTTCATCTTTAGCAACTGAAGAAAGCAGAAACTTTTTGCTCATTTTATATTTTTTAGTCCTGTTTTTTAATATAATTCTGTTTGTCAATATCTATACCTATGTCTCTATCTATCTATAAATTAATCTTATGTATAAAATCAATAAAATAAAATTATAATTATTTATATTTTTATCTTGATTCTCTTCTATGCTGAAATTTAAGGTGATGAACACTTAAGAGTTCCCCGGAGACCTCCCATCCAGCTATTTTCAAGACTCAGATCTCATTAAAACATCAGCAAGTTGTCTAAAACATACTGGACCACATATGCATGTAACACAAAATCAGAAAGATTTCAACACCCCACCCCCCCAAAAAATAGGCAGTTCACCTCCAGTATATAATAGGACTATAAGGGGGAAAAAAAGCCATTCCAAACTGGGTGAGAGATCAGCTGTGTGTTGTTTTGTAGTAGTAGTTTATTCTGTTATTCCAGGATGCAATTTAACTTATAAGGAAAAATACTTGTTAAAAAAAACAAACAGATTGACCCCCATCATGAAAACTTTAGCAGGGCCATAAAGAGGCTGTTCACATTTTCCAGTTCTATTTGATTTGATGTACACGCGTGGGAGCTCCCACACATGCAGAACACTTTATATTTTTGCATGTCCCTTCCAATTAAGTGAATGTGAATCACAGGTAGGTGAGAGATTTTTTTTTGCACATGCTAGTATCCTGGACCCACAATGGATCACTCAGTCAGAGAATAAGTCCTCTACAGCACAGATATGGGTATACAAGAATCTGCCTATAGGAAGTAGAGTCAGACTATTAGTCCATATAGCTCAGCCATGTCAACACAGACAACAGGTCTGCAAAGTTTCAAGGATTAGTTTTACTAACCCTAGTTGAAAATGGTAGGGGCTGAAACTGAACTTCTGCACAAAAGCATATGTCTTATCAATGAGCAGTGGCCCTCCCCTTTAAGAAAAGCCAAATACATTTGCTTTATAAAAGTATAAAATGAATAGCTCTAAATTTACAGAGACTACTGGTGGTTTCCTGAGAAAGTTAGTCATGCTTTAGTACCAATGAAATCTATAAGCGAAGTTAGACATTACTTTCAGCTCCTCTTGATTTTAGACAAAATTGGAACTTCTGGATCCAACCACTCTCTGTTAGGATGAAATCCAGTGGAAGTAAATGAGCAGAATGATGGAATACTTACAGGAGCGCCAGGTGGACCAGCATAAGTTGCAGCATTGGCACCCCCCTGTAGTGAGGAAGACGCTGTATTTGAATTCATGCAGAGTGATTGTAAGCCACAGAACTTTGGTTAATAGGTTATTAAATAAATACCTGCAGTTTATAGAGGCTGCTCATGCCATTTCTTTCATTGTATGGCACACCCTGAAAATGTGAAGGAGGAGGAGGAAGAGGAGGAGGAGGAGGAGATAACAACAAACATGATAGTTGGGAAACTGGAATTCTCGTCTCCTTTAAGGCATCTCTAGCCCTAATCTCCCACAAAATATAAGTAAACACAAACAGACAATGTCTACCTAGCACCTCCACATGAAAACTGAGCCTTTCCTATGTGAGTAGTCATTGGCCCTCCAGCTGCTTTGGCTGACTGCTCCCACCCACTCCAGCCACCATGAGAATGGAATTGTGGGATTCTAGTTCAAAACATTTGGAGCACCAAAGCTTTCTGAACCCTACACAGTGGTTTGGGCCTCAATAAATAGGTTGTTTTTTTAAAAAAATCTTAAGCATGCTTCCTTAGCTAAAAACCCTTCCACTGCAATCAGCTGGACATGCTTCCAAATTTGTTTAGGCCTCCTACCTTTAGCCCCAGCCCCCCGATTAGTGTTATCACACAATTTACTTACAGGTGGTCCAGGAGGTCCAGGCTTTCCAGGAGCTCCCTGGTTCCCCTGCACCACATTAAGAACAACAAAGTGTTAAGACCTACTCCATGCAATACTTTGTAATCACATTGACTATATACGCAGAGTACTTATAATCTGAATGTGACAACACCATTCTATCCTAAAGGTAACTTTGTCCTATCAGACAACAGAAGAAGCTGCATACTTTCGCTTAACTGTTTATATCATACAAAAACACAATATAAACACTACTATAATGATTTTTAAAAAACCTTCTATCATGGTTCTAGAGTAATCTTTCCACAAATGGAAAAGCTACTTCCATTTAGAGAAGAGCTCCTGATCCAATGGAGGCTGCTGCTCAAGGGAGAAGAAGAAGAGGCTTTTAATTATCCTTTTATCCTGCATTTCCCAGGGCACCTCTCATATTGATCCAAAGGTTTCTCCACCCTGTGGAACATGTTTTCAATAGTCATGGAGTAGAAAAGCGAAAACTGCTTTCCCTTTTTTGCTCTGAGTGGCCTTGAAATACTGATAATAGACTCTCTGGAACTAACCTATTAATGACATTCATACATGGTTTAGACCACCTTAAACTCTTCACAAGTAGCAGTTGTTGACATTCTTTCAACAAACTGGAAGACAACCCAGTTCTATTTTCACCATTTTGTAGATGCAGGTGACCTGAGGATGTGGACCTAGGACCTAGGACCACCAAGTGAGTGCTGAGCAGAAGTGATATATGACCTGGGAACATCCTGATATAGAGCCCAGGCTTTATAGTTATGCAACACCACAAACTCTTGTGACAAACATGTCCAGTTCATGTTTCTTGAAAACATTTATTGTGAAACTTAGTTTCACAAAATGAGTTCTTTTGAACATAATGCAGAACACGGCAAGTAGCACCTATATTCATTAATGTCTTCTGCATATCCCACAACATGTTACAGATGAAAACCAGGACACGTGTGGCCGAGTACCATAAAAGTATAGTCAAAATGGCAAAAACTATTAATAAGGAAGAACACACTAACTAGCAGTGGCTGCAGCAGTCCTCTTTTTCCTGACTCCACAGGAAAGGGCAACACTCAATCTCCTCCTCCTCTTTCCTCTGTTGAGTTAACTGAGCACAATCTACTTTTGTACTTTCAACTCAGTTGGTAGCATTTGAAGTAAGCTGAGGACAAAGGGGGAAAGTGGAAGAAGGAGAGAAAAACTGGGACATTTTGAAAGCAACTGAAAAAGTGGGAAGGCAGAGGATTAATCAGGATTGTCTTTGTGAAATTAGGACAGTTGAAGCATGTTTTTGTACAAAAATGATTTAAAACGCAGACTCTCACTGAAATCACAATGTCCAGTGACATTTTTCTGCAAGGTACTGCAATGCTTGAAGAACATTTTCTTCCTGCAAATGGACAAGCCCATGGACCTATGGGTTCTAAATTGCTCCCATTCCTTTCCTTTCAGTTTTTCATCAGCTTCAAGGGAGAAGGTTCACAATGACATTGCTTAGTGCGTACTATAAGGTACTATCAGTGACTGCCTCACAGTGGAACATAGAATTTGTCTGACAGGTTATTACAAAGAGTAATAAGACTGGGAAAAAGATGGGAATACCCTGCTGAAGATAACATTTTAATTTTTTTTAAAGAATAGCCACCATCAATTCACACTGCCAAAATTATCTTTTCAATATACCAGACAAAAACAGAAGGTTCATTACCTTTCAAAAAACAAGTTATGCTGATGGTGATTTATCTGTAATATGGAACAGATTGCTGCAAACTAAGCATTTCTGTTGCCTTAGACTCTGAATCTGAAATGTAAGGCACGTTGTGGGAGCCTTGGGTGTGCTGTTGACATCAAAATAGCATATCTATTCAAGGACCACTTTCAGCTTTTCCAGCTTGTCAATCCAATGGTTTAGGTGTTATAAATTATTATGTTTGGAGCTATACACTTTCAGAAGGCAAGACTGCTGAATACTATAGGTGTTGAAGTGAAGGTACCATACTATGTTTATGTTCAAAAGAACTCTTAGATTTTAAAAAAGCGGACTTCTGTAAACTTAAGGAGCTGCTGGCTGAAATTCCGTGATCAAGAATAGTGAAAGAGATAGGAGTTCAGGAGGCATGGGAGTTCCTTAAAAGGGAGATACTGAAGGCACAGTCTGAAACTGTGCCAATAAGGAGGAAAAATGGAAGGCATCTGAAGAAACCAGAATGGTTGACTAAAGAACCCTCAGCTGAGCTAAGCGTTAAGAGAAACGTGTACAGGAAATGGAAGAGGGGGGAAACCACCAAAGAAGAATTTAAGCAAGTAGCCAGGAGATGTAGGGAGAAGGTTAGAAAGGCTAAAGCACAGAACGAACTTAGGCTAGCCGTAGACATTAAAAACAATAAAAAGGGCTTTTTTAAATATGTCCTCAGCAAAAGGAAAAAGAAGGAGGTGAGAGGGTCGCTGCACAGAGAAGATGGTGAATTAATAACAGGGGGAAGAGAAAAGGCAGAACTACTTAATACCTTCTTTGCCTCAGTTTTTTCCCAGAAGGATACAAGCACTCAACCTGGCGGTTGGGGAGCAAGGGAGGAAGCAGGGGAAATGCGGCACATAATAGGTAGAGAGGTGGTACAGGAATACCTGGCCACACTGGATGAATTCAAGTCTCCAGGGCCAGATGAATTGCACCCTAGGATATTAAAAGAACTGGCAGAAGTCATTTCGGAACCGCTTGCTATAATCTTTGAGAAATCTTGGAGGACAGGAGAAGTTCCAGCAGACTGGAAGAGGGCAAATGTTGTCCCCATCTTCAAGAAGGGAAGAAAAGAGGACCCAAATAATTATCGCCCAGTCAGCCTGAC
Source organism: Cyclura pinguis (assembly GCA_030412105.1). NCBI lineage: Eukaryota > Metazoa > Chordata > Lepidosauria > Squamata > Iguanidae > Cyclura > Cyclura pinguis. Next base: position 132,757,851 of record CM059599.1, read on the forward strand.
GTCAGTACCCGGAAAGATTCTGGAGCAGATCATTAAGCAGCCAGTTTCTAATCACTTAGAAAGCAATGCGGTAATCACGAGAAGTCAACATGGATTTCTCAAAAATAAGTCATGCCAGACTAATCTTATCTCTTTTTATGATAGAGTTACTAGCTTGATAGATGAAGGGAATGCTGTGGATGTAGCATATCTCGATTTCAGTAAGGCCTTTGACAAAGTTCCCCATGACATTCTTGCAAAGAAGCTAGTAAAATGTGGGCTGGACAGAGCTACTGTCAGGTGGATCTGTAACTGGTTGACTGACCGTTCCCAAAGGGTGCTCACCAATGGCTGCTTTTCATCCTGGAGAGAAGTGACCAGCGGGGTGCCACAGGGTTCTGTCCTGGGCCCAGTGCTGTTCAATATTTTCATCAATGACTTGGATGAAGGAATAGAGGGCATACTCATCAAATTTGCAGATGACACCAAATTGGGAGGGGTTGCTGATACGCCAGAGGACAGGATCAAAATTCAAAATGACCTGGACAGATTGGAGAGCTGGGCCAAGGCTAACAAAATGAAATTCAACAGAGAGAAGTGTAAGGTCCTACACTTAGGTAGAAAAAATGGAATACAGAAATATAGGATGGGGGACACGTGGCTGGATGGCAGTACGTGTGAAAGGGGTCTAGGAGTCTTAATAGACCACAAGCTGAACGTGAGTCAGCAGTGTGATGCGGCAGCCAAGAAAGCCAATGCAATTCTCGGCTGCATCAATAGGAGTATGGTGTCTAGATCGAGGGAGGTACTGGTACCACTCTACTCTGCTTTGGTTAGACCTCATCTTGAATACTGTGTCCAGTTCTGGGCACCCCAATTCAAGAAGGACATGGTCAAGCTGGAGCAGGTCCAGAGGAGGGCGACCAAAATGATGAAGGGCCTGGAAGCCAAGCCCTATGAGGATAGACTTAGAGAGCTGGGTATGTTCAGTCTGCAGAAGAGAAGGTTAAGAGGGGACATGACAGCTATGTTTAAATATTTGAAGGGATGCCATGTAGAGGAGGGAGAGGGCTTGTTTTCTGCCGCTCCAGAGACCAGGACAAGGAGCAATGGATTCAAGCTGCAGGAAAGGAGATTCCACCTGAACCTCAGGAAGAGCTTCCTGACAGTCAGGGCTGTCCAGCAGTGGAATATGCTGCCTCGGAGTGTGGTGGAGTCTCCTTCTTTGGAGGTTTTTAAGCAGAGGCTGGATGGCCATCTGTCGGGAGTGCTTTGAGGGTGTTCCTGCATGGCAGGGGGTTGGACTGGATGGCCCCTGTGGTCTCTTCCAACTCTACATTTCTATGATTCTATGATTCTATGATTCTATACTACTCAGACTTCCCTGTGGAAACAACTGAAAGACAGAAGGAATGTTTACTGGGGTTGCATATAGCGAGGAGGAGAAGATTGCGTAAAGCCAAATGGGATCTGTGAGGGGCAGCAGCCTACTAAATTCATCCAGACTCAACAAAATTTCAGCAAAGCCACTGGCATAGGGGATCAGGAAGGGATCTTTGCTGTAACTCTTTTTGTCCCCTAATGTATTTGATACCATTACCTCACCCAAAAGGCTTTCCAGTGAGAAAGGAAGAGCATAATGGAGGCAACTGCACAAGATGAATGAAACTCTCACCACAAATTGTCTTAGAGAAGGTAAAAATTAACCTTCTACTACATTAATGTCTACTCTGACTGGCAGCAGATTTCTAGGTTCTAGTCCTCATGTGAATGAGTACTGAAACTATAGCCTTCTTCATGTATAAGCATGGGCTCTGTGGCTAAGTTGTGACATCTTCACTGTTGCAGAAGAAAACAATGAGTGAACCTTACACAGGCTATTATCTCTCAAACTAGAAAGGTCCCATTAAGCACTTATTGTGGCCTATTAGGTGCCAGATAACCCCCATATTTTTGCAGTTCCAGATGAGTGGCAAAAATGGGAGATTTATCAAGCCCTTAGTAGTCCCCTACTTGGCTGATGGTCTGCATTTGAGTTCAGGAGCCTACAGACCTGCAGAAAGACATAATGGATCTCAGTGACTATAAATTTTCAGCTTGCACAGTCAAATCAGTATCTGGAGAAAATAACCTGTGCTTCTTCCAGACAATATCAAGATACAGTTCATATTTATGTGAGGTATGATTGCTTTAACTCTCTTGAACTGAAACCTTGCCATTTCCAAAACTTTATAACTTGATTCAAACAAAATTAAAGACTCCACTGATCTCATACTTCCCTTTACCTATCACTGAAATAAAAGCAGTCCAGTAAACTAACAATAAAAATGGTTTTGGGCATTAAAACATACCGTATAATAGAGTAACATACCTTTTCGCCTTTTGATCCAGGTGGGCCTGGATGTCCTGGTCTTCCTAATGCCCCCTAAAAAAAAGTTAAAACATTGTATAATTCACATTTTGAACGTTGTGCTTTTTAAAGATTGTTTGTTTTAACCAAATTCAGTTTTTTGACTAATACTTACCAACTGATAGGTTGATTAAATTAAATTACATTAAATTAAAAATTTATATTGTGATACATGTATCACACAGATTACTTTATAGTCAAAAGGCTGGATTACAGAGTGGACTACAAGTAAAAGCATAAATCAAAGTAACAGTATCAGTAAAACATTATCAGAGGTACAGATAACACCCACACTCCTTAGAGGAAACTTCATCAACCTAGATAACCGGATTCTTGCAAAAATAAAAACAGTTTCACCAGTTGGCAAAGTCTTTCACACTACTGAAAAAATCACTGTAAAGGTCTTGTCTCCCATGTAACACTGTCTCAATCATGCTGGGACACAGACAAGATCAAGCTTTTCCACTTGATCCTAGGAATGAGAAGGCTGCTATTGCGAACATTATCCCTCAGATATCTAGACTAAACTACTTCGGGCACTTGAGGTAACCACCAACAGTTTACATGATGCCCCCAAACTAACTGGCCAGTAGAGCAGGTGCTGCACAATAAGTATGATACAATTGCAGGGAAAAACACCCACCAACATCCCTGCTGCCACATTCTGGACCAGCTGAAATTTCCTTCCAAAGTAGCCCCCTGCAGAGAGCATTGCAATAATGCAGCTGGAACCAACTAAAGCATGTGCTACCAACACACTTCTGAGATAATGACTGCATCCTACCCATATGCCTGTAATCTGCAAAACATTTTAAAATTACGGTGGGTGAAAGTTAACATTTACATTTGCATTTTTACCCTCCACCACACCCAGCTATCTATGGCAACCTGAAATCAAACCACGACTACTCAAATGTCAGCTGCGGTGTTCAAATGTTGTACATTAGACTTTGTTACATTAAGAACACCAGGCTGTATCAAATGCAGCAGGAGTACAAAGATGCTTCTTCACCTCTCCTCTGTGTTGCAGCCCTTGCACAAACATTCCTGCCCAGCCCTGCCATGAGGACTGAGGGACCACTTGAACACCATGCCTGTTTCTATCTTTACCTGATTCTGCCCCTCAGACCCACATCCCAGGTGATTCCTAAAAGCTTGTGGTTCCCATATGAGGGTCTCTTGAGGAACCCAAAGGGGAGAAGGGGAAGAATTTCATCCTCTTTAAGTGAGATTGTGCTGCCTCACGTGAAAACTAGTGAAGGTAAGAAAGGTAGGAACAATTATACCAGGAAGGAAAGTTGTGTGGCCCTCCAGCTGCCGGATACTGCTGTTCAGCAACATCTGAGCGCCATTTGATTGTCACTCATGAAGTACGCTAAAGAAGTACTTCATGGGTGAGAATCTATTACAAACTTCCACTTTCTAGGAAGTTTGCATTAGCCACAATCTACTGACCCAAACAGTGTCCATTAGCCATGTGCCAGAGTTTGCTATGAGTGTAAAAAAGGCAACATATTTTTGAAGTCTTGTAGACTTCAAAACAAAGCAAAGATGGGAGGCTGAGTGAATCCTTGGTGGTCCACCATACAAGATGGATAGGCTGCACTTAGCCCAGTAGTCATGAGCAGTTCAGACATGATCTAAACTGGGGTGGGCATAGTGCAGCCTGTGGTCCAAATGCAGCCACTGGAATTAACTTTTGTGACCCCTAATTTTGTCCCAAATCATGCAGAATCCCCACTCAATTCATGAAAACATGTGAAAATACCCTCCCCAATTCTACAAGCAGCCAGACTGTTCTCAAATGCCTCCATTTTTCTCTGCAGTTCCTGACAAAAATGGCGATAAGAAGTGACATCATACCATTTTGACCAGGACTGCAGAGGAAAACAGAGGCATGTGGGCTTTCTAGAGGGAGGTGAGACTCATGTGGGGATGGTTGAGGGAAATTGGCCCCCAACCACCATCCAGTTTCCTGCTCCTGATCTAGACTGCTGTAACTCTTTTATGCTTCCACTCATTTTTTTCTCATCCTGCTTTTGTGAAAAGACAAGTTCGATGTGAATGCTTATGCAAAATCTATGTAAGTGGAACTGTTGTCCTGGTTCTGTGATGGGAATTCTACCAATAATTTGGTCATTTCATGTTCTGCATGGTAAACTTAAGGGTTTAAATGTTATTTGTCCATAGAAGGAACAGCACTGAAGCCTATTCCAGCTAGCTCATAAGAAATTGATAACTGAAGCTTCACAGCCGAAAACTACAGTAAACATGTGATGTAGCCAGACCAAACTGCTTCTTCGAGAAAAGACAATCAGGAACCCGTATATATGGAAATCTGACCAATATAAGACCATATAAGTAATCATAGAATCATAGAGTTGGAAGAGACCCCAAGGGCCATCAAGTCCAACCCCCTGTTATGCAGAAACACCCATCAAAGCACTCCCAACAGATGGCCATCCAGCCTCTGCTTAAAAACCTCCAAAGAAGGAGACTCCACCACACTCCGAGGCAGCACATTCCACTGCCGGACAGCTCTGACCATCAGGAAGTGCTTCCTGAGGTTCAAGTGGAATCTCCTTTCCTGCAGCTTGAATCCATTGCTCCTTGTCCTAGTCTCTGGAGTGGCAGAGAACAAGCCCTCTCCCTCCTCAACATGACATCCCTTCAAATATTTAAACATAGCTATCATGTCCCCTCTTAACCTTCTCTTCTGCAGACTAAACATACCTAAGCCGTTCTTCATACCTAAACATACCTAAGCCGTTCTTCATAGGGCATCGCTTCCAGACCCTTCACCATTTTGGTCGCCCTACTCTGGACACGTTCCAGCTTGTCAATATCCTTCTGGAATTGAGGCGCCCAGAACTGGACACAGTATTCCAAACGAGGCCTAACCAATGCAGAATAGAGTAGTACCATTACCTCCCTCGATCTCGATACCATACTGCTATTGATACAACCAAGAATCACATTGGCTTTCTTGGCTGCCGCATCACACTGCTGACTCATGTTCAGTATGTGATCTACCAGGACTCCCAGATCCCTTTCAGACATACTGCTATCCAGCCACGCATCCCCCATCCTATACTTGTGCATTCCATTTTTTCTGCCTAAGCGCAGGACCTTAGATTTCTCTCTGTTAAAATTCATTTTGTTAGCTTTGGCCCAGCTCTCCAATCGGTCAAGGTCATTTTGAAATTTGATCCTGTCCTCTGGGGTATTAGCAACCCCTCCCAATTTGGTATCATCTGCAAATTTGATCAGTATGCCCTCCACTCTTTCATCCAAGTCATTGATGAAGATGTTGAATAGCACTGGGCCCAGGACAGAACCCTGTAGCACCCCACTAGTCACTTTTCTCTAGGATGAAAAGCAGCCATTGGTGATCACCCCGGTTCAGTCAGTTAACCAATTAGAAATCCACCTAACACTAGCCCTGTCCAGCCCGCATTTTACTAGCTTCTTTGCATGAATGTCATGGGGAACTTTGTCAAAGGACTTACTGAAGTCAAGATATGCTACGTCTACAGCATTCCCTTCATCTATCATGCTTGTAACCCTATCATAAAAAGAGATAAGATTAGTCTGGCATGACTTATTTTTAAGAAATCCATGCTGGCTTTTAGTGATTACAGCAATGCTTTCTAAGTAATTACAAACTGACTGTTCAACGATCTGCTCTAGGATCTTTCCTGGAATTGATGTCAGGCTGACCAGGCAATAATTATTTGGGTCCTCTTTTTTTCCCTTCTTGAAGATGGGGACAACATTTGCCCTCTTCCAGTCTGCTGGGACTTCTCCTGTTCTCCAAGAGTTCTGAAAGATTATTGCAAGTGCTTCAGAAATGACTTCTGCCAGTTCCTTTAATATCCTTGGATGTAATTCATCTGGCCCTGGAAAGCTGAATTCATCTGGTTTAGCCAGACATTCCTGTACTACTTCTCTACTTATTCTGTGTTGCATTTCCCTCGCTTCCTCACCTGCTCCCCATACCCTAGGTTGGGTGCTTCTATCCTTTTGAGAGAAAACTGAAGCAAAGAAGGTATTGAGTAGTTCTGCTTCTCACTTCCCCTGTTATTAATTGGTCATCTTCTCCACGCAGTGATCCTATCATTTCCTTGTTTTTTCTTTTGCTGCGGACATATCTAAAAAAGCCCTTTTTATTGTTTCTGATGTCTCTGGCAAGCCTGAGTTCATTCTGCGCTTTAGCTTTTCTGACCTTCTCCCTACATCTCCTGGCTATTTGCCTGAATTCCCCTTTGGTGGTTTCACCATTCTTCCATTTCCTGTACGTGTTTCTTTTAACACTTAGCTCAGCTGAGGGTTCTTCAACCATTCCGGTTTCTTTAGGCACCTGCCATTTTTCCTCCTTATTGGCACAGTTTTCAATTGTGCCTTCAGTATGTCACTTTTACGAAACTGCCATCTGTCATGAACTCCTTTCTCTTTTAATGATCCTGACCATGGGACTTCAGCAAGTAACTCCCTAAGTTTAGAAAAATCAGCTTTCTTAAAGTTTAGGATGTGTGTCTGGCTACACTTGGCTTCTCCTTCCCACTGAATGGCAAACTCCAAAAGAGCATGGTCACTCCCTCCTAAGGATCCCACCACCTCCACCTCATCAACTAGGTCATCCCTGTTGGTCAAGATCAGATCTAAAATAGCCGATCCCCTTGTTGCCTTTTCCACTTTCTGGACCATGAAATTGTCTGCAAGGCAAGCGAGGAACCTGTTGGACCTTGCAGTCTTTGCACAATTTGACTGCCAACAAATATCAGGATAATTGAAATCTCCCATTAACACGGCATCTCTCCTTTTTGAACGTGTGGTCATCTGTTCCAAGAAGGCCTCATCCAAGTCCTCAGGTTGGCCTGGATGCTTGCAGCAAACCCCCACAATCACATCCCTATTGTTTCTTGCTCCCTTAATTCTTACTCAGATGCTTTCAACTTGGCTTCCCAGATTTAAGTCGTGGATCTCTTCACAGGTGAAAACATTCTTGACATATAAGGCTACTCCTCCTCCTTCCTTGTTTGCTCTATTTCTGCGAAATAGGTTATACCCCCCTATTCCTACATTCCAATCATGAGATTCATCTCACCAGGTTTCAGTGATGCCTATTAAATCATATTTATTTTCTTGTACTAAGAGTCGGAGTTCATCTTGCTTATTTCCCATGCTCTGTGCATTAGTGTAGAGACACTTGAGACTATGTACCCTTCGTGGAAGTCCTGTACTAAAGTTACTTTTCCTATTCCTGTTGGTCTCTAGTTCTACTTGGCCTGCCCTATCTATATCATTTGGGCTATTTTTCACAGTACTCACTGAATCCTTGCCCAGAATAATACTGTCCCCCTCCCCAGTCAAACTCAGTTTAAAGACCTGCTGATACGTTTTGCCAGAATGTTAGCAAAAATGTTGTGGCCAACAGTTGTAAGGTGCAGGCCATCCCTTGCCAGAAGACCATTTTCGTGGAAATGGAAGCCGAACCAGGCAATGTGTGCCTCTGGAATTCAGTCAAAATGAGGCACAGTTCTGTGATTTAATGATACAACCAGTAAACAAATACTGAAAAGCAATATAAGCAGACTCACTGCAGCCGCTTGGGGCCAGTCATCTCATGACTGAGCTGAAGATGTGCTGCTTGCTGATGAAGTTCCCAATGGGTAAGAATATTTTACATGCCATAAAATGCCAGTATAACAGATGAGTTTACTCTCTGAATAGATAGAGTGAAAAACTCTCCCCGTAACAATAGCTATGCTGAATTACTGTAATGCATGATACTGGTGTACTGTTGTGTATTGGAAATGCTGAAATTATGAAATGCTGAAATGTGTGTTATCTTCTGTCTGAGATGTGCAGTTTACTCAACATATACCATGTGAGATGTACAGTGCTCAATTATTAGAAATATTGTGTAGGCAATATTCCTTATCGCTGGAATATATTACAAACACAATGTTCAATATACTACAACCACCATGTGCCTTATAAGTCTGAGATGTATTTCTTGTAAGAGATATATATAGGATGCTTACACCATACAATGGCTGTAGAAGCAAATTATTTAGACTGCATAAAGTTTATGATAAAGAAATATGTCCAGACTGTGTAATGTTTTTGAAAGAGAATGTACATGGACAAGAAATGTATATGTGTTATGATGATGGTTTCTGAGGAGTGTGTTATTGCATAAGCATATAGTTTTACTTAATAAATGTAGAAGAGATCATAATGTTGCCTAATCATTCTTCTGTTATATAAATTTACTGGAATTCTGCAGCTTAAGAGATTCTTAAGGAGAACTCTGAAGTTGACCTGTCTACTAGACAACTGTTATTTACAACCTTGGAAGCTCAGGTGACAAATGTGGTAAACTCTAAGGCACTCTAGCTAGAAATAGAAAGACAGACATAAGGCAAAGAATCTTTGCTCTCTTGGCTAAGAGAAAGAGAGAGCAACCGCATCTGTTTCAGCTTTTTAATCAAAAAAAAAGTTCTCACTCTATTGCATTAGTGGATATTCTGTATTGCCAGCTATACACTCATATGACCAGCTCAAATGGGGAGTATTGTGGAAATAAAGAGAGCTAAAGAAATCTTAGCTTGATTCAAGTGCCTCCCTTTAGATGTGCTGGAGGAATGATTTTGGAGAGCCACAGTTCCCACCTCCAGTCTCAAACTATAAGCAACTTGTTGTGTTAACTGAGTTCACAGAAAAGGATATGGTCACACACTTACAGAAGGTCCTGCAGGTCCTGCTACACCAGGAAGTCCTGGAATACCTTGAAGACCCTGAAATGAATAGAACATGAATAAAAAATAAAATTATACATCATTGGAAAGGAAAGAGAGAGAGAAGATGTAGTCAAATAGTGTGTTCCAACTAGAGTTGATCAACTGAATCAGTGGGGTTTAAAGAAGTTGCTGTTATATGCCATCAAGATGCCTTTAATTAATGCAACCCTACAAATGGGAGACCTCCAAGGGACTTTGTTATTAACAGCCTTATAAAAGGCCTGGTTTACTATTCAGCAATTGGGTCTATTCTAGTTGTATTAGCTATTGGATGTAGGCCTTTACTATTTGAATGTATACTTTAATTTCTTGGGCCCTTTCTGCACGAGGAGAGTGAATCGCTCCGTGCCATTACTTACCGGTTCTTCTTGGGTCTGAAGTAACACAGACTTTCCCTTGAGCCCTTCCGCAGGGTTCCTCCATTAGTCCAGGGCGAACTGGAGCAGTGCGAGATCTTTAGATCCGCACTGCTCCGGCTGAAAATGGCGGCTTCCTGTGTCTTCGTGAGTGCGGACCAACCGGCGACGCTGGCCATGCCCACAGCCCACCCTCCGCTGATTGCAGGCTCGCATTGGTGCGAGCCTGCGCATCTGCACAGGTAAGTAGGAACACAATGGCGAGCTCCGGAAAATTGAAAGACTGGTTTTTTCCGGTCTTTACTTAGCACGCTGGAGGACCACTTGGGGGCGGTTTGGATCAGACTAAGGTGCAGAACTAAGTTAAATAGTCTGCACCTAGTCCGATCCAAGGTGCGGATGACCTCCGTGCCAGGACGCCTTGGTCCGTTTTAACATCCACGTGCGGAAAGGGCCTTGGATTTATTCAATATAATACACTAAATAATACACTAAACCTGCACAGTAAGAACTTACTTTTCAGACAGAATACAAGCATCCCTTCATGTCACTGTATCAGCAGTCTCTCCTCCGTTTCTCATTTGGTTCTGTTTGCACTGTCATGCCCCATGTTAAGATACTTGGGTAAGAACCAGGACTTTAAATCTGTCTTCATCACAGGTGGGGATCGCTGACTGAGGCAGCATGATGTTGGGGTTTGAGCAGTGGAATATATATAATCCTGGAGACCAGGGTTTGATTCCCTGCTTGGCCAGGGAAACTCACTGGGTAATTTCGGGGGGAATCGCACACTCTCAGCCCCAGAAAATAGGTTCACCTTAGGGGCATCATAAGTTGAAAACAACTTGAAGGCACATAACAACAACAACGACGACGACAACAACAACAACAACAACACTGTAGTAAGAGGACTGAATATTCTTAAAGTTTGTTTTCTTTTAAAATTTGTACCTAACATTGCCAATAGAATTAATTTCTATATAAAGTTTATAAATGCTTTGATATAATATGCTACATTGTAACTGTAATATTTTCCTTGTTATTGTGATGGCTTTTTAGCTCTTTCAACAGATAAGGTTAACTTAACTTGTCTTATATTTGCTAACACTAATTACCCCTTTCTATTCATCATCAGGTTTTTCTAATAACAGAGGATCATTATGTTTCTGCTTTCATCTAACTAGAACACTACTTTGAATCTATTTGGGTGCTTTCTTTAAAATGAATTAAAAATAAAAAAGCATGGCTATTTGATAAAATATGCAACAAGCTAGTATACATTTCTTTTTGACTCAGTGAACATAAAACTATTTTTTGTTCTGGACATTCACTTGGCTATCTGTTCTCTTGCACTAATACACTTGTTATCATGCATATAAATAGCTGCATATCTAGTTTCATCACAAAGATCAATAATTAAACTATTTCATGCAATTAACTGTTTATCTCTCAAAGAGGAATTACATGACAGGCTAGTTTAATAGTTTTTCCTTTCCCGCAGAGAACTCTTCAGTGTTATTCTTATGAGGTCGGTTGAGGAATCTCCAAGACAGAATACTAAGCATCTTTACCAGACAACAATTCTCAGAAGTCTTTGGAGAAAACAATGATGGTTAAACTGCCACAAAACCAAAATATAGTGCTATGACACACTGCTTATAGGCAGCAAGATACTCTGCGAATGAAATGTTCCTTTAGGATGCTTTAGCTTTTGCCTGTCTCTGTTTGAGTGTATTATGAGTCTAGGCACAAGACTGTAGTGTTTTGTGGGATGTATGCAAGACCTAAATATTCAAAAGGCACCAGATCCTATCTGATCTTAGAAGCTAAGCAAGATCAGCCCTGGTTAGAACTTGGATGGGGGACTGCCAATGAATACCAGGCACTGCAGGCTATATTTCAGAGGAAGGAACTGGTAAAACCACCTCTGGGTATTCTTTACCTAAGAAAACCCTATGAAATTCTTGGGGTCACCATAGGTGACTTGAAAACACATACAGTATACAAACATGCCATCTAGGTGCTATGCTGTGCATTTTCACAGATTTATGCTTTTGGGCTGTAGTGGTTTTTGCAGCTTGTGCATATAATGCACATGGACAGTGTGTGTTGCTGCCTGTAGAAAGAAAAGAGTAGTCTCAGCATTTCAAAGATTTTTGGCACAGGAGACACCATTCTGCTCCAGTGTAGTGTAATTGTAACATTTATTTAATAAAAGGAAGGACGTCTCTGCTCAATGAATGTTGATAATGGGACAGCTCCTGTGCTGGCTTAGAACAAGACTGCAAGGTAATGGTAATGGAAAGGAAACAAAGCAATGAAACATTTAGAGATTGTCTATAGAAGACACTACTTTTTAGGATAATCCCCATCATGAAAAAACATGTCTGATGGGTTTTCTCCAACATCCAATGAAACCAAGGCCATTATGATGCTGGCATGAAGTTCAGCCTTTCCTCCTCTGTTGCTCTTAAACTTCCTTTCAGGCCCACTAATGAAATCACTAGCTGCAGTGCACTCTCTTGGAAGTAACATTAATTTACCCACTTATGTGCCACTAACCTAGAGCTACTGCTAAAATGTAAAAGCCACTGAAAAGTGCTGGATTGCCTAAGGAGCTGAACATGACTCTTGCCTAGTAACTAAACGTGTTGCTGTGGCACCCTACTGAACCAATAAAAAGTTTTTGCCCAGAATGAACTTACTCTGGAGTCTCTTAAAAGACTAAGTGCCAATTATAAACTGGCCTTTTTTTTAGTGCTTACTCTATTACCTCTCGGTTCTCAGCAGTGAGGTATTGTTAAGAGCCGTTTGAAGTCTGCTTTCGGGAATTTCTGCTGCTGCTACATTTACTACTGCATAGAAAAGATTCAACAAGCCTGCGTGGCAAAGCAGTGCTCTTTTCTGCTACTTGACCCATTTGTCCCTAAAATATAGTCACACTGTTTAGTTTGCCTTCAAATTAATAAAACAGTACCAAAATCTTACTTACACATGCACCATACAATAAAATATGTATTTCCAGTGGTCCAGCCATTTTAGTCTCAGTATAACAGTCTTGTAGCCCCCACACTTTTTTTAGAAGATAATGTACACTATTTCATTTACTTGAATCTGTGGTGTGCCATTCCTACTTTCATTCATGGTTATCCTGCTCATTCTGTGGATTCAGAATGTGTCCCTGAATCTTGTTTGAATGGCACTATTGTATTTCTGAAATCCAAATGTACCCATGTCTCTGGCTGCTTGTCACTAAAGCTAGTTCTTGTGCACTTAGCTAACAATGTGTTAATTCACACTGTGTTTCACTTTCAGGACTCAGAGGGGAATAGTAAGAGAAGGTTTAAACGAAAATCATAAGATAAATAAGTTGTAAACTGCTTAAATTGATTATGGTTGCTTGCCATTCTGGGATCTCATTATACAGGCAGGATATAAATAGTTAACAACAAATAATAATTCTATAGTTATCTGTTGCTATTTCTTACTAAAGCTATTGCATATACATTTTTATTAAGTCAAAAGAAACAATGAGAGACATTTTGCTGACAACTGAGCTTGGGTTCAGATTGGAAAATGAAGACAACTACAGTGTGCCCTTCGTATATGTGTGGCTTCAGTCCCAGGAGCCCTTGTATAAAACCAAAAATGTGAATGCTCCATCCCATGACCATCAATGGACACAACGTGCATGAACTTGCAGTGGCACAGGCATGCCCTGGCACATCAATTGACAATAATTGGACACAAGGCTACACATGACCTTGCATTTGTTTATGCTGAGGTTGTGTCAGCAGAGGGCTCACTGTAAGGCTCACTTCATAATTCATATCTTAATAAATGGGAAACAATTCATAATACAACAGAATTAGCTTTTACCTCATCACCTTTCTCTCCAGGAAGCCCAGGAAATCCACGTTCACCTTTATTCCCCTTGGTGGAAGGAAGAAGATCTGGATGTCATTATGTTTTCTATATATGTTTTCAACTACTTTATGAGACTAACCATTTGTGAAGCACACATTGCCAAAACAGTGGTTCCCAAACTTGGACATCTAGATGTTGTTAGACTTTAACTCTCAGAAGCACTAGCCAGCTCAGCCAATGGCTAGGGATTCTGCAAACTGTAGTCCAATAACATTGGTGGACACAAGTTAGGGAGCCATCATGCTAAAGGAAGAAGGCAGGAAATATTTTGCATATCCTGGTCCTTAGTTCAAAGAGCTAATGGTATCAAGTGATGACTTGAGTTGATTTAAACACTTAGTTGAACATCTAAGGCTGTGATCGTATGCACACGTAGCTAGGAGTACATCCCGCTGAATGCAATTGAACTTACTTTTGAGAAGATAGCCAAGCACTGTCCTATTGTTTTGAGTAACAGAACTACAAAAGTCAAAATATTTCCATTCATATGTTAACCAGCCCTTACGGGAACTTGGGCGGGGGGGAGGAGACTAACTGCCATGGTCATTGAAATGAGAAGGAATGTTTACTTAAAACATTATTATTTCAATAGCTACTGTACCCAATATAAGAACAATGGAATAATTATTTCAGAATGACAGAAGGATCATACTGTGGGGCAGGGATATGCTAATGACAATGTAATTAAGAGTAAGATAATGCAGGAGACTATGGTAGCTGCAGCACTGCAGTCCTGTAGCACCACAGAGACAGTGCTTTTCTGAAAGCAGGATTAAAAGGATGCTTCCATACAGCTCTTAATATAGTGCAATATTATTTAACAAATCTCATCCTCATGGGAAAATGTCTCCTGTAACATTTACAACAACAAGAAGAAGTTCTGTTCTGTTAAGCTCTTCTGCAACTGTCACTTTAATTAGAAGTTTCCCTCATTTGGCTTCTGCCCAATTAACCACTTTCTGTTCACTGTGGCAAAGTAATATTTAATCGCCCCATAAGTGTTATTCTGCTAGTTAGTATCTATTACTTATTTGTTTGTCTGTAGAGCTTTAGATACTGATATCCAGGCCAACCACAGCCAGAAGAACAGATCATTTTTAAGAAATAACAACTGTGGTACCACAACATAAGACATATAACAAAATTCAAATTAAAAAGATGAATGGGTAACCATGCTTCCATGTCAAGAAGCTACACAGTGTTCTCAGTTCAGGAACTCACCTTGGGCCCTTCTCTACCTGGGATTCCTGGAGGACCTCTTGGACCAGCATCACCCTAGTAATGACAAACAAATCTTTTCAAAATTAAAAAGAATTAATTAAACATGTATCACTGTGCAATCACTGACAGAAACCCAACGTATATTTCTGGCATAACAGCCATTCCTGCTAGATGAACCAATTTCCTTTGGGCTCAGGTTGAAGATATCTGAAGGACTGTATCTCCCTATATGTGACCCTGCCCAAACTCTAGGATCTCCAGAGAAGGTCCTTCTTTCAGTCCCACTATCTTCCCAGGCATGTTGGTGAATACCTAGGAAAGGACCTTCTTGGTGGCTACTCCCAGATTTTGGAAATCCCTCCTCCAGAAGGTTAGGATGGTTACCTTGTTCTCCTTCTGCTGGCAAATGAAAACATTTCTATTTGAACACAATTTCAGGAACTGACTGCAATGGTTGTGTCTTTTTGTTGTTTTTTATATATTGTCTTTCAATGAATTTTTAATGGTTTTAATGATTTTGATTCTATTGATTAACTTAAATAAATTATTTTTTAAAACTTTTGTTTCTGTATGTTTTTATTCTGTTTAATATTCTGTAAGCTGCCTTGATTCCAATATTGGGGAAAAGGTGAGATATAAATGAATAAAATACTACTAATAATAGTTGTTTTACTGTTCTTGTTGTTGTTGTTCTTTTCTCCTCTCTCTAACACTTTTTAATCTTGAAGCTCCTGTCTGGCATTTGGTACAGACATTCTGTTACATATATAGAAAGTCAGGGTAATTAATGTATCAAGATATATTAGATGAAGAAAACCACACTTTGAATATGTAAAGATGAGAGTAGGAATGTTTTCTGTTATGTGGAGAGTAAGTGAATTCAAAAATCCATCAACAAAGCACTAACATTGCAATTGGGTTTATTACAAGTGAGGTTTTATTCCATTTAATAGATATTGCTTACACAAACTGAAACAATATGTAAGAGAATCACCACCACTACCACAGCCACCATAATTATTTGAAATGTCCAGTCATCTAACTCTAGCTAAAGAAGCTCAGTTAGGCATCGCCATCCTATGTAAGCAAATAAGTAGATAGGTAGTTTATTTAAATTCAAACCCATTTAATTAAAGCACATGTTAAGATTTTTTAATGCATATCTAAACCTCCACATCAGCTGACAGGGATGAGATTAGGTTTTTCAGAGCTCCTCTTCTGACAATGGTGAGGAATTCTGACAAAACATTGGTGGTAGTGGCCAGAGGAGAACTCAGCTACCATACTCCCAGTACCAGCAGAACTCTACCCCTAAAAGGTGCTGTTGAACCCCAAACCCCTCCATTCACCATGTCTCTAGGATTAGGCCCCCCAGGAATTCTCTCTTCCACTGAAAACAGTAGAAAGGGGAAATGACTGAGACATCTGAAAGGAAGGGGAAAAGAAGAAAGAAAGAACAAACCCTGGTCCCAGCTGCTTGTGTTCCAGAAGGGCTTGGAAAGCAGTGACAATTCAGTGGCAGATCTCCCAGTCATCCCAGGCTTAGATTCTCCTCCCTCAGGAGACAACCAGATCTACATGCAGGATTTCCCCACCCCTATAAACATTTCTATCACTGCTGCACAGGTGAGCTGGATTTTAGAGGGAAAAGCTGTTTATGTCATCAACGCTGTGAAAGAAATATGGAAAGACAGAAAGCACACAAGTCTTTTGCAGCCACTTCTTTGTTGCCACTTCCGTTACTCTGGAAAATGACTTTCTGAATAGGACAGCTTTTTATTTTTCTGTGCACATACTTCTCTATATGATGTAGAACACTATTTGTTCATTTCTGAATGCATCTGGATAGCTGCCACATGGAAAAGGAAGCTCTCATCTTCAGAGAGTTGCTTTCCATGTAAGGAGAGTGATGAAGATATACCAGAAGGCATGGAGCTAATTGCCTCCCCTTCCATGCGTGTTTGTTTTGTAACACCAGAATAGAGTTATTCTGGACTCCTTTGATAAAAAAATGTCTAACATATGACAAAGTACTACTTTGATTGAACTAAGCAAGCATGAATGGTAAAGCAAACCCATGGCCTTGCCCAGTCAGGGGGAGCTTGCAGTGCATCTGTGAGAGCTTTCCTGTGTTTCTGACTTTTTACATGAAGTGATAAGACCGAAATATAGACCAGACCCATGAAAATTAGAATCTGTAGGTAAGTGCAGAATCTATAGATATTGTAAATTCCATGGGCACTAATAATTCTTTCATCTGCAGGCTAGAGGCAGAGAAACGGGATCTGCCAAAACACAAGCAATGTCAGATGAAAGACGGCATCCAATCCACGAAAAAGTAGCCTATTAAGATGTGACCTGACGAAAATCCCATTTATGACAAGTGGAAGAGCAGTGGCTGGTTAAAATGCAGTTACCTTCAACAAAGCACCCATGTCACCAAGAAGAGGAAGAGCAACCTGCAATCAAACAGAGGAATATCACATGATTGGAGTGCTGGCTTCTGCTATACCTTGTGGTGTGTTGTGGGTTTTAAGAAGACAACAAGTTAGAAAGTAGAAGAATGTGTTTTATACCTCAGGTCAGTGGCTGAGTTTTAAAAAATGCAGACACTTTTGAAAAGCATCTAAAACAAATACTCTAGTTACTTTCTGAGAAATGGGGAAGGTAAAAAGCTACTTTTCCAAAAGTTGCTATTATAATAGGCGCTAACTACGAGGAGGATGGGCATTGAAACTATAATCACTTTTTAAAAATGTATATTTCCAAGTTCTAATTTCATCTAAAAATGTAAGAACATAGGAAGATCCATACTGGACCATACCAAAGGACTACCTGCTCCAACATTCTGTTCACACAGTGGCCAAGTATTCACATAAATTGGAAACCACCAGAAGGACATGAGTACAACTATACTATCTGACATTTAGCTGCAACTGATACATGGAGATATACTGACTCTAATAATGGAGGAGATATACAGGCATACTGACTAGTAAAGTGTGATTGTGGCAGTCATACGTGCATATCAGATGCATGCAATTATCAGTGAGCTGTGATTGGCTACTCTTCCTGGCAGCAGGTGGCTCTGATGTCAGTGGAGTGGTGAATCCAATCTGACTGTCAAAGGAGCTAGAAAGTTAGGGCCTTTCCACATTTCACTGTTATAGTGCTATTATTCCACTTTCAACATCCTGTGGAATTTTGGGGTTTGTAGTTTACCGAGGCCACAGAGCTCTCTGGCTGAGAATTCCAAAGTCCCCTCCCTAAACTGCAAACCCCAGGATTCCATAGGATGTTGAAAGTGGAATAGTAGCACTGTAACAGTGTAGTGAGGAAAGGCTCTTAGTCTGAAATTTAAAGGACCTACGCAAGGTGCTGAGCCCTATCCCCAAAACTGATTAGGCACATCGGATAGCTGCATTAAAATCTGGAGTAAAACCAAGGGCCAAATCAGGTTTTCCTCTGTGTATTGCCTGAAAAGAGTCTGAAATAGCTCATAGAGCCAAGAATGTACCTTTACTGCCCCTGGCAGAATAAAACCAAATTAAGCCCTGCTGTTGGGGCACATTCCAGCTCCATTGCCATTGTCCAGCTTTTGGAAGAATGTCAGAGAGAAGACTGAACATCCTTCAACATGCACTGACCATATTTAACATTAAAAAGAAGGTAATGAACCTCCACCAGGAAAAAAATAATCATTGGAATTAAATTTCAACCACACTGCAAAAAAATATGAAATTTCTTTATATATTATCAGCTGAAAACACTATAAAGAGCAGATCTAGGCCAGAATTGATTTATGCTGGTAAATGTTAACATTCAGCTTTGCACCTCTTTTTACCTGCTGTTTGTAGTTCCTTATATAATGCACTCAACAAACCTGTAAAAGGGGCAGTTATAAGGATCCTCTGCATTTGTATTCTTTCTCTATAACAGCTCTTTAGGGGGTTTATCCAAAGGTGACTTAGACTGCAAATAACTGACTTGCAAATAACTGACTTTATTGGGACCGCATCAGTACAAGTTTTTATTACAACTGTCTCTGGAAATCTGTTTCTAGTCTCTCTCTCTCTCTCTCTGTACATATGTGTGTGTATTTTTTATAATTTTATAATTCAGCGTATAAACTCTAACTTCTGAATATCTATTGGTTCTTTTGGTAAATCTGCAGCATTCAGCTCAAGTGCAACACATAATAAAACCTTGTTTTATGTACATACTGGGTCACCTGGAGGTCCTGGAAGTCCTGGCTTTCCATCATGTCCTGGAATACCCTATACAGAGATACAACAATTAATACATTGCTTCAAATTCTTGCCTTTGTAGGAGCTTTCACTGTAATATCTGCCAAATTTGTACTTACATCAAGACCTGGGGTTCCTGGGGTTCCTGGTAATCCAGGGGGTCCCCTTGGGCCCTGAGTCAGAAACAAATTGAGATTTCAGGCATCCTGAAATAACCATGTGATAAATACAAGGAAAAAGTGTTCATCCAGATTTCCCATTCTGTATCTTACCGGGAACCCTGGGGCCCCAGGAGGTCCTCTGAGACCCTATGAGAGAAGAGAAGAGGGAGGAGGGAAACATAAAGAAGGTAACTTTATGCACATATAATACATAGGCCAGCAGAGACCTTGAAACATAAGCTACATATACCAAATTTCAGTGATGCTGCAACAGAGGTCTGCCCTGCAATTTTGCTGCAAGTCTCAGGCTGTGTAGCTCTGCAAGGTAGTTGGACAATGTAAATTTACGATGAACTATTTTGAAGATACATTACACTGGGGTATAAGTCAAATTTTAGCTGAATGTGAAAAATGTTATGATTTCTGTCTAAAGTAGGCTATATTTGAAAGGAAGGATCTGGCAAAACCCTATGAAACTCATGGGGATGCCGTAAATCGATAGACAACTTACATACACACGACCTGTGACCTTCATTTTGAAAGACTGAAAATTGTTATCCACACACAACCACCATGAATTCACAACCACTTTTTGCTGCTTCCTAGATTGGAAGGGGGGAGCTCCTAAAGAAGAGCTTTATCTTCCTCAAGATATTTCCCCCCAAATTATGCTATTTGTCTGTTAAGAAAATGACCCATAATTTGAGATGAGTGAATTTAATCCAGAATTACAGCATAGTTAGAGAATTACAGAATTTTCCTATTTATCTTGGGAACTACATAGAGTTCCCAGGTGAAATACAGAACCGGGCTCCTTTAACTTTACTAATTGTATAGCAACAGGAATCTCAACAGGTGTAACTTATCTCAGAAGCTCCATTTGCTGAAATCCTCCCCTGCCAACCTTAGAATTACAGGAAAGTTATATTTCATTTTAGAAAATTAAAATTAGAAGAGTGATGCCTATGTTCAACATTTCAAAACAATACTTTTTTAAAAATATTTTTATTAGAGATTCCAAAAGAGTTAAGAATGAACACGTTACATTGGAATGCAATGTATCCCCACAATCCCCCTACTTGCATCTAATTACATTTTTCCTCAGTTGATGTCCATAACATTTTCCCCATCCTTAACAACAAAAGGAATTTTCTCCTCACTTATATACATAATCCAACAGATCATACAAGTTCAAATACCCTCTTCAAACCCCTACGTGATCTCTAATTAGATTTTAACCATGGTTTTACATCTTTCCACTCCCTCTCAAATTTTTGGTTTATTTTTTAAAGCATTTACCAGTCTTTCATTTTGCATCATATCATAAACTCTTATTTTCCATTCTTCGAGATTTATAAGTTTAGTAGACTTCCAATATTGAGTATATGTTAATCAAGCAGCTGTCATCAAATATAATATTGGTTTTTTATACCTTCTGATTTCAATCTCTGATTCTAACATATTTAACAGATAAATTTCAGGAGACATCTCAAAATTACATTTAAAAATCTTCTGGATCGTATCATGAATTTCTTTGCAAAATTTCTTTGCTTTTTTGCATGACCACCACATGTGGTAAAAGGTCCTTTTTTTCTTCACACTTCCAACAAATACCATCCTCCTTTTTAGGACGGTAAGGATTAGAGATCCTCCTTACCATCCTCCTCCTTATTCTTCGTCATTTTTCTGGGGTCATATACCATCTATGTAACATTTTATACAAAACAGTATTTTTTTTAAAAAAAGATCTTAAATTAATAAAAAGCTCTAGTCTTGTTTCAAATTTTGATTGTGCATTCACAGATGTTCATTCACTTCAGTTTTATTCCAGGAGCTATACTCTCTGTTTTTTGTTAGAACAAGCAGGAAAAAAATGAGATAGGCAGCTGCAAATCGTAAGTAAGTAAAGTATTCTGTAACTTGAATAGCATGTTTCTTAAAGCCAGAATCCTTCTTTCGTAATACTGTAGTGGCATCTCAAGTTCAAAATAATACAGCTTGGACAAGAGCAGGCTTGCTGGTCTTTCCTAAAATCAGATCCTTTGGAATTAATATTTTGACCATCTTCCCTGCTTATAGTATTAAAGGCAACACAAAATGTTGAATGAGGGGTGGAGGAGGGAGTGAAATAGAATATCAATGACACTCAGCAAGAGAAATTGCCATTTGTGAAATGTGTAGGAAGTAAAACATTTCCTAGCTATCATGTGTTAGTCACAAGACACAGCTGTACCCCTGCCATGGTAAGAAAAGCATTTCAAATCTTGTTTGTTTGTTTTTTAAATTTTGTTGTGGTTTTACAAATTGCCCTGCCCTGAGAATTTAGAGCACCAGTAAAGGTATTTCACCAAGTTCAAAAAATGATGAAAACTAATCCTATGATTAAAAAATATTGAAAATGGTATAACCCTTAAGTCAATCAAATAATAGGTTAACCCAGGCCATTCAAATAGATAAGAAAATCACATGGCACTTTGAAGAGAAAAGCAGGAATCACTTTCGATGATGCATCACCTTTTGATGATGCATCAGCAGAAATTACAAACTGAGGCAGGGTAATGGCATGCTACATCGCTCCCTCCAAACCCACTGGGGCCGCATTTAGCTGTTACCTTGCTATTTGATTATGGCAGCATGACAGCAAGGGCCAAGAACGGTACAATTCACTATAATGTGCACTTTAAAGTAGAATTGCAAGGCGTTCTGCTATCTCACTAGCTGCCACAATCATTTAATGACCTGGTAGCAAATTAAGCAGTGGGGGGGGGGGGGGTGAGGTGACAACATGGTGGAAAACATGCAAACTGTAGGCTGTCCATAGCCCATACTTGGCTTAAGGGGTTGACTTTAGCATATTCCAGTAGGGCAGTAGAAGAAAAGGAAAATACCTAGGTTCTAAAATTTTAGGTTAATATTAAAATAATACTTACTGGTTGATTTTTATTGATTTAAGACCTGTGAACCCTTCATCAAACTTACCCTGGTGTGCATGGGTGGTAAAATACAATTTGTTTTAAAGAAACAATAAAAATCAGAAGTATTAAACTGCCTGAGAAAGAACTTGATATGACCCTAAGGGACAGCTTCAGCTTTGGCATGGAGATGGGCATAAAGTAGCTTTTTGTGCTCATCTCAGCTACAGTTTGGAAGAAAACAGGTATCATTGCTTTTTTGCACAGTTGCCACTTTTTCTTCTTCCCTTGACAACTTTAAAACCAGATCCAGAAGGCAGGTCGTACAGGTGTTTGATGGGTCAACTGCACTCATAGTTTATGTTGAGGATTTTAGGATCTCTTTGTTTTTATTCACAACGTAGTGTGGCATGGCCCCAGTCAAGATTGTGACCATAACACTCAAACTGTACATGTCCATAAAATATGTGGAGATGTAAAAAAGAAAAGAAAAAGCCTCTGCTAATGCATTGTGAGCCCAAATTGGAGTTGTAAAGCTGGTAAATCATTCAAAAGAACAAAAAAGAAATATTGCTTGTACTACATGCTGTATGTTGAACAAATTTTATAGCTTAGCTCAGAGGGAGACCAAGAAAGTGTCTCTCTTTCTCTGTGTGAGGACTTTCATGTTCCAGACAACTCGAGTGGGGTCATAGAAAAACATGTCCTTGTAGATTCCTCACCTTTTTGGACAATTTTACTACTTCTGTACAGTGGAAAAGAATGATGAATCAAACAACCATACATGAAATAGAAAGTTGCTATCAAGACTTTTTCATCTCTCTGATTATGATATATTAAAAAGTTCACAGTAATACCTGGCAAGAAAGTCACACAGAATGAATTATGTACTTACAGGATGACCTTGCGTTCCATTTCCTGCTGGACCTATCTCTCCAGGAGGCCCTTGTACCCCAGGAAGACCTCTTTCACCCTGATGAAGGAACATGTCTCTGTTTGAAATCCTTAAGTGCTCTCATGATTCAATTTAAAAACAGGAATTGCAATAAGTTGATCCCTACCTTGGGCCCCCGTGGACCTATTCCTCCAGGTGTACCTGCAGGTCCCTAAACCATACAAAAACAAACTGTCCTGAAAAAAGGTAACTGTTTTCATGTTTGGGTAATCAGTGTTTTTAATAGACCCTATTATCCAGAATTCCAAAATTAAAACCAACCAACAAACCACTAATTAACTCCATAGTTCCCGTAATATAAAGGTGAAATTAACAAAGTCATTTAGCCATGTCATATATCTGTTCTTTAGTTTCAGAATTTATATGTATAGCATCATTTATGGGCAGTTTAGGAGAAGGAGAAGCCACAAAGGGAATGGTAGAACTGGAGACTAGGGGGTCAGAGCAGAAATGAGTGACTCGTATATTAAGAATGATCTGGGGTTCTCTGCTCTAGGAGCACAGCTTGGCATTTTTGTTTGATTGTTATGACTTGGTTCTCCTACTACGATAGTTCTAAATTATCTGGGTTTGCCTATGAAGAGTTCATAGATAAGTGGTATGGCTTTGGGGTAGGTATATGTTTTGTTGAACTCACGGTCCATTTTGCAATTTTAATCCTATGCCACCTACTGGTTTTCCTGGAAGACTTGACCCTGGAGGTCCTGTGTCACCTTTAGGACCTGGAGGCCCAGGAGGACCTATGATTCCACCAGCATCCCCCTAGAGATATAAAAGAAAAGAATGCTAATTTAATATAAGAAGTTAGAAGTGCCTAACTAATATGCTTTACCTTGACTGTATGAATTGTCGTATCTTTACTTTCTAAATGTTTAGGACTCTTGTCTCTCAATCAGACAAAGGCAACAAATTTCTTCCTAGGTAGTGTTGATCTTATCCAATTAACTATGCCACCACCTACATGGTCTGTCTGAGCCAATGAGATGTTTTCCACTTATCAGAATTTCATTTAGTTTGCTCAAAACTAAAAATTTGACTCTGCAGAATAACAGGAAAAAAGCACCCCTTTCTATACACTGCAGAAACATCTCTGTCTGCTCTCCTCCATGTTCACCTCTACAGGTTCTTTCTCTCGTTTTGTTTGAAGCAGCACGAATGCTACTTAACTTGAGTTAATAGCTGCCACTGAACCTACTGCCTAAAATGAAAGGTTGCAATATCCCATTCCAGACAGTAATTTACCACTAAACAAGTAGACAGTAGTAAGCAATAATGGATGCTCCAGGAATGATATAATAAAACAAAATAAAATAAGATAAAGTGGCCAAGGACATTATATTCAAAGTAGTTTCAGGGAACAAATATCAATGTACTTGCAAAAGCTTACCTTTTCTCCTTTAATCCCTGGTTTTCCAGGTATACCATGTTCTCCTGGTAAGCCCTAGTTAATTAAAAATAAACTCTTAATATCTTGGGTCTTATATAATATAGTCAGTTTTTAAAAACTGGCTAGTTTTGAATAGCTGCAAGAGATGGTGGGATTCATTGAGATTTCCTTCTGTGAAAAGGCAAGGCACATGCAAATGCCTGCTAAAAGAGTGGCATACTCTGTGTGTGCGTGCGTTTAAAGAAAAGCCTGGTATCCTGTTGATAACTTGCAGCATACCAACTTACTATGATACAAAGTTGAACTGTGCCACTGACCAATGTCTATATTCTTAGGAAGGGAGTGATGATACAGACATGTCTCAGGTCCATTGCATAAGCAGAGTTAGAAGCATGGCTATGGCACAAGCGTAACATTGTGCATCATCAAAGTTCAATATTATGGTTGCATATTGTGTCTTTCATGGTAGAGTTATGCACTGTAGCCTCTGATGCAGTATCTTGGCCAAAATCCTTATCAGAATTTTACTCCTATGCATGTAGAAAAAGTTTTTCAGAAAAGACAGGGCTTAAAAAGTTAGTTTTGGACTATAGCTCCCAGAATCCCCAGCCGGCATGTAACTTTTCCAGGTTCCAAGTAAAGCAGATGATCATTTACAGTCCCGAATCCTGCAAGAGTCAAAGTTCCTCCCTTGTGGTTGGTTGGTTAGCGATTTGCATAGTTCAGGCACATTTCTTAAAAGTCTGGTAATAAGCTCTTAGGTTTATTACAGATGATTATAAAAGTAGATGTTATTTACACGGGAACCATTTTGTTTTTGTCTCTGCCTTCTCTCACAACATGAAAGATCCCTTTGTCAGTTTACATATGTAAAGGATGAAAAAGGCCTGAAATAATTACAACGCTACATTTTTCCTGGGCAGCTTTGCCTGAACAACACTGGCTTCAACATTCCCAGTGTCAGTTTTATTACTCATTTTTGGCTCTCTTTCTATAATTTTCCATGAATGCCAGGGCCCAAAAGATGAAATAAACTGGAATCCATCTGAATAAATTGGACATTTTAGATAGAGCTCTACACTATTAGGTTTATAATTTGCTATGGTCAAGAGAACTCTAGAATAAATCCTTATTTTTTTTAAAGAAAGTACAGAATTGTCCTTATAATATTTTAAATTAGTTTTACTCAAGAAGGTGGGATATCTCTCTTCTTTGTGTCCCTGAGGTATATTTTACAGCAAATGGCAGAACTTGTCAGAAAAGAATATTTCCTGCAATCATGCTATCTATTATACATGAATTCATGAGCAAAAATTGAATTCCTTCCATTAGAAACTACATGAAAAGGTACATTCTGCTTTTTGGGGGATGGGAGAAACGAAACTTTCCCTTTTAGCACCTACAGAACGAAGGACTGGCATCTACCTATGAATATGAATGTTGAAACTGCTGCTCCTGTCCTTTTAGATCGACTGTTCCCCTCAGAAATGTAAAAAAAAGCACCTATAGGTTTCATATAGTCATCTTTTCCTCTTTTCCTTTGATTCAAGAGCTTAAAAAAAGAAAGGAAAAACAGGCTTGCACCATCTGAGTTACAATGTGATGGCTGCCTTTCAGAAACAGAAACTAATTACTTTGGAAATGGTAAAACATATCGAAATCCCTCTAGGTCTTAAAATCTATGTTGGTAGAATCCAACAGCAGTTTGTTCTCTACCGGAATTGCCAGTTCGTCTCCCGCACACCAAATCAATGCTCTCATATGATATGCAGTGATTTAACTGGTGAAGGGCGTTATCACTATCCTTTCTGCATACAAAATTATTGGAGTCACAGGGAATGTCGAAGGGAGTTTGTATGTGTAGATAGACAGACAGACAGACATAAAGGTTGATGTTTGTATACAGAACTCAAGATAGGCGTTATTTCTGTATCATTGGGTCTTTGTGGTGCTACAGTGTACATTTATAAAGTAGATTGCATTATCTACTCTCAGCAGTAGAAATTATCCTTGTCAAGATTAGAGTAGGCTTGAACCATGAAACTGGTCCAGTTTCTGGTCTTTCAAGCCTTCATCTCAAGTTTGTTGGGATAATAAACTGTGGAGAAGGAAACCATGCACACTATCACTGTCTCGAGCTAATTCATGGGAGGAATGGTAGATATAAATATAACTAATTTTAAAAAGCCTAATCTAACAATGAGCTCAGGATGTCATGCACGGGCATGGAATCCCTCACTATATCTTGGCCAAAAACACCCGTGAAGTAGGGTAGATCGAGAGAAATTGAGTGGCCCAAAATCATCCAGTGAAGATTTGAACGCCAAATTCTTTAGTAGCCGCCACACAGATTTTACAGCTTTTTGTGACCGAATTGTAGCAAAACTGCTTTGGGGGAAAGGACTATAAGATCAGGGATAGAGCTCAGTGACGCCAGCTTTGCCTTTAGGAAGCTCCCAGTTTCGAGCTCTGTCATTTCCACATAGGGCTGGAAAGCATCACATTTCCAACTCTGGAAAACTGCTGCCAGTCAGAGCAGAACATACTGGGCTGGATGAACCATTGATCTGACACAGCAGATTGTGTTTCCATATCTTAATGATATTATTAAGCCATGCCCTATGAGGATAGACTTAGAGAGCTGGGTATGTTCAGTCTGCAGAAGAGAAGGTTAAGAGGGGACATGATAGCCATGTTTAAATATTTGAAGGGATGCCATGTAGAGGAGGGAGAGGGCTTGTTTTCTGCTGCTCCAGAGACCAGGACAAGGAGCAATGGATTCAAGCTGCAGGAAAGGAGATTCCGCCTGAACCTCAGGAAGAACTTCCTGACGGTCAGGGCTGTCCAGCAGTGGAATATGCTGCCTCGGAGTGTAGTGGAGTCTCCTTCCTTGGAGGTTTTTAAGCAGAGGCTGGATGGCCATCTGTCGGGAGTGCTTTGAGGGTGTTCCTGCATGGCAGGGGGTTGGACTGGATGGCCCGTGTGGTCTCTTCCAACTCTACATTTCTATGATTCTATGATTCTATTATAATCAATTCTTTAGCAGAATCCTCCTTAGGCCATTATTTTGATTGTGATTTTAAAGCTAATTATATGCAGAAAGCACTGCACTTAAAGAGACTCTGAGCAATAACAACATGAATGGGACCTACCATGGAATGCTGCAATATGTCGAGTATCCCTTTTGAGGATTTCAGGGAGCCAGTAATGCCCTTTTCTGAAATCTCCTATTCCATTCCTTCTCCCCCCGATTTTCTGTCCCCCGCTTTCACCAACAGACATTTTCAGTATCGTGGATGCTGAACAAACTCAGTTCTCACTGGGCTGTTTCAGACTCCTCCGTGGTTTTACCCACAGGACGTCTGTGAGTGTGTTTCTATAAATCTGAGGCATCCCCAAGCCTGTTGATGTCTCCCATCATGGTGCTATTTGAACTTTATAAAGTGAAAATAGCAACTAGCATTTATCTGAAGAATTTTTTTATATGCTAGGGTGTATTTTTATAAAGAGATATATATATAAAACATACATACACACATATCATAACTCTTGGAGTTTGTGATCTAAAACATAACATCGCAGTCACAATCATGTAGATAGCATTCGGGGAAAAATATAGCCAGATGCTGCTGAACGAGTAAAAGGAAAATGCAAAAACAATGGCAGCCCAGTTATTTTTCTAGAGTGCTTCTCTGAAAAGAAGAATAGTAATAGCATCTATAGCAAAGCTTCGTTTCTGTGACTCATCACATCACTCAACAGTAAAACCATGTAATGTTATATTTTAACTGCTGGCAAACAGCTTTAAGTGCACTTTTTCAAATTACACTTCCATTTCTTGTTAGACTTGACATTTGTAAAGTACTTGTATGTGTACAACTACTACAGAACTTTAACTTTGGTGTGAAATTGTGCCTGACAAACAACTTTCAGTTGTTACTAAATAAATAAACAGGATACCATTTAAAAAAGAACTTTATAAAGATTGTGCTTAGATAATTATTAGTAACTTTTATTAATAAATTCAAAACTTTCTTCTTTTCTATACTGCTTTTGGGTAAGCGGATTAATTGTGACAGACTAAATTGTTCTGGAGCAAGAGCTGTTGTCAAAATTCCAATCTCAGACCCATTAAGACCTGAATATTGGCCTTGTGTTCCTTCTTTAAACTATCCAGGCCATGAGCGATTCTCTCCTAGTTTGAGCTGCAAGAAAACATTGGTCCCAAAGACACTCGTACACTTCAGTGAAGGCTACTTGCTCTGCTTTTTCTGTAACCTTGTCTGTAGGCGGAACCTTTGTACTGGATTTGAATTTGAGAACCGCATTCACAAAACTACCTTTCCAAACTATACCAAAGTCATTTTTGGATGGCAGATAGAGAAATGTCCCCCAAATGTAAAGTTCTGCATTTGTGGTATAGGAGAGGTAGAAATATTTTACACTATTTGATTCATTGTCTTTTATATCAAAACCCCAGTTTGAGATCCTTGGGACAGATTTTTGGCATCCGTACAGGGTGAGAGCTCTCATGTGAAAATATGCTGATTACTGCCAGATTATGATCCATATGTTATACATAAAACAGCCTTATTTGCTAAGGCTGCTAAAAGTATTTGTGCAGCTTATCTGAAGGATATTGCTACAGTCTGTGAAGAGGACTTATTAATTTGACTTTGTGCATGTATGTGGACATATGTATTCTTTTACTGGGTATGCAATGGGTTTTGGTCAAATGAATTAATGATTGACTGAATCAATTATAACAAGAATTTAGTTGCATTTAAATAATGGAGTATATCTGTGTGTTTGTGCCTTCAAGTCACCTGCTGACTTCTGGTGACCCCACAAATTTATAGGGTTTTCTGCAAGGAATACTCAGACTACATAAAACACACAAGTCTCCTGTCTTTCAAGCACTACATTTACAAAGGTGTTAGTATCCATGGGAACTTGCCTATGCCAAAAACAAAATATATGTTCCATCTTTTGATGCAGTTATAAATATTCTTCATGTGCTTAAAACTTAATTTCAAAAACACAAGAGGCAAAGGATTGCTCTCTCACCTCAAGGGAATACTGGGTTTGTTACATATGGTCATTCTTCATAAGGTGTGCATGCATTTTATACTTAGGTGCCTATATTTGAATATACAATCTCTTATGAGAAACAATTCTAAGTGGTTTATTTCTTATGCTCTTCAAAATGTTCTTAACATTTTGATAAACTGAGCAAGAGTCTTTGCTGGGGTGGCAAGATCTAATGTTAAATTACAATTTAGTGTTGCAAGACCAAGTGGAGCTTCCTCTTGCTTGTTCCATCCCACTTCTACCATCACTGGGAGTTGTTTTCTTTTAACTGCTATTTTAATTAACTACAGCTTGCCATGTCATCTGAACCCAGAGAAACTGCTGATAATCTTAACTATGATTAATGAAACCAAGCCAGTTTCCAGACATAATTTATGAACTTGGCTTTTCCCCCTAATAATCTTTAAGACTGATTTCACTTTAGAGTTTAGATGACAGACCACTGAGGTTAATCCAAAATGGAAATAAGAGAGTGAGAAAGGGGAAAAGGGAACACATCAGCCAGTCTGAGGCTAATCTTACTCTCACACCACTAATCTATGGTTTAGCATAATCTCTGAATGCAGTAATTGTCTTCAAGATTATTTTGTTTCCATCATCTGTTATATAGGTCTCTCTGTGACAGAGATGAAAGAGGAGTACAAAATATGGAGTTCTTATATACCAGATTGACATTGTTTTTTGCACAGATATCACAAGATAGACTCAGACATAAAAGAACATATAGTAAACAACACAGACGAGCAGGAATAAGGTTAATAGGACTGCCTCTAAATCCCATGAGCTGTGCATCAATTACAACTCTTCTGGAACTCCTTGTAAGAAGAGCATATGAACAATTTTCATAATATTATTTCACTGGATAATATTTCACTTCAGTAATTTTTACAAGGAGCAGTAAAACACTATGATACTTACAACTTCTCCTGGTGGTCCTCTGGGACCAACTTGCCCCGGGGATCCCTGTAATGAAATTAGAACCAACTGAGCTTCTCATGTGTGGTTGTGTGTGTGTGTGTGTGTGTGTATATATATATATGCATCTAAATGGAGATTAATTTAAATAGAGATAAGAAGAAAATGTCCCTTTTCTCTGACTCACATTTATAGCAAATATACACATACTTTATAGTACAAGGATTTAGTAGGTCCTTAAAATGCAAATCAAGATACCAAAATTGGCAGCTGTGTATCTCTAGCCCTAGCAATCTGACCTAGTCAAACGCTATAACCATAAAATCAGGAAAGAAAATGATGAGATAATGTGTTTATGCTATTTTATGCCCAAACCATCCACTATCTCTGAACTAATGCCTGCTTTCTGTAAGTCTGTGTACAAGAGAAAAATATAGGATTATTCCCCAAGGTGCTTTTCTGTGTCTAAATAATAATCTGAAGTGACGGCATGGCAGTCAAAACAGTTTAGACTGGACATACTCTTCTAGATCAGTGTTTCAGAAGAGTATGGGAAGTTAGAGGTTATCAATTCTGGGACCAGTTTCATTAACATTTTATTCAGATCATATATTAAATCATGAGAGACAGAGGACCAGTGCTCCTATTTATTAATTGTCTCCTCTTGCATGGATCTACTCGAATGCCACAGTGATCTTTGGTAGGTAGCCCTTTTCTGATGGGAAGTCAATTTAGCAGTAATCAGTAAAAGGCGTTCACAGATGGGGTATCAATGCCTACGTGTAGAATTGTAACTTTATGACCAGCACTAAATCTGATCTCTTTCTAGAACTAGGTAACATATCTTTTCATTTGCCATTTATACAGGCCATTCAACATATCTTCCCATTCTAATCTAATGGTTTGGGCTGAATTTAGAGTTTCTACTGCAAATTGTTTTTTGCTGTTTGCTGTATTTATTTTTTTAATGTATTTTCAATATATTTGTAATTATTTAATTTTCTGTTAACCATTCCAGAAGTCTGCTAATGGAAGGGCAGCATATAATGCATTGTATACACAAAACAAACAAATGTCCTTTCTCTGTTTTTGCGAAGTGGGGCTGACATGTCAAATTCTCGGTAAGAAAAACAGTTGCTTAGCTGAGCACTATTATTAAATTAGTAAATTAATTATTGCAGCCGCTATTATTTAACATTTCTTAACTATCAACTATGCATTTGGCACTGTACAGGCCAAATAAACATGATTTTGATTGAGTTTAACTGTGGCCAGGATGGCTTTTGAGAAGTCAGTAGGACTTTTGAAGAAAGCTGTTAGGAAGCTGCATATACTTTTGACATTTTCTACAAGTGCAATGGAGCACAAAAGCATATACATTCTTAATATTTTAGCAGTTATAAATGAACTGAAAAAAACTAGTGTTCTGCTATTTTGTTTGGAGAGACAACGCAACACTTCAATAAAACTGTTCAGATAGAATTTATTCACTTACCTGAGGTCCTGGACTACCAACAGGCCCAGGAAGACCAGGCTGTCCTGATTCACCCTAAATAAACATTTTCCAAAAAAATTGAAATAAGCTTCGGTTGTACAGAAGAGAAAAACGTCCAAAAGGAGTAGCTTATATACTAGAGAAAAGTTTACTTTAATCTTGCCAATAAAGCATTGTAATCCAGAGTAAGGCACTTGGTTTAAAGTCTTGTCAGCACAGGATTTCTTTGGAGTAATAGCAAACACAGTCCTTTGGCTATATTTACATTGAGTTGTTTGCAATAGTGACCTTGAACTAGCAGAAAGCTTGGGTCCAAAGCACCCAAATTCTTACTCACTATAGTTGGCAGATTGTCTGGAAGATTAGCAAATAAGTCATGAAGTGCTAGACAAAATCACAAGCATTACCTTGTGTGAAGGGAAAGGCTCTTCACTATCATAAAGTCCACTACTGGATGCAACTCACTGGCTTCAATGAAAGCAGTATGACTGCTGATGAATAGCCTCCATTAGTGACAATAGCCTTCTGAACTTTCAACCAGTTCATTAACTGAGGCACTGCCATTCCTTGCCAAGGACTCATGACCAAATCAAATGTTTATGGTATTAAGCCTGCCCGTATGGATCTGGTTTGGATAATATTCTTGGTGGGTTGCATGTAGTAGTGGGACCAAGATCACATGTTCTGCTCCCAAATCTCCTAGACATCCCTGTAGGGAAGTAGCATTTACCAGTGATCTACACACTAAAATGCAACACACATACGCCCTTTCCGCACGAGGAAGTTAAAACGGGCCAAGGCGTCCTGGCACAGAGGTTGTCCGCACCTTGGATCGGACTAGGCCGGGACTACTTACCTTAGTTCCGCACCTTAGTCTGATCCAAAACGTCCCCAAGTGGTCTTCCAGCGCACTAAGGTCCTTTTCACATGTGGGGGGGAAACGGGTGAAAACGCCCAAAAACGGAGCTTACCTGAAACTGGGTGAGTCCGTTGCCACGTGGAGCAGTGTGAACTCGCTGCTCCACACTCCTCCGGCGTCCCAAATGGCGGCTTCTGGTTGGTGGAGGCTCTCCACCAACCGGAGAAGCTCGCCAGCTGGAAGCCCGCCCCTGGCAGATCTGCAGGCACGCACTTGCGCGTGCCTGCAAATCCACTTCGGAGCCAGGCGACGGAGCAGCTCAGGGCTGTGCGCTCCGTGCTTTTTAAAAACCTCGAAAAAGAGGTTTTTAAAAAACATGCAGCGCGGCTAGTTCCGGCCACTCCTGAGTGGATTCTGGTATGGAACTACAAAAAGTAGTCCACGCCAGTCCACTCTATGGTGTAGAAGACCTCCGTGAGACGTCGCTCTGCACCATTTCAGAAGCCCGGTATGGAAATGGCCTAAGTGAAGACCGGAGAAATCCGGTCTTTCAATATTCTGGAGCGCGCCATTGCATTCCTGCTGACTAGTGCAGATGCGCAGGCTCGCACCAATGTGAGCCTGTGATCAGCGGAGGGTGGGCTGTGGGCGTGGCCAGCATAGCGATTGGTCCAGACCCACGAAGAAACAGGAAGCCGCCATTTTCAGCCAGAGCAGTGCGGATCTAAAGACCTCGCACTGCTCCAATTCGCCCTGGAGGAGCCCTGCAGAAGGGCTTAAGGGAAAGTCCGCGTTACTTTGGACTCAGAAGACCCGGCAAGTAACGGCACGGAGCGATTCACTCGCCTCGTGCGGAAAGGGCCAAAGTCTCAAATCATGGGAAGGATAGGCTACATACAATTTGTAAATAAATGGCATGATTTAAATATAAATTTGTAGAATCTATGCAATTTTTTCATTCACTCCTGCTAAATGTGGGAAAATTCCAGAAGCAGAACTGGTGGAAAGACATCATTCTGCCCCTCCTCCAGATAACTTG
Organism: Cyclura pinguis; assembly: GCA_030412105.1. Taxonomy (NCBI): domain Eukaryota; kingdom Metazoa; phylum Chordata; class Lepidosauria; order Squamata; family Iguanidae; genus Cyclura; species Cyclura pinguis. The sequence goes on from CM059599.1 coordinate 132,791,611, forward strand.
TCTCAGAAAGACTAAACTATATTTTATCATTTTGATTCCTGCAATCAGGGACGGAGAAAATCTATCTCTCTACATATGCTTGGATTGCAATTCCTATTATCATCTACTATTGGCCATGCTGATTAAGGCTTGCGGCCACTGTAGTCCAACAGTAATTGGAAGGCCACACATTTCTCTGTCCTACTAAGGATCAAAGCAGTATTATATTTATTGGGGAAATTAATTTGTTGGTTGTGAGTGGAGCACTGATTGTTTTGTATTAAATGCTGGAATTTTTTTGGTATGTGTATCACTGTTAATATGTATATTAATTAAGAAAAATTAAAAAATTAAAAAAAAGAAAAAATATTCACCTGCCCTGCTGTAAATCAGTCAACTCAGTATGCAAATAAAGTACTGCCAGTGACCTGAAATTCATATTTTATATACAAACATGCCTGAATTTATTCAGACTTGTTTGAAGTAACCAACATGTTCAGAAAGATACAATAGATTAAGATCATAATCACAGGTTTCCAATGTACTTACTGTTTCTCCCTTTTCTCCTTTCTCAGAAGGCTCCCCCTATGACAGAGAGCAAGAAATCTTAATTTTTATGCGGATATTTTAAATGAAGCACTGGCATGTGTAAAATGCAGCAACTGGCATGTCAAGGTAAGAGCTAATAGTCAAGGCACGTTTAAACAGTATGTTGGCTTTATGAAAGGTAACACAGCGCAGGACAAAATGATGTAAACCCAAGCAGCAGCAGACAAAGAATTCTGAGGACAAATGATTATCCATGCATAAACTGCACATGTAGAATACCAGATACACTTATACAATATGGTAAGATTTAGCTGAGCTATCCATTACAGTATTTAACAATTTCAGTCTTTCAGCAGAGGAATTCAGGACACAGCGGTGTTCTTGAGCTATACAGCTTGATCTTCTACACATTCGCTCACAATTATGTCCAGCTGAATTCACTAAAACTCATGTTGTATATATGAGGCAAAGTTTACTATGTTGCTACTGAGCGGACTCTAGAAGCCCCTTCTGAGTTTACCTCGGCGGCTCTCAAGAAACTCCCTCATGTATTACAAATGTATGAGTGGAAGTTCAAAATCATGTGGGGGGCTGTTAGTGCAATTATTTGCCCTGCATTTATTTGCCCTACAGTTCCTTGGGGAGGGGCACAATTTCATGGAAAGAGGATGCCCTCAGAATTCTTCTGCTTGAGTCTTGCCTTTGTTCCATAAAATTGCAGAAGTTGCCACAGCACTCAGTTCCATGTCAATCACAACACACAAAAGCTGTTATAACTAATGGGCCTAAAACATATTCTTCCAGGTTTGTTTTCCTTTTATTTAAACTTTGGTTTTAAAGGTTTGGTTCAGTCATGCTTAATTCTTGCTAATCACAAGCAACCAACCAACCAACCAAGCCATCTCCAAATCCTCGATCAAAGATCATTACTTACTTTTTCACCTTTTTCACCTTTTGAGCCCACTGCTTCATGATTACTCTTTTAAGAAAAATAAATTTGACATTCAGTTGTCTCTCATTTGCTAACTGGACAAATAATGAAATACTTACATTATCACTACAGGTATCTACAGGTATCTATTATTATTTTTTTCTATAGCGATATATAGCATGGGCTTTCCAGGTCAGGAGCATCCCAGCCACCGAAGACTAAGGAGACTCTCTGGCAGTATCATTTTTATTATTTATATCCAGTCTTTCCTTCAATGAGTTCAGGGCAGTGTATAAGGTCCCCAGGTCTCAGAGCCTGGCCCCTCTTCTCTAATCATCAGGGCAACATGGAGGAATCCCAGGAATCTCAGTATACGTACCTATATATTTCTCATTACTTAGACTTGGTTTTTTTTTATTTGAATTGAGTACTCTGTGCAAATGTGGTGGACACTTAATGCATCACGCTTAATGATATTACTGGGGCTGCCCCTCATAACAACGCCAGGGCTCACCTCCTATGACATCGCATCAGGTCATCCTTTGGCCCCACATTTTGGCTCTGGAATCTCAAGTCCTAGGATAGTCCTCACCTGGCAAAGCTAGTGTGGTCCATGGCTTTCCCATTTGCTTTATTTATTAATTGCATTTATAGTCTGTTTTTTGCCTCCAGTAAGCTCAACGCTGCATCTATGGCTCCCCCCCTTCGCATTTCATCTTCACAATCACTCTCTGAGGCAGATGGAGCAGGGAGCTTGACTGGCTCAAAGTCACCTAGTCAGTTTCAAAGCTCTGTGCAGTCACTTGAAACTGAATTCCTTGCCTAACCACTGTGCTAAACTCTTGTTTTTAAACTTGCTATACTGCAGGAAATAAGTAACTCTTGCTTCAGTGTGAACTTTAAGCAGGGAGGGAAAAGGACACATTGGGTTTTGTAATGACGACACCCTCCCCTTGTTACCTTATTGCTCTGGCCCAGAGAGCCCAAGCAAATGGATTGCCGCGGAATCAAATTAACTGTATGGTGAGAAGAAGAAAGAGAACAAGAGCATAGAAGGAGGGTCCAGTGGGCTCCTGTGGCTTCAGGTGCCCTGGCCTCTGTCTCAGGCCAAGAGAGAGGGAAAGGGAGAGGAGGGTGGGTAAATGGAGAAGAAAGGAAAGGAATGAGCACAGCCCAGACTTTCTTTTGAGCTCTGTATGTTGTCAGTTTGAAAGGTGAGAAAAAGGAAGAAAACAAAGTTTCTAGAGTGTCTCAGGTGGCCACCCACCACCAAGGCTTTGCAGCAGCCTGGTTTGTGGGCTGCAGCATGTACAAACAAACAAAAAAAATCTACTTTGCATGTTACAGTAGAACTAGAGGAAATAATTAATTCCACCTAATGTCATGTGAATGGACTTCCATTTGCTCAACATAATGGCCATTTTTGCCCTGCACCATTATAGTGCTATTATTCCCCTTTCAACATCCTGTGGAATTCTGGGGTTTGTAGTTTGCTGAGGCCGAAGAGCTCTCTGGATGAGAATTCTATAGGCCCCTCCCTAAACTGCAAACTCCTGGATTCCATAGGATGTTGAAAGTGGAATAATAGCACTATAACAACATAGTGCTGTAATCGCCAATGTCTCATCCCTCTTCTTCCCCCAAATCATTCACAGCCTTCAGTTCAGCTGCAGTGGGTGCGCTAATCCCCTGGAGAAAATCTGAACAAGAGGCTGCAGGAGAGAGGGAGAATCCATTCCACCAGCATTGTGTCTTCCTCTGGAAGATGGACACAGCTGAACAGAATCCAGTGTGACTTGCTTATATTTCCTCTCTCCCACTTCTTTGAAGCTACTTCTTTGAAAAGTCTGGCCTTCATATTGGGAATATTCATCTCTTTAGTATTTAGATGTATGCTGTCTGGGCCCTGGTTCTTTTATTGTTTTTAAATGAACAGACTGGGGAGCTGTAAACATAATTCTCTTAAAGTACTACCAAGCATTTTGAAGTTCTTCTTTTTCCCAGCTCTTCAACATATAGCATTGATTATGAGTGTATTTTCAGAACACTACCCACAATGTATTTCCTCATTAAATGCACAATTGGAAAATTGTTCCTTTACATCAGACTGATAAAATAGAATTAAGAGCAGGGAGACAACATTTTCAGAATGTATATACATTTTAAATATTGGAAATTTATTCTAACGGAAATGTTCTAGTTCACTGGCTCCTTTGAAATCACATAACTGACTTTGCATATAGGAGAGAAAATGCTCAGTATGAACATTTTCAAAGTCTCTAAAAATGGGTATCTAAAAATGTGTGCTTGAAACTATGGCCATTTCCACACCAGGCTTTTAAAATGGTGCAGAGCGACCTCCAACGGAGGTCTTCTGCACCGTAGAGTGGACTGGGGTGGACTACTTTTTGTACTTCCGTACCTCAGTCCGGTTCTGCATGACCGGAACTGGTCACACAGTGTGCTTTTTAAAAACCTCTTTTTAGGAGTTTTTAAAAAGCACGGAGCGCGTGACTCCGTGTCGCTCCGTCGCCGCGCTCCAGAGCAGATTTGCAGGCGCGCACAAGTGCGTGCCTGCAGATCTTCCGGGGTCAGACTTTCGGCTGGTGAGCTTCTCCAGTTGGTGGAGAGCCTCCACCAACCGGAAGCCACCATTTTGGACGCCGGAGCAGTGCGGAGCAATGAGCCTGCACTGCTCCTCATCCCGACGGACTCACCCGGATGCTCAGGAAATCCGGTGAGTCCCGTTTTCGCACGGTTCCCTCCCCACATCTGGAAAGGGCCTATAAGGTAGCTAGCTATAAGAGTGCGGGGGGGGGGCTATATATGTGAGCTAAAGGGCTAATTCACTAAACATGCCAAATTGGCAGTGGAAAGTGAAAAAAATAGAGATACGCCATTTGTTCTTCCCAATAAGAGATGAGCTCATCTTGTAACCAAAGTACTGGTGACAAGGAGAGAGGAAGGGATGATGGCTACATAAAAAGCGATACGAAAATTATAAGTAAAATAAACATTGGGAAAGAAATCTATATCTCCTTAAGCTTTGGTCTTCTCCTGGCCAAAAGAGTACTATACATGGTGGGGCAGGGACAGCTGTCCTTAAAACCAAAGGAAAAAAAATTGCCAGAGCTCTAACTCCTACTTATTTAAATGGAATATGTGAATTCCTATTGTGCCTGATTCAAATAAATCTAGAGAGTTAAAAAATGATGAAATCTGAGGTGACAACTGGGAAGTGAAGAAAGAACCTGAGAAGAATGAAGTTGGTCCCTTCCTCATGGACCAGTGAGGATACAGCTGAAGAATGTATGGGGAGAACTATGGTAGGATCTTCATATACACACAAAAAAAAAGACAGGTGAGTTTCGTATCATCCAGAAGAAATGTTAAGATCTTTTCTGCCTCTGCGTTTCATGGCTTGCAAGCCTGTTGTTGTGGCCTATCATACAGCTATTATAAACTGCTTTGCTTACTAGAGACTGGTCTTCTTAGAGCAAGGTGACATGGCCACTACACAGTGTGAGGCTGCTGAACATTAGAAAGCACTCTTCAAGAACGAAATAAATGTTGGGATGTCTGGTTTGTATAAAACTCAGTGTGCTCAGTGTGGAAAGTATGAAAGCTCAAGGAGCAGAATCACAAGTTTTGGCCAGTATTTGGTGACTGTGAGATTAAACCAAGCATCTTTTGACAAGTCCAGCAGGTATCTATGACCTGAAAGGGAGCTGTGATTTCTGTTATTTAGGTTTCTGATACTGTAATTAAGAATACATTTAGTTACGGAACATGGGATACAGTAATACATGCAGCCTATTGCAGCTAAGAATAGGAACACATCTAGTCATGGAACAAAGAGTGAATGTATCAGAATGTATCAGGCTACTTATTACAAATTTATTGCTGGATTTTAGAAAACTTGACAAAATGAAATAAATAAACTCCACAATCAATGAATCCAGTATACTACCAAAAATATGTGTATTGTTTTGCTTTTACTTTGTGCTTTTAAGTTTTAAAAATTTATTGGACATATACTACATTTATATTTATTATACACACACACACACCCTTTGTTGTAAGCAAATGAACTGACCATCAAGGTCAATGATGGAAAATCTCCTAGACAGAAATAGTAAAATAGTGGTGATACTTAGTTTATTTCTTCTGAAGGCTCCTTAATATCCAGAGAAAGCAAATAGTTTTTCTGAACCACCCTAACATGATATGTAGGTTTGTGTTTACTTCATCCATCTTAAGGCTTGAAGCATCCGCCCTGCTGCAAGCTGAAACTTTGGTTCCAGAGAGTCTAACTATTTAAATCTGAAATTTAGATCAGTGAGTCGTCATCCTAAAAACTAAACTTAGCCCTTGTTTTCTTGCAAGTTTCTTGCTTGAGAATAAGTCATTAAATGGCTTTCACTGGACAGCTGAAAGGAGGAGTGTGTTGGTGTACCATAAGAGGATTTGAAAGATGATTAATTTCTTGCAGGCAAAACAGCTGGCCCACGGTTTGCCAGAAGATATTAACTGGGGAACATGATAGGAGTTAGGAATTTGTAGAGTCTCATGGGAGCAAGAAATATGAATCTTGCAGACGGATACATATCAAACCCTGAGGACCTCCACTGTGGTTCATGTCACCTGCCATGCAGTTAATCTTAAATTATGTGGAATTAGGAAGCTACTAAAACTGATGCCAAGTGTACCAAGAGTGATTATAGGAAGCAAACTGTACATAATAAAGAGCAGAGGGACTTCCACTATAATTAGGTTTTCATACACATAATGGATTACAGAACATCTAGGAAGTAGTCCTTCGAATAACTTAAACCTAGTGGAACAAGATTTTGAAACAGTAAAATCTATAGCCTTTGTAGATATGCATAACAAAAGCTGCAATCAGTTCCTGAATGCATGCAATAACATGCTCACAAACTTGCATACATCTAAGTATGCCTGATGAACACAATAATGAAGGATCTTCTGATGAAGGATGGTGGACACAGCAAGTCTCTACTTCAACAAGATGAAATTGGCTCATACAGCAAGATTATAACAGAATTAACCATTCCTTTTCTACCATAGTCTTACATAAAGAAGGTAGGTGAGATTGGTGTTATCAACCCTCTGGCACTACACTAGCAGATTATGTTGACTTGTAATTATAGAGACACGGAAAAAAAAGTTTACAAATAAGAATCAGAGAAGATGAAAGGGAAATGATAAAGCTAGGCTCATGAGGGACAGAATGAATAGGTTTAGGTTGATTTTCGTAGGAAGAAACTGTGTCCAAGCAGGTAGATTTGTCTTGGTTTAGAATAAGCCACCCCAGATGCTCAAACTACCTGGAGCTCCAAGACGATCTAAAATAGTCTCAGGCTTAAGGGAAATAATATGGAGATCCAAGAATTGGTGAAACCATTATTAGGAACCCTGGAGGCAAACACTTAGATTTCTTTAATCTGCTGATCTATGTTGGAATGATGACCCTTCAGGATTGGATCCCACTAAGGCCCTACACTGGCCATTCCTTTTTTCGTTTTTCTTAGCCTTCTCGTCCTTTACATGCAAAAGAAACACAAGCATCTGGTTGCAGATAAAGTAGGAAACTGTCCATGAATACATATGATATCTTCTATCCTTTCTTTCTTTCTCATGTGAATTAAGTGCCCATACCTGGTAATATGGGCCTTTAAAGGAATCTTGAAATCCTGGCACACCTGGAGGGCCCTAGAATGGTAAAAATATCAACAGTTAAACTTGATAATCTGATAAATGCATTTGAATCATTAAAATATTTCTAACTGCATAAAATTAGATTACTAAACATTACTCATTTGTTATAACTCTTGAAAATGCATTTATACAATTAGAATATATGAAGGTAAGTGTCTCTACTTGCATGTATGCTAGCATGAAGCAAGGAGAAAACAATAGCACAGCTGTGGATACTTCGAAGTAGGCAAGAGTTCAATTAGACAACAACAAAAATATGATAAGCATCCACCATATTCTCAATAATTTCTGTCATTCAATAGACACAAAACACTTCCTAAAGTCTTATTCAGATTTTATGCACAACTTTAATATCTGTATTACTTTCTTAGAAATATAGCCAATGTACAACAACTCTTCAAGACAGGATTCCAAACTTTCTGTGTTCAACAATGTGAAACATTTACTTAGTGGTAAATTGTTTCACACTTTCAAAGCAATCGCCCATCTGGCCCAGTTTTCTTTTGATTGACAGTAGTTCTTCAAGCATGGATTTACCTTAGGACCTTACATATTCAAAGTATGTGCTCTGCTACTAAGGTATGATCACTGTCCTTAACATGGTAACTCCAACTAAATGGAAAATGTGCAGACAATATACACAAGATCTACAAGAAACAAATACGTTTTGGGGGCTACAGACTGCCTGGAAAGGACCTCTCATTTAGCAAGAATGCAATTCAAAGAATTGGAAACCATTCATTATTAACACTATCCTTTCTTTGAAGGTTGACTTATCACACAGTACAAAGATTTTACAGATCAAGAGAACTGACAAATGGTAAGAGGAAGAGAGTGTACTGTCAAGGGACCATAAGCAATTGTTAGCAAAAGTAATATATTTCAATAGATGACTGCCCCAAGAAAGCCGTCTTAGGAAAGCTTTCCACTCCAAAAAAGTCTAAGCAAGACATTCCAGATAGGATTCATTGGTGTGGCAGACTACTAGATCCAGACATCAAAAATTATAAATATTTACAGTATATTGTCAGGTGTTTGTCTTTTTGTCTATTGATTCCACTATAATATAAACCTGATTAGAGCCACTGAACTTGGTGTATTATTTAATGGGACTCAGATAAAGACTGTAGCAAGGTTTTCTACCCAGTACATCAACTTCTTACTTTGGATACCTTGCAAACAAACATTTTGGATTTCTGAAAATTTTTGTATCAGAATACACACTGGTGAACTGATGCTGCCCCTGCCTTATTATCCCTTCCAGTCAGAAAAGGCAGTATTGGACCAGACAGACAAACAGTATGACCTGTAGGAAATAGCTTCCTTTCTGCCATCATGGAATTCACCACACACAGACACACAGTCTGGAGTTCAAGTTCAGGAGTGGCAGAATAAAGGGATCAGTATATATGCACAAGCCAGCTTCCAAGTTTCAGACACACAACAAGAGCACACACGCACATACACACACAAATTGCCATGGGTTAGCCAAAAGGTATATCTATGGATGTAGGATTTCTACTAAGTTCTACAGGGCAAAGTAAATGAGTTGCACTGGGAAACAGCTGAAAAGAGGCATCTTCACTTCACATACTAATGATATCAGAGAGAGGAGGTAGAGTTATCCTTATCTCAGTGGTGCCCCAATGACACCATTTTGCGACTTTTCAGCCATACAGAGGAAGAAATTAAGCACTGCATCTATAAAATGTGTTAACTGCAAGAAAATCAACCATATCATAGTTTTGGTTTATGCAATCTACAGTTCAGAAGTATAATAAAGCATTGGACTGAACAGAAAAATCATACTTTTTTTTACCTTGCTGGAAGAAAAGAAATGATACTAGGTAGCATATTTTAATTTTTATTTTGTAGCACTTTCCTAAAAATCCATTATGGGAACAGAACATTTTTCTTTGAATGACATACTGCACGGATGTTATTTTGCAGGAATATCATAACCCTGTAATGAGCAAAACACCTATTCATACCCTATCAAGACAATATCATAAAAAGTATACATCTTCCAAACAGTGATCAGTGACACATTTCTTTTATATTTTTAAAAAATCTTAAGACTTTTCTTTTTTTCACATCCTAAAGAGAAAGCAAGAGACTGTTACCATACTAGGGATACACTTAGAAATAAAAACAGAGTGTATATTATACAGGTTCCAGTATCCAATGCAGACTGAAAGTCTAAGCACATTTACTTGAACACAATCCTGTTGCAAGGGTGGGGAATTTTTTTTTTTCAGGTCCACAACAGCTTGGTCAAAACCTTCTGGGTTGGTGCACATTTCAGCAGGTATAGCAAGATGCTTCACAACTGTCCTATTTCATCCAGGAAATTATTTCCATGTGTGCAGGCATAAGACTATGCTGTTATTCTTTTAATTTGTGTGCATGTGTATGTGCATGTGTGTGTGTGTGCGCGCGCGTGTGTGCACGCCTTCAAGTCAACTGCAGTTCATCGCAGGGTTATCCTGGCAAGAAATATTCAGAGAAGGTTTGCCATTGCCTTCTCTAAGGTGCAGAGAGTGTGACTTACCTAAGCCCACACACTGCGTTTCTATAGCTGAGTGGGGATTCAAGCCTTAGCCCTGATGCTCAGATAGTTATGCAATTCTTCACTATTTTTTTTTAAAGCATGCAACAAGTAATTCTGAACAATTTCCATCCCACTGTGAGAAATTCTATGAAAACCATAAAGTTTTCAAACCCTATTTGCAATTCAGGATTTGTTCTGCAAGACATTCACAGGTGATCATTTCACAAAGAAAACAGCATTTTTGTCATAGGAAACAGCATTTTTTTATTGCTGTTTTTGCTGTGTGCCTTCCCATCATTTCTGACTTGTGGCAACCCTAGCAGAGGGTTTGTTGGAAAAATTTGTTCAGAGGGTGTTTGCCTTCGCTCCCCTGTGAGGCTGAGAAAATGTAACTTGCCCAAGATCACCCAGTGGGTTTCCATGGCTGAGCAGAGATTTTAACTCTGGTCTCCGGAATCATGGTGTAGTGCTCAAACCATTACATTACCCTGACTCTCACAAAAATAGCTGGCATGCTATTTTTGATAAAGATTTTTTCCTGTGCAGAAATATTGTTTTCTACACAAAAATCTGTTTCCTATGCAGTAAATGCTGTTTCCTGTGTAAAACAGCCATGTGCAGATTTTGTGCAGAATAAGCCTGTAACTGCAAAGATCACTGTTAGTCCAGGATTCTTCTCATCAAGGTTTTCTGATACTCAAAAAGCATGTTTTCCAATCGTTTTTCAAATGTTTTCAACAATTGTTTCCATCTGTACTCTCAAACCACTATAACATGCTTGCCATTAGTCTTTTACTACTATTGTTCACTGTATACCATGCTAATCAGCTACAGTAACTGCAACATGATCTACAGTTCTCAGTAGAACACAGCCTAAGCATGAGCCAATGGTGTGATGTGGCAGACAAAAACAGAAGTCTAGTATTCAGATCAAGGGAAGTATGAGTCTATTCAACTCCAGTCAGACTTATACGGAATGCTGTGTCCTATTCTCAGCACCAAAGTTCCAAAAGGATATTGAAAAGGTGGAATGTGTTCAAAGGAGGGTGACTAGGATGTGAAACATCTGGAAACCAAGACTTAGGAGGAATAGTTTAGAGACCTGGGTATATTTAGCTTGAAGAAGAGAAGATTGAGAAGTGATGTGAGGGCCATTTTGAAATAGCTGAAGAGATATCATATAGAAAATGGAGCAAGCTTCTTTTTTGCTGCTCAGTAGACTAGGTCAAGAACCAGTTGCTTCAAATTGAAAGAAAAGAGATTCCACTTAAATATTTAGAAAAGTTTCTTTACTGTAAGAGCTGTTCCACACTGAATGGACTGCCTCAGATAATGCCGTGGATTCTCTTTCACCAGAGGTCTTTGAAAAGAGATTGGATGGCTTTCTCTCAGGAGCGCTTTAGTTTCCTGTATGACTAGATGGTATGTGGTTGGAATAGATGGTATCTTCCAACTCTATGATTCTATGATAGTTTGAAGCAACCATATGAAGAATATGGCAGTAATATAATGATTTCCCGTTAGTGTCAGATAGCTATCCTGAAGATACATTTCCTAAAGGTGGCATAGCTTGGTTCCCATATAATCAAGTTGTAGTAAAGCTATACAAATGAGGTAAATAATGAATGACAAGGGAGAATGATTTGCATTTTTATATTGAAGCCTTTTACAGCAAGCTCCATCTGTTCCAAAGGAGTGCACTGAATGGACAAATACCAAAGGTATCTTCTACCATGCCTGCTGAAAAAAAAATACAACTCCTAGATGTGCTTCTTTTAGCTTAAAAATGGTAAAATCAAACAGTAAAATTATATAATACCTTATTTGTTGATGGAAACCACCTTTGGTCCCATTGCCAGAGAAAGGCAGCATACAAAGTAAATGAATGAATGAATGAATGAATGAATGAATGAATGAATAAATAAATGTTTTAAAAAAAATCTTGATGTGCTTGTGGAAAGATAGTAGGAAGGGTGCCAGTCTAACATTTCTCAAAAGGTAGTTCCAGAGCATGGGAGAAGCCACTGAGAGGCCCTCTCCAAACTATAGTTTATTGGAAAGATGCATTAAGACACTAGAATTCATTGCAACACCACTGACATTATGATAGTGAACTTTTTTTGAGAAGATATTTCATTAAAAAAGAAAAAGGCAAGGCAAAAAACTTATCTAGCCATCTGGATTTTTTTTCTCCCCGAGTCATCACTCCCGCCCCATTTGATGATTCTTCCTTTTCTTGCTGCACTACAATGAGCTGTGGAAGTCTTTTTGAACAGGGCAGCAACATTAAAGACAAGCTGGGCAGAGTCACAGACACTTGACATCTACAATACATCCACAAAACATGCCTTGCTTATTTTTTTTTAAAGAACCAGTAGGCCACAATACTGTCTGATTACTCTTTGTGAAAATAATAAACATTTTAAATCAAATACCAAATAGCAAAAGAGCTCCATATGCATAGCCTGAAGAACTGAGCTTTTCTTGTTTATGATAACTGATAAAATTCCTTCATTTCCAAACGCTATTTAGCATGAAAATCTTTCCAGAACCATTGGAAATAATTTCCAGAGTAGACTTCTAGCTATCTAAGAACCATTCTTCTGGTTCCAAAATGCCTAGACAGAATTACTACAGGATAAATACCCACAAGATCCTGGCTGATCTTGGAAGCAAAGCAGGGTGAGCCCTGGTTAGTACTTGGATGGGAAACCGCCAATGAATATCAGGAGCTGTAGGCTATACTTCAGGGGAAAGAACTGGCAAAATCACCTCTGAGTACTCCTTGCCTAAAAAAAACCTATGAAATTCATGGGATCATTGTAAGTGAACAGGCAGTTTGAAGGCACATATACACATATACACAGAACAATGCTTTCAAAGCTATCCGATGTGAGAAATAGGCACTTATTATTTTTTTTTCCAACACACCAACGACCAGTGTCATATTTGTGCCTATGGAGTACAATTCTTTTTTTCTTTCCTGAAAACTCACCAGGAACCAGCAATCATGGATTAGCACCAGTCCACAGGCCACTACTCTGAGTTAGCACTGAACCAGAGTACAAAAATGCCAGCCTCATTTAGAGAAATGGTTGAGGATACAGGGTACACAGACTCCTTTAATCATCAAATAATATTCCCAGTGTGTTACTGCAGGAAGGTTCATAGCCATAATCAGTGATGAAACTGACTGGATTGGTCACTGTTTCCCAACCTATTGTGCAAGAAAGTATAAACAGGGCAAATGATACACATCATCTTGGAAAGGAGGAAAGAAATGTGACAACTACACAAGTCATTTGTTGTTGCTGGGTGCCTTCAAGTCACTTCTGTCTTACGGCAGCCCTAAGGGAATCCCATTACTGGGTTTTCTTGGCCAGATTTGTTCAGAGGGGTTTGCCTTGGCCTTCCTCTGAGGCTGAGAGATTGTGACTTACCCAAGGTCACCAAGTGGGTTTCCATGGCTAAGCCTGGTCTCCTAGATTGGTCCTAGCCCAATCCTCAAACAAGTATACCACACTGCCTCTTAGTTCTTGTAGCCCAGTGTTATTTACACTGAGTGGTAAGGGTCTTCAGGCTCTCAGGCAGAGGTCATGCTCTCTGAGATGCCAACAATTGAAGTGGGGACATTTTGTAAGTGAAATATATCCTCTACCACTGGGCTAAATCCTCCGTTCCTCTTGATACAAATGATGCACAGCAGAGGTGCTTTTTCCAAAAGAAACATCATCTGTCTTCTTAGGAACATTGTATTGGTTCTATCGGAACAATATTGTGTTGTACAATACTCCTCTGGAATATTATATAGGCACTTTTAGAATATTAACTCTCAGTACATAGCTCCCACTGTTCATTTGTTTCCCTCTGTTTCCCTCTCTCTTGTTTTTTTTTTATTATTTTTTAACAAAGGCAAAATCCCCTACAGTCATAATGCCTACAGCCTAATAGGAATCTCAGAGATCATTTAAAGATAATTTTTTTGTGTAGCATTTGCAATATAAACAGTACCATAATCTTACTTATGAAAAAAAAATGCATTGGCGAAGTATGCTTGTAAATATTGTTTCAGAACAATCTTGTGCCTATGTATTTTTTACAGAAATGTCAATCCTACTGAGTTCAATAGGTTTTACTCCTAGGTATGCTCTGTCAGGATTATAACTCCTTAACATTTATTTCCTCACCATGGCGCTACCTTTCTGTGGTGCTGGGATTGCGTGCTTTTATGAGGCAAGAAGCTATTCTGAGAGTAGCAGCGCTGCTGGTAGGGTTTCCCATATCAGACTGGCTGTTGGATAGGAGACAGACGAAATGCGGCAAACTGAGCATGAGAAGTTGTCGGGGGTGTAACACTGGCAGAGAATCTCTCAGAGGCAATGTCAGGGGCACCATAGCTAACACTTGTTAGTATTGCTCAGAAGGAAGCATCGTAAACCTGCTTGGAAGGTCTTTTACTATGAAAATCCTATGATGAGACAAGCTAAAATGAAACAAGAGATAGAACCAGAAGATGACACTCCCAGGTCAGAAGGTACTCAACAAGCTACTGGGTACAGCAGAGGACAAGTATGAGTGGCTAATGATGTAACTGGACTCAAGCCGAAAGGACATTTGGCTGTTGACTTGCTCAGAGGTGAAGAGAAAGTCTAAAGCTACACTTAATATAACAATTTGGAATGTGAGAAGCATCAGTCAGAGGAAGCTAACATAATAAAATAAGAAACAGAACTTTGCAATACTTGGGGCGAGCAAGCTAAAGTGGACAGGAATGAGACATTCTGAGTGAGATAATTGCCCAGTGTTTTACTTAGGAAATGAAAATCTAACAAGAAATGGGGTAGCATTAATAGTGAAGAGAGATGTAGCAAAAGCAATCAAAGGATATAATGAAAAGTCTGATCAAGTCATATCAATAAGACTTGAAGGAAAACCTATCAATATAACCATAATCCAAGTTTCTGTTCCAATTACAAAGGCAGAAGAAGAAATTACAATATTCTATACTGGAGTCCAGGAGGAAATTGATCACACACTAAAACAAGACTTCTTGTCAATCATAGGTGATTGGAATGAAAAAGTGGGGAAACAGAGCAGAAACAAACACTGTAAAAAATTTGGCTTAGGATCAAGAAATGGAGCAAGAGAGTGACTGATTGAATTTTGTGAGGCCAACAGTTTTGTCATCACAAACACATTCTTCAAGCAACCCAAGAGGCGACTGTATATGTGAACATCACCTGATGGTCAACAGAAAAATAAAATAGTCTACATAAATGGAAGTGAAAGAGGAGAAACTCCATTCTTTCTGCAGAAACAAGAGCAACAGAAGATTGTGACAAAGACCATGAAATTGCTAATATCAAATGTTAGCGTAAAGCTGAAGAAAAACAGTAAACCATGTCAAAATATAACCTGAAGAACATTTTGAATTTGAAGATAATGTTAAAAATAGACTTGCACTCTTAAGCCTAATTGACCTGAAATGAGAAAAACTCTAGACTGAAACTCTTTAAGCAGTTAACGACAGACATGAACCAAAAGTAAAAGGTGACAGAAATAGGCTCAGAATTGTGAATGCAACAGTACGGTAACTTGCATGCAGGGACAAAGAAAACTACTATAATAATCAGTGAAGAGAAATAAAAGTTGACAACAAAAAAGGAAGAACAAGAGACCTCTCCCACAAAAACTAAGAAATCAAAGGGAAATTTAAAGCAAGAGTGGGGATTTCTACAATCAGCAAGGGAAAACTTTGTACTTAGTCAAGTAGAAATAAAAAGATGATGGAAACAATAAATGGAATAACTATATAAAAGAGATGACACAATGACAGATTCATTCAAGGAAGAAACATTTGAAGATGAACCTACAATTTTAGAAAGTTAAGCAGAAGCTGCACTTATGGTACTTGGGAGAAATAAATCAATAGGAATGGATGGCATACCAACAGAGGTTCTTCAAGCTATAGACATAGAATTTTCTCTAATTCTAACTAAAATCTTTAACAAATATGGAAAACAAAACAATGGCTTGCAGATTGGAAATGCTCAATATTCAAACCATCCCCAAGAGAAGGGATACCAGGGACTGCAATAGCCATTAGGCTATTGCATTAATCTCTTATGCAAGCAAATTGCTGCTCAAAATTCCACAATAAAGATTTTTACCATATGTGGAACAAAAAATGCCAGCGCTCCAAACTAGATTTAAAAAAGTAAGTGGTACTTAGGATGACATTACAAACATATATTGGATAATGGAGCAGACCAAAAAATTCAGAAGAAAATCAACCTCTCTTAGGTTATCTTAAGGCCCTTCCGCACCGTGATAGTGCTATTATTCTGCTTTCAACATCCTATGGAATCCTGGAGTTTGCAATTGGGGCCTGTCATGGGCTTCCAGGACCTGGACTCAGACTCAGAGTTTGAGACAGCAGAACCTGCTCTGAGCCTGGCACAGAGATTGTTACAGCAGCACCTGCAGAGCAGACAGTACCACCACCCACCCCAGAGACAGAGCAGGGGGCTGTGCCAGCCCCAGCAGGGATCCCTGCTCATTCTGACACGGAGAATGACCTATTCATACCTATCTTCACCCAGTGTAGACACCAAAAGGGTCTCCTGTGTTGCTCCCAACAAATTTATGGCAAACAGAAATTAATCAAGCACCACCTGCGCTGATCTTGGAACCTATAAAAATTGAGCCTTTCCCCCTCTAGCTTTTGTTGGTAATTAACTGATCGCTTCTCCTGTGCTACCATTCGCTGCCTTTTCCTGTTTTTCTGCCATTGATTTGTGTTTGTTTTGCCTGCCTCTGATTTATGGACATTGTTGGGACCCTTATTGCTTCTCAAAGCTGTTTCCTTGCTCAAGTAAACTGATCACTTAAGTTACTGCTGAGTTTCTGACCTGTGTTTGTTATCAGCTTCTGCTGGCTGCCAGCCCCGATCAAGATTGGACAGGGAAGGACACTTAGAATTCTCAGCCAGAGAGCTCTTGGGCCTCAGTAAACTACAAACCCCAGAATTCCACAGAATGTTGAAAGTGGAATAATAGCACTATAACAGTGTAATGCAGAAAGACCCTTAATCATTCTTAAAGAAATGTGTGTACCACAATATTTGATTGTCCTGATGTGTAACCTGAGATTACTGTCAGGACAAAATAAGGAAAAACAGAATTGTTTTCAGTTGGCAAAGGGGCCAGGCAAGGCTGCATTTTACCACCCTATCTATTTAACTTGTATGTTGAAAATATCACACATAAATCAGGATTAGACTCAGAGGAAAGTGGTGTGAAAATTGGAAGAAAGAACATCAACAGTTTAAGACATGCAGGTGATATCATACTACTGACAGAAAATAGCAAACACTTGGAACAATTACTGAAGAAGATCAAGGAAGAAAATACAAAGGCAGGTTGACAGCTGAACATTAAGAAAACAAAAATAATGACCATAGATTATTTACATAACTTTAAAAAAGACAGTGAAGACATTGAAATAGTTCAAGATGTTCCATACTTTGGCTCAGTCTTGATTTAAGATGGAGACTGCAGTCAAGAAATCAGAAGATTAAGAGGACTTTGAAGGGCAGCTATGAAGGAACTAGTCAAGATATTGAAGTGTAAAGAGATATCATTGAATACTAAAATTAAGACTGTCCATGCTATTGTATTTCCAATTTCTGTATATGGTAGTGAAAGCTGGACAGTGAAGAATGCCGATAGGAGGAAAATCAACTCATTTGAAATGTGCTGGAGAAGAATTTTACAGATAACATGGACTGCTAAAAAGACCAATAAATGGGTCCTAGAGCAAATCAAGCCTGAAATCTCACTAGAAGCCGAGATGACTAAACTGAGACTGTTGTACTTTGGACATTGTATGAGAAGATGTGACTCACTAGAAAAGATAACAATACTCAGAAAGGTGGAAAGCAGTAGGAAAAGAGAAAAAGCACACTTATAGGTAGAGAGGTTCAATCAAGGAAGCCATAGTGTGTCTGCAAGGACTATTGAGGACAGGGTAACTTGGAGTTCATAGGGTCACCATAAGTGAAAGTCAACTTGATGGCAGTTAACAATCGAAACAGAAATATCTATTTCAAGTGATGTAGGCCTCATATCTGTCATTAAAAGGCTTAAAATAATGGCCTTCACTATTCTCCCTGATAAAGTTTTGCCATAAAAAGGCTATTCATCTTTCTTCATCTTTGTCTTGGTTTTCTCGATATTTACTTTGTATGTATATTAATATTGCAATTCTGCTCTAATTGACATTTCCTGCTTTCTTGCTGTCTATGCCTCCTGTCTACCTGATCCTAGGTGGGCAGTGAATGCCCAGAAATGATCCATTTTGTGATTTGCTCACCAAAGAGCAGTCGTGAGCTATTAAATATTACAACATGTTGTGGGAAGTTTAGAGTGTTATTTCTTAATGTTATTCTTTAAGAAAAAAAAGGCGGGGTCTCAACTTCAGAGCAATACTCTCACGTAAGAATGAATCCCACAAAAAACTGAAGAGATACTGGTGGCAAAATGGCATTTTAGTCTAAGCATGTATTTATGTTTCTCTTAGGCCCTTTTCACATGTCAGGGGGGAAACGGGAGAAAATGCCCCAAAACGGAGCTTACCTCCAGCCGGGTAAGTCCGTCGCCGCGTGGAGCAGCGCGAGCTCGCTGCTCCACACTCCTCCGGCGTCGCAGATGGCAGCTTCCGGTTGGTGGAGGCTCTCCACCAACCGGAGAAGCTCGCCAGCCGGAAGCCCGCCCCCGGCAGATCTGCAGGCACGCACTTGCGCGCGCCTGCAGATCCACTTTAGAGCCGGGCGATGGAGCGGCATGGGGCTGCGCGCTCTGTGCTTTTTAAAAACCTCTAAAAAGAGGTTTTTAAAAAACACGCAGCCCCGCTGGTTCCGGCCGCTCCTGAGTGGATTCTGGTGTGAGACTACGAAAAGTAGTCCACGCCAGTCCACTCTATGGTGTAGACGACCTCCGTGAGAGGTCGCTCTACACCGTCCCCCCCCACACACACATGTGAAAAGGGCCTTAGTGAAAAAGTTTATATGATGAAAAATATGCCTTTTAAGGTTTGAGGTAATATTTTAAAAAAACACAAATTACTCAAGTAAAAAGGGCCTTTTCACTTACTTTTTGGTGGAGTATGGTGTTCCAGAGGATGGCTATACACTTGTTCATACTTTCTTATTCTCAGTTCACATGATGCATGATCAATCCAGGCTTCATACCCACCATAACCAGAAGTACTTTCATTCTAGAAAACTTCAGAAGTCAGAGATCACTTTCCATGTCTTCCTTTTTTCTCTTGTTCTAGCTGACAAGACTTGGCTGAGTGATTCTGATCTGTTCTCCTACCATTTCCTCCTCAGCTCCCTCTTACCACCTCGGCCTCTTCAAGAAGCTTTGGCTTCATATTTTTCACCTCAGATCAAGACAGCACTTCCTTTAAAAATCACACATACCATTTCTATTTCCTCCCTGTCTTTCAGATGGATTTTCAGTGCTCACTATAGGACAGGAAGCACTGTACGTACAGACAAGAAGATGATGAATTAGAGTATTTCGTTGTTCTTCAGCATGCACAACACTGGAAGCAGACTTTGAGAACAAAACACAAGGCATGGTGATGTTTTTCAATTTACAGATGTCCACTTTCCCTCATATCAAAGAATGGAAAGTGACTGTTGCCCCTGCAGATATGGAAAAGATAGGGTGACAAGGGCATGGATTTGTATAGAAAGATGGGGGTATGGGGAAGAGGTAGGGCTGTTGGTGCTGGCAAAGTTTGGACCCTAACCCTCACCCCCCAAAAAAACCCTATTAGAAACAAACAATCGATGCAGGGTTTTAATCACTGATAAGGTACATAGGAGAAGCCAATGGAACGTTTGGAGAAAGTAGTCTTGCAGTTATTTCATTATGAAAAGTTATGAAATTGAATGTTCTGGTAGAAATAGGAAATAATACATGAGAAAAATGCAGATAGTGATGTTTTCAGACGGCCTGCTGGGATTCCCTCTTTGTTTTTTATTTTGTGGGACCAGCTCTTAGTAAGCATAAGTTGTACAGAGAATTTAAATATTGTTTCAAAGAGAATGTGAACAGAAAATCACTAGAGGGAGCTGCTGTTCCATTTAAAAATAAGCTTCTTTGCTAGTTTTCAGCTTTAATGACCACACACTGAACTGAATACTGATGAAATCCCTAGAACTGAAATAATGGATCCATGTTCTAAAACAATGCAAGACCAGAATCCAAGAATTTTGCACAAGGAGGATAAAATTTTACATAATTCAAGATAAAAGATAATCAGAGAAATTTTGATTTTGATTTTTAACAAAAACACTTTACATTCCTAATGAGATATAAAATGCTTTTGTAGAATATAGATTTTGTCCATTGGGAAGAGTATCCTTCGGCATCACAACATAAGTCCAGGTTATTAGCTCTCTTTATTAAATCACTGATTTGCTCTGAACTAATTAAGTGGAACATGAAACCACATGTTCTTTGACAAACATGAAAATGGCTCTGAAATCATTTAATACTTGCCACAGCCAGAGCCCAGAGCTGATAGTCCCTTTGGGAACTTGGTGAGTAAGAGACCAGCTGGAGTTTACTTTAAAATATAGCACGCAAAAGTCAAATCATCATAACTTCAGGTAAGTTTTGCAGTGTGAAATGGATTTTTGATTTGTTACACATGCATACATCTTTTCTGTAGCGTAATGTAGTCACTGTTTTAATCAAAATTGGATTTACTGCCAGTTGAAGATTAGGCAGGCTAGCTGGACCATTCATGAAGAATCATGACTGCTCTAGCCCTATAGACAAAAAGATGCTATACAATGTTGTGACCTTTTTCTCCCTCTCGCCCTTGCAACAAGATGCTGTTGACCCATCCCCAACAGACATATGTGCCAGTACTGGTGTCTTTTATGTGAATCTTATACATTTATTCAAAAAGAATATAGAATAGTCTGTGTGCCCTGTACTGTTAGTGGAAGATGAGAGACAATGGAGGCAAGGGCCAGGGGCAAATATATGTACTTGCTGTGTAATCGTGTTTTTAAGAACGCCGCACCTGTTGCCTTGAAGAAGTATTATTTTTTTAAAAAAATTTTTTACACGATCGCTATAATGCACAGTCTTATACTTTATGCATCTTTACCTGAAAACTCTAACCCATTCTAATTGTTCTATATTTGCTCATGGAAGATTATGCTGATTTGCACTGCTTTCAGTCTGGCAAAGTGCCTTTCTTTTCTCGTCTCTTTTTAAAATATTAACTTAAAACCTAAACAAAACCCTCCTTATTTCAAAATGGTTTCACAACAAAAGCTTTCAGAGACAACCAGCAAAAGGACCTGAACTCCAATGTATACATGTATTTGAGCTAGGAGAAAACCTCGATGGTCAGCTAGTCTGACTTGAAACAGAATTCTTGATACCAAACTTGCCTGTAAAATTGGCCAATATAATTAACCCACATGATTATGAATACTATCTGCTCAAAAGATAAAGTGAGAAGAATGGGGATGAAAGCAAGAACTGATTTTTGCATGTTGTCAGAGAGACGGGCAATTATGAATCCTCTTCATCAAAGCAGGACAGAATTTAGAGATGTTTGTAGCTAATTATTTTTACCTTAATTTGTTTTTTTGGCATTTGGTGTGAATATTACGGAAAGCACTCTGGTGTTAATGCAATCTAGCAGGCACAAAATGCAGTTGCAAAAGCAACGAAAACTGTCTGCCAAACCAAGAAGCAGGTCCTTGATTGATTTTTATCCTTGTGACTTAAGAGTTAAGTTGTCACACCAGGAGCCATCAGGAGTGAGCAGGAGAGATGCTGAGGCTCAGAAGAGGTAAGTGCTGAGGAGTTGGAACAGTCACTTGCTGGTGATGGACCATGACTAACTTGCATTCTAGCCTTGATTTCTTCTTAAGAACCCTGGAAATGTTTCCTCAAGACTTTGCTAATAGGAATCTTTGGCCTTATGGTTCTAATATATCACTTTTCAATAGTCCAAGCCTCTGCTTCTAATGTTCAGTCCTGCTGCATCATTGCTAATTTCACATACTTTCTGCTACTCTTTTACATCCCACTTTATGACTTTTTCACATGAGAAATCCACAATGTTGGTTTCAATAACAGCAAGTACAATTTGTGTCATCTTGACTTTCTCACTTTGTGACACATCTGGCTGTTACAAGAGAAACTGATCCACGTGGACCAATTTGACATGTTCACCTAATCAAGTAATAGACATAACAATTACATAGTAAATATATAAATGTTTTTGCACTCATTTTCCTGTGGTTTTGCAACTTTATCATGTCTCCTGCTGGGGAAATGCAAGTATGTAAATTGGGCTGATGTATCGCAAAGTACATGGACTTTATCAAGTAATCTGGAGAGGTAAGGATGCACATAATGAATAA
Organism: Cyclura pinguis; assembly: GCA_030412105.1. Lineage (NCBI taxonomy): Eukaryota > Metazoa > Chordata > Lepidosauria > Squamata > Iguanidae > Cyclura > Cyclura pinguis. Next base: position 132,813,826 of record CM059599.1, read on the forward strand.
ATGCATGACTGTCCTTATTTACTCTAATATCTAATATCCAGATTATCATAACTAGTACCTCTCGTGTCATGTTCAGCTAAAAATCATCTATTACCATACTCATCTTGCATGAAGGGACTACTAATAGTCATTCTATGCTAGAAGAGAGAGGGAGAGAATGTCTGCACAATGTATGCATCCTCAATAGCAGTGATGCTCAAAATGCTAGTCCTGAAACCATCAGCTGCTAGCCTGTGAAGAGTTTCCAAGAAAGAAGAGAACAGGTGAAGCAAGTGGTAGTAGTCCCTGTTACAACAGAAAATTGAATTGCTGCTAATTGCTACATCAGGTACCCTGAAAAGTACAACTCTATAATATGACTTTGTGCATTGTTCTTTGGAAACTGAGTACATGTTGCTATGTGTGTGTGCATGTTTTTTAAAGTGCATGTCATTTAACACAGAAAAAAAAAAATTAAAAAAAACAAACAAACCCCAATATCATAATCAAGAATGCCTCACTCCACAGAGATCACATGCCATACTTACAACTTTTATAACACACAAGAAAGAACTGCTGTTACAGACAGAGAGAAAACATAGCTGGGTGAAAAAAAATTGCTGCAAAACTTGTATCAGTTGATCGCTTAAAACTGCATTGACTCAGCTTAGAGTATCTTCATATTGTGCTTTCATTTTTTGATTTTCATCCTACTGACAGCACATTTTAGTGCCTCAGAGTCACGTTCTGTTGCAGAATTGATATGGATCTATACCTATATTGTTTATAGCATTGCCACTTGAAGAGATCTGAACAATGTTATTGAGTTTCAACTACCACCTTAAAAAAAAAAAAAGACAAAAACCAGTTAGGACAAAAAAAAAGTCCCAACAAATCAGGTGCCTTTGCCTACTGAAATACTTTCTTGTCAATGCAATGTGATGCATTGATACAAAGCCAAACCAAACCAAAACAACACCCCCAAAAAACCTCCCACGACATTTTATGGGTGAAACATAATATGCAAAATGTCATGGTTTGTATTTATTTGTTTGTCTGTTTTCAGATGGGAGTGTTACAAAGAGAAACAACCCTAGGGCATAGAAATTATGTTGGTTACATTTTGGGGAGAAAAGGAGGTTTATCACTTCCTCAAAACAAATGTTCCACCTCATATGAATGTATTTTTTGGCTCTTGTTGTTCAGGTATTGTGGAATGCCCTTCATTCTACACTTTAACTTTAACTTTAACTTTAACTTTAACTTATAACTGTGTCCCTAAAAAAGTCTCAATATGTCTGTGTCTGGTAGAACTATTACCTTCCTGTTTCTGCAGGTGATAAATGGGGGCACTGTTTGGGTCACTATCTTAGTTTTCCTTTCCTGAGATGTATTGTTATTTTGTTTATTCTTTTTGTCTGTAGTTAAGCCAACACACTGTGGTTTCCAATATATTCACCTTTCCCTCCAGAGCTGTATTTGTTGTTTTGCTATGTGCACCAATACTCCCTGCTGCAAAAATTGTCATAAGGAATCTTTGAAGCTCTAAAGGAACTCTACTATGGGGAGGAGGGGGGAAAGAAAAAGGAAAAACAGAAGAAGAAGGCATACATGGCTGCTGCTGCTGCTGCTGTTGCTGCTATTGTGTGCATTCAAGTTGTTTCTGACTTACAGCGACCCTAAGGTGATCCTATCACAGGGTTTTCTCAGCAGGATTTGTTCAGAAGGGGATTTGCCTTTGTCTTCCTCTGAAGATAAGAGAATCACCCAGTGGGTTTCCATGGCCCAGTGGGGTTTCAAACACAGGTTTCCCAGTTTCCTAGTTCAGCACTGGCTCTCAAATAACGCATATACAACAGCAAAAAGAGAAAAGTGATTTTTATAGATTGCTTCAGAGGACACTCCATCTTTGGAAGTCTTTGACCAGAAGTTGGATATCTTTCAGGAGTGCTTTGGCTGTGTATTCCTGGATGGTAGGCAGGTGGACTAGGCCCTTGTGGCCCCTTCCAGCTCTCTTATTCTGTGATTCTCTGATTGGGCAGTGAATGTTAACAACCTCTCCAACATGACTCTTCTTCTCAGGTGTCCCATTCATGGATGTTCTGAACACCAACATGGGTAAAAGAGCAAGGGCAAAAGGTACTTTATAGTGGGCAGAGGGCAACCGCTAGACAGAGTGAAATGTATTTGTTTAAAAAACATTAGTCCTCAGAAACTGATAAGGACACATGGCTGTGAATGTACATTCTCATGTTGACAGTGAACACTTGTAGGGGAGGGTTGTGTACAGGCCTTAACTGCTTCATATTCTTAACAGGCTCTTGGCAAAGCTCCTTCTGAAAGGCCCAAGGAGGTGTATATGTGCTCAGTATCTACCACCCCAGCCTATCACAAAGAATGTATAGGTTTCTAGCTCTGCTTGGTCAAGTATGCAAGCTTTATGTGAGCTGTTTGGGTCATTGTGTATGTTAGTGTATGATGATGGTAGTGAGTTGGTGGAAAGCACAGTTCTGTTATATTCTGTAGAGATCTTTCAATGTGTGTCTGATGTACCCACTTGCATAAAGACGATGGCCAGACAATTTAATATCTAAGTAGTGAAATCCAATTAAACCATCAAGAAAGCTTGCAAATAGCTATCAGTGAATTGCTCGATTATTTTCTGTAACAACAACAACAACAAAAATACAGATAAAATATTCATAAAAAGGATACCTATAAATCCTGTCCTAAAAAATGACCCATAATACTTATCTGAATACGATTATGTGTATACACAAAAAGTACACATGCAGCCCTTGGTACATTTTCTGTGGTTTCAGGTGGTTTCACAGAATCATGCTATATATGTGAAAAGTACAAGATTCTAATAAAACTTTACTATAAACCCACCTTGACAGTCAGATATACGAAGAAGCTCAAGATTTCTAAACCATACACATCTAGCAACCTCAAAATGCTCAGATCTGAATTAAAACCTCTAGTAATGCTTTTTAAACCATCCGTTCCATACACTTTATGTGCGTCTTAATCTTCTTTCATTCTTCAGCAAACTCATTTGATCTACAGCTGAATGCTCTTTCCAGCACTGGGTATAATCCTCTCCACCATTCAGGCAATTGGCAAGCTCATCGTGCAGCCCTTCATCTTTGAAATTACCCCACTGAGACAGAAATTATCCCATCTTAAACACACAGCATCATTGCTTTTGGTAAACTGAATTAGCAATATCCCTCAGATAATGTACACAATCTCCTCTTTGAAATGCTAACCAGTTTCTTCTGCTTGCACCAGAGTTTCAGAAGTTACATTCGTTCATTTTCTATTGGTTCCTGGCCCCACACCTCTTATATGTGCCTTCTCTGCCAATCTCATTCTTTCTCTATCTTTGTAAGACTACTTCACACACACAAAGGATCTGTTGCATTGGTTTAAACCTACCCCTAAACCATCTGCTATAAGTTATTGGCTGGAATGAGTTTTACACCATCCATGGTGAATACTCACAGGTGGCCCCGGTGGTCCTACTTTTCCAGGGGCTCCTGGCTTGCCTCGGCGTCCCTGGATATAAAGACAAAGAGAAACCAAAAATAACTAGAAGAACCAACAGATATAATGATAGCAAGACTTACATGGGATAAAGCAGTCAGGTATTGTTTAAGAGTGAGATGGCCTGCAAAATTTATTCACAGTAAAAACAACATTCACTAGCCTGGCCTGATACCACCGGTTTAGTTTCTGCAGTGCTAAGAACACTGGCTTAATTTCATAGATGAGGGTGGTGAGTTTTCATCTCCTCCACAGTCGCATCTGGACCTATGGAGAGATGCTTTAATTGAATGGTAAAGAGCTATTCATTTATTAACTTACGGTTTCTTTCTCATGCTGTGAAGATATGAACCAAAGTTCTCACATTAATTTTGAAAAATCTTCTTTTGGGGGAAATAATATGTAAAGCCTGGGGAGTTTCTTGTTTGTTTTTATATTATGTCACTATGTCATATTGTGGATAACTCAATTAAAAAAAAAGAAAAGAAAACTGTGGCAATTAAAGCACTGTCAAGGTAGATTGAGCAGATTAATAAATAAATTCTGACTATCTGCCTCTAATGATCTCTAAGGAACTACCTCCAAATCCTTCCATATCATTTGTTTATTTCTGCAAACAAAGCCAACAATAGTTTTGTTTTGGTTCCTATGATAAAAAGGGTATGGAAAATGCACACTCCTCGTTCAATCTCCACTTCCTCTGATAGGCTTTCCTATATCCAGCCAGTGGTTTTTTTTCTACTTTGTTAGTTGTTCTGGCTGCCTGATAGGTTCTAGGGATTATCTTTAAACACTGCTTGGATTCACCATATGTTATCAAACACCTCATCCCTTATGAACGCTCTCACTTTGGAGACTGAGGGCAGACCCCTGCTACTGGGTGTTGGGAGTATTTTAGCCTTCATCCCAGCAGATAGGACACTTTAGTCTCCCAGAGTCATGCTTTGCTGTGTAATTCACTGAGAACTAGACCCACAAGGTTAACTGAAGAAACCTTGTACTTGGCATGTGGTTGAAATTTTGGGACACTGTTAACACCACCTGCCATGCACATTTTCTTTTAAGCAGACAGCAGTGGCTAGTTCAAAAATTGTTCCAACAGATCTATTGCATTTGTCTTGGTTATATTTTTTTCACTAACTGGGAGGTCTGGCAGCTACTCTGAATGTGCCACCTCATGTGAACATCTGTTTTCTGGCTCTCTCATGTTTGAATAATGTCGAATATGCTACATCAGTTCTGTACTCACAAACACTCCTAGGACAGTTTCATAGCCCACAATATCAGTGGATATCATTTTTAATCTGCCTCAACGAGGGTAAAATAATATTACATTTATTAAAATGCAAAGATGCCAGGGCCCAATTTTCATAGCTCAGTGTCTACAACTTTCTTTTTTTGTTTGTTTGTTTTTTGGTTCTGTGTTTTTATTTTATTTTTTTACTTAAAATTATATTAACATTAGGTATCTTTCTCTTTCTCTCTGGCTAAAATGAAAATTCATCACTAAATATAACTGAATTCATTAAAATTGTCTCCTAGTCATACTTAATAAAATCCCTTTATCCATATTTGATTAATTATTATTCTATTTAGAATTAAACATTAATGGTACTGAAATAGACTTGAATTAACATAATATTGACTATGGTAAGGGTCTAAATGAAAGGGAACTGAACTGACTATGATATTGACCATTCCATTGACTATAGTAGATTTTATCATAGAATCATAGAATTGAAAGGAATCACAAGGGCCATCTAATCCAAGCCCCTGCCATGCAAGAATATACAACTAAAACACCATTGAAAGATGCCCATCCAACCTCTGTTTAAAGACCTCTTTAGATGGAGAATCCAAAACCCTCCAAGGCAGAGTATTCCACTGATGAACAGTGTTTATAAGAAAAAAAAATCCAAATCTTTAGGTAGAATCTCTTTCTTTATAATATGAATCCATTGATTTGTGTTCTAGTCTCTAGAACAGCAGAAAACAAACTTGTCCCACCTTCTAGATGGCATTATTTCCTTCTCCAACTGACTGAAGTTCATTTGACAATAAATTACAGTAGCAAACTGCAGTGTCAGTAAAAAAAAAAAAAAATCTCCAGGAGCTATTTCATGGTTGCATGTAGCACATGGGCTCTACTTCACCCATGCCTGTATTATGCATATATGTATGTGCCTTCATGTCATTTATTGATTTATGGTAATCTCATTAATTTCATAGGGTTTTCTTGGGCATTGGATACTCAGAGGTGGCTTTGTCAGTTCCTTCCTCTGAAACACAGCCCACAGCACCTGATACTCATTGGTGATCTCCTAGTCAAGTATTAACTAGGGCTAGCCCTGCTTAGCTTCCAAGATCAGATGCAATCTGGTGTTTTGAGGGTATTTAGACTCCAGATCGATTTGGTGACTTCCTCAACAATGAAGCTTGCAAAATCCACACTTTGGATTCTTCCAGACTGTTCCAAAGGAATGTAAGTGCCTTCATTTTTTTTCTGAGTGTTGCCACTTGTTGTCACATTTACATCCACTTGTTCCATTTAGTGGACTCTTTTCTGTTTCTTTGGGGGTGTGGTGGGGTCTGTGTGGACATAGCAATTACTTGGTTGTCACTAGAAGCTTTTTTAAATTGAGTGGTTTCCTGGGTTGTGGTTTACTGAGATTGGGAAGTATTCCTATGTTTTTGAAATGCTTTCTGATGTTATTTTTCTTAGAGTCATAGGATATCAGTGACATTATGAAACAGCATATGACTCTAAAAAACTGAAAAGGGAGAAGAGAGAGGAAAGAGGATGAATGAATTGCCTTTGCTTTTCCCACTGTCCATCTTGAAACTCTAGCTTACCATACACAGGCATTGCTGGGGGAGTGGCCAAAAAATCTGACATGAACCACAATAATAGATACATATCTGCCCCCTTGAGACTTTTTGAACCTGTATGTCTTGGATTTAAAATAAGTAGGAGGGTGAGAAAAAAGAGCTGCAGCTGTTGCTGAGAACAAACAGTAAACAGCATAATGCAGCATAATAAAAACATTACTGTGATATGTGTGTATGCATGTGAGGGAGAGAGGAAAATATATATAAGAAATAACAACTACTTGTACAAACATCGGAAACTGCAGCAGCATTTGCACTGTCTGTTTTCTCCCTTTGTCAACGCCTCAGATGCAGGTGAGACCTCTAACATGCAGTGAAGCCTCCTCTAGTGTGGAATTTATCACTGAGGCCAGGGAGGACAGCAGAGGAGGACTGGTACTGAATTACAACAGTGGCTGACCCGGGAAAGAAAATGGATGACACGTTTCCTCAAACTGATGCTAAGAGCTTGAAGGTTCCATTATACACAATTGGGCTACAAGGTTGAAATAATGAGAAGCACTTAGACCCTTACCACACTATGCTGCGATCCTGCATCATCCCGTTGTGATGCTGGCATGGGATTGGGACCTGAACGCTGCCCACCAGCCCACCACACCGCTGGGCTGGCAGCAGATGGGTAACATTCAGGACATGCTCCTTCCTTCCACAGTACAGCTGGCCTCTTCCTGCACTGTACTGTGGAAGAAAGTGCTTGATAACGCTTCTGCCCTTCCTGCGTGCCTGCAGCCAATGGGATTGTTGCATGAAGGGAGGGCATTACCAGATTTTTTTTTTCTGGTAATAGTATATGGCACAATCAGAACAGCTGGGGACGTGACAGCAGTGGGACTGCAATGACATCATGCGATGGCATACATTGTGGATGGGCAGCAATGAGTCCCTATGCCAGGATGGCACCATGGTGCAGTAAGGGTCTTAGAAATGAAATCAATATGTTTTGACCACTTTCAGACGTATTAGGGCTGTGCTTTGGGCCCCCAGTTCAGTTCAGAGCCCAATTTAGTGTTTCAGATCTGGATATAATTTGGCAATTCAGATCAAGGCCCATTTCTGGACTGATATGGACCCTGATCCAATCTGATGCAGACCACAAATGCAAGTAGTAATCTAGTAATCAATAATCTAGGTTGCCATTGCCTTGCCTGTACAATCCAGAATGGCCATAACTTTTGTTTTTTCCATAAATCTGCAGAAAATTTGTAGACATGCTATACCCCAAAGTGGGATATAACTCAGATGAACTTTAGACAGGTAGCCACAGGGGTTTTCATAGCATAGTCTTCCGGTTTTCAAAACAAGTAACAAAAGCAAAACAATTTAAAAATCTGTTGATAGCTCAGTCTTGGCAATCATGTGGCTTTTGTCCTGGCAATGTCCTACAACACCTTGAGAATCCTCAAGCTCCAAAGTTGAAGAACTGCACCAAAGAATTAAAAAGTCAGTGAGGGAACCAGGCAGACAGGCAGGCAAGTAGGAATGCTGGCCAGAATAGGGCAGGCAGTTAGCAGTCAGAATCATAGAATCATAGAAATGTAGAGGTGGAACAGACCACAGGAGCCATGCAGTCCAACCCCCTGCCATGCAGGAACACCCTCAAAGCACTCCCGACAGATGGCCATCCAGCCTCTGCTTAAAAACCTCTAAGGAAGGAGACTCCACTACACTCCGAGGCAGCATATTCCACTGCCGGACAGCCCTGACTGTCAGGAAGTTCTTCCTGAGGTTCAGGTGGAATCTCCTTTCCTGCAGCTTGAATCCATTGCTCCTTGTCCTGGTCTCTGAAGCAGCAGAAAACAAGCCCTCTCCCTCCTCTATATGGCATCCCTTCAAATATTTAAACATAGCTATCATGTCCCCTCTTAACCTTCTCTTCTGCAGACTGGACATACCCAGCTCTCTAAGTCTATCCTCATTGGGCTTGGCTTCCAGGCCCTTCACCATTTTGGTCGCCCTCCTCTGGACCTGCTCCAGCTTGACCATGTCCTTCTTGAATTGGGGTGCCCAGAACTGGACACAGTATTCAAGATGAGGTCTAACCAAAGCAGAGTAGAGTGGTACCAGTACCTCCCTCGATCTAGACACCATACTCCTATTGATGCAGCTGAGAATTGCATTGGCTTTCTTGGCTGCCGCATCACACTGCTGACTCATGTTCAGCTTGTGGTCTATTGAGACTCCTAGATCCCTTTCACACGTACTGCCATCCAGCCACGTGTCCCCCATCCTATATTTCTGCATTCCATTTTTTCTACCTAAGTGTAGGACCTTACACTTCTCCCTGTTGAATTTCATTTTGTTAGCCTTGGCCCAGTTCTCTAATCTGTCCAGGTCATTTTGAATTTTGATCCTGTCCTCTGGCGTATCAGCAACCCCTCCCAATTTGTTGTCATCTGCAGAACCCTGTGGCACCCCGCTAGTCACTTCTCTCCAGGATGAAAAGCAGCCATTGGTGAGCACCCTTTGGGAACGGTCAGTCAACCAGTTACAGATCCACCTGACAGTAGCTCTGTCCAGCCCACATTTTACTAGCTTCTTTGCAAGAATGTCATGGGCAACTTTGTCAAAGGCCTTACTGAAATCGAGATATGCTACATCCACAGCATTCCCTTCATCTATCAAGCTAGTAACTCTATCATAAAAAGAGATAAGATTAGTCTGGCATGACTTATTTTTGAGAAATCCATGTTGACTTCTCGTGATTACCGCATTGCTTTCTAAGTGATTAGAAACTGACTGCTTAATGATCTGCTCCAGGATCTTTCCGGGTACTGACGTCAGGCTGACTGGGCGATAATTATTTGGGTCCTCTTTTTTTCCCTTCTTGAAGACGGGGACAACATTTGCCCTCTTCCAGTCTGCTGGAACTTCTCCTGTCCTCCAAGATTTCTCAAAGATTATAGCAAGCGGTTCTGAAATGACCTCTGCCAGTTCTTTTAATATCCTAGGGTGCAATTCATCTGGCCCTGGAGACTTGAATTCATCCAGTGTGGTCAGGTATTCTTGTACCAACTCTCTACCTATTATGTGCCTCATTTCCCCTGCTTCCTCCCTTGCTCCCCAACCGCCAGGTTGAGTGCTTGTATCCTTCTGGGAAGAAACAGGCAAAGAAGGTGTTAAGTAGTTCTGCCTTTTCTCTTCCCCCTGTTAGTAACTCACCATCTTCTCTGCGCAGCAACCCTATCACCGCTTTCTTTTTCTTTTTGCTGAGGACATATTTAAAAAAGCCCTTTTTATTGTTTTTATTGTCTCTGGCCAGCCTAAGTTCGTTCTGTGCCTTTCTGACCTTCTCCCTACATCTCCTGGCTACTTGCTTAAATTCTTCTTTGGTGGTTTCCCCCCTCTTCCATTTCCTGTATATGTTTCTCTTAATGCTTAGCTCAGCTGAGGGTTCTTTAGTCAACCATTCTGGTTTCTTCAGATGCCTTCCATTTTTCCTCCTTATTGGCACAGTTTTAGACTGTGCCTTCAGTATCTCCCTTTTAAGGAACTCCCATGCCTCCTGAACTCCTCTCCCTTTCACTATTTCTGACCACGGAATTTCAGCCAGCAGCTCCTTAAGTTTACAGAAGTCCGCTTTTTTAAAATCTAAGATGAGTGTTTGGCTACACTTATCTTCTCCTTCCCACTGAATGCCAAATTCCAATAGGGCATGGTCACTCCCCCCTAAAGATCCAACCACTTCTACCTCATTAACAAGGTCAGGTTGGTCAGGATCAGATCTAGAATATTTGATCCCCTTGTGGCCTCTTCCACCTTCTGGACCATGAAATTGTCTGCAAGACAAGCAAGAAACTTGCTGGACCTTGCTGTCTTGGCAGAGTTGGACTGCCAACATATATCCGGGTAATTGAAATCTCCTATTATTACTGTATCTCTCCTTTTTGAATGCATGGTCATTTGGTTGAGGAAGGCATCATCAAGGTCCTCAGTCTGGATTGGAGGTCTGTAGTAAACCCCCACCAGAATATCCCTATTGTTTCTTGCTCCCTTAATTTTTACCCAGATGCTCTCGACCTGGCTTTCTGGGTTTAAGTCACAGATCTCTTCACAGGTGAAAACATCCTTGACATACAAGGCTACTCCTCCTCCTCTCTTGTTTGGTCTGTTTCTACAAAATAGGCTATACTCCTCTATTCCTACATTCCAATCCTGAGACTCATCCCACCAGGTCTCAGTGATGCCTATCAAATCGTATTTATTTTGTTGTACTAGGAGTTCAAGTTCATCTTGCTTGTTTCCCATACTCTGCGCATTAGTGTAGAGACACTTAAATCCCCGGGCCCTTCCTGCAAGTCCTGTACTATAGTTTCTACTCCTCCCACCATTGGACGCTTGTATTACTTGTCCAATATCATTTGGGCCTTTTCCCCCTGCACTCGCCGAGTCCTTGCCCTGAATAATATTGTCTCCCTCCCCATTAGGCTTCAAATGCTTCTCCCTAATAAAGATTCAGGATGGCAGGCATAAAGCATCACTCAGCAAAAAGTCTGTTAAATTGTAACTAATTATAGTGGCAATGATGATAGAAAGTTGCTTGAAGATGGGATACTTTTGTTTTATTCTACTTGCTGTCCAACTGCAGAAAATCAAGGATGATTTATTATGGAAGAGGGGAAGGGGTGATGTGAGGACTCGTTATGAATAGTCCAACTACTACAATCCCCCAAAGAACCTCCCCCTGCCTTAAGCCATTTGGTGATGCGGGCTAGCACTGCAAACTTTCTTCTCATGACTTCACACTTTCCTCACTCTTGCAGAGTTGCATTCCTAAGAGTTGAGCTGGGAGATTGGAAAAGAGGTTTAACATTCTTTTCTTGTTTTAGATATCTTCCCCCTGTTGCCTGGTTGCTGTGACTTTACAGTCTCTGTTCAGTGCATAGCAATTTATCTTGCTCATTTTTATTTTTTATTTTGCCTGTCATGAAGGCACATAGCAATCCTGAGACCCACTTCTACCTCAAAGTGGTCCCACACAATACTATACCTCACCTGTAGTGATTCAGACTGGGGCCCTTTCCGCACAAAGGTATTAGAATGTGCCAGTGGGTCCTATCACGGAGGTCGTCTGCATCTTGGAGCAGACTAGGTCCAGACTATTTTCCTTAGTTCCGCACCTCAGTCCACTCCAAAATGACTCCAAGTGGTCCTCCAGTGTGTTTTTTAAAGACCGCAAAAAACAGGTCTTTATTTTCCTGGAACGCACCATAGCGTTCCTGCTCTCTTGTGCAGATTCGCAGGCTCGCACCAATGCGATCTGCGGAGGGCGGGCTTTAGGCGTGGCAAGCTTCAGCGGTTGGTTGGAACCCATGAACAACCAGAAGCCGCCATTTTGGAAGCTGGAGCAGTGCGGATCTACAGACCTCACACTGCTCTGATTTGCCCTGGACCAAGGAGGAGCCCTGTAGAAGGGCTTCAGGAATAGTCCACGTTACTTCGGACCCCAGAAGAACCGGTGAGTAATGGCACGAAGCTATTCCCTCACCTCGTGTGGAAAGGGCCTGGGTCTCTTCCATCTCATGGAACACCTGTATCATGGTACTGCTGCTGTTGCTGCCTCCTGCTTGCCTATTGTTAGGCTCAAACAGAGCCCTCCTCACGGTGGAACCTGGCTTTCTCCTGCTTCTACTACCTTGAGGCCTTACAAGCCCTAGGGAGAGCAAAGCAGAATTGCTCCAGCTATCACCAGACTTCTGTCCCTTTTCAGTCTTATTGAGGGTGGAAGACAAAGCAATCTGTCTCCCTGGCACAACGTAGATTTGGACTACAGCAGTGGAGATACCTAAGACCGATTATGTTAAAAAAATGATCGAATAGTAGTAGTAGTAGCAGTACTGGCAGTAAGTTTAAATCATATATAACTTTAACTGACGAAAGCATCTAATAGAAATTAAATTTATTGCTCAGCCAAATGGGCAATACAATAATTGTGTTTTGCTTCACAATATGAACTATTATGTAAATAATATGGGGGCTTTGTGAATTTAATAAATATGTTTTTTGGCAGAACTAGAGGGTTTTTTTAAAATAAATCAGATAGTTGGTCCTTCATATCTGTTGACTCAACCAACCACAGCTTGAAAATATTTCTTAAAAAGCCAAAAAAGCAAACTTTGATTTTGCCATTTCATATAAGGGACACTATTTTACTACAACATTGTATGTAATGGGACTTGAGCATCTATGAATTTTGGTATCCATAGGGGCTCCTGGAACCAAACCCTAGCAGATACTGAGGGCCCACTGTACTGTCTGATAGTTAACAACAACTAGGGGCATTTTTGGTAGAGGGAGAGAAGTTTCACTGTCTATAACACAAAGAGAATGGGAAACAGGGAATGAGGCTGGGGTTCCTCAACAAGAAAAGGGGATATTAAAAAAGCAAAAACTTAGAGAGACCAAACTTTGACAATCAACAACCCTTCAAACTCACAACTACAGTGGTTTGCTACTAACAGTCATGTCTACCAAACAGATGAAAAGATGGTGATAATTGACAGTATAGCTTCAATGACCTCACACAATCACTTTCTGTGAATACTGTGACTGGAGAGTACTGGTGAGATTCTTGCCCCAGACAGCAAAGTAGAGCTATCAATAAGCAAGGCTCAGTTCCCTACCTCCTCTTCTGTATCACACCACCTGTTGTTTTATTTATATGGTCAAGTTGGTGACACACTGTCTGGTTTTTACTGCTTATTTTTGATATCTGGATCTCCAGATTGGTCTGTAACACTTTGGATTGTACCGCTCCACTTTGGAATGGAATCAAGCTAATCTATTTCAATCTGGAGCTGGTAGAAATCTGTCCAAACTGGCCTAACTGACTTCAGAATTCAGATGAATAGGTTGCATAGGCTAACACATATTTCAAAACAGAAGAGCAGATTTGCTTCATCATTATTTTAATTAGCACTCGTTCCTGATGTTACGCCACAGGGATGAGAGCATTGTGATAGAACTCATATCAGAATACAGCAAGCCCAGATAAATTACTTAACATGCACAGACTGATCGAGGACTACAATATAATTGTCACAGTAAGTCATAGTGAATAGACTATGTATAATAGATTTACCAATGTACTGCTCCCATTTTCTAGTCTGATTTTCAGCTATGTAATAAGCGAACTGAATTATGTGCTTCCTACTTATTGATCTCCATTACTTAAGTCATCTGTCACCTGCTAAGATTCCCAGCCAGCTAAACCTTGATTCCAAGAGCTAAGCAGTTCTATGGGAATCCAAGACCAGAAAATAGTAGATTAAAATTTTTTTCCAGCCATGTGACTCCTGATATCACTTTAACTTCTGCATTTCACATATGGCCATGCATTTTTAGATCAATGTGCTATCTGTTAACTTCACTTTAGTTGATAGCTTTTGAGGGGTTTTATGTTTTTGGTTTGATTGTTTCCAGAGATACATAGGCCCATCTTTTAAGATCAATTTTTTTTTAAAAAAAAAGCCAATTCAATCTAATCCATTCTGCAACACTAAATAATGTGACTGCAGCTGTTCTCTCAAACCACAATAAATAATTGTTTGCACCATTGACTGATACATAATTTTGAGGATGTAAGGTGGAATTTTTGCTTCATTTGTTACCGAACAGGAGTGAAGAAAGAAAAAATCACCTCTTAAATAGGGGAGATGGGAGAACAGTGGTAAATAGGGATAGAAGAGAAATTCATTCAGATTGCCTTTTCCAGCCCAATCATTCAAAGCAACTGTACTTCAATATTTTTCTGAATTTTGTGGTGCAGTTCTCCAGTTAAAAATGCATGCAAACATACTGGAGGAAAGTTTCAAGAAAAGAAATGCAGATGTGAATGAAAATAATGTATAACACATTGTATTAAAGAAAACAGCATGAAAAAACTGACAGAAAGTACATACCAAAAAAAAAAGTGTACATTGGGAGAAAAAAGCAAATGCAAATACATACACATGTTTGTGTGGACTTGAAAGGAATGACAAACTGATGTAGAGACAGTCCAAAAAGAAGATATGACTGGGAAAATTACAAATTTGACTAAAACAAAAAATGACAGATTCATAATTTCCTTTACTTGTAGCTACTTTGGTTTTAATTTTTTTAAAAAAATCCTGAATGTGCTACTTTAGGCATAAAATCTAAGGTTCTGTGTTTACTTCAGAAACACATGATGAGAAAAATGAGATTTTCTCGCACCACCAAGTGAATGAGGAAGCTCTTTGTGTGTAATGGAGCTCTGTGTATACATCAGAATCAGCTGCTTTTGAGCTAAACCAGAAATGGGAACCATATAGCCCAATGGACTAAAACTGCCACAAGTACTAGACACCATAGCTAGCGGTGGGGAATGCTGGGAGCTGCAGTCCAACAAAATCTGGAATGCTGATCAGTTTCTACCACCGATCTAAACCCAGGCTTCTTGTCCAACTACACTGAAATGATAGACATGTGCTGAAACGTGATACTTAAATCATATTAAATGTATTACATTTAAAATAGACCCCTCTGGGTTTTTGAAACGGAGCACTATTGTGTTCCTGCCTGTTACTTAGGGTGCACTGGGTTTGGAGTGACACTTTAAATCAGTGCAGTCTAAACAAAGTAGCAGGGAAGTGTTAAGCTACCAAAGATGTGATTTTGATTGGCAGGCACAACTGGGACTCGGGTGCTAATTACTACAGGAAAACATTATAGAATACCCTGCAAGCTATTAAGAACAATCTTGTCTAATAAGGTTTGTGAAGGATATTGCAAAGTGAGAGCAGACATCCTAATAAACAGGCCATCCAAACCACTGTGGAAGGCAGCCATTCACCCTTGTGCAATTCAGCCGTTAGTCATGTGTCTTCTGAAACATACTGTTTTTTTAGCCTCTTTCATAATGATCACTGTCGTAGTCCATTACGTCTTGGTGATCGCTGTGATGACTTTAACGGCTTTATTGTTTAATTTGTTTTGAGTGATGTCAGGTGCCTCAGGCATTATTTTATTTTATTTTGTTTCATGAAAAGTCAGGATAGAATTGTAATAAAATAAATAAGTCTACAAGTCGTTATATATACCCATGCACAGTGTCCAAATAAATATGGCCAAGGAGGTAAAGGTTCTTATTCAAGTAACAGCATAAGAACAGATATATCAAACAGAAAACACTCCTTATCTGTAATAATTTTTCTCCTCTGTTTATAATTGTCATATTTTAGATTTCTTCTAGGGTTCATAAATGCTATAAAGAATAAGGACCGGTTATATATTATCCATTCATTATCTGTCTGTCTATACAGAGTACAGATAACATGACTGTTATGAAGATCATGAAGATCTCTGTACATATCTGTGATTCTCATTAACTAATACGAGTAGAGTTGGTAAGGCCAGACTAAGACATTCACTTTAGTTGATAGCATTTGCTCTCCACCTATCCCAAGGTGTACAGATAGTAGCCAAAGACAGGCATGTTATTCTGACATGCAAGGCAGAAAATCCTTGAAATGTCTTTCCCCATCCCTGGCAGTCAAAATACAATCATTATTTTTTTTTAAAAAAAATCCTGATATTTTCCTGTTCTTTCAGAAACCCAAAATCTGATGCATCACCCTGTTAGTGGTAGACGCTGCTTGGCCTGTAGCTCCTTCTCCCCAGAGATTCCTGTATTTATTGTAACAGTAGGGGCCAAATTAGGTAGGAGGAAACAGAAACCAAAGTTTTATCTTATGCTACCAGTTATAATCTAAACACTCAAGTAGCATGCAGATCACCTCTAAGTAATAAAGAATGAAGTATTTTGAAGTAGTGTTAGAATAAACTTTATTCTATTATTCTTTGACACTCATACAAAATAACTTCAGTTCATGCTAACTGCACTTTTAGCAGGAAGTGATGAAAATTCACAATAGATACTTTTTTTTTGCCTGATGTCGTTTGTCCAACATGAAACCCCAGACACTGTACTATATGTATTTTTGTGGTTTACCATTTAAAACAAAAACCACACCACAGAAACAAATGACACCAGAAATGTATTTGTTAGGGATAACTGAAGACAAATTGGAAAAAAAAAGTAAGGAAGCCTAATATTTTGTATGTCTGAGGCAGCAGACCAGAAGTGGAAAGAAAATTCTTTACACACAATAAATGAATGGGTGCTAAAGCTAATAGATATGGCCCAGATGGACAAATTGACTTGTTTAATTAAGGCAAGTAGACTGGATTCCTATGTGACTGAACGGGACAATATATTTGAGTATATTTGGGATATTTGGGGAAATGTGGTGATAGCTGGTTTCAAAGATTGAAAATAGAAGACATATAATTTTTTTTCTTGCTATTTGTTGTATAAAAGTTTGTATGTATGGATACTTGACTGGATTAGAGTGCATATTTTTAATACAACAATATCTTCTTGTTGGTTAAATTAGAATGTATCAGTATTAGATGGTAGAAGATATAATATGATTAAAAGAAAGGTATACCAGGAACTGCAAGGAGGAAATCAAAGTGTGTTAGAAGAAGAATACTTATATGAACATTGGATAAGTATATTGACTCTGTTTTTCATTATGTGTGTTAAAATTAAAACAATATAATAAAAAACAAAAACATGCTCACTCCAGTCAAACAGAATATGACTAGAGCAGGCAAAGATAAAGACATGTTGCCTTGTGTAAAAAGCTGGAATCCTGCCTACTATGAGTTTGGTAATTACTTTGCTCCCTCTTCCAGACCAGTGAACTGCGGGATCTCAACACACAGCGCTCCAGCTATTGACACATCGTACACATCTGCTTACACACATAGCTCCCACAGAGAAATGAATACATCCACAGGTGAGAGTAAGACCCATTTTTAACCATCTTGATTTTTTTTCCATAAAGGAGAGAAATATTAATAATAAAAAGGTAAGCAAATTGCAGTATGTGCATGTCTATGGTGAAAAAGTTATAAAAATGTATTGCAGTTAAATGAAAGACCCAAACATTTTTGAAAAGGGAGTGTGACTTTTGCCCCTCTTAATAATTTAAAATAAAGTTTAGTCACCATTCTTTCCTTACTCCCTCTAGATTTGCAGTTGGGAAAGGTAATGTTAACAGCAAGACACATGAATCAACTTATTTCTCCTCACAGTCACATCTAGCTAGAGGGCTCCTACTATTGCCAGTCAAAAGGCAAGTTGCAGCGATTCCCTTTTCTTCCTTAGTGTATATTTTATAGTAAGCAAGGCCCAAATGAATGAATGAATGAATGAATGAATAAATAAATAAATAAATAAATGGAAGATGATGTTCTCTGGATACCCTGCCAAATTCTGTGAATGAGGCCAGCTGAGTATGACATAAACATGGCTATTCTGGAAGCATTCTATCAGTGACAGAGAGCAAAGGTAACCAAATAGGAGTTATTTGTTATTAGAATGGAAAGCTGTTCTCTTATATACTCACACCCCCTCACTTTAGTTTAAGATAAGTGAGCTAAGCCTGGAAAGATACTAAGAGCCATCATTAGCCTTCATGAACAATGAATCAAAGACTTATCCAGGAAATGAACAGCCTTTTAATATATTCCATAACATTCAAAATCTGCATCCAGATGGTATGTGTACCTTCCTGTATTCAGTTTCTTTTCCATATAGCTGCTGTTTTTCACAATGTAAAATGTTTGCATATGGGCAACACACTTCGAAATATAAGTGATTGAAGATTGCAGATTCCTAAACTTGAGGAAATGCTCCTAAACAATCTTTCCAGTGATAGGATGGACTGAATTCTCTGTGTAGTATTCAGAGATAGGCAGATAGATAGATAGATAGATAGATAGATAGATAGATAGATAGATAAAATCATCTTGCCCTCCTCCCAGCCTCATTCCCAAAAAACAACCAGGGGCCTGAGCAATATTTGTATAAATGTTAGTTCATTAGAACAACAAATTTTAGTGCCTGCATAAAGGGTTTCAAAACAGCCACTTTAGAACTGTGGCTTCACTATCTCAGAGCCAAACTAGGCATTGTGATAACTGGGAGAATACAACTGATGTGCATGCTCCCCCCCCCCCGTTATATAAACAGCAGCTTTTGCAAAGTCTGAGCAGTTTTCAGATGGGATGGAAGATTTTTATTCCTTCTCTCCCTGCCACTCCCTTCATATACATGAAGTTCTCCACTTCAATGGAAGTTCTTAGTAGTGCCAATGGAGGTTTCTTTTGCAATGCAAAGAGTAGCTTTGAAGAAGAGATGGGGGCAGTCAGAGTGAGGAAAGTAAAGTAACTCCTCCTTGCTAGCCCCATGGTCCCAAGGTTGTGTATGTGCCTCCAAGTCACCAGTCAACTTAAGGCAACTCCATTAATTTCATAAGGTTGAGATTATTTATGTTTGGTCTGTAATGCACATGATGTGCAAGAGCCCAAACAGGGGTTTCCAAGCTGTGATTTCTAGATGTTGTTAGACTACAAACTCCCATAATCCCTGACCAATGGCTATTTGGAAAAACATAAATGAAAAGTTATTATGGGCGGAAAGCCTGGGGAAATTCTAAACCAATTCAAGAAGAAATTTAGAGGATTTGCCTATCTCTAAGCTCAAATAATCATTTTTTAAGTTAAATAACTTAAGTTATTAAGTTTAATTTTAATTGATTACAGAATTCCTCTTAATAAAATTATGTTAATTTATGGTTTATAGTGCCATTATTACACTCAGAGTCTGAAGTGCTGGTTATAAAACTTTTCTATCTGTCTCCTCTACAGATAGTTGTGACTGGGAACTGCATCTCTCATGTTAGGCACTGCTGCTGGCTACCGCCCCAGGTGGCAAGCCATATTACTGTGGCTTTTCAGGCAAGACTCTTCAGAGTAAGGTTAGAAAAACTATTCGAAAATGTGCAATCAAGTACTTGAAAAAGGGGGGTTCCTGAGTGCTGAGAACCCCAACATTCCTCTGCACCGAGAATCTTCACAGTTCAGGCCTTTCCTACCTAGGAAACCCCCCACACTACATACTACACAGTTATACAACATGATCCCACTTTAACGGCCATGGTTTCAGTTTCCTATGGAATCTGTGTGTGTGTGCGCGTGTGTTGTAGTTTGCTCAGAGGTGCTAGAGCTCTCTGGCTAAGAACTCTAAATACCCTACTGTAAGTAGCCAATTCCATTGGGCAGAACCACAGCAGTTAAGCTGGAATCATAGTACTATTGCTGTGTAGTGTGAAAGGGCCCCTGGGGCGTCATAAGTTAAGAACCACTGATATCAAGAATATGATATCAAGAATTTACTCATACTTACTGAAGTAGTAGATCCCTAGAACAATTTTACTAAATTATTAGCTGTTTTCCGGACAAAGCTTTGGACTTTACTCAAATTGAGGAAAGAGAAAGAAAAAAGAAAAAAAAAAAAAGAGAGAGAGAGAGATTGAGAGAGAGAGAGAGAGAGAGATCTGTCCAAGGTTACCCATGAGAAACAACTATTCCACATCCTTGGCTGATTACACGCATTACTGAGACAATATGAAAGTTCATTTTGAATAAGAGTAGGTACATCCACTTCTCTAACTCATTAGTATCTTCATGTGTAATATATGAATTATATTACACCTGAATTATTCTTTCTCTTGTGTGATTAGACAGGAAAAGTGGTCTTCTCAGGTGAGCGAGATGAAGTGCTATTAAACAGCAACAAGCTATATAAATCCCGCCCCGTAACACACACAACACACAAATTGCTAATGTGTGAAGGATTACCATTTGGATTTTCTGCCTTGTTTCCAAAATGATCACACCTTAGCAACTTTTACATATGGAGGAAAATGTTAAGATCCAAATATATGAAGACTTGAAGTTTGGGAGTATATTACAGTAACGAAGCTTGCCCTACACAGAATCCCATTCCCTATAGAATATGCAGCAAAACATGGCTGCATGTTTTTTTCTGGTCAAAGAGGGAATATAGTACCAGTTCTGGAAGCCTCAGCTTTCAGTCATGCCCGCCTCTACGATACTCCAGTCTATTGTTCTTTTTACATGATTTTCTATTTTCCCAAGACACTCAGCATTCTGCAACCACTGAGCATACTCCGTCTCCATTGGGCTATTTGGATCTCACCCTCACCTTCTGGGTTTTTTGTTCCTCAATTTGTTTTCTTGGGGGGAGGAGATGGGGCATTTCTGTGAGCATTGGGAGCCCCCCAAATTTACTGATAACTTCTGTTTTGTCTATAGGGGATGCTGTTTTGGCTTTATAAAAGAGTCACACTCATCTCTGAGTTTTGAAAAGAGGAGTAATGATTGCACTAGTCCTTAGTTCTGTAAGAAGCATACATGGTTGGTGATTCATCATATTCAGCACCAAATATCTCTGATGTATAAATTTATGACAAATATATGTTGCATAGAGGCTCATATTGAACACGAAGGAGGAAGAGTGGTAGTGATGGTAGGAGTAATGCTATTTTTTTAAAAAAAAATAAAATTCAGTGGTGAGTTTGCCTTGCCAGAAAATATTTCAAATTGTACAGTTCAGATCACCTAAGTTTTGCTAATCTCCTCCCCCATCTCCATCTGATTCTACTCTGGCAGGCCCCATGATCCTCATAGAGTGTTTGAAGGAGGCATAAATGGTTTGGTGGAGGGATTAGGAAAAACGGTGTGCCCTGTCAAAGCAAGAGGAAGTGCTTTCTGCTGTTACTATCAACAGGATCATATTAAGTGGATTCAGTAAAAAAACAAAAGAAAACAACAATAACAACCTAACAGTCTCAAAGTCTTGTCTCTCAGCAGTGTTAATACTTGGAAAAAATTTAAATCATTTCTAGTTGATTTGGGCTAGTGCATTCTGAGCTTCATTTCAGCTGTGTCTAAATGAATCTGAACAGCTGTAATGTGGTTTGAAGGTCCATGCAATAAGGTTTTCACATGGCTTGGAGTTCAAATTAATAGGAATGCCCTTTCATGTGGTTTGGTTTCCACTAAAAATGGAAAGGAGGAGTTGTTCCATTACTCCTTTACGCCTCTAAATGAATTATCATGTTCATTTTTCATGAAATTAGCTCTAAATAGGGAGGTGGATATTAATTACTTGGAAAAGCATAGAAAAAAAAAGAAAGAGGTGCAGATAGTATCCTCGTTCAGCACAGAAACTAATAATAATTAAATATGAAGCCACATTTAAATGTATTCACAGGTAGGAACCAATGCTAGAATGAGGGGGTATCATTTTTAAATAAACTGGTCTTTGTAAAAGAGTGCCTTTTCAAAACTCCTGAGTTGACTTACCATTGTACCCTCATCATATAGGTACTGTGGAAGGAACATATTGTGCAACCTTCTCCTTTTCTGTATCTCAACCACGGCTAGGTTTTGAACTGAGAAACCATTAAACTGCAAGCAGGATTGTTTGGGTCCAGTGAATGACTCCAATGTGATGAGAAAACCACATAATCCTACTACTCTCTTTCAAAACAGTCATCCCTTTATCTCACACTCATATTGGACTGAACCTTAGAGGAGATTTAATATTTCCATCTAATCCAGAGAGAAGGAACTCCATGGTGCACCCTGTGGAGTTCCCCATTTGACACATGAGCTGCTTCCCTGCCTCTTCTGCCTCCAGCACAGCACAGAGAAAGCCACTCTTATCTGTAATCAGTGACTGGAGATAACATAGGATTTGATGGCATTTAAGCTTTAGATACCCTGCTCTTTAAATACATTTAAATTTAAGATATTAAATACATCAATGGTATTAACATGTTGGGCTTATTGATCTTCTCTCATGAAGAGATAGTGTGGACATTTGAGTTTATGCTTTCGAAGTCAATTTCTGTGGTTTACACATACACAGAACTGAACTGTACTTTCTGTGCTTGGTAGGGAAATACGTAAACTGTTAAAAATTATGCCTGGCCACAACTTTTTGGTTTTGGCTCCACTTACTTAATGCTTGACCCTTCTCCTGCACTCCTAAATACTGCACTCATTTGGAATGCAGCCCTCTACAGAACTGGAATTGGGTCACTAGATCCAAAAAGTTGCCATCCAATGCTGTTCTAAACCATTTTCTTGATCTAATTCACTTCCTCACCAGAACGTTCTGTCTTTCCTGCTGGAGAACAAATACAAGTACTTCTGAGAGTGATTTAGACCAGGAAAATGGCAGATGGTCTCCAGTGCCATGGTCCTAATTGACTTAGCCTCTTTTGCCATTGTCCTGGCAGCTCCTTTGGAGAAAAGAAACATGGAAAAATTAGGAAATTCAACCATGGATCTTTAGTGTCTCATTTACTTTAGCCCTTAGATGCAGCCTAAGGATACCTTTAGTCCTTTCATCCGCCAAGTAAAGAGCAACAATCATTTTTGGCCAAAATCCTCCCTTTTGCATTTCAGCTACTCTCAGCCAAGAATTCATGAAGCTCCACAGCCCTAGACTAGTCTAATGAGCCTCCAATTGCCATTTCCTAGCATATATATTTTAAAAGGTTTTTTAAAAAGAGGGAGGCAACACTTTTCATTACACAATGTGTAGGAATGTTCAATTATGCAGCCTTTAAAATCAGTAATGGCTTATATTATACACTTTGTAACGTTGAGGGCCTGTTTCTATGGCAACATCTATAAGCTCAACACTGAATGCAGGTTGCTAAAAGAATCAGCTAATCAAAAGTAAGGGTAAAAATAACTTGCAATGAAATATCTAGTCACTGGTTAGAGGAAGATATGCAGTTCTCTTAACTTATCCCCTTCCTTTGTGTCATCTTTGGCATCTGTGTATGGATGGGGAAAATGTGACAAAGCATGACGCTAGCAAAAGAGAGGAACCTCAAATGGGCCATTTGCAACTGAACAATACACCTTGTCAAGTCAGTAACAGCTTTCTCTTTGCAATGGAGCCAAGGTGCTTATATGACGATCCTACAAAACAAAGGGCCATTTCCCATCTTTTTTCCCCCCCCGTAAAGGATGAATTCATTACCAGCTGCACAGCAAACACTTGTTCTATGTGCAAGGCAATGTTCCTCCTATTGGAGCGTACATATCAGAAATGGAGAACCATGAGCCTCCAATTGTTGCTGAAGTACAATCTCCATCATCCCCCACCACTGACCGGGCTTCCTGAGGCAGACAAAAACTGGAGGCTAACATCTGAAGAGCTGTTCCATATGGTTACGATAACCAGTTGCAGCAGTAACTGCATGAAAATACCATTCAGATACCGTGCAATACCACCAATTGCCTTAATTGCAGAACAGTGAAAAATAAGGTATAAATAAGTGGTACTTGTATACGTTCCCACAGTATGGTAAGGCTCCCTGGTAGAACACTGGGTAACACATAAACCAGAGCTCAGAGGTATGCAACAAAGAAGTTCCTCTTTTCTGGTGGATATAGATCTCAACCCCCCTTTTTTTAAATGGGAAGTGTTATGAACATTTTGGTGTACGACTTTCCCCTTTCCCCATTGCCTTTGTTTAAGGGAAATGCATGATTCTCACTTCTCATAAGGGTCACAGCTTGCACATGGGCAGAGGTAGTTAGCAATTAGTGCACATGACAGACTCTGAATGATCCAAAACAGGCTTCAGCAGGCAACGTTCATTTAATCAAAAGTTTCTTGCTCTGTGGTAGTGAGGCAAACTTCTTGTTTAGAAAAAGTAAGTTGATGTAAGCTGGTGCACCTACTATTCATGTAATTACTTACCCTCTGACCTTCTTTCCCAGGTGGGCCTTGGGGACCTTCTATTCCTGGCATACCCTGCAAATATAAATGGTCCACAATAGTAAACTTTCTTGTTAATATCATTACAGCATAGTTGCCCTGTAGTGCTTGAAAAACAAAACAAACTTTGCTCAAGAATTTTAATCTTAACCTTTCTGTTCCCATATCTACCTACAATTATGGGGAAAAATTTTTTTTCAGCGCAGGAAAAGGTAAGTAGAAACACAAGACCAGACTTAAAAAGGCTGCTGGGTCAGAACTGCTAAAGGTTCAATCCACAATCCAGTGTGAATCACATGAATAAGGCCAAGCATGCTTTTTGAAATGATTTTGAAATGATTTTATACTTTTTAAAATTAATTAATTTAATATGATGGGTTGTTTAATTGTGTTTTAACTTTTTCATCATCAGATTTTTTAAATTTTTATTCTTTTTCCTTTTAAAAATTAGCAGTAAGCTGCCTTCTCATGTTGTGAGAAAGGCAGGATATTAAATAAATAAACAAACAATGAACTCAGTATTACTGGAAATGAATTAAATTGATCTTTATTTACTAACAAATGGCAGCCTGTATATTTAAGGATTACTTCATATATTGATTTTTAAGCATAATGTAAACTCTCTATTTGTTCACCTAGTAATAAGCTGGTTGCGGAAGGGACAAAGTTTCAGGGTTCAGCATAGAAGCACACTAGTGTTTACTTTAGAAGAGTGTGACTGGCAATTTATAATGTTGGTAATAAAATTATACAACTATGCAAGTATAATGGAAGAAAGGAGACAGCCAATTGCAGGCAGCAAAATGGCTAGTCCTGCACCAGGTCCTTAGAATATTTGTACTCAAGTACTTCACCTTCAGCCAGTTTGCAGTTCTGTTTTCTTCCCTGTCCTTGCACAGAGGTGGCAAAAATGCTTTTAATTCTTTTTTTAACATTTGCAGACCTTCTGTGCTAATGTACTAAATGAAGTGAAAAACCCCATTATCAACCTATACCTGTTTAGTTTACTGTACTGTGTGACTTACTGCAAGGTGAGTTTGTGGGTCAAAGTGGCTGGAACACTGTTGAACGCTCATAATTGTGACTTGGTGCTTCTTCTTTCCAGGGGGCTACATGGCTTGGCACGGCCCTTTGGGGAAGTGGGAAAACACCAGCCAATGAATTCAAACCTAGGTTTGAATTCACTGGCTGGTATACCCAGCTGGAGTAAACTCCTGGTAGTCTTCACTCTGGCTGGGCAAGGGAGGTTGATATATTGTACTGCAATTTTGCATACTCAGCAGTCCTTAACTGAGCATCTTCCCACCACTCTACCTTGCAGGGTTTTTTTTTTTTGTAATTAGATGGCATGTGCAGGTTTTGACATATATGTTTGTTCTTTTCTTCTGTATTATCACCTTACTACAACTTTTAGGTGGCTGGCATTGGTTCCGAATCCAAGACATTAATTATCAGTGTCTCACAGGCACAGGTAAGGCATAGAGGTCCCCCTAAGGGGCTTGTGGGGTATGGGGAGGAATTGGTTATGCCCCACTCAGGAGCGGACACATTCCTGCACTCCCTGGTGGCAGGAAGACCATGTTGGGGCATCCATCCATGTGGAGTCCACATCTGTTATCCCAGTGGCTCCAGCATTGGGCCAGAAGGTCATGTGGGCTAATCAATGCCTGGAACTGAACCCATGCATGTGCCAGCTCTACTATACAGCTGTAACAGATAAAAGTTGTGGCCTTTTTCCTTCCTTCCACACTTTGTACGTTATTTTATACAGAGCTGGACTCGCCCCTGAACACACTTTTTCAGGATTTCTGTTTGAACACTAAGCCCATTTAAAACATAACATCTGGCACCCTATTCAGTAGTTACAAGATCTAAACTTGGCCTTCTTGTAACTGCTGGGGATTCATCTTTACAGTTGTTCACAATCTAATGTGACCTCCTCCAAACCTACCCTATTGCCCAAACTTACCTCTCAAACCAAAGCCAGAAAATGGTGTTTAGTTTCATGTCCAAACTCTGATTGATAATATTGTGAAGCCAAGAGGACTTTTAGATGCTATGAACAAACCTTGATCTGAGATAGTTGAGAAAACCATGCCATTTAGCAGGCCATCATCAGAGATTCCAAGCTATCAAAAAGGGACGCTGTAGTTCGTGACAGAGGAGGTGAGCTGGTGTGGTGATACTGAGAAAAAGGTCAAGGGAGCAGGTTGCCCATGCACTTTGGAAAAGCGAGAACCCTAAAGTAGATCAAATTTATCATTTAGCCCATTTCTTAAATGGGAATGTTAATTCTTAACACTTGTTGGTTGGAATGATACTTGACATTGTTTTATTCTGAACAGAGGGATGTTTCATTGTTTTTCAGGGAGCATTTGGTACACAAAAGTAACCTGAACTACAAACTTTAATATGGTGAGCTGGTGGTAACATTTCAAATACTATTTTAGTGTATTAGTTACAGAAAGGACCAGGGAATTATTTTATATAATTTTTTTCTAATAAAAAAACAAATAACCTGTCAATTACAAAAGCTTAAAGGTTTGGGTTTTTTTTTTTTTAAAAAAATGCAGAACTGAAACAAAGCATAAATCCTCAGAGGCCAAAACATAAATCTTTTGAGCTTTCCTACATTACTGCACAGAAGAGATAAAAATAGCCTAATATGACAGCAATATATTTGGTTCTCTAGACAGCTTTACCTTGACAGCATACTCCCTCTGCATGCAAATAAAATTAGACAAGACTAAAAATCCAAAAGCACTGTTCTGCTGATGTTACCCTATGATCATTTCTATGGAATTGTATGTAAATAAATACAATTTAGTGCCCTCCCATGTTTTACACTATAGCTTTCTTTTCTGGACCATAAATTACTAGCAAATTTATTTTTCCAAGCACAGTTTTGATTGAAGCTGACAATTGAGACTAAGGGTGCTTCATGGAAAGATTCTTATGGTGCAATTGTTCTGTCTAATTCACAGAGTTTCATGAAGGGGCAAGGCTAGATGAAAAACATGTCTTTCTTGTCTTTTTCCCACTCCTTTCATCTTCCTACTACAGAAAATCCATTAGAGAAGAAAAGATGAAATAAGTGCACAATATCTTTTGACTTTCAAGCAGCTGGAGTATGAAAATTGTGGGCAGCAAAGCCATCCTAATGAATGTATCTTAATAATTTAAAACAGATGGAACAATATTGAATTGAGTGTGGTTTGTACGCTGTTTCCTCTTTAAGGAGTGGAGTAACATGTTGTGTTAACAAGCATGTGGTATATCCTTCAGCCTTGATTCTTAACCCATGAATTCAGAATCAAATCTCATAGATTACATCGAAATTCATGTCTAATTAAGCCTGATCAGGACCACAATCTTAAATAGAGAAACTGCTGAACCCAATTTTTTTTTTAACCAAAAGAGCAATATCATTCTTGGACATAACAGTATTCTCTTGACAATATCAGCTTGCAGAACAAAGAATTACTAGTTTAATCATTTTAAACTAATTTTTTAAAATATATTTTCAAGAAACATTAGACTGGATTTCCATCTTGTGCATAAAATATTCCTTATCTTCTTTGAAGGGATTAATTAATTAAAATATTGTTATTCTTTCTTATATCCTTCCCTATTTCATATGATTTCTGGACAACGTACAATAATTTCAAACAATTCAAACAAACAATTAAAACAATTTAAAATTTAAAACAATAACAATATTTAAATATTTCAAGAACATTTTAAACAATCTATTAATTTCCTCAAATTTCTCCATTTAAAACCTCCAGAGCTAACTGTCATAGGAGCAAGATTCTGCAAAGGACAGGGGGAAATCAGGAATAACTGGCTGACAAATATACAGACAAAGAGATACATACAGGGATAGACAAACAGATGGACAGACTCTTTTGAGCACAACACTAATGTTTTGGGGATTCTTCAGGTGACAGAACAATCATTAGGATGCAAGCCCTCCTCTTAAAACAAATAGCATATAACCTACAAAATTATCCTTGTTTATTATTTTTTGGTCTGCATTGTTAGAACGATGCAATGTACAATGAGTGTGCCACTTTCAAAACAATACCAGAGCGACAGGGGCTCTAAAGCAATGCCGAAAACAGATTTCTTGCTGTGCATACGTGTGAATTCCTTCGCTGGAGGCCGGCTCTGTGTTGCAGTCAGTTACGTCCCTTCTTGCTGTCCCAATTTGACAGGGACAGGCTTGCTTCATTCTTTGTCGCCTCACTTTTTCAACCCCTTTAGAGTACAAAAGTCATTTGCACTCAATTAACTCAGTGGGAGAGGGGGAGGAGAGGAAGGCTCAGAATTTTGCCCTTCCCAGTAAGCTTAGGCAAAAACAAACTGCTGCAGCTTCTCCTAGCTTGTGTGTTTTTCCTCATTAACAACTTTTGCCATCTGGATCACATTCTGATGTTGTTCAGCGACACATGTCCTAGTTTTCATCTGTGAAATGTTGGAGGGTATGTAGCTAGGCTTTCCAATACTGCTGGGTGCAGAGGAGCTTTCCCCGATGTCACATTCAACTACTGTCAGGAAAAAGAAGAGGCAACTCTCCTGTTTTTGTACCAGCAGTATAGCTGAGGCCAGAGACTCAGAGATGGTGATCCCAACACACAACCTACTTCTTCATTCATTCCACAGATGGGAAATGGAGCTGAGCTGAGTGGTAAATGCTACCACCCCTATGATAATCCAGCCTTGCTCATTTGTTTATTGAATTTGTATGTTCAAGTGACTACAGAATGTGTCTGGGTCTGAACGACCAAACTTCCTCATTCTGTTTGCTTTGCCCAGAACATGTTATCCGACACTTCATTTGACCAGGCCCCACTGAGCACACCGAGCCAGCATTCCAAGTATCTGTTTAGTAAGCAAACCTTAGGTGCTTCTGCTTGTGACAGACTTAACCCTTGGCTTCTGTGTAAACATTTGGTGCCATCTGGATGAGTATTTTATAACTCATAACTCCCCAAAGGGATAGGCCCACAGGAACGTAGAGACGGACACTCATTTTCCTCGGGAACTAAAAGCTGTGGATCAAGTGTCAGGAGGAATAGTTTTCATATACTTTACAAGAGAGATCACTGCACCACCTTCCTTCACCTGTCACTCTTGTGACATGACATGCAAAGGCTTAAGCTCAGGATGCCAGGAAGGAGAGAGGAGCTTAGCCAACTGTGTCATTTCAGAGAAAAGGCCCAGACTTCTTTCGCCTTAAATTCAGCACCTTGACAAAACTGTGAAGATAATGCTGTCATCCCTGCTGCTCAATCATTGGGTGTCCCTAGTGATCCTCATTAAAGATGTCATGACTTTCAAAACAACGTGTGCTCTGTCTTTAGCCTATTAAACACTGTTAATGGAAAGAAAATAATCTACCTCATCTGAGGGGATTAAAATTCATCTTCAAATTTAACACTTTTAATAGGGAAACATGTTATACAAGACAAGTCACTTACTAGCATAACAAGACATGTCCATATCAGTCTGAAATACCTCTTCTTTTAAATAAATTCCATCAAAACATACCTTCTCAGTAGCCCTCTGTATGCAAACAGAAAGTGGCCATAATTTATATTTTTCTTAAATATATAGTGGGTTTGATCCAGAAATTCTCAGTGCTATTTGTTTGGTTTGATTTGATTTATTTGATGTTATTTTCTCTCCATTCACAGAGATTATTTTTTTTACGAGATTGCAATGACCTTATTTCACACAATGAAAAGACAACAAACATTTAAAAGACAGTTGGGTGAGGAAATGCAGTGTGTCCAACATTTGTCAGTTATATCAAATTTCCCCCTTACTATGTCAAGGTTAATCATGTCACAAGTAGCTAGGGATGTTATTCTATTGAAAAGAAAGTTTATTTTAATTTCTAATTGATTATCTGCTAACAACATAGCATCAAAGAATTAAAAAAAGAATTTGAAAAAAATCAAACCACCCATGAAAGTCTCCCTTGCTTATCCCTGACCTGTGTACTTACACTAAGAGCAGCTGGTCCTGGTGGTCCCATGTCACCCTATAAAATCAGGCAAAAAATTAAAAAATCACTAATTTTCCCATGTCAAATATCAAGTGTGCTCTTTTAAAAAAATGCAATTAGAATTTTTTTTTTTAAAAAAATCAATTCCTCTGTGAAGCTCAGGGCAATATACATGCCCTTTCCTCAATTTATCCTCACAAAAGTCCTATAAGATATGGAGGGATGGAAGATAGAAAAAGGCCCAAGGTCCTGCAGGGAATGAGATAACTTTAGTCGGATTTCAACCAGAGATAGATAAAGGTAGGTGATTGTAAGAAAACAATTCATATAATGTCTTCTGTGTGTAGGAAGACATAGGAAAGCTTTCCTGGTCATCGTCACTTCTATGGCAAGAGGAGAGGTGTAGCATCACAGAACGTGACAAAGAATAATTCAATTGCCGAGAAATGATTGATAACAAAAGACTAAATCCAATGCAGAGCTGAGGGAGTTTGAACCCACAGGAATTAGTAGGCTTAAGGATGTCTCACTCTTCATGGATGGGGTCAAAATCTTGTGGCATAAGCTTTTTGTGAATCAAAGCTCCATTAAGGAGCAAAGCATTTACCAATATTGGAGTAGACATTGGCATGGAGAGGAGAATGGAAAGCAAAAGATTTTATACAGTGAAGGTAAAATATTGAGCAATGTGAGAGGTAGAAGTATGCCCTGTAACTATGCAGGACAAAGTAGATACAAAATTCAGTCAGGCCGGTGGCCCATTTCCAAATGTAAACCACTGGAGATGAACAGGACTAGTAATATGAAAAGATTAAGGGAGGCACAAGCATACGTATAATATGTACCACTCAGAATTGGAATGTGTTTACTTACTTGTTAAGAAAGGTGTGGGACTAACAGGAAAAGGATAGGTTGGGTTTTTGTTTATGTGGTATTCTGGTTTTGTTTTAGGATTTCTTTTGTTTTTTTTTTACATTTTCCAAAAAGAAAAAAGAAAAGCCATGAAACTCCAAAAACCCAAACAAATTACAGTTTAACAGAGGGAGAAAGAGATTTTCTATCATGGTTGTACCCCAGGGGGAATGTTGTTTAGATCACGCATAACAAATGAACACCAATTGGTGATAAAGGAACAACTGCACCAAGAACTCGAATAAGGCAATTATATGAAAGTTATGTTTAGGAACAGAGATCATTCTTAACTATATTTTTTTACCTGTTTCACTGTTTAATTTATCAAATTGGATTTGCTCTTCGGGAAAACATTTAAGATTCAGACCCTTTCCACACCTTACCTTTTTCCAGCGCTGGGGTGCGGGGATCTTGCGAGCAGCCCCCGGCAAGAGGCTCTTGCGTCCCTGCTGCTTCAGTTCCGCACAAGCTGTCTGTTTGCGTGAGAGCCTCGCCTCTTCCTTCCGCAATGCAGCCTGGGAGTTTCCCAGGCTGTTCTGGGGCAGGAAGTGTGATCGATGTGGCTCCGGAGGCTCTGCACGCCAGGTAAGTGTGTGCAGGGCCCGGGAGCAATATGCAATCGCGCACCATTTTCGGCTTCCAGCCGAAAATGAAAAGGTGCGTGATCGGCCCCTGCCGGCCCCTGGAGCGTCGCGCGATTGAGAGCGCGTTGTGCAGATTGCTCCTCACAATCGCGGGACGCTCCAGGCGCCCTTTTGCATGGCAAATGCTGTGTGGAAAGAGCATTAGTAATTTGAATATATACCTTTTCTCCCTTTGCCCCAGGCATTCCATGATCACCAGGATCCCCTTTCAAACCCTACCAAAAGAGAGATAATATAACAGAGATATGAGAGTGATAAGAAACATACAGTACTTTACATGTATATACCACCAAAAATAAAGCTTCAAAGGCATCTTTCATATTGCAATCAGAGCAATGAAATACCAGAGAAATCTTGTAGCAGGTTGTATGGACTACCTGACATAAATTATTACCTACAGATGAGAATTTTGCCATATTGAAAGATTAACTGTGATTTATGTAATGTAACTTATTCTTTGTTTCAGTGAGACAGCTCATGGAAAGAAACTGAAGTCAATCTTGTCCATTCCAGAGCTCAGATCAATTTCACAGTATACACCATTATAGCAGTTTGATACTACTGTAACTGTCATAATTGCATCAGATGGAATCCTGGGGTCTGCAATTTTGTGAGACATTAAGAATTCTTAGCCAGGCAGCTCTAGTGCCTCACCAAACTAGGATACATTCATGACAGTTAAGGTAGCATTAAAGTGATATAATTGTGTAGCATGAAAGAGACCCTTAAAGTAGTCTTTTTCAAATTAATAGGACAAACTACCCATCAGATCAATAGGTCAAATAAGTTAGACTAGCGTAAGCCCCTTTGACTACACTGCATCTACTCGACACGTGACTTTAGCTGGACAAAGCCCTCAGCTTATACAAAGGAAACATACACTTTGTAGGTACACAACAAATGTTCCATTATTTAGAAGAGATGAGATTTAATGAATTTGAAAACGATTCATAACAATATAGCATGAGGACAGGCTTCTATTATGAAATCTGTTATGAAATCTTGTACCTCATGTTTAGGGACCAGATGGCAAATGTAAGGATTAGAAACATTAATTTGTGACCTTTTTTTTTTTTAAGAGTTATTGTTATCTGTGGTATTAATTCATACAGTAGGGCAAAGTAACTAGTTCTTGGTAAAGTATGAATTTTAAGGAACAAAAATCCATACATTAATAAATGAATACACAACTATTGAATTATCAGTTTAGCTGTGTAAGATTGACTTAATTGACATCATCATCATTATATAGCAATATATGTCTTCCCATAGGAGAATGAGAATTTAGGACCATAAATCCTCCCTCCCCCACCTTAAAGCTTTCCTAATATTACTGCCTGGTTTTCAGTAACAGGAGAAAGAAATTTGGCACTAGAAATATAAGCAACATCTGTGTTATAATGGGCACAGATACATTAAATCAGCAAGTGTTCAAAATACTCATATTTGTGCAACTTAACTTCCTGTAAAAATACAAAAAAAACCCCAACATTATTTTGCCATGTGGAAAAAGCATCATTGAATGGCATATGAGCTTCTAAATATCCACTTTGGATTAAATGGTAGCAGTTGTCAATACTTCTAATTTAGCTTTGATGTAACCTTTATTAAGTTTGCCAGCAACAGAAGAGTTAAATGTGAAGTAGTCTTTGCTCTGCCAAAAGAAGACAGACCAAGCAAAGGAGAACCAAAGTGAAGGAAAGGCTTTTCCACAGCTTATTAATGTCAACGGATGAAATAGTATAAATGCAAATCATAATATTCTAATTTCTGAATGGATGTTTATGGTAGTTGAATAGCTATGGACTGTAAGCAGAACTGATCAGGAGATAAGTTTAGAAAATACATGGAACCGTTTATTTTACCCCAAGAATCAGTCCTTGAGTTAATTTTCTGTCCCTTCAGAAAAAGGCATCACATATTAAAAAAGCATAAAATCTACAAAGCAAAATCAAACCATAAACTGCACCCATTTGAAAGTGGAAGGCTTACAGCAAGTTGTTGTTTAGGACTTTCTTGCTTTTTTGTTAAGAGTACTTAATTTGCAAAATGAGTGGGGCCCTCCCAAAAGCCCTCAGTCCTAGTTGACCATGATTAGTTGTTGCTCAAGGACAGTTATTCTAGACTTCTTCAGAAGGACTCACTCATCTCTAGCTGGGAATGTATTTCCTCTACCCTTGATTTGTACTAGACTAGAACTGGTTTCTGTCAGATGCCCTGCTCCTTGTTTGCAGCATAGGAGACAAGAGTTTGGCGGGTGGCTGGACTTCTAGTGATGTAACCATATTCAGCAGTTGCTCACAATAAAGCAGAAGAACCTGTGTCAGGTCTGATAGGCTTTAGTGGCATACTTTTCTGGATCTCTCAGTGCTGAATCAAAATGGATAGGTCATCTTTCTTCATCCTCAGGGCTAAGCCTCTGAAGCGCTTAGGCTTCTCCAGAGATGATGACTGGAACTGCAGTTGTGGATGAGCTTTACACAATTGGAATTGGAGTGTTGCCTGATATCTTGGAAGTAGTTCTGGGGAACATAGCCTGTCTTGCAATGTGATTTGGAAATATAGATCCCTTGATTTTGATTATGACTCCCTCTTGCTTGACTAGCAAGGGTACAGAAGCAGCACTAATATTAGGATGCTGGCTGACAGGCCAGAGCACTGCCATTGGCTCTTAGAGTGCTTTAACAGTCTCTTTACTTCAAGTACAACTGAACAACTTCACTGCTAATGCTGTATTTCCTGAAGCCATCCAGCAAGGCAACAGCAACAGCATCCTGGCTTCTATCTAAATTTCTGAACCTTCCCAGTTACATCCTGCACTTGCACACTTCCAAGTATAACACTGTAAAGTAATATGGAGAAAAAGTTAGATTCTCATGCTACATTTTATATTTTGGTTCAAAATATAAAAGATGTGCTCAGTGCATCAGCTGGGAATACAGCACAGATGTGGAAATCATGTTTTCCCCTTTAAAATGGTAGCAAACATGGAACTGAAAAGTTCCTGGTCATTGCTTTCCTGTAGTCTAAGCAATCATGTATTGAAATATGGGGGGAAACTAAGTTTTAGCTGGGGGGTTATCCTCAGGTTACCAGCAGGATGTGTGCAGCTTCGTTTCATTTCTCTGCACAGTTTTGATCCAAATAGATGGAGTCTGGATGGAATTCTGATTCAAATGGATGTTTTTGATGCTTTCTCCTTCTTGTCATGATTTTCCACTGTTTATTATCTGTAGTGTCTATATCAGTTTGCATGTGTGTATGGGCCCCATGTTTTTCTAAAATCCTGATTGCTTCCCCCTCTCAAACCAAGACCTCCCTCCACCTTCTCCCCACTTTGGTTGTTGTTGTTGTTGGGTTTTCTGATTATAGGGGAGTGAAGATGTTCTTGGGAATAAGAAATGGGAAACAAAGAGCAAAATCAATTGGGGAGGGGAGGAAGTACATGTAAGTACATGTTAGCTATTTATGAGTACTGTCAGTTGCCATGTGCACAGCGCACAACATGGAAGAACACATAATATTTTGAAGCCTCTTGTTCTCCTGTGCCTCAGACTTCCATCTATTCATCTATCTGGTTTTGTTTCAGCATCAGTTAGTTACTATTTTCATTGGAACCACAAGGGCCCATGAAACAAAGTGATATTGTATTCCTGAGCACCATAAATAGTTTTGACACATTCCTCAAAAGAACTTCTTGTTTACACTATATATGAAAATAGTATTTCAGGTACATCCTTTAAAATAGGTCTTTTAAAAGAAGCTAGGAAAGATAACATCAATTAGACATCACCTAAATTGGAAACACAATGGGAATACCAATGTAAGTATTTGTGATAAATATCTATGCTTTCTTGAATTTCTTGAATTTAGACTATCGTTCTTGACTGATTTTCAGATTTTTCAGGAATCACAGAGGGTTGTGGTGGTGAGATGGTTGAAAATGACACCCCCCTTTCAACTGGAAGAAGCTTCTGGTGAATCAAAAACATTTAAGCAAATACAAGCACTTTTGAAAATAACTAGAAACTATTAATTGTTACTCTGAGAAGTAACTTTGTTCTTACTTGTTATATTGCTTTTAAAATGTAACTGTGTTATATCTTCATAACTCAAATAGTGATTTCTTACAGGTAACAATAATATGTTACTTTCAAGCTCTCACAAAGAGTAATTACAATATAAGCAACAGAGAAAAGATAACCCATTAACTCACATCTCTTCCAGGTGCTCCATCTGCTCCTTGCTCTCCTCTATCTCCCTTTTCACCCTACAAAAAATAAGAAATTATTTTAACTTTCTGGCATAAAAACAACTTATCTAGATGAAGAATGATTATAGACAAATCTAAAAAACAATCATCATTTCTAGTATGACTAGATATTTCCTAGACAACCTGCTGTATAGTTTATATTTTTTAAGGTTCAGTAATTCTCCTCATTTCATCCATGGAAATGGGATCAGTAAATGCTTAAGTCAATTTTCATCTAAATTTACTGAGTCAATTTGCTTTTCTATCATTTGTTTATTTTCTTCATGGTATCATTCTCCCAAAAGTTCCCAACTTGGGTCTACTGATGCAAACTTATACCACAATAAAGTGCCTTGAGATCTTTATGTCTTTTGTAATGTTATCCTGTTATGGTTTGGTCATTGTTATCCAATAGATTTTGCCATCCCTGTACTGGTTACAATAGGCCCTCCACATTTGTGGCTTTAACATTTGATTATTCACATATTATTTGCTGCCATCTCTAGTGCTGCCCCTATGCCGTTTTACGAGGGACTTATAAGTCTTGCTTTGCATTTGCAGTCTCTCTGCAAGCCTCATGAGACTGTGAAAGGCTGCAAAGGTGAGGTGAGGTTTGTAAGTCTTGTTACCGCTGTTTCTAGCCCGAGCTTGTGGGATATTAAGATATCATTTGATATCAATAATTTGGCCTTCTTCACCCATTCCTCTCCACATACTTGCGAGGCCCTCGGACAAGCACGCACACAGGTGCAGCTGACAATAGCCGAACCATTCAAACCCTGATCCAGGCAGGCCAGTCATTGCCGAATGCAGCTTCAGGAGACCTCAAGGCAAGTACCACATTATGTATGCACGCTACTTACAAAAGATCCCCTGCCCAGCTTGATGAGTGGACTATACAACTCTCAAGCACTCCGCGTTTGCATACTGGCTACTCTATTGACAACTCTGTCATAATTCAATCATGCATAGTTTTGACCTTTCAGAGGCTTTGTCTCCAGCTCGAAATTCATTGTTATCCCCAAGTACGGACTAGCCTGCAGCCACAATTTTCCCTATAAGAACCCCTGACTTTAAGCGTCTCGTTGGATTGCTCGTGGCTTGCCTCCCGAATTGCTGTCTCTCCGTTTGACGAGCCTCCCCTCAGCCTCCATGTGCTGAGAACCCACGCTCCCCAGCTTCTTT
Source organism: Cyclura pinguis (assembly GCA_030412105.1). Lineage (NCBI taxonomy): Eukaryota > Metazoa > Chordata > Lepidosauria > Squamata > Iguanidae > Cyclura > Cyclura pinguis. The sequence continues at coordinate 132,850,950 of CM059599.1, forward strand.
GCTATTACCGGGCTTCCTGACAGGTATAGTATTTCCCATACCAAACCTCCTCTCAAAATCCCTCTATCCAACTCCTACCTTTTATTTCTATAGTTTTTCGTGTGAGTGTGTTGCATACATGTGTTTGACTGTATTTCAATAAAACAATTATTATTATTAACTTCTGCTTGATCATTGACTCGGCCTGGCCCCGTAGACATAGGGTTCAAGATCTCGCTATGTTACCCTGCCTCTCACATTGCTAACTAGTGCTCTCAGCTAATTCCCATTCCCCATTGTTTTGAGCACATTTAGGTGTCCCTCCTGGGACCCCCAGAAATCAGGGTAACAAGTCCCTATGGTGTAAGGCAGTGTGGAGGCAGCAGCAGGCCCATTCACCTGCCTGCTTCTGCCTTGCAAAGAAACCTCACTACTTCAAAGACTGGCATGCTCCCCACTGTGGCCTGTAGATATTTGCATTTTTTCCACAGTCACAGAAGTCTTGCACCCCTAACTCCCACAAATGCAGAGGGTGGACTGTATTTTGTTTTCTTATTATTTTATTTTTAAGGCTTTTGTTCTTCTTACTGCAATACTTTCTGACTCTCTTACATTGGCTAAATTATTATGCTCCCCATCTTATCAGAAGGACCCTGAACTCCCAAACTAGGAATGGATGGTTAGGGGAGCTGGGATTACTTACATGTTCAGCATTCCAGCCTTTATGTATAATTCAGAAAATTCCCATTCTAAGCCAATAAGCTAGTAAGCAACCCAGATATAACAGATGCAAAGGACAGGGGGAAAGTATTTTTCATTTATTTTTGAATCTACAGAAACCATATAGGGAGGCAGAGGAAGAAAGTTGAAGAAAAAGGAAAAATAAATTACTAACCGGGGGGGGGGGGATCTATAGAAAAGAAATATACAACAGTGACAACAAATTTACACACTTCCAAAATGACAGCCAACTGTCCAGAGAGATATTCCTATCAAGTTGAAATTTGTATGCCACAATGTTTGAGATGTGAAAGAGCTGTAAGGTCCTCTGTCTACTGAATTGGGTGTATTTATCCTTCCAGGATATCCTTTTTGCCCACAAAAATACTAAGAGTACATTTCTATTGAGCACCGATTTCTAAGAAAAGCACTGATTTCTAATCATTTAAAAGCGTATGTTCGTATACACATTTCAAAGATTTCTCTGGTATTGCATTGATATGGGCAATAACCCCCACTCCAGACTGATGCTGCAACTAGACACGGTCCCAGTTTTTATAGAAAACGGTCCTCAGTTTGACCTATGATATAAAACATACTTTTCGCGATTGCCTCAGTAGCTGTAACGAAACACAAAGCCGCAGAAGCCAGCACTCAAATCGTAAGATATTCTACTACTTAGTGAGGCCATATTGTCTCCCATAACTGAGAGTAACTAACAGTTCTTGTTACGCTGCAAACTGGGTGAACTTACTAGTTATTATGTTACAATATGAATGTAGTTAGACCTTTATTATTGGGAAAAGCAATTACTTACACATAATTCTTTGCCACTGCTATTTTCTAGCTCTGTAATTGATAGAAGCAGATCAAAGAATATGAAAACCTACTGGACCACGGGTATATCACCCAGGATTTTACCCAGCATGTCAGACCATCACCATATTGCAATATAATCTGAATTCTTGAGCTCAGGAGAGCAGCCTACAATTTCCTAGGTGGCAAGGCAACTTTCTTTCACACTTTGTATCCACTAAATACTAGTTCTTCCTTTAAGTGTGAGTCGGTAAATCTAAAGTATTACTGTCTGGAACGTTAGAATTGATGTTGTGGGTTTAAAATGACATTTGGGGCCCTCTGACAAGCATTGTTTAGGAACCCAAAATGAAATTACATCAATGTGCTGGGAGAAAAATGATAAAGGTCTGAAAATAAAAGGAAGAGAGAAATGAAAGGCAGAGACCAAAGAACAAGGAAAGAGTTGGTAAAAGCATAATGTCTTCTGTGAATGCTTTTCATTCCTCTTTCCTTGAAGTCTTTATTATTTCCTTAACACTGCAAACAAAGCAGCATTTACTTTATTTTTCCCATACCACCCTTCATCCTTCTAAGAGCAATGCGCCTTTTAGTAATTTGCTACTGAATTCCAATATTGCCACAACTTCCAATAAAGGCTGGCACAAATCACCAGCTTACTCACAGATGTTCTCTTTTCTTCTCTCTCTCTTTTTCCCATTGTGGTTCTACTTCTAAGATTCCTATGATCCTATGATTTATCCACTCTGAGCATTTGTCACTAAGCCACTCAATGGTCATTTCCGCACGGGGTATTTGAAACGGTGCAGTCCGTCCTCCAGGAAGGACGTCTGCACCTGGCAGCGGACTGTGTACGGACTATTTAACGTAGATCTGCACCTCAGCCCGCTCCAGAACGACCCTAGGTGGTCGTCCAGCATGCTTTTGAAAAAACTGTTTCTTTAGGTTTTTCAAAAGCACAGAGCGCACCAGTGTGAGCCTGCTCCCTTGTGCAGATTTTCAGGCTGGCACCAATGCGAGCCTGCGATCTGCCGGGGGTGGGCTTTAGGCTGGCGAGCCTCAGCGGTTGGTCGAGACCTCGACCAACTGGAAGCCACCATTTTCGAGCTGGAGCAGTGCGGAGCTACGAGCATGCACTGCTCCAGAGCAGCCTGGACCGGACCAGGGAGTCATAAGACCCAGTAAGTAGCGGCACGGGGCGATTCTCTTGCCCCGTGCAGAAATGGCCAACGTTTCTAAACTGCTTTTCAAGTGCTGTTCAACACACGGGCACTAAGGAAGACAGGCAAGCAGGCACAACAAGCAGAAAAGTTGTGTTAAATCAAGGCTAATCTCTAAATTGCTGTGAACAGAACATGAGCTGACTGGATCAATTAGGGTTTGAGCATATTGTAACACAATCAGTATGGTTGCCTTGCATCAAGCTTGTGATTTAAATCATATTTACCTCTCTGATGCAAAATCTCTTGGCTTGGGATAGCACAATAAATCTGGGTGTGTTGCTATACACTTGTTAGAACAATGACATTGGCATATTGTCACCATTTGAATACTGAATGGGTCAACTGCATCCATATTCTCGATATACCTAGATGAACTGAATTGGGCCTTGGTAGATGAAGAATATTCATAGGCAGATAGACACATAGGTGTAGATATATGCTATAGAAATGTCAAACTATAGAAGCCACAAAGATTTTATTTTTGCTATTCTGTTTCCTTTTAGTTTTATTCTTCACACTTGTGGCCCCAAAATCAACAATGATTTTTATTAGTATTGTGCCAAAACATACTCCTGAGAAGTTTGTATGTCTGACTTTTCATTTATGCTTGGAGGGGGGCAGTCTACAATCTCTCTGTAGTGAATGTAGCTTCTGTCTACAGCTCAGCACTTCAAAGCTAGAAGAGATGTCTTGCTCTGTAGGCCCCTAGGCAATTCTCCCTATTATCTATGATTTACTTATCTGAAGTTAGTTATTCCCTGCTTTTCAACCAAAAAGGCTCCCAAGGCAGAGTACAAGATTGATAATATGTCAGTCTCTGGCCTCAGGCTTATAATCTAAATAAAGCCTGAGATACAAGGGGGAAAGCATGGGGATAGAAGAGGGATAATTACCCATAGTAATTGGAGTCAGGGAAGCAGGTCATTGCTCTGGCCCAAGGTACAGATCAACTTAGGCCAAAAGTTTGCACTTACGGTCTTGCTTACAGCTTCACCAAGTTCCAGATAAATTACCAAATTTACCAACTAAATTTATTTGGTCTTAGTAGAGGTGCTATCCTACTGGAGTTTCGCAATTTGTCCAAATAACTACTTCCATAATAATGGGAGGAACAGCACCCCACAACAAACAGCACAGAAGGCAAATCCCACCTTGACTTGTGGCCTTGAGATTGTCCCTATCGTGCTCTACTGTACTGACATCTCTACTCTACTGCTCTACTACTCTATTGAGCTGACATCTCTAAGGAATAATGTGCAAGACAAGCTGGGTGCCTGAAATCATCATCATCATCATCATCATCATCATCATCATCATCATTACCATCATCATTATCATCATCATGATCATCATCAAAATCTGAATGTGTGGCTTAATGGGAATTGGAGTATAGAAACACCTGGAGAGTTATAGGCCATTTCCACACACCCTGTGCCAGCACTTACCGGACTTCTTGGCTCAACGCTGTAGTCCAGGCTGCTCTGGAGCAGTGTGTGGCCGCCGCTCCACACTGCTCCGGGGACAAAAATGGTGGCTTCTGGTTGGTGGAGACTCTCCACCAACCACTGAAGCTTGCCAGCCTAAAGCCCACCCCCAGCAGATCTGCAGGCCTGCACTGGTGCAAGCCTGCAAATCTGCACCGGAGCGCCGGAACAGAGTGGCGCACTCCATGCTTTTGAAAGACCTGTTTAAACAGGTCTTTAAAAAGCACGCTGCACAACCACTTCTGGATGTTCTGGAGCAGACTGAGGTGCAGAATTACAAAAAGTAGCCCGACCCAGTCCACTCTATGGTGCAGATGTCCTCTTTGTAGGGCGCTCTGCACCGTTTTTTTTAGCCCGTGTGGAAATGGCCATAGATTCCCCATATCTATAATAAGTCATTGCCAGAGCATGGCAAGCATGAAATATGGATAATTGGGGATCTGACCAGCCACTAAGAAACCAAAAGTAGATTTGGGAGAGATCTTGCACCGAGCAGTTCTCCACTTGATGTGCCCCAGATTTTATCCTGAGTGTGACTTTATACAAACCCAAATTTTCACCCTTCTCTCTATTGTGAAGCCACACATTCAGATTTTGATGATGATGATGATGATGAAGATGATGATAATGATGATGGTAATGATGATGATGATGATGATTTCAGGCATATGGAACCCATTATTTAAATGAAGTATTAACTCACACATAATTTAGTCATATTTATTGTAATAGTTAAATATATTTATGCTAATTGTATGAAGTAAATATTACACTATTTTAAAACTATTTTTTTGAAAAATCTACCCTGAAACATTGTTCTGGATTCACAAGTGCCAGCCAATCTGCATGCTATACGACAGTGGCAGGGGCTCTTTTCTGACTCAGGGACCAGACTCCAGTGTTGGAAGTGTCTTGGGGTTTGTATTCCAGCTGTGGGTAGGTCTAAAGGCATGTGGCAGGGTCACAAGTAAATCTTTCTGATTTGCTTCAGTGTAACACCAGTCAGGCACACCTAGAACAGCTTCCTGGGGTAGAGCTCCTATTCCATGCAGTCATGAGCAGAAATACTGCTAACTGAATATTATAGCAATATGTTTAGTATAATGAGTTGCAAGGGAAGGGATACAACTGACTCAATGGAACAGCTGAAAAACAGATTAGAGAAGGAGAGTCTGAGATCTGATTATGACTAGCGGATGGACTACATGGCATTTAGGGTCACTTCCAGGCCTAAATTCTATAATTAGGCTTGTGTTTTCATGGCTGCCAGTTTGCAGCTCCATATAAATTGGGTCCAGATAACAGCAATGCTCTGTCATTTCCCCTCCAGACGTTGGAATTTAGCAAATTAGAACACTGAGCTGAAGACACAGGCCTTTGGGCCTTTGTTCTGCTTTGCAGATAGATATCTGGTATGAAAGCTCTCCAGCTTGGAGGCATTCTCTGTTTGACTTCATGCTGATTGAACCAGAGTGCTTCCAGAATTACTGGAAGCATACTTTTACAGTAAGTTAAATCAAATCTTGAAAACAAAACAAGGACAGTGTTGTCTTTCCTCTCTGGAGAACTGAAATATTTGAGACGAGTCAAAAGCCTTAAGAATGGGGAAACAGAATCACTCCAAGTGAGCATTAGCCAAAGAAATATAAAAGAAGAAACTGTTCATGCAATAGGATCAATATTTAACTACATCTGAAGTTTGATTTCCCATTCGATGTTTCTCTTTAGCTGGAAAACTTTTCAGACCTTACAAGACAGAGAAACTAGTTACTCTGTTTTCCTTTTAAAGCTAAGTGAAGAACCAGTCCTTTCTTGTCACTGTTGACAATTGGCATTACTTTCACAGAATGCATGTTTAATACATCATCATGGTGGTATCAGCAGACTGCTGCTTTTGTTATTGAGATTAGAAGATGCTACTTGGTTAATGATGACAACAATGTCAAATTTGTGATGGACTAGTACACTTGTTTTGTTCCATTTCATTATCTGCAAACTCTGTGAATCCCAGTTAATATATTTAAATATACTACTTCATTGCATTTTTATCCCAAACTTCCCCTACAAAGCTCAGGGCAGTGGCCATGTACTGCCCTACATACCTAATATTTTGTACAGAGATAGGAAAGTTAGTAGAAAATGACCAATGCATTTAATGAATTGTCAGTAAGGTTAAAAATTTAATTGAGTTATATTTACTTGGAGTAGATTTAAATTAACAACTAAGTTTACGTTAAATTCCCATTTTAGTTTAAATTAAATGCTTGTATTTAAAGCTTTATCAGAATGAAGCTGAAAAATACTATCCATAATTTTACTTCTTCCTACCTTGTGTCCCTGTTTTGAGTGTGAGATCTGTATAAATTTTGAAAGCTTCATTGCTTATTCCTCTTACCAAAACACTTCTATTGCTTTTTCTATCTCGTCAATTTATCACCCAACACTCTTTTTCTGTGACTCCTTTGTGGAACCTAGCAAAATTCCTAGGTTTAAGAGCTTCAAAATTCAGTTTCCTGGGATTGATGAGAATTCCAAAGGGGATCTGAGATGGCTTAGAATTACCTAACTACTATACATTATCATTAACCAAAATAAACAAAGATTCTTTTAGGCATTTGCATTTAATTAAAGAGCGTTTCACAGTTCTGTGGAAATCTGAACCTGGTCCTTCCAACACCCACTCCAACAGTCTTTCAACATTTTAATTTTACATCAAATAAAGACTTTAGGTAAACAACCAACTGGGTAATGTAAATTTGTTGGCTCCTTAGCAGCATGGGCCAGTTAATTAACTAGTAGCTTAACTAATAACTTAATTATTAAGTTAATTAATACATTCCAATTTGAACCAGTCATTTTAGGTTAAAAATAAATTGAAGTGACATGGTATTTCTACATTTTCTGTTAGAAAATTTTCAACTTAATCTGTAACTTAGCTGATTTTAACAAGTTAGTTCCTATCTCTGGTTTTGTCCTTATAAGAAATATCTCACTTTCTTGAGAGACAGTGCCAAGCATAAGCTCACCCACTGAACTTCATAGTAGTTCATGGATCTGAATCTGGATCACCTTACCTCACACTAGACTAATGCAATATAGGTAAGAACCTATCCTCACTATGAATTGACATGGGCTGATATTATTGTATTTTTTTTTAAATGTCAATACAGCTATTGTTAATGCATTAGTAAGCATGAAAGGGTACAGTACTATGAATTGTTACAAATGAAAAACTAAAAGCAGTGCAGCAGTCTGAATGTACTGCCCAAGCCATTTTGTACAATTGCCTTCAATTTAGCAAAGGTCAAATGCATTCATGAAATACATTCACAACATACAGCCCTTTGACAATGAAAGGTAACTACAGCCAACTAAGGTAACTAGAGTATGAAACTAATCATTTTCCATGTAAGTGTGCCAGAAAGCACATACAGTAAATCTCTCATTTTGATTTGTTTCAGATACCCATGCATTAGAGCAATCCATTATAAAATCAAACAACTAATTTTAAATTGTACAGAAATATATGTGCAGAAAAACAGTCTGAACACACTCGTGATCTCTATGATCTCTGAAATATTGAACTGCAACAGTTCTGTTGGAAGGAAGATGCAAGGATATCTTGCTTTAGGCATGATAAGAAAATTGGCTGTCTGGGCAATGATGCAATGTTATTTGTAATGTCTGTTAGCAAGGATACCCAGATTGCTATATGTTTTATCAAATTAGATTTTACTGTCTTCTCTTTCCAGGGAACTCAGTTCTTGCAGTTATATATCTGGTCAATATATTCTACACTTTTTATAAACTGGAATCGTATGCGTGCTTACTTGGGAATAAATTCCACCGAACATAGTGAGACTTTGGCCATTTCCACACCGGGCTTCTGTAATGGTGCAGAGCGACCTCTCATGGAGGACTTCTGCACTGTAGAGTGGACTGGCGTGGACTACTTTTCGTAGTTCCACACCAAAATCCACTCAGGAGCGGCCGGAACTAGCCGGGCTGCGTGTTTTTTAAAAACCTCTTTTTCGAGGTTTTTAAAAAGCATGGAGTGCGCAGCCCCGTGCCACTCCGTTGCCCGGCTCCGACGCAGATTTGCAGGCGCGCACAAGTGTGTGCCTGCAGATCTGTCAGGGGCGGGCTTCCGGCTGGCGAGCTTCTCCGGTTGGTGGAGAGCCTCCACCAACCAGAAGCCACCATTTGGGACGCTGGAGGACTGCGGAGCAGCGAGCTTGCTCTGTTCCGTGTGGCAACGGACTTACCCGGCTTCAGGTAAGCTCTGTTTTAGGGTGTTTTTGTCCGTCCCCCCCACATGCGGAAAGGGCCTTTGAGTGACATGATTTGTTCAGCTTGAAATCAACATTTTTAATCATGACTTTTTAGAAACAAATTTATCTTCCTTTCTCAAATATCACAGCACGTACAACTCTAAGATCTGTATGCTCACTGAGACCAAAATGCCTTTTACATTTTGTTTCAATTTTTATTTTCTCAAGTTGTTATATATACCATTATTAAATGCTGAAAATTCAATAATCCACTTTAAAACAGACAAACTCAAGTGCAAGTTCTTTGTTAGAGATAATTCATTGATTTTATATAAGCTGGCTTTCCCCCCTTCACTAAATGACCTGAACCTGTATATTTGCTGCTGCAGACAGAAATCAATCCTTGCAATCTGTTTTTTTTAAAGAAAACTTCACTTTTAGCACTCTCAGAATGAACATGAAATGTTGCAAGTTAATACTTGCATCCTCATTTTCAAGAAGTATACTGATCAAGTACCATGTGTGCATTCTACCAAAATTCTAGTCTTGATTGACTGTAAGTAAAATAGGTTGTTGTGGGTTTTCTGGGCTTGGAGGCCATGTTCTATTAGTATTTTCTCCTGACATTTTGCCTGCATCTCTGGCTGGCATCTTCAGAGGATCTGAAGATGCCAGCCACAGATACAGGCGAAACGTCAGGAGAAAATACCAGTTATAAGAAAATACTAATTATAATTATAATTTTATATATATATATATATATATATATATATATATATATAAAACTAATTATAATTATATTCATATATAATTATAATACTTATTATATTATAAGAATATTAATACTAATTATAAGAAAATACTAAGCCTGGAAAACCCACAACAATCTACGGATTCCGGCCATGAAAAGCCTTCAACTTTACACGTAAGTAAAATATTTTGCAACCCCATCCTCTTTATTTCCCCTTCTGTAGATCTTTTACCACAAATTATACATTAACTTGTGCATTGTCCATTGCAAAGTACTGCAGGCTTCCATTGTTCCATAGTCAAAATTATTTGCTTTCAGGAAAGAAATATAAACCCTTGGCCAGGAGATGTTTGTGTTCTGATTATGTTGAAGCAACATGGGACAATTACCAGTATATTGCCTTGCTCCAATATTTTCATCCTTGCAAAATTTTCCTACTGTCTAGAATTAGTCTGCACACAAAACTAAACCATAGCTTTCCACAGAACTTAAAAAAAGTAGCTAATGCATTCACTGGTCATGCTGGCTAAAAGATTCTGTAAAATGTAGCTGAAAAAAGGTAACCTTGCCATGCTTTGGTTTAGTGTTAAGTAAATGACCTGCAATGTACCACAGGCTCCTTTCTATTCCCTCCTTGAGTATGACTGCAAGTAGTTTGGAAGCTTTGGCATCCAATTGTAACTGAGGTTTGTTTTGTGGCTAGAATCTGACTTGCTACAGCTAACCTTAAGTATGGTTGGCTTTTTTTAAAAAAATTGTATCCCACGCTTCCACCAAGCATGGCATCAAAGGCAAACAACCACTGTAAAATACAGTTCAGACACAACATTTTGACTACAACCTGAAATAAAAACTTACATATTAGGAAAAGTGACGACCACAGCCTGCACCCAACCATCTGAAAAGCAACTAACCTTCCAATAGATAAGCAGATTATATGGTAAAGGCCTGCTGAAATAAAAATGGCTTTAGCATCCCTTGGTTGAAAGTTCCTTGCTATGAACTCATCAGGCTTCTCACACATCCCAATCAAATTTATCCCCAGTGAACCAAAAGAAGAGCCTTTCCTTAAGTTCTTAAAACTGAGGTAGGACCCTGTGGAAGAATGTGGTTTCACCAAACTTGGTTCCAAGCTATATATGGGTTATGCAAAATAATCAACATTTTTGAACCGAACTCAGCAAGAGAACAGTATCTTGTGAAGTAAGGATGTAAAAGAATATTTGCAAATATTCTTATCCACACTGAGAAAGAGTATGTGGATGTGTTGAGACATTTCAAAAACAATAATACTACAAGCTGTGGATAATTTTGCTGCACGTGCGAAAGAAATAAAGCACCACTTTTCCTCTGGTTTTATAGTTCTTTGGTCAAAAATTTTATAAAATAATTTTTGTGTTTAAAAAAATCTTTGCAAAACTTTCACCAAAAATTCCCAAAATGTGAAAAATAATCAGAAAAAAAAATGTACATACATTCTTATAATCTCACCCAGCTGGAGGGAAAGTTTTGAAAACCAGCATCCTCTTGTGTGAGAATGAAGTAAGTGAAGGTTTACATCCTTACACTGAAATCATTGCAACGAAGGAATAATCTGAATCTTATGATATAGAGTAGACTACTAGAGTAGAATTACTAGGAGCTTCCTAAACCAACAGTTATCTAAATTTTACTGATTAAAAGGGTTTATTCAAGTTGCAAATAGTCCTTGTACTTGGTCATTGTCAACAGTTTAACTTCAGCATTCTGGACCAGCTGAAGCTTCTGAATGATTTTCAAAGACAGCTCTGTCTTTACAATAGTCAAAATAGATGAATATACAGTATACACCATCATAGTTAGATCTGATTGTAGATTATGAAACTATCTTGTTTGAACAAATCACAGTTAAGTTTAGAATTCAGGCAATATGCTAAACTGTGGCTGATTTGGATACATATTTCCGATCTTAGGCCTTTTTCGCATGGCGTTTTTTAAGCGAAAGGGCCTCTTGAGCGTCGCGTAAATGTGAGGAGCAGTCCACACGATGCACTCACATTTACGTGACGCTCAAGAGCCTAACGTGGACCGCGCACGCATTTTTTATTTTCGGCTTAAAGCCGAAAATGCTGTGCCTTCGCGCTTTGCTCCGAGGCCCCGTGCGCACTTACCTGCCCTGCGGAGCCTCTGGAGCCGGGCTGGTCGAGCTTCCAGCCCCAGCGCAGCCTACAGCTCCCAGGCTGCACTGCAGAAGGAGCGGGGCGGGGCAGGGACAGGGCGTTCGCGCGATCAGCAGGCCAGCTGCGGCGACGAAGGAGCAGGAATGTGAGCGCCTTGCGCAAGAGGCTGCTCGCGCGAGCGCCGCCCCCCACCCCCGTGAACAGGTAAGGTGCGGAAAGGGCCTTAGTGTCCTGCTGGAAGAAGGCTGTATGAGATCAAGGCTCACTGCAGCTTGCCATCATCATGCTAGTCCATGGTTTTCTTTTTTGAGCACAGTCTACCCAAAGTTCAGTCTAATTTAGATAGCTTATTTGCCATTTCACCGGGGGCCTGTATTCATTTCATAATAACTGAAATGCTGAATTGAATGGGACCCATTTTGTTTGATATTCATTCATTCCCCACAAAATAGGTATGATTCCCCCCCCCCATCTCCTTCATATCCATTTGGCCCCTTTCAACAACTGTTACCTGGGAGTCATCATTTTATTCCCAGAGTATCTTGGATGTCAGGGATTTCTGAGAGGATAACGGCATGTGCCAATAGTTGTTGCCATTTTTCTTCACCTAGACTACTGTACAACAATGTGTCTGGTACAAATGAAAATAAAATGATGACTGCTATGAAGTAGTGATCAAATTTATCTCCATTGCTTCCACCTTGGCAAGTAATAGCCAAATAAATAAATAAATAAGAAAGATATTTGCAAGCATGTGAATGAAGAAACAAATCTGAATTTAATAAATCACAGAACAAATGAAGTTTTTAATTTTTAAAAAACTGTATAACCTACACTTTAGATGTCTTATTAAAACTACATATATCTTGTATTTCCCCTGTTTTTGTGGCACTCAAGCAGCTTACAACAGCCAAGGAAACAATCAAACCCACATTAATTAACCATCACAGCAAAAATAGGTTAGCATTTAAAAGAAGGGGTTTCAGATAGAACAGTGCAATGCTGCTACATTATTGTTTGCTGCCATAAGCATAAATATAAATATGAGAGGGAGACATACACCTTTAAGCCACGATTGGATATGGCCCCTGGTGTGTGTGTCTACTGCATGTATCTCCCTTAAATTTGTATTCTTACTACAGCATGGGACTTAATAAATCTATATGCAGTTGTTAAAACTACGTCTTACTAAGTATTAAACAGGGCAGCAATGATGAAGTTGGATTTCTTCTGTACCTTAAATGAATTATGAAACAGAGACTGGACACATCAGAACTCGCAATACATCTTTGTTTACAATAACTCCTCTGTTGATGTGGCTGCCATGAAAAACAGGAGTCTGCTGCTTTTGAACAGAAATGATAAACACACACAGAGCTTCTGTGCTTCTGAACAGATGCTGGTAACAACTCATATTTTGTTAAATATTCATTTGTTGTTATCTTGGATGCCTGTGAGTTCTGTTTTCCATTTCTACACATTCTCAAAGTTGCTACTGCCATTCTGGGGGAGGTACATTCAAGTATAGGGGATGCATCCCTGTACAAGGAAAAACTGGTACCCGCCTTCCTCATCTTTAATGCTTTACAATATGAAGGGGGAAAGAAGGGTTGTGGCAGGAGAAGTTCCCACAAATATTCCACTTGAGAAGGAAATAAACAAAATTATACAGGAACCACTGCAAGAGTATGAAAGACATTCCCATGTTTGTGGGGAACATTCACTGTAAAAAAGAGAAACACTTTATTTTATTTAATTGGGAAGAATCCCTCCACCTTATTAGTTATCCAGCCTGGGGACTACCCACTGCAAGGTTAAAGGGGAGAAAGCATGTCCACACTGATCTCAAACCAAACCAAAATAGTGTGGAATACATGCAGGAGGTTGCTATTGCACTCATATTTCTATTTGAATCTGTGAAATTCCCATAGGCAGGTGATACACCACAGCGGGTACAGAAGACTGGACTAGATAGGCCTTTGGTCTGATCCCATCTAGTTCTTCTTATGAGGTATGTGGCAATGGGAGCTGTAGTGAAACCATGGCTTTATTGTTCTCAGCATATTGGAATATACTACTGGAGAAATAAGAAGGCCATCAAGAAATGTAGAGAGGCACTTTTGAGCACTGACAGCAAATGTCTTCAAAATCATTGTTCATGGCTCTAGTATTAATTATTCTGATGTCTTCAGTGTTAAGCACCAACATCTCCACTTCTGTTGACTTTCACTATTGTAAATAGGGAGACAGCTGAAAATTTGAAAGATGAGAAGTCTAAATATTGACCCATCTATTCATTTTGGGTGTTACAAGAGATGTTATTATTTAAACAGTAAACTCAGTCATATCCAGTCTTGACATACGCAAGTTGCATCTTCCATACTACTGAAAGAAGAAGTTAAATTACTGTACATTACCACATGTGCAGCTAATGTAACAACTGCAGCCTTTGAAAGTAACGTTGAACAACGATTGATTATTATAATCCCACATACTTGAGAAATTCAAGTAACATGGTCATTTTGAAGAGGAGTAAGTAAATATTAAGAAAGTCTGGAAAGAATCCATGCAAGTGCTGTTGCAAAGTTACTTCTGTGTTTAGCAGCTATGTTTTCTGCAGGTCGTGAAAGAAGGGGCACTGTGGTGACTTTTCAGGAGAATACAAAATATTCTGAAAGTTTTAGAGGTGTACTAAACATCATGCAGTGCTGACCACCATATATTAAGGGTTAGATTCTGAGTTCCAGCTACCTTTTTGGGCCTGTCTGCACTACATTGTCATAGTGCTATTATTCCCATTTTCAACAACATACTGTGGAATTCTGGGATTTGTAGTTTGCTGAGGCCAAAAAGCTCTCTGGCTGAGAATTCTGAATGCCCCTCCCTAAACTGCAAGTCCCAGGACTCCATAGGATGTTGAAAGTACTATAGTGTGGAAATGGCCTTTGTCTTTGTAAATGGAGAGCATCATCATTTTCTTTTTCATCCTAGTATGCAGCAACAGGAGTAACCTGAAACCTACATACCCATCATTGATTCATTCTGTCTGCTATCTTCATCTTGAAATTTGAGTTTAGGTGTAGACTTCATGGTTACAATAAGTTTATCCTGGGGATCCTTTCTGTTTTTGTTTCTTCTCTGCCTCTATTTTTTTTTTTTATTTACCTGAATAAACTCTGTATATGTTCCAGGAAACATTTGCTGTGTTTTGGTTGTTCCAGACAGAGGTATAACCCAACCTCAGAATTTTTTTCTGTTCATGAACCCAAGATGGATACAGCCATTTTGTTTCCCATTTTTTTCACTCTATTCCTTTTGTTTGGTGTTTTGGGCAACAGAAGAGCTGGAGGAGCTCCTGGAAGTAACTGTCTCTCAATGTCTGCCATTCCCGCCCCCGCAAGCAAAAGAGCCCATGAAACAATGGTATACCCTAGCATAGCATAAATCTAGGGTATGGAGGAGAGTGAAAACCACAGATGGTCTTTCCAGGAATTCTGCCTGTAGTGGTGGCAAAATGAGGGCATAAGAGTTGGAAAGTCTTCCCTCAGTACAAAATGGCAAATATGTTCCCCAAAACATTTGAATACTTTCAGTCTGCAATGAACGCCTTCTTTCCCCATTTTTAGCGTAAACCCTCCCACCAACTCTCTCTATGGACACGCCTTATACTGGAACAAAAATAACCTAGCACGGTCTTGTGCCAAATGGCCTTGAATTAACTCTGGCAAAAATAAGAGGATGGGATATTTAGGTTGATCTTGTGAGAAGTAAAAGAAGATTATCAAATCAACGAGGGGAGTGACTGCTTGCTGTGTTTTCATGCTCCAGGTATTTCACTCTTTAAAAAACTTTTAAAACATGCAGATCTGTCCACCTGAGACAACATAATTATAGCAGCAACTTCTTACATGAACCAGTCTTTATAATCATCTATTTATTCCAAAATATAAGAATCAGAGGATGCTAACTACTTTGAAACATTATTCTTATAATATTTTGTAAAAAATTGACAATATGTTTTGGGATCAAAACCAACACCAGGAAGCTTTCATAATTAGTGGCTGTGCATTTTTCAAAGACTGTTTCAGCCTGAAGAAAAACTGAACACAAATAGTTCATGCAGAGTGGCAGAAGCAGCTGGAGTCATGACCTGATGTCCAAATAAAATGCAATTGTAAAACACGCAGATGCTTTGGCACAGCTGCAGAGGAGCTACTTAAAATCATTAGAAGGGTCATAATTTAAAAATAAAAAAAAGCCCATACTTTACAGACTTCCCAGATTCTTTTAACCAACCAACAACTATTCAGTTAATAATGGATGTTGGCTTTTAGTTTCCTTCTCCTGATGTGTCATTTATAACCCTACATGATCAGATATTACTTAATCTTGTTGTACATTGTGTTCTATAGACAGAAATCCTATCATTTTAAAAGATGCACTGATCAGACATGCTTATAAAGGAAGGAACAGATCTCAAGCCACTCTGGAAACTTTGCAAGTTACAAATTCATCTTCTGATTGACTGTGAATGGCTGCTATTGAACAAACACAGACAAAAGCTACATATGGTGCACAGAAACTTTATTCTAGGTTGATTGAAGCAATCCATGCTCAGCAATTCCCCTCAGATGCACAGCTGATTATTTTTACAGAAGCAGACTGCGAGGCCCAGTTCAGATATTCAGTTCAGTTCAGCTTGCCTGTATGAATATAAAGGGTTCCTGGCAAGTTTGCAATTTAGTGACCATAGCTTAGAGATAGCACTCATATTAAGAAATATAAGGTGGGTACTATGATTTGTTCCACTTTGGAGGTCTCTTTTCAACTTGCCGCTGCAGGTCTCACCACACATCTCATGATGGCCTCTCTAGTAGTAGCTGACACAGCAATATTGGCCCATACTGATGTATTTGTCAGGACAGACTTGTAAAACTAGTGCAGCCTACAATATTTCTTTTTCAAGCTACACATTCAGTTTGACAGTATTGCAACTAATGGGATGAGACATAAAGTATAATCTTTATACCGTTTTGCTTATATTATGTATCAAGGCTTGCCAGCTTCTAACACACCACAGTGCTATAATGATTCGAATGTTGAATTAATGTCAGGGAAATTTGGGTTCAAATCCTCACTCAGTCATGAAGCTCAGTTTGTGGCCTCGGTCTGATCACTGTTGCTCTCTCTCACATACTTTACAGGGTTTTTGTGAGAGAAAAATGATGGGAGAACTTGGATACAGTATTAGTTCCTTGAAAGACATAAAATGTAATCAATGCAAAAATTAAATTAAATTGCATTCAAGTAATGACATCAAAATGAGGTTTGTGTGCGTGATGTTCCCTTTTCAAACTAGATTTCTTGTTTGGCAGCTGGCCTCAATCCTCAAAAACCAGCCAGACATTTAAGAAGGGCTAGCCAAGAGTCCTCTATGTAAACATACAGCAAATTATTATCAACAAACCTTTTGCAGATTGTTTTTTCTCTAGAGTAGGCTTAAGGTGAAATATGATCACTGCACATAAATCCAATCAAAACAATTATAACATTTATGAAAGAGAATTTTTTTATTCCCAGATTGAATGCCACATGCCTTACAATAACATTCTCTATCGCTATCCTTTCAGGGAATAGGAGTAGTGTAAATGGAAGAACGCCTGGATCAGTAGTGAAATTGGAAATGATCAGGCCAGAGTTTAGTAACATAAACACAAATCGTCTGCAAAATTTGGAATTCTTTACCTTTTCACCCACATCACCTTTGTCACCTTTCAAGCCATGTTCACCCTGTATTGGGGAGAAATGTAAGAAGTCACGGATCACATAAACTTTTAAAATAAGAGTCACAATTTTTAGATTTGTTTCCCTTTATATTTGTATGGAAGGGGGAGAAATTTGCTTACAGAGATTTTAAGAAGACAAAATTATCTATAAGGTGGGACATCTGAGTCAATACACAAAAAAAGCGTTCAAAGGCACTCAGAACAAGATCTCATTGTCTCTACCAGTGTAGTTAAGTAAAGGAAAAGATAGTGGTAGAAGAAGAAATTGGTGGCAACGGCAGCGAGGAAAATGTAGGAGCAGTAATAGGAGAAGGAGGGCATCCTGTCATCTAGGAAAGGAGGTGCATCTATGGGAGCCTGGCTTGGAGAACTGCCTCTCCAATTATAGTACAGGCGATTATCCAAGCCAACCCTCCCATATTGTCTTGGCTTCAGGGACCCTTCCTCCAATACTGGGAAGCCAGGCACTTGAGGTATAGATGGGCCATGAAGCTGTCAAATCTCCTTCCACTATCATTGCTGCCTCCTCCTCCTTCTTGCTTTGGGACTGTGGAGGGAGAAGAATTGCTTGTGTAACAGCTTGTTACAAGACCGGTGTGACTCCAAATAGGATGTTGGTCTTTATTCCTACTTTAGTCCTTTATACTAATAACAATGCTGAAATACTAAAATGCCTTCTTCTTTTTAAAACAGAGCAGCAAAATTAATGCATCCGTGGAAATTCTCCTAGGAGCATAAAACTCTGAACAGAAAAATTTGCCATTTCACAGGGAAAAAAATCCATTGCGTGTGTGAGAAACAGAAGCTTTAGCTTGAACCACCTTTATATTTCACAATCTAGAATGTGTGCTACATACATCTGAGATGAGAACAGACCTTATGCCCTATTAAATAATTTTGGGTGCTTAAAATCTTCGGTAGTTCACTTCACATATTCTATTTTGTCATATTCCCAAAAGCCACATGAATACCAAACAGGAACAACCTGACTTAATAGCTAAGATCACTACTGTAGTATTCATGGTAGATAAAACACTGAGTGCTATTTCTAGCAGCAGACTTTTTATTAGCCATAGAATAGCTATGAAGCAGAAGTTTTATTGCTTTTGTGTTTGAAGATGGGCATTCGAAGTGGCCACCCAAGCTCTGTTTCCTGTAAAATAATGCTTCATTGACAGCTCAGGGAAAAAAAAATAAAGTTAAAGCAAAAGTTCTTATCTAAGCAACAGAGATATACAGAAAGAAACATGTATACCCTGGGCAAAGAAAGCTGAAAACATGGATAAAACTATTTGCTTTAGCAAATATGGTGTGAAGTATTACTAATAACAGTAGTTAGCAGAGTAGGGGGAGAACAAGAATCACCATCAACACCAACCTTCAGAGAGGGGAGAGGCTTTCCTCCTGTCTGTTAGCTGCTAGTCTGCCTGTTTCTACCCCATTCTCCCTGTGGACTGTTGCCTGGTATCTATTTCCTACAGGCCCAGGCCCCCAAGGTACTCTGCCGCCTCGCCAGTTCCACCTGTCCCCTTCCTGCAGGGGGGAAAAAGCTGGCTGCCTGAGGTGTTGAGTCCATCACTGGTGGGGGTCATCACAGAAGGGGATATAAACAAGGGGTGTGACACTTTTGGGGGGAACTTAGGGGACAGAGTGAGGGTTGTTGTCCTGGAACACTTCCACATCCATGTAGAGACCACTCTTTTGGAAGTGGCTCAGGACTTCATTTTCTCCATGGTGGCCATAGGTCTCTCCCAAGTAGTATCTGGTGCCCCCCACGTCACAGGAGACACTCTGGATCTGATTTTCTGTGCTGGACAAAGTGATGGTGGAAGAATTTTCTACAGTTCTGCTGTCACGGACAGATCTTTACCCGGGGGGGTTTAGCTTCACTAGGACTCAGAGTGTCTGTAGGGTCACGGGCTGATTAAGATGGTCCACTCCAAGAGACTTAGGCCTCTCATGGATTCCTGATGGCTTTTAGGGAGTTTCCTATTGCCTCAGCTGGTGATCCTTTCAAAGCCCTGGCTGATCTCTGGAACAGGGAAATGGTTAGGATGGTGGACACAATTGCTCCTAAGGATCCCCTCCCATAGAGGGGAGCCATTTGAGCCCTCAGTTTACTAGGGAAGCAGCAGTGGTGAAATGAGAGAGTTGGAGATTACAGCATCAATTGTGGAAAACTTGGACCAAGTCTGACCAAACACTGGCTAGAGCCCACTGAAAAGCTTATGTTGTCTTAGGGGAAACAACAAAGAAAGCTGTTCTACCTCCGTTATATCTGCATAGTCTCATCCAGTAGTTGGGGACTTTTATACACTGTCCCACAAGACCAGACCACCCAGCAGCCTGCTGTGACGAATTTGCACAACACTTTGCAAGTTTGGGTCTTGCTTAGGTCTGTTTTGGCTTAGATGCTGTGGTTAATACAGGACCAGAGAATATAATTTTGGCCCCTGCTTGTCCTGCATTATTGAATATTTTTCAGTTTGTGCAGCCTGTGGGCAGGATCCTTAGAGACATAAAAGCTACTACATGTGCTCTAGACCTGTGCCCTTCCTGGCTTATAAAAGTAGCCAGAAGGGGACAGTCTGAATGGGTGAGGGGTGGTTGTGAATGCCTAACTGTAGCAAGGGGCTGTTCCATCCTGTCTAAAAAAGGCTGTGGTGAGGGCTTTACTGAAAAAACCCTCCCTGAATCTGACTGCCTTCGATAATAGCCAACCAGTCACCAACAACTGTTTTTTGGGCAAAGTTCTGGAGTGTGTGGTGGCCATCCAGATCCAGGGGTTCCTGGATGAAACAGATGATATAGATACTTTTCAGTCTGGCTTCAGGTCTGACTACAGCACTGAGACAGCTTTGGTTGCCCTGGTGGATGACCTATGCAGGCAACTGGACATGGGGAATGTATCTGTACTGGTCCTATTGGATCTCTCAGTGGCTTTTGACACCATTGACTATGGTTTTTTTCTGGACTGCCTTTCTGGGATGTGATTTGGGGGCACTGTTCTACAGCAGTTCCAGTTCTTCTTGGAGGAGCAAACTCAGAAGGTGGTGCTGGGGGACTCTTGTTTGACACCCTGGCTGTTAGCCTGTGAGGTGCCTCTGAGTTCATTTTTGTCTCCCACACTGTTTAACATCTACATGAAACGGCTGGAAGAGGTCATTCAGACTTTTGGAGTTCAGTGTCACCAATGCTGATGACATCCAACTCTATCTCTCCTTTCCATTTAATTCCAAGGAAGCTGTTTTGG
The DNA here is from genome assembly GCA_030412105.1 of Cyclura pinguis. Classification (NCBI taxonomy): domain Eukaryota; kingdom Metazoa; phylum Chordata; class Lepidosauria; order Squamata; family Iguanidae; genus Cyclura; species Cyclura pinguis. The sequence goes on from CM059599.1 coordinate 132,871,392, forward strand.
CGCTAAACCAGTGTCTGTTGTCACTAATTGACTAGATGAGGGTAAATAAGTTTAATCCAGATGAGACAGAAGTGTTCCTGGTCAGTCAGAAGGCAGATCAGGGAATAGGAATTCAGCCTGTGCTGGATGAAGTTACACTCCCCCCCAAATCTCAGGTTCACAGCATTGGTGTACCTCTGGACTCAGATCTCAGCCTGGATGCCTAGGTTTCAGCAGTGGTCAAGAGTGCATTTGCAAAGTTAAAACCAGTGTACCGGCAGTACCCATTTCTTAAGATATCAGATCTGGCTACAGTAAAACATTGCTTGATTACATCTCAGTTGGATTACTGTAACATTCTCTATGTGGAGTTGCCTTTGGAAATGGTTTGGAAATGTCACTGGGTCCAAAATGCTGTGACCAGGTTGCTGAACAGGGCTGGTTAAGGAAAAATGTAACCCTCCTGTTGAAACTGCTTCACTGACTACTTGACTGCTTCCAAGCAGAATTCAAAGTGTTGGTTATGTTCTTTAAACCCCTATACATCTTGGCTCCACACTATCTGAAAAATCATATCTCCCTATATCAGCCTGCTCTAATTTTAAGAGCTTTGGGAGAAGGCTTTCTCTCAGTATCACCAGCATTGCAAGAACATTTGGTGAAGACATGGGAGAGAGCCTTCTTGGTGGTTGCTCCTGGGTTATGAAATTTGTCAAAGATAATATGATCATATGATCATATGATAAAATGGGCACAAAATATTGGACACCCAATTCCACTGGAAAGTTGGATAAACTCATGGAAAGATACACAAAAAATTTAAAAAAATGCTAGTTTAAAAGAGAATCATTACAAAATTTATTTCAGATGGTATTATATACCAGTACAAATGGCTAAAATAAGTAAGAATACTAAAAATACATGTTAGAAATGTTCTGAAAAAGGAACCCTGTATCACCTTTGGTGAAGCAGTGACATAACAAGGAAGTATTGGAGGAATGTACATGATTGTATTACTAGAACTCTTCAAATTAGTTTCCCAATGGACCCTGAAATATATTTGTTAAATATATTCGACACCAAATACTTTAAAAAGAGGTCACTGCAAAAAATGATGATCTATATGGTTACAGCAGCCAGACTGGTATTTGCACAAAGATGGAAACAAAAAGAAGCTCCAGATATTGGTGAATGTTTATGGAAGTTACATGATTTATATGAATCAGATAAATTGACAACTATAGTATCAGATAAATCCAAGAAACAATTTAATGAAGAGTGGAATCTAATCTCTCCTCTTTGGGAATCCAAATGGGGGAAAACAGCTACAATTGGGTTAAAATTATAAGATATAGGTTTAGAATTTCTTTATATGGTAGAAGAGAAAAGTTATGTGGCAGATTAATATTTTAAAAGTTATTGTTCTTTGTCTAGACGGAGGTATCTGTACAGATTCGTTAAAAAGGATAAAAGCTAGAAATATGAAGCTGAGACCAAAGAGTTATAACCATGCATAAATAATAACAATAACAATAACAACAACAACAACAATAATGGATTTTGAAACTTTAAGAGGTGAGAATCTTATTGAAGTAGCTTTAACATGTCTAGTTGAGGTAGAGGTTTATTTTGACATATTGAGTTAATGTTAAACTTTGTTGGTAAATGTTAGATCAGATATAACTGACTATGAAATAAGAAGTGAAAATAAGGGAAGATCATTAGGTATTCTCTTTTATTCTCTTTATTATTGTTGTATGTGAAATTGGCTCCTTTTGTTGTTATATAATTGTTTATGGATATGTCTTTTGTTTGAAGTTAATTATACCTTTTTTCCTCTTCTTTTGTTTCAGTGGAACAATAAAAAGAACTTAAATAAAATAAAATAAAATAAAATGAAGCCAGCCTACTTATCCCCAAAATGAATTTTTTATTGTGTATTTTTCAGTCTAGCCAATTTTGTTCTAACTCAAACTCTGCTTAAAGGATTGCTGTTTGTACACTTTCATGTCACCTTGTTTTGCATCTAATGTCATGTAAATGGAAGTACTTCAGCTATATTTTACACAGCATCGCTTCAGTGATTTACTCATGCATTGTGTACTTGATCTGACTAAATGCAAAAATATTAAAGCTAATATGGAAGAAAAAAAAAGAAATTCCATTTTGTGGAGGTTCATCCCCCTCCAACTACCACCTTTCCTTTCACTGGTAGGTAAAGACCTTTTTATTCAGGCAGGTCTTTGGTTTATAATTTAAGTGGCAAAAAGAGATTTTAATGAAGTGGTGTTCTTATTTTTTTAAAAAAACCCTTTTACTATCTTTTAATTGTGTACTACATTGTTTTAATTTTATATTTTTTTAACTGAAATATAATGTAATTGTTTTTTAACAATTGCAGGAATAATTTTTTAAACTGTGCCCTTTTTAACAAATGTCTGAGAGACATTTTTGGATCTTGTTTAGGAAGAAAGGCCAGCACTCTTCTTCTCAAGTAAAATTTTGTGATTAAGGCAGGAAGGTTGTATGTGTGCTTGCATGAGTGCACATGCGCGCGCGCACACACACACACACACACAAAATCTTATTTGGAGTCACCAACAGTCTCATTGGCATAGTAAGTTATTCTCTCTCTCTCTCCCCTCCTGCTCTTCTTTAAAATCACCTTTAGACAAGTTACCTACCCCAGACAGTTTATAATATTCTGAACAGTAACACACACAAAAAACAATATGAAAACAGTAAACAGCAAACAAAACAAACTGGCAAAAAAAAAAAAAATCAACACTATAACTAGAAAGCATACAAGAGCAACAAAACTAGAAAAATACAGCACCACAAATCACTCAACAGTTATCTCAGTAACTTGATATCTTGTTTTCCAGAAACTCAGGCTGAGAAAATTAAAATGCATATGCTTTGAAGTGACTTTACAAGAACGCGTGTAACAGAGTAGATGGAGAAAGAAAGAAAATGTTTGGTTTCAAGAAGATTCTGGAAGCAATTGGCTATATCTACTGACAGATTTCCAGCAGCACAAGAGCAGAATCAAGTGTAAGTAGATGCCACATCCCTCTTCAAGTTGAAGCACCATTGAACATTATGAAGGAACTGCAGAGTAGGAGCTGTGGTTTTTTATAGTTGTACAGACCCATTCTTGGACCCATAGGATTGCAATCTAAATCTGGGTATGGTATGGCTTATTCTCACAATGAATTTCCTATTAGAAATTAGTGCACAATACAATGATCTCAAAGTTTGCTCCCAGGCTATGGAATTATGTCCCTCATATGCTAGGCTGGACCTATCTCTGCTGTCTTTACAATAGCAATCAAAGACCTTTTTTGTTTACCCAGGCCTTTGATGGCAAGGATGTAATTCTTCATTCACAAAGGTAGCAATTAGTAATTTCAGCAATTTTCTTCCTACTGTGAGGGTCTTTGAAAACCACACAGTATTAGAAGGCTGTTCAAAATCTGGGACTTATTCTGTGCAAAATTGGCTTTTGGTTGCTTTGTGCAGAAAACAATATTTTATGTCTACAAAACAGCATGTTCTGCATGGAAAGTAATATTTCAACATATAAAGATTATTACCTGGTTTCTGGGTAAATAAGCCATGTATGAATTTTATGCAGAAGAAACCCCCAATTACAGCATTTTATGGGTGGAAAATAGCATTTCTTACACAGGAATTAATATTTATGCATTGAAATATTAGTTTTGATAGAGAAAGTGCTGTTTCGTGAGCAGAAAATGCTATTTTCTGTAGAAAGGAACCGTGTGTGAATTTTGTATAGATAAGTCCCAAACTGTGAAGATTCTCATCAGTCCAGGATTGTTCTCCTCAGAGTTTCTCAACACTCACAAAACATGATTTAGATAATTTTTTGAATTTTTGGATATTCTTTCCCTCCCTATGTAATGGTTAACTGGCCATTGGAGAAAGTCATTCAACCTGGGTATGTTGTAATTTTTTAATCATCATTATTACCTTTTAACTATTGTTTAAATGATAAATTAATGCAACTATTTATTTGTTAAAACATTTCTAGCTTGCCCTTTATCACAGGATCTCAAAGCATTATACAATATAAACAATTTAAAACATTTCTAGATTTAAAGCATAAATAATTTGAACAATATCAAAATGTATTAAACACAAAACAGTTAAAATAACTTTTAAAACCACAACCATTTAGGAACCATATACATCTATATCTGATTTAATTTAATCATCTATGACTTCATGACAACAATCCTGCAAAGTTAGGTAGAAATATAGGGATTCTAGCAAGGCTATCTTGTAAATTTAACAGCTAGAGGAACTTTGGTTTTTGTAAAGAAACATGAAACTCCATTCTAGGTTCTACAAAACCCCAAAGGAATGGGAAAGGAGAAATAAGATTTTTCAGTCATACTAAATATATGTAAATTGGCTCTACCTTTTCACCAGAAATACCAGGAACACCAGGAGCACCAATCAGACCATCTTCTCCCTGAAACAATTACGTGTAGTCTGGGTTACCTGTCACTCCACAACCAAATGATTTTTTTTAAAAAAGATTGTATGTGCAAGTCTAAAGAAATAATCGTAACACGATATAAAATTCCCCCATTGCATCACATCCTTATTTGGATAGGGCAATTTCATCTTTTTCACATACTATGGATTAAAATAATGCAACTAATACTGTGGTACTGGTAGAGTATTTAGGTCATAAGCTTGCTCTCTCTCTTTTTTTTAAATCCCATTCCATTCAGTGGCAGACCTTGGAGAGTGGGGGGTTGGGTGGGAGGGTTGGAGCTATGGCACAAGGGGTGTGGCCACTGGGCGTGGGCAGGGTGTGCAGGGGTGTGGCCAAGGTGCATAGGGGCGTGGCTACAGGCCAGAACACCCCAAAAACTTTGCCACCCTCCCTGCCCCCCGTCCCTATGCGACTGATTCCATTTTTCTTTTAATACTCTGAAGTATTTTTTTTTTCTGTTAAATAACACCCTTATTGTTTGGATGACTATTCCCAGTATTCTCCTTCAGTTTTTAAACAAAGTAGGACATACCGATTAGCTTGAGAAGGTAGAGAGTTGTGTATGAGTGAGAGAGAAAGCATATACAAAGACAGCACTTTGAGATAGACTGTGGTGCTAAGGATAAGTGAATATCTGCATTCAAAACATAGGAATACTTTGAGCATGGACTAGCTTGCTTTTGATAGCAAAGTTATCATACATTTCACTCATCCAGTAAAGAACAAGTACAGATTTGAAAAATGCAATGAAGTTATTGACTGGTTATAAGTATGATATATCTAATTCAGGGCCCCTGAAGTAATTTTTTGTTTTAAACTATCACAAAGACATATTTTGCAGTTTACAGGCATCTAAAGAGGGGCTAAAATAACAGCAACAAAAGGTCCTCGCACAGACACAATAAATGACATTTGTGTAGTTTTCTTCTTGAAGAAAGCAACAGATTACTTTAACAATTATCTTCCTGCTGTGAGAAAGCCTTTGAAAAATGTGCCCCAAGAATGATATTTCCTCAGAAAAATATTTTCTGTGCTGAGAAAGGGCTGTTTTCTTTGCAAAACAACTGTGTGTGAATTTTGTGCACAATGAGTCCTGAACTGTGGAGAATCTCATCAGTCCAGGATTATTCTTGTCCAGGTTTCTTGACTCTCAAAAAGCATGTTTTTGAATCAGTTTCTGAATATTTCAAAATATTCTTTCCATCTGTGACATTATCTGGCAGCTTGGAAAACAAAATTGTATTTCACAAGGGTAGGATGCTGAATTTTTAAGAGAAATGAGAGATTGGCATCTTTGCCAGGCTTGGGTCTCTTCAGGAATGGAATTCAGGAGCTTTTCAAGAGCCATCTTAAAGGAAAAGTGGACCTAATAGGTCCTCCACAGCCTCCAATGGCTTGAGTGAAAACTGAGTTAGAGGGTCTCTCTCTGCTTGTTTCTAATAGCAAGTGTGTAAATCTTCGATTATACTGTTCCGTCCCTCACATATTTTGTTCTCAATAGAAAATTTCAAGTTTTCTCTTTGCTGGCGAATCTTTAAGGTGTTTTGTTTTGTTTTATTTTGGTGCATTTTCCAGGGATTTTTTTTCTTAATGTTTCAAGGTTGGTTTTTTTTGAAAAACAGATCACTTTAAGCAAAAAGATATTGGTCTTTTGCACTTAACATTGTTTTGCACAGAAATAATACATTTTGTATAAAATATAACAGTTTGCACAAGAACAATAGCTGAGATCTTGTATCAGACTATGATGCATAACTTTACGATAAGGGGTCTATATTGCTGAAATAACATGCAACCATGCTAATGAACTGTGTCAATGCACAATGGGAGCATGCTCCAAGATATTCCAGTATGCAACAGGGGCTCCCATTGCACAACAAGACACATTAGTATCAGGAGCATGATGCCCATGATATTTGCTCCACTTTTACAATGACAGGTATGTCACATCCGATCCCCCCCGCCCCGAATAAATATGGCACAATTGCTCAATTCAGTTTCATGTAACTGTACGTTGATTTATGATGACATAACTTGCCAACAGGATGCCAGCCACTATTTTTTTTTGCACATTTTTTGGGGGTGTGTGTGGATCCCCCCACGTTCAAAAGCATTAAAGTTGTCAGTCCCACTAGAGAATTAAAACTCTTAACAGTTGCCAAATTTTAAATGTTATATGAAGACAATTGTGTTAAGTCACCTTTTGCAATGCTGCATGGAAATAATTGCATTGAGAGAATTTTTCAGTGGGGTATCTCACCAACGGATGCTTTTCACTAAGGTTGCCAAATGAAATAAGGGACAGAACTCCTTTATCTTTAATAGTTGTCAGGAATAGGGAATTCTGTCTTTTGCATAAGCATTAAAATACAGGAATCCTGTTCTTTATATTACCTGGCAACCCTACTTTTCATGAATGACAAAATTTATGAATATTCTTTATATCTTTATCTGTAGCTTCTGCTGTGTCACCAATCTCACTCACCAGCTGTTCCAAATATACTTTCTTCTTCCCTTTTCAGAGGAACAGCAGTAGGACAGTCAGCAGAAGTGCATGCAACGTTTAAAACAGGGGATCCCTCTCTCACACACAGACACACATAGTGCAAAACCTAGTAGCATTAAACAGCACTGAGTAATTGCAACATAATCCCTAAGAACATTGTTTACAAGGTTTTTACTCTGAAATCACTCTGTCTTATTCAGAAAATTTTATTTGGAGCCAGCAGAAATCATTAGCTTCTAGTTGTAAACCTGTGTTTTTCTTCTGACTTTTTCTTACTGCAAAAATCCATTAAGGAAAGGATAACGAAATAGCAGCACAATGCATTTTGACTGGTCATACTAGAAACTATCCACCTGGAAATGCCCTACCTCACATCAACCATTCCACTCTTCTCTGACAACATGCAGCTCTTTGGGGCTCCATGTTGTGGTTGATGAAGTTCTTCTGAGAGCTGAGTCTTTCACAAGCTGTAAACTAGTTGCTTAAGCCTGATTTTCAGAGATATTATTCACAGTGACTCTAATGGGGCAAAGTTCAGGGAAGGCCATACGTCTCCAGTAGAAATCACAATTCTCCTGCTGAAGGACGTCTTTACTAGTGGTCATTTTGTGATATATAGAATTGTATGCTTTTAACTGAAGTGCCCTCTAACCACAATAAACTGCAAGAAATTGTATCAATATCACCGTGCCTTAAAAGAAAAGAAAATCCTAAATATTTTAGGATTATATATCTTTTGACATATGTGAGCCAATGCAAAAGATAGGTCAGATTGGGTAGAAATAGAATGTCCCTTTTCCTTCTGCATGACTCCAAAGATATTTTTGATGACCAGCCCCAAAAATATAGCAGTAGCTATGAGCAATTTTTGTTCTAAGAATTTCTTTTGGAACAGGCAAAATGAGGACACATATATTTCTTCAACATATGAGCAAGTGATAGTCACACTTCTTCATTAATGGTGCTCTACTGGACTATGGGAAATTCTGTTACAATGAAGAATCTTTTTGTTGTTAGAAATAAATAAGAACAGAATAATTTAAACAGAATATCTAAAGGTATATCCAGATTCAAGTTGTATGCGCTTCTGAAAAATTGAAAAATCTATTTTGTTTCTGATTGCTTCAGGATATATTCATTTTAGAAATTCACTTCTTTTTTATTATTTGAAGCTGTGCAGCCATGTTCACTGGCAGTACAGGAGTATCTACACCTTCTAATTATTTGGTATGCATGTACTATCACTCCAACAATGTAATCACACATTAATTATTCATTCATATAGGCTATTTCCCCCCATTCAAGAAAGAAGATAAGATAAATATTGGAGTAAATGCTGAATACTATAATGATGCTCCATGGAGCAACTTGCAATGGGTTGAGAAATTCAAGGTGCAATTAATTATATTTTGTGATTTACTCTTGCTGGATAGTACTTTGTTCCTTTTAAAACTTTATAATCCCTTTCAGATTCCTCAGATGTTAGGTACCACTGCTCTCAGCCTAATGAGATACTTGATACCATAACCCTCTTTTCACAAAGAAAGCAGCTGAGCTATTTTATTCCGAGCCTTGAGAGCACATTAGTAACTATTGTTCAAAACTGGGCCATAGTCAGTGGTGTGCTGCAATTAAGATACCTCACTCAACTATGGGCCTAGTTGGATAATACTCCTTCCCCTCACTTTACGTATCAGGAGACTGAGGACACTTTATAGCTTGTGGTATTTATATACAGACACACATGTTTTCCACAGGTAGAACATCATACCTCCGTGGGGTCTTATGGTGCATCATTACATAATGGTAAAGGGGCTAGTATGTGGGTCCAAATCCCTTTCCTAATCTCACCACACAGAGAAGATTAAGGATAGTCACTTAGAGACATGGGGGTGAGGAGGTGATTCGCCCTGGGAGGCAATGTTTTGGGGCATCCTGGCCCATAGCCATGCTCCTGCACACCACGGCTGTGCCCCCATGTGCCATGGCCATGCCCTCACGCCCCGTAGCCATGTCGCCGCGCACAGTGGCCACGCCCCTCATGCTGTAGCCCCTCCCCTCCCCCCTCTACACACTCCAAGCTCCACCATTGATGAAGGAAAACTCCCAATTCCTTACAATCTAAAAGGGATTAAACAAATATTAAACTCTATATGAAAGCCTTCATTTTGTAAATGGAATATAAGATCAGAGTTGGATGATATACACAAATAACTTCTGCTGTTCTAATGTTGTCAATAGTGTATGGTTCTGTTCTTGTCACACTCCTTTCAATCATTTTTTTTTAGTTTAAGAACACCAATTAATTTTACCGTGTAAACTCCATGCAATTTACTAAGTTAGAAACAACAAGAAGAAGATGATTACCTTTTCTCCGGGGATACCTGGGATGCCATTTTCTCCTTTAGCTCCTTCTTCACCCTTCAAAAATAAATGGGAAATAAATTTGTCTTGTTTTAAACATTTCAAGTGATTTAAAAACAACTTAAGCCCCCAAATTTTTAATTCTGCATCACATATTCAGTTGTTTATTATTACTGCTAAATGTGAAATGAAAAATATTACAAGTGCAAGTGAATAAATTGAAAACACAGTTCTAAAAACTGTGAAGAAATTAAAGAATAAATTAAATTCTGAATCCTAGAATGATTATTTTACCAAGATAAGGAAAAAATATCACTCCTGTATTTAGTATATGATAGGATTCATGATTTTATTTTTGATAAAGACAGAGTGGTGAAAGAAATGTTCCACTTGAAAAAAATAATTTACAACACCCAAAGGCATAAGCTAATGGCTACTTCCAACTAGAGTAGACTAACTGAATCAATGGTAACTGGTTAGTAATTTGATTGGTTGAATTTTATTTGGACTAATACAAATGATTTAGACCCAGAAATTCCAGTACTGTCCTACATTCCTGGCAGGATACTACTCCAGGTTGAGTACAAAAAGCCAGTATGCTCCTGATTCAGCATTAACTTTATTACTGCAATAGCAGGTAAAACCCACTGTTCTTATCCAATTGCCACTTCTGAAATCAAACATTGCTTTTGAAACTGGATATGAGGTCTACATATTAAGATATTTTTCATCAACAAGACCACTGATCACAGTATTTAACACAAACATTGTTTTTAAACCCATTCACAATTTCAGATGATGCATTTCTAGCAGTTGTAAAGAACAGATCTACAATGGGATGTAAGTATCTCAAGCTCCATTGACTTCAGGAACCACAGAGTCTAAGGATCTGAAGCACAGGCCACTAATGAACTAATAATGTTATATGCTCTAGTTGATGAAACACTAGAGATATAAAATTAAAGGCAAACAGAGGAACTATAATCTAGTACACAGTAATAATGATGAGCCACATATGTTTGTCTCCCAGTACATAAATAAATGAATATGGTTTGCATGTGTTACACAACTAATTAGATTTTTTTTAGGTCTGTCCTCCATAATGTACAATTATATCTCTCCTCTTTGTTGTTTGATAATTATTGAGAAGGTTATATGTTAAAATATTGGCTAATATCTTCAGAATGTATGTTTACAGTGGAATTTCAGGAGGCTGATTTAACCCTGTGTGCTCAATTGTGTTACAACTAAATAGTCTTTCAGGGCTGGGAAACTTCTGGGGATTGGGGTTGCACTGGCTTTCCATGGGACCTTGGATGGACAGCCTCCACCACAACTTCATTTTTTTCCATAAAAAATATCACACAGAGTCCCCCTTAGGAGCCATGGGAAGGGAAATGGTCATGTCTGGGATGTTCCTCAACTGTTTTAGGCCCAAGAAGAACACTTCTTTCAGTCAGGAAGTAAACAGGAAAGTCTACTGGTGGGAGCATGAGGAACATTTTTAGTAATTTTTGGTGGATGCTGAGAGTGTCATGAAGTTTTCAAAATGGTTTTGGGACTACATACAGCAAACGGGCTGCACTCTCCCTCCCTCCCCTGGCTTACAGTCTGCTGTATGTGCCAAATGCTTCATGCAACATTATGAAACTGTGATATTGGACACATTATCTTTCTCTGTTGTCAGTGAAGCCATGGACTGTGGGACTTATCATCATGCCTCCTGCGTTCTACAGAGGTTTCTGGCCACAGTTCAAAGTGCTATGACTTCTACAGCTTCACATTGTTTGGCTCCATACTATCTGAAAGGCTGTATCTCCAGCCTGACTTAAGATATTCGGAGGAATCTTTCCCTACATTCCACCACCATCATACATGAATTTGGTGAGTATAAGGGAGAGCCTTCTTGGTGGCTGCTCACTAGTTATGGAATTCCTTCCTATGGAAGGTTTGTTTGGCCCCATGTGTGCTTTTATTTCTACCAGGCAAAGATTTTTTTTCTTTAGACAGGCCTTTGACTCTCACTGTGGCAGTAGGATCTTTTTGTGGAATATGTTATGCTTTAATCTTTTTATTATGTTTCAAATTCTTTTAACTGTCACAATTCAGTGTTTTAATAGTATTGTTTATTTAACAGTCTTTTTTGTATCAAACAGATTTTATCTGCACTTTGTTTTGAATGTTATGTATGCCACCTTGGATTCCATACCAGAACAAAAGCAATAAATAAATAAATACATTAACAAATGTATTATTTATAGGTAATGTTAATATTGATTTCTACAGTTGAACCCTACCATCATTGTCTATGAAAGAAAGACTTGCAGGATGGATCTAGCTCACATGGCAGTGATTCCTCACTATTGCATTAAACCATGGTTTAGTAACATAGCAAGAAATTGAGTCTCCCCTGAAATACTGCAGTCCACCCTTTCATCTCCTCCTTCAGTACAGAAACAAGCTTCTGCTTCCATTGAGATTAACCACAGTTTAACATGTCTCCTAACCCCTTGACCATAATTAAATTTAACTATAGTTAACAAAAATAATTCAGCTTCATAAAATGTGGCATGGAACTTCTTTCTCTTCACAGACCATAATTAAGATTAACCAAAGTTTGTTTGAACAATGCAGCAAGCCAAGCTGTGGTAATCTAAAACAGAAGCAAAAGCTTCTGAAGTCTTCTACAGAGGCAACATATATGCCTGGTGGCAGGCTATGTTTGTCCTTATAATGGGTGGCTATGGTTGAATTAGCAAAGGAGAAGGAGACTAAGCTCTATGTGCTTGCAGATGGAATAGATTTTATTCTTCAAAAAGGCCCATACATGCTTTCCAGTTTTTGTTCCTGCTCCTATAGTTGAATTAGCCCATGCATCAAATATTTCATTGGAAACTGGGTCTCAGAAGTGAGTAATCTGCTTTTCTGAAATATCCATTTCTTTTAAATAATCACACTATTTCACAACTATCTTTATGTTGTTTCCAGCTCTTAAAGTCCATGCTTAGTTAGAAAACAATTTCACTGGCCTTTCTCAGTGAATATCCCAAAGGAGAAAAACTTACATTGATATATATTAAGAGGAAGGAATGAAATAGGAGAAAGAAGATCCTAGATTCTATTAAGATATTTGTGTGTGTGTGTGTGTGTGTGGTTGTGTGTAGTGACATTAAATAAAATAAGTGAGAAGAATAGCCAGTTGTGAGGAGAAGAATGCTTCCTAGCAAATAACCTGAGATAAGCAATTGCCTGAGCTGGAAAACTATAGGGTATGGTTTCAAATCATTATTCCTAGCAGCATAAAACAAGGAAAGTAATTATTGAGAGACGTGGTTCCTAAAAATAAGACATTTCTGCAAGTCAGTACTCTTACATATGCTGACTTGCCTCCCCAGGCAATATCCCTGCAGTCTTTTTACCTGTCTTCTTCCAATCACAGCACTGATTCACACAGATTCAAAGGGCCGCACCTGTAAAATCCAGCTGGCAACACTTATGTATTGGCACGGGTACAGTGGGATGAGCAAATCAAAGAAAATGAGCTGCACGTGCTGTACTCCAGCCAGAAATTCAGATCCAGTGAATTGAGGTAATGATGTTTAGTATATCCCATTGAAATGGTTTTGAATGGAGGCATGTGAAGCTAGTTCAGTCACCAGCAGCAGGATGAAATCCTGGCTATTTTATTACCAAATGCCACCAGCACTTAAGAGAGAAGGAAGACAGCATGAACAGAAGTGACTCATGTCAGCTTCTGTGAGTGTCCACGGAATGAGCATTACATCATATTTCACTTCCTGCACTGCTTCCAGCTATTTTAAGAGAGCTTTGAAGCATTTTGTTGTCTCCCATGGTGTTTTTTTACATGTCTCATATTCTGAATATCTGCAGTTCTGTGTTTGCTATTCATATTTTAAAAGGTCATAAGTACATCTGATTTATTAACTAGAAATAGTTAATATACACAGCTGTTATAATAATAACAATAAAGGTAAATTGGCTTTCCTCCCTAAGCCTTTAGGATAACATGCTATAACAAATTAGATTATGAAGTTATGACTGCATCATTCAATCTTACTTTAATAGGCAGAGGATCAAATCTAAAATGTTGTTCAGCTCACTGGCAGTTGATCTATGTTTGGGGATAGTCAAGACTTGGCTTGAGCAGAGACAGTGAAATTAGTGAAAAATTACTACTCCTATACTGGAGAGTGAAAGAGCTTATTCAGTTATGTTTATCCTGAAATACATTTATTACACACATTAAATCCAAGTTCACATTTTAAATTTATTTTACATTACTATACCCCAAAAAACCTTGCAAGAGTGAAAATGAATGAAAATCCCATTCATTCATTTTACTCCTTCCCACTCCTCTTTCTCTTGTTTAAATTCTGGGGGAGAAGGAATGAGCTGCATGGATCTTTGAGAACCCCATTTCTCACACACACCCCGCCACTAAAAGGGAATGATTGGAACAGAGAACAAATGTGTGCCTACTGAAAAGATGCAGATTGCAAAAGGTTTCTTGGGTGGCATGACAGCAATGAAAGAGATAGAAGAAAGAGAGCAGAATTGATAGAGAAGCTGGGCTAAATACCACTCCAGCCTTTCAGCCATGAAACAGTAAAGCTAGTAACAATATGTCAACCTGACCTGCCAACAACACCGAAAGACATTTCTACAAAACTAGAAAAATATTCACTCAAATGATCAAACCCTCTCCTCAATACAGGAGTTGAAAAGCCCTGAGCTAAGTCTCTCTGTGTGTTATATAGTATAATATGGCCGAATGGGCAAAACAAAATGATACATCCGATTAACATCTATTCGGACATTTTTACAGAAAGATTATTTGTTCATGCTGGGTTGTCCTATACCTAGTTATGTTCTCTGCCTCTGGCTCACTCACACCTAGAAATGGGGGGAAGGATCTGATTCCTCTGATGTGACCCTTGAGCTCTTCATTACATTTCAGCTTTCAACACGATATTAATAACTTGCTTCTCATCCCTGGTATAAACATTAGTCATAGTATTAATAATAATTTAACAAAACAAATAAATTGGAAAATTCAAATATTAGTTTGATTTATTACTACATAATATTTTGACTTTAATAAGTCATATTTATTGTCTCTTCATCCTCAGATCTGAGTTTTATAAAGTTATCCTGTCGTGGATGCAACCTCCTTCCAGCCCTGCTTTTTCAGAACAAAGCTTCTTAACAAAGGAATGTTAGATTCAACAACCTTGTACTTATAGTTTTCCGGTTTACATCTTTGTTGATTTCCAGTTTATTTGTTTGCTGACTCTGTGGTCTGGACAGGGCTACTGTTAGGGAGATTTGTACTTGGTTGACCGAACGAATACAAGGGTGCTCACCAATGGCTGCTTTTCATCCTAGAGAGAAGTGGCTAGTGAGGTGCCACAGGGTTCTGCCCTGAGCCCAGTGCTATTCAACATCTTCATCAATGACTTGGATGAAGGAGTAAAGGGCATGCTGATCAAATTTGCAGATGACACCAAATTGAAAGGGATTGCTAATACGCCAGAGGAGAGGATCAAAATTCAAAACGACCTTGACAGATTGGAGAGCTGGGCCAAAGCTAACAAAATGAATTTCAACAGAGAGAAATGTAAGGTCTTGCACTTAGGCTGAAAAAATGGAATGCACAAATATATGATGGGGGACACGTGGCTGGATAACAGTACATGTGAAAGGAATCTAGGAGTCTTGGTAGATCACAATCTGAACATGAGTCAGCAGTGTGATGTGGCAGCCAAGAAAGCCAATGCAATTCTTGGTTGCATCAATAGGAGTATGGTGTCTAGATCAAGGAAGGTAATGGTACCACTCTATTGTGCTTTGGTTGGACCTCATTTGGAATACTGTGTCCAGTTCTGGGCACCTCAATTCAAGAAAGATATCCACAAGCTGGAACGTGTCCAGAGGAGGGCGACCAAAATGGTGAAGGGTCTGGAAGCCATGCCCTATGAGCAGCGGCTTAGGGAGCTGAGTATGTTTAGTCTGCAGAAGAGATGGTTAAGAGGGGACATGATAGCTATGTTTAAATATTTGAAGGAATGTCATGTCAAGGAGGGAGCGGGCTTGTTTTCCACTGCTCCAGAGACTAGGACAAGGAGCAATGGATTCAAGCTGCAGGAAAAGAGGTTCCATCTGAGCCTCAGGAAGAACTTTTTGATGGTCGGAGCTGTTCGGCAGTGGAATATGCTGCCTCAGAGTGTGGTAGAGTCTCCTTCTTCGGAGGTTTTTAAGCAGAGGCTGGATGGCCACCTGCTGGGAGTGCTTTGATGTGTGTTCATGCACAGCAGGGGGTTGGACTGCATGGCCCCTGGGGTCTCTTCCAACTCTGTGATTCTATGACTTTCTGTCTGTTTGCTTTTTCACACCCATTCTCTTCCTGTATCATCATTTCAACCTACAGCCATTTCTCTTTTCTCTCTCCCTCCTTCATTAGACCATATATTGAATTATTTGTATATAAATCTACCTGTATATGTTTGATAAGGAAGGGTGTTTTTTTCCTTTTCTTCACTAGAGGCTGTCTGTGTGTGTGTATGTGTGTGTGTGTGTGTGTGTGTGTGTGTGAGAGAGAGAGAGAGAGAGAGAGAGACTGGTTGTTGTTTTGATTATCATTTTCATTACTCTACTTGTGACATCCAGTACTATCTCTCACATTCCCAACAAAGGCATACTCAAATATGTGTAGATACCCCACATACACTGTCCATGATTCAATCTTATGTTAAATCTACAGCTGACAAAGCACGGGGGACACATGACCAGGTCCTCCAAGGCTACTGACTACGCAGTTTGAGTTTCCTTCCCTGGGAACTGTCTAGTGGAATAATTTTCTCTGTGAAAGAGACTTCCCATGTGTTCACCTGAATAGGCAACATCAAGAAGTTACACCAAGAAGTTATGACAAGAAGTCCCAAGGGTGTTCTTCCTCTGAAAATAAACCTTGTGAGTTTTTTTTAGGACCTTGATAAGTTTTGTAAGCAACTAAAGTTTGGTTACATCTGAACTTCTCTTGATAAAGATATTGAACTGGAAACTAGAGGTAATTTATTCTCTTGTCTAATCTGAGGCTTGCGTTCATCCACATAGTGGTAATACTAAATTGGTTGGTAAGAAGCGTAAAGGAGCCTGTTCATCTTTTTGTGTAAACCTCTTGCTTGCACATACAGGACATAAAAATTATAAAAAATGCAACTGGCAGCAGGCTACCTCTGACCAATATAGACAAAGGGTAGCTAGCAGCCTGTCCTATCTTTCAAGGCTGAAAATACATACATATCAGTTTGTCACATCTCCCTTTTACAAAATTATGATGTATCTCTGATCCAGCAAGGGAAGAGGAACTCACATGTGTAACACTGGGGAATGAATCCATCCACTCCAACATTTCACAGATGAAAACTGGGACACGGTGTGGCCAAGTAAAACTGGCGTATGGTCAAAATGGCAAAAGTAATGACAAAGAACATACAGGCTAGGAAATATTGCAGCAATTTGTTTTTCCTGAGTCTACAGGAAAGGGCAAGACTCTGTCCCTTATGATCGCCCCTCCTCGAGTTAATTGATTGTAAACTACTTTGGCACTTTGTATTTAGTTTGCAAGAATTGAGGAAATCTGAAGACAAGGAGGAAAGTGAGAGAGAAGTGAGATTCTGGGACATTTTAAAAGCAGCTTAAAACAATGAGATGAAAGAGGATTAATCAGGATAGTCCCTGCCAGATCAAGATAGTTGGTGGGTATGTGAATGCTGGGATCAATAATTAATAGATTAAATTTAGATGGGGCTGTTATAGAACAAATTAACTGCACTAGTGAACACCTTTTTTTTTTTTTGCATAGAAAACAATGAAATTCAGCATAGTGTAGGGGTTTGAATGTTGGACTATCACTCCAGAAACCAGGGTTTGAATCCCTGCTCAGCCATGAGAACCTGCTGTGTGACCTTGGGCAAGTCACACTCTCTCAGCCGAAGAGGAAAGAAAATGCAAACCCCCTCAGAACAAATCTTGCCAAGAAAATCACATTATAGATCCACCTTAGGGTCACCATATGTTGGAATTGACTTGAAGGTACACAAAAACAACAGTGAGCACCTCTGCAGGTAAGATATTTTACAACTCAAGTAAGTCATTTTGCAACTTCAGCTAAAAAATCAAGATGATCTAGTTGGATTCTTGCAAGATCATTTAGGCATTGTGTGTTGGTCAGAATGCAAACTCTTTTGGAAATCTAAAAATGTTGAGGAAGCAATTATTGCCCTTAAAATTTAATGAGAATTATTTCAAAATCACAGGAGTAATAACCCTACAATATCATTCCTTTCTAACTTTTTTTCATTCCTTTCTAGCTTTCCCTGACCCAAAGTGCAACAGATAGTTGACTTTTGTATGCTTTGTTCTCTGGAGACTCAAAGCAGAGCAAACGTAAGGTCTTAAGTGCTTTTCTCTTCTCTCTTGCTATCCTAGACAAACTGCCACTTTCTGTCAGACTCTGGGGAGGTTGCTTTAGAATGCTCTATGCATCACTAGGTATAACCATTATTCTTGATACATCAAAGGTCCTTTTAGGCAGTGTGATCCCCAATGTACTTTTAGACACAATGAAAAAGAAAAAATTAAATCCCAGGGCGAAGTGCCTATTATTCCAAGCCGCTGTATTCTACAGAACACTTGCTGACAAAATCTTAGAATCTGAAAGTGAATTTCATTAGCAGTGGAAGACAACACATGTATAACCTCTTTTATATACTGAGCATTGTATTTCCTATAAAGCGTATCCAAAAGCAAATTCTTCTAAATCCAGAAAAGCTCCCTTAAGAAAATATGATACTCTTTCTACACTGTCTGCAGATTCCAAAATCTTGCACTATTACACAGAGGTCATTGTAGTATGGCTTCCTTGTTGCTGTATGCCTTCAAGTCAGTTCTGACTTATGGTGACCCTAAGGCAAACTTATTAAGTGGGTTTTCTTGGCAAGATTTGTTCAGAGGAGGCTTGACTTTACCTTCTTCTCAGGCAGAGAGTGAGACTTGATCCAACTCACCCTGCTCTCCAGAATCATAGTCCAACACTCAAACAACCACACCACGTTGGCTTTTTGATAGAATCTTAGTTTAGAAGAGTGAGTTACATTAGCAGTAGAAGAAGACAGCAGATGTATAACCTCTTCCTGTTGTTGTTGTTGTTGTTGTATACCTTCAGATCGTTTCTGACTTATGGTGACTGTGAGGCGACCCTATCACAGGGTTTTCTTGGCAAGATTTATTCAGAGGGGGTTTTGTTACTGCAGTTTCTAGCCCAAGCTTGTGGTATAGTAGATATCATTTGATATCAATAATTTGGCCTTCTGTACCCATTCCTCTCCACATGCTTGCGAGGCCCCCGGACAAGCACACACACAGGCGCGGCTGAAAATAGCTGAACCATTCAAATCACAATCCAGGTAGGCCAGTCATTGCCAAATGCAGCTTTAGGAGACCTCAAGGCAAGTACCTTTTAAGATCATATTATATATGCACGCTGTATACAAAAGATCCCCTGCCGCGAGCAGGCAGCTTGATGAGCGGACTATACAACTCTCAAGCACTCCGTGTTTGCATACTGTCTACTCCATTGACAACACTGTCATAATTCAATCATCTAAAGTACCTTTGACCTTTTGGAGGCTTTGTCTCCAGCCCAAAACTCATTGTTATCCCCAAGAACGGACTAGCCTGCGGCCACACTTTCCCCTATAAGAACCCCTGACTTTGAGCGTCTCGTTGGATCGCTCTTGGCTTCCATCCTGCCTTGCTGTCACTTTGTCCAGCGAGCCTTCCCCTCAGCTCCTCGTGCTGAGAATCCTCACTTCCATGGACTTCGTCTTCAGACTACCCGGGCCTCAGGACAGGTGTAGTATTTCCCATACTAAACCTCCTCCTAAAATCCCTCTATCCAACTCCTACCTTTATTTCTATAGTTCTTCGTGTGAGTGTGTAGCATACTCGTGTTTGACTGTATATCAATAAAACAGCTATTATTATTTACCTCCGTTTGCTCATTGACTCGGCCTGACCCCATAGACATTGGGTTCAAGATCTCGCTACGTTGCTCTGCCTCTCGCATTGCTAACTAGTGCTCTCAGCTAATTCCCATTCCCCATTATTTTGAGCACATTGAGGTGTCCCTCTCGGGACCCCCAGAAATCAGGGTAACAGTTTGCTTTCACTGTCTCTGAGCCTGACAGTGTGATTTGCCCGCGATCACCTAGTGGGTTTCCATGGTTGAGCAGAGATTTGAATCTTGGCCTTCAGAGTCCATAGTCCAACTTTCAAACCACTATACCATGCTGGCTCTTAACCTCTTCCTTGTCAGTAAAAGTAGTCACCAGACTATTTTAGATACCAGGCCACAGCTAGTCCTAACGTTGTGCTCACATTATTTGAGCTTATTCAAATATGGCTGTCCACTCTACAAGAGTTAGAATGCTTCTTTCCCATAATACCAAGGGAGAAGTAATGTATACATGCACCCCACTCTTGCATTTAAAAAAAAAGCATTACCCAGTCATGACCCTATCCTCAATCTAAATGAAGTCTTAGTTGCTCAGTTCTTTGGACACTGATCTGGAAGTAATGAAGCTGATGTCTTGATGGATTTTATCTATGGATATGGGAATGGGAATACCATAAGGTTTATGAGGCATTCCCCTCTTGTCATCTTCAGAAAACAAATTTTACTCCACATGTACATCTTTGCCTTCTTCAGTCATTTGGAACCCTACTAGAACATGAAATGCTATGGCCACATTTGTGCATTTTGGGACAGACAACATTTTTACACAGCAAATGTTATTTTCTAAGCAAACAAAGTGTGAATTTTGTGCAGAATAAGCCCTGTGAAGATTGTCAGTCTAGCATTCGACTTGTCATGGTTTCCACGACTTCAACAAACATGTTTTTCAACCCTTTCTCAAATATTTTCAAATATTCTTTCTATCCCTAGTAACATGTAGATCACCAGCTAGCATTGTTTATTTCTTCCAAAAGAATTGTACTGGCCCAGCTGCATGTTGCCAAATTTAATCATGAGTATAGTTAAAAAGAGACATATAGCAATATCAGTTAAGTTACTGTATGGTGTCACACTGCCTGAATCCTAGAGGATTACGAGCATCAGCCTTATTAAAAGAAATATGGTTAGTCAGGGAAGAAAGCTATAAAAACCAAATAATGATGAAGAAATAAGGAAAGGAATTTATGAGGTAGAATAAAATAAACGCATATTCCGTGAAACATTTTGGTGTATATGCCAGTTTCAGAAGAGTAGCGATATATGCATAGCATGGTTAATATTTTTTTTACTATTATTATTAGAAGAGAAACAATATGAAATGTTAGAAGTTTCAGGAAAACACATTAAGATGGCCGACCTTTTCACATTGCTCTTGGTGCCTCAGATTCATATATCTCTGTTCCTGATATCAGATCATTGTTATGTGATTTCTTTTGTCCTGTTGAGGCTAAACCAGGTACAATGGGGAAAACTATGCCTTCTATACATACATCTGCCCCATTTAACCATGAAATGGGGTGAAGAGTGTGTCTACTTCCTACACTCTGAGGGATCCAAGGAGAAGGAAGTCATTCTGTTCTGCCTTCTACTGTGCCATAACTCCTTGTGCTCTAGCACTTCAAGCACTTTTATACTAGGCTCAATTCACTTCTCATATTCCCTGAACCTGGGGAAAACTGATGCAACAGAAGCATATTTTGTGCAGGGGATAGGAGGATGATGATGGTGGTGGTGGAGGTTGTGGAGGTGAATTCAGCTTTCCTGACCTAGGCACTCTTTTGCTGAAAAGAAAGTCTGATGGAGACCCACCATTTTAGGAGGAGCACAGACGTGAATAAAATGCACTGCTGCCGCAGTCCTTCCTACATGTTGTCATGCCTTGCTTTCAGGACCTAGGCATAGACTGTGACTCAGAGACCAAAACAGCAGAACCTGCTGAACAGGAGAAGATAGTAGGAACAGGACAGGGGGCTGTGCCATCTGCAGCAGAGAGCCCTGTTTCTTCTGACACAGAAGATAACTCACCTATACCCACCTTTGCTGAGTGTAGACATCAAAAGGAAAGCATACACAGATCTCAATGAACTTATAGCAAGCAGCAGTTAATCAGGCAGCAGCTGGGTTAATCTCTGGACCTATAAAAGCCTAGCCATCCCTGCCCCCCAGAACTTGTTGCTGATTAACTGACAGTTTCTCCTGCCATGTCTCTGACCTCTGACTTAGGATTGTATTGACTGTGCTTTGATTTATGAATATTGCTGGGAATGTTGTTATGCTTCGTATTTGTTTTGAGTCTGTTTTCCTACTAGATGAAAATAAGGAATCGCGTTGTGGAACTGTTGCTTGCTGCTTGCCCTTATCAGTTGTTTTTTTGGCTGACTGCCCAGACTGAGAGTAGACAGGTATTCTGATTCCTAACACACTAAATGTAAGATGGGGACTACTGCATTAGTTCTTCCTCTTGTATGACTTTCTGTGCATAGAGGGCAACATTATGGGGAGAAAAAGAGAGCGTACTATATTCATGCAGGTTCTACAAGCCTTTTAAAATCTTGGAAAATCAGGCCTCTGGGTTCTGTGGTGGAAATCTGTACAGCCTTTCTCCTTCAGAAAATCTCCCTCTGTAAGTAGATGTGGTAGCAATGAAGGAGGAGAAACTAGCATGCCCACCCTCCTTGTATGCATAGCGTATTCAGAATCAGAAGGTTTTTGCATGTTCTCCAACATTTCACAGATGACAACCAAGACATGTGTGGCCACATAACATCAGCATGTGATCAAGATGGCAAAAAGATATTAATGAGGAAGAACACACAAGCTTAGAGAGGCTGCAGCAGTTTGCTTTTGCCTGAGGGAAGGCAAGACTCCATCTCTTCCTCTCTTCTTTCCCTGCTGTGTTAACTGAGTGAAAACTTCTTTTGCATTTTGAATTCAGTTTGCAACAAATGGTAGATGCTAAAGACAAAGGAGGAAAAAGTGAGGAGAAGTGGGAAACTGGGACAATCTAAAAGCAGCTGAAAAAGTGGGATGTTGAAAATTAATGAGAACTGTCCCTGCCAAATTAGGATAGTTGGAGTGTATTCTTACATGAGGGCCCCTGTACTATCAAGTCTGCCTGTTAGTCTCAGTCTCAAGTGTAAGCTACCTATTTATCTAAATGAGTTTCATTCAGGTAGAAAACTCCTCAAAGAACACAAAGAACTTCACCCATATAGGCTAGAAGTGGAAGATAGCCCATCTACACCCCCAACCTTGTAACAGAAAACTAACCTATCAAGATGAAGGATTATGTACTTTGCTTTCTGAGCAGGTTTTTTATTCTTATAGAGTGTTTAACATGAAGGGAATGTAAAAAAAAAAAAAGACCCCCTATCTGCAATGTGAGGTGGTGCAATACATTTCTATCACTTAATTCTGTTGTAAGTGTTGATCAAATCTCTGGAGTCACGAAGACTGCGGCTTCACTTCTGTGCACCTGTTAAATGCTAAGTTTCATACAAAGCAACTGGGCTTCTTTCCAAGCAAATGTGTTTTACTCCTTGGTGCTCATGTGCTCTGTTAACTGCTGTATTTTTCACTTTGTTTTATCTGCTCACATCAATGAAACTTATGCTCCCAAAGGAAAGACTGAAGGAAAGAATGATACAAGGAGGAAGGGTCAAACAAGAGGGAACACAGCAGAGGCCCTTGAAAAGTAGAATATGTCAAACTAATCTGGGGAAGATAATTGGTTTTCTGGACAAGGGAAATACTATCAGTTTAGTCTGTTCACATTTTAGCAAAGCTCCTGATATTGTGCCATATGGGAGCTTATGACTTAAATTGGAAATCATGGACTACAAGATAATAATATAGATGGAAACTGGTTAAAACAAAACACAAAGGGAAACATGGAGGGACCTGTTTAAAGTTTCAGAATGATATGTGGTAGACACATCAAATATCAGCTCTGGAAAACTGATTTTCAATCATAGCTTTAGTACTGGGAGTAGCAGGATGCAGATAAAACCTGAAACATAGCTGGGATATGCTGAGAAATGTTTTTCATCAGGAGGCCTAATTAATAAAATGGGGGCTGCAGATATGGGACTTTGAAAAAGGGAGAGTGTGTTAGCCATGTTATTATGATACTACTAACAAGTAATTTAATCTGTATTTAGAAATCATGAATGGGAAACGGAGAACAGGAAAGCACAGATGACTCTTGGTAGATAACAGTAGCACAGGCCAGTAGTAATATTCTGTATAAAGATTGATCTCAGTACAACTGATAATGCACTGATGTTCACTTTATTAACAGAACTTTCACAATAGATGTTCCAAACAACACTAATTTTTAATGATAACAAGCCATAGGCTAATAGCAAATACTACTCTACCAGTTGTAGAGGAAGAGAAGAGGCCTCACAGATTAAGAACTGGATCTTTAAGACAAGATACCTACTAGAATAGATACAGTGCTGGAAATAGAGTCAAAGGAGGCTGAAAACAAGGCCAAATGTGGGTAGAGAGAGCAAAGAAGGGTGCTAAGAAGAGCTGTTTGAGTAATGTACAGATTTTTGTCTGTATCTCCCCCAAATACACTAATATGGTATTTTTCCCCCCTTTGGAGAACTGCATTACAAAATTCTGAGAAGTGAGAATGTGGATGGATAATTGCCTCCCAGATCACATATTGATCAGGAAAGTGTGAATGTAGTACGTTTTTACCAAAAGGCAAACCAAATAAAATTCATCCTTATTTCTAGTTAGAAGGACTTTGTGAAACACACTGAATGAGACAGCTCAGCAAGACATTTAAGACTTGTATGTGTGAATGTGCCTTCAGGTGACCTGTCAACTTACGGTGACTCTATGAATTTCATAGGCTTTTCTTAGGCAAGGAATACTCAGAAGTGGTTTTGCCAGTTCATCTGAAATATAGTCCCCAGCACCTGGTATTCATTGGCTGTCTCCCACCCAAGTACTTAGTGAAAGAAGAAACCAGGAGAGAACACCTGAATTAAAATAGAACAATGAAAGATAATCACTATAGGTATACCTCAGTTTAAAAAGCAGATGTGTTCCTGGGCTTTACTTCTTTAACAGAAACTTTGGTACAGGAGGTATAAATAACATAAAAAGAAGAGGGATAAACTCCTACACCACCAAAAAATAAAGAGGAAGAAAAGAGCTATTCAACTTGTTTCACCAAACTTTTTATTCAAAATTTATACTGTGCACATGTGCAATGAAACAACCATGTCAGGGATGCCTTTCAAAAGTAAAAAAAACATTCTGAATCTTTTAGAGATCACTTGAAAGCTTCTTCCAAAATGCATCCCAGGATTATTTCTTTTTCTTTCAACAGTGTCCACTATTCTTATGTTTTCCATTTCAGAGGCAAAACTTACAGATCTATGCCTTTTGAACATGCTGGGGCAGCTGGTGAAGCAGGCTAATCTTCTTTGTCCTTTCCTTTCTGGGTTGCTCTTCATGTATACTTAATAAGTGATTCTGGAGGCAACTGTTTACCTTCCCTGTAGTAGATAAGCACACACAGCTGCAGTGGATTACCTAGAATAGAATCCTGTTCTTTTCCAGGTCAAGCTTTATTTCACAGTTTATTGCAGACACATTGCTGCAACTCAACACTGAAAGTCTGCATTTTATCAGCCTTCCTTCACCATCCTCCCAATACCAGTCCTGCAAATACATATAAAAATATATATATCCTGGCTAGACAGAAGATAAAAAAATAGGACCCGGCTTGGCTGTCATAAAAATATTTTGTAGAAAAGGAGCATCTTTGTAAGAGGTATGCCTGTACTAAGTATGTCTCTAGAGTTTTGAAAAGTATTGACAAACTACATTCTAGCCAGTTAACTTTGAAAAGGGAGAGCAAGCTTCTACAGTAACAGTATGCTGAAAGGTCTTCACTGAGAACTTACAGCATGAAGGGAGAAGGAGAGGAGAGGAAAAGGGGGTCAAAATAATTTCTTCTTCCTTGATATTTTTGCCACTGTTGGGCCAGTTTTCATACATCAACTGCAATCAGAACTATTTTATTTCCCCAGAATCCTTTGAGGAATGGCATTGTATCATCATGAATCATTGTTCCCCAACAGAACCTAGCAGGGGAAATGGAGGCTGCTGCCATTAGCCACTCAGACAGCTTGATTTGCTGCTGCAGGAAAACTTCTCCACTATGCCAGCTGCTCAGGGTCATGCCTAGTAAATCCAGACCCATACACCAACACTGGAAGGTTCTGTTTAGGAACTTATTGCTATGCAAAACTGCACAATGACAACTCTACACCTATGAAGAGTTCTCCTCCTAGCTGTGGGGAACAGTACTAGGGTGAACTCTCCCCCACCCCACCCCACCCCGCTGGCTGGAGTTCCTCACTGCCAGTGGAAGGAGATTTTCACTCCATTTTTCTCTTCTAACCAATGTGGCCACATCTTGGGCTTGTTCTGTAAGTTGATTATTAAAATTCAGTCAAACCAGACCTCTCATTTCAGACCTTAGTCTCCACATATTTATTTGTTTTCTTAATTTAAATCCCAACTTTCTTCTGACACAGGACAAAGATAAAACAGGATACATCTAAAACCTGGTAACACAAAAACTGGGGGAACCCCTCCCAATTTTACTATTACTTTTAAGTGACTGCTAACTTTAACAGACCTTCATAAATACTCTAAAGATACCAGATCCTGTCTGATCTTGCAAGTTAAGCAGAGTCAGTCCTGGTTAGTGCTTGGATGGAAGACCACCAAGGAAATACCAGGTACTGTAGGGACTAGATTCAGAAGTAGGTACATGCAAGCCATTGCTAAATACTCTTTGAATAAAAACACCTCAATTAAATTAATGGGGTTGGCATAAGTCGACAGGCAACTTGAAGGCACCAACATCCATATACACATACCTTCAAACAGTTTAAAAACATTAAGAACAAAAGAATAAAAAATGAAAAGCACAACACCCCAATCAAAGACCTTGGTTATGCTATCCAGGCCCAAAAGTTATGACAATTAAACACCATAGCGCTTAACTTAAGACACTTCTAAAATCTGAAATAATAATAAGTAGGAGTAGCCCAATGTCTTCTACCACTCAATGAAGAAAGCAAAATGCTGCCTCCCACAAATTGCACTGTAACAGTGATAGGAACCCCCGCATAAGAGAATCATGGGATAGCCATGCTCACTCCCTAGCTCAAGAAGCATTGGAGGATGGGCTAGCAGTAGTGACAAGCACATGCCACATCCCATGTTCCAAGATGGATACACAAACTACTCATCAGGGAAGGGAGGATGGGAGAATGACCGTCCAGTTGCAGTCCTTTGCATAAGTAAATCAGTTTATCTGTGGAACCATGAAGCCTGGTTTCAGCCTTTCTGTGCCATCTCTCCATATTCCTCTTCTAACATCCCTCCTTGAAAATAGGTTGCATTCTTCTCACCTTCTTATCTAGCTTGCCTACTCCCATCCCATTTGCCCTTTAGGTTTGTAATGCCTTTTCCTCTTCCACACTAATAGCAGATGGCTGATTGGCTAGACAAGCAGTTAGACTACCTGGGAATCTCAATTGCCTCGTATGGCTGCTGAGTCCCTGCAGGAGCTCAGCTGATGGCTGTTCATGACAGAGATGGTTGGAACGATAGGGAAATGAAAAAGAAACATAGCTAGCTA
Source organism: Cyclura pinguis (assembly GCA_030412105.1). Classification (NCBI taxonomy): domain Eukaryota; kingdom Metazoa; phylum Chordata; class Lepidosauria; order Squamata; family Iguanidae; genus Cyclura; species Cyclura pinguis. Next base: position 132,898,549 of record CM059599.1, read on the forward strand.
GCTGGCTGGTTGGCTGGGCCAGTGAAAATGATCATTTTATACTGCAACCGCTATGTTGTGGGTTTTACTTGTATCAACGGCAACAGTATTTCTGCACCCATTTTATAAAATATTAAAAGATAACAAGAAACCGAAAGATGCAGCATAGTTATACAATTTTTAAAAATTTTTTAAAAATCGTAACATGTTATGTGTTGAAGCTTTTAAAAGTCTGAGCAACTAAGGAAAACCAGCGGTAGAACTCCCTCTAAAATCCAAATCAAATAGTAGTACTACTAGATCCAGCAGCTTTGAGAATTAGAACCATCAAAATACAGTTTTCAGCAGATGACAAAAACATATTAGAGTAAATGTCAAGCACATATATTTAGGAAGAGAATTACTTAGTCAAAAAGCCAAAGGAAGACTAATGTCTGCAGGTGGGAATAGACAGAACTGGGAACTCACCACTAAGATCATCAAGTATATGACCATATATATGATCATGCATACTGTATTAAAAAATGTCTTTCAAATACTTGGGACTCAGATCATTTGAGTCTTATATGTTTACAGAGCCACAGATACATGTTGCTAGAGGACCATTTTAAATGTTTAATATAAAGTTACATTTTTAAAAGAATGTAGAATAAACTGGATGAATGATTTTTCTCCAAGATTTTCTAAAATACTTTACCACTAGAGTACAAAAGAGAAAACATAAGGATAGTATAACATTGCCAGTGAAATTTTATATGATTTTAATGTCTTACCTTTTCTCCTTTCTGGCCTGGCAAACCTGCTACGCCTGGCAATCCTGCTTCTCCCTATTTAAAATAAAATAAAAATGATCTATTCTGGAACACTAGGTACTAAAAAACAGGAAGATAAGCAGTGTCTTACAAGTAAGGATTAGAGATTATCCTCTAATGTAGTGACGAGAATCACATGGGCCTCTAGATATTTGACTGCAACTCCTATCACACCTCACTATTGGCTATGCGGGCTAAAGCTGATGGGAGTTTGAAATCCAACAACATCTGGAGGGCCATATGTTCCCCTCCTCTACAAGATCAAGCATGTAGCATCTCCAGCACAATATGTCTGATAGTCTTTTTTGAGCATATTTACAGGAGAAAAAATGCTCAGCTATTTAGCTCTTTCTCCTTTAGCCTTGTTTAGTTCTAAGTCACCACTGTGACTTACTAGGGGAGCAGTTCATCATTTTGTGACATCAGCAGCTGTTAAAACAATCTCCACTGTTGTATTTTGCCTTTTTGTCTCTTCTTTAGCACAACTACTATGCATTACTGCAACTACTATTAGGTCAACACCATTACAGCACATCCAATCTCATCTAGTTTTGGAAGGTAGAAGTTAGTAGTTGGATGGGAGACCACCTGTCCAAGTAGAGCTAGAAAAAGAATCCTCACTTAAAGTATGGACAGAAACATGGGGAATTAGCCCAGAGTTCTCTCTTAGGAGATTCCTCAAACAGTATCTCAAGCCCACCATTTCATCTTTCTGACAGTGGCTCTGTACACTGAAGGGGAATGCATATTACTCTGAATACATGCTTAATGATCTCTGGAACATTATTATTTCTACATTAACTTTCAGTCCCTTTTCTCGTAGTTCTTAACCAACATTTTTCTCTGCTTTGGTTTTTGCAGTAAATTGAGTTGATTAGCATTATATATTATTGTGTATTACTGCCTAGGTTTTGTGCAAACACATGTACAAGCACTATATGTGGTCTGTCTTTTCAGTTTTAAAAGTTCCAACATTTTATTATTTTCATTTTTTTTTAAAAAAAAATCTTAGTTACAAAAAAAGGTTTGAAACTGAAGTTGAAAATCCTACAAGGTGTTCACAGGTTAACACATAGGTTGGCATAGGTCAGACAGCCAATTATGACACAGAAAAGCTGTTAAGAACAAGCTTTCTAAAAATGTACTCTTGATGTCTGTCATGTTCATTAGAATTACATTACTTTAATCGGCAATGCTAAAATAGTCACTCCAGCAGGATATTTCATGAGTCTGGATGATCTCCTTAGGAAGTCAGATAGTTTTTCTGATTCACAAGTGGTTTCTGTTACAATCACAGTCATGCACAGAATAAAGCCTTCTCTTTGTAATCTCCCAATATGTCTACTTCTACATATGTGTATGCATGCAAACATGACTGTCTATGCTTAGTTTCTCTATATTTATCTCTTTTACCCTTAAAACAGGGCTGGGGAACTGTTGGAAGTTAGGGAGTAGCCTTGGTTCCCTCCAGGAGACCCTGGAGGACATGGCAGCTTTTTGCCCCTGTATGTCCCCATGCCCCCAGAAGGCATTTCTGCCACGTTTTTGCCTCCTCAGACTGTTCTAGGCCCCAGAAGATTGTGAAAGTAATAAGAAGTGAAAGTATTTTTTTCCCCACATCCTTGTTTTAAAACAGTGGGGAGGGGCAAAAACTGCTTCTGAGGCCACATGAGAGCAGCAGAACATACTTTGCCCACCCTTGATTTGAAAGTTGCTACAGTGGTGCTGTTTGGACAGTAACTCCCAGCATTTTTTATCATTAGTTATGCTGGCAAGGGTTGCTGGGATTTGTAGTGCAACACCATTTGGACAGCTGCACAAGTTCCACCCTGTTACATACGCTGAATTTAACCCTGTTCACTCTGTTCTTATGCAGTGGCCCAGTTATATTTACATCTTAGCCCAGTTCCTGTGTTTCACGTAACAATGAGCAAGCACCATCACACACTGTGCAGGTTCTCAAACTAGCTATTTCAGAATGCAATCATTCATACTGTTCAGAAGATTCATCTCTGCAGGATACCCTGAGGTGACATTTATCCAATCAACATGAAGCAGCTGAAACAATCCTTTATTATAGTACTTGTCTTTTTGGTGGAATCTTCTAATCTTCCTTATGGCTGACCATCCATGCTGACATAAGGATTTCATAGCATAAGCCTGGGTTTCTAAATGGCAGAATTTGTTTCATTAAGGCTGTATATCTAGTCTGGCTCTGTGCCATCTTTGACACATAGCTATTATAGCCTTTGCACACATAACTACTATAGCCTTTGCAAGATAATTTATGACATGACATGACCACTGTGCCCTTAGCATGTCCAAAACTGAAAAGCCAATAGAAAGGACATTTTTCTCCTAATGCAGGGAAACACACAGGCTTCCAGTTGCTATGAGACTATAACTCCCAGCATCCCTTACCATTATTTGTGCTTGGAAGAGTTGCTGGGAAATATAATCCAACAACATTAGAAGGGCAAATGATTCCCACCTTTACTCAAATGTTATTTCTTAACTGAGATTTAAAAAAAAAAATGATTCAAAAACAGGTAATAAAAAGCAACCAGTTATTCAAAGCAGCAACAATTTTGCAGGTCAGACAAAACCTGGATATAAAGAAATGATTCATATACCTTGTTTGGATAGCAAAGACATTTTTCTTCGGGTTTTTCTTCCATCATGGGAAGTGCATGTATTTCACCAACATGAACGGTTGATGGTGATGCTGTAGTAGTTTTCAAGCTTCCTTCCAAAGGACACTGAAATTATATATTATTCTGATTTAAATCAACTTCATTAACAGTGACTAAAATATATCAATAACTCTGTGTTGACGCAAACATAAAGAAAATATTGAACTGAATTAAAAGTCAGTTGAGTGATTTTTTTTTATTTTTTTAAAAAAGAACTGCTAGAGAATCATAGAACAAACCTGTGAAAATTTACTGTAAATTTAGTCATAGGTTCAATGGCACTTATTGCTGAGTGTATGTATCTCTAGCTGGAAATCTGTTTTGTCTCTTTATTAAAAGAAATAGTTACATAAATACTGTGGCCTTGTGGAATACCATGAAGATGAGGATGAGTAACTCACTCTTTTCATATATTTGGAGCTTTCTGAACTCTATATGTCTACTGCTTAATACTAGAGAAATATGTAGCTCTATGGCCATAGTCCTGTGCACATTGACATGGGTATAAGTGCCACTAAATTCAGTGGGGCTTCAGTAGCAGACATGTATAGAATTGTGATGTTAGCCACATCATTCTTCCAACTTCATTTTGCTTGCATATGTAATCATCTATTTTGTGAGTAAATAAAATGTGAGCATGTTTTTAAAAAATGGTCCTGGCCCAGCAGAGATAATCACAACTCTTATTTCAAAGAATAATATCACCATCCTCACAAAATGCTGTTCTGCACCATGTTCTGTTTAATTAAAGTTTTTTAAAAGGTGTTCTGTTTGATGTTAGAACAGCTAGCTCATAGCTAAAACTAATCTCTCACCTTCCCTAACCATATTAACAATAATTATTATGTGGAAAAATAGGGGAGATGGGAGGGGGAGAGAGGGAAAGGGAGGGAGAGAGAGATTAAGAAAAGGAGAGTGGAACTGGCTCATCATTAAAGACTCTTTCTAGACGACTTTTGGTTGAACCAAAGGCAAAACGGAATGCTCATTGCAAAGGCCATAAAGAACATCCTTATCTTCATCAAAAGTTGTACAGATCATACTAAATGTGGCCCTGATCGTCAGTGTAATATGGCTGTGAATCTGCAAGAGCCACCCCTGCTGATTGTCTTAACTGGTGTGAAGCATACTTTTAGTTTTTTTTGTTGTTGAAAGTTTGTTTCTCCAGTGTTAACAAATTTCCATTCCATATTTTCCAGCCTGAAAAACAAATCTAATCTAAGCTTCTGTTTCAAAGAACAGCTATTCCAGTGATACAGTATGATTTACTTACATTTTCTATTTGGGCAAAGAAGCAGAACATGGGAGTTTATATTTGAGAAAAATGAATGCAGTGGCATGCTGAGGCCATCTGTATCCAAACAATACTATGATGATACCCTGGGACCCAGAGTATGGCATCAGTAAGTCATTATGTTCATTTTTTCAGAACTTTCAAAACTCAGATCTAGGGAGAAAAACATTAAATGCATTTTTATTTTTATAACTTACCATGTTCTCAGATACATCACAGCATGTCTCCTGAGCGGCAAGTCTGGGATTGCAATACAAGATCATGTGACCAAGTTCAATCTGTTTAGTAAACACAGGGATGTTTATCATCTGTATAAGGCAAGCAATACTGACACACCTGAAACTTTCCTGACCACAATTCAATACAGAGTTTAATAGCTGTCACCAGTTGACATAAACAGTGTTAAGTCTGCCTAATCCTGTTCTGAACTGTGACTATGAACTTTTAAAGCATGAAATCTTTCAATCATTTCTCAACAAAGCCTGTGGAAAATTATGTCATCTTTTTATCTTCTTTTTACTTCTCTCTTTCAGTTTGCATTGTTTATTCTTAATGATGTCTTCACCTTTTGAAACCTGACTTTGTGATGCCTGTCCAGTCACTACAGGATTATACATTGGCCATATATATTATCACTGTGACTGATCCAGGCAGCATCAATCACATCCTGAATTGATTTCATTTACCTTCAGTGATATAACGGAACAGCTAGATCTGCTTGAATATATAGCACTGTGATGCCATTCTCCTGGATTCCTACTGGCCAGTATCACTTAGAAGACCAACCAAGGCAAAGAAACAAAGCACGGAGAACAAAGTATAGTGCTGAAGCAGTGGAATCAATGGTAATGAAAGGTTCTTTTTTAAAAAGTAAATATGTATTTTCATGTAGGGTTTGGGGAGGGGAATATTTTCATCCTAACAGGTCTTTTTTCTGGGTTGGAACTGAAACAGGAAAATATTCAATGCAGAGCTAATCCTATATGAACAGATACTTACTTGGCATTTGAACTGAATCACCTCTGCAGCAAGAGATATATTATTTATTTTATGTTTGTGGTTGGCTTACTGGAAAGATATTGAGCTAGGCCTGAACTTCTTTTATTCGTAAAAAATAGTTGGTAAGAGAATGTTCTTCATCCAAATGATATATTCTGTAAGCGTTTGCTTCCCATAGAAATAAATCTTTTTGTGTGTGTGTGTATGACACATTTATTAATTCAGGAGAAAGAAACCAGATGGAGAAGAGTCACTGATGGGGTGTGGACAGAGGAAAAGGACTTGGGAAACAAAGGGAATGTGGCAATGGCAAGAACCTCGGGTGGGAATACTTTTCCTCCCATGAAACAGCAAGAATGAAACCTGTACATATGGAAAAGATGAGCATAGGAACATAGGAAATGCATATTTTCTGTCTGTGTGGCATGGGGGTGTAGCAGAACTATTACACCAAAATTACTGAAACACCCACTATATATGAAAAGCACTCCAAATGTAAAACAAATGTAAAACTTAGAACATATAACAACCTTTCTCAACCTTTTTACTGTGGAGGAACCCTTGTAATAATGTTCAGGTCTCAGGGACCGTGTGCTGAAAAATGGTCATATCTACAACTCAATTTAAAACAAAAAACAGACACACAAAAAGAACTCCTAGTGACCTCTGGCAGAACCCTAGGTTCCAGGAAATCCTGATTGAGAAACCTGATGTATAGATTAAATGCTGTCTCCCTATTCTATATTTCCTTTTAGCTTCCTATCCCTTTTCCCACTCATGTCATATTGGTTGGCCTGAGGCCCTGAAGTTGCTTGAGAGATTGTGAGACTGTTTATGGAACCAGTTGTACCACTGCTTGCAAACCTCTGCGACAACCACATGATTTTTTTTTTCTAAAAGAAGTCTATACTTTTGCCTGATCATACTGGGTCTATACTGTATTCTTGTGTTCTTTCCCTATAAAAGTATTACTTTTTTCCCCCCGGCAACATCAGAATGCAGTCAAGAGGGTAAACATAGGATTTTTACATGGGGAAAAAATAATGGTAGTGTAAGCAGTACTTAAATCAGAAATATTATATGGCCCTTATCTCTTAAAAACAGATAGCTGATATAGAATTATATAAAAAAGAAGAATACGACAATGTGATGAGGGATTTTTGAAGAATTAGGAGATATAGGATATTGAAAGAGGAGAATATTAGGATAGTAAATAGTGAGGTTAGCTATAATGGATGGTACCTATATAAAGCTGCTGAAAGGAAGAATGAAAGACACTGGCCATTTCCACACGTGGCGGTGGAAACGCCCTGTGCCGGTACTTACTGGACTTCTTGGCTCGACGCTGTAGTCCAGGCTGCTCCGGAGCAGTGCGTGGCCGCCACTCCACACTGCTCCGGGGACGAAAATGGTGGCTTTCGGTTGGTGGAGGCTCCAACCGCTGAAACTCGCCAGCCTAAAGCCCGCCCCTGGCAGATCTGCAGGCTCGCATGGGTGCAAGCCTGCAAATCTGCACTGGAGCGCTGGAATGGAGTGGTGTGCTCTGTGCTTTTGAAAGACCTGTTTAAACAGGTCTTTAAAAAGCACGCTGAGCAACCACTTCTGGATGTTCTGGAGCGGACTGAGGTGCAGAATTACAAAAAGTAGCCTGACCCAGTCCACTCTATGGTGCAGACGTCCTCTTTGGAGGACGATCTGCACCGTTTTTTTTTTTAGCCCATGTGGAAATGGCCACTGTTTCTTGTTGTTGTTGTTGTTGTTTTCTTTGAATTTCTCATTTTCTCTATATTTTATTTTTTCTTATACTTTTCCCCCTTTTTCTTGCTTGCTTTTCATCTTTATAACGTTCTAGCATATTTTTATAACTTTTAATAAAAATATTTTTTAAAAAATAAAATGAACACTGGAACATGCGTGGCCAAGCAAGATCAGAGTGTGGTCAAAGTGGCAAAAGCTATTAATGATGAGGAACACATGAACTAGGAAAGGCTGCAAGAGTTTACTTTTACCTGACCATACTGGGAATGGCAATATCCCACCCGCTCCTTTCCTCTTCTTCCCACTGTGTTGAGTACAAACTACTTCTGCATTTTGAACTCAGGACCTTTCCATACTACAGTGTTATAGTGCTATTATTCCACTTTCAACATCCCATGGAATCCTGGGCTTTACAGTTTAGGGAAGGGCATTTAGAATTCTCAGCCAGAGAGCTCTTTGACCTCAGTAAACTACAAACCCCAGAATTCCACAGGATGTTGGAAGTGGAATAATAGCACTATAACAGTGTAGCGCAGAAAGGCCCTCAGTCTGAAGCATTTGAAGTATGCTGAAGATGAAGGGGGGAAGTGGGAGGAAGAAAGAGAAATTGGGACATTTTGAAAGCAACCAAAAAAGTAGGACAATAAATGATTACTCATCCCTGCCAATTCAGGACAGGTGGAGCGTGTGGGAATCATGAGACCCTTCAGATGGAAGAATTCCTCGACTGCAATTTCCAGCATTCTCCACCACTGGTTATTCTAGCTAGAGCTGCTGGGACTTGCATCTGGAGGGCTATATTATTCTCACTGCTGTCCTACAGTCTGTATGATCGCTTTAAAAATTAATATTCGTATTTCTAAGGTCTTTATACATCAGGACATAACATATTGTTTTGGATATTCTTGCAATGAGAACACAGGTATGTTTTAAACACACTGAAAAGGATCCGATAGTTCCTTTGCTCAAACATGGAAATGGATTGAAGCACCAGTAGTGGAAGGATGGATTGCTAAAGCTGCTGAGTTAGCTCAAATTGCCTGATTAATGTGGGTTTTAAAAGTTAAGCCAATTGAAGATTTTCTAAAAGATTTCAAACTGTTTATGGACTTTTTGAAAAATAAGAAATCTAATGATGTCATAATCTATAGTTATGGTTGTTAGCAATTAGTAGGATTATTTAGTTGGATTTGTAAAGGTAGAATAATATACTTTTTTTCCCTTTCATTCCAGTTAGAAGGAGGGGGGTGATCACAACCCTATTGTGTTTTAGTTAGTATTTAGTGATTTAATATTGTGTTTTAGTTTTAGTTGTATGGTTTCCCCCCTTCTTTCTCTTTGCTCTTCTTTTCTTTTTCAATGTATATTACTTTGATTGTGAATTAGATTGTTTGTGTTAAAAATAAATATAAATAAATAATTTTAAAAGGAAAGACAGAAAATGATCCCATTGTTCCATTTGCATAAACAGCTCTAATCCAGTGGGGGTTCATACTGGAAGGAGGTAATTTTAACTAAACATCTCTTTGCACTACTTCCTACACTATTCAGGAGGTTTTTTCATAGCAGCTCCATTACATCTTTTTAGAGGGTACAGGTAGCTGGAGGGGGAAGGAAATATGGAAGAAATCGCCTTTTCCCTTCCTCCAACAAAATGCCAATTAAGCAGAACTCCACTCATGGGAAGTCTGGCTCTAATCTATTGTGTGTGTGTGTGTGTGTGTGTGTGTGTGTGTGTGTTAGTGAAAAATGCGTTCATATGCTACTTACATCTACAGGCTTGCCATCTAAATAGCGGGTAGCAATAAGAATCTTCCCTTGGAAATCGGCAGTAGCTTTTTCATCAGTCTGCCTGTGCTCAATTAAACTGCAGTCCACATACAGGGAAACCATCCTTCGTTGTACATTAATGCTGAGTTTATGCCACTGTCGATCAAAGACCAAATGTATTTCATGGCTTTTGAAGGTATAGCGCAAGGAGTGCCCCTGGGTGGATTGTGCAACGTATTCTACAACCTTCTTTGAACCATCAATTGTGACGTAAACCTGAAAGAACATATAAAAAACAAACTTGAAAAACAATAGAAGTAATTCTAAAGCAAATTAAATGCAGTATGTTGTGAGCGGGGAACAAAAGCAACGTCTCATTACATATTGAGTGGGATCAAGAGAAAAACCATTCTGCTTGGTCAATGGGACTTTTATGCCTTCTCCTTCCCATTTTAGCCTCCTGTGCACACAGTCACCTACCAAAACCACTCCTGAAAGGCAGAAGACTCTCTAGAATTATATGGGAAGTATACTGAGAAAGACTAATGGAATTCAAAACTTTCCTCTCCACTTGCTGTTGTTGTTGCTGCTGCTGCTGCCGTTGTTGTTGATGTGTGACTTGAAGTTGTTTCCAACATATGGCGACACTAAGGCAAATCTATCACAGGATTTTCTGGGGTTGAGACTACGTGATGCACCCATGGTCACGCAATCGGTTTCCGTGGCTGAATGGGGAATCAGATCTTGGGCCATTTCCGCACTACACTGTGATAGTGCTATCATTCCACTTTCAACATCCTACGGAATCCTGGGGTTTGCAGTTTAGGGAGGCGCATTTGGAATTCTCAGCCAGAGAGCTCTTGGGCCTCAATAAACTACAAACCCCAGAATTCCACAGAAGGATGAAAATGGAATACTAACACTATAACAGTGTAGTGCAGAAATGGCCCTAGTCTCTAGAGTTGTAGTCCAGTGCTCACGCTACTACATCACATTGGCTCTGTTTCCTTTGCACTATTAATGGAAATTAGAACTTCCCTTTGCTTTCTACTTTTGGGGCCTGCTGGATCCTTCTTCATATTCACTCCAGCAACTCTGTCATACATTTCAATTAATTCATAAATGAAACAGACTGTTTTCCCTATGTTTTTGGTACGTTTCTGCACATAATCCAATGTTATTTGTGCAAAATTTCACACAAAAGTTCCAAAAGGCCAAAAATACATCAGAAAATGCTTTAGATCTATCACAATCTCTCCCAACCGAAAAACTTTTGAAATCTAAGTAAAAATTTACATCCAAGCTCAAAGAAGGGTCTCTAGCTTCACAGCCATCCTGTGCAGTGGACAGCTTGGACACATATTGTTATATTTCTGTATAGTGGAACTATAATGGATTCCTTATTATCTCTGAAAACCGAACAGTGGAAATATCTTGAATACATTCTCCCGTTGACGGATAAATATCTTTTTTCCCACAAAGCTGAATTTATCACCCCACTAGAGGGTTGGGGCGAGAAAAACAAGTGAAGAACACCAAACAAAATGGGGAAGACAGTTTGTTCAAACCTGTGGCAAGTTGCGCTGATCTAAAATTTGCAGTAAATACCATCGTTCTTTTTTGCTGCTTCTTCTAACACGGAATGTAGCTGTTAAGAAGTATTCCTCTGGAAGTCCATTTGGAAACACTTGCCTAAATAAATACATGTAGGGGATTGTTCTGATTAATTTGAATCTGGTCATTAATGCAAAAGAAGAAAACAAGCATATGCTGAAATGCACAACACTCAAGTATGGCCTTCTCAACGCTCTTGCAAGTGTACTCTCTTCAAGAAACAGTTTCATAGCTGTCAAATGCCTAGGCTAATACACATTACAAACTATTACAAATAGTATTTGGATCCTTAAATACTTACGTACATTCGACTGTCAATATAAAACTGCACCTTTTATTGTTCAGTACAAATAATAACAATTTAAAAACATTGTAATTCACTGCATGGTTCAAATGAGTGGTCCAAATTCAGACACATATCTTCAACTGTCAATAGGGAGCAAGCCACTTCTATGGATATATGGTGAGAAATAGACTACACTCAATTTAATCGATCTTATTCCATTATGGGTATAAATCAAATACATACATATATGCATGTAATGTTCACCAAAGTTTAATTTCAAACTTTTAAAAAACAGGAGGAAGTTTTGAACCAGCTTGCCTTGGTTCAAAACTTGTTTGTCGCCCATTGCCATTTCTCTTCTTTTCTTCCCCTTTAATTTTGTTTAAGCTGGTGTTTCAATCATTCCGCCCCAGAACTCATTCAGCTTTTCCTAGCTTTGCGCGGCTTAGAAATCCTTTCGTTTGCCCTATCTGCATTTTTTCCTCTTTCTTCCTGCTCCTTCTCTCTTCTCTCCCACTACCAAATTCTTTTTCTTCCTTGCGGGTCTTCCCCTCTCTCCACTTCAGTGCTTTTTCAGTCCTTCTTCTGACTCTTGCTCCTGCTGCACCTCATGCCCATAGCCTATCTACAAAATTGAAACAATAACACTGAGCTGAATGGGGGTTAGAACTGCTAAAAAGAACTGATGTCAGAAAAGTGCTTTGTTTTCCCCAAAGCGCTTTTAAAGAACTAGCTTCTGTTTTCAAATATCAACCTGAGGATGAACTGTCTCTGAATAGATGCTTCCAAACTTTGAAATGAATTTTGTTTTTTAACATCAGTTAGCTGTACAGTCCTACAGAGACTACCTGGAAGAGGACTGAGCGCAATGGAGCTTATTGCTGGGTAAAATAGGCATGACATGGATTGCAGCCTACAGTAGCTTTTCGTGCCATAACAGAATAGTGTAGGTGCATTTTTTGGGACCCAGACAGCATCATCTTTCAATGAGCCAGTTATGCACGGTTTTAGCATGTCATTAGATTCATTATTCTTGAAAGGAATTTTTCAGGCACTGACTCCATGGCTCAAAGTGCCTCAGAGGTATGCCTAAAATGGGTACTGTGGCTAGCTCTTTATTTTCTGATGACAGTTACTGGTCGGCAGGAGAGCTGCTTTCAGAAGACCTCAGAAACCTCATTATAAATACAGAAATGACTACCCCTGTTATCTGACAAGGAAGGGAATTTCTTGGTTCTGGTTGTATGTCCTTTCTACCCCATATTTAATTTCCAGTTTTCATTGTCAGCATGATACCTTAGATTTTATTCATCCATTCCCTCTCAAAAACTACCCAGCTTAAGTCATAGCTGCTAGAATGAGGGAATCTGTCTGGAAAGTGACAGATAAACCCATTTCCTCACCTTGAAAAAATGAAATTCCAGAAACTTCATTATCCATACTTCCTGAGTGTCTTAATTCATTGCATAAGAGCCATGTTGAGGCCAACATTTGGATAGAAATATGAAGAGGACTAAATTATTGTATATTATGACTCCTATATATACAGGAGTCATGTTTGCACTCAGCCAAAGTGTAGATATGTATATCAATGCATCATGCCCTCCAAGATTTCATAAATGTAAACTGGGACACATGTGGCCAAGCAACATCAGAGCAAAAACAGGAGAGCAAAAGTCATTAATGAGGAAGTATACAGATGTTAGGAGAGGTTGCAGCATTTTCATTTTGCCTTAGCCTACTGGGCAGGGCAAGATTCGGATACTTTTGCACTTTGATGCCAGTTTGCAGCTAGTGAAATGAGCTGAGGAGAAATGGAGGAAGCAGTAAGACGAAAGAGAAACTCGGACATTTTAGAAACAATTGAAAAAGTGGGATGAGAGAGAGTTAATGAGGGCTGTCCCTACCCTATTGGGACTGTTGTGGGGTGGGTGGGTATGAGGTATGTAGGCTGCCATACGTGTGATCTGCAAATGAATTCCAGACCACATACTTAGGAGTCCATATGTAAAGTTTCCATGAAATGTGAAGAGGTCAGCACATGCAGGCCAGACTGCACACCCCTCCCTCACATGTACCTACCCAAATGAACACTTGAAGAAACTTGAGCCTTATCACACTCCTATAAGCAAAGATCCATTCTGTGTTCCCTCTAACTACCTGAAGGTTTTGAAAACTATCTGTATAAAGAGAAGGCTATTCCAGATGTGACAAAATGATGTACAAACTTGCCCCTTTCCTCTCTCAGTTTAGAGGAGGACTTGTGAAATGTCCACTGAAGCCAAAATCAGGAAGCTCACATTCTCAGTCATGTCTGCTGGCAGCAGCTCCTGCCTGTAACTTCTTTACCACAACCTGCAGAGAGGGGCTCTTGTCTTTCACTGGGCAAATAACTGGGCAAGCTGCCCATATGCACAGCACATTTATGAGGAGACAGTAATGTTCAGATTAATGCAGCAGGCCTAGAGCTACGCGCACTGCTTAAGCGCCATCTGATATTCTGGCCTTTTGCTGGCCTTCTGCCCAGGGACAAATTTCACCCCAAATGATCTCTGAATGCAAACTGGAAAGAATTGCCACTTTTAATTCAAGATAGTAAGGCAAGTGTTCTAACAAATTGTCTACAAAAAGCTGATCAGTAATAAATGGCAAGGAAATTATTTCTGATCCACTTTTCCCATATGTCTTAACAAACCAACAATATTTGCAATTATTGAGGGATACTTAAGTGAACCATCTTACAAACTTCTTTAGGGTTCTGAACCAGTAAGCCTCTCCGTCTCACATTGCTCAAATGTTCATCACCACATATATCCACGACTGAAGAACAAAGGAAGACAAGTGTTACTTTCTGCTGGGTTAAACTCAGTTGATCATTCAAACAATCCAATATGACAAGAGAGAAGTTGGTTCCAAATGCCTTTCCTCAAACAAAAATGCTTGAAGGCACTCAGGTTTTAACCCAGCGTTCTCCTTTAAGACCTCTGAAGTCAAATGGATTTTAACAAAAAAAAAAAAATTAAAAAAACAACAACAGTGAATCAAAACATCAAATCCGATTGGATCGATTATGAGTGAAGAGAGTTGGAAAATGTCACCATTATCAACACAAGATGACTGGCTGAGAAACAGCTGGGAAAAATTTGCTGACTCATTCTAATAGCCATAGGAGACTAGACTGTCAACACTTGTAAGATGAGTGGAAGCATTTTTTATTATATTGGAAAAAGATTTTAAAATGAAAATGTTTGATGAGATAATATTGAACATCTTTAAAATCTGAGACCACGTGTTTGGAAATGATCGCGTACTTTCACACTGTTCACTTGCTGTTCTGGAAATCTACTTTTCCTCTCTTTTCTCGAAAGGCTGAACACTCCCTAAACTTACGGTGCTCAAGCCACCATGATGGATGGTAGAGAGGCCAAAGGAGGTCAACATTCTTATACATTTAAGCATTCTTATACATTTAATTAGTGCAGGCCAAAAATGCTTGCCTTGGGCCACGAGCACTCAAGAGTCTGGTTTCCTTCCTTCACCCTCATTGAGCAGTGACAGAGACAGGCACTCTTACAACTTAAAGTAAGGACGGGGGGACAGATGAGCTTGGAAAATGAACTTCCCTTAAGGTGCAGCATGAAAGGTAAGGGCAGACAAAGTGTGGAGGTTTATAAAGCTTCTTGTTCCATATGTAAGTGGTACTTGTTTGAGTTTCTGGATATATTCCTTTAAAATATTGATGCCTGCCTCTCCAGAGTTCCTGGAGGTTATTAAAAATAATGGAAAACCATATTAGACCATACTCTCTGACCTGCAGGTACCTCTCATGATCTACCTTGCTTAGCTTCATGTACTGTTCTAGAGACTGTACAGAGGTATTGCTGTGAAGGCAAGGCAGTCAGCAACTCTTTTGATATAAATGAGCTAATCATCCTCAAGCATGCCAATTTTCCAATTAACCATGCCCTAACTGCTAGTTCTATAGCAGTTACCATCTGGCTTGGAAGATGAAATACAAAGCATGTCCTCAGGGACAATTGTAAATGACTTGTGCTTACCTAGGCACCAATTAATAGGCTGGAAATTTACTTTTGCCTTGGCATATGCCCTCTCTTTAGAGCCCAAACAGATGACTTACACTGATTAGGTCTTTGGCATACACCAGTTATCTGCTACACAATGTCATCAGATTCTAAGATCATAAATAGATTTTTCCAATGAGCCTGCCCTTCAGTTAGAAAAGTAGCACTAAATAGGGTTTTGGCTGGGTTTTAGGGTTGTCTTTACAGTTGTTTTTAAAAGTAATAAATCAACAAACTATTTATACCTCAGGTCTGCTGATTCTCTAGGCCATTCTATATACTTGGTTGCTCTTAATTTTCTTGAGGATATGGGGTGAAAAATCTCTCCATTTCAGAAAAACAACAACAACAAAAAACCAAAACCAAAGTCACTGCCAACTTTGGCCTTTTCTGCACCGGGCTATTAAAACGGTGCAGAGCGACCTCCAATGGAGGTCTTCTGCACCATAGAGTGGACTGGGGCAGACTGCTTTTTGTAGTTCCATACCTCAGTCCACTCCGGAGCAACTGGAACTGGTCGCGTGGCATGTTTTTTAAAAACCTCTTTTTAGAGGTTTTTAAAAACCACGGAGCGCGCAACCCCATGCCGCTCCGTCGCCCAGCTCCGGAGCAGATTTGCAGGCGCGCAAGTGCGTGCCTGCAGATCTGCTGGGGGTGGGCTTCCGGCTGGCGAGCTTCTCCAGTTGGTGGAGAGCCTCCACCAACCGGAAGCTGCCATTTAGGACGCCGGAGGAGTGCGGAGCGACGAGCTCGCACTCCTCAGTGCGACAGACTCGCCCGGACGAAGTTAAAATCCGGTGAGTAGCGTGTTCCGTCATTTCCGCCCCCACATCTGGAAAGGGCCTTTGCCACAATTCAGACAAGTAATCAGAACAGCTATCTTTTTAGAAAACTCCAGTTCAGCAAGACTGAACCACAAGAAGCAAGGCAGTGGTGTCCAGGAGCACTGCAAAAGAGTACAGTGAGCAAGCAAAAGCTGGGTAGCAAGAGGGAGAGAAGAAAAAGTAGATGTTGATAAGGACAAAATCAAAAGGAAGAAGCAGGTCAATAGTTTAGTCCTATGGGATTAAAAAGCATAGCATATCCTTTTGCTTAAGTTCCTGTTGAAGTGCAGGATTGAAATCTTTTCAACAGTGCACTATAATTTAAAAACAAAAATACCTTTGATATTCCTTAGACCAGGACAAGGGAACCTGTGTCAATCATTTCTTGGACTCCAACTGCCATCAGCCCCAGATAGCATGCCCAGTGATCAAGAATGATGGGAGTAACAGCGTAATAATCTTTAGAGAATCACATATTCTCCTTCCCCATTGTATGCCATGACCTACTCCAGGTTTCAATGAAATGCATGCTTTCAGGTAAATGATACATGTTTGCAATGGAAGCGTCCAGTCTGACTCTCCTAATTATAACACTTAGAGGAAACTTTGCACAGGAATTGGTTCTGACTCAGTTTCCACAAAAAGAGTCTTTTATTAGTTCTGGGAACATAAAAACATCAGGGCAGCCACAGCATGATATCCTCTTCCTTGCCTTGGGACTGCCAATGTGATCCCAACAATAAAGACACAAGCAAGACAAGGCGGTAATAAACTTCCTTTACTCTCTGTTCCCTGTATGGTACTCAGTGGTCTTTCATCTCTAAACATGGAATACTACTGGAATATCATGGCTAACAGACTTTGATGGGCTGATGAAGAAGGGTGTACCATGGTTAAAGCAGCTGTGGGAATTTTGGTGGGGCCAGAGCCCTCCTATGAACTCAATGATATCAGAGGGGATTCTTCTTATCACCATATTCCTGGCGTTACTCCAGACAGAGCCTTAGCCAGGGCAGCTTCACTTTTCCAGCAAGGAAGGAAGAGAAAGAATTAAGCAGGCACTTTGCTGCTACTTTGAGAAGCCAGCTGAGTTCCAACCTGGGAAGCCACTTGACTCCCTAAAGTTCTGGTTGAATGTGTAACTGGCTTCACTCTCCTGTCATTGGGAAGACAAAGAAGAACTAAAATGGGCTGGTGGTTTGAAGTGCTGGCTAAGTGCCTAGCTGGCTTCTCTCCTCTTTCACCATTCCTAACAGGGAAACAGACTTAGCCAGCACTTTGGAAAAAAAAACAATGAGTCTCATTTTTGGTACTTAGTTGTACACCAAAGCACTTGCTGAGTGGGCAGCCAACTTTTCCCCAATCTTGCTTTCTCAGTTCAGGGAAAACAAAGCAATTGAGGTGCCACTTTGAAGTTGTGAACCAGTCCATCTCCCACTGCTTTCCTTTCTATGGGGGCAGAGCTTCAGAGAAGGGCCTTGTCTTGAGACCCTGTCTCAGCCTGGGTCGGCTGGGCTGACCAAAATAGACTAATTGGCTGAAGATTTCATTTCCTTGGGATAAAGAGTTATTATGTGTGCCTTCAAGTTGTTTCCAGCTTATGGTGATCCTAGGGTAACTTATCATAGGGTTCTCTTGGCAAGATTTGTTCAAATGGGGGTTGCCTTTGCCTTCCTCTGAGGTTGAGAAAGAGTGACTTGCCCAAGGTCACCCAGTGGGTTTCCATGGCTGAGCAGGGATTTGAACCCTGATTTTGAGAGTCATAGTCCAGTGCTCAAACCCTTATGCCATGCTGGCTAAGCTACAAAATTAGGAAGTTCCTGAAGTGAACCTCATTTCTGCCATGAACTCACCTTAGATAAGCCAATCTCTCTCAGCCTCAGACTCTCATCCTATCTGCAATATATGATAATAACAATACTAACTCATATTGACTTACTTTATTATCTTTCCATTTAGTAAAACATTTTTTAAGCCACCTTTCCTCCTTACAGATACCAGAGCGGTGTACAAATATATCTAAAACAATAAAAACACCAGAATATGTCATCACAATGAAAAAGAAATAAATAAAGGCAATGGATACAATAAAAAAGACATAAAGTTTAAAATGCCTGGGCAGTTGGCACCCAAACCATTGCAGTTTTAGAACCAGTTACACCTCCATAGCAAGATTATTATTACCAAGCTGGGCTGTCTTTGGTTAACACATAATGTTCCTGAGATACCTGGAGAAGAGCTTTCCCTGATAATTTTAAAACCCAGGCAGGCTGGTTAGGGAGAGATACACCTGCATATTTTTATGTGGGGATTCTACTGCAGCAGATGCTAGAATAATAAGCTATTACAGAAGTGGTTTTAACATTTCTCTCACTTGTGCAGGAAGGCAGTGGAGGCAATCGGAGGAGAGGGCTGCTCACTCTATGCCCCCTGTTTCTAACAAGCCTGAGGGGAGGGAACAGAGCCAAGGTGATATGGGAGGACTGGGTTGGACAATTACCTGCCCAACGGGACAGATAATAGTTCAAGCCTCCTCTCACACATCAACCAGTTGGGAAGTTATCAAAGCAATCAGGAGGTGGTTGTGAATAGAACTAGATAATACTTCTGAAGTTTCTATGAGCTCAGAAGTGATAAACGAATTGTTATAGGAATCTTCCATGAATTTATCACAGTGGAAGGGAGAACACTTTTTTTTTTTATTAGAGTCACATTCCCCAAAGAATTTAGAGCAGCCGCTTGCCTTTAAAACAAATATGTATTCAACTTAAGAATATATTAGGAACTGCTGAGCACGCACCACAGTTACACTTGTGCTTAAACAAGCAGATTCTAGTACATTTCTCTTAGATGTATTATTAGATTTACCATTCTGTGCTCAGTACCAAAAGAAACAGTTTTGTTACAGACACCAATAAGAATGAGCAGATTTTTTGCCTCAAAAACTGAGTGAACTATGCTTTTCATTATCAAGTTTGCTGCTGAGAGTCTCAGGACTGGCCTGTATATTACCCTCAGGCGAGAAGAAGTGTAACGAAAGACCAAAGCTTACACTGAGGTTTCCAAAAAGAACACAAAATAAAAATTACACTGGAGCATTTGGAAAGCAAAGTATGGGCTGAACATCACTTTCTACCCACAGTTCGTACTTCTTTTGGACCTGCATAATCTCCAGCAAGAACAGTCCCAGACCCACTCCAGAAGATACATCTTTTAGAGTGGGGAGTACTGTCAGCTGATCCAAGGGTATCTCCAACCTGCTGCATAACTGTTGCACCACCTGAAATCACTTGACTACACTACAAGACAACAGGAAATGGCTGCCCCACCTCCCTATTCCTACACCCCACACAGAATGCAAAACAGACTGTCTGAAAAGTGAGGATCCAGGCTTGCCCTGCACTAAAACAACTGCAGCATTGTTAACAGCTATATTTCCATGGGAAAGGTATTACATGGTTGGAACTCTATAGCCGAGAAGATTTTCTCCCCTATTCCCATTTAATATGCCCAAAGTGCTTGGAAAAGAACCTACTGATAACCCTCAGCCATGTAAGGGCTAAGGGTGCAAAGAATATTCTCAATTATCCATTTTCCTGGTCAGGAAGAATAAAAAAGAACTGCAAGAGTCCTGCAATTTTCTCCTAGTATTTGAACATTCCAAAATATGGGGAAATTATTCTCTGGATACATGCACATGGATGTTTTTTTTCCCCCCGTCAGACACTTCAGGACATTTGAATACAGGCAGATACTGTGACAAAAAAACTGTTTTCTCTTCCAGTAAGGAGAAAACTACAGCAAGTGTTCAACCTTGCATATGAGGATGAAATAAAGGAGGATTCACATCCCTAGTAAGGGTTAATATAAACAGAGGTGCTCTCTGTATACCAAAGATCTGGGTCCAAAGCTACTTCAGGCTTTAAAAATAAAGATCTTTACTTCTGGAACAGATAGGCAGCTGGTACAGTTCCCTTAGATTTAGTGTAATATATTCTACCTGGCTATACTGGTTATAATTCTGGCTACCACATTCTGAACAGAGTGAAACTTTGAGGTTATCTTCAAGGGGAGTTCCACATATATCACACAACAGAAATCCAAGCCAGGAATTACCAGAATCAGGCAGTGGTTGTAAAAACTATGCATGCGCACCTTCACCTTGCCTGTCAACTTATGGTGATTCAATGGATTTCATAGAGTTTTCTTAGGCAAGGATTACTCAGAGGTGGTTTCTGAAACATAGCCAACAGCATCTGGTACTCATTGACTGTCTTCCATCTAAGTACTAACCAGAGCTGACCTTGCTTAGTTTCCAAGATCAGAAAAGGTATGGTGCCTTTGGGGTATCTGGGAGCCATGTAATAAGAATTGCAACTATATAACTAGATAAGAACTTTGAATTGCTTTGAAGGTGCTGCAGAAATATGAGGTATTACTATTGTAGACATCTTTGATGAAGAGGAGTCACTGAGGAGCCAAGAACAAATGTTCTTATTAGGGTCGTATTCCAAAAGAATTTAGAGCAGTCACTTTACTTTAGAACAAATATGTATTTAAAATACAATAGTAGCTTCTCTGCTCAGTACATTTCTGAGTACAAAAAGGCAGATTCAAGTACATTTCTCTTAGGTGTATTATTAGATTTGTCACTCTGTGCTCAGTGCCAAGAGAATCAGACTTTTGTTACAGCTACCAATAATAGAGAACAGATACTCTGCTGCAAGAGTGGAGTGAACTACACTTTTCATTATGAAAGTTGCTGGTGAGAGCCCCAGAGTTGGCCTACATATTACTCTCAAGCAAGAATAAGTGAAACAAAAGGCTGAACCTTATGTAGACATTTCTAAAAGAGAACACAGTATGGATGTTTCATATTTGGACTCACTGTTACCATAGAAATAGTATAATACAAGGGGCATACTACAGATCTGAATCACAATTGTACACAATGAAAGCAGACCAAAAGAGATGGAAAGAGATACAGTCAGGAGAGTAACTTTGGGTACGGTTGATTTATAGCACAGTGAACAATTCCTTTGGGACGTACAGCAAGATGGGTTATTATATAAAATGGAGCAGAAAGCCCACATCGCCAAAGAATGCCATGGCTTGATTTATGTGAATTAAGAAGGGCCCTGACTAAGGACAGGGTTAGTACTTGGATGGGAGACCACCAATCAATATCAGGTGCTGCAGGTTATACTGTATTTCAGAGGAAGGAACTGGTAAAACCACCTCTGAGTATTCACTGCCTGAGAAAGCCCTATGAAGTTCATTAGGTTGCTGTAAGATGTCAGGCAACTTGAAGACACACACACACATACAAAATTATAAAGGGAACATCATCAGACTGCCAAGGGTAGTCAAACAATCACTAGAAGCCTTAAAGAAGAAGGAGGAGAATGTAATAGGCACTTGGCCACCTCCAACCCCACCTCTTGAAAGTTGCTACCTTTTGCCCTCACAGGGGAATGCTTACCTCTCCCAAAATGTCAAACAAACATTAACACTTCAGCCCAACTATCACACCCCCGCCATATACACAACCATTGCCTGTTAGATCAATTGCCTCTGCCCAACTCCTGCTGTCTTCATTGAGCACTCGCTGTTTCGCTCTCACTTCTGATCTTGGAAGCTAAGCAGGGTGATCCCTGGTTGGTACTTGGATCGGAGACTGCCAACAAATACCCAGTGCTGTAGGCTATATTTCAGAGGAAGGAACTGGCAAAACCACCTCTGAATATTCCTTGCCTAGGAAAACCTTATGAAATTCATGAGATTGCCACAAGTCAACAAGCAGCTTGAAGACACATATACATACATATTGAATTCTGATATCTTTCCAGTGCTATGGTTCTTTTTCCTAGTGTTCATAGGGTTCTGTGCTTTCAAGTCTTCTAGCTATCAATAACTTGAATATAGTCATCATTGAACTATAGGCAGTCGCGTTTGCTGTGCTATTTTTATGAAGCAGTAGTAAGAGGTACCCATATCAAATTTAGTAAGGCAATCTTTATTTACCTTTTGGATTTTGCTTTAAAAAGCACTGATGGAAAAAAGCTGCTATTTTTAAATCATATGGACACTAATTCTTCCACACTGAATGAGACCAAATTAGAGTTTGTGATTAACTTCCGTATTTACAAGTATCAATGGGGCCTCTAGCTTGCTGAATGTCTTCCAGGAAGAGAAAGATGATCCAAGTTGCATTTCCTGAGAGTGAAGTGAGAGATGTTTGGCATTTATGGCAAGACATTTCTTCTTCCAGCTGACACCTACCATCACCTGTCATGTTACAAATAATTTGATCAGTGGTTGTGAGGTTGGCGTGATCAACCTCTGTCCTAAGATGGGTGATGATATATTTAATGCCAACATAAACCAAGACTCTGAAATCTAAGCTTTTTGTGTCGGGAAGAGAAGAATGAAACAAAACAGAGGCAGGTTACCCATGGAAAGCCAAAACTCAGAGACCCCCAGGAATAAACAAATTAGACACAGTTTTTACAATGTGGAAAAAATTTCAGACAACAACTGAGTATCCTAGGGAAGAACAACAAAGGAGCAATTAATAAGACCCAGCTGTGAATTGGTGCCAGTGCAGGATATTTGAATACTTGTTCAAGTATGAGTCACGATCAGCTGACTCCTATTCAAAATATGGATAGATAGATGCATAAGCAGCCCTTATGCCATGCAAACTTAGCCAAGTGTTATTCATTTTATTATTTTATTCTTTATTTGAAGAAAAAAGAAAGAAATGTCATTCCACAACAAAATCCTTAAGGCCATGTTCAACGTATATAAAATACATTGGATTGGATCCAGAATAGGCTAGTTGCATTCAAGACACCCATAAAACATCATGAAAATATAATCATGACCAACATTAAGTGCCCTTTGTTTCAGTAGGACCGCCACACAATAAAGGCTAGACTAGAGCCAAACAGTTAAAAGCAAACTTTATCGGTGCCTAAAATCATATCTTCAGACAAAGAATAAAAATGGAGCAACCTCAAAAACTGGCAGCACAGCTAACTTTATTAGGCACAGATTTGTGATGGGATAATTCAGTTTTCACCACTTTGCTAAAATGAAGTAGTCAAGAAGCAAAGCAGAAATGTATGGAGGACGTTCCACATCTCCACCACCCCTGCGGAGATGGCACTGAATAATGTCTCTGAAAATGATAGCAATCATTAATTTGTTTAGCACTTCATTATGCATGGTACTTTACCCTACAGAAAAAGATGGATCCCATTTTCAAGAACCTTACAAAGTACGGTTCAGCTCAAAGGAGATGATGGAGGAAATGGAAGCACAGAAATACAGTGAAAGAATATGCCTTTCATCTGCTCTAGAATTAATTTAAATTAATTTCAGTTACTGTATAATTAATCTAGATAGGGAATGTAGAACTAAGGGGTGTTGTTACATGACTCTGGTGGCTAAATTCAGATGAAGTGGTAAAGCAGATTTCCATAGAATCCTAGTTTACTATGAATAAGTTACATACTGGTATACATAAGCTGTTTCCCCCTGCTTCACTTCCTCTGCCACCAGGAGTAGCTAAACTATTCAAGAAGGGAAAACATAACATGTAGCTCAAATGAAGGATCTTGGTATGTTTCTCCCTTCCCCTGCCCCCTCCCCCAACCCCTCCCCCTAGAATTGAAACCATGGGCCTATTCCCACTACACAATTATAGCACTGTGATTCCTTTCTAATTGCAATGACTGTTATGGAAAATTGGGGTTTGTAGTTTGGTGAAGCATTGGAGTGCTTTGGTTGGAAATTTTAAATGCCCCTCCCAATGCCAGCATTCCACAGGATGGAAGCATGGCAGTTAAAGTGGAATTATCAATAGTAGTAGTAGTAGTAGTAATAATAATAATAATAGTAGTAGTAGTAGTAGTAGTAGTATAATTCTGGAGTGTGAATGGGACCAGCTGTTCTTGGTTTACAGTTTCTGCCTTGTTTGGGTAGCACATACCAAAAGTCTCAGTTCAGAGAATATGCCATGCTTTTCCTCCCTGGAAATTTAGCTGTTTCCACTGGTGAGAGATAGGGATGGGAAGCACATTCTAATACTCAAAGAAAAATAAATGAGAATTTTTTTTAAGTGTCTGAAAACCCTAGCAAAGAAAATCCTCCTCAAGCACGTTTCTCATTTTTATCTGTACTTTGAAGTGAATTTGGACAAAGGTTGATAGGATACTACGGCCCTTTCTGCACCTTACTTTGATAGCGCGACGAACCAGAGCCCTCACGATATTGCTAACATCACAAGAGGCTCAGTAGAGACCCCCTTGCAGTCCGCATACAGCAGGGCATTGGCGAGAGAGCGCCAGTCCCCGCCTGGTGGCTTGTCCACATGTCGGCAGCCTGGGCCACGCCTAGGTCCCGCCTTGTCCCCGCCCCACCGCCGCTGATTGGGCGGTGGCGTTTCTTTCTTTCTTCTTCTTTTTTTTTGTGCCAGCTATCGTGCTAACGTTAGCACGATAGATCCTGCCAACAGGCTGTTTCATACTACGTTGGTAACGTGCTAACGTGCTAACGATAGCGCCGGGTTGTTTTTTTTAAAAAAACACAGTCGGCCGGACCCCGGGGGCTGCTGTCGTCTTGAGTGTGAGTGGCGACGCAGCCCCGGGGTGACCTCTAGCGGTGACGTGTCGTGCAGTGTTCCCTGCTGTGATGGGGGCAGCGGCTGGCCTGCTGCTAGGCAGAACATCCCCTGGGAGTTGCTGTGTGAGGGACAGGCAGCAGGGACTGCCCACACCCCGCCCACTCCCAGGTCCTTCCCGGAAGCACACCGGACGACGGCTCCGCAGGCCCTCTGGTTGCGCGACCGATGCGTGAAAGGGAGGTTATTTTCGCCTTTCAGGCGAAAATAAGAAAACGCACTATCAGCACTATCTGTGGCCGTGATAGCACCTGGTTCGCCAGAACGTCATGCGGTACGGCGGCTCGTGAAGGCGGGAGGGAGTGTGCCTAATACGCTTTAAAAACGCCATGCGAAAAGGGCCATTGTTACCTGTAATTGTTATTTGTTGTCATTTGGGGAGATAGCAGGGGTTTAAAAATACATTATAAAAGCAACATAACAAGTATGTGCAAAGTTATTTTAGTAGTATAATGAATAATGGTTTCTAGTTATATTCAAAAGTTAAGGAGGCATACTTCAGGAGGCATTTTGACTGAAATTTTTCAAGTTCTATTTCATTCTCTTAGAAAGCCTACATTTTTTCTTTCTCAAAAAAAATTTCCTTCTCAAAATAAAAGGAGAAAATAATAGAAAAGTATCAACCAGTTATATTTTTTACTTCATTGTAATGACTAAAGCAACTGGCCACTGGATACCTGTACTCACTTAAATGAATAATAGACTTATTAATTTTGAAAAGGAATCTCCCAAACTCTATTGTGTCTATTGCAATTATGCATTACTGTGCAGGGCTGCAGCTATCAAGAGGGGAGCACCAGAGTCAGCATGTAGGCAATTATAGTTCCATTTCTAAGTACCACTGCAAAAATTACCACTGGATTTTTAAAACGCAATTTTCTCCCTTTCTCTTTTACTTTTAGTAACTTTTTTTTAAAAAAAATCTGAATATTACAAACCACTAGTCTTTAATACAGCATAAAATCCCTCCCTCCCCTCCCTTTATCACCTCAATACCCAAAACAGACTATAAGCCAGTACCTGAACTACACAATAATCTTCCTCTATCTTTTACTGACACACTTTCATAACCATAAAAGTGACCACACTGCAAAAGGAATTACATTAAACATTACTGAGTTATAGTCATAATGTAACATCATATCCTCGTTTTGGGTAAAATGAAGTAACGATTACTAAACGTGGTGTACTGGCTTGAGCACTGGACTGCAACCCTGGAAACCAGGGTTTGATTCCTTGCTTGGCATGGCATCTCCCTGGTGACCTTGGGCATGTCACACACTCTCAGCCCCCAACCTACACTGGCTCCTTTAACTCCAGTACACAATAGTTGCATTATTTTCTTGGCCGTCAGAATGGGCAATGATTTTCTTGGCGCGGTCTCTCTCTCCCTCTCATCATCTGACTTGATAATATATTTGTAGGTGCTTGCATCCTCTAAAAATCTTAAAATTAATTTTAATGTATTAACATTTAGTTAAACCATAATACATTTAATGTATTAACATTTAGTTCACTTTTAATCACATGAAAGTAATGTGATACTAGCCCAATACATTTACAGTTATTATATCTTAGTTTATATAACTTCCTGCTGATTTGTGATGCCCGCTATCAGCAGTAAAATTCTAACTAGCTTCTGAATTTCAGTGTATATCTCTGAACTATATTGAAATAACATTAAGAATAATGAATATATTCTGATAGCAGCAAACTAACTTTAAAATGTTATGCAAAGGTAATAATGGCTCCTCACTTTTCAGATGTGACTGTCTTGTTGCAAAGGCACTGTATTAGATTCATCAGTGTACAGTGTAACTGTCAATCTAATATATAAAAGTCAAAGTTTGTCTATGTCAGGAGAAGACCTCATATGACTGGTTGCCTAAGAAGATTCTATGGAATCCTGGGGTTTGCAGTGTAAGGAGGGGCCTTTGGAATTCTCAGTCAGAGAACTCTTGGGTCTCAGTCAACTGTGACTGTCTTGAATTGGCTGGTTACTATGGAGATGAGGCCTAGCAGCAAGAAGGAGCACAGTGTTTTCCCTCAGGAACCCAATCTCTATATGTTAACAACTCTGAATACAGATTGAATTGGGGAATATGGGGAACAGTTACAGGTACTGGACAAGACAGTTTGGGGAATTAGAGACACAGAATCTGAAATTTTTCTGACAAGTATTACCTATGAGAAAATAAAATCCCGGGCAATGCTGGATACATACGCTATTTTATGATAAAACTGAAAATTGCACTGTAATTAGGTTGTTGTGAAATTGAAGAGCTGCCTTCATTTCTGCCTTATAAGGGGTTATATTGTATTTGTATTGCATTTAGAGGAGACACAATGTTAG
This sequence comes from Cyclura pinguis, assembly GCA_030412105.1. Classification (NCBI taxonomy): domain Eukaryota; kingdom Metazoa; phylum Chordata; class Lepidosauria; order Squamata; family Iguanidae; genus Cyclura; species Cyclura pinguis. The sequence goes on from CM059599.1 coordinate 132,925,699, forward strand.
CCTGTTTTTTTAAATATTTTATACACACACACACGTATACATGTGTGTGTGTGTATGTGTGTAGATATACATATATACACACACAGACATATATATCTCCAAGATTTTTCTTTAATTTTAAGACATAGGAGGGAGAGAAACAGTATCTTAAAGGTAACTATATGAGGAAAATCATTTATGATTTCATCTCTCAGTTTAGTAATAGTGATTACAAATTCTATCTCTGCCCTCTCCTCACTGTTTACAAACTTGGTGAAGCCTGAATGTAGTTTTCAAATGATGTACAACACTCAGTCCTGCAGGAACAGGGTGGTAAACCAAAAATAATAGGAGGTGTGAGCTCCACTGGTTTAGCCTGCAGAATCTGTAACTGAGCTGAGCTCCACATTTTAAGCCCTACTAACCTGATAAGCTCCAGTCCATAGCCTCTGGGGTTCAGAGAGGTTGAAAACTCTCATGTAGCAGTGCTAATGGATATTAGCTTGCAGGCATAACCCCAGTTTTAAAGAACTTTTTAAAATACTTTGCATGATTCACAAATCTGGAACCTCCCCCACCTTCTGTCCCAGGGAAATACAATTAAGGAAATATCATGCATGGAATTATCCTTCGGAGGGAAGTTGGAATGGATTAAATGCTTCCTATATGACCTCGAAAACTGCTTTGAAAGCCTTCTCACTCAAGTCTAATCTTATGACAAGCATGGTGGTATGACAGAACAACAGTAAGAGAACACTTTTTTTTAAAAAAAATCACCTTATAGCTCCCAGCAAAAATATACTACTATAAATTCTGTGAGAATACTGTTGACCTCTATTCTACCCTCACTGCTGAATACAGATGATTTAGCAGATTATATTCAGATAGTAGGAAGCATGCAGGCGTTTTATGGCCTACAAATGACTTTTGCTCAGTAAGTACCCCCTTAGCCTTAGAGCCAATGGCCACGATTCTCCATCTCCACAGCCTGGTGTGAATAATTGTCAGCAGACTTAGGGCCTTTCTGCACTACACTGTTATAGTGCTATTATTCCACTTTCAACATCTTATGGAATCTTGGGGTTTGCAGTTCAGGGAGGGGCATTTAGAATTCTCAGCCAAAGAGCTCTTTGGCTTCATTAAACTACAAGGCCCAGAATTCCACAGGATGTTGAAAGTGGAATAATAGGACTAAAACAGTGTAGTGTGGAAAGGCTCTAACATTCCGCTTGTATTACACAATGCCTGCACTGGATAGCACTGTAGTGCTAGATATGTTGATCATTGTTAAAGGCACCTAGCTTTGACACTCTTTTGTGCAACTCCTAAGTGCAATGCAGTGTGTGTCTATATGCATTGAACCTGTGCATGATCCACAGTGGGGCCTCTGGCCTCATTACAGAATCAGGAAAAGCCCCACTGTGGATCCTATACCACACCCAACACATATCAGTACATGTTCTGCATATGGGCCACTTCTTCCTTCCCCATCAGCTAGATAAGACTGTTGAGCAAGGTCCAATAAATACCATGTCCAATAAGTAAGGAACTTGTGGCTGTCTGTCTCACTAATAGGATGTTGGTTCTTTTTTCCTGACAGAGGGGAAAAAATGTTCCTTTCCTGAAGGTAAATTCTACTGAAATTAAATGATTTCCTTCAGTGTAACCCTTTTGACAGACCTGAGTAAATAGTTTACTTATTCTGACAATTTATTCTATTCACATGTTGTATCTCCTACATATTTCTCTCTACTTCATGAAAATATGTATAAGAAACTGAGGAAGAAGCAAGATTATTTTGGAATGGTTTGTCATGCATGGTGAGGAGAATGAAAGTGGGTTTCGGTGCCACAGCAGATGTGCAGGGGGTTACTGATGGAGCCATCTACATTTTCCAGTTATATTTGAGGTCAGGATTTGAGGTTGTCTAATCTCATTCCAGAGCATCCAGATGATACAGCCAGATGGATGACCTCATGACTGATAGAACTTTTGAGAGTGAGTAATATCAAGGAAACAGCAGAGGGAGCAAGTATTAAATCCATCTGCTTATAGAGCTACAGCCAGCCAAACTCTATAGTTACAGTTTGATGTCACAGTGACATTTCAAACCATTACCACCCCACCTCACTGCTTTTAACCAAAGGAAAAGACTTGTCAAATCTCATGTGGAACCTAAATTCTCCAATGGGTGCTTGTAGATGGAGTGTTGCTGGAGAGGGAAAGCTAGTAGACAGAATTATTCCTCCTGGTGGGCATCAGGTGGTCTGTCAAGTAGCATAATTTGAAAAGAAGTGTTCCAGGAGAGAAAATGGTTGCAAACTGGCTGGAAGTATACTGCTGCCAGTGCCACCATGTAAAAGCCATTGTTATTAGGAATGGGCCAACCAAATCCTCCAGTCCTCAAATCCTTGAATCCTTAAATCCTGAGCAAGGATTCGAGATTCAAGGATCTGCATCCCCCCGCCAAAACAGGCAAATCGAATCTCTTTAATCTGGCCTTGGTTTCCTGCCTGCCGCAGGCCCGATCTTGCCTGGGCCAGGCAAGAAAAGGTGGAGGAGAGTGTGATCTTGCATTCCCTGCTCTGCTCCCACCTGCCATGGGCCCAATCCTGCCTGGGGCGGGTGAGAAAAGGTGGAGGAGAGCACGATCTCATGCTCCCTGCTTTGCTGCCACCTCCTGCGGGCCCAATCCTGCCCAGAGTGGGCGAGAAAAGGTGGTGGAGAGTGTGATCTCACACTCTCCACTCTGCTCCCGCCGGCCACAGGCCCGATCCTGCCCAGGACCAGTAGCAAAAGGTGGTTGGGAGCATGATCTTGTGCTCCTGCTGGCCGAGGCAGGCGGCAGAACGTGGTCAAGTTTTTCAAAATTGGCGCCTCTGGGGCCTGCCAATGACCTGATTGGCCAGCGGGCCCCTGGGCACGTGAAAATCATGACATAAAGCTGCAGGGACACCAGGGGCTGCCCATGCCTAGGGCTGCTGTCTGTGCCCACTGGGGCTACTTATGCCCGTGGCTGCCTCCCTCTGCAAGGTAATAATCTGTATTCTTTTGACTTGAAAGTTATGTATTTCATGTAGTAGATGAACATGTCAATTGCATTTGTGTCTTCTTAGTATGAAGTATGGGTATGTTTTCCTGAACTGAAAACCATTTTTTAATTTGTTTTTCATTAAACAAAGATGTCAAATTCTGGTTCAAAAGCACTTTTCATAGAAGTGCTTTCCTTTCCTTGCTTTTTAAAGCCTTTTTTACAAAAGGATTCTAAAGATTCAAGATCCATGAGATTTGTGGATTCCCAAAACCTTCCACGGATTCAGATCCGGATCTGGATTCAGAAAATTCTGGATTCGTCCCATCCCTAATTGTTATTCATCACTTTCTCAGTGTAAACTGTAAAAACATTGTCCACTTGTGGGGCAAAATTTCTCACAGGGAGGACTTCATTCAGCCTGGTCCCATCTAGTGTGTTCCTAAACTGGTTCCAAAGGCTTTGGCATTTCCAAGGGTTTCTAATATAATTTACTCAGCATTTTCCTGGCCAATGTCAATAACCTCAAAGCTCCTTCGAACACTGAGAGTACCCCAGCCTGAAGCAGACATTAGGTGCTGATACTTCAGTCTCTTAATGGAAAAGGAGCAAGATGGAATAGTACCCAGTTGGTACTGCAGGATTTGTAAAGTCCTTAGGTACAGGGTGATTGGGCATTATGACAAGTACAGCTATAAATCTATGTTTTTTTTCCCTGTCCTATTTTGGTCAAAGAAGTACATCCATAGGTATAATTGGGGGGGGGGGGGTCTTGTATTATGTGCCTTCAAATCATTTCTGAGTTATGAGGACCCTAAGGTGAACCTATCACTGGGTTTTCTGGGGGCTGAGTGTGTGACATGCCCAAGGTCACCCAGTGAATTTTCATGGCTGAGCAGGGAATCAAACCCAGCTCTCCAGGGTCGTCATCTACTGCTCAAGCCACTACATCGCACTGGCTCTCTTAATGGAGGTGGGGTAGGCAAGAGGAAGATGTGTAAGTGAGATGGCATATGCGCTCCAAGAATAAGACATTACCAGCCTTTGCACAAAATCAGTACAAAATGAACATAGTGCAAGCAGTAGGGATCTAAAGAACATTCAAATTTCTCATCCTTGAAGGGAAAAGTAACATGGGACAACTTGCTCAAAAAAAATTCAAACATGAGATCGTTCACACTATGTGACACAGCATCGTCTTTTAAATTTCCATTGTTCTTGCACAACAGGTATTGTTTTTGCACAAAAATGTATTTTGTACAGAAAGCCAATTTTTTTTGCAAAAATACTGTTTAAATTTTTTTGCAAAAAAAAAAGTTCTGAAATTTGAAAAATCATCAAAATTCATGAAAACCCTTTTTATTCTCATTCAGTGGGAAGAAAAAATTAGAATTTTGTTATTAAAGGTGAGATCAAAGTAAAAATATTTATAATTTCTGGCAAGCAAGAGAAGCCAATCGTGTAGGAGGTTCCATGATAAATAACCAGTGAAAGCACTATGCCAAGAGCAAATTCTCACAGCAAGCTTTGAACTGTATAAGAGTAAAGAGTTTGAAGTGATTAGAGAGTGATTATGTGAGTGGGCAGTTTCCAGCACTGAAAATTGGAATTTATTTTTTTTTTAATTTTTAATTTTTTAGTTTTTAATTTTAATTTTATTGATTTCTTTTTGCTTATTCTGGACAGAATCATATTTGCTCTGAAGGGACATGGAAATCATTTCAGGTGTTCCTGGATCCACCTCTGTGACTGGAGGGCTGGGTGACCTCAGTTACTTCAAGTGCTTTTTATCAGCTTTGCCCGTTCCTGAAAGGGATAGTTTTGCCTCTGTGATTTATGATTAAAACTAGACTGTTGTAATGTGGTCTGTGAGGTCTTGCCCTTGGTTTGGAAGCTGTAGATAACGCACAGTGCAGCAGCTATGGTGGTCAATGAAGAATACTGAGCTATTCTGAAAGAACAGCATTGTGCACCACCAAACAGAGACAAGCCAGGTCTAAGCAAATTGTCTCACCCTAACGTGGTGGGCTGAGGCACCCTCCCTGTTTGGATTAAAAGCTAATGGTATGTATGAGTCCTAAAATCCTTGGGCTCAAGTTATCAAGCAAATTGTCTTCCCCTGTACATGCCCTGTCAATCTATTGTTGATTGTTCCACAACCAGCAAGTTAACATGACTAATATGACTAAATAGTTGTTAAGGTGACAAAGATATGTATTTTAAGTAGCCATGCTCTCTTTTGAGAACACTCTCTCCCATACTACCTGGGAAATTCTTGACACTGTAGCCCCAATCAGAACTTCTTCTGCTAAAAACAAAGTTATGCGAAATTTCCATAACTCGTAATAATCACTTCTTGTGCTCCATTTATATGTTACCATGGATATTGTTTCAAAAGAAATACAATTTGTAAACTGAAAGCCAGCATAGTATAGTGCTTTGAATGCTGGACTATGACGTTGGGAGACCAGAGTTCAAATCCCCATCCAACCATGAAAACCCACTGGGTGACCTTGGACAACTGACCCTCTCTCAACCTCAAAAGAAGACAAAGGCAAAACTCTCTGAACAAATCTTGCCAAGAAAATCCCATGATAGAGTTGCTTTAGGGTTGCCATAGGTCAGAAACAACTTGAAGGCACACAATAACATCAGTTTATAAACTTTTTTTTATTTTTGTATTATTGTCTGTACACTTTTGATTGTAACCACACAGAAATTTTATTATATTAACTGTATATGAATACTGTAAATGGAAAATAAATAAATAAAAACCCTCTTTATATTCCAAAACCAGATTTCAGAGATATTCTTTGGACATACATGTAAGCATATGAAATAAATACAGACTAGAATTACAAACTATTTTCTACCGGCAGTTATCCTCTACCCCAGAGCTTTCCAAACTTTTCATGTTGGTGACACACTTTTTGGGCATGCATCATTGCATGACACAGTAATTCAGTCTTACTAGCAAACCAGAGGTTAAACAGAGGGACAGACAGCCCCCTGCCCCTGATCCTGGCTCACTGCCGTTGCCCTTGCCAAGGAAAGATGCTGGTGAGTGCGGCAGCAGCAGGAAAGGCAGCCCTCCTACTTGATCCTAGCCCACTGCTGTCACCCTCACCGAGGAAAGACCCCCCGTGAGGACAGTGGCAGCGGGAAAGGCAGTCCCTCTACCTGACCTCACTCACTGCTGTTGCCCTCGCCAAGGAAAGACCCCAAGGAAAGATGCTCTCATCAAGGAAAGACCACAGTGAGGACGGCAACAGCAGGAAAGGCAGCCCTCTCCACCTGATCCTGGCTTGCTGCCCTTGCCCTCGCCCAAGAAAGACCTCAGTGAGGGTGGCAGCAGTGGGAAAGGCAGCCCCTCTACCTGATCCTAGCCTGCTGCTGCAGTGGCAGCAGTGGGAGAGGCTCAGGTGGGGGGTCTTTCTCAGCTCAGGGAGGCGACACACCTACACTCTTCAGGCCACACACTAATGTGTCACAACACACCATTTGGAAAGCCCTGCTCTACCCCATCACACTAGCAAACTGCTCTCAAAATTCCTCAGTGCCAATGAGACTCATTGAGTTTGGCAGGGATCTTCTATTGAGAAAAAGGTTGTGCACAATCACTCGTGTGGCTTCTGTGAACTCAGGTCAAGTGCACATTGATGTCAGTAGTCCCAGACATACATTATGAAAATCAAAGCCTCTGTATGGAAGTCTAAGAAAACAATATCCAAGAAGAGCACAGACACTAGCACAGCTGTTAATTGGAAGGACAGCACTGTGTGCGCATGCGTGTGTGTTCCTTCACGTCACCTGTCGAGTTAGGGTGACCCCATAAATTTCATAAGGTTTTCTAATAGCTCATAAAATGAAAAACATTTTGAACAAGTCTGGGCGTATCCAGGAGGCTAGAACAGGGATAGGTTTCCTTTGCTTTAAGCGCTGTTATTTCCCTAAGCAGAGATGACTTGCAGTGTAAAATAGACTTCCTGTCACATGATACCTTCTCCTCAGTGAGACATAGAGCAGAGGTGGGGAACCTGTGACCCTCCGTCTGCTGCTGAATCCAAATTCCCATTAGCCATAGACAGTTGAGACAGCAATGAAGTATGATGGGAACAACAGTTCATCCGCGTTTGGAAAGCTGCAGAGGAGATATGGGCTGCTTTCTTCTGGTAGCACTGCCAGAAAAGTTGATTCAAATACTAGAGCATTGTTGTTGTTTTCTCTGGTAGTGATGGTATGTGTGTTTTTCAAAGAGCAGGAATGAGGAAGCTGCAGCAATTTAAACTAGGCTAGATGTGAAGTGCAAGGAAGTGCTCAGGAGAGTTGCTGCCTGAGGTGAGAAGGTGAAATCACTGTGGAAATTAGCAACTGCTCCTGCAAGCTAGCTACATCTTTTTAAAGCACGCTCCTCTTAAGAGCTCATGTTTTCTATTAAACTTTTGGCTATTCTGAATTATTTACCATGGCTGTTTGAACTGGCAGCCAATGTTAACAATTCAGTTATACAAGCATTATAGTGCTGAATCAAGCATGCTTTTTCACCTCCTTAAATGCTTTACAGTCTGTGTGCCAAGCCTGCAAAGGAATGTAAAGAATGAAGTCCTGGGCACAAATATCCAGAGAGGAAAGACAGACACAATATATAAGAGGAGTCAGAGCAGGTCCTTTGAAAATGAATGATGGGAGATGATAGGAGCCCAGCAATCTCTCAGCTTTGCAGTTTGGGTTACAAAAATTCCAGCAAGTAGAACAGCCTGAAGTCTTGTCTCTCCCTACATCTTCAGAGAGACTGCCCTTCCTCCATAGAGTTAAACCCAATTAGCAGTCCCAGCTAGAACAAGCCCATTAAATTAAGTGAGATTTACATAAGTGTCCATTTAACAAGTCTCCTTCATTCAATGGTTCTGTTTTAGCTGGGAAAAATAATTGGACTGCATCCTATGTGTAACACCATACATACAATTCCATTTGTCTTCTAAGATAAAACCTTTTGGGGGAAAAATACCCTACCGGTTGATCTGGTTGTGAGATTCCTGTTGATAACTGCAATCATCACCATCCACAGTAAACATCTACAGTTGAACCTCCAGACTCTGCCCTCTGCAAAATTTGAGAACTCAACCTGGAAAGGAAAGACTGGACTGTCCTAGGCAGCTGACTAAGGCCCTTTCTGCACCAGACAATTAGAACGGGGCACTGCGTCCTCTCATGGAGGTCGTCTGCATCTTGGAGCGGACTAGGAGCGGACTACTTACCAGAGATCTGCACCTCAGTCCGCTCCAAAATGACCCCAAGTGGTCCTCCAGCATGTTTTCTAAAGACTGCAAAAAACAGGTCTTTATTTTCCTGGAACGCACCATTGCGTTCCTGCTCTCTTGTGCAGATTCGCAGGCTCGCACCAATGTGAGCCTCTGATCTGCAAAAGGCGGGTTTTAGGCATGGTGAGCTTCAGCAGTTGGTCAGGACCCACGACCAACTGGAAGCCACCATTTTGGAAGCCGGAAGCCGCCATTTTGGAAGCTGGAGCAGTGCGGATCTACAGACCTCGCACTGCTCCGACTCGCCCTGGACCAAGGAGGAGCCCTGTGGAAGGGCTTCAGGGAGAGTCCGCATTGCTTCGGACCCCAGAAGAAGCAGTAGGTAACAGCACAGAGCGATTCCTTTGCCTTGTGCTGAAAGGGCCTAAGTCCTTGCTTTCTATGGGCTCAATGCAACCATCGCTGTTCTCTTCTCACACTCCAGTTTTCACTTCCTTTTTCATTGCAGTTTCAGTTTGACTCCTTCTTACAGCTACATCCCTGGACAGAAAAGAATGGACCTACTTTGTACCATAATGGATTGGTGCTAGAATTGCAGGGTTATGTACACAGTTTTTATCTGTTCTTTTGCCTCTCTGATTATTATGCAGAGCTGAATGTACTTCATTTCTTCTTTGCTATATCATTCATTTGCCCAATGCTGGGAAAGTTATTTGTTTAAACTAGTGCATTAGACAATAACCATTATGCCCCCTTTCAAAGGTAACATATGTTCTGTCTATTCCTTTATGGGGAACAAGTTGCTAGCAAGGGAAGAACAAAAATTGCAAACTTCTCCACCAAACCATTGCTCATTATGCTTTGAAAACAAAAACAAAATGACTTTACCAGTCATTATGTTATTTTGTAGAAATAATGTTGCCCTTTCACTGTCCCAAAAGGTAATGATACAGATAACATCATTCTCTGTGATCCATTACTCGCAAGCACTGTATCTGCAGCAGTCTACCCTCCATTGGTTTCTCAAGGAGTTAAGTGTGATCATAGCAGTTTTCTTCTATTCAAGCATGCATGACAAAATATGCATTTATATACCTGTGCAGTGGATTCATGATGCATCCTGCCCACGCTACAGACACATAACGTATGATGATTTTAGCTGAAACCAAAAGAATATACCTCCAAAGAATTTTTGAAAAGGTGTAAGGAGCTACCAAAGTCTGCTTTGAGAAAACAGGAATATTCATTCCCTGGTCAACAGGGACAGCTGGAGTCTATGGACTGTGATGCATGCATGCATTCAGTAAAATAATGGCTAGAACTGACACAGTGAAATGTTAATTTCTGAGATTCCCATAGTTTGAACACAAAGAGTCAGATCATATGCTGAGTGCTCTAAATTCTTAACTGACACAATGAGACTTCAGTGTGCTGGGCCTATGAAAGATTCAGAAGGCAGTAGAGAGTGGCAGTCTATGACTTGTAGGCATAGTGGCAGAAGTCTCCCACCTAGTTACACAGTACATCCTTCTAAATTTCCCTATTAGAACACTGCATTAATTCCAATTATATATTTATATAAAATTTTTTAAAAAAATTCACCAGACTCCAAAAAGCCAAGACTGATAGCTGTGACTAAATACTCAGATGAATGAAAACAAAGATGGCACAAACCCTTCTGCACACATCCTGTCAACATTTGATTCAATATATATAGTTCCTTCTCTTTTTGTCTTCAGGGCCTAACTGCACATAATATTGACTATGTGACTTGCAACCACATCATGTGTTTTTGAAAATTAAAAGCCAGGTTTGTTATCAACTTGGGTGGAGGGAGATTTAAGCATTCCACAACTTCAGTCTTTGAAGAAATCAGAAATACATAGAAACAAAATACATACACACATAACACAGAGAAAGAGTGATTAACTTAGAAGGAAAACTCCTGCTCTGCCTAAGGGGCTTATTTTCAAATGCTAATTGTCATGGGGGGAGGTACAGAAATTTTGACTAGTGAGGTAAGCCCCACAGTGACAATTTTTTAACATACATTGCAATTGTTAATCATGCCTTTATCATCTCTTACTAAGTCCATGTATAGTAAAGGCTTTCACGCATGCTGAATTATGCTGACTTACTCTGAAATGCATAGCTATGTGTTCTTTCCCCCCCTCTTATGTGGCAAGCAATCATCAGAGAACAGGATTTGTAAAAATGCCAAAATTATTCTTATCTCCTAAGTCATTTTGAACTCTAGAAAAACTAAGTAGAGAAAGTAGAACACAAAACCATTTTTGGTTATACAAAATTAAAGAAACTTGTTTCTAAAGATGTGTTCATAAATTTATCTCCTTCAACCGTGAAAAATACTTTGTGACAGAGTGATAAAACTTGCAAACAGCCAACCACCAAGATGTTTTTTGTTAAGTCAGGAAGCTTTAGTAATTGACCAGGCCTTAATGAATATTGGGATGTTTAGAATAAGTTAAGTGCTTAACTATCTTTGCTTTAAAATCTGCCAGCTTTCACACCTCTGGCAAGTTACTGCATTTTAATAACTCCAAATCCCAGTTTCTTCCAGAGTCACAATATGTTTTTGAACACTTTTAACTAACCATAGAATTTGGTGTTTCAGTGGTGCTGTTATAAGCCCTATTTGTATATTCTAAAGCTTACTTACACTGATATACAGTCCTCCCTCTACATTTGCAGGTTTGATAGTCACAAATTTAATTATTCCCGAGGCAGCTGCTTGCCTCCCCCCCCCGTTTTCCTCCCCCCATGCCCTTGCATTCCTCACCCCAGGCTTGCCAGGCTTGTATTTAAAATAGACATTTGGGGGAGGGAGTGACCAAAGCACCCCTCCCACTGCTGAAGGCATGTCCTTTCTCCCATGTGGCTGCACCTTCTGCTCTGTAATGGCTGCTGATTGGTCAGGTGCTCTCTTTGCTCCTACTCTTCCCTTTTCAACATGGCCACTCACTGGAAGTAACCAAAAGGGGAGAAATGTGCTTTTGTCCCTTTGAGGGGAAAGAACTGGTTAGTCCTTTACTGTGTCTATTTCCCCCCCACCCCCAACACTGGGGTCAGAAACAAAGGAATGGGAGGGGGAGTTCTGGAGAGGAATCATGGAGGTGGGAGTTATTTGTGATTTTTCCAGTTTTGTGAGGGTTCTGTGCCCCTAACCCTGCACAAGGAAAGAAAACAAAAACAAGAAGGTCATCTCTGCTCCTATTTGTTACCATTCTCACTACCCACATATTTAGGATGAACACTGTCAGTGAGAGGATCCTGTGACTGTCAAAACTCTTTGTGAAATGCTCAATTGTGGAAAATCAGATATGTATGTTACCCTGGAGTCTCCAAAGTCCTCTCTCCCCACCCCAGCACTTGCTACTCTTTACTACAGAAATTTGTCCTAAAGAAGAGGAAGATAACAAAACCAACAACTGGAGAGAAGTGGTGGTGAAATTAGGAAGCTGATTACCTTCCTTGTACAGCACCTTTCAGAAGTATTACCCCTTCCTTTGACTTTTCCACATTTTGTTTTAATTTTTATTTCTATATTGAATAAAAACACAAACTAACACAAAACACACACTAAACAAAAAAGAAAGCATATATACAAAAACAAAATAACAATCCACAACACACAATAGTAAGAAAAGAAAGAAAGAAAGAAAGAAAGAAAGAAAGAAAGAAAGAAAGAAAGAGGGGAAAAAAAGAATTTTCCACATTTTGTTTTGTTATAACCTGGAACAGAAGCAAAAAATTACTCAACTTTTGTGCCCCCCCCCACATTATTTTGCATCTCCACAGTGTAAATCCATTTCAATTCAGTTATAGAACAACAAAATGAGGAAAAGTCAAGGCCATGAATATTTTTTTTAAGGTGTTGGCTGTCAATGTAAATAACATTTACTATAGATTGCCTGAATAGGACTATATATGATTGCTTTGACAGATTAGGGAAGTAGAAGAAAACTCTCCCAAAAACCTCTGGGAGAAGACACCAGGATTTTGTGTCAAAACCAGATGAATTTCACATCATATGAGGGCTCTGGAGTAATTCACATGTATGCAGGGAGCACATTCCAAAAATCTGTTGTCTGAACATACTTACATTTGTAACCAATCACCAAACCAACCAAGCAATTTCAATGAAGAGTTTAATTTGCTTTGTTTATCTCCATACTAAGGCCCTTTCCACACCTTACCTTCTTCCGGCGCTGGGGTACCGGGATTGTGCGAGCAGCCTCCAGCGAGAGGCTCTCGTGTCCAGGGTCCTTCGGCTCCGCACAAGCTGCCTGCTCGCATGAGAGCCCCGCCTCTTCCTTCCGCAGCACAGCCTGGGAGTTTCCCAGGCTGTGCTGGGGCAGGAAGCATGACCGGCGCGGCTCCGGAGGCTCCGCACGGCAGGTAAGTGCGCATGGGGCCTGGGAGCAATACGCGATCGCACACCATTTTCGGCTTCTAGCCGAAAATGAAAAGGTGCGCGATCAGCGCCTGCCCTACCCTGGAGTGTTGCGTGATTGTGAATGCGTTGTGCAGATTGCTCCTCACAATCGCACGATGCTCCAGGTGCCCTTTCGCATGGCAAATGCTGTGCGGAAAGGGCCAAAGCCAACAGAATAAATCGTGTGTCTTAAGGCAAATCTCAACATCACTGTGGTTGTAACTATAACAAAAGGCTTATTACTGAATTTCTCAAAAGTATGAGGAGTGTAAAAATAGACAGACAGAACCTCCTCTCCCTTCCAGAAGTATATACCATTTATATAGACAATTGGAATTTGGATATGTGCTTCACAAGGTGCTTTTCTCCCATTCTATGCGATAAACTGCTTTTGAAACTCAGGAATGCTTCAAAGGTAGCTTTTCACACAGTATTAGATAGCTGCTTTTTCTTTTCAAAGCAGGAGTTCCTTTGAATCCATGCATGCTTTTAGCAATGTGTGAAGTAACTGCTCAAATTCACAGAATTTTCATATCAGGTCATGTAAGACTTGCACCCATAAAAAGTTCTTTCTCTCTGCGTAAAACACATGCTAAGCAGTCTCCTAAAACGCTGTATACCACAAATATTCTTGAAAACGCAATTCTTTACATTTATTCCTTTGTTGGCAGAAACACCCATTAAATTGCTATCCTCTTATAAAAGGGACGATTTTCTGATGTGGAAAACTGGGAGACATAAGAATTTTTGATATACTTGTTGTTCTGCCTCATAGGCTTAATTAATGGAATATACACTGATCAAAGGAAGGAGAGGGGGAGGAGGATCCAAAAACAGCATACATCATTGCTGTGCACCTTACCTTCAAGTTGTTTCTGACTTATGGTAATCCTAAGGTGAATCTATCATGGGGTTTTCTGGAGCTGAGAGTACATGATGTGCCCACATTCACCCACTGGTTTCCATGGCTGAGTGACAATCAAACCCTGATCTCTGGCGTCATAGTCCCGTGCTCAGACCACTACACCCTAGCTTATATTACCTTCTGGTTAGATTAGCTTTACTAAAAAATAATGTATTCTAAGAATTAGCATTATTTATTGTTGTTCATTAGTACCCTGTTGATTAGAATTTTGCCAAGCTCAATTCATGCAAATAGACTGCTTTTGAGAGATTCTTCCTTCCCACCCCTCCAAGCATACCACACCCTTTTAGGAGTCTCGAAAGGAAGTTGGAAACAGGAAGCGCATTTTCTCCAGCTCCATTACACGTGCCCAAACTTGGCTCTACACTACCATTTTTGAGGTTAAGGGAGTTAATATAAAATAATTCCATAAGTTGCATTATGCTGGGATTTGCTTCCTAATAGATGTGTTTAATATTACAGCTGAATGCTGTAGTCTCATCCCTTCCACTATTTCACAGATGAAAACTCAGACATGTGTGGTCAAGCAATGTCAGACTGGCCCTTTCCATACCTTACCTGCATCCCACAAAATCCTGGTGTTATCCTGGCAGTGCCTTTGCCAGGATGGAGGCGTGTGCACTGCAGCCGGCCTCTTCCTGTGCTACACTGAGGAAGGAAGCACCTAGGTAGCGCTTCTGCCCCTTTTGCATAGCCCCAGCCAACTCAATCTTCACATGAAAGGGGCCTATTACTGGATTTTTTCCGGTAATAGTATAATGTGTGATTGTGACGTCTGGGGATGCTACAGGAGTGGGATTGCAATGACTTGTGTGGTAGCACGCATCACGGCCTGATTTCAATGTGTCCTCATGTTGAGATGGGGCCATAGTGTGGAAATGTCCTTTGGTCAAGATGGCAAAAAGGTATTAATGGGAAAAAACACACACCCTAGGAGTGACTGCAGCAGCTTGGTTTTGCCTGAGTCTTCTGGAAACAGCAAGATTGCTCCCCCTCCTCTGCCCCCTGCTGAATCAACTAAATGCAAATTACTTTTACAGTTTGAATTCAGTTTTCAGCAACTGAAGTAAGCCAAAGTAAGCTGAAGATGCAAGGGGAGAGTGGGATACATTTTAAAAGCAGCTGAAAAGTAAGGTAACAGAGTATTAATAGGGACTGTCCATGATAACTCAGGACAGTTGACAGAACTACAGTCTTATTACACACTTGAGACAGAATCCCATGGAAACATGTAAGACACATTTCTGAATACAAATGTATAAAATAACGCTGTTAATATATCCATGTTCTTTCTGACTCTCTGTCAAGAGGGCAAAATTGAGACCAAAACTTAGTTACTTTTTTGGACTATAAAAACCAGAAACCCTCAGACACTTGTGGGGGATTCTGGAAATTGCAATCCAAAAAAAGCTTGTAAAAGTCATGATTGGAACACACTGGTTATACTAAATTGTAGATTTATTATTATTTTTTAAAAATGTGTTAAACATAACTTTGAGGTTCTACTCCTCCCCCTTTTTTTGGTCTAGCATAAGGGGGTTTACCAAAAATTAAGGACCACCTAGTAATTTTAAATTCAGTATACTTGTAAACAAAGATTAATGCACTGTCAATATGTTTAGTGTGGGAACTGAAAACCATAGTGTTGACAGTGGAATGAGGACAAATTGTTTCTCAAGAATTCCTTGAGAACTCATGCAGGCTATTGTGGATTTCCATAATACTTTAAGAAAATTGTTAAAACCTCCTGTATAGATATGAAGCTAATAATTTTCTAAAGTATTTTTAAAGGAAGCACATAGTTAAACAATATTTTAACAATCATTTTATATTACTAATTTAATTTATTTACAGTCTGGCTTTCACTTGGAATGGGACCTGAACAGGTTGGAATTAACTTTGGTTGGTTGAAGAACTCACAGAGATAGCAAATAAATTTTTGCATTCACTTTATTTTTTTTTCTCCAACAAGTATAATAATTAGAAGAACTGGTATTCTACTCACACTTGCACAACCTCTAGTAAGACTACTAAAACAAGAAGCAGAAGTGATAAGTAGCTTAATGAAGATATGGACTATGTAATAGTTTATGGAACAGCATGCAAAACATTTTTGCAAATCAACACATCCCAAACATTTTTGTGTAATTTATCATGGAAGATCTTTGAAGGGACTTCCAAAAGTAGAAATTAAAGGACTGGATCCGACATGGTGCAAGAGAAAGAAGTGGAAGCTTTGCATTAGTGTAAAGATGTGTGGGCACAACTGTCTAACTTCCAGACAATCTAACAATCTAACTTTCAGACTTTTGGGATGGAACTGTTCTACCTGCCAGATTCTGCAATCCACTGAAGTCATTGCTGTTTATGCCAGTGGTTCTGAGACTGTGGAGTGGGTTCCTAAGTGGGGACACAACAGTTGCTCGGGAGTGGGGGGATTCAAGTACAGCAAATATGAAAAAGAAGGGCAAGCCTATATGTATGTATGCATGTGTCTGGTCTCTGTAAAAGAGCAGTGCAAAGCATCTTCCCTTGATATGCCTTCCTCCAACTTCAGATATAGCAAAAGTCATTTTTCCTTTTTTTTTATGCTTTCCCACTCAGCTTCTCCAAAGGTTCCACTGTTGCATAGCAAGTGCATAGCCCTTAGCAACCATGAGAACTCAGCATTAAGATGGCGGGTGTGTCTGGCACGGGGAGGAGGGCTCTGAGACAGAGAGGGAGAGAGGCATAGGGTAGGACACGAGGGGCACAACATGGGGGGGGGACAGAATATCTTCATGGGTGCCATAGAGGTAAAAAAACCCAGTGGTCTACACTGATCTACAAACTCCAGCCTAAAGTATATGCTATGTTAAAAATTGCAACATATAGTTTATGATCACTTGCTTTTTTGCTCTCAAGAAAACTGATCAGTTTGGATTGGGGAAAATTTAAATCTCCATCCTCAACTATTTCCTTCAAAAATTCACTATCCTGTGTGGTAACAATTGAGGCCTGCCTCCCCCAGGCTTCATGCATGTTGGGTGGAGGGGAATTACAGACATTCTCCAACCATTTGCAACATGCAATCTCATGTCTCCAATATCTGGCAGATAAAAACCAGCCCACATGTGACCAAGCAACATCAGAGGGTGGTAAAGATGGCAAAACATTTTAATGAGGAAGAATACAAGCTAGGAGAGGCCGCGACAGTTTGCTTTTGCCAGAGGCTATTGGGAAGGGCAAGATTCCACCCCATCTGTTCTGCTGAGCTAACTCTGTGGAAACTACTTTGTACTCTGAACTTAGTTTGTAGTAATGGAAGTAAGCAGAGGACAAAGGAGGAAAATTAGAAGACCAGTGAGAAACTAGGACATTTTTAAAGCAACTGAAAAAGTATGACAACAGATGATTAATTAGGGCTGTGACTGCCAAATCAGGCCAGTTGGAGGTCAAGTGCTTACTGGTGCATAAAAATGTATCCCAAATTGCATGCAAGGTATTCAGCACAGCATGTACATTAATTTTTATTCTAAAAGCTACACTGTGGGATAGCATTCTTGAAATTCAGCAAGACTCAGCATTTAAATAGTTAAAGACGTTTCAGAGAGAGCAGCAGTAATAATGGTAAGTAGTTTTCAGTAACCTCTCCATCTCTTATCCACCACATTAACCTCTCTGAGATGGAAACTGTTACTCCTAGGTATTCTTGTCCATCTTTTCTTCCTGCCTCCCTATTCTTTCACTTCTACCAAAAGCGAAACTAGCTTAGTTCATTTTCCTTTAGAGCCCTTAAAAAGCTTTTCTTTCCTTTGAAAAACTCTTTGTGAAACAGCTTGTGCAACACCTCATGGAATCGGTATGAAATTCCTTGTACAAGTGGAATTAACATGGTTTGATACTTGTGCAAGAATGAAAATAGAACTTCTACAAGAGATGGAACCTTTGTGCTAGTGCCAGTGCCTTGGTGCATTTCTCAAAATAAAACCTTAGTTTGTTTCTTTACCCATTACAGTCTTCCCTCCACATTCAAGGGTTTGATCTTTGAGAATTTGATTATTAGCAAGACACATGCTTGCTGCCTCCCCACACCCATTTTCTTTCTCCCATCCTTTGCGTTCCACATTCCAGGGTTGCCAGGTTTTTGTTTAAAATTGACTTTTTTCTTTTTGGGTGAGCAAAGCCCCCTCCCACTGCTGAAGCTGCTAAAGGCATGGCCTCTCTGCCATGTGGCTGCACATTCTGCTGTGTATTGGCTGTTGATTGGTCAGGTGCTCCTTTCTCAAGATAGGTGCCGGTAGTAATTAGAACATCAGAACTCCCCTCTTCTCTGTCTGAGGGGAAAGTACTGGTAAGCCTTTTAGGTTGTCTTTTTTTCTCCCCCTCACCAACACCGAGGCCAGAGGCAAAGGAATGGAAGGTGGGAAACTCCAGAGGGGAATGGGAGGGGAATTGCATGAAGAAAGTTATTAACTGTTTTTCCATTTTTGCAAGGGTTCTGTGCCCCAAACCCTCACAAATGTGGAGGGGCTACTGTATTTTATTTACTCTTTCATCAAAGTCACTAGCTGTTGCATACATACACACAAGCACTCCATCAAGTATTTTATTCAGCTCTGTGATCATGACACATAATTTAGGGTCCAGGTTCTCTCATATAAAACTACCCTCAGAGGCTTCACACCCTACACTGTTGCCATATGAGGTACAATGTAAATGAATTCTCAGAATCAGGAAACTCCCACATGCACATAGCTTCCCTCTTGTATTTACTATTTACCCAGCAAAAGTGACAGACATGTGGAGCTACCTAACAGTCAGCTTTAAAGTGTACAATACAACCAATGTTGCTGATAGATTTTTCTTTGCTGCTATTTTTCATTATGCTATTTTATTGTGTGTTTTTTTAAATAATGTGTACTTCATGTTTTTTTTAAAAAGACATTTGCCATTGTTCAGCCAGGAAAGCCTCATTAAGCAAGTAGAATTCCACTCAATGTTTTCTGGATCTTGTCCATTCTGTTCTATTAAGTACAACACAATACCAAAGCTGTGCAGCCAATAAACAATCTAACAATGAAGAGAGTGGGAATAGCACTTCATCTAAACTCCACAAAGTGTTTCCATACATACACATATAAATATATTTTAAAAAACCCACAAACCTTACTTTCCGACATTCACTTTGGACAAGCACTCATATTTACATCAATAGCTGCAAGACTCATTGAAAAATAAAATGGCATCACGCAACAGAAGTGGCATGGCATAGTTTACAAGCACTTAAGCTAAAGCTGAATGAGTGAAATGTAAGGGGATATTTGCCAAGCTACTTGACACTTTCAAGTCAGCTTAATCAGATACCCTTTCGTTTCCTGTAGTAGGGAGACTGATGTTCTGCTACTCCCTGTATACTAAGAGTGTATTTACATATTCCAAGTGAACATACAAGTCATGTTACATCTGGTTAGACTGCTATGCTTTTTTAAAATGACATAATCTGACAGTGTAGAAAAAAGATGAAAGCAGCAGAAAAGATTTATTAAACACAGAGAACCTGAGCAACTGAGATAAAGATGTTCTAATGGCAAATGTTTGGATTCCTTGACTTAGTTCTTTATTATCGGTCCTTACAGTACTGCTTTTGGCAGCAGTTCAGTGTCAGCAAAAATGTAGACACAGATTAAGTGGGCATACCCACTTTTGGGAGAAGATTTTCCTTTCAACCCCACATCACATCCCACAAACTCTAAAAAAGGGTTCCAAAAGTGGTTTGGGAACTAAAGCAAATCCGTGTGAAGACAGAAAGAGGAAGTCAAGAAAAAGATAATGTAAGCACACCAGCTTCCTTTTAAAGTTGCACTCATGTCTCCAGACTAGTAGTCAGAGCTTTTAAAAAAAGAGTTTGGAAATTCCGCGGATGGGAAAGATTATTTCAGCGTGAAAATCTGTAAAGTTTTTGGATATGTGTATGAAGACCTGCAAGGATTAAAGATATGTATGTTCTGTATTCAAGCATAAAATAAAGGGGGTGGAGAGTGGGGAGTTAAACAAGTTTATATATGTAAATATTCCAATATCTATTTTTTTTTTGTTTCCTGTACGAACAACAACCTGAAGAACACTGGTCAGTCATCTGTCAATGAGCAGTGGAGAAACAAATTCTAAAACTCATGATTTTAATGGAATCATGGTGATTTTCTGCAGATATTGAATAATTCTACTTACCACACATGGATTTTATTACCTCCCATGAAAAGGATTTTTTAAAAGAAAACTCTTACAAAGATTGTCCTGAAAATGGAATTGAATTTTAGGATATTGCACCCAACTTGCAGATAAACTGTTTCACTTCCATCACAATTTAATTTTTATTTCCTTTCTTGGTACATTTCATTTCTTTGATGTGATTATCTTTTTCCACAAAGACCTGATGACACCCATATGACTATTCAAAGTTTTGTGAAAAATTGTACTTTGAAGGTTGCATGGCTGACAACTGATCAATGCAAGAAAAAGAGAAGGCAACGAAATATGAAACAGTGAGGATGGTGGGAAAATAGAAAGAATGTTTTACAAAAATCTAGATAGTCTTAATAAGAAATTATATATTACTTACTGAGAGTCTCTGATAAGAGGTGCATTTCCCAGCTTAAAACAGGGTTTTCCAGATGCACATGAAATCTGCCTCAAAGAAAAGCTTTCTGCTAAATCAAAACCTGAAAAAAATATGATAGAGAGATATAATTTATTTGTCATTTAGTGTGATTTAACAAGGATGGAGGAAATTATGAATTTGTGCCATAAGTCTGCTCATTTTGCTAGACTAACAACTGACAGGTTATTTCAAATCCCATGGTTTTGGTCACAGAAATGTCCAGATCTCATTTTCTCTGCCGATGGTATATTAGCGTGAAATTCCCTTAGCACTTGACTTGGCATCCTCTAAAGAATGCACTCGCTGCTTCCTTTTGCCATCTGAATGAATGAGAATGAAAGTGCTTCTTTCCAGAAATGAATGCTAATTCCATGCTAATTATAACAAGCATGAATGGAAAATTAAAAGATGCATGCAAGTGCCTTTGCTATGCCACTCTGAAATAAAATGTTCTGCATTACTGGGGGGGGGGGACCACTTGTTATAAAAATTAAAAGCATTGGTTCATTTTCAAAATCTTAACTGTATGTTCAAACTATTTTGGATTCTATGCTATTTTGTTTATGGGAAACTCACCTGAAGCATCATATTTTTCTTTGTAGATATGGCTAGACTGATGTCCCTCTCTTTTCAACATAGGGCATGCAGTAGCTACAAATGAATATAAAATATTCTCAACTTTTAGAATAAATTAATGGGCTGTACTGTAGTTCTAGAATTGCTGGTCCAGAATTGTCCTAAAGACACTGAGGATTTTAGACCAAAACCTGAGACCTAGAGAAGGCCTTTGGTGATAGAATTAAGTGCTTTGCAGTACCAATCACAGCTTGTCATTCATTCACAGGGAGAGAGAAAGAGAATATACTTTCCTGTTTGTAAATTCAGACAGAAGTTTTAGCTAAAGGGGCTGTTACCAAATCAAGATGAATGAAGGTATTATTCCTTCTCACCAGCATATAGAACATTTGTTGTTGTAGTTGTTGTGTGCCTTCAAGACATTTCCAACTTATGGCAATCCTAAGGTGAAACTATTATGGGATTTTCTGGGGCTGAGAGTGTGTGACATGCCCAAGGCCGTGAGTTTCCATGGCAAAGTAGGGAATCAATCCTTGGTCCCCAGGGTCGTAGTCCAATGCTCAAACCACTGAACCACACTGGCTTTCATAAAACATTTAATCTACCTTATTTTAGCTTAGCCAGAAGATGGAGGCAGAGTGGAGGGTGAGGAAGCAAGGGTGCGAAGGAAGAAACTCAAATATTTAGACCCCTTGGAGAGTTTTTGGAAGTTACAGCAATAAATCCACTATGCCCTGCAAATGTTTTCAAAATTTACTGCAAGTTTTTAATTTTATATGTTTTTAATTTCTTAAATGTTTTTAATGTTTTTTAACTTTGTGGAAGCTGCTTTGGGTCCCACTTTGGGTGAAAAGGCAGCATATAAATTCAATAAATAAATGAATGAATGAATGCAACAACATGCTGTTCTGCTACTTGAACTGCATGCAGCTGTTTCCTCCTGCCAAGAGCTGAGCCCACCAAACCTGGAGAATTTGAACCCTTGTCTCCTGCCTAGAGAGGACCAATGAAAACTGGGAACTCAGGCCCTGAGATCTGCCAACCCTATGACAATTCACTACGAGAAAACTAATATTAGTATATGTTAAAAGTCTATTTATTCAAATACAGCATTGCAGTTCTTTATTCATCCAGAGTAGCATTAATGTGTATGCAACAAACTACAGACTAATAAGAGGACGATAGTATTCTGCCCTGGGGACTTTATAGCTTAACATTTGAAATAAGGGAGGAAATACAGTAAATGGAAGAAGATTTAATAAATTCAGTTCATTCCATGAATTTAGGATTAGTTTAAATGGGAGATGAAAACTAATCATTGTGCTAAAGTTCCCTCTTGCTCAAAAAAGTGGGGTTTGGGGAAGGATTTGAAGGAAAAGGTAGAACAATGATGCTTCTTTGAAAGGCAAGCCCAGGAGCAAGGGGCAGCAAGAGAGAAGAGGCAAAAAATTCTTTGGAAGAGATTTTTGGAAACCTGGGGATGGGGGCAGAGCTGGAAATCTCAGGCAGCAATATATCAGTGTCTTGACAGCAAAGAGATAGAAAACTCATGACAATGCAGAGGTAGGGGTCTTTGAAGGTAAGTAAAAAGCCATGTTAGATAGAACATGATTACTAATAGATATAAAAATAAATAAGAATGAAGAGATTATCCTGAATCCAGAAACAGAAAAGAAGTCATTGTAGAGATTTAACCTTTTAATATGGAAATATGTTTGGTAGCCTGTGAAGTGGATCCTTTTATTCCAGTTCTACACAAAAAACAAAACAAAACTTAAGTCTGGTTTGAAATTTCAAAGGGATGCTTAAGGCTGTGTCAGTGTCTAGTAGCGGGGCCTGTTTACATCCCCATGTTTCTCCCAGTTTAAGATTTGTGTCCTCCTCCATGCTTGACAAGTCACACAAGAATATGGAAGCCACTGCATTTGGGAATGGCTCTATTCACTTTCTAAACTGATGGGCTCTGAGCCAGCCTAGTAAAATATGAGAGGTAACAGCAAATGGATCTTTACCATGTCTGGAACAGGAGCCTTGTACTATGAAGGGTCTGAAGGAGGACATTTTAGGAGAGGAGAGGAGCATATCTATCTATCTGTCAATCTGTATTGATGCATGTGTGTATTCATTTCATCTCCACCCATCTGAAACCTTTTCAAAGGCCCTTTCCGCACCTTACCGTCTTCCAGTGCTTGGGTGTGGGGATCGTGTAAGCAGCCCCCAGTAAGACCCAGGGTCCTTCGGCTCTGTACGAGCTGCCCGCTCACGCGGGAGCCCTGCCTCTTCCTTCTGCAGCACAGCCTGGGAGTTTCCCAGGCTGCGCTGGGGCAGGAAGCACAACCGGCGTGGCTCCGGAGGCTCCGCAAATCAGGTAAGTGCGCGCGGGGCCTGGGAGCAATGTGCGATCGCTCACCATTTTCAGCTTCTAGCCGAAAATGAAAAGGTGCGCGATCGGCACTTGCCGGCCCCTGGAGCGTCGTCCGATTGTGAGTGTGCCACGCAGATCGCTCCTCTCAATTGCGCGACACTCCAGGCCCTCTTTCGCATGGAAAATGCCGTGCGAAAAGGGCCTCAGTCTGCTTTGTGGTGACAAGGAGCTCTATCTGGAGGCTGGTTGTTATTCCCAAACTTGAACATTTTATTGTTACACAGAAGAATGGAATATTTCTTTTTTGAAAGTGAGCAAAGATTTAAAACAAAAACAAAAACTAAACCTTTGTTTAAATCAAGAGTGGCAAAAACAAAGCCTATAGTCCCAAACCCGTTTTGTGCTCCCTCCTAGTACACTAGAAAAAATAAATTTTAAAAAATGTACATAAAAAGACTATATAACAATTCACAAAACAAATACTACATAATAATGCATAATATTAAACTATAAAATTAAACTAAATAGCATTACTAACCAAATACAAAACTACATATATCAAATTAAACTAACAAACTATATAAAACTAAAAACTGGTTCCTGTTCCTGCTGTAAACAACTAGTAGTAATCCAACAACAACTACTAATCCAATAAATCAGGAATTATGATTAAGTTTAATATCTGTTGACTAAAATTATTTCTGTAAAAAAGCATAATAAACTAGTAAACTAAACTAATAAACTAGTAGTATGCTTTTTAACCTATACTTATAGTCATAAATAGATTGTTAATACTAATGCTAACTTAATTTGTAAATACACTTTATTATCTCAAAGCTTAATGATTACTTAATTAGTTACTACACGTCAAAATTAATAATAATAATTTCAATGTGTAGAAATGGTACTTTTGAAAAGGGTGACTGCAATTTGCTGCTGAAAGTTGCCTGCAAACTGCTACATGTATCCTGAAATCTTTTTGATATAGGGAGGGATAGAAATAGTTTAATAATAAATAAATTAATGATTTATAATGACTGCAGAAAGGAATCGTACTATCAATACCATAATCAGAATCATATTCAACAGGCAATTTTCCAGTCAGCACCATATTTAAATCTTTTAAACTACATTTTACTTTCAGAGCAACATAATTTTTAACAACAATTAATCAAGTGCAAGTGGGAAATTTTATTTGTGAAAGAGTTGGGGGGATTTTTTAAAATAAATTTTATTATTTTAATGAAGAATTTATTTTGATGAATTTTAGCTATTTTTAATCACTTTTGCAGTTATGCAGAGAATGTTTACATATCATTAAGGTTAAGAAAACTTTTTAAAACCCCCAAACCAAATAAAAGAAATCAAAATAGAAAGTGCATCCTTGAACATTTAGCCAACATAATATGTGACCTCTGGTCCTGTGGCAGTGATATTATTTGAGGTATGTTCCTAATCTTGAAATAAGAAGTTGAACTATGGTGCAAGTCAATTAATCATGAACTACAGTGTGAGTCAATTATTTACGATTAAAGAAAGTGGAGTTTAATAGATACGAAACAGAAACCACTGGTAGATTAAATTTCCTGTCCTCTTAGAGTGCCGACGCCCTTTCAAATTTGTTCTGGATCTTTGGGGTGACCTTCCAGAGAAGAGTTAGGCACATGGAGGTGCAGGATGAGGCAAACCATGGGGGAGTTCCATTGCATGACTGGTAGTCCATTAATGAAAAATTGGCTGTATTTCATACACTTTATCAGCACAAATAATGTCATGAACCAGCCTACTGTTAAACTTGTAGTTACAGTGGAGGTTAATTAAGTAGAGACTTAACTAAAATCAAACTAAAATCAGAAGGTTTGTGAGACATTTGACTCTAGCTGGATCACATCCCATAAAATGTAATATGATCATGTTTTCCCATTTTTAAAAAAATAATAAAGCATTCTAGCTCATGTTTGTGACCATGTTTACATTCGTGCGAAATTTACACTTTATTTTTTTCAAAAAAAATGTCGTTTGCAAGAAATTTTAGTTATGCAAAAGCATAAACAAAATCCCATGACTGGATTACCAGGTCAAAGGACAAATGTTATTTCCTATGAGGACAGTGTTGAGTTTGATACTTGCATGCTTTTAGAGCAACATTAAATAATGAGATCATAGTCTTCAAAGACTTCCGCAAGTTAATCAGCTCTAAAGTAGAGATTGCCTTAAATATATGTTAACACTTCCCCATTTAATAAGCAGTGTTCCTACATCTGTTACATGATGCCCAGAGTCCAGTCTGAACTGACTTTGTTAAACGATTAACTGAATAAAATATGATAAACGGAAGGATTTCATGAATCTAATTATCAAAGTTCTACCAGAATAAAATATTCCATTCTAAATCCACTAAATACTAATCTTCAAATACCTTAATTCTAATATTTATCTATTTGAATAAGAACACAGCTCCAAGCTGGGGCCACTCATCCTGAAGACCTACCCAATTTGTTAAGCATGCACGGTCATAATCACATCTAATGGAAGTACAGTAAGCTCAACTGAACAGAATCACACTTGCTTCCAAGTAAAGATGCACATCACCAGCCTATTTATTTTCTTAGTGCTAGTTTGTGCTTCCATTTCTCTTGACGTTGAATAACAGCATTCCTCCCACCCCCCGGCCCATTTTAAAGTAACTGTTGAATTACACATGCAGCTTTGAGGTAATAGCCGCGAGCTCAATGGCTCTGATTTCCAAAATTACAAATACATTCAAGGAATAATGAAATAGCAACAGCAGCATGGGCTTTGCTTTCACACGTAACTCTGGTCTTGCATGCTTCTGTGAGATAAATAAGAGGCTCAAGACATAGGAACAGATGCTTAAGAAGACATGGATTGGATTCAGGTTTGGTCATACTTAGACCCATTGATTTTGACAAGTTTACTCTTAAGTGTGACTGAACTCTGGAATTATACTAACCCAATATATTTTAATTCAGCAGACAGATTCCTTGTTTTGACTGAACACGAGCCAACCCTTACTGGCTGAAATTACATACAGGCAGCAGTTTTCAGTGCCCAAGATATTGCTTGAAGGAGTCACCATGTGTTAGGCATTTGAGTCAACTACTAGCCTACTCATTTAGTGCAGATGGAACTTGTATTGAATTTAAAATGTTAAGTCCCTAAGACAGATTTCCAAAAACAAGTTAGCAGGGGCTTTCCAAAGTGTCATAAGGTGCAAAAGGAGAAGGCATAGCATAGCAGTAGGCTGGGAATGCATTTAAGGAGTTCCAAGCCCACAGAACTGCACAGAAAATGCTGCATGAAATGTTTCCAGTTCACTGCTTATTGCTGCAGTAGTGCAAGTTATATGTTTCTCTCCATAAATGTATATATCTATTTTCTTGCAAGCTTGCCAAACAGTATATCTAGTTAAATCGTAATAGGCATTACTAATTGCTGGTAACCACCAACTTTTACAGCTAGAAGGAGTCACTTAAATAAAGCAGTCATTACTTATGAACAGGTTTAATGCAGACTGTTAACATGCAAAAATGCAAGCCTGTGCAAAATGGCTATGGTTTATCCTGCTGCATTATAGCCCCTATTTAGCAATAAAGAAATATCAAACCAAAGTGTATCACAGATATTGATGAGATGCTCAGACCCAGTTTTTA
Organism: Cyclura pinguis; assembly: GCA_030412105.1. Lineage (NCBI taxonomy): Eukaryota > Metazoa > Chordata > Lepidosauria > Squamata > Iguanidae > Cyclura > Cyclura pinguis. The sequence continues at coordinate 132,952,606 of CM059599.1, forward strand.
TGAAGAGAAAATGCCGAATTAGAAAAGTCTTTTCATTGCAGCGTTGCCAGGGATGCACTTACATTTCTTTTAAAAGGGATGCTAGTTCTTAAGGCTGTCCAATCTTCTGGTTATTGAGCAAAAAAAAGCTGTGATTCTAATTATTTAAGGAATTTCCTTTTAATGTGTTAGGTGGACACCCTCTAAGGACAGAAAGAGGAGGCTTTGCCCCTCCAGATATTGTTGAATGCAACTTGCATCAACCTCGGCCAGGATCTGAAAGGATGAAGATTCTTCTTAATTAAAGATCAAATATCCTTGCACTGGCAATGAAAACCATCAGTGAAATTGAGAGATAATGCTACTAGCACTTCTTTTATCCATGAATCAGTTCGCTTTGGTCAAATATCCTTGAAATAACTCCTTCATCTTGGCCTTCTGCCAGGATACTTCTTTTAATTCGTTTATTAAAATTATATCTCACTTTTCTTCCCTAAAATGGCACTCAAAGCAGCTAACAACAATAACATTAAAATATAACAAATCCAATTGAAAATATAACAACAGGTTAAAAGAACAGTTAAAAGCACATTAATAATGACAGAACCATCCACTTAAAACCCCATTCAGCAACAATCTAGCTTAAATGGTAAAGCCAGTAAAAATGTCCTTGACTGCCAGTGGAAGGGCAACAGAAGGGGATGACATAGGGCTCATTCACACTACACACTTATAGCACTATTATTCCACTTTAACTGCCATGGTTCTGTCATATGGAATCCTGGGATTAGCAGTTTAGGGAAAGGCATTTAGAATTCTCAGAGAGCTCCTTTAGTGCATCTGACCAAACTACAAACACCAGGATTCCTTAGGATGGAATCATGGCAGTTAAAGCAGAATAATGGTGCTATAATTGCATAGTGAAAATGAGCCCCAAGGCTTTCTTGGCAAGAAGCTCCCAAGTCTGAGAGTGACATTAAAATAAAACCCTTCTTTGTACCCTCAACAAACATGCCATCACTAATGGCTGGATGAAGAGGAGAATCCCAAATACCTTATCACCTAGCCAGTTATGTATAGAAGACGGGATGTAAAAAAAAAAGTTGTAAACATTCTTGATGAAAGTAGACAACACAATAAGACACCTCTTCAAAAATAATCAGCTACCACAAGATTTTTTCACACTTGCAAACTATTCATTTATGCACAGAAATTGCATTTTGCACAAACAAATTTCCCCCCTGAAGTCCTAAAATCTGGAGAATCATTGAAAGTGTGCAAAATCCTTGTCACCATTCCTTTTGAGAGGAAAACTTTTGAAACTATTTGTTCTTGTGTGCAAAAACAAAAATAAGTGAAGATTTGCATTTCTGACAGATGAACATACTTTTTCATTTAGTGTGATCCCCTGTATTATAGGGCTTTATATGACATAACAAAGAGAGCTAATATTCCTAGCTTCCTTGTTCAGCAGAACGCCTCTTTCTCTCTTTCAACTACTTCAGTCCTTTTGAAGACCTTAAATCAAACAACCTAAAATAAACTACCTTGATTTTCTTGGGATATAAAGAGAACTAGGGCTACATCGTAGGTGTTAACAGCACACCACCTGTAGCCCTATGAGGGGGGCAGCCATCCACAAAAAGGAAGGAGCCTCTGGGCACATGGTTATAGGAAACACAACTACCCCTCCATGAGGAATGAGAAACCCAGCGAATCTGAGAAAAGCAAATAGCATTAAAAGCTACATATATCCACTCCCAATACAGATCCCAAACCATTATTCGTAAGTCTTTGATAGAAGAAACCTACCAAACCAGAAAGGACTATGAGGAATAGCGCTTTGGTTTATTCCAAGTCCATGGCTAATTAGTGTTAAATTACTAGTATTTTATAGTGTTCAAATTGTGTAGGCTGTAAATACATGAGTATATTAATGTACACTCTACAAGAAATTTTTTTTTTTAAATAAAAAATAATAAAAACAAAAAATAATAATGATCACCATATTCTTCCAACCTCCCTTTTGATCATTTCCAATCCAGAACCACACTTCCCGCCACTCTATCATTCTGGCTAAACTTTCCACATCTTGAAGCCTGGTCCTGACTCTCCAGGCCTAGTTTCTCTTCCCTGAACATCAGGATGAAAGGAGGAATCTCAAGGCAACAGAGCTGCCTTGAAAAGAAAATTACTGCAGGCTGTTGTCCCTCGCTGCTGCAGACTGCTTAAAAATTGCTGCTGTAAACTATCTAGGGGCCCATCTGGCCATCTCATCCCTTTCTTCTTTCCCTTCTGAGTTCCTGGAACCATGAATGGCACCAGGGGTTGGTGGGAAGTGGCGCTCAGCATAGGGAAAGGCTGGCTTGCCTCAGAAACTGCTGAATCCATAAACAGGACTGATGCTTGGTGGCTTTTCCTATCTGATTCACTTAGAACATTTCCGCACGACACTCTTATAGCGCGATGATTCCACTTTCAACCTCCTATGGAATCCTGGGGTTTGCAGTTCCGGGAGGGGCCGGCCGGCCCCTCCCGGAACTGCAAACCCCAGGATTCCATAGGAGGTTGAAAGTGGAATCATCGCGCTATAAGAGTGTCGTGCGGAAATGGCCTTACTCTCTGCTGTTTCCATCTTTCTCTCCTTAGCCTAAATAGTTGCAACTGTGGTACAGTTTTCTTGTCTCACAGGTATGCTATGAATGTCTCTCTTCTTCATCTCTGCTTAGGTTTGGGATGGCTTTCTCTTTAAATCCTTTATCTCCCTTTTTTTCCCCCTGATTCTCTCCCCCCCCCCCCCGCTGCCATCTCCTGGTTAAAAGCCTCCTCCTTGCTTTCTCTTTCTCCTTCTCCTCTGCCTCGCCCAATCCCTCCCGCTACACTGATTTTCTCCTCCATTCTTTCTGTGAGTGTTGTGTGCCTCTCAAGTTGTTTCTGATTGTAAGGTGACCCTATCATAAGATTTTCTTGCCAAGATTTCTTTAGAGGGGGGTTTGCTGCTGCCTTCCTGTGAGGCTGAGAATGCGTGGGTTGCCCAAGGTCACCCAGTGGGTTTCCATGGCTGAGCAGGAATTCAAACCCTGGTCTCCAGAGTCATAGTCTGATGCCCATACCAGTACTCCGGTTGGCTCCCTTCATTCTCTGCTTCCTCTTCCTCTTATTCCTTTTCCTCCTTCCCCTTCTCCCTTACAACTATTGGCAAAATATCTTCTCTCTCTCTCTCTCTCTCTCTCTCTTATTTATTTACTTACTAGAGTATTTAGCAGGCATTGCCAGGAGTTTTTATTTTCCTCTTAAGAACTCACCAAACTGTCTTCTCCATTTCCTGTAACTGCTCCATATCTCCCAATACAATCTGTATTCAGAGTTATTTACATACCCAGTATGGGTTCCTGAGGGAGTACACTGTTCTCCTCCTTGCTGCTAGGTCTCATGTCCACAGCAACTGGGCTATTTCTGCACTTGTAAATTTTCCCCACATTCTCCAATCCAATCTTTATTCAGAGTTGTTAACATTCAGAGGTTGGGTTCCTGAGGGAATACATTGTCCTCCTTCTTGCTGCTAGGCATCGTCTCCATAGCAACCGGCCTATTCCCATACCTGTAACTTTTCTCCGTAGTTCCCAATCCAGTCTGTGTTGTCCGGTGACACTGCTGTACTGGCTTTTTCCCCTCTTTCTGTTGAATTTGTGCGATGGCTTTATGTTTTTCTGGAAGTATTTTTTGTTCTGAATTTCCCAGGATTTCACAGGATGTTGAAAGTGGAATAATAGCATATGACAGTGTAGTATGGAAATGGGTTATGTTGTGTATGTCACTTTAATTTTTCTCACATAGGCCTCTCAAATGTTTTCTGGCATCCTTATTGATGGTAGGCCTCATCTCCATAGCAACCGGCCTGAGGCCCAAGAGCTCTCTGGCTGAGAATTCTCAAGGCCCCTCCCTGAACTGCCAACCCCAAGATTTCATAGAATCTTCACAGCCAGCCAATCATATGAGGTCTTCTCACCTCACTCAGCCAATCGTGTGAGGTCTTCATCTGCCGACGCAGACGAACAGACGAACATTGGCTTTTATAGAGTAGATTTATATGCCACCTTTCTCTTAGAGTGGGACGTAACAAAAGCCTAACAATAAAGCTTTTTTTAAAAAAATTAAAGCCATCATGTTAAAACAGTATCAATATCATTTAAAAAGCACACAAAAGTTAAAAATAAAGAACATCCCCCAATATATATCTGTGAGCAATTATGTATTAATAGCCCATTAATAATAATAATATTAAGAGAGTGGGGGAGACAGCCTAGCCTCCATGGAAGGAAATTCCACAGGGTGGGGACAGCCACTGAGAAAGTTCTCTCCCTCTCCCTCTTTCTCTCTCTCCCCTCCTGCAATCACAACACCTAACTGAATGTCTTCTCCTCATTCTCTACCTCTTTTTCTCCTGGTCCCTTTCCCCTTCCATCTCCTAGTTGCGCTAAACTTCTCCATCCTACCCAAATCTCCCTCCCCGTCTCTTGTCTTCTTTCCCCATCTCCCAATTCTCCTGGCTGCATTTGTCTTCCTCCTTCTTTCCCATTCCTGCTTTTCTCTTTCTCTTCTACTTTCTTTTTCCACCCCATTTCTCCTAGCTACAGTCCTCCTCCTCCCTTCCTTCTCTTTCTCCCCAGCTTGTTCTCCTTTGCTTCCTAACTCCAGAAATGCTGGGGGCATATGTTAGATTATCAGCATTGCAAAGTCCCAGATATAGATTCTCAGTATTTTAAAGTTGTAAGCCTCAGCAAATTTGTTATGATTGTCTTCTAAATAAACACTCATACGTAGGAATACCTGTAGGTCCCTCTGTTGCCCCCTTGTTCTCACTCTTATGTCCCCCTCCCCGCAGGATTTGGTGATCATCGTTACAGTAAAGACGGGGATGATTCGGGGATGAGGAAAAATTTTAGCAACCTTGGCCCTGTTCCATACAAGACTGTAATCAACATGGGCTTCTTTTAAAAATAATCTGGTAGAACATTCTAGAAAAAGAAGTAAAGGCTGCTTTTACATGTTTCAAATGTACAGTGTACACTTCTGAGTTTCAGCCTTGAGAAAAAAAAATCCTTGTGAAAATGGTCATTTCTAAGGCCTCCTACGTACTCCTCTGGCTGAAAAGGCTACAAGGGAGGGATAACACAAATCTGTGTCTCTTTGTGAGAAGCCAGCTATATCCACATTCTTCCTGGATGTGAAACACCAAAGAGAGAGAGAGAGAGAGAGAGAGAGAGAGAGCACACAATTTAACAAATGGAATGCACTTTCTCTTTGCTTGTTAAGACCAGAAAAGACAGAGCACGGTCAGCTACTTCTATTGGAAAGAGCAGCATGGCCATGCCATTGCTGCTAATGCCAATCCTTAAAGGACATCATCAGTTCCATCTCTGCCTCGAAGCTTGGAAGTGAGAACCAGCATATTAAATTTTGCCATTCCATTAATTAAGTTTAGTCTTGCAAGCAAAATATTTCAAATTACAACCTCACAGGCTAGACTTTACATACATGCAAGTGATCAGTGTCTGGCACTGAACCATAAATAGAGTGTAGGTTGTAACTGAAAGTCCTGGGAACATTAACTTTTAAATGACATAGAATGTGCCGACTTCAACTTGTGTACAGTCAGCATCTGAGTATACTACTGAGTAATATTCAGTTTAAATGACTACATGTTTATAAATAGCTCCACTGAAGTAACTGGAGAAATTATTCATTGTGCTCTTCTAGGAATTCAGATGGATTTAAATATTATAGGGCAATTACTACAGTATACATTGTACTATTTTATGAAATGTTAGTATACTGAGATTTCAAGTATGTGGTGTTTTTAAATAAGAGAAAATAACAGTATTCTCATGCTAGAAATTCTAACGGCTTGACTAGAATAATAATTTTCCATCTTTTCAGAACTGGGAGCCAACTTCACCTCAACATGGGACCCACTTTTTAAACCAACTTTTCAGAGTGAACACTTCCTGTTCAGGAGAAGAATTGACAGGCATGGTTTGTCATCCAGGGTTTAGCAGCTGCATCTACGAACATTTCCTTCTTCTCTGCCTACCTCTGTTTCTCTGTCTTTCTGCTTCCCTTCAAAAACAATAACCCTAAAAAGAATGACAAGAAAAAAAAAACAGAGGTGCTACTGGTGAAATCTGTCTTAGGTTACTACATGGCCCACCTGTAGGTCTCAACCAACTTGTTACTGGATTAGAGAACTTTCTAGCAAATCTCTGTAGAAACTGTGTAAAAAGTGCTCCTTCTAAAATGTTTATGTTCACTTGTTAGGAACATGATTTGTGTCAAATAACATAAATCCAGGATCTCTTCTGTTTCCTACTGAAAACTTCTGACATTGCACAGTTGAAATAAAACTAATCAATGAAGCTAATGTCCACTACCAGCTAAAGTTAGTCACGACTAATACCACAATCTTATGCATGGTTTGAGAGGAAGTAGATCTCACAATATTTATTAGGAAGTATGCATAAGGTTGCAATAATGTGGACTTAACATATGACATTTTTTCCTGTCCAGTCTTATATATGTTTTCTTGGTAGCAAGTCTCACTCATTGTAATTGATTTACTCTCACTTGAATGCATATAAGATTGCAGCCAGTATGGTATAGTGGTTTGAGCATTGGACTATGGCCTTGGATTTCAGAGTTCAATTCCCCACTCAGGCATAGAAACCCACTAGGTGACCTTGGGTGTGTCACACACTTTCAGACCCCTGAAAACTCCACGGTAGGTTTGCCTTAGGGTTACCACAAGTCGAAAATGACTTGAAAGCACATAATAACACAACGACAAGATTGTGACTTTAGTCAACACCAATTGTAAACAGTTTGGGACTCAAAAATTGTGCCAATGTGTGCAGCTATAATCATTATGGTTTTTTTAAAAATCCTATTTGTATTCAACTAAAGTGGATAAAGTTATCACATTTTTTTATGGAACTTTCAGAAAAGATCCTTTCAATGCTGTGAAAACATTATGTTCCTAAACAAGCTTAATCCCATAGTAGTCAAGGAATAAAACAATTACAAAGAACAAGTTATCTTTAGACTATTTAGACTTTAACACATGGCTGTTGACAACTTCTTGAGCTTCAGTCTTGTAATTCAATCCTCTCTTTTAGATTTGCTATATTTTATTTTTAGAAATAAACACTTCCCTCCAGTAAATGGCTCTAATACCAGCAGTTCTGCACCAGTGAAAACCGAGGAACATTGCTGTAAACCAAAGAGCTGTTGGCATATGCCTAGGCAGTAAAACAGGCTGATGCAAACACAACCAGCATCATTTGCCACTCTACTACATTTTTCCCAGCCATGCCACTTCCTTAATTAATACAATATTGGCTTATTAAATGAAGCCATTCCCCAGGCTCATTTAAGACACTGAGGAGAAAGTGGACCTTACTTCTTTCTTCATAATAGCCAGTGCATGTAATCTCTCTTTTCCATTTGCATCAATAATTGCCTGCATGCTTCACTATATGTCACTTTAAATAATCAAGTTTAATTGGGAGCTTTCTATAAAAATCCGTATCTTCCTAGAGTCCTTCAATACAATTAAACCACAGTGTGCAATTTGTGAGGCTCTCAAGCCTTAAAGACCCACAGAGTAGCAAACTCAGCCACGCAGAATTATATCCAAGTTGTATTTTCCTAATCTGGAGACTTCCAGAAGTGCTGAACTGCAATTCCTCTCCTCTCCAGCCAGGACAGCCTTTGGAAGTGTTCGTACAGCCCATTTTGACTAGAAGTAGTAAGCAGAACCAAAATGAAGTGCTATTAAGTGAGCAATGGTACAAAAGGGTATTTTAAAACGTGGTTATAGATTTAGCTGCACATTAATATATCCACATCAGCTTTCTTTTTAGCTGTCATTGTTTTATGCTAAACTAAAAATGTGTCGTCTTTCAAAGGCCATTTCCGTGCGGGGCGAGAGAATCGCCCCGTGACGCTACTCTCTGGACTAAAAGGCTCCCCGGTCCGGTCCACACTGCTCTGGAGCAGTGCGTGGCCGCCACTCCACACTGCTCCAGGGACAAAAATGGCGGCTTCTGGTTGGTCGAGGCTCTCGACCAACCACTGAAGCTCACCAGCCTAAAGCCCGCCCCCAGCAGATCGCAGGCTCGCACCAATGCGAGCCTGCGAATCTGCACAAGGGAGCAGGCTCGCACTGGTGCGCTCCATGCTTTTGAAAAACCTCAAGAAACAGGTTTTTCAAAAGCACGCTGGACAACCACTTAGGGTCGTTCCAAAGCGGGCTGGGGTGCGGATCTACGTTAAGTAGGTCCGACCCAGTCCGCTCCCAGGTGCAGATGTCCTCCCTGGAGGACGCTCTGCACTGTTTTAAAAACCCCATGTGGAAATGGCCAAAGTTGCATCCTATCTAATTTGTACTTCCTTGATTATACATGCTTGAAGGAATACATTGCCAATAAATAGAAGAAACAAGGGGATTGATTTCACTGAATGCTGACTAGTACTAATGGAAAAATTGCCAGAATAAGCTGGTGAATGTTGGCAGTCTTCCTTCTGATATGTACAATAATATGTACTTGAACTGTGTGGGTGACCTAGGATTCTTAACAAGGAAAATTCTGTGACTGATATTTCCAGCTCAAATCATGCATACTAAAAGAATAGATTTTTTCAGAATTCTCTAACTTCATACCTTGAAAAGGCAAGGGAAGGATATGGTTGGTTCATTTAGCAGCTTACTTTCCCTTTCCCTGAGGAGCTGAAATCAACAACTTTGTTGAAGCTTTTGCTGTCTTAAAAGTTTAGGAAAGAATGTGAAATGCATGGTTTGCTTATCCAAGTTCTAACTGTCCTTCAGTACATTTGCTACCTCATAATACATGTTATTGGCATTCCATTATTACTTAGAGGTCCTGTTTAAGATTGCACTTCTGTTGGTCTCAAAATAATCTTTAATACTGAAGTATTAACCCATCTGTGACCCATCTGTCTCATGTATTTTCATATAAGTGTGAAACATGAAGCAGAATGTGTAAATCAATACCATTTTCTTTTCATCCTCAAGGATTATTATATTGCCCATATATAAATCAGGACATTGCTCTTCTACAGCTTCTGGTGGGCAGTCTATCAACATGATGATAGTCCTGTTATAGGACTCATTGCAGAATATTTCAGCAAGATTAAATAGAGTGTTGAGCGAATGGACCTCCACTTGCCCAAAAGGGTTTCCTTTCTTTTTTCCCTCCTTTTCTACTCTGGAGCAGGCTTGTTTTCCACTGCTCCAGAGACGAGGACAAAGAACAATGGATTCAAACCACAGGAAAAGAGATTCCACTTAAACTTCAGGAAGAACTTTTTGATGGTCAGAACTGTCTGGCAGTGGAATATACTGCCTTGGAATGTGGTGGAGTCTCCTTCTTTGGAGGTTTTTAAGCAGAGCTGGATGGCCACCTGTTGGGACTGCTTTGATGTGGGTTCCTGCATGGCAGGGGTTTGCACTGGATGGTCCCTGTGGTCTCTTCCAACTCTATGATTCTATGATTCTGTGGAGAGTTGGGAAAACCCTTTAGAGAAATCTGGCGCATGTACATGGGACAGAATTTGACCCACCAACAGTGTTTGTCTTGCTGGCAGAATGACACCATCAAGTACAACCTAATAAGTGGAATCGAGGACTAACCTTTGGAAAGTATTGGGTCAATATGGGATGGGATACTACCACAGCAAACATTTCTGCAATCTCAAAAATGACTGATTTCTGAGGAGATAACAGCTATCATGATAGGTCTCAGAGACAGATTTCCCCTTCCAAAAAAAAAGGGGGGGGAGGCTTCTTGGATAACGGGAAAAAACCAACACAAACAACTCTTTTTTATTTACCCCTGCCTGCGGAGGAGTCACACTGTATCCAGTGCTCATCCAAATATTCACATTTCTATCTATGGAAAGGCTAACAGTGGTCCTAAGCTCATTTGTTCACCTGATGCTCAGCCTCATTCACTTCATTTGAATGTACTTAGTGCATTTATCACACCTTTAAGTTGCAACATAGGACTATGGGAGGTTGGATTATACTGAGTCAGACTGGTTGTCCATGATGCCCAGTATAGCCAATTCAGACTGGCAGTGGCTCTCCAGTGTTTCAACTAGGATCCTTTCCTACCTGGTATTCTCTGATTCAATTCAAGTTCCATTAAAGAACTAACTGACCCTGCTTAGCTTCTGAAATCCAGGGAGTATGGGATGGTGTGGTGCCTCTTGACCTTATACTTGCTCATGTGAAAGCAATGTGATTATGCATCCTGCAGTATGCATCTACAATATCTCTTTTGGAATAAATTATATTCATTTCAGTATGATTGAAATGAATAGGACTTGTTCCCAAGCAAACGTTGTTAGGATCATACTGCAAGGCACATAGAACCAATTAAATAAAACTGTACTCATAACTGCACGCAGTTTCCAAGCCCAGGGTTGGGTTCTTTTTGGATATGTAACTTAAGAAAATGAGGAAGTATCAGTGGCAGCACAACATAACTGTAGATGATTACAAGCTCATTCCAAATGTAGACGCCTGTGAGTGGACAGGAAATGGAAACAGTGCTGTTAGATACCTTGGGTGGAAACATCTTTTAATAGAGAAGTTTAATTAAATACTACTCAGATTAGAAACCTTAGTTAGCTTCTGCAGCTTCATTAGACTCTCCATACACTTCAGAGAATATGTAGTTTGAAGGTAGCAGATTTAACCCACATTGAGTACAGCTTCATTGGCCAAACAAGTAGACAAGACTTCCGTACGTCTGCACTCCTCACATAATTGTAGCATTCTGGAATATCCTGATAAACTTTTGGTGTTTGATCAAGAAAAGGAGGGAAGGAAAAGAAGAAAATACCTGTTTTGTCAGTGACTGCCATAGAATGAGAGACAGGGAGAAGGGGGATTGCAAGCCAAAGCAGAAATATGAAAGATCCAGTAGCCTTCATCTCCTCTTGGACACATGTGAACAAAAGTCCAAAAATCTGAAATAAAAAACATTCATAAATAAAAATGCTCCTACAACCTTTAGGCAGGATGTCTGCTGTGGCGGTGTGGACACATGCAATAAATATTCCAGTGAGGAGTTAGGCACCATTACCAGGAGACAGCAAAGGACTGGTCTCCGTGCTTTTCCGTGACAGTCCCTTAAATACCTTCTTTAGAGTGCTATGGAAGTGGGGAACCAGTGTGGTATAGTAGTTTGAGCCTTGGAACCCTGCAGACCAGGGTTCGATTCCCCACTTGGTCACGGAAACCCACTGGGTGATCTTGGGTATGTCACACAATCTCAGCCCCCAGAAAACCCCATGATAGGTTAGCCTTAGGGTCATCCTAAGTCAGAAATGACTCGAAGGCACACAAAACAACAACAACATGGGAAGATTTGTTTAAAATGGAAGGTGGACTCCAGACTCCTTGTGAATCTCATTACAGAATTCATACCAAAGCTGACAGAAATCAGTTTTCAGACTTTATTTTTTAAAAATAGTATGTGGTTAAAAGAGTAGTTTACCTGACAATGTCTTCTGCATTCAGTGTAGGAAAAAAACTCAGATATTATCTCTGAACACTCTCCTTTTCTCTCTTCTTTTTTGCAATCTACATTTCATCAAAAAATTTTGTAGGTATAGAAATTATCACATCCATGAGCAACTTTCTTCTGGACCTGGAGCCAGTAGGGGCAGCAGAGGTCCAAGCATGCCCAGAAGCAGAGTCAGAAGCCTCACTACTTCATGTCTTAGATACATAAAAAACCCTGAGCTCCAAAGACCTGACGCCTCTGAGGGACATGAACCACACCAGAACTGGCAAGATCCATGCATAGCTGCAGAATTGGACAGCACACCATCCTCTAAGTCTAAGAGCTCTATAGTCTCTCAAGCCAGAACAGTGGTGAAAGCAGCATATCAGACATGAGCTTTTGGTGAGACCCAGAGGTTCTAGACAAAGACTTATCCTTTTAAATGGGGGGATGAGAAAGGCAGTCTGATCCAAGACGCCTTAGCTGAGCTTCATATCTTATGAACAATTTGCTCACATGGAGCTCTATCAGGTGGTACAATATCTGGCCTCCCTAGTATCCTGTGGGATGCTGTTACTAACCTGTAGATAACATCTCTCTCTCTCTCTCTCAGAAAATTGATCTATATCATAGTCATATAACCTATATAATTAGAAGCAATGCAAATCTGGGAGTAGGGGAGGAATCAGTGGCCCTTTTGTGTGTTCTTGAACTCCAGTTCACATCAAGCCTAGACATCTTGGCTAATGGTGAATGATATGGGAAGGGGAATAATATTCCACCAACAACTGGTGATTTAAAGCTTCCCCACCTTGATTGAAGCTATCCTTTCACATATACACCTACAGGCAGTTCCTTATATATAAATACATCCAGCAAGATAGGTATGAGAAAGAAGAAATGGGAGGGGGGAATGAAGCATTAACAACTAGTTTAATAATTCTTTACCATGAGCTACAGGCATAATTTTGATGTACGTCAAAAAATTGTGACCAGATGTTTGCATATTTTCCATGAACGATTCTGATAGCTAAAGGCACCTTTTTCTTTCACTACTAGATTTGATCAATAATCCTCAATTCATCCCTCTGCATAGCAAGGGATGGAAGATTTCAAGTTTTTTTTTAAAAAAAATGTTTTACTATAACTGCTGTGCTGAAGACTGTTAATTCTTATCTCTTCTAATTATATCTTTTGGATAGTATCCATTTTAAAGAGATTCCGTTTTTGCTCTGTGGAAGAGCAGTATAGCAGGATATAGGTAAAATGCTGTCAAATAACTGCTATGAACACTTTCATTTTTCTAAAAAAGACTTTTTAGAGCACAGGCTTAAACACATACATATTTCTAAAACATAGCAATGTTAGTCTGTTTCAACATAAAATGGATAGGAGTGGGGAGAGATGAAGAAAGCTAACAGCCTCTTTGGGACTAAAAGATTTATTTTATCATGAACTTTTCCTGGATAACAATCCATTTCTTCAGATACACAGAAGTAGTTGGCAGTATAGTCACAGGTATATTGGAATTGCAAGGCTGGAGTTGCAACTCTTGCAACTCCCAATATATCTGTGGCTGTACTGCCAGCTCCATCAGTGCCTTTGAACAAGCAGGCTACCTTCAAAGGCTCATGCTCAAATAAATTAGTTAGTTTTAAAGCTGCTGATGGATCCTTCATTCCCTTTGCCCCCTCCTTTTCATAACCTCTATAAAGTTTATATTATGTATCCTTACCAAAACTGCTTATTGAAATGAACTACGACTGACACCAATACAACTGACTGGAACTGATCTTTAGTTTTCTTATCTTGCCCCCTATATCCACCTACCACTCCTTTGGAAAATGGGAAAGAGAGAGACAGAAGAAAGAGAGTCATCAGTCAAATACAATGTGTATCATTTATCACTGTGTCATATGCAAGAACAGGGAGAGTTAAGAGGCTAATTTTACATTTACAAGGGGGCTATGAAAAGTGTTTTTAGTTACTTTTTTGAGATTGATGAATAACAGGTTTTCAAGCAGCTGTGCTAAGGTCATATATATTAGTCAAAAAACCACTCAATTATAATTTGTTAGTAATAGCTGATTTACCCCCCCCCCCGTTTTTTCTTTCTTTCTTTCTTTTTTTTAAGCTTTTGACACTTTAAGCTGAACTAGAGACATTCATTGTCAGTGGAATGACTGTGGCAGTCATCATATTAAACTGAGATGTATCATTCCTATATCTAGACTTTAAAAGAAGGATAACCTTTTATGTCTCTTGAACTATGCAGATGAGACAGCCTATCGCTTTTTGGAATGCATAAAAAAGAGGTTTAATATATCCAACAAAGTATCTTTGTCCTCAGTGATTTCTTCTAACTCCATAAAGAATAGGGAGGTACAACTTTAGCAAAACATAGTAATATTTAAATATTTTTTCCAATAACGATGATTTAATACCATAAATCTTAAAATGAATTTGGCAGAGGTAAAAATACACTGCTGCTATTTCTGATCCATTCATGCCATCTGTATTTGTGTTCTCATTAATTCATACAGTCAACAGTAATAAGAGACTTTAGTTTTCTCTAATTCTGGAATATGGAATAATTAAAGATGAACAAGGGTGCAAGTCAGGAAAAAAGATGATGCTTAAGCCTTGCTAGAATAAGAGCAATTTAACAGTGCATGCCTTAATGTCACTTCTTTTCTTTAGATAGGGCTTAATACTTTGGAAAGCATTTTTCACATAGAGCACAAATTACACTTTAGCCATTCCTACACACTATTTAACTGAGGGTGGACAGACGTTCAGTTCCTGTATCAGGCCATCTTCTGTCTGAAGGTGCGACAAACCCAGTCTCTCCTTCTACTACTTTTTCAACATGTTAGACCAAGAAACATGCCCAGACACAAGCAGATCATCAATAATTATCATAGAATCATAGAATCATAGAAATGTAGAGTTGGAAGAGACCACACGGGCCATCCAGTCCAACCCCCTGCCATGCAGGAACACCCTCAAAGCACTCCCGACAGATGGCCATCCAGCCTCTGCTTAAAAACTTCCAAAGAAGGAGACTCCACCACACTCCGAGGCAGCATATTCCACTGCCGGACAGCCCTGACCGTCAGGAAGTTCTTCCTGAGGTTCAGGTGGAATCTCCTTTCCTGCAGCTTGAATCCATTGCTCCTTGTCCTGGTCTCTGGAGCGGCAGAAAACAAGCCCTCTCCCTCCTCTACATGGCATCCCTTCAAATATTTAAACATGGCTATCATGTCCCCTCTTAACCTTCTCTTCTGCAGACTGAACATACCCAGCTCTCTAAGTCTATCCTCATAGGGCATGGCTTCCAGGCCCTTCACCATTTTGGTCGCCCTCCTCTGGACCTGCTCCAGCTTGACCATGTCCTTCTTGAATTGGGGTGCCCAGAACTGGACACAGTATTCAAGATGAGGTCTAACCAAAGCAGAGTAGAGTGGTACCAGTACCTCCCTCGATCTAATTCATATCAAAATATGAATTAATGTGCAACCAGGACTCTTCCTCCCCAATGGTGTACAGTGAGCCCAACTGCTGGCGTGACCTCCGCACACATGAATACAAGGTTGCAAGAAGCCTCATGTCCTGTTACTGTCAGGTGTGTGCATGTTGTGTCCATCAAGGATATGGGGACAGGGCATTCTTATTTTTTTATTTTACACAAGAGTTCCTGGAATGGAACCCCCACATATACAGAGGTTGCACTGCATTCCTTTACCAGGTTCATGCAACACTCATCTGAAAGAGGGGTGAGGAACTTGTATGTTCCAAATGTTGCTAGGGTGTAGGTCTTATTACATTTAGTCAGTGTAGCCAAGATGCAGTCCCCAAATATCTGGATTAGAGGGTCTCACATGTGCACCTCAGCCTAGAGACTACACAATTAGGTCACCTCAGGCAATTGATTGGCCAGACAGGATTCCCACCATCTATACAGGAGTTTCTACCCTCCACAGAAAGACCTTTCCTTTTGAAATCTTGCTTTGCCTTGAAGTGGATGTAAGGATTTAAGAATAGTGTCTTCCATGCGGTAGTGTCCATCCAACATACTTCTTCAGGAAATTAGGATTTAGGTTCTTGGCACATGCAGCCTTTATTAGTTAATTTTGTGGTGTGTGTGTGTGTGTGTGTGTGTGTGTAAATAAATAAATAAATAAATAAATAAATATACACTGACCATTTCAAACTTTTCTCCAATTGGTTCATGATGAAATATACTCACCCGGAAACTAGAGCTGATTTAGTTCCTTTGCAAGCCTGAGGTTTGCCTTATCCAGCCTGCCTAGATATTACATCCTAGCACAGTTCTAAGGATATTGAAGGAAGCTTTGGAAAGGGAACTGACCATAGGTACAAGCCTGGATTTTCACATTTTCAGGCTCAGAGTTATACATCACACACACGGTAGCAGCTGTCCCCCTAAAACAGACAACAAAAGCTGTCTTGCAGCATATTCTATCTCTCCTGGTTGGAAACAGAGACCAACATTTGTCACGGAAAGGATGTCATACTCAGTTCTGTTTTGAAGATAAAGAACCGTTAAGAACAGACAGCAAAAGACCTGAAGTTCAGCATCAATGATTAGCACCTAAGCAGCAGACATGTTGAGTAGGAAAAAGGTCAAAGTGTTTCTTGTCATGGGGAAATGTAGTATTCACTTTCTATTGAAACTGTATTATTTCTTTTAAGTTCAATACGCATATGTATTTTGCAAACAGGCATCTTCCTTTGTCCCCTTCTTCAGTGACAGCATATCCTTTTTTAAGCAAATTGGCCACCCTAACTCCAGTGCACATGTGAATGTGGACAACTAAGCACTTGAAATGTAATCTTTTGCTAATTTCATTCTCAAATGAAGCAACAAGTAATTACTGCTCTGAGAAAGTCTTCAGAAACTGCAGAGTTCTTAAAGTTTGGGACTTATTCTGTGCTAAATTTGCACATTCTGTGTGCAAAAACAGCATTTTTTGTGCAGAAATTAATATTTCTGTGTGGAACTGTTTCCTGACAAACCAACCATGAGGGAGCTTTACTCAGAATAATTGCAAAGATCCTCTTCATTCCAGGATTTTCCTTGACAGGGTGTCTTGACATTTGAAATATAAGTTTTTCACTCATTTTTTGAATATTTTTTCATCCCTATTTAAACACAAGGAATGGAAAAGAGCCATCTTCAATCAAATGCACATTCTAGCCAAACTATTACATGGGCATTACATGGGAATTACAGATGTGGAAAAGATTAAATAAATAAATAATCTGAAAATGGCTTAAGCTTTCCTTGATTTCCTTGTTTCCATTTTTGTTTAGGTAGAAAGAAATCTGCTACAACTTTAGCCTTATGACTGAATTTGCACAAAGGAAGATCTTGTTCTAACTTTCTCTACAGCTATCTTAGAGATTGTGGGGTATAATCTGCTCACTGTGTTTGATTTACTTTCATAGTGTATTATTTAAAAATGCAATAAAACATCATCTTTAAAAGGTTTTATTGGGTTCCATGCTTGAGGGCGAAAGGACACATAAGACATGGAGAGCTGTGATTGGTTGCTTGACTTTTATTTATTTAAATATGCACAGTCCCTGTTTAGTTGAGGGAGCATAGTCAGGGAGCAGGATTAGAGGTTAGCCTTTCAACTCAGCCTTATTTACCGAATAAAAATCCCCATTGGAGAAGAGTTTGCTGATGATTTAGAAACAGCTGACAAACAAAATATTAAAGTAGTCTTTCCCAGTACTACTGCTGTGAGCAAATTAACAGCTGCTTGTAGCTATATATCAGGGTTATTGTGTGAGGGTTTTTTTTTAACATGCTGGGAAATCAATTAAATTCCCCAGGCACAATGTTTGGTTTACACTCAAGATGTAACAAATAGCAGTCTGGAAAACGTTTTCCCAGAATTCACTGTATGAATCTGCAAATCTTAGGGCCTTTCTGCACTACACTGTTAAAATGCTGTTAACCCACTTTCAACCTCCTGTGGAATTCTGGGATTTGTAGTTTACTGAGGCCCGAGAGCTCTCTGGCTGAGAATTCTAAATGCCCCTCCCTAAACTGCAAACCCCAGGATTCCACAGGATGTTGAAAGTGGAATAATAGCACTATAACTGCGTAGTGCAAAAAGGCCCTAATCTTCTCTGCTAATTTGCATCAGGTAACTTACTTTAGCTCTTTCAAAACAGACATTTGAATTAATAATATTATAAAGAATTGGCATTCTGTGTGTGTGTGTTAACTTACATGTGCATATGCAGATGCGTGTGAGTAGTAGTTGTACAAACTATGATAGTAGAGATATAATGTGGTTTGCCTTTTAAAGAAAGCTTGCCTACTTTTTAACTTTCTAACCAATATATGAGATGGTACTCATTTATTCCACAAAAATAATAAATTTTCCAATGGATTTCTCCAATCAGAAAAACATACCATAGAGGAAAGTCACAGAAAATCAAGTTTATTAGTGAAAATAGCCTTCAGTGTCAATCCTATTAGGGAAGCTACTTCACAAAATGTGTATATTATACACATTGTTCAGGATTCAAGATGAAAAATTCACAAAATTCAGGATGAACTGAATTTAGGAGTCAAAAAACGAAAAACTGAGAGAAATCAAAACTGCCACACATACGTGAGACAAACTGGAATTACACTGCCAGTATCCTACTGCCTTTGTTAACATCATCTTCTTCAGCTTACAATGCAGTCTTTATGGAATTTGGTTATATGTATGGATTTAGTCCCTCCTTGCCAGCAATACAGCCAGGATCCAACACCGTAATTCCACTGATGGAACTATTTCTGCAAGCAAAGCTACAGCCTCCTGTATCTCCTCAACTTCTTCTCTAGAGCATTAAGAAATGCTCTGGAGCACTAGGGAATCTTCCAAAGTGTTTTTGAGGTGTGATAGAGGGAGGTGGTAAAAAGGAAGGAACTCCTGTCACGTGCGCAACGGTCTGGTCCCATGACATTGGATTCAAGCTCTAGATCCAAACAAGCCTTAATTTTTCAGTGCTTCTAACCTTTTGTAGATTTTGACAGATCTGGCAAAAGAATGCTAAACCCACTGACAACACTGAATTGTGTGTGAATATTGCATAGTGGAAGGAGTAGAAAGTGGAAATTTAATCTGTGTGGCTCCATCTTTGTCCAAAACAAATTTCTCAAATTGAAAACAATGGTGAAATCTGTCTATTACTTTGCCTGGGGAAACTACTTGCAAGAGATGATCACTTTTATTAGCTTAAGAGATTGGACAAAGCTTGTTTGAATGATTTAACTGTTTGATCATATTTTTACTTGCATAGACTTGCGTAGACTGCTTTGAGGTTTTATTTTTTTAAGGAGAACAGAATAAAAATAAGTATATAAACACTGCTGATAGATATGTGGGTGGAAAAGAGATGTATATTTAAATGATGATCTATCCACTACCTAACAGAGCCATACATATAACTCACAGTACACTGATCTACTGCCACTGCATGCTTATTATTAAAATGGAAAGTTCTGAAATTTATACCTGATCAACAGTTACTAAGTACAGCCCAGATATCTTTCCACCTCATCTGTATTGGAATTAAATGTGTGCTTGATTACTCTTAAATGAGATGGAAGCACATTTGTCTATGCACAGAGGTATTCTTTACCAAGGTTGTCTCCTTTTTCTCAGCCTGGAGGATGCATGTGCATTCAATAGCTGCATGTCAAGTAACCGCTCATGTCGGTAAGTAAAGCTTTCATATTATTGCATCTCTACCTAGGAGAGAAAGGAACTTCACCTGTGGAATTTCTGTTTCAGTGTCTTTACCCCTTTCTCCCTATAATCAGGAGTTGAGCAGTGGACCGAAGTGGAGCGGGGGAAGAGCTGGTAACTGTGTTCTTTGGAGTTACTTGCCCTTTCTGCAGCCTGAAGCCTGCTACTGGAGGCAGGTTTCAAAGCTCTGCTCTGACTGGTTCAAAAGAACACATGATGCTATCTATTGCCTTAGCTGGTCTGGAATCTGCAGGAAGGCACTTGATGATTTCCCTCCTTCCTTTTATGTATAGCCCAGCATCACGCTCCAGCACATGTCAGAGTTTGTTCTTCTCCAAGTGCCCTCTCCTCTTCCCCTTCATGCTCTCAGGCACCCAATGACCAAAGTTGGATAGGAAAAATGCTTTATCAACCAGCCCCTCCCCCACAATCCTTGTGCCATGGTTGGCATTCATTTCACAATTGTGTGGAAAGAGGGAGGGTCCTGTCCATGTGCTTGACTTCCTCTCCAGAGTTTAGGCAAGTGGGCGCTCGGAAGAGCCATAAAGAGACTAGTAAGCTGGAAGGTGGCCATTCCTAGACAAAACTAATTTGGGCTGTTCATTTCCATCAGGTAATAGATCCATTACCTGAATCTACTGAGCCCCAAAGCAGTGGGGCTATAGTTAGGACGGGGACATGGGCCTCCCCCTGCCACCTTTCCCTTCCTTACACATCCTAGTGAGGACCAAGCATGCATACTGTTAGACCCTTATTTGCACTATTTCACAAGCTTCACAAGAACCTCATCCATTCCAAAGCAACTTTATATACGAACCCCACACTTATTTCACAGGTACGTGAATGAGAACCTCCACTCAGAAACATTTGCCCTGGGACGTAGGAAAAAGAATTAGCCTGGAGTACATAATATTCTATATTACCTACTTTGAATGGACAAATGAGGGAAATTCTCAACTACATCTGGTCTACACAGATTGCACACTAAGCTAGAAATGAGGTGGCAGAGTGCTCAGCTGGCTGAAATGATGGTATTCAAACCACAGGGATGGGGAGGCCACGTATTTTAACAATCTTCTATAACATCCACTCACATCCTCCAGAAAAAAAAAATCATTGCATGAAAATTAGAAACTATGATATGATGGACTAGAAACTTTCTCTGATATATTAGTTTTTTTGCTTGTAGAGAGAACAATCAGAAAACACAATCCTCACTTGTAGACCAAAGTGATTACAGCCCATGTTATCCCTTCAGGCTTGTGCTGCCTCATTTTCTGGCAGGTACACGGGCAAAATTTTAAATGTACAAATATGTGCCACTCTAAGCAATAGAAGACATGACTGTGTCAGCTCAATAAAAAAATCACTGTGTCCTTCAGCATGTGTAGTATTTTTGGTAGACCACTCCTATTCTTTAACAGCAGCCTGGCACATATAAAAATAAAGTTGTTTTGCTGCACTACTTTTTTTCATGCCAGAAAATCTTTACCTACTAAATATCTATGTGTCAGGCTGACATTAAAGACACAGAAGTAAGGCCTGTAAAAAGACAGCACAGCTAACAAAAAAGATGGCATCCCTATTTGCAGGTCATGTGAGAGTCTGAAGCTAGTGCAGCTTGTTGTGGCCGTTGCTCTGCTTACAAATCATATAGGACCTTGCTATTTCTATTTTAAGCCCTTCACATCCTGATTAGCAACACCCAACACCTTTTCCATTGGGAAACTGCATCCTGTAATGCTCTCACAAGAGGCGTTTGAATGTTACAAAATAAGCCTAAGGTCAAAATGCAGGATGGCTTCAGACACGAAAGATATACCACTGTCAGCAATGCACAAACAACATGGAACTATTGATTAAGGAACCTTTTGACATATACAATTCACATATTAGTATTTAGACATAATAGGAAGGAAACAAAACATTGGGTCATGCCATAGGGAAATGCAAAGAGGTTCTACTGTTGACTGGAACCAGGAAGAAACCAACTTCTTACTCCAGAGGAGACTTTGAGGGTAGACAACGGGGTCCCATTACATGTGTGGATATCAACTAGTACAACAATGAATTTAGGCCCCAGTAACTCTGTGCCTAAAGCTACGTTTACTTAAATCCTAAGTCACTTTTGAGAAAATATCTCGAAGTGTAAGGCAGAAGACAATGGCATGAGGGGCTAATGCTTCCTACCTTTTCTCTTAGTGGGTCTGATATATCCCTGCACTGAACAGGGTAAGGGATACAGTAAAATGAGACAAAAGAGGATAGAGCAGGTATGGGCTACTACATTGGATTAGGGTCCAATCTTCCACCTCTGAAATCCTCTGACGGCCCTACGGACTACACAAGAAATTGGCCATAGGACACACACAAAAAAATCCACTTCTGGTTTTGAAAAATAAGTGTGTATTTTTTGTGTTAAATAGTGCAATCTGTTTAAAGGGTGAATTACTACTTCTGGATCCTTCCGGGAGACGCAATTTACCTTCTGTCTCTGTTTACCTCCCACTTAAAAAAAAAGAGAAGACTAGAGAGTCTGCAGGGATTGAAGGGGCACAAGAAGCACCTTTGCAGGCTGCATTAAGCCTCAGGGCCACACTTTGCTCATACCTGGGCTAGCGGCATGAAACTGTCAAAAATGTATGTACTTTGCTTTTTAAATTTTTAAATGGAGTCTTCAGATAGGCTTGCCGCTTACATATGATGGTGAAAGCAGTACAATCACAAAGATACTCACTTTTCTGTTTCCCACTACCTCTCCTACCGGCCAATCAGGAACCCTATTTCTTCACCAACAGGGGACACCCATAAGCTTAAACTACTTCTGTAATTCAAAAATCTACCCACGGAAAGAAATCTCCAGGGGGCCATTTTTGAACTTAAGAGATGTGACAGAAAGTAGAACCATAAGAAAACTGCACCTTAAAATATTCATAGTGGTTCTTAGTCAAGTCTTTTAACACACTTTATTTTAATTAACAAAGAAAAATGTGGGGGGACACAATCGAACAAAATATCATCCTCAGCCTCACAAAATTTTAATTGGATTGTTAAACAAGTGTTTAAAAACCTCTCCCATTTCACATTAATGAGACTCTCAAAAGCAGTTATCTTTGGTTAGAAGATGCCCTAGATATGTATGTGATTATGCATGACAGCAATATAACAAAACACACAAGCATTCAGAAACAAGGTAGATGTAGCAATAAACAATTTCCACTCAGAATTAAACTAAAAAAGACATTTAATAGCACATGCATTCAGGGTGTGCTTGTCACTCATTTACAAGATGTAATATTATCCCCTTCTCTTTGCTTAGGTGTGTACCTAACAGTGGGAATCATTCTCTCGGCCCAAAAGATACTAACTCCAGTTAAACAAAATTAAACAAAATATTCCTGACAGCAAAGAGAGAGGCAAAGAGGAGTTGTTTAAAAAAGAAAAAGAAAAAGAAACCCAATAAAACACAGCACTATAGTCCCTTATGGGAGACACAATGCTTTAGAATTTCAGCATCCCATTAAGACTTTCCTTCCTTTCACTCTGTACCCATATCCATTATTCACATATGCATTTCAAGGCAATGGCCTCCATATGGACAGAACAACACACACATAAGCAAAGCTACACTCATGGATATTTCTTTTTATATATATAAACACTGAAGAAAAACTATTCACAAGCTTCATTTTCACTGTTATCAATCTATCCATGATTGCACTGAGAAGATGAATTTAAAGCCACTGGATTCATATGAACATGTACCTGTTTTCCTGTCCTGAAGCTATAAATGCTGTACAGTACAATAAGCTTAGAACGCCTTCTATCTAAACATCAGCATACAATCGATAGCACAATTTATAGCGGGCTCAGTTAACACTAGCAAACACAGAAGAAAACCAAGCAGCAGAGCACACAGTACTTGTGGGATACACTGGGCGTATATCAGTGGATGACAAAAATAAAAAAAGAGAGAGAGAGAGACAGGCTCTTACCTCCAATTTTTATTTATTAAGTTTCCCCCAGAAGCACAGCAAATGCCTGTACAAATCTGCTGTAGTTGCTGAAGAGTTGCTGGAGTCTCTTAAGAGTGGGAGAAGGGGATGCAGCTCTGTCCTTATTAGTCTCACACAGCATGACCCTCCCACTCAGCAAGCACAGAGAGAATACAACTGTACGACAGGGCAGCCCAGCTCTGGCACTCTTTTTTTTTTTTTGCAAAGAAAAAAAAGACATATGCTAATAGGTTGCAAATCTGGTAATAATATTAAAAGGGTTAGGTATGGATTGTCTAAAGCTGTGTCACAGATAAGAGTGCCTGAGTTTGACTGCATGAATGAAAGGGTGTCTGGTTTCAGCGCGCTGATACTAGCACAACAGCAGGGGAACAGATTCTCTCTTCTCCCCCCGCCACACCTCATCCTGCACGTTAAGTGAAGCCACATCTCATTAATTTTATATACTTTTATCATACATTTGCAATCAACCGACCATGGGAATGCACCTATTTACGGCACTGATGCTGTGGAGAACGGTGGATGGCTGATATTTGGTTTGCCTTTTTTAAGCTCATCACTTAAAGCTGGGGTGTTCTTACACTGCAATATCAGCTGTCTGTGATAAAACTGTGTGACACTCAGCCTTCCTGCTAATTCTCCCTTGAATATGCTAAATTGCGCTGGCTGGCTGGCTTGGGCCCTCAAGAGTGTTCTCATGACAGCTTCCAGTGTTGCCTTTGCACATTTAACTACAGGATAAAAAGAGAGTGAGGAAAATAAAATGTGCAACACATATTTAGGAAGCAGGAACTTGTCACACATCATTTATACATATTTAAGTAACAGTTTCCCGCAGATCCCATACTCTACTCCACTCCCACTGAAGCAAAATGATATATAGCAGGTTGAAGTCAGAACAAATATTTAAAAACAAACAAACAAACAAACGACTATTTCTACACCAGTGGTAGCTGGCAGCACAATGTCTGTGAGGTCTAGTCCAAACTTTATAGGCACTATCCAGAGTGCTGAGCCTATTTTGAGGATTGGGTTTGTATGTTTTGACAGTTCCCTTAAAACTTTGGACTGCCGCTCAGAGCATATTCACAGGCTTTCCTGAGATGGCATCCACTCTCTGCACTGTTCCAAGCAATGTTCACTTGTGGAAATCAAAGCCACAATATGCAGTGATGTCATTGATGATCAACCATTAAATAATGAGACCAGACACTAAAATTGGATGATGAGGGCCACTTTATTTAACCTGACCTATTTTAAGTTGCATTGGCCTAGAAGGGATCAATTAGGGTGAGCAAGCTGATGTGGATCCAGCTGATGCCAGATGTCACCATGTGACTATCTCCTTAGCCTTGGGCAAAACAACAGCCCCAAGGGCAATCCAAATTGCTTTGGTTGCTCCCCAGTCCTGCATAACTGGAAGATAACCTAGGGGACTCTCACCTAAGCTGCAGGACCCTAGAAGTGACAGCCCTAATCCCAGGTGAACCTCAAGAATGGCCCTCCTCCCCTAACCCCTGAGACTCAAGGCCCTAAAAAGGGAGTTCCAGAGTCGTATCTTTACACCACTGAAGTCTTATTCTCCCTGCTGCCTACCAAAGGAAAACCTATTGAAGTCACCACGCAAGCCAATTGTCCCAATGCCATCAACTACAATATGGGATTGGGCGGGGTGAGGGGAGATAAAAGGGGAAATAATTCCTATTTGGCCCTGAAGTGACCAAATAAACTCATACTGCACTGAGGGTGATGGCACGTCAAGCAAACAATCTGGAAGGACACTGGATTAAAGACAGACTGGATTAAAATAGCCCAGGCCCCACCCCTGGCACATGTTGTAATCTGGTGCAACACACCAAACACAGCTCCACCCTGATCTCTGATGTGTAGACCATCAAATTTTCACCCTCCCCTTCAGCGATGTTCACTGAGCAGTTCTAGGTAAAGATTATTGCTGACAGCTTTAAAGAATGATTAAATAAAGTTATTCATATGTGGTGGACATGTTCTCATATGTGGTGGACATGTTCTAAGGCTAAGAAATACTGGGGGAAATACATAATAAGATTTGCACAATACTGAGGGTTCAATTTGATAAGATACTGGAACTGTACTTGTTAAATATGACATATATGTTTGATGGTACTGCAAACAGGAACGCAGATATAGCCTCTCAGAGACTAAAGGGGAAATCAGATGATGAGATTTAAAAAGAGTGGCAAATAGTGTTGGGTAATTGCTGGGTACTGTCAGAAAATAATGCTTAAATTATGGTATAGACTGTTTGTGAGGAGGCAATCAGAAGTAAATCATGAAACAAGGTATGGATGTTGTGATGCAGGAACTATCATGTAATACTACAGTGGCACATTTAAGTTTGGAATGTAGATGATATAGTAGAAAATGAAATCTAGTTCGATGACCAAGATCAGTAGAAATATAACAGTGAAATGTACAATGACAAATGTTTATTTTATATGATTGAACTTTAATAAAATTATAAAAAAAAATAAAGTTATGGGAAACAGCTCAATCAATGGCTGTCATTTTTGCTGAAATGCATACTCTTTCTAAATGCCAGACGCTGGGAGCATACAATGAAGGAGGGCTTTCATCTGTATGCTCTGTCTGTAGGCTTCTCTATGGCATCTGGCTGGTCATGGTATGAAAAGGGATGCTGGCATGTCCAGCTGATCCAGAAGAGGTCTAATGCCCCCCTTTGATACAGATGTGGGTAAGAGGGGAGACAGAAAAAGTGGTTTGACTGCTGGAATAACAGACCAGGGTTTGAATCCCCATTCAGCCTTGAAACTTCCTGGGTGGCCTCGGGCAAGTTACACTCACTCAGCTTTAGAGGAAGGCTAAGGCAAACATCCTCTGAATAACATCCTCTGAAGGCACATAACAACAATAAATAAATAAGGCTAAGGTGCTCAGCCAGGGTTCTAGAGACTATTTGTCTGTCTGTCTGTCTGTCTCTTTCTCTGTCTGTCTTCAGCTCATACCCCACTCTTCACCTGAAAAGGCTCCCAGAGCAGCTTGCATAAGAACACTTTTTAAAAGGAAAATGTACAAACAAACAAGTTTATGTTCTGAGTCATGTCAGAAAGGGAAGAAGAGATAGTGACGGAAGAACACAAGCAACCTGAGGGACCAGATCTAAAAGATGCAGAGCTCATATAGTCCATTTCCGTACCTTACCCTTCTTCATCGTTGTCCCGCCCCGATCCTGACAGTGCCACTGCCAGGATGGGAGTGCAACCCGAACGCTCCCCTCCTTACCCAGCTTTTTGCCTGTGGAAGGGTAGCGTAAGTGACACGCGCCCTTCTTCTGCAGTGCAGCTGGCCACTTCCTCTGCTGTAACCTGATGGTATGGTTGCTACTTGATACGAGTTGAGAGAGGCAGGGAGGGAGATATTTGATGGAACTGGTTCTGAACACAGTAGATGGAATTAGATTTGCATTCTTATCTCTTTCATTGCAGGAAGAGGAAGATATATAAGAGCTGGGAGGGATATGATTAGTCATTTCCCTTAAGACCTTGCACAAGAAAGACCCTTTTCTCAGAAGCACATTTCACAGTGGCATGCAACAAGGTTTTCTCAGGGAGGCCCCCAGACTGTGGAACTCCCTGCCAAGGGCTATTTCCTTACTTGTTGTCCTTCTTTTAGCAGGCCTTTGGTGGTTAAGCTGGATTACTGCAAGAAGGCACTCCTAATTCAGGAGGGTACAGTTGCTTTCCCTTTAGTTTTAATTTCTCAATTTCCTTGAGTCCCACTGATTGCCCATCAAATCAAATCAAATAGATCTATGAATGTATCTGGGTGATAGGGATGGCAAAACAGGGAGCTAATGAGAATAGGAGTGGATCAAAACAATTTTGCCCAGTTTGTCACGTTTTGGAGTGCTTGGGACCACTTGCACCCTCATTAGCTCCCTGTTTTTCCATTCCATCCCTATCACTGAAATATATTTCTAGATTGTTAAATATTGAAGATCCAGCATGGTGTAGTGGTTTGAACATTGGACTGTGGATCTGGAAACCAGGGTTTGAATCTCCACTCAGCCATGGGAATCCACTGGGTGACCTTGGGCAACTCAGAAGAAGGAAAAGGCTAACCCCTTTGAGCAAATCTTACCAAAAAAGCCCCGTGATAGGTTTGCCTGAGGTTCTCCATAAGTTGGAAATGACTTGAAGGCAACAGCAACAACAACAACATTATTAAAAATTATTTTGGGGGGCACAACTCCCAGCCCCCCCCCGGGGAAATTGGGGCAGGTACAGTCCAAAAAAGTAACTTTTTCAAGCTCTCCTGAATTGGGGTGTCTGTAACAGATTTGGTGCCATTTCCAAGACCATGTCTTCACTTCAAAATAGTTACTGCACTTCCCATGGTAGCATGAGGGGGGTGCTCATACTTTTTGAAAAAATACAATTTTACTTTTCCTTTTAAAAAAGTCAATAGCTTTAGTAATTTGGCAGCAGAAACAGAGTTCTGGAATCCTTTTACACTACACAATTATAGCATTACCATTCCACTTTAACTTTCACGGTCCTATCCTATGGAATTGTAAGGTTTGTAGCTTAGGGAATGGCAACTAGAATTTTCCGCCAGAGAGCTTCTCTAGTGTCTCTCCAAGCTACAGATCCCAGGATTCCACAGGAGGCAACCATGGGACTTTAAGTGGAGTCATGGTGTTACAACTGCATAGTGTGAAAGGGCCACTAGTCAGTGCTGCTACTGTCCTTTATCGTAGAGTGTCTCCCAGAGTATCTAAGAATGTCATTTGCATGTCTGTGCTAGCGGAGTGGGTGGCTAGACCGAGGAGGCCAGGGCCGCTTGGAGCAAGTCACACTTGCTCAGCCGAAAAGGAGGGCAATGGCAAATTCCCTCTGAACAAACCTTGCCAAGAAAACCCCGTGATAGGTTCACCTTAGTGTTCCCATTAAGTCAGAAATAACTTGAAGGCATACTACAG
Organism: Cyclura pinguis; assembly: GCA_030412105.1. NCBI lineage: Eukaryota > Metazoa > Chordata > Lepidosauria > Squamata > Iguanidae > Cyclura > Cyclura pinguis. The sequence continues at coordinate 132,980,954 of CM059599.1, forward strand.
CAACAACATCTATGACTCCCCTGAAGGCTCTAGGTCCAGAGGTTAATGAGTTCAGTTTTTTATCTTGGCTTTCAGAAAGTATTAGCTCCACCACTTACAGATTTTCAGAGAGCAGTAGGAATCTCCTCTTTGTACTCTCAGCAGTAAAAGCCAAAGCTACCCCATGGGCTTAGAAATATCCAGTCTTTGAATCCATCTAGAGTGGAACACAGGCATTTAAAAGACTGAAGGTGTACATATATATCTATATAAATATATATAAAAAATTAATACCTAGAACAAATAGTAATCTGCTGAAAAATAATCAGTGAAGCTTCTAATATGCAAATACAACCATTTATCTTTTCAAATAACTCACCTCCCTATCTTCTGTCTCTGATCCAGACACGTAGGGATGGGGGGGGGGGCACGGAGGATAGTTCGCTCCAGGGGGCAATGTTTTTGGGGCATCCTGGCCCTCACACACCCTGGCCATGCCCCCATGTACAGCAGCCACGCCCATCATGCCATAGCCACGCCCATCACGCCCCACCTCCCCACACTCCAAGCTCCGCCACTGCTTGATCTTACTTATTACATGACTTTTCCAACTGCTATTCACCATGCCCTGTCCAAATGATATTATACCAGCCCCCGCTACCAATAATTCCTCTATTCAGTTGTCTGTTGGAAAGACATTTTGCTTGGTTATTCTTTAAGTGTAAAATAAAAGTGGTAAATCCATGGTGTTTGCCCCCTCTGGAAATATGCAGAAGACAACAGATCCCATCTGATCTTGGCATCTAAGCAGGGTCACCCTTGGTTAGTACCTGGATGGGAGACCACAATAAATGCCAGGTTCTATAGGCTAAACCACCTCTGAGTATTCCTTGCTTGAGAAAACTGTATGAAATTCATAGGCTTGCCATAAGTCAACAAGCAACTTGAAAGCACATACACACCCACACATGTTCGGGACTGCACTATTAACAACTCTGTTAACTAACAACATCAAAAGGATTCTACAGATAAGAATCTATATTCTCATTATTGCTGTTTCTGTAGGCAGCCTGCAGTTATCTGTGGGCCAGTATTTTAAGAGCACCTGACTTCGTCCCTGCTGAAGACACAGCCTTTGGAGAAAGATCAGAATTTTTACAGAAGGTAGTTTTTTGGGGGGGGGTTGCTTTGTTTTTTCAAATGGAAAATTTACTTTACACACACACACACACACACACACACACACACATAGAATGTTTATGAAGAAGGAACAAGTAAACAAAGCTACTAATTCTGTGTTGTGTTTTCCTAACACTCCTCCCCTCAAAAAGAAAAAAGATAAACAACAAAGTTTTGTTATTATGAGCATTAAAATGTTTGAGAAACTCTGTATGCTTTTTGGACTGGGAGAAGAGGGGATGACAGAGAATACATATTTATTTATATGTTGGCCATTTAGATCAGATAAAGTGTTATCTCTGGCTTCTAACTGCTGCTTATAGTTTAATATTAAGTTAATATTAATTTTAATTTAATTATGTTAATTTTATTTTTAAACTAATTGACATAATTTTAAATTTTACATTGTCAATAAGCAAAGTAAACTGACAGAACCAATTATGTGTGTTATAAATATATTGCATTCATCTTGCATGACATTTCTGCAATAGTTTGAATTAAACATGTGCTGCATTACATGATGAATGTTTTTTGTTTTCTTGGTAGGATACTAAAGGCAGGTTAATTCTGAGTAGAATTATAAAGTAATCATCTCCTTACTTCAATACAAATAAAGCTATGATCTTACACACCCTTAGCAGAGTGTATACCCAAGAGAACATAACAGAACTTGCCCCTGAATAGATATATATAGAACTGCATTGGAAACTTGCAGGTTTTAGCTATTAGTACACAATTTAGTTTTTAAAATTTCTTTTATATCTTTTCTTCTCTGTATTGAGTTTCTCTTGTTTTCTGCCTAAGAAAGGAGTCTGTGACTTAATAAAGGACAGAGACAACCTGGATACCAAGATAAGTTACTTTACTGCTGCTAATGAAATTTAAAATTTACTATTTTCTCTCAGTCCTCACATGGACAAGAAAGGGAATGCCCTCTGCTTGCATTGAAGTCCCTCCAGAACAACTGAAGTACAATAGAAACATCTGATACAAAATGTAGGCCTGTGACTCTAACATCATCTCTTTTCTTCTCCTATATGATTTTTTAAACTTTTTTTGCCTGATGAAGAAGCCAGTGGAGATTTGAAAGCTTGTGTGATGTATCAGTCATGTAGGGACGGGTAGCCTGGGGTGGGGCAGTTTGCCCCAGGTGGCAATGTTTTTGGGGCATGCCGGCCTGTAGCCACACCCCTGCGCACCCTGGCCATGCCCCCACACACCCTGGCCACATCTGCATGCACCGCAGCCATGGCCCTTTTCGCACGGCATTCGCCATGCGAAAGGACCTCTGGAGTGTCACGCAATTGCGAGGAGCCGTCCACATGACGTCCTCGCAATTGCGCAATGCTGCCGGGGCCAGCAGGCGCCGATCGCGCACTATCTCATTTTCGGCTTCTAGCCAAAAATGGTGTGCGATTGCTCATTGCTCCAGGGCCCCACGTACACTTACTGTGCATGCAGAGCCTCCAGAGCCGTGGCGCTCGCGCTTCCTGCCCCAGTGCAGCCTGGGAAAATCCCAGGCTGTGCTGCGGAAGGAAGAGGAGGAGCCCTCACGCTACCTGCTCACTAGCAGGCAGCGGCTGCGGAGCTGCAGCAACGGGGACACGAGAGCCTCTCACAAGAGGCTGCTTGCGCAATCCCCACACCCCAGCGCCGCAGAAAGATAAGGTGCGAAAAGGCACATGCCCTCAAGCACAGTGGCCACACCCCTCATGCCAAAGCCCTGCCCCCCTCCCTCTTCCACACACTCCAAGCTCTGCCACTATGATGTACTATGTGTATTATGTATTATGTGCATTTTGGTTGTCCAATAAAGGCATAGCTCTTTTATGGAATTTGGTTTTGTTGTATTTTGCTGCATGGCCAACACAGCGACCCCAAATATGTTTCCTTCTCTGCATGGAGCTCAAGGCAGTGGTTACACGGTTTCTCTACATCCAATTTGTCCCCACAGTATATCCCTGTCTGGTAGGTGAGGCTCAGTCAAAGCAACCAGGTCAGGGCTTTCCTGAGATATCACACCCTGAAACATTAAACAGGTGAAACAGGGATACATGTGGCCAAACAACATCAGAGTGTGATCAAGATGGCAAATATTATTAATGGCCATTTCTGCACTAGACTGTTATAGCGCTATTATTCCTCTTACAACATCCTATGGAATCCTGGGGTTTGCAGTTTTGGGAGCGGCTGCTTGGCCCCTCCCAAAACTGCAAACCTCGGGATTCCATAGGATGTTGTAAGTGGAATAATAGCGCTATAACAGTCTAGTGCGGAAATGGCCAATGATGAAGAACACACAAGCTAGGAGTGGTTTGTTTTTGCCTGAGCCTACAGGGAAAAGCCAGATTCCACCATCTTCTGCTGCTTCCACATCCACTCCTTTTCCTCCTTCTGAGTTAATGGGATCCAAACTACTTTTGCAGCAATTGAAGTAAGCTGAGGACAAAGCAGGAAAGTGGGAGGAAGAGGACAGACAAACTGGGAAACTTTAAAAGCAACTGAAAAATGGGATGCCAGAGGATTAGTCAGGACTAGCCCTGCCAAATTGGGACAGTTGGAGGGTAAGTGCCTCCTAGCCTGGTTAATAGCAGTCTAACCACTATAGAATTCCAGTCCTCTTATTCTGATGAGCGAGTTGTTGACACTATTACTTGCTTTCTGGTACACAGAAATACATTGCTTTTGGGGGAAAATAATCACACATCAGTCACATATCAATGCACATGTTTTAAGGGAAAGAAAAAAATGTTAATAGTGCATAGAAACATGTCAACACACCCTGTCCTATGCCATGCTGTGTACATTTGCCCCACACATGCCATCATGTCCCTTATCAGTCCATGCCCCCATGCTGTCCATGTGTTGGAGGAAATCCTGCCAAAACTATGTAAGTTACTCTTTGCTGTAAGTGCAAGACAAATGCATCCACTTCTAATAACCAATGGTAAGAAAGAATAGGAAGATGATGCAAGCAAGCACTATAAGGTTTGCTTTATTCACTGCCAGGTGTCATTACAGCTCCAGCGCTCTAGTATTAAAGAAATAAATTTTGTTAGGTAGCCTTAGATGTAGTACATTCATCATCTAACAAGCACACCTCTTGCCCTTCAACTTTCTCGTGTATACAATAAGTTCCATGAATTTTACAAATTGCTGTGAGGGAGATAGTACAAAATAATAGCTATATTCTGGATCAGACTTAGCTCACCTTTTATTGGTCCTAGGAGAAAAACTAGCTGGTCATTAGCAGGATGAGACTGGTACATCATGCTAGCATTATACATAAAACAATTTAAAGACTTTATCTTGGGGCAGTGCAAGGGTAATTGCAGGATTTGATATTCCATGCCATATTTTAGTGTCAGTCTGAGATGGAAGAACCAGTTTCAGTGGTATTCTTGGTCTTCCATTACATGGAGTTAAAATCTCCACGTGCAAGAAAATCTGAACATTGCTCCGTTCATGTGCTGTAAACTGACCTACCGGCTACACCCACAGCAGATCAATGCCACCAGTAAGGCTGTTTATATGGCTATTTTGAGGATCCCAGGAACTTGTATACTAATATACTATGACAGTCACATGTATCACATATCGTCTTTGAGATAATGATTGTTTGGTTCTGCTTTCAGTCAAATGGAAATTAAACAAGATATAACACTTCAACTCCTTTTGTGTTTATTAAGCTACTTAATCTAATATACATATCATTTACTCCATTTTGGAAAGAAACAATTAGGAAATAAATTATATTTTTTTAATCAAATCATTCTTACCAGAACAGATTTAGTGTGATTATTGTAAGACTTGCAAACTAAAATAATTATTTTATCACATATGACCATACCGATTTAAGTCTTCCCATACTTGCACTTATGCACCCAAAATGTCCTGACATGAACACAGGAGAATGTACTAACAGACTTGGGGCAATCCTGTGGTTTGTAGAATAAAAAAATAACCTACAAGGAAAACAAATCCGTATAGGCAAGTACCCAGAACAAGTCCATAGTGACTTAATGGCATAGAATGTAGAATGAGTAAGAGGGACTGTTGCTAGCAACCCAGTGGGATGGTGCGATACAAAAGGAGTGTATGGAACAGCAGGACAGAGACACATAGATATACAAAAAGTGTGGAAAGAATTGTTGTCTTGAGAAGTCACTTCCTGGTCCACAGAGGCAAACTATTTTTAAGTGTCCCAGGAATGGAAATGTAGGCTACCAACAGAAACAGAGAAAGACAAGATTGCCATATAACCTGAGCTGGCCTACAAACTCCAGTTTTCCATAGTGTTAAACATCCAAACAAACAAACAAACCCTCCACACTATCCATGAATGCAAATTCCAATATAAATGTCATTCACTGGCTCCATTTTATAGGTTGCAAATGTTGGTAGATAAGAGGAGGAGTTATCATGGTCATTCAGAGTTATTGTATGCTGAAAAGTACAGGCCGGGCTCTAACTGGTTTACAACAAATGTGTTGTGTTTGTCAAGAGGTTCCTATTCTGGACCAACAAATCCAAGGCATTGGATGACCTGCTTACAGTCCAATGATAAATTACATCCAGGCCAGCTGCTGGAGAGAGACATCTGATGACAGAAAGTAGTGTCCCTGCATGCTTCCCTTGTCAACTTGGAGTGAGGTCTGGCAACTACTAGTGTGAGTGTGTCCCTAGAAGCCTTTGCTCCAAGATCCCTTAAAGATTTTGTTTGCACTGCGTCACTTTGTTGCAGTGCCCTGCCAATTTATTCGCTGTTATCACGCCATGGTCCTCACATCTAGTGACATATTTCTATTACTCACTTATACTAGTAAAAGTCACTTCCTCTGTCCAGAGTACATCAAGATCTGTGTGTTCTTGTGGGTGGGTGGATTGGTAGCAAAGAATTTTGAACATGCTCATCAAATGATAATTCCTAGGATTATTTGGCAGAAGCTATGAGAGTTGATCGGGTCTGAAACAAATATGGTTTATACATATGAGTTTAATCTTCCTTCTACTCAAAACAAGGAAGTAGGAATAATCCCATTATGATTAAAGCTTAAACTCTGAGGCTACACTTGCACACAGGAGCACTTAAGCCCACTTAAATCAATGGCCTTCAGAATGCCTGACGGCGCTGGAGAGAAGCCAGATCCTACAAATAGTAGGTTCTTCTGCATGTTTTGACAAGCATGCAATCAAAAATGACAAACAAAGGGATGCTGTACTTCTGCAGATCCGCCTTGCTGAGACTTTGTGTCTTGTTCTGCCCAGATGAAAGCTGATAGGCTAATCAGATGGGAGAAAAGCAGCTGTTTGGTGAGCCAAAAATCCTGGGAAATCAGATCCAGTCCAAAACTGAGAACTGAGCTATATCTGACGAAGTCAAGAACCGACACCTACCTTTATGAGCCAGTCTTCCATTTCCAAGTGATGCTTAAGTGCTATTTCTTACTCATTCCTATCTTATCATAAGGTTTTTAACATATATTGAAAAATGGTTTTGAAAAGCATTCTGAGCAGTATCAAGTAGTTTATAGCAAGGCCTAGTTAAACCTTAACACCTCTCTGTGGAGTACTATTCACCAGTATAAGGTAAAAATATTGTACTGTGTGTTTTACCATCGGATCCATAAATTATACTAGGGTTGTTTTCTCTAACTGGCATTCCTCAGATGTGCTAGATTACATGTTGGCTATGGAGAAAGGGATTTGTAGTACAATACGTCTGCAGGGTGGGAAAGGCTCATGGTTTCATTCTGGAGCACTATAAAAAGATAAACAAAAATGTATCTGCTGAGGGGTTAAACTATCCAAATCTGTCAATACCTGGCACACTTGCAAATGTTACAAAGTGTACTCTGTCATTTAAAGTGTTTCTGTGGTGCTACTAAACTGATGGCACCAAACACAAAAATAAAAGTCACTGTCACAAAGGCCATTTCCGCACTACACTGTTAAAGTGCTCTTATTCCACTTTCATCATCCTATGGAATCCTGCGGTCTTTCAATTTAGAGAGGGGCATTTAGAATTCTCAGCCAGAGAGCTCTTTGGCCTCAGTCAGCGACAAACCCCAGGATTCCACAGGAGGTTGAAAGTGGAATAATAGCACTATAACAGCATACGGTGGAAAGACCCCGAAGTTTTTTTTAAAAAAATGAGTAATATTATATAAGACCAGGATTCTGAAGTAAATTGCATATTGCCAGTAGGATTTAAAATGTGTATTATCAACAAGATTCAAGATCCGTTTATATGTGTCAATCAACACGCTGTTATACTACATCTTCATTCAAAACATCAAATTTAGATATTCTTCCCCAAAAGCAAAACAATCACTTTTCATTCTAGTGTAGTTTAAAAGCTACACCTTCAGAACTCTTTTCTCTACATATTCACCTCTAGGAACATTCAAACCAATTCCTATTAGGAGCAGGAGTAATTATACAGCACAGAAGCATAATGTGTGAGACCTCTGCTGGGCAAAACATAAAATACCCCACATTCTCTCTGCTAGGCTCATAATAAATTACATAATCATCCCATTAGGGCTTCTGCTTGAATATAGAATTTTGTAGTATAGAACCAACTTACTTCTCAGACTAACAGTGCTGACAGCTCTGATGCCGAGACCCCAAAAGGGTTAAGTACTCTGCAGTGAGAGAAGATGATGTCAAGCAAGCCAAAACCTAGTAATCTGAAAGTATAGAATGGGGTTGTGCCAGCATCACTTGGCAACTGATTTAAGAGTCGTACCAGGTTAGGTCCCTGAAGTCACTTGCATCCCCAGACCAGTAAAAGTATAGGTTTTTGTGTGGATGTTTCAGCTGTTTCGTAAGTCCCAACTGCTCCCATTTTCCAGAGACATTCCATATGTTCTGACTTCTCTTCCTGGTAAAATCAATTCCACTGCAAAGCTGTTATCCACCACAGCAAGGTTTCTCTCACACTTATTATGTTTGCACAATGCTTTGGTCACATTATTGTTGGAGAGTCTTTTGTTGGGGTGTGCTGCATATTTATCCCTACGTTTTAAATATGTTTGAAACTGTTTTAAATTAGTGTTTTTAATACAATTGTTTGCTGGGGTGGTGGTGTGGTATTATTAAATTTTTAGCTATACTTGGTTCTATTGTAAGCCACCTTGAATCTAAGTGGAATATAAACTGAAAAAAATGAATGAATGAAATAAATAGAGTACAGGAGGGAGACTGTGGTGCTCCTAGATATTTTTTGGCTAGGGAGGCAAATCCCATCAGCTTGAGTCTGTGTGGTCAATGATGAAACTTTATGGGAGCTGCAGTTCAAAAACATCTGAAGTTCGTAGCTGTCCACTTGTGTTGCTGGGTATCATGTCTGAAGTGCAAGAACTGCAGATTTTGAAGTAGCTCTTGCACTGACAGGATTGCTGATTTGATAATGTAACTTCATTGTACTCTCCAAAAATAGGATCATTCCTATGAACACATAACTTCAGATTACTTAAATTAGGTAACCAAGCTATATATGGTGGTACTGGGGGGAAGGCTACAGCATCAAGTTGACATAAACTTGAACTTGTGACTTTTAATAATTAAGCTAAAGGTAATTAATTGAATGCAAATTAATTTTACAATTAAATCCATCAATAAATAACTGTCTTAAAGAAATTTGCACACAATCCAAACTTTAATAAATGTATAGTTTTAGATACCAAAGGGTGAAATAACTTGTAATTTACAGTTCGGCTCCATACACCAGTCTATTCCTTTCTAGTTCAGTGAGACTCCAAGAACAGCAGAGTTATGATTACAGCCTGAATAAGAAAAATCTTCTGTTCATTGTTGAAGAAAAGGCACCTTTAACATTTTATTTTTTATTTCCTATTATAGTGACAAGCCATTTTAATAAACAACAGTTCCCTTACTTTTCAATTCTTCTAGTGCAAATTTGTCCAAAACGATGAATCAACTGGCGTTCTACTGTTTTATTGTTTTGATAATTAAGATTTCAGCACTATGGAAACTCCTTTGTGTTATTATCAATTCTAATTTAGGGAACAGTCTTTGATGATTTTGAACAGGGATCAGGTAATCTTTTATCCAGTCACTCCAACATCTACTGCATACAGCAGATTCAGTAGCTTGGTGTTGAGATTCAGTTCTAGTAAAAGATAATATAACGGTGTAACAATCCATGCCTATATTCACGGCCTGTATGCCTCTTGTATTATACCTGAGACTATGTTATAAAGGTAAGGCACAGATTATGACTTCCTATTATTATGAAGCTCTAGGCATCTCTCTGATACTGTGAGAGAAATTCAATGAACTGATAACAATGAGATTGGTTAGGGGTTGGACATTCCCTTGGTGCATTCTGCATTTATACACCACACACTTCATGCATACATATGCAATTTGAGATTCACTTTGCTAGACAAGGAGTAGTGTCTGTTACTAAAACTGGGGGTTGCTGCTCCTTGTAGGTATAAAATCAGCCAGTTGCATCTATTTCAACTTTTCCTGCTAGCCATTTTCTCCTTTATTCTCTCCTGAAATTGGCAAGATTTGTGCTTTTCCAAATGAATGGTCAGATTGCCCAATACATCTGATCTCAACCTCAGGGAATGTGGGAGAAAAAGGTGGAGAAAGAAGAGGCATGGGCCATTTTCCAAGAACTGTTTCCTTGTGCATTGATAAAGATAATCACTTTACCAAAGAGAATGTAGCTCAACATTATACCATAGCAATTACCACAGCCTGGAAAATTATTTACAATTCTTGTTGGGAGTGGCAACCTGTGCATGCTTAATTAACTGGCAAGTTAGTTTGCATGTTTATTGTAGGCACAGAGAGATAGCCTAGAGAAAACTTCCTGTTTGTTTTGGTCAACACCTCTTCCTCCAGCATGTACACCTTCTTTGTTCTTAAAAAGGTTCTCTTGCCATTTACATCTCTCTCTTTCGTCTTCGCCTTTTGTCCCGAAAGCATGCTGTGAGATCTACTAACAGGGATTATTTTCAGCAAGCATGTGAGTGCTTAATTTCTTACCTTTCTTCAAGAATTGAACCTGTGTAAACTATGCACAAGATTTTTTGAGTAAACGCTTTTATATTTTTAACCAAACTGTTTTTGTCTTTATTTTGAGCTAGATTAAGAGTGTTTGGGGTGGAGTGATAGAAGTGGGACTTGTAATCTGTTCAACTTCCGTTTTTGTGCAATTACTAGATACTCTGCTGATTGAGAGACTTTTTACCAAAATCTCTCAGTTCCCCAACAATTCTAAGGGCTAAAACCTTCACAATTAGGTACATTTCTTTTAAAAAAAATCTCACAAACCAACTCTTTCCTGTTTTTTTTTTTAAATAACCAGAATAGTTTGTAATCATTGAAAGAATACATCTGAATGATGCAAGCTAGTGGGCTTTGATAAAAACAAAAAACACTCTGCTCTTATTTGCGTCACTGCCACCTCTGTACTTACAACAGACCCAGCATTTGAACCCTGTGATATTTCTTTTCTGCCACCACTAAGGCCACAACTCTATCACTTCAAAAGCAACTAAAAACTTCCACTTCAAAAAGAGTAAAGTTGTTCCTCATTAAATTCCAAATGCAATGTGATTGAGCATGTCTGAGTTATTGCAAAAATAATCACAAGTAACTAATTATTTCTAACTCCTGGCTATTATAATATATACCAAAAAAAAAAAAATCTCATCTGATCTTGGGAGGAGATATGGCCAGTAGGTCAGCGAAAGGGGGACAACATTGACCTGAGGACCTGCAGAAATTGCTCACTCCTGCCATACATGGAGAAGGAGGTAGGGCTGTGTATTCTAATCCTCCTCTGCACATTTGCTTTACAATTTAAAGCATATTGTTTTGAAATCTTGAGTATATACCCCCAAAATGACAGTTTTCACAGAAGTTAAAGCTATCAAAGGCAGTCCAATATGGTTGTTATATATAACCCCCAGTATCAGAGGCCAAATAAGCTAACGGCACAAGATCCCATCTGGCCTTGGAAGCTAAGCAGGGTTAACCCTGGTTAGTACTTGGATAGGAGACCACCAATGAATACCAGGTGCTGTAGGCTATATTTCAGAGGAAGAAATTGACAAAACCATCTCTGAGTATTCTTTGCCTAAGAAAACCCTACAAAATTCATGGGGTTGCTATAATTGGACTGGTGACTTGAAGGTACATACACACATCAGAGGCAGAATGGTTCTGTATACAAGTTTCTGGCAAACAACTGAAATAATGTCATTGTATTCATGTCCTGCTTGTGGGTTTCCCAATGGGCCATCTGGTTAGCTGTACTAGGAACAGTATGTTTGACTAGATAGGCCTTTGGTCTGATCCAGCAGAGCATTTCTTATGTTCTTATGTGAACTGATTCTCCTAATTCCACAATATAATCATAATACTGATTACTGTGAAAACATGTTGCATATTCATGAAGTAAATATATACCAAATATTCAGAATACACAAAACAGAAGATGGATTTTCTGTATTATGATTATAATTCTGTTGTAACTTCTTCCAACAGTTTTTAAATGCATGCCATATGGAAAGGTCCTAAAGCAAATGTGCTTTATGTTAGCATAACCTACCTGGCTGCGACCGAGTATAAAATACTACATATATGTGACATAGAAAAAAATAAACACCACTGTGGTGTTCAGTTTCAGCCACCCTATTGTTTTTAAGATGTATCTTCTAGTTATTGCAAGAGCTTAAACTTCCCCTTCCAAAAAGCAATTGTTTCAGGGTTTGCTTTATCCCATGGGTGGGGATTCTTGGGCCTTCCAGATGCAGTGGATGTCAGCTCCCTGAAGCTGAGTTAACCTGTCTAATGGTAAGGACTAAGCAAGTTCTCATCCATGCTAGCTTGCTGCCCTTCCATCAGGGTCCACAGGGACACAAGAGAACCAGAGTGAAGCATGGACTCTGTTCACTCCAGTGGCCCCATTCTAACAGCATAAAGCTCCATAGCTGGAAAACAACTGCCAGCAGTGTTTATACTGGCAAGAGTTCTTAAAATGAGGTGTTCAGCACTAAGGCACCAGCTGTCCCCTAACAGCCTCTCAGCTAGATTGGCTCAAAGTCGCAAATCCTCTAATGGTCAATCATCTAGACTAGGCCAAGTTTCAGATCCCCTAAGAAACTCTCAGCTAGACGAGCATGGAGTTGCAGATCCCATAACTACCTCTCAGCTGGACTAGTCCAGAGTTTCAGATCTCCGAATGCTCCCTCAGCCAGCAGCTTGGAGTTGGTACAGCAAAAAGGAAAAAAGTGTCACATATCTATGGCCCTGATAGGTTCAGCCTGGGAGGGCTAGGGATGCAATGGTGGGTTGCAAATTGGATTGCTGTGCTTGTTCATTTATTGCAAGGAGAAACAATTTTAAAGACCACAATATTTGCTTTGATCAATTTTGTTTTGTGGCTGTTTCCACAGTAAGCAATGTATATGTTACAGCCCTCATGGTTAATTCAAATGAAGGTAACTCTATAAAATTTATCTTAAAGTTCTATCAGCCTTTACTAATTATGACTCTATTGTTTTATTAGTAATATAGTCTTTTACTGTCCCTTTTCTACTCATAAAATATTAACATATGCAAAATGTATATTCTATCCCAGCCATCACACTTGGAAAAGAGCAACGGAGGGAGGAGGAAGCTTTAGAGAATTTTTTTTTCCATGGCATGTGTGGTGATGTTTGGTTTCATAAAATGCATAATTAATTGCCCATAATGACATCAAGGGAACAATTTTCTCATGGTGATTTAATATTTATAAATTAATGATGGGAAATACAAAGATGCCAGATTGGCTATGTGTAAAAATAATGGGGTAGGTTTTGTTTTTATAATAACAACACATGGCAAAAATATTCATTCTCCACAATACCATTTTTAATTTCAAAATATGCTTTGTTACTGAAGGTGAAGTAGCTTCTCATTGTTGCAGCAAAACATATTTTCTCCTAATATAAATCTTGCTAATTACCAGGCACTAACAGTGAATCTGTGTCAGTGGGGTGGGAAAGTTATTCAGGATTTTAGTCCAAACTTCACAAAGCTATCCAAGGTACTAAATCCATTTTGGGCTTAAGGTTCAGAACCTTGGATAACTCCTTTAAATTCTGGGCTAAATCCCAGAGTGGATTCACAAGCTACATTGATGCAGAATCCACTGGACACTGCTGCTAGGTAGATACTATTCAGCTGCAGCTAGAAATACTTGCTTCTTGTGATTGTTGAGACCCAACTTGGAAGAGCACTGTCTGAAAATGTGCACAATTTTGAAATACAGCCCTTTTGCTTTTGAAGAATAAGTGCTTTTCCAGAGCACTTATTAAAGAGGCATGAATTCTTACAGTATTACTTCTTACTTCTTGCTGGCTGTTCTCATCTCTGCATTTATTTGTTCCATTCTTTTTTGGGGGGTGGGGGGTCTTTGTAGTGATTTTCTGGATCTGTACTAGGGCTCTTCCAGGTTTTCTTTTGGGTGGAGGGAAACTGGGACATGGTTTCCTCAGGTGGTCCTATAGTTTGAAGGCAAACTGATGAAAGGGAAAAGGAGAACATATTGTTCTAATACATCTTAGAGTTTTTTTAAAAAAATCACTTGAGGGTGAGAATAAAATGCTGCAGGTGGTGTTGGGAATTCTTAGAAAATGTTCCAGGTCCAGAAACATCATTGGAATATTTAACTTTTCCCTCCAACAAATGCAGCAACAAATACTGCAACCTGTGGATATATTTGCCCCCTCTAGAAGCAGAAAGTCTGTGCAACGGTATATTCTAGATCCTCTAGCTATGCAACCTTGTGTAAGCAAAATGGACTTATTAGAGAATTAATTGAAGTTAGCAGCAGGTAAAGACATGGTTTTGAGGGGTGTGTGTGTGTGTGTGTGTGTGTGTGTGAATAGAATCCTCAAGGGTGAACTCTTCCTCCCAGGACAGAACATGCTTAGTGAGTATGTAATGCACACTGACTGAATGCTGAGGGGGATATTACCACTAGGGGAAAATGAGCCAGGGAACTGAGGTCATTTCCTCACTACACTGTCATAGTGCCTGGAGCGTCACAGCCCCTGGAGCATCACGTGATTGTGAGTGCATTGTGCAGATCGCTCCTCACAATCGTGCGATGCTCTAGGTGCCCTTTTGCATGGAAAATGCCGTGTGGAAAGGGCCTGAGCATTCTAAATGCCCCTCCCTAAACTGCAAACTCCAAGATTCCATAGGATGTTGGAATAATAGCAGTATAACAGTGCAGTCAGAAATGGCTAGAGTCTCCTGGAGAAATAAATGCTTTATTGACTGGAACCCTGAACAGTAGCACTCCATATTGTAACAATTGGCCGCAAATTCTACTTATATTTCCTGGATGTTTCTCTTTTTGCTTTGACTCTATCCATCCCTTGTTATATTGCATACTGTAAATATTTATTTTAGGATGTGGTATTGCTTTAAGAAGATACCTACTTCCAGAGTAGTTGATTATGGGCAGAAGCCAAAGTGAGGAAAATTAGGGAACAAGATTTCAAATTATTGTGAATCAGATTGTTACTGAGCTCAGCTGTCATTTCTCTAGGATACATGGGGGGAAAAAACTCTAGTCTTGGCTTAACTGACAGTGTAAATTGTGCTTGATTCATATATAATGCCACATCTTACAATGCCCTCTAGAGAACAGTATCTAAAATTCTCTGTGCAGGCTTGGAACTGGCATTTGCTCACTGTGAATTTTTTCATTAACAGAGAAATCCTACTTTGGGTGAGGGTGTGCCTTGATTTGAGAGAAAGCCTTTCAAATCAAGGCTCACCATCACCCAAGGTAGGATGAGAGGAAGGACCAATATTTCTCTTTTTTTTGCTCGTCAGTCTTTAGACAGAAAAAAAATAAATCCTTTCCAGTGATTTCACTGGGTGGGAATGAATATATGCTACCTTCGTGCCCAGTGCAGATCTCCAGCTAGTTTGCTTCTATATTAATCTGTGTTTCTTTAAAAAAAAAACACTCAAAATTTTGCTAAGTTATTTGAAATCCTTAGGTTATATGCAATAGCTACATTGGTGGAAAGCTGATCTTTCTCTTCTCCTATACTCCACATCCCACTAGAACCCACGCCATGCATTTCTGCATTAATCTGTGAATTAAAATTCATTTAAAAGTATGTTTTCTCTCAAAATAAGTATTTAGATTAATCACTTATTTAAATTCTTATCTGTGGATCAAGCTATTTTTGTATAGTAACTGAGAAAGATTGAATTCCCAAATATTCCATAATAGATACTCCACTGGAGAAATCATACCTAGATTGGGCATACACATGCTCATAAATCCATGGGTTGTTTATACAGAAGCTGTACATTAAATCATTTTACACTTCTTAAAATTAATGGTGTTTTAATAGCTTGTCTCATTGTGTTTTAACTCTCTTGTTAACTGGTGTTTAGATCTAACTTGTTGTAACCTTGCTGTAACCTGCCTTGGGTTCCATGTTTGGAGAAAGGCGGGATATAAATTAACTAAACAGTCAGCTTGTATATGGTATAAAATTAACCTATGTGATCTTGCAGAGTGTTATTGAGGTTTGCATGTGCAACCATACTGTGGAATCCAAACAGTGGAGGAGACCCACCCATAATCTACTTACAACTCTGTGCTTTAGATCAGTGCTGGCATTGTGCCATCCATATGATATGATGAGCATATATGCCAACATGACTTGAATTCTAATATATTGTGTTATATTTTTAACAGCGTTTTTGCAGCTATTTCTGATAAACACTCTAGATTGGCCCCATTTCCACAACAGTCTCCCTTGGCTTGCAATCAAAGTGCTCTGCATGACCAGCCCTGCCATTAGATTGAGTGAGCAAGCTGTCTCTGGCATCTGATTTCGGTTCTCAGGAAAGAGCCACAAACAGTTATTTAGTGTACTGAAAACTGTTCATTGTTTTGTTTGTTTGTGTGAAGACAAAGGTGGTTAGGGGATTTCCTACTTCAGGTATAAAAATAATTTGATCAGTGTTAAGTACTGATGGTATATCTTGACTCAAAGTACCAGAAAAGGGTGCCATTTGATGCTCTACCTCAAGCAGCAAAATGTCAGGCTGGCTCTGGTTTGAACAGAACCAGAATGATCATCCTGTTTAACTGCTGTTTTGTGGTTTGAAAAAAGGAAGGAAATTAATATGGTTTTTAGCTGATGAAATATTAATTCTACCAGAAAAATAGGAAGCCTAAAAGGCAAAGGACACACATATATCTTGGAAGTATAAATGCAGTGACACTTTGATTCTCCTTTTTTTTAAAAAAAAAAAAATCCCCCAACTCAACCCTCAAGGATTCAGCTTTGGCCACAAGATGCCAGAGGAACAGTATCTTCTTCCCATACTTCAAATACTTTGCCTGAAAGGATATCACTAGTAAGAAGTGAAAGAGGAGAACGTGGGTTCAGTTCCCAATTGAAAACTATCCTGTACATAGTTTTTTTTTTAAGGCATAGGACAGCATGGATAATCATTCTAAAATCTCCAAGCAAATATTCAAGAGTCATGTGTTATAAGGACCAGAAGACTCCCAAATCCTTTTGGGAACCCTATTAAAAGCTAAATAGTCTTGGAAGAAACATAATGAGCTTGGAGCTCTCAGACACACTTCAGTTGGGAAAGAAAACCAAATAGTGGTTTTCATTCACTTACTCACTCCGTATGTTTATCTGTCTGTTTTTGCTTATACATCAGATTGCTGTGGTGTTTCATTTTGAATTTAAATGGGAAAAAAAATTATATACAGTGTTTTAAACAGCAAACAGGGCCACACATTTAAAATGGGTCTCTCGTGACTGCAAGCATCTACACACCAAAATGATTCAGCAGGACTTCCTTTCAAGTAATCTTGCATGGGATCAGGCTGACATTCTAATTTCTATATGCTTTTCAAGGATTTCATCATAGCCCCCAACTCCCACTTCCTTGCAAAGAAGCAGCATGTTTGCAAGTCTGTTGTGACTCTGCGTCTATGTCTTTGAGTCTGCCAGAGGCAGGCAGAAAAACCCATATGGAAACTAAAAGGCAAAAAGAGAGCAGATGTGTGGGTGGGTGTATATTATGTGTTCCGCAAGGCATAGTGTCTTCTTGCAGGCTGAATGTGCCAGGCTGGTTGCAGAGGCTGTAAATTCTTTCTCTTCCAGCTGAAGGGGGGAAGTTCGTAGTGGCCTCACTTTTTCTTTCTCTCTCTCTCTCTTTAGTGTTTATTCTCACACTAAAAATCTGGAAGATTTTTCTCCCCTAAAGCTGTGATGTGTAATTTTTGTGGCAGGCCAGAAATTCCATGGCTGTATAGTCAGAAAAGCAATTCTTCCTATGCTTACGCTGTCACAGGATAACAGTGACGAAGAATAAAAATCAATCCAGGTGAAAGGCATCTGGATATTAATTCATTTTTCTGCCACTTAACTTCCTTTCTTGCTCTTCCAGTGAACTTTTGTGGGACAGCTTCAAATATGCACCTTCCTTGCCTTGTCTGTGATTGATTGATTGATTGATTGATTGATTGATTGATTTTTGTCAAATGTCAGTATATACATAAAAAGAGCAACAAAGACTCAATCGAAAAGCAATACGAAAACACCATAATAACAAAGACAGATTAAGGAAAAGAAAAAAAGGAAAGCACTAACATACAAATTAACAAAAATAATCTAACACCTAACAATAACAGTTATGCATAAACATACATACCATAATTTTTTAAAAAATTATTTAGACTTCCCCACATGATGAGGTTTCAGCCTTGATTAACAACTATCAACATTAATCCTTTCCACAGATAAAAAGAGACGAAATTAAAGTAAAAATGATAGTAATAATAACTAAAATTAAAATTAAAACAACATTATGAAAGCTTTTCATAAACCCATTCCCTTTTATCAATATCCTTGTCTGTGTTCTAAACAGAACTTGGAAAAGTTCCCTTTTTTGGGGATTACAAATCTCTGAATCTTACATCCAGCATGGCAACTTGAATTTTGGGGGTTTTAATCTAAAAAAGGAACATCTCCAAGCTCTGATTCAGTATGGATTTGGGTAATCCTTAACATTTAGAAGAGCCATTATTGGGATTGGCTGATAGACATTATTAATCAGCATTGGCTATTAATTCTGTTCTCTGTAAGGTTAAATCATAACATTAGCTTTTTGCAAAAAAGCCTAGGTTCCCTTCCCTTAATATATTATTGTTCTAACTACTATGTAATTTTGAACTTCTGGTGCTAGGTCTTTGATATGCATTTTCCAGAAAGACTGATCCCAGTCTGTTGTATCGAGCAGTCTATTTCAGTTGCTAGTGAGATATTTTGGCAGAAAATTGAAGGTTCATGCTGCAGTCTGATGCTGCTGCACGATGTGGGCTTTTTATTCTTTTGGGATATCTAAACCTGGCATATCCCCTTGAAACAAGTTCCTAAATTGCTAGGGCATTTGTGGCACAATATTTTAGCTACAATAATTTAATAAACAGTTTTAATGTAGTTTATAGGTTAATGATTTCATTGCTTATTTTCTTGTACAGATGAATTTTCCTGTACTTATAAAAAGTGTATAGTGGGAAGTAAAATGCAGTTTATGCAACTTTATCATCTGATAATTTGGTCAGGCTACTAATACAATGTAACATGTTTGCCAAGTGGGTAGGGAAGATCCATTAGAAAACCAGGAGAGGAAATTCGAAGAATTTACAATTTAAATTTTGAAATGAAGCCAGAGTTTTATTTGTTAAATATGTTGGGGCAACAAAGAGAGATAAGATTGACATCTTATCTCTCTTTGTTGCCCCAACAACTTCTGCTGTCACCAGAAGACATTGTTATATTTGATAACTGCTGCAAGATTGACATATGCACAATATTGAAAAGAAAAGAACCATGTTGATATAAAAGAATGGAAATTAAAAGTTCTGGATATGATAGAGATAGAAAAGCTAACATTTTTACAGAAAAATAAGTCTATCTAGAACTTTGAAAGGTAATGGAGAGAGGTCTTAAATTGGATAAAGATATAGTAATAAGAAAAGGAAAAGAATAAAGCAAGATTGTATATAATACAAGGCAACAATGTAATAAGGCAATGTAACAAAGCAGCAATGTAACAATGTAAGATTACCTTTTGAAGAGAAATTGTGTATGAATGGAATGTAAATAAACAGGCTCAACTGGAAAAAAAAGAAAAAAGCTTGGAAGTGGGAAAGGGGGAGTTTTTTATTTTCACTTTAAACTTTAATAAAAATATTGGAAAAAAAAGAAAAAGAAAAAGAAAGAAAACCAGGAGAGGTGGCACTAGAAAATCTAGCACAATTCTTTTTTACACCGAATTCACAACTAATTATTTATCTAAGGGTCTTGTCAATAAATGACCAGTGGAGCATAACAACAGATTTCAATAATCACGATGAAGCAAGAGTAAGTGGCAGACATTTTAAGCCAGTTGTTGACAGATCCTCGGTGGTGATACTGTGGTGAGGAAAGTGGTAAGAATTCTCCAAAGGGCCTCCAGCCTCATTACATGTGCTTTTCAGGTTGATGTCCAAAAGATCTTTTGCTCACTTCTGCAATACTCATCACTCATCATGGACATTTTCTCACAACTGAATTCTTATGGGAGATCAACCTTGTGATGTTTTTGTCATATTCAGTACAAAAAATGAGCAATCATCGTCATCATCACCACCGCCGCCGCCATCTTTATACAGCATCATCTCTGTGCACTTTGCTTTGCAAGCAATAGAATACTACAACAGTTCCGTGCCCTCAGTTCCCTGCCCTTACTATCTAATTAAGACATGGCATGAAAGGAAAAGGGATGGAAGTAGGGAAGAGGATTAAGTCCAGCTTCTTCTTTGGTACCTCTGAGGCCACAGCAGTGGCAGCTGGGATGGATGGAGGGCCTTTCCTCAGCTGCTGGGTCTAAGCACGATGGAGCTGTGCCTGCCTCCTTTTCTCTCCCTCTGAGGCCAGGGCAGCGGCAGTAGGGATGGAGGGGTGGCCTTTCCTCTGCTTCTGAACCTAAACATGATGAAGCCATGCCTTCGAGCCATCATGCCTAAGTCCACAGCAATGGAAGTTGGAATGGAGGGAGGGCTTTTTTGTTTTCTTGGTCTTGTTCTGGTACCATAGGAATTAAATATTTTTCTTTTAAGAATCAGATTCTTTTCTTTTCTTTTCATTCAACCTTTCTTTCTATATGGGTCCTGAGGTAAATTTCAATCTAAATATATTATATTTTTTAAATTCACTATACATTTAGTAGCTCTGCAGGTACTGCCAGCTCTTTGATGTGCTTTTCCATACTTATTCCCTATCCTCTATAGCCAAAGTCTGCACCTAAAGAGAAGAGAGCCCAAGTATGTGGGCTGTTTCCACACAGTTACTTGCTAGTGCTATCAGTCACAAGACATCGTGCAGCTAATCTGTATTTTGTTTTGTGTAAATGCAAAGGACAGAAGAAGCAATGAAAAATGCAACAGGAAAGCTATAAATGGAAGACAATATCATCCGGACTCCACATAAAAGTCTGTGGATGAGGCAAGATTACTTTTTTTTATGGGAGGAGTCTTTGGTTTATCTTCAACTCCCAGGGTGTTTACAAAAGGACCTTTCACACTAAACAATAACAGCACTATGATACCACTTTAACTACTATGGCAACATCCTATGGAATTCTGGAGTTTATAGTTTGGCGAGGCAGCAGTGCTGTCTTACTGAGAATTAACTTCTCTCTCCAAACTGCAAATCCCAGGATTCCATAGTATCCAGTCAGGACAGTTAAGGTGGAATCACGATGCTATAATTGCCTAGAGTAAAAGGGCACCAGACTCCGGCACCCCTACTGGCCTGGATCTGAAAATGTTTTTCTTTCACTTTTTGGACAAAACCTTAACCATCTCACTATCTCTGGTGTGAAACCAGAAGGACATGTAAGTTTATATTACTTGCTTGGAATGGTCACGGGAGGGTCATCAACACAGAAAAGGGCTCTCTGTATTCATAGCAGCAAATAGATCACTTGAGAGTAAGGCTCAACATGTTTCAGGACAGTATGTTCCCTTTTCAGGAAAGACAAGTGAAGGGGAAAGCTTTCACCAAGAGTGTCATGTGTACTTGATAGGCAGATGGGATGGAGACAGTTCAGCTGTTGAGGATGTTGGTATCTCTGTTAGAAGTTAAGTCTATTCAGGGATATTCCCATGCTATATTCAACACAACCGTAGTCCGTGTACGTGTATACAGGAAGAATTTTTCATACATACATAAACATGTACACTGGACTCAGAACGTTGATTTGTATCTGGATACAATTATTCACCTGTAATAGAATCAATGTGTTCATACAGAGATGAATGGAACTACACTGCCATTCCAGTATTCGGTCTTCTTGATTAACAGATAGAAGAAGTAAATCATTTAGAAGTGTAGACTGATTTTTTCCCCCCATCAAAGTATTGTAGCTACCCAAGAAAGGGACAAGTTCTTCTGTGCTCACTTGGGTTTGCATTGGATTCTGCTCTCTGAAATGTTTTGAATTCTCCCCAAATCACTAAATACATGTGTGTGTGTGTGCATAGATATGTGTATGTGTGTATGTATTTTATTGTGTAGAGTGTTTTTATCTTTTTAATACCCCCACCAACACTGTTAATAAATTTTGAAACTGGAATAAAATAATTAACATTAACAGTTTGCTAAGAACTTATTTATTAAGAAGTCGGGGAAGGTAAATAAAGCAATATAAATAATTCAGATAACTATACAATTCAAGTCTCCAAAGAGTGCAAGACAGGATAGAACATGTTCTAATAAATCAGATATTCATTTACAGTCTCCAGCCTTTTTCTTATGTCAAAGCCCTCAGCTAGCATGCAGCTCTAGGCTGCATCCTGCAACTGGTCTCAAAAGGTTGCCGGATGAATGCTGCATTGAGCGTATTAACTGCGGTTCTGTCCTCCACAATCTTCTTTGGCTGGTACTTTCCTTTCGCACACTATCCCTGTGCTCTCCACTGTCTCTTTTAAATCTACTCTCCCTTGAATTTTCTCTTCCACATAAAAATTTTATCTTTAGAATTTTTATGATAGCTTTTGAGCAGAAAAGGAATTTGTGTTCAGTGAAGGCTCTACAGTAGAAGACTACAGTCTTTGGTTCTCCAGATTTTTGGACTTCAACTTCTGGAACAGCTTCCATAAGTGAACATATGTTCATCTGGTCACAAAAAAAATATACATGTGCTCATTCTGCCCAGGTACAACTGTAGTCTTCATCTGAACTTAAGATGATTCTCACAGACATTAGCATCTGATGAAGTGGGCCTTGTGCTAGAAATTTCTTCCTCCCAGTTAGTCTCAAAGATGCTACTGAATTCCATAATGTTTTTGTAATGCTAAAACAGACTACCTGTTTAAATACTCTCATAAACATCTGAATACAGACAATCTGAGCACATATACAGCGAAACATGTCAGCACCTTTTCCAATCCACAGCATGAAGGCTTAATAACAACCACTCTGGTCACAAGGTGCTCTCAGGAGATATTGGCCAATGTAATGGTGTTTCACAGAAATCCAATTAAGCCAAGATAAGATGGTACCTAGAGGGTGTTCTGCTTAAAGTGTCTTATTGTCAGTTAAAGCTGATGAAGGACAAGTGATATGCTTCTTGGAGATAGCCTTCAAAGAAGGGACTTAGCATCAGGACTTTGAAAAACATTGAACAGTATTTTGAAAAACATGGCAACATTAAAAATCCCTTTGGTGTGTAAGGAGAAGCCTTTGTGCATATGTCAGTCTTTATAGACTAAGCAAAGGAGCTGCCATTAAAAAAAATCCATCCATAAATAAAATCCATCTGAAAATATATCTTTTTCTCTACTAAGAACCTTAATTGGATTCTGACTTCATTCATAAACCCCTCAAATCTGCAGCCTTGAAGGAGGTCCTTCAGAAAACATAAAGTCATCATTATATCAACTTTTTTGGTTTTCAAGCTGAGAATTTGTCTGTCTGCAGAAACATACACATATTTCATAAGGTTAAATTCTTAGATCAGATTTTTCATCTGTGGTAAAAATCAGTTTTTTGTTTCACAAGATGAAGAAACTAGTCCTCCTGGGCTTCCCCCCAACTGCATGCAGTAGAAAAGAGAATTGCCAATCAAGCAATGCTAGCCTTACATTCTAGCCTTACAAGACCAGATAGGGAATTAAAAAAAAAAAATCAATGTCTTATTGCATCATGTCCAGCTCTGAGAAAGATGTTTCCATGGCTACATTGCGATGGTGCATCAATCATGATGCAAGATACTTTGCAGTTGGTATCTTGTTTATTCAGGTATGATGCAACGGTTTCACCAACATTTATCAGCCAACTTTCTGTAGGAGAGGTTGCAGGAAAGCAACTGTGGGTTTCTGAAAATACTTGCAAGACAGGACAAAGTCAAGGTTCCTGCATACATTTAAGAGGCATTTGGAAATGGATATTTCACATTCTCCTCATGCCTTGGGTAATAGCCATAAAATTCCACAAAGGGAGCAAGACTGAATTTACCCATCACAGAAATGAAAACAGGCCTCTATGTACCTTACACAGAAAGGAAATATTTGATTTCCTATAAATTCACATCCTAAAGGACAACAAGAACAAAGCAGATACAGTCAACTGATTGTTTTTTTTGTCATAACATGCAAGAGAAGCAGGGAGGCTCACTTCTAAGATAGTTCTTCCTCTTCTCCATTGCACGTTTGCACTGTTATTTTTTGTCTAGCAGATAGGGAGCTTCTGGTCTGGTGGGCTCAGTTTGGGAAGATATGGCAGCTCTCTCCCTTAGCAAAGTTCAAAGTTGATCCTGCCTTCCACGGGGAGGCAGAGTTTTTGTCTCTGTCCAGTCTCAAGAATGAGAATTTACAGTAACTGAACATTTTAGTGTTTTCTCACAGAAAGATGTCTTGAGGAAAGCAGTTTGTCTAATCTCAACAACTGATATTTCAGGCTAAATTTTTTAATGATATTTTTTACATTTGGAGAGAAAGTGCGATTGATCTCATGGATTTTTGTAAGTTGATAAATTCTAAGAAAATCTATACAATATGACATATAATACAATAATTCAGAAATCCAATTTTTGGATCTAAAATTTAAAAAAACAGATTACCTCGCAACCTCCATATATAGAACACCTACAGAAGCCAATACTTATTTAAGTATTGTCTTATTTTTTTTTAAATAATTTTATTAAGTTTCACAAATAAAACAAATAATCTCAAATTATACTTTTACATGTAATGTTTTTGTTCTTCCACTCTGATCTAGTTTTCATTTTCTAGATATCTACTCACATATAAAAAATTATGCCTCACAATTCCATGTTCATCTTACGTGTTAGATCTTGCATTTCTCTCATCAACTCCTGTTATGTTACAGTTATTCCTCTTTAATTTACCATAATTCAGACATTTTCACTTGGCAGTTCCCAGCAATTACCCATTACAATTTGCCATTCTGCTTTTATCTGATCGTCCAATTTCCCCTTTAATCTTTGTGAAACAATATCCGCATTTCTATTCTCAATAAATGCCCCCCACCATTGTTCAATTGTGGGTATTTGCTGAGACTTCCACAATTTGGCATATTCAGTTCGTGCTGTCGTTATCATGTACAATATTAATCTCCAATGCCTCTTAATATTAGTACTCTCAAGAACATTTGTCACGTTTAACAAATAAAATTCAGGGTTTTTTACAAATTGAACCTTCAATATTTCACACATCTTTTTATGTATTTCACTCCAATATTTCTTTGCCTTGGGACATGACCACCACATATGAAATATTGTTCCCACCTCTTTCTGACATTTCCAACACATTCCCGTACCTGTATTGTAAATCTTTTTTAACTTTCCTGGTGTCATGTACCATCTATGAAACATTTTAAAATAGTTCTCTTTGAGATTCTGAGCCATTGTAAATTTTTGTGTCCTTTTCCAGCTCTGTTCCCATTCATCTAATTGAATTGAATGCCCAATATTCTGCGCCCACAAAATCATTGCAAATTTCACAGTCTCCTCCTGTCTCTCCTATGTTAATATTTCTTGATATATATGGGCTAACAGATGCGGTGGATTGTCAAAGATCCATTTAATCACTCCTGTTCTTTCTTTGGATTCTATTCCATAGGTTTTCAAGTCCATCTGGAATCTCTCATTTAGCTGCCTGTATGGAAACCAACTTAATGGCAGTCCTTCCTGTTCCAATTTTTCTCTTGATTTGATCTTATAAGCATTTGTCATTGTTTTCTCTAATATATCCTCATATCCCAGCCATTTCTCTGTTGCCTTCCATCTTCCAAAGAAAGCTTCTTGGGGGGATACCCACATGGGTAGCTGCCTTATATTTTTACTCTTATATTTATTCCATATCTTCATAAGCGATTTTCTGAATTTAGTGATGTGAAAAATCTTTGTCAATTTTTGCTTTATCATAAAACATATAGGCATGCCATCCCATCCTCAGGTCTGCTCCCTCCAGTGCAAGCATTCTTGTATCTTGTAAGTCAATCCAGTCTTTTAGCCATATGAATGCTGCAGCTTCATAATATAATTGAAAATCCGGTACTCCCATTCCTCCCCGTAGTATTTGGTCTGTCATAATATTCCATTTAATTCTTGGTTTTTTCCCTTGCCATATAAATTTGGTCAAGTCTTTTTTCCACTGTATAAAAGATTTACTGTTTGTTATTATGGGGAGATTCTGAAACAAAAAATTCATCTTTGGAAGAACATTCATTTTAATAGTCGCTATTCTCCCCAACATGGACAATTTCATGGAAGTCCACCTTTCCAAGTCTTTAATTATCTCTTTCCATTTTTTCTCATAGTTATTTTGAAACAGTTCATTATTCCTTTTTGCTATCCAGAGACCTAGATATTTTGCGTTTTGTACTTTATTAAATCCAGTTGCAAGTACTAATTCATTCTCCTCCTTGTCTGTCATGTTTTTCATTAACAAAGCTGTTTTTTCTTTATTTACCTTGAATCCCGAAAATTCTCCGTATTCTTGTATTATTCCAATACGATTTCGTATGCTTCTCTTAGGATCTTCAAGAAACAGAATCAAATCATCAGCAAATGCTTTAAGTTTGTATTGATAATTCTTGATTTGGACTCCTCTTATAGCATTATCTTCTCTTATGTTGTTATTTAATATCTCCACTGTCAATATGAATAACAAAGGGGACAGAGGACATCCCTGTCTTGTTCCCCTGTTCAATTCAATCTGCTTAGTTCTGTCTCCGTTAATAACCAGTCGAGCTCTTTGTTGGTTATATATTGCTTCAATCCATGAAAGAAATCTATCTCCAGCTTGCATTTGCTTCATTACTGTTTTCAAAAACAGCCAACTGATCATATCAAAAGCCTTCTCTGCATCAACAAATATCATGGCTATTTTCTTCTCATTATGCTTTCCATAATATTCAATTATATTCAATACTGTTCTTATTGTTGGAAAATGCAGGGGGGGCATGCTGTAGATCTCTAGCATGACTCACAATTAAACTGTCCTTAAAAGCAAGACAAAATACTTGTTCAGTCCCATAAAGCTGCCAGTGAATGAGGCCAGCCGGTTTTGACTAAAAACTACTCAGTTTATTGAAGCAAGCGTGAGTACATATTCAGCAAATTTAAGTAAAATCCATGTCTGGACAAAGACAGCAGTAGCAAAGAGAATACATGAAGAGAAAATAAGATACACTGCCTGTTTTCAGGCTGCTCTTAAGTAGACTCTTGTCAACATTTTTTCACACCATGGAACAGGGAAGTTTGTTAGTCTAAACACTACCTTTGTTATGAGAAGCGAAGCTGAAGAGACTCTCAGGGAAAAACCCTTATCTGCTTTGTGAGCTGGGAACAGCTGGACCTCATCAGAGAGGACAGCGCAGTAAATAAGAACACAATTTAACCCTTAACACAGACAGAGCCGTCTTGGCCTGCAAATGTCAACACTTATATTATTTCTTAAATATCTTTTTGGTATAAAACCATTCTGATCTTCATGAATAAGCTCAGCCAAAATCTTTTTAAGTCTCGTTGCAAGGATTGAAGCAAAAATCTTATAGTCTATATTCAAAAGTGAGATTGGTCTATAATTTTTGACATCTGTTAAGTCTCTGCCTTCTTTAGGAATTAGCACCACATTTGCCTCTCTCCAGGTGTCCGGTACTCCTTCTTTTATAACCTCATTTATAGTACTTTGCAATGGAATTGAAATCTCATGTTGTAAAGTCTTGTAATATCTTATCATAAATCCATCTGGACCCGGAGCTTTATCATTCTTAAGGTTCTTAATAGCTTCCATTACTTCCATCATAGAAACCGATTTATTCAGGATCAATCTGTGATCTTCTGTAAATCTTAAGTATTGGCTTATTAAGTGTATTATTTAAGAATCTGACAGTTCACATCCCAAATCTCTTAGATGTAACACCAGCTTCTCAAGAAAAGCCCCAGGTTTCATTTAAAAGAACCAAAACATTAGAGACATTTTGGTGAGTAGGAATAAAAAGAAACATCTGGGAATACTCTGATAGATGCAGGCAGGCTGACAGAATACCACCCCTGTGGTTGTTGTGCCTGCTGCAGGTCTACTTCCAAAATGTCTGAGTTCCCAGGCCACACTAACAAACAGAGGTACACTCTGGTCCGCTTTACCACTTGGAATAGTGGTTTTGTCGTCTATGCCAGTGGTTCTTAACCTTTTCTTTGCTATGGACCTCCTTTAAATATCCTTTGTTGCCCTGAACCACCAAGACTTAACTCAATATTTAAAACCCTACAGTGCATCAAAGGTTTATTTAAAGTTGCTCATTGAAGGTCTTCAAATTTGGAGAGAAGGGAGAAATAAATAAATGCACACTACTGTAACATATTTTACTGGAATGATTCTGTACAAATCTTCCTTCCTTCCTTCCTTCCTTCCTTCCTTCCTTCCTTCCTTCCTTCCTTCCTTCCCTCCTTTTTTACTTTCTATTTTAACTATAAAAGCTCATAACATTTCTTCAACCCTTCACAGACTCCCTCTGAGGACAACACAGCCAGCTGAGGGGTCATGGACCCCAGATTATGAACCACTGATTTATGCCATACAATAGAAGTGTCTAAAGGTTTATGTGGGATAGACAGTAAGACCTCTCAAAAATATATAGAATACCTTTCAAGTATAAACAACAATAAAAAAGGTGCTCCTTTAGCAAGTTATTTCCTGAAATACCATCATCCTACCACACACCTCAAATTTTGAGCTATAGAAAAAGTTTTGTTGATAAGATTTTATTAAAGAAAGAAGCAGAGTGGGTTTTAAGATTAAAATCCTTGGCTTCTAGGGACTAAATGAGGGTCTTGATCTCCTACCATGTCTGTAAATTTCCTCAGAGCTCTTTAATGGTACTATCCCACTTCAGCCTAGTTGCATGGATACATCGTTGAATGCTAACTTTGTTGTTGTTGTGAGCCTTCAAGTTGTTTCCAAGTTACACTCCTTTTTTCTGGCCATCTGCTGACCTAAAAAAACCTTGGGCTTAGTTCATATGTTTCTTTTTTGTCCAGCAAATGGAATGAGATTCTCTGCTTTAGAAATTTCTCCAGTCATATTTCAAATTGGTGAGCACAGGCACTGTACAAAGATTAAAATGATTTTTCTTACACACTCTTATGATATTTTAACATATAATCATGTGCTGTTCTTTTATTGTTTTCTTTTGTTTTTAGGTAGTCCCCGAAGAAGGCCATAAAATATATATACTACCTGAAATACATTAGACTTTCTCTATAATAAAACAAACATCCAGGAACATCCATGGGTTGTGAGGTACTGGAAGACAACATGTCAGCTGCAATGACCTCTGTCCAGAACTCCTAAGTAGACTGCTGCCTTCTGTTACCCTAAGAAGTGGGGGACATTGGGATCCACCCACAATGCCAGCATCTCTTAGAATTTTGGAGAATTATAGTTCAAAGGAGCCCTGTAACTGGAAGGTAACAGCAGCATCTCTTCTCCCATGTATACCAGTACTAACTGTAGGGAAGACTCCAGTTAAAGTTAAACAGGTATTTTATGTGAATTAACAAATATATGAGAAATCAGACTCTCTTAAGAACCGTACATGGCTATTGGAAAGTGAGTTGGGAAAGGTTGGATAGAGAGAGATTAGGGGTGAAAAGCATGGTAGTTACCAGACTTGAAGAAGGAGGTCACAGCAGAAGGGCTCAGACAGCATCTGAAGGTAGCATGGAGGACCAGCAGTCTGGGGCACACTACATTGTATGTACTACAATTGGCTGAGGTCTAAGCTAGGATTTTTATACCTTATTTCATATCCTGAAGGTGTGCATTGACAAAGTTGTAATGGCTTTCCCACAGGACTGACAAAGAGGTCCAGAAGGGGCTGATTGCTTAACTTCAGAGTGACAAAAAATTGATGGGACTCAGGAAAATCTCTTAATATTGATGGGACTCAGGACAATCTCTT
The DNA here is from genome assembly GCA_030412105.1 of Cyclura pinguis. NCBI lineage: Eukaryota > Metazoa > Chordata > Lepidosauria > Squamata > Iguanidae > Cyclura > Cyclura pinguis. Next base: position 133,010,686 of record CM059599.1, read on the forward strand.
AATACTCGGTCAGGTAGGTGTATAGGGAAGATCTCTGCAGGGTAAGATCAAGGGATGGTCTCTGATTTTTCTGAACAGTTAGCATTCCATTGTGTTTGAAAATGCAAAGAACCTTAAGCAGTGAAAGGATTAGCACAAACCGACCCACATCAGGGTTTTTGGCATAATCCTAACTGGACTTTTCCCACCATCATGACCCAGAACACATCTCCCATCAGTGTACCTCAATTGTGTTCTTCAATCATTAATAAGGCAAATTTATTAAAATCACATATCTTGTAGGAGGGGTGGTAGGATATGATAAAATTTCAAGTATTGAGGAGAACACTGTCCAATCATCATCTTTAAAGTAAGATTTAGCTGCCAGTCCGGTTGACTTCCCTTTGTAGAATGGGTTGCATGTGCTATGTCCTGGGCTAGCATTAACCATGTTGTTTGTTGGATAGATACAATGATTTAAAAGACTGAGTAGAACTAGGAAAAGGTACAGAGAAAAAGAAACAAACAAAAAATGTAGTTGTGTCACTTCATGGGAGTATTTAGTGTACAAAATGTTAAAAATACTACAGCTCTTCAGCTTGAAAAAAAGATAGTTCACTAGAAATATGATAGAGGTATATGAAGCCATAAAAGCTCTTGAAAATGCTAACAGTCAACAGCTGTTCACTGTTCTACACAAATATAGAACAAGAGGGCACCTGATGGAATTAACAAGCAAACAAAATGAGAGTTTTAAAATCACATAATGGACAGCTGATATGTAAGTTAATGTGCATCTGGAAATGAAAATAGTATAAATGAGTTAATGTAGGATGGGAAGATATGGATAAACAGCCACAGATTGCCTCTTTATTATCTAAAAGTACCCTTTTAAATATACAACTTATGCTATCAGGAATCTTTCCCTGAAAATGATATAACATCAAGGAAGGGCGAGTTTTGTTCAATGAAACTTCAATCATCTGAATGTAATGAGAATATGAGGACCATCTTTATATTCTTTGAGTCTTTGAAGTTCAAGAATGCAGAATTCCTGATTTTGATTAGTTACAGCCTGTGCCTTCCCAAAGTATGGAAAATAGCAAATACACAAGAGTGTATCCATAATCATTTGCAGTGGTTGAAGGCAGCACACAAGACAGAGAAAGAAAGCTCTCCATTGCCTTCCTCTTCAGAGGGCAGATCATCCCAGATAGGAACAAAGCATGTATTTGCATTCAGTCCTCCTGAGGACTTTAATGCAGGTACCTTGTGAAACAAACGCTTGACTATATAGGTCTTTGGTTGTATCCAGCATGGCTTTTTGTCAAGTCCAGTAGCAACATGGATGCAGACACTGAGAGTGAGGAAGCCTGGAGCAGAAACTGGTCCTCAGTCCCATCAATAAGAAGACTACGCCTTATACCCCTAAGCTAGCCAAGCCTGATAGCTTTGAGTTGGCCAGACTTGACACTCTGAAACTTGAGGCCTCTGTGCCTGTGACAACCTTGGTACCTCCCGAGCCTGGACCAAGCATTGAGATATATCACCCATCTCTAGAAGTATAATTCTGGAAGCCAGTATACCAATGCAGTAATGTGCCTGTCCCAGACAGGTGACAAAGTGCCAGGCTATAAGTCAGGGAGCTCATCCTTTCAAAGCTTTCTATTTGGTGGGGAGGATTGTTGCCTGGATCAGAACTCCTAGTCTAGCAATCTAAGAGCACTTTGTTCAGCTGCAGTCATCACTGGAACAAGACAATCACTTGACTTGACCCATGGCCTCTCACCACCAGCCTGAACATGACATGCACATAAACACAATCTTAAGGGTGTATTCCTGAAGGCAGGCAAAAGTGGAAGTAAGCCAAGTATGTCTCCATGTATGATGCCCCTTGCTTCTCATAAAATATCCCAGCTTTTAACTACTTTCCTTCTCAAATTTTTGGAGCTGGAAGGGGCTGCAGGTTTTCCCTCAGTGAACTCTATTTTGAATCCCCAGAATAGCACTTGCTTGCTGTCCTCTGGTCATTGGTATATGCCCTGATGCCATGCATGTGGTAGGTGGTTTGAGGAAAAGTGAGATAGTTGAGCTGGGGTAGGAGAAAAACATTCAAAGATGAATTAGCCTTTTTAGAGACAACTGTATTTCATTGATGCACAACATTTCTACAACTTAGCTACATATCTCTTATGAGCCACGGCAGCAAGAAAGACTATAGGAGCTTATGAGATCCTAAAGGCATTAACAACATGCCTTGGCATACATATTCCCTCTTAGCTTACAATCTTTTAACCACTGACAGGACAGGCTTTTTCAAATCTGTCTTTGTGTTTTACTGACATATATAGTTACACCAGTTAACTCTACTACACCAGCTGCTGTGGACAAGAAAGAATTACTGATTGCTTCAATTAGCAAGTCTGGTAATCCCACAGGATGTGTACCAGGAACATCACCTCCATATCACTCTAGAACAGATGCTTCTGCTATTTCTATCATTATCAAAAAAGACAGAAAGGAATGTCCTCTCAGCGGATTAGCATTGTGGTGCCACACTCTGGACTTTGTATGGCACAAAGAACCCCCACCTTGGTCCAGATCAATTGTTCTTAACAAAACTGTTTCTTGTGGTGAAAATGAATGCAGAGAACTTGCTGAGAAAGCAGCAGCCAGAAGGAGAGAGTATATATAAAGAGAGTATATATAAAGCTGATGGAGTATGAAGTTCTAGACTTATGTGCAGTGGAGGGTTTCAGACAGAAAGGAAGGAGGGAATCCAACTGACAGGGAACTCAACTGACAGCTGTGTCAGACAACTTTCTCAGTACATGCCTTAGCCAGCCTGACTGTTTGAGTTGTGGGGTGCAAAGCTATACCCAGAAAATGGACATTAGGTGTTGTACCACTAAGTGAACTTCTTGCCTAAGGAAGTACTTGATACCTTCTTACCCAAAGTTGGAAAAACCAGAATGATTAGTGCAACACTCAGTTGTGGTGGCATAGTGGAGAATTCCAGACACAGCATGTTCTTTGTTATTGTGTGAGCATGTTGGAGACAAGTGAGGCAAATCTTGAGACACTGTCCCAATAGTAGGCCAGTATAACTGACCCCTGGCTTTAAAAATGAAGTGATGCACTGAGTGATGAGAAACTTGGCAGGTTTTGTTGGCCAGTTCTCCAGCAATCCATTTCAGGACATCCTTTGTTGCTTGCACCATCTATTCAGACCATCCTTGAAGATAATGAAGTGACAACTCAGATAAGGTTTCTGCCCACAAATTCTTTAAAGTCAAGTGCAAATGCAGACTCATTTTCTAGGGTTATGGAATGTGACTTTCTCTATGCTGCAAATAATTAGCACCAAGCTGGTTTGTGACAAAAAACAATTGCCAGTAGACAATGAACACTTCTTTGAATGGGAGCCTACCAAATCAAGAAGTCTTTCTGTGACAGGTCCTTATTCTTCCTCACGTTGGTTTGGCAGTTCCAATCCAATAAAGCACCTTTGTCAATATCTCTTAGCCTGACTCCACCCACTTATCATAACCTTTGTATTGCAGGTTTAGAGTCTTAAGTGTTACACTTAATTCAGAAGCAAATACTTTATTTAAAGTAGAATCTTCTCTTTATTGCCAGTAACGTTAGATCACTCAGGCTGACTCAGCAGTTGTAAAACAAACTTTAACATTTACAGTAACGGTGGAAATAAAGTATCTTGTTAGAGTTCAGTTATAGTGCAGTGTTGCTACATTAATGGTTTAAACTTCTGACAGATCTTGAAAATCAATCCCTGCTTTAGAGACCAGTTCTTTGTGTTCCAATCATTCCCATACTGCCCTCTCTGGCTAGTTCTTACTCAAAACCCACACAGAAACTGTGAGTTACATAGAATTCCTGTCATCTGTAAAGCCCTTTCATGCACACCACTGTGCTGGGTTTCATTGTGGAGGTGCTATTCCTGTTGCCTAGCAACTTGCCATCAAGTTGCACTAGCATTTCAAATAGCTAACCCTCAGAGCAACTTTGTCACACTTTGTCACACTTTCCTCTAGAAAGTTTAGACACACTAGTTTAGGCACACTGTGTCTGAGTGATTTGTTTTCCTGCCTGGGACAGTAAGCAAGGGTCTGGCATGACAGTGTAGCTTGATGCTTTGGACACGCTCAGGAGGGTCTTGCTACATGCTACACCCAACATTCTAAACACATCTCCTTCAACTACCAGTCTCAGGATTCCATAGGATGGAACCAGGGCAGTTACTATGGAACAATAGTGCTGTAACTCTATAGTATGAATAGGTCTCAAGATGGAGGCCTTGTTCAGACTACTTAGCATTAGTGCTTGAGAGTAGATTCACAGAGATTCTTGATACTTCAGCAGGATTTCATCTGCCTCATCATATAAGCGATGAAGTAGAGGGAAAACATCTAAGGACCAGACACAAGTGTCCTTTACTACTATATTGTTCTTGTGTGCCTTCAAGTCATTTCTGACTTATGGCAACCCCAAGGTGAATTTATCACATGGTTTTTCTGGGGCTGAGAGTAAGTGACATGCCCAAGATCTCCCAGTGTGTTTCCATGGCTGAGCAAGGAATTGAACCTTGGTCTCCAGGGTCCAATGCTCAAACGCTGGCTCTCTTATTGCTGTATAACACATCTAAATTAAAGACCAGTTATATGCTGCTTCAGCAAGTAAAACTACAGGTCCTCAACAGCCTCAAAAGCAGAATATTGAACCACTTTGAAATTGCAGAAAACCATCCCATGTCTATTTTTCTGCATGGGTAGGTATAGACTGGTAAGGGAAAATCAGATTTGTTGCAAAGATCAAAATGCCCTCCTGAATCTTCCTAGCAGGTTGATGCCCCCTCAAAGTCCCTGCCCATGCCATCCAGCTGTTTTCACTTTTCTTCATACCTAGAGGCTCAGAGGGACTTAGCGCTTGTAGGAGTGACTTCACCAAGTGACAGCTGACTTTGCTTCGTTTACCAGTTTTCATCCTCATGAGAATGGTGAATGGTGGCATGATAGAGCCCCTTCGCAGGCTGACCTTGCAGTTCCTAGCCTTGGAGATCTGTCAGTCTCATTTTGCCCTAAAGTCCCTACTTAAATCTCTCCATTTGGGATTTGGGACATGAGCATCCAGGTGACTTTGGTGTGGAGCAATTTATTTTACAAGTGGCTGCTGTTATGGTCAGCACGCAGGTTTAAGGAGATCAGTCAGAACCACGTTTAACAAAGTAACCAATACTTCACCTTTATTTTCATAACGTAACAGAATGGTTGGTTTATCAAGTTCCAGTGCTCAGTTCCAAACATAATAATATTCAAATTGTGTTATGTCAGATCTTTTCCTTCAATCAATCAGACCCTCAGTACACATTCAATTCCCTCTGACTCTCACAACTGAGTTCCTCAACCGTTTGTCCACCAACTGTCACCAACAAACCTTCTTGGTTTTTTCTTAAATCCTCCTTTTCCTCAATGAAGCCCCTCCCTCTCCCCACAGAGTTCTCTCTGCTGGAATTAGCTGCCCCTGTTATTCACAATCATGATTCACATCCGTTCATCCAAGAGTTCTCCAGTAACATTTTTGCAAGTTATCATCCTCTTTGCTTTTCCTATAATAGTATCAGACAGATAGATGACATAAATGACTGCCAAACAAAACAAAACAATATTCGAGACACGGGACTAGCAATGTATGTAGAAATCCTGAAAAATCATATTGCCAAAGCTAGGTCAGGTTTATCGTCATACTCATACTTAGAAAAATCTATTTTTCTTCGCAAAGTAAATTTTGTCTTCAATTCCTCTAGAAAAAAAATGCATTTTGAACACTGTGTTGTCTCTTGCAGGGGATAAGGACCAGACACAAGTGTCCTTTATTGCTACGTTGTTGTTGTTGCTATGTGTGTGCTTTACTGAAAGAGTAATTATCTTGCAATTGTTCTCCCTGGCTTAGAACATTAGAAATGGAACTGAGTCACGTTAGTCTTAGAGTTGTATCCGTTCAATTTCTTTTTAAGATTTCACTGAAGCACAACACTTCGTTCAGTGAAACATTGTTCAAACATCTGAGACTCTGCATCCTTTACATTCTCAGCCTAGGAAAGTAGGAAGTCCTTGAAAACACAAAGCATTCACTCAGTATTTTATTAGACCTATCAGTTCATGCTGATATCTGCAGTTCAGGGCTGGCTCAGAATAAAACCGCACCCATGTACAAATGCCAGATGGAGCTGCAGCTGACTTTCTTCAGCACCAGTCAAAAAACAGTAGCATCCGTTGCATCCAAAGCCAATGGACTAGCTTAGGGCATGCAAGACCTTTTCCTCTATTTTCCTTTCCTTTCTTTTTTCCTATTATCCTTTTCCCTCTAGAGCTGACCCTGTCTTGTCTTCCACATTTACTTCACTAGCAGAGGGGATTTTTTTTACACCTGTTCAGGGCCACATCCCTTGGAAGTACAGTAATCTGTAGCAGCAAACATACTAATGGTGGATGGAGCCAAAACCAGCAATGCAGAGTCAAAAGTGAACTGTGGGCCATGTTATCTTTTCTGCCATCCCTCCTTTCTCAGTACTAGTACAAAATTAAACTGATAGATACAGGATGGTCACCCATTATACATAATTTGTTTTCCATTCCTAGTCTGTTGGCATAGGGTCCCCTCTTCCAGCTTGTGGTCAGACTTCCCTCGGTTTGCTTCTTCTCTGGTTGTTCTGGCCAAAGAAATTGAGAGTGCAAATTAAGCAGAAGAATACTAGCAGCCTGAACTATCCAACACATTCACAACTAAGGCCATTTCCACACTACACTGTTATAGTGCTATTATTCCACTTTCAACATCCTTTGGAATCCTGGGGTTTGCAGTTTAGGGAGGGGCATTTGGAACTCTCAGCCAGAGAGCTCTTGGGCCTCAGTGAACTACAAACCCCAGAATTCCACAGGATGTTAAAAGTGGAATAATAGCACTGTAACAGTGTAGTGCAGAAATGGCCTACAAGCTCAAGTACGGAAAGATCCTAAAGTTCATGTGGTTTATTATTACTGGCCCCATTTTAGGTTCCCTTCCTGCCCCTCATAAACGCCTTTCAGTACAGTTGTAGGGCCGTTTCCTCACTCGACTGTTACAGCGCTGTTATTCCACTTTCAACATCCTCTGGAATCCTGGGCCTTTTCCGCACTACGCTCTTGTTAGCGCCACGATTCCACTTTCAACATCCTATGGAATCCTGGGGTTTGCAGTTTCGGGAGGGGCTGAAATCCCAGTATTCCAGAGGATGTTGAAAGTGGGAGAACAGCGCTGTAACACTCGAGTGCGAAACGGCCCAGGATACGTGAAAGAGAGATTGTAGCCAGCCTTGGCCCTGGCATGTTTTTACGTGGAGGAAGTTCTGGAGGTGAGGAAAAATACAAAACAAAAGTCTCTCCTCCCGGTCTGAAGTCAGGGGCTGCAAAGCAGACCTTCCCACGGGAGAGCGAATGGCTGTTTCATGAACGCTGCGCGTGTCTTTTCTATATAAAGGGCTCAAAAGGCCGCGCTGCTCCCAAGGTAACTGGACGCCAAGATGGCGATGTTGGCCTCCGTCTCGGACGTGACTGCAGGGTGGTGCTTTTTTGATGGTGCTTTGCTGGTAGGTGGTTGCAATAACACGGTCGTTTGTCTTTGTCTCCCGGCTGCGGCTGATAATCGAGGAAGAACGGTACGTCCTGCCTTTCCTTCTTACGTTTCCCGCCTTTTGCGAAGCTACTTGATCTCCGCTTCTTGCAGATGCGCGTCGTCCTTTGCGCACCTGGGAAGGAACCTACTTTCAGTCGGCAGGCGTGGGGCGAGTTCTATGTTTAGATTAAATGACGCGGAGCTCAAGGGTGTGACTTTGTGTAGCTGGATGTAGTATCTGAAAAACAGGTGTTGAGTACTCGTTACCTAAGAAAACGCTACGAAATTCATAGGATTCCCGTGAAGGCATAGACAGACGTGCACGCTCGCTGATTTCCTTCCCTGTAAACGCACCGTCTAAGGCTATTTCCACACTAGACTGTTATAGTGCTATTATTCCACTTTCAACATCCTATGGAATCCTGGGGTTTTTTGAGGCCCCTCCCTAAACTGCAAACCCCACGATTCCATAGGATGTTGAAAGTGGAACAATAGCACTGTAACAGTCTAGTGCGGAATTTTCTTAAGTCCCTTGACGATGGAACTTTTTCAATGGAATGCACGTTTTATTAATCCACTAATACACTTTGCAGTCGATCCAACCCCAAGCCATGCAGTCACGCTGCTTATTTTCGAGGGGCGAGGGTCCGACTACTGAAATTTCACGCAGACCTCACTAGAACAACACGAGCCGCTCCTAACTTGGGAGCGGACTGAGCGCGAAAACCACATCCATTAAACTCTACAAGCGCCCCGAACTTGTTTTCCCACTTCCTTATTGGCTCTTCGCACCACGACGCCAACCAATCGCGATGCGCTATTTGCTTTTGTGCGTCGCTCGGCGAGAGGGTCTGTTTAGCGGTCCCTATAGTAACCTCTTTCGGGTTGGTCTGGAAGTCGCTTCTTGGCCCCGCCTACTCGGTGAGCGGCTCCTCCCCGGCGGCGCTGCTGCCGCGGTGTCTGTCTTGTTGCCGGAAGTTAAGATGGCGGCCTTTGCAGCGCAGGCGGACCTGGTCACAGGCTGGTGCCTCTTCGGCCTCGCGTTGCTGGTAAGGAGCGGGCGGACCGGCAGCTGAGAGTCGGTTTCTTCCCTTTCAGATAGTTCCCTACCCTCCTCATCCATCATCCACGGGACGAGTAGCTTTGCGATGTGCGGGGGAGGGGGGGAGGCAAAGGTCTGGCCTAAAAGGGATGCTTCCTACGTAGGAAGGTTGGGCTCTGCGTGTGTGTTTTCATGTAGAGTCGTTTACTGTGGTTTTATACCGTGTAGTCCCCCTTACGCGCTTACTTGAGGTTCAGCCTCGTCGCGTTGTGCCAAGCTTGAACTCCGAGGCAAGTTTGCATAGGGTGGCAGCCGTAGCTATCAGGGGCATGTAAGGAATGGCGCGATCTGGCGTATACGCTGCCTAAAATTTAAAAATGCTGAACTGGAATAACACTCTTTCTCAAGTGAGGACAGGACGGCAGCCGAAAGGTGGAGGAAGGAAAGGAATTGGACAGGAGCCAAGTGCATGTCCCTTTGCCGTTAGTTTACGCCAAAAGAAGTGTGTGTCCCAGTTAAAGGAGATTGTCATTAAAAGATAGTGTGATGGAATTGCCTTTTGACTTGTTTTTTTTTAAAAGCTCTTGAAATAATACTAAAAAATACTTAGGCCATTTCCACACTGCACTGTTATACTGCGATTATTCCACTTTCAATATCCTATGGAATCCTGGGATTTGCAGTTTAGGGAGGGGCATTTAGAATTCTCAGCCAGAAAACTCTTTGGTACACTACAAACCCCAGAATTCCGCAGGATACTGAAAGTGGAATAATAGCACTATAACAGTGTAGGGTGGTGATGACCTAAATATAGAATATGAGTTGTGGGTTGAAGTCTTGTAACATTAGGTCTGATTGCTAATAGTCTTCAAATAGTAAGGGATAACAGGCTGTTGGAATAAATTAGTTTGAAACGGTATGTAGTAAATTAGTCCAGTCCAAGGAAGTTTAGTGAAACCTTCTGCCTTGATGTGCCGATTTACAAATATGAAAGGAGTTCTCTGTTCCATGCATGTGTTTTTGAAGTGATAGTTTCAGAATTCTACTATGGAAATCTCCCACTAGATTGATAATGTGGATATGGTGTATGTTTAAAGATACTGGAATTTGGTAGTATCTAAAACTTAAACAGTGTGGAAGAGGTGAAACACTTGGAAGTGTTTTGTCTGTTATGCAGTGGGACTCTTGGTTTCAGTGTCAATGGGCAGGAAGTCCATTCTGGTTTTCATTCAGAACTTCAGAGGGGCTATCCAAGGTCCTCAATCTATTCAGCAAACAAGGTTCTGCATCTTGGACAACTCCTTCGAAGTTCTGGCCAAAACAGAGTGGGCTTGTCATGACACTGACCTAGAAGTCACCAGCTACCAGTAGCATCATGTATGCAAAACATATGTGCCATTAATGAAGCCAAACTGAATATTATGACATTTCCATACTTTGAACAGATTGCATAATCTACACTGTCCAGTTAGCCATTCACTGTACATTAAAGAGCTGGAAATCCCTTGTTGTTGCTGCCAGTCCTTGGAAAAGTTCAGTTTGCGTGGTGGTGAGTGTGTATCTGGATGAGACTGAGTACCACTCCTTCCTTGACATGACTACCACCATCATTACGCTTTCATGGCGTACCTATACAGTAGCATGTGAAAATATGAAGCAGTGTGCATGAGGGCTGAAGGCTGATGGGAGTGATCTCCTTAGGGTTACCAAAAATCAGAAATAACTTGAAGGCACACAACAAGAAAGTGCCACTGACAGGAGAAGGTTCTTTCTTGCTATCATGCCTCTCCCCTTTGAAAATTGACTTAAAGTGATCCTAAGGTGGCCGTGTCATGGGGTTTTTCTTGGCAAGATATGTTGCCTTTACCTTTCTCTGAGGCTGAAAGAATGTGACCATGACCGAGTGGGTATTCAAACCTTGGTCTCCAGAGTCATAGTTTGCGCACCCGCACACACCTGCCACTGTGCCCTTTCATCAGGGTTGCAGTAGTGGCTGCATACATGTGTGGGTGCTGAAATTGTTCCCCGTTTGCAAATGAGGGACCAGTTTGAGTGTGCACACAGGCCTGCCACCATGTCCCATTCGTCAGGGACACAGCAGCATGGGATGTGGATGCCAACGGACATGACAGCGGGTGGGTGCGCATACCCAGCTTGCTCTCTTGTTTGCAATCAAGGGAGCAGTTTGGGCCCATGCGCATGCCTCCTGCTGTGTCCCTTTCGTCAGGGACTGTATCACACTGTTTGTAAAAAGTTAATCACGTGGCTTGTTTTGATCATATATGTTTTCAAGCTATCATTCTCTGGAGGAAGGTCTGGTCCTCTTTCCTCTTCCTCCTCCCAGTTCTGGCTGTTCATGTAATATTAAACATATTGAATTGAGCAGAATCCTTTTAGTCCTTCATGATGGGAGAGATAGAATTCTTGGTGATCATTAAGACCAAATGTAAAAGCCAGTCTGATTTAGCATATGAAGTGTTGGACTTGGGCAAGGGAGATCTGACTTCATTCTCCACTCAGCCATAAGGCTTATTAGGTAGCCTAGGAGAATTGGTCGTTCTCAAATCCGAGGGTTGTTAATAATGGGACTAAACTGCACAAGCCATCCTGAATTCCTGCTCACTCTCGTTTGTATCATTTTGGGTGAGAGTGTACTTAGGTATTTGCAAGTCTGATAGTTCAAGTTAGCCTGCATGGGATTATCACCTCCCATTGTTAGGCCTGTGATACAGCAGCATTCTTTTATAGCAAGACATACTGTTATAAGATAACCAGAGCGCAAAGTCTTATATCACCAGTATTAACCTTTACGTGATCAAATTAAAATTCAGTTAAGAGATGACGCTGATTAATATTGAGGCTCACTAATGTTTCACAGATTGAATTTACACTTACAGATAGTGATTGTTTATTTTTCCAACCCGGATGTGCAAAGAGCAGTGATTTCTAGGGGAAACATCTCAAAACATTCTGGCTCAGAATTCAAAAACTGCTCCTAGACTGCAGGAACCTTTCCATGAACTGTTTTTATTGAGTATTAAAATTATGCCAAGAGTGTATTGTTCATTAAGGTTGTGGTAACTTGTTTCTCTTTTTTTAAAGGTTATCCTAGCTTTCTGCTGGGTTTATGTTCGCAAGTACCAGAGCAGGCGGGAAAGTGAAGTAATTTCCACTATCACATCAATTTTTGCTCTTGCAATTGCACTCATTACATCAGCACTCCTACCTGTGGATATTTTTCTGGTTTCTTATGTAAAGAACCAAAATGGAACTTTTAAGGTATGTATTGATTACCACCTCTTCCTACTGATGTCGTATAACTGCTTGCAAAAGTAATTTCTGTCCTGGATATGTGCTATGAATTCTTCTTTTAAAAGTATTTAAACTAATCTGTCAAAATTTTAAATTACTTGGACTGCAATCCTAAATTCTGTTACTAGGAAATAAGCCTAATTGAACAGTAATAGCATGAATAGGATGTTATTATATTTTTAATCCATATAATGGCATGCGTTTTTTAGTAGATTAAGCAAAGCTAGTAAAATAAAATGTGAAAAAATATAGTGGAACAAAGACAGCAGGCTGTGGAGGTAGATACCACTGTTACTACCAACTGTACAAATATCACCATGGAAAACCTTGTGAAGGATTTATGATACTAGAAATCCCACTACCAGTAATTGATTTGTGGGGAGACCACCTCTAATAACTATCCCTGTGTGAAGGTTTACACCCTTCTTGTGGTTATCCCTTATTCAAGTTCTTCCACCGTAAAACATGAACTCTCTTGTTTATTCATTGTAATTATCCCATCCAGGATTTAGGCAAGGGTCAAAACAGAGGTGTTAATAAGGATGAGATGGTAATAAGAATGAGATTGCACCTTTATTTCAAGTTATAAATATATAACAGTAGTAAAAGTCCAGAATGCAAAATGCATTAAAAGCTCAATGTTGTAAAGTTTTCAACAAGCTGTTATTTCTTTGGAAGGACTCATTTATAAATGATAACTGATGTTGCTATAGCTTTAAGAAGCTCTCTTTGTTAAAGTAATATGTCTTTCATAGCCAACCTTTAGCAAATATCCCCGCAAGGTTCCACTTTTAACTCACTAAATGAGTCAGAGAATTTAGTTAACACTCTTTCTCTTTTTCTGAGGATTTTTATTTACTTAAATACGTGTAAGTCTTTTCTCAAGGCTGTTTCTTCAGCCTTCACTCTGACCCAGCAGTTGGTCCCTCCTAAGGGTTACAGTGCTTTGCTGACTCTCTGTTCACAGCTCAGCCTCGAAGACTTCTTCACAATTTTCCCCCTTTTCCCTTGTGCTGTTCTAAAGTGATTTCAGACTTTGCTTGTGTCTTCTCTGAACATCTGTTGCTTTTACAAATACTTTGGGCCTCACCCAGTCTCCTTTGAACTGCTTCTTGAGTTCTTTATGATTTCTTTTCCCTTTGATTTCTGCCTCTGGTCTCTGGTCTGCCTCTGTCAGTATGGAATGGGTCCTTAAATATACTCCAGCCAGAGTCCCTTCAGTCGTTTGGTCTAATAAACCAGTTGATTTACACACATGCATATCCACTCATATACTAGCAGGGATGATCAGTTGACAACATCGGACTGTTCCAAATCCAACTGATGGAAATATAGCATCTTTTCTTCTATAAATTTTTATGTAAGGCAGAAACCTCTCCCCTTTATATAAACTGTTATTTGTTTATCATAAGGTATAAAGTGAGAGTTCACTTATCTGACTTTCAGGTAATCTTTCAGTTACTTGGCTTTCAGGCATTTTAACATTACGTAGAGTTTTCTTACCTTTTTAAAAATTATTTCTATTGTGCAGTATTTCAGTTGTACGTTAATATTTCTAAGGCAAATAAAGAAATGTATATATATTATATACATGCACACACATACACAAACAACTGATTATATATCTGTATAAACATTTTCACATTTGTTAACACCTTAAAAATAACTTTCTATTTTATCTGTTATTTCTCAGCCTTCTAGCTAAGATATTAATGCAGAATGAGTTAAAAACATCTAGTTTTGTCTAACATAATTATTTCTAATAGTTTCCTCACATGCATATTCTTGATTGTTCTTGTAACCTTATAAGTTATTGTATACTAAATTTCTACTTTCAGATTTCCTTTTGTTGGAATTACTACTGTTTTTCTATTTTTTTTTAATTTGCATCTTCTTTACATCTTCAGGTAGCTTTATAACTTGTCTTTCTGCTTTTTTAAATAGTGCAATAGGGTTTTCTTATTTTTGAAATAAGAACAGACAAATGAAGGGTTAATTGTAAAGTGAGAGAAATGAACCTGTGAACACTTGTTTGGCTGGTGCTGGCAAATTAATGGTGTAGATGCCTTCTGGGAAGTTGTTTGTTAACAGGTCATTACAAGTGAGAATACCTTCTCTCTTATAGCCATCTGCATAAAGTGATCTAAGGGTATGGCAGGTACATATGGAAGGAGTTGTTTTTTGAGTGTTTTGTCTGAAAGTCATTCATTGCTTTATCAGATGCAGTCACTTCCATTCTGGTTCCATGTGCAGTGTGAAGTGTTCTTTTGATCTTTAGAATAGGAACACTTGAAACTGACCCTAGAAATATTGTGGAAGTCATTGAACTTCGTGAAGTGCAGATAGCATATGTTCATATTTAGAAGGTCTAGTTCTTAACCTGGTGTGGTGGTTTCAGTGTTGGACTATGACTGTAGAGAACAGGGTTTGAATGCTCACCAGGCCATGGAAACCCATTAGGTGACCTTTGGGTGAGTCACATTTTCTCAGCCTCAGAGGAAGGCAGTGGGAAACTGCACAAATCTTGTCAAGAAAACCCCATGATAGTCATAAGTTTTCATAAGTCAGAAATGACTTGGCATCACATAACAACAATTCTTAACCTGGCAACTCTGTTTTGAACTAGCTGGAGCTTTGAATATGTCAGATGTAGTCCCACATACAAGGCATTGCAGTAAACCATCAGGGAGGGCACCATAATGTAAATCTATTTGTCCAGATGGAGCCATGTTGGGCGTATTAGTCTAATTTGGTAAAAGGTGCTACTTGGCACTAGGGCCAGTCATAAGCGATTGAGGAACACCCCGAACTGTGCACCTGAGCATACTTCAGTGAAGGGTACAGCCCCCTCCAGGAGAGTTTGAGCACTCAGCTGGACAGACAAACCATCTAAAAGAGTATCTCCTTGCCTGGCTTGAGCTTTAGCTCACTGTCCCTCATGCAGTTACACTTATCAGGTACTGACTCAAGATGTCCATTGTCAAAACTGGTTAGATGAAGAAGACAGAGAAATCGGATTTTCAAAAGAACGTAGGAAAAATGTTACTTTGACAGAACCCCCACGAGATAATTGCTGAAGAGAAGTAATCCTCCAAAATCACTTTCTGGAAAGGACTGTTTTGTATAGTGCTTGAGTGCAGCTGCCTGATAGGATTGCCAGGTGTATTGACTCAATAATGAAGAGGTGATTACTGCAGTCATCCCTCCACATTCTCCAGCATTAGGGGTGCAGGACCCTCCAAAATTGGAAAAATGGCAAATATCAAATTTGTGTGTGTGTCTGCGGGAAGGCATTGAGGCATGATGGGGAGAACAGGTACTTGGGGTCCAAAACAAGTCAGGGAAAGTAGAGGGAAAGGGAGTAGATCAGCATGATGGCTCTATACTTCGTCTTTCTCACCCATTTCCTTCCTTGGGTGTGGGAGACATCAGGAGAGGGTTCGTGCTTCTGAGGAATTGGGCTGTGAGCCATCCTTAGTTGGCTAGGCAGCAGCTGGTGACAGAGGAGGAGGGCTAGAGGTGGATTTTATTAAAGGGCTTCATGGCCTGATCAGAGCCATCGACAGGGAAGCATTTCAGATAAGGGATAATCAACCTGTATAAACTGTTTGGAAGTAGCATGACAGTATTGCAGAGGAATGGCTTGGAAAAACAAATGAGTTAGGGATTTTTTTTCCTAGTCTTGAACAGATAAAGAATTAAGATAAGGAATGTACATGGAGGTAGGAATAGAAGTAGCAATCTTAGCAGCAATTCAGGGTTGAAATTTTATTCTTTTTACTTTGGCTTAGTGAAAAACACAGTTAAGTAACACTGTTATTGTGATTTTTAAAAGCTTGCTTTTTCTTTTTGATCTGCTTTTGATTTTATTGGTGTGTTATGTTTGAAGAACTGCAAATTAAAAACAGATCCAGTAGTACTTGTTGAAAATAAAGAAATTTATTGTCACTTGTGTTTGTTTTTTTCAAAATATTCTTTACTTCCCATGAAAACAAATTCCAAAGTGACTTGTATTTAATGGCTTAACAATAGCAGGCAAATAATAAAACAACCAATGGACAAAGCAGAACTATCAACAAAATTTTAAAATGTTTTAAAAAACTAAGTCTGAAAAAAAAAAGGTTTTGCCTGATGATCTTTCACCTGGATGGCATTCCATAAAGAGAGCATTATGAATAGAGAGGCCATTTTTCTTGTTGAAACATACTTTATCTCTAACAACAAGGAAATAATCTTTCTAGTGAGGAGCTGACAGTTAGGCATTGGAGCTGTTATAACACCAGTGAGCTGTGATGCAAGTCCTTTGTACTTCTCAAAACCTTGGTAGCTGTATTCTATACAAAATGAAACTTTAAAGGTTCTTGTATGTATAATGTGTTCAAGTATTCCGGTCTGGAGGTTATGAGGCCACGGAAACCATAACCAGCCTATCCCTGTCCAAAGAAGCTGTACTTTGCATAATTCCATAAAGTTAATAGAAGGCACTCTGTGCCACTGAGATGATTTGTACTCTAGTGACAGTCAACATACAAAACAGGGTGGGGAAAATGTACCCTTTAGGTCACATACATCCTCCAGGCTGCTTTAGAGACCCATAGGACTCCCCAGTATTCGCAATCTTTTTTCCATATTTTGTTTTTTATCCCTGATAGCCTCCCACATCTCCAGAAGGCATGGAACCAATTTTGCTATATTTTTGCTTCCTCTGGCATGATTTAGGCCTAGGAGCAACCATTTTTGAAACACAAACTTGACTCCAAGTTGACTTCTTGCTATTTGAAAAAGGACTCTCTTGAGCCTAAAATACTCTGTCTGTTTCTCTTCCCTCACCAAATGGTAAAATTACCCATCTCCTTGAGGCATTTGAGGAAAAAAGAAAATTGTTTTAAAAATGGGTATATAGCCACTGCTGACCCCTAGCCCTTGACTTTTGTTCTCTGATCTAAAAGGGCTTCCAGGGTGTGAATGCAATCCTGGAAGACACTGTGCTACTTTCAGACAGGCTGAATGCCACACTTCTGAGCAGAAAGGGAAGCTTGTGGATCATAGATCAAACATATGAGCTATAAATTATATTGATAGTTAAAATGATGCTTTGGAGCAACCTTCCTCAATGTGTCACAACTCTAAGCATCATCCCATCTAGACTAAAGATGATGGGAAATATAGTGTAACATGTCCAGAGCCACCTCTTTGGTGAGAACAACCTTAGAAAGCAGACACTTGGGCTTTTCTTTTGCAGGTTCTTGTAATAACTTTTTGCTTTTCGTTGGGTTTAGTAGCTCTCTCTTTTATTGATTTCCTTCCTTGCTGGTCTTTTGAAACTTTCTGTTTCAATATTGTTTAAAGACAGGATCCTTGTTTCAGATTGTCCTCTCTTCGAACCAGGCCTAATAAATTTTGCTACCTACTGTATTCCCATCCAGTCGTCTGTAGGTGTTGTACACCATGGTGTAGTTAAAATTGCTTTTCACATTATGGTGGTAGGACTGGATGTATCAAAGTTGCAAACACAACCCAAGTTCTGCTTTACTGTCTTAAAAAAAATCTGCATAAAGTTATTTAGACCAAAATATAAAACTGCTGGTCAGGCTGGGAGAATATCTTATCAGGGAAACTTTGGTAATATTATATTACTTGTAATAAAACTGCAAGTACAAGATTTGCTCTCCTTGTTCAGAGAGCATTCATCTTAAAATCGTGTCAAGGAACCATGTTTCCCATAAGCAAGATACTGATTTATTGCTTCTTCCTCTTCTGGATGAGTTTTATTGTGTAACATTCCTTTTCAGTAAGGACATAAATATTCTTAATGGGGGTCTAACTCCATACTTTTGAGTGTCCAGAAACTAATTAATGGAAATAATCTTCTGTGCCCTATAACCTGTTGAAAGAGGTTTCTCTTCTAATTCCTGAGCAGTTACATTTCCAACATGGAAGGTTTTCTCCCTGGAAGTTTCCTTGGCAAGATCAACATAGACTTGTTCAGGCCCTACTGTGCCACCTTTAACAGCTGTGTTCGTAGAGTTGTCTTTACTTTTGGATTCTTTGTTTCTTAGAAGAAGGTATATAACAACTTGCCTTAAGGAGTTTACCATGTAAAGGCAAAGAATTTGTTTACTTCTGTATAAGGTTCTTATGCAGTCTAAATACTTTCCAGTATGTTGAGGGTGTCTGCTGGTTCTTTAGATGCATGAATGTATATATAAGAAAAGTTCACCATAATCCCTGGTGTCAAAATTTACACCCATGTCAATGGCCATTTCTGCACTATGCTGTTATAGTGCTATTATTCCATTTTCAACATCCTGTGGAGTCCTGAGGTTTGCAGTTTAGGGAGGGCATTTAGAGTTCTCAGCCAGAGAGCTCTTTGGCCTCAGTAAACTGCAAACCCCAGAATTCCACAGGATGTTGAAAGTGGAATAATGGCACTATAACATTGGAGGCTGGAAATGGCCGTTTTTTCTGTCTGGTAACTGAAGACAGAACAAAGTCTCCCTGCCCTGATCATCTTGTCTTGAGACTTAGTACATCATGAAAGAAGTAATTTTCCACTGACTTTTTAAAAGTCTTTAGGATTTATTGGTATATGCCACCAGTTTCTGGCTGACTTCCATATAATAAATTGGGGTTGAGGTGAGTTCTGTGTCATCATAGTTCTGAAAATTAATTGTGATTCCATAAAGAGATTTTATAAAGCATGATATATATATTCCTTGCTTGCAGTATTATTTAATGGATCACATTTGTGATTTTTTTCTTCAAAGTACCATTTATTCTGTAATCTATGTTTGCAAATGGTTCTTTTTCCCATAAGACATACCAAATGTATTTCCTACCTATAGGCTCATGTCTTAAGAGGAGGAAGATGGAGAGATCTTTAATTTGTAATTTGTTAATCAGTCATGCATGATCAATAGCCTAGCTGCGTGTATGTAGAGTTCTTTGTACACTTAAAAATAGCTCTTCTATAAAGAATTCATAAATGACAATTTAATCTAACAGGTTTTTTTCCCTTCATTTTTCAACATAATTCAGGACTGGGCTGATGCAAATGTTACAAGACAGATTGAAGACACAGTACTATATGCATATTACAGTGAGTATTGTAAAATAGTGTTCTGTGTCCCTATAGAGAGGTGTCCTATTTTTTATGTCCTTTCAATGACTTTTTGTTCTAAAATTTGGTTTATTTTTGCTCTGTTCTCTTTTTGGGAGCTGGAGATCACTGGATCAAACCCAAACATTCCAGATATTAAAGGAACTGTTCCATTCAGCTTGGTATAGCAATGATGGCATACTTTCTGTTTGATAGAAACCCCACAATTATAGTGTAGGTCGATAGTATGAGCATGTTCAAACCAAAGGAAAGGATTTCTCACTGAGTGTTCTCTTATTTACATGTGGGTTCAGCTTCTGATTCTAGTTAATTACAGCCACAGCCTCCAGTGGTATAGGACAAAGTGTGCAACTTTGGTGACGTTGGGAGCAAATTTGTGTCCTTGAGGCCCTCCCAGGGGCTTCATAGGCAGGCGGCAATCCTAAAAACAAACAAAAACAGAGATGAATGGAAATGTACTTTTGGTTTCAGAAAAAAAAGTTATACAGTGTTGCAAGGGAAGGGGAGATGGGAGGCTGCAACCTGTTAAAAAGATGAATCATTGCTCCTTGATGTTGCCATGAAGGGCAGTTCAGTGTCTCCCACTCTTATTTTGGGTGGTGGTCTAGAGGGGATAAAGACTACAAAAATTACTTAAGGGGTCACGTATGAGTCCAGAGCATCCTGCTGCTCTTTCCAAGTACAGGGAGGATGGATGTTGTCTTGCTGATTTTGTATTGTGTCATCTCATGATCATGTGACTAATGAGACATTTTAGACACTCTTAGATTGTTGGAGTTCATTTGGTCGCTGAAGATCAGGAGTGGGCAATTCCAGCAGGTCTAGAGACTAGTGTTGCCCTCCTGGACTTGCTATAGGCCACTTCTTTCCCAAAATGTGTGTCTTTGCTCCCTCACCCTTTTTTTTTTTTTGGCAAAGACAGAAGTGCCGGCTATTCATTTCCAGATTTGAAAAACCTCAGAATCACCCCTCCCTGCACTAAAGCAAAGTCCTGCTCCTTGCTTTAGAAGATAATGGCCACTCCTAAATGCTTCCTGGAATGGAAAAGCTCCTGTTTGGGCTTTTATTTTTTGATTGGGATAGTTTGGGGCTTCAAAAAATAGGCGTATTGACCTACAAACAGGTACTTTGCAGTGAGAAATTATTTTGTGCGGCCTCTGCTAAGTTCAGAACAGCTGGCTATACAGTCTTAAATTAGAGAATGTGTAATAGTATTTTGAGAAATTGCTTCCTGGTTCTAACATATGCTCAGCATGATATTCCGAGGTGCCTGGCAGTACTATGTGAGCAGAGTTGCATCTGGATTTCAGTATCTGTGGTTAAAGAGCCGTTTTATTTCGCAGTGTCTATATTCTATTCTCCTGCCAGGTAAAAAATTTATGTAAACAATTCTTTCAAGTCGAGGAGATGATATTTTGTTCTAGCAAGGAAGGAAAGAATCAGCTCTATTTTGAATGAGGAATATCACCGTGCTGCATTCAAGAGGCCAGGAGACCTCTGTTTGAACTTAGTGAAGGTTTATTACTGAACTGCTTGATAGCTACTCTTTACTTGCCAATAGCAGGTTACTTGAGGAAAGAGATGACTGTTTCTGCCTTGGAAGCGCCTTTAGATAAGCTTGGAAGCTTAACAAATCAAATTCATACTTGTGGATTGTAGGTGAGGTAATAAGATAACACCTCAGTACTGAACCAGTCTTTCAGTATTTTTAATGAAACATCACTTTAGGGAGTTAAGAATTTCTGTGAATGCAGGTATATGATACATATTATATAAGCAGATTCCTGTTTTCCAGAAAATGGAGGTACCTTTGATATTATAACCTCTGCTGATTCTTGCTTAGGTACGGTACTGTTTTAAAAGAGTGTGACTCAGGTGAGCTGTTTATATAGGAGTGGCCAGGTAGATTGCTGCTGTATGCGGATTTTGGCATATCTGTGTGAAACCTGAAGCTTATAAAAGTGCTGAGACATTATTATTGTAGAGGGCAAAGAAATGCTGTTTGGACCTCTGTTTTAGATCTTAAGCAGTGATTCTCAAACTGTGGAGTGGGATCCTAAGGGATCCTCCAAGTGGAGGAGGCACAAGAAGTGTCAGCCTAGAAGTACAGCAGATGTGAAAAAGAAGGGCAAGCCTGTGTGTATCGAGGATTGGCCGGTCGTTGCAAAAGAGTGACACAAAATGTCTTCCCTGTTAATGTCTATCTCCAAACTCAGACAAAGGAAAAATCAGCTTCCTTTTAGTTTGCTTTGCTTTTGCCACTGCATGGCAGACAGGGAAGTGGAGGGGAAGAGACTGAGAGCTTAGTGCTAAGATGGAGAGTGCATGAGGCACAAGAGACCTGTGAGAGCAAGAGGGAGAGAGAGGCATAGGATGGGACATGACATGGGGGCATGATGGGGGGGGGGACACACAATGTCAGCCTGTACATATAAGGGTGGAGTTCAGAGGAGTAAAAAGTTTGAGAATCAGTACCCTTACAGCAAAAAGGAAAAGGCTCTTGGGGACCACTGAGCATATTCAATGAGGATTGTTGAGAGGAGGGTTGAAAATGATTCCCTTAACATACTTACTTGCGCACATGAGAAGTGCTCTGAGTATATAAAAACACATTTTTTGAAAAGTGGGCTTATTTAGCTTCCACACACTGGTTAGGTTTATATGCACAAGGTCCTCAAATATCAGACTAAGGATTCACCTACTGAAGTCTTTTCTCACAATGGCCATTTGAAAGCCTGTGATTCCTAAGATTCTATGTCCTAATTTAAAACACAAATTATGATATAAATTAATTGGGCATTATTTTAAAAAACTGCAGTATTCTAGCTAGGATTTTGGCAATTTATAACGTTGTTTGTTGGTATTCTCAGTCTTAGCATACTGGTAATATTAAATCTGTTTATTCTTAACTCTGCAGAATATGTAAGTCCGCACATTCTGTGATTCATAATAATGGACATAGATAGTTAACTTGCTTGGTTATGTTCTTTTCTGAATCCAGGACTGAATGGCATATACATAAATAAAAAAATTAGAACTTCTACTGTAAAATATTCATTTCTGCTATTGAAGTGTCTTCAGATGGAAAAAAATATAAATCACACAAATGACTGAATTAAATTTTTGTATAAAAGCAATGAGGTAGTGTATTTACTTAAGCTAAACTGTCAAAATAGCAAGAAGGATTTTTGAAGTATGCCTGAGTAATTGTTTACGATAAATATTAAGCTGGAGGGAAACCAGTTAGTGAGTAGATTGTAAGCTGTGATGAAAAAGCCCGTATCTGCCTCAGGAATGCTTAGACCACACTTGTATCCTAAGAGGGCTGTTCTAGGTGGCATGAGGTTTGACAGATATCCTTCTCTGTCCATAACCAAGAAGGAGCTCTATCTTTGGAAGCCTCCTTGTTGGAGTACAGAAACCTCCACTACCATTTACCACACCACCTTTGCTGCTCCAGTTGGATGGCATAAGGGAGGTGTTCTGAAGGCAGAGCCATTGAAACCAAAGCCATCCCATTCTCTTGATTCACAGCAGACATATTAAAAGCAAGCCTGAGATTGGAGTACTGTTCTCTTCCCCTGCCCCACAATGTTATGCTAGTTGGGTTCTAGCATGCAAAATGTGAAACCATTCTAAAGTTGCATTCAAAAAAGAAACAGTGGAAACTCTCCCATGGAAAATGTTAAAATACTACTGTTACTGTTTTGCTGATATTGTGCTAATGGGAACACACAGATTCTTTGTAAAGACAGAGGGGAATAAAGTAGCAAAAGTAGCCCTTAACAGTAGCAAAACTGAACTTTAATGATCACTGCTCTGTTAGATGAAGTCTGTGGAACCCAGTTGGCATATCCAGGTCTTATCATTATGAGATAATAGTTTATTTTTTTTCCCCATTCTAGAATTTTTCTTCTTGGTCGCTACATCTCAGTTTTCCCTAAAATATACTGCAGTCACACAAAAGTGTGCAAATATCGTAGTTTGGTCATAAACAAACTCCAGTTTTATCATATTCAGCAAAAACAATTTTCATTATATTGTTATTGTCTCTGCTATATTTGCATGCATAGGAAAGTTTCTTGAGTGAATCTTTGTAAACCAATATACTGTCGGATCTGGCAGAGCTGTTATCTCTCTAAATGAAATTGTCTTTTATATTTTTAGACATCAAAATGATCTAAAGATTAGTAATAATAATTTTAAAATTCCTATTCTTGTTTCTTTTTCTAAATTATTATTAGATTACAAAAGTAAGGCCCATAACCATATATTGTCATTTCTTCATTTGAGACTTCAAAGTGTTGAATTTGAAGGCTTTACCTGGTGAAAAAATAAGACTACACATACAAGAAATCTCATTTTATGATGCATATGTGAAACTTCATGAAAGCCATGTGTATATTTCCTACTCTTAGAGGCATTATGAAACTTTTTAAGTATAAAGTTAGTTCTGTCAGTTGTTTTTTTTTTTAAATTGTGCCTAGGTTTGTTGCTGTTGCACAGATCAACCTCCAGATGGTACTAATGATTTGAATATAAAGAACAGACATATCTTTCTTTCTCACTATACTAAATGTTGGATTAATGGGGAAGGGCCTAAATACCTAAAGGAATTAGATCATGACTGACATGACTTGGAAGCGAAGCAGGTCACCCCTGGTTAGTACCTGGATGGGAGACTACCAGAGAATACCAATTGCTGTAGGTGGTATTTCAGAGGAGAGAATATACAAAACCACTTCTGAGTATTCCTTGCCTAAGAAGACTGTCTGAAATTCATAAGATCACCATAAGTTGGCAGGCAACCTGAAGGCATACACGCACAGGCACACACACTTCTGGCTACATTTGTGGTTTTCAAAGGACAAATCCTCATATTTAGATTAACTTGATGGCTTAGTGTGGTATAGTGGTTTGAGCATTGAACTACGGCCCTGGACACCAGAGTGCAGTTCCCTGGTGAGCCATGGAAACCTACTGGGTCCCTTTGGGTGTGTCACACACACACTCAGCCAACGGAAAACCCTGTGATAGGTCTGGCTTAGGGTCACCAGAAGTTGGAAATGACTTGAAGGCACACATTTTTTTAATTTTATTTTTAATTGAAAAGCATGTATGTATGTGCCTTCAAGTCACTGTGGGCTTATGGCAGCTTCATGAGTTTCATAGAGTTTTCTTAGGCAAGGAATACTCAGCACCTGGTATTTGTTGGCAATCTCTCATCCAAGTACTAGCTGACCCTACTTAGCCTCTAAGATCAGACAGAATGTGGTATCTTTAGGGTATTTAGGGCCCTTTAGTCTGTGTACTAAACAGACTAAACTTTTAAAACTGATCCATTGTCATTTCACTATGCCCAAAAGAGCATGATTAATTGAAGATATAGTGTAATTTTAGGTTAGTTTGAGAAACAGAAGATGTCTCTGATAGCTTGGCTGTTTCATGGACACTGAAGGATTTTAAAGAACCGTTTTGAAATAAACTGATCTTAAGCATTTACTGTCTTAAGAGCTCTGCTCTCTTGATTCAGGAAAGAAATCATATTCTTTCCTCTTCTCCTAAGACTGTACCCTCTACCTTTGAAGTTTCCATTTTGTGTGGGTAAAGCCCTGCTGCTTTTCAGTGTCAGTGTGTGGACTGTATAGTAAGAGAAGTCTTAGAGGTAGAAGAAGTTGTGTTTCCTTTGAACACAAGCTATGTCAGCTAGAAATCAACCCTCTAATTGATCAACTGGTGGTTTGAATTTAACTTATCTGAAAAATCTGTTCCTTCTAGCTGGGTCTGTGGGGATCCCAAATTTGGGGACCAAATTCAGCAACCTCCAGCAACCAAATTCAGCAACCAAATTCAGCTCTAGTTGTAAAATTAATATTTCTGTGATAACATCCTTATTAAGACTGCATTGAAACATTTTGCTTTAATGTAATTAGATACTTAATGAGGTGCTTTGTTGACTGAAATACTCAGAAAACTCCAAAGATACCGTACATAAGAAATCTTTTTTTGAATTTGAGCTTCTGATTCAGGCTTCATGTAAGTTCGTATTCTTGTATATATGCCCTTTCTTAGCATGACATTATTTAGCTTTACTTACATGTAATCTTAAGGCTCATTACATCTAGCTGGTGTTATTAACAGGTCAATATAATTTTAAAATTTGTTGACTCTTCAGAAGTCCTCAAACACTTGTCTGAAACCAAATGAGTTTTGGCTGTAAATGCTAAGTTGTGCATTTGGTACCCTGCAAGTGAGCTTGGATTCTAGCGTAATATTTACATAACATTGGATGATAGCACTTTGTGAAACCCGAGGTTGGAATGTTTATGTATATTCACCAAATATTTTATTTGGTTTACACAAAACAAAACAAAAAATCAAACAAGATTAGTTTCCTGTGGGTACATCTCCATTCACACTTGTTTCAAGATACTGAGGAACCCATGAAGGACACACTTCAGTCCACAGTTCTGCATAAGGTCCCAAATGGCTACAGGTGTTGCTTGGTCATTTCCATCAGGGGATTGAATCCACCCACATAATTCTCCTCAAGGGTGGAACTGCTTCTTCCATTGAAATGAATGAGAAAACACCTGAGTGTAGGAAATCTCAGTGTGTATTCAACAGACTGTAAGCAATCCTGGATTATGACAAGGATCTATAAAAATATTACTGAATGTAGTATCTACATTTTTTACTAATGGGAGCTTAATCTTATTAATTAAAAAAAACCCTTTTATTCTTGTCAGCTTGACAGCAGCATGTTTTCTATGAGGGAAGTATCATTTCTAAAGGACCTTTGGTAGAGATAAACCAAAATGACTGTAGAACAAGACATGCTTTGTTCTGTTGATGAACTGCAGTGTGATCATATCTGGATTTCTTGTTTGCTTACTACTGTTTATCTTTATTAAGCACATTGCTATGAAAGGTTTCACACTTGAAAAAGATCAGAATGTGAAGCCTTCCTTGGTATTGTCTAATTTTTCAGGAAGAACAAAAAGTAAGCAAGATATTTCCATGACTACCTGATTAGAACATATCATTGTTTGAGAGACAGATGTTCTTCTTTATTGATAGCAAGGTGTTGCACTAACTGCTGGCTGATAATGAGGTGTTGCACTAACTACTGGCTGTAGGGCCATAGCAGTATAATACTGGTAGTTGTAACAAAGAACTGTTTTTTCCTGTCCTTGAAGAATTTATTTTGTTAACAATGTGGCTGTTACTTAATCTAAAGTTACTTTGAGATGTTCACAAAACTGTATCATGAGAAGAAAAGTGTAAAATACATATTTTTATCCCCTGTGTACATTAGATGGCTTTTTTTTCATCTTCACTAGAATGTTCATAATGAACATGGAAGGAAATTTCAAATGAAGTCTGTATGTCTATATAATAGTATTTGCTGGCTTCAGTTCCATGTTAGTAGTGCCCCTACTTTGCTGTGTTGCCACTCCCTCATTCTTACATCTAATTCAGAATTTGATGTCCTCATTTGCCTCTTGCTTACGTTCATGGGTAAACCTCTGGAAATATTGATGGTACTGAATCAGTACGTTGCATGTTTTATGTCTTATGAATGAATGCTAAAGAATCCTACTTCAACAGATCTTCAAGGCCTTTATAGCTGATACTCTTATTATTATATTAATAGAACAATACTGTAGTGGTAAATGATAGTTTCAAGTGCTAATACTAGTAGGGTTCAGAAATCAGAACGTAACTGTATTTTTATTCCTCTACTTTAGCACTGTATTCCATCATACTGTTCTGCGTATTCTTATGGATACCCTTTGTCTACTTCTACTATGAAGAGAAGGATGAAGATGATGCCAACACGTGTTCAGTAAGAAGCTTGTTAACCTACCTATTCCATGACTGTATATACAGAGAGTAAAATAGTTTTCATTTCCTTGTTTTAACACTTGTTGAAATAAGTACTCTCTGACACAAAAGGTATTCAAGTGATGTCAGCTTTAGTTGCTGGCATCTATGGTTAAGAGCATCAGGTTACAACTGATGGGAAGGACCACAGCTTCAGATACCAGACAACCGCTTCCAGTCAGAACAGACAAAACTGACATGGTGTTACCATGAAGGTGCTCTAAAGAAGGAACTGGTTAGGTGTATACAGGTACCAGTAACAGCCTGAAACCATGTTAAGGCAGTATTTCAGACTATATCCAATTATTAGTCTCAAGTAGAGTGAATTGTATGAACCAGTGGGATTTATGTAAGGTTATAATTCATTTAGTGGGTGCACTCTAGTAGGGACTTCAAATTGCATTTAGGCCAAAATACTACCTGGCATGGTTTCCAGGTGGTATTGGCACTTGTATGCTTGCACTTCCTTGCTAAGGACAACTTCGTGGTAACACAATGTCAGTTGACTGGCAGAGATTTTCTGGAGTTTCAAGCGTCATCTTTCCCATCAATTATAATTTGATGCTCTTATCTGTAAATGTCAGGGAGTGACCCTGAAACTTTATGCAGTAAATGCCTGTGGCAGTCTTCGGATAGCCAGAAGATAAACACCTGAACTTTTATAGCTCTAGAACACTCATAGTCCATTAAGGTAGCTGTTCCTTTTTCCATTTGGCAAGTGCCTGTTGAGACAGAAGTCTAGAAGTACAATGCTAATTTGGTAAACCTCATTTCTTTTACACTGTATTGCTGAAATGCTTTAAAAAATGGCTTCCAGGGAAGGCATCTGTGGCCACCACATGGTTACCTGATTTTGTGCTTCTCTGGAGCTGTGTTAGAAGGTTTTTCTTAAGTGTGATTGTAGAACAAGAGAGAGAATAATTTACTGTACTAAATAATGCAGTTTTTGAGCAGTACTGCCTGTCGAACCAGAAAGGAAAGGGAACCGGAACATTTGATACTGAGAGGGTTTTTATGATCTATGAGGTTGGACATTGATCTGTTTTCTTTAAAATAAAAACAGTGTTCAGAAGCTAAAGCAAGAAAATGAGCTATAAGAGAGATCCTGGATTATACTGGAAATTCTAAATGGTAAAGTTTGTACTTGAAAATGACACTAAAAGTTAATTTCAATTTCTACAGAAAAAAATCAAGATTCTTGAAATATATTGTAATGTAAACAGATTAAGCTTGTTTGGTGGGAAAGTTATGTTCAAGGCATAGATTAATAGAAATTTTCTGAATTTACTTACTTAATTTCACAGCAAGTTAAAACTGCATTGAAATACACAGTAGGATTTCTTCTGGTTTGTACTGCTCTTCTTATAATTGGGTAAGTAGGCATGTGTACTTGAATGTGCATGTAGATGTACAAGTCTATTTAGCATATCATTTTTAACACAAATTTTATAAATCTGCCGGTATGACATATCCCCCCATTCTCACCCAGATAAAGGTTCATACTTTATTTAACTAATTTCATTCATTTAGTTAAGTAACTTTTTAAAAATTTGTTAATACTCTTGACTGTCTTTTTTTCTGTCTCTCCCTTGTTTTCTGTCTCAGCTCCTCTTTTTTCCTCTTTCCATAAATTTCTTTAGTGACTCCCCATTTGCTTTCTTCATCTTCCCATCCTAGAGTTTAATGAAACTGACTTCTAAATCCCACTGAATATATGTTCTTCCAGTAAGAATATATATAAAATAAACATACAGATATTGGACTCTCTTTCTTTCATCTCTTGGAAGTTTCCAAGAGCAGCAGTTCACCTTTTAAATAGGGTCCCTCCAAGCACTGCTTGCTACCAACAACACCCATTTTTCAAAACTGGAAGTGAGCTTTGAGCAACCTCTGGGTTTTTTCTTCATTTTGGAGCACTTTTGGCAGTGCGTAGATGCTGGAAAACTTCCAAGCAGAACATTGGCACCAGGACCATCTGTAGTTGCCCACTGCTGTGTATATTTGCAGAATTGGTGGCTGGAATGGCACTCAGTTCTGCAAATATTGGATGGCTTTAGTAATCAGCCCCAACTTGTAGGTGCCAAATAGTTAATGTGTGCTCTTTCTTCTGTTATGTTGTACAGCAGGAAGTTGAGAATAATCTGCTGTCCTTATAAAAGCTTAGGAGGAGGTCTGTGGCTTATTCATACCATTCTTAATGGCACAGTGTAATTGATCTTCCACCCTTAGAATGAGTGCCGTACGTTGTGCCAGCAGAAAGCATTTCCTCTAAGGGAAAGAATCATTCAGGGAAAAATGGCAAATTTTAACTTCCTTAAATACATACTTGCCAGCAGGCCAAGCAGTGCATAGATTAGAATGTAAGGTTCAGTAATTTATCTCTTGCTCCCACTCAGTATATGGCAACATGAAGTACTTCAGTGAAATTTCATATGTGAATAAAGTTATTGGAATGTCCTCCCATGGGGGAAAAAAATCTGCTTTGTGATACATTGGATTCAGTGTGGAAAACAAACTTCAAGGTTATAGGGAGAAACCTCCATTACTTTCCTGTAGGGTTTCAAAATCTTTCAAATATGTATGCAGTTGTCACTGTTTCCAAAGCCAATAGGGTGTTTTGCCAGATTAATTCATCCCAGAATGTAGTCCTCAAGTAAATTTGAATAGCTGTTTTTTCTTGTATAACACAAATGTGTGTGCTTTAAATTGTAGCTTGTGTTTAGTAAATATTTGGTGCTAGATTGACCTCTATGTTGACCTCGTATTTGCCCCCCCTTTTTTTCTGGCAGTTGAAATGGAAAAGAGAAATGAGTTAATATTTGGATACATCTGATATTTTATATTACTCTGATTTTATACATTGTGGAATAGGTTTGCTTGGCTGCTGTAGTGTTAACTTGGATAATGAAGATGTCAGATAAAAACTGAGCATTTTGATTAAATTAGTGTGTTACAATTGTTTGATGAGGCAAATATGCTTGGAGACATATGTGCTAGTTAGGAAGAATCTTATTAAAAAAAACCAGCAGTTGAAAACAACTGTTTTTGTTGTCATATTCTTTCTAACATGATGAAACTTTCAGATGAGCCTTGTTAGGAGGTACGCTAGGGTATTAATACAAATACCTCCATACAAGAGAAATAGTCTTCATGGGGTAGTATATTCTTAAAAGCGTATCATTTTATATAGATTACCTCTAAAATAAACTGCCTTTAGCTAACTTGAGATACACCAGTTATTTTCCACAGACCTTGTCTTCCATAGAAGCTTTCTAATTTAAAATATCTGACCCAAATAAAACTATATGAGGAAATGTGCTGATGCTCTTATCTTAATATAGCTGTTACTTCCTAAAATGACTGCAGTTCAAAGCACGTTCTTCCTTGAAAAGGACTACTGATCTTGCTGTCTATCACCAGATGCATTCTTTCAACTTCTGCACTAGTTATTGGCATAAATACCAACTATTTTATTTTATCCCTGGCCTTTCTCCCAGTACTGGACCCAAGGCAGGTTATAACAGATTAAAATAGAGTATACTTAAACCAATTATAATAGGGGGAAAAAACTCTAAAAGAAAAGAAATATTTTAAATGATACTGAATTAATACACGCCATGACACTACCTTTCTGTGGTGGTGGGCTTATGTGCTCTTTGGAGGCAAGAGGCCATGCTGATGGCACCAGTACTGATGGTGAGGGTCTCCCATGTCAGACAGGCTACTGTTGAGGAGCCAGACTAAATGTGCCATATAGCTGGGCAGCAGCAGTACTGCAGTGGCAGATACTGGCAGAGGATCTCTCAGAGGCAACAGCAGTGGCATCATGGCTAACACTTGTTTGTACTGTGCTGAAGGAGGCATGGCAAACTCCTTTTGACTGCCTCATATCACAAACACCCTATGATGAGAAAGACCAAAATGAAACAAGAGATAGTGCCAGAAGATGAGTGTGATGGAGCCTGGGGCTGTGGCTAACCTGAGTGGCAGGGCAGCCCCAACAACAGGTTGCCATGTAACCAAAGCAGCTCTGTATGAGAGAAGCCCAGCCCATTAGCCAGAGGGAGGGGCTGAGATATGAGAGGAGAAGGTCTATATATAAGACAAGTGACTTGGACTGTAGAGATTCGTTCAGTGATTTTTCCAGAGAGAGAGTTCTAGGCTAGAGCCCTTCAATCAGCCAGGGGTGTTGTCTGAATAACAGTGGTTGTCTTCTCAGAGGTCTAGAGCGAAAGAGACAGAGGAGAAACCAAACCATTTTGAATTGGGTCAGAAGATGCGAGCCTGATTTAGGAATTAAGTGTTTGAGATAAAGAGAAGCCAAAGGCCTGTGTGTGTATGAAAGTTTTGTATCTGTATAATGGGTTAAGCTGTAACAGACTGGATGAACACCTTTTTGAAATTCTGTACTGCTTGGATTTACTTATGACACCCAATACCTTTCCCTGTTTGTTATTTTAATAAAGATTACATTACAGTTTTCTAAATTCTGACTCAGTAGAGTACTTTCTATTCTAATCAATTAGTAATATGCTACCACAGATCAGTAAATTGTCCCGAATAACAACTGAAAGGCTTTACCCTTTATACACTAAGGTGGTGGTTTTAAAGGGGAAGGCAGGGCTCTATAAGGGGGCTGGGTACTCAACAAGCTCCTGGGATAAAGCACAGGACAACTGCAAGTAGCAGTGTGGCTAGTGATGCAACAGGACTCCAGCTGGAATTTGCAGTTTAGGGAGGGGCATTTAGAATTCTCAGCCAGAGAACTCTTTGGCCTCAGTAAACTACAAATCCCAGAATTCCACAGGATGTTGAAAGTGGAATAATAGCAGTGTAACAATGTAGTGCAGAAAGGCCCTCAGTCATTAGTCAGAACAGGTACTGCAATCAAGAAATCAGAAGATGACTAAAACTCAGAAGGGCAGCTATGAAAGAACTAGACAAGATGCTGAAATGTAAAGATGTATCATTGAATACTAAAGTTAGGATTGTCCATGCTATCATAATTCTAATTTCTGTGTACGGTTGTGAAAGCTGGACAGGATGAAAATCAACTTATTTGAAATATGGTGCTGGAAAAGAGTTCTATGGATACTGAGGACAGCTAAAAAGACGAATAAATGGGTCCTAGAGCAAACCAAGCCTTAGCTCTCCCTAGAAGCCAAGATGACTTAACTGAAACTGATGTACTTTGGACATGACATGAGAAAACATGACTTACTTAAAAAGACTTGATAAGGTAAAAGGCAGTAGGAAAAGATGAAGACTGTATTACAGATGGGTAGACTCAATCAAGAAAGCCACCTCTGAATCTGTAATAGCTGGGCAGGGTTGTTGATGATAGGGTGATTTGGAGAGCTTTCATTCATAGGGTTGCTGTAAGTCAAAGTCTACTTGATGGCAGTTACCAGAACAGCAGCTGTGAATTAAAAACATCTCAAAACAGATGAAGGAAAGAAAAACAGTGCAGTTACCCCATTAAGAAAAAAAAAGGTTTGATGGTCAATGAGATAAGTGCCAGAAACCTGTCTAAATAAAAAAAAAAAGTCTTTGCCTTGACAACAGAGCAAATGAGCAGAGAACATAGTCTTCCACGGGAGAGGGTTACACAGCCTGGCAATAGCCACCAAGAAAACTCTGTCTTATGTTCTCCTCAAACATTTCTGTGATGGTGGTGGGGACTGAGAGAAGGCCTTCCCCAAAAACTGAGTGGGCTCATATGAGGAAATGTAGTCTTTCAGTTAACCAGGATCCAAGCAGTGTAATGTTACAGGAACCTAGGCCATTTCCACACAACACTGTTCTAGAGCTATTATTCCACTTTTCAACAATCTGTGGAATTCTGGGGTTTGTAGTTTCCTGAGGCCAAAGAGCTCTCTGGCTGAGAATTCTAAATGCCCCTCCCTAAACTGCAAACCCCAGGATTCCATAGGATGTTGAAAATGGAATAATAGCATTGTAACAGACTAGTGCAGAAATGCCCCTAGTGAACGGTGCAAATCCTGGTTTACCAGTTGCAAAGCGGTATTTGCTCCTGCTTGCCTCAGGAAAAGATAAACAATCACTGAGCTTTTACCAATAGGTTTGTTGTATTTTTGCAATATGACAGTAGCCAGGGCTCTGGCTTGTTTCCCATCTCTCCATGCATGCCAGACCCCCTCTCCATGAACTCTCTCCCCCCCCAAAAAAACATAGAATCTTTCTTTTAATTGCTGAGGAGCAACTGGAAGTGATTGGGAGGCATGTACCAGTGTATGGCTCTTACTTGATACACCAAGCTTCCCACAGTTGCCTAGCTTATCATTATGTCTCACTGCAGCTGGGATCTCATTTGTACTCTATGGATCACCTTCCAGATATTGTTATCAATTTTCTGTAAAATTTTCTGTAAAAACAAATAAAAAGTTCAATTAACCATCCTCATTCCATAACTGCTGTGCTGGTGTGAAGGATACTATGACAAAGTAAGGTTGCCTGCTCTAACAGAAGCTGCTCAGGCTCATTATTGTAAACTGTGTGGGCGTTGGTGACACAGCTGCTTGGACAGATTGTCACCTAAAATAAAATCCAAAATACTTGCCTTCAGTCCACTACAGAGGCATGCCTGCTCCTTTGACATAAATTCCCTCATTTTAGTCCTGTATATCTTTCGGTATTTGCGTTTTGGAATGTTCTTTGCCTCCAGACTTGTTAATGGGGGGGATCCTCTGACTGATTTACAGTAAAGGATTCGCAGGCATGGTATAACAGTGATCAAATTATTGAAGAGTATGACATTATTACCTAGAATCTTTTTTAGAAAATATTATCTTTATTAAAAATCATGATTTACGTTAGCAGTGAATTACATGACTGCTGTCATTGGAATAACGTGCTTCACAAGTGTCCTTAAATTAAAGATTTTTTGAATTTTTTTTTTAAAAAGGTATCATGTAAAAAAAAAAAGCACATGTTAATGGTGGGCTTTGGTCCATTATTAAGTCCTAAACTCATTGTCTAGCATTTCTTTTATCTTAACATTCATGTACTTTCAATTCTGTAGGAAATATTCTTAACTGTGTATTGACACTGTATATAAAAACCAACAGGATTTTTTTTTTTTAAAAAAGAAGGCTGATAGAATATTTTCTTGCTATTTGGAGCACTAATTCTGATGTACACAATTAGAAATTGAGTCTGAGGCATCCAGCATTGGACCTTTGTAGCAAGGGCTATAAGTAGCTTAGTAACTCGACAGGAACTGTGGCTAGATCTAAAGTTGCTTTAAGATTAATCCAAACAACCAGAGGGTTGTGCCCAGTGATGTAATACCTTTATTTCCTGTAAACTGAAGACAGTGTTTATTGGAGACAATTTTGCAGCTTTGTTTTAGCTGGTAGGCTTGTTATATACCTATGTGTAAGCATGATTGCAGTCAATATGACTTATCTCTGAGTAGATCCAATATGGTTTAGTGGTTTGAGTATTGGACTATGTATGACCCTGGAAACCAGGGTTCAATTCCCTGCTTGGCCATTGAAATCCGTTGGGTGACCTTGGATGCATCATACATTCTCAGCCACAAGAAAACCCTACGATAGGTTCATGTTAGGGTCACTGTAAGTTGGAAATAACTTGAAGGCACACAACAACAACCGCAGCAGACATGCCTAGAGCGGCAGCATTTGAAAACTTAATGTACAGCTTTCCAGTCTTAATTTCTGCTGTTACCTTGAATCACCTTTTTGGGTCAGGTTACATGTTACATATTAATATTACATATTAATACTTAGACTATATTAAAACAAACTACAGTTGAGTTGTCATTCAAAAATTTTATTTTTACACTCTTCAATTTGTCTTAAAATGTCAACTTATCTAAAGCTTTATTAATATCGATAGATTATTTATATTCTCTATCCTTGACTGGCTTTCTCTAAGCTTCCAGTGAGTCATATGATCCATTGTATGGTAAATACAGAGTCAGTTAAAAAATGAGCTTGAACAGAAGATTTTATTCCTGAAAGAAAAAGAATTAGTTTTCAATTTAGGAAAGGTCCTTGAATTTTCCATATAATTGGACTTCACTGCAAGCCCCATTCCAGTGTATCAGATCAAATGTTTGGGAGATAACTTTCAGAGGAGAGTTTTTCAATTTTTTTTATCTTGTTACAGAGCCTTTGTTCCACTTGACATTCCCAATAAGAAAAATTCAACAGAATGGGAGAAAGTGAAACTTCTGTTTGAAGAGCTTGGAAGCAGTCGTAAGACATTCTTTTTTCTACTGATTCTGAAACAGTACTTATTCAAAGGGTCCACTTCTCTTCGTGTGCTGTCATCTTACTAAAAAACCCATGTGTTCAGGATCGATGTATTTTTAAATAATTTTATTTAAAGTTTATATGTTAATAGGTGATAACATTTTATATTCTTGATTATAAAAGTGGTATTGGATAATAACCTGAGAGCAGTGATGGCTTTGTTTTCCTTAGGAATTAAAATAATATCTAATTCATTTCATGAATTAGGGATCAAACAAGTTTTGGTGAAACTAATAAGCACTGGTATGTATGTATAGTCTTATTAAATTCTGTGCCTGGTTATTAAGCTAGTTTCAAGGCATTGATCTCTTGAGACATCTCCTGCATAGTAATTAGAACTTTCAGTAATTGTTTGTCCTGCTCATTTTATATGGGAAACTCTGTCTGACTAAGTTGTTCTAAGAGGTATCAGCATCATTACGATTTCTAGACAGCAGTTAGTATCGTTAATTATTATTATTCCCAGGATTTTTTTTCTTCAGAAAATGGGTTTATACCTATGTCTTTAAGTATGTTAAACAAATTAATCAAAAGGTGCAGAGGAAGTAAATAAAACTGCTTATGACCTTCTGTGTAATTGAGGATATGTTTGATTAGGGATAGTTTCAAATTTCCTAAGATTATGGACAAAAGTCTTGCTTGGAGATTTGAACATAGGAAATAGAGAAAAAATTATGAGAGATGGAGTCTCATTTTGCCTTTGAATTTCAAAGCTGAGGGCTTCTGCATAAAATATTTCAGTGGATTCAAGCTTTGTCTTGGAAGCCTCTGCGTAGACTCAGTCTAGATGTATGTATGTATCTGTGTATTCAGAGTATTACTTTGCTGACCTTTTAGTGTGTAGTCCTCACAAGGTAGGAGGACCAATTGAGGGATCAGAATACAGGGTTCTGATATCTGAAGGAGGTAGCAGTGTTAAAAAATGTTAATGAGAGACAAACAGAAGTATCAAATGCTGGTAGTAATCTTAAACAGCAGAAACAACAAAAGTGCTGTTAGATTGGGGTGCACAAAGTGTAGCCCTCTCAGTGTTGCTGGATTGCAGCTTGCAGCATGCCTCACCATCAGCTGTGGTGTCTAGGACTGATAAAAGTGGTAGTCCAACAACATCTAAAGGCCCATACTTTCCCATCCTGGTGCTGGACTGGTGCTGGTATTGATTTAAACCCTTAACTGCAGGTTTGAGAATATATGACCCTTCAGATCGTGATGGGAACAAATCTTCCGAGGCAGTAGGCTCCCAATTTCTATGTTAAGATCATAATAAAGTACTCCTTTGCTTGGCATTTTTAGACAAACATTCTGATGTGTTGCAAGATGGTGAAACATTCACAATATACATGTCAATTCAGGGTCAAGTATACTTGATGGGTAGCGTAACGGTTTCTGTTTGGAGCTCTCACTTTGTGTGTGTATGCATGGGTGAGCTTGCACACATGCATTCATTCATGCATTCATTTAAAATCTTTTTCTAAAATTGACACAAAACAAAATATGGAACTTGGGTGTGGTGTTCCTAAATGTGCATTTCATTTGCATTTCTGTCATTTCTCTTGCAGATGGTTTGGCAGCCCTATCATTCTCTATAAGTTCTTTGACCCTTATCGGCATGATGGCAGCTATCACTTATACAGTAAGCATCCAACCTCTTATCTCCATTTTTAAAGTTTGCTTCTGTTCGGACAAAGTGCAATCTTATCACACCTTAATTCATGGATAGGCAACTGATGCCCTCTAGATGTTTTGCATTCCCATTCCTATAAACCTCAACTAGCATGCCCAGCAGAACTGTAATCTAAAACATAATTGTTTTAATTTGGGGTGGCCACCTGGAGTTGTTTATTAAAAGTGTCCAAAGGAATGTATGAATGGTCCATGAGTTTGAAATTTTTTTTTAAGTGGTAGTAAATGTCTATTGCAGTTTCTCAAAACTTAGTATCTTGGCTGAGAAGAATTTTTAAATGAATTGTGCAGATGTGACCTGTCTTCCTGACTCGTCATTCTAGTCAGCAGAAGTTTGATACCATCTCTAAGTCAATGTGTCAGAGCTGAGGGTATGAGGTAGGATTACTGCTATAAATCTTTGTGTCTTGAATATTGAACTTCTCAGCATCTTGGCCAAAGTCTAGTCCTGATTAAAAGTCTTCACTTTAAGAAGCTCTATTCTCATTAAAATCTTCTCGTTCTTATGCCTGTAACAGTTCGTACATGTAGCTGTTACCTCATCAAAATCAAAGATCAGTTCACAGAGGCATCCGTTGGTATCACTGGACACTACCATAAATGTTTCGTGAATTATCCTAAAGAAAACTGGTCACTAAATGGTGATTGTACTTCTTCTCAACACCCCCCATCTTTTGTTCCTACTCAGCTTTTTCGTGACTCTCATGTCTTGCTGAGATATTGAAACACTTGAATGACTAAAGTGAACTTTTGTGACACTAGAATGGTTCACTTGCTGCATTCCCATTCAGTGAGTAGGAAAGCAGCATGCATTTAGCCACTCATATAGTTCTTCACTGCATATGCACTCCCCAAATGAGATGGGAATTGGCTTCTATGTATGAGAACAATGCCTTACTCCTAATTAATCAATGTAATGTGAGTATCTCTTTTTTCCTTGGTTGTGGCGAGTTTCTTCTGTGTACATTCATGAGTTCTTTGACCCTTGCTTATGGACCCAGGCATATAATCCTGTTTCCTTTTTCTTGGGCTTTCTTTTCATTCAGTACTACATTGTAACCTCCTCTTACTATTGGGATGCATGTTGTTCTGGCGATAAGAAATGGGATGCTGTAATAGATGGACCTTTGATTTGAGCCATTTGTTCTCTCTAGGATATCCACAGTGCCTTGCGGGTTGTGAGTGGTTGATGAGACCATTTCTCAAAGATTTTAATCAGCTTCCTTAAGCAGACTCCTGAAGTTTAGAACACCATTCAGTTAAGCTTGTGTACTGTATTTGAGTTGAAGGAATTTCTAAAAGTAGAAGGTCTTCGTAATAATACCAGCTTCTTGTGGTTTTGCAACACACAGCCTGCTGCATTGCTCGTTGCAGCATTTGACTTCAGAGGTTTCAATGTACAGCAACTGTGTGCATATCTGATTTTATTATAAAATTGAATCTTTCTCATTGTGATTAAGTGGAATTGAACTGTAGAATATATTTTCCATAAATGTAGGAGAGGGAAAGGGGCAATACATTTAAAACTGATTCTTAAAAGTGTCACAAATCTATGATCTTGACTTACACTGACAATACTGACCTCTGTTGGAGCCTGACTATAAAATCGTTAATCCTAGAATGCATTCTTAGAAGCAGTTGCTTGCTTATATGATTAGTATATTTAGTGTTTAAATGATTTTATATATGACACTGGGTAAAAGTAGAGCTGGTGACAGCTTTTCTCTGTTATTATGGACAAGGAGGGAAAG
This sequence comes from Cyclura pinguis, assembly GCA_030412105.1. NCBI lineage: Eukaryota > Metazoa > Chordata > Lepidosauria > Squamata > Iguanidae > Cyclura > Cyclura pinguis. The sequence goes on from CM059599.1 coordinate 133,049,431, forward strand.
ATGGCGGAATAGGAGGAGGACGCTGCCTTTAGAGTTCCAGTGTTTTACTTTTTAATAAGGTTTTTATCAGTCTTACTATAGACCCAAACTGCCCTGTTGCCAAATTTTGTTTAAGGTCTAAAATGTTGTTATAACTCTATTTTATTTGTTAGTCTCTCTTTTGCCCTGAGCATTTTTAACTTTTATCCTCAGTTTGCAGTTTGCAATATGAAGCTACGGAAACGTCGGCTTTCTAAGGCTGATACCGACTTAGGCAACAAACCTTCTAAACAGACAAAGATAGATACCCTTTTTGCAAATAGGCAAATGCGTTCTGTCCAACAGACTGATTTAGAATTAAACAACAGATATGTGACTCTGGAATCTTTGCAGGCTGAAGCAGTTACGTTAGATAATGACTGCGTAGAGAATGTGGGAGTCTCGGTTTTTCCTTATAGTAATGGTGGTTGTTCCGAGGGCACCATCCAAATGTCCTTGGAAGGAACTTTTGGCAAGAGAGGCGTTTCTAATCTCTAAGACTTTTGAATTGTTGCTGACTAGTTGTATTTCTATCGACAATAGAGTAGAGGCATTAACAGAACAATTTTATAAGGAGGAGGTTTCTACTCATTCTAATAATAGGACTAATAATAGGACTGCTTTTCAGGCTGCTTCACCATTTGTTTACCCTAACCCCATTGAATATCCCTCGGCTTTGACATTACAAGCATCTCAAGTGATGATTGCAGTTGGGAACAACCCTATTAATAAAGGAAAGTGGTCTAATTTTTATAATATCAAGGTCTCTTTAGGTAAATTGTTGAGGTGTGAGCCCAGAAAGATTAGGTTAAAGTCCTTTCAGTTTCTTCCTAACTTGGGACACTATCAAAGACTGATTATATCCTTCAATTCTCCCTCAGGCCCTACTTTGTTGTTTGCTAAAAAGAACTGTTTGGCGAAAAAGTATGATATTCACTGCTCTAGGGTCTTTAAGAATAATGCGATTAATATGTTGGTGGCCTATAAGGAGGGACAACTCGAAGGAGTTGGCCATACTTCTAAAACTTTCTAGTTCTTTCAAATATACAGTATTGCCACCCTGTGTATCAATAGCACAGGCTCTCTCTTTGCAAATAAGAAATGACAAGATAGTTTTGTTTAATATTTATATTCCCCCTACTATTAAAGAGCCTAATCTAGCCACGTATTGGGACCAACTGTTTAGCTATGTTGAAGATATCACCAGTAGGTGTGTTTCTTTGAGGTGCATTTTATTGGGTGATTTCAACGCAAGAATTGGGCCCTCTAATGACTTTCTATGTGAGCATCTCATGATTGACCCAGACATGCCACCCTTTCCCTTAAATCTTCCCCATGTTGGAGAGGATCTAAAGGTCAATAATAATGGGTCATTCCTGATCAATTTTTGTATTAGCAACACCTTTTTAATATTAAACGGCTCTGAAGGGTTCCCAAAAACTGACGGTTTTACATATAATTCACCCATTGGGAGAAGTACTATCGATTATGCAATAATCAGTCCTGAGTTGTTGAGTCTAATTGTCGATTTTGATATCTGTCATAGGACAGAAAGTGATCATCTACCTCTATATGTTTCCCTTAATCTATCTGAGTCAGTTTTTTCACTCTCTAGGAGTGATTTGACTCTTCATAGATATGAGAGAATGAAGTGAATCCATTGGGATCCTAAAATGGAAGATTTTATTAGTAATAGTTTTAAGGACGTACGGGTTTTAAATTGTTTTGATGTTTTAACTGCTAGCACTAGGATCGATGATGCTTTGACGGCATATATGGATATTGTGACTGTTTTTCAAAATAAGGCCTCTTATCCACCTAAACATACAGAAGGTAGAAGAACATGGTTTGACAAAAGTTGTCTTATCTGGAAACGGAAGTTAAGACAAATGTTCCATCAGGCTTTGGCCAATCCAGTGGTTAATCTTGGGCCCTATTACAAGGCCCGTAAAGAATATTTTAAATTGGTGGAGGGTAAAAGGAAGGTGTTTTTCCAGCAAAATTGGGCATCTCTGGATAATGCTTTGAAATCCAAAGATGCAAAAACCTTTTGGGTGGCGGTTAAGAAACATATGAAGAACGAGAACTCTATGGTCTCTCCTACTATACCCCCTCGACTTGGTTTTTTTTTATTTTACTGATAAAATGAGAACTCAAACATCTGTGGGTAATTCACTGATAAAAAACCCTCCTAATTTATGGAACCCAGTTTCACCAATGAGGTGCGTCAGTTGATCCTTAAACTAAAATCTGGTAAATCCCCAGGATATGATGGCCTCCCGGCAGAAATTTTGAAATATCGCCCTGAGCAATGGATAAAGGCATTGGCTAATTTATTCGCTCTTGTAAATAACTCTGGTGAGATTCCTGCTGACTGGAAGGATTCCATCATAATTCCTATCCTTAAAAAGGGGGACAGACTGAACCCCGGCAATTATCGCCCAATAAGTCTTCTATCGGTAGTGGGCAAACTTTATGCCAGTTATTTGAATGTGAAATTATTGAGTTGGATCAATGTCCAGGCTTTGATTGGGCCGCAGCAAGCGGGATTTAGAAGACACATGTCCACTGTGGATCATATAATAGTGCTTTCATTCCTTGTAAATAAATATCTGTTGCGCCCTAAAGGCAAACTATACATGACTTTTATTGACCTGAAGGCCGCTTTTGATTCAATTCACCGGCCTTTATTGTGGGAAAAGCTCGGTAAGCTTAATATAGATCCCCAACTGTTGTTTCTTTTAACTCAACTTCATACAAACAATCAGTGCAGAGTGAAATTTTCTGAAACCGGTTTATTAACAGATCTTTTTACTCAGGTGTAGGAGTTAGACAAGGATGTGTGTTGGCTCCTCACCTGTTTAATCTATTTGTGGCTGATCTACCTGCCTTTATGGCCACTGTAGATTCGCATCCACCTTCGTTGGGTAATCGGCCGCTATTTGTACTTCAGTATGCTGATGATACGTTGTTACTCTCCCTGTCTCAGGTGGGTTTGGCAAGAGCCTTGAAAAGATTTTTTGAATATTGCGATAAATTTCACCTGCTGGTAAATTCTGATAAATCCAAAATACTAGTATTTTCTAAGAGATTTGTCACGAGAACGTGGAAGGTTGGTAACCAGACAACCGAACAGGTCAAGAAGTATGTTTACCTCGGTGTCCTTTTCCGTTTTAATGGGGAGTGGTGCAAACAGAGAGACAAGGTAATTCTGGCAGGGAAAAGAGCCTTGCCTGTTGCACAATCCTTCTACTATAAAAAAGGCAACCAGGATATCCTGGCGGCCTTAAAAATTTACATAAATTAAGACCGCAATTACTTTATAGTATATTCACCTGGATTCCAGCCTTTAACAAGGAGATTGAATGATTGCAGACGCTTTATTTCAGGAGAATATTATCTGTTCCCCTATGTGTACACCATCTGACTCTTTATGCAGAATTGGGCCTGAATTCTCTTGAAACTGAAGCTTGGCTGATGACTTATAGATCTTGGTTTAAGATTCATTTTAGGCCTATTAGATCTGGCCTTTTATGCCTCCCTCAATCTGACGTTTACTACGCCAGGTGGGCTACATTTTATGAAAGTGAAATAACGTCTATGGGTTTAAATATGGATTCTCTCCTCTTATCAACTGAAAAAGAGTGTCTTGAGACTATCAGGGCCTGCCTTGCGGAGAGGGAATATCAGCTGTCATATCCAACACCTCCTAGGGTTTGTTCCCCGTCGATGCTTGGTATTCCCCCCTTGCAGGGTAGGATTCCGGATTATTTTCAAACTCTCTCATTGGTGGTGGCAAGGAAGGCTTTTCTGCTTGCAAGGTTGAGTGTACATCCTTCCAATGTGACTAAGGGTAGATATCTACAGACCCCTTTTCTGGATCGTATATGCTATTGTGCTCAAGCTCCTGATGTTCTCCATCATATTGTATTGTTCTGCCCATTGTATGTAATTCCAAGGGAAAAGTTGTTAAGGAGGCTATTGGAAAGGAATATCTGTTTGGACAGGTTATCAGTGGAATACTTACTGGAAGATTGGAACCTGTATATTACTAGGCTAATGGCCAGTTTTCTGGTGGAGGCAACAAACTTATGGCTTAAATTTTCTAAAAATGATTGTTGAAGTTTTATTGTATATGTTTATGTTATAGTATGCCTAATAAAGGTTAATCACAATCACAATCACAATCTGTTATTATTGAAGTCAAGGTAGAGTGGTAAACCTCTCACAGGTAGATTAACTTGAGTAACTTCTTTGGTTTCACATTTAGTATTTCTGTTATGGATGACTATAATTGTCACTGTAATTTCTCCCAAGGATGTAAGTGTTACTAGCACACTTTGATCTATGTGCAAATATTGCTGTTTATCTCCTCTGACTATAATAGACCAAAATATGAAATGGTGCCTTCTCTGAGAGATGTTTTACAAGGAAAGTGGGTTGTATTGTGATCACTGCTGAAAAATGAGGATATGTGGTCTCATCAGTAAAAACTAGTTTTATTTCCAATTCCTTTCTTGGCTCACCCAAGAGAACAAGCTTTAGTTTCTCCAGATGTCTTGTGTGAACTTTTACAGACTTATTACTACATCCTGAATTTCAGTGTTCTCCTTCGCTTTTTGTTGTCCCGTGACCTCCTTAATCTTTTTTTCTAAACAGGCACTTCCCTTTTCTCTGTTTGTTCTCCTGGCTCCCTCGTAGAGTCTTGTAAGGGACACATGAAGAAAATCATTTAAAGGGAAAAACAAAAACCCTTTGCTGAGCTTGTAAGCCAAATGACCTGTTTCTTTGAACACCTGTGGCTTTCCATCCATTGCCTCTGACTCCAGGCTTCTGTACACCAGAACTGCTAAACAGTTGGTGAGGAAGGCAGGTGAAATTTCAGTTTAAAAATTAAGATGAATAAGGCCATGGAACTTGACTTTGATGGTGCCCGTATGTCTTGTGGTAGAGCAACAGAACAGCCTAGTGAAGAAGAAGAAGAAAGCAGAGGAGAATGTATCGCCTTCCTTGGCTTTTAGGGCCTTTGGGACTGAGTAAACACACTTTGAATTTTTCCCATACGCAGCCACTTCAGAATTTCCATTTGCTTAACCCTTTAATGGTCTGTCTTCAAGCAAATCAAAGCCTGCTCCGGTGCTCTCATAAGAAAGTCCCAGACTCAGTCTTGCATCCATGGTTTGGCAAAGTGTACGGGTCGTCACATGCAACCCCAAAGGCAGCTTTTCTAGGCTAACCACGTACCCCGTGTCTCCAACCGACAGCCCTTTTTAAGCCAGAAAAAGGAGTGAATAGCCTCTTCTAGAGGCGTCTGCGAATAGCTGTTCACTTTTTCAGTAAGTCATTTGGTTCCTCAGCACTGTTTAACATAAAAGATACTGGCTTTTCAAAATCAGAAGTGATCTTTTGGCCACTTCCAGCCTTGTTTTATTTTTGTTTTTTGTTTTTTTTGCTTTTCTGTCAGTCCTATGGCCCCTTTACAGTTCCTGGGGCATAAAGTTATTGAAGTCATCCACTGCTGGTTTGCTCCAGTAATACCTTTAGGGCTCTGTATAATCCTCCTCCAAAGCATCTATGCCTTTTTAATAAGGATTCCCCCCCGCCCAGAGACTTAAATCTCTTGGAGTGGTGCAGGCTGTAGAAAAAAATCAAGAACTTCCCTGACAAACTAGAAAAAACTGTAGGTGACTAGCTACTGGCAGCCCAGGAAAAGTGGGTGGAGGCTGCGCGTGACCTGTGAGCTTCATTTTGCCCACCTCTGGTCTCTATCCAGAAACTCTGGCACCACAAGCTTCCTCTTAACCCACCCTTCTACTTCAAGGGGCGGCATTGCATTACCACAGAAAAAAGCTAACTTTTTTTCTTTCTATCTGGTCTATAAGCATCTTATTAAAAAGGAAAGGGATTGTGCCTTGCAGGGGAAGAAATGGTAAACATAGTACAGTTCACACTCCCCGGGACTTATAAATTCCTCTAGTGGACACCTTTGTAACAGCCTGTCCATAAAGACAGACTTACAGTGTTTCAATTGTCTTAAAGTCTTCCACAGGATAAATTGTTTGAAAACATAAGTAAAATGCAACATTCTTAAGGGTAGTTACTTTGCTGTAACTACTGTTAAGGATTTTATACCTTGCTGAAGCTTTCAGCAAAGCTCTGTTGATCAGAGATATCAAATGACATGGAGGAGATGTTTGTATACTTGTACTTTGAGCAAAACAAGTTGGGGAGGGGTGTACATGCACCTTCTGTATAGCTGTGGGAAAGTTCTAATTGCTAATTGAGTTGCTTCGAATTGATGCTTTCCCCTTAGAGGTTTGCCGAATAGAATAGGCAGGCATGGACATATAATCATACTTTAATTTAATCTCGTGTCTGCCAAGTGGAGAATAATACTGCTTGTAAGCCTGTATGCTATCTATACTGCACATCTGCTGCTTAAATGGAGTTCTTCAATTTTTGGACTCTAACCTCTTTGATTATGTTTCTTCTGTACAGAGGCATAGTTCTCTCCATTTGGTAGTTTCTTTTTTATCCATTCTTTCTCATGCCTGGCAGCTTGTTGGTGATGGTTGTCTCTGCCACATGAGAAGGTAAAAGATACTGTAAAGCAAGCCAATAGTAAGATATTTTCCTGTTACCGGTTGAGTATCCCTTATCCAAAATGCTTAGGATCAGAAGTGTTCTGTATTTTGATTTTTTGGGGGTGGGGGTGGATTTTGGAATGTGATATTATTGGAATAGCCTTATGTGTCATTCATTTGCCAGTTGTGTTATATATGAGACACAAGGCTAGATAGAGGCTGAGGATTTGTGAAATGGTTGGGAATCCAAGAGTAGTGCTTGGCATAAATCCGTGCCTCCTGCCATTTCACAGAGCCTCAGTCTCTCTCTTTTTGCCAACAGCCACCTGCTTCCACCTTTGTGGTGGGTGTGGCACTCCTCATATCTGAGAGACAAATGAGCAAAAATGCTGCCATCCTCCCAAGCGAGTTCTCCCGAAGAATGAGCCTTCAGCTTTCCTTGTCAGCAGTTTGTGAGGCTTTATTTTCTTTCATTTGGTTTTCCCTGCAACAAAGCTCTAGGAAGAAAAGAGAGAGAAGCAGTATATACTGAAAAGCACCCTCTCAGCCAGAATGGTGACCAGAGGCACATTGAGAGTGAAAGCAGGTGTTGCAGTGCAGGTGAAAGTGCACTCAAGGATGGGAGAGAGGGAAACTGTACCGGAGGTGACAGCCGAACTCCTCCTTTTTCTCTCAGTGCTCAGGAGTGTATTGCGATGAACGTGGCAGAAGAGGAGGAATAGGATTAAGTCCTGGGTGGCTGTTGCCATATTTAAAGTCCCATGCCACTCCACACCTTTTTGGGGGCTTCTTATATAGGAATGAGGATGACAGAATACTAGCAGGACAGGGTCAAAATACGAGGTAGCTTTGCAAGACAGAAAAATAGTGCTATTGTTTTGTTCCAGATTATTATTATTATTATCATGTGTATTTGTGTGTGTGTGTGTGTGAGAGAGAGAGAGAGAGAGAGAGAGATGAAACTGAAGCTGGATTGAAGAAACCAGAAGAAAAGAGGTGAAGCCTTTTCAACAGGAGGGAGGTGGCAGCAGCAATGGCATTTTTGCCTTTGCCGGGACAGGGAGCTGTTCAGCAGAAGAGTCCCATCAATGTGAGGGTGGTGGCAGTGAAAGTAGTGGCAATGCTTGCTTTGCCTGCACCTTAGCACTCTCAAGGAGGGCAGCTGTCCTGTGCATTATTTCCTGTGGGAGGCTCTGTCTTTTTGCATAGTGGAGGTGTTTGCCTGTGGCAGCAGTACAGAGGCAGCCTCCTTGTCAACTCTGCTCCCTGTCAGCCCACCACAACAGATTTCGTAACAGTTTGGAGTCAGGTTTCATTGGCAAGCCACTCAAGATGAGATTACATTGCAGCTTGATGTTTATTCTTGGGGAATTTGGGAGACTCTTGAGAGTCTTTGAGAGAGGCAAGGAGGGGCTTAGGGCTGAATGTAGCCCACTCCTATTTTATAGTAAGAAATGAGGTTTCTTTATTTTTCTCTGTTGTTCTGCTTCAAAAAGATAGCATTGAATGTTTTAAGACCTAGGAATTAAGGGCCATTCAACTTCTTTATTTGTTAGCTATACTCTTTTCTGCAGGTTAGCCAGAGCCATTTAGAAATTTATTCTTTTTCTGTTTAGAGATTTCCTGGAGTAACATGGCTGAGGGTATGCTTGCATAAAATTGGTAGCACATTTAAACAACTGATATGACATTGATTTTATTCACAGCTTTTCCACTGGCAGTAATACTTGTGTGTTGTGTGCAGCTTCACTAGAGGGCAGGAGTAGTCAGCAAATATATTACATCTTAAAAGCATTGTGTTAGCCTTAGTGGTTTTTAAAGTCTAAAGTGGAATGTGATACATTCTCAAAATTAACAGATGATTTCCATTCATTTCGAAACCATCAGTTATCACTAATTAATTAACAAATATCACTTTCAGTGACTGTTCTCTATTTTGAAAATGACATTGATGTTGCTACTTCATTGTTATTAGTATTTACAAGTACTGGAAGCAAAAGTGTAAACATGGCACCTTTAATCAAAACTAAAGAGTGGGCACCACCATAGCAAACATAGTTTCTTGTGCTCTGCATCACTGATTTTCAAGCAGCATTTGCAGTCCAGCTTCTGTAAAGGAGGGATCAGGTTGATGAAACAACTGTAGTGATCATGAGGTATCTTTACTTTGGTAATAAAATAAAAAAGTACAGTTGGCCCTTCACATTGACTAGGGCTACGGGTACAGGACACTTGCAAAAGTGGAAAAATTGGAAATATTGAAGCGTGTGTGTGTCTGTGGGAAGGGAGCAGAGGCATGATTGGGACAGTGGGCACCCAGGGTTCAAACCAGGTCAGGGAAAGGAGGGCGAAGAGGGTAGGTCAGCATACCTCCTTTTTCTTACTCATCTCCTTCCTTGGGTGTGTGTGGGACATTGAGGAAGGGTTTGTGGTGCTGAGAAATTGGGCTGTGAGCTGTCCTTAGCTGGCCAGGCAGTGGCTGTGGAGGAGAAAGACTAGAGGCAGGTTTTTAAAGGGCTGTGTGGCCTGGTCACAGCCATTGAGATGAAAGGGTTCCTGGAGAAGAAGCACCTTAAATGAGGGTGGGGGAAGTTTGAAGAAACTTTCAATAAGATCCATGAAAGTGAAACCCACAAATGTGGAGGGCTGACTGTACAACATAATCAGTGTAACAATATTAGCTCAAAAGGTACAAATAAATCCTGCATTTAGAGTGAGTCTTAAATGTTAATTAAATTTATTTTAACACATTGTTGAAAAAAATCTTTGTTGTTAATTCTCTTCTTTGTATTGGCTCCAATTATTGGGTGAAGTCCTTTTGGCATCTTTACTTTTGACCAGTGTCCATGTCTACCTTCTAATCACTCTTTGTGAGGAAGAGCTGTATTGCGGACTGTTATTTACTGCTGTATACATATGTGTGTTTTATATCTTTTCTTATATGGCTGTGTGAAGTATTTTTAATTTTATGATCTGCGCTGGAGACCAGCTTTGATTGAAAGATACCTTTCAGGGAACTATGAGAAAACCAGCAGTGTTCTTCAATCTCTGCTGAAAGGTGGTTTCCCCATGGCAACCTGTTTTTTTCCTGTAATAATATTCTTAAAATATTAAATGCATGGAGAATGGTGAAACTTCACAAGTGCGGCCAAATCCTTTTCACAAAATCGTGTCTGATTACTGGCGTGGGACCAAAAGAGCTGCTGATCCACTATGGTGTGGCGGAGAGGCAACGTTTGGCTTAATGTTAGATATTAAAGGCGTTGTTTAGATTATTGCCTGAACTCTGCCAGTTCTCTAGCCTTCAGAACTAGTTAGAGTCAGTGATTACAGCTGTCATGAGATATAGGCATGATTTCATGATAAATGTCAGAGTATAGAGTGAGTGTGAAGTGTCCACAGGACTTTCATTTTGAAATAGTGTCTTTAACTGTTTGTTCGTAGGGTTTTATTCCATGTTACCACCATGAAGTCAAGGCGGAATATAGGCATCCTCCACTTTTCGACAATCTACTGTTTTCACCCTTGGTCCTCTCTGTTTGATCATGTTTCTGTGACCTTGCACTCACTCCTGCACCCACACACTACTTTTTCTCTCAATCGACTGTTTACCTTTTGCACACATCGACAAGTGACATATAGTGCATTATTTACATTTTTTTAGTAGCCAAAATGCATTTGCAAGCTAAAAATAAAAAGAATGGATTTCACATTTCAACAATTTTTGGTTTTTGGGAGTGCTCTAACTTGTTGAATAAGGGTGGGGAAGGAGGCTGTACAAGTAAAAGACAAACAACTATAGAAAACCCAGTAACAATAAAATCATCACATTGTTGGACATAACAGTGAGAAAATAGCTAGAACCACCAATTTTAAAATGGCTGGTAAAACTGGTTGAGACCTCAGAACAATGAAGGCGGTTGAATCACAAACATTAAAAGTCACTGCTCTGTTGGAATGTGCAAGGAAGACAGTAAAGGTTTTGGATCCTTGTATTAGGAGAATTGAGTTCTACTGTATGAGCACCAAAATGGCCAAAAAGGCCATTGCGCCATTAGACATGGTCATTAGACAGATAGGCTCCAAAGGAGATCTTGGCTTGTGAACCAATTCATGATGGGCAAAGTGTTTATTTAGATACCCAGATCCAAAGCTCTAGTATTTAGGAAGGTTAAAACTAGCCCTCTGAATTGAGCCTGGAAGTGAACTGGTACTCAGTGCAGATCTTAGCACTTAATGTGGTAGGCTCTTTTTATTCAGTCACAATTAGCAGTCAGGCAACAACATTCTAACTCAGCTGGAATTTCTTAATTTCTTCAGAGAAAAGCATTTCTGTAAAGTAATTACCAAGGAAGCCATGTCCCTGAGCTCGTGAGGCAGGACAGTTGATGACCCGGGCTCTTGGTGACCAGGGGCTCCATAATTAGCTGACTTGACAGCAAATAACAACAAAATTGCCAAATAAAGAACCTACATTCCTCAGGGCTACATCTTTCCATGTGTCATCAGTTGGAAAGAAACAACATATATCAATAATAGAAAAGGCATTATCATTGCCACTATCAGGGAACTTAGGTGATGATTGTTGACTTCTTTTTTTTTAACAATCAAGTGGGAGCTCAGAGGAACACCGAACTTTGCACAAGTAAACTCTATTTTGGAGGTGGAGTAGGGGGATCCTCTTCAAAACAGCCCACTGAGGACTGAGGATGCTTGCTGTTCATCAAATGTGTAGTCTGGTATGGATTGACAGAAGGTTGAGAGATGCAGAATAGAATACAGTATTGCAGGCTTAATGGCTGCCTGGCTGGGACTGAACAGGAATATTTTCTACTCTGGTATTTCATTATGAATGCCTCTTGTCTTTCTTATTTGTTTGTTTATTTACAGTTGTTGCTTATGGGACAGCTAGAAACTGTGTAGGGTTCTGGGGTCCTATTCTGACTCACAGAAAGCATTACCTAGACCCCCTCTTTGGCTTCTGAGATTGTAAGCAGAAGGTTTGGGAGTTCCTTGGTATATACAGCGGCCCCCCCCCGACTTTCGTGCATTAAGCACTTGCGAATTTGATTATTCACGCATTATTTCACTTTATTTAATTAATTTATTTTAAAAAAATTTTTACTCTATTTGCCCCTGCTCACAGAAAAACAAAATATTCTCTCTAAGAATCTCTAGGTCCTCCAGTGTGATTCTCTGGCTGAAGTTGACCATAAAGTTGTGCTGGAGGATGTAGAGATACCTACAGAAGTGTTTTCTCAGGTAAAAAAAATAACATTCATGGTTTTTAAATATATCTGAGATTTTTCCAGTTTTGTGGGGGTTTTCTTCCCCTAAACCCTGCAAAAGTAGAAGGCCTATTGTGTATATATATATATTTAATAAAACTGGGAATTTGCAGGAAGCTGAGTTCTGCTCCCATACTACATTGTACATGCCTGTAGAACCAAGGATTATATCCTGCTTCACTTTTAAGTAATCACTTATTCATGCTAAGCTTTTATTTGTTATACTGATTGTATGCCATTTTGTTTTATTGTAAAAATTGCCAACTTTATATTTTTCAGTGAGAGCCAGGAAAATACTGCCCTTGTTTTCATTATTTGTACTGGTCCTCAAGTCAACTTTTGTTCCTGTGCAATGCAGTTTGTCTTTTCTGTTGACAGAGTAGCATCTATTTTGCTTATGGCAAATGGTGACAGATCCAGATAGGGCACATGTTCTGGGCTGACGCCTTTTAATTTGCTGTTACAGATGATTTTTTTCAGATTCTGTGGCCAATGAAAAATTTTCCTTCTGGCAAAATGTTGAATTAAAAGGTCAGTAGTGAATGCTAGCTGGAAGATTTGCCCTTCTCTTGCTCACTGCAAGCTGTGTACTGAAGCTAACATGGCACTAGGTTGATTGCAATCCCCATGGATTCATAAGCTGGCAGTAACTAATTTTTTTAATACGTATTCGTATTAAACTCTGAGCTGGCTAATAAATAGCAGATGATGAAAAATCAATCATTGGCCGCATAGTCTTAGGTAACAAAGCTTTTAAGACTTCCCATACAGTGGATCTTCATGTGGCCAAAAGCTATACAAGTCTTGCCCTACATAAGCTCATCAGTCTCCATTCTTGGACTTACTCTAGACTTCCCGTATACTTACTTCCCATGGGCTTACTTGCACAGAAAGTTGCTTGTAGGAACAATATAGTACAACTCACATGGGTTGTTTCTTAGAAGCTTTTGGTAGAAGACCTAATTTGGACCATATGGGTATAAGAACACAATCCAAACTGTATAATTCTGTGTCATACTAAATGTGGACATTCAGTCCATTTTAATTATCTCTAAGAATTAAATCCTTTGACAAATTTGCCTTTGTGGCCACTTAACACAGTGAAACTCAGTTCTGCTTCTGTGATTGAGACAATTGTTTCATATGCTAAAATAGGAAGATGTTTAATTTTGGCTTTTAAATTAGTTAAGAACAAAAGAATGCTGCTGTTTTAGGCTAAAGGCTATCTCGGCCAGAATGCTAGTACATGATAGCATATATGACTAGTAGTCACTGGTTACTGACATAAATTTGGTGTAGTCCCTGTTGAAAGCATCCAGGTTGCCGGCAACCACTACGCTTTATGGTAGTGAATTCCATAAATAAAATTAACAGATCTGTGAAGAACAACTTCCTTTAATCTCTCTTCATGCGCTCACTGATCAATTTCATTTTATGACCGTGAGTTCTAGTATTACAAAGGAGAGAAAGCTTCACCTTACCCACTTTTCCATACCACATCATTTTATGCACAGTTTCTTATCCCTCTTTACTTTCTTTTGAGGCTAAATGTCATAACTGTTGCTTTCAGAGGAATTGCACACACTCTTTCTTCAAGGTGTTGAATTCCTGTATATGGGGCATATTATTTTATTTGCTGAATTGCCTTGTAAAGTGGGTTGTAAGTGCAGAAGCATGAACTACTTTGCAGCTTGTTTTTGTTCCTCCCAAGCTGTTGTTCTTCACCTAACTCTCTTTCTTTTCCGAAACATTACAACAAATCTTCAAACAATGTTAAGCAATTTAAAACATGGATTAGGCTGATGTAAACCATTCTTCCACAGAAATATTATTCTGCATCCTTTCCTGAATTTAAAAACAGTATATTCTGTGGAATCACCATGACACAGCAATTGTAGTGCCTAGAAGTGGGCAGATCTAATTCCAAATCAGTACTGAGTTGTGAAGCTTGTTGCGTGACCTTGAGCCAGTCACCTCTTTGCAGCCTAACCTGTCTTGCAGGATTGTTGTGAGGATGTGTGATTCTTTGATGAAAGGTGATGTAAAAATGTGTGGTTCTTTGATGAAAGGTGATATAAAAATAGGTAAAGTTGGAATTCCATCTGTGAACTCCCACAAAGCACAACGAGTGCCCTGTTACGTTGATGAATATTTCCAAAGGCATGTTGTGAACAGTTATACTCCACAGTTAATAAACTGTGTAAAAATCTTTGAGCACCTTATAAACACAGTGATTTCCTGTTCTTATCATATATTTTTACTGAGAAAAAAGAAAAGGGGAAAAACCCCACTCATAAACACAATAGCACAGTAAGAGTATTATGCTAAAATCATTCTACTAAATACAGTGGTTGCACATGTTTAATATAATTCCTGAAATGACATCTGGAAAAAATGTTAATGTAGAATTATAGTATTGTGTATCTTTTAAATCTGTTCTGGAATTGAATATGTGTATGTTTTTAAAATTGAGTTGGGGATTTTAGCTGCTGCAAACACAAAACAAGGGCAATTTTAAATCCATCCAGTTCAGCATTCCCATAAGCAACATTGTAGTTCCTTTTGGATCAAAGGCCAGTTGGTGGCCATTACCGTCTGTAGTGGTTTTTCCTAGATGAAATGCTTGACTGAGCAATACTGATATCCATTATCACATTACCTGTTATCAGAATGGTTGTTGGTGGTTTATGTACTTTCTGTTTTTTCCTTTTGCTTCATCATGTTATCGTTCTGAGTCTGAGGCCCAAGTGCTTTCCCCCATTAGTTGCTGGCTTTGCTTCTAAAGCTCTTTTATTATGCTAGAAATTCTTTATTATGTTTGAACAAAGGAATTCTGGCTTAATGCAGGCCATGATCTTGTGCAAAAGCTGATGTTTTCAAATATCTCTTGATTCTGTTTTTTAAATCATACATTGTTTTATCCTTCCTCATGCACTTTTATTTTAGTGGGTTTTAGTGGGCTTTTAGTGGGTTAACTGTCAGTTATTTCCCCCCTTCTAACTATATCTAGATTATGGATACCCTCTTTGTTTTTAGTGAGGTTGTGCTTGCACTATTTATACAGGCTGAAGCTCCCTTCTTTGAAATGCTGGGGACCAGAAGTGTTCTGTATTTCCAGATATTTTTTCCAGATTTTAGAATATCTGTATTTGCATATTCATACATGATGAGATGTCTTGGAGATGGAACCCAATACTAAGCACTGTTTTCCCCTCCTCTGACCCTCTATCAGGATTCTTGTTTTGTCTAAGTAAAGATGATGAACAAAGCTAGAGGAGAAGGCAGACAATAAATAATCCTTCTAAGTGTCCTTTTTCCCCTTCTCAGCCTGCTGTCCCTCTCAAGCCTTATGTCTCGTTCATTTGCTGCCTCTGTTATATATGAGATGCAGAGCTGGAGAGAGACTGAGGACCTGTGAAATGGCAGGAATCCATGCCTTCTGCCCTTTCACAGATCCTCACATCTCTTTCTCCAGCCTCGCATCTCTTGCATTTCTCTCCAGCCTCTCTCCAGGGAGTCATCAGTCACCTGCTTCCACCTTGCGCATGAGTGCTGTAGTCACCACCTTGAAGGCTGAAGGGGGCAATTGGCAGCAAAAAGTTTCGGGTTTTGGAGGGTTTCAGATTTCCAGATAAGGGAAGCTCAACCTGCATAGTTTTCTCCCAGTTCATGGATTCGACTGAATGAATTTTAGAGAGTTTGCTGAAATCACCTGCAGAAATTTACCTTTGGGTACTCTTGCTTACACAGTTTCATAGTTGGTGACAGGAGATAGAGCCTTCTCTCTGGTGGTGCCCTAGGAGTGTTGTTGTCGTCGTCGTCGTCATTGTCGTTGTCATTTTCAACTTGTGGCAAACCCCCAGAGAATTTTTCCTCCTGGTTACATTGCTAACAGGTTTTGGCACCCTATCAAATTTTTTTATTTGCCCAGATCTTTTGTGGACAGCAATTTTTTCCTGCTGTTTTTACTATTTCTTTGTTGCATTTTAATTGTGTATATCTTGTTTCTTATGTTTAAATTGGTTTTAAAATATGTATTACAATAAACGTGGGATACGAATAGTTTGTATTTTAAAAAGTTTCATTTCACTTCACTGAAGCCTTTATAATTTTGTTCATAACTGCAGCTCTCCAGCCTCATACCCTTCAGCAGTTAGACAACCATAGATAATGCCTTATTTTTCTCCTTTTTATTTCTTTGGATGTGCACTGCCCTTTCTTTTGATAATTTCACATTTACTTGCAACGCCCCTCACCCAGTCCTAGAAATTAGACTGTGGTTCTGCCTGTAATCTTCCGTTTGCAGTATTTTTTCAAACCAACTATAAGCAATAATATTTCAAAATGCCAGTCTTTTCTCTCGCTTTCCTTTTTTCAGTATTCATCTGTTTCTGGAGAGATTTGCTCATGCACAGCCTTTGTTCAGTGCGTGTATATCCCCTTTTTTAAAACAAAGTAAACTATAAGCTTTGTGTGGCTGACTTGATATTTCTGCAAAGATACATTGTCGTGTCCAATGTCATGTGCATTGCATTCATAGAATCATAGAGTTGGAAGAGACCCCAGGGGCCATCGAGTCCAACGCCCTGCAGTGCAGGAACTCCCATCAAAGCATTCCCAACAGATGGCCATCCAGCCTCTGCTTAAAAACCTCCAAAGAAGAAGACTCTACCACACTCCGAAGCAGCATATTCCACTGTCGGACAGCTCTGACCATCAGGAAGTTCTTCCTGAGGTTCAAGTGGAATCTCCTTTCCTGCAGCTTGAATCCATTGCTCCTTGTCCTAGTCTCTGGAGCAGTGGAAAACAAACCCACTCCCTCCTTGATATGATATTCCTTCAGATATTTAAACATGGCTATCTTGTCCTCTCTTAACCTTCTCATCTGCAGACTAAACATCCCCAACTCCCTAAGCCATTCCTCATAGGGTGTGGCTTCCAGACCCTTCACCATTTTGGTTGCCCTCCTCTGGACACATTCCGGCTTGTGGATATCTTTCTTGAATTGAGGTGCCCAGAACTGGACACAGTATTCCAAATGAGGCCTAACTAATGCAGAATACAGTGGTACCATTACCTCCCTCAATCTAGACACCATAGTCCTATTGATACAAACAAGAATTGCATTGGCTTTTTTGGCTGCCTCATCACACTGCTGACTCATGTTCAGCTTGTGATCTACCAAGACTCCTAGATCCCTTTCACATATACTGCTATCCAGCCACACGTCCCCGATCCTATATTTGTGCATTCTATTTTTTGTGCGTAAGTGTAGGACTTTACATTTCTCTCTGTTGAAATTCATTTTGTTAGCTTTGGCCCAGCTCTCCAATCGGTCAAGGTCATTTTGAAATTTGATCCTGTCCTCTGGGGTATTAGCAACCCCTCCCACTTTGGTGTCATCTGCAAATTTGATCAGCATGCCCTCCACTCTTTCATCCAAGTCATTGATGAAGATGGTGAATAGCACTGGGCCCAGGACAGAACCCTGCGGCACCCAACTAGTCACTTCTCTCCAGGATGAAAAGCAGCCATTGATGAGCACCCTTTGGGTTCAGTTGGTCAACCAATTACCAATCCACCTAGCAGCAGCCCTGTCCAGCCCGTATTTTAGTAACTTCTTTGCAAGAATATCATGGGGAACTTTGTCAAAGGCCTTACTGAAGTCAAGATAGGCTACATCTACAGCATTCCCTTCATCTATCAATCTTGTAACCCTATCATAAAAAGAGATAAAATTAGTCTGGCATGACTTATTTCTGAGAAATCCATGTTGACTTTTAGTGATTACGGCATTGCTTTCTAAGTAATTACAGACTGACATTGCAGTAAGATAAACCTACATGGAATAAAGATTTGACTAAAATATTCTGCATGTTTGATCCAGTGTGCTGATTAATGTTACCCATCTTAAGATGATTAGTTAGAATCAATAGTTTCAATTAATGCATTGTTGTATTTCTCTGCAGGCTTATGGCATGTCAGCTTTGCCTCTAAACCTAATAAAAGGGACAAGAAATGCTAGTTATGAACGTTTGGAAAACACTGAAGATATTGAAGAGGTGGAACAAAATATACAAAGAATTAAATCCAAGGTTCGATACTGTTTTAAAACATCATTTGGAGAGATTTGGTTCTGTGATCTATTGAACTCATTTAATTTTTATTACTCACTGTCAGAAAAATATTTGGGGGATTGGGAATTCCTTAAAATTATGTATGATCTCAATTAAAGGAATTACAAAATCTGCATGAAACTCAATAGCCCAGCTAAATCTTCCCATTTGCAATCAACTTTAACCATTAAGAATTTCCTATTCATGTAATTGAGGGTTTTTTTTTAATTATTGATGTCATCTTTTTTTAAAAACGGTAGCATTTTTTTTACATGGAAGAGGGTGAAAAGCATGAGGATTCATTTTCTTTGGACTGGGGAGGCCTTTTAGCCGTAATAACTGAGTCATCACTCTTCAGTCAAAAAATTGGTATCTTTGTAATTGCTTGCCAGAGTAACTGATCATTGAGCAGAACAATTTTTTTTGAATGACACTGAAATAAAATTAGAATTGAATTTTAATTCTATGACTTTGAACTTGTTTAATTATAATTCAATATTTCATTCTTGTGGTTTGCAAATCCTTGCCCTCCCAACCCGTTAGTGCAAAGATGGACGGCCTTTACCAATTCGGGATAGGCGCACATTACAACAACTTGAAGATAAGCTAAGAACCCTTCGAAGGAGAGGACGACATCTGGAATATATTGAAAAGAGCTATTGGACGAAGTTATGTGGAGCCATGAGACCAATAAAAGTAAAGTTCTTTTGTATCTAGTATTTTTTGTATCTAGAGAAACTATCTGTATGTGCCAGTGTCTTACTAAATTGATAACTGCTCAGAAATAGAGGATCAGAGCTTACATGGCTGTGCTGTTACCACTGAGCAAGAGGAGGAACAAAGAAAGCAGTACCTAGTATGATTGATCAAGAGAAGCAGCTCAGACATCTCCATCAGCCAGAGGGTGCTTTGAGCCTGTA
Source organism: Cyclura pinguis (assembly GCA_030412105.1). Lineage (NCBI taxonomy): Eukaryota > Metazoa > Chordata > Lepidosauria > Squamata > Iguanidae > Cyclura > Cyclura pinguis. The sequence goes on from CM059599.1 coordinate 133,068,357, forward strand.
TGTGACTGTCTCCCATGCTGTACAACAAAAAGGATTTTGAAAGTGAACAAAGTTGCCAAAGCAATATTGTGTGAAGATCTGATAACAGAAAGAGAATAAAATTTCTGTGGATGGATGCAGCTTTAATGTAGTTCTTTGAATCTCAACCCTAATAATCTTAGGTTTCACACACGTATTCTTCAGGTCTACATGTGCGGAACAAAAAGCTTATCAGATAATGCTGTATTTCCAGGTTGATCGATAAAATGAGTCTAGATATCTTAGAAGATGATGGGCAGAATATGCTAAGTAGTCCATGTATGTGTGTAAGATGTAGAGAAATGGTACAGTCTCTTGTTCGACATGGGAAGCACCCATACAGTGGGTTAATTTCTATTGCTTGGAAGGCAGGAATCATGTGACTTTTTTTGACACTATCATCTCCTCTGTTGGCTCTTTCTCCTCAGTTTGATTCTTCCCTCTCTCACTGCAGAACGTAGCTTACTCTACTATCTTTTTCTGCTTAGCTGGGTCCTTCCTATATTCTCTTAGGTATTACTTACATATGTTATATTCTCTGTCCTCTTCATCCGCCCCCGCAAAGAACCTGTAGTGTTTTTTTCCCTCAACTACATGCTGCTTTCTCTTTCTCCTTCTCCTTCATTGTCCTCTTCCACCCAGTGACTCCAACAGGGAACTTCAGCAAAAAGCTATTTGCAGGATTACCCATTTTGGAATCTCAGGTAAAAAGCAGGCAAACAAAAATAGCTCCTTACTCATCCAAAAGAGGAAATGTAACTCTGAAGTGAGTTCTGCTCATACCAAAAAACAAAAACCTTTAATCCCCACTTTTGTAATTCCCTTTCTGGCATCCACTGAAAAAAAGACAGTGCAACACACTCTGCAGCAGTGCCCACCCTAATAGTGGCAAAACATAGGTACCCTCCTTCAAAAAAAACTTTCAGCATGTTAAAAATCTCAGTACCATTCTCTATAATTGATCAGGGAGTGATAGCAGAAGCAGCCACCCAAAGATAAAAGAAGAGAATGTAGAACAGATGGAGATGTCCTCTACTCCGGAACAAGCTAATGCAGTTTTGCTTCACCAGACTTCCAGGGTTCAGATAAGTCCTTTCTTGCTTCTGAATATCCTGCATATTTTATACTAGGGATAGGAAACATGTAGTATCCAAATGTTGTTGGACAGCAAATCTCATCATCCTAACCATTGTTGAGGAATGTTTGGAGTAGCAGTCCAGGAACACATGGAAGGCTGCATAATATCTACCCCTGTTTTACCCCAAATTATTTTGGAGAATTAAGGAAGGAATTACTGCGTATATTTCAGAGAACTATAGAAACAGAAAATCAAAATGCTCCCATATGTTTAGTAGGCATGTTTCTTCCTCTTTTCAGTCCTCATCTCCTTTCTAGCAATAAAAGGAAGACAGATGCTAAACCATCTTACAGAATCAGACACTTCATACGTATTAATGTATTTGCATTAATTCACCTGAAAAATCTGAATTAATTATTTGGTAAAGACTAAATTCCATCTCAGTTGCAAATGACTGCTGCCAAAGTCTGCTCAGGGAACCAAATAATATCCAAGGGAGTTCCGTTTAGGACTCATTCTGTCAACCTTGGACCTTTAGGAAAGTAAATCAACTGATGAATACAGTGCAGAATGGTTTCAAAACTCTAGATATTCAACAACTTTGGCTATGTGCTTTTATTAGTTAAAGCCATGTCATTTCTAGGTTTACATCTTGGAGCTCAGCATCCACTTCCTGCTTCATCCCCATTTATATTGGATATGTTTTAAATGGTTTTTAATTATATAGATAAATTGTATTTTAAAAATAAGTTTTTTAAAGTACTGTTGGAAAGTACTGTTGATGGAAAGTACTGTTGTCCAATTTCTATAGGATGCTGCATTTGAGTTGCCAAGATGTGGAGAAGATAGGATTTGCTTGTTATCTGGATGGACTACCAGATCATTAAAATAAACAACTAGGGAAGCTCACCAATTATAATGTTTAAAGCTATACATCTTTGGCAAAAGTTGGCTTTGTGATCAATTTATAGTGCATTTAGGTCACCCTTAGTTTGTGAGTTCAATACACATGCAGTATTTCAGATATGCTTCACTGTATTTCTGCTTTTGATATAGCTGAAAAATATTATGGTTCAGAAGTGTAGCCATAAAACCAAGATGCAGAAAATGGGGGGATTCTAATGCAATGTAATAGAGAACTGTGATGCACCAGTTCTTAGAAGTAAATTCTCTTGATTTACTTAGAAACAAGGTAAACAAAAATAAGCTTTGGAATGTAGTCACTGTCAGTTGTGAAGTGCCATAGGGTCAGATTCTATTTAGCAGCTGTATAAACCAACTTGGAAATGGGAGCAAGATTTATGGTTGAAGTTACTGATAAAATTGGACAAATAGTGGATCAAATTAAGATGAGTAGACAGTTGGAGAAATGTGTGAACAGACTTGTAGGATGAGCAAATAAATAACAAATTGGATTTAGTTTTGGAAAAAGATCAACACATGAATGCAGAGAAGTGAAGGTATGCAGCAGACCGTAGAAATAAAAGATACCTGACACAAGGCATTTTAAACTTGCGTAAGCAAGATTCCACCTAAACATTCCAAAAAGTACACAACTGCTTTATAATGTGGACTATGTGTAGCCAAGATCCTTTTAACGTAATTGAGTTTAATTGCCAGAAAAACATTTCGTCCTAAAAATACCATGTCCAGAGGCATATTGGTTTTATGCAACTCTGAGCTGAAAGATGATTTGCAGTATCCTGATTGCTTCTATTTGGAACACTCAGGTTAAATTTTCTTTGCATACTGAGCCACCTGAAATTGCACTAATGCACTCTTCCAGAGATGTGGATACTTTACTTTGTCAACATAGGTTTCTGAGGAACATATTGTTAGTATTTCCTGCCAAGTCAGCATTGGCTTACAGCAGTACTATGAATGAGAGACATCCACGAGTCCTAGTGATAACAGGTTTTATAAACTCAGGGCTGTGGCAATCTTTCTATGCGTCTTTGTCTTCTCCTGTTACCTTCCACTTTACTGATTTGCTTTCTGTCAAATCCTTTCGTGATATGTCCAAAATACAATAGCGTCAGTTTAGTCATTTTGGTTTCTAGTGAGATTTCAGGCTTGATTTGCTCTCAGACCCATTTGTTTGTCTTTTTGGCAGTCTACAGTATCCGTAGAACTCTGTTCCAGCACCACATTTCAAAGGAGCTGATTCTCTTCCTGTCAGCTTTCTTCTCTGTTAAGCTCTCATAATGATAACTAAAATTTGTTTTTATCCTTCATTTGTTCAGTTGTCCAATAGATCTTCCCACTATGTATCTGCAACAGGATAATCACCGGGTCTCCCTCTTCCCACTGCTCTCTAAACAATAACATATATCCTTGAGAGCTATAGATATTTGAGTTGCGTATTTTTTTTTAATTTAACACTGATATTCTTATTCCTGATTAATAAACAATTGAGAATAACAGTGAGCATGTTAATCACTGTACTTGGCTCGTTAAGAGCTCCCACTGAAAAATGAACTTGTAAATAGATTTTGCATTGTCCTCTAATCTCTTTATTAAATAAATAAATGTTGTAGTTTCAATTGCTCAGAAAAAATGACTTTTGAACACCAGGATTACCAAGCAAATAGGCAACAGTTTAGTCGCTGACACATAATAAACCTTTTCAGAGCACACAAAGGTATTTTTAAGAGTGCCTTTTCCACTGTCTCTTCTTTCCCTGGTACTTACTTCCCCAAAAAGTATAGGTGTTCTTCCCATGAATTAAAAGTACAGTCAGCCCTCCCCATTTGCGGATTTAACTTTCTGACTGGTTGTGCTAAGTGTCAAATAAATGGACGTATTTCTCATATAGCAAAAAAGGCGCTGCATAACTTCAGTGCTTAATTTATCTGCCTATCCTCCCTTTTACACATTTTATACAAGATGTCTCTCTGGCTTTGTCTTTTTGCCCATTCTTACGTTGAGTGGGATTAAGAGCAGCTTCTTGGTGAAGGCCACAGAAGTGGATATTGTATGGGATGAAAAAATTGAAATGTAGGGAGAAACATTTTCCAATATATTTCTTCAATTCATTTCATTAGCTCATTGCAGTGCATAAGTAGCCCTTGGCCTAAGAGTTGGGGAAACTTGCTAAGATATTTTTAAAATATCATTTGTCTTTTTTAGATTGTGTGGGGAGTGCTCTTTATCCTTGTGGCCCTGCTTTTCACAATTTCTCTCTTCTTGTCAAAGTAAGTATGTAGTGTGTGCTATATTTTAAAATATAGGTGCATGAAATCATAATATTTGCAAGGTAAAAAAAATATGCCAACCTTTAATGTGACGGGGTTCTGAATTTGCTTGGTGACCTGCATTAGCTTGTTTCCCTTTCCTTGCACTCCCCAGTCAAAAAGTCATGTGATTTAAAATCAGAACTTAAGTACTTATTTATAAGCCAGTAAATGGGAAGTCTGTTTCTTTCCATGAAATTTTCCCTTAATATAATGTATAGTGCTCTAAAGAAGCAATTGGCTACACTGTATGTTCTGTTCATGATGATATCTGTGTGTTGAAGTATAATACTTGGGGTAAAACATGCAGAATGGAGGTTGACAATCTAAAGAAAAATGTACAACTGTTTATTGACTTTAAATATATTTCTAGCAAGCCATTCCTGATTTGCTTGCAGTATGGAGATACTGAATAAATATAGATGGGCAGCTGTTACCTATGAAAAGGTGACCTAGAATTTGCAGCCAATTCAGGTTTTAAAACAGATGTCAGTGCCATGATGAATGTAATTCTGCCTTGCCAGAAATATGGGATGCTGTGGAAGTGTGTAGGTTGCAATAGATAATATGTTAGTATTAGGGTGGAAGCTTTGAAAAATAGAGTTTGTGGAATAAAAAAATACCACTCAGCAACCTTTTTGGCTTCTAGACTTTTCAAAGGCCCAAACCAATAAGGAATTGAGGTTGTTCAAAGAAAAAAGAAAGGTTCTAGAAGCAAATTAATGATGCCGAGGAAGCATTCAGTTGCATACAAAAAAGAATGTGGAATGTGTGTAGAAGTTTGAATCTTTCTCCTGCCTAGCTAAAAAGATGAAATGGGTATTGTTTTAACTATGGCAAGTGAAATGAATAAGTAATACAGAAATTCCTCGAAATGATGATTTCATGCTTGGAGTATAAAGTGCTGTATGGAATAGATATGTGAATAAATGCAGAGAGGAAGAAAAGAAAAATAACATTTTATTTCTGAAATTACTACAGCTTGGATAAGGCATTGCATTCAGCTGGGATAGATTCTGGATTTATAATTCTGGGAACTAATTTGACCAATCCACTGAATATGCTGTTACCTATACTACAAACTGTAAGTAAAAGATCATAGGAGCTGATGGATGCTTCATATTGGACAACATTGCTGTTTTTTTTTAATTGAATGAAATTCTGGACTTGAATTGTGCGGCAAAATATTTGGGTTTAATTTTTAAAACTTGTAAAGATGTGTTCTTCTGAAAGTTCATATTGGGTAACAATGGGATAATGATTTCTGCCAATAGTACACAAATAGGTATAACTTGGTACACAAGGGGTTTCAGACTTCTTCTTTCAGTTTGTTTCTGGGTTTTAAATAATCTTAACCCCTTTGATTTTTTTCCACATTTATTTTGTCACAGTCTGGAATTGAAATGGATTTAGTTATCATTGTTAACACTTGATGTACCCAAAATACACAACACTGCGAAGGTACAAATATTTCTCTTGTGGAAGAAGTAATTAAGTAAACAAGAACAAACTTCCACTAGTTCAGTAGTTTGTATGTATGAAGTTAGAGTGGGGGCAGAGGATAAATACTTCTGCAAGGCACTATACACGTACTGTTTTAATGTTCTAATGTCTGTTTTGTGGTTGTATACCTTTTGAGTATTATTTTGTGATAGACAGTGTAGAAATAATGTTAAGAAAAATAATAAGGCAGTAGTGGATTTCATTAAACATGTGAGAACCTGTGTTTGTAAACTGACCTGCATGAATTCCACTCATTTCAAACATGAAAGTTCTAGATATGCTTAATTTCTCTTTTTCCATCTAGATAAAAGAGAAGCAGTAGAGTATCCTCAGAGCATAACTTTTGCAACTAGATGTTTCTTTTGGTAAATACAATGGCCTAAATTGTTTCGTTAGTCTCACCTAGAGTAGACCAAATGATTGAATTGGTAACCTGGTAAATCTACATTTATGTAATTTCTACTGATTCACTGGGTTTCCTATAGTTGAGACTAACAGTAGAATTCAGGCTGATAAATGAAAATTCTGCCCATGTTTGAACATTTTGCTTAAATGGTTAAATTGTTCTGTCTGAAAAGTTATAATTAATGATGATTTGAAATCAACTTCAAGTCAGTTTAACAGTATGTGGAATGTAGCTATCTAAGGAATCTTGTATTTGCTTTTTTCTTTCTTTTTATGTTGTGCTCATTTATTTCCCTATGAGACCAAACTGTAGTGTCTGCAAAAGTGTATTGATTGAGTTAGTATAGAAGCAAACTAAAAGTCTCTCAGATATTTCAGTTGACCAGGCAAGTGTTCAGATTGTTCAGAATATAGCAGGCCAACTTCTTCTTGGAATTTCCTAATTAGATTATATGTTGCCACTGAACTGCTTGATTTAGCTGGCTTCTGTTTTGTTCTTGAACATAAGTCAAAGTGGTTGTGATCATACAACTCAGATAAGGCTTGGGAGCAAAGTATTTGAAGGACCAGATACTCCCACATCAGCATTTTTATTTATTGAGGCATTAATTGAAGATCCTACTTCTGGTGCCTCATTCTCAGAAGTTAAGTGAGTGGTGACCAGAGAGCACTTACTCTGTAGTAATGCCTCTCTTATGAAATGTGCTGCTTGGGACATATCCATTGACTTTCAGGAACCTATTAAAGACTGTTTTATTCTTCTGAATTGTGTATGGGTGATATACTTCTAAGTCTATACATGCTTCTGCAATGTGTTCAGTAGTATTTTACCTTTAATAACATTTTATATTTGCTTACTGTTTGTGAATTTCCTTGCACATTCTGTTCTGAGTAGTAGCATATGAATAATCTTTCCTGGCATTAACTTTCATGTAAAACTAATGCATAGAATCTTGCTAACCCAGGCAATCCAGATTTGAATGAGTGGATATCCAAAAGCTAAAGATCTGTAGAGTCTGTATAGCAGACTCCTTGAACCACCTTGAGTCTCATTTTGGGGGGATAAAGCCAGCCAAGGGCTAAATCAATAAAATGCTATTTTTGAGGTAAAGTACCTTCATGGAAGTAGTCATAAATATTAAAATATTTCCTTCTTGAAATTAGCATTCTGTTGCTGGAAAACTCTGTGACGATAAGACATTCTATGCATTAGTATTTTTGTCTTTAAACATTCAAATGTGATGAAAACAAGATGTTTTTAATATTGTTTGTTTTATCATGGATGTTTTATTTCATATTTGACCATAAGAAATATTTTTGTCTTATTAGTCTTGCATTTTGTCAAATTTTAGGTATTCCCCCTTGACTATATCCTCATTACTACCATCATCATGTACTTTATATTCACCTCAATGGCAGGAATTCGAAACATGGGAATATGGTTCTTCTGGATAAGGGTAATTTTTTTTTTAGTTGTTATGCTTACCTCTTGCCTGATTCCAAGAAAGACAATATGTTGCACAAATACTGCTTTAATAAACATGTTCTAAATCTGTATAAATTAGAATCTGAGAATATCTAGTGGTAGTGCACGGAACTATGCAGTGTGTTTAAAACTGATTAGATCAGATACTGATAAAATATGTAAGAGAAGCTATATTATTTGACTTTCTTAGGGAAAGAAGGTTAAAGTATAGTGGACAAGGTAGTAAAGAATCATGGTGTGAGAACTGGAAAATAATGATTGAGAAAGTAAAAGAAAAATGGGGGTATGAAGATGTGATAAACGTGATTAAGATTATATCCTAGACCTCTGAAAAAGCTTTTTGATACAAATGGGGTCTGGATCCTCTGTCAGATGTTTGCAGGGTGGGGGTGGGGGTGGGGTGGGGTTGGATAGGTTGTAAAAATATGATTGTTAAGAAAAAAATTCCTTGTAATAACATTTTAATACAGTATATATTAATGTATACTAAGGACATGATTCATAATAAAAGGGAAAAAATGAAAAAAAAAGATGAAATACATACTCAGTCAAGTCGTATGCTGATGCCCATTACTACTGTATTGTACTTTAAAAATCTTCGTAGCACCTTTGAGACTGAGGAAAAAAAAGTTTGTAATATAAGCTTTCATAGACTAATTCTGCTTCATCAGATGCAAAAGCTTGTGCTACAAATGTCTTTCACTCTCAAAGGTGCCACAATACCCCTTTGCATACTGATACAGACGGACACGGCTCTGTCTTTGAATTAGCAGCAGATTCAGGAATCTTTTTGGAACCTAATGCCCATGAAACCTTTCCCCCAGTTGTTGTTCTTTACTGCTGTCAAGTTGACTTCAACCTGTGATGACCCTAAGGATGAGAAACCTCCAGGTCACCCTGTCCTCAACTGCCCTGCTCAGGTCTTGCAAATTCAGGAACGTTTCTTTCTTGAGTCTGTCCATCTGTAATGCAGTCTTCCTCTTTTCCTTCTGCTTTCCACCTTCCCAAGCATTATTGTCTTTTCTAGTGAGGTATGCCTTCTAATAATATGTCCAAAGTACAACAGCCTTAGTTTAGTCATCTGGGCTTCTAGGGAGAGTTTAGGCTTGATTTGCTTTAGGACCCATTTATTTGTCTTTTTAGAAGTCCATAGTATCTGTAGAACCCTTGTCTAACAGCACATTTCAAAGGAGTTGATTTTTCTTCCTGTCAGCTTTCTTCACTGTTTAGTTTTCACAACCATACATAGAAACTGGAAATACAATGGCATAGACAATCCTAACTTTAGTATTCAATGATATTTTTACTCTTGAGGCTCTTGTCTAGTTCCTTCATAGCTGCCCCTCCAAGTCTTAGTCTTCTTCTGATTTCTCAACTGTAGTTTCCGCTCTGATTAATAACTGAGTCAAAGTATAGAAAATCTTGAAGTATTTCAGTATCCTCCTCATCCCACTTAAGGTTATGTAAGTCATCTGTGGTCATTATTTTTGTTTTCTTAATGCTGAACTGTAAACCGCCCTTGCGCTTTCTGCCTTGACTTTCTTTAGTAATCTTTCCAAGTCTTTGCTGTTTTCTGCTAGTAGTATGGTGTCATCTGTGTATCTTAAATTGTTGATGTACCTTTCTCCAATTGCCTTGCCACCTTTTCCCAAACCTAATCCTGCTTTACCTATGATATGTTCAGTTGAACATACACAGGGTGAGATGCTACTTGTAGGACAGAATACAGAGAAATGGTTTCTAATTGCCCAGGGGTTCAGGCAAGGCTGCATTTTATCACTTGCATAGAGGTTATGTATCAGGACAATCAAATTTTGTGGCATACTGATTTCTTTAAGAAGAACACCCCCAGTATGAGCCTATAATATCCACCTTATTATAAGTGTATGAAAGTAATATTTACTTTCAAAAGATAGACACTAGTTGTTTATGTAATATAACTCTTCACAGTGATGTATTTTGTAATGTGCTGTTCTTGAGTCATGGATTCAGTTGCAACAGATAGCACCCAGGTTTGTTTTAAAATGCATAATTCTATTCCATTTTAGGAACTAATACTTTTACATTTCCATTTTTGCATTCAAATTTAATTTTTTAAAAAGCGCTAATCACTTTGGCCTCAGAGTTGGTTATCTCTGTGTGATTTTATTTATTAAAGTCTATTTTTCCTGTAACTAACTTCACCTATTGCTAGAACACTACATATTAGACTTCTGCTGCTATCTTAACACTCACCAGCTTGTATTCCTTCAGGGCCTCTCTGATTTTGATAGCCTAATCTCATTTCCTCCCCAGAGAGCTGTTAGCACTGTGTTCTTAAATTTTAATTGAAGCTGTCTGCCCACCTTGAATCTTTAGCACTCTGTATTCTTCAGCTACTGCTGGGGCTATGGTCTAGTGGAAGAATTTTGTCATAATGCCAATCTCTTAACTCAGTCGTATCTTAAGATTCCTTCCTATCACAGCAGGCAACATTCATTCTTCAGAAAAAGTGCGTTAACATATGTAAGTGGACTAGGCTTTTGTTCAAGACATGTAAAAACATGTAAGAAAAAAAGCTGCACAAGTCTCCTTATTCTGTCAAATGACTGTCAGTTCTCCATTGCTGTATCCTGGAGCTCACGCCCAGAACACCCATATGGAGTCACCTCCCTTGCCTTCAGACTGGAATATGTCCTGAGTAACCTAGAGATTGATTTGTATGAAGAGAGATGAAAGGAGCTAGTTGTGTTTAACCTGGAAAAGAGACATTTAAGACGCAATATGAAAACCACTTTCAAATAATGGAAGGGCTGTCACCTAGCTGATGGAAGAAATTTGTTTTCTGTTGCTTCGGAGTGACCTAAACCAGCAAGTTCACATTATAAGAAAGAGGATTTTGACTTTATATTAAGAAGAGCTTCCTCATGGTATGACCTATGTGACAGTGGAACAGATTACTTCAGAAAGTGATTGACTTTCCTTTGTTAGTGGTTTTTAAACAGAGGTGGAATGGTCATTTTCTAGAGATGCTCTGGCAGCTGATTAGACCTTTGATAGACAAGACCTTTGAAGTCCCTTCCAACTATATGATTTTATCTGTTCCCCAGAAAATACGAGAAGAACATTTAATAAAATTCTTTAATGGAGACCTCACCTGTAGCTATGAGAAAATAAATTACAAACTATCTTACATCTCTTTTTTTGTTTGCTGCTTCCCACCCACCACCACTACACACATTTTGCCTTCTCTCACCATAAACATTATGGAACTCAAACCTTATTTGTGCTTAAATGCCTGTGTAAACATAGAGAATGAATTACTGGTCACATGCTGTATGGTTTTCCTGATAAAGTCCTATGTACAGTCTCTGGCAAGCCCTACCTATAAATATGTAGGTAGTAGTAAGGAAAGATGTGGTGTAGTTTGAGTATTGGACTATGACTCTGGAGATAGTGTTCAGATCTCCACTTGACCATAGAAATCAACTGGCTGACTTTAGGCAAGTCACACTCTGTTTCCAAGGAAGGCAAAGGCAACCCTCCCTGAGCAAATCTTGTGAACAAACCCTCATAATAGCTTTGCCTTAGGGTCACCATAAGTTGGAAATGACTTGAAGGCACACAGTAACAGCAGGAACAACAACAACTGGGAAAGCCTCTTACCTGTGGTTGGAGAGTCACTGCAGTTTGCCATAGACAGTATTGAACTAAATAGACAAATACACTGGTCAGTTATAAAGTAGCTTGATATGTTACTATAGAAATAACCAGTGTTAATGATAATTGTGTATTAAGCCAAATTAAGCATAAAAAATGAGGACCTTATAATTTGAGGATCATTTTTACAGTAAGCATAATTTTGTTCTTAGAGGTTTGTAGGCTCCCCTGAACCTTGGAAAGATTCCATAGATATATTTCAAAAACAGGTAGCCTTTTTTAAAAGGCATGTTTTGGTAGAATTCAGATTTTAATTTGAAGCCAAGCTCATACTGACAATATTGCTTTTAGCTGTACAAGATCAGACGGGGGAGGACTCGACCTCAAGCGCTTCTCTTTCTGTGCATGATACTTCTGTTGATTGTTCTTCATACCAACTACATGATCTACAGTTTGGCCCCTCAGTATGTTATGTATGGGAGCCAAAAGTATCTAATTCAGGTAAGATTTCTTTTGCAGGGCAAGTGGGAAGTGAGGTGTAAACACAGACTCTTTTAAGATGAGCACACCCACGCCACCAGGACAGTTCCCTGGGGAATATTCTTAATATGCTTGTTGAAAGCTTAGGTTGAAGGGCTTTGTACAGAACTTGGAATAGGACTGACCAATACTATGATACCTTTGTTCATCTTGTTTCTGACAGTTTTGTAATATTAATTAAATAGTGCCGCAAGTGGAGCCTGTCCTGAAGGTATTCTGCTCATGTTAACTGCCAACAATCAACAGCAATCTGTGCTTCATGCTAATAAAATAGAAATGTGCAGTGAGATTGCCCAGATTTAGCTCTAAGACAAACTTGTGTAACTCTGTGTTTTTAGAATGTATTTTTTATAATTTTGCTTCTACTGGTAATGAAAATAGGTTTGCCTTGGTACAAATAACTGTATTCATTGCAGGTTCTTAAGTCACCCCAAGCTGTAACTATGTGGTTTAATGAATGAATGTGCAAACATGAGGACTGTAGTATACCTTCTGTTGGAGAAGCAGTTAACTCATAAGGCTGCATTGACTCACTAAACCTACCACTGCCTGGACACTGCATTTTGTTGATATGGTAGAGCAAAAAAAGCATTTCTGTGGGGAACCTGTGCCTTATTTGAAGCTAGATTGTAGTACTGGGGGCATGATTCAGCTTCATGGCATGTGCTCTTCATGCACATTGTTTTAAGTGCAGGTTTTGTAGGCCAGGGTAGTGGAAAACTTGGAGAAGGGGAAGAACCCAAACTTTGGCAGAATGTGTGTGGTGCCTGGCCTATGTGTTCTCTTCCTCACTCCTATAGGAATGATTTGGGATTTGTTGCCAAACAAAGTACACCTTGCTTTAGAAATTTGTATTTATGTGAAATTTTTGGTATGTTTTGCTCATATAGAAACATAAAGGTATTTTGAAATGCCAACAACAAACATGTTTTGGTGACAGATGAATGGGGAAGAAATGCACAGACATGTGTATGTTTGAAAAAAAAAAGAATAAATGCATACAGAAAATGTGCATGAATTTACATGCATAAAGAAAAAAAGGCTTCCCAATAGATGTGAACAAAGGCTGGGATGTGAATGCAGTTGAAGACTTGGAGAAACACAATGAAATTCAGACGAGTATTTTCATCTCCTTATTTATATACAGAAGAATACATTTGATGAACAGTTAATAAGTTTCAGCAGAAGGTGCCCAGTAGGGCAGTATGTTCCATCTAAACCTGCTAAATATGGCATAGAATTCTGTGTGGTATGATTACAAAATTATATAATACAAATGTATTAATTGTGCCCAACTGTTCAAAACTTAGGCCAGACAGTAGTTGATGAAATCATAGCATATAACCGGATGAACTACAACTTTTGACCAAGATGCTGCTATCCAGGAAATTAAGCAAGAGAAACTTTACTTTGTTTAATGCAATGTGGCATAGAGGAACAAGGTGTTTGTCTTAGGCCATATATCCAGTTGTGTGAACAGCTGTGTGTTTGGTTTGCAAAAAAAATTGAAAGCTGCTTGCTGTGTACTACAGATATGAGAGTGATTTTCTTTGTTCAAAGCATAACAGTGAAGCAATACCACTTTCAAGAGCAAACCAACCAATCGGAGATCATTCATTAATATAAACATTGGCATAGACAGCTTTGACCACCTCACCTCCACATAGATTCCACATAAACTATCAGACATGTTATCGTTTATAACCCAGTTTGTATGGTGTCCTGTACAATAAAGTATTCTAATTAGCTTATAGCAAATATAAAAATAGTGACCAGAAGTGTTTTTTTTTTCCCTGAAATATAATGGGCGTTGCCTCTTAAATGTCTGTATTGTTTGGCACCTGAACAATATATTATAGTATAAACCTCTCGTAAGGTGCCTCTCAGGATCCAGTGAATCAAAACCTAGATTAAATCTTGGGTCCTGTCCAGTTTTCATAGGCCATCAAGAGAGACAGCCTTAGAACTATAAGCCATGTTGTTGCTGATACCAATACAAAAGGAAGTGTCCTCTGTGCAGTTGATGCAAGCAACAAACTATTGTGCAGCACTTTGTATTCATTGTAAAATATAATTGTGAAATACAGTTGTGCAAACTCTGTCCCAGCAGTATGTTCTATGGGTACAAATTCTGTGAGTTTATTGTTACCAAAAATTCGTCTACTGTGCACTGTGTACTATTTATATATACGTTTATGTTCATTATGTTTTTTTAAAGAAACCTGTGTGGTCAGTTGAATTTATCATACCTTTCATGGAATTTTTTGTACTTTACATTGTGGGGAACTACTGCCCCTGATAACTTATTTGCAATTGTATTCTTGTACATAAAAAGAGAAGGTCTCAGAAGCCTTAAAAAAAACTTGTTTAATAACTTCTATCAGGAGTAATATTGGAGCTTTATTTTTCTATATTTGGCCCTCATATCAGACTGCTACAATCATTTTTCCAATAATAGAGGAATAGTCAAAATAACTTCTAGATCGTTTTGAAAATGCACTTCTAATGCAGAATGCTGAATTTGGAATGTAATATGGTGTAGTATCTTTTTCAGAAACAAATCAGAGGGGACGTCTTGTGGCCTAATGTGCCAAAATAAAGTTGATGATGTGGCTGTTGCATTGATATTATGACTGTTACATGAATGATCTTCAATGAATATGTTTTTTATGCAGAACAATGTGACAGTTGATGGACACCCAACAAACATGACAACATGGGCACCTAAAGTCTGCGATGCAGATGCCCCTGAAGGTAAGAGAGGTCATACTCAATTCGAGTTCAGGGTCAGAGATAAGCTACCTAATATGAAATAAGCTGGTGAATATGCTTATGTTAAAGCCACAAAAAGTTTGCTTAACAATGCCTAATACCTATCTTTGTGTCTTTTATAGAGTAGTACTTTAATGTAATTCAAAGTAGCATTACTGCTAACAGTAGGTTCCAGATGTCAGAATTCGTCAACATTTAAGTTGAATCTTTTTGTCTTCCACTTAATTTATTTGCAATAATGAGATGACTGGAATAGATCAAAGGCAAGTGAGACACTTGCCTGGTTTTTGAAAACAAAACAAAGGTACCATTATAATGATTGGCAAGCTATCTTCCTATTTTGCAAGCTTGGCCAAATGTCCATTGTTCTCAAATGAATTGTCAGCGTGCACTGCTGATCTTTTTAAATAGTTGACATTCATGCCTTTAATATTTTCTAAGAAGATAAAAGGCATAATTTGTTCTCATTTGTACTTGCAAACTTGAGAACACAGTACAACCCACTACAGAAGTCCTCCTGTTGTCAATTGATAACTTCTCTAATGTTACACCATGTGTTTCTGTGTAACAAACAGCTGATTCTTCTGATGTAGGTGTATAAAGGTGCTAACTTTGAGACATGACAATTATTTTGAAGGCTGTGTACTAAATGTGTGAAATAAGTAAGGAAGTTTGTGGAAAAGGTACAACTTGTTCTCTAAAAGTTCTCTCTTATGAAGATATGAAATGCGAGGCTTATAAGAAGAGACAGATAAAACTGGGTGGTCTTTAAAATCTCATCACAAGCAGTAGAGACCCTCTTTGTCCTTACATCTCCATTTCTTTCAGAAGAACAACCACACTAAAATTGCCACTGTGCTTCTGTTTTGCTTCAGTCTAGGCAGGACAGAGAGGTTTTAAATAAGATGTCGTTTTTCATCAACTTGTATAGCTTCACTTGTCTTCTAAGTTGCAGTTCTGATGCTTGTAAAATTGTTGCCATCCATTGGTCTAGACACTTGAGTGCTTGCCTCTGTATGCAGTCAGAGACTGGTTCTTTGGAAGTACAGCTGAAAAACATTCTATATAAACATGTTTGACTAACAGAACTGAAACATTTCTGTAAAACTTGGTGGAGTTTCTTCTAAGTTGGACTATTTTTAACATCTAGACCTGTTCTATGTGTGTAATCTTGGAACAGAGGTGATAATTTGGCAATTAATTGATCCACTTACTACTTTTCCCATCCCGTTTTGAGAAGGAATGAAACTTTACTGAAATAAAGGAGCATTTAGTAAAAGAACTGACATTCTAATCTACGTATAATAAATGGTTTTGCCTGTAACTATTTTTTGCAGCTAGGATTTTTTTTCTTAGAGATTGTCATTACACTCTGCTGCCATCTATTATAGTAATCTGCTAGGGCTTTATTTACATGCTGTTACAATTCATGTTTTGGATAAAAGTGTCTTACCGCTCTTAGTTACACTGTTAGCAAGGTATTTGAAATAAAAGCATTTCTGACATGATTGCACTTGACTTCCAGTTTCCATAGAAGACTTAGTAGTAGTAGTAATAGTAGTAGTAATATTTATTTCTAACCTGCCTCTCCCCAGGGATTGAGGCATGGAATAACCACAGATTAAAGTACAACACATAATGTCAGTTAAAAACACATAAACAAGTTGAAAACACATAACATCGGTTTAAAAGAACATACAAGACCGATCCATATTAAAACGAACAGTCCATATGTTAAAATTCATAATTTAAAAATCAGTTTAAAAATCATCTGGATAAGCTTGCTGGAAGAGATTGGTCTTTCATGCTTTTTTGAATTCAGACAGTGTTTTCAGCTGTTGAATTTTTCCGGCCAGTTGTTCTGCAGTCTAGGGGTAGCTGAAGAAAACTTTGGGTGACAGTTGCTAATCTAGCCCTGGCTCACTGGAGTAAATGTCCCCAGAGGACCTGAGTATATGGGGCAGAGTATACGGGAGGAGGGGATCCCATAGGTGCCTGCACCCAAACCATGTAGGACTTTAAAGGTAGTAACCAACGCTTAGTAAAGGAAATGCTAAATGAGAGAAGTTGCTATGGTTACTAAATGTTCAAAATAAGCTGTAGAACATAAGAGCTGTACTGGATCAGACCAGAATTATGCCTCCATCCTGGAAATAGCATGTAGACATCATGATTAGTAGCTGCCGATAGCTTTATCTTCTGCTAACTTTAAAGTTCACCTTTAAAGCGGTCTTAAGTTGTCTGTCATACCATCTTCGCCTTGCAGATCTGATAGTTTTAACTGTATGTTCTGTGAGCATGTAGTTTGGTCTGTTCTTTATCTCCCAGCTGCCAGTTTGGTTAGATGATAATAGTTTGGATTTTATATGTGAAGGAGAAAAAAGCATATATCCCTCTCTGCTTTCTCCACATCATATATGATTTTATGCATCTGTGATATTACCAATCTGAAAAGCAGGACACATTTCCTTCTCTGCGAATTTCCAGTCCTCTGATTATTCTTGGTTCCCTTTTCACATTTTTCCCAACTTTACTATAGCCTTTTTGAGAATCAGTGAATAGAACTATGCACAGTACTGAAGATATAATTGCAACATAGATTTGTATAATATCTGGCAATACTGGCAATTTTATCTTTCATTCTGTTTCTAATGACACATGGAATGGAATTTTTCCAAAGCTGCACACTTTGTTGACATTTTCATTGACTTCTGTGACCATTCAGACCTGGTGATTTCTTAAGTTTTAATTTGTCGGCAAGGATTGAAACTTCATCATTTGTGACTGCTATATTTGGTTCAGTTCTATAGACTTCTTTCCTAGAAAAGTCACTTCAGGCTTTGATTTCTGTCCTACATCTTTAAGCTAAACTTCAGTTATTGAGATAACTATAGTCTTCTAGAGTACTGCTGCTCAAAGTGGTGGCCCCTGGACTGGTGCCAGTCCCTGACCATTGGCTTTCAATCCCTGGCAAGTTTCCAGGAAAGAAAGAAACAATTGTATCCAATGGGCACAAAGTTAGTGTCATTCCCTGGCACATTGGTAAACAGTAATTGCCTGTCCTCAACATCAGATAGCCTGAGAAGTACTGTTCTGGAACACATTCTACAATTCTTTTATTATAGAATGCATTTTATACAAACCTTTCTGGGTAAAATTTTGTTTGATGGGTGGGTTAATCTTGTCCAGAAGGTATGTGGATTGGTTCTGCTTCAAATCTAGAAATTTGTCTTTAAGCATATTTAAATGTAATGTGTGAATCAAAAGTTCACTGTTATGTGTTCTTCAGAGAATATAGGGGATATATATGAAGAGACTGGCAAAACCACCTCTGAGTATTCTTTGCCTGAGAAAACCCTGTGAAATTCATGGGGTTGTCTTAAGTTCATGTGTGACATAAAGACAAATGTACACACATTTCCTCCTCATGCATAAATGTTGACTGCAGTTCAGAGCCAGTGCTTCAGGCCACAGTAGTGTAAGTCCCCCACAGCAATTATTATAAAAGCCAAGAAGACAGATGAGTTTTCCAGCTGAGATAGAAGAGAATAAGTATCCATCTGTATGATACTCTAGGGTATCAGGCTCTAAAGCAGTCTCTAAAATGGGTATTGTATATATCAGTAAATATTAAACATTTGGTATATTGAAAGCACTACCATATGAAAAGACAACAAACTATTACGATGATATCGTTGCAAATCTTTCATTGTGTACACCTATAGTATGAGTGGTAATGTTTAGTATGGTGATAAAATTTCTTTCAAGCTTAAAATTTCTTTCAAGCTTGAAATGAAATGCATGTTTTGCCCTTCTACACTGAAATTCAGTTTATAAACCCTAAATTTCACTCAAATTAATACTATACCATGTTTGTGACTTCTCCATCATTTCTACCTGTTACTCAGGAAGCTGCAGTATGCTTTTTGTTTGATTTACCTTCCTATAACCTTCCATTTTCTGTTTTGAAGATTATTTTCCATATCTTTAAACAGGAATTGATTGTTTTTTTAAATATGTGGAACAATGATCTTTGGACCTCTTCCATTAGCTTTCCATCTATATGTTTATTTGCTAAAGCTAGAAATTTGACACTGTTTGCATATTTATAGCATAGAGCTGGTGATTCTACCCCCCCCCCCAAAAATAATCAGCCCCCTGACTGCTTCAGTTACTAACTCGTTTTTAAAAATAGAAACATATCTTCAGCATGTGCAGATCACTCAGGTTCCAGTGGGATACATAGATGGAGATTCTTTGCCAGCTGGAATCAGAGACCTGGAGAATTATGAGCAAATAAGAACCACTATTATTCTCTAACCCTGATTAGAAGATCCTTTCATAAGCACAAGAGGGGAACTCAAGCCACCCCAAGGGACTTGGTTTAGCGTTGTGGACTTCTTGGACTGTAGGTCAGCCTCAGGATACTCTTTCATCCTAAATTTCTGAGATGGCATGTTAGTATATTAGAAGAGCATATTTATAGTCTTTCTAGACTGGATAGTTGGCAAAAGAAAGCTTCAGTCTTTATGCAGGTTACAGATAGAAAGTGTTACCCTGACTTCTGGGGGTCCCTAGGGGGACACGTTGATTTACTTCAAAAATGCAAAGATTGGGGAAATTAGCGGAGCACTGGCTGTAGCCAAACGAGGGGCAGGGTAACCCAGCAGGATCTTTTACCCAATTTTTATGGGGGCAAACCAAGCGAAAAGCCAGACAAATGTACCAATAACTGGATTTTATTAATAAATGTGTTTTCATGCACCAACACACTCAGTCACTCATGCACACAAGAACTATTGAGAAAAGAAAGAGGTGAAAATTGATAGGGGATTCAGCTGAGAGGGTGTAAAGGCAGTGATACTGCACCTATCCTGAAGTCTTCAGTCCAGGAAGCGACGAGAAGAATGGAGCTCAGCGAAGAGAAGCGGCTGAGGGGATCGCTTGACTAACAGAGTGCCAGTCTGCTAGTGTGGCAGGGAGTTCTCTGAAGAGACCCTCAAAAACTGGGACTACTTATAGGGCATAATGTACCTCGAGGGCATGCCCTCTTCTGGGAAGAACAATGGTCAAAATAGAGGGAGAAATGCCACACAATAACAACTTGGTAGTTTGCATGATTGGTTTATGCAGATGGACCTTGCAGTGCAGGGTTTACTAATGTCGGAGTTGCTCAACCTGGGGAAAATCCAATAATCCACTCAAGTTGGCTATTCCTTGGCTGAAGACCCTTTGTCCATGCGGACGTGTTTAGCCTGAGGTCTCTTAGGGGACGTGATGGGGGATTTTTCTGGCCTGGCCTGTTTTCAGTCATTTGACTTCCTTGTCTATGTACCCAATCAGGCAACCTCTCTGGCATGGCGGGCATATTTGATATCGAATTTTTAGCCCCCTGGATAGGGTATGCCAGTAACAAAAAGAACTGATGAACAAAAAGTTCATTGCTCATGTGAGAAACGGCCAAGAACCACATGTAAGTCAGTCTGAGCTTTTGTAAAGAACAGGATAACTGTGAATAAAGTGGAAGATCTTTTCATTGAAACAATTTACAGAGCAAACCTCTCTCTAGGTAGTTCCACACCATGACATGCCTGCATGGCACTGTTGTAGACAAGAAGGGAAAACAAGTGTGATTTTTGTAAAAGCTGTCTCTGTAGAATGCAAAGTGAGAAATCCAGAGTGAAAGGGATCCATTACAGAAATACAAGGAAGAAAGTCAAGGAAACATACATAATAGCACGTTGCAGAACTTTTGAGAAGAAAGGTAACAATGAAACAGAGTGATAACTAGGAAGAGAAGATGGGTCAAATCTTTTCTTTTTTTTAAATCAGTCTGTGCTTTATTATGAAAAGTACTGAGAATGGTCGTATCTTCACACACATACTTGTGTGCACTAGCTACTCAATTCTGTCTTAAAATACAAGCCTCACCATAATGCTGAGGGCATATGATGAGACCTTGAAGGACAATTAAAACTAAGCCTGTGCTGAAAACAGTGTCTAGAGCTTTTGGAGACTGAGCCCAAATACCTGTATTTCTAACAGAGTTTGTTAGTAGCCTATGTGACAATATCAGGGTCATGGAAGTTGAGAAGCAATGTATTGATCTCCTTCAGGACAAGTCAAAAGGCCTGTATTCAACCCTTATTCTCATTTATCTCTGCAGCCTTTGACAACTGATCATGCTACTTTTGTTGGATTCACTTCATGACCTAGGGTTTACTGATTCAGTCCTCAGCTGGTTCACATCTTATCTCTCAGGTTGGGCATTTAAAGTGCTTAGGCTGGAGTTCATGTATCTTCTTTTTCCCTTCCACTTAGGGTTCCACAGAATTTTGTTCTGAGCCCTTTGTTATTCTTTCTCTGAACGTTATCTTTAGGTAATCTTATCAGTTCGTATGGTTTTCAGTATCATCTTTATGCTGATGATACCCATTTTTATTTCTCTACTCCAGAACTCTCTTTTGACGTTGAATGTTATATTACAGGTTGTCTTTCAGCTGTCTCAGCATGGATACTGCATTGTTGCTTAAAACTTAACATGGCAAAGGCAGAACTACTTGTTTTTCCTCCAAAATCTTCTTTACATCATACATTCTTCATCATTGTTAATAATGTTCCCATTTATCCTGTAAAGGAAGTATGTAGTCCTGATATTTTTTTCCCTCTTGTCTTTGGTTCTTCAAATTGAAGCAGTAGCAAAGTCATGTTCACTTTTTATTTATAACATTGTTAATCAGATTTCTTTCTGCTTTCTCTGCTAAAACCCTAGTTTATGCCTTGGGGCCTTTTTGTATTATGTTGTTATAGTACCATTATTCCACTTTCGACCTCCTGTGGAATCCTGGGATTTGCAGATTAGGGAGGGGCCTTTAAAATTCTCAGCCAGAGGGCTCTTTGGCCTTAGTCCTCTGGTTCCCTCTGCTGCTAATATTATCTTTTTGGCCATCATTTTGGTCATGTTACCCCATTTCTGAAATGTTTTCATTGGTTACTCATTCCTTCCAGGATTCAGTATAAGCTTCTTGCTTTAGTATTCAAAGCCCTACATACAGCCTAGCTCCTCCTTATCTTTCAGTTCTTATTTCTTTTTACTGGCCTCCTCAAGAACTGTATTCCAGGAACTCTAGGTTCCTCGCCCAACCAAGGGTTTCTTCTTCCTTTGCTTGGCTTCACCCTCTCGCACTTGCTGTTCCATACTCTTGGAAGTGCCTCCCTGAACAGTTGCAGAGTGCACCATCTCTCATTATTTTTAAATCTCAGTTTTAAAATCTTGTTTTCAAAAGCTTTGAGAGTTCAGTTTAATGTTATTTTATAATTCTGTATAGTTTGATTACATATATTTGTCAGTTTGTTTTGGATTTTTGGTATTTTACCTGCATAATTTGTTTAACAATTGAATGGTTTGGTTTTACTATTTCTTCCTTCCCTTTGTGTTTGTGTGTGTACACATATATAACTTTATGTTGCACATGATTGTCAGGACCCACTGTTTTCTTGCTTTACTTGAAATGCTGTATGTACGTTAATGGTGCTGTATAAATAGGTGGTGGTGGTGGTGGTGGTGGTGGTGATGATAGAAAAAAAAATAGCTAGCTTTTGAAATTACCTGTATATGCCAAAATGCAGGCCTGTTGAAATTTTCAGACCAGTTTGACCAAAGTGTTTTAATACAGAGATTTCTCAGCACTAGTTAGCACATATACTGTTTATCTTTGCCCCACTGCATATATCTGTGGCAAGGAGACACTATCTCTAGTATGTGTTTGTAGATTTAAATAATACACTGAAAGTAGCTTAAGACTTGGGAGAAATGCTATCCTACTGTAGAATGTCCTGTGAAATTGCTTTGGCGACAGTCCTACAGATGCCACATGAAATGCTTGGGTAATGTGTGGTTATTTGAATATCTGTTCTCACTGTCAGGACATTGGCCTGTTTAGCCAATATTTTCTAGTGGTTTATTTCAGATGTGAGGCAGTTGCCTACCTTGACTTTGTAGTGCCAAAAGATCAGAACAGCTGTGTATCTGAATTACTTCATGGAATGCTTATTGGTACACATTTTACAGGAAGTCTCGAGGTCTAAGTTGTATTGTATAACATGATGTTGAGCAAATGGAATTTTCTCCCTAGGGAAGAAGGAAAGACATCATCACAGGGGTCTTGAACTAGTGTTGCATTCTGTTATAACATTTCTTGAAGGTCAAACAGGTCCAAAATACCTGCTATAATTTGTTTAGTCAGATTACCATAGAGAGCCATCTGTAGGTCTGTTCATTGCTCTTTAATTCAGGTGAGCAGCTGGAGGGGTTGCAGATGGTGCTGAAAAATGTGCTGTCCGGATCTACTAATTAAATGTTTTATTTCCTCATCTCACATAGGGCATAGTAGTTGACTCAAGAGGTAATCTGTTTCACATCCAAGTTAGATAGCAACTTACATTTCTTCCCCAAAAATGTTATTGATAACTCATTTTGTGCTGCCATTCATTTCTGTAAAGAATCTGCAAGGTGCCATACAACTTCAAAATTAGGCAACACACACACACATACACACACACACACACACATACACAGGAAAAAAAGAAAAATGAAAAGAAAGTCCACTAAAACAGAGCGGGGGCGGAGGAGGAAATCCATTTTATAAACAAGGTTTTAAAATGGGTCAAAGGCTGGTGGAACAAAAAGTATTCCAACTACTTGCCAAAATCATCGGTGAAAGAAAGCAGTTCCACAACCAGAGTGGTACACCAAGAAAGCTGAGCCAATATTTTAACGTAGTTAGTATTTATTGTTGTGTCTGCAACTGACAAAATAGTTCTGAAATGCTTATCAAAGGACAAATGTGTGCACAGACCATGCCACAGAACTTTTATTTTTGCATGAAATTTGTAGTAAGTGTAGGATTCTGAAATGACCTTAGAAAGCAGAGTCATGAGATCAGGGGGATAACTGGATTAGGAGCTCATCCACAGCCTGGTCAATCAGGAAAAACAAACAAACTCATGCCTCTTTTTCTGTATTGAGAAAAAAAAATCTGGCAGCATGAACATTGCTGATGCAGTGGGTATGTTTTAAGACAGGGTGGGTAACTTCCATAAGACCAGAGACCATTTTCTGATTGAGCAAGCACTCATGAACTGCATATGTTACATTTCAGTCCAGAAAGATCTAGACAGATTCGTCTTTTTGAAGGAGGTTGATTCAAACAGCTTGGAGGATGTGTGACAGGACCACCATACAAAATTTCCTTTTCTTCTCCCCAGAGTTCCATCCAGCTTCTCTTAAAGGGGTAGCAACATATTAAGAAGGATAAATTTGCTCGCTTTCACCATGGATTTACTAGTGACTCACAAAAGAAATCTGAATGCTCTCTTTCTCTAAAATGAGATCTAGATTCAGTTTTAAAATGTGTTCCAGAAAGTAGACATTCGCAGGATTCAGGCACAATTTATAGCAGTCTAAAGCATTCACTGTTTTTTCTGAAACACTTGCTTTAAAGAGCTTTCTTTGGATTTAGACTTCAAAGGGAACTATATATCAGATCATAACTCCCTTGGACTTGTTCGTACAAAATCATTGTGTCTTTTTAGAAAAATCCTGGCTGGTGAGAACTTTTTTCTTTAATTCCTGCTGGGATTCCTTCCTTAGGAGGCATAGGCATTTGTTTTCCCTTCTATCAGCCTCACCTGAGGAGCATCTTCCTTTTTGCCTACTTGTTTAAAATAATGTCTTGAACTTTGTCACAGAATCTTCTATGCTGGCAATTCAGATTGTTTTCTATATATGTTTCCGAGCCCATCAAGTAACACCTTACTTAAAATCTGCACAGCTGAATAGTTGTTAATATTAAATATACCATGGCGTGGGTGAGGGACATCTGTGCAAAATCAAGATACAAACTAGGCAACTAGGGACCTTCACTGATTAATTGTTCAGGTTGTCCAAGGCATGGTTCCATTTATGTGATACATCACTTTTGAAGTTGTTCTGGATTTCCATAGCAACAGTTCCTTGCTCTTTGGCTCTCCTTTTGTTTAAGTGAAAGAAAAACAGGTAATCAAGTCGACTGCGTTCCTGGCTTATGGTGGGGGAGGAGAAAATAACTGAAATGCCATTGTTTACCATGACAGATCTACTGCTGAAACATGGATGCCCTGAGCAGCATATGAAGCATATATCTGAAGCTGCAGACAGCCTGTCACTGGTTGATATTCAGTTGTGGGAGTGGGTGATTTCGAGGTCTGTTGCATGGAGACAGCTTTTAAGGCTCTGTAAAACACCAAATTGGGAAAGAAAAAAAAAAGTAGCCAAGAAGGAGAGAAAAATGGTTGTCTTTGGAGCTATAGAAGATGATTGAGGCTAGATGAACAAGATTAGTTTCAGGCGAAGGAATCTGAATCCCACGGTCCTTCTTGTCTAGCTCTTTTGTGTTGATTGTGGGTGACTGAATGTGTTTAAATCTTTTTTTTCCCCGTGCAATGGTATATGTAGACAAGCTCTGTATCAGAGGTGCAGTAGCAGTGATGGAGAGCCAGTGTGGCACAGTGGTTGGAATTAGGCACCGGGACCGTGGGATTCAGATTCAAATCATTAGATTCACTGGGTGACCTTGAACTAAACACTGTACTGTCCCTGTCTTAGTTTACCATATTTTATAGGTAGTTTTGAGAATAAAATGGGTGGAGAAATTGGAAGGGATAAACTGATATTAGAAAGTCTTTTAGATTCCTACATTACATTCCTCAGTTGACATACCATGTTGAAGGTCCACATCACCATCCTTTTCATCCTTTTGCTTTTTCCTCTGTGCCCATCCTGACACTGAGCACTGAGGCAACAGCCAGATACACTTGTACTCTCTCTCTCTCTCTCTAATAGAAATTTGCTGTGACAAAACTGGAGCTCCTTTCAGTAATTTGTGAATAAAACTCAAAACATGAAAGCAGAACCCGGATGAACTTACTCTTGAGAGACTCAGCAATAAGCTAGGGAGAAAATGAGGTTGCAGCAGCTGAACAAGTTATGAAACCAGTTTTGTTGGAGATCCATTTCATGCAAACAGCAACTATTGTTGAGTAATGCTAAGGGGGATAGATAACATAGTGGAGAGCAGAGGATGCAGCTGGCAATCTGAATCTAGTGCCACTTGCCAGCAAGATATAGTGGCTTGTGAAACCTAAGGCACATGAGTCTGATGTGGGGTGAGTGGGGGCTGTTCTCGATTTTTCCCTACAGCCTGGAATGGTAATGGGATGGGGTTTTACACAGTTAAAATCTTCATCTTTGCTGTTGTTTTCTCTCCCATAGAATTGTGTTAAGTAGAAGCAGATGTACCTATTAACCTGGTTTCTAAAGCCTTCTAAGGAAAATGTGTATTTTGTAGCTATAGTCTGTAAATAAAATCCTGAATCCTTCTGGAGGACTAAGAAAGGAGAACCAGTGAAGTGAGTTGGCTCTACTGATACTATCCTCCTAAATCAAATGGTAGAAGAACAAGGTCTTGTCTATGAGCTATAGCTAGACCTTACTGCTATCTTCCAACAATGCCCATTTGTAAAAACCCAAAATTCTTATCTTGAAAAGATAGTATTGTTCAGCAGTTATGTATAGGGATGGGACGAATCCAGAATTTCCTGAATTCGGATCTGAATCCCTGGACGGTTCTGGGAATCCATGAATCTTGAATCTTTCGAATCATTTTTTTAAAAAGGGTTTTAAAAAGCAAGGGAAAGAAGGATGATCTTGGGCAAGACACAGTCTCTAAGCCTGAGCAAAAGCCTAGGCAAAGGCAAACCTCCCTTTGAAGAAATCTGGCCAGGACAATTGTCATAGTTTTGCTTCAGGATCTCCCCAGAATGAAGATGACATGAAGGCTCTTTCTACACAGGCAGGAAAATCTGGATTAATCCCACATTTTCCTGCCTGTATAAACAGGGCCACATAGTACAGTACAGAGATAATCCAGGTCAAAACTGGAATTTCTTTGCATAGCTCCTTATGGCATCCTGAGGTTTGTAGTTTGATGATGCAGCAGCACACTTTTGCAGAGAAGGCTGTGACACCTTGTAAAACTACAAACCCCAGAATTGTGTACGAAAGAGCTTTGCAATTTTTCAGTTGTCCTTGAAATATCAAGCCTGTACCTTCCAGTCAAGTGCTGAACTTAAATATGAAATGTTCAATTTAAATATCTTAGAATACAACCCCAGCTGTAGTTTCTGAAATTGTTAGCAAAGGCCATTATTACTCCAAGGAAAAACTCACCTACTTGCCATCTCCCCTTGTGTGTCTGGTCTCCCAGGTTTTCAGGTGTTCCAGTCTCCAACAAACTATTTGGTTTAGTGGATTTGAAAGATTTGGTTTGCCTATTTTGGCACAGAGATTGGGATTCGAGGATTCGGTTGGCCCATCCCTAGTTATGTATTTTTCAAGTATGAAACACATGCTATGTTTGAAAAATGTTAAATATATCTAGATTTTGGTAAACTGAGTGTAATTATTTGTATGAAATTGTTATGTACATGGATGCAGTCTCATCCTTTAATACAGGAAAATATATATTAATACATAAGTTTAAATACTTAAGTTTAAATCTTAACAGGACTGTTGATAACAGCCTCTCACTCATAGGACTGTCATAAGTCAAAGCCAACTTGATGGCAATAAACGAGTTTATGCAGTGACAGTGATTTCAACTTTAATATTTCTTTTCTCTTCTTAGTATGCCTTATGCGGCAGAATTTATGAACCACATTTTTTACCTAAAATGCCCTTTAGAGAGCTTGGGGGGCATATTTGCCACATTCGGTGCTGGGTGGGGTCTGAACCAGTTTGGTCTCAGGGAAGCATTTTTTAAAACTCTCATAGGCCTGAAATGACCTGGGGAGGGCTAAAAACATGGTGAGAATGCCCCTGACAACCCCTAGAGAGGAGTTTGGGGACCAAAAAAAAAGTGTTTTTGGCAGTGGAGGGTGTGGTGGGGGTGTGACTTTCAAAGTTCTCTTGGGGGGCTAATGTGGCCCTGTAGCCTCCCACAGTAGCTCACCTCTGCTTTAAAGCATGGCATGGGGAACTTGTGGTCTTCAAGAAGTTGTTAGATCAACTTCCATCAGGCCAAACTCCACAGGCAATTGTCAGGCATTGTGAAAGTTGGATTCCAGCAACATTTGGAGACCCGCAGGTTCCCTATACCCGTTTCAACTAACCGTATCTATCTCATAACATTTTTGATCTGTTGAGCAATTATCTCAACGTAATATTTTCCTTTCTTTCAGATCAGTGTACGGTTACTCGGACTTACCTATTCCTTCACAAATTTTGGTTCTTTAGCATTGCATATTATTTTGGCAACTGGGCTTTTATTGCAGTAAGTAATTTTATTTGTATGTCATCATAAATCAAACTTAGTGGTTTAACTTAATTGCAATTATCATACCATTTGCATCACTGGAATGATGCCCCATTCTAAACTTGTTGCTTCTATATTTCCTCAGCTGTTCAACAGTAATGCATTATACTAATTTAAATTCACAGGTCTTCTTAATTGGATTAATTGTGTCATGTTGCAAAGGAAAAAAATCTGTCATTGAAGGTGAAGTGGATGAAGATGATTCAGACATGAGTGATGATGAACCGTCTCTCTATTATGGTTGACAATCCATAATCCCAAAGGTTAAAGCCCACAATGTAAAACTGTGAAAATGCTATTTTGTTTTGGACTTTGCTCTTGGAAAAAATAGTACTTGCCAATGTTAAAGAGAATAAGTGATGTAAAGCCGCATTGCTTATTTGAGTATCTTATTGTCTTATAGTTAATCTTACATGTACATATATAGTCACAAAAGAGCTAATTTTATGAAGGAATGATTAAAGAGTACTATATTTTGAGTGTACACTCTGATGCTGTGATGTCATTTGAGTTGCCTTTCAGTTGGTCTAGTTTTAAATTGCATTATGCCAGATTCCCTTTTGACAGTGTTAAATGGGTGTAATCATACTTACTTCTTACAGAAAGCAGAAGTCTAACATTGCCAAGGCTTATTGATATACAACCACTGTCAAAAACACACCTCACAGTAACTGCGAGTCATGTTTCAGCTGTAAGAATTGTTAGATGGAAAATACTTTCCGCTCCCATTTCATATGCAAATACAGAGAAATTGGGAAGCAGCAGTCAGGTTTGGAAAATAACCACACTTGAAGGATCCAAAATATATTTGAATGTGGGTTTTCTCATAAGTCAGCCATACAGAACATGCTTACTGCATGATTAAGGAGACCCTGATTTAAATAAATACAGGGATCTTCTTATGTGGAACTTAGCTGTGGTTTATTTCTAGTTTGCCAAGACAGAAAGAAGAAAGAAAGAGGAAGTAGTCTGTCATGCCATGCATCATGGTACATGTGGTGGGGAACAGACTCTTGTCTGGATAGGTCCACAGGATTTAATATATCCAGATGTGTCTCTGTCAAGAGGAATATGAAGGAAAACAGCTTCCCTTCTTTCTCCAAACTGAAACTATCTTGTCTGCATGTTCTAAACCAGTGGTTACCAGATGCTGGTGTTCTTCCCTTCCCAGAAGTCCAGGCCAGCATGGCTAGTGGTCAGGAATTCTGGGAGTTATAGTCCAACATTTGGGGACTCATGCTTGGAAACCACTGGTCTAAATTAACAGTATGTGAATTTTTAAAATACGTTGACTATTAATCACAAAGGTTAGCTCCTGTTTCTTGTTTAGTGTAACTCAGCTTAAAAATACCAAATATTTTGAATGGATTTTTTTTTAAAAAAAAAGCAGTTGCAATCTGTCCATCTTCATTTTGTTCAAAATTATAACTGATTGTAATATATAGATATTTAAAATCGTGCAAGATTTTTCTGTATCATTTTGTAAAATAAACTGATCAAGATTTTGTGTACACAGAGCTTTGAAATGTTCTTGTAATCTTAATTTTATTTAATATTAATTCTGATACTTTTTATTTAATATTAATTCTGATACTTTTATTTTAGAATCAAGTGCCATTTCTTAAATGATTACAGTTAAATCAAACAGTTCTTAACGTCTTTTCTTAATTGCAACAATTTTGTATATTCACTCCGTCTTGTGAATAATTGCAGTTACACATGCATAGCCTAGAGTTATAGATTTGTAACTGTGCTGTATTCAGCTATGCTGCATATTCATGACACTATTGCCACAAATATAAATGCACCCTGGACCCACCTTAAATTCTAGGGAGTCACTTTGAGTGATGGGTATTTGCAGTGTGGTGAAGTAGGAGCTTCAGGGCTTGAAGGCAGGAGGGAGTTGGCTATTTCATTTTGAAATACCCACTTGATTTGCACTGCAAACTTCCATCACTCAGAGCATCTCCCTGGAGCTTGGGTGGATTTCATGGATCAGTTCCTCTGGTCATTTGTAGCTACATTTACCTAGCTACGAATGTGATAAAAGATCTTGGCCAATATTTAAGTCTTGTGATTGCTGCTCATTTATATTGGCATTTAAATGATTTCTTTTAACCTGCTATAGTTCCAGTGTAGTAAATTGTTTTAATTACAAACATTGTGCTCCATAAGAACACTTTCCATTGACGTTAGTAATACAAGTGGTATCTTGTTAT
Organism: Cyclura pinguis; assembly: GCA_030412105.1. NCBI lineage: Eukaryota > Metazoa > Chordata > Lepidosauria > Squamata > Iguanidae > Cyclura > Cyclura pinguis. Next base: position 133,098,662 of record CM059599.1, read on the forward strand.
AGGCTGGGAAGGGAAAAGCATGGTTGTGAGCTCCATGCAACACCCGATCCCTCAAGACAACCCCAACTTCTCAGACATCCCCCATTTTTTTTTAAAAAAAGTAATATTATTTTTCAAATATCCCCTGTTCAAAACTGGTGGAAAATGTGGCAGTTCCCACACTCTAGGCTAAAAAAAAGGGGGGCGGGGGGAATTGATAGGAAATGAAATGAGTACTGGTAGCAAAATCCCATTATCAGGGATTTGGGTGGAAAATATGGCCAGAATTGAACTGTTTTATCATTTAAACTAGTTGGCTAACAGTGCCCTGTAAATAGAAAATTCTGGCACCAAACAATGTATTATATTAACCAATGGTGTTTCAACACTGTAGGATTTGTAGACAATGATATCTATTATATTCCACTGACTTTTTTAAAAAAACAAGCCAGTTTCTTACTCTAAAATAATCTGCATCTCTGATACATCTCATATTGATTGTTAACGTGCCTAATGGCTGACTGAGGAAACCTCTTAATTTCAGTTGTTGTATAAGTCTGTGTCAATTATACAAATCCAAATGAGCACACTTGTCTTTTAATCCTAAAGTGCATAAGCAGTAAATTGTCTCTTAAATGAGGTAAAATGTTTGTATCCATGAGCTTACTATAATATTTTACATAAATCTGCCCACTCAATGTTATCACATCTAAAAGTGATACCCTCACAGCCCTGTATGATTTGCATATTTAATATGAAAATTAATCTGTATTCAGTCATAAATATTCATCAGCTACAATCTTGATTATCAATAATATAACTATCAGCTTTGTATCAGGCATAGTTTACTCTATGCATAATGATTTTTATTTTTTTTTTAAACAAAGATAACATGTACAAACATACTGAGGCAATTAGACTTATCTTAGCAGCTTCTTTTAATTGATAGATCAGGATTGTGAGATAGTCAAATTGTACTGTCAAAGATTATTTTGGGGTTTCTGTACAGATCGGAACAAAAAAATTGTGCCCTTTTGGTACAGAAGTAATTTTTTTGGATGAACTTCAAAAAGACCTCGTGTTGAAGGTTGTATACTATTGATTGTATATATTGTATTATGTATATATGTATTGTATATATAGCTAGCTAGATTGATATGCCTGTTGGTGGAGGTACATGCAGGTTGCAGTCTCAGTTGTGGACATGCCTCAAAACAAAATGCAGAGTGGCAAGAAGTTGAACTCATCTGTGTCACTTCTGTGTAATTATACAAAAAACAAAACAAAACCATGTATGCTTTGATCTGCCTTTGAACAATGAGGTATTTTAACCTCTCTTGTGGCATGTATGGGAAAAGTGTTTCATTCATACATTTTTGAGGGGTGTTTCCAGAGGAGAGGGCTCACTGTTACCAGTCAAAAGATATGATGCAAGTTATCCAGTTTGTCATCAACTTATTTTTAAAAAAATAAATAGTGGGAAAACTCTGGAGAATTACGATGATGGCAATTCATCTCTTGTAAAAGGAATTCTGTACATCAAGCCAAATCTAGAGCATTGTTTTAGCCCTGTCCATTGAAAACAATGAGAAGGGCACTCATGCAGTGGAGTTCCTATACTAGATATTCTTTCTGCAGCCCTATTCAGTACCTTTTTCTGTACAAAAGTGGGGGGAAGGATGTCTCCTCTTTGTGTTTCTGAGGAAGGTTTGAAAAGGAGCTGTAATCACATTCAGGTGAACATGGTGATAGCACCTTGTGTTTGAACACCCTGCTTTGTTACAGTCCAAGCTTGTGTGGAATTCTGTAATCACGTTAAGCTCAATATAACTGCAGTTCCTTTTCAGATCTTTGCCCACAATGTAATGAGGTCAAGAGAGCTGGAGCTGGATGTAGAGCTGGAGTGTGAGTCTTCAGTCCTTCCAGTCATGTATAGAATAAAACTGGATAGAACTATTAGGTAATAAATTAGTGTATGTGCTTTCAAATTGACAATGTAAGGCGACTCCATGAATTTCATAGGGGTTTCGTAGGCAAGGAACACTCAGAGGTGGTTTTGCCAGTTCCTTCCTCTGAAATACAAGCTACAGCACCTAATATTTGTTGACAGTTTCCCATCCAAATACTAACCAGGGCTGACCCTTAGCTTCTATGATCAGATGGGATCTGTTACCTTTAGGCCAATACCCAGTGCCTATGGTTCTCTTTCCACAGCTGAAAACTGTTGTCCTTGGTTCTGTTTACATTTATTGCCTGGCTTAAAGCTTAATTGACATTTATTCAACTTGTGCTCACAATTATAAATGGAGCTTTGTTTTTCATGATCTCATTCTGCCACGGTAGTCTGTGAAAGATAGATTATGCCTTTTGACATGGCCATTATTTTGGAACATTGTTATGACTGTACAGGGAGCAGGGTGGGAACGTGCTCTCAGTTTCATATATCTTGAGAAGTATGCACCTCTCCTTTCAGACCCAATTGGCTTTTAATTATTCTGTATATTTTTCTTTCTTTCCTTCCTTCTCTTACTTCTTTCCTTCATCTTAGAGTGCTTCACTGTTTCTTTTCTTTCACATCAGGAAGGATGTTGAGGACTTTTGGCAAAATTTCCATGAAATCCTGTTTTATACATTTGCCCTGCATGTCAGAGGATTTCAGAGGTTATATGAACTTTCAAAATTTGGGGAGAAGAATTCATCTGAAAGATACCATATCCAGAAGCTATGCTTCAAGCAGCAAAATACTTGTACAAAGCAAAAGTTTTAGATGTGTCATACTAGTCTTACTGCAAAAAGTTTGATAATGGCAGATGAAATCAAAACATGCATCCATGCCACAGTGTTGTCATCAAATACAACATGTAAGAACCTACTTCAAAATTTTAGATTTTCTGCAAGTTACGAAATTCACAAAGCTCTCTGACTTCATTTTAAACACTGCTCATAATGCCAAACGCCTGGAAGCCAGCTCTTATTTCTGTTGTGTCTTTTTGAAGGATGTTGATTGTATTTTTAAAAAATGGTGTATGTAGACTTTATACTTGGCTAAGTTTTTCTATATAAACAATGACAGCACAGAATTTTTATCCCATGGAACGTTCACAGTTTTGTAAAGATAAAAAATAATGCATATATAATACACTGAGAGAATGAAGGTGATTCAAACTTTATCTTAGAATTCAGAAAGGAACACTTTTTAAAACACAATTGTTCATTTCAGTTTTCTTGGGAGGATTATTTCAGTGATTTATTATTCTGTTATATGCATACAGAGGAACAGTCAGTCTTTTACATACACGTTTGCAAAGCAGTGGTGCTTGCCTACTTGTAGATTGATGTTTTTGATTGCTTGCTGATGTGTACATGTAAATTTACAAGAGCACGAATAGGGAATACCTGTAATATGTACAAAGTTATTTTTTAGTTAGCGGTATTTCCTAAACTGTTATGTCATTTCTGTGTATATATATTTGTTTATTGCAGTTATATCTCACTTTGCTTCCAGCAAGTTCATGGCTTACATGACTCTTTATGCTCTCAGCAAAGCTGCAGCTCAGTGGCTCAGTGTCTGTCACTGAGTTTCATTGGTCAATGAGAATTTGAACTTGGAGCTTCTAAATCCTAATCCAGCATTAGCCACCACAACTCCTACACTCTTAATATGTACCCAAAAAACACACATTAGTTGCAGTGTTCTACCCAAGTGACTTAGACTCTTATAAACTCAAGTCTTTTTTGTACTTGAAAAGGCTTTTGAGAATGTTGGTTTATGGCAAGTTCTAAGTTTAATTGCTGATTATAATGACACATCTACTGTACCCATAAAACATGACAGAAGGTCACAAGTTTATTGTTTATAAATGTTCTGTGATCAAATTTGCTTCCCTTTCCATAAGAGACTGCTGCAAGTAATTGACTGAAATTAAAAACCAGAAAGAATGTAATATATTATGTTAAAATACATGCACATGATTATCCCTAGTCTGCTGAGCAATGCAGATCCCTCTGGAATGATTTTACCACTTAATAAACATAGGATATGCTTGTGTCATAGCAATCCTTCTGCTAAAGGTAAGAATGGTCTTAGAGCCAACTGTGAAGGATGGGATGGTAAGAAAGCTCATGGTGCTTCATGCCTAATCCCACAATACAATACTAATTGAGTAAGGTCTAGTTGCTTAAAACACTTGTAAGATGCTGAAATCATGAGCCTAGGAAAACTGTGGTCCTTTGGAAATATTGTAAAATGGAATAATTTTACAACCACAACTGGTGTTCTTCAGGCAAGCAGCAAATTGCAGTCCTGTTCACCTGCAACTGATGGTACATTTTATGCATTAATCAGGCTTACAATAAGCCTCAAAGTTGTGCTGTCACTGTAATTCTAGTTGTGGGTTAGACAGTAATAAATCAGTGCTTAGCCATCCTATTGATAAACTCATGCATTAACCCTTGGAAGAATCATTCCTGTTGGCCAAAATGAGTTGGATGAAGAATGAAGATAGTCCTGAGAGTCTACAGACAGAATATAACCTGAATTTAAGGGGCCTTTAAATGTTCCCTTCTCAGAGTACCAGTTTGGTTAGCATGATGTTTAAATGATCCAGCTGTGTGAATGTCAGCCATCTTGGCTGAGTCCTTTTAATATTTGCATACTATTCTCCCACTACTGCCAGCGCTATACTCAGCACTCCATCAGTTGGCTTTGGCTAACATGGTTATGATATAGCCAGAAGAGATCCACAATGTTTTGGAGTACTCTCTAGCCCATTATCATTCAGTGTAGGTCACTAATCCCTTCATGTGAAAATCACTGTTTTAACTGTCCTGAGATACTTAGATATTTGGCTGGTTTGAGGGTTTAGGGGGGAACAGATTATAAGCCAATGCATTTAGGCTTGAACTGCTTTCAATAATTTTGGATGTTAGAGGCTTAGAAGTTCAAGGAGGGCACTTGCATATCACCCTTTGCGTATGGAACTGGAAGTTTGGGTTCCAGTTTAAACTGTTTGCACCAGTGGCATGGTAGTAACTGCTTTTTTTTTCAGTTTGAGAGAGGGGGAGAGAGAGGACATCTCAAAGAGGACTGAACAGTACTGACCTCTGTCTAACAGATGAATTGCAAAGCTGGAAAAAAAGTGAACCTCTGCAGTTGTACATCATGTCACTCCCTGGAAGAGAAGAAAGATGGACATACTTGATAGGTAACTAAAAATGCATCCCATGTTAAAATGGATTAAAGCTTGCTTTTTTGTTTGGCAACAGTGGGAGTTTACCTCCTCACTTTAGTCAAGCATCAGCAAAAGATTCCAAGCAGTAGCACTTCATGTGTTCTGCAAGTACGTTTTTACACAGAGCTTTTGGTCTGTATTTGGTCTGATGAACCATAAACAAGCATGTATGTCTTTTAAAATAAAGAATCGGGCATTAGCACACTAACAAGCTTCTCCAAAAGACATTGGAGAGAGGATTAAAACCAGTAGCAGTTGTATTATTTCTGGAATAAATTTCTGGAAGGAGAGGAAAGAAGGAAAAAAAGAAAGAAAGAGACAAGGATGTATTGGATATAAATGACTGATGAATGACAGGCAAACAAAAATAAATTGGAATAGGGAAAAAAGAACTCTGGTGAAGAAACCGCTCATCAGTTATGATGACACAAAATCTTTAATGGAAATCGTCTAATGTGGAACAGACATCTAAAAAGAAAGAAATTCTGCTAAATTAAAGTGGGACGTAAAGAAAATAAAGTTTAGTTCTTTGCTCTTTCTGGAAAAATCATACCTGGTTGCATTCAGGATGGTGAGAAAAAAAATGACTGCATAGGATTGGACTGGTTTTGTTTCCATCATGTAAGAGAAGTTTGAGAGAAACAAAGACGACATAATAATCCTTGTCAAGTTTTGATCAGAAACTTTCATCCAAAGTATGTCCAATACACATGCCTGGACTGCCACATCTGAGTACCTAGAATTGCAATTTCCAGAGAGTAGGAGTTGTTTGAATGCTCTTTATAAATAACCTCGTCATCCCATCCTCAACCTATCTTGGTTCAATATCAGTTGCTTTTGGTCTCATCTTAGCCAAAAAATTGGTTAAGCACCAAGCACCTGAGTCAGATGTCACCAAAGCAAGAACAATCCATTTTGAGTCAGATCTAGCTTACTGAGTTTATACGCTGAACTGGAGCAGGGCAAAGTGGAACTGCAAGCAGAACATCCACAAGGAAGTTTCTAGGGAGATGATGAGCAATTGCTTGTCACTTTCTGTCTTTCTGACCTTTATGCCAGAAATAAGTAGCTTTGTTCTAAAGCAGTCCCACAGATCTTACCCTCACTTCCAAACATCTGATGATGAATGGTATTGAAGATCTGATGAGATGAATGGTGTGTGGTTACCCTATCAGTCTGTAGGAAAAGTCTGTCAACTGAGGCTATGAGAATTGCACAGTGAGGTACAAAAGACTGGTGAATGTCCAGTGATTAAATGGTAGCCATATGTACTTCAACCTGGAAAAGGACCAGTTGCTGTCTCAACAGTCATCTCCTAAACATGACTGTGACATTTATATCTGAGACAGAGTTTAACTTTTAAAGAAAAACAAACTCATTTCATGTTTCTATTTGTGCAGTGCCCCAGTTTCTTTGCATGTGGCATGTAATACCTGCAGTCATCATGCTCGGCAGACATTCAGAAGCATGGAGGGGCATAGGAGCTGGCTTTCACGTGTTTACTCAGAGGCTCCTGAAAATATAATTCGCTTTAAATAGAAAGGCTATTCGAAAGCAATCCAAAGAAAGAAGACAAAACTGAACCTCTCATGCTCCAGACTAGCTGAATTTGAAGTGACAATCTCAAAGTCAATTGAAATACAAGCAATTTTCCCTGAAAAGTGACAGTCAAAGTCAGCAAATAGGATATCTTAAGATCCTCCATGCCCATGTAATCTGATACTTACCAACATTGTGGCTTTAAATTATGCATTTTCTTAAACTTTCAGACCATTAAAAATGCTACTTGCAATGAAGTGGGCTTGGTTAAGAATATTTTTTGTTTCATATGATATTGTCATGCTTTATACAGCTCTTAAAAAGAGGGTCCTACAGTTCCACCTGTGAATGGAATCTGTTTGCTGTCTCATAATGCTTTCTTCCCCATCCATCCTGAGGATACATGTTCGATTTGCATTAGTCTGATTGGTGGTCAGTCTTCTCATGAAAGTTATATTGTCCTTTTAGGGGAAAAAAAATTTCTGGGAGATAACCAGATAGAGTTTTATTCCTACATTCCATGAAAGGTGGAGTCATAAATAACAGCAGTGTAGGAAGATAAAACCAGCCAAATTAAATCCTATCTTCCCTTATTATATATGTTCATGCTCAGAACACTAAAGAGAGCTAGCAGTTTTCACATTTCAGAACTGTCTCTGGGGGAGAGAGAGGCAGGAGTGAAATGACTCATACACCTCCAGAAGAAGACTCAAAATGAATCTGTTGCCACAGGGTTAGTGTGATAAGCTCTATAGAAAGATTGGGGTGAGTAAGGCAGAACGTACAAACGGGTCAAGTGTCTATCACTGTAGACCTCCAGATATAATTCTGTCTGAAGTTGTTGGCTCTGGTTCTAATTCCCAGTCAACCGTTTCATCTCACTGGATAGCCAGATGTCTTAGGCCTACGTACAAATCGTATGGACTAAATGTGCCAGCAACTGTCAAGCATTCTATATGCTGAGAGCCATAGCAAAAATTAAACATAACAAGATTGGTTCAGGAAATCAAGTAAAATCTTTTCAAAGTTTAGAATAACTGAGGTGCCAGTGATCTCATGGTCGCTAGAATACTGGAAGCATGACTGTGAATACCACCATGTGCTTGCTGTGGTCACAGAGGCCAATAGGATTGAAGGAAAGTCATATCAATGTTACAGATCTTCATGCAGAGATGCTTTTGAGCATTTGATCCCTGTTTGCTGTATCAGGTGTGCTCTATCTAAGTACTAGAATTGATGATAGCTGATACTCTTTCAGTATCCTTCATTATACATCATAGATTGTCTTAATCTGGATTGGCCTGTTCACTCAGGAAATTTGGGAACTGGGCATTTCCCAATGTACATACATGGAGAACTGGGAGGTCTCTTCTCCCACTCAGTGCTGACTTCTGCCCTTGAATAGGAGATAGGAACTTCCCAGATTCCCTTAATTAAACACTGCCACTGCCCACTGCTCAACCCTATTTTACAGTGGGACGTTGCCTGGGATTAACAATCTCTATGCTTAAAGTTCTTTCCTTTCCCTCACATTCCCCTTCCTGAGTGACAGGAATCCTAGGTATGCGTGTTGCTGAGGGACACGTGGGAGTGGAGAGAAAACAGAGGTTTTACAGAAAACATTTATTTTAAGGCATGCAAGGTAAACAAGAAAATAATACTCATGAAAAGGCTTCCCCCTTCTTCAGGTATACTTAATAGTTACAAGTAGTTGTAAGAAGAGAGAGATTCTCAAGATCAGCCAAACTTCCAAAAATAACAAAAAACCTAACACAGCTAACTAAATACAGTCTAAGTTACTCACAGCAGTTGGTCATTTTCTGAGGTGCTATGCAGGGGAGGGCCAGGAGACAGCCTATCCTATCTCTACTGGCATCCGAGCCCCTTTTTGATGTTTTGGATCTCCTTTGTTCTCTCTCCACCCCATGGTCTTTCAAGGATCTTATAACTTCTCCATGGAAGCATCTCGAAGATTCTTACCTTTCTCCCTCTGATTGGTCAGTTATCTCTCGTGACCTATGATGCTAACCCTAATAAAATGTAATCTAACCCTAACAGCTCGTAACCCTTTATATGCCTGAAGGGACAACTATCCCCTTTCAGCACTGAGCCTGGACAATGGGAAACTCCATTATCACAACATATGTTTTTCTGTAAATGTGATCTAAAGAGGTACTTTTGTGAGCTGTAGGATTGCAAAACCAGCAATAAAAGACCACACCTGAAAAAAATGGGGAATTGATATATCACAAACTGTTTTGAATATCTCTTCACTTCCAAAAGTTCCTCATTGTGCAGCATAAAGCGGGGAGTAATATTTAAGAAATAAAAGCTTGAAGGTCATTTGAATGTACAGAAGTATCACACCTTTGCCAACTTCATATTAGTGTTTTCACTTGGGTCTAGGTAGCAGTTGGCATCTGTGGAGTTCTCTATAGATGGTTACTTTTAGTCTAGATCACTGCACCATTATGCATATATATTAACTAAGTTAATTGGAGAAACCATGAAAGGACTTGTAGGCATTGAGATTTAGTATTAATGAATGGAGAGCTGTGCATTTCAATATTTTTATTCTTCTTTTTCTTTCTTGTGGTTGAAAGGTGTACAGCTGTATTGCACTCTGCAATGTCAATCTATGCCTGTTCACTCAGTTTCACCTTGTTCAGTAAGATTTCCTCCCATGTAAGTATGCACAGAGAGCCACCGTGGGGTAGTGGTTTGAGTGTTGTACCATGACCCTGGAGTCCAGGATCCAATTTCCTACTCAGCCATGGAAACCCACTGGGTGACCTTAGGCACATCATACACACTCAGCTCTGGAAAACCCTGTGAGAGGTTCACTTTTGGGTCACCATAAGTTGGAAATGACTTGAAGGCACACAACAACAAAGTATGCACAGGATTGCAGCCTTAAGCTACAAAAGTATATTAACCTGAAGCTCATTTCATGGAAATTTTGATCCATCTATGTAAACATTTTTCAAATGTATCCCAAGATTTAAAGGCAATAATGTTCATAATAGCTCCCATTAAAAATCACAATACTGAGTTTCCTGGCAACATGTTCTCCTCCCTCTCCCCTGTCTCCTTTTCATTATGTCTTGGTCTTAGATTTTAAGTTCAGAAAGGATGCTTTATTCACATTTGTGAAGAGCTGTGTATGAACATCTTTTAAAAATCCAGCTTTCAATAAGTTAGCTTGTGACCTCTGAATATGCTTTAATTCTGATCAATTTAAAATTTTAAAAAAAAAAGAACCATGAAGCACAGTTGCCATGGTGATGAATTCATGTGGATTTTTGTAGATCTGCTTACATTTATAGAAATCAAACCAAATTGCTCTACTAAAATTGGCTTTCCATGACCATTCACACTGGATAAAGCACAGATGTGCCTTTTCTGCCTAAAATATGATGTCAGGTGACATCTTTTGGAGGACTCTTTACAGTTTCCTTCTTGTAATGCAGCCTGGGAGGTGACTTGGCTGGAAGAACAACTTTTCAGAGCTACTGTAAGAGGACAGATGGGAGAATCCATGATGGGAACATCTACAAAACCCTAACCCCCTGCCAGGCTCATGGAAGGGGAAAGGAAGTTTAGAGGGAAAATAAATACACCGCCAGGTCTGGCATATTCTCCCTGCCCCCAAAGGAAAGGTGTCATTAGGAACCACAGCCTCTTCAGATTTCTATCCTGTTTTTGCTAATACTATCATTACTGCAACATGAATATCTAAGCTTTCTGTGCAGACCTGGAGGAGGTTTGCAAGGATGGGTCTTCCTCTTTATGGATGGAGCTGAGAAGACCACACTGTTTATAGTCCTTGGGATGCCCGCCTAAAGACACTTGAGTTGCAGTGTTGCACAATACGCCTTCTATAGTGGTCTGAGAGTTCATGCATCTGTCTTAAAATTTCTTTAGAAATACTATAAGATTCATAAAACAACACAAGACCGGGAAACAGGGACCATCATAGCTTCTCCTGGGTCCTCCATCTTCCCCATCTGGACAAAGACCAGAAAGACCAAGGAAAATCTAGGTCATGCAGGTAAACTATACACAAGCATGATGTTTTTCTTTATTAATGAAAATATTCATGTACAGTCTCATAGCAAAAGATTTCCAGTCAGGCTACAGTCAACAAAAGAGTTCAAAATAATGTAGTGACTGTAAGGCAATGTGCCATGATTTTAAATTGTGTAAAATAATTCAAAACCACACATTAACTATGTTAATTTGTGGCATTGCATTATATTGTTACTAGTCACAGAGTACATCTGTTATCAGCTTTAGCTCCCACGTTCCTGGCTTTGTGGAAGTTGAGCCAACATGATGTAGGCTTAACTCTGGTCTAAAACCAAAAAGCTTTTGATCATTGGATTAAAATGCTTTCATGACTAGAATGGGAAATTACTGTGCTACTTTAGAAAAAAGTACTGCATGGAATAAGCAAGGTGGAGTAGGAGTGGGAACTGGCTTCAAATCCCAAATCACTGATTTTTTCACATTCATTCTCTGCAAAATGAGTGTTTCATTGGCCTGCCTCACAGTTTCATTTTGAAGATGAATGTTGTAAGGATTCTAAAGGACTCTTCAGGCTGAAAGAACTAGACACATAACCAGTGAGTGCTGCAGTTTAATTCAGTTGCTTGCTGTGACAGCGTGATAAATTTCAGGGTCAAAGCTAAGAAATTACGACTAATATACTTGTCCCATGATTATTGACAAACAGACACTGCCTTAATGTGGTTCAGTTGCCTTTTTGCCTGTAAATTTAGGCAGCAGAAACAGCGTGAGAATACATTAGCAGCTTTCCTGCAACAGGTCAGGAAGACCAAAATTTTTTCCCTGGCAGATTTTTCTGGGTCCTCAGAGACAAATTTGATCCCAGCGTCATGGATTTAGAGAAACACAACATCCCAGGCCCAACATGAGCACATGACACTCTCAAGAATTGGTAAGCTTCAGTGGAAGCAACCACTAAAAACTGCCCCTGTCCTGTAGTCTGGGAACATAAGTCTCTAGTACTCCCATCAGTGCCAGAGGGGTGGGCCTGGGAGTTACTATTTTGATTTTCTTCAACATCCCAGAGTGACACTAGCCTTATGTAGGCATTCACATGTTTGTAGGTTTGAGGACAGCAAACCCTCCTACTGTCCCAGTTTGGCAGGGACAGTCCCAATTAATCCTACATGATCCCTCTTTTCCAGCTGCTTCTAAAGTACTCCAATATCTCTCTTTTTCCTCCCACTTTCCCCCTTTATCCTCAGTTCACTTCAATTGCTGAAAACTGAGTTTTCAGAATCTTGCCTTTTCCTGTAGACTCAAGCAAAAGGAAACTGCTGTAGCCTTACTTGATTTGTCTGTTCTTCCTCATTATTAACTTTTGCTATCCTGCCACACTGATGTCACTTGGTCATATTTGTCCCACTATTCAAATGTTGGAGGGTATGGGATGGAAACATGGATGTACATGCAACTGCTGCCCACAAATATCCTCACATGCTTGGGAACTTACCAGGTCTTTGCACTCTGAGTGGGACAATCTACACAGGACTCTGTAATCATGTTCAGTTGCATTGTTGTTGTGTGCCTTCCAGTCAATTCCAACTTACAACGACCCTCAGGTGAACCTATCATGGGGTTTCCTGGGGCTGAGAGTGTGTGGTATTCCCAAGGTCACCCAGTGGGTTTCCATGGCCAAGGGGGGAATCAGATTCTGGTCTTCAGAGTCATAGTTCAGTGCTCAAACCACTACACCATGCTCTCCAGTTGCAAAGGGCTCTGCAATTATAGTCTCTGGCAGAGCTCCTACAAGTGGCAATGCAGGTCATACGCGCACATTCTTCCCCTATCTTCGTATCATAGCCAGTTCCTCAAATCTGTTCCTTCTCTTTCTCGCTCTTGAAAACTGAAGATTCTACTGCATCCTAGTCAGTTCCTTGGAAACAAAAAAAAACAGGAGCAAAAGTGTCCAAATAAACAAGTAGGCTGCGCAATAAGTCTAGCTGAGTTCTCAATGGCTCCTACTTGGGTCTCTGGACCAAAGCAAATTGGCTGCCATTGGTTGCCCAGTAAAAAGAAGCCAAAACCTATACCTGACCTCCAACACTGCATTCCTCCTCATTATATACTGGTTTACTAAAAGCTGGGATTTTTCTTTACATAGGAACACTTGAGAAAGATGATCCTCCTCTGATCTTTGTTCTACGTGCTAAAGTGATGCAACCCCAGAATCTCATTTTGTAAAATGTGTGGAATAGCTGCCATTTGGCTTCTCCCAGCCAGAAGTGGGAGTGTAAATAAACACAAAATAATAAACAGGAATTAATGACTAAGCAACCCACAATTATATGAGCTCCCAACAAGCCCATGAGTTATGTGAAGCAGTCCTTTTGAATTTCATAGCATATACTATTTTTTCCCCACGCATGACTGCAACCACAGCTAATTTCTAGGCTGCTACTAATTAGCTATTATACTAAATTCTTATAATGATGGCCCAAGAGTACTCTTTCATTCTGGAACAAACCTTTTGACCTCAATATAAAGATACACATTTATCTCTGCATTCAGTTGTAAAGTAACATGCTGCATCAATAGTTCAATTCAATTTTAGGACAAGATGTCAAGATCCTTTGGGAACAAATTTATCCATAGCCAAATACAAAAGGGGTGTTAAGTGCAACTTCCAAGGGGATGCTATCTACCCTATCTCTGTTCTTTGTGCCAGAAAACACAATTTCTGTTCATTAAGATTATAACCAAGTCTTTGAGATAAATTCTATTTTAAAGTCTGTAATAAATATACATTCCTTTGCTTTAGAGGAAGGAAAATGTGCTTGTGAGAAGGGAATTTAGGAATAGATACTTCCTCTGGGCTTACAGAAGTATGGTTCATAAAATGCATAGGGCTGCAAATAGGTACCCCAAAATTCAAGAATACCTTTGGTTGGGTGTGCTGTTGGGAAAACTACATTTGCCAAGAGGCATTGGGGCCTTTTCTTCTAGCATGTGGCTAGATAAGGGCACTAGATTGGGGAAGGAGAGAGCCGGCATCCTCATTTTCCTCATAAGCAGAGCAAAGTGTTTCTGGGGCCACAGGCATCCCCGGTCCAGCTAAGCAAATAAAGATTAAAAGGAAAGGGGGTGCAGATTGTATCAAGGAGTAAAAATGCAATCTTATAACTGCCTGCTCAGAAGCAAATCCCATTGATTTTGATGGAGCTAACTCTCAGATAACCTGAGTTTAAGATGCAGCCTAAGCTGCATTTTTCTTCCCTCAGGTTTAGGCTTTTGTCCACTGAACAAGAAAGCCACTGTCAAGGAGAACATTAAAGCCCCTGCTGGTATTGGACTCATCAGTTTCTCCTGTGAAATATCCTTTTCCCTTTCTATTTCAAGCTGAACATTGAAGTCTGATGCCAAGTTGCAGGGAATTATTTCTCCCACTGGTGTTCCCCATGTTTTATGTCCATTGATCTAATTTTACAACTGACATCACAGACAATAACTAGAAGGTAGATCCTTTAGGCAAATTGCCAGTTCAAGTATGAAAATGGCTCAAATGGATGAAGTTTGAATCTTTCTTAATAATAGTATTATTGCCTAGATATAAAGATGATTTTTTTCTCTCTCACTCTCTCTGACTGAAATGACATTGCAGCATTTTTTTCCCCAAGGTTTTTATAGATTTTCTTTAATTCAGAGGCAGAAATGTCACAACCACCACCACCAATACCTCACACTCCCTCCCCTTTCAGGGGAAAATCCAACTGTGTGCAAGTGCCAATTGTATACTATAATGCTTGAAACCAGATTAAAATTTGTGGTCACAGCATTTCTAGTTTGCTGTCTGTTCAAGTGAACTGAAATCATTTTTTCTTGTTTACCATTTACAGGAGCCTGGAACTACAGAGAAAGTTAGAAATCTTGTCTGGTGGTGGCAGTTGCTGACTTTTTTGTTGAAATGCACCCACAGCTTGCAATCCAGCCACTGCAAATATTGATTTTTATAACATTGCTTTCCTACAGTCATACATTTGTCACTTTTTTGTTCTTCCAGAGTTAGATATTTACTGGAAGATAACTATTACCGATAAGTTATGGTGGTTGCTCTTCCAAGGACAATAAAAGAGAAGTATGTCTCTTCAGTATTGACACTCTCTGTTTTATTATTATTTTGTTCCCCTTAAAGAAAAGGAAAGTGTTCAGGGTAAGTGTGAGGAATATACTTTCAACAGAAGTTATGTTTGTACTGACATCTGTCATCTTTGGGCATGTAGGCACTGCAAATATCCCTTCCAGAGCAGGTCTCACTGATCTTGTCCAAATGTAAGTTGCCTTATCCAACTTCTACATCACATTTGGGTAAGCCACTGATTTCATTTTGTGTAAACAAACATTAACTGCCCCATTGCACCAACTTTGCAAACTGAACAACAAAGAGTCTTGAGACATCTTCAAGGCTAACAACTTTTATTGTTATCATGTGTTTTAACAGAAACACTCCAACCTCATGTTATATTGTCGTTTTTCTTGATGTTGCTGTATACCTTCAACTCATTTCTGATTTACAGAGACCCGTACAGTGAACCTACCACATGGTTCTCTTGGTAAGATTGGTTCAGAGAGAGTTGTCTTTGCCTTTTCCTGAGTCTGAGAGAGTGTGACTTGCTCGAAGTCACCCAGTGGGTTTCCATGGCTCAATGGGGATTTGAATCCTAGTCTCCAGAGTTGTAGTCCAATGCTCAAACCACTATACCATGCTGCCATAGTTTTCACTGGCCTTTAATTAGTTTGTTACAGCTTGTTAAAAGAGCACAGTACCATTTCTGAAAAATTAAAACCCACAATCAAAATAGATGGCTACAAATTATCCTGAGAGATGAGAATTTTAGCTTACACAAGATAAAAAGCGTTGTAAGGTAAATAATCCTAAATGCAAAATAAAAATAAAAAGGGCTACAACACAGTAATAATGTATCTTCTCAGATATGACATTCTTATAGTCTCTCTAAATTAGGATAGATTGCTACTGATGATAAAATAAACAGGATAAATAAACAGGTCTAAAACAAACAGGTCTAAAGGATAACTCTGGACCATGTGTACTCCCCATTGTTCCTTACATGGCTTTTCATCGCTCCAGAATCCCAGGACCACTTTTTTTCTCGCCAAAAACATTGTTGCCTGACCTGAAATCCTCCAGGATTGGTAATAATACCTTTCAAACAGGTTACACCCACCTGGCACTGTTTAACATTTTTTTAAAAAAATTGATTTTCAAAATCTATTTTTAAAAAAGTTTTGGCAGCATTTTTTGACAGTCTGTGGTTTCTGGAAGTTCCCAAAACCATTGACCCGTAGACCTGCCACAGGTCTGGACTAAAGTAAGGGCATTCAACCTGTACAGTTCCAAGAACTGAAGGTGGTACTAATTGGGTGGGCAGGCAATCTGATGGGTACATGTGAGTACAGTGAAGAAAGAACTATTTGAAAGAGGTTGTGGCAGGAGGGAGTGTTGAGCCACAGCTGTGTCCTTCTGGTCTAAGGATACACAAAGTAGTGACTTTTCTGGAGCTAGGTGTGCAGACCCAGCACAATGATTTTCTTTGCTTTTTGAAGGGAAAAATCTGGAAAATATAACCCTGGCAGTCTCCTCCATTGCCAACTGCTACTACCTGCCTTTGATAGCAGTGCTAGGCAGAGGTGCAACCAAACTGGTGGCTGAAGATGGTGGTGGAGTCCCAGGCAATGTGCCAGTTTTGGTGAGTCCTGCCATGACTCAGGGATCCCAGCAGATGCACAAGTATGTTGTGTGCAGACACATGGCCTGTGAAAATTGTCAATGCCCATAACTTTCATGGCTTGAAGTTTCCAGAGGTAAGACCACATTAACTAATTAACTAGCTGATTGACTGACTTATTTCCTGCTTTTTTTGCCTGACAATAGTCCTCCAAGGCAGGAGACATTAAATGAAATTGAATACATAAACATAGAATCACAAAGCTGGAAAAGACTATACTGCACAACTAAAGCACTCCTGGGAGATAGCCATCCAATCTTTGTTTTCATTTCTCCATCCTCTGAAGCAGTATACGTTCCAGTGTCAAACAAGACTCATGGTAAAGAAGTTCTTCCTGTGTTTAAGTGGAATCCCTTATCTTGTCATTTGAATCCACTGGTTGTATTCTAATCTCTAGAGCAGGGGAAAACAAGCTTTCTCCACCTTCTATATGACATCCCTTCACATATGAAGGATAACCATCCTGCCATCTCTCAGTCTTCACAATCACAGGTTCGATACAGGGTTCCTGTGAGTGAGCCACTGTCACTGATAATAAGTGGGTGGGACTTGTCTTGTCAAAAGCAAAGGACCCATCTGCCAAAGGCAAGGGGTTCATTCTACAGGATCTGGAGGCAACAATGGGCACCAGTTCTGATTGAAAAAGCCTTAAACATTTATTGAACAGCCAGCAATTTAAACAGTATCAGCATATAAACAGTATTAGCATACAGATGAGACCCACTTAAGTCTATGATGCCTAGTAAAATAAGAATAGATTTCTCTCCAAGTAAGACTCCTTTGTTCAGCTATCCAGGATGGGGTAGTGAAGGTGATCCCTCTGTGTGGCCACCAGCTGCAGTGTGGCACTCCAGCTGCAAGCCTGTGCTTGCGTTCCCACTGGGGGCACATTCCGGGGGAATCTTATGTCCCTTGGTCTGGGAGGACTTGGCCAGCTTTCATAAAAACTTTGTGATTGTTTATACATGTGGATGAGCTGAACTCCTTACAACAGCCAAGTTCATTAATTAAGTGGTTATCTTTGATTTCCTCCCAACACCTGTTATCTAGTACCAGTTAGTTAGTTATCCTGAGCCAAAGACAGATGCTCATTAGCTGGAACCATCTGCAATGTTATCTTGTATATATTTAAAGCTAGCAAGCATACAGAGTGCAGCAAAGCAAAATCAAAGCAAAATACAGGAATCAAAGCAAAATACAGAGTACTTAATAGACCAGGAGGTCTTCCTTAGCTGCAGCATGGAGGAACAAACAGAGAAGAGGACATACCCTAACACCTCCTCAAAATTCTGGTCATTTCCCATACAGGACTTTGCTAATTCCTCCTTATGCCTAAGCTCTCCTGCGTTCCCTGAAAATTTACTGCTCCAAAGGGTTATAGAGCAGAAGAGGGGAGATATCTTGTGGGGATGGGAACACCAGAGAGAAATTCTGAAATTACTTCCTCCATTCTTCCGCAGCTGGATCTCAGTTCCTTCTGCAGATTGGAGGAGATTTTCTATTTGTGGAAAGTATACTCTGCTCCCATATTAAAAAAAAATATAAAAATAAAGCTAAAGTGAAAACTAAAGGTTCTTGGGGTTTTGATGGCATAAATATCCACCTTTTTTTGTTTTTGTTTTATCTTGCAGGAAAAAAACTGTATGTAGATTAGCATTCTAAAAATTGTGACTTCTCAACTGCTGTCTGAAGTGCTACAGATTAATTTACTACTTTCAGAATCTATCAATTTATTTGGTTAAATATGAATTCATTAGAGCTTCTGATGGATACACTTGACATAGTTTCTGTTGTCGCAGGAATAGCAGTTAAACATTCTCTTCTCTTTCTTGACCTCTTGTGGAAAATTACACAAATATTTCCAGTGATTTTGCTGTGCCTTACAGCTATTTTTATATCACAGTTATGTTTGCAGAGGATTTTGTGATACTTTGGTGTTGTATGGAAAGGAAACATACATTTTTTATGAGAAATGAGCCTTGGGACACTAGTATTTCTCCACTGCCTTAGGTGAAGTTCTCCTTCTCCTCTGCTTGCCCATTCTGTATAGTAGAGATCTTCCTGTTCCTCAACTTTTTGTGTATAATCTAATCAAATCTGCTTCATCAGTGAAGGCTGGTAGCTCCCATGTCAGTGGGTACTAAATCTACTCCAGGTTTTAATCCAGATTTTACAGGAATTCTCCAAGGTGTTGAACACTATTCTTAACTAGGTTCAGCACATGGGATAGCTTCCATATAAAATTAGCCAAAACCTTGAATGGATTCTCCACTCCACTGACATCAGAGCCACCAGCTATCTTGTATTTCACACATTACAAGCCAATGGCAACTTACATAGTGGCACTCCATTCAGAGGCCATGATGTTCATAAATCCCTGACTGTGTATTCTACCTGGACCTCATGGAAAAAAAAGGTTTGCATCCCTGAATCACTTGCTTCTACTGACCTCTTTACTTTGTATATACTTTGTATGTGTATAGGTCAACTTACACATCCACAAGGGAGAAACTTGCACTGATAATATTCTATAGGTTTTACAATCCAGTTTGTTCTGTGCTTACTTCTTCAAATAAGTGACTTTCTATGCACACTGTGGGGATTTTCGAACTTTTATCTCACCAAATGTAAGTGTTTCTTCTCTAGGAATCCCTCTCTTGCCACAAACTGTGGGGGCTCCTCTCTGGAAATCCCACAACTGTGGCCAAATATGCGGTTCTATTCCTTCCTCCTGAGAAGACTTCCAAAGTGCAATTACTGCAATTACAAAGAGTAAGGACTTTCCCTGATCTTCACTTCTGCCACAATGTATGGACTTTTTGTATGCTCCCAACTGTGGGAGCTGTGTAAGTGCTGTCAAGTTTCTTATGAGGACTTACACAGCTTCAGTCCTCAATGTAGAATGACACCACCCTTCTACATTCAGTGCTGCCACCATAGACCCCTTGTCTGAATCCAATCTTTCATATAGCTAGCATTCTCAAAGACCAAAAGTGTATCAAAACAAAACCAGTTCGCTGTACATAGAAGTCAAACACAAGGCAGAATAATTATTTATTACATTTTAAACATCACACTCTCACTCTCCTCTCTAGCTAACTCAATGCCTTAAAAAACAACTTATCTGACTGACTCTTAAACATAAATCTTCTGCACCATCTTCAACAGATCATCTACACCTGTCACTAATCCTCAACTATGTAACTAATTCAAAAACCCACTGTCTAACAACCATTCATCAACTGTCATTCATCAGACTTGTGCAAATCTCCTTAAATATCCCACCAACCAGCATTCACTGCAACGTTCCATTCTCTACTCCCCAACAGCTCATTATAATTTATCATTCAACCAATAAATTAAATAGTAACATAACATATGTCAGTGACATCACATGCAGTTTAAATGCAGTGCAATCTCTTGAGAGATGTCTACCACCTCAGCCAGTGTATGATTGGACTAACCTTGAGTGAATTTGGTATTCTACATAGCTCATGTGGTCAAATGCTTTAGTATTGTCAGATCTTGATGTCACAGAGTAATCCATGGAGATGACAATCATGTTGCTCAGCCTCTTGAAATGATAAACTCCCATGCTTGGATCTATAGCACACGTCCACTACAAATGGAGGGAGTTTTCCATGTTGTCCTCTCCAACATTTGATTTTTTTTTTAAAAAAATCAAATTCTTTTCCATTGTTTTTACAAAGAAATTTGCAAATCAGTTTTTTTTAATTTATTTTAGCAACTGAAGGAAATTCTTACCTATCCTTAACTTCCACTGGTAAGAACTGCTTAGATGAGAACTAGTCAAGCAAACTAAGTGAACCGAATCATCTCAGGTTATATTGTACATTTCATGAATGTAACATAGAACTCTATATCCAATAGAAGGAATGGCAGTGTATGAATGAGGTCAGAATTAGATGTATATCTATATCCACATCTATATTTTTAGTTCGATCTCCGGCTATTTCATGGGCTTTTCCATGGTAGGATGGAGGAGGACATTGTCAGAAAAAGAAATCTTTGGGAATGGTAATAGCGTCTTCTTCTAGACTTGAACAGATAACTTCAGTTGTGGATATACATGGTCCATGCTGCTCTTTGGAATAGCCTTCACTGATCAGGCATAAATCCTATAGTAAGAAGAACAGTAAAATCAGAGGTGGGAAAATTTTGGCCCTCAAAGTGCTTTAGACTTCAACTCCCAGAAGCCCCACCAGGAAGGCCAATAAGATTGTGAAAGCTGCAGTTCTAAACATCCAAAACATCTTGAAGGCCAAAAGTTCCTCATCCTTGAGCTAAAAGATACTTAAATAAATGCATGGTATGTCTTCGTATATGACAGGAATAAGCCCTGGAGGAGTCGTGGT
This sequence comes from Cyclura pinguis, assembly GCA_030412105.1. Classification (NCBI taxonomy): domain Eukaryota; kingdom Metazoa; phylum Chordata; class Lepidosauria; order Squamata; family Iguanidae; genus Cyclura; species Cyclura pinguis. Next base: position 133,119,599 of record CM059599.1, read on the forward strand.
AAGGCTACCTCTTTTTTTTAAAGTATCTCCTTTCAGATATGAGCATTTTCTCTCACAATTCAAGATGAGAGCTTGACTTTACAGGAATGAGTATCCAGGGCCCAAACCAGGTCAGGAAAAGGATAGGGAAGGATGGGTGGGTTGGCATGGTGGCCCTATACTGCCTCTCTCTTGCCCATCTCCTTCCTTGCGTGTGTGTGGGGACATCAGCAGAGGATTTCTGGTCTGAGAAATCAGACTGCAAGCCTTCCTTAGCTGGTCAGGCAGTGACTGGTGGAGAAGGAGGAGGAGGAGGACCAGAGATGGTTTTTTAAAGCACTGCACAGTCTGATTGGAGCCACTGAGAGAGACGGTTTCCCCAGAAAAAAACACCAGAGGTGCAGGAGCAGAGGTTGAAAAAACTCACAAATAATCAAATCTGTGAAAGTCAAACCAGCAATGTGGAGGGCCGACTGTATTGTTGTTTTTTATTAGAATTTTAACATCCACCACGCAAAGCCACATGTAAAACGTGCACATATAGATCTACAGGATTCTGCACCCAGGAAAAAATTATTCCTGATTTCCTTTGTCCCTTCCTGCAACCAACATTCTTAATTTCAACGATTTAATTTGTGTGTATGGAGAGGGGCGTCACATTTTTTTTTTTTGCTTTTGTTAAACAATTGTTAGGAAGAAATTGTAGGTGATCCTACTGCAGGTGATCCACAGAACGTGTTCTACCTTCTACATGTCCCTGTTCAAAGAAACAGGTTGAAAGATTGTCCTGTGCATATACATTCAGTGTACAGTGAGGTGTAGGAGGGAAGTTCAAACACATATCCAGTTCAGACAGTCTGTCCTGTCCTCTTTTAGCAGAGACTAATTTTCAGATGGCTCTACATACTCCATATGTTATACTTTTATATGCCTCATGGCATACACATAGGATTTTGACAGGACGTGAACTGGCTCTATGATGAAAAGATTCAGAATCAGTTTAAAAAGGTATCTGTCCATCAACGCATTTCTTGCTCGTTCATAAAGCAGCTACTTAAAAAATCCTTTTCGTGCAGCTTTGATTCCATGCTAATTTGATAATAATAAAAAAAAATCCTTTTGAGATCAGCTATAATGAAATAAAAATCAAATGCCCGGTATCTACTGGCTTATGTGATGTATTTTCAGCAATTGTGGGTTTATTTTTATCCATTTACCCAGCTGTCTTTTTTAGAGAAAAGCAAGTCAATTGCCTAGAAACTTGGAAAACTCGAAGACATGGCAGCCAACCCATTCAAAAATGCTTTCCCCCTGTACCTAACATTAATACTTTGCTCGAGGCTATGGCAGCACCAAAAAGGCATCAGGAAAATTCGGGTCTGTGTGTTATTTCTGCAGTTCAGTCAATATTTTTAGTCATCCAAGCTGACTGGTGTAGTGATGTGGAAGGAATGCTTTAAAGCAACATGTTACATCTTCTGGGGTTTGTGTGTGTCTCTGTGTGTGTGTGCCAGTTAGCGGTTGGGGTTTCAGAAAGCACTCTTTCTCTCTTTCCTTCTGTGTGCGTGTCTGCCGGGGGAAGCAACTTCTTTCATATGTGGTACAATCCTGTGCTTTTTCCTCAGAAGGAAAACTGTCTTCAGCTGGACTTATTTCCTAGCAAGTCTCATTTTGAATTGCAGATCAGCCAAAAGCCTTAGAATCAGGTAGGAGTTGTAGCCAGAAATACTGTGTTTTTTAAAGTATCTTTCCATATATTCTTCTGACCTTTTTTTTTTTTTTAAATCCTCCTGAAATCCTAGTCCTAGCTGCAACATTTTATTCTTACAGCAGGGGGTAGCTTTCTTCTGACCTGAGAGTTTCCAGTACAGGCTGTGGTAAATGTCATACATCAGCATATGTTGTCTGAGATCGTAATTTTGGACAGTCCCAATGATGGCATCATCATTGCTATGTCTCATAATACAGGAATCTCCAAAAGCATTTAGGGCCCAAATGGATGAAGCAGCGTGCACACACACACACACAGATCATTACAAAGCATTGCAATGACAAAAATAGAACACCCCCAATATTTACTGGAAATATTGGGCAGTTCGGAGAATCCCTAAGATAATTGTGTGTGTATGACCTGTACAAATCTTCATAGTGTCTAGTCGGTGTCCACCTGTCATATAAATTCTGTTATTATTTATGTCAGGGCCTCAGGGCACCGAGCCTGGGGCAGGATCAAGTCTGCTTCACCCTGAACCCATCTTTTGTAAGGAACTTCATTTATTCCTGATGTGAAACCGATGTTCTGGTCAAGGCCTGCCTAAGTAAGGCTAGATTCAAGTTAAGTCCTATTGTACCAACATTTTAATGAGATAGGTGGTGCTATAGGATACAGCTTGCAGGCTGGGGAAAGGCAGTCTATTAATTGGGAGAGGGACACTCCAGTCCCATTCTTTGACTGGCTTTGATTCATGATGGGGGATATTGAAATAAAATTAACCTGGGTGCCCAAAAAACTATACTCACTCAGGATTAGCAGTGTCTGAGGCACTGAGGCAGCTGTGCAGACTACAGCTTCCATGCTATTTGTGGAATAGCACCTGCACACCAGAACGTTCTGAAGCCTTAATCCATCCAGGACTGGACTCATCCCATACTATTTTTTCAGAACAGAAGGTCTGGAGAATGTTTTATAAAGACTTAGGTAGAACTGGAATGCATGGAAGCTTCTAGGCATTATGGCATTGTTGGGAGTATAATGTGGATAATTTATCTCCAAGTTAGGGCAGAAATGTGGCCCTGCACATATTATTGGACTACAACTCCCATGATTTGCTACGCTAGTTAGTGCTGATAAGAATTCCATTTCACAAAGATATAGAGGGCCACAGACCCTCATCACTTCAGAAAAAGTTTGTTGGCTGGATCTGGAAGCACTCTGGATCCATACTGTTACTAGAAACAGGGAAAGGCCAGTTGTGGTTGACATCCATTGGCTGGTGTTTGTGACGTCACCATCCCTTCTGAGCCCTGGAGATACTTTAGAATTGTCTTATTTTTAAAAAAATCTACATGAACAAAAACAATGCTCTAAAATCACATGTGAGCTATCTGCCGCACATGGGGCAGGACAAGGCTAAAGGTAAGGTAATCTCATTGCCATTGAATCTAGGCCATTTCCGCACTACACTGTTATAGTGCTGTTATTCCACTTTCAACATTCTATGGAATCCTGGAGTTTGAATTTTAGGGAGGGGCGTTTAGAATTCTCAGCCAGAGAGCTCTTTGGCCTCAGTAAACTACAAAGCCCAGAATTCCACTGGATGTTGAAAGTAGAATAATAGCACTAGAACAATGTAGTGTGGAAATGTAGTCCTCAGTTTGCTGGCTTATGTTTCGTACCACAGAAGAACAATTAGCAGCTTTCAGACTAACACATCTTTCTTTACCTTCAAAATTCAGTAGGGATGGGGAATGTGTACCTCAGGGTCCATACGTAACCTACCAAGGCCCCCAGAATTAGATTCTTCCATCAAGATTATTTCTGTTCCTTTCACCTTTCTGTACTCAAGACAGCCTTTTGAAAAATTGGAATTTTCCACTTTGGGGAAAATGAGTGAATACAGCCCGTAGTACATGTGTGTGGAAAATGGGACAGGGACAACTTTCGGCAGCTTTCCATCTCTAAAGAAAATAATTTAATTGTGTAGGCTTTCTGATGATACAGTAGTTTGCAAAAAAAGGCTAAACATCCTTGCTCCCCATGTACAGTGTTCTAGTGAGCAGAATGATCCCACAGGCCAGAAAAGGGAAAGTATTAATGTACCAAAGCAGACCAGACACTGTAGGTCACAAGAAAAGCTTAAGGTCAGCATGTGTCTCTGGCAAGCACTGAAGCTCAAATTAGGCCGTTTATACTCCCGAACAAGATCTTTGAGAAACCTTGCAGCGATAGACATAGGTATGTCAATCTCAACATACTTCTTTTTCTCACATCCAAAAATGAAAACATTTCCCCCCTTCCTTGTGCATGAGGTTCAGTAAGGTTTTGCACTTTGTTCAATGACTGCATTTCAGGGCTTTCTGGTAAAAACCCCCCAAAAAACCATGAAGAGTCATTTGTGGGGGAAAAAAGTAGTTTTCTGCAAGATCAACATTGTTTAGAAAACACTGTGTTTTATGCAAAAACAGCATTTTGTACAAAAATGTTGTGTGATTTTTTCCCCATAAAATATAGTGGCTGGTATCCTACATTGCATTTATGGATAATCTAGAGTTACAGATCCATAACTCCTCCATATTTAGCCATGCCACTAGTGCCTCAGTTACAAATGCTAATCCCAATTTATTTTAACAGTGTGCAGCTGCATCAAGCCATGGCAGTCTGCTGGTGATCAGGGCACAGCAGAATGATGTTCCCAACCTGCTAGATGTTTCCACTCGCTCGTGAGGCTACGAGAATCAAGAGCATGACCCTTGTTACAACTCCTCATTGTACTTGATATCACTGACGAGAGAGGGTTGGAAACATCATCCTGTTGTGCCCTGGTCACTAGCAGAACAAACCTCCATCTCTTGATGAGGTTGCTGGCTGTAAAGGTAGATCTGGGGAATCTGGTCAGAAGATGTGTCATAAGCCATTTCTGCACTAGACTGTTATAGTGCTATTATTCCACTTTCAACATCCTATGGAATCCTGGGGTGTGCAGTTTGGGGAGGGGCCTGGGGGGGGCTAAAACATGGAAGAAAGGCCTCTGTTCCTCCAAGAGGGCATTACATACAGCCCTTTGCAGTTGCCCACCTCTACTGTAGAGGATGATAAAAATTATTTACAACCTTGATAGGGAGTTCCTCCTCTTCTGCGTCTGAGTCCAAGCCACTTCAGCTGATCATGACACCGTTTGGTAAAGTACCCTATTGCTCTATGATTTTGAAGCAGTCTTATGTTATTTTGCAGCAGCAAACCATGCGGGGAGAGCCATATTTCTTGGGGGTGTCAACAAAGCATCATACAGTCCTGGAGGTCTGGCCTTGTACTTCTTGAACTGAGGAGGAAGACCATGGGCACATTTCCACATAATATTAAAAGTGTCTAGTGTTCAATTTCTCATATTTTCTTAGAAAGCAATATGTTTATTTAACAAAAACACACAAAGATAAATACCAATCAAATAATGAAGCTGGGAATTTAAAAAAAAATCAGTACATAATTGACAGGCACTTGTCTAAGCAATGAAATGAATGTCTTTTGAATAGCATTATTTTTTTTTGCTAACCGAAATTGCAATTCTACACCCACTTGTGTGAAAGTAAGACCCAGTGGAATGTACTTTTGAGGAGGCATCTATAAGTTTGTGCTATAAGATATTCATATTTTTGATAGGAGCTCAGTATGCTCTTCTTTCAAGGTCATTGTAGTCTGAATTGGGGTTTCTTCCTTCTGTTCAAAAGTACTTCACTCCCTTTGCCTCCCTGCCCACTTCACAATACTCACCCTGCCAGAAATGTGCAAGAAATCTGCAAATAGTAACTATCTGGAACAGATTTATACATCTATTATCTGTCATGACCTTGACATAAAATGCTGTTTCATTAGCCAAGCAATCCAAGATTATTTACATGATGAGGGAGCATAATCATTTAATTAACTATAGTTCATATTAGTACCACTATTTTTTTTAAAAAAGATTTAATACCTTTGAGTGAACTGCTGTAGTGTGGTGGTTTGAGTGTTGCACTAGGACTCCAGAATACGGTATGAATCTCCTATCAGCCATGGAAACTCCCTAGGTGACCTTGGGGAAGTCATAGGCCATTTCCACACTGTTATAGTGCTATTATTCCATTTCAACATCCTATGGAATCCTGGGGTTGGCAGTGGAGGGAGTGACCTTTAGAATTTTCAGCCAAGGAGCTCTTTGGCCTCAGTAAACTACAAACCCCAGAATTCCACAGGATGATGAAAGTGGAATAATAGCACTATAACAGTCAAGTGCGGAACTGGCCACAGTCTCCCAGCCTAAGGGAAAGGTAATGCAAACCTCTTTGAAAGAAATTTTGCCGAGAAAATCCTGTGATAGGTTTCTCATAACTTTGAGTTGACTTGAAGGCATGTAATAACAACGAATAGCTTTGAACAGCTCTGTTCCCTTCTCTATCACAGTACTCTATTCTGTACCACTGTTATTGCAATGGATATAGTATATGCAGGAGGAGGAAAGCAAAGGCCTCTTTTTCTTCTTCCACTTTCATTTTCCCCCAGTGCTCTGTGGATCTCTGTTGATAAGGTATGGTTGTTCCTTATTCCATATTAGTTTACTTATTTTATTTAAAAAAATATGCCACCTTCCTAAAATACAGCATTCAAGGGGTCATTGACAAAATATATTTTAAGGTTTGATACAGAGATGTTTCTTCTATCAAAGGAAGCTTCTCTGGTCTAACCTGTAAAATATAACATCATAAAATTACAAAGCAGCAAGAGAATAAAGGCTCATGTCCATATAAAATACAGATTATAGCAAACTGATCTCGGAAATCTCTTGAAATCTCTTTCAGACTACACCTCTCAGATTGAGCCAGTATGTTGTATTAGTTTGAGGGACTAGGAGACTGGAGATCAGGGTCTGAATCCCCCACTCAGCCATGGAAACCCACTGGGTGATGTTGGACAAGTCACACTCTCTCAGCCTCAGAGGAAGACAAAGGCCATCCTCTTCTGAAGAAACCTTGCCAAGAAAATCTATAAGTTTGCCTTAGGGTCTCCATGAGCTGGAAACAACTTGAAGGAACAAAACGTCATCTCTCACCATGCTCCAGACAGCATGGTAACATGATTTCCAATACTGAGCAATTGAACAGAATGGAAAACTTTCACAAAGGCTGCATTAACCTTTTCATCAAAATCCAGCGTTCTGTTCCCAGATCAATATGTGGACAGATTTACTGAAACAAATTTCATTCTTCTTCCCCCCTTCCTTTAAATCTGAAACTTAATGATGGATTAAATCATTAACACAGGGTTTGGGAGTGTTAGGTTAACTTGACTTTTAAAAAAAAAAAAAAGCAAGAGGAGATTTTTAAATCAGAAGAGCTTTGCTACTGTTGGTTCAGTCATGAATCTGAAATTGAGCTTCAGTCTCCTAAACTTGTTGATACATATATCAAAGCAAGACTTGGAGGTAAAAGTTTATGACTGAAGTCAGGCTCAGTTAATTGCTATCCAATGAGCTGAATCCTAAGTACCCTGCAGTCTGCTTTAATACATGGGTAATGCTGATTAATAAATAGAAAGGCTAGACAAGAAACTAATGAAGGGGATTTTTAACAAGGATGCGGAGGTGTGCTATGATTGGGGCTTTCCACCATAATGATTACTCTTGCCTTTGAGGTTAATTTGACAAAGGAGAGTCTACATGAGAATCTCAATAGCAATATTTCTGAAGAAAAAGGTAGCAATGGGATCCAAGTGCAGAAGCAAAATGGAGCCTTTTTATTGTCTTACTCCATTGCCTAGATTTTGTATTATCTAGACTGAAGAAGGGTTCTGGAGAACCCAAAAGCCTACCATATATGTAATATTTTAGTGATACCAATGAAGGATTGGCAGAACCTTGGGCTTTGTACATAAGATTTATTCTCCATTTCCCCATATTTATGCCATTCTAAGTCTTATTTTTATAACAAGAGAATAGAACTAATTTAGCACCTGAATCTGTGAGCCCTATTGAAATTGGGTGACTATAAATTATTGTTGTGTGACTTCAAGTTGTTTCTGACTTATTGCAAACCTATCATGAAGTTTTCTTGGCAAGAATTGTTCATAGGTGTTTTACCTTGGCCTTCCCCTGAGGTTGAGAGAGTGTGACTTGCCCACGGCCACCCAGTAGGTTTCTATGGCAGAGCATGGATTCAAACCCTGGTCTCTAGAGTCACAGCTCACCACTCAAACCACTGGACTACGCTGGCTCGTGGCTATAGACAGAGAGAGGCAAAGGTACACCTTACTTTTCAGTCTGCTTCCTTCCAAAGCCATGTCTTCTCACAAAAACGTAGTGTCTGGGTGCCATCTGAATCATGCTCTACATTGGCTGCACATAATACACACACGGTATATATGAGACAGTTGGTTCTATTCTTCTCCTTCCCTTGTCTCCCATATGAGTGGCATAACACTTGTTACATGCACAAAAGGCTATTGTGTGGTTTCCTTTTATAGAACACCTACAGTTCCTTTGTCAAGTTGCTATTAAACTTTTGGGTTTTTAACTTCTTACATTGTTTAAGCAACAAGTTAAAACCCTTTTTATTTTTCAAAACTTTTAGCGAGTGATGGGTAGTTGCTACTATTATTGTCTTACTCTGTCTTTGTATGACTTTTGACAGCTTTTGCTTCTGAAGACATTTTTAAAAATTTTTATTTTTTTAAATTGTTCTTTTTCAATTGTGAATATTTATACCCTCCTGATTCTTTAACTGAAAGGAGATATCTGGCTAGCTAGCTATGTTTAATATCCCATCTTTCTCCCAGTACAGGTCCCCAAAGTGGCTTACGATACAGATTTATGCAGAGTGTAGTTAAAATTAATTCTAACTGGAAAAAAAAAAGAAAACTAAAATTAAAACAACTACATTGCATAAGTCTTCCTATTCCTGGACACATCCTCTTTTTCAGAGCTGAAATTTCTGTCAAGGTGGATTTTTACAATGTTCGAGTTTTCTGAAGTGGTTTGGACTAGAGGAAGTGGGCGATCAGGTAGTACAGCACCGGAGGACGAAGAGAGACGTGCCAGGTTAAAGCAGGGCAAGGGAAGCCCCACAGCAGCCACATTCAGCCCAATGGGGGTTACAAAGGGGTTCACTGGTTTCCATCCAGGCCAGGGCTTCTACTAACATTGTCCTTGCTTGGCTTGTCAGGGAGAAGATAGTGGAGAGGAGAAAGATGCCCTGCTGCCATGTCTGTCTTGTCTGTTGGACTGACTCAGCTGTGGAGTGGTGGCTCTTCTTAATTAAATAATTAAATTAAATGATAGTAAAAATTACATGGAGTTGTTTTTAAAAGCATTTTGACACAACAGATAAGAAAAAGGTAAAATGTATAGTCCCCTTTTTTAAAACAAAAAACACCTTCTTCAACAAGGAACGAATGGCCAAAAGGGAAAAAAAAAACCCGGGCCTTTCCGCACGAGATGGCAGAAACGCCTCATGACGTGGTAGGAGTGGAGTTTATGGTTGTGTTTCTGTGACGTTTACGCGATGCGGCATTCTGCACCATCCTCTGCTTGAGGCAGCGAAGACCGCTTTCTCATTCCACACTACAGTGTTCGTCACCACTCCCCTGCTCCGCCTATGGCCCTCCCCAGCCCATTTCATTGGATCCTTTTCTTTAAAAAATCTTGGGAAGGACATCCCTACACAGACACGATGTCACGTGTGCCGAGCCGGGCCCACCCTGAACCCGCCCATTCCTGCGAGAATGCGCTTCAGCGGTTCCGCATGTAGTTGTAGAGACATAGTAGAAGTGGTCTCAGGGAGTGAAAACGCATTTTTTCCATTGCCCAAATACGACGCTTTAGCAACATGCAAAGGCATGGCAGCAACTTAACATCAACTTAATAGCGACGACGTCATGTGGATGCACGCCTCCTCGAGCCATCACAGCTACGCAGTGACTACACCGTGCGGAAAGGACCCGTGTCTAACTAAAAAACAATCTTTCCTTGTTGGTGGAAGGAAAGCAGAGGAAGGAAAGCAGAGAAAGGGCCAACCTAGCACACCATAGGCTCTTCTTAATTAAATAATTAAATTAAATGATATTAAAAATTACATGGACTTGTTTTTAAAAGCATTTGGACACAACAGATAAAGAAAAGGTAAAATGTATAGCCCCCTCCCTTTTTTAAAACAAAAAACATCTCCAACAAGGAATGAATGACCAAAAGGAAAAAAACCTTAAGTAAAAATCAATCTTTCCTTGTTTGTGGAAGGAAAGCAGAGGAAAGAAAGCAGAGGAAGGGCCAATCTAGCACACCATGGGAGATAGTTCCACAGCATGGGAGCAGCAACCAAAAATATAAATAAAGCAATTAAAAATAAAACTCCTTTGCAGCTAGAATCTGCTGTGTCCTTTTCACTTCTCACTTGCTCCAGTTGTTTTTTCACTTAGACATCTTCTTCTGTATCCAGACTATTTTTACTTTCTTACTATATCAGGCTGCTTGTTCTTCTGTCTTCATATGTGTTTCATTCCTTTGTTGAGGGAGCTATTGGTGCTGGGAATTATTGGTGCTGTCTCTGTTTCTCGTGTTCTTAACAGATCAGTAAAAATCGCAAAACAAAGATTTTAAAAATGGTTGCGAAGTAGGAAACCACAAACAATACCAGGGGCTTGTTACCACTGATAGTGACATAAACTACAGGGGATAGGGAAAGATGGTAAGTAAGGATCTACTGTCATGTAGCTGGTTATCTCACTCCCAGCTGTTAAACAACAGTAATAAAATTTCCCCCTCCTTTTGAGTATGGCTTTTGATGGCAACTGTTCAATATTTATGAGATTGTAAGCCAGACTTACATTCTTATAACTTTTGGGATTTATGTTGGTGGTTGTTAATGACTGAACGTAACTCCTGTAATCTCTCAAACTAGGCCACACCCCAAGCAAAGGATTTCTGAGGTGCTGCAGATTGGATGCTATTGAATGATGACTCCAGCACTACCCTGGTTGTGCGGTGCATTGAACCAAACAGTTACAGCAGGATCTTACTATAGGCATTTCTCCAGCTGCCTACCACAAAGCACCCCATGACCAGGAGAATGCTGCAGTCATCGTTTCTCAGGAGCACTTCAGTTAAGGCACTGCCTGGCCTAAGAGGTTGATTTTGGGGATGGGTGGCATCAGCAGAATTAGCTACCAAAATGGAGCTCTGTCATCGTAGCTACATCTGATGATTCAGGATCTCATCCCTCACATATGCAAAAATCATTCCAATCTATGGCACTTACTGTGCACCACCCTCCCAACCCACCATAGGGACAGGAGAAGGTCAGGACTATGATGATGCTTTTGCATGATGTTGTCACAGTCCCCTCCTTCTCCCATCCCCAGGCAGCGTAATCACAAAGTAAATCATTGACGGGTTTTCCCTGTCAATGACTCATGATTGTTCCACCATCGTGGATTTACCTGGTCTGTGGAGGGTTTTAAAGTACAATGGCTGCACTTCCTGCGCCAACATAGCCTGGGACAGTACCTGGGTGTGCTGCGGAAGGATGAGGCAGGGCCATCGCGCTTCCTTCATACTCAGAGGCAGCTGGTGTGGTGGGGAGTTCTCCAGTCATGCTCCCCTGCCAGCAGAGCCACTGCCAGGATCCGCACTGGACACTGCCAGGAAAAGGTAAGGTGCGAGAAGGGCCTATGTTTCAAGAGATAGAACAAGTGAACGGTACCAGAGAGGGGCAATTGTGGACTTACAGATGGTTTTGACTTACAGTTGCCATATGTATCAGCCAGAGGAATCAATGGTGAAGAGTTATGGGAAGTGCAGTAAAAAAAATTGCCTGGAGAGATGGTGGGGTCTCCTTCACTGGACATCTTCAAAAAGAGACTACTCAGTTACATAGTGGGGTTGCTTTATCTGGATATCCTGCATTGAAAAGGGGGCTGGACTTGATGGATCATAAGGCCCATTCCCACTCTATGATTCTATGATTCTAACATCTGAAGGGCCATAATGCTCTACGTCTCAACTATAACTGGAGCCACTATTTTTAATTTTGCTCTGATTGGTGGACACTGAGGGATTTTGGTTAAGGGACGTAATTCTTCACTAAGTTTCTTCTTGCATATAGAAAAATAAAAAAAAATGCAATAAGTAATCTACCAATTTTCTCACTGCTTCAAGAAAGTTTTCAAAAACCACACAATTGTCAAAGGCTATTCACAAGTTGGGACTCATTCTGCGCAAAATTCACACATAATTGTTTTGCGTAGATTTTCTGCACATGAAACAGTATTTTCTACCTGGAAAATAATATTTCAATGCTGAAATACCAGTTCCTTCACAGAAAATGCAGTTTTCTGTATAAATCAACCATTTGTGAATTTTACACAGAATAAATTCCCAATTATAGCATTTTCTATGGAGGGATTGATATTTCTGCTTTGAAATATTATTTTCCACACAAAAAAATGTTGTTTCCTATGCAGAAAAAGTGCACAACTGTTTGCAAATTTTGTGCAGAATAAGCCCTGAACTACAAAGATGCTCGTCAGTCAAGGTTTCTTCTCATCAGAGCTTTTCAACACTCAAAAAACATGTTTTTTGACCATTTTCCAAATATTTTCAATAATTCTTTCCAACTCTATTTTAGTTAAACACAAATGAGATCCACAAAAAAGGCCTTTTCTGCATGACTATGCTCTCCCGCATCATTCTGTCGTAATCTCGGCAGTGCCTTTGCCGGGATGGGAGCATATTTCCAACAATCCTCTCTGCACGTGATCAGCTGCCTGCGAAAGGGAGTGCGAGGGACATGCTCCATCCTTCTGGACTGCAGCCGGGCTTCTTTCCATGCTGCAGTAGGGGAGGAAGCATGTAGATCGTGCTTCCAGCCCTTCTCTATGGCCGACTGCAACGTAAGGCTTGAACGATTGGGTGTCATTGACACAGTTTCTCTGTCAGTGATGTAGCCTGCAATCACACTGACTGGCAATGTGAGAAGGGTGGGACTGTGACAACATCATGTGGAAGCCCGCTCCTCTTACATCCCCTTGCCGGGATGCCGTTGTCATGTGGAAAGGGTCAAAGTCTCTTCACACCTAATCTAGTTTGCTCTTAAATGTTACTATTTCATTTCTTATCTTGTAAACATAGTCAAGTAATCTACATGTGTCAAAATTGTCCAATGACCTTAGAGCAATATACATAAAATGTCTCAGCAGACTCCAACACAAATAATAGCTAGGTTTACATCTATTTAGCTTCAGAGCTGGATCAGTGCTGGATACCTTCACACAAGTCACTCCAGATGTTCGGATAATCAGAGAACTAAATTAAGGACAGGAGTGCTGTTTGTACAGGGGATCCATGACTGTAAGATTATCAGAGAAAAACCATAAGTTTAGAAGTAGAAAATTCAGAGATCCGAGATCTTGGTGCTGGTATATTTTTTAAAATAATGGAGACTGGAAGAAACACCTTACAGAAATCTAAAAGAAGAATATTTTACACCACATCTTTCCACATCTCTAAATGACAAGGGCAACTTTTTCAGTGTCATTTTCAGAGATGACAATGCTGGCAGCAATGTTTTAGAATAATATAATATACAGATTGATTAGGGTAGGGTGTGTGAAAACATGTAGGCTTACAAGCAAGCACTGCTAGGCTCTTGGGCTTCATCAGTTGCCTGGAAGCAAAAAGCCCTCAGTGTATGCAGTTTATGGTTGCTTCTTACACACCCACACAAACACATCTCAGCCTCAGGAACACAAACTCTGATTGCTTCTCCACTTAAATTCAGACCACAAAAATGATTTTTTTAAATCCCGAGCTTGGCAGGAGGATGTGACCTGCATTCCAACTTATTGGTGCTTGAAGTGGCTGCCAGTGCCTCTTAAGCAATTATCATCACTTAAGAAGTTCTACAAAACACCTGGAGTTCAGCCACCTCTTCAGTTTGCACAACAAACCTGCAGGGCTATGATTGTTTAATCAGAAACAGTGGGATGGTTTCTGGACAACAGGGATACAAGAACCTTTGCTAAAATCAAATTGCTCCTCTTCTTTTCTTCCACTAAAACAAAGGATCTCTCCCCACCCCCTGCTTCCAGGCCTCTTCCTTCCCTGCAGTTGATAAAATTGCTTTAGAAAAGTGATTAGGACATTTACGTGTACATCAGGTCTGGGTAACCACAAACAGACACATACATACACACTTTCTCCTCTCTGCCCCCCATGCATATATATGCACATTTCCCACACCATCTTGGGATGCAGGGATGGGGAAGATTAAGCCTCCTTTGGCTGCATGCTTGAGATTGTGCTTCTTCCTCTCCCGATTTTGCTGGAAAGCAGGGCACACTGGAATGCCACCATGGCAGCAGGAGTGTAGTGATGTGTGTGGTAGTGGAGAGATAGGTCTCCTGCAGTGAGCTGCATAGGGGCAAATGGAACTTGAGTGCTGCATGCGGTCCTTAAAGGAATGATTGCCTGCCTTATATCTGTCTAATTTGATTTTTTTTTTACTTGTCTCTATAAGTTAGACAAGCAGATGGCATAGTCATCTCTGAAGCTCATCCAGATTTGCCAAAGGGCTTGGGATTTGGCAGGCATTCTTCCTGTGTCAATCAGGTTTTTTAAAATGTCCAAGTGATGTACCTTTTGTCATGGTACACTAAAGGTGAATTCCCAAGATCAGCTTTAAATCAAAGGCAGGAGGAAGATCTTTTTTCCCTCCTCACTCCTGGAAAATTCCAAAAGAGGTAGGGGTTAATTTCTACATCTGGCTCCATCATCTCACTTCTTCTTAGATGTCTGAATACCGGCAATGGATCGGTGTGAAGGAGGCAGACTGGCATGCAGGCAGCCAATCATGGCTCAGAGTGGCTATGAAGGGCATTGCAGGGCAATAGACTGCTTCAAAAGAAAGTGGGTTGCCTCAGAGAGACTGAGGAACTTTTCTCACTACACCATTCTACTGCTATTATTCCTCTTTCAACATCCTGAGGAATTCTGGGGTTTGTAGTTTACTGAGGCCCAAAAGCTCTCTGGCTGAGAATTCTCAATGCCCCTCCCTAAACTGCAAACCCCAGGATTCTCTAGGATGTTGAAAGTGGAATAATAGCACTATAACAGTGTAGTGCGGAAAGGGCCTAAGATAGGATGTGAAGATATATGGATATCTATATCTATATCTATATCTATATCTATCTCCCCTGCTGTGTTCAATGATCATATTCTTATTGTTGTTTTTAAAATCTGTCCTTGGCTCTCTGTCAAGCCTAAATTGGAGTCAGGCCAGGCATACCAAAATTAAAGAACCCACCCAGTGACACAGCCACAAATCCACATGAAAAGGGTCCACCCTGAGGCCCTGTAATATAGACCAGCAAGGATTATTGCTGCAATGATCCAGCAAGAGATTATTTAAAGAAAGAAGAGCAGGTTGAGTGGCAGGATTCCTACGAGCTGGAAAAAGAGTAAGAACAACTTAATGGGGAAGGGATCTTCTATCAAAATCTATAGTGAATTACTAGAAAGATAGGAAAGTAACAGTAAATACAAATATAAATAAAATTCCTCAAGATCCCACCTAAGTATTTTAGCCCATAAAAAGTAATAAGAAGGAGGAACAGTTAAATGGTACTCATTACACGAAAAAGTGTAGCTGCATGTTCCCATTTGTCTCCTCTCCTCTCCTCTCCTCTCCTCTCCTCTCCTCTCCTTTTGTTTCTTTTTGAAGAACAAAGAGAACATTTATAAGGCCCCGCTTTGGGGGTCCCCAATGTCAGTACGGTTTGGATGGGCACCATACCTAATTGGCATCATGTGTAATTGGCAACACATTTTATTGGCTCTGATATCAAATTCAAGCCTGAGAGGCGACGGAGAGGTCAAACTGAGTGAGGGAAAGAATTTGACTGTAAATGTGAGAAGCATAGGTCAACTCCAGAGTTCCTCCAGGTAGGACTGAGTCATTTGTCAGGCAAATACACACCATTCCTGTGGATAATAGGCTTAAATAGAAGCTGGAATTTTCCAGGGAATCCAACTGTGGAGAGCCCACCAGGACACTGATTGACAGATATCCATCCTTTGTATACCTGGATTCTTTCCTCACAGCACCGACAATAGACAGCTATTACAACACCCATCATGCCTGTGTCAATCAAAATATGAAGCTCATCAACAGGCAAAAGACTCATTGTCCACAACAGGTTCCCTTTGTCTTGTATCTGGAACCTTCACAGCCACAAGCCATTTCCAGGGTACAAATACCCCTGATTTCAGAATGCCCAATGCAGTCTCTTGAAGGTCTACCCGTCACTCTGTCCGTCTGGCTCCTGAATGAGAACTGTCCTTAGGTCCTACCTAAGCCAAAATACATTTCTGCTCTTCACTACTCTTCTGGACTGGTAATTATAAATCCCCCAAACCCCTCAACCTCTCTATAATTTTTCCTCTCTTTGTCTTTCAGTTAGCTCTTGTGTGAACGTGTGATTGTGTGTATCTTATGTGCGTGCATGAGTGAATTCCCCTCAATAAAACACATTTTTAGCTTACTTCTGAATCTCTGGCTGGTTCTTTTCCTGTGTGTGCCCGTAAACTCTGGTAGGAATCATAGTGTCATAGAATCATAGCAATGTAGAGTTGGAAAAGACCACAGGGGCCATCCAGTCCAACCCCCTGCCATGCAGGAACACCCTCAAAGCGCTCCGGACAGATGGCCATCCAGCCTCTGCTTAAAAACCTCCAAAGATCTCGCTAAGTTGCCCCCCTCTTGCAGCCTCCTGATTTTGAGCTAACTAATTCCCCACTTTTTCAAGGAGGTATTTGCCATTGCAGGGTGGCCCTTGTGGCTTTGGGGTAACACACTGATGGTCTGGAAGCCATGCCCTATGAGGAGCAGCCTAGGGAGCTGGGTGTGTTTAATCTGCAGAAGAGAAGGTAAAGAGGGGACATGATAACCATGTTTAAATATTTGAAGGGATGTCATATTGAGGAGGGAGCAGGCTTGTTTTCTGCTGCTCCAGAGACTAGGACAAGGAGCAATGGATTCAAACTGCAGGAAAAGAGATTCCACTTAAACCTCAGGAAGAACTTCTTGAAGGTTAGAGCTGTCCAGCAGTGGAATATGCTGCCTTGGAGTTTGGTGGAGTCACCTTCTTTGGAGGTTTTAAAACAGAGGCTGGATGGCCATTTGCTGAGGGTGCTTTTAGGCCCTTTTCGCACCTTACCTTTTCCCGGCGTGGGCACACGGGGATCACGCAAGAAGCCTCTTCTGAGAGGCACTCAGGTTCCCTCAGCTTTCCTCTGCACCAGCTCCGTGCTGGGCAGAAGGAAGCATGAAGGCTCTGCCTCTTCCTTCTACAGCGCAGCTGGGTACTTTCCCAGGCTGCACTGGGGAAGAAGCGCAATGGCTGTGTCTCTGGAGGCTCTGCATGCAAGGTAAGTGTGTGTGGGGCCCAGGAGGGATGCACAATTGCGCATCATTGTATTGCGCAATCGCCATCTACTGGCCTCCTCAGTGTCACACGATTGCGAGGACGTCATGTGAAACGGTCCTCGCAATTGCATGATGCTCCAAAGGCCATTTTGCATGGGAAATGGCATGCAAAAAGGGCCTTAGTGTGTGTTCCTGCATGGCAGGGGGTTGGACTGGATGGCCCCTGTGGTCTTTTCCAACTCTATAATTCTGTGGTTCTATGATTCTAATGCATTGCAGGAAACACCAATAGATGTTTGGAACACATTAATTATAAGATTTGGGGTTCAGAAACGTCATGCCAGTGATGTCATGTGAGAAATGTTAGGAGAACCTGTGTGGTATAGTGGTTTGAGCATTGGACTTTGACTCTGGAGAACAAGGTTTGATTCCTTGCTGGGCCATGGAAACCCACTGGTTGACCTTGGGCGTACCACTTACTCTTAGCCTCAGAAAACCCCATGATAGCTTCACCTTAGAGTTGCCATAAGTCAGAAAGAATTTGAAGGCACAAAACAACAACAAGATAAAAAGAATTAGTTGCATCACATATGCACTGTAGGTATAGCTGCTATCATATAGCTTTTACTGAATGTAGCAGCTCAACTCCTAATACGTGTAAGAAGGAAATACAATATCCAGCCACTGTTTGATTTCAGCCTCCAAACAAGGTGCTAGTTTGGATCTATCAAGCCATTTATAACGAAGTTTTTCCATATGAGTTCTGCCAATGTTTCTGAATCAATTTTCAGTCCTCTAGTATTGTTATTTCTCCCCTCAAACAAAAGAGAAGAAATTGGCTGTCGATATTTGTACTAGAAGCAGAAGGGAGCAGCATTTTTCTATTTGTGGCCTCTGTATTGTACAAGCAGTTTCACAAAGGGACATGGTCCAACTTTTCCTCTCTGAAATAGCAAGATTTGTTACAAATGTGAATTGCATTTCTTTTGTTTTTTAATTTGCATAATTCAGTGACATACTTGCTGTAATGAATTGTTAGTAAATGTTTGAATGTTGCGTACCTATCCATTTCTGTATATTTCACGTTATACAAAAAGTTTATAAAGCCTTTCCAAACAATATGAAAAAAGACAACAGCAGCCAATTAACAGACTTGCCATATTACCTGGCTAGCTGGATTTTACCAAGAAACTAGAGATTCTATTCAGTACCCATTTACACCACTAGCTGGTCTGGACTCCAAACTTCGCGCCTTTCCGCACTACATTGTTATAGTGCTATTACTCCACTTGCAACACCTTTATGTCATCTTGGGAAGTTATTGAGGTGGTACCATCACAGCAGAATGTGACAACCTTACAGTCAAATAACGTTCCAGGAACTAGGCCTGCTTAGCTTTACCAGAGATCAGGTACTTCAAAACATGCTCTGGGAATAAAATGTATCATCATTTTAATAACATGTGGCTGCAAGGCCTAGAGGCCCTCGCCTCCCAAAACAGGCCACCCAAACTTGGTGGTTAACTGCCAAAAGTCCATGCCCTCCATTTCACAGATGAAAACTGGAATGTGTGCAGCCAAGCAACACTGGAGTGCGGTCAAGATGGCAACAGTTATTAATGAGGAAGAACATACCAGCTAGGAGAGGTTTTAGCAGTTTGGTTTTGCCTAATCCTACCGAGAAGGGTCTCTTTTCCTCTCCTCCCAGCTGAGTTAATTGAGTGTAAACTATCTTTGCACTTTGAACTCAGGCCATTTCCACACGACAAAGCTCTTCCGCATCGTCTCGCTGCAGTCCCGGGTCCAGAAGGGAGCGCGTCAGCAATGCTCTCCTCTGCACCCACTCGGTCCATGCAGAAGAGAACGCAATGGCGCCACGTCTTCCTTCCGTAGCGCAGCCGGGCTTTTTCCATTGCTGCGCTGTGGAAGGAAGCATCGCCAATGCGCTTCTGCATCTTCCGCATGGCCAGAAGTGACGGGAGCACCGCGCAATCACAGGCACGAAACGGATTTTTTCTGTTTTGCAAAAACTGCTCGAGTGTTATGCTCTGCGACAGGATGGCAGCAGGACGGCGACAACATCATGTGGAAACGCAACCTGCCGATTGCGGCCATCCTGTGGCAAAAATGCAACAGTGACGTCGTGTGGAAAGGGCCTCAGTTTAAAGCAACTGAAGCAAGGTGAGAGCAAAAGGGAAAAGTGGGAGGAGGAAAGCGAAACTGGGACATTTTAAAAGGAGCTCAAAAAGTGGGATCTAAGGAAGGATGTTGCCAAATCAGAACAACTGGAGGTTATGAAAGTCCTTTAAAACAAGCATTGTCCTGCTTGCTTTAATTTTTTTTTATTGCTTGCCACTGACATTTAGTCAAGTTTGCTTTCAAATTTCAGCAGCATAGCAGGAACAAAGTGCGCCCTACTAGCACCTAGGGGCAATCTGCAGTGAACTGGGTGTCTCTGTTTTTGAAATGATATCAGAGGTTTTTACTTCTGCCACACGCCTTACCCAGACGTTGCTCTAGAGTGAGTGTTCTCGAAGTCTTCCATCTCCTAACCCTTCCTTGTCAGACCCCATTTTTTTCCTTTCAGAATAATAGTTTATAATAGAAATGTCTCCATTCTTATAAATGATTTCTTCTGTTTAAAAAAAAAACAAAACAGAAAGGAAGAAAGAGACAGAGAAAAAAGATTCTCAGGTTACTGCAGCCGCTTTTTATTCTGTTCTCAAGGTTTGCTTCAGACAGGCTTCACTGAGCATATTAAATTCTTCTCTTGTAATTAGAACATTAATATTCCCGCTCTTGCTCTGACTTCACACAAACACTGGTTTTAATTCTTCCGCACCAGTAACTGGGCCAAAGAAGTGCACGTGCGCCCAGAGAGAGAGAGAGAGAGAGGAAAAATCAAGATGAACATTTGTATGCAAAGCAGATCATACATTGTAGGATGATGCATAGAATATATTATAATTCTCCCTCCACATTTTTGGGTTTGACTTTCAGAAAATTGATTATTCATGGGGCACCGTGCCTTCCCCTTCCCCTTCTACTCCTCCCATTCCCTTGTGTTTTGTCAGCATGGAGAAAGAAGGCAAGCATGCCAAGGCAAAAGATAAGGCAATGGGGCAGGAGAGAGACACGCACACGTTTTTCTTCTGCCCTCTAGCGCTCCCTCTCCTATTCCCTTGCCTCTATACCTGGTGCTGAGAATTTCTGTGAGGCAAAAGATAAGAGGATTGAGGTGTGGGGAAAGAAGGCTGTGCACACTTTCCCTCTGCCCTCTGGAGTTCTCCCTCCTGTCCCCTGGCCTCTGGCTCCAGCACTGAGAACTGGTGACTGGTGCAGAGGCAAAAGGTCAAACGAAGGGGCACGGGAAGACAGATGCACATGTATTTTCCTTGGACCCATTGGAGCTCTCCCTTCCCGTCGCTTTGCCTCTGCCCTAGCTCTGTGAAAAAAGGCTTCCATACCAGAGCCCCAAAAGAGAATGGAAGGGAGATTGCAGTGATGGGGGCGGGGGGTGGTATTCACAATTTTTCAACTTTTGTGAGCATTCTGCATCCCAAACCCTCACAAATGTGGAGGGGCTGCTGCAGTATACTTGGCATACTGCATGTTTCTGAGGTACATACTGACCCAAATCCAGTCGCTATTCCCAATTAGAGTAAATCAACTGAATCAGTTGCTGAGTGATAAATGAACACTTAAGTCTCTTTGGCCATTTCCACACTGGGCTTCTAAAACGGTGTAGAGCGACCTCTAGCGGAGGTCTTCTACACCATAGAGTGGACTGGCGTGGACTACTTTCCACACCAGAATCCACTCAGGAGCGGCCGGAACTAGCTGGGCTGCGTGTTTTTTAAAAACCTCTTTTTAGAGGTTTTTAAAAAGCACGAAGCGCGCAGCCCCGCGCCGCTCCGTCGCCCGGCTCTAAAGTGCATCTGCAGGCGCGCGCAAGTGCGTGCCTGCAGATCTGCCGGGGGCGGGCTTCCGGCTGGCGAGCTTCTCCGGTTGGTGGAGAGCCTCCACCAACCGGAAGCTGCCATCTGCGACGCCGGAGGAGTGTGGAGGAGCGAGCTCACGCTGCTCCGCGTGGCGACGGACTTACCCGGCTGTGGGTAAGCTCCGTTTTAGCGTGTTTTCGCCCGTTCCCCCCCCCCACATGTGAAAAGGGCCTTTGATTCAAAGGGTCTATTCTATTTGCAACTAGCAACTGGAAGTGGGTCCTAATAGTCACAGAAGGAATAAGTGCTATATATATATGTGTGTATGCATGTATGCATGTGTATTTTTTTTTTTTAATGAAGTCCACTATTCTGCCATTAGGCACGTTTGTAAAATATTCCATGCTCCAATTTCTAAACATATGTAAAATATGCAACTAGACATTAACACAGTTAAGGACTGGAGACTTATGACTAGCATCTTCTGCAGATTTTTTTTTTTAAAAAAATTAGGACAAGTGTGTGGGTAAGACTTTAATCCATTGATTAAAATTCCACCCTTCCAAGATCTATTTACCCTTATTTTCCCTGGAGGCAAATACCAAGTCTGGGATGATTTTAACTGGGAAAAATGGTGACGGTGTGTTCCAGAGAAAAGAACAGTTCTCACTCCCTCAGCACCATTCTCATTATCAGATTCAGGCATTCCATCCCTGCAATTGCTTTATTTTGTCAAAACTATAGGGGATCCATCATTAAGATCTCTCACATCATGTCTATTGTGGCTCACAGATAATGAATGGAGGATTCAGATACAATGGTTTTCATGTGTTGCTGTTGTCGTTGCTGCTGCTGCTGCTAAACACAAAAATTAACCTAATATAGGACAAATGCCATGCTTGAAATAACCCTCAATGGATCACTTGCCACAAAGCATTCAATATTTAAGCCACACATAGACAAATGTCACATTAGCACTATGACTCAGCTGGAATTACCTTCTTCGACTGTTCAAGCCCCTCAGTGGAATGCTCAATGGAATTCTAATCTTGCAAGGATTTTAAAATACCATTCCTGTGTGCCAATAATTTTTTTGGCGTGCTCTAAATAAAAATAAAAAGCCAATGAAGGTAGAGGAAGAGTGTTGCTTAGCAACAATGACACTTTAAGCTGGGATGGCTCAGGTGCACTTCATTAAACAAGGGAGCCATGGCTGAGGACTGATGCATACAATCTAAGGGTGGGTATCCTGCAGCTTTCCAGATGTTGCTGAACTGGAACTCTTGGCAGCCTCAGCCAGCGCAGTCTGTGGTGGGATACGCTGGGAGCTGCAGTCCAAAAACATTTGGAGGGCTGCAGGATTCTCACCCAGATCCAGACTCCTCAGTGT
Source organism: Cyclura pinguis (assembly GCA_030412105.1). Classification (NCBI taxonomy): domain Eukaryota; kingdom Metazoa; phylum Chordata; class Lepidosauria; order Squamata; family Iguanidae; genus Cyclura; species Cyclura pinguis. Next base: position 133,142,071 of record CM059599.1, read on the forward strand.
GGGAAGATTCAAACTGAATCACTGTAGCTGTGGAAACAAGAAGCTCTGAAATTTGACTAGGAGCAGTAAAGTTTGCTGTGGTTCATCACATGACCAGCATGAGTCAGACAAGGAGGTTGAGTGGGGAGACAATCCACATTTCACCATGGTAAAAGAACTCTGTGATTGGTTCACCATTTAGAATGCAGTCTGTTGGATGCTACATGTACACGCATGAGATGAGTTTCATCTGATTTCATTGAAATGATCAGAGACTATGGCCATTTCCACATGGCGTCACAGTTCTGGGTTAGAGACATGATGGTAGCAGCCCATGGGTCATGCTTTCGCACGTTGTTGCTGTCCCGCTGCCATCCGGCCCCCACTTGTTGCAATATTTGCTTAATGGAATAATCTGTTAAATGCCTGTGATTGCATGACACTTTCATCCTTCCTGGCCATGTGGAAGGGCAGGAAGTGTGATGGAGGTGCTTCCTTCCCCAGAGCAGCATGGGAAAGAGGCCGGCTACACTGTGGAAGGCAGGCAGATGTCATTTGTGCTCTGTTCCACAGGGAGCCAGTCAGGTGTGGAAAGGAGCGATCCCGTCACACTCCCTTCCTGGCAAAGGTGCTGCTGGGATCACGATGGGAGGACAACAGGATCAGGTAAGGTGAGGAAATAGCCTATTTTGTACCAACACAGTTGTGTTGCAAAGTGTATGTGGTCCTGATCTTCCTACATGGAAGAAGATTCAGGCTCATATACCTTCTTCCTTGATACAGAGTGTGACCTATCAAAAACAAAACCCTGACAAGACACATGGGTATTATTTCTCTGCATGTATATACATTTTAAATTGCATCACTCCTGTTTGATTTAGGACAGAGAAGGGTTAACTAGAAAAGCCTTTGTAGTCATAATATATAGGTAGCACCCATGCTGAACTCCATTAACTACTTCCATCATCTATGTCAAGAATACTGATTAAATTATTGGACATAACTGAATAGCCCTAGGCAAGGTTCTGTCTCTCCTGGGTATGACTTCCTGCAGTTGGCAAAGCAATGGATTATGAACAGGAATTCAAACTGTTACAGAAAATCTTTGGGGCACAGGGAGATCAACTCAGCATTTCTCTTTCTTTATTAGTTGAAGCACAGCAACAATCTCACCCAAGCTTCAGTCAGCAAATTAATGCAATATCCAGTGAACATGCAAACTTGTGAAATATGCAGACTTGAGCAATATTAAAGGTCTTTTCTCATCACAACTCCCTTAAAAAGAACCCAGATTCTGGAGATAGTTCATTCTGGGAATGGTTTCAACATCCGTCTTTGACTAAGAGCTTTGATTGTTGAAGTGAAGGTGCTTGCTTCCTGCTTCTCGTTCAGTACGAAATTGCTCTTTTCTAGACCCCTACTCCTTGAATCTGGGATTCTGGCCAGAGAATTTGTTGGCTTATTCTCTTCCTTAAAGTCCTAGTCTGGCTTAGAGCAGTGCATCTCAGGGTATCTGATGCTAGGGACTGGCATATTTGTGCCCATTGGCTAAAATGGTTTCTTTTTTTTTCCCCCTTAGAGAGTCATCCAGTGGCTTGTGGACAAGCAGCGGTCAATGGATCACAACCTTGAGTAGCACTGGCTTAGTGAACCTTGACTAGATTGTTCTCTCTCAATCCCTCCTCTTTTCTTTTATACTGCTCCTGCCAGGGGTACAATGCTCTCCAGCTTCTGTCTGAGAAGGTTCAATTTGACCAAGGAAAGGAAATATTCTTCTTCCTCCTAATTCATGTGATATTTTCCCTGCACATTGCATCTCTCCCATCTGCCTCTCTCTTTTTCAAATGCAGGCACACAGAATATTTATATTGTGTGTATGGAGGCTGAGGGACAGTAAGATTTTTGTCTTTTGTCTTTATTGTATTTCATTTGTTTGCTTACTATGCCACTACTTCCAATGCCTCACACAAACTTGCACAGCAGACCCATTTTTGAAGCTGCTACAGGCCCCCAGATACTTTAATCTGGCTTTAGATGTAGGTGGTGGGCAGTCTCTCTGTGGATGAGGTTTTGTTTTTGAGTTGTGGGAAGAACAGAGAAAACTTCTTTATCTTATATGTTAATGTATTTTTTATAACATACTTGTAGTTCTCTCAAATTCACTGCACAACAGTTATGAATGGTCATAAAAAAGAACCACAGTTTTACTTGATGCCAGCCCAATAAATAACAGTCACGGTGCCCCCTTGATCAAAGGACCATGGAAGATGTATTCTGGTAAAGTGCTGTGATTGTGAAGCCTTCCTATAGTAGGGGTGGGAGTGTTTTTGGACTGCTGGGGAGTGAGATTTGAAGACCAAAAACATCTAAAAGGCCACGTGTTCCTCATCTCTGCTGCTCAACTCCTACCACCCCCATGCTGTAACACTCAGAATTCCCAGCAGAGAGGGCATGACTATTAAACCCTTATGAGTCTGTAAAGCAGAGGCGTTTTCTTTGACAGAAGACTTTGCAATGGGAAAACTGATGAATATTCACAATTTTCCTTCCCTATCAAAATGTTGATAATATCAGAGGTGGGTTGTTCACTGCCAGTACCACACAGAGAGACCTGGTGAAGGCTTTTATTCTCTTACCTGTTGTTTATTCTGCTTGCCTTCTGAATTGTGATGAGGATGAGGAATCAAAGAGGTGAGGAGAAGGAGGGGCAGAGACAAGAAGGGAAAACGAATCTCTCTGTCACCCTCATCAATAAAATCTGTTTGCAGAGATGTCACAGGTAAAAGTCAAAAAGTGATCCTTATGATTTGCTAAAGTGCGGACTATTATATAATTTTTTCCTAGCAACTTGATATTTTCTTTGATGAGCTTTTATGAACACTCTCTTTTTGCCTCATTCATATGAGCAATTTTCTTCGTCTTGCATCAGACATTGATAATCCCACAGTGGCAAAAATTACTTCATTTTCATTTAGCTTAAAGAAAATGCTTTCCTACCTCCCATGAGCTGCAGAAAGCTATAAGAAACTGTTCTTTGGTTCCAAGTGAGAAGGGACTGCTCATGCATTAAAAAGAGATTTTTAAAACATTCATAAATGGGACTTGGAACCTAGGCAAAAATATCTAAGCCACATTGGATAAAGAGATGAAGATGCATAAAAGCTGGAAACAATTATGAGACACACCACGTTTCTGTTACCCAGTAAAGGGAAACTCAAGGTTGGATTTCTCCAGGAAAGTGGTGTGTCTTAGACAACAAAACACCTTGCTTTCATTTTATACTATCCTACATTCATCATCCCACACTCACCCAGTCATTGTCTAGTTGGTTGCAAAAGACAGTTCTATGTCTTGCATCAAAACTATTCTGCCTTTGTAGACTGTCACAAGAGCTTTCCCTTAGCTATTGAAATTCTTGTTATAGAAATATATTCAAAGTAATCTGGCTGCCAGCAAAGTTTTGATGTATCAGAAAGGTTTAGTAGACTTTTGGAACTTCGCATAAAATGTGTTTCATTTTAACTCAGGGGAGGGTATAACGGCACTGGACCTATGAATTTAATAGATGTCTGGTGTCATTCTCTGTGACTGAGATACCAAATACACTGGAATTATGGCTTTAATATTTAAGGTCAATGAGGATTTCTTAGAATGTGTACACAGAATTGCACTTGTGCACAGAAACTTTTAGATTTCATGTGCTAATCTGATACACCTCCAAACTAGGAGGCTTATACTCCAGGTCTTAGGTAGGCTTACAAATATCAATTGAACAGGTTAAACCAATAGTCACTGTCCTTGCCCCATTTGGGTTAGTATTAATATTATATGTGAGTTCTTATTTTAAGTTCCATGCAGCACTCATCCAGTAAAGAAAGGCTTATAAATGCCAACACAGAAGCTTATTCAAATTGCCACTTGCTAAGACACAGATACAAGCTCCTAGTTCTATTGAATTTCTGCCAGTCAGTTACCTGAGCAATAGTTTGTAATTTAATTAATTACTGGCTAGTCTCTATTGCTATCTTTCATTTTATTAAGTTAGACAACTGCTCTTCCTTAAAAGCTCAGCTACCTTCCTAGAGTAATAGGAAACCATGTAACTCAATCTGGACCCTTTTACAATGAATAGCATGTTGCTTTTTCACAGACAAAGAACTATCAAAGATGCCTTTTTTTCCCCCCGATAGTGAGATTGTGATTCATCTAATTGGAGACTGAGATTCCACAAAATTTAGACCTTTCTGAAGGACGTTTTTAAATTTCTTGGCTCCTATGCCAGAAATGTACATGACAAAAATTGTATTTGTCCATTTTCATTTCCCTAGAAAAATAAGTTGATATCTTTTATAGTAGTCACATAATGTAATGCTTGCAATTTGATGATACCTTGTGCAGTTGCCAATGCTTAGTGGGATTTCACTGGGACTTATGAATATCCTTTCAGCCAAGTTAAGGAATGGAAAGGATTGAATGTATGCTTTGCATGCCAAAGGTTCCAGGTTTTGTTTTGTTTTTTAATCTTTGGCATCTCTGAGTAGGGCTGCCAAAGACTGCTACCTGAATTCCTGGAGAGCCACTGGATCACTGGATGATCCACAAGTTGTCCTCCCCTGACCTGGATGGATTCAATGATATGTTTCAAAGCTGCTTCCTTGGTTTCTGAGGCAGCTTCTCACCAAGCAGGTATAACTGCAGGGATTAAAGCAGTGCTGACAGATTACCAGCTTTGAATGCAGGCTAGACAGTCCAGGGGCCCAATCACACTACAGAATTACAGTTCCATCCTATGGGAATCCTGGGGTTTGCAGTTTATAAAGGGGCACTTAGAATTCTTAGCCAGAGAGTCCTCTCATGCCTCACCACAGAATCACAGACTTGTAAGGGCCATAATGGGCCATGGAGTCCAGCCCCCTGCTCAGTGTAGGATTTCCAGCTAAGGTATCCCCAGCAGGTAGCTCTCCAACTTCTTTTTGAAGATGTCCGGTGAATGAGATCTCACCACCTCGCTAGGCAGTTGGTTCCATTGCAAAACCACCCTCAGTGTCAAGAACTTCCTTCTAATGTCCAATCAAAATCTACCCTCCTATAAGTTGAAGCCATTAGAATCGGTCCTACTTCTGAAGGAGCAGAGAACAAACCTGCCCCCTCCTCTCTGTGACAGCCCTTGAGATGCAGCCATGTCACCCCTCAGTCTTCCCTTCAGCAAGCTGAATGTTCTCAGGAACTTCAATTGTTCCTCATATGTTTTCTTCTCCATGCCTCTTATCATCTTCTATACCTCTCATTATCCTCTGAAACTGCTCCAGCCTCTCTATGATCTTCTTAACATAAGGTGCCTGGTGCAGAATATAGCAATACCATTACTTCCACTAACTATGCATCTATTAATGCAGTCTAAAATAGCATTAACCTTCTTTGCTGCATCATCATACTCTGGCCTCATATTCAACTCACGATTGACAATAATCTCAAAGTCCTTTTCATATGTATCCCACATGCTGAGCCATGTATTCCCCCATCCTATACCTGTGCATTTGGTTTTTGTGGCCTTAGTGTAGAATTTAGTATTTGTTTCTTTTGATTTTCATTTTATGAATTTCTGCCCAGTTTTCTAGTTCATCAAGGTCCTTTTGAATTCTATCCCTGTCTTCCAGTGTGTTAGCCCTCCCTCCCAATTTTGTATCATCTGCAAACTTGATAAGAATTTCCTCCACACCATCTAAGTCTAAGTCACTGATAAAAATGTTGAAGAGTAATGGCCTTGGGTCAGAACCTCAAGGCACTCCACTTGAGACCTTCTTCCAGTTTGAAGCACAATTATTGATGACAAGTATCTGAGTATGGTTTACTAAATGATCATGGATCTGTCTGCCCACGTTTCCATCTATTTCATATTCAATCAGTTTACTAATCAAAATATTACCAAGCTGCAAACCCCAGAATTCCACAGGGTGGAACGACAACAGTTGAAGTGGAATCATAGCACTATAATTCTGTAGTGTGGAAGGGACCCTGATATTCTCAAGTGTTGATTAGAACACTTTTATAGAAGGTGGGTAAAGAATCTGATACACAGACTTTCTTCTCTATAGAAGACCTTTCTAGAAGTCACACCTAATACCCTGAGAAACATTCTCCCATCCTCCTATATGTGCAAGCTGCTACTTTTCCCTCCTTCCTTCCCTCCTTCCTTCCCTCCTTCCTTCCTTCCTTCATGTATTTCAGGTTATAGTCCTTTTCGCACAGCATTTGCATTATGAAAAGGCCCCTCAAGTGTTGCGTGATTGTGAGGAGCAATCTGCATGACGCACTCACAATCACACGATGCTCCAGGGTAGGGCAGGTGCCGCTCGTGCACTTTTTCATTTTCGGCTTTCAGCCGAAAATGCTGCATGATTGCACATAGCTCCAGGGCCCTGCGCACACTTGCCATGCGTGTGGAGTCTCTGGAGCTGCAACGGTTGTGCTTCCTGCCCCAGTGCAGCCTGGGAAACTCCCAGACTGTGCTGCAGAAGGAAGAGGTGGGGCTCTCGCGCTACCTTCTCGGGAGCAGGCAGCTCATGAGGAGCTGAAGCAGTGGGGACATGAGAGCCTCTCGCTGGAGGCTGCTTGTGCGATCCCTGCACCCCAGTGCCAAAAAAAGGTAAGGTGTGGAAGATTGGAGTGGCAGTCCAAGAATGTCCCACACATTCCCTATTGCTGATGGATACCATGCTTTTCTTAATAAAACTATACTCAAAATAGTTTTCATATAAGTTCATAAAATATATAACATACAGCACAAACACTACAAATTGCTGGAATCAAATTAACACCATAAAAGTGAAAGCAGATTAAAATCTTTTAGCACACAAATAAGGATACTAAATTTTAACCTAAACTTTCAACAGCTTTCATGAAATACTGACAATAAAAAAGCAACAAGCCTGAAGCTTGCAAGAGAGGGGGCCAAGCAAACCTTTTCAACAAATTGGGTGCCACAATGGCGAAGGCTCCATCTCACATCTTCACCAACTGTGCTGAGACACTGAACCGCTTGTGCTAGCTGGGAAATCCTGGGAACTGTCGTCCCATAAAAGGAATTTTTCCAGGCTCTGATTGTGCTTCTGAAAGTGGTGGCAAGGGGAAAGAAAGCTGAACCTCCAATGCAGAATACAATCCGTGGTTGGAATGTCTCTCAAGAGAAGCTTAATGAAGATGCTCAGAAGGCCACTCCTCAATATGATGCAGAATGGGCTGTGGCCTACACCCAGAAACTGAAACAGGCTGTACAAAAGTTGTAGAATGTATGGGTCTCCTGAAAGCCCTGCAATTGGGGGAATAGGGGGGAGATGATTAACAGAGAGGTATGGGACAGTACTGGAAAGGGAAAAGGAAAAGTAAGACTATCGAGACACCTCTCAGTGGGGCGCAGTGGACAGATAGTAGGGAGCCAGCATGGTGTAGTGGTTTGAGCAATGGACTACAACCCTAGAGACCAGGGTTCAGTTCCTGGCTCAGCTGTGGAAACCCATTGGGTGACCTTGGGCATGTCACATACTCTCAGCCTCCAGAAAACTCTGTGATAGGTTCACCTTACACTCACCATAAGCTGGAACTGACTTAAAGGCATGCAACAACAACAACAACAACAATGGACAACAACAATGTATGGCTGCTGTTCTTGGTGGGGGAATGGAAGCAGTTTTTAAAAAGTGCGTTTTCCAAAAAATATTGCTCCATCTCTTGCCAATACCTGTATTTGGAGAAAGAGAGGTTTAATTCTCCCTTGGAACTTGAGCCCATGAAGGAGATCCTGAAAAGTGCTTTGCTCTGTTGTCAAATAGCACCAAAGTCATTTGTTCTACCAAGCATTCAAAAATGATAGCTGAATGGGCTTTCAAATGCAAAAATCCGCCCACTTGCAAAACTTGCGCATTTGCTTTTGTAGATAAATGTCCCAACCATTTATTCCTAAACCCACAGTAGGTCAATGCATTCGTGTGTTTATAAAAGCAGAAATATCCACATGGAAAACAAAGTTTCACACTTAACTTGACTCATGTCATAGCTTGAGTCATATTCAGGTTTGAGCTTAGCCATCAACTCAGCAAGCAGCCTTGGGCAAACCACAGTGTCTCTCTCTGCCTGGGCTACTGGAAAATTCTTGCAAAGGTAGACAAGGCCAGTACTGCAAAACACCCCAAACAGCAGCAATGCTAAGAAAATTATCAATAATTTCTTTTCCATTGCTTCCCAGCTTTATAAGAGGATGTTTCCACAACCATTTTAGGATGCTGAGAAAAGCTGACTGTAGTTGCTGTGAAGCTGCCAGAGCTAACATTGATTTACCACGGTTAATCTACCTGCACAAACTTAGTGGCATGTTTAATTTAAGTAGCAGCAATATTCCAGTGATGTTCCAGTGCTGTTCTGGGTTTTGGGAAGGAGGAGCTATCCCTGCATACCAGCCATCTTGGTGAATGGAAAATTCCTTCCAAAAAGGGAGAGAGGATACATCCTTACATATGTCAAGATTGCAATCATTTCGCTGAGAATTATGTCAACATAATACCTCAACAGGACTCCAACCACAGTTTCAACCAGTCCTAGGCCATTTCCGCACGAGGCTGTTATAGCGCTATGATTCCACTTTCAACATCCTACGGAATCCTGGGGTTTGCAGTTTCCCTCCCGAAACTGCAAACCCCAGGATTCCGTAGGATGTTGAAAGTGGAATCATAGCGCTATAACAGCCTAGTGCGGAAATGGCTCTAGTCTTGCCAGTTAATATAAGTGCCTGCCTTCCCTCTGAGGTGCTAAGTGAAAGTGGGAAACAGGAACAGTGTTTTCAAGCAAACAACATGTTGAAGTATGCATAAGGATTTTTTTTTTTTCAGATCTCACATTCCTTGTTCTGTCTGTGTACATTCAAGTGATGGAGGATATTAAAAGCAAACAGTCAGACCAAGTATATTTACATATTTAAATTAAGACTATGTAAAATTCAGCAGAAATTATGTATGACTAAATCATATTCTGTATATATTTTCTCTGATTTCAATGGAGAAAAGAAAGCAGTAACCATAACTTCTTTGCATATCTCTATGGCCTATGCTTCTGTCAGTGGAAAGAGCAGGGTGTAATCTCCCCTCTCTACTGAAGACCACAGCGTAGCTCCAAAACCTGCTCTGGAAAGCTGGAGACCCCTGGCAGATGGTTTTCAGTAGCAGTGAAGGGTGCAAGGGGGAAAGGATGGAGGGTAAGAAAAATCTCATCTGTTTGTGTTGCAGCTGCTGTGAGAAGACTTTCAGAAAGACCTTTACCAACAGAGTGCAGGGAAGAGGGCTTTCTCCTTTATCTAGAGAAGGAGTAGGGGGGCTTTTTTTTTCCTGTCATGGTCCACATACCCTTGGAGGACATCTGTCTCCCTTTTTTAAACCATTTTCTACTTCCTCCTCCTTGCTTGACATCTTGTTGTTGCAGAAAAGGTGTTGGTACAGGAAAAATCTATTTCATCTTGTAGGTATTGTGGGTATTGCTGCCCAACTCAGAGGGAACAGCAGAGTCCAAAGGAGACATCATAGTCCCTGCTAATCAAAAGTCCTAGCTTTGGGCCTTCAGAAGTTGGTGCCATTGCACTATTGCCCTGAATACACTCAATTCCATCTTGATATTATTAAGCTAAACAGGGTTGGGCTTGCTTAGTATTTCGATGGGAGACTATCTGCTATACCAAAGTTCTCCAGATAGAACTAAGAAAGAATTCCCCCTAAAAACTTAGAAAAACACTGCTGTCTGAGTTAACAATTCTGGGTTGATAGACCAATAATCTGACTCAGTGGAAGGCAGCTTCTTATGTTCCTACAATATAATGATGTTGAGATATAGAGTAAGTTATGTTCCATGTAACGGTTGTGGTAATAACTCAGATTAATAATAAGAATTGGGCTGCTGGCTGTCATGCCTCAGTCCCAGGACCCAGGTTCAGAATCTGACACAAGTAGTAAAGCAGAAGGTCTGGGGGATGTGCCAGTTCTTGAGACAGTGACACTCCCCAGCAGCCACAGGACACAGATTTGATAGTACCTGCCGCAGCTGAACACAGATGAGAAAGAGAGAGTTTATGATGCTCGGAACTTTTCAGTAAGCAACATTCATTAATCAGGCATCTCCCTGTGGGAGGCTGTTAGACCATAAATATCCTGGCACCCCCTTTGGAAGGTCCATTGCTGACAATTACGCACTTTGGGGGAAGAACATTTTCATCTCTTGATTCCTGGCTCATGTTTCCAAAGAACCTTGGACCTTGGTTCATTTGCTGACCATGCTATTTGGTACTCCTTTGAATTGATGCCTTCGATTCATTGCTTTATCCTGCTGATCTGCACTGTCTGGTCTCCAAGAACTGTAATTGCTTGGCTGGTAAACTCCTGCTTATTGCTAGGGCTACTGTGGGCTCTTCTGGCTTTAAAGGGTCCACTGGAACCTTTGCCCCTACCCTGGCCTCCAAACCAGGAGGCTTTGGCTTCCTTGTAACTTCTGTTTCTTCCCACAAAAGTTACCTAGTTCAATCATCTATCCTTTAAGCATTTTAAGTAACTATTTTTGCTGGTTAGAGTAAATCTTAATCAAAAACTAAAGCTTTTTGCCTGCTTCAAACATATTTTCCCTTGGCGAATGGTATTTACTTGATATAAATATACTAACAGTTTCTTTCATTTACTGTGGAAGCTTTTATCCCAAATTGTTTAGAGATAAAAAAAGAAAATATGAAAATTATTTAACTACTCAGAAATAAACAGTTCACTTCTGCTTGAAAAATCTTGTTCAGTGAAAGGTTACAAAGAAGACAATTTTTTACAATTAGGGCATAACCCAGTAATCAAAATCCACCAGTTCACAGACTGTAGGGTCTGGGGGAAGTCCAGCTACCTCAACAGAAGTCAAGAGATGCTACAATAGGAACACTAGCAGAATTCTCCAGATATCCTGGCAGAACATTTGACTGCAAAACCATTCCACTGCTGAAAATATGCTGAAGGAATGTCTAAATTGACATGTATTCTGTAGTCAAATCTCTGTGGCCAAAACAGAAAACAAAGATTGCACTTCTAAACATAGGCTGTTCCTTGTTTGAGAATGATGATGATATAAGTCAGATATATGCCATTGCAAATCACTGTAGCGATTGTTGTGAAGGTCAGAATTCTGGTCTGACCGTAAAATGTCCAAAATCCGCCCCCACAAAACTACCTTGTAAGCAGCATAGATCCTCCCCCCACAGTCACATCCATGTTGTTGGAGAATAAGGGATCAGTGAGAGGCATCCAGTTATTTTCCTGTGGCTATATGTCATCTGCAGGAACGTCCTGAGGAGCCAAGGAGGTCTTTGCTGATGCCTTTTGTTTCCAGCAAGTCTTTGGGAATGTATTTTTATCAAGACAAAGACCCTTTATAGCAATAGCAATAGCATGTGTATTTCTGTACCGCTTATCAGCTAAGTGCTCTCTAAGCTGTTTACAATGTTTTCAGCTAATTGCCCCCAACAAGCCAGGTACTCATTTTACCAACTTGCGGAAGGATGGAAGGCTGAGTCAACCTGGAGCCCGGCAGGACTGAACTCACAACCTTGTGGCTGCAGTACCGGCATTTAACCACTGTGCATCCAGGGCTTCCTTTATGGTGCAGTACTGTTTTGTTTGCCTTTGTATTAAAGTAAGACTTTAAATTGTTTTAATTCTGTTGTTCCCTAATGTTTTTATCTTAGTTTTTTATGTTTAATTGCATGTGTTTTCTTGTAATTTTCTGTGTTCTGAGTGCGGCCATGAGTGGAGAAAGGTGGGATATAAATCAAAGCCCTTTCCGCATCCCGTCCCAACCTGGAATGGCCACGGGATCGTGATAATGGTTCTGCATGACGTTGTCGTGATCATAGAATCATAGAATCATAGAAATGTAGAGTTGGAAGAGACTATAGGGGCCATGCAGTCCAACCCCCTGCCATGCAGGAACACCCTCAAAGCACTCCCGACAGATGGCCATCCAGCCTCTGCTTAAAAACCTCCAAAAAAGGAAACTCCACTACACTTCGAGGCAGCATATTCCACTGCTGGACAGCCCTGACTGTCAGGAAGTTCTTTCTTAGGTTTAGGTGGAATCTCCTTTCCTGCAGCTTGAATCCATTGTTCCTTGTCTCTGGAGCAGCAGAAAACAAGCCCTCTCCCTCCTCTACATGGCATCCCTTCATATATTTAAACATGGCTATCATGTCCCCTCTTAACCTTCTCTTCTGCAGACTAAACATACCCAGTTCTCTAAGTCTATCCTCATAGGGCATGGCATCCAGGCCCCTCACCATTTTGGTCACCCTCCTCTGGGCTTGCTCCGGCTTGACCATGTCCTTCTTGAATTGGAGTGCCCAAAACTGGACACAGTATTCAAGATGAGTTCTAACCAAAGCAGAGTAGAGTGGTACCAGTACCTCCCTCGATCTACACACCATACTCCTATTGATGCAACCGAGAATTGCATTGGCTTTCTTGGCTGCCGCATCACACTGCTGACTCATGTTCAGCTTGTGGTCTATTAAGACTCCTAGATCCCTTTCACACGTACTGCTATCCAGCCACGTGTCTCCCATCCTATATTTCTGTATTTCATTTTTTCTACCTAAGTGTAGGACCTTACATTTCTCTCTGTTGAATTTCATTTTGTTAGCCTTGGCCCAGCTCTCCAATCTGTCCAGGTCATTTTGAATCCTGTGGCCACTAATCACAATAGTGGAATAAATCATTGATGGGTTTCTCCCATCAATGAACTGTGATTTGTGCAGTCCTCCCGCTTCTCTTCTGCGCTTATCTGCAGTGCAGAATGTCAGGAAGTGCAATGGCTGTGCTTCCTCCCCTACAGCAGCCTCAGAAAGTGCCAAGCTGCACTGTGGAAGGGAGGTACGGAGCAATCACACTTCCTCTCATCCAGTAGGCAGCCTGTGTGGAGGGAGGTGTTTCTGTTGTGCTCCGCTCCCAGGAGAAGCTTTCCTTGGGTCCCCACATGATAGATTCAACAAAAGATAAAATGTGGAAAGGGCCCATGGGACAGAGGGATGGCGACATAGCTACACAATAGATGTATGTCTCCCAGTGCAAGATCTTGGTCACTGTTCTGGTTCTTTGAACTCGGTAGGGTTTACTTCTACATAGACATCTAGTAGGTTACTGTGCTGATGTGAACAGCTATGAAAAAACTGTGTACAAAGTTTAGGTTTCCAAGGAATGGCTGGAAGCCCTGATTTTTGGTCTTTGCTCTTGTACATAGTGCCTCTGGTTACTGCAGCCTGTATCAATGATTTATTTTATTAATAATAAAAGAATCATAGATGCTGCCAACTGCAGTATCTGTGCTGTTTCATGTTTAATGAAATTCTTTTGGAATGTGTGGAGTGTGTTTTTAAAAATATTTTTATTTTCTAATAATTGAACCAAGGCGTCCAAAACATCATTTAATCAATTTACAGAGGGAAGTCCTGATCATCATACACTCTCTCTCACATGCAGGGCTGAGGGAGGTTCATGGTGGTACAAATGATCAGGGTCCAGTGGTCTGGAAGGGGGCCTGGGAACAGGTGATGTTGCATATGTTTTTAGTCTTTCTTGGTGGTATCATTATTTGTCCATTGTTTGGACATCAGTTGCACACTCAATGAAATTCAAAAAAAGCAAAAATGATACCAAAAAATTCTATATTACAAAATTTTTTTTTAGCTGCTTGCCATTGTTGCAAGAGACAAGCAGGATAGAGGCCCAAGTATGAGAAGGAAAGCCACAGATGAGCAAGGGATGTAGCAGTGCTCTTAAGTGAGAGGAAGTTAAACACTAGACTTCCAATGATGGTGAAGGTGGCTGGAAACAGAGGCCTAGGAGAGGTTACCTCAAAATGGTCTCAGCTGCTCAGAGGAAGAGGAGGAAGAGGAGGAAGAGAATGAGGAGGAGGAGAAGAAGAGGAAGAAGAAGGAAGAGGAGGAGACACAGCAGCAGCAGCAACAACAACAAGGCTTCCAGCTCCATAGCCCTGGTGAGCACTTCTCCTAAATACTTGCCCACTCCTCTGCCTCTGAGACCAGCTCAGAAACATCTCATGGGTTACCTTGATTGGCCATCCAGGGGCATGTGACATAGGAGAGGGGCAAATCAAAGAGTGAAGTCAAGCAAGTGGCCAGTGGAGGGGTGCTCTTATACATGACACATGACACTGACTGTATGCCTCTTCATGAATGAATGAATGAATAAATAATAAAAATTGAGGTACCTTGAAGGAACTAGAAACTTCCCCTCATCCCACCCCCAAAATTTCACAGGGGCCTGAACCTGCTTTCAGTGACACTGCTGCCATGCCTAGACTCCCCTCCCATCAGCTAGCACAATCTAGGCCATACTCTGCCGCTCATAGAGCTCTAGCATGCCTTGGAATAATACCTGCTGAGCAAATTGCTTAAGGTAAGCCATGGGAGAGATGCACGCTGTATCATTCAAAAGGAAAGGGGGTGAGGAACAGACAGGAAATGGGGGGGGACTTGACCCCCAGGATATTGTTAAATTGCTGATCATTCAAATTACAAGAATAAAATGTCATGCCATGTTCTTGTTCTTGTTTCAGAGCCATAAATAAGTCAGACTCTTAAGTGACTTAGTGCTTGTCCAGGGCCATCTCAGGAATGCACCACAAGAAGAAGGAGTGATTATAAATAGTGCAACTGAGCAGTGCAGGGAGACATCACTTTTCAAATTGCACATTAGGGTATATTTACTTGTACTGCAGAGGACTTTATACTAAACAATGAAGATGGTCTAAAGATAATTCACTTCTTTATTAATGAGCTGTTGGAGTGATAATTTTCCTTTCTGTCTGGCTTGCAGAATGTGCTGCACTGATCTATTTTGGTTCTGCAGGAGGATTCCTTTGCATTTAACATGCACAGCCTTGAAAGGAGATGGATGCTCTGCTGTTGGAATTAATATAGAGTGGGGCTAGGAATTCTTTTAGCAGCCCTTTCTTCATCAAGCAGCTGCTGTGTATTGCATTCAGTAATTCATGGCAGAGTCTGGGAAAGGCACTTATCCACTGGCTGGGGGATATGGAGAGTTGTTGTTGCAAAACGTCACATTTCCAGGTTCTAGTTCAGAGCAAGCCTGTCTAAATGTAGCAACACAATGACATATCCCTCTGGTCTTGCAGTCATTTTTATCATGTCACTTTGTGTGCAATCACAAGCCAGTTCTGTGTGTGAATGATACAACGGCCATTTCTCTGGTTGTGTAAACACATGCATCATTTACATCTATTGTATGTAAATATGGTGCTTTGTAATCTCTACCCTCTGAATGTCAACAGCATTGCACAGAACTCTATGTATCACTCAAAGACTTCTACTGGTTCAAATCAATGAGTGAACTTCAAGCTGCCTCTTCCTCTCTGGACACAGCTTCTGGTGCATTGTTACCCCTCTGGAGTTCCCATGTCAACACGCAGAACCACAATTGGTAGAATTTCCTTGCCATGGTCTAGAAGAGGGTATCCTGCAGATTTTTTTTTTTTTACTATAGCCCCCATAACCCCCTGCTAGCATGGCCAGTGGCCAGGGATATTGAGAATTGTAGTCAACAAAATCAGAAAGGTTCCATGTTATCTTTCTCTGGCCTAGATGCAAACCTTCCCCAAGTCTCTTTGCTGATCAGCTGCTGTTTCCCCCAGTTTTTTCCACCTCTCTCATGCACCCTTTGTCAGCTCACATTCTCTATCTATTCTTCTTCCAGCCATGATGAAGATAGACAGGGGCCTGGAAACCAAGGGTGTCTTTCTTCTAATGAAATTCACACATGTAAGCATGGCTTGAGTCTCTCTCTCTCTATTTCTATTTGATGGGGTACAGAAGACTATTCTCTTTTCAACCTGTTGAAAACCTGATCTCTAGCAACTGGCAGGCATCAGGAGGGGCCTTTGCTGCTTCTACTTACTGGCAGGGAAGGAATAGGAGGCAGTGCAGACCACTGAATATGTGGCTGGCCTGGGCTCCAAGGAGAAGGAAAAGGAAGAGGTGCACTCCATCTATGAGCACACATCCATTTCTTCCCTCCTCTGAGCTCAGACCAGGTGCTTCCTTATTGAATTTCTTCATGTTTCCTTCAATTCCTCACCAATAACATACCCTCCAACTGTCCACATTTGTCAGGGACAAGGATTAATCTTTTCTTATCTCACCTTTTTCAGCTGTTTTTACTATGTCACAGTTCCTCTCTTCCTCCGACTTCTCCATTGTCCTCAGCTTACTTCAGTTGCTGCAAACTGAATTCAAATTGAGTTAATTCAACTCAGTGGAAGAGAGAAGCGGAGATGAAAGGGAAGTGTTGCCCTGGAGCAAACAGCAACAGTCTCTCCTTGCTTGTGTGTTCTTCTTAATTAATAACATTTTCCATTATGACCACATTATGATGTTGTTTGGCCACACACGCTTCACAGTTTTCATCTGTGAAAAGTGTGAGGGTAGGCAATAAGGAACTGAAGTACCTTGAGGACCTTGGCAGCTGCTAGGCTGAGAGGAAGGATACAGAACTACGTGGGAAGAATTTTGCACTCTACCTGCTTGATGCAGGATCTTAGCCTAAAGTCCTCTGAGAGAAAGTTGAAGGAGATGTTTTATGTTCAGCCTCCAGAGAAGCCAAATAAGAAGCAATATGGTTGCCATTTTCAAACAGTGGAAAGACTGCCACACAGATGACAGACCATGTTTATTCTCTCTGGCTCCAGCTTGGAAAGTTACTTTTAAGAAGAATGGATGCAATAACCTGCTGAAGCCATCCATCATTGAGCAGTGATAGGTTTATGCTCTGGGACCCACTTGGCTGCCATCCCCGATGGCAGGGAGATTGCGGGGGAAGAATCAGCTGGCACAAAGGCTTTTTGAACATCTCGCTACATGGACTAATCAGCTTATTTGAGGTTGTCTGTATTGTATCCAAATTTACGTATTTGTCTATCTATATATCTCTTATTCTCTGTCTATCTATTGAGAGGATTCATATCCTGTCCTTTAGCTAAAAATGCTCTTACAGTGGCTTATAAATCATTAATTTGACTGTTCTCTGCCCTCAGGATGACCCTCTAAATAAGACAGGACACAGAAGGAAAAGGGGATGGTGGGGTTAAGTCCAGCAGACACTGGCTGATCTTCTCTCTCTCTGATGCCATAGCTGGGGTGGCTGAAATGGAGCGAAGGGCTCTCACCAACCATTGGGACTAAGGCACGTTGGAACTGTGCCTGGTTACTCTTTTTTTCCACCAGAGGCCAGAGCAATGTAGCTGTTTCATGAAAAGCTATTTGGGAGATTTGCTCCAGCTGTAATGTTTACATCCCTATTGCCTCTGGCTCTTCTGATTTCAATCTTCCTATGAATGAAAAACTGTTGAATGATTCTAAGCGATTATCATTAGGGTCATCACCATGTCGACATTTTGCATTTCTGTTACATTGCACCTCTTTGTCTCTATACTTGTGCATATATGTTTGACTTTGGACATGACATTCCATGTTTCTGATGAAGTGGGCTGTAGCCCATGATAGGTACCATGAGATCCTTTGCTGTAACAGATTAACATTCCTACCATCCTGGAAAATTCAGCTAGTAGAGGACATGTTAAATACCTGCCCAGTGCTTCATCTCTGTCAGTATTCCTTCCTGCCCCAGTCACACATGGACTCGGGTAGTCAGGTTTGCAATACTAGCATGCAATGTCACTGTTTGAGGTTCTGAACATTGGCCAATTCGATTGCTGAAGTGGAGTTTTGAAGAATTTGCCAATGTCTACCTGCTTGAGAATGCAGAAAACATAGAACTTCTACATTATTCCTAATCTGCGAAGGTCAACAAGGTGATGAAAAGTGATGTTCATCTAGTGCTTGCAGGACTGCAGTGTTTCTTTTCTTTTTTTCTTTTTTTCTTTTTTTGTTTTCTTCTTTTCAATAGCTTCATGGCCCCTTGTGCAATTCTTTTATTATTCTAGAGCAAAGCAACAGAAGCTTGCAGACAGAAAAGAGTGTTTTGAAATAAGTAATAATGACTTCCACGTTGTACATATTTTTGTATTTAATGACCTGGTCAATCAGAGTGGTTTTAGCTTCTCAGGCTACTCATTTGTGTGGGAGAAAAATCTATTATTTATGCACCCCAGTGGCTCATATGGAATATTAGCTGTTTCATGGATTTATAACCTTTGCCTATTGGTAATTGTAGACCTTGGGTTTTAAAGACGTTAAAACCATTGCCAAAATTGCATTGCTCTGGCTGAGATTATTATATTTTAATTTTGGTGAATAAGTTACAGGATATCTATTTGCCATTAAACTCAGACAGGTCAAGGGAAATGAGAGATTTTGGTCCCTATAACAGCTATGTCTATACCATTATTTAAAGCTTATGTCTTTTCTCTCTTATGTTACATAAATATACGTACTTGATTGTGGTTTCACCTCAGTAGGAGTGCTATCTGATGAGACCAAATTAAAGACTGTAGTGAGAATTTGGATCTGTTCCATCAATTATTTTTCCCATGGCTTGAACAAACACTTCAGATTTCTTTTTACTTTTTACATTATATGCATGTTCGTGTAATGATTTTGAACAGATCATGAGCTGACATCCAAAACACTTTCATGCAAGTTTAGTGTTGATCAGTAAACTTTGGGCCTTGTTTTGCTTGGGAGGGGGCAGGATTACTATTTGTGATCCATTTTACACTGAACTTAGTGTGAAACAGATTTTAAGATTCGCAGGCATTACCCATTCAGACTCTCCTCCACCCCATTGAGATAACAAGTGAAATCATTAACTTTAGCCCAAGTAAAAGTCAGTACATTTAATAGCTCATTTGAAAGATGGGCATGTGGTTGCTGAAAATGTTGTTATGCAATGTGCTTTAACCTGCTATTTCTCCCAGGAGCTCTGGGCAATAAGCAGAGTTCTTCTTCATCTTAGTTTTAGCATTATAATGCCCTTGTGTAGTAGGTTCATCTGTGACACTGAATGTCTGTACCAAGGTCTCCTAGTAAGCTTCATAGCTGTAGAGATCTAAACATAGATCTTCCCAGTCCTAGAAGATTTCCGCACTAGATAGTTATAGCGCTGTTATTCCGCTTTCAGCATCCTATGGAATCCTGGGGTTTGCAGGAGTTTGCCAGCCAGCCCCTCCCAAAACTGCAAACCTCAGGATTCCATAGGATGCTGAAAGTGGAATAACAGCGCTATAACTGTCTAGTGCGGAAATGGCCTTAGAAAGCCAGAGTGGCATAGTGGTTTGAGATCTGAACTATAACTCTGGATTCAAATCCCCACTCAGCCACGGGAACCTACCCAGTGACCTTGGGCAAGTCACACTCTCTCAGCCTCAGAGGAAGGCAAAGGTAAATCCCCTCTAACAAATCTTGCCAAGAAAACCGTGTGATAGATTTGCCTTAGGGTCACCTTAAGCAAGAAATGACTTGAAAGCACACAACAAAAACTTCTCAGTCCTAGTTTGACAGTCTGGCTAATACTGGCTCTGAAAGTAGGGTAACAATTTCTTTTATATTTCAAAAATATCTGTTTGTGGGTAGATCCAGAGGAGAAGGAATGAAGATAAGACATGGCAGCAAAAGAGCTAAGTGGGAAATCTCAAGCTTAATGGCTCTTGTGACCCCAGTAATAGTTACCTGACAGAACACCATGTATTGGTCAAACTAGTAAAATAATTGCTTGTTGGCAACCAGAGCTGAAAGGAACTCATTTTACCTAGTAAACAACCTTCCTACGTGGGAACATATGCTGAAAAAAGTGACAAGTGTTCATCTGTGCTCATTTATTTGGCTCTGTAGAAGAACACAAGAGTCTTCTGGCAGGCAACCATAAGTACTGCATGAACTGTTCTAATCTGAATCTGTTTGAAAAGAGCAAATTGAGATAGAAGGTCCTTTTCTGGGTAGATTTAAACTACAGTTTTTCACAGGACTTATTTTCACGATGTCCCATTTGCAAATTTTCCTAAGCATCCTGCAAAGGTCTAGTACGCATGATTGAGCATGTCCTTGTTGCACACCAAACAAACTGAAGTTATTTCAGTAGCTGGAAAATTAGATGAGACAATAACATTTCCAAAGGTCATTCCCAGTACAACAGTGCTTTTTTTCCTCTTACTTTGCTAATCTAGGGGCATGCTAATCAGAGTATGTACCTTTTTTTTCCTAAATAAGGTTTTGAAAGCTGTAAGTCTTGCTATAAATGTGTTCATCTTGTTTTTCTTGGATGCAAATTGAGTTCTGCTTGCCTGCTAAGATAATAAAAATGCAGATGGCCCTTTAATGCTCTGTTTTTGTAGATTGGGTCTGAGAGCTTTTTGCAGGAGGGAGCAGGACAAAAATCTATGGAATTTTAATAGATTTGAAAAGTATTTAAACATGATTAACTTTCTTTGGGTTATAGAAATCAAAGCAAGGGTATGTCAATGAAACTGAGTATTTTTATTTCATACACTACCCATAGGTGAGCCTGAATTCTAAGTCTGAGAATGCCATTAAATAAATTGATTTTGACTGTACAACAAGGAAGATAGAAAGGAAGCTATTTAGGTCAAAAGAAAGCAAATCACCAGGACCCACCAATTAGCAGTGAGAGATAGTAGGAAAGGAAGTTTAGCAAGAGCTGGAGAACCACATGCTACCAGTCCTGATCTACGTGACATCTCCTCACCAACAGTTTTAATGGGCTCAGATAGTTAGCTGATGCTTTTAAAACTAGCTGCAGTTGTTCAATGAATAATTTTTGATGATGAGATGCTTTTTTCTTTAATGGACAGTGGTAGCAAGTGCTTTTGGAACACTATCCAAGTTCACAGAGGTGTCCTACATCAGCAATAGGAAAGTAACAGTATAGGAATAAAAGGTTTGAATTTGTACAGCTAGATTGAAACAAGTAGCCTTGAGGAAATCTACGTAGGTACAATTTACTTTTTTGAAAGAATTGAGGCTGCCTTATGAACTAGCCATGTCTGCCTGAGTGCTTTCTTGCTGCCCAAGGCACAAAATGTATCTGTGAATAGGTAGGTATCACAAGAGTGTGATAAGGTTCCAGGACCTTTTCATTCCAAGGAAACTGATCTTGTAATATAATGTTGCAATGGTCTTTCAATTCCTGATGGAACTGGAGACCTGAACTGAAACCATAAGGGATAGCAACGGATTCCATTTCTACTTCTTATAGAGGAGCAATTCTAAGCCTGCAAGACCTCCCAACTAACAGAACAATTCCTTTCTGCTGTTATAGAACCTACCAACATTCTTTTTAATCCAATAACAGCAAGCTGCAAGGAGTAACAGTTTCAGCTCATAATCTTGGTAAGAGTGAGTTCATGAAAGACCTGTGTGTCAGAGGATGGCACATGTGGAACCCTTTGCAGATCCCAGGGCAGGAGGCTGTTCTTGGATAGAACATGTGGTACACCGGGAGGAGAAGTTCGGCATCTCTTCAGATGTTGTTGAACCTCACCTCCCAATATTCCTCACAATTGGGTATGCTGAGATTAACAGTCCAATAACATTTAGAGGGCCGCAAGTCCTTGTAGTAGAGGATGCATGACATCTGCTGCTCATGGGTTTCCCTAGATTTTATAATAGAGGCAAAGAAAGAGCAAAATCCAACAAGAATGAATGTCTTTGACACTATAACTAGTTGAACACCCTCTTTTGCTCTGTGTGCAACTCCAATAGTTCCCCTATTCTTGAGTGCATTTATAAAAGGAGAGGGATAATTTCTGAGGTGGTGGTAGAGTGAACTGCAGAATCCACCAGGAACTGCACTACTATCCAGCCTGTTGTGACCATTGCAGTAGCAGACAAAATTTACTTGCAACGGAGGTAGCTATCCATGGTGCTGCAATGTTCAAGAGAGTCCTCCTGAACCACAGAGTACTGTGAGGTGAAATCCCCCCTTCCATTCTTGTAGTAATAGGAAGGGAAGAGAAATAAGAAAATGGCTACAGTTTTGCTGGTGTGGATGACTATGGCAGTGGGAGCTGCAACAATTCTGCAACTGCAGAGAGTGTGTGTGTGTGTGTGTGTGTGTGTGTGTTGGGGGGAGTGTAAAACAGGGTGAAACTGCTTACCTCTGATTTGTACTGTTACATCCATGGCTGTGCCTTGAAGGAAACACATTGTATTTATTTCTTAATGCCATCTATAATGTCTAATCCCACCTGAAATATGACAAAATGAGACAGTTTTAAAGGTCCTGGGCTTTAAAAAATGAATTATTGCAAACCCTTTAAAAGGGGGGGAAAACCTTGCAACATCAATCAGTAGGGCTGGTTCTTGCAGTGCCTCTTGGAAGAAATTGCTTTTACTATTTCGCTTAGCCTAGTGAAATTTCAGGCTTTGTTGAATCAAAGTTCTTAACTGGAAATAGACTATTTTCATTAGCTTTATAAAGACTGATCGAGGGATCCATTGTAGAATAAATTACTTTCCTCTCTTCTGAACCTCAGATTTAAACATTTAAGGTTCACCTTTAAATACCTCTCCTTCGATCGTAACTATTACCCAAATAATATTTAAGTTCGCTCTTCTTTCTCTTTAAAGAAGTTCTTCTTTCATAAGTAACATACTATACACCCCCACCTTTTCTTTTTTAGCCACATATGGCTGAAGATGTGATGCTGTGCAAGTAGTGACAAGTTACAAGTTTGGGAAAAGAAAAGATTTAGAATCAAGGAAAGATACTTCCTTTTGCCATCTATCTGGAACCATATTTAAGCACTTTTAGCATGTACGTTTGAAACTCCCTACTTCTTCAATCTAAATATATTCAATAGTTTGAGTGCACACTTTCCTTTGTGGTTCTTTACATAACATATCTTAGTTATTTAACAACATTTTTTCCCTCCTAAGTGTAAAAAAACTAATATCAATTCAATTCAATTTACCTTTTAGTTCTCTTTTAGTTCTCCATACATAATACATAATACATATATCCTTCTTCTAGATTTAATATCTCTGTATTAACAGTTAAAATATATATTTACTGTGTTCTTTCTTTCTATCTAATTTAAATATATTATCACAAGTTCCCAATCTTTTTCTAATTGGTTAATTTGTTTTCCTTTTATGTAATGGGTAAGTAAGTCGTATTCTTTCAGTTCTATTATTTTTGATAACCATTGTTCTATGTCTGGCGTATTTGTTTTTTTCCAAACTTTTGCAAAATTTATTCTCACTGCTGTGACCAAATATAACAATATTCTATTGTTTTTCTTCATAAAGGTTTTTTTCAAACATGAAAGTCATATTAAGTAAAAAGAATTCTGGACACATAGGAAATGTAACCTTAAATATTTCTTTTATGACCTCGTATACTTTTGTCCAGAATTTCTTTGTTATTGGGTAAGTTCACCAAAGATGATAATATGAGCCTTCTTTTTCCTTGCATTTCCAACATGTATTGTTTCCTGTATGGTAAATTTTGTCTATTTTTTCTGGTAGACAAAACAGTTTATTACAAATGTTTTTTTAATTACCAATCCAAAGTGAACATAAGATTTTCTTTCTTGTTGTAGATGGACAGATTTGTATAACAGGCAGTACTGGGTTAGCTTTTGGTATTGATTTGTACATATTCCAAGTGTAAAATATATCTTCTATTTCTGTGTGTTCTTATGATAATACAATGAATGTTTTTAATAAAAACATAAAGTTTTTTAAAAAAAAGAATCAAGGAAAGATGTGGCATTGGAGGGGGAGAGAGGAATGAAAGCAGCAAGCAAATGTATCAGCTTAAAAGGAATCAGCCCTATGGTAACATGAAGGAACTGTAGTGATGGGCAGCAGGATCATTTGCCTTGTTCTCCTTTATCAGGAATCCACATGCAAAGTTCAGAGATGGAGGAACAGGGGAAACGACTGGAGAAACATCTCAAAAAGGAATGGGTGAAATCCAACATCACGCAAACATAATCTAAACATAATCTAAATATAAATCTACTCATGAGAGAGGTTTCTTGGGAGTTCCGCTTGTCTTTCTTCTTCCCTAGTCAGCACCATGCCCCATGCCCCTGACAGTCTGCTCTAGACAGTCCCTCCAACCCTCTGAAGCAAGTTCTGAGGCTACAAAGAGAGGAGACACATAAATGGGGAGGAACCATTCCTGAATCCATTGATATCTTCAGGAGAATTTAGTGGGATACCTCTACTGTCAACTGGACACAGGGAGCTGCCGTAGATTGAATTAAACCGTTGGTCCATCTAGCTCAAGTGCTGCTCAAGGCAGGGTACAGCATAGATACAACTAAAAACAATTCACGGTTAAAATCCACTAAAACACAAACCATTTAAAATACAAATATACTATAATTAAAATATATCATAATTAAAAGTACAATTAAAAGTAGAAGTATAATTAAAGGTACAATTAGACTCGGTAGGCCTGCTGGAAGAGATAAGTCTTCAGTACTTTTTAAATTCCGGCAGCATGTTTAGCTGTCAAATCTTTTCTGGCAGGTCATTCTACAGTCTAGGGGTGGCTGACAAAAACGTCCTCTGGGTAACTGTTGCCAGTCTAGTCCTGGCTGGTTTGAGTAAATGGCCCTCAGAGAACCTGAGTATACGGAATGGATTGTATGGGAGGAGGTGATCCTGCAGGTAATTTGGACATCTTTCCTTGATTCTTTTTTTAAAACTTTATCTTTTTATTAAAAAATAGGGCTTGAAAGGTAATAACCGACACTATGTACTTTGCCTGGAAAACTAATTGGCAGCCAGTGGAGTGATTTTAATATCTGTGTGATATGTTCATTCCCTGCTGTACCTATAATCAATCTGGCTACCATATTTTGGACCATTTGGAGTTTCCAAACTTGGTACAAAGGTAGTCCAATGTACAGCACATTGTAGAAATCCAACCCTGAGGTTACCAGCACATACAGTACCATATTTAGGTCATCCAATTCTAGGAAGGGGCACAGTTGGTTTATCAGCCAAATCTGATAAAATGCAGTCCTGACCATTGCATCTATCTGAGTTGACATTTGGAGGGACAGATCCATGAGCACTTCCAAGCTGTGACCACGATCTTTCAGGGGGAAGGTCTTGAAAGATGGCACATTTTTGAGACCTTTTAGTTGTTCTAATAAAGTTCTTTTGCTAATAAAGGCTGGAATCCTATAGGGTTATTGCTTCTATCTGCAGGAATTAAAACTGTACTGTTGTATAATGTCCATATCCAGTAGAGGGCTGCTGTTGTGTTACTGCATAGCACAGCTGGCAAAATGAGCAGTGCACAACAGGAACTGATGCACAATGGAGTGATGCTCAATGGAGTAATGTGCAATGCATTGGTCCCATTGAGCATTGGGAACCAAAGTGTATTGAGCACTCTTGCTGGTGTCCTGTTGTACATCTTTTCTACTCAGCAACTGGGGCCATTTCTGTACTACACTGTTACAGCGCTATTATTCCACTGTCAACATCCTGTGGAATTCTGGGGTTTGTAGTTTATTGAGGCCAAAGAGCTCTCTGGTTGAGAGTTCTAAAGGCCTCTCCCTAAACTGCAAACCTCAGGATTCCATAGGATGTTGAAAGTGGAATAACAGTACTATAACAATGTAGTGCAGAAATGGCCTGGGTTTCTTAGCAGCACTGCTATGTAGTTAAATATATGCAAGGATACATAATGCAACAGGTTGATTGGATTCTGGCAGTTGATTTTGGAATTTCTATGGCGAGTTCATGCACTGGGTGTCCTGTATGGCTTGACTTCTCAAGGTGGGTCTTTAATGACTCTGGCCAGGCACTATTCTATGTATCTGTGTGGAGTTTTCAAGTGATTTAATCACCTGACTTTTGACAATGAACTACATTTGCATTTTACCAAAGCCTCAACACAGGTGTCTTTTGTGAAGCATTGAAGGAAATCTTGCTGAACCTTGCTGCTTTTGTTCTGGCTGGAAACTTTAATAAGCAACAATTTCAATAATTCCAGCGTGCCCTTCTTTCATCAGAAGGTAGGACTATTCCCTCCCTTTTTTCCATTCCCCCCTAGGAAACAGGATTGCCTTTAGAGTTCAAGTTTTATACTTGCAGTAATGAGAAGAAAAAAACTCTACCTAAGAAAGTACATATTAATCTGCCTACTCATTCAATTTAGCATTGTGTTTCTTCTTTGTCTCTAAGCAGTAGGGCAAAATGTTTCCCACAGAAAGAAGTACCCATCTGATGCAGCCACTGACGTCACCTGTCGTGTTAAGCTGTAGTGCAAGGAACCCAGAACCCATGATTATTACTGTCATGTTTTAATAATTGCCTTTATTGCTTTTATTAATTATTATTTTTTTAAAAAATGAAGCTGGTAATAAAGGCTGCAAGGCATCAAGTGACCAGGGACAATAAACCTTGCCTTTAAAAAAATAATGAGAGAGAGAGGTTGGGGGAGAGCAGTCTTGGTCAGAGTTTGAAAGATTACCATTTTTTTGAAGATGGCTCCAGTGGTGTCTGGTAGCTTCTTTGTCAGCAGGATAGCGACTCTGCTCTCGGTTTTAGTCTGAACTTGAAAGGAACTATCCAAGGTGATGAACTTTATGCCCCCAAATAGGTTAAGTACTTGGATAGCTCCTCAAAAAGTTGGAATAAAACCTAGAGGGAATCACTACCACCCTGGCATAGCATCTGCCAGCTATCATCATATAGGTCCTGGAATCCCCCAACTAGCATGGCAAGGGCCATTCCAGCTGGGGGATGCTGGAAGTTCTCGCCCCCCCCCCAAAAAAGTAACTTATTCAAGCTTTTGCCTTGGTGTTCCCCTTCCTCGACAGATATATCCTAGATATGCCTATTGAAAAATAGGTCATACTGAATTCAGGGAAGCAGGCATAAGGTGAAGCTTTAGCGTATTACAGATACTGGGGAGAAAGATGTGGCACCTTATATAGATATTACTTTAAAAAGTTAGAAAGACCTTAGTTTGGATTTTTTTTTTACAAAAATCCAACACTACTGGTAATTAATTTAGAACGAGTTTCACTGGTGGATTGTAAACATAGAGACCATTCACAAGATGAAAAACTAACAATGCAGGAGTTAAAGGCAAGATACCACCCTGAGTGCTATCCATGGCTGGATCTCCTAATGTCTTTTTAAAAGAAGCTTTAAGGCTGCTGTGAGAATAATGATAGTGGAGGGTGGGTGATGGGAGAATGGCTTCAGACAGTGGCACTCGGGAAGGGAAGACTATAGGTCAGAACATGGAGGGGGCATTATTTTTTTTTTTAGACCACAAATCCAAGAATCCCCTAGCCTGTATGGCTATGAGCCAAGCTGGCTAGGGTTTCTGGGACTTGTAGTGCAAAAAAGTAACAGTTACCCATTTCAGTGCTGTTAATAGCCTCACTGAAAGAAAGTAATTGGCTTGATATTGCCATTATTTGTCATTCTTTCACCCTCCTCAGCTCCTTATAGCAGGAAAAAAAATAGCCTCCGAGCATGCCGTTTCAATTGAAAATAGTGTTTCAATTGTATGTGTGTGAGTTCAGTGCCCCTCCTCCTGTCATTGCCCTCCTGAGCAGCGGCCCTTTTGCTTTTGATCTTGAGAAGAGTTGGTCAATACAGAGCCCTCAAGATACATATGAATTGGCCCATAGAGTCTCAGCTAGTCCTGTTACATTTGAACACACACTTAGAAACTAATCCTCTCTATACATGTGGACAAGTGTGTTTGGAAATGCAAACATCTCCACACTAGTCTCTTTTTGCCCTCCCACATGCATCTGGAAGGATAAGTGAGTATTATGTATACTTACTGCATTTGCATTCTCATAATATTTCAACCATTCATATTATACATATTTTAATTAGGGCTGCCAGCTTAATTGGTAGATTAATTAACTAGAGCTTTCATTGATTAATCAGTGGGGACCAATTTTAATTAGAGAGGGCAAATTTTAATTGGTGAGGCTGAAAGTTAACAACACAATTGTTTGGAGGTTTTTTTTTCTTTTTTTGCTGCTAGTTTGGTTCTGCTGTATCACTATCAAAAGGATTAAAGTGTGAGGTATTAAAGATGGTCTTTTCTCCTAGTAATAAGAGGTTACGGGGAGATGGGGCATATTATGTCAAATTCCCCCATCCCATCATAAGTCATCAAGGCTGATACAAAACATTTGGCTGAGTCAAAGGATAAGTACAGGATATCACCATTCGCAGTCCATGTACAGACACATGTAAGACTGGTAGTTGAATCTTACTTCAACAGTGTCAATGGGACAATGTACTGTCCTACTTCTGGAGCAGTGGGCTTGCTTAGGGGGGGCACAGCTAGGGGAGACCAGCACACACACTTCTGTCCAGTGACTGCTGGTGGCTTCCATTTCAATGGGACAGCAAATCCATTCTGAGTTTGAGGCCATTTCCACACTACACTGTTATAGTGCTATTATTCCACTGTCAACATCCTGTGGAATTCTGGGGTTTGTAGTTTATTGAGGCCAAAGAGCTCTCTGGCTGAGAATTCTAAATACCCCTCCGTAAACTGCAAACCCTAGGATTCCATAGGATGTTGAAAGTGTAATAACAGCACTATAAGTGTAGTGTGGAAATGGCCTGAGTCTCATCTTTAAAGGAGCTTTCCAAGGTGCTGGACCTGTTTTGAGACTAGAGCTCAGAAATCTGGCTAACCTCTTTAAAATTCAGACAAAAATCCAGAGCAGATTCACCACCTCACTGCGATGGAAGCTACCATCAACTGCTGCCTCTGTCTTGCAACCCTTCATCATCTTTTCCCATCTCACAGCTTCTGACATCTGAGGTAGCTAACTTACCTTGCCTAATGGTAGGACTGACCCTGTACTTTAATGTATCATTCATTGGCTTGAATCTTATTGCTTAATTTCTTCTGGAATAGATTCATTGAATCAATGGGAGTTAGCTGTATGTTAGAATTCAAACTATTGTGTATTATGTGTATCAGTGATTTGAAAGTGCACAGATTT
The DNA here is from genome assembly GCA_030412105.1 of Cyclura pinguis. Classification (NCBI taxonomy): domain Eukaryota; kingdom Metazoa; phylum Chordata; class Lepidosauria; order Squamata; family Iguanidae; genus Cyclura; species Cyclura pinguis. Next base: position 133,171,084 of record CM059599.1, read on the forward strand.
TGTAAGCTTATTCTGAAGGCAAAGCCCAGCAGGTCTTTGGCAACAGACTCCCTGCTAAAGAGATGGGTTTTAGCAGAAGTCCTGAAATTTTTACTTTTTAATTACGACTATTATTATTGAGATGGTTTTAAACTATTTATAAATTAAATATCTGTTAATTGCACTTTAATATTTATAACTCACACTGTTTTTTTCATAATTTTATTAGTGTTTATTGTGGCAAAAACATCTATACAGAGAAGTGAGAAACATATTACCACATGACACATGGTGCTTGTTTCATTTTTAAAGGCACCTTGGATTGTGGTTCTTGGCTAAAGTCATGCTACAAATCAAATGAAACCAAATCAAATCAATAAATGAGATCAATCTTGTCATTCTTGCAATTTATTTAAAAACACAGGATAGTCATGGACTTCTTTCATTTTCAAACCATAGTTGTGGATGATGTGGGAATCCAAATCTGCAAAGGTGAATAAGGATGGGCAGGGGATGTGAGAGAAGTGTATGAAATTATGCATGGTACACGGAAAGTGGAGAGTGAACAAATTGTCTCCCTTCATGATATTAGAACCTGGAGACATCCAAGCAAACTCAGTGGTGAGAGATTCAGGAATAATACATGGACTTTCTTCTTTATGCAACACACAGTTAAACTGTGGAATTTGCTGCCACCAAATATATTGAGAGCCACTGGTGTGTGTGTGTGTGCGTGTGTGTGTGTGTTTAAAAAGCGTTTTAGCAATTTTTTTGGCTCTGGTCTACCTCGCTATATGTGTTCTTCAGTATGGGAAGCTGTATGTATCTCAGTATCAGTTCCTGTGTAAGGTGCTATTACGCTCATGTTCTGCTTGTGTGCATCCAGGTCAGTCCCCGTGGGAACAGAGTTGTGGATTGGTCAAAACTATGGTGTCATCCAGTAAGGCTCTTTGTACATTTGTTAGCACGAATATGAATAGCAGGGTTAACATTATTCTGGACTTTTTCGACACATCAAACCGAGGTAGGTGCTACATCAATAACACTCTTTCCTGAATACTTAGTGAACACAAAACACAAGCCTGTGAAATTAAGATCATCTCCACTGCCCCTCTTTCTGACTTCCATGTGTATATCTAAAGCTCCAAATAAAGAAATGGTGGCAACTGTGTGCCCCTTCTAGAAGTTGTTGAATGTCAAGTCCCAGCATTCTCCTCTATGCTGACTGGGGCTTCCAGGAATTGCATCCAACAACATCTGAAAGCCTCATGATCCCCATCTCTGAAGCAGAACTTCTGATGCTTGTATGCTAGGGATGTAACTCCTCAACTATTTCATCCTTGCACACAAGGAGGAATAATTATGGTTGTTTTCTTCCTGCTATGGCAGTAAATGAACATTCCTTCACAATAGTCTCCCTTTGTTTGAACAACTCAAATCGTGACAGAGGAATTATTCTGAGTAGAAAAATATGTGGGTTTGGGGAAGGGTTGCACAAAAACCTGTTTCCTGAACAGCAAAAGTTCCCATACCAAAAAAAAAAAATTTTGCACAGGAAAAATCTGTTTTCACACACACACACACACACACACACACACACAGACAAATCCCCTATGTGTTTTCTATATGGAATAATTTCTTTGCAACACTTTGGGATGTTTGAATCCTGGAAGAAAATTGCACAAATTTTTCTGCTGGTCTGTTATTCTTTCTGATGGGCCTGCCCAATTCTCAGGAAACCCATTTTTTTTTAACCTAGGAAAGAATGGTAGTGAATGTTCTTTCCAGCCTTATTGCACACATGTACTGTACAGTGAGTAAAGAGGTAATGAGATGAACAGATATTGAAGAAAGGATTTAAACTCTTTTGACTTTTAAGTACAGCAATTTGTTATAAATTCTAGGCTTGTTACATAAAGTTCTACTCCCTCCACATAAGGATAATAGAATTAGGCCTTACATAGTTACTACTTGAACAAGCTCTGAGGCTTCCTACCACTTGATATAAAGGTGGTCTATTCTTACCCTCAAAATAGTGTTCAGCGGGGCCTGAAAAACAAGACTGATTCACATAAGCATACAAAGCACGTCTTCTTGCTTCTGCTACTAAGCTATGGATTTCCCCTGATGACCATGCACTCACCAAACGATGCACATGCATATGCTAACCAGTTCTCATTCAACCCCCATTCAACCGAGCAGTCGTACATGTTAAAAGACCCCTGTTTTACAGATGAAGAACAATTTCATTCTCATTCTGCGATGACTATATTCACAACCAATTTACCTGTTTCTGGTATTCAACAGCCAGCAGAAGGCTGTGGGACAGATTTTCACACAGAGCTCATTGATTCATTGTCAGATTTGGCATGAGTTAGTCAGCTAGTCTTGGCTACTTCCCCAGTGCTTCCCTGTGAAGAGACAAAAGCTGTAGGAGCCCTTCCACAAATCCACTCGATTTAACACAATGAAACGCAAGCCTCATACAGGTTTGGATGTCAGTGCTCCATTTTTAAATTTATTTCCTTCCTTTCAGCTCTTTCTATCTAGAATGCAAGCGTATGTGTGTGTGTTTGTATGTACGTATGATGTATGCATGCATGTATGTGGATATCTGACATCTGCCATGTTTGTGTAGATTCCTGATGAATACATGATAATCCAGACATTATGGAGGCCGTGCACTCATGCCAATCTGCAAGACTGGCATAGGGCCAGCTCAGAGACTGGGCAGACTCACTGGTTGGCCAGCATAACTTGAGAGCAGGCCAAGTAGGCCTTAATATGGCAGGTGGGCCCTGCAATTTTTTTTTTTTTTACAATACTGTCATAATAAGAGAAGCATACAAGAACACTTTGGGCCAAGGTTGGGATGATGATCAGGAGCCAGGTCACATGTTGTCAACCATGCCACCAAAGATTTCTGTATTTTGTTACAATAAATAAATCTACTTGTGTCCTTTTTGAAAATGGTGCTAAGTTAGGGTGCTACTACATTAGTGCCATTATTACTTGAACTTCATTTGAAAAGCCAGTTAATTTTTGATACTCTCTCTCTCTCTCTCTGTGTGTGTGCACACGCACGCACACACACACACACACACACCACCCAAACACAGCAAATGATAGTTGCACTTCAGTTCAGTTTAAATCACTGGAGGAAAATCTGTCATGTCTAACTTAAACCTCATTAAATGCTCACAGGACTAAAATGTATCCAGTTGTCTTTAGTCTGCAAATCTATGTGTACTGATATGTGAATAAGTCACGTTACTTAATGGATTGGATCCAGATTTAGTCATACATATGAAATCAATGGGACTTGCATTAATTTCACCGTATTTGTTCTACATATGAAAACATTGGATGCAGCCCAATCGAACTAACTGTAGAGCAGACAAAGACTGGAATCCTGTTGGGTTACATCTGCGGTTGTGCTTAGGTTCTTTGGTAAGAAGGTCTCTAGTATCCCTTTCTGCAAGCTGTTCCCCATTTTTCACAGTGCAAGGAGCTGGCTGAAAGGTCAGGCTGCTCTGCAGGCACATATCATTCCCCAACCCAAAATAGCTATAGACCAGCCACCAGAATTGGCATGAGAAAGTCACTGTTTAAGTGTGCCAGTGGGCTTGATGCTCCACCAGTATTTAAGAGAACTTGGCCATACATAATGATTGCACTCATAGAATACTGAAAGAATGTCATTTTACAAACTGTTTCAATAGTCCTTAAAACAACCTATCAAGAAAGACGGTATTTTTCTCTCCATAGGTGGCCAAGTCCAGCTAGAGTTGGCATCCACAGAAGTGGGCTTTTGCAGGCATATCTCTGTCTGCTCAAAGAATAAAAAGATGAAACAACTGCACTCCTTTTCAGGAACACTACAAAGCTATCTCTAGTCAAAGCTGCACTGTTACATTATCCACAAAGGCAATGATCATCCATTTGAAAGTCTTCTCTAAATTGTTATGAATCATTTCTATGTGAGTTACTTTCCCTGGTACCCATTCCCAGGTTCCAAGTTATATATGGCTATTGCCATTTTAAGAGAGTTGTGCTTAGATCTGTTACTGGCTAAGTATAGAAAGCTTTTTTAATGTGATAGAATCCAAAATCCACAAAAGAACGATTCCTTTATTGGCCAAAAAAATGAAGAAAATACATCATGCACACTTCACAGGCTTCTTTATCAGGCAAAGATATTAAAAATCATACAGGAGAAGAAAGGTGATGATGTTAGAGTCATAGGCCTACATTTTGCCTCAGATTTTTCTCTGTTGTCAGTTAAGATGGCTTTAAGTGCCAGAGGCCACTCCCCTTCTTGGGGTGGTAGGGATCAAGCCCATTTCGGCACTAGCCTGTTCTAGCGCTATGATTCCACTTTCAACATCCTATGGAATCCTGGGGTTTGCAGCTTCGGGAGGGGCCCACTGTCCCCTCCCGGAGCTGCAAACCCCAGGATTCCATAGGATGTTGAAAGTGGAATCATAGCGCTAGAACAGGCTAGTGCCGAAATGGGCCAGGTCTTTTATTGCCTTTTGCTTTGCCCTTTGTCCCTTGCCTCCACAAGGCCAGGAAACAAGAGAGTTATTTGTTTCTTGGTTAGAACAAGAAGGGCTGATTAATATTATTATCACAATAGGAAATGGAACATTATGCAAAGGAACGCTGATTACAGTTCCAGAAAATACCCTGTACACCAGTGGTTCCAGAATTGGCAAGGAAGTGGTGTCACGTCTATTGTACACATGGTAAGGCATGGGAGTATGTTTGGGGCTCATGAACATTGACATATGTAGATCCTGAATGTTAGAGGCCCATGCAAACTATGATTGTTTTGTGGTATAGTCAGTTCCCTGTAACTGCAGGGGAAGCGTACCTGGACATACCATGGATAACAAAAAACATGGCTAATAGCTAATGTTATATTTTGACCATCAGGTCAGAAAAGGTGGTAAGGGAGAGTGGCAGCACAACTGCCCAGTTCTTCTTGCCTGCTTGCCTTCCTGGGAGGGGTTGGTGAATTTCCTGTGGTCCCCCTCCATCCTCACCAGTTCCAGGTGCTCCACCTCCCAGGAGGTGGAGGGGGGACCAGGCCTATCAGGCTCCTCCACTTTGTGATCTCTTAGCTGAGGAAGGAGTCTCCCTCCCTCCCTGGCTAAGAGAGATGTACAACTCCATGCAGCTGGGCCCTCCATGCCTCCATCAGCTGAGGAAGGAGTCTCCCTCCTTCTTCAGCCAAGAAAGGCATGGGAAACTCAGCTGCACGGAACCAAGTGGACACTCTTTCCTCAGCCAAGTTGGGCCTACCACCAGATTTGGCAATCAGAGAGAGGAGTTTTTTAGGGAGCTTAGGGTGCGCAACCTGGTCCCCCACTGCCCTTGCCTTCATCCATGAAGCATCTGGTGCAGTGCCTCTGTGGGAGCTGGCAGCCTGGCATGAGGAAGAAGGGGAGGAAAAGGTGAGGAAGGACTCTGGCTGGCACCAGCAGCCATGGTGTCGGAGCCCCGGGCACTCACTGTTTGGCTCTTTGCCCTCCAACTGGCCCAGGTGCTTGAGGGGAACAAACTTCATTCCAACATATGAATCTTCTCTTCAGCTATTCTCCCCTCCAAAGAGAGCAGGTGGGCAGGACAACAGAGGATAGATAGATAGATAGATAGATAGATAGATAGATAGATAGATATATGGCAGCAAACTATTGACTATTTAAATCATTATTAGTGAATGATTAGGTCCTATCTCATCTTGCAAGCTAAGCAAGGTCAGCCCTGTTTAGTATTTGCATGGGAGACCACCAATAATAACCAATAACAGGTACTGTAGGCTATTGTGCTAGATCAACTCTCCAGGCTGACCCTGCTGTTTCAGTTCTTGGGCTCCTGTCACTCACCTTGCCCATTTCCCCCTCAAAATTCCTCCCTAGGTCTGGTACTCAGGTCTCAAGGTAATCTCAGTTCTGGACAAGTGGATGTGTTGTTTTGTGGGTTCACTGTGGTGAGCATGACCATACTCTAGCAAATGTGATAGGAACAGCCAGACACAGTTGAAAAACAAACAAACAAACCAAGAAGATGTTTATTAAGACACATTTAGATAAGACATTCACCTCTGAACTATTCAATCATTTGCAGCACCCCCAAAACCCTATTCAGTTCTCCCCACTCCTTGGGTGACTGTCTTATCTCTATTACAACTTTTTCCTACCTCTATGTCATCTTTTCCCTCTCTCCCTACCATTTTTTCCCCATCTCTAGGCCACTGGTTCTTGGTGTCTGCAGAGTCCTCACAGGCGACAAACAAGGGAGGAGTTTGAGTATGTGCACATATCTGCCACTGTGTCACTTTTGTCACAGAAACAGCAGCAGGGGGTTCAGGCAGTGAGAGACACAGTGGCAGGAGTGTGTATGCTCCCAAACTGCTCCCTCATTTACAAGAGAGGGAACAATTTTGGCACCCCCCCCACTGCCACGTCCCTGATGAAAGAGACACAGCGAAAAGCATGCATGCACACACAAACTCTGACTTTGGAGACCAGAGTTTGAATCCCCACTTGACCATGGAAACTCACTGAGTGACCTCAGGCAAGTCACAATCTCTCAGCCTCAGAGAAAGGCAAAGACAACAAATCTTGCCAAGAAGAGCCCCATGATAGGTTCGTTTTAGCGTTACCACAAATCAGTTTTCAAATGGCTAGAAAGAACCTCCCGCTTTGTTGCTGTGTGCCTTGGAGTCGCTTTTGATTTATGGCAGCCCTAAAGTAAACCTATCACAGGGTTTCTTTTCGCAAGATTTGTTCAGAGGGGGTTTGCCTTTGCCTTCCTCTGAGACTGAGAGAAGGTGACTTGCCCAAGATCACCCAGTGTCTAAGCGGGGATTTCAATCTTAGTCCCCTGAAGCCTTTAAAAAAGAAATAAATATTTGAATGTTTAAATAAACACTTGAATATTTAAATCTAAATTTAAATGTTTAAATCCTGTGGTAAGTCTTGAGGGTCTCCAGCAACAGATTATATTTACAAGGGGTCCCCAGTAAATAAAAAGTTAAAAATCACTGCTCTAGGCCATCTGTCCCCATCTGCCCTCTGTTTTAGATCCTTTCCGCCATATAGTTCCTGCCTTCACAGCGTTCCCTGAGCAGTGATTGCCAGGCACCAACCAGGCTTGCCTAGCTTCTCTCTTCACAGCTGTATTTCAGAGGAAGGCACGGCAAAACTACCTCTGAGTATTCCTTGCCTAGGAAAACCCTATCAAATCCATGGAGTCACTATAAGTCTAGGGAAGGGAAGATTTTTCTTCAAGCTTTTCACTGGAAGAAGGAGATATTTGTATGAGGTAATACAGTCCTCCCTCCATATTTGCTTGTTTCACCTTCACAGATTTGATTATTCACAAGGCGTGTGTGCCTCCCCACCGCTTCTCCTCCCATTCCCTGGCCCTTTGCTCCGGTGCATCTTCCTTCATTTTCTGTGCCCAGGCAAAAGGCCAGGTAATGGGAGGTGGAGCACCGTACATGGAGAAGTACTTCCCTCTCATTCCCTTGCTTTTTCACCGCTGCACTGTGCACTGTGGCAAAGGGCAAAGGAATGCAAGTGGGGAACACCTTGTGGAGAAGGAAGGTGCACACATGCCCCTACCCCATTCCCTTGCCTTTTGCCCAAGCACAGGGAACACAAACTGAGGCAAAGGGCCATGGAATGGAAGGCGTGCCCCACCTCTCCCCCACTCCCTTGGCTTTTGCCCAGACACAGAGAAGGAAGGCATGCACATCAGGGCAAAAGGCAAGAGAAAGGGGCAGTGTGGGGGCAGTTATTTGCGGTTTTTCTGTGAGGGTTCTTTGCCCTGAACCCTCGTAAAAGTGGAGGGGCCACTGTGCTGTAATCGTCTCTCAAGATATAATTCTTGGCTGGAATTCAGCGTGAGACTTATGCCTACAAAAGCAAACTTACATCTGAAGTAAAATAGAATGGGGAAGTTTCGCAACATCCTCATTCAGCAAAGGGTTGCCATGCTGTTACGAGCAAGTGAATTGGCACTTGCATCTTAGGACTCAATATGCATTGGGAGCCAGTGTGCACCTGGCTGCCCCAATGTGGATTGGTGCCCTGATATGCCTCTTTTCAATAAACTAGGAAGGTTCTGTAGCACCCATGTCACATAGTTAAGTATGCATAAAGTTGCATAATATCAGCTGTAATACAGAACGACTATCAGCCATAACTTTTTGTTGTTGTTGTTATTCTTTACGTATGCAGACTTAATCATCTAACCTAATACAGGAAATATATACTTATTATATATTTAAATATTATATATTTATTTTGCCTGAAGAGAAGTTTGATGTTGTTTGAAATGCTGCAGGGGAACCACTGCAGATACACAAACTTTACTTTTGAGAAAATGAATGCTGGAATCCTGTATGACCTGTTATGTTACCTAACTTTATGTATATCTAGCTATGTAGCAGAGGCGCTAAGAAACTCCTTTACTGAATCGTGAAGAGGCATCATGAGACACTAGCAATAATGCCCAGTGTGCATTGATGCCCAGTGCTCATCAGGACTGATGTGATGTGCATCTAGACCAATGTGATGCACGTTGGGACCGATGCACATTGATCCTTTTGTGCATCAGTCCTTTGTTACATTGGGGACCAATTCACATTGGGCACTTTGGTGGCTCAATTATGTTGTAATGTTAACAGCAGCCCTCTATTGGATAAGGTTGTTACACAACTGTGCAATTCTAATTCCCATATACCTAAGTCCACTTACAAAGACATAAATCCCCATGAGGATCCTGGTGGACATTCCATCTTTTTTTTTTTTTTAAATAATTTTATTAAGTTTCACAAATAAAAAAAACATCATCTCAAATTGTACTTTTACATGCAATGTTTTTGTTCTTCCACTCTGATCTAGTTTTCATTTTCTAGATATCTACTCACATATAAAAAATTATGCCTAACAATTCCATGTTCATCTTACGTGTTTGATCTTGCATTTCCATCTTTTGAACATAGGGTGTTTCTTGAACATCTGATTTCAAATGAGTTGTTAATGATGCATTTCAATAACTCAAAAACCACAAGATATTATGGACATATACTCCCCATTCATACAGACAGGATAATGATAATACCTAAGGTCAAGCAAAATCCACACTGCTATTGTACTATCTAAAAATCCAGTCTTACTCCTTGATAGATTTTAAAAAACAAAACAAAACCTTTCTTTGCTCACAAATAAGCAAAGTAAATTCCTGCACTTTCTGTCCAGAGGCTTGTCATACCAGATGGCCAGAAGTTCTCTAGCCAGCAAAAGACACAGGAAGCAGACAATGTGAAGTGAGTCTGGAGAAATAAGCCAGAGCTTGGGAGTAATAAGTAATAAAGAATTAGTTACCTGTAATCAGTACAGTTCTCCAATGATGTCGACATGTCTAGGTCACAATGCTTATTTTACTTTAAGGAGAATAAAGTTACTCATTTTTCAGTGTAACTTTAACTTTAAAGATAATTTTACAGAAATCTCACAAATATTTTTTTTAAAGGGTGGGGGTGGCATCAACATTGGCAGGCAGCTCATTATTTATTTTGACTACTTGCAGGTATGTTTTTACAAAAGAATAGAAAGACAGAATATGTTGCATTAAAACAATCAGCATCTTCATCCAAATGCGACTGATAACAATCTGAGTATCATGAAAGAAATACCAATAGAATGATCATTTAGTATCCTTCTGAGGAGACTCAGTGTGGTGTAGTGGTTTGAGCACTGAACTATAACTCTGGAGACCAGAATTTGGACACCTGCTCAGCCATAGAAACCCACTGGGTGACCTTGAACAAGTCACACTCTCAGGCTCAGAGGACACCAAAGGCAAACACCCTCTGAACAAATTAGACCAGAAAACCCCATGATAGGTTTGTCATAAGTTGGAACTTGAAGGCAAACAACAACAAAGTATACTTCTGACTGATAATTGCTGAGGTGGCTTGACTGCTTAGGAGTCTTGGTGGTCCAATTTTGCCCGATAATTTCTGTGAGGAAGGGTGATCAGCCCCTCTTTATTGTTAACTGCTGTCAGGTGGACCTCAACTCTATGGATAAGAACCTCGAAGCCAGGCTACCATCAACTGCCCTGCACTGGTCTTGTAGATTCAGGGATGTGTCTTGTTTGATTGAGTCTATCCATCTGTAATGACCCCCTTGCCTTGCCTTAAATCCTCTATTTTAGCTAGTTTTGAGAAATGGAAAAAGTAAAGACATACCATTGAAAATTGTAGCCATCATGGCAATAAACTATTTTAGGGGAGGAGGGTTTGAAATTATAGTGGCAGCTAATTAGTTTTAAAATGTCCAAGTTCTGAACATGTACTAGAAGAGCAGCTCTGTATTTTTTTAAATCATGATCACTGGAATCCTGTTGGAGCCTTGCATTTTTGTAAATGAATTTTCGTCTGCAGGAATTAGAATTGCACAGTTGCATAACATCCACTTCCAGTAGAAGACTGCTGTTATGTTACTACATAGCAGAGCTAGAAAAATGCCCAATGCGCACTGGTGTGTGATCAGTGCCCAAGGCATATTGATGTGAAATACACACCACTGCCTGATGCACAGTGGTGCACAATGCACCTCAGTGCCCAAGGCACATTGATGCACAATACAGTGATGGGCATTGTACATGAATGTGCATCACACATTGATGTGCATTGCACACTGATGCTCATCTATCCCAATGTGCCTCTGGTGCTCTTGCTGGTGTTCTGTTGTGCATCTTTGCAATTCAATAAAGGGATTTCTTACCGCCCATGCTATTTAGCTAGGTATATGTAAAGTTACATAACATAACATGTCATAGAGGATTCTGGTGGTTATTATTATGATTGGACTCTTGTCTTGATATAGTACTGTTATGACTATTTTCCATTCTTTACACAAAATAGTCAATCTCTGGAAAAATCAGAGCAGTTCAAAAGATCTAGACCTTTAAGCAAGTCAAAGAGGAACTAAGAAGAGTACTCAGATATTGGACTAGATTGCTCCTGGGCCCCTTTCAAGCCTGTGATTTTGTGATTCACTTATATTCTTGGAGAAACACAGTACAAATTTGGTAGAAACAGCAAGGAAGATGCCGCACACATCTGTTGAGATGGAGGCAGTATAGTGGGAGGAGAATTTAAAAATGAAAGCAAAATTGTTCTGTGGTCTCCTCAAGGGACATAGCATAAAACAGAACTGCCTAAGATATTTAAATATTGATGTGCATGTTAGCTAAGCAATCTGACTCCAGTATCCAGAGAGAATTAGACCATGGATACAGATTTATGTTCAAGTAGGGAGGGAATACAGTGCAACACCAGGGGTGATGTAAGTGCCCAAACATCTTTACACAATTTTATTTAACAAACCAGAAGATTATTTTTTACTGCTTACATGTCCCTGTTCTAGCTGCAAAGAGTATCTCTTTCTCTTCAAGGGATGCTTACATTGTTAAGAACATAATGCTATACAGTACAACAATGGATAATAACTTGGAGCCTCAAGCTGGGCTGGGCTGGATCTTAATGATAATTTTTTATACTCCACTAGCAGTGAACAGAATCTCAGTCTTAAAGTCCACTTTATTTCAATGCAAGGACTGAGTCTGGACTGTATCCCATTGTACAGCTACCTCTAATGTTAGGATAGCTCTGCTCAGAAATAAGAACTAACTAGTTAAAATCAATTATGTTACTAATTAAGCTCCTAATGTAAAGATGCAACTTAGGGCAACACATTTCTTTTAAATAATAAAATTAATTAAGTTGGACTTTCAAGACTAACTCAGGGCCTTTCCTCCCTACACTGTGAGAGTGCCATTATCCCACTTTGAACATCCTATGAAAATCTGGGGTTTGTAGCTTACTGAGGCCGAAGAGCTCTGAGGCTGAGAATTCTAAATGCCCCTCCTTGAACTGCAAACCCCAGGATTCCATAGGATGTTGAAAGCAGAATAAGAGCACTATAACAGTGTCGAGAATTAAGTAAGTCCAAGATTCAGTTCAGTGCAGGTAGACTGTAAAATTTCCCTTTAAGCCCTGCTTCCACAACACCAGCTTGAGGCTCTGAGGTGCACCCCATGGTCAGTAAGCAGTTTGAAGGGCAGAAAGGTCCCAGATACCACCCAGCTGTAGTTTTGCAGCTGGGGAAAGGAAAGAGCCATCACCCTCCTGGACCTCTATTGCATATGCTGGAAGTCTAGGAGGCCATCAGCAGTTGGATCATGCCTGGGACCTCCCACCTGTTTGACCACTGATTGGCCATGGGGCATGCTCTGAAACCTCAATCTGAGATTTTACATGGGGGAAGAAGTTGTTGCACAAGGGGATACTGGATATCTCCTGCTGCAATGTTGACATGATGTTAGGATATGTTATGCATAATGGCAGTTCAAACCAGCATATGTCACTAACAGGATTCCGGCCAAAGAATGCAATCTACTCTCATATGTTTAGCAATAAGCCCTACTGAGTTCAATGGGGATTGTTCTCAGGTTGATTACAGTCTAAAAGGAGTTAACTGGTTGGTTTGTCTTCACACATTTGCAAGGAGGATCAGGGTAGAGACGAATTGTGTAGTCTGCTGTTAACAGGAACACTGAAGATGGTGGAAACAACCCTAGACTCTAAAACAGGTGTGGGCACCCTCTGGGGAGGGCAATTTTTGCCTTCCCACAGAATTCCTGATGACTACCTCCAGATTCTGAAAACTGTCTTTTTCTCTAAAACAGATGGGGGAGGATACCTTTAAATGGCAGCTTCACCTTCTGAGACTTGGGGGGGGGGGTGGAATTTGACATTTGGAGGACAGTTACTTTGCAATGAGGGCTTGGGAGTGTCCAAGATGTCTACTTGGAGGAGGACATCAGCTGCACTTTGCCCATCTCTGGTGTACACTAAGGGTAATAGCTACCTGGGAGATTCTGACCACTGTAATCCCTGCCTCTACCCCCAGTAACATTTCAAAGTTGTGCTCAAAACTGATAACTAATCCCTCTAACAAGGACTATGCTGCTGTGTGAGGGAAGGAAGGGCTGTGGACCAGACACCAGTCTCAAAAAATCTCTAGTGCACACATGGATCTTGCAGATCCATGACTACTGCTGTTATCCTCCCCTGAACACCCTGTTCCAGTCTTACCATCCATGGAGTATCACAACTGATGCAGCAATGGTATCAGAGTGATCTGCCACAGCATCTATGCCTATGAAGAAGGAAGTCCACAGCCTCCACCTGCTCCTCTGCCATTCCTTTAGTCTAGTTGGTAGACTCTTGTATATCTTTCATATACACTGTTCTAGCACTGGGTCACACAGCAGTGGATAGCATGGTAGTGGTAGCATGTGTAACTAGTAGTATAAATTAGTTTGGCTTCTAAAACTTCCAAAACAATGGTTGATTTTGTCTTTAAAAGATAGTTCTTCAAAATTTAAATACATTAGAGCATGCATAGAAACCCCCACCTCACCCTCCCAGCCAAAGATCTTTGCTTCTTCTTCCCTCATTGATCAACACAAGAAAAAGGATCCCTGAATTATGTCCCCAGTCCCTAATGTGAGGCCAGAAGAGGGGAGAACTCCAATAACACCACTGTATTTTGGGGGCTCCATAGCTCTAGATTGGTGGCTCTCTCAAGGTCCTGATTCCTTCTTTTTCAAAACAAATGATTAGTGCTATTGACAATATTCTGGTAGAGATGTGTGTACCGTGTCCCACCTGCTACCCATGAATTTCCTATCCAGCAAGAGGTAAAAGCATGCAAAAGTCCTCTTACACACATGTATTTTTTCCAGGCTAAAATGGTCCACTCCAAGCAGACCAATTTCTGTATAATGTAAATCAGGTACATGACATGAGTGTTCATAACATATTATTCACCCATGGCCCACACCAGCATCTAAAGGAAGTATATTCCTAGCACAAAGATGCTCTGGTTGTGGGGATGGGTGGGCTAGGGTTGTGCACAAATGCCCTCTGCCAACAGGAATGTTATTCTCTTAGCGTAAATGCTTTTCTTCTAGCAGAGACCTCTTTCCTGTGGCTCGTCTTAGAAATCGAGCAACAGAGCAATCAGATGACCCAACTGCTCTGCTAGCTAATATCTGTTGGCAAGACGGCTGCAAAAGGGGGCAAAAATGATGTGGAACAATGATGAAGTTGAGGTGTCCCAGTTCCAAGCCTCTTCCAACCTAGAGGCACAGTTACCACACTGATGCAATATTAGGTCAGAGTGAGGGTAGTCCTATGTAGTTTCCAAGACTCTTACGGCTGTTAGGGGCTTGCACCGAGCTCAGCTTCAGTGGACCTAGTTTACCTACAGGTGGGCTTTGACTGCCTTTACCAGTTGGGACTGCACTCTTGTTTTACATTTTACTCTCTTTTTTAAAAGAGTGCCCTTTTTAGGAAATATAGTTGCGTTACTAAAGATGGTACTTTTTTTTTAAAGATTAAGCCAGCCAAATGAATAATTGAAAGCTTTGTAATGTGACATGCTTTTAGAAAGCCCTACAAAAATTAAATATCTTATAAGCACATTAATATATTATAATTATTTTGAGGAGGAAACCAGAAAGTAAATGATTAGTGAAGAATTAAATGCTGTGGCTTCCTATTATTCCCCCCTAATGCACTACTGTGCTATAACCCTCTATGACTTGAGGGTTATAACAGTCCAGCCTGACCACTTCTGATGCTGCAAAATGATCCACAGTGTCAATTAGCTGCAACACCACAGGTAGGTGCTATGCACAGCAGTAGAACATACCCAGGTTATGACTGCCTAGTCAAGGTGGAAGCATGATGGAATGATGCCACTTCCATGGCATTTTAGAGACAACTAATTGTTGTTGCTATATCCAAATAATTCCGGTCCCCAACAGGTTGGTATCAATAGTTTATAATGGAGTTTCAGCTGAAGTCTCATCCAAACACCACTTGCATTCACTACACATGATTACCTCACCTTCAAGAGTGGTACCTCAGCCTGAGCTGCTTCCATGTAAAAGCGCTGTATGCAAAATGGCATGAAAGCTCTGCCAGTAATATTAGATGTATATATCTCCTAGCCTTCTCACATGTGTAGAACCCCACTAGGGTGCTTATAGCCATTGATAGACGAATGTGCATGTCTAAATTAAGCCTGACATGCATTTTGGCCTGGACCATTTTGTGTCCTTGCTGTGTCAGTTGTGGAAGCTACTCTGCCCTGTTGCTAGTGGTGGCTGGCATTCATTATTGCAGTTAGCCAGTTACGGAGTCTCATCTTGGGGCAAAGTGCAAGAAAGCAGAAGGTTTAAATAGAAATACTCTAAACAAAGGAGTCTGTAGTGTGTGGAAGCAAATCTCTCTTCTAAAAGCTTCACAACTGGAAAGCCAGTTCCAAGCCCCATTATGCCACCCCTTGATGCCTCTCCCAGTTAGCCGAAAATATTCCCTAAGCAAAGTAGGTGCTTATCAGCTAAAATATTAGATTGAGGTGATTAATGTAATGATGCATCTTGTCTATATTAAGAAGAGTATTAACCCTCCCCCCCCATGACTACTGAGAATTACATCATAGTGTTCCATGAATGAGGCAGGAGCCTGTAAACCTTACCCTTTGCTAGCAAATGCCACACTCATTGCAAGCCCTTAGTAGAATCAGTCTGCCTTCACTTGCTATTTATGATGGAAACAGAGGTCCTAATAACACATGTGGAGAGCTGATTCTATGTGAGATATCAAGAGTTAAAGTCCCTCTGTTCAATAGCATGGTCCTGATCCATCTCCTCTTCTGATAACTATTTTTTTTTAATCATGCAAGGGATAACTATTTGACAATTTCACATCTGGTTTCCAGAGTACACCTCTGTTCAAGAAGCACAGAAAGTCAGTTCCTGGACCTAAAATAATCTCTTAAAGCTCTATGATTTTACTGATGTATTGTTTTACCAATACATTGTTTTACCAATACATAACACATTCGAGATCCTACATTGCATTTGTAACAACATAAATGTAGCTATGAATGACTTAAGGAATCAGCCCCCAAATCCCACCTTAAACTTCATGCCACCACCTTGTGTGATGGAAGTCTGTGAGCTCAGTGAAGTGAGATGCTTCAGAATGATGCGGTCAGCCTCTTCCCACCACTGAGCTGCAGTGCAAAGATGAGAAGGGACAGTTTTGCTTCTCTTAGGTACACTGTGGTTTAGGGATAGGACGGTGCTGGCCACCTCATTCTGAAGCACCCCCATGGACTGCACTGCAGACCTCCATTGCACAGAGTGGCTCCCTGAAGATTAAGGTAGGATTTAGGATGTGTGCATGATTGTGGCAATAGTGTCACATTTGTGTACATGTAGCATAGGTTAATATGGAAAAGTTATGGATCCGCAACTCTAGGTTACAAAACTATTAACTGTAATGCTGGATGCTATCCCACAACCAATCAGTACATAGTTGGCACAGCCAATTTGCCATCTCGTTCTCTATCCTTCTGTTGCCAAGGGTTCTCATATTAAGTTAGTCTGGTCCACAGACACAGACACACTGTCCATCTTCAGGGCTATATCTGAAGCCTTACCAGCCAGGTAGAACCTACTAGAACTCACATGGAGCTGGCATAGCCTACAAGAACCCAAGGTAACCTTTATTTCAAGATAGAGTGGAAGAGTAAGACATTGTGGAGGGTACTTAAAAATATGGAGCAATATTTCTGAAAAATGGAAGTATGAGAAAGGAATAACGGAACGCCAAACAGTTCGCTAACAGTAGTTGCAAAGGTATAACTATTCCTATCCAAGGAAGCTTGAAAAGTAGGAGTAAGACCTTTCAGAATGACAAGTGTTGAAGTGTTACAGCTAGACAAAATATTCTACATTCGAATCAACTTTTCCTCATCAGTATATTTTCATTGCACCACGCAGGCCAGTTGGATAATATATTTATTCAGTACTGCCTTCTTTACATACTATAAAATCTGATTCATAATACAAAATATTGGGTAAAAATCTTAAATTCTGTCTGAGGTTAAGAGGTGATTTGCCATTGTCTTAGGTAGTGGTCAGATATCCACTCATTGCATCATTTAATGGAATATATTCATTCTTTTTCTTGCAGAAAATCATGCTGTGTATACCTCAGTCCTGAAGGAGGTCATTTTTTAAAAAACAGATGAATGAGAAGAAATGATCTGAAAATTACATTGTAGGATGGTGGAAGTAAAAGGAGAATTTCTCTTAAGCTCTGTGCATTGAAACTTGCACAGTGTTTATCTAAAAGTTGTCTTGCTGCAGCAAGATGGAGAAGCGTAAGATTTACATATAACAGAAGTAATGTAGCAATGCCATGGTAAGTCCAATTTACATTGTAGGTTTCCTTCATAGATTAGGAAAAAAAATAGAACAGCTATGCAAACCTATTATTACATTTGAGAAATCATTAGTCTCAAAGGAGTAATAACAGTATGCTATTAAAATTCTGAATACATTTTCAGCTTCTGTGTTGTTAAAGAAAACTTTATAAATATGCAAATTTCAGATCAACAAATCCAAAATAAAATGCACTGAAAATACTGATATGTAGACAAAAGTTTATTTACACCATACAACATTTTAAATATTTTATACACAGCTGCAGCAGGAAAAGCTACTCTGAGCTTCCCAGAGAAAACTGCAATAATAAAGATGTGAAATATATTATTCATATAAAAGTGAGATTATTACTTTATTGCATTTAAAGCAATGAAGAATGTAGCTCAACAGACATTCATTTAATGACGACAAAACTTTGCTTTTTTTTATATTATAAAGTAAAAAGTGTAGTAATGGCCAAACAGACTGTTATAAACTTTAAAAACTGCATAAATATATACATTGTGCTTCATGGTGAAGTTTTTTGAAAACTAAACCAGATGAAGCTGTTACAACATGAACCGTTGCTTGAGGTTTATCTATAAAGATTTACCTTACAAATCCATTCCACGGGTACTTACAAGACACGATGGTAAGAATTGTACACCTGGGCTCTCCACTAGGTTTGCTAGTGGGAATATACCATACGAAAAGAAACCACTGACATTTTGGCACATGAAGGGGCTGACACGCCCTAGCCGCAATGTTCAAAGAGGCATGTCAGGCTTCCCAAGTCTCTGGAGTGTCAGTGCAAACAAAAGTGTTCTATATTTTGCTTTTGCTTCAGTTTGTTTCTCCTTTCATTAAACCTCCGTTTGAAAATCACCTTCTTGTACATCTAGAGGCAAGTTCAGACACTTCTCCCATTCTGAGGGTCTTAGTTCTAAAGCATCTTTTGCCTCTGAATCTAATACATTTATTGTGGTATAATGTTGGTATTCACTTGTGTTTTTGAAACTGTCCCAGGGAGCCTTGCTGGCTGCTGTTGGATTTTCCTGTGAAGATAAATAAGAGAGGAAGGGAGGAAAGAACAAAAAATTAAAAATTAAAAATCCTATTTGAATCATTCAAGATATCACACGCTATACAGATAAAAGAGATAAGAAAGTCACATTGGGTGAGAGTGAGATAACTTTTCTTCTCTCTTTCTGTAAGTTACACCAGAAGACTGTTTGGACCCCAAATTTCCAGCAGCAAGCTTAGAACACAATTAGTCAAGGATTACTGCTATCACTGACAGCTGTACATTTTGTTGGCATTTCTTGGAAGAGTAGGTAAAATTAACTGGTATGAAGTAATTGAACAGTTCCTACTGAACTATATGAAGTACAGGTTTCACATCCTGATGGCTAATTGAGGCTAAAAATGTGCTTGGGTTAAGGGTGGATCATAAAAGAAATGAGTTCAAAAACACTCCACTCAGAGTTGTCAAAGACACTAGAAGTGTCCACTGAAGGCATTAAAACTAAAACTATGAAGAATATAGGCTTCTGGCACATATGAACTATGTACATGATGCCTGGATTAGAAATGTCTCTGACCAGTGAGAGTTTTATAAATGCATTCCTTGCCTAAGAAAACCTTAGGAAATTCATGGTGTCACCATATGTCGACATACAGGTGACTAGAAGGCACATACATTCATAAGAATCACAGCATCTACAGTCTTGCAGATCTGACAGATTCTTTTCTTCCCCATCACAATCTCTAACATTAATTGAGGGTCCTTGTCTTACCTGTACTATCTCAGTACCAAGGATGTAGAATGAGGGTAAATACAGAGATATGTTCTTGGTGGCTACTGAAAAGTAACAGGATACTTTCCCTTTGGGGCTTATCAGATCTCAGTTCCTGCTGGCTGTGTTGTTATGTCACTTTGATTTGATATTCCTTCCTTCCTTCCTTCTTTTTATGAGGCGAAATGAGCTTGCTCTTGAAAAATTAGAAATATTTCAAAACAACACCTAGCTATCAAATCCAAAGCACTCCACAGTATTTGCTCAGTGAAGAACAAGAAGGTCTCCCAAACCACTGGATGTACAAGAGCCCAATGGATTGGCAATCAAATCTTTCTTCATCAGTGCCAATAGGATAGTATTCTCTCTCAGATAAGAGCTATAGCATATGTTGAGATGTGGTGGCAAAATATTGCCCTAGCCTAAGACAGAGTGAGGCAATCACCTCGGGCAGCAGATGCAGAGAAGTGGCAGGAGGCAGACAGCTCTATTCTACATGGCTTACCCTGTGCCTCCTAAGCTACCTTCAGGTATTTTCCTATAGCTGGACAAACAGTGACAGGCATTCTCCTGGACATCCCAGAGGTCCTCTGATGGTCTCTGAGGGTGACATCAATGCTGTGCATCCAGCTATAGGAAAAGAACTAGAGATTTCTCTGCCATTTCACCCACTCTCTAAGTAGCCAGGAAGTGGCCATGTTGGGGAGGACTGGAGAAGAGAAAAGTGAGTTTTTTTGTGGGGTGAGGGAATTTTGGTTGATCAGTACAGTCAGTACAGTACAGTCAGTACAGAATTCTAACCTCCATAACAACTGAAAAACTAAAAAAGTGAGATATAATGTTGTAAGTTAGATTTATATCACCATAACTCACTAAGAAGATGTCAGTTTATGAACTACAGAAATAAAGTATGTTCATCTGTTATAATGTAATTCCTTCTCATGGTAGCAAAAACAGGGCTTGCTGATAAAGAGACAAAATTCAGTTGGTGAACCAACAGTGTGGGGATTTTTTGGGGGGAGGAAGCTCTGTCGTCAAGTAAGCAAAAGAAACAAGGAATCTTTCTAATCTTGACAATTTCCTTTTAACATAGAATTAACATAGAATTGTTTTCTAGTTCCCACAGAAACCGATAAACATGTTGTACAATGAAGCTTCTTTTGTACATGATAATGAAGTTATATACCACCAAATCTGATTCCACATTGGCAGCAGGAAAATATGATGCTAGAAGATGAAGCCTGTTTCAGTCTCATTTAAAATGTGGTAATTTGCTCATTGTGTCAGTACAATAAACTATCAATTCTATATATTCTCTTAACTATAGATAGAGATAGAGATAGAGATAGAGATATATGTTCTCCTTAAAAATTGTCTCCAGTGACTTTTGATGTCAATTCTTGAGTTAATTTTTGTATTTAGGGTGATTCATTTATAGCTATGAATGTCTGACTTGAATATTGGACAGTGCGAACCAATAGCGAAAACTGATATTTACAGATGTTTCTAGATTTGATTTGTGCTCTTATTTAAGCTGCAATCCTGCAAAGCTGTCTGGGCATTTTCTCATCTGGGAAGGATCAATCCTTGGAAAACCTTGGAAATGAAGAAGAGTAGTGGGGGAGGGATGCTCATGATTTTTTACAGGTTGTTGTGCAGAGAGCTACATGCCCTCCACCTCATTTAGTTCTCCACTTCTGTCAGTCCTTGCATGACATACAATAATGCTGAAGCATGATAGAAATAATAGATATTTTTGTACCCTAGATTTTTCCCAGGAAGCTCAGTCCCTTGTACACAAAAGCAATTTCATTTCCTCATATTTATTTAAAGTAGTTTAAATGCTGCCCTTTAGCAGGATTCTTCAGAGTGGTTTTCAAAAACAAGATGAAATGCACATAATACATTGGAAGGGAAAAAAAATGTATTAAAATACATTTAAAGCCCTCAGAGAAGAACGGCCTCTGCCTGTTTGCAAAAGCTGGTGCCAGATGAGCTACTAATTCCATAAATAGGGTGGCTACTGAGAAAATTCTCTTTCTGGTCACCACCTTACTCCAGATGGCTGGTGCATCTGGAGGAATGTCTCCAAAGATTACCTTAATGTTTGGGAAGGTTGTTCCTACCACAAAAGGCTTAAAAAAGCATCAGTACTTTCGACCATGCTTTGAAACTGATTGGAACTCAATCAGGTTATTCCAGGGCTGGTAAGATATGATTCAATCCACTGGTGCCACTCAATAGTTTGGCAACCCCACTATCTTTTGCACTTAGAAGTCTCTGAAAAGGAAGCAGCTGTACACACAATGTCTTAACGGAAGTCAGGTCTAGATGTTACCAGAGCATGGATAACATGACACTATAGGAAGGGGGTTAAGGTGGGACATAATGCCTCATACAATATTAATATTTCTTTCTACATCTAGTATCATTACTCTAACAATTGCCCTTCATAAATAGGGATGTAATTTCCTAGTTTCATTCTTGAAGGACACAATTAGTAATTTAGCAATTTGCTACACAGCGAGCCTTTGAAAACTGTGCAATTTTCAAAGAGCATTCACAATTTTTGTGAATTTTTGTACACAAAATTTGCATGTGTTTTTTAATGTAAAAATAGCATTTTCTGCGCAGGAAACAGTGTGCAGAAATTTTTTTTTCTGTGCAGAAAAGTATGTTGCCTGTGCAAAAAGCCATTTGTGAGTTATAAGGATTCTTGTCGACCCAGGATGTTGCTTGCCAGGGTTTACCAACACTTGAGAAAAGCATTTAAAAAAAATATTTTCAAATACTCTTTCCATTCCTATTCATTAATTGTTTTCTACTTCTTTGGTATTTCTCCCACAAAATAAATAAATAAAATTTTTGGTTTTTGGTTTTTTTAAAATCACGTTCTCTTATTCCGCAATGGTACTTTCTTAAACTGATGATTTTCCCACTAACTCTCAAAACAGAAGATATGCAAAGTAAATGATAGGATGGCAAAGTAATAAAAATAATATCATCACATACTTACCACACTGCCTGATTTTGGTACATCTCGAAATCTGTCTAGTGTTTGAAATTTCTGATTTAATTCCTGAAACAATTCCATGTGCCTCTTCCTCGTATGCATGACCTTCTATAAAATGAAATATAATTGCTTAATATTTCATAATGAATCATTGCATAATTTTAAAAGAACCATTATTTCCTCCAACTTAATAAAACAAATTGAATTTGGCTGGGTTGCCTCTTTCCTATAGTCAGAAGGAATGGAAATTAATTGTGCCATCCCCTATTTGATCTTTTTAATACACTTTTTGGATAGTGGAGCTTCTTCTCCTGCCCTTTCCTAAATTATTCAAACCGCTATTTCTTTTATGCCGCTGCAGATGTGTTATGAATACAGCAGCTTGTATTCATAACACTGTGAATGATCATCATTGTTTGTCAGTTAAAACTAATTCTGAAAGAAATGAAATACATTCTTCCCTCTCCTGGGGGAAACTCAGAATTTAATACTTTGAATATGAATTGTCCAATTATCCCATATGCTTCTCATTTGAATGCTTTCTGACTGGAATACAGCATCCAGAATTGTTACTGTGATCAAAAGCCAATTTATCATTAGCTTTATTTTACATTTATATCCTACTTTTCCTCACCAGAAGTTAAAGTATAAACTTCCACCCAAAGATATCCTCACAACTACCCTGATTCAGCAGACAAAAAAGCCAACACACTTATCAACAGAAGAACACTGTCCAGGTCAAGGGAAGTAATAGTTCCACTCTATTTGTTTTGGTCAGGTCTCACTTGATACTGTGCCCAGTTCTGGGCACGACAGTGCAAGAATAATATTAAATAGCTGAACATGTCCAGAAAAGGGCAATTTAGATGATCAAAGGTCTTGAAATCAAGCCTCATGAGAAATAACATAGGGAGCTGGGTATGTTGAGCCTGGAGAAAAGAAGATTGAGAGATGACATGACTGCCATCTTTAAATATCTAAAGGGATGTCATGTAGAAGATGGAGTGAGTTTGTTTTCTGCTTCTCCAGGGACTAGAACATGAGCTAATGTATTCAAATTACAAGAAAAGAGATTCCATCTAAACATTAGGAAGAATTTCTTTACTGTAATTGCTGTTTGATAATGGAACAGATTGCCTCAGAGGATGGTGGAGTTCTTTAAACAGAGGTTCTTTGGAGTTCTTTAAAGAGAGGCATCTTTTGGGTCTGCTTTAGTTGTGTATTCCTGCATGGCAGGAGGTTGGACTAGATGGACCTTGTGGTCTGTCCAGCTCTGGGTTTCTGAAATTCTACCCTATTATGATAGGTGATGTTGAGGAGTTGTGATTGTGCTGAAGTCAAACACTGAGCTTTATTGCTGAAAGGGTTTTTGAAGCTGGTAGTCCAGTCGCTCCATCAGTATATCACACTGGTTCTAAATTCATAGCTGTGAAGTGGTAGCAGTTATGCACCCCAGTCAAATGCTTCTTTGTCATGCATCCCTCTTGTACGCTCAGTAGGTTCTTCAGAGTTCAACAGGATCTACTGATGCAAGACTGTAGGTATATTGACTCACTGTGTCAAATGGGACTTCTTCCCTAAGAACTGAGTTTAGGACCAGAACCTCTAAATTCTCAAGTTCATTTCAGTTTCTAGTTGTGGGAAGCATATATGATTGATTACATTTCATGCAATTTTTTTAGTTATTTTGTCCCAACACAAAAAACTTTGCAGGTGAAATTTTGTACACACATGAAAGGTCAGGAATTTACTGGCCTGGGCTATATCTGCCTATAATATTAAAAACAGAAGACTGGATTTTTTTTCCTGAATGGTCTGTGATGTATAGGTGCATGAAATAAATAATCTGATACTGTTCTAAGTATTGCATGCATTAGAACATGATTGCAGCAGGTAAAACTATCAGAGAGACTATTATCACCTTGACAGCTTCTTCTAAAACCGGGATTTGTATCTATTGTTACTTTTCAGTGGAAATTTGCCAAACTGCTCCTGATACAATTTGGTGATCTGATGCAGTTGGTGATCACAGATACACCAAACTTCCATATTTCTTCCTTTTTAAAAAATGGGAGAGCAGTCACTTATCCATTAGGGGGACCAAAAATTAAACAGATGTTTCTTCTTCAAAGAGAGAGGCTTATCAGTGACTGCTATGACTTAATTCATTGGCTAAAACCTCTAAATACTTCAGTAGCTGGCTACTTGCTTACAGAACAAATGGGCAGAACAGAAGCTACACGTGTTGCCTTGTAATTCAGTTTCAGTAAAAAGATGAGTATATCGCAGTTAGGAAAGTTGGAGACGATTGCATGCAAGCCCATTGTTATAAAAACTACATCAAAACTAAAATCCTATTTACACAAACTTATACACTACTGAATAGATCCCATGCTCCATAGACACGTAAAGGCAGGTGAGGAAATTGTGTAAATATTTGCAAAAGCAGCATCATTAGATCAAATCTAGCTGCATGAATCTGAGCTACCCACTATCCTAAGCAGGATCTCTTCCAGACCAGTGCAGAGATATTGAATCTGGTATCCATTTTCTCATGAGAGTGGTTTCCCAGATTTCTCTAAACGTCTTTCTGTCTAGTTTGATGTGTACATGTTCGTATGCATGAATGTAATATTGGGTGTGTGTATGTGTGGCTCTCCCCTTCAATGGACACTTTGAGGGCAATCAGGAGTATCAGAAGCGCTCTACGTTTGAAGAAGTTTCTTGAGGATAGATTAGATTTCTTAAACCTAAAGAAGTAGCTACATGATTCACAATACAGGCACTAGAACATAAAAAGCAATTATAAACCAATTAACCTCACCAACAGGAAATAGTTCTTCAAGATTCAGTGAGCTTCTTGCAAAGCATAATTCAACTAAGAGATAGTTGACCTAGATTTATGCAAGAAGTCTTGCCTAAGCAACTTTCTGGAGATTTGCAAGATATTAATCTTACTAATTCAAGGCAGCAAACTCCTTCCTTCACTGCATGCATGTTTTTAAAAAAAACAACTGGTTTTGCTCCCAAAATGATTATTTAGGAAATGTAGGAAATAGTTTTTTTTTTAAAGTAAGCAATGCCAACAATTGGGTTATGAAAGAAAGGCTGCAATCTAAAGTACTGTCATGAGGAAGTAAACTCTACTGAACTCTGTAGGACTTGCCCCAGAGTAAATACAGTACAACTTGACTGTAAGGCTAGAACACTTCACTGTATACTTCAAATTAAATCTCATTGATTTCAGTGGGAGTTAAGTATGCTTAGCTAGCTAGAGGATCTAGTGGACAGAAGTTACACTGAAGGCTTTTATTTATTCAGCATTTTCATTTATCACTTCTAACTCTGCCAGTCTTTCCAAGGTGACATACAACAGATAAAAACTGATAAAATCAAATTTTAAAGCCTAGTTTTAAAAAGTGCACAATTAAAATAGTCCCCAAACATAACCTGCCTGGTTTTAAGGACCAAAGACACACTGACAAAGTGAGACGGTGATCTGAGGATTCTTTAGTCACTGTGACAGATTTAGAGAAAAACTGGCACTTTTTTCCCCCCAAGTACGTCTACATTCTATCTTGTCTTCCACGCTTTGGGCAACATGTATGTTGTGTAAAGCTCTCCTTTTCTGCACAAATGTCTTTTTTTTTTTTTCCGTTTGTAAAGCTAAGCAAAAAGTACGGCTAGCATAGACTGATTGATTAACCAAGCAAGGAAGAACCAGAATGTCATACAGTCTTTGTATCACACAAGTTAGGAGTTCAGGGACTTAGTCTAGCTTTCTTTCAACGGCTTCAGTTCAAAAATAAGTGCAACCTTATATGCCTCTACTGAGAACTAAGGCTCATTGACTTAAATGGGAATAGTTCCCAAGTATATGTGTATGTGTATATGTGTAGCCTCAAGAAAGCTCATGGAAGGAGTATTCCTTTCCCTTCCTCTCCCCTTTAGCTACACGTGAACCTCTAAGAGCCCCTCCAAAGGACTGTCTAGGAAAGACTTTCTGAACATAGCAGGGGAAATGAGGACATGGGAAATGTTCTTACTTATATTAACCTATCTTAAAACCTACATTTGATTTGGGATTATTCCCTCCCCCTAGTAGTTCCTCACACCCTCCTTCCACAGGAGTGGAGTGAGGTCGTCCTTATTTTCCAGAGAGATTCTCAGAGATCCTGGTGTCTGTAGAGAAGCAGGGGATTCCAAGAACATTCCTTCCATGAATTTTCTGAAGCTACTTTATGTTACAGTTCAAGTCAACATATTCAATATGTGTAATTCATTGGTCAAAGAAAAAAAAATCCTTTACGCTAACCTGTGGTCTCCTCATTTGAGTGATTAAACTTCCCAAAACAAGCAGCACTTGGTAGATTTCGCAAAATGCGTATATGTTTTTTTAAATAAATGCACTAAAAGATGATTGATAATAAATAACAGGATGACAGATATGGGAGAACAGAAGGTTTTGGATGTGCACAGTATATCTGTATTTTATCAGATTCTAAAATCTGCTCGCTTGGTGATAGGATGTCTTCCAATCAGTTGCCATAGAGAGAAATTCTAAGAAAGGGAACCACACTGCACAGCTGACCTTCTAAATGGCACCATGTGATTCATATGATGTGCTCAGTGCTGTGATTATATAATTTCTCCAACTATACTTAAACATTTTAATTGCCTTTTGGTAGCTTCATTTGGTTGTTAATGCATCACAATCTTCTTACTTAGCATATGCTTTCATTAAGTCTGTTGAGTAGATTAAACTTTTAAAGAAGTTTAATGTAGGTAAGTATGTTTGGCGGGGGGACAGTCAAAACATGTGCAACAAGAGGACCAGTGACTCCAGAATCTGACATTTAATCTGACGTTTAATGTAGGTAGGTATGTTTGGCGGGGGGACAGTCAAAACATGTGCAACAATGAGGATCAGTGACTCCAGGATCTGACATGCTCTTCATCGTACTTCCATCTTTTATTTGCTAAATGTGGATACAAGAGCCTTGTGCTGATGAAAGTTCAAAGGAAATCAACAACTAGCAGATGGGAGTGGGGTTGTGCCTGCTGTCCCTGCCCCCAAGATCTATACCATGTGCAGGAAAGGTGTGAACAATAGTGGCTAGTGGCTTCTATGTCAGTGGGGCAGTGAATCCAGTCCAGCTTTTAATGGGAACTTTAAAAGAGCTGTCTTAAAGTGTAAAACCTATCCCTAAAATGGATTCAGTGCCACAGATAGTGAACTTTTCAGGAGCCCTTTAGATGTTGCTGGACTGCAACCCCCATCATCATAAGCCGGCATAGTCAATGATAAGGGATTATAGCAGTAGCAGTCCAACAGCACTTGGTGAGCAACACATTCTCCAAACAAAGATGCTTGTTAGCCTTCCCTCAGGACTGGGAAAAATTCCTTTGGTTCACACTTGCCCACTTCACAGTTTCTGAATTAGTGCATGAAATTAAATTTAAACAGAAAATAGTTTTTAAAAAATTGAATGACATCCTGCACTATAGGCACATACTTATGATGATGGAGCTCCATGGTTATATTATGTTTGATGATGGCACCCCCACCCCTCAAAACCTACCTTTTCAGCCTGGAAGTGTACCCCCACCAAACCAAAGGGTTTTTGATTTGCTGTGGACTTGGCTCTGGGAAATTACATCTGCAGTGCTCTCCTGCTTGTGAGGCATCTTGAGAGCAGGCAGCCGGAATAACTCCTTTGGGTCCTGCACTGTAGAGGGAGAGCACTGTAGACAGATGTGACTGGGAAATCACTTGGGGAGCTGTCAGGTTGAAAAGGTAAGTTTGTGGGGTCACATTCATTGCCATAAACGTATATCCCCAAAGTTACAAGATTGGCAGTCCAGCTTATGATCTCATAACTACAGAGCAAGATGCCAGCCACTCTACAATGAAAATTTTGCATGCATACAATGCTTCTCCCTTGCCTGAATGACAATTCCCTATCACTCCTATTTAGATGTGACTGTATCTATTTCTTCACTTCGAAGGAATATAAAAGGAACAGTTCAAGAGCACCCACTATGCTCTTCTTAAAAAACAGCATTTTCCCCCCAAAGAAATTATAATGATAAACCAGATTCTTCTCTCAAAGGCAAGAAAGCTGGTTCACAGCATATCCTGTGCTGCATGGTGCTCTGTGTTCATGCACATTAATATGGATGTTTTTTCAAATTACTCTTAGTACATGCTTCTCAAATGATGATAAAGTGGTCCTAAGTGTATATTGCCTATGCAAACATGGTGAGGCTACAGCTCCACAAGAGGAACACATAATTAATTATATCAGGCAGTTAACTTGCATGAACAGGAAGCTTATGCATAAGCCAAGATTCCACAAATCATTAATATTCCACTGAAGAGACGAGGAGTTTCTGTTTTGTGTAGACAAAGGCACTCCTAAGTTCTAAGTCTATTTCCTGAACACAGGGACTAAGGATCAAGTTATTGCTGCTGTTGTTGTGTGCCTTCAAATCATTTCTAACTTATGGTAACTCTTAAGATGAACCTATCATGTTTTTTTCTGGGGTTCAGAGTATGTGACATGTCCAGAATCACCCACTGGGTTTCCATGACTGAGTGGGGAATCACACCCTGGCCCCCAGGTTTGTAGTTCAACACTCAAACCACCACAACACACTAGCATTCCTAGGACCAAGTTTGTTAGATGCTAATACGATACATTTCAACAATCTCATTTTTTTTCACAATGAGAAATTGAGTATAGAGTTGAAGCACCACCATAAAATAAAATCTGAATCACCTGCATCGGGCACAGAGAACCTTTGGCTCTCCAGAAAACCCTTCACACTATGAGATTATAGCACTAAGATTCCATTTCAACTGCCATGGTAACATGTTATAGAATCCTGGCAATTTTAGTTTAGGCACGAGCATTTAGAAATCACAGCCAGAGAGCAATCTAATGCCTCACCAAACTACAAACCCCAGGATTCCACAGGATGCAGCCAGGGCAGCTGAAGTAGAATAAGAGCACTATAACTGTGCAGAATGAAAAGGCCTCACATGTTTTGGAGTATAACTCTCACAGTCCTTACCACCTGTTGTGTTGGATAGGACTTTTAGGGCAAAACATCTGACAGGGCAAGATTCCTAACACCTAAGCTTAAAAATCAGGTGTATGCTTTCTGAAAATAAATGGCATTGTGCAATTTAAGATAGTACCAAAAGAAATGAAATCCCCAAAGCAAAAATTTAGGCACTCCAGCACAGTGTATCATGGAGAGCAGAAAGTCCACAGCTGAGTGAAAAAGCAAACAGTTTTCTGCAGAAGGTCTGAACTTCAGCCCCTGGCATCTACAGTCAAAATGCTTTTGGATCAGGGCTGAGATCATAGGGAACTGCCGCCAAACAGAACACTGGGTCAGAGGGACCAATGGTTTGATTCAGTATAAAACCACCTCATATCTTCACAGGAACATATATCCATTACCTAAGTCAGCCAAATTCCTGATCCTTTTTTCCTACATTTAGAATGCTGTCTCAGTGCATAATGACACTGCATGCCCCTGTATTCCAGAAGTCAGAAAGATCTAGGAATATCTTCACACCCTACCCCTGATCTCTCCAAAAGTATCTATGGTATTCTGCTACTTTCCCAACCAGGATCCCTCCAAATATGTTGGATTACAACACCCATCAGGCTCAGCACACCTAGTCAATGCCAATAGTGTGATGGGATAACCAAAGGTGTAATCTGATATTTCTGAGAAAGGCTTGCCAATAGTTTCAAACCAGGCTAAAGCTATGGCTGATTGTTGTCCTTGGCAATGATCCACCTCAGAATGCAGAAGTTCCTCATGGTCAGTTTTAGATTATCCTGGTTGGTTGTCCTGACTGCTGCCTCCCTGGTTTCCTTTATCTCACTGTCTAAGCATTTAAATGGATTGTTGTTATATGCCTTCAAGTGCTTTCCAATCCTAAAGCAAACTATCATGGGATTTTCCTGGCAAGATTTTTCAGAGAGGATTTGCCATTACCTTCCTGTGAAGCTGAGAGAGTGTGTAACTTGCCCAAGGTCACACAATGGGTTTCCACAGATGAGCAAAGATTCAAAACCTGGTCTCCCAGAGTCCTAGTCCAGCACTCAAACCTCTACACGACACTGGCTCTAATTTAAATGCAGTGCCATATGTACATGAACACTAGTACTCTCCCTTCCCCACAGGGGATGCTGTAAGAAAAGTGGGAGCTCCAGAATCATGTACAGAGATTAAGTCTGGAGGAACGGGAGGCCTGAAGCTGTGGAGACATAACAAATGGACTTTGGGAAGAAGTGAAGCCCCGAAAGATGTGTGTGTACTGAGTCTGGCCTGTCTGAGTATGCATCTCTCTCTCTCACTCACTGAAAGTTTTCAAAACCATCAACATCTGGAAAAATGCATACTTAAATTATTTTTTTAAAAGGTACAAATTTAGCAATGCATACACAGTATAAACTTTAGCACATAGTTGCAGTGTTCTCTCAAATTCTATACAAGTAAGCTTAAAGACTTCTTCACATTCAGCTTGCTTTCATTTAAGCATAACTAAAGGAAGTAGAAATAATGT
Source organism: Cyclura pinguis (assembly GCA_030412105.1). Taxonomy (NCBI): domain Eukaryota; kingdom Metazoa; phylum Chordata; class Lepidosauria; order Squamata; family Iguanidae; genus Cyclura; species Cyclura pinguis. Next base: position 133,201,838 of record CM059599.1, read on the forward strand.
AGGAAAACTTACTTCAAAGTCGAGGTCAGAATAACGTGATTTTCTTCTCTGTTAAGCATTAGGAGACAAAACAAAAACACACACAATTGTGTATTAGTTTGATGTCTGCACATGAAGAAGACTTAAGTTATTTAGTTCGTAATTATTTCAAGGGATCTACCCTAAGTGTGAGTAGCTCTCAGTCCTACTCAGTATCTACTTGCTCATTCTGCAGCAGTCTGACAAAAACAACAGAAACAACAAAAAGAAAACAAAACAAAAAGAAAACACTCTCACCTCTATAAAATGAGTGCTCAGAATCTGGCAAAACGGAAAACTTAGCATGGGTTTACAAGGCTTTTGCCATCACCTCGTGGTGTTGATTCTTCTGAATCAGTAAAGGTTCAGACATACTTTTGGATCACAAATGATTTTTAAAGAAAGTATAAAAAAATCCATGAAGATTTGCCACCCCTCGTACTATGAATTGAGACAATTTCCAGATTAAACCAAGTGTGCAATCCTGCTCATTGTGGACCACCAATAGCACTGGCTATCCTCTGTCAAGGAAGTCCTTCACTGTTGGCTATTCCAAAACATGACTCATGCAGAAGTTTCAAAGTATATTTTAGGCAAATGTTACCTAAGACATACATGCATAGGTGGGCAGGGCTACAAGAAAGCCTGGTATCCAAATAATGTGGTCTGGGAGACAACTATGTGGCCAAAATAAATTCCCCACAAGAATGTAACAGGACCTAAATATTCATGTGAACAAATGGCGACCAAAGCAGCAAGGAAAGTATTTACGTAACAAATATTCAGGGCAGACAATATCATATTTATGCCATTTCAAAAACACCGGTCCATTTTAAAACTCATGAACACCAAAGCACAGCAACAAGTGACTACAATGAGTTGTCTACTCTTGCAAGGGTTGCGATGCAAGACCCGCACAAAAGTGTAAAAAATGCAAATAAAAATAAAATAAAAAGTAAAATAAAAATGATGAACACCATTTTCCTTATCTAAGAACACTTCTCTAGGAACCTCTAGATCCTCCAGCATGATCCTATGGTCAACTTCTGGTAGAAGTGGACATAGAATCATGCTGGAGGACCTAGCAATGCCTAGAGAAGTATTCTCTCTAGGTCCTCCAGCACATCTCTATCTCCATCTCTGGCAGAAGCTGACCAAATGATGCTGAAGGGGTTAGAGACGCCCAGAGAAGTCTTTTTTTTCCCCTGTGTCAAGGTAAAAATAGAGTAAAATATTTTAATAAATTATTTAATTTTAAAAGCCTGTGAATAATCAAATCCATGAGTGCTCAACCTGTGAAAGTAGAGGGCCCACTGTATTTATTTGATGAAAACCACATACCACAAAGCTGGAGTGGAGGTGTTACAAGGAAAGCAGTGTCAGGAGAGACCACTGAGTGTGGCTGGAAGAAGTAAGCAAACCCACTGCTCAGATTGCATCCTTGAAGGGAGTCTTTCCAAAATATGTTGGACAGATTTTTAACATAGACACTCTTGGAAAACAGGTTCTTCCCTGGCAAGGTTTCATTTATTTATTTAGACTTTTTAATCCTGCATAGTGGCTCCTAAGGCAGTTTGGGTAGTGAATGGATCTGTAGCCCAGCAATATTAAGCAGAAACAACAGTTAAATAAGCAGAGAGTGCCTTTGAACATATGTGGAGGGCATTTTCTTCCCTGCTGAATAATTGAAATCTCCTTCCAAAACATACCTTGGATCAAAGAAGCAGAGTTCACAGAGTAATAGCTTTACCACCTCTCTGTAGAAATTACAGTGCTGTGCAGAAGTGTTTACCCTTCCCCTTGACTTTCCCACCTTTTGTTATGTTACTACCTGGAACTGAAACAGATTTAAATTGCATTGTTAGCACTTGGTGTACACAAGATATGCTACACTTGATTTTGTTTACTTCAGTTTTGTGCCAGCATGTAAATATTTTGCCCCTCCACAGGGTCCAGTATCTCGTGTACATCAGAAGGTGGCAATATCAGTTAAATTCATTTCATTTCCAGGATGTAACACAAAAAATATGGCAAAAGCAAAAGGGTGGCACCATAAGCACGAACCCCACTTACACTGGCAGCAAACTATAATGAAAGAAGACACTACATTCTTAGATTACCTCCACATGGCAGTGGCCCACTCTTCATTTTTCTCATTCATGCAACTTTTCCCCCAAACAGATGCTATCCTTAGCCACTCCGAGTTATTATGGTGATAAGCTTAGTTTTTTACTCTGCACTTCAAAGGAGCTACATGGTTTAGATAACATCTTGCAAATTCAGACTGAAACTAGAATAGATCGATCTTTCCTTCTAGTCCTCTCCTTCCTCACATATTTTGAATTCAGGAACACATCACTTAAAGGAGGTTTTCATCATAAGGGCTAGGATACCACTTTTCTTCCTAATACAAACTAATCCACTCCTGATTCCATCCACCTTTTCTCATTTGCAAAATGAAGATTACCCAGCTGTCTCTCGTCCTCCCTTCTGAACTTCCCAGAAGAGTAGAAGAAGTCACTTTTTGAAAATGTTCATCTTGATGTTTTACAAGTCAAGTAAGGGAAGGGTTAGCAGGTTGAAAAAAAAAAGCACCTCTTTTGCCAAAAATCTTCCTGTCCTCTTTATGTGGTGGTCAACCAACTGAAGACAGGAAGCCCTGTGTTTTTTGTTCCCCAGCAACAGAAGCGCAGAAGTGTACTGCCTCTGATACTGAAAGATTAATTATAAACAATTTGTTACTTGTAATTAGTTACTTCCAGGTTCTGTCCCTGCCTCTGCAAAGCTCCCCTATATCCTCACATAGCTTGCCCTGAATGACAGAGGCTTGGGAAAAATTGACCTATACAAGTTTAATCCTGTTTTCATCAAATCACTTTGCATGTTTTTAGCTGCTTATTTCTTTTGCTTATTTCTTTTTGTCATGTCAGCAATCTTGAGTTCCAGCTTTGGCAAGAGGCTGGGGAACAGGCAGATCTATAGGATGAGAGAGTATGACTTGTGGGTTTCTACGGCTGAGTGGGTGTTTGAACTCTGGTCTCCCAGCATCCTAGACCAACATATAAACCACTACACCTCATTTCTAACCTATGGAGCCCTGAAGGTGAATCTATTGTCCAGTTTTCTCTCTAGCTACTTCACATTTAATTGTGGTTTTTGCACAAGCAGGCAGAAATCAGAAAAGACATTAAAATGGTGTCAGTTTGTTTGCTTTTTTTCCTGATATGTGTGGGATCCAAAGTTATATTTTTTGACATCATTTCTCTCTCTCTCAATCTCTCTCTCTCTCTCTTACACACATACATACACACAGAGAGACACATATACACATACCATCAGCAGTCACTTTATGTAACCATAGGGGAACAACATCCCATATCAGTATTTCAATGTGTGGTGCTCTCCCTCTAGACAATGAGCTACCATTGTTGATAGTTCCTTGCTTTAGCTATCACACAGAATGGATCATCAACAAAACAAATCAAAAAGAGGAAAACAGCTTTGCCTCTTGAAAAATTAAGTGATTGCAAGGGCAAAGCTTTGAAAAACATGGCTGTCCTGGCTGAATCAGGATTGTTGGAAGGGATAGCATCTTTTTATTGTGTGCTATGTCCTTGATTTCAGAGTCGTACTTGGAAGCAATTCAAACAGGAATCAACGCCCTGTTATACTGCAGCCAGAAAGTTAACTGACAGCTGGATGCCTGATTTACTGAACAGTGAACCCCATGGAATTCTGCTTTACTGACTCTCAAGCAGTGCCATAGAGGAGAATGTTTGAAGTTTACAGACACACCCTGTGACAGTCTCTCTAGCCACACTCCCAAGAAGAGTCCAAAAAGGCAAGCAGCTGTGCTATCTACACCCACAAATCAGTGGTAAAAGTTGTCATCACCACCAGAAGCTAGCCTTTGGTAAAGTTAATGGGGTTTAATTGTCCACTCAAGACCTGGTTATTCCAAAATACTTTGAATAAAGACAGGGATAGCTCAGAATCATATACTATTTCCATGAGCATTCATTCTCTCTCTCTCTTACTGTAAGGACTGCTGCTAAGAGAGAATTTTAAGGGGGACAGCAGATGGTTTAAGGATATTATTGTCCCCTATAAAATTACTTGTGAAAATCATCATCATCATCATCATCATCATCATCATCATCATCATCTAAACTCCTAGTTCTCTGTCCCTGAAAACACTGGCTTTACTATCTCAGTGCTCTCAAGTAAACATTCACAGGAATATGATTTTATACTGCAGTCCTATTGATTAGGTTTAGTGATGTTCAGTAGGACGTCCTCCCAGATAAATAGGTATTGGATTTGGACCACAGGGTTGTAAAAGAGATCATCTGAAAAACAAAGACTGAGTTTTACCTTTTTTTAACAGATTAAAGAGGATATTTAAAGATGGTCCTGAACTATTATGCCACTTAATTCAGGCAAAGGTGGGGGGTAAGCAAAGAAAGCTGAACGAAAGATTGATCATGAAGAATATCATTTTACAAGCCAGTGATTTCACTCTGTGTGTGTGCGCGCGCGTGTGTGTTTGTGTGTGTGTAATATCCTAAGATCAGAATGTCAAATCCATCAGGTCTGGTTCTGTAATCACAGAAAGAAGACAGCTGATTCAGCAGTTAAGTAGGTCGTTAAAATTGTCATTTCAGAACCATAATACAACAATAAATTTATTTTCATTCAGTGACAGCTGTCATTAAATTAAAAGAGTAAATATGAGGTTAGGTGAAATCTGATCTTCAGGACACGGAACACAAAGTGGTCAGAATCTACTCTCTACTCTGCCAGCTTATGAGTGACACGTGAGTACTGTGGCATTGCATGATGTATGTGGAGAAATGTTTGAATAGGCTTAAGTGACCAAAAAACTCCAGTGTCTGCTTAAGCTTTACAGTAACAATGAGTTAACTTGCACATTGCACCAACTTCACCGCAGTACAATACGTTTAGATAAAGGTTGTGGCTGGAATGCAGCAGATGAAATGCACCATTCTCTTAGAAGAGAAGACGATATTCTGGCAAGAAGATATTCATTTAATTCTGCATCAAAGCAAAGCAAGGTTCATGTACTTTTTCCTTTGGAGTTGTACCTAATGAGACAATGAGCTTGTCTAGAAAACAAGAAAAGAAAACAACACAATGGTCAACAAAACAGTTTGCTGCAAGATTCTGGGCCTTCCCCTTTAGAGGATCTGTGACTGTGCTAGAAAATGGTGATGAAAATTCCCTAACCTTTGTGCCTGTTAGAAGTGCTGGACTACAACTCCCACCATCCCTAAGGGGAGATTGTGCAGACTCACTGCACTGGGGAGAATCTAATCCAGAGATGATTTGTGCTAATATTTGCTCTAGTCCATCTGGTCAGTGGGCTACACTGTAACATTTTGTTTGAGTTGGAAGGGACATGATGCTATTTCTGGTTTTGGTTTTTAGAGGCAGGAAATTGGAAAAATGTGGTGAGGGAATATGCTCTATTGATACAGTTCTTCATCATTTGTTGAAGGGTATACCCTGTTTCCCTCACATGGCCCCATGTATTTTTCCATCCAGGGAGAGCATATTTTTTAAGGACTTGAACCAAAGTAGTTTGATGCTGGAGATAATGTGACCAAGGTTGTATGATTATTGCAATACCAAGTACTGTACTGAATGTCACTGAATGATTAACCTAAAAAACAAAAATAAAACCCTCTAGCGAGTGTTCCTTTACTTTGCCACTTGAAGGCAGAAATACTAATGAACGAACAGTAGGTTGTAAAGAGTTATGAGCAGCGCTAGCCATAGAGGTTGATGAACTGGCTATTCTTTGAGTGCATTTACCTAAGTTGTAGATTCAGTGAATTAATAGAATTACTAAGTCTGGGGTTGGAATCTTGCTACCCTTCAGATGTTGTTGGACTGCAACTCCAAGCAGTCATAGTCATGATACACAATGGTGAAGAACGCTACAAGCTGCAGTCCAAAAACATCTAACAGCAACATAGTTCTCACTGCTGAATAAGTCTTGAGTTATTATTCAACCACTGATCCAATGGGTCTATATTCTACTTGAGACTAGCAATTGGATTTAGACCATACAAATTCAGATTAACAATATACTATGGTTTATAATCACGTGAGCAAATCTGAGTAAACCTTGGGTTTGTGTGTTAGCTTCTGGCTGCCAGGAATTGGAAACTTTCTGATTAACAGTTAGTGTTATGTCCAAATTAAGACAAATTGTCATTAGTTTTAACTATAGCTTAATGAAGCAAGCTGACTACAGCACTTTGTTTATAGAGCTGGCTTGTTCTAATAAACCCAAGTTGAGATTAATCACAGTTTAAGCTTTGGTCAGCTGTTGTTAGTTGAAAATGGAACTGAAAGCTTTTGAACTTTTCCATCTGGAAATACTGGAGAAGTGGAGGAAAGGTGTACAAATCTAAGTGTGATTCAGGTAATGATGAACCACACTTTGTTGTTATGTGTAAGCTCAGTATGTGCAGCAACTGCAAATACAATACTGAGTATTTTTGGTGATGTGATAATTTAAGTATATTTTCAAAAAGGAAAAAATAAATTTACTAAGGGGAAGCAGTATTATAAGGAATGAAATAATCATCCTATGTTAAGGGAATTTTGGAGACATTCTTTACATTTGTGAATCCTTAAGCATTTGTCTGTGGTGGCGGTGAGGAGTGGCGCTGTGATAAACCTTTGAGTTTGGCAACTCTGTCATACCCAAATTGTACACAGAAGTAGTAACAGTACTTTATGGCAGCTTCTGTTTCCAAAGGAAGTGGAACTCGCTCGAAACAACATAACTCGTGAATCTTTTATTTGTGAGTGCCATTACTTTCACGCCATGTCATGCACTTTGATGGCAGCGAGTGAAGCTGACACACACTGCTAGCCTCCTTCACCATTAGCTACTGTTCTAGGAAGTAATTGGACAATGTTAAGAAACAGTAGTACATGTTGCTGGTTAAAACAATGTGTGTCCATGGATATAGTTCTATATTGCTATACTATATTATAATATTTGGAATCTTAGAACTGCTTTGCAGGTTACCATGTAGATATGTAATTCTTCACCAAGTTTCTTCCTGAAGGAAGGAACAAGTAATATTAACAATTTTATTCACACTACAAGAAAGTTTTCAAAAACACAGTTTTTGAAGCTTATTCACAATTTGGGACTTATTCTGTGCAAACATGTGGTTGTTTTGTACAGAAAACAACTTTTTTTTTTGTACAGAAAATGCTATTTCTGTGCAGAAATATTATTTCCTGCAGAGAAAATGTTATGTCCTCCACAAAAAATGCTGTTTCCTCTATATAAATTTGTTGTAGGTTGCAATCTTTGCGCGCCTTATGCTCACTAGAGACAGACTCCCTGTTACTCTCTAGGAATTTAGACACAGCATGTTTATGGCTACTTCCTGTCTGTTTGTTCACACCCACTCTCCTCCTGTATCATGTAGACACCTACCTTTTGTTCTCTGGATCTCACCTGCTCTAACTCTCTCTTCTTCCCTATCTGCCATTGATGAACCATGTGCTTTTTAGTTATCTCTGGATGAGATGCTTCAACTCTTCTGAAACTATGTAATACTCTTTACTTCCTTATTTTCTTTGAGAAGATGAACCTGTGTAGATTGTGCACAAGTATTCATGAGTAAAACTACTTTTACAAGCCTTCTGAAAAAGACTAAGGCCATTTTCACATGACACTGTTATAGTGCTATTATTCCACATTCAACTTCCTGTGTAATTCTGGGGTTTGTAGTTTCCTGAGGCCAAAGAGCTCTCTGGCTGAGAATTCTAAATGCCCCTCCCTAAACTGCACACCCCAGGATTCCACAGGATGATGGAAGTGGAATAATAGCACTATAACAGTGTAGTGCAGAAATGGCCTAAGTTTGATTTCTTTTTCTGATAGTTACTATGGGGGAGTGAAGTGGGCTGTTACTGCTTCAATTTCTACCTTGTACTTTTAAATACTCTGCTTGAGAGATCCATTAAAATCTCGCACATTTCCCAATAAAATTAACCATATGTGGATTTTGCATAAAGCAAATTCCCAATTACAGCATTTTTCTGCTCTTTTCTGTGAAAAACCACCATGTTTGAATTTTGGGCAGAATAAGTCCTAAACTGTAAAGATTCTCATGGATCCAGGATTTTTCTCATCAGGATTTCTTAACACTCAAAACCCTGCTTTTTTAACCATTGTCCAAATGTTTTTAAATATTTTTTCCACCCCTACTACAGTTTTCTCCATAGAAGGCAGAACAGTACTCTCCAGTGGAAGTCCCAGAATGCATCAGAGATTTTGTGTTTTGAATGAATGAAGCAAAAGAATGAATGAGTGAACAGAATGCTGGCCCCCAAAGTATGACGACTTAATAAACCAGTGGCAGCCATACAGCTGGAGTCATGTCCAAAGGTAAAGGGAAGAGTGGGAGATTTTGGAAAAGGCTGAGTGTCAAGACACACATACAGACATTAATTCAGCGAATGGTTGAACTAATAAAATGTAACTGAACAAGAAAGAGAGAGAGAAAGGTAAAAGAGCCATGCCGGTCTGAGTCTGGAGGAAGCATTAGACATGAGTAAACACCACTTAATGACAGACATTAGGCATCTATTAGGGTGGCTGGTGCCCAAGCTGTTCATTAAGAATAATGGCATGAAATTACAGAAAGGGTAGCTAGGTTGAATGTCAGATGAAAATATTACCATCAGGTGATTTGTAACAGACAAAACTGGTCACAGACTTACTATTTGGTTGGACAGGTTGTGAAAGATTGAGGGAGAGAGAGGGCAAATACAACCTATTCACATTTCTGCATTGACAGAAGATGACCTGCTATCGCTTTCTCATCTCTTCTATTTCCTTGGTTAAATGACACTGATAAAACCCACATTAAAGCTGAAAACCAAATACACTGAAAGCGCAGCGGGGGGGCGGGGAGAGAAGTAAGGGGAAGAAAACAGCACAAGGGAAGGAAGACTGCAGCAATAATTCATTTTGAGTCAATTTGGCATTGAACTAATCATGTAGAGCTTTCTCTGTATAATTCCAGAACAACTTTGAACTCTGCTCACTGGAGGACGAAAATAGAACAGCACTGAAGGATAATTTTCGTACACCAACCTGCACTAAGCTGCTGGCAGCATAAAGATGCAGCTCCTACCCAATGACTAATGCAATCCCTCTCCTTCAGTAAAAAAGGAAGGATGCCTGTCTAATCGGCTACCTGATTAAACCCACAAGATAGTGCTCGGGAGACATGAGGCATTGCAGGCAATAATTGAAACAAGAGCTATAATATTATAGTGAAACTTGTACCCGTGTTTCCATTTATACAAATCCTTATTATCAGTGGTTTATAATTTGCTCTGAGATTAAACTTGACATCCAGGGTCCCAGCCCTAGAACAGATTTCCTTTCCTTTCTACAAAATTAAAGGCTGGGGTGGGGTGGGGGGAACCATCTATCCTCTTTTGGCGTTTCAGAGATTTAAAAGTGCACTTGAACAGATGATTTGCTTCCCACACAACTTAAACATCCTTTAATGTGCATATCTCTTTTTCAGGAAGCCAGCTTATGTGGACTGAATATAAGATTTGCAGTCTATTAGTCACTAATATAGGCTAGTCAGAGTCAAGTGATGTGGCATGAATAAAAATTCTGTACACCTCTTTATGGCTGAAAGGTATCTAGCTGTTTTACTATATTAACTCATGATATGTTTGAAATGTATGGAGTGCACCAATTCAAAACTGTTCTGGGTACCACATGAGAGATTTCCATTTATCTGTTTACTTAAGAGACTAGAAACTAGTATTTTACAAATGATTTAGACTTTTAGGCTGGGATACAAATTCCTATAAAGGTCCAAAGCTAGTGAAGAATGGTAGTCAGAAAATCTATTTCTTGTTAGTCTTCTAAAATTGTTACAAATAAATATCAACATCCATCAAATTGTGGATTTTTGTTATAACATGTTTACACAATTAGTTTGAAACTAGTCTTTTTATCTGAACTCACCATCTTTTGTTCATTACCTTTTTATGGAGAGTTTAGATGACATCACTGAAAATCATTGCACTTGAGGGTCACCTGTATTGTCCTACCATATATTTTCTGGCTTGTAGTTTTTAAAAATCTTTGTAATAAAATAGAGTCAAGACACCATTCTGCTCACTGTGAACAGGGAAATTGCTACTGAGGCTTTTAAGAACTACTGTACTTTTAATCAAATGCTTCTTGTCTGTGATTTCAGAGTCTTTTGCTACTTCCTACTATTTTTCTTTTTGTGTGTGTGTGTGAAGGCAAAAATAATAGGAAAACGTCAGTATCATATTTACGGCTCTCTGTTGCCCCACTCCACAACAGCAACAGGAACAGGAAAGGAGATTTCAAGAAATAATTACTAATTTGCTCAAAACAATCCCTCAGCCATGCTAAACAGAAAGTAGTTCAACAGGATGAAAATGTAAGCAAGGAGCTTTTAATTAACATCAGGAAAAACCTTTGCAAAATAGGATTGCCTTATGTCTGGAACATGCTTCCAATTCCACTACCAGTTAATTGTGAAAAAGCATTCCTTCATTATTGGTAGCGGACTTTATTGTGGAAGCAATGATGATTGAGAACAAGTAAATGGCTCAAATCACAATGTGATTATTCTGGATAAAAGATTCTGATTGTTACTGAATAAATTAAAAATGGATTTTTGACATTCTTCTCAAATCCTCACGTAACCAAATATCCGTATGTATTCGGTACAAAATATCTAATCTCTAAAACTTGCCAGTTCCATACTTCTACAGATGTTCAGCCACCTATCCTTTCAGCATCTTTAAACAGTTGTTTATTAAGAAATCCCTGAAGAACATATCCATTTTGACACATAATAGCTCTACATGCAGACATTGATCTGGTGACATCTGAAGAACTAAAAGCAAAGTGTGTGTGTGTGTGTGCGCGCGTGCACGCATGCGGGTGGCAGCCAGCGGATTGCTTTATGCCCCTTGCATGATGCGTGGGCAGTAGACAGAACTCTTCGAATGTTGTGCTGCAAGTTGTGAGCAAAGGTTTTCATTTTACATACATGCACTGTTGCTCCAGGGAGTATCTGATTTAACTTCTACATTGTTCCCCATCCCAAAACTGAATGTCTGAATTTGAGGTGAGCTTTCAAGAAAAATTCTGCATGATTTTGTTTTCATTTATCCTAGTGCTAAACACATTTGGTCGGTGTTATTGATTTTGAAGGAAAATACCTCCAGGAAAATATGCTCCAACACAGCCTTAGTGTAGTACATTTTTGCTTTGAGGGTTCCTCTACGCAACACTTTTGAGAGAGTGTGAGTTGCTGGTTTTCCCTGAGGATGTCTGGATACTTTTCTGAAAAGGCAGTAAGGGGAGACCTTCCTTCCCCTTTCTACATCATTAAAAGAAAGATATATGCTTTATCTGGAGGTGCCAGCAAAGATCTGTATTTCTCTCAGGCTTTTCACCCTTCCTTCATGTATGAATCAAAAACACCTGGGAAGTCACTGCTGAAAGTAATTTGCTTTAAATGAGAACAGTTGTCTGTTTGTGCTTTTTCAAAGCGCAACCCAGTTCAAAAGGATGCAAAATGATTTTGTCAAGAAAACTGAACACTTTGAACTGAAGAAGTGCACTCCAAGAGATTTTCTTTGAAGCCAAGGAAGTTGAACCAGCTTCAATCTATTGAGATGGGAAATGGCCCAGATGAGAGTGAGCTTGTAAAAAACAAACAGACAGACAGACAGACAGATACCGGGGTGGTGATGGTATGCAAAGATTTCCTAAGATCTCAGGTATATTATGGTTGGTGAATAATAGAATATTGTGATTGGCTGAAACAGGAATGCATTCATTTATGACCAGGTAGAATGCAAAATAATGGCTCTCTCTCTCCATTGCCTGATCAGGACTGCTGCCGAATGTGGACCAGGGATGAACATGTTCTAAGGATCAAAAGAGGCCATTTTGTCCTACTCCAGACTTTCTGATAGACTACGCTGATGTGCCCAGGTAGTGACTGGAACTGATATTTTGGACAACTGGAAGTCACTTATGATCAATAGATTTTTTTTTCTTTTTTGGGGTGAGGTCTCCCTGAAAGAATGCCAAGGATCACCTCCTTTTAGCCTCTAAGATCATCATTTATAGAGTTCAGTCCAAGTATGCTTTTTAAAAATATATTTGTATGTTTAAAAAGCTATGGAGTCACCAAGACTCCATTGTTATGAAATTTTTGTACTTTGGGTATTTTTACATTCTGGAGTATTATGGCTCTGAATTACTTTTCTGCAACATTGGGATTTTTTTTTCTGGGAAAAGGAAGGTCTTGGTAAGCAGGAAATGGGGTACCACCTTTCACCTGAGAGCTAAACTGGACCCCTGACTGGATGTTGAGAAATTAGAGATGAGGGAGAATTGTGTTTCAGATTGGTTTATTTTTCAAATAATGAGTTTACCAAAATTCACAAACTTCTTTATATCAAGATGGAGACAACTCAAGATAAAAATAAAATAAAATGTGAGCAAAACTAAATATGACTGATCATCTGTCCCTAACTCTTCAAAGGCTGGTTTTGAATCCCTTATATACAACTGTCTTACTGCAGAATTATGGCTGCCTTCATTTCTTTTTTTCTGAGAGGCTTTTAAACTTGTGGAGCGGGCAGATACAACACTGTCCTCCCTACTCTGGATTGTAAACTCCTTCCCCTTGGTGACTTCACTAAAGCTTTTGGAGTCCAGGGATCATGGCCCTTCTAGCTTATGGAGTTGTGATACAGTGTATGCTGTGTACATTGTTTTAAATTATTTTATTTTTTTAAATTGTTTTTTCATGAAAATTGTTCCGTGCACATGCACATATGTGCGTACAGGTTTCATGAGAGAAAGGAGCACCAACGAAAAAATGTGTCAGAGGGATTAAACAAACAAGATTAACCTGGTGCAAAGATGAACACAGGTAAAAAGGTACAGCCAGTAAGAATCTGGTCTTTGTGAAGCAAAATCTGGTCTTTGTGAAACCGGTCCTGAGAGACAGGGGGACACAGGACATTGCTGGTCACCCAAGGCTGGGTATTCTCAGAACTAGGTGATTCTCTCCCTGCCAGCAATCTGTTGTAATTTATCCTTGTTTTCCTTCTGTTCTAAACTTCATTTACAAGAGTAGCATGGTATCCATTATTTTCTACTCAGGAACCATTAAAATAAGTGTTATATACATTTTCTTACAAACTACTTGTATTGTTCTTCTAGCGGGTATGCAGGAAAGCTGAGGAAATGAGATGTATGTATAGTGTAAATAGCTATGGGGAGAATTAGTAGGATTTCTCCAGGAAAGGAATTCTGAGGATTAAAATGCCCAATTGTGTTGAAAATGCAGTTAAAGTTTTCCCAGACTCACACACACTCACTCACTCACACACACACACTAATTCTTTCCATAAAAGGATGGAAAAGAATGGCATTGGGTGCAACAGCCCTGGCATCATTAGCCTTCTCAGACCTCTCGAGGCTTGCTGAGAAGAGAAATTGACCTCACCTTAAGAATGTACACATTGGCAAGGCTTTCTGGATAGTTGGAATGAATGAAGCGGGCACAGCACAATATACACATTTTGAAATGCAAATGGCTAAAACTTTAGTCACCATTAAAAATGTGTGAATTAGGTTAAATGCACAAACAAATGCACCTCTCAGGGAATATACATTTTAAAAATGCACATGAATTTCCATGTGACCACTCCCCCCAAGTCCTACAGTTTGATATGGCAAATGGACAGGAGGTTTGTATTCCCATTCAAAGCCTCCTCAGCTCTGGTAACAGATGCAGATCTGTGACTGGCAAAGGGAATATCTCCTACTCAAGTCTTAGATAGGCTTTCTTCCTCAGCAGCAAGTGGGGCCAATGGGTTTATGTCTGAACTGCAGCAGATCCGAATAAGCTGGCCCACTGTGTCAGTGTTGGGAGATGGAGTTGTGTTGTTAATGCTTCTAGTTTAGGATCTGGACTAGTTTTTATTCTAAACCTTTCATAACACTTGTATACGACAAAGCACAACTAAGTATTTTGTTTATGGCAACTCTATGAATGCAAGATGTCCACATCACCCTATCAACAATAGTCCTGCTCAGGTCTTTCAGATTCAGAGATGTAGCTTCCTAAGAAGAGTTCAATCCTGATTTGTTCTATTTATTTGTTTTTCACAATATCCATAGAGCTCTTCTCCAGCACCACATTTCAAGTGAGTTGATTTTCTTCCTATCAGCTTTCTTGACTGCCCAGTTTTCACGATCATACACAGAAACTGGAAATATGAAGACACACACCCCTAACTTTAGGATTCAGTGATATACCTTTACACTTTGTACACTTTATACAGTGATATACCTTTCCGTCATAGATGTCCTTCCAAGTCCTAGTCTTCTTTTGATTTCTTAACTGCAATCTCCATTCTAATTAATGGCTGAGCCAAAGTATGGAAAATCTTGAACTGTTTACATATCTTCAGTGTCTGCTTCAAAGTTATGTAAATCATATGTGGTCATTATTTTGTTTTCTCAGTGTTCAGCTGTAAACCTGACTTTGCTCTTTCTTCCTTGATTTTCTTCAGTAATTGTTCCAGATCTTTGCTATTTTCTGTTACTGGTATAGATCATCTGCATTTCTTAAAATTATTGATGTTCCTTCCTCCAGTTTTCATGCCTCCTTCCTCTGAGTCTAATCCTGCTTTACATATGATAAGTTCAGCATATAAGTTAAACAAATGAGGTAATACAATGCAGCTTTGGTTGATCCCTTTTGCCAACTGGAAACCATTCCATTTCTCTATATTCTGTCCTGATGTCCTCTTGTCCTAAGTACAGATTATGCATGACGGCAATCAAATATTGTGGCACACCTATCTCTTTAAGAGCAATCCATAGTTTTTCATGATCTAAATAATCCTTTGCTACAATCTATAAAGCACAGACTGATTTTCATCTGAAAGTCTTAAGTGTGCTCCCTTATCTAATGTATACTTGTAACATGATCGTTCGTGCCTCTTCCTTTCCTGACACAACTTGGACTTCTGGCATTTCTTGCTTCCTGTATGGTAAACATCTTTGTTTTAAGATTTGGAACATCACTTTGCTTGCATGGGAAATTAATGAAATGGTTTAGTGGTTACTGCAATCCCGGGTGTCCCCTTTCTGGAGTGTATATTGAACAATTCCAATCTGCCATTCTTTTGTTTTCTGTATTTGTTGCCAGATTTTAGTTAGAACTAGAGTAGATTCTGTCTCTGTAGCTTGAAGCTGCTCTATTGGTATGCCATATACTCCTGGTGATTTATTTCTCCCAGTGATTTGAGTATAGCTTCCCCTTCACTTTCTAAAATTGTAGGTTCATCTTCAAATGGTTCTTCCTTGAATGAATCTGTCATGCTTTCATCTCTTTTATAGACTTCTTCAGTGCATTGTTTCCATTGACTTTTTATTTCTACTTGGTCATATAATGTATCCCCCTGCTGGTGGTTGAGCATCCCCACCCTTGACTTAGATTTCCTTTTGATTTTTCAGATCCTGTGGAAGAGGTTTCTTGTTCCTCTTTTTTTGTTGTCATCTTTCATTTCTCTGCATTGATTATTATGGTCGTTCTCTTTGTCTCTGTGTACTAGTTGCTGAAAGTTGCGTTGAGGCCTTTGGCCCTATTTCTGTTGCCTTTTACTTTTTGCCTGTATTTAACTACTTTAAAACTTTCATCTGTCACCCACTAAGGTTTGTCTTTCTTTTTGGATGCAGCCAGCATCTTTTTGCATTCCTCTCTAATAATGTCCCTGGCTTCAGACAAGAGTTCTTCCGACTCCAAGTCAATTAGGCTTATTAGTGCAAATCTATTTTTCACACTATCTTTAAATTCTACAGAGATGTTCTTCAAGTTGTATTTCAGCATAATGGCTGGTTTAGTGTTCTTATTTAGGTTTAGTCTAAATTTTGCTATTAGTAGTGCATGGGCTGCACCACAATCTACTCCTGGTCTTGTTTTTTTCAGAGAGAATGGAGCTTCTCCATCTTCTGCTTCAGATTATGTAGTTTATTTCTATATTGACCATTAGGTGATGTCCATGTATACAGTTGCTTCTTGGGTTGCTTGAAGAATGTGTCTGTGATAAAGAAATGTTGGCCTCATACTCTCCTACTTTGTTTCTTGTTCCTAGACCCAATTCTCCTACAGTTTCAGCAGCAGCATGACAATTGCCATGGCAACTACTTCACATAGCACTTGTACAAGTCATTGTAGAATAGCACTAATGTCTGTTTTCTGCCTGTTCATGGTTTTTAGCATCCAATTCAACCATTTCTCAGAACAGGATGGAAATAAACTTCTAGTGACCCATATTAGCATTTCTCCCCATATGTAAGCATATTTATAAAAATTGCCCTATACGTTCTGCAGCAAGGGTCATTTGATGCTTGCAGCAAATATACAGGATCAAAGAAGAGCCTCTAAGAAATCACCAGATTCCTTTCTGAAGTGAGGTATGATTGCTCAAACACTATCACCTTTCTGCATACTGAAGCACAAAATATTTTGAGTATAAACCATGCCCAGAAAAGTCAGAACCTGATCAGAGTCTCCACTGAAAATGGCAACTAGAAGGTCTATTTATATTATGGTAGTTTGGTAAGTAATTTCCAAGTTACACAGTTCCCTTAATTGCCTTGGCAATCTTTTCTTTCTTTTATTATGCATTCAATAATCATTGGTATTGCATTTTCAGATTTTAAAATTGATGAGTAGAGGCCACAAATCACAGAAGTGCCCTTTACTGACATGACTAATTAATTACATGGAAGTGATGATAAAATGGCAATGTAAATTATGCAGAAAGCTATCATGATAGCAGAGGTTATGATCAGAATGAACATTGGGAAACACATCTTTCTGTCATCTGATCAATGCCATGTTCAATGATGAGTTCTGACTAATGGAAGCAACTCTCATTTTGACTTGTGAGAAGAATACCAGAAAAGTGAATGTATCTGCAGATGTGGACTGAGCCAGAAGTTGTATAAATGGACCACCAGTAAAGCTGTTTTATTTCAGTGAAATGAAACTGGCCAAAGATCTAAGGCCTGACTCCTTAGAATCATATTGCTTGCATAATACTCAGATATATAAACAGTGTTATTTTTCTTCCCCCTTTTGTACATGGAGGTGGTTGTGAGGAAAGAGGGAGCTTGCCTGCTCTGAGCCACCCTTGCAAGTCAGAAATAGGTTGTTCAGAGTCATCGGACCTCTCCTCCCAATTGTCATCATTTTTCCATTTTCCTCATTGCCACTGTTGACATCACCACCACCTTTGCCTCTACCACTAGTTAACTGCACCAGAATAGGATATTAGCCAAGAAATCCTATTTTTCTTTTCTAGTGCTTGTAGTGGGACTACCACTCTTTGCAGCTAGACCAAAGTCCAGAGCCATTAGAGCCATTTCCTACAGCTGTATGTAAAAGGCCCCTTAAGTTAGTTAGTGTTATGGTTACATTTATTAAAAAGCAACCCTTTACTTTCACATTATTCAGTATGCCTTACTCCTAGGTAAATCTGTACAGGATTGCAGTCTCCATAAGTTTTATTGATATTTTAAAAATCTTTGACACTGATAGTAATGTTTAAAAAATCCTGACCAACCAACAAACCAAAATCTCACTTCAAGTTACTAAATACTACATAAACTATTAGCAATCCTTAAAACTTGATTATTTGTTTTTGGTCTATACCATACTTGAAAACTGAGGATTAGGATCACTGGAAGGTAATGGGATATGAAAGAAAAGAAGCTGCGTTCTGCTGAGACCGACCACTGGTCCATCTAGCTCACCACTCTATGGCATAGACTCTCTGCTGATAGGCAGCACCTCTCACGTAACATGGCTTTTGAAGAAGCCTGTCAAGTCTTGGAAGCAGAAAACCAAGGCAGAGCATTGACATATGGCATCTTATTGCTGCTTTCTCTCAATGAAGACTTTTAGGCTTACGCCTAGACAAGGCTGATCAAACTCACAAACTAGCTACCACCATTTCATGGCACAGGGAATGGAGCATGCTAATACAAGGTGCACTAAATTATAAAATTATTAGGTATCAAAAACTGAAATCCTTGCCTCTGAATGCAGCTGCAGCAACTCTCATTCATCAGTTGACATAACAGTACCAAGAAATCTGCATGCTTCTGCAGCTTTCCTCCAAACACTGACACATCCTCTCCAGAAAACAGTTTTAACATTTTTACCTCTTTTATTCTCAGAACAAAAGACACCTTGTTTCTTCACTTTGAAACACCATCTACTTGGGACTGAGTACAAAGCTTTATCCTATAGTAAGTCCCTTTTGTCTGTCCTCTAGCCCTACAAGATGCCCCCAAAGTGTTAAAATAGTTAGGGGAGTTGTCTGAAAATCACTGCCAACTAGCCAACAATTGCCCTAACTCCTGTAAAAATATGGCTGCTGTAGTTAATTTGCCCTGGTACTTTGTAAACCCTGTAAAAAAAAAAAAAGGGTGCTTTCAGTGAAAAGGTGAAATCTGAAGTAACAAGATGACACTTCCATGCACCTGGAGGCAGTGATGTGTTCAGGTCTTTCGCTCCAAGTTTCAAGTCAAGTCTCAAGTCTGTACCCTCAAGTCTCAAACTGAGTCTCAAGTCCTTGCAGGATACTTTTAAGTCAAGTCTCAAGTGTGGAAGTGTTGGTGGGGTTTACGGATGTGGGGGTTAATGAGTTTTCAAGGGTCTGTAGCTTCTGACATGGAGAATAGGAACATTCTTACTCCCCCCTTTCCAAGCTGGAGGCTTTTTTGAAAGTGGGGAATAGGATATTTCTTACTCCCCATTACTCCAAAAGCTTTAGAAGGAAGGATCCTTCTTCATCAACCCTGTTGCCTAACACATTTGCTGTTCCCTCTGAGAAACACACCCTGTGCTCTGGAGACGAGTCTTGCCTACCGCTCTTAGGAAAGTTTTAGAAGTGGGGACAGGCTGCCGAGCAGACTTCAACCCTGCCTCAAGCCCATTGCCTAACTTGTTGACTGTTCCCCTACAAAAAGTCTGCCCGCACTTGGGGTTGAAACAGATCATTATGTAACCAGTAGGCAAAAAGAAATGGAAGCGTTGTTCAAAGTCATAAAGTTTTTGGATGAATGCAGTATGTTACTGAACCAAGAGTAGCAAGTCAGTCACTAAAAAGAAATAAATCATTAATCGAGTTGAGTGAGTGTGTCATCTATTGCCAAGTTGCGTCCAAGTCAAGTCACTGAAGCAACTTGAGTCTGAATTATGTCCTAGTCAATTGACTGAAGTCTACATCACTGCCCAGAGGCCTGAATTATATTGGACATCTTTACTAGAGTAGACCCATTAAATCAGTTACTGAATGGTAAATCAACACTTATGTAAATCCTCTAGATTCAAAGGGTCTGCTCTAGTCAAGATGAACAGATTGAGGTCAGAATGTGTCCTGCTTGTGGGGGGCGGACTATGCAGTTGCCAATCAGGGCTTTAGAGTAAACAAACAGACACATATCTGAATTGGGATCACCAAATGCAGGTAAGAGAAACCTAAACCATCTTCCTGAAGCTGTATTCTCTCCTCTGCTTCATGGCCTGTACCATTTATTTCATTTATTTTCTGACTTTCTCCCAACATGGAAATGAAGTCAGCTCATATCATGAATTAAAACAAAGTACATCTTAAAAATCTAATGGTCAAAAAGTTTTAAAACCAGTTAAACTGCACATTAAAAGATCAGTACTTTTCAAACAATGTACAATCATTTAAACCATGTGGGATAATAAAGTAAAACAAAATAATGGCTGGTGCTAATGTAGTTTTCTTCTTTTTTTATCCCATATGGTATGTGTGTGCGTGTGTGTGTGTGTGAGAGAGAGAGAGAGAGAAAGAGAGAGTGAGAGAGTGAGTATGAGCATGACTTTTAGGCCCCAAGGCTCTAACAATATAAAAATGAAATTTGAAATATTATGGATTGTTTAGAAGTCAAGTTCAGTATTATGGCAGGACATCAACTTGGAAATATAAATATAAAGGCAATAAAGATAAGATATGTGTTAAAAGCACTCCATTCAATTATGTAAAAAGGGCCTATTTACACACATGCCCAGTAGTATAAAAGCTGTTTCCTCATAGTATAAACTTGGTGCTACTGGTCTGAGAAACGCAATATTAAAACCAGAGCCCTACTGGAGGAGAACAAACACCCATTTGTCCCAGCATCCCACTTCTCAGAATGGCCAGCCAAATGCCTATGGAAGTCCACAAGGAGAACATAAGGGCAGTAAGACTGCCACAGTTGGCTACCCAAAACTGGTACTGCCTCTGAACTTCAAATGACAAATAGTCATGATGATTTGCAGCCACTTCCAGAATTGCCCTCCATGAATTTGTAACATATTAGTGAACCACATAGATATCGTGGATTCTGTAAGGACTTCCTCATCAGAATAATAGAATAGTAATAATAGAATAATGTTGATTACCACTCATGTGGCTCAGGGTAGTCACATATGTGCCCATGCCATGAGATTCCACTCTTTGCTTACATGAGTAGCAGGCAGGTTATGTCAGGTTCAATAATCATGACTAACTTCAACATTCCTAGAACAGTATGTCACATGCATTTAGTTTCTATTTTACTGACCTCCAAAGAACTCATTGATATGGTTGATCCAGTTTCGCTCCTAGCTAGTCCTGTGCTATCATCCATCTCTGAAGCCATGAAATTCTTTACTGCTGTGCGGGGTTCAAAAGGCAAGTTTTGCATGTGTTCCTGGGTAGGGAGATGTTGATCTAAACTCATATTGAACTGGTCCATTACATTGGGGTTCATACTAAACTCAGGATTAACTTTGTAGTGCAAAAGCCTTTCATGAGGCAAAGTCTCCATGCCTATATTCAACTTGCTGTCATCCTTCAGAGATGCCTGTGTATTCACGGAGCCTCTGGGCATGACAATATAGTCACTCTCCATCATTCGGTCCTGAGGGTGGACAACGTCCATATCTGCACCTCTCAGGTTGTCATCAGTGCATAAATACACAGTCCGTCGCAACTCTGTGTTGTCCTTTTTCAGACACTGGTTGGCCAGTTCACTCATGCTCATGGGCATATGCATGCCTCCTGACTGCTGAATGATAACTTTAGAAATTATATTCCCAGGCAATGTTGAGTAGCTCATTCCTTCTGGGTTTGCTGGCTTCTCCTCTTCATCATCATTCAGGGAGATTCTAGACAGGGTCCCTGTTATTGTTGCTGCTCGGCATGGTCCAATGTCCTTATGGAGAACTGGAAAATAGAAAGCAAGACCACAAGTTTTTATTAGGCCCAGCAGTGAAAGTTTTTACTCTAGCTATAAGAATGTCATCATCCCAACTGAGGATGGTAGGACAAGCTTTAAGCCATAGGTTGGCAAAGAGAAGCTCTCTAGATATTTTTGGACTGTAGCCCCTAGCAGCCCTAGACAGCATAGCCAATGGAGAGTAAGGCTGGAATTGCAGTGCAACAAGACCCAAGGAGCTGCAGTTGCTCACCTGTACCTTAACTGATTCAACAATGCCAGTTGATAGCAAAGAAAAGTATTAGCATTTGGGGTTACTCTAGAAGAGGAAGGAAAAAGGGAGGAATTTTTTTTTTGATGGTTGAAGTTAATAAAACCCCAGATATTACAACTCACATCACTACACAGAGATATACGTGGAGATAACTATTAAGGAGATAACTATTAAAGGAGAACACTTTGCTTTGAAGAAAGGATATGTATGAAGCAGGCTTGACCATTTCAACTCTACTTACAGCATAGCACTTAACAAAATGGAGAAAATCCATTTTTGAAAAATGCAAGCTGGTCATTACATTGCTTCTAGACCACATGTAAAAATCACTTCACCCAGTCACATTCTATTAAATCTCTCATTTAAAAAGTCATATTTAAATCCTTTAATTTCAAGATAGAAAGTCTGCCCTAAGACTAGCCTTTTTCTCCAAATTGATTTTTTTTAGTTTCTAATGATGAATCCTTCAAAAAAGAATATGACATTTACATGACCATTAGAGAGTTCTTCTCAGTTCATATGTTATTATCCATACTGCACCAGTATAACAATGTGTTCCTATTTTAATATCATAGCTCCATGCTACAGAATCCTGTAGCCTAGTCAGATGTTTAGAATTCTCTAAGTGTACCCCCCACCCCCGAATTATGTCATTAGAGCTCTTTGGTAAATAATTCTAAATATCACATGAAATGACAAATTTCATGATTCTATAGGATGGAGTCTAGGCAGTTCAAGTGGTAAAAAAGTGCTATAATTATGTAGTGTGGATCCAGATAGAATTTGCCCAAAAAGTACAATACCAATATATTAATAAAGGAGCAGAGTAGAGTCATTTTTGCAAAATAAAGATAACGGTAACAAACATTTATTTTCAAATGACCCTGGGAATATATTTTTAAATATACAAGGTGGTAAACAACTCGTATTAAAGGATTATATACAGTGTCACATTAGCACACTGTAAGGAACTATTCATGGTTGGCTCAACAAGATTCTGGATTAGATTAGATTAGATTAGATTAGATTAGAACCTGTAAAATATCCAGGCACCTTCAAGTTTTCTCATCCAATTTTTCTGCAAAGCAAAGGACTGATCATAAATGTTTAAGCTGGCAGACATAAAAAGGAACTTGGAACCATTTAAAATCTGGCAAGCGTAGTATTTGGTGACAACAGTTTGTATTTCATTCAGGAAAATTACAAACATATTCTTATTTGGTATAGCATCAACTGAGTCTTGATAGAGATGTGTTGGATTGAGAAGTCTTCTGTTTTTACCACCATTCCTGCTACAACCAACCTTTCAAAGGTTTTTTAGGAAAGTACTGTACTAGGCTAGCTGCACACTATGATTGCAATCCAGTACATGCTTGCAGATTCAGGAGCAGTGATGCATGCAGGTTAGATACTCACAGACCCTTTTCACATGTGGGGGGGGGGATGGGCGAAAACGCCCAAAAACGGAGCTTACCTCCAGCCCGGTAAGTCCGTCGCCATGTGGAGCAGTGCGAGCTCGTTGCTCCACACTTCTCCGGTGTCGCAGATGGCAGCTTCCAGTTGGTGGAGGTTCTCCACCACCCGGAGAAGCTCGCCAGCCGGAAGCCCGCCCCCGGCAGATCTGCAGGCACGCACTTGCGCGCGCTTGCAGATCCACTTTAGAGCCGGGCGACGGAGCGGCACGGGGCTGCGCGCTCCGTGCTTTTTAAAAACCTCTAAAAAGAGGTTTTTAAAAAACACGCAGCCCGGCTAGTTCCGGCCGCTCCTGAGTGGATTCTGGTGTGGAACTACGAAAAGTAGTCCACGCCAGTCCACTCTACGGTATAGACGACCTCCGTGAGAGGTCGCTCTACACCGTTCCCCCCCCCCACATGTGAAAAGAGCCTCAGTAGCTCACAAGGAGTTTTTTCTCAAGTCTGTTACATATAAAGATTGGAAGTTTTCCACACTGTTTCCCCTTTGTATGCTTTGGGGCTGATTTCACTCCACCTCTCACACTGATTGGTTTGGCCATGTTCACGAAGAGTTCAAGCAACAGAGTTTTCAAAACCCTCTGCATACACTTTCGTATATTCATTTCCTATAGCAAAATGTATTTCTGGACAGTAAATATTTATCAGAACTTTAAAAGTTACTCTTTCAGGCTAAAACTCCCATGGTTTATTGTTCAGTGGAGGATGAATCCTGTGGTCAATGGGAGCAGTAATCCAAAAAGAGGCTTTCCAAAGCTCTGACAGTTATATTCTTTTTTTAAAAATGTATCCATGTTGGTAAAATAGCCTTCCTTATTAAAAGTGCACCTGAACGTACATTTGTCACTTTTAAGTTAAAACAACAAAGATATTTTCACTTTATTTTTCTGTATTCACATGGTGATCTGAATGCCTTACCTGACCGACAGGCAATGTCCACATCTTTTTCAAAATCTGTCTGTAACAATAACAAATAAAAGTTAGATAAGACAACCATTATCAGTCATCAGCAAAATGTCAAACAGATGTTGAAAGATACCATTGCCTCAGCTCCTTCTCATCAGAGCTTAGAAATGTTACTCTTTTTTGATGGCAACTGCCTTAGTCCTCCAGCCAGCAGGTCTACCGGCTGAGGGGGAAATAAGATACAACGGCCCATTTGGTGGAAGATGCTAGGAGCTACAGTTCAAAATAAGTAACTTTCCCAAGCTCTGCTCATAACATCTAATACAAACAATGCACATATGCTACAACACCACTGCATCATTAGATGCTTGTACAAAGGAACAGAAGGAGAAGAGTTACAGAGTGTCAGGGCTAGCTGACCTGTCTGCATGAGTAGCTGACCAATTTCTTTTTTTTCCATTCCTACAGCCCAGAGTTTGGGAAACTACGGCTCTTCAAATGCTGTAGGTGTATAACTTCTTACTTGTCCTGACCAATAACCATGCTGGTTGGGCTGGCAGGAGCTGGAGTCTAAAAACATCAGGTAAGCCACAAATTTCCCAGCCCTGGTAAAGCCCATTGCCAACCTAATTACAGCAAAGTAGGTAGAATTAAATTCGCTGAGAGCCTTATTCATACCAACTTAGAGTTTTGGGATTTAGACTGGTGTCCTTAAAAAGAGAGTTATAAAAAGAGGATTTGTGTACTTGTTGAATTCGATGTCCTGAACTCTCTTAAATCTGAGATATTTAACCTAAATTCGTTCAGAGGCGACCACCTGCACTGAAATCAAATTACAAATCAGACTGAAACCCAGTGTTGTTGCTGTTGCTGTTCCTGTTTAGCCTTGTATGTGGCCTTGCCAGTAGTTTTGGAATTTGATAACAGAGAGTGTTTTTTCCCCCCTACCAATATTATAAAATAGGACTTTAATGTAACTTTGGAAAAACGGCAGCAATAACTTTAGATGTCAAAAGAACAAAATAACAATGAGCAACACAATTATTAATAATACAGTTATATACCATTTGCTGAACACTAATGTTGCACACAGAAGAGATAATGAAAGGCTTCCTTGTATTTATCCAGCTGAGTTTTCTGGTATGCTTAAAAGTAGTGCCTGCTGCCTTGGGAAATGCTAAGTAAGCTTGGCAAGTAGCAAAAAAACTTAAATACATGGATTAAGTTTTTATACATTCCTGAGAACGGCACAGGAAAAACCACAGAGGTGGTACCAACCACATTACTTGTGTATACAATGTGCTGAGAGATTTATTCCCTGCACTGATGCATACTTAAACTGAAGACTGAACTGTTTGTAAATCACTTAATTAACCAGTATCTTTACTCCATTTAGTTCTCTTTTTTTTTTGTCAACATAAACCATTGGAAATTGATGACTGTGATCTGTATCTTATTATAATCCAAAGCTCATTGTACTCTCAGTTGCATGTTTTCAAAATTAGCACAAGGGAGATGTCCAACACAAACATTTTTTGTGCAACCGGTTGCACAGTCTCTTGAGTAACTTGGAACTTCACTCTGATTTAGGCTTCTGTTTACTCCAAGTTCAGGGGCTTGCGAAGCAGACTTTCAGCACAAGCAAAATAACTCAGCAGAACAAAGGCATACTGTTGTTAATGGTGCCAGATTATATGATATTATCTTGTAATTCTGAATTTGCACAGCCACAAATCACAGCAACAGGAATTTTCCAAGCTCACTACCAGTGTTGTTGGGCTCTTATAACAAAACTCCTTACACATATGACATTCAGCATATTCTTAGCAATGCAGATATAAATAAACAGACAAGCATTTCTAAACTACTGTTTTGATAATATTTTCAATGACATGCTATCTTTTTTGAGAAGACCTTATTCCCAAGTGTTTCAACTGTTCTATTGTGCATCCACAATGTATACAAGTTGGTTGTTATGCAAAGCCTTATTAGAGCAATTTGTCCACTATTACTATAGAATTCTACAGAAGCTGCTGGGACTCACTAAGTTTCCTCTCTATCGTATGCCTTCTAAATATTTTACAGAATACCATCTGAAATACCATTTATTTCTGGTAGTCCTGTGTGATACTGACTACAATATTCCAAGCTATTGGGACAAGTAAGTGTGTAAATGGCTAGACTTTGAATGGAATGGCACTTCCTTTTCAGACATTTTATTTCTAACACCACTCATATACAAGAAGCTGTAATTTCCTTTGATGGATCTTCGTTCTGAGGAGTAAAGGAGACTGCTCCCACTTCATACCTTTTACTTCCATTCTCTTCAGCTAGAGAGTTCTTAATAGCCCATCTCTCCAGATGCTCTGTGCCTAACCCATAGGTGATCTCACCTATCTTTGCTTTGTCTGATTGGAGGGTTCTCCTCCCTCTGTCAACCTCTACCCTGAAGGCAAAGGGGACAAAAGTAGGTTTAGGCCATGTGCAATCACTTGTCCATTTTGCCGTCTATGCTACACATATACAGCACTACAATTCCACTTTAACTGCCATGACAACATTCTGTGTAATCCTGGGGTTTGTAGTTTGGTGAGGGACTAGGCTTTTCTGGTTGAAACTTCCCAATGCCCCTCCTTGAACTGCAAATCCCAGCATATCATTGATGAAACCGTACCAGTTACACTGGAATTATAGCACTATGCTTAACTAGTGTGAAAGGGGTCCTGGGTCACTCCAAGTCTGAGAAGTATGTTTTAGAAATTCTATTTAAGTCATTCTAGTACAGGGTATGAGAGAAGTAATGTTTTACCTATTTGCCTCATTTCTCCACCTTTATATCTCTTTTTAATATTTAAAAAGTGCATAGATTTGGAATGCAACTGTATCTTCCGAATATCCAAGAATCATTCCCTTGTGTTCCAGATCACTCATTCATTCTGTGTGCCTAACTGAAGAAAGGCAATTCTTCTCCTTCCCCCTCCTCCTTCTCAGGCTAAATTCATCCAGTGATGATTGGAGAGTTAGCAGATAGTTTCTCTCTGCCAGTAAAAGTAAAACCCCACAGAACCTGCAGTTTCCCATGGAGTTCTACGACTGAATAGAGAGCTGCTAATAAGAAAGGATGACCCTCAGGGCAGTGAGGTAGCTACCTCAGTGGACAGATTGTAGGCAGGGGGACTGGCAGCAAGCTAGACAGCGCTGAAGAGTCAGTTGGTCAGTGGACTGGTTTCTGTACAACAAATGGAAAGAGGACCTCCAGTCTTTCTTGTCAGGAAGTGAAACACCTTAGGATGAACCTAGGTAACTGGATTCTTCTTCACAATACCTTCACATTAATTTTGCCAAAGTAAATTCTGTCTTTTTTAAAGAAAATATAAAAGTAACTATTGATGTAGCATAATAATTAATAATGTGACTGAGGAAATGTCCAGGAGGCAACTCTTCTCTAGATTTCATCTCTCAATTTGCAATGTGGTGATTAGATCATTAGCATATCTTGTAGCCTGAAGGTATGGATTACTGAGATCATGTAAATGGAACACTTTGAACAGCTGGAATTCACTACGTAAAACAGAGCTTAGGAATCTGTGGCTCTCCAGATGTTTTGGACTACACCTCCCATAATTCCTTACCACGGACAATGCTGGAAGGGGTTTTTGGGAGTTGTCGATCGGCAACAGATTAATCTGTTCTCTATCCTTGATGTATTAATAAGTTTTTATTATTGTTGTTGATAATGACACTCTACTCAGAATTCTCAGTTCCAAGCAGGGAACTGAAAGAGATAGTCTATGTGATAAAAAAGTATTTGTACAGAAAAAAGGGAAGGTATTCATAATGTGTGCACATATGCACACAATGACACCAATGTCAATGAAGTGGTGAATAGACTCTGGGTCTTAGTCAGTCTTTAAAGGAGCTATTCAAGGTGTTGAACCTATTTTAGGAATAGGATTGAGTACTCTGGATCCTTTTAAAGTTCAGAGATAAAGCTGGAGCAGAATCATCACTCCAATAACATGAGTAACACCAGTCACGACTGTTTACATCACACACACACACCAAAATGATGAAGGACTTGCAATTTGCATTTTTCCTTTTTGACTGTACATACTTGCTGTGTTTGGTTATATGTGTACAGGTGTGTATCCAGACCCCCCATAAATATGTGAGAAGGATAAAATAACACTAACCATGATCTGAGCATGTCCATTTGGAAATGAACTTGAAGAATCTGCATTGATTGGGTCTTGACAGTTTCTTAAACGACATCTAAATGCATCCTGAACCTGGAAAAGAGGCAGCAAGCTTTTAAGCATATCTGTATCTACAGCTGTATCTATACATGCCAAGATTAAAATGATTAAAAAAAATAACTACAATACTTGATTCATCTTGATTTTCTCCACTGGTATAAGGTATAACATACAATCAGCATATATAAAGCTATTTGTGCCGCTACAATGCACTGGAACGAATTTACTCAAATAAAATGGTATCATAATTATATATTACAATTCTATATATGGTTTCTCAGATTTAAGTCTAACTGAATTCAACAGAGTTTACATCCAAGTAAATGCTTATAGGATTACCATCACAACCTGATTTGCACAAGCCATAGAAATGGCTTTTTAAAACATCTCCTAGAGAAGAACAAATACACTCAGCCTTAATAAATGTTATATTTAAGACCACTTAATATAACAGGAGTTTTATTTCCACATACATGGACTAAGGTCTATAACTTAACAAGAATCTGTGTACCACAGAAGTGGCATGATTGTAGTCTATAAGGGATGAACACAACAGCTCTATGGTAGTCCTTTAAGAAATACCACTGCCAAGAACAATCTGAACACTCTATTCTCAAAAGGCCTTTGAACAAATTCTGAACAATACTTTCTTATATCAAGGGGTGTATTTTGTTATTTTCTCAGTGTTTTCATCCTGAGGGCTGCCAGTTTTAAACTTTAAATCCTATACTTACATACCTCAGCGGGGCATATTCTGACTAGACATTCATCGGATTTCACTGTACATTGACTACATGGGGAGCTTTACCCACATGGCATTTAACTGAGAGTAAATGTTGTTCCCTCTGTTAACTGGAGGGGTTTAGACTGAAGAGCATACCACTATTCTTTATTATCTTCTCAAAGGGTACCTATGTTGACACTTTTATAATTGGCAAAGACATTTAAACATAACTGATTTAATTGATTAAAGATAGATGGTTGATCAACTAAAAAATGTGATTAGCTGACAACTCTAATCAACCCATAATGAAGAGTTGGGTTTTACATGTGCCAGGGATGAAGTAAAGGGGTTTTGAGGATCTTAAATTTAGACATTTCTACAGGAAGCTGATACACAAACTGGTGTATCAACACTGGTGTTGGGATTAGTTCTTATTCCTCAGCTAGTTCAGAAAAGATGCTCCACTGCCAAGTAACAATTCCCTCCCCCAATGAAGTTTTCCTTCAGTCCTCAAATTTCTAGCACTGCTGAGATGGAGAAATTTTTCACAGATAGAACTCATATTTACCTCTGCTTCCACTTCCGTGGTAACTTTGACTGCTCCATTTCTCTGGATTCCTAAACTGTATTTCTGAATGCTCAGCTAAGTTTTAAGCTACTGCAATGCTAGAGATTTGGACAGGAGAAAAAATTCACTGAAGTCAGAATTCTTATTCTGAGGGGGCAATGTCTGTCATTTTGTCACTCTGTATTAGTCCCCTCTGGTACCTTTCTGTAGAATGCTTCACCCAATCTCATTTTGGGGAAGGTGGAAGGTTCCTGACATTCTGGACCAACTCTACTATTAAGAAGAGTGAGGTGGCTATCTTCTGGGTGTCACAAAAAAGGCACCAGTTGCTAGTTATTTCATTCACTGTTCTTGTTTTCGGCTATCAGGCAATGAACACAATATGTCTTAAAAGACAGATGTCCAGAATGACTAAGTGCCTGTTTGTGATGAAGGCGGAGCTTGAAAATAACTTGTTACATTTAACTAATTATCTGTTGATTAGCTACTCTATTCAGCTGAGAAAACTTAATGTGTTAATTTGTAGGTTAACAGCACTCTTCAGCAGAGCTTGGAAATAACAAGTTTAACTGAATTGAAGAGGTTTTGCTTTGCTATTCAGTGTAGGAAGCCATCCCAAGAGGATTAAGATGGTTGGGAAGGATGGAGGTTGCTAGAAACTGGAGGTGGGAGGGAATGAACTTGGGACTCCAGTTACTGAAGGGAACAGATGTACTCTAGCCTTGTACAGAGAGAGCCCTGGTGGCACAGTGGTTAAATGCCGGTACTGTAGCCACAAGGTTGTGAGTTCAGTCCTGCCAGGCTTCAGGTTGACTCAACCTTCCATCCTTCCGTAGGTTGGTAAAATGAGTACCCAGCTTGTTGGGGGCAATTAGCTAACGCACATTGTAAACCACTTAGGGAGCACTTAGCTGATAGGCGGTATAGAAATACACATGCTATTGCTATTGCTATATTGTGTATAGAGGCTCATGCTTCTTGGCTCTAAGGAAGAGCAGAGGAAAAGGATGCATTTGCAAATCAGTATGGAAGAACAGTCCTGTACTCAGCGTTCTTCAAAGTATTTCACATTAAAAATTCCCCATTGTCCATTCACCGAGAGCCACTTTGTAGCCACTTGGGTGTGCACTTCAGTACTATGTTGAATCATTGTACTCCAAGTAGAATGTATAGGCCTTTCCATTTTCAACCTTTTCACAATTCAGGCAAACCAACCACAGTATTTGAAGAGCAAGTAAACAGCATATATGTTTGTTGGCTGGGAGTGGGAGGTTGAGAGAAGCGGAATATACAATAGATGAGTGACAACACTTAATTGAACAGGCTATTAGATCTCACACTTTAGGACAGCCTTCCTAAAGCTGATGCTTTCCAAATGTACTATGATACAAATCACACCATCCCCCCTCCGTCAATCAGACTGTGGTATTTATAGTTCAATACATCTGGAAAATTCCAGGTTGGAGAAAGCACTTTAAAATTACAAAAGCCAGTATTTTTCATGCAGCCAATAACAAAATTAGACACAAGAGGACAACAGTGACAGAGATACAATTTTTTGTAAATCCCACAGTTTCTTTTTTAAAAACACCACCAATTTCTTTAGCAATAGCATATCATATTAAATTCTACCTCTCTCAACTTTAACAACAAATTACTTTCCTCAAGACCAAGTATTAACATTAATTAATAAATTTTGCAACCTAACATTTTAAGCTCTGGATGTAGGATATGCTTTGAGAAAACTTTCTTTTTTAATTTTTATTAATTGCTCCTCTATGTGCGTGCACACACACACACACACACACACACACAGAGTCTTTTAAGTATATTGTAGAGAAACTCTACTGATGAGACAAGTTGAGGTTTATTTAATATCTTAAACTATTTATGCCCTGCCTTTCCATCATAAAAGGATCAGAAGAGTGACGTAGCTCAGTGGCAGGGCACATCATTTTTGGCAACCAGTCCCATGTTTGGTCCTTGGAACTTCCAGTCAAAAGCATCAGAAAAGCAGGTGAATGGAAAATGTCCTCTGACAGAGACTCTAGAAATTTACAGCCAAACTAGAGGGACAAATAGTCTAGCTTGATATAAGGCAGCTTCTTATATTTCCAAGGTAAACAAGGTGGCTCAAAAGTCGCTTTAAAACAACAGTATGCATTAAAACAAATTCCATACAAGCAGAATTTGGAACAAAATGCGACACAATATGCAGCAACCTTCCCACTAGAGATAGTGAGAAGAAGAGGAAGAAGAAGAAGAAGAAGAAGAATGGGAAAAAGAAGAAGAGGAGGAGGAGGAAGTCATAATCAGATAGAATAAATCCTGACCACCTCACCAAATACAACATGACAGAAGGTAAACAGAGCCTTTCCTAGAAGGGTATGCTGTAGCAATGATGCCACAGCTAAGAAAGCCCATTCCTGCAGGGTTATCCTCCGTACTTCAGACAACAGGGGATGCAAAAAGGGGCCTCCAAAGATGAGTGAGATTTTCATCTGTTATTTTTTTTAAAGAAGAATGCACCAATGTGTTCAAATTTCTTTATATTTGGAATGTAAAGAACATTAATGCAGAAAAAACTAAATTGTCTATTGAGTCCCAGAGCTTTGAGCACTTTACTCACAAAAGTCTGGGTCTTAATACCTGTGGATACCAGCATGTTCATGTGAATAAAGGTTGCCCATTCTATTATTTTTTCCAGAGTACAGTCTCATCCTTATTACCTATAAGGCAGGCAGGTATTACATGGTCCTTTCCATTCTGGAAATAACTGTATCTGGTTGACTTTAATTGTATAAAGGGGGTGGGGAATTCATTTCCTTTTATTTCTGAGTAATTTCCCTACATTCTGAAACTTTACATTCAGGATGGACCAAACTTGAAGTTTAAAAATTCAAAGACAGGAAATAGTGAATCTGACAGATTTCCTCATCTATACTGATGTTATTCCCAGTGTTCAGGTAGGTACACCTGACTTGAGTCATATATCCCAGTCCAAAACTATTTAGGGCCTCAAACGCACAAAACATTATATTGGACTAGGCTTGAAAACAAAGAACTGGGATTGAAAACAAACCAGAACCCAACACGCATGGTACAGTTTCAGAGTAATACTCTCCATAGACATCCTCACTGCATTAATCTCCTATGACTGTATTTTGAAGCAATTAATTTCCAGATCTTTTTTTCCCCCAGCAATAGTCACAATCACATTTGTCTCCTCTGGAGGCTGCTGAGACAGGACAAAGAGTAGCCCAGCCTGCCTTCTCCAGGAAATGTTGCTGTGACCGAACCAAGCTAAGCCAGCAAAAGGCACTCCTAGACACCATGGCCACCTGGGGGTCCTAATGTAGTGAGGGGCCCAGGAGCACTTGCAAGCTCCACAACTGATGCTGAATTAAACACATGCTGTCCATGGAGAGTGGTGGGAAGAAAGAAGTACTCTGGATTAGCATTTTTAATTTGTTTGCTGGCCTTTACCCCAAGGTCAAGAAGACCAAATGAACAATTGTCAGTCTGCTAAACGTTTCCCACAGGTGCACAAGACCATGGTTTAGCATTATGTGGGAATATTGAGTGAGACTGAAGAAGAGACAAGAGGGAGAGGGAAGGAGGGAGACCGTCACGATCTGAGTTCATTATCCAGAACAATGGAATGCTGGAACATCTTAAATTCTCACTTGTCTTCCCTTTCCCTTCCTCATATTGCCACATTCAAGGGCTGATGACGTTACATTCCTTTAGAGCATCTCCTTGCTTCCCCCTCCCCCTCTCTGGCATGAAGCTGCGAGATTGTCTTGGAGCCAGACAGAGCAAGAGAGACAGATGTGCTGAACGTGCGGGTACCAAGGAAGTGGTTTCCTTAGCAACAGTAGCCAATTCAAAGCTCTTGCAACTTGCCCTCTCTCCTCACGTGAATGTGTGTGTGTGTGTGCATGTGTGGTTTAGCCCAGGCAATTTCGATATAAGGAGATTGTTGATTTAGGGGATAGCAAAAGATTAAGTGAAAAATATGCACCCCAATCATTAACGACAGAAAAACAGGAGAAAGTAAATGAATGCTCCTCCCTTCATCATCCATCTTTAGAGCCTGACATTGTTTGAATTAGGTTTAGAGTAGGCTGTGTTCATATGCCCTCTCTCTCCCTCGTTCTCACTCCCCCTCTCCTTCTCTTGTTCTCAATCTCCCCACATGCCGCATCCACACATCATGCTAAAACCATGCTTTAATATAGTGGTAAGGAATGTTTAGTGTTCCAGATGTTTTGCAATTTAATTCCCATAGTCCTTTAGAGTTGGTTATGCTAGCTGTGGTAAGAAGAATAGTAGGCTTTGGAAAAATGCATGCGAAACAATGTCAGGGAAAAATTTCAAATTCATGTTTGTCACAAATGTGGCACAAGATAAGGAACCAAAATGGAGAATTGAGGCAATGTATCATGTGATACCATGACAGCCGTATGAGAGGTGAACCATTTCAGTGGATACCTGGATATTCCAGTCAGATAAAGGAAGAAAGCAATCAAGAATTTTAACTGAATTTGAGGTGGGGTGGTTTTTGCAATGTTGTAAGTAGACTAGAACCTTTTTTAAGGGTATTGATCTCAAAATATCTAACATTGTGAGCACAGCCGCCTACTCTAAATGCTATAGGTTGATTTCTGCTGGTATACAGCACTAATGTAATGCTCTGTTACGCAACTGGTTGCAGTTTCTCTAGGCTTAAAGAAGGAAGAAGAGGTGGTGGTGGAGCTAGTGGCTCCATCTCATTTATTTCTCAAATGCATGGATTCCAAGGGGTGGGGCTGTGCACAAGATCTTTGTGCTTTGAGAAGGCTGGTTGGGAAAAGTGTCTGTCCTATAGGACAGGCAGTCGTTTAAGTCACCCCTCCTAGGGCACCTTGATTCCAAAAGCCATTCATTGGAGGAATAGGTGGCTTAGGAGTCCTCTCTCCCACTGCCACTGTCACCTTGTTTCTTTGCTGCATCTGTGTCCCATGACTCTTTGTTGTTGTTTTTTTTTGGAGGGGGCAGGGTCTAGCTATGCCAGTGGCATAACTAACTGGCAGTGCCAACTGAATCCTATTACGCTAAGGCAGTTCACTCTGTTGTTCTGAAAAGTGGGGGGATTTTGCATTGTAAATGTCAATCTGAAGCTCTCAAAAGTAGACCTTATCTAATGTTTGTTCCATACCTCTACGATCAGATTCTTGTAATGTTTTATTGGCTTTACATTGTAGTAATAGTATGGGAAGAATGTAGTAGATGTGTCTTTCACTCTTAGGATGTGACATTATCTGTGAGAAATAGTTTGACAGTCAGTCTTACTGTACTGGTGTTTAGAAATTTCATATTTCATTCGAGTGAAAGTAACACACTCAGTTCATGACTCACACATGGTCTTGTCTTGCACCGAACTAAATATCTATTAATCCAGCATTACAGACATACTGATAAAATTTTACTAAATTGATGACTCAATAAACCGTTTTTCTTTGTTTACATAAATCAACTGTGCTGAGTTTTAGATGCAGCCCCCCTCCCTACAGATTATAGTTGTAAAATACACAGAAAATATAGAGCAAATACAGAGTGCAAGGTGTGTTATTGGGATTCTTTCATGAGCATCATGCGCAAAGCAACTGATGTAGCCACTTTTCCAGTTTACATGTGTGTAATTCACTGGTAAGAGTTTCTGACTTCCAGTAAAATTCTGAGAATGTGACACAAGAGCCTCAAATCTCTTATTTTCTAGAACTGTGATGGGGAACCTCCATCTGATGGGTTAACTTAAGATCACCAAGTCACTCTCCTCCCTGAATAATATCCTTTCAGATGGGAAGAGCAACTGATCCACAATGTTGAGATGACAGTTTACTCTTCCTTTGCCTTGCGCAGAGAAAGCAAGGCAGAAATGCCACTAGCTCTATTATTGACTGATTGAGCGATTGATTGTTTTTGTACACTGACTTTCTCCCAGAATTAGGACCCAACATGGCTTCCAATAATAAATACACATTAAACACACTAAAACATTAAACACATTAAAAATATTTAAAACAGTTAAAAACATTAAAAGGATATAAAATCATAAAAACACTGAAAGTGATATTCCAATTACACAAGTTAATAAATAAAGCTACTTGGCTTATGTAAAAGCCTGTTTGAAAGGAAAAGTTTTCACTTTCCAGCAAAAGGAGAGCAGGGAGGGGGCCTGCCTGGCCTCCTGTGGGAGAGCATTCCACAGGACGGGAGGAGCCACTGAGAAGACTCTCTCCCTTGTCCTCACCAGGTGAGCCTGGGTGGTGGTGGGACAGAGAGAAAGCCTTCCCTAGCAAATCTTAAGGTTCTAGCTGGTTTGTACAGGGAGATAGGGTCTGTCAGATAGGCTGGACCTAAGCTGTTTACGGCTTTATAGGTCATAATCAGCACTTTCAATTGGGCCCAGAAACGAACAGGTAGCCAGTGAATTCTCAGTGCTCAGTGGATGCTTTGAGTCACTAGTTGAGTCTTGAGGTTGCAATCTAATTCTCACTGGGTCTGCTGCATTCTTCCTCTTCCTCTATGGGGAAAGAGAAAAAGAAGAAAAGTTGCCTCATACGAAGCTCTGACTTAAGGAATGCTAGGTGCAGAATTCTGGCCCAGGGATGGGTGGGGGTGGGCTGGTTGTGTGTCCCTACAGTTAGAAGCATCAGGGGCAAGAAGCACGTGCATAGCCCCAAAATTTGTTTGCCTTACTAGAACTGAGCTCAAAAGGCTTTCACACACAGAGAGTGATACTCATCTTCCCCATGAGCTTTCTTTGTTAGAGAAGCCTAAGTTAGGAGAAAAAGAAAGATTTTTGACTACTCTATGTCAGAAACTCTTGTCAAACAACTGCAAACCACCTTGAGGTCTACTAGACAATCCCAGTTTACCTTCTGCACACCAGCTATAGACGTCTCCTTAGAAACAAGCCTCACAAATTATCCTGAGGTAAATGAATATATGATGGCATCCTATTAGGCATTTACATCAAAGTAAATGTGAATTGCAATGTTCTGCAACGCTTGTATTCTCAAGAGGATAGCAGAGATATAGCTATGTCTCCAGGGCCATTGCAAAAGTGAAAGCAGCAGCATGGCAGTGGCCCCGATGTACACTATGTCCCAATGCAAACACATCCTGATGCACAATGGGACATGTTTCACATCACATCAGGACGTGTGCAACAGCACATGTTGTGAATCAAGACAGGTTGGTATGTGAAAGTAATTTTATTATCACACACCGGCACTAATTGAACAGTGCAACACTGTAAAGAGCTGAAAGATTTATATCACCTTACACAGCCTCCTCTTTGAACATTTAGAGCAAGAGACATGACTTGCATTTTTCTGGATGCTATTACATTCCACACCACTCCCACACCTGTATCAATATGCTTTATACTTGGGACCTTAATACCACTCAGTACTGCATTTGAAGAACTGGGTTTACTTCCAGGAAAGCTCAGATTAAAATAAAAACCACTTAGTCTGAAAGTTGCTACCACATTTTTTTTATTCTACTCCTCCTTTTGAGAGCCAACATGGTGTAGTAGTTTGAGTGCTGTATTAAGGCACTGGGAGACCAGGCTTTGAATCCCTGATCAGCTGTGGAAACCCACTGTATGACGTTGGCAAATCATACTCTCTTGGCCTCAGAGGAGGTAAAAGGCAAACCCCCTCTAAGGAAATGAGCCCAAGAAAACCCCATGATAGCTTTACCTTAGGGTTGCTATAAGTCAGAAATTACTTGAAGGCACACAACAACAAAGCCCCTACACACATCTGAAAACTCCTTGCCTAAGAAAACTCTTTGAAATTCATCG
This sequence comes from Cyclura pinguis, assembly GCA_030412105.1. Taxonomy (NCBI): domain Eukaryota; kingdom Metazoa; phylum Chordata; class Lepidosauria; order Squamata; family Iguanidae; genus Cyclura; species Cyclura pinguis. The sequence continues at coordinate 133,239,302 of CM059599.1, forward strand.
GATTGCCATAAGTCAACAGGCGACTTGAAGGTGCACACACACACACACACAGACACACACACACACACACACAGAGAGAGAGAGAGAGAGAGAGAGAGTAAAGCACCTCTCTGAGCATTTTCCAGCTTCTTCAATATGCCATTTGCACAAAATGTATTTTGCTCAAAACTCCAGTTTCTGCACAAACCTATTGTCTTTTCCTTTTACAAAGTGAAGCTCAACCACTATAACAAGCACAACAGATAAGGTTGAGTTATCACTAAGATATCACAAACCCATCCAATGCTACCACTGTTACAAGAAACGATGGCTCAGTTCTAAAGTCTACTGCATATCCTGCATTGCTGTAAAACTTCGTAACAATGATGACGTTAAGTTATAAAAGACACAATTTAGATCCAGTTGTTGGTCCCAACTAGAATGGATCCATGGAACTTACATCAGTGTTGACTTACCAAGCTCCCATGGGTTCTATGGGTCTCCTCTAGTTGGGAACTAAGAACTGGATGTAGGCCAATACCAGAAGCAGTTTCTTACCTCCCTTCGGAGAATACAGTGGACCATGACAATTACGAAACCTTGCAATGAATCAAACACAGCAAAGAGTATCTGAAATAATATTGATCTCTTGTCGGTCATCGCCAGAACTGCAGACATCCAAGTCAGAGCCAGGAGAGGCAACACGACGCAGGAACTCCAAAGGGATGCCCTAGACAGTGACAGAAAAGAAAGAAAACAGCAACAACCACACTGTAGAACCAATGACTGACAAATCCAACCCTCTTTTTACAGCTATATATCTACAGAAATCTTATTTAAAGATGGCAACTTGTTAGTTAACATGAAAACCAATGACAAATATAAAGATATATAGATATATAGGTACACATAAACTATTTATTTTCTAAATATTAACCCCAAATTGAATTAAAATGTGTGGTTGCCATTCCTTTTTTTTCTCTTTTCTTTCTTTTTTTTTAAAAAAAATTAACTCTTTTCAGTATTAGTTGTCATTATTTTTCATCACTGTAGAGGTTTTTTTTTTTTTTCACATGCACAGTATAAGATTTGTAACAAGAAGATGTAAATGATTAGGACTAACATGGCATTACTGGCGGTGGTGGCTGACAAAGCTGTTGTTGAAACTACTCCACACTTGGCACATTTGAGCGTCAAACCGCTATGAGGCTCACTCATCTGACTGCAAACAAACAGAACACCCACAAAAAAGAACAAAATATTGAATTTTTTTTTCACCAAAAAAAGTTGCTACTGAAATTTAGCTTTTTTAAAATATGATGTCATGCAAGAAAATAAAATAGCAAGTCGACTTATTCAGGATGAAATGCTCTAATTTATCACCAAGCTCTGTTTTTAATAATACATTGTTTGTTTAACATTTATTTATCTTTTTTTAAAAAAAGAATTAATACTATTTGGAGGACCAAGGCTTCATTTCATGCAATTCTTCAGTTTAATTTTTTTTTCAAAGTCCCCCAGTATCAAGAGACTAATGTCAATTGATAACACAGAAGTAAACAAGCACGTGCTAGTGTGAGACACATGAAGTGACATACCTCTATTCAGACCGTTTAGAAAACCCATGGTAATTTCTTTATTCAGGATCGAAGAACAAGGTAGATTGGTAGAATGGGTCACACACCTCTAATTAAATCAACTAACGAATATGGGAAATCCTGGCTAGTGAGTGTGCCAGTGATATTTTAGAAGCAACTGGAGCAAGTCAGATGCAGTACTGAGTGAGAGACTTCCTTAGTTTACTCTGAATTTATGATAGGTCTGGATAGAGGATTGGACATGCATGGAATTCAATGGAAGTATTAATTCAGGCTAGAAAAATAACAATTTAATCTCAGTTTAATAAAACACAGTATACAAGCATTAAGATTAACACATACACACACACACATACACACACACTTTGGTGAAGAACACTATATCACAGCACTCAGCAACTAATTCAATTATACTTCCTGTGTGTACTATTATAGGAAATTAACTGCCTGGCTATTTCCCAAACTATTGAAGCCCCAAATGAAGACTCTGTTTCAAAGCACATGTTAACAGTAAAAGCTGGTCATGTTGGCTGGGTGATGGCAGTGAATTCTGGGAAATGTATTCAGAGCACCAACATTTCCAGGTTCCAGTTATAGGATTGGTAGTCTTGGAAATGTTAACTCTGTGTCTTGTGTCAAAAGTACAAGATCAAGAATTGTGAAACCGAAAGTTTGAGCAGAAGCTCAAGATCTTTGTGCCTCATGTAATGTCACAACTATTTCCGGAGCTATGGGAAGGATGATCAGCTTTCCTAGGAGACTGATCCTGACTTCTGCTTGCCACTGAAAGTAATAAGTTTCTACTGTATAATATTTGATTTAGATAATAAGATCAATTTCACAGAAATAATTAAGCCAATAGCCTTAAAAGTCATGAATTAAATTCATTGCTATTTAAACATCCTTCTTGTGCTAGTCAGTAACCCTCAAATGGGATAAAAAAATTGCTGAGGGGAAGGAAGAGATTTCTCTCTGTCTCCTCAAGATGGCCATCCCTGCCATCATCCTAGCGATTATGCTTTTTTTCTGTCTCACAAAGAAGCATTGTGAAGTCAAAGGTCTTGTGTTTCATTCATTTTTTTACATTCTTGGCACTTTTTGGACAAAGCCCCACAGACCAGTTGACAAGAAAATTGAAATTAAAAAAAATGAACACAGTGTAATATATATGCAGCCCCCGAGAATATAGGTTAGCTCTCCATACCTCATGATACATTCAGGTTCATGATAACTTGAGTTGATCAAAAATATGTCTATGTTTTCATCTTCTCTGGCTTCATATTCTGTGCACAATTAACTTTGGGGTAAGTCCCATAGAGTTTTGAGGTTTTGAGGAGATGAGTAAAGAATTGTCCTACCAGTACACTATGCCCTATACATAGTAGGTCGAGCAAAAGACTAGTATCTTCTCAATAAGGCATTTTTCATATTAAATGAGTTTTTCTTACTATAGGGAACATGGGTCCAAATGACTGGTTTATTTCTCAAACCCTGATTAGGGGACTGTAGAGAGAAAGTAAACATGTCAAGGCTTATAAGTATTTAGTGCCCAACCAGCTTTCCTGAATGAAAACACATAGGGCCTCCTTCAGAGCAATCCTATAATGTAGAACTGAAAAAAATGCCTAATAGGTGCTGACTCAAGGAGCCATCTCTATCACATGCAATAATATCTGCAACAATCATAATCTCTGTCATTTTAAGTGGCATAAGTTTGCATGGACTAGAGCCTACTTAATCAGAATTATAAGGGCATTAAATTCAGTTGGGAAGTGTGCATATTCATAGGGATACAGGGAAGAACCACATGATAACATTTGTGATACTCTTGTTGCAAGAAACAGCAGTCAATGATCACTTAGATTAACAGCACATTAACACATGGCCTTTAAATTAAGCAATCCTATTAAGAACAGTATTAATAATGGACAAGGAAGTTTCAGGGGGTATGATCCAGCCAAACTTTGGCAAACATATGAATCCTACTATGAGAGTCAAGTGATAACTTAAATCCCACTGAAATCAGCAAGTCTCATTCCAGGACACCCTATTCTTATCTGAGTAGAAAACTTTTGGACAGCTGTTTGATGGAGAAGGGGGAGAAAGGGTGATAGTACACAGCACTCTCTTCCTCTTCTGTACAATTGTACAATCTGTACAACCGACTGGGTGGGAATCCCCCTTATTTATATGTTTGGTTCCCCTTACAAACAGGGATACATCCATCGAAGCCTAGTTCTGGCAATATGTAGACCCAACCAAAACTGAATTGAATGTAAACAGTGTCTAACTTGAGTTGGATCATCTCACTGCTTGCAATGTGGCAGGCAAAAGAGGGCTTGAGTGCTTGACTGCTTCTCCACGCCCAGGAGAGAAACCAAACCCAGAACTTGGAAGCTTTAGTTTTAGTGCTAACAGCTTAATATTAACCAAAATTAATTTGTTGACATTAATCTATTATGCATAATGCTAATCATTAGTACAATAGTTAACATTTTATTCATTACATTAAAAAAACAACCCTAAAATGACTAAAAATTACTGAAAATGGTTGCCACCATCCTAAGCTAACCCTCCCCCCATAACTAACTGGGATAATGAGAAGCTGTAATTACTGCTTTTAAAACTCAACATTTGTGAGTTATGACAAAAAGAGTAAATTTGTAGTTGAAAATATCAATGAATTGGAGGGGGAGGGGATAATGAATTAACTATTAACAAATTATTTCCAGGTTTGAAGCAAAGAAAGGAGGGAAGCTTCTTCCATGCCAAGCATAACAATGCAATATTCTGTCCTGCTTTGGCTACTCCAGTAACTCTTATTTTTCCAGCCAATTGTGTAGAGTTTTTTACACAGTTGTTTCAGACCTTTCCTTAAATGGAAGGAGCTTTTCCAGTCTCAGTATGCCTACTCTGGACTGTAACTCCACTGTGTATGCCACATCCCATTGAATGTGATACATTTTCTCTCATAGATAAGAACAGAGTTCTTCCACTTGCCTTGTGATTGCATATTGTGGCTACAGAAAACAGTAGTCAGAACTACATTAATTTCAGTCTTCCAGAGATATTCTGCTTGGCGGATGTTACAAAACTGATATCATAAAGTCTTAATTGCACACACAACCGAACTACCACCTGGTTTATCTTAGTTGGCTTTAGGCAATTCTAAAAGGGAAATATCTTAGGCAAGCAACATTACATGTAACTCTCACCGTCCATCCACACCAAGTCTTTCTGCATTTCAGAAACCTAAGAGTTTGATGTGTTGAATCATTATTTCATTATTTCAACTTCTAGATGACTTCACCACACTGTATTTAATACCACTGTACTTGTGTTTTATTACTTTACTGTTGCTCAGTCACATTTCCTCAGGGTAATGTGATGGCAGTTTTCAAGATGAATAAAGTCAGTTAGATTATTAAATTAACACAAAAGTTTCACAATGCAATCAAATAACTCCATATTTGGTGAATATAATATACAGAGAGACAAAGAAAATTGAAAATAAGTAATAGATCTTCAGTAGGCCTGGGAAAACAATCCCAACATCTGCTTACCCCGCTCTGTGTTTGAGTTTTTTATCTAGGATTCCATCTCTGGAAACAAGTTTATTAAATACCAGAATGCCAATCACCATGTTGACCTGTTAAATACAAAATAAACAGACAAAAACAAAACAAAACAAAAAACAAACAAACAAACAAAAACAGAGGTGTCCTTTTAGTGAAAACAAATGACATTCACTAATGCCAGCAGCTTTGGTGTAGATTAAAAAAAGGAAAACAATAGGTTGAATACTCTGATCCATCTTCTAGGTATAAATATTTGTACTATATGGTGCTATACATGAGCAATGTAGCCAAGCTACACTTATGAATGAGAAGGATTTGCAAACCATATATGTGTATGATACTGGTTTGCAAGTACAACTTGCAAGTACAGGAGGTCCTTCAAAATCTTACACAGGACAGACGTATCCTGATTTCATTCAACTTCTGATGCAGATGTGAACAAACATCCATGTTGAAAATGCAACAATGTCCAGCAGTTAAAGAGCAACAGATGCATTAGAGCAGAGCTTTCCAAACTCTTCATGTTGCTGACACACTTTTTAGACATGCATCATTCTGTGACACAGTAATTCAGTAATTAATTCAGTAAGTGGAGGCACCCCTCCACGTGAGCTTGGCCTGCCACCACCACCGCCCTTGCCAAGGTCTTCCTCAGCCTGAGGCAGTGATGGCGGGAGAGGCAGCCTCTCCAGTTGGGCCTGGCCTACCACCGCCCTCACCAGGCTCTTCCTTGTCCCACTGTGGCAGCAGGAGAGGCTTCACCTGTTACACACCTACACAGTGCGGCTGACACACTAACGTGTCACGACACACAGTTTGGAAAGCTCTGCATGAGAGAGAGCAGCAGTGATAGGGTTAAATAGTTTTCCAAGAATCAAAGTCTTCTTATCTCTTATCTACCAATTCTAACCTTAGGAGATTAAAACTGGTATCCCTAGGAATATTCCCACCCTCATTTGTTCCACCTCCTTATTCTCTCTCTTTTACAAAATGTGAAACCAGCTGAACTCACTGTTAACTTAGCACGTTTAAATATCTTTCCTGTCTTTATGGGAGTTCTTTCCATAAAGTCTTAGTTTATTTCTTTAGCCATTGGTGTCTTTACTCTTTAATCAAAATTGCTAGCCACTACACAGATATACTCTCCATTAACCACATACCTATGGATGTGCCACTGCAGAATTCCCATTTAAGGAACAATAGATAAAACCCCTTGTGGTGGTAGCGCATCTCTGGGCTGGAGCATGAAGTATAATTTTAACGTTGAAATACAAATGAGAAGCACCTTCTCAGTGATGGCTCCTAAGTTCTAGAACTGTGCCCAGGAAAGCTAGAATGGCCCTTTCCTCTTTGTCCTCCCATTGGTAAGTGGGTTTTGAGGCTTTTGAGAACCAAATGTTTTTAAAGAAAGGACTTTAATAGGGTGCTGTACTGTTTTTAATTATACTGTTTTAAAACTGCTTTTTGGTATTTTCAGTTGTATATTTTCAGCTGTTTTTAATGTTATTGACAGTTAAATTTAATTTTAATGTCAATCTTTTGTATGTCTTAGCTATATTGTATTTCTTTAAGTTAGTAAGCTGCCTTGAATCCTGGTTTTGGGAGGAAAAGGTGAGACTTAACAAAGTTAATAACAGCAACAACATCAAAAATAGGGGCAGAGTATATGGTTTTCATGCAAAAGGTCCCTGGGTTCAGGTAGCAAATGATGGGAAAGTTCTCTGCCTCAGACTGCAAAGAACTGCTGCTTGACAAATCAAGTAATATTGGGCTGTACAGAACAGTGATCTGACTCGGTACAGGACAGAGCAATGTATGGCATGTGATAGCATATTAGGGCATTGTATTGGAGCTGTAACAGATCTTTACATGAAGCTGTTTTTCCCCAATTAATATCACGGCAATTGCAAGCATAGAATAAAGTCACATTCAAAATATTAAGAACAATTACTAAGTAGAGATTAGAATACAATCTTATTCAAACCATTTTAGAACAGATAATTGGTGTTTTTAAAATTCCTTAGATGAACTGTCTAGTTTTGATTTTGAAACCAATTCATCTTATTGGTGTGTTTTTAAGCATTTCCAAAACGGGGAAAAAAAATAATTAACATTAATCCGCTTTTAAGCTTATCTGAATACTTGGCTGTTCTTCCAAATAATTCGTTGCTTGACAACGCTTTCTGATCACATTTTCTAGCTCAACTCAAAAGCCCATAGAGGTGTCACAGGATTCTCTGTAGTTGTAAAAGCCTCACATGACTAGCATACTAGAAACTTATATACATTCTGTTTCCCACAAAATATTTCCAACTGGTGCTGCCTTCAGCAGGTTTTAAATTTGTTGGCTTCAGGGACTATACAGTTACTCTGTTGGACCAGCTCCGGTTGCTGCTCTGTTAGCAAGCGCAATTCAAAGTGCTTGTTACGACCTATACGGGTTAGGTTATCTGTACGCCTGTCTGTGTGCTGAGATCTTCAGGGGAGGCCTTCTTTCCATGCTTTACACCCTCATAAGTGCTTCTGGTGGGAACATGGGAGAACCCTACTCAGTGGCTATTCCTAGTCTCAGGAACTCCTTCCTAGACATGGGACTCTGGCATCTTTCTTAACATCTTTCCTCAGGGAGGTAAAGACTTTTTTTTTAACAAGTCTTTGACTGCTTCAGGGAACGCATCTTTCATGTTCTGTGTTATTTGTATTTGTCATTGTTCATTTTAATGATCTTTTAATTTCCTTTTAATTTTACAGATGGTTTAATTCTATTTTTAACGTTTGAGGGATGCAACTGTTTGGTCATACTTAGCTGGGAAAAACTCAGGAAACAACAACAACAACTACAGCTCATTCAATTTATATTTTGTATTTCTGCTGGCAGGGGACTCAAGGCAGCCATATAAATTAAAACAACGTACACCTAAAAACCTGATTACAAACAAGTTTTTTCAAGACCATTAAACAAGCAAGATGAATAAAAACCAGTAAAGGTAAGAAAAGTATAGAACACTCATTAGGGAAAGAAAAAAAAACTTCTCTCACAACCACTTTACAGCCAAGAGACCGGTCTAAGGGCCCTTCTGCCCAACACTGTTATAGTGCTATTATTCCACTTTCATCATCCTGTGGAATTCTGAGGTTTGTAGTTTACTGAGGCCCAAGACCTCTCTGGCTGAATATTCTAAATGCCTCTCCCTAAACTGCAAACCCCAGGATTCCGCAGGATGTTGAAAGTGGAATAATAGCAATATAATAGTCTAGTATAGAAGGGCTCTAAATAAAAAGGTCTTTGCCTGCCAGTGCAAAGAGAACAGAGTGAGGACCAAGCAAGCTTTTGATGGGAGGGAATTCCCCAGCCTGGGAGCAGCGACTGAGAATGTTCTCTCCTGTGTCCTCACCAAACATGCCTATGATGGTAGAAAGCCCTCACCCAGAGATCTTAAAAATAGGGTAGGTTTGTATAGGAAGACAGGATCTTTTAAACAGCCTGGACTGAAGCTGTATAGCACTTTATAAGTTATAACTAGCACTTTGAATTCTGCTGAGAAACAGACCAGCAGGCAGGGAAACTGTTGCAACAAGGAACTTACAAATTCCTTGGAACCAGGCTCAGTCATCAGTCTGGCCACAGCATTTTGGATCTGCTGAATTCAATAAATTGTAGGTAGGCTTTAACTCACTGCCATCTAATCTTTATGGCACTAATCCTAACAGGGGCGAGGTTCTCACACACAGCTGAAACATCTCTGAACAGTCATGTGTGTTGAGTTTGTGTGTTACTCCTGTTTTTAACAGCCTCACACTGTGCATTCCAGCACTTTCAGTCTTTTTACTATGTCACAAATGGATGCAAAGGAAACTGCCTCTGGGAATAAATTTAGGAAACTACAAATTTTGCATGGCTTTTGGGCATGTAATCTAACGATTTTTAAATAGGTCTTTTTTATCTAACCACAAAGGTTAGTAATTTTTTTTTAAATAAACTGGTTTTCATTGAGTGCCTTAAAAATATATAGTATTTGTTAAAGGCAAGTTGGTTTTAAGTAACTGATAGTACAATCCTATTCCTCTCTACTCAAAAGTTAGGCCATTTCTACCCTACCCTGTTATAGTGCTATTACTCTACTTCCAACCTCTTGTGGAATCCTGGGGTTTGTAGTTTCCTGAGGCCAAAGAGCTCTCTGGCTGAGAATTCTAAATGCCCCTCCCCAAACTGCAAACCCCAGGATTCCACAGGAGGTTGAAAGTGGAATAATAGTACTATAACAGTGTAGTGTGGAAATGGCCTTAGATTCATTGAATCCAATAAGATTTACTTCCAGGTAGATGTGTATTGGATTGTTGGTTATTTAAAAATACAAATAAGGTGCTGGATATATGTTATTGAGGACCTTAAAAAAAAAATCTCAGATTGAACTGCCTATGGCCCTGCCCATGAAGCATGACAATTCAGGAGGTGGGGTGGAAAAATGTGGTGGACCTAAGGAGTATTTTTTCCCCTCTCAGCACCTACCAAGAAACACACCAGACCTAGAAATGTGTAAAAAAGATGTTCCCCGTTTTCAAAATCAGAAGTGGCTACTTTCTCTTTGAATTCTCAGGGTTTGGCGGTGAAGATGGGCTCCAGGACCCATGCAACCTCTCATGTGCAAAATCCACCAGTCCCTGAAAACCCCAGGAGTGTGTGTGTGTGGGGGGGGACATATTTTTGCCCAAACATTTTTTTTCTTTTTGGAATGGGGGAAATTTGCCACTCCCATGGTCTCAGGGTGGTGCATGCATTTTGCTTCATCATGTAATTAATAGGGTGGGCAGCTTGGCTGTGTGACTGAGCTGAATGTATTTTATCAGGTCTAGGGAAACAGGCATCACTGTGCACTCCGGGCCAGGAAGGAGTATACAGCTTTTGCGTAAAGAAAGATAAAAAGCGGGGAGGATAAAGCAGAAAACAGCAGGAAGCTCGTACTCTAATAGTCAGTCGCATAGTGACGGGGGAGCGATGGAGGCGGTTCACCCCAGGTAGCAATGTTTTTGGGGCATCCCAGCCATAGCCATGCCCCCACGCACCAGAATCATGCCTCCACTCCCACCCCTCTCCACACACTCCAAGCTCCGCCACTGCTAATAAGCATTCTTTGTGGGTGGGTGTAGATGTGTGGTTTCTACATCCAACTTTGCAGAACCTACAGTGACCACTCTCCCCTGGAGATTTCCATAATATCACCTGAAAAGTTGGGCAGTTTAGTAGGTAACGAGGATTAGAATCTTGTTCTTCTGGTTCTGCCAATGGAAACAGTTCCAGCAGCAGAACCACCCCACTGGATTGGATTCTGTCGAACCGCCACGCTGCACACAGCATGCCCATGCTGTTAATACACTTCCAGCTAGACAGAGAATGAGGATGAAAAGGAGCAGTGAGCAGATGTAAAAAGACTTTGTAAAAAGGACCTTCACTGTCAGAGTCTTTGGCCCTTTTCACATGTGTGTGTGGGGGAAACGGGCGAAAACATGCTAAAACGGAGCTTACTCGCAGCCGGGTAAGTCCGTTGCCCCGCGGAGCAGTGCGCTGCTCCACAGTCGTCTGGCGTCCCAGATGGCAGCTTCCGGTTGGTAGAGGCTCTCCACCAACCAGAGAAGCTCGCCAGCCAGAAGCCCGCCCCCGGCAGATCTGCAGGCACGCACTTGCGCGCGCCTGCAAATCCACTTTAGAGCCGGGCGACAGAGTGGCACGGGGCTGCGCGCTCCGTGCTTTTTAAAAACCGCCGCTCCTGAGTGGATTCTGGTGTGGAACTACGAAAAGTAGTCCACGCCAGTCCACTCTACGGTGTAGAAGACCTCCGTTAGAGGTCGCTCTACACCGTTTTAGAAGCCCGGTATGGAAATGGCCTTTGTTAACTGAAGTATGCCTGTACCTAGGTACACACACACACACAGAATTATCTGGAGAGAGTTTGATGTTTTGGCCAAGTCACAACTGCTTAATTTAGGCAAGTAGCTTGACTAAGCAGGTTCATAATGATGACATTGAAATGCCCCAGCCTAGTTTTCCTCATCATTCTGAAAGTATAGATATATTTGGTTCTCATCCAGGATTTCATGTTTTAAAGTTTACAGCCCCTGAATCATTTGGGGGAAGAAGTGCACAATTCTGACAAGAAGACACTTTATGAAAAGAGGCACTGTTCTCTTTCATTTGGATTACTGAAGTGTATGAGATAGTTAAGGATTATTCCTTGTGCAGTGTGTTAGTTAAAAAGCAACCAGGCAAAAATATAGATTCTTTGGGGCCTGAAAATGCCTTGGAGCCAATAAATATATGGTGGGTTCAGCACCAGATCAATTCACTTCAAAAGGATTAGCAAAACTGGAAGGTAGATCTGCATTCAAAATATTCAGAGGATCAATAGACATGCAGTCAGCATTCTGTGAGTGTGTACGAGTGGGGGAGGGAGTCTTAAACAAGCAAGGGACAGAAATCTTCTTAATCTGTTGTTGCTTTCTCTTGGATTTTTTATTACAAAGGGAAGAAGGTGGGGAAAATGTAAGTTTGCATACTTTCTTCCTTTTCCTGCTTTTCTGAGTTTCATCTAAAGGTGACCCTCTCATTCCAACTCCAAATAATCAGCCAACATGCTCTATAGAGACTTGTAAAGGAATGAAGCATCCACTGGGACTCCAGGCTAATGAAAGTTCAGTATGGCTGCATGACTAAACATATTTACTTGGGAGTAAACCCCAGTGAATGTACTGCAAGTTACCTTTTAATAAGCATGTTGTTTCTGGCTTGTTAAAATTAGTGTTGGGCGAAGGGGCAGCTTGGACAGGAAGGTGACTGATGGCTGTTTCTGGTGGTGGCCATGGACTGCCACAAAGAGGCAGTGGTAAGATCCCTTCCTGGGCCCTGAATGACAAATATCTGGAGTGGCAAATGTCCCTTGCTTGGGCAGTGTCTTGGAGCAGGTGATTGCTGACAAGCTCCAGACTCTCTCTGATGGAACTAGTGTTCTGTCTTTACATTAATGTCTAGTCCTGGTTTTGGCCCAAAAACTGCCCTTGTCATCCTATATGATGACCTACATCATCCAAGAAGTGTGAAACTGTTGGTTCACCAGCATCTCTCTGAGGCTTTTGATACCATTAATCCTTTTAGAGTACCTATCTGATTTGGGAGATAGTATACTGCTTTGCTAAGGATGTCCTCTTACTTGGTCAGCTCCAGAAGGTGGGGACACTGCTCAACCTCATGGGATCTTCAGTTTGGGGTTCCAAAAGGGGTCAAATATATCCCCCAGCTGATTTTTCATATACATGAAAGTGCTGAGTAGAATTTTAGAGCATATTTACATCAGTACATTGATGACATAGAGATCTGTTTCTGAGAATATGTAGTGAATGTAATTAATCTGTGCCTAACTGCAACAGTGGTATAGATGAGTACCTAAATAAATAATAAATAAGTAAGTAATGCCATAGAAGGCTGACGTTCTGCCACTGAGTGTTTCTTCTGGCTGGATGAGGGGCATCGAACCTTTTCAAGGCAAGGTTATACTTTCTCTGTGGGTTTACAGCTTGGGGGGTTCCATTATTAGTCGAAGTACAGACAGTCTCAGTGAAGACTTATTTGAGATTTGGCTGTTGTCCTAGCTACATCCCTATCTAGACAGGGGTAATCTACTTTTAGTTGCTCTGGTAGCTGCCAGTGTGGAATACTGCAATGCAGTGAGGTTATCTATGAAGACAGTTCAGCAAGTGCCCCAGAGCAGAATGGAGTAGCCAGATTGATCACATGCACCCATAAGTCTAGTAATCCTACCCTAGTTACTACCATGTTTCTCCTGGTTTTGACCTACAAAGTCTTATGGAGCTTCATGCTCCAATACCTGACGCAATGCCTGTTTCATTATGACCTTGCCCATACCCTGAGGTTATCATCTGAGCCTTCTTCCAACTACCTCCATGAGGCATGATGAAAGAAATGGCTTTTTTGATTTGTGGTTCCCTGATGAACTCTCCCCAGTGAGGCCTACTTTGCCCTGACAGTATACGTTCGCTACCAGCACCAGCCATTTGATGATATGTAAAAGATTGGTTTTTGAACACTAGCCTTATGCCATTTGGTTATCCCTAATGCTTGTCCCTTGAGGAAGGTATTGTTTTATTTTACATATTGTTTTATTTTTAGTTTGTGTATTATTTCCTTTTTAAATGTATATTATGTTTGTTTAACTGTAGGGCACCTTCAGTTTTTCTCATAGAAAGTGTTCCAGAAGGTTAATTCTAATACTGCTAATATAATATTACATCCCTTCACAAAGTGTGGCTGTGGAGAGCGGGAAAGAAAATTTCACTTCTCCACCAAATCTATGTCAGGAAGCAATCAATCTGCCAACAAATGAGAAAGGCCACAACGGAGATGCTTCTGTCTTAGCAAAGTGACAGTGCTTTTGCAAGTTAGGTAACATTAAAACATTAAAACACCCCTTCTGTAAAACCTTTCAAAGATTGTGATTAAGGGCCAGTCCATACAAACAACTAACAGTTCTTTTTACCTTTCAGCTGTGTGCCTAAGTGACTCAACCACACGGAAAAAGCATGGGAAGAACCTATAGCATGAACTTATTCCTTGCTTGAGCATAGCTAGAGCCATGCCTGGGACTGCTGCTGTCATTCACATTGCTCTGATCTCAGAAATGGGCTGCTGATTTAGAGAAAAAAGTGCAAGGGTATATCTAGGAAGGAAAATGACAGCACTGCCTCAAAATAAGAATTCTGTTCCACTCATTATTTTTTCTTCAGTTCCCACACTTCTACCATGGCAGGGACTGAGACACAGAAATTGGTTTACACTTTGAATTCCTTTATTTGCTGTGTTCATTTTCCCTTGGCAACTTTGCTTGCCTCTTTTCTTTAGATGACTAAACTGTATTTCTAAATGACTGGCTGAAGTTTTAAGTTCCTGCAATACTATAAATTGGGGAACTGAAGTAATTTTTTTTTTTTGGATTGGAGCAAGATTCTTATTTAAAGGAGTAACAACATCATCCTGTCCTTTTCTATCACTACACCTCTGATAAACTGGTGTCTAGTTAACTCCTGTCTAGCATCTCACCTCCTTTCTAGGATGGATGGGCAAATACCATATGTTTGATCATATCTAGAGAAGCATTTTAATATGCTCGTTGCTTATAATATATAAGCCATAAAGTATAATCTGTGACGGAAAGCCAGGGATCCTTTAAGAGATAAACTGGCAGGACCAATCAGAAAACAATAGGAAGCCAAGGGGTGGGTACTGGAGATATAAAGAAAGGAGCAGGAGGGAGGAGAAAGAAAACTGGAAGGTTTATTACAACTGGATTATCCTGTACAGTGAATCATTTGTTGTTAGTGGCACAATGATTTCATGACAACAGGAACAGCAGAGTGATGAGCATATTCTGGCAAAGTTTTCACTAGATCTTTGTTTTCCTAGGAGGAAAGAATATTACACCAGCTCAATGTACTAATGTAAATGCTCAAACTGGGCATATACTGAGACAGTATCATTGCAATCCTATGCACACTTACCTAGGAGTAAGCTTCATTGAATGCAGCACAATGAAACATTTCTGGGTAGATGTGTATAGGATTACATCTACAAATTCATTTTATTTGGTAGAAGACTAAGCAAGTTTTCAAAACTTCCAGATTAAAATAGAGCACATTAATTTACTAGCCACTCAGAAATGCAGATACATATATATTACCATGGCTACTTAAAATACTGAAGGTGAGTTTAATGTTTACCAGCACAACAGCAGCTGCAGGTCCAACAAAAGCATAGAGAAGTCCTCCTTCCAGAGATAGCCAGCAACTGGAAAGGATATTAGAAAAGAACTAATACAAATTAATAAGGTGTAGCACCTCTCTCTCTCTCTCAAGCTCTCCCCCGCAACACCATGGAATTTCAATGAACCCCACTCTTTGGCATATCAGAAGTTTAAGGTATTTTCAGAGCTTCCCCCAAAACTTAAATTCACAACATGTGCAAACTGTACTTATAATACTAGCAGGAATGACAAGCATATTTAGTTGTAATGTATTTTGTAAAGAATCTGGAACTTTAATTCTCTGTGGAAGAACATTTCTGAGAAGAGAAAGTTCATTTCACCTTTGTTTTAGCTTACGTTTTCATACTTACCAAACTTCTTAAAGTTAACATTTTTTTTAAAAAATAAATGTTATCTGATTTTCATTTAGTGCTTTTCAAGCTATCAAACTGTAATGAAGAATAAATCTCCATTTTTTTAGATTGTTTTTCCAGAGGACTTTTGATATTTCTAAACTAACTTCTAATATTTCTCATATTGAAATTACCATGCTAGTTTCCGACATCTCACACTGTACTGAAAGCATCTTCTAAGGACTATAACTAAAGCTTGTGTGAAAGGAAGGTAACTCATAGAACCAAGCTTTTCCTTCTCTTTCTTTGATCCTGTCAACCGTGAGAATCATTTTCATAGGATTGTAGGAGGAGGGAGCACGCTTGAACATTGTGAAGTGTGCATATAATTGCCATGTTAAGGGGTGATTGCTTGAAATTGGATAGAGGGAGTTTGGGTCAGTGAAGCACCCCCTTGTATAAACCCTCCCTTCTCAATTTCAGTTCATGTCCATTTTTCCCTGTGGTGCCATGCCAGAGAGTCTACAGTCGTTAGAGACTCCTCACCCCCGCCCTCTGAAAGATTTTCAGGGCGAAAGAAGGGGGCAGAGAAAGACTTTATGCCTAAACTACCCTTCATTTGTGCAGCCACTAGAGATGATGCAAAGGTCTAAAACCAATTGCTAGTCCCAGTAGAACAGATCCACTGAATCAACTGCTGAATAGCAAATTAATTCAGTAAGCCTACCTTTGGTGGGACTAGCAATTGGCTTTAAAGCAAAGGAGTATTAACAGATTAACAATGCAATCCTATGGCAAACCTCCTCAGATATAAAACGCATGGAGTTCAGTGGGGTTTTCTCCCAGGCACTTGGGTATAAACTTGTGGGATGAAAGGCTTAATTTAAATATTTTCCTCTTAATGTTTCATTGATAACTCACTATTGAAAAGACTTTGTGAAACAGACACCAAGTCATTTCACTAAAGTTATGAATAATTTGCAGTAACATTCACGACTTTCATGGAATATAGGTAACACTTTCTTTAAAAAAAAGTTGTTCTTAATTTCTCTACATTCTATAGGGATGTAGACCTTTCACTGTTTCACTAAAATAGTCTTCTCTCAGCTGTGACAGAAAATGAATATTCTTCTACAGTATTCTTCCTGTATTCGAAAATCTTGACATGCAGCACAGAAATTATTCTGCAGAGAAAAATATAGGATTTTGCACACACATCCCCTCTGACTTTTCTGCGCAGGAGGCTATCATTTTCTGTGCAGGAAATTCACTTTCTTCGGAGGAAAAAAAAGAATGTTTTTATACCAAACCATGTGTATTTTTCTTTGCAGAAAAATTCTTTCACAACATGTCAGGATTTCAATTACCAGGAGAAAATTGTTGCAGAATTGTCGCTGGTCTACTCTTCTTCCTGACTGGGGTTCCTGACTGTTGAGCAAACTGTTCCTTAAAAAAAAAAAATCTGAGAATGAACAATTATGAATATTCTTTCATTCCTGTTCCAGGTGGGGTGTCCTTTACTCTTTGGAAACTTTAGTTAATTTGCCCATCATTTGGGAAAGGAATTGGCAGGATGATTAATAGGCTTTAACTCACTTTTCATCTAATGCTAATGAACCGTCCTCGGCTTATCTATATTGATCCGTCAGGGAAGGCCAGAAGATGAGGTGGATATCTGGATGACTGGCCTTTCTTCCACTTGGTACAAAAAGAGATCTGGTTCTTTGTTCCTCAGTGCTATAATGGTGTTATGAGCTCCATCTACCTCTGAAAGGACCCTGGGATGGATCCTGTTTCAATTCTGTCATCTTTTAGCAGACCTCAAGGCATCTGCAGTGCTCCATACCTGCCATATGACCTACTTAATGGTCATTTTTCCCTTACTAAATCCTGTTTGCCTTTCCATCTTAAGTCCTACAGAACAGTAGTTCACGAAGGAGCATACATTCATATCTCATTTCAATTTGCTGATAATAGCTGTCTGGGTATCCTTAAGGAGAGTGTTAACAATAGTGAACCACTGGAAAGCAGGAATGTAAACTTGGAAAGGTCTTTATTAAATTAATTGGTTTTTAAGAGACCAGACCAGCTCTACTAATGACATGGAGGGCCTGTCCTAATGTGAGGCAGTGAGGTTTGAGGTAGAAGCTTTTGTATGTCATGAAAGGATAAGGAATTATTGGTTATGTTACTTGTTGTATAATATTTCTACACCCAGGGTGGAGAGGGGTTCTTGTGGAATTTTTCTGCTTCATGTGCCAGAATAACTTTACTGGTCTCTGGTTTGGGTTGGGATAGGGGTTGCCACTGGCTGCAGGTAGCAGACTGTCCTGACTCAAGCCCTGGAGATAAGCTAATAAATCTCAACATTTGGTGCCCGGATAATCCTCTGTCATGACCAATATGCTATGATACAGTAGTTTATTGCCACTATGAAACATTTTCCCTCAACTGGACCTATACATCCCAAAATTATACCTCAAGATTTATAATACATACAAATATTATTCCACACTTAGGCCCTTTCCGCATGATGACGCTGAGACGCTTCTGCCATGGGATGGCAGCAGTTGGCAGGTCATGCTTCTGCATGATGTTGTTGCTGTCCTGCTGCCATCCTGTTACAAAGCGTTGCACTCGCGTAGTATTTGAAAAATGGGAAAAATCTGTTTTACACCTCTCATCGCCCAGCACTCCCATACTTACCATTGTGCGGAAGCCACAGCTACGTGATTAAGACACTTCCTGCACCAGCACAGCAATGCCAAGTGTCCGGCTGCGCTGTGGAAGGGAGGGGCAGGGCTATCCCCTCCCTTCCGCAGGGAGTGAGCAGGTGCAGGGGGAAGCGTTGCTGATGTGTTCCCTTCCGGACCCAGATTTACAGTGCAACGATGTGGAAGAGCATTGTCATGCAGAAAGGGCCCCAAACAACTTTCATCTCAACACAAATGGGAGAGCAGCACTTATTTATTTATTTATTTATTTATTTATTCTATTGATTCAATTTATACCCTGCTTTTCCCTTGGCATGGGAACTAAAATGGTTTACAATAACCCAAAAGGAAATTTTGGCTAAAAAATCTTATTTCACAAAACAAACAACAAATATATTTAAAAGTACATGATTAAAAGCAGTTTAAAATACAATTGAAACATAATTGACAAGATGCAAGATAAAAATACAGTATATCACTTTGAGTACCCTTCTGCCATGTGGTTATATACCCAATAACACCCAAACACAGCTGCTCTGATAAACAAGAATGAAGGAAATGACACTGGAACATATCACTGGTGTATTATTACAGAATGACTTACTAGTTACTGGTTCCATATCCTTTTGTCTTGGTAAAACCTATTGATATTGCCACCACTAATGCTGGTAAACCTGTAAGAGAAACCCCTGTAATTACTTCCTCATGCAACTGGTGATACAGGCTTTTAATAGTTAATCTGTCTTAATCTGTAATCTGTAATCTTTTTTTTAGAGGTTTTACAAGTTTTTTTCCCCTAAAACAGAGAAATACAGTTATGCTTCTAGAGTTTATCCAGTAATCATTATTCCTGAGAGCTGTGATACATACTGCTTCTTTTGTCTGGATGGCACAGCTTATAATATTAGCCCCATAAAGATCAGTCTCATATGAAAATAACCTTTTTATCAGCATAACAGAAATGCATCCTTACTCTACCAGCAGACTATTGAAGCCTGAGTAGATCATCATTCACTCTCCTTCTACCCTACTGTGCATCATTCTGATGTTGCTAAGTGACCAGCGCACTCACAGAAGATACAGTGAAGAGACTGCATGAAGATTTGATGGATTTTGGTTAGGGCCTTTCTATTTTAATTTCTTTTCTTTTTGAATTGCCATGCTTTACAGAAAATCTGCTAAAGGCTATACTTTACAATGTGATAAAATATCATAATCAATGCACATTCATCGCTAGCCACATCTTGAAGCAGATCAATAGAATTGAATTATAGTCCTATTTGCCATTCTATAGAAAATACCCTAGTACTAACATTCAGTTTAGAAACTGTGAAATCTACTACTGTCAAGATTATCAAAACAAGAATTCTTTCCCAAAGGTTAACCATACATGAAACATTAAACTGAACAACAACAAAGAAATCTTAGCTGAGTCATAGGAGCTCACCCCATCCAAGGCATAAAAAGCGTTTCCTTATGAGTCGTGTCCTAATTTTTCCAGTAACAGCCATATATGATTGCCAAGCCTCTGTCAAAACCCAACAAAATGAAGCTAAGAAGAAGAAATGTAAAAATGCAGTGGTCGTGGTACAGATGCCCTGCAGAAAACAGAGGATGGTTGGGCTGAATATTCAGTATTGATCAATTTATCAAAGAATGTTACATTTCAATAGCCTGTCTTTTAGTACAGAACAAATGCTGCCTTTATACCCAACAAAGTTATGCTGACTGCACCAGGTTATGCTTATTTACTCAGAAGTTCTTCTCCAGAGGGACTTATTGTTTAAATTACTGTCTAAATTACTGTAAATGTCTAAGATTGCAATCTAAATATAATAATATAGGGCATGTCTGGACTACACAGTTATAGTACTATGATTCCACTCTGTCATGGCTGCATCCTACTGAATCCTAGGATTTGTAGTTTGGTGAGGTACTTAGAATTTTCTGCCTGAGAGCTGTA
Source organism: Cyclura pinguis (assembly GCA_030412105.1). Classification (NCBI taxonomy): domain Eukaryota; kingdom Metazoa; phylum Chordata; class Lepidosauria; order Squamata; family Iguanidae; genus Cyclura; species Cyclura pinguis. The sequence continues at coordinate 133,259,293 of CM059599.1, forward strand.
TTACCGCAGTTCAGGGGAGTACACTAGGCCTGTCTAGAACTGAATGGGAAGTATCTCACCAAACTACCAGTAGCTTGTAGGATGGAGCCCTTGGCATTCAAAGTGATATGAAGCTAATGTCATTGTGCAGATATACCCAGCAAATAAGGGTGCAGGAGTATATATGTGTGCATCTTCTGATCAGAATGTGTAGTCAGACAAACCTCCTTTCAAACGGTTTACATCTCAAAGCTCTTTCCTTATTGCATTTGTGAAACCAGAAGCCGTATTTGTACTAGAGCAAAGAACACTGAGAACACAGTGGCCAGCTAACCCAAGGCTATGTATGACTGCTAATCATCCCAATTTTTCATCCTCACATTTTCCAAATTTCCCAGCTTTTTCCAAAAGCATTCCTGCCTGATCTGTGTTTGCAGGCAAGAATTTGAACTCCAGTGTGTAGAAATCAGTATGTTTGAATATTCCTTCCATGCATGTGGAAGGACTGAATATTCCACAATCTGTCTGATGTGATCTCTTTCAGTGTTCAAGGAGATGCTGATGTGAAATGGGGTTCATGGGTGTTTCTGAGGCAGGACAGAAAGCCCTGCAGAATGTTTGGTTTGGCTGGTTCAGCATGAGTCCAGCCAAAAGAGACACTGTGACACATCCTTCTCTCTCCCTCCCTCCCTCTGCTTTGACACAACAATGCTTTGTGTCCTTTTAGTGAGCAGCATGTTTTGTTCAGTTGCCCTAAGAACATCAGGTTGGCTCTGGTTCTTGCAGTTCTCAAGAGTTTATCCTGAGTGGGGGAAAAGCAGCTTAAAGAGCAAGTTTCCTTTTTTCTCTTCATTTTGGCTGTCAACCCTTGAAAAAAGAGACTTGGCACAACAGCACATTTCAGTTTCAGAACAGAACAGAAGCAAACAAACAGTCTTAATTGTATGTTTTTTCCCCTTTATGTGGACACATTTCAAGTATAAATTTGAACTCCAGGGGGAAGACGATGTCATGAGCCAGGCTGAGCGTGCTGCCGATTCAGACTTGGACTCCGATTTAGACTTGGACTCCCAGCCGGGGGAGGATCCCTTGGAGGGGCCTTTGGGAGAGGGGGCTCCTTCAGAGTCTAAGGAGGAGTCTGCCAGCGACCCCACAGCTGTCCCGGGCACGGATCCCGAGCCAGTACCTGCAGCAGAGGTTTCTGCTCCAGAGGCAGAGGCTAGTGCTTCTGACTCGACAGAGGCTGGTGTTTCTGACCCCAGCCCGGAATTTGCAGCAGACCCTCCCCCCACGTTCCTCCAGAGGCGGTTGGAAAAGGGGGTGGTTCGGAGGTCTCAGCAGCTGCAGGAGAAGCATCTGATGAATCGGCCCTGAAGTCTTGAGGGGCTCCAGCTGTGAGCTGGGCCAACGGAGATTTGATCAGCCCCAGCTGGGCTAAAGACTGTGTATTTAAGACAGACGCTGTTGGAGTTGGGCACGGGGCAACAACCGTCTATCAACTGGGAATCTGTGTCCTGGGCTTCTGTTCCAGGCTAAACCTTGCTGTTTGGGTTTGCTGCTCCTGGGACTTGGATGTTTGTTTTGGTGATGTAACCTCTTAATTTCTTTATTACTAAAGCCATAAACTGAGCTCCTGCCTCTGTGTCTGCTTAGCCACCACCGGATGTTGACAGACTAAGCTTCTCACTTCACAGAGGTTTCTATGCAAATTTTGATGCATTGCAACCCACAGGAAAGTCTTTATATATTCAGCTGCTTTATCTGTCTGTCTATATACTGAAGTTCTGATTTGAGCAACACAAAATCCTCTGGAGTTATTTGGGTTATTGTTCTTATATGTGTCAACTGTCTAGCACCTGAGAAATTCTTTGAACCTATTGACAGAAAGCTCTCTGCTGACACTGTATGGCTTAATTAAACTTGACTTATATGGCTCACGTAAGTGACTTTGAGTTTTCTGTGGAAGTCAATTATGATCCATCGTTTCCCTGTTTTCCATTCAGTATGGAGCCCTAAATACTGTTGGATTCAAAATACGTGGGTTGACATAATAGCACTCTAGCATCAAAATAACACTGTAATTTTCAGGATTCACTGCATAGTTCACATTTGCCAGCAGCAAACACCTGTCTGCAATAAAAGAATGTACATTTTAAATTCTTGAATTATTAGCAAATTCCTCCCCCTTCCCTCCACACAACTGTGTGCAGGGAAAGTTGAGTTTGCATATTATGTTAATCATTTAGCTCAGTGATGGGCAATTTATGGGCCCCCCAACGACATTAGAATGCAACCAGTAGCAGCTCTGGCTAGCATTGACTATGATGAAGAACAATGGAAGTTACAGTCCAATAACATCTAGAGCACCACAGTTGCCCTTCCCTGATTAGCATAGCAAGAATAAGCTTCAGCAAACCTTCAACATGCATGTTTCCCGCCTTCTTCCAACTCTGCTGTGAGAAGAAGATGGGAAGCTTTCATTTCTGATTTCAGTTAACTACAGCTTATCATGTCATATGAACTAGACAAACAATGACTAATTTGAACTATAGTTTGATCAAAATAAGCCAGCTTCAAACCATAAATATATCTTGTTTAAACAACCTGACCTATTTAAACAAAGTTCACAGTTCGGACAACCTGTTAAACCATGTGATTAAGTGAAATGAAAATCAAAACATCTCAGATTCCTATTTGCAGATGTGCCGGAAGTGAAGAAAGGAACAAAGGCATGACTCCAAAGCTTGCATCTCATTTTCCTTATGCTAAACTAGGACTCAAAGTGATGCCTGAATGCAGCCACTGTGAGTTCATATAGGAATGGAGTGTGAATGAAGTATTTATGTATACAAAGACCAAAGCAGATTTGGTGATTCATTCATGTATATTTCTTATAAAAGGAAGACTAGTTCATTTTTCCAACAGTTCATTTCCTATGATCCTGAATCACCATCCAATCTAATTCCATTGAACAGTGCTTCTTGACTTCCTAAACCTAAATACATAAAAATGATGTTGCTTCCTGCAGCACTTGTCTAAGATCATGGCATGTCACAACAGAAAGAGAAGGAGAAGTTATTCCTAACAGCAAGGAAAACACAGAAACAATATAAAAATCGAAGTCAAATTACTAAAATAGTTTAGCATTGAAACACATACAAAAATGTTCAAACGAAATAGTATTTCTGCATATGGTTAAAAAAAACCAGTCTTATTCCAAGAGTCTCTATTCGTGAACCACAATTCCAAAATAACTTTTCCTAAAAAACTCACAAACAGCCCTGCAAGTCCCAATGAAACAATATACTTGTTTTAAGTGAAAACCAGATTGAAAATCTATGAAGCAAAATTAAATGCCACAAAAATCCTCAACAGGCTCTGGATTAGACTTTGTATCTTAAATCTTAATCGTTCCTTGCATGGGTAACAGGCACTTCCTGTCAACACAGTTTCAGCTGGTTCTCCCCCCATCAGCTGCAGTCCTCTCCCCCCCCAGCATCACATGCTGATCTGGAGGTTCACCCAGTTCTCAGAAGGAGTTTTTTGGGGGGTGAGTAAAGGAGAAAGCATGCAAAGGGCAAGGCAAGCCCCTCTGAACAAATTGATCTCTGATTTTTCCCCCCTTAATACAAGCCACTGGTTTCCAGTGTGGCAAACCTATGATGTGGCAGTCAAAATGCCAAAGTAAATTTGAGTATTGAAGTCCAAGATTTTACTGGATGTTCAGCATAGAAATTACTATAAGTGATCCCATTTTGATCCCTCTTCAAACTGAGGGAAAAAAATCTCACTGTTAGTGGTCATTAATGATTTAGTGCCAACAGGTATATCTGCAAATACTGGCAGTGACAGGCAAGAGAAAAGGTCTTATATACCTAACCTATTTAACTGGATTATTTGCAGTTACAGGAATAGACAAGGCAACCTTAACTGGAAGGTAAGTGCTGTCCTTATGATCTTCAGAAGCTGCCATAGTAGGTAGGTGTGAAATCACATTTCCCTGTATTGCAGTTATTATTTACCTTTAACAGTTCCAGCATATCAAATCATAATTTTCTGTTTTTTTTGGGGGGGGGGGGAATGGGAGCTGTTGCTTGACTGGTTGAAATATTGCAGTACAAAAGCCTGCCTACATAAAGAAATCATTTTCAAAGTCACTCAAGCAAACAAAGATTTCATCCATGTTAAGTATACTTGAGTTATTAAGATTATAAAGAACAAAAAGAAACCGGCCTTCAGATGAAACCCAGGGGGCAGATACTTCTGATAACATAAAAGACCTGTGATGATTTTTTTTTTAAATTTTTTTTTCATAACTAAATGTGCATTTCCAGATTTTATCTTTGAGAAATACATTTTAAATACACTCCAATGTTTGGTTTTGTTATCAGTAACAAAAACCACTCTTCTGAATAAGTATTTTGAAGCTAATTAGTATGCATCATGACTGCAAGCTCTACAATTTTATATCAAAGCTAAAGCCAAATGTTGGTGATTAAATGAGAAATACACACAGACATTATACACGCTCCCTTTTAAAATAACTTGCAGCCAGCTTCTTTCATTTTATTGTACTGTGGCATGTCTGTTCATGGAGCAACTCAGGATCTGATCCCCTCACTTGTTTTCAATTCTTGTTCTTTTCAGGATACTTCAAAACATTTGTGATAACACTATTCTCCAGCCTCATAGATCCTTTTTAAGGGTAGAATTATTACACCCTTTCAGGTTCGACTGGAAAAGCAAAAGGCCTCTAACAACACCATGAAGGAATGTGCCTAGGAAACTTGTTTCTCTTCCTCACACATATGGTGAGACACATGCTTGAGGAAAGGAATACACTCCATTGGAGAACACAATGGCTGGTATCTGGAAGACATAGAAGGAAAGAAGTCATGCCAAGAAACTTTTCTTTGTCCTTTAGCTCCCAGAGGGCATTACGGAACTTGAGGGATATGTAAGAACAGTCTGCCATGCCAGGGCTGACAAACAAATGGACCAAAATTATCAGATAAGGACTCTTTGCATGGCTCTTTTACCCAAGCCAGTTCCCAAAGATGAGAACACATCCATTTGAAAATATTGTTTTGTGACAGTAGGAGGACAGGCTTATGCTATGAATTTTTTCCATGAATGAGGCGGATAAAGGTGGTTGCTAAACACATGGTATTACAGTCTTTGTCATGCATAAGGCCTACGCTGACCAGGTGTAGGGACTGCTGTGATATAGTCTGAGGTGAGGGAAGTAGACAGCTCAGAGGAGTTCAGTGTTTTCCACTGTTGTCTGCTGCTGAGCCAATACATGAAGCTGATGCTGTCCTGTTTTGGAGGTCAGCCAGGGTCCCAGTTCAAAGCAGAGTCTGTCAAGCAACAGAACTGTAGCAGCCACAGATGTAAGCAGAAGCTTACTGGTCAGGTAATTACAATTCACAGGGTTCAAGCAGTCCAGGTCAGCATAACAAGGTGATAAATCATACGTGAGGACCTGTCACATGAATGTTGAGTAACATTGTGAATATAAATATTGTACGTATATTGGTTCTGTAAGAAGCATATATTGTATGTATTGCTTCCACAAGAAATATATGCAATTGATGTAGATTGTTTCTGGGGAGGGGCTCTCTATAATTTTGTTTGTCCCTCAGAAACATAAGCCAGGAATCAGGAGACAAAAAAGAGTTGTTTCCTCCAGAAGGATTAGTTGTCAGCAACGGCCTTGTCAGGGAAGTGCTGGCATATTTATGGTCTGGCAGCCTCCTTCAGTTGTTGCTTGATTAATGAGCATCTGATACTTAAACACTCCGAGCCTTAAGGACTCCCTTTGTTGTCTATGCTCAGTTGCGGTAGGTTCTGTCAAATCCACATCTGTGTGCTGTGGTTTCTGTGGAAGGTCTCTAGAACTGGCACGCCCCTCTGTCTTTCTTCTTCACTGTCTGTGTCAGAGTCTCATCCTAGATCCTGAGACAAAGGCATGGCACCTGCTCTGAAGTGTAGAGGTGGTCAGTGGCATCCATGTCAGTGGGGAAGTGCATCCGCTCCGAGTTTTAATCCAAAATGTAAAAGAGCTATCCAAGATGTTATGCCTATTTAAACAACAGAGTTCAGCACCTTGGACAGTCCCTTTAAAATCTGGACTAAAACTCAGAGCAGATTCTCTGCCACACTGACTGTAACAATCACTATGTGCTGCTGGTGCTATTTGTACCAAGTAGCCCAGAAACGGATGCACACAAAGCGATATGAGGTAGCAGAATTCAAGAAAAACATCATCAGATATATTACCACAAAGTCATTTCACTATAAGATTGCAACAGGCTCCCAGGAATTTCCTATCAAAGGAATACAGAAAATCTGAGGATACCTGGATTACATGGAGTAGCTACAACATGTATATTAGGAATTAACTCTTCATGATTGTCATTTGTCTGCCAGTCAGGGTTTTTTTTTTTTTTGGTAAACATTTAAGGTTTACACCATCCTTATAGGAATAAGTCCAACTGAAGTCAACAGGGCTTATCTCTAAGTAGGCACATATGCAGGGTACATGCAGAGTAGGCAAGTGCATGCGGTCAAGGGCCACTTTTCCCTCTCTGACCCCTTGTGGCCTGTACCACCTCAACAGTGTTTCCAAATGTCTTCGTTGGATATCTTCATCAGAGTCTTCCCCAAAAGGGTGACTTGAAATGACATCACACCACTTCCTGGTACCATTTTGAGAAGAATTCCAATATAAAAGAGAGATATTTGGCCTAATTCCATAAAGGCACCAGATCCTGTCTGATCTTGGAAGCTAAGCAGGGTCAGCCCTGGCTTGTACTTGGATGGGTAATCACCAATAAATACCAAGTGCCATAGGCTTTATTTCAGAGGAAAGAAATGGCAAAACCACCTTTGCGTGTTTCTTGCCTAAGAAAATCCTATGAAATTTACAGAGTCACCATAAGTTGACAGGCAACTTGAAGACATGCGCACATACACACATACACATTTGGCCACACTGAGTGGTTTTCTGTGGGGGGCTGGAGGTGTTTTGCAAGTTTTAGGAACTTTCTGCATGATTTTTGGACTAAAAAAAAAAATCCAAAAATCCCACCAATTTTTAAATTCTTTCTGGGTCTTGAAGGGACAGACAGGGGTTTCAAGGACTGCAAAAGTGGGGTTCAGACAGCCAAATGTCGCCCACAGCCCACACTTTCCTCACCGCTAGACTACACTGTATGCGTGGTTTTTTTACATGGCAGATTTTTTTCACCCAGTGTTTTACTGGAAGATCACCAAGGAAGCCTTTTCTGGATTAATTAAAACAATGGCTGTATTCAGAAAAAGACAGATACATGAACACATACTACACTGATATTAATACAGGAACTACAAACACATACCCACAACTAGAGAAAATTTGTCTCCTTAATTAAGTTGGTGTTAAGTTGAAAATGTATCCATAATAGAGATGTAAGAAGACCAGAGACCACATGTTTCCTGGTTTTTAACTACAATTTCCTCCCGTACTCAAAAGAGGCTGGAAGGAACTCTACTTCTAAAAAGTAATCAGTTCCAGTTATAGTTCCTATAGTTAAGGTTGTGATTACATTTTTTTTAAAAAAACATAAGCCTTTAGTTTCACATTTCTCAAAAGAAAGTAGAATAATGTACTTTTAATTTCTGAAACCCACCCACATTTGAATGCTACAAGCTGCTGCCCAGAGGGAAAGATTGCATTCTCTTCCCATCCACTTTGTTGTTGACCCATGTGATAATCTCTTTCCACCATTTTGTGAGGTTGCAGCCCAATAACTATAAAAATTATAGTGCAGAAAAGGGTGAAATTATACCTTGTTAAGTTATACTTGTAATTCAGGCTTTCACAGAAAGGGTTCAAATCAACTTGTGAGAAGAGCTTACTAGCTCCACACTTTCTGTCACTGTTCCTCTCACATGAAGAGAGACAGCATGGAGGGTGAAGGTCCTCCAAGTAATCAAAACACAGGAAATTCGGAGTTTCCAACTTCATGGAGAGGCTCAATATATAGGATTGGTGACCTCTTTGGATGGTCATGATTGACCTGAGGAGAGCAGTGATGGAGTGGCCAGAGCTATCATGACCTTTTCCTCACATGTCCATTTCTGTGAATGCCTAGATTGTGTACATCTTGTTATAGCTTTGTTGCCGGGAAGTTGAATTAACCATATGCAAATGCTTAATTGTAATTAGCTACTTCCAAAGTCTGGGAAGGGAAGAGGTTGACAATGGAGGCTTACTTCATTTTGCATAACGGAACAGAAACATTACTTCCAAACACTCTGGTGACAGTGTTCTCAAATGAGCAGAGGTTCACTGGAACATATGGAAAGTGGCTTTATATCAAAGCAGATCATAGGTCCATCTGGATCCTTTCCAAGCCGTATCTGGAAATGCTGAAGAATGAACCTGGGAACTTCTGCAACGAAAGCAGGTGCTCTCTCAATGCACTATGGCCTCTTCCTAGATGGTTTGAGTCCAGGTTTGGGTCCAAGTTACCTACAGGATCACCTCCTCCCATACAATCCGCCCCGTACACTCAGGTTCTCTGGGAGCCATTTACTTGAACACCTAAAACAAGATTGGCAACCGTCACCCAGAGGACCTTCTCATCAGCTGCTTCTAGACTGTGGAATGACCTGCTGGAAGAGATTCAACAGCAAAATATGCTGTCTAAATTTTAAAAACTGCTAACAATTTCTCTCTTCCAGTGGGTCTACCCAGTCTATTTTTAATTATGATGTATTTTAATTATTATTTTAGTTATGATATATTGGAATGGTTTTATGTTTCAATGTATTTTAGTCATACAGTATGACCTCTGTATCTGTGGGGGATTGGTTCTCCCCCCCCCCCAGATACGGGAATCCGTGGATAGTACCGAACGCCCCGGGCCCAACCGCGGTGTCCCTGGGCCTGTAGCTGGAGGTGGGAAAACAGCAGGGAGTGCAATCCTATGCTGTCCACTGTTTTCCCGCCAGGCACCGTGGCTTTCGGGCCCTGGGCCTGTGGCTGGAGGCTCAGCCGCGGATAACTGAATCTATGGATTATGAACCCGCAGATATGGGTGTTGTACTGTAATGTGTTTCAATTGATATACTCATTTTAATTGTATTTTAATATTTGTTGTACCCCACCTTGAGCATTGAGGAGAGGCGGGTAACAAATAAAAAATATTATTATTATTATTATTATTATTATTATTATTATTATTATTCCTAACTTGTCTGAGTATGGGCTAGCATGCTACATTCCCACCTTGAGTATACAAACAAGAATACTGCTCCAAAGGGAAGACTTGTCTTCTAGCTACATTACAAACTTGTACCTGAGAGCTATAGTAATGCTTTTTCTGAATGTGAGCAGCATTTTAAAGAAAGTTTGGGAATCCCTGGCACATCTTCACAGCATATTTACTTGGGAATTCAATTCCCATGAGACAAAACTGTGCTTTTAAAGAAACCAGAGTTATTGGGGCTTGGTTGTGACTGCTGCCTAGTATATTAGATTGGATTTTAATTATTACGTTTTTATTCCATCTAGCTTCCAGTAGCATAGTCAATGCACTTATCCTGCCTAATTTGATCCTCATAACTTCCTTGCAAGTATGCTAGGCAGAATGGGAGTGCAACATATCGGAGAAGAGACTTGCTTTTTTTCAGTCTAGAATTCAGAATTCCAGTTTTGACCATCCAAGCATAAATACATGCAGTTGACATGATTAATCCATAATGCACTACGTATAATTTGTGATAGGTAGTGGATGTTTTAAAGCTAAAACATCTGCCTTTAAAGCTTAATCAATCCATCCACCCTGATCTGTGCAGAAGATTAACAATATGTTATTATGTTGCATTAAAATCACTATGGAGGATTTATTGGATAGAGGTTACTGAAGTGTCATTTTATCATAGATTTGCCCAGAGGTTCTTATTACAGTGACAGAACAGCTAGAGTAGGCAATTATGGATAATGTAATCCTTGAGTGGAGGAATGGTTATAAAATAAAATAAAACAAACTTTGCCAGAAACAGTAAATGCCGCTTTCCATTCTAAGTTTATCAAATAATCCAAGTTTCAGCCTCACTCACCTCATTGGATGACTTAGACTAGTCACTGTGTCTTAGTCCAATTTATCTCACACTGTTATTGTAAGAATAAAATGGAAGGGCAAACCACGTATCCTACTCTGGCTTCCTTGGAGGATAGACAGGGAGTAAATAAATATATTTCATTGAACTGAACCATGCTGATAGCTATCCCCGTCAGACAATATCTGAGATCCTGCATTGAGCAATTGGAGTATAACACTCCACTCACATAGTTCTCTGTCCTGCCCTCACCACTCCTGCTGCTATCAATTTGTGGGAGGGGCCCTCTTACTGCTCCTTGGGGTCATGCCCTGCTTCCAGAATATGGACTCTGACTCAGAGTCTGAAACAGGGAACATGCCAGAGTCTGAAGCAGGGGGCATTCCAGGACCTGCTGTACTGGAAGAGGTTACGGTACCACAAACAGAACAACGGGCGGTGCCAGCTCCAGCAGAGATTCCTGCCTCTTCAGACACAGAAGAGAGCTTACCTGTACCCACCTTTGCAGAACACAGACAGCAAAGAGAAAGCTGGTGTCACTCTCTCAGAATTTATAACTGGCAACAATTAATCAAGCAGCAGCTGTGCTATGTAGCCGCCACTCTTCCCCTCCAGGAGTTGTCAGAACTTATCTTACCTTCTACCCTGCTGGATACCTTGCTGAACTCTGGAATACTCTGACTGACCTCGGTCTCTCTCTTGCCTTGGAACCATGCTGGACTTTTTTTATGACCCTGTGCTTACTGCCTGGAAGTAAGTAAGGAGATGGGAGCTATTCAGTTTGTTTTGTTTGAATTATTAGCTGTGCCACCAGGACTAGGATAGGACACTTACTACTAGGGAGGAGAGGTTGGGGGGAAACACTTCAGATGATGAAGAAGCAGTTAGTCTGAGCTTGGAGAGGGGAGAAGAATGAGGATTCACTCACATCTGGTATACACTGTCCTTTTCTTTCACTGGAGAGCCCAGAGCCGCTGCATCTTTATCATTTGAACTGCCTCTTGCTCTCTCTTCCCTCCTCACCACTAAATAGCAGCAGCAGTGGCCCCTCCCAGGGCTTGACAGCTGCTAAAGGGTTGGATGGAACACAGAAGGATTAGAGAACACCCTGTTTTTGTACCCTGTCCAAAAGCAGACATATGCGTCCATGGGCCACGCTTCTGTGTGTGTATGCCACTGTGGTGTAGTGGTTTGAACACTGGATTATGACTCTAGAGATCAGGTTTGAATCCCCACTCAGCCATGGAAACCCACTGGATGACCTTGGGCAAGTCACACTCTCTCATCCTCAGACAAAAGCAAAGGCAACTCTCCTCTGAAGAACCCTTTCCAAGAAAACCCTGTGATATGTTCACCTTAGGTTGCTGTAAGTCAGAAAAAAATGGAAGGCACACAATAACAACAACAATGTCACCAAAGGATGCCACACAGTTTTTCACTCACGCAGTCTTCAGTAAGAAATAGAACAGGGTTAAATGAACAACCTCACTCTCTTTCAGCTTTTTCTTTTATGGCTGTTTTGGGACTTGTGATAGTTTATAGCGTTTTGACCTCCTATCATTCCATGTAACACACTTCTCAAGCAATTCTATCTGGTGCATGGTGGTCTTATCCAAAAGTAAACAAAGTGATGTGAAAACCTTTCCCCACTGTAAAAGAGAGGATAAAGGTTTATATTTCAGTGTGACATGTCTCTGATTTTTTTTTTCTAAATGCTGCCCTGGCTCTCCGATACAAAGCCCTGAATGTTCTTTTATTACAGATACTGACCACAGCCACATGCACATCAGTTGGTGTTGTTGACCTCAGCAGTCAGTTTGATGGCTTAACAATAGAGCTCTTCCTTTAACCCGAAGGCTATGAGGAGGATATTTGCCTTAGATGGAAGGGCTGTTGCTTAGTGGTACAGCAATAGCAATAGCACTAGCATTTATATTTCTATACCGCTTTATAGCACCAAGCACTCTCTAAGTGGTTTACAATGTGCTAGCTAATTGCCCCCAACAAGCGGGGTACTCATTTTACTGTCCAATGGAATGATGGAAGGTTGAGTCAACCTGGAGCCCTGCAGGATTGAACTCACAATGTTGTGGCTACAGTACCGGCATTTAACCACTGCGCCACCAGGGCTCTCTACCACTGCACCACCAGGGCTATCTTGAGGCTGTCCCTGGCATCTTCAGATCAGGATGGGAAACCTGAAACCCTGGAGAGCCACTGTCTAATGATGTAGACAACAATGGGCTAGGGGGACCAGTGGTCTGATGTGGCATGACTCAGACTGCTCTGTTCCAATTCTGGTTTCCCATCATTGCACCACTCTCTGATGAACAAGAAGACAGACGTTGGCTTGCACTGGTGTATACCTCAATTGAGAAAAGTTTTGGGTAGTCCAGTCTTTTCTTGTTCTAAAGTACCTGGTTTGGCTACAGTTGGCTTCAGCATACTAGATTACTATGTCCAGCATAGTTCTGGTATGACATGACATTTTCCTTTATTGTGCCAGCTATGGTAAGTGAATAAGTGCAGTGCCTCTTTCTGAAGACAGCCTGACAGCAGAGTGTCCCCCCCCCCCCCAAATCTTTCTTATCCTGCAGACACCACAACGGGCTTGCTATTGGCTTCATTTCCCCAGCCGCTGCCATTTGCATGACTTCTCCTGTTCTCAGTGCATCTCTATCTCTGGAAGACTTAATTGAGCTTTCAATGTTTAACTTGCATGAATATCTGAGTAACCTGATTCTTCCCTCTTTAATAAACAATTTGCTTTTGAAGACAGGCACCTGTGTCAGCTAGCAAATTATTCTGTTCTTTCATGCTTCTGGGGGATCCAGTCAGAGAGAAGGAAAGGGAGAGAGAAAGACTGCTGCTGAGCCTATATAAATAACAAATAGTGGAAATCTCCAAAATAAGTGATTCTAAAAACTCTCAGGGAAAAGATTTTAAATACTACCTGGAAGATTCATTTTACTTTCACTTTAACACCCTTCCCCATGTCACTCAAGAATTTGGATGCCTTACATTTTTTTCCAACTCTTCTCTGATTTGAAAATGGAAGTGAAAACAACAAAGACCCTTGTGGCATTTTATTCTTGCTTGCAACAGATTAACATAGCCTGGAATTTCTGCAATGTAAGCCCTACAAGCTCCCACAGTGTTAAACAGAGAGATAACACATAACACCAGGCTATATAACCTTTCCTACTCATTTGTTCTTTCAGGTCATAGCCTGAACAGGCAATTGGATTCTCAAAAGCTCTTGCAAGAACTAAAACTCATAGAAAGGTGATATTACAAAGTGCATGACATGCTCGTTCTGCTCTCTTTAAAAACTTGAAGCTGCTTTAATATTTTTTTCTAAAAAATCGTATAAAAATAATTTTATAATGTACAGTACAGAGCTTTGAGCACCACACTCATTATTCTAATAATGTACAATAGATAGAAATCCTTCAGAATTGCAGCATTGCCTGTGGGGTTTTTTTCTTCCTTCTCTTTCCACCACATAGTACCTTCTGCCTGAATCTGGCACTCTCTGGTAGAAGCCACTCTGAGTGGCTGGAAATGAGACAGAATTCACCAGTCACTTTCATTAGCCAGTGTGTACGCTTATGTGTGTGTCTTGTCTGTCTGTATGCTGAGGCGTGCATGAAACATTTGCTTATAAACCACTCTGGGTAGCACATGGGCATGTCCATCTGCCCTATGGGCCTGTGGTTATTTCTTTAAATCCATGTGGAATTGTAGTCAGAGGGACAAGGACAGACTATAACTCAGTAGACTATGGCATGCTTTGCATGCAAAAGGCCCCATGTTCCATTCCTGTCAACTCCAGTTAAAAGGACCAGATGCCAGGTGATGGAAAGAAATCTGAGACCCTGGAGAGCCTCTGTCAGATGGAGAAACTAATCCTGGGTAGAGAAATAATCAATCCCGGGTAGATCTACAGACCTTTAATAAGGCATCCTGCTCTATTCCATTTAGCACATTTTCACTTCTGAATACAGTACTAATTTCCAAACTATACTTGCTACAAGCAGCATGGTTGGGAATAGAATCATAGACTCATAGAATCACAGAGTTGGAAGAGACCACAGGGGCCATCCAGTCCAACCCCGTGCCATGCAGGATCACACATCAAAGCACTCCCAACAGATGGCCATCCAGCCCCTGCACAAAAACCTCTAAAGAAGGAAACTCCACCACACTTCAAGGCAGCATATTCCACTGCTGGACAGCTCTGACCATCAGGAAGTTCTTTTTGATGTTCAGGTGGAATCTCCTTTCCTGTAACTTGAATCCATTACTCCTTGTCCTTGTCTCTGGAGCAGCGGAAAACAAGCCCACTCCCTCCTCAACATGACATCCATGGGCTTAGGCAAGGTAAGCCTAAAAAGGGTGAGCAAAGGAGGCATTTGTTGTGTTTCTTCCACCTATTTCAGGGATTCCTTACAGTCACCTATGGCTGGCTTACCTCATGCGCAAAATAAATGTGAACAAGATGTCTTTGTTACCCCCTAGCTTTTCAAATGCTAAATAAAACTGCAAGTGGGATCTGGTGTTAGTTTTGGAACTTTGGAGGGAAGCCTATTTCACTTCAGTAAACACCTGTCCCTGTCCAAAAGGGCCCAACTGAGCTCAGACCTTCTGCCTCATCTAAATTCAAAGTTCATCCCTTGTTGGGATGTAGAAAATATTTGTTTACTTATTCTTTGGGTATGACCCAATATAATTTGAACTTCCCAAAGTAATATGCAAATAGAAGGCAATTATCTTGATTTTTTCAGTGCAATTCTCAGGTAAAAAAAAATGTTTACAAAAACACATACACTAGGGAAAATCATGTACAAACAGACGAATAATAGGGAAATATGCTCCCAAAAATCCCTATAAAATAAAATTTCTACACACTTTCATGCATAATATGTATATGGATCTTCATGAGGATGTTTAAAGAGCTGCATTTGCAAACTGACATGGGTATGGGATGGAACTGAGATGATTTTTGACTTCACAATATTGTGCATGTTTTCTATTTTGCCCAAAGGTATAGGAGGTCTCCATTTGTTTTTGTTTTTTTCCTCTTCTACACAAAGGTAAATCCCAGAATGCTGTATTAACTTTCAGAGCAAGTCTGGAGTCACCAGCCTACTTACTTGCAGGTCTGAAGAAGAAAGCTATGTTCAAGAGCTAATTGTAGAAAGGGAGAAAATGCAAATTATGATCTTTCCACCCTACACTGTTGCAGTGCTATTATTCCACTTTCAACAGCCTGTGGAATTCTGGGGTTTGTAGTTTCCTGTGGTCAAAGAGCTCTCTGGGTGAGAATTCTAAAGGCCCCTCCCTAAATTGCAAACCCCAGGATTCTGTAGGACGTTGAAAGTGGAATAATAGCACTATGACAGTATAGGGCAGAAAGGCCCAGAGTATTCATTGCTGATGCTTGCTGTTCATACTGAAGAAACTCCCCTTTAGACAATCTGATAGTTTCTCCCTTCTCTCTTTGATACAAGTTCAGTTAAGCTTTTAGGATTTTTTAAATTTTAAATTTTTTAACACTGAGTTCTAGATCACCCATAGATAAAAGCGTGTGCTTGAACAGGGATTTTAATGTGAGTTAAGCAAGCTCTCTTTTGCACTGTTGATTGGGCAGCATTAGCAGGCCAGCCTATAGAGAAAGCCAGGCAGCCTCCCTTTCAGATCTTTGTTCCCTCTGAGTTACTGTTACTGAAAGTGAAGTTTAATTGCTGACACTTCACTCAAACAAGCAAAGATCTGTTCCTTCTGCCTTGTCTTTTTTTTTAATCAAGTCTTTTCATGTTGAGATGGTGGAGGCAGTGGGTGCAGTTCCAATTACTGTTCCATCAGTGGTAGAATTGCTTTGTAGGCCTGCCAATTTTATACAGGAGAAGGGTACTTTATTTGATATAGCAGGAAGGTCAGTTTATGCAAAACAAAACCCTCAGACTCTGGGTGTGTGTTTAATTATTACTCAGGTGTATCCCTTCCTCGATTACTGCAGAGTTGGGCTCTTGAAAAGTATTTCCATTTGACACAAAGAATATACCCACTGTGTAGATTAATTGCCTTTATACCCTGAAGTTACCAGATCCTGTCTGATCTTGGAAGTTAAACAGGGTTAGGCCTGGTTCGTACTTAGAAAGGAGACCACCATAGAATAGTAGGTGCTGTAGGCTATATTTCAGAGGAAGGCAGTAGCAAACACCTCTGAGGACTGCCAAGAAAGCCCTGTGACATTCTTGGGGTTACATTATGCCAACAGGCAACTTGAAGGAACCTACCTGATTTTACTTATATGACTGTAGCTGTATTTTGACAGCTTTCATGTTATGTTCAGGTTTGTTAGCCCTACTGGGAGCTAACAAAGGGGTGGGGTGGGGAAACAATGATGACACTACGGTGAAAAGGCAGCATTGGATATTGAAAATGCTTTAAGAGAGATGATTTTCCTGGGAAAGAAGCTCCTACTGCAGGGTTCAAGGACATGCAGCACTCTGGGTTGAACGTAATACATCAGTCTGCTCTATTGTTCTGTCATGGTATCAGGCAACCCATGTGGCTATAGTTCAAGAGCAGCCTACAAGCAGATGGAGATACCACTGTGCAAATCCAGACATGTACTGGTGAATGATGGTGGCTAGAAGAAGATTTTCCTCTCTCATTTCGCAATCAACAGTCCCCTAGGAAATGTCTTCCAAAGGTGTGGAGACCCTTCTGGAGAAGGTAAGCTGTGGGTTGGTTGTCAGGAGAGACCCAGAAACCTGATTACTGTAAGCATCTCTTTGGCTTCCTCTCCAAGAACTGACTATCTATTGATTCCAAGGGACTCCACTTGCCTAGCCTGCTGTGTATATGTATCTCTTGGTGGAGAATGTAGTATCTGTAATTTATAATTATCACAGTTCTCAGACTTTTTATGTAACTACACTGGACACTTTCATTAAACTTAGGCCATCACAGCTGTAAAGTGACTCTACACTGAACAATTATAGCAGTTTGATACTACTTTAACTGCCATGGCTCCATTCTGTAGAAGCCTGGGATTTGTAGTTTGGGTAGATATTTAGAATTCTCTAGTAGAAGCTTTTGAACTAAAATACTAGAGTTGTATTCTCACTCCAGCACCAAACTAAAAATCCCAGGCTCCCACAGGATGGAGTCACGAGGCTTGCAGTGGTATCAAACAGTTACAAATATATTCTCAATTTCTTAATTACAGGCTTGGCAGGATGTGGAACAAGGGACAGAATGGAAGAAATATCTGAAAATCAGGCAGAAGTAGCCTCCTTCGGTGGATTTCCACCTTCTGCCTCAGCATCTTTTCCCACAACTTCCATTTGGAAAGGCAGCCAACCCTTGAAAGATAATTTTCAAGAAAGTCTTTTCCTGCTCTTTGCTTTGTACTACTGTGTCTCTGGGTCCAAGCCACCAGAGATATAAGATTTATTAGATGTGGCAATTTATACAGCTTGTTTAGTTATGTAAATTATACTGATTAAATACTTTGAGAAATAAGTTCCTTGGGGCAGTATTACTCAAAGTGGTGGTCCATAGATACTGATGCTGGTTCTTGAGCCATCAGGTTTCTAGGGAGGAAAGAAACAGTTGTAGCCAATAGGCAGAAATATAGTGGCAGTCTCTAGCACACTAGGAAACTATAATTGTTGGTCCCCCACATCAGATAAACTGAGCAACATTGCTCTAAGCCATGTATGCTTAATCTAAAAACAATGATAATATAAGAGAAATATAACAGGCCAACAAAATCTAGATGCATCCCCACCCCCGGTAGATATTAGCATAATATGATAAAATATACATTAAACTTCAAAACATCAAAGGAAGAACAGCCTAAAAGGCATAATACAGCTGCAAAACCAGTTGATCTTAAATGACTAAGATTACCAGAACCACTGACATGCCTGAGGCATACCAATGTGTTTTCCCCCAGTTATTCTTCCTGGACCTGTTATGTTTTCTGGACCTTCACAACTCTAGTTCCAGTTATGTTCCCTGTATAGCCAGTAATAGTGACCCTAAGGTGAAAATATTGTGAGATTTTCTTGGCAAGTTTTGTTCAAGGGGGTTGCCTTTGCCTCCCTCTGAGGCTGAGAGAATGGGACTTACCTAAGGTCACCTAGTGGTTTCCATTGCTAAGCAGGACTTCCAACCTGGTCTCCAGAATTGTAGTCTACCATTTGAACCACTACATCATGCTGGCTTTCAAACAGCCCTTTCCCACCCCTATATGCATCCACTATATCACAAGCCTGTTTAAAAAAGGACACACTGACTAAGAGAGCATACTTCCAAAGTGTGATATACATGATTACCTTCAGATTTTCCATCGGCAGTGAGAGAGGCAGGCATAGAAGAAAGTCTAGTTTTTTAGAGCAGTTGAAGATAGTAAAAAAGAGTTAAGAGGGTAAAAGAAGGTAAAAAGATAGCCTTTGTCTTTGACTGACAATAGCCCTGGGCCTAATGCTTGGTGACATTAAAGCAGGAAGCAGGGTGATATTTCAATGAATGATCAAGTCCACAGTATTTGATACAGCTTTATATTAAAGATAAAATTGGTTGGGCTCTGTCACTTTATATTACTTATTTATAGATGTCTACTCCACCTTTCTTCTTGGAACTCAAAATGGTATAGAAATAGCATAGAATCATAGAATTCACATGTGCTCTGCAATCCAGGTACTGACAAAGCCTAAACTTACTTACATGCAAAAATACGTTGCTGGCTCATATGCTTTCAGCTCATGTCCCATATCATATAAGAGGCAAATATTCACTTAAAAGGAACCAAGTCATCCTAAACAATTTTGCTCAACTGACAAGCAAATTTTGCTCAGCTTTTAAATAACCACAAACAGCAGAGGACACAAGCCTCCTTACCTCTGACGTTAAAAACTTCTGTCAACAAAGTAGATGACAACGTGAGGATGACCTTTTTATTAATAGCTTGTGTTTGAGAATGGATGCAAGGAGAGCAACCAAAAGGGAAACATACCTATAGCTGGAACATAAAATAAAAGCTTCTTTGCCAAGCCAGATGACAAATATTCCCCTATTGTAAGAGTAGCTGTTAACATAATGCTGGAGAGAAGAAAAGATGGTGGCAATTGTAATAACGGTGAGTGGCTGTGACACAAAGTATGTTAAGCAAAAAGTTGAACAGGAAACTCAAGAAGGTCAAATCTCTCCAGAAAGCTTGAAAGTTACTTAAAGCTACAATAATAGAATCTAAACTCAGCTCTATAGCTCAGGTCAGGGAGGGTACCACTGAGTACAATCAGTCACCAGCATGGTTTAACAAGCAATGTCAATGTAGCTGTTAAAGGAGGCTTTCTTCAGAAAATGGAAGTCTGACACGGATGAAGGGAACCAAACAGAACACAAACTTGCTCCAAGCAAATGTAACAAGGGCTGGGTGGGGAAAATGCTTTTAAAGAGTATTTTGCTAATTACTTTAAGACTAATCAAACAATTTTCTTTGAATACATCAAAAGCAGGGGAACATACAAGAAAGCAGCTGGGCCAGTGGAAGACAGCAAAAGGAGGACAAGGATGTGGCCGAAAAGCTAAATGCATTTTTCTCAGCATTTGCATTCACTGCAGGAGCCAGTGTGATGTACTGGTTTGTGTGTTAGACTAGGGCTCTGGAAGACTGGGGTCATTTCCGCACCAGACAGTTATAGTGCCATTATTCCACTTTCAACATCCTATGGAATCCTGGGGTTTCCAGTTTAGGGAGGGGCCTCAAAGGCCCCTCCTTAAACTGCAAACCCCAGGATTCCATAAGATGTTGAAAGTGGAATAATAGCACTATAACTGTCTGGTGCGGAAATGGCCCAGGGTTCAAATCCCCTCTCAGCCACGGAAGCCCACTAGGTGACCTTGGCCAAGTCAAACTCTCTCTGCCTCAGAGGAATGCAACAGAAAACCTTATCTGAACAAAATCCTGACAATAAAACCCAGTGATAGGTTTAACTTATGCTTACCATACATTGGAGACAACTTGAAGACACACAATAACAACAATGAAAAGCAGAAGATGTAGGGCAGACACTCATGCTTGAATGGATATTTTCAGGAAGGCTGTCTGAGGAACTGAAACAAATAGTGCTGAGAAGTGATAAAGCTTTACTGAAAAACAGAATATGAATATATCCCTAGGTGCAGATGCTATCCATCTGAAAGTCCTTAAAGGAACTCAAATGTGACCCTGTTGAATTAACAATAATGGGTGTCATGTCCCTACTATCAGGCTGTTTACCAGGAGACTGGAAAATGAACAAAATAATGGCACATAATATCTATTCTTGGTAAATTGGTGAAAAGTATTATTGCAAACAACATTATTAACCCAGGATTAGGCTATTAGGATAACTGGCATCTAATTTCCCAGGTCTCCTCAGGCCTCCCTAGATTCCTTTTTAAAAAGCAGCATTACATAAGATTTATGATCTTTAGAAAGATCTCTCTAAACTGGGGGTGGGGAGGAATGGCCAAAAATGACAAATGAAGTTTAAAGTATGTGAGTGCAGAATGATGTATATTGGGGCAAACAGTCCCAATATATACACTGATCGCCAATATACACTGATAGGATCTGAGCTGCAAGTGATTGACTAGAAAAGGGATTTTGGACAGATGGCTCAACGAAAATGTCAATGTAGTGTGTAGCAGTTGTTGAAAAAGGCAAGTTCCACATTCACAATAACTAGGAAAGGAACTGAAAATAAAACTGCCAACCTCATAACATCCTCACAGAAATCTACTCTATGGATGAATTTGGAATACTGTGTACCATTCTGGGCACCATACCTCAAAAGAGAAGTTGTATTGCTGGAGAAGGTGCAGGAAAGGGCAACCAAAATTATCAAGCTGATGGAGCAACATCCCTATGAAGAAAGGCTGAAATTTGGCAAACTGTTATCTTAGGAAAAAAAAGTGAGATGAGAGAAGGAGGACAGAGCTGCATGAAATGATATTTGGTATGGGAAAAGTAGGTGAAAAGAAGCTCCTCTCCATAATACTGTGATGTGGAGTCATCCAATAAAGTTAAAAGATTCAGTGCACATAAAAGAAAGTTCTTCACACAGAGATTATGGAATTCACTACCATAAGAAGTAGTAACAGTCACTAGCAAAGACTGCCTAGAAAGACAACAAATTCATGGAGGACTAGGATATCCACAGCTGTCAGTCATCGTGGCTATGTATTTCCTCCAGTATCTGAGCCAGTAAGCCTCTCAATGCCAGCAGCTGGGGAACATGAGGGGGGAAAATGCTGTTACATTCCTGTCCTATTTGTTGGCTTCCCATGGGCAACTAATTGGCCACTACGGGAACAGAATGTTGGATTAGACAGGCCTTTGGTCTGACCCAGCATGGTTTTTTATGTTCTTATTTAAGTTGGACTCCTAGTGTGTTTCCTGATAGTTTTAAAAAATAAAATATATAGGTCAGGGGCAATACAATCTTAAGAAAGGAACATCACACTTATTAAAATGTCTGATGTATTAGCCCATTTAGGAAGTCTCAGAAAACATTTTAAGCAGCAGGACCTACTACATGAGCAAAAACTATATGTAAAGTGAGTTTATCCAGGAGATGGTGCAAATGAGGGAGCATGCATATCATTTGGTAGAGTCTCTTGATAGAATTGCATATCATTGGTGATTCTGCTTTTAAAGCCAGCTACAAATGTTTGAGACATAGGCCATTTCCATACTGGGCTTCTGAAATGGTGTAGAGTGACCTCTCACTGAGGTCTTCTACACCGTAGAGTGGACTGGCGTGGACTACTTTTCGTAGTTCCACACCAGAATCCACTCAGGAGCGGCCGGAACTAGCCGCGCTGCGTGTTTTTTAAAAACCTCTTTTTAGAGGTTTTTAGAAAGCACGGAGCGCGCAGCCCCGTGCCGCTCCGTCGCCTGGCTCTAAAGTGGATTTGCAGGCGGGCGCAAGTGCGTGCCTGCAGATCTGCCAGGGGCGGGCTTCCGGCTGGCGAGCTTCTCTGGTTGGTGGAGAGCCTCCACCAACCGGAAGCTGCCATCTGGGACGCCGGAGGAGTGTGGAGCAGTGAGCTCGCGCTGCTCCGCGTGGCGACGGACTTACCCGGCTGCGGGTAAGCTCTGTTTTAGCGTGTTTTCGCCCGGTCCCCCCCCCCACATGTGAAAAGGGCCATAATTTTGCTATGTGGGAATACTTTACAATTCTTCTTTTCTCTTAAATGTGATTGAAGGTCACTGCCATTGTATAAGTATAAAACACAGCCCAAGCTTGGACCATAAGGTGACCATGCAAACATAAACATGGACTGTTACAGTGAAGAGCCATAAGGTCTACACAAAAGAAAATCTCATTAGATGCAATATGTTGCAGATTGCACCATTAATCTGTTATTGGTGATGACACATATGATGGACAAGAAGATGCAATGTGTTGCAGATTGCACCATTAATGTGTTATTGGTGATGACATAGATGATGGACAAGAAGACTTGGAGATAATCAGGGCCGATTTTTTCCCCAACATTGACAGCAAGGAGGAACACCTTCAGCTTTTGCAAATGGAACTAAATAACGTGAGGGGCCATAAACCCCAAATGAAAATGTGGCCATATGCACAGAGGCCTCAGGAAATGCAGAGTGCAACTAAGGCTCTGAATATATAAGGCCAGATCCAGAGTTCCCATCTCAGAGAAGGGAGCACATTCATACAGAGTCTTCCTAAAGGAGGAAGGCATGAGGAAATGCATTTGTCACCAATCCCTCCTTCAGCCTACAACACACCACCACCACAGTGCTACCACTTCTGGAGAGTTCCCTAAACCATCTGAGCAGATTTTAGGTGTCACAGGGGGATGCAGCAAGGAGGGGAACTGGTGAAATTTGCTGCCTCTTCCATCTGTGGGACCAATATCTTTTTGGAACGCCACTTTAAAACACTCAATGCAAGCAGCTATTTGGTGGGTAATGAGGCAACCGAATCCAGGTATTTGCTTCTTTCCCTAAATAGCAGATCAGTAGGATATGGGCAATTTAAAAGAGGCTGTGTCAGACTCTGAATCGTGTTGCATGCACCATGCAGAGCCTGTTTGCACATATACTTCTCCTTTGAGCTAGACGCAGGTGCACGGAAGCCCCCTTCCATATCCATATAACTGGAAGCTAGCTGCATCAGGGCATGAGTCATTTTCCAGAGGGTTCCCGTCTCCCCATTTCTGGCAGTGAAGACTTTTTTCAGGAGCTCTCTGGAAGCACCCACTAGGACAGCTCTTGCTCTTAAAAGTAAAATTCAGAGAGAGGAGAAATGCCCTTGACAAGGCTTCCACCGCTGTTTCATTTTTAAATGAAACTTCGTAATTGAATATGCAGGCTATAGAAGGCTGACAATAGCATATTGGAAATGTGCCATAGCTTAGTTTAGCTAATTTAATAAAGGTGTCCTGGCCTGTAGCATTCCTTGGTAGAACAGACAATTATAATAATTTAAGATTTGCATAACGTAAATGCAATGCAAGTTTGAAACCAACATATTTTTCATAGGTCCCTTCTAGAAAGACTAGCTAAGCAGAAAGGGAAATATTGGATCAGTCTGGGCTCAGGTGAATTTGTATGAAGGAGCTGCGTCTCTGAAGAACTGAAGAACAATGCAAGGGCACAGATAACACTCGCAAGAGCAAGTGAATATGCCAGGCACTCTAAATGGCATAGGGAGAATTTTTTTCCTTCCTCTTTTTTTGGGAGGAGGAAGATATATGTGTGCCTAGGATTGCATCTGTAGATACTCGTTTCCTCTGTCTCATTGTTGATCTTGAAATCTTCAACATTGCAGATAATGAACATCGGGGTGGGAGTTGCAGGCGTGGACTGCAAAATCTTTGCATATTGCAAAGAAGAAAGAGTTTTATAATAACATATTAATTTGGTGTCATTGGGTGTGATCTGACAAAAAAAAAGGAAAAAAAAACCCCTTACTATTGATTTCAAAGCAAATATAATGAGATTGAACAGTGTGTAAATTTGGCTAGAAGGTGTCCACCCTTGTGTACCCAGTGTTTCTTGCCTGATTTAGTTATGTGTCTAGGAGTGTGTTAACATATTTGGAGTACTCTCAAGTGTGTTTGGGTGTGAAGTTAATGAAAATGTGGATGCCTTCTCAATGATCTTTGCAGATATTTGGGGTTATCGGCATTCCTTTAACTTTAACTTTAACTTTGACTTTCCTTTAACTGGCATTCCTCCTTCATGGGCTAACTTTGTCACACTGGATTTTATGAACAGAAATGGTTGCAGGTTGAGGGTGTTTCCTTGGTAATCAAAATGATGGCTGGAAAGAGAAAATCAGCAGCAATTCCATTTCTCACTATTAGTGATTAAAATAAGTTGAAGCAGTGGCAATCTGATTTTATTGCATGGCAGCCTGCCATGGCATGGGATTAAAATAGTGTATTGATTTAAATGGTACACTTTACTGCACTGCCAGAATCCTCTAGCTAAGGGAAAGTTAAAATAAATAAATAAGTCAACCAACCAACCAAAAAACCCAGAGGACAATTTCCCCAGGAAAGGCCTCCTTTCAGTACACTTTACATATGTCATCACTGGAAGAACAGCTGGGACAAAAAAATTATTAAATACCAGCAACTGTTTGGCTAGATGGAGCATGCAGTCTTCAGTGTATTCTAACTCTGGTCCCACCACAAGTGTTCTGGCATTTCCATGCCATCTCTACTCTGCTGAAAACCATAACACATACTAGAAATTTCCTTCAATAGCTTTATAATAGAGTTATCCCTATTTAAGAAAAGAAATAGTGATATATTTATATTACACAATAAAACACATAATATTCCAACCCTTGGGGAACATTTTACTAACCCTGTCCCTGGATGCTATTATCTCACATTTTCCATAGCTGAACTGAAACTAGAGAGCCAACTAGAGAACAAGAGTGGTTTGAGCGTTCGACTGCAACCCTGGAGATCAGGGTCGGACTCACTGCTCAGCCATGGAAACCCACACCTTGGGCATGTCACATACTCTCAGCCCTCAGAAAACCCTGTGACAGGTTCACCTTGGGGTCGCCATAAGTCAGAAACAACTTGAAAGCACACAGGAACAATGTACCTAAACTAACCAAAATGGATATCTAAGGACAGTGATTCAAGACAATTGGTTCTGGTACTACACACTACCGATGGTGAGCACATTAAGACTTGAAATATTAAGGAACTGTTCTACGCATGTTGCACTGAGTCTAGAAATATGTGAGAATGCTTCTGCTTATGCAAGAGGGTTGTTATTTTCCCTGCCTTCCTGAGCAGCAACATTAAGGGCCCTCTGGGACAGAACCCCACAAAGCACAAAAGGGTACCAGGAAACCACTTTCTCCAGGTCCACAGGTACATGGCAGCACTATTCCCTTAAGCAAGAAGGTTGAGTCCAGCCCATCATGCACTAATCATGAATAGCCTTTTCACCATGGAATGATCAGCAAACCATACCAACATCTGCTAATGAGGTGGACAACTTCCCTTTTTTACAAAGAATGGTCCTCTGCTTGAAGGGGAGTCAAATCCGAAGCTAAAATTGAACATAAAGCTGGTACACACTATTTATTAATTTATTGAGAGTATTTACACCCCAGCCTTCAGTCTGCAAAAGCTGCCAGAGCAGCTTAAAAGTTGTTAATTTGACAGTTTCCTGCCTCTAGGCTTACAATCTAAATAAGGCATGAAACCTAAGGAAAAGGGAACGACAGTGCGAAAGGGCATTAAGTCCAGCAGATATTCCCTCCTTCTGAGGCCACAGCAGTGGCAACTGGGAAGAGAGGGAGCTTTCATCAGCTGCTGGACCTAGGCATGATGGAGGTGTGCCTGACTCCTCTTCTCTCCCTAGGTGTCCACTGCAGTGGCAGTTGGGATGAAATTCCCTTCCCTCTCTCTTCCTTCCCTACTGTGCCCTTAGAAAAAGCAGCTGGAGGGTAGGCTTTGCAGTGGGAAGGGAAGATCTTCAGCCTCCAGTTTACTCTGTGGACATCAGTAGATGTTCAGCAGACATCTAGATCTGGCTTACAGACAAAGAACTGTAAGAAAGGATAAAAGACAGTTTGTTGGTGCCCATTAACAATCAGCAGCTGGAGAGCAGACTGATCAGGTATGCATGTCACTTTGGGGTATATTGGGGGCCTATGCTGTAGCAATTATTTCTAAATTTACATCTTCAGATATAAATCTGCACCTGCAAATTCCGTACAAATCTTTTTTCTGTTTTGTGACATAATTCGTCTTCCTTTCTCTCTTTCTTTTGCTCATTCTTTTGTTTCTTTCCTTCTTGGCATG
This sequence comes from Cyclura pinguis, assembly GCA_030412105.1. Classification (NCBI taxonomy): domain Eukaryota; kingdom Metazoa; phylum Chordata; class Lepidosauria; order Squamata; family Iguanidae; genus Cyclura; species Cyclura pinguis. The sequence continues at coordinate 133,285,759 of CM059599.1, forward strand.
TAGGCCTATTTGAAAAGGTCCACACCTGACTAGATCTCTTTTTTTTAATCACTTTATGAGTCTCAAAGAGTTAAAAAAAAAAAGTCCCTTTGCCCAGAGTATTTTTTCCCTCTGGGGAAAAAAAAACAAATCCCAGCTGCTTACTGTTAAAGAAATGACTGCACCATGTCCTTCAGTAGAACTCATTTAACTGTAACACACTCTGAATGAAGCCAGGGAGACATTCCAGTGATGTGCTAATCAGGTGTTAATGGTTCTTAAAGAAGTGTGAATGCCTGCTAAAGGGGTTTTAAAGTCTGCTGCACCAGTATTATTCTACAGAGGAAATGAGCAAGAAAGCCTAAAAAGTCTCTTAAAGAAAACTGTTCTTAATGCCTTGTTTCATTTTCTGATGCTGTTCTAAAAATAATCCCTGTGTATTTCCTGCACACAGGTGTACAGGAATGGAGTGGCTGGAGCTTTCTCCTTTATTTGACACTGCTGTTTTCAGTTTTACATTTACACATGCATCTTTGCACACAAACCTACACCAACAAAATATGATGAAGTATACATTCCCCTACCCAAAATGGGAAGAGGTAGAAGGGGAGTGCTTATCAAGAAGTATTGACTCCACCTTTCAGCATCTGCCAGTACATGAAATTAGTGAACTGTTAGAGGGAAATCTCATGGTGCATATTCATAGACATTAAAAGGTTGGTGGGTGCTTAATGAGGAAGAAGAGGTAGGAAAAATGGCTAGGAGAGATAATGCAAGACTTCAATCCACACTGAGGACTGAAAAATCAGTAACAAAGTAACATGAAAGGAAGCCAGGAGGCTTTGCATAATGATATAAAATGGAACAGAGCAGGTACTGTTCTCATCCCTTATGTAAACAGGAGCAGATGGTTATCATGGAGAAGAACATGATCAATAGCTACTAGTTGTGTTGCCTGTGACCTACCTCCAGGATTTGAGATTTGCTAGGGAACAACACCAAAAAAAAAAAGCCTATCGTGGATTTATCCTGATTGTTGGTATGTTGGTATGTCAGACACCTAAGGAGGGTCTCAGTCAGTGTAAGGCCATTTCCACACTGGACTGTTATAGCGCTATTATTCCACTTTCAACATCCTATGGAATCCTAGGGTTTGCAGTTTAGGGAGGGGCCAGCTGCTCCCTCCCTCAACTGCAAACTCCAGGATTCCATAGGATGTTGAAAGTGGAATAATAGCACTATAACAGTCTAGTGAGCAAATGGCCTAAGAGACCAGCTGCTGGACTATATGCGCTGTTCAAGTACAGATTTTTTATGCCTTTCAAACAGCCATTTCAGGTACAGCCTAAGGGCTAAGTACTAAGGATGCATTAATATTCACAGTCTTGATGAAGAAAGGATGCCTTGACACTTGGAACACCCCATCAAAGAAAGGGAGACCAGCAGTGAGATTCTTGAGACTTTGGGATTTTCTTGGGAAAAATTCATCAGTATATGCTGGGAGAGAAAACAAAGTGAATCCTGCACAAGATATTTTTGGGTGTATCTGCCCTCAATATTTTTTTGTGCAGGAATCACAGTATTTTGTGGAAAATACATATTTTCTGCCCCCAAATATGTTTTCTGCGCTGGAAAATCATGTGTATTTTTGTGCAAATAAATTTTTCCTAAAAAGTCCAGACACTGCACACAGGAGGCCTTGTATTCTTGCAAGAGTAGGAAGAAACAACATGAATAAAATGAATATAAAATAATAAAATGAATAATAATAAAATAATAAAAATAATGAATAATATAAAATAATAATAAAATAATATAAAATAAAAAATAATAAAGTGAATAAAATAAAATGGAAAATGCATGAATAAAATAACCAAAGATTTCTATCCCTTCCTTACATTCAGTAGGGATTCTGCAAGATATTTCCTATTTCAGGCAAAAAGTAAACTATACTTCCCCATACACTTCATTTCAAATACAAAAGACCATCAGACTGGTTGTTGAATCTTACAGTATGTTTAACAATCGAAACTACTAGCTTCAGTTGGATTAGAAAACCATTTTTCATCTCTGCGTTGGTATGCTGTATCTTCTCTTTTCTGCTCTCCATTTTCTTTCTAGATGGTCTTTTTCTTCATCCATTTGGTAATCACTGAGCCTGTACTAAGTTTTCCTGGGTTCAGAACCCCTTAGTACCCACTATACTTCAGTTCTGCTTGTCCCTGCTACATGCTGCTTTCTCTTTTCTTCTCCTCCCACTTTTCCCTCTCACTTGTCTTTTTCTGTTGCCATTGTGGGGCTCACTACATCTTTTCTTTCACTAAGTTTTTTCCCTCATTTACCAGGCCCCAGGAATCCCTTCCAACAACATTTGAAAAGTTTGGGGTGGGGCAGATGACAAGAGCAAATGAAGCTATTGAGAAGCCCTGTCAAGAAATGAATTTCTTAGGCCTTTTTCGCACCGGGCTATTAAAACGGTGCAGAGCAACCTCCAACGGAGGTCTTCTGCACCGTAGAGTGGACTGGGGCGGACTACTTTTTGTAGTTCCATACCTCAGTCCACTCCGGAGCGACCGGAACTGATCACGCGGCGTGTTTTTTAAAAATCTCTTTTTAGAGGTTTTTAAAAAGCATGGAACACGCAACCCCGTGCCGCTCCGTCGCCCAGCTCCGGAGCAGATTTGCAGGCGTGCGCAAGTGCGTGCCTGCAGATCTGCCGGGGCGGGCTTCCAGCTGGCGATCTTCTCCGGTTGGTGGAGAGCCTCCACCAACTGGAAGCCGCCATTTAGGACACCGGAGGAGTGCGGAGTGATGAGCTCGCACTCCTCATCGCGACAGACTCGCCCGGACGAAGTTAAAATCTGGTGAGCAGTGTGTTCCGTCCTTTCCCCCCACACGCCTGGAAAGAGCCTGAGACTATCTACTTAGGGAAGGTCTGAAACTTACTGGTTTGGGATAAAAACCCCTCCAGGTTTTTTAGACTTCAACTCAGAGAAGTCCCAGCTGCCTTGGCCAATGATAAATGATTTTGGGAGTTGAAGTCCAAAACATCTGAAAGACCAGAGTTTGGGAAACCCAGCTATAGGATGATCCAGACTTATTTTCATTAAATTAAATTACTTAATGTATTAAAAAAACAACAACCAAGATGCATACTTCTACAGTTCCATTCATATGCCAGATTTCAGATGTCTAGATTTCATAGTCTTGAAACTCTGATGCAAACAGACAGATGGACAGGCAGACATACTCCTTATACATGCATGTGCATGTGCATACAACACCTATTCTTTTTTATTACTATAGGTGCTGAAAACAAGATAGAGTTATCCAGCACATCTGTTGACCACCTGCTAGTGTGGAGCACAGGGGTACATTCCGTAACACCTGTCCTTTACGAACTCACAACTTGTCTCTCCTACTTCCCTTTTCCGTATCTCCCTGAGACAACCACATCATTCTGTCTAATTGTAGGGCTGGGACTATATACCTCTCTACCACCAAGTGAAATATGATGTTTGTTTTCTCTAAAGTCTTTCTGCTGTATAATTCCATAGCAACTGTTACTTTATTTCTGAATTACAAGCAAAGACCCACATACGAAAAGCTGGCCTGGAATACAGGGATTCCTTGGTGTTTTAGGGCTGTTAGTGTGAGCTTATGAGATATGACAGCTTATACACATTTGTATGTATAGGTAGGAGATTCATGCTCAATATCAAAGTGTGATTTGTGCTTCCTGAGAAAATGTATGCAATCACTGCACCAAAAGGATATATGTATCTCCTAGTTGGCCTTGCATTGATAATCTGCCCCAAAAGGGAGAACACATTTAAATTTATATGGCTTCTAATTTAGAACATTAAATCATGCCTGATTTGGCTGGCTGTTTCTTATTTAGACTGCAGTCTCCTTGAGGAAGGACCAATTTCTCCTCTCAGCTCATACATAACAAAGCATTCCAGCAGCATTCAATACATTTGTGTTATTAATCAGTTGCACTATAAATTAGGGTGATGCCATGATAATGGTTTAATTTCAGCATTGTCTGTCCATGGGGGTGGGGAGGGGAAGGCCTTCTAGGCCACAGGGCACCAGCACTTTTCAGCACCTGTGGGCAATCTGTGGTTTACAAGTGGCCCCACAGATCTCCCTTGAGTCCTGTGCTCTAGCAGCTCCCCCAATTCCCTCCCTACAACTGCTTCCACTATCCGTACAAGGGCTGAATATTCAGGAGGTGTTCAGCTAAATCTATCACTGCCTAACCAATGACTCATTTGTTTTTTGCGTGCCTCTTGTCATTGATTTTTAATCCTACTCTCTTTAAATATGCTGTTATTCACCCCACTCCACCCCCAATTCCTTTCCTCATTAATATTCCCTTCCCAATGCATGACAAGCATAGCATTTCAGGAGATAAATTGTTTTCAATCCCTCAAGGTGTTAACACCATGACAGCATTATGGCAAGTCCTTGTCACTAATTATTTTAGAAGTAGGTTGCGGCAACATCTGGATGAGGCTGAGATTTTTGCATACCGCTCTCCTTTCTTTCCATAATTAATCTTGCTATTCTTAGCTGCTAACCACAAATCTTGAGCCGGGGTTCTTCCCTATTTTAGGTAGCACTGAATTGGGTGGCTGCAATACTGTAGCGTATTACCATTGGCTGATATCATTGTGCATTAATTGATTTTTCTCCTTTTCCGTGCCCTCTGATGCTGACGACACTCCACACAATTAATCAATTGATCTCAGTAACTTGCATCGGCAGAACCATTTCAACACTGCCTTACGTGTCTCCTCGGCTCTGCCTCACAAATCACTCGCACACTGAAGAAGGCAAACCTTTAATTAAGGAAATACAAGGTTTTAGCAGATTTGTAGCATATTTGCTAGCCACTAAAAACTGGAGTGAGCTGTTGCAAAGAATTTCCTCCTCTCTCCAGCATATACCAGTGTCTCCTGTCAATCACCCTGTTAAAATTGGAAAATGAGACACAGCAGATCACAATGAGATTTGCCTGTGATGGATACAGCTGGGAAAATTGAAATTAAAAAAGAAAAAGGAACTTGCTTTCCATTCTGCAGCTTTTTTTTTTTAAAAGAAGGCTTGCTATCATTAGTAACAGGCTGAGAGCGCTCTAGTATAGAAGAGAAGATCAAACAATGTCAGTGATAAAGCAGATGGTGGTGATATGTTCAACATCTGAGCAGTTAACAGAGCCTGGGAGACAACAAGGAAGGCTGGGATTAATCCCAAGGCTTGGCTGCTCCGGAACCACATTCGATCTTTGTTTCTGTGCAACCCTCTCTAACTCACTTAGCAAGTGTGTTGTATAACAGTCTTCCTTGATGTGAAAGGCTTCAACATAGGCTGTTCCATCATCAGCCTCAGGAGCAGGTTCTTTTTTTTTTTCCATGAGTATTCAGATACTTGGAACCAAGCAGGTTCGGGCTACATGGTACCTCTCTGGCTTTTGTTATACATTGTGTTCCTAAAATCCAGAACAGTGGGGCACAACTGCAAGCCAGCTGAGTGCTGACTCAGTGTAGACTGCCTCTGATCTATGGGACTAATCACAGAGTGGGCATTCATCCAACGGGAAAAAAAATCTTGAGGATTTATCCCATTTTGAGCTAGCCTTATGTGAGTCAGCGTGATGCTATGGTCATAGGCACAGACTTTAGGTACTCCTGGCTCTTGTCCAGTCATATAGCAGAACATCTCCCTGGAGATGCCTTAGCAGGAACTTAGGTACATTTTGCTTGCCAAGGGTTCAATTCAACCTGGTATCATCATTACTACATAATGATCCCAAAGCAGCACAGGAAACAGGAGGTGTTAGGATCTCTTAAAACTAAAACAGGAGCCAAAACTTTGAATCTGGGCATGTGAAGCATAACACTCCACATGTGGAGCTCTGCATCTCCCTGCACTGCTGTGACCATTCAATGGCTAATTCCTCTCTCCCATCCCCACTGTTGTTTTCCAGAGAGAGGAAAGAGAAATGAGGCCATTGCTGCTGATCGGAGGCTAGTGAATAGTCCCTTGCATCACATCCAAAACAAGACATACAGGTAACCTTGAGTTATTTATGTTTTTGTCACCAATACTGTTCTGGCCAGGACCTTGTAACAGACATAAAGAAGGACACCATGAAGATGGCTTTGCTGGTCCTTGACAATATTTTGATATATGCAGTAACCAAGACAACTGTTCTGTAAAGCCTCTACAGGAACAACAATACCACCAAAATGAAAAATATAAGAATAGGCAGAGTTTATCACCAGCTTCTTCAAAACATCATCTATCTGAAAATTCAGATCAAAATGAACGGAAAAATATAATATTGCCATTTTAAGAAGCCAGACACAGATACAATTAGTTCTATAAAATGGATTTTGCAGCATATGTCATGACATCTGTAGGTTCTACACTCATTCTACTTGCTTCAACCAGAGGTAAAGCTAATAGATGCCACTGCTTTTCTTTCTTATGCATTACATTTGCTTCATTTTTTTAAAAAAGGGAAAATGTATTATAGTTTTTGGAAGTACATATATGCTGGTTATCACCTGGATCCAAAGAACCATGTAGCTCACTGCAAACCCATTGGGGCCACTGAGCTAAGCTTCTGTCACTATGCATAGGAAATGTTTCTGTGAATTTGTTTCCCCTCTTCTCATCTCTTCCACTCTGTTGTGTGTGCTGAATTGGGCATAAAAACACTCTGGAAGGGAACTGTCAGGTTTATTCTCTGTTTTGTTGTTGTCAAATGCCATCAAGTTGACTTCAACTTATGGTGACCCTATCATCAACAGTTCTGCTCAAGTCTTGCAGATTCAGGATGTGTTTTCCTTGACTGAGTCCATCCATTTGTAATGCACTCTTCTTCTTTCCCTCTTTCACTGCCTTCAATCTTCCCAAGCATTATTGTCTTTTCTAGTGAGTCATGTCTTCCCTTCTCACTCCCTAATTACTATTAACAGCTCCCCGACATCCCTTTTTATCCTCACAACATTCCTGTGAGGTAGTATAGATGGAGAAAGTATGTGACTGACCCAAGATTACCCAGTGACTATCACTGCTAACCAGGGATTTCAATCTCAGTCTATCTGATGCTAGTCTAACACTTTAATCACTACATTACACTAACTCTCAACAACAGCCCTCAGCCTAAGAGATGAATCTACAAATCAGAAATCTGCTAGTTCAAATCTGACTTCTGCTAACTAACTAGGTGAGCCACTCTGACTCAGCACTGCATCTTTTGTAGTAAGGGAAGAACATATGGATAGTTGTCACCATCTTTAAATACATCACATAGAACATGGAAAAGCCTTGCTTGCTACTGCTCCAGGAATAGCACATGAACCAATGGATTCAATTTACCAGAAAAGAAACATGCCACCTAAACAGTGGGAATAACGTCTTGATAGTAAGAGCTGTTCAACAGTAGAAGAGACTGACTTAGGAAGTGATGGATTCTTCTTCTTTGGAGATCTTTCAACAGAGGTTGGCTGGATATTTCTCAGAAATGCTTTAATTGTGTATTCTTGCTTGGTTGGGGTTGATCTAGATGGCCCTTGTAATTCTTTCTACCTCTATGATACTGTGATTCTGTGACATTCTTATATGGTTGTAAGGATTAGAGCAACTAACCCTTACAACCCTATAAGGCAACCCTAATAGGACAACTTTGGCAGGTGCAGTGGCCAGTGTCCCACATGAAGAATGCACCACAGGCTGCACTGCCCCCCAAAATGTGCAAAACTAATAACAGTAACAACAAGAATCAAAACTGCTAGCGGCTGGAACAGCAAGTGCCTTTTTCTTTCTGTTTTGACCAGGGGAGGTCAAGAAGGAACTCGAGAGCTGCAAAAATGGTCTTGGGAATTTCCATGGACCAAAAACTGCACTTTGCTCAACCCTGGTTTAGAAACAGATAATGAACAAAGCACTTTGAACACTTAAAAGCCTTGCACAGATGATGATGAAGCTTCACAATACTAACAACAATGAAAGAAGCAGTAACAAGCCTCTCTCTGAGCAGAGCTAATGAGATGGGAGCCTGCTGTCATCCAAGCTCACTCCTTACTACTTTCAAGTAGAAACTTAGTGAAGAATTACATCCCTAATTATAATTTACTTATATTCAGGAGAGGATAGAGTCTTCTATTTCCACTATTTTCTACTACATTATTCATTGGACAGAAATATTAACACTGAAAACTCAGACTGTACTTGGCAAATCTCTAATTAACTTTTTCCCACCTAAAACCTTTCAGTGCATCCCTAATTAACTTTCCTCCACCTAAAACCTTTGAATATTTCTGTGCCACTACCACAAACGTCCTCAGAGGCTTTGCAGAGCACTTAGCAAAGGCACCGGTGTGAATTGCAGTAGTTTACTGCTTTTCACAGTTGCTGACACAGTACAAGTGGGATTAAGGTGCTAGTACCCAACCAATTAAACTTAGATAGTAAGCCAAGGAGTTCTGGTCTATCGTATTGAAACAACAGAGATCAATTCTTTCTCATTAGTCAAGGAGGACTGAACAAGAAGCTTACGTTACAGGGGAGAAAATTAGGTTAAATGTTGTGGTGGGGGTGATGGAAGGTTTGGCAATATTGCTCCTAGAAATTGTCCTTCTTCTGGCCTTAAGATTAATTCTCTCAATGGCGGTTTAGGAAGAATAAAATTGGACATGGTCAAGGATGATTGAGGTGGCAACATGTCCAAAGGGAAATTTACTGCACTAATTAATTTAAGAGCCTTCACGTACTTATGGATGGTGGCCACTGAAATCTCTTATATTAAGGTCCTCAAAAAGTACTCTGTTGGCACAAGCTCAAATATATGAGTGAGCTTTATAATGAAGGAGTGCTGTCTTGACAATCCAAATGCCTCATTTCATAAATTCTCCCAGTTAGAGAATTCTTGGTACTTTGTAATGTGGGAATATTCTTCCACCCCTAATTTTCACAAAAATAGAATGGGGAAAATTGAGGGTAGTCAATCCTATAAAATTAAAACGTACAGTTCTTTAAAAACAAAAACTCTGCCTCCCTCCTCCTGAAGGGACAATAAAATATAACTTGCAACATCTTTTGATGTCTGGTAATTCTTAACTCTAGTCTCGCTAATCAATTTGCTTTTGTCTATCAGTGTTATGTCTTAAATTAGATTTCACATGTTTGCTTATACTCTGCTTTATGTTAAATTAGCTTTAATTTTCCAGTTCTTATTTAGCCTTTGTAATAAAACACTTCTTTTCTTAAATACACCAGTGAAAGTGTTTAAAATGCATTTTCCTTTGTTATCACACCCCCCACCCCTTGTTATCCTTTTAGCTTCACTTGGATGAGGCATTTTATTCCATCAGTAGAGAACAACTTTGAGAGACTAACTGAACACGTGCCAAGTTCTTGAACGCAATGACTAAAAAAAGAACAAGACAACTTTAAACACTCTTTCTTTCTGTGCAGTCATAATGAGGGCCCAGTCTTCTCCCCTGCATGCACCCGGAAATCCTTTTAGAGTCACAAGTCTCTGGACAAGATCCTCTGTATTTTTAGCATATCATAAATACATGCCAGTCATTCCACAATGGATGCCACAGCCTTGAGCAAAGTCATAGTGTAATAGTCAATTAGTTCCCCTCTCTATTTAGTCACTGATCAAAAGTGTGAGAGAAGGCTATGTTTATACTTATGGAATGATTGACTGCATTAGAGACTGTACTTACACACTCTGGGCAAGCACAAGTGCTTGTGTGATAATTCTTATGCTAACACTGTATCCCAAAACAATTCCAGCTTGTGTGTAAACCAGGAACTCCTGGAAATAATGACCAGATTCCTGGTGGTGGATCCCAACTAGAGCAGAGCCATTAAGTCAGTTTTTGAAGAGTGAGTCAGCACATAGGTGTATTCAGTTGACATAAGCATATTAGTTCTATTCTAGTCAGAACTAAAAATAAGATTCTGGCCAATGCACATTATTTACTTTCCTGGGTACAGTATAAAGTATAGCATAGTGGTAGTTAATGACAGTATAGTGGTATAGTTTCTATAGTGCAGTAGTGTACATATTAATCATTGTGGACCACCGTTAGAGCTTAGGTGGCCACACTGTCTCCCCAGGAGACCTGGGTGGGGCACACAGCTTCATGCCCCCTCCCTCCACAGGGCTGGCACATTAGGCACTTTAGGCACGGTGCCTAGGGCCCACAAAAAATTTAGGGCTTATGAAAACATCCCTACTGGAAGGTTGAGGCAGATAGTCAAATAGAGTACCTAGGGGCTACAAAAACCTTAATGCAGCCCTGCCCCCACACCCAAAACCAACCAAACAACTCTTCCCATTCCAGGTTTTGCTTCAAAATAGCTCCTTAATACTACCAATGGGGGGTTGGTTGCAATTTTTCTATGTCTGAGGACAGCCTGGGCCATTTTAAGCCTAAGAGGGACTTTTTTTTGCAGCAGAAAGTGACTCCAAGGCAAAATTTCAAGATCACTTTCTGTTACAGAGAAGGTCTCTCCCTGGCCTAAAAAGGCCCAGCCCCTGCAATGCAATAAAATTGTCTCCCGATGCCCCCTGGCCTGTTGGATCAGCCATCCAGATGCTAATGGTTGTTGGGCAAATTCAGGACCTCCACTTTCCTTTTTTATGGTTCTTTGTCTTTAAACCAGAATGAACTGGGTAGTTGTTCAAAGAATCTTCAAATGAGCCACTGTCCTTTGTATGTAGCACATGGCCATATGAGTAACAATGTGAAGGACTGAAGTCTTAGTACTATAAATGTATTATATTGTAAGAGAAATATATTAATCGTATGGCCTGAGGACAGTTCTTCTCTGCATGACGTGCAATGCAAACACCTGAAACTTTGTTCCTCTGTGAATATGCATAGCTTTACAGTGAAAAAAGTGTACGAGGTCATTATTTGGAATAGCAGGTTTGTATGCATCGCTCATATCCTTGTCTGGCTCTTCTTCCTGAGAGTTGGATCTTGACTAACTTCCCACTATGCAGAGAGATAACTCCCATAGGATTATCTATCTGAGTCTCGAGATCTTAGTAGTGTTCTGGATTCATTCCTATCTGCTGAAGCAAAGGAAGGGAAGAAATAGCAATCCATCTGAATTCAGGTAATGTGTGTTCTTTTAGGTCAGAAGGCATCATTTCTATGTGCCTATGTTTGATCCCCTAATTACTTTAGTTGGCTGAGTGTACTGAAAGCCTTGAAATCTGGAAACTTACGAGTGTGTCTGCATTGTATCATTATAAGAGTTAAATGACTTTAACTATCATATGGAAATTTGGTTTTTGTAGTTTGCAATTTTGCAATTTTCTGTTCAGGAGTTTTTGATCTATAGCACCAGAGGTCTCTAGCAGAGAATTCTAGGAACCTCATGCATACATCACCTTATTGAGGTCATGAGACCATCAAAACAGCATGTTAAATACATTTTAAAGCAGAACATTAAGCCATTCATTTTCTAAGAAGCATGCCAAACTATAAATCTGAGGATTGTGCAGAATGAAGCCATGGCAGTTAACCAACTACACTAGTGGGGTATAGATTTGCTCTTGGAGTTGTACCAGACTAAAGCCATTTCCACACTACACTGTTATAGTGCTATTATTCCACTTTCAACATCCTATGGAATCCTGAGGTTTGCAGTTTAGGGAGGGGCGCTTTTGGCCTCAGTAAACTACAAACCCCAGAATTCCACAGGATGTTAAAAGCAGAATAATAACGCTATAAGAATGTAGTCCGGAAAGGACCTAAGCATAACGAAGGTGGTCAGTGTAGTTAAATGAAAAGCAGGCAAATCATGATACTTGTAAATCTATGATTAGATGGACTGTACTTTCTTCACCAGGAAATAAATATGCAGACAGGCAGAGCAAGCACAGATTCTGCAGGATACAGCCATGGTTAAAGTGTATTGAATGGTTATAGGTATCTTCTCCAAGATCTCCAGTTTGGTTACATTTATGAAAAATCAGAACTTTCATAAAGGCCATTTGCATGAGCTCATAAATTGATCAGATCAAAGTTTTAAAAACAAAACATGAATTCAGTGAAAGAGGATAACAGCTGGAAATAACATCATGGCCACTTGTGTAGGTACTCTATCACAACTGGCAAAGCTGAACAGTAAAAGAGTAAGTGGGTTGTCACAGGAAATGAGTGTGGGAAAATGAATATACAGTAAACCTCTTAAGGAAATATGCTTCAGTCACTATCTTATGAACCTGTATTCTGGCTTTAAGAGTAATATCCACAATGGTCTGTATTTTATATCAGCTACTTAATTAAATAGTATACTTAATTAAATAAGTTCTTTTGGCCTGACAACCCAAAAACATATGGAAATGTCATCCACCCATGCTCCAATGGCAGGTGGATGCACCTCCTTCTCTCCATGCAGCTAAAACCCAACAAAGTAGGTTGTGGAGACGAGTTACAATCATAGCAATAGCAACACAATTGTGACCAAGTAGAAATCATGAATATGGAACAGTCACCTAGATTTACTCATCCATAACTGTTCTGCATTTACAATGGCTACTTAGTCATGATTGTGACACTATCAGAATTATAGTGGTCCATTCTGTCAACAATCAGGGCATGGGTCAATGATGTTTCAATCAGGTTTGGGTGGGGAAGTTGGGCCAAGAGAAATTAACTAAGTAGCTGGTACAGAATATTAGCCAAAATACAATAAATAATACTAGAGAAATATGCTTCAGTCTCTATTTTATGAGCCCTTATTCTGGCTATGACAGTAATATCCACTATATTGGTGTGCAACTGTATGCACACAGGGATGCAGGAATGCTGTCTCAATGCTAGTCGATAAGATGTCAAAATAGACTTTGCTTCTTCAGACTTTGCTTGGCAAGCCTGAACAAGCAGTTGCAAATCTGAAACGACACTCCATGTGGAGTGTTACATGTGCTAGCCTGAGATCTCAAACATCTGAAATTACCATGGAATATAAGCACAAATGCAGTTGTCTTCAGTTTGCAGAAGCTGTCTGGATGCTTCCTGTTATTCCTGAATAATAATAAGATTCCTTCTGCTAACAAGCATCTTTGGTTGTCATACACAGAGAACAAGCAATGGAACTTAGAAAGTGATTTCCAACATCATTGGCTCATTATGCCAGTCTCAACATCTTACATTCCCAGAAGGTTAAAGATGACCTTTCTCATCTTTTAGCATTTGAGATTGCAGCAGCCAACCCTGAGAAGTCTTGAAAAAGAATTGCATATTTATTCTATTTTTTTTAAAAAAACAAATAATAAACTTGATTCCAGACTGAGTAACCCATGCTAGAGAGATCATATATGGAAGGGTTTCAGATCAGGTTCGGAAACCAATTTTATCTGTGTCCTAATCAACTAAATGTTTATTTTAAATGCCATTTAGCATCTAATGACTCTGCTTCTCTCTTTCTCATCTAATTACCCAACACAGACATCACTGTGAAGCTGCTCGGTGTCTTGCAATGTCTAAGAATTTAATCCAGGGAAACCTTTTAGCCTTAAGTAAGACTGAGGAGTACAAAAATACTTCTCACTGCTATGACTTATTTATTCAAAATGAAACCAATTAATTTTATTTGTTCATGGTGACAAAATTACCAATAAATCTGATCCAGATGTATTTCAACAGTCCAGCTCAACAGTGTTGGCATGAGTCACATTTCACTGATGGCTTTCTGATATTTGAGTGACTATTATTGCTTCATCTGTTGGCCACGAGTAAGATTTGATAGCAACAGCTGGTGAATTTGGAAAAATGACAGAACCTTTGTAAATTTCTTCATATTCAGCTCTGCCAGTGAAATTGATGCTATGTTTCTTGAGCTCAAAAACCAACTTATCACCTTTCTGGAATAGTTGTTTCCTGAGGTGGAAAAGAGATCTGAATTTAATATTCATGGAAAAGACATTGCTTTCTGTGAATAATTTTTTTTTGCATAAAAACAAGTGTATTAATTTTCAGAAATGATTTTTGTCTAAAACCAAAAAGTCCTCAGATACTCAAATCTCATGCCAATTGATTATTTTCTTGCTCGGGTATTTTGGCATGTCAAGACATCCCTTCTCATGAAAGACAAAACAATTTGTGAGTATTCTTTAAATCTCAGTTGAAAAATGATAAAGACTTTGTAAAGTTGAAGGCTTTCACGGCCAGAATCCATAGGTTGTTGTGGGTTTTCTGGGTTTTGAAGCCATGTTCTATTAGTTTCTCCTGACGTTTCACCTGCATCTGTGGCTGGCATCTTCAGAAGATATATCCATATATCCTCTGAAGATGCCAGCCATAGATGCAAGCGAAATATCAGGAGAAAATACTAATAGAACACGGCCTCAAAACCCGGAAAATCCACAACAACTGATATAGACTTTGTTGGTAGTCTATTCACAGTTGGCATGATTCCAATAAGAAGGCCTTCTCCCTAGCAGCCACACTTCTTACTTCACACAGGGCCTTAACGGATCTTAAGTGCAGGGTAACCAAACTTAAAGTAATTTTTCTGACAAGTTGTTCCTAAGCTGTTAAGGACTTTAAAAGTCAAAAGCAGCACTGTAAATTGAGCCTGGAAAGGGTTTGGGAGTCATTGCATAAAAGAACTGGCACAAAATGACACTCAGTCACAGTGGCATTAGTTTGGACTAATGGTCATTTCCAGACCATTTTAAAAGGAAAAACCATATATAGGACACTGACATAGTCTAAGCTGCAGGGTACCAGAGCATGGGTGACTGTTGGTAACCTGTCTTCATAAAGACATGACATAGCAGGCACAATTGGTGAAAAACATCTCAAGTCACAGTGGCCCACTGAACCTTTAATAATAATGCTACATCAATAAATTTCCCCAGATTGCAAGCCAGATCATTAAGGACAGCAATAGGAATCATGTATCCCTCTAGATCTTGTTGGACTGCATTTCTCTGTGTTCCTCATGATCAGCTACAGTCTAAAAACATTTAGAGGACCATAGCTTAAATAGAGAACAAGCTTCTCTAGAATAAGATGAAACTGCAGAGAACACCATGTCTGTCAACACTTTGTTGTTGTTAACTGCTGTCAGGTTAACTTTGAGTTATGGAGACGCTATCCATGAGAAACCTCCAGGTTACCCTATCATCAATAGTCCTGCTCAGGTCTTTCAGACTCAGGGCTGTGGTTTTCTTGATTGAGTCTATCCATCTGTAATGTGGTCTTGCTCTTTTCCTACTGCCTTCCACCTTACTAAGCCTTATTGTCTTAATGATATGTCCAAAGTATGACTGTCTTCAGTCATCTTGGCTTCTAGAGAGAGTTCAGGCTTGATTTGCTCTAGGACCCATTTATTGGTCTTTTTAGCTGTCCGAGCTATCTATAGAACTCCTCTAATACCACAACACTTCAAAAGAACTGATTTATTCACTGTCCAGCTTTTACAACAATGCATAGAAATGGGAAATGCAATGACATGGACAATCCTAATACAGTGATATCCTAATACGGTGATATACATTTACACTTCAGGATCTTGTCTAGTTCTTTTATAGCTGCCATTCTAAGTCCCCGCCATCTTCTGATTTCTTAATTGCAGTCTCCATTCTGATTAATGACCAAGCCAAGGTATGGAAAATCTTGAACTATTTCAATGCATTCAATGTCTACTTTAAAGTTATGTAAACCATCTGTAGTCATTATTTTTCGTTTCTTAATGTTCAATTGTGAACCTGCCTTTGCACTTTCTTCCTCAACTTTCTTTTGTATTTGTTTAATACAACATTTTTTGCAAGTATTATGGTGTCAACTGTATATCTTAAATTGTCAGTGATCTTCCCTCCTCTGAGTCTAATCCTGCTGTATACAAGTTAAACAGATAGAGAGATAAAATGCAGTCTTACCTGACCCCCTTTCTATTCGAAACCATTCCATTTCTCCATATTCTGTCCTGACGGTAGTCTCTGACCCTGAGTATAGGTTACATATCAGGACAATCAAATACTGTGGCACGCCCATTTCTTTAAGAGTGATCCATAGTTTTTCACGATCTACAGATCAAAGCTTTGTGATAATCTATAAAGCACAGGCTGGTTTTTTAAAAAATTTTTTTCCGTACATTCCATTATCCAAGGAGTGTTTTTTATATCATCCCTGGTGCCTCTTCCTTTTCTGAACCCAAGTTGCACATCTAGAATTTCAGACACCATATATGATAAAAGTCTTTGTAGACACCATATATGATAAAAGTCTTTGTTGTAAAATTTTGAGCATCATTTTGCTACATGGGAAATTAATGCAATGGTCCTATGATTGCCGCAATCTCTGGTCTTGACTTTCTTGGGGACTGGAATATATAAGTTTGTTTTCCATATTCCTTGACAGATTTTAGTTAGAAAGAGGATAGATTCTGTCTCTGTAGGTTCAAGCAGCTGTATTGGTAAGCTAGCTGTTCTTGGTGATTTATTTTTCACAATTACTTTGAGTGCAGCTTTGACTTCACTTTCTAAAACTGTAAGTTCATCTTCAGATGGTTCTTCTTTGAATGAATCTCTTATTCTTTCATCTCTTTCATATAGTTTTTTTGATGTATTGTGTCTATTGGCTTTTTATTTGTACTTGGTCATGTAATATGTTCCCCTGCTGGTCACAGAACATCTCCACTCTTGGTTTACATTTCCCTTTGATTTCTCAGATCTTGTGGAAGATTTCTCATATCTTGAGTTCTTCATTTTTGTTGTCATGTTCTTTTTCTCTGCATTGATTATTATAGTAGCATATAGTATTATATAGTACCACTCCATATCTTCTTAAATTTTCATTTCCTGAGTAAAATACTGTGTAATTATCTGACTCAAATTCCCCATTCCTGTCCACTTTAACTCAGTCACTGCAGTTATACATTCTATTTTTTGTTTTAGTACATCTAGCTGTGCATGATTTATGCTTCTTACATTCCATATCTTTATAGCATGTACTGTGTAGCTTCAGACTTTCCTTTTACCTCTGAGCACATCAACAGCTGAATGTCCTTTTGGTGGGAGTCTAGCTCCATCATTAACCATGGCACTACTTGTAATTGTCCTCTGTTGTACCCCAGTAGCTCACTGAGTGCCATCTCACCTGGGAGACTCATCTTCTGGCATTTTCTCTTGCTTTATTTTGGACTGTCTCATCATAGGGTTTTCATGGTAAAATACATTCAAAAGAGGTTTACTGTGGCTCCTTCTTTGCATTAGTAACAAACGTTAGCTGTGGTCCCACTGCCGTTGTCTCACAGGGAACCTCTAGCAGTGTCACACCCCCCCCCCCAAGCCTCACTACTGCTGCTGCCCATTAACTGTTTGGCACATTTAGTTTGGCTCCTCAGCAAGAGTCTGTCTGACATTGGAGATTCCACCAGCAGCACTGCTACCATCAGCACTGCTACCATCAACATAGCCTCTTGCCTCACAGGAGCATGCAATCTCACCACTGCTGTGGGCTGTCAACACTATCCCCAGCTTATCTGGATTAAGGCATAGTTTATTCAACCCCATTTACTGAATTGCTACACCTAGACACTGATCCAGGACATCTACAACCTCATACCTCACTTCCTTCACACAGAAATGTGTGAAGCAAGTGAGGTACTGGTGGCACCTCAGTCCAGGTCTCTGGGTGATTTCATGTAGACATTAAAGAGTACAGGAAAAAGAACAGAACTCTATGGAAACCCAATGAAGAACTGCCAATTAGTTAAGCAATGCCTCTACTACCACCTCCTGAAACTGGCCCTATAGAAAGTGCCTCCTACACTGAGATCACAGAGTTTGTTCAAACTGAGGTGATGGCTGATGGCATAAAAAAAACCACTGAGAGATGCAACTATAGGCTAAATAATGGGCTTTAATATAATTTTACTGTGACTTTTCTTCCACTTCCCAATTGGTTTCATTGCTATTAGTTCACATGACCACCAAGGAGCTCATGGGCTCTGCTCAGTGGAAAAAGCCATTTGGGGGCAATCATGTTGTCCATTAGAATTGCTTCTCTATTCAAGATAGCATGTAGACTTTTGGTAGAAACAGCAGTCATACCACCCTTCAAATGCAGCACAGCCTGAAAGAATGCTTCAGCTAAAACAGCTGACAGTTCAGAAACTGAAAATGATCCAACTATGACAAGGGAATAGATGTAAAATCCTCTATTTTCAGATCCTCATTCTCGTGTCCAGTTGACAAAATAAATCACAGTATGCATGTGTCTTGGTACATCTGTTGGAACATGATGACATTTTGAGACATCCCACTAATTTTTATGGCAACCCTCAAGCGTCCTGAACTGCTTCAGACAAGACAATGGCAGTGTGGATTTTGAAGTCCTCCAGAACAACCACGGGGGGCATATACAATATTAAAGATCTGTCCTTAATAAGAACAGAAATGGTAGCAGTGGGCATGGGTTTACTAATATCAAAACAGAATATCCATATTGCTGGAAACAGCATAATCTGTGAACATCATGCAGAAGAGAGCCAAAGGAATAAGTTTGCATCAGTTATTACTAAAATTAAATGCACATTAACATGCATCGTAATACACAGGTAATTTTAGTGGATTATAATGTTGTCGCAGGATAATGGTCTCACACTGCTGGATATATCTGGAGGAGATTTTGCTTTCAAAGCAAAAGACATTTAGCCTCTGACAAAATACTTAATCCATTAATTAATTTTTACTATACCAAGTGATTACTCAGACACATAAAAAGGCTGATGGATGGTGGTGCAGTGGAATTATACTCACTGACTATGCCTTTTCACAACAGGGTAGATTTTGCTTGTCTTGGAAGGCCCCATCTTTATAATCACTCCTATCAGTAAACAGAGATCTAGGTGGAGTCTCCTTCTTTCAAAGTTTTTAAACAGAGGCTAGATGGCCATCTCTTGGGAGTGCTTTGATGTAGGTTTCTGCATAGCAGAAGGTTGGACTGGATGGCCCTTGTGCTCTCTTCCAATTCTATTATTCTATGATTCTATGATTCTAGACCCTTTGAGCATCACTGAAACAAACGAGGTAGAGGATGGCCATAGCTTCGTGAAAAAACACATGTTTTCTGTGAAAATGTTCCAGCTTCAGTTCCTGGCACCTCCATGGTAAAATAATTGCATTCCAGATGATAGGGAGACCTTCGTCTGAAACTCTGGTGAGCAATTGCCAGTCAGAGAAGAAAATACTGGGCTAGAAGGACTGGAATAAGACAACTTACTATGTTCAGGTGCTTATACCCTGGTCCTAAGGATCTTCACTGCCATCTCTGTTTTCACAGCCATTGTAACATCAATCCAACACAAGGATGCACAGTCAAAGGATCATCACCTTGGTTCAACAAGAAGAGGGGGAACCACTGGAAATTAGGGTTCTAAATGTCTATCCCTACTTGGACAAAGAACTATACACGCAAATTTGATTTAATATCCAGTTTGGTTAACATAAAGACTACCATGTTTCTCTATATTTTTGCTCTACACCAAGAGGAAAGAGAGGAAAGCTATGTAAGCAGATAACATTGCCACTCATTTCTCAAAGGAAGCTCGGCTATTTCCATCTTGAGCAACAGTGTGCTTGCAGAGACAATAGCCACAACATTAGTTTTTTTTGCAGGGGGTGGTGGACATTTTTTCATTTTCCTCCTTTATATCTCAAAGTTTGTGCCATCTATCCTGAAGAACGGTTGTGGAGAATCCAAAAGCTCACCATATTTGTGACATTTTGGAAATTCTAATAGAGATACAGAAGCCCACATTTTTGTTTTTATATATGCATACAAGTTTTGCGTTTTAAGGTACTAGAGATTTAAAACTCTCATTCTCATGTAGTGGTTCGAGTGTTGGCCTATGACCCTGGAGACCAAGGTTTGATTCCCCACTTTGCCATGGAGATCTCTTGGGTGACCTTGGGCATGTCACACAATCTCAGCCCCCAGAAAATCTGATGATAGGTTCACTTGATCGCCATAAGTCAGAAACAACTTGAAGGCTCACAACAACAACAACAAGCTGATGTTGGGTCACTGGTTCCAGATATTAGTTTGGGAGAATCCAAGGATTTGAATCTGTTTTGAGGATAGGTTTTAAAATCTCAGATAGCATTTTTAAAGTTCAAACTAAAACACAAATCAGATTAAATGACTCACTCACATGGGAACCTTCAGCTGACATTTCCCTCTTGATTACCTATTTTGGAGCAGAAAGAGGGGAGCAGACTGGGATAAGTGAACCTCCTTGTCTCCCCACAAACAGGTCATCAGCACTGTCCGAGGTGATTTATCAAAGATTATCTGGCCCAGCTCTGGTTCCATTGAGGTGTAAGGAACAATAGTGACTATACCCACCGAAATGGATGGGATCACTTTTTATTACATATTAGCTGGCTGTTATAACTGCTGCTGTTGTATGGCTTCAAGACATTTCCAAGTTATGCTGACTGTCTGGTGAACCTATCACAAGCTTTTCTCAGCAAGATATGTTCAGAGGAGATTTGCCATTGCCTTCCTCTGAGGCGGAGACAGGGTGACATGCCCAAGGTCACTTACTTTGCTACCATGGCTGAATGGGGATTTGAACTACAGTCTTCCAGAATCCTAGTCCAACATTCAAATCTTTACGTCATACTGACTCTGTAGTAGCTTGTGGAGTTCTTTTAAAATGTTTATCTTGTTAGCCAGCTTTTCAGTTGTGTTTGCCTATTGTTTTTTTTTTAATTTTTTTGTTTTAATTATGCCTAGAATTGCCTGGTTTGATATTGATGATTTTGCTTACATTTTGAATGAAATAGAAGTTTGAGCAGTAGTACCCACTTTCTGTAGAATTTGCTTAACATCTGCAAAATGGGATAATCCTGTAATTTTTCAAGGGCAAAAAAGGTTTGCCTATCAGTTTTGAATTTGAATAACAATGTTTAGGATGTCACCCTACATATAAACATTGGCCTCTATGGCAGTTACTGATGTGTAACCTAAAGTTACACATTTGTGAACACTTTGTATTCATGATCCCTACATATCCCCTCATTTATAGGATACATAGGGACTGTGAAAGTCCTGAAATCCCCACTAACAAGTCAGCAATCACTGCAATTTATGGAGGTCTGTTCCCCTATTGCTCAGGAAGCAGTTGGCTGATGTTCTCACCCCTATTTGTGTCAGTGATCCCTGCTGCAAGGCAAAATTGTGACTGGACAATTTTCTCCCTCTTACAATGGAAATAGCTTATGCCAAGGGGTGGCAACATTAGTCAGCTTCTATTCAAGTAACAAGGGGACAGATCTCCATCAATCGCAGAGCAGCTGCTGTATGGTTATGTAGCAACACAGTGCAGGGAGGATTCCAGTAATCATGTCTGCTCAGTGTTGGTCAACACGGTTGTATTCAAG
Organism: Cyclura pinguis; assembly: GCA_030412105.1. Classification (NCBI taxonomy): domain Eukaryota; kingdom Metazoa; phylum Chordata; class Lepidosauria; order Squamata; family Iguanidae; genus Cyclura; species Cyclura pinguis. The sequence goes on from CM059599.1 coordinate 133,307,186, forward strand.
GGAGGAGAGGCAATATATCCAGCATGTTTGTTCAAGAGGTACCCAAAGGCACTGATAAATCAGGTTAAAACTTTTCTATGTATTTTCATTTGGTTTTACTACATAACACACCAAATCAAGCATGTTGGTTTCCACAGTATGACAGACACTTTAATTTCCAGACATTGTTGGACTCCAAAGCCCATCATGCCAGACATCATGGCTAATGGTAAAAAAAGTATGGGTGTTATAATCCAATAAGAAATTATTCATCACCTTTGATGTACAGGTTCTTTCCATGTATCAGTACCCATTCAGGGTAGAAGCAAGTCATTGATATTCATTATGACTTGTATTCCTTTGAATGCACAATCCAGGGCTAAAATAAGTCTGGGCTTATTGTTTGTAAGGTTTTTTGGATACGTGATAAATGAAAAAGAGAGGAACATTTTAAATTATGAATGCGTGGTGTTTCTACACTTTGACATTTCTGACCTGGCATATGCAGATGTTATTTATTTTCAGCTTTTTCAGCAACTGATTCATCATTACAATCGTGACTGTAAACACACAAACAAAGGGATACTGGGCAGAGAAAACAGTGCTGAAAATATTTTGTCTACCAAAACAAAAAACAGACAGCTCATCAGCATGGATGTCAAGTGTACACATAATGTATGAGGAGGTACAGAAAGTGTGGGAATACATGGCAGATTATACAATGTAAAACTGATGATGAATAGCTGATTATACTGATGGCTGAACTGAATTGCTTCAGCTAATATCGCTGATACAAAATCCTTCCTTAGAGCGTGTAAAGCTATTTCTGCATTTTCTGTGTGGGCAATGAAAGTCAGGGACATTAGCCCAAGACATTTTTCTATCTGAAGCAAAGGAAAAGATGGCTCCACCCACCCAAATATTCACGTTTCATGCTCAGAAGAAAAACAACGAGGTGAATGTTATCTCAACATTGTCAGTGGATCAACATTGCTTCCTGCATCTTTGGACAGCAAGCTGTGTTGGCGGGGGCACAGGGCAGGTCATGTGACACCTTGCAGTGTCCCCCTGGTACATCTGCAGAAGACTTACGGTGGATGACATGAACAGGTGCTCTGCAAAGTTTCAAAAGGTTACAGCAAAAATTGAATGGGAGTGTAACCTTTCAGGGATTGTGCTTATGTTTGTAACCGAATGAGATGGGAATGGTGTGGTAGACTCCTGAGGTCATAGAATAGAATATAACACCTCAGATTCTGAGTTGTGAGAGCTCATTTTGAATACTGCTCTATATGTAGAACATCCCACATGTGCCGCAAAATTAGTATAGTGGATATAGGATAGTTAAGTTTATCCTCAAATTGTATCATACCCTTCAACTGTCCTAATTTGGCAGAGACAGCTCTTATTAACCCTGTCATCCCACTTTTTCAGATGGTTTTAAAATGTACCGGTTTCTCCCTCCTCCTTCCACTATCCTCTTTTGTCTTGAGCTTACTTCGGTTGCTGCAAACTGAGTTCAAAGTGCAAAAGTAATTTGCACTGAATTAACTCAGCAGGGGGGGAGAGGAGAGGAGGAGGCAGAGTGTTGCCCTTTTCATGCAAAAGCAAACTGTAGCATCCCCTCCTAGCTTGTGTGTTCTTCCTCATTAGGGATAGAAAGAACATTTAAAAATATTTGAAAAATGGTCAATTTTTTTTCAAGTGTTGAGAAACCTTCATGGGAAGAATCCTGGACTGATGGGAATCTTTGCAGCTTGGCACTTATTCTGCACAAAATTCACACATGGTTGTTTTATGCAGAAAACTATGTTTTCTGTGTGGAAAATAATATTTCAATGCAGAAATATCAATTCCTGCAGAGAAGAAAAATGCTATAATTGGGTATTTAGTCTGCATAAATTTGCACATGGTTGGTTTTCATAGGAAGCTGCATTTTCTGCACAGAAATTGATATTTCTGCATTGAAATATTACTTCCTAAGTGGGAAATGTTGTAATCCTGCATAGAAAATGCAGTTTTCCATGCAAAACAACCATGTGCAAATTTTGCACAGAGTAAGTTCCAAATTGTAAATTGCCTGCAAAAATGTCATGGTTTTCAAAGACTTTCTTGCAGCAGGAAGGAAACTGCTGAAATTACTCATTTCAACCTTTGAGAAGAAACTTAGTGAAGAATTAATTCCCCATTCCTCATTCATCATTTTTGCTATCCTGACCACTTTGATGATGCTTGGTAACATGTGTCTCAGTGTTCACCTGTAAAATCTCAGGCAGTATGTTGTATGTTTGGTGGAATTTTGTTCTAAGTGCTTGCGTGTGTGTGGGGGACATATATATGAGGACCCAAACAAACAATCTCTGTCTCCCGTTTGATGTACTAATGTCTGCTCTAACATGTCCAGATTCTATTATGTCCTTCTACTACACAGAATCATAGAATCATAGACCCTTTCCGTACACGGTTATTAAGGCGGGCCAATGCGTCTTGCCACGGAGGTCTTCTGCACCTTGGAGCAGACTAGGTTCAGTTTATTTACCTTTGTTCCGCATGTAATTCCAACTAAATGGGCCCCCATGTGGTGGTAAAGCACGCTATTTGAAAACTGGAAGAAATCGGTTTTCCAATTTGCCAGATCGATCCAATTCATACTTTCACAGTGGTGCAGACATGTACATTCGTGCCAATGTGAATTGGTGGTCAGGGGAAGGCTCATGGGAGGAGCCAGGCGTTAGTATGGACTTACACACGTACGCACGTATGCAATGACGTACTAAACCATGCAAAAGAAAAGAAAAGAAAAGAAAAGGGCCAATCACAGCTGATGGGGCAGGGTGAGGGGAGTAGCGGGAGTGGCCACGGCAGAGGCAGTGTGGATTCATGAGCTCGCGCTCTTCCGAATCAGAATGGAACATACGCAGTAGCTGTGCGGAAGGAAATGAGGGAAAGTCCGCCTTATTTTGAGCCCAGAAAATCCGGTAAGAAACAGCATGAACTGATTCGTGCGGAAAGGGCCATAGAATCATAGAGTTGGAAGAGACCACAGAGACCATCCAGTCCAACCCCCTGCTGTGCAGGAAGACACATTAAAGCACCCCCAACAGGTGGCCATCCAGCTTCTGCTTAAAAACCTCCAAAGAAAGAGACTCCACCACACTCCAAGGCAGCATATTCCACTGCTGGACAGCTCTGACCACCAGGAAGTTCTTCCTGAGGTTCAAATGGAATCTCCTTTCCTGCAGTTTGAATCCACTGTCCTTGTCCTAATCTCTGGAGCAGCGGAAAACAAGCCCACTCCCTCCTCGACATGACATCCCTTCAAATATTTAAACATGGCTGTCATGTCCCCTCTTAACCTTCTCTTCTGCAGACTGAACATACCCAGCTCCCTAAGCTGTTCCTCATATGGCATGGTTTCCAGACCCTTCACCATTTTAGTCACCCTCCTCTGGACACATTACAGCTTGTTGATAGATCATTAAGTAGTTATGGTAGCTGGGAAATTCTGGAAGATGTATCTCAAAAAGTGGGGCTACTAAAATGAACCATATTGGCACAGCACATATACTTCCGGCATAGGATATGGTTGCCTACAAATACAGAAGAGAGTGCCAACACAGCAGGAAGTGTCCAATTAGAAAAATAGTTATCTTGCCATCTTTCAGAAAGAATATGTCTCAAGGTCTTGCAATGTGAAATAGTGCCATTATAGATGCTGGGTCTGGGGCAAAGAAATAGAGGAAGAGAGTGATAGAGGACAGGCAGAGGCAAGTGCAGTAAAATGTGTGCCAGAATGGAGTGCTAGAAGCCTGAGATGCTTAGAGGGTCACATTGTAGATATCTGTTGCTACTGAAATGGTAGCATTCCCAATATGTCTCCACTGAGAAAATATATTTACCAACCACTTTATTGGCTAGTAGCAATAGTTTTAAAAAGTCTCAGTAATCTAAAACTAATTCCTGAGAAGAATTCACTGATGAGAGCCTCAGTTCAAAATATCAGTCAAAGGGGAGAAGCCCATCTATCATATGCTGATAACTAATTCATCACCATTTTTTTAACATTTTGCTATAAATGTCATAATGTTGAGATGAGTGCAAGATGGTGTGAATACGAAAAAAGGTGAACATTCATATAATGGTGCTGTTTGAAAATGAGGCTTAATAATGGCAACTGTTTTCATCTGCTTAATTGAATAGTCCATAACCAATCTTCGGCTGTTTAGGGGAGTCTTTATACCCTGAGGCACAGAGGTGACCTGCTAGATGACATGCTGCTTCTGGATTCTCTTTCTTTTTTACCCTTTCTAGAGTGCATGCTATGTGCATTCTGTGAAAATGAAGGAGGATGGGGAAATCAATACATTAAAGGAGATGGGAAGCTGGGAAGGCAATGAAACATTGCCAGTGTTAATAATTACAAGAGAACTGCCTTTATCTTGTTAAATGACTTTTCCCATACCCTCCAACAGGTGATATAAACCTTTCTTACAATTGTAATAATGTGGGGTTTTAATTGTATTCTTACAATTCGTCTTTGTATTGGATTTGTAACTTGTAGCTTTAATGAAAAAAAATTAGAAAATGAAATGCTCATTGGCAGTATGAGAAAAGGGATACACAGTTGTGCATGTGTGTGTGCGCGCGTGTGTGTGTACATGCATGCAGACCCACATACAAATGAAATACTGGTAATAATTAACCCAGCCTTCTTTACTTGAGAGAGGACAGGCCATCAGTCTTATTCTAAGAGCTGCAGCTGTGGCACAACAGAGGTTGTGATGACCAATAGAGAACAGCTCAAAAACTTACTTTTTGGAACCATAACTCCCAGAATTGCCCCTGCCAGCAAGACATCTGGTCAAACTCACTAGGAGAATCCTCAGACTTATAACCTAAAAGAGTAACTTTTCCCAGCTCTGCAGGAAAGAATGTTGTATGGTAAGGGAGAGCATCATGTGCTATGATGATAGCAATATGATACAGGAGGGGATTAAAGCTGGATTAGAAAAGGACTGAGAGGAATAAAACAGGCCATTAAACTTGTGACATGTTTTATGGATGCCTTCCAGATCAACCTGTTCTCATCTATGAATAAGGCTGACAGCACACCACAGTTGAGGACTGAGAATCATTAGACAGTCACCTGATTTGAGAATGGATTTACATAGCCCTGCCCTTTCAATCACATAGGGGCTGTTAACTCTATGCAACATCACCTCTACAACAGGATAATCCAAGAACTGCAAATGCACAGGAATTCTTAAAATTTTCAGCCCTAGGTTTTTCATGCTCTGATTCCTCATCCATTAACTGGAGGTCATATGCTACCAGGATAACATGACAAATATCTGCAAGATAATTCTCGATCAAAAGAATCCTCAGTGAAATTTCTTACTTTTTTTCTATGCCAGGCTTCTCAAACAAAGCTAAATTTCACAATAGTCTAACCCTGTTCGGCCAAAGGGAACAATTATCAGAGGTTTGAATGTTACTGTTCATAAGGAACTAGTACATCACTCACTATTCTAATAATTGAATAGATTGTTATTCGTCATTGTTACTCCAGTCCAGAAAGATATCTCATAGAGTTATTTTTTACAAATGGGTTCTGCTTTCTTGTTACTACTGTGTCATTGATAAGAACAGGAACAACAGGGAAATGCTCTTTAATTCACCAAGTGGCACATTCCAATACTGCATCTTGAAAATTCTGACAAAAATGTAGGAGACTAGAAAACAATCCTTCTCTAGCAGTTTCTTTCCACGCAGATGCCTTGGACCCAGCCCTCTTACAGAAACCCATTGGAGGTTGGATTTTCATCTTCTAAAATATGCCATTTCTGCTGCATTTTCAGAGTTCCTATAATTTTCCAGGAGATTGGAAATAATCTGCAAACATCAGGTTGCTTTTTGTAAGATTGTAAGAAAAGCACCTGGCATGCGCTGCAGCCTTTAAAAGTTTACAGTATGCAAAAGTAATTCCCCTTCCATTCATTACACTGGGGGTAATTTAAGACGCCCAGGGTCATAATATTACAGCCATAAATGGCAACAATATATCACTCCTTTTTTCTAGATATTAGCTGTGATTGATTTGCTAGCCCATACTCCTTTTAGATGGCTGGTGAGAAGCCAGAGAAGAGGAAGATGTAAAAAACCAAAAATGCTTGCAGCAGCACAAAGTTTACCACTTTCCAATACACTCCCTCTCTATCTTTAATTATCACAATCTTTAATCATCACAATCCACCCTATTAGGTGTCCCCCCCCCCCCACAATTCAACTACACAGGCCTATCATTACACAATATGCTTTTGGCGGATGAAAAGTAACAATCACTTACTCTGTCCTTCTTCCTTCCCCGTCTCTCTTTCCCAAACCACTTGCTCTAAAGTTTCTCCATCAGCCATCTATCATACTCCTTATACCAATTCAGCATGTAACTGTGCACACCCTGTGCCACGGGTTTGAGAAGCCAACCCACCAAAGCTGCTGTCCACCCTCCATATACACTCATGGTGATTCTCTTTATTTTTATTTTTCTGGTGTCAGCAGCATTTGGATGGAGTGGAGGAAGGCAGAAAAGGTAGGCTTTCCATAGAAATTTCTCTTTCTTTCTTTCTTTCTTTCTTTCTTTCTTTCTTTCTTTCTTTCTTTCCTCCTTTCGTTTTTTTATTCCAACTATAAGTGTTTAATACAGCTTGTGTTTTTAATATGCCTCCTCTTTGTTGCTGGCTATCTTCATCCTCCTTTGTTTCTCAGAAACATCCCACAAAGAGGCAGGAAGAAGCAGCCACCATACAACCTTTCTTTCTCTCCCTTTCATTGTGTATGCTCTGCACCCCCAGTAATGAATTACAAGCTAAACCTTCTTTACATTCCACGGAACGAATTACAATTTAGCCATTAAAATTCCATCATGATACTGTCATTTCTTACTAATGTAACTAATAACAGGTTACTTCCTGATACTTCCTATTGCTGAAAAATATTAACGTGTTGTTTCACAATTATTTTTTAAAAAACTTTGTGATCATTTCTTTCCTACCCTAAAGGTAAAGATTGCATGGGAAATTTTCTTTTGCTCCTGAGCTTTTGCTAACATAGGTAACTAAGAGCAGTAACTGAAGACATACAATGTTAAAACCTCTTTCATATTTCATAGCATATTAATAGAAAGTTTCTATTCCAATAACAGATTTCCTGCTGTTTTCTAGGGCTTTAGAGGCCAGGGACAAAGGATATAATTGCTCTGGGAGACAAACCTGTCACTGTGCCTTGCAACATGACTGGAATACCCACAATGCCTCTGGTTCCCACCCTGCTTTGAATGTTTCCAAATGTTAACATAGGAACCTTGTCAGTATTGTGAGTGTTCAGAAAAAAGCTTAATAAAAATAAAATCAGCTGGATGTAATGTCACAACTACTTAATATGAAATATATTTTTGACTCTAGTGTACTGCCTCTCCCACAAACAAGAAGATTCAGTGTGCAATATAAACTGAAATGGAGGCAGTTTGCTGCTGGAAATGTTCTTGCATCTTGGAATTGATTCAGTAACACTCTCTTCTTACTTTGCTGAAAATATCACAACTATATTACAGGGACTTCGGACACTGAACAACAAAGAAATCTACATATAGAGTGAATAGGACAGCACCCAATATGTTGCTATATTCTTTCTTGTGTTAGCATGGCTGACACAACAAAGCATAAGCTTCAAAATGCTCTTTCAGTGCCTGAAGGATTGGTAGATAGGCTGCCTAATGCAGTAGTTGCCTCTCTTAAATCCCCATGCATGAGCTGTGAGCAATGGGAACTGAGGTCTAGTCACATTGCAGGATCCAGGGTTGGAAGGCACTGGTCTGAAGAACACTTTGACATCTGCAACCTAAAAGTACAATATGTGCCTTCAATGTATACTTTATAAAGTAAAGGAGGGTGACCCCATGGATTTCACAGGGTTTTCTTAGGCAAAGAATAGTCAGAGGTGGTTTCTGCTATACCACGCAAAATAACTGTCAAGGAACACAAAACCCATGATTGTTTGTGTCCATTGAATCAAAAAAAATATTACTTTTGTTATTTTCAAATGTTAACACATGAAAAAACATTTAGGTAGACAAGAATGTATGAATGTGTTTGTTTTCAGTGCATTGGTAAATCCCGTAGATATTTTATTCATGGACATTTTATTCATGCATTATTTTATTTATTTGTATCCCACCTTTTCTCCAGCCATGGGACTTGAGAGACACAGACAAATTATAAAGCAAAAGCTCACATAACTAAAAACACACAAAAGTTAACACACAATTAAATTATCAATAGAATTAAAAGCATTTTTTAAAATGAATCCATTAAAAACCAAAAAAATACAGATAACGCAATACATTATTAAAAGCCATTTAACCATAAATAGCTTCCAAAGGTCTGTCACCCCCAACAAGTCCTTTACCTGCTTCCCAAAAGGCACCATTTTATAAAGCTCAAAAACTAAAAAAATATCTGAAGTACAATAGCAGAAGTATTATTTAAAAAAAGAGAGAGAGAAAATGGGATTTGTAAGATCTCTTGAGTCTTGAGGCCATATGAGGGGCTTACAAATGGATATGAGTTAGAAGTCTCAATTGCTGCTACTTTAAGGCTCATAGAATTAATAAGTGTGATGTAAAATTATGATGAAAATGTGAAAGTCCTTGTTTTCAAGGTCATACAACAGGGGAAGTATTGAGAAGTTTATGGGTGGGTGGGTGTGCTTTCAATTCACCTGTTGGCTATGGTGGCCCAATGAATTTTGTGCCATTTTCTTAAGCAAGGAATATCCAGAGATGGTTTTGCCAGTTCCTTCCTCTGAAATATAGCCCGCAGCACAATGATATTCACTGGTAGTCTCCCATACAAATACTAACCAGAGCTGACTCTGCTTCACTTCCAAGATCAAATGTGATCTACTGCCTTCAGGGTATTTAGGCATTCCAGGAGGTTTATAGTATCAAGGAATCTTGGCACCCAACTAACCCAGTTGGAGATTTGGAGACAACAGATTGTACTGTTTTTGCACCCCAAGACTTAAGCTGTAAATTTGTGTCATGAAAAAGTCCTCAGAATGGTGAGAGAATCAATATCAAAGCCTTTTAGAGCAGTAAGGTAAATAAACGACTGAATCTGTGAATGCAGGAGTTGAGCTACTGCTCTGCTAACCAATGTGGAATCTACCATTTGGCTTGTTTCCTAATCTTGTATAAACTAATCTGAAGTGTATTATCAATAATCTAGTTAAAACAGTGTACTTGGCACTTCAATTCTCTCTCTCTCTCAGTCTCTCTCTCTCTGTGTATGTCTGTGTGTTAAACACACACACACACACACACACTAAGTATAACACAGAAATTGAGCCCCAGTTTAACAGGCCAACACCATGACAAGTACAAAATCTGCTTTTATGCTCCATCTGTTGCAATTTTTTATGACATTATTTCCATGTATGTAAAAGTTCGGCTTTCTGATATTCAGCTTGAAGTACTTCATGCTAAGGGGTGCATCATCAGTTCTCTACATCCCCTTAACATACATGCAAATTTCTAGGCTTCTGCCCAAAATAAATAAATAAATAAAATTTCCTCCTACGCTGTTCAGAAAACACCTTTCATTTAAAGATCACAGCAATATTTGATCCTAGGCTAGTCCCACTACAACCAGACAGCTATCACAGATTCAAAGCCCAAAGCAATGCTTAGGAAATGCAGCCATCTCAGTTCATGAGAGATGATTGAAACCAATGAGAAAGTGCCTGTTTTGGAAAGATTTAGGCTGGCCGCTATTGAATATCGGCAGAAGGGGCCAAATCCACAAGCATGGTTGGGCTGTTCCTAGTTGCTCCAGTGGTGCACAGCAGCCACAAACCAGGTGCTTAATCAGCCGGTTAAGAAAGGTATGGTTTTTGTGCATCAGCAGAGCAGTGAAAAGTGACAGTTCAGGTGACTACAGAGCACGTCCCACTTCTTAACTCCTTGTATATAGCTGGATCAATGAAGGCCAAGGAAGCAAAACCCTGTTCAGGCATTCTGTTAATGAGCATTAGAACAGGACTGTGGGACTGCACTTTTAGCCTTCTCCCCATCATCATATAGCTCATGCTAGCTTTCCTGCATTCTAGTGAGACTTCTGCTGAATTCTTAATCATATAGGAAGCCATAGATTTAAAGCAGAACACAAGCAATTTGTCACGAACCACAAAAAGAAGGGAGGCAGGACAGAAAGCACTGACCTACAGCTCATCTTTACCTGTGTTGCTCCTTCACCAAGACAATCCTTGTATGTAATATGTTTATTATTATTTATTATTATGATGGAAAGAAGCTAGTGGAAAGCAAAACTGATAGGTTTTTTTTTTGCTGTCCCTAAGTTAAATATGATGCACGCTCCTCAAGCATTCAAAGTGTATGTGTCCAGTCCAGTACATCACAGAGATGCCAAGAATCCTCCAAAATGTTCTTGCTTTCAGTGAGAAAGGCTGTGTTGACATACTAAACCCCTATTTTTTAAAAAATAAGTCACTGCTGTGACATAATTAATTGATTAATTAATTGTTTGCGTTTTGAGACCATTGCAAAAATGTTGTTTGTAAATGCTTTTGGTTGGAAAGCAGTATATTTTGCATAAAGTTTTGCTTTTTTGCAAAAAGTCCTGTAATGCAAAAATACCATTTGGAAAATTTTCCTAAAATCAACTGGCAGGGAGAAATCTTTGAATTTTTTTTTTTATTTCTGTGTGAGAATGAAATACACGAAGGTTTACATCTCTGATACATACTGGTAATAAAAATGTCAAAGCATATGTAAGCCTATAGGAGGAGGCATCTTTTGGGACGTTCACACCCTCAGGGGTTGTTCAGCTTCCAAGCAACATAGTTACTTAAATAGACAGTATCCATTTAAGTGTTGGGGACACTTATCACCACCTATTTTTATATATACATACTTGGCAAATTTCCTTTTATGGGGTAACATACAAATGTTAGTAATACTAAATGGATGAATATGTTTTAAAATATCAACAGAGCATGGATTCTGAGGTACTTAATAGATCTACATGTCATAAGCTATCCTTTTGGTCATTTTCCACTAAATGGAACTAGTTATTCACTGGTTGCAACATCCTTACATGACATCAAACTCACTGGGATAATCTCATGGCTGGGGCCAAAATGAGTCCAAACATCAGATGAGTAAGATTTGCACAAAATAAATAGTTAATATGAAATATCAGTTTTGCAGGACTCCAAAGAGAATTCTAAATGAAAAGGAAAGTGTATACCTAGGAGATGACTACAGCAAAATGTAGACGGAAAGGAAAGGGTAGTACAATGGATTCCTGAAACAGTTTCCAGGGACGTTAAAGGCAGTTGAGTGACCTGTCTGTTATAATCTACCCCATATATCTGGTCCTCTAGGAGACACCTACTTCAGTCAGCCAAAACTAGGCTGACTGTTACCTGGTGGACATTTTCTTTGGCTGCCCCCAAACTGTTCAATGACCTGCCTGAAGAGATCTGTCAGCTCAAGATGCTGTCTGAGTTTAAATCAGCAGTAAAGACCAATCTCTTCTGGCAGACCTATCCAGATTATTTTTGAATTATGCATTTAAAGTATTTCTTGACAGGTTTTAATATGTACTGGTTTCATATGCTTTTTAAACTGATGTTATACATTATGTTTGTTGTTGTTCCCCACCTTGATCCACAGAGAGAAGTTCCACCCTTTCTGTTCTTTTCTTACATGACACTGATAGAATAGGTTTTGGGCTAAGCAATGGCAGGCATGAGTCAAATAACCAGTAACCTGAAACAGAATTTGGCACAGTGACTTTGCCTCCAGAATCATGTCGCTACATAGATTTCAGCTGTCCCACTCATTCCAGTAGGATTAAAAAGGACACCATTTTTTTTTCACTACATAAATGAAGAGACCTCATGAGAAATGACATGAAAAGTCACACCCTGAATGTGTGAGGATGGCCTGGAATACAGAGTTGTGTGTGTAGGGGGGAGTTTTTTTGTCAAAAAAACTCTGACAAAAGTTTTACATTTTTTTTACTACTATCAGAATGTATTTGAATCTCCCCTGCCTCATAGAAAATGGAGACTTAAAGATTTCTTTCTTTCTTTCTTTCTTTCTTTCTTTCTTTCTTTCTTTCTTTCTTTCTTTCTTTCTTTCTTTTTTTGGCAAATGATGGAAAATGTGCTTCGTAACACAACACAAACCACCAGTTCCCCCATCACATTCCTGACTACTAAGCAGTAAATAAATACTCCAAGCCATGATGGTTTACAGAGCCTTAATATGAATTAACATTGCTAAGAAACCAGTGGGAGACACAGCAAGTAATCCTCTCTTGCACCATTGGCTTGTCAGTGCACATGGAAGCAGAAGGAGGGCGGTGGAATTTATCCAGTGCTCTGAAATAATGCAAGTCCTTGTGGATTTGTCATACTATCTTTGGCATGGAAGTCAACTCCATCTTTTAGGTAGAACAAATATCTTTGGGAGCTATACATTAGTCCAGATTTTAGCCATATTTATTTCAACTAGCAGCAAACTAGCCATTAGCAATTCCTCCTTGTAGGTTTTGTCTAATTTCAATTTGGCTCATCCATAAAACAATTACTCATAAATATCAACAGAAAGAAAAACAAGCGGGTGTCTAACAGGTGAGTTGTACGGTTGAGGGAAGCTCAGGCAGTGGTAAGCAGGGTAAGGCTACCTGAGCCACTGTATCCTGACTGTGGCAGGTTAAGTGGTTCTAGCAAGTTCTTCCCTGCCTGGACAGTTCTCCTGTATACCACTTAACTTGCATCTGAGGCTAGTAGAAGATTTTCTCAGCATCTTTCCTGGTAATTGCTTCCACACTGCCACTTAGCCAGACCTTGTGTGAGATACTGTCACACATGACAATGTGTGAGACATTCATGAATTATATTACCAGTTCTGCTGAGCTCTCCTATTTTTACCCAAAGCAAAACATGTGCCAGGTAGGTAGAAGGTCCTTGGCTTCTCTAGTTATAAAAAGTCTGGAAAGAGATGGATGACTCCCTGGGCTAAAGTGGCTTAAGTCTGCTCTTTATTCATTTTACTCTTCCAAAGAGGCAGTTACACTTTTGTGGTTTCCTTCTTCTTATGTTACTCTTTTAAAATAGGTATCTTGCACACTTTATTTCACTGATAAAAATTCTGAGGGAGTATATGCACATGGCTGATGGGCAGCTAGCAGTGCCTACCTTGGGCTGCTAAGATTATAGTTTGTGTCCAGGTTAGGTCCTCCTAGTTGCTCAAAGGCCGTGCCCCCCCGCCAAAGCTGAGGCATTAGCAGTGATGTAGACTCGAGTCGATTGACTTGGACTCAAGTCAGACTTAAGTCAATTCAATGACTTGACCTGGACTTGACCTGGCAAAAATTACACACTGACTCGACTCGACTTGAGATTTGCATATTTTTAGTGATTGACTTGCTGCCCTTGGTTCAGTAACATAACACATTCATCCAGAAACCTTACCACCTACTGGTCACATGACAATCTGTCTCAAGCCCAAAGTGTGGACACATTTCTCAGAGGGAACAGCAAATGGGGTAGAGGTCTGCTCAGCAGCCTGTCCCTGCTTCATATAGGAGGAGCTTTCTAAAACTTTTCTTAAGAGCAGAAGGCAAGCTTTGCAAATGGGAAGTAAGAAAGATCCTATTCCCCATTTCCGAAGCTGCAGATGGCAAAATCACAAAAGTGGAGGGCTGACTCTACTTAAATTGTTAAAACTGACTTTATTCGACTGTATCCAGAAATTCTGGAATACAGGTTGGGGTATAAAGTTGGCTTCAAGACTTGAGACTTGACTTGAAAGTATCTTCAAAGACTTGAGACTTGATTTGAGATGTGAAGGTAGAGACCTGAGACTTGACTTGAGACTTAGAGTAGAAGAAATAAAAATACATCACTGGGCATTAGTAGGCCTCATGCCTCCTATACTATCCTGAGACATCCTTCAGTAAAGACTGCCTTGCCTCTCCATTACCACTCAGTAGCAGAAGCCCACTGCCTTCATGTCAACCATCTCCAAAGGTGCTGCTGTTTTTAAAACAAGAACATCACTCATTCCTAAACAATCAATAGAGGCATACTGTGCTCATACAAAGTCATACTGTGCAGCTAAACAGCTATGTGACCATCTTTCTGGCCATGGTTGTAAACAGAATATCGGATTAGCTGGACACTTGAGCCATTTTTACCTTGCCAGATCATTTCCAGTGTTGGAAACATAACACAAGGCCTGATCTTATGTGACAAGGTCATTTGTATACTCTTATGTTCATTCTTCTGATGAAAATGTAAAGAGCAGAAATAAACCATTTAGAAAAATGAAGCAATCTGGGAATGTAAGCTACTAAAGCTGATTCCCACAAGCTAATACTACAGATTTATTTATGCACTCAGCTGTGTTAGAACCAAAGTGGGGAAATACATATAGGCCAGCATCCTGTGGGTGATGTATGCAAATATAAGTCCAATATACTTGCCTACATTACTCTTTTAAAATAGATATCATGCATACTTTATTTCATTAATAAAAATTCTCAGGGAGCATATGCACATGGCTGATGGGCAGCTAGCAATGTTGTTGTTGTTGTTGCTGCTACTGCTGCTGCTGCTGCTGCAGAGGTTGTTACTCTCTTCCTTCCTTTGCAAAGACTAAAGCTCCCACCCTGTGGACTCACCATTTAGTTACTACATCCCTCCACAGCCATTTAGTAGCTGGTTGAGTAGTGGGAAGAGGGATCAGGGATATGTCTGAGTATGACCCCATAGCCAGATGCAGAATGAGTACATTGTCTACTGAGACCTTCAGAGGACACCAGGGGATCTCAGTGGATGGTATCACTGGTTTGCCTTTTGCTAGGGGGACATAGCCAGATGCTTCTCTAGTCCCCTCCTTGATTCTCCATCAGCCACTGTATGGCTGTGTGAGGGGGAGCACGGTGGCTAAAAAATGAGTTCAGGGGGCAGGGGCTGAAAGGAGAGATGTAATGTAGTGCCCTCTGTGCAATCTTTGTGCTACACTCTGCAAAACAGGATCTCAGTCATAGTTTCATTTAATGAGCATGGGTAGCAAGATGCAGGAACAGTATGTACAGAAAAGGGGAAGAGTCACGAATCTATGGCCACTGCCAATATGCGGATATGTCAACTCAGACTTTTCTAAAATTAATGTGGAAAACTTAGAAGCAAGCCACTGAAACAAAATCCTAACACACTGAAACACTGACCCAACACTGGTGCAAATGCATCTGTTGCAGCACAGTCTTGTTATTACAAAATCCATCAAGAAAGCTCAGGAGAAATAATAGAAAAACATAACTTCATAAACATTTATAATTGTTGGCTTGCTTTTCTCCACTGTATTTTTCACTTTTCAGAAATTTCTTGAAGTATTATCTAAGCTGGAATAACACTCTAACAGGGATTTACTTTATGTTATTGTTTTGCTATGCTTTTCCACTTCTAAAAGAGCAACATGAGAATTTGTCCATCTACCGAGCAAAATTAAACTTGAAACAATGATGAGGCAGAAAAAAGATAAAGCAATAAAGAAATAAAAAATGTAGCCTTTACAGAATATGACTTTTTTCCTCTTCATCCCCATCAAATAAATAACCTGACAAATTCATGTATTTTACAATGGAATCTATCCAGAAGTACATCACATTGAGTTAAATGGGACTCACTCCTGGTAAGCATTTTCAGATAGCAGCTTGAATCAAACAATGGTAAATTCTTTAATGGATTGCCAGGACTGCATTCCCAGAGTTTGTGCCACTGGTAAATTAGAAATTAAGATGCACAGCACACGTAGTTTACCAGCCATGTACCATAGCCTGCCAGTTGCTGACCAACTCCTCCTCCATAATTTTACAATCCATGACAAGAGGCAAAAAGGAAAGGTTTAACCAAGCCCCAGATGGGCTGTCATTCATGCTTGCAAAGACGGGGTGTCTTTTTTTTTTCCTAGACTGTTTTACATTTATGGGATAGGATAGGATGACCAAGCTAAAAAGAAACTGGAAAACCAAGATGTAGCCCTAGCCCTAGCTCAGATGGCTTTTAAAGGATGAATAAAGGAAGAATAAAGGTTCTCAATGGCTACTAGTCATGCCAGAGATAAATAATATGCATACTACCTTCTGGAGAATACATGTGAGAAGGTGCCATATCATTTGCATTCTACTGTGGATTTCCTGTAGGCCTCTAGTTGGGCAGTGTGAGGACAGAATGCTAGACCAGTCAGGCTTTCAGTCTAAGGCCCTTTCCGCACCTTACCTCTTTCCAGCGCTGGGGTGTGGGGATTGTGCGAGCAGCCTCCGGCGAGAGGCTCTCGCGTCCCTGCTGCTTCAGCTCCGCACGAGCTGCCTGCTTGCACGAGAGCCCTGCCTCTTCCTTCCGCAGTGCAGCCTGGGAGTTTCCCAGGCTGTGCTGGGGCAGGAAGCACGACCGGTGCAGCTCCAGAGGCTCCGCACGCCAGGTAAGTGTGTGTGGGGCCCAGGAGCAATGCGTGATCGCACACCATTTTCAGCTTCCAGCTGAAAATGAAAAGGTGCGCAATTGGTGTCTGCCGGCCCCTGGAGTGTTGCATGATTGTGAGTGCGTCATGCAGATTGATCCTCACAATTGCGCGATCCTCCAGGCGCCCTTTCGCATGGCAAATGCTGTGCGAAAAGGGCCTAACTCTTCTTATGTTCCAATGTTCTTACTCCACAAATGCAGTGTACATTTTTGTAAAAAGCACTGTGTTGCCATGGAAGGGCAGGACATAAATACTTTTTATAAACAAATAAATTAAAACGGCATCTCTTAATAAGAATACATGTAATTTTTCATTAAAGTAATTTTTCCCACCAACGTGAAAAATATTAAGTGTTAGGGAGGCAAGGTATAGTGCTGAAAAGTTCATCCTAATTTTCACAGTACTGGGGTCCAAAGACATATGAAACTAAAGTATAAACCTCTTCCAGCTTAAGGAGGGTTGGAAATGACTTAGCCCTAAATTTGGTCTGACACTGTGGCTGTGCCACCTGAATTTGGAGAATATTTGGAACTGGCATAACCCAGCTCTTCCCTTGCTCAACCCCTTTGAAAAGGTTTGTCTCTAACCCCAACCCCAACCCCACCCCACCAGTGTGATAGTGAATTAGGATAGCATCAAAAACAGCAGTAAATACCATATAGGGATCAAGACAAGCAGAGTTTTAACCTGGTACCTTCGATACAAAAAGCAAGAGTACCTAGGGAATTATCTCTAAAGATCAATGATTCTCTCTAACTTCCATGTGGTTATGCTGATCAGAGCCTGAACTGTCCCTGATCAAAAGTTTACAGTTGTGACATAGAGAGGAGGGGAAACAGTGTTCCTCTAAATGTTTTTGTACTGCAACTCAATTGTTCTCCCTCACCAATGACAATGGAATCAAGCTTGGAGGCCAAAGACATCTGATGGGTCACAGTTGCCCATTCCATTAAAGACAAGCTGAGGGTCCAAGTGATACCTTATGTAGAAGATCTATAGTTGGAACTTGCAACACTTTTCTTAAAAAAAAATTTCTGAATGTGACCAGGTTCTGTGGTTCTAGAAGTCAATTTGAAGACACACACACACACACACACACACACACACAGAGGAAAAGTTACTGAAGCAACATTCTGGAAGAAATACTTAGAAGAACTTACATTTGTACAAACAAATGCAATGTACCACATACTGATGGGTTTTATTCAGCACTTAGAGTGTATAGATGATGCTGTATAAATTGTGCAAATCACCAAACTCAGCCTCCTTGTAGAAACAGATTAAGTGTTCCTTATTAAATTCAATTTGCAGTGTAATTGTTAACTAAAATCAACTAAAAATCAAGTACTTCAGATTAAATGTGTTGGCACTGACTTCAGGTCCACTAGTTCATCTAGCTGTGGACTTTATCACAATAAATTCTGATATCAAGTTGTTACCATCAAGTTAGTAACAAATGCCTGCAATGTGGTCAGTGCACCATTCAGCAATCTTGGCAATTTGTGGTCAACAGAGGTCACTTTCCCATGCCATCATTGCTCAGGAAAGGAAGCACTAGCAGGAGAAGAAGTCGCTGTATTCACTTCTCCCATGCAGCCACAGATTTCCAGAAGCTAATGGGGAAATGGTGTATGTTATTGATACATCATAAAGCCAATAGATATAGCAGCTCTACAGAGAATGTCAATCCACCAAATAAGAATTATGGATA
Source organism: Cyclura pinguis (assembly GCA_030412105.1). NCBI lineage: Eukaryota > Metazoa > Chordata > Lepidosauria > Squamata > Iguanidae > Cyclura > Cyclura pinguis. The sequence goes on from CM059599.1 coordinate 133,325,491, forward strand.
TGGAGGGGGAAAGGACTAGGATATCTATTCCATGTCTTTCCAGTGCTCTCGGTATTAAAACAACAAACTTGTTCCCTCCTGAACAGAGGTACTTACTGAAGTCACATAGCTGCTTCTAAAGATTCTCATATTTGGTGCTTTCAAATTCCCTTGCCTTAAAAAAAAATGCATGTTTTATTCATATACAAGCAATAGAAAAAAGTGTTCTAATGACTGCTGGCTAATGAATACAGACATGCAATTCAGATATTTATGGAATTAGTTATTAACTCATTATGCAGTTTTTAAAATCTGGGTGGAATATGTTTAGATAGCCACTGAATTATATTAGCTGTTATATGAGCCTTTAACTAATGGAAAGCCTTTGAATGTATTCAATACTGCAAATAAATTTTACCTCCAATACTCCATCAGGGAAAAAGGAGGAGGAGGAAGAAGAGTTTGCAAAAAGACAGGTATGTCTGGGGAACTTGTTTTATTGTCTGCTTTGTGAATGTTTGCTGTTAGTTTGTTTCTCTACCCTGTTGCTTCTTCAGTGACATTTTCCTATCCCTCACCATGTGCATCCCAGCCAATTAGGGACCACACAGTGAGTGAAATGATGTCATGACACTAAATAACCAATTAGACCTGGCTACACAGACTAGTCACAGAAATCAAGTGTAACAGAATGTATATGTGGACAGTGGGAGAAGGGAACATAACCCATGTTGTCAAGGCAATTGGGAGATCCTCAGTATCTCTCTACACTGCATTGTGGGGGTAGTTTCATTGCTTGCTCTCATAACATATCTCAGTAAAAGACAGAGCATCAACCAGTTGCCTAGGAAATGTGGCAGTGTAATGCCTTTCTTGCTGTGCTGCAAAGGTAAGCAACAATATCACCCTTTCAGCATTGCAGAAGAGAGAAAAACCATCTGTACTGGATCCACTCCAAGCCTCAACAAGGCATTAGTAGATAACCAAGAGTACAACAAGTCACTCATATAAAATAAGGTTTTTATTGATGATTAATGGATGATTAATGGGTATTTCACAGCAAAGATAGCCTGTTGGTCTATTTACCATGGGGGACCCCGATCCACAAGAGAACATGTACTAGATAGAGGTCACCATGTTCCTAAGCAAATGCTCTTCCTTCAAGAACCTGTCTGAAAGCTTCCTCTTTCCCTATACCGAGAAAGATGAGAAGGGGAATGAGTGGCCTTTTCAGCTCAACTTTTCTTTATAATATTCAGCTGCAGGGTAAATATGAGGTCACTGAAGTCTAACTGCTTTGATTTGACTATTTGATGAGCAAGGTAACCCTTCCGTGTCTGTTACAGTTTTGGTCATGGCACCTGGATACAGCTCATAAGCTTATCATTTACATGTACATTTCTGCCGGTGGTGCAGTCACCCATCATCGCCCACTTGCCTTAACAACACAGCATGCATTCCCTGTATCTGACGAAACAACCTTAGCTTTCCAGTCTGCTGGAAAGCAGGCAGTGAACGTTTCTTTGGAACAGAGATGGGTGAATAGTCTCCGATAACAGCAAAATCAGTTGAGCCCACTAGATATTCTCCTCCAGTCTATGGAGGGAGGGAGGGAGGGAGGGAGGGAGGGAGGGAGGCAATTAATTAATACCAGGCCTTCATCTTGTTGTATATCTTTCTGTTCATCTAAAGGGAAGAAAACCATGTTGTTGTTGTTGTTGTCGTCATTTTTGTGTGACTTCAAATTATTTCTGATTTGTGGTGATCCTAAGGCAAATCTATCCCATGGTTTTCTGGGGCTGAGAGTGTGTGACATACCCACGGTCATCCAGTGGGTTTCCATGACCAAGAGGGGAATCGAACCCTGGTCTCCAAGGTAATCATCCATAGCTCAAACCACTACACCTCTTGAAGAAAATCCACCCTGGGATAAGCAGGAAGGGACTTCTCTTTTAGGAAACTGATGGATGCAATGTTAGATCTGTTTGGGGAGCATGATGTTTGTATATCATCCATTTGTAGCAAAAGGCACAGAGCACACCATGTGCCTGAAGGAAGAGAGGCCTAACTTCCTATCTTAATCAGAATCCTCCATTATGTTCTATGCCATCACCCTTCCCAAAAGATGCCCTTTTCATCTATAATGAAGGAGAGGAAGACAACAGCTAATGGAAAACTTTAATATAAGAAAATTGAGGTGGGGGGCCTTCTTGAGAAGAGTGGAACATCCTTGTACTCATTCTTCCTTATTTCTGAGCATTGCTTGGGAAGGAAATGAAGTTTGGCAAGGGAACTCCAGCAACAAGTTGCCTTTACTCTTCTCTATTAGGATGCAGGATTGGATGTGCATAGAGAGAGACTCTTAAGATGTCAATTGAGGCTGATTCTTAATGGGATGGACATATGAATCTGTGTTTCAGCGTAGGCACTATCTGATATGCTGCCCTGCAATGGTTTCACTACTGCATCAAAAGACAGCACGTCAACCCAATACTCAAAGCAGCTGGGATTATTTTTTCTCACCCCACAACTAACATTTAAGCACTCTTTCAAATATCCCCCTGCCAAACTCACAACATTTCTGTGCCGTTTGTTTGAGGGTGGGAGTGATAGTAAAACTCTCATCTCTTTCTTCAGTTTAGTTCTACTGTTTATAAAGAAGGAAAATGGCCTGGGCAGTCTTGACGATCCTGTGAGCTGACAAGTGGTTATTCTTGGTACCTAGGACACTCTAGTGATTTATTCTTGCTGTATTCTGCTGGCTGTTGCAAAACATCACCCATGTAATCAGTGAGGTTAAGATGCAATCTTTTAAAAAAATGTGTAATTGGTTTGTTACATTTCCTAAAGTCATCACACACAAAGTACCTGCACTGTACAGGATAAAATATAATAAACAGAATACAATAAACATAAAATTGTATACTTCCCATTAAACTATGTCCCATATTGTTTCTTTGGTTCAGAGACAAAGCTACAATGCTGAATTTACTCTTAGTCATTAGGAACAGCAAAATGAATCTTTTTATAACAGCAATTATACAGGTAACACTCAAACTTGAGTTCTGATTGACATAAAAGGCAGGCAGTCAAAGGCAGAGGTTTGAGAACCCTTCTGAAATGCAAGATACATGAAATCCCAGTGCAAAGAACAACAGATTTAACTTAATCTCATCTTCTTAAAACTCTAGTTTCAATAGCAGAATGCTTTCTGGCTTCCTGGGTTTAGTCATCCCTGAGAAAGCTTAAGTCAAGATTGTTAAAAAGACAACATTCTGATTCTGTATCGTCACCCAACTATACATTAAGCTCAGGAGATTTACACAGAACCCACCCGCTGCTAGAAATCTGAGATATTGTTTTACAAACAGAGTTGATTTGGAGTCTTGCTTCAAATCATATGCGTTGTTCATTTTTAGAGCCAGATTACATAACCACTTGTTGTTGGTTTGTGGTTTTGTGCCAAAGCCTTTCCATCCAGCTGCTGAACTCTTCATGCCAGACACACTGCCGTTTCCATCAGGAGAACGTGTTCTTTATTCTGGCTTTATTCTGGCTTTAAAACTCACTAGCCTGAACTTTCTGACCTTTACGGAATTCTACCAGGCTAACAGCTTGAGGGTCCTTCATTATGATGATTCTTTCATTATTTAAAATAAAGTAAAATTAATGTTGCCCTCCAGGGATCGGAACAATTTGCCTGTTAAATTTGTTAAGAAGGCCATGATTCTTCAAAAAGATAATGCTTCTTAATATTTACAGTTCTCCTTCAACACTTTTTCTTTGGACAATCACATACTGAGAACAGCACAACAGGATTTCATTATTTGCCAACAATAGCCTTCTTTGCCAGAATAATGACAACTGCAAGAGTGGAAGAAGCAAAAACAAACAGCATGGGTTCATGTATAATTTTGGTCTCAGCTAAGAACCAGTCTGCTATATCCTTATATGCCTGGTTTCCCCCCTCATCCCAGAGGATAATGTACAAAATAGCATACTCCCAGGACACTTTACAAGTATCAGCCATCATGAAGTCCACAGAATAATGGTGGTGGTGGTGGTGGTGGTGGTGATATCTGTCAGCTGGTGTGGCTTCTCTGATATGGAAGGAACTTTATGTGAGGATTCTTCATAAACTAATGGCTCTGTACGGACCCTGCATAGATAACCAGAGGGTTATCTCTCTTGTCTTGGGTCAGATCTCTGGTAGAATGAACAACATACCCATATCTTGGAAAAATCACTTTTTTTTATTGTTCCACCTTCCAAAATCTTCAAACCAACATGACACTGGCCATGCTGTATTTGTGTGGTTGTAATCCAAAAAAGGAACTTTTTAAAGTTTAGAACAGAGTAATAATCTATGGATTACTCATGGTCTTGGACAGATTTTCAGCAGAACCAAAGACTGCTTGATATAACTTGATTACAAGTTCTAGTAAATTAGTGTAGAAATCTTTCCTCCCTCCACAACACAGTTTCTCACCCTTCTCCAGCAAGCTCAAAATGGACTAAAAGGAGGGTTGATTCATTTCATAGCAGTTCTGTCAGGGGATCTATTAATCTAAGAAATTCTGAGCAGCCCAGCTTATGCAGAGTATAGCTTTGAGCACATCCTTTTAGCTCCAACATTCCATTTTTTTTTCCGCAATAACATGTTGATCCATGACAACACATAGCTATGAGTGTTCATCACTGTTCTTATGAGGGGACCACTCAGCTCAATGGTAGAACATATGCTTTTTGCACTCAGAAGGTACCAGTGGATTGGGTATCGGGACTGAGTATCTCTTTCCTGAGACTATGGAGGGATACTGCCAGGCAGTACATCTGCTCTCTTCTGAGATGTCAGGATATCACGGTGGTTAAAAAGAAGGAATTTTGATAGAGAAAAGGGGGATAGTAGAAAGAAGATTGAAAGGTGGCTTCACTGAGTTTTAGTTCCAGCTCTACTCACTGTCAGTTTTGCTTCTGATGATAATTAGCTGTGTTCTATGATTGACATTTCTATGAGTCAGCTACACTTTTGTTACATCCCCTTCCCCAACCACACCATACTAAACCAAATGAACCAATAACATAACCTGATAGCTTCTTCTGTTTCCCTGTTTGTTGTTCTTAATGTGCCTTATCTGACATATGGTGACCCTAAGGCAAATCTATCAAGGGGTTTTCTTGTTGAGATTTGTTCAGAGAGTGTTTGCCATTGCCCTTGTCTGAGGATGAGAGAGTGTGATTTGCCCAACCATCTAATAACCCCTATCTAAAAAAGGTGGCTTTGGAGAGTGAAGAAAGAAGAATTCTCTTTACATCCTAAAACGCTACACTCAGTTTAGCCAATGAAACAAGCCATTGTTCTCAAAGGTGATGATTATCCCAGAAAATCTTGCTATTTCCTTCCCTGAAAGCAACTGGCACTGGCTACTGCTAAGACCTGAATAATGTACCAGACTGACCACATATCTTCCTCAGTGTGACAGCTCCATTATCAAGTGTTTAGAAATATTTTTCAGCCACTGCTCTTATACAAATGGAGGCTTAAAAAGAACTGCAAGAGATAGCAAAGTCTCTTTGTAGCCTCAGGTGCACAACAGTGAAATCTGAAAGAACCCGTTGCCATACTGGCATAGATAGAACTCATAGAAAGCTGTCAAAATTTCAGTGCTTGAGCCTTCCAGCCAGTTTTTTTTTTAATTTACCAGCAAGTCTTGGTCAGTATACGAGAAACAGAAGGGGGGAAAAGTATGCTTTGGTATTTAAGTCTTACACTGTATAAGCCACCCAGAGTGCAGGATTTGTCAATCTGAATCTTTAAAGCAAAAGATGACAACGTTTTGTGAGAGAGACAAATATTATTCTCACATTTCTAATTGGCCTACTTCTCCAAATGTCTCCCTGCTAGGAGCAGGGGGACATTATAACTGGCTTGGCAGTGCCAAGGTCAGGCCTCTAAGAAGCTATTCCTAAGAATGGAAAGTACAAGTTTTGTAAACACACAGAGACATGCACACCTATTCACACACAAATGCTACACCCCTCACCTGCTGGACATTGATCCACTGGTGCTCCATGTATTGACAAAGTCATATAGGATAGAATCTGTCTGAGCCACTAAACTAGAAAGGATTGTATGTTGGTTTGTATGTTTGCTTTAATAGATCTCTGCCTTTCTCACTCTCTTTTTTAAAGGAAAATCCAATTTCCTTATAAAGCTTTTACTGGTCTCTGTGTGACATGAGGATTGTTATCTGTTGTGAATAACAAAAGACAAAAGAGTGATCACTTTTCTTCAGACCTTTCTCTCATTCAGCCAGATTGCCAGGTAAATGGTGGTCTACCTTGTTATAGCCCAGCACACCCCCCAAGATTGATATAGTTTAATTGGCAATATTATTTAATTGGCACTACATTTAATTGGCATTGATATAAAATGAAACCAGAGGTGACTGGAAGGTCAAGCTGGAAAGAGAAAAATTACTGACTGTAAACGTGAGATTGCAAGGCAGGTCAGCCACATGTCCTCCTAGGTGAAACTGGAGTCACTGTCAGGCAAATTGCAAGGCAATTCTAGAGACAATAGGCTTATGATAAAAAGCTGGACATCTTGGAGCAGGAAAGGGAAATTCTCACCAAACTGTGATTGTTCTAATCCTGATCCCTCACACCTGGATGTTTCTTTTCTTTGTCTTCCCAACCTCTCCACAATACAGAGTTATTATGACAGTCATTACCCCTTTATCACTTAAACACTAAGACCATTAACTTTGTCCAGACTTCAGTGTTTGTGTTGCAAGTCCCACTGTCCACGTGGCTGGGAGAGTGATTCACACCCATACCCATAGGGTAGATTTTGGGTATAAAGGCCCTCAATTTCAAGCAGTCTCTTGCAGTCTCTAGACTTCCTGAATGCCACCCTGTCTGTTTGATTCCCTAATGAGAACTGTCTTTAGGTGCCTACCTAAGTCACATTGCACTTCTCTCTGGACAGGTAAATATCACCCGAACCCTAAAAGTCCTCCATCCACAACTTTCCTCTCTTTACCTTTGGTTAGTCCTTGTGTGAGTGCATAAGTGCTTGGATCTTTTGCATGTGTGTGTGAATTTCTCAATAAAATACATTTTTAGTTTACATTTTGTAGTCTCTAGCTAGTTCTTTCCTGCATGATTCTGTAAATATTGGTGGACAGAGCTCTTTAAGTTACCTACCTCTCACAGGCCTCCTAATTTTGAGCTAATCAATTCCACACTGTAACTTAGAGGTACTGGTATCATGGATGGACCCCTGAGTTACCCACATTTTGGGATAACAACTTCTAGAATAATTATTTTGTCTTTTGTCAAATTCAACAGTATTGACTTCCATGCACTTGGATATGCTGTAATTCCTCTTATTTAGGATCAATTTAGGCACAATATTTCTTGTTGATAAATATGGGTGCTGGCTAAATAAATTCCTCTATGTAACACAGTGTAGGAAAATTAATAGCACATGAACCAAGCTATCCTAGATATTGGCTGGCATCAGCTTCCACGACTGTAGTTCTCCTTCCCCAACTACCATACTTTCAGAAACTGCAGCCAGGCAATAACCACAATTGCTGAGTTCACACATTATATTTATGCATGTGTCACCTTAAACACATATAATGGGTCACATGGACAAGAAAGACAAGACCAGACTCCATATTTTAGAATCCTGAGTTTCTGCCCCATGTACATCTAAAAAGAAATTATCCTTCTCCATTTGCTTATTTTCTCACTCCTTGTTTTTGTTACTTGAACTGGAATCAAAGTAAATGTAAAAGCAATCAGGGCAGAGAGGAGACATCAAAAATAGCATTCTTGAGTCATCAACAGATTGCCTGAAACTATTGTAACAGGTGCCTGTGAAGGGATGTGTTATTGCTCTTTTGGGCTGTGGTGGTGAGGGAGGTGATTTTCGGAGGAGAGAGGCAATTAAAAATAGGTGCCTAAGAATGTCAGTGTGATCTTCAGACATGATCCTGATCACAACTGGTACAAGTTACAGTAAAATATCTGAAATTATATACTTTCCTCAATGGAACAATCTCCTGAAAGACTGACTGCAGCTCACTACTGAGTCTAAACTATGCCAGCTAATGATGGATAATGATTTCATCTACCTTCCAAGTTCAGATGTGACTGCCAATGCTTATATAATAAAAATGATGTTAGCTATACAAAAGAGGATAGCATCAGAAGGCTTAGGAAGACCTTAAGATTTGCAGCAACAAAATGTTAACAAAAATCCCTAAGAGGTGAGGAGAGAATGCAAAACATACCAATGAGGATTGAGTATGTTTGGCGGCCATATCATGTTGACTGGCCAGTTATGGTTGTGTGGAAAACTTGACCAAAGGGAGAGTGGAATGGAGTTTCCTAGAGAAGGCTTGACTGGCTGACTAAAACAATGAAGAGGGGCTGCAATATTTCTACCCTATTTTCTAAGTTCAAAAGTATCAAAATTTCCAGTATGGGAGTCTGAATGCATTAGGGGTTTGGGGGCACTGTTGTCTGATGGATGAGGCCTCTGGGGCACTCCTCTTTTCAGCAAGGGCTTCCCTCACTCATTCTTCTCTGCAGTGAGAAATCACCAGCTGTAGCCCTATGCATACCATGACTTTCTATTAAGAATCCATATTTATTTATAACTAGGGGGAAAAACATTAAAATAGTTCAGATAAGAGCATACCATGTTATTAGATGGGCTAGATAAAAAATATTCTGGGGAAAAAATCATAATCCAGATGTTTTTGTAACAGAAGTCCCAGAAACCTTTGCTAGCAGAGTCATGCTAGCAGAGGAATGCTGGGAGCTGCAGTGCAACAACATCTGGAAGATCATGTAATTCTTATCCCTGGACTCAATGAACTTTGCAAAAAGCTATACTCTCTGTTCAGAGATAGAGAGAAACAGAGAGAGAGAGAGACAGACAGACAGACAGATTGGTCAGGAACGGCCACAGCTCAATGGTGGAGTACAAATATTACTGCCTGACATCTCTGGAGAACTGCTGCCTGTCAGAGTAGAGACAATGCTTATCTAGCTAGACCAGTGGTCTGATTCTGTATATTGCAGCTTCTTATGCTTCAAGGAAGAGGTAATATGATTTGAGTATTGATTTGAGAATTGATGAATACCATACATGTGGCTTAAGAGTGGAGCCAGGAACTGATAGCTTTCAGATCCAGTTTGGACTCCTAGCAAATGTTACCATACCTCTCCACCGCAAATCCACTCCTCACCTCCCAAAGAATTATTAGGAGACATTGCTTTGCACTCTTCTTACTCTAGCAATGCCTGTAATGTCCAACTGGATAATCCCCAGGTGCATAGTCTATGAATCTTAACAAATAATACTCCTCCAATAGTCTTAAGTAGAGCATAACAAATGCTGTACTATAATTAGATACAGATGATGCAGGATTCGACATGTGTTGTGACAAGCTACCTTGCATTCTGCCTTAAAATATAACATGTCATGTAAACTCCCTTTAAGGCACGAGGACATACCAGTATTTTGAAATGTATGCCCACCAAGCAAGCAGGGAAGGGTGCAAGAGGATTAGCTAGTTCTGTCTGGCTTGATGCATTTTTGCCTTTCATTTTAAATGATGCAGTATTGTTGTCTTCACAAGGAAAACAGGCAAATGGTGTTTTGCTTTCTTCAGATGGCTAATGTGTTTTTATTTATATTGCCATTGCTGATGAAGCTGTAGAAGACAGTTTCAGAATATGAAGAAAACAAAACTAAGAATCTACACACACACACACATACCCCACCTTTCTTTTTGCAGGCAGATACTTGCATATACATTTAAAAAAAATAAAAGCTGAGCACTATTATTTAGGCCTGTACTCATCACTTTTCCAGTGGATGAAAGCCTATTATGTATTAAAGGTAGAACATAAGTCAAACAATCATACTACCAAGGTCCAGAGAGTGTCAAAACGTCACCATTTTTCCTGGCGGCATGAAAAGCAACAGCAAACAGATGATCATACGGAAAGACTTATGTGATCATAGCCTGTAACTGAAAGAGTTGTGCAGCAAACTCTGTTTCTGACTCAACCTCTTCTGAAAACCATGGAATTCCCCCCGGGGGGGCGGAGGGGTCAGAATGCAATGCTAGGAGCTACTGGAGAGGGGAGGAGAAGACTATAGTATAAGGTCATGGGAGACTACCAAGTAGCACTGAATAGCACCTGCAAAGAAGAAGGACCCCTATCCTCACTAATTACTGTTGTTGGGAGTCAATGGAGATAAAGAGGCAGCAAAGCTAGTACCAGCCCAAGCACTGAGGCATACTTGTATGGTACAGTCACACTAGATCATAAATCCAGTTTGGCTCATTAGATTTAAGCCAATTTAGTCCCACCAAGGTTAGCTCGACAATATCAGTTTACATGCAAACACTGGACTTAATAATTGAAAAGATACACACAAAATAGCAACATTCCAGCGTAGTCTCAGGCATTTCCTACCAAACTATCCAGGGCCACAAGTTTCCTTTCAGTACTGTCAGCCATATTTATTTAAATATAAATGTTTAGAACTAAAATATCCACCCTGGTTATACACAATTGTATAAACTTTCAGGGGTTTTCCTTGTCACTTTTCTTTTTCCTTAAGAAAGCTGATCAAAAGCTGATAATTCCCCCCCCCCACACACACCTTTGGCTTTCAGCAAATGATCAACCTAATAAAGTAAAATACAATGGGGAGGGGGAATTGTTCTGCTGACCATATATTTTCCATTCTAAGTGTCTATACAATCCATTGCACTTTTTTTCCTTTTTGTACTTGCCCATCTTTTAAAGGAGCTAAAAAGCTGTGACCGCTATTTCTGAAGGCTCAAAATGAAACACTTGTTCATAGATCAAGAGAGAAAAAATGGTGAGAAAAAGAGAGAGAGAGAGAGAGAGAGATGCCTCTTTGCTAGAAGTGTGCATCTGAAATCATTAAAAAAGTACTTCAGTTTTCTAGAATCCATGGTAATTTTAGAAAGCTGAAAGTCCTGTCAACAGAGAGAGGAGTATCTTTTTTCTGAGGTACAGACACATCTCAATCTTGTTTCCAATGAAGGAAACAAGAGGTAATTTAAGCAGGCAAAAGAGCAGTCTCTTAAAGTCCTTCAGACTTTCTATCCTCTTAATTCACTCAGGGAAATTGTATAAAGCTAACAGACAAACAGTCATAATGCCTGATACATGAGAACCGATGTTTAATATCACCCTTAGCTGTTTCAGTGCTTGGCATAATCGTACTTCCCTGCAGACCTTCTAAGATAACTATATCCTTCGCAGCCACTCCCTGATAGCTGGCAAGGATAGCTAATCTGCCTTACATATACTAGTAACTGAATTCAACGCTTTAAAAAGGCTACAAAAGAATATGCCCCATTATTTCAGCAATCAAAGGTCTTTAGATGTGACCAGCTTGTTGCTTCAGTACATAAATACTCATGAAAAATACTTTTATGTTTTGAGCACAAAAGTGTTGGTTATCTGCTTTTGTGGAAAGACTGAAATGATGTGGAATCAGGAGAAGCCTTCTTAGGTATTTTGTTATTTTTGTCAATATGGAAAAAAAGAGGCTGAAGATGAGGTAGCAAGGGTTTTTGCTAAAATACAGTATTGTAAAGTGAAAATTATTTTTAAAAACTTCTTTGGGCAAATTCATGCAACAACTATTAATTTCTGTGTCGGCTGTTCTAAGTATCCTTGCATACAGTTATTCACACAATGAAATGCAGGGTATGAATATAATATCACACGGCAATTGCTATAGTTGTCAGTGGAAGTACTACGGCCTCAATCACAGGGGCTGCTGTGGACCAACACCCATGATTGCCCATTATATTTCTTCACATGCAAGTGTGTGCCCAAGGACAGTCAGGCTAATGACAGGAACAGAAAGTCTGTTATATGTGCCTGCTTTAAAGGGTTGCTTTAAAGGAAGGAACAGAAAGCAAGGTTATTGCTGATGCTGGAGCATGGATCATGCCAATTCTATAGAGCTGGAAAAGAGATCAGCTTCTCTAACCACCACCTATGGCAGCTTTCCTCTACCTCTGATATCTTCTACATGTCTGGGTGATTATTCTCATCAAAACTGACCAAAGACTATGCTGGTTGGCAAATGAGGAGCTACGGAACATTGAAGCGCTTGGGGTGGGAGAAATCAATCAATCAATAAATAAATCAATGGCAACAGATCAAACAGTGAGGGACAAGATGCTCAGAAATCCAAGACCTGTCCTATGCTTGTCTAAATCAAAAGAGGGGAGAGGAGACTTGCATACTGCCATGTCACCTCCAATAACAGGAAGATAAAGGAGTAAGCAATTAAGTGTAAAAGCAAGAGTACGTTCCAATATTTGGGAAATGGTGCTACTATAGAACCATTTTCTTTGTCTTCAACTATTTGAGAATCTCGGAACCGTACAACACCACTGTAGGGGCTTTGGGACCTGCAGACCTATAGATGTCAATGAAGAACTACTCCCATAATCCTGCACCCTCGTCCAGGCTGGAAAAAGCTGGAGGGATTTGGAGTTCAGCACCATTAGCAGGCCACAAATTCCCTAGTCCTGTTTCCCTGCACATTTTAGAATTGCTGGACCGATATTCCTTCTAAGGAAAATGAAGGGCAAGTGGCATAAATAAGGAATGTTACTCTTTGGCCTCTGATGGTAGAGTATATTAAAAAAAAAAGACAGATTTGTTTTCTTGTTTTCTTGCTTGCTACGTGTTATATTTTTATATATGGTGTTGTGGTTTGATGTTGGACCAGGATTCTGGGACAACAAAGGTTTGAATCCCTGATCAGCCATGGAAGCCCAGTGGGTGACCTTGGGAAAGCCACACTCTCTCAGCCTCAGAGGAAGGCAGTGATAAACTTCTTCTGAAGAAATGTTGCCAAGAAAACCCTAGGATAAGATTGCCATAAACTGGAGTCAACTTGGAAAGTACATAACAAAAACAACGCCTTTATTCAAGAACCTAGGGACAGCATATATTGATGGACTGATTGACTGATTGTATTTGTCCATCTTCTTCCAACCTGGCAGGGCCCCTGAGGCAATCGACAACAGGTTAAAAAAAATCAAAACTTCAAATAATGAATAAAAAATGTAAAAACAGATTAAAACTCCTTTTTAAAAATAGCTCTGAAACCACAGACACTTAAAATAGCCAGAGCCCCAAAGCCTGGTTTTAAGGTCCAAAGGCCAAGTGAAATAACAGTCTTAGATAACCACCAAGAACTCAGAAAGGATGGAGCCAGTCTGACTTCCTTTGGGAGGGCACAGTTTATAAATAGACATGATTTATTTTACCTGCAGAATAGACATGATATGTAGCCTAAGCTGATAGCAATCAAGCCCACTACAGAATCACCATGTACAAGCAGGAATTTTAATTTGCCTTTCTTAGATCTACACTGAATGTTGTCTAGACGATAGAAACAGATCTGTGCAGAGCATGCAAATGGTTTTGTGGGCATTTTTGAAAGAGAGATATAACTGCACTCTCAGAGCCATGCTTAAAGTACTCTACTCTTTTGAGATGGTCCAAGAAAAGTAAAGACCTATATAGATTTGGGACTTGGGAAATTTACTTTTTTGAGTTACATTCCCATAATCACCCCTTTGACAAGCATAGGGCTACTGTTCCCTTAAAAAAAAAAAACCCAACAGAAACCTAAAAGAATCACAGATGAAATAAGTTATGGTCAGTCCCTTCCAATGCTATGGTTCTATGATTCTATAAGTAAGACTCTTTCATAAAATAATAGATGAGAATATAAACAAACAAGCAAGCCCATAATGGAATCATGAGGAAGAATCTGTTTCTGTACCAAATGCTCAGGCAACATCTTCAACTTATTTTTGCGTTTATCTATTTCCTTTCTAGGCTGCTTTGAGGCCAGGCTACTTTTAGACCTAAATGTTCTGGAACAAATGATTAAATAAGTCTTGTCAGAGAAATATCAGCACAGATCTAGTTTCAGCTCTAGATTTTGAACTGTTACAAACACATTTTACAATGCGCCCTTGACATCTGGGAATCCTCACAACTGTAGTTTTCATCAGACAGGAATGGCAACAACAGACTTCCACCAAAGTTTACACACATGGCTTTGCCATATAAGACAAAGCAGTGCAAAATACCTATGATGCAGACAGCACAAAATACAAGGTATCAGACTGTATTGGCTGGGCACTAAACAAAACTATTAAAACCATTTTTTTCTGGTAATTAATAGAAACAGGCTGGCAGACAATGTCTTCCTCTGCCTTTTATCAATACAGAGTACTTTTCTCAGCAATGTGGAAAAGGAACATACAAATTAAGAGAAAAAGGTAAGAAGAAAATATACGTTCAAGTAAATACATTTTTACCCCCTACCATTTTTTTGGCTGTAAACATGCTTCTGTGTCAAAAAGTTATTACTATTATTACTAATACTGTTGTTGTTGCTATTACCATTATTATTATTTTGGTCAGTAGCAGTGGAATGGAAAAGAAATACAGCAATGCATATAGTGCAAACCTGTACACGTCTACTGAGAAGTAAATCCCAGTGAGTTCAATGGGGCTGACTCACAAGTAAGTTGATATAAGATTGCAACTATAAACTATTCCACTCTCAAAGGAAGCACACAAAATCTCAAAATACCTTGAAAAATGTGGAGGAATGGGTCAGACAAATGGCAAATTTTCTAAAAGCCACTGACCATCCAAATTGATCAAGAACACCAGCTCTCTTTATCAGTCCATCCAGTGTCTTTTTTGCAGGCAAGACAAACTTTGAGTGGAAATGCCCATACCATTGGCTCTACCACTCTGTATTTGCAGACCACAGAAAAGATACTTTTTCAACCATAGCTTCCAGAGTGCTTCAACTACCATGGTGAGTGGCTGTGTTAGCTGGGGGCTTCCGGCAACTATAGTTCCCTCAAAAACAATTCCAAACTTGGAATTGGAATATTCATTTGGAATATTCAGACACCCTGTTCAACAGCAGGGCATCATGCCAGATGTCCAACGCATTTCTTCCCCCATTTCTCTTCCAATGGGAAGGGACCCATATAATTCTTTGTTTCCTGCCACTGTTTCTGAGTGCTGATTTGGGTTAAATCTACCATTCTACTATTAAAAATATGTCACTTTCTCCTCCCACTACCTGAAGACCTCTATACCACCTGAATATCTGTTTTCGGTCCTCTGAAGCAGATGCTGACGGTACATGGAAAGCTAACAGAAGCATTTCTGTCACCAGAATGGAACACAATTATATCCAGTCCATTATGCTTAAGATTAACAATCTACACATGAATAACCTATTTGGGTAAACAGTAAAACATGGGAGGGGAAAACCCATGCAGCAGAGAATGGAATTTCAGCCTTCTGGCAACCTCTGATCACGGAGGTTGCTGCTGGGAATGCTGCTTGAGTTCTTTCCTCCAGCATTGCACACTGGCACATGCCTGCATTGCTAAATGCACTGATATAATGCAAGAATCAGTCTTACTGCACCTCTGTGATACATTAGAATTAAGAATTAGAACAGTCATTTAAAAATGGCTTGAGCAGCCACTGCCAGACAGCTAAAAGGACCCCACAGTCACACAATGAGAATATGAGAGCTTAAGGAATGCATCCGATTCCCTTTTCTCTTTCTTTCTCTCTCTCTCTCTTTTGACACCAGGAGGAACACATCATTAAAATCTGTGACAGATTTTCTTTCAGTTTTAAAAGACAGGGAAAGCACTTTTTTGAGTACACTCTGGAGAGATACACTGTGCTATATGAAAGCAAAGTTTCTAGAATTCAATGTCCTGAATTAGTAGCAGTAGTAGTTTTTTTTTAAAAAAAAAACTTTAAAAAATCATGTTATGTATTCATGCATTCATATATGTGCGTGATGATCAAAATCATGTGTCAGGCCCACAGTGCAGATAAGGGTAAAGTATAATGATCTTAGCTTTTCAGCTTTAATAAGATTAATACCACAATATTTTCACTAGGATATCAATTACAACACAGAACCTTGCAACTTGCATGACTCTAAGGAGGAACACATTTTTGGAGTGCCTTTCTAATTGGGGCTTTGCATAATTTAATGGGGCAATGAGTCTTAGGGATCAGATTACGAATTTCATCAGAGAACTTTCCTTTCCTTCCCTCCACAACCAATCAGCCAACAACTGAAATATTGCCATGATCAGAATGCCACAGAATTTAAAGGAGTAAGACCACAGATGACAGGAATTCATACAATAAACCAGCACACAGATTTTCCTAAATCCTTTAAGCCATTGTGCTCACAAGGAATTTTTCATTGGTTGTTTGCACAAATGGATCACCATGATTCACAGTTGAGTTGTAACTCCTTAGACAAGACCGAATCTCATATCAGGGTTGATGAATTCAAACAAATTTACACTGCACTGTATGAAAACAACTTTACTGATTGAAACTGAGTGGTTGCACACTGGATTTGAGGCCAAACTGTTAGTCCTACTAACTGATCCCAAGAATTTCAAGTCAACTAGCTTGAGTAACACTTGGTAGTCATGTTTGATTTCATCAAAAGAACCTATTTCTGTCAATATTCAGTACACTTTATATATCCAGAAAGTAATATATACTATAAACCATAGCTGAGCAATATATACACAGAAGACACATCTTATCATGACCAGTTTAGTTTAGTGTTCACTTGACAAGATCTCTTCAAATGTTTCAATAGAATACTCTAGCTTCTGAGTATTTTATAGTTGCCTATTGAATGTCAGTATGCTAATAAAAAACACAAAAACATTGTAGCACAATCGTATTACAACAACCATAATGAGCCAGAATCTGTGCTTTTGATGTATCTTGTCTTTGAACTTTTTAGCTTTGAAATTTGCACAAGTTTGCTACAGAAAAAAACCAAACAAACCCCACACATGCACACTAATTATCCAGAGGGAATGATACCAAATGGGAGAAGAACTTCCTAGGAAACATGTTGAATCATTTCTTTGGCTTTTTATTATTTCACCAGAAAAGCTGTCAAATTTCTGCAAAGGAACTTCCTTTTTTTGCCAAGAAGAGAAAAGCATTCAGCTATACAAAAACAGATTGCAATTAAATTTTAAAGACAGTTTAGTCATACCTTATTATGGGTCTGTGTTTGTCCAACCAATATAAGGATATTTGATGAGATAATAGATAGGCAGAAATTAATTAGAATTATTGACCTCTCAGATCTGATGTACCTGTCCAAATAAACACATATAACAAAAGGCTTTCAAAATGCATCACATACCAGTTTTAAAATTCTTATTAAAAACAAGCCGCTACTAAGACTGGCAATTCTTGAGTGTTTCAATAATACTTTGAAAACATAAAGGCTTCAGAGGTCCAAACTGAACACTGAAATCAACACTTGTATGTCTCTGTGTGTGTTTGTGCATACATTACTTTGCCTCAGTCATACCAATAATTACTAAGTACAGCATTGCACAAAGATTTTAAAAAATGTAGCACATATTTCAGAATGTTCCAAAAACTTCATTGCGTCTCAGGTGTGGTGCACATACCATAATTCCTCAACCATTGGCTATGTTGGTGGGTGGAACCTGTAATTGAAAACTTCTGGAAGGCACCACGTTGGAAAAAGTGACAGTAAATAGTCATAAAGCTAGACTATACATTCAAGTAATTTGTAAATACAAACTAGAATATTGATAGTTTGAATATTCCAAATCTGCCAAATGGTGAATTCTGCACACATTTAACTTATAGTTCAGGGGTGGGAAACAACTTGTGGCCTTCCAGATGTTCCTAGGGCATCTAGGTGGGAGAGTTCTGTCTCAGCAACAGACTCATTGGTTCCAGTCTAAGTGGTTTCAGGTCACCTGTATATCTAAAACACATATGAGAAAACAGGGAATCATCTTTTGGAATTGCTGTTCTTCAGAGAAGACACAAGCTATGGCCCTTGCTAATATTTCATGTAGCTCAGTGAAGTATCAAAGAGTACCTACAAGTGAATTTGGACACCCAATGTTGCTAGATCTGTCTCTCTGTCTACCTAATTAAGCATATTTGAACTTGGACCAATCTATGAAAACATTATAGAAGTTCTAGGTTGGGGAAACCTTTTTGGAACACAGCCTACAGGCAAACTAGGTGAAAAATGAATTAGAAGTGGCTATGTGACCTGTTTTTTTCCCCCTAATAAAATTTATAACAATGAGACCAACTCAGCCAGTAAGCCTACACCGGCTGTAACAGAAAATCATGGGCCAAAAAGAGGAGGCAAAACAGAAAACTAGTTTTAGACTGCTAAACGTGTTTTAGTTTTATTTAAATTAAAGTATAGGAGTAATTTCATTGGGGTAATAAGCTGAAACAATTTCTTACAGGCGGGACTGTGGCTACGCAGCAGGCAAGGAGATTTCAAGTGGACTCAATGCTCCACCTTGGCTGCTCCTCCCAATACTGCTTTCTTGTTCTGTTGCTTTCTCCCCAGTTCAGCTAGTTGCCTTTGTAACTTCAGTCTCCTCCCAGCTTACCAAGAAGTGGTAGCTACCAAGAAGGGTTATTGTCACCCTTTTTTGAAAAAATCTAAAGCGGTTAGGTGGCTGAGTGGTTTGTACAACAAGACTCTGGTCCCCAAAGCAATTCCATCTTTTCCTTGATAATCTTCCTGGACTGAAACATTTCACTCACTCATGTTACATCTCTGTTGAGTTTCCCATGGGAAGCCCTGGACATGCCTGACTGCAGGAGCCCCATAACTATGAAGCCCTTATTGTTTGATGATAAAACATTATTATAGGACGTGACCATCCATGAAAAGCGTAGCTTGTGTGACAAAATAGACTTCTATCTCATGGGCCATTATTCAGAAAAAAAGAGTGACCCTTCTGAAAATGTAGACACTGTCTTTCCAATTTTGCCTTCACTGTGGGCAAGAATTTCTCCTCTAATAATGAGAAATTTCATGTTTTGCTCATTCTTCTTTATTGTTCATATTTGTGGTTTACTGCCATTAATACACACTAGGATGCATTCAACATTTTCCCATTTTTAACACACACACACACACAGAGAGATTGAGTATAGTATTTATGGTAATGAATACTTCCAGGCTTATTATTTAGCATGGCCTTGGTGCTAAGCATTCTTACCTAAGTAAGAAGGTATGAAGATAGTAGAATATTATCCTTACTATTTTCCCTTATAACAGTTCTCATTGTGACAGCATTTGTTTAAATAAATATATAATAATGTGTTTTCACACTGAGTGGGAGGTTGCGGGGGGGGGGCAGGCTTACTATGTAAATGGAAGGTGATTTATGTGATCCACAGTTTATGTCTTCTGGCCACATAAATACACTTCTTTGTGCAAGTAGACGTATTAATTTATTTCTCATGCAACAACAAGACGAGTATTTGAGTGATTATTTGTCTTCTCATACGCCACAGAGGAAAGCACCCCAAATTCATTATCCCTTCCCTTTTTCCCAGTTACTGTTTGATGCAATTTTCCTTTCTAAATTATGATGTCTTCTCCCATTTCAGCACAATTTCCTCCACTACTTTTCTTTGTGAAAACTAATTCACACAGTTAATTTTGTCCCCACATTTTAATCTTTGATAAGGCATTCACATGGTGAATGTCTTGCACTGGCCAACATTTCCCTCTCCACATGAGGATCTCATTGTGTATGAGACATTTTCTGTGCAAATGTATCCCTAGGAACACTTAGAGAGAATGGGGTAAAGACAAAAGAATGTGTGATGTGGAACCAGGACAAAAAGTTACTGAGAAGCCTCTGAGTGATGGGCAGGAGAAGCACCTGATTGTGCCACGGAACCAATAGGAGCAAGGAGTACATTAGAGAAGAGTAGGAGGGCCTTGAGGTGTTCTCACTCAGCTGCTTCTTTTAGGGGAGGTCACTGGTCATAAGGGAATACCACAATAGTCATTTCAACCCAGAACTCCATGTGTTGGGTAGTCAGAGTTCTTATGAGTGTATGCTTCTGAACTGAAAGGGCACATGCTTCACACGTGCTTCTCTACAGAAATGGAAGCGGGAGTCTTTGGAAGTGGAAGAACTCCAGTCTTCTTGCCAATTGCTTGATAAGAGCAAATATCATGAATGCCAAAGAGGAGAAGAAAAAAAAAGGGGAGCCCTCATAGGCCAAGCAAGAACAGAAAACCTGTCATTCTACAAGAAATGCTTCCATATTCCAGGGTCTGATTAACAATTCGTCCACAGAAGAGATTTTCTCAAATTATTTTAAAAAAATACAACATTCTGTATTCTCCCCCTTCTTCCCTATTCAAAATCATGCCACATTTCTTTAAAACCACCCAATAATTACATACCTCCATAGTGCTGCATAGACAACTGCTAGGGTGATCAAAGCCAAACATGAAAGGCCACTGCCTACTATAAGGGTGACTGAAGGAGCACCAGATGATTCCATGATCTGTGGACCATAACAAATATCTATCAGATAAAACCATGTTCCAGTAACTTACGAACAAAACTAAAACAGGTGAGATACACATCTAACTTGGTTAGAACAGCCACCTCCACCTGATTATTGCCAATAAGCCATCAATTCTCCTTTCTTTAGCTTCTCTTTGAGTGTCTGATATCTCAGAGACCCTGGCACTTGCAGAATACCAAGATACTATTCTTGTTGGTCATTTTGTTTCACCAGCACAAGAAGCAGAAAAATAAAATAAAAAGACGATTGAAGATGAGTGAAGTCAACAGCTTAATGGGAGTCCATTATCTTTATTGACATTAAAGATCTCCTTAGCTTAGAAAATAAAAAACAATGAAAGAAAAATAGATTCCCCCTTTGGTAGCCAGAAGTATTTTGAAAGCAGTCCTAAAGAAATAATTTGGGTTATTTTGACAAAGAAAAAGCCATCCAATCTCCTTAGCCAAAATCAAAGACCAAAGTTTCTGACTTTACAACAACTTTATCGTAACACCAGCATTAATTTTCCATGTGTCTTTATTCAGGCATTTTAAAAAAAATAAAAGAATAAAACACATATATTATTTGAAAGACTGGACCACTAAAGCAATGGCACTTCCAGCATTTAATATTTATAGTAGTAAAAGAATAAATGACCTTGAGGTAGAAAAGCCTTGTTTTGTGCTATTAAATATGCCCCCAAGCCTCTCAAGATGTGCCTTTTAAGGCAGCACACATTTTGCACTGGGTTTTTTTTCCAAAATGTACATGGTACAAGCTAATGCTAACAAAACAATTAGACCTAGAAGTTTGCAGTGATACACTGCTTGATTTAACCGTGTGCTGCTGAAAAGAAGCCTCAAGGCTCCTGTGTAAATTACATTCTACCAGGATATGATTTGTCATCCAGGCAAGACAAAATGTATATCTTTCCCTGGATTTTAAGTTTATTCCAGCTAAACACTTCTAGTTTCTCTGATTATGCACTTAAAATCTATTTTCCTTAGGTTTAAAAACCTATTTAATAAACATTTATAAAAGACCTATTTAACAAGCAATTATGCTTTTGAGTTCACACACACACACACACACACACATGTATTCCTTATTTTATGCCTACCAGATATTCTCCCTCATAAGATGTCAACAGACAGCATAGATTCCATAGATACTGAAAATGCCCAGTGCAGAACTGCAATCTGTTTAACCAGAGTAGCTAGGTTCTTCGTTCTAGTGGCAATAATAATAATAACAAACTAATTGCACATACCTTTAAAAATTAAAGAATACTCATAAGCATCTGTAATACCTTACATTACAGTTGCCAAGTTTTCTCTGTGAAAACAGGAGTTCCTAGACATCTCAAACTGTCCAGCCCTTAGTTATATGGCAAAATCTGAAATTCAGACCCACGAGCTGAGACGGATAATAGAAAAGGCAGTCTTTTTCCCACCCTGCAACGCTTATACAATTCCCCAGTGCACACAACTGAAATGTTCCTCGAGTTAACGCCGGGCAATTTCTTCCTTCTTTCCTTCCATTTATTTTTTTTTTTTTAAATTCTCCCAGCCTTTGATTTAAAGTCAGGATCTCTCCCCCCCCCACCCCCCGCTTTGTTACTTACTATTTCTCTAGGTTGCTGAGCCAAAATGGCGAAGGTAGAGAGACGATCACATAAGCATTTCGTATGGGATGCATCGGTAAGCACAGTTTTACATCCCTGGGTGGACCAGGTTCCCAAAGAGTCGTTCCTGCAAGAAGAAGAGGGAGGGAGGGAAGGAACGAGGGAAAGGGGCAGGGGGAGGGAGGCAGGGAGGCAGAGAGAGACAGAAAAAAAAAAGAAAAGAAAAGAGAGAGAGAGAGAAAATCGGGATAATTACGGCTGACGGTCAATTCCGTGAAGAGAAAATGCACTTTAATTGAGAGCAGAGCCTAGTGTGGTTCCCGGACAGAAGAGATCTACTTGTTGTTGAATAGGACTTAATTTAGATGCATCTCCAGCTGTACAGTAATGCGGGGGGGAGGGGGAGGAGCGGAGGGAGGGGGGGAGGGAGGGAGGCCGAAGGCGAGCAGGCGGCGCGGCCGACGCGCAGGGAGCTGTCCAGGGCTTTTGGTGCTGAAACCGCGACCCGCTCCCGCCGCCGAAACAGCTCGCTCGCTCGCTCGCTGTCCACCCTCTCCCTCTCTTTCCCACTAGGCTGTTATAGCGCTATTATTCCACTTTCAACATCCTATGGAATCCTGGGGTTTGCAGTTTAGGGAGGGGCCGGCCGGCCCCTCCCTAAACTGCAAACCCCAGGATTCCATAGGATGTTGAAAGTGGAATAATAGCGCTATAACAGTCTAGTGCGGAAATTGCTGCCCCCGCCTCTCTCTCTCTCTCTGCGAGCGCTGGACGCGGGCGCTTCCTCCGCTTGCTAACCGCTCCGAGATCCCCGCAAAAAAAAAAAACAAACTCGCCGCGGGGGTCGGGAGCGGGGAGCGGGGCGGAATCAAACAAAAGACCTTTGTGGCGCCCTCACTCTCTTGACGCCAACCCGCCCGGCCTCCGCCGCCCGGTGCCTACCAGTTCTGCCCAGGTCGGGCTCCTCCAGGTTCCTAAGGAGCCTATCACCTCTCAACGGCTCCTTTCTTTCTTTGGGCGTGCAGTGTTAAATGCGGACGGCTCTGAAATATCTGATTCACACACTGATTAAGACGGGGCCATTCCTTGCCGAGTGGCTAGGTGCTGATGGTGGTAGGTAGGTAGGTAGGTAGGTTGGTCCTCTTGTGGGTTTTTAACGCTCAGCCTTGCGGATTTCACCCTGGAAACGGGAGGCGGCAGCAGCAGCGGAAGGAAGGCGCTTCTCCCTCCAACTCTTCCTTCCCACCCCCTCTTTGTGTGCGTGTGTGTGTGTGTGTGTGCCTGAGCTTCAAGACAGGGAAGATTTCAGCAGGGCACCACGACGTCAAAGAGACACCAGGTCGCCCTCCAGACATGACTCTGTCCGACTCGCCCTCCCTCCCTCCGTCCCTCTTTCGCCTTTTCCTGGCTCTCTTTCTCTCTCGTGGGGTGTGTGCGTGTGTGTGTGCATGTGCGTGGGCGGGGAGGGAGGCTTGCCCACGCTCGGGGATCGCTAGCTGGGGCTTTCTCCCAGCCAATCCTCGGGTTGAGAACACACGCACCCTCACCCCACCCCCAAATCTCTCCTTCTCTCTCCCCCCCTCCCCTGGCTTGATTCACCCCTTTACAAAAGTCCACCAGCGCCTTCCCCGACCTTCTCCGGCAGAACAATAAAATGGTTAGCAAGCCACGTTTTTCTTGCGCGGAGAAAGAGAGCAAGGCGGAGGTGGGGGTGGGGTGCACGGGAAGGGGAAGGAAGGAAAGAGCGCAGAGTCTGGTTCCGTGGGAATCCAGAGATGTTAAGAGCCCCCTTGCCTTAAAGGAAAACAGCTCAGTTTCACCTAAGTGGAGCCTGAAACATGTATTTCGTGGTCAGTGTCTCAGGCCAGGCGCTGTGATTTCCCTTCTCCCACGCATGCCTTCGCGCAAGGTCTGCCGCCCGCCCCTCTCCCCATCTTTCCAGAACCAGGCTCCTATGCAGAGATTCAGGAATTGCCAGAGCTATCTATGCCTTTGGAGGCAGGAAGTCTCCTGCAAGCAACCTCCCCCCTCCACCCGCGATCTCACGTAAAAATAAGGGGAAAGCGGTGAGGAGAGGAGAAAGGAAGGAAGGGGGGAGGATCCACTTTCAAATTCCCTCCGTTTCTAAGCTCCCTCGGAATCGTTGCTTGCCCTCTGGCGCTGTTTCTGCACTAGACTGTTATAGCGCTATTATTCCACTTTCAACATCCTATGGAATCCTGGTTAGCAAACCCTAGGATTCCATAGGATGTTGAAAATGGAATAACAGCGCTATAACAGTCTAGTGCGATGATTCCTCTAAGTAGGAGACTCTTCTGCACTAGGCAATCACACTCCAAATGCGCCCCATGGCAGCCCAACTCACTGTGCGATCCTAGCTTTCCCACACGGTTGTCCCAGCCCCCTGCTCCGGCCAGCTCTAGACCTGGCACTCCCCCTTTTTTTTTTCTTTTAAGATGAACAAAGCAAAACACAGGAAAGGCTCTCCTTTAGGAAATCTCCCGTTCCTGCTCGCCTTGAGGAGTCTCTAGCTCTAGACACCTTCCCTCAAAATCCGGGCAGGCATAAAACAGGAGTCTATTCTTTTTGACCTGAAGGAAAAGGTGGGCAAGGGACAAGCTGCAGGCAACTGTTTCTCCTGATTAACCTCACGCGTTGGTTTTATTCCCTCTCGTGAATCTTGTCTTGTTGTGACACTCTGTTAAAGCACAAATGAAATACATTTATCAGGGGTGATTAAATATTAAAGAAGATGGGAGCTTAAGGGAAAGTGATGTGGCCTAACATAGAGAGGCAGTGTGATTATCCATTCTGAAAGACATCCAACACATTCCCACCTGGAAAGTAAGGGAGAGCTCCCAGATGGATGGATAGATGGATGGACTGAAAGCTATTCCTTTCAGGGCATGGATACTAAAGATGAGATGGCCTAGTGGATTGTCACCATCACCAAACACCAGATCCAGATCAATCCTAAATTACACCAGCTGGGTGTACAGCACACTATAGGAAGTCAAACAGAAGGAGGTGAATCACCAAAGGAAGTGATTTGGGCTTTCCACCTGAGAACATAACACAACCTGAGATGCAAGCTGACTCTCTAACCTATGAGATTTTAGTAACATAAGGTAATGACATCACCCACCACCACCTCCGAAACCTCTTTGGGCACAAAGTTTTGCTGGCATGTCTTGGACTTTTCAGTGTTATTTTCTCTCTGCTGTACTGAACTGGATTCCATTTTTTTGTGTATGTCATTTTTCGAAATTTTTAAGATGTCTTGTTTGGTAGCACAGAACAGGAGAGCTGTGGGCTGTGCCAAGTTAATCCACAATGCTTTCAATGCTTTCAGGCACTTTGAATTGGCTCCCCAGGTAAGAAGTACCTCTTGCTATCGCTGTCACCTAGACATTTAGTCATACACATTCCTCACTTCTCTCTCTCTTTTCCTCTTCCTTCTCCTCCTTTGCTGTATGGATCACAAGGACAATTCTCAATTTACAGATCACTTCAGAGGCACAGCTTCCTTTGCAAAGTCACTACTCTGCTGTACCTCACATCTAACTCTTAGACTATCTCAGTTGTCTGGAATATCATGGTACTTCCATGCCCACATTAGAGACTTTGAAACAGGCGTGACAATGAAAGTAATCCTACTGTGCAATCAAGACAACCAATTTGATGTGGAAATCTGACAAGTTTGCAACAAAGCATGGGGTGTGTGTGTCAACCATTGGGGTTTCAAAACAGTAATGATGATTCAGAGGTATCAGAAACAAGGCTAGCTTAAATACCAAGCTGTTGTTGTTGTTGTTGTTGTTGTTGCTGTGTGTCTTCAAGTTGTTTCCAACTTATGGAAACCCTAAGATGAACCTATCATGAGGTTCTCTGGGGCTGAGAGTGAGTGATGCACACAGAGGGTTTCCATGGCAAAGTGAGAATTGAACTCTGGTCTCCTGGGTTGTAATCCAACACTCAAATCACTACACCACACTGGCTCTCAAGCTAGAACCATCTTTCTGTATTCAGCATGAAGAACAAAATAAACATAGAAACAGTGCTGTCCTGGCCTGTAAGATTTGCAATGAAAAGTAAATATCCAGCATTTAAAACAGCACTGTGTCAATAATTTCCTGTAAGGAGGTCCAGTGTGTGTTAGCAACAGAAAGCTGAGACAGAGAGGCCTGCCTAAGAGCACCATTTAAGTTCACGACCAGACTGTCAAATGAACCATGAGACTCTTTGCTCATGAAAAAAAAGAAGGTGGGCAGACTCAGACTGTCACCTGTCCAGAGGATGTTTCAAAATGGTACCATAACAGATAACGAAGCTAAAAGGAAGAAGAAGGGGGAAATTTAAAAAAAGGTTAAATAGGAAGATGTTTTTGGAAGGGGGCCTGTATGTTAAGATCCTTTTTCATTAAATGATTATTAAAAGTCACATTCCTTCTACATGAACTCTATCAGTCCAGAGCTAGCATTCTGTTTTGATAAAATGAACAAAGGACACACTTGGAGAATTGTGCCTTCTATTATTGCTTAAGTCCCCTTGAGTTAGCTATCATCTTTCTCTTCAAAAGGAGGACAATGAATTTGATCAGGCTTAAGCCACAATTTCACACAAGAAGGATCCAGACCAGACCTTTTTCTTTAATATTAACAACAATCAGTAACAAAAAAGTTTTTTAAAATTTGCACCACACATTCTCTTCTGCATATGGGGATTTCCCCTTCTTCTACTGCAGTTCCTTATATTTCATGAACAAATCATGATGGTCTCCCACAACCTATGAGAAGTTCTATCTGGCACCCATAGCTAGAAGGGGAAGAGCAGAGGGGGCCCACTGAGGGAACAGGATAAACCATATTCCACAATGGAGTCAACCTAAGGTCCACAAAACTCTTATTTTGGAAATCTCTCCTAAGTCTCATGCTGCTAAGCTTTCATCAGCTGCATAAATATCCTAAAGTCATCAGATCCAATCTGATTTTGGATGCTGAACAGGGACAGGCCTGTTAATATTTGGGTGGGGGAACCACCATGGAATACCAGGCACAGCAGGCTGTATTTGAGAGGAAGGTAGAGATGCAATTCTTCACTAAGTTTCTTCTTGAAGGTAGCAATGAATAATTCCAGCAATTTTCTTCTCATTACAAGAAAGTCTTCAAAAACTATGCAGTCTTTGAAGGCTATATGGAATTTGGAATTTGGGACTCATTCTGTGCAAAATTTGCACATGCTTTGCTTTCTGCAGAAAACAACATCTATTTTCTGCATGGAAAATAATATTTCACTGCATGGAAAATAATAATTCCTGCGCACAGAATGCATTCTCTGTGCAGTAAAAATTATGATTTCTATGCAAATCAATCATGCCAGGATTTTACACAGAACAAATCTCCCATTACAGCATTTTCTGCATGAAAAACATCATTTTCTGCACTGGAATTAATATTTCTGCATTGAAATACTATTTTCCATGCAGAAAATGCTGTTTACTGTGCAAAACAACCATGTGTGAATTTTCCATAAAATAAGTCCAGAACTACAAAACTTCTTCTCAGTCCAGGATTCTTCTCATCAGAGTTTCTCAGCACTTGAAATTCATTGTTTTGTTATCATTTTTGAATAATTTTGAAAATTCTTTCCATCCCAAGGCAATGGCGAATCACCTCTGAGTATTCTTGTCTAAGAAAACCCTAAGAGATTCATGGGGTTCCCATGAGTCAATAAGTAATTTGAAGGTGTGTGCACCCATGCACACACACATACATAATTTCCTTGCTTGCTTTCTTGGAATGCCTGATGTTAAAACTGACAAAGATTGTGGGGTTATATATTAGTCCTGTTCAGACATTTAAAGGAGCAGGCTTCACTTTAGTTTTCCATACATTCAGTTTGAAGGTCTCAGTGCAGTCAGCTGAATTCTAAATTCAGTTATAAGCCTCTGCATGACTGGCAGAGTAAAGCAGCATTCCTGATAATGTCCAGCCATCTAAACACATTCAATCTAACCCTCTGAGAATCCCTCTTCAGGCCTTCAAGATGAATGCCTGAATGCCTAAAGAACAGCTTGCTTATGTTGGGATGTTGCAAAGCAACACTTATGTTTTGGGACATTGACCCCCCCATATTTATACATCTCAATGATCAAAGGAATGCCTATTATCAATTGTTTATCTTTAATGAATATTATTTTTAAGAAGGAACTACTCATTTGGAAAACAGTAAGACAAAGTCTTGGCAGGTCTAGCTTGATTTTTTTTTTAAAGTGCACTTGTGAAAACATACAGAAAGTTAGACCAGCATTCTGACAAAATAAAAAAAGAAAAGTCAAGACTATGTGATTTAAAAAAATACTTATCATATATTAGCTATAATCCTGTTGGTTAGTTTTAAGTAGAGCAGATCCACCAAACTGATTGTTGGATGATGAGTCAACGCAATCAACCCCTGTTGATTTGATTAGTTTACTCTAGGTAGGACTAATGATAGCATTTAAGCTAGGGTTAGTATTCACAAAATACATTAGCATACAGAATGTGTATTTCTGTGTCTGTATTCAGAAAATTATGAAAGAATATACTAGCCTTGCTAGTCAAGGGCATTGATCAAGGGCATTTCTACTTCAGCATTCTGTTTGCACAATGCCCAGTCAGTTGCCTAAAGGATGTCCATCAATGAGCAGGACACGAGTGCAAGTGGATGCTGCCATTGATACTGAATGTGATCTATAATGATCTTGACTAGTAACTACTGATGGCTGTAACCTCCACAAATTTGCCTGAGTCCTCTTTTAAAACCATACAAGTCAGCAACCATCACTACATCTTGTAGCAAAGAATACCACAGTTCAGTGATGTGCTATATGAAGTTCTCACTTTTATCAGTCCTGAATCTCTTACCATTCAGCTTGATTCGATGACCTTGGGTTCTAGTATTGAGAGACAAAAGTTCCTCCCTGTCCAGTTTCCCCTCCCACCAAATTATAATTTTATCATCCTTTATCCTCTCCCCAGATTTGCTTCTTTTCTAGGTTTAACAGCTCCAAATGTTGTAGTCTTTCTCATAGGAAAGTTGCTCCAACCCATTGATATTTTGATTGCTGTTTTCTGTACTTTTTCTGTAATGACAGTTTAGAGGTGTGGTGACCAGAACTCTATTCAATCTTTCAGGTGTGGTTGCACCACAGATTTGCATAAAAGTATGAGCAGTTTTAAATTTCTTTTCTAATTACATTCAACATAGAATGCACTTTTGTTGTCATTATTTAAAACAGCAGCTGCACACTGGGTTAGCATTTTCACTGAGTTGCCCATCACAATCACCAAATCACTTTCTTGGTCAGTTGCTGCTGGCTCAGAATCCATCAACCTGAGTGTAAGTGCTAGAAATGCTGTGTATGCACTAAATTCTATACATTTTGCTAAGGGAGGAATGTCAAAATTCATAAATAAGCAAATATTATATAATTTATTTTATATGTAAAATTCAGCTCAAATACATCTACCCAATTTCATTTGATTCATCTAGTCCATTCCATTTTATATATAAAATTCAGCTCAAATACATCTAGTCTATTCCATTTAATCCTGTATTTGTACTTTCCCCATCTTTTCTGAAGTAAAGCTAATCACATTGCTATTTTGTTTTAATTAATTAACAATATATTAACAATTAATTAATAATTAACTAACATATTAATACATTCATTCATATTAATTAATTAATATCCTGCATATCTTCCAATATGAAGCCCAAGGTGGCTAGCTATTTGTATTTAAAACAAAATACAGTGATAACAGTGGATAATACAAAACTTAAAAAAATACACAGGTTGTGTATTTTTTTAAAGGAAATAAACCAGATGGCCCTCTGTTAGAATGTCTAGAATCCAGATAGATACTTAAATGTCACACTATTTACTCTGACTTCTATTTCCCTTTGAGTCAAAATAATGCTACTACATCATGACATTTATGGGATATACACTCAAACCTGGTTAAAATGCATGTTACATGGTATACCTGCCCAAAGAAACCTGGTAAATACTTTTTCTGACGTGGATGGTGTTCTTGGAAATAATTCTAAATAACATTACATCCAAGAAGTTTAATTCTAACTTTCCATGATGGAAGGTATAAATTATCTAGCATATGTGTGTGCACATGCATGTGGGTGTCCTAAATCAACATAATTTTTTTTGTTAGCATTCAATTATTATAACAGCACAATAAATACTTTGTTAATTGCTATAACCAGATGTTATTTAATTTTATTTGAATTGCAGGATATACAATTTATTCCTTAGGATGCATAACATGATTTAATTTTATATTTCCATTTTGTGTTATTCTATTGATTTTTTTTTAATGTAAGGTATGTAGACTACACTGAAATTCCCCCTGGATAGAAGGTGTTGTCTATAAATGTGTTTAAATAAATAAATAAATAAATAAAACCATGTATCTGAGTGTTCATAATCTTTTCCCAGATTTGTCCTCCTAGCCTTTCACGGTCTTCAAGCAAGGCTCTCCTCTCATGCTTTCTTCTGCTGTTTCCCTCAACTGATTCTCTAGCTCAAACTTTAGTTCTGATCTTCAAGTGCAGTAGTGGCCATTCGTCTTCAGGGCTCCCAGTGGGAGCTATCAGCTAATACAAGCAAGGCAGAGCTGATGCCCAAAGGGATGTCCAAACACAGGGGATCAATCTGCCACAGTAATCTGTTACATTTGGTCTCATTCTGCAACATCACATAGAAAGATGAAACATTTGCTGTGTATTAATTTGTTTAATAAGTCCATCAGTATTTTAGATCCATGCACATGCTTAATGTTTACATCAGATGTTGCTTGATTATTTTGGAATTAGATCTTAGCCCCAGAACCCATTTTCAAATGTTAGAATATATCAATGCCACAGAATTTCCTGCTGACACTTTGCTAGTGGCAAAGCTCCCCTTTCCAAGCATTCCCTCCTCTGTTCTCCTAATGCCCTATTGAATTAAAAAGTGGCATCTGCTAATATTACATGCTGGGCTTCTGCCCAGGTAAAAATTACAGATGCTTCAGGAAAATTTATTAGACTAGGTTGACCAGTTTCAGAATGGAGAACCACTGTTTTCAGTCAGGATTGCCTCATGTGGATCTTTGTACGTCATCTTCTGCCCTGGGCTAAAGCTAAAGCAATGCCATGCTCAGATGAGGAGGTTTTATTAAGTGCCAACTCATACTCCATTAATTTTACTCCTTGACACACACATAGCCCCACTTGCACATATTCAAGATTTCCATGGCTCAGGGCTATTGGGAAGTGGCCTGCTTTTATGATCTGGAAGAGAAAAAGAAGTATAGCTTAAAGGTAACAAAGTAGTGAACCAAATTCTGGAGAGATAGCAAAGAGTTTTGTGATACCTTATATTTGACAGAATAATAGGTTCTAGCACATCTCCTAATGTAACATACTATATTTTATAATTTCCCCCATGACTAAGATATATGAGCCTGAGAGGTATCTTTCTACAGGATCAATTTTTTGCACAATGAACATACAGTTGTTTCCCATTAGTCACACACAATCTCAGGTAATCTTTTCTTTGGAAGTTACACCATGGACTTGCCTAGAACTAGATGTAGAATATCTTCTACCTGACCAAATGCTCTCTTCCTTCAAGTTGCTCATCCTATTCATGTTTCTAGACAATTCATTAGCCATCTGACAGGCTGTCTTTTCCAATATCAACAGGAAGACAATAAGATTAAGTCAATAACAAAGACAAACACCCAAAATAGAAGAGTAAAGAGTGAATGCGGTATACCCAAAGCCAAAATGTTCATCTTTACCTTTCAGTAATTACTAGAATATAAATGAGATCTAAAGGCATATTTGGCTTTTAAAATGGATACTTTTTGGAATCAGGTATTACTTTTCATTTTGACAAAATAAAACTAAAATATGTGAACTATGTTAATTAGGAATAATTTATTTTTAATAGGTATTTTTAATATGATGAAAGAACAACCTATTAGAAACTTGGCACATCATTGCTGTTGAGATTACTGAAAGGCAGGGACTATATAAGGATCTGAGTACTAGACATTATGCCTATGGCATCACTGACATTAAAAAAAACCCCAAACCCTCCTTCTTTCATTGCTTGCTGGTTTGTTTTACTTTAATTAAAAAAAAAGCATCCAGTATTATTTATGGCCCTGGTGTCCAGGCACGCCTTGCTGCAAATGCTCAGAACTGGAATTCTTTCTATTCCCTCTCTCTTTTTCCTCCATCCACATTTACTTTTTCTTTTATTTCATTCACTTGCAGGCTATGCACTCCCCTGTTGTGTGAAATCTATACTTAGAACAATCAACCGATATCATTTGGGGCACACGGTTTAGATTGAAATGAGACCTGGTGCATTAAAATGTTACCTCTGGGCACTTTATGTAGCACTGAGACAACGACACCAAAACCGATCACATCGTAATGGCCAGACCACCCATGATATGCAGGCAGCCCTATTTCCCTGATTCTGCAGCATATAGTATTTTCTAGGTAATATGACATAGTATGCCCACACATGATTCTTAAAGCTTGCTGATATATAGAGTACAAATGTCATATTAACTGCAGCACTATTTTGTGTAATTAAAAATAATGATTACTACGAACGAGCCAGGGCACCACTGTAAAAACTATTCATGTAGCAATGCACTTATCACATAATGTACACCAATTGCCACATTATTCTCCTCTGATGAATCCTTGCCAATATGAAAAGGGGGAGGTTTTGTTTATTACTGAGTGGGTTATTACTCCCTCACTCATACTGGTGACTCGTAATTCCAGTTACTAATTATCCGAGTAACGGCAATCCAGTGCACTTACAGAATATAAAGGCTACCTTGATATGTGCTCTGGGCTTACTTTAGCAGTGCAGGGCAGTGTAGACAGCTTCCACTCTTGTCAGAGGATTTGGTAAATTTATCCACAGGAAGATTGACCACAGAACATTTACACCATAACTCTTCACCACCGACTACAAATACCCTAAACTTTTTACCACCACCTAGAGCTGTAATTTTTTTAAAAAAGAGCCATACTTTGCTCATGTTTGATTTACACCAACTCCACATGTAAAGAGACAGCAAGGCCATCATATGTGATTTTCACCCAAAATACTACTTAAATGGAGAAAAAAACATGCTAACAAATCTTTTCCAGAAAGATGGTTTCTTTCCAGAATGATAGTTTTGTTTTCTTTGGAAAGTGCAAGGAAGAGCCACTTCTCAAAAGGATCATCTCCTCTCTTCTCTCAGAAAAGCGGGAATATCTTTGATCTCTTTGAATAAATCCAGCTATGCTGGCCAGATTCATGGTATGGATGCATATACATTTTTGCTTATTTCTCCACCATAAGAAGAGAATTATGTGTACTGAAGCTCAAGGAAACCAAGAAGCTCAAAAGTGTGTTAACAGGGCAATACTAGACAAGTCAACTTGGAAGTTAAGTTCCATTGAGTTCAATGTGCCTTACTCCCAAGTAAGTGTGTATAACAGGGGTGGGAAACCTGTGAACCTCAAGATATTACTGTCCACCAACTTCTGTCAGCCCCAGCCAGCATGGCCAATGGTCATGGATGATGGGAAGTATATTCCAACAGCATCAGGAAGGCCATATGCTCCCTAGACCTGGGCTGCACTGTGGACAGTGAACTGAATCCCAACCCAAGCTGAAAGTAGAATTTAAAGAAATGGAAGCATATTCATTTTTTAGGCCATAGAAGCAAAGAACATTTTTTCTGGAAGGTCTGTAACAAAGCATTTATATTCCCATGTAGCTCATTTCATTCACATCTTTCACTTGTTTCATTCTTTTAAAATATAAGAATGAATTCATGAAAGGAACAAACATGAGAAGATGAATGGAAATATTCCGCCATGCAAGTAACACTGAGTTTGTAAGATTTGGATTAGGATTTGTAGATCAAACCAATCAGATTAGCAGTTATATTTTTCTCCTTCAAGTATGTAGGAGGACTTGAGAATTTTAATATATGTGGCTGAACATCTCCTCTTGCAATATTTACATTTGCAACAAATACAAACAAGGTAACCCAGACCCTGCTATACTGTCTTCTGGATCTCTAAATCAATAGTCAATTGCATTTGTTATCTCAGCTAGAAATGAATTTTAACCAAATGAGATCTGAAGTCACCCAGAAGCTAAACCCAGGGTTGGGTAAAGGGGTAGAGGAGTTCCATAGGGCTTATGACAGGGATACTAACATAATGAGCATATGCTGCTTACTGCAGTTGTGCTATCATAATGTCTGATCAGCCAAGCAAAGACTTCATATCAATTTTGCTACTTCTTATTTTATACCAAATGGGCAGGTCTTTCCCCACTGGATGCATGCAAAATTCATATGAGGCAGGTTCAGTAAGGATATGGAATACTAAAAAAAGAGTGACCAGGATACTGTAGTGATCTGGACATGTGTGCTTTTTCTATTTGCTGATCATCTTAAGTCCCACAAGCAAGCAGGATATATTTTATCTGGTTCAATCACATTATGAGGCTGAGCTTAACATCAAATCCACTTGAGAGCGCATTGTGGCTCCCAGGAATCATGGTGGAACAAAGCCTTTGTGCTGATGGGAGCAGCATCTTAGAGCCAGTCAATGGCTAATATTGGACTGGGACTTGAAAGATCCAGGTTCAAATTTCCATTGAGCCATGAAACTCACTGGGTGAGCCAATCACTCTCTTTCAGCTTGTCTGGTTAATGTGAGTATAAAGTAGGGAGAAGGAAAGTTATACAACCTTGAGTTCTTTGTAGGAAACATGGATTATAAATGTAATATAAAGATACAAACAAATAAATCTAGCTCTAGGCACTGAGGTTACACCAAAGAACACAATGGAATTTCAGTGAGGATATTACAGTAACAGAGAGTCAGCATGGAATGGTGATTTGAGTGATGGACTAAAACTCTGGGATATCAGGATTTGAATCCCTGCTCAGTCATGGTAACCCACTGGGTGACCTTGAGCAAGTCATACTCTCTCAGTCTCAAAGGAAGGCGATGACAAACCCTCTCTAAGCGAATCTTGCCAAGAAAATCCCATGATAGGTTTGCCCTTGCGTTGCTGTAAGTGGGAAACAATTTGAATGCACACAACAGCAACAAAAATCACACTAACAACTCTGAAACCTTCAGCTATGAGGATTCTAGTCCAGTAAACCATGGTTTCTCAGTCCAGGAATGAGTCACAAGGTTTCATGTTCCTTCCTCACTCCCATCTAACCCTTATTTCCTTGCACATTTGGTTTTGGTACAGATTTTCCTGTTTCTTAAACTCCAGTTGCCCTTCTAATATGAACTAAAAGACTATGGTTTAAGATAACACCTCTCCAAACCAGGATATAAAACTAGAAGCATGTCAGAGTCAGATGCCAGAGAAACTGTGGTTTAAGAAACTATGAAATATTTGCTAAAACGGGACATGAAAAAGTATTCAGTTGCAGCTGTAGTGTCTGAAGAGTAGGGAAGACTTTGCAAAATCCACGGTATGGAAAATCACAGAAGCAGAGATGCAGATCACATTTTCTACATAGAATTAACAGTCCTGGTCAGCTGAATGATCAATAGTGTTCTAAATGATTTCTTGCTGCACGCAAAATTTGTGGCTGTCTTAAGACTGTACCCCACATTATTTAATCTTTCTCACATTTACATGTTTCCAACAACCAATGTAGATTAAAAATCTCTTCTCACTTATAGGCATGTTTGGAAAGGGAAGAGAAAAAAAAAGCATATTTTAATCATTCTGAATTTGGCTTGGATCCTAACTTTTTCATTCCAGGAAAGAAGCAGTTTAGCAGTTTCTTTTTTAAAGAAAGAGAACTATGCTTGTGGAACAGGTTCTTCCATGAGAATGACTCTCCTTTCATGAATGCAAGCTCCTTCCCTTTATAGGGAAAAGATTAAGACTCAGGCATACATGCCTAACAAAGATGCTAAAGGAAGTCAAGGGGTACGCAATCCACACTGGAGCTTCAGTCCTGAATGCACCACTGACACCCCACTACAGACAATCAGACTGAAGCCAATGACATACAGTATTGAATTCCAAAAGACCTTGAGTATTAGGCTGCCATGCTATAAACTACAAGGTATAAGTCTCAATTGAACTTACTAGCTATGGACTGGATAACACTGCAAAAGCATTATGACAATGTTCAAACAGTCCCACTGGCTTGAGGACTGTATTCTTTGCTTAATAAACAAACAACAGTTAATAAAAAGAGGCAGAAAATTTTAAGAACATGTGTAACATTTCTTTTGTAAACTCACCCTTAAATTTAGGATTTTAGAGCTGATACTTTTCTTAGTTTTCCTTTTGATCCATCCATTGATCTATCAAAATGATCTCTCTATTATTTGTTGCCCTTCATGTATTATAGTCTGTAGCCATGTGCTGTCTTATTAAAGTGCTTATTTCAAGAGAGCTAAAATAGAAAAGTCAAAAAGCCTTCCTGGAAGTTAAAAATTGTGGGTCTGTCAATGACTGGTGAAAGTCTGCTGCTGCTGCTGTTAATTTTCACCAATGACAAGGATATTAAAAACCCTACTATGGATTACTATAAAATTTGGCAGAGTGGGTAAGCTGCTAATCTTATCCTTGAAGCATAGCATAGTTGGACATAAATTATAAATAGGGCTGCACAATGCATAGGGTCTATGGTTTGTGGGACATATTCTTCATGTAGCCTAAGTCACCATTGTATATAGACTTCCTGGGTTTACCGAATGAACAGATTGCTTGGTAGTGGTAGGCAACTGCAGAATGAGGCCTTTGTGTGTGTACAGTATGTACTTTACTTGTCTGCAATGAAGGTTTGCCCTGATGCTTGGATCTATGCCTCTTAATGCCAAGCTTGGCAGAGTCATCCTGAGACAAAGTGAAACAATCTTCCTCTGTAGTGTTTCCCAGAAGTATATTCTGTTATTGCCTTACATAACTCAGATACACACGTCCCTATACCTTATTCGTTTGCTGTGCATAACAGTGTTCAAAGATCATTAATGCCCTCAGTGGTCCTATTGTTC
This sequence comes from Cyclura pinguis, assembly GCA_030412105.1. Lineage (NCBI taxonomy): Eukaryota > Metazoa > Chordata > Lepidosauria > Squamata > Iguanidae > Cyclura > Cyclura pinguis. Next base: position 133,362,740 of record CM059599.1, read on the forward strand.
AAAACTGTAACCATGTACATTAGAAAGAGAATGCAAGAAATAAATTAGTCAAGCGAGATGATTAATTCTATGTGATGCAAATTAATGGACTGTTAATGATTTTTTGACAGAGAAAATGGGAGTGTTGGTTAATAAATTTTTAATGCAAAATGCTAATCAAAATAATTAAAAAAATCTTTTCTAGTAACAGGTTCTAGGGAGGGGGCAGCAGGAGTGGCAACTTTCTGATCATTTCCTCTCAGCAACCTGGCCATTCTACTTTATTAGAGGACAGATCCAAGTGTCTCACATGACCTATGCTCCCTAAAGAAGCATGCCTCCCTCAGATGTGGTAGAGAACACTCTCTTGTTGCCAGCTTTGAAGGAAAATCCAATTATCAGGTCAACTCACTCCTGCATATGGAATGCAGTGGGAGGAGAATTGCCTCAGATAATCATGTCAAAATCTTTGACAAGATTATCCTTATCCTTTGCCTCAGAGAAAGAAATGTCCTGGGCCAGCTCTGGTGCTTTATCCAAACATTTGTCTCCTGGCTCCTCCCCTCCACCCCATTGGGTGTACTGCTTTCATTATTCACCCCTGGTTCCACTGCACACACTCCTATTTATTGTTGGAAACAAAGTGGTTAATCTCCAACTCTGATCATAGCTCAGGAACGATGAGTAAACCTGCAGAGTCATGCTAAGCATCTTTACTCCAACGAAAGTCCCACTGCACTCAGCAAAACTTTTATCTGAGTGAAACTAAAGCGTCAGCGATGTAAGTCTCCAGTGCTACAAGGGAACAAGAAAGGGATGCAGTTCAGTGGTAAAATGAATGTTTGGCATGCAGAAGGTCCAAGGTTCAACTCCTAAGGAGGACTGGAAAAAGTAAACCTGCCTGAGACTGAAGCCCTTTCTGCACGAGGCCAGTGAATCGCTCCGTGCCGCTCCTTACCGGTTCTTCTGGGCTTGAAGCAATGTGGACTTTCCCTTAAGCCCTTCCGCAGGGCTGTATGTATGTTCCACGCTGATTCGGAGCAGTGCGAGGTCATAGATCCGCACTGGTGAGGCTTAGAAAATGGCGACTTCCTGTTGTTTGTGGGGCTGGACCAACCGCTGAAGCTGACCATGCCCACAGCCTGCCCTCCATTGATCACCGGTTCACATTAGTGCGAATGTGCGCATCCGCACAACTGCGCAAGTACGAATTGGCGCGCTCCGGCAAATTGAAAAACCGTTTTTTTCTGTTCTTCAGATAGCGTACTGGAGGACCACTTGGGGGTGTATTTAATCGGACTTAGGTGCGGAACTAAGGTAAATAATCTGAACTTAGCCCGCTCCAAGGTGCAGACGACCTCCGTGACAGGATGCATTGGCCCATCTTAATTTCCTCGTGCGGAAAGGGCCTGACACTGAGTATTGACAGCAGTGGGTCAAATGAACCAATGGGATCAACCAGTGTAAAGCAGTTTTACATGAGAATACCAGGCACCTGTTTATAATACCAGGCACCTGCCACTGGATTGTCAGAACCAGTTCTTAATACTTATGTTTTTCCCCCCCCATACACTTAAAACTTTAATAGACCAAAAGCCTATAAGGTGGTCTTTGCACAGTGGAGACCTAGTTCATTTATGCATTCCTCTGCAAGACTTAGATAAAATACCTGTTAATTAAACTAATCAGTCAATTTAAGGGGTATGAGATACTAAAAGCAATGCAACCATGCAGTAAATCAAATGTCCATTATAGCTACCAAGTACTAAAGTACTGGCTGGAATCCTGCTTCACAGTTATGAAAGTGTAACTTGGAGTTATGTGCTTGTGACTGTTATGTATACACGGCCCTTTGTAGCCCCTAGCTTAGGAGTTATGTAGGGACCATGGCAGTTCCCCAATTTCCACTTGCTGGGTAGCAATTATCAGGATTGACAAGGGTCTGTTCCCCTGTTGTTCAGGAAGAAGCTAGTAGATGGTTTCCCCCACATCAGCAAATTAAGATGCAAGGGGGAATTGCAACAAAGACACTCTTTCTTCTTTTCCCAATGGGGATGACTCCTGGGATGGGATGAGAACAGCAGCCAGCTGTTTCCTGATTGTCAAGTGAACAGACCTCTGTTAATCACAGCAGCTGCTGCCTAGTAAGTGGGATGGGGGGGTCATACTGGAATTCAGTGAATACCACCGTAACTGTGGTGTTTACACATATATAAAAACCATATAGGATTCTGGCCATCATTTACAACTAGGAGTGGTCCATATCTGCTTGATCTAGTCCAAAACAGCATCCTTTCCCTCCAAAATGTAGGTTAGTGCTTCTGGCTCCGACTCAGAATTAGGGGTATTTTTAGGAGAAGGAAATCCCACTTTTGTGATCCTCCAATACCTCTCTCATCCCATCCTAAGTCCACATGTAAGGTGGAACTCATACATACACGTAGCAGGTAGGTACAAAACAGTCATAAAGATGTTCTTGGTAGGCCTTAAAGATCATGAAAGAATGTAAAACAAGAGGCAATTTTTAATGCAGTCAATTTCTGTCCTCCCACTTCCTACAGAAGGATTTTGATCTGATGAATGCAATTCTGTTAAAGCGTTTCACACTAGAGCAAAACAAAAAACAAATCAAAACAACAAAAAGTGGCTATAGTTGGAATGAAACCTGAAACATGTTGATTGAAGTGGACAGACTGAGATGGATATGAATTGCTGTGTTTCAAAGATCACTCTCATCTCAGTGAAATCCCCTACTATACCTAAACGTGCATACAATTCTTTTTTTATCATTATTGACTGCTGCGCTTAGTTCAAAACATCCATCAGAGGACTTTGCAGCAATGTATGCAGAACAGCAAGAAAGCAATCCATTATACTGTTAAATGATTCTGTCTTTGAAATTTGCAGAGGCATAACTGCCTGTTGCCTTGATAATCTCCCAACAGCAACAATCTGATCAGAACCATGATCTATGATGTAGGCTTATATGATCTAAATGGTGCCCTCTTGCAACTATGAGCCCCAAATCATAGGCATTTTCCTTCTGGCTCCCACTGGCCAAAGATAAACAGAAAATAGAATCCACATATAAATGCCAAGAATATTGCTCTGTCTCTGAGGGAGAAACCAAGTACAGCTTCAGTGTGTCTGGGCCCCAGCAACTGGTGACAGCCCCCCTCTCTGTAATCCAGCTGCCACTGTCCTGCCTTAAAAGGGAGAAGGAAAGCAACCAGCCTCTGATTAACTTAATTCCTTCCTCCACTGCATCCACCTTTCCTCATGTGTCCTATCATGAGCCATGGCTGATCTTGCTCCCGATTCAGACTTGGACTCCGAGCCTGGGGTGGATCCCTTGGAGGGGCCTTCTGGAGAGAGGTCTCCTTCAGAGCCTAGGGAGGAGTCTGCCTGCAACTCCACAGCTGTCCCTGGCGCAGAGCCCGGGCCAGCACCTGCAGCAGACGTTTGCACCCCAGAGGCAGAGGCCGGGGTTTCTGACTCCAGTCCGGAGTTTGCAGTGGACCTCCCCCCACGTTCCTCCAGAGGCGACTGGAGAAGGGGGTGGTCCGGAGGTCTCAGCGACTGCGGGAGAAGCGCTTGATGAATCAGCCCTGAACTCTTGAGAGGCTTCAGCTGTGAGCTGGGCCAACGGACATTTGATCGGCCTCAGCTGGGCTAAAACTGAGTATTTGAGTCAGACGCTGTTGGAGTTGGGCACGGGGCAACAACCGTCTACCAACCGTGAATCTGTGTCCCGTGTCGGGGGCTCCTTGTTCCAGTCTGACCTCTCTGCTTTGAGTTTGCCACTCCTGAAACTTGCTGTTTGTTTACGTTGACATTTGGTGAAGTAACCTCTTTGATTTATTACCACTAAAGCTATAAAAACCCAGCTTCTGCCTCCGTGTCTGCTTAGCCGCCACCTTGACATTGACATGTCCTTTCTTACTTAGGCAGTAAGCCTGAGGGCAGGGAACTGTCAAATTAAAAATCTGCAAGCCAGCATGATATAGTGGTTTTGAGTGTTGGACTAAAACTCTGGATACCAGCGTTAGATTCCCCTCTTGGCCATGGAAACCCACTGGATGACCTTGGGCATGTCACATACTGTCAGCCCCAGAAAACCCTGTGATAGGTTCACCTTAAGATCTCCGTAAGTTGGAAACAACTTGAAGGCATACAGCAACAACAACAACAATAATGCTGCTCTGGGAGCCTTTGTGGCTGAAGGGTGGGGTACAAATATTTTAATAAAAATAAGAATACATGAACTGCTGTGCAGTAGACTAACAAATTTTAATAGAATTTTCATTGAGGTATTAGTTTTAAGTTCTTCTAGAGGTAATAGAAATGTTACAGTTGAAGTAGTATTTTATCATAGCAAAATTTTTTTTCTTTTGGTACAGAAATGCGTAAATCCACTTAATATCTTTGTTTCAGGCATCTGAATGGGGACTGCTACCTCCTCCTCCTCCTTGTCTTCCTCACTCCCCTCATTTTGCTGTTGCTTTTCTCTTTGCTGCTTTTGCCTAGTAATGACAGTATCTTCTGGGAATTATCTTAATCCAGGAAAATGCATGATGGGGAAGAGTTAATTCACCTACCTCCAACATTTGTTTTTTTGGATCCTATTAGCAGCCTTTCACGACTGCTTTGAAGTTAAGCAAAAAAATGTTGGAAGATCCAGTCACAGATCTCCCACATTGCATCTGTCTAGGCCCTTAGTTCCTTCAAACTAAGTGGGAGTTACTTGCAAGATCTATATGGGCTTCAGTTTACATGCCAAAGCTGTACATGTAAAATGTTTCAATTCAATGAAGAACTATCTCCATAAAAAAGTAACTGAGCAGAATGTTGTTGTTTTTTTGGTTGTTGCTATTGTGTAAGCAGTTGACATTTGCATGAATTTTCATGATGCATTGTGGTTTGTGAGAGTACCATAGAAACACAAAATGTAATTAATTTATAATAGCTTGCTTCTCCCTAAATTATGTTTGGGTTACTTAATATATGTAGTGTACTATCCAGAATAAAACTCCGTAATGATTCACATAAAATGTTGTTTGAGGAAGATAGGAGGTTACTCATTATCTTCTGGGAAATTTCATTTTCCTCAATGTCTCCTCAAAGTGGCCATTTGATGAATGGCTTCTCCTTAAGAGGGACTACCTTCCTTCCTTAGGCCTGGCTACCACACACCAATTGGATCATACATCAGCAAAATGAAATTAGAAATTGTTCTTCAGAGGAGAAAAGGAATATGTCCTCATGAGCCTTAATAAACTCATCACACATTCTTGTCATGCATAGGGATGAAAAAAAACAAACATCCTAGGAATCAGCGGGAGGCTGCCTTCCTGACATCTTGAGGAACAGGAACTTAGGGGAATTCTTACTTTCCTTTCAAAAGGAGAAGAAGGCAGCTCTTATCTTCTGGAAAACATTTAGCAATATCTGAGGACTCCAGAGACAGAAGGATCTGAGATTGGATCATGAGCATTAATGGTTACAAACGTATTTGCAGAACTGACCTTTTGAGTACCGCAGCTGCAACTGCAAATGCATCCACTTGGTAATACTTCATGAGCTTGTCACTGCTTGGTAAATTTCATCCAGGGGAGAAAAAAAAGTCCAAAATAAAGTATAAACTCTCTCCTCTGAGAATGTGCAGTGATCCTCTGTGCTTTGCACCTTTTTGCGATGATGGTGGTGAAGGTCAATGAAAAATGATAACCTACAACCGTGCCCTGAATTGGAAGTGCTCCTTGGTAAAGCATAGATATGTCCTGTGAAGCAGCCATACAAAAAAAGCATGAATTTTGTATAAAATAGCCTGCTTTTTTTTTTTCAGGGATGATTCTGTCACCCTCAGGGTACTGACTATGAGGAAATTTAAGTAGGGGTGGAAAGAATGGTTACAAATTTTCTGAAGAAAATGTGTCTCAACACACTGAGACACTGTCAAGAAAATGCTCAACTGCTACAAGATTTTTTAGTAATTTCAGACCTTTTTGTGAAAAAAAATGTGCAAGCAAATTGGTTTGCAAAATATAATTTTTGTCTAAAACAAAAATCCTGCAATCTAAAAAATAATTGAAAAATGCATAAACTTTCATAATCTCACTCAGCAAAGTGAAAAATTAAAATTATGCAAGAAAGAAATAAGTAAAAATTTCAGTCTCTAACTTCAAGTCCAAAACTGTTCAAACATTCTCTTTTGTTTTGGACTACACTTCCAAACATATGTGGGGTTGCCATTCTTAGTGTGTTGGTGATGAGCCAGTGACTTTCCCTAATCTTAATCTATATCACTGAGCAAAGCTCTTTTGAAATAATTTTTTAATTTAATAAAAATTTTGGCCTGAATCTTTTCAGTAGCTCGACTGCATCAGTTGTGGAAATGAGAATCCACATGTATGCCATTTAGAGGTTGGAACTATCAATAGGATTCTGATTACTATCTTTCAGTTTGAAAATAATTTTACTTTAATTATACTACGGAATATGTAGAAACCATAACATTATTTCAGGGTGACCTCATTTCACTTCCAGACTGACATGGACCCACCTTTGAGAGCCAAAGGACTGATGGCGGTGGGCAAGGTACACCAGAGAAAAATGACTAAACATCAAGTAGAATTTTAAGGGGGGAAATGGAAGTTTGTGTGTATGTGTGTGTACGTGCCTTCAAGTGGCCTGTTGACTTATGGCAACTCCATGAATTTCATAGGGTTTCCTTAGGCAAGGAATAGTAAGAGGTGGTTTTGCCAGTTCCTTCCCCTGAAATATAGGACCTTTCCTCACTACACTGCTGTAGTGCTATTATTCCACTTTCAATATCCTGTGGAATCCTGGAGTTTGTAGTTTACTGGGGCCAAAGAGCTCTCTGGCTGAAAATTCTAAATGCCCTTCCCTAAACTGCAAATCCATAGGATGTTGAAAGTGGAATAATAGCACTATAACAGTGTAGTTTGGAAAGGCCCATAGTCTAAAGCACTTAATATTTGTTAGTGATCTCACATTCAAGTACTAACCAGGACTGACTGCTTACTTTCTAAGATCAGATGGGGTCTGGTGCCTTTAGAGTATTTACGCTGTGGGATGAATTCAGAAAGTGAATGTCTCCTAACAGCTGTAGAGGGAGAACAACAAGAAGCACTCTCCTGGGTTTTATCCCAGGGAATAAATCTAAACCAGGCCTGGAAACTTTTATTATCATTCTGGTAACAGTTTAATCACTGCAAGGAAAGGATTTCCACGTTTACTTTGTTAATTGGAACAGGGAGTTAGCTCATTCTGTTCACGTTCAAGTCAAATTCTTTTTGATTTCCATGAATCCTAAATTAGGCCACCGTAGCAGCTCAGTTCTGTAGCTTTCCTTTAATACTTCCAACAAGATATGGTAAAATTGCTTGCTTTTGCAAAGTGCTGCATTGTCATATGCTTGTTGTATTTATTCAAAAGGAAAAGCTATTGTACTGTTAAACATTTGTTGCACTTTCAGTGCTAGATTTAAGTTGAATAAAAATGGCACAGAAAGAAAAGTACACCAATTATATTCAGAAATCATCTTCAGATTACTACCTGAAGGCTAAATTCATGTACACATACACTGTGGGTTAATTTCTGCTTTTCATTGTGTCTTTGACTCTGCAGACCAAAAGATAAAAAAATATACAGTCAGCCCTCCCTATCTGCGGTTTTCACTTGTGCGGATTTTATTATTCATGAATATTGTTAATAGGGACTGCAAGCCTCATGAGACTGAGAAACTGCAAACAAGGCTTGTAAGTCCTTATTAAAAATGATGTGGGGCAGCAGTGGAAGTGGCAGGAAGCCTCACTAGCCACCTGCTTCTGCCTTGTGAAGAACCCTGATGCCTCAAAGGAATCCATGGTGGGTTGAATATGGTGATCATACTTTTTTGTGTGTTAAATATGGTTTGGGAGGGCCTAGAGTTATTCATGGTTTTTTCACTTTCAAGGGGGTCTTGTGCCCCTAACCCTAGCAAATGTGGAGGGAGGACTGTAATGCTATTCTGTGAAGTGTGATATGCACCTGTGTCTTTTTCTTTTTAAACACTTGGAATGGACAGTTGATCCTTTCTTGCTTGCTTATGTGATTGAAGGTCAAACAGCATTGTGTGTTAAAGCTGTATTTTAAACAAAAATCTTCTTCAGAGTCACACCTTCAGGAAGATTTGAATGGACAAGGCACAGGATGACACGGGAGAGCATCACACGGGAGAGTGTAAAAATGGGGTCAGTCAAAAAAGTGGTACAAGATCCCTTTCCATAGCGATACAGGCTAACTTGGCTATGCCTTTCAGTACTAGTCATTTGATGCAATTAATGTGGAATTAAAGGGCTTTAAAGATGTGCAAAGCATCATGTTCTCAATGCATTAACAGTGAGGTGGGGGTAGAGAGATGTCGATTTTCTCTTTCCTCTCAAACAAGAGTCCATGTCACTCTTGCCTTTGCTGTCATGCTAAGAAAAGGCTTGTTGTTATGAGTCTGGCCACTTTTTATGTTGTTGTTGTTTACTCTCAAGCAATTTCCAACTTGCAGCAACCCTAAGGTGAACCTATCACAGGGTTTTCTTGGCAAGATTTGTTCAGAAGGGGCTTACCTTTGCCTTCCTCTGAGGCTGACAGGGTGTGACTTGCCCAAGGCCATCCAGTGGATTTCCATGGCCAGTGGTATATATACTAGAGTTATTTCCTGGATATGATGCTCTTATTTCTCTGAGAGGTAAATTGCATTTAACAATGCTGCAGTGACTCATGAGGTTTTCACTCTGTGGAAAATACCTATAAATATATATCAGCCAAAAAAAGAAAAAGTTTTTCTCCCTTCTGTAAGCATGAACATTGGCTTTCTACATAAATCTCAGACAGCAGTCTCTCATCTCAGCTTGGGAGTCCCAGATGGATGATGAGATTAGTAGTTTTAATGAACGGACAGGAAATTTATACAATTTTGATTACTGAACTGGCACACTCAAGGTACTCTGTCACCCCAAGCTCTGAAAAACAAAACAAAACACCCCAGCCCAAAGCCTTGTATGGCAGAGTTTGTGTATCAAGCACACATAGCAGTCAGTTCAGAAGCATACTAATACAAAATGATTTTAGAGAAAATCATATTGTATTAGTATGCTTTTTGCACAGGCATTTTGCATTTTGGACAGGTTACTTTTGAAAAGCCTGATGACCTTATTTCTTCCAATTCTATGCTTTTTGGATGTGTACATATTAAAACTTTAGACATCAGCTCATCCAGAAAGCAGTAGTTTCTGTCCTTGTGGTTCCCAATACATAACTTTGCATTTTCCTGTGACAGCAAAGCTTTTTAGTGCTGTTTAATGATAGCAAACTCTAAATCACACACTTGTGAACTGACAAGCTCCAATTTTCTCCAGCACGTTTCCCCCTCCCAAACTTTTTTGTCATTTTAGTGGAAGCAGCATGGCTTGAGTGGTGATAAATTGGTTCTTGGTGGTTTTTATCTCACATATGGTCCAGATGGAGCACTCTCTCATCTCTGGAGTCATTTTTAATAGTCTGTATTTGTACTCTTGTCAAGTTTTATTTTTATCATATGCTCTTTAGGATTTTCATTGCTGTGTATATTTTCAGAGCATTTGATAAAATCAGGCCTTGATGCATGAAGAAGACTTCTGGCCATGACATTAATATGGCATATATGAAAACGAACATGATATGGTTTATTTTAAATAGTCTTTCATATGCATGGCTACATATGTAGTACAGAGTTTCTTACAAGAAAGCAGAAGATTCCCAACATGACATGACGCATGTTTCCTATAGAGGGAACCTGGGTTCAAATGAGACAATAGATGTCCTCTGACATTTTACTCCAGTATGAAATAAAATATCCATTCTATAGTTCTCTCTATATAGCTGGAAATCTTTTAAGGAACATTTGTAAGTGACCCACACAGACATTGGTTTGAGTGGGTGAATTAAGCAGATACTCAACAGAATCTTAGTCCAAAACATTATAAGAACACTAGGAACCCAACAGAGAGTCTTGTCATACATTAAGCAAGTAAGAGCAGCAAGAGAACAATTATAGTATTTTCAAGAAGTCTTCTCCTGAACAAGAATAGATTCATTTTAAGGGAAACTAGAAATCAAATTTCCTGTGAGAGAGTGATAGCACTCAAGTGGCAAAACAACAGAAAGAGGACAGGAGATAGTGAAATGGTGTGTGATAATAGGATAACAACAACAACCATCAATTCATTTCAGGAACTATTCAAGAGAAGACTATGAGTTCAACTGGTGTTGGCTGAAATTTTACATTACAGGTGATGTTTTGTAGCTTTACAAATTTGTAGCTACATTGCAGAAATGCAATGAAAAGTCTGTTCATGAGGCACCACCAAGAATGTTCTGATGAGCACCGTGCATTTCTGATGTACATTAGGTACTCCTAGTATGCACTGAGCACATATGATGTGTATTGGCCTCTTGTAATGCACTCTGGGTACTTCTGACATGCATTGGGCAATTCTGACATGCAGTGGAAACTTCTGATATGTGACAGACATTTCTGACGTCACGGCATCCCCTAGGTGAATACAGGCATTGTGAAACTATTCAATTCCATTTCCTGCACACATAAGTCCACTTACAAAGATCCATGCTGAATTTCAGCAATTGTTTCTAGCTACTCTCAAAAGGGCCCTGTAATTATGTGCCAAGTTTCACATTTTTAAAAATTTATTTTAAACACTTTATGTGTGTATGTGTGTGTGTGTGTACGTGTGTGCTGTAGATGAGGAAGCCTGGCTTGTCTAAGGTAGAGGTGGAAAGAATATTTGAAAATATTCACCAAATGGTCTTTCCCCCCACCTCCCCCTGGGTATTGATTAAATCTTCACAAGAAGAATCTGGGACTGATGAGGATTTTCAGAGTTTGGGATTTATTCTGTGCAAAATGTGCTTGTGGCTGTTTTGTGCCAAAAAACAGCATTTTCTGGACAGAAAATAATATATCTATGCAGAAATATTATTTTCTGTGCAAGAATATGCTGTAATAAGAGCTATGTGCTGTACAAAATTTGCATGTGGTTGATTTGCATAGCATTTTCTGCATAAGAAATAGCATTTCCTTCACAGCAACTAAAACAGCGGAACTTACTTTGTATACCAATACATACGACGCCTAGCTTGAAATAAAACTGAATTCTGTAACATGTATAAACAAAACAGATTGACTTATTTTTTAAATAATTGAACTTGATTCTGCCAGAAGACGGGGAGGTCCGACGTTATTACAGTACACTGAAGTCCAATTTCATGACCACTGAAATCCTGCTTGGCTTGTGAGACTTCACTAGGCATCTTCCATATCCTTTCAAGTCTATCTTCAAAAGCTTAAGAGCTAAACAAAATGAAACCACACCTTTCTTCTCCCCTGAAAGAAATATAATCTGCAGACACTGTTCATGGCCCTTAGTTTTCACACTGTAGCTAAGGATCTGAAGAACATCAAGTATATTTGAAATCTCTATGCAGGGCAGAGCTGCCAAAAAATATCAGCAAGTAACCTTAAAGGTCTGGAGAACAAAACAAAGTTAAGAAGAGGAGGGAAAGATCATGTCTTTCAGCTACTTCAGGTCCATACCAGATGGTAAGAAAAATGCAGGTCGCTTATAATTAAACAACATTGCCTGTTTCAGGAGGTTTCCCTTAGAAATGCATACTTCAGCCATCATATTTTCAAATTAAGCCTGTGATTGCCACTGAATGACAATCACAAAACAAAGTACACTGAATGCAAGAGTCACAGGCATCTTGTGATAAACTGTTGTCTAGTTTGGACATCAGTTCTTTCACATGTAGCCTCAGATGTTGTCCAGCAAACACTGAGATATCTAGTAACTACGACAAAAGCAGTGGTGGTACAATTCTAAGAAGGGATACCGACAATCGATAATGTGGTCAACTAAGGAATAGCCACCCCCTCAAAAACAAAAAACAAAATCAACAACAGAGAAAAGAGATAAATTCCAAGGAGGACCACCCTCTTCCAACTATTATGATTAAATAGCTTGTTCTGGTAAGAATCACACTAGGAATTACTATCAGTATCAATAGACAGACAGACAAGACAGACAGACACACAGGCAGACAGATAGGTAAAAGAAAATATCAACAATGTAACATCACTTTGCAAAACAACTGGACTAAAAATTCTTTTAAAAAATTCAGAGTAAAAATGTGTATGAAGCAAAAAAAGCTAATATGTAATGTGGTAAGAGTAACACACAAAAAAGTATGAAGTGCTCTTTCTCACTCAACTGCAATGAAGTGGAGGAAAGAAGCAGACTAGCATTACAGTCTCACTGGTTCAGTCCTCACCTGTCCGTGGTGCTGAACCTATTTCAGGATTAATGTCCAGCAACTTGGATCACTCCTTTAATGTTGGGATTAAAGCCTTGATCATATTCATTCTGAGTAACATGGAGGCTACCAGCCCTTACTGCATGTACTGGGGGAGATGGTCCATAAAGGATAGATAGCTTACCCTGTATGTACCCTGTGTGTATAGGTTCTCAAGCACCGTCCCCCCACCCGCCGATTTAGGACCCCACACAGGCAAGAGTTGTAAATTAGAGGGCGAATTGAGGCCCATATTCTCTCTTTTTCGGATCCCCTCCCCAAGTGTATGGAAAGACAGAGGGAATAGGAGCTGTGGCTGCCACAAGAGGTGATAGTGGGGGCATGAGGTACACAATGCCCTTTCTTCCCCACCGTTTACAGTCATGTGGAAGAGAATACTGTATCTAGATTTCATTTTAAATATAACTTCTGACAGTGGCTATGTTATATAAAGTGAAACATTAGCAAAATAACTGTCTGCAATTATATGCGTATGCATGAATATGTATTACTTAAAAGCCTGATTATTCTGGACTATATTCTCCAGTTGTATTCAAAACAATAAAGAGTATCATAAGAGTGAAGTCATTTTTGCCTGTTCCCATTTATATGTGCCTCAGTTCCCATTTATATGTGCATTGGTAATAAAACTGCAGTGGCACCTGTTTGATACGCACCTCTACTCTGTTGTTGCAGATTTGGCTGACTTCCCCCGCCCCACTCTCCAGGTTGGCGCTATGGGATACTACATCTACAGATCAGCTCCTAACTGAATGTACGCCTTTCTAGAATAAGACAGATGGCATAATGAGAATGTCTATTAAAAATTGTATAATTACTCTTTATTAGATTTGATTATCACTTTGAGAGAACTGAAAGAGACAAGAGACAGCAAAACAAGATTGAGCATATATGACTAGGCCACTGAAAGATGAGAAATATCTGGCATTTGATCTGACCAGTTGCTGAAGTGATGTTCATGTTCTCTTTGCTGCTGCTTACAAAGGAGTGTGTTCTGTCTATCAACACTTATTTTCTCCTGATAAGCTGCAGAGAAATCTATATTTTTTAAAACCATGGCCTGCCGTGAGCATTCTCACAACTGTTGCAAACACACATGGGAATCTAGAAGCTATGGCATACCCAAAATGAATAAGTGAACTAGAAAAAAAATGGCAGCATAGTGTTTCTGATTAATTATTCTTGATCTTTCTTCTCCTATTGTTGGCTTCAAGGGCAAAGCCAACCAACAGTCTATGGCATAATGATTGTAGGGAAACAGATGTTAATGTTGTTTATATAATTACTAAATATGCAGAGGACTTACTAAATACACAGAGGAACACAGATGCAATACCACAAACAATGGGTCCCCATTAAGAACAAATCTGATAAATAATTCAGTTGCAATCCATTCCATGTTTACACAACTTGATACTTGTAAAAACACAACTTTTCATATCAAAAATATCTACACCTGCAGACACAGCACTAAATACCTTTGAACTCACAAGCTAAACCAACTTGAAGTTTCAAGGAATGTACAGTTTATTTCATTTTTTGGCCTGGTTGATTTTATTACTGTAATCCAATTTCCTGTTTGTTTTGCTCCAAGGATATGCAGCATACATGCAGCACACATATTGTTGCCATATGCTGTATGCCATACTGTTGGTTCAAACTGACACTTCAGAGCATTTTCAGCCTCATCACTAGGCCCCATGGAGCTTTAAGACCAGTGCTTTGAGAGTAAAATATTGTTTGTTAGTAACACAAGGCAACATCTTTTCTGGATCTTCTTTCTGAATGTACTTACACATTTGGCATTATACACCACAATAACTTACTTCCTGTTAGGGATATATACCAGCATAATACTGATATGTATGTCTTTTTTTTTTGTTTTGTTACTATGCTAGGATGAGTTCACCACCTCCTTCATGCAATGATCCCCACCCTCTCAAAACTCATCTATTTCTCACTCCCACTCCTCATTAACATAGCCACCAAGTGGCCAGTGGAGAGTCGAGGCAGCTAAGAAACATCTGACCATGGCCCTAGGATGCTGAAGGCATCATCTGAAACCTTCTAGAGGATGTTGTCATTGTGCAACTGGCAATAAGGGACATAGCAAAACTCTTCTGGGGCACTCATACTAGCCACCAGCCACTACATGACAGTATCAGAAAGGGGCCCTGCAAAAGACAGGTGGGAGTGAAGAAGGGTCATAGGTTTGCCTGGGCAGAACTCTACAGTCTGTCTCCCAGTGTCCACATTCTGTTTTCTGGGTGGGAGGAACAGACTTGGATTTCTAAGAGTATGGAAGTGGTGCAGCAAGGGCCAGCTCTGTCATTAGGCAAAGTGAGAATACTGCTTCAGTTGGCAGATACTGTGGAGGGCAGCACTAGCCCCTAGCCAATCATCCTCAGCCTCACAGCCACTTTTCTCTATGGAAGGGCAGAGTTTTGTGTGTCATGTGGCCTCTCTCACATCACTTCAACATACCTGCTGCCCTCAGATCCTGCAGAGGATGCCCTCCAGTTGTCACTGTTGAAGGAATTAAAGTGTTGGTTCAGATCACACTTGTACATGGAATTGGGGTGAGGTGGAAACATATTTCTGTTTGCTATAGGCAGAAAGTGTCATGGGCTAGCTCTGGTAATAGCATTCTTATCTCTAATGGGGATGACTATCTGTGGAGGAAAAGTGGGAAGAAGCATGACCCCTTCCATTGCTTTCTTGATGGCCTGCATCTGCCACCCTCTACACTCTAAGAGCTGATGTTCCCCTGGTGTGTGTCTGCTCTCTTTTACAATTGAGAACCTTGTGGTATTAAAATTCTGGATTGTGTTGAGAGCCTCCATCTGTCAATTAGGCTCCCATGTGCCCCAGGGGTTTGGTCCATCAGGAAAAGGATGGAGGGTGACAGGGACAGTGAGTGCATCTCTGGTCTCCTCCCTCATATGAGAGAGAAAACATGAAGCGAGACATCTGAACAGATCTCTGGGAATGCCTATGAGTGACACATGTGATTTGCATTGCAGCAGTGCTGGTAGCATTCCATTTTGACTTTTCCAAGATATCATTCAAATAACTTCGGCTAAAAAACTACAAACATTTGTTTAGCTAGCTTGAAGAAAGACCTTGATAGGAGAAAAGCAATCAAACAAACCTGCACATGAACATATGCATTTTAATGTTCACTGTTTCATGGCAACACATTTCTGAGAGCTTGCTGTACAGCCTATATGGTAACTAACAGTAAAAAAAATAATTTGCCTTTAAGTGTTGTTGTTATGAGTCTTCAAGTTGACTCCAACTTATGGTAATCCTGTGTTTGCATTTTCTTGGCACAATGTATTCAGAGGGGATTTACCATTGCCTTCCTCTGAGGCTCAGCGAGTCTGACTTGTCACACAGTAGATTTTTATGGCTTGGTGAGGGTTCAGACTCGGCTCTCTCTGAGTCCTAGTCTAATGCTTAAACAACTACACCATGTACCCCCTTAGCCTCTAAGGTAGGGATGTGGCTTGGACTGAAAGTCCCAGCCGTGCTAACCAGCGCTGTCAATGGTGACGAATGCTGGGAGTTTCAATTCAGGAACTTCTGGAGGCCTACAATTTCCACCCCTGCTCTAAGATGCTTCAGCATCTGTGTCCCTCTGGTTTACCATGAAGGAAGAACTATCACTGGTATTTGACTCTCTCTTATAATAATAAAAATTATTTATTGACTTGAAAGTGTTACTTTAGGACTATAACTCCCAGAATCCTCCAACCAGCATGGTCATTGTCTGAAGATTCTGGGAATTCCTTCCTCAGAATAACCTGTCCAAGCTGTACCTATTTGCAGAAGAATGGTTGCTTGGCATAAGAGAAACAGCAACCTAAAACGTGTTTTCTCCTTCATCCAGTCTCAGTGGAGATCTTAATCAGTTCAATTTACATACAAATTTCAATTGTATCAAAACCTGATGATTAAAATATGGGCACAACCCTAAGTATGTTTACTTGAATGTTAACTCCATCAAAGTCAGCAGGGAAACTAGTCTCCCATGAAAAATGTCTAATATTTCCAGATCTGTTGGCAGTCTGTTGCAATGAGAACAATAAAAATCCTAGTGACACATGAAAGACTATTTTTTTTTAAAAAAACACATACACTTTCATTGGACATGAAAGTGGACTTAATCTTCAAAAGTGCATGCCAAATAAAATTTCTTTGTCTTTAAGTTGCCACAAGACTCTTTACTATGTTTAGGATGGGTGATTTAATGTGAAATATCCTATTTTCTTTTTCATTAACCTAATAGAAGGAACCAAACTGACCTTCTCATTATACTTTGTCACTTTTGTACCCTCCACATATTTTTTTTCTGATGCCATTATCATCTGTGCGGTTTGTTGGGGAGCAGCTCAGTGTTCGGTATTCTTAACAGCATCCACTGGTTTGCTGCAGCAAAACTGGCAACAATTTATGATGGTACTCAGGCAGTGTTTTTCAATGCATATCTATACATATGTACCTGTCCTCTGCCTATCTGTCTCTCTGTCTTCCAAGTACTAACACATTTCATATTTATACATTAGAGTCTGCATTGCTTGGCCTTTGAATTCAGTAAAGTATACAGCCTGTTTACTAACTATAATATATCCCCATGCTATAGCTTCACCATCTGCCTTAGATTTTACAAAGATGGTTGGCAAAGAAACACTCCCTTTAGATTTTTTTTTTCCTGAACACATGTTCATTTAAACCCTTTCACGTCCATCACCTTGCATGCTCTTAGGTCATTTTTGGTTGCCTTATCAATTTGACCTCAAGTCTAGCAATTCCCCCTTCCCACCCACAAATCTTAGTTCTGTTTTATCCTTTCCTCCAGATGTGTCCACCCAATTCCATTTTGCACAGTAGGTAATCCTTGTGAATAACTGCTGTGGACATGAGCAACCTCCTGAATAAACATGTGTTCAGCCTCTTTCTCTCTCTCTCTTTACGTGTGTGTGTGTATGTGTGTGTGTGTGAGGGGAGCACTTCTTTCTGAGTTTCTCCAAAATCTGGCTTTACTTTCCAATGCAGTTGAAAACTTTGGGATTTCTCTGTGAAGTTCAAGTATATAATGGTTCCAGAACATGCCATTACTTTACTTAGGGAGAAGACTTCATAGAACTCTTCATAGCAGAGTTAATAGAAGACTAATCCTACCCATTACTTGGGCTCAATTCACATGTTACCACATGCCAGAGGAAATCTACTTAAATCAGCCAGAAGGGTTTCACCAGGGAGGAGACAACTTGGCGTGGAAACTTCACAAAACACTGTATGGTTTGAAGCGGTCAGCTCGCTGCTGGAATATGTGTTTAGACAAAGCTTTGCAGGAATGTGGCTTCAAATAGAGCAAAGCTGATCCCTGTGTGTATGTCAGAGGTACAGGGAAAAAACAAGAGGTCCTCTTGGCATATGTTGATGATTTGTGAAACAAGTGCAGGATTTTGCCCATGAGCTAGGCAAGAAATTCCAGATTAAAAACCTGGGGCCAGTTCAAAATTACCTTGGGTTAGCAATACAGAAAACCAAGGGCGGCTTTCCACTAGACCAGAAACAGAAAATTGTAAAACTGTTGGAGAAGTGTAACATGACTGATTGTAAAAGTGTAAAAATGCCCATGGTCCAAGAGTTCAAAAAAAACAGTGGAGATGCTATGTTGCCTGACAGAAAGTTGTACCAATCTGTGATTGGATCTCTACTCTATCTAGCTGAGTCCTGTCGTCCCAACATCGTCTTGAGTGTAAACGTATTAGGAAGGGCCAACTCTCAGCCTACTCAGTACCACTGGCAAGGTGTGAAAAGGGTGTTAAGATACCTAAAAGGAACCATAGATCGCTGTTTGTGTATCACTCCTGTTCAAACGCCAGAAATTGTCTGCTATTCTGACAGCGACTTTGCAGAGGACAAGTCAGATTGGAAAAGCACACCTGGCTGTGTTGTGAAGTACAGTGGTGCTCTGGTTTACTGGAAAGTTAAAAAACAGAGTACCCTGGCCACATCTACTGCTGAAGCAGAAGGGCTGATATCCTAAGAATCTCAGGCATTGAGCTTTGGGCTTTCCCTTTTTCCTTTGATTCTTCGGAATATGAACCCATGCAAAACTGCCAAAGACCTTCATGTGAGCAATAGACGGCTTCTTGCCAAACAAGCGCTCATATGGAGTGGTCTGAAAAACAGAACTCCAAAGCCTGTTGTGTATGTAACTGGCAGTCAGTATTGTCTCTCCCCAGGATATTCAGAGGCAAATCTGCATCAGCAAGCAAAGAGTGCATGAGAGTTTGCAACACACCAGCGGTTCTTTCTGCTACTCCGTTTTGAAAACTGGAATAGGAGGCGGTTGTCCTGTGGACAATGCCCTTGCTTTTGAACCACTGTTGCAGACTCTCAGCCAGGAACTCTCCACCACAATCCATTTGGAATGCTTTGACCTGGCACTCAAATTGTCACTCAGCATATGCACACCAGTTCTTAATTATTTGACACACTTCAGACTTTTGCTTCAACAGATAACAGAACGTGTACCTGCTGTGATCATCTACCAGCAGCAGAAAAAACCTCGCTCCCCCAAGACTGGGCTGAGACATGGGCCCAACCACATCAGCGTGAACAAGTTGGAAAGGAGCATCTGGAACTCGAGAACAGGATCTGGGTGCAGGGAGCTGCATAGATTTTGACTGTTTGCAAATGGCACAGTCAAGAAAAGTAGCACAGGACTTCAGAGAACATCCCCTGCAGCTGTCTGCTAACTTTTTCAACACAGGAAAGCTAGCATGTCCCATCCTTCTATGCAACAAATGAATACACTCATCATGTTGTGGTTTGTTATCATACACACTGCAAGCGCTGAATCTCGGCTTAAGTTTGTACAGTTTCTCACTCAACTCTGCCACAGCACAAACTGCCCCATCTTTCAGAACCTTGCCCTCATGCTTTGTGAACAAAACCTCAAACCCACTTTGAATTAACTCTGAAACAGAGAGTAGGCAGAAATCAAGTGAAGGCACATACAACACATTATCAAAATACATATCTAAAGCAGGTACATATGCAGACTCCACTCCCTTGACCTTTGCTTTAGTCCCATCAGCCAGGGCAACAGTAGCAACACTGGCTTGGTTCAAACACTTGAACAGACCTTCGCAGTTCACCAGATGCTGAGAGCAACCACTGTCCAACAGCCAAAAAGCCTCATCAGTGTCCCGGCAACTCTCAGAGACCACACAGTCTGTTGCAACGGCCACGCGTGGACGACCCCCACGACCGCCTCTGAAGCCTCTGCCTCGAGCACCTCTCCCAACTTGCTTGTCCAGCAGACAGTCCTTCTTGAGATGGGAGGTAGATCCACATCGATAGCATCTCCTCGCAGCATTGGCTCTCACCAGCCCTTCTGCCTTGGACTCACCAGCCTGGGCAGACTTCCTCCCGGATCCTGGCTCGGTAGCAGCAGGCAGCTGGGAAGGTTGCAGGGCACTTCTTTGGGCACAACGTTCCTCCTCCTCCGGCAAGCGAGAGGAGACATAGGACACAGTCACGGTCTGCTCTGGAATGGATTCCATGGTAGCAACTATCACATCCCAACCGGGGTCAAGGGAACACAGGATGCAGTAAGCCTTGTCAGTTCCAGCCAAAATCTTCCCCCTCTCACTCAGGGCAACAAAAATATCGGCCATGGTCTGCAAATGCTCCTGAATTGACATGCCTGGCCTCAACTTCATTTCATAAAGCCTCTTCATGAGCGAAAGCTTGCTTCCTGCAGTCGCGTGAATGTAGACATCGCGGAGAGCTTCCCAACAAGCTCTTGGAGTGGTCAAATTACAGATGTATATCATCTGGTTGTCTTCCACAGCCAGAAACATATACGACATGGCTTTCTCCCTTATCCTTGCAGCTTCATTGGCATCTCTAGGGAGGGCTGTGGAACAGAAACTGCTCCCCAGACACCTCCCCTTGGAGAAACATCTCCATCTTGACAGCCCAAGTGAGATAATTGCGGCCATTTAGCCTGGCCAAAGGCAAACTGCTCATTGACCGAGGCTCCATAGTTGCTCAGCCCCTGATGCCAGGCACTCACCACATGCCTCAGGGATCACCGGCAGATGGAACACAGCTGCAGACAGACACCATCCATCAAACTTGGCCTCAGAACCACCCTGGCACAACAGGGAGGTGCAGCGGAAGTGTGAAGCTGCGGCCCATAACCTGTTGGGGGAATCCAGGGGACATGCTGTACACCAGCATGACCCACAGAACGCTGGTGCATCAAAAACAGATGAAAAACAGCACAGACCAGAGCTGAGGCCAAAAAAATAAACTAAACTACATTTTATTGCAGCTTGAATACATGGAAAAGCAAAGCTAGGTAAAGTCCATTGTCTGTGTCTTCACAGCGTGACAGACAAGCAGACTGAATACAGTGAAACACCACAAGAACAAAACACAACTCAAATGAGAACGGAACAGAGAGCAAGACTAAATAAATGTTAGCCCACTGTGGGAACGTCCGGGCGGCCAGTATTGTTATTCCAAACAACCCGATCGCTTCTCACAGTAGCTATGTGAAAGTTAGCAGAAACTCCTTATCAGTTACCATGGCTACAAGAGCACAGCGGAGGAACAAGACACTTAACCCTTTAGGCAGGGATCTGGCAGCCTAACTTTAACATTTTCTACAGGGAGCATTCATATGGTCATCTGGTAAGGTCTAGATCAGGGTCACACAATCCTGTGACCCTGGGGTATCCCTACCATTCCCTACTCAACTGCTGAAGTTGGTGGGACAACACCAGTATTTCTCAGGGTCCAGAGTTCATGTTTTTCTAGAGAATAGGTAAGTGTTTAAAGGAATTGCATTACACCATAATGTTTTTAAAGTCAATTTTAACTGTGAAGATGTGCAAGAAAGGTCATTTTTGTGGTACACCTGCTAAGATGCTGGTATAAAGGAGCAGTGTACTTTTCAGTACCTTTTGTGTGCACTTTTGCAGAAGATGGCAGTGAACAAATAACATTTATTTATGTACACTTAACATGAGTTCTATTGAATCAATGGGTCTACAATAGTCGGAAATGTCTTGCATTATCTTCCGAAGAACTGAGAACTGTTATGTGACAAGGGCCTATGTAACGTAATGCACCCACAGACTCAAAATGAAAAAGATAGTAAATCCTAGATAATCTGTGGCTAAAAAGACCAGGATAATTTGGTACCATGTCCCTGAAGCGTGTGATACCAGCGTAACTGTTATGACAGTCCCAAAATATAGCTAATAAGCTGTAATTTGCTTCAAAAAGAAGCAAGACTTCTACCCGAACAGATGCATTCTTTGGATTCAAAATAAAAAAAAAACCCTTTGGGTAATAAAGCAAAAGTTTTGGCCTGAAGGAAATCCAAACAGAACCTTTGTACCCACTTATGCCAAAGAATTAAGAAATAAGGAATGAAAAGTGGGACCAACAATAAAATGTTATAATGTAGAGTTGCAGTCAGCCCTGCCCTTCCCCAGGATATCAGATTTCTGTCTCATCTCTACATCAAATGTCAGTCATACCTCATTGGTATTACACCTCAATTGACTGATTTTGGATCTCCCCATTATGTTTCTGTGAAGTGATGGGCCAGCCAATCATAGCCTTTGGAATACTGGGGGTAGCATTATTAGGGAAAAGGATATAACCTAAAGGTTTTTCTGTTCAACAGCCTGTCAGAAATAGAGAAAGGGACAGTTAGAAATAAAATTGAAGAGGGCCAGTGAGAAAGAGGGGAATGAAGAAAATATGACTTAGGTCATTTCAACACTACATTGTTATAGCGCTGTTACTCCACTTTCAACTTTCTGTGGAATTCTGGGTTTTGTAGTTTCCTGAGGCCAAGGCGCTCTCTGGCTGAGAATTCTAAAGGTCCCTCCCTCAACGGCAAACCCCAGGATTCCATAGGATGTTGAAAGTGGAATGATAGCACTATGACAGTGTAGTGAGGAAATGGTCTGAGGTTTCTCGGGACTGAGAACGTGGAAGGAGTTCAGGAGGACGCATTATTCTGTTTGAAACTGAGGTGTTACAATGTCTCTGTGTGGAGCCAGTATAAAGCTAGATGTTTATTATACAACAATCATACTTATTTTTTGTCTTTTTAATGTCTTTTAATGTCTTTTTGTATTTTGTATATATGTATATTTATGTATTTTATGTATTATACATTAAGTGTATACAATCAATTTATACACTTTTTATTCTCTCCATTTCTCAAATGAACTCAAATGAACAAGAGCTATAGATATGCAACTTCTTGTCCATGCTTCCATCATTCCCACAGTTTCTTATCTTTTCATAAGATGATCTAACACTAGAAATGTTTTAAGGCTGCGCACTGTTTTGAGCGTATGAAGAGGTGGAATAAACACTGTAAAACAAAATCATATAACAATTTTAAATTGCCATATGTAGAAAGAGGGAAAGGAAGGCAAGGCAGATGAACTGATCTTAAAATGCATTTCAAAGCCACGTGCATTGTTTTTATTATTCACTGATTTCAGAATTGGTGGAGCATTTTGGGGAATGATCGGAAAGAAAATTTATAAAAGAAAATGTAGACAAAAGCGATGAATAAAGACTAGTGCTGTATGTAATTTTATATACAACGACCTAAGAATAGATAGGACCTAACAAAACTAGAGTTCAATGTGGAGGACGCATAGACATACACAGACTAACAGTGCATGAAGAGAGTCATGGATCATTTTCCTTGTTTCAGAATGATATTGCAGTTCCTGAGATGTCTGGTTTTTTTTTTTAAACTCCTCTCTTCGTTTCTTTCTTGTGTCTTATTAATCTAAATATTCATAGCTTTCCATATTTTCAAATGCAGGTTTTCAATATGAGGTCAAGAAAGTTGCAGCATGCTCTACATTTCCTTCTGTTTGTAATACTTAACTTTCACAAGTGTTCCTGGCTTTGCTAGCTATTTGCTCTACATTTTTCAAGCTGTGTTTGGATTTAGGTGGCAATCTTGCACATTGGCTCTTTAAATTCCAAGGCAATGAGAGTTAAACAGTCTGCACAGCCTTACTTTACATTGCCTTTTGAATATTTAGTCTAGCTATTCACACTGCCTACCAATTTACTCTTCCTACATCTATCTTTATCCTTCTTCACAGTCGATGTTCACTGTTTGATCTGTTGTGATCCATATGCCACTGGTACTTTTTTGATCGTGAGTTGCTCCTGAACTTTATTTCCAAAACCTTTAAAACCAAGTGTAGCCTCTTTATAAATTATTCTTTGAAATAATAAATTTTATGTCAATATAAAAAATGTAATATAATGTTATTATATTATACCTCCTCGATCAAAGTTAAGTAATTCAAAAGGTTTAGGCGCTGCTGTGTTACCCAGCTCCAGCCTTTAATATCTGTCTATCATTAATCTATTTAATATTTTATTTTGATTGACACTATTTAATTGACACTAAGACTCGAGAGTTAAAAGCACTAGCAAGACAACAGAATTAGATGCTTACTAATTCTTATTTAAGAGTGAGATTCAGCAATTGGGACTTACTCATGACTAAGTATAAACAGAATTGGGCTATGCAAATATTTATTTGAACTAAAAATGAGATGTTCAAATAATAAAGCTCTCAGGGATTTCTTGGCAATGGATATTCATGACTTCTGGACGCAGAGAACTATAATAGAAAGGCCTGAATTCTTTTCATAGTCCCAACTAGGATAGGCCCATTCTGAATGCCAGCAGGATACAGACCATTAGCTAATCCTTAGAGCTGCTGCAATAACCATGTCTACGAATACAGAGATAACTAAAAATGTATATCTAAAAATGTAGACTGGCATTCTGTTCAATAGCTATGAGATCCTTAGCCGGGAATTCTGATCTCATATCTTTTGGGATGCACATTTACAGTCATTAACAACTGGACATAATCCCAAAAGCCTGCCTCTTAAGCCAGTTAGAGCCCCAATCAAAGGGCTTCCAAGATGCTAGGCAATGACTGCAGTATTCAGTTGGTCATGGGGCATCTTGAGAGAAGCAGTGGCAGGACATCAAGGGGTCTCTCTGTCTACAGGCACTCCTTGACTGGGAGAACACTACAGTCACCATTTCCTAGGTCCCCATTTGCAGCACTTTCGAAACCCTTCCGCTGAGGTATCACTTAGCTTAAAAGCAAGTTTTTTGGGGGGACAGTGTCAGCATATACCTACGGTGATGGAACTCCATCATTGCTATGTCCACTGAAGCAGGATGTCACAACTGCAAATTTTAAAAGTGATAACGATAGGCAAAAGCAGTGCATGTTGCACTGCAACCTTAAACCTCCTTCTGCTTGCAAAGCTGGGCTGCCAGCTGTTTTCAGCCAGCAGAAGAGGCAAAAAGAAGAGACGATGCAAGGGCACAGCCAAATTATGCCAGATCCAAATACTTCCGAGCCCGGGTATACAGCCACTATCTTGACACAAATTTAGACCAAGGCTGGGATAGTCCAATGATTTCCAGCAAGTAACTTCCAAGGTTGGAAGCAAGGTTGGAGTCTATTCAGCTAAAGCTTGCCTAGTGCTGGGTCTGATGGCTTTCTGTCATCTTGGTGAGTTAGGACTGGATTCTTGATCTCATTTTTTTTTAAATAAAATCAGTTGTGGCTTTTGATGGTTTGTACCTTGTTGTTGTGTGCCTTGAAGTCATTGGCAACTTACAGCAACCCTATCAAGGGGTTTTCTTGGTAAGATTCGTTCAGAGAGGAGTTTGTCTTTGTCTGAGGTTGACAGAGTGTGACTTGCCTAAAGTTACCCAGTGAGTTTCCATGTCTGACCTGTAATGGTATAAATACCCTAAAGGTACCATATGCTGTCTGATCATGGAAGCTAAGAAGGGTCAGCTCTGGTTAGTACTTGGATAAAAGACTACCAATGAATACCACATGCTTTAGGCTATATTTCAGAAGAAGGAACTGAGAAACCACTTCTGAATATACGTGCCTAAGAAAGTCCTAAGAAATACATGGGGTAATCATAAGTTGATAGGTGAGCTAAAGGCAGATACACACATACCTATACAGTCCATATGCTGTTGAGTCTCATCTTGGAAGTTACTGCTCATGCCTAATATAAATATGTTACTGCATAAATTCTCTTGATTTTTTAATTGGTGTAAAAATATTTAAATAGCTTGCACAGATTGAAATAAATCTGTTGCTAAATCTTTTTGGAAACAAAATAATTAAAATTCCTACTCATCGGAATCATATTTTTAGGTACTGGCATCAAACTGTTCAACTCCTGACCCCAAAGCAGAGATGGATAAAAAATATCCCACATTCCTAGTTTCCAACATGAAGTCTTTGAAAGCCTGAAACAATTCCGGGGAGTAGTTTTCTCATCAGAGTGGTTCTGGCCCACAATAAGCCTTTTGTAAACTCCACCTGTGGCCATCATAAGATGAAGAGAAAGTTAATGGAGAGGTTATTTCTTTCTTCCCATTCTTTCAAATGATTCAGAGTACTGCTAACAGGCTGAATCAAATGTCAGCCAAAATCAATAACCTGGAGGTGAGAGTGTCTATGGACTAAATCAACCTCGGTGGAAGGAACAAAGTGGCCACAGGAGACAAAGTCCACTTAGAAAAACTTACGTCCTCCTCTGGCACTTAAAGGAAATTGCATCCTGCAGTTATGGAGAGGGGCCGTACGTTACAAGGGTTAGAAAATAGCCCATTACACCATATCGCCCAACTCCCTAAATACAATGTGGATTTTTCATGGCATTAAAAGCTTGTATGGAGCAGAATAAAAGCATTATAGTTTTTTTTTTAAAGACAACCCTTCTGTTGGAATGTGAGTCTGCAGTCTGTGGGACAGACAACTTGAAAACATACTGTATTTGCTAGCGTATAAGACACATCAATGTATAAGACACACCCCATTTATATGCTGGCAAATATTATTTGCCAGCAAATAAGATGCACTAGCATATAAGAAATACCCTGTTTTCAAATAATATTTTTCAGGAAAAAAGTGAGTCTTATACATCAGCAAATAGGGTACATTGTTAAAAGGGAGACTAAGCAAAACCCCTCCAGATTCCCTTAATCACCTTTTTTAGACCAATAAAAGAATGAATTGTCTCTCTTATATGCTAGTAGAAGAGGCAATTCACTTTTTCAATAGGTTGCAGCCTCCTCGCCCTATTTAACATAGAGAATAGCCATTTTTTTCAAAAGCAGAATTGGATTTCTGGCCACTTCTGGCTTTTTTGTGTGGAATGATGGTGACAGTGGTGGCGGTAACACTGAGGTGGAGCTTGGAGTTCATGGAGGGGGGGCAGGTGGAGAGGCCTAGCTACAGCATGCAGGGATGTGGCTACGGCATGTGGGGCGAGGCTACAGCACATAGGCAGAGCTACAGTGCATGGAGTGGGCTATGGTGCGTGGGGCATGGCTATGGCATGCAAGGGCATGACTATGGGGTGTGGGGTCGGGGCTACAACAGATGGGGCAGGGCTACTACACATGGGGGCAGGGCTACAGTGTTTGGGGAAGGGCAAGCAAGGAGCTACAACGTCCCTAGAAAATTGCCGCTGGGACACACCCTCTCCATCACCCCCTGTCCCTACATTACTATGGTAACATTTTTCACAGTTCATATGGCTCCTGGATGATCTCAGGGAGAGAAAATGGCCCCCAGCCCTGCCCTGGTCCTGCCTCACTGTGGCCAGAATTTTTTTTTTTTCCTAGCTGATGACTTGGATCTTGTGAATGGCATGCCAATTGTGGAGCAGGGCTTTTTCACCTCCCTCTTCCTACAACAGACCTTGTGCTCTCCTCAGGACCTTCCAGAATGAGTGGAAGCATACAGCATAGAGCCAAAAGTGCACCGGTTAAGGAATCAGGAAAGGGGAATTCCTTCTCCCATTTTTTGGAGGAGCCTGAGTTCTCTTTCGCTAGGGCTCTATTGGATGCAGCCAAAAGGAAGCCCATAGTGAGTTTATCTGATTATTTTTAATCAACCCATCTACGAACCAGGATATCTGGAGTGATGCTAGTGGGAAGAGTGGGACAACTTGCAAAGTGACTGCATACATTCCTTAGGTCATGTATGTATGTTTGACCTGTGCCTTGGTCCTGCCACATTGTTCACTTCTCTCTTTTCCTGCTGCCAGCCCTTTCAGAGGACAATGGCAGATACCCAATAACATTCCTTTGCTAGTCCCCATAATCCCCTAGAGGCAGCCAGTGTGCTGAGGTCAGGTTTCAGTCTCACTTTTCATCTGCTGTAGCCCTTCCTGAAAACATAGCTGTTTATTTGCCAGCAGAGAGCAGATGGACACAATGCCCAGCTCACTTCCTGTAGCAAAATACAACTCGATATCATCATCTCCAATGCTGTGTGCATGTGTTGAGGGCAGCTGAAAGGCAAGGTTTTCAGGAAGTATCTCTTCCTGGACCAGATTCTGTTCACAATTAAGGCCACAGGCGCTCTCTACTGTACTCAACCTGGAAACCTTATTTTGTGCAGGGTAAAAAAGAGACAAATCACAGGATGTAGAAAAGAAACACACTTTTATTTTTGAAAATAGCTCAACCTTTTTTGGCCTAAAAGTATTCTTATGGTCCCATCCTCAGGGGATTACAACTTTAAAATCAACTTGCGAGAATTCTAAAAAGAATATCTTCAAAGCTTACGCATAGCAACTGATTTCTCTCTTTCTACACTACATATATCAGATGTTTCCAGGTTTTGTTCTTTAGCCCTATCTAGTGACCAATTCCTACCCTCATCCACCTTGGAATTCACAACAGACATTTACCACTCTGCCAAAAAACACAAGCATCAAGGATGTCTCCTGGGATTGGCATCATATTTGAGTGATAATCACTTAACAATGCCTTCAGAACAACCATTTCCTGCTTGCTTTGAAGAGTTCTACTGATGTGCTACCAACATTCAGCAATGCACTATTCCACATGTTTCAGTGGTGCAGTGATGAGGAGGGGAAGGTTAGAAACAGTATGGGAGGACACAAATGGCTCATGGGTTCTGGTTTAAACAGTAACAGGAAATCCTCTAGCACTGGATTCTTTGGAGTTACATTAAAAATGGGAATCCTTGTTTAGCATTCTTAAAACAAGCCAGAATCTGAGGTCAGGATTTTACTTGGTTTCCATTTGTTTGCTAGCTTGAAAGTGCCAAACAATGAGACTTAGGCCCTTTCTGCACGATGTTGCTGTCTCATTTCTGCCACAGGATGGCAGCGGTCGGCAGGTTGCACTTCCGCATGACATCCATCCTGTCGTAGAGTGTCGTGCTTGCCCAGTTTTTGCAAAATGGAAAAAATCCATTTCACATCTGTGATTGCGCGGTGCTGCCGTCACTTCTGGCCATGTGGAAGCCATGGAAATGCATTGGCGACGCTTCCTTACATAGCGCAGCAATGGAAAAAGCCCGGCTGTGCTGCAGAAGGAACACGTGGCACCATTGTATTGTCTTCCGCATGGACCGAGCAGGTGAAGAGAGGAGCGTTGCTGACGCACTCCCTTCTGGACCTGGGACTGCAGCAAGACGACACAGAAGAGTATCATTGTGCGGAAATGGCCTTAGTTCATATGTAACAATAAATAATTGAGTACTGGAGTTTTCCTTTCTGTTTCTGTACTCTTGAATTCCATTTCACTTTTTTTTTTTTTTTTGAGTTTATGCATCACTTAACACAGAGGATAGCAAACTGGTCTACAGTACAAAACACAATAGCCACTGCCAGTGACAGGAGCAGCCAACCACACACAACAGGGCCAAATGCCCCAGCATGCTATTTCCAAATGGCAAGTTCTGATTTAACATGAGCTTTTGTGCAAACTGGCTGAAAGAAAGAGAGGTAGAAGGGGGAGATTTTCCTCGTTCACTCCATGCATCCCATGAAGAAAGTTCTTGCTGTAAAAGCTCATGTCTTAAAAATTCACATTTTATGGTATCACAATAACTTTGTTCATTTTGTAGGCAATGAAGTCAGCTTCTGATTATGATGGCAAGCTCCCAAACTCATAATCATACTAATGCTAACAGTTTCTTTAATGTCAACAGTTTAGATCCTTAAGCACACAGAATGTGTGGAAAGATGTGAAAGTGCACTGTGCTTTCCCCTTTCCCCTTTGCAACAATTCTAGTGCCAAATTAGGATTTGATGAAGAGAGAGAGAGAAAAAGCTTGCAATGGGGGGGGGGGGGAGAAAGAAAGGAAAAGAAAAGAGACGAGCAAAAAAGAACAAAATGTTTCACCAGCCCTTTGGTATTTTAATGCAGTGATGTGAAGAGAACATATTGTTATTTGCTACCAGCTCCAACAAGTGTACGGAAGGACAGTTGCCATTTCTCCCCTTAGCTGCTGCTCTGCCTGATACAGATACAGCATGAACAAATGGTGGAGTAGGTGGGTGTTGCATGCATTTATCCATATACAAAAGACAGGTACAATCTGAGAGTTCTGTTGTCCTCAGAGGCAATCTGTGCTGGCAAGCTGAGAACTACTGATTAAAATTATGGAAAGATGTAACGCCACCTACGCAGGACCTCATCCACCGGATTTCCATGCAACATGTCTCATTTATTCAGTTACGTTACATTTCCACCCAGGCTGTTTCCAAGAGCTTCGTGTGGTTTACAATTGACAAAAAAGAAACAATTTTGATAATTAGTTGGTTGGAATACATTCAAAAAATAAAAACAAAATTTAAAACCTACAGCCACTGAAGGGAATGCAGTGCGATGCAATTTCTAAGCACTTCAGAATTTGCTTGTTTTTCCTTTGCTTCAAAGCAACTATTTATTTTGGCTTACAAAATCCTTCCTAAGCAAAAGGATGTTACAGTGTCTGCTGCAGCCCCCAGACCTGCAGGGTTGGGCTTTGACAGTCTTCTTTGGAAAGAGAGGGCCATACAAAGAATATCTTGAGACACACCGATTTGCAGCCTAACACACGTGGTTATCTCAACAAAGACCTCAGCCACCCTTAAAGTTTTTCAATGTTCATACTAATACTTGCTGAAACAGGATTGGGAAACACACAGTCTGTGGGATGCTGTGGCTCAGCCTGCTCTTGCAGTCCCAGGGCCCTGTTCCCTTGGGGAAAAAAATAAGATGAGAAAGACCATCATATGTCCTGAAAATGTCCAGGAGAAAAAAAGTCTCTTTGATACTTTGATAGCAAGGCACAGGGCCTCATTTTATCTGTGAGGGCTGAGGAGAAGGACTATGGACTATTACTTGCACCAGCAAACTTTCGAGGTACCGCTCTTAATGGGGATAATGGAAACAAAGACAGCATGCTGCCGGGGGGCCGGTATGGAGGAAAGATATGCCCTTTCCTGATTTATCAGTTTATGAAGGGTGTTGAACCTCCCCATTTCAGTTTACTGTATCATCCAATTTGACATACAATAGAAAAAAATCAATTTATTTGTTACACCTTATCCTACCTTTCCCTCTAAGGATTTCAAGATCATGTACATGGTCCTCCCCCTTTATTCTCACAACAATCCCATAAGGGAGAGTTGACTTACATACTGTGGTAGATCCAAGATTAGTGAGGCAGGACACTCAGGTGTCCTGCCTAGTTCTCAAGTTTCAGCACATCAGTCTCTGGCACATTAAAGCAGGTTGTTCACTTTCTGAAAGGATTTGGAATCACCAGAAAGAGCTCTCATCTCCATTCCATTTCTAATTTGGGTAATAAAATACTGAAGAGCCTCATGGTTGCAACCTACTTTTTTTTTAAGGCAATCAGGGCATTCACTCAGTAGACAGGCCCTGACAGTAAAAGAAAAAGATGTAACCTTTACTTCCAAATATCCAAGTACTTTCTTCTCAGCAATGAAGAGCAAAATCATTAGTGCTACATGACCTCCTATAATAAAAAGGTTCTTTTTTTACCATACAGAGAGCCCTCTTTCACCCTCCTGTTGTGCATTATGGGAGAAAACAGCTAACGTGCCGTTATAACACTTATGTAAAGCTTTTTTCTAAATGGAAAAGGAACTGATGATAGATGCTTTTGGAGAGCAGAAATTCCCAAGAGAGAGATGCACTGTAAAACTCCCAAAAAAGACTCAAGCAGTGTTAGTAAATTTATTGAAAGATGGCAGCAGCAGTCTTGCATGAATATGCCTAAATAACCATGTAGCCAGAATAGCCTTGTCTGATTGAGACCACAGCCTGAAATAATTACTTTTTTTTTGGATGACAGGTTTCAGAATCTTTCAACCAGAATGGCCAGTTGCCGCAGAAACTGGGGGACTGTGAGTGCTGTAGTCTTTAAAAGTACTTTCTCCAAGTTCTGACTAAGATCCAGTCCTTGTAATCCATAATATAACTTTGACAGCAGAAGTCAGGTTAGTCTGTTTTAGTAAAAGCAACGAATCTTGTGATACCTATGGTTCCTAGGCATTTTATATTATATCGCATGGACTGTATGGTTGGGCTTAAAGTGAAGTCTTTATTGGGATAATATGGGTTGCCCCAAATCTTGTATTTTTCAACCATACTGATTGGTCCTACTTAGCCTGGAGGGAGAGGGAAGGAGAGGGAGAGGGAGAGAGGGAGAGAGGGAGGGAGGGGGAGGGAGAGGGAGAGAGAGAGAGAGAAGGAAAAGTAGGCACAAGACACACACACAGACTGACCCCTAAGTATTTGGTGTGCAACAAAATTACATACTAAATGCTTGTAGTGGGGGATCTGTGGAACCTATTTTAACTCCTCTTTCTCTGGCTGAGTAGGGCCCAGTTTCATGCCCATGGTGTACTCTCAGAAGTAAATTTCTGATCTCACAATGGTTGCTACCATTGCAAGATTTTCCTGGGTTTTCCTCCTCTCATGAGAGTTATCAGATAGTCTTGTGTTGGTGGCTTGCTGGAAGGATTGGTTTTTAGACCATAAGTGATTATATTGTTGTTGTTGTTGTTATGCTGTTGTTATGTCATGTTGTTATGTTATTCAAGTCATTTCCAATTTATGGTGATCCTAAGGCAACCCAACTGCAGGGTTCTCTGGCGCTTAGAGTGTGTGATGACTAAGGTCACCCAGAAGGGAATTGAACACTGGTCTCCAGGGTCTATACGCAGGCCAAATTTGGTTCTACCATAAAATACATATTCAGGAATATCATGTTTATTTCTCTACAGAAATAAACTACAGTCTCTCTATAGTATCTACGGAAATGGTGGCAAATGAGATCTTAATTTTTTCTCTCTGACATTTTGGGAAGCCCTTCTCAAAAACATTTGAGAATTGCATGAGAGGAATCCTGGAGAAACATTCCAGGGTCTCTTCTTTCCTCTGTTTGTGCAAACAGTTTATCTGTATCTTTCACCAAATTCCAACCAAAACTTTGCAAGAATGCGTTCTGAAAAAGATGCTAGAGCCCATACATGATGAAAGCCTGAGTGAGAAATATGTAAAAGAACAATCAATTTTATTAGCAGGTTTAGATACAGATATGATATAATATGATATAACTGAGTACATCAGGAAAGTTGTGGCAGTGCACCCAAAAGATTGTTATTGTTGTTAATCTCCATCAAGTCAACTTTGACTTATGGTGCATTTGTGAAAGACAGACCTCCTCCAAGTCACTTTGTTATGAATAGCCCTGCTCAGGTCTTCAAAACTCAGGGCTGTGATCTCCTTAATCAAGTTTATCTACCTGTAATGTGGTCTTCTTACTGCTTCTACCTTATCAAGAATTATTATCTTTTCTAATGTGTCAGGTCTTCTCATACTTCTCTCTAAAGTATGACAATCTCAATTTAGTAATCTTGACTTCTAGGGAGAGTTCAGGTTTGATTTGCTCTTGGACTTTGCCTTTTTGGTAGCCCATGGTAGCCATAGAACTCTCCCTCTTGCACCTTAAAGACTCTCAATTTTGCAAGACAGATCTTTGTTTTCCAGGTTAGATTTATATTTACATGGGGAATGGATAATGAACTGCAGTTCACAAAGCACAGACAGGTAACTTGATACTAAGGGATCAGAATCCTCCCTAGAAACAAACTCTACTGGGATCAACTTTAAATTGTTGATTACTATTCTGGCTCTTCTGAAATATACGATTTCCTGGGTTTCATGCTTGCAACAGAAAAAGCAAGCACCTTCATTCTAAATGGCAGCACACAGAGAAGAACAATCTTGCAGCAGCACAACTTTAAAAGCACTCCATTTATTTAGTCAGATCTGTGTTCAGACAGATTATATTTATACAGAGATAGATCATGGATTGTATGCATAGACAAGGTCCTATGAAGATGAGAAAATAATATAGTGAGTTTGTGTGTGTGTGTGTGTGTGTGTGTGTGACTAATTAGGCACCATAGAGACTAACTGATTTTATTAGGGAGGTCTAGATTTAGGCAACTTGATAGTCAGTGTATGGTGCGTCACTTTTGTCAGTAATGTGACTAATGTTGGGCCACTGTGCTATGCTGCTGTGCCACTACAGATAATTAATTTGTACTATCCTGTATCATTATTTTGAAAATCTGGCAACCCTACTGATACCTTAAGGACTATCAAGTTCTTCAGAAGTTTTCATGGACTACAGCCACCTTCATCAGATGCTTGCTGTCATCATTTAAGATTTCTCAAGAACTCTGGGGATTACAATCTTTTTCTCAAATGTTTTATACTGTAAAATGTTCAGATTCACCCTAAGAAGCTTCAAGTATATGATTATTTCAAGTTTGGTTTAAGTTATAATATCCTGTTCTTTACCACCAGAAAAAAATTGAATCAAATCAATGGGAATATGGGGTTTACACAAATAGATTGCTTAGCTCCACTGACCTAAGTAGAATTTATTTCTCAATAAACATACTTTCATTGGTTTGGTAAATTTCCCACGTATATGATCCAAGTATGCATATAAAAATATATCTGTAGCACACAACCACTAGCCCTAATTCACATATTTTTAAAAACATAATGCTATGTCAAATGAAGAAAATGAAACAGGAAGAAAAGTCTCAACATAAATTCTAGAGAACAAAGGGTGTCCTTAAGCTTCCATGAAATGTTTTGAAACTATGGCTGTTATCTTCAACTCTAAACCCTGAATTTTCATGAGTGAGTTCCATTTTTCAGGCTAGGTATCTTAAATAATTTATCCTAGACAGAGCATATTTCAGATTAACCATTTTGCTTCTCCAGAGCTCAAGACAAAACCTTGATCACAGTGAAGTTGGCCAGGCGTGTCTTTCAAGTTATTTTTCAAAACAGCAGTTCAAAAGCAAAAGGAATATAGTAACATCTTAAAGCAATTTGTGGTGAAAAGGAATTATATTTATGTCACTCCATCCTCTAGCACATTCTGGGCAGTACTTTATGGCACAGGAATAATATAATTTTCATGCCCCCACATTAGTGTCATAGAACTGAAAGCCTATCTTTAGAAAAACAGAAGATAGCAGGTTGGGTTTTTTGACTGAAAGGATTTTTTTTAAGTGACAGGACTAGGATCAGCCTTTTTGCTAGTCATCTGGTCCTACTATCACAGGACCCTGACAGAGTACAGCAGCTAGAAACAATCAAGGTTCATATACATTATTTATGGTTTTTCCTGGCCTTTGATTTCAACTGGTTATATTGGTTGCAGCATTGTGTATGTGAAATGAAAACTTCATTTATAACAGAGGGCATAATCAAATGGAATTGTAAATGGAATAACTTTCAACAGAAGCACAGATAAAGGAACTGAAATAAAACTAGCATTTTTTTTGGGTCCTTCATGATAAAGTCTTATAATTTTAGGGTGGCAGGAAGTAAGACAAGGGACATTTTTAGTAAGTTAAATCTGCAAAGCAAAGATGTTTTAATAAGATGCAATAGTGGAGGTGGAGACATAAATTTCCTGTTGTTATGGCCAACAAGGAAATAAGCACATTCTACTATAGCTCAAATTCTATTGTTTGGTCCCAACTCTAGTAAACCATTGAATCAATTGTTGAACGATGACTCAACTCATGGACAAATCCCATGGATTCAGTTGTTCTGATCTAGCTGGGACTAACAATATGATTTAGGTCTATGCATGTATTTATTTATCAACATGAAATGGGCCAGGTCTGGAATCTCCAGGTAGGATACAAGGGTATAAATTCTTCAGTTTTGAGGGCTCACCACCATGCAAGAGGAAAAGGCTGTGTGCAAATCTCTTGCTCAGCTGTTAAAGCAGCAGTTTATAATACTTTGTGAGGCTTCATGGATCTGTTGCTGCAACTTGCAAAGACTCTCCAGAGGGTCTATCTGTTTACTTAGCCAGCTTCCTCCTTCCCTTCCAGGTGCTGTAGTGCCTGGGCTTACCCTCTGCTGTTCTCTGCATCCATCTTCTGGCTAGAAGCAAGTATGCTAGATTAAATATTCTATATCCCATCTCCTTAAGTAAGTGAGAAGGATTAATTCCCTCATTTCACCTTGATCTGGAAACAGCCACTTTAACTAAGCTTCCAAGCAAAAAATGGGTTGCTCATGTGTGTGAATGATAAGCTGTGAGCAACTGTACTTCGTACTTAATGCACAAAGCTTATTGACATCAACAGGGGGCCATCCCTAGGCACCTCAGCCTGCTCCGGAATGACCCCAAGTGGTCTTCAAGCGTGCTTTTGAAAGACCGCTTAAAACAGGTCTTTCAAAAGCACAGAACGTGTCATTCTGTGCCTGCTCTCTGGTGCAGATTTGTAGGCTCGCACCAGTGTGAGCCTGCGATCTGCTGGGGGTGGGCCGTAGGCTGGCGAGCTTCAGCGGTTGGTCGAGACCCTCGACCAACCGGAAGCCGCCATTTTCATCCCCGGAGCAGTGCGGAGCGACGAGCACGCACTGCTCCGGAGCAGCGCAGACCGGATCGGGGAGCCAAGAAGTCCGGTAAGTAGCAGCACGGGGCGATTCCCTTGCCCCGTGCAGAAATGGCCTATGTGATGTATGTACACAGAGGAGAAGACCATCTGGAGTTGAAGAAAGAACAAGTTTTGCTTGCATGGATGGAAGATAGCGAAGGGCTAGCTAGAGGAAAGAGAAGGGGAAGACAGAAACAGAAACAATCAGTCCTGCACTCCTCCTTCCTCTCTCCATAGAACCAGTTTTTAGCAGAGTAAATGGACCCAAATTTAGAAGCAGGGTGCTTTGAGGGACTTAAATGAACCTGGCACTGAAAAGAGTTTGGATATGCAACTTATAAAAGACTAGTGAGTATTAAAATAAAATAAGTGCAAATCCAAAGAACTAAGAAGTATCATTTAAGTGAAATCAGCCCTATTTAATCTAAATTGTTCATGCTTTTAGCAATGGTAGTTTCTTTTTTATATGGCCTGATGAAGACTGGTAAAGATATCCCCAAGAATACAATCAGAGGATTGATATGCTTGGCCTTGGAGGCTAGCCAACTTTCTTAGACAACTGGTACAGCTTTAGATTTTTATAATAGTGTAAAGAATATTTCATTAAAAACATACAAGTTGGGTCCACTAATGATCTGTTGTTTGAGCAGGAGGGCTGATATAGCTCTGAATTTTTGAGGATTGGGTATCTATGAGCAGTCCATGGTTTAACCTCGATATTGCTTCGGTCAGCAAGAACTCCTGTTTAGGAGACATTTTCCTGGTAGAAAGAAGAAAGATGACTTTTGGCACTTCCACCATTCCCATGCAGTGCATCTTACACCCTTCTAAACTCTTGCCCTGCAGGGTTTATGGACCACCTTAAATGGTGTGGGAGGTGGCACTGGGGCTGCAAGGTGGGGAGGACTGAATTGGTAAAGCAGTCACCATCCAAACCTCTCACCACAGAAATTTTGCTACTGGATCAAAAGACACTGGTGGACAAAAGAATCTTTTTTGTTTGTAGACAGTGAAGTCTGAATCCAGCCTTACAGAGGTCCCTATCACACTACATTGTTATAGCACTATTATTCCACTTTAACTACCTTGGCTGCATCCTGTGGAATTCTGGGGTTTGTTGTTTGGTGAGGCACTGGAGCTCTCTGGCTGAGAATTCTAAATACCTCTCCCTAAACTGCAAATCTCATGATTCCATCTGATATTGCCACAGTAGTTAAAGTGGAATAATAGCACTATAACGGTATAGTGTGATAATGCCGAGAATTTAATAGCAGTTTATCACCATACTTCACCAGTGGTAGGAAGCTGTAGAAAGGAATTCTCTATGTGGTAGCAACATATAGGAGATATTGGCCAAAATCCTGTTGGTGACCTGTGTGCAAGTGCAGCTTATGCACACTTAAGTCCCTATTTGGTTGGGATGCAGAAGGCTATTCTTTTACCTTTGCACCCCCTCCAAAAACCTTCTATTGCCCAGCAGCTGTCAAGTCCCAGGAAAGGCCTCAGTTAGTTTAGTGATTGGCAGGAAAGGAGAGGGGAGACAATTCAGGCCATGAAAATTCATCTGCTCTCAGCTCCTGAGGGAAGGAAAATGCTGACCTAAGACTAGCATCACCTCCCTGTCTCTCCTCCATACAGGTGAGGGGACACAGAACTGTGCATGTGGAACTATGCACATATGCAGGATCTTGGCCACTGTGTGGTAGATTTGGTGATTGCTCCCTATGAATTTTCTTCTTTTATTTATTTTTTTTTTTTTAGCAAATCATTTCCTCCCCGTGTTGTCATAGGCTATCTCTTTTCCCACTTAACTTGGATTTTTGTAAACCTTGGTTCATTTTTGGATCCAAAACTTTCAGCAGACATGTTATTGACTTTCAAAACATGCACTTGCACTGAAATGTAATACTTAGCTTGTTCAGTTAGGTTTCAAGGGGTAAGTCCACTTTTTCAAACCTTTCTCTCCAATAATAGCCATAACTGACATATCAGTTAATTTAAAAAAAGTTCCCTTTCCTCACGTAAAACCTACCTTCCTAAAATAACTGTACAGAAGACTTCCCATGCCACTGTAATAACAGTCCTTCAAACAGTGACTCTGGGAAGTACTGTCTTCTAGAGAACTTAATGTCTTTTCTTTTTACACATGTACCATTTTTTAAAAATGTGTCTGGAAAGAACATTTACCTTTAGGACAAACACATGTAGCCACCTGTGTCCTTCCATGCTAACAAAGTCCTTTGTGGCCTCATTTTGAGTTTGCATCTCTCATTCTAACCTGCATCCTTCAGGTAGGATTTTTAGGAACTCTGGTCAAAGCATAGTCTCTGTAGGCAAGGCAGGCCCTTCCAAGTACATGCCTTTCCTACTTCTCAAATGGTATAAATTCTACCTCTTTCTCAGATTCAGATGAACAGTTTCTTCTACTCTAAAGTATAAGAGGTCTTAATCTATAGCAGGGAAGGTGCTAATTCATGTATTGGTGAAAACAAGATTCCCAGCAAACATTAAAGCTCTGGTTTTTAGAGATACTTGACATTTAGTTGCAAATACATTTATGGGCATATTTATTCTGGACATGTTTATAATCTCTCATAATAAGAAAGCAGAGGAATGTTAACAGCCTTTGTGCTTGCCAAATAATAAGGAAAAGGATTTGTTTCTTTGAGACCAATTTCTAGTGTACATAGAGAGATGGAAAATGGGTAAGTCAGCCAGCCAGATATGTTGCACAGTCCTGATACAGTGTCAAATATGATCTAAAATATGGGAAGTTGTAAATTACTTGCAAACTCAATGGATTCCCATTAGCAATAATGACCCAGACTACCCTCTGTTTGGAGTGGAAAAGGCAAGAACTGTATTAGCTGCAGCTGAACAGACCTGGACCACAGCATGGGTCCAGATCCAGCCATAAGCTGATGAATCTGCCAGCTGATGGCAATTGAGTCATCCAGCCTGCCTGCTGGGTAGTGCTGGAATGACAGACATGGGAATACACATAGGCAGAAGCCACTGTGTGGTGTTCCATGCATTGGGGGATGAGGCAGAGCCATCTGAATCTAAGCTAGGTGTGACTTGGTTGCCTCCACCCACCAAAGTCCTTTAAGGGGATCCTTCTTGTATGACACTTCAATCCATTCCAGTCCACAATAAATATTGCCTTTATAAATTCTGGGTTTAGTCCAGCAATTCACATGTAGCTGAAGGTCTTGTCATGTTCTGTCAGGGTAATGTTAATTATCTAATTATGAAGTTTGTATCTGACTGTGGTAAACTGTAGCTTGAGAAAGCACACAATAAGATGTAACAGCTACGTGCGAAAGAGTCTCTGTTTGATATTTAAATCTCCCGAGAGTTTAAGTTGCCCCAATTGATCTCCAACTAAGAGCTTATCAGACTGTAGCAATCTTTGAAAAGCTTTTAGAAACTTTTAGAAAGCTGTTGTTTCGGAGACACACATTAGGATATTGCAATTATATCTAAAACAATTATGTCCAAAAGAAGCTGTATTTGATATTTAAATGTCCTGAAGATTAAAACCGTCATGATCAGTCCTGAGCTGACTTCTTACCAAATAGATTTGAAACTTTTCAAGTCGAAGCTTCTTTCTGGCATCGGCGGTGCCAAAGCCGATCTCCAGCAGCGATTACAGGGCTGTGGAATGCTCGCAGAGCCTGCCAGCGATGTCCATGCCTCGTCTCTCCTCTCTCGCTGTCTTTTCTTTATTCCTTTAGCGAGCACTAGTTGCTAGCAGATACCTCACTCGAGCCCCTCCGATCTCCCCTCTAACTTTTTGGAGAGAATCTGTCTTATCTCACCACACACAGACAGGTCCCTAGCCCTGCTTCGCGGTAGCTTTTTTACCAGCTACCTGTCACACTGCCATCTTGCCATCTTCCTCCTTCTTGTAACGAGTATGACGGACACATGGGCCCTGCCTACCCCCAAACTTAATCCAGCTTGCCCATGACAAAATAACACAGGGCTGTAACAATCAATATCAGCAGTGTGATACTACTAACAAAACAATTATCTACACAAAAGCCCAAACACTGAGGGAAGGTGGTAGGGAAGATAGTCAAAGCTGACTGTTGATGTAGTGGGGAAGCAGCTGATATCCCCTGGAAGTTGATCTGACTGAAGCCTTCACTTGCCTGCAATCTCTGGCACCTGACAACCAACAAGGCTGCCTCTGCTTGGCTGGTGCTCCTGCTCCATACCAAAACCAGGGGAAATTGTATATGGTCTTCTTGGAAAAGATAAACAACCCTGGTACCTGGACTATGGCACTCATCCTTGCTTCACTTACTGCTCCATACCAAAACCAGAGGAAATTGTATATGGTTTTCCTGGAAAAGATAAATAACCCTGGTACCTGGACTATGGCACTCATCCTTGCTTCACTTACAGTCATAACATACAAATTGGTGCTTCTGATTAGTCAGGAAATGCACTGTCTTTAGCAATTGCTTATTAAACCATTTTACTACTTTGCCTATAGTAACATCCATAGGAAAAGGGGAAGAATACTCCATAAGTGTGTTTACTAGTGGCATGTAGTCTGTTGTATTGATTCTACTCTTCACTGCTGTTTTATTATGTTGCTTTATTATTATGTTTTATTGTTCCTGATGGTTAGCTTTCACGAAGCTTTGTAAAAAGGTGCAACATAAATCCACAAATGAGCAAACAGTGGACAACACAATCCTATCATGCAACTTTCAGGGATATTACTTCAACTTGCATAATGGTCTTTATTGCAGCCATTGCTCACCATCCTCTCCTATGTCACCAAGGTGATCTGTTATTCTTTCTCTAGTCCCATTTGGTCATTGTTTCTGTGCAGAAGCAACGTGGGGAGAAGGAGGCAATAGGACCATACCATTGGTCCCAACCTGTATGTCAGGCATGGGACTTAGCCTGAAGTCTGTGCAGTAATATGACTTTTCCAGCAGTAACAACCATACTAATATGGGAGCATCAAGGGGGAAGGTTGTGTGTTATGCATGGCACAGGGCAAGCAGCATAGTCCTGCTCCCCTTTCCCCAATTTCCATATGTTACTTCTGGAGGCCCAGAACAGCTGTATAAGACTTCTCTTTCTTATTCTTTATTTCTCAGGGCCAAAATATCTAATAAAGTGATAATTACACAGAAAAATAAAAGAGTTTTGCAAAATTGTATCAATCAACTAGAATATGGCTCTATATAAATATTTTGGCAGCTGATGTTATTTTGGTATCCTCTTGCTGAAAACCACAACATACTTCCTTATATTTTATTGTCAGATTTCACTTTGATTGTCCTTATCAACAGCTAGGTTGACTAGGCACACCTGGTTTGCTTTTGGATATATCCACCATTAGCTTTAGTCCCAGAGGACATAAAGATTTAGCTAGCTATGAAGGTGGTACAAGATTATTGTTATCCAGATCACTAATCACAAACATGAAGAGATCTAGGAAGGAGAATGCTGTAGATGTACTAAAATAGACAGGAGTGCAACAGGAATCAGGAATGTTGTTGGATTGCAACTCCCATTTTTCCCAGCCAGCACATCCAGTGGTGATGGAATGTTCGGTTCAGCAAACTTGGGTGAGGGCTACACATCACTCAACTCTAGTATAAGGAGGTGTTACACAGTAACTTTGTCTGAAACAAAAAGCTCACAAGGAGTTTTCAGTTGGACCACCAGTGGACCACTGTCAGATCTCGTCATATGTTTAAATATTTGAAGGGATACCGTGTAGAGGAAGGAGTGGGCTTGTTTTCTGCTGCTCCAGAGACCAGGACAAGGAGCAATGGATTCAAGCTGCAGGAAAGGAGATTCCACCTGAACCTCAGGAAGAACTTCCTGACAGTCAGAGCTGTCCGGCAGTGGAATGTACTGCCTCAGAGTATAGTGGAGTCTCCTTCTTTGGAGGTTTTTAAGCAGAGGCTGTAGATGGCCATCTGTCAGGAATGCTTTGAGGGTGTTCCTGCATGGCAAGGGGTTGGACTGGATGGCCCGTGTGGTCTCTTCCAACCCTACATTTCTATGATTTTATGATTCATATAATGAGCAGCTTCCTCCCTTGATAGGAAATGCCACTTGCAAAAATACCAATGAAGCCTGGCAACAGTGCAACTAAACAAATATTTCAAGTGTTTTAGCCCTAGATATTGTAAACAGCCTCATTTATTAGATCTATCCATATTTCCAATCTATTCAAGCCAGTTTCTGTTATTGATCATATTTCACAATCTCAAGCAAATATTGCCTAGGATTTTTAAAAAATCATTAATGAGCTGCTTATATTTCATTGCAGGCTATTAATCAAGATATTAAATAATTTCTAGCCCTGTCATTCATCTCTGAAGCATTGCCTTTGAAGTGTCCTTATTTATTTCTGGAGAGTTTTTAAAATCATTTTTTTCATGAATATTATCACAAACAACACCAATTATAATGTGCAGTTTGAAGACCTGAAAAGACAGTGAACCAACTGCTTCAAGAAAACCGAAATATATTATGTATGCATTATTGCACACACATCTCTTAAATCTGCACTTGTTCTCCAAAAGTAGCAAAATCTGCATGATGAGATGTATTCCTTATAAAGCTTTTTGCCTGTGATACTTTTGAGTATACATAGAGAAGGTAAGACTGCAATCTTAAGTACCCACTTAAGAGGCAAGCACCACTGTGCTCTGTAGAACTTACTTCAAAGTTAACATGCACAAGATCAGGCGGCACACAGGTTGTGAATGTAATCATCAAATCTAACATTCTTTAAAAAAAGAAAAATACAACATGCTGATTTTCTCCAGTGAACCAAGACTTTTCAAAACTAATTAACAGTGGCTGTAGCCAGGGAACTTTCAAGAGCCTAGGAAGTATTTCATCTAGACGTAACCATATACATCTGTATTCCATGCACTTTAACTTCCTGGAAATAC
Source organism: Cyclura pinguis (assembly GCA_030412105.1). Classification (NCBI taxonomy): domain Eukaryota; kingdom Metazoa; phylum Chordata; class Lepidosauria; order Squamata; family Iguanidae; genus Cyclura; species Cyclura pinguis. The sequence goes on from CM059599.1 coordinate 133,405,995, forward strand.
ATATTAGAAGCTTTTCTTTTTTTAGGCATAACTGTGTTATGATTCTGATCCTTGGAGCTTGCCAACAATGTATTTTGAACAGTATGATGTCCAATTTTTTAATTTGAACATATTTATAAAATGAATATCTCTGTTATTTTGAGTTATTATTTATTTGCCTCTACTACATACTGCACCAGAACTCATCCTAGTAGTTTTTTTCTCTCTTGATATTTTTAAAAAGTCATCTTTGATTAAACATTGGAACAAGAGAAAATGCATCTTAAAGAACTCTGTTTTCTCAACAGACTGTAGCTTATATGTCTCCAAATCTAATTGTTCATTTATGAAACTGTAGGCTATCTCATAACATACTGGTCTTGGGCGAGCTTATAACACCTAAATGTAGAACAAATGAAACATAAAATAAGATATAAAGCCAGAAAGTAAAACGGAGGGAAAAAGCTAAGCAAAATAAAACAAATCCTATATGATTTTTTTTTAAAAAAAGAGTAAAATTCACAGCAATCAAAATTTAAAAGACACCCTAGTGCTGAAAAATGCAGATTAGAGCAGTTATTTGATGGATGTGGAGGAACAAAAAGGGATTTATTCAGGAAGAACACAGAGAGAGTGTCAGAAATTCTCTGAGATGGCTGCTCCCAGTGGTGGCTTTATGTCAATGCTGTAGGTTATAAAATATCAGTTGTTTGTGATAGATCCCCTCCCAGCTTAGAAATCATAGAAATCATAGAAATGGAAGAGACCACACGGGCCATCCAGTCCAACCCCCTACCATGCAGGAATACCCTCAAAGCACTCCCAACAGATGGCCATCCAGCCTCTGCTTAAAAACCTCCAAGGAAGGAGACTCCACTACACTCCGAGGCAGCCTATTCCACTGCCGGACAGCCCTGACCTGCTCACTCAAACACCACGCTTTTGGCTCCTGTCACTAAACTTACCCCAGAACTTTTAAAAATGGCTCCTTAGGTTTAGTAGCTGAGGCCTTAGAGTATTTAACAGTGGACCAAGAGGGTATAATTTATATTGGGTTCAATGCTATTGTTAATGCTATGACCAGTTTCTCCTTTAACCATTTCAATAAAAGACCTTCAGGACACAGATGCAGAATAAAAAAATGACAAAATGTTATTGACTAACAAGCAGTTTAAACATCTAGCATGTAGCTGGCTCCATACACATTTCAGTGTAACAACTTAGAATCAAAGGAACAAATCTTCACTGAACTTTTTACTCAATATATCACTCAATATATAGAATCATAGAATCATAGAAATGTAGAGTTGGAAGAGACCACACGGGCCATCCAGTCCAACCCCCTGCCATGCAGGAACACCCTCAAAGCACTCCTGACAGATGGCCATCCAGCCTCTGCTTAAAAACCTCCAAGGAAGGAGACTCCACCACACTCCGAGGCAGCATATTCCACTGCCGGACAGCCCTGAGCGTCAGGAAGTTCTTCCTGAGGTTCAGGTGGAATCTCCTTTCCTGCAGCTTGAATCCATTGCTCCTTGTCCTGGTCTCTGGAGCGGCAGAAAACAAGCCCACTCCCTCCTCTACATGGCATCCCTTCAAATATTTAAACATGTCTATCATGTCCCCTCTTAACCTTCTCATATCTCATAACTAAATCTCTGTTCTCATCTGACACTATCTTGATCTTATTCATTCCTATCTACAGCATTTTCTCTATTCCTAACTGGCCCACTATCTCTAACTTCTCCTTTTATATTCTTTCCTTCTCAGCTCCACTTTCTCTTCTTTCCAAGAGTTGTGACTGGCAGGCTTCATTCAGGATGTGGAGGCTCATGGTTTAAACCAACTTCACACATATTAAATTATAACCTACTATAGCCTTGGGTTATATAACAGAACATTAAGAACAAACACTTAAAGTATTTTGATGGCCTCAGCTAAAAATCAGTATGGAGTTAATGAAACAATTGCCTGAAGTAGATGGGAATATCACACATGGCTTGACATAGAAATCTGAGTCTCCTTGCCACGGAAGGGCAAGATGTGTCAACTTCTAGAGTCAGGATCTGATGAGTAGAGGGGACAAAGATTGCAACACCCTCCATGATATTCTGGGACCAAGAGATGAAAGCTCCCTTCACCTATTCCATTCGTTCACCTGGCAAATTCAGGGATGCAGAAATAAAAGCCTGCCTCACATCTTGGTTCTCCCTCAGGCATGATCTCTTTCTGTGCCTGGGCACTAAAAAGAAAAGATGCCAACAATCCTAGATGTTAAAAAAAACACCTGGACATGAGACAAGCTCTAGTCCTGAGTGTGAGGCATTGAATGAAATGAGATCCAAGATCAGGGCCTTCAATGATGTGCCAGGAATTGCAAGGTATGGATCTGCTGGCATTTCATCTACATTGACCAATTTCTTGCAATCATTTCCTAACACTATGGTAGTTCTTTCTGGGCAGATAGTCCCTTCCCTTTGCTTGTAAGACAGTTATTACAATCCCACCAGCTCCTATGCTGGTGGTAAGAGGACACTAGTAGCACAGTCTTATTGATGTCTACTCGGAATTTAGCCCAAATGATGTCAATGGATCTCACTACCAGGAAAGTGTTATGAAACAGCTTTCTGTACTACAGTTATAGTGCTGTTATTACACTTTCAACATCCTATGGAATCCTGGGGTTTGCAGTTTAAGGAGGGGCATCTTTGGCTTCAGTAAACTACAAACCCCAGAATTCCACATGATGTTGAAAGTGGAATAATAGCACTATAACAGTGTAGTGTGGAAATGGCCTAAGTCATAGACTGTCATAGGAGTAAGTGTGGTATAGTGGCCTGAATGTTGGATTAGGAGCCTGAGAGACCAAGGTTTGAATCCTCACTCAGCCCTGTAAAACCCTTGTGTGACCCTGAGCAAGTTATATTCTCTCAACTTCAGAGGAAGGCAATGGCAAATCCTCTCTGAATAAATCTTGCCAAGAAATCCCCATAATAAGGTTGCCATAAGGTAGAGCATATAAGACCAATAACAAGTCAGACACCAAGACAAATTTGAGCCAGTCATCAACAATGATATATATTCCTATTAAAGTTGTGACTTCCCCTTCAATATACATCAACAATGCATAGAAGGCAGCTGACTTAAACAAAGATCATATGAAAAGCAGGTAGTCAGTTTAGTATAAAAGCTCTCACTGGGCGATTATCCCAGACCGATCATGGAGATAGTCACTGAGAGCAAATAAGAGGCCAGCTGGTAAGGAACAATAGCATCCCCATTCCATTTACCATTCCAGAATTATATCTTAAACTAGGTGTTAATGCATGGAGCTTTCCTGGCTTCATGTAACACTTCTGTGGTGTTGCTGGAAGACAAAGGAAGTGTACTATGTGAACTTATACCCACCAACGACAAGGCACCCTCTATCAACAACATAGTAAGGACTGACTTCGACCTAATTACCCTAAAGGTACCAGATCCTGTCTGATCTTGGAAGCTAAGAAGCTTTGGGCCTACTTTGTACTTGGATGGCAGTTCTGCAGTGAACACCAGGTGCTGTACCCTATATTTCAGAGGAAGGAGCTGACAAAATCACTTCTGAGTATTCTTCACCTAAGAAAACCCTATGAAATTCACAGGATCACCATAAGCTGGCAGGTGACTTGCAGGCACATAAACACATACAAGGACCTACTTCATTGTTGAAGAAAAGTGTGATTTGTTTCTTAATTCCATGATGTGTCAAAGTTCTTATGTCCTGTCACCAATGATTATAGAATTGTTCTGAATATTTTCTTTGAAATGGATGCTGGGTCCATATTTGGTTTTATCTTTTCTCCCATCTGCTTCATAGTTACCACTTCTCCTTACCAACTCAGCATTTAATCAAGGAGCTTCTCAGATATTATGCGCCGATAATACATCCTCCTGAGGGTGGGGTGCAGAGCTGAGAAATCTACCCATGCATGCTGCTGGACAATCCAATCTTTCTCAGAGCCAATTCCATTGATATCTGCATGCTATTAATGACCTGTATCTCTGAACCAGAAAATATAATCATGATGCTGAGTCTGCTGTGTTATTATCTCTACTTGTTTTCTGCTGAAAAGCATAAAACTAAACTGCTTTTATAACAAATCTTTGGGCTATATTCTCATTTGCTATAAATCCAACTAGTGCCTAAATCAAGTTTAGACTGAAAGCTTAGGGCAATTTCACACACTTAAGTGGAGAAAAATACAATAGGCACCATCCAATTTGGGAAGGTACCACGGGGAACTACTGCCAATCAGAAACTGTTTGTAGAATGTGAGCACATTGAAAACATGCTTTAAAACATGACTTAATGTTCAAAACAAAGATGGAAGGGCAGTGTTAACTTTCTTGTGTAACATCATGTTTACTGGTCACTTTTTTTAGTTACTGTGGAGGAATGCTTTGGGAAGGCATGTGGAGGGGACCTCTCCACTTGGCCCTGGAAATTAGTCCATTTTACTATTTTTTGGTATTCTCCTCCCCCCAGCAAAAAAATAGGTAACAGTGAAAAACACCACAAGAAGCAAGAACTATCTTGAGTAATGTGTAATAACAATGAATTACTTCAAATCAATTGCTATCATAACAACAACCATTCCTTGCCATAACAATAAGTGTTCCTCTTAAAATGTTACTTTCTACATTCCTTAGGGCATTATCCTAAAAATGTAACTATTTAGTGTTTTGGCTTCAATCAAAACACACTTACATAGGAATTAATTAAAAGAAAACATTATTATGCTCAGGTTGTATTTCCTGTTTACTTTGCATCAGGCAAATTCTTATCATTACAGTCAGAGGGTAAAATGTATTCTCTATTGGCTAAAACATCCTTTGCAATTTATGATTAATTTTTTTTTCCTTCTTGCTAATTACACTATTAACCTCCCCTTGTTTGTTTCTGATGCTCTGGTATACTCCCACCTAGATAGACAGGAGTAATACATCAACATCCTTGACAGAGCACTGAGTTTTTCTGAGTGGGAGTTAAAATCAGTGTTGCTCTCTGCACTGCTCAGAGCCAAAAATGGAGGTGTTTTCTTTTCCTTAAAAAAAAAACACAAAACAGACATTTTTATCAAATGCTTTATAAGACACAAATTGCAAAAAGGGATTGGATACTATTGTTTTCACATATCCCATTGGTAATATATACTCACATGTAGTCAGCAGGACTTCAAAAATGTTTCCTTTTGGCTGGATAATTGTACTATTGTTTTATTTGTTTTAACTGGGAACTGACCCTAAGAACGTAAGGATCTTAAATAGTATATAAGATTCATAGCATTTTTGAGAAATAACAGGTACAATGTATGCTAAATTGCTCAATATGTTCAAAACACAGTAAACCACACATTCAAGATTCTGAGCTCCTTGTGAAGAAACCTGACGTATAATAATGACATCCCTGTCTTACTCTTTTGTCTCAATTTTCTGGCACTTAAATGCAAGGTCATTTTTGAAGGCTTACATGAAGCATTCACAAACTACAGTCATTCATGTGGTTTCAACTGAGGCTGTATTAACAGAGGAATTTCCTTTGTTTCGCAAAACTTTTCAGAGTTTTAGTGGTAAAACTTAAAAGCCTTGTGGTTAAAATCATGGATAGCAGAAGTAATTTACATTTTGAATCCTAGCCAAGTTTCATTACAAATGGAAAATAAGACAACAGCTGCAGATCTGGAGAATCAAGTCATAGAACTTGGGACTATGTTTTTATAACTTCAATGTCACACCCAAAATATAGCAGAGATTGCTCCCACAGCTTTGGAAGCATGCCCAGCAGCAGAGAATACCTTAGCAGCAATGCACTGTAGCTAGGTAAAACTCACCCACACCAATTGTTTTCTTCCATCAAGGAGGCAATTTATTCTTCAGTTACAATGTGTACATATTGACAAGAATCTCCAGAAGGCATTCCAGCATCCCTCTGCTTGCTCTTTCTGACAGAGCCTCCAACAGACACATCAGGCACCATGTGCACTTGTTGGCTAAAACCCAGCTACATTTATACTCATATTAGCTGATGCAATCCTGCCAGCCTTTGCATTCTCCCCACACCTGATGCAACCTTCTCCCCTGGTTGCTCATCAGCATGACTCAGCTAAAGTCACATGGCTCTCCACAGGTGCACTTAATGACCCACATCACAAAGTATTTTCTACAGGTTTGGTCCAACCTTTACTGACATTCACCAATAAAAGTAAAGGGTTTCCACTGTAACACATTCCTTTGAAACAAACCAATCCCCCTATCAGTAAGAGCAGTGAGAATTACAAATGAATATGCAGAAACTGGAATTTCACTGAATCTAACCTGATTTGCTCTAAGGTTTGAATGGTGTAGCAAAGGTAAGGATAGGAATTGTGCAGTCCACCAAGTGCTGGACTGCAATTCCCAGCAGCTCTAATCATCTTGGTAAGGAATGCTGGGAGCTGCAAAAGCAACAAAATCTGGAAGTTCACACAATTCTTGCCTTTGAGCTAAAACAAAGTAGATATGGCTTTGCAAGATTTTCTAATGGTCTTAATCCTCTGAGCTGCTATACTGCTGCCCAGTGGCAACCTTCCTTTCTTTCAAGGATATGGCTTAGATGGGAGAGATTATTGAAGAGATGTGTCATACAGCTTGAGTTGCTTAAACTGACACAAAACAGGCCTTGATGGATTTCTGTCTTTCCGAGTACATTTCTACACACCACTGCCTTTAGAGGAGAACCACAATTTATCCATTATTGGTTGGACCAATTGGCTGTTCAAAGGGACAATTGTGCATTCAGTCCCCTTACATCCTCTGACTTGATGTCCCAGTATGACACAACTTTCTATTTCTATGCTATTGTCACTGTTTATATGCCAATACATGCAGTAAATGGCATAAACGTTGACATCAAGACATAGAGACAGAATACAATATGACAGAGCATTTTTAGTGACAACCTTACATTTGATGCATGTTATTCCAGCTATTTCTTTTTCCCTTAAGCTTCCTGTGTCTTCTCAGAAGCTCTTTTGAGAACTAAGGAACCTTCCAGAGCAAGATTGCTCTGGGATCTGGGAGGAAGAACTGGCAATAAGAATTTCCCAGCTTCCTACAGTGAGGCTTCCAGTGAGCAGAAGTCCACTCACAGGAACTCAGGATCAAAGCTTGGAAAATTACCTTGAGAACTACAACTCCCAGAATCTTCCAGACAGCATAGGTAATAGGGATTCTGGATGTTGTATTACAAAAAGTAATGTTTCCAGGCTTTGGCCTATATTCTACCTGCCTTTTCCTCCATGTTTTCTTGACATCCATTCCTGCTTTCAAAACGCTTCTCCTTTTAATTTATACCCTTCTCTTTTTTTTCCCCAAAATGAAGCTTTTAAAAGCAGCTTTATCAACTAGTGATGAGAGACTAATTAAGCAGTCATTCATATATGGGAATTGGGAGCAGGGAGGAGTGCCTATAACTCATAGAAGCTTTTAACATAATGTGAAACTACTGGTCTTTCTCTTTTTAACAGAACATAGCTATAATAATTGCTGGTCTTCCATCAGATGAGAGAGGATGAAATATCTCTAAGTAACAGTCTCTCCTAATCACAGATACCTATGTCAGCTTTATTCAGAAGCCTGGTTTCTTTATGGCTATTCTTTTTTTTTGCTTTCTTTTTTCAGAGTAGGTGGGTGGGTGGGTCGGAGGGTAGCTGCACTGTGATTTTATGCAGGTATTGTTTTTTAATGCCACCCTGTCTCCAAAATGCTCAGAGTGGCTTACAGTATTTGTTTCTCATTATATCTTTACAATAGCCCATTTAAGGTAGTTTGGACTGAGAAGCAGTAGCTGGCCCTTGTTCATCCAGTGAGCTCCATGGTCTGAGTAGTAATCTGAACCCAGATCTCCACAGCATAGCGATAAGGGCAACTGCTTGTCTTATATTTAAAAAGAGAGGAGAAAGAGAAAGAGCAGTCAGGTTAGAACAGTGAATTGGCTATTGTCCTCAGACAGAGGGATTCCTGGATTCCTGCACCCACATCCTTTGTCACCAACTACAGAAAAGGATCTTTGGAAGGAATTCCTTTACAGTCATTATTATATCCCTAGGTCTGCAAAGACATTACTAGCATGGCTGTCTCATAATACATTTCTTCCTCACATTAAGAGTGACAGGTTTTTATAAAAGCCCATTTTATTTAAATGTGTGTCATTCCATTTAATTTGAACAAATGGCTCCTAGAAGTACAGTGGTTATGTGTTCTAGTAAGATTGATTCTACTTTCTAAGAAAAATGAGCACATGGAAAATCCATGTGAACTCATGGGTGCAATGTGTATTTGCGTGTCTGTGTTTCTATGCCAGTTTTTCTTCACTCTCTCCACTTGTCTTCAGTCTCAAATGCACACGCACATTGCTATACTCATGCACAATATCCATGTGAGCACCCTTCTCTAACTGAGGTTGGCCATCTCATGGATGGTGCGCTGCTTATACTCTTTTCTCTGCAGAACTCATTTCCACCAAAGCCCATAGCCCTTCCTTGAGTTGCCTGATACCATTTAGGGCTTCCTAGGATTTATTTTTTCAGGCAAGAATGTTCCCAAATATTTAGCTTCCCACTGTTTTAAAAAAATACTGTAAATAAAATATTGGCTGGGGTGGGAGAGAGTGTGTCCCCTCCCCACCCTGTTCCCCTTGCCTTTAAATATATGGTACCTTGCCGTGGCCCATCTCTTTGACAGACATTTGACGGAAAGTGGGAGTGACAAAAATAAAATAAGAAATAACTACAGTGGACTTCCCCAATTTGTTGCCCTCCAGCTTTGTCGGAATACAGATCCCATCACCTCGGTCAGTATGAGCTCTGTGTTTATTGGCTGGGGACTGTGGGAGTTGTGGGAGGGCAATAGGATAGGAAAATCTGGATTCGTTATCAAGACCTGTGAACAGAAACTCCAGAATTTTTTTTAAGATGGGGTGTCAACATTGGCAGGCAAGTTGTTATTAATTTTACCTACCTGCAGGTGCTTGTAGGAGGATGACAAATTATATTTCTCACCCATTGTTACAGAAACATCCTTAATTATGAAGACTCTTACAAGCACAATGTGTTCACCATAACTTACTCTCATATAAGTGTGTCAAGGACAGATTGCACACAGCCTTCCTTATTCCTATGAGGGTTCAACAGCTGCCTTAATATTTCTTAGTGACCAATCATATAGCACACTTCTGAATGATAAAACCTGAGGAGACTCAACTATGTAGGAATTTTGAAGATCCAGTTTTGCCAGATGATTTCAGGGAGAGCTCAGCCTTCCACCTAGTTTTTACCAGATTGAGCCCCTGCCCCCTAGTTCTGGAGTCAATAGTCCCATTTAGGTTTTAGTCTAGATTTTGAAGGAGTTATCCAAGGTGCTGAATTCTACCCCTCAAATAGTTTCAGCACCTTGAGGAGCTCATTTAAATCTATCCAAAACCTGTGTTTATTCACTGCTCCACTGACATTGGAGCCACCAGCAGCCACTGGCCAGTGGGATCTCTGAGTCGTAAAATGGATGATCCTTATCTGTGATTTGGAAATAACAAGTAGCCATGGAGCGGCTCGTATAGAAATTGATATTGTCAGAAGAGCCCTGGAAATGTAAGGCTAACATATGGCTGAAGCTGTGCAAGCCTGCTGTTTATTTTATTTTAATTAATTAATGAATTAACTTCACATGGAAATATGTAATCTGGCACTCAGTTGCTTAGACACACCACTTAGGGCAGCTAGGAAGAATTAAAACCAACCATAAAATTACAACCAAATTGCAAACATCAACAACACTATATAGTATCATAAGCAGGGAGACAGGTGCACTGTATTAAAAAAAAAAGAGACGCAGGATTCATTTTATTCAAAAATCCAGTTTTTCTATTTCATTTTTTTTTTTTAAAAAAAAGCCTTATGTAACAGTCATTCCACTAAATACACCATACCACGAAACATCTGGGGTGGGGACAACTGTTGAACTAATAAAAGCAGATTCTTAGCTCTTACATGCTGAAACCTCTTGGTGGCTACTATCTTCCTTGTGTAGTTGCCAATTTAAATTACCACAGATAGTTAGCTGCATGTCAGTGTGATGACCAGAATACACACCAGGGTTAATGCAAAGGTTGCTTGATATGAAGTGCCCTTGACACTTACCTCTACTCCTGGTTACACAGACATGCTACTAAAGTATGAACTCATCACAAATTAAACTGCTCCCTTCCCACCATACACCCTAAACATATCCTTCTTCACCTGCAAAAAGCTTAAAGAGATTCACTCACTTATTTCATCATAATATGGAATTTGGCTGTGGTAATCCTCGGAAAAACTAGGTGCAGGACTACTGCTTGGGGTAGAAATGTTGAATACTTCTGAATACGCCGAGGAGCCTGGGCCTTGCTGTGACCACCCTATGAGTGAACAGTGACAGGAGCAAAGAGGAAGAAAGGAGGATCAGCCTTCACTGACCATGATCTCATCCTCTAAGTAATAGTGTGGATAGATCCATAGAAAGAAGGAAAGGCCAGCAGCAACAACTGGGAAGAGGTTGAAAAGGAGAAGGGGAAAAGGAAAGAGGAGGAGGAAGAAGGAGGAATTGTGCATACCCAAACAGAAGGCCACACTGAAGGCATCTCATCCAAAGAATTCTAAAGTTGTCTGGTGTTTGAAATAGCCTTTGTGTCCATCAACAGTAACAGGTAAATGAAGAATAGTCTTCTAACTACAGACTGTACTTCTGAATGCAACCCTTTGCAGAGCTTGGAAAATAGAAGTATTGGACTACAGTGCCCCAAATCATCCAGCCATGGTTGAAGATGTGAGAATATGGAATCACAAAGGGAACTGGTATAGCTTGGGAGAACCTATACTAATACTTTAGCTGGCTTGAGTTAAAATCTGACATGGAATTTTGCTAGTGGCTACAAACTTATAGCGTGTACCTTTTTGCCTCAATAAAGATGTAAAACTTCCAGAAATATGCCTGAGAACACACAGTATGACTTTAAGAACATACAGAATGAATCTGCCTATATGGTTTTGATGCAGGAAGAAAGACCAACAGATGGGGCTGAAGGTTAGGCTTAGAGTACAAAAGTATGAGATTGACATATCTATTTTTATATGATTTTTGCAGACTATGCACAAACAAGTGTCATGAGTGTCTCACTAAGAAGGTAATATGAAACTTACTGTAAATGTTGGAAAAACTGAATATGGTGATCTCATCACTGGGTGGTCTTGAAAGTGAAGGGCATATAATTGCTACGTGTTTCCTCATTCAGTTGCTCTCCTCTTGGCATATAGCTTAAGCAGAGGGTACTGTGTACGTGCAATAAAGCTTTTGTTTTGTCTGATCTATTGCAGTGTCCTGTGTCTCGTTAGAGTCTCTGTGTCTTGTTAGAGTCCTGCCAGGATTCAGATCTTGGGGAAATCATAAGACCCAAGCCTTGTTCGGGCACAGAATTGTGTGCATTTGTTTTTCTTCATTTTCCTTTTATTTAAACTTATCCAACACTGGTGCTCTGGCCCTTAATATGCAAAAGAGTGACATGTGAGGCTCTAGGGCTTGAAAAAAATACATCTATCATCTGGTGGGGACCAATTTCAGGCAACCTATCATATCATATAAGTGCTTCTGTCAGAGAAGTGACAGCACAGGCATATGTTCATTGTGGGGATGAGGGATGGGCTGTAGCAGGGTAGAGGAGGGAGAGTATTTCCTCTCAGGAGCACAGCCTCCATGAAACTCATTGCCATGCATGAGGATGTCTGGAAAATACAACACTTCATAGTTGTAATCATCTTTCATGCAACCCTGATAATAATGTAAGATGCAGTCCTCATGCTCCTATTCTTAATAGCCTGTCTTTCAGGTAATAATATGGCATTGAGCACCACAGTTGCTATCAGGAAAGAGAAAAGTAGAAACAAGAAAAGAGGAATACAAATGCTGCTTCTGAACTGCAGCTTGTATGGACTTTTGGTCACAATATTATTTTCAAGTTGTTCATTGCTACATCTCCCTCTTCTGTTAGTAGGAAGCTCCACAGTGTATATAACAGAAAATCTGAGAATATTTCTCTACTTTCAAGAGAGTGGCACACATGTGCAGAAGTTGTTGTGGGAAAATTCATTTACTATTACTTCCTTTATGAAAGGAATATATCAGTTCGTATATTTATATAGTGAGTCACCTTATATTTGATCATCCTAGTTCAACTAATCCATACTAATGAGAGATAAGAAGAATGCTAAAAATGCTGTGAAATTTTCTGTCAGAATACAACTGAACTGTCAACTCTGCTGCCCCAACTGCTACTGTGCTCCAATAACAGAATTTATTATTGCCTCTGGGTCTATAATGTACTTGTTTTCCAGATGGGATATTTGGGCTGGCTGACATTGCTAACTGTGACATTAGCTGCAAGGACAACGTTGATTGTTTTGACTGTATAATAATGATCAATGTTCCATTTGCATCATGTCTTTAAATAGCTAAGTCCACTGGCTGAGTTTGCAATTGGTTAAAGGAGAAAGGTGCAGATCTGTGATTTAGAGCTGCCTGAACCTGCATGGTATAAGCCAATGGAGTGCTGGATTCAGCTATGAGTTTAAATCTGACATTGGCTATGCTAATTGTATCTGAACTTCACCTACCTCCAAAGTTTTCATTCAGCTTAATATTGCTCAGAGTTCCTTGCAGAAAGGACAGGATTCCAATCTTTGACAAAACCATTACTCAGAAATCAATTTACCTTTCAGTCTGTTTAAATGAATGCCTATGTTTGAGAGCTACAAAACTCTGATGGTTTTTGAAGTAACCTTTGTCAACTGCAAAATTGTAAGAAGAATCTACTCTAGAGATGAGGAGTATACAACCCTCTGGTTCAGGTAAAACTACAATCCCCATTATCCAACATTTACTTTCCTGGCTAGGACTGATTGGAGTTGCAGTCTGATAACATTTAGAGACTCACATGTTTCTCATCTCTGGCCTGCACAAAATAAAATTTTGAATCTGTGCAGAGTCAGAATGTAGCTATTGTGGAGGCAAAATGAAGACTTTGCAGCCACAAGGAATTCTCACTGCCCCGATGAAATGTTCCTTTAATGTCAAAATGTCCAGCATTGCAGATGGTGAGATACTAAAAATTGTTCACACCTAGAACTGTCATATTTGCTGTGTTCACATTTCCTTGTTAACTTTGCCTGTCCTCCCCCCCCCCCTTCTAATAACAGGAGTTTTAACCTACTGCAATGCTAGAAATTTGAGGACTGAAGGAAAATTTTATTTGAGGGAGCAGAATTCCTATTGGAGGGGAAAAGGTCCTCATTTTTCCCAGCCTCCAACTATAGCTACAACTCATTAGGACTAAAAGAAAGAAGAGCATTTATTCACTCATCAACCCAAATGTAAAATCTCATAGAGAGATGGAATAGCTTGGAGCAGTGCAATCAATGGCCTAATCTCTATTGCTAGTCCCAAACACAGTAGACCCATTGATTTATCTTCCCACTCATCACTTGATTCATTGGATCTGCCCTACCTGGGACTAGCAATTGGACTTAAGTCAAAATAAGTCCACAGAGACTATTTACGTCCACATCATCTTACCTGCTGAAGGATACTCAAGAGAATCTCCAGATTCTCCTAAGTAATTATGTAGGAATTGCAGTGTTGTGTCATTGCTATTGCTGTCTTCTCGGCATTGTGTTATTGTTGTTACAATTCTGGTTCAGTTTTAGAAATATTGAGAACAGAGGTGTGGAAAACACAGATAGTGGGTCACACATGGATCCAAAGTTTTTTTTAGAAAACCCAAGGGCCTCCAGCCCCCAACAGTTTTACTCAAAATGCTTCCATAACTCATAGGGGATTTGGCAACAATTCTGTCATGCTTATCTTCTTCCCAGCCTGTTTTAAACTGCAGGGTTTAAAAACTGAATACTTAATAATGCATAATCCCAGGAAACAGCTTCGGACAAGTTGCATGCAGCAAGCCAGTGGCAATCCATTAGTAAGGAGAAAGAGCAAATGTGGTACAGGAATTAGATCAATAATTTCCAAATGGTGTTCATTAGATGTTCATGAACTAGCACTTCCATTCCCTGGCCAAACATCATGCTGTTAGGGCTTCTGTGTAGTCACACAATATTTGGGGTCTCAAATTTGGGAATGACTAGTTAGGCTATTAAGTTTGAACTTGATAGATTCCAATAGTTACCTACTGATGAAACTTGCTGGATGACTTTGTGACAGTCACTAATCCTTGCCCCAACCTACTTGACAGGTTTGCTATGTGGATAAATTAGGTAGAAACTAGGTATATTATCTTGAGATTCTTGAGGGAAAAGATGGAATACAAAAGAAAGTTTAAAAAAGATTACTTCCCCAGACTTCTTTTCTGATGAGTTTATATGATAAAATGAACTGACCTAGTGACTCTGATAATCTGTAAAGACTAAAAATAATAATAAGGAAAGGACTAAAAATTAAGAATGTGAAAAAAAAAACCTTAAAAATATTCAGAAAATGGCTGGAAAATGCATTGAGAAGCTCACAGGCAGAATCTTGGATGGACGAGAGTCTTCACAGACCAGGACTTCTTTGGCACAAAATTTTCACACGGCTGTTTTGTGCAAAAGATAGCATTTTCTGAACAGGGAACAATTACTTTCTCCACAAAATCATTTGTGCTGTTTTTGCACAAAACAACCACATGCAAATTTTGTGCAAAAGAAGTATTGAACATGAAAAGTTTTCAAAGACTTCTTCCAGCTGGAAGAAAATTGCTAAAATTACTCATTGCTTCCATCAAGAGAATATTAGCGAAAGATTACAGCCCTAGTTAAGTCCTGTCTGAATCTAAGGGGCTGGCTTAGATTCTAGTGAAAGGCAGCTTCTGTGACGGTGGCTGTTGTCTGGACCCTTTTCTCCACACACATTCACCTAGCTGTCACATTATCTTTGTTATCTTTAAGACACCAGGTAAAATCTATCCCCTTTTCTTCTCCTTTTAATGGAATTCAAGCTTCCTTCACAAGGTGCAGCTTTTACTGTGTTTACTGTTGCACTGTTTGCCACACTGATCTCCATAGCTTTAGTATGTTTTTTTTAATGCTCCCTTTAAAAACAGTATTATAAAGGAATTTATTTGTAAGCTGTCTTTAAAGTACAATGGTGAGATAGAAATTATTTTACACTGCAAATCTATACATGTCCACTCAGAAATGAGCTCTACTGAGTTCAGTGGGAATTACTACAAAGTAGTACTGTAAAGATTACTGACCCCAAATAAATAAATGAATCAACTGTCAATATGGATAGATGCTTCAGACAACTGGGTTCCTTGCTGCCTGCAATACGTTATCAGCTATAGCCCTCCTTTGTAAGACTTCCTTTATCCTCCTCTTTTGTTCTTTCCCCAAATGACTTGCTTTCAGGTGAATTGTATCCAGTCTTGGTTAGTGGCTTTCATGTCAGTGGGAATGGTGAATCCACGCTGGGGGCTCAAGGGATCAAATGTATTTTTGTGATACCATTCAGCACCTTGGATAGCTTCTGTACAGCTCAGAGTAAAACCCAAAGTGGATTCATTGTCTCACTGGCAAAGAAATCAGCCACCAAGAATTGCACCATAGCAGCAGGGAAAATATATTCCACAGGCCTTTTCTTGCTTACTCATATTCTAAGTTAAAGCACAATGGTTTTTTAATATTGCACTCAGGTGGGACTATTTCCTGCACTTTAGTATCTTGCTGCAAAATATGGTAATGGTTCCCAATTATAATCACATTAGGGATCACAGAATAAGTTCCTAGAAGATTTCAGACAGAAATGAAATCCTTGAGCTATCAAGGATTACTTTATGCAACCCATAAAGTCAGTATAGCACAGAAAATATGAGCTAACCCTATACTGAAAGTGACCACTGAATACTACTATCACTTTATTTTAAACAAAGATGTTCATCTTCTTCTCTTCGTGGCAAAATTTCTAGCTTGAAAATTCAAGGGTAAGCAAGGAAGGACAACACAGCTTTGGCAATCCTGCAGCAAGATGACCCTGAAACGCTCCCACCGGCCACATCACAATTACCAGCACATCTATTAGTGGAGTCAGCCTCATAGCCAGATGCTCCTGCTGCTGCTAGACTGCAGCCCTGCCTTTGGGCCTTGAAGTGCCAATCAAAACTTATTATATGACCTTGTAATGGCTCTTCCCTTGGAAGATGTAGGAAACTAGAAGGATCTGCTCTGGGCAAAATGGAGAATGACTGCCTTTACTTACTTTACCACTTCAGCTATGGTATGCTATGAGATCTGAGCACACTGGCAAGCACAATCAAGCAAACACAGGATTGTTGTGTCCCTCCCTTTTAATAGAAGGCAGTTGTTTCAAAGGCAGGTAGATGGACCCGAACTGGCTTTCGTCTCGAGGTAGCTGATTTTACCCGTACACTTGAGTTTTCTCTTGTATACAACCCAGAAATGAAAAATTAAAGAATTAGATAACTATATATCACTTCCTGGACATCCATTATTGCATTGTAGATATAATAATGCATTGAATCAGGCAGTAAAGCATGGCAACTTAGAAACAAGAATAATTATTTTCTATGCCTTGAATCTGAACTGCAAGCCTGTTTCACTAGATATAATTAGGAGATACCAGACAGATTTTGTCAGTGTTAGAAGTAAGCACTACTTTTGTTAAGACAGTTCTCTCATGAATGCTGACGTGGGAATAAGTACAGTGGGCCCTCAGTATCCACTAGGGTTTGGTTCCAGAACCCCCTGTGGATCCCAAAATTCATGGATGCTCAAATCTCATTATGTACAATGGCATCCCTCATATAAAATGGCAAGAAAGTTTGCTTTCTATGAGGGGGAGCTATTTTCAGCCTGAGATTGATTGAATCTGTGCCTACAGAATCTGCAGATATGGAGGGCCCAACTGTACCTCTCATTTCAGTTGGACTTATTTCCAAAGGTGGTCAGGCTCCATTGCAAAATTTGCTCTAAACAAGTAAGTTGCCTAGAACTAGGCAGTCTTGATTCTCTGTATCCCTTGGCTAAATCCATAACATATCTATGGCTAAGAAACAGTGAGAAACGTTCTAGTGGCACTGAGCATCAAGATTAAAGAAAAGGTGTTTCCATATTAGCCAAATCTCTCTGCAGTATGTATGTGGGATATTACTTGGTGCTACCCTTGGGGTTTGTTTGTGGGGTGTCAAGTGGTGCTGCCCAGAGGTACAAAATGTCTTGATGACATTTTGCATGCTCTGTATCTCTATGAATGGGAAAACAGTGACATAAGTGGATACTACTTTGCTTATTTTATCTTACCACACTTTGAATTATATCTCTGAATTTCCTGTTTCCTTGAATTCTACTGTAATGCTGAAGGCTTTTATATTAGTCTCTTACACAATCTTAATTGTTATAAAAATTACTGTAAGATTTCTGTCATAAAAGAAACAGGGGGGAGGGGGGCATAGGATATATACCAATAAAGATCTGGCTGCTTAGGCAGCACATAACAAGGTGACCAGTGCCTCTTGTCATGATGAAGATGGCCCAAGACTCCATTAACAAAAGTTTTGTTCACCATCTGCAATTTCCAAGGGTCAGGCTCCACTGTAAATATTTGTTCTAAACAAGTAATTTGCCCTCAACTAGGAAGTGATCTACTGGATATACAAAGTGTTGGTTCAGGATGGACTATATAGTAGGCTCTCAACTTTGATGTAGTTGTTTTGCCACAGCAGCTGTTTCTTCAAGAAACAAACTATTTACTATATGCAATTCTGGTTCATCTCAGTTGTGTTGTGGCCCTAACAATAGGCAATGAGGCAGGTATGAAATGTAAGTTTCATATTATTTTTTAATTTAATATTACTATATTGGATTCAGATGTAATTGCACTTGGAATAGACCCACTGATACCAATGGATTTGATTTAATTGTGACTTAATTCTGAATCCTACCTATTTACAGACAAGGAGGAAGAGAAGTGCTTTTGGGATGATCTGCCCCAAATACCAAATTATTCTGGGTGGACACTAGGTCTTATGTGCCATGATTTAATAGGCGTGGGGCATAGAGAGAATTCGCTACTCTCCCTTGAGTGTCACAATGTCTCAGATCATGGGAAAAGTTCATCCACACCAGTTTCATCGTAATTACAGTGTTTCCTTTTTTACATACTAATTTCATGACTGTAAATCTTGTGCTTGAAAATCCAACTCAGTGCAAATATTGTGCAGGCTGTCCTCCTAAAGCAATTTTCCAAGAAATTATTATTATTGCCAAGGAGTTGCTGACAATGTGAAATGTAAATTATATCAGCCTACCTTTCTTTAGACTTCCAGGAGAATTTATCTGGAACAGAGAGCTTGATCCATTATTATACTATTTTTTGCACATGTAGTGGCTGCCCTGATGAGTTCTGACTACATCATAACATCCGACATGACTGCCAGCTAAATAACAGGACATTGATGTATACGCAAGCATTCAATAACAGAAGTATTCATCTTCTGAGTCAGTCACATAGTGCTCTGTATATTCCAGGATGATTTTCATATCTGTGGCTGTGGCACTAGCAGTGTCTATTAGCAAGCCTACATTTTCAGGAGTCAAAATACTCTCACTCTCTTTCTAAGAGGAACGGGAGCTTTGAACTGCTACCTGTGTCCTCTGTCTCATTCTGAGGTAGTCTTCAGATCAAAACAGAGGTCAAGGGGTGCTCCAGAAATCCTGCTTACTTAATATCTTTTCCCAAGGGATCATCCAAGTGAATAATCAGGCAGGCAAGTGCTGTATTCGAGCAAGAAAATTGTCACAGATTTTGTTCTTGTATGCAAGAATGGAATTTCATTTTTTTCCTCCCTTGTTGGGCAAGATTGTGAGAAATTTTGTGGATTCTGTGGTGACCCCCCACTTTGGAATATTTTGTGAAAAAATTATTTCTTTTGCTTAAGAAACAGAAATGGGCTTTGTGTTTGAGCAAAATATACTGTTTCCTGTGCTCAAACATTATTTGCATCTTTTTTTTCTTCACAAAGAAGTCCAGAAATACAAGGCATGCCCCCCTCCATACTGGCAGATATTGACACATTAAGGCACCCTCTCTCATAATGGGCAATGAAATCTTTCATTATTCTTTACCTCCTTGGTGTCAGGCAGAGATAGTCTCTATAGAAGTGCTTCGTATAATGTTTGGCTTTGAGGGAAGGCTTCCTGAGAGCCAGACATTTTGACTCGGCCAACTCTCCAGAGGGTCTACCTGTTTTCTTTCTTTCTCTGAGGTACCCTCACAGTGAGACAGAAATGAGTGCACCAAAAGCAGCAACTGGGATATATGACATCTGTTCTTCCACCTCATGCAACGAGACAGCTTGCCTGCTTATGTCCTAAGTAAGCCATAATATCATTCTTTTTTCATCTCACTGGAAGAAGCAGTTCTGTGGGCCTCTCTGAGTTACCAAAGTGGAGCTAGAAAGTTTAAGAAAAGCCATCAGAACTGAAATAGTCATGTAAAAGAATATTACTTACATCACCTTCTGCTACTAAGAAAAAGAAAAGCACGTTTTGACTTTGCAGCAGCCTGAAACAGATGATTTTTTTTAAAAAAAATGATGATGGAAAATTATTTCTTTTTCAATTTTCCTGAAAGAGTTTGAATTTGTTATCTGTAATCCTTAATATTTCATAAGAGGCCAACAGTGGAGAGAAACACACACACACACATAAATACGTACACTGAACACAAAAAAGACCAGTGAACTGAAATGGCAAATAATAGAATCACAAAGAACTTCACCTTCAGCGCACTCTTCTAGAGTTCAGTGTAGTCATTAAAGACCTCTTCAGGTCTTTAGGTGCTCTCAAACTGAAGGGTTTTGAAGGTTTCTAAAACTGAAAAGCTAAAGGTGTATGTATGTAAGAGCGACATGTTGATATATTAACATCCATTTTATAAATGAAGCTAATATGATTAAAGAATATAACAACTTTCTCCTGTGCCCTCTTCTCCTGTGCCTTCTTAGTAAACCATAAAAAAATGGATGGATCATTCTGTGAATGGAAGGGCTCCTTCTGTTCACAGATGGAGCTGAGATCCATCAAAAGATGATGTTGGCAGGAGAATCACTGTCATCTTGCTGTCTCTCCACTGCACACTGAGCTCCTCTAAAGCACATTTTTGAGGATTTTTTTCCTCACAAAATTTGTGAGACATCTTAGGCTGAAACATGGTAATTGGCCTAGAGTCATTTGGTAAATTTCTTGAGTAAGCAAGGAACTGAGCTTAGGACCAGTTAGTTCTAATCCAGTATTATGTCTGTAACAGTGCTAAGCAAGCTGTCTACGAATTAGTGGTGAAAATAACAGGCAGCTACATGCATTCATTCACTTGGCAATATCTGTGTATCTAGATAACATCCTGTATAGTAACAGGACTAACTCATATTGTGAGGTACAAAATATGCTTGTTTTATTTAAACTGTATTTGCAAAATTGATAAATATTTATTAAAATATACTAGTTAAGGAAATACCTTTCAGCATATTTCAAAACACTGCTCTCAGTCTTGAAGCAGCAGTGGTCGAAGATGGTGAGTAGGTTACTACCTTTATATAGATTCCAGAGTGGTCATGCGATGGCTTGGCTTAGTGAAACATCTTACAACTGTTCAGAGCCGTCTTATCCATTGAGCACTTTAGGTACAGTGCCTAGGGTCAATGAAAATGTTAGGGCGTACAAAAACATCCCTAGTGGTATGTTGAGACAAGGTGAGGAGTCAAATAAAAGAGTGCCGAGAGCCTACAGAAACCTTAAGACAGCCCTGCACGTGGTGCTTCAAATTTTTCTTGTTATTTGTTGGATGAGTATGTCAGAGAGCTAGTTAGGATGAAAGCTGCAACTTCACTTGGTGAGGGTACATGACGAGGAGAGCCACAGCTTTGTCTTTCTTTGCGCTCTACTCTTTTGGTTGTTTGTATGTGTCTAATGGATTCTTTCTGGTATTCTTGGGACATATGAAATGTGGACAGTGTTTCATCATTTTACACATCTACTAGATGTTCTCTGTGACATAAACTTGGCATAGCTATGCTCTATTGATAGTGGAAAAATGAAATATTTTATCTCATGATAAATGATAACTTATATGCAAGGACAGAAAATAATTTCACTAGAGTTAAGATTTTTGGTGAAAGTATTCATTTTTACCTTTTCTCTATGAGAGGAATTATATCTTTCTTTACAGACTTTCACATCTGTGAGACTTGTGATGTACTTCAGAGCAGTGGTGTAGCTTGGAGCATGTAGAGGAGAGGTGAGGGCAGAGGTGGGCAGAGGCAGGTCTATGCCAGCTGGGGGCGGGGCTATGGTATGTGGGGGTGGGGCTAAGGCAGACAGAGCAGGGCTGTGGCACATGGGGGTGGGGCTATGGCATGTGGAGGTGGCCCATGGTAGACAGGGCAGGGCTGCAGCACATGGATCAGGGCTATGGCACATGGGGTGAGGCTACAGCATGTGGGGGAGGGCAGGCAAGGAGCGATGGCACCCCCCAAAAAATTGCCGCTTGGGGCACACTGTCCCCACCGCCTCTCCATCCCTAGGCCACTGCTTCAGAGAAATAAAATACATACAAAAAAAGCACATGCTGTAAAAATGCAAATAGCTAGAAATGTATACAGTTGAAAAATATGCACAGACATGTTTAAGTGAATGAGGAAAAGTACATAAAATACATAGATTAAGAAGACTGTATATAGATTTCCATGAAGAAGAAAAAGATCTCACAATCTGCCACAAAGGATAGGATAAGAATGCCAGTGGTATTCAAAGCACTGTAATAAAATCTGGACTGAAAGTTTTTTACATCTCTACTCAGATCAATAGGCACATGTCATAACAATCAGGCACATTACAGGAACTGCTTTCAGAATCACATTCTAGGATCCCTAAAGTCAAGTTCTGGAGGACTGCAAATAATTCAGGTATGCATATACCTTCCCAACTCCTTAGGAAATTAGTTTAATATAACATTTACTGGTATGCTAACCCAGGTTGCTGGAAATTGTGGATCATGAACAGGTTGAGCAATTCCTCTAAAGTAGGATTACAACTCAGAAGGAAAAAAATGTGGTATATGAGTACAGCTGGAATAAGTGAATCAAGAAACGTGGTGGGGAAAAAGTGACTTTGCCATCCATTCCCATTTTTTTGAAAGCATATTTATCTTCAGGTATGATGCAACCAATACAAAACAGAAGCCACAGAGATACAATAATAAACACTGCCATAACCACCTTTTAGGGATAGAATTTCACTCAAACTTTTATTAGATTTTTGTGCTTCATTCTCCAGAGTATTTGAGAATGGACTCTTTTTTCATTTTAAGGCTTGACGATGATTTTTTGGTTGTGCAGTTTTGCCTTATGAAACAGAAAATGAAGATTGGGATAAATGTATACACTGCCTAGATAGAAATGAACTGTGTATTCTCTTGCAAGAAATAACTACCCATTCCTAAATGAAGAAACATTTAAAAGTTAAATATTTAGTATATTAAATAATTCTTGTGCTCCAAACTTGCAATTGCTTCGTCCATTTCCTTGCTTGGTTAAAAGGCAGGCAATTGCCATCACAAGACACTTGGAGTGTAATTTATCAAGAATTTGCTTACAGGAGGTTCTCAAAGTGGCAGCAGAAATTTCACATGCTGCTGCAACATTCATATTTCTGCGTCAGCAGAGTTATGGCACCTGTAGTCTCCCTCCATAATGGACTGTATTCAGATATTGTCATGTTTAAAGGACAAAAAATGGCTGATACAAAGAGTGTTAAATTAGCAAGTTTGTCTGGTGTTTAGCCATCTTTACTCACTTAAATTAACAGAATCATATATGAGATCTGAGATTAAGGGAGGCAAAACTAAATTAAGTAAGCGTGCAGGCTGCTGGGGTTACCACCAGCCAAAAATGTACTTCCTCATCTGAGCAAAAATATCAGAAGTATTCCGTATATTCTTAACCTAAAGTTCACAGAGGGCTTTCAGTTACGCATCCCTTTAGAAGACCTGGGCTCATCCAGAGAGGCTATGTACAAAGGACAGTCCTAGAAGTAAAACTATGGATGCCTATAATAGAGGGAGAGTGAGCTCCAGAGATCCGTTTGTTCTACCTGAAAATGGAAGTGACCAGAAGGACTGTTGCTAATTGATTTTTCCATGAGAAGAAAACAGACTTTCTGCTAAAATGTTGAAGGCAGGGGGAGATTATGCCTTGTTTTAGAAGATAATCATGCCCCTTGAGGTACAAACAGGTTTCTCATGTTTTCAGAAAAATGTGCTGGATATTTTGGAGAAAAGGCTTCAAAGGCTTTAAAAATGTGGCTCATGGGCTGAATGATTCCCATTTCCACCTAAATAAAAAAAAACGAAGACAAATCCAACGCCACCTGCTTAATGAATTTTGCAAAACCTAATTTTTTTTTTTTTTTGCAAAAGGTAAAATGTCACAAACAGGTCCCTCATGTTCCCAGGTATGTGTTCAATGGGCTGACCATATTATTAGGCAGAAGGAGAAGGCTGCCTCGTATGGGAGTTCCCCACAGATAGAGAGCGGCTTCGGAAGACAGAGCCCTATGTGCCTTATACGTCCTGCCTTCTGCCACTTAAACTAGCCTGCTTCCCTCAAAGAATGAAATAAGATTCAACTGGTTGGCCATTCTGATTAGTTTCTCTACTTGAATTCTGTACATATACATTTTATCCTTCAACAAAAACAGCAGAACATCGTAGGGCAGCTCTGGTTGCAAAATGGCAATGTATAAAAATCACAATAACAAAATCCCTAGCACATGTTTATGTTCACCACTGTTACAAAAATATTCACTTAATATATATAAAGGTGTCCATATCTAGCTGTAAATTCCTGGAAATTCCCAGTTGATTATATGTGATGGCTACCTTCATTTCTATTGTTAGCTGAGAGGGGAGAAGTGGACTTAAAAGGGAAATGGCAGGATTTACAACTTATCTTAAGCTGCTCCTAATTTTTCTAAAAAAAATTATAATAAATATTATTACAGTTTTGTACATGAGTGCTCATAGATTTCAGTGAAATCCACCGATTAATTTAATTTGATTTTCTGTTGAAATAATTAGGTCTGATTTAGAGTGTGTTTGTGCATGTAGGAAATTTTCATTAATCTCAGAGTAATTTCTCTGAGTAATGACTTGCATATAATAAAAGCTTGCCAGTTACTAATTTACAAGTAACTAGTAACTTGTACTTAGTTCCTTCCCCCAATAATGATGACACAGAGACATTGGAATAGTAACAAGGAATAAAATAACTTCTTTTGTGGTGTAGCTGGAACTTTTTAGTGGCCTACGCACTGCGGAAGAAGACTTGAGAAAGTTTGTTAAATTAAATCAGGCCGTATCTTTCTCAAATGAAGTAAAACTGTGATAAGCACTGCATGTGTTGGTCTGCTAAACAAACTGAAGGCTTGAACAGGAAAAATAAAACAGTCTCCAGAACAAAAAGGGATGATGACACCAAAAGATGGCTAAGAAAGGTTTCTAGGACAAGCTTATAATTGCAAACTCACCATAATGGTAAGCATAAGTGGGAAACTATCCCTTTTGTCTCCTCAAAGCTAAGGCTTTAAGAAACTATCAGGGACATTCCTACCTCACAGAAGAAACAGCTTTCATTTCCCAACAGGTACGGCAATATGTCATGTAAGCCAGACAAACCAAATTCAAAGTGCATTCCTGTTCCCATCAATATGAAGTAGCCAAAAAAAAAAAGAAAAGAAAAGAAAAGAAAAGAAAAAAGACACAACAGCCAACTGACACAATGTGGCTTTATAAAAGGCCTGCTACATTTTGTGAGATCTGAATATCTCCTCAGACCTGGACGTGTTCCTATGTGACTTGAAGTCTCACATGAACCAGCCCTGTCATGAAGCTTCATTGCGGTCAAGAGGGATAAGAGCAAAACACTGCCAGCAAAGCAGAAGAAAACAAGCTTTCTTTCTTTCTTTCTTTCTTTCTTTCTTTCTTTCTTTCTTTATTTATTTATTTATTTTTAAGTGGGTTTGGCCTCTCTCAGTGGTGGGGAAGGAATACCACATGTTTTAAACGCTAGCCTTACCTTCTGTGGACGGAAGGAGAATGTGATTTGTAGTATAGGCCAGCAAGTTACAGTACTCAGATTTTTTACAATGTAACTAAGAAGTATCTACTCAGCTACTTTTGAGACACAAGGAAGTAAACTATTACCTTGAAAATTATAACTACAACAGTAACTATCTACTGGAGAGGGAGCTTAGAACTATAATGGCATCTATTTGTTTTTTAGAGAGGAGCTTCGAAGCTCTTCACATACTTCATGTATAAAAGGAAGATGGCATACAAAAGAACACATAGTCTCCAATATTCCACATATAAAAACTGTGATATGTGAGCCTGAGGGAGAGGAGAGGAGAGGAGAGGAGAGGAGAGGAGAGGAGAGGAGAGGAGAGGAGAGGAGAGGAGAGGAGAGGAAGAAGCAGAATCCTGTCCTTCCCAGTTGACTTAGGCAAAAGCAGACTGCTACAGCCTGTTCTTGCTTATCTGTTTACCTCATTAATAACTTGTGCCATCTTGAACACACTCTAATGCTGCTTGGCAAAATACATCTTGCTGTTCACCAGTGAAACATTAGAGGGTGTTTTAAATACTATAATGTATGATACTATAATGAATATTATTGATTTCCATTTTCATTACTAATGTAGCAGTTTGGGCCATACTGTAATCAGGCCAACACATTGCCCTGATTACAGTATAAATTACTCGGAAATAATTTTCAAGCAAACGTTATATCCTTCTTCAATGTAGTTTAATTTAATAAAATTTAATAAAAGAAAAAAAATGTGATTCTGTGTTAAATTGAATAGACCCTCCCCTCTCCTGCACTTTGTAGAGGTATAGGTTTTAGAAGATGATTGAAATGAGAAGAACCAAAATCCATTTCCTTCCAAGCATTTCCATTTGAAAGAAAAATGCTTTCCATTTGAAAGCAAACCTCGGAAAATAGAGAAATATCCACATCTTGATATAGAAAAATAGAATTTTAATATTTGTCACAACACAGTAAACTCTTGTTATAAGGGCTTGTGATAACGTTTTATTGTTAATTATTTCCTTGCTACACAATCCTGAGTGCTGACACAAGTCATCCATACAGAGAGAATGTTTTTCAATTTAATAGGTTCCACTGTTTATCTGTGAATGTTATCAGCCTTGTTAAATTAATTTTAGTATACAGGCATATAAAGGTGGTAGTTTCTTCATGCTTGTGGAGGAAAAAATAGTGGCACAAGGCATTTCATTTTCTTTGGATTTATATCTTTCACAATATTAAGACAGCTGAATGGCTACTCAGCAACCCTTGTGGCTTTGGAAGATGATTTAGGGGTCTATCAGAAATATTGAAATGCAATTGTTACTAATAAATCTGAAGAGGCTGCTTTCCTTAGCTTTTGTCACCAAGCAAAATGAGGCTGAATTTTCTGCTTCACAAATTTTAGGTCGTGTCATTATTAAGAAAATATGACAAGGGAGCTATAGAGCTGGAATATTTAGCCTGATTGATTCTTTGCCCATATAAACTGATAAATAGCAAAACACTTGTGATGACAGGTATTGAGGCCCCAGAGAGCAACACTGTTGAGAAGAACACATAAAAGGCTTAGTAGTTCCCACATATCTATCCTTCAACCCAGAGACTGGAGCTATTTGCATCTCAGTAGGCCAGAATGTAGAGTCTTACATCACCTTAAACATAATTTGACAGTTCCATTGAATCCTGAGAAGGGAATTTGCAGAGGGCTACAGGATTGCCACAGAATTGAATAATATCTGACCACTTTCCATTCTCATTACAGCTGTTGTCATGAAAACAGATTGATAGCAAACTATTTTCTGATTTACTATAATTTCCATTATGTAACAGGGAACACACAAACCAAGGTGGCAAATGTTAAAAGTTTAAGCTCTGAAATTGTTCCATCTCAGAGGAACAAAGGGATTATACAAAAGGTGAAGCAAGAGATCATGTGATGTTTCTCAGGCAACCAAAAATGCAGAATTCATGCCTACTTTCCAAATAAGGTATAACAGGTTGCTAACATGGGACTTTGGGAAAACACCATTATACTAAGGAGCTACCTATCATACCTACATTGATTGATAAGAATGCTCTTGGCCTCATAGTCAAAGAACTCCAAGTTTTCGGCAGATAAAATTCAAGTCCTAAATTCTACAGGCTTGGAGCTAAAGAACTATGTGTATAAGGAATAGCTACTAGTGCTGTTTAATACATGTTTCCAAAAGAGTGTACACTTGAGTCACACCCAGTTGATTATTTTTGCTATAGTACATATAGCTCTTGCAAACGTTAAAAACCCCTTTCAGTTTAGTTTCACTTTTCTGTTCTTGCTGGTTCCTATATTCCCCAAGCATTTGCCTGAGTATGCTCCATGAAGATAAGAATACAAAAATCTCTTCCATGAAAGAAAGACTGTGAGGGCTTCCACTGATCCCCAACTCTGTCAAAAACATGTGGACTTCCTTCTGTCTCACCACTGTGGTCATCAACAGTGGGAACCTCCTAGATACCATTGTGATTCCTGTGTGCTTTTATCCTCTCTGGAAACTGCCACTCATGATTAACTGCTGCCAGCACAGACACCGTGTCTGAACAGAAGCTTTCCAATGTATCTTATGTAGTGTCCTCAAAGGCAAAAGCATACAATACAAAAAATGATTTATTAAACGGAAATTGAACATAATATCACAGATTAGCCACTTAATACATCTAAATCTCTCCCACACTCATCTCCTAGCTAACTCTGACCCTGACTCTAACTAATCTCTGTCTCTGACCCTGACTGATTCTCCTAACCACTAAACCCCCTAAACCTCACTAATTCCTAATCCTGACAGACCCAACTTTCACTCCCAATCAACTGTCATGCCTTTCAAAATCCCCTTAGACATTCCACAAATCCGCATTCACTTCCAACACTCCGTTCTCTTACTGCCTCCCAAAAGAGCCTTACATTATAACATCTACCACACATTGCATATCTAACTATACTTTACTGTAACTGCAGCAACATTTTTTACATAGGTTCAGAACATCACAAAGACATCTTCTATATCCAGAAGAAAACAGCTGGATAAGACATAGTGCGTCTATTCCTTGAGATACATGAAAGATAAAAATAAAACAAACTGTAGCTTTCCGAGTTTCCCTTTCTTTCTCCCATGCCCTTTTGTTTTCTTTTCGATCAAGCCCATGCTGTTTGTGACTTGAATCAGATTTGAAGGGTAGGATGCAGGTAAACCTTACATGTTCCTGTTGGAAAACACTACTTTCCAACATTTCAAATAATAAAAAGGCATTATACAGACAGGCATGCCAAACAATATAATTGTGCTTATGATTTGATTTTCAATATAGTAACAAACATCTGGATAATATATTGTCACACCAAAATATGTCCTTGGGAAAATTTTGATCCACGGAAATTCTTTCCTATGGAGTATTTAATCACATTATATTACATCAATTGCACTTCCCTGTTGGACTTGGTGTATGGACATGTTGCATCTGACAGATAACTCTTAATATATCCTATAAATAATTCTTCCCCTGTTTGTGCAGTTGTCAGCCATGGCTTTGGTAACAGCAACAAAGATGGCTTTTCTCTTTGAGACTTCAGTTTGCAATAATTAAAATGGAGTTCCTCAACTGAAGTGAGAGGGGAGCAGAGGAGGAAGCCCCTGTCCTATATCTCAAAGCAATTCAGATTATTTCAACAAATTGTACCTCTTTTAAATAGGAAATGAAACCTTCACAACAGAGGGTGCTTATGGACAAGCTTCTGTGTGATATGGATAGATGCTCTCATAAAGTGATAAGCAACAATGAATGAGAATTTTGCTTCATTCCCTTTATGACAGGAATTTCTACATATTTGGGATGTTGAAAAAACCCATAAGATTCAAATGACTTGAATATCGTAGGCCCTTTCCACACGGGGCAATTAAAACGGCACAGAGCGACCTCCAACGGAGGTCGTCTACACCGTGGAGTGAACTGGGTCGGACTACTTTTCGTAGTTCTGCACCTCAGTCCGCTCCAAAGCGACCGGAAGTGGTCGCGCAGCGTGCTTTTTAAAAACCTCTTTTAAGAGCTTTTCAAAAGCACGGAGCGCGTGACTCCATGTTGCTCCGTCGCCGCGCTCCGGTGCAGATTTGCAGGCACGCACTAGTGCATGCCTGCAGATCTGCTGGGGGTGGGCTTTAGGCTGGCGAGCTTCTCTGGTTGGTGGAGAGCCTCCACCAACCGGAAGCCGCCATTTTGGACGCCGGAGCAGTGCGGAGTGACGAGCTTGCACTGCTCCTCGTCCCCACGGACCCGATCGGACCCACGAAAAAGCCGGTGAGTAGCGTTTTTATGCATTTCCTTCCCCACGTGTGGAAAGGGCTGTAGAAACCTAAAGAGCTGTCTAAGTAAGGAGTAGAAAATGCATGGCCTGCCAGATGTTGTTGATATGAAACTTCCAGTAGACCTAGACAACTTAACCATCAGTAAGGAAGGAATGCTGGGGCTTGTTCAACAGCATCTGAAGGGTCACATAATCCTTACTTCTGATCTAGGCCTAGTGCTTTGAGTGTTTCACTGATAGGGCAAGTTTGTTCCATACGGTTGGCATGGCTTAGACAGCTGGCTAATGTGTTTTTGCCAGTACATATCTTGATGCTGATTAGGTGCACACAGTGCCTTTATAATTCTTTCTGAACCTCCGTATTCATACACACTCACACACACACACATATATAACACACACACACACACACATGTATGTATATGTATATATATATACTTTCCAATATATATGTGCTTCCAAAAAAATCTGATCTTGCAAAGCCTGGACTCGAACACCCAAGGAGAAGCCAGTAGAAATTGTTCTGATTCTCCTCAACTCTCCAGATGGGTAAGAGTAACCAAAGGAAAGATCTAAATCTTACCAAAAATATGTGTTGAAATGAAAGGGAGAAATTTTAGTTCTCTGCGCTCATGTGAAAAGGTTTTGTAAACCCTAAGATGAATTCTAAAAGAAAGGATTCAGCTCTGAACAGTGTAATTCAATTCTAGTGGCTAGATAAAAATGCAGAGACCCAGGAGATCTTTCTTTTTTTGTTATTCTAATCTCAGCTGTGTCAGTGCTTTAGCCTGCTTTTTATGTTTTCTATTCATTTGTGATGTCCCAGACTGAAAATTTAGATATATCAGTAAAGCTCAGAAGTAATGAAAAGGTACAAGTCTGAACCCCTTTTAGATAAACAATTACAAAAAGAAAGACAGTGTTTGGTAGAAGACATCATCAAAAGCTTACAATGGACTGAAGGAAGGAAGAGTATTTGTTTGAATAATGTAGTGCTTTCTTATAATAGCATTTATTATAAACCTGATGCTGTAGAACTTAAATGTGAATTTTTAAAAGAACTCAATCTGTTCTTTAATTTTATCTTACTTTGTGACATGAATCTTTGCTGTGTGATCTATTGTTATAATTCATACATTCTAGTCTATCACTTAACACAAAAAGCAGGTGGAAAAAAGGTTTATATTATCTAATGGTGCTTGGCATTGCTGCGGGGCCTAAATAAATCTCTTCCCATCAATCTGTTGTTCTCGTTTTTTAAAAAAGCAGTTCAAGTGAAAACAATTCCAGAACCTGGGAATGCTACCTTTTCGGATTACAACTCCAAGAATCTCTGAGGAAGGATGAACACATTGCCACTAAAAAGGTTATTTTCCCAGGCTATGATATATGGTCATTCACAAGGTATATTAGAATTGCCACTTAATACTTCTCTGTTGATACCTGTTTCCATATAACTGTCTTATAAATTAAGTTTGTCAGGCAAAATATAAGATTAGGAATAGTCATTTATGTATGTAATTGACTGCTCTTTCCATTAACAGGAAAAAGAAACAAGGTATGGCTCCATATGGTATAAATATAACTGGCTATATCTTAACCTCAATTCTCACAATGCTGTCTGTTGTCCTAGTTTATCAAAAGACTAATGAATCAAGGATTTTATCACTCTAAATGTTAGCTGTCAGTGTCACATTTGACTACAGTATATGTAGAGGTTACCTTAAATTAGTGATTTTTTTATTTGTTTATTAATTGCAAATACAGAAGAAATAAAAATATCTTTCAGGTAAACATCTGCCTGCCCATCAGAAAGATCTGTCATATTAATGTCTAATATTGTTACAGAAAATTGGAGGACCAATTTCAGAGTGAGGAAACATCACACCCTGTTTTTCATTGCCCATGAAATGACCTTGCAATTAGCAGAGTTATTTGCATTTTATGGGCCAGTTCATAGTTAATGTTAAATAAATACTTCCTTTTCACCGCAATAATCTACGGTGAGAGGGATGCAACCAGAGGAAGGGAACAGACAAAGGAATACACAAAAGTGAGGCTTGTTCATGTCTTATACATAAACTGAACCAGTAAGTCTTCTCTCACAATATAACCATAGCAGGGACAAATTTTCCTCCATACAACAAGCCATTAATATGTACAAGCTTACTGCATGAATTGACCTCATTGCAGTTTTTGGAAAGCCAGTATCAGAAATATTTGATGATAGCATGAAGACAAATTATAATGTAGGCGTTCAGCTATATACCAAGTTGTGTATACTTGGATCATAACGGAAGAGTTCCTCCACAGAGCAGAGATACAGATCTTCGC
The DNA here is from genome assembly GCA_030412105.1 of Cyclura pinguis. Lineage (NCBI taxonomy): Eukaryota > Metazoa > Chordata > Lepidosauria > Squamata > Iguanidae > Cyclura > Cyclura pinguis. Next base: position 133,437,896 of record CM059599.1, read on the forward strand.
TTATTTTACCTATGCATGTGAGAATGAAAAAAAATTAAAATATTTCTTCCTGCTTTAGGAGATTTTGAGAGGTTTCCCACATTTTAAATGTCCCCCCCCCCCCCATATTTTGGAACTGTCTTGTGAAATTTTCATGAAGGTTCTTCTGTGGAAAAATTATACAAAATTTGTCTTCACACAAAACATAGCTTTCTGTGTAAAATGCAACATTCTTATTTTACTTATTAATCTTTTGCAGAAAATATATGTTGTATAAAAAGTTTATTTTCTTATGGCTTCTGTGGACACAAATAAGCACTGATATTTTCACTCTTGCAAAGAAGCAAAAAAGTCTTATGGAAGTTGATTTTTTTTTTCAGTAGGGTGGCTCCATATGTTTAAACACTCTTTCTTATTAAGGATGAGAAGATTTGCAATTTTTTTTGCACACCTATTATAGAGATTGTTTCAGTCAGCCTCCAAACAGGACCAGTCCTACCATTAGGGAGAGTGAAGCAATTACGTCAGGCAGCAGATGCTACTAGAGCACTTGCATTGGGACAGGTGGGCAATGGGCCGGCGTGCCCTGGGCAGCAAATTTTTGGGGGTGGTGCTGCTCGTTGCCTGCTCCCCCACACACCATCACCCTACTCACATGTGCCATTGCCCTGCCCATGCACACCATAGCCCCCCCACGTGTGCTGTTCCCCTGTCCATGTGCACTGTAGTCCCCCCTCACATGTTGCTCTACCCACGTGTGTTGTAGCCCCGCCCATACTAGCTACAGTCCCTCTCACACCAGCCGTAGACCTGCCCACACCCGTCCTCCTCCACCCCTACCCCGCTGGCGCCACAGTCTGCCACTGTGCTAGAGCAACAGCAATACTCCCTTGACTGTTTTTCTTGATCCTGTCTTCATCTCCCATACTGCCTACTGCTCTCAGAGTGGCTGGAAGGTAGTATCCTATTCCCACTATTAAATTAAGATCAAATAGTCAGTGCAGTCAGCTTCCACATGTAGAATGGGCCCTTCTTTTTCTTTGCTTCCAGTAGCAAAACGTCTCAGGCCAGGTCTGGAGCCATAGCATGAGAAGTAGCTCTTGTAACACCATCAGTTTCAATGGCTGCTAATGGACAAACTGGGTGGGCAAACAAGCTCAGTTTGGCTACCTATAAAGGCAACTTCAAGTTGTCTTTGTGTAACAATCATTATCACAATCATTTCTGGGTAAACAATAACATTCTGGTGGAAGAATCTGGCTCTCTTTCAAACTCTTATTTGAGGTTTACCACCCCTAGTAACTTGAACGTGATTGCAAATGTGTCTGTCTTAAGTTGTGCTGTGTACTGTGTGCCCTCAACATTTCTGACTTAAGGCAACGCTAAGATGAACCTATCATGGGGTTTTCTTGGCAAGATTTGTTCAGAGAGGGTTTGCCATTGACCTCCTCTGTGGCTGGCAGAATGTGATTTGTCCAAGGTCATCCAGTGAGTGGGGATTTGAACCCAAGATTCCCAGAGTCCTGGTTCAACAATCAAAACTACTATACCATGCTGGCTCTCTGTCTTAAGTTTCAGTTTTATATATCTGACTAATTTCTTCATGATCCATTTCCAGTTTGAAAGTTCTGGGTAACAGATGACATGCTATTTATTGCCATTCTAACTGGGACACTGGACAACTTAATTCAAACTATAATTCCATGACTTCAAAGTGAGTGTTTCAAGAATTACCATACATTGTGAAATAGCTTCTATTCAACCTGACATGGCACCTCAGCAACCCACTTGAGAGTGTTCCCACCCTCTAGAATTCCCTCATTTGCACATCTTGGAAATTGGCCCCATGCAGGTTGACCCATGACTTGGCTTCTGATGTGCTGTTTACCATTTCCTCATAGCATAAAGGAGGAGGAAAAGCCAAACATGAGAACTAGTTGAGGGGCTATATCATCAGCACAAGCTCCTTAAAAGTCAATGCACTGTGGATTGTGCACTGCAACAAGAACATGTGCATGCAGTGTTTCTGGCAATAGCAACAGCATATGGAATTTAGATCCCCAAGGCTCTTTTCTCCACTGCTGAAAAAAATATATGATACAGTGGATTGGTAGATATTATCCTTCAGCACAGACACTTCAAATTATATGCATATTGCAGTCTCTTAATTTGCTACATAGGAAATTCCACTTTAAAATCTTACTTAACATTATTAGGAAGATGATAACATTCCAAAAAAAAATCACGATGATGATGTGATGCTTGCCACTTTTTCTTTCTTTTTAAATATTCACATCCAGACTCTGGCAGTAATTCAAGAGGGTGCCTTTATAGTGAAATTGCTTTGCTTGACGGTGTTCATCTGGCAGTAATACCATCCATTTAAATATGTTTAAATCCCAAGACACTTTTGCATTAGTCTTACAAAAAGGGCCATCCTGCATAAGCTTAATAAAGGATCTTCCAGTCATATTAAGCACTAAGAACTGCAAACTGTTGCCGTGCCTATCCTAAAGAAAATATTCTGACTATATGGAGATAACACACCCAAATTTTATTTAAGATAATTTTTTCCTGCCTGTTATTTTAATTATTTGTGGGTGGGGGGGAGTTTGACTCATATTCCTAGGACTATATTCTTTTTGTGTAACACTAGAGGACATCATCTTGGCCTCTTGTATTTATCTTTCAAAAGGAATTAAATCAGTCTAACCCACACAGAGAATGTGAAATGACTTAAAAGGGTGGGAGGAGAATTAAACGTAAATTATATCTATTACTCCTGGAGGCAATATAGTCCTAGGCTAGAATCAGTGCAGTGCTTTATAAGGCTGAGCTGCAACGTAACACTGCTTAACATGAAATATCCATTTAATTGTGGCAAGATAAAAAAAAAGATAAATTGAATATCATTTTTCAATATTTGGGCAGAAGCAATAAAATAAAAAGGCTGTAGTGGCATCACTTTAGAAGTCTGAGATTTGTTTGTTCTAATTCAAAGATTATGCATATTCTGTCAAGTAACTGAACACAGGAGGCATTTTACAGTGCAGTCCTAGTGTCCAAGTATCTCAGTGAGAGACTTCAGTGGATCTGTGACCTGTTTCTCACAAACCCCGGCGGGGGGGGGGGGGCGAGGCGAGATGGAACTTCCTCACACAATTTAGAACATATTGTCTGATTTATCACTTCAAAACAGGACACGTATAGAATCTATTCCTTGTTTTCAAGGTTAACAGTGTTCCACATCTATCCATAACCTCTATTGTGGTTGGAAACAAGGCTAACAGAAATTTTGAGAAGCATCGCACCTCAGAAACAAGGCACGTACACCATGCATGTTTTATTTTGAAGTAAAAAGTGGGGAGGGGGAGTTTTTTTTTCTGATGCTGCATGCTGTCATGGCAAATTCAGCAGCTGGGGTGTAGGAGACCAAGGGGGATGCTTGGAGGTTTCGAAATAAGCAGGAGTGGGCAGGGGGTGAGCCTGAGGGGGTGGTAGAAGGTTGCACTGAGATTAGTTCAGATCTGCCCAGAGTTCTCTATGACAGAAGTGGGCACAGTGCAGCCCTGAGTTCTCACATGCCCTAATATAAGCTGCTTCTTAATACTAGTGGGCTAAAGTTTCTACCTCTGGCTTGTTTATAAGGTAAAACATTCAGCATGTTTCACATGGAAGAGCCACATTCTTCTTCCCTGTGGAGGCATCAGACATGGCCAATGCATGTTCTTCCTTTAATTCTCAGCAATCAACTAAAATATTTGGGAGAGCACGTGGAATAATGCCTTCTATGGGACTGCCACTACCTCAGAATGCAATCAAGGATTTTTAAAGTTAAATTTTATTTTATTTTATTTCTTGAAATGCCTATATGGCAAAATCACCTCATGAAAGTTAATACACTGAAGGAAAGGTTAGCTCTCAGCTCAAATACAAATGTGAGATACATTTTTCTGATTGTACATTGGGTGATGGAAGGATTTAGAAATGATTTTTTTCTTAAAAAACCCTGTGACTCTTCAGTCTTTCAGTTGTGTAGTCCATCTCTGCTGGAAATCCATTGACTTGTTTTAAAGCTACCTACCCTGGGACAGTCACGCTGACTATAATAAAAACATGCTATAGCAAATGGATTCTGGAATGAAATATTAAAAACCTTTTGGCTATGTTATGTATATAATGGCATGTACACAGTCCATCCCCCCCGCCCCCCCATTTGCTTCTGATAACCTCATAGCTCTGTGAATGTAACATTCCATCAGGGCTGCAAAAAATAAGGGCAGCCATCTGTCAGGCTGAGAATTAATCCATGTCTAGCCCCATGTAAATTTGGTTCATTGTGTCCCATTTTTCATGCACATTATTCATTGAAATAACTGTAACATATCCCTGGTCAGGTAAGGGAAATTCCGTGTGCCAGTGAATACTGACCTCTCAAATTTAATCCTAATCTGATTGTGACTGCTTGAGTTATCAAGTGGAGGACAGGGAGCCACTTATTGTGGTTTGAAATTCTTAGTGGTAAGTTGATAAAGTAGTTTAGGATATCAGCTGTAAGAGCAGGAACAGGCAACTGTATAGGAAGTGGGGTCAATTTCTGCCCCAGTGCAGCCTGGCAATCCACACTGCCATGCTCACGAAGAACAGAAGCAATGTTAGCACATCACTTCCAGTTTCAATTTTTGCCTGAATTCTGGAGTGGGGGGAAGACTAGGAGGGTGGCCTAGAAAGCAAATGCAAACCATTGCATTTGCCTGACCTTTAGAGCAGATTTGCAAAATTTGGAAATAATTAATTTTTCAAGGAGGATGTTTTGGAACATTGCTGGGGGCTTCAGAAGCTACAAAATTGGAGCCACATGCAGCCCAGAGATTGCACAGTTCCTTTTCTGTAGTATGCTAACCTTATGTCAGGTCTATTGACAAATGCACCCCACCTGTTCATAGCAGAATGGCAAACGATTTGATAACTGTTTTAAAACTGTTTGTCCTCTTAGGTAGCGGTTAAGGCCTGCAGCTCAAAAGCCATTCTTATCCTGTCAAGCACTGTTTAAGTCAACCCACTGGACTGAAATGTTTTCCTTTTTTATGCTTGGAAAATGTTGCTATAATGTTAGCCATTCACATTTGTGTGTTTTGCAAACCAGATGGTTGGACCTCTTAACTATAATAGCGAGAGCTGAGTTTTAGTACATAAATGACATTTTACTGCTGGGTCCAAATTATCTCACCAGTCAAAGTGGGCCAACCCTTGCATAAAGCAAGGTCAACATCACACTGTAAAAGTAGCACACAGCATCCATATGAGGCAATTGTATCTCACTATACATCTCTAGAGTTGTATTTGAAAGAATCATCCTCATTTTGCAAACTCAATTCCCATCTTAGAAGCAGAGTGGAAGCAGTAGATCCTGACCTAAGGATATGCTGACTTTACAAAACATGCATGCATGTGTGTGTGCACGCGTGTGTTTTACAAAGTGCAAATAAGAAGCACTATGCTGATCCAGGTACTTATTGTTAACCTGAACTCTTGTATTAAAGTAATTCTCTGAGCATCTTAAAATATGCATGTTAGTTGAAACCCTGTCCATGTTGTTATGGCATGCAATGAAGTGTAAAATTAACAAACACACTGCAGTGCAAAATTGTGCACCATTCAGCTTACTCATAAATCATGCATATACATGCTTGATCATCCTGTCTCTTACATTTTCATTCAAGGTTTCGGCCAGACTAACTTATCTGAATTCTTCTTCTTTTCACTTTTTCTAGACACTCAATTACTATTAGCTTCATGCAGGAGGCTGATGAAGAAATAAAACTGCAGTGTGTGGGCTTACAATCCAGTAGGTAAACACATTGTTTTTTTTTAAAAAAGAATATTGTACTCTTGTCATCAATATAACTATTGTTCTTATAATTTCTTGTAATCACCATGTTACTATAATTGTTTATTTGTTTATTGTTTATTTATATAATCATCCATTATTGTTATTGTTATATGGCACACATTCCACATAAAGATTTACCAAAATAATATTGGTTAGGATACAATGGTGTCCACATTTACACAGGAGGAAGTCTTACTGATAAGCCAGCACAGAGTAGTGGTTTGAGCACTGGACTACAACTCCAGAGAACAGGGCTCAAATGCCTACTCAGGCAAAGAAATCCATTGGCTGACTCTGGGCAAGTCACACTCTCCCAGAGGAAGGGACTGGCAAAACCTCCATGAAAAAATCTTGCTCAGAAACCCCCATGATAGATTTGCCTTAGGGTCATAATTTACCAGAAACATCTTGAAGTCACACAACAACAAGGAGGCTACTTGAAGTGTGATTTGTTTCTGAGCAAACAGTCACATTCATTCACTCTTATATCTGTAGCCCATCTTCCTTCCAATGAGCTCAGAGTGGCTTTGCCCTAACCAATACAGTACATTGGCTCTATACCAACCTGAATGACAACTATTTTAAACAAAGCTGTACACGTGCACAAAAACTGCAAAAAATTTTAGTTGCCCTCTCTCCTTAAAAAAAAAAAAAAGGGGGATCAATTCACTTAAAAATTGGTGGTAAGTGATGACTAAAATTCACAGTGCAAGTTATAATGTTAAGTTTATGCCAAATGCTTGGGATATAAATGACTATGTATAATCAAGCGTTTGATCCTTGGGATACAAGTGACTATCCTTAATCAAGGGTCTGGTCCTTTGAGCCTCAGCATTAGTATAGTGATTCAGGGTAGAAGTGTTGCATGTGTGATGCTTGACAGTGTGGTGCCAATGAAAATGGCAATCTTATGTCAAGTTCTCCCCTCTTTGGGGACATCTGGACTTAAACAAGAGCTTTCTCTGCACTCTGTTCAACCTTACAGGCTGTTCCTGGCAGAAGTAGATGAGTAAGTGTGACTCAACCCAATAAGAACAGAGGGGAGAACCCGAGTGCCACGTGAGTTCTACCCTCACACTAGATACCAATAAGGGCTCAATAGTGTCAACATAGAGGCTTGGTTTTGATTTATTCTTACTACCGATTCTACTACTGGGAGTTTACAGGAATAATTCTTTTTCTGTCCTTGGACCTCACTGTTACTCCTTAGATTCTTTTATAGAATGCATAGTTGCATCACCTAGAAAGGGCAAAAAAGAAATCCTCCATCCTGTCTTTTTACATTACATCTTATTATTCCTCTGTAGCACCCATATGTCAATAGTCTCAAAGCAGGGAGGGGAGTGAGACAGCTAGCTCTGCCATTACTACTTTTCTTGCATAGAAAATGAGGCATCTGAAGATGAAACAGTCCTATTTGTGTGGACGGTTCCCATGTGAACGAGATTCCTGATTTTTCAGTATCTTGCTTATGTAAAGAGCCCAGCATATGAAATGGAAGCTCTCCAAACACTTGGTCTTCCATATAAGGAAAGTGATGGCTGAGGGGCTAGGGCTAATCATTCTCCTGCATCCTGAAGAAAGCAAACCGAGTAACACCTAAACAAGGCTTTAATCTCCAATAATTTATCCTACACAATAAATGGCTGTTGTTATATGCAAATAAATTGCTTCACGTTATGAAGCAATTGAATTTGTGACTTTGGCGCATAGCTAGCATGTGCAGTGGTCTGAGTGTTGGACTATAATTCCAAGAGATCATGATTCCAATCCCCACTCAGCCCCACTCACTCCACTGGGTGACCTTAGGGAAGTCATGTCCACCCTTAGAAGAAGGCAATGACAAACTTTCTCTGAATAAACCTTGCCAAGAAAACCCTATGATACAGCCACAACGAGTTGAAGCTGACTTGAAGAGAGCTAACAATACATAACCTCATCATCCAAAAACGTACATTGGTAGCATTGCTGTAATTACTAGGATAGTACAAAATTAGAAGAAAAATAATCCGATAATATATTGTAGTATTAATTTAATTATTTTTGCACAGTTAGCCTTAAAGGCAACCAGGGGTGAATATCTGGATCTCAGCGAATCCTGCAATTCTGTCTGTAAATGTCAGTTATCTATTGACTTTCTCAGTACTAAAACATGAAAGGGCACTGGTAAGTAAGAGGCTTTAGGTGCTGGATCACAGCATCATATCACAATTTGTGCCAATGCAGCCAAAAAAAAAAGAAAAAAGAAAAGAAAAAAAGCCTTAGGATTAGACTGCCATTCTATCACAATGTTTGGTTCATTTCCTACAATTTCCTACAATTATGCCAGCAGAGAGTAGCGGTAAGGCAGCAGGGATCACAAAGGTGTGGTGTAATATGGTCCATTTCTTCAGGATTAGGAGGAGGAGAAGAAACTGTGATCATTTACATTACAAGAGAAGCAAGATAATGGATGCAAGTGTACTCTGTAAGTCAAATGGTTCAACAGACAAAAATGAACAGCTGGAGCAACTGTTTCACATGCAGCAAACTGCTGTTGCTACTGTTCCCTTTTGTTTGTTTGTATGTTACTACATCAGTCTGCAGGCAGGATGGGGAATACTGCGTCTGCTTAGCTCACACATCTAATTCACTAGGATTATCATTAATAAAGGCTGAAATTTGCCTGGCAACAAAAGCCTAATGCTTTCTGCTATTTTTTTAAAATGAATGCCTTCCAATTTGAGGAAGAAAGATTTAAGCAGTGCAGGCCATACTGCTTCTGATTTTCATCACGATAGATTCCACATGCTGTAACAGGTCATGGAAATATCCCATGTTTTGTCCAGAATATTGATGTTTTTAGAGATTAACAATGTGTGAAAGTTCAGAGTTCAGGGCCAAATGAGAACATGTTGAACTTCAGATTTTTTTTATAAAAAACAACTGATGTATGTGTGTGTGTGTGTGTGTGTGTGTGTAGCATGGATATATATTAGCAAGAGTAAGTATTTACAGTGCTTTGGAAGCTACTACCAAGGCAATTTCCGCACTACACTCTTATAGCGCGACCCCTCTCTAAACTGCAAACCCCAAGATTCCATAGGATGTTGAAAGTGGAATAATCGTGCTATAAGAATGTAGTGCGGAAATGGCACAAGTCTCCATATACTGTCAAGAGATGGAGATTTTGGAACTATTAGTGATGAGTTTTCTGAGTAACCCAGTAGTCACTGGCTTTATGTTTAAGGCTTTATATTGGGGGAGGGCCATTAAACAGCACTCCCTATCATACTGACACAATAAGCTGCCTTATACTCCATCAGAACATTGGTCAATTTGGCCTAACACCACCTACTCTGATGGGCCAGATCCTCTAAGCTATTGGGTAGGGTTTTTTCTCAGCATTACTGTATCAGTTCATTTTAATTAAAGAAGCCGGAGGCTGAATGGGGGACCTTATAGGTCAAACAAATTAATAAGGTCCCTAAGTGAGTCTCACCTTTGTAATAAAAGAGTAACAATTGGATCTCATTGCCTTGGGGAAAGTGTCTAATCGAAACACATTTGGCACTCTTGTTGTTTTTACTCAGCCAGGAAAAAAGAACTCTCAACTTGAAGCTTGCCTCTTTTCTTCTAGATTTAGTTTTTGCTACTCTCCATTCTTTTTTTGGGCTGCTGGTGGTGGGAGTTTCCATGATTACAAGCCTGTTCATGTACTATACGGAATGTATAAATCACCACTTTGAAGGATATAGCTTCCCTCAATACCTACCTCAGCCTCAGATTTCAGAGGGACAGGAAATTGGACTCTGCAGTCTACTCTATTACTGGGCCACTAGTGGAGTGAAAGAGAATCTAGCCTGACAGTTCTAATACGCAGCAACTGATTTGGATGGATGATGCATCAAAGGAATCCTTATACCTGTGCAAGGCTCCTGGCCAGAGCATAAGTGATTGTCTCTTCCTTTGGCCTCAGAGACAACCATTTGGAAAAGCTCAGATCTCTCATGTGACCTTTCCTGAATGATGAATAAGATAAGATTAAGTGTTGAAATCTACAAAGACAGCCTGGGAGATAAAACTGCAGATCCCAAAAGTAACAAGGAGTAGAATAAGTGTAACAAAAGCCTGCAGTTCAAACTCTTGAAATTTCAACAGTAGCTTCAGATAGGGAATTATTATTGGGACAGTGGCAAGGAGATAATGATCCTAATCTTTTCTTCCTTGCCTTCTGGCTCTCCTTCTCAGCTGCTATTTACATAATAGAAACATGCATGTGAATGCCATTAATTAATTAATATTTATTGATTTATTTATTCAAGAAATTTTTAAATCCACCTTTCATCCTGAAGGATTTTAGGGCAGAGTATAATATCAAAAAATGCATGATAAGATAAGCAGTGCACCACAACACATCAACCTTTATGTGACCATAAAACTACCTCCCCCCCTCCCCAATGAAACTATAAAGCAGAACGGAAGTCATAAAATGCCTATGCCTATATAAATAGTTTTATCTGATGCTGAAAAGACTGCAAAATGGGCATCGGTCCCTGAGGGATGGTATTCCAAAGTGGAGTTTCCACCACAGTAAATCCACCTTCCTATGTACACAGACAGTGTACCTCGCCAAATAACTGTGTTTTGGGAAAGGATACATCCAAAGATCTTAATGCTGGGGCGATTTGGTATACATAAAGATGTTCCTTTAAATATCTGCAGCCCAAAACACTTAGCACATTAAAAGTAGGCACCATTATCTTCAATTAGGATCAGGACTGAATAAGCTACAATATATTTCTTTACGAAGTGGTTTCAAATGGCTCCACTTAGCTGAATCATTCAGGATTCTAGCTATTGAATTTTTGAAGCAATTGAAGCTTCTGGGGTGTCTTTCAGGGCACTCAAATATACAGTGCATTACAACAATCTTACTAGTGTTTACCAGAACATTGATCACTATGGCGAAACTAGCCTTCATGCAGATCATTATCACATCCACACAATGGTCGAACATTTATACAGTCACACCTCACTCATATAATGTCACCTCACCCATATCCCAAATGATCTTTCTCAGAAGCTTCATACAGATGCTTCAATAGCATGGGGCATAAGAGGAAAACTTGTGGGATCCAATAGCCCAAATGCCATTGGGCTGAGCAAAGGTCTCCTAACAGTGTGTTTGGAATAGACCCTGAGGCATGGCTTGAACTATCATATCATCATGTCACTTAATCCCAACTGGCAGAATCAGTCTAATAGGTTTCTGCAGTTGGTACCTTAGTTCCCAGAGGAAATATTTGTAATTGCAACAGTTATTACTACCTTCAAGGTTCAGTGAAGATTTCTTGAAGTGTAGTTTCATGATCGCTTCTTTCAATATATCTGGCACTACTCCCTTCTCTCAAAGAGGTGTTAATCACCCCTCAACCCACCCAGCCAATTCTTTTCAGCATAATGTTAGCAGCCTGGATGGATAAGAATCAAGCACACAAGTAGTCTGATAAAGGACAGTGTCCACATCTTCAGACTGTATTAAGTGCAGCTGATCCCATATAAGCAGATCTGGTGGTGCCCAGGACAGTACCACAGGAATTATATCAATGATGGCATCAAGGTGAGAATGAATGTGAGTGACTTTGTCCCCAAAGTGCCTCGCAGCAGGCCTCTGAGGTCTCCAAACCATCCCTTCCACTGTGTAGACCTATGAATCTGTTCCTGGAAGTAAGACCAGTTTTGCTATCATCATTGCAACAATATCGTGCTCATCCTTGTGTCTGGCTATAGCCATTGGGAGACTTGCACCATGCGCATTCCACTTCTTATCTATATGATAACAGTAAAATGCATTACAATGGATGCATGGTCCAGGACAGGTTATAAAATCTCATGGTCATAGTTACTCAATTCAGGAGTTGTGTAACTTAAAATTTTCTCCCATCTTCTGGAGTCGGCAGTGCATAAACAAGACCTCCTAACTACAAGTAAACTATTTTCTTGCTGGATTGTTCCCAAAGAGACTGTCAGACATAAGCTGCAAAATGCCATTCATTTTTGAAGGATGTGAAGACACCCTAGTTTTTATATGATTTAGGAACAGTGGATCAGACTCTCAATCTGCCATGTATGGAAAATCTGACATTATAGAATGGAGTCATAGTATAAGCACAGGGTGATGGAGAGCTAGAGAAATATCCAAGGCTTACTATTATACATCTGTTCAATGGCACAATGCTTCACATTTTATTTAGATTTATAAATTCTAAGTATTTTTCCATTCCAGCACACTAGGAGCTTTCACTGTAATTTAAAACCTACAGTATCAGAATACAAATTCCGTAACATAATCAAATAGAGTAAAATGCCCCATCATAAATCACAGCTGAGGGGGGAAGAGAGGGAGTAATGAATCATAAAACACCCTCAGTTAACACTATGTCCCTACCTCCTTTTCCCCCCTCAAGATGCACAGAGAGAAAGTGACAGCAAAATGTGAGGAAGAAAAAAAGAAGAATCCTTTTCTGACCTCTTGTGGGTGATCAGCTTAAGCTCTGAGGCAGAAAGAAAAAGTACGAGCTCCGTAAAATGTATAAGCAGCAAGCTGGGTTGAGGGCCGTGTAATAAATTACAGAACCATAACAAATGGTATTTAGCATCAATCTTTTATGGTCCCACCTACTCTCTGATGACTAATCCATCTGTCACTGGATTGTTTCTATTATTGAAAATCTTTAAGAAGCTTCAAGGAGCAGCCATTTTAAAACTAGTAGTGAAATATTACTTTCCCTGAAATTTGGAGCACTTTATCACCATAAGCTATTTTATATCATTTTCAGGGATTCCTAAAACATTTTGACTGAAAGGCAGCAACACTTTGTGGATGTGGAGGAGCAAAGAGAGGAGAAATTGACCCAGATGTTTGCACAAGAGACTCCTCAGGGGGCTACAATAACAGGGGGCTAGGCTGTACAAGCGCCCCTCTCATTGCTTTACGATATATCAGCATAAATCTATACATAGGAGTAAACTATTAGCAGTTCTCTTCTGCTTCTAAATATGCTTTAAAAGCAAATGTGTACAGCAGAGAATTGCACTTTGACAACATTGTGCCAAAAAGTACAGAGGAGTTCTGAAAGGTCTTGTTAATGTTTCTGGTGTCATGAGACGCTGTTGCTGTTTACTACAGTTTGCTCTTTCAAGGCTGTTTAAAGGAGAACCTAAACATTGCTAGAAATACAGGGCTGTTCCTACAGTGGCAGTCCCATGGCAAGTTGTCCCCTTCTACCCATGGAATCTATACTCTGTGTTTTGAAAGCATTACACCACATTTCCCTACTTGTATTCCACCACATTCTAGTACAGAAATGTGCATGCTATGGAAGTAGAAGGGAAGATCTGACATGAGACTTAAGATTTTCAGTGGCAGCCAACTTTTCTTGCCCACAAATAGAATTAATAACATGGCATTTCCCTCATACTCTGGACGTGAAAAAGGAAAATGGATGCGTATAGAGCTTATTTTTGTATTATCTCATTTTACGTAAGATCTGTTTCTGCTGGCAGCAATGGGAACTTTCTCTGGATACCAATGGCAACATGGGGCAAATTATATTGGGAATACAGGCTTGACGATTTTCCCCATCTCCTTCCTATAGTCCTGACCTTGCTCATCAGCTGCTGTCACAGCTTTTCATATTTTTAAAGCATGCCTACTAGATGCAGGGAAGTACTTAAGTTGATCCTAACATGGTACCCTGATGATAATTAATTATAATCCCTCATTGTTACACTTCAACCATACAGTCCATAGCATTCAGTGCTGAATGGTGAGGATCCCAGCCACAGGGGTCTCATATCACCTGAGATGCTGATTTTCTATTTTACAACTCTAGCAGCTCTTCTATATGCAGTTTCATGCCATAGGCAGTTTCATTCCATTCTCTCTCTCTTTCTCTGTTATTTCTTGTATATTAAGATAAGTAGATATCTGCATTCAGGCCTTCCATATTTCATTGCTCTACATAAAAACTGCATTGACTGAGCCACTGAAGGAATTGCAAATCTTTCCTTAACTGAATCATTTTCAAGGCTTAGCTGTCTACAAATTAGAACTTCTTCCAAGAAGAAGCTTACGGGACTGACTGTCTCTTGAGTGTACTCACACTGTCAAAACACTAGGCATCAGCCTTTTATAAATGGGCCCTAGAGGGATAAAAAAATCATTACATTGTAATGAAGTGGCATGGTTTTCTAGTATATGCGTAGAAAGGTTTACAAGGAGAGAAGATGCACCTCACACTTCCCCAGAAAGAACACAATTAAAGAAAACATATTTTCCAGCACTGACCTTCATACAGCAGAAGCCTACATATATTTGTTTGAAAGTCAACCCAACTATATTCAATGGAGCTTCCTTCCATATATTTTTTGCACAGGCCTACACAGCCTTGCAGAACAATCCAATGCATATTTATTCAGGAGTGTTCAGTGGGACTTATTACTAGCATGTGTGCTCAGAATCACAACCTTAGCCAACCCATTAATTTTAATGAGAAGAAAGAAAAAAAGAAAGAAAGAACAATCCATTGGTTTCCCTGATGTTTGAAAAAGGACATTATATAATTATATTAGGAATACAGCACATCCACCTGGAAAACACATATTAACACTTCCACAACACTTGCAGAGATGGAGTCCTTTGCATTTTGTTTACAGTAATACAGGGGACTTAGTCTGTTAATACTGAAAGTTAATCATTTCTTTGACAAACTGAGAGACTTATTGCAGGATATCAGTTTTGAAATCAATGACTGAAATCTATCTGACCAACCACAAGAAGTGTTAGACTTTATTATTTTAAAGGGCAACAATAATGTGCTCAGTAAAACATTGCCCAGCAACAAACTCTCTCATAACAACAGAAGAGACAGATTTAATCCTAAGGAGACATGGAGACATCTTGAAATCACATGGTCCTTGAAAGATTTCCATGTGTCCCTATGGATTCCTGGGAACCACATTAGGTTAATAGGTTTCTAACAGATCATTGCCATAACAAATGATGGTATGCAACTCTTGTTCGGTTTTTGATAGTTTACCATTTACGTCTAAGGCGAAAACATAGTCTTAAATCAACACTGAAATGCACACTCTTTTGCATTTCATTTCATGCCCAGCACATTTTCTGTGCATCATAATCATGGTGGGTTTTTTTTAATCTACTGGCTACTCAAACATTTTGACGTGGTGTGGAATTTTAAATCCCAAATAATGGCAGTAAACA
Source organism: Cyclura pinguis (assembly GCA_030412105.1). Taxonomy (NCBI): domain Eukaryota; kingdom Metazoa; phylum Chordata; class Lepidosauria; order Squamata; family Iguanidae; genus Cyclura; species Cyclura pinguis. Next base: position 133,453,036 of record CM059599.1, read on the forward strand.
TCTGTTACTTACATTTTTGAATCATCCCACAGCGCACAATAGGGATTCAGGGTGCCCTGGAAAAAAAAACATACAGAACGATCAAAACATGTTCTTTACTTACAGAGATAAAAAATGCATATTTTTTTTGAAAAATACCAAAAATATTCTTAATCTTGAATTTTCAAAAGCAAAGAACTCTTTTACATAGCCACTCATTATACAGCTGTTGCTAAAAAAATGTCAGGGGGAGATTTCTTTTTCCTGGGCTGCAAATATAGGGGGCCAGGATCAAGCGTCTTAACCTCTCAGATTTATGAATTGCCAAGCACAGTATAGATTCTCTTTTGACTCAAGCAACCAAAAGTAAAAGTCAAGTGCTGTTAAAATATTGTCCATTTTATACTGACGCAAGGAAATAAAACCATTACTGCATAATTTGCATTAGTATTTGTACAAAATAAAAAACCCACAAGATACTGTGAATGAACTTTTAAGGCTATTAAGATAACCAGTTTTCTCACACCTACACCAGGCCAGGCAACTGTGGCAGGTTTGGACACAACTTGTATGCTCCAGGACCCTCTTCAGGGGCCACATGGACTGTGTATGTATATGAGCCTTCAAGTAACTTGTTGACTTACAGTGACTACGAGAATTTCATAGGGTTTTCTTTGGCAAGAAATACTCAGAGCTGGCTGTGCCAGTTCCTTCCTCTGAAACATACCCTACAGCATCAGCTATCTGTCCAAGAACGAAATGCTTGCATTTTAAAACTTAGCCTGTTATTAGTGAAACTGAATTGATTAAGAAGCAATTATTTATGGATATTAGTCTTTAATTAAAACAATTGCAGACACTAATCTTTAATTAACGATTTCATTTTTGTATTGTTTTTAAACATGATTGACTTTATGAATACTCTCAACATATGGTAGCACTGAACAGACCCCAAGGTTGCTCTAGGGTTTAGAAATCTCCAGGAATAGCAATTCACCTTTTAAATAGGCTGCAGGGATACTCTGCATACCAATAAATATCCATGTTTGAAAACCAGACATGAACTTTTAGATACGCCTGCCTGCCTGCCTGCTTGCCTGCCTGCCTGCCTGCCTGCCTTCCTTCCTTCCTTCCTTCCTTCCTTCCTTCCTTCCTTCCTTCCGTCCGTCTGTCTTTCTTTTTTCTTTTTTAAAACATTTTTGGCTGTCTGTGAAGCCTCCAGTGAGTCTCAAAATATAGAAAATGCCTCCTTATACCTTCCACAGTTGTCTACCCCTGCATTGAGGTTACAGGCCTTTGGGATATTCTTCTTCATCGTCTTTTTATTACCAGAACATCTGGTAACTAGAGCAAGTTGCAAAAGACATACGCTGAGAATCAAAGAATTCAGAGCCAGGGAATTTGGTCTAAATACTACAACCTGCATAATTTCATGCTGCTTCTAGGTATATAAAAAAAAATATCAACTGGCTTTTATCTCAGGCCTTGTTCACTGGGAGGTTTTGTCTATCATTATGGCCTGCTTTCAATTTGGTCCCAACTGCAGTAGACCCACTGAATAAAAGGGACTTGGGGGTTGATTTAGCAAGGCCCCATGGATTCAATGGGTCTGTTCTGGCTGGGCATAAAATAGGATTTCAACCATTCTTAGTAAAACAATTGAGAGTTAGAAATACTTGCTGATCTAATGCAAATTACTCAGAGATCTATTAATATAAACTGATTTGTTTTTGGCACAGTCCAGTGGTACACTACAAATGTACTATAGATTCTATGTCTTATACCTACTAATATACTTAAATTGTGCGTTCATTAGAGATACGCTTATTTAAATGTTCCCACGGGGGAAACATATCATTTATTCAATCTTTTCCCTGCTGCAGGAACATCTTTGAAAACTGCAAAGCTTTCAGACACATTCTCCCAGGGGAGAGAAAGTCTCGTAACCTCCAATTCACACGGTTTCCCTGCCTCTCCCAACACAGCTGTGTCCTGGGATGCAGCCAAGCCACCAGCTATGTTCTGATAGCCAGTACACAAGGATTCAGCCATCCTCCAGCACCCACTGTGTGCTCTGTTTTGGGGAGGAGGACAAGAAAAAGGTTCATTCAGGATTGGAGGGTCAGGAGTAGTCCTTGACTATTTGAACTGTAGAATCACAGAGATGGAGAAGACCACAAGGGTCATCCAGTCCCAACCCTGCCATGCAAGAATACACAATCACCCGACAGATGGCCATCCAGCCTCGGTTCAAAAAACTCCAATGAAGGAGACTCTACCACCAGAATTGAGGATTCTCATCTTTGAGATTTCGCAACACTCAGGGAGCCCCTTTTCCCATCCCACCCCCCAAGTCTTCAAATACTCTTTCAATCCATAGCTTTGAGGCATTTTTTTATGACTGATGTTTCCTCTGTGTCTTCATCTTTCAGCAGCTCACACATAGTGCTAAAAGCATTTATGTCTCACTATGGTCAACTCAATAGTAAGCATTTTTTGTGTTTTGTTTTTTTAAAGATCGGGGTAGACTGGAAGGAACAAAGAAACAGCCACACAGAGCAGGCTGTTGCCCTCACCCCGTACCAGAGTGGAATGCACCAGGCTTGGCTGCTGTCATTAAGAAATGCGGCAGAAATAGCGTCTGGGGAGCTCTGTGTAAACAACTCCTCAGGCGCCTTGCCCCGAGCCCTCCATTTTTGGCTTCAGTCCAGGTCAGTCTGACCCACATTGCGGAGGATGTGCACAAAAGCATTTCTCAGGACTCTGCCGCTTAGTTTTCTCTATTGATTGAACACTTTCTACCCTCTGTGCTCAAACTGGAGATATTCTCTTTTCTATATGTGGCCAAACCAGTTGTCTTATATCATTTCAGCACAGGTAGTCAAAATGAGAGCCAGGGCAGTACAATGGTTTGAGCACCGGACTACTCTGGAGACCAGGCTCTGAAGCTATGCTGAGCCATGGAAGCCCATTGAGGTCAGAAGTCACACACTCTCAGCCTCAGAGGAAGGCAAAGGAAAATTTCCTCTGAACAAATCTTGCCATGAAAACACTGTGACAGGTTTGCCTTAGGGTCGCCATAAGCTGGAAATGACTTGAAGGCACACAACAACAACCCAAAGTTATCAGGTGTTAATTTTTTATGACAGTTCCACTCTAACATATGTACATAGGAGATATATTCTAGATGTATACCTATTAATGGAAAGTAAGATTGTTAAGAGTGCTGAGCCAGAAATGTGCATGGGGAGAACTGTGGGGAAAGCAGGGTTTTCACCTTTTCCCTCCTATTCTAGGCTTGTTATTTTAAACATCTACCTCATGGTGCAGACGATTGTTGCATGATTAGCATACTGACTAAATATGGAATCAACAGAAACACCATCAGATGGATGCGTAATTGGTTGGAAAACCATGCTCAAATAGTTGTCAATAGTGGCTGTGCTTCAAACTGGAAGGATCTCTCAAGTGGAGTGCCTCTCGGTTCTGTCCTGGAACTGACACTCTTCAAGGTAATCCTTATCAAGTTTGCAGATGATACAAAACTGGGAGGGATGGCTAACACAGAGGAAGATAGGAACAGACTTTGGACTTTGATAAACTAGAAAACTGGGCTGAAGTTAGAAACATGAAATTCATCAGAGAGAAATGCATAATTCTATATTCAGATCACAAAAACCAAATGCACAAGTATAGGATGGAGGATATTTGGCTCAGCAGTACTACATGTAAAAAGGACCTTGGGATTATTATTTATCGTAAGCTAAATATGAGTCAGTAGTATGATGTGGCAGCAAAGAAGGCAAATACTATGTGAGCCTCTATTAATAGAACCATAGTTTCCAAGTCAAGGGAAGCAGTAGTCCCACTATATTTTGCACTCATAGAATCATAGAGTTGGAAGAGACCACAGGGCCATCCAGGCCAACCCCCTGCCATGCAGGAACACACATCAAAGCATTCTCAAAAGATGGCCATCCAGCCTCTGCTTAAAAACCTCCAAAGGAGGAGATTCCACCACACTTCGAGGCAGCATATTTTGCTGCTGTACAGCTCTGACTGTCAGGAAGTTCCTTCTGAGGTTCAAGTGGAATCTCCTTTCCTGCAGCTTGAATCCATTGCTCCTTGTCCTAGTTTCTGAAGCAGTGGAAAACAAGCCCGCTCCCTCCTCGACATGACATTCTTTCAAATATTTAAACATGGCTCTCATGTCCCCTCTTAGCCTTCTCTTCTGCAGACTAAACATACCCAGCTCCCTAAGCCTCTCCTTGTAGGGCATGGCTTCCAGACCCTTCACCATTTTGCTCATTCTCCTCTGGACACGTTCCAGCTTGTTGATATCCTTCTTGAATTGAGATACCCAAGAACTGGACACAGTATTCCAAATGAGGTCTAACCAATGCAGAATAGAGTGGTACCATTAGCTTCCTTGATCTGGACACCATACTCCTATTGATGCAACCAGGAATCATGTTGGCTTTCTTGACTGCCACATCACACTGTTGACTCATGTTCAACTTGTGATATACCAAGACTTGTAGATCCCTTTCACACGTACTGCTATCCAGCCACACGTCTCCCATCCTATATTTGTGCATTCCACTTTTTCTGCCTAAGTGTAGGACCTTACATTTCTCTCTGTTGAAATTCATTCTGGTAGCTTTGGCTCAGCTCTCCAATCTCTCAAGATCATTTTGAAATTTGATCCTATCCTCTAGCATATTAGCAACCCTTCTCAATTTGGTGTCATCTGCAAATTGGATCAGCCTGCCCCCTATTCCTTCATCCAAGGCATTGATGAAGATGTTGAATAGCACCAGGCCCAGGACAGAACCCTGTGGCACCCCACTTGTCAGTCTTCATCTGGAATACTGCATTCAATTATGAGCACTTCATTCTAAGATGGATGTAGACAAGTTGGAGTAAATTTAGAGAAGAGCAATTAGGATAATAAGAAATATAGACATTAAAATATATGAGGAGGAGTTGAAGGAGCTGGACATGTTCAGATTTGTGAAACGAAAACTGGGAGGTGACCTGATTGCACTCTTTAAATACCACAAAGAGGAAGAGGCAGGCTTGTTCTCTGTTGCCTCAGAGGGTAGAACTAGGTCTAATGGTTTTAAATTACAGGAGGGTAGATTTCAACTGAACAGTGCAAACACTTCAGCAACAGAACCAGGTGCCTGGAAAAGTGGTGGGGTCTTTTTCTCTGGATGTCTTCGAAATAGAGGCTGAACAGCCACCTGATAGGAATGCTTTAGCTGGAGATCCTGCACTGAGCACCTGATGACCTATAGGGCCCCTTCTAATGCTAAGATTCTTAACTTCAAAGTCCACACCACTGTGTCCAGCACTAGGGACTGTGCAGTTTCCAATTACAGCTGAATTGGATCCTATTTGTGTATGTCCTAAAAGGTAGCTGAAATGAGCAACTATTATTATGTTCATTGACAGTCTGAGAAGAAGTCCCAACTTCTCCAGCATTCTAAAAAGGATACTACCAGTTGAAATCTAGCTTCTGCCATAAACCTTACAGGTGGTATTAAGTGGAGGCATAACACTTCTTAGCCCTAGCTAATGAGGAGTAGTAAGAAGACTATCACGAAAAAAGCTGATGAGCCAACTGGCTCTGAATAGATCTGTGGTGTAGACTCTACACCAACTAAATGAAAGATGAAAATCAAACATATGACTTGTCATCTGCATCTCTCCCTAAACTTGTGGTATTTTAGCAGTGCTTAGGCATACCACTTTCAATATTAAGGATCTGCTCAGTGTTTAAAGGAATGCAGTCAAGATTCATGGAGATCTGAATTCTTATCTTCAGTGGGGACAATAGTTCCTAGATGATTTAAGTCCTCTAATGGTGTTTGCTCACTGCTGCTTCATCAGTGTATCATAAACCCTTACAATACATTATAACACAAATACATTATATTTGTGCTTTACTCTTTTGGAAAACCATAGCATCAACCTGTGGACCAAGCAATGGGGGTGGGACAATCCCTCACATACTGAGGAAAGGCACCCCTTTCTCAGTCCACAAATTGCCCATGGGAGCCAATCAGCTTCAGTTTGGGCCTTCGTGTATGCTTTTGAGAATAGAGGTACTGTGATCAGGGATATTTTTTTCAAACAAATCTATTGTAAATCGCATACTGAAACATGAGATCAGTGATATACCTGAGCAATAACCTCTCTGCAATAAAAGAGTAGTTCAGCATATGCAGAAAAATATGGGAATCAGCTCTCTCGCTTTGAGGAAGAGTAACTTGCAGGACTGGGAACATTAATTCATTTGGTCAGGACAACTTGCTTATAATATGCAGGAGGTAGTAAAGATTAATGAGATACAGTGAAATATGATTATTATTAGACAGCTCCTCCTGGGGAGACCTTGATGTGTATGATAATTACAGAGAACAGAATTAGGCATAAACTTTTTTTTTTTTTTTTAGAAAGCATCAAATTATAAAGTGTGATATATATAAAAAATTGAGGTCCAGCATGAATCATCCTGAGAGAAACAAATTGTGTAACTCAACACAAAGGAATATCATACAGGAATAATTCAAGACAACTGAGCTGTACTCAGGTGTGTACTGTGGGCCTTTGGGAGGAAGTAAGAATGTCAAACAAATTCTAGTTTCTTCCTCTGGCATCAGTTCACAGATTATCTAGATCCATTTCTGGATCTAGATTTGATCAAGCTGACAATAATGGGAGAATGATAAGGTGAGCGTGTTCTTGATCATTTTCCTCTGTGCTGCTTCTCAGTATCTCTATGGAACCAATTAATGAAGCTATTCAAATATTTAGAGTAAGGTATCAGCAGTGTGGAAATGGCACCTATTTCTCTTTTTCTTTAGGTTTAAATGAGGCAATGGGTATGCTGAAATTGTGTCCAGGATCAGTGATAGTTTGGACAAGGGTCAAGAACTGAAGGTTAATCCTTGTGTAAAATGAATGGCATTGTAGATACATCTGATCATGGAGTGGTATTCATCCTCTCTAGACAGCCAGCCTTTCTGAGCCTCCCCTTAAAAGAGGAAGCTATCTTATATTACAGCAATCCTAAGAAGGTGGTAACCATAGAGAAGGCCGTTTAGGCTTCAGCATTTACATTTAACTCACCTGGCACTTACTTTTGGAGCTCTTTTCGTATCAGGTAATGAATTTTTATTTTATTTTTTTACTCTCTTAGGTGTATAAAAATATTCATTCAGTCATTCAGCTGGTTGCCTAATGCTCTTTTTTTCCCCCTGATGTTGTCTTTATTCTACTAGACTATTTTTCCAATTGTTAAATTTGTTTTAATGCTAAAACCAAAAACGAGGTGCATATATAAACTGCTAGTGATGAGGGACTTCAAAAGGGGTCTGATACCTCATACTTGCAGCACTTCCTGAAAGAATAAATGTGGCAGAACTGTGCCTTGAAAGACTTTTGATGCGGGATAATGATGTTTTGTGCCAGTCAATCAGCCCATGGAAGTAAGATCTCTGGTGTACCAGTTCTATTATGACTATCTTTCCATAGTAGCATTCTGGTATGATATTTATTTCTCTTAAATCTGGTTTCTCACCAAAGCTGCATTCTTTTAACAAAAAACTATCTAAAACCTCCTATATTCATTTGATAATGCCTATCAGATTAAACAATAAAGGGATGATTTAGCAAATTATATATCATGGTGAACTGTTATCCATGTAACATGAGAAAAGAGTAATTGAATAAAAGTTCAGGATTTTATTTCTTCATCAGTAATTTAATTAAATAATTAGTCCGTTTAATTGGCAGCATGAATGTGAGTGCTTTGTGAGCCACTGATGTACAACATTCAAGGTCTACAGCAGAAGCAAAATTATCTTCACCTTATTAAATAAATTACAAAGTTCAAAGACAAACTGTGCTGAATGAAGACATTTTAATTACAGAAAATACTATCTGGTCTTAAATTCCTTAAATTACTGTGAAGGAAAAAGAGAAAATCATTAAAGAAGCAAGTGGGGGAAAAGATAATGATTAATTAGCACTGACATTTCCAACTAGTACTATTTCTCCTTGGTTCAAAGCAATAATAACAAAATTGTTACATAAAGGTATAGCAAGATCTTAATACCAAATATTTACATAACCAGTTCTAATGGAGTATTGCCTCAACATCAGTGCAGTTTTACTATAATGGTGCTGCTTGTGAATATTTGGAAATCTGGAGTTTTAGATTATCTGGTTTTGTTACTGATGTGGATTTGATGTAGGAAATTTATAGAGTTTCATTTTTATGCTCAATTTTGTATGTTTGTTTTGTTTCCTAACAAAGCACTGTGCCTGCACAAAATTTGTGAGAATTCATATCTCCTACAGTTTGTGTTACCCCTCTATACCATCAACGTGCACATGGACATTGCTAAAACCTTGCAAAAATGGTAATCGTTGTGTGAACTTATGCATGTCAGCATCATGATTTTTTAAAAAAACACCACTTTATCAGTGGGCACGTACTTATCTTTAAAGAAGAGGGGGGAAAGAAGTGCACAGATAAGCTTAGGAACAGTGTTTATATTTATTTTCTGGGGTTAATTCTCCTAGGCCGTTTCCGCATGATGTTGCTGTCTCATTTCTGCCATAGGATGGCAGTGGTTGGCAGGTCGCGCTTCCACATGACACTGTCATCGTCCCGCTGCCATCCTGTCGCTGAGCGTCGCACTTGCTCGGTTTTTGCAAAACAGAAAAAATTAATTTCACATCTGCGACCACATGGTGCTCCCGTCACTTCTGGCCATGTGGAAGCTGCAGAAGCGCATTGGCAATGCTTCCTTCTGTAATGCAGCAATGGAAAAAGCCCAGCTGCGCTGCAGAAGGAAGACACGGCGCCATTGCATTCTCTTCCGCATGGACCGAGCAGGTGAAGAGGGGAGCGTTGCTGATGTGCTCTCTTCTGGACCTGAGACTGCAGTGAGATGACGCAGAAGAACGTTGTCGTGCGGAAATGGCCTTAGTTTCCCTTGAATTGGGAGAAATGAAATGTAAGATATAGGGAACTAGAAGAATGATAAAGGAATGAAAATGAGACCTTGGCAACCAGAGACCTTCATGTAAGTGTCGTGGTGAATGCACTCCAGGTTTTACTCCTACCTTTCCACTCCAAGAGCTATCTAAGGTGCTTAACCTAATTTGGGGATATGGTTCAGCAGCTTGGATAGCTCTGTTGAAGTCAAGAATAAAACTGAGGACAAGATTACCATATCCCTGACATGGAAGCCACCAGCTACCCTCTAAGTGGGTGAAATATTTTCATATACCAATATATTAGTGAAGTTGTTCTGTTTTTATACTTGATATCATACCATTGAAAATGTAAATGTGGCTTCTAAGTGAAACTAATAATATCTATATTTTCTTCTATATCATTTACAAATGTTTTAGTACAGTGGAGATACAGAGGGTTGTGGCTGATCTTTCTGCCTATCATGCTGTCCATCAGTATTTGAATTTAAAAAGTGTGGAAGGGAGAGAGAAAAAGAGAGGGGGATTGATATATTGTCTAGCATCACAACAGCCTAGATACCCTAAAGGCACCAGATCCCATCTGATCTTGGAAGCTAAGCAAGTTCAACTCTGTGGTTAGTATTTGGATGGAAAACACCTGGTACCATAGGCTATATTTCAAAGGAAGGAACTGACAAAACCACCTCTGAGTATTCTTTGTCACCATAAGATGACTTGAAGACATATACAGAGAGAGAGAGAGCATCATAACTCATTCTGGTTTGGCAGCACTGGCTCATCACTGTCTTGATTGTTCAACAGCTGGCCAAGTATGATCCTCCAGGTGTTGTTGGACGACACCTTCCATCATTTTTTACCATTGGTTATGCTGGCTGGGGCTGCTGGGAGTTGCTTTCTGAGAACGTTTGCACTTTGTCAACCTTTGTCTTACTTAATACACTAACTGGAGAAGTATGGGATGAAGTAGAGCTTTCAAAAACTACACTTTTTGTTTTGCTTTGACTACAAGCCAGTACTACATGCTGGCAGTTTTTTTCTGGAAGTTGTAGTCCAAAACTGTAACTTTTCCACATTCTGGGATGAAGCCATTAGGGAGCAGAATCTATGCTAATCAGTAACATACAGACTGCCCCAGATATGACAAATCTCAAATATGAAAACTCTCAACAAAATCCTACTGTCAGTGGTCAATGGTTATTCAGATTAGGTTCTAAAGAGCCTCATCTTAAGTTCTAATAGTGAGTTTGGTTGGCTTCAGTACAATTACCCCAAGACTTTCTGAAAGACTGGATTCTAGAAAATGATTTCTGCATAGCTTGACTGTCTGTTTGATGTCTTCTGTCCTCTCTGCTAGCAAGATCCCATGGGAATGAAGGCAAAATCAGGCCTGTCATCCGCAGAAAATGGAGATTTTTGGATTCAGACGGAGCCAAATGAATACAGCACCTCTTCCAAGATGTTATTGACAAGGCTGTTGCCTTTCTGGCTTGTCAGCACTTCCTGGCCTTGTGCTAATATGGTAGTCATTAATATCCTGTTACAGAAAGGTGGACAAAGCCAAATGACAATCAATGCCCTGCATTTTCTCCTGCCAGAACAAAGCTAATAAACATTTTAAAGAACTGGCAAAGAGACAAACGCCATGTCAGTAGATTACTGAAAAGAACAGTAAAATAAACACCTGAAAAATGGCTTCTAAAAATGGCTCTCAGACTCTTTTTTTAACCTTCTTCTGGCCTTGATGTTTTATGTCTTTTTTTTTTTAAAAAATACTTTTAATAAGTTTCTCTGTTGATTGAGCGTCTGATATGTAGTTCTGTGACATTTTATATCTTTTTTTTTATCACAACATGGAGGCCAAAGTCATTAGAAACCCTTCCACTAATCTTCTCCCAATCCCATTCGCTTGCCATGATCCCTTTACATTTCCATATATGTGATCCAGTAACATGATTTAAGATACAGTCTTGCCTAAGTTGAGCAGTTTTAAGTCTTAAGTTTACATTGAAAGGACAATTAAGCATGTGCTTAAGGTTCTTCCATTCCATTCAATAAAATTTAGATGTGATTGGCACTAGATGAATCATGCAATTTAATTTCTATCTTATGAGGACTGGAGTCAGGGGGATGCAACATGGTATATCATACAGCACTTCTAAAGCCCTGCCACAGTACATTATCCAGAGCCAGATATATTTGAAATGGGCTTCCCTCTTTTTGTTTTTTGTTTTGATTTGTTTTTTTTTTCAAGTTCTCCCTTGACTTCTAAAGGGGATGAGGGCCTCCAATCATATATTTGTCTGATATTCCTGATGAAGTGCCATGGATCTTATAGACCCAAGGCCAATGTTGCCTCATCCCTGACCTTTCTCCAAGCACCCCCATTTTGGGACCTATAGCTGCCTACTGCCAGATGAAACACCAGTATCAGTAGAATTACTTCTGCAGGAGATTCCCTAGTGACAACTACAGCCTCAAGCTTCTCCCACATCAGAGACATTCATCTCTACCAGTGGAGGGGGGTCTCACCCAATTCTAAACTCTCTTAGACAGCTTTCAAGGAGGTTACGTTTGCTCTGTTTTTAAATTAACCATAGGTTTTTTTTTAAAGGCTCTTTTGATATAATTTGGGCAAAATAGAAAGATGCCTTTTTGGGCACCCTCCAACATTTCACAGATGAAAACTGGGATTGTGTGGCCAGTAATAGCAGAGTGTGATCAAGAGTGCAAAAGTTATAGATGAGCTAGGAAGGGCTGCAGATTTCTTTTGACTGAGCCATCTGTGAATGGCAAGATTCTGCCCCTGCTCTTCTCTCCTCCCTGCAGAGTTAATTGAGTGTAAACTACTTCAGCATTTTGAACTCAGTCTGAAGCAATTGAAACAAGTTGAATACAAGGCAGAAAGTGAGAGGAGGAGAGAGAAACTGGGACATTTGAAAAGCAGCTGAAAAACTGGGATGACAGAGGATTATTCAGGACTGTCCCTACAAAACTGGGGAGGTAAGAAGGTATGTTTTTTTCCCTAGATTTTCAGGAACAGATGCCACTAGAATATAGTGTCCCGACCTTTCCATTAAGTTTCTAGAAATGTAACATGCACTTCTGGGTATAAACACCTGCTTCCATACAATATAAAACTCTAACATGTAAAGTGCTTTTACACTTCATAATATACACATCTGCTCTATGTGTTGTTTGCACTTTAATTTCTAGGTAGAATGCTCCATGTATCACCATTCATGTTGGAAACATATACTGTTTGGAGCAACCACAAATCCTAAATATTACATCTTAATTTTTATCACTCAAGTCCTTATTCTTCAGTGAGGGCTTCTACTGGTGGGACACTTGGGTGAATTTTATACTTATCTGTAGAAGCCACAATCTAGCATATTGCTTTTGGGTGTGAGAAGAATGCCCCTGCACAGAGGAAGGAACTTTCTCTCCTCAGACTTTAGGTCTGCATTGGAAACCATGTTGAATATTTCTTTCAGTTAAAGAAGCAGGAAATAGGAAACTTAATAGAAAAGGGTAATGCATTTAGTTGATCCTTAATAACTTGACAAATCTAATTGAATTTACATTAGATGGGCAAAAAACTTGACTAATCAGTCTATGTTAAATTCCCATCTAAATTTAACTTCAATTCCTGCAGTAAAAGTCTTCCCAGAAGGGTTTACTTCACCTCCCCCCACAGCCCCTGTGTGTTGAGCTCAGGACTGAAGAAACAATTGCATCGGTTTTTGATGGCCCCATTTCTCATCCAGCTGACTAGCCCCCCTGGCTTTCTCTCCCTCCCTCTCATATTCTTACCTTCTTTTCTAAAGCCTACTGGTTCTCCCACAGATCCCAGCAAAACTCCCAGAGTTAAGAACTCCAGAATTCAGTTTCCTGGGACAGATGAGGAACCTCTACACAGTTTTTGGTGCAGTGCCCAAGAGGTTTTAACTGAGTGCCTTTACCACTGTTTGTTTTAAAATCTTCTAACAGTGGAAGTTACTGAGCACTTATATTGTAATCACAAATTTTAAAAAGTGGTTTGGATCTTATGATTTTAACATTGTGGTTCCCCATCTCTGAGAGCAGAACTGATAGATGGATAGATAGTTTTGGGGGAAAAAAATTCAAGAGAATGGTGCTATGGCTAAAAAGTCACCTGACAAATGTTACATTTGTTGCCTCTTTAGCACAGTCTCCCGTTTAATTAATTAATAATTCTGAGATTAAGTTAATGTTGAACATCAGAATCAATCAATTAACAAAGATAAATCAAGTTGTCCCTTTCCTTTAGCAAGTTTCTAACTTAATTAATAACTTTATTGATTTTGATTAGTTAGTTCCTATTCTTTTGAAAAGCATACTACTATAAGAAGACATGATTTAGTTCAGATACTTCTCAGACACTGATCCAATTCCAATGAAAAATGAGGTGAGTTGTCCCATTTCATTTTTTCACCTAATTTCATATGTGACGTGGGCATTCTACATGGAGGCCTGCAGGCAAGGAAGATCTATTCACCACATTCCTCTTCCACATAAAGCAGGAGAAATATCAGGTTTTTTGGAGGACTGTTTTTTTGTGTGGAGAACATGGGCAAGGTTAGGTAACATAAACAAATTTTTCCACTTTGGGAACTGAGTGCTACACCAACTTTTATGAAGGGTCCTAATCTGGGGTTAGAGGTGGATTCTGGATGGGGTTACACTGCCCCTGAAAGACCGTGTTCTTAGATTGGTAGTGCTCCTGAATCTGTTCCTCCAAATTTCAGCTCAGATAAATGCAACAGTCAGAAGTAGTTATTATCAGCTTTGGCTGATACACCAAATGCACCCCTTCGTAGAATTGGAAGAACAAAAGATGTTAGTGTGCGTACTGGTAAACTCACGGTCAGATTTCTGCAATGTTTTATACATTGAGTTACCTTTGTACCAAGTTCAGAAATTCCAACTTGCCCAAAATATGGCTGCCAGATTGGTTACAGGTACATCAAGGAATGAGCATATCACACCAATATTAAAACCACACCATTGGCTGCCAATTAGTTTCCAGGCAAAGTACAAAGTGTTGGTTATTACCTTTAAAGTCCTACATGGTTTGGATCCAAGTTACCTGCAGGATTACCTCCTCCCATACAATCCACCCTGTACACTCAGGTCCTCTAGGGGCCATTTACTCAAACCAGCCAGGATTAGAATGGCAGCGGGCACCCAGAAGATCTTTCTGTTGGCTGTCCCTAGACTATGGAATAACCTACCAGAAGAGATTTGACTGCAAAGCACGCTGTAAGTACTAAAGACCTATCTCTTCCAGCAGGCTATGCAGTCAATTTATTTTACGTGTTATAATCTGTGTTGTACTCTGCCTTGGGGAGAGGTGGATATGAAATAAAATAACAACAACAACAACAACAACAATAATTATTCCATTCCCAAATTAAAAGCAACAAAAACATGAACTATTTACCATATCACAAGACCATATGACAGTGTCTTTATATTATGTAAGCATCACTATACCAGTATTTATGATTTTATATGTCTGAGACCAAAGTCTTAACCCACAATCTGGAAATATAATAGTAGTAAAATTTAGCAATACAATCTAGCCTAGGTAAATTGGCTGGATTCTAAAATTTAAATAAAACAGTTTCTGATTTATGATTGACCAAACCTGTACTGCTTGGTAGATACACAATTAGACACAAAGATATGAGTTTTATATAATGAATGTAATGATGCAACATTTAATCAGGGTAAGTTACCAAACTGCACCCATTATAAAAAGCTCACTAATAAATATAGTGGAGCAGAAAAGATAAGGCAGAACACAGATTTCATTATGGATTCTAGTTGCAATATAAGGATAACAACACCAAATTTTTATTTTACAGAAGAAAGTAAAGTAAAGAAAATGAATTAACAGTGAATTTATATAAAGACTCCGAAAACTGTCCTGATGACAGAACTGTTATTTTATTTTTTTAAAAAAAACACACAGATCATGGAAATAATAATTAACATGCAGTACATGAATACTTACATTCGCCAAATGAGCTAACTCTATCTCTAGAAAGGAATCCGATGTTTTGGGCTCAGGTCTTATGGTGACCACAATGATTTTGGAATTAACGACTGTATAATTTCTGTGGGGACAAAACACACTTTGTTAGAACCCAACATTCCTTCAAACGATAATTGATGCAATCAAGCAAAAGAGGAATAATATGAACATTTAGAAGACACCAGGCTTGACAAGGATTTAAACTCACTTCTCCACATGCAATTTATCATAAATAGAATTACCCCTGTTATCAGACACAGTAAAGATTAAAGAGGGCCATTGTGCTGATCCAAGTGCCATTCCTTAAGTATGATTCATTGATTAAAAAGACAGATTGACAACGCAAACCTTCAGGCAAACCTTTAAAGGGCTATAAATTCATTTATCTCAAGGTGAACCTCACAGGCTTGTTTTACACAAAATAAAACATATTTCTTGCAAAGTTCTGGCATGGCTGTTTTGCTGACTGCTAACTGAAAAAAGCTGAGATGGATGACAGCACTAAGAGTTTCTTCAGAATCAATTTTTGTGATATATAACCTAGGGGATTTTTAAAACATTCAGTTCCACGTATGAGTGTGTAACAGGATTGTTTGAAAAGCATCTGAGGGATCAATTCATGGAACACTTGCACAAGTCTGGTACCAGTGGCTTCCTTAGGGATTCATTTTTGTAAGACTGGAACTTGACTTAAAGCCCACTGAACATGTTAAAAGAGTTATTACCAAGTTCTGGCTTGACTCCTTAGGCAACAATCATCAAACCATTTACACCAGAACTGTCCAATTGATGTTTGAAGTGCTGTTGTGTAGGGAATATTTTCAGGATAGAGCAGTAATAAAGCACCCTACTTTACAAAGCTGTCCCTCAGACTTACTCCTGTTTATTGCTTTCTGTAGTTTATGCTTCAGGGTGCTTTGAGGCAGTAGCTGTTCCAGAGCACCATTTAAGATTATCAATAGGGAGGTCACTTTTTCACAGGGTGTGTTTGTATGTTATGGGAGGGGATTAAAAATCTAGACTTTAATATTTTAAAGTTTCATTCTGTCTGTCAACACCTCTCCCCAAAGAAACAGAAGTCCAAACATATTTTGAGCACAGATGATTTTTCCCAAATTTCCCTCATCCAAATTTCTCCCTTGATGTTGGTGTTCTGAATCATCTGACCAACTTTTCAGGAATTCTCAATTGTTTCATTATTTACTTCCAAATGCAAAGTACTGTGTATGCAATATTTGAATTAGATTTCACTATCTTCTCTTTATATTCTCTTGCCCTCTACATCACCGATATCTATGTGGACATTGAAAAACTGCAGAAAAGCCTTCTGATATGATCATATACATAGCTGTATCTCAATTCTTTGTACGCTATGTTTTTTATGTGCAGCGATAACAACAACAACAACATGAAAATAATGTGGCTATATATAAATAGCCATCTCTCTCTCTCTCTCTCTCTCTCTCTCTCCCCATACATATAAATAACACAACACAGTTGTGTCGCCATTCTTTTGGGATCACATATGTGTATCAGTAAAACACCACATAAAACAGGTGATTACATCATGATTACTATAGTGTTTGCTCATTTCCTTCAAGCACAGTTGGATCTGGACTCCTGCTCTGGGCTTGTGAACGTGACTGTGATCCAACACAAATGAATTTTTCAAAAAGGAGTTCTAAGGTGAAAGAAATCATCAAAAATGTGTGGAAACTCCCATAATCTCACTCAGCAGAAAGAAAATCTTTGAAGTTATTCAGTCTTGTACATAAGCACAAAAAAAAGGAAAAGATTTACTTCCCAAATAGGTAGCATTCCTGCTACTTCTGAGCTCTTAACAGAAGTGCTCTCGTGCCTATGTTTTCCTCCACTGTTTATCTTCTAAGAAACCGAGCACAATGTTTTCTACTAAACTGAAACATACTGTGATAGAGTTATTATGGTAAGTTCCATGTTTCCATATAGCCCATAGACAGGTGCAGTATTCTACCAGACACCTATTGGGCACGGCAAATTCATTCATGCACTGCTTGTGGGATTCCCATGGGTATCTATTTATCCACTGAGGGGAATAAGTTGCTGAACTTATGGCCTGAACTGTCAGGAAAGGTTGGACAAAGCCTGTAGTCCAAAGAAAATACTTTGTGATGTAAATTGTCAAGTGCACCTGTGAAAAGTCATGTGACTCTAGCTGAGTCATGCTGAGTCAGGCTGATGGGCAATCAGGGGAGAAAGTTGCATCAGATATGGGGAGAATGCAATGGTAGGTCAGGACTGCATCAGCTATGTGTCTGTATAAATGTAGCTAAGTACTTGTCAACATTGCACATGGTGCCTGAACGTGTATGCTGGAGGCTCTGCCAGAAAGAGCAAGCTGAGGAATGTGGTAACGCCTTCTGAACATTCTTGTAAATATGTATATATTGTAACTCAAAAATAAATTGCCTCCTTGATGGAAGATAACAAGTGGCGTGGGTGAGTTTTTCCTGGCTACAGTGCATTGCTGCTAAGATAATCTCTGCTGGGGACGCTTTCATAGCTGTGTGACCAATCTCTGCTATATTTGGGCTTTTTATACACTTGACTCTGGTACAACTTTTTGGCCAGAGCTCAGTGGTCAGGAGGGAAACACTATCATGGTTTTGCGTAGCTTCCAGCATCCCCAACCGGTGACATTCCTCTTCTGAATGTCAAAAGTCCCCATATTGTTGGTTTTATATGTCTGTATCATAGCTTTTTTTGTTTGTTTGTTTCTTTTGCTTAATCTCTTTTTTTTCTCAATCTTGCATTAAAGCATTCCACTGCGCTACCACTTTAGCCTTTTTCAAAGTGTTCAGAAAACCAAAAGATATTAGTTTTATTTTAATTTGAATGGAGGTCTATTGCAGCCCTCCATATATGCTTTACCACCCCTTTTAAGGCTATTTGTCACATATTTCTGCTACTGTACTAAACAAGAAAAAATACTCCTATTTATTGTCTTGCAAAATGTTTTTATTGCTTGGAGATAAATCCTGGGCAATATCTAGCAATCACCTGGTAAAGATTGCAATATATTTTTTTTCCCTACAGAATCACTGGAAATAAAGTTTGCAGTTATACTATTTTAAATGAGTTTTTCTTCTTTTCAATAACTCTATAAATTAATGTTCTGCAATCCCCTGGTAGCCAAATAAATATCTGCAGAAAAGACTTTATTAATGATGAAAGGCAAATCTTCAGGCACTCACATAGAGGCACTCATAAAATGACCCTTGAAATTATTATGAAATACTGCATCTAAATCTCTGTGTGCTTGCAGAAAAAAATGTCATGGAAAGTAACTCAAATGCATGCAGTAATGGGCATGCAAGAACATACTGGATTACAATGCATATTAACTTCTTCTTACACATCATGCAGGACAGTAACATTGTCTGATTAGCCTTTAAAGTTTTCATCAGTTTTGCTCCATTTCCATAAATGAATGGTGTAGCTGTTTATGGACCTTGTCAAACCTTGTGACTGAGTAATGGTTTCTAGCTGAGCTCACTTTGGATCTCACATCCTCACAAATCCAGCCCTTTCATCAAAGTACTTATTGTACAAAACTGAGTCCTGCTGTTTTTTAAATAAAGATGGACGTTTTAGTTATTCTGGAAGAGTTTCTGGTTAATGAGCCTCCACTTATTGTTTATGAGTTTGTGAAATGCCTCAAAACACTTTTGGCATGAAACTTATGTTGAACAGGAAAGAAGCCTCCACTGACTGCAAAAACAACTTATGTGATCACTGGTAGGTACAAATTACACCATGCTTCAGTATTTTCAGGATCCATCTACATTTGTCTTGTTGAAGGAGAATACATGCAAGTACATTATGAAAGACCCTTGGCTGTCCAGAGAGGGAAATGCATGATACTATGTTGTTTATGTTAGGGAGCCATCAATTAAGACCAGTAAAAGTTTTTCCATGGGGAGGAAGATGGAAGGGCAGAGGTTATGTACAAGTGAAGATGAAATAAAAATATCATGGGAGATTCATTTCAAGTCTGAAATATAGAAAAGTCTAATCCAATTTCAAAGTAGGTTGCTGCGAAGACAAGTATGCTAGGGGAATATCTATCTATTTCAGAATATTTTAAAGATCTCTATACTGCCTCATATTAAAGGTTTTCAAGCTGGTTTACAAAAATGGAAACCAGAAAAACAGAAATAGTGGCCAGAAGTCTTTATATGCACTATAATACTACATGGTAATTATATAGCTAAGTAGAGAATAATGGTCTTACCTCCCCCATCGCCACTTACTGGTCAGCAGCCACTGCAGTTGATGGGGGTCTATTCCCCTGTGGCTTTTTAAGCTGTTGACTAATGTTCCCACCTCCCTGCATGAGCAACCTTCATTGCAACAGGCAGAAACAGGGTCCCAGTAGCAATCCTTCTTTGCAGCAAAGATTGTTAACATGGGTGTGTGTGTGTGTATGTGAGAACATCAGTCATCCACTTTCTGAGTGATCAGGGAACAGACAATCATCAATTGTGGTAGCTGCTGCCTGATAAATAGGGATTAGGGAACATTCACAGTCCCTACATAGCTCCTAAACTAAGGGCTACATAGGGACTGTGAATAGTCAACAGTCACAAGTGAAAACTCTGCCATAGAGGATTCTGGCCAAAGATTAGCACCTTACTCCCCCAAATTTTGGGGAAAGAATATCACTTCCTATGTTCATTAGGAGTCACTATAATATTAATGCAGAAGCATCCCCAAAGAGATGCAGTATAAGGCTATGAAAATGTACTGTTTTCCTATTAACTGGGTAGCTATAGCTTAATTGTGTAAGGTTCTTTCCACTATAAAATGGTTTTACATTGTTAAAAACTATTTCAATTGTTTTATATTTTTTGGAAGTCACTTAATTGCACTACATCTTCAGATTTTAGATATGGAGAAGGAGATGTATAAAATAATAAATATTTGTTAATGGATAAAGAGTTTCTCAATGGAAACTGTTCCTATGATGTGACTAAGCTACATTTAGGCTCACTCAGAGCCTTACTAGGGAGACAAGACACAACGTGATCCTACATCTTGTACATATTTGAGCAGAAATGGGAAGAATGTTTAGTAACATTTGTTGCCTGTGTGAAAAAAATGGATTTCCTGAGAGTTGGGGAGCACAGTTGGAAAGAATAACACAGAGTAACACAGGGGAAAACAATCAGGCTTGTTTTGCATGCACAAAAAATAAAACAATATAAAATAAAAATCCCCACGTCAGTTGTGAAAACTATGGGTGGTGCATTAAAACTATTTTATGCACAAAAATCAACAATATTTGCAAAGATACTGTTTCAACAAATACACATGAGGGTTTTTTTAATGCAGAATGTGTCTTTTTTGCACAAAAACCACCATTTTGCACAAAACTCTCATGTATTTCCGAAAATAGTCTGGAAACCACAAGTTTTGCACATAAAACCCTATGTATTTCCAATGTGCAATTACTGGGAAAAAATGTTTGTAATACTTCTTTTTTTCCTGCAGCAGGGAAAAAAACTGCAGAAATTATTCATCCTAGGAAATTGTTCAGCAGTCAAAAATGCTACCTTTTCTTTTAAAACAAATAATGTCTTCTTCAGATATGGCTAGAAAACATTGTCTGTGAAATATTCAGCTGAAAGATAGTACCATCAGGGGGCCTCTGAATGTTTCAGTGAAAGGTAATTGTGTTGTTGTTGTTGCTGTTGTTACTGCTGCGTGCCTTCAAGTCATTTCCAACATATGGTGATCCTAAGGCAAACCTATCACAGGATTTTCTGGGTCTGAGAGTGTGTGATGTGTCAGTCAGTGGGTTTCCATGGCTGAGAAGGGAATAGAACCTGCAGGGTCATAGTCCAGTGCTCAAACCACTACACCACACTGATTCTGGGGACTGTTTTAGTTGAGCATAACGTTTAAAGGAAATAGGGTGACAATATGAGTAGTCTGAGACACTGGGAGATGTGGTGATGGCAGGGTGAAGTGTCATTACAGAGGAAAGAGGGAGAGATATTTAATACCTGTATTACCTTCCAGTTTGTCCTGACATTCCAGGGGACCTGGAGAGTGAACCAAGCCACTTACAAAACTTTACTTGGTCCTCTGCAATACCAGGTCAATTAAAAATAAAATACATGTCCTCTATGACCACTTTCTGGATGAGGAAGTTGAGCTGGCATGCTTTACAGAAGCTTGACTGGGAGATGGTCCAATATGGGCTCAAGTTCTTCTCCCAGAATACTGTGTTAATGAGCAGGTTAGATAAAGTGGGCAGGGGGCTGGGTAGCTGTGGTCCACAAAGATCATCTTAACCTGACCAGACTACCTATAAGGGAATTGAATCACAATGAATGTGTGTATACCTGAGTCTGAAGGCCAGGGATAGATTCAAGTTAGTGGACTGGCCAACTTACTGCCTATCAGACTGCCCATCTGAGAACACAGAATTGGTCTTGGCATTGGTGCTGGAGTTACCCAGACTTTTGGTCTTCAGCAGCCTTAACACCCCATTTGAGGCCAGCTGTCAGGTGCAGCACAGGAGTTCAGGGCATCCACAACAAACATGGGCATGTCCCAATTGGTCTCAGAGCCCACACACTCAGCAGATGATGTTTTCAGTACTGAACAGCTGGATCTGTGAGTGGAGGTGATTGTGTGTTGTAAAGTACAGATCATTTTCTGGTCAGAAGTGGCTTTGCACCTGCTGTCCTTCCAACTCCAGGCAGGCTTGGGTAATACAGGTTTTCTGGAGCCATTTCAAACCAGCCTCAGAGCAGGATACAGAGTTGAGATCACTATGGTTGCCTTAGTGGATGATCTTCACCTGAGTATTGACAGGAAGAGTCTGTCCCTGTGGGTACTTTTAGACCTTTCAGCAGCATTTGATACCTTCAACCATAGTATCTTTCTGGAACAGCCGAGGGGTTTGGGAATTGGGGGCACTGTGCTTTAGTGGTTCTGCCCTAGCTTTCAGGTAGGTTCCAGAATCATCTAGGGTTCTGTCAGTATGCCCAAAGCACCCAAATATACTTCTTCATGCTTTTAAAAACAGCTTCAGCTGTGGAAAGTGTGTTTCCTCTGAATGGATGCCTAGAAGAAGTAATGGGGTGGATGAGGAGAAACAAACTGAAACTGAATCCAGACAAGACAGTGGTGCTTGCTGTCAAGGGTCCTAACCTACGGTTGGAGGTGCTTCAGTCAGTTCTGGATGGGGTAACACTCCCCCTGAAAGACTGCATTTACAGCTTGGGGATGCTTCTGGATCCTTCATTCCAAATGGTAGCCCAGCTAGATATGATGACCAGGAATCCTTATTGTCAGCTTTTGCTGATACACCACCTGCAGCCCTTCTTAGAGCTAGAGGACTTAAAGATGATAGTACATACACTGATAACTTCAAGGCTAGAATTCTGCAATGTGCTGTACATTGGGCTACCTCTGTACCATGTTCAAAAACTGCAATGAGCGCAAAACTTGGCAGCCAAATTGGTTACTGTTGCAACTAAGAGCGATCTTGTACACCTACATTAAAATCACTCCATTTGCTGCCATTTAATTTCTGGGCAAGGTACAAAGTGTTGCTTGTTACCCTTAAGTCCCTAATTAGTTCAGGTCTGGGTTATCTACAGGATTGTTTTCTCCCATGGTTGACATCAGTATAAACTGTTCTGTATACTCAGGACTTCTCGGGTGGTGGTGGGGGGATATTTACTTCAGTCAGCCAGGACCAGGCTGGCAACTGTTAACCAGAGGACTTTTTTATCGACTGCCACAAAAGCGTGGAATGACCTGCCAAAAGAGATCTGACAGCTAATACACTGTCTGAGTTTAAAACAGCCCTAAAGACCAATCTCTTCCAGTGGGCCTATCCACATGGTTTCTAAATTGTGAGTTTTTAAATTATGAATTTAATATGTATGTACGCCTTTTTTAACTGATCCTTTGCTCTTTTAACCAATTATGTATTTTTAATCAGTGTTCATGTTTTTAACTATGTTATGTGTCTTTTTTTATAGCTGTATTTTAATATGTTGTTCCCCACCTTGATCCATAAGAAGAGGTGGGTAAGAAGAAATAATGACAACATCATCAACCATAATTAGACATTTTTCCATGAGCACTGGTTTCTTTTTGGTTCCAAGCTAAAACATGACTTCTTGTTAAAGCCTTTGGGGCTTAATTTACTTTTAAATGGGTAGGAACACGGTTTTGCATTGTTTAAACTGTTTTAATTTGATGATTTGTTTAATATGCTTTTACCCCCATTTAAACAACTTTATTATTTTAATCTGGAATTGTTTTAAATAATCTATATTGCTGTATTTGTTCATTACCCTGAGATCTCACAATAAAGGGCTGGAAATAAATGAATGAATGAATGAATGAACGGGAGAAAATTGGTTTGTCCCACAGCCAGCAGTTTGCGCCATCCATGATTTTGTTGTTGTTGTTGTTGGGGGGTGAGGTTAAATGACAATTCTAGTTGCTTTCGAGAGACTGGAAAGTAAAGTGTTATTTTTTGGAATGGTAATCAAAATGGAAACAAACTATTTGGGGCAGTTGGTCTTGGAACTATAATGGTAACCAATTTTTAAAAAAGTAACTTTTCAGGCATTAGTCTGCCCTGCTTAGTCTCCTTAGACTGCCCTACCTCTGCATAGTATTCATGGCTTACAGAGCACGAGGGGACTTTTCACATTACACAATTATAGTACTATGATTCTTGGCCAGAGAACTCTGCCAGAGAGCTCTTCTACCACTTCTAACCAACCCACAAATCCTAGGATTCCATAGCATCCAGCTATGACTGTTAAAATGGAATTATAGTCCTATAACTGTGTAGTGTGAAAGTGCCTCAAGAGAGGAGCTGGGTAAGTTATTTCTTCTTTTCCTCCTAAAATGTGGAGGGCCACTTTCCCAACAGTACCCTTAGTCTGTCGGGTTCAATCTTCTCGTCATTTCCAAGGACATTCCTTTGAGTGAATCCCTGACTTCCCATGGCTACTGGCTTTCCAAACCGGGATGAGAGGCCCAAGGTCTCTTTTGGGTTCCACGGCCATGACTAGACCTTGGCTTGACTCTAAGCCTAGAGACATAGCAAAATACTTGGGAAGAGTGCTGCTGGCGCCAGACAGAAGAGAGCACCTCTCCATGCACTTAGGCTATTAAGTAGCCTTCATATCAAGAACGTCAATTACACTGAGATGCATGAAGTAGCTTTTCTATCAAATAGATCAATCGAGCAGAGCTGCAGGAATATATTTTATCCAGTTAATGCTCTTCACCGTTTCCTCATACTATCTATGTTAATTAGTCATTGTTCCAAATTAAACACCTATAGCTCAATTATCATTTTAAAACTACTCATCAGTTCAGATATTCTCAAGGTTAATGTTTCATTTTCTCCTAAGCTGTATGTATGCTGTATTGAAATAACAGCAGATCAGTTGGAAACAGTGGAATTTACATGCGTACCATCACAGGCATAATGGAAGACTAGGTCTAAGATGCATGAATTGTCCAATGAAATCAAGTGCAACAGAAGCCAAGGCCAGTTCAACTTATGAGCAGAGATTTGAAGAATACAGTGGTCCCTCCACTTTTGTGAGGTTTCAGGTTGCAGAATTCTCACAAAAGGAGAAAAAACCCCCCTATGAATAACTCCCCCCACCCAAGTGAGCACTCTCCCTCCCATTCCCTTGCCTTTTGCCTGGGCTTGCATGCCTTTCTTCTCTGCACCCAGACAAAAGGTAAGTGAATGGTGGGGGAGTCCCAAGTGAAGAAGGCACCTGCATGCCTCTCCCATTCTCTTGTCCTTTGCCTGGATGTGCTGCCTTCCTTCTCTGTGCCCAGGCAAAAGGCAAGGGAGTGGAAGAGGGAGAATGGGGGGAAGGCTTGCACATGCCTTCCTTCCCCCCATTCGCTTGGACACAGAGAAGGAAGGCATGCACACCTGGGCAAAAGGCAAGGGAAGGGGATGGGGAGAACAGGGAGGAAGACATGCAGGTGCCTTGTGAATAGTCAAATGCATGAAGGTCAAACTTGTGAATGTGGAGGGACAACTGAATTTGCAAATACTCTTAACATTAGTAAGAATGGCTGATGACAGAGCAAAATACTCCAATGAAAAAGCTGTTAACTGCTATAAATTTTTCAGCCCCAAGAGAGCAAAGAGACCAAAGCTTACTTTCACTGTCGTCAGCAATAGCAGAAAACACTATAGCACAAAAATCATTCATAAATATTTTGCAGAAAAGACCTGGAATGTGAAAAATTGTTAGAAAATGTGCAAAAAAGAAACTTCTCACCATCTTGCCCAGCAGGGAGAAAACTTAGAAATGTTTGCTACTTTTCTGGACCACAGTTTTCTACACTACTAGCCACCATGGCCAGTTGAGGTCCAAAAAAAGCTAATTTTTCTGCACATACATCCCAAGGATTTCTGGTGATCAGCTTGATTTTGGTCTGCTAGAACTGTAGTTGTAACCTACCTTAAAGTGGGTAAAATTAGCTCTAAATTTTTGTATAGTACTGCTCCGAGCACAAATACGGTGGATTCATCTAGTTCTAAAATGGAAAGGGAAAGAGAAGAGAGAGAAGACAACACATACATTAATTCCCCTGCCTTTCTGACTCTTCGGAACTTAGCCAGCAAATAGGTGCATGGAATAATATTTATCACTGTGAAAGAAGTTTCATCTTAAAGGAAATCATCATTATAACATGAAGTATGTTTCACCATATTCTGTCATCAAATGTAATATGATATATTCTGAGAAGGGAAAAGACCATATAATTGGGACATCTCACATGATTTAAGGCACTCAGTAGAATGGCTCCTTTGTAAGATTCATCATTTGTGGCTAAACTGTGCCAGCATTTTATGATATATTCTACCGTGACTATGAAAGATCCACGGGAGTTATTCTTAGAGGACGCCCTCCTCTCCTCATAACACTAAAGAGGGCAGACTCTCCATTGCAGCTGTCTGACATTGGAGTCATCATGTTCTAAAAAGAGAATCCAAGGTGTTTAGCCTTGGGAAAATTTCAATACTGAAGCATTATAGAGGTCATGTCTGCACTAGACTGTTATAGTGCTATTATTCCGCTTTCAACATCCTATGGAATCCTGGGCTTTGCAGTTTAGAGAGGGGCCTCAAAGTCTGTAACTAAATTTGTAAATTGTGAATGCAACAAAAAATGGGTTTCACACAGGTCTCCTGGCTATGGTTCCTTATTGACTTCTGCCAAAGCTCTTATTGACTTCTGGCAAAGGCCCTTCCCTGAACTGCAAACCCCAGGATTCCACAGGACGTTGAAAATAGAATAATAGGACTATAAACAGTCTAGTGTGGAAATGACCATGGTCATGCATTAAGAAACAGAGCTTTGCCAGAAGTCAATAAGGAGCCATAGCCAGGAGACCTGTATGAAACCCATTTTTGTTGCATTCACAATTTACAAATTTAGTTACAGACAGCCAAAAGCATAGATCCATGATCCATTCATGTATGGAGAACGGATAACTGTAGGATTCATAAGAGCCCTCTTCTCTCCTTCCTTCCTTCCTCTGAGCCAGCTCTGAGTATGTGTGCACAGAGGATAATAAATCTAGCCATACTTTACAATGGGAGGCTACTGCATGACCTTGGCTGCATAATCGTCTTCCACTGCAAGGAATTATTTGCAAGTTACATTGCTCACTCAACTCCAAATTCCCAGGACTCATCAGAGAACCACTAGAGAAAGATGGTAGGGGAGGAACTGGGCCTGTTGAACTCTATGATAATCCACAGCAGGGAAGTAACTACTTAAATTCCTTTTTGCTATCATCAAAGCATTAACTCAGTTACATTATAATATAAAGACCCAGCTTTATTCCTTCTGCTGTGCAACTGCAACTTGGTTTTTATTATTCTTATAAAGAAAAGAAGATGAAAGGGGCTCATTAAGGTGTGTTTTAAGCCACAGAGAAGTGGATTATGCCATTTTTATTTTTTAAAAGTAATGAAAATGGAAAATTCAGTTACTTTCAAATAATGAGACAACAATGCCAAATTGTAATCCTAAATGTAACTAACTACTTGGAGTTGGATTGTTTTCTATAACTTGTTACTTTCTAAGTTATAAGCTCCAAGAACTTGCCAAGCTCTGTCATCCCCCTTCTTCACAAGCAGGGCTCCATTTTTGTGAGGATCAAATAACTTCTAAATAGACCCAAGGATTTCAGCAGTTACTCACAGTCAAAACCATTCAAGCTGCTCATGAAGCATGCACAGAGGCTTGGGGCTCATCCCTGAGGCCACCTCCTTAACTTGAACCCCTGCTGCTTTCATTGTGTCTTTGATTCCTAATGTCTTTTTGGTCCCAATGGACCTGGTCTACAGGTGGAAGAACCATATGATGGGAAAATGTGAAGGATGACCTTGCCCCAGCTACATCATAACTATCTAAGGTTTAGGAGATCCTTTCTAAGATCGCTGCCTCAACCAAAACCATGCCTGCTGGATAGAAGGAGTTTATGCATAAAGAACTCTTTTAAGACTGGGCTGTAATGCTAATGGTCAGATGGATGGCCCAATATACTGATCAAACACACACAGTTGCAGAAGTCAAAGATTCCATATTCTTCACTTCAAATATCCTCACTGTGATCTTATCCTACTGAAATAGATGGGTGGGGTGCTTTTTCATGTATTTTACCTGCTGACATAGGAGTGAAGATATTTTTTGGAATGACAACCCTGTCTTCTGAGTTCCGTGCCCATTCGACCATCCCTTTCCTTCCTTTCATGGGAAAATTGATGTCCGTTAGAACTGATGCTGCAGGAAGCTTCTGAATGCTAGCCACTATTGAGGGGAAAAAAAACATACAGAAACAAGAGTCAAACAAAACGCTGGGTTTTCCTTTCATAGTATTGTTATTAGGAGAAGATCATTGCTGAAAAAAGTAAATATGATTCAAAGTGGGGACTATGAGAAAAAGTGCTTATCATAAAGTTTATAGGAACTTATTTCAGATCCACAAAAAGGAAAGCATGTACAGTATAATCTTGTATATATTTGATAGGAAGTAAGCACCATTGAGTTCAATCGGATTTGTGCCCAGGTGTGCCTGAGACTGCAGCCTTATAGACACATGAACTAGGAAGAGGACAAGCTCATGAACAGTTAATTGGTAAAACTGAAGATTACTATTATGATCTTAATTCTCTCACTTGTCAGTCAGGTTCAATATCTTAATCAGTATTATTCACTTTGTTGGCTCATGCCCTGATATTCACATGGAAGGACATAGTGGAGACATGCCTTCAGAGCATATTTTGAACTGATTGAAAACGACAGAACTAGGAAGAGGATGTTGCACATTGCTTGGGGAAATATAACTTCTAGAACCAAGCTAATGAAGCAATAACAATGCTGCTACCTCTTGAATAGGCATAATAAGATTTGAAAACAAGCCCCATTAAGTAGATTGACATATTAGCAGCGTGTAGTCTGTTTCTGGACAAAGCAAATATAGAAACCAGTATCTCACAAGACATTTTCCATTACTCCTCACTGTGAAATGTAATTATTACCACTTTATTACTCCTTCGATCAGCGCATTTAGCAAGCAAAGTGCCATAGAAAGCTTTTTTCATTTACCTTCACTATGACTAGACAAGCCTTTCTTTGAAAAGAATGTGAAAATTTGAAAAACTGTCCATGTTCAGGATGGCAAGAATTAAAAACAAAGCAAAAGCAAAGGTGGGAGCAACCAAAATTGACCAATACATTCACGCTGGCCAGAGGCTTTGAATCCTTAGCTTTCTAAAGCCTGTCCTGAAACCCTGTGAATTCTATCATATTTCTAGACTGAATTAGCCTGGGCACCTCTTTTTTTTTTTTTTATAATCATTTTATTCAAATTCAGATATAAAACAAACAATTATAACTGTCAACTTATTTGAAATATTTCTGATCTTCCACACTGATCTAGATTTCATTATCAATATTTCTTAACATGCTTAAAATATTGTACTACATTTTAGTGCTATTATTACTTGTTGATTCTTGCATTTCCATCTCCATATTCCCGCTTCATGATATATATCCTGTAGCCCCCTCATAATTTATCTTAAATCATGAATCACAAATTTCCTTCTGATGGTACCCAGCAATTACCCATTACAATTTGCCATTCTTTTTGTATCTCTTCGTCTGATTTCCCTTTTAATCTCTGAGAGACCATATCAGCATTTTTGTTTTCAATCAGTGTACCCCACCATTGTTCTAATGTGGGTATTTGCTGACTTTTCCACATCGTTGCATATTCAATACGAGCTGTTGTTATCATGTATAGTAATATTCTCCAGTACTTCTTTATACCAGTACCTTCTAATACATCAGTCATATTTAACAAATACAATTCTGGTAACTTAGCAAACCGTACTTTCATTAATGCACCTATTGTGTTATGTATTTCTGTCCAATATTTCTTAGCTTTAGGACATGTCCACCACATATGACATATCGTACTGGCCTCATTCTGACATTTCCAACATTGTCCAGTACCTGTATTATAAATCTTTTTTAATTTATCTGGTGTCACGTACCATCTATGAAATAGCTTGTAATAGTTCTCTTTCAAATTTTGTGCTACTGTAAATTTCTGTGTTTTTTTCCAGCTCTGCTCCCAAGACTCTAATTGTATTGAATGTCCGATATTTTGTGCCCATGAAATCATTGTTGCCTTTACTGTTTCTTGTTGCCTCTCCTGATGTAATATTTCTTGATATATTTGGGCAGACACCTCTTTTTTTAACACCAAAAGGTTCTTCATCATTCACAGCCATGAAGTAAACAGGCACAGTATGATCTTTTCCATGCTGGGAATAGCCCCACCAATTGAGTTTTGTCACTAGATATGACTAAGAATTTCATTTTGAAAAGAACACAACAGAATTCACAAATTTTCATAGAATAAAAAGAACATGGAATTTTTCTTTAAAGGAATGTGGGGAAAGTACCACTGACAGATCTCTCCATCCTTAACAAAGACCCTTCAAATCAGGACACCGATACTCATGTTATAAATGGGAAAGTGAGAGGTTGAGACCAGTGTGAATTGCGCAAGATTATTTTAAATTATGTTATTATTTATCTTGCCCTATCTGTGTGCCTCCTATTTTCCAAAAAGGTTTATACCCAGAATACACTGATTCATCAATAATAACTAGACAGAATATCTCCTTATCTGTTTCTTTTTTAAAAATATAAAATTTAAATAATTAAACCTCTACTCAAGTAAATATCAATGTCCCAATCCAAATGCAATGAATGTTGATCCATAGTTTATATTAATCAAGTTTATTATTACGGCAAAAACCCAGCAATTATATTAATCATGATTTGCTGAACAAGCCAGGATTTGGCTCACTGATACTCAGTTTGTTTTGTCTAATGTTGGTTTGTTTTTCTCCCACCTCCCCTGCATATATCCAGATCCTGCAATGTCGGGGTCAGAAAAGGTGCTACTGTGTTACCAAATTTCTTACTATTAGTTCACAACAAAAAACAGGTAGAACAAAGAAATCTATGACTACTCTGAACACTCCCCTAAGCCAAAACAACACCACCACCCCCCCAAAAAAAAGTTCTAAAGACCATCTTTCTCTTTCCTCTTTTAGGCAATTCCCTTCAAATCTTGTTGGCCTCTTTGCTAGCTTGCAATATAATGTTCATGACCAGAAGTCATTCTTATTGTAAGCCTTCTGTTGATTGTTCCCTGTTTTTGTGTTTTTTTGAAGCAATTTTCTTGCAGTCCACCTTTTGCTTCTCCAAAGCAAAGATTTGTAAAAATGTGTTGTTACATGTGCTGGTGCCGAAGCCTCCCTACTCACTCACTTGCTTACTCACTCACTTATTCCTCTCTATCTACAGCAATCCAAGCTTTTCTACAAAATACAGAAGGGGAGTTTGGCCACATATTCTCACATCCATTCACTGTATAAACTCAGACTCCTCTTTGCCTGGAATTGTTGCAAGAGGTCGCCTCAGAACCAAATGGATGAGTTGTAGGGGATCTCCTCAGAGCATCCTCCATGAAAAGCTGTACCAAAGGAGCTATCTCTTCACAGTCTCCCAACATTCTATGAATGTTATCCTGTGAAATGACACAAACTTCTATACCACCCAGAAATCACACACCTCTCCTTTTTTCTGTAAAAATTCACTGGTGGATGAAACACAATAGAATTTCATCTATTAACTGTTGGTTAACAATTCAAAGAACAAAGGTCTTCCTTTAATAAATTGTCATCATTAGCTATGAGTGATTGTACCTCTGTGCCCTTTTTTTAACACCACTCCCATTCCATAAGACTACTGTAGAACTAGCAGACTGTGGCCAGATAGAGCGTGCGGAACAATGCAATGAACTAGTACTTGCCAAGATACCAAGATGACACATAGCAAACCAAGTTTAATGGAAGTAGAGAGTCACAAAACAATTCAAACTGTTGCTTTTGATTTTGGTTTCAGCGCCAACAAGCCATGATTTATGATCTGAGTCATACTTGAATATAGGCCATTTCCGCACTGTTATAGTGCTATTATTCCACTTTCAACATCCTATGGAATCCTAGGACTTGTAGTTTAGAGAGGGACATTTAGAATTCCCAGCCAGAGAGGTCTTTGGCCTCAGTAAACTACAAACCCCAGAATTCCACAGGAAGTTGAAAATGGAATACTAGCACTATAACAGTGCAGGGCAAAAATGGCCACAGAAATAAGCAAGCTTTGCCCTAAACCAACCATTGTTTAATACTGCATCTCATGCAAAACACTGTACTGAAATGAGTCTTACTCCCATGCAACTCTACTTCTCCCTTGAAATTTTTAGCAAATGTTTTTAGGATAGGCAATAGTATTAAATGCATTCACTAATGGGTAAGTGCTGGGTAAGTAATGGATTGTGATGTTAATTTGCAAAACCCTACAAGCCATCACAGTTTTAATTCTATGCGGAATGTCGTAATATACACCCAGCATATCACTGCTACAAATGCAAGTATGAGGTATTATTTTTAATGCAGATGCTAAACCCTTCTCTATTATCATTGCTGCAAGGATGGAAAATAGCAGAAATAATAATAGCAGCCCCATGGTGATAGAAGTACACTGAAATTTTGTTTACTCATTTTCCCCTATTTATAATGCAGTTATCCCAAAATCACTTTTATTGTGGCTTTAGTAATCTGAGTATGATTCCATGGCAACACTGCCAGTTTCAAGTAAGATTCAAGTGACTTCTAAGCCTGTGTGCCATTATTCACATTCTCAGAGATGAGAAACAATCTGTTCAGGGCTCTGTTTCTAATGTGAGCCAGGGTGATAATTGTTCTTTGCACACTGCTTTTTCTAATCATTTTACAATAAGGGTAATAGGGTTCATGCCATATGCACATTGCCTCTATAGGCAATAAACGTGCATAACCAATTTGCTGCAAGTGTCCCAGAGAGGGGTAAAAGAGAGAAAGGCAATGGGGACATCTTTAAAAACAACCAGAACAGCAACATTATAAGCAGAAAATCATTTGGCTTCTCATAGGTGGATTTAATTTCAAAGGCAACTATCATTCAGGTCAAGAGACAAGGAAAATTAAGAAAATATTAGTTCTACAAAATATACTGCTTGACAACTGGTCCTTAGTTCTTAGTTATGTATTATAGCATCACTTCAGCAAGCATGAATTTAATTCTTCTGTAGGCTTTGACTCTCACTGGTAGATTGGCGGGCAGGCAGATATGGATAAGGAGGCTGGTGAAACCTGCCATGCCGTCCGCTGCTACCAGATATTCCTTGTTCTGAAGAGGTGGCATCCCAACAATGTTTAACCATTTTGCCTCAACAGAAACAATGGATCCATTGCCCTTGAAATTTATGGAAGCATTCTATGCAGAAATTTCTGGAAATACGCATCTTTGGAAAATTTTGTCTTACCTTTGAAAACAATGCACAATGATGAAAGAGATGCAAAAAAGTGAGAAGGGAGAAGAAGTACATTTTTGCATATATAAATAGATAAACACCTCCTCTACAGATAGAGCAGCAGAGAACCCCTGACCACCTTAAATACATACAGGCCAGATGATGATGATGATGATGGTGGTGGTGGTGGTAGTGATGATTTTATATTTATTTGTATCCCATCTTTCTCCCAAAATGAGGAGTTAAGGTGGCTTACAATTTAAAAACATGATACAGCTAACATATACAAAAGGTGATCATTACAACAGGATTATATTTCTGACAGTATTAAAATGATTTAAATCTACAATGTGCCTGCCATATATCTGGGGATTCCTTTTCAGGAACCTCTGTGTAAAACATCAAACATGAAGCATTACATGTCATTACATTACATTCCAACATGTGCACACCTGTCGCATCCACTGACTATGATGGGACGTGACACTTTGTGCAACCTAACATTTGTGTATGTGGAGGTCGTGTGAGAGGAGGGGCTGCTGTACACTTAAAAAGATAAAATATCACTGAAAGATAAAAAGCTGTTAACAGGTGTTAAGTCTAAAACAACACAGCATCCTCAGCCCATTCTTTTTTTATTTAATCCCATTTTAAAAGCCTGCAAAATAGAAAGGTCTTTGTCTGTCTGAAGAACAGCAGGGAGGAGGTATGCTGGCCTCATGAGCAACGGAATTCAAGAGTCTAAGGGAAGCTGCTAAGAAGGTCCTCTCTCACATCTCTACTAGCTGTGCTTGTGTTAGGACTGAGAGAGGGGCCTCTCCTGATTATCTGAGGGCCCGTGCCAGCTCATATAGGGAGACAGTCTGCAAGATAGCCTGGACCTGAGCCATATAGGACTCTATAGGTCATCACCACCACTTTGAATTATGCCCAAAACAAACTGGCAACCAATGGAACTGTTTTATCAGGAAGTAGTATAATCCCTGTAACCTGCCTTACTTAATACTCTGGCTTCAGCTCTTTGTACTAACTGACATTTCCAACCTTTCTTCAAAAGGCAGCCACATGTACAGTGCAGTACAGTAGTTCAAATGGGATGTAACTAAGGCATGGCCAGATCTGGTGTCTCAAGGAATGGGTATAGTTGGTTTACAAGTTTTAAATGTGCAAAAGCCCTCCTGGTCACTGCAGAAATCTGGGTCTCCAAGTTCAGAGCTGAGTCCAGGAGTACATTCAAATGGAGAACCTGTGTCTCCAGGGGGTGTGCAATCCCATCTAACACATATTGAATCCCTCTTCCCTGATCTTTGCATCAACTGACCAGAAACACTTCTTTCTTTTGTGGATTAAGTTTCAATGTGTTTGCCCTCATCTAGTTGATTATTATTAGAAGACACCAGTTTAAGACCAAGACAGCCTCCCTGGATTAGAGTGAAAAGGATATCATCTGTCTATTGATGGTGCTGAACCCTCAAACTCTGGAAATCTCTGCCAGCAGTTTCATATGCATTAAATAGCATGGGGGACAAAACAGAACTCTGGGGGACTCCACAGCCCAACAGTTAAGGAGTTGAACAGTTCCTCAGCATTACTTTCTGGGTTTTGCCATGCTAGGAAGGAACAGAATCACTGTAAAGCAATGTCTCCAAGTCCCACCCCAGTGAGGTGGCCCAGAAGGATACCATGGTTGATGGTATTGAAAGCCTCTGAGAGATCCAGCAGAACTAACAGGGACAAAATTATGCTATCTAGCTCACAGTACAGGTCATCCATCAAGGCAATCAAAGCTGTTTCTGTTCCATAACCAGGCCTGAACCCAGTCTGAAATGAATCAAGATAATCCATTTCATCCACAAACCTCTGGAGCTGGGAGGCAACCAAATGCTCTAATACCTGCTCAAGAATGGTATGTTAAGACACTGGCCGATAATTATCTATTATGGAGGGATTCATGGACAGCTTTTTCAAAAAAGACCTCATGTCTACCTCCTTTAGGCAAGCTGGAACTCTCCCTTGTTGTAAGAAAACAATAACTTCTCCTTTCAGCCTTTCACCCACTCAGCCAGTTTCCCTCTGGCTGTTGAATAAGCCAGGAAGGGAAGAAATCTAGTACATGTGTAGTGGCTCTCACAAGGATCCTGTCCACATCCCCAGGCTGCATAAGTTTTAAAAGTATCCAATTACTCTGCACAAATCAGTTACAAGGTTACCAAGGTTAAAGCATCTGGAACAGGATCAACTATAGCATCCAGGCCAGACCAGATCTGGCCAATTTTATCTGCAAAGTGCCATGCAAATTGTTCACAGTGGGCTGTCAAGTGGTCTCTATTTTCTGCATGCAGATCAGTGTGTAAGAAACCTCTGAGCACTCAGAACAGCTCTTCTGGATGGCTCCTTGCAGATGAAATGGTAGCGGCAAAAGGCCATTTGAATTAGACCTTCAAATGTATTCACTCTGAGTCTCCCACCAATGTTGCTCTAGTCTCCATCTCAGTCATTTCATTGCTGCCAACTCTCTGGAAAACCAGGGGGCTGGTTTGGCTCCATTCCATAACAGGGGATGTCCAGGAGCAATTGTGTCTACCATCCTGCCCATTTCCCCTTTCCAGAGATCAGTCACAGCTTCAACAGAATCACCTGCCAAGGAAACAGGAAACTTCACCAGAGCCATCAGGAATCCATCTGGATCCACCAGCTTCCTGGGGTGGACCATCCCCCTCAGAAATTCTGAGTCCATGTCTAAACCTGATCAGGTAATGATCTGTCAATGACAACAGAACTACAGAAACTTCCTCCACATCAAGATCACCATCACCCCATACAGCACAGAAAATAAGGTCTAGAGTGTGCCCAGCAATATGAGTAATGTCAGATAGCATGGACAGATCTATAGTTGTCGTGGAGGCCATGAAGTCCCAAGCCACTCCTGACAGGACAGTCTTAGCATAGATGTTGAAGTCCTCCTGCACTACAAGCCAAGAAGAATCCAATACCAACCCCAAGACCAGCTGGGTCAGGAAGGGACACTGTTGAGCTGTGGGATGGGTGAGAAACCAACAGAATCCATCATAGCTATCCATCTTTAGATATGCACACTCAAAACCTGTAAACTGTAGGATAGGGCACCTGACCAGCAGGATGGAATCATGGTAGACTACTGCAATTTTACCTCTCTGCCTCCCAGATCTCACCTGCTGCTGCAGAAAAAAGCTGGTAGACAAAGCTGATAGAGATTAATCCCACTCCAGCTTCATCCAACCAGATCTCCATGATGCCAACCAGATTGGCAGGCACATTCTAGATCAACTCCTGAATGACCCTTGTTTTCCCATCAGGGGGACTATCATAAATGGTATCCAAGCAATTTAACTTGGGAGACACCTTAGGGCCAACGAGCACTCTGTTGCCCTCCATTCTCCCACCTCTATATCTCCCTCTGCTCCCCACCACTGCATTGGCTGTTCCCTGGAGCCCCTTACTTGCACACCATTTCTTTAACAGGCAGACGAAAGTATTTGTTTTGAAAAACAAGGAACTGTGCTAATAATCTGTATTAAAAGCAGATAACAAACTCTCCCCTTTGTCTGGCAGAGGGACAGACCCTATTTGATTAGGCTGTGGCCCTTTAAACCCCCAAATCCCAGCTTCTCCCAGATAGCTCCCATCTCAGGAACCTCTGGGTTTTTACTTTGACAAGGTAATTGAGAAAAGGCAGGAATGGAATGATGCCTATGAAAACTGACATTATCCCTGTTAAGGACAGACACAACACTGTCTGTGGCATCATGCAACCAGGATTTACGTCTCCATTCTTTTTGCTGAACAGGATGCAAGTAGCCCCTTGGATACAGCAGTGAACATAAGCACATGAAGTATAGCAGCAGATTCCTAGGGCATAATGATTCTGCAAGAACAGGGGGAACAGTGATAGCGGCTAATGAAGGGAAAACTTCCATTTCTTCTTCTTCTTCTTCTTCTTCTGCTGCTTCTTCTTCTGCTGCTGCTGCTTCTTCTTCTTCCTCATTATCATCATTATTATTTCAAGTTCTTTCCATTCCACAAATGAAGAAATATGTGAATTTTTGTAAATTCCTATCAGAAACAACCTGGAATTAAATTATCTCTCATGTATAGATGAAGGCAGGGAGTGATACGTGTTGCAACAGGTGCAAGCAAAGTGTGGTGCAGGGCTGCATGCAACACATCAAGCATGTTTTTGTGCCCCTCAATACCTTCAGAATCCCCAGGCAGATTGTTTTTTCCCCCCCAAAAAAAGAAAAGAAAGAGGGTGAATGGAGACTCCTGGAAGCTTCCAGATGCAATTGTTTACCCTTTAAATAAGCTGCAAGTTTCCTCCATACTGTTTAACATTTAAAAAATACCAAATTTTGAGAATGGGAAGTGGACTTCTGATCACTTTTTTTTTTAACAAAAAAATGGTAGTCCACAAGACCTCTGGAGGATTCCAGGATGTAAATGTGATAGCTAGACCTGCTGCAGTTGCCCACCCCTGTATTAAAATGTTACACTTGAATAAGTTAGCTAAAGACAGTAGGACACAGTCTGGATCAAAAAGTCTCCTCTTTCTAGTAGGGGCAGGATCACAGTTGTCTTGATCCAAACTTAAAAAAAAAAGTGACTTGGACACTGACTTGGGGAGAACACGAGTCGGCTGAGTCAGTAGCAGACAAATACCCAGGCTGGTATTTGGGGCATTAAAAGTGAAACCTTCAGACCAACTCACTACCCACAAGGACTGTACCCTGTAAGTTGGACACCAGTGGGAAACCAAAATTCTTGTGCCCAAAGATTTGTGTCAAACTTGTTCACCAATGCAGGAAGCATGCCCAGAAACAGGAAATTAAGAACCAAGAGAGCTAGGACACAGGCTCTTTAAAGGAGCAGCAGAAAGCTTTCAGCTAGGTTGCTGGATACAACCCAACACTGATTCTTTTCAGGCCTGCAGCATCATCTCAGTCTTTGAGCCCTGTAGGTCTAAGATATTTCCTCCCTCCATCTAGATTTTCCCTTGCAGCACCTTCAGGATGTAGTATCCAACAATGTACAACTCCCTTCACTAACTTAGCCCTTCCCCTGAAGATGCTTTCTTGGAGGGGGCACCAGATCTCATTTTTCCATAGGGCATGGATCACTCTCAGAAAGCCAGACCCAACAATGTGCAATACTCTTCAAGTGGTTACGTTCAAGTGAGAAGAAATATTGGGTACAACTTTCCAAAGATGCTTTCTTTGTCTGTGTACCTCCTGGTTGGTTGGCACACCAAACACTTGGCAGATACAGACACACAGTTGTGCCATTCTCATTAGTCTTCACCTCATCACAACTTTGGATCTTCTCCAATTGGAGGTTCCTACAATCAAGAATCTCCCCAGTGCAGACTTGAATTACATTTTCACCCCCTTCTCCCAGGGATTTTGCTTCTAGATTAAGTAAGTAACAAAGGATGGGGAGGGTTATGGGTTTTGTATGATCTCTGACAAGACAAGTTTCTACCATCTTGGTTCATTTAAGTTTCATCCAAGAAAATGATTGAATTTCATGCAAGAAAGAAAGCACAATACATAGTGCAAGTAAACTTTTGGAAGGGGAAATGAAGTTAGACTTCTAGAGTAGCCAAAGGTATGGAAATGTGTGGATTAGTGGGATCCTAAATTATTAGGTATGTGAGCATGGGAGGTGGATTGTCCCTATGCAGACAGTTATGATCATACACATTCATCTACTATCCAGATATACTTTACAATATACTTTAGAATGAAAGAATTGCCATTGCCTCTCATGAATCAGTCAAATCTCACACAAAGAGAGTTAAGAGGGAATGTATATGAACCTGGAAAAGGAATGGGGATCTGGCCCTCATGTCTGCCACTCTAGCCACATGTAACAATCACAAAATCTGCAGTCATCACAGAGGGACATCGAAATTAAGAACATGCAAGTCACCGTGTTCATGTTGAAGACTGTATGGGAGAGGGGGCTATGGCATAACGGAATGAAATATGTATATAGCTGTGCAGAACAGCTCCACAAACTGAATCTTAAAGTTCTGCCAATTCATAATGGAATATATCCTCCATGTATTTACCCTCTCCCATTTTATTCATTTCATCTGTTGAAGGGAAAAACACACACATATAATCTGCCCTAAGCATAAAGAATAAAATTAAATTAAATTATTTTTCTCCCCACGAGAAACACTGAGAGGCCCTCTGTAGCTTCATATTCATGCAAAGCAGATATTCAATCACTTTATTCTAATACCCATATTGCAAAACAAAACAATATTCACATACACTCATGTTTTACTACTACTGTAACTATGTTAGCTAAAATGGCATTACTTCTGATTTTATAATGTGTCTCTGCACTGGCAAACACGACATCTTTAGAAAGGGTAAAATTCATTCTTTTGGACAAGATCGGCACTATTTTAGGTCTTGTATAAAACAAACAAACAAATTAAAAAAAGATTTAACTTTTTTTCATTATTAATGCCAGAATAGGAGTAATGAGTTTGTTTTGCACATACAGAACACACCGATCACTTTATATTAAGTGATCACAATAAACAGCCATGCTTGGAATGCCTGTCCAAATGAAAGGCATAAAAAAACTAAGGATGTTATCTTTAGTTAAAATTTTCATTATTTCATATCCGTTGAAAGCTTTTGGATCAAATTAGGGGTTTTACATTGTATTCTTTCAGAGTAAAACAGAAGAAGAGAGATTTGGTATGATCTCTCCCTTCCTCCTCTGTCTCCCTATCCAAATTTGATTTCTTAAGACCCATTTTCACTTTTTGCTAGGAATAAAGGGAAATAATGGCAGAGATGATTTTCCTTGGAATAGAATTCTGTTTACCTTATCTGGACCCAGGGGTATCTAATCTTTCAGGTACTGGCGGTGACTATCATCATCATCATGATGATCATTACCATCATCATCATCCCACCTCTTCCCCAGGCCAGGACTCAAGATGGCTTACAAAAGTTAAAACAAATGAAGCAAAAAAACCCTCTTAAAAATTAAAAATATAATGAAACCATTAAAGTCAATACATTTAAAAACAGTTAAAAGTATAACCATTAAAAGAGAACTACAAATATAAACAACATAGGATATGAAAGGCCCTTTCACTCTGAATAGTCAGCACTCAAAGGCATGACAAAAGAAAAACAGTCTTTATCTGCCTATGGAAGGATGGTAAGCAGAACTCCTGTCTAGCCTATCTAGGAAGGGAGGTCCAAAGCCTAGAAGTAACCATTAAGACCTTCCCCCATATTTGTGATACACATTTCTGTGATAGTGGTGGGACCAAAAGAAGGGTCTCCTCAGGAAATCTCAAGACACGTTTTAGAAATGCTAATTTAAAAACAGTAAAATGTCTTGTAGAATCTTAAAAGCTGATAAATTTGGGTTTTCCAATATGAAGTATTTTATATCAGATATGTCTCATTTGGCATGTGGTATGGGGAGCAGAAAAACAGTACGGTGAAGTGTCACGTAACGCTGAAGAAAGGAGCCTGTGACAACTCTGTTGAAGTTAAAGAGTAGATTATATCTGTCCTCAGAGCATAACACTTCACATATCTGAACAAATGAACTCTGGTTCATGACAGTTTTAGGCTGTAATAAATACATGATGTTTTAAGCCATTCTTTGTAGCTTGGTGGCAATGGACTAACATAGTGATCGACCAGGATGCTGTTAAATAAGCATTTATTTTAGTTTACCAGCAGTGGCAGAAGATTAAATGATCCACATTATGGACCAAAGCTGGGAGTGAGGGGAGAATGCACTCCAAAATTTTGGGAATGGTGCCCCACTGCTCAGTTCAAGAGCTCAACTGAACACAAGCTAAAGCCTATTTCAGGGCCTCCCATGCGGCAATACAGGCAGCAAAGGCAAATTTCTTCTCTGCCTCTATTGTGTCTGCTAGGAGCCACCCAGTAGAGGTGTTTGGAGTGGTCAGGTGTCTCTTACGCATAAGCTCATGTGGGGAAAAGCCAGATCACTCAACAGCCCACTGTGAACAACATGCCCCACATTTTGCAGACGAAAACCCTTTGATCCGCTTGACTTAGATCCATTAACTGATCCTGATCCAGTGGATAGAACTTTGGTCCCTGCTTGTCTAGTGTCACTGGATACTTTTCATTTTATGCAACCTGAGGCTGTGGAAAAGATTCTTAGAGAGATAAGAGCCACCACATGTGTCCTTCCTGGTTTATTAAAAAAGCTAGAGGGGAACTGGCTGAGTCAGTAAAAGGAGTAGTTAATGCCTCTGAAGGAGTTCCAAATTGCCTGAAAGAGGTTGTTGTAAATCCATTACTAGAAAAAACCATCCTGGATCCCAGCCAGTGCCTAACATTCCATTTTTAGGCAAGGTTCTGGAACATGTGGTTGCCTCCCAGCTACAGCGGTTTCTGAATGGGATGGATTATCTTGATGCACTTCAATTTGGTTTCAGACCTGATTAGGAGACAGAGACAGCTTTAGTCACCTTGGTAGATGACCTGTGCTGGGAACTAGATGGGGAAGTTTGTTCCTCTTGCTTCTGCTGGATCTCTCAGTGGCTTTCAATATCATCAACCACAGTATCCTTCTAGGTTTCCTTGTTGGGATGGGACTTGTGGCACTGTTTTGCAATGACTGTATTTGTTCAAGAAAGGGCAAACCTGGAAAGTGGTGCTGGAGGACTCTTGTTTGATCCCTTGGCTGCTGACCTGTGGGGTCCCTAAGGGCTCAGTTCTGCCCCCCTCCATGCTGTTTAACATATACATGAAATCATTGAGAGAGGTAGTCTGGAGTTTTGGGGTCTGGTGTCATCAGTATGCGGATGACATCCAACTTTATTATTGCCTTTCACCACAAGCCAAAGAAGCTGTTTTGGTCCTAAGTTGATGTCTATAACCATAATAGACTGGATGAGGGCAAACAAATAGAAACTTAATCCAGACAAGACAGAAGAACTCCTGGTCAATCAAAAGGCAAATGGGAATAGGGATTCAGCCTCTGCTAGATGGGGTTACACTCTCCCTGAAGATGATGGTTCACAGCTGTACTCCTGGATTCAGTCCTGAGCTCAGGTTTCAATGGTAACTAGGAGTACATTTACACATTTAAAGTTTGTATGCCATGTATCACCCTGTCCAGATCCGATGTCTCAGATCTGGCCATGGTGATACGTGCTTTAGGTATATCTGGGTTGGATTACTGTAACACACTGCATGTGGGGCTGCCTCTGAAGAGTATTTGGAAACCGCAACTGCTCCAAAGAACCAGATTGCTAACTGGGGCTGGTTACAGGGAACTCCTTTGTTGCAGCATCTCAACTGGCTTTCAGTCCATTTCTGAGCATTATTAAATTTCTGATTTTGACCTATAAAGCCCTGTACAGTCCAGGTCCAGGCTATCTGCAGAACTATATTCTCCCATACAAACCTGCCCATGCGATGAGATTTGTTGGGGAGGCCCTTCTCTCCACCCACCACCCTCACATGTACATCTAGTGGGAACACAGGAGAGAGCCTTCTCAGTGGCTGCCCCCAGGCTCTGGAACTCCCTTCCCAGAAAAGTTAGAGACTGGTACCCTCTCTGAATTCTTTTGCAGACAAATAAAGATTTTTCTCTTTCAACAGGTATTCGATTGTATAAGGCCTATCTCATCTAGACAATGTGCTGGATCTTGCTAATTGCATAATCATTCTTTATGTACTGTGCTCCTGAGCATTTGTTAAGACATAAAAATTAAACACAACTACATAAGGGACATTTTGTATCCTACAGTCTTGCAGACACATCACTTATTAAATTGAAGGGAAGAGAACAATTAAACCTTTGATA
This sequence comes from Cyclura pinguis, assembly GCA_030412105.1. Classification (NCBI taxonomy): domain Eukaryota; kingdom Metazoa; phylum Chordata; class Lepidosauria; order Squamata; family Iguanidae; genus Cyclura; species Cyclura pinguis. Next base: position 133,495,961 of record CM059599.1, read on the forward strand.
CTGCTTCCCTAAATTCTTTGCTTGAGGGACAGTGACCCAGGATAAGAGTTCAGATGCCCATTCTGTGTGAACCTTTGACTTCTTTCACCACTATTCATCTCATGAGCAACTGATATTTGCAATCCCAGCATTTTCATGGGTTGGAGAAAGTATAGAGGGGACAAAATTAAACCTGTCATACAGTTCCTAAGATACAGCTTCATTTGTAAAACACAAATATAATTTTAATTATATCAGATTACCTACTGGTGAGACCATTATGGTGCTGTGTCCTCTGAGGTCCTATTTACACCAACATTGGACTCATGATGGTCCCTTTAAATTGAACTTTTAATTGCATGGACACAACTTGTCTTCAGATTTCACATGCTAAAGCATACAACCTTAATGCATTCCTCATCAGAACGTGAATCTCATTAAATACTTCTGTGTTAATATAATTAAGATCATACTGTGCTGTATGTTCCACTAATGTGTCTTAAATTGAGATGCCACACTTAAAAAAATTATATGAGGTGTGTCAATCTTGTGTCATAATAAATTTGTCACAGTGCAATTTTATGTCTGCTAAGAAAGAGTTTTCAGTGAGTTTAATGTGATTTAATGGTATGTGTGCTTGTTGACTTATGGCGACATCATGAATTTCAGAAAGCAATCACCTGGTATTTGCTGGCAGCCTCCCACCCAAGTACTAACCAGGGCTGACTCTACTTAGCTTCCAAAATCAGATGGGATCGGGTGCCTTTAGGGTATTTAAGCACATACTGGTACATAATGGTATACTAGAGTTGACTCTTGGTAGTTAAGATGCTGCAAGACTCTTTTCTAACTTTCTTTCCAACAAGAAGCAGGAACTCTTAATTTCTGAGTCCATTTGCACATTTATTTTCTTATTTCTTCAGGTATTTGTGCTTAACAAAAATCCTTACATTATTTTTTTTTAAAGGAGATGGATATAGTTCATTGCAAAAAGGTTCTACTGGAATCCACAGCACTTCTCAAAGCCATGACTATATTTTCATGCTGTTAGCAACAAGACTGATCTGTCCACCAAATGTGTTACTATTTCTATTCACAGGAAGCAACACCCTCCCACACAAAAATCCCCCACCTCTCAATCTAGTAATAACAATCATCTTACCACCTCAGGATTGTATCACCCCATTTTACTGCATGTGAACTTGGTCTGCATACAGAATGAGGTGATAGTGGACTGTACCTGATTATGAAGGAGGTGTTAGTTTTCAAGGTTTTCCCACAGTGGGAAAACAAACTAATTTGATGCAATTAAACTAATAACAAGCAAAGAGGAAATTTCTAGCCTAATCCACTCATTCTTGGGGCAATTTGCTAAGAAAAGGGTTTGGGTGTTGAGAAGACATCAGAAAATCTTTCTAACACAACAGCAGAATTCCTGCCTCATTGGTCTACCAAACTCCCTATTCTGCAATGTGTATAGATGAGGCCCTATAAGTAAATCAAAAAACACCTCCTCAGCCACCTTCCAATGAGCTAGAATGAGATGCAGAAATATACAGCTGGGTGGGTAGAGGTAGACATCCATACCTCCTGAGAGAAGCCCCCCAGAAAATGTGACATCGCTTGGTTACAGATGGTTATGAAATCCTGGTGAATGGATGGGTAGTGTTGGTGGCTAGCAGTTTCCATATCAGAAGGGTGGTAAATATGCTCAGAGTTTCAGTCCAAGCTTTAAAGGAGCCCTCTCTAAGGTAATGAACCTATTTTAATGATAGAACTGGTGTGAAGGTCTAGTTTGGCCAAACTTCCCCTCATACCCCAGGCTATACCAAAGATCAACCTATTCAAACAGCCCCTTCAAACCTCTTCCCTGGCCAGATCCAGCACTTAGTTGCATGCAGAAGCAACATACTTCCTTGCACAGCTTGGAAAAATTATGTTCTTGGACTCTAACTTCCATACCCCACCCCTGCCAATGCTGACTATAGGATTCCGGAAGCTCTCCTCCACTAAATGATTGTCTTCTTCAATGCAGAAACTAAATGTTTGTTTGTGATACAAGATCCATGTTACATCAGAGAGACTTGTTTGAGGCTACTTTCTGTTTTTATGCCCCCCGAAACAGGTAACATGCACATGCATTACGTTGTTTCTCTCTCCAGTTTGCAATCACAAATAGTGGCAGGAAAATATTCATTTGGTTATGAATGACTGAAGATGAGTTGGCCAGATGATCTGTGAAATTATTCTCTCTTCTGTATGATTTTTAAAATTTATTCATACATATTTCACCAAGAGGAAACTGGATCATTACACCAATCAATATTTAACAAATTGCTGCTTTTAGCTGTATATCTAGAGAAAGCAAGATAGCAGGAGAGAACATCTATCTGTCTGTTCTTCTGATTCATAAGTCAATTTACTTGCCAACTAAGTGATGTTTAGATGTCTAAGAGCCAAATGAGACACCTCTAATCACTAGATGAAGTTTTCCATACTTTTTAAAAACCACAAAGTTACGCTGCTGGCTGATGTTTAAGTGGATGAATAAGGGGAAAGACTGCTTAATCATTTCCCTTCTGGATACTCTCCTCCACAGTTGCTGTCATGCTGAGCCCATATCCATCTATGGTCATGAAAGAGGACAAAGTTGTTCAGTCTACAAGCACAGCATTGCCAGCAGAGGATAGAAAAAGAAAAAAGGTTCCTGAAACCAAACATGATGCTGGCAGCCTTGAACCTGTACATCTTAAGGCTGCAGGTCAGGAGACTCAGCAGACAGCTTCATGTGCACAAGGCTGCCTTTGGTAACAACAGTTAAGTAATGGCGTGAAGTTACACATGTCATGTGTAAAATAGAGCTTGGGCCCTAGGCAGCGATCCCATGCACGCTTACTTTTGAATATATTCCAGTAAGACAGTGGAACTTGCTTCTGAGTAGACAGATACACTATAGGATCACACTGTTAAGTTCACTTTCATTGTACAACCTTGCAACAAACCTCTGTGACTAGCTTGTAGTCTCCCAATTAATGTGGGACCATGAGGGGGCAGGAAAAGCTTAAAATGAATTTTGTAGAATGGCAAAAGGCAATAACAGAACATTAAAAATTGATCTGAAAGAACACGCACTCTACTTTTGTCCTCTCTCTAGCTCTGCAGTTTTGCAACCTGTAAACCTGCCTGCAGTTAAGAGAGTATTATATTTTTATTTCATCATACGCTGTGTCTCCCTCCACACACTTTTTTTAAATTTCAAAAAATGTAAATGTTTTATAATAAAGATATGGACCTTTTCCAGCATAAACGTTCCTTATTACATGTGTTTTGACCTCAGATAGGCTTGCCAGGCAGGTTATTATCCATCCTAGTGCTCAGATGAAATGGGGAAGGATGGTAGCTTTAGGAACACCATTCTCTTTTTTGACAATTGGGGGGCAGAGGATGTGAAAGTCAATAAAGTATTGAAAAGGAGGGGACATTTCAAGATTTTTTTTTTAATCCAGGCTTTTATGTGCACAGGAAAGAGGCTTAAGAGTACGTTTCATTGCTCATTAGCACACAGCAATGGGCTTTTTGAAATAATCTTTTAATTCTGTGGCTCTTTATAAAGCCAGCTATTTACATGCATCAGTACACAATATGGGGATTTTTTAAAAGTGCAATTCCATGTATGCTTACTCAGAAAAAAATATTACTACATTCAGTGGGTTATACTCAGAAGTGTCAGTGCACCTAGAATTGTATAGGATTACAAAGCCTTAAGGTGCATTTTCATGCTCAGCAGCTAGCAGCAAAGGAACTGGGGGAATGGTAAAAGCCTGAAAAATGTTCCTGTAATTTTTTTTAAAAAAACCGTGCAGATACATCAGCAAGTTGGGAAACTATGCCTGCAAAAGGACGCAGTGAAAATGATCTAACAGTAGAAGCCTGGAGTTCTTACACTTCACGGTGCCCACTTTCACATAAAATGGAACATCACAAAACTGTGAGTGCTATACCAGTTATTTGTTTATGTCTGCAGCTAAAAGTCTTTCCATAGCTTTCCTAGCTCTCTTTTGCAACTCTAAATCCATTTGATTTATCTTTACAGCTTAGGAAACGAGACAGCATTTGTGATTTAGAGAGGTTGAGAGTGGGATACCCACTAGCCGATTTCACTTTATTTAGGCTTAAAATATAAAGGATGCTTCTCTGCTACAGGGGCGCTCAACAGCGTAACAATAATAGCTTAATTATTAATGTTTTTGACTGCTCTGGGTCTGAAACAGTAAGTAGCAGTGTCTCCAGCAGACTCCCTAAACAATTTAGCCAATTATGTGCATTTTTCATGGATGAAAATCTTTCAGTAGATTTTATTGCTTAAAGATCCTACATTTGATATCGATTGTGTGTTGTGGAGGGGGCTTAGGAAACTGTGTTGCAACCCTGGATTTCATTTTTCTGACTCACTCCATCCCACCTCCAAAAAAAAATTTTTTTTTTTAAATCTTGGGCCTGTTCACTTCACAGAAATCAAAGCAGAAAATTAAAAATCGAAGTTAACCAAGCATGAACGTTGCAAGAGCCACAGTAAACATCATTACAAACAGTAAAAGCTTTGTTATCTAAAATAACAGGAGATTATCTTAAAGGATCAAAGCCATTAAAATTGTCTGGGGGGAAGATTTAGTGATCTAAAAATGGTCAGAGAACCATGGTTAGAATTGTATGTTCCAGATGTTATCATTACACATACAATTCATTCACTTAAGACTACAAGAATCTCTCCATCTCCCCACCAAGCCCAATGCCACTTATGGATATAGTTGTTATGATAATTTTTCTATTATTAATATTCTCCATAAGGTGAACTTTTTAACTCTCAACAATAGCTCTTTATAGATCAACAATGTATTATGCCAAAAGGATAATCTTCCGAAAGCTCACAAACAGAAGCCAGAAAGAAAGCACAAAAAAAAAAAAACCCGTCGCCCCATAGCATGAACAATGGTGTCATGCTAAAGCATTTGGACAAGGGGGGAATGGGGCACGTAAAGTGTATGCATATTGTGTGTATGTGCATACACATGTGCACATGTCTATTTCTCATGATCAATAACTCATTTACCTAACCTAGGCCTTTTTCGCACGGCATTTGCCATGCGAAAGGGCGCCTGGAGCATTGCGCGATTGTGAGGAGCGATCTGCATGACGCACTCACAATCGCGTGACACTCCAGGGTAGGGCAGGCACCACTCGTGCACTTTTTCATTTTCAGTTTTCAGCCGAAAATGGTGTGCGATCGTGCATTGCTCCAGGGCCCCACGCATACTTACCGTGCTTGTGGAGCCTCCGGAGCTCCGGCGCTTGCACTTCCTGCCCCAGCACAGCCTGGGAAACTCCCAGGCTATGCTGTGGAAGGAAGAGGCGGGGCTCTCACGCTGCCTGCTCGGGAGCAGGCAGCTTGTGCAGAGCTGAAGCAGCAGGGATGCGAGAGCCTCTCGCTGGAAGCTGCTCGCGCGATCCCCGCACCCCAGCACCGAAAAAAGGTAAGCTGTGGAAAGGGCCCTAGTGACCACATGCCCTCCAACTATCCCAGGTTGGCAGGAACAGTTCCAATTAATCCTTTGTCAACCCACTTTTTCAGCTGCTTTTAAAACAGGTTTCTCTGTCTCTGTCTTCCAAAACTTCCCCTTGGTTTATTTCAAGTGCTACAAACTGAGCTCAAAACACAAAAGTAGTTTGCACTTAATTAACTCGAGGAAGCGACAGCAGGAGAGAGGAGACAGAATCTTGCCCTTTCCATTAGACTCAAGCAAACCAAACTGCTTGCAGCCTCTCTTAGCTATTGTGTTCTTTTGCCCTCTTGACCGTACTCTGATGTTGTTTGGCCACAGGTGTTCCAGTTTTCATCTGTGAAAAGCTTGAGGGTATATGACTATTTACCCAGAGGTAAGTCCTAAGCTGTTAAATAGGACTTATGGATAGGTTTGTAGCTTGAGTCTTTGGGACCTAATGGATTCTACAAAACCCGACTACAATGTTAAAAGGCTTTAAGGAAACACAAAATACAAGGAAGGAAAAGCCTTCCTATAAAGGCAGCTGGGAATTGTGTGTGTGCATGTGTGCGTGCGTGTGGTTGGGGTATTAAGACACCATAGAAAGTTGGAAGAAAATGATTATTTCAAAGAAGCAAATTTATGTGCTGAGACTGAGGCCACTTCTCCATGGTGTTGCAATCCCACTATGGAGATGGGATGGCAGCAGTCCACAGGCCATGCTTCTGCACAAAGTTGTTGGAATCCCGCTGCCATCCCACCCCACCCATCATGATCGTGGGATATTCACTTAACGGAATAAATCCATTAAGCACCCACAATCACATAACGCTCCTGTCTTTATCTGCCATGTGGAAGGGCAGGAAGTGTGATGGAGGCGCTTCCTTCCCCAGCGCTGCATGGGAAAGAGCCCAGCTGTGCTGCAGAAGGGAGATGCGTGTTCCTTGCACTCCCATCTGCAGGGAGCCAGCTGGCTGCGGAGGGAAGCATTCATGTAGCACTCCCTTCTTGGCAAAGATGCTGCCTGGATTGCGACAGGAGGACAACAGGATCAGGTAACGTGGAAATGGCCAAAGCCTGCTAAAGGAAACAGGATATTGAGATATCTATACAGTAGATGTTCCTATACTGTTATTTACCAAATTCAGTTTCCAGGATCAAATGTCAAAACATAACCAGGGTGTATATTGTTACAGAGAACAAAGAACATGATAGCAGTTTCAATCTCCACAGCCTTCTACAGGTAGACAATGATACAATCACAGCTTCCTGAACAACAAAGCAGCTTTGTTTTCGCATTCTAATTGTCTGTTTGTTTGCCTATATGAGTGACCATCAGGTTATCTAGACCAGGAGCAGGAACTGTGCAGTCCATGGGCCAAATATACCCCACTTTGACTGTGAAAAACACCTAACCCTAACATGGGGAGTAATTTATCCAGAAGTCTCCAGGGGATACAATTCTTCTAGAATATAAAATATGCTCCCCATACTTTGTTTTAGCCCAAAACAGTCCAAAAACTATAAATGATCTTCTGGAAAAAGGCAGGTGTGGGCCACACAATCTGGTGGGAATGGCTCCCAGACCTCCTGCAGTTGCACTTCCTTAACTTAGCTTCATAGTTATCATATCGTTGATATCATATCATATCATGTCTATGAGAAACACATCACTTCCTTAAAAAAAACTGTCCAGCCGATTTAAAAAAAATGGTAAGAACATTGTTTGGTTCATTTTTTTGATATTTCCAAACTTTCCCTCATAAAGCTGACAGAAAGAATATGATATTTGAACAGCCACAATTGCTGCAACTCAGCCTTCTCCGTATGGGAGATGCTTGCACATGGTGAACTGGGCCAGTAGGGAAGATGGGAGAGAATTTTGTTCATTTTTATAGGAACTATCTAGAAATCACAAATTTCTTTGTAAATTCAGCACAGATTAAGCCAATATGAATATGAGAGAAAGCAAAACTCACGTTTGTCTGCCCCCGCCCAATGCTAAGCTTTAAGGGATGAACTTAGTCAAGGGTGGCTTTTAATTCTCAACAAAGAATCCACAAACATATAGAAGATCCATTATCAATTCCACACACACTCCATTAGCTTTATTTACTAAAGAGCCATTTTAAAAAGAAATACATTTCATACAGTTTGCTAAATGAGAAATTGGCAGCAAAACCTGGATTTGCCTCTGCCTTGTGTTATTGCTTTAATTTTGGCATACAAATTATTTTGCAACTCTCTCAAGGCAGTCAAAGAAATTTTGTCAATACACACCACACTTCATATTCTTTTGCAGTCTATCAGACTGCAAGATTATTGGAAGCTGGTCAAAGTGTAACTATTTGTCCTATGGGGCCTTCAATTTGTTCCCAAACAGCTGTTTGCATTTCATGGAAAATATCTGAACAGAAATAAGTCATTCCATACTAGGGAATACCAAACAAAAGATGAATATTACAGGACCAGTTTTTTAAATTAAACTTCTATTGCTGTGTCATAAACAATTTACTATTAAATTTATATCCTTCCTTTCTCCCAGTATGGGACTCAAAGTGGTTAAGTGAAAAGGGGTGTTTACATGGAACTATCTTACTTGCAAATACTTTAGTCTGCAACCTTACTATACTTATAGTAATTTATAGTGACTATATTTATCACTATAAATTGTCACTATATACAGTATAGTCATTATACATGACCATAAATGCTGCCAGATTGCAAGCTGGAAAGCTACTCAGCTTCCTTAAGTTAGCCATGGCAATGGGAGATGAAACATCTGTTAAAGACTATTTATGCCACCAAATGACTGCATTCTTGCTCTTTTCCAAACTTTAGTGCGGAACCAACAGTTATCAAACTGCTTAGAATGTATTTCCTACTTCATTTTCAATATATGATTTGAGATATTTTGGAGCCTTGTTTGAGTTATCACATCATCAGTGGTAATGGAAACGTGACATGAATGCTCCCTTCTGCACCTGGTTGGCTGCCTGCAGAAGCGTAGCACGAGCAACACCCATCTTCCTTTCACAGTGCTACCGGCCATCTCCTGTGCTGCACTGGGGAATGAAGCACCTAAATTGGGCTTCCTCCCTTTCCACATGGCTGCTGGTGACAGGAGTGTCATATGATCAGGGGCCATTACCTGATTTTTTCTGGTAATGGAATATCCCGTGATTGTGATGGGTGGGGATCACCATGACATCATGTGAAAGCACCACTCATGGACTGCCAGCAATGAGTCCCCATTGCAGGACAGCAACATCATGCAGAAATGGCCAGAATCTTCTAAATTGTTTTGGAATTCTCTCTCAGGTAGGTTTGCCAGGTGCTGCCCTGCTTTCTTTTTATTTCCAGGTAAGAACTTTTCATTTGTCTGGGCATTTATGCTGGAATTTCAAAGTAATCTAAATCTGTGTTTGTTTGCTTTACTAGCTGATACTGCAATCCTACAAATGTCTACTCAAAGACTACTTCTATTGAATTCAACAGGAATTAAAGTCAGGAAACTAGGCATAATATTTCAGCCAGACTGTGAAATCCCATAAGTACTTATCTGAAAGTGTATTGAATTAAATGGGCATTACCTCTGGAATTGTACTATTTGGTGCATTTTGCTACAATTTTATATCTGCTTTTAGTTTCTGCTGTGCACCCTTGATAGCTGGGTCTCACAGATAAAATAAATCAGAGCTGCACATTTTGAACTGGAAATTAAATTATAAGATCAACGTAGAGTAACTATTTTAGACAGTGTTATGATTTTCTTTGAGATGCAGACACTACCACTGACATTTCAAACAAGCTTTCTGCACTCTTGTTTTTTTGGTCCAGAAATAGTTCAAATTTCAAAGTCAGAGCTATCCAAAACTTGGGAGTTAGGGACAGCTCCTCATGAGCCTACAAGGTGATGTTATTAAACATGATACATTAAGCATCAGCCACAGTTGTACAGAGCATGATATTCAACTAAAAAACAAAAGGAGGAAATGCGCACACACATACACATACATAGAGGTTTCAAAGCAGTGCTCTCACTCTGAGATTTTCCCCATCTTATGCCCTGAGGACCGTAGAAGAAAATCCATGTCTTGAGGGTCAGGGCCAGTTCCTGAGATCTCACAACCCTATTAACATTATTTCCAACTTACCTTCCTCCCTTTACAAGATCTGTTGTATTTATATTTCATATATAGAACTATCCTTCACTGTTATGTACAAATATAAAGACGGCATTCTAGACTTGTTGAATGTGTATCAACTACAGTTCCTGCAGTTAAACATTCCTACTACAACAAAGCAATCTAAAATAAGTTTGTCACATGTCCTCTGGCATATATTGATTAAACAAATACTTCCTTATGAATAAAGTGTTGCAAAGCTGAAAGGGTTTTGAGTGCAATGCTGCTTGTTTTATGGGCACTTTCAACAAGTCAAACTTGTTCTAAATCGACTTTTGCTCCTAGTCCCTCAAGTGTGTAAGCACTCTAGCAACAGTAACAGGAAAAAGAAAAATCAATAACGCCCTATCAGCAACCATGCATGGGACCAGCTACCTCTGGCCCTCTAAACATTGGACTACAACTCTTACAATCTGTCCACACCAGTTATGTTGACAAGGGCTGATGGAGGGTCCACAGTTGCTCACCCTTGATCTGTTTTACCTGATTCCAAAACAGTAAGTTAGGAGAAGTATGAAATGATTGTGATACAATGGAATGCAGTATTGCATTACCCTGATCAAAACTATGCCTGCAATATATACATTTTAAAAAGAATTTATTAATTTTTTTCCATTACAAATTTTTCCTTACCTTACAAATATAATGTAGCATATGCATCAGCTTCCTCTTCCCTCCTATTCTCCCTCCCACCTCTTCATCTTCAATAATGAACCTAAATCTATTTCACTATTAAATCATTACAAGTATAAATTTTCTTTGAAGCTCTAACTGATGGGTTGTGTTCATAATATTCTGAACACCCTCTTCCAAAATTATAGTTGAGCAGATTAGGGATGGAAAGAATATTCTGAAAATATTCAAAAAATGGTTTAAAAATGTATTTCAAGAGTGTCAGGAAATCATGATGGGAAAGTCATAAGAATCTTTGCAGTTATTATGTGCAAAATATGTGTGTCGTATTTTTGCAAAGAAAACAGTATTTCTATGCAATAAATATTTTCTGCACAGAAAATAATACTTCTGCATAGAGAATAGCATTACTTGTATAGAAACTGCTGCTTCCTTCACCACATGTAATTCCCCAGCTGCAGCATTTTCTGTGCAAAATGCTGTTTCATGTGAAGAAAATGCTAGGTGTAAATTTTGTGCAGAAAAAGTCCTAAACTAAAAATAGTCTTTGAAAAATGCACATTTTTTGAAGATTTTCTCACAGCAGGAAGAAAATTAATAAAATTACGTGTTGATTTCTTTGATAACATTGCTATATCAGATAGTGGTTTGAGTCCAGAATTTACACAAGTAACATAGTTAATGAAAACTTCCAGATTTCATCAAATATGTCTTTGATTTCTCCTCTTAGTAATCTAACTTTGTACGCTAGCTTTACTGATAGTGCTACAGACCACACTATCAATCTTTGTATAGAAAGGCCTTTCAATGATTTTTTGATTTCACAGTTTCTAAGCCTGCAATAATTTGACAAACATGAAGTCTTTGGAAAAGTTTCATTTTCATTCAGAAATATGAATATTAATAATAAACCTCCTCTATAATATACCTGCAATAAAAATCTGGGTTATTTCAGCCTTTCACTTCTGGTTAATAAAATACAAAACACTCATCTGGTAATGAAAACATCCTCAAAACGTGTCAGTGGCCATCTCAGGGATCAAGTGAGTCTTTTTGCATGTGGGAGTATAACAAGCTGTTTATACAGCTAAGTAATTTTTTTTTTTAAAAAAAGATAAACAGTACTATTTTGTGCCAAAATTGACATGTTAAATGTGTGTGTGTGTGGGGGGGGGCAGTTAACAAGCTGCCCTTAATGAAATCAGAGTGGAAAATAATGCACAAGTATCAAACACAAAAGTGAATGATAAAGATTTATAATCAACTATAAATCTGAGTTTGCTAGGTGGAAAAGGTAATGACTGAATATCCTTGTGGTAATTCTATAGGCCTATCTTTGCACCAACACAGCAGTCCTTAAAGTAAAACTACTGTTGACACAAAGCACTATTTGCTTTCAGATAGCAATTATTTCAGAAAACGGTAAGGTTTGCCTTTTCCATCAGCTCATTACAGCTGCCTCTTTCCTTCCTAATGCATTTTGCATCTACCTGCTACCTCACTACGAATGCTGTGGTTTATGTATATGGTACTCTATTGGCACGGCCACTACATTACATACTATATTTCATGAACAGGCTACTCTCCACAGAGTAAAATCAAAACTATATTCTCACTCCTTTATTTATCAGGGCTAGGCAGTACTTTTTTTAGTTTGTTATTCTTGATAAGAACCAGTATGGTATAGTCATTTGAGTTCTGGATTAGAATTCCAGGATACCAGGTTCTGAATTTCCCTCAACTGTGGTAATCCACTGGGTGACCTTGGGCAAGTCACACCCTCTCAGCCTCAGAGAAGGCAATGACAAAATAAAACCCTATGATATGTTCACTGAGTTGATCTGAAGGTGTACAACAGCAGCAGCAGCAGCAACAACAGCAAAAACAACAACATTCTTGATGAATCACTATCTCTGTTTTGCTCTGATTTTGCTTCGGGAAAAATGCTTGATCTTCAGAAGTTAATGTCAGGGATTCCAGGCAGGGAACCCTGGGAAAATGATCAGCCCACTGCAAAGATGTTGCATCATGCCCCAGCTGTGGGTAATTGCAAGGTTGCGTAAGAAACTGGGGTCGTGTGCAGATGGTAGAGGGAGGTGTGCAAGCCTCTACCTGATTGGTTGTAGATATGTATATAACAAAGCAACGCCAGTATGTATTTGTCTGTTGACCAAACCTGGTGCCTGGCGCAAGCTTATGTCCGTCTGTCCTATGTTTTGTATATAACGGAACTTTGCTGCAAGATAAAGTGCCTCCTGTTTTGGAAGAAACTCCTCCGTGTGTGAGTATCCTTACTGGGGAACAAGGCTGCTGCTGTTGGCTCGCTGAACTCTGGTTTTTCTGCTGTGTTTCCGTGGGGCTGAAACTCCTATCATCCCCAACAGTTAAGAACACAGTCCTATATACACAGTTATTTAGCATGACGTAAGTCTCATCAAGTGCAGTTTCCTTTTGAGCAGTGGGGAATTTCAGCTAGCATCTAGTATGCAGAAGGGAACTGAATGATGCATTCTTTACTTGCAGTTTAGTGGCAGTGGAGCTGAAGCTTGTGCTTAAGTTCTCAAGAGATATTTATTTTAGGAAACATTTCCCTTCAGATCGGATCTAGAGACATCTGTTGGCATGCACTTTCAGTTCCTGCTCTTGGCTTCCCTCTGGATTGTGCTGGCCCCAGTGCTGTAGGGCAGGCCACACCATTTGACTGCTAGACTATGGCCCCTTCCGCACGAGGCTGGTGAATCAGTTCGTGACGTTTCTTACCAGATTTTCTGGGCTTGAAACAAGGCGGACTTTCCCTCATTTCCTTCTGCACAGCTACTGTGTATGTTCCATTCTGATTCGGAGGAGTGTGTGTTCATGAATCCACACTGCCTCCGCTGTGGCCACTCCCGCTACTCCCCTCACCCCGCCCCATCAGCTGTGATTGGTCCTTTTTTCTTTTTTTCTTTTGGAATGGTTTCGTACGTCATTGAGTACGTGCGCATGTGCGAAAGTCCATGCTACCCCCTGGCCCCTCCCATGAGCCCTCCCCTGACCACCAATTCGCATTGGTGCAAATGTACGTGTCTGCGCCACTGTGAAAGTATGAATTGGATCGATCTGGAAAATTGGAAAACTGATTTCTTACGGTTTTCAAATAGCATGCTTTACCACCACATGGGGGCGCATTTAGTCGGAATTATGTGCAGAACGAAGGTAAATAAACCGAACCTAGTCTGCTCCAAGGTGCAGAAGACCTCCATGACAAGACGCATTGGCCCACCTTAATAACCGCGTGCGGAAAGGGCCTCTGTCCCTTAGCCCTGACCAGTCATGAAGAGGAATCTCAATCGTAGGCAGAGTTACAGCAGCAGCAGCGGCGTCCCCTGTGCTTCTGCTAAAAATATCTATAGTAGCCCAATCTTGGTCTCTCTAGATACTTTTGATCTGGAATGGGAGATGATGATGGTGATGGTGATGATGATGATGCAAGCTCACTGAAATGTTAATGGAATATAAACCTAGATATGTGAAAATCTCTGTCTTGAATTCATATAATTTTTCTGCATCACACCTGTATTTTCTTGCTACCCTTGTTCCTCTCAGATTGCAAGACTTTGTTTTCTGTGCATAACTGAACTTCCCACAAACAACTGTAACACATTTTTCCTCATTTGTACATTTAACTGAACAATTTACCTCATCTACACAACTGTTCCCTACTGACTAAAGCACATTTCTTCACTTTACCACAGTTTAAAACACCTGTACCATGTGAGAAATACCCTCTAAGTGTCACAAATGTGCAAATAATTGAGCCAAGATATGCATATTCCACAAAAAGTCTGTGTTGAAAGTGCTACTTCCATTGAGACTGTCGAACCCAACAAAATTTTTCTATGAGTAGGATGTTGAGGACTGGCCTATAATTATCCAGTATAGTAGGATCCAAAGAAGTTTTTTTTTCAGAAGAGGTCTTATAACAGCCTCCTTCAGGTATATTTGGACCCTAACTTGTGCTAAAGAGCCATTAATTCCTCTCCTTACTTAGTCGGTCCCCCTCTGGCCTGTTTAACAAGCCAGAAGGGGCCCAGGTTTGTTATGCATGTGCTGGCTCTCACCTCTCCAAGGATTCTGTTCACATCCTTGGATTGCACAAACTGTAAATTATCCATCAACACTTGACAAGCAAGGGCCAAGGATACATCCACCAGACCTGTATCAACAATGGCATTCAAGACAGAGTGAATCTGAGCAATTTTATCTGTGAAGTGGTGGGGAAATACTTTGTAGCAGGCTGTTGTTTTCTTTCCATCCTTATATGATATTCAGGAAAGCAATCTCAGTTTCTATAATGTCTGCTTCTTGTTAAAAGCAAACAACACAACACCTCCATAGATGTAAATAAGGGCCTCAACAACAACTTTGCTGTTAATGTTTATGACATTCTGAAAGCGTATACTTTTTTTCCCCCTGTAGGTGTTTGTGAATATGCATTTCAAGTGTGTCAGTATTTTAGCTATAGCTGTTCAAACAAAGACATTACATCTCTCTCTATTCCTTTTTTTTTTTAATGTCCAGAGAAGCAAATTGCACCGTCTTGTTATTCTATCTTAATCAGTTCTTTCAGAATCGTCTTTGCCTCAGACATGATTCTGCTGACCTTCTGGAAATTATGAATAGAGTTCTTCAGTGCCAATTTTCCTCTTGCGGGATGACCCCTGATTTGTAGGTATAAGAGAAGCAGCTTCAAGCTTTTTCAGCATCAGCAAAGCATTTTTATATGATTGGACTTGTTGCTAGGTGTAGTGTCTTTAAAAGCAATTTCCTTCTTCTTTGTTTAATCTCTTGAATTATCTGCTAATACTTATTGATTCTATTAACCTCAAACATCTGTTCAAGGGCATTTGAGTCCCAATCCAGCAGGTCCTTATTTGTGCACAGCTGCCAAAACACATGTGAAGAGGCTATGTCACTAAAACTCCCTTCATTCCCACCCACTCTGCAAGCAGCAGTCTTTCCCACCCACCTCCACTTCATAGGTGAAAATCTCCTTGGTGTTAAAACAGATGGAAGAGTATTCACTAAATGCAATTTAAACTGAAACAACAACTTAAACCCATAAAGCCAATAATAGAAGTTGGCAGGAAATCAGTCATTTACACCAAGATTGAATTCTGTTGCTATGACTGGGGGGAAAAAAACTGCTGTGATTTACCCATTTATCAGAACAAAGGACATTGATTAGTGAACCATTGCTATGTTAGAAATGCTGGCTCCTATAATTGGCACTTCCACAAAGTCTACCACAGAAGGAATATCCTCATGGAAGGTTTGAATGTTGGGAAATATAGAGATGTTCTTTGGATGGAAAGAATACTCAAAAATATTTAAAAATGGTTAAAAATAGTTTTCTTTTCCGAAGTAGGGGCAACTCCTGACGAAGACTAAGATTTTCACAGCTTGGGATTTATTCTGCACTAATTTCACTTTTCCTGGCAAAAACTAGAATCTTCTGTGTTTAGAACAGCTTTTTCTCCACCACATTTTCTGCACAGAAAATAATATTTATAGAAACATTTTTTTCTGCACACAAAATGCTTTTTTCCCCTGCTGTTTTTGCACAAAATATCCATGTGCAAAATTTATAAAGAATAACTCCCAAACTGCCAATAGTCTTTGAAAACTATGTTGTTCAAGAAGGCTTTCTCACAGCATTAAGTAGCCATTGCTTACTTCAAGAATAAAATTAGTGAAGAAATACATCTCTACTCAGTTTTCATAACCACCAGCTGGGTATACTGCATGCAAGTAAGTACTCATAACTTGTCACACATACATGACAGAATACAGAGCACTGTGCGGTGAATTAGTGTGCAGGTCAGAATGTTGGAACAGGACTTGTAATATCTGGATGCTAGTCAGCACTGAGTCATGAAAATCATTATACTAGTCATTCTTTTTTAACCTGACCTACCTTGCAGGGACATGAAAAGGAAAGGAAGGGGAAAGGCAAAACCCGTACAGTCCCTTGAGCTCACTGAAGGAATGTTAGTAAAAAAATGTAACAAATAAGACTAGAATCCTGTTAGAACCACTCATACAAAATGACACTCATGAAAGAATGAAGGAGACCACAGATACAGCAGCAGTGAGGAAGGGAATAAAAAAGCCAGCACTGGCAGAAGAAGGTGTGATTCTGTGTTGATTGTTTCGCTCTCAGCCAAGGTGTTACAGCCCTGTGCACCCTCCAAGATTGATATGGTTTAATTGGTGAGATATTGTTTAATTGGCAACTACATTAATTGGCATTGATATAAAATAGAACTTGAGGTGACTGGAAGGTCAAGCCGGGCAGAGGAAAAATACTGACTGAAAATGTGTGATCACAATGCAGATCAGCCAACATCCCCTTTAAGTGTAGCTGAAGTCATTGTCAGGCAGATTACCAAGCAACTCCAGAGATAATAGGCTTAAGCTGAAGCTGGAACATCTCTGAGCATACGACAATCAAGGCAAAGTCTCCACCAAACAATGATTATTTCAGCCTGTTCTCTCACACCTGGATGTAACCCTGCACTGTCTTCCAAACCTCTTCACAATACAGGGCTATTACAACAGCCATTACCTCTTTGTCACCTAAACACTAAAACCATTAACTCAATCCAGACCCCATTTTCTGTGTTGGAACTCCTATTGTGCACTCAGCTGGGAGAGCCATTCACACCCATGCCTGCAGGGTAAATTTTGTTATATAAGCCTTCCGTTTTGAGCAAGCAGATGCAGTACTTCTTTTGCTGGTCACCACACTGTCACTTTGATTCCTGAATGAGTACTGTCCTTAGGTGTTTGTCTAAGCCACATTGCTGCTTTCTTTGCTGCTTTCCAGATCAGTAATTATCACCTGAACCCTAAAATTCCTCTATCTACAACTTTCTTCCCTTTATCCTTCAACTAGCTCTTGTGTGAATGTGTGAGTGCTTCGACCTTTTGTGTGCGTGAGTGAACTTTCAGTAAAACACATTTTCAGTTTACATTTGGAATCTCTGGCTGGTTCTTTCCTGCAAGACCCTGTACACATCGGTGGAAAGATCTTGTTAGGTTACCCCTCTCTTGAAGAGCTCCTAATTGAGCTAATTAATTCATGCTTGTCACATGGAGGTACTGGCATCACAGGTGGATCCCTAAGCCACTCATGTTTTGGGGCAACAAAGCAGGTCTGAAAATGATGACTTCTACAAACGCCTGTCCTATGGCACAGATGGTTTTTGTAGGCCATACCCGTTTCCTGCCTCGAACTCCATCTCTAAGCACAAAGAATGTGAAACCACATGTATAACCATCTATGTGCACCAACAGAATTCTGCCCTCCCCACAAAAAACAACAACAGTAATCTGATCTTATTGAGAGCCAAGGTTGCTGGGTCCCATGGCTTCAAGCTCCTAGCTAGGATTTGTTGCAGCTCAAACCATTTGCAACCACTTCTTCCATTTAATCAAGCCCGTATGTTAAGTTTTACACCAGACAATGGCATGTTACTATTTCCAGGTCAGTTTACAAAAATTATTACAAAATAACAATAGTAAAATCAACTAAATTAAAAGTGAACACAAGAATGATTATGCAGTAGAATAAACACAGGAATTAAAACAATTCATGAGAGTTAATATTCTTAAAAATTAAAAGTGTGGGAAAAATAAGGAGATTTTCGCCTGGTGACAAAAGGGCATCAGAGTTGACACCAGAGAAGTCTCCCTGGGGAGAGACAGTTCACCAAATTATTCCCTGTATAACAAAGGCACATTCATGATATCCATACACTGTTGTGGTGGTGGTGGTTGGGCATAAGACTTACTCATTTGCTTTCTGCCTAGGAACACTGGAGGTGATTCACCATACATTAAAACTGCAGTTCTCTGCTCACTTAGTCAGGAATAAGACTCATTATGTTGAATTCATGCTAAAACAGGGAGGACCCAATTGGGACAGCTACCTTCTTCAGCCATGGAATAAATCACATCATATATTACTATTCTTCAGGAACAGCTATATCTGTTGCTAATATGAAGAACAAAGAAGTGAAAGAAAAATACTCTTGGTGTACACTTGAGGATTGGCAATTTAATATTTAATATATTCAGAAGCAGGCCTTAAAACCTTGCTGTAATCATATATCCCCTCAACTGGAATTTCTTAATTGCTCCCTAATGAAACCTTAAATTGCAGTCATGTTTTGAACTCTGAGTGGGGTGGGGTTGATGGTGGTGAATACAGAATTCACATCTAATAATTTAGTCTTTTGATTTACATTCAGAACGGCATCAGGAACCTACAGTTTCTAAATTATTCCAGCCTGGCAGCAGGAGCTTTGGCTCAGCCACACCCATAACTGGGATGCAGTAATTTTAATCACAGATTGTGGGAAAATAGGGATCTTGGATTGAAAGACAGCAGTCAGAGCATCTCTAAAATAAAGAACACTTTTATACGACACTTTTAAAATCAATGGGCTTGTTTCCAGGGGCAGAAATGTAGCTCTCACACAGGAAATAACCTATTTAAATGCAAATATTTCCATGGGGTTTGAATGTGGAGGGAAATAAATATAATAGCACAAAAGCTGAAAAAGTGTTGTCACTCTGGAATATAGTGCAAACCCTCCCAATCTGCTTGACTAGCAACTGTTACATACTCCAAACCACAAGAGCAGGTAACTGCTTCTCAGAGAGGATAGTTTTGAACTGATGTAATTTATCTTTAGAATCATTATATGCAAATCATGATCAAACCATGAATAGAAATTCTGCAAAAGTAATTTCTGGATAGGCATGTTTATTCTTTCTAGTAAATGTGTACTTGTGTTGTAGATAACCTGCCTAGTTTTAATCAATTCAAGGAATAACTTAAGGTTGGAATGTGTATTTTACTTCTTGTTAACCACACTGCTTTTCTAAGATATACCCTCCAGGAATATGCTATATGATATCATGATTAATTTTTTTTTTTTAAAAAAGTGGGTCTCAATTCCCCTTGCCATACAAAGATATTTATACAAGGTATACTTGCAATTTTTCAACATATATATATATGATAAAAAATTCCTATTTCTTACCTACATTTCCAGTCATTAAGTATGAGTTCTGAAAGTCCATCATCCCCATTCCAACAATGTGTATAAAATCTTCAATCACCTGCATTAGTTCTATTGAGCCTGGATAGATCTAAAAAAAATGAAGGTCAGACATAGAATAACCACAAGACCTCAAATATACAGTGAAACCAAAATAACAAGCATTTCCACCATAACAAAATTAATAGAAGATATCTGTAGATGTCTGTTATTGTTTGTATGGATGTATTTTTGTTGTTATTTGTTTATTTTTCTTACTTACTTAAATTAGAAATAAAAAACCCAGAACTCAGACTTAAATTAATATTTAAATCACAACCATCTTTTTTATTTGTTTGCTTGGTTTGTGTTTAATGATGGTATGTTAAGCAAAGCACCAAGGTAATACCCCATTGACCTCTCCAACAGAAACAGACGTGGTGGGGCAGGGATTTTTTTTTTGGTAACAAAAAGCTGGGAGAGGAAAGGGTTAATTAGCCCTCTCCACACGCTGCAATCTACACAAATATTGGCCCCTGTGCCTGTTTTTAACTGTGAACACAAAGGAGATGAAGAAGCAAACAGTGAGTTTCAGCATTATTTATTTTGTCCATGAGAAGCTAACTTTGTACATGCTGAGATTTTAGCAAAAGGGTAGGAACAGATTTGAAACAAGTGGTTTATCCTATCTGAAAATGCAAGGTGGCAACAATGGTTGTTGTTTGATGTTTGCACCATCTACGGCCCAACAAGAGTTAATATGCTAGCAATGCGGTGGGGGGGAGATATACTGTATTTAAAAATACATGGGAATGGATCTAGACCAGTCACCCTATGAACAAAAGGAAGCCTTCCATTCCAAAACGGAGGCTCCTCACCAGAGAAAGTGTGAGGGCAATTCCCATGGACCTCCCCCTTCTCCCACCAGCACCCCATGTCTTCCTACTCTCATGATATCCCAGAGGGACCAAACTCACTCTTCAGCAGGCCTTCAGGGCTACAGGAGAAAGGAAGAACTCAAGAGGTTTCCCTCTCATCCTCCAGTATGTACACGACTCTTACTAGGCCTTTATCAAGATCCAAACCTGCAGCAAAGCCTTCTAAACTGATAAATCCTCATGGAAGGACTTTTGAAAGTCCTCGTGCTAAGTTCATCTACTCACAGATCATAAAATATGCATGTGTGGGTTTATGAGAGACAATGAATATTTCACCTAATCTAAACAATGGCAACTTGCAGAAAATGAGCTCTTTCCAGATAAGTAATCTCATTTTGTTTTCTTTCAAGCACTCTGAATTAAATATGTGCAAACCTAGGAGAGTCTCAGCCTATTATATTCCCAGAGTCTGGCATGATTTTGTACAGACTGTCACTAGGTGCAGCTTTGAATCTCAGAATAAATGTGTTCCATTGCCCATTTGGGAGTAACCCTCTCCTGACTTTCAGTCAGAAATGTATATATTTATTCTGTTTATTAATTGAATGCATGTTCCCTTTCCTTCTATCCATTAACGCCATTTGGGAGACCTTGCAAACAAAAAAGGGACAAAAAGGTAAAATTTGAAGATGTTACAAAGAATTTCAGAAAAGGCATAAAAAACTATATTAATAAAACAGCAGCAGGGCCAAAATGCTCAATGATGCCAAGGTTTAGCTAAACAAAAACACTTCATTCAGCTCAAAATACAGCTAGCCCTTCATACAATTGACTTTGACTTTCACAGATTTGATTATATGATCATTTCTTCAACCCCTGCCCCACCCCACCTCAGGTACTTCTTTTCAAGGAAAACCTTCGCTCTTGGTGGCTTGGATCAGGCTGCACAGGCCTTTTAAAACACTCCTCTGATCCTCCTCCTTGTCCACCTGCCACTGCCTGGCTCGCTAAGGATGTCTCACAACCCAATGTCTCAGCACCACAAACCCTCTCCCGATGCTCCCACACACTCTCAGGGAAGGAGATGCGCAAGAGAGAGGAGATATTGGGCAAGCATACCAATCCACTGCCCTTTCTTCTCCTTTCCCTGGCCTGGTTTGGACTCTGGGTGCCCCATCCTCCTCCTTACAGACTCACATATGCATTTTGATAGTTGTGGTTTTTCTACTTTTGCGGGAGTCATGTACCCCTAACCCTAGCAAATATGGAAGACTAACTGTATTAATAAAACAGCAGCAGGTCTAAAATGCTCAATGGTGCCAAGGTTTGGTTAAATAAAAATACTTTATTCCATTTAAAATAGATGCATGACACGCATAACAGTTGTAAGGACCATGTAGGTTTCCATACTAGTGCACCACAATAGCCAAGCTGTGACCCTCAGCTTAATATGATGTGGCCCTCAATCTCATTTCATGCATTTTTTAATCCTAACTTCAAAAGCCCTCTCCAAGAAATCAACTCAGATCTCTGCAAGAGGAATATATCCTTTGTCCAGCAGGATGATAGGTGGAAAGGAAGAAAAGGAAGAGGTTGGCGGGGGGTGGGGGTGGGGAGGAAAGTAAGAGAGAGAAAGAAGAGCTTGGCAAGAAAACTGCAAGTGGTCCTCCCATTTTGGGCTTGCCCACCACCAGCATGGAAGTGGTGATGGATCGCTTACAAAAGAATGCAGTACCCTGTAGAGAAAGATTTGCCAACTCCTGCTTCAAAAAGTGCACAACCAGGTTTCTGATCCTTTGCTGCTGGTTCTACTTGAAATTACAGCTAAGTACATTTTAGCTATGTATATGCCTAGCTGAGTTTACTATCAGTACCAAAGCAGTGGTGCTTCTGACAAACTCTGCTTTGATGGACCACAAAACTACATAAAAGAGGAGACCCGCAGGATTAGACTGGAAGCCTAACCACCATCCTGGCTTGCACAGAGGCTAGCCAGATTCTTCTAGGAAGCCCCAGAGTAGAGCATGAAGGTATTAGCCACAACTGATCTCAACGGGAACTGAGCCTAAATGTGGACTGTAGTAAGAGACAAATATTAGATCTAGTTCCAGATGATTAGGTAATTTATTTAGGGTATAATGAAAAGGCAAACAATTATTTGTTTTATTGTTTATTGTTTGTTTTATTGTTTATGTTATTCTTGGAGAACAGTTTGTGGATTTTCTATCTCAGACAACCAAACAACATTGCTTGTGTACTGTGCACCTTCAACCAGAGAGGGTGAGAATGCTGTTTGCTATGGAAGCAATCCATCTCAGGCCAACCCTGACAGTGAACAACTTGAGTACATTTCAGAAGAAAAAAAAATGGCTTAAATTCTTCTGATCCCTTCACAAGTGATGTATATTATTTATATATGTTCTTTCTTCTGGGTACCTGTGCCTGAATACAAAACAGCAAGACAACTGCCTCGAAAACGTCTGTCTTTCAGGCCTTCAGAGCATAAGGGCTCGGACTCCCTCTTTATCATGTATTTAAAATATTTCTGAATGACACTTCATCCGAATGGGGCAGTGCAGGAAAAGTATGGATGAAATTAACCAGCCTGATAAAATTACTGTGCAAAGCACCAAAAACACTTAGCAAAAAAGAAAGGAAGGTAAAAATCTTTTTAAAAAACCAAGAGCAGACAGAGGCGGTATTGCCACAGGAGTGCATAGAGGCATATAATTAAGCCTATTCACTTTCCAAAATACATACATATGTGCACATGTGCTTGGTTTAAGGCTACATACTTTCTGTATTGTTGCCATAAATAACCTGCACATCCAAAGCATAAGATACCTTAACGATGACCTCCCTACTAGATTATGCTGTCATCCACGATCTTGACAGCCCAAGTAATAAAAAAACTCTAGAAAACTCTAACTAGATTCAGACTGACAAATACAAGAAAAACATAAAACCTTCAATATTCTGCAAAGATATAGGGCTGGAAGGACCGTACCTGTATCACCTTCTCCTTTACAGATATTTATAGATACCTCCTCTGAAGAAGGAACAGAGAAGGGCTTGTATTGAAGATCTTAAGGCATATGCAGGGCTAATGCAGCCAGGAGGAAAGTGGTAAATAGCCAATACTTTGTGGAGATATAGTTTACTTTAAATCTGAAAGGATTAAGCTCTCTCTCCTCCAATCACATCAGAGATATCATGAAGAAAAATGTCGAAATGATGGAGGAGCGGAGTAGTTGTTTGATGTAGCCTATCACCTTTTTACCTGAAAAAACAAACTTTGAACCTTATTTCTTTTCTGCCCCACTTAAGTCAAATCAAAATTTAGTGTAATCTTCCCCAACTAGGCAACTATTGAAGGTATTTAATGACACCTCTAAACCACGTGATATCTGAGGATGATGTGGGATACACTCTGAAACACCTATAAGCTACCCAGTTGGAGAAACCCGCTGTATTGTCTTTTTATAATAAGGGCTCCTTCTGAGATAATAGCTGGTACATTATCACTTGTCCAGTGAGGATATGCAAAACTAGGATCTCCAGGGCAAGCAAGGGGGAAAAAAACCATCAGTGGTAAATAAGCAATTGTCTATAAAAATTTACCTGTTGTGCATCTTCCCATTTCTCTTTGTTCTCTTCATCCAGAAGGTTGCTAACTATTTGGAAGAAGTTCTGAAAATTGAAAAAGACAATGAATTTCAATGGAAAGAGTACATAGCATGCACTTTTAAAGATTTCAACTGATGAACAGCAGTAGTTTTAGCTCTACTGGTATACTTCTGGCAGAAATCAGAGGTACTGGTCATGGATACCTTAGTTCTGTTGTCATTAAGTATTGTGGGTAGTTGTTAATACCTTAATGTTGGAATGTAAGCATCTTTTATTACAGATCATGAGCTACATTTTCTGGGAAACAGATGCATGATTTATTATTATCATTATTATTTTATAGATTTATGAGTACATAATGCATTACCGTTTGAAACTGGTATGTTTCAACTGAGTAGCATTCAAGCTGTTGAAGTCTATATAACCAGATGTACTTGTCACGGACACAACTGATGAACTGGTCATTGCATCTAATGAAATGGGTTGCAGTTCACAAAAATGCCAAACAATGCTGATAAGCCTTCAAAATACAACAAGGATGCTGTTTTTGCTGTAACAAAGTAATATGGTTACCCAAGTTGAAATGTATATAAGGAAACAGTGGTCGTTCCCATGGTAATGGGGTGCTAAAATAGCTCTGAATTTCAGTCTGAATTTTAAAGGAGCTAGCTAGCTGAACCCATTTTAGGGATGGGGTTTATTCATGAGGCATGCTCGTATGCTACTGTGGATAGCTTCTTTAAAAGCAGATTTGAATCTGGTGTGGCTTTACCACCCTATTGACATGGGAGCCAACAGCCATCTCTGTAACCAAACCCTGTATCTCTTATGATCTGCTTGTATTTGTTGCCTTTGAGTGCATGCTTGCATTACTGTAATAGGCCAGATCAGGAAACCTAGTTTACAACTACAATCATCTAAATTTCATTGCAGATAAAACTCCCAAGCTCCCAGAAGTTGTTTCTAAATCCTCTTAGTCGGGGCCACTTTTCATGTATTTCTTGCACTCACAAAATCGTCACATTAGACAGATCCTGTAAAACATATTCAAGGGTTATTTTTTTATTATTATTTGCCATCATTTCCTAATGGGGGTCTATGATGTCATGGCTTTGTATATATAAATGTTGCTGAATTTATTGTATCAGTATGATGTAAGTAGCTATTGGGAGTTGGGAAAGTATGGAGTGGTGAAGTGAATGCCGATTGATGGAATGTTTGAGGAGATTACTGTAATTTAATGTGCCTGAGAGGTTACCCGGATGGGCACGTAGGCAGCAATGGTCGAACGATCAAAAACCAGGTCAGGCCAGTAAAATCCCCAGGAGATGTCAAGCTGTGCAAATCCACAGTAAACAAAGGGTCCTCAGCCACTGAGGAGCCAACTTGAGGGGATTAGCATCTTTTCCCCAAGTTGAACACCGACAGCAATAAAATCCTATCAGGCAAGGACTATCTACATAAATTCACACCACAACCCAATGCAACTCAAGATCCTGAAACTTTGGCAACACCTTGTGATCTCATCATGCAAAAGGAGTTGCCATCGTGGATGTTCTTTTCCATTGCAACATCCATTGTTCTCCCTGGGAAAGGATTAGGCTTCCAGGTACTTTTTCCCCTACAAATAGTCCCAGTTTTTGAGGGTTTCTTTGGATCACTCCTGGTCATCCCAGCAGACCATTTCTCCATCCGTTGAGTAATCCCCTCAGCCCTCTCTGTGCTGAGCTCCACTTCTTTGCTGTTTTTCCTAGACCAAGGACTTCAGGAAAAGGTGCAGTATTACCCCAGCTACAATCTCTTCAATATTCCCCCTATCCAGTTTCCCCTCTTTTGCTTCTTAATAAGTCTTGAGTGAATGTGTGAGTGATTGCATTGGTGCATGAGACTTTCATTCAATAAAATCATTTATTAGACATTTCTGTTTGGTTTTTGGCTTGGCCTGACCCCGTAAAAACTGGGTAAAAAGACCCCGCTAGGTTACCCTGCCTCTCGCATTTCTATTGTTCATGCTTTGGTTAGTTTCCATTCCCTATCACGTGGAGCACATTAAGGCATCCCCCGAGGGACCCCAGAAATCAGGGTAACAGAGTGATTGGTAAGGGTTTGATTTAGTCAGAAAGGAGAGAGAGAGAGAGAGTAGGATTTAAATGTTATATACAAATAATCTGAAGTTATGTTTAACTTCTGTAAATAAAGTTTTCTTTTTCTTTCTACAGCCCTCCCGCCACATTCACAGGTTTGACCTTCATGTACTTGATTATTCATGAAGCATGCTCATGTCTCCCCTCTGCTCCTTCTCCTCTCATTCCCTTGTGCTTTGCTGGACACAGAGAAGGAAAGCAAGTGCCTGGGCAAAAGGCAAGATAATTGGGGGGGGGGACATACACATGCCTTCCTTCTCCCCTCCAGAGCTCCCCCATCCCATTCCCTTGCCTCTGGCCCTGGTTTGCAAAAGGCAATTGAATGGGAGGGGGAGCCCTGAAAGCGAATGGGAGGGGACTGCAGTGGTGGGAGTTATTTGCAGTTTTACCACTTTCATGAGGGTTCTATGCCCTGAACAATTGTGAAAATGGAGGGGCTGCTGTATATACCTTTGGCCTCCAGAATGGCTATCATTCTGAAAGCTGGGTGTCTGTGGTGGCAGCACCAAAGGTGGAAGAGTGTTGAGGATAACAGTGGTATAAATCCTCATATCAACCTTGAGGACATCTGACTGACCTTAGAATTGATATCACATAAAAGAGACAGGAAAAAGTCCTTACATATAGCAGAGGTGGGGATCAGGGAAAGCCCTCACACTGTGGAAGGCTTCAGATTTGGTGGGCTGAGATTACAGACCCCCATACTTGGCCACACACGTGGGATTGTCTGAGAGCAATCCTCACATTTGATGACACTGCTGTGGTTGCCTGAGTGGAAAGCCCCACATTTGGTGGCAGTTGTGAGATATTAGCGGGGATTAGCAGAATGTACCATGAGGGAACCATGGTACATTCTGTGTACCAAAACCATGGTACATTCTGTGTATCAAAACAGGTCTTTTGGCTTTAGTATTCTGAATGTTGATCTCTCTATCCCAAAGGCTGGAAAAATAACTTTTAGATTACAAATCTCAGAATCCTCAGACAATAAAGCCAGATTTCCAAGCTCTGCCTTTTACCCAGTATGCCACCTAGCATGCTTTCTTTCAACCAGAAGGGAGCTTAGGAAATGGTCTATGCATTTGTAATATGGCAAGAAGCTCTGCTATTTATGGTATAGGGGAGAAGATTGTACAAATTCTACTATGCATGCCTGATTGTTTGATTATTGATGTAAATGATTCTTTTGATCCCAGGCACTGTTTCTTTGTGGTAAGCCTGAGTGAGACAACTGTCCCAGACAGCAGGTGCTGGGATGGGGCTACAGCAGCAAGGTGTAGAGATAACGGAGCTGTGAATTCCATTATTTCAACTGAACTGCCAATCCCAGCTTTCCTGAATTAGAACTTAGGTATCCCATGTCCCACTCTAACCACTACATCTCATTGGATTTTCATGTACTTCAAAGTAAGTCTATAGCTTTCAGTGCAATCCTAGGCATGCTTGCTCAAAGAAGGACTTCCCATTTAGTTCAGCAGGCTTGCTTCCAACTAAATGTGCACAGTATGGAAGGCTGAAATACTAGGTGCAATTTATCTCAGAAAAAGCCCAATGAACAAGTTGAGATTCATTTTTAGTAATCATTAATAGGATCTTGCTACCAGTTAAAGCGGTGATAATCAGTTTTGCCTAGTCGTTTGTATTGGGGGAAGTAGAAACTGAAACAGAAAAGATAATTCTCCAACACTTTGACCTCAAGCTTTTACTTTCTGTATTTTATTATCTTCCCTATTGGAATATCTTTAAGTGAATCACATATCAAACACTTAGAATCATATCAGACAGCTTTTAAATAACACATTTTCTTTCAATCAGTTTCTTTCAAGTGGTTCTCAGAACTTTATTTCAAAATACCTTCTAGCATAGTACCACTTTTATTGTCATCTGTAAAACATGGGTTCAATTCAGAAATCTGTCCCCCTTCCCCTTTTTAAAATTAATTTAGCTTATCTACAATCTAATGTCCTGCTCCATTTTGTATTTCAAAATGCAGGCCTTCAGCTGGACTGAAAGCTGATTTTTTTTAAAGGAGTTGGCATAAACTGGATTTTGAAAAGTACTTGAACCAAACTAAATGCAGTGGGTTGCATTTCAGATTTAGTAAGAATAAACTCACTGAACTCAACGGGACTTACACTAGTCATGATTATCTGAAGTTCTGTTGATTTTCAGGGGTTTGCTCTAAAGATTTGTTAACAAATTATGTATTGTTTTTATTCTACTTTTATGGTATCAAATAACTTCTCTCCCAGATGTAAACAGATGTTGTTAAATATCATTAAGGACTGAACAAGACATATGGGAATTCAAGTTGCTGCCAAATGCTTGCAAAACATCGTGGAATGGCAAGACGAGAAGCAAAGAAATGGATGATGGGAAACGCTTAACCCTTTTTTGTGCCTGCAAATCTTTCCACCTTCACCCCACAACTATTCCAAGAATGTCTTTTCTGAGGGCTACATCAAGCAAACATACAGAAAGAAGGAAAAGCAGCTGGAAGGGGAGAACCCCCTAAACATGTGTGCCTATTACATTTGTGATGCAAAGACTAGATATCAATTCTTAAAAAATTACTGCAGACTAGCATTTAAAGCATAAGCTTCCAAAATAAATCAAAATTTGTGAAACAAGGACAAGCATCTCATGCAATGGTGCACATGTGACAAAGTGAGTGCTAAACTGCTAATACATTTGTGTTCAGATTCTGAATATTACTTTGAAATTGGGACTCTTCCCTTGTGCATCATACAAAAGAATATTTAAAAAAAAACACTATCATTTTTATATTCCATATCTTCCCATATCCATATGAGATAAAACCATTTGCATCACTCAAAGAATTTGCCATACTAATTAAGGTATTAACTCTCATCAGCAATGGCAACAGAGATATGTTCTTCTTGCAGTTGATTGCATGCGAATCTCATCAGACAAAAATTACAGGGAAATCAGTGCATTTTCACAATAAAAACATGAAACTATTAGGCATATCTTTGTAGGAGCCATTATACAAGGAAATGCTCAAGATGAAAATGACTGTTATGTTCCATTGGCTACAATTCCGAGAGTAAGTTCTATGTATCTAAATACAAGGGGATTTACTTACAGGTAGATATGGGTAGTATTAAAACTGCACAATTAACACAGAGAATATGTTAAGTACTTCTTTACCATCAATTATAATCTTCTTCTCACTAGAGATCCAACTATTTTGGATTACAAGTCCCACTGTCCCCCATTATTCATTATAATAATATTTATTTTAATATTTATTTTAAAAAACAAAGAAAATGGCCCACAATTTTCTCCATAAGCATTGTATAGTAATATTGGCTGGAGTGCTATTGGGATCACTGATTGTAGTCCTACTAGCTAGTTTTGACTGTGTAACTGTGAGTTGTGCGTTCATGACTACTTTGTATTCATGATCCCTATGTATGCCCTTGTTTAGGTGCTGAGAAGGAAGATTGAGACAGGGAACCCTGTTTCTGCCTGTCACAATGGAGATCACTTGTGTGAGGGGGGTGGAAACATTAGTCAGCCACTTGTCCAGTGACAGGAGAAGAGAGTCCTGCTGACTGCAGCAGCTGCTGACTGATAAGTGGGGATTGCAGCAGAGGAGAGTCATGCCAGGATTCAATACATAGCTATGCAGCTGCCTTGGTTACATAGCAACATAGTGCATAAAAGATTCCAGCCACCATTCTTTCAAAGCTCTGCATATCCATGATATAACCAACAGCTGTTAGAGTTTCACCATAAAATCCCTTTGCATGTTACAATCTCTGTTTAGCTGTTGTGAATCTAACTTTATTGGCTTAGCGTCTAATACACCATTGTAGATAGTGACCTGGTAACTTAAACTGACAACAAACAGAGCTCTGACAACTCAATATGTATGGATGGAAAGGATATTTCAAAACATTCAACAATGGTTAACAGTCTTTGTGGTTTGAGAATTATTCTGCACAAAATTCAGTGCACAGCAAAAGTGCGCATTTTGCACAGAGTAAGTCCCCAGCTGAAACATTTTCAGTGCACAGAATGTAATGTAATTCTGTGCAGAAATATTTTCTTCACAGAAAATGCTGCTCTCTTTACAGTAAATACTGTTTTGCCATATAAAAATACCACATGTGAATTTTGCATAGCGTTAAGTGCAAAACTGCAACAGTTTTTGAAAACTGCACAGTTTTGAAGAATTTCTCAAACTGAACAATTGCTAAAATTGGTAAAAAAAATTACTTCTTGTGAGAAGAAAATTAGCAAAGAATTGCTTCCCTGTTGTGGACCCTGTAGCAATGTACCTCTCACTACATTTTTGCATCCATGTTTATCTTTACCACTGGTCTAAGGGAAAAGAAACCTAAACAAGGATTTCATTTGGTTATATCAATAAAGTTCTTAACTAGCTTCCTGGTTGTTTTCTTATTATGACTGGTGCTATTGTTGAATTTGATCCAATTTGTAGACTTAAAGAAAGGTATCAAGAAACCTGCCCTATTACTGTGTCGGATTATTGGTACTGTTTACCCTGACTCATAGTGGGTATCTCAGATTTTATAAAGGACTCTTTCCCAGCCCTATCCAGAGATCCCAGGACTGAAGCTGGGATCTTCTGCATGCAAAGCAGGTTCTCTCTTGCACTCAGCTACAGATTTTTTCCAAGGCTGCTGGCAAGCATTTTGGTGGCATCATGGAGATGATCTTTAATTAGAAAATTTATGAATGTAAATAGAGAAAGTTTAGTACACTGACTAATTAGGAAATGAAAAGAAACGGTGGGGGGAAGACTAATCCAATATTCAGTGAACACAGTGGAGAAACTATCCAGTGACTTGTGAGAAGTGATGAATCGGATTTCTGATATCTATGCCAGCAAATACATAAAACATTCTTCTAATATCCTACACTGCATCAGTGGAATGGCAGCTATATATAGAAGAGAGCATGAAAACAAGATGAAAAGGAACTTAACCTAAAATATCCTTCCTACAGGAGATAACTCCATTTCTGGAATTCTTCACTTCCCTGCACTGCTATCAAAGGTCCCCTTTTATGTTCCCATGCTTCCCAAAGGTCAATTAACAGCTATAAGGTGAGGCTTTCACGACTGGAAAAAAAAAAAAGAAAAAGAAAAGAAAGAAAGGAAAGAAAAGAATATCCAGAGAGCCTTATTATTTTAAATTTCATGCAAAACATGAAATACAAAACATCTAAAAATTTCCTTTACTTTTTTGGGTCATTCCAAGTATCATTACACATTTGTGAGGTCTTTACCATGCCAAGGGTTGATGACATCATATCCATCAAAAAGGAGGCCTAGAATTGTTTTTTTCCCCAGTTTCAAACATTTAACCTCATCACACATATGCAAGACACAGTACGGCATGTATGCAATGCTATGTATGTCACTGGCTACATGATGTACCAGATCCCTGCCTCCTAGAACATTTCAATACTTTATATTAGTAATATTTTTAAGGTATATCTCACTACCATACTGGGCCTTTCTGCCTACAGACAGACTATACAAATATACATCAACAAAACCATTATACCACAGGACCTTCTAGAAACCTACTAATTGTTGTGGTACCTATACAGACTCTGGAATCTTTTCAATTCCAGTTCAACTTTAAAATCTGAGGCAGAATCCATATTAGAGAATCTGATTCTGCCAAAAATCATCCAGGGCAGAACCATGTGGTTCCATCCACACTTAAGTTTTGAAACTTTCCCATCTTCACACAGGAGCAAAAGTGCTGAAACAAACTTGGATTTGATAAATGGTTTAAGAAAAAGCTGGAGATCACGGATGGCTTCATGCAAGGAGCTCTATAAATTTGTTGGAAAAGGGTACAAATGTAGACCTACAAAAACATTGTGCTTGCTGTTGACACCAACATGCCAGAACTTTCCTACCCATCCTCCTAACAATCTTCTGCCCCACAGGAAAACTGGCTCTGGAGGATTTCCTAGTCCTCTGAAGCATGTTTTGTGGATGAACGGAGAGCTGCAGTGGGAAAGGAAGTGGCTTCCATGTTAGTGGAGCTGTAAATCCACTCCAGGTTTTAATCTAAAAGAGCTTTCCAAGAAGCTGAATCTGATCCTGCAGACAGGTTTAGCCTCTGGGATAGCTCATTTCAAATTTGGATTAAAAAAACCTTGGAACAGGTTTATAGTCCCAAAGACATCGGAGCCATCACACTCCACTGCTGACCTCATTCCTGTCTCTGCTAGTGGAAGGACATTTGTTAGCAGAACCATACCTCAAGGTTCAAGTCATAGTCTTCTACCTTATTCCCAAATATGAAAAGTCTCCTGTCTGTGCTCTTAACTTCTTCCTTTTCAAATAGGGTTGCCTTGACATGAACGCTAACTGCAAATGAATTACAGGGATGTTAAACATCATCCTGAGAATACATTATGGAAGGTGAAACTTGATACATAAACTTGTAGTTTGGCCCAAGTTGTTCCTTTTTAAGATCTGAGTCTCAAACTAGTTTTGCCACTATCTGCTTGGAATTTGTTCTGCCTTGTCTGCATAAAATGAATGTCCTGAATAAAATGTGTAAAAATGAAGATATGAAAATGGACTTCTCTTAAAATGTTGAGGATGTATTTGATGAAACACAGTTGAGGCTTGCTCATTTTATAATGACACTGTTAGGAGATATTTAGGATTACTGAAACTACTTCGGTTTAACTCTGACTTGGATCCTGTATTTCTCATCCAGAAATGGAAAGGCTCTTGATCAAATGGAAGTAATGGAAAGCGGGGACCTCTTTTCATTAGAGGAAAAACCTTTGAAGCAGATTTCTGAGAAGGACAGAAAACTTCAGAGGTGAGGGCAAATAAACTGCATCTCCCCTTTCATGGATCGAAGTGTCCTCTGGGAGTAATTCCACTCTCGGAAAATTATGATCTGAGACATTGTGCCCTGAATCCTCATGGTGCCATGTGCAAGTATAAACGTACTTGTATATGTTTTTTGAAGGACATTGTAGAGAGAAGGTACCTTTTTTGCACAACGATTCCCATACACACCCAACCTACCTGT
This sequence comes from Cyclura pinguis, assembly GCA_030412105.1. Classification (NCBI taxonomy): domain Eukaryota; kingdom Metazoa; phylum Chordata; class Lepidosauria; order Squamata; family Iguanidae; genus Cyclura; species Cyclura pinguis. The sequence goes on from CM059599.1 coordinate 133,529,102, forward strand.
TTGCTGCTGGAGCATGCTTCCATGGGTGTTCAATGGCCAGATAAGGGTGCTCCAACAGATTTCAGGTACATTTCTGCAACCTGAAGCACAAAGAAAATATCATCCTCTTAGACGTCTGGAAGATCTTCTGGAGGTCCAGAGGGACAGGAAGAGGATGCCTTCTTTGTTCATCCAGTTTCAGAAACACAGCTGAAAGTTGCTTGGTTTTTCCAGCCAACAAATAGCCATGAAAGCATGTTCCAGCAGCAGACAGGTAAGGTGCATACACACAGGAAGGATGAGATGGAAGTATGTTTGCCAAAGCTTTCTTTTCCTCCAGATTGATGTAGGATCTCAGTCAGTATCTTCATGTGCAAATTTGTTGTAAGTTAAAAAACAAAAACTGGACAAGATTCAACACATAACTGAACAACATGGTTGATTTTAACTGGCATTCTTCTCTTTTCCATGAATCATAAATGAAGTTGGTACAGCAGATGATAGAACCATCTTGCATTACCGTAACATCTGCTTCCTCTTTTTTTTTTTTTATGAAAGCTGAAATGTATGGAGATATTTGTGACAAAACAGTAGCACCAATTTAGACAATTTAAATTAAAAGCTTGTGTAAAACATGGAACAAGATTTGAAATCAAGATCCAATGGGATTCTGCTGAGATAACAGTGCAAATTGTTTCAAACTGTAGTTTAAAATCCTGCGCTAATCAAGAACATTGATACTGAGAGACTGCAGTAAACTGCAGTTGGAGGTTAAGGAGCTCAGAAGAAGAAATGTGCAGTACCCAATTTTGCTTAAGCAGTCAATATCAGCCTGCCATAACTAGAGGCAGAGGTGAAAATTCTTTTGTAGAGAAGGTCATATGTTTACAAAGAGATATAAAAAGAAGTATAAAAAATGTGCATGAAGAACAACAAATCTGAATTGCAGTAACTTAAGATAAAATCTGAAAATCAAGGGAATTTCCCTTCTGAAATGTTCTGGATGGACATGCAAAATAATAATAAAAATGGCTACTGCATTTTAAAAAACCAGGCAAAACAAAAATCAGTCTGCCTGTAGACTCTGGGTTATAGGTTGTTTTTTTTTTTTTAATTTATATGCAGTCCTTTTCATCATATACTTCCAGCAGAGTCAGATTATTGGATTTTGTTTATAATCATTTATTGTCCTAATAGATAGCAGCATATTCTGATCTGAATCAATTATTTGTTGGTTTGTTTTGGGTAACCTTATTTTTTTAATAAAAATTATTAACAATTATTAACAATTATTAACAATTATTAAAAGTTGGTAGTAACATTGATATCAGAAATGTAATATGACAGTCAAAAACTGAATGTATACAAAAAAGATAAAAATAGAAGGATATCTACATAAATAAATATATGTACCTATACCAAATACATATATTTATACCAAATTAATATAAAATCAAACTAAACAAAAACTAAAGGGTTTTTTTTTGTTGTTTCAGCATTCATCTAACAAAGATGGGGGTGATACATTATCTATTGTTTACCAACATATATAAATAAAAGAGTAGAATTTTAGTTTCTGTAGAACTCTGCCACTCTGAAATAATGAAAAACTTATTAATGGCAACTTAAATTAATCAATTCTTCTAATGTTACATTCTCGTTAAAGAGAAACCAACAGCACAACTGAATTTCTAGCCAGTTGACATAACATTTCCTTTCCTGGTGCAACTCAGGGTAGATTATTCTAATGAATCTTTTGGCCCTGTGTGGCATGTTTTAATGGATGAAATGAACTAGTCTGAGTTTGATTACAGAGTTGACTTAGAGGACTCTTTGTTCTTTAGCACTAATTAGGAAGTGGCTTTATCAGATAGAAGTGCCTAGAATATACAGTCTGGAATTAATGATGTTGTCATTGTTATGTTTGTTTTTGTTGTAGTCTAACTGCTTGATACAGAGGCATTCTGAATCAGCACATTTGTTTTTGGGATGTACAACCAGCTATCTCTCAGCTCAGTCATATTAAACAAGTAAGTGGTCTTGTAACAAAGTGATGCTTCTCTTGCAGGCACAAGTATGCCAGCTGACAAGTGTTGTTTTCTTCTTGTTGAATACCTGTGAGTGATGATGCATTGTTATATCTCTAATCTCAATAGTCATTCACAGTACAGTTTAGAAACAGAACTAGGTTACTGCAAAGACATCGATATTGAACTAACTGGTGTCATGACATCCCTCTCCTCAATACTTTTGAAATTCACCAATCCAAAAACTAACACAGGAGTGTGGTTTTTTTTCTTCAAGAAGCTACTTCCCAAATGCTAAGAAAAAACTGCAATTTCCAAAACATTCATGGAAGTTAGCAACTATACATAACTTTACAGAAGAGCTGCATGTGTCATGCACAGAACATTTTCCATTATTCATGCGAAACTATCAGCTTAAAGAACTGAATTCATGTGAAATAAAGGAACTAAAATTCAGTTCAAATACATGTCTAATTGCAGTTTTTCTCTGGGGTAATTTGCTGCCTTCTACAGTTGTGCTTTTCCTTTTATTTCAGTGGAGCATTTTTATTTTCCACACCCTGGTCTTTGATGGCCATGGAAATTCTCCATAGTGTCTCACTAGCAGAAATTGGATGAGCATCAGCAAAATGCATAATCCAGCACAGATTCTCATAGCACAGAAATCCTCATATCCTTTTGATGGATCCTATATCAATTTGGGTTTATACTCCTTCTCAGTTAGGCTGTGCACAACCTTTCTTTATCAACTTCAGGATAACTTTTGGCCCAAACAGAAAGTAGACTGGATAGAATTTTCTGAAACTTGATCAAGAGGCATTTGAACTTAGTTATGTGGGGAGGGGGGGAGGGAGACAGGATTCTTGAGCGCAAGAGTTCATCAAGTGCTGGAGGTAATAGCCTGACTGTTAGGAAAAGAGAACTGAGTGAACAGTACAAGAAGCCAACAGTGGGAGGGAAAAAAAAGAAAACCCTTAAATAAACAACTAGTGGAAAGACCCATGGTCTCAGATGTCTCTATACTAATGTAGAGAGGACAGGAAACAAACAAGATGAACATGGAACTCTTAACGAAGCCAAGCAAATATGATATACCTGGCATCACTGAAACCTGGTGGACTGAGTTTCATAACTGGAAATAATAATAGAACAGTATAAGCTATTTCAGAGAAACTGAGCAAACAGGAAAGGAGGAGGGGTGGCATTATATATTGACGATGTTTATATCTCTGCAGAAGTCCATGACTTAAATCTTGGAAACCAGGCTGACAGCTTCTGGGTAAAAATAAAGACGGGCGGACGACAATAATGTCATTGGTGGGGGGGTTTGCTACAGACCTCCCAAGCCAGATTGAGGACCTGGATGATTATCCCTTCTTGGAATAGATGAACAAACATTCAGAAAGGAGAAATAATGGGAGATTTCAACTATCTTGATATTTACTGGAAGCCAAACTCTACCAAGAATATAAGATCCAACAAATTCCTCACTTGTCTTGCAGACAATTTCATTGTCCAGAATGTGGAAGAGGCAACAAAGGGATCAGCTATTTTAGATCTGATTCTAACCAGCACTGACAACCTGGTTAATGGAGTGGCAGTGGGAGGATCCTTAGGTGAGAGTGATTATATTCTCCTGGAGTTTGTTATGCTGCAGAAAGGAGGAGTCAAGCATAGTCAAACATGCATTATAGACTTTACAAAAAACGATTTCAGTAAAGTCAGAGAAATATTGTGGTAATGACAGCAAGAGTTGTAAAATGGTAGATTTCAGCCATTTCACAAAAGCGGACAGGTCACATACAGAATGGATGCTTCCCGGACATCTCCCTCTCTTGGCTCACTCAGCATTCCAGAAATTCTGGATCTGCCTAGGGATTGGTTCAAGTACTGATAAGAAAGGTCCTACAACTCTATAATTATTTCCCCTAAACAAAGGAAGTTTGTCCCTCCTCGAGGCACTCGTGTGCACGCAAGTCTGTATCCTGCTAATAAACTGGGAATCCTTATCAAGAAACACTCGGCTTTTTGTCTGTTTCTCGGTCCAAAGCTGTTCCTCTTAGAGTGGGAGCTAACAGTAAGGAATACTAAAAGAGAAAGGAGTTCATGATGGATGGGAATTTCTTAAAAATAAGATATTGAAGGCACCATTTCAAATAGTTTCAGTGAGGAGGAAAAATGGGAGGTGTTTAAAGAAACTAGGATGGATATCTAAACAACATTCAATTGAGACAAAGGGACATGTGCAAGAAATGGAAAAAGGGGGAAATCACTAAAGAGGAATTCAAATAGCCAGGAAGTGTAGGGAGAAAGTCAGAAAAGCTAAAGTGCAGAACTAGCTCAGTCAGGCTTGCTAAGAGAGGTTAAAACCAATAAGAAGGGCTTTTTTGGTTATGTTATAGCAAAAGGAAGAACAAGGAAATGGTGGGGCCTTGCCTGGAGAAGATGGTGAAATGCTAACAGGGGACAGAGAAAAGGCAGAACTACGCAACATCTTCTTTGTCCCAGTCTCCCCCCAAAAGGAAAGCAATGCTCTACCTAGGGAAAATGGAGTAGATGATGCAGTATGGGAAATGCACCCCAGTATAGATAAAAAGGTAGTACAGGAGTACCTGGCTACTCTAAATGAATTCAAGACTCCAGGTCCTGATGAACCACATTCAAGGGTATTAAAAGAACTGGCAGAAGTAAACTCAGAATCACTGGCAATAATTTTTGAGAATTCCTGAAGAGCAGGAGATGTCCCAGCCAACTGGAGGAGGACAAATGTCACAAATGTCTTCAAAAAGGGAAGAAAAGAAGATCCAAACAATTAGTTTCCAGTCAGCCTGACATCAATACTGGGAAAGATTCTAGAGCAGATCATTAGACAGTAAGCACTTATAAAGGAATGTCATGATCACTAAAAGTCTTTCTCAAAAATAAATCATGCCAAACTAATCTTATCTCCTTTTATGACATAATTACAAGCTCTGTAGATGAAGAGAATGCTGTCAGTGTAGGATATCTTGATTTCAGTAAGGCCTTTGACAATGTCCTCCACAATATTCTTGCAAACAAGCTAGTAAAATGTGGGTTAGACAATGCCACTGTTAGGTAGATTTGTAATTGGTTGACTGATCAAACCAAACATTGCTCACTAACGATTCCTCTTTATCCCGGAATTAAGTGATTAGTGAGGTGCCACAAGGTTCTATCCTGGGCCTAGCGCTATTCATCATATTTGGCAATGATTTGGATAAGGCAATAGAGGACATGCTTATCAAATTTACAGATGACACAAAATTTGGAGGGGTAGCTAATGTCCTATTGACCAGGATCAGAATTCAAAATGACTTTAACAGATTATGGAGATTATGGAGCTAGGTCAGATCTAAGAAAATGAATTTCAACAGCAACAAATATAAGGAACTACACTTAAGAAAAATGAGTGAGTTAGATTCTAAATGCTGTTTATGTGTGTCTTTGTATTTTATATTCCAGGATATTGTTGACTCTGACAGTTTACATGTTTTTACTAGAAATAAGAAGGCTTTTATAAAGACATGATTTTTTTTTGAAAAAAATCTGCAAGTGTTTTCATATGTAATAGCTTCCATTAGGTATTTTCCCTGCATGGCTTCCTTGGGGTACATTTGGCTTTGATATCTACCACAGGAGGATTCAACGTGTTTCAGTAAAAACCTGTAATTCAATATCAGATAGACTACATACCACTTCTGTCATTATTTAGATTGTACCACAATGTCAAAAAGTCATAAAAAATCAGACATGAGTTAATATTACATAGATAACAATACACTGGGGGGTCTCAGTCCAATTAAAGGTCTGTCCATGGCACATTTATCCAGGAGCCCTGCAATGTGAAGGGAATATTATCTATGCCAAACCTTTAACATTCTATTCAGACCGATAGGGTTACATTTTCACTCTAACACAGGAAAACATGACCCATGACATTGACTGGTGGGATAGTTAGAATATTACAGTCTTGTTACAGGATTTACCACATTGCAAGACTAGTAACTAATTTCATGGACAGAACAAAAATTAAGTGGGCATATCCAAAGGAGGCCATGTTAAAACAATGGTTCAGCTATAGGTTTCATATGTTACCTCTACCTACTCTTTCCACAACTTCCAATTCTCATTTCTGTCCTCCTCTTCCTCCTCCTCCCCCTCCCTCTCCTCCTCCCTCTCCTCTGCCCGTGAACGATTCACTTCCAAACAAGAGCAGGAAACACTGGTTGAAAGGGGGAGGGAGTAAGCATTAAGGATGAAATGTCAAATTCAGAATTAATGGCAAACTACAGCTCATATGAAAATGCAAATCAAGGAAGGAAGGAACTTCAGAGTTCACAGCAGACGGCCAAACCATCATCATGTTTTTCTGTTACTTCTGAACTGATCCTTGGCAGGTGAAAGTTATCAGAAGACAAATGTAGCAAACTTCTTCTCTACCTCTTATCATCACAACCCTCATAAATCTCCATCATGGAAAACAATTGATACTGAAAGTCATAAGATGTATCATGCTTGATGAGACCAAAGGCCTCTCTCTACCAGTATTACATTCTCAGAGTGGCCAGTCAGATGCATCTGGGAAGTCCATGGAAAGCAGAAAAAGGCAGATTTTCTGAGTTCCCAAACCACTCAGTGAGCTAAAGGAGTTTTATTTTCTGTCTCTCCCTGGCCCTACACTGTGCCTTTGTCACCACAGTAGCAACAGACAACACTGAGGAATCCAACCTGACAGGAATTCATTTATTATGAACATGTGAAACTACCTTGTACACTTCCAGCCCTATCCCATCTGGTCCAACGTTTTGTCACTTCTCAGTGACAGCAACTCTCCAGGGTTGTAGCTGACCTGTTTTCTGAGACTATTTTAACTGGAGACAGCAGAGACTGTACCTGGGACATTCTACTGCAAAGCATAAACTCTGTTACAGTTAGGGCTTCTCCCAGATTGATCTATTATTTCTTGTTGTGTACCTTCAAGTTCTTTCAGACTTATGGTGACCCTAAAGCAAACCTACCATTGGTTTTCTTAGCAAGACATGTTTGGGGGGAGGGTTGTCTTTGCCTTCCTCTGAGGTTGAGAGAGTGTGACTATCCCAAGAGTACCCAGTGAGTTTCCATGGTTTAGCCGGGGTTCAAACCCTGGTCTTCATAGTCCTAGTCCAATGCTCAAACAACTAGATCACGCTGGTTCTCATTCTATTACCACAGTTTCACATACCTGGACCCCATCAGACGCAGGGATGTAACTTGCTCTTTTAAAGGTATCTGTAACATTTCTGAGAATTTCCACTGAAATCAAGAGATCCCCTGCATAGAAATTCTTCCTTTGAGTTAAATCCAGAAGAGTCTTTGTCACCTGGGACATTCCTTCACCAGCCAAAGTCCTCTGTCCTTTTGCAAGATGTTCTTTAATCTGTGCAAATTAAAACAAGACCAACTTTACCACATATTCTATAATGTTGCTGGCAAATGAACTGAATAGATAGATATGATCACATTCTATAAAAAACAGAAATAATTTGTACTTTAGCTATGCTGAAATACAGGTTTTATGCAAGATGCCACAGCATACATGGCGGTGGGGGGAGGGATAGCAGAGGTGTCTGAGGTTTTTCTTTCAGAAATAGGCTACGCCTCATTCAGCTATTAAATTGGAGAGTATGAAAACATATTTTTTTAAAAAACAAACAAAAACAAAACAGGCGCAACCTTTATCATTTTAGCTTTTATACATATATTCTATTGAAACTTCAGACAAGTTATACTGCTAAACCAAATAAACAGCAACTTTATGAGAGTAATCTATATTCCACTCAAATCTGTGGCAAAACAGTGATTTACAGGTTCTTTTGTATTATGATGCCTTTGAGATAAGAGCTTAACTGTGAAAAGAGTATCACAGTAGAATACAAGCCTTTCAGGCTCATTATGCTTTTCAGCAATTTACCCCCCTCCCAAAGAGGTGCCACTGGCAGGTTCAAAATAAAGTCTGTTTTCCACAGATGCTTTTACAGGATATAAAGTACCACCCAGGTTACAGAACCACGGAGTTGGAAGGGACTTGTAATTCATCTCATCCAATAGATGTTTAAACTCTCTTGTCATCTGAGGTGAGAGAAACACTACGACTTTTCTTTATTACTCTCAACCCCCTGACCTTCTCCTTCTGAGAAGAAGATAGAGGTCCAGCAGGCTCTAGGGAGAGCAGCCACAGCTTCACAGCGGCCAGTGTATCCCCTCACTTTACTGATCAGGTCAAGATACCTACCTTTGAGGGGTCCTTCCTCAGAATCAGACACTGTGGGCAGGACACCCTGGGAGATTACCTACGTCAGAGTGGCATAGGCAATTTCCAAGGTATCCTATCCACAATATGAGAGAGATATTGGATAAGTATGGAAATAATATTTGAAAATATTCAAAAATGGTTGAAAAACATATTTTTCAAATCCTGAGAAATCCTCACGGAAGGATCCTGGTCTGACAAGTATCTTCCCAGTTCAGGAATTATTCTGTACAAAACTCACACGTGGTTGTTTTGTGCAGAAAACAGCATTTTCTGCACAGAACATAATATTTCTGTGAAGAAATAATACTTTCTGCACATCACATGTTTTTTTTTTCTGTGCAGAAAATGCTGTATGTGGGATTTATTCTCCACAATCTTCGAACATGATTGACTTTCACAGAAAACAGTATTTTCAGTGCAGAAAACAGCACTTTTGCCCAGGAAATAATATTTCTGTGTAGAAATGTTATTTTCTGCATAGAAGAGGATGTTTTCTGTGAAAAAAAAACACATGCAAATTTTGCACAGAATAAGTCCTTAATTGTGAATAGCCTTTGAAAACTGCATGATTTTTCAGAAGACTTTCTTGCAGGGAGAAGAAAAGTTCCAAATTACTCATTGATTCCTTAGAGGAGAAAGTTAGTCAAGGATTGCATCCCTAGTATTGGAGGATCCCTTAGAGAAAGGTATTTGGGACCTTATCAGTTCTGGATTGCTGTGACATTTGTGTGGTGTTCAAGAGTGATTGCAGAAGCCCTCCTTGTAGCAGAATGTGTGCAATTCACTGTCCCTCATGCTCCATCATCTGAGACAGGTAGCTCATTCTGTCTAACAAGAAAGCCAACCCTGATCTAGCTGAATCTATGAGGAAAAATTGAACTCCAAATGACTGATGATAGAAGGCACTATATTGGCTCTGAACAAGTATGGTTATTTATTCCATTAAGTTGCTATTCTGTTAAATATGTATAGCAAAGAATATCTTAATCCTGAGTATCCTTTGCTGTACAAAGTTGTTCTGCTTGGAAATACTGTCCTTTCTCTGTGAAAATAACATTTTAGTGACCTTACATGAAGGCCTATTATCAAATCCAAATCTTTATTGCTTTGTCATTTTATAATTCAATGCAAAGAGGGACATAACTTCTCATTAGATAATTAAAACATAACTTAACACAAGCCATTACTATGTCCAATGTATATCTGCTTTCGTATGAAACGTGGTTTATTATAGTTAATGTTCAATAATCCACTTGTATCAAAACTACGGAAAAATTCCAGAAATCCTTCTCAAAGCTACTTCTGAGGAAGATATAAAGGCTATATAATTGCCATTATTGGACTAAAAGAGGTACTTGATAGATTGGTAATAATTATAATAATACATTAACTCGAAAACAACCCTGTTGTACTCTTTTGAAGATTGGAAAGCAATTTGATAACTTTTTGGAATATCCTATCTAGATTTTCACAGAAGGGTAATATGTAGCCTTATAGTTAGAGAAAGCATTCTTTCAAATTATACCTGCTCAATTTTTCCCTTCAAATACAGTAACCAAATCAAAAGCAGCCTTAAAATCTAAAAAGGCAAAATGCAATTAAAATTTCATTACACAAAATCTCAGGTATGATCATCTGAAAAATTTCAAAGCAATGAACAACTATTGTTTCCTTGTCAAAGCAGGGCCAATAAGCTCATTTCTTTAATGTTGTCTTTCAACCTTTGCAGTAAATACTGAGCATATAATTATCTGACTATTGAGAACAGAGAGATTGATTTTCAGTTTTGGGGTCAATTTTGTCATTCGTCTTTTATACTGGAGCCACAAAGGCACTTCCAATTCAGCCCACTCATTTAGCACAAGATTTCAAAAGTTCTGGTGGGAAAAATAATCATTTCTTGGGACTTCTATATTCTTCAGGTGCTATCCCTTTGTGCACAATATAACAAGGTGCCTAACCTGCACAAAAATTTATAGAGGCTATCACCGGATTCACTGGTATTTCTATTTATTGCACTAAGTAAAAAATGTATATATATGTGCCTTCAGGTCACCTGTTGACTTATTCCCTAGTCTTACACAAATACTGTCCTCTAATTTAGGCATCAGTTGATTATCTCCCCATCCCTGAATCAGTTTCTGAAAAGGCATAGCTACTTGTCTCTGCGCACATAGGATTTCCCTTAAAACTGTGGGGAATCAAACCCTTGCAAACAACATTTTCTTTTGCCCCCGAAGTTTCTCATATCCTTGCTGTAACACAAGAAAGATGTCCAAATATTGGTTTATTTTAGTTTCTTCTATCCTAAACAATTCCCTCCTGAAAGCATGCTTAGCTTTCCAAGAATCAGTATCAAACTGTAACTTGTGGTTTGGGCTGTGGTTTTCTCCTCTCAAAAGTCCTGCCTTACTCGGGACTTAATTTTGACTTTATTAGCTTGTTCAACCCAATTTCTCTCACATCTATATCTGACAGCAAAACATATTTACTGTTAATTGTTGCTTCTTAGTTAAGCAGATTACACAATTGCCATCTCAGCTACATACATTTGGCCATAGGCTTGCTCTCCAATGGATCCTTGTTAAAAGATTTAAATATAGTCATTCGAATTATACAGACTATAGGAGTCATGTATTGTTATTTTTCACCACTACCTCCATGGTTTGGAGGAGGTATTTTGCATGGTTACTGTCCTCTTTTGCTGGGGTAGGCATTTTTCAGGCCTCCTTTCAGGATTAGGACCCAGGTTCCCATGTACATGTGCTCATAATGATAGGAGAGAAAAGTATGTTCAAAAACTGATAGACTACACCTTTGAATGTACCACTCCTACTATGAATGTGTGATTGATCTAAACCTATCTAAAGTCATCAAAGTGACTAACCACAAATTTAATCTGAGTTTACAAACTAAACCTTCTTTGAAACTCTACTTTCATATTAAACCAAAATTGGGTATCTGTATCTCTGCAAAGTGTACTTCATCCCTTCCAATTCAAAACTTTAGAAAGAGAGATTGATGGCCACTGAGTATGACAATGTTAGGGACAATCCACTGCACTTGCTTCATCATTTGTGAAAAGGTGAGTTTTCTCTTCTTGTCTCAGTGTACCAGAATTACCCTTATCCAAGAGACTCATTAGAAATTCATTTGCCTAATAACTTTCTGGGTACCGCGAGTTCCTATGAACCTCAGTATTCCCTTCAAAACTCACTTCCAGCTTACTTAGGCCATTTCTGCACGATGACACTCTTCCGTGTTGTTGCGCTGCAATCCCGGGTCTGGAAGTGATTCAGCAACGCTCTCCTCTGAACCTGCTTGCTCCATGCAGAAGGGAGTGTGATGGTGCTGCTCCTTTCTTCTGCAGCACAGCCAGCCACTTTCCATTGCTGTGCTACAGAAGGAAGCATTACCATTGCACTTCCATAGCTTCCACATTGCCGGGAGGGACAGGAGTGCCAAGTGGTTGCAGGTGCAAAACAGATTTTTTTTCTCCATTTTGTGAAAACTGTGCAAGCGCAATGCTTGGGGACAGGATGGCAGTGTACTGGTGATGACATTGTGTGGAAGCATGACCTGTTGAGCACTGCCATGCTGTGCCAGAAACAGCACAGCCCTGTTGTGTGGAAATGGCCTTAGATGTTTCATCCTTTCTTCTTCTTCTTCAAGCACCGAAACCATTGCACATATCAAGGAATTTTGATTTTGACCTTAACCTACACAATTTTTGCCCTAATTGCAATTAATACAACTAAAGCTAATCCATCACTATGGGGATCTCTATTACTGTCACTGAAAAATTCTTATCCACAGGGAAGTCAATATGATTTAGAGCCCACATTTCCTGCAATAAAATCAGCTCAGTCACCTTAGGAATCACGTTGTCTCTTAATCGACTCCTTTTATTTCCCACCTAACTAGCTTCCTTGATAAAAAATCTTTATTTGATTCTCCTTCATCCTTTTTTAAATCATGAGGGAAGAAATAATCAAGCTTATTAAAACACTATTTCTGAACCTTGAGATGGTGGAATAAAGCTACCATTAATGCAGTACTTCAGATGTCATTTTACCATCATAATAGGCAAGTAAATTGAAAAGTACACTTTCAGTACTTCATGGACACTGAGTTCGGATGCTCAGAGACCTATTTTGTCAAAATACAGTATACAATCTGAAGTTGAAAGCTAAAATGCAGTAAACAGCTACTTCATTTGAAGTTACTATGGTTACTGAAAGCCAAAGCAGGTTGATACATTATGAAAAGGTTCTAAGAAATTATCACACAGATGAATTGTGTAACCTTTATTGCTTTGTTACTTTTGCAAATTGCCTTCCACAAAAGCTGAAGACCTTAGGGCAAAACCACATGTGTCCCTAAATGCATCAGTAGAAGTCGTGTGTCTCTTTCTATAACACTAATAGCTACTGGCAGGTGGGGATCAAGATCAGGACTGCACTGAATGGAGAGAAAATTTTAATCCATTTGCCCTTTCTGTGTTTGAGATAAGAATTCTGCCCCCCCCCCCACTGCAATTCCAGTCTCCCCAGAGCCAAACAGGAGCCAGGAGGGATTTTTGTTAGAGCAGTGACAGGGGAAAAATGATTGAAAACCCCTTTTCTCATAAATAGCTGTCCCAATCCTGGTCAGTTCTCATCACAAGTGAGCTTTTAAAACAAAGAATATCACAACTCCAATGCGTCTTCAGCAACAAATATAGATCACAATTCCGTATGGTTCAATATAGTGTAGTAGCTCTGCGGAACTGCACTACAGCTGGCCATTCCCCAATGCCCAGTCCATTGCAAATCACTAGGTGTTCCATGCCCAAAGGACAGCAAAGGGGAGGGGGAATCAGAGAAGACCCAATATCCAGACATATAATGATTGCATCCTCTGGAGGTCTCAGCAGATGATGTAATCTGTTCACATCTATCTGCATGAACACAACCAGATGCTTCACACACATTGTCCATAAGGCATGAAATGCCCTGGAGGCTCCTCAGTGACTCTATGACTGGTCTGGGGAGGTCTTTGTCAATACGGAGAGAAGAAGGAAATACCAATTTTCACATCGACCAAAAAGAGAATAAGTATTCATAAGGCTGAACTCTGCCTGCCTATGTCACCAACAGGATGCCAACCATAGTTTTGTCCTTCGTCATTGCCCTTCTAAAACAGAATAGCATAATATCTAAGAAACAGTATTTAATTTAGAAATGTTTGGTGGGGAGTTTTTTAAGAAAATTAGTTATTTTTTCTTGACACTTCTAAAGAAGAGATACAAAACATTTTTGTTACTTTTGCAGAATATCTTGGAGACAGCTCAACTACAATAGAGAATTGTAGTATTTTATTTAATGACCACCAGTGTAATGGAAATTTCATCTTTTTCCCTCTTCATGCCACCCCAAAAAACAGAAGCCTGCTAGCATACGTAGGGATGTAAATTTTCAATTCTTCATCTTCGTAGATGAGAATGAATTATTCCTGCAGTATTCTCCCCCCATTCCATCCCCCATGAGAATACAAATAATTTGTATATTTGTTGGCTATTCACATTTTTGAACATATTTGTCTGTATATAAATACATTTTTTCTATGCATAAAATGAATTTTCTGCTCAGAAAATATTCTTTCTGAGCAGAAATATATGTGGTTTTTCTACATGCCAAATACAATTTTTTTGTGTGTGGAAAACATTTTTGAACTAAAATACACATGCATTTTCTGTGTGGAAACACAGGTTTTTTGTTGTGCACAGAAAGCATATTTTCTGCACTGAAATATATGGCTTTTCTGTGTAGAAAACATCCATGGTTTTTCTGCAAAGAAACCACATTCCCTGGTCAAAGAAAGCATTGTATTTGCAGCAACATGCCTGGTATTTCTGAGCAAAAAACCCAGGTGCATTTCTACACAGAAAACTACCTCCAAAAAGATAAATAATTTTATAGAAGCCTCACAGCTGCCTGTGTTCTTCTTGATAGAATTTCTGGAGTATTGGGAAACCACCTTCTCAACTGAGAGATGAACAGCAAACAAATGTTCTTTCCATCTCTATTCCTGAGCATGTCATTACGGTGCATGGTGGCAGTAGTGGTAGCGATGGGGAGATAAAGTGAAATCACCTCCAGCCAGTTTCCCTGATAGAAAGAGATCCCTCAGCACAGCAAAACTACATACTGGGGATGGGATTCTTGTCTAGGTGTTTTGATTTACTCCAAAATTGCAATATGCATTCCACATGACTTTTCTGAGACTTGTTGTTATCTACTATTGGAGACAGAACTCTGGATCTAGACTAGATGGATTTTGGTTGCAGCCAACAAAGATGATGATGATGATGATGATGATGATGATGATGATGACGACGACGACGATTTGTTTATTATATTTCTTTTAAGCTCTTCTTCCAAGAAGCAATAAACATAGCTTTTTTCTCTCCTCATTTTTTTCACCACAAGAATTTTATGAGGTATATCAGGCTGCAAGAAAATAAATATTCAATATCATCACTAGTGAGTTTCATAGTCAAAAGCAAATTCCAGGACGGAGGCCTAGAGTTCTCTCTCTGACTTTTCCCCCACTTGGCTGGAGGGGAGCACCCCAAGTGACTCATGTTTACAGTGGCTGCTCTGGCTGCTTAACATGCCCAAAGCTTATTAGGATGAGGTCTTGATTAAGGGTTATTGCTGCAGACAACTTTTAATTTTGGATGTATTTTTGCTACTATTTGCTATTCATATATCTACTGTTGGGCTCTGGAATTGATTAACAGTGGATCACTAAATACTCCTTTATAGTTATTCACCAGATGTTTTGATTAGCTTGCTTGACTATTTAAATTTTGTGAACTATTGAATTACTGAAATTATCATCTTCATTATTTCTGTAATGCCAGAAATTCTTTTTTAAATAGGTATTTGAATGTTGTTGTTTAATTTATCACCAGCCAGTTGTAGTTTGTTTTTGCTGCTTCTCTTAGGTTGCTGTTCATTTCTTTTACAACACATGGTTATATTTTGTAAGCAACATTTAACAAAGCCTCTGTTTGGCAGAGAAAGGTAAGGACATACATTTCTTAAGATGATAAAACCAAGAAGATACTACTTTTCTGAATTTGTTTTGAGACACTCTTGGTTTACCATGGGAAAGTAGCATTCAAATAAACCAATGACGAGCAGCAGTGATTCCTACTTCCTAGGCCTAATCCAGCATTCTAAGCACTATATCACATTGACTCCCTTAAGAAAGTATTGGCATTAATACCCCAAAGTAGACCACTGACACTTGAGTTCCTATGAAATGAAGGGTAAAGGGACAGATGAAGCAAAAACATCAGCAACAAGTTAATGGGGCAAATTAAAAGAGGGGTGGATGGAGCAATGACAAGGACAGTAAAGTTGAGACAAAATTTGAGACAGAAAAGTATACTGTGTTAGCATTTGTTTAATCTATATCCTGCCTTTCTATTGACGCAGGAGATAAGCGGCTTGTAATTACAAATAAAGTGGAACTAAAACAATGTATATAAATACAAATGTTAATAAAACTATTAAAATTAAACAATTAAAAGACATGTTTAAAAAATGTTTAAAAAGACCTTTCTGCACAACCAGTTAAAAGTTGAAATTTATAAGAAGGCCTCTGTCTGCTGGCGAAAGAGAGTAGAGAGAGTTCCAACCAAGCCTCCTATGGGAGGGAGTTCCAGAGCGTGGGAGCAGCCACTGTGAAGGATTTCTCCCATGTGCTCCCAAACATGCCTGTGATGGTGACGGGACCAATAGAAAGCCCTTCCCCAAAACCTTAAACTCAGGTAGCCTCACATAGGGAGATATGGTCTTTCAGATAAGCTGGACCCATATTCTGTACAAGTTTATAGGTCACTAGCATAAATACCTGGCGTTGCCCGGGATTTTATTTTCTCATAGGTAATACTTGTTAGAAAGATTTGAGATCTTGTGTCTCTAATTCCCCAAACTGTCTTGTCCAGTACCTGTAACTTTTCACCATATTTCCCAATCCAGTCTGTATTCAGATTGGTGGCCAATAAATTCATTCCTAGTTTGGTGGCCAATAAATATTTAACCATGTTAAGTAATACACATACACATCTCAATCATAAAAGCTACTTCACCTTTAACAACCGTGTAAAAGAAAAACATTGGCAGGATGAGCTTCCAGGCTGCACCTGTCAGCTTCTATCCTGGAGGCACAGAAGCTGCACTTTCTGTGGCATCTGTTTACTCTAAATGCTAAGTTTTAGTGCCCAAACTACAGTGTGTAAAAAGCAACGCAGAGCTGCATTTCAAACTCTGCAGTAACGTAGATGGATGGAGACAAGCTTTGCTCATGAAATAGAGCACTTAGATGCAGAAAACTGCCCCATGCTCGCACCAATTTCCAAACGGTGTTCAAAAATAGACTTGTGAATATTTTATGATTTAATATCATATATTATAGCAATCCTGTCTGCAGCAGAAGCTGTTTTATGGATGCAATTGCTAACGCACAGTATTTTACATCTTTGTTGCCACTGTCATTTAGCAATCACAGCCTCTGTACATGTGTCAGCTTTAACCGCTCATCATTCTTCATAGCTTCAGGACCTAAACACACACAGTCTTAAATGTGCTGCATGTAGCATCATGTGAGGATTCAAAAAACAAACGAACAAAACACAACCACCAGTAGGTGGTATGCATGTGTCCAAATCTATTTGCATTTTAACAGACAGAATATGACAGACAATCAGGGGTAATTTAGTTCTTCTCTTTCCAACTTCAATGTTAACAAGTACCAAGAGCTTGGAAAAGTTACTGTTTAGACTGCAGCTGCCATGGCCATGGCTCTGCCTAGAGGATTTTGAGAATTTTAGTCCAAAATGTAATTTCTCTGAGCTCTGCAAATATTGTCATACACAGTACAATTCATTGCAGGAGATGGAGGGAAGCTTCTATTGGCACCAGTGGGAACATTGTTTTTTTCTTGCCCCATTTCGCAGCACAGGAGGAAGAGGAAGCGGACTTTTACCAATATCACAGCAGAGAAGAAAAGGTGAAACCTCAGAACATTTATATCAGTGGTCAGGAGGCCACTTTGTCTGCTCCAGGAAACCCCAGAGGCCTGCAGCACGAACACACTCCCTATTAAAAATTCACATTTTACCTAAAATGTCCCCAAACACATTCTAGGAGCCATGGTGAAAATTTCATGTTTTCAACAGCCTGGTCATTTTCAGTTCCAGGAAAAATCTTTTATGTGATCAACTTCTGATTCACTTCCTATTTTTTAAAAAAAGTTTTCCTTCACTCTAAAATGGCTGTGGGGGGAATGGCAAAATTGCCCCTCACAACCCCTGAGGGCATTTGGGGGGCTTTTTTCTTTTTAAGAAAAAAAAAAGCAGATCCTAGGGGCTCTTAAGACCTCAAAAACAGCTGTGTGGGCCACATGTGTCACATGTACCTAAAGGCTGCCCTTTCCTCACCTGATTTATATAACAGCTGTAAGCCTTGCCTCTCAGCACGACCATTACTTATGACTAATCCTGCTGACACCAGAAAGCTGTGTGAAGAATTTGCTGCTGTTGTTTAACTATGGGATATGTCTTTAAGACTTTGTGTTCTTTCTATATATAATGCAACTTGACAAGGGAGAGAATCAAGGGGAAGGCGACTGAGCATTTGAAAAGGTTTGGATCTGTGCTTTCTTTTTTTTAAATATACATTTTGTGACAGTCATAATATAGCCTGAAGTTAAATTGAATGGGTCCTCCTATTCATGGAAATAAGGCTTTGGGTTATACACAGTGAGTGTCCTTCAAATGAACTCCATCTTTTAGATTGTACCATGTTGCTTCATTTTCTTCCTACATAGGCTGACAGAGAGATAGACATCTTGTTAATGTGTGGACTATATTTGTCATGGGCATCTATATGTAATGAATCTCAGATCGCAGATACAAGCAACAATTTCTGGCTGCTCATATTTAGGCCATCAGCACTGGAGGAAAAATAAAACCAGTCCTTTCCTCTCTATATCTACATGCAAGCATACAAGAGGCAGAATGGATCACATGGGAAAACCAATAGTAATTGGCAATTTCCATGCCAATGGAGTGCAAAATCCACTCTAATTTTTAACCTAAACTTTAAAAGAGCTACGCAATGTGCTAAACAGTGTCCCCCAAAATAGGACCAGTATCTCAGTTAACTTCTGTAAAATTTGGACTAAAATCTGGAATAAATTAACCACTCCACTGATAGGAAAGATAGCTGTTGTCACTGGGGGAAATTGGATATCTGTGCACACTTCTTATATTTCCATGTAAGTCATACCTTATATCTCCAAGTTACTATCCTCTCAAGGGAACAAGTAAACTAAGTTGCGGCACTTCCTGTTGTGTGCAGACGGAATGAGAATAGGCTACTAGGCTTATTGGAATCCAGCCTCTTTGTTAGGGCTGCCGTTTATTTATACGTTGTGGTATGGGTTGGTTTGATTTGATTTATAGCTTGCCTTTGTCTCAAAATGGGACTCAAAGTGGCCTACAACACACATTAAGGCAAAATAGCTGCTTGGCTGGGTTTTACTTTGATTTTAGCTATACTACCCATTTCCCATTCAGCTGGTCCATAGCTTCAGCTTTCTTTTTTACTTTTTTTTTTTAAAGGTCTCTAGCCCTTCTAGAAGCTGAGTTAAGAGGTTAAATGTGCCAGGTACTATTTCTGAAATTGTTTTGTAACAAATTAACCAACTTGATTTTAACAGTAAGTAAAGTTGCAGCCAGCCACAGAGATAAACAGAAGACACATTTGTCTAGAAGAAGGACTTTCTGGTTCAATTTAAAACTTTTAATAAATGCCTTGGTGGAAAAGAAGTGGAGGCTGTAGCCTTTAATGGATTACTACTGATAGAAAACAACTGTGAAATTTAATATTTTAGTGTAGCTGTAACTGTGCAACATTATCTCCATATGCAAATTATAATAGCAAAGGCCATACTCTTTATGGCTGGGCCTTATTTCATGTCACCTCATCCAATGGTATTTCTGCACTTAACTTTCTAAATAGGTAAAAAAAAAATGCGGAAAGACTCCTGTTCTGATAGCCATGAACAGAGCAGAGTGGTGCGGCTAAGGAAAAGGAGATTATGCCCACATCCAAGATAGCCCAGTATTGTTTCTCTTGTATTTGGGGGAAAGGTGTTGCAACAAAAGAGCAGTATATGGCAAACATACAATGTAGTCCAGTGTTATCCAAGCTCATGGTATGTTGGATGTGGGGGAACTATTGAGGTGGGGCCTGTGAATTTCACTGTACTACCAGTACAGATAACTTGCTTTCCCAATGATACAGGAAAATTGGTGGTCTCTTGTAGGTGACTGGATAGATTTTAAAGAGAAAGGCTTCATCATTCCTATCTAGTGCCACTTCTGCAGTCCATTCCATGGTCCCCTTACCAGCAGTTCCTAAAACATGAAACAGTCATATATAGCTTGTTGGAGTACTGTATAATGCTGCATTAGATGTTATTACCCAGATCTGGTTCAAATTCTTCACTTTCTTGAGGTTGGAAGAAGTGCGGTGTTGTTGCCCCCATTCTTGACACCCATCTCTTCCCCTGCACCTTTCCCACTAGTGAACCAGCCAATTCTTTCAATAATTAGAGAGTTGGCATCCTTGGGCGCTAGATCTGTTACCACCACACCTCCTTATGATGCTGTTACTATCTGCCAAAGGCTGGTTTGTTCTGGTAGCTCTTCCAGCTCTTGCTGATATTTTTCTCTTTCCTGCCCCCATTGTCATTCAACATTCCTCTCCTAACTCCCCCCGATCCTGAGCAGGCACCAGAAGTGTGCTCCCCCCCCCTCTATTTCAATTCAGTTTCCCAAATACACACCATTTTTGCAAATTACTTATTCATACCTCACTCTCCTTTTCTTCCTTCTCCCTCCCACTCCTCAGATCACATCTCTGCAGTGCTGCCTTCCCTTGTTTCTTATACACCACTGCTTGAGTACAACTCACTCCTCATCCCTCCTATACCTTGCCGTAGCTCACTTTGCACCCTTGCACTGCACTCCTCCCTTGTGGTTTGCACATTGGTGCTTGCACCACTCACTCACTCTCCCTTCCCTCTTGCACACTTCCTCACCTCACCTCATGCCATCACAGTGCACTTTTTCCTCACAATGCTGAGTCTTTCCTCCTACTCCCTACTTCACTTCACCTGATGTCCTAGCAGCATGTTTCTTCCATCCTTTTTACACACCACTACTCACACAGCTCACTCCCCTTCCTTTCTACTTTCTCCTGCACTTTGCTTCAAGTTCTAGCTGTGTTCCCCTCCCTTGCTTCTTGCACTGTGCCACTCTTACCACCAACTCTGCTTTATTACCTATTCCTTTCCTTGTCTCTCATGTACTCTAACATGCTGCCATTTCCACACCTCATTGTCCTTCCTCTTCTACTGCTTCCTTCCTTCACTTTGCTTGCCTCTCTCTTTGTTTTTTTATATGCTGCTACTTACAATGTAAGCCAGCATGGTGTCATGGTCAGGGCATTGAACTAGGGCTTTGGAAACCAGGTTCAAGTATCCATTCAACCATGGAAACCCACTGGGTCACCTTGGGCATGCCACACTCCTTCAGTTCAGAATAAGACATTGGCAAACTGCCTCTGGACAAATCTTGCCAAGAAAACCCCATTATAGACTTGCCTTAGGGCCCACATAAGTTGGAAATGACTTGAAAGCACACAACAATCAACAACACCCAGTGTTACTCTCCATTTTCTTGTGTCTGAAAGGCAAACATGTTTCTCACAGAAGTGTGACTCCAAATTTGGTCTCATATCTTGGATCCATTTTTTGTTTATTTCATTTTAAAAATGAAAGCTTGGAATCCAGGTCAGATGACAGACAAAACCAGCACTGCATGGCATGTCTAGACTCTGACTAAAACCTGGCTGAACGAAGGGTAAGGTAACCCTAATCAGGTGGCATGGCTGGATTCAAGTAACAGAATTAAAATAAAAAAACTCAGAAAGTTGGGAAATACAGAAACAGAACCCTCTACTTTTTTCTTTCTTTCTTTCTTACTGTGTTTCTCTCTCCTCTCACCTCAACAGCTTATTTCCTTCTCCTCATTCTACCTCCACCTCAGTGTAGCAGGAACTGTCTTTCTTTACTTAGATACATGCATAGGGTTTCCCTAATATTTATTTCAAATTTCAGGTAGCTAGGATTTACAGGTCTGAAGCTATGGTGGGGACAGCCAGGCAGTTTTAATATTACAGACTACCAAACGTGCTCATTGCCTTGCTATACCACTACAGCTCGATTAGGGAGGAGTCTGTCTACTTCATGCTTGTGATAAACTGTTGCCTTACAAGTAGGAAGAAGGGGAAGCCCTGTAGTGTTCTCTGACCTGGCCAAATGATACCTCCTGCAAACCTATGAACTGATTAGGGAGCTCTGCCTCCTAGTGATGGAATGTGGTACTGCAGATTTCAAACACGCTGATATTTACATTAATTTACATTAATTAACATTAACTGGTGCCTTAAAACTCCAAATATTATCTCTAGGGTTCATTTAGAATGCATACCAACCTTTAGGTGTCTAGGTTTCATATTCTTGGAGCCATGGCTCTGACAGACAGAAAGATGGACAGATTTCTTTTTTTATTATTTGCATTTGGGTGCTTTCTTTGCATTTCACATTAGGCAAAAAGGGATGGAAAGTAAATATATCCCCTAAACTCCTCTGCTATAAGGATGGGACAATTGCTATTCAGGGCCTGCTAGGGCAGTTGTGGGTGTCCCCAGCTGTCATTCTTTAGCAGACATGCCAGCCTTTCCCTTCTCTTCAAAGGCAGGGTTGCATGCCACAACTCGTTCTTCATCATCTCTTCTTAAAGGAAGAAGATGGTTTTAAAAACCTTGAGAACATAGTAGGATCAAAATTTGGTGGAAAATATGCTTTCTGTCCTGAGCTGCTTAGCACCTTCTACCTCTAGATGATGGCAGGCATTCAGAAATCTGTTAAGCTTCTGTGAACTTAAGATGGACCATAAATCAAACTTCCTGTTCACTGACTGCATCTCTGCTGCACTAAAAACAGACCAGATCACATATAACCTATATCAGAATGTACAAGTACTTACTATAGGAACAGTTTGAACACCTCCTAGAAGTGGCTGGGATTGCTGCTAGCATTCTATTTTGTCAGGCAGAAAAAAAAATATGGAGAGTAAAATATGAAGGAAGAGAAGTACAAAGCAGATCCACTTCTTCTCATCCTATTAAGGTTATGTTTAAAGATGATTTCTGTTGACGCTTCTTAAAAATATACATGATTCTTTGTTGGGTGAAAAATGCTCAATGATTTTTCAGCAGCATCTAGTTAAATGTGAGAAGCAAGAGATGTCTCTTTACTCTGTCTAATAATTCCTGATCTGGATCATTAAAATCTTCATTGCAGGACAAAGTCTGGATAAAAGTACTGCTGCAACAAAAGCCTAAACATGTCTCTGCATTATTATATTTTTGTTATGGAATTATTATTATTGTTGTTGATGATGCATTGGTGTGACTAATAATAAATTCTTGTTGTTGCTGCTGCTGCTCCTGTTCTTGTTGTATACCTTCAAGTCATTTCCAATTTAGGGTGACCTTAAAGTTGTTGTGTGCCTTCAAGTTGTTTCTAACTTATGGTTACCTTAATACAAGGTTTTCTGGCAGCTGAGAATCTGTGATGCACCCAGAGTCACCCAGTGGATTTCTATGGTTGAGTGGGGAATCAGATGCTGGTCTCTAGCATTCTAGTCCAATGCTCAAACTGCTGGCTCCAATAAATCCATATGGTATGAATAACTGAGATACACCTTTCATACAGGGAGGATTGGGCCAGATACTCCCAAAACATGTGCAGAACAAGCTTTTTTTTCACATTGGCACACCCACAGCAATGTGCCAGATACCCTCTCCTTCCCTTACACACAGAAATATATGCACAGAAGTGCACAGACATAGACAGCTAAAACAGCAAAGCTGCTCCTTGAGAAACTGTTGATTTAAGTCACTCAGGTTATCCTAAGCACCTTGCCATAGGTGTTTGAAAGCTTTACCCCCTCAGAAAGGACAAGGAGCAAGTGGAGCATTAAGGAGTCATACTCTTTAAGGTGCTTCTAGTACCTTGAAGCAGGGGCTCCATCTATTCATTGCTTTTCCAGGGGAAAAAATGCCTTCCTTGAAGCCTTTTCTGGAAAGGGTGGTCTTTAAGGAGAGAACAGGGCTATAGTGGAGGCTGGCAGCTCTGATATTAATGGGACAGTGAATGTCCCATTAATATACAAGTTTTAAAGGAGCAATCCACATCGCTGAATTGGTTTCTGGGTATAGTTCAGCACCCTGAATAGCTCCTATAAGGTTCTGAGTAAAATTCAGAGGAGACTCACCACTCCACTGTTACTGCATTGCCATATTTGATTCATAAGGATCCTAATTTGGGGGAGGGGGGTCACCCAGAAGTAAAGCATTAAAACACTTTTAAAAAGCCAAACATAAGTTTGTTCACAAACCATTGATACATGATGAACTGACAGTGATCTAGTTCTTTTCCATTATGGGCCAAAAGTAGAAATGCCAGACCCACTATATGATCTTTGAAGTATCTTTTTTATATACGAAAGCAGCTGGCAAGGGATCCCTAATGACTGAGGAAGTGGGAGTGAGGTTAACCCTTTTCTGCCACATGATTTTCCCTATTCAAATTGGTCATCAGAAGGCACAATATGTTTCTTTTTTCCTAGTCAGCAATTTGAATTGCTGCTGCAGCCAGGACTGTTTTGTGAACAGATTAACAAGCCCTTGTAACTGCTGAAATAAAGAAAAGGATGCTGACAACTAATGTGAAAAAAATAAACCTCAGGAAAACCAAACAAACCACAGTAACTGTTTTACCAATCAAACTTACAGTAACCAAATTAAATCATGGAATCTTGTCTATAGTATTTGTATGACTGTACAACTGATTTCTCCTAGGAGTGGATTTTTGGGTATTTGGTAGTATCTCATTTACAGTTTAGTGCATTTGATTAGAACGGCACAATTGTTTTTGCTGCAAGAAACTCCTGGTTTCTTGCAGCAAATGTTTCTTCTAGAAGGTGATATACTCCAAGGCATTCTGGGAGACTTAAAGACAGAAGCCATCTAATTGCCTCTTTTGGAGGAGAGTCTTAATACTGCAATCCTGTATGCTCCCATTGTGTTCCACAGGGCTTACTCCCAGGAAAGGACATATATAGGGCTGAGCAAATTGCATCATGTGAGCTTCATGCAGCCCCTAACCCTCACTTTTTTGATGTCTGAAGCCCCAGCCCCTCAAAGCCTCCCAACCTCTATCTTAAAAAAAAAAGTGGCTTGAATTCTGGAGGTTTGTGCCTAAAAACAATGTGGAAAGCTTCCCTTACAAGAACAGCCTCACACAGAAAGCCTCCTTATGAATTGCATAGCACCTCTCAAATACCTCTTTAAAAAAAAAATCAGCCACTTCTGGCAATCATTTTGGGAAGGACTATGATGAAGACAAGAAGTACTTGGTAGCAGTGTCAGCGGTATGTGTGGTTGAGGCCTGGGGAAGGGCTAGAAGGGGGAAATTGACCCCTGGCCCTGTGCAGTTGCCCCCTCCTGGTATACACAGTGGCAGCTGGTGACACCCATGTCAATGGACTGGTAAAGGTAATCTTCTCTGCGTTGCCCTCTGCATTTTAAAGGAACTATTCAAGGTGTTGAACTTGTTTTGGGGACACTATTGAACAATTTCAAGACCTCTTTTAATTTTCAGCCTAAACTCCAGAGTAGATTTACCACAACATGGATACAGAAGCAGCTACTGGGCATAAATGACTGCAGCCTGAACAGTTTTCCCTTCACTTTTCTAAAAAGTGGCGTTCGTCATTTGACTGCAATTTAGTTTGGCTAAGAGCGTTATTCTTCCTGGCAGGAACACCAGTAGTTGTTACATCAGATCCCCACTGCCTCAGTGCTGAGGGCAAGTCTGACTTGTGGGAAACAAAGAAATAAACAAACATCAAAAGACCAGGGAAGACAACCTTCCTTTCTCAACCTTCTCTAAGAGACTCAGAAGTACAAAGAAAATATCATGTTTAGCCACTGGAGAGGAACGTTTTAGTGCTGGATGATAGTTGTGTGTTAAAAAGAAGTCCACTGAACTGCAAGTTTACAATTTGGCAGAATTTGTGGGGTGAGATGACAAGACAGCTTCAGGGCAAAAGTCAGGGGCAAAATGAGAGAGTGAAGGGCTGTAATTCCAAATTCAAATCTGTTTAAAATAAAATAAAATTTTCTGGCTGATCTCTGTAATAAACTATCAAGGGGAAGGAATAAATTGTGCAAGAGAAAGCCTTTCATTCGTAGTACTTGAGCACTCGTTTCAGCACGGAAGAGAGGGAGAGGGAGAGGGGATGATATACAGCCCTTGTAATATAATTTGGAAAAAACTGAAATCAGCTCTAATGAGCTGCAGCTGAAGCAAATCATTATTCACCTCAGAGTTCTTTTGATCAAATTACATTTCATCTCAGCATTTGCAATAATGCAAGGGAAGGGTAAAAGCAAATTTATGGCATGAACTTTAAGGGGAATATGGAAAGACTATGTCGTGAGGGATGTTGCAATGCTTTTGTGTACTATACCATTATTATACTATGTTATCTATTTAATTTTAATACTGGCTTAACTATAATTTTTGTATTTTTTAGCAATACTTATATGAGATCCAGCACTGTGTAGTGGTGAAGTAGTCTGAAGCTCGGACTACAACAGCTACAAAGATCAGTATCCAAATCCTGGTTCAGCTACAGAAACCCACTTGGTGACCTTGAGCAAGTCAATTTCTTTCAGTCTCAGAGGAAAGCAAAGCCAAAGCCATACACATTCTGAACAAATCACGCCAAGAAAACCCCTTGATAGTTTCCCCTAAGAGAAATGACTTGAAGACTTGATGGCTTGAAAACATACAAAAACAAACTTTTACTTGTATTTTTATCCTGGAAGTCACCTTGAGTCCCAGTCCTGGAGAAAAGGCAAGGTATAAATAGTTGCTTTGGGTCTCATATGGGAGAAAAATGGAATATAAATTAAATAAATAAATACATTGGTTGATTTACATATGACCGAGAAGAGCTTTCTCTGCATGGAGCTATCATATAGAATCCTGCCCTGTGAGACTGTCAAGAAGTGAGAGATATTTGCATTTTATTTCCAGTTTCATATGGCTATGGACATAACAGGAAATTTCAAATGTAACATTCCAAGCTTAAGAAACCACAAATTTATTAAGCCTGGGATGAACCATTCCAGCTTTTCTCCACCCTTTTCTGCACTACAGGAAAGACCACTTTAAATGAAGAATTTTGGTTTAAGTGTGGTTGAAAAACAGGCTCTTAAAAGGAAGATCAATAGGTACTTTAAGATATTGGGTGGTAAGTCAACATTAAAGTACAGTTTTTGTTTCTGGATGTAGCCAGGGATTGCAGTTAATATAGACCAGGGGCTCTTTCTCACTACACAGTTAAAGAGCTACGATTCTACTTTAACTGCCTTAGCTTCATCCAATGGAATCTTTTTGTTGTTGTTGTTAACTTTGGAGAAGCAAGATAGTTCTCTGGCTGAGAATTTTAAATATTTCTCCTTAAATTACAAATCCCAGGATTCCAAAGAATTACGCCATGAACAGTTAAAGTGGAATCAGAGTGGTATAACTGTGCATTATGAAAGGGTCCTACAAGCAGAGTACAGAAAGTGGTATATGAGAGAGGATTCTGGAGGAACAACCACACAAACCCTATAGTTCTCTTTGGCTTTTGAAACCAAAAAGGACCAATATCTCCATCTTTCTTGCCTTAGAATTGAAATCCCATAAATTTTCCTTTAAGAGCAATAGTAGGATGCAAGTACAAACTCTCCATTTTAAAAAAACATGATTTTTCTGGATGGGCCATTACACAAATGAAAATTACTAAATATTTCCTAGTGCTAGATTCAAGTACCTGATGTTAATGAAGAATTTAAACAGGAATTTTATTCTTTATTAATTTCTTGTTGGTTATTTAGCAATTTGCACTCAGATGGTGAATATATTGTGCTTTCCAAAAACAACATATGCCTAAGACAGGGGTGGGCAAAACTGAAGGAAAGTTTTCTGCCCAGGGACCCTTTGAGGTTACACAGACAGCCAAAAAATGCCTCACCTGAAAACCATGGGGAAACACCCTTAAACAAAAACAGAAGGACTCAGAAGTCCAGTTCTGTGGGAAAAAAAACTTTTTTAAAAAATGCTAAGTAGTGAAACTGGCTCTGCACTTAAGTGCCTTTCTTGGAAATTTCCAGAAGACATAGGTTTTTTTCCCTCTTGGCTACGAAAAGGGCAGTTGGGAAACCTGTAGAAGGTGAAGGCCCGTAAAAACAGCCTTGGGAGCCCTACACAGTCTCAGGACTTCACTTTGCCCATGCCACTTCCAATAATACTGCTATTTTTTTTTTTAAAGACAAAAGACTGAAGGAATGGTGTGCAGTATGGTTCCATGTACAGAAACGAAAAAACAAGGTTTTTGTGAGTAGGGCTAAAGGTATATAAATCTGAAGAGCATGATTTGTGGCAGGTGGTACGGAGGAACCTATAGCTTCGTTTTCAAAATAGCCATATGTATTTTCTGTAAGAGTTCGGAATCCCACTACAATTAAACAGCTGCCCATCCTTGCCACTACTGTTCTTTGCCTGAATATTAGGGGGGAAATTAATGGGAACCAAGTAGAAGCAAAAGTAAAGCATCAACGAAATGAGCCAATGCTATGTAATGGAAAGGTAAACTAGAACACATTATTGGCCATTTCCACACGGGGTTTTTAAAACGGTGCAGAGCGTCCTCCAGTGAGGATGTCTGCACCTGGGACTGGACTGGGTCGGTCCTACTTAACGCAGATCCACACCTCAGCCTGCTCTGGAACGACCCCAAGTGGTCTTCCAGCGTGCTTTTGAAAAACCTGTTTCTTGAGGTTTTTCAAAAGCACGGAGCGCACCCATGCGAGCCTGCTCCCTTATGCAGATTCACAGGCTCGCGATCTGCCGGGGGCGGGCTTTAGGCTGGCGAGCTTCAGCGGTTGGTCAAGACCCTCGACCAACCAGAAGCCACCATTTTCGACGCCGGAACAGTGCAGAGCGATGGCCACGCACTGCTCCGGACCAGCCTGGAACGGACTGGGGAGCCAGAAAGTCTGGTAAGTAGCGTCACGGGGCGATTCCCTCGCCCCATGTGGAAACGGCCATTGTCTGATAATGATTTCCAGAGAAATGTCTATATTTTAATGCAAACGATAAAAACAAAAACATTTTATTTTTTTAAAAACCCACTTATTTTGTCATGTGCTTTATGAGTTGCAAATAGCCAATAATGGATGTCCCTCCTCCTTTGCATCACCGTTGTCACCTTGCGGATTGGTTTAGATTCTTCCTCTGAAGCCAGTCCACAAGGAATGACTGGATTGTCACTGCTTGCTCACTCAGAGAAAGAGCAGGAGAAATGAAGAGCAAGGGAAGTAACAGGGCCAGGGGATTCTGGAGACTGGGAGACTGGCCTCCACAGATGCTGGACAATGCCAGGACCTGATGCCAGAGTGGTTGTGTATATATGTACACAGGGCAAAGAAAGGGTCTATTGTGTTTTGTCTGATAGTCTCTCTATGAAATGGTTAATGAATCTCTATTTGTGGTGGCCTTGTAAAGGAAAAAAAAAATGTCTGGAAAATTCATTTTGGGAACTGGAAAAAAAAAAAAGAACGTGTATGAGAAAATGGCACTAATAGGCACCAATGCAATCCTTGCAAGAAAAGAATCCAAAAAGACATTCGTAATGGAAGGATGTTAATGTGCACGTTATTATATTTCATGCGAGGAAGAAGAAAAGGCTTTTTATTTACTTCTGAAAAGCATTCTGTACCTTTGTCTGCATAGGAAGCCCTCTGCTACTACTTCTTCTTCTTTTCTTTTTTTTCCATTTTTCTAATCTCCTATGGTAATTTTACTCTGTCACATCCATCCCCAGCCAAAATGGAACATTTGAACAGAGAAAGACACAACAGTGTCACTGATTTATGAGCATGTCATTAAAGAGCTGAATGAGTTATCAAATGTTCTACTGCAGATGCAGTAAATCTAATTTATTCACTATCACGTTCCTCAATAAGCCTAAATATGTTCTTTGCCTTCCACTCCCTATAAACATTTTATAAGGGGAATAATGAAAACCCAGAACTGTGGCATGCTTCATAACAGTTATGGGATTTCTTTCTTTCTTTCTTTCTTTCTTTCTTTCTTTCTTTCTTTCTTTCTTTCTTTCTTTTTCTTTGGGAGCGGAAGAAAATAACAGCATCTTTTTGATTCTATGTTTGTGATCTCTCTAGAGATTCCTCCCACCATCCTCCTCATTTCCATTAGAATGCCTGATTGGAAAATAAACAGTTAAACTCGCTAATGCTTATGCTTTGCAATGAATTAATAGAGCAAGTACTAAAGCTGGCTTTGCACCTACTGAATGCTGCAAGTGTCTGTACTCATTTGATATGCATCTAGCAAAGCTAGGTTGTTCCCAGAAGGCCACTCCATGAAGACTGAGAGAGCAGCGTCTGCTAGTGGTGCCTGTAAGTCACAAATAAAAGAGAAAGAGAGAGAGAGAGAGAATTTATGGAATGGAAAAAAAAACAGTCAGCATCAAAGAAACCTGTTCACAGCCATTCTGCCTCTCCTCCACCTCCAAGCATGCACATCCTCACACACAATTTCATGCAAGGTAGCATTGGCACTTATTCAAGAGCCATACAGGTTTCTCTGCAATGCTTGACCTTTAAAGCATTCTTTAATTTGAAAGAGTGCTGCAATTTCCAGCAAACTGGCTTGACTATACACTGTATCAATTACTGTCATTAGTGCTTAATACACGGGGGCTAAATGCATAATGTGCAGATTTAACACATTTCATCTCAACAGTTAGTCAGGATGAGAACTTAGATGAAAAGGCAGTCATGAAATTATATCACACAAAGAAACCCTGTTATTTTATAATAATCACACAAGTCGTGAGCAAACTGTACCTGTAGCGTTAAGAGGACACCGATTGAATGCCAGGTCCCCGGCTGGGGTCCTTTTCCAGACCATCGATATTAAATCATCTTCAGGGCATATTTCATAAGGTGCTGTAATTTAAAAATATAGAAACCAATACTGATTTTGGAAAATGTGTATGCACATATATTCAATATTAAACCTTAATCTTACTTCTTGAGAGTTTGTTCTCAGGTGCTTTTGGCATTGAAATCTGTGAATGCTTTCACCATAACATTGAAGTAATTTAACAATTGTTAGTTTTCTTAACATAACTCCAGGGATTTTTAACAACCAAGAGTTTGATAGCTCCATAAAGACTAACAAATTTATTCTGATGTCATGAGGTTTCATGGGTTAGAGTCCACTTATCACTGTTGTCTAGGCCATTACATCTTGTCTAATGATAAATTTGTTAGTGTTCTATAGTATTCCTGGCTGTTGTTCTTTGCTTCAGCACACTAATGGCTGCTACTCTGAAACAGTTCATCTGAAACTTTGCTAACTGTGAGGAAGCTAGAGACTTCCAAAATAGAGCATTTCGTACCCTCATAAAACTGTTCTCCCAATCTTTCCTGTGATGACTTAGAACAGATTCGCAGTGTTAACACCCCTGATTATATCTCTCTCATAATAAACTCCATTATTAAATGGTATCACTAATGTGCAGACATGCTGACATCTCGGTGTATGTAATATACATCCTACATTTTAATAAAGAAGCCCTCAATATGCACTAAAAGGGGGAAAGAAATCCATGCTTCAATGATAATCTTATGCTACCAGCAAACACTGATTGCAGAAAACACTGGCAAGGCCAAATATCTCACCTAGGAAAGGCTTGGCAGCTAAGCTGAAGGGAATGAAGAAGCCTGACACTTGATTCCCTTCACCAGGGGTCTCAAGTGAGCAGGGAAACAGAGGCTAGGGATGGAACGAACACTCAAAATTATTTGAAAAATGGTTAGAACACCCCCCATGTTTATCAAGGGTTGAGAAACCTTGATGAGAAGCTTCCTCAATTGATGAAGAGAGTCACAGTTTGAGACCTATTCTGCATAAATTTGAATGTCGTTGTTTTGCACTTCATGTACAGGAGGAGCATTTTATGAACAAGAAAGAGCATTTCTGCACAGAAAATGCTGTTTTCTGCACAAAAAAAGAAAAAAAAATACCACGTATGAATTTGGCACAGAGTGAGTCCTGAACTACAAAAAGAATTTGAAAATTGCATATTTTTTGAAGATTTTCTTGGAGCAGAAAGAAAACTTCTAAACATAGTCATCACTTCCTCTGTAAAGAAAATTAGCAAAGAACTGTATATCTGTTAAAACTTCTCTGGGAAACTGTTTCACTACTTGTATATTTTTATGAGATAGTACAACCTGACAATTTATTTCTCGCTAAGTTTACTAACAAAACATGTTTAATGGACATGAGTGAGACCTATGGCAGCAAGAAGTGTAGGCTTTAATGGATGACAAAAATTACCCTGAAGATATTTCAGTGATGCTAATATGAAGTGTAGGAAATAGGATGGTAAATATGCTTTGGCATCAGCTCTCTCGAGTCATAAGTCAAGAAAGCTGACAGTGTCTGAAAACCAAGAATATGTCTTAATGTCAAATGGTTAAAAAAAAAAAGAGTTGTTTCCAGTTGATCTTTCCCACTATAGAAAATAATACTCTCAGGTGTTGAGGAAAGAACTGTACATTCAACAGGGATTCACATTTCCTGTTTTCCCTTTTTTAAAGTTAGAACACAAGAAATGTTGCATTTATTCTTAAAATGTCAAGGATTCTTTTTCTAATTTGAATTTTCCGGAAATAATTTTTATGATATTGGTCCATTTAAAAATTCTGTCTGTCTATCTAGTATGAATGGTCTAACTCTAGCTTTTCATCTTTCATCCTAAAGCCCTCTCCAGTATTGCAAACATGCTCTCTGGCCCTCCAGAGGGGTTTTAAGTGCTGGAGGGGTGATACAAGGAGGGAAAAATTGGTAAAAGATGGTGCTAATTTGTCTCTAAACCAAACGCATACAGAATTTTCTCTTTTGCATCTACCCTGACTGCCTCTCTTGTGGTGAATCTGCCAAGCTCAAAATGAAGTTAATAAAAGTAGTTGTGACCCCTGCTTTTTAAGCTGATATCAAACCTCTGTGATTATCACATACATGAATTGTATACCTATTCAAAAGAACGAAGTCAGACATAAGAGCTGGGTTACATTAGGTCCATGTTTTATCAATCTGCAGAGAAGCTAGAGAGTGGGCATGGTTGGGGAAGTAACATTTAGCACTTAAACCGCTAAGGATGTCTTACAGAGAGTAGCTATGATAAAGAGACTTTAGGTCACTGAAAACTGTTTTCTCTCTTATCCACCCATCCTAACATCTCTGAGATACAAAATGACATCCTTGGGGGCCTTTCCACCTCTATTCTTCCCAACCCCTTATCCTTTCACTTCTACAACAAGTGAAACTAGCTTTGTGTTTTTCTCCCTTTTTCAGATTTACTTTAGAGGTTTTTTTCTTTCTCTTTAATTGGGGTCTTAAAATAAATAAATAAAGCCTAGTTTGATTCTTTAGCTACATGTATCTTTCTTCCTTCATGAGAATTGTGAGCCACTGCATAGGTGCAGTTTCCATCAGGCACATAATGCAGCTCATCCACGTCATGGGCAAGCCATGAATGCCTGTCCCCCCCACTACAGCTTGTCAATAGCCAGCCATCTCATGAGGAAGACCATTCCAGTTCACGGGAGTTAAAAAAAAACAATATGTTCTAGGCAGATTACAAAGGTTATTCTCTTTTCCAGGGCTCAAGCAGAAGTCAGAGAAGCTCCTTTCACTGTAAAGATGCCCCAGTGCACTTCTCACTGTTCTCTAGAATATAACCTACCACTTTAACCTGCTAATATAGTCTACTCATTAAAAGCCAGGATGGTCTTCCCTCTGCTTGTTCAGGGAGTTGCCCTTGGGGTGACATGATTACGGATCAAATTATTCATTCACAAACATTTCTATATGGGTTTTCTATCCGAACAGAAGTTCTGTCCTTGACCTGACAGGTCTCTTCTACATCAATATTAAGCAAAATCTAGCCTCAGTGGGATGTGCTAGAGATTCATTAAACTTCTCTGTAAATTTCTGCTAAGGACTCTGTCCCTTAACAGATCCAGTCTCCACACTTTCAAAGAAAATGGTGAAGACACCCTGGGTAGATACTCTTAATCCAACAAAAAGAATATATCTTATTCTGAAAACAAACTGCATTGCGTTGTCACGGACTAGGGTGAGAAAGTAAAGGAAATATGAAAATGATGGGCTGTGATTTCTATGTTGCTTTTGTTGTTCAACACTTCTACATTGCTTTTCTAGTAGTATACGATTTACCTTGCAACAGACAGATCTATCCATTGTAACCAACAAACACAAGAAAGAATTGACCACTTTGTGAGAACAATTCCATCAATCTTGTTCAGGAATTTTCTTCAATAGAATCCAGAGCTTGGCAGGCGCACTTCTCTCTCAAATTACTCTGTTCAGTGCAATGTATTAGTGTGGAAAAGACTAACACAGCTAGCCTGTTAGAAAACAGTCAGACCTGTCCCTCACTGTACGTCTTGTTATATACTGGAGGCTAATCCAAGTTCCTATCCCTGCCGTGGAAAAAAAAAAGTTACCATCTTTCCTGGACTGCCTTCCAAAGCACAGAGGGAAGGGGTAGGCCAATGATAAAATATGACATGGGCTAGGTGAGCACAGAACACGGCAGAACATGCTGAACACAGTAGCAATCAAACCCCTCCCCTTCCCTGCTCCAGCTGGAAAAGTCAGGTCTGTTTATTATCCATAGGAAGGAGCAAACACAATTGTCTATGAAAACAATGCAAAGACAGTTATGGGACCCTGAAGAGAGTCAATTGTTGGAAGGGACCAGATTCACGGCAGTGGCACTATTTATCAGATGGCACTGGAGCTCTTTTCCCAGACACCCCACTTGCAGGCTGGGAACAGACACCAGCCAATAGAACCAAACTAACATGGTCTCTCAAACCACTGTACTTCTCACTCTGGCACAGGATTAAGACCCAGCTCCTATCTGCACATGTCACTCACATGGCTGATGGTGGTATCTGCAGGTGACAATGTCTGCTACTGTGGCATTCTGCCTGCTTTCCTGTCAAAATGGGAAAAGGATACAACATACTGTGGATTCTTCAGAGCTTCAGAAGCATGGAAGAAGGGGTAGGGATGAGGCAACAGTAAACCTCCTCAGGTAGTAATAGCATGGAGAACAACAGTGCCTTCCAGTTGTAATGGGTGGGACTAAGGGAAGCTTACCACAATATAGCTGAAGGTTGCATCCTGTTTGGCCCGGTCCTGCTATGGTTTCCATTCCTCAGACTCACACCTGCATCCTGCCTTGTTTGAAAACATACTACTCCCAGTTCATGACAAGACCTGGAGCATGGGGCTACAAGCAATAGAGTATAGGCTTCTCTCTCAGTTTTCTGGCACCAGTATGAACCCTCTGAAAAATGCTGCCTCAGAGCTGGGGAATTCCTCATTAGGGGAGATAAGTGTGGGCTCTCTAAAACAGTTCTCAACTTGGTCCAAAGTTTAATGCCCATGGCCACTCCTGCTGTCCTCCCTGGCTTCTCCATGCTAGCTGCTAGTAAGGCTTTTTGAGACAATAGCGTCATATGAATCCTGGCACTATTGTGCTACTACTTATTCAGCAGTTACCAATGAAAATTGGGAGTATGTTATTCTATGTAATCCTAGCCATTATCTGTGTGTATGCATGTGTGTATGTCAGTTCTCCACTCCAAGGGTATTTAGACCCAGAGTATGTGTACCTTCCATTTGCATGTATTCAGAACTGTACTGACCACCCCCTTAGTAGGGGAAAAATTTATAGGCTTGAACTCATGACTTCTTGAAGGTGTTTCACATAACCTGTGCAGGCTAGCTACCTATCTTTATGTTCGCATGGTATCTGGACATTGTCATGGCACTCCCTAGGTCCTGGGCTATGCTACTGTTGCCAGATACGTTGCAAGCATATGTGTAGTCTTTGCATTTTATGAAGGCATGCTTCAGGTTTCCACCCAGCCTTAGCATCTACTGGATATAGCAGATTGTCCTTCAGCATAAAAGCAAAGTCCTGATATGATGTGTAAATAGGATTACCTTGCTAATCAATGTGAAAATCATCAACTATAGTTCATGTGTAAATATATAGCAATACTAATAGCCCTCTCTGCATATCATTCTGTATTATATTATTTGTGTATTTCTCACATAGCCATAGCAAGGTGCTTAAGCCATTAATGATAATGGTGTCTGACACTGTAAGTGTCTTGATTGCAATCTAGATTGAATCAAGGCCATAGACAAAAATCAGATTACATTGCTAACTATTTACCATATACACTCATTATCAATCCATTGTAAAATATTGTATTAACAGCAGGTGGCAATTTTTTAAAATTGTATTTGTTGAAAATGTTTACTAGCTGTTAGAATTATATTTCAACTGAATGTCTTCTTGTTGAAAGGATTTACGTTACTTCTACGCTTTCCTAAATAGTACTTATTAAAAACATGTTTTTATTGTTGTGTTCTCTCACATAAAGTAGCTCAGACATAATATCTGCTTCTTACCTGGGCATCGTTGTTCACTGCACCGTCTAACCTCCTCTCCTGTTCCTTCACACTGCTGTCCAGTGATAGCTGCTCCTTGACATATCCTTATTCTCTTCTCCCAGCCACCATCACACGACTTAGAACACCCACTCCAGTGGCCCCAGTGATTCCATTGGCCGTTAGCTGCTAGGAAGAACTTAAGATAATCAGGACACCAACAAAATGCATGCCATGAACTGCATGATACCAATTTAAACGTGGCAAAATAAGGTAAATAAAGAAGTCATTGTTAAGTATGGTCATGATCCTGCCACAGTTAAGAAAACTATAATACACCATTAAGAGAAACAGGAATTCAATAAGCTTAGTTTTCATTATGTTTATGTATTTTCAACAGAAAAGGAAATCATTCTGTCTTTATTGGAGAAGTAGGACTGAGATTCATCTGGGAGGCGATTCCATTGAATGGAACTTACTTCTGAGTAGGTACACTAGGACTGCACTGTAACCATGGACTGCTAGCAACCACATTTTCTTAGCTTCACTGCCTGCCTTTATCACACAATATTTTAAAATAGCTCTCTCATATTATTTTTATTTCACCAGCTATTCTAGCATCCCAACATATTATTTCTACTGTTTTCTTTCCTTTGTATTCACCATTGCATGCTTTGTTCACCTCTATTATGCTTTTCATTAATAACTCTTCATTGTGTGACTCTACTCATATTCATATTAAATGTGTTAATAAAAAAATCCCTATAAATCCATTCATAATAGTAGAAAGAATTCATTTGCTCCTTTTCCTTCATTCTGTAGATAAATCATCATTCTTTTACTCTTTCAAATATTTCTCTTATGACTTTTTTTTTTTTAAGAAAAAAGTTTCCACACGTGTTTAGCAGTGAAAGCCTCCTACATCTATGGGAGAACTATGGTTTTCCTATCCTATTTGACCCTGGGGTCATATTCCTATGAATTTAAGAGGGAAATCCGTATTAATCCTTCCAGCCCCTACCCTCCATTGTTGGAGCAGAAAGCACCTCCTTGATTTCATGCCACTTCTGTATTTCTATGACGTCTGCTCTGGACAGTTTCTTCAGACTACCTTCACCGTACCAGCATTTTAATCATTTTATTTTTAAAGAAAATAACCAGTATTTCCCAGTGCTTGGAATGTGTTCCATTGTATGGAACTTACAGAGGCAAACAAGACATTACTTTCCTATTAAAGTGCTCCTGTATAGCCCTCTATTGGGGAAAAAAAAGTTTTTTTTCAATGTAGGGATGTGGTTCAAGAAATAGCAATAGCTTTTAGAAGAAGTGTAATGATAAGCCCTCCTCAAAAGCTTTTCTGCCTTCCTCTGAAGGTCTGTCCAATTCTGCTTCCCTCAAACCCCTGCATCTTTTGTAGAAAATAACATTAGAAAACCTTTTCAAACCTCCACAGTTACCCACCACCACCACGTGCACTTTTCTTTCATCTCCTTGCCTCCAAAAGGCACTAATGGACAACATTTCTGACATACATACTCAAAAGTAAGTGTTACCCTGGGTAAGACTCTGGCCTTTCCTTTCCCTTTTATGGAGGACTCTAAGCCAGGCAAGAGGAGGCTGTGCCTGAGGCACAACTCTCAGCGGCACCTGGTGGATTCCATGTCACTGAGGAGGCAAATTTGCCCCAGGTGTTAGTCTCAGCTTCACGGGAGCTCCAATTCCAAACTGCTCAGCACATCCAACCTTGTCTCCAAAACTAGGTTCTGCGTAAAGGATAGCCCCTTTAAAGTTCAAATTAAAACATGGAGCAGATTTACCACTTCACTGACATGGCAACCAATTCTACTGCCCCTGATATTCATAGAAGGAGGCAGACACATAGACATTTTTTCTTAGCTTGCAGAAGGGATTCAATAATGCTCTTCTGATGCAGGAGCAGAAGGGAGAATAAGGTGACACCAGGCAGCTGCTGTGTTAAAACTCTTTTTCCTCTTACTGGAAAGAATGAAAATCTTTGCTGGGGCACATGCATGCAGAGTGTTTTTAAGCGACCTGGAGGTGGTGAGGCTCATCTTACAACCATCCCTCCAGCTTCTGACACAGTGGAAGCACTAAAAAGCAAGAAATAGCACCAGTTGATGTCATCTAGTGATACAACTGGGCTTATGCTATCATTCAAACACCTCACATTTGCAACCCAATGTATCAGTGTGTGGCAAGTTACAAACACAGCAGCCACTGTGCTATATTCATGCCCACCTAGCAGCAATTGCTTCTGAAAAAGATAAGGGAGACAGTGGTGCCTCAGAAATGACATCCCACCAAGTCGTGATGGGTTTACTTTACAAATGTGCATACACACACACACACACACACACATACACACACGCACATACATATACACACACACACATACACACACACATACACACATACATACACACATACATACATACATATACATAGAGAGAGAGATTAAAAGGCAAACCAACAGTGCTTCTCATAAGTTTGTCCTCGATCCAAGGAGGATACAGGTATTCACTGAAGAAATGATTAACAGACACAACTTAAAAATAATATCCTCTTTTATTTTAATCATAAAGGTGAGACCCTGGACTGCTGGCTGGTATTCTGGAAACACCAGTCAGCAAACAGGATCACACCCTTATGATTCAAAGTGTTGCATCATCCACTATGAATGCCGATAACACAGTCTCCTAAACTACCACCTACTGTAGAGTTCAGTTTCATCTTTGGAACTGAAGAAGGCAGAAGTTGAAATATTTTGCTCTGGATATAGATTTTAAAGTTCTATTTGTTAATTATAGATAAGTAGATAGATAGTAGACCATCATTCATTTCTGAGTCACTGCTATATTTAATTTTTACACACACACACACACAGACATAGTATATTCTGTTATATGTATATTATACAATTATTATGTTAAATATGTTATATTTATATATTATGTTTAAATATATATTAATTGTATTAAATATATTATATTTAAATGTGTGTGTGTGTGAGAGAGAGAGAGAGAGAGAAAGAAAGAGAGAGGGAGAGTATGTATACTGTATTTGCTGGCATAGAAGACTCACTTTTTCCCCAAAAAAATGCTGTTTGAAATTGCGGTGCGTCTTATACACCAGTGTGTCTTATATGCCAGCAAATAGTATTTCCCAGTGTATACATGGGGTGCGTCTTATACACAGGTGCATCTTATACGCCAGCAAATATGGTATATAAGTTAATGAAATATATGTATACACACAGATAAATAATTATAAAGCAATAGAGTAATAATAATAAAAACTGAATAATAAACTAATACTGAAAGCAAACAAACAAAAAAGATGAAGGAAGATTAAAGAGGCAGAAAAGAACACAGTTGTAACTCCTAATGGCTGGAGGTTGTAGGATGGTTTCCTGCTGGTCTTCAGAAGCGGTCTGTCGGTGGAAGGTGACAGCTGTTCTGTGGCAGAAGCTGCTGCCATGCCCGGTTGGACAGAGAGACGGGCACAATGGCCCTGCCTGACTGCTACATGTTAGCAAAACCTGATGAGTTACAAAATGTTCACTAGAACAGCTTTCAGTATAGGAAAAGGCAGAAAAAGACTCTGGGAAAGCAACAGTTAAGCTGCTCCCAATCTCCTGTTGCTAAAAGTTAATGAGAAGGGTGGGGACAGGAAGAGAATAACGCTGGCATGCTAAATAAATAGTAAATAGAAGTGAATGCCCTAAGTGCCTTTGAATTGCCTGTGGACTTATTGTGACTCCATGAACTTCATAGAGTTTTCTTACATAAGAAACATTTACAGAAGGTTTGCCATTACCTTACTCTGAAACATAGCCTACAGCACCTGGTATTTCTTGGTGGTCTCCCATCTGAATACTAACCATGGCTGGCCTGCTTAGCTTCCAAGATTTGATGGGATTTGATTTGATGCCTTTAGGATATTTAGGCCAAACAGAAGGAGGAACATAGAAGAAAGGGCGGCACTTTTGTTCCTTCATCTACTATGACATTCTCATATATTAGCTTGCCTGAATTCTTTGTCAAACCTTCTTTTCCTTGGTTTACAGAAGGAATGGAAATGACCTAGCCCTCTAGATGCTGCTGGGCGGCAACTTCCAGCAGCCCTAGACAGCAAAGCCAATGTTGAAAATGCTGGGAGTTTCAATCCAACAATATCTAGGGGAATACATATAATTGCCATCAATGGCCTATGGATTATAGAGTAGCCCAGTATATATGAAACTCTTTGCTCCTACTGGGATATGGAGACCGTGCAGAGTGCAAACTAGAAGTGCTGTACTCCTTTTTTTCTATATGTACGAAGCCTAGTTTTGAGTGTGAGGGCTACACTATTTGCTTAGGCCATTTCTGCACTACACTGTCATAGTGCTATTATTCTACTTTCAACATCCTGTGTAATTCTGGGCTTTGTAGTTTACTGAGGCCAAAGAGCTCTCCGGTTGAGAATTCTAAATGCTCCTCCCTAAATTGCAAAGCCCAGGATTCCATAGGATGCTGAAAGTGGATTAACAGCACTATAACAATGTAGTGCGGAAATAGCCTCAGTTATGCAGAGAGCAGGAAGGTCTGCACTTTGAATTGTGAACTGCAGCTATTACCTGTTCTCAGTCAGCAGTAACTGAAATATTTTGGACCAACTACAGTTTTTCAACAGTTTGCCCACATAGTCCTGTGTACAACACCTTATAGTTCTCTGAATGAGATGTCACCAGAACATGGATAACTGCAGCCAGGATATCTCTATCCACTGAGAGTCCTAGCTGGTGCAGATTTAGTGGCATAAGGTATGATTAATCCAAAACCAATTTGGATTATATTTTCACTTCATGTTTATGTTTCACACTGAGATCAATGGGGCTTGAACATTCATATGTATACACCATACTTTTTCCAGCCAAAGTTTTGGGAGTAATATAAATTGTTCGCATTATTTTTTTCTGGATTTGCTCTGACTAAGGGATTCCTTCGATAGAGAAAATATATGTCAAATATACGTGTTCCTGTTCTTTTAATGGTTGCGTAGAAGAAAGAATCGCAGCGAGTATTGACAGTTGTGTAAGTAACGCATGCTGAAATTCCTTCTTTTACACAGCTATTAAAGACATAAGAGTCTTGTGCTTTATTTCGTCTGGCAACCCTGGCTACAACTCCCAGAATTCCCTGGCCAATATTGTGAGACTGAGGGATTGTTGTGGGAGCTGTAGTTAACAAAAAATTGACCCCCCCCCCAAAAAAACCCCTCCAAACATTGGTTTAGAATGTTGGAATGAAAAACTTGGGATGGGAAACTTGTTTTCAAATCCCTACTCAACTATCTTAAAGGAAGACTAAGATCTCTTTTAATAATCCATCTTCCCACCACCACTCATGAAAAACACACACACACACATACACAGCACATAAGAATACATTTTATTTCCTGCGAGGGTCATATGTACCTGTACATTCGGGGTTATAGCATTCCCTGCTTTCTGCCCATGGACCTCTGCACTCTGAGCCTCCATGAGCAGCTGCTGTGCACTGTCGACTTCGCTGCTGTGTACCATTGGAACAGGTCACTGAGCACTGACTCCATGCACTCCACTCTTGCCATTGGCCATCAACTATTGCAATACACAGAAAACAGAAATAATAATAATAAAAAGTTACTTTACCTGGTAAATCCAGGAAGGGCTCATAGAAAAGATGATCAATTTTGTGGTGACGAATAGTTTGCTCTTGGAAGGCAGCTCTACTGTCTTTATATATCACAACTGCACTTTTATTGTTTGTATTTTTAAAGAACATTTTTAAGTAGACTGCCCAGACAATTTTGACAAGAAGACAGCACAGAAATAGAGGAGACAAACAGAAAGGCAGACAGACACGTAACACCGTCATTCAAGATAGAAAACATACTAGAATATATTAGGGCAGACAGTGTTCAGATGTGACCATAAAACAGGCTACCAAAGGGAACAGTGAGCTTTCTCTTCACCCCTAGCTCTGTGACACATATAACTTGCGAAACTGTCACTATTTTATAGAAAGTCCAGGCAACAGTCATTGGAGGAGCCAAGCAGAGAGAAGTGCAAGGGAATGCTACAGGGAATTATATGGTGACTTTCCCTTCTATATAATGGCTATACTTCAGGTGGAGGAGGAAGAGGTTTCACTATCTTCTGTTTTGATCCTCTTGAGTGCAATATACACAATCAAGTTTATTAAATGTATCACTAAAGGGCACTCTTATCTCGAAGTGAATTCCAGAAGAATTCAGATGAAGTTTGTTTTTTTGCAAGCATGCTTAGAATTATGATATAAGACTGTAAGGGTTCTTCCTTGATCTTTTTTTTTTTTTTTTTAATACCAACATGGATTCTGCCTCCTAAGAATATCTATTTCACTTTCGCGTAAATAGCACTGACAGACAT
Organism: Cyclura pinguis; assembly: GCA_030412105.1. Taxonomy (NCBI): domain Eukaryota; kingdom Metazoa; phylum Chordata; class Lepidosauria; order Squamata; family Iguanidae; genus Cyclura; species Cyclura pinguis. Next base: position 133,571,715 of record CM059599.1, read on the forward strand.
TATGGAAAGAGAGATATTCCTCTTGGTTTCTTATTCTATTACAAAATTACCCCAGTTATGGCAACGTCCTTCTCCTAGATAATCTAAGCCACAAGGCTACAACCCATGTATGCAAATTGGTATAGTTTCTAGTCATATTCTGCCCATGGATGATTACTTGTAATGCTCCTCCCATCCCTTATGGCCAAACACAGTCCTCCCTCTACATTCGTAGGCTTGATCTTTGTGAATTTAATTATTCGTGAGGTATGTACTTGCTTCTCCTCCCTATTTTCTTCCTCTCAACCCTTGCACTCCTAACCCCAGGCTTGCAAGGCTTACGTTTAAAATGAACCTTTTTCTCCTTTTGGGTGAGCAAAGCCCCCCTCCCACTGCTGAGGGTGTGGCCTCTAAGCCATATGGTTGCACATTCTGCTGTGTATTAGCTGCTGATCTGTCAGGTTTTCTTTTCTCAAGTTAGCCACCGGAAGCAATTAAAACTCCAGAACTCCCTTCTTCTCTTTCTGAGGGGAAAGTACCGGTAAGCCTTTTAGGTTGTCTTTTTTCTCCCCATTTCCCCAGGGCCAGAGGTGAAGGAATGGGAGGGGGAAGCTCTGGAGGGGAATGGGAGAGGAATCACAAGGAGGAGTTATTTGCATTTTTTCCACTTGCACGAGGGTTCTGTGCCCCTAACCGTCACAAATGTGGAGGGGCTACTGTACTACTTTTCACTCCATTTTACCAGCCACATATCCCACTTCTTATAGAATGTCAGCCAACAGGGGTGGGGGAGAGATGCTATGAACCCTGGCACGGGTGTAGCCAGCAGAGCCGCCCTAGCAACAGAGGGGATTTAATTTGATTGGTTTGCTGACTAAGGAACCCAGGTTAGCCAGAGGGAGGGGCTATATGAGTGAATCAGCAGAACAGAAAAATAACAGAAACAGTTTTTGAAAAAAAAGTTTCTTCTGTGAGTTGGAAGGAGAAAAAGTTCCTTCAGAGAGAGAGAGGAGAAAGTTGGGGAAGTGTTTGCCTGTTAAGAGCTGGAAGTGCTTTTCTATTTGATAACATTTAATTGCCAAATACCTTTCCCTTGTTAGATTTTTTTTGTAAAGATTTTATCCTATTTTTTTTAAAGCATAGTCTTAATACAGTGTTTCTTCAAGCTGAGCTAGGTTACACACACTGCTACAAGTTACATACTCAGATGCTTTGCCCTATATCCAGAAGGGTTGTGGGATTAGGGAAAGCAAAAGAATGCTTAAGTGTTGAAAGGGAGCCAGGGATGGTAAATATATAAAAGTGGGCTGTTTCTCCAGGAAGAGAGAATTTAAGGCGGACCCGATCTGTCACAGCCTTGGCTGGCCCTGATCTCTACATTTTGACTGGGGACACCCCAACATGAGAGCTGCAGGTGATCTAGTGCCTATGATGACAAAAAGGCCTGAATATGAGGCTAGCTGTATGTGCTTGATTTCCAGATCACTACACTAAGTGTTGTCTTTGGAGAGGGCACTACTACTGGAGGTCAGTCCTCCTACATGATGACATGATGCATGCACAGATACAGCATGATATTCTGTGACTATATTGACAACCTGTGAGTGGTCCCAGGGCTTAGCAATTTGGATAGTTAAATATCTTGTTTCATTTTAAAATGAAGTATTTTCTTTTAAAAAGGGAACATGCAGTGGCAAGTGTAGAGAGATGGATGCAATAGAAGTGTAAGGTAAGACGCCACTTTAGGTCAACAGAGAATAGCCCTGAAGATGTGACATTAGACTGCACTCTTGTTAAGTAAACCCCACACATTTCACGAAGTGGGCTATTCTCCAGGAAGGCTTGTGCTGTAACAAATGTGTTAGCCTTTAAGATGCTGCAGGGCTCTTTGCTATTTTTATTTCAAGTAACATGTACTGACATTGATGAAATATATTTACACCTTTCGTACTACAGTCACTGGGAGACTACAGACTAAACCACACCGAATACAACGAGACTTGCTTATGAGTAAGTATCCATAGACTGTGTGGCAGAACTCAGTCACCAGATGGATATTTTGGGTTTATTTCTTCCATTTGCATAGGGAAGTGGGAGAATACTCTGTTACTGAGAAGAAAGCTAGACAAGCATTCCAAGACCAGGATACAACAGGAGGTACTGAGAACCATGGCAACAATATTCAATTCTATATTTACACAAAGATTGACAGCAATTATCCCTTTTCCAGATAACATAGTATATTCTTCATTTACTCTAATGATTTAGGAGACATACAAAATGATTTGACAGCTGAGGTTTGATAGCTGGAAAGGGTACTTACATCAAGTTATGCTGACAAGAGGATTGTGGAGGACATAACAATCACACTGTTACATGATATCCATCTATCTCCTTTTACACTCCTTGGAATTGCACTCTTATTTTAAGACAACAGAAAATCAACACTGTTGATAGCCACCTGACTATTTGAATGTGGGTATATAATTTTCATCAGAGAAAACTTGGAAAGCCTGAGAATGTTGTCTGCAGAAGATTTGAAGGGCTATTTCATCTTGATTGAACAGAAAGCCAGAGAAGCCTCTCAGATATGGACACCCACTAACCTGTTTCTTTTGCAGCCTCACACAAAGCATAGGTGCATTGTGAATCTGGTTGTAGCAAATCGTTGGTGGCTCACTCAGTACGTTCTAGCCATTGTTCTCCTGAGTTTGCCCTGTAGTTTTTACATTTTATTTGTGCTTGGTTTTACTATACTTGCTGGTAGCACTCTATCAATTATTATTCTAGAGGGACGTTTACTACTTAGTTAAGTATTTCAAAACTGTATTGTTCCAAACAGCACGCTTATAAAATATTTTCTCTTTTGCTTCTTTACTTTTAGTAGTGTTTGGGAGAAAAAAATGCTGGAGAAATAAAAACGGGATAGTAGAAGAAACACAGCTATATTATAGACATGAATGCAGCCAAGCTTCTTAGCAAGCTGTACTTATGGTGTGACTGGCAAAGATCCCACTGGCTGACCTTGGACACGTCACACTCTCTCAGACTCAGAGGAAAGCTAAGGCAAACCTTCCCTGGACAAATCTTGCCAAGAAAATCCCATGATATGTTCACGTTAGGGCTGCCATTAGTCAGAAACAACATGAAGGGATACAACAACAACAACAACTGCTGTACCAGATTTTGATGCCTTCACCACAACCTTTGGATAGCAAAGCCCTCCCTTAGCCATTACATAAACTGATTTGCAATATTTGTTCTAAATGTGAGTTCACATTGTCTGTTCTAATGTGAGTTCACTTCAAAGTGCCCTGCGATGTGGCTTTAAGGAGGTAATTGTTACTGAGAAAGACAGGCTGAAAGTCTGCTTGGAATGTCTCCTTCTCCTCTAGCATAATGGTTAATACACCTTTTTCCCAACAGAATAGAAGCCTTAAGGACGGGGTGAGAATCCAAGTAGGAAAACTTGGCTATGTAAGCACTGCTGCTCAAATTGTTCTGGACAGAATTGAGGCTGGCACAATCCATCTCAGAGCCATACTGTCATTATGTGGCCCACTTTATTCTCGGTCAGCTACCAGCCCACCCAGGCCATCAACCCTCCATGTGTGGGAAAAGGTGAAAGGCAGCAACCAGGCTTTAACAATGATAGGCCTCAACAATGATAGAGAGTTACTAGTGGTCTGCCTGCCTGAGCCACGGAAATTGAAAGGCAGTATATTTTCCCACTGTATAATTATAAGCTAGGCCTGGATTACTCAGAGGTTAGATGTCATCCCAGGATTCTCCAGCCTTCCTTGGCATTTTCTACTAGCCTACCCAGAGTCAGTGTAATACTGGACTGGTATCTGGGACACTCCGGTTCTACTCCTCACTGAACCCACAGTGAGCGTAACGCCAGTACTCTGTCTCAGGCTGCCCTATTTCATAGGATTATTGTGAGGATAAAAAAGCAGTGGGAAAGTGCCATGCATGGTATCTTGATTTCACTGAAAGAAAGGGAGGTTATGATAGTAGCAAATGCATGCATACTACATCAAAGTGAATGGTCCAAGAGCCTCCTTGACAAATGCCAAGCATTCAGCTTTCATGAATGAAGGAGATGAATGACGTGCAGGGATAGTATAAGGCTGCCAGCATATTTTTAATGAGCCCCATGAGCATTTCCACAATGCAATAATAATGCATTCTCTTGTAGATTTTAGGCCCAGACTGGAGAAAAACAACAAAGGTAACCACAAAGGAACTACACTGAAAAAACAAACCAACTTCTTAAGTAACAAACAGTTATTCTATGTATGCTCACCAGGGCAAAGAGCAATATTGCAAGGCTTATGCTGTGTTTCAGGTCCATCACATGATCTTCCCCCATACTGGGGAGGTATACATGACCGTGTCCTAGTTCTTTGGCCTCGACCACATGTGAATGAGCATAAACTCCAAGGTGACCACTCCTCCCAAACTCCATGTACTGTAATAAAGCAAAGAGGCTTTAACAAGAAAAGAACATGAGTAAGTAGGTTCAAAAGGGTTAAAAGCAAACAGTAAAACGGTGACAGGAATCACTTGGCCAGCACAGAGAGAAAAGAAAACAGCACTTATGCTATTCACAGATACTCATTCACACATCTTTAAAGGGCTGTAGAATTTGGTAGACTAGTCCTTTTTCCAACAGAGATCGCCTAATCAGGATTATGATTGTAGGTTTAAACAAGATTCATAAAAATAAGAATAAAACACTATCAATCGGTTTTAAAGAGCTGTGGATACAGACAGAATCACAGCCTTTGAATTCAGTCCAGAGTTTTGTGTGTGTTTTGAAGCATATGCCCCTCTCTTCCATCTGCAGTCTGCTCCATTTATTCCAAGCAAGAGTGCAAATTTACATGCACAAGGAAACACAGAAAAGAAATATGCTTCTTTCACCGGAACAAATGGTCCTTTGTTATTGTTAGGGAACTCAAAGGGTATACAGCACTGGAACATGCGGGACCTGATGGAGATCCTCGGAGTATGGTGTCTCTCTTAATCCAAAACACTTCACAACGAGAGCTATTTGATCCTACAGCAGCCCATTGTGAGGCCAATTTCAAGTCACACGTGTCTAGTAATAATCTGACAAACACGGGACAAAGTAAGTTTCACCAGGTGGGAAAAATAAGGTTTAGACAGTGAGCTGTGACTGTCCACCACTCACTCACACCCATCAGTGGCCTAGTCTCTTGACAAATGTTTACAGCACCCATTTCCTTGAAGATTGTTTACTGGGATTATTGAACTGAGTCCAGTTTTTACAGTGAAAATTCTGGTGGGGATGGGGAGGAAATGGTTTGAGCAACTATATGGTAATGCAGTGTCTATACAAAGCCTTTGTAGGCTGTGAAAGCATAACACTTTGGCATGATTTAATTTAGCCCAAAATCACTTTAACTTCACTGTGCTCCATTATAAAATGTCAGCCATATATCAATTTTACCCAGTTAATAAATGATGATTGCTTGAGTTGTTTTCCTAAATTAGGATGCAACATAAACATTAAGCTTTATATACACATATTTATATACACTCACATGCAGATAATTTTTTTTAAGCAATGGGCACAATTAAAAGAACTGTAGGCTTGCCTAAGGCCCTTTCCGCACCACCCTCCCATTCTGCAATGGGGACGGGAGAAGGACAGCACTGGGATAACACTTCTGCCTAGCATGGTCGTGGTCCCATCCTTCTCCTGTCCCCAAGTGGCACAATTGCGGATTAAATCATTGATGGGTTTTCCCTGTCAATGACACGCAATTGCTCAGCCATCTCGGACTTACCTGTCCTGTGGAAGCCACAGAAGCGCAATGGCTGTCCTTCTATTCCAGGACAGCCTGGGAAGGTACCCGGCTGCATTGTGAAAGGAAGAGGTATGGCCATCATGCTCCCTTCTGCAGGGAACCAGCTGCAGGGGAGCGCTCCTCTCACATTTCCTCCCAGCAGAGCTGATGGCAGGATCCTCACTAGACATCTTTGCTAAAAGGTAGGGTGCGGAAAGGGCCTAAGTCTCATTGAAATCAATAGGTGCATATGTATGTGTGTATATTTATACACATAATCATACATGGAGAAAGCATACTTTCAGTATGATGTGGTGGCTTGCCCCAGTGAGAATTAACCCTAAGAAGTGAGACGTACCAAACTTTTGATTGTGCCCAATATCTCCATTAATTATTACAATGAAAAGATAGCAGACACTCCTTAAAGTCTTCCCCTGCTCCCGTTCATCTCATTTAATTTATAATTATTCATATGACCTATTTAAAAAGGTAATATTTGAAATAGCATAAATCCAACATCATGCATCATTCTGCTCCAGCAAAGGCAGTTTCCCTTTCCCTTCTTTCTCCTATCATTTCCTTTGTTTGCCAAAACTGGTGCAGACGGTTGCCCAACCCTCCAGAGCACATCTGAAGATGTGTTTGCATGAGGAAGCATTTGACCCACTGGCTACGTGCATTCCACTGATGGAAGATACCCTTGGATACACCCTCCAAAAAACAGAACAACAATGGAACATTATATATAAAATGTTGTTAGAGCCCCGTATGGAAAGAGTAAATTTCTGTAGAAACTATCTTATCTTCAGTAAAACTATATAAATAAACTGAATTAGAAATTTCTTTGCAGTCTTTCACAGGAAGCATGCTAGTGCATCTGAAATTAGTCCTGTCAAACAAATAGGGCAGCATCTGGCTCAGCAGGTGGCAGAACCACAGGACTGGGCTGCCCTTCAGTGGAACGACTACTCCTGTGCCCATCTAATGTGTAATAGGGGCATTATGCATGATTTATGCATGTTGTACTCAATATAAAGGTTTCTCAACCTTTGGTCCATCAGGTGTTTTGGATTTCAACTCTCAGACACCACAGCCACAGAGCCAATTATGAGGAACTCTTGGAACTAAAGTCCAAAATGTCTGGAAGACCAAAAGTTGAGAACCCCTGCTGTACACTGGCATACGTCCATGCCACATTATTTTCAAAACACAGAAGGTAGGTGATACAGGCAAACTTAGGATCCTGTTCTTGCTTCCTTTGAATTATGTCTGCATTTAACGATACTCATATCACTGGCTTACTACAATTTCCTTCCACAGAAGAGTTATACTTTGTCCAGCTCACTATATTTTTCATGTCCATCTGCTTCAGAATTCCACTACACAAATTCTTTCTTCTTTGACTGGTACTTTAGTTAATTTCACTGGCTCTAAAGAAGATAAATAATTGATTTTTAAAAATCCATTAGGATCAATAAAGTCAATGAAATGTAATACCAATGAGGCTTCTGTGTACAGGTGCTATTAATGCAAAGCTAAGGTATTTTTGCAGATATCTGAAAAGTTCTGAAGAATGATAGCACAGAAATCTTCTGATAAGAAATGTATGCTTTTTTATCATGTGCAACTTTTTTTTTCAGTGACATGATTTGACCTTCTGTTGTCAAATACAGACTATGATATCCAGTGGCTAAAATAATATCCATTATTATGTAATGAACTACATGGGATTCTTGAATCCTTAACAAAACATCTTAATCCTATACAAAATGAATATTAAATGGTCATTTTTTAAAGTGTGGTACCAGCTCTGTTAAAGAACCATCTTCCCAATGGAAAACAGTGGCGTAGCCCTTTTTATCCACCTGGCAGCTGGTGCAATACCATTTTGGAGTTGCTTAGCTGCAACCAGCTGTGAAAACTCTTTGGCAAAAATGGAATCAAAGTGTTGTATAAAGAAAATGAAAATATTATGTCAAAAATAAGTTGTACAAAAGGTGACAATGGTATAAAATTTACACCACTTATTTTGACTGGAACATGTTGTATTTGTTTTTAATAACGAACAGAATATCAAAAGTTTCCGAAGTATGAAAAGGGAATAGGAGCTAAAAGCAATAAAGATAAAAATTATATCAAAGGAGGGAAAAACATTTTCCAATTACAGTGGGCCCCACATCTCCTCTTGCTTTTGGAGCCTTTGGGCATAATCACTATATATTTACATTTTCTGCCACAAATAGCAGCACAAAAAATGAAAACCAAAGTTCTTAAGATTCTTTTTTTCATATCAGATTTCTGATTCTGTAATAACTGATGAATGTACAGACATATAGAACCTATCTCTAAGAATTATCATTAGGTATAGTGTTCATTCTTATGAAAGCTAATTCCTTATTCAGGTAATATATTCTCTTTCAATTGGTGCCTTTTGCTTCACTATAGAAATTATGCTCAGTTTCAGACACCTTTTCCTTAGAAGGCAAAAATATTTAAAAATCAGGACTCAGAGTGAATGGGCCCTTCTCCTATCCTTTCTTTTCTTCTTGTACAATTGAAATTTCTCCACCCAGAATTCACTCTAACCTATGTCTCTATTTAGTCTGGATCAGGGCTAAGTGTTACTGCTTTTGATCCTAGTTAAATACTCTTCCCCTCTTTCTGCTAGCAGTAACTATCAAGTGCTGCCAGTTTCCTTAACCATGAATAAAAAGGAGGGAAAATTTGCCCTTCAGAGGGGAATGGATAAGTGAAGGAACGCACGTCCCCAAGTTTTTTTTGCAGTTTCTTAGCTATGGTTAGGAGGGAGTTATGTTTTGTCAGCGTCAACTTTCTTCCTATGGAAATAACTGTTTGCTGTGCCAGATATTGGATGATCGAAGAATGCATTAATATTCCTACTATTACTTTTAGGGTACAGATACTTTATAATAGTTGACCATGTCTAATTAGTGTCATCATGACCACCAGTCCCACCCCTGAAAGAACAGGTAGGTGATCGCACCTCCCTGGCAGACATTTATTTCCACATTGTGTGGTACAGTAAGCCACATTAGTACTCCAATTTGGAGCTGGCTTGGGCTAGCATTTTCTCATGGTGATTCCTATGTCTTGTTCAGTGGTAAACAGACCTTTGCAAACTATGTTTTTTGTTTGTTTGTTTGTTTACATTACCAGAGTTATCCAAATTTGCTTCCAAGATGGCAGCTGTGGAGTCGTTATCCATGAGTAACCATTACCTGACTTTATGAATGGAGGGGAAAAACTGAAGGTGTCTTAAGTATACAAGTGTTACAAAGGTGATTATGAGAAACTGGTGAAAGTCATTCATCTTTAAATACCCAAGATAATGACAATTTTGATTCATTTCATCACAAAACAGAGGGAACTATCACCTCATCTCAAATTAGAGTCATACGAGGAGATGAAAAGACATTATGGAGTGACTATCACCAGAAAGTGTAATAAGAGTGATATGAGACGCCTTCTCTTTAAAACACAGGAACTCAAACTATCCCCTCCCAGCTCAATGACAGTTCCAAAATACACAACAGTTTTAACAGATGACTAATAATTACATTCATGTAGCCTAACTGAAGCACTAGTGTACTAGCTACATATTTAAATAGTAGTGTTTAGCATTAAACAGTTCAATAACATCCACAATTTCATTTATTGGCTGCTAACACTACCTGGACAGAGGGCAGTGTTATTGCAAACCCTTGATTCTCTTAAAGGGCCGCTGCAGTGTGTCCCGTAAGGTGATACACAAGTTCTGGTTCGCACCTGCGACCCTTGACCACAAGTAACAGAACATGTACTCCACTGGGCCCACTCTTCAACACCAGATTCACCTGTATCCAAGACAATAAACAAAGATGAATACAGCAATGAGCATTAATATAGATTTCTAGTAAAAAATTTGAACGGCATGCAAGTAGTTAGAAAATAATAATAATAATAATAATAATAATAATAATAATAATAATAATAAGATTTTAAAAATAAAAGGTCATTGAAATAAAGCATCTATGGAAAAATATGCAGTGAAATAGAAAATAAACACTTCAAAAAGTAAAATCATGTAAGGCATGGCACTAAGAAGGAAAAAAAAAACCCTTGCTCCGATGCCTACTTTATAGTTTTAGTTTACTGCCTTTCATTGTTCTAGTAATTATATTAAATCTTTGTGCAAGTGGCGGCTCGGAATTTCTCACTTTGTTTGCAGACAGAGAAATATGATCATGAACGGAATTCCATCCATGAAGAATAGGTCGTGAGACCATTTCTGCAACAATTTCTTTAACCAGGATAAAGTTTACAATTAGCAGTGTTAATGTTTATTTGTCCATATAGTTTTGCAGCTCAAAATGGCTTGGCAGTCCAGCCACCATTTTTGTCCTCCATAAGCTCTTGAACATAGCATAATTATGCGGCATTGTGCATGTGTGTGTTGGTGGGGGAAGATACTGGAAGCTATTACAAGAAAACTTTTGAAGTAGCCTTCATTTGAGAGGGGTAGGAAAGAAAAGGAATGATCACAACTATTGTCTCAGGGGAAGAAATGTTTTCTGAGCAAGTTTGGCACGTCGCTGAATTATTCTGGCACCTGACCCTACACCAGGGGACAGGAATTGTATAGATCTCCAGATGACAATCTGCAACTTTCAGCATTCTTCACCATTACTTATGCTGGCTAGGACTGCCAAGATTTGCAGTCCAACAACATCTAGAAGACCTTGTAATGCCTACTCCTGCCTTATACCAACAGAAGAATCTGCTTTAGATAAGAAATGGAGGAAAAGTAAGTACCTACATTGCAATAATCATATCAAAATGAAAGTGATGCGATGGCAGAAAAGGTCTAGTTTTGGGATGTGTGTGTGTGTGTGTGTGTGTGTGTTTTCATCAGAAGAATACAAGGTGTGTTAGTTCTTTCCATCTAGAATGTTTTTCTTTCTATTGTAAACATTTAAGTTCAGAGACTACGATCCTAAAAAGTCTATATAGTGTTGGCTAGAAGGAAGTAGGATGGCACGCTGTCACCTCTCCACCATCGTCTGCTGGTGGAAACAAACACTAGCAAGAAACGGATACTACTGTGGCAGAGGGCCCTCAATATGTCCTGCTGGGCAGAGAGCTGGTGCTGGTGCACTGGGCAAAGAAACTTGAAATGGTGCATTCCAGAGATGGGGCATGGAGAAGCCATCTTCAGTTGAACTGTATCAGAAGCCACTCCGTGCCCCCGCATGAGTGTGATTCAGGCTTGGCCAGCTATGTCAGCCCAAACGCTGTCACTGTTAATTTCCCTCCCTCTTTCTGCCAATGTAGGGGATTTGCAGATACACAGAACCATCATGACCATGGAGGTCCTCACCTCACCCCTCACTCCTTCAGCCCTGGTCAGTGAGAATTGAAAAAGCTGGGGATGAGGTGGGAGATTTCTTGCTTTCTTCCTTCCTGACGTCATTCAGGGTTGCTTTGCCCATGTCTTTAACCCTATTCTGTGCATAACAAAGCAGAATGGTTGCTTTTTAACACTTACGTAAAGAGGTGGTAAACACTTGGGGATTTTGTTATGAAAGGTTGTCCTCCCACATTCCACGGAAGGGCAAGCAAGCAAGCTGTATTTCTTCGTCTTCTGATTTTGCAGTAATGTGAGGTGAGGGTGTTTATTTCATTGATACCACATCTGGGATTCATGGATTATCTCTTTGTTGAGACCTAGGAAGCTCATTTGCTACATCCATATGAAGCCAGAAGAAGGGGCAGTTGGAGAATAAGTGTAAATTACATATGCTTCTCCTGTTAGAATGGCTGTGTGGTATGAACTATACCCAGGATATTTAACCTCTTCTTAAGTTTTCATTCTGCTTTTCCAACACCGTTGCAAAAACAGAAAAGAAATGGGCAGGAGAAAGGAACCAACTCTATGGGCTGCACATCACCCACTCCTGGCCTAATGCGATCAAGATGCAGAACAGAGGGAATGGATCTATTCAGAGAGGCAAAGACTTGGCTCTTTGTCTGGGGCCATGCCAAGATGGATCAGTTTTGTCTCCAGCTGTAGCTCTTTTCCTGCCTATCATGTAAAAAAGAAAATGTTTGTGATTCATATCAACAGGCTTTACCTGGGGGGTAAAAGTTAGGTGGAAAACATATCTATGCACTAACCCTTAACAGTGGGTGCTCCTCTGACCCACACAGACAAAGGTCCATTCACACTACACAATTATACTGCTGTTATTCTACTCAACTGTCATGATTCCATCCTATGGAATTCTGGAATTGGCAGTTTAGGGAGGGGCATTTTATATTCTCAGCCAGAGAGCTCCAATGCCTCTGACCAAACTACAAAATCCAAGATTCATTAGGATGGAGCCACGGCAGTTAGAGTGGAATAATAGCACGATAATTGTGTAGTGTGAATGAGCCCAGATCTCTCTCTCTCTCTTTCTCTGGCCGTTTCTGCACTACACTGTTATAGTGCTATTATTCCACTTCAACCTCCTATGGAATCCTGGGTTTGCAGTTTAGGGAAGAGCATTTAGAATTCTCAGCCAGAGAACTCTTTGGTCTCAGTAAACTATAAACCTCAGAATTCCACACAATTTTGAAAGTGGAATAATAGTACTATAACAATGTAGTGCGGAAACGTCCTCTGTGTGTGTGTGTGTGTGTGTGTGTGTACACAATATATTCCTGTTCACAAAAGATTCCAAGGGACCTTGCAACACCCCATTGTTTTCATGATGGGGTTTTATGCGTTTTTGACATTCCTTTGGCAGATTGAGTAGAAACAGGATGGGGAAAGAATGGTGAAGTTGTGGGAGTTGATCAGTTCTTTGATGCTGTCAACAGGGAATTATTGAATGCCTACCACTTAGTAGAACTGCATAAATAATTCAAAATGAATAATGTATCCAGCAAATCAAAATGTTATTGTCTCCCCTGATGTATTTCTAAGTGGTTAAGCCATTTTATCAAATGTATTTTTAGCCCTGAATATATTGGTTTTGCCCCCGCCTCCCTTTCTTTCTTTCTTTTTTTTTTTTTTTGTAATCTCATTTCTAAACTACTGCCTTTGGGAAGTACTACAGTATACCTTGGATTTTTAGGCATGCATAAACATTATGGGATTCCCCCCTCCCCCCCCAGTACAACCACTTTGGGTTTAAAATCACATGAAGAGACTGAGGCTATGTTGCGTTCTTTCTTGGTTACCTAACAAAATGATAGTGCACTACTTTCTCTATATCCTTTGCTGAATTGCCTGTTGAAAACTAACTTTTGCTGAATATATTTGACTTGTTGGCTCTATCAAGGCAGTATATCTATGGCTCCAGTCCCACATACACTTACTAGGGAATACTGTGCACTACTTCAGAGTAACCCTGCATAGGATTATGGTTCATGTATTTTTGTGTGATTGGACACTTTATTGAGTTATAGGCAAAGTATTAGCTCATCTGCTTCATAACTCAGGGCAGGACAGAATACTGTAAATCTCTGTTACTTTTTTCTAGGATTGCATGGAAAAGTTACTTTTTGGATCATATCTTCCTGTGATAATCGGGTTTCTCCATTATCTAGGTAACAGAGTTTAAGGGAGATAGTTCTCCCTCAGGCATACAAAGGGTTAGAGTTAGGTTACACTGATTGTAGGTCACATGAGATAAGTCACATGGAATAGTTGCCCAATCAGGGGAGAAAGGAGAGAATCTTCTAGATGCTTCCATGAGAAGTGAAAAAAGAATCCTCAAGAGACCACGAGGAGGGTGAGGGATGCCAGTAGAGTCAGATGAGGCCGCCTCCTGGCCCTCCTCAACCCACCATCTCAGAAATGACCAACTGCTGTGAGTAGCTTAGAATGTGTCTAGTCAGTTGCGTTAGAGCTTTGTTATTTTGGACAGTTTGGATGATCTTGAGCATCTATCTGTGCTTATAACTACTTGTAACTATTAAGCATATCTGAGGGGTGGGGGAAGTCCTTTCACAAGTACTATTTTCTTGTTCACTTTGCATTTTTAAAATAAATACTTTTCTGTAAGCCTCTGTTCCTTCTCCATTCCCATGCATTCCTTGGCACATGTGTGGAGAGGATTCCTCTCACTCAGAAGGGGGAAGTGAGGAAAGGGAAAGGATCTTTGAATATAGAATTCCCAAGTAACATCCCACTGCATTGTGAATTCCCAAGCAACGTCCCACTGCATTGCTGTAGAGTGGGTTAGATCAGTGAGCGGTCGCAGCTCAGAATTAAGAGAGTTTGGGGGAAATCTCTAGCTCCTATTCAAGGCAGATATCAACACTGAGAGGGAGAAGGGCCCCTTTCCCCCCCAAATCACCACACTTCCAGAACATCTCAGCCAGCATGGCCACTGTGGAATTTGGGGAGTTGTAGTACAAAAAGTAAAAGCTCAGAATTATACAATGAGGAAAACAGGATGCATTTTTGTAACATATAATAGTGTAAAGATTGGATAAAAAAATGACACGTATGTAAAACTGGGTGAAGATCAGGGTGTAAAAGCTCTCCCTATTTATGTATGAACCTGCTTTACACCTAGTCAGACCATTGCTCCTTTTAATTTGATATTGCTTACAGCAATCTTCCCAAAACTCTTCCTCTCTTCAAGGTTTTGGACCAAATTCCTATCAGTCTCTTTTAACATGGCAAGTGACAAATAGCTTTTTTGTTTGGGGAAAGATGATAAGGGGGTGAAATTGAAAGCATCCAGAAAATTTAGGAAAGTCCTTTCTAGGGCTAGGATGCAAATCTTCACTTGTTTCAAAATTCTCTAAGATTTTTACCTACTAGGTAAGATTGTGTTGTTGAACATTTTTCAATTATTGTGGTGTGTGTGTGTGTGTGTGTGTGTGTGTTTCCTGCATTTTTGGGACATTTAAAAAATGCAAAGTATTTTGGTTTAAAAACAACTGGGTTTTATGTAAAGAACAATACCCACATCCTTTTTGGCAAAACTTTGTTTTTCATGCAAATAAGCATTGTTTGCTGATGTTGACCAAAAAAAAAAAAAAAGACTGGTCTATTCACACACTCCTATGCTATGGTTTTTCTTCCTATGCTTTTTCATCAAGGATGAAAATGTTTTATATCCTTACCCTGGAATAATTAACAGTGACCCTCCAGAGTTCCATATATGAGTTCCATTCAGGGGATGCTAACCATACTTTACTCCAGTTAACAACAGAACTGATATTAATCATGTCAAATTTGTCCCACTGATTTCTGTGGGATTTGAGTGTGTATGACATTATCTGGATTCAACCCTATTCTTTCTCTGAGAATATGCTAAGTAACTTGCTGCAGTACCTTCTTCTAGACTTCTATTCCTAGTAAGGTTTTTTTAGTTCTTTTTTTTTTCCCCTAGCATTTCTGACACTGTCTTTTGGCACTGTCAGAGGAGTTTAAAAGAAAGGCCATATGCCCAAAGATGTGCTTAATTTCATCCTCATTATGCAAACTACTTCTATATGATGAATATAAATGATCATTTTTCCTACAAAGACCTAGTGACAGTGCACTGATATTAACCTGTAAGTATTCAGTTACAACATATCACAAGT
Organism: Cyclura pinguis; assembly: GCA_030412105.1. Lineage (NCBI taxonomy): Eukaryota > Metazoa > Chordata > Lepidosauria > Squamata > Iguanidae > Cyclura > Cyclura pinguis. The sequence continues at coordinate 133,587,101 of CM059599.1, forward strand.
CTTGAACCTTTCACTTTTAGGGCTTTTGCTATTTGATTATCAAAATGCAGAGGGCGTATAATGTAATGTGTGCCATTCTCCATGGCTGGTTGTAACAAGTTGATGAATAAATAAGCCCTTATAAGTTGAATAAGTTGATTGGAATGCAACTGGTACATCTAACTAGAAGATGGCAGTCATTATCTGTAAGTAAGACAGTCATTATGTTTTAGAGCAGGGAAGGAAGTCGGACATAACAAAAGTATACTGATTTTCAGCACGATGAGTTCCCAAGTCTGTAGTCCAGTTCAGTCAACCAGCTGGCAACAGCCTTTATGTATTAAAGGGGTAGGTGTGCTCCCAACTTCAAAAGAGCGACAGAAGGAGATCGCACATCTGCCTTTGTCACAATGTTATTTATGTCTTGAAGGAGAGACGGAACACCTGCTCATCAGGTGTGCAAAGAATGCCATTGCCTAAATAAGGATCTCAAGTATCCACACAGGTACTTTTTAGTAATATAGTAGATGTTGTTATATAGAAGATGATGTTAGTGTTATCATTAAGCCTGCAGTGCTAGCTAAGAGGTCTTGAGGATGCTGATGAATTTTTTCCTATCAGAATTTTTCACTGGATTTGGGCTGGGCTCTCAATTATGTTGTCTTTGGAAGGGCACTGACATTTAGCCAATCTGTCTTTTTTTTTTTTTAAATGATACCTCTCAGATGTGACACACCTTTGAGTTCAACCCTTCCTTTCACAATGTTATATCAATCTCCCAGTGCATATGTCAGGGAGAGAGAGAAAGAGAGAGAGAGAGAGGGAGAGAGAGAGAGAGTGAGTGAGTGAGTGAGTGTTAGGAAATCTTGATGCAGACATGAAATTGTATAAGTATTCCTTGCAATATGGTGTTTTAATCAACATGTACATGTGCACTGCTAATCTGTAAGAAAAACGTGTGTATGGAAAACTGCAACAAGCTGTGAGATTCAGAAACTCTCCAAACTAAACCAGAAGGTGGGCAGACAAGTATACAGGACAGAGCCAATCTACAAACAATAATACAGTGGGACAGGACAGGGCATCTGTTCACTCCTAAACATTCATCAGTTGCAAAGTAATAGCTCAAACAACAAAGAGTAGTTGTGGCATTTTAACTCAGCATTGTGGCATGAGCTGTTATGAGTTCCATGAAGCCATTTCATTAGACAAAATTGACTCTTGCCCACAGAACTCATGTCACCAGACATTTATTAGAATGCCAGCATCACAAATTTAAACTAGTTCCATGCTTATTCCACTACTGTTGCTCCTAAGAAAGGAATCATGAGAATGGTAGCTTTCCCATCCAAAACAAAATGTATTTCAAAGTTGTTGTTTTTCTCAGCCTAATTGTTGATCATCACCAAAAACATAGAGAATCAGCATTTTTAAAGTTATCATGGCAAAATTACTATTCCCAAGATTCTTTGGAAGAGGCAATAGAATTAAGCCAGTCTGATTTTTGTTTATATTTTCAGTACAAAAAGTTTATTCACCTTCCAGCTGCAATAGGCCTTATTTTGTTGTTGCTTGTTTTGTTACAACATGGCTACTCTTGTAAACTAAATATTTTTAATGTGTGAGGGATGTAGTACTTGCTGGATATGATGGTCTCCCTAGTAAAAGTATTGAATAAAGTACATTAGATTAAGTTGGTGGCCAGACTGAGATGTGTACATCCAGCCTGGCACAGGCTAACTTCTCCACATGCCCCTGGAGCCTATCTAGATCCTCCCCAAATTGTAAGCAGTGGAATCCTGCTGAATCAGACATAGAAGGAAAAGGTTCTTGGGGTGCCTGCTACCCCATTTTTTGCTTCCAAACAGTTTTGCAAGCCATCCCTTCTTCCTCAAGCAATCCCACTACAGCCCACCGCATTCAGCAGGATCCTTTGGCCTCTTTGCAGCATTTGTGATAGATGGCGAGAATGGGTCTGTCTTGGGGAAGAGGGAATGGGTAAATTGACTTCTACCAGTCCCATTGCACTTGTCTAAATCTGGATCCAACTAATGGGTTTCTTACTGAACAACTCAAGGGTTTTATCTGACTTTTTTTTATTCCAATCCTCAATACACCTATTTAGTGAATAAGGCCCATTGAACACAGTGGAAATTACTAAATATGTTTATGATTTGCACTTTTTAACTGTTAGGAGATTCAATGTACATATCATTCAGACCAAACCTATGCATGTTTACTTAGAAGTAAGTTCACTGGGGCTTAACTTCAAGAAGGTCCTTTATGATATTGATCTCTTCCCCTTAATTCCATAACAGTTTCTAAGGATGGAATCCAATTAAGTCTTTCTGCTGATAGAACTGCTTCCATCAGTGAAATAGCAAGCAAGATTCCCTCTCACCTTTGCAGTTTATCAAAATTTGTTCAGGAGGGTTGTGGAAACTTCTGGAGGAGGTGGGAGGAGACTTATAATGGGGGGAGGGGGAGAAGAAAGACCAGCCATACATGTGGACTTCTGGATATGTAATGTCTGATTCCATTTTATGTTTTCTCAAAAGCAGCCATAAAGCTCTAATGAGAAGGATACGTTGAAACTGGTATTGCTGTACCAGTACCTACTGTTGGTTTTACAATGTATATAGACACTTAGAATATGTTGGCATCAGTTTTGCCAGTTGCTTCAGTGGGACTTTCATACAAATAAATAGATACAGGACTGAATCTGGGATGTGCAGAGCACTGTTTAAATAATTGTTTTGTTCTCTGAAAGACTCAGCAAAGTCTGGGGACTGTCGAAGGCACTGTCAGATGAGGCTGGCATGTAATGACTTATACTAGAAGCAGGATATTATTTGTTTTGCTTTGTTTTATGTAGCATTATGGTTTTATTTTCTTAAGGGTACAAGTCTTATTTGCTACCCACCTGAAGTATTGTGAATGAGTTGAGCCATACATAAATATATTACACTGAAATGGTAGCCAAAACATACGTATTGATTGAATAACTTGCAAATCCATGTAACACTTACCTGAATAATTCTAAAAACCATAATATCCAAAAAGAGGACAATTTGAGGGAGAGTGCAACTCATGGCTGGAGAAAAATCCACAATCATGCTGCAGTCATGTACTGTAGAGTCAAAGCACATGACATCCTGCATGCTTTAAGCATTAAGCACCTTACTCTGACACATGGTGAAGTGATCATCTATTTCCTTCACCACAAACCCAGCTTTTTAGTTTAACTATGAACTGACAACATATTTCCAGTCCCAGATCCCCTATCCAGTCCATCACACATTGAAAGGGAAGTTGCATGGAGATACCAGAGCATGACTGTTTCAAGATGTGTCAAAACCACTCCATGTCCCAGCCTTCATGGAGGTCATGTTATCTTGCCCTTACATGTCTTAAATTTGTCTCTCAATACAATCTATAGAGTTCCTCCTTCCAGAAGGGTTTCAGCATTCCCTTTAAAGTGTGAGGGTAAAGATTTTGTGCACAGAACTACCCCTCTATTCTTCAGCAAAAGGGCAGCCTACATGTACAACTTTCCGAGGTGTGCATCATAGAAATCCACAAGCTAATTTGTGCTGAGTTGTTTAACTAGTGTAAAGTTGTAAGAAAAATTAGGCACATGAATGCAACATAAGCATCCTAGAATCCTCCCATCTGTGCACAACTTATGTTGCCTACTATTTCTCATGCACACACCCATACCCATATACTCATACCCAAACCCATATACAGATTTGTTCTTCTCCCAGTTTCAATATCTTTGGATTATTCTTTTCTTTGGAGGTGGGGGAAGATAAGTCCATAACCATTAAAGGAAATCCAATTATTTAGAACAATATTGGCCATTTCTCATAAATAATGGTATGACATGACACACAACCAAGATTTCATTATCTAGCCTTTTATTAATTTGCCATTACACAAAAGAAAATAAATTAAGTATAACATCAAGTCAAAGAAACAAATGAATGCCATTTCCAAAAGTCTGCAGATCAATCTTATTAATTTCTGAACATTTACAGGTAGATCAATGATGCATGTTAGAAGATCCTAATGATTCTACTGAAGGAGATACAACATTAATTTTACCACAGGAAAAGAAAAGCTGCACAATAAACCACATACTTGATGATCAGTACAACAAAAATAAAACAACGATGGGAAAAAAAGATGGAGTGAGTATTAGTAACTATGTCAAAAAGCCAAGCACAGTATTTCATAAAATAAACTATCCTAAAAGTATGCAAGCTACATGTTGTTTGCTCAAAGTAGGCAAGTGAATTCTGTTTGGTAAAGCTGATATAAGGCACATGAGAGAAACTAGGGTTTGCGGGTGGATATTTAATTCTCACTTCCTTTCATAGTTTCCCCCATATTCATATATTTTATATTGAAGAGAGGGTCCATTTAAAATGCCGGTTTCTCAGGACCAAAGTAAGTGCATTGAAGTACATGCTCAAGCACTGTTTGGTCATCAGTAGATTATGGCACGGTTGTTTTGTAATTTTTTGGAATTAAGAAACAGTCTAAAAGGACATAGGTGGCAAGCAGTTGATATCATAAATCTTGTTTGAATTGTGAAAGTCCAGTATTACTGGAAGAGAAACATGTGACTAAGTATGATTCACAGCTACAGATGGGACATTGATTCAGTCAAAGTGAAGCACTCTTAAGCCCTAGAAGCACACACTTAACTCTCCACTTTTAATCAGATGGGTTTTCAAAGTGCTAAACCTTACCTGGATCAGATGCATATTCTTGGAAGACTGGTAACTGGGCTTTATAGTTTAAAGCCATGATTCAGCAATCTTCCTTAAGTATGTTTTTTTTTTTTTAGTGTAAGAGTATCAAAAGTGATTTTATAAGACATCTCTAATGTGGCATCAACAGGGTAAAAGCGCCAGATCACTTTTTAGAGTGAGGTCCTTTCTACAAACATACCTTATGAGACTGGAGTCATTTCAGTAAAATATAATACTTCAATATAGGGACAGATGTATAAATGGGACACAACCAGGTATATGGGGATAACTGTATGAGTTTTTTGCACCAAAATGCTGATTCCATGGGGAAGATCCATAATATTGATTCTGCCTGTGTTGGTGTATCAGTCATATGCATTCCTTGAGAGTGCAGGATCACACCACCTTGAAGAAGCTTCCATTCTTTAAACCTGGGAAAGCAAATGTGTGCACCCCGGATATTGCTGGTCTGCCACTCTCATCAGCCCATACCACAATAGCCAGTGGTTGGGCTGGGGATGATGGGAAATGCAGGACTGCAACATTTGTAGGGGCCAGATATTCCCCTCTTTACTACAAAGAAAGCCTTGCATGTGTAGTTTTCCACGTCGTGGCCTTCATGACAAGGAGCCCTGGTGTTGCAGTGGTTAAATGCTGGTACCGCAGCCACAAGGCTGTGAGTTCAATCCTGCTGGGCTCCAGGTTGACTCAGCCTTCTGTCCTTTCTCAGGTCGATAAAATGAGTACCCAGCTTGTTGGGGGCAATTAGGTAACACATTGTTAACCGCTTAGAGAGTACTTGGCTGATAAGCGGTATAGAAATACACATGCTATTGCTGTAACAAGAATCTTGTGCCAGATGATTCTGCTTTGTTTTGAATGAGCTCACCATCTTTGAATATCTAACGATGGTATATCTAGGAGTGTGTTAACCTAAGGAAACTTAACATGTTATATGACTAGATGAAATAATAGCTCATTTTCTAAGCTGAATTTTGAGAAAGGTTGAGAAGGGTTGAATTGTTGGACTTCAATGGTTTTATATCTTTGGTGTGCAAAAAAAAAGACATTTCCGCACACAAAGTGTCCCATTATAGAACAGGCCATAGTGGGTGAAACTAGGCATTGTGCTGCTCCAATGATACCTGTAATGTATCACTTAAACTTTTAAAACTTCTGTTATCAGGCACATAGATATTTATATATAAGAGGCCACTGAAAATGTAAAGCAAGTACATGGCTATGGATACAGGGCGGCTAACATGTGATCTAAATATTAAAATATTGTGTTTTGCTAAATGTTACGAAAAAGTTTTCTTAGGAGATCCACGTGATTCCTAGACTGTATTCTTCATACCGTTTTCCCCATCATATTCTCATTTAATGGAACATCAAGGAATAAGTGGCTGGTAGCATGTGGCTTTAGGTAGGCACACTGCCAGCTGTAACTTTCTCGTGAATGTTCTCACTTGCATGGATGTACTCTGGAAAAAGTAGTTTGAGGACTGCAATCCTAGAACAAGAAGTAATTCTGGAAGTAAGCTTCATTCAAACTAAAAGTAGCATTGAGCCACTTGAACAGACTTTGACTTTCCAGCTGCATGATAATTTTCCTAGACATCTGACATTTACTGGCCAATATGTGAGGCTTTTTGTGCTATCATGCCTCCATTAATTGATTCACTAATTTTCAAGTGCTTCTGCTGCTTTGATAAAATCTGGCTGCTGGTTGAACCACAGTCATGAGTGACAATGTGTGCACAGCCCAAAGCAGCTGTTGCAGATGTACACTCTCATCTGCACTGCTATGGAATGGAAGGGTACAGTCATCTACACACTGGGAATAGGAAGGAATGCCAAGAATTTCAGTGCACATCCCAGTGCAAATGCACATCCAATGATTGATTCTTCATTTGCTGTGCACATTTCTCCCAACCTGGATTAGGAAGGCAAATCCTATGCAATTTCCTGGAAGCAAGTCCTACTGAATACAATGGCACTTATGAGTATGCATAGGATTGTGCATTAAGTCCAGATTTCTCTGGCTTAACAAAAACAATTTGGGCCGTGGGTCAATCTGCAACTGAAAAATTTATCTTAGGAGAAAAAGAATTATCTTAAGAGAAAAAGAATCATTTTATATTTCCTGAAGATGACATTTATGGCCAGTTTAATTTAGCAACAGAACAGGCAACGGCAAATATATATATATACACACACATATTTACGTTTACTAAAGTTCAATGAGACTTACTCCCAAGTAATGTGTATAGGATTGCAACCCAATGGTATTAAATGCCAGATACATGCATGTTAAGACCACATAGTTATTAATGTACCTGATCCATGAATAAGGCTGAGATTAGACGTGAGGTGTTCTATTTCCATGTTCAATAACTAGCTTTGCAGGACAGCCACTTTGAGGAGGGGTTGGTTGAGACAGGCCAGCACCCCCATCCATCCAAAGCCAACTGCCAGCAGGCTCCATTGTCTTAGACACCAGTCCCTCATTACTCTCCTGCCAAATTGGGTAGGGAGTCAATGGTACTCCTCAGGAATCCAGAGCTGGCCCTGGGGGATGCCATTTTGACCCCGCTGTATTATTTATCTATACAAATTCTTGACAATTTTATTTCTTTCCTTGGCATTGTTTTTCAAAGTGGTTTAGTAATGTAACATGTCACATTTAATTTCCTTCTGAATATATTTGTGTGATTTCTTTCGTGGCTTTCTTTAAAACTTTAATTTAAAGATTAAAGGAATTTTTAGTTTATATTTTAAAAGCCTCAGATTAGTGATACACATGTTTGACTTTTGTTTTTTGTTTTTTTTTTAAACAAAAAGTGCAGTCTGTCTAATTCTCAGCTACTTTATTTATGGACTATAACTGGTGGTGAAAAAAAAATAAGAAGAAGAAATGGCCTTTAAAAAGTATCAGCTTAGAAAACTGACAAATATGCAGCAAAAGATTATGGAGACATGCAGTGGCTTTGCTAAAATTAAACACAGTAAGTAGAAAAATGTAACTAATGTATTACCAGTTTGTGCCATAAATTTAGCAGCATCAGCTTGTTCCTGAGGGACCCTTTTCTCATGAACAGATCGAGGTCGCTGACTTTTAATTGTATGATCTCCCATCATTCCAAATTCTAAAGACAGAATAAAGGTTTATGAAAGCTTGTGTGTAGACATTTCTCAAAAATTTACATACTATCTCATGCAATATGTTTGTTCCAAAAAAAAAAAAAAAACCTGAAGAGGGCACTGGTCAGAGCATGGCATTTTAACATCAATTAATTTGATAGGCTAGTTAAAAAAAAAATTGAAGCTTAAATTTGTATCTGGACAGAGGCTTAAACCAGAAGCTTGTTTTAAAATATTTAAAAATATAAACATTTCAGTATTGTGACACATTGTGGGACAACAATCAGTTATTTATTCTCAGAATATTTTTAAATCAGTGCAAACCACACCAGAAAATTTCTGCCATTGAGTTTAGTGTTGTTGGTCTATGACAGAACCTAATTTATCCCATGGAGATCAATAGTTGTTGTTGTTTTTTTTTCCTTCTGCTCATCTTTCAGGCTGATGGACTGGCAAGCAGGCTTTCATGAGAACAGTGCCAATGCCACATAATGAAGTGCCCATAAAATGTGTAATGATAAGCTGGATACAACAGCAGCTGCGTCTGGAACTTTCACTGCTTCAGAAAACTCAGTTACAAAGTGTGTGGAAGGCCCTGGGCTTTTTTCCTGCTGTTGATTCTAAAACAGAACTTGCCTTTGATTTTAATAGGGAAAAATCTATGCTAAAAACTCCCATGTGGGAATGCATGAGATGCTATTTAAAATAAAACACAGCTCTGGTGATAATTTTCTCTATTGCCATTGGCAAATCACTTAACCTCTAACAGCTTGAGCTCAAGATTTGCTAGGCTTACGACTGGGTGCCCCCACACCTACAGTAATGCAACATCACAGTGCATGATATTGTTTCAGTCATGCAGGCAGATATGCCATCAAAATTCACATCAGGGTGCCAGTAACATGCTCCACTGAGGAATGCCTTGAGTGGCCTAAATATAGACAGGACTGCTCTTAAAGACCACTGAAGTAGACATTCTTCATGTGAAAGCTCACATTCAATTAGTAAAAATCTTTGACCCGTTCTCAAGCTCCTAGGTCACATATTAGGGTCATTTTCCAGTTTTGTTTTTCAGAGAGTTTTCCATGCAAATGTCTTGTGACTTCTTATGAGGGGCGTAAAGAAAGGATACTGTGGGGCTTGTGGTCAGGTTGCACTCATGTTCATATGGGCGGGTCCCATCAGTAAAACCAAGAGGCCCCATGTTGTTATAGGCACAGTCACTCAAGCATTTAGTGGGAAAAAGTTGCTTTTTCAGACTGCTGTACCATATCCCTAAGCCCATATTGGAGGTGGCATTCTGGGCAGAATAGTAAAATAATAACAAAATAAACAAATAACTTTCCAAACTCTACAGACTCTAGAGTTTGCATGTCATTGTAATGAAGTTGGAGCAGCTGTACATATGACCTACAATTTCAGCTGACAGTTCATATTAATGGCATTCCTCCCCCCACCCATAAGCGAAGGCTGACTTTGAATCTGCATTCTTTAGTCTTGGACTCCTGAGGAATTTTAGTCTCTTTCTCTTTTAATACTTGACAGCTTTTACTTTTTCTAAATCATATATTCCTTTAATCACTAGCATTTATTTGTTTTTCTTTTAAAGGTGCTCACTTTAAAAGAGCCATATATTGTGAGCCACTCCTTCCAAAAAGTCTAATTAGTAAAATAAGTTTATGGGTTTAGGGTGCATTCTACATGAATTTAAACAATACTTAGAATGCACAATTACATTATAGAACTTTTTAATTTTCGGGCCCTCACCAAACGAGGCGGAGGGCTTCACTGATGAAAAGAAATCCTTCTCGTGCCCCCAAACCACCTCTGCTTGTCTTATGATTTCAGTTTCATGGTGTTAAAAGAATGAGAACATGTTGCTGTTTCCTGCTGCTGCTGCTGCTGCTGTTATATCACTTATTAGGAACTAAAGTAAAAGAAAAAAAATCTTGAAATTAAATGAATATTGGAAGTGCAGTGCCCTTTGGAAAGTTACTCTTTCAGGCTGGAATTTCTAGAATCCTCTATCCAGAATGGCCAGTGGTCACATGACAGGGAGGATTGTTGGAGGTATAAGTCAAAAAAGTAACTTTGCCAAACTCTGATTAAATATAGATACCCCGAAACAAATGGTGAACTTGCAAAGTCCTATACGGCTCCCCACTGAGTACTGGTATCAAATTTGTAGTGGGTAGAACACCAGTAAAATGCTCTCAGTGGTCCCAAGTATGGCCAACCCCTCCCTGTCATCATTTTCACTACCTGCCTGTCCATTTTGCTGGCACAAGAAGCAAAGAGGTTAACACTCCTTCCTCTCCCTCCCCTTGTTGGTTGCTTGCTTGAAGAGGGCAGGTAAATGGGAAACAAGAGGAAGGAAGAGACGCAGGATGACCAGGTGCTTCTGGACCTTGGGAGAGCCCCTACTCCCAATTTGTGTGCCTCAGAAGGTTCCCACTGACACTGACCTTTGACATTAGTTCTGCCAGCAGAAAAAATCCCACTCCCCAGGTTTATAAATTTTATGCAGGCAACAAAACCAAGAGGATCATGGAATCTGTGGAATGTGATTGTTGTCATGATTCAGCCCTGGTTAGAACCGGAACCTTGTGGATCCTTGGAAAAGGAGGAGAAGGGGAGCAGAAACTGCAACAAAACTTTACATTACTACCTGTCCTGCAGAATCCACCAACTGCAGAGTATTCATACTCTCACATTCCAGCCAATGGCCAGAGGTTACCTGAGCTCCCAGTTAGCTCTGATATTCCATCCCTTGCCATCCTCCAGATAAGAGAATGCAGTGAACTCCTGGCGATTGCCAAGAGCAATAGGTCTTCCTTCTGGCTGGCTGGGTTCCCAGGAAATGCTCACATCCCATTCTCTGCTATCCCTAGGAACCAAGTAGATGGTGAACCAATGGCAATAGGCCTGGCTAGTCACATAAGGTGCCTTTCATTTATAAGGCTATGTAGGCACATGTATGAGTCAACCTGTTTGTTTCTCATTTTATCTTTTAGCCTAAGTATAGCAACAGCTGCCTTGGAACTCCAAGTGCCAGTGAACTAATTTAGGGCCCTATCATACTACACTGTTATAGAGCTATTATTCCACTTTAACTGCCATGGCAACATTCTGTGGAATTCCAGAGTTTGTAGTTTAGTGAGGCCCAAGAGCTCTCTGGCTGAGAATTCTAAATGCTCCACCCTACACTGCAAATCCCAGGATTCCATACCACGAGTTAAAGTAGAATAATAGCGCTATAACAGTGTAGCGTGACAGGGCCCTCAAACCCCAAAGTCTTTCAAGAAATGGAGAAACAAACTCACATGTTTTAGAAGCCTCGTGCAGAGTCAGAATTCTTCATTGACTGGCAAAACAAATGGATTTTGTTTTGTTTTCTTGAATGCCACCTACCTGCCCCTTGGCAGTGGAACCATTTTCAGAATGGAAGACTGCAACAGTGAGTTTGCTTTGCTGAAGAAAGGGCTTCCAGAGGTACTGGAGGCAAGTGTCATTGTTTTGAAACTTAGTTATGTGGGAAACCAGCTGAACAAAGTAAGGCTTCTAGTTGCACAAACTTATGCAAGTTTTCTTGGAGGGAAGTCCTGCTAATTTCAGTGGGATTTCCTCTCCAGCAAGTGATCAAAAGATGGCAGACTCAGAGCCATGGCTTGGAAAAATTAATTTATCAGACTACATGCTGGTCAAGAGGTTCTGGGAGCAGGGATGAAAAGAGTATTAATCATTATTCATAACTTGGCCCCCCAAAAAAGAGTGCGTGTGTGTGTCTTGATGCTCAGGAAATCCATCAGGACAAATAATACAATGGGGAGAATTCTGCACAGTCTTGTCCAGCATTTGTACATCCTAAAGTATTTTTGGAAACTGATCTGCATGGAAATACACATGTTTTTTATGGGTGCATGAGAGAGAATTGTAGAAACTTAAAAACAAAACAAAACACTGTTTCCAGGGCAGCCATGTTCTATACAAAAGGCAACAATCTTGTACAAAAATGGCACATGGTTTTGTTGTGGAAGACTGCTGATTTCTGTTCATGGCTTCTGTACTGCAACATTTTTGTTGTGCAAGATTGCTGTTTTTTGCAGAGAGAACAGCAATCTTGGGGGGGACAAAAACACACATGGCTTTTTCCACAAAACCCCACAATTCTCATGCCAAACAAACAAACAAACAATGCACAGAACAATTCCTTGAAACACTTCAGGGTGCACAAATACTAGGCAAGAACTGTGCAGTAATGTTTGTTTGTTCAGGGAGAAAACTGGAAATCTTTCATCCTTACAAGAATGAAATAGCTGAATATTAGCTATTGTGGTCCAAAAATGGTGCTTTTCCTAGCTTGGCTGAGAACCTCACAATACTAGTTACTGCACTCTCTAGACTGACGGTATTGTTCAGAATGAATAATGAACAGGAGCTTTACCTTGCCCTTTTTTTTCCCATAAGGGCCAAAGAGATTCAGGAAAAACTCCACTCGTATTTAATTACACAAATGCAGACATATATCAGTTAACAAAGCATCTGAGAAAGAACCTTCTTTTTAACAAAGCATTGTTATGCCTTCTCAGCCCCCTTCCCTCTTTGCCCTCTGTCTAGCTAGACACTTTTTTAGCAGCATTGGCATTCAAAGGATGGTGAAGTGAGGCTGGAGAAACCCAAATTTTTGGTGTTGGATTGCAGAAACAGATTGTTGTAGTAAACAATGCAAAAAAAAAAAAAAAAGCCTGGGGAGTGGTGTAGCATTTTGAGCTTTGGACTACAATCCTGGAGATCAGGGGTTGATTTTCTGCTTGGTCATGGAAATCCAGTGGGTGACCTTGGGTGCATCACACACTCTCAGCCCCAGAAAACCTTGTGACAAGTTTGCCTTAGGGTCGCCACGATTCAGAACTGACTTGAAGTAGCACAACAACCGACAGGAAAAAGCAGGATTCTGCTCTAGCCAATCCAATTGTAGCCATGCCTGACTGCTTACAACAGGCAAAGTAAACAGCTGCTGCCTTTGGAATCCCTATAGGAGCATATATGAACAGCAGAAATAGAGAGAAAAGGAAAGAGCAGACAAACCTCACCAGCTCCTCATAGGTGTTAAAAAAGCATAGATAAGTTTGTCCACCTGTGAGGCAATGGAAGTTGAAAATAAACATTGATATAAAAATGTAAAGAAGCTGCTTTGCTAACTTGCTAAGCTGATGGATATTATTATTAGCATTAGGTGCTGAAATGACTAACAAGTGCTTTGCTGCAATATTCTAAAATACTGAAAATGGTCCATCTGGGAACTGAAGAGAGGAGCTCATAGGGAGGACAATAAACGGGACAGGCCGACCTGGAGACAGAAGGCTAATGAATTGCAGCTGCCAAGTAGACACCTGGACAGGTAGAAAATGGATAAGGCTTTACCTGAACAAGGGAAGATAAGTCTAATAATGAGGGACATCAAACGATTCCTTAGTAGATGGAGCCAAAACTGACATAACTAGAGAAAGGGAGCCAACATGTCAGCCTGACCTGGGAACATGTTAGAGAAGGGGATGTAAGCCAAAGATGACGAAGTAGCATATTGAATGTCTGATCAATGAGAGTGAATTGTAAAGAACCAATCAAATGATGGATCCTGAAACTTGTAACTAATCAGAAGCTACTGGCAAAATGTTTTTAAAAGATTGTAACCCCTTTGTCCGGGTCCTTGATTTGCGTAAGGTCTAGGACCATTACGGTGCAGTAATTCAATAAAGCTTCTGTTGGAAAGACACTCAGCTGGTGTTGGTTCTTTTGAGCACGCCAGACACAGACCTGGGAGAGCTTCTGTCTTTTTGAGTGTGACACCTGGATGATATTTTGGAAGAAGCCTTGAAGTGCTTTTTAGAAGATTCTAAATGTTTTTGTTTACTCATGCAAGGCCTATCTGACCTGGTTTTTCATTTCATGTACATATCTTCAGTTCTCAATAAAATGTCTGCTGAAACATGTTCAAGCTGCTTATCTTTTTTCATGATGTTGCAACCTATCCCTGTTTCTGCATCTGGTACGAAAGTTTCTGGTTAAAGAAAATACTCAGGAAGATATCTACATTGTTAACTGGGATACACCTGCATTAAATAACAAAAGATCTTTCTACATCATGAGATAGCAACTGAGATTGATGAGATTTTGCTACTAACAGTATTATGATTGCTACTAATGAGCTTAAGGAATAATTAACACAAAAGAAAACTGTTTATATAAACAGTTGATAAAACAAAAAAGTCTCTATGGATGGATTTTAGACCTTCAGAGTAGACTAATCTCAGTGACTTGATCTTAGTTTGATCTAAAGAGATGGGGTGCCACAGGGTTCTGTCCTGGGCCCAGTGCTATTCAACATCTTCATCAGTGACTTGGATGAAGAAGTAGAGGGCATGCTGATCAAATTTGCAGATGACACCAAATTGAGAGGGGTTGCTAATATCCCAGAGGACAGGATCAAATTTCAAAATGACCTTGACAGATTGGAGAGCTGGGCCAAAGCTAACAAAATGAATTTCAACAGAGAGAAATATAAGGTCCTCCACTTAGGCAGAAAAAATGGAATGCACAAATATAGGATGGGGGACGCGTGGTTGGATAGCAGTACATGTGAAAGGGATCTGGGAGTCTTGGTAGATCACAAGCTGAACATGAGTCAGCAGTGTGATGCAGCAGCCGAGAAAGCCAACGCAATTCTTGGTTGCATCAATAGGAGTATGGTGTCTAGATCAAGGGAAGTAATGGTACCACTCTATTCTGCATTGGTTAGACCTCATTTGGAATACTGTATGCAGTTCTGGGCACCTCAGTTCAAGAAGGATATCGACAAGCTGGAACGTGTCCAGAGGAGGGCAAACAAAATGGTGAAGAGTTTGGAAGCCATGCTTAGGGAGCTGAATATGTTTAGTCTGCAGAAGAAAAGATTAAGAGGGGACATGATAGCCATGTTTAAATATTTGAAGGGATGTCATGTCAATGAGGGAGCAAGCTTGTTTTCCACTGCTCCAGAGACTAGGACAAGGAGCAATGGATTCAAGCTGCAGGAAAGGAGATTCCACCTGAGCCTCAGGAAGAACTTCCTGACTGTCAAAGCTGTCCAGCAGTGGAATGTGCTGCCTCGGAGTGTGGTGGAGTCTCCTTCTTTGGAGGTTTTTAAGCAGAGGCTGGATGGCCATCTGTTGGGAATGCTTTGATGTGTCTTCCTGCATAGCAGGGAATTGGACTGGATGGCCCCTGTGGTCTCTTCCAACTCTATGATTCCTTTGACCTTACAGGTCACAATGTAGACATAACAACACTGTTTGAATATACAGGGACATATAGCATCTATAATATAATATAGACCCAATATTGTAATGTAGATGTCTCTCTGAGAGAAAACATATAATGACCAGTGCACTTGCTGATTGTTAGTGAAACTGAAGCTGCTTCTTTTTAATTATCAGTCACAAATAAAAGCCAAGAAGTGTATCATCTATAGCAGGAATAAGATCATCCAGATTTGGTAGGTTTGAAATTGCCACCATCCTTCACCATTGGTTACAGTCGCTTAGGCTGATGGGAATTCTGGTTATAGTTATGGAATTATTTTTAATGCATTTAATGCTGGTGTATAAAAATGAGTTTACAAAAATTCTTCAGTGTCCCTTCCATTATAGGATTTTTTTGGCAAAAAAGTCTGTATGCAGTCTTTTTGTATAAGATACAATGTTTTTTGCATAAAATGGTATGTTGTCCCCCACAACCACCACCGACACACACAGTCCATTTTCCACCCACAAAGCTCAGAAAATATTTTTAAGTACTTTTCTTTTTCTTCTTGTTGAAGGATGAAAAATCTTGTGATAGTTTTTTTCATATGTGTGTCTGGACATGTCACAGTATCTTTTCTGGTTAAGACAAGAACATTTATGAATATTCTTTGCATCCCAAATTGCAGGCCAACATATTGGACCAAATTGCAGGCCAACATGTAGTCACATGTTCCCCATCCCTGACTTAAGGAAAATGGCTTCTGCCTTTGGCACTCTGTTAATTGAAAGCATAAATGTCTTGTCTCTGATGTAGCATCAAATAAAACCAAAGATGTTGATCTATTAATTGCTGCATAATATTCATGCTTTTCAGACTTTTGGATTGCATCAGCTCCAGCTGGTTGGCTAGCAGATAAGCTGCTAGAGCTGGATTTGGGTTGAACTGTTTGCAAATATAAGAATTTGAAAATAAATAATTAATATCCGTTTTCTGAAAAGCACTTTGCAATGTAGCACAAGGGTAGTTCCTATTAATTACAAAGAGGAAGAGTCCTGGTTGTGTAAATGAACATAGTTATGTAGGTCTACAGCCTATAGACCAGTATTTGTTGCTTATATAATTTGCTGCTATCTTAAATGTGTGTGTGTTATATATCGCCTTTATATCCTTAGGTACAGGGTAAGATATAAATATTTTGAAAAGCACATTAAAATGAGTACATAAATCTTGGTTTCATTTATAAAACTTGCTCAGGACCACCATGCTGCAACATATCTCACTTCAGGTGTACAAGCTAGAAAGTGACCCAAAATGCTTTTTCTTGATGGAATATATGTCAACAGCAGGACACATTTGAAAACGGTGCATTTAAAATGCACTGTGGCCCTTCCGGAAAATCTGCAAATAATCAGGTACTGTGCCATCACGTCTGACACAATACAGGTCATGAAGTGTTTATTGATATGCTTTGTTTCAAGACACACAAACTCAACAGTATTTTAATGCTTTATTCATTTCTCTGTGTGCATGAATAGATTTATGCCATACCAATGGTAGTAACTGAAACAGTGTTGACTGTTCAGCATTATTTGTAATTGCTTCATATTGTCCCCCTCCCCCTTCATTTTCCTCTCAAATGGTGTTTTCGTCACACCCACATCTGACTGATATAATTTGGTTTCATCACTAGATGGCAGGATGTACCTTAACTTAAACTGCAAACAGCTGCAGTAAAAAAGAAAATCAAGCTTCTCTCTCTCTCTTTCCCTCTCTCTTTCTTTCTCTCTCTCACCCTCCCTCCCTCCCTTTATGCTTCCATATTCTGTTCCAGTAAATCAAATCTTTTTTAAAAAAAATCAGTAGACTATTCTCCTGAGTATAGCCTCAGTGAAAACAGAATCCTAAGATTAAATGACCTAATAAAGGCCAAAGGAAAGATGGCAAGTCAGCGAGCCCCAGTGATTCAGGATCTGCTTTGCTAAATTAACCGCACTGACAGAATAGAAGTGTCAGAGCTTACCACTGCTCTCATCCCTGCTTCTTCTGCATAGCTTCCATTTTCAAGGATAGAACTTAACACTTTGGTTATGTATTTCTATACCTAATTCCCCCCCCAAAATTCCTTAGCACGAAGGCAAAATACTGGGGGTGGGGAGAGGCAGTTGAAAAAAATCTTCTTGTTGCCATCAGTGGCTTCTCCACCAAACACAGCTGTTGAAGAATAACTTTTGCTTTATCAAAAGCTCTGTACAGATCAGGTGTCATCTGTCGGCTGAAAGAGGGAGCAGACAGCCACATACCCTCCAATGTTTCACAGATGAAAACTGAGGCACATGAATGAGCACCGTCAGAGTGTAGTAGAGCAAAAGTTACTAATGAGGAAGAACAGAGAAGCTAGGAGAAGGCTGCAGTGGTTTGCATTTGCACAATTCCACGGTGAAGGACAAGATCCTAAGTCTTCCTCCTCTCTCCTCATCTCCACGAGTCAACTGAGCACAAACTGTTGTTTCACTTTGAGCTCAGTTTGCTCCAATGGAAGTAAGCTGAGGGCAAAGTGAGAGGAAGAGAGAGAAACTGAGACATTTTAAAAGTGGCTGTTAAAAAGTGGGCTGACAGCTGAAAATAAATAAGAACTGTCCCTGCCAAATTGGGACAGGCGGACAGTATGGAGCCTGGAAGTCCCTGGTTAAAATCCTACACACACGTTAACACATCTGGGAGGCCTTTGCCAAGGTACTGTCTTTCAGACTCAGCACCCCCTCTGTTAACAAAGATAATAATACTTGCCTACCCCACAGTGATGTTGCAGTTGCTGCTGAAATGCTATTTGTTTATCCCTGAATAGAAGTAAGAGGAATACAGATTCCTCTTCTTCCTCTGCTGCTGCTCCTATTATTATCACTATGACAAATGTACTCTCCTCCAATTGGTATTGGGAACAAACAATTTCCTAAAATTCCACAGAACAGCCAGATTTGGGTTCTAATCCTTATACTGACATCCATGATAAGTGTGGGGAGTTTATTTGATGTGATAAACACAAGGAGAAGTATCTACATTAATAGTGGGGTGCCACCATATGTTAGGAAGGACAATTTTCATCTGGATCATGGCTGGGGAAGTGTCAAACTTCTCCACTGTGTTTCCAACAGATCCCACAACCCACATGCCTATAATTAATTTATTTTCAAATCTATGATATTATAGTACAGCAGTGTTTCAGAAGCATGGAAACTTACTTTTAAAAGTAATTAATTTGGGTTACAGTTCAACCCTTCCCCAACAAGTCAGTTGTCATGTTTGCAATTTTTAAAGTAGTAATTTCTTCACTATTCAAAAGTAATAAAAATAGATAATTTTAGTTACTTCTTCAAAAAAAGACTATCAGAATGCTACAAAACACTGACCTGTGATTGAAAATACACCTAAGTAGTGAGGTGACACACATTCCGTCATTATGCAGGTAACTAAACAGGTATTGTTAGACTCTCAGAGGATCAGATGTCTTTTATTAAGTTATGTATCATAAACATATGTTATATCTTTGTTACTGAAAAAAAGAATTGACAGTAACATGTTATTTATTTGTTATTTCTCAATTTATTGAGCCTCTCTCTCCTTTGCATTTCCTAGTAGCATATATCATTATTTGTCCCTCGATCTGATTTTAGAAATCAGCACTTTGGGGATATGGAGTGCATCAGGACTACAACAGGAATAAAGACAAAGCACAATGGGAAATGCAAGTACAGCTCTGAACTAATTGTAACAGATAATACGCTGAGAGGACCAAAATGATGGATAAATGAGCAGGTACAGGCCTTTATTTAGGTAGGTCTAGAGAACCAGTATGGTGTAATGGTTTGAGCATGGACTATGACCTTAGAGACCAAGGTTCAATTCCCCACAGCCATGGAAACCCACTGGGTGACCTTGAGTGCATCACACACTCTCAGTGCCAGAAAACCTGTGATAGGTTTGCCTTTGGGTCACCATAAGTTGGAAAAACTCGAAGGCATAAAACAATAACAAGCATCGCACTCACACTTGGATAGACCAAGCTGCTATTTGATGATATGGCAATCTGCAGCTCATGGCCCATGGTGCAACAGGCAGCTACTTCACAGGGTGAGAAGAGTCATTCTAGCCAATAAAGGCATTGCAACTATAATTCAAACCTGTGTTATCTGCAATGCATTGGATTTTTGCAATGCTATCTATGTACTTTCCATTGAGAACTGCTGAGAAGCTTTAAGCTTTAACTTAGGCAGGAAACACAGGCAGGCTGAATACCAGCATAGAGCTAATCTGTTCGTGCTCTTAAAATTCTTTTCCAAAGTTAACTTAAATGGATAGGGTTATCATAATTCCATAGATTCAGTTAGCAGTTTCTTTACTAAGGAGGATGATACTGGTCATCGTTCTAATTTTGGAATTCTGGTTTATTTGTATGAACATTGTCCAGCTAAGCTACACATAAGGTACATTTATTTCACTAAGTATGCAATCCTACATGTACTAACTAGAAATTAGTGCCATGAAACTTCTGAGTATACACAGATACAGTTATAATATGTACTCAGCTCTGTAAATCTAAATGAAATCTAAAATCTAAATCTAAATCTAAAATCTAAATCTAAATGAAAGGTTGTTTTCTTTTAACTTCATTTATTAGAACTATTTGGTAGCTGCTGCTTATACACAATATATAATCTCTTTTTAAAATTATTTCTCAGTTTCTGGATTGCTACATATGCTGCATATACTATTCATTGGTAATGTTCTACTCATTTTATTTTTATCAATTTATTCTTTCCAGATGTTCATCTACCACAAACAAATATTTCCCCCACCTAAATGTCTACATAAATGAACTCAACTTTAAATGAAATGAACAAGTGAAATCTACCTTTCTATTAACACGCTCATTTTCAATCAGCAGTTAACTGTTGGTGCTGTGTGTCTTCAAGTCATTTCCAACACAGGGTGACCCTAAGGTGAACCTATGGGACTGACAGTGTGTGATGCACCCAAGGTCATCCAGTGGGTTTCCATAGCCAAGCAGGAAATTGAACCCTGGTCTACTGGCTGTAGTTCAATGTTCATTACATCACACTGACAGAAATAATTATTACAGAGTTTGTAAAATATACTTGAATCTAAAGTATATTTATGAGGTTTTGAGAAAATAACCTCGTAATTAATTTTACCTTCCAATCCTGTCTTCCCTGAAACAATAACTTTGAGATGTGTCAGACTCTCAATTTACATGAAAATGCAAATTTCAGCATGACACATCCACAGGGTGACAAGTTGGTGAACGCTGCCCTAATTATATTTGCCTAAAGTTTAATTTCATAGGGATGGCATCTACAACCTGTATATTGCTTTTGTCAGAAGTATGAGAAGTATGAGTTTAGCCCAATTCATTATATTTTGTATATTTTGTACACTGTACACATATACGCTATTAAAGCTTATGCTGCAATATGATCTACACAATTCAATTCTATTATGATTAATTATAAGAGTTAACATTATTTCTGCGTGACTTGAACTGCCCTGTCATAATAGAAACAGAAAAAAAACTAACCTTAAAATCAATTGGCAGGATTTTGCATGTATATATGATAGATAGGTGCCATTCCCAGAAGGAGAGCAATGCAATATTCAGGGAACATACTTTAACCTATTGCTGTTTCTGTCTGAAACTCTATAGTTTCAATACAAAACACAGTTATCTAGGAGTAAGAGCCAGTGAATTCAGTGGAACTTTTTTTTCTAAATAGGCGCACACAGGATTATACCGTCAGAGCTCAACCTTTATTCAAAATATGTCCGATGGTATTCAGTAGGAGTTATTTGAAGATAAATGCATGTAAGATTTCAGGACGCAACAGTTCACATCAGCCTTTCCCAACTTGGTGTCTTTCAGAGGTGTTGGAGTACAACAGCCATCACTACTTCATCACTCTCCAGCCAGTATGTCTACCAATCATGCGAGCTGGAGATGGTAGGAATTTCAGTGCAGCGCCTCTGAAAGAAACCAGGTTAGCTAAAGCTGGTCAAGATGAATATATACAGATGTGCTTTTATTTGAAGGGATTCAAACTTAGAAAATATACATTGAAATAATAGTGAGTTAAGTCAGTCATGACTATTATCAAGCCCCACTGATTGACTAAATCTTCTTTAAGGATATCCAGGTTTACATCAAACCAACAAACCTTATTTTTGCAAGTAAAATACTTCTGCTTTAATCTGGAGTAAGAACTCTAGATGTTGCTAAACTGGAACTTACATGATGAGTCACCATTGCCCAGGCTACTTGGACCCATGGGCATTGGAATCCAGTAGCTGGAGACTCATAGGCTTCCTAGTGCTACTCTAAAACAAATTCATATTTATCAGAAACATTTTTAAAAGATCCACCAACTGTTAAGATGTCCTTCATTATTCTGGCTATGGTCCAGTGCTTTCACAATCCTTTCACAAAAAGATGTTCCTAGTGGCTGAGATCCAATTAATGTACCTTCTTACTTTAAAAAAAAATCATCCTGAATTATATTAGGATGCTTTTATAATTTTAGTTGATAGCAGAGGTTAGGACTGCAATTTAACTGACTGCTCCTCCTAATGCTCCATTTAAACTTATCAAGATAGCCATGGCATTGCAAGACTTTAATCCTCCTTTATATTTTCAATATATTTCACTTTTCTACTAACTCGTTTACTTTTGGCTATTGCTATTTTTCAGCATGGCCCATGCAATAAACTCTATTTAAATCTAAGTATGAAAATAGTTTTCCTTATGTTTTATTTAAATACATTCATTTAAACACATTGATTCTGCTGTGGGTCACAGTGTGACAAAGAATTGCTTATGCAAAGAGATGAAACATGAACAATTCCCAAGCCCAACCTAGAAGCTCTCTCTCTCTCTCTCTCTCTCTCTCTCACACACACACACACACATCAAATAATTGATAGTAGTACTGATGCTATTCAGAGGAAGGGAAAGGAGAGGGGCTCTGGACTTTATTGGCTTGTTCCCCCCAAAAGCTCATCACTGTAATGACTGTCTATCTGATGTCAACAGGAAGCAATCCCTGTAAGTTAAGTTATATTTCAACTACGTTTGAAAGCAACAGAATTACATTTAGCTGTGACTTAGTCTTTTGTGGGGAGAGGGGGTTTGCTACAGTTGCTAATTAGATTAGAAAGTGATCCAGAAAATGGATTTCTCTGTCTTTCTTAAGGATCCTGGTTCCTCAAAGCTCTGTGTAAGCATCCAGACTGGATTATCCAGTGGAAGTTGGTGACTGCCATGTCCATATATAAGTGAACCTATTACAGGGTTTGTTGTAACCTTTGAAGGAGTATCTAAGTTACTAAATACATTTTGGTGATAGTGTTTAGCACCTTAGACAGCTTCTTTCAAGTCTAGATTAAAACCCAAAGTAGATTTCGCATCCCACTGACACAGATCAGTTGCCACTGGAACTGTCTAGGCCTAAAGATGAGGTATCCACCATTTGCTAGTCCTCCCATTTCCAGCTGCCTTCCATCACTACCATTTCTACCACTATTACTACCTCACTTCTGCAAGAGTAAGTTCTGAGAAAGACAAATGCTGAGGAGTGCCCAAGTGTATTTAATTCCAAGAAATCTTACTGATCAATCACCCAGCATAGGTTCTGGACCTATGTAGAGTTCAGAGCATAGTCCAAATGAAACTGAGTGCACTCTATAATGCAGTTAGAAGGAAAGCACTTGGTAAAAAGAGATTAGGTATTGTAGGTCAAGGTGTGGTTGGGCCAGAAATTGGTGTGAATGGATCCAGAACCGAAGAACAACGAATACCTAGCCACAACAAGGCATTCTGGATTCAGAGCAGTATTTTCTTTTCTTGACCAGTGCATTTGTGATAGTGTGTGAATAAAAGGACATTTACAACCTTATAATTTGGATGTTCAGAATAATGCTTAAAAAACTAATCTCCAGTACTGTGGTCAGAAGCTCAGAGCAATCACAGCCTTTAAAAAAACAAAACAAAAAACAAAAAAACACCCTTTAATTTTTTTTTTTAAAAAAGGTAAATTCCAAATTATTGTTAAAGAATTACTAGATTTGTATTAAATAATCTGCATGTTAGCCCTACAGTTCATCTTTCAACTTTTACAAGATGTAATGAGTTAAAGGAGATATTACTTGGCACATGAAGAGGCAATGTGATTTTTTTTTTCAGATATGAAACCAACCAAACAGAATTTTTCTCATTTTAACTGCATGAAAATAAGACATTAATGTTTACTCAATAACTATTAGACCTTTCCTTTACCTGTCAGACAGCAATACTTTTTTTTTCCTGATGTGAAGTTGTTCAAAGCAGAAAGAAAAGGGAAATATGTCTACTACAGAGTCTCCCATATTCCCATAATTACCAGTCGATTTCTGTCCTGAAAGTATTTGCTCGCTTAAAATAAGCTGCAGCATCCATTAATGGATCCCACGGTTCTGTCTATTTTCGCCTTCATTTTGACACAACATTTCTGACAGATCTGCTGTGACACCAGCATGCTCAATAAATTTCAATTCACTTGTCTGATATGTGACAACACAGAACTCTGCAACTGCTATTCTCACAGATGCAGCTGTTTGTTTCCCAAGAGCAATATGGTCAATGTATCTACCAAAAAACATAGGAACAAATATATCAACATATGCAAAACACTTTTTGAAGCTCATAGTGTATAAGACAGTTTGACCTAAGGTAAAACATATGGAGTCAAATGACAGCAGATGCCTGGATTTTAGTCACATAAGGTCTTTTCACCATCCTACTTTGATCTAATGTGCAAACCTAATTCATCTCTCTCAGCTAGCGAAAATATATACAATGCTATTTTAGCTTCTTCCCATCCAAGATAAGAGTGAAAAACCCAGCTTATAACATCTTGTTTTTTTTTTAATGCTTCCTTCACAATCTACTCTGAAAGGGGCAGTGCTGACCAGGGATATCTGACATGTGGAAGCCTACTCAAGTTGACCATGTACATAGGTTTCCAGAAGGACCAGATGTTTCCATAGTGAGGGTTGCAGTCCCTGTAGAGATCTGTGCACACACAGGCATCCATGCTCAATGCACTGACATGGCTATGGGGATCAGAGTGCCCTGGGGGTGAACCTTAAAAGCTGAAGACCGTGCACCAACAAAGAACAAAAGGCATGGTAGGTATATGCAAAAGAAGGAGGAGCGAGACGATACCAACTCAGTGAGTCCCACTGAATGTTATGGGAGAAAATATCCTCTTTGTATTCTGAAAAAAATATAGCATAATTCAGCCCCCGACCAAAAGCAGAAAGAAGATTTAAGAGCAATGAAGCAGGGTCTCTGCATACCATCTTTAATTTACTGTGAGATAAATTTGTGGCTGTCATCCACTCTAGTGGGGAAAAAATTATCAGGCTTGGGATAAGACTACAGTTAAGAGCACCTGGTAACACCCTACAGTAAGGAATAATATAATTTACTATCTAGATCACAACATGTTTTAGCAAAAGTTATTCTCTTTTTACAGAGAGTGCCTCTGGCTGTCCTATGGAGTATGTCAGCTGTGAATATGCCCTTGTCCCAAACGTATCAGATCTAAATGTTGTATTTTCCTATTCTATTTGTACTCGTAGTGGATTTGAGATATTGCCACAAGGAGAAATAGTCATGAATATATGAACTTTCATAGAACATTCATAGCACAGCCTGAAATGGATATGAAAGTTACCCAGCCCATAAAGTAGTCAACTCAGAATCTAAGCCAAGCTGAAAGTCTTTAGCTCAGCATCTGAACATTCCACAGATAAGGGGGAACTAGGAACCAAGTGGCATTGCATGCCCCACTGTTTCGTATAGATAGAACTTTTGACTTAGTGAAAACTATCACCAAATGCTTCAGTGCTGCTTCCATATAATTTCACCACACTTCGGAAGGGGTGCAGGAAACATCTGTAGTCACTCTTACATTCTGAAATAGGCAAAGCCTCAGTGCATTATTGGGATTTGGCTTAGAACTCTATCCACTTCATGCAGGCAAAGTTCAAAATGCTGGGAACTGCTGTCATGGTGGGGATCTGTTAAATTCGGTCAAGAATTGCCTGGGTTTAGCATTTCTGTAGCAAGGCCATACTGTCCCACATTAGAATAAGTCTCATGGCAAGTAAAGCACTCTTTGACTATATATTGGACACAGTATAGAATAGCACCCAGAATCCTTTGGAGACAATTTTTGTCTTCAGGGGGAAGTAACCTTTTGATAGCTTCTACTTTGGCTGTCAGCTGGCTGAATGCTTTTGTTAGAGAAGTTATGGTTCCTGTGTTTGACAGCATCTACGACGGATTCCTGCGCTCTTTCAATGAGATGACAAGCCACTTTTCTAGACAGTGCAATAACTGTATCATTAGATGCCTAAAAAGTTTCCAGTTTTTGCCCACATTCATTTATCTTGATGCCAAAGGAGAAGCTTATGGGGATACTGTACTTCCCTTAAAGGTTTAGAAGTGTACAGTCTTGCATCTCTCCATCAAAGCCTTCTTGCTAGTAGCCACACTGCCCACTGAAGGAAGTGAAGAGTTTTCTGTCTCTAATCTTCTCACAATCTTCACCATTTAGGTAAGGTTTTACAGCATAAATTACAGCAACAATTTCTGGATAATGTCTAAATATCTACAAACTAACACAAGCTAAATTAGTGGTCCCCCTCTCTTCTGAAGGGAAAAATAAAAAGCTTCTCACTTGACCTCCCATAAAGCTATGTAAATAATAGGTCTTGGGACTGTGCTATGAATTATCTTATCACCTCAAAAGTAATATGCCTCCTTGTTACTCTTGATCAACAATTAATGTTCTAGATGAGATTGCTACTTGACTTAAAAATAGTACTTCTATGTTGTAAAAATGTGGCTTATCTAAATTTGGCATGGCCAGACAGATATGACACATGGGCTCTTTTGATTTTGCTTGGATTATATTTGCAAATGAGTTCTTCTGTTACCTATCATTGTAAAAATAGAAATATTTGTGACATTTGCATAGTAATAACATTTCAATCCAATGGCAAAGTCCAAAATTAACATGTCAACAACTGATTTTAAATCAATTCACATTTAGTTAACAAAGCTTAATTTCAAAAATGGGACTGGTCTATTTGTCTGCTAGTCTTGACTCCCCCTTTCTATGCCTACATCTGTCAGAATATCCTTCCGTTGCTACTTGAATAAAGCCCCGCCAGTCACAAAGCTCATTCAGAGATGCTGGGCCAACGACATTATTTCTAACCGAGCCACGTCACAGGTGTATCTATTATTGTTTTATTGTGAAGATAAAAGGAAGGTGGCATTAGCCAAGTAGTCAGCCTTGGATCTGGTTTAGAGGAAAGGAGAATAATCATGTCCCAATCTGAATGCAATACTCAACAGTGATTGCTAGCAATCATGAATAATTTCTTCTTCTCTTAGGGTGGTCATGGGTCTCATGTGAGGGGAAACTAGTTAAAAGGCCATCAGAGGCCATCTATCTGCTTTAGAGTCAAAACCAAAGGAAGAAAGAACATGAGTGTTGGAGATGCCCATCAGCAGTTGGGTGTCTGAACAGTAGTGGGAGTAGGTACACAGGTCATCTGATAAGAGTGAGTGCCAAACTATGATAAGATGACCTGTATTTCTGTACTTTCTCAGTTTGCCTCTATGAATATAAATTAACATACTCATTTTGGGGGGTGGATTAAATTTATGTTCTTTTTTGTCCCCTCCCTCTCTGCCTCCCTCCCTCCCTCTCTCTCTCTCTCTCTCTCTCTCTCAGCTATGCATTTTATCCACTTTCCTGATCCACAAGCAGCTAACCTAATTTCTATATTGCCTGAGTATATTCCCCAGGTTGGTCTGCACTGTTGGACTAGGACTCATAGCCCTGCTCAGCTATGGAAATTAACTAGGTAACTTTGGGCCTATCACACTCTCTCAGCCTCAGAGAAAAGCAATGGCAAGCCCCCACTGAACCAATCTTGCCAAGAAAAACTGACAGTATTTTCCTCTTAGGGTTGTATAAGTTGGAAACAACTTGGAGGTATAGAAAAACAACAATAAAACTCTGCTTGAGGAGTGAGGGAAGGCTGTAGCAGCAGCACCAGCACTCATAAACATTTCTATGGGGATCACAATGTCTTATTATGGGAAGGACGAAATACAGGCACTGTTCTAGCTAGTTTGTTCCCCATGAGATGGAGCAGGGGATGGAGAGAGAACCTCAGCTATTAAGAAGAAAAATATATGAAGTCCCCCTCCCCGCTTTTCAGCCCTTGGAGTTTTCTTTCCTGCTTTTCCCTAACCCACTGAAAAGCCTTGTGCTTTTAAAACTGATTGGGGGAAATGAGCTAATTAAACAGAACTTGTTGGAGAAAAATAAATTAATTTGCATTGAGCCCAGTGTTAGCACTTAACAGCAGTTAAGGAGTACACATAGAGTAATGAAACCTACATTGGGTTTCTCCTTTAACAGAATGTCTAAAGCAGAACTAGATTCCTGTAAAAAAAAAAAAGTCACAAAAGAACATCTAAGATTTATAGCTTCAGCTCCCCAAATTACTGGATTTTCAAGTTAATGAACCCATTACCTGCTGCTTCTTACTGTGGTTTAAAACTACCCTACATCAATGTAGTACATGTGGAATGGCTCATCAGCTATATTTAAAAACAAACACACAAACTATGGTCTTTATGCTTAAAATAAATCTTACCTTAAAATATGAGTAGTTTAAATAAATAAGGGTAATTCATCTAAAATGTCTTGTCTCATACTTGGTATTTACGGTGGAAAGTCTGTCAATATTTGCTGTTTGTGTTAATGATTCATAAATTGAGCGACTGCAAAGACTATGTGCAGTATTGATTCACCAAGCAAAAGCCTTTGGTTTCATGTGAACGTGATGTTGTTTGGCTTTGTGTGGAGAGAATGCTGATCAGCTTAGATCTATTGTCACTGCTGTTTCTCAGCAACAATTTCTAACCAAGACAGAGAATCAACAGTTGATATTGGTACTTGCACAAAATGCAGAAGGATCAGTCTGTTGCTCTTTAACACTACCAGACTAAATAAAATATTATCAAATACCATCCTACAGCCACTCCCAAGGGATTATCTAACTGGGAAGGAAGTAAATTTTCTTTGCAGTCTAATCAAAATAATAACCTAGGAAAAAAATAAGCATTAGTAGAATGGCAGATTCCCTGAATGCAGCACGTTCCTCTTTGTTTGACATGTGGCAATATTAAAGCCAAAAATAGTGTTTGCTTCTTTTGCACACGTGTAGAAAACTGCTGATGGATTCAGCTAGCCAGAAGAAAAGGTCATAGGCACAGCTATTCTTAGGGAGCACTCATTCCTTTCTGCCTATATTTACTGTGTTTTAAAAAGTAGTGCAGAAATGGCGAACCTATAGAATAGCAAAGGGAACACTGAAAGTTTGGGATTTTTTGTAGAAATTGTACCTATCACATATTTGCAATTTGTGCTGCCTTCTTTCTTCAGGTAATCTGGGGGGGGGGGGGGTCCATAGACCCATCACCATTTCCTCACACTTCCATCTCTCCAAGCTTCATGTTTGGAAATGTTAACATGAAAACTTTGGAATGAGAAAGAGAATGATCATAAAGAGATCACATAATCTCACAGATGGGAACAGCAAACACATGGGGGAACAAACAAGTCATCTTTTCAAACTCACAAACAAATCATCTTTTCAAACCCATGGCAAAAGCTTGCCTCACATCTTACACGCCCCACTTTTTTTTCCCTGATATCTTGGTACCAAATATTTGTGCTAGTATATTAGATGTTATGCTGGCACAATATTTCGACCATACTCATATAATTAAAGTGGCTGATGTTGTGGGCTGTTGCTCATGAAAGACCACATGATAGTAAATTAGTCATGCTGCATCTGTCATGCTTTTCTTCTAGAATAATCTTTTGATGAGGTTGAGGTTGTTCACTATATCTGTTTTCGTCTCCATAGTTATGCACAAGTCTCATCTACAACAACTGCTGTTGGGCACAACAAATATCAGAATTCCAGTCATTAAAACTTCTCTCAGAAAGTTTGTTTGCTTTTGGGACTCTGTTAGCTACGTGGAGAATGCGATAAAATCAACTATGGCAGACCTATTTATGATCTTTGGCTCAGGACCATCACCAGCTTTGCTTGTTTTGTTCTACCACCTGAAACTAGGGAATATATATGTCCAATATATAAAAGTCAAAGTTTGTCTGTTTGTCTGTCTGTGTCAGGTGAAGAGCTCATATGATTTGCTGTCTAAGAAGATTCTGTGGAATCCTGGAGTTTGCAATTTAGGGAGAGGCCTTTAGAATTCTCAGCCAGAGAGCTCTTGGGCCTGTCTTGAATAGGTCGGCTGCTATGGAGATGAAGCCTAGCAGCAAGGAGGAGGGCAGTGTACTCCCTTAGGAAACCAACTCTGTATGTTAATAACTCTGAATACAGATTGGACTGGGGAATATGAGGAAAAGTTACAGGTACTGGACAAGACAGTTTGGGGAATTAGAGATACAGGAACTCAAATCTTTCTAACAAGTATTACCTATTAGAAAATAAAATCCTGGGCAACAACAACATGAGAAAATAAAATCCTAGGTATATATGCTAGTGTGTGTGTGTGTGTGTGTGTATATATATATAAATATATATATATATATAGAGAGAGAGAGAGAGAGAGAGAGAATGAGAGAGAGTGCACCCACTGTATATGCAAGGGTTCTGTTCCAGGAACCCCCTGCATAAAACAAAAAACACAAAGTGTCACATCCAATTATAGGCAGTGGATGCAACATATGTGTGCTTGTGGCAACATGGATGCATACCCACCACATCCGCTGACTAATAATGGGGTGCGATTATTTGTGCAGCTTCACATTTGTGTGTGCAGAGGTCACAAGGGAGGAGAGCCCACTGTGTATGAGAGTCAACTTAATGTAGCAGATTGAATGTTGAACCCATTGGGTGACCTTGGGCAAGTCAGACTCTCTCAGCCTCAGAGGAAGGCAGTAGCAAACCTTCTCAGAATAAATCTTGCCAAGAAAATCCTAAATAGGGTTACCATAAGACAGAACCAGCCTGATGATACATGTCAACAAACATATGCATGTATTGAAACATACTTATATTTTCTGGAAAATATATAGTAAAATCATTCACTATAGCCAGGTACAGAACAGAAAAAGAAAGTGAATATAATTTCATTATATTTAGATACAACCATTTGTTGTCTCACAGTTTCTAGATAAACTTTTGGGAATAGCAAAGAAAAAACACTGAAGTACCATCAGAAAACCTGGTTTGGGAATTTTAATAGTCACTTATCACCTTAGCCTAATTTCTCAGTGAAAACTGGGGTGTGGAAAAATACAATATACAGCTCACAGCAGAATTTAATAAACCTTTGCCAAGAAATTAATAGGTATATGCAAACACAAATCTTATTTCAGTCAGAAATAAAGTGCCTGAACAAGTATGTTAATCTCCTCTCCTGCATGCTGAAAAAAATTGAAAGAAGTGAACAATACTTCTAATAATTCTGGAAACTTATTACTGCAAATAATTCTGACCCAGTAATATTTGAAAGGGGTAGCGAGAAAAAGAAAAGAATCTGAAGTATAGATAAAAAGACTATTTCACAATGCAACACTGTCAGTATGATACCCTAAGACTCTATCTTTAGCAAAGAAAAAAAGCATCCTGTAACTTTGCCCCACTTACCTTTTTTTGAAGATCCCAAATTTGTGACTATGAAGTTCTGGCAAGTAATAGAAAGGCAGTGTCATGTTGACAGCTTTTAAGATACAGGGTATAAAAGCCCATCATTAGCTTAACCATTTTATCCTCGATCTGAATGGCCTTTCAGTACTGCATCCACAACCAAAGGAATGTCCAGGCTAGGTATGGAAAATAATTTTATTGGAGTTGAGGTTCTTGATTAAAGCAATTTTGCTTTAGGGTGACAAAGCAGATTTGTGAATCTTGTAGCACATTTTAGAAAATATATGTACAAAAGCATGCATACATATTTAAAAAGTGGCTATGATTCTGGAGACCCGGGTTCAAATTCCCACTCAGCCATGGAAAGCTACTGGGTAAACCTAGGTAGGTCACACTCTCTCAGCCTCAAAGGAAGGCAAAGGCAAACCCCCTCTGAGTAAATCTTTTCAGTAAAACCTCATGATAGTTTCACCTCAGAATCACCATAAGGCACACAACAACAACAAAATGTGTACAATTTAAAAATATGTATTTATGTTTGATTCAGTAGGGGAAAAAAAGCTACAATGAAAATACTGTACTTCCATGCTACCAAGAGTGAACAGTATGGCCTCTTGGCACATTCTGGAACTCCTGTGTGCTATGTACTGCTGCCACTGCAAACAATGCTATAGGTATGCATCTGGATGTAAAATACATCTCCATCTAAATATAGTATTTCTGATTAGCTCACTTCAGCCCCTGTTAGGATGTTTGGCCAAGAATCATGGGTCAGGGGAGAGGAGATACCCTTTCTTTCTTCTACTTCATCATCTCTGCTCTATTCGCACATACAGTACAGAATAAGTAAACGATGAAGACCTTGTGCGACAAGGATTTGGCTGGAATGAGTGACTCAAATCAATGCCGAAACGATAAAAACCAAATGAAAAATGACTTCTAGCAAACCCAGAATGACCTTTCCTAAATTGACCAGGTAATGTAGATAAATGCAGTTTACCGGCAGTCACCAAGTGATGACAGTTCTATAGCCCCTCAAGTGGCTTAAAAGGAATAACACACACACACACACACACACACACACACACAATCTTCTTTCTGGGCCCGAAACGAAGAGAGAAATACTCACTATAAAGGAGCTCAGGTGGTCCAGGGTGCAAACAGGTTTTGTTCCAACTGCTCATATTATAATCTGTAAGCAGGTGCTCCGCTTTCATTTTTTTTTTTTACTAAGGAAAACTACTCAGGCTTCATATATTTCTTTCCCATGGGTAATGAATTAAACTTACACAAAACACTTTTTAAAAAGTTTAGATACCCAATAGTAAATGTGTGTGGGCAGAGAAGCACACAAGTCTACAAAATTAATCATTTTGTGTGTGTGTGTGTGTGCATGCATGTGTGCACATCTATAAGTGTGACTAATTCAAAATATCCATAGTACTCTTAGATATCACAAGAGTACCAGATATTTAATGTGCAGAATCCATTTAGCAGCACATCTAGTAAACATTTCTACATACTACCTTATACGTAGCAGTTCAGGAGTTGTTAAGATACGTCCTTGGTAGAAGCTGGAAATAAATACAAATGAATGTTATAACAAAAGACTCCAAAGACATGCTGCCATCAACAGTCCTGCTCAGATGCTGGAAGCTTAGGACTGTGGCTGCAATTGATCTTGTTGTAGCAGTAGTAGTTGTTGTATGCCTTCAAGTTGTTTCTGAACTGTGGTGACCCCAAGACAGACCTATCACAGGGTTTTCTAAGTCCAATAGTGTGTGATATGCCCAAAGTCACCCAGTGAGTTTCCATGGCTAAGCAGGGAACCGAACCCTGATCTCCAAAATTTTAGCCCAACACTCGAACCACCACATCATGCTGGCTACAATACAGCATCAAAAATCCAGTGATTCATCACAAACTAGCATATCATAAAATTGACTAAAAGCTTACTTTACAAACTCTTGGGTGTCTGCTAAGAAAGTATAAAAATAAGGCATAGTTGCATCCTTTCTTCAAAATGCGGGAGGATGGACTTCAAGGATCTCTCAAATCAGAGAGGAGGTTTCTAGGGAGCTAGAATGCTTGAAAATGGTTCAGATTCAGCAGCAACATAGTTGTGAGAACTATGGTTTTCTATCTAACAGGCAAAACTTAGGACATGAATTTTCCTTTAACATGATAACATAATAAATAGTATCTACTCGCAGTATGCCTATCTCCTTCTCCTTTGAACATACCAATGCAAATCTACTTCTCTACCCCAAGTCCCTGTCTCACCAGTTCTTGGGAAAGAAGAACTGGTGATGCCTCCTTAAACTGCAGTCCTTCTTAGTGCATCAGATATAACTTTAGAGAGTCCCTCCTCTTTAGAAGCAACTTTTTGGGGAAAAGAAACAATATCAGGACCAAGAAGGATCATTCCAAGTGTTGGTGATTTGTACATGACATCATGTATGACCTTCTGCATCCAAGTTAATAACTACAAGCAATCAGTCCAATTCTATGAGTTTCTTCTTGCTAGAGTTTTTGTTGTTATCCATCTTCAGCGCATTGACTAGCCCTGCCTTCAACTACATACTGTTCTATGCTGTATAACAGGAAAGATGAATAAGATAAATAAAATAAAATAAATCTTGGAGAATACTTCCTCCATTAGGGAAAAGACTTTCATCCTTCTCCACAGAAAGCCGGGCCTCTAACAAGCCAGAAAGAATCCTCAGCCCAAACAAGATAATTTGCATAAATCTCCTTCCTTCTCTTTGTCATGACCTATTTTCATCCTGTTCTAAAAGGTCTTGCTCAAATGTAAAAATGTGGCAAACAGAATGCGAAAAATACACACAAGTTGGAGGAGAGATGAGAAATGAAGCAAATTGAAATGGCCCTCACAAGAATAAACACACAGAGACAAGTAGTGGAGAGACAGGAAACAGACAGGAAACCCCTCAAGCCATACAGACCAGTTAAGGCAAGAAGAGGGAGGAAAAAAAAATCTCTTCCCAGTCAAGACAAGGATGACAATGCCTCCAGGTTGCTCTATGCAAGATGATGGATAGTTTGCTAAACTAAGGAAATAGCTATACCCTAGAAAAGATAGAAAAGCACATTGATAATCCCTTTGGTTAGAAGTTTTGTGTCTCAGGAGGGCATTTTCAAACTTCACCCAGTGGATATTATTACCTTACATTATTAGTTGTTCTGCTTTCTTTCTCTTTGTGTTCATTAAAATAACAAACACAGCTTGAGAAACCTTTCAATGCTGTTATCATTCTCACATTCTCCAGAACTGTTTTCAAAATGAGGAGGGAAGGAGGAGTCAATTTTGGAAGGCAGGTTGTTATTAATTAGGCTTACTTAGTGGTACTTGTAAGGGAGAGCAAATTGCTCTTCCCATCCATTATCACTGAAACATCCTTAAATATGAAGACTCTTACAAGCAAAACATGCTCTCAGAAGTGGCTTCCATACGTTCAGTGTAGCTTTCTCCCAAGATACATTGCAAGTAGCCTTTATTATTTTTAGGACAACTCAAGAACAACAGCTTAGTATTTCTTAATGCTTGATCATTTAATACTTTTCTGATGAATAATTAAAGAAAAGGATGAACTACACAGGACTATTGGTGGTTCAATTATTTATTTATTTACTTACTTACTTTTTAGTGGAGGGGAATCAGCCCCTACAGGCTAGTATGGTAGAGTCAAGCTCTCCAATCTTCCCAGGGCCTATGAATTCCCTAAACAAATGTGGAATACCTGATACATATGACCACATTCTGCCATTTCTCCTACTAAAAATATTTAATTTATGACCGTTCTCAGTAAGATTATTTATTCTTTGTTTTGGTCAACAGAGTCTCATACTTAATTAACCTGATTTCCATTCAAACATATATAATTACCTGATAGTCTGTGTGTGCATGTGTGTGTATATGTGTCTTCACGTTGAATTTCAGAGAGTTTTCTTAGGTAAAGAATATTCAGAGATAGTTTTGCCAATTTCTTCCACTGAAATATAGCCTACAGCATCTGGTATTTGTCGGGGGTCTCCCATCCAACTACTAATCAGGGCTGTCCCTGCTTAGCTTCCAAGTTCAGGTAGATTTGGTGCCTTTAGGATATTTATTGCACTTTTGTGGGCTGTACTGAGAGCCCAAGGACAGCTTAAGCCCATACATCAGCTAGAATGGCAACCATCTAGGCAGATTTCCTATATTCCTGCTCACCCAGCCAGCATTCAGGCTTGGTGACCTGGGAAATGTGTTGTCTCTTAACTGGGTAAAGTGTGGCATTCTGAGTGTTGTTGAACTACAGCTTACACCATCCTTGTCCACTGTCCATTTGACTGAGGCTCATGGGTATACCTGTACTAAATAATAACAATAACAACAACAACAACAACAATAATAATATTTTACTCTTTTATTGTGAAGAACTTGTACAACATGGGTAAGTGATCAGCTACCACTGATGTTTTAGAATAAGACTTAAATCCAACTGCTAGTCCCAGCTAAAGCAGAACCACTGAATCACTGGGAATATGCAAAAATTAACACTTTTGGAAATTCTTCTTTAGCTGGGACTAACAATATGATTTATGCCAGAACCTCTGAAAATACTTGCACTTTTTCTTTTTTTTTGTGACTCACTTTTCTCCCCAGGCTGCAGCTCAAGGAAACTCACAACAATTTTAACTTTAAAAAGGCAAAAATAGTTAGAATACTGATAATCTACAAGTATAGTACTAAAACACAATTAAACAAATGATAATATTGAGACACAACTGGATTAAAAACAATTAAAATATATTTTAAAAGTACAGTACATAGGCATTAAAAGGCCCTTTCACAGCACCCAGTTGACCCGACAATTGAAGTGAAAAAAATCTGTAACTGCTGGTGGAAGAACAATAAGGAGTTCTGCAGACTGGGACTGCCTGGCCGCTGAGAAGATCTTCTCTCATGTCCTCATCAAATATGCTTCTGAAGTGGGACTAAGAAAAGGACCTCCTGCTACAGTTTCAAAATACTGGCAGGCTTATATGCTAGAGTATTGACATAGTCATGCTGGCTGACACCTATGGGAGCTGCAGTTCAAACCACATGTGCTGCCTCAAGTTGTCTACCCCCGTCATAATATATCTTTATCCATGCAAGCTTGCACTCCTTAGACAAAAGGAAACAGGCAAGTATTGAAAGTAACACAGCATTGATTATTTCTTATATAGGACACAAAAGTTTCCAGCATAGCTAATAGTGATCTTTGATAAATAAATTTAAAAAATGGAATCAAGCTAAAGGGTTTATTTTTCCATCTTCGGTTATACTTCTTCCAAATGCTCTTTAAAGGCGTTGCCTGCTTAACAGCAATATAATGGGCAGTGTTACTGATGCTGGAAACAATCTAGAGTGGTGTTTTTACATGGCAAGGTATTACATGCAATGGTTTGCTGTGTATGGTTACCATATCTCATAGTTTCTTCCACATCACCTGAAGAAAAAAACAAACAAACTACCATGTTAGCTTTTTTTTTGGGGGGGGGGCAACATACATGAGTGGTTTTCCACCCAGAAACTGCCCAGAAACAGACTTGCTTATCTTCAGCAGGGTTGTTGCATCATTTACCTTCAGATCATCCTCTTGGTCATTTGGGAAAATGATCACATATAAAATTATTTATCTGACAATAAGCAAAGAATGGTAGGGATTTTCATACACATCCCCAACGTATATCAATAGTATTCTGCTAAACTGGAAAAGATGCTCCCAACTGCAGCAAGAATGACTGCTCTCGTATTGATCCTAAACACTTGTTTTCTTTATATAGCTTTCTCTTTTCTTTTGTAAAATAGGCATAATAGGTTTATTTTTAGTTCTTTCCCTTTGTCTAATCTCAAAACATTTTTTCTCCCCATCTGAACTATTTTTTATCTTTCATTTATGCACTAGTTTTCTTTCTTCTTTCAAATCTTTATATGCAAAAACTTGATGCACTCATCAGCCTTTATGATTTTATTGTCTCACAGGTAGGAATACAGCAAGACACCTAAAAACAGCGAGACAAATTGAAGAATCCGTATAGCTCATGCTTTCCTATTACAACAGTAAAGCACATTGTAAGAACACAGAGGTGGCTGGTACTCAATGGGGTTGGGAGGACAAGGGGCCTGTAGAAATCAAGAGCAGGTACAGCTAGCTAATTCTGGTTTTGTCCCTTTCTCCTTCCTTGCACAGCAGCACAATTCCATTATAACTAGCACAGGCTGGCTGGCACTTCTGGAAGTGAGATTTACTGGAGTTAAACAGAAGTAGTGTCAGAGCATGCTGATCAAACGGCAGTCTAACTTGGCTGCTGGTGGTCAAGTCCTTCTTCCAGCATAGGCCTGGAAGCTGGATTTTTGGCCAAAAAGTCTGCTGCTATTATTTTGGTTGTACAGATCTCTCTACATACCCCAAAGACTAAGAGCACAAACCTAAATAAGCTGGGTGACCAGGCGACACCAAATAAGTCTAGGTCAACTGAAACTGTGCTGAATTCAAACTCTTCCTAGTGTTAGAAATTACTTAGGATTACTCTTATTGTAGGGCCTAAATACCTTAAAGGTACCAACTCCTGTCTTATCTTGGAAGCTAAGCAGGGTCAGTGTTGGTTATTGCTTGGATGGCAGTCTGCCAATGAATATCAGGTAGTATAGGCTATATTTCAGAGGAAGGAACTGATAAAACCACCTCTGATTATTCTTTATCTAAGAAAACCCTATGGAATTAATGGTGTTGCCATAAGCCAACAATCAACTAGGTGATGCGCTCATGCACAAACACACCCTTTAGTGTGGCCTGCCTTTCTGATGGCTTTCTGGCTATATCCCTGGGCTGGAAAATATCTGAATGTGACATGATTTGGATCTTTCCATGCCCTGCTGTTTCTTTGCCCACTTTTTGAATTCTACTGGCAAAACTTTGCCAGAAGACTAATTCTGCTAACAGCAGAAAAGGGTTTCTGCCTGCAGAAGAGGCTTGTACCTAATGCTAACCCTATAAGTAGGCAAAGCCTTGAGTTACAGTGCACTGTCATTTCCACATAACAGGCTTACCATTCTCTCTGTCTCCCTCTTTGTGTGTCTCAAACCCACACAGCATTCAAGGCAATCACTTGCAATATCGATGGCTAGGTTTCCTCTTATCCCTGCTCCACAAACTTCTCTTTTTAGAAATTTTAGAACTTAAACACTGACTTTGCATTTCCTTGCAAGGTCCCTATAGGCAATTAAGGACAGAATTTCTCTCACTGAAAATCAAAACACTTCGCCCAGTATTTTTAATCTCTCTTAAGAAGGGGGACAGCAAATGGAAAGTTGCTCCTCAAATCAACTTTCTTTTCAGTTGCAGCCCTGAATGCCAGAGTGAAATAATGTAATCAAAATGTTTCTTCTTCCCTTCTTACCAGGGTGACTCTGTCATAGAAGCACACTTCCAGTCATGGATACAAAATACAAGTAGAACAATAGCAATCTAGCAACCCAGCCTGGCCAGAAACCAACTCACTAGCCTGACATTCTAGCAGCCCTGCCGTCATTCTGACTTCCCTGTCAGTCTCTCTGAACCTCTAAGAATCTGTCGACTGGGCTTTTCACGTTCTCCTTCTTGATCACTGTCCCTTTTCACCTGCTGCTTATTGGTGGTCAGAGAAACTGCTGCTCCTGGAGACCTCCCCCCATACACTGAAGGAAAAAAGTCTTTGTGGAGAAAGCTGTATTTTGCAGGAAAAGCTGCCAAGTAAGTTTTTTGTTTGTTTCATTTGTTTTTTGGAAAGACTTGCCTGCAGAATTCCACAGAGACAAAATAGCCAGTGCCACACCATGACCCATTTATAAGTAAGGAGGCAGGCCAAGCTAGAGGGGAGGCAGTGCCACATGTGCCAGAATGGAGCAGCATACCAATAAAAAGCTACAACAATAACCTTTCACTTACAATATTCTCCATCTGCTTATTTCACACAAAACACTGCATGAATTTGCATGACAGTTTCCAATCTAACTGAGCTGTTAGACTGTCTCCATATTATTATTCCATAAAGGTGACGCATTATCCAGCGTGTTTTTTTCCCCAAAAAGCATGAGTTGAACATCTGTGCTACACTGTTCATATCCATACCTCAAATCCTAATGAAATCCAAGAAAAGAAGCTTATCAGATATTACTTATGAATACACAATTCAGAATCTACAATCTCTAACCCAGATTCAACTTCGGGCCCATTGACCTTAACAGGAAGATGGGTTGTAGATTACAGACAAAATAACTTTTCTAGTGAAAGTTTTTGGGGCAAAAAAAAATAATAAAAAATAAAATAAAAAATAGGACAGAGAAAATTTCATCCAAAGTGTTAGCAAAATGTTTCATCCAAAATGTTAGCAAAAAGATACTGAAGGGAAAGCAAAGAGTTCTTTGGAGCTACAAGAAAATGTACAGTATGCATGAGTAGAATGTAACAGAACAAAATGTGTGAACCAGTATGTACCAAGACAGGATTTGATTCAGATGTTTTACGAACAAAATTGCTCAGCTTCATGCTTTGTGTTATACTACTGTTTAGGAACATTAGGGCATGCCTACACAGAAGCACTCTCCTGCTCTAACATTCATGACAGAAGCCTGAAAGGATCAGAAGACTTTTGTGTTACCTGCCTTTGTAATGCAGAGAACCCTACCTGTGCTCGCTGCAGAACTTGAGAGCAAAAAGTTGGGAGACCAGGAAGTGCAAGTGCAATACATCTTCATGTGAGAACTGTGTATGCTCAAAAAGCATACTTTCATGCTCCAACAAATGGTCACTTCTAAGCAATTACTAGAAAATAGGCAATAAGCAATTACTGGGAACTGGCAGTAACAAAATGACCAATGTATAGCAATCTTGTATAGACTTTTTGGATAGAAAAAAAAGGGAGGGAATTGCTGTCAGACTTGCTCACCCAACACGCACAAACACTAGCCTTCATAAAGTCTGTGTATGTTAGCTTATCTACATCTTTTACTTTCAACTACAAAGTCTAGATAGCTTAAGGCAGTAAAATCAATTCATCATAAATAATAAATTAAGCCAAGTTGTAATGCAATTTAGATATTTATGACCCAATTCTGTCCTATACTGACTTCAGTGGATTTAGAGCTGAGGGCTAAATTAGGCCAAACCCTATTTTGTTACTTATGTTTATGCTGCAAGCTGGAATTTGTAGATTTACAGGATTCTTTTTATTAGAGTATGTGGGTGCATGCATGCATGTGTGTGTGTGCGCATAAAACCCAAAACCTCATCTTTGGCCATTTCTGCACTAGACTATTATACTGTTGTTGAGGCCCCTCCCTAAACTGCAAACCCCAGGATTCCATAGGATATTGAAAGTGGAATAATAGCACTATAACACTGTAGTGCAGAAATGGCCAGTTACTTTCAGTGCTGAAATTATGACAACATTAAAAATGGTATCAAAGAAGCTGCATATTTTAAGAATGTGATGGTCACAGAAACTTTGTTGTGACTCCCACTTTCACAACTACATGTGACAAGGAAAGGGATTTCCCACACTGATCAAAGATGCATGGAACTAAAGAAACTTTTAGTAAAATTTTACAAGAACTTCCCTATATTTGGATTTTAGCACAATTATAAAATATGTCCTTTGTTTTAAAAAATATGCTTCATGCATGCCCAGGGGGTCTAATGAAGCCCTTGTTTTATTGACTTTTTAAAAAATAAATTCACAGATCACCTTTCTACTGAATTGGGCTCCTATAACTTTTATCTTTCTTGACCACAGTGCTTTTCCAGGTGGTGGCAGCAACAGATGTACAACTCTTCTCAAATGCTGCCACCAGATGGCTAAAATAGGGTACTTACCACCCTGAGTAGTAAAATCCAAAGTCAAAAGCAGATTGTATAAGACATTAAGAATGCAAGAAATCTTACGATTAATAATAACTGAAAAGATAACAACTGCCATTCTTAGTCTTTGTGCTAATTTTATCATTTAGAACATCTACATCCAATATATTTATAGGAAATTAAATCCTCTTTAAAAAAATCTGCATTTCAAGGAAAGAGGTAACAATAATATTGTACCAGCAAATATGCCAATTAATCTACACCAACATTTGCCATGAATCTGAAAGAACTTCACATCCACTGTATAGCTACAGAGTTAAATCCTGCCCTTGTGTGGTTATGGAGCACTGAACATGGATGCATCTCCACAAGACTCTTCCCTCTACTTTAAAAACCAACCATTGCTGTGTGGTAATGCAAACACTTTACGCAAAGAAAGTCCAAGGTTTCATCCCTGGCATCTTCAGTTACAATGATCTGATGATGTGAACGTCCTCTTTAAGCTTGAGTCCCTGCTAATCACAGTATGCAGTACTGGGTTGGATGGACCAGTAATCTCTTGTGGTGTAAGGCAGCTTTCTTTATCCTGTGCAATCTCATTAAAAAGTGTTGTAATCTCACAGGGCTGTCTTTTAGCAATTGACACTTTCCTGCATTTTATTAGAAGCATCCTGTTGCATGTTCCTGTCTCTCTGCTATATAAAGCAAGCCAATAAGAGAACTGAAACAAGGATGCATGTAGAGAATCATGCATGTTGAATGCTTTTCAGTGATACAGTAATAGCATATGTGTAACTACATGTGGCACACTGTGCTGTCTCTTATCTTCCCTACTTCTCTCTTAACTAAATCTACCTAGCTCAGATATGGAGGTAGGAACTGGAGTCTTCACATCATATCTTAACATAGACCACATTGTTTTTTTAAAGTCATTAGAAATACGCAAAGAAAATATTATCTTTGTGTAGATAATCATTAACATGTTGCTTGCTTTCTGTTTAATTGTCCTAGTCGTTTCTCTTATGCTTCCTTACTTCTTTTATAATTCTATAACCAATGGACAATGTGTGTAAAAGCAGTAAGATTTGTTTTTAAAGTGTATTTTAAAACATCTGGCTTCCATTCAAAACTGTTACTCACACTTAGTCCTCATGCCATTAAGGGAATTAAGAATGCATAACTCAACAACTGCAACTTCAGTAGATAATGAAACATGAACTAAGTGAAATGCAAATATTTTATATGCTGCCAGCCTCCAGTAAATAATTCCACTGCACTGGATAATAAATATTACTTACTCCAAATCTATTTCCAGCATTTATTGATAATCTAAAAATAACTTTTTTAAAAAAGAGAGAGAACATTAAAATAAGCTTTTGCTTCTTTTAAAAAAAATAATGCTTTGTTTTACAGACTAAAGAGTGGGAAACCTGTTCTACACAGTTAAAACTGATGCACATAAGCACTGTCTGCTGTCCAAGTGCATTTTCATCTCATCAAAGAGAACAGCACTAGTTTACAAGTTTGTCAGACCCTTGCCCTAGGGTATGAGTCAAAAAGCAATGAAAGATGACTGCAAAGATGTTGCAAAAATATGGATTTAGATGGGAGAACATTTCAGATAAGCCATCGGGGTGGGGGTGGAGGTGGTGGAAATGTTGCCAGCTCCAAGAAAAGTATTGATAGTTTGCATAGGCTCCAGCTGATATAAAGAGCAGAGCCTTCCCGTCTGAATCCCCTTTGAGAGCTACACTAACAAGACACTTCTCATGGGGTAGGACCATGGCAAACTAGCAGCAAATACATCTAGCATCATCTATATGAAAATGTTCAGATGCTGCACAAGCTAAATATTTCCTTTGTGTGTTTCTAATTAGTGTCTCTATAAAAAAACTAATGTAGTGTATGTTGAGATTACTTTCCAGTTAGCTGCAGCTATCTTCTCTCTCTCTCTTTTATAAAGGAGTCCTGCAGGATGCACTGCCCTGATGGCCCGCAGAACAGGAGGGTAGGCAGTGGGGGACAATCTAGTAGGGAACAATCTCTGAAGAGGAATGTCGGGTGAGGCACCTGTGGCACGAGGCCCAGAATCATTCTGGGAAAATGAGGATGCCGCTCATTACAGACAGCTTGGCCTGCCATTTCTGTTCAGAGAACTGGGACACTGACACACATTTCAAAAGTGATATTATAAATTATTCCTATTTTAATTATATTTAAGTTTTGCTTTACTTGTTCCTTAGGACATTTTTCCACATTGTTCTTACAGTACCACCAAGATTTGTTTTGTTTTTTTCCCTTCAGCATTAGTTGCTTTCAGTTTCAACATGCTTCCTTCTTCCTTATATGTGTACCTGTGCTTTGAGTTTGGAAATGTTAATTTTGCTTACTACAACTTTCATAGTTCCTCAACTACATGACCCACATGTTATGTTATGAAGCTATGATCCTTTGTTTACAAGTGTGTGCCCAACCTCTTCCTTTCTACTGGTTCCTAATTCTGTTAGTGTTTTACCATTTCCTTTTTATTTTATCCTTATAGCATTCTACCTTTTTACAGTCAAGCTCTCTCCATGTGGAGATTATATTTGAACCATTGACAGATGTTCCCTCCGCAAATTTATCTAATCTTTGTCTTAGCCATTTGACAGAGAAAACATGTTTAGCCCTTAAGAAAGAAAGAAAGAAAGAAATGGAAGGGAAACAGATGCCACAATTTACAGAATTCTTCTATGTTAAGCCAAAACCACCTCTGTATAAAATGCTGCATGGTTTTTCAGTGCTGACTACAGTTTCTTTTTCCAAATAAGACGAGCTTACAAGTAGCTGAGTTTGCCAAAATGTTCAGGTTGTTTA
The DNA here is from genome assembly GCA_030412105.1 of Cyclura pinguis. Classification (NCBI taxonomy): domain Eukaryota; kingdom Metazoa; phylum Chordata; class Lepidosauria; order Squamata; family Iguanidae; genus Cyclura; species Cyclura pinguis. The sequence continues at coordinate 133,630,833 of CM059599.1, forward strand.
GCAGCAGCCATTTTAATGATTTGCTCTGTGATCCTTCTGGAGTTGTCAAAAGTGTGTACTGTGTTTCTGAGGAACAGGCCTTACTGCAAAGAAGAGAAGCAAGGGCAATGGAGAACAGTAGCAAATCAAACCAAGGGGAAATTAAGAGCAAAGGCAGTGCCTATATTGCGCTACAAAAAATCCCAAGACCTTTGGGAAGAGCCCTGCAATCAGGAAGAGTTTCCAAGTCCACAAAGACCTGGAAAAGGTTTGTTTCATGTCCATCAGCCAGGCGTCTTTTCATTTTGTGCAACAGATTATTACAGTCTTTTTATGAATTGCATTGGATTAACCTCCACCAGATACTGACAGTTTGGATGATTGCTGCTGTGAGTGCCAAGGTATTGTTCATACCTGTAAATCAAAGCTGAACACAAAGGCAGCCTTTCCATTTTTTTTCTTTAAAAATATGATCATTTGGGAAGTTGTTGTCAAATCCATCTCCTAAAATACCTTCTTTCTGGGTGAATGTCAGAGCTTGCTTCAAGTCAAAAATGATTCAAACAATGCCAGCGAAACTAAAGACATGGTCAGTAAGTATCCCTTTAAGGTCTCACATTTTAAGAGGATTTCCAGGTGCATGCAGTGGAACTCAGAATTGTAGTAACATTAAAATGTGTGTGTGTGTGTGTGGGGGGGGGTGTCACCTACTGACTTATGGTGACTCCATGAGTTTCATAGGTCTTTCTTAGGCAAGGAATACTCAGAAATGGTTTTGCTACCAGGCATTCGTTAGCAGTCTCCTCTCCAAATACTAAATCAGAGCTGACTCTGCTTAGCTTCTTAGTGCCTAAAATGAACCCAGAGAGAGAATACAACCAGAACAAACCATTATTTTTTTTCCATGAAAAGAGCATTAGATAGTATCTGAAAGTCATTACTGATACTGTCCTGCTCAATCTCAGAAGAATTCACTGTAGCATACATGGTCTCCACCATGCTCAGCTTTTGCCCTGACAATTATCCTATGAGGTTGGTCAAGCTGATGATGGCCATCATGGCTTTCTCAGTCTTCTACCTTGTCAGGTTTCTATGACTTATATGCAATACTTCACACCCTCCATCAAATTGGTATAATACATTTGGCAAACATACAATTAAGCATTGTTGTGACCATATGCATTTCACTATGCAATTTAAACATGTACTTAATCCTCCCCCATTGAAAGCACTGAGACTCAACTGCTTAACTTTGATTGGATCCTGAGCTGTGTTTTTGCTCATGTTTTGATTATGATGATCTGCACCTGTACTTAATTTTTTATATAAATAATAAGAATATTTATCATTTATATTTATTTTCTTGAGCCAGCATCACATAGTGGTTTGAGTGTTTGGCAAGGACTTTGGGAAATCAAGATTCAAATTCTCACTTGGCCATGGAAAACTCAGGTGATTTGGGGCAAGTCACACTCTCTCATCCTTAAAGGAAAGTCACACTCTCTCATCCTTAAAGAAATGGCCAACCTCCTCAAAACACATCTTGCCAAGAAAGCCCTAGAATGCAGTTGCAAGAAGTAAAAGTAAATCTGAAATTGCTTAACAATAGCAACATACTTACCACATCTAGGTTGCTTATAACAATGGAAGCATTGCAACAGTGGCATTTAACAACTACTAAATTACAGAGATTCTTTCTTATCTGAGAAGCTAATCAGGATCAGGGATAGTTAGTACTTGGGTGGAGGACTATCAAGGAATACCAGGTGCTGTAGGCTCTATTTCAGAGGAAGGAGCTGACAAAACCATCTCTGAGTATTCTTTGCCTGAGAAAACCCTATGAAACTCATGGGGTCACCTTAAGTCAACAGGTGACTTGAAAGCACATCCACACATAGTTTTTTTTTGGGGGGGGAGGAGGCCTTGTTTTTCTTCTTTCTTTTTTTGGGGATGTAGACTGAGGCAGGAAGTAGGAGTAGGCTAAAGTCTGGCTGGTTCAAGACATGAACCAAGCTATTTCCTGGCATCAGGCAGCAAATAACAGTCACCTATTTCAGAGGCTTAAGTATCCTAAAGGCAACCGATCTTGTTTGATCTTGGAAGCAAAGCAGGGACAGCCCTTGTTTGTAGTTGGATGGGAGACCATCAACAAATACCAGATGCTGTAGATTATATTTCAGAGGAAGGAACTGGCAAAACCACCTTAGAGTATTCCTTGCCTAAGAAAACCCTCTGAAATTCATGGAGTCACCATAAGTCAACAGGCAACTTGAAGGCACTTACATACACATGTGTCAGGCAAGCGATTCATGTTGTGGAAAGGGAAGCTGCCCATCACTACAGATTGGCAAGTTAAAGAAGAAACAGAAAAAGAATCAGGGAACCAAAAAAAAAAAGTTAAACAATAACAAAAATAATAATGTTTCTTTTGTTTTAAAATCTACAAGAAAACATTTTCCAATATATGTTTTCAATCTTTAAGAAAACGGAACTGGAAGACCACCAGCTCCTAAGCCTCATTGCCATTCCAATGGGCACCCGAGGACCCACATCCCTAAAAATTCCAGATTCTAAAATCTGTAAATCAAAGGCAAGAGACTTCTACGTAATTTATGTTAAAATTACTTCTAAAAACAACCCAACCAGTGTTTGTCAGAATATTTTTAACAGTTTGTGCCAAAAATGAAGTGGTCTGCTGGTTCGTATTTGCTTGCTATATACTACACATACATACATACATACATACATACATACATACATATTAAACTGTTGAAGTAAATGGTAAAAAGATGAACTGTGCTAAAATGGGATTTATTTATTTAATTGTGCTCTAAATCTACTTTCACCTCATTTACAATATTTATGAATTGAACTGTCAATTTGCTTTTGCTATGCAAATGTTGTTTACTTTTTGTCTTTCCTGCTCTACGGTTCCCTGTATCACCACACGCTAAACTTTTAAAATGAGCTTTTGAAGCTTTTGAACAAATGCTAAACATGTTTTCTATGCCAGAAATTCAAACACCTTTGGCTGTTAATTTTTGTTGCTACTATAGATTTTTTTTTCCTGAAGTGCAGTTGAAAGTGCTTTCTGTAAATCAAACATCAAAACTGGAATGTATATTATTTTTTGCATCTTTGATAAAATATTTGATTATACAAAGAAAACCCACAATCTATCAAGTAAATTGAATTTAACAGCCATCTGTATGATTGCAGATTCTTATTATCAGCATTCCCAATATGGTTATTCTGCAGCAGAAAACTGTGTAGCTTGGAAGACAGCATTTTCAGAAGGTTTTACATTATGTTTCTTACAGTGCAACACTATGTGTATCTACTTAGGTGCAAGTCCCAGGCCCTTTTCGCATGCCATTTCTCATGCGAAATGGCCTTCAGAGCATCACGCAATTTCGAGGACTGTTCCACATGATGTCCTCACAATTGTGCGAAGCTGCCGGGGCCAGTAGGCGGTGATTGTGGAATATATCATTTTCAGCTTCTTGCTGAAAATGATGCGCGATTGCGTGTCGCTCCTCGGCCCCACATGCACTTACCTTGCATGCAGAGCCTCCAGAGACACGGCCATCGCGCTTCCTCCCCCAGCGCAGCCTGGGAAAGTACCCGGCTGTGCTGTGGAAGGAAGAGGCGGAGCCCTCATGCTTCCTGCCAGCCAGCAGGGAGCTGCTGTGGAGAAGAAGCAGAGGGGACGCGAGTGCCTCTCGCAAAGGGCTGCTCGCAGGATCCCCGCATGCCCATATCGGGAACAGGTAAGGTGTGGAAAGGGCCCCACTGTGTTTAGGAAGCCTAACTTCCAGGAGAACATGATTTGGATTGCAGGTTCATAGATGAGAAAGTATGTTTAATATTGGTGAGTCTATAAGTCAGACAAACCTAACAACCATAATTAATTTCCATAATTAATTAATTAAATGATTAACCATAATTAATCATAAAATCACACTTTCAAGAATCCCTTTCTAATCTGCTCTGGGAAATGTTTATAGTGATATCCCAGAGACATCAACTTCTGCAACTTAAATTGTCCCTACTATACAGAACATAAAGTAGACAGCTGTTACACTTTGCACAAGAGCAATTGTACAGGCTATCTTTGCCACAGACACTCCAGTGGGAGCTTAAATTCACGTGACTATGTCTCCAGTGATGCACTCACCCAACACTACAAGCAAATGTACCTGTGGCTTTTTGGAGCCACAGGAAAGCTACTGTAATGGCTGCTTTCAGCTTGTACAGCTTTCAGGTTGTACAGCGGGCCCTCTTTCCAGTGTTTCACTGTCAGAAGGCAAAGATCTTTTTCTTCAGGTGTCCTTTTGACAACTGACCTTGCTTCTTGCAGGAGGTGGGTGCTATTCCCACCACCTTTACTGACATATTTGAATGTATTGTTGATTTTTAAAGAAATCACCATCAGTTTTATTCATTTGTGTTATAGAGTAATTGTACTCATGTTGCTGTATGTGATTTTATTGCTAGCTAATAAAAGTCTCACTCAAGAAAGGCTGGGTACAAATCAATTGAATGAATGAATGGTATGTGCAGTCAACTATAAATCATGCATACAAAGCTGCAGAATTCTGGCTCAACATTATGCATACCATTGTGAGTGGGACTTTTTATGCCACTCTGGCAATGTGCTCTCCAAATACCGTTCCATCTGCACAGTCAGCAATCACATTAACTGCCTTTCTCAGGCAAGAGGAAGTGAGTACAATGGTTACTACTATACTGTAATTTTGGCAAGACTAAGGGGAGTTCCACATTTATTGGGGCTTTCTTAGTTACCTCAACCCCAACAGAAACTCTGTGCATGCATCCATATTGAGCACACATAGATGCCCCTAACATTGAAGAAAATGATATGCAGATGGAGACATGGTTTGTGTAGATTAGAACCTCGGAGCTTTCGACAGAGGCTTAATCATGGGTGGAATCTAAAGAGAATTAAATTTGTTTAATTTTTTTAAATGGACACACTGTTCTGAAAGCTAGTTTATCCACTGTGTAATCTTCTACATGGAAGAGCTTCATGATCACAGGTATATGGTAGTAATAATATTTGAGCAAGCACTTGCATACTGACAGATCTCACCCTCTAGCATTGGAGTGGCTTGAACATGTGCTACTATGGCTCATCAAAATTGCTACCAGAAGTAAATCTCTGAAACCTCTCCAGGGCCTGTTGGTCACATTTTACATTACTGCTTTCATTTGGTGACAGCAAGGGTGTTGCATGCAAGATTTCAGTCTAGCATAACAAACCAGTTCATAGAAATTTTGTGCAGTATGTAGTACAACGTAGCTGTGAGAATATACAGCTGAACAGCTTGGCAAACTAGCATTTTATTATGTACGTATTCCAAACTTTCATATTTTACAGACCTCACTTTAACAAATGATGAATTCCTCTCTATAACTATGTATATGACACCTCAGGATTTTCTCTGCATTTTCTTTTTCTCCATTGGGGCAGCTAAAATTATTAACCATTTACGCAAACTTTTCAGCTTTAGGACTAAACCAAAGGTTGCAACAAAAAGCAAGAAAAGATGATGCAGCTTGGGCTTTGTTCAATAAATCACAGTTATTATGAAATAAAAGTATTTCTTAGCAGGATGCATTTTTGCCAATTGCTCTTTAATGCTGGCTGAACTGATAAATTCCACTTCTGGGAAAGTAGTGAAAGAAGAAGCAACAGAAATATCCAGATCAAAATTCCAAGTTACAGAATTGCATGTGCAAAGGTGTTCCAGAAAAAAAAAAGAGTCAAGACTGCAAACTAACGCTAAGATCCTATATCACTTGGATCCCTGCCTGGGCATCCCCTTTTTGCCCCAGCCACTAAATGGCTGACCCAAACCTCCCCTAACCACTGAATGGCAGAGGAAGCATGCCCACTGAAGCCAGCTTCTATGACGGAGGAAGGTGATGCACCAAAGGATACTGGATGCCTCTTGTGTAAAATAAACAAACATATATTTTTTAAAAAATAAAACAATAGATTATGGAAACATATGTCACCAAACAGGACAGTTTTTGACATGTAGTTTTTGGTGCATGTCTTAAATTGCTGTCTCCTTGTGCTGCTACTATTACTTCTAAAAAGACTGTTGCATATTGCAAATATCATTAAATATTTCATACAAATTTAAGAATCTTGTCATCAGGGGCTATCATTTCAGGTACACCTTCTTGGTGCAATTTTTCTATGTTATGATAAAGGGATATGACAGCTGTCCAGAAATTTTGCTACTGTTTCAGACAAAAAAATGATGCAGCCAAGATTACAACCACAGGAAATCCAGTAAGTTCCCTGATAGCTTCATGCAGTGAAGAAGGAAGAGCTAAACATTAAATGGACGGTGTTTCCCCACCCTGACTTCATACCTTTTCAAGAGGCTCTAAAGTATCTTGCTGCATTCTACTTCTTCATCACACAATGAAGTAACAAATATAAGGTATAAAAATATAATGTCTGATCATACACACTCTAATTCTCATACGACTTTCTCATGTACCTTTAGACACAAGTGGTTAACACGTATCTTTTACATAGATCTTGGAACATTAGGTTTGAAAATTAATTTGATAAAGTTAACAGCTATACATTAGAAGAGTAATTCACTATTATGGACACTAACAATTGAAATAAAAATAGCAATAGTAATAGAATGTGTATTTCTACACTGCTTATCAGCTAGGTTCTCTCTAAGTGGTTTACAATGTGTTAGCTAATTGCCCCAAATGAGCTGGGTACTCATTTTACTGACCTGTGAAAGGATGGAAGGCTGAGTCAAACTGGAGCCCAGCAGGATCGAACTCACAACCTTGTGGCTGCAGTACCGGCATTTAACCAGTGTGCTGCCAGGGCTCTTTTTTATTTTATGTATTGAATTATCAATCACTCATTGATTTGAATTAAATTTACAGGTGTGGGGGTATCATTGTTAACTTTAGGGAATACATTTTATTGGTGCCTTCAAAAAGGGCTTTTTTAGTCTTTTAAAAGTCTTCTTCCTGAAAAGTAGACTCCCCCCCACCCATGTACTAAAAAGTCCTCAATAGGATTGTTAATTGTGAATGGCGGGGGTCAAACACATTTGCAAACTGTCAGATTGGGAAAGGTTATTCCAACACATGGCATCTCATTTTACAACCTCTTCAAATCAGTTCCCATTCACCCACATCTCTCTTCCCCCCCCCACCCCTACCAAAATGCATATTTCACAATTCAGATGCCTTGTTTGTAAAAGATACATACAGAATTATTTATTTCAATTAGAGAGCACTGACTCACCAAAAGTACAGCGGTAAGTGGATAGCTACAAGGATTGCTGATTGAATCAAGGACAGAGAATTCTCAATCAGAAATGTTTTAAGAACCTCTGAGGACATGCAGAATATTTTCCTGTATAACTGAATCACTGTATCCTTTTTGCATCTCCACTGCCAATCAAGAAGTATGACCTTCAAAGATCAGGCAGAATATTGAGGTTTTGCATGCAGAATGGAGCCAGGGATTACCAAATTCAATCTGTGGCATCTTCAGTATTAATGATAGGGTGTCTAACAAGCCCACTCTGCATTCTCTGTATTCATCTCACCTTAACTGTATAATGAAAAGGTAGAGGAGAGGAGTGAGGAGAAAAAGCACAACAGGAAGAATGTGGGAGAGAGGAGAAAGAAACCAAGAGAGAGAGAAATTGGGGATGAGTTTGCGAAAAACTTTTTTTTACTTAATTATCCAAGTGTACAGCATTGTATGACAAGTTTATAAAAAGATTCATTGCAGTCCACTCTGATTAACATTGCTCAAGTTTATACTATAATACACAACAGAAACCAGACCAGAATATAATGCAATAGATGGGCAGAAGTTATCAAAGAGAGTCACAATGCACTCCATGTGCCCTCAAAATACTTTCTTTCCACAAAGGCTCATGGTGGGGGCACCTGTCTTTCAGATCCGAAGGTCTGATATTCTGAAAGACCTTGGCTACTTCCCATATCACTCCCATTCCATTTGATGACTCACTTTTTTCTTCCTTTCTATTCTTTGGTTGTTGTTTCTTCTTCTGCTCTGACCTGGGATCCAGACAATTTTCCCTGTTTTCATCTTGCCAAAGAAAACAGGAATAATAGCCTATCTAACAACAGGGCTATGTAATACATTTCCTCTAATCCTAATATTACTTCCCCCAAGGTAGCAGGCCTTCTTATTTTACCAAATGTTACAGAGGTAACATCTGGTAAACCATACAAATTCCAGCAAATTCTCAGAAACTAGTTCACTAAAGCATGTTTTTAACTTCAGTATTAATTGGGGAAATCTAGTAAGTTAGGAAAAATTGCTAGAAAAATTGAGTGAATTAATGATGTACTGAATTAATTATGAAGTCAACCTGAACTCTTAATTTGCATTAGTAATAAGGCACATATAAGTGGTTAAGATCCAATAAAAACATAAAAGCATATTAGTTTTCTACTACCTAGCACTATGAGTGATCATTTTCTCTTCTGGAAGTATTCATCTGAAAATTATTGTTTATACGAAACATACCAATGGTGGCAATTGCAAAGAAAATCCATTAAATATCAATTCTAATAATGCTTACCTAGGAAACTATCAAAAGAATTAAGTGGGAATCAAACATTAAAAGAACCCCCAATTCTTGAAATGAAAAAACCTGGCATCTTTACATGATCTGATCCCAGATTGAAACCCAGTGATTGGGAGAGGTTTAGGAAAAGACCACTAGCCCATTGTGGCAGACCTAGGAGTGGGAGGGTATCATTCTTGACCTTAGGGAATACGTTATGTTATTGGTGCCTTTGAAGCATCTTCTTCCTGAAACCTAGACTTTGTCCCCACATGTACTAAAAAGCCCATAATAGGATTGTTAATTGTGAATGGTGGGGGGCAAACCCATCTGGAAAGACCTATCTATTGTTGAAATAATGACAAAAGGGAGGCAGAGAATGGCTTGTTTCTCCAACAACCTAAAGTTATATTAATTACATTTAAGAAGACCATCTCATTTTTTTCTTAAAAAAAAGAAATAAACTGGTTGGTTGGCACTCCTAAACACTAATTGAAAATGACGTGCAATGGATTATACTGTCTGTGACCCCGGTGACTTTGAATTTCTTTTGCATTCATGCCTTCTAGAAACATTTACAATCAAACGAGCCAGAAGAAACAAACTGTCTTTTTTGGGATGCACAAACTGGATCTGCAGACTTTACCACAGTCATGGTCTATCCTTCATGCACCATCTATCCTTCTTTGCAGTTAAATATGAATATCTGGAAAGGGGATGTACCCTTCATAGACAGTTACCTCCAGGCAAATACCAGCCATGAAAATTCCCCCTGGAAGGCTTTACAGGCTGGAAGGCTGTAGCATGGATGTGTTGCAAGGAGACATTGTTTGCTGCTGTAGAATTCAGTATTCAGATTAATTCAAAACTTTTAAAAAACACAACATTTTATCCCCTCCCCCAAAAGTATTTTGTAATCAAATCTTAATTGGCCCATGAACTACATAGTCACCATAGATACGTAATTTTGCTTTGCTTCATTACTATAAATGAATGACTCAGTAGCTGCATGGACTACTGCAGTTTCATTAAGATCAACCACATTAAAATAAATAAATAAAGACAGGAGGACATCACCAGTCTAACTGGTTCTAGGTTATAACCTAACTGTAATACAGCTCACTTGTTGCAATATGAACTTGGTGACTGAGTGAATAGGCCATATGACCATTCTACTATAGATTCAAGTCACAAATGATCATGTCAGCATAAGTTTCCAAAAGTGAATTGAAAAATTCTGCATCTAATGTTTTTCACTCATAGTATTATTTGTTTCAAATGCACTAAACAAATGTTAGTAAAACCTTGTCTTGCAAAATTTCTTGCCAGGTGTATGCATTCACTTTTATCCCAATAAAGAAGTATTTTTGATCATTTATTGTATCTTGTGTTTCTGTTAGTCCACTTTATTGGAAAACACTGTATTTATTAACAACAACCACCTAAACTCCACCCATCTTACTTGCAGATGAATAATGGGGTAAGTACTTGATATGTATAGACACATTTTTCTTTTCTGACATCTATTACTAGTTGATATCACATCATTAACATTTAAAAAAATACTTGTTTGCTCACAGCGTAGATTGTCCATCTCCCAATCCTACTATACTAGACTAAAAGAATCAACATGTGCTTCATTTATGCTTCCGAGAGACAGGGCCAGGCATAGCATGTCTTTCTGCTGCCAAGTGGGCATTTTGTTCAACTAGACTTTTGCCTTATAATTTAACTTGTGTCAGTTTCAATCAGCTGAGTGCCATTATTTCTTTCTTACAGATGTGATGTGTTTTTCATTGGATGGATTTTTATTTGATCAGTTTTAATGTTTGAGTTATAATTTTGTCCTTGTGTCTGAATTTTTATTGGAAAAACAGGATGAATATTTAAGAAATAAATAAATTAACAACATTGCCATTCATTTACTGTCCACTACATCACAATACTTAGCCCTTCAACAGTCAGGTACAGCAACAGATGAACTTGGACCCATTGTACACTCTCAGCCAGAGAAAACCCTGTGATAAGTTCACCTTAGGATCACCATAAGTTGGAAGCGACCTGAAGGCACACAACAACAACCACAAACAGGAACTGTAAGTGGCAAAGTTTCCAGACTTTCTCATAAAAACCTGTCAGTCACTCTCCCAGAATGCTGTGGTGACTTCATTGCACACTATCAGCAGTGTTGCTCTCCATGGTCCTGAGCCAGAGACCCTGTCTACAATCTTCTGTACCAGCTTGTAGCCTTGAATCTGTTTTGTTCTGAGCCTGTTTCCATTGGCTTCCTCATGTTATGCCTCAGCTGTTGCTGAGATGATGGAATCTATAATGGAGCAATATGTCTCTGTAATTCAAAAGTACATTTCTGTTCAGGTGCTAGAACTTAGGTGGAGGTCCTTGTCCTCAGAGATCTTCTCTCTCAAGCCACAGGCTAGTCTCAAGAAAAGCTCATGCCTCTTTTCATAGCTCCACAGAAGAGACAGCTGATTAGTGTTTACTGACTACTGCCAGAAGTAGACTCTAGACAGTTTAAGAAAGACATGATTTCATCTTCTCTTTTAACATTGCAGATTTCCTGCATGATATCTGGGACTGGTTTCATTCTCCACAGATCCTTGCCCTTTTGCACCTGCTTTAGCTGCTTTCGCCTTTGTTTTAATTCTCTTCCTTCTCTTTCCTGCACATTACACCAGTGGATTCATCTGCAAACAATGTTTGCTCAACCTTAATACCACTAGTTATCTGTTCTGGGTGAGTTTTAATTGCTCGTCTTGGCTCATGTGGACCTTGCCTTTATTCCTTGTTCCTCAAATATATGTTTCAGCATCTAAATGGCACCCAAATTAAAAAAACATCTTGCTCCACCAGACATGCACATCAGTTAAGAAAGTGTAAAATGATTTATTTCCGGGTGTATTTCCACCTTCCTAAGTACTTGTCTTATATATACATGCAATTGCTGTTTTGCTGTGCAATAGCAGCACTGACAACAACAACAACAACAACAACAACAACATAGTGAATAGGGAGAATTTTTAGGTGAGGTAGTAGAACTGGGGATTTTTTTTTAAAGAACTGAAACAAAGGACAGTGATAGGATACTCGAGTACACTCATATGTACTTGTTTACTTAACTCCAAATAGTTTCCCACTGGAATTCTTATTTCAACACATCGTAAGTCCCACTGAGGTAAACAGATGTGTATTATGGCCTGAAATTGCCTTAATTAAAACTACATGATGTTGTCAACATTTAAGCAGCAAAAAAACCCACTGAGTGCCATGTGTGCATGTTTAGCCTTTGAAATGTAAGGACTTTCATTTTCTTTTTCTAAAACAAAGAAGGATCGAGGAGGGACCCGTTTTCCCATCTCCCCTTTATCTTTTTGAGGAAAACAATATTCTCAAAACAATGCTTTCATGAATATTTTTTGAATATGAAAATCTCAGTTATTGACTCTCAATATGAATCGTAAGAGCACTCTCCAACAAGAACTGTCATAACATAGGTCATAACTCTTCCAAAGCAGTACAGGAGAATCTCCATTGAAGAGATAAAGCAAAATCCCTACTCTGTTGGAAAGAAAGCTGCCAAACCCATGGAGAAAAAAAAAGCCAAATGGATCCAGCTATTATGCTTGTTTTCAGTAAGAAGTTACACTATAGAGTCATGACCAGTCATTCCATCAGGTTGAATAGTGTTCAGCTGTTCTGAATTGATTTTACTGCGTGCTGCCCTGAGATCTTCAGATACAAGGCAGGACATAAATATTTTAACAACAAAATAAAAATCAGCACAAAAGAGTTTTGTACTTCAATGTACTAATAGCCTGAATTTCAGCTTTCACAGACAAATAGGAAAGAACAATTGAACTTGGAGACCAAGGCCTAAGTCTCATTGCTAATTCTATTTAGAGCAGAACCACTGAATCAATGAGATTTACGTAAATGTTGACTTATCAAGCTCTCATTGATTCAGTGGGTCCACTCATTATTCTCCTCCACCAGCATTATATTTGATCTCCCTACGTTTTATGAAACAAAACTCCCCCTCCCCACCTTTTCTTGGCTTGGAGAAAAAAAAAGTTAACATGTGAAGCTGATCATCTTCAAAATGATTCATTAAAACAATTGTTTACAAGCTAATTAACCTTTAAGACAACAGCTAGAAAGTATACAAGCAGACTCCTAAGCAGCCACACACACACATGAAGAGAGAGAAAGTAAAGTGCAGGACAAATAAGAACATGCAATTTCAGCCTGATATTTGTTTATGTCCCATAGTTTTTGACCCAATACAGTAGCTAGAAAACATTCTACATCAGATTCATTGCATCCACTGTCACGCTGCTGCTAGTGCCCCATGTCCTCTCATCTAACCACCATGTCTCCAACTTCATTGCACATTGCTGGGATAGTAACTTAAAAATATAAAATTGAAGTAAAGTTGGTATAGACATTAGATTGTAACTGCAACAACATAAACTGATTTTCTTACTCTTCATCAGAATCGACTCACCTTGCCCTAACAGGATTCCAGAAACTATATCAGCATTAATTACTAATTAATTATTAAGGATAGATTATTGGGCATTTGCTTGCCGATTTCCTTCCAGCACTTTCATTTCCCTTTAAAAGGATACAGTACACTTTAATAGCATTATTTAAGGAATTACTCCAGGTAACCACAAGGAAAAGCAAGATTTTTAGAAAAATACTGGAAGGATAGTACAAAAGAAACCAAATTTAAAAAGAGAAAACGTTGTAACATTGCATATGATATTTCAGATCTTGGGTGGTAAATTCAGCTTTAGCCACACACATAGCTCCTCTCTGTGACTAAAAATCATGACTCAGGTGATATAATCTTAGTACAGACAGGTCACAAAGTAGTGCTGGAACATACAGAGTTGCTTACATCAATGTGCAGTGAAAATCATGGCCTGGGGTAATGAACCGAACTCTCCCTCTGTATTGCAGTCTTGATGAAAAATTCTTGTACCTGCTATTAAATAAGGGGGACAAAAATCTGTTGTGGCTTCTAATGAGGCATATAGTGTCAAATAAAATCTAGCCCCAAGTCCTAACTAGGGACAGGTGAATCTGACAAATGTTCTATCTCAAGGTTCATTTCCACTTGAGGGTGTACAGGGTTGCAATGTTCTTTCTTGCAAAGACATTCATATATATTTCTGTAACTATTTTTTTTTCAGAACATTTTTCCATGTGCATTTTTTTTTACCCCTATAATAACTCACACAGTTTGCATCAAGTGCTTGGAAAACTCATAACTCTATGGATTACCAACTACAAATTTCATTTTTTAAAAAAATTCTATGGTTTTAATTATATTATATTTCATTTTACTTGTATTCAGGGTCACACTGAATTCTGGGATGTGTATAGTGTTAGGTTTGCATCAAAAGGCAAATACAACATCTGTTACATCCTCGCCCTAACACCATATAGGGTTTATTATTAATCACCCAAAAAGCATATACAAAAATGCAAGTTTGAACTGAACACATTTTCACCTCAAAATTCAGAGGGCTTTTGAAGATTTTATTGTGCCAACACTGCTCTGTTCAGAGAACCCTTGCATATTTTCCCTCTGCATCTTGCCTCTTTATGTTTTTTAACAAACATACACACATATCTATGGAGAAAGAAAAGATGGAATATCTCCATAATGTCTTTTGATTGGTAGTACAGAGAGTCATCTGTTTGGAGTTCCTCCTACTCAAAGTTTTGTTGTTGTGGTGGTGGTGGCGGTGGCGGCGATATGCCTTCAAGTTGTTTCTGACATATGGAAACCCTAAGGTAAACCTATCATGGGATTTTCTGGGACTGAGAATGTGTGACCCACCCAAGATCACCCAGTGTGTTTCCTGATCTACTATATAAAAGTCAAAGTTTGTCTGTCTGTGATCTTGTCTGTTTGTCTCCGTCAGGCAGGCAAAGACCTCATATGATTGGCTGTGTGAGGTGAGAAGACCTCATATGATTGGCTCGCTGTGAAGATTCTACGGAATCCTGGAGTTGGCAGGTCAAGAAGGCACCTTTAGAATTCTCTGTCAGAGACCTCAGGCTGGTTGCTATGGAGACGAGGCCTACCAGCACGAAGGAGGAGGACAGAGTATTCCCTCAGGAAACCAACCTCTGCATGTTAACAACTCTGAAGACAGAATGGATTGGGGAATATGGGGGAAAAATTACAGGTACTGGACAAGACCGTTTGAGGAATTACAGACACAGGATCTCACATCTATGTATTTCAACTGCACATAATTCCTCAGGTAATGTAAGGTAATTCCTAAGGTATTTCTAACAAGTATTACCTATGAGAAAATAAAATCCCAGGCAACGCCGGGTAAAAAAGCTAGTACTAAATAAAAGTTAAGAACTAAAAGTTCTTACCTGAACATTTCTGAAGAACTGAAATATTTAATTATATATTTTTTTAGTGCGCACGATGCTGTATTTGGTCTTGTAACAATGGCTTCCAGGAGGAGCAAACAACTGAGGAAACTGAGCTGCTTTTGATTTCACTGTGTTTATATTGTTGGGGCAGTGTCCAAGAGAAAGTGAGCAGTGACATGGGCTGAACTTCTATTTCTAGTAGCCCCCCTCAGTTAGAATGTGTAGAAAGGAAAATGCTGCTTAACCCAATTCATTTATTCAAGAACCACAGAAAGTTGTCAGATTCATGACCTATTTTGTATCTATTAAGACAAATGCACCACTTACTTGCTGAATAGATTCTTTGAGGGGGGAGATGCTCACAGGCCCATAATCCAGAACTATTAAAACTTATATGTAAATACCAAGAAACAGAAGAAAGGAAGGTCAGAAAAGAATTATCATCTGAGCAAGCAAGGGTATTAGAATTATGCAACAGAGTTTTCTCATTCCAAGTTAGTTCAAGGACAGATAATACATTCTCAGTTCTACCACATTATATTTTCCTTCTTCTATGGAAAAATGCATAGAGTGGAGTAAATAACATCTGACAATTTGGATGCCAGTTACACTGGTGTTATCTTTATGCTCAGTAATCTGGCAATTTAAGACCTCACTCAGAAGGATACTCTCTAGAACATAACTAGATATGGGATTGAGAGTAAGTAAGTACCTGAAGAGAAGATCAACCCTGACTTATACAAGAACAAGAGCTTTCTTAACACTAAGCTAAATCTAGATGCAACTTACTTCCTCTGAAAACCAGGTTCACAGCTTGAGTGTACTTCTAGACTCTGCCCTGAGCCAAGATGCCCAGGTTTCATCTCTGCCCAGGAGTTAATTTCCACGGTTAAAAGTAGTGTGTTGGCTGTGGCCATTCCTTGAGAAATCAGATCTGGCTATGGTTACACATGGCTTGATTACATCCCATTTGGATTACTGTAACACTTTATGTGGGTCTGCCTTTGCTAACAAATTGGACACTAAACAAAGTCTCAAATGATGTAGCTACACTACTGACCAGGGCTGGTTAGGTTATAAGAAGTATGAACTTGTCACAGTAGCTTCACTGGCTACCAATCTGTTTCTGGTGCTCTCTTTAATAGGATAGTTTATTTAATCATTTTAAATATTTTTTATTGTGGTTATTCTTTTAATCTATTTTGTGAATCACCCTGGGTTCCATAGTGGGGCAAAGGTGAGATATAAGCAAACAGGCAAACAAACCGATAACTTTCATTTTTATCGTTTCAGCCTGTTGGGCCCAAATGCATAATTCTTGTTATTCTATATATTGAAATCCAGTGGATTTCACTTGAGACAATATGCGAACAAAATTAATGTCAGATGAAGAACGCATTGATTCACTTCCTCTGTAAATTGGTTATCTTGTCTTTGACAGTTTGCATTGTTCTATCATATAATGCTGCAGGCAATAAAGTTTTTAGAATAAGGGTGGAGGGGAGAGACTGTTTTCACAATTATAATATGCATAAGCAACAGCACAGCATAAAGGGTATTTCAAATGATGCCAAAGCCAATTTTTTGGAACAAGTCCTAGAACAAGTAGATTTTATTGAAGTTTCAAATTCCATTATTTTTTTTTTAAAAAATCTCTACTATTGAGTTTCAATTCATTTATTTAATATCAATTAAACAGAATTATTGGTAAAAGCTGTGGGTTATTTCTGGCAAGTGTTTGATGATTCCGCTTTCTTTAAAATAAATCAACCTTGCTAAAAAAGAAGGTACAGGTCACATTAGCACTATTTTCCCAATTAGCACATGATTTATATTCTATAAACATTACCTAAAATGTTGTCAACTTCACCTGCTGCTCATATGCCAAGACCCCTTTTACTTAATGACTTTAATCACTGGGATACATGTTCTTCTAAAACATTCCAGTACGAAAAATACCACAACGTGGGGAACTGAATGAACCAAGTACAGATTTCAATAAATGGAAGTATGGCACATGCTAAAGAACATAGCAAATTTTCCCTGAAAAATAACAGGTTTATTGGCTGGTTGTGTCTGAAACATTGTTGTATATCAAGATCTTAAACAGAAAATAAAAGAAACTAATAGAGCACCAGATGAATAATGTAATATTCATGTCAAATTTTGAAAACAACATTCCTCATAAAAGATTACAGCAAAATGTGAAAAGTCAGGGTGTAAATCTCTTACTCTGAAACTCCCTTTCTAACTCCCTTTCCTGCTGTCCTTCCATTCTCAAGTTTACGTGTATATAACTTCCAGTCACCTCAAGACCTGTGGTAAACCCATGAATTTCATAGGATTTTCTTAGGCAAAGAATATTCAGAGGTATTTCTGCCAGTTCCTTCCTCCGAAATATAGCCTACAGCACCTGGTACCTCACAAGTTCTGGCAAACTTTTGAAACAGAAAGTTTTGTAAAGAATGGGTTGAGGGTGCTGTATTGTTTTAGAGTGAAATTTTTATCTTTTAATAGTATTTCATTTAATTGATAAATAATATTTTATGTAATAAAATTTATCGTAGTAGTAGTAATATTGGGACACAAGGTAGCTTACAATTTAAAAACAGAATATAGCTAAAATTACACATAAAAGTGAAAATTAAAATTGGATTATTTTTAATTTTTTTTTTTTTTACATTTTCATAATTTCTTCGAAAAGATTTCAGTGAGGCTTTGGTGTGAAAATATTGGGGTTGGTGGCAAACAATAATTATGTCTGTGTGTATACACACACATCCACGCATGCACACACATGCACACACACACACAAACAAAACAACTATTACAAAAAGAACAGAGAAAAGATCTGGTTACTTTGCTCTTGTATGGGGGTAAAAAATCTCTCAGTCCCTGATAGCTTTTATTTTATTTTATTTTATTTTATTTATTTTATTTTATTTTATTTTATTTTATTTTATTTTATTTATTTATTTTATTTTATTTTATTTTCTTCTGGAGGACAAGAAAATGACTTAGCATTCTTTACATTCTAGTGACAATGTATGGGAAGCAGAATTAGGTATAGTGTTATATTAAAGCAGCATGTTTGGGAGGGGGAAAAAAACCCTTTCTGTGTATGATGTGCACTATAAATAAATAAGGCCACATTGGATGGAAGCTGTAGTAGAAATGGTAAGAACTGCTGCTGCAGATGGATGCATTTTTTACCAATTTGCCAAAAAATGTCCCTGTCTCCAAGTGTTAGATTGTTATATTATGTGATTAGTTGGGATTACCCAAAGTTTGAGTTCACTTACCCAAAATGCCCTCATGCCACAATCCACTGACTCAGAAGGCCTCTAGCTTACTTCCCCATCCTTGCCTGCCCCAGCTCTGTCACATCATAAGGACACCTCCTGTGAGTGTTCTCCCCATGGCAGTGATGTATTTAAGTCTTTTATTCCAAGTCTCAAGTCAAGTCTCAAGTCTCTACCTTCAAGTCTCAAGTCCTTGAAGATGCTTTCAAGTCAAGTCTCACGTCTGGGAGTCAAATTTATACCACAACCTATATTCCATAATTTCCAGTCAGAGTCGAATAAAGTCAGTTTTAACAATTTAAGCAAAGTCAGTCCTCAACATCTGCAATTTTGCCATCTGCAGCTTTGGAAGTGGGGAATAGGATCCTTCTTACTTCCCATGTCTGAAGCTGGAGGATTTTTCAGAAGTGGGAAACAGGATCCTTCTTACTCCCCATTACTGAAGCTTCAAAAGCTTTAGAAGGAAGGATCCTTCCTCCTCAAGCCCATTGCCTAACACATTTGCTGTTCCCCTCTCAGAAATGCACCCTGCCCTCGGGGGGGGGGGGTGAGTACTGTTTTCTGCTCTTAGGAAAAGTTTTGGAAGGCTCCCCCAATATGCAGCAGGGACAGGCCGCTGAGCAGACCTCAAGCCCGCCTCAAGCCCATTGCCTAACCCACTTGCTGTTCCTCTCTGAGAAATGCACCTACACTTTGGGCTTGAGACAAATTGTCATGTGACTAGTAGGCAAAAAGAAATGGACGCATTGTTCAAAGTCGTAAGGTTTCTGGATGAATGTGTTATGTTACTGAACCAACCAGCAAGTCAGTCATTAAAAATGTACAAGTCTCCAGTCAAGTTGAGTCAGTGCATCATTTATTGTCAAGTTGAGTCACTGAAGTAACTTAAGTCTGACGAGTCCAAGTCAGCCGACTCAAATCTACATCACTGCCCCATGGTGTTGCTAGGACCTGTTGTATAGTCTTACATTTCAGTCCTGAAGTTTCAGGAACTGAGAAAGTGCTGTCCTAGCAATTCTAGTCTTAGCTATTCCAATAAGATTTAGGCTGCAGTCCTCAACACAGTACTAGGATGGCATATCAGCTCTGGAAAAATAGCAGGTTATAAATAAATAATGGGAAGTCACTTAGTCCAATGTGATATGGCTTAATTATGCACAAACATGCATGGTATAGTATTCCATACTTAGTTCTGTGGGTTTGGTGGTATATGAGAAGACAAGCAATGGAAGCCAGGGTAACCTCAAGAATCTTCCTCAAGGAAAAAAAAAAGATATTAAAAACATAAGCATCGTGGGCATGCTATGCAGACAAAACTAATACACTCTAACCAGCTCTAAGTGAATAATGGGGGAAAAAACCCTCAACCATTTAAGGAGGAAGGAAAACTACTATTACAATACTGCACATCTCTTGAAGATACAGATCTTACATATAGGACTGGACTGCATGTACAACTACCTGTCTCTGGAATCATTTATCCTTGATAAATGAGCTTTTGAGCATCAAAAGTAAATGAATGCTGTCTTAATCAAAAACGGAGATGAATGAGAGATAAAGAACTAGGCACTGATAAATTGAAGTTCATATAAACAGAACCAAAAAGCCAACTTGAGCAAACAGCCGAGCAGGCATGTATGTATGCATTTATTTACCCTATAATATAAGCCTATTACTTGCTAGGTATCCTACTGTACCAGATTATTTCTATTTAAGCTCAGAATCCTACAGGAATAGGTTGCTTCGGGGTTGTGCTGCTTGCCCTTTCTATTCCATTCCTATATGGCAAAATTGAGCTTTGTGTTGTTGTTGTTGCTATTGTGATTTTGCTGCACCGTATCACTGGTAGCCCTTCTTTCCAACACAGTAACACTCCTAACAGTAACATTACCCTTAATAACCCAGATCCTGTCTGATCTTGGAAGCTAAACAGGGTCAACCCTGCTTAGTACTTGGATGGGAGACCACCAACAAATACCAGGTGCTGTATATATCAGAGGAAGGAACTGGCCAAACCATCTTTGAATATTCCTTGTCTGAGAAAACCCCATGAAATTCATAGGCTCATCATATGTTGAGAAGTGATTTGAAGGCACATACACACAACATTGCCAATACCAATTCAAATATCAGCCAACAATGATACTTCAACCTTTTCTGCTTCAGGTGCTTCCTAGCTCACACAATGAATCGGATGACCAAGAACCTTTGTTCTTGTTGGAAGATAATAGGGTTAAAGAAGACTGCTCTCATGGAGACGTCCTGAGGTGTATGCTTGCAAAAATCAGGTTAGTATTTATAACCCCATGAAGCTTTGGACTAAGGTGCCTGAACAGAGGGCAATTTTCTGTATCAATTCAAATGTCTTATATAGCTGTTCTATGAACATGTACTTGGAAATAAGTTTCACAAGAATCAGCTGGATTTGCTTTTATGGATAAAAATGGACTGTTAACACTTTTAACCCCTTAGGCCTCATTAACTGAGTGAAAATAGGAGAAAATTAAGACACCAGTAAAATTACTTACAAGGCAAATTGCACTGGGAGTTTGTGGTGATTTTTTATGTTGTGTCATGCATGTGTGTGTGTGTGTATGTAGGTATATCTATATCTGTATCTTTATCCATATACAGGCATTCCCTTTAGATTTTTGCAATTATAATCTGTGCCCTAAGACTGCAACTCCAAATGGTACACCCAAATGTTTTTTTCCTTTTCAACAAAAATGTACACCAGAATTACTTTTTTTAAAGAGACATACCATACCATCTCAAAGCCCTTTTCCCACCCAAAATGCAGCTTTAAAAATAAGGACAATGAATTTGTTTCATTATTGCACATGAATAATGTTGCAGTGTAACAAATACAGTGCTGAGGGAAGTGACCTTAAGACTGACAACATAATTTAATAGATAACATAAGATTAAGGATTAAGAATCAAAGTCTATTTTCAAGTAGCTACAAACATAAGGTAACAAGAAAGCATATGTGTTCATATAAAAATATAACACCTTACTTGTATTTTTGTAATCTCTAATGGGAAAATAGCAACAATTTATACCACATTTAAAGGATTACATGAACCACATCAAGCCAAAGTGATAAATGACTTTCAACACCTGGCAAATCATCTGTGATGATTTGGAAGCAAATCATCCATCATCACCATCAATGTAACATGTCAGAATGAGAACCGGATGCTTTACACTATAACAAAATAAGGAATCCTTGCTTTTCTCAGCCTTTAATATTTTAAAACAGAAATAGCCAGAGATATTGGAATACGAACATATATGGATCACTGAACATTAATCTCAGCATCCCAAACACAAAAGTACAAAACTGATCAGGGTGGAGCAAGGTGATGAAAAGGACAGGTATAAAGTCACAAAGTTAGATGTGCTGTATAGCTACATAATATTGTTGGTCAGAGCTGTCATCCACCCCCCAATGAATGTTGATATGATATAGCTATTATTCAGCTCGGTATGTACAGACATTCTAATTTATGACCCTGAGCCATACTACCACTATTTTCTTTTCCCTTCTCACTGTTATTAAGAACCTTTTGAGAGAGATTATTAAACAAGATATCTTCACCTCTAGTAACCCCAGTCTCTCAGGGCACAAAAGTCCTTTGAAACTTTCTCCTGTGCCCTTTCTATTTAAGTATGGATCCTCACAGAGCATTTAAGCAAAATGTGGTGAGTCAGAGCTTTCAGTCTATTTTTAATCTATTTTAAAAAGAACTGACAAATACAGGGAGAGTTAAAAGCCAATTGCCAAAGAAGACAGGTAAAAGGTAAACATAACCTCTAACTTCTTCTAAATCTATTGATCAAAACACAGATTATCTCAAATGCATAGCCAACTCTCTGTTTTTCCTTTTACAGAAATTGCACAGGTTGGAGCCACTCTGCTGGGCAAAGTTATCAGCCTCCAAAGTTATCAGCTATCAGCCTCCAGGTACTCACTTACCAAAATTCACCAGCTATGTTTAAAAGAAAAGAGGAAAAGATATCCATTGGCACCAACAAATCAAGAAAGGGTTCTTGCAATGAGAGGAGCAGATAAGGGGTGTGAAACAAGAAATGGATTTAACATTGGGCCACATCTTATCAATTAACATTAACCTGAACCTCAAAAAGAGTTCAAACCATCAGCCCTCCACTACTTGCTTACAAAATTTGCCCCATGGTTGAAATGAAAAGGGGGAGGGAGGGACGGGAGAGACAGAGTCCATTCATACAGGTAATTCAAGAAAAGGCTATTCCATCATATATTCAATACCTATTGACTTGTAGAACCATCCTCTTTACCAAACAGGTTTTAAACTTTTAAAGAATTTTGAAGCATCAAAAAAAAAAAAAAAAACCACGTAAATGATATTAATTTGTACAAAACAAGAGAACAATTGTTCTATTATACCATTTTCAGCACTGAATAACAAATATTTTGCCAGCCATGAATATTATGGCCGGTACCACAGTGATAATAATTACCCAAGACCATGACCACAACAATCCTTGCTATCACCAAAATCAAGAATATTGTAATGAATCACCAGCCTTTGATCTCTCGCAGAAAATTCACAGATTGTATCCGTCTATCCATCCATCCATCTATCTATCTTGTTATAGGCGGTTGGATGAAACATACTCTTCCCTAGTTCTGTGAAAACTCTTACTAAAAAAGGAATAGACAAGCCACCAAGTCAAAAAAAAAAAAAAAAAAAAAAAGGAACAAAAACAAAGAATCACAGCTATATATGCTGCTCTCTCCCTCTCTCTAACACAGACGGACACAGTTATGCTGCTTTCACTCTCTCTCTAACACAAATGGACACATAATGTGGAAAGAAAAATTGATAAGACTTTTCTAAAACAACAGCAACCCAATATTACTATCATATTTCTTTGTTTGGGCGGGTGCCCTCCTCCCCAATGAGCTATATGTTTTTATGTTAACAAATTGTAACAAAAACTAGGCTGGCAGATATTGATGAAAGATGGAGCTTCTTGCACAACTGTGGTTTAAACAGCCTAGCGTACTGCTGAGTCTATACAATAAACAACAATAAGGATGAGCTAAGGGGAAAGGTGTGTCTACTGTGATTCCTTTAGACAAGTGTGCTGAGATTGGGAGAGTATAAATTATTAATAGGGCAACACATGGTGCTGAATCAATACAAGCCCTGCACTCACTTCTAAAAAAAGATTTTTGATACCAATCTAGATCTGCCACATAGTTATAAAACAAAAGACGGACAGCAAGTAAAAGTTGGGTCCTCCAGGCTCAAAGCTAGTCACTATGTATCAGAAAAAGAAATAAAGAGGAATGTTCTCTGAATATTCTACAAGCAAATGAATCTTGAAAAGCAAAAGGATGATAGGCACTGGATTAATTCCAAATACAACAACAGTTATGCATCAAATGCTAACTTACAACCATGCCCTAATGCAAGCATGCATCATTACAGCTTAGAATACACAACATTTGCAATGTGTGTGTGTGTGTGTGTGCGCGCGCGCATGCATATGTGAAGGTAGTTATAGTGGAATCAAGAGGCAGGTAGGTATCTTATATAACTATGCAAGTAACGGTCCTGGACTTTATCTTGAATTAATATTTATTATGATGATTTGTGGTAAGAGTTAACTGATGAAGTAGACATAGGCCATTTCCGCACTATACGTCATTAGCACATTGTATCACTACAATCCCAGCATTGCCATTTGCACGATGCTGTTGGGTTAGGAGCGCTCTTTGTCACACCCTTCTGCCTTAAGAGGATGAGTAGTGGTATTGCCACCCATGTTCCTTCCACAATACAGCATCCTTGGCCACTCCCCTGCCCGATCCTCACCCTGGCCCACCGTCCCGATTGGGCAGGGTGTTTGTTTGTTTGTTTGTTTGTTTGTTTGTTTGTTTGTTTGTTTGGAAGCCGTACTAGTGCAGCTATGTTGTAGCAGCATGACACACCAGTACACTATTGCACTTTTGAGCTATAATGTTTAAAAATGTAGTTAAAAAATATAAAGTTTTAACTCAGAGGAGAAATTTAAAATAAACACAGAAAGGTGATAGATTACAAAGTTACCAAACCATGGGAGAAGCTGAGGGAGGAACAAGCTGGGCACATCCACACCCTGTACACTCATGGATCCAGGAGAACAGTGGTACCTCACTGAATTGGCTGATGGGATTGAAATGCTAAAGGAGGCTCTTAATGGATTTTTTTCTAGAAATAGAATATGGTGGTTTGGTGACACTTGCGGTCAGGATAGCAGCAGGACAGCAACGACATCACGTGGTAGCACAACTCCTGGACCGGAAACAACCCACTGCTGTTGCAGGATAGAGATGTCATGTGAAAATGGTCTTAGTCTATAAACTATAAACAACTTCTCTCGCTCAGTCTCAAAGGTACTACAAACCCCTTTTGTATCAGTGGATCAGGGTAAGTATGCATCTCTTCCACGATGGATTACTCTCCCTTTCTATGCAAATGTAAATTTAGAAACAAATGCCCAAAATTTTTAAACCTTAATTTTTACTTGGGGAGTAGGTTCATTGTTTAAAGGAAAAATTGTCGGTTTTTCTAAAGTGCTGCCATAATAAAATTGGCACTGGTAGTGGTGGTGTGTGTATGCTCCCTAAACATTTGAGGGGCTATTTATGTGAGCCTCAAACTCCTGTAATAGTTATGACCCACATTTTTGACGTTCCCATCTCATGCCCTTCATCAGTTTTGAGCCAGTTATTGTTTTCCCAGTAATCCAGATGCAGGGCCAAGACCAGGTAGAATAGATAGTTAAGTGGAAGCAGAGATAGGCCACTTCCGCACTAGGCTGTTATAGCACTATGATTCCACTTTCAACCTCCTATGGAATCCTGGGGTTTGCAGTTTTGGGAGGGGCCGGCTGGCCCCTCCTGAAGCTGCAAACCCCAGGATTCCATAGGAGGTTGAAAGTGGAATCATAGTGCTATAACAGCCTAGTGTGGAAGTGGCCATAGTGTTTGCCAAGTGCTCTTAGTGATAATATAGCTTTACAGTATATGGTACAAAAGACCTCTACCAGATGCCATGGAAATTCTCTATCAGTACTAAATAGACAAACAGATCAATATTATGTACCAGCCTCCTATGTATTTTCAACAAAAGATTCTGGGAAGTTAAAAAGCATTAATTACTGTTGATTGGTTGAGGTCTGTCACTATTTTCCATTGTGTCTGATCATATGAGGAGACAATCATAGGGGTTTTTTTTTCCTCCCAAAAGTCTGCAGATCGCAATAGTCAGACTAAGAATTTAAAAACACCTGACTTCCATTTAAACAATCCTCTCACAAATGCTTTTCTTGCCTCCTGTGTATGATTATGGTGCTGGACACACTTTTAACTTTTATCAATCACAGCAGATGGTAATCTGAAGTATTTTCTTATCTGATCTCCAACAGTTCTCAATGATGACCTCTTCCTTTACTGTGGAGACAAATCAAAGATCTATCCACTATGCTTACAATGGACTCTTATTAAATGAACTATAAATGTTGAAAAAGTGTGTTTGAATTTCATCTGCAGTGCAGTGGAGCGACTTCACTTAGTTAAAATAAATCATGGGAACCTTCAACTAATATAGCACAATTTTGAGAAAACATATACTTTCTTATGTTTAACTGTTTAATATTTTTCAAATTTGTATATTTGTTACATTTGCCAAAGCCTCATCAGTTATATCTGAACTAAGTAGTTCAGATGTAACAACCTCAGGCTGATAAGCAATAATATAACTATGGATGAAACCATGATTTATCAAATTAGCCTCCTGCCTGTCCTTTCCCTCCTCCAGTCTCTTAATATGAATTAATTCAATATTCCCTGTTTGTTTGTTAAACTACAGCTTCCTATTACAACTGAAACTAGAAATGGTGATTTAAGGTCCAACTAGAATCCTGAGTTGCTCAGCTCATAGTACCTCTACTCAGTTCCCCCACTCATTTGCACCTAAACAGAAACAAACAACAACTACTAACGTACTCAGAGCCTTGGTATGTCTTGGGACAAGGCGAATGGTAGTGGCTTTTCCTGGACCTGTAAAGCAAATGAGATTCAGATCCATGACTAAATGCCATATCATGGACCATCTTAAACTATTACAACACGCCATATTTGAGTTCTCAACTGCTTTGTGTATGGCAATTGAGTTAACTCCACAGAAATATTCAATAGAAACACTGCACTGATTGTACTTCATTTGTGCCTCCTCTCAGTTAATTTCTGTGCAATTGTTCTAAGCAAAGGTTCTTCTGAAACCTGTACACTGATTTCCTAAATGTAAATTTTATTATTTTTTGAAGGCTTGCATTTAAGAAATCAATGTATGCAGTCTGATTTTGAGTTATAGTGCCTTTAAATGAAGATATGTTTTGGAAATACACTTGAAAGATGCTTGTAGATATCTTATAAGAATCACAAGAACCTCAAATATTATAAACCAAACCAACTAGAATAAATCCACTGGATCAGAGAACTTAACAAGACACATTCATTCTTATGGAACTACTGTAATTGGGACTAACTCTAGTTGGGGCTACTCTAATTGGGACTAACAATTGGATTTAGTTCATAACAGGGTGGAATTGTGTGGCTCTCCAGAGGATGCTGAACTGCATCTAATAATGGTCAGTGCTGATGAACGCTGGGGGAAGCAATTCAAAAACATGAGGAGGGCTGCACAATTCCCACCCCTGCCCACATGGATTTAAAAAAAAGACAGAAGATGTGAGTTCCAACCTCACTTCAGTGTATACTGTCTTCTCTTCTCTGGCCAATACTAACTCTTTTTCTTTCATGCTGGTTCTTCTGTCTCCAACCTAGCACTCATTCAGTCTGTAGCTGTCTCTCTACCTACAAAAGAGAGATCCCTTTATCCCTTGACCCCTGTGCAATTTCAGTTTTTCTCCTCCCACACTCTTTTTTGCTTTCACTGTTTCTCCCTTCCTCCCATTACTTGTGCTGATCAACCTTCCTAACGGTCCTCTTCAACCACACCAAGCATCAGAAATCAGTCAGTATCTTTCTTTCTTGCTCTCTCAAGGTTGCCGTATTCCAGTTTCCTCAAATCCATTGCCTCATTAAGAAAACCATATGGAGGGTTATGAAAGGGCTGACCAACACACTCTACCGATTTACCACTGAGAGATTTTCCTTTAAAGTTACTTTATAAGGACAAAACTAAATATTGAGTTTTCTTAAATTCTTTTCATGTAATGCAGGTGTTCATAACCTGCCATTCAAAATGTTTTCTGCAACTCTCATGTCCCCCTTTCCTTATCACTTTTTCTTCTCCTGTGATTTTCATACCCACAGGAGATGCAGATATCCAATAGGTATAGTTTCCCATCAAAAGAGAGATATCTGGTGCTAGGAAAATGTGGAGAGGAGAGAACCCCTGACCTCATTGCTAGCAAGCTCCAGCTCACTCCTCTGAATTACAACTCCAAGATACACTGAGGCCCTTTCTGCATGTGGGGGGGGGGACGCCCGAAAACGCCTGAAAACGGAGCTTACCAGCGGCCGGGCGAGTCTGTCGCCACGAGGAGCAGTGTGAGTTCACTGCTCCGCAGTCCTCCGGCGTCCCAAATGGCGGCTTCCGGTTGGTGGAGGCTCTCCACCAACTAGAGAAGCTTGCCAGCTGGAAGCCTGCCCCCGGCAGATCTGCAGGCACGCACTTGTGCGTGCCTGCAAATCTGCTTCGGAGCCGGGCGACGGAGCGGCACGGGGTTGCGCGCTCCATGCTTTTTAAAAACCTCTAAAAAGAGGTTTTTAAAAAACACGCCGCGCGACCAGTTCCGGTCGCTCCTGCGTGGATTGAGGTGTGGAACTACAAAAAGTAGTCCACCCCAGCCCACTCTACGGTGCAGAAGACCTCCGTTGGGGGTCGCTCTGCACCATTTTAAAATACTAATGCAGAAATGGCCTGAGTGCTGTTCTCACTACATAATTAAATCCATCTCTTCTTGGGGTAATTTAATGTTCTCTAATAACCTTTTCAGACCATAAATCCTAAGATTCTTTAGGAAGGACCTATGGCAATTAAAATGGTAAGGAACCGATATAACAGCATAGTGGAGATGTGACTTCACTCTCTTTTTAAATTAAATTAACAGTTAAGGGCCAGGTAATGTTATTAAGAGGTACCAGGTGGCATGACTAGTATTCAGATGAAGTTCAGCCTACTGGATAAAGCAAAAACAGTACCTTTCACTCTTTTTCTTTCTTTCTGCTTTTCCCCCCCTCTCCTTCCCTCCCTACTTCCATTCTTAAAAAAAAAAACCTTTTCTTTCCACTTATTCATAGAATCATAGAATCATAGAAATGTAGAGTTGGAAGAGACCACATGGGCCATCCAGTCCAACCCCCTGCCATGCAGGAACACCCTCAAAGCACTCCTGACAGATGGCCATCTAGCCTCTGCTTAAAAACCTCCAAAGAAGGAGACTCCACCACACTCCGAGGCAGCATATTCCACTGCCGGACAGCCCTGACCGTCAGGAAGTTCTTCCTGAGGTTCAGGTGGAATCTCCTTTCCTGCAGCTTGAATCCATTGCTCCTTGTCCTGGTCTCTGGAGCAGCAGAAAACAAGCCCTCTCCCTCCTCTACATGGCATCCCTTCAAATATTTAAACATGGCTATCATGTCCCCTCTTAACCTTCTCTTCTGCAGACTAAACATACCCAGCTCTCTAAGTCTATCATCATAGGGCATGTCTTCCAGGCCTCTCACCATTTTGGTTGCCCTCCTCTGGACCTGCTCCAGCCTGACCATGTCCTTCTTGAATTGGGGTGCCCAGAACTGGACACAATATTCAAGATGAGGTCTAACCAAAGCAGAGTAGAGTGGTACCAGTACCTCCCTCGATCTAGACACCATACTCCTATTGATGCAGCCGAGAATTGCGTTGGCTTTCTTGGCTGCCGCATCACACTGCTGACTCATGTTCAGCTTGTGGTCTATTAAGACTCCTAGATCCCTGCTATCCAGCCACGTGTGCCCCATCCTATATTTCTGCATTCCATTTTTTCTACCTAAGTGTAGGACCTTACACTTCTCTCTGTTGAATTTCATTTTGTTAGCCTTGGCCCAGCTCTCCAATCTGTCCAGGTCATTTTGAATTTTGATCCTGTCCTCTGGCGTAGTAGCAACCCCTCCCAATTTGGTGTCATCTGCAAATTTGATGAGCATGCCCTCTATTCCTTCATCCAAGTCGTTGATGAAGATATTGAACAGCACTGGGCCCAGGACAGAACCCTGTGGCACCGCGCTAGTCACTTCTCTCCAGGATGAAAAGCAGCCATTGGTGAGCACCCTTTGGGAACGGTCAGTCAGGGAGTTACAGATCCACCTGACAGTAGCCCTGTCCAGCCTGCATTTTACTAGCTTCTTTGCAAGAATGTCATGGGGAACTTTGTCAAAGGCCTTACTGAAATTGAGAAATGCTACATCCACAGCATTCCCTTCATCTATCCAGCTAGTAACTCTATCATAAAAAGAGATAAGATTAGTCTGGCATGACTTATTTTTGAGAAATCCATGTTGACTTCTCGTGATTACCGCATGATTATTAGGCAACAGGAATGGTAATTCTCATCTTCTCACACAGAGGCTTATATCCTATTGTTAGTTCTGGCTACAGTAGGCCCACTGAATTGACAGGATTTACTTACATGTTGACTAACCATTTTACAATGGATTCAATGGGTCTAATTTGGTTGGAACTAACCAACAGGTTTCCAGCCAGCCAGCCAGCCAGCCAGCCAGCCAGCCACACAAACAGAGTTCACCAGGCAGCTGAGTTACAGAGAAGGACATGTGTTGTGCCACTAGTCAGAAATGCCAATGTTTTATACAGCTTTTCTTGCCACATCCCAAGCAAACATTAAGGCCTCATGCTCTTGCTCTTGACGACATGGTGTTTGCCTCCTAGTACCCTACGAACTGAATATCATCTACAGACTCCATATAGTTTCTACATAATATTTTACATGACACTCTGATAATAGACATTTCACAGGAATATACAAATATCTGTACAAATAATATACATAATATAGAAACAAAATTCTCTATGAATGCTATAAATAGTATAGAAAATGAGACAGGCTTGAGGTTGAGCAGAGAAATGGAAAGAGAATACCTGCTTATTGTTTTCCCTATCCATAAGGACTCTGTTCCCAATGTCTTGTAGGCCATTTCCTCACTGGACCGTTATACTGCTATTATTCCACTTTCAACATCCTATGGAATCCTTGGGTTTGCCTCAAGGCCCCTCCCTAAACTGCAAACCCCAGGATTCCATAGGATGTTGAAAGTGGAATAATAGCAGTATAACAGTCTAGTGTGGAAATGGCTCTTGTCACCACACAGAGAAAAGAAATTTAAGATGGAGATACTCTGAGCATGCAAATGACAGGTATAGAAAGGGTTAAGTAACCACTCTGCCTCCCCACAGTTCTTCACTCAGTCTTGAAGCCACATATAGCTGATTTTCATTAGAGGAAAAAAAGAGAGAGAGAAAGTATTCAGGGGAAAAACAAACATGAAACTATTCATCCTATACTGTCTGGCCACAAGATCGTATTTCAACAGGTCAGGTTCTAACTCCTCAGCTACTGCAAAGATCTTCAGTTAGCAGCTACAGTTCATCACAATGCTACTAAGTGGGGAGGGGAGAAAATATAATAAAATTCATCTCACTGATAACAAGTCACACACTGGAATACTATCTGTAAAGCTATGCTGGCACAGCAGTCATTCTAAATATTACATGTTAATTAGACAAATAATCTGTTTTGCAATTACATAATTGGTAAAGTGTAACTTCTGAAGTGGCCTTCAGTGGGCAGCAGAGGATCACAATGTTTACAGCAGGCTAATGAGACAACGAAAGGCAGAAGAGTGTCATTATACTGCCATAGGAATGTCAAAGGTTTACCTTTGTTTTCTTTGAATTCCATGCTGTATGGCAGGGATGGGCAGAAGATATATTCAAAATCTATTGATCAATCTGTCAGTGATTTGCAGTAGATTGGGAAGGATTTTCTGACTCCCAATTATCTGACAAAAGGCAGCAACAAAATGTCTCTCCCAAGCTCTGAATTATACCACAGAAATAAGAAAGCTTGAGTGTTCAGGGGCTGAAGTTTGTCAGGAAAAACTGAGAGCGCTACTCAGTTTGAGTACTCAAAACACATTCCTGTTGCAGGAATTCTTTAAGTCTTTGTTTGTGCATGTTCTTAATACTAGGCTCCAGCAGGTGGATCTTCGGATTCTAGCAGAAACCAAAGTCTGAAGCCCATCCACCCCAACTGTATGGTGGATGCAGCCTAGAGGTAATCATTTGCCATTCATGGTCAAAACTTTGATGTGGATTTTTAGCATACTATGATATTACTTAAAAATACTCAAAAATTATCCCTCTTTGGTACCTGCCAAAATGAATCTATGGAGATTCCAAGGAAAGCTGTATACTCCCTTACCTTATGGAAAAGGGTGAGAAACCAAAGACACACTCAGTTGCTGCAAGCTGGAGACACAATCCTAGAGGAATTTTCTCTTAAGAAAGAACACAAAATTTGGTAGCTTTAATATCCCTCTCTTGCCTTGCCATGTTTATTTGTTCGTCCTTGACAACGCATAATGTTCCTTTCTAACTTTGAATATAGATGAGAGAAATAAAAAATAAAGTCATCTAGAAAAAAATCGAAATAGGCTCAGTAGGCTATTATGAGACTTGACCCATAATATCTTGTTACATTTCCCTCTTATTAGCAGCCTGCCCCCACTGGAACTTTAAGGAGCAGGTTTGTGCTTTCCGTCAGACAATGCTCCATTTCAGTGGTACTCCTGAGCTCAGCCACAGTACCCATAGATCTGCTTCTTAAAAATACAAAGATAATTTATACAGCCACACTGAAGGAATTGTATGTACAAATGTATTCTTTAGGTTAATACTTAGGTGGTTCATGGGCACCATATTTTTAAAATGCAGCACAGTGTCAGTGACTGCAACTCCTTTCTAGAATTTGATAATTACAGCTTTACAATAGGCCCTTGAATCCAGAGAAAGTTAGGCCATTTCTGCACTACAGTATTAGAGTTCTATTATTCCACTTTCAACATCCTGTGGAATTCTGGGGTTTGTAGTTTACTGAGGCCAAAGAGCTCTCTGGCTGAGAATTCTAAATGCCCCTCCCCAAACTGCAAACCCCAGGATTTCATAGGATGTTGAAAGTGGAATAATAGCACTATAACAGTGTAGTGCGGGAATGGCCTTAGTTACACAAAGCACTCACTTAAATCAATGGGAGAAGAAAATGGCAACTAACTTCAACCCCATTGATTTCTATAGGACTTTAGAGGACACCTAACTTTCTTTGGATTGAGGCTAGAATTAATTATTGCATTCTAAAAATACATGCAAAATTGGTCCAAAATGAGCCCCAAAAATAAGCAAACAAGCAAAACAAATTAAAATCTTCACATGGTTGTTCAGGCATTGTATTAGCAAGGGGGGAAAAAAAACTTCCTATGCAAAAAAATTGATTTCAGTAAATGTGGGAAATATATTGTGTGAGAGAGAAAATGAGAGTGGGGAGTTGATTTACTTTCATATTCCTTCAATCTGACACCCAATCACAACTATGAGAATCACAACTCATAGATTAAACATTTCTCAGAGCATGCAGATCTGTATTGCTGGTTAATCTAACAACAAACAGGCATTCTCAGTAATAAAGACAGGGCTGGAACCTTTTTGTGTACAATATATTTGAGATAATTCTTCTGACCTTTCCATTCTAGGGTGGATCTGTGCAAAACTGTCACTGCTGAAGTTTTACTGTTGTTTTTGTTGTCCTATGGGAGCAGAGGGTTATATATAAAACAGAAACAAATAAAGCTTGCTCAAAATGTGGAAATAAACCAACAAGCTTTGAAGCAAATACAATCAACCCATCATAAATAAATACTATTCTCTTCCCATGTTTCTGTTTTTTACATCTTCAGTCCTCTAGGGCAAGCAGGATAAAAGTCACCCCAACCTCACATGAAATCATTTAACCATTCTAAACAACTAAGAGAAGAAGTACTTTAACAGGTAAAAGTTAACAAAGACTTTATTCATGTACAAAAATGGACAGTTTAGGCAGAATTACATAAAAGGATGCCATTAAGTGGAGGCAACATGGGAAACGATCAGCTCGGTCATACACAATTGCTGCGCAGGATCATTTATATTTTCAGACAGCTCACAGGTTCTACACTCAGC
This sequence comes from Cyclura pinguis, assembly GCA_030412105.1. Lineage (NCBI taxonomy): Eukaryota > Metazoa > Chordata > Lepidosauria > Squamata > Iguanidae > Cyclura > Cyclura pinguis. The sequence goes on from CM059599.1 coordinate 133,664,490, forward strand.
ATCTAATCTTACAAACACTTAAATATTAGCACCACACATCAGACAACTTTCTCACTTTTTTTTTAAAAAAAATCTTTTTAAGTGAGGAGATTTTTGACCTGTGGTGCTAATACTGCTATATTTTTTTCAAAAGTACAGGCCAATCAGCCACAAAAATTATACCCAGCTGTTGTAATTTTTCAGTGTGATACTAACTCTACAGGTCTTTCAATGTTGCTTTGATTGTTGTTTCTTACTGAAATCTCAGAGTAGAAGGTTCACGCAATCCAGTGAAAGCATACCTGGTGCTTCTGATCTTGTTTAGACAAGTAAGCAACTCAGTACTGATGTCTAAGCAGAAAAAGGAACACAAAAGAGTAAATAGGTACATAAGATGCTGCTTGATACCGAGGCAGAAACTGTTCCACTTAATTCAATAGGGTTTTGCATTTCTGCATTACATTGTTATAGTGCTATTATTCCACTTTCAACATCCTATGGTATCCTGGGGTTTGCAGGTTAGGGAGGGGCCTTTAGAATTCTCAGCCAGAGAGCTCTTTGGCCTCAGTGAACTACCAACCCCAGAATTCCACAGGATACTGAAAGTGGAATAATAGCAGCATAAGAGTATAGGGTGGAAACAGCCAGAGTCTCTCCAGCATTCCAGGCAGAATACTTTTTCAATCTTATCTGGAAAAGCCAAAGACTGACCATGTGAAATTTTGCTTGCAATGTATATATGCCCTTGCCACTGAGAAATCACTTGGCTATAAAAAATAAGTGTCTTGCTTCCCAAAGAACGGGAAGAGGTGAAAATATGAGAATAAAAATGCATTAGTTGCTCTAGGGAAAGAGACAAAACTAGAACCATGTGAATTTTCTCTCTTTTCTCAGATAAACATAACTGAATTTCCAGTGCTCTGCATCACAGGCACTGTGCTCAAAACAAAGACACCAGAATGCTTAAAATTCCACTGCTTTCTACAAATGGAAATTTGAAGACCACAAAAACACCAGTCCATAAAGCATTGAGATCTAAACTGTTTTAAAGCAATGATTTTAATGATCATTGGTTATCCACACTGAGGCCATTTCTGCACTTCACTGTTATAGTGCTATTATTCCACTTTCAACATCCTGTGGAATTCTGGGGTTTGTAGTTTCCTGAGGCCAAAGAGCTCTCTGGCTGAGAATTCTAAAGGCCCCTCCCTAAACTGCAAATCCCAAGATTCCCTAGGATGTTGAAAGTGGAATAATAGCACTATAACAGTGTAGTACAGAAATGGCCAGTGTAGCAAAGCCGCCAAGCTGCTTACTATTCTGTGCACTGCCTGCCTGCCTGCCTGCCTGCCTGCCTGCCTGCCTATCTATCTATCTATCTATCTATCTATCTATCTATCTATTGCAAATAGAAATGGTGTTTTGAAATGGTTCAGGCCTAAATCTGTCTGCTTCAGTTGTAGTGGTCATCTCTTACACCACATCTGTCACCGGCTGTATGTAAGTAGAAGCTATAGATTTGTACAGTCTGCTCGTAGGGTTGCTAGATTTCAGGGTGTTGTTGGCCGAAGTCTCTGCAATTCTCCAGATTTATAGGGAGACAAATCTCAGGAGAAGCATCCATCACTGGAGCAGATGGAAAGGGTTTTGTTTTGTTTTTGTCTGTGTGACATGAAAACCTTGGCAACCAAAGGCACTCAGTCTATGCTTGAGCTAAGACCCACTGGCTTAAGTGCAAAAGAGTTGGTATATACCTTGCATTTTTACAATGTTGTCATATTGAAATGCCCAGGAGAGAGGGGAGAAGACAGGAAAAACAGCCAGTAAGTGAGCATACTTGTAGTTATCATGCCGTTCGGAGCAAGACAGGAGTGAAGCTTTCTGATTGCAGAAACTCTGGCAGCAGCACCATAAGGCCTGTGAGGGGGAACCTCTCTAAATTGTGGTAGAGAGCCTTCCCAAAGCACCAGGGACCCTTTCACACTACACATTATAGTGTTATAATTCCACTTTAACTGCCATGACAATGTTGTATGAAATTATGCGATTTGTAGTTTGGTGAGGCCCTAGAGAAGCTCTCTGGCTGAGAATTCTAGCGGCTTCTCTCTAAAATGAAAATCCCAGGATTCTACAGGATGGAACCATGACAACTAAAGTGCAGTCACAACAATATAACTGTGTCGTGCAAAAGGGCCCCAGCAATAAAGGGCTGAAAAAAAGCTCCCTATGGATTATATGTGCTCTTTGTAAGAACATGTGGGATACAAGTCCTAATCAGTATGGTGTCAACTGGTACAGCTACTGGGCATATTTTGTCAACTGCCTGGATGCCAGTCTCCCTGTCCCAATTGTCATATTGCCTAATTAGTCAGGTTTTACCCATATCCTGGGCACATTCTCTTTGTACTTGTTTCCACAGTCATCTTACACATTAATGGTTCTGCCCCCTCCCAACCCTTGCTTCCCTCAGCTGTGATATCATAAGGGCCTAACCCCCTGATCTCAGGTTTTTGCCCTGCAGTCTCAGGGAATGGGATATTCCTGGTCTGAAAAACCTGCTGCTCAGGTGGTTAGTAGCCACTTTGTAGCATTTACCTGCTTGGTGAGTCAAAGGCAGAAAACTAGTTTGCTATTCTGTGTGCACATATTCTCTGAATAAGTGAAGCCATCAATGCAAACAAATTAAAAATAAAGGGAAAATGAAAACTCTGTCATCCACTTTCATCCTTGTAAATTAAGCCTCTATCAGTAGCTGGGGCTCAAATGTACCCTGAGTGCTGAAATAAATGTAAATTGTTCATAACTCCATGGCTATTCCTCAACCATTCCCAAAATGCAACATTGTGGTTTCAGACTCCCTTCTCAATTTCTTCTGAGAAATGGTCACAGAAGGTAAAATACAATATTCTGCCGATTTTCATAGACAACTCTTTCACAAGCAGGGCCCTCAAGACGTTTTAGGCTACAATTTCCATACTGGCAGGAGCAAACAGGAGCTGTAGTGACTGTAAAGAGCATCAGCAATGAATAGCATCATGCAGGTTTGCCGAGCCCCCTTAGCATTTTGATTGTTTTAAAGGCGTCCCTCCCATCTTCCACTTAGTGCTTTCCTTGTGACACAGCAAACTCTTCCCTCCCCTCCTAGCTATTTGAGGAGCTTATGTTTGGCAATACTTATTCATTTTGCTGTTCAGGTCATGCTGACCTCCCTTGTGAAACATACAACTGCATCTTACTGAAAGGGATACTCAGATTTAGAATAAGAACAGAGGTACTTTAATAAACGACAGGAATAACTGCAGTCAGGAAACATACTCACCAGGTTGTCAAAAGACGTATAATCTTCTCTCAACAGAAAACCAGCTTTTCTAATAGTCTTTGGCAGAAGCTGGCTGTACGTGGCACTGATTGGTAGTGACTTGTGATATCACAAAGCCACCCACACCTCCCCTAGAGCAGCTTTTAACTGTAAAAAGTGGGTGGTTGTTTTTCTTTGTTTGCTTGTTTGTTTAAACAATAATAGCACAGTGCTGAATTATCATTTAAATGCACAATCATTTAAATGTATAATTGCACAAACAAAGCGCTGTTAAAAAAAAGATGACTTGCCCACCTGAAACACGTAGGGAAGGTAATATGGAAGGAGAAAGCAACATTTGATACAGAAGTAAAAACAGGGTTTGTTCACAGTCCAAAGGGAGAGAGTACAAAGAAGAGGAAGAAAACTGAGCTCAGAATGTTCCAGCACAGGAAAACAAAACAAAACAGGCTTCTGTTGTACTTTTATTCACACTTGAAACGTTTAAACATTGATAGCTCTTGTGTACAAAATTAAGTTACTCCTTTTCTGAGAAACCATTCAATGCAAGACTATCATGGGAGTAAACTGGGTGTAGCATGCAGCTGACATTGGTGTAGGGTGGGGAAAAGACACTGGCCAACTGTCCCCATTTGGAAGGGACAGTCACAATTAATCCTCTGTCATACTATTTTTCAGATGCTTTTAAAATGTCCCAGTTTCTCATTCCTCCTGCCACTTTCTGCTTTGCCATTGACTACAGTAGACTGAGTTCAAATGCCAAAGTATTTTGAACTCAGTTAACTGAGCAGTGAGGAAACTAGAGGAGGGGCAGAATCCTTCCCTTCTGAATAGGCTCAGACCAAAGCAAAGTGCTGCGGACTCTCATATCTTGTGTTCTTCCTCATTAATAACTTTTGCCATCCTAACTTGCAGTCTGATGTTACTTGCCCACATGTGCGCCAGTTTTCATCTGTAAAATGTTGGAATATATGTGAAAATCCTGTTGTCTTTCAACATCCTGTCAAATAGGGAAGGGAAAAGACATCACAAGTAGGGAGCTTACTGTGGACATACCTCCCTAATTGGACAAAACTGCTTCTTCCTTCCTTGCTAGCTTGATACTGCTGCCTCTTGCTCCAGCAAATGAAAAATAACAAGGTCAATTAGAAGCAGGGTTTGGAATATAATACTGGAAGAAGCTTTTATTTCTTCCCAAGAAAGTGATGAGATGGAAGAGGAACATAGGGGTGGCCACATCCAACATACTGAACCAGTAGTCTTTTTGTTGAGACACTTTTGATTCAAATGACCACACGTATAAAGAGATAAGCCTCCCTTACATATTTATATGTGTTCTTAACTTGGGTTTTGCTAGATAGACTCATTGGCCCACAAAGCATTTGATAGGGTCAACTCCATGCTTCTTTCAGGCTGAACATAAACATTTTAAAAGAGAAGTTGAACATTCTGGGGCCTGTTGACTATTTCCACTTGCCAATAATTGACATCTTTGCCAAGAAATTGCAAGAAATTGTGACTGTCCTCCTTAATAGTGATTTGTAATTCAACCTTTTATGAAAACTAGTTTTTTTAAAGGAATTGTTTAAGATATATAAAATTTTATCGAGCAATGAAAGCATAATTACAGTCTTCTCTCCACATTTGCAGGTTTGACCTTTGTGAATTTGCTTATTTATGAGGTGCAAGCATGCCTTCCCCTCCATTTTCCTCCTCCCATTCCCTCGCATTTTGCTGGGCGTAAAGAAGGAAGGCAAGGCCCAGACAAAAGGCAAGAAAATAGGGGGAGGCATGAGTTCCCCCCTTCCATTCTTTTTCCTCTGGCCCCGGTGCTGAGAACTCGTGCCAAGGCAAAAGGTAAAGGAACTGAGGGAGAACACTCTCATGTGCCTTCCTTCTTCTTTGCAGAGCTGCCCCTCATTCCCTTGTGTCTGGCTCCAGCATGCAAAAGAGAATGGAACGGGAGGGGGATCACAGGAGGGAGTTCTTTCTGGTTTTTCCGCTTTCACAAGGGTTCCACAGCCCAAAGCCTTGCAAAAGTGGAGGGACCACTGTATTTTATTATTAGAATTGTTAATTGTCGTTTTTTTAAAAAGTCAGGCGGTAGACGACACTTCTTTTCCTCCTACATGTCTCAAGGTCAAAACCAAATTATGTATCTTTAATTTTAAAGACATAGGAACACACCAAGGCCATTTCCGCACCGGGCTTCTGTAATGGTGCAGAGCGACCTCTCACGGAGGTCTTCTACACCGTAGAGTGGACTGGCGTGGACTACTTTTTGTAGTTCCACACCAGAATCCACTCAGGAGTGGCCGGAACTAGCCGCGCGGCGTGTTTTTTACAAACCTCTCTCAAGAGGTTTTTAAAAAGCATGGAGCGTGCAGCCCTGTGCCGCTCCGTTGCCCGGCTCTAAAGTGGATTTGCAGGCGTGCGCAAGTGCGTGCCTGCAGATCTGCTGGGGGCGGGCTTCCGGCTGGCGACCTTCTCCGGTTGGTGGAGAGCCTCCACCAACCAGAAGCCGCCATTTGGGACGCCGGAGGACACGCTGCTCCGCGTGGTGACGGACTTACCCGGCTTCAGGTAAGCTCCGTTTTCGGGTGTTTTTGCCTGTTCGCCCCCCCCCCCATGCGGAAGGGGCCTAATTCCAAAACAATGTTTGCTTACCCACTAACATAAAGTACAATTCTATAAAATTGCTACATTCTTTTTTAAAATTCCACACTATGTAGCGTTTATCTAAACTTTATGCCATTAAGATGATGCACAGGAGATGATCTTAGCAGTGCTAGGAAACACCACATGCTGGGTCATGGAATTGTCAAACATAATAAATCAGTATCAGCCGCTAACAAAACTGCACCCATTCTTCTCTACTCTGCATGTTCTTCTTTGAAAAGCAACAACAGTTTTTGTCAATTGCTTTTTTATAGAAGACAGACAACCAGCGCTTCATTCATACAGAAAATGATTGCTTTGATTTTAGGGGGCGGGGGGGGGGAGACCTCATCTGCTGGTATTGACCTGAAGAACAAAGTGTAAATGCTTCAAACATACCCATTTTCTGATTACATTAAAAAAAACTACATAGTTGCCTTTGTTTGTTTGTTTTTGCTCCTTCTTAGGTGCTTCCATTCCTGCTAACCAAAAACTGTATTCATGCTAAGTTATCCAGAGATAGATCATTTTAATCCTCCCAAAAGAAGAGTTCCAAAAGCTTTTGTAATCATTTGTTTCCCTCCTCCTGCTTAATTTCTCTCTCCTTCTCCTAAGCCCCACTCACTTACACAGCCCCTCAAACTGTTTGAAAGCCACTGTGCTTATCTTAGGTATCCTATTCAAGACAACCCACAGAATATGTATATGTGACATTTAATTATGATTCCACATATTAAATCACATTTTATAGACTGCGGATTCATATGACTGAGCATTTTCATCCTCTGCACATTCCTCTACTTTTAATATGCTGCTTGATATTAGTCATCATGCCAGCTCCCGGCAGGAGAAAAACATCCTTCTAAAAATATCCACTACTGTTTTTCCTCCTATTTTATTGCAGTATGAGCACAATCACGTACAAAAACAAGGATCTCTGGTTATATATATATATTTTGTACTTTGAAAAAGATTCTTTCTGTCTTTTCCTCACCTGGCCCACCAACCCCATAGTCACCTGCCCACATGCTCAGGCTGTTTCTCCACCTATGACATTTTCCCAATTATACTTCATCCTAGAAAAAAAAAAACCTCATTTTTTTTAAAAAATAAACTATTTTAATATTCCTTGTAAAATATATATTTTACTCCATTTTAAAATACAATTACAACCAATAAAATATAAAATAAAATACAAATCTCTAGCAAGTTTAATAGACTTAAAAATGCTTGCAAGCAATACATGATCAGTTTTAATCAAGAGAGTCATGCTTTAAAAAAATGCTACTTGAGACGCAGGTGACTATGTTGGTCAAAATTATTAGCCTAATGATTGCACAAGGAAAAGGTAAGTAACTGCTTTACTGCTAGCTCTCTCTATACAAAAAACAAAACCAAAAAAAAGTGGTGGATATTTATGTATAGGCAGAATGTCCCTCCAACATACATAATATCTGCGAGACAACGGATCTGTAACCTCAGGATAAATTTGGGATAAAAGTTCCAGACACTGGGACTTCTTCCCAAAGACAGTCCTTCTCTCCCAACTCAGGCTGTGGGGTTATAAACTGTGAAGCGTGATTGCCCACTCAAAGAGAATGGGACTCCAATTACTGTGAATTAGAATAAAATCTATTATTATTATTATAAACCTGAAATAGAATACAAAACGGATAGGCAATAAATAAGTAGGATGTGCATTAGTACAACAAAATAAGTATGCATTCAGAACACAGACCACCATGACTTTACTAGAAATGTACTGGTGAACAATTCTACTCATCTTCCACTAAATGGCTGGCATCTTGTTGGTTAGTCCCAACTGGAAGAGACCTATTCAATCAATTGCCAGAAGACAGATAGATCTAATAGATTCAATGGGCCTACTCTAAGCAGGACTAAAACAGGATAGAGGTCAATATGTGATAATGTAGGGATAGCATATAGACCCTGTACTCTAGCAGAGGAAAAGAAATGGCCTTTAGCAAGGATTGGGGAATAGAGAGAATGAGAAATTCTAGAAAAAGGGAGAAGCCTTTATATAGGCAGAGAGACCCGTACCAGAAATATTATATTGAGAAAGAGAAGAATAAATTTATTGCAGCATACTGAACAGGAGTGGGGAAGTGATAAGGGAAGACACCTGGTAGAGGCCCTTTCTGTACTCTACCTGATCCCAGCAGTGTCCCAGAGTGCTAGAGAAGCGCTCCCCTTCACACCAGCTGCCTGTGGGAATATAGGAGGTGTGATGGCCACACCTCTTCCTTCCACAGTGCAGCCGGGCACTGTCTCAGGCTGTGCTGGAGCAGGAAGTGTGGCCATCATGTTTCCTGATCCTCTGCAGCTCAGGTAAGTGTGGGAGGGTGGCACCGGTTTTACCTGTTAATGATTTGCAGGGCACAGGGAATGACGGGACATGGATGATGTTGTGCATAAGCATCGTCTGGATCCTATTCTTCTCCTGTCCCCAGTGCAGGGCCATGACATATTGCAGAAAGGGCCATAGTCTCAAGAGAATGAGAACATGGCAAAGCAAGTCCCTAGCTCCACCCCTCATCACACTTTCACCCTTCCATCAGTTGCCAAGTTGCCCAAGAGAGAGCATGTTAAAAATGAGATGAGATTGTGCATGTTTTCCCACAGGCTGGCTTGTGGTGGAACAGGATTCTCAAAGTTCCAGCCAATTTGAAGTGTTTCTTCAATCTTCCTCAGCATCTCTGATGTTCATCATGATGTTTAAATATTTGAAGGGATGCCATGTAGAGGAAGGAGTGGGCTTGGTTTCTGCTGCTCCAGAGACCAGGACAAGGAGCAATGGATTCAAGCTGCAGGAAAGGAGATTCCACCTGAACCTCAGGAAGAACTTCTTGATGGTTGGGGCTGTCCAGCAGTGGAATATGCTGCCTCGGAGTGTGGTGGAGTCTCCTTCTTTGGAGGTTTTTAAGCAGAGGCTAGATGGCCATCTGTCGGGAGTGCTTTGAGGGTATTCCTGCATGGCAGGGGGTTGGACTGGATGGCCCATGTGGTCTCTTCCAACTCTACATTTCTATGATTCTATGATCTCTTTCAGCCAGGCTGTTCTAGTTTCTTTGAGAGTAGGGTACAGAACATGAGTTCCACATGTTTATTTGAGCCCCAAGTTGCTCTTCATGATATTCTCTCCAGAAAACAAAAACAAAAACAAACAAAGAAAGAAAAAACCTGAGGTAGTTGCTTTGAATTGGGATCTTCAGAGATAAGCTTCTTGGTCAGAATTTACCTGATAGGCTACTCTGTATGTATCACTTCTTAAAAATTCTTATTCTACGGTGGTCTATTTCTTCCTTCCTTCCTAAGAAGTTGCCATCTTTCCCTTTAGGTCCCTAGGTAATACACCCTTTCATGGTGTATGCACATGCATACTCTGGAACAATCTCACAAATCCAGATCACCACTTCAAAGATGTTAACAGTCATCAAGCTGATTTAGCCTGTTTCTATTTTACTCTGGTACTCATGAAACATAGGGTGATGTTCAATCCACTAGTTAAAAGTATGTATATGTGGTTTGACATATAAAAATATCATGGGTTACAAGTTACAAAGAATATCCAAGGTACTAATCTAGCTACATAGATTATATAAGCATTGGTGTTAAGTATATAATTAAACAGTTAAAATCAAAGGATATAAATATAGAAATAATATAATAGAATATTTCCTTCTCTGGATAACAACCCTGGATAGTAATGTTGTTACCACACCATACACCACTATTCTGTGGGATATGCTATTTTCATAATTGGACATATTTATGAGTGAAACACATGTTTGAAAGAGCATTGACTGGAAGCTTATACCAAGTCAGGATGACCTCAGACATGATCAGGTCATATGTTCAGAGAGGATTAGGCAGGAAAGCCCGATACTGAAGGGCTTGTGATAATCATTTCATAAATTGCAAGCTACAAGCAGTCCAAAAACAACAGAAGGCGAAACTGCCCAAGTGAAGCAATCAGGGACCCTACTGTGAGCATATCCTACGGAGACCTTCGCTATCACACTACTTAACAAAGCAGTAAGATTGTCATGACTCCCATCAACGTTTTGTCACCTAGAGTTAAGACAAGCAGTCCATTCCAGACTCCTTTGTCAGCCTTGTGAGAAAGTCCTTACTGCTTTGTCCGTGCACCTTCTTTCAGGGCAGAAAATAAAGCATAAAAACCCCAGCTCCAGCTCTGGTAAATTGTAGTACTTGGACATAATACATGGTGCCCAGACCTCTGTTCATTCTTGGCACCAGTGTTGTCTGAGCCACTTCACCTCGACCTCCTACTTCAGGACTGGTAATTATGCCCTTTTCACCCAATCTCTCTCTATGCAACCTTTCTTGCCTCACTGTCCAATATCTGTGTATGGTTCTTGAGAGTGTCTGATTTCTTGTGTGTTTGTTAATTCCCAATAAAATACTCCGTTTAGCTTTTAACTGGGGTCTGTACAGTTAGTACTGTATACACTGGTGAAAAGATCCTGCTGTTACCTTCCTATTGAAGGACTCATTTGAGCTATAGTTCCCCAAATTCGAAGGAGAAGCTGGCACTGAGGGTGGACCTCAAAGACCTCTACCTCTTAGAGTAACAATGTTGCTGGTATACCATGGGACCTAATCATCCCAAATGTGCACTCTTACAACAGTAGTACCTTTTAAAAATATTTCTTCTCTTCTTTACAGAAGACTGTGAAAGGCTGAGTTCTGAGCCATCAATATTGCATGGGAACTTCTCTTTTATGTACAGAACCCTGATCAAACATTGGTCCATTTTTCATTTATTAATGATTCAGAACCATATTCCCCTTTAACATGCAATGCATTATGGAGGCAGCTCCTTTGCATTCATCTTCATTTTCATTAGTAATCCCTCCAGTGTGATAATTTACACATTGTTCTCCCGCAAAAAAAAGAGAATAATGAAAGAGATTTTTGGACAAAATTTGTCCATGCTAATTTATATGTATAGAGACATAAATTGTTTATGAACAATTGTAATTTAAACAGAAATACAAGAAATCTTGCCATGGGAGGGCAGGGGCAGGGGAGAACTGTGACTAGCTAATATGTTCCTAATTGTTGATGAGCAACTTCAACATCTTTTCCTCCTCCTAATGGTTCTTTGACAGGACAGATTTTGACAGGGCTGCCTTAAAACAGGCTGCAAGGTCACTCTGATTCTTCTCCACATCATGCCACAAGGATCAGTGAAGTTTCCACAGACTTATACTATAGTTACATTGAAGAAGGATTTTGATGTAAGCGGTAACTCAAGATGTCCACCACCTCAAAAACCACACGTTATGGGTGCTATATTCCTACAAACATTTTCATTGACAATGTAGAGAATTTTAATAAAATTTAATACACAGACAACACATTATAATTTGTATAATAATTTCAGGTACGGGATGCTGCAATACTGTTACATATCAGCCATGAGTAATCTCTGATCCACCTACCCCACTGTCTAAACTTGTAGAGGAGCTTTTGCTAATAAGATTTAGCTGCTGCTCCTTGGAAGAATACATTTCTAAAAGAGTTTTTGCTTTTGTTCTCATAAGCTGCCACTTCAAATTTATATTCACTTTTAAACTGATGGCTTCACTTGGATGATTTCATACATGGGATAACAAAAGCATACTGGAAAATGCTCATGGCTTGCTAGCAGGACAGTAAAATGTTGCAGTTTCCACTTTGAAAAATGATGGGGCTCCATAATGAGTTTTCTAAATTTAATAATGCATTGTATTCATAACATTTAGAAGTCTTAAGGCCTGTGAAAAGAGAAGTAGATGAAAAAAACACAGCCATTGCCTCCCCACAAGAGCTGTTTGTTTGTTTGTTCGTTTGTTTGATACACACATGCACACACACACACACACACACACACACACAGAAAGCCCTACTGTGTTGTGGGAAAACTTTGTGAAGAACTTTCAACTACATATATCTGTTCCATAGTGAGAGGATCCTATCAACTATCCTAGCTCAAGCTGATGGAAGTTGAGTTCATAAACATCTGCTGGGCCACAAATTTCCCATCCCAGCACGAAGTTCAATTACCAGTGGTGGCTCCTCTGATGCCTCACAAGGAGGACAAGAAGCCAGCCACCTTCTGCCCCAAGAATTCCATGCACACATTGTACAAATATGATAAGTTTGCACTAAGCTATAGTGTACATATGTTAAGCTATGTCCATCTGTAACTTTCTGACACATGTTGACAGAATGCCTAATTTTCACAGCTCTTTATTTTCTACTATATAATATGCTTTCTCTGAAGGCAAAGTGGTAAACTAGAAATTGTGACTTGAAATATTTCTTGGCCTTTTAAAAGCTTAGAAACATACTTATTATTATGTTAAGCATCTTAAATAAGTGTGCTCTAAGAGGCTGGTTGAAAATATTTAGATTTTAAAAAGCACATACTACTGCGTCTCAAACAAGAAAGAGATTTAAGGCAACTTCTTAGACAAAACCGTTCAGAGGTAGCCCAGTAGCCTTCTGAAATCTCACATCAAAGAGAACAGTTTGACCCATTTTATTTATTCTCTAGCAAACGCTTTTCTTCACACCCCAGCACCCTCCCAACACAGGCTTCTGGACATCAAGTTTTCGGATTTGTCTGATTCTAACTAAGGAAAGACAAGTACAGTAAAAAAAAGGGATTCTCCTGCAGCAGAGAGTAAGTAACTGGGACAAGGTCTTATCCCTCCATCCCACTCTAGTTCCTGCTTTTTTCAAATGAATCAATGTCCTTTCTAGCTTGATATTCTGCATTTCATTCCAGGATACATAAAAGCATTTGCCATGTCCCCTTTTGTTCTTTTCCTTAATACGGTACTTAAAGATTATCTTCTCCCCACACTCCGAGTGGTGCTCATGTACTGCACATAGCTAACAGAGAAAAAGAAAACTAATTCAAGCTGCTGTAAGCATAATGGCTAGCTATGTGAGCCAAGAACAGGCAGATCTTTCACTCCCCCATCTGCAATTTGGGAATAATTGCAGACTGACTACCCACAGGTAGCTGCAAGAATTTCTGAGATAGTGTACACAAAGCATTTAGAATGCCTGAAATGTGCTACATAAATGCTTAGCATTGTTAGTTTGCAACTGTTCTACTGGTTGCAGAATTATTGGTTAATGATAAGAGTGATTTCATTTAGTACTTAATATTGACACAGGTGCTCCATCTCTCTGAGCAGTGATGACTTAGCTTCATTCCTATGGGATATTCTACCCCACTAAGGCCATTATCTGTCATGTAGCAGAAGGGCATTTTAAAATGTAAAAAAGAAAGAAAGACCATCCCCCCCCCCCGTTCTTTGGTGGCCCATTATGCATCTAAGAGCCTTCCCACATTATTTAAATATGTTACTTAAACATTTAAACCTGAGCCCAAGATGGAGTGAAAGCTGGTTTAGTGTAAGCAACAAAAGAAACAGATTTCTGCTACCTGCACAAAAAGGGAAGATGCTAAATAAGTTTAGGATGAGGAAACCGTTATGTATGTTTTCTTTTCCACTCATGTAATAGGAGATTGCCAGTCTGTGGCAGCACATGTTAAATACAAAGATACATTAAACATCAGGTCTACTTTGGCCTTCCAATTCATATAAAGGGGTAGCTCCAACACTCTAATGGACTTCATTACTTGGTAGAAAGCTCCACTAATTTTCATAGACCTTCAATGTTAAATATAGTTAAGTTGCAATTTTAGTATATCACAATGTACGCTACAACCACAGATATATTTATGTATTCCATGAACTCACCATCTATCTATTCATATTCACAACAATGAATGCAATATGAGTATATCACCTCTTGTCAAACCTACACTAAAATCTAATCCCTGTGGAAGAAAGAGAAGCCAAATAAATCTTCAATGCAATGTCTAATTATTTATTATTTTAGCCAGAGGTAACAATTTAAACCCCAATACAAATAGGTCTTATGAAAGTAGATATCACATTATATCCTCCAGGTGCAAGTAAAATGATGGATGAGCTAAACTCAGATCTATTTAGAGCTCTTTTCCTGCAACAGACGACAGTTCTAAAAAGGTGAAAACTACATAAATACCAACCTAGTGGATTGCACCATTTAACTCAAATGATCTTTAGACTGAAAAATCAATCTTCCAGGAAGCCTCTCCAGGCAGTCTTCTGAAAATTCTCTCTCTCCCCTTCAGACCAGAGAACAAGGAAGTCTATATTACTGAATACATTACTGAATTACAGGAATGAATAGAAATGCTTAAAAATCTATTGTAATGGCTCCCTGACAATGAAATTTTATGATCATAAAAAAAAGCATAGCTCAATTCTACCTGCACATACTTTCCCAACAATTGTAAAATTATGATGGTTGGTTAGTGGACAATATTCATGTTAAAAGGACCTTCAAAATGATGTCTGTCTATACAACCAGTCATGGGTTGCTTCCATATAGCTTGTGCCAATTTACATTTGTAAGAATACACCTGTGAGTAGAAATTTGATAAAGCTTTTATTTATTTATTTATTTATTATTTATTTACTTGTCATATTTGTATTCCTAAAATCACGTGACATCCCATTCTGCCCTCACAAAAATCTCATGAGATGAGTCAGACAATGAAGGATTCATGATTCATCAGGTTTTCCTGACTTCCAGAACTGCATCCACTTATTATACTGGCTCTTTGGAACAAATTATAACTTTTCCCATCCATAATTTGAAACAGATGAATGAAGATGTTTTAAATTTCTTCAGTATAGCAATTACTGTTTTACACAATAATACATTAATGACTGTTCTAACGTCTTATTGATTCCTAGTCTTCTGAGCATTTGTTTCCAATTATCTGAAAATCAAAGATGCTAGGGTTGCCTCCTGTCCTAACCCCCCCCCCCCAAATTATCTTCTATTTCAGAGCTATCAGGATTAAAATATGATTTTGACTTCCACCCAATCAAATCTGTGGAGGTGGGATGGAAGAAAATGAGTGGGAGGGTATACATCTGAACTTCAACTGAGCTGTGCCTATGCTATGACCAAATCTGTCACTTGCCAGCCATAAAAGGTAAAAAAGGAAAGGGGATAACAACACCAATAGATTTAATATTACTAGGGCAGCAGTGTCAAAAGACGGCAGGCAATTTTGGGAGATGAAGGAGAATCATTAAAGTCTCAGATTTGTGTATTTTGGAGTGTTGTTTAAGGTGACTTGCACTGCTTATTAGTTAAAACTGAGGTATTTCTTCATGTCCCTCTACAAATTTAAGTTTCCATATGCAATGTTGATGCAGACTTTCACATTTGTCCTCTTTTTCAGTGATATATTTTTCTTCCTTTTGCGGGGGGTATTCGGTTGGAGGATATATAAGTGTCCATCCTTTTAGAAAAGCTGGTGATTTGTATTTCAAAGATTCTTTTCAAAGTTACACATTCAGAGATCAATAATCTGAATATCTTAATACAACCACATCCATGTTGGCTGAGGAAGATATGAGTTGTAGTTCAAGAAACATGGAGACCACCAGGCTGAAGAAGGATGTGTTAATAAAATTACCACTGAAATTTTAGGTTAAAAGTCTGCACCCGGCATTAAAAACATTTAGTCCCAGATAGTTCTGTTTATACCAGTATGCTGCTGGTCACAAGTGCTTCATGTACCATTAGGCAGGAACAGAAACAAAAACAACTAGCAAAACCAGAGAAAAGGAAGTAACAAATTAAAGTGAAATAGAAATGTAATAAAAAAAAATCAGATTTTTTTAAAAGCGTAATTGCATCGAAAGGAAGAAAATAAAAGAATAAAAGGGGGGGGGGGAATGGAGGAAGTACATATGATAAGAACATCAGTAAGGCATATCCATTAGTCTAACCTGACCACATTTCAAAAAACACATTTTCTTCAAGTTCATATGTACAAAATATATGTTTAAGAGTATCTAAAGCAGATTTTCTCTTTTTCTTTTTTATTTTTTTCACTAAGAGTAGCATGACAGAAGTATATTTCAAAAGTAATGCAATAATGGCATTACTTGTTTCATATGACAAACAATTTATTTTTATTATTTTATATTATTTTCAAGTGACAATGTTTAGAGTTTTATGGCCATTTTAAATGATTTTTTTTCCGTTTGTTGTCATTTTCCCAAACAACCCATGATATTTGAAGCATGAGGGAACAGCATTTGTATTTCCATGGCTAGATGTGGGTAGAAAGAAAAGATGCAGCAGGTCAGTGACAAAATTTAATATACAAATTGCTAGATTTCTGAAATCAGGAGCTTTAAAGGGATCAGTGAGGGAGACAGAAGGAGAATCAGATTTCTGAGGAATAAGCAAACATGTTAAACCTTCTCTACTAACATTCCAATGTTTTCAAAATCATTGTATTTTGTCATACAGGCGTATCCAGTTTGTTTGTGTATATGTGTATTTAATTGTTAAAATTCTGTGCACCACAGTTTAAGAAGGATACTGACAGCCTGTAATGTGTCCAGAGGAAAGTAACCAAAATGATAAAGGGTCTTGAACCAATGAAGAACAGTTGAGGAAGTTAGGTATGTTTATCTTGGAGATAAACATCTTCAAACATAGCCATCAAATACAGCCATCTTTAAATATATGAAGGGACATCAGACTTGCTCCCAATCCACTGACTGAAGTTGTTCTGTGAGGAGAAAAATTACATCAGAACAATTCAAAGTGTGTATAAGGAAGGGGGAAGATAAGAAAGGGATAATTATTGTTGGAACATTGGATTAAGCCAATTATATTTTCATACTTTCTAAGACATAGTTATTTAATAATGGTACCCCTATTTAGTCCAGTGTGTGTACTCCTGAGGCATGATGCAGTCTTTTTGGAATGCAGACTAATCATATTGTCTCCATATACCTAATACTGTAGTACAGAAGAGATTAAACATGGTAGTCTTTAGTCCTGCTCTCTCTCTCTCTCTCTCTCTCTGTTGATCTCTTTGAACCTACTGAGAACATGCATTACAAGTAGTTAGTGGGGAGTATATACAGTGGGAGGGGGTTATTTACACATGAAATTTGAGTTTAGTGGGAAACACACATGGATTCTAAGAAGGTCACATTAGAAAATTGTAAACTGCCAATCTAAATGAGAAGGTCTGGATAAGCAAGCTGTCATGCAAGCTGCCCCTGACCAATAGACCCATTCCTGTCAGCAGAGGTAGAGGCGTGAGGGAGGAAGAGAAGGAGAGGAAAGATGTTTATATCTTTATTTTTATTTTTAAAAATATTTGCAATACTTGCAGCACCCAGCACACAACTGCTTTCATTTCGCCTTAGCTATGTGGCAGTTTCACATAAACGTCATGACTAACCTCAGTTTCCCCAGAAGGAAGGGTTACTGATGGGCTGCAAAACCCTTAGATTTTCAACCCAGTGAAAATCAACAAGAAATACAAATTCAAAACGACAAAAGAAGAGGAGAATGTAACTTTATAATGGCTGAATTAATACCTACTTTATGCTAATAGGTCTATTTCCATTTGCTTCTACACTAGCAGATTAAGTCACACATCTCATTAAACCTGAAATGGTCCTAAGTGGTCTTTGTCAAATAAAGAACAAATTCACTAAAGGAAAGGTCTCTGTAAAGTGGTAATAAGAAGTGGTAAACCTGACCCTCCAAACAAAACTGAATTATATATTTGTGGGGGTTTTTAAGCACTATATTAATAGTATTGTTGTATTAAAAACCAGGAATATTTTTAAGAAATAAACAAATAAAAACCAAGAACCAGCAGTGAGGGAGATAGCCTCTCTTTATTTTTGTCATTAATTCTGTAAGCACTATTCTGGTGCTGCTAAAGAGTTCATTACAAACTAGATTAATTAGATACTAACATTTGCTGTTAACATATCTGGTTCCTAATAATACGTAAGAGCGGTGTTGCTCAGAGACTTTTATACACTGTGGATCAGATACTGGCAGCTCTTTGTTGTCTTGAAGGACCCACAAGAAAATTCACTAATCCAATGTTAGTGAAAGATTATTAATTGGGTCTTATTATTAATATGTGAAAACTTCCCAAAGCACTTTCAATTTTAATGAATGTAGTGAACTGCAAACCTTATCGAGAATTAAATTAATAAAAGTGGCTATGACCTTTCCATTCGAAAATCTGCTGTTTTGTCATTTGAATGTATACCTATCAGTCGTGTAGGGATGGGGGGACAATGGGGGCGGTTCGCCCCCTGCGGCAATTTTTTGGGGGCATCCCAGCTCTTTGCTTGTCCTCTCCCACGCGCCATAGCCCCTCCCCATCCATTGTAGCCCGCCCTGTCCATCATAGCTTTGCCCCAACACACTGTAGCCTCAGCCCCATGTGTTGTAGCCCTGCCCCCATGCTGTAGCCCTGTCCCATGCATCATAGCCCTGCCCCATGCACCGTAGTGATGCCCTCCCACCCCCCCTCCATGCACTCCAAGCCCCACCACTGATACCTATCTATGCTAGAGGCAGTCTAATGTAGCTGTACTTTTCATATTACTACTGCTGCATTACTAATATTATAGTACTAATAGTAATAAAAACTGTCGTAACCAAATGACAGTTTTAAACTTATTTCCTATGCACTGAAAGGACAAAGAGTCTTGTGACACCTTAAAGACTAATCAGTTTTATTTGGCATAAGCTTTTGCGGATTGCACATCTGATGCAGTGGACTAGAGCCTACATTTTTTTTTAAAAAAAATGTTTTTAGCTTATGTTACCACAAGGCATTTAATTGTTTTTGCTGCAACAAACTAATGTGTCTCTTACCACCTTGGAAACTCTAGAAATATTACCAGCAACAGGAAACAAAAATGGAGAGAATCTGTTCAGGACTGACTGGTTTAAAACATTTTGACTGGAATCCTGTTGAGACATTTTGCCAGCAGCCAGCATAATTTCAGGTCACCTTGGCAGTTGTATTTCTCCAAGGAGCTAGGTGTCTAGTACCCCTTTACACAAGCAGTTGCCCATCTGTCACAGAATAATAGCACTAACTGAATAGCCAGTCCAGTGTAGGAGCACAGCCCACTCCACACACATCTACAACCAGAACAATAAGCAGAATGGCCACCGGAGCATTGTTTGTTCAGTAACCATTGCACAAATAGCTTTATGCTCCACTGGCACTTGAAAATACTTAATTAACCAAAAAAGGTAGGGTTGACCATATTCATTTAAGATTCCAAACAGAGGAAAATTATATGCCATACCCTTTCCAGACATACGTGTTATTTAGGCAATAGAGATTTCTTTTTTAAGCCTACGTTGCAAATGATTTAACACAAACATCTGTGGACAGATGAGTTAGTAAAGTCATTTCTTGAGAATTTGGCTGGGTGTTCCAAATGATGGCTCAAGTTGTATCCAGACAAAGTTCTTACATGGCACTTTTCATTAGAAATTGATCACAGTCAATTGCTCAGCCGCATATGATTATTTTGCCAGCATGTATGGCTGCTATCTCTTTAACTTTCAAGAGGCGTATATCAGCTGAAAATACTCAAGTTATGTTCTCTTCTTTTGCCATATTGCTCTGCCCAGATCACTGATGCTTTTGATCCCACCATGTTTTCTCAACATTTTCTGCAGGAAGAGTACCAGCATATTTGCCTACATATTTTCAACTGCTTGTGGACACATATGTGCTATGAAATGGGGAAGAATCACTCAGGACAGAGAGATAATTCAAAGGGCAGCAGCTACTGAGCAGCAGTTTGTCAGGGAATGAGGTCTGACTTCTGCCAATTTCAGATGTTGACACAATAGCAAGAACATATGTTTTATTTTTCATAAGATCATTCACAAGTAGATGACATTTGCTCTTGGATACTGTCACAGAAATATGTGAAATTGGGAAATGCACATTATGGCAACAATTCTTAGCTACTTGTATTTGTCACTCATATTAATCTTTCATTCCCACAATTACGTCCATGTTGTTCTCCCTGAAAATGGCTGATTCACTGTGTTGGACTCGTATTTTGAGTATGTGTACTAAAAAAAAAACCTACACAAAATTCAAAATGTTATCTGAAGCATTTAGATTTAAACGTTTTAACCTCTGATACTTCAAAAGGATTACTTCATCTTAAAACCAAGGATTTAATTTTTACAGATAAATTGGATTACGGTTCAGACTATTTTATCTGCAGTCATGAAATCTCCTTTCTTAGGACTACTACAGTTCTACTGTAACCAACAAAATTAGAAAAGTGATGCTATTCCTATAGGGTTGCCAGGTGAAATGCAAGATAAGGCTCTTGTACCTTTAGTGGCTATGTAGAAGAGAATTTCAGCAGGTGTTGCTTTTGTGTACCTTTTTAAACATAAGCAACGCCTGCTGAGAAACATACTTTTACACAACTGTTAAAGATATAGGAACCATATCTTGTATTTCATCCAGTAACACCACAGGAATAGAATGAACTGATTGATAAGTGCTCACTTTTGTGCCCATCCTTTCTGATAACATGAAGTTGAACATGGTGAGAACTCATCTACATTTCTTTATGCTTTACTGAGTAGCTGAATATGAAAAGCTCTTATTTTTGAATATATTAAATATATCTGCCTTCCTGTTTACAAAAAAATACTTAAAATATTGAGCATTGGATGATCTATGCATAGTTATACTTAGAAAAGACAATCTGAAATGAACGGAACATATTGAATTAGATAGGTCTATTGTGACTGATTCTGTATTTAAAAGTGATGTAAATATATTTGACATACATATTCTAACAACGCATAAATCTAAATGAGTTGTAAAGAGAGCATATTACAATCACTCTTGTATTTTCACACAAAATTATAAATGAAAATAATTTGTCTTCTTTGGTTGACTCACAGCCTTGCATGAGGGAAGCACTTCATGACATTATTAAAACAAGCAACAGCCTGCCCAGGACATTGTGTTGATTGTACAACTCATAAAAATATTATTAACAAAACAGCAAAATACTTGAAACTTTTTTTCTAGTTGGTTCTTATCTCCTCCGTGTCAATAGTGGTCTGAAATATAATACTAAAAACTATCCTATGACACATAGACAAACAGACAGATATATATTTTATAGAAGGAATTTTGAAAACAAAGATCCATACTGTGGTTCTGCTTACATCATTAGCATTTTGTAGACAATGTTGTTATCCTAAAATTATTTAGTATCCAAGACTATCTCTACCACTGTCCAATAAATATATTTCAGAAGAGTTGACAATGTTGGGATAATTTCTTCACCTGTGAATATAAGAATGAAGGGCTTTCCTTTTGAAAATAAATAAATAAATAAATAAATAAATAAATAAATATCCTATCACAGATGCTCTTAAAACTTCTAATATTCAGAAGTCATAAGGTCTGATCCACAGATCACTGAAGTCAACAAAAGGTTTTTGTGATCATGCCCCATGTGATCAGTCATTTTGTACTTGATTAGACTTAGCATTATGTTAAAAAAATATACTATATGCTAATCTTGTCCTTTTGTGCAGCACATATTAAGTTTTAATATGCTCTGGAGGTTACTATGAAAACTACAATAATTACACCTAGAACTTTGCTTCACATTTCCATTTATAATTGTTAGAGTAAATCTTCTCTAAGATTTTTTTAAGGAACGTTAAGATTTAGAATGTTAAACATTTCTCCTATATAACTCAACAATTGTTAAATGTATTATAGGGGGAAAAATAATAAATATCACTCCTATAACTAGAGCTGCCCACAGTGTCTGATGGGGCACGGGTCATCACCATCAAAGACAAAGCCAAGCAGCTCTAATTTTCTGTTTCTAACCATCATTCAATCTTGCCTTAAGATATGAGCATCTATTTTGTAGGCAATACCCAGCTGTTAAGCAGTATTTCCTAATTTCTGCTGAAATCTTGCTAATAAAGAAATCAATTCTGCCATTTAGAATGTTGTGTTCAAGAAGAAGAAAAAGAAAAAGGCCTTTGACAGGCATTTTTTAATTAAAATGCACATTTTTCACCTGTTCCCCATTTTCAGAGGAAAGCATAGAAGTATTCTGTTTTTTTTTCCCCATTTGATTAATGAAAGTATATTAACACATATGTTCAGGCTTCCTGGAAACAGACCAGCCAGGGACAAGCTAGATTGATTGGTTTGTCTCTGGGGTCAGGGGTTACTCACCCTTCCCATGCTGGAGAAGAGGTAAGATTACAGCTGCTCCAGCATATACTGCACCATGCTGCAGATCAGAATTAAACAGTTAATAAAGTGGCTCTTGGTTTATCTATACATTTTGTGTGTCTGCTTTTTACTCCAACTTGGTAGGCAGAACACTATCCTTCACCTCCAACATACATTGATTCTTCGTAACAAGATGATTGTCTAATAATTAGTCCAAGCCTAAAAGCTTGATGCAAACCTGAAGTCTTGAAGCAATAGAAATATTTAGCCTATACTGAAATATCTAAACAGCTATATAATGGGCTCGAGACAAGAAAGTAGAAATCTTTTTCTTGAGGATGCAGATTTAAAAAAAAAATGAGTGGAAGACATGGAAGGGTCATATAATCAAAAACTAACCTGAAAGCTGAAAAGATTTTCCACACACTGATCTGCTATTGAATTTCAGTCCTTCTGATTTGGATGAATAAATTCAATAAGTAGGCAGACTCAAATGCTTATTTTTTCTTCTTTTTTGCGGGGGGTGGAGCAGGGTCATATCATTTTCATCTTCTCCAAATCTGGGATTATTAATCACGGAGAGAGCAGCACCCAGTACTCTACAGTTATTCAAAAGTAAGATCTTGTCTCAACAGATCCAACCTACTCCAGTTAAAATACAGACAAATAAATACATAGATACATATGTATGTATGCACAATAGGAACAGCACCAGTGCAGTCCTGCATTTACTCAGAAGTAAATCATTACCACAGAGTACATTGGTAGAGGCTGAGCATGGCTGTGGGTTAAAGTTTATGAAATGTGATCTTCTCCCCAAAAATGAGTTAATGACATATATAAAGTGCAAAACAGATAACTTTGTGTTTTACAGAGTGTGTGTATACTTCTAAGAGCACAGACACAGGCTCATCCAGGTGGGAATGGATATGAACATATCCATTATAAACAAGGATATGAGAACATCAGCAGTGACTTGACCACTAATAAACTCAAAATTGGTGTCACAGTAAAGGAACTGGCTGATGCAATCAGACAGCTGATGTAACCTGACGGAAGACAGCCAAAAGCCAACACTACCTAATGATATGTCACCTCTGGGGAGGATTCTGATTGTTTACATAAAAGAGGACCAGTGAGTCTCTCATTTTGACAGCTTGAAATAAAGGAAGTGATAAGGCTAGAAAAAATATAAAACAAAGAAGAGACTGAAGGTGGCTGAAGTCTGCCTCTGACACACAAGCTGTTGATAAACAGCTGTGCTGTTCCTAGCTGAGGACCCAGACATACTAGGAAATGAGGATAATAAGAGAAGGAATCTTTGCTCTCAAAATATGCCATGCCATACACACACACACACACACACACACATACATATATATACACAGAAACATACACACACATATACGTATGTATATACATACATACATATATTTGTGTGTGTGTGTGTTTGTATGTGTGTATGCACACACACACTTCCCATTTCCACTAGGTGTAGTAAAGGATGCTGCTAGATATAGCAATGCCTTTGGGTGGCTGTGTGGTCACAAATGCCAGTTTAGAGATGTGCAGGTCCTCAACAAAAGAGAGTGTACTGGATAAATGCCTTTTATTCTTTATGATGGCAATGTTCCTCTATGTATTAACTATAAAGAAGCTGGCTAAAGAGATGTAGTTGATATAAAGTTTCAGTCTTCGTAGAAGTGTAACATCTTATCTGGCAGATATCGACACGCAATGAATGTATGATACATGCAAGCATACCTTCTTGCTGCATCTCTGAACTTTGCAGTCAAATAATATAAATAACATTTTTCTTCCTATCTTCTTACTAACATGGGCATTCAGTAGAAGTGCACTTCCAGATAACAAAGCAGAGGTAAAGGTAAAGCAATCACAGCTTAGCAATTCTAGCAGTCCATGCCCAGGCACCAGCACCTTAGGCTTTTGACCTGAGGCAGAGATACCTGCTTCCTCTCTGGGTTCTTGACTGGTCAATCACTTCATCAGAATCCACTGACCAAATCTGTCAATCATTTTCCTCCCACCCACATTGTTTCCTTAAGGACAGAAGTAATTTTTGCCCACGAATACTGCCCTGAAAGGGGGGCAAAAAAGGGAGGAGACTTGTATGGCTGTGAATCTTTGTGTGGAAAGACTTGCCTGCTGAGTTTTGCAAAGTCAGCACTGAGATACTGCCCAAGGAGGAAATTAACAGTTAGTGCCACCCCATGGACTAATTGTAAGCAATGGGGCAGTCAGTAGTGGGCCAACTGGGGACAGCCTGAGCTGGGAGGAATGTACCCCACTTGCTGTAATGGACCAGAGCCCATAGCATTGCTAGTCATTCAGAGCATAACCAGTTAGCTCGAGCACTTTAAATGCATGGCTTCCTGTTGAGGCCTATACAAAAGGTCTTCATTCATCACAAAAGCTTTAATTTCCCTCTTCCCATCACAGAGGGTAACAAGATGAGGAAGAGGAAAAAATTCATCTCAGATACATATCCTGAACTTTAAATTATATAGTGTGATAACTTGCTATGTTTATTCAGGGGAAAGAACTTTTGTTTGTTGCTCTTGATATTCTTAGCATTTTTCTCTATAAATCCAGTAAACTGTCTTAACTGCAAATGTAAATCCTCAATTATTTTGTTCTCACATCCCAGGATGAATAATTATAGTGGTTTTCTCCCCACAGTGGGAGAAAAAGAATGTTCCTCTGTCATATTAACAATTTGTAAACTGCTCTGAGAGTCTTTGTGGCCAAAGAGTGGGATATAAATACCCGTAGTAGTAGTACCGTGTTTCCCCGAAAATAAGACACTGTCTTATATTTATTTTTCCTCAAAAAGACACAGTATGGCTTATTTTCAGGGGATGTCTTATTTTTATTAAGTATGGTACAACAATCTACATTTATTCAAATATAGTTAAGTCGTCTTCTTCTGGAACATCGTCATAACTCTCCAAACCCAGAATTCCATCCTGAATTTCTTGCGACTCCATATCCTTTAGAACCATTGGCCCCAATCTTTCATGTCGAGCAATAGAGCTCTCATTAAATGAGCAGCTCTTATCCATGTAACCTGCTCAGAGTGCACTGGCAACAACACTGCCAGTGATTTTAATCCCATGAATTCTTCACCCAAATCACGACTTCTTGCAGGCTAGGTTTCAACAAAGTTTCCAAGCTGACTTCTTGTCATTCTATTTTCAATGTAGTCGTTAATTTTCATACGCAAATGGTCTTTGAATGGCTTGTTTATTGCAATATCAAGAGTCTGCAGATAGGCAGTCATTCCTGCAGGAATCATCATTTGATCTATTCTTCTCTCTGCAAGGAAGTTCTTCATGTCTTTAGCACGGTGAGTGCTGGCTGAATCCCAGACTAGCAGACCTCTTTGGCCACCTCGCAAAACAAGTGGCAGCATTAAATCAAGCCACTTCCTTATAACTGCTTGTGTGCACCAGGCTTTTTCGGTTTCAAGAACATAAATGCCGGAAACACGTTCAATCTTATCTTTCTTGCCTTTAGTGATGATAAGAGGTGGGGCTTTCTTTCCATCCAGACGAATTGCCAAAATACAGGTAACACATGAACTTTTGTGACCAGTGGAGGGAACATAGATTGAGGAGGCACCCCTCTGTTCAATTGTCGTTTGGGCTCCTTGACCCATAAACACTGCAGTTTCATCCATAGCAATCATGTTGCAAAGTTGGTATTTAGAAAAGTCGATGCCATCAACAAAGGACTTGAATGCAAGTGCTCGCTTAATAACTTCAGCATCTTCCAACTTAAACAGTGTTGTTGATTTTCTGAGAGACAGTTCATATCGCTGAAGGAAGCCATCCAGCCAGTGTTGTGATGCTTTGAATTCTGGGGATATTTTGAATTGTGATGCCATTGCAAGGGCAAATGCTTGAACATCAGCCCTGCACACAACCAAAGCCTGTGCTCTCCAGTCAGCAATCCATTCACTGATCATGTCTTCCAGCTCAGGAAATAAAGGTTGTCGACCTGAACCACACTTGCGCTTCTTAGCATTTCCTCTGTCCACCTGTAGACTGAGGTTATCGTATTCTGCCCACCATTTTTGGACCATTCGGATATCCAACTTCTTCTCTTTGCAGAAAGCCGTAAGATTCTTGCCCTGGGAGTCCTCCACAATTCCTTTCTTGTACTCAACAGAATAATTCTTTCTTTTTGCACTCATCTTGTCTGAGGGTACAGATACTCAGGAAAAGCAGAGATAGGCCAGCTAAGCTGATGTGTAAGGGCTGGCTTATTTATCAGGGATCCAGTGAGAAATGGGTCCAATCTGCACAGTGGAGCTGGGATGATCTCTCTGGGCTCAGTAGCAGACTGCTTGCTGAAGCTTTTCCCCTATCCCCTGCTGTTTGTGTGGGGTGAGAGAGACCCACAGACTGTTGCTGGTTGGTGCTGGGGGAGAGAGACCCACAGTGCTGAGTAGAACAGCAGCCACAGCTTTACTTCTTCCCCCTGAGGACACACAATACCTAAAGCAGAGCATCCTGCTCCTCACTTCACTGAGGAGACTTTTACTTTCACTTTCTATGCCTCAGCTTGCAGCACGCACAGAATGACCGGGTAAGTGGGAAAGGCGGCGTGTCCCCTTGATAACCTCCCCTTCCCCTCCCCAAACCTCCTTACTCTCGGCTTCAGCGTGGTGGTGTAATCCCTCCCTCGCCCCCCCCAATTGTTGGGAGGATCGGGCGGGCTGACGCGTTGTTTTGGGTCTCCTTTCCTGGATCTGTTTTGGGGCTTTCCTCTCCCCTTCCTTAACCTTTGCTAGATTCAAGACCACAAAGGGGGGAACGCCGGGGGGGGGGACTGTCTTACAAGGTTGTGTAAAGGGGAGGGAAGTGGGAGGGGAGAGGTGGGGTCCGGAGCGTACAGTGGAAAGAGGGGGGGAGTGACTAAAGGAAAGCATCCAAAGGAATTCTATATCCAGGATGGATTCTGCGAGGGGGGGTTGGAGGGAGGAGAAAAAGAAAGTTTGCAAAACTTGGGAACTTTTGGTTTTTCGCTCACCCTTCTTCCTCCTGCTGCTTCTACCCTGTCTCCCTCTATGCCTCAGCTTGCAGCACACACAGAACGATCGGGACCTGACAGGGGGAGCCGACCTTGTTGATAGGGCTGCCCGCACCTCTTCGGTCACCTCCGAGATAGCAACTGTCACAATGGGGTGGATGAGAAGGGCTGCCCGTCTTCTTTACCGCTCTGCGCTGGTACGCTGCATAGCCACGCCTATCACTATGTCTTATTTTCGGGGTATGGCTTATATTGCGCAAATGCTTGGAAATCCTGCTATGGCTTATTTTACGGGTATGTCTTATTTTCGGGAAAACAGGGTAGTAGTAGTAGTAGTAGTAGTAGTAGTAGTAATAATAATAATAATAATAATAATAATAATATAATTATTTCTCTACATTATTATCTCCCTGTTCTAAAGTCCTGAAGTCTTGTGGAGGAATCGTTCTCAAAGAAAAATAGTTGGATTTTTATTATTTTTAAATGCTTGTCTTCTGTACAGAAAATAGTTGTTTCATGAAAAAATTCCATATGGGAATGAATAATTATGAATATTCTTTCCATCTCTAGACCTAATGGACATATGTGCACACCCAGACACACACAAACCCCTGCCCCCAAACTTAAATGTGTTCTTTTCTAACCATTATAAAAATCCTAACCACTCTCAGAATATGCCTACTGCTATTGTGTGGTTCATTTAATTTTGAATTGCGTGGCAAGGGCCAACAGCCTCCAGGTAAAGAAAACACAACAACCTTCAATTGGAGAAAGAAAGGCCACAACTTTATTGGCTACAAGCATGAACAAGGTTGGCGTAAGCATGGGCATGGATCTGGGCATTGATCAACTCACCTGTTGACTGATGAACCCAACTGCCCAGCCCAAAACTGGATGGCATGTGGCTGACCGCGAACCTACTGCCACCAGGGGGTGCCCATTGTGTGCCTACCCGAGCTGGGCAGCTCACTGCACCCCTGACCCCAACAGGGACCTGACCATCTCCTAGCATGTGGCGAAGGTGCCAGCTATCACGGATCGAACAACCATGAGACCGCCAAAGAGGCAGGCAGGCCACCTTGCCTGCTTTCCACCAACCTCATCCCAGCAGCCAATAAAGCCAGGATCCCAATGTCCTCCCATGCCCCACAGCAGGATGGGAGTACCTGGCCCTCTCACTGTCCAGCTGTCTCCTGGTTGCAGCGCATGGGCCCGACAAGCCCCAATTCAGGTCGTACATAGCCCACATACGCTCCAGATTTCCACCTCCTTATACTCTTAATGACCGTGGCAGGAAGGCCACAGGTGGCTGCCTCTGTGGCTGCTCCAATGCGGAAGGAGTGAATCCCAAACTCAGAGGAAGGGAGCCCTGCACGACGTAGAGCTGCCCGCAGTACCGCGATGAACTGAAACCTGGACAGTGAGGAGTGGTCCTGGTGAATAAGCAGGGGGCTGGTGCCAGCAGGACACTTCTTGAGGAACTTTCGAAGCACCCAGACAGGGCAAAGGGCTTCGCTGTGAAGGGGGTGCAGGTGAATGAGGGCACCCTTGGCTTGCTAGTCAGCCTTGGACCGCCTGACCTGAATGGTCACCTCTTCTCCAGAAAAGGAGATGTCATCCGCCTGCAACACCCTGTTGGACCTGTCCGATCTGGATCTGGCCACCAGCTCCCTGATGTGCAAGGCCCTGAAGAAGGCCACCGCAAAGGCCGTCTTGAATAGCCTGGCCTCGAATTGCAAATGACAGATGGCTGGAAGCTGACGGGTTACCCTCTTCAGCAGCTGGAAAGACAAAGGCTTCCTGCCGTCCTTCACCTGTGGCTGCAGCTGCCTCCAACCTTCGACTGTCTTCCTGATGATGAAGCCAGCACACGGATCAGAAAGTCTCCTGGCCTTGCTGAAGAAGGAGATCCCCGCCAACTGAACAGTCATGGAGTGTGGGGCCATGCCACTATCCTTCAGATGAGCCAGGAACTGCAGCACCTGTGTCTCTGGAACCAGCCATTCGTCCGCATAGCCTGCTGAGGCTCGGAAGCTCCGAAACTTATTCAATGCTCTGAGGTAGGCCCTGTGCGTTGCAGGAGCTATGGAATGCATGACTCCCGGTATTATAGAGTGTTCCCAAGCTGCCACAGATCCTCCGGAAATGTCTCTGGTATGAGATCTGCTGCTGGTGCCAGCAACTAAAACCTGTCCTGCTGAAAGCGAGACAGAGAGTCCGCGATCCTGTTATCTAAACCTGGAACATAACGGGCTGAGAAAGGTATGTTAGCAGCTAAACACTCTAGGACAGATTGCCTGACCAGGCCCATGACCCGGCTGGACTTGGAGGACCATCTGTTGATGACTGCTACCATTGCCTTGTTGTTGCACCAGAAACAGACTCTTTTGTTGCGAAAACGGTCTGCCCAAATACAAACCGCAACCAGGATAGGAAAAAAATCCAGGAATGTGAGATCCCTGAGTATCCTTTGCTGCTCCCCGTGGGGCAGCCATTTTGCCACATGCCAACAGCCCTGGAAATAAACCTCAAAACTCAAACTCCCTGCTGCATCGGACTGGACCTGGAGCCCAGATCCTGGCTCCAATGTCTCCTGCCACACCGAGATCCCAATGAAGTTATCTAAAAAACTGAGCCACACTTGTAGATCTTCCTTGATGTCCCATATCTTTGGGATTTCCTACACCCCTTCCTGACTCACCCCCAGATGTCACACTGTCAACGTCACTCCTGCTGTGCCTCATGCGTCTTTTATTCTTGCCCTTACGACTTCTTCACCTGCTGGGGCTCACAGTGCTGACATCCGAACTCATAGAGGTGTCTGTGCTGCTGCTGGAAGATGAAGACCACCTCCTCCTCATCCTGGGGCGACCCTCCTGTTGCTGCTGAAAAGGCCCAGATTCCGGCTCAGGGGGTGCTGCCACCAGCCTGGACTCCAGTCGCTCCATTTTTTCAGCCAGCTTCTCCAGAGACTATATGATGCCTTCCAGGACTGTGTTACAAGGGGATGAGGCTGGCTGAAGTGGAGGAGCCCTCCTAGAACTGGGGGCTGCCTTGTGACTGCCAGAGAACCCTAACTCGGTCCACGATTTCCAAGCTCGGCCCACACGGCCCTGGGTTCTGGAGAGGGAAGAGGGGCTTGGTGCAGCCGCTTTTTTGGGGAGCATGGTGCCAGCGGGAAATGGCAGCCCAAACCACGCAAGAGGGAGGCGCCAAGTGCCTACTGGCCCGAGTTAGCAGGAAATATCTTGGGGCGAGGACTGCAGGTGGTCAACACCAGGGACAGATGGTGGAAGATTACAAGGGGAGGCCAGAGGTGGGAGGCAGAGGGCGAGTTGCCTGGCCTGACAAGTGAGGGCCAAGGCCTGAAGCAGGATGCGTGCTCTGCAACTCAACTCAAAAAAGGTAGCCCAGAAAGGGCCGTAGCGTGATATCGGAAACAGCTCTTGGCACGGCCGACCACGTAGCATGCCTCACCTTTCTGCCCCCACGCTGTGGCCTCTGCTGTCACCTTGTCACTGTCATCACCACTGTCGCTTTCTCTCGCTTCGGTCATCGTCCTCGCAGCTGCCTTTTTCGCCACTGATCGTTATTGCTGCTGCTGTCGCTGCTGCCACCAAATGCCGACTGCCAAAAGCCCAGAGACCTGCCAGGTAAGTATCCCATGAGCGGACCTGAGTGAAGCCAGGATGCCCTCACACAGGCCCGCTTTCCCAGCCAGTGAGTTCAAAGCAAGGCACCTTGAACTCATCGGCCATTGGAGAACAAAAGGAGCGAATGTTCACACATACTCAAGTGCGCATGTGCGAATATGGCTGCCGCCATCTCCGGGTGTCTGGAGAGGTACGCTGAGGTGGAGGACATTGCATCCCAGCCCGCAAAGGCACCAAACGGTGAGTCGTTCATATTGAGGTTTGTATTGTGGTAAGAAAAGTAATCTGAGTAACATCCTAGTAAACCATATAAATTGTTCTATAATGCGCAGTGTAGATTTACAAGCATATTTGCATTTTAAAATGAAGTAGTGAACACAACCTGCAAACATACCCTGCATAACATGAACAGTGGTGAAATTTTTAATCTGTACTCCCATATCATTCAGTGGGTAGAGATTCAGAAACTAAGCATGCATTCTGTTAATTTTCTGATCACTGCTGTATAATCTAAAATGTAAAATGGTGGGTCACATTTATCGGTGCCCCAAATTAATTCATCAGACTTCTCTTTAAAAGCTGAATGGCACGCTGCTATAACTTACCCCATTGCCCCTTTCATATTTAAGTAAGTCATAAATTATTAATATCTTATACAAAATCAGTAATATATTCACAATTCTTGCAGTGTCCCACATTTCATGGAAAATCCTTTGTGATTCAAGTGACATTTTAAAAGGTGAAAGTCTAAAGTTGGGTACTTTTATCTATATTTAAACACCAAGCTAGGCAAGAGGTTTCTTAAACAGTTCTACAAGTCTCACAGACCAAAGTGAGATCAATGCACTTTGAGAATCTGAGCCTGAAGTTTCAAATGTGATTCCCAGTGGCCCTTCCTATTGCAGATATAGTTTTGAAATGAAAAGAACTTTGGCAACGTGGAGATCCTCTAAAATATGAAACACCCATTTATTGTTAAAGTAGCATTAACACATTAATTTAAGTATGGTAATTGTTTGCAACAAAAGTGCAAGCTGCAGTGGAGAAGTCATCATTGTTCTTTTGCCATGGTTCAAGAACAGTGACCAACCGCGAGTGTAGGCCTGTGTGTATTTGAAGATGCAGAGCAAAAGAATCTTTTGTAAGGACTTTTCCAGTCCTTGATCCCAGCCTTGATTCTAAACTAGCTAAATTGGAAGGTAGTCTTTCCAAGGTCATCTAAGAGATTAGCAGAGCAAAAGTTATCAGAACATGAGTCAGGAAGTACTTTACTTCATAGTCTGTCAGAACTGGAGGTCAAGTTACTTCTGAGACATGGCTAGCAGCAGCAGCTTCTCCTTCTCCTTCTCTGAAAAGTAAGCTTAAGGGACCTAGTTCTGATTGAGGTTTAACTCTCTGCCCATATTTGTTGTTTGTCCTTTCAAATCTTCCTATGCAAATTGTAGACATGGGGGGGGGGGCAATCCAGATCAGAAGTGCAGTTGCCCTCACACAAGAGAAGGCAAAAGGTTAAAGCACCTTTATGTTCAATGAGATATTGATCCATAGCAAATCCCCTATGCTCATTTCTAGGTAAGGGGAGAGAATATACACAACTGCATATCACATGTAATGTATAGTTTGCCTACAAAACAATAAACATATTCACTTCTTTAACTGTTGAAAGCTCTCCACCTTATTTATTATTTCTGAGGTTGCCTGTGTAGAAACAAAGCACAAGCAACAAAGCTTACATGAAATCATGACAATCGGGAAGAAAAAGCAAACAGAAACAGGGTCAGAAAACAAGACTTTTATAAGGTAAATTTTTAATAACTTGTCCAGATTCATCTCCTGCATGATCTTTGTATCTATGTCTTTGGTCCTGCTTTGTTGCATCCTGACTTTGCTTATTTCTGGTTGACTGGCAGTTGCTGAGAGCTTCTGTGCACCAGAATTTTCCCAGGACTTTTTACGTGGGACATGATCAGTGGCAAAGGGATGGGGGGCAATAGGATGGTGCACCCCTGGTGGCTATTTTTGGGAGGTGCTGCGGCTCCTTGCTTGCCCTCCCCATGCCCTGTGTGCCATAGTCCTGCCTCTTGCCCTCCCCACCCCTGTGTGCCATAGCCCTACCTCTAGGCACCATAGCTCTGCCCCCACATGTCACAGCCATGCCCCTGCATGCTGTAGCCATGTCCCCCCATGCCCCTCTGCCCGCCCCCTCACCTACCTGCCCCCCTCCGCACGCTCCAAGCTCCGCCATTGCACATGATGGAGACAGAACAATAAAAAAAAATCTGTCATAAGACATACTGAAGCAATTCAAAACATATACACCAACTTTGAAAATATGAATTTCAGCAAGCATACAAATATGAAGATGTGTACCATGATTAGAACTTGGATCCCCACCAGTTTCTGTATATGGTGAACCCTCGGGACTCCACATATCCTCCAGTGTTATGCTGTCCAATGAGGCATCTCATTTGCTCAGCTAGAAAGTCTTGGTCCTCCAATTGTTTTAGACTATTATTTTCACAAGTCTGATAATGCTGACTGTATTGGCTAGAGCTAATGGAAGTTTTAGGCCAGAACAGACGAACAACTGAATTTTTCCCATCTCTGCTGTCAATTGGGATTTTGCCTGGGCAAGAGCAAAATCAGTTGCCCTAGCTTGCTTATAAGACCCGGTTCTTGCTGCCTCACCCTGTAGCTGTCCAAGAAACAGTACTAAGAAGGTGATATGACTAGGACAGTATCACAGGAAGGTAATGCTACCTTGCATGCTGTTATGTATTTATAAACACAATTGTGATGTATGGATCCAGATAATGAAGGATGTTCATCAGTCAGTTCAGAAGACTGACTGTCAGAAGCTCAGATGTTTCTTGTCAAAATATGCAATATTATTATCTCAGACTTAGGCCCTTTCCGCACGAGGCGAGGGAATTGCTCCTTGCGGTTACCTACCGCTTCTTCTGGGGTCCGAAGCAATGTGGACTGTCCCCGAAGCCCTTCCACAGGCCTCCTCCTTGGTCCAGGGCGAATCGGAGCAGTGCAAGGTCTGTAGATCCGCACTGCTCCGGCTTCCAGCTTCCAAAATGGCGGCTCCAGCTTCCAAAATGGCAGCTTCTGGCTTCCAAAATTGCAGTTTCCAGCTTCCAAAATGGCGGCTTCCGGTTGGTCATGGGTCCTGACCAACCGCTGAAGCTTACCACGCCTAAAGCCCGCCCTCCGCAGATCGCAAGCTCGCATTGGTGCGAGCCTGCGAATCTGCACAAGGGAGCAGGAACGCAATGGCACGTTCCAGGAAAATAAAAACCTGTTTTTTCCGGTCTTTCAAAAACACGCTGGAGGACCACTTGGGATCATTTTGGAGCAGACTGAGGTGCGGATCTCCGATAAGTAGTCCGCTCCTAGTCCACTTCAAGGTGCAGACGACCTCCGTGAGAGGACGCACTTCCCCGTTCTAATTGCCTGGTGCGGAAAGGGCCCTAATATATGTAGTACTAGAAAAATAGATTCACCAAAGAATCTGATCAAAAGAAGTACAATTGTACTTGTACAATACATCAGATTCTGCCAGTAACTAGAGGAAACTGGTTTGGGGCATCTACCAGTCTCAGGAATCCAGAAAAGGTTCATAATGAAAACATGAGATAAAGGTTTCCTTCCTACCTCCATATTATTGACTGCATGTTGGATGTTATGGTAAGCCAGGGAACTGATACAGAAGAAACTGAAGGCTAGAAAGTGACGGTGAGGTGAAGACAGATTAATATATCCTCACTTAGAAATAAGTCCAGCTGATGAAAACAGTGTAACATAACAAGAGGAACAGACAAACACACTAGGTATGGAGAACAAGGTAATTTGCTTCCATATTTCTAAATATTCTGTAGCACAGATCAGAATTCTTATAACATGCATTACAAATAAGTTTGAGCTGTGTTTTGCCTTAAGCTACAGTATGAATCACATAGCATAATCAAGTATAAATTGGGTAAATTAGTTTCTAATGTCAAATGAGAATCTTTCATCATACTAATCCAAGTGGTAGAAGTTTACATGTAAATATTGCCAGATTTCATTTATCTAAGTACAGCAGTTAAGTGTGTGTGGCACACAAAATAAACTTAGCACCAGAGTCACATTTTCTACAAAGAAATTAGGTTGTACTGACTTTCAAGAAGATTTCCTTTAATAAAAGAAATTTAAACGGGTTACTATATCCTATTAGCTTCCTAGCCTGAGGGCCTTTTCAAATCTGACTTAATTTGATCTATGAATACAGCTCTTCAATCTCACATATATATTTAGTCACAGAGAAAAGTAGAATAATTTCTCTTTGATTAGAAACTTGGAATTTTACACCCACACACATGCACCCCCACAACAGACTTCAATAGATCTTGCACCAAGTTGAGTTTTCAGCATTGTGGCTTGGGTGGAATGGTGTTAGTTTTGTAGGTGACATTATTCATTATCACTGGGGCTGTTGTTTCTGTAGATTTGTTCTTCTCCTGTTTTTTCCAATTACTGTTGCTAATTTAACCAAGGTAGTTTATTTAATACTGTCATTAGACAGGCTATATAAACAACCTCCGAAATCAATGAAGAGCATTGCTTTAGTCAAATGGATTACTCTAGGTCACAACAATGTAATATTAGAAAATAATACCAGAAATATTAGAAAATAATACTAGGGATTATGGTAGGAGGTGCTGTGGGGTAAACATAGTTCCATGCCATACACACAGCCTTGTTATTATTATTTTTAATTCTCTTTCCCACCTTGTGTAACTTTCCCAGAATCTCCGAAATGAAACTGTTTCAGGTATTTAAAGTATACATAATCTGTATGCTGACTTCTTTTTGTCTTTTTCATTTTATAATAGAGAAAGGAGAGGTTTCCACAGAGAGGTTTACAGGTACTAAGATCAGAATTAAATATGTAATCCTTGTTGGTACAATATGATCTCCCACTATTTGTGCAGCAACACTGCTAAATGTCTGGTCAGTTTTAACAAAATGTAAGTGCAGCATCAGGTGATCCCTCAGAATAGCTTTCACTGACAGAACTTTATATTTGATTTAAAGAGCAGTGACCATGGTCGGACTCCTTCAAGATGCTTTTGGAATATAGTTTTTTATGACATATACATCAATAGATGCAGTAGATGGGAAAGCTGATAAAGGCATTAAAGCAGAAGCTGCTCTGAGATGTATTTGGGGAACATTCAACTCAGATGAGGGAGTCTGTTCCCTGAGGTATATGAGGTATAAACAGAAAAGGATTACTTGTTTGAATTTGGTCCTTTATGCTATGAAATACCGGTATTTAATAGGCTATCTTTATGCTTACAAAGTGAATAGGTGAAGCTGTCAGTCTGTTTTCATAATCTGAGGAATTAAAAAAAGCATCAACCAATAGTTTGATGTTCCAGGTATGCTCTAGCACAGTGAGAGGAATTAACTAATTAAAAGCAATTAAAATATCAATTAAGCTAGAATTTTCTAAGGTAACAGGGCAATCTAATTCAATTTATTTTTAACTTATTTGATTGTCTTAAGTTAGGTTTTCATCATTCCAGAATTGAGTCATTAGTCAAGTTATTAGTTAGAGAGATCATACTAAAGAACCAACACATTTCTGATTTCCCAGCTGGTTCTTTACCCAAGTCCTAGTTCACTTGATTTTTTTTGCAAAACTACTACTAGTAGTACTCAGTTTACAATACTTTGTGCAGTGGAGAATTTCATTATTTAGGTCACAACTTTAACACAAATGAAGACATCTTTACGTTTGTTCATGGTTAGAATATGAGTTAACGAGGACATGTGGGAGGATATTCTCTATGCCTCCTCCCTCCCATGGAATGGTGGTAAGCATGCCATATCTTTGCTTTCTTCTACCAGTAGGTAAATTCCCTCTCTCTCTCTCTCTCTCTATCTGGCAGGCTTTTGGCTCTTTGCAGTACATAGGTCTTTTTAATGTGTGTGTGTGTTGTATTTTTTATTCTCATTGGCATATTTAAATACTTTTTAAGCTGTTTCAGTTTAAGTCTGTTTTTAATAGAATTGCAGATTTAATTGCTTTTTAACTTTTTTAAATTATAACAACTGTTTTCACCTTTTTTTAATAATCTGTGTAAACTATCTTGGGTCCCATAATGATGCTAAGGTATTAAATAAACATAAATAAACAAAAAAGCAGATAGCATTTCCCAATCAGAATTACCACTCAATGAATTAGAATCATATTCCTCTGTAGCACTCCCTTTGTATAATTCTGTAACCCTGATGGAGAGGTTGGAGTTAGACTTGGATTTTGTGTAGCTGAATGGGCAGTAAGTCATTGTTGCACCCTTAAGAGAATCTTACATCGCATTTCTCCTCCTCCTCTGTTACTCCGAAAGGTGGGTGACTCTAGGGTCTACCCATGATGCCAGCACTTTCATGTGGCAATAAGGAATTAATTAGCTCAAAATTAGGATGCCCGTGAGAGGGGGTAACCTAATGAGATCTTTCCACCAATGTTTATGGCGTCTTGCAGGAAAGAACCAGCTAGAGATTCCAAATAAGCTATAATGTGTTTTCTTGAAAGTTTCACTCACACACACAAAAGATCCAAACACTCACACACTTTCAGAACTAAATGAAGGATAAAAGGAGGAAAATTGTGGATAGAGGAGTTTCAGGGAATAAGTGACAATTATAGATCTGGAGAGCAGCAAAGAAAACAGCAACGTAACTTAGACAAACGCCTAAGGACAGTACTTGTTCAGAAATCGGAGTGACAACGTGGTGACCAGCAAGTGAAGTACGGCACTGAACCACTCAAAACGGAGGGTTCTTATACCCAAAATCTACCCTAAGGGTATGGGTGTAAATGGCTCTCCTGGCCAAGTGGATAATGGGAGTTGCAACACTAACAATGGGATCCAGACAGAGTTAGTGGTCTTAGTGTTCAGATGACAAAGAGCTAACAGCTGTCGTAATAACTCTGTATTGTGGAGGGGCTTGGGGGGAAATGCAGGGAAACATCCAGGTGTGAGGGAAGAGGGTTGTTTTGGTGAGACCTTCCCTTTTGTCCACTGTATGCACAGAGATGTTCCAGCTTCATCCTAAGCCTATTGTCTCCAGAGTTACCTGGTAATCTGCCTGACATTGACATTGGCTACACCTAGAGGAGGTACTGGCTGACCTGCCTTGCAATCATACATGTTCAGTCAGTAATTCTCCTCTGCCCAGTTTGACCTTCCAGTCACCTGAGAGTCTGTTTTATATGAACATCAATTAATGTATTTGCCAATTAAATAATATTCTGCCAATTAAACCATATCAAACTTGGGGGGGGGGTGAGTGGGCCTGTAACACCTCCTCCTCCTCTGTGTAAGGCACACCACTGCATGCAGTTTGAAGTGAGGATTTTATGTGTGTCTTGTCAAGGCCAGAACACACCAGAAAAATCTGCACTGGGCAATGAAAGGTTTGGCTTCATTAAGATAGATTTCTCCGCAAATGAGAATGGAATCCTGTACAGTTGTTTTCTTCAATAAGAGTATGGATTTCTTTTTTCCCCCTTTAAAAAACCCCCCACATGTGCTTGCATGTAGCTTGTCATTCCAATTTTCTTGGCAAAATCTCCAAGCCCACACCATTTGACATCGTTTCACACAGGTGCTTTTATAGTACAATGAATGAGAGCACCTAAATCTGAATTACTTCGCACAGGCTATCTTACTGAAGAAGTTACAGGTTTATATTTTCCCATACATTTGCACAAAAGTAAGTTTAAGTGGGACAACATATGGGGGAAAAAAATAACCCAGATTCATCCTGACATAGCATGTGCCTGAAAGCATACTGTACTTATATGGATTAGCACTGAAAGGACAGTTTCCTAATCCTAGGCAATATGCACACATGGATTTTAGTGCTTTAGGAATAAGGCAGCACTAGGAAATGAGCAGAGTCAGCAATATTCAGAATTTTAAAATGATTTGCATTGCACAGAAGGAAGAAAAATAAACCTAATTTTAATACACACTGGAATTATTCAGCAGTACTTCTAAAATCCTTTTTCAGCTATAATCAAATTTTATCATTAATAATATACCATTAGATTTTAAAAAAGGATTAAGAAATAAAATCGAGTGGAGCTATACATACATCTTTACAAAGGAAAATCTACTGTTTTTTGAAAGTCCACAAGAAACATCTATTTTGTTTTGTTTTTTTTAAAAAAATACATATATAATTAGGTGCAGAAAGATCAACTGAGAAAATTTACAGGCTTACATTGTGACAAATTATTCATTTCTGTAAATTGTTTCTTTGACAGCTTTCTATCCATTATGAATATCTGATATATAATGACATAGACCCTGTTGACTAAACTTTTGATCTTTCCTAGGATCAAATTAATAGATTTTGATACTTTACTGAAATAAAATAAAAGAAGTGAAAACCTAGGCTTATCAGTGGTAAAGACTGAAGAAAGATCAAAATGCAAGAGGACAAAAGTGCTTGGAAAATAATTATATAACAAGATTATAATGTATATTTGGAAATCAATAAAGTATCTTATAGGACAAAACATAGTCAAGAGAGCACAGTATTCATGTTGTATTGCATCTAGACTTAATCATGCTTTAAATAAACTGAAATTTATTTGATTTATGTCAGGTGTCACTAACTTGTCCCATTGATTTCACTCTGAGATTTCATATTCTTAGGCTTCACTTTGAGTCCAATCTTCTGTTTTTAAAAACAAAGATATCACTATATTGTGAAATATTTCTTATGCTATGCTTCATAACTGCTGACAGTGGTCTAATAATTTGCTTCTGGAAAATTCTTGACCTCTGTCTTCTATAATTTAGTAATGGAATCTCACATCCAGCCTAATTTTACTTCAAATTTACTTGAAAAACTATTGTCCAAACATGTCACTATGTGCAACAGAAATTGCAGAACTGACATCTAGGCTGTTTGGCACATCTAAAAGGAAATGACAATGTGCTAGCTTAGAGATGAGAATGATGTTCTCTTGGAAGAAAAAAAGAGTGACCTGATCAGTTGTTGTCTTTCCACTTTTCTTTGTTATACAAGCTCAGCATCATGCTAATTAAAAAAACTAAAGGACACTAAATGATTTGGTTTTTTTATCTGAACTAACATGAGGAGAGGTCAGGCAAAACAGGTTTTTTTCATAGCACAGTTTTCTCAGTTCAGTGCAACAGGGCTGTGAGGGTCTGTAAATCCACATAAAACAATGAGCTGTTTCTAATTTCAGAGATGTACCAGTCTCATTTGTAATATAAGAAGACATATAGAAGCTGTACAGATTACCAAACCACCTTGATATTATATATAGTCCTGTAAAATGTATTTATTTTTTAAATCACACATTGTGAGGGTTTTTTTTTTGGAGGGGTGGCAAATTTTGTGCGAAAATTGCTGCCTATAACCAGTGAATGACACCTTCATTTTG
Organism: Cyclura pinguis; assembly: GCA_030412105.1. Taxonomy (NCBI): domain Eukaryota; kingdom Metazoa; phylum Chordata; class Lepidosauria; order Squamata; family Iguanidae; genus Cyclura; species Cyclura pinguis. Next base: position 133,704,851 of record CM059599.1, read on the forward strand.
GTGAAGTATTGTTTCTTAAAGGAGAAGCTGAAGTATCACTATTAGATGAATAAAATCCAGTTGAAATCATTACAATGCCTCTGATTACTGTGGAGCTACACCAGATTCCCCTTAGCTGATTAATTACATCAAGTGCATAAACTGTAATTTTATTAATGTAACAGAGTGTTTATTTATTGCACCACAAACTGTAACCTGCTGTCAGCAAAAGCAATCAATAAATGACAGCAGAGTACAATTCACACTGGACTGTGTGAGCAACATGGAAAATGTTGTCTGTGAAGATTCATTCACATTCCTGTGACACTGAGGAAGACTAACAGCAACCACAGTGATCCAAATGCAACGTTATCACAGGACATGAAGGCATATACAGCAAAGTCAAATCCTTCCACACGGCTCTTATTCTATGTACAATCTATCCTACACCCTAAAAAGATTTCAGCAAAGCATTTTTCCCTCATAATATTTTGATTAGCAAACTGATTAAATGTGGAATAGATGGTAACCCTATCACACAGATCCATAATTAGTTGGAAAACTGCTCAAAGAGTCATCATCAATGGCTGCACTTCAAACTGAAAGGAGGTCTCATGTGGAGCGCCTCAGGGTTCGGCCCTAGGGCCATTACGCTTCAAAAATTTTATCAATGACTTAGATGACAGTGTTGAGGAAATCTTTATCAGCTTGCAGTTGACACAAAACTGAGAGGGTGGCTAACATACTGGCAAATAGAAACAGAATTCAAAGGAATCTAGATAAACTAGAAAACTGGGCAGAAATTAACAAAATAAAATTCAACAGAGACAAATGGAAAATTCTACATTTATGCCACAAAACCAAATGCACAGGTATAGGATAGAGGGCATATGGCTCAGCAGTACTACATGAAAAAATGACCTTGGGATTATTGTGGTTCAACAAATTGAACAAGAGCAAGTAGAGTTATGTTGCATCAAGAAAGATGAATGCTATTTTAGCCTGCATTAATAGAAATATAGTTTCCAAGTCGAGGAAAGTAATAATCTCCCTATATTGTGCACTGCTCAGGCCTCACCAGGAGTACTGTGTTCAGTTCTGGGAGTCTCATTTTAAGAAGGATATAGACAAGTTGGAATAGGTTCAGAGAAGGGGAACAAGCATGATTAGAGGTATAGAGAATAAGTATATGAGGAAAGTTTGAAGGAGCTGGGCCTGCTCAATTTTGTGAAGAGGAGACTGAGGGGAGTCATGACTGCACTCCTTAAATATCTTCAGGGTTGTCACAGACAAGAGGAGGTGGGCCTGTTCTCTCCTGATCCAGAAAGTTGGACCAAGTCTAATGGTTTTACATTGCAGGAGAGTAGATTTCGATTGAACCTTGGAAGAAACTTCCTGATAGTGAGAGTGGTTTGGCAATCAAGCCAAGTACATAGAGATGTGGTGGAGTCTCTTTCTCTGAACACCTTCAGAAAAAAAAAGCTGGGCAACTACCTGCTGGGGATACTTTAGATGGAGATCCTGCACTGAGCAGAGTGTTGGATTGTATGGCCCATGAAGCCCTGTTCAAATCCATGATTGTTGGGATCTACACATTTGATTTTATTAACATGAAACAAGGAGAAGAAGAAGAAGAAGAAGAAGAAGAAGAAAAAGAAGACAAAGCAAAGCAAAGCAAAACAAAACACATAATTGTCTCTGATCCTTGATTCTGAATCTGCATCTGGATGATGATTCCTAATTGCTTGCTATTACTTACTGACAAGGTGGAGTCAAATGGAAAATAGCTTACAGGGCCTTCATGGACCCATGATTATGGTAGTATTCATGCTGAACACACAAAAAATTGTCCTTTCATGTGTTGCAACTGAATTTTTTAAGAGTCCCTATTCAAGCACAGTTCCCACAGGGCAGGGTGACATAGGTATGGGAGGTAAATATTGGTTGTCCCCAGAGTTGCCAAATCTCATGGCCTGATTCCTCTTCTCCATTCCTCAGTGCAACAGGGAGAAATCTCAGGGTCGGAGTAATTTAAATGACATTTTAAGTGAAATTGTAGTTGATGTTTACTGTGTCATGTGCGTGACATCACAAAAAGATTATCCTTAGTCTCAGGTTTTGGCCCTGAAATCTCAAGATTCTGAGATAGTCCTGCTCTATCTCTCATGCCCCCACACAAGGGATCATTTCCTTTCAGAAATGACTGGATCAATGCAGAAAACAGCAACACCAAAGAGATTCTCCTGCATTCAAATATGGTAGGAACTGGGTCTTAATCTTTGGAAAGTTGAAACAAACAGACATGGAAAATTATTGTAACTGGTAAAATGTTATCAGTTGTTAACATGCATTTCCTTTTCTTATCTATTCCCTCCTCAGTATCATGTACATTTTAATGCCCTTGTAATACAAAGCCCAATAATTTAATAACAATAAATAATGAATAGTTTTAGCAGTATAACCATACATATCAAGAATATGCTAATTAAAATTACATATAGTTCTGCCTAGAGTGCAAAAGAGCATAAGTAATGCATTATGGATATTATCATGCATTTTTGAAAACATTTATAAACTAAAATGTTCTAACATGTTGTTCAGCTCAATATCTAATAATACACTTCATTGTTTGTCTAAAATATTCCATTTATGCATGCTATAGACTGAAATTATTAAAATAGTGTTTATTGTTAAACCCATATTATTCATTATCTTTTAAAAAACATTTCAATACATCATGTTCATTATTTGAGTCATAGCTCACATCTTGTAACAAATATTCTAAGCCTTAGAGTCAAAAAGTCAGTCTTTTGTGCCATTGAAATATGTATAACAGATGAATAAATACATATTTAAGAGATACAGCAGTATGCAGATATTTTACAAAAAAAGAAAAAAAGTCCAGAGTAGTAAAGAGAAGTCTAAATAAATGAGTATCTGGCATAATAAGCATGGTTAGCGCTGCAGCCATTCTGCTAATTACTTCTCTGCTGGGCACTGGCCAAAATAAATAAATATATCTACACTGAAAAACAGAGCATGGCTCAGCCATGAAATACTCTCCAGGGCATTAGCCCCAGCACACTAGCTTCTGCTTCAATTGACCTAGTGCCTACTTAGTACAACTCCCTTTCAAACAGACACATTATTAAAAAATGTTATTTTCAAAAATGTGTTTGAATTTCTTTAATTTTAAATTCTTAAACTGTATATTGGGCCAAGTGTTCAAAAATCAAAGCCAAACAGAAAAATCAGAGCTAACACTGTGGAAGTTATAACACATTATTGCAATGGATTTTTAAACGTTAATCTTGTGTTTCCACAATAGCAGTTAACTAACTTGTTTTGGTAATATGAGATCTGTTGAGGCTTCAACTACCTTTGTTGTTCTAATAACAAAACCATCAAGAACAATAAGGTTGCCACATTGATCCACAACATCTTGATTAAAAAATACTTGACCAATACTTTACCTGTCGGTTAACCAAATCATTTTTGCCCAGTCAAAAAGACAGGGTTCAGTTCCCCACTTGGCCATGGAAACCTACTTACTGAATGACCTTGTGTGTATAACATACTCTCAGGTTCTAGAAAACCCCACAATACGTTCACCTTAGGGTCATCATGAGTCAGAAATCACTTAAAGGCACACGACAACAACAACAAATAGCATGGAACATATATCCTGTTCTCAATAAGATGACCAGGAAAAGAGGCAAAATGAGTAATTCCGAATGTTCTTTTCCCAACCAACCAAGCTACAAGACTGAGAGATTAGCTTTCATCTTAGGACCTGCACATAGCTAGTTCCTCTGCATTCTCAGAGGTGAACTGCTGGAGAGGCATCCAGGTACCATTTAGAATTCTCCTTCAGTGCTACTGTGTCATGTTGCTGTGCTCTGTTAAACAGAGACTGTGTTCTAACTGGAAAGGTAGTTGAATTTCAGCGGTGCATGAAATAATCCATCTCTGCAGTTTGTAAAGCACTTAGAGCTCCTTTGGGATAGAAAGCACTTTAAAATGTAAGACATTGTTATTTCTTATGTGTTTAACTTGTCAAGTCATTTCACTTTCTCTTGATTCAAATAACTGCCTAAAAATAATTTCTTCAGTGAAGCCCATTGCTGTTCATTTCTCTGAATGGAAATCACCCCTGCCCTCACTTGTTCTTCATCCAGCTAGTTAAGGGAGGTGTCTCCTGATTTGGTTTAGGATTGTGGACTTTTTCATCTACTTTGTGGTGCACAAGGGATACAAGGAAGTTGTAATCCAATCTGGCTGCTTGGCACCTAACAAATTCAGATTCAGTGTTTTGATTACAATTAGTTCTGTTCTAGTTGTCTCGATCTTCAGTACGCATGTCTGGTGCCCCTCAACATTTCACAGATGAAAACGGTGACGTGTGGCTGAACAAATTCAGAGCATGGTAAAAAAAGGTATGGCAAAACAAAACATGGGGCAAATATTATTAATGAGAAAGAAAACAGAATACTATTTTAAGCAATGAAACCCTGCTTGCCTCCAGGTGTGTGTAGCAACAGTGAGTTGGAAAGGAGGTTTGAAATCTGCCTCTGAAACAGCTTTGCTCTTCCAAGTGTGGGGTGGGAGAGGACCTTTGGCTTCCTCAGAGTCCCAGCAAGTAAGTGTTATGCAATGAAAGTTTAAAACCCGTCCACTACCCCAGTTTTGCTGCTGCAGATGGAGTAGAGGGGATTGAGTTTCCTTCCCATTACAGTAATATTAAGAACAATCACAGGGGCAGAAAGCAGGTTTAAAACATGCTCAGCTTTGCTGCTCCAGTTCATGATAGGAAGAGATGCTTTAGTTTCCTCTGAGTCCCAACAATATCGAGCGGAGTCAGGAGTGGGGAAAAGGTTTAAATCTTCGGTGATTGGTTTGCTTTCATTGCAACCAGTACAGGCAAGACCACTGCCTTCTCCAGAGTGAAAGGTCCCCCTGCTGAGTTAATTGAGCACAAAAATACTTTGCTTTGAACTCAGAGCTGAATCAATTGAATCAACTGAGCAATGAGGAAGGGAAGAGTGGGGACTTTTGAGAAATCGGTAAACCAAACACCTAAAAGTGTCTGTCTTGCCTTAATATGGACAGTTGGAGATTGTGTTGCTTAAGGCTTTAGAAAACACTTGCAGGCATCCACATAAAAAAGGACTGACTCTTCCAGACCTACCCTCCCACTCATACAATGGGAGAGCTTTGAAGACGGCAAATATCCTTGTGACTTGGCAGCCAAACCATGCCAAAGGTCTGAACAGCCATGCAACAACTGGAAACAACAAGATGCCTTGGGGAATTTCCTTTGGTCATGTCTTTGAGAGGAATGTGCAGGCACACATTCCTATGCTTACCTGGAGATTAGGATTCCCACACTGTTTGATGTTCAGTCTTGCTAAGATCCTTGTATTTTCAATAAATCTGTCTTCTTTGATATCTCCAAACAGTCTTGGCTGTCTTCATTCAAGATGAGAGGTCAATCATTTCCTTCCCCTAGATGTATTTCTAGTATTTCCCAAATTTAGGTCCCCAAATGCTATTGACTTCAACTCCCAAAAGTTCCACTGTAATCCTATTACAAATGGACGGCCAAATTTGGAAACCACTGATCTAAATTAATGTACAGTCAGAATGACAGTAAGTATGTCTAGGCATTTGCTCTTAATTTAATTGTAACATAAATTTACCTTTGAGTTTCTGAACTGGATGCACAACTCCCCATGCCATTCTCAAAATATAGTTGCAAGCACATTCGTGATATATAATTAAACCTTGGTATAGACTCTGTACAAAACCATGCACACAATATATATAGCTAACTAGAGGAGGTTGTAAAAGAGTGCCAGACATATAAAAATGAGCTGTATGAATGATCTTCTATGTGCTGATACATTGCAGAAAAGCCCTACTGGAACACATCAAAGGCCTATCTGACTCATCATCCTCTTTCTCACAGTGGCCAACCAGCCCACTAGGAGGACATATGGGCACCAACTTTGTGTTGTCATTGCTCTGTTTCAACTGATAAACAGAGACATGCTGTCTCTTATAAAGGAGGTGGTATATAGGTATCAGGACTAATGAAGATTTAAAACTTAAGCAGGGATTGAATATCCCAACATCATGAAGAAGTGAATTCCATAGCAAAAGTAGTTAATGTTCTTACAATAGGACATCTCTAGGTCCTACTGTTATGAAAGAAAGAAAACTCTCTCTCTATCTGCCTCCTCTGCACCATGCATAGTATAAATTTACATAGCTTTGTATTTTCTCCCATTACTCACTTTTCTTTTCTGCTACAAAGTCCCAAGCATTCTAATTTCTGCAGCTCTACAATATCTTGTTTTGCAATATGGCCACTGCAGCTGCATACCATATTGGTAATATAGCAGTTACATTTCTATACCACTTATTAGTGTGAAGCACTCTCTGAGCAATTTACAATGTATTTTAGCTAATTGCCCCCAACAAGCTGGGTACTCATTTTACTAACTCACAGAAGAATGGAAGGCTGAGTCAACCTGGAGCCCTGCAGGACTGAACTCACGACGTTGTGGCTGCAGTACTGGCATTGTGCCACCAGCGCACAAGTATTTTCTCTCTCTAAATATTCTCTCTTTCTCTCTCTCACACACACATTTTAGTAAGTATGAAAAAAACAACAACAACTGAAAGGTAATATGTGAATGTGACCAGGTCAGCAGCAACAAAGAAATGTGTCCCTACTCCCATGGGCTAGTTTTTCCTCACATTAACATCTGCCACACTTCCCTCTCTCCAGCAATTCCTGTGCACTTTTTCAAAACTCACATTAGTGTAGTAATCCAAGAAAGAACAATATGCTTCACCCTAATAACTTATGTTAGAAATAACTTTGCTTTTATAGTGTACTGGCATAAATATCCACAGGCGGGGAATACTCTTAGTCCTAACCACCATCCTGGTGCTCTTCCCCCCCACCCACAGAGGTCACTCAGGCACCTTTCTTCATCCCACACCCTCCCACCTACTCAGGTGATCTTTCTCTCCACATACCTATTCTAGTGATCTTCATTTTCCCTTTCCTCTGGCTCTCCTCCCTTCACCTTTCTTTCTCATGGATCTTTCTCTCCCACAACTCTGGGTCTGCTCAACTTTTTCCATTGCTTGCTCTGCTGTCCCATTTTCCAGACAACAGAACCTTTACTCTTTCTCACAGTTTTTGAAGGGTGTGGAAGCAGCAGTCACACTCACCATGTACTTTTCTCTGCTTTGTCTCTGATGATTTGGACCTGCCTAGAAGCTCTCAGGAGAAATGAATATGCCAGACTTGAACGCAGATTCCTCTCAAGGCATTAGAAAAGCCTGCTACCCAGAGACTGAAGACGGTATGGCAGGAGACAGAGAGATTAAAATTAATTAAACCATTTTAAGAAAAACTAACCAAGACGTGCTTATCCCTAGGGTTCTCTGAGGCCATTTCCACACTACACTGTTATAGTGCTATTATTCCACTTTCAACATCCTTTGGAATCCTGGGGTTTGCAGTTTAGGGAGGGGCATTCAGAATTCGCAGCCAGAGAGCTCTTTGGCCTCAGTAAACTACAAACCCCAGAATTCCATAGGATGTTGAAAGTGGAATAATAGCACTATAACAGTGTGGTGCAAAAATGGCCTCTGAGTGTGCATGCTGAGATTCAAGTGCCTAGCTTCAAGGTCATGGAGCTATGGTGGAAATAGACATAAAATGGCCGTACACGCTTGTACGCTCAGTTCTCTATCAGAGTGGATTAAAGTGATTTCAGTCGAATATCTGACATTATTTCCTTACAGCAAAATGTCACTGAGGTCCTACTGGCAACTAGAGAATCTCTCTGAGTTACTTTTACTTAGGATGTTAAAACCAACAAAAATTTGGTGACAGCTTGCCTGCCACCCAGAAGGTGGGGGAGGGATGCCATCCTCATATTTTGGCATGTTGGCAGCTAATCCACCATCTGTGAATCAGGCTGACAATGGCAACACCTGCTTTAAAGAAGGTATGATTTTAGTTAAAGTTATGATATCCATGTCACTTTTATATATTCTGAAAAGAAACAAAAAAAATCCATTCAGTGGAATGATAACTTGAGAGTCATTTAAAATGCAAATATATATTAAAAATGCAGTAAAGTGAGATAAAAAATGAATGAACCTGTGCCTTATGAGGTTGTTTTTCTCCACTTTTTTTGGATACAACATTTCATAAAAATCAGCAGGAATAATTTAGCCACTTTATTCATTCATTCATTCATTAGGAAGTTCTCTTGCAGAAAATTAATAAGAATAATATGATTTATTGATTGTGGCTAAAATTTGGTTTCCAGATACCTGTGCAAATTTCAGTTTGATATCAATGGTGTTTTACATGTATGAGTCACTTAATTAGAACTAATTTTTCATCATTAATGCTGAGTATAATTTTTATGCTATCCAGTGTGTTTATTCATCAGGGCATGAGCTCCTGCAGTACCCCAAGCCATCATCCAAATAAATAAATGTCAAGTACTTTACTTTTAACTCTGTGTGTACAGGTCTCAGAAGATGCTTAATGTCAGTTAAAGGTAGTTTTGGGGAGTATAATTCTTTTTAATTCTGTCCATTTGCAGTCCTTTGATACTTTGTGAATTACTTATCTCCCATTAATAAGGCTTAACATGGAGTATTAACCTCCTATACATTCCTAATTAGTTTTTAATGAATTTTAGTTTCCTTGTAAGAAAAAGAGCTAGCTGAATAACTACCACAAATTTAATCTCCATTACTGAAGCATAAGACAATCACCCTTGGGAATACATGTCCTTGAACTTTTCAAGTTAAACTGGCAGCATTGCAAAATGACTCAAGTAAATGAAAATGCACCTATGCTTATATCCCATCAGCTTTGATTATGTAATGAGTTTTGAAAGAGAGAGTTAATGGAAATGTGCTGCCTCAGCTTTCAAACAAGCAAGAAAAAGGTGATACTCATATATGTAGCCATAAGTGCCAAATCCAACTAAATTTAGTCCCATTATTTTCAATGGTACTGCTTCACTGCAACTATCTTTGCTTGTTGGTTGTGTGAGATTTCTTCCATTCATTTCAAGGAGATTAAACTGTAACTAAATTCCTTGAGACTGGGATTTTATGTATAACAACATGAAACAGCAAAGCATATGTGGCACTAGGAATGACATAAATGGGTGAGATTTTGTATCTTAGCACATTGATGAGAAGCTAAATGTCATTTCTGCTGCTTCACCCTATTCCACTCAACAATGTAAAAAGCCTTTTATGTTATTCAATCCACCAGTAATGGATATAGCTGTGCACAAAAAGGAAGACAAAAATCCTTTTAACCATCTACTTTCCATCCTTCCTACATATGAAGAAAGAAACATAAAACTTTGCAAATTTCATTAGGGGTGAGAGGGAAATTTATTCAATTTGCATTTCTGTGTGAATTTACCATACATGCAATTTCCCAACCTAAGCACAGACTTCATTGAAGCTTGCTGTTGTAATCTGACTTTTCAGACGTTTGCATAGCAGTTTCCCATTCTTTCCTCCCCCTCCCCCAAATTATATATTACATCAATATAAAAGTGTGACAAATAAGGGGGAGGCATAGGATTGAGGTAATACATATTCATCCTTCAGTTGAAAAAAAAAACCCTTAAAATACGTATGTGTGCAAAAGCTGACTACAAAATGATTTTGTATAAAGCATTACAGTAGATTGGCTCAGTCATAATCAAGATGGATAACGTAGTCAAAATTTAGAAGAAGACTAAGACCTGGAAGGGCAGTTATGAAAGTACTAGATGAGATCCTTGAGTATAAAGATATATAGTTGAATATTGAGATCAAAGTCAATTTCTGATTTTGATGTATGTTTGTGAAAGCTGGGCAGTGAAGAAACCTGTTACAAAGTGAATCAACTCATGTGAAATGTGGCTCGGGAGGAAAGCTCAACAGACAACATACAGAGAAATAAATGGGTCCTGGAGCAAATAAAGTCTGAACTCTCCTCAGAAGCCAAAATGACCAAATTGAAGCTATCAGACATATCATGAGAAGACATGATTCATTAGAAAAGATGACAATGCTCCATGAGTTGGAAGGGAGCAAGACAGGTAAGTAGACTCAGTTGAGGAAGCCACAACTCTGAGTTTGTAAGATCCTAACAGGTCTGTTAATAACAGGATGCTTTGGATGTCTCTCATTTATAATGTTGCCACAAATCAAAGCTGTTTTGATAGCAATTAATAACAATTATAGTATTGGGAATTGATTTACAAGCCTTTGGTGCTCCCTTTTCAAAGCAGTTGCACATTGGGTCAACATTAACACTGAGCCATACACTACATTGCCAAGATCCATTTCACTGTCAGCATGCATTACTTCAGAAACCATCAAAATATATGTGAAATTTGGATTCCTGACTCCTGCCCCATGCACAATTGTTTACAGTGTATTTATACACTTAATTTCTTACAGTAAGCTACATTTGCCATTTAACTGTCCATTCATGCAATCAGGAGAGCTCTTTCTGATCCTCTTTGTTTTGATGACTGCTGAGTCCTACCTAAGATCACTTGTAACAAGTTAAAAAGCATCAGTCCCTCTATAGAAACATGTGGGCTCACACTTATCACTGCCCTCCCTTGTGAGAACTCCCTTCTTATGCTTTAACCAGTTGCCATTCTCCTTCCATTTACACATAAGCGCTAATTTTCTCAAGAATTTTTGCTGAAGGATTTTATGGAAAGCCTTTTGGCAGAGTGCAATGTATAATGTTATCATTCATTGCCCCATCTACATGCTCCACCTGTATAAAAACTGGTGGCCCTGTGGACTGAAGTCTTTCAGCATTTCAGTAGTATTATGTCATATATCCTGAACCATCTTCAGTAGCTGTCCTGGAGTATGTAGCTAGTGATTGAACATACTTTCTCAAGGGGCCTTTAATGTCCATGTAACACTAGCAAGAATATGTATTTCAGGGAACACTTGAAACAAAAGCAAAATGACATTGGCATCAGAATAATGGAAAGAAGAACAATAGGTAGCAACAGTTTGAAGAATGTGAAGAATTTCAAATTATCAATATCTAACAGAAGTTCTTTATTCTGAATGGTAAATCGGATAGCCTCTGCAAAAAGCAAGCTAATTTTTCCAGATATGTAAACCAAACTATGCTGATTGTTTGATCATCATTTAATAAAATTAAAAATACATCATAGTTACTGATTGGTGGAGACTTTGACTTCCTCCAAAATGTTGACCATAAATAGTTTATTTATTCAGTCCTTTACACAGCAGATAGAATTAGTTGATTGATTTTTCTTGCATATCTTCATTCTAATTATATTCACTTGAAAAATCTTTTTGATTTCCTGGAAGTGACTTCCACACAGAGCTTTAAGAACATATTCTCAGTTAAATTCAAGGATATCCCTGCCTTATTATAAGTATGGCTCAGAGTATTCTATACATTCACAAATGCAAAATGATTAAAAGAAAGGCTTGTCTCCAGGAGAGAGACTTAAATGTATGGCCTTTTTTTGTTGAAGTCAGGGAAATAAGTGGATTATTTCAAAATGAGGGCTGAAAAACGAGATGTTCTACTGTTTTGTAAAAAGACTTCCTACTGAAAATGAGTACTTCTGATATACGAATTGAAAAAGAAGGTTCATTCTCCTCAAACACGAGACAGATTTGGACATAGCCATCTCACCAAGGTAGCATCCCAAATCATGGTGAAGTATTTGGATTTGTTTTAACAAAAATAGTCAGAAAATGAGTTTTTTAATGTCAAGCAATCCTGACAGGGACAAACCTATTGAAGTAGGACTTTGCAGGTGAGGATTTGTACTACATGGAAAAAAAGCATATGGGATATACATAAAAAATATATTGCTTGCACAAAAAACCTCATAAAACAGCATTTCTTGCACAGAAATGTCATTTTCTGTCTCTTTGAGAAAGCCATTTTTCTGTGTAGAACAGGTTGACTTAGCAGAAAAACCACATGTACTAAGTCCTAAACTGCAAGTAGTCTTCAAAAACTGAAGAGTTTTTGATTACTTTCTCACAAGAAAGAGAAAAACAATAGAATTAGTCATTCCTGCCTGTAGGAATGGAATTTATGAGATTTTATACCTCTAGAAAGCTGTGAAAGAATACTGGGTTTATGGATAATTTCATACTCTCCTATTGCAGGTAGGCTTCAGCATTTGATCCTACTCTCTTTAAAATTACAACCACTCATTACATCCAAACCAAGGAACAATGTGTTCTTTGCAAGCCATGAAAATATTTGTCATGATGATTCGAACAGATCTGTATAGATCAAGAATGGGAATAATCTGGCTCTCCAGATATTGTTGGATTGTTAACGTCAGCATTCCTCAAGCTGATGGGAACTGCAGTCTAACAACACCTTGAATGCTGTATATTTCCCACCCAATTGGATAGAATATCTACGGGGTGCACTGATGGCTGCTACCTCCTGTGTCAACGAACCAGTGAATCTACTTCAGGCTTTATTCTGAATTTTAAAGAAGCTATCAAAAGAGCTAACCTCACCCCCTGAAAATACGGTCAGCACCCACTGGCATGGAAGTCAATAACCATCACTGGAAAGGAGGATTCATCTGCAAACCCCACGATATGTCTGCTTCTGTCACTACAGAATTAATTTGCTAAAAGTCTGCCATACCAGCAAAAAAAACAACAACAAACCACATACATTAGTTCCTATCACACCAAAACAATAACAAAACAAAAAAAAGAGCCCTCAAGCCTTGTTCATTAACTTTTCTTGGTTGCTGTCTATAAAGTGGATTCCCCATAGTACTCTAACTTGAAGGCTGATTTGGATTTGCTCTCTGGGAACGGACTGATTAAAAAAGATGCGGTCTTTGTTATCAATCTTACAATCTCTGCTTTTTTTTTTAAAGGGGGAGTATATGCTGAAATAAATTGAAAACAAAGAAAGGAACTGAGTTGTGCTTTAACAAGATGTATAATTACTATAGTAGTGCAATTAAGATGCCAGAAGCACAACCTGGATTCCCCATTGTGAGCACTTTCTCATGCTATTAGTGCCAGGGGGACAGCTGCACGTGTCACTGCTCATTAGAAAGAGAAGGTGTTATGCATAGTTTAGGTTCTAGCCATTAAGGGATATCGGAAATAAGTCTGTTAGTACTGGAGTTCTTTAGACAAGCAGCTCTTTTACTGCAGCAAAACATGTTGAATTATTGTTTGGTTTGATATTATATCCAACATAATTATTTTTATTACCCACAACCCACAGCTTTATATGTAAGTTTTAATACATTTTTAATACCCTTTCACAATCCTCGATAGACACCACCACTGCAGAATCTTAACTATCCCATTTTTTTCAAGCTTGAAGCAGTAGTGAAATTATTATTTCCACAAAAGACCATGCTAACTTACCATAGTGATTAAAGAGCAGTGATTTATTCTACTTTTTAGCATACTATTTTTCCCCCTGACTGTTGCAGCTATATTAGCCGATTTCACATTATTACAAAACCATATCTTGATGCAGTCATTTTAAACCACTTTTCATTGGTACTAAAGAATTTCACTAATATGGATATAACAGTGCCAATAAAATTTAAATACTGAGAACTGTTGAGTTTTGCCAAGTGGTAGAATAATGCCTGAATACTCTACACTGCCAACACATACTTTCCACTGGCTACTCTACAACCTCTTCAGATTTCTGGAGACCATTGTAAAATGCGTCTTAACACTTCATGAGATTATTTAGTTCCTTAAGCTTAAACATGTACTCTTACTCACAATTCCAGTTGGCGTTAACATTAATGATTTTAAAAATTTGTTTTGTAAAAAAGCAGGGGTGAGAATTATCTGGACTTTCAAGTATCGAAATGCAAGTCACACCATTCCTCACCATTGGCTAGGACTGTTTGGAGTTCCAGTTAAACACTATCTCAAAGATCACACAATTCCCATCCAGGTTTTAAAGAATATTTAAAGACCAGTCACTCTGGGTTCCATGTGGGAGAAAAGCAGGATATAAATTAAGCAAGCAAGCAAGCAAGCAAGCAAGCTTTTATCTTAGAGCAAACAGTAGATACTGCAGCAACAATGAATCATAACAACATATGAATAAGAATTTGCAGACCTTCCTCCCAATACTCTGATATACACTGTTGTTTATCCAAATAAACCATCTATTTAAATTATTATCTGACTTATTTATCTCCAGGATTTATCTTACAGCACTCAAGATGTGACCCACTAATGTGTTCACAGAGCACTCATCTTTGTTTGCAAGGCAAATTAGTCAGCTGCTGTTTCCTGATGGGGAAAGAAGGATAATCCTGATGGGGGAAGACGGATATGTTTCAGTGCTAGGAGAAGATATAATGAAGAAGGTTCCAGTGACTGAAGGGTCATCCTCCCAAACCTGAAAAAGTTACCTTCTGGACTACAGTTCCAGAACTGTTCAGCTAGCATGTACTCGACCAGGCATTGGGTGTGTGTGTGTGTGTGTGTCCAGGAGTTGCAATCCCCAAAAGTAATTTTTGCAAAATCTGGTGATCCCACTGAAGAACTGAGATGGACAAACCAGACTATTTATGCTTTGGGTCACTCTTCCATATGCTCACTCATAAATTTATTCCATCCTGTTTTCTGTTTGAAATACAACACTAAATAAGATTTTTTAAAGACAGACTTTGCTTAAAAAAAGATAGTACAATGTTTTCTTCTTAATGTAGGGGAAATGTAAAATTAAAAGAATTGTGATTTTTTTAAAAGCAAGAATTATATGAAAAATTTTGGACTAAGTTCAAAACTATGCATTTTGATTTACAAAGCTCAAATTCTTCAAGTACCCCTAGAGGGTGCAAATTAACACTACCAGGAACAATATTCCACTGACCAATACTGCAGTTGCACTGTGACAGCCTTCACTGCTGTTTCTTGACAGCAAAACATAAGGGCTGGAAGCCCCCTCCTATTTTAACACTGTAGTAGGTGCAGGCAGTTTCATCTAGTGAACTGCTTCACCACCTGAATCCAGCAAGAAGTCTCATGAGACTTTATTTGCTGTGCATCAAACCCTTAATTCAATTGCCATAATATTACTTTCAATCAAATGATTGAACCATAGGAGAGTCAAGGACATATATAGGAAGTACTTTGGGTCTGATATTGGAAAAAGGTGGGATAAAAAATTAATTACTCAGTATTTTTGGGTGCATTTTAGTTTCTCTCTCTTTCTCTCTCTTAATATGTGTAGAACAATTTAGATCTATTTTTATCTATAGTCACCTTGATTCCTGTCCAACAAAAAGGGGGATATAAACAGAATAAAATAAATATCTGTTCCAAAAGTTATTGCAACATGCATTCAATCAAAGGTCTATTCCACACGTACATGAATATACAGTGGGCCTTTGGTATCCACTAAGGTTTGGTTCCAGGACCCCACCATGGGTACTAAAATTTGTGGATGTTCAGGTCCCATTATGTACAATGGTAAAATGGTGCCCATTATATAAAACAGCAAAGCCAAAATTTGCTTTTTGATTTTTTTTTTAATATTTTCAAGCCATGATTGGTTGAATCCGTGGATATAGAATCTGCAGATATGGAGGACTGACTGTACATGCAGAGATTTTTATAGATAATTTCCCCCAACATTTGCATTTTTTAATCTATTGTTCCTTAATACATGCATTTTTGCATGCAATATTTGAACCAGAAAGTCTATCACAAAATTTGGAGTGGAATGTGCAGAATAGTTGTGTTTTGAATCACATACTAGCACAAGAAGTACAAATAAGGTTAGAATACTTAAAAATAGAAATGGAACACAATTGTTTACTATCCCTAAATATATAATTTAGATATATCTGTTCTCATACAAGGACACTTACTAGTTATGTCCTTGCCATGGCTCGAACTCAGCTGCCATTCCCTCTAAAGCTTCTGCTACTATATCTCAGTCCTTTCCTCCGTCCTAAAGGTTGGTGAGCTGCAGGAGAGAGGGGTAGGTTGGAGAAAAGTGCACAGAACTTCCCTTGCATGAGCATCCTTTTGAGAGGACAATACTGAGTGCAACCATTCTTTATAAGAAATTGTACTGTCAAGACATTAAATCTGCCAGGCTCATAACATCACTAGAGCCACACTATAATTGCAAGGTTTTCAGAATAATTTTATGAGGTAAGTTGATATGCAGGGCTAAACAGAACTGTCAGCCAAGCAGAACAGAGCTTCTTTAAAATTCTTTCCATGCTAACTGGTATTTCTTCAGCTAAGGAGAGACTCCTTCCTTCGTTAGCAATTTTAAATTTAGAGGAAATAGAATTATTTATGATCTACTTCCCAGTTTGTTGTTAATTTTATTCATATCATATTCTGTTACACAAACACATACACATTCACTTCTTGAAAATTTAGGCTTTAGCCTTCATACCACACTTACACTTGGATACACAGACTAATTCAGCCCCAAGTAATTGGACCACAACTGATGTAATAATTTTGATTCCAATGATGTATAACCTTAATTGCAATGGAACTGTGTTGATTTAAGGCTAATCTATTTCATGTAATTGGACTATGCCTTGTAATAACAATTCAAAATAATAATTCAATCACTTCAATTTTTTCACACACTTTTTATCAGTATTTCTTACAGAAGTGTAATGAAGGAAGCAATGATATTACCCTCATATTTCAGAGCCAGAGATGAGAAAATGGAGGTTGGCGTGAGGCAAGTTAATGACTTATTCTGTTAGCCACCATAGCAGCTCTCACCTACACAGTGGGAGTTCTGTTAGGATAAGTTGATTGTACACAACTGTTGTCTAGACCATGATGTATGGATCTTTATGAGTTAAAAACTGTTAGTCAATCTGAGTCAGAATCAAAACAAGCTTCTCATTAATCATAGTAAATTAGTGCATAGAGAGTCCCTTACTATGAATATACAAAATGAAATCAAATTGGCAGGCATATTGTTGCTAACATAATAGCATGTATTGGTTCTGTAGTTTTCATGGCTGAAAGCTGATATTATAAATTGTTGTTCAGATATCAGGTTCCTAATGATCACATGAGGACAAGATGAAAGATTTGAAGATAGTAGCTAAGACTGCTGGCCCCAATTATGGTAGAAAAATTAAAACAGTGGGATGTTGGTTTACAAGTCAGAAGTTGATCAAATGGTCTATTCATGTTGTTGCTAATTGCATTAAGTTAGCTTCAACTTATGGTGACCATATGAATGAAAAATTTCCAAGACACCTTATCATTAACAGCCCTACTCAGATCTTACAGATTCAGGCCTGTGGCTTCCTTGATTCAGTCTATCCATCTGTAATGTGGTCACCCTACCTGGGACTAATTATTGGATTAAGACAATATCAGAACATTTGTTGTCTAAAAGGTACATTAGCCCCCAAGAAAAACAAAATGAGGATCATAAATGGATCTATCCATTATTCTTCTGCAATTTGGAAGACTGAAGCATAGGGTTGCAGCATATAGGGAAAGTTGATAGAAATTGTGGAGTTCTCTAGTGTACAAGCAGAAGTGCTTTTCCAGTAATTCAGGGAACTATCAGTTGTAAAGTAGAAATACCACTGTGAATCCTTCAACAATAATAATACTTAACTATTTAAAAAAGGGGCTTATGCACCTTACATTAAACTGTACCAGTCCCAGGACAGATCTAAGATAAGCCACAAATTCCATGACATAGGAAACAAAGCAAAGGCTAACTTAACTTAATAGTTATATTGTGCTCCAGAAATAAACTGAACTCTGGTTTTATTAATACATACCAAAGCATTCCCAACAGATGGCCATCCAGCCTCTATTTAAAAACTTCACTACACTTCAAGGCAATATATTCCACAGTTAGACTGCTCTTACCATCAGAAGGTTCTTCATAATATTCAGAGGGAATTGCTTTTCCTCAAGTTTGATACCATTACTCCATGTCTTAGTTTCTGGTGCAGCAGAAAACAGATTTGGTCCATCCTCTATATGACATCCCTTCAAATATTTAAAAACAGCTATCATGCCACCTCTTATCCTTCTCTTCTCCAGGCTAAATATACCCAGCTCCGTAAGTCACTCCCCACGGGACATGGTTTCCAGATCTTCTACCATTTTGGTGGGCCTTCTCTGGACACGTTCCAGCTTCTCAATAGCCTTCCTGAAGTGTGGTGCCCAGAACTGGACACAGTATACCGGGGGGGGGGGGGGTTCTGACCAAAGCAGAACAGAGTGGTTCTATCACTTCTCTTGACCTAGACATTATACTTCTATTGATGCCCAGAATCACATTGCCTTTTTTAGGTGGCACATCACACTGCTGACTCATGTTCAGGTTGTGGCCTACTAAGCCTACTAAGACTCTTAGATCCCTTTTACATGTACTGTGATCAAGCCAGGTGTCACCCATCTTCTATCTGTACATTTCATTTTTTTTCTGTCCAAGTGTAGTACCTTAAACTTGTTAAACCTGTTGTAACACCTGTTGAATTAATTTTGTTAGTTTTGACCTAGCTCTCTAATCTATGAAGGTCATTTTCGATTCTGATCCTGTTCTCTGGGTGTTAGCTACCCCTTCTAATTTGGTATCATCTGCAAAGAATACCCTCTATTCCCTCATTCAAATCATTGATGGAGATGTTGAACAGCACTGGGCCCAGGAGAGAATCCTGTGGCACCACACTAGTCACTTCTCTCCAAGATGAAGAGCAGCCATTGGTGAGCACCCTTTGGGTTCAGTCAATCAATGAATTACAAATCCACCCAATATAGCATTGTATAGCCCAGATTTTACTAGCTTGTTTGCAAGAATATCATGGAGGACCTTGTCAAAGACCTTGATGAAGTCAAGATATGCTATAGCCACAGCATTCCGTCTATCTACCAAGCTAGTAACTCTATTTTTTTTAAAAAAAAAGAGAGAGAGGGAGATAAGATTAGTCTATCATTACTTGTTTTTGAGAAACCCTTGTTGACTTTTAGTGATCACAGCATTCCTTTCTAATTCCTTATAGACTTTGTGTTTAATCATCTGCCATAGAATCTTTCCTGGTATTGATGTCAGGCTGATTCAGGATAATTGGTTGGGTCTTCTTTTTCCCCTTTTTGAAGATAGGGACAATATTTGCCCCCTCTGGTCTTCTGGGACTCCCCCCAGTCCCCAGGAATTCTCAAAGATTATTGCCAGTGGTTTTGAGATTACTTCTGCCATTTCTTTTAATACCTTTGAATACAGTTCATCTGGCCCTGGAGACCTGAATTCAGTTAGAGTAGCCAAGTATTCCTGTACTACCTCTTTACCTATCCTGGGCTGCATTTAACATACTGGATCATCAGCTTCATTTTCTCCAGGTAAAGCACCATTTTCCTTTTGGGAGAAGACTGAGACAAAGAAGGTGTTATGTAATTCCGCCTTTTCTCTGTCCCTTGTTAATGTTTCACCATCTTCTCCATGGAGAGGCCCTGCCATTTCCTTATTCTTCATTTTGCCATGGATATAACCAAAAAAGCCTTCTTATTGTTTTTAACCTCTCTAGCAAACCTAAGCTAGTTCTTCACTTTCACTTTTCTGACTTTCTCCCTACACTTGCAGGCTATTTGTCTGAATTCCTCTTTGGCGATTTCCCCCTTTTTTCATTTCTTGAGCACATCCCTTTTAAATCTTATCTCAGTTGAAAGTTCTTTAAACATTCAACATGGTTTCTTTGGACACCTCCTATTTTTCCTCCTCACTGGAACTATTTGAAATTGTGCCTTCAATATCTCACTTTTAAGAAACTCTCATTCATCATGAACTCTCATCTGTTTTAGTATTCATGACCATGTGATCAGTCTCAGCTTTTCCCTATGTTTACTGAAATCAGCTTTCTTAAAGTCTAGAATGCATGTCTGACTACACTTGAATTCTCCTTTCTCTTGTATATAAACTCATGGAGAACATGGCACCTTTCACTTAAGGATCCTGCCACCTCCACCCCATTAGCCAAGTCATCATTGTTGGTTAGGATCAAATCTAAAATAGCTGTTCCTCTTGTTCTCTCTTCTACCTTCTGGATTATGAAATCGTTTGCAAGGCAAGTGAGAAATTTATTAGACCTGATACTCTTGACAGAGTTTGACTTCCAACAAATATCAGGATAGTTGAAATCTCCCATTACTACTGTATCTCTCCTCTCTGAATATTTGGTCATCTGTTCCCGGAAGGTGTCATTCAAGTACTGAGCCTGGTTTGGGGGTCGGTATTAGACCCCTACAATGACATCACTTTTGTTTCTGTCTCCCTTAATTTTTACCCAGGTGCTCTCAACCTAACTTCCAAGATTTAAGTAATGGATCTCTTCACAGATTTAACTGTCCCTGACATACAGTGCTTCCTCTCCTCTTCTCCTTTTTGCTCTATTTCTCTGAAATAGGTTATACCCCTCTATTGCTACATTCCAATCAAGAGACTCATCTCACTTGGTTTCAGTGATGTCTATCATATCATACTCACTTTGCTATGCTACCAGTTCAATTTCATCCTGTTTATTTCCCATGCTCTGTGCATTAGTGTAGAGGCATCTGAGACCATGGCCCTTTTCACATGACATTTGCCATGTGAAAGGGCCCCTCAAGTGTCGCACAACTGCAAGGAGCAGTCCACACAATGCACTCGCAATCGCGCGATGCTCCAGGGTCTGGCAGGCACCGATCGTGCACTTTCTCATTTTCAGCTGTAAGCTGAAAATGGTGCGCAATCACGCTTCGCTCCGAGGCCCCACATGCACTTGCTGTGCGTGTGGAGCTCTGGAGCCGTGGCGCTTGTGCTTCCTGCCCCAGCACAGCCTGGGAAACTCCCAGGCTGCACTGTGGAAGGCAGAAGAGGGGCTTTCGCATGAGCAGGCAGTAGCTGTGGAGCTGAAGGAACCGGGACGCAAGAGCCTCTCACTAGAGGCTGCTTGCGCAATCCCCGCACCCCAGCTCCGCAAAAAGATGAGTTGTGGAAAAGGCCCATGTGTCACTACCCCTAGCTGCTTATTTATCTTTCTTTCCCACTGTTGGTTTCCTGTACTGTTTGCTGAGTTCTCTCTATAAGATTAGGAGTATTTCTAACATTTGATGATTTCCTACCCTTCAGAATCCTGCTCCCTCCCCACATAAATCAATTTAAGGCCCTTCTAATTAGGTTTGTGAGACTTTTTGTGAAAATATTCCTGCCAACTGATGTTAGCTGCAACCCATCACTTGCCAAAAGTCTCTCTTCATGAATAGATCATGGTCCAAGAAGCCAAACTGTTCTTGGTGGCACCTTCTGCAGAGCCATTTGTTCACTTCCACTACTTTTCTCTCCCTACCCGGGCCATGTTCTTCAACTGGAAGAAAAGACAAAATGACAACCTGTCCATTAAGGTCTTTCAGCTTCCTACCCAGAACCTTGTAACCCATTATGATCTATTGAAAACTGTGCCTTGTAGTGTCATTGGTTCTCACATGGACCAAAAAGAAGGGGTAATGATCAATGAGATTGACCAGTTTTGTAAGCTGCTGTATTGCATCATGGATCTTTGCCCCAGGGAGACAATATACCTCATGGGACATCTTATCAGGCTCACTAACCACTGCTTCTGTCCTGCTCAGCAAGGAATCCCTAGCACCACCACACGCTTCCTTTGGGGACTGGTGGGGGCAATCTCTTCATTGAATCTTCCAAGGTCCCCTGCACATTCTCTGAGGACTGACACTGTTGTTCCTCATCCTGTTATCTTCACTCACAAGGGAGAAAGCTTCAAATCAATTTGGTAGCTCCAAACTAACAGAAAGATCCCTGGTCCTTCTATTTCTATGCATCACATTCCTCCAAATGTCTACCGCCTGTGCTTTAGAACTAACCTCCTATTCAGAGACATCCCCTGTGTGTTCCTCATCCAGTACAGTCTGTTCTGCTCTGTCCAAGAAAACCTCATGCTCCCTAACATGTTGAAGAGTGGATACATGGGCCTCAAGTTGCTGGACCTTCTCTTCCAACAAGGTAACCAACTTGTACTTACTGCAGGTGTAGCTACGCACATCCTCCAGCAAGAACTCAAACATACCACAGCTGTTGCAGGTGACTACAGCAGCTCCCTCAACATCTGTATTCAATCATCCTAAGTAGGCACTGAAACAGAATTCCATGTCTCCCATTCAAAACTCCCCCACAAAATGCCTGTTGGCCTTGCTGCCTCTTAGTCAAACTCCTGTTCCTACATTTTTGGGTATGGTGTTGAATAACCTCCAATGACCATCTATTACCTGCAGGTGATGAGGAAGCAATGATGCAACCAAGACATGGCATCAATGCATGGCAA
The DNA here is from genome assembly GCA_030412105.1 of Cyclura pinguis. NCBI lineage: Eukaryota > Metazoa > Chordata > Lepidosauria > Squamata > Iguanidae > Cyclura > Cyclura pinguis. The sequence goes on from CM059599.1 coordinate 133,727,248, forward strand.
AGTATCTGCAATATCTTCATGTTTCTTAAAAAAAAGGTAACATTTCATACATCATCTACTTGGTAATGCACTAAAAAATGTACTTTTGGGGAAATTGCTAAAGAATGAGCAGAAAAAAGAAATGTATCTGTCAAGGGACAACTGAATTCTGTCCCTTGACTGAGTTCAGCCTAACCTCTCAGTCCACTATTTGCATCCTACTATTAGGGGATTCTGACGAATTGTGTACCTCTGGCTTCTAGATTGCCTATTAATCAACACAGTATAAATTGCTCTGCATGTGGCTAATACACCACCTGCACTTCTGCAATTGTAGCCTGGCTGTGAAATGATTTATCATGTTTTATAAACAACAGCTTTATTAGAGGCTACCTTTGAGGCAAATCTGTGCTATTAAGGTAATAGCCTTTGAACAATTGAGGAAGACGGGATGATCCAGTCCAAGTTAAGCACTTTTAAGATCCCATTAATTTCAACTGCAACTTTCTCTCAATTGAAACCCATAAGCTTAAATGATTATTATTTCTGATTAGATTGTTCTCCATAATAACAAGCTAACATACTCCCACACACACCTGTGCATTGTTCAAAAGTTATTGTTTCCTCTTATTGATATGAGACATAAATAAACTGAAACGCACACTACAAATAAGAGCATGATGCATGTTGATGTTAGTAAAAACACCAGAACAAATGCTTTCCCCTTGAAACTACTTGGCCTAGTTGTGCAATTCAGCAGTTCAACATCTAATAGTACAAAATGTCACAGGAGTGATTAACATCTAATAATATAAAATGTCACAAACGGTTGCTATGACACTACAGGAGAGAAAGAAGAAAAAAACTGGATTCACAATTATTCAAATGGCACCTCTGAGAATCAGGGAAAAAGTCTGTTAATCTTCTAAGACAGGTAACTTAAAAGAAAATATATAATTGGGATTATTTTGCAACTCTTGTTTCAAAATTGTATTTTAATACTCTTTTCAGACACCTAATAGCTCTATGTAACAAGCTATTCAACAAACCAAGTTTGAAGGTTTCTGTAAGTGATTAGCTTGAGTACTCCCAATTTTCCTCACATCTCTGGCTACAAAAGAGGTTGTCTTTGAAGGGAAAACACAATGATCTGTGCTGGGAAGGTATGGCTTAAAGGCTTCCTACAAACCAGAAGCAAAAACTGATTTCCAGTCATGATTTGTAGGGAGCTTAAATTCACTGGAAATGGCAAGGCAACAGACATCAATCACCAAAGACCTGGTTCATCACAAACAATGAACAATAAACTCCAAAATGTGGGAGGGGGGCATGCAGCATATTCTACATTTCAGTCTTATACAACTTGATCAAAAGTAAATTATAGAACTCCCAGGTAAATGTGCATTGGATTGCAAAATAAATGGCTGAAACACACAGTATATTCAGGAATCAAAATTCTCATTCTGCATAATCTCCTTTGATCTAATATTAGATTATTATTAGTATGCAACTCAAGTGAAAAAATAGGGTGAACAACACTAGTGGTATTGTGATTAACTAATGGAATAGGCAGCAGTTTGAAACTATCTTGATCACATTATGGATTTTGTTATTGCCCTAACATTTCATTTGCTTCTAGATATTATAACTATAGAGAGGTATTTTAATATAACCGCATTTAATGAGGCAAACAGAGGCAAATGCCCAGGACATTGAAGTGTAACAGTAGAACAAACTATATGTTATATGATCAGTACAACCTAAATGAGTTCACATTGCTCCAATGGGCAACACTCCCCCACTCCAAATTATTTATAATCTAATATATAAAAGTCAAAGTTTGTCTGTATCAGGCAGTGAAGACCTCAAATGATTGGCTGTGTGAGGCAGAGGCCTCATATGATTGGCTGCCTGTGAAGATTCTGTGGGATCCTGGGGTTGGCAGTTTAGGGAGGGGTCTTTAGAATTCTCAGCCAGACAGCTCTTGGGCCTGTCCAGTTGCTATGGCGATTAGGCCTAAAAGCAAGGAGGAGGGCAGTGTAATTCCCTCAGGAACCCAACCTCTGTATGCTGATAACTCGGAAAACAGTTTGGATTGGGGAATATGGGGGATAGTTACAGGTACAGGACAAGACAGTTTGGGGAATTAGAGACACAGGATCTCAAATCTTTCTAACAAGTATTACCTATGAGAAAATAAAATCCTAGGCAATGCCAGGTATATATGCTAATAATTTCTAAAAAATGACAAGTTATATAAGCAACAAAGTCGTCAATAAATACAGGTCCCAAGTTACAAATCAAAGATTTTCCATTTTAATCTTGACTTCAGAGGTTTAAAAACCAAAAAGTTAAAAATATTTCTACTCGTTCATCATGTTCAACGCTTCATTTCACTTGAAGATCTGTACAAATGTTTACATCTATTCACTAATCTTCTCTTTTCTCAGTAAAAAAATACCTGAGGACTGGCTTGACCGATGTGTGGTTTACCACCAGCCCTCCATATTCCCTAGGCTTAAATGCACAGAATCCCCACAGATGTGAAAAACTGCAAATATCAAAATCTCTGTGTGTGTGTCTTTGGGAAGGAGACCCAGGGCGAGTGGGCACCCAGGGTCAAAAGCAGTTGAGGGAAAGGAGCGAAAGAGTGTGAGCTGGCATGATGACCCTCTACTTCCTTTCTCTTGCCCATCTCCTCCCTTGGCTGTGTGTGGGGGGCATCGGAAGAGGGCTTGTGGTGCTGAGAAATTGGGCTGTGAGCTGTCCTTATCTGGCCAGGCAGTGGTTGGAGGAGGAGGAGGAGGAGCAGGGTGGCTTTTTAAAGGGCTGCATGGCCTGATCAGTTGCTGAGGTGGAAGGTTGCCTCAGAAAAGAAGTGCCCAAGGTGGGGGCAAGGGTTGGAGAAACTCATAAATTATAAAATCTATGAAAGTTAAACCCACAAATGTATATTAGGGAAAAAAAACATGAGCAGAGCACACCAACATATGATGTGCTTTTCAGAAGATTTGGTGCCTCCTTTAGAGCTGCCTGATTCCAGGAATGTGACTTACAAGGCTATTTTCTCAGTTATTAAACAATTTGAAATAGAAGTAACTCAGCATAAGGAATAGAATACTCTTGGTACTACAGGGAATTGCATGGCTGGATTCATGTGTTGCAAAAGAAAATGATGGATGCTGCAGAAGTATGTGTTACCTCCTGCAAAAGAACTGTAGCATGAGTGGTGCACCACTTTGCAGTAGAACTAGGATTAAAATTAATTAGTTTATTCTCTTCATATTCAAAGTAAATCCTGGCCTCTACTGTTCAAGAGAGATATTCATAACATATCTCTAATATCCCTAGAGTTGCCAGGTCAGAAATATCCCAGGTCCTGAGAGATGTCAGGGCCAAAGCTGAAGAGCAAATGATGACCCCACCCCACCTTGTGATTTTGCATGGGCTGGGCACTGGTGATGTCAGAAAGCCAATGTTACAAGGGGCAGTCCCTGGTAATGTCATTAAGCATCAACCACAGTTGCAGAAAGTATGCCATTCAAATAAAGGACACTCACATCCACACTCTTCAAGGGAGCACTCTTACCCTACGATTTCTCTCTCTCCCCATGAAGACACAGGTGCAGGCCCTGAATATGGGAACCCTATTAGTAGATGTAATTGGTTGGAAGTATTCATATGCATCAAATACATGTGACCCAGTCTACATTGTTTGGCTCACCACTGGACTGGGCCAGGGCTTTCCGAATGGTGTGTTGCAACACATTGGTGTGTCGCCTGTAGCGTGTTGGTGTGTCACCTCCCTGGCCAAGAAAGACCCCCCCATCCGAGCCTGGCTTTATGCCGTTGCTCTCACTGGGACCTCTCCACGGAAAAAGTGACGGCAGTGGGCAAGGACTGGGTGGGAGGAGGCTGCCTTTCGCCCTGCTGCCGCTCTGGCTGGGGCCTTTCCTAGCGAGGACAATGCCAACAGGCCAGGATTGTGGGGGGGCTGTCTTTTCTCATCCTAGATATGCCTCTGGTTACCTCTGGTTTATTAGTAAAACTGAATTACTGTGTCGTGAAATGAGGCATGTTGAAAAAGTGTGTCATCAACATGAAAAGTTTGGAAAGCTCTGGACTTGGCCCCAATAGGTATTATAGCCAGATATTACAAATATATGGTAAACATTATAAAGTGAGCTTCCAAATCTATATTTGGGTTAAGGGCAAGTCCCAGGTCTTAAAAGACAGATGATTACCTGTTTAGATAGTGCCAGTCCAAGGCACACAACTCACACACATACACAATTAAAATTTAAACACCATATATAGAAGCGATTTACTAAATACTGTATAAAAGAAATGCATTGGCTCCAGGCTTAGTCATGCTTAAAGCATACTTGATGATATGATTAGAATGTTGGACTAGAGAGATTCAGGTTCTAGTCTTCTTCAGTTATGAAAGTTATTGGGTGAGTTTGGGTCTGATCTAGTATACAGGGTAGTTGTGATAATAAGTTAGTGAAGAATCATGCATGCTGGTTTGAGCTCGATGGAAGTGGCAGGGGTAAATGCAACTAATTAATCAATGAAAATAAATTCATGCGGAATAAATTAAGTGTTAATTATGATAACCTGAAGTCCCAGTGATTTCAGTATGGATCCATCCAATTAAAAACAAAAAACAAAATAAGAAATAGGCATTGGAATTTCACCAAAAGTGACAGTCAAATTAAAATTGGGAACATGTGAGGCATTAATATATATATAAGTGCGTCAAATGCATCTTAAGCAAGGTTGTTGTCTTGTAAACTAGCTCTTTCCCCCTTTTTATTATTTTAAAGTTTAAAATACAGCTTTATGTAACTCAGCATCGTTCAGTTCCTTAATGAGTTAGACTTCCTTCTCACACTGTCAGTGACATTCCCTCCTGCTTATGGTTTTCTTAGGTTCATTAAATCTCATGGGCTGTTTTGCTCTGCTGGGGTAAGAAGAAAGAATACAACAGACTGAGCGTGGGTAGCAGCTTATTTGCTTCAGCTCTCTTCTGGATGGTTCCAAGACTCCCCCTCACTGCACTTCTTTCTTTTTGTTTTTTACTTCTCTTAATCAGCCAAAGATCTCCTTTCCACATAGAAAGGCTGGGGGTGGTTTTATGCATATTATACGCATGCTTATTTTTTTTTTTTAAAAAAATACATCAACAATTTTTGTAAATGAGGTATTATCAGTTCAAATTTAGTTTATTAAACCCACCAATACTGGAAACCTGAATCGGCATCAGGCTTCCTTTTGTTCCTATATGTCACAGATTTTAAATTCAGTTCTGTTGGATATTGATTCGTTATATTTCTGTTGTTAAATTTGTTAAATTTACATTTCAGCTACAAAAGCAAGTTCAAAGTAGCTAATAACAATTTTTAAAAAGATAACATATAGGACAGTAAAAGTCAAGGTAAAAACAATTAAGAATGCATAAATGAAAATCAAGCATCACATGCTGTTTAAAAATAGTAAAACCCCACAATAGCAAATAAATCAGCTTCAGAGTTAAAAGCCTGTATAAGTAAAAATGCATATGCCTGTCTGCAGAAGGATAACAAAGTCAATTTGCTTAGCTTCCCATGGCAGCAGATTCAGGGACTGGGGGTAACCAGCAGAAAGGCTTCATTCAGGTTCCTACCACATCTACCTCTGGTGGTGGTGAGCAGAACAAAAGGCTTTTCCTGGGTATTTTAGGGCCTGTATGTGATGCTGAGTTATATGCAGCTATGCAAACAGTGTTCTCAATTGTACCAAGAAAGAGGCTTGTAGCCCATCACATATTAACAAAACTGGTTTGGCCTCACTGTTTTGGACCAGCTGAAGTTTCTGAATATGTTTCAAATATATTTTCATGTAGGAGTTCATTATAACAATCCAAATGGGACATAGTAAGACACGTATCCCTATCTGTCCCCAGACCAGGAATGCCTGTACTAGCCTTAGCAGTGCAAACATGCTCCTGGCCACTGTCAAATCTGGATGTCTGCATGCAGGCCTGGATGCAGGAAAATACCCAATGTGAGAACCTGAACTTTCTAAGGACCCTCGCCCATGACAGGCTGAAACCAGATTCTCTGATCTGTCTTTTGTCTATTTCCTTTTTATATATATGTAGTAAATTTTCACTTTATAGAGTTCATCAAAATGGTTTCATACTGCAGTGCCAAGATGAGATGACATTCATAAAAGTAACAAAAATAGGCTTTTTTTAGCAAATTGTTTTAATGGGGCTATAAAGAATTGGCTGTTCTAGTATTTTTCTTTAAAAAAAACTGTCAGAGATATGTCCATAATACCAACTATGTGTTTTCCCCATTGCAATTATTCTAGAGTAGAAAGGGTAGCACCCTCACACTAAGGCAGTGGAACATCCCTGTCAATGACATCTGGGGTCAAACCATCCCCAGCTACTATGCCACTCCTAGGTATCCTCGGAGGTGGGTCCTTGTCTCTGTCCTCCAACTAAGCTTTTCAAAGTGGACTTACCTCATTACCGTTCCTCTGTTCCAAACCTGATAGCTATTATGCACACAGAGAAGAAAAAGGATTTGATGGTGCTATAATCATCCTCATTAAAATCCATTGGAAGACAGTTCTCTGCTTCCTTTGTCCTTTCCTGGTGGGACATCAGTGATGTCCCACGCCTTTTACTGCTGTTGGTCCTGTATGGCAAGTGTAGGTCTTTCTTCTAAAGACATCTTTCTATCAGTACCCATGCACAGGCTGTTAAGGAGGAGTCTTCATTCACAAAAGATAACATTTGCTTGTTTACAGATATGATGTTAAGTGAGCCTCTGCTTACCAGTGTGTGCTGAATAGGGACATACAAATGTTCACTTGCACTGTGTAGAATTAAGAGTAAAATTACTGTGCTACAAAGCTGTCCAACCATGAATGTGCGCATGCAAGCATTACTGAAGGCGGCAAAGGTCCTAATTTTCTTTCTCTTTGCTTCTCTTGATATAATTTCCCCTTAGGTACTTCCACATCTTTCCCCACACCCACTCCTCTTCTCTTGACCATGTCTTCACTTTGCCTGAAGGGAAAATTTCTAAGAACTTTCTTTCTTTCTGGCCAGGTCTGAATTTTAGTTTGATTCTTTAAATTTATTCAAGCAATAGTAAGAAAATGGAAGCAGTCGGGTTTCAAAAAAAAAAAAAAAAAAAAAAGACTTTAGGTCAGCTGTTAAGAGAATAAACATAATAATTGTGCCACATATACATATTTATAGGTACTTTGTCATTGCTGGGCTGATGTCGGTGAGCTGAATCCAGATATGACTGAAGTAGATAAATACCGAAGCTGCGAAATTCGTGTCTTACAAAAACTGGAATTGGGTTTAAGACACCTACCACTCCTGAGCTCCAGTCTTCCTTGGTGTCTCATATCTATAACCATGAGATGTTTCTGGATAAATTAATGTACCATTTTCTGCTAGTAAGCAAGACTATGTTTCATTCAACTTCATGTGGCATGTAGTTTGCATTTTTTCCCCTTATGTTGAATCTTCCAATATTACTTCATATCAATGAAACTTCAAGTCTAAGCCATTAGTAGCCTTGGAGCAACTGGAAACATCCAGTTGTCACACAAGGTGGCCATTCCTTGGACTGACATGCTAACCAAAATGACATTAGAGATTTTGCTGGCTTTTAGGGACACAATTTTAAAAGCCAATTTAGCTACAAATCTCTCCTGGGCAAGTCGGATCATTCATATATTTTTGCAACATTGCAAAAATATGTGAATGATCCAGCTTACCCAGGTGAGGTTTGTAGGTGTGTAACATTGCAAAAATAAGTTGAGAGCACTCTCATTGTTAAATATTACCTGCCTATCCTCTGAAGGCTTGAAAAGAGGCATTCTTTATAGTTGTTCTTTATTTCTTTGTTTTGGTTTTATCGTATACATATGTTGTTGTAGTGTGCTTTCAAGTTGTGAAATTTTGGTGACCCTAAGGTGAACCTATGATGAGGTTTTCTGGGGGCTGAGAGTGTGTAACATGCACAAGTTTTCCCAGTGGGTTTTCATGGCCAAGTCAAGAATCAAACCCAGGTCTTCAGTGCTGTAGTCCAGCACTCAAAGCGCTATACCACACTGGCTATCTCTGACATATATAGCACTCCTTAATTCCAGAATTTTGCTCCCCTTTAGTTTGGTTTAGACTGATAATTGTGGTCATATTATGCCTCTGGTTCCTTCACTGTGCTGACTCGCATTTCATTTCCAGATTCAATTCAAAATGCTGTCAGAAGTCACGACAGACCTCCCTGGTTTGTAACTATGGGTGCCTGCCTGCGCTCTAAGATCTTCAGTGGGGGCTTTCTTAGAGTGCTTCCCAGTATCTAAGGTCACAGTATCTGAAAGGGGAAAGAACCTTCCCAACGGTGTTGCTCAGAATGTGGAGAACTCTCCCCAGGGAACATAACCAGGTCCCATTCTTGATATCATTTTGATAAAAGATAAAGATACATCTTTTAAGGCTTTTCAAGTCTATTCTTCTCCTCCTCCTCCTCCTCTTCGTTATTATTTTACTCAGTTACATCACAGTGGGAAGAAGAGGGGAGTTACAATATAAACTGCAAATGATTCCAAATTCTAAAAAGGGAAAAATAAAGGAAAAATTCCCTATGTTCAGATGTGAACATATTCCTACCAAATGTTTTAGAATGTATTTGAGTGCATTAAAAAGGAAAGAAAGGAGGAAGAAGGGTGTGCATATTATAAGATACAGCAGGCCTGCAGGCAATTTTAGCTTGCATGATTGGTTCTTACACAGCAGATCTTTCTGGGTCTTGTTGACCTTGGCAGCTTTATGGGGGTCATATTAGTACACAGATGACATGTTCTTGAGCAATTTCAGCTATGAATTAGGCTCAAAAACTATTCTATTTTTCTTGTCAATTTTCCTCCTCAATGAGTATGTTTTAGGTGCATTAAGAAAACAGCTAGCCTTCTCAAGCTCTGTGTCCCCATGATTTTCTCGGCACATTGTTGAGACAGAGTATAATCACCTTCATCATGTTTGTTTTGGGGCATTTTGTCTTCCAGTGTATTGGCATTACATGTCCTACTATTTTCTAACATAAGCTTTATTTCTGAGGAGGTATAGATTAATTATCCTCATCTTGGCATGTGATCATCTCCTGCATGCCCCCTTCCCTCTTACGTGAGGGTTAGCAGCAGTAAAAAGCAAGAGGCATTAGACTTCAGGAAGGAAAGTGATTGGTAACACCATGAGAGGAGACCTATTTCCCAATTAATTCAAACAGTTTCTGTTCACTACCCACTGATGAAATCTGTTGCTTTTTGGCTGAGAACCATTTAAATGGAATATTTCTATCATCCATGCTGTTCTTCAGGAGGAGGGGGGGGGGGGATGAAAAAAAAACTAATTTCCGACAGGAAACAAATTGTGCTAGTAATGAAACATGAGTTTTAGAGTGCTGACAGTCATGTGCAGAACAGATAGGATTTAAGCACACATGAGTTGCCATACAGGAGTTTATATCAAGAGAAACAGCTGTTTTGCAAATGAGATGAGGCTCCTGGCTGGCTCAGCAATGTATTTCCAACAGAAAGGGAGACCAAAAGTAGATGCTATTTGCCATGTCACAAGGCAGCGAGAGTGAGAAAATCTGCATTCTGCCAAAATCCCCCCACTCCTGCCGCAATACAACTGTCAAAAGCATGTGAGCCTTGTCCTACATTGCATTTCACTATCTACAAGGGAAAATGTTTTTGCTAAGGACTCCCATTAACACGTGTTAAGTAAATTAAAGTTGTAGACTTGATAGTATGTGGTCGATAAATAGATGTGATATAGTAGTTAGATTATCAAATTAGGACTTGTGGGGCCTAGATGATGCTCACTAGATGATGGTCAGTTACTGTGTAAGTTCTGGGGGTAAAATAGGAACTTGGTCAACAATACTAGTGTGCAGCAGCTAAAAGGAGAGGTAGGTTATCAATAAAATATGCAGAACACGGACTCACAGAGTGAGTTCAGCAGGACAAGAGAAAGATTTTGTTGTCTGAGGCAAAGGTCAAAATGGCTTCCTTTCTCTATTGCAGGTATAGAAACCAAAGCCCTTTTCACATGTGTGTGGGGGGGGGACGGGCGAAAACACGCTAAAACGGAGCTTACCCGCAGCTGGCAGTGGAAAAATTGGCAGTGGAATTTTTCTTTAGTGCTCATGATGGGATAAAATTCTCTACTGCACTTCACAGCATCAGATTAGATTAGAGGCACAGGTCAGTCTCTCCTGAAAAAGGGGGAATGCTCCTTAGGAATAGCCAGGAGGATGCCTCTGCTGCTGTCCTGCCCCAAGCATCAGTCTGTCTCACTCCGCCTAGGGGTAGGATCTGCAGTCAAGTTTTTTTTCTGTCCAATTTGGGTTAATAGTTAACTTTAAACCTAACATACCAAATACTGAACATACTTAATACTATACTATGCATTGTTAAATAGAATGAACATTTAGGACCAATAACTACTGTATTCTTTTTTAAAAAAACAGCACTGTCATACAGGTCCCACATATACCAGGAATATCTCTATACAAGGGTGTCTCAGTTCCATGGCCAGCTAAGATAGCCACTCTCATTGGCAGTTTGAGGCTCCAGTGCCAATGGGATGGTGATTCCATTTGGTTGTTAGTCAGAACATTAAAGGAACTATCTAAGGTACTACATCTATTTCAGGCAGATAGGGTTCAGTACCTTAGATAGTGTTAAAGTTCAAATTAAAACCTGAATCAGATTCACTCTGTGTTGACATTAGAGTTATGAGCTGCCACTCACTGCTATATCAACGAATTACTATCAACGAACATAGTTGGAGTTCTATGCTCCAACAGCAGCAAATTTAAGAGAATAACAACAGTAATTAAAAAATAAAGATGAAGGCAATGAAGCAACAATGCCATCACTACAGTTGGTAACATTTAGAGGCCAAAACGTTTCTTTTTAGCAATTCTAGAAAATTTGAAATTGGAAAAGTTCTGACCCAGGTTTTATTTCATGCTCAGGCAATGATGAAAGTTTCTGATAGGTCTCAATTTAAGCAGCTGTTTGAGACTGAAGCCATAATAGAACTATAATGTACTTAAGGGGTGAACAACCTGATGCTTTCCAAATGCTTTGGACTATAGCTTCCACAGTCTCTGACCATTGGCCATATTGGTTGCTGAGCTTGAAATTCTCTTGGGTTACTCAAGAGTTTAGCACTGATCAAGCATAATGTCATCCACTGACACCACTACATCCCCCAATTACTACTCAACACATACCATGCTATTATCATAGAACTTTCCTCTTCTGAAAAATATGCAGAAATTCATCTGGGAGGAGACTATCCCATTCTCCCATCAGAGGCTTCCATGATGCTCTAATTAGGAGGCCTCTCTGAGATTTCCAGGAGAAGGATCTAGTTATCGATGTCCTACCAGCAAAACTAAATAAAGCAACTCTAATAATTCAGTACATTCAACAAATTTATACTGGTGTTTGTGTGTGAGAGAGCAACATATTTTCAAATTGGGGGAGTGGAACGAATGCAGACATGGGAGAGTACTCCTGGCAATGAAGTTACAAGAGGCAGCGCTACAGCTTGGCTTGTAGATAACTCCACGGAAAAGAATGACTCCTTTGGAAACAGAAGGAGGGAGGTTGATTCCACAGATGCAGACATGGCATTAACATAACCTTTTGGGAACCATCTCTTAAAAGAACTACTGCAGAAAGAAAAGAGAGGTAGGTATTGGGTATAGAAACCAATCCCCCTTTCCTCTGCTATAGGAAGAGGCTGAAGCGAGGTCCACAGCAAGGCCTTTATAATAGATTCCTACGGCTATGTGAGATAATGTACTCTTCCTTCTTATGTGTGTCTCTCATGCAAAAGTTCCAAAATTCCACTAAAAACCGAAGGAAGTGTAGCATAGGCTTTTTGTGTTCCAAGAGTTCCTAGCAAAACGGGGTGAGGAGAAAACAAACACCTGAAACGCAGTGGTTAAACAGCCATCTGAGTAAATAGTGTTACCTCATACCTGTCTGGCTGATTTGTATTGCAGGATGCCTGTAATTACTCCAAGTCAGTAAGTTCTGTTCCAGTCCCATTGCTCACATCTCCCCACCTTCATTTAATGATCTACACAACCTCCTAGCTATTTTCCCAAGGATAAAGTACATGGGAGGGGAAACTTGATGCAAGTTTTGTGACAGGGCTCAACTGGGAGTTAATGGCACACACAAGAGCTGCGCCAGGGTCCTCCTTGCTTTGCAGGGACCCAGGGCAATTTTTCCAATCCTGGTACAATAAAATGTGATTGGGAGAGTCTGTTTCTCCACTCTGCTGTGACACCCCCTTCCAGGTAGCATATATGTGTGAGAAACAGCAGAAAGGATTTCTTATCTACGAGTATGAAAAAAGACCCCACAGGTTGTTTGTTTGTTTGATCAGCTGAATGAGTATCATTTTCTGTTTCATTGTGACTTCACTCTGGGCATAACTCCAATCTAAGACTATAGATATTTCAGTTTTCCACACAATATTTCAGAAGGGTTAGGATGGGATGCTTACCTGAGGAACTGCATTAAATACCCATCTTTGGTGGATGATTCTTATCCTTGCAGTCTGAGCTGCAAAATAATATTGGTCTTCTTGAAATGGATCTAAGAGTCTTAGTAGACCATAAGCTGAACATGAGTCAGCAGTGTGATGTGGCAGCCAAGAAAGCCAATGCAATTCTTGGTTGTACCAACAGAAGTATGGTATCTCGATTGAGGAAACTAATAGTACCACTATCTTTTGCTTTGGGCAGACCTTATCTGGAATACTGTGTCCAGTTCTGGGCACCTCATTTCAAGAAGGATATTGACAAGCTGGAACGTGTCCAGTGGAGAGTGATCAAAATGGTGAAGGGTCTGGACCATACCCTATGAGAAGCACCTGAGGGAGCTGGATATGTTCAGTCTGCAGAAGAGAAGGTTAAGAGGGGACATGATAGCCATGTTTAAATATTTGAAAGGATGATATATCAAAGAGGGAACAGGCTTGTTTTCCACTGCTCCAGAAACTAGGACAAGGAGCGCTGGATTCAAACTGCAGGAAAAGAGATTCCTCCTAAACCTCAGGAAGAACTTCCTGATGGTCAGAGCTGTTTGGCAGTGGAATATGCTGCCTCGGAGTGTGGTGGAATCTCCTTCTTTCGAGGTTTTTAAACAGAGGCTGGATGGCCATCTGTTGGGAGTGCTTTGGGGTGTGTTCCTGCATGGCACGGGATTGGACTGTATGGCCTCTGTGGTCTCTTCCAACTCTATGATTCTATGATTCTTGGCCAAAGTTTGTGATTCTTGATTTAGAGAAGATGTACCCAACATGAGAGGATAAATGTTGTTAATCCAAGGCCACAACCTTATTGTCTACTTGTACATCCATGCTAAATGCAAAATTCTTTGTCACTAGGGATGGGAAACAAGTTCACTGCATTTGCCACAATGTTCCTTTGGCACATCATCAGTATCAACAACAACAAAAGAAAAAAGAAAAAAAGCTTGAGCACATATCTTGATTCAGAAATCACCTTCTACCTTCTTTGCAAGGCTTTCAGGGTGTTTTGGAGTGGGAATGCACACAAACTATGCATACAGTTTTAAAATTTGCATGACAAAAAATACGAAGAAATGTACAAATGGGTACAAATACACACTTGTCAATTTAAAAAAGATACAAAATGTACAGTCAGCCCTCCACATTTGCAGGTTTTACTTTTGCAGATTTGATTATTCACAGATTATTTGCTGTCACCTCTGCTGCCTCCCTATGCCATTTTTAATAGGGACTGCAAACCTTGTGAGACTGAGAAACTGCAAACAAGGCTTGTAAGTCCATATTAAAAAATGGTGTGGGGCAGCAGTAAGCCCCACCAGCCACCCACTTCTGCCTTGTGAAGGAACTCTGATGTCTCGAAGGAATCCACGGTGTATTGAATGTGATTACAATAATTTTTTTGTGTGTTAAATATGGTTTAGGAGGGTCTAGAGTTATTCACAGGGGTCCTATGCACCCAACCCTAGCAAATGTGGAGGGATGACTGTATACATAAAAATGCATACACAAATATTTTTTTAAAAAAAACATACATGTGCACAGAAAACAGAAAAAGCCTAACAACCTAATACAGGAGCAAGTACAGACAACAAATTCCAGTGGAAGGTTGAGAAACTTAGCAATGATGAGGCCCACAGATTTTCACGGCCCTTATTTTTCCCCAAAGTTCCTCATCACTCAATTCTCACTTCTATGCTCATTATTCTTTTGTCCCATGTTGAGTTAGTTCATATGTGATTTGTGTTTCATTACTGGGGACTTACACACAGCTAGTGCTGGGTCATTATCCATTCCTGCATTTGTTGAAATCCTAATTTCTGATGAGTTTGGGGAGTTTGGGAAAGCCAACAGTTGCCAGTGGTTCCTCGGTGACTTTTTAAGAAGATTTTCATCACTTACAATAGCTGTATTTTTGAAATTAAGTTTAAGAAAAGCATGGAACTAAGACCTATGGGAAGGACGAGACTCCAATTAAGATGGCTGCTTTCATTGCCATTCTTCATCTTTCTTCTCTCCTTCTATCATTTTTATGTTAGCACTTACACAACTTAAAGTTATGATGGTGCAAAGAGGTAATGATGTGAGATGACATATTTCTTATGCCAACAGAAATAATTTAGTATGAACTATATCCCAAGAAATTTGAGAAGAAGATTGCACCATGAAGAAAAGAATATTTCCATTTTTTTAAAAAGGCCATAATCCCTATGGTCCATAGAGTTCATCACTGTGTTTTTCTTCTATCCATGTAACATCAGCAATCAAGCTGCTGGATGAATATAAGACTTGGTTTACAAAGAACACAAAATATGGTAATTCAAGTAAATTTTTCAGCTAATATTCTGAGAACCTAGTTCTGATTCTTAATGGAAGGATCAAAAGATTAGTTAAGTGAACTGTGGGAAAACACCGTTAAAAAGTATGGAGACAACAAACAAGCTAACCCAGAAAAAATAGGAAAGCTATTTTTTTCAAGGAGCAAAGATGAATTAATAATGAGGGGTGCCATTTATTACTGTATCGCACTGTAATGTTCTGGGGATTAAAACTGCAATCTCCCTAGATACAGTTACACTACTCAAATCCTACTGAAGTCTGGCTGAATAAATAAATAGCCCAGGCAGTATTGCAGCCTAAATTGTACTCTTATTTTCGCTTGCTTTCATACAGCACGCTACAGACACAGAGCCTTGAAAACTATGTTCTGAAACTCTTGAGGCATAGCATTTTTGTTGCTGCTCTATTCAGGAACATTCTTCAGTTAGAACAATTATTTTGCTTACTCTGACCCCTGGATCAGATCTTCTTTGCTTCAGTTCTCTGTAGCTTTTGATGTCATAGAGACCTCATGAGTCTCTCAATTAATCCCAAAATTGTTTACCCTTCCAGCTCTGCTGTCAGAGATATTTCTTCAGTCTTTTACTCTAGATTAGCATGTCTAATATGTGTATAATTAATTAGGGCCTCCTTCACTCATATTAGGCATTACCCCAAAGCAGTAGCCCTGATCCTGGTTTAGGTGGAAAGGGGAAGATTTACAGGCTGCTGTTTCTTAGTTCTGATTTCAGATGCATTACTAATAATTATTTAGAAAACAAAGTACATTTTAATAACACTCTAAAATCTCTGGATGAATCACAAGCCATGTTGCAATTACTTCAGGGCTAAACATGACATGAATTTCTACACAGCTGTATTTACATTCCATTTTTTTTTCCTCTTTGAAAGATCATTTTGAAAGATCACACTGGCTCTGGGTTCTGGGAGCTGCGGTCCAAAAATGTAGCTTTTCACAGCTCTGAGCATAATGCATTAACATTAGAAACATAAGGCAATTTAGAGAGCAATTGCCTGTTCCATACAAGGTTAGCTGAGAGGATGCTGGATAGTATGAACGTCCTTTTCTGCTGCCAGAAAAGGCCATCTGCTTCTGGAGATCCTTCCTAGACTGTGGGGGTCCTAGAGTCAGTGAGGCTGAAAATAGGGGTTTAGGGGAATATTGAGGGTACCCAAAGTTCCATGGTATTCTAGCCTCCTTTGTTACATGGCACATCCTTAAACAGAGCCAGAAATAACATGAGCTTGAGAGCTGACACAATTAATTCCTGCACCTGGCTGGTGTAGGTTAGTAGCCTTAGGACGTGGCTCTCCCTATCACTAACACCAGCACTACTGCTTTATAAAATGTATCACAATTAAAACCACACACTAAAAATATATAAACCTACGATCATACTCTATAAAAAAAAAGGGGGGGGGATACCTTATACAACATTTTCAACTGAGCCAAAATAAAAATATCAAAATATTTCCTGATTAAATCCAAATTTTACCAGCTAAAAATGTTCTAAAGTGACATTCTAAAAGTCAGCCACACTCTTAATAAAAGCATTCTAGGACAAAAGGGCATGTAAGGCCCTTTCAAAGGTTGTGAATGATAGGCCTAGCCAAGTAAAACTTCTAGAAGCTAGGGGGCACCACTGGGGGGGGGGGGACTTTCATTCAGCAATTACCAAGCTAGTTTATAATAGGAATACACACTAGTGCTATTGCAGTATTAGACACAAATTCTCAAGGAACATGGTCAGAGTGCCAGCTGAATGTTGAAGGTGTTAATTTTATATAAGAACTAGCATATATACTCGACATTGCCCAGGATTTTATTTTCTCATAGGTAAGATTTGTTAGAGAGATTTGAGATCCTGTGTCTCTAATTCCCCAAACTGTCTTGTCCAGTACCTGTAACTTTTCCCCCTATTCCACAATCCAAACTGTATTGAGAGTTATTATCATACAAGAGGTTGGGTTCCTGAGGGAAATACACTGGCCTCCTCCTTGCTGCTAGGTCTCATCTCCATAGCAACCAGCTTGAGTCCCAAAGAGCTCTCTCGCTGAGAATTCTAAAGGCCCCTCCCTAAATTGCAAACCTCAGGATTCCATAGAATCTTCTCAGGCAGCCAATCATATGAGGTCTTCGCCTGCCTGACACAGACAAACAAACAAACTTTGACTTTTATATACTAGTAGATTAGCAAATACCAATTGGAGTATTTGGGCAGGTCAACTAATTCCTCTTCTCGCATCCTACCTACCTGTTTTGCTTCCAACAAACAAATAAGTTGAATTCTTTAGGAAAGTACACCTGCTAAAATAATTTAGAGAATTTTTAATAATATTATCTCAGTAAATTATGTTGGGAATTTACAACATTTCCATGTGTTTGTAGAGACTCCTGGGGCTTTGCAGTAATGACTTGGCATTTGGCTGATTGGCAGATGGGTTTCCATTTAATATCACATTTTCCTTTTAAAGCTGGAAATATTGTACATACATTTTTTTTCTCCCATATTATGACTTCCATGCCCTCCAACTGTCTGGATTTTCCAGGGAGACTTCCAATTAATCCTCTGTTATTTTACTTTTTCACCTACTTTTACCATTTTCTCACTATTTCTCCCACTCCCACTATTTCTCTTTGTCTTCAGTTTACTTCAATCACTGTGAACTGAATGCAAAGTGCAAAAGTAGTTTACACTCAATTGAACTCATTTCCTCATGGTACTCTTATAGCGCGATGATTCCACCTTCAACCTCCTATGGAAACCTGGGGTTTGCAGTTCCGGGAGGGGCCAGCTGGCCCCTCCTGAAACTGCAAACCTCAGGATTCTATAGGAGGTTGAAGGTGGAATCATCGCACTATAAGAGTGTCATGTGGATATGGCCTGAATCAGCAGAAGAAGGGGAAAGGAGGGAGCAGAATTATACCATTCTCAGCAGGCTCAGAAAAAAAATAAACAGCTGCACCCTCTCCTAGCTTTTCTGTTCTTCATCATTAATAACTTTTACCATCTTGACCACATTCTGATGCTCCTTGGCCATATTTGTCCCAGTTTTCATCTGTGAAATACACTTGAGCCTCATATTTCATCTTTGCTAGTTGCTCAGGCGTTATGCAGGCACCAAAGCCAGTAGCTTTCCTTTAAATAGGAATGGAAAGAATATTGAAAATATTTGCAAAATGACCAAAAACAAAAACCCTACATGCTTTTTGGGTGTTGAGGAACCCTCAGCTGATGAGAACCGTATTCTGCAAAAAATTTGCATGTAGTGATTTTGCACAGAAATATCATCATTTCTGTATAAAAATATTATTTTATAAACAATAAACAAAAAAGTGCTGTGTCCTCTATAGAAAATATTGCTTTCTTTGCTAAACAGCCATGTGAACATTTTATTGAGAATAATCTGAATTAAGAATAGGCTTCAAAAACTGTGTTGTTTTTGAATACTTTCTCACTGGGGAAGAAAAATGTTAAAATTACTTGTTGTTTTCCTCAAGAAGAAACTTAGTGAGGAATTACAACCCTAATTTAAAGAAATGAATTTTATTTCATGTTGGCCATCTACAAAATGTGGATAACCTGAAAAGTCAATTGCTATGAACTGAACAGAGAGGCACTAGCAGTGAAACAAAATAGCAAATTTATGTTATATATTAGTGAATATGAAGACAACAAATGTGTAAACAAATGTGTGTTCACGTGCAAACACATTACCCTCAGCCTGCTTTTTCAGTAAAGAACATGGCTGTATAATAGCGGGACTTAAAGATATCCTCTTTTCTCTCATGTAACAGATGGTCAGTGATCCAA
Source organism: Cyclura pinguis (assembly GCA_030412105.1). NCBI lineage: Eukaryota > Metazoa > Chordata > Lepidosauria > Squamata > Iguanidae > Cyclura > Cyclura pinguis. The sequence continues at coordinate 133,746,019 of CM059599.1, forward strand.
CAATAAGATCACCTACAGGAGGGACAGAAAGCAAGTGCCAGCCTTAAGATTCAGTCCAGGAAAGGAAAAATCAGTGAAAGTAAAGCATTTTTCCCCATGCATGGGTTACCCTTCCTGGATCGTTTCATTTGAAAATGACACCAATTAAACTGACCTGATGTGGTGAAACCTGTTCCACCACATGTAAATTAACCACAGTTTGATCCCTCTGTAAAGGAGTGAAGAAGACAGGATAAACAGCTCTGGAATCACCTTAACATATTGCAACCATAAATCACTGACAGAAATCTACCAGGGAGCCATGTATTCTGTAAGTAAAATTCATCAGAAAAGTGTAGCTTCCTTCTTTGCACTGGACATTCCACTAAACAAAGAGAGAAAGAGAGAATGACCAGGAGGAAGGAAGGATTTACTTTGGGATGGGTTTTGTTTGGTTAGCCATTTTGATTTGGCGACTGACATTTGAGGTTCTAGACAATTAACAAATATTTTCTCAAAATCAGACCACGTTGACTTCTGATAGTATGAATTATTTTGACAGATGCTTCTAAAATTTCAAGTACAAATGCACAGTTCAAAGACATTCACCATATTTCACTATATCCGCTGTTATTAGCCATGCTCACTCACCAACTGAGCATATGGAGCTGCCTTATACTTAGTCAGAAGACTGGTCTATGATTTCCTGTTCTGACTGATAATAGCTCTTCAGAGTGTCAGGTGAAAGTTTTCCCAATAGTTTCTATCTTCCTCCTTTAATAGCGGATCTCAAGTATTAAACCCAGGACCTTTTGTATGCAAAGCAGGAGCTTTCCGATTAAGCTATGGTCCTTCTCCAATCACTACTTCTATAGTGTAACTTGATAAAACTGACTGCTCTACTATATTCATCACATGCAATTTGACCACTATTTGATCTCTCTGTAGAGGAGTGAAGGAGACAGAATAAAGAGTGCTGAGAGAGACTGATATTTCTCTTATACTCAAACTCCCATCTGTTGAACACATCTCTTTTGTTGCTTTCCTGAAAACAGCATATAGGTTTTCAATCTTTTGGCCCTCCCTACATATACTGGGTGCCCTGACCCAAAATGCCAAGCCTTGCTTCACTACCTCAAATCTATACCCAAAGGTGAAGGCCATCTGAAGAAAGCTTTGAAGAACAGGTATCATGGCAGGAGAGATGTGTGTGTGTAAACACTCTCACTGCCAGAAAAACAAACTGGTATCGGCTGCAGATTGGTGGGTTTGTGTGTGAGAGGGCAGATTCTTGAAACTGTCCACCCTACTCTCTCCAAGTCCAGGATCTGATCTTGCAACAAAAACATGGTGACATTATTCTCCCTCCGATTGGCGTGGCAGTTCCAGTTCAATAAGATGCCCTGCCAATATCACTTTGCCTTGACTCTACCTTTTTATCACAACCTTTGTGTAACAGAGCTGGAGTATTAATTGTTCCTCACAACCAAATTGTTTGTTTAAGGTAGTGTGTTCTATTTATTGCCAGTGAATTTAGACAACTCAGGCAGACTCAGTAGTTGTAAAACAAACTGTAACATTTATAACAGTGACAGCGAAAAAAAAAGTTATCTTGTTCTAGTTCAGTTATAGTACTGTGTTGATACATTAACTGTTTAAATGTCTGACAGACTTTGACAATCAATCCCTGCTTTAGACATCAGTTCTCTGTCTTTTCCTCAGCTGTTTAATCACACCCAAACCACCATTTCTGACTAGCTCTCACTGAAGGTTTAAAACCCGCACAGAAACTTTGTCTTATATAGAGTTCCCCCTTTGATAAGCCCCTCCTACACACACCACTTTGCTGGGTTTCATTCTTGAGGGGCTATTTCTGCTTCCTAGCAACCAGTCATCAAGTTGGACTGGTATTGCAAATAGCTAACCCTGAAAACAACTTCATCACAAGCATGTTCACCCATTTTCAGAAATTTGACTTCATACATTCATAAAAGGGAAGTAGTACAGTATATGCTGGCCTTCCTGTCAGTGTCACTACTTCTGCAATCCACTGATGGACCCACTCCTGGCCTTCAAATAGGGAGATGATCTGAAGCTAAAATCACATGCCTACCTTCTTAAGGATTCTGCCTATTCTCAAACTCCCTGTGTCTCGGTCCCCTGCCACTTTCTTTATAGAAGCTGAACTATTTGATAGATCTTGTTGATACTTTCTAGCCAGTGACTGCAAATGCCTCATGAAATCACTAACAGGAACAAGATATGACCGCACATCTTCTCAGTTGGCTTCAAAAGTCATTGAGAGATGTAACACAAAGCAGGGTCACACCAGTATTGTGAAAAGTTACTTGATCCAGTAAGGAACTCTTTGAATAAAGATGGTAGAAACAGGATGTCACAGTGGTCTTTGTTGTGTTTTTGTGGCAGGCTAGCCCAGATAGTATGCTAGGACACACAAACTATGAGGACATCAAGGGCTTGATGGAGGTGGGTCTCTCTATTTTATAAAATGTTAGTCCTCATTACATTCTTCCTACCCACACACTGTATCTTAGAAATATGCAACATTTATTTCTGTTCAATTTTTTAAAGATGTTATCATCTAATGACTGACAGCATTACATCAGGATATAACCTTGCTACCACTTTACTAATTAAGTTTCCTGCCTGAAAGAGAAATTGAAGTATGAGTACTGTACCGCTTCTTTTGTAAGGACACAAGTGTACTTTGAAATATTGTCCTCAAATAAGCCTATGTTTCTACCTCCACAGCTAGTCCCAAGGACAAAAAGGAAATGCCTTTATTGTTAGTGAAGAATGCATATAATCTGATGAGATGAGTGCTTTGACTAAGAAGTAATTGAGCAACACATGCTCAAATATTTTGAAAGTGACTAATTACTGTTTGTTGTAGCAGAAAATATGAAGTTATAAGAGGTGAATTCAATTCACAATCAATTCCTGAATGAGGGACTAAATCAAGCACATTTTATTATTGCAAAACAGAACAAACATTTGAATTCTTACCCCCAGATTTAATGTATAGCTCTAAGATAAAAGCTTAGAGCCCTCAGATATCATTCTCTATGTATGACGGATACATGCTGATTTGTCACTTCTGTAATATGTATATGATTTGTCCTGTGTGCTTTGCTCTGTCAGATATTTCTGACATGCATCTAACCTGAATCATCAGTACTGATCTGTGCATGACCACTAGCACCTCTACCAACAACTTGTGAAAATCAAGTGTGCTGCTTTGTGTCATGCTCAAGATTGCACTGCAGGGGCACTTATTCTGCCATAACTTATACTGCTGCAAAAACCTCTCTCTGTCTCAGAACATTTCCTTTTTTCCCCTCAAAAGGGAAACTCCAGAGTAAATTTGTCTTCCTTGATTATAGCTAGTACAACTTTACAAACTGTGCCCCAGCACTCCCAAATGATTCATTCAGTTGAGAACCAATAACTGCAGAGATATCTTTCTCTTAATATGAAAATGTTAGGCTGATGATAACAAAAAAAATTTAATAGTTAAAAATGGTGTTAATAGTTCAAATCAAAAACTCCAAATGTCATGCCTCAGTTAACTCCACAAGCCCAAACACAGCGTAGTATCTTCATTAGTTGAATTTTAATTAATTAATTCACTATTAATTAGCATCTAGGTATATTCCATGAATGGACTTTATCAGTGAGCGATATGCAAAGTACATAAATGATTTTGTTATAGTTTAAGTGGTTTAAAATATTTGTAGCAGAAGAAAGCTCACAGACTTTCAGCAACCATATTTTTGGTCTGGCAGAATTTGCATGTGATTAACTCTACCTGGCTTAAGAATAACATTTTTTCCTTTTTTTTTTTTTAATTTTTCATTATCAATTACACTGATGTGGCACAATGGAAGAAGCCTGTTGTTTTTGTTATTTGTCTCCAAGTGGTTTCCAACTTACGGAGACTCTCAGGTAACCATATCACAATGTTTTCTTGGCAAGATTTGTTCAGAGGGTGAGACTGAGGCCATTTCCGCACCAGCCTGTTATAGCACTATTATTCCCTCCCTAAATTGCAAACCCCAGGATTCCATAGGATGTTGAAAGTGGAATAATAGTGCTATAACAGGGTAGTATGGAAATAGCCTGAGAGAGTATGACTTTCACCCAGTAGCTTTCCATGTCCAAGTAAGGATTTGAACCCTGGTCGCAAGTCCTAGTCCAACACTCCAAACACTACACCATGCTCTTGACTCTTAGAAAAAGCTTACCAGTTAGATAAAGTCATATCTTTTACATTAGCAACTTTTAAAGTAACAACAGAAAATTGCTGGATTAAGGAAACATAGCATGGCCCACCAGAAACCTACTTTCTCTGTACATAAAAAGTGCTGCAGGAATGAAGAAAATTTTCTATACGTTACATTCTGGTTAAACTTCTTTTTTCCCCCACAAGTTTTATTAATATCAAAATGAATCAAATATCCTGAGGGTAGCAGTTAAATTGCCTTTAAGCCAAGTAGTGTGGCTATCACTCATTTGCAACACAAATTAGCTTGCACTAAAGTAAATGAGGCTGTGCTTGAATGGAAGCAGCATTTGGTTTCCTACATAACAATTTCCCTCTTTAGTGACACCTTTATCATTGAACTTGTGCATAAGTTTTAGTTCTTTCAGGCATCCTAAAGATGACCAGCTGAATCAGACACCTGGAAATGCAAAAAGAATTTAAAATGAAATGTCATTTTTGTTATGTTTGTCTAATAATTTTTAAGGACTATAATGATCCGGGCTTTGTTCTTTCTGAACATGTTTACTTTGGTTCCAACAGGAAAATGTACAAAGTTTTCATCTACTGAGAAAACAATGTCCTTCCTCCAACTATTCAAAGTTGGACAGAAAGGCAAACAGTAATGGGTTGGGAGAGATGTGATAGCTTGGACCTGAAGTGGGGGAAGAAATGAGATAGCTAGAGAGACTCAGTTATCTCTTCCTAAAAAGCAGATGGAATGGTTTTGGGTCCTGATGAAACAAAAGAGGACAGCATCCCATCCCACTCTGAACATCACAGTACTTCAGGGTCAACTTCATTTTTGTGTATTTTTATTTCATTCCAAACTGACTTAGTATAAACTCAGCTTAGATTTGTTGTGTCTAAGCCTGAACTTTTCATTTTGAATTTGTGTCCAAAAAAGTACAAAAAAGAGCAGCAATTCCGGTGCCAATTCTGGGTGTTACACATGTGTTTAAATAGCTGGGTTTCCTTATAGTACATATAGATGCAGTAACTGTAACTATCTTCCAATGTCCATGTTTCTTACAAGGAAATCCAACCATCAAAATATATTCACGTACTAATATATGTTTTCCTTGGTATTGTACATATATAAACAGATCCACAAAATAGACTGCAATCTCTCTTGTTCTCATTCTCTCTCTCTAGCACACCCTCCCCCAATATATATGGGGGGGGCTGGTTACAATTTCAGACCCTCTCAAGAAAACAGGTGACTGAAATTCTGCAGCGAGGACATAAGAAATCCAGGTAGAGTTCACTATATTATCCAGAGTCATATCCAGCCCCAGGCCTGTTAATCTTCAGCAAGTTTAAATGTTTCTTTAGACATAGCAGGAAAGAAAGAAATTCATACCTGGATGGAAACTGATAATATTATTGTTAGATTAGTGATACCAAAACATGTATGTGTTAAGAAATCAATCGGTTTTTAAAGCTTCGTCTGGGAAATAATTGTCGTTTTGACATATATAGCAAAGGAGGAGAAGGAGGAGGAAAAAAGGGGGCAGAGAGAAGGAGGAGGAAAAAAGGGGGGAGAGAGAGAGAGAATGAGAGAGACGTGGAGGAATGTATACTACTGAATGTCTAGGTGACAGCTGTGGCGAAAGGTACTTCTTCCCATGTTATCCTGGTGAGCCAACTCAAAGTGCCTGTAATGAACTTCAAAACAGCCTTGGTTCTGGATGTTTAGGAAGTTTCTCTTATATACATCATGAGATCACAGTGGGAGGCACTGCTTCATATGCCAAATATTCCATATTTGAGGGCATAGGGGCATTGAGCTATGACTTCTCTGTGGCCAGATCTACTGTCCCTATGTAAGTATGTCTGGCTGTATGTCTTATTGCTTTCTGGTGTGTTTAGTAATCCCTCCTCCATATTTTTGATACCTAATGGCAGTTAGGGATGATTTCCTTCTGCTGAACAGTTGGCTGACATTATTCAACTTTTTAAAAAGGGAGGCTGTTTCTAATATTAAATTATGGCCCCTCCCTAAATTGCAAACCCCAGGATTCCATAGGAAGTTGAAAGTGGAATAATCGCACTATAAAAGTCTAGTGTGGAAATGGACTATGTTTTAGATCTCACTGTGTTTTACTATTGGTATTTGTTTTATTTTGAATGCCATCCACTTGGCAAAGAACATGGTATATAAGCTTGGAATAAATAAATAAAACTGAATGTCCGGAGTAACCAGCTTATATTTTAGCCTGCAACAGGTAATAAAGGTATCCCAAATCTTTACAAATAAAACTGTATTTCCTCCAACTAGATGGCAATGTGGATTTTATTTGTGTACAACATATACAATGATCTATCATTGAAAAGGTTACTAGATAAATGTCAGTAAGTAGCAATAACAACATAGTTTCAAATAAACAATCTTTATTACACTCCTTATGAGGTCTCTCAATTCATTCACTGAGAGCTTATTTAGAGATGGAAGCAAGCCAGCCCCTTTGTCTTCCACAAATAGCTTTGCTAAATTCCAAACCAGTTCCTTTTAAAATATTAATTCCAGTTTAAATTTCATTTATGGACTACAGCCAACTTTGCTTGTTTGCAGACCATAAAAAACGAAAGTCAACTTAGCTGTCAAGTCAAAGACAAAGCTAACAGAAAAGTTATCACAGTTTTTAATCAGCTCACTAGAAAAAAATTATCTTTAAAGACACAATGGATTTCTCAAAACCAATGGTTTCAACAGATAAGTAGAAGATCATTCATTGTGTCCGTCACATCTCCCATTAAAAGTTCTCGTATCAATTTGGTCTAGGAGGTACTGCTGTCTAACACTCCGGAGGGAGTAAGAGAAGACAGTGCTTACTTGGATAGATATAAGAAAACTCCTCAAATATTATTTGCCATTCAGTGACAAGCGACATATGTAATTGTTCTCCTCATGTTCAAGCTCTACTTACAAGTAGAGAAGTGGAGACAACAGCATTAACACCATCCTTTTTCTTGCTATTCTCACTGTTCTTTACACGTGGAGGGTAACTGCTGGCAGTGGACAGCATGCTTCTCCAACTGAGGCTCTTAGCAAGTTTTTGAGAAGCCTGGGAAAAATCAGGATTCTAAAATCATATGGAAAGCCTCCATGAAAAGGGCATGCTGTCTTCTGGTGACAGATGACATCTAATTTTAGAGGATGACAAAAATGGTGAATGAGGCAGATGAAGCTGACATGTTTGTCCCCACTCTCCTCTCTGTGTGTAGACTTGATACATGAGAACTACTGAATAGGGTCAGTGATATTCTGTAGCCGTTTTTTCAAATATCCAGATGTTGTAGCATGATACTATCAGCATGTTACATCCATTTGGAGGTCTTTTTTTTTTTAACCGACACAGTCCCATTCTAAATAACTGCCACTTTCAAAGTACTGACTAAATGTTTTTTCCTAGATACCATATATTCTTCATGGCATCTCATTTTATAACCCCCAAACTTATTTTCTCAAAAGTAATCCTGTTTTCAGGAAATTTAGATAGGAGACTTTACTACCTTATTTTCATTTAAGAAGATAAAATAGTAATTTTCTGAAGATGGCTTCAATTTCCAGACTTGATTTGGTATCAGTCTTTTGGTTTTTACAAATAGCTGGCAACTGTAGTTTGATTGAAATAGCCCTCCATGGGCAATTCTGGAATGAACCTATTTGGCACCTCTTTTTTGCTGGGCCATTATAGTTTCCATCCATCTAGAGGGAGAAAAGGGGATAGAACACACATACATGTTCACTGCAGCCAAAATTTTCCAATGTACTATTGATCATCAATGGCAATTCAACTTGTATGTTAAGCTAAATTGACATTGTGAGGTAATCCTGATTTGAAAAGTGCAAGAAAAATTGTTTTTTTGGATGAAATGTGATGATTGTGGGATATATATGTGTCCTGAGCTGTGTGTGTAGAAGAGTGGTGAGGAATTTAGTAACTGGACTTTTCATCCATCATTCATACTTCTTATAATATCTATACCTATATATACTAGTTTATTTTAAAGCACATGTTTCATACTTTGTACTCTCCTCAGGTTACTCAGTAAAGCGGGCTCAAGCTTAAAAGTAAACAGAAATACAGGCAAGCTGACTGTGTTAACCCTGGTGCTGATAAAGAAGTTCTGTCTCTGAGAGGAGGAATATTCCTCCTTTCTCAGTCTCAGAGAGAAACGAAGAAGAGTGACTACATCCCTCTCAAACCTATGAACATCATCTTGTAGCTTCAAGAAACCCCCGCTGTGTTCCTATTTGGAAAGGATTGCCTTTGTTCTGGTCTTCAGAAGAGGCAATGCTGATGTCTTGCCCAAGAACTTGAAGGCTTACGTGAAGCTAAGAGACCAATGGAACATCTGCTGGAACTATCTGGACTTGATGCTGCATCAGAGTTTTGGTCAAAAGGGGCATCAGAACACTTTTTTGTTGTTGTGTTTTCTGTTACTGAATTCCCTCCCCCTTTTTGGCTACTTTTCATCAATAAAATTATGCTATGGTTACTCACTGACATAGGCCCTTTTCACATGTGGGGGGGGGAACAGTGTAGAGCGACCTCCCATGGAGGTCGTCTACACCGTAGAGTGGACTGGCGTGGACTACTTTTAGTAGTTTCACACCAGAATCCACTCAGGAGCGGCCGGAACTAGCCGGGCTGCGTGTTTTTTAAAAACCTTTTTTTCGAGGTTTTTAAGAAGCACGGAGCGCGCAGCCCCGTGCCGCTCCATCGCCCGGCTCTAAAGTGAATCTGCAGGTGTGCGCAAGTGCGTGCCTGCAGATCTGCTGGGGGTGGGCTTCCGGCTGGTGAGCTTCTCTGGTTGGTGGAGAGCCTCCACCAACCAGAAGCTGCCATCTGCGATGCCGGAGGAGTATGGAGCAGCGAGCTCGCGCTGCTCCACGCGGCGACGGACTTACCCGGCTGGAGGTAAGCTCCATTTTTGGGCGTTTTCGCCCATTTCCCCCCTGACATGTGAAAAGGGCCTTAGTCTTATTTCAATGTATCCTTTGAACCTAAATTGAGCAGGACCTGAGTTGGTAAGTCCTTTAAGATCAATACAACATGTTAAATGAATTAGTAGGGTCAGTTCAAAACTTTATGTCATTTACAATATTGTAATCTATGTGTCATTTACCCTCCAGTGTGGTTTGGTGAAATATACAATCATTAACACCTTCTGCTGTTCCACACATTTAGTTCAGCAAACATTGAAGTTTCAAGCATAATGGACACCAGTATATTCCTCTGGAAACAAATTGTCTATTACACGTAAAGCTTGGTGATGCAATATGAATGACACTTCCTTGAAGCACATGATTTGGGTCTGTCCATGGTGGCTCCTATCTGCTGGATATGTTGCTGCATATTAATTTTGTAGTAGACACATCTTTGATACTTATAAACTTGTATTTATATTTAAACTGTATTCCTATGACTTGAAAATTAACTGATGGGCGATTGATTGGATCTGCCTGCTCTAAATGTAACTAAAAGTCTCATACTCCAATCCATTGTTCAGTGGTCGAATGATCTTTCAATAGTCAAACTCTTTCAGTAGTCAAATGATCTTTCAGCGTTAGCCATATATGAAACTGTCTTCTACAGATACTAAATATTGGTAAATATTTTTGATGGGGGGGATATAGTTTGATTTATATTAATGTGTATACCTAGCCTATGATTATATCCTATGTATATCTGTTTTCTTCTTTCCTTCTTTTTGGCATTTATATTTAGTTCTAAATTAATGCATAGTATCATCTGCATTCATTCATTCATTCATTTACCCATTCCTTCATATTTGTTCACCTTAATTCCTTTTACTAACTCAAATTCATTCATATTTTTCCTCCTTATTTCTCTGTACTTCTTGCACCCACACTTTTATGATAGTTTATTGAAATGTCACTGAGAGGTTTACCTGTATTTTCTTGGTCAGAAGACCTAAAGAGATAATTTATAGAATGGATTAAAAATAAATAAATTTCTGAATTTCAGTATTTAACAGCTGCTTAAAGAATTCCAGCTAGTACTGGACATCAAGCAAGTTCTCTCTCATTAATCAGATTAAGTATCAGCTTCTTCAAACAAGTGTTGTAGTTCAGATGGTGTGATTAATTAAAAATAAGCCTAAAGCTGAAGCTTAAATATAATTGTATCTATTTTTTTTAAAAAAAAACCTTCCTGAATCTAAAACAGTTTAGTGGTCCAGTAATTTAATAACACCTATTGTTGAAATATTATTGTTTATCGTAGTTTTTATAACCTCAACAGTAGCAGGCACATTAGATTTTTGTAGGTAGAGGAGCTAAGAAATCCGTGAAGCAAAGCTCAGTTTGACAAAGCTTGGTTATTCTTTCAAATGTCTAAGGCCATTTCCGCACTGGACTGTTATCGCGCTATTATTCCACTTTCAACATCTTCTGGAATCCTCAGGCCCCTCCCCAAACTGCAAACCCCAAGATTCCACAGGATGTTGAAAGTGGAATAATAGTGCTATAACAGTCCAGTGCAGAAATGGCCTAAATGGGAAACACATATTTTTTTTCCTGGAGAATCTCCAGCAGGGATTCTATGTGTGAAAATGGAAGGATGTAAGGAAAGGCCAGTTATGACCCCCCCTCCCCAATTTGGAGTCCAGTGCAAGCTTTGAAAGAGAATTTGAATAATTTGAAACTACAAGTCTCCTCTCCTGGAAGTGGGGATACAATGTAGACATGAAGGATATTGTGGTCATAAAATCCAATTACCTGATTTGGATCTCAAAATAGAAGAAAAAATAGGACACACTTGTTTTACACAGAGCGTATGAAACTTGAATACATAGTGCATCCAGTGGCACAAGCCAGTTCTCTGTCCAGAAGTGTTTGTTTACTTAAATGGGTTGATCTCATTCAATCAGATGACACTCCACAGCTAAGAGGTCTATTTGTGAAACCACTCCTATAATAAAATGCACAGAAGGAAGCTCAAACAGGCATATGAAACACAGGGGATCTTAAATCGCACATTTTATTCTATATACTCCAAATTTTGCAGCACGCGGTTTCTGTTGTTGTTGTTTTTTGCTATATTTTCATGTGTAAGAAAATATGTATGAAATAACATGAAGAGGAGAAGGATGAAAGTAATTTTAAAACTCTACCTATTTAGACTATGTATTTTGAAAACAGCTTCTTACAAGTTAACAAATGAGAAAATCCAGGGTGCTGGCAATCTTCATTAATAGATACAATGAAATTATTTCTTAGCAAAATAGCCAACCATTTATTGAAATCCACTAAAGGAACAGATGAAAATACTGATCCCTGTGTTTGTATGGTAGCATTCGAATTCTCAGACACTTACTTGCAACTGGGAGGGGGCATGGAATTGATAAGCTCATCAATGAAAAACTAAAAAGTTTTAGCCAGGGATACATATACTTCATTTTATCTGGTTTGAACTTTGTCCGCCCCCCCCCAAGAAACTCTACTGATGTTAGTATGGGAATATTTGTGTAGTAGAAGCTTTCTATTTTTGGAAAATGATCTATAACGGCCACCTACCCATTCTCTTTCCTAATCCCCCATAAGTCATCAGGAAGCACAATTCAATTTCTCCCAAAATAACACATTTCATGAAAAAACAAAATCCACCATGATTATGCTCAAATATCTTCCCACATACATCCAAGGGTATCTCTCTGAAAATTAATCTTGGATTTATATGCAGAGAGTGTGTACAGTATAATGCAACTGTCAGCCCCTCGTAGCCTCCTTTGATTTGAAATAATTTGTTCCTCAGACAGCATTTCCCGCTATCAGCACTGACCTCATAGTCTTCTTCAAAGAGAGGAAGCAGCATGATAATGCAGGATCTCCAGCTTCTCCTCACTCTGTATTTTGTACTGTCACAGAAATGCACATTTTCCTCTTCTTTGTCATGTTCCCTGACAGTCCTCCCCCTTCCCCATAATTCTCTCTCTCTCTCTTTCTCTCTCTCTCTCACACACGCACACATACTCACACAATCTCTCTCCCTCTTCTTTCCTTATTCTGTAAAATCTCACTCTCTTCCCATGAGAAAAATCTGCTTTAATATTCTGTCTTAGATAGAAATTGTAGTAACCACTCCTATGTTTTCAACTACATTTGATTGGTTTCAGGTGACTAAGTACCATGTTTAGAGTCTCACACTAGGCAGCTGCATCCACATAGGGAGCTGGTTGTCTAAACTACAAGCCTACTGACTGCATCAGAATTCTGAAGACAGATGAAACCTATAACTGGAGCTGTCAGCAGATATATAGGTATTTAACTTACAGAACATGCATCTGGGGTCTCCCACATATGACTAGAGAATCAAACATGTATGTTTTGGCCTCAAGCTAAGTTGCATATTCTTTATCATCAGGCTGTTCTTCAGATCAAATTAGAAAAAGAAATGTAGAATATAGGAAGATATGTTAGCAGAATAATCATGTGGTCTTTTTTCATTAAATGTAAACATACTTTCAACTTCCATTGTAGCAGACTATAGGCTTATATAGTCAACGCTTGTATTTATTGCTTAGTAGAAAGGAATGTCTCTGCGCTCATGCTGCCTCTCTTATGTTTACTAGTCATGGGGCACAAACATTGCTCAAGGGGCACAAATATTCCTGATAGACTTGGAACGGCCACATCTCCCCCTACCCCAATCCACAAAAACTTTAGGGACTACAGAGAACACTTAGCCTAGTTTTGGAGCATCTCTTCACCTGTTTTACTTCCATGAGATGACTTTTCTTTTTCTAAACAAGAAATGTGACTAAGTAGTCCAGAAGCAGGCAGGAAAATCCCATGAAATGGAGTCAGAAGCAGGTCAAGATCAGGCATAAGCAATCATAGAACATCAAGACCAATCTGGAATTCAAAATCAACATTATTCTTAGCAACCTGGCTAAGACAATCATGAAACTGTATACATATCAGTGGGGTGGGGTGAGGTATTCAGTTTATACCAAAGTATGTGTATGTAAAATTTCACCCTGAATTCTAAAACCACCCTGAAACCATACCTGGAGGAAGGGAAGCAATAGTTTTCATTCCTGCAACACAAGTTAGAAGCAGAAGGGATTATTTCTGCTGTATAGGTATAGGTTACTTATCAAGTGAGCAAATGCAATGTGAGAAACCTGAAGGAACTCCCAACTGATCTGTTTCCACTCCAATGCCTAATACATTAACATGGAAATTAGCACCATTGATTTCAATACAAACTACTTAAATTTTTTTAAAAAAATGTGTAATAAGTACAGCTGAAGACCCATTTCAAATGTGACAAATTTTGTCCTTATAGAAGGAAAAAATACTAACAGCACATGTTGTCAATGCTTTTGTCGTAATCTGTTAATAAACACATTGATGCATTTATTTGGGTTTTATTTATTATTTATATATCACTTCATATAATAAAATGAAGTGATTTGTGGAATTTGTGGAATGGTCTTCCTTTGGACATCTGGATGGAGAAGGCTCTCACCCACGGTGAAGACCTTTCTCCCGACTTAAGCCACTGAGCTGTGTTTAAGGTGCTGATATCAGCACCAACTGGTGGAGTGTTGGGAATTTCAGTCCATGTATTGTTGTGGCGTTCCGTTTTTTTGTCTTTATCCCTGATTGTATATGTTGATGTTCCAGCCTTTGGTGTAAAGGGTGCTATAAACATCATCATCATCATCATCATCATCATTATTATTTTACAGTATAAAAACCATAAGAATAGCAATTTTAAAAGAGAGTACTTAAACATACTCCAGAAACATTACAGAAGACCAGTTAGCATCATTTGAGAAAGGCTTGCATAAACAGGCAAGGTATGTTTTCAATGGGTGTTTAAAACTGAACATACTCTCAAACTCTTAAGCCACATAGAAGAGTTTTTTAGCAGGCCTCTTTTCATGCTGTCACATAATGGCATTTCATTTATTGCAAGACAACTGATAAGGCCTTTATTCGAGAATCTCAGGGGCTGACAACCAACAGATGGGCACATATAGAGAAAGGAGATCTGCTTAGTCAATATCCCTTTGACTGCAAGTGCATGGGATCTCAAGTCTTGGTTTTACACAATGTCTGTACTACATGTAGGCTTAGAAAAAGAAATACATGCAATGGCCACATTTGATGTTGTTCATCAGATGAACAGGTTAGCAATGTTTGAAGCAGTTAAATTTTTCCAGTTAAATAAAGAAACCTTAATAAAGCACCATTCTTTGTTCAGCATTGCTGGTAATAACTTCCTATCTTTTGCTCATCTACAATTCCTATTAGCAGGACAAAAGGTGTCCCAATTAAAAAGAGCGTCCCAATTAAGATTGCAGTATTAACAGCAACACTGATAATCTGACAAAGAAGAGGCAAAGAATTATAGTCTGAAGCTCTTGGGATTTCCTTGGAAAGGCCTTAGTTATTGTTTGATGGCAGGAAACATAAAGATAATAGAAGACAAATATGTCTGAGAATGATAAACATTATGTGTCACTACCAGATCAGCTAACCCACTGGATCTCATGCCATGAATATAGGATTGCAAATCCTATTACTGAGAGATCTGGGATAATGGATGCCTTCTGCCTTCTGTTTTTTGTTTTCTACAAGTCAATGAACAGTTTAAATAAGCCTACAAAAGTTTGTGTTTGAGGTGCCCAATTGAGCAGGGACTCACTAATGCTTTGGATTGTGATGGCCATTAAATCTTGTGTTATTTTGCCCATTTTACCATTTATTTTCATTCTAGCAGCCTAACTTGGGAATTCCGTTGAGCACCATGTGCTTTCATGTAAGTAAATGGAACAGAAAGCATCTTCATTCAGTTCAATAACTGTTTGGAAAACAAGTAGAAGGATTAATGGAAATAATACTTTATAGGTGTAGTATATCTTGATATCATAACATATTGAGGCTCTTGTCAGCAAGAAAGAAATTATATTGGAACTATGTGAATTTTGCTGTATGAGTTGCTGTATGACACCAAGGATGTGCTACTTCTGTCTTTTGCCACAGGTGGAGTTGGGGTTTGGGAGAACTTTAGATCTTGTGGAGTTTCCAGCTGATGTAAGATATAGCCCTCATGATTTAGTAAAGTTAGCCATCTCTTCTTCATATGTATATATTTAAAAATTCTGACTTAAAATAACTTAAAATGGCATGCTTTAGAATCTTTTATTCTTGGGGTGTTTTGCAATACAACTTCCATAATCCTTTGCTATTGATCATGCTAGGTTTGGCTCAAAGAAGTTGGAGGCCAACTCCTACGGTGGATCAAGCTTCCCCGCCCACACAGCAGAAAGTGCAAGCTTTATTCACACACTGAAAAAAAGCACAAACACTGATTCATAATAATTTAGCCAAGGACTTCACACATTCTGCTATATAACCACAAATTGCAAGGCATATGAAGGCAATGTCAAAGTTTTTAGGTTGGCATAAATGGAAACATCCAAAACATACAGCTGAACAAGAACATTTCCTTACTTACAGTTCTCCCTGAGGTGGCATATTAGGACTTTACATTTAACATTGCAAGTAAGGTCTCTGCCAAACATTTTTTTTAAGTGAACAAACAGAACTACAAGAGCTGTAGCACAGTCTTTTTGTTCTAGATGCTCCTTTTGGCAAGAGGGTGGAATTTTAGAATTTTGTCAATTCTCTCTTTCCTGCTACAGCCCCATTCCCCCATGAAATTCTGCTTTTGGGGAAGTAGTAGTCAGAAGTAGTAGTGAGATCTAAAAGTGAATAGGAAATCAATAAAATTCACCTGCTCCGCTTTCCTCTATTGGGACTTTCTGCTGGATCATATGTCCTTCTACAAATGATAGGCAGATAGGCAGATAGAACAGCAGCTCTGGGTCCAAAACAAGGCTTTTGCTTTTTATCTCAATATCACATACAACACCAACTGGCTGAATCAGGTACAATTTCACCATGTTGGTAAGATGAACTATGTTCATTGTGATATAAGCACACTGAAATATTGTGATAAAAATAAAAAGAGGGAACAAGTAAAAGCCCATTTTAATCTTGAACTGTTTATGCTCTTAGTACAGGTAAATCAGTACACATGTCTGAAACTCATACGTATAAACTTCTTCCAATAATTTTACTTGCACCTTGTACAATCCTTTTATCTCTTAAAAGGATGGTTTTTTTTGTGCAAAATTTATTGACTCTGCAATTTTGCTATTGACCTGCATGCTTTTAGAGAAAATTAAATTGCACTGAAGTCTCTTTGCTACACAGTTTTCATTCAAAGTAATTTATAATGTATAAACATTATTGGTGTATTATTTTATTCCACCATACTCACTTTAGGTCTCATAGATGCAGACTATTAACAGATTTTTAACATGTTGTTTATCAACAGGGAGGGGCAGAAAAGTGAAATATCTTCCTTGTGCCAGAAGGAATAAGTCTAAAATGCACGGTCTATAATCATATCTCTGAGCCAACACATTTTGGCTTGCACAGAAAAAAGTAGGAACTATCTATAAGCAATGGTGCAGGAATTCTCTAACGTTAGTACAAGCAACATTTGTTGAGGCATCAAGGGCAGCAAGAGATAATTTGTGGACATAAAAAATGAGATACAGTTCTCTTTTCTCTGTTGTACAGAGTACCATCCACAAGAAAGTTTTCATTTAGGGCAGATGAGTACCTCATTATTTTGGAGTAAGACCTCTGGCAAAATCTTCACAGTGTGATGGTCATAACTGTTTTGAGTGATGAAAACCTCACAATACAATTTTATGAGCTGCTGCTCAAGAAAA
Organism: Cyclura pinguis; assembly: GCA_030412105.1. Taxonomy (NCBI): domain Eukaryota; kingdom Metazoa; phylum Chordata; class Lepidosauria; order Squamata; family Iguanidae; genus Cyclura; species Cyclura pinguis. Next base: position 133,763,072 of record CM059599.1, read on the forward strand.
TCAGAGTTTGGAGCAAGACAGAATGGTATCTCTGCCACCAGAGTGGCTACAGTCCAACACAACTTAGAAATCAGTGGGTTCAAGTGTGCCTAATTTTGTGCTAAAATGAAGCCAATGTCATTACCTGCAACACTATGGCCATTACCACACCATACTTCCTTCTGTTGTCCTCCTGTCACAGTCCTGGCAGCATCTTTGCCGGGAAGGGAGTGTGATGCGAACACTGTCCTCCATACCCAGCCAGATCCCTGTGGAAGGGAGCACGAGTAACACGCTCCCTCCTTCCACAGCACAGCCAACCTCTTTCCTCTGCTGGGCTGGGGAAGGAAGTCTGTGATCACCCTTCTGGCCCGTCCACATGGCCAGCGGTGATGGGAGCATTGCACAATCGTGGACACTTAATGCATTTTTTCCATTAAGCGAATATCCTGCAATTGCAATAGGTGTGTGTGTGTTGGTAGTGGGACTGCAATGATGCCATGCAAAAGCATGACTCCCAGACTGCTGCCAAGGTGTCCCCATCACACGACAGCAACACCATGTGGAAATGGGCTAAGAGAGGTCTCCAAATGCTGCATTGGCACAATAAGTGAAGGTCCGTCCTGTTATGTTATAAACAGGCCTCTACATTGCACAAAAGTTGTAGTTGACTGTCATGCAAAGTTACTGAGTGGGATGGAACTGAAGGGCAATAGAGTTGAAGATCTAAGGTGAAAAAAGACAAAGTTCCAAGTATGTTGGAAGTCAGAATCTTTGGCTTTGAATACCCCTCCTATAATTCCAGGTACATGAAAATTGATGGTAATAGTGCTGTCAAAAGAGAAAGTGAATATAATCTGGAATGAAGTCAAATATTTGTTATTTGTACATTCTATGACTAAAACTTGTATATTAGTCACATGCCATGGGCAGTCTGTTTTGCAAAATATGCATATCGATGTGTACAATATGAAAACTATGAATATTATTTCTGACATTGCTTGTCTACCTGGCAGATTCTACTACTAAAATTCAGCCATGTAACTAATTAAATAATAATCTTTGCCCTGAGAAAGAGCTGGTATAGTGCAATAGTTAGAGTGCTAGATCTTGAACAGGGAAACTTCAGTTGAAATATCCCTGATTGCCATGCTTCCCTAGCGGTCTTTGGTCAGTCAATACCTTAGCCAAATCTACCTTAGTCAGTTATTGTTGAGATTAATGTAGAGAGGAGAATCATGTAATGTGGCCATATATATAGTTCAGGTGCAATTTATGTGTGTGTGTGTGTGTGTGTGTGTAAAAAAATAACTCAGGCTGAGCTTTGTGGAAAAAAAGTAGAGAATATAGACTGGAAATGCAGAGGTGTATAAAATCAAAATGTATCCATATGGAAGGATTTTTATGCTTTCCCTTAGGACTGATGATATTCAATATATTTACCACTGAGAGAAATGGGAGAAGAGTCTCAGCACTCTGTATCTAAATATACACAGATCTCCACTAATTCACCTACATGAGTAAACATACACATCAGTCATGCAAACTCTACACACTCTAGTACCAGTTTCAGCAGTCACCAAACTGGCACTACTACTGTATCCTCTTCCCAGGCACCTACAAAGCTGTGACAATAACTATGCAGAGATGCTTCTCTGCAATATGGATCATATTTTAAGGAAAGCTGCGGGGGTGGGAGATCTGAAATCCATTAATAGAGAAAATCTGTGTCTGTGAAAGACAGAAAGATTGAAAGAGATCCTGGGATACACTGTTCTGTGGGTGCTGTAATTCAGCAGAGATCCCTTCAAGGAAAGCCTCTCTTTCGTTACAACAACTGTGTGGTTTTTTAAAGACTTCCCTGTAGCAGGAAGAAGATTGCTGAAATTATTCATTGCTACTTTTGAGATGAAGCTCAGTGAAGAATTGTATTCCTAGTGGTATGACAGCCCTACTTGTAGTGGAATTGTAATTGATGAACATGTCAGGCCAGTTCCAAAATCTACTACCAAACTCCTAAGGATAATCTTTTTCATCAAGCTGACTCTTCCTTAGAGGTCCATTAATGGGAGAAAGTTGAGAAGAAAAGATATTTTCTTGTTCGCAGGCTCCAATTCTGCTGCTGCATTCACATACATATGACCCTTTATCCTTCTTTCTCTGAATTCTATTGCTACTTCCCTGCCTGGCAGCCCCTTACTATAAAAAAACAAGAGTTACTACATTTCTTGTTTTGCACATTGCAACAGTTTCTGAAAAAGAATCACACCTTTCCCTTCCCCATCCCAAAGCATGTTTATCTAATGTGCAGTTTGGATTCAGAACCATTTAAGCTAGGAATGTGGTTAGCTCCAATCCAGGATGACACTATGTTTGTACATTTTCTGAGCTTGTGCATTGAAACTTGGAGTAGAGTCAGGTCACTTTATATGGCACACCATCTGCCATGAGCCAGCTGGATGTTTCCTTTCTGTCTCAGCCCAGGCCTCTCCAATCTACATAATAGCACTAGCAGGGTTTTTTGCTCCCCAATGGAAGATCTCAGCCTTAAGTTTTGACAGAAGAAGAGAAATCTGACACTAGCCTCAACAGCATTGGATCTTCCCTGATGCCATCCAGCAACATCTAACTGACTCTGGATGAATCCATGACCATGGAATCCACAGTTGTACTGAAAGGATATACATTCCTCAAAATATACAGAGGAAATTATGTAAATACATGTGTGAATTCTTGGGTCACTAAGTTTCTGGATTTCAGTTCCATACTCTGCTGTGGAGGGAAAACAGCTGCAGGCTGCCAGAGTGATTAATTCTACTCATTCTTGGTATTTTACCACCATTCATCATCATCATTGTCAGTTCCTTATTTTCTCTCCCTCCTTCTCTACCAATACCCACTTTCTTGCCCTTGCAGCACACAGGCACATACATCACATACAATATATAAGAGAGATATTGGTCAGTAGAATCTTCTATCTCTGTATGTGTGCGTGTGTGTGTGACATGTGTCTGTCTCTGTTCAAAGACAAAATCATGTTAGAAAGTTTCAACGTAAGTTGAAACTTTCAACATAAAAAAGTGGGAATAATTATGGCACTTTTCAAACTAACACATTTATTTTAATATGAGTTTCTGTGAATTACAACTTACTTCCTCAGATAAATTGATAAAGTACAATATTGAAATGTCAAAGATTCTTTTCCCCCTTCTTTTTATACTGAAATGAACTAATAGAGCTATCTCTTTGAAAATAGCTTAAATGTATGTGTCTTTGGGACTCTAGCTGTCTAGCTGTGTTTGTGACATTCCTCAGAACAAGCAGAGAACAGCAAGTAAGAAAAGGGGAGGGGGGAACAGTGATGGAGAGGGAGGGTGAGAGAGATAGAATAATATAGAAATAGAAAGGAAACACACACAAATTTTCACAGAATGTTTTTCATTGGTATACCTTCAATTTTTCTATGTACAAGGCTACCTAACAATCCATGTACAACAACAGCAAGATGGATGACAATACCTAGTCAGAGCATATTTTGTTTGATTAATGGTGAGTATTACAGAGGCAGGAGGCTGTTATACTGGGATCAAGGTCTACAGAATGGAATGGAAATAAATGTAAAGGACTCAATCTTTAGTTTGGCTCCTGTTGAACCAACCGTTTGGTTGCTGGTGAAAAGAAGAACACATCTATCAACCTGAATCTTTTGGATTTTGGAAACAGAAAGAAGACAAATAAATGACTGTTGTGATGACAAGCCCGGGCCAGCTACAAGTTAATGGAACAGTTTAGAGAAGATACCAAATTGGGAATGTCAGATACTTCAATAGGTATGAGCCCACAATGTACCTGATAAGACCCTACAATCATATTATTTACCCCAAGACAAAGGGATACTGTTTCTGAATAGCAAAACAGAAAAGTAATGCAAAATGCTTTATTTCCCTCTCAATTTTCTATCTACTAATACACAACTGAATTTTAGTAATGAACTAAGAAAGATTAACTAGAAGACAGGAAAATTGAGGTGGGAAGAAATCAGTAGATTGAAAAAGCAAAGAAAGAAGGAAGGAAGGAAGGAAGGAAGGAAGGAAGGAAAAGAAAGAAAGAAAGAAAGAAAGAAAGAAAGAAAGAAAGAAAGAAAGAAAGAAAGAAAGAAGCTCAATTCTGACATAGACCTTCTCTTCTCTTTTCTCATTTTGATTTTACTTTTTCCTCATTTTGCTTCTTCTAAAACTCATATTTCACTTCCTTACTCCCCCTATCTCAGTTCTCCCTAGACTAATCTTTTGCCATCAGATTTCTTTCTTTTTAATTGCATCAGTCTTCTCCCATCTTTGCCTAAGTCTTTAGGAACCTCCCTCTTGGAACAGGTATCTATAAGTATTTTTTTCCTGAACAGCAAGCATTAACTAGCTGCTGGACAATTAGAAACAAATGAAGTGTGTTAAAATTGCTAATTTTGGCTAATTCTGTATGTTATAAATCTTAGACTACATCTGACACATTAAACTAAGTTGACTTAAATATATTTCCTTTGGAATTCATTGCCTCTGATATCTGGTATACTGTGCCTTCATCTCAGAGATTTGATTCCCCAGTTATCTGATGTCATTTAAAAAATTTTCAATGAATTTCATCCATGAACAGCCACAGGCCATCTCCAGTTACACCCTTGGCCATTAGGGTAAACAGAGTATCCTATTTTCAGTTCTTATAATCACCAGGCACACACAGTCTATTTTCTGTACAGAAGATTTTCAGGGGAAAATACAGAAATACAGGATTTATAAAATACAGGGCATATAGTTGACCCTCCATATATCCAACTTTTCGATTTGTGATTTTGAGCAACTGCAGAGTGTAGCATCCTGTACATAAAGTGGTGCTGACATGAACTCAGACAAGCTGAAGTGGACATGTCACCACCATTTAATAGTATGGGATGTGATCATTCATGTTTTTCACTATTTGCATGAGGTCATGGAACTGAACCCCTGCATACATGCAAGGTCCACTCTATCCAACATTTTGAAGGCCCCTGAAATGTAGCTTAGCAATCCAAAATTATTGTCACTTGTCTCTAACCCTAAGCATTCAATGATATATAATATCATCTGACTGAGATATTCTCCTGAATGGCTTGTCTTTTTATTTTTAGTAACTAAACATGCCATTGTAAGCAAAAACTAAAACCAACCACCTAGTTAGAAAAAAAACCTACAAACTTGGCTTGATGCAGCCCCTTAATGAAGACTGACTAAAGAAAGGCCTGATAAGGAAGTCCTGTTCCATGGCTTGCATTCTAATGACTGCTTTGATAGCTTCCCTTTCTTGTCATGAACCAGAAAATACAAAAAGTGCGGAAATATTTAAAAACCTTTGAGACACTAATAAACAAAGTCAATAGAGATTCTATTTGTATAATTTATGGTGTATACAATTAATAGTTTTTCTTGCTGTAAAATTTGTATGTGCATTTTAACAACTTGAGTTGTGGATTTTGTTTTATGACAGAGATTAAGGCTTCTTCTTAATATATTTTGTCTATTTTATGACCTATGGTGAAACAATGAATTATTGTGGAATTATGCATGCTATAATGTAGCACTATCAAAATTTTACACACCACCATTAAGTCAATCATGTTTCAAGTCTAATCAATCATGACTTCATGTTTGGTTGCCAAGTTATGATCAGTAACCTCTCCTCTTTGCAGGAAGTATTTCACCCAAAGATGGATATCATGCTTTTTGTGTTCTGTGAGTCTATGCATCCCAGTTCTTCACATCTTCCTCCTTCATTATTTATTACACTCAAGATTCCTCTGAAACTAGAGTGAACTGAGAAGCTCTGGAAAGAGTGAACATGCAGAAATTATTTGTGTGCATGACTGACATAGTTTTTTTTAAATTTTTTTACAGTATATCTATTATCTTTTAAACAACTGAACAAAAAAAACCCTATTTTTGATTCCTCTACAGAAGATTTTTATCAGCACTTCAAGTGTGCTTGATAGGTGAGGATCATCCAGCTGGGTTACTGAAGCTGGCAAAATCCACAGTCTGCAAGGCTATGCCTTAGCAATGTTGTGGCAAAATGCAAGTCCCAAGAACTACTTCATAACTGATAACATCACCAGTGTATATCACTGTGCAATTTCAGACTAAACATGTTTAAATCTAAATAACTGCAAGAGCAAATACAGATTTCCTTAAAATAAATACTTCAGTTTCAAAATCTCTCAGTAGACATGAGGCATTCAGTTTGTTAACTGGCTCTCTTCTGCATATAGGGCATCCTTTCACAGGATACTGGGTGGGGAAGTTACGATGACATCACACACATGCACACACACACACACACGAGAAATAAATAATAATAAGGAATAAGAAATAAATTAATAATAAAATTAATCAAAATAATTTTTTAATATATCTCATTATGCATGACCAAAACAGTGTGGCTTAGTGTGATACTTTAAAAAAATATATAAATGATTTTGACCTCTCAAGTTTACACCATTCTCATTTGTATCTGCTGGCTCGGAAAGCAAGTTCTATACTCAAGAGATGAACTTTTTTCTGAAGATCTTGAAATGTGTGTTAACTTAATCACAATGTGTGTATAAATGTAGTAAACTGGACTTTCTCCCAACATCTGCCTCAATATAACTGTAAATATCACTTATATCAGTGTATATATTTATAATCACATTTCAACATGATTAATTTAGAAAATAAAAGAATATCATGGCCTGTAAATTTTTAAACTGTTCCATTATTTATGTATTTAGTACGTTAGTTAAGTTTGCCAGCATTCTTCATGGTGTTTTATTTTTTCCCCCTGAGTGTTGCACTACAAACCTTCTAAAACTTGTCCAAGCAAAATGTGTTTGCTCATGGCAAATTATTCAGAAAATCTGTTTGCTACAGAAGATGAAAAGGTCTGTCAGAAGGAGGGAAAAAAAGCATTTACTTGATTGGAACTAATTTTCACAGGGTTCAGTGAGGCCTACTTTTAAATAAACATATCTCTGATAATATTACCTGGTTTTATTGTCAATAAAATTTTATAATGAATAAATCAGAACTTTTACAGGTTTACTCGTATAATCAGGGCTTTTGCCATTTTCATCTAGTCTGCAGTACTGTCTGAAGTGTGTGTGCGTTTAAACAACCTAACTGCTTTGAAGTGTTGGAAGCCTTTAGATAATTCTCTAAATGGGTTTCTGATGTCCTTCCTGACAACATTTTTATCATATCTTTAGAAATAAAATTGTGCAGTAAAAGCAACACAACAGTTTTCTGATGACAGTACAGTAACATCCTCAGAACAGTTCCAATTTAAGCAATTAGTTGATTGCTTAGCAGTTCCTAGGGCTAGCCATTAAAAAACCAGTTGGTCATATAAAGGATATAATTTCACATATTCTACAACTCTTGCTTGCAAATTAATTATGGATTATGGCTTAATACAACATCTGCAGTAAGACAAATGGATAGACATTCTATGAAAAAAACAATTATACAAGATAAAAATTGATGAGTAAAGTGCCTCTTTCTCAGAGTTCAAACTGCAGGCTCCATGTTATTACTCTAATTTGTATGCTGATTTGCTTGCCTGTTATTTTCCTCTGTACTGACTTAAGCGTCAAAACACTGCACTTTTCAAAATGTTTGCCAATAATTTAGCACACGAGAACATAGCAGTCTTTCATAACTTCATTACCAACACGATCCTATAAATGTCTACTTAGAAGTATGCACCAATGAGTTCAGTGGATCTAACTCTTTAGGATTGCAATCTTATATACGTTTTAAAATAAATGAAACAGAAAGCCATGCAGTTGCTGTTGTCACTTAAATTTGCTAAACAATACCATATATACATGAGCTTAGTTTACTCTGTATTAAGGAACTATAATATACCGAATTCAGACCACTGATTCATCTAGGTTGAAACTGTAGCAAAGCCACATGCAGAGCTAATTCCTAGTTTGGAAATCCTCAAGATTGACTAATGGGTGGATAAGAACATAGCTATGCTATACTATCAGCCATGCTTCAGGTTTCACATTCTTCCAGCTCCTTCCACAGCACTCTTCTTGGACACCAAAGAGAACTTACATCAAAGCCCATAATTCCAGTGGGGGATGTTTGATAATGGAACTGAGAATGTTAGCTGAATCAGGAGGAGCACCTCTCTTCTCTATGCCCTCATGCACCCAAAAACCCACTTGAGAGATCTGGGAAACATCTAACATCAGTTTTTGGGTGGTGCCAAGAGCTGCAAGTGAAGGAAGCCCTGTTGCATTAGTGTTGCAACTTTACCAGGTTGCTTGGATTTTATCCAGATTCTAGAGTTACTACTCAATGCCAGTTTGGAACATTAACAGTCCCAGATTCCAAGCTTTCATTTTATTTTCTTTTTTAAAAAACCCTGCTCTTCAGTGACATTAAGAGTGCTGCTGAGGAGACTTTTTGTGGGAAACAGGAAAATGGGTAGATTCTGGAGGATCTCAGAACTTCCTGCTGAGTTCTGTGGATTGCTGTTTGTGCAGCTCTGAGCATGTTGTTGTTCCACCCCAACACCCACCCACACCCACATTCAAGTATGCAGAGTGATCAGTCTCTTGTTCTCCCCAAAAATCATCCCTGCCCTACCTCACTACTTTCAACTCCCTCTGTGTGTGTATGTATGTATATATGTATATATATATATGTGTGTGTGTATAGATAGATAGATAGACACACACACACATATACACACACACACACACTCCTTAAAACTGCCTTAGATTTTTTTTTACTCAATTCTTTTATTTAGTTTTACCCAATTCTTTTACTCATTTCTGTGATAGATTTTGAAAGGTTCCTTCCTTGGGGTTCTTTCAAACTCTAAAATTCTGTAGTTCTGATTCCATATGATTAGCATGGTGTAGATGGTTTGAGTGTTGGACTAGGACACTGGAAGACTAAGGCCCTTTCCACATGTGTGTGGGGGGGAAACGCCCGAAAACAGAGCTTACCGGTTTTGTTTTCCGGCCGGCGGAGTCCGTCGCGACGAGGAGCAGCGCAAGCTCGTCGCTCCGCACTCCTCCAGCATCCTAAATGGCGGCTTCCGGTTGGTGGAGGCTCTCCGCCAACCGGAGAAGCTCGCCAGCTGGAAGCCCGCCCCCGGCAGATCTGCAGGCACGCACTTGCGCGTGCCTGCAAATCCACTTTGGAGCCGGGTGACAGAGCGGCACGGGGTTGCGCGCTCCGTGGTTCTTAAAAACCTCTAAAAAGAAGTTTTTAAAAAACACGCCGCGCGACCAGTTCCGGTCGCTCCGGAGTGGACTGAGGTATGGAACTACAAAGAGTAGTCCGCCCCAGTCCACTCTACGGTGCAGAAGACCTCCGTTGGAGGTCGCTCTGCACCGTTTAAGTAGCCCGGTGCGGAAAAGGCCCAAGATTCAAATGCCTGCTCAGCCATGGAAACCTACTGGGTGACCCTGGGCAAGTCATAAACTGTTAGCCTCAGAGGAAGTCAAAGGAAAACCCCTCTGGACAAATTCTCCCTAGAAAAGCTTGGGATGGGTTTGCCTTATAGTTGCCATACGTCAGAAATGACTTGAAGGCACACAACAACAATAGAACTTGCAAACTTAAAAAAGAACAGTTCTCCCTCTTATTAATGAAACACCCTTGTAAATCTGCCTTTTAAGCATCTTCTTAGTTGTCTCTAACATATTTAATAGTCAGAGCTTGATAGAACACCATTCCAGATCATGTCACAACATACAAGAACACATAAATGTATATAGCAAGTGTTTAAAGGAATTTTACACTTTTTGATGAAAATACAAAAGATGGAGGCATATGTATAAAGCAGCTGAAGAACAGAACTATGTTTTGTTCTAAACTAAATGATTAGTATCTTGGATATATCTCACTCATTCATAGCCTTCAATTCATTTTGATAGAAGTATCTTGCAGGAATTACTCCTTTTTTTACAAACTATGTAGAGATATCTATTTATGCTTGCATTTCTTTCCACTATTTATCATAAGCAAAATGACACTCCCTACTACAACATTTCTCATTTTATATATTAACATACATGCTTGAAATAGTCTACTTTATACTGCTTCACTTTTTTTTAAAAAAAGGTTTATTTCCATTTTTTTTAAAGAAATAGTAAGCTCTCATCAAGATTTGCCTCTGCCATTGCTCCAATAAGTCCCCTAGTCTTATTCTTTTAAATAAGTTATTTTATCCCTTTCTTGCTCATGGTCTTTTCTCTCTGCCTCAAAATTTTATATGAAAGCCCTTCTTATTATCTTAACCCCTTGAGCTAGCATAAACCTCCTTTTCTTTTCTCTCTTTTTAAATCTCTTATCTTTTCCCTGCAAGGTTTAACTGATTTGGGGGGTTTTTTAAATTTTTTTTTTTTTGGTTCAGCTTCCTCTCCTACTTTGAATTTCCAGGTAGGATTCAAGAGTGATTTCTTATCATGTCTTTCAGTGCCAGAAGCTACTGGAGGCATAGTAGACCCTGCATATGAAATACAAGTAAGAAGCAGGTATGAAACATGATTTTTGCTTCACTTCTGCAAAAGGATGACTTTTATATAAAAAGGATTATACCTCTTTCCTGTTATTGGTGTCACTATAATATCACAAATACAAAAAGCCTAAAGATTTCTGATATTCACTGCATGCTACTGGCAGCTCATGGTCAACACAAGCAGTGGGGATGGGAGAGGGAAGCCCATCACTTTGGACTAAAGAGACAGTACCATCCCTGTTTGGATCATAGACTGCTGGCAATTTATATAAAAACATACTTAATTACCATGCCAACAAACCTAATTACCCATACTGGTACCACTGAAAAAGTCTACAGTTCCTAACAGTCCTTTTCCTGTACAAATTACAAGATAATTTTTTCCCCACAAAAGAAAACTGAGTTAAACGAATGGAAACATAGTTTACAATGTCTTGATTTTCTGAATTTAAGTTCATCCTAAATCAATTCAGGTTTTTATATTTGTCAGAACTATTTGTTGCCAGATAATCAGCACCAAACTGTTTTTGCAGAATACTTTCATATCTTGCATCCACAGGGACAAACAGGCAACAATATCAACCTCTTGTTTTCTCCAGTGGAGCATATGGTAGCCTTGTAGGTGTTGGATTTTTATCATGGAAAGAAGTATAATCTTCTCCTCTAAGAGCTATCGTGGCCTTGATATGAAGGACTATGAAACTGCACAGAGGGAGGAAACCTGATCACAGGTCATAGGCTGCCTTCACCACTGTCGTTCTAACCTTGATTTTTTTTTCTGCTACTGAACTCTAAACCAATAAACCTTTGAAACAATGGAAAGAGCCACTTGTACTGGCCCTGCACAGCACATGATACTTATTCCTTTTCACATTAATATTACTCTCAGTGACAGCTGGAATTGATCTGTCTTTCTTAAGATTCTGACACAGATTAAATGGATTTGAGGATCACTTCCCTCAGCAAACTTTGTTGGTTAGAGAAACTGGGGTCTGGAGCTTGGGTACAATTGCTCCAGGACAAGTTAATGACCTACAACCTTAAAACAGAATTACTTAAGACTCAGTCCTCATGATCTTAAAAACTGGATTTTTGATCATGATGCCAGGCAAGACAGAGCATCCATAGTTGGTGCAAAGTTCTCCATCTGGTACCCATAGTTTCAGATTAATCATGCAAAGCCCCAGTACCTTGAAACCTTGACCTTTTCTCAGCTCCAAAGAGCTTTCACAGAACTTAGATTTCAGCAGCTGAAAGAAGATATCAAGGTACTCCAGTCATAGATAGAAAATGCATATTTGGCAGTAACCAGATTGAGGACATAATTCATTACTTGCTGTTCATCCCTCTTTACTCTGCCCTAGACAAAGATTCCTCTCTACCATTATTCAATCACGCTGCCCACACATCCCAGGAAATAGTTACAGCATTGTTATCTGATACGTTGCTATCTGTCACATAATTAGTAGCTCAGTTTGCATTGGCAGCCAGGAAATTACGTGCTAGATTCATTAAGGAACATATTGTAACATAATATACAGTAATTTTATACTTTTAATACTTTCTAGCCAGCTTATAGGGGCTGTCAAATTGGATTAAACCTGTGTATAAATTTTAATAATTTTATTTTAAGTTGGATTGCAGTAGTTGTTAAAATGGTTTTAAATGGATAAAATGGTTTTAAAGTTACATGTATCTTTTAATAATCCATTTTTAATTGTATTAATCTATTTTTAATTCAACTTTATTCATGTTTTATTCTAAACATTGTAAAGGCCATTGGCTATATACAATAAAAAACTATAACAACAACATTAATATTATGAAAATGCACATAGTTGTCAGCATGCTAAAGGAGCAACATGGGTTTACACTGGCTACATTGCATATGCTTCAGCATATTAATGCACATGCACAGAACAATGCATTCCTACTCAGGAATGAGCACCAATTAGTTTAGTGGAACTACTCCTATCATAGGATTTCAGCCTAAGACTCATTGATAATCGGTGGCTTGCCCCAAGCTGACAATTTAGGGCTTAGATTTAATACTGAAATACAGCATACGCTATCATTAACAAAATGGGATGTCCTTCTTCCTTTCCCTTTTCAGCTCTCCTTGCAACCCCAAAAGTCTGCTCTGAAGAGTTTCCCAGACCTCCAAAGAATATTAAACAGAGGGTTCTGGGGAAAGGGAATCACATTCTGCTAGTTCCACTACCAGAAGCCATTCCATTAGTGCATTGATGCAATATTGTGAGCCCAATGTTGCCATTTGGGGAGCTTACCCATATGCAGTGGTACCCTATACCAGCAGTCATGCATGAAAGGTAGATGTCCAGACATGTCCCACCATTATAGCCGTTGTGTTCAGAAGCTTCCTACATAAACCTAAAGGAATTGCTTACAAATCAGTTACCATGGAATGTATAAATCTTGAAGAAGGGGATAGAACACTTCAGCTTATAAACAATGGTTGCAGTGCTGTGGCAAATATCATGATAAAAAATTGGAAAATATGCTTTTACAATGCAAATGTTATTTACATTTCCCATCAAAACAATTAGAAAAAAAAGTAACAACAAAACCTTTAATTTCCAGCATGTGCATAAATCACTTATACACAGTTTATACACACTTTCCCTCTTGTACAATGCCTTTTCTCCACCTTGTTTTACATTTCCTGTTAACTGTAAACATAAATAATTCCCTCTAGAATACTACTGTGACCTTTTATTTTATTGTAATTAATGCAGACTTACAGAGGAACAGCTAAACTACAATTTGAGATTTAAAGAGCCACAACAACTTTGAATTTGGATGCTTTGATAGAGCCTGTGGAGTATGACTGAATAAGCTTAATAAAAATTAATTCCCTTGGAAGAAAGAACTCTTCTCTGAATAAATTACTTTCTGTATATTGAAATGTTAAACAGATCATTCTAGTACAAATTAAAACTGAAAACTGAGCACTGCAATGCTGATATTTCTAGATGATAATATTAAAAATAACTTGGGAGAATAAGAAAGTAATTCAAAAGCTCAATACAAAAGAAATAGAAAAGAATACTTTTTATAGATCACTGTGCTGTCATTCAACATGTGCAATTGCCCAAGGAATTCACTGGCAGTTTTGTGAGCATGTCATAAAGCACTTATGTGGACTGGGAACTGAATGAAGCTGCGATTTTCTTGTTTAGCCTTTGCAGCATTTTGAACCAGTTTCTTTTTTCTTCAACCTAACTAAAATGATGTTACCACAAATATGCTATGACTAAAGTCATTAGTACCCCAAACTAATTATGCAGCATTTGTTAGCATGCTGAGGCATGCTCAGAAGAAGCCTGGACTCTGAGATTTTCAGCAGAGGTCCTTGCTTCTGTCCTACCTTGTTTATTGGTACATGTGGTGGGGATGCAAAACGAGGCCTTTTCAATGGCTGTACTGCAATTCTGTGGGCAGGATTTTTTTTTAAAAAAAAAAATCTAACAGGCTTTGAAAAACTGAATGTGTTTGAAGAAAGGACTTTTAATAGGACGGTATACTGGTTTTGACTATACTCTTTTTAAACTGCTTTTTTTTTATGTTTTAAACTGTCCTTAATGTAATCGACACCTTAATTACCTTTTAGTCTCAACATTTTGTATGTTTCAGATATATTGTATTTATTTTCCTTCATTAAGTTGCTGTGAGTCACAATTTTGGAGGAAAGGCAGGATACAAAATTGAGAAAAAGAGAAAGAAGAAGATATATGAAGACTGAGTAATCATTGAAGACACTGGTAGTAAAATGCTTCTCATTTTCCTGCCTTTAAACAAACAGACTAGCAGACACCAGTTATCATTGTTGTTGTTCTCTGGCAGTGAAACCATGCTTATGGAACTTGTCCCCTGCTAGTGCTTGTCACACCCTGCTGTTGCACTGATTATTATTGTTTTATTTGTAATCGAAGCTCTTTGGTCCATGATTCAATGCATGTTTTCAGTGTGTGGCACAACAGATGCCCAACACAGAGTGCATAGTTGTTACAGAATCTGATAATACACAACTGGTAAAAATTAAAAATCTAAATATTTGTAGCTTGCATTTCTGGAAGCATGTACATAAATATCAGCAATATTTCTCCATATACTGCTTCCTCCATTTCAGCAGTTCTTCCTCAGTATTCATATGTATGGCAATATGAAATTAAATTCACTCTTCTTCTCTTTTTTGTTTTCAATAAAATAATGGTGATAAACTTACTCTATAATATCAGCTGTACTTTGATGACAGTAAGGCTTATTTATATTTTAAACATTGTATCAATGGAACAAAATGGACAATAGTAGGCAGCTAGTCTGGGTCTTTCCAATGCCTCACTTACTATTAGAGAACATCTAAGAAGGGAAATACAGGTTGGTATCCAATTGGTTTCTGCAGTGGACAAGGAAGGGAGTAATCTTCTCAAAATCTGCTCAAGAGAGCTAATGGCCATCTTGAATAGATGGGGGACACACAGGAATCTCAGGTGGAGGGTAGCATAAGTCTAGTTATATGAGTAGATTTAACCCATAGGCCACTAGCAAAAATTGGCTAGCATCAATGAAGAGGGCATAAAACAGAAAAAAAGTTGCTGAAACAGTACTTGGGATAAGCAGTATCTTGGAAGAGCAAATGGCCAGTACACAAAGAGACATTCAGCTGTTTTACAGAATTAGCTCTGAGCCTTCCTGGAAACGCTCTGTTTCACTTGAAGAGAAACTGTGGAATACTTGGCTCAACAGTGTGAAAAACTATCAAACTGAAATCTAACTGGGCCTCTATTCATAAGAATTATCCTGTTAGAAAATAACAATTTATTATTTTTTTTTCAATGATTTACATAGGAGTGGCCATGTTAGGTGTGGAAAGACGTATATAGCTTCAGTGGTAAACTACCGTGGAGTAATCACAACATTCTCTTCTGGGCTGAGCAAAAGGGGAAACAGTTCTGCTAGGCTGAAGCAGTAGCTATCTGATCACAGCACTATTTGGCCTGATGCTGTGGTATTATGAATCTTCTCTTTTTTATTATTAAAAAAAGTATTTTTAAAGCAACAAATGAATCTTTAAATGGTTGAGCCTACAAGTACCGTTTTAAGGGAAAAAGAAGAAGCATCAGCAAACATCCACCTGAAACATGGGAGGAAGAGCAATATTGAACATTAAAGAGGGATTTGATTCAAGAGCTAGATACATTTCCTGTTTGTGCTGTGTGTGGGGAAAACAGCCATGCTTACCACATGGAGCTAAAGTGGTATAGTGGTTTGAGCACTGGACTATGATCCTGAAAACTAGGGTTCAATTCCTCACTTGACCATGGAAACCCACTAGGTGACCCCAAGTGTATCACATAGTCTCCGTCTCAGAAAAAGCTGTGAAAGGTTGGCCTTAGGGTCATCATAAATCAGGAACAAGTTGAAGGCACACAACATCCACCACCAAATGGAGAAAAAGGCAAATCTCTTCATTCTTTTGGGATATACCTAGTGGTGTCCCCTTGATGACTGAAAGGCTCTTTGAGCCGACACAGGCTTCCATTACCATCATAAGGAAAGAGTTGATTTTCATTCTTGCCTTCTACATGTCACTTCCCATGCAGTACAGAAGGTTTCCCCAGCACTGCAGAGCAGATTTGGGGTGGGATGTAATGACTCAGGCTGTAGCAGAAGGGGGTACTGGCAAAGTTTACCTTTTTCCCTTTCCACCATGTGAAGCTTTCTATGAATCAAAGAGCCTCAGAAAAGTAGAAGAATCCCACCAGATACTTTTTTATTTATACCCATATAGTGTCTAACCTTCAAAAATAGTCCTGAGGCACCTGAAAAACTAAAGGAAAAAGCTAGTCTTTCTGTTCATATTCCTATAGATATTGTTCCATATACGAGAGTCCTCTACTGCCAATGCTCTCCTATGAAGTCAGGCCACCTTTAATTGGCAAAGGGTTATACTCACACTAGGGCTGTAAATATACATTGCCATGTGCAAGTCACAGTGCCCTGCTATATTTATGGTGACATAAGCTTTTGTGAACTGAACCATACTTTACCAGATGCACTTGGAGTTCTCGTTATAAGTCAAATCCCAAAGAAGATTAGAGGATTTTTAAAAAATGAATCTGACAAATAAAATAGAATAAGACCTTATGATCCAATACCATAATTTTGTCTAAAACAAAAACCTCAATATGATGTTTGTCTTATACCCACCTCTTTCATCACCCTATGATGCTACTCATACAAAATAGTTTCAGCATCAGTTAACACATGGCAGACTGTTATGATTTTACAATTAATGAATAGCACACATAAGGATCTTGCTTCTTTGAATGGTTGATTCTGGCTTGAATGGTAGAATCTCTGATTCATATATCTGTTGGGGGTGGATTCTATTTACAACAGTTGAAATCCCACCAATCAAGAGTGGTTGAGAAGGCAGTCAAGGCATGACAAATGAGAGAAAGTTAATTCCCATCATTTCTCATGTTACTTATAGAGCAAGTGGGGAAGGGTTTACACCAAAACATTGGACCATGGAACCTCCTCTCCTTTGTCCATGAGCTACTCATGGCTCCCATTCTTAGCTTTCATCACTAGGAAACAGCAGTAATATATGTGTACGTGTCAGATGTGCTACAGCCAACAATATAATCTTGTTGCGTGAATAACTGCCCAAGACAGGACACAGGTTGCTACTGTCATCAGGGGTGACCTCCATTCAGCATCCATATGCCTTCAAGGTCTTGACTGACTTATACTATCACCTCCTTTGGCCATCAAGAATTTTATTTAGCAGCCAGGGATGCTACCAATCAGATGAATGAATGGGAAAAAGTCAAGAAAATAGAATGAAGTACTCCATGCTCCATTTTCAAGTAGATAAGCAGTGACTTAACTCATAATCTAAGTGACTTAATGTGCATCATTTAAATCTACACTTTAGAGTCAGGGTGGGGAACCAACAAGGTAGTATCTGCTTTTGCATATATTTCTCCATTTAGTCAGAGGTATGCATGCAAATTTGTATTTCTCTGTGTGTCTAAAGATCATTAATTGTATAAAGATGGAATCCTAACCTTTGTTAGTTTCAACTGAAACATTTACCCAGTTGTTATTATTTCACTATGAGTTCATGTTGTTACTTCCTATTAGCATAAGGGCAGCAAGTGCAATAAGATTATCAGTAGCTGAACTGCTCAGTGAAAGAACAGTCCATAAATAACATTACTTATCATGAAATATGGAGTTGGAGTCCACAAAATATAAATGAACAAAAATAGTCACTGGTTGTTTCATAAGCATTTACGTAAATGTCACCTGAAGAATTTGTGCAGTACTTTTAATAGTACTTTATTAAGTCTCACAGTTCCACATGAACTTATCAACGTTTTTGCTCAAACAGAAAAATCCTTGGATTTAGCTTTCTTATGTAAATATCTAGCAAAGGCTGAAACCATTCTGCCTTCAGAATGTCACTTCTGAACCCCGCCCAAATTTTCTGCATATGTTACTCAGGGGAAAAACATCACACAGATAAGCACTTGTATCTTTCAATCTATCTACCGACCTTGAAATATGATAATAGATATGATGAGCATTAATAAATATCTACAATGTGGAGTAGTGGTTAGAGTGTTGGACTGGAGTTTGGGAAAATCAGGGTAAAGATGCCACTCAGACATCACCCACCTTTATAATTACATATTTTATCTTTAGATAGATAGATAGATATCTTTATAACTTCATAATTATTTCATTATATCTAGCTTTATAATTCCTTGTAGCTCTGCAGCAGGCTTTTTCTATGGGAAACCTTACATTAATAAATGAAATGAATGATTAAATTACTTTTCATTAAGCCAACAGTAAATTAACCTTATTTTGTATGGAGCTACCCATTAAGTTCAAATAAAATTGCTCAGCTTCTTGCACAGGATCAACTGCATTCCAGTTCTCATTCTCCTGCTGCCTTACCTGAGGCTTAAGAAGTAAATTATCTCACCATTTATCCCAGAGAACAATTACTTCACTATTTATACTTTGTGGCTTGACAATATCAAACAAACAAACAAACAGATAAAATGCTATCAAGTTGAGGGTTATTTAGTGGAAAGGAGCAAACAACGATCTACAGAACAGCAAAATGGGAAGATTAACTTGGGAGGAATCACTTTGTTTCCTGTACAATGCAATGTGTATTTGACTTAATTCTAAAATAAATAACAGTAAGTAAAATATTACAGTAATGTATTGCCGAGCATGCAACATTTAAACATCAGGTAGTTCCATTCAGTCACCATCACTGGACAAGTTCTAGCACTAACACTAACTGAAGATGCAAGGACTATGCAACAAATAATACAGTTTGTGATTATTCAGTCTTCATCTGGACTACTCTATCAGAGTTGCAGATAGGTCTCTTAATTTGAACAACAAAGACTGTTTTAGGTTATCTGAAAAAATATTCATTTTTTATATATATCTGACAAGTGAACTGAAATGCAGGTATCAATTAAAATACAAAGTTCATATTATTTTGGTCACAGGAAGCAACTTCTGAGAAACAGAACAGTATTTGTTTATATAATGGTTGCATAGCTATCAACAAGTTTTCAACTGACAGCTAACATAAAGTGAGACATAAAGAGCCTCCTTTGATTCCCTGCTGTGTACTCATCATACTGTAAATGTTTTTAGGCACACTGACTATCATAAAACCCCTGAAGTACATAATGGGTCTTAAAGCATCATGTGTACTGAGTCTGTGAAGGATATCTTAGCATTGTTTTCTACTGGCTGCAAAGGCTGAACTATTCAAAACCAGAGAAGCACATTTGCCCATGTATTTCAAACTTACAGCTTTCAAAGTCATGTTTAAAATATGTACCAGACAGTCAAAGATTGAGGATGGTATCTAATTAATTCCTCCTGATGACAAAACAGCTTCTGCCAGTGAAATAAGAAGGAAAGTTATTCCTTTGCACAGCTCCCACTTCCCACATGTTCTCAAAATCTACTATGGAAGGTAAGGGCACCTATTGGAGTAGATTTTGAAGGTGATTGCTGTGGGGAGGAGAGGAGAAGAAACTCCTGCTTCACAAGTTGAAGTCTTCTGAAGTGTGTGTGTAGGGGGAGATGAACATGCTGCCTTCAAAGCAGTTATATATATTATACCTAACATTATCTCAATGGTATCACATCTAAGCAGAAAAGTGATTAATTTTTTTCTATTATATAATTCTCAAACTTATAATTTTTTAGGGAAAAAACAAATAGGACACTATTTTCACTAAATGTTGGATTTCATGGGTGATAAAATACATTCAGCTTCCAGAATCAGAAAAAAATGATTTCTGTCCCCTGAGTTCTCATCCCATATGAAAGGAAACCTACCTCCTACAGTGAAAAAGATTGAAATAATATTTTATGTTCTGGAAAATGATGTGGAAGTTTTTATTTCTATGTTAATATATTATACAGTCTGCTAATGTCATAAAAATATTAATGACAAATAGGACTCAGCAGAAATAAAATATAATTGAAAGTCAAAATAAAATTCATTTACTGTATGCCAGGATATTCATATTTTAGAACACAGCAATCAATTCCAGTTTTCACTAACCATGTACATTCTACTGGCACATTATGACAAACACTGAATCACAATTCCCACCTACTTAAAAAACTGTAAAGTATTTAGGAAACAAAATTATCACCCACACACGTCTTTATTTTCTATGTATCCTGTGGCTTAACTGAAATGGATGTTGAGGGAAGCACGTACCACAAGAGGAATAGCTTCTCTTTGGCAATTAAAATTTAATTGCTCCCCAAATACAGCAACAGAGAGATGACAGTATAAATGCTCTTGCTGCATGCCTTCTGCATTTGATGAATGACTTCCTCATCTAAAACACTGGGGATGATAAACCTCAGGTTCCAGTGTGAACTGGATACCTGTCAAGCTAACCTAGAAAACTTTTCAAACATGCAGGTTTGACTTCTGATATATGAACACTAAGCCTGTAAGTTGTCCTTCATTTTAAGATTTGCTTCACTTTAAGGTAATCTTTCTTTGCCTTATTCCCAAACAGGATAGCTTAATAAACTATCATGAGTGTATACACCACAGCCAGTGTCAAAATTCTTGAATGTAACTTTATAACTGTGAACCATAAAATGCAAGAAAACTGGAACTCAATGAACTACCCTCAGAAAACTTCTCCACCCTTGGTACTCTAGATGCCTTCATAACCCTTTTCCGTGTTGTGCCTCCTTTTCTAACAAGGGTGAACTCACTAAAACCTGTATTTGTGTAACTCTCTTTTAACTTCAATTAGGCACTAAAAAGAATCTCATCAGCCCCATTAGTCACAGTCTTATCAATCCCAAGCTTATCTTAATGTGTCCGTCATAAAACAACCAGGCAGCTGTCTGCAAATCTACCCACCCACCTCCAATTGTGTTAAACAGAAAAGTAGCCTGCCAGCTGCTGCTTTTAGATAAAAACTGGTCTTTAGAGAGCTAGGCGGATGGAAGGAAGACTCTAGCTTTCTTGTTGTCATCAGGAAAGGGTTAAAGCCCAAAACTGTTCCCAGAAACAATTACAGCCTTCAAATGCTAATAGGTTCCCATGTCTCTCAGACACTTTCTGCAGTTTAATTGTCCTAATAGTCAGCTTCAAGCATCACAATTTGGGAGGGAATTTCTTATTCTAAGGGACATTAATTAGCTCTAAATGATGTTAAATACCATCCCTGCCGTTACAAGGGCTTCCATGGGATCTTTACAAGAAACAAGCATTTGAGTAATTTAAAATCACTTTGTAGTCTTCATTTCAGTTGTAGACTATATACGGAAAAATTACTGACCTGGTGGAAATCAAGACAAGTCTTACTCCCTTACTACTTCACTTTGTATGCCCTTTCCATCCCTCTCCCCCTCCCCTCAGAGAGGCTACCAACTTTCATCTTCCTTTAGCTTCAATGTAGCTGAGCTAACCCCCACCCCCATTAAGAGTATCTTTGGCAGCTCAGCAGTTTGAGTAGCTTCAGCTTTTCTTCTCCCACACCACTCAGCCTTGGCTGCCCTTAAAGAAAATCCTCACAGAACAACGTGTCAATTTTGCATTCCTTTACAAAGGCAACTTCTATTAGGGAGACCAAGAGCTTGGCTCTGCCTCCCCATAGACAGAGAGCTTTGTGACCATGTAGAAACCAGGGAGCGAGAAAACATTTCCTGCATTAAAATGCAACTTCTTCCACACAGAGAACTGTGCTTGGACAGGAGAGAAAAATTCTGTCTTCCCAATCTCCAGCACATACAAACACAAATAAATACACACATCTACACACTGGTTTCAGGCATTCAGCACAGAAGAGAAGAATTAATCTTCTTTCATGGATATTTTGACCATACTGGGGAATATAAACCCATGTACTACATCATTTTAATTTCTGCATTGGTATTTTCCATATTGACATCACTGCACAGCAACATTTCTGCATTTAAGTGTCTCCATTCTATAGCAGTAACAGTTCATTCTGTATAGTTTTCAGATCCTGGAATTTCTTTCTCTATCATTTTACAGCATCTGCGTTCTCTTCCTCTTTGCACCTGTCCATGACCAGTAGGGTAAAAAGGCAAGCAAAAGGAGGGAAGCAACTGAATGAATCTTTAATATGGGATTAGATGCAGGGCACTGAGAAGTATCTTGATAAAAGTCTGAGCTTAGCTGTCTACTTCTTTCTTTAAACAAAGAAGGGAAAAAAGCAGTGACCAGATTTATTAAAATACAACCATCATGCAATCATATTTTATTTTGAGACAATCATCTCTTTAGGAATTTTTCCTGCTGAAGTTTTTAAAAATGGGAAAAGAAGAAAAGAACACAGCTGGTTTCTGTGTGGGTCTCTCTGCAGAAGAGAATATGCTAAATTTTCCCTGTCTATGTACCTCGTAAAGTCTTAACTACAGTTACTAGACGTCCCTACTTGCAAATCATCATCTCAGCTCCATAATGAATGCTCTCTTGTTTCAACATACCTCAGAAAAAGATCCCACATGGTGCTGTATTTTTAAAACTTTTTCATCCTAGCAACACTAACCTAATGCTGAAGGTGATTCTAAGGTTTCAAATACAAAACTGGAATGTAGTCACGGTTGCCCACCTCCTCGGCCTCTCATGTCCCGGCCAGACTGGACCTTGGGAACTTTGTTCACATTACCCACATGCCTTTGGAAATCTCTTCCTTGCAAACCCAAAACAATAGGATCATGGGTAAATAAGGATATATAGCTGGGTGGTTGCAGTAAGAACAAGAGAAATAATTACTTGGCTCCCAACTTGGCATCGTTATTATAAGTAGGTCTGAGAACAAAAAGAGAATTCCTCATGAACTATGAGGAAACCAATTAATGGAAATTTAAAAAATCACTTTGATATCAGATTAAATAAGAAAAAAAAAACTTCCCTCTTGGAAGGAATCCAGAGAATGTGTGTTCACAGACCTTCAGAAATCCTTTCATGCTGGCAACTGGTGTGGAGTGCAATTCAGATAGATTTATGTATCAGAGAAATCAAGAACAAGAAATGGCTATAGGACAACTGAGCCCCCCTGGAATGCACCTACCTTCTTTTGGTGGCCGCTTGGCTTCCCTTGTTAGATTGCAGACCTGGGTGGTTTGCAGCTCCTGGGTGAGACAGCCTTCCGTCTGCTCATTGAGCGGCAGAACTACATTATTGAGCAACACCAGGGAATGGTCATCTCCCCCCCATTCTCCCAAGTGCTGAGGGCAGGTGCATTTTGTATACATGATCCCACAGGACTCGGTTCTCCCATTCTCAGATTTCAAACAGCTCTCCAGCCAAGTGCATAAAACATGGCAACCAAACTGGCTTGGGCTCACCTTGTTTAACACCAAAAATTCAAAGAAAGATTTCTGATCATCTTCCTTTTTGTATAATCCTATGAAATCGAAGGGGTAGACCCGCCGTATCTGAATGAAATTCTTATCATACTGCAGGAATACAAAAGCATTCTTGGAATCACACAGCTGCATTATAGAATGGTTATTCTTTAAGAGATCCTTAATTTTTTCATGGGAAAAATGATCAAACTGATAAGCCAGCAAAGAAAAGTTAGAGCAGCTGAAGTCCTTTTTGGAAAATTTCAGATAAATGCTATATTTGGTTGGATCTGGGTTTTCCAGTGTCCAAGTGCAGTTTGTAAAGTTTTTGGGAAACATTTCGCTTACAGAATATGATCCATAAATGACCCCCTTAACCAACGTTGAACACCAGAAGTCTTGGGCAGCATTAAATCCAAACATAACCAGTAGATAGGTGGAAAATATATAAATCAGCAAATTACGAACAGCCTTCATCCTATGTCATTTGGCCTGCAGGAAAGGAAAGGAAGGGAAGAAAAAAAGGGAGGTTGAATGGTTGTAAAATGAAAATCAAATTTCTTCAAAAACTGCATGTGGATGTTTTCAAAATTCCAGTTAGAATGCATGTTACCTCTCCATGTGGGCACATATGCATGTATGCACATGCACAGCAAAAGACCAGTTTTTTTGTTTTAAATAACACTAGGAAATATTAGATGCTGTGTGAACAGTGCCACCATGTGGCCAGCCTAACTGTCAAATTCCCTAGATCCAATTTTTTTAAAATAACAGTTGTTACATTATTAATTGGAATGCCTCCTCATACAGACTATACCAGCCTGGCAAGGCCTGACTCTTTTAATGCTGGATTAAGGTCCAGTGATCTTTCTCTAATAGATCACAAAAGGACTGTCAATTTATTTTTAAGCTTTGAAGTCTTTTGATACAATTATTTCACAGACAAGAAAAGAAAAGCTGAGAACATCTGTTATGCAATATCTTCCCTCTTAGGTTTCCAGTAATAATTGTGATAAATTATATTTTTAAAATGTACAAAGTATTTGGTACAGATGGGGCATTGCCTCCCATATGGCTGTCTGCCACTGTAGTAGCAACCTGTTTATATTAAGATGCCATCTACTACAAAATGTAAGGTGATATATCAAGATTCAGCAATAGACATATGTGTTGGAAGTATTATTTCCAGGATAAAAATAGCTAGATGGGCAGCAGAAACTTTTTTTTCTGTCTATCAGTACAACTGAGATTTAGAATCCAGGATATTATTTCTGTGTGATCTGCTCACTTAGGATATATGAAATACATCTCTTTAAAAATATTAAAACCAATTTAGACTAGGGAACACTTTTATGCTATAAGTTCCTTTTGAAAGAGACCTGAATTTGGTCTCTTGGTTATCATTTGCCCTTGTTAAACCAAATGGTGGTGCTGCTGGTGGGGCATATGTGTTGGTTTATGAAAGACATATCTTATCTCCCTACCAGTTCAATCGCAAAATATAGTTGCTGTGTCTTTATAACTACAATCTTTGCTTCTTATTCTCTCATACAGATGTAACTGATGGAAGTGAGTTTGGAAAATATCTACTGAAAACGTATATATCTTTAATATGTATGTGAAGACACAAACATAGAGATAT
Organism: Cyclura pinguis; assembly: GCA_030412105.1. Classification (NCBI taxonomy): domain Eukaryota; kingdom Metazoa; phylum Chordata; class Lepidosauria; order Squamata; family Iguanidae; genus Cyclura; species Cyclura pinguis. Next base: position 133,788,174 of record CM059599.1, read on the forward strand.
CATCAGCCATGATATGTGTGAAGTTGTTCAGCCCTCAGTACTATTTGCTTCATTTACAAATGTTAGCCGATTAAAAAATGATGCCAATTCCATATTTTCAAACTATTCAATTTGCACTGGCAATCTTTTGTATCTCACCCCCACCCCGAAAGACAAAGAGCTGCTGAGTTTTTGACCCAAGGCTCTTGCCTGACAATCTCTACCTTTTTCATCTCTACTTTGAATGACCAGGCATCTCCCACCCCAATTGCGTAATGCTGAACTAATCAGAGGATTCAGTTGTTTCAAAGAGATTTTGTGCAGATTATGAATTGTCGGCTCTGCACATTGACAGGAGGAAAGCAATACTGACACTTGACTCAATTTAAATCCGTAGTTTTAAAAGAGCTGAGGAGAGGGGTGGAAAATATAGTTGTGGAAGCTTCCTGGGAATTACCAGAGCTGTATGTTTGTTTGTTTCTCCCTGCTGTTCATCTTAAGCAATAACAAATGGCTTCTGTGCAGAACTAGGCTGATAGGCCATTTCATACCCTGAGAAAGTGAGAAACTTGCTTATGGGTAAACCCTGCAAATAATCACCTACTCTTTACAAATGTTGCTGGAGTACTTTGCAGGCATTGCAGCTCTTGCAGTGTTATTTGGGAGGGTCTAGGCATAAAAGCACTAAATTAGAAATTCCATCAGTAAGAAGGGAATCTGTCTCAGAATCTGAAGAGACTGTATTTTCCTTCTTTAAGAGGACAATAACAGCCTCGGGGAGTGTGGAGAGAGAGGGAGAATAGAGACAACCCAATAAAACAAATGTTTTTAAATATACCAACTGCGGTGCCAAGGCTGCTATCTACTAGGAGGCTTGGTCAAAGGAACCACATTTTGGCTTTTCTCCTCAAAGAGGCAAGAGGCAATCCTCACTCAACTACATTAGGGCAATATTTTAGGCACAGTAGGTAAGGCAGGAGAGGAGAGTATTTTGGGTTAGCGATGCAGCAAATGCCAGTGGATGATAAGTTCTCAGCTGTGTCAGAAGCAAGAGGGAGGAAAGGAACAAGTTGTGAGAGAAGAGGTAAAATGGAGGCGGAAGAGGGCTATGAAAAGATTAATCCTCAAAAAACCTAGGGGTACCCACCGGGGAATAAATCCTTTCCACCCAAAAGCATCCCCCCCCCGCGCTTCTCTCTCCTAGGTGACACTGTGGTTTAATCGAACCTAGACGGCGCCATCACTCCACCGATCAGCTTCACAACAGAAGACTCACAGACTTCCCTTAAACTTACTATTAACCTCAGGATCCCCCCTCCTCCTCCCCTCCCCACAAAATTACCCCCATAGCTCACAAGTCTCCCGAGGGAAGGATGATTCTTCGAGCTCTCTGGCTGGCAATGATTTGCCCACTCGCCAAGGAGATTTTCACTAACTTTTCGATAGCTGAAGTAGCACTAAGGTGAAGGGATCCTGTCGGTTTGTGTCATGTCTCCCTCTCATTTTCTCTTTCTCCTCGATCCTACACCCATCCCGCCGCTCCTTTCCTCTCCTTCAGCAACAGCCTGGCTTTCCATGCCCGCCACCCCAGGCTTAACACCCTTCGCCGCCTCATGCACAAGCCTTACCTTCCACTCCGAAAGCAGGCAGGCTATTTCTCTAAGAAGATCCTAGCACCACAGGCACACGTCCCAAAAACAGGCACGGAGAGATTCCCCTTCTGGCGGAAGCACCGCTGCCCATTTTCCTCAGCTCGCATTCAAAATTAAAGCAGAAGAGGGGGTGGGAAAAAAAATTACACCGCAGAAAAAGGGGGGGGCAGGGAAGTTCAGCCCAGTAAAAGGTTGCTTAGAGATCCACCAAATGCAACCTAATATAAAGGGGGGGGGGGATGGAAAGGGAGGAGAACGAAAAAGGGGGGGGGGAGAGATTTCAGGAAAGAAGAGGAGTGGGGAATAAAAGGGACTTGGCTGAACAGCAAAGATTTTTTTTTTCTGATTTTGTTTTACTTGAAAATAAAGTCTAACCCAACAGCAGAGATAGACCAGGCGAAAGAGATGAGCCAGAAGGCGAACTCAAAAGGGATCCGTCTGCCCTACTGCAGATTTGTTGGTGGGCTTTAGCTCTTGGTGGCGGTGGTGGTGGTGGTTGTCAATCTGCTTGTTCTCGTTCCTCTCGTCGCCTTCGCCCTCCTCCTCCTCCTCCTCCTCCTCTTCCTCTTCCTCCTCCTCCTCCTCTCCCCCTTACCCCTTGGCTCTCGAGCACCTGAGGGAAGGACAGCGACGGAGGAGGAAAGGGGGAGGTGTCAATATTTCAGTCTATATTCGTGGTCAAGGATGTCGACTAGCGGGCTTCGAACGCGGAGGGAAGAGAGAGAGAGAGGACTCGGCGAAAGAAACCAAGGGAAAAGATAGAGAGTAATGAAGACGCTCTCCGGGTGAGCGCGGGAAGAGCGAGTCACTCGGTGTGCCTGTGCGTGCGTGCGTGTGTCTGTGTGTGTGTGTGTGGGTCCGTCTGAGTGAGGGTCTGTGTGGGTGAGGGAGGGAGTGTGTCTGTGTGTGTGTGTGTGCGTGCGCGTGAGGGAGGGAGGGCGAAAGAATGGGGCTGTGTGTGAGCGCTCCAGTGTGCGCCTGTGCGCCTGCTCCCCCCCCCCACCGTGTGGGAGCGCGCGCCCGCGCGCGCCCTGGTCTCTGGCGCTCTCCCCTGTGGCGAGTGCGCCCTGCGCTCTCCGGAGCGCGCGCGTACCCGCGCGAGTTCGTCCCTGAGCGGGCTCCTTCCTGGCGCGCCCTCCTCTCCTCTTCCTCCTCGCTGACCCTCGTCCCCTCCCCTTCTCGGCCAGCGCGGGGCTCTTCAGCTCAACCACAGCGCGCTCTCTCCTCGGCCGTGGCTTCTCCGCGCCTTTCTGCCCACGGTGCGCCGGTCCTGCGTGCACGCATACGTGTGAGAATGTCCGTGTGTGTAAGTGAGACAGAGAGAGACAGAGAGAGTGCGCGCGAGGCAGGCTTCCCTCCCGGCTTCGGCAAGTGGGGCCGCCGCCGCCGCCGCCGCCGCGGTGCGACTTCACACGTCACAGCTACTCAATCCCAAGCACGTCTCCTTTCCCTCCCCTTCCCACAGCAGCCCGGGCTTTTTTCTGCGTCTGGGAGGTTTTTCCAGCCTCAGTTCCCACACCGCGGTGGCTGGCTCGGGGCGCTGCTCGGCCAGGCTGGGGAAGGCGAAAGGGGCGCGCGCGCGGGAGAGAGAGGGAGAGAGAGAGAGATGGGGGGGGCAGCGCAGCCTTTGATCTCTCCCCCCTCCCAATCCTCTCGCCTAGCTCCTTCTCTCCCCCCGCCCAGGGCCGCGCGCTCTTCCACTCTCCCTCTCTGTCTCTCCCTCCACTCCCGCCTTCGGGCTTTGCTTTTAAAGCGTAAAGCCCTCTGTCGCAGCCCCAAGAGCTGTCAGTTCGCCACCGCGATGCAGATTTAAATGATCTGGCGCTCCGAGGAGGGGGGCGGGAAATGAAACCCATCGCCGCGCTCAGCTTTCAAAGTGCCACCTTCCACTCTCGGGAACAATAGCAATTTTCTCAGCGAGGCGGCAATTAACACCTTTGTTTGTTCTCTCCTCTCCTCGGAAATCTAGGGGCTCTCCGGATTAGGACGGTGGCTGTATTTTCACGGCGGGAGAAAGATGCGATCGACGCGCGATAGCAAGGGATTCCGGAAACCTGCGATTTCAGCTCTGATCTCCCCCCGCTCCGCTTATCGCTCTTTTCCTTAAGTTAAAGTGGGTGGGAGATTGCGGGGAGGGGGCCAAAGGGAGATGATTCTTTGCACTGGTCTCTGCCTGTCTGTCCGTGGCAATAGGAAGCTCGCTTGCCCTTTTTTTTTTTTTTTTTTTGTCGCGATAGGGGAATGTCTAATGGCGTAAATATGAAGTCAGAGGTTTAGCAGGATTTTTTTCTCCTTCTTCCTAATCTTTCCCTCTCCCCCCCCCCCCCCCGCTCTCGCATTGGGACGTTTTAAGACTAGAAAACCAGAAAACCGAACGGCCATTTGAAATTAAGATAAGCCCGTCCGGAATGATTCCCGGGAAAGCAAAAGGAAGGCAGCTGAATGACAATAGTCACGAACGGGCTTTTAAAAAATGCATCAGAACTGCAGTGCAGAAGAAAAAAGAGAAGGCAGGTCAGCTGTCTAACAGAGCCATGGGGTTTTGTTGGCAGGATTCAGGGAACCCAGAGGAATGGCACTAAGATGGTGTGTCTGTGTTTGTGTGTGCGTGTGTGCAACTGGGATAAGGAAGAGAAAAGGAAAAGAGGGTGTGAGTGGGTGCAAGGAACAAATAACTAGGACTGATGGAAACGAAGGGAAAGAAGGAATACCAAGAATGCAATAGTAGTGTACCAAACTCTGATGGCATGCTGTTCAGACCTGAATTATAGCCTCTGAAATGGAATTCCTAACTGTGGAATGATACTGCTTCCAGGAAAAGGATGGAAAGAAAGAGGATGGAAAGGAATGATAGTGTTCAGATTGGAGAAGAGACAGAATGGGAGAGTAGAAAGGCTGTGCAATACCATGGCAAATAAACTGGCAGCAAAATTGCTGTTGCTGCTGCCATTATTTTACTCATTCGTATCCCACCTCTATCGCAATATTTGGACTCAAGGTGGCTTACAGAAGCCAGAACTGGTTAAAAAGATACAAAAATAGCAAAAATCTAATGTCCACTGCACAGCTCTATTAGTTTCTCTACTCACTCTCACACACACTAAAGGTATTCTCCAAAGAGCATGCCAATAGTTGTACTTGAGGAGAAGAAGGACCAAGGCAGAACAGTCTTCAAAGTGGAACAGCAATGAAACCAGTGCCGGTAAAGAAAGGATCTATCGGTGGTGGAGGAAGAACATTATGAAGTGACTACAGAGTACCACCTTGTGGAGAAAGCAAGAATAATACATTATCCATGTGAAGAAAATGCAGTCACTCATAATCAGCTCTGGGAGATGAATACTGCAGTGAATTGCTTAAAGGAAAGTTCCTGGCAGTCCAGTTAAGCTGGTTGAATGGCAAAAGAGGGATCATGGAGTACAAGCTGGATAAAATGAGGTACAGAATTAAAAACAGAGGTGCTGGGTGTGGACCCCATACAGAGAACCCCATACAGAGAAACTTCTGACATAATTAGATGGAGTTGGAAGGAGGAAAAGAAGGTCACAGAAAAAGAGTCATGCCAACTGACATCAGAATATTGAGGAGGAAGTTCTAGGTTAAGTCTCTGCTGGAGCAGAATGTTTTGCTGGGAATGAATGAAATGCAACAGGCTGTTTCACCATTTTTATGGTTAGGTAGGAAGTGGGAGACAGAGTGGAACCACTCATTTTTGTTGGGAGATGATGAAATGGCCAAGGGAAACTGGGTGGGATGATAAACACAGTTTGAGGAATTGGAAGGATTACTGGAACGGAGCATGGGGGCATGCATGATGGAATAATAAAGGGTTTGTGCTGTGAATGGGTAGATTGCTAAAGAACATTTGGAGGAAGCAGCAAAAAATAAATAGGCACTTTCCATGTAGCCTAGTTAAATGTGGTTGTATTGGAAGGAATGAAGCAGAAGCTTATAGCAGGCATGCATGTGTATATGTATATTTGCTTCAAGAAGGAAGAAGAGCTGATAAGATATTTTGTAGGATGAAATTTGAAGCAAGCCATGGATCTCTTTGGAAGTTACAAGTAATAATGGGACACTCCTAACAGTGACCACCACCTCCTCTATCAAGATAGGCCTCACGGAACATATAAGCAGTGCATAGAAGTTCCAGCAGTAAGTACATACACAAATGATCCAGCATTTTCTGCTATTCACTATAGCAAGAAAAAAATAACTCCTGCTATAACTTCAGTCAGAGTTGCTCTGCACTATATCCACTGGCTCAGCTTCTGGTTATCTGAAGGAACACATTCTCCCATAGGAACCTGCCCATGTCTTGAGATCTTCCGTGATGTCCCTCTACCCTCACAGGTGTATCTGGTGGGAACACAGAAGAGGGCCTTCTTTGTGTCTGCTTCAAACCTCTGGAACTCCATTGCCAAAGAGGCTAAAGTGGCACTCTCCTTACTATCTTTCTGCAGCAGGTGAACACCTTTGTATTTGGCAGGCTTTTTAGGATTTGATTTGATTTTATGTTCAAATATTTTTCTTGTCAGTTTTTTAAAAAATAAAACCAGAAAAAGGAAACATTTTACCTCAAAATTAACAATAGAAATGCAATCATATTCCATCGTTGTGTTTTATTTTATTTTTGAGGGCAAAGAGCCTGTGCTAGATTTTTTTTTTGTTGTTGTTGTTAGTAGTTTATGTTTTTAACTGCTTTTTTGTTGTTAATAGTTTAATTGCTTCTTAACTGTTCTAATCTGCTTTGAGTCCCAAACTGGGAAAAAGGTGGGATGTACATGAAAATAACAACAAAAGTAACAACAATGCTGCAGAACACTAATGGACTAAAACATCATCCTCAAAAATAAAATCTGCAGTCACTGTCTTCATAAACGTTGGCCCTTTGCTCATGTCAATGGCATCCTGTCACAGGGATGTGAGAGGAGTGAGACCACGACGCTTCCACATGATATCATAGTGGTCCCACCCTTCTGACTTTGCCAATGACCCCTGATCACGCAAGCTTTCCATTGCAGTTGGCCATACAAAAGGAATGGAAGCACAATCTATGCACTTCCTTCATTACTGCAATACGGGAAGAAGGCAAGCTGTGGTCCGAAAAGATGGAATGTGTTCCTTCTGCTCTCTTCCGCAGGCAGCCAGTCGCATGTGAAGAGGAGTGTTGCAAACACACTTCCATTCTGGCAGAGGCAGTGCCAGGATTGTGACGGGATGACGTGCGAGAACATTGTTGTGCTCAAAATGCCATTAATTCTGTGTCTGAGGTACTAGAACTTCTTCATAGTAATTATTATATTTTTATCCCTTTTCAGAGAGCTCAGGACTCATAATATGTGCAACATTTTATCTTCAGAATTTCCCACCTTTTTATTCTCATAGCTACCCTGCAAAGTAGTTTCGAGTGAGAGACAATAACTGGCCAAAGGTCACCAAGTAAGCATCATATCTAAGTAAAGAAGTGATCGGATCTGTCTGCTCTGGCAATTTTTCCGACTGCTATATTATATTGGATGAACAAATGAAATCTAAGCAAAAGAAAAAAAAATAGCCCATTGAACCCAGTCCATTTTTACAGTGATGTCATAAAAATAAGTCTGTCTAAATAGTTATTCCGGCATTATTATCTTCTAAATATTGCAATTCCCTCTTGGGAGCTGGCATTTCACTGTAGTTGCTGTCATTATTTACTGGACACTTGCCACTTAGCCCAGCTCTGTGTCATTCCATTCACTTGCCATGGCTAAGCTTCCACTTTGTATTGGCACTTTTCTCCCAGCCTTCCCATGTCTATTTCTAACAATCCCATAGTTGCATTTGCTCAGCATTTCCCTTTCTCTGCAGCACAGTTAAGATACATGTATTTAACAGGCCTTTTGCACTTGTCACTTGGTTTCTCCTCTTTATTTGTTTTCAAGAATCACACAGATATATCCATGACTATAAATGAACATCTGTCAATTTCTGTAATATGTCTAGATATATTTTTTAATATCTTTGACTGCTTTAATTCAGGCTGGCTGTTGCAAGACAGGTAATGAGACTAAACCTTGTGGCCAGCAATGAGGGCAAGAATGGACATGTATAATCTCCTGAAAACTAGCTGCTCATTCTGAAGTTGAACAAAAATTTTCTTCTCTCCTGCTTTCCATTGTAATTTCTATAAGAATTTCTCCTTCTCTCTCTCTCTCTCACTCTCTCTCACTCACTCACTCTTAGTCAGCCACTATTTAGATGCTACTGAGAGAAAACTACTTTCTAGCAAATACTATTCAGCTAGCATGGGAATTACTTTGTAGCTTACTCACCTCTGCTAATTCTGCACAAGGTACAGAGCCTTTAGAGAGGACTTTGCTAAATTTGGCAATGTCACTCAGTTTACAGTTCATTTGGGTAGCTGCATGATGATTTTTTTTTTCTGACTGAAAGAACATCAGGGAAAAAGATGCATTAACATTCCATTTAGCGAACGAACCAATTATTTTCATAATCACAATGTTTTTTTTAAAAAGGGGATAGTTTATTGTTGCAGTTATACACTAGATGAATTCTGATTAGCAGTATTACTGATCATAAACACTTTTGACCCAAGAAACTAAACAGAACGTTTTTCATTCTTCTTCACTATGTATTATTTTGGAGTATAGAAGCTGCATTTTACAAATGAAGCACTGGCAATAAATCTGCTCACTCAGAACTTCCTGGCCTTTGACTGAGAAGCAAATACAGTACAAGATATTAGGTATTATAGAGCTTATTTATATGGATAATTAGGAATTCCCCTTCACTACATCATTGTTCAGGAACCAGGGCTGGTTTCCTAGTCTTTATAATTCCTTGTTTCTTTAGGCTTCAGAAAGCACTCTCTTTCTTACCAATATCCCACAAAACAAATATTTGAGGAAAAGCTGCCTGATTGCACTATGGTGAAGAGATGAAAGAATTTATTGAGTGGTGGGTTTGCACAGGTACTTGTAGATCCCAGCTATCAAAATTAACTCAGACTGCATGATGCAGTGGATGATATCACACTGCTATGTAGCCAGTTAACTTTGGTAAATGATGACATCACAAATCCAATTGAGAGTGAGTGCGTTCTTTTCTGGCGTTGTTGCTCTCACTTGAAATTGACATTTTTAAGCTGTGTTAGAATCGTTGCTGAATTTTTATTTTCTTTTAAAGTGGTTGCATATTGATTATGCAGGGTGGGCAGATTATATGATAGACTTGTGTTCTGAACTAGAACTTGGCTAATGTGGTTGACATAGGTATTTGGCAGAGGAAGTATAAAGTTATTTGGAAGAGGAAGTATTATGAACAACTGGATAACTTGATAGTAGGAGGCTGGGATGAAAAGCTTCTAAATAGTTTCATACATTCCTTTTTGTATCATTGTAATAGTGCTTCAGGGAGCCAGCATGATCCAGTGGTTTGATTGTTGAACTACAACCCTGGACACCAGGGTTAGAATCCCTGCTCAGAAATTGAAACCTACTGGGTGACCGTGGGCAAGTCACACACTCTCAGCCTCAGAAGAGGACAAAGGCGAACCCATTGTGAAGATGTCTTGCCAAGAAAACCTTGTGATAGGTTTGCCTTGGGTAGCCATAAGTTCGAAATGACTTACAGGCATACCACTACCACCACCACAATAATGGTATTTTAGTGGAAGTAAATGTACTAAAACATGCTACTACTGTAATAATAAACTGGAAGGGGCTTTTTGCACTGCTGAAAGTTTTTGCAAAAAGCACTTACCTTTTTGGCTCAGTTCTATTTTCTTATAGACCATGATAGTACAAGGCTTAGGCCGTTTCCACACGAGTTGAGGGAATTGCTCCATGCCGGTACTTACTGGATCTTCTGGGCATGGACCAACACAGACTGTCCCTTAAGCCCTTCCACAGGGCTCTTCGAGCCATCCAGGGTGAATCGGAGCAGTGCGAGGTCTTAGATCCACACTGCTCCAGCTTCCAAAATGGTGGCTTCTGGTTGTTCATGGGTCCCGACCAACCGCAAAGCTCGCCATGCCTAAAGCCCGCCCTCCACAGATTGCAGGCTCGCATTGGTGCGAGCCTGCGAATCTGCACAAGGGAGCAGGAATGCAATGGCGCGCTCTTGAAAAATTAAAGAACAGTTTTTTACCGTTCTTTAAAAAGTGTGCTGGAAGACCAGTTGGGGGCGTTTCGGAGTGGACTGAGGTGCAGATCTGAGGTAAGTAGTCCGGACCTAGTCTGCTCCAAGGTGCAGATGACCTCCATGAGAGGACGCACTGCGCCGTTTTAATTCCCTCTCGCGGAAATGACCTTAGTTGGTCTCTATGACAGCCCTTTACCAACTTTTTTTTTTAAAAAAAAGAATAGTAACTAAGCTTTCTTCCATAAATCTTGAATCTGCCACCAAGCCTTTACAGCCCCTTTTACAGCCAGACAGTGCACCAGTTTCATAATTCCAAGCACCAGCCATCTCATTATGTTGAAGCTCTTTAGAACAGATTGGTTCATAAGATGTTGATTTTTCATAATTGTAAATTAATATCGGAGATGCAAAAATATTCGTTAAAAACCCAGCAGCTTCTTTAGAACCACTCAGCCCTAAAGCAAAATCAGAGATTCCTTCTATGGTGAAAAAAAGATGTGTGCATAGGTGGAAACTAGGCAGTTTATATATTGACAGAGCCAGAGATGATATCAAATGGTTCACTCTTTCTTTCTAAAAAAAAGTGTGTGTGTGGTGGAATGCCCAAATATATAATATTTTCTAACAAACAAAAATATTTGTTCCTTTTTGCCAAAAGCATACAATAACCAAGCAGCAAATGGAAAGATAATACTTGCCATACCCACAAAGTACTAACCAGTATACCTTAGGGCATGCTGGTTAATACATTAAAGCTATGGGTGTGCCTTGTCTACCAAACCTTGGAAGAGTCCTAGAAATAAACTGAAGTCTTGTCCTTCGAACTTTACATTTTAATAGATAATCAGATACAGATCCATAGCTTGAACGTCAGCCATTTTTCCCCTTCAGTCCCTCATTTTGTTTACCAACTAGCCTGTTTAAAAAAGCTCAGTTGTTGCTGAAATAGTAATTTTAAACAAATCACAAAAGGGATGCAAGCCAGCTAAATATAGACCCTAGAAGTCCCATGGAATTTAAATGGGAGTGATTAAGCAGCTGTTATTCATTGAAATGGTTGGGACCTAAAGGTGTTTAATCTGGGTTGTATGGTTCCAAACTTTTCAACAATTTTTATTCACCCTTACATTATTTACATACAGATTATCATGGCTTGGGACAGTTTGGAATTTATTGTTTCTAAATGGACATGAACTGGGTGACTCATTGTAGGCAATGGACTAAGCAGAGCTTGGTTTGTGTGCAGAAATAAGATATTTAAGCTTGAAAATTGGAATATTTTTTTCTTCTTGGCAACTTTGTTCCTCTGTTCAAACAGAGTCAGCTCATTAAGCAACCACACACTGCTCTGTTGTTACAGTATTTAGCTTTGCACCTCTTGATAAGTGTGAGTCTAAGCCACTGCTAAATACAGAAATAAGTAGATAGTTCATACAAAACTAAGAAGAGGTGTCTCGTCACCATGAATTTACATGTCATCAGGAATAAAATGGTGAGCATGATCCTGACATAGTCACACAGATCTGAGTCACATAGGGAAAAGTATAACTAGTGTTTCTCCAGTGATAGAAGATTTCTATCAGAAAAGGGAGAAGGCAATTCTTTCTCCCTGGAGCTATCACACTCCTAAAATCTACACTTAATGTCCTTCCTAACCCTCTGGTGTATATTTTGACTGCATGAGGGCAGGTGGAATCTTATTCTAGTAATAAAAAATTCCCACCAGTAGAGAGATGCTGGCTGGAATCCACCCACTAATTTTAACTGGAGTGACTTGAACATATACTTCCCTGAGACATTACAATTAACAGAAATAAGGTTCAGAAATAATATCTGGGAGCAAGCTTCAAAAATTCAGAAGAACTCAGCTTTCCATGGAATCAGGTTTAAGATAAAACATCTATTATGTTTGCTAGAAAGGTGACGTGGAAATTCTCAGTGAGAAACTGGACACATTTTCTGTTATCTTAATGAATGACACACCTTAAGGAATGACCTTAATGCACTGAAGTAGAACAGTCCCAATGTAATGCAACTCCACTCACTTGATTGGGGCTTACATGTTGCCAATTCCCCTTGCTCAAGCATCATCCTCACCACCACTATCAAATAAAACCTGCTGCTTCAGGAATCAAAATAAGGAATAACAGCTGCTTCAGGAATCAAAATAAGTTCCCCTGTGAGAAAAAAATATATGGAGCCTCTATTGTTTTGATAGGAACGGTTCTCAGTCTCTGCTATCCCTTCACCTACCTCAAAGTAAAGCTTATTTGTTTGGTGGGAAAAGTGGAAAGGAAAAGAGCTGGTAGCAAAATAGTTATTTCTAAGTACTCGAATATCTCAAATCCCCTTGGGGCTTTTGGGATGATCAGTGTGTCTCCTCAAAAATATTAATGCGGGATCAAGAAGGTATGGATCACACTTCCTAATATATTCGGGCATGGTCCCTCTCCACACTAGTGGATATCATTTCAGTTCAGCTGCAAGCTTCATTCATGATGGTTGTTAGCAATGAGAAATCCTTTATTAACACGATACATGATAATACAAACAAATAAAAAATATCCACATAGTTCAGCCAAAGGGAAACATTTTTTACATCTCATTGTTTGGGGCATGTTGAAATGAATGAGAAATTTTGAAAAGTAGTTTCATTGGTGAGATCACTCCCTGTTTTTTAAATATATTTTCATGTATATTATCAACTTTAATATTTTCTTTTTCTCTTATTATTTCACAGAAATTTGGTATCCTTCCTTCCTTCCTTCCTTCCTTCCTTCCTTCCTTCCTTCCTTCCTTCCTTCCTTCCTTCCTTCCTTCCTTCCTTCCTTCCTTTTTCTTACAGAACTGGTGAGTATTCATAACAGCCCCTTGATTTCAGAAGTGCAACAAGAACTCAGTTAATCAGTCATAGTAGCCCAGTTCAAATGTACACTTCTGACTTGGTAAGACATAATTAGGAAATGACTACACACTGTCCCCATGCCTTCCTTCTCTAGTACATGCTGGCCTTTAGATGCCAATCCCAGTTACCTTTTAATTTAACGTAATTCCCACTGCATCAACATTTGGGGACTAAAGTTCAATGATGCTTTACTAACCAGGACCTTAGGTGTGTCTATGTGCCTTAAAGTCATCTGTCCACTTCATAACAGCCCCTTGATTTCAGAAGTGCAACAAGAACTCAGTGCCCAGGTAAATGGAATCATTGCATGTTTCCTTCACTTTTAGGTTTGAAACAGTTACATGCAGCCATCACCATGAATATGCAGGATTTTTAAAAAAATAATTAATTGCTTCCACCCTTTTAGAAATCGGCTTCCATTACACAGGTATGATATCTTTAACACAGCATGTGTTCTTGCAAATGTTGCATGAATTCATTCCATATATTTTATGAGGTTTAATAAAGTTGATTCCTAGGAGACTGTTATTTTTATTACCTACTCCATATTTGTAAATTGTTTAACTCAGCCTTTTCACTCTACCCTTTCAGAATATTCAGCTTTGCTCATGAGTGTGCAACCAATAGCCTGAAAAAGTGAGCAAAACTACTTTAGAAATGGGAAAAGGCACAAAGAAAATAAGACAGATTTTGTAATCTGGGTTAATCACAAGGCTTAAAATATTCCTTTCTGCACAGAACAGTGTCTTGCTCCAACACGGTAATATCTTGCATATACCAATAATAAGCAAAGAAGTGCATGGGGTCAAGCAATATGGAAATGGCTTTAAACTTTAGCTTTAAGAACTGCACTATAGATTAGAAAAATCTCAGGGCTTCTTTAACATTTTATGTGGCATAAATCTGGCATTTATACTCTGATGTTTACCCTGGTGAATACTGTATAAACTTTACAGTGTAAATGTAGGCTTGGGGACTTCTGGCCTTCCAGATAGTGTTGAACTCCAGTTTCCATCAACTCTACAACCAGTTTGGCCAAAAGTTAAGTATGATAAGCATGATCATTCATCACAGCCTGAAGGACCCTGGGATACAGCCTGCAGAGAAAACATATAACTCTAAATGTAGTTGTGGATACTTGCCAGAATCGATGCCCAAGTGGGAAATTTGGGACAGACTTATGAATCTTTCACATCCTTAGAGATACATACCTCCCCCCATTCTCCAGCTCATCAAAATTATCCCTGAATTCAACACAAATTGACAGTGGGAGTGCAGGTCAAGCATGAGAAAAAGAAGGAGTGGCAGTATGAAACATTTCCCGTGGCTGAATCTTTATTAAAGACAAAGTCTTTTCTGATATGGTTATCTTTCCTTGGCTAGTTATTTCCCAGCTGATCAAAGAAAACTCTTCATATTTCACATGAACTCTTTGGAAAAATCTTTTTTGATCAGCAAGGAAACTTAGTTTTCATCTTTTTTTTAATATGGTTTTTAAAATTCTGTTTCACAAGAAGTTTAACATATTCAAGTGAAATGTAGAAAATTAGCCCTTTATTCCCTCCTTTTAAGTGACTTTTGCTTTCTTTGGACACTGGGACTCTGCTGTTGAACATGCTGCTTTCTACTTCATCCAAAGGTTGTTCAGTTAGATGAACTAATCAATGAATGAAAGGCAATTATGTTCTGTGTTCTACAAGCAATTATTTCCAGCACTCAGAGCAGAATTTCAGAATAATCCCTTGAGGTCTGTGATATCTATGTTTCAGTATTTCACCTTTTGCTATTGACTGCTTGATTTACTGTAGCAAGGTGCCATGAAATAAATTCACCACCCGTTCATTACAGCAAATTCTACATTCTACAGTCTAGGGGCTCAACCAGCTTTTCTTGGCCATGCTGCAGTGTGAAGCTAGAGATGAATGGTTTGCAGTCAGTAGATGGATGTCATGGGTTTAATCTTTACCATATTGACTAAAGAACAGTTATGCAGAGATGGATAATATAAAATGGAGCCACTGTTTTCCCGTTAATTATCTAAATGCATCCAAATCCTCTTTATACTATGAAGAGGACTAATTTTTAAAAATGCCCTTTCATCTCTGATATTATTAATCTTCTCTAAAATGTTGCATGGTCATTAATCAAACAGAAGCATAATAAATACACCCTTTTTAAAAAACCTCTGTAAGTTTGGCTCACTTCTACAGAACCTGAGAAAGTCGCATTAATACTGAATTGTTGTCCTTTCCTCTTTTGCCTTCATATTGTTCATGAACAAGTCTGTTCAGATGAATGAAACTATATATCCAGAGTATTTTGGAATCTCAGGTCTCTGGGATCTCTGTCTCTTGTCTCCATGCAAGTACTAGAGACAGTTTTCATTTTCCCTCCCCAAAATGCAGAAACTCATTTTATTCTCCTACTGCTGTTGTCTCTGTTATTTCCAGTGAGCTCATGGTCATTGGGGAGAAGTCTATTGAGCCTTTTTTGACAGTCCACAGCCCTGCCTCCCCACCATCTCAGAACAACATATAGATTACATTATCCTATCGTTCTCCCCTCCCTATTCCCTAACTTAACTTGATGAAAAGAATACAGACATTCTGTTAAAAGCCAATAATTTGTGTCTTTCTGATTGGCCTTATAAAATTATTACCACAAACCTTGGTTGTTACAATAAAGACTAGAAGGCCAGCAGATGACACATCCCCAGGCAGTCATAGTAGCCCAGTTCAAATGTACACTTCTGACTTGGTAAGACATAATTAGGAAATGACTACACAGTGTCCCCATGCCTTCCTTCTCTAGTACGTGCTGGCCTTTAGATGCCAATCCCAGTTACCTTTTAATTTAACGTAATTCCCACTGCATCAACATCTGGGGACTAAAGTTCAATGATGCTTTACTAACCAGGACCTTAGGTGTGTCTATGTGCCTTAAAGTCATCTGTCCACTTACAGTGACCTCAAGAATTCCATAGAGTTTTCTTAGGCAAGGAATACTCAGAGGTGGGTTTGTCAGTTCCTTACTCTGAAATATAACTGTGATCGCCCATCGAAGTACTAACCAGGGCTGACCTTGCTTAGCTTCCAAGATCAGATGGCATCTAGTGTCTTTAGAGTATTTAGGCCTCAGGACCTTGAACCACAATTTAAATCATTTGTGGTTACACTTTTAACACTACAATTCCACTTTAACTGCCATGGATGCACCCAGTAGAATCTTGGTGTTTTAGTTTGGCAATGCACTGGAACACTCTGGCTGAGAATTCTAAGTGTTCCCTCTCAACTGCAAATCAACAGCAAGGAAGGCCTTCTGATGCTCTGTATTTGAGATAAAATTCCCAATTCAATATACCATGGCAGGCCCAAGTCTGTGATATATTTCTTGAGTGATCTTTGCGATCTAGTAATCCAAAAGGGGTGGAAGGAGTGGAAGTTCTAAAAAATATTACACTGAAAGAATGGAACAATCCTTTCAATTTCTTTCCCACATCACCCTATGAAAATTTCCACTTTTTAGCTTGTAGGCATATCTATCTTCCACAAAGTGAAAAATACTACTTCTTGTGAGAACAAAATAGTATGATATGTGTCTTTACCAATAATATCTCTGAAAATATATCTTTCTTCAGAATCAATTATTTTAGCATTGCTCCTGTCAGAACTGTTTAAACAGATTGGTCCCTTAAAAGTTGGCAATGCTTGTTCAAGTTCTAATGCAAATGAAATCACACTGAATTTCAATGGGATCACTATAAGGATGCACTTTCTGTTCTTCCCATTTTTGTCTTTTAGTATATGCCTTCCAAATTTTCTGTTTCATTTTAGTAAAACTGTATATTTCAGAGATGTTGCAAGATACATACAATAGGCATTCCTAAGTTTTATATTCACTTCAGACTTCTGGAAAAAAAAAATTAAGCTTCCAATTATTTTTGTGGGATTCACTCTCACATAGGTCAATGTTTGGATAAAAACTGAATAACCAAGAAGAAACAGAGAGAATAAACCTCATCTACATTAACCAAACCGTAGTATCTCAAGAATGTGGATGACCAACTTCAGTAGTCATGGAACTGTTCTATGCTCCCTGTCTCTTATCCTGTATATCTCAGCCAATTTCTCTTCTATATCTGTTTTTCCTTACAATTTATTTGTAAATCACTTTTATTGTAAATTACCCCTTGCTGTTACTGAGAAAAGAAGTGATTAAGAAATATGTTAAGCAATACCAAGAATTATCAATGAATCATTCACACCCTGTCTATACGCACAAAAACACAATATACAGAATGAGAGAAAGATTGAAAGAGAAAGAAAGATGCGTATTATTAGTCACTCAGTATTGTACAAAATTAAAAATATACCAGGTTTATGTTCCAATTCTCAAGACAAGATCCATTCTGCAGGAGATGAATGTAAGGAAATTAACTGGGGAAATCAGGCTATATGTCTTAAGGAGGTCCTTGAATGTCTCACAACTTTCTCATATATTGATTGATGTGTGTTGATCCTTTCTGTATATGGCTTAACTAAAATTCAAAGGCATACTCCCTTAAAATATGCTTGCTATGGACCATTTGAACGAGGCCATCTATCTTGAACCATCAAGATACACCAAGGGTATGAAAACATGTTGACTGTGGTCCTAGCTGGACTGGAAACCACATGTACAAATAAGTCCTGAATGCACAGGTCCTTATTCTGATTCTAAAGTGGGATGATGTATGCAAAATCAGTTGTGAAAATTGTGCAAACTGGGATGTGCTTTGGGTTTGGATGGATCTTGGATCCAAATCTAAATTAAGCTGACGGCTGTATTCAAGAAATGTCTGATTCAAAGAAAGGCTCTTCAAATCTTTGCACTCCTGGAAGAAAAACAAGAAATTAGATTTGGAGGCTGCAGATAGCAATGTGTCTTCTGAAATTTATAGATTTTTCCCTAAGATCTTCATATCTGGAAAACACCAGAGAAGAGACATTTGGAAGAAAGAGGAGTGGGTGAAGTTCTGTTTGTGAAGATTTCATCTTCTAGTCACAGCAAATGGTTTACCAGGGCTCCACAACCCTTGCATTTTGGGGGAGAGATATTGAAGAAACAAACAGCAAGGCCATTTCTGCACTAGACTGTTATAGTGCTATTATTCCACTTTCATCATCCTATGGAATCCTGGGGTTTGCAGTTTAGTTTAACACCATAGGATGTTGAAAGTTAAATAATAGCACTATAACAGTCTAGGGTGGAAATGGCCCAAGATTCCTTTCATGTTCAGTACTCTGTTGGTTTTTCCTTCTAGGAGCAGAACTGTCCACAGATTTTTTTTTTTTAAGTCTGTGGGACCTAGGAGGATGTAGCTTGGGACTTGGGATGGTGTTTTATTGGAAAATGCTGAATATTCTAGACTTTCTGCTCCACATCCACCATCAACTTCCATCCTACTGCATTTTCTTGGGCAATTTCTTCACTAGACTGTTATACTGCTATTTTTCCACTTTCAACATCCTATGGAATCCTGGGGTTTGCACTTTAGGGAGGTCCCTATAATAGTTTAGTGCAGAAATGGCCTTGGACTTTCTTGGCAGTTAAGCAGATTTTTTTTTTAAAAAAAGAGGGGGGTTAAACTGTTTTTCACTCATTTCTTCCCCAAGGATGAGAATCACACAACCCTTTAAATAATACTGAAATGAAAGATTCAGCAGCCTTAGCCAGCACAGCAAGAGGTGAGAAAAGTGTAGAGCTTCAGTCCAGCAACATCATAGCCCCATGCAATTCCCATTCCTGCTGTAGCCCAGGCACCCTATCTTTCTGAAATGCTTCTGCTGTCTTCTTCCCTAGGTACACCTTAATGATATATGCTATTTTGGTACCAATAATAATAATAATAATAAAAACATAAATGGGTAAGGAAAAATTAATTAATTTAGGAAAAATTAATTCCTACTCTAAACATTTCGAACACACTGTACAAAAAACAACAAACCTCCCAGAGCCTACCTAATCCTCCAAGTGCTACTATTTTGAAATTTTCATAAAACTATCACCAAAAAATCTGCAAGAGATGGACAGATCTTGGTGGTGGTAGTGACCCTCCGAACTGCAAATGGTACTCTTGCACAAAACTCTCTGCACATATTCTGAAATTTAGCAACCTTAATCTTACCAGAAAATGCAATGTTCATCTAACGCTTCCAAATAATATTAGAAATAGTAAAGTTATCAGACATTCCTGTAAAAAAGGTGTGTAGCACACCCCACACTCTAGAATGTCATTCAAAAGGAGCTGCTATTCCTGCCAATTTCATCCACTTCCGAAAAGCAGCAGAACAATGTTACAACCAATTGTTGGTTTCCAATGATAGGACTAAAGACTTGGATTAGGATTCAGACCTGATTTGAACTGGCTAGCCTACCAAATGACTTAAACAGAATTTTGCTTTTTTCTGAAACATTATATTTGGATCTGAACTGAATCTTGTGTTTGGTGCATGCCACTAGTAAAAGTCATTTGGTGTGGGTCTCTACCTCTCTTGCTTTCCCATCAAACTGTTGACCGGTAGTTCTGAAAATGGTTGGTCTTTGGATAGGAGAAGGGCTAGATGGAGCTTGTGGCCACTGGAAGATCATTTCTATTTTTGAACTGAAATGCTAGCTACATCTTTCATAATGGGCTATTTTTCTTTATTTATAGTCTACCTTTCTACAAAAAGAAAAAAAAAATGCAATCACAGCATTCATAGTAAGAAGCACATATTTTTAGAAAAAATAAAATAACAATGCATCTCTTTTTCCTTTCATTAGTTCTGAGCACATTCAAATCTGCCAAATGATACTGGAGCTTATTATTATACAATAACACTATTAATAAGTTGTACATTATAGGGACGAATGTGTTAGGGTGTAATTTGTTTAGTTTTTAATGAAAAACACTCAGAAGTTTTGGCATTTTTTTCTAATAGAAGTGTGTTTGTCCAACGTGGGATGAACTTCCTTTTTAAAGTGACTCAGCTGAACTGCTCCATTTTCATCAAATGCTTAAACAGAGCATTTTTCACACTGCAATATTCACCTTTCATTTACAGCAGTTGCTTGTTTGCTTATATTTCTTTATTTAAGAGGTTAGCAAGCAGTAAAATGAGAATAAGAGCAAAATCTAAGATGTGTTCTGAGCTGTCAGCTGAAAGACCTAGAGACATAGAGAGGGAGTCACATATCCAATACATATCCAATTTTCTACTTTCATACAGGAAATGGGCCAATGCAAGGGGCTTGGCAATATATATACTACAATTTTAGGCCCTTTCTGCACCAGGCAATTAGAACGGGGCGGTGCGTCCTCTCACAGAGGTCATCTGCACCTTGGAGCAGACTAGGAGCGGACTGCTTACCAGAGATCCACACCTCAGTCTGCTCCAAAATGACCCCAAGTGGTCCTCCAGCGTGTTTTCTAAAGACCGCAAAAAACAGGTCTTTATTTTCTTGGAATGCTCCATTGCGTTCCTGCTCCCTTGTGCAGATTCACAGGCTCGTACCAATGCAAGCCTGTGATCTGTGGAGGGCGGGCTTTAGGTGTGGCGAGCTTCAGCAGTTGGTTGGGACCCACAACCAACCAGAAGCCGCCATTTTGGAAGCCAGAAGCTGCCATTTTGGAAGCTGGAAGCCGCCATTTTGGAAGCCGGAGCAGTGCGAATCTACAGACCTCGCACTGCTCCGATTTACTCTGGACCAAGGAGGAGCCCTGCAGAAGGGCTTCAGGGACAGTCTGCATTGCTTCAGACCCCAGAAGAAGCGGCAGGTAATGGCATGGAGCGATTCCCTCACCTAGTGCGGAAAGGGCCATAGAGAGAGCAATTCAGCTTTTCTACAGCCTGGGTGCCCATCAGTTGTTTGGAACTAGAGTGGTATAGTTCCTTAACTAGGGTCCATTCTGGAGTGATCTGATGGGAATTTATTTCAATCCATCGAGAAGGACTAAGGAATGTCAAAGGATGATCCACTTCATAAATCAGATACATAATCATAGGGTGGTTGCATATTGCTAGATCACTGGTGACAGCACTAATAATCAGTTTGTAAGTGGAAGGCAAGAAAAACTGAATACAGCCCCCAGTTAACACTCCCAAATGAATCATCAAAGCAATTGTTGATGTTCCAACAAGGACTACATGAGTGCAGTCTCAGCTGCACAACACTAGTCTAAAAAAGGAGAGAAACAAAGAAAGGAAAAAGGAAAAAGGAATCTTGTGGTACACTTAAGACCAATTCATTTTAGAATGAGCCTTTGTGGATTGCAATGCAATTAGCCTGATAGGTATCACAAGACTCCTTTTCCCTCTCCCCACTTTTTCCCTTCCTACCCTCTTTTTTAACACCAGTTTCTGTACACACAGATCCATATCCAGCTCAAAATTTGTGCCGGGAAGCCTGTGAGATAAGATAAGAAAAGAAAGATATGGATCCAGAGTAGATCACACTGTCTACCTAAAGCACAGCGAGTAGTGGTGGTGTAATTATCAGGAATATCATGCTGGGTCCTGGAAATGTACCTGCAATCAAAAATGTAAAATAGCCAATCTTGGGCACTCTAGCAAATTAGCAAGCTATTGTACTTTCTTTGATTTGCTTCCTGCTGTGTCACTAAGGTATGGCAATAGAAAATAATACGTCGACAGACTTTTTCGCACTTCAGGACTCCCACAGGATAGATTCTGCAATGGTGCAGAATCAATAATGAAGTATATTTCTGCACCACTCTTTCCAGAAGACAACTTTTATTGTCCAAGAGAAAGGCCCTTAAGATCTGCTGTATTACCATGCCTGTGAAAGTCATTGCTCTTACACTGGATGAATCAGGTCAAGCTAGTTGTGATTATTGTAGGAAATGGATGGTATATAGATGAAAGCCATAATTATAGACATCAATGCCAGATTCACACTAGAATAAGTGTAAGCATAAGCTTTTCACTAGGAATTGCTGTTATTAGTGGAAGTTGTCAAGCAAAATGTGAAAGGATATACTGTAAGATCCACATTCAGATGCATTTTAAGCTAAACCAAGATGATGTAATTAAAATTCTGTAGCCCAGAATATTTCACAAAAACTCTTTAGACACTCTCCAACTTAATGTGGTTTATTTAATGTGGGTTGAAAATACCGCTGCTTGATGCCAGGTCGGTGAATGGTAAAACAGCTGCCATCTAGGACTTGATCCAGGGTGAACATTCCATTATCATGTACAGATCACTTCTCAGTCAGGTTTAGACTTATGGAACTCAGAGCCTCTGCAGAGATGGTGGACCCATTAAGATGATCTACCCTAGCAGTCTTATGGATCTGGAGGGAATCCTGATGGCTCTTGGGCAGTTTTCTGCTACCTTGACAGATGATTTTGTTGAAGTCCTGAATGATCTCTGGAATATGGACATGATGAGAGTGGAAAGCATGAAAGCTCCTAAGAGGGCCTTCTTATAGAGTGGAGCTAAACTTGGCTTTCTGAAGAGCTAGCAGCAATGAAACTAGTGAAATTGAAACTAGAGAAGCACTGACAGTAAGGGTGGCAAAAATGACTTTCTTGGCTGCCACCATTGGATGAGGGCAAACAAATTGAAGCTTAGTCCAGTCAAGACAGACATTTGAACATTCAAATGACAGATCTGGGAATAGGAATTCAGTCTGTGTTAGGGTTCTACTCCTCTTGAAAATATAGTTACAAAGTTTGGGGGTACTCCTAGATTCAGCCCTGAACCTGGAGGCCCAGGTTTCAGCAGTGACTCTAAAGCTAGTGTGCTAACTGTGTGTATTCCTGGGAAGCTGGCCACAGTAACACATGCCTTGGTTTTATCTTGGTTGGATTACTGTAATTCACTCTACATGGGGCTACCTTGAAAAGTTCTCAGAAACTTCAACTGACTTAAAAAGCAGCCAGACTGTTAATGGGGCTGGCAACGGGGAGCATACAACTCCCTTGTTGCTACAGCTCCAGGGGCTACCAGTCCATTTCTGGGCACAGTTCAAAGATCTGGTGATGACATATATATGGCTTGGGCTCTAGGTATTTGAGGGACCATATCTCTCTTTATAAACCCATAAGAGGTCTAAGATTTTCTGGAGAGGCGCTTCTCTCTGTTCCAGTACTTTCTCAGGCTCATTTGGCCCTCCAGGAAGGCCCAACAAAGGCGAGGCCAGCTCCCAGACTTTGGAACTCACTCCCTAGGAAGGCCAGGACATTCCCATTGTTGCTTTTATTCCACCAGCAAGTTAAAACATTTTGATGCTGTCAGGCTTTTAGAAACTGACTGGGGTTGGCTTTTAATGCTGTGTGGTTCTGTTTTTAGTGTTTTCTATGCAGTCTTTTAATGAATTTTTGTGTTTTTGATGTTTAATGTTTTTAACTTTATACACTGATTGTTTTTAAATAACTTTAAAAAGCATTAACGTGATTCCCAGATTGCCACTTTTCAATCCTGGCAGAGCCCCTGTGCTTTTGAAACTGTCAGACAGGCTGAAATTCTGGAGGTGATGTTTGCCCAACATTGGGTTCACCACCACAAAGAAAGCTCCATCTGTTGAATTTCTGCCTATTGAACAACTGTTAAGGGCCCAGAGGCTTTGCCAGGAAAATGTGACAATCAGACTTGTTATAATCTTAATAATCAAAACATAACTTTGATTCCCATTTTCTTCTAAGTATTTGGCTTCCATGATTTACTGTCAACGCATCATCAGCTGGTGTTAATCTGTTCTGTGTGAATCAAATGAGAATCATAAGAAATCCTAAGAAAAGGCCGTCACATATGACCAACATTTCTGTAAAACAAAACAATGTGTAGTTGTTTAATTAAGAGAATTGAAGCTTTAAAGTGAAAATATTAGAGTAAATGAGTTCCTTCTTTAAGCAGAATAATATATTCAGTGATGTTGCAATACAGCTTCTGCCTCACTGATTGTAGTATAAGTCATATTGTTGACACATTTTATATACAAACAAGTAGGTACAAATTTTAATTGAAGCCACTAGATTCAATTTATACATAATCTAGATTGGTATGGAAGTTGTGCAGCCCTCCAAGTATAATTGAACTGCATCTCCTGGCATTCCTCATCTTTGGCAATACTGGCTGCCTAGACTTGCGGTTGAATGTCTGGAGTGTTATGTGATTTCCACTCCTAATCTAGGTTTTGAAACCAGGGTTACTTTCCTTTCTCATAGTTATTTCCATAGCACCACTGCCAATGTCTGCAACAATTATTTTCATATGGAATATGCATAGGAAAATAGTGCCTCATCAACCTACTTGTGGATTATGGTGCTGCCACAAAAGTATATCTACACTGCAGGTAATGACACATATGAAGCTATAGTGGAGGAGGAGGAGGAGGAGTGGTGGTGTTCCCCTGTGAACTGGGGGTCCCGGGAGGGACACCAAAATGTGCTCAACTAAAGTTGGGGAAAATTAGCTCAGAGCACTGTTTAACGTTACGAGAGGCAGGGTAACTTAGCGAGATCTTGAACCCTATGTCTACGGGGTCGGGTCGAGTCAAGGAGAACACAGAAGTTGAAATAATAAATGATGTTTATTAAATACAAGCAAAACAGTGTATGCGACACACTCATACAAGATAACTAAAGAAAATAAAGGTTGGAGTGGTATAGAGGGATTTTTAGAGGGATTGCTGGGTTGGGTGATACTTCACCTATCCTGAAGCCCAGAAAAATAGAGAGCGAAGCTGGCGTGCGATGTAGCTCAGCACGTGGAGCAGATGGGAGGCTCACCAAGCAAAGCGGCAGCAAGGTGGGATGAAACTCGGGAGCATTCCAAAGAAGGTCTCGGAATCAAGGATTTTTATAAGAAGAATTGTGACTGCAGGCTATGCTGTACTTGGGGGAAAACAATAGAGTTGGAGTTGGAGACAAAGCCTCCGAAAGGTCAGAATCTGAATGATTGAGTTATCGTAGAGGTTCTCAATAGAGTAGCCAGTATGCAAACGCAGAGTACTTTGGTATTGTATAGTTTACCCATGAAGCTGCCATCGCGGGGCAGAGGCTCTTTTATAAGTGGTGTGCATACTTAATTAGAGTACTTGCCTGGAGGTCTCCTAAAGCAGTGAGTCAGCTATTTCTGGCCTGCCTGTATTGTAGTTTGACTATTACGGCTATTAACGGCTGAGCTTGTTTACATGCTTTTCCAGTGGCCTTGCAAGCACATGGAAAGGAATAGAAAAGTGCAGCCGAATTGTGATATCAAGGGATATCGTTTATATCCCCAAAGCTCAGACTAGCCAGGGCAGTAACAGTGGGGAGAGGAGGGAAGGATAGGTATCTCTCTAATCAACAGAGGCATATCTAGGGTGGGGCAAGTAGGGCACATGCCCTGGCCACCAATGTCAGGGGACACAAAAAGGCTGTGCATGTAGGGGTGGGGTAAGAAGGTAGGGGTACAACTTCCATGCTTGCCCTAGGTGCTGTTTACGCTAGATATGCCACTGCTAATCAATGGAAAATGATGATGACAATTCTAGTGAGTCACAGTAACTCCACCCACCACAGCTGAAAAAGTCTTCTCAATAAAGCATTCTACACACATACCAGGAACACTGTGGGCAAATGATTTTTAACATCCCATATTTTTAACCTACATTTCTCCAACCTGGTGCTATTTGAATGTTTTGAACCCCTAACAGCTATCACCGGTGTATCCAATGGTTAGAGATTATGAAAGTTGTAGTTCAAAACATCTGGTGGGCAGGAGGTAGAGGGAGAGACAATTTAGCCATTCATCATGTCATCCATATCTTTCAGCTTTCCTGACCTGGTGAAGCACAGCCCCAAATGATCTTCTGTCATCCCGCTTTTCACCTGTTTGTACAATGTCCCATTTTTTCTATCTTTCTCTCACTTTCCCCATTTGTTCTTGGCTTAGTTCAATGGCTGCAAATTGAATTTAAAGTGCAAAAGTAGTTTGCACTAAATTAACTGGTGGTGGGGAGAGGAAAGAAAAAAACAGGATCTTACCTTTCCTAGGGCTTTTCCGCACTACACTGTTACAGTACTATTCTTCCACTTTCAACATCCTGTGGAATTCTTGGGTTTGTAGTTTACTGAGGCCAAAGATCTCTGTGACTGAGAATTCTAAACGCCGCTCCCTAAACTGCAAACCCCAGGATTCCATGAGATGTTGAAAGTGGAATAATAGCACTATAAGAGTATAGGGCAGAAAGGCCCCTAGTAGGCTCTGGCAAAAGCAAATCAATGCAGCCTTTCCTAGCTTATCTGTTCTTCCTCATTAATAGCTTTTGCCATCCTGACCACACTCTGATGTTATTTGGCTACATGTATTCTGGTTTTTTTAACTGTGAAGTATTGAAGGTATGTATAATAATTCATGTGAGACTGTGCTTCATGGAGATGATCGGGTTTTTTTGCTGGCCAGGGTCTCATGCCTTTAATAATTGCATAACTCACAGATACAGTAAGATAAATTTCATCAGATGTTAGTGATATTTAAGCCTTACCAGGAGGCTTGTGTTTTGTTTTGTTTTTTTAAATCCTTTTGTAGCTGTCTGGTATACTTTAACTGGGATACTTTAAACGTAGAATATCTTGTATGGGAACAAGTCATTGGATTAGATGATCCAATGATGATTTTGCTCAAATGCATATATCAACTATTTTTAGTATAATGAGAATGATGCAGATAAATATACCTTTCAAAAGATTATATGCATATGGTTTTCAATGCACAGTGTTAAGAGAACACCATCTGTTAAGTGGCTATTATATAAAATTATAGAAAAATCACAATTTTTAAATGGGATTGAATAAATCCAAATGTCTAAGTGAATGAGTCATTAAAATGAATCATATTCAGTAGGCTGATATTAGTTACCTCTTACAATCATACTCAGGAAAACAGTGGTAAATGGAAGGCAACTGCAAAAGACTGAAGAGGAGATCTTGCTCGTAATGATGCTGATAGATTCATATTACTTCTGGAAGCTCTGTGGTCCAAGCTATTAGAACATAACAATACCTATGGAATATAATGCTGTGGCATACCAGGCCCTCTTTAAAGTCCTGGTGATGACTTTTTAACCCTGACTAGTTTGGATCAGGGTTTTTAAGAACACCTGCATGCATAGTGAGCCCTTAAATTGGCTTCCTCACCCTCCTCCCCAAGGGTCCACCTTCTAGCTCAGGGATGGGCAAAGTGTGGCCGATGGACTTCATGCAGCCTGGGGAAACTAGTTTTGCATTACCCAGGAGTCATATTTTTGGCCCCATATATCTCCAAATACCCTCTAGGGGATCGAGGGTATTTTCACCATGTTTTTGGTTTTTGGTTAGGCCCAGGAGAAACCTTAAAAAAAATCAGAAAGTGATTTAAAGACCTTTCCTGGACCTAAAAACATGATAAAAACACATACACACCTCCTAGAGATCATTTGAAGGCAATTTTTTTTTCAAGGGAGGAGTGTATGCTGAGGGACTTATGCAGCTCCCTAGCCTTGGACAGTTGTCCATTCCTGGTCAAGATAATATCACTTTGGTAGTGAGATACATACATACATGTGGTACTGAGGCAGATCTGCCCAAGATGAGGGTGTACACTCTAGAGGTCCTTCCTTGACAAATGGTAGAAAACTCTCATTGGAAGACCAAAATGGAGTGATTTGAAGGGAAGGGGTCAGGACAAATTGGAAAGATTTTGGATCCGTTGTAGCAAGAATCCCTTTTTTCCTTGGCCACATCTTCAGAAGGAAGGGGAAATTCCACAAGTCTTAAGCCTAGCATTGTTGCTTTTTCTCACATTGGAACTAATGATTTTTTAAGTCAAACTGATGACAAAAATAGCTTTCAGAAGTAGAAAGCATTCCCCCAGACACATACACTATTATTTTCCATCTTGCTCAGTGTAACTTGGAAGAGTTTAGAATAGGGTGACTCCCCTATCTTGATGTCTCTCCTCCAAGGTTTATAGAATGTTCTTAAAAATGGATTTCTATAGTGAAAACAATTTCCTAGCGGAAAAGTTTTAAAATCCCACAAAATTTTCCAGAAATTGGCTTTCAGTGTTTTGTCTGGATTATTTCATACAGGCTTATGTTATGCTGAGGGAAAACAACATGCTTGCAGTTCATGGATGCAGTTAATACCCACAATTTTTGCTATATTCAGAGCACTGTGGGGAAGCCAAGGCAATTTGTGATCTGTAAGGGATTAACAGGGTGGGATTCAAGTCTTTTTCTCTCAGCTTGAAGCTGATGTTTTGCATTCCAAATAAACCTTTTAAAAATCCCAATGGAAGCTTTCTCTTGAAATACAAATAGCACTTTGGGGAGGGTCTTTGTGCGTCTGTGTCTTTTTGCATTGTGCCAGAGAGAGAAACCATCCGCAGCCCAACCAATGGACATCACATTTAATTTCACCAAAAAAGGTATTTCGTTTCTTTTAATTTCTAAATTTGGACTCAAACGTATTGTGATAGATGATGGCTTGGAGATTGATGAACCACTTATTGTACCAGGAACAGAGCCAGTGATAGATCAAATCAGCTTGCAAACATCCCCATCAGTTGAAAGACAAGTGGAGGCAAAGTTGTCCCAGCCAGCTCCAGAGGGAGAGGGAACCAGCAGTGATTTGGAGGAATTACATTCACCAGTGCCCCCCAGCTCCCAATCACATAGGAGACAGAAACAAACAGCTCAGAGGGAAGCTGCTTTGGCTAGATTAAGGAAACAGAACAATGACAAGTAACACCCGTTTTTGTTGGCTATTTAAGTCTGTCAGTGTGGCTTGCTGTTTGCTTGTAGAAAATTACTACGCAAGCCTTCACGACTCTTGTGTTCCAGCTCCCTTGACCACTCTGGACAGACCTTTCTGGACCTTTTGGATTTGACCTTGACTTGGCTCAGCTCAGTATTTCCACTTGTGGTTTGTATTGGAAACTCGCCGCTGCCTTCTCCTCCTGGACAAGTACATTTGCCTCTCTCCCTTGCTGGCAGAGGGGCACAGGCAGGGAGTTGAACTCTGTCATGTATGGGTTAGCAGGTACAAATATTACACAAACCATTTTTTCTGTTCCACTTCATAGATGCTGTGTAAAAAGAACCAGCATGGTCTAGTGGTTTAAGAGTTGGACTATAGTCCTGGAGACCAGAGCTTGATTCTTCACTAAGCCATGGAAACCCACTAGATGATCATGGGCACGTCATATACTCCCAGCCCCAGAAAACCCCATCATAGACTCTCCTTATGGTTGCCATAAGTCAGAAATGACTTGAAGGCACACAATAGCAACAATAAAAGTGATCCTGATGTCTGCTATAGTTGACACAAGGGTAGCAGACACCTCTAACTAAGCACCTATGTGTATATGCTTCAGAATGTATGTACTGATCAACCTTGAACATATAAAGGGATGACTACAAGCAAAGAAATTCATTCATTCATTCATTCATCTTATTTAGATGATATCCCACATTTCTCTTATGACTGGGATTCAAAGTGAATAGCCAATAAAATAATACAAATACATTTAAACCAAAACTATTTAAACAAACAGCCAAGGTCTGGCACTGGTAGACATAGCTACATCTCCTAATGTTACCCTTCCAACAAAACCCTACCTTTTAAGCTGTGAACCCCTGTCCTCCAACACGACCATTTCTGAATTGCTGGAGAGCAAGGGCCTTTATAACACTGTTATAATGTTATTATTCCCTTTTCAACATCCTGTGGAATTCTGGGGCTTGTAGTTTACTGAGGCTCTCTAGCTGAGAATTCTAAATGCCCCTCCCTAAACTGCAAACCCCAGGATTCCATAGGATGTTGAAAGTGGAATTATAGCAGTGTAGTGCAGAATAGCCCCAGGAAGGTGAACAATGAAGCATCCGGGCTTTTCTTTTAGCTGGGCATACTGTGATTGGTAGCCGCAGGGACCATCCCTGCATGTTGCAGTGCACCCAGCTGCAGGAAGAAGACAGGATTAATCATCACTCACCCCCAACTCTCTGGCAACTCAGAAATGGCTGCCTTGGGGGTGCCTGTACAAGTCAGAAGGTATGTTTTGGGGGAACGCAATGTATAGTTATGATGACACACTATGTATGGTGATGTATATTTTGTGATGACACAATAACTTCAAGAACAAAGTGTGATGTTGTAAGTCAGACTTGCAACACCGTAGGGTTCCATCCACCATTTTAAAAAAGCACTAGTTGAAGAAAAATACAGTACCTCTATGCACTGACCACACATTATACTGTCACTGCATGAAACACCAGCATCTTGCTGGGCTGCCCACAGCAATCCTGCTTGCCATGTGAAGGCTGGAACTGCCCTGGCTGAACAACAGGAAGACTATCATCTCAAAACAAGGACAATCTGAAAAGCGTGCATATAACAGCTGCACGTAGTAAGCGTGTAATGTGAATGGTATGAACTCTGCAGTACTGAATTATTAAGGTTTGAAAACAAGGCATGGAAGTTTATGGTAACCAGCATGATTTTATGGAAAGTGCTCTTTGTCAAACAAACTTCATCACATTTTTATAACCTACTATGGAGTTCCCCCTGACTACTCATTCTAGTTATATTTTTCAGTGCTGTGCAATATCATTAAAGCAGCACAATCTAAATGAATTAACAAGTAGCTAGCAGACACATCTCCACAAGTAGCTGCTAATGACGAATTCTTGGTAGATTGGAGGGATGATACATAGTCTGGCTTTAAAGCCAACAGCAGTCAATAGTGAATAAGTTATGTCAAGAGTGATGCAACATATGTAATATTTACACATTATATGAATAAGGAAGAGGAGAGAGAAATTAAACAATGCAGTTAGGAGAATGGTCTCATAAGCTACTGTTATTCCAGTGCTATGACTTCTAATATATCCAGAGAGAGAGAGAGAGAGAGAGAGAGAGAGAGAGAGAGAGAATTGGAAATTGAAGGAGGCAGGGCTGCAAATGTGATCTTATATCAGGTAATATTTGGAGAAGGGAGCTGTTTAAGTTCCTGTCCATGACACAGAAATCTACAGTGGAAAATTACAGGAGGAAAGCAGCATTTTATTTTGTTCAAAGCACATTTCTACAGGTCTGGTCAATACTGAAGCACAATCACCTGTACTGTTAAAATATATCTGAACAGCACTCTCACATACCCTTTTAATGGTCTTATCATTGCTTAACTTATTTATTTAGCATTTAAAATATTTTACCCTGAAACAAAATTTACCCTGTCCTTCAAAGTATGATAATTTTTAAGACAACTTAATACATATGTTTTAAACTAGGAAGAAAATAATTACAATTAAAACAATGAGGAAAATGTGTTTAAAATTTAGCACACCGAAAAAAACCCTAGCAAAACTCGGAGAAAGCAACGCTAGTTTCTTACTTGGCCTCTAGAAGTCATCTGCTTTGATATGAAGAGAAGAGAAAGGTCCAGTTCTTCCCAATTTTAATCATGGATTTATACCTCTTCCTACCAGCATCTTAGGCCAACACCATTTGAATCAATGAATAACTAACAAGGGCAGAGGTGAATTAACTTCAGATTTAAGGTCATAGTCCTTCTACAACAACAACAATGACAATATGAACCTCATGTTCTATAGCTTTCAGCAGTATAATTTAGAGTGGAAGAGAGTCATTTTCTGGATGCTATAGCTAAACAGTTTATTATTATTTTTTTGTTAACAATATATTGTTAAACACTTAGAAATTTTTCTGATCCAGTGCAAATCATCCAGAGATCTGCTCATAGATCCAGATCTAATTCTGTACTCTTGGGCTGAAATCCAGTGTCCCCTCAGCACATTATAAATATTAGCATGTGGAGATATGCCACAGTAGTACTATGCAACTTCCAAGCAGAATAGCAACATTGTACAACACATATCAACAACTGAGTACTGTTGTGTTGTTACTGCCCTGGCTAGTCTGAGCTTTGGGGATATTAAAAGATATCCTTTTGATGTCACAATTTGGCTTCACTTCTCTATTCTCCTCCACGTGCTTGCGAGGTCACCTGACAAGCATGTAAACAAGCTCGGCCGTTAATCGCCGTAATATTCCTGGACAATACAGGCAGGCCAGAAAATAGCTGACTGACTGCTTTAGGAGACCTCCAGGCAAGTACTCTAATTAGGTATGCACGCTGCTTACAAAAGAGCCTCTGCCCCGCACTGGCAGCTTGATGGGTAAACTATACAATGCCCAAGTACTCTGCGTTTGCATACTGGCTACTCTATTGAGAACCTCTACAATAACTCAATCATTCAGATTCTGACCTTTCGGAGGCTTTGTCTCCAACTCCAAATCTACTGTTTTCCCCCAAGTACGGCATAGCATGCCATCACATTCTCCTTATAAAAACCCTTGATTCCGAGACCTTCCTCGGAACGCTCCCGAGTTTCATCCCGCCTTGCTGCAGCTTTGTTTGGCGAGCCTCCCCTCAGCTCCACGTGCTGAGCTACATCGCACGCCAGCTTCGCTCTCTATTTTTCTGGGCTTCAGGACAGGTGAAGTATCACCCAAACCAGCAATCCCTCTAATATCCCTCTATACCACTCCAACCTTTATTTTCTTTAGTTATCTTGTATGAGTGTGTCGCATACACTGTTTTGCTTGTGTTTAATAAACATCATTTATTGTTTCAACTTCTGTGTGCTACTTAACTCTACCTGACCCCGTAGACATAGGGTTCAAGATCTCGCTACATTACCCTGCCTCTCGTAACGCTAAGCAGTGCTCTGAGCAAATTTTCCCCACCTTTAGTTGAGCACAATTTGGTGTCCCTCCCGGGACCCCCAGTACACAGGGTAACAGAGTAATGCATGACCACTAAGCACAACTGCAATATGAAATTGCAGTGCACAACCACAATGCATAACACTGTATGTGCAATTCTGCTTCCACTTGTCTGCAGAATATGCCCATTGTGATACAGTGAATCATTCAGCCCACATGAGTGGCATGATTTACATGTGTCATGAAAAGGATGCCAGCAGCACCCGCATGTTTGAGAACCTACTTTCTTGGAAAATTTCTTTGGAAACACAAAGCTGCTTACAGCGCTCAGATTCCTTGAACTGAACAAAGCAGGAGTATGAATCAAGTGGCTTTTAAAAATTGCTCATCTGGCAGATGTCAGCATAAGAAAACAATATATAATATTGAGTAGCACCCAATTTAAAGAGCAGTTCCCAAAATATACAATTGGATAAGTTTTAACAGGTAGAATTTTCACTTATTTGAAAATATGTATATATGAAAATGTTAGAGGATTAATTTATTTTTTCTTCTTGCATGGATAGGTTTTGATGCAGAGAGCATACACCATTTCTGCACAGAATTAAAAATATGGTTAAGAAAAATCAGCTGGAGTAGAGACATGGTTATCTAGCCCAACACCAGGTTTCCCATAGTGACCAACCAAATGCTTTTTGAAACTAATAAGCAGGACATGAAAGCCGTAATACCTCCTTCCCTTCACTCCTCAGCCGGTTAACATCTCATTGATTTCTCAAATTGTAACTGGAGCAAGGCAAATGTAGAAATTAGGGTTTCAATATGTAATTGATTCATCAGTTCAACAGTCTGATTTAAAACAGATGTATAACTGGCTGAACAGTGTATTTGATTGGGTAGTTATATAAATTGTTGTTTTATTCAGGGTTTTGTAAAAACTTGAGATGGCAAGTGCTTTCCTCTTACATTGGAAGGAACATCTCTTCAAAGATGTTGCCTTCTGTGATAAAATGCAACATTGATACTGTGAGACTTCAAGTCATTTCCAACATATGGCCACCCTGAGGCGAACCTATCACAGGGTTTTCTCAGCAAGATTTGTTCAGAAGGGTTTTTGCCTTTGCCTTCCTCTGAGGCCAAGAGAATGTGACTTGCCCAAGGTCACCCAGTCGGTTTCTGTGGCCAAGTGGTCTACAGAGTCATCATCCAACACTCAAACCACTACACTGTGCTGGCTCTCATGGGTGGGAAAATTAGCAACATATGTCTGCTTTTAAATCTTACCCAAGTTTCACAAGGATCTTGCCCTAGTTTCAAAGTATGCCTAATTGGCTCACTTGGCTTCCTCATGCCCAATATGCCCACACACTTGTGCCCCAGTTCCCACCCATGTTGACTTTGCATTTATCCACTGCGGGCTTTGGCCCTGTCCATCATCAGCATGTGGGACCTGCAGGACTAGGCAGATGGGAATGAGGCCTGCAATGGAAAGGTAGATTACCCATCCCTGAGCTAATAAAAGCAAGCTTTGTGCTTCAGAAATATTGTTGTATCCATATGCAAACATATGCAAATTTAATAGATTGCATGATTAATCCATTAATACTCATATGATTACTCAATCAAAATTCCTTCAAATTGGACTGCAGCCCGCTTTTAAAAAGCTCTGGTGTATTGTAACATGTAAAGCAGAACAGATATAGCATAGGCCTATGCTTTAAAAAAGAGAGCGAGAGAGAGAGAGAGAGCTATCTTGTAATTCAGTCACTTCCTAGGAGATGAACAGAGTACAGCAACCTTTGAAGAATACATTGGAATGTAAGAAAGATATGGCAAAGAAGATATTGTTGAACCTGACATCAGCTTCAAACTATACTTGCTTATTTACTGGTGGGCAAATTGTTCAACAAACTTACTATTGAAAATCTGGACTGTCAAAATGATGTCATGGAACATGGATGGAGAATGAAAGTGATAGGCAGAGATTGCGCCAGGACAAAGGAAGACTCTCCACCTTGAAGTTTCATTCAAAGTCAATAAAGAAGGGGCTGCAAGCTGTATGGACTAGAGTTGCTCTTTCTCTTGTTTCCCATTTCCATATATCCATCTGAAGCCCAGAAATGAAAGCTTTTTGAAAAGCCTATGAATGACAGCTACAGGAATCCTCCCTCCCTTTCCCTCTCTCTTTGTGCATGCATGTGTGTGTACACATGTGTATGTATGACACACATATGGATACACTTACACAGAATCCTTTTCTCTCCTTGAGCAGTGCAGCATGGGAGTGTGGACTGATTTAAGAACGAATGCAAAATTGAAGTTAATATTCCTCATTTAGTTTTGGATTTCCTTTTGCACCAAAAGGAATGCACAGACACATGAATGATTAAGGATATTTTTCAGGGCGGAGATGGGGGGCGGGCTTCCATCTGTATTCATTCACACCTTTCAGAGAGAGTCTTCAGAAGCAGCAGTAGCAACAGAGTTATCTTTGACAACTGCTCCCACCAGCCTCCATCTCAGATATCACAGATTGTTCCAGAAAAAAACAAATTACAATGCCTCTTCAAAGGAATCATGGCCACTAGAGAGAACCATTGGATCCCCATGTCCAAATATCTTACAACAGTACAGAACATGCTGGAGAGGCAACCACTAGGAACATGCCTATCCAAACAATCTGTCCTACTGCTGGTGATAATCTGTGGCACACCAATGAAGGAAAACAGTAAAATGGAAGAAAAAAAGTCAAACAAAACAAATGGGAATGTGAGCTATGGAAACAATATAATTTGAATGGAAAATGATAAAATGAATGTGCTTTGTACAAATAACTAATAGTGATGTATTTCAGTCTTTTTCTCCAAGTCTCAAGTCAAGTCTCACATCTCTAACTTCAAGTCTCAAGTCAAGTCTCAAGTCCTTGAAGATACTTTCAAGTCAAGTCTCAAGTCTGGGAGCCAACTTTATACCTCAACCTATATTCCAGAATTTCTGGACTGAGTCAAATAGATCAGTTTTAACAATTTAAGCAGAGTTGGCCCTCCACATTTGCAGTTTTGCCATATGCAGCTTTAGAAGTAAAGAATAGGATAGTTCTTACTTTCCCTTCCCGAAACTGGAAGCCTTTGTGCCTATGGGCATAAAAGAGTCTGCAGCTTTAGAAGTGGCGAATAGGATCCTTCTTACTCTCCATTTCCAAAGCTAGAGGATTTTTCAGAAGTGGGGAGTGGGATCCCTCTTACTCCCCATTACTGAAGCTGCAAAACCATTAGAAGGAAGGATCCTTCCTCCTCACATTTGCTGTTCTTCTCTGAGAAATGTTCCCTGCACTCTGGGGGAAGGTTTTATCTTCTGCTCTTAGGAAATGTTTTAGAAATCTCCTCCAATATGCAGCAGGGGCAGGCTGCTGAGCGGACCTCAAGCCAACCTCAAAGCCATTGCCTAAACTGTTTCCTGGTCCCCTCTGAGAAATGCGCCCACACTTTGGGCTTCAGACAGACTGTCATGTAATCAGTGAGCAAAAAGAGATAGAAGCATTTTTCAAAGTCCTAAGGTTTCTGGATGAATGTGTTATGTTACTGAACCAAGGGCAGCAAGTCAATCATTAAAAGTATACAAGTCTCAGATGCATCATTTTTGCTGAATTGAGTCTGAGTCAAGTCACTGAAGTGACTTAAGTCTGACTTGAGTCACAGTCAATTGACTTGAGTCTACATCACTGATAAATAATGAAATAACTGCAGCTTTTAATAGTAACACCACCACCAACCCAAATGACATTGCAAGACTTTTCCTCCTCCACATCTATAATGTGTTCTTGACTTCATAGCCTTTTCTTGATTATTTGAGTTAGCTTACACATTGCTTTCATCCAATGAGACATCACATAAGCAGAAGCCTCCAGTTACCTTAAGAGGTTACTGACTCAGGACATACAATGCCAGGAACATCCAGTCCTCACTTTCTCTTCTTCTCTTGCACAATAACAGCTGCCTCTATCCACTCATGTGAATTTAGCAACTATATCTCTCTGGCCTGGTGGCATACATTTTTGCCAGGAAATTTAACATGCATAAAGTTTGCTTTTGGCTTTGAGTTCCTATTTCAAACTGTCATAGTCATATAACTCAGGGATATAATTTTACCTGAACACTCTGTTCTGCAATACCTTGTGAGGTGTTTCTTTCTTTCTTTTTTTTTTAAAAAAATCCCATTGTGTTCATTCTTACATTTTTTATACTTTCAGAACATGAAGTTCCCCC
Source organism: Cyclura pinguis (assembly GCA_030412105.1). Taxonomy (NCBI): domain Eukaryota; kingdom Metazoa; phylum Chordata; class Lepidosauria; order Squamata; family Iguanidae; genus Cyclura; species Cyclura pinguis. The sequence goes on from CM059599.1 coordinate 133,824,880, forward strand.
TTTTTAAAATTAGTAATGAAGAAGTCAAATTACACCGGCATTATTTATTAAAGGAAGATGGTGAAATATGAAGCAGAAAGATATCCACGGTGTATCTTTCACTGATGAGTAAATTATATTCATGGTTCAGTGTAATTCATTCACTGGTTTATGGATCACAAAGACCTTCAGGCAGTATGACAAATCCATATAAAGCCCCTGAGTGATAGATTTTGCATTTTGTAGATGTGTTAAAAAAAAATATTCCTCATGTAGCTCCCTGTGGCTAGACATCTGAGAAATCTCAGGAGCATAATGTGATTCCCGCTAAAGTTGGCAGTAATTTATACTCAATGAATTGGTTCCACATCTGCCTGTTTCAAATTATTTTAGAGAGAAACAAGGCTTTGAGCTGAATGCATTTACCTTTGGTCAAATGTTGCATTTTAAAGAAGATTTGCCATCATGAATGAAGATTATGTATAGATAAACTGGTGACCTCATTACTGCTTTTCTCCTTGCTCATCTTATATCATTGCTTACAGATGGTGAAGATTTACCTTCATACTGAGAAAATATTTCTGTTGCTTCCCTGGAAAAAAAACCTTGAAAATGAGTGGAATATTTGGCCACTTTGAACCCAAACATTTTTATTTTTATATATCTGCGAGGCTGGCTGACTTGTATCAGATCCTGGGAAAATTGCACTGTTTATGTTATTCCATCCTAAATTCACACCCACTCTTCAGCACACAATCCCTGTTCCTTGTTTTCTGGAACAAGTCAGATGATGATGAAGAGATGATCACTGGCAAATCAGATTGGAAGAATCTAACAGTTCTAACAAAAGTCTAGTTCTTTCTGTTTCAGAACCAATTCCTGTGACAACTAACATATATGAAAGATACTTGCAAACAAAAGTGGATAATGCTAAAAGAATAAATACAGATGCCTTTCTGAGATACTGAAAGACAGGTGAGTTAATGGATAACATTGGAGAGGAACATCTAGTTTCCCACCCATCACCTTATTGAGGAACTGAAGTTTCTCTGTTTTTTATGTGCTAACCCATACTTAGCTGGAGTCCCTTCTTGTTTACAGTTTTGGTCACCTGAGCTTCCAAGCTTGTAAACAATAGAATTGTCCAGTTGGTAGGCATTCCCCTTAAGCATTGTGATTTCAGGCTATTTTATGATGGGAAGTTAGGAGAGGGCTTGGAATCAGACTTTCTTTTTTATTAGACAAAGGGTTTTATACATTTATATATTCTCTTTGGGGAGATTCAGACATAACTTTGTTTTTATAGACATTCATGTTGTCTCTATTGCCTGGGTTTCCCCCTATCTAAACACATTCTCATGTAAGCACATGCTTGTCTAGACATTACATTGTTTAGCCATACATCATTATATATTTATCTCTCTTATTGTACAAGAAACACATCTATCCAGACAAGAGTGTATGTGCTCTCTCTCTCTCTCTCTCTCTCTCTCTCTCTCTCTGTTAACAGCATTATAAAGCAGGGTAGCAGTGCAGGTGACATCCTTGAGAGGCAACCATTTACAGAAGCCAATGGAAGCAGCCATGAACTGTCTCCCTTTATAATGCTTGAGTTCAGTTTTATAGTTGTGGTTGGTACTTCCTGTCTAATCAGTTTAGTAGACTCTTATTATTCATCTCATCTTATCCATTCAAATCAGGGGACTCAGTAGGAACACAGAATTAAAGGCAGCTACTCTCCATTTGGCTGTCTGCCATGTAGCATGATTTATGTGATTTCAGCCTGGATAATTTTGCCTTTTTCTGTAAAACACTGATCTTATTCTGTGGATCCTTAGACTGTTGCTTTTTGTTGTCAACCAGGAATTACATCCAGGCAGCAGTTTCTTCTAACTAAGGCCATTTCTACATGGCATCATAGTCTCACTATGGGGACAGGATGGCAGTGGTCCATGGGCCATGCTTCTGCATGACATCATCATAATCCTGCTGTCTCTCCCCCCCACCCCCATTGCGATCATGGGATATTTGCTTAATGGATTGAATGGAAGGTGTGTGTCGCTCACATTCCCATCCACAGGCAGCTGGCCAGGTGTGGAGGGGAGCAGTGAGGACATGCTCCCATCCTAGCAAAGGCACTGCCAGAATGATGCCGGGGCCACAACAGAAAAGGGTAAGGTGTGGAAATGGCCTCTGTCTAACTAATGATGGGCTGAAAACAAGAGGAACATGCTCCCAGAATCATCCAGGAAGCATTCTTCTCCTTTAAATTTGGACATGCACGCCACACATGCCTCTTTTTAATGAAACAAAAAAAACCCCTCCCAGAACAGGAAATGGACTTCAAGGAATATCCATTGCAGAATTTCAGCAGTACACAATAGCAGTGGTTGTGGGTGGATGTAGCCTGCAGCAGATCCCAGGGCAGAAATGACTCTTGGACCACCAATGTTGCCACCTCTGAATGATGAAGATGTGCACTTGCTTTTTTGCAGAGTGCAACACAATCCATGATATGCTGCACAAGCTCACCTAGATCACCAATATTTTTTTTTTTTGAAAAACAGCACCTGTGTCTGGTCAGGATTAAGTTTCAGCTTGTTAAACCCATAAATGCAAGGGAATGTATGTCACTGATGGAGCATGTAGTTTGCAGAAAGAAAATCCCAGGTTCAATTCCAAATATCTCCAGTGAAAAATATCTGTGCCTGGGGCACTGGAGTATTATGCACTGGGCTAAGCCAAAGCTTCTAGCAGCCCACTGACCTTCCCTTGCTCATCCTTTGGAAACACTCGAGATATCCCCCTTATCCCCTCTCCAATGTCAAAACAAGAAAATGAACAACATTTGGTCAAAAATTAAATTGCAAGTAGTATCCTGTAACTCCTGGTTTCTGCATGGTGGTGCAATTTGTCCTGCTAGGTGTTGGGTCTGTACCTCTGGTACAGTTGCCCACCCCAGGTTAGAGAAATCTTTTATTTTTTATTATTTGATTTTATTTTGCTGTGCACCTTAAAGTCATTTCTGACTTAGGAGAACGCTAAGGTGAACCTATCATGGGTTTTTCTTCACAAGATTTGTTCAGAGAGGGGCGTTTTTTGCATTCATCTGAGGATGAGAGAATGTGTCTTGGCCAAGGTCAGCCAGTGGTTGAGTCGAGATTTGAATCTTGTTCTCCAGAGTGGTAGTCCAATGCTCAAACCACTGTACCATGCTGGCTTTCAATAAGTATAAAGCAGCTTCATAGGCCATTTCCGCCCTACGCAGTGCTATTATTCCATTTTCGACATCCTGTGGAATCTTGGGTCTTGTAGTTTACTGAGGCCAAAGAGCTCTCTGGCTGAGAATTCTAAATGCTCCTCCCTAAACTACAAACCCCAGGATTCCATAGGATGTTGAAAGTGGAATAATAGAACTATAACAGTGTAGTGCAGACATGACCATAGTTTCACTAGTGTCTGGTGACACAGGCCACCAATCCTTTACTTTCTGCACCATCAAGCCTACTAATACATTTAAGGGAATGAGTTTTTTTTTCCCCCAGCAGAATTCTACTCACTACTCCAAGTGGGGAGGGGAAAAAATCTTGTAAAACCACTGACTGTGGCCATTGATCCATTATTTCAATTCCATGAAAATGTGACACTTTTTGAAAAAAGTTTGTGTATAAATAACAATATAGTGCCATTGTGAACTGTGGTCAGCCCCTACTGTTCAGGTACAATTTCACAGTCACACACATTTGAAAAAAGAGTTTTCAAGCACATACTCTTTTACAGACACTGTAAATTTCAAGCCAGCAGTTTTCATAAGAAAATCCTTTAAGCTCAGCTGGAACATGCAGTATACACAAATGGTGGCTCATGGGCTGACTGAGTTAGAGTTGCCTCTCTCCAAATGACTGGGGAACTTGGTCCATGAGCCACCTGAGCTAGTGCAGAACCTAACAGACTTTGTGTTGATTATGGAGACATTAACAGAAAACAAGATTACTTTTTCTATAGCACGCTCTGTGGTTTGTGAGCTAATTATTACAACTCTACCAAATAGCAAATTTCTTACTAGATTATTTATATATAGAAGTTGTTTAAAAGATAGACCTACAAGGTCACAAGTTAATATAGGAAGGACTCTCCGATTACAGAAACAGTTGTGGAAAATGAAAGAACACTAAAAATATTTCCTTTCTCCTGCTTCAAGAGAAGAAGAGGAAATGGTGCAAAAAAATATTACAGAGATATGCTTTGGACTTCCTGAATATATATTTTCCATGTTGTAGAAATGATGTAAGATTTTTTTTTATAAAAAGCATTTTGCTTTAAATGTTTTGATGATTCTAAAGGCATAATTTACATAAATTTAGGCATCCTTGAGTTGCAATGTGTATGACCTATTTTGCTAGGGTATTATGTCTGTGTTGTTCTATTCTGCCATTAATATGCATAATTATAATTGGAAGTTTGGGTAACATTAAAGGAAAAAAACTTAAAGTTGAAACCAGCTCAAATAAGAAACAAACCTTTGAAGTTTAAAATATTTATATTAAAAATAGTCACAATTATAGAAGCACATAGAATCATAGCAGTGAACATTTTTCTTTAAGGGATGCTAAAACAACTTGTATATGACTCTTCCATTTTGCCCTTTTTGTTTAATCAATTTGCAATAAGAAACCTCTACTTACTAGTAGTTCCATTGATTTCATTTATGCTGCATCCTAGATAAGTGGATATGATATTGTAGCTTTGGACTGTTAATGCATTAAACCACAATTTTTATGGACAACTGCATAATGAAAACTAGGATTCAGACAAGACATATACAGTAGATACACTTACTATTTGCTGACCAACCCATGAAATAATGAGACCACACATGGGACATTGGTTTTAAATATGGGCCACTTCATTTAAACTATAACCTATTTAAGCTTGTCCCCTCAGATGTGCAAAAGGGAGAAGCAACCTAGTGCAGGAGCAGCTGGGATAGACAGTCTCTCCCAGACCTCCTCCCCAGCTTCCCCTAGGTGAATACCTGAGCCCCAAGGAGAACCCAAATGCTACGTTGATCCCCTTCCAGTCCTGTACTGGAAGGCCATTCTGAGAATTCAACCTCCAAGTCTCACGAAGTGAGAGCTAAACGCTCTGGCCAACCTCAAGAAGAGCCTCCTTTCCCACCCTCTAGGTCTCATCACATGTAGGGCATCTCCAGAGACCTCTCCTTCATAGGGGTTCACTGTCATAGGGGTTCACTGAACTGCTACCTTCTCCCCCTACTACCTGCTGAGTGACTACCTATTTAAGACACCACCCTAAACCAGATCACACAGACTCCACTTGATAGTGTAGGGTAGGCAAAAACCCTGTGGACAAGGAAAAGCTTATACTGTGTCAGAGGTGGGAAGGTGGATTGAAGGAAGATTCACAAGAAAGAAGGGGTGTGTGTGGAAGCTCATATGTGTTCTGTCTCCAGCCCCTGTGCACTCCATCATGGCACACAGAACCACAATGCTAACTTTGTGATTCCTTTTCATTAGAGGCTAGGACAACACACCTCCCCCCACAGCAAGGCTATGCGGTGCAAGAGAGGATCCGAATCCTCCACCTCGGTCATACTCTTGGGGAGAACATGTTTAAGGTCAAGAGACAAAGTTTTATTTATGTGAAACAATGTTTATGCATATTATTTTGATTTGCTTAAATTATGGGGGTTTCCCTCTTTATTTTCCTTGAGTAACACAGACAGTAGGCAGACATACCTCCCTCCAGGAACCAGTGTAGTCTTCTTTGCCAGACAAACTCTGCTACATCTTCACAATCTCACTCCTTCATGGAGACAGGTATCATTCCCTCAAGTCCAGTATAGATTTTTACCAATTAATCTATGATGGGTAGAATTTAGTGGGTTTTTTTTTTTAATTTTGCTTTTGCTTTTTTAAATCCCCACCCTAGTATCTAGCATGTTTACTTGCTTGATCTGGTGGGCTTAATGTCCAACTTCCTAACATTTTGATTGAATTTTAAGTTGAGGGAAATGAAAATTCTACCTCTTTTTCTGGCCCCTTTCCTGTCACTGTCTGTTTCATGGCAATTTTAGCAGTGCTTTTCCCACTGGCCACCAGCTGGTGGTCACATTTCACTTTTTTTTCCCTATTACATGTCTTCCATTGAGACAACTGACAGTTTCCCTAATTGCACAATCCAGAGACCACTCACCCAAGGTGTCACTGGCCATTTCCGCACCGGGCTATTAAAACGGCGCAGAGCGACCTCCGACGGAGGTCTTCTGCACCGTGGAGTGGACTGGGTCGGACTACTTTTCATAGTTCTGCACCTCAGTCCGCCCCGGAGTGACTGGAACTGGTCGTGCAGCGTGCTTTTTAAAAACCTCTTTTAAGAGGTTTTTCAAAAGCATGGAGCGCCCGACTCCGTGTCGCTCCGTCGCTGCGCTCTGGTGCTGATTTGCAGGCACGCGCTAGTGCATGCCTGCAGATCTGCTGGGGGTGGGTTTTAGGCTGGTGAGCTTGTCCAGTTGGTGGAGAGCCTCCACCAACCGGAAGCTGCCATTTTGGATGCCGGAGCAGTGAAGAGACACGAGCTCGCACTGCTCCTCATCCCAATGGACTCGCCCAGACGAAGAAATCCAGTGAGTCCTGTTTCTGCCCAATTCGCAGCCCACGTGTGGAAAAGACCACTGTTATATTGGCTGGAGCAGTTTGCTTTTGCCTGAACCTACTGGAAAGGGCAGGGTTTCAGCCCTCCCTCGCCTGTCTCCCCCTAATGAGCTAATTGAATGCAAACTACTTTTTCACTTTGAGCGTACCTTGCACCAATGGAAGTAAGCTGAAGATGAAGAGGGAAAATGGGAGGAAGAACAAGAAACTGAGACATTTTTAAGATAGGTGAGAAAGTGGGACAACAGAGGAGTAAATGGGGTTTTCCTTGCCAGATTGGGACAGTTGGAGGGTATATAGATGATAATTTCTTATCTGTTTTTTTAAAAAGCAGCTTTGTGGTTGAAAGAGACCTGGAGCCCCTCAAAATAGCCTTTACATATGAGGTTTGCTAACTGGGGTTTCTATATACCATTCCTCAGCAAACAATTTTTTGGTGGGGGCAGGTTGGAAGAGAGTTAAAGAGGCCATGTGGGGGCACACGCAGCCTGTGGGCTACACTCTGTCTGTTTTTAAGATGGAGTTGTTGTTATTTACCATCAAGTTGTCTGATTTTATGATGACCCTGTGAATAAGACATCACCAAGAACCCAGCTCATCACCTGGCTTGCTCAGGTCTTGCAAGCTCATGGCTGTGGCTGCTTTGATGGAGTCTATCCACCTGTAATGTGGTCTCCCTTTTTCCCTATACCTTGCACTTTACCAAGCAGTATCATCTTTTCCAATGAGTCACAACATCTTTCTTTCTTTCTTTTGGCAGATGCCTGGTGTATTAAATATTGTAGGCACGTTATTTATACCAAAACAAACATTTCAGCCTACTGATGGTTTACTCCTTCTCACAGTGTTTCTTGTGCTAAAGAGATTAGCCTCGTAAGCAATCAAAAATGAAACAAAACAGAACAAAAAATCAATATTGAAAAGAAAGAAAAGAAAAAGAAAAAAGAAAAAAAAAGAAAAAGAAAAGGAAAAGGAAAAGAAAGCACACAAACAAATGACGTAAGATATTTTAGATTGGGAAGGTAAATTACTGACTAACCATGTATGATAGCCTATTTTTTCTTGGGGCTATAACTTGAAACTCACAATGTCACCTCTCATCTATAATAAATGAGGCATAAGGGGTTGCAAACGCTGAGAGATCCCATGCTGAAATGCAGTATCTATTTTTCAAGTAAGGTTTTGAACAGTTTCACTCCATTACTTTCAAGGGTTATGAGTCTATTACATGTCCATTAGGGCACTTACCAAAGACAAATCAAAGAATTATATCTGCAATTCATGCCTGTAATGGGTGAGAACACCACAAAAAGTCCCAGATGGTAAATGAATGAAACAACCTGTTGTCAAAAGAAATAAAGTAAGGAAGTAAGGAAGAAGACAACAAACTTTGGATTTTGAACACGTGGGAACATTCAGTAAATGAAGAACACATCAGTCTGTTGCTGACAGTTCACAGACCATTTGACATTATATAGTCACATGTTCTTGCAATAGCACAAGTACAAGAATCAGAAGCTGAACAATGAAGAAGTGGCATAATTGGAGATTTAAACGTAGTCTAGGGACACGTCGATAAAATAATGTGGCTTCTAGATCACACCCTATTACCATATTTATCTTTTTGAACACTGATGTAACATTTCCAAGCATCTCCATATTCAGGATTTGGTGAAGAGTCTCCTTGACCATTCTATATATATATATAGATAGATAATCCCTTACCTATTTCTGATAGCAAAGGCTATTTGCATAGACCATTTCTGCAGGACATCACAGTCCTGTGATGGGAACATGATGGCAGCAGTCCACAGGTTATACTTTCACATGATATCATCACAGTCCCACAGCCAGCATGCCCCCACCTGTCAGGATTGTGGGATATTTGTTTAACAGGAAAAAATCCATTAAGAACCTGGAATCGTGTGATGCTCCCATCATGTCCGGCCATGCAGAAGGGGTGGAAGCATGATCACACGCTTTCTTCCCCAGCTCAGCACGGAAAGAGGTTGGCTGTGCTGAAGAAGGAAGGAGAGCATTACTCACACTCCCTTCTGCTGGGTGCAGAGGGGAGCATTCCCATCATACTCTCTTCCTGGCAAAGGTGCTGCCGGGACTGCAATGGGACATCAGTGGAAGCCAGTAAGGTGCAGAAGTGGTCATAGTGTATAAAGCTATACTTGTGATCACTCTTGGATTTCTTCTCTTTCCTTTAACTAATGCAAGAGATAGTGTTAGAACAAGCAATTGTTCTTGAGAAAATGGTCCCAGGCTTCCACATTTTTCCTCTCTGTATCTGAGCATTCTTTGTCTGTCTTGGACACTACAGTCATTTCTAGACACTTGCTGGACTATTGTGAGGATGTGCCTGTTCATAACCAATACAACACAATGGTTTTTAATTTCATTTGATAACAAAAAAGATTTTCCAATATTATTTTATGATCCACATTTAGAATATTTTTGTGGGTGTGAACTATATTTATTAGACTGTGAAAATAAACCTTCCCCCTTCTCAAGGAATATATGTCATATCTATCTATACGCACACACACAGAATCTCAATTTAGTGCCTCTTGAGTTTCTGAAGGTTCAGTATTAGTTTTAATATTTTCAACATAATTTCTAAAGTAGTAATTAAAACACTCAATTCTCTTAAGAGAAATAACAGGCTGAGGGTGCTTTTTTGTTTCTTTTTTGTTTGTTTTTTTTGAAAAGTAACAAATAATCTTTAATTTTAAAATTATAGCAGTGGAAAAAACTGCCTTTTTAATCTTAAAAGCCACTACAAAGTAAAAGGCAAGAAATAATGTCCCTACCAAAACAAATGTCTTTTTGAATCTGAATTATAAACATTCTGTGTTCATTCACAGGCCACCTTGATCTGAAGCCTGTTGAAACAGCCTTTATGTGATGATTCTGTCAAGACGATCCAAATATTTTTTTTTTCTGTATCACATGGAACATGTGACTGGTTTTACATTATACGACAGGAGTAGAGATAGGTTCTGATGAAAAGGCCCTTTACAGGCCTCTCTATGAGACCATCCCGGGATCACCTCTAATACTACCATGAGTCAGTGGCGTAGAACTTTGTAGAAGACATGTAGAAAAAAACAATAATTTAATCATTACTGTAACATAGTCCCATTGAATTCACTATACTCTCCTTTCAGAACCAAACACTAGTTAAAGTAACATAATATGCAGCTTCTGTGGCAATGCGTCAAAGTCTAATTCAGGCATATGCAAACTGTTGTTAACCGTCACTTGCTGTTCATGACGAGTCACCAGGGGCTTCAGTCACCATTCGTGGTTGTGCTTCATTCATGGTCTTGCCGCATGCCTGGGACAGCAAAAATGGGACTGCCAAGCCTGTGGCAGACCATAAGACCTTAACAAGTGAACTGTATTTGGCATGCAAGCTGTGTGCCAGCTTAATAGAATTTGATCTGTAAAAGCTTAGATGCCCCTCAGTTTTAGGGGTTATAGTAATAGCAAGTACGTTTTTATTTCCATATTTAGCCAGAAGGCATGACAAGAATGCAAGATACAATGCATTAAAATGATTAATAACATCTCTTACAAATTATTACAGGAGACAGAAGTCAGGCCAGTCAAAATTAATGGTCATTATAAGGATCCTGACAGCACAGAGTGATATAAGAATTGTGGTCACATACCATCCACTGGTGATGCTGGTTCTTGAATGGAGTGTATACACGATTTAAAAAACAAAAGCAAACAAAACAAAAGCAAAACAAGAGTAGTTATTTGCTAAAGTTTGGGTAATAATTGCAGAACACAGAAGAGTGTTTTACCACTTGTGGAAAGGGAATAGCATTGGTAATATAACATTTTTACTTTTTAAGTGAAGTGAGGGAGAGAGCTCTTAGCAATGCCTCTGGTTATCCCTCAGAATATACCCTAATGACCAACAGAATTATAAATACATTGATTTACTCCTCAAGAAATGCATATATTTCTAAAGCAAATAAAACAACTCTAGTGGTATTCTCTTATTGCTGGAGGTATTTAAAATGTACATGGGTTTGAAGGCTGATATCTCTAACGTGGGAGTAGATATCGCTTAACACAGTGGGTTTACTTCTAGTAAACATGCGTAGAACTTCACAGGTTCTATGTTCATATCAGTTTAACAGATTCAAAATGTACACCCTTCATTTCCTCTAGGGCTGGCCCAAGTCATTTTATTGCTTGAGGCAGAGCAGCAAATGGTGCATCCCAGACATACAAGCTATGGTGCATAGGAACCCAAGTGTTGGAAGCAGAAAATCCCACAAGCAACTCTCTCTCAGTCTTCCCTGGCAGAGCAAATAGCATAATAACAAAGTAGCTACCAGTTTGCTACCCTTCAAATGACATTCAAAACATTCTGCCTAAAGTTTAAACTTCACTTTATTTAATAGCACAGCCAGGTCCATGTACTAAGACATATTAAGTGATGGTAACATCTGTTGCACATGTTACTGAGCAACAGGAGCTGCTAGGAAATTTAGTGTCTGAGTCTGAGGAGCTTGGAAATTTGCTGGTATTATTCCTTCTTCCTAAATCCCAGGGCCTAATTGGATACTGGGCTCTCTGGAAAAGTGCTCAACCTAAGGACAAGTTGTTTTGTTTTGTTTTTGTTTTCTGTTCTTAAATGCAAGTGGAACATGAGGAATAAAAATAAAACAAGAGCACCTTGCAAATATCTGTGTAGAATCATAGAATCATACAGTTGGAAGAGACCTCAGGGGCCATCGAGTCCAACCCCCTGCCATGCAGGAACACCCATCACAGCATTCCCAACAGATGGCCATCCAGCCTCTGCTTAAAAAGCTCCAAAGAAAGAGACACCACCACACTCTGAGGCAGCATATTCCACTGCTGGACAGCTTTGACCGTCAGGAATTTTTTCCTGAGGTTCAAGTGGAATCTCCTTTCCTGCAGCTTGAATCCATTGCTCCTTGTCCTAGTCTCTGGAGCAGCAGAAAACAAGCCCACTCCCTCCTCGACATGACATCCCTTCCAATATTTAAACATGGCTATCATGTCCCCTTTTAACCTTCTCTTCTGCAGACTAAACATACCCAGCTCCCCAAGCCGTTCCTCATAGGGCATGGCTTCCAGACTGCTCACCATTTTTGTCACCCTCCTCTGGACACGTTCCAGCTTGTCGATACTCTTTTTGAATTGAGATGCCCAGAACTGGACACAGTATTCCAAATGAGGCCAAACCAATGCGGAATAGAGTGGTACCATTACCTCCCTTGATCTAGACACCATACTCCTATTGATGCAACCAAGAATCACATTGGTTTTCTTGGCTGCTTCATTACACTGCTGATTTACCATTACTAGTAATCACAACCATTCCTTCACTCTTTAATCATTTGGAAGGAGGGCTAAATTATATAGTTCCAAGCAGCCTGAATCCTGTAGGCATTTTTTGGCTATTCAGATGTTGTTGGGTTACAGTTCCCGGCAGCGCTAGCCAGCATGGCCAGCATAGTGACTGATGCTGGGAGCTAGAGTCCCACAACATTTGTAAGGGGCCATGTGTTACTCCTAGAAGGTCAAGAAAATGTGCTAGTAGGACAAGGACAATGCTCATAGGTTATGGCTAATTATTCCTTTACTTTCACAGTTTGGTTATCTTGAGCATAGTCAAGTTCATAGCTGAGGAAAAAAAATTCTTTGATTCCAGCTCCTAAAATTCCCCAGCCAGCATGTCCACTGGGATTTCTGGAACTTTGAGAACCAGAGTCCACAAAAAGGAACTTCCAAGCTCAGCTCCAAAGTCTGCATACTTAGATGCCTCTTTGGATTACTCTGTTTGATTTACTTTTCAAATGTATAGAAACAAAAAAGACAATAAAATAAGCAGAGTTTTTCAATGAAGCAAAATCCACTACCTGTTTTTTTAGACTAATTATTTCCAATCAATAAACTCTCATCCCCTTACTTTGTGAAATTATCAGCATTATTAAAGTTATTAAGTCTGCTTAAGATTTTTCCCCTACTCTTTTTAAAAATTAAACATATACTACATGAGACTTCAATTTAAATAAAACTTTTAATTATATTGCCAGTGAACAAGCAGTAGTAGAAAGTTATAATCAATAGTCTCACTCAATATGCCACTGCAATTAACAATTGTAATTTGTGTGCAAAGAAAAGAAATTATGAGCTTCACAAAGAATTATCAGGACAGCAACTATACAGCCAACCGACATTGTATTTCCCTAATCCTATTTCAAAAGATGCTTTCTAAACATAAATACATTTACAGAAGAGTATTTACAACAAGAAGAAGTGCAAACCTAACCCCCTGCCATTGATTGCTGGAGGAGTCTTAGATATGGTGGAGGTGCCCTTTTACCACCCTTCAATGATAGCATCCATAGACAGCTATATGGCCAGAAATAGCTTTTATCTTGCCAGTGTAAGAAAGCATAAATTGAGCATTGTGGGCATGGCACAAAACTATCTTTAGAACTTCTACATCTTAAGTTGCTCAACTCATAAAATTCTGTCCTGTGAAGAGAATTTTAAAGAAACACTTTCTTCTGGGAGTTGAGAGAAGACCTCCTTCTCTTATGTAACACTAGCCAGTATAAGTGTAGGTGAGGCAACTGATCCATTACCTTGCAACCTTGTTATGCCCCATTCAGGATGCTCTGTGAAGAAAAGCTGCCCTGCTCTGGTTTCAGTCTCATATGTGCTTACTATGAACACATTCAAAAGACAAGATTGCACTGCTGCATTGATATGACTCATTCAGAGAGAATGTTACCATGTCATTCACCCCCACTCTGTGGTACAGTTTAATTAGCAAGAAATATCATTTAATTCGTAATATCATTTCTAATATAAAAATCACACACTCATGGCCAAAAGGCCTGTGGACAAAGACTGTCTCTGGAAGCCACATGATAAGACAGATGACTTCAGCATGGACTGGTTGTAAGTTCATAAGGATGAGTTAGAAAGCCCCGGCACTGATGGGCTTGTGATAATCTCCTCAATGACACAACCTTCAAGTACAATAATGAATTAACCTGTCTCAGTGGAGCAACCGATGATCCTCAACCTGTAACCTCTTCCAGTGGAAACTTTCTTTTGTTCCCTCACCTGCCCAGACTTTAAGAGGCTGTCATGACTCCCATCAGTTCTTTGTCACCTGAAGTTAAGACTATTAGCCAATTACAGAACCCTTTTGTTTGCCATGCCAGGGAGCAATTAACATATTCCCCTTCAGGGCAAAAAAAGAGTATTTAAATCCTGCTTCTAAGCCTGACAACTTGTAGCACCTTGAACACATGTAGGCATTTCACTCTGTCTGTTGGCTCCCTGAATCTCGTGTCCTGGGCTAACCTCAAACTCTTGTGTTTGAGCTAGCTCACTTTGATCTCCCATCTCTGGAACAGTAATTATCATCCACTTCACCTCAAAATCTCTTGCTGTCCCACCTTTTTCTCCTTTGCCTTCACTAGCCTTGTGTGGTTCATGAGACTGCTTGAATGCTTGTGTGTGTTTGTGAATTCCCCCAATAAAAATATTCTTTTGACTCTCAACTGGTGTCCTATGGTTAGTACTGGTATACACAGGTGAAGTTCCCATAGTTACCCCCCTCTTGAAGGCCTCCTTTGAGCTATAATTCTCCACCTTTCAAAGGAGACACTGGCACAGCTGGAGGATCTCAAGGTTCCCCCAACCTTTTGGGGTTAGCAGCAAGCATTTTCAAGGTGCACGAAAATCACTGGGGTTTAAAAGTACTTAACTGTGACTGGACTGTGACTACTCAGACCAGTAGAAATTATTGAAACAATGTGGTTGCTTTCACTGGGAGGAAAGATCACCCTTTAGTCAGGAATGGAATTGGGTTTGTTTGTTTATGAGCCTTTCAGTGAACGTGTTTTGTGGTTCCATTGACATCAGCCTTGCAAATTAGTTATTTTATTAGCTATTGTATATTCTAGGAAATTGGAAGGAAGATCAAAAGAGGAGGGAAGCAAGATAATAAATAACACACAATTTAAAAAATGCGATGACATAAACAGACAACCTTCCCTCTTCTTTAATTGTGCCCACTGCCACTACGCAGGAACTTTGTACAAACATCTGATACTTTCTATGGATGAAAAAGTAAAGATTGTGCAGTGGAGACTATGATAGTGAATGGGCAAGAGGGATGATCTGAAAAGACTGCCCCCCTTAAGCTTAAGGTCCGATCACAAAATTGGGAGTAATCCCTTACCTATTCCTTATCTGAATGAGGCTTCCAGCACTATGAGTAAAACAGAAGAGAACACTGAACACACTGTTTCAAATGCTGGGTCCCTTTTTGGAATTCTAAATAACCACAGTGGGAAGGCAGCCAATTTCTTTTGGACTACAATAGATGGGAAAATAAAGTAACCCTTTCCTCCCCTCACTGCAACATGACTTCCCTTCCCTCCTGCAGCTGCTATTGAAGGAGAGCTTCAGTCCACACCAATCCAGATTCCTTGTCTTGAGAATAAGCACTGAAGGAGTGGCGGCAAGACTGAGCGAAGAAAAGAGTCAATGTGCCATGTTCCTGAAAAACAAAGCAGAACAAAACCAAAAACAGGTTCTCCCATAGCAGTAATTTTAAGTTATAAGAAAGGAGTGCAGATCATGAAGTGACTTGTGTAGCATCAGATCTATTTTTATGAGGAATGTTACCACAGGGTTCTTGACACTGTGAAGAAATTTTCTCCCCCCTATCTTTAGTACACTCCATCACGTGGGTAAGTATGATTCTGCTACAGTAGTATAGCCGTGACTACTTGACTGCAGGAGCACAGGAAATTGCATCTCCCTCCCTCTGTCTCTGTGTATGTTTATAATATTGTCCTTTGGGTAGGATTTGATATGGGGAATGGGAAGTTTTGATACTGCCTCCAGCCTTCTTTTAGCATTCTGCTGGATAGCTACATCTAATTTACTGGATGTGTTAGCTCCTATGATGCTTGTAATCTCCAGTCTTCCATGCGGAAGATGATAGTCAAACTGCAGGTGAAAAGAAAGAGAACTCACAAAATATAGACAAATTCCAAATCACTAGCATCGCCCCTGCCACTTAATATGTTTTTCTTACACCAGGACATCTTTCACAGCAGAGATGCATCATTCTTTTCCCATTGCTCATTGGTTTCCTCTGACCCATTCAAGATTAAAACCCCAAGTGACTCAGCTATCTTTTTGAGTTAAAAAAACAACTGAGAAAAGCATCCCTTAACTTTTGCGCATATTTAATATGCTCTAACATTCTTGGTTTTCTGTGATCTCTATTTTATAAATTAAAATATTCTTAGGGGATATTCTTAAACAGAGGGGATAAAAAAAATGTAAAAGCCAGGCCTGTTTTGATTTGTACAAGCTGTGTTGTATCAACAGAAGACTGATGCTTTGTACAGACAAGAGGAATTAATGAAAACACGTTTCTTATCTAGCACCAAGGAAAACACCAGTACTAGAATATTTACAAATTGTGACTATTGTCACTCTGTGATGATAAAGGATGAAACGCTGCTGCAAAACAGGCTTAGCCAATTAAACAGATATATAAATGAGCAACTAAATCAATTAAGCAAATAACAAAAGAGAACATTTTCCATTGCGTGAAAGGGACAAATTGTAATTATTGTTTACTTGCTTCCAGATACACTTTCCCCCCTTATGAATGATTGTTTCCAGCTGCATTTAAATAGTCTGAAGATACCAAAATTCCATTTTAAGAAGAATATCTCCCCTGAAGACATATAGCAGCATAAACAACAAGTAAAGGAAAATAAAGTCATTTTCTGTTATTTCGTTCTAACGTAGGGAAAGAAGAATGATTTCAGAAATCTACTCAGTGGCAAATATACTCTCAACATTAATTTTTGTTTTGTGAGACCAAATGTAGTGGCATACTACAGAGAATGTCACTTCCCATTTGGGAACTGCTGCATAATATCTCTGAATGCAACACTCACTGTCTTTAGAATCTCTACTTCACCTGCCCTTTATGATTACTTGAAGATAAGGAAAAAGAAAAATGTGCAAGATCTGAAAATGGTTTTCAGGATATATAATTCCCCTTGTGAATAATGTCAAGCACTAGCAAAATATGGTTGTTTTTGTTGTGTTCTTTTAAGCCATTGGATCCTATTTGGGAGAAAGGTGAGATATAAATAAATTTATTTATTTAATTCTAGCTTATGGTAACCCTAGGGTGAACCTATCACAAGGTTTTCTTCCTTTTCTGAAAAAGTGTGACTTGCCCCAGGTCACGAGGTGGGCTTCCACATCCAAGCGGGGATTTAGACTTTGTTCTCCAGAACTGTAGTTCATTGCTTAAATCATTGCTCTGTACTGGCACTCTAGCTTAAAAATATACCACATACAAAGTTAAAAAAAATCATAAGATTAAAACCATATTAAAGATTGTTTGTTGCAAAAGCAACAAAAACAGCAAAGCAACGGACAATCAAAACAAAGATAGACGGTAAAGTACAACCAATTCTGCAAGGCAAAGTTCCCTTGAGCAATTAGTCTTTAAAGGCCTACTGTTTTTTTAAGTCTTAATCCACTTGAGGAAAAATAGCACAGAAGGTGCCAGTCTAACCTTTTTCAAAGTTGAGTTTCAGAGCCTGGGAGCAGACACTAAGAAGACCTGTTTCCCCATCAAATGTACCTGTGGGTGTGGTAGGACAGAGAGAAGGCTTTCTGAAGAGGACATCAAAACAAGGGTAGACGTATATGGAAGAATATCGTCTTTCAGATCATGTGAAACTGATCCATCTGGGGCTTTAAAGGTCATAACCAGCATTTTGAATTGTATTCAGAAATGAAATGGCTGCCAGTGAGCCTGCTGAAACAAGTCTGTGTCCTTCCTGTAGTCAGCCCCAGTTAGCAATCTTATTGCAGCTGTTTAGACCAATTGAAGTTTCTGAATGGAAAGCCCACATAGCACATATTGCACTAGACCAAACAGGTTGTCACAAAGCCATGCATCACTGTGGCTAGATCTGATGTCCCAAGGAACAGGGACAGCTGATGCCCATGTGGAAAGGCTTTCCTGGCCTCTGATGAGTCCTCAGCTTCCAGGCTCAAGGATGAAATCTAGGAGTACACCCAAATTGTGAAACTGTATCTTCATGGAGAGGTTAACCCCTTCCAGCATTGTCTGGATCCCAGGTCCCTGATCTGCCTTTCAACTAACCAGGAGCACTGATGTCTTGTCTGGATTAAGTATGCCCTCATTCAGTCCATTACTAATGATGACACTGGTTTAGAAACAATTGGATCCTTGGACTGAGATGCAAAGGAGTAGTAGAGCTGGATGACATCTACTTGATAATAGCACCACACCCCAAAACTCCAAGCAACACATCCTCCCTCCCTCTCCTTCTCCCTCTCCCATATTCATAGATAGATAGCTAGATAGATGATAGATAGATAGATAGATAGATAGATAGATAGATAGATAGATAGAGTGTCTGTGTGTGCTAAGTAGTATAGGGACAAAACAGAATCCTGACAGATCTGACAGGCTAACAGCCAAGTAGTCAAGGAAGAGTCCCCCAGCACTCTCTTCTGGGTTTGCCCTTCTAGGAAAGAATGATGCCACTGTAAAACAGTGCCTCTCAGTCCCATTCCAGTAAGACAACCAAGAATACCATGATCAATGATATTGAAAAGTCCAACAGGTCCAACAGGTCCAGCAGAACTCACGGGTACAGATTTCTCTCGTCTAGTTTCCAGCATAGACCAACCCTCAAGGCAACAAAAGCTATCTCTCTCCTAGTCAGGACTGAAATCTGATTGAAATGGATCTAGATTACCTGTCTCTTCCAGGAATCCCTGGAGTTAGGAGATCACCACATACTCCAGTACTTGAAATGGGACATTAGAAACTGATGAAACCCTGATGAATGATGATGATGATGATGATGATGATGATGATGTTGAAACTCTGCCTTTTCTCACTCCCTCTCTACCAGTGCCCCTCTGGCTTTTTTGCTAAGTGAGGAAGGGCATGGATCTAATACACATGTATTGGTTGTCACTTCTCCAAGAATGCTGCCCAGATCCTTGTACTGTACAAATTGAAAAATATCCATTAACATTGAACAAGCAGGAATTTAACAAAAAATGGGAACGGAAAATGTTGGAAATGTAATGAAAAAGAAGGGTCCTTTTTTCACATGTGGTGGACTTGTAAGGTAGCAAGGAAATTCTGGAAAGAAGTACATGATGAAATTCAAAGAATGTATAGCTTAAACTTTGAAATGAAGCCAGAATTTTATTTGCTGAACATGTTAGGGCAACAAAGAGAAATAAGATCTTATCAGAAAACATTGTCATATGTCATAACTGCTGCAAGAATGCCATATGCACAATATTGGAAAGAAGGAAATTATATTGACATAAAAGAATGGAAATTAAAAGTTCTGGATATGGTAGAGATAGAAAAGTTAACTTTTTCACTTAAAAATAAACCAATCCAGAACTTTGAAAGAGAATGGAAAGAATAAAAGAATGGGGAAAAGAAGAAACAAAGGAAGAGTGTTGGAAATGTTGGTAATGAAAATTAAGGATGTTATAGAATAAGTTGAATCTAACAATGTTAAAAGTAATAGTGTGATTAACTCTTAAATTAACTCTTAAATAGAAATAATGTATAAATGGGACGTAAACACAAACTCAACTGGAAAAAAGATGCTTGGAAGCGGGGGAGATTATTTTTCTGTGTAAAATTTCTATATATGTGTGTGTGTGTGTGTGTGTGTGTGTGTGTAAAAGAACAAGCAGGAATTAAAGTTACAATCACTTAATTTGTATTCATCATAAGATCCAAAGTTTCAGGCAAATTGTTCAAAACAAGATATCAAATGGTCTAGATTCTCTTCTTGTGGGCCCATGCATAGAAACACCCCAGTTGTTGTTGTTGTTGTTGTTGCTACTGCTACTGCCATTTCTCTTTGCATTTTCCTTTGTAAATCCCCTTTAGAATTATGGTAGACATTAATGTTGCATAACCCAATGGACATTACAGGAAAAGCCTCCTGACTTGGAGGATCCATGCAGAGAGCCTATGACTTTAAAATGAAAAGGTTTTAGTGTGATTTTTATCAACATTCTTTTTTAAAAAGACTCACTGATACCACATAATGCAGACCCACAAAGCTGATATGCTTCTCTGGATTTCTCCCACCACCCCAAAAGGTCTATAAAATACCTCAACATTTTCATGGAGAACAAATGAATCTGCGTAAGTGGGCAAAAACGTTCATCACACCTTTACCCTGCACAAAGCCACACCAAGGAAGGTTATTGCTTCCTGACTTCTGCCAAGTAAGGTGAGAACACAGTGTTCTGACCTGAAGACCAAGATCCACACTGCGCTCTTTGGGGTGTACTGTGAGACCCTGAGAAATGTCCAGTAGTAGCAATTATGTTCCTGAATAGAAATGAAATGAAAATCTAAGAAGAAATGGGGTGGTATTTATGGTGAGGAGAGACGTAGCACAAGCAGTTAATGGACGCAATGAAAAGTCTGGCCAAATTATGTCAATAGGACTTTGAGGAAAACCCATCAATATAACCATAATCCAAGTTTATGCTCCAACTATAGAGGCAGAAGAAGAATAAACTGAGAAATTTTATGTAGAAGTCCAGCAGGAAATTGATCACACACCAAAACATCACTTCTTGTTAATCATAGGTGATTGGAATGCAAAAGTGGGAAACAGAGCAAAATAAAAGATGGTAGGAAAATTTGGTGTAGGATCAAGAAATGATGCAGGAAACCAACTGACTGAATTTTTCCAGGTCAAAAGTTTGTTAATCACAAACACATTCTTCAAGCAACTGAGGAAGCAACTGCATACATGGACTTCTCCTGATAGCCAATAGAGAAATCAAATAGGGTACATAATCCAAAGAAGAAGATCAAGACGCTCCATTCTCTTTGCAAAAACAAGACCACGAACAGACTGTGGCACAGACCATGAACTACTAATACCAAAAGTTCAAGTAAAGCTAAACAAGAACATAAAATCAACCAGCATGCTGAAATACAACCTGAAGCACATTCCCGTAGAATTTAAAGATAATGTATAAAATAGATTTGCCCTATTAAGCCTCATTGACTGGAAGCCTGAAGAACTCTGGATTGAGGCCAGGGACATTGTCAGGGAGAATTGCAAAAAGACACTATCTGCAGCCAAAAAGAAAGAGAAGCCTCAATGAGTGACAGATGAAACTTGTCAAGCAGTTATGGACAGACAAGAAGCAAAAGTAGAAGGAGACAGAAGTAGAGCCAGAATCCTGAACGCAACTGTTCAATGACTTGTGTGCAGGGACAAGAAGAACTACTGTAATAATCAGTGCAGAAAAATAGAAGATGGCAGCAAAAAAGGAAGATCAAGATACTTCTTCTACAAGATCTGAGAAATCAAAGGGAAATTTAAACCAAGAGTAGGGATGCTATACGACCAGGAGGGGAACACATGACATGACCAAGAAGAAATAAAAAGATGATGGAAACAATACATGGAAGAACTACATAAAAGAGATGAAAGGTTGACAGAGTCATTCAAGGAAGGACTATATGAAGATGAACCACCAATTTCAGCAAGTGAAGTAAGGCTGCATTCAGAGTACTTGGGATGAATAAATCATCAGAGACTGATGGCATAGCAGTAGAGCTGCTTAAAGCTACAGAAGCAGAATTTACTCAAGTTCTAACTAAAATCTGTTAACAAATATGGAAAACAAAAGAACATCCCATAGATTGAAAATGCTCAATGTACATTCCAATGCCCCTAAAAGGGGAAACCAGGGATTGCAGTAACTGCAAGACTAATGCACTAACTTCTCATGCAAGCAAAGTCATGCTCAAAATTCTACAACAAAGACTTCTACCATATATGGAACAAGATGTGCCAGATGTCCAAGCTGGGTTCAGAAAAGGAAGAGCGATCATACTGCAAACATATGCTGGATAAAGGAGCTCACCAAAGAATTTTAAAAGAAAACCAGCTTGCGTTTCATAGGTTTCAGCAAAGCATTTGATTATGTAGTTCATGAAAAACTATGGATCACTCATAAAGAAATGGATGCGCCACAACATTTAATTGTCCTCATGTGTAACCCACATATAGGGAAATTGGTAAGGGGCCAATAATGATTTCCATCTCTTGCAGAGTTCCCATGGATGTGGGAAGAGGGCAGGGTACCCCTTCTAATTTACTCTAAATGCAAATGTCAGAAATGGAGCTGAGGAACATCTCTCTAAGAGGAGAGGGGTATTGCAGAAGTTGGGCAGAGATGGCTACCTACAAGTGCCCTCCAGAAAAAGCACATTTCTTTGGATATCACTTTAATATATCATATTGTTATGAGTTATGTCTGGTAAATTGCAAGTAGACTTTGATGCATCAGGGAGTTTCCTCTTGCTATAGTCTGCACATTTGCAGAGTAGGACAATATGCAGTTGAGTAGACTCCATCTTGGAGAAGTCAGGCCACATTTTAAAATACAAGCTGGAACTTTCCCACCAACCCAACTCCTGCTGACAAAGAAATGGCTCCTTGATGTGTTTGGGAGAACAATCAGTACTTAACTGACTTGTTCACTTCCACTGAAGCCCTGCAAAACTAATCCAGACTGATATAAGTCCCATTGTAAGGTAATGTTCATTGTCTAGAGATTTTAATAATAAGAATAAGAATAAGTTTCATCTGTTACCCGCCTCTCCCCAAGGCTTGATGTGGGGTACAACATAGGTTACAACTAAAAACAAATAATGATTAAAATACACTAACAAGGAAACCATTTAAAATACAAATATACCATAATTAAACTATATATTAATGAAAAGTATTATTAAAAATAGACTGGGTAGGCCTGCCAGAAGAGATAGGTCTTTAGTGGGTTGGTTTTTGTTTTTGTTGTTTTTTTAATTTGGACAGCATATT
Organism: Cyclura pinguis; assembly: GCA_030412105.1. NCBI lineage: Eukaryota > Metazoa > Chordata > Lepidosauria > Squamata > Iguanidae > Cyclura > Cyclura pinguis. The sequence continues at coordinate 133,847,531 of CM059599.1, forward strand.
TTGCTGTCAAATCTTTTCTGGCAAGTCATTCCACAGTCTAGGGGTGGCCAACAAGAAGGTTTTAGGAAATTCCACTCAGATTTGAAAAAGATCAAATGGCTTTGTTGGACTGGATTTGTCCTATGTGCGCAGAATCTATTATTTGCATTTCCTCAGACTACTTAAGAGTCATTACCAGAGGACTATGTCCCAGAGGACTATGAGCAAAGGTCATATTCTAAATGTTTGAACCTCTAGAGTACAACATTAAGGTCATGTTAGCCCCTCCTCGAAGGCATCCCCTTGAATTCAGGTGACAGCCTACATGTTAGAGAAGGGTTAAATACAGGCACACAGAGACTTGGAGAGGCAGCTGCTTCACCTGAGAGAAAAAAAGAGCCTGCTTGGAGACACAGACTTGCAGACCTGCATCACAGATAGAAAAAGGGTGACAAGAAGGCACCTAGAAGAATGCCAGAGGAGATACTTCGTGGAGACAGATCAGAAAGAGCCTGGAAGGGTCACAGAGAGTCCTCCAAGAGAAGGATCTGTTTTCCTGATCTTCAGCCACTCAGCCAACTGGACTCTTCTTCCCATTGGAGGGTGAGAGAATCTATGTCTGTGTCTTAGGCCATTTCTACACAGTGATGCTCTCTCGCATCATTCCATTGCAATCCTGGCAACTCCTCTGCCAGGATGGGAGTGTGTCACCTCCACTCCCCTCCACACCTGGACAGCTGCCTGCAGAAGGGAATGTAAGGGACATGCTCCTTCCTTCTGCACTGCAGCTGGCCTTCTTCCCAAGCTGCAATGGGGAAGAAAGTGTGTGATCACACTTCCGGCTTTTCTGCGTGGCCAGCAGCGATGAAAGCATTGCTGAACACATATGTTGGAAGAGCAAACAAACCACCCAATCAGTTGAATGCTTCATTTTAAATTAACAATGGAACACAAAATTATCACAGGCCCCTAGGTTGGCACTCGTAAATGGGATACATGATTTTATTAGAGGCTAAATTTCTTACAGTGGAGGAAAAAAAATCCACCCAGGCCTGTTACTGGGACACACATTACTGCTATCAACCAAAGAAATAAACAATTGTTTAAGGAAATGGGTGATGATACTTGTACTCTGTGCTCTCTCCGACTCATTCATGCAGGACTAATTTCCTGGCTGTGTCTGAATGCTTATGAAACGGCACTGTAACTGCTGCTGACAATGAACTAGTGGCTGGAAAAAGGAATCTTAAATACAGTCACATCTCTTGACTGTTAAAATCTTTTTCACAATGCATGTTGGTCTAATGTACTGTACGATCCTATATATATAATATGAAGTGATAGCATTAAAAAAATGTAATACTTGTTACTTCCAACAGCAGTTGCTAGGGAAAGCAAATGCTCTTTAAATAGATTTTCATTACCATGCCTGTATTATGGATATTCCCCCCTTTTTCCCGCTTAAAAAGAATTACTATTTGTTTCAGGTTTTAATAGTAACAATTTTGAAAGACATAATTGAAGAAATATGCCTTGTCTATTGAATAACAAAATCAAGATAGTCATGTTTGTTCATGAGGAATATTAAAAGAAGTGTTTCTTGGTAGACTATTATGCAAACCAGCCCCCAAGCCTGTACAGTTTTGTGGTGTTTGGGTTGACCCTAATAAAATGATTCCTGTGGATATTTGTTTATTTATTTATTTAGTGGCTATGGGAAAAGTGATGTGGATATTTCAACATACAGAGGCTGTCTATAAGTTCAGGGAGGCCTGGAACCAAATGATACTGGTACAAAAAGGAGCTTACTGGGCTTTTTAAAATTTATCTCTGATTAGAACCTTGAGCAGTGTGTGAGACTTAAACATGTTCATTGATATCCTCTACTACCTACGTGATCCATGAATAAATAAAATCTGTTAATTTATATCATACGAAAAGGTTATAGAGAAAGGAAGGGCAGAAAACAGAGAAGGACTTTTTTTTCTGTACAGATTCTGCACTAGTCAAAAATCAGTCTAGACATTTATGAATGCTGTCATCAACAAGAGGAAGTGAGAATCCTGAATTCCCTGAGACTAAAGTTCATCCCTGGGATAAAATGCAGCGCTCAAGACAGATAATCTGCATACAGGCCCATGTCTGCCATAGTATACTTCATCCTGATATGCAAATGAAGGCTTGGACAATGTGTGATTAATGAAGCGGATGGGTTTACTAGCTCTACAAAAATGGTGAAATACAGACAGGCCTAACAGACATTCTAAAATGAGCGTGCAACAGGCCAACAGACAAATTGCTTCCACTAAGAGATGCCCTTCTTAATTTATTTGTACTCCCCTCTGCCAACAATACCAAGTGACACCTTGTAAGAGGACCTTTCCTACATTAGAAGGGAGGACAAAGATGGGAACATTCTCCCACTTGCTGGAAGAGGCCATTCTATAGAACAGTTAAATGCTACTCACCTTTAAAAGCTGGAATTAGCAGGAATTCTAATTATCAGTTTCACTCCTATATTTGGCAAACATTGATGCAAAGTAGTGGTGATTAGCTGTCTTGAACATCAATTCCCAGAATGCTTATGTTGTGTTAAACATAAAGCTGTGGAGTTAAAAGCACAACATCAGCTGGATACTCCAGCCCAAGCACTGAACTGAGAACCACTGGTTTAAATGAAGGAGGATTAAATAGAGCATTAGATTTTGACCTTAATGGTAACTAAAGTGTATGAATTAATGCTAATATCACTCCATTTCACATTGTGGTGATAGGGAATATACCTAAGGTTGCTAGAGTGAAAGCTGGTGCTGGTTCCTATACTTGTAATGATTGTGTAAAAGAGAATTTCAGCAGGTGTTATGTGTTACCTGCAACACTTGCTGAAATTTCCTCTTCTAACACAATCATCAAAGGTATAGGAGTCCTCTCCATTTTTCATACTGGCAACCCTATGTAGGACCCTTTTTCGACACTATGAAGATAAAAACGTGTGTCACATTTCCTGGTCCATTTTGAGCCTGAGGATCTATCATCTTCTAAAAAAGAGCACTAAACAACACAGTAAACTTGTGAATGCACTTGTGAACAATGCTATGTAATTCTTCACTAATTTTCTTTTTGACAGAAGTAACAAATAATTTTTGCAATTTTTCTTCTGCTAGAAGAATTCTTTTAACAGTTTTTGAGTTCTATTTGCATTTCAGGATTTACTTGACACAAAATTCACATACAGTTATTTTGCACAGGAAATGGTATTTTCTCTATTTTCTGGAAAGAAAAAGCTGCCCCCCCCCCCAGCAGATCAACTACCTATTAATTTTGCACTGAACAAGCCACCAATTGCAACTTTTTTTTTTTCTGAGCAGGAAGCAGCTGAATATTTTGCTCAGAAAATGCTGTCTCCTGAACAGAAAATGTTATTTTCTGTGCAATCACATGCAAATTTTGTACAGAATAAATTCTAAAATGCAAAGATTCCTGTCAGTTCCTCAGCAGGGTCCCTCAGTAATTAAAAAACATGGCGTGTATGTTTTTCACTGAGAGAAGAATAGCTATTAAAAGTCTTAAGGGTTTGCAGAAATGAACAAATTAAGTTTCCTGATAAAAGAGGGAAACCTAGAAATGTTTAAGAAAGACTGGAGGTTACCGATGTTATATGTAGAAAGAATATGGAGAAGAGTGGCAACAGTGGGCTTTTACTAAAAAGGAAATGGTGGAATAAAATGTAGATGTTAACAGTGCATTTGTTAAGACAATAGAAGAAATAAAAGTCATAGAGTAATATGGTTTATTAAGGGGTGGGGTTGATTAGAGATTTTGTAGGCAATGGGTGTTAATGCAATATTTAGAATGTATTAGAAGAAGCATTATTATGTTCATTGTTATTCCCATCTGGAGAACAGTTGGAACTTACTAAATATGTAGTCATAGTTTATTTTGTGTGTTGCACTTTGTCTTTGTGTCCCCTTTTCAGTTTGTGTTGTGTTACGTTTTATGTGTGTTTTTGTTGTAATCCTTTTATGTTATTTTGTATATAGAAAATTTGTTTTAATAAATATTTTTTAAAAAACATGTTTTTAAAAATATTTTTATTAAACACAAAATTTAGATACAAAAAAACCCCCCAACACATAAGGGAGGAAGGAAAAAACACACAAAAATAAACAATTAACAACAAAACACAAGACACAGAACAGCTAAACAACACAAAAAAACTACCTAACCTACAGGATCCCAAAAACAAACAACAAACAAGCAAACAAAAAACTAGAAGCTAAAAAGGGACTGGCAGGGTTGACACATGACTTCCAGCCCCTCACCTGATGGTTATAACATAAAATACTAAGTGTACTTCTTCAATGTTACATAACTAAGGTTGGCCAAAACAAATAATCCTCAAAGCCCAAAACTAAAGTTTTCCCCCAATACCCTCTCCAAAAAAACCAAAAACAAACAACAACAAAAAACCCCTACAGTCTTTCTTAAAACTACTCAACAATTCTTTTTTAATCAAAATGGCCAATTTTTCCTCTTTTATTAGGTCATATGATTTCATCATCCAGTTCCATCAATCTGCATTTTATTTAAGTAATGTTGTTGGAGGGCTTGATCTCTTATCTGTCTTCTTACAAGATAGGCAATTACATCTCTAGACATGCTTCTCTGTCATGACACCCAGCAATCTAATATGTTCACTTCATCCAGTCCTGACAAAAGTCTTCCCTTTGCCTTTCCAGGAGATCAGCCAAAGCATCAGTCATTCTTGCATATACGTCTTCATTTTTCATCTCCACTGTTCCTCTGAATCTAAGGCCCTTTCCGCATGGACATGGTGTCCCGGCATGGAGACAGGACAGAAGCAGGACCACAATGATGCTTCTGCATGATGTCATTGTGGTCCTGCCCTTCTCTCACCAACAACCAGCATGATAGTGGGGTAAATTATTGATGGAGTTTTTCTGTCAATTACCCCCCCCCCATCACATAATGCTCTTGCGCTGAGTTGACATGCAGAAGGACCGGAAGTGCAATGGATGTGCTTCTTGCCCCAGTGCAGCATGGGAAAGAGCCCAGCTGTGCTGTGGAAAGAAGAGGTGTGTCTCTTGCTCTCCCTTCTGCAGGCAGCCAATCTGGTATGGAGGGGAGAGTTCCCGTTGCACTCCCTTACTGTCAAAGGTGCTGCCAGGATTGTGGCCAGAAGATGATGAGATAAGACAGAGTTTTCCAAACTGTGTCTGAAAACCTGTAAAGCACAGTCTTACTCTCAGGCCCTTTTCGCATGCCAGTCCTGTTGTGAAATGGCCTTGGGAGCATCGCGTAATTGTGAGGACTGTTCCACATGATGTCCTTGCAATTCCGCAACGCTCCTGAAGCCATTAGGTGGTGATTGCACATTATACCATTTTCAGCTCCTTGCCGAAAATGATGAGTGATTGCGCTTCCCCCTTGTGCCCCCCACACACTTACCTTGTGTGCGAAGGCTCCAGACACACAGCCATCATGCTTCCTTCCCCAGAGCAGCCTGGGAAAGTACCCGGCTGTGCTACGAAAGGAAGGGACAGAGCTCTCATGCTTCCTTCCAGCCAGCACGGAGCTGGTGCAGAGGGGAAGCAGAGGGGAAGCGAGTGCCTCCTGGATGAGGCTTTTCACCCGATCCCAGTGTGACATCAGCAGCACCAGGTAAGGTGCGAAAAGGGCCTCAGTTTCTATGTACAGCTCTGAAAGGTGAACAATGAAGAAAGCTGACAGGAAAAATATCAACTGTTTTGAAATGCTCTGTGTATCTATGAATACTGCAGACTTCCAAAAAATTAAATAAATTGAGCCAAGATCAGATTAAAACCAAACTTTAGAAACCAAAATGACTAAAATGAGGCAATTATACTTTGGACACATCATGAGGTGACATGACTCCTTGTAAAAAATGATAATGATGGGAAAAGTAAAAGGATGTATGAAAGGGCAGCAGGGAAAAAAGGATGATGACTATACAGATGGATTTATTCAGTTAAGGAAGCCACAGCCCTGAGTTTGGAAGACCTGAGCGGAGATGTGATGACCTGGACTCTTGGAGGTGTCTCATTCATGGGGCCACCATAAGCCAAAGCTGACTTTATGGTAGGTAACAACAACAACAAATGTAATAGGTGAGTGGAGCTGGACACCATTTGCCCATTCCCCCAGCTGCCATCTCCTGCTTCTTGCTTTGGTGCAAAGCTGCTGCTGTATGTTTCTGTATGGGTGCAGTTCCATGTGCTGCATCTTCTGAATGGCCACTTGGCACAAGTTTTTCCATCTTGTTATGGGTCTTGAACACTTGACCAGATTAAGACTGTGTCTCCACTTTATGGGACCTCTGTTTTCAGGAAGCTACAGGGTGCTGTGTTGGGTGGACCCTCCTTTTTCCACTTTACAAACTGAGCTCTGAAATAATGCTTGTGAGTAGCATAAGGGGAATCCATCCTTTGCCTGTAGACTGTACCTGGAGACTAGCAGCAGAAGTTACAGGCTCCACATCCCCCATCAAGCAGAACACTGGGGCCATTTCTGCACTAGACTGTTATAGTGCTATTATTCCACTTTCAACCTCCTATGGAATCTGGTGGTTTGCAGGTTAGAGAGCGGCCTTGGGGCAAATCCCAGGATTCCATAGGAGGTTGAAAGTAGAATAATAGCACTATAACAGTCTAGTGTGGAAATGGCCAAAGTTGAGGAGGGAGAGGCCCTGCCACGTGCGACTTGCTGAGTTTCTCCTGAGGGAAGGGAGGGCCTGGAGATGTAATCTATCAACCACTAAAGAGTAAATAAATTACTCTTCTAAAGGTTTTCCAGCCAGGCAGTTCTGGGAGTGAAAGGAGCCAGGGTGCAAAGAAGTGGCTATGGCTAACGCCCAAACGAGACACATCCCATCAGGAGCCACTTCCGAACTGCCTGCCTATTGGTGTGCTATTTCCTGTGCAGCTGCATTGTCCACCACACTCGAGGCCCACTCTTCTCCTATGCCATCCACAGGTCACTGGTGGTCCCAGACTGGGGCATGCACAGGGCGGAGACAAACTCCTCCAACTCGTTTTCTCCTTTCATCTGAAAGGAAAATGAAACTGGGCTGATCTGCTTCTCCTTCTTTCGGGGCGGAGGTACCTTTTCCTCCTGACACTAGAGGTTGTGCCTGTTTAGTTTCCTCGAGCTTCTTCGACCATGGAGGCTGTCCAGTCTGCTACATCTCTCCTCAGGTGGTTGCATGGTCTGCACTACAAGCCAGAGCCCTACTTTCATCCTTGCTTTTAGCTGACAAAAGAGGGTGGATAGCAGGGGGTGGGGGGCATGACTAGAAAAATGAAATTCAAAGCCAGAATTTTGAATGAAAAGGTGGAAATCCATCTTTCCTTTCTCCCAAACTAGATTCTAGTGAGATGCAGCTTGCGTTCAAAAATGAGATGACACCAAGCATGGCTCTTGCAGTGGGATAAGGAGGAGGAGATTGGGCTGCAGCATACAAAGGGGATGCTTGAGTCTTTCCACTGGCTACAGAAAATCTTTGGGGGGCTGCAAGCGGCCTGCAGGCCATATATTGTGCAGGCCTGCTGTAGGATTAAAAGTGGCTTTTTTTTGTTATCATTTCTTTAAGATTTGTATGTCGTCTTTAAATGACTTTTAATATTTTAATGTTTAATGTTTCTTAACTTTATAAATTATTTAATTGTTTTAAAAATAGTTTTTATATTTATAGTAGAGTATTTACCTGACTTTGCCTGGGATTTTATTTTCTCATAGGTAACACTTGTTAGAAATACCTTAGGAATTACCTTACCTTACTTTAGGAATTAGATGTGGTTGAAATACACAGGTTTGAGATCCTGTGTCTCTAGTTCCCCAAACTGTATTGTCCAGTACCTGTAACTTTTCCCCATATTTCCCAGCTCAATCTATGTTTAGAGTTATCAACATACAGAGGTTCGATTTCTGAGGGAATACACTGGCCTCCTCTTTCTTGCTGCTGAGCTTTGTCCTGCTGCTAGGCCTTGTCTCCATAGCAACTTGCCTAAGGACCAAGAGTCCTCTGGCTGAGAATTCTAAAGGCCCCTCCCTAAACTGCCAACCCCAGGATTTCATAGAATCTTCACAGGCAGCCAATCATATGAAGTCTTCTCGCCTGACACAGCCAATCATATGAGATCTTCGCCTACCTGACACAGAGAAACTCATACTTTGGTTTTTATATATTTGATTTTTGCTGAAAATTTTGCACAGTTTTAATCTGTGTTATTTGAAACATGTGGTTAGCCTTCTTGCATGTCGTTATTGGGAGAAAGTTGAGATATGATAATATAATATAAAAATATATGATTTCTAATATAAAATATCTCTACTTGCTTAAGATTGCTAAGAAATCAGGTGGCATTACAGCAGCAAGCTATTAAGGAAGGCTTCTGATTTGCTCTTTTTTGTGATGCAGTCTAGGCTGAATGAAAAGAAATTCCAGTAAATAAAAGTAAATGTCTGAAGTCATTTACAGTCCTGGTACAAACCTGAGATTTCCAGAACACCTAGCTGCAAAGAAATGCTGGAGATGGCTATAGTAAATAATGTCATCTCACTGGCTGATAATTTTAAAAGACTTACTGAAGTTTCAAAGTTTGGTGTCAACAAATCTGTGTAGTGACTAGTCGTTTGGAAATCTGACATTTGCATTTCTTAATACCACCTGCTGAAATTTACAGAAATTCTCTCACATCTCTACTGCCGATGCTGGGAAAAAGGTGTCAGGTCTTGGGAGGTGTTATAGATACCAAATTATTACCTTTAGAGGAGGCCATTCAAGTAAAGTAAAGCAGTTTTATGTAAATGTATCTTAAAGTAACAGGGGGGAAAAAACCTCCCTCTTTGTCTCCAGAAGTAGGCTGTGGCCTGGTGTGGCCAATCCTATGCAAAAAAAGAGCTGTCAGATGTCTGCTCCCATTCTAGGAGATAACAGAACCAAAGGATGTGGTCTTAAAGTGCTTGTTGATTCACCCCACTCCACAGAACATCTCTTATGACTGTGAAGCAGACCACAAAAAGATTTGAAACAGCAGGAGGGCATTTCCAAATGATCTCAAGAACCAAATGGAGCTGTATAATTCCTGATATCATTTTCCCCAGGACTTTATAGTAACTGAGCATCATGGGGGAAAGGTCAGAAGTTATTGGTGTGGCAATTGCCTTAACAGTGGCCATTCACAAAGGAACAAACAAACAAAAACAAAAACCCCGAAAACAACAACTCTCCCACCAAAAAAGTGGTTGGATAATACAAACACCTTGTTGAAATAGTAAGGTGCAGGAGGAAAGTTTTTTTCTTATCCTCCTGTGGCTGGAATTCAGGTAGGGTCATACACACAAATAAATGACCCTTCCATGTGTGGATGTCCTTTTCTGGGTGCTATGGGGTTTCTTCTTCTTTCTGCAGCAGCCCAACCCCCCTGCTGATTTACTCTACTTTATGCCTATGACCAAGTAGTTTTCAGTGGTGTATGCAAGGATATCATATGATTGACCACATTGTTGTCCATTAATAATCTGTTACAGTTTTGAGTATGGTAAGATCATTCTTCCAGTTTATTTCTAGCTGTTTCTTTGATTACCTTATTGGATCTGCTTGTGTTGTTTCCATGTTTATGTCATGTTTCCAACAGCATGGAGGTGGACAACAGCCATGGGAGAGGGACCACTATTCAGGTTGGCCAAATGTTCAAGAGTTGTATTATTTTTCTTTTCTAGTTTTTCCCCCAAGTTTGAAAAATTAAAATACATACAAATAAGCTACATATATGTACAAATAAAATTAGCTTAAACTACTTGTAAATTAAGCCTTCATTTCCACATACTCGTTATTAACAAATCAATGCAAGCTCCTCACTCATGCTCAATTAACTTTACCAAATTTATACTTATATAGTAGCCAGCATTAAATGTACTTAAACTGCCATTAATTTAACTTTTTGTTTATTAATTTATTTATATATAATAAACAAAAAAAATACAAAAACAACAAAAGAAAACACAATCTGAAAGACGCTACAAAAAACCCCACTAAAAATAAGAAGACAAAGCAAAATTACAAAACTAAAATAGCTAAAAAAATTGGTTCCTACCCTTGTTGCAAACAGCACTCCTTACTCTAGCAATTACACCTAACCATTAATTCCTTCATTTTATACCAAAGCCATTACTTTTTGCTAATCATTTACCATCATAATTATTCTCCTGCATACATAGTTTTTAACAGTCGTTTATATAATAACATGGTAGTATAATCACTTATAGTCACTTATCATTTTGATTGTGCCCCTTCCTGCACTCTTCCTGATCCCACCAACATCCCATAGGGATCCCAGTAGAGCCTTTCCTGGGACGGGAGCACAACATGAGTGCTCCCCTCTGCACTGGCTGCCTGTGGGAATGGAGAAGGCACAATAGACTTGCCTCTTCCTTCTGCAACACAGCCAGACACTGTTCCAGCTATCACACTTACTGACCCTTCACAGCTCAGGTAAGTGTGGGAGAGCAGCAGAAGGGCTCAAAATCACCAGTCATTGATGAGTAAAACCCATCAATGATTTGCAGCACAGTTGTGCATCCTGGGGACCAGAGAACAACAGGACAGGGAGACTCCATGCGTAAGTTATCTGTGTCCCCTCCTTCTCCTGTTCCCATTGAGGGACAACGACATCCTGCAGAAAAGGCCTATATATTTACTTAGTAATCTATCAATCTATCAATCATCAAAAGATAATACTAACCATTAAAGGTAATCTTGATCTATATAATCTATAATCTAATCTATAAAAGTCAAAGTTAGTGAGTTTGTGAGTTTGTCTGTGGCCATTTCCACATGGGGTAGATAAAACGGTGCAGTGCATCCTCCATGGAGGACATCTGCACCTTGGAGCGGACTGGGTCTGGACTACTTACCGTAGATCTGCACCTCAGTCCACCCCAGAGCAACCTCAAGTGGTCCTCCATCGTGTTTTAGAAAGACCTGATTTTTCGGGTCTTTCAAAATGCTGGCGCGCGCCATTGTGTGCCTGCTCTCCGATGCAGATTCGCAGGCTCGCACCAATGCGAGCCTGCAATCTGCGGAGGGTGGGATTTAGGTTGGCGAACTTCAGCGGTTGGTTGAGACCCACGACCAACCAGAAGCCACCATTTTGGACGCTGGAGCAGTGCGGATCTATGATCATGCACTGCTCCTCCTCACCCTGGACCGGACCGGACTGAGAGAAGAGCCGGTGAGTAGCGGCAGGGAGTGATTCCCTCACCGCATGCAGAAATGGCCTGTGTCAGCCAAGCAAAGACCTCATCTGATTGGCTGTGTCAGGTGAGAAGACCTATAGAATCTTGGGGCTGGGCAGTTTAGGGAGAGGTCTTTAGAATTTTCAGCCGGAGAACTCTTTGGCCTACCTTGAATAGGCTGGTTGCTATGGAGAGAGACCTAGCAGCAAGAAGGAGGAGGTCAGTGTATTCCCTCAGAAACTGAACCTTTGTATGTTAACAACTCTCAATACAGATTGGATTGGGGAATATGGGGAAAAGTTACAGGTACTGGACAACACAGTTTGGGGAATTAGAGACACAGGATTTCAAATCTGTGTATTTCAACTGCATCTAACTCCTAAGGCAAGGTAAGTTAATTCCTAAGGTATTTCTAACAAGTATTATGTATAAGAAAATAAAATCCCAGACAATGCCAGGTAAATATGTTAGTAATCTATTTAAAAAAATAACCTTTCAAAGCAACAACAAATATACACCATTTGATCCCAATTTAACATTTCTCATGTGAAAATGCAAATGTTAAATCTGCAATTTAAAGTTTAATAGTATAAAATCTATTATCATCAAGTCGCCTTCACTCTCTTTTCCATTCAACCAAAAACTCTATTTATATTCTTCATTAATTCTATGGGTAAACTTTTACATCACTTCCCCCTTAGGAATTTAAAAAAGCTACTGAATAGTATAAACCTAATTAAGAAAGAAAACAGTTCCCCTCACCAATATAGAATAACCTCATATTCATTTATCCTCAATATTCTCCTATCCCCTTATATTTCATTTACTCTATATATTTCAAAATCTTAAAATTATTTCATCAGGTATTATAACCAAAATATTTTCAATTTAAATCTCAAGATGTCATTTGAATGGCCCATTATCCATGCAACAATTCCAGATCAGAGATGTATGTATATGTGTGTGTGTGTGTGTGTGTGCGCGCGCATACGAATGAATGATCTGGAATTCTTGCATGTTAAAAATATTCCCAATATTTTTAAATTTACAGTTTGAATTTTTTAAATCGCACCAATCTCTTTCTAAAATTTCTCAGGGTCTCTTCTTCTATAAGTATATAAATCATTCCACTCCATAATATAGAAATAATATAAATAATATATAAATATAATGCCATAGTTTCCAGACAAAGTACAAAGTGTTGGTTATTACCTTTAAAGCCCAACATGATTTGGGTCCAAGTTACCTATAGGATCACCTCCTCCCATACAATCCGCCCATACACTCAGGTCCTCTGGGGATCATTTACTTAAACTGCCTAAAACAAGACAGGCAACAGTCACCCAGAGGATCTTCTTGTCGGCCACCCCTAGACTGTGGAATGGCCTGCCGGAAAAGATCCAACAGCAAAACATACTGTCTGAATGATAAAAACTGCTTATCTCTTCTGGCAGGCCTACCCAGTCTATTATACCCAATACAATTATGACTTGTATTGAATGGTTTTATGTTTTAGTGTGTTTTAATTATCATGTGTTTTTAATTGGTATGCTGGTTTCAATTGTATTTCAACTTTTGTTGTACCCTGCCTCAAACTTTGAGGAGAGACAGTTAACAAAATAAAATGTATTACTACTACTACTGCTACTACTACTACTATTCTCCATTGTTTTGCTCTCCAAATACCAAATACAGATATAATTTCCTGTTTTCTCCCTTCATACTGTTCAGCAGGCTCTGTCTCTTCCCTTCTTGTCAATTTAAAGAAGCTTCTTTTTTCTTCAAAACTTTTTTGAGTCTGTTCTTGTATTTTCTCTAAATCATCCAGTTTCATAAAAACAGAAGCCTGGATCCCAAATTCTTTCAGTACATAAGTATTTTCCTTTTGCAATATTCTTGCATAGACTTTCTGTAGGCCTCCTTGTCCATCCTCCTAAGATACCACCTTGAAGTCTTCAGAAGATACATCAAGTGTAGATCTATCCAAGTCCAAAAAAAAATAAAAAAATAAAAATGTTCTTTTACCTTTTCTTTTTCACATTGAACATTTTTGATGGGATTATCAGAGTCCATTTCCAAAAGATCTGTAAGATTTCTTTCCATTTCTACGAGCTTCCTCAGTTGTTAATTTTTGAAATCCCTAAATTCCATCCAAAAGTCCAAAAAGTATGAAGGAGTTATTTCACCAGAATCAATGTCTCAGTCTAGTATTTTAAAAACATTAATAATCTCAATATAAAATTATAAGAATCCAGAGGAAGTTATTAGTCAAAGTCCATCAAAGAGGAACTTCATTTTAATAGCCTTTCAACTTTTCCTTTTACATATAAGGTTACTTAATTCCATCATTCCAAAGGAGAAAGAAACCACATTCTATTTCTTTGAGTTCACAGGTAGAAAAGAAAAAAAAAACATAAAAAAGAAAATATCTTTCCAAGAACCAATTACAAATCCATTAACTTTATCCTTCATAAATCTGAAAAAGAAGCAAGAAAAAAGAAAAAGAAAATAAAAATAGTGAATTAGTCCCTTACACTGTGATCTAAAAAGGGTACTGTCTCTTTAAGTTCTTCATCTCATGAGAGGGTTTAGCCTTGGGGAAACAAACTCAATTGTCCCAAAAAAAGGCCTTCTTGCCTTATTTTTTTTATTTAAAAAAAGCTAATAGATTCAAGTGGTCTGGAGAAAGGATAATGTACTGTCCGTACACCTCCTGTATTCAGGCTCCTCTGAAGCACACAATTGTCTCCACAGCCTTGGAAACTAAGGCCATTTCCGCACTACACTATTGTAGTGCTATTATTCCACTTTCAACTTCCTGTGGAATTCTGGGGTTGGTAGTTTACTGAGGCCAAAGAGCTCTCTGGCTGAGAATTCTAAATGCCCTTCCCCAAACTGCAAATCCCAGGGTTCCATAGGATGTTGTAAGTGGAATAATAGCACTATAACAGTGTAGTGTGGAAATGGCCTCACTCACAGATCCCAGCTGAGATGGTCTGGAGATCTTTGGAACCCCCTGCATCAAGCACAACACTTCAGGGTTCTCAATCTAGTGCACAGCTCGCTAGATTGCATCTGCCATTACCCTGACCGGAAACCGGAACCAAACTGCAATTACTTAATATGATATTGACAATGATATTGAAATTAATAGAACTAAATTGACTATGTCACTGACTATGATATTAGATATCCCATTGACTGTTGTGAATGTACAGTCAGCCCTCCACATTTGCAGGTTTCACTTTTGCAAATTTGATTATTCACGGATTATTTGCTGTCACCTCTGCTGCCTCCCTATGTCATTTTTAATAGGGACTGCAAGCTTCATGAGACTGAGAAACTGCAAATGAGGCTTGGAAGTCCCTATTAAAAATGGTGTGGGGCAGCAGTGGAAATGGCAGTAAGCCCCATCAGCCACCCGCTTCTGTCTTGTGAAGGAACTCTGATGCCTCAAAGGAATCCATGGTGGGTTGAATATGACGATCATACTTTTTTGTGTGTTAAATATGGTTTGGGATGGCCTAGAGTAATTCACAGGCTTTTTTTCACTTTCACGAGGGTCCTGTGCCCCTAAACCTAGCGAATGTGGAGGGATGACTGTGGTTCTTTTTCCCATTGATTTCACTATAGGGGTAGATAATTGCATGAGCTCTAGGGGCAATTCCTTTGCCCCCTGAGGGTCTGTATGCCTCCCACAGTAAGCTCAAATACCTCCAGTTTCTTCTGCAGTCCCTCTCAAAATCGCAACAGGAAGTGGACTTCCATGACAAAAATAGAGGCATTGGGTGGCATTGATGAACTGGGTGAATACAGTGGTGGCATTTTTGAGTGTTTTCTTGCGTTTGGAGAACTTTCTGGAAGATTTTAAGACAAAATGTCCTGACAATTGTGCTTTTTTAAAAAAAAAATTGGAGAGAAGGGGGCTTTGGAGAGTGGTGGAGGGCTTCAGGGGCTGCAAAAGTGAGGTTGAGGAACCACAAATTCTCCATCCTTGCTTAATGCAAGTACTATTTCAGTGCTGGATTTCAGTGGCAAAGCATGATGTCTTTTTACTTGAATAACAATTGTGGAGGGGGGAAAAGCAGAGAAAAGGGTGTGGAGTTGTATTTGGCTCATTTGTCTGTCACTGTAATAAACCATGTTTATTGTCTTGGGAACTTTTTTCTTCATTCAATTTTCTTCTTCCAAACATTAGCTTTATATCTTTGTTAAGATAATGGGAATGCAGCAAAGCTTTCTTTGTTTTTAACCCAACAATCGCTAATTAGCCTGCAAAAGCCATCCAGATCTTTATTAGCTACTGCATAGATTTTTATTTTTTTATTTTTTTCATAGAATTTAATAACTACTCATCAGAAGTCACCATGCTTTCTTCACTCTGTTATTTTCCGCCCACTGCAAAGTCTTTTTGAATCAGCAGCAGAAATGAAAATGACCAAATCAGTAGAGCTGTGAACATTTCAAGATGCGGGCAGCGACAGCCATAAGATGCATGAACGGCTGGTGAACATTAGGAAATCTGTCACTAAATAGCAATCAGAAGTGACACATCTAAACAGAAAAGGAATTCAAATGTTAGCTTCCTTTCAAGCATGAAACTTTAAAAAAAAAACTTGGATCCTATTTCTTTACACAGGATTAAGTGAATTAAAATAAAACTACTTAAAAGACATGCTTTCTTGCTAAAAGCATAAGACACCACTAAAAATAGTATCATTATTTTTCCAGCCACAGCAAGGATTATTTTCTTGCTGCCAATCATTCTCCTGCTTGGTCCTCTGCTGAGATATTGTTGACAGCTGAATTTTGTCCAGTTTCTTTATCTTCTTGTTTAAACTCTTCTTCCTGAGGAGACCTCTGGTGACAATCAGATGTGCACTTCTATTCTAACTCTTCTTTCCACACCAGAACTAGAGCCATCTCCACCTTTTGAACCTATGGATAAATGGTGTGTTATATCAGATCCAGGATATGGTCAGAGAGGTTGTTGGGACATTGGTAGTTATCTATACACTGTTACCCTAAGAGGTGAGGGACTTTGAGGTCCACTTGCAATGCCAGCGGCTCCTTAGAATTCGGGAGATTATAGCTCAAAGGAGGCCTGGAAGAGGAGAGTAACAGCAGGATCTTTTCACCTGTGTGTACCAGTACTAACTGTAGAGAGGACTCCAATTAACAGTTAAACAGAGTATTTTATTTGGATTGACAAACACACAAGAAATCAGACACTCTCAATAATCATATGAAGCTATCAGAAAGTGAGGCTAGAAGAGTTGGATAGAAAGATTGGGGTGAGAAGAGTGAGAGCTATCAGTTCTGAAGACAAAGGTGTGGAAGCGGAGTGGCTGAGACACTGTCTGAGAACAGACAGAGGTCTGGGCATCATGTATTACACCCAAGTACTACAATTTGCTGGGGCTGACGCTGAGGTTTATTGAAGGAGGGTGTGGAGAAAGCAACAATTGCTTTCTCATGGAGTTGGCATAGGAGTCTAGAATGGGCTGACTGTCTTAAATTTAGATGACACAACATTGACAGGAGTCATGACAATCTCCTAATGTCCGGTTGGACAGGTGCTCTAGGAAAGATTTCTGTATGGTGAGATCACAGGATGGTTCCTAATTGCTTCACCTGGGCAGTTTTGCCTTCTGTTGTATTTGGGTGTCCATGTAGCCTGAGGTCTTGAAAGGATTATCACACACCCATTAGCATTGGGTTTTCCCACCTAATCCTTTCTAAACATAAACCTAGCCATGTCTGAGGTCATCTTAATCTGGCAACCTGCTTCTGAGCAGCACACTTTCAAACATGTTTTCCAGCCATAAATATGTTCAATTCTGAAAACAGCACATCCTGCTGAGTGTGGGTGTAGGGTGTGGTAACAAGACTAGGAGAGGGTAAAGTGGGATCTGGTGGATGCATGTCCCTCGTCTGGCTGAGTCCATAAATCATAAATCAAAACACATTATCTGGGTCTTTCTGGCTGTTTTTAAGGCCTCCATGCCCTCCAACTACCCCTCTATTGTTTATTTTATTTTTTGACTCTTTAAACAAAATAAAACAACTCCACGTTTCCTAGGAGCTGATGAAAATTTCTTTACCATATTTTGGATCTCAAGTGTTCTTTTAGACCTCAAAGAAGACTGTATTTAATCATGGAGAGGGGGGCAAGAAATAAAGACTTATTCTAGACCTCACAAAGCCCAAAAAAGTGGTGAGATTTCCTTCCTATACTTCGTTGGGAATATTCTCAGTGAAAACATATTTTGTAAAATTGAGAAAAACATAAAGATTTATTCAACATGGAGAAATACTGGCTGGAATCCTCTATGTGCTACATTGCTATGTAACCACGGTAGTTATGGAGCAACGTAGTGAATCTCAATCTGCTCCTCCCACCCAATATCCATTTACCAGTGAGCAGGCACTGCCATCAATGGACAGCTGTTGACCTATGGCAACCCTATGAATGAGAACCTCCATTTCACCCTATCATCAACAGCCCTGTTCAGGTCTTGCAGGCTCAGGGCTGTGAATTCCTTGACTGAGTGTATCATCACCTGTAATACAGTCTTCCTCTTTCCCTTCTGCCTTCTACTTTGCCAAGCATTATTGTCTTTTCTAGTGAGTCATGTCTTTTCATGATACGGCCAAAGTATGACTGACGCAGTTTTGTCATTTTGGCTTTTAGGGAGAATTCAGGATTGATTTGTTTTACGACCCATTTACTTGTCTTTTTGGCAATCCATGGTATATGCAAAACTCTTCTCCAACACCACATTTCAAATAAATTTATTTTCTTCCTATTAGCTTTTTTTACTGTCCAGCTTTCACAACCATACACAGACATTGGAAATATGATGGCATGGACAATCCTAACTTGATATGATATATCTTTACAAACCTCCTTCCTCTGAGTCTAATCCTGCTTTATGCATGAAAAATTCAACAGACAGGTTAAGCAGATTGGGTGATAAAATGCAGCCTTGCCTGACCCCTTGTCAGTTTGAAACCATTCTGTTTCTCCATATTCTGTTCTAATGGTGGCCTCATATTCTGAATACAGGTTTTTTGTTAGGATAATCAAATGTTGTGATACATCAGTTTCTTTAAGTCAAATCCAAAGTTCTCATGATCTACACAATCAAAGGCTTTGCTATAATCTGATTTTCTTCTGAAATGCTTTGGTGTGCTCTGTTATCCAATATATATTTGCAGTATGATCCCTAGGACTTCTTCCTTTCCTGAACCCAGCTTGGACGTCTAGCATTTCTCACTCTATATATGACAAAATTTGACTTGTTTACTTGTTTCTATAAAAAGAAATGTCTTACTTCTTAGAAAGTGTATTGCCTTTGAGTTACAGTCTCCATATGTACATGTTCTAACAGAGAGTGAGTCTTCAAGCAAACTGATTATTTCAGTTTTGGCACTGTGCTCTTTTCCTGCTATGTGTACAGGGGTACCTGAAGGACCTGACGAAGGAAGAAAGAAGGGGTGAATAATCATTTTAATACCCAGCTATTTTGATACTCTTTGGAAGTGTTTTTGCATCCCCCATGCTCCTCTTTCACTTCAAATAAATTACATGTGCTATTTGGTGCGATAATTTTTTTAAAAGATATACTCACCTCCTCAGTGTTCTGTTTGATACAGCTCTAAAAAATAGAATGCTAATCTACATTACAAATTTGTTTAAAGCACATAACCAACAAGAGAAATGTGCATAAGAATTTCAGGAATCATAAATGCCCTTCATTTGTCATGAATGACCATTAATTTTCTTTAAAATGCCTCTTCTAAGATCAAGCTGAACAAAACGCGACATCTTATTCATGCCATAATCATAGCACAAACGTCTAATAATCAAAGAGAACATAGAAAGTTGACGTATTTAATTGATGGGGTATAATTTCTTTCATACATTCCTGGGACAAGAGTGCCGACAAAAAACACAGGTGCAGAAACTAAAGTCTAAGTAGCTTGTATAAAGAAATGGTTGGGAGGAGGCGGGTTTTCAATTTCAGATTTCAACTATTGGTTGTCCTCTCAGGTCAGCTTTTCTTTCAGGTTTACAGAAAGATAAAACAGTGCCAAACTAGCCTACAGTAACAATATTATAAAGCAGCAGAGAGTTTTAAAATTAACTAGTCTTTTATGACATATTGCCAAAAAAAATATATGTTTCCTTCCTTTCGTTTTTATGCATTGTAAAGGATTCTCATGTATTGTTGTGTGGTTTCTCCAGGGTGCTTTGGAATAGTAAATGTGATCAAACAGCTCATGAAAGGACTTGCTAATGCTTAAGTGATAAAATAAAATAAAAAAAAAGGTGGTGGGAAATCTTGCATCTTATAAAGACAGAGTACTGTCTTTCAGGATAACAGAAGAAATCATGCTCTGCTTTTTAAAAGGGTGACCATTAAGATGACTATGTGCTGATGAGACATATATTAAAAGGCAGGACATTCAAAGAGCTCCTTCTATTTCACTGAAATCATGTCAGTAGTTGACTTGTCAGGAATCCCACCTCTCTTGTTATCCAAAGTTCTCTTGGAACATTGTAAAGGAAGATGGAATTGCATAGACTTACAGCGGTCGGTATGCTCTGGAGCCCAAACAACAGCACCATCTGATTTCCAGCTCCCCTGGAAGCCTAGGAGGAGGTTGGTGGGGGTCCCAAAAAACCACACATGGAGCTTGTGGGATGCACAATTCACACTCGTGTTCTAGACGTATTTACCACTTGGTTTCTTTCTCTCACACACAATGATGTGGATTCCAAGAGGTCATTTCACAGTGACTGATGGCCCCAGTGTAAGGCACTATGAATTGATGGCCTATGCATGATGGCTGTCACGATTTTCTTGCTAGAAGAGACTGTAAAATAGAGTAGACGATAGTGGCTGCAAATAAATCTCTACGTGAAAAGAATGGAATGTGTTCATACCTCACAATTATATCACTATTATTCTACCTTAATTACCATGGTAATTATGTGGAATTCTGGGGTTTGCAGTTGTTGTTGTTGTTGTGTGCCTTCAACTCATTTTTGACTTACAGCAACCCTAAGATGAACCTATCATGGGATTTTCTAGGGACTGAGAGTGTGCAATGCACTCAAGGTCACCCAGTGGATTTCCATACTTGAGCAGGGAATTGAACCATGTGCTGCAGGGTTCCAGTCCAGTGCTCAGACCACTATACCAAGTTGGCTCTCTGAGATCTGCAGTGAGGGAGGATATTTAGAATTCTTAGTCAGAAAACTCTAGTGCCTTATCAAACCACAGAATTCCATAGGAGGCAGACAGTGTGAAAGGGCCCATGGCTTACGAAAATGGCATCACCACAGGAGCACTGCCTGGGTTTTCAACTGGGGGCACTTGCTTCCACAGGCTTAAGTGTGTACGTCCAACTGTTCCTAATAACATCTCTGCCATTGGTGAATCCCATCCCATTGCATTTCCATCCAGTGGTCTAAATAATTCAGCTTCTATTAGGGCTTTGTAGAGCCCAAATTAGTCTTTTTCCTAAGAGTTAAAAAAGTATTTTTGGTAACAATTAAAAATTAGTAAAACAAACATCACCAGGGAATGATCAATCAACACTGAAGTGAAATAAATTTATCGTTTGAATATTAGTCATTAAAGAAAAGGGATGTCCAATGCCATATGTAACAGATTACTTGCATTAACATGTCAATTTTAATAACTCTTTTCAGTACTTCAGTTCACCCCGTAGCTTACAAGAGCACTTTATAATCCCCTTAAGAGAGAGGCAGGGGAGTACTTAACACCTAAATATTACAGAAAATAAATTCCTTTACTTGAGGCGGGTAAAATAGACTTTCTCATTTTTCAAAAGAGCTTTGGCTTTTTAATTAAGCCACTTTCCTTTTTTTTTGAACGCTGTCAATCTGTCCCCTCATCACTATAAAAAGGTCAACAGAGATTTTCCTAGAGACAGATGTTGCTGACAGATATAGCTATTTCACATTCAAATTTTGATTTTAATACTGATTTTGCACTAGTTCTTTGGCAAATTAGATGGCTTTAAAAGAGGACGTCTATCAAAATGTTAACAAGAATGGTGGTTAATCTGTCAGATGTATTGAAACCAAATACTTTTACGAGTTCCATCATAAATCTAGGTCAAGTAGTGAGAGGCCTACCTTATTTCCCATAAACCAGTCATTTTATCACAGGCAACATGGCACACTGAATAAGAAATCCAGCTCACCAGTGCTCTTCATGTAAATGGAATTACAGTTCAGTATTTTGTGTAGATGTGCGTCTATATGAATGAATGAGATATCTCACTAAAGGTTGGAAACTGTGTGTGTGTGTGTGTGTGAGGGAGTTTTAATAATAGGAGGAAAAATTTGCTGTTGTTTTTCAAAAGATAGTCATATTGGGCTCGGCGGGGCGGGGGGGGGAGTCAGTGATGTGTCAGCCTTGCCTAAATACTCTTAAATACTCTTAACGTACCAGATCTCATCTGACCTTGGAAGCTAAGCAGGGTCAGCCCTGGTTAGTACTTGGATGACAGACAGTTAAGAAATACTATGGAATGTAGGCTATATTTCCACGGAGGGAACTGGCAAAACCACCTCTGAGTATTCCTTGGCTAAGAAAACCCTATGAACTTGAAGACACACACACATGCACACAGTGATGCGATTACTTCCTATATGGTTTTAACCTTTTCCTGGCATTAGTGGCACTGGCATAGGAAGTTACCATGTTGCTGGCATTATTCATGTGATTAGGGATGATGAAAATCTTCCAAGGATGCTGGAGAGCAAAAATCTCGGTGGTACTTGAAAAACACCCACTACTGCTTCTTTCCTTGCCTTAAGATCAGGAAGCTCATTCTGGCAGAGTACATGTGGCAACCCCCAATTAAATGTCTTTTCCCAGAATTCCTCCCAGGAAACTGATATGCTATATATGCAAGGACCCTTCCCTCAGAAATAGTTTACAAAATACCTCTAATTTTCCTGTAGGGAAGCTAGAAATAGTAGCCCCAGTTCCTAGCAGGAACAGATACACTGCTAAGTCTTTTTAGACCAACACCAACGCAACCATAGCATAAATGTCTTCTCCCTGGGGCAAGTGCTTCACAGAACTGAGGCAAATCCTCACTCTAGACTGTGAAGAGGGCAGTCTCTGATTCTGCTTCCAATAGAGTCGCTATGCATCTTATTGTATAGGCACATTTAAATAAATATTCCCAGATCATAGTCCTTCATCTGAAGCTCTGCTAATTTGGGGATCTGTATTGTAATATCGTAACTTTTGTATTATTATTTGAACCAGTCTTTTAATCTTGTAAGCCCCCAAGGAGAAAAAAAATGAGATATACATAAATTAAAAATAATCCTGAAGGACTGTTCAGATCAAGTCCACTTAAAAAATAAAAATCCATTAACAGGAAGAACAGGGTGAGGAACATGAATGTGAATGTTAACAGCAGCTGGACAGCCAAATAAGCACACAGACTTCCCTAGTATGGCCATATATAATACATTTTGTTTGAATTTGAATCTGTAACCTCTTCTTTGGTCGTGTTTTGTCTTTTTTGAGCAATGCATAAGTGGCCACCATACCTTGCAAGTATTTGCAGCAGGGATGCTCACCTATTGAAGCATCTTCTCAAATGCTCGTGATACCCACTAGATGGGCATATTGCTCATGCTAAACACAAAAGAAGATGCCACTTCTGCAGCTTTTCAGCAAAATAATGGTTTTCTCACAACATACCAGGCCTCCAGTGTGTCTGGTATGTTTTAATTTCAACTTTCAAGTTTCCAGAACACTTGTTATATTTCTTCTTCTTACAAGTCAGGAAATGAGAAATGGAAAATTAATTAGATATTTTTAGGTTGTCAGTATATTAAGATCCAGCTTTCTGTTTAGTGTAAATGATATAAATTTAGCTATTGTTAGCTATTAAGCAATGCATGGTGATGTTCTAAATCTAATGGCTCAATTAAGTGCAAACCTAAATCATGGAATGGAATCACTTTCAATTAAACCCTGGAGCTAATAATTAACATTTCCCAAAATTAACCAAAAAAAAAGATGAGGGGGGATAGTGATGTGATCTGTCAGGTCTACAGTTGAATTCTCACATCCTAAACAATTCCATATTTGGTCATTTCACCACTAGACTGTTATAGTACTATTATTCCACTTTCAACTTCCTATGGAACCCCGGGGTTTGCAATTTAGGGAGGGGCCTTTGAGCCTTTGAGGCCCCTTCCCAAACTGCAAACCTCAGGATTCCATAGAATGTTGGAAGTGGAATAATAGTACTTATAACAGTCTAGTGCAGAAATGGCCTTTGTCTGACATATTCCAAACTGAACTACAACAGAATAAAATTTAACAATTGGGCAAAATTCCACTTACTATGAAATATCCAAAAAATGGCAATGACAATTATTTCTTGTATTACTGGCCAGACTATACCAATATAGTGTCTTATCTTAAATACACTTCCTGCTGATTTTGATTTTGTGATTTCTGCCTTAAAAAAAAAAAAGCTTTTGTAATAATGATAATGTTATCTTTTGAGCCATCCACACATTCTCACTGTACTGGCTAATACACATTCTTTTTTGGCCCCCTGCAGATTTCTATGGACTTACTTCTTCCTCTAACAAGGAGGAAGCTTCTTATTATTTCTAAAAGCCAATGAATATCTTTTATTACTTCCTCAGGTGCTCAGTGAATGTCTTTTAGTAAAATTTTTGTGTCCTTTTCTGGGTGACAAAAAGGTATAGCTCTAGGATCTGCAGTATAGATGGTCTATTGCATTCTTCATGACATGCTGAAACATTGTCTAGCAGTCACGTATTGAATATGAACCCCAACAATATTGAAATTGTGGAGGGAAAATTTGTGGGTAAGGTGGCCATGATTCACATCTGGAATTAATTGGGGGCTGATGGTGCATTAGACTTATGATATTATGAACTGATGAAAATAATCTGGGTACTTAACTTACCAAGAGGAACATATAATATTGATTTTGCCTTAATCAGTTCATCATGCAGGTTAAAATAGGGTTAGTAAATAAATATATATATTAACTGAAATATGTAGGTCTTTAAAGCCCACTATTTGTAGGAAATGTTGAAAGGAGTTCGGGGGGAGGGAGTATGATTTACTAAGCATTACACCAAGTTTGTTGTTTTTATTGTTAGTACATTAGCTCCTTCAACAGACTATATTTACATCATAGTTTCTGAGTGCCATCTTAGATAGCTGTACTGCTGCTGCTGCTCAGGCTAATGCTACTAGGGACTAACCTGCTGCACCTGTCTTAGCACAAGAGAGGACAAACTCCATCACCCTCTTCCTCCATACGTAGCCGCTGCAACATATTCCACAACATTTCCTAAGTTTTTCCCAATTTGTAGGGTGGAATGGGCTAAAAGGGGAAAGTGGAGCTGGGAACTCTGTTCTACTTTGTTGTTAACTGCCATCAAGTTGCTTTGACTTACGGTGACCCTATTAATGAGAGATCTCCAAGTCACTCTACCACCAATAGTTCTGCTCAGGTCTTGCAGATTCGGGGCTGTGGATTCCTTGACTGAGTCTATCCTTCTGTAATGTGGTCTTCTTCTTTACCTACTGCCTTCTACCTTGCCAGGCATCATTGCCTTTTCTAATGAGTGATGATATGTCCAAGGTCTGACATCTTGATTGCAATCTCCATTCTGATAAATAGGTAAGCCAAAATATAGAGCCAGCATGGTGTAGTAGCATGAGCATTAGACTATAAATCTGGAGACACCATTCACATTTCCATTCAGCCATGGAAACCTACACGCAGCCTCTGGCTAGTTACACTTTCTTAGCCTTGGAGAAAGACAAAGGCAAACCCCATCTGAACAAATCTTGCCAAGAAAACCTTGTGATATAGATTCAGCTTAGGACTGCCATAATTTAGAAACTACTTGAAGGCACACAGCAACCACAAGATATGGAAAATCTTTTAACTGTTTCAATGTCTTCATTGTCTACTTTAAAGTTAAGTAAATAATCGGTGGTCATTAATTTTGTTTTCTTAATGGCCCTTTCCACACGAGGCTGGTGAATCGGTTCGTGCCATTTCTTACCGGATTTTCTGGGCTCGAAACAAGGTGGACTTTCCCTCATTTCCTTCCGCACAGCTACTGCATATGTTCCATTTTGATTTGGAGCAGTCCAAGTTCATGAATCCACACTGCCTCTGCCGTGGTCACTCCTGCTACTCCCCTCACCCCGCCCCGTTGGCTGTGATTGGCCTTTTTTTGCATGGTTTAGTACGTCATTGCATACATGCATACATGTGTAAGTCCATACTATCCCCTGGCCCCTCCCATGAGCCCTCCCCTGAACTAACTAATTCGCATTGGCGTGAATGTACGTGTCTGCACCACTGTGAAAGTATGGATTGGATCAATCTGGAAAATTGGAAAACCGATTTCTTCCGGTTTTCAAATAGTGTGCTTTACCACCACATGGGGGCGTATTTAGTAGGAATCACATGCAGAACGAAGGTAAATAAACTGAACCTAGTCCGCTCCAACATGCAGAAGACCTCCGTGGCAAGACACATTGGCCCGCCTTAATAACCGCATGCAGAAAGGGCCTTAATGTTCAACTTTAAACCTGCTTTTATACTTTGTTTCTTGAATTTCCTCGTTAATCATTTCAAGTCTTTACTAATAGTATGGTGTCATCTGTGTATTTTAAAGTGCTGATATTCCTTCTTCCAATTTTCATATCTCCTTCTCCTGAGTCTAACCCTGCTTCAATATATGTGCAGCCATGCAAATTAAATAGATATGGGAATAATATGCATCCTTACCTGATCCCCTTGTCAATTGGAAACCATTCTGCTTCTCTATATTCTGTCCTGATGGTAGCTGCTTTTCCTGAGTACAGGTTACTCATTAGGACAATCAAATGTTATGGCACACCTGTTTCTTTAAGAGTGATTCATAATTTTTTATGATTTACACAATCAAAGGCTGCCACTAGCAGAGTAGGGTAACCACTTCAAGCAGAAAATTTTGGATGTTGAGAATGGGCAGCAAATTGTTCCTACTTTGATATTATATATTTTTATAGTCAGGAATAGGAAAGGTGCTTGTTGGGCTCTTTGCCTTGTATCCCAAGAGAACTGTCTTTAACATTTATATACTTTGATTTGGGTGGATTATGGAGGATACCGTTTGATGCTTTGTCTCAGGCAGCAAGGCATCTTGGCTTGACACAGAACATAAGAATTCATGTACCCAAGGATGGACTTAATGACACTTTGGTGAGACATTAAGACAATGATACACAATACCAGTTCTGGCCCTTATCAACAGATAACAGTAAGAAAACAGTAGGATAACAGTAAGATAACAGATAACAGTAAGAAAGTAAATAGAAGGAACTCTTTTGAACTATCACCGAAATAGGCATAATTTGCCTACATATAAGTTCCTGAAAGTTAAGCTGCCATGGGACTCAGTTAGTTTGCTAGAGGATACTCAGCTCATTACATTTATTTTAGAACACTTCTGTAACATCACACTGACCTCCAGAATGGTAATTGTGTAGGGGGAAAGTCCACCTGGGATACTGCTGAACTTATTAACTCAGAGAGAGTTTCAGCTTGCTCTCCACTGACCAAGAGGAAATAGTGACACATCCTAGCTGGAACTGGTAAATGTAGAGGGTGGATAGAGAGGAATGTTTTCTAGGAATATTTAGTCCCTATATCAAGCAGAGTGTAGTGTAGCCAGTGCAATATAAGCTTGTGGTAGAAAATAGTAGAAATAATACCCACAATGCTCCTGTAAGTTTTTTTTTAAAAAAATCACCTTAAATTTATTGTTTCATGAAATCCATTTTGGGATAGCAAAGATGATAAGCAAAAGGTTACCTCAATTTCAGTTGAAGAGCCCCTAAAAGCTTCTTCCCATGTGTGGATGTAAGCTATTCTGAGGCAGGAACCTGATGGATGCTCCCTTCCCAGACAGAAGGAGACAAAGGACTAGCTTCCTTTTGGAAGAAGGGGGAAGTGAGCAGTGCAGGCAGGCAGGAAGTAAAAAGGCTTGAGTATATAAATCAAAGAAAGAAACAAAGAGGTGAAACAAAAGGCCAGCTGTGGCCTCTAGAGCTGCCTCTCACAAATCACTTTATACAGGGATTGATGCCTTTTTGCTTCCAACATGTTCAGCAAGCTTAACAGGGTCTACCATACTGGACTCTTAAAATGTTGCCTAAAGTGTTGTATAATTCCTATTTTTAAGACGTACAGACACTGGTAGTTCTGTTGCATGTGGCTGAAACTATTGAGATAACTCATTGCTAGCAGATGCATACCCGTGGGTCATAGCCAAAAGTCCCCAATCAATCAAAAATAGCAAGGATTGTGGTTGTATAAAATTTTGAGATCACTGTTATGTCAAAAATTTTGTTTTCCAGGGACCCATTTGGAGCTGATAACTTCAAGACAATCATCATCATCATCATCATCATCATCATCATCATCATCAATTTATATCCTCTGGAGCTCAAAGTCACTTACAAAAATTTAAACAGATACAGATAAGAGTTTGCATCACTAAGACATCCAAAGGTTAAAATATAATTAAATTAACAATTATATTAACAATGGAGTTAAAATCCATTTAAAAACATAATTATTAAAAACATGAAATATGGATAATATGCACAATGTAAAAGCACTTTCCCCACAATCAGTCAATTTCCAAAGGCCTGATGAAACAAGCAAGCAACAAGTCTTCACCTGACAGCTGAAAGATGATATGGAACAGCCCAGTGTACACTCTTTAGGAATGGAGTTTTAGATCTTGGGAGCAGCTACCAAGAAGGACCTTTCCCATCTTGAGAGGCTAGTGATGCTAAGAGAAGGGCTTCTGTGAAGATTTCAAAACCTGGGCTGAGTTAAAAATTAGAGCTCTGTTGGGAGATCTTTGAAAATAGGGCCATCTACTTCGTGTGAATAAACGGCAAAAGAATCTCCATGTATATCGTTTATGCTACCAAAGATAGATTTGTGGCATTCCTTGAATCTCAGTAGGAAAAAAAAAAGATAATGTAGAGCTTAACTATTAAGAGCAAACAACCTACACTTCAAGTTTAAACTTGGTAGTGAGGTCCTGTGGCCTGTTAGTAGTACCAGTGATAAGATTTAACTAATTAAATTTTGAAAGACCAAATGCTGTTTTATAATTAAGAGGCAAGAGGAGGGAAAAAAAACCACCCAAGGAAAAGTACAGAAGTGAGAATATGAGGCAAAATGGCTGACCTCAGAATAATGAGGTGAGAAATTGTTAAATACATTTGAGGCTTAAGAAATTAAATTACTTTAGTTGTTGTTAAGGCCTTGTTTTTTTTTAAAATAATTTTCACATCTCAATTCAACTGAAAGAGAGAAGACATCCTTTGTTTTTATAACTGTCTTAATAGTTTCTATAGTTCATCTTGAAAACAAAATGATGAGATATTTTGAGAAGAATTAGTGACCTGTTTAAATGTTGAGAAATTCCATATTCAGTTAGATAGCTCGTGTTGACATATAAAAAGGATGCCCAGATGACAGTGTTATGTCTTTGAATTGGTTTTCTATATACATTTTATTAAGAGAGCATTTTGTTACATTTATTTTGCTATATGTAAGAATACTTGAAAAATTTCTAAATCAAGAAGATTTAGGCTCATGATTGCATCCATTAATAGCCTCATTTCCAACAGAAGCTGTCATGCTTTCACACACAGGAAAATGTTAGCCTAAGCAGTGTTATCTCACTGCAAAACCCTGTCCTGGGGTCTACAATTTTGATATTAAAATATGATTCAGTGTGCCTGAGAGGTCACCCAGATGGGCATGTAGGCAGCAATGGTCAAAGATCCAAAACCAGGTCAGGCCAGTAAAATCTCCAGTCACGTAGCCCCAGGAGACCTCAAGATGTGTAAACCCACAATAAACAAAGGGTCCTCAGCCCCGAGATGCTGACTTGAGGGGATTAGCGTGTCTGTCCCAAGTTGAGCAAATATTCCATCAGGCGAGGACCATTTACATGAAATCACACCACAACCAAATGCAGCCAAAGATCCTGAGACTTTGGGAACACCTTGTAATCTCATCATGCAAAGGAAATTACCATTATGGAGCTTCTTTCTCGTTGCAACACCCATTGTTCTCCCCAGGAAAGGATTAGCTCACCAGGTACTTTCCCCCCTACAAATAGTCCCAGTTTTTGAGAGTTTCTTTGGATTACTCATGGTCACCCCAGCAGACCGTTGCTCCATCCATTGAGTGATCCCCTCAGCCCTCTCTGTGCTGAACCCCACTTTTCTGCTGCCTTCCCAGACTGAGGACTTCAGGAAAAGGTGCAGTATTACCCCAGCTACAACCCCTTCAATATTCCCCTGTCCAGTTTCCTCTTTTGTTTCTTAATAGCTCTTGGGTGCATGTGTGCATGATTACGTTGGTGCATGAGACTTGCATTCAATAAAATCATTTATTGGACATTCTTGTTTGGTTTTTGGCTTGGCCTGACCCCGTAAAAACTGGGTAAAAGACCCCACTAGGTTATCCTGCCTCTTGCATTGCTATTGCTTGTGCTCTGGCTAGTTTCCATTCCCCATCACTTGGAGCACATTGAGGTGTACCCCAAGGGACCCCAGAAATCAAGGTAACAGCAGTGTATCATATGACGTGTCAGTCGCCCACTGGTGATGCAGCAAAGATGTTAGAAATATTGTACCTATGCAATCTTACATATGCTGATTAACAGAAAAGGTTGAAAGCATGCTATTTTTGCAAATGTTTTGAGAAGCATCAGCATTCATCCCCAAACATTACAATGAGACATTTTATTTCCCTGGATTGGCTTCCATCTTTCAACACGTATACAAATGTGGGCCCATAACATAAGCCATTCTATGTTATCTCCAGTAATTTTGTAAACAGTGATTACAAATTTCAGACACTTCCCATATACAGCCCTTTCCACTCCTTATAAAGAAAGGACTAATTCAATTGTTAGTTTCATCTGGAGAAGACTTATTGCACCAATAAAGCTTATATGAGTGCTCACCACATTTTTATTATGTGTGCGTGAGTGGCCCCTTATCATTGGTCATGCTAGGTGTGGAAAATAGAAGACCGAAACATCTGAAGGACCAATGTTTCCCCATTCCAGCAATAAACTATCTCCATTTTATGCCCATTTTCTACCCATTTGTTCTCTTTGTCTAATGCACAATTATAAGCATGTTTTCTGATGCAGCAGTGATAAACTGAAATGTTTGTGGTCACCAGTGAATGGGGAAAGCTTATTAGGATAAGGCATGTTCAATATATATATAGTCTACAAACCATTACTTTACCTTTTTTTTTTTTTGCAGGACTAGCTTTTTATACATACTTATGTCTTTTGAATATTTTCATGCTCCCAGTTCTTGTACTTTGTGGCTGACAAACCAAATATGGAAGTGAGTACAGCTCATGCTTTCCCTTAACCATGCACATTATGATGTCTAAAGCAATCCTTAATAAACTCTTCATCAGAAACTGAATTTTGGATTACATTTTTGGATTACATTTCTCAGAATCTCATGCCCAACACAAGTACTTGGGAATTCTGAGAGCTATAGTCCCCAAACATTAACTTTGTCAGGTTTTGCATCAAGACTGTACAACAAATGTATATTTTTTCACCTTTTTTCTTGTTCTCACCCCTTTGGGGACATATGCTAGAGCATTTCTGAACCGTACAGATATCCCCTGTAAAGCTTTTGTCCTGGACATCTACTTTCTGGACCATCTGAGGCAAGATGGTTGTGCTGAGAGAGAATGCCTTTTAACTGGTAGAATCCATTTGTGCAGTTCAGAAACATTAACCCACTACCAACAGTGTCAGCATCAGGTAAATATGAGCTTTTGTTCTCACAAGGATTGCCTGGTAAATACTGTCATTTAATAGCTTAATAAATACTTGCTGGCTAGATGCTATGGGCATATTCTCTTTTGGTAGCAGCTGGACATTTTTGTCTTACATGGAATGTCTGTCTGTAGTTCAAGGCTGCCAAACCAGAGCCGTGCATGCTGTGCCATTGCATGTAGATGTGCATTGCACACTTTGCACAAATTCACCCACAAATTAGGTTATTCTGCACCAACTGCACTTTTGCTATCTTGGTTCAGTTGTGCAACACTGACATTCAACAAATGGCTGTGTAACACAATTAATGTCTACCTCCACATGTGAAGTTTCATGCTATGCAACTTCTATGTAAAATCTCTGCCAATGCTACTATCCCATTTTTTGACTGTACATTATCAATTCTGAAACTGAACTATTGTTTTTTTTTTCCAATTGCACATTCTGTGTCCAACTGCACACTGAAAAACACTGAGTAACATATTTAACTTGGCTTTAAAAAAAAAACAGTCTGGTAGTGACTCACAAACTTCCCTCAAGAAGAGATAAAGGGAGAATGAGAAAGGAAGATGGAGGAAGAAAAGGAAATCCAATGGTATGGTCTAGAGAGTGCAACTTCCCTAAAAGAAAACTAGGTTTCACAAATTTAGAACACTTATATTACACTGAACAGAATGGGAGAAACCACCTCACTCAGTTGGAGATTTACTATGTTAGGAGAACAAGCAATTTGTATTTTAAATATCTGAAGTCCAGTCTTTATTATTAAAGTACAAAAATTAATGCTGAGAGAGATGGACAGCATAGCATTCAAAAGAACTGGAGACTATTTTAAATGGCAATTTGGACTGAAATAAGAAATATACTCTGTATTTCAAAGATTCAAATAATAAAAAGGCTTAAATAGAAGCCACATTTTAGAAGAGGGAAAACAAACACTATCTCTGACACTGGAACTCAAGTAGAAAGTAGAGAGTGTTTTATAACATGATATAAGGTATCATGAAAATGGCCACTGGAAAAATGTCTGTAGCAAGATCAGACAAAACTGAACTTGTGCTTACAAAAATTCAACTCTCAATATCTGAGCTCTCTAACCAGATTTTACTAAATGTGTTACAGAGAATAATGTGAGGTTAGAACAGAAGTTTCAACAGAAACTGGACTTGTTATGATTAGATATTACAGGACAAATATACCATTTTAAAGAGTCTACTGAAAAACAATTTAA
This sequence comes from Cyclura pinguis, assembly GCA_030412105.1. Taxonomy (NCBI): domain Eukaryota; kingdom Metazoa; phylum Chordata; class Lepidosauria; order Squamata; family Iguanidae; genus Cyclura; species Cyclura pinguis. The sequence goes on from CM059599.1 coordinate 133,879,984, forward strand.
AGAGATTGCGATATCAATTCAGAATCTCATAGTCACTGCACATAAATATAAACAGGAGATCTCTGATAACTAATAAGGAACTCCTATTTTATGGCATGAGAGAATTACGTTGACTGATTTAGGCCATTTCTGCACTAGACTGCTATAGTGCTATTATTCCACTTTCAACATTGTATGGAATCTTGGGGTTTACAGTTTAGAGAGAGGCCTTTAGAATTCTCAGCCAGAGAGGTCTTTGGCCTCAGTAAACTACAAACTCCAGAACTGCACAGGATGTTGAACAGTGTAGTGCAGAAAGGGGAAAAGAGTGGTGCCAAAGTAGTTGACTGTTTTAAAATGGGCAATTTTAAAAGCTATGGTGGATCTTACAAGGAGCTCTCCTGATAATATAGGCACAATGTAAGCAGCTCTTTAGGTCCAATCAGGATCTTTTAAGTTATATATAGGCAAAACTCTGCTAAGCACAGAAGAAGAAAAAAAACCTTCCAAGACGTAATTCACTTCACATGGAAAAGCATCAGAATTGAAATACTGAGAGCACTTTTTAATAAAAGGCTTAAAATAAATGAGAATGAAATAATTATGTTTAAAGTAATTCCAGAAAAAATGCTGAAAAAATATAGAGAATACAAGTTTTTGTTGGAGGGGTTGAGAAGAAAAAAAAAAGGACATATCCTTCCATTGCTTAGTGCCAGAGGGCTTGATAACCGCTTATGCAGGGAATAAATCTACTATATAAAAGTCAATGTTTGTCTGTGAGTTTGTGAGTTTATCCATTTGTCTGCATCAGGCTGGTGAAGATCTCATATGATTTGCTGAGTGAGGTGAGAAGAGCTCCTGTGATTGGCTGGCTGTCAAGATTCTATGGAATCCTGGAGCTGGCAGTCCAGGGAGGGGCCTTTAGAATTCTCAGCCAGAGAGCTCTTGGGCCTCAGGCTGGTTGCTATTATTACCATCAATAAGGATACCAGAAAACATTTAGGAGGCATGTGTGAGAAAAATTAAAGTGACATACACAACATAGTTACAAGGTCTTCTCGCCTCACACAGTAGATTGTATGGGTTCCATATGTGAGGAATCTTAAAGTTGAAATTCAAAACAAAAAATGCTTCCAGAAAAACATAAAGCCATTGCAAAAATTCAACAGAAAGCAAATAAATAAATAAATAAATAAATAAATAAATAAACAAATAAAAAATCAAAAGCCAGTACATTAATGTTGCCAGATGACACAGATTGGATTGGGGACTATGGGGGAAAGTTACAGGTACTCGAAGAGGCCCATTGCTATGGAGACAATACTTAGCAGCAAGGAGGACGACAGTGGATTCTCGCAGGAACCCAACCTCTGTATGTTAACAACTCTGAATACAGATTGGATTGGAGAATATGGGGAAAAGTTACAGGTACTGGAACAGGCTGGTTGCTATGGAAATGAGACCTAGCAGCCAGGAGGAGGACAGCGTACTCCCTCAGGACCCCAAACTGTGTATGTAAATAACTCTGAATACAGATACAGGTACTGAAGAAGACAGTTGGGAGAGTTCTTAAGAGGAAAATAAAATCTTGGGCAATGCCAGGTAAATATGCTAGTATATGGCAAATTCTCTGAAGGGAATGGGAGATTTCTTAAAAAAGCTGAAGGAGGAAGCCTCAGAAGGAGATACAACAAAAGGTTGACAGCTATTAAGAAGAAATAAGAATAACAATGTAATAAGACATTTTAATAAAACAACTAAAACGAATCTGAAAATAATCTCATGGAATGTAAATGGACTAAATTTTCTCCCACTTTTTTAAAAATCCCAAATATGAAATTAATTGTCTCAAAGAGAATATATACACACATACGTACACACACATGTATATAAAACAGAAAGAGAGAGAGCGAGAGAGAGCTTGCACGTTTTTGCAGAATAGGAGTGTGAGCCTAGAATTTGTTTCTGCAGACAAAAAAAATGTCTTTCATATAAACTAAACATTAGAACCTAAATTGATATTGGAAGATGGACAAGGCAGATTTGTAATTATGCAAATCAAATGGAATCACAAAATAATGCATTTCATAGGCATTTATGGCCCAAATAATGAGGAATCAATGTTTTATGAAAAATTATTAAGAAAGATAGCAGAACTGAACTTACAAAATTTGGTTTGCATGGGTGACTGGAATGGAGTTGTTGATCCTAATAAAGATAAATGTTACATTAACGGAATTAAAGGAGACTAAGGAAGATTACTCAGAATCTTTTTTTAAAATATACAGAATCTTTGTGTAAAATATACACAAAGCATTACAATGGGTTAAATAGATGGTTGGAGATATTTGTAGCCAAATTCCAGAGACCATACTTTTCCCCCCCAATTTTCATAAATCTTTCTCTAGAAAAGATACGTTGTTGGATTTCTAAAAATATGGCCAACTTACTAAAGAGGGTGAACATTTTGCCAAAAACTTGTTCATAACATGATCCCACCACAATGTTTCTGAACATGGTGCAAATGCAGTTTAGATGAAGACTTAATGAACTGCTACTTCTGAAGACAGAAATACTTCAACAATGTAAACAAGAAGAAGCATTTTGAACTGCATTTAAATAAGTATGCAGATCCCACGGTAGTTTGGGAGGCAAGCAAAGCTTTCATGAGTGGATAAATTATAAAATATGGTTCCAGACTGGGGAAAAAAAAAGAAGTTAAAAAAAAAGATAAATTTATGGATGAAATGCAAGACCTCAATGGAAAACTCAAGAAAACAATTCTTGATAAAGAGACTCAAAAGATTAAGTTATTTCAACAACAGTTCTAACTGTTTAAAGTTCAAGAAATGAATACCAAACTACTATCCCTTAAACAATACCTTGTAAGTTGAGACACGAAACAACAAAGAAATCTCTCACAAAGATCAGGAAGGGAGATCAGTATGTAACAAGCAACTAAAAATATTAAAAGTCTTTGAGGAATATTACAGAGGCTTATATGCAAGGGGAAATAAAAAAATAAATCAGACATGTAAGATTACTTAGATAGAATCCAGTTGGATAAACTATGTCTAGAAAGCAAGCAAAGTTTGAATGGGCCTGTGAAAACTATGGAGCTTATTGAAGTAATTAAAAAGATTAAAGCAAGGAAACATCCATGCACAGGTGAACAATCTGCAGTATATTATGAGAAATTTGAAAAGGAGTTACTTTAATCACTAAAGATGGTACATGCCAAGTTATTAGGAAAAGGATGGATACCACACTCTTGAACAAACAACTGTATTATTATGATTCATAAAGAAGATACAGATGAGGCACTAACAAAGAATTATAGACCTGTCTCATTACTAAATAATAACTACAAGAGATTTACTACTGTTTTTAGAAGCAGATTATGGAAATATATTTCTCAAAATATCCATGAGGATCAGAGCAGATTTTTGCCAAAAAAGACAACTACAGAGTAATGTAAGAACTGTTTTTAATTTGGAGTACCATAGTTATAAAAAGGCTTTGATTTTTTCTTAGAAGCAGAAAAAGCATTTGATAATACTTCTTGGAATTACTTATTTCAAGGACTGGCAAAAATGAACTTTGGTAAAAATATTATTTGGCCAATAAAGACAATATATCCAGTTCAAAAAGAGCAGATTTTTGGCAAATGGCAATGTAACAATACCAATTATGATACAAAAGGGAACTAGACGAGGATGTTGCCTTTCACCTCTACTGTATATTTTGGCATTGAAGACTTTGCTGAGAGATATCAGACATGATGACAGAATTTGAGGAGTGAAGGTAAAAAGAAATTGTACAAGCTGACTGCTTATGTGGATGATCTTGTGATAAAGACACAAATCCATTGGATTCAATAAAGGCTTTGCTGGAAAAAATTAAGTCATTTGGGACATGCTCTGCATTTCAAGTAAATTGTGATAAAACAAAACTGTTGACTAAAAACATTACTTCAGAAAAAGAAAATGGGTTAAAAATCAGATATGGTTTCATGATGACTCCCAGACAGCTAAAAGCTTAAATAAAGTGAGATATTTATTAAGGAAGGCAGAGATCTTAATTAGTTTGCTTATATTCATCTCAAAGTAGATAATCAAGACAAAAGAGATCTAGCCATAGAAGTGGAGAAAATAAGTTTTATCTAGAATTGTGTAAAGATGATGACCATGTAATTAAAAAAAAATGTACAAATGTCTTTTAAAACTAGAGACAGAAGATGAACCTGTAAAAGAGCACATGATAAGGTGGACTCAAAATTTGGAACACAACTTTCCAATACATGTGTGGGAAAAATAATGTTTTACAGATATAAAATTTGTGTAGTAATTTAAAATAAAACATGTATAGGGTGATGTATAGATGTTATCTAATCCCAAATAAGTTATTGAAAATGTCTAAGAATTTTTCAAATCAATGTCGGGAGTGTCAAAATAAGGAAGGTGCCTTTTCCATATGTGGTGGACTTGTAAGAAGGTGAAAGTTATTGATCTAAGATTTGTATGCTAATCCAAAAAAATTAAAGGCATATTTTGCAGTGCCACTAGAAATGTTTTTGCTGGGGGTTATGTATAAAGAATTGGATATTAAATGTGGATCAGTTCTTTGATATGTAATAACAGATGCAAGAACATTGTTTGGCCATATCTGGAAATGGACTGAAGTACCAACCATGGAAGAATGGATTGTTAAGGTTGCTGAGTTAGCTGAAATTGGCAAAGTTATGCAAGTTTTAAAGGATAAGCCAACTGAAGACTTTTTGAAAGACTGGAAATTGTAGCAATAAGAAACCTAATGATGCAATAATCTGTGGCTAACAATTCTAGCTGGACAATTTAGTTCGATCCGTAATGTATTTTCTCTTTCTTTTCTTTTCTTTTCTTTTCTTTTCTTTTCTTTTCTTTTCTTTTCTTTTCTTTTCTTTCACTACAGTTTGGCTTGGGCAGTCAGAGCCCTTATGTATTTCAGTAAGTTAGTGCTTAGTGTTTTAGTTAGTTAGTGTTGATGTCTTTATTTAGTATTTTAGTATTGTGTTTTAGTTTTTGTTACATTTTATTTTCCTCTTTTCTTTCTTCTTTTTATTTCTTTTCTTCTTTCTTCTTTTCCTTTTTTTTCTGAATATATTACTTTGATTGTGAATTAGATTATTTGGGTCTAAATAAATAAATAAATAAATAAATAAATAAATAAATTAGAACCAATAGAATAGAACAAAACAGACTAGAATAAACTCATGGCAAAGTGAACCAACCATCCCCAAATATCTCCCAAATGATCTTATTTAGCTATTCCAGCTATTCATGAGCTAGTTCAGGGCTTCCATTCAACTTTGATATTTGTCAAATATTTCAAAAATGTTCTGAAATTAAGGAATTATTTGGTCTTGAAAAAGGTAATAGTAATAATGATAATAACTGAAAACTAAAGTCTGTTATGATCCAAATAAAATGAGGGACAACAATGTTAAATATTAAATGTGTCTTTAATATGTGAGCCCTGCACATTGACAGTGATGCACTGATTCCCATGTTACCACTGGGGATAATGAAGAATATTTTTGTAGACAGCGCACAGCGAAAGCTAGAAGAAAATGGCTCCTATGATAGGAAGCATCTCATTATGAAAGAGAATTTTGGTAGCTTGCTTGTTAAGGGGAACTATACTTGTGTTGATTCTCAGATGGTTTCTGCATTCATCTATTTGTATAATGCATATATTTGTGCTTCAAAATCAACATCTTTCAGAATATAGCAAGTCATGTTCAGTAAAGAACATTTGTGCCATGTTTCATTATTCATACAGCATAAAAAAGTTGCATACAGAAGTGCAAGAATAAATATATTTTTCCTTATTTATTCAAATGAACAACACTAGAAATTTCTTTCTTTCTGAGGATATTATCTGCTTTGCTGCTAAACTTCTTCACAAAGCATTACAATTCAGGTTGGATAGCTTGTGAACCTGCAAGCTGAACACAACCCAAGAAGAACTTCAAAAACACCCTCATTTGCTGCTGACCTGGGGCTGCAAGACCAAATGCTTGTCATAAGCCACAATATACTAGAGGACCACATACAGGGTTTCTGAGCTGTGTTTATCTTAGTGGATTAAAAGTTGTACATGTCTGAATATAGACTCAGCTTCTACATAATAAAGCCGTACTTAGACTAGACAATGGGCAAGTTCAGTGTAAGGCCCATTTACTGGCCTAGGGTTGTCAGAGTGAAAACATGAGAAGGCTCCAGCGGTGTTGAAAAGGGAACTTTGGCAGATGTTCCTTGTCATGCAAACAGGGCAACAGTTGCTGAAACTCCTTCGTCTCCCAACCATTAAAAGTACAGAAGCCCTCTCTAGTTTACAATCTGGCAACTCTGTATTGGACATCTGACCAGTACTGTCTGCAGTGCAGTGACAGCACTTTGTGGGCTGTGAATGGCAGCTAGAGATGGTGGTAAGAAGTTGATCTCCTACCTTCTATGAATTAAAAAAAAAGTTTGGGGATACAGTGCGCCTTAGCTGAGTGGTGAGGATGAAACACTGGATTTTTTGTTACTGTGCCTCAACCAGCAAAATTTCTCAGGCCAGCCATGGTCAAAAGATGAAGCTGGTATGTGTATGTATGTATATGTATGTATGTATGTATGTATGTATGTATGTGTGTGTGTATTGTACAATTGTACCATTTGCCTAGATGAGCTACAGTTGTCTTTATGATCTGGGCAGTAACACAGAATCCAAAGCAGGCACAGGCCATTTCTGCAAGGGCTTAAAGAAACGGTGCAGAGCGTCCTCCAGGGAGGACGTCTGCACCTGGGAGCAGACTGGGTCGGACCTACTTAGTGTAGTTCCACACCTCACCCCGCTCCGGAAGTTGTCCAGCATGCTTTTGAAAGACCACTTGAAACAGGTCTTTCAAAAGCACGGAGCGCACCACTCCGTGCCCATGCTCCTGTGCAGATTTGCAGGCTCACACCAGTACGAGCCTGCGATCTGCCGGGGGCGGACTTTAGGCTGGTGAGCTTCAGCAGTTGGTGGAGAACCCCAACCAACCGGAAGCCGCCATTTTTGTCCCCGGAGCAGTGCGGAGTGGTGGCCATGCACTGCTCCAGACCAGCCTGGACCCAAGTGTGGAACCAAGAAGTCCGGTAAGTACCAGCACGGGGTGATTCCCTCGCCCCATGCGGAAATGGCCACAGTTAAAGGACACACATCATACAATTCTGGATTGATATTTAGTTTTAAAAGTAGGATGACATAATTGAAAGTAATTTACTTTTTTTCTCTCTTCACACAGAGTGAGATAAACAGACACAGACAGACGCACTAACACACTCATCTATTCTTGGGACTTGGTCAATTAATCCTTTATTGCCCAAGCATATTTTCTTAAAACTGGAAAGAGAAAAGCCCTGTCCAAGCATCATTCTTCACACTAGGAAAATCAAGGATCTTACTTGCATGGGTGACTTCCACATGAACAGGAATCTCTCCTCTTCAAATATATAGCTTTCCATGTCAGAAATGTCATGACAGAAAGGATGTGGCATAATGTTCTTGTGCTCTCATGTTGGAAAAATGTAGTGAATAATGCCTAAATAAAACTGATATGTGAACAATCTGCTGTCAGTGTGAATCCAGTTGTGTACTCTCAGAAACAGTATGTAGACGCAGCCAAAGAGAAGCAAAATAAAGGTTAGCTACTATCGGACCAAAATTTCACTTGGAGCAACAAAGCATCATGGAAAGCTTATTTCTCATCAGACTTTCAGTAATTTAATTTTAAGTGTTATATACAAAATAGTAGGCTTCCATAGTAAGAATTACTGTGTTTTCGAAAAGAGGTGCTGTCAACTTTGAGAGGGCTCTCAGGAAGGTGCTTTCCACAGGGGAAGAATGTCCAACTTCTTTCTGCCATGCCACTTTCCTTGTGGCATAACTGTGAGTGGTTTTCCCATTGCCAGTGCCAAAGGAAATCACTATTGTGCTGGTGCTCAGTTAGCGAAAGCCTCAGTCACGTCACACATTTTCAATCAAACTATTTTCATTTCCCATGTTTGATTACCAGCAAACTTAACCAATCAGCTCCTGCTTTATGAATATGTGGCCAATGAGGGATCAGGATGAGTGAAGCTCTTCTCACTGATCTAGGGCCCTGGACTTTTATTTTAGCACAACACTGTAAAAACCTGATTGCCTAGTAGAGGATTATTTGCCCCCCCCTCACTTTCAACCATGGGACACCAGACTCTTCCCCTGCTTTTGCAATTCCATTTCTTCTGAGTGAGCCATTAAGCTCCATGACTTTTATGTCTAAGTAATCTTTCTGACAATCAGGACAGTTGTCTCCGTATTATGCTGATGCTGAGGGATAATAGCTTGCCTAAGGCTATGAAGTGAGTTGCGTGCAGTTCATGGCTACAGAGCAACCTGGACTGGGATATTCCTGACTCATAAATCACACTCTAAATGATTATATTGCATAAATCATCAGTATGGTGCAATATGCCCATCATTTCTTTACAACTAGATAGTTTGCATATGCTTATCAATGTTCATAAAAAGAGGTTGATCTAGTAAGGCTGCAGTCACTTACCCAAGAGTAAATTCCACTGAACTAAATGGGATTTACTTATGAGTAAACATTCATAGGATTGCTTTTTTAAATGTGGCAGAAGATCAAAGCCAAATGTTTGATCTAAGCAATTGCGCCAAAAATCACTCTGTTAGCTTAGAATCATACTGTTTCTCATTTCAACTATATTTTTATGTTGTTGCTGGTTACAGTTGCATAGGGATGGGGGGGTGATCAAGGTGGTTCACCACTGGTGGCAGTTTTTTGGGGGCATCCCAGCTTCTTGCTTGCACTCCCCCACGTGTCATAGCCCCATCCCCACCCACTGTAGCCACCCCCCCACAATAGTCCCACCCCCCCATGGTAGCTACACTTCCTGTGCTGTAGCCCAGCCCCCACACACCGTAGCCACACCCTCTCCCACCTTCCCCTCCATGTACTCTAAGTTCTGTCACTGGCTGGTTATAAATCACTAATAGTGATGCATAGAAAGCTGCTGTCCTAGATGATGCTCACCAAAAGAAAAATGAAGGAGACAAACAGAAATTGAAGATAAAGTTGAAGAAAGTGGAGGAGAAGATTTATAGCTTGTGATAACAATTCAAAAGTGAGGAAACAGACAGTGTTATGTTGTGACAAATTGTACAGGAAAATTAAAAACACAAGCAAAAGAGGCTAAAGGGCAAATAGTTTTGAAACTGCATTAAGAACCACATCATTCTACTTTGCACCAAGCATTCTTGTGGACTTGTAAAAATAGTAACAGAATGGATTTATTAATTGAAGGTATGATATATATTCAAGGTTTACTCATTAGAGACATCCATCTTTTAAAGAAAGTTCTACCTAGTTGTGCCAAAATTATAGGAAGGTGACGAATTCTCTCTCATTAGAATTAGAATCTTAAGTATATGTTGCTCAGGAAGTCATTTGAAACAGAAGAATACTTATGACCCAAGAGATTATTTAATTTTAAAATATTGATGTTCTCTGCTTAAACAAGTGACATTTTTCTAGGAAAGAACATTAAGAGCCATATTCATCAATATTTGACTCAACTGCCTGCATTTCTATTTCTATGAGCACTCGAAATGGATGGATAGGTGAGTTAGCAGTAATGCAAAATTATACTTGGAATGCCAGACAGTTTACTGGAATCTGAAATGGGAGGGGGAAGTGAAACTGGAACTGTTTTGGTTCATAATGAACAAATATTCAGGTGCTGTTTCTAGGGTGAAAATCAATTTTTAAATACACAGATAGTCTGTAGCTGTGGCTTACACTGGTTCCCTAAAGAGTCAATGTATAAACTGGAAAATATGTGTATCCTTCGACTTATGGAAAATTTCCTGGCAGTAGAGGCTTAGCAGTGCATGCTAATAACAAAAGCCAGATTTTGTATTGGTTAGAGTATTGGAATAGAGACTGGAAGATCCAGACCATGAACATCTCTGGTCAATCAATGTTATCTCAGTCTGATTTGCGTTATGGAAATTCTGCAAGGACACAGTGGGGAGAAAGGATATATTTGAGTTCATTGGAGGAAAGGTAGAATATGTGTCAATGAACTGACTAAGTAATAAATAAGTAAATAAATAATCATAGGCTGAAGAAGGAGGAAGACTGCCCTGCTTAGGTTAAGGCTGAGATTAAAGAAGGCACCTGATCTCTGCATAATCCAACATACTCTTGCTCTTCTCTCCTTGGGCAGCAGGAAACATATGAAAATGTATGGAAATACAGCTATTTAAATGGAGTGTTGTTCAGTGGATAGCAACAGCTTCTTTAACATTAACAGTTGGCTTTGGCACAAATCCCTATCTCTCATCAAATTCTCCTCTTTCAGATTGGTTGGTTCCTTGAGACCCTTCATTTTCTTGAAAATCTTCTTTCCATTCCTACCTTCCCTCTGGTCTCTGGTGCTGTCTCCTTTCTTTGCTGATTAGCCTCCTGCCCAGTCTAGCCTTCTTTCAGTTTGTGTGTGTGTGTGTGTGTGTGTGTTTGGCCCCTGCTTCTTCGATATCTTTCCTTGAAAACTGTTTGCTTTTCAGATATAAGCTTTACAATTTAACATGATTTTCACTATACTTTCAATTGCTCCAGAACAAATGTTCTCTGGCAGTTGCACAGCTAAACTATGGGGAGGCTACTTACTCCACCTTGAAGTGTGTTGGCCATCTGAAGCACAGAAGGTTTCCTTGGAACCAGCAGGAGTTACCTTCATAAGCTAGAAAGCAAGAGCCAGTAAGTGTCAGCAACTTTCCCCGTAGGAGGGAGAATGGTGTTACTGAATTGCATATTCCACGGCAAAGCTTTCAAATTACTTAATAAAACTGTGACCCTTAGTTCAGATCCTGTGTATGTGTCCGCTGTATTCATAGTGGGGGTGGCGGCAAATTGCATTGCTATTATTTTATTTAAAATCTATACAAAGAGAAATTGCTTGACTAGTTATAAACAATGGCTTGGATTAAAACGTTCTCTTCTTCACACATATCTAAGTTCCTCTGACAATGTGGAGTCTGCTAATCAAATGACTTTTTGATATTAAGCAAGAATAGGGAATACATAATCCTCCAGATGTTAGATTGCATCTCCCATAATCTCTCTGTATTAAATATGCTTGCTAGGCTTCTTGCATGCCAATAACTTCTCAGAGGGCCATACATTCCCCACCTTTAGTATAACAAAAGCATTGGGTCTGACCTATTCTTTTTCCACATCTCAGAAAAATAGGTACAAGTTGGAACAGTTGTTGTCAAGCTTGCATCCTTGGATGAAAACTATAACTCCAGTTGTCCCAGAATATTAGCAATGCTGGCTAGTGATGATGTATATTGTGGTCCAGCAACTTCCAGGGACCCATGGTTAGCAAACACAGAGTAAAGCTTGACATCCAATTTTAAATTCACTCTTTTACTCTAACTGTATTTCATGTAATGTTTATACATATTCCTTTGAGCTCTGCCCCACCCTGGACAACTTTTCAGATAATATATAGGATCAGCATATTTTACAAGAAATCATCTACATGTCAGGGGATTTTGTCTCTCTTGTGGTCTTGTATCATAATTGGAAATAAAATAAAAAACTCACAGTCTCTGATTGCATAAGACAGTCCAGCTCTTGGCTTGATATTACCTTTCTACCTTTCAAATCATTCATTGTTCGTCATAATGTCTTGGACCTGTACTCCAGTCCTCAGCATGTTAACGTGGAGTAAATTGCACTGAAATCAGCAGGAAATACATCCAAATAATATGTCAGGAGTAGGGTGTTAAATTCTCTGTGGCAACTCATACATTTAATCCAAAGCATGTAACAGAGCCACAATAATAGGCTCTTTGACCGTCACAGCATGGTGTTTTTAAATCTTGTACATGCAGTGAAAATTCTTTGATGGTAAATAAGTTAAACATGAATACTCTTCATATGATATTTTTGATCAGAATCTCACACTTAGTAAATCTATGCTCTGTGTAAGCTTTTTGCAATGGGAGCTCAACAATAAAATAACTATTTGAGGATTTTGAGAACACAGTTCTTTTTAGCTGTGTTTAATTTCTGTATTTTTTTTAAAAAAAGTAGCAGAAGAGGTGATTAGTTACCACAGCATTAAACAGACCATTTTTTAAAATGTCAAGTAAAACATCCATATATGATAATAGTCTCTAAATAATATATCTGAATGCATATTTGGCCTAGATTCCTTCTATTAAATTTTAATGGCTTTTCATAGCAAGAATGAAAATAATACCTATCTAGGGGGGAAAAAAAGAATTGGAATTTAGAAACACCTATGGTTTTATTAGCTTATCTCCATATACAATATAAATAAATATATACCATGTCTTCTAATATATAAAAAATAAATATTCCTTCAAATGACCAGAAATACAGAAAAGTGTGTGGAGGGGGGAGCAAAATAACAAAATTCTCCTTGTCCTTTCCAGCTATTTTAGTAGACAAAACACCACTGATTTAGGTCAGAATTATGCAAATACTTAGATGAAAGAGTTGTATTAGTCCAAATCCCTTGCTCTTGTTCAAAGTTAAAGTCAGAATACACTGACAGCATAAACTCCAAACACAGTTGTAACAGAATACTAGTGAGAAAGTATCCCAGTGATCATGCTGTGAGAACCACAATTATTTTGATCTCAACCATTTAAGATCAATACTTCAATACTCAATATGGTTTAGTTCCTAAACCTTGAAATTTAAGGAAACAGATTCAAACATATATTAGCATTATTAAAACTGACTTCTGTTCTGCTACAAGCATAGAAGTAGGGAAAAGGAAACTGCCTCAAGGCATTATGCTACCATTCCCATACGCTCAATCTTTCCAAGAAGACCCCTTTTAAATATCTATAGCAATGAAGGGCAACTTGTGAGTACCTGGAAGCTGCTGTACTGAAATTCCCATTATCCCTCACTGTTGGTTAGGATTGGTCACACTTGTACTCCAACTATGGCCATTTCTACATGACAGGGCTCTGGCAAGTCCTTCCGTTGCAGCCCTGGCAGGGAATGGAGTGCACCTGGAAGACTCCCCTCTGTACCTCTCTTGGTCACTGTGGAGGGGAGCACGTTGGCCCTGCCTCTTCCCTTCTGCAGCACAGCCAGGCACTTGCCATTGCTGTACTCTGGAGGGAGCAATCACCAGCGCACTTTCGCCCTTCTGCACAGCCAGGAAAGGTGGCAGTGCTGCACAATGGTAAATATAAAATGGATTTTTTTTCATTTTGCAAATACCACGCACACGCCATTTGGGGGCAAGATGGCAATGGGCCGGCAATGACATTGTGCAGAAGCATGACCAGCTGACCATTGCTATTGTGGCCCCACAGTGGCGTAGCCCCCTCATGTGGAAAGGGCCTATATCTAAAGGGCCACATGTTACTGGTAAAGTCAAGTAAAGTTCTCATATTCAGACAAGTTTGAGGGCAGGCACAAAGTCCTAGAAAGAGAACACTTACTTGTTCCTGTTGTTTCTGATTTGAGTTGTCCACATAAATGCTGAACCTCTCTCCAGTGGTCCTCTGTTATGAGTGTCATAAGCATGCGCATGCCGCCTTGGCAAGCAAGTCTGAGGAAAAAGGAATGGCAGGGAAACAAGGTAGTTTCCTGAAAGAAATATCCTTCCTTTCATTTTCACACTGGGAAAAAGAAGCTCCACAGAAAGGAGAGAACAGTTCCATAGATGATAAGCCTTGCAGATGTTCTCCACATCTAGCATGGGTCTCTGCAGGACTTTTTCTAATTTTGTCAAAGCAACACAGTAGTACATGACTGTGATTCATGTATATAGCAAGTGGTACAGCACACCTGTACACTTTCGTTGTGTGCATTCATTGCTGCTTAGAGTCACATTCAATTCCATTTAGACGACTGCACTGAGTAACAAAAATCCAAGGAAAGGAGATAGCAGTACTAGAAAAGAACATTATATTCAAAGTTACATGAAGGATCACGTGCTTCAGCAAAACTGTATTCACTACAATAATATAGGATGTATCTATAAGAAAAATTCTAAACTCTACGGCTAGAATCCTGTATCAGCTTATACTTAAATAAGTACTTAACTAAACTACTTATCTTGGCCTGACTCCCCAAAATCTAATGGAAACATCATCTAATTATGTTTTGATTATTGGCAGAATGCCCCGCCTTCTGTCCAAGCAGCTGATGTCTGGTAAAAGTAGGTGGGGGGGGCAGGTTATGGTCATAGAATAGTGTCAAAATCATGACTAAGAAGTGATCATGAATACAAAAATGTTATGGTTAGGTAACTGCTTTGTATACACAGTCATTAGTGAGTCATAATTTTGGAACTATTGCCATGGGGAGAAGAGGTTCTTCCGACTATCAGAACACAGTTGAATGATGTTTCTGTCAGATTTTGGGATGGTTAGGCCAGGATAAGTTATTTATATAGTACTTAGTTAAGTATAAGCTGATACAGGATTGTGGTCTACGTAAGTAGTAGAAGCATTCCTTCTCTCTCTTTTCTCTTTCCTACTTTTCCCTTTATTTATATCCTGCCTTTTCCCCAAAGCTGTAAAAGCAGATACAGTCTAGATAACAACACCCAAAGATTACCACTAAAACTATCAAGAACATCAAAAATAATTTAAAATTATACTTAAAATTAAAAATAGTATATGCCCTTAATAAAGACCTTTCTTTAAAAATGGCCAGTTCCTGAAAACCTGGTTTGTTTGTTTTTTTTCTTTTAAAGGTCTTTCCCTTTTGACAACACTTATGGGCCATTCCAGCCTTTTGGCAACACAGTTCCAAACCTGTTGTTCCTAGAAGATGTGCCCCTGACAGAGCTGGGTGTAAGAGAAGGCCTCTTCTGAAGATCTCGGGGGTCAGGAAGACTTGTGGGGGGGTACATAGTCCTTCTGCTAGTTTGGACCTGAGCCATACAGGACATATTTTACCTCATAAGAGGTAAGACTTGTTGATTTTTTTTTTTAATGAACACTAGAAGTCTGGAAACTATAGCTCACCTGGGGAGCGAGGCAACTGTTCTCCTTTCCCATAACATTGATGATGGTATGTTGGTACCAACATCAAAAATAACTTATTGTTGTGTGCCTCCAGGTTGGTTCTGATTTATGGCAACCCTAAGGTGAACCTACAACAGGGTTTTCTCGGCATGATTTGTTCAGAGAGAGTTTGCCCTTGCCTTCGTCTGAGGATAAGAGAGAGTATGACTTGCCTAAGGTCACCTAGTGGGTTTTCCACGGCTGATCAGGGATTCAAACCTGGTCTCCAGAGTCATAGTCCAGCACTCATACCATTACAATAATATTGCTAGGTGCTGTAAAAATTGCATTTATTTGAGAAAGCATTGCTCACCAAAAGAAATATTCATTATAGATTACTTAATCCATTTGATGTAATCCTGGGTGGTTAAAAAAACAAACCATCCACAAACTCCTAACAAAAGAACTATAGTCAGCATATTTAAATAAAACCCTTATTTCAATACACTACTTACTGAGGCTCATATTAGTACTAAAAGCTTCCGACCATTATAGATAGACAGAAGGATAGGAATGAATGTAAGATTTCATGTTTTAACTATACTATTCAACTAGTTTTGGAAGCTTTTAGATTAAAAAAATGGTATCTATTTAAAAAGATATTATAATTGCAAATGAAATCACTTTAGCTAGATGTGGAATGAATTCTCTGATTTCTCACTGTAAGAGAATGGTGGTTTAAAGGTTAAATCTGGCTCAAATGGATAAATTGATATACATGGCACATGACAGGTATGCTGGCCTATGGCAAACAGGGAGTTTGCTCCCAAATGGTGGTAGCTGGCATCCTGTATTGCAATTATGGATTTGAAACTGCTCTGTATTCACCAAAAGTAGTTATTCATGATAGTGGCACTATTGCCATCAACATAAAGGCCCCTGAGCTTCAGTGCAGCAGCTGCACTGAGTAGTGGAGGTCTGTTCTGCTGACAATTGGGCTGAATAGGATGACATTCCTGGGCCCCTCTCATCCATGAGTGAGGCTGCAATGAGCAATTGTGACCACAATTCTGCTTCTGATTGTTGCAGCTTCACTTGCTGGTGGGAGCTGGCTGGAAAATTCATCCTGTGGTGCTGCGATCACTTTCAGAAAAGACCTCCATTGCATGGCTATTAAAGTAAGTTTTGGGAGTCAGGTCAGGAGTCATTATTAAGTTATGCCTTTGTAACTAAGTAAGCAACGTAGGGTCTTGACAATTGGTTTATTTCATTTTGAAAAAATATGTGTTTAATAAGATGGACATTTATGTATTTATAATGTATGAATAAAAAGAAAAAGAAAATGAGCAACAGAGAGGAACAGGCTGCCAGATAAGGAGGAACCTGCCTTTTGTTTTGTGATACAACTGACAGGACAAAAATTCCTAGAGGGTTAGCAACCACAGCAATAAATCTGCAACACCTTGAAAATAAAACATAAAGAATCCTGAAACGGACAAACAATTCAAAACTAGATCTTATTTCAATGGTGATACAAAGAGACAGTAGGTCTTCTAATTTTAGATCCTCTCCTGGAATATTCAGAAGGTGACAACAGTGAAAGAACAAGTTTGTTTAATGTAGATTCTTTCTAGCAAAGTATGAAGTGAGTGGGTAGATACAGACAAACTCCTCCACCCTTGGAATTAAATGTAGGAGGAGTCATGGGACCACATGGTTCACCTGTCCCTTGCTGTTGCCACACTGTTCCACTACACTCCCTCAGTGGTTCTTGCTGAGAAATATTGTCACATTTTCTTGTATTTTTGACATACATCTTACCATATTTCCATCTACCTCTGGGCTTGATTGGAACCAGGAATCTATAGTATGTGAAATACTCTAAAATGCCATGCTGTAGATAGGCTTTCTAAAACCTAAAAGGAAAATTTCTTATTTAACCTAATTAATACAAAGTTTAGTATCTTAGAACATTCAACTTTGCAAGTGGATATTTTGTGTCTTTGAACCCAAGAAGAGCTTTGTTTGAATAAGGGAAAAATTAGGCACATTTCCAAACTTATTTTCTCTTTTCCCTTCCTTTTCTTATACAAGGCAGTTGCAAAAGGAGTTGAGAAGTATTAAGATAGATCTGATTTGCAAAAACAACTCACAAAAAAGGAAAAAAAATCAGGATTCTATGATCTCTGAAAAATTCCACTTATTGTGCTTGTCAGAGCTGGATGAAGCAATTAATAATTTGTTCCTCATTGAAATCATTTTATGTAATATTAAAATGAAAAAAAAATCACACATAATAATGCCAGACCATGTATTTAGGCTCTACTCTGCTTAGAACTGTGAAAGAACTGCACGACTGAGAACTGTGAAAGAATACTGCACAATCTTTCATTTGGGGCCAGTTTTGCTTGCTCTTGTTTTCTTAAACACACTTTATGTATTGCATTCAATATGTTTTGGAATATCTGCTATATTCCTCATTTTTCTCATCTTTTTTCCCCTTTTTCCTCTCTATTTTATTATTTTAAATTAAAATAAAAAAGAGAGAGGTCATAAAATTATAGAAGTTGAATGTTCATTCACTAATGGGGAAGGGCTGGAAGCTTATATAGGAAGAAAGGTTAACAAATACCTTTTCCTCATCAAGCAACATAGACATTGCTGGTTCCTTGTGGTTCAAAGCTTGTTGCTTTTTGGACCACATATTTCACAATACCCAGCCACCCTGGTCACTGGCTAGGCTGTCTAGGGGATTCCTGGAGTTGTAGTCCAAAAGTACAATTTGATTCACCATTTGATATAAATGCAACAGGCAAATTTATCAGGACATAAATGGTTCTAGCTCTCGGCAGTTGATCACAAATCCAGCCTAATTTAGTCATAGGATATATCTGGAACATTTGCAGTCTACCAGTTGACATGTCCACTGTTGTTTTGGCATCTGCATTAATTGAAGCCTAATATTTAATAAGGAACTGTGCGACACTAATTGGTTTACATACTATTGATTTGGTTGCCACACAAATACATGTATTTATATACAAGCCAGTATGGGCCAGTAACACACGTTCTTTCTCTAAAGAGGCTACTGCTACTTAGAAGAAATTTAGCAATCATGGCATGGGTTTTGGTTTCATGATCCTTCAATTCAGCAGTGTCCCAGAAGATGAGATGCCTGTGGCTCTGATTCAAGAGACTGTGGTTTCATGGACTGTCGCTGAACCAGTGTCTCTTGACCTGAAAAGCAGAGATTGCAGCTGCAAGCTCAGCTCCATCAAGGGGGCATCAACCTTATCTCCAAAAAACTTGCATTCCTGTGCAACAATACAAGTGGTATATCCTCCACCATGAGTTCATGGAGAGACAGCAGAGTCCCAGGTTTCAGGCTAGCGAGTGGCCCTTAGCGCTGTGCACTCCTCCCCAAGGGGGACGGCCTGAAAGGTGTGTTCACCCATAGGCTCCATTGTATTGGAACAGGGTATTTGTTTATGAGTTTCATACGGTTTTAGACTAAGGCCTGAAAAACAAGGAAAAGTAATGTCTAGAAGTAATAGCATTCACTGTTATGGCTAAGCACTGTAAGTGATATGTAGGACCTTGAAAGAGATTAGGTTTGCATCATTGGTTCTAAGAGGAACAATTTTTGTGAAACTGAAAATCTAAGGAGATATCTGGAATAAGACGATGGGAAAAAAAGGAGCTATCTGCTGTGCAGTTTGGAACAGCACTATATATAGAGAATAAAAATGGATACTTATTTGAAATGGAAATAGGATATGCCAAATTGTGAGATCAAATACAGAGAAGTTCGAATGATCTCATTAAGAATGAGTAGAATGCATAAGAATATCCCTGAACATCCTCTGCTACCAATTATACATTTGGGAAATCTTTCCCTTAAACCAGGGATGGGAATCATTCAGTCCTCCCAATGTTGTTGGACTACAGTGGTCACGAACTCTAACCAGCATAGGCAATGGTGAAGAAAGTTGGGGGGTTACAGTTCAACAGTATCTGGAAGGCCAGACATTTTGTACTCCTGCTAAACCCTCTTTCCTTATGAATTTCCTAAAAAGGAACAGCTTACCTTTTGGTTTAAATAAAATGTTGAGATCTAAATTCAATTTCTAAAGCAGATCTATTGAATCAGTTACTGAATGGTAATTCAGCACTTATGTAAATACGACTGATTCAATTGTTTATTCTGCTTGGAACAAACTACTGCTAATCAAAAACTATTGGTGCTTCAATCCCCTGAGCTCTGGCCCCACTACACCACTGCACTCAAGACCCAAATTCTTCACAAAAGCTGGTTGCGCACACCTCTTTAGAGTTCACTGTCATGATAAGAACTCATGTTTCTTGACTGCAGCCAACTAGAAAACATCTGTAATACAATCCACAGAAAGGCAAAAACATAACCATTCAACTTACACTATGGAAAATCATTAGATGGAACCAGACGAAGTTAAGTCCAATTGTACCAATAAGTCATTTTGATGACTTCACTTAAATCTCATTCATTTCACTGGGAGATACATATAGGCTAAGTCTAGATCTAACCCAGAATGCAGATGCAAGAGTTAAAACAAATTGATTTGCGTGTAAAATCATGCTAAATTGTATAAGTGTATCACAAACAGTGAATTAAAAGGAAGGGTGATAAGTTCAAAATTAACTTACAAATAACTTTGCATTAATAACATTAATATCTCTCTATGGCCATTTCCACACTGGGCTTCTGTAATGGTGCAGAGTGACCTCTCACGGAGGTCTTCTACACCATACTGGTGTGGACTACTTTTTGTAGTTCCACACCAGTATCCACTCAGGAGCAGCCGGAACTAGCCGCGCTACGTGTTTTTTTAAAACCTCTTTTTCGAGGTTTTTAAAAAGCACGGAGCGCGCAGCCCCATGCCGCTCCGTTGCCCGGCTCCGACGCGGATTTGCAGGCATGCACAAGTGTGTGCCTGCAGATCTGCCGGGGGCGGGCTTCCAGCTGGCGAGCTTCTCCAGTTGGTGGAGAGTCTCCACCAACCAGAAGCCGCCATTTGGGAGGCTCGCGCTGCTCCGCGTCACAACGGACTTACCTGGCTGCCAGTAAGCTCCATTTTTGGGCGTTTTCACCCGTTTCCCCCCCACATGTGGAAAGGGCCTATCTTGCAAAAGTGGTTACACAGTCCAATAAGTGTTGTTATATTAAATCCTCTTGTGTGTTCGAAGATTCAGATACAGACTGAGAGACCACCCGATACAAGACTAGAGATGCACCCCATGCTGAGTTCAGTAGGTGTTAGATTGGCTACATCAGGCTGAAATTACATATAATTCAACTACAAATGACAGTGTGGGAAAAAGAAATGGAGAAGCCATTGAGAATAAGTAATAGAAGGGGAGAATATGGATGTAATGGCACTACCACATGACTGAAGATTTCAAGGTTGAGCCCATGGGTCTATTTTTAAAATTTATAAAACACAGTTTCTGATATATTATTTGTATGGATCTCTGAGGTTGGCTAACTGCTAAAAATCACTTATGTTACTTACTGTCTTATACAAGCCTTTTACAAGACAGAATACGCACGGACATAAAACAATCACATTTTATTGCACATACCCAGCAACTGTATGAGTGCGCAATGTAATCAGGGAGTACATGAAAAACCAGCAATAAAAATGAATGGTAATGCTGTAATAAATCTCAGCGGGTAGAGGTTCAATTCGATGTGACTGATATTTAATTTCTGTCCTGGGGAACCACTCACAGTCATGGTAGTATTTGATCAACATATCTACTTGGAGAGTAATTTTCCTTTCTAGGGTTGCCCTCTGAATGTGTCAATTAAGTTAATAAATAAGGATCAATAATTGCAATGGTATAATAGAGCGGACATATTTTAGAGATGTAGTCAATTTTGTTTTGTTGAAGCAGACTTCATTTCTGTCTAAGGAACCAAAATGCATAATATTATTGAAAACAGGGGTGTTAGTTTTCCAGATCAGTTATCACCTCTCTTTCTCTCTCTCTCATTCTAAGAAAAGAAAAGGAACAGTAATTGTTTACATCAATCACACAACAATTTGAAAGACCTTGGGTGGCCTTCATAGCAAAATCTGTTTGTTGGGCTAGTGGTGACAGCAGGACTCAGGTGAAGGACATGAGATTTGGGTTAAAATGGGTTACAAATTTATTCTTCACAGTGGTTATAATGTTGGCTAGGCATGAGGCATAGATCTGGAAATCAGATAACCCACGTATTATCCAATGACCCAAGTTCCCAATCTGAGTGCTGGAAGCAACCAAGAAGTAACAAAAGACGAAGATGAATAGACTGAGTATGATTGATCAAATCAATTGTTTACCTTTTCTTTTCTTTTTGTGAAAACATGTCGTTGCTGAGCAAACATGGAATAACAGGACCAGACACAGAGAATGCGTTGAAAAGGGCCACTTTAACCTAGAACCTATTTAAACAAAGTTGAACTTCGAAAGGTGGAAGGAGGAGCAACCTAGTGCAGGATCAGCTGGAGCCAGATGTTGCTTCATGACTTCCTCCTCACCTTTCACCTGGGGGAACCACATGAGCCCCAAGGGCAACCCATTAGCTGTGTTGCTCCCTGTCTGACCATCTATTGGAAAACAAACTGAAAGAACCCCACCTGCAAGTCATAGGACCTAAGTGAGAGCAAAGCCTTCCAGGCCAGCCCCAAGACTAGTCTCCTTTTTCCACAACCTGGGTCTCAGGACCTGAAGAGGCAGTTCCAGACCTCTTCCCTTCACCAAAAAGGTGCTAGGGTGTTCACTTTAAGTCTTACTTCTCTCTCCCCACTGCCAGCTGTGTGATCAACTATTTAAAGACACCACTGCAAGCCAGTTGAGGCAGTCCCCCAAGTACAGCGTGAGGCAGAGACCCCCCCAAACCCCTCACCAAAGTAACATTTCCTAACGGACCCCAAAGTGACCATCAAAACTCACACTGCACTGGAGGTGAAGGGGATTGGCTGAAGTGTTATCCAAAGGAAAGTGAATTGGGGTAGATGAACCTAATAAATCCCTTAATGCTACTCTCAAACATCTGGCATCATGACATACTGCATCTGATATAATCAATATTGGCCTCTCCTGCATCGGATGCCAACAAAAGTGGATCCTTTCCCACAGTGCCTTATTTGGTATGGTTATGGACCAGTATACTAGCCATATAGGCCCACAAGTAAGTTGTGCAAGAAGATCCAGGAATACACTGGGGGAAGGATTATTTTACCAGTAGAAATTGAACCCAAAAAGGTATCCAATCTAGTTCCCCTGTTTTCATTAAACTGCAAATAAAGATCCTTGATTGAATAAACAAGGCTGCCCATTTTAAGACAATTCTCTTCTCATGTCTTCCTTCCACTTAGAGATATACAATTTATTTTCTAAAGGTTTTGCTTTGCATTTTTATTGCTATTTTGTGATACTGTTGTGAGTCACCTTGGAAGAATTAGTTTATTTTTAAAGGTGAGTTATAAATAAAATTGAGTTGAGATGTCCATGAGGGAGACTGAGGAAACATAATTGATGTGTCAAATTTCTAAGGTTGGGGCATCACCCCTATCTTTCAAACTGTTCTTTCTTCACTGTTCCTTGTTCATAGGTTTTTAATGGATAGACATGAATCAACATGTGTCACCTGTCTGTGATGTCATACCGAGTTAATAACTGCTTTGTGTTACATGAGAAAGATATCATTTGCCGCACTTTGGCCCAGTTCAACAAGGGTTGGGAACATCTCTCCACAATATTTTCCCCCCAATTTTCAAGTGCTCTTCAAGTATTGTTCAATTATAAGTTATTTTTCTGTGTGATTAAAATGTTGAGTATTCAAACTGGCATCAGTTCAAACATCACAGTTCATTAAATTACTCTGGAGACTCTTGGGCTGCAGTCAGAAAAGCCCATGTGGTAAAATGAAATGTTCTATTCATCAAATTGTACCCTGCTGTGCTATTCATTTGGTAATAAAAACTTTATTTTCTCCACTTGTGTCCTCTCTTATTAATGAGATAAAAAGCATAGTCAGGTAACTGATTTGTATGAGTATATGAATAATCAATCACTGACATGCAGCATATAGGTACCACAGCCAGGAAAGCAGGAGAAAAATGAAAGAAAGAATGGGATCAGTATTTATTTTGTCAAGGCTGAGTAGTTCTCGGTATATGTTTTGTCTGGCTGTTCCTTCTGCAAATAACCTTTGGGTTTTTTTGGGTTTTTTTTTGCTTCGTATGCATTAAATGCATTCATTGTATATATTGGAATAGGAATGTGGAATATATTGGGAATATTCAGATGTTTAAGGATGCAGTCATATACCAATGATCTAGTGCAATCCTAACTCAAATATGTGCTGGATGTAAGTGCTCAGGATTGGGCAGAATCCCCTTCTGCTGGCAGAAATACCCTTCTGCCAGCAGTACCGTTTTCTGCCAGTTGATTTCAGAGATCTGGCATTAGAACTATGCTTATGGATAAACTCTGCTGGCAAAAGAACCATTAAATGGGCTCAGCAGGAGTGAGATGAAGGAAGAGCTGAGTTCTGCCAGTTCCAGGCCTCTCCAGCCCAGGGACACAACCACAGTGTAGGCAAGAAGCTAACCTACAACAAGCATAGGCAGAAGTAGGATGTGAAAAACATTTGCCAAAAAATTTAGTTCTCAACCAGACAGGCTATTTTGACAGGTGAAGACAGCTTGTTGAACAATCTCCAGACACTACTGTCTGTAATCTGTGCAGAAACTCTTAGTTGAAAAGTAGTATCTTTGCTCTGTGAAGCAAACCAGAACCATGTTCATACTCAGAGCGAGCAAGGAAAGATTACGTGCGTGATGTAACGGATGCAGACAACCCATCCGCTGCACCTAATTTGTAAATATGCTTGCAGCAAGGCATCAGCTATCAGTTTTGTACAATTTATGCAATTTGCACAATTTACACATACACACACCTGCACACAAAATCATTCTTACAAGAACTCACACAGATTGCAGCAGAAAATATCTTGCCACTTCACAGACAAAGAGGAAAAAGATGGTGCTTCTTGTTGTCACATACAAGAATGAGACAAGCAAAGATTTACATTCTTAATTCTAAGTAACTTCCAACTTCCCTTGCCTGGCAGAGTTTTGATTCAGCACAGATTCAGTGGGCATGGAATCAGCTCAACTGTCCCTTGGTCATGTTGACCTGTTAGGATTAGGATTTTGTTCTTAGCAAACTCTGTGCTGACACTGTGGGTTTGAACAGTTTTGGGTGTGATGTAACAAGGCACTTCCCACACCCTGACCTCCACTGTTCCCTTTTTGCTTTTCTGCCAGCAGACTTTCAGCCAGCAAAGCACACCCTCCAACTGCTCCAGCTCTGCAGGGCCAGCCTCGGTTAATCCTCTGCCCTCCCACTTTCTGAAATGTCCTGATTTTTATCACCCCCTCCTCCCATGTCTTCTCTTCATGCTCTGCTAACTTCAGTTCCTGCAACCTGAGTTCAAAGTGCATTCAAAGGAGCAGGAGGGACAGGAGAGAAAGGGGGCAAACTTTTGCCCTACTGAATGATATCCCTTCCCCTGCTTTTTTCAGATTTTAATTAATTTGGGTACATAAATTCCAGGGTTTCCTTGTTTCAAATAATAGATTCGTATATATATGTTTCCACATTAATAACCCTTGTCCTATTTTTGCCTAGCCATATCCTTTGGCCACACTGTGATGTTCCCTGGAAGCTACAGTTTGCTGCAGGTTTGCTGGCAGTTCGTTTTATTGGTAAGCCTCTGAGATCAGTAGAACCTTTCTACCGGCAGAAGAGTTTTGTGCCTAATCATAATAATCAGCTCATTTTAAAGATTACTTAGGCCCCTGAGAAGTAAAGAGACAATACTGTTTACTTCCAAGTAGACAGGCTTAAGATGTTCAGTAACTTGGGCCATTTTCACACTACACTGTTATAGTGCTATTATTCCACTTTCAGCATCCTATGGAATCCTGGGGTTTGCAGTTTAGGGAGGGGCATTTAGAATTCTCAGCCAGAGAGTTCTTTGACCTCAGTAAACTACAAACCCCAGAATTCAACAAGATGTTGAAAGTGGAATAATAGCACTATAACAGTGTAGGGCGGAAATGACATTGGATATCTGTTGACGGAATTAATATGTGGAACTGAAAGTAAGATCGAAGGTTACAAATCCTCAACAAGTAATTGAACACAGTTATTCTTTCCTATTAGCATTTTTAAAATGTATTTATATAGCAACAGTAAACTATCAGAACTGGAGAACATATTCACGCATCCATTATTTGGCAATTTGAGGGTTTAAATTATTGTTATAATTAAATTTAAATCCAATTTGATTTTTAACAGTTGAAGTGTTATCTGTTCACCAAGTTTGGGTTATTTTGAATATTTTATGTATTCATAATTTTGCTATGGTATGGGCCCTCCTTTTCTGTTTTAGGCCCAGAAGAGGCTCTTATTTAGTACAGAAATAAACCAGAAATTGAATTTTGATTTACTTCCTGGTTAAATAAAGGTCTCTTCTGGACCTAAAAAAAGCTGTAGAGAGACTGAAAATATTGCAAAATTGCTCTGCTAGGGCATGTGTGTGGCTGTTTTGAGTCCATTTTTTTTAAACCCAACAATTAAGGCTTTGTTGAGGGGTGCAATGAATGTGTGTAGCATCAACAGCTAAGACACATTGGTGAGAAGGGATTGTCACATGTATATATCCCCTATCTGTTATTCGGGGATGCTTATCAAGACAAGCTCATTTTCTTTTTTTAAAAAAATCTCTTTTAAGTGAATAAAGATGAATTCTACAAAAACTCAGCAGGCCTGCATGATTGATACTAATAGAGCTGTGTACAGCACACTTTGATTAAAGAAATATTAAAATGTGAATAAAATGGAAAATTACATTGAAAGTAGACAGTACACTGGCAATGGTGCTTGTTATGGAATCTTACAGAAGCACAAAAATGAAGAATGAAAAATGAATGTTCACAGAATCTGATCACAGATAGAAACTTCTACCTATTACAGCTGGCCAAAGGACTGAAACAAAATGAAATGGAAGAGTACACTGAATGCAATATTTTAAAATTGCAGTAAGCACACAGAATTCCCAAATCAGACCAGGATATCTTTTAAATAAATATTAGTAGAGTTGGATTTATTCCGTAACTTTGGGGAAAAATAGGTTTTTCTTAACAAAGTTGTATTGTTCTAAGGGGAATATAATGCCTCATTTTTAATTTTCTTTCACAACATGAAATGCAGCCCCATCTATCTTCTATCTATCTATCTATCTATCTATCTATCTATCTATCTATCTATCTATCTATCTATTTTCAGATGTGGGTATTGTGTGGACTTAAAAAACAAAAACAAAAAACACAGAGCAGACTGGATAAATACGTTCCACCCACCAAAAGTGTTTTAGCAGTAGGCTGTGCACTTTGGAAATGTATGCAATTTTCTATGTACACAGTTCAAATATTCACATATTTAAAGCATACACCCACAGTTTGCCCATCAGTCTAACAATTCTGCCACATTCTGTCTGGGCTGAGGTGGTCTGGGATGTACAGACCAAAAGAAACCCATAATAACTCAAACTGTAATTGTATTCATCAGACATCTCTTCATTAGACCCCAAAAGCACACAGCAGAAAAAGCCTTCCAACAATGTGTAAAACAACAGGAGAAAATTTATTGCAATAGACCTTCTCAGTACATTTTTTAAAAGGAAAAAAACCCCTTTCTGCATGAGCTAGGCTGGTGGATCTCCTCAAGTGGAGAACTCCAAGTACTTGGCAGACAACGTGGTTTTCACTGTGATCCAGAAAGGTTCCAGAGAAAATGCTGGACACATTTATTATGCTCTTCTGAAAAGCTGTCACTGGTCCTGTTTAAGGCTGGCAAGCACCCAGGCGAGCACACCTAAAGTCAACAGGTAGTGGCAGGGAAAAACTGGGCCAGCTCCAGGATTTACACAGGGTTGCAAGCAGAAGTTGGTCAAGGTTGTTCAAGATTCATAGGGAAACAATGACTATAACAAAATTAAAAAGGATATTGCCAGGAACATTAGATCAAAGGTATGTGCTGAAGGTCAGAGACCCACAAAGCCAGAGATGTCAGATAGGGTTACACTGAAGTTTTGGATCTGTTATCTGCAGCCATGGAAGGACCTCATAGTTCAGCATGTGTATTTAAAATGAAACAGGGTGTTGCTTGATCCGATGTTCAACAGAGTGAAGTAGCTCTGCTGCCTCCTCCCGATCTGCAGCTGCTGCCTGGGATAACTGAGCTCTCCCTCTTCTAGTTGCATAACAGACTGGGCACCGTCTTCTGATTCCAACTGGGATCTTCCATCTTAGCATTCATAATCTCCTTCATCCAAGCAGGCCTCCTTTTTGTAAGACATGATATCACTTTAGCAAAAACTGTCCCTGAAATCCTCTACAGTTTCAAAATCACCAGGCAGTATAGCTGTGGGCATGGAAAAAGCAGTTTTTCAAAGCAAAGAGAAGCTTCACTTCAAGAGTGTCCACTACCTCTGCTTAATCAGAAACCACCTTAATGGGGCATAAATCCTATGCATCTTTCTAATGCTTTTTTTTTAAATAGACTTAAGCTAATTCCAGGGATAGAAAATTTGACAGGCTGATGGTTTGAAAGATTTAATTTCACATCACTGAGAGCCTTCTGGTTCTGGCTTTGTACAAGAGTGCAACAAATTGAGCCAGATTTGTGTCCTCTGTTTCATTCTTGCATTCGTTTACTGAGAATGGAAGGTTTTTACTGTTGCAGGTTGATCCTACATAAGAAGACAGTCCTTCTACTTTCTGCTAACATAAGGTCTCTGAAAATCTCAAAAGCTTATATTCTGGTTTTTTTTTCCTCAAGGAAAGATTTGCCTAATAAATTTTCCTGCTTTAGATCTCTGTTGTGCCTTCTTGACCAGAAAGCTCTAAATGTAACTGCAGTCTATTGTCTGGCAATGGAAAGTTTTTCAATTTTCCAACTGTCTCGAGAGAGAGAGAGAGAGAGAGAGAACCTTGTTCAACTAGATTACTGCTTGGGGTGCTTTACTTCCTTCTGCTCCTTGCTACTGCCCACTGCCCTAGGTTCAGACCATCACTTTGCGGCACTACTCTTAACAACCTGAAATGATATTTCCCATTGGTAAGTGTTTGGACAAAGGAGCAGGGAACAGCTGGTCACAGATAACTCTTAGGCTGAGTACTTGAGCCGAGTGAGTAGATCAGAGTTGCTAAGAGGGATATTAGACATTAAAATGCAGCAGGCTGTTGCAGTAACGTGAGCAGTCTTCAACAGCAAAGAAAAAAGAAAAGGCAGTTGACTGGCAAGGGGCAGAATGAAGTTGGCACACATGAGCATTCAAGAACAGTATCAAAGTTTTTGTCGAGTAACTGCTTCACTGGAATGCATTTTTCTGTTTAATCAGCTTACCTGTGAGGAGGGAAAGACACAACATATATGCAACTGGTGGGAATAATAGATCCATGGTTGTTTTTCAATGTACAAAGGAAGTTCATTGGTTTGGGAATTAGTTGGTTTCAGCTCATTGGTTTGGGACTTCATTGGGAAATTTCCATGGAAAGCAATAGCTGGTATTCCATTAATACCTTGTATAGTGCGATCTATCTATCTTTTTTTCTTTCTTTCTTTAAAAAAACAACCTCTACATTTTCAAATTCACATATAGTTAATGATTCTTATTAGTCCGCTTAGTCTTTTTCTACTTGGTGCAAAAAGTGTTACAGAGTGAATATCAATAAGCAGTATAAAGCTAAATCCCTAAATGTATTTTAACATTCACACCTATTTGTGATGGCCATTCATGGAAAATACACCTTGTCCCAATAAAATGGAATCTTCCAATTTAACCCTTTTCTGTGTAACTAAATAGAACTTTACACACATCTTTCCACACCAGAAGGACAAGTGACATCGACTGACTCACCAGCACATTTACACTCCTTAAATAAAAGATGGCATCTGTGGAATCATCCATATTGCCATCCTTACCAACACTGTACCATTTCACAATATGAAACTTTTGGAAGAAATACGACAGTATGTTGTTTTCTACATGAGCCACATGGGTTCATTGTTAAATTGGGTTTGTTCCAATGAGTCACATGTATGTTCTGTGACTGTCCACATAGCAGTTGTATTAAAAGCTAGAACTGAATCATAAAATGCTTTTCCAAAGGTACCTCAGCCCTGGTGTTATTGTTTCATAACAGTGTGTGCCTAGCCAATATGAGTGCCGTTGGATCTGACCTGGCTTTCTACAACCTTTCATTTGAAAGCTGATCAGCAAAAGATTCAGTCTAAGGAACAAAAGGGCACGGCTGACCATTTTGCTGCTAGAATGCTTTGAAGTGGAAGCAGTCTGCTAATTGGACAAAAAACAAGTTGACAAAATTTTACACTTGAGTAACTGAAAAATAGGCCCTTGTTGCCTGTCACTGGGCTGCCTACAAGTTCCTGACACTGATAATTGCTGACAGTCTGATGACATACAAATTAGTGTTATAAAGGCAAAGAAGCAATGAAATCAAACTGACTAGAGATGGTTTATATTAAGTTTTCTCTGATACCCTGTTATTCCTTTTTGACTTTCTCATAGTGATCATTATATCAGGTACTCTTGTAGTACTGATTTCATGATTTATCCACTTATTCTCCTTACACGGCTATTGTGACATGCCATATACACGTTAAGGGCCTTTCTGCACTCTACTGTCAGTGCTATTATTCCACTTTCAACATCCTGTGGAAATCTGGGGTTTGTAGTTTACTGAGGCCAAAGAGTTCTCTGGCTGAGAATTCTAAATGCTCTTCCATAAACTGCAAACCCCAGGATTCCATAGGATGTTGAAAATGGAATAATAGCACTATAACAGTGTTGTACAGAAAGGTCCTCAGAGGTCACTAGGTAGAGGCTAGAAAAGTTACCTTTGACTACAACTCCCAGAAACTCATACACCATGTCCAGTGTTTGGAGATTCTGGGTTCTGTGACCCTAAAAATCAGTGTTTCAGTGTTTCCAAGTCACTAGGGCTAGGTCTTATCCAACAAGTCCAGAACATCTGAAAGACCATATCTGAAAGACTGTATATGAACTTACCTACGTTTTAGGATTTTTGTAGGAAGGCTTTCTCTCAGTCTCACCATGTCATATACCATTTTGATGATGACATGGGAAAGGACCTTTCTGACGGCTCCCTTTCGCTTCCATGGGAAGCTGGGCTGACCCACTCTCTGCTTTCCTTTCAGTGGCTGGGAAAGAACTTTTTATTTGAATGAACACTTGGTTGGCTACTTCACTGTGCAGTAAAGGCTTTTAATGACATGATTTTGCTAACACTCACTGTTACTGTCATGTTTTTAAAGGACTTTGTTCTAAAGTACTGATGTTTTGATAACGGTAGCTTATTTAATTGTCTTTTAACTTCTTTATTATTAATTTTTTAAAGATGTAACTTGTTTTAAAATCATGATGTGAACTTTCTTAGGTCTCGTGTCAGGAGAAAGACAGGATATAAATTAAATAAATAGAAAATAAAATTGACAAAACAGTGGAAATCCCTTGGACACCAACAGCTAGACAACTGAACCTGTGAGAGATGACGGAACAAACAACATTTTAACCCACATGGAGAGCTCACACTCCTCCCCATATGGGTGAGCTCCTTCTCTCTATTCTGTATCATGAATGGTCGAGCAAATGCATCCTTTGGTCAGACCCTTACGTGAGTTAATTATTACAAACACTGTGACTTCATTTCTTACAGTCTTCTAATATCTAGGCTTGCTTTCCCTAGACTAGATGCACTGTAGTGCCTTAGAACATCTTCTGAGACCACAGCACGTTTCTCCCTTGTTGCAGGATTCAGAAATACCTTCTAAACATGACCAATGTGGTTCAAAGGTCACACTCTAAGCTCCAATTTAAAATCCCTGACACTGCTGCAGTGAAAAATGGCTAAATCCTTTTATTCCCTCTCTCTGCACCACCACATTTTTATTCTTAGTCTTCTTTGATGGGATGTCTCTACTGTTGCCAGGAAACATCTCCACTGAAATATGTAATGGAATTTCCTACAGGAAGAGAGAGAAAGAGAGAAAGAAATATTCTTGCTTATCAGAGGTGGTCCACAGATTGGGCATGACATCCTTTCATTTGTCAAGGGCAGTGGCTTGCATGAAGATGGCATGATAATTCAGTCCCCAGATTAATGATCAATGGTGACACACCTGAAGGATAGAGAAGGTGAATGGAAAGTCACAGACCCGCAGCCAAGGTTGAGACATGGGAAGTAGGCATTATTTTAATGTGTACTGGGACACATTTGGGGCAGTAGCAAAATAAAATGTGCAGTGGGGAATATTTTATTCTTTTGTGCAGTTGGCAATATGGGCTTTAATCAAGGATACTGTTATTAAAACAAATAGGTAAGGAGAAAGATTTTGAAAAGAAAAATAAAAGAACACTTTCAGTCTTTATACTTTTATATTAATAGTATAACATTGGAAATAACTGCTCCCTCTGAGACCAAGGAGGATACAGGCAATAAGATATGTCTAGCTGCTCTAGTTCCAACTGTATTGCTACAGGCAGTGTCAACTGCTTGCAGCACTCCACAGGCTTCAATGATACCTAGAAAGTATTATTTTTCATCACCAGATTTTGTAATGACTTTCACGATTACATCCATTTGGTCAGGTCTGGTTCAGTTCTCAGTGCCATCTCATCTCCGGACAGTCAGTACCATGGTGTTATCTTAATTCAGTGTCTCAGTGAGCCTGTTTCTGTCATTTTCTACAATATATATGCAAAATAGCACATGGTGCCAAACAGATCAGAGAGAAGTGTCCCCTCAGTGCCAGTTTTCTGGCTTTTTGTGTAGTAAAGGAGGAAAGACGCTTAGAATAAACCTTGATGGGAAGTGGGAACTAGATTTCTTCTACTGCTTCTTTGTATCACAAACACTAAATTTGGGGGTTCAAGCAATTGCGCAGAGAGAGGGATAGTGTTATGCTCACTCAAAAATCTAAACATGGCCAAAAGGAGTGTGAAGCAGATATCTGCTTCTTAGACTCCAAGTCAACTTCAACCTTCCCAATGGATGGGAGATGAGAGGCAAATGCTAGCAAATCCTCTCTCCACCAAAAAAGCATTTGCTAACTGTGCAATTCACCATATATTTCCACTGTCTAAATTCTACCTGAGAGCATGCTTATTGTCTATTTTTCTGGGTGTGGGGCAAGTTCTTAGACCCTTACTTGGAAGATCTACCAGAACAGCATCAGAAGTAAAGAAATATGGTACACGAATACCACTAGAAGTTGGCAGATTCCCACAGTTCTTTCATAGTTCTTCTATGGCCATTTCTGCACTGGGCTAGTAAAATGGTGCAGAGCGACCTCTAACGGAGGTCTTCTGCACCGTAGAGTGGACTGGGGTGGACTACTTTCTGTAGTTCCATACCTCAGTCCACTCTGGAGCGATCTACTGGGGGCGGGCTTCCGGCTGGCGAGTTTCTCCAGTTGGTGGAGAGCCTCCACCAACCGGAAGCCACCATTTGGGATGCCGGAGGACTGCGGAGCAGTGAACTTGTGCTGCTCGTCGTGGTGACGGACTCGGCCGGCTGGAAAACAAAACCGGTAAGCTCTGTTTTCGGCTGTTTGCCCCCCACATGCGGAAAGGGCCTATGAGTAGTCTCAGTCCTTCCAACTCATTCTGTTCCACCTGCATTCCAGTTCTCATGGAAAATTATGTCATGAATGCCAAAATATAGACATAGGCCCTTTCAGCAGCTTACCTTTGTCCCGGCTGCATCCAGTGATGATGGCAGCAGTGGCTGTCTTGTGAGGAGAGTGTGATGCAGCACTCCCTGATGCATTGGCTGCCTGTGGGATCCAGGAGGCACAATGGTCATGCTTCTTCCTGATACAACACAGCTGAGTACTGTCCCAGGCTGTGCTGGGGCAGGAGGTACAGCCATTGCACTTCCAGGGCCTCTGCATCTAAGGTAAATGTGGGCAAGTGGTGGGGGGGCAGTGTGAGTGACAGTCATTGACAGAGAAAACCCATCAATGATTTGCAGTGCGATTGTACCACCTGGGGATGGGGAAGTACAGGACCATGACAATGTTGTGCACAGGTGTTGTTGCAGTCCCATCCTTCCCCCATCCCTATAGTGGGTTGGGAGGGTGGAGTGGAAAGGGCCATAGATATTTCCAGTGAGAGATGCTGTGAGTCCAAACACTGTTTGTTTATTTATTTTTTCCTTCATGTTTTTCTGCATATGATGATGTGGAGAATGGCACCAACATTTTTAATAATCTACCAAGCATTTCCATTGCTTTCGTTCACATATTAGCAGTGATGACTGTGTCAGTTCTTCCAAAACCAGTCAAAGGTTTACAGAGCTTTTTTTTAAAAAAATAAATAAAGCAAAATAGTAACTGCTCTAGGGATGCAAGGGGATGAGAAGCAGTTTAATTGTGACAGTTGTCCCATGCAAACCTAATTTGCTTGCTAGTGCTCATCTGATTCCCCGGTCTAAGCTCTCTGTCTTGTCAGTGCTTATCTAAGGAGACAGACATCATATTTCTTCCCTTGCCTTTTTTTTTTTAAACTTTTTGACATTGTGGAGAAAAAGCCTACAGGAATCAAGTAAAGAATCAACTCAGGGGCTGGTAAAGTTTCTCCCACCAAAGTATAGTAGCATCGGGTTTATACAAAGCACTGTATATTTGATGCTGAAGCATTGAATCAAATGATTATCTTTATATGCAAAATGATCTCTTCCCTTGATGAATGTTTCTTGTATTGGTAGAGTAGTATGGAAGGAGAAGGAAGTGGAATTGCATGTTAATTGCAAGGAACTCCATCTTAATGCAAGACAACTGAAAAAAATGTATATTTCAGTCAAGCTTATTCAATTAAAAATACAATTAATCTCCCCTTTTAGGTTTAGGAGATTTGAGCAGTGGACTAGGACTCTGAAGACCAGAATTTGAATCCCCACTCAGCCATGGAAACCCACTGAGTGAAACTGGGCAAGTCACACGCTGTCAGCCTCAGAGGATGGTAAATGCAAACCCCCTGAGAACAATTCCTCCTAAGAAAACCCTGTGATAGGTTTACCTTAGGGTCTCCATAAGTCAAAAATAACTTGAAGGCACACAACAACAACTTAGGTTTAGAGCTCTGGTGCAATGTGGCTTAAACTATTAAAATCTAAGGTGATGCTTTTAAAAATGCAAACTGGGAGCAAGTAACCCATATTTTTTAATATAATTGTTATAACTATAAGCACCACAGTGACAACAGATGATGACAATATATTATTGAGACTTTTCAGGTCATTGAGAAATGACACACTGTGGGATTAAACCTCATAGCCACTTATTTACAGTCTTAAATCTGCAACTGAAGGGGACTGGTCTACCCATAGGGCCCTGGAGTGCTGTATCCACTCCTATATCTCCCAGGGGGCAATGGTGGGAAATATGTATTTAGAACTTTTCTTTACCAAAAAGCTTTCAAATGACCCTATGGAGCTATGGCAAGACCAGTCTTGCCAGGTTCTGCCAAGTCAACATCCAGTTTTCTTCTTGTTCCCAAAATCCCTGTCCTGGGCTTCTACGAGAGCCTTTTAAAGATTCTAGCAAAATTGTCCCCAGCACCCCAGGATTTTTTGTTTTGTTTTATTTTAAAATATGCCAATTTTAGGATGGAGATGGGGAGCCCTTTGGAGCTTCAGAAACAGCTCAGGGGGATCTGATTTCCCTCTCTTTCTTAAACCAACGTACCATGACTGCCTATAGCAAATTGCTTGCAATTTGGACTTTTGGTTTGTCCTTTCCCATTGGCAACATGAGAGTGGGTACTGTGTAGTTTTTATACTATTTTATGCATTTATGTCATATTTTATGCTTTTATATCCTGTTTATCATCTATTTAAGTTATATATTTATATTCTATTTCTAGTTGGGGTATTTTCTCTATACCATACCATTGGATGATTCGCTATGTTGGGCCAATGGACTGTAAAATAAAGTTTAAAGTATTTGTATAGTTCTCCAGATGTTGACTTGAAGTCCAAGTCCAGTCAAGTCCAACTACCACTCCAGGTATTTCTCTCCATTGGCTATGCTGGGGAGGGTTGCAAAGAGTTGCAATCCAACAGGATCAACAGGGCCATTCAATTCCCAACAGAAGTCTTGATAGCAGAAATAATATACACAGAGAGAGAGAGAGAGAGAGAGAAAGAGAGAGAGAGAGAGAGAGAGAGAGAGAAATGGCTAGGTGGACAGATACATCCAAAATTGCACGAGTGGATTTATGTTTATGGAATGACCTTTGCCATCCTCTCTTCCCTTGTACCTGTCTCCCAAGCTTGCATTAAATATTTTGCTGTGAACCTTAAAAAAAAGAAGGGTACAGCTTGTTCATCATCAGAAGACAGAAAATGATAAAGTTGGAACTGCATAAGGAATAATAACTCAGGCAAGAAAGAAACGGAGCAGAGTAAAATTCATCTTTACCTTCCCTATTCCTGAGCATTATTGTGTTGTTGTTCAAGTCATCTCAACCCTAAGGCAACCCTATCATGGGGTTTTCTGGTGCTGAGAGCATGTGACACACCTAAGGTCACCCAGTGGGTTTCTTTGGCTGAGTGAGGAATCAAACCCTGGTCTCCAGGATCATAGTTCAATGCTCAAACCACTACACCACACTTGCTCTTCATTCCTGAGCATACACACGTACATGCATATGATTGTCAGAGTAGGTTTTCCATGAAAACAATATAAGTATTTTCTCTATTCCTTCTTAGTAAGGAACAATGAATCTTGTGATCTGCACTAGCATGTGAACAAACAAGTGTGGTTATTAGAATTAACTGAAAACATTTCAGTTAATACAGTCCTTCATACTACAGTGGCCTGATTCCAAATTTGTGAATGTACACAATTGCTTATGCACGTGACTTAACTCAGTGTTAAGAAATAAATAAAATAAAATCCACACAACCCAAAGGAATAGAAGGTTGTCAGTAGCAGACAGTTTTATGTTTCAGTGATCTTTACAAATTCTAGAAATCCAGTCTCGAAGAACACTTGAAAGAAGACCATTGATTGCTCTGTGTCTGGGGTGATAAAAGTGGGAACAGTTCAATCCAGAAGGAACTTTGGAAGCTTCCTTCAAAGTACGTAGGAGGCCAAGCAGGCTTTGTACACGTGGGGTCTCATTAAAGCTCAAATCCTATAAATACTTACCAGGGAGGAAGTCCCAATAAGGTGAGACTTACTTATGGATATGCCTAAGTTGGGTTGTTTTGAAAAGAGGGTTATGTAGCTAGTATAGCAACAGCTATGCATATGTGGCAAAAAAAAGACAGGACTAGCTCATTACAGCTTATGCTGCATGTGCAGATGAAAGGGAAGAAAAAGAAAGAAACTTATTTGCTATCTGATTTGGGCAGATATGTCATTTCCAACTCACAGGATATACAGTTTGCAGCAGTCACAGAAAACAACAACAATGACCTAGAAGCAAATGAGCGAAGTCACAGCATCTTGCTACAGTGATCACCTGATTTCAAACTAGGATACTAGAACTATATAAAAAGAGTGATGTTTGCTTTTGATACACTACAGCATTACTAAAAAAGAATTTTTTTTCTTAGTATAGTCACCGAAATTAAACAGAATAGTTTGTTTGTCCACAGCAGTTCTCTGAATCTGTGGAAATCCTATTACTTTTATTACGATGATTAACATCATCGTGATGACTCCTGCTCTTGATCAACTAAAGATTACTGAACAAAAGAGCTAATGACTGAATCAGGTCTCAGTCATGGCCTCAATCCTAAGATAAGTTCAGGAAATCCACAAAAGGAAAATTTCCTGTCCTCTTTTTTCCCTCTTGCGGCTACCCATGCATCTGAAAAGTTATTCTGAAGGGCCAGAGAGCATTTTTGAATAGAATGAGAAACTACTGAGGTAGGAGCAAGAAATACATCTTCTATGGACTTCCCTAAGTTATTTTTTTTAAAGGACCTCAGAGTATTTCTTCTTACTGCTTTGCTTTTTGGGTGCCAATTCTCTACTACCAACTCTTGATTGCTCCAGGACTGATCTCCATTCTACAATGGGAGACCTTAAAAAGAGGGGCATTTTCATGTTCTGAAAATAGAGCTGTTACCCCAAAATATGAATGACACAGGGATCCACTCATGATGTCAGTGCCTCTGTGAAACAACAGGGAATATTAGCTCAGAGAGGAGACCTGCGGGGGGGAGGGAAGTAACCTTACAAATTTTTTTATATTTATGTATACTGGTACTAGTGTAGGGAATGAACCAGCCAGAGATTCAAAAGTAAGTTTGTTTGTTTTATTGGGGGAATTAACAATTGCACACACAAAAGATCCAAGCAGTCTTGCAGTCATACAAGGCTCACTGAAGGAAAAGAGAGGAAAGGTTTGGATAGCAAGAGTTTAGGGTGAAATGGGTGATATTTACCAAACCAGAAAAGAAGAGAAGAGGGATGTGGCTTAGACTAGGAGTCCAAGGACAGTATACAAATGGGAATCAGAGCAACACAGTAATGGCCAGCAACCAACGTACTGCCAGTTGGCTAGCCTGAAACTGGGCTTTAAATACTCTTTTTTCTGCCCAGAGGGTGAAGGAGTTAATGGTTCTCTGGTAGAGTAAACAATGGAGTCTGGAGAGTGGGCAATGGGGTCTGGAATGGACTAATGGTGTTAGTGTTAGGTGACAAAATCTAATGGTAGTCTTCATAGCTCCCTGATTGCTGGACAAATATGAGGGAGCATCACAGATGCTATTGTTTCCAAGAGTTGAATCGCTGAAAGCTAACTTTAAGTTCATTATCTCTGGAATTTCCCTGATTGCTTCCTGACTATGACCTGGCTATGCCTTGAGGTCTTATCTGATCTGGTGTTGCAACACACATGTTCAGCCAGTGTTTCTTCTTAGCCAGCATGGCCATGCAGCCATAGCACAGTATATTTATGCCAATTAAATCATATTTGTCAATTAAACCATATCAGAGCAAGGAGGTGTACAGTCTATCAACAGAGCTTCCATTATCTCTGATTTTTGGATCCTCAGTATTGTTTATCTGCACCTGGTCTTGATGAAGTACAGGGTTTCTTTTCAAAATTGTTTCTCTTGATGAGTTAGAACTGGACATTATTGTATTTTACTACATTTCCATACTTCACTTTTCCTTCTTCCAGTTGCTGTCATTACACTATAACAAACTGTAAATTAATCTAAAAATTACAGATTTATTCATTTTTTTAAAAAATAAGTACGTTTCACCCCATTTCTTCATCAGTTTCCAAATCCGCATTTTCAAAAGTTAAAAAAAAATTCTCTACAAATATTTGTGTGCATTTTTAATACATTTTTCCTAATTTATCCATTTTTGCAACCAGCTTCCCAGGTTGCATTTTTGTGTACGTTATTTTTCACTAATATACTCACTTAGTCTAGATTGTCCTCCTTTTCCCCCTCATACACATATTTTGGATGCTTGTTTGTGTGTGTGTTTACAGAATTACAAAATATGGGAAATTTTGTCTACCAAAGTTATAACCTCATTTTCATTCTGAACCTTTGGACTGGGAGCTATTTAGGAAAATTCACATTAATAGATGAACTGAACACATTTTCTTCCCTTCTAATTGTAGCTGTTGGTCTCTCCTTGTAAATTTTCTTGTTGAATGATGCCCCCAAAGTGCTACTAAAGTAAAAGTCAGAACCGCATACCTGTCAGAGTGCCCTCTCATTGTTACACATTGAAGAGTGCATGCTATCATCACAAGGAGACCACTAAAACTTTCTTCTTTACTTTATACCTCCAGTATCTTAAGTGAAGACTAGCAATCATTGCAATTTGTCCAGAATTTGGGATTGATTTGGCTGTGTCTTAACAAATTTGTGTATTTTTAAAAGGATAGCTTTGAAAGCTACCACTCTCTGTTCTTTCTCCTTTCTGGGCTGTCCAGTTGTCAGTACTAATGTTGCTCAACAAGAGAGAAAGCTGCAACTTGAGAAAACAGGTCAGAGCAAATGGAACCTTGACTAAGGATTTGGAGGTTTCTCTCTCAGCCCAGAAACTTGCCAATTCCTGATGAAAAATCATGGGTGCTCACTTCATTATAAGTAGAAACAAACTATACTATTGTTGCTGTAATACTTATGAGATGTACCTTATGGACTCACCACTGTTCGCAGGGAGAAACTGTAACATGCAGGCAACCTGGTGCCCTTGAGATATTTTTAACAGAAATTCCTACAGTTCATGCCATCTGGGGTGCCTAACTCTTTTCTAGCTTCTTTCCTTGTATATCATATTGGCTTAAATCCTACTGTTAGTCCAACTATGATAGACCTCACTGAATCATTGGTAAGGCAAGAGTAAGTTTAAGTAAACTCCACTGATTCACTGTGGGCTACTCCATTTGGGATTTAGACTGTTGTACCTTATGTTCAGCTCTCTACAGCTCTATGACTGTCACCTAAGCAGCCATTCCAACCAGGCTATAGAAAACAGATGGCTACTACCAGACTTTGGCCCTTTTCGCATGGCATTTTCCATGCGAAAGGGCCCCTCGAGCATTGCACAAATGTGAGGAGCAGTCCACATGATGCACTCACATTTGTGCGATGCTCCAGGGCCTGGCAGGCACTGCTCACGGACTTTTTCATTTTCGGCTTTAAGCCGAAAATGGTTTGCTGTCACACATTGCTCCCAGGCCCCGCATGCACTTACCTTGCATGCAGAGCCTCGGGAGCTTATCCGTTCGCGCTTCCTGTCTCAGTGC
Source organism: Cyclura pinguis (assembly GCA_030412105.1). Classification (NCBI taxonomy): domain Eukaryota; kingdom Metazoa; phylum Chordata; class Lepidosauria; order Squamata; family Iguanidae; genus Cyclura; species Cyclura pinguis. Next base: position 133,919,987 of record CM059599.1, read on the forward strand.
AGCTTGGGAAGGTCCCAGGCTGTACTGCGAAAGGAAGAGGCGGGGCTCTCATGCGAGTAGGAAACTCATGCAGAGCTGAAGAAATCTGGACGCAAGGGCCTCTCACAAGAGGCTGCTTGCGTGAGCACTGCACCCCAGCGCCAAGAAAAACAAGATGCGGAAAGGGCCTCTGTTTCTCCCAAGCTGCTTTCCATAAACCAGGCCAAGTAACCTCACAACATTATTAATATGTACCTCAGTTTTCTTGTGCTCCTTTCCCACTCCTCATTCCCTCTCCTGTTTATTTGTCTCTTTTAGATCAGGTTAGGGACCAACTTCTCTTGTTTTGTTGATGTTTCAATCAGAATTAATCCAGCTATATGGTTGACTAATTGGTATCCATATCAGCGGTCTGGTTAATCCACTCTGAAAGCTATCCAAAGTGATGAATATATTTGGGAGGTAGGGTCAGCACCCTGGGCAGCTCCTTTAGAGTCTGAAATAAAACCCAGAATGGATTCACTGCATCTCTGACATGGAAACCACTGGCTGCCAATGAGCGGAATATAAAAATGCAACCAGACAGTCAAACAATCAGCCAAGCAGTGTCCCTTCACCTTGATTTGCTATTTTGTTTCTTGAACAGGAGCCTCATATTCTGCACAGGGAAAAAAAATAAAAAGAAGGAGAGGGCTTGTATTAAAAGAAAAAAATAAAACTATCAGAAATGCCTCTTGCATGGGCAGAACAGAGGGAGAGACAAGAGTGTTCATGGAAAAATTAGTGCTATTACATTATTTTTACAGTGAAAGGCTTAAAAAAATGTTGATTACACTTACATTGAAGAGGGGACATTTATTTTGATCACACTGGTTCTGACTTGGTGTTTCAATTTACCTTACATCACTGCATTAAATCCTTATTGAAATGCAGGTGAAAAATCCCATCCATGAATTCTGTCCTGTTCCCAACCCACTCTGTTGTCCTTGTTTGGAGAGAGAAAGCATGGGCTGTGGAAAACTCAATTTCTCATCCACTCACTCCAAGGGGATGAATGAGGTTAAAAATAAACACATTCAATAGGAAATCTACAAATGTACAGGAAAAAAATATCTGTATAAATAAATATACATATATTTATATTTATAAATATAAAATATTTTTATATATAAAATATAAACTAGACACATCCAACATCCTACACCCCACAGCTGTCAATAAGATCTGGATCACCTCATCCCCATCAACAATATTGTAATATAACAAGCCTCAGAAATCTTTTTGAAAAGAGGGAAAGAGGAATGACATCCTCTTCATCTTCACTAATTCTTCCATGGGCCATGTTGTGTCTTTCCCCAGTTCCCCTTTTCCCTTTACTTTCCCTCCCTCCGAGGTTCTTATTCTCTCACTTCTCCATGTGTTCTGTCCAACCACTCTGTTCTCTCTTTCCTTCTTGTTTTGCACTCTCTAGTCCTCTATGTGTCTCATCTTGTTTCCTCTGTTGCATGTGTGTGTCCACTCTTCTTTCGTCTCCTTTTTTTGCACAGGCTAGTGGTTCTTTCCAGTGTACCTCTCTGCAATGTTCAGCATACCAAGAACGGCCTCTTCCCGCTTCTCCCTCCTTCCTTCTTGTCCTTTGCTGCTTGTCACAGTTCCTGCTTACTACCATCAGTCAAGGAATGGAAAAACTCCAGAAACGATTACATTACCAGCGGGACAGCATAGAAAACAAATATGCCACCCCTCCCAATATTGTAGGCACATGATCCTCAAGCATTTTTGGTTTTGTTTAGATTGAAAGAATACTTGGAAAAAAAACCCCCTGTAAAATACGGTTTTGGGGTGACAAGAAACGCTGACTAGAATGTTGGACTGGTAAAAATCTTTGCATTTGGGGACTTATTCTGATCATATGGACTGATGCATTTTTCAGGATAACCCAAACAGTTACAATCAATACTGGGAGCAGCACTTGTGGCATAAGAACCACAAATCCCAAGCAAATCTAAAATATTAAAAGCCACTTCACTTGAATGGCAGACCAGACTGTTTCATTGCAAGAACATATGGCATCATGCAAACGATTGAGACTGAATGATTAAACAGGCAGGATAACTATTTAAATGCAAAGCATAAAGCCTGTAGCCTTTTCAAAAATCAAAGACTAACACTCATTCTAAAAGCTAATGAAATCAGAAGTTTCCCTCTTTTCCACCAGAAAACAACAGAGAGAACTTGAGGATGCTGAATGTGTCCTGATTACCTCAATTAGTTCTAATATGTGTGCATCTACTAGTACTTCCTAACTGAAATACAGTAGGAATCTACTAGAAAAAGCAAGGTCGTACACAGGGAGGGAAAGACAAACAGATTAAAGAAAGGGATGACTTTCATATAGGACAGGATTCTGCTACAATGAATGGATAGATGAGAAGGGTCATGCTCTTTCTATCCACCAGATGTGTGTGTGGGGTACTACTATGCAGACAGCAATCTGGTACATGTGAAGGCAATGCTCCTCAATATAAAGATCATCTGAGGACATGGTTTCTCTGTCCCATCTATGATAAATTTTCATTATTCATCTACAAAAGAGTCTTCTTTGTGGTAGTGATTGTTTTGATTTTTCAAATTAAAAAAATAGGTTTCAGGCCAATGCTATACTTTTTTCAGTGAAATCTCCAGCATTTTTTTTTTTTGGCTTGAATTCATTTCTATGTACCTCAATTTTACTGTATTGATGTTTTACACTCCTTCTGTCAGTATGAATATTTGATTTTGGGGTCTACAGATCTGAAATCCCTTTTCTGGGTAGAAGCATAGTTAAGAGATTGTTGCCATTGTAAAGAATAAATAAGAAAAAATGAAAGGTGATATGGCAATCATACATTGTTGTTGTTGTGTGCCTTCAAGTTGTTTCTGACTTATGGTGACCCTAATCATGGGGTTTTCTGAGGCTGAGAGTGTGTGACACACCGAAGGTAACCCAACAGCTTTCAGGAGAATCAAACCCTGGTCTCCAGGGTGATAGTACAATGATCAAACCACTACACCAATCTGGTTCTCTACACCATGCTGATTCATACATACAGTCTGACAAATTATCATCCTGAAAGTATGGTCCTTTCCGCACTACACTGCTATACTGCTATTATTCCACTTTCAATATCCAGTGGATTTCTGGGATTTGTAGTTTACTGAGGCCAAAGACCTCCCTGGCTGAGAATTCTAAAGGCCATTTCCTAAACTGCAAACCCCAGGATTCCATAGGATGTTGAAAGTGGAATAATAACACTATAATAGTGTAGTGTGGAACGGCCCTATGTTTAGGTTCTTTCCTTCTCATTCCTTACTAGGAACTGCAGCATAGGCCCTTTCCGCATGAGGTGAGCTAATCGCTCCATGCCATTACTTACCGTCTCTTCTTGGGTCTGAAGTAATGCAGACTTTCCTTTGAACCCTTCCATAGGGCTCCTCCATTAGTGCAGGGCGAACCGGAGCAGTGCGAGGTCTGTAGATCTGCACTGCTCCGGTTGAAAATGGAGGCTTCCAGCTGAAAATGGCGGCTTCCAGTGTCTTCATGGGAGTGGACCAACCGCTGATGCTGGCCACATCCACAATCCGCCCTCTGCTGATGGCAGGCTCGCATTGGTGCGAGCCTGCGCATCTGCACAGGTAAGTAGGAATGCAATGGCGCGTTCCAGAAAATGTAAAGACCAGTCTTTGCTTAGCACGCTGGAGGACCACTTGGGGGGCAGTTTGGATCAGACTAAGGTACGGAACTAAGTTAAATAGTCCGCATGTAGTCCAATCTAATGTGCGGATGACCTCCGTGCCAGGATGCCTTGGCCGGTTTTAACTGTCTCATGCAGAAAGGGCCATAGTCTAGATTAATTAAGGGAGTTCCTGATTCACCCCCTGAACCTTTCTTCACCTTTTGTGAGATACCATTTGGGTTCTGAGCATCCCTTGTGTTATTTATTTACAGTAAGGCCATTTCCTCCCTACACTGTTATAGTGCTATTATTTCATATTTAACATCCTCTGGAATTCTGGGGTTTGTAGTTTCCTGAGGCCAAGGAACTCTCTGCCTGAGAATTCTAAATGTCCCTCCCTAAACTGTAAACCCCAGTTTTCCATAGGATGTTGAAAGTGGAATAATAGCACTATAACAGTGTAGTGTAGAAATGGCATAAATATTGGCCTTTTTCTCACTGCTTCTTCATTGTATATGTTCTCAATTCAACGTCGTTTCTAAGCCCTCCCTGATCAAAAAATGCTTCAGCTCCTTGCATAGCACAAACTTAAATATGTGAAATATTAATAGCCCTTGTAGCCTATCAGTATGAAGTTGGCCTGTAAAGATACCTTGCCATTGCTGATATTCTAGTCAAGATTATCTATCTTCATACGGATAATTAGATACCACCCTAAAGACTGTACAACATCTGAGAGAGAATTTACTTCTGATCTAGACCAAGATGGTATTTTTTCCCCTGCCACAGTTTTCCTAATATTACTTGTAAAAAACTCCTCTCAGTGTGCAGAACAAGTTGTCCTTTCCCTTTTTGAAGCCAAGTGCCCAACACAACAAAGTAAATAGGATAGGCTGATAGATCACAATGGCACAAACAACCCATCTAATACTGCCACTTTTACAAGTTCATACAACTATGCAAAAGTTTATACATTCTCCAGTAACTGAAATGCTCAAAAAACATTATTGAAAGTACATAGATTTTCTCCAAGACCAACAAGAACAAAAACCCTGCCATCTTGTTGAGTAGACTTTTTTTTAGAAAAAAGCTGTCCTGTTTCCTGCTCTGAGACAAATCAAGTGAAAATTGAAGTTCAATCATTCAAGTGTGTGATCACTGTATAACCACACAAAAATGTGCCAAAGTGAATACTATACTACTATACTATACTATTCTATACTATACAACCAGCCTTCACTTGCAGCCCTTCTATTGCAGTGATGGAGATTTTGTTTGCAGTAATAGTAGAACATACATGTGGTGAGATATTCATTTTACAAATGATCATACATTTTTATTAAACTTTTGGTCTTTGTTTAAAAAAATTACTCCTCACTCTCCTGCAATACCTTATTACAGTCTACATCCACAAGGGCTCGGACTCAGGAGCCCTGCAAAAGTGGAAAAAACACAAATATCAAAATGAGTATGTGTGTCTGTGGGTAGGAGGCCAAGGCATGATAGGGAGAGCAAGCAACTGGGGTCCAAACCAGGTCAGGGTAAGGAGAGGGAAAGGTTGTGGGTCAGCATGGTGACCCCAGGTTTCCTCTCTCTTGCCAGTCTCCTGGCAAGGGAATTGGGAGAGGGTTTGTGGTGCTGATAAATCAGGTTGTGAGCTGTCTTTAGTCGACCAGACAATGGCTGGCAGTGAAAGAGAAAGACAAGAGGCAGATTTTTAAAGGGCTGCACAGCCTCATTGGAGGCACTGAGAGGGATGGTTCCCCTGGAAAAGAAGTGCTCAAGGTGTGGGGAGGGGTTGGAGAAACTCACAGATAATCAAATCTGTGAAAGTCAAACCCAAAGATTTGGTGGGCCAACTGTATAATAACAGCTGGTGTACAAGAAAATTTACCAGTCTTTGTGTGTGTGTATGTGCCTTCAAGTTTCCTGTCAACTTTTGGTGACCTCATGAATTTAATAAAGTTTTCTTAAGCAAGGAACACTCAGTGGTGGATTTGCCAGTTCCTTCCTCTGAAGTATAGCCTATGGCACCTGGTATTCACTGGCAGTCTCCAATCCAAATACTAGAGTATTTGTGACTGTGCTTAGCTTCCAAGATCAGAAAGGTTATTTACCAGTGTATTATTCTTCACTCTGTTTCACCTAATGTTGCATTTTTGACTTTGACATAAAAAAATTTGGAGCACAGTGTTCTTTCTATTAACTACATTAAAGTTTATGAAGACATCTGTCAATACAAAAGCGTTATTCATAGCAGCACTTAAAATGTTAAAAATCCTTTTAGTTTTACTCTAACCAATTTATTAAAAAAAAAAAAGGGACATTCATCTGTGTATTAGGTATGTTCCTGTCAATGACACTACCTTTTCACAGTGATGGGATTGCATGCTTCTGTGAGGCAAGAGGCTATACTGATGACAGCAGTGCTGCTAGTAGTATCTACATGTCTGACAGACTTTTGCTGAGGAGCCAGACTAAATGTGCCAAACAGCTACAGGGTGGCAGCAGGAGCTGGGGGTAACACTCATGAAGGATCTCTCAGAGACAATGGCAATGGCACCACAACTAACACTGTTAGTACTGTGCAGAAGGAGGCATGGTAAACGCCTTTTAAATGTGTTTTACCATGAAAACCCAATGATGAGATAATCCAAAATTAAATAAAACATAGTGCCATAGGATGAATTTTCCAGATCAGGTGGCACTCAACAAGCTACTGGGATAGAAAAGAGGACAACTATTAATAGCCCTGTGGCTTATGATGAAGCTGGACTCAAGCTGAAAGGACATTCAGCTACTGATGTGCTCAGAGGTGAAAGGAAAATCTAGAGCTGAACAATACGTTTAATAGGAACATGGAACGTGAGAAGCATGAATTAGAGGGAGCTAGACACAGTAAAACAAGAAATGGAATGTTTAAACATTGCAATGCTTGGGAAGAGCAAGCTAAATGGACAGGATTAGGATTACAACAGAGTTTAACTCAGGAAATGAAAATCTAAGAAGAGATGGAGTGGCATTAATAGTGAGGAGACATGTAGCAAAAGCAGTCAAAGGACAGAATTCTAAGTGTGACTGAATCATATCAATAAGACTTCAGGGAAAATCCATTAATATAACCATAATATAATATAACCATAATATAACCATAAACCAAGTTTATGCTCCAACTACAGAGGAAGAAGGAGGAGGAGAAGGAGAAGGAGAAGGAGGAGTGAGAAAAGAAGAAATTGCATGATTCTGGATTCCAGGAGGAAATTGATCATACACAAAAACAGGACTTCTTGTTAATCATAGGCAATTGGAATGCAAAAGTAGGAAACAAAGCAGAATCAAAGACTGTAGGAAAATTAGGACTAGGAGCAAGAAATGAAGTAGGAGAGAAGCTGACTGAATTTTGCAAGGCCAACGGTTCATTGCAAACACATTCTTTGATCAGTATGACTGCATAGCTGGACATTACCTGAGGGTTAATAAAGAAATCAAATAGACTACATAATTGGAAGTAGAAGATGGATAAGCTACATTCTTTCTGCAGAAACAAGACCACGAGCAGGCTGTAGAATAGATCATAAATTCCTAATATCAAAAATTACAGAGCTACAGAGTGAGAAATACCAGGTCCAAGCTGGGTTCAGGAAAGGAAGAGGAACTAGGGATCATATTCCAAACAAACATTGAATAATGGACCACACCAAATAATTTCAGAAGAAAATCAGCCTGTGTTTTATAGATTATAGATTATACCAATGCCTTTAATTGTCCAGACTATGAAGAAACTATGGATCTCCTTAAAAGAAATGGGTGTGCCACAACTTGAGGCATACTCTGTACTCATGACAAGAGACTGCTGTCAGGACAGAATACGGAGAAACAGAATGGTTTCCAATTGGCAAGGGTATAAGGCAAGGCTGCATTTTATCACACTATTTTTGTTTAACTTGTACACTAAACATATCATAAGTAAAGCTGGAGGCATGAAAATTGGAGGAAGGAACATCAGTAATTTAAGATATGCAGGTGACACCATACTAGTAGCAGAAAATAACAAAGATTTGGAACTATTACTAAAAAAAACATCAAGTAAGAAAGTGCAAAAGTAAGTTTATAGTTGAACACTAAGAGAACAAAAATAATGGCCATGGATAGTTTACATAACTTTAAAGTAGAAATCAGAATAATACTAGGAATTGGAAGGGCAGCTAGGAAGGAACTAGACAAGAACCTAAAGTGTAGAGAGATATAATTGAATACTAATGTTTGGATGGTCCATGCTATCATATTTCCAGTTTTTATGCATAGTTGTGAAAGCTGGATAGCGAAGAAAGCTGATAAGAAGGGGATCGTCTCTTTGAACTGTGGTGCTGTGGAAGAGTTCTGCAGATATCTTGAACTGCTAAAAAGGGAAATAGAATCATAGAATCATAGAATCATAGAAATGTAGAGTTGGAAGAGACCACACGGGCCATCCAGTCTAACCCCCTACCACGCAGGAACACCCTCAAAGCACTCCCGACAGATGGCCATCCAGCCTCTGCTTAAAAACTTCCAAAGAAGGAGACTCCACCACACTCCGAGGCAGCCTATTCCACTGCCGGACAGCCCTGACTGTCAGGAAGTTCCTCCTGAGGTTCAGGTGGAATCTCCTTTCCTGCAGCTTGAATCCATTGCTCCTTCTCCTGGTCTTTGGAGTGGCAGAAAACAAGCCCTCTCCCTCCTCTACATGGCATCCCTTCAAATATTTAAACATGGCTATCATGTCCCCTCTTAACCTTCTCTTCTGCAGACTGAACACACCCAGCTCTCTAAGTCTATCCTCATAGGGCATGGCTTCCAGGCCCTTCACCATTTTGGTCGCCCTCCTCTGGACCTGCTCCAGCTTGACCATGTCCTTCTTGAATTGGGGTGCCCAGAACTGGACACAGTATTCAAGATGAGGTCTAACCAAAGCAGAGTAGAGTGGTACCAGTACCTCCCTCGATCTAGACACCATACTCCTATTGATGCAGCGGAGAATTGCATTGGCTTTCTTGGCTGCCGCATCACACTGCTGACTCATGTTCAGCCCGTGGTCTATTAGGACTCCTAATCCTATTCTTCTCTTTGCTGGCTCTCTCTTTCTGGGAAATGCCCAGCTACCATGTGAGTCAAAAATTAAACCAGCCAAAGTTGGAGTCTTTGAGATACCTCTTCCTGAAGTGCACTCAACAGTATATATAACAGGAACAGGAATAAATGGTTCCCAGAGCAAATCAAGCCTGAACTCTCCCTAGAAGCCAAGATGACTAAACTGAAACTGTTGTATTTTGGCCATATCATGAGATGGCATGACTCACTAGAAAAGACAATTGTGCTTAGAAAGGTAGAAGGCAGTAGGAAAGGAGGAAGACCACATGATAGATGGATAAACTCTATCAAGGAAGCCTCAGCCCTGATCTTCCAAGACCTGAGCAGGGCACTTTATCGGGTAACTAGTTTTTCATTGATAGGGTCACCATAAGTCAAAGTCAACTTGATGGAAGTTAGCAGTTATGCTGGAAGAAACTTTTTCACGCTGATTGGTGGACTAAATTTTCTGAAATCTAGAAGAAGATGCCAGAATTATTTTGGTGCTCCACCCCAGCATAACTATGCCAATGTAGGTGGTACCTGTGATGTGGTGGCATGAGGGATCTAAGATAAAGGTGTCATCATTTGGTAGGGAAGCCTGCTGATCATGAACAACCTTTTTCTTCATTGCCTGGCTTTCATGAGTGTCCTCAGAGTCAGTTTGCTCTGGAAAGGCTGGCTTGGAAAATCACCTTTGTCATGGAGCAGACAATTTTCCAAGCCAGCCTAACTAGAGCATCCTTGTTCAAGGGACCCTCCAAAAAGCCAGGCATTGAAGAATAGGCTTGCCCCCACTTTTCATCTACTTCCATGCTGCTGCCTCAGTCTCAGTGCTGCCTCTAGGGCCACTTCTGCACAGGCTTAAAGAAATGGTGCGCAGCATCCTCCACGGAGGACGTCTGTACCTGGGAGCGGACTGGATCGGACCTACTTAGTATAGTTCTGCACCTCAGCCCGCTCCAGAACGACCCAAAGTGGTCGTCCAGTGTGCTTTTGAAAAACCGCTTGAAACAGGTCTTTCAAAAGGACAGAGTGCACCACTCCGTGCCCGCGCTCCGGTGCAGATTTGCAGGCTCGCACCAGTGCAAGCTTGTGATCTGCCAGGGGCAGGCTTTAGGCTGGTGAGCTTCAGCGGTTGGTGGAGAGCCTCGACCAACCGGAAGCCGCCATTTTCGTCCCCGGAGCAGTGCGGAGCGGCGGCCACGCACTGCTCCGGACCAGCCTGGATCCAAGCGTGGAGCCAAGAAGTCCGGCAAGTACCAGCACGGGGCGATTCCCTCGCCCTGTGCGGAAATGGCCTGGGGTGAAGTTATGTCAACAAATAGGGTCTCATCCATTCTATTTATACAACATTTTCCTCCAACTGGAATAATGGGGGGGGGGAGGATAGAACAATTGGCAGCTCCTTCAATGCTCCTGCCATCTTTTTTCTTTCTTTCTTTTTTTCTTTTTCTTTCTTTTTTTTCTTTTTGCCTTCTAGATATTCCCCTTCAATGCCATGACAGCACTGAGTTCAGGAAAACTATTCAAATGTGTAAACTTATTTAAATGGCTGAGGAAAGATCACTTTTAATTATCTATGTCTGTCCTTTGTTCTCTTAGTCTTCCCATTCAGGGAATGTGTGCTGTTGCAGTTCAGTAATCTTTAAGCTCATAGAACAGTATGAAGCTTTCTCTACACAGTAAGTGGATGATGGGAGGTATAGTGCTAAAACAACTTTAGCTACCTGAAGTTCCCACGTGAGCTAGAATGTTTCTGCAATAATTAACAATAAAACAAGGAAGCAGTCCAGCAGCTGCATATTCTGCATCATGAAATCAATAAAGATCTATGCTGTTGAGCTTATGTATTTATTTATTTGTGAATTTATTTACTCTTGCTATGCATCCTGAATCTTATCGTTGCCTTCTGGGTGCTATTTGCATAATGTATCTTGGTTCCCCCCCACTTGTGTGGCAAATCATTAGTTTCACACACATGGCATTTCTCTCATAGCGCATCATTTTATCCACTCACCTTATCTTTCTCCCTTGACCATTAATGTTTCCTTGCTTCCCATTACAGAAAACCCATATGCTCTAGTTCGGACCCTTACAGACAAAGTTTCTGCTATCCCATTCTTCTCTTTGCTGGCTCTCTCTTTCTGGGAAATGCCCAGCTACCATGTGAGTCAAAAATTAAACCAGCCAAAGTTGGAGTCTTTGAGATACCTCTTCCTGAAGTGCACTCAACAGTATATGAGGTATTTAAGTCATGGTATAGCCTCTGTTACCCTGATTTCTGGGGTCCTTTGGGGGACACCTCAATGTGCTCCACGTGATGGGGAATGGTGACTAGCCAGAGCACGAGCAATAGCAATGCAAGAGGCAGGGCAACTTTGCGGGGTCTTTTTACCCAGTTTTTACGGGGTCATCCCAAGCCAAAAACCAAACAAAAATGTCCACTAAATGATTTTATTGAATGAAAGTCTCACGCAACAATGCAATCACTCGCACACTCACTCAAGACCTATTAAGAAGCAAAAGAGAGGAAACCGGATAGGGGAATATTGAAGGGGCTGTAGCTGGGGTAATACTGCACCTGCACCTTTTCCTGAAGTCCTTGGTCCAGGAAAAACAGCAGAGAAGTGCAGCTCAGCTTGGAGAGGGCTGCAGGGATTACTCAAAGGACAGAGAAATGGTCTGCTGCGATGACCAGGAGTGATCCAAAGAAACTCTCAAAAACTGGGACTATTTGTAGGGGAAAAAGTACCTGGAGGACTAATCCTTTCTCGAGGAGAACAATGGGTGTTGCAATGAGAAAGAAGTTCCACAATGGTAACTTCCTTTGCGTGATGAGATTACAAGGTGTTACCAAAGTCTCAGGATCTTCAGCTGCATTGGGTTGTGGTGTGACTTCATGTAAATGGTCCTTGCCTGATAGGATTTTATTGATATCGGTGCTCAACTTGGGGCAAACACGCTAATCCCCTCAAGTCAGCTTCTCAGGGGCTGAGGACTCTTTGTTTACTGTGGGTTTGCACAGCTTGAGGTCTTCTGGGGCTATATGATGGGGGATTTTACTGGCCTGACCTGGTTTTTGATCGTTCGACTGTTGCTGCCTACGTGCCCATCCCGGTGACCTCTCAGGCACATGAAATCATATTTAACATCAAAATTGTAGACCCCGGGGCAGGGTTCTCCAGCGGAGTAACACCTCTGCTGTTTCATTTTGTAGTTACTTTGTGAGGCTTTCCTAGTTTATAGGAAGGTGCTTCATCAGAACCCTTTTATTCTCCTTGTCTGAAACCATCCATATGAGAGCTGGAAATTTTCCACTAATTTTACTAGATGACATTTGTTATCTTTTGAGGCAAATGCACAATTTGATCTTTAATGGTTGATGAACTAAAAGCCTCTGGTTGAGAATCAGTTTTAGTACCTATTAGCAATTTGCCAACCCCCTCCCACCTCCTCCTCAGCAAATGAAAGCTTATTACTCCCCAAATTACAGTTTTTCTGGTTTTGACAGGGGATATTCATCTAATGACTCGTGTGTGTGTGTGTGTGTGTGTGTGTGTCTTCAAGCTGCCTGTTGACTTATGGCAACCCCATGAGTTTCACAGAGTTTTCTTAGGCAAGGAATATTCATTAGTGGTTTTGCCAGTTCCTTCCTCTGAAATAGAGAGTATATTAAAAGAAACTACTATTACTACCCTAAATTAAATTAAACAAATTAACCTCTCCCATTCTAATTTAACAATCTACCATTATACAAAGTATTAAATATTAATCCTTTCCATTCATTAAACCAATTTCCTAATTTTTCTCCAGAATTTTCTCCCTAACATCCAGCTGAATTTCTAGTAAAATTCAAAGTCCTTATAAGAATTTCTTCTTTTTTTTCCTTTTAATTTTTTCCATGGCTATTCCGCAATTACACTCCTCTCTCATAATTATATCCTTGGTAGGTATTTAACCTTCCAGCCCACATATGCATCAAATTTCAATATCATTTTAAACGGTTTCTTAAGTTTCCTATATCCCCCACAGGATCCTTTGTATTATGGCAATCTTGAAGATCAAACAGCAAAATAATGTCTAGAAACCAGCAAACCCACTCATTATTTCTTTACTCACTCACATTTTTATATTCAGCCTTTGGGATTTTGCCAAACCTCTTCAATTGTACAAATTGAACAACACTCATCAAATTCCATAAGATTGGAGAAGGAAATCTCCTTGAAACACACTCCTGCTGATCTTATTGTCTTTCTCCTTTCCTTTCTTCCCTTTTCACAATCTTGCTGAAAACCAGATATCCTCAATGTCTTTCCAAGACTCCACCCCATTGACACTGTTCTTTCTGATGGCTTTATTGTAAATCTCAGCATTCCTTATTCCATAATCTTCAATGTCTCCTAGGACAAAGATCCAAATTCTCTTCTCCTTTTTTCCATGTTTTTAGTGTTAATCCCCTCGCAGTTGTTTTCTGCAAATCCAATACTCTGCTGTGGCTCCTCCAGGCTCACTTCTGATCCAAAACTGCACCTATAATTTCCAGTCCAAACTCCACTATCTCCTCTTCATCAGATTCTCTGTTTTCCATCATCAAGTAATCTAAAGTTCTTAATACTATTTTTCAGCAGTTCCAATTTCTCCAGTCTCTCCTGCCAAATCTTCATCTTCTAGGGGTTGCATCATGCAATTTTATTTTATTTTATTTGCTATTGAACAGAAACTTGACAAAAATAGGGTCATCATCATCATCATCATTATCAACAACATTTATTGATTAGTCGACTGACCATATCAACAATAAAATACATGATACATAATACGAAGTACAAATACAGAAGTTACATACACAAATAAACTCAACTCATATAAAATTAGCTAAAATAACTAAAACATATAAACTTAAACTTAATAAGTAGTGGATTTGATATAGGAAGTAAAATACATGGTACACAAGAAAGATAAAATAACAAGAATAAAAATTCAATCATAACATTTAAATAAGCTCATTGCCATGACAGGGGACCCCATTTTGTGTGATAAAAAGATCTCTCAGGTAAGCAGCTTTTGTAATAAATTTTGCAATCTGGCGGACTGAATGTAAATTCTCTCTAGAAAGAAAATAGGACAATTTGACAGTTGGATCCCAATTGGTTGTTCTGACCAGAAGTGGTTGTAAATATTGAGACCTCACCTTGGTATATATACAATAATCAAACAAGATGCGCACAATATCCTCTATGGCTGATGCACCACAGATACATGTTCTTTCGTGGTATGGAATTTTTTGAAACCGTCCTATTCTTACCATAGAATTAAGTTGTTCAAATCTAGCTCTGATGAAAGCTATTCTCTGTCTCTGTGTTAGGTTCAGCCTAAGATACTTTTCTAGACCAAATATAGTTTTATTTGTAGCTAACCAATTTAGAGACTTAGAACCGGCCAGCAGAGCTATATCTGTTTGGGCACTGATGGACAAAAATAGGGTTAACACATTTTTCTCCACAGCTGCAATGACACAGTCTGGCTAATTCATTTCTCTTTTTATTCTGATTGGTCTCACTGGGGTACCACTCTCAGACCAAAAAGAAAACAAAAATCCCAACAACAAAAACAAACATAACATAACAAAGATAACGTAACAAACTTAACATAACAAACATAACATTTCTCATAACAGGGTAGTCTCTTTCCTTGGTCCATTTTTACTTGCAGAACATTTAAAAATAATCAGTCTTCCCTCTTTAAAAAGTATCTTTTATTAAATATTATTAAAGATTAATATATTATTTATTAATATTAATATTATTAAATCCTTTGTCCACTTAAAATGTTTTTTTTTAATTCACACTATTAGACTTACAATCTTGAAAGTCTTAACAATATTTTTTTAAAGTCAGTCCAATTAGTACAGAATGCAGGAAGCCCACTGATGTCACTGCTGAATCAAGGATCTCTTTTAGTTGCAAGAATTCCAAAGCTGTTATAGAAAAGTACTTAAGAAAGTGAGAAGTAGGTTAGTGTCCCATTTAAAAGGCTTGCATACAATGCCTTGATCTTGAACAAATTCTCCCCACCCCGTCATCACTTGCATTAAACTCCTATGGTCCCTGCAATTATAGAGAGCATCCTGAACATGTCTTGTGCAATCTCTTTGCTCTACCATTATCTGAGGAGAGTTGATTACTACCTCTGAGCCAGTAATCTTATCTGCTGTAACTTTCCCTGTCATGAAGCTTTCTGTGAAGGGCTCTCCACTTACCATGATCTCAATCCTTCTAATGTTCAATCCTTTCAATGTTCAATCAAAATCTACTCTTCTATAATTTAAAAAATAGGAATAGATTAATTAAAGAAATAGACTACCTCTTCCATGGAAGCCACTAGTCATCCTTGATCTATACATATCTAGTATACACATCTTGAAGAGTGAAGGGACCCAGTTTGGATCTGCAGTCATCCCTTTGGACACAGACAAAGAAAGAATCAAAGTGTCATGAGCCAATGAATTCCTTCAGTTTCAGAGAGAAGTTGACTACGCAGAATACTGATTGACTTTCTTCTCATTTCCTTTTCAAGCTATGCTGATGATGTATTGCTTGAGTGACTCCTGTGACAGTCATAAAGCCATCTTCCCTCATCCAGAGTTTTTTTTTTAAAGATTAAAACCCTCCAAATTGGTTGATTATAGGAGCATGGAGGCTTCAGACTTTGAAGACTTACACCACACTGAGTGTGAGAAAGGCGTAAAATAGGGAAGACCTCAAGCTGTGCTTGACACGTGGTAGTGCGACGAAAGTTTGTACCAGAACTGTAGCAGGTGCATGTGTCATGGAAGGAATAAGGCCAAGCTAGGCTAGGCTAGGCTAGGAATAGGAGCTCCTGCAGGTGCTTAATTCTCTCCCTGCCGCCCATTCCCATAATCCTGTGGAAAAATCCATCACACTGTAAACAGAGAAATGAGTCCAGGACTATTCACTTAATTCTGTGAAAAGCTGTATTTTCCAGTCACTCAGATGTCTTTTAGCAAGCGTGTACCTTGAAAATAGACATAGACAGGGAAAGTAGACACTTTTATTTCCTGATGGTGCCTCCAGCAGCAAGGCACCCTCTGTTGTCACATGTGTTGCTTTCATTTGAACTTAACCATAGTGGAGATGTCATCTTTTTTTTTTTCAGACTCAATAAAAAAGTGCCACCAGTAGCATGTTAACACATAATGCTAATTAAATCGCATCAAATTACTCAGCAGTAGTTCAGATGGATTTTTTTTTTTTAAAAAAGAGAACAGGTAGAAAGCACTAATTACCCATCCATGACATATTTCCAAGTCTAATGGAAAATGTATGCGTTGTTGAATTTGCATTGCTTCACCTTACAGTAGTTGCTTTTCAGAAGGTTAGATAAATCTCGTCAGCAGCATAAGGAGAGAGGAAGAGACTGTGATTTGCAATTACTCTAAAGCTTTTTATTCTTCTAGAAAAGCAGAATAAGTAGATCGGGCTGTTATGCCCATTCATCATGGCTGGCTGGCTCTTTTGACATTGTTAGGATGAAAAGAGGTCTTCCTCCCCCAGAAATCAAGATGGAGTATAAGACAGGATTGCTTCTGGTACCGTGTATATTCATTCCAACATCACTGCTGGTAAACACGTTTTTCAAGGGGCTATATTCTTTGAAAACTTACAAAGCTTGCTTTTCTTAGGCTATATAATCTTAACAGTACTGAAGTTTGCATACGGGATTAGAGGACAGGGGTGAATATGAAGGCGGAATGCCAATCTCACTGGCTCCTCTGCCATTTTTTTCATTGTAGCTTATCACCATTTTAATTTCCACAGAAAGTTCTAATATGTTATATGTCACTTTGTTCTATGTGGCTTTATGGAGTGAGGAGGAATGGTTACTACTCTCAAAAGAGCACTATGCTGGGATATAGCATAATTCCAAGGCATGCTGGAGTAAATCCGAATGATGGAAAGCAGGAGGCAGGACCAGAAGGAACTCAGGAAAGTAACTTTTAGCCTTGAAATTCACCTTCCAGGCCCAGAAATGAAGGGAAGGCTAGTTCGGCTGTTTCTCCATCTTTCTTTTGGCACACTGTTTGACTATCTAGTCATGCAAACAGTAGGCCCCAAAGTTCTCATTTGGTACCTTTCAGCTGAATTAGGCAGGAGAAGGTTATTTTGTGCCCTCTCTGACCTAATTCACTTGAAAGATATCAAATGAGGACTTTTGGCCCAGTGTTTGCTTGACCAGAATTATCAAAGAGTATGCCAAAAGAAAGGTGCAGACATACAATGGTAAGGAAGGAAGGTCATTCTCAAAGCACTTTCTGTTCTCTGAAAAACTATTTCTGTCTTCGGCCGTATTCTATGAACTTAAAGTTTCTTCTTTCTCAGTATTTTTGTGACACTGTCCTCTACCAATTTACCTCCCGTCTCACCAATTGCTCCTTTTCCATTTATTTTGAGGGCTCTTTCCCTTAACCTCTTCTGCTTTCCAAAGGGGCCCCACAAGATTCATTTCTCCATTGTCTATTTTTTTCCCCCTGTGCTATGTTCCCTCTCACAGGTTGTTCTCATTAGCTCTTCTGGCTTTAGGTGCCACTGCAACTGTGATGATTTCCAAATCTATTTCCTATCCCAATTTCTCAGTAAGGCTCACTTATTCTTTTTCTGGTATGTGGAAAGAGAGTTCCGCATGCCCTCGGCAGAATGTTGGAAGCTCATCATAAGGAAGGAATCTGAGCGAAATGAAATGTTCAATCCCCTGCCCCCACCAAACACTTATGATTTAACATGTTGTGTTTAAAGACTTTCCAAATTCACCCAAGCTCCAAAATGGCAGGAAATTGCATCTGTGAGGGACTGCCTCATAATGTGGAATGTTATTTTTATTTGCATGATTGTTGTTGCTGTGTGCCTTCAAGTTGTTTCTGACTTATGGGGTTTTCTTGGCAAGATTTGTTCAGAAGGGGTTTGCCTTTGCCTTCCTCCGAGGCAGAAAGAGTCTGATTTGCTCAAGAACACCCAATGGGTTTCCATGGGTGAGAGGGAATTTGGACCTTGGTCTCTAGAGTCATAGTCCAATGCACAAACCACTACAGCACACTGGCTTTCTTGTTTGCATGATACTTTCACTTATACAGACTGCATGTGCTTGTTTCAGTGCACAGAAAAATTGGGTCTTATGCTGTGTCACTGATAGTTACTTGATTATAAGACAGTGAAGAACCAGGAACTAACCACTGCATGGGATTTATTTGTTAACTGCCATCAAGTTGAGTTTGATTTAACACACCAAAATATTGCCAGAATAATTCTTTGCTAAGGGTGTGGCCTTTCATGGCCTTCAGTTCCCTAGCATTTTAGAACTTAATGGAATATTCCCTACTGGTAAGAATATTCTCCAATCTCAGGTGGAGTTACATCAGCTCTTCCTCCTGCTGCTGCTGCTGAAAACTGCAATATATTCAGAAATAAAACTGACAGCACTTCTGCTAAGTTTGTCTTGGATCCCAGAAAGATGCCGTTAACCCCCCACCCACCCCCCCACACAGAGTTAACAATCAAAAGTGGAAAATGTAACATGAGCAAAATATTTCAGCTTTATCTTTAGCAATTTAAGAAGGCTGCAGCTAAAACAATTTGTTCATGTTATACTTTTTACTTTTGATTGTTAATTGCCTCAGTGTGTGCATGTGTATGTGCGCGCACACACACACACTAACTGTATGCTGATGGACAGAAGATTCAAGAATCCTAGGCAGCTTAACAAGGATTCTGTTTATTCTTGCTTGCCTACTATAGTAAAAACAACACTTTTAGTATCAGTGATCAACCCAGTTTGTGGGTTGTGTTTGGTTTGATAGGTCACAAGTTGGGCTGGCCTGTTTTAGAATACCCCTGCCAGCCACAGAGTGGGTCAAGTCTTGTCTGGTAGTGGTAATGTTATCTTTAAGCTTCCATAAAGATGGAATTAGAGAACAAAATACTCCACAATTTGTGGTCACAGTTATTTTTGACATAGTAGGGGGATGACATTAAAAGAGATCAAGGAGTTCTTTTGTTATGGACATAATGTTAATTGTTGCCTTCAGTATGTATTTAATTTTTTAAATATATGCTGTGTACAGTAGGCAAGTAAGCACTGAGTCACTATAGCACAGAACAAAAGTGAGTAGATAAAGGTCACTGACTGGCTTAACTTATAATGTTTTCAATAAAGCAAGTAAATATGCTAATTCAGGTGATGAGGGTTTCTCAGTGTATCATCTCAATGCAATACTCACCTACCCATTCCCCACTACAAAGATTTCAAAATGCTAGACTATGTTTTCTAGTACATTAAATTAGTGATCAGAAATTACCCAAGGCTGCCTACTCTGCTGCTTCTGGTTGCAGACTGAGGGGAGTGGTAAATCACATCCCCCTCTGGAATCTCCTAGTGTTCCTTGCTGCCATCACCATATGGCAGGGTGGCCACAGCAATATGGTCACTGTGGCTCTTCAGAGCAGCTTCCAACCAGTGGCTTCTTCTGGCAGAAAGACTTACCAGCCACAAAAACAGCTCACCAGGGTAAAATGTCTTCCTCTGAGACAGAGGCCATTTCTGCACTACACTGTTATAGTGCCATTCTACTTTCAACATCTTGTGGAATTCTGGGGTTTGTAGTTTACTGAGGCCAAAGAGATCTCTTGCTGAGAATTCTAAATGCCCCTTCCTAAACTGCAAACCTCAGGATTTCACAGGATGTTGAAAGTGGAATAGTAACACTATGGCCCTTTCTGTACTTTACCTTCTTCTGGCGCTGGGGTGCAGGGATTGCGCGAGCAGCCTCTGGTGAGAGGCTCTCACATCTGGGGTCCTTCGGCTCCACATGAGCTGCCTGCTTGCGCAAGAGCCCCACCTCTTCCTTCTGCAGTGCAGCCTGGGACCTTCCCAAGCTGCGCGGGGACAGGAAGTGCGACTGGTGCAGCTCCGGAGGCTCCGCACACCAGGTAAGTGCTTGTGGGGCCCAGGAGCAATGCGCAATCACACACCATTTTTGGCTTCTAACTGAAAAATGAAAAGGTGCGCGATCAGCGCCTGCTGTCACCTGGAGCATCACGCGATTGTGAGTGCGTCGTGCAGATCGCTCCTCACAATTGTGCTATGCTCCAGGTGCCCTTTCGCATGGAAAATGCCGTGCAGAAAGGGCCAAAAACTGTGTAGCGCAGAAATGATCTGAAGCATTGTAACTGAAACATTCTGAGCTAGATGGAATGGAAATCTCCAGTGGCAGTAGGAAAAAGAAGCACGGTGTTGGGTAAGGAAGGGGAAGCACAGTGGCAATGGCAGTGGTGGAACAAGCAGCAGCAATGGAGAATGTGTCCTCCTGGATCAGGCAGAGCAGAGGTGGGCAGTTGGTGGTGGTGGGGCTATTTTTCCACCCTGCACCTGCTTTGAGGGCTACACTGGTATATTTGGGTGAACCTGAAGCGATGAGACATAACTTCCAGATGGCAATTTGGCCAATTTAGTAGACTTATTTTGTGTTTTGGGGACATTCGGGAGGGTTTGGAGGGTTGGGCAAGCAAACCTCTGTGTTGCGTTGGGTATATTTTGGGCAATTTGGGAGGAAAAAAAATCACCCATTTTTAAAAAATAGTCCGGGGGCTTTGGGGGTACTTCTGAGAGACTTCTGGTGCTTCACTTGGGGGTCCCAAGAGTTGCATGCGGTCTGTGTGCCACACTTTATCCATCCTGGAAGTGGGGGACAGATACCACTGCTACTGGAAACAGCAAGCAGGACTAGAGGCAGGATTTCTGCTTCTTGATTCCATGTAATGGTTCTAATGATATCATCACCCCAAACAAAATTCTTGAGCTGCCACCATCACCTCCTCCTCCTCCCCCCTCCCTTGTTCAGGTCATGTTCTAATGACAGAATGTTATAAATTGCAATTGAGAATGTAAAAGGGTATTTAATAAGCACTATCCAATCTGTACTGCTATCAGGGTGAGAAGTCAACTATCAATATAGATGTAGGGTTTTTTCTTTTCTTTTTCATGTTATTGCTATGTAGCCAGTCGTTGTTTTGTCTTACCATTCGTTATTTACCATTTGTTTATATACCCTATTGTATTTTCAACTGTTGTTTTGGCATTGTTTCTATGTTGTTATTTGCTTGCTTCAAAAGACTTAATGGAAAATAATAAAAATAATTTATAAAAAAAAATGCTTATTTTCCTTCAGTGTCACTTACTCTTAGTCATTCAGTCAGTCACCTTCTGCACTCTGTCTATGCTCACCCACCAGAAGAAGACAAGGCATGGGGAGATAGGGTAGTATGTGTGCCAGGTGGGAGCCAGCACCAAATCTTAAAATATTTCTCCTGCTCCTGAGGTCACACCACCTATGCACAATGAATAATGAGGCCAAATCTCATTGGTTAAACTACAGTTTGTATCAGTAGCAGACTATCAGCTATGTTTAGCCATCAAGCTGGGGAGGGGGGAGATTAAGGAGTTTATGGCTAACGTTAGCTTTAATGCTACAAGAGCTCCAATGGCTACTAGTCTGCTACTGAGCAGAACTAAAAGAACTTCTCCTGACTGATCAAGCTGTATAGGAGTTAGGTCCTAGCTATCTGATAGACTGTATTTTCCCATACGCTGCTTGGGCCCTGAGATCCTTGGGAAAGGCTTTTCTTTTAGTCCTACCCCCTTCAACGGCACGTCTCATGGGGACATGAGAAAGACCCTTCTTAGTGGTTGATTCTAGGTTCTGGAACTCCCCTTTCTAGGAAGGTTACAATGGACCCCTCCTTGCCATACTTCCACTGACAGGCAAAGACTTTAGAAACAAAAATTCTGACAGCTCTTCAAGAGCGAAATGATTTAAAGAAAGGGCTGTTAGCAGGTTGTCATATTGATTTCAGTGGTATTCTTCGTTAACTGCTTTTTATTATTTTAATTGCATGTTTTACATTGTTTTTAATATTATTGACAGTTTAACTCCATTTTAATGTTAACTTTTTGAATGTTTTCACTAGACTGAATTTGTTTTAATTTGTAAGCAGCCATGAGGCCCGGTTTGGGTAAAAGCAAAGATAGAAGCAAAGATGATGATGATAATGGCGATGTGTTAAATGTATCATTTCCAAGGTGTTGTAAAGACTCCTGGCTTTCCTGACTTCAGACCTTGACAGAGGGGCAGAAAAGCAGGGAAGACGAAGCAGGGTAGCTGTTGATGTTGCCCGTGGAAGAGAAGAGGCAAGGATGGGAGAAGGCACCAGACAAAGAGAAAGAAGATACTTTGGGGACAGGTGGAGGCTGATCCATTACAGTGAAAGAAAGTGTGAGATGAATGAAAAGTGGGAGAAAGAATGGCCAGAGAGCAGGGGCAGATAGGAGAAAAAGGTAGGGTATGCAGGACAGAATATTGAAACTGAAATTAGCAAAGAACTCTTTTACAGGAGGCCTATAGCATACCTTTACTTTCCAAATAGAATTCGCTTAGCAGAAAACAATTGCCTCTAATCAGAGGCAGCATGAACACTTTTTCCTCAGAACTAGAAAATAATTGTATACCTACCTCCACATGTCAGCTTTGCTTACCCACTTCCAGTTGTCACCAGCCTACACGGTGTTTTATGAATACTGCTTTCTGGCATGCATATCGACATGGATGAATAGCCTCTTTGATTAATGGAAAAATATACTCTAAGTAAACACACATTTCTTAATATAGTTTTGAAGAAATAAATAAATATATATCACATACATGGAAATTCTTCACCTGTTAAATATTTAGTAGCTATTAAACCTGCATGCTTTTTATCTTCTTTAATTTTACTCGACACCTGGTAATATCGTTCTTGTGCCCAGCTTTGACAGACTTCAAACACTTCACTTAGTGCTGATTTAGCCATACATGTATTTAATTGCATCTATAGCTTGTGAGGTCCCAGTTGTTTTGAACCTGTCTCTGAAATGTGACAGTAATATTGCTGAGGAATACCTATTTTTCATTAATTAATATATTTTTATGGGCAAGTAACTGATTGTCATTCAAACTGATTGTTTCCCTTCGAAAGTTAAATGGCTGGGGTCGTATTGCTTTCATATATCTATTGTTTATGCCATGGAAGGTCACATTTCAAGAAGGCTGTTGAGATGGAAAAAGAGAAGAAACTGTCACACAGAGGAAATTACTGGCCGAGAAGGGAGGGAATTTTGAAGCTTGAGCAAAGTTCACAAAACTTACTTTATTTCAATTATTTTAATGTGATCTTGCTCCTGGACACAGTATTTGAAGGAAAGACAACAATTTCTGAAGAAAATTGTTACTGTTAGGTTTTCAATACGTGTTAAGATGCTCCAGTGATGGCTGTATCAATTGTGCATTTAGATTTATAATTAAAGACTGCAAAGTTGCATCAGTTACAAATGCTTAACTTGCATGGAAATTGGTGGGAATTACATGACCTGAGTAAAATATATGGTAGTAGCATAAAAACATAGGAAGAGAGCTGGTGGGTCAGATCCAAGGCTAATCTAGCTCAGTATTCTGTCCCACAGATGCCAACCAGATGCCTCTAGGAAGTTCCCAAGCCAGGTATGAACAGCACCTTGTTGTTCAAGCAACCCAGCAGCTGGCACTAAGATAATGGAGGCTATCATATAGCTATCATGACCTGTCGCCATTCATAGCCCCATACTCCATTAAGTTTTCTCTTTTTCCTTTTCAAGCCATCAGAGCTTTTGGTTGCACCTTTTGCAGTTTATTCACTGTAGAAAGAGGTTTATTTTTATCTGTTTCAATTCCCCACTATTCAGCTTCATTGGAATGCTTGAGAGACTGTTACCAGAGGCGGTGGTGCAGCCAAATAATTTTAAACCTAGACTCACTTGTGT
Organism: Cyclura pinguis; assembly: GCA_030412105.1. Classification (NCBI taxonomy): domain Eukaryota; kingdom Metazoa; phylum Chordata; class Lepidosauria; order Squamata; family Iguanidae; genus Cyclura; species Cyclura pinguis. The sequence continues at coordinate 133,943,695 of CM059599.1, forward strand.
TTGAGACAAAGGGTAGACTATAAATATCTGTTATATTTTGTTACCAAGTACAGATATGTACTTTACAGTTCCTTCTCCATACTAATGTTAGAGGGGAAAAATAAACAAAACAAAACAAAACACATAAACCAACCAAATAAAAAACAAATAAACTCTGTTTGTCAACTCTTGTATGCAAGAAATGCTCTAAGAATGTTCAGTGTTGCATTTTATTCTTGTTTTCTTATTTGCCTTTAAGTTGGCTCCACGTAAGGGCAACCCTGTGAATAAGAGACTACCATGAGCCCTGGTCACTGGGAAAATTCCAATAAAAGTACAATAACTACAGAAATCGACTAACAATGGCTTTTGCTGCCCTGGTGCTAAATGCATTTACATATGGAGTATACCAAACAAACCCTCATGTTTGTTTGTAGCTAGTTACTCTGAAGCTCTGATTGTACCATACCACAAACCATTAGTGAGGATTCCTCTGTACTTAGGGATGACTAACAATAAGGTGAAATTTGGTGAATCATCATAATGGTTTTTTTTTTTTTTAGGAAAGGAGAAAAGTGGTAATAGTTTCTGTCCATAAGCCTAAATATTTAGTTACTGACATTTTAAATGGAATCCTATCCGTATTTTAATGCAACTCTATCCACATTGGCTGAGAAGTGACTTCCTCCGTGTTCAATAATGATTACTTTCAGTGAAGGAAATTGGGTTATTTTCCTTATGAAAGGAATTGAGTTTCTGATTTTCACTCTTTCTTCTTCTGGTTTTATATTATAGCTCTAGATATATATGGCAAAAAATGGTGACTTATTGTTACATCAGTGAATGTGATTCTTACGATCTTCTTTGACACACCTACCAAATGAGCATGATGGTATGATGACTCTGATCTGTTGTTTGGAAGTTGGTTTTTTAAGAAAAAAACTACCACATTCAGAATCTCCCAACCAGTATGACTGTTGTCCATTCTGGATTCTGTGAGTTGTAGTCTAAGAAGTTCCATGTCTAAGCTCTGGTAAGAAATCCAGTTGGACTGTTGAGGCTGTTGAAACAAGAATTCCAACACATTTCTACTTGTGAAGAATTCCCCGCAACTTCAGTAGGATGTATCCCTGATTAAAGATATGGAGAACTGGCCCAGAATTACAATCCACTGCTGTTGGCCAACAACTTATAGAGATAACTAGATATCTGAATTTACAAGAGCACCACTAAGTTTACCTTATATATACCATTACTTCTATCTCATCATTGAGGCAACCAGGCTGTGTTCCTTTTGTTTGCTATAGTGTGTGCTACATATGCAAATGGTACCCAAAAGGAGAGAGTGCTGACATATGGCAACCACAGAGTGCAGCAGGGAGATCTATTTACTTATTTTGCTTTCTCTCTCTCTCCCTTTCTAACCCCCATCTTCCCATTCCCCATGTTTAAAGCTTACAACCATCTGGAGGCAAGAGGCCACATCCTGTGGTCCCATGGAGGAATAGGTAGGCCTTCAATCAAATGCATCGCATCCACTTTTGCCCTATTTAGGGGTCTAATGCAGCCCACCTCTAGGGGAAAAGTTTTCCATGGAGTGCTTTCCATGGGCATAACTAGAACTTCCAGGGCAGGCTTTCTCTATAAGCAGAGGTGCACTTCTACAATTGTTCTTGGATACTGAAGGAGTTACGGTTTTTCTGTCAGTAAGATTAATAAAGAGGCAAAATTTCTGACATTTCCCCTTGCTTCTTTGGTGGTTTGGCAATCCCCTGTGATTTTCTCACTACTAAAAAGATAATGTACCAGTTATGGCTGTAGTTAAATCAGAGACCCATTTTTCTGGTGTCCAGAAAATGCCAGAAATCTTGGAAGAGCAACCGCAAAGCCTGGTGGGGGGGGGGGGGGCTGAACGCATATACACATGTCACATACACACAAATAAAATCTACATATATAGTTATAGAGATATCTAGATACAGCTATATAGAAAATATGTACCTTGTTGCAATGTTAGTCCTTTCAGATTTCTATTTCAAAAGAGTTTACCATGCCATGCCTATTTATTGCTGATTCACAATTTGCTTTATGTACATGTATTATCTGGATTTTACTGTAGCCACTGCAGATTTTACTTCCTCTTTCTTTTATCTTGATCCTCATTATCTTTTCATTATCTTCATCCATTATTTTATCATTGTTAATATACACATTTATTCTATATGATATTTACCAATAAAAAGTAATCCTCTCCTGAGTGGGGAATCCTAAAAGGGAGGAAATAAAAGGTAGGAAATAATAAAGTGCAGAAAAAAGAACCCAAAATGTTCGCAAGGGAAATGGGAGAGAACCAGAGCTTTCAAAATTATTTTAACAGTAATTAGTTACAAGTGTAATTCCAATTATCTCCATGTAATTCTAGTTCTGTTTATGATTGTAAAAAACAAAACAAAACAAAAAACCCTCTTTGCTTTCCCATTTCTCAAAAGAAAATACTTTCATCCCTTTTTTAAAAAAATGAAATGCCACAGTGTGCCAGCCTGTGGGGCAAAAAACTATCTCTTCATGGCCAAGTATACTATCACCAGAATGAGACTTAGCACAAATCAGTACTTGAACCATATGATTTTCTTCTAGCATTTAGTGAGGCCATACTCCCGTAATTATAAGAGTAACTAAGAATTTCAGTTACACAGCAAAAGGAGAGGAGAGACCTCTTGTTAAACTTAACATGGTAATATGAGGTATTGATACCTAGATCATTGGGAAAAAAAGAATTAATTAGAAACAACTAGTTATTTGTAACTACATCTTTCCAGTCTTGGTGGGGAGGGGGCTCCATAAATAGATACAGATAAAAAGTTGGGAAACTCTTGTGTTCCTTCCTTTTGCTAAGGATGGGTCATCTTATTGCTTGGTTTTAGAAATCACACATTGGCCAATGTGTATGTGCTGAAAGCTTATTTGCTTCTTGTGGACTTCCTACAGAGGAGACAGCTGGTATGTGCAAGACAAGGAGCACATAGGCAGCTCTGCAGCGTGTCCTGATGGCAACAGTGTGGCTTGTTGGGAGGTCCAGATGAAGCCTCATGTATTTGAATAAAGTTATGCTTGATGGGCCTAATATCATCTTTGAAGATAAGACAATTGATGTGGATCAGATCACCATCATTCAGCTAATGAAGAGCCTTTTCATCTAAAAAGCTGGTGTTTGATTGGTAGCATTAGCATTTCTGGAAAAAAAATGTAAACATTTCCCTGGCAGCAAACCTACAGCTTATCTTGGCTGCCAATGGTATAGACCAAGCCTGCACAACATACGGCTCGGGGGCCACATGCCAAAGGATTTTGTGTGGGCTGCATTGCTCTTATGCACAAGGGCAGAAAAAGGTTGCAGCAGTTAGGTTGCGGATGGTTTTGAATGAACCCAGCTGGGGCATTCCCTCCTACTTCCCTCCAGGGGGCAGCAGAGAGCTGAGCTGATGCTACCTTTTGCCCTTGCACAAGATGGCAGCAGTTGCTTCTTCTCCTTCTGTTTCCATTGGATGGATGGTGAGGGTGGAAGTGCCCGGGAAAAGGAGAAGACCAGCTGGGGCTAGAGAGGGCAAGAAAGGAGGTGGTCTCCTCCCCCCTGAGCAAGCCAACATGGACTGTTACACAGAAAACTGGGACCCTCAGGAGGAAGCAGCTTATTACAGGTCAGTGTCCTCTTTCACCCCCATTCCTTCTAAATTGCATTGGAAAAAATTAAATTGCATTTAACGATTATATTTTAAAATGCAATTTAGGTCTATTCTGGAGTGCACCATCATAAATTCCACCCCCCCCACACCATCTGGAATTCCCCTTGTTTATTCTCTAAATCTATGTTCTGCCTTCCTCATAAATAATATTTTTTCTGCCACCCCAAATTGTTCCCCTCCTCTTTGATCTTTTGCAAATCTTTTGCAAATTGCACACTGCTACATTTCTTAAGTCACAGTTCTCTTGTCTTTCCAATAATCCTATTTACTGGTTTTGTGTAATCACAACTTGCCACATCTGCATTATCTCAGTTGTCCTAACAACAGGCCAAGAGGGTAAGACAATGGCCATTTTTGCCCTATACTGTTATAGTGCTCTTATTCCACTTTCAACATGCTATGGAATCCTGGAGTTTCCAGTTTAAGGAGGGGCCTTTAGAATTCTCAACCAGAGAGCTCTTGGGCCTCAGGAAACTACAAACCCCAGAATTCCACAGGATGCTGAAAGTGGAATAATAGCACTATAACAGTGTAGAGCAGAAATGACTAGTGTTGTCATTCTCCATGTTGTATATTGGTGGTGGTGGGTGAAATTTGAGGAAGGAGATTTCCCTAAGATTGCAAGGTGACTTTGCAGTAGAGGCAAGATTTGAACATTTCAGCCATGGAAAGCCACTGGGTGACCTTGGGTGGATCACACATGCTCAGTCCCAGAAAATCCAGTGATAGGTTTGCCTTAGGGTCGCCATAAGTCGGAAATGACTTGAAGGCACAAAACAGCAATCATTCGCCAAGTCTATTCTGATGAGATGAAAGCTTACACAGAGTTCAAAAGCCTTGTTTTTTAAGACTATAACTCCCAGAATTCCCCAGTTAGTAATCATGCTACCTGGGGTTTTGGGAGGTTGTAGTTCACCAAAAGGAAGTTTTGTGAAGCTCTTATTTGAAAGGATGTCATATAAAAGGTGGAGCAAGCTTGTTTTCTGCTGCTTAAGAGATTAGGGGCATTTCCACACTACGCTGTTAGTGCTATTATTCCACTTTCATGATCTTGTGGAATCCTGAGGTTTGCAGTGTAGGCAGGGGCATTTAGAATTCTCAACCAGAGAGCTCTTTGGCCCCAGGAAACTACAACCCCAGAATTCCACTGGATGTTGACAGTGGAATAATAGCACTATAAGAGTGTAGTGTGGAAAGACCCTAGGACACGGAGGACGCTTCAAACTGTAGGAAAAGAAGTTCCACTTAAACATTAGGAAAAAGTTTCCTAATTCCCCTTTTTTATAATATGGTTTATTTTATTTGCAAAATAGTTTAATCATTAATTATACTATAATTTATTTTGCAAATAAGAACATTATTATACCATTATTATAACTTTACTTGGAAAGTAAGGAGCTAAAAACCTACCTGCAGCCTGAAGAAGTTTAGCCTATTTAATTACAGCCCTTAACTACCGTGTTTCCCCGAAAATAAGACATACACATAAAATAAGCCGTAGCAGGATTTCTAAGCATTTGCGCAATATAAGCCATACCCCGAAAATAAGACATAGTGATAGGCGTGGCTATGCAGCGTACCGGTGCGGGCAGCCCTATCAACAAGGTCGGCTCACCCTGTCAGGTCCCGGTCGTTCTGTGCGTGCTGCAAGCTGAGGCATAGAGGGAGACAGGGTAGAAGGAGGAAGAAGGGGGAGTGAAAAACCAAAGGTTCCCAAGTTTCGCAAACTTTCTTTTTCTCCTCCCTCCAACCCCTCCCTCGCAGAATCCATCCTGGATATAGAATTCCTTTGGATGCTTTCCTTTAGTCACTCCCCCCCTCTTTCCACTGTACACTCCGGACCCCACCTCTCCCCTCCCACTTCCCTCCCCTTTACACAACTTTGTAAGACAATCCCCCCTCCCCCGGCGTTCCCCCCTTTGTGCTCTTGAATCTAGCGAAGGTTAAGGAAGGGGAGGGGAAAGCCCCAAAACAGATCCAGGAAAGGAGACCCAAAAGAATGCGCCAGCCCGTCCGATCCTCCCAACAATTGGAGGGGGCGAGGGAGGGATTACACCACCATGCTGAAGCCGAGAGTAAGGAGGTTTGGGGAGGGGAAGGGAATCCTGCTTGTTTGCAAACATGACAGTGGGCGGAGGTGGTCGAGATGAGTGGCGTTAAGGAGGAACTGCAAGGAAACAGGCTGCCAAGGGATCGAGGCAGGGGAGGGAAGGCTGGACTTAACTATATTTGAATAAATGTAGATTGTTATTGTACCATACTTAATAAAAATAAGACATCCCCTGAAAATAAGCCATACTGTGTCTTCTTGAGGAAAAATAAATATAAGACAGTGTCTTATTTTCGGGGAAACACGGTACTGCCAAGTTGTGCAAGTCTGATATGGACAAATGATATAGATAAAAACCACATGTTTTTTGCTGACTAGGTTTTAAGTATAGACTTGTCAACTATGAAATAATCTGAATGTCTTTGTAGTAGCTGAGTCTGTTTGACATAAGAAGAACATAAACCCATTATTTATACGGCTCTATGGACAACTATGAAGAGCTTTCTATGTTACAAAATTCTACTTTTTGTCCCCAGTTCAGCTTACATTCAGTAACCTTTTCTTGTTCCATTCTTTATCTCCTAAAGACATTTTGACCCTGTGTGACAGCACTGATTTCATCTGCCAGGAATGAAACATAAAAAGGGATGGTATCAGCATGTCTATAAACAGGGCATACAGTTAGCTAGACATGATTACACCTCCCTTCTGTTATATGCTAGAAATTGTAGCTCTAACAGCAAAGAAACAAGAGTCTAGAAGAATGTATTTAAAAGTGTAGGGGTGGCTCTAGTATTGTTCTTCCTCAGACAGGAGATCTCCCACTACTTTCAGAAGACGTTTGATCCATAGGAGAGATCCAGCTAGCAAAATAAAGGGAGTGGAAGTCTCAACTAGTTTTCTTCTTTTCCTGTGCTTCTCTGTGGCCCCCAAACCAACCTTTTCCAGAGGGCTGGAGAATTCTCCAAAACAGAAGACAAGGTGATGCTGGGGAAAGTGATGCTGCAAAAGGAAAAGTGAATTGGCAAAGATTATCTTCTTCCTCCTTTCTGCTGCAGGGAGCATTCTGAGTATAAATTCAGTAATAAATAACTCAGAAATGCTCATTCAAATGGAAAAGAATTTGTCTCTAATCTGTTATGGTTATGGAGTATTTCTTTAATTTTCTTGGTATTTTTTTATTAGTGAAGTTGTGTCTACTTGGGACTACCTGCAGCAACATCTCCAGAATGAACTTGCTTGGGCTCTTGAGATGATTCTTGTCCTCTGAATCAACATGTCTTCTTAAGTTAGGCATTGAAGGCCAGGAAAGAAGTTTTCTCTGCCATGGCTTCATATTGATGGAATGATTTCTCTTGGGAGGCTTTTCTGGAGCAAATTCCAATGCATTTCCAGTCCCAATTGAAGATTTTTTTGTTTATTATTAAGATTTATACACTTTTAAAAGATTTTTAAATTTTAAATTTTAAAAGATTGATTTGAAATCAATAAAAGGACCAATTAAAATAAATCAAAAAGATTTGATTTTGTTGATATTATTTACATTTTTATTCTTTTAAAGCAGAATTTTTTTGGAATGGCCCTGTTTCCCATTTCTTCCTTTTCTTCAGCCAGATGGAATGGCTGCTGGGGATGATTGGCCTGGCTTCTTAAAAAGGCAGCTGTGGAGACCTGTTTTCCTTTCCTGTCCCTTCTGTGGCTTCTTTGAGCAAAGTGGCTAATAATAAAGCCATTTCATGTATGCATGCTGTAGTCTAATTACACACACACACACACACACGCACACACACACACACGTGTGTGTGTGTATGAGGTTCAGGTTGGGAGGAGGTGTGGAGGAAATATTTTTTTCCAGCTCAGTAGAGCAAATCATCACTCTTAGTTCCTGAACTTTCTGAAAACAGCACGAGATGGCACTTACGGCCAGAAATTGCATCACGGAATAGAAGATCGAAGTACGGGAGGAGGGGAATGAATCAGTGATTTATAGGAGATTATGAATGTTTTATCATCCATCACATTGCAATGGTGCATTAACCCTGTTACATTTCACATCTCAAGAGTGATCTAACAATTAGGTGACGGTTTCTCATTTATACATCCAATATATGACCAGGCTGGATGTGGAGGCTGAATTTCTCCAATAACCATCTTTAATTTAAGAAACTCCCATTTTTATATAAAAAATAGAGTCATCATGAATGCATATTCCAAAAGTAATTTCTGAGCAATAAAGATTTAACTTTCATATAAAGGAACCTAATTGATACCTTAAAACTGCATTATAACAATTGAGTTTAATTAGTATGCTGGTATAGAATTCTTCATGATCTTTTATTTTTAAACTGGAGGACAACTAAAGGGTAGTCACGAGGCAGCTTAATGCTACTGTTTGGTTTTACCTATCCATTATGGTTTTACCACAATCAGAACTGCAGTGAAAATTTTAATCAGAGTGAGAAACTGAGATCACATGTCAGCTCCTTTAAGACTGGATACAATTTAATATAGGATCAGGACCCTATTGCTTTAAACATTTTTTTAAAAAATGCAAGAAAAACAACAAACTTTTACTATCCTCATTCTCAAAGCAAAATGTTCAAGCATACAAAGCGACAGACAAGATGGCACATCACGCTTTTCACAATGCTCTTTGCTATGGTGGGTTATGATTTCAATTCATCTTTATAACAAGAAGAACACAGCTCTCCTGGATTATATGAAAGGCGAATATGGCTGGAATCCTGTTGGTTAGCTGTAACTTCATAAGTGGTCTCACATCTGTGGGAATCCAGGCAGTTCTATAACATCCATATCCAGTAAGCGGCTGCTGTTACGTTACTATGTAGGGGAACCAGCAAAGTGACAGATGTGTATTGGGACCAATGCTCAATGAGACTGATGAGCAATACGACCAATGCACATCAATCCCATTGTGCATCAGAACACCAGCTAAGGGGTATCAACAGAGCCCAATGTGCATTAGGATATTTTTGCCAATGTCCTATTGTGAGCATCTTTGCAATTCACTCACAGAGTTTCTTAGCACCTCTGTTATGTACTAAGTATACATAACTTTGCATAATATACACTGTGATAGAGGATTTTGGCCAATGTTTTTAATGTTTTTTATTTGTTCATCACTTCAGGAGTTTCTGTGGGCTGGTAAACAATACAGAAATATCTCAAATGAATGAGTCAAAAAAGCTGAGATTATGGGAAGTGACCAATTTCAACATCTATTTTTCTCTCATCTTCCCGTTTGCTGAATACTCCATTACTTGGTGGCATATGAAGACTGGTGGACATGCTGGCTGCACACACATCCAAAGACAAGAACTTTTAAGCACCACTCATCTCAAAAATGGGTGGTTTAGTAATACATTTATTATACCATGGGAATAAATTAGGTTTAAATTGTTTTAGTTTTGACTGCATGTGCCCAATGCATATGTCCTTCTGTTTGTCAATATGTCATCTGTGCTTTCTGTAAAGTGTAAATGTAAATACTCTTCTTGCATCAGAAATGTCTCTGTGTGTGTAAAAACAAAGTGAAAATTTGTTATCTTTATTGTTGCTGGCAGGAATGGAAACTGGAACTTCAAATATGAAATCCCAACTAATATTGCCCAAATCTCCTTCTGCCTGGAAAGATAGATAGCTTTTTAAGAAGTAAAAACAAAAGCCCCTTCAAATGAAACAATCTATTCAAGGCATTTCTTCCAGCAGATTGTGTGCTAACTTACATGTAAAGGAGTAAGGAACAGATGTCTTCATTTAGAAGGCCTATTTATCAGATGGTCATTCAAAGAGCGCTTCACACACACACTGTAAACTCAAGATTTATAGAGACTAGTTGAGTGGTAAATATGTTAATTACAGGGAGGTTGTTTGTCATGACATTGTGTTTTATGCTATAATTCATAAGCAAGTATTGAACATATGGTTTGGGGAAAATATCAGCCATTTGGGAAAGTGGCTCTCTTCTATTGCTGGTTTTGTGAAGTTTATTCACTTATAGGCCTATCTTATTCCAAGGACTCAGAGTAGGCTACATATCTCTCTACTGTTTATAAAGAGCATGAGAGTGTGGGTGCTTTGGTGATGTGTTCCATCTTTTTTTTTTTTTGGCACTTATTTTTAGATGTTTCATAGCACTCCATACTGCAGGGTTGCTTCATCACAGCATCTGAGTTCTCTGCAGCTTGGAATAAATCTCCTGTTAACCTTTATAAACACCTAGAGTGAGTAATTCTCTCTTATCACAGTAGACATCAGTGGGAGTGAGCATCATTTCAAAGGACAACCAGATTTTAGCACACCAGGTTTTCACACACTAACTTAAATGCTGGAATTATATGGAAGATATTGGATTCTTCTGCTTAGTCACAGATAATATTAAAAATGGAAGTACTCAACAAAAATAAGAATGGAGGAAAACTCCTGTAAAAGTAGCTAGCAAACAAACAGAATCATCACACTTTCATTCATTCAAGCCACTTTCCTAATAAGACACAGAGATCAGTATCTCTTCCTAGTTTGAAAAAAAGATTGTGGTTGACTGTCTATATACTGGCTTGGGCCATTTTTTTAAAAATGCAAAGAGCCCTTGGGGAACAACCATAGTTCAGTACTAAACCACGTACTTTTTGGGGAAGAAGGTTACAGATGCCATCCTTGGCATCTCCATCTAAAAAAAGGTCCCAGGTGGCAAAGCTGAGAGGAACCACTGTCTTACAGAATAAATACCAGAGGAATTACTGCAGAATGAAGTGATGCCCCCATTCACAATAAGGCATATTTTCATGGAGTATATTGATTTATTTATTCTTCCAAAAATACAAATATTTTAAACACTCCACATCAGAACATACTAAATGCACAATTTATCGTTGTTGTGAACCTTCAAGTTGTTTCTGACTTATAGTGACCCCAAGGAGAAACTATCATGGGTTTTTCTGGGAGCTGAGAGTGTGTGACACACTCAAGGTCATCCAGTGGGTTTTCATTGCTGAGCGCGGATTCAAACCCTGGTCTCCAAGATTGTAGCCGAATGCCCAGACCACTACACCACTATTCAATTCTTATTTTTTCCCCAACACAAATTAAAATAGGGCCCATTTTCTAGAAAAGAGATACAGAACTGATTCCATCCTCACTATAGACAAAACTAGTTTAGTGTTACTGATACAGCAGATTCATAAAGTATGCTTTTCTGTTGATCCAACTATTTTTTCTCTTAATTTCCAATGTTACTATTTATATTTATTATGTAAATCATGTATATTAACTCTCTGTTTCATGGGACTCCTGCTTTGGGGTGCAAGGAGGTAAAATATGGGTTATAAGTAAAGATCATCATAATCAACAACATCCTCATAAACAAATTAACCTGAATACCTTTCAGCTTGCAAATTGTGACTATGATACTTCTTGTGCATTTTTGAGTTTCAGAGATGGTTAAAAGCCCTATTTGTAATTTAATGGTCAACCCTCTGATCAAACTATGCATCTGAACTGTGGTTTGAAGATTACTGAAGTTTAGTCTTATTGGAAAATTGTCCCAGACAACTTTTTGGTAAAGACGAGAGAGTTGGAATTCAGTTGAATGTCACACCAAAAGACCTTCACTTACAACACCACTTTTTGATGGGGTTACATGTACACAGCTATAAGAGCTGGATTACGGGAGAAATTTAGACATGCTGAGTCTTGTAAATTTCTCACCAGCTAGGGACACACTTGTTGTGGATTGTTCCATATCCATATGCCTGCTTGCTGGATCATGGGGACCTGCAAATCTACTTTCCTTATTTTATTTTATTTTATTTTATTTTATTTTATTTTATTTTATTTTATTTTATTTATCTCCTAAAAGGGGAACCAGCGTGACTTATGATTGGATTAAAATAAAGTATAACTGAAGACCTCAGGGCAAAAAGTTTTTTTTTTTAACAAATAAATAGATAGACAGATAGAGGCATATCTTATTAAAACACCACCGGTTAAAAACCATATAAAGGCCTTTTAAAATAGCAACAATAAAAGTACAGCATACATGCATCACTAAAAGACCCTTGCACACAACTAGTAAATCGCCAAGTGCCTTTTCTCTTAAAAAAAGGTCTTCAACTGCAGAAGAAAGGAAACAGAGAGGGAGTCTCTCATGGGAAAGAATTCCACAGCTTGCGAGCAACCACTGAGAGGGGGCATCTTACATGCTTTCACTAGATGGCCTGGGTCAATACTTGTGCTGAGAGAAAGCTCTTCTCCAAGGATCTTTAAAAACTTGGGCAAGCCCATAGGGAGTCACTTCTGATTAAGTAATCATGAAGAGATGCAGGTTAAGTAGTCAAGAAGAGACGCAAGTTAAGAGACTGAAAAAATGTACAGTTATATTGCAAATGTTCAGCATTAGTCAATAAAACAGGTTGCATAGTCTGAATGCAGTCTAATGTAGAAAGTGCTGTTTAGAAAGATTTTACTGTGAGGCTTAGTGGATGTTCTTTAGCCTGTGTCACTTTTTTCATAAAATAGTCACTTATTAATGAATAAAATAAAAACTAATGCATTTAGAATTAACTGGAACTGTTAATTTACTTTGAGAATTCATCAATGTTTATTTAAGTTCAGCTAGACAGCAGATCAATATTCTAGATCTCTCAAGAGAGCCCTGATATTTTCATTTTAATGTTTTGCTTTGTTTTTTTAAAAAAACAGGAATAATGAGTTTGCCACTAATAACTTGGGGAGATGAAGGTCATATGTTTTGATTAAGGGATAAAAGAGAATGGGAAACCTCTAGGTATACCTAAGTGTACTTGGTTTGGCCCAGCAGATTTTAAATTAGAATCCTCTTTTGACATCCTCTAGATGCAACTAAGTTTATTTTTTAGTCTAGCATGACTCAGTCGTGAAGTAATATATGCTGCCTCTAATCTTCTTGATTTACTCCCCGCAGTTGTTGTTTTATTGTCCCACATCCTAAGCCTATCTTTAGAGTCCACTACATAAATCCATTTGGAGGAATAAATGTTTATTCTGGAGAAAAGAAGATTGAAAAAAGATAGCCATTTCTAAATACTGCAATTGCGGGGTTATCAGGTGAAAAATGGAATGGACTTGTTTTCTGCTGCTATCATAAGATAGGACTCAAATATATGGATTCAAACTGGAGGGAAGAAGATTCTCACTAAAGTTTGAGAAAAACTTCCTACTAGGAAGAGCTGCTTGACAATGGAATAGACTGTTTCAGAAGGAAGTGGACTCCCTACCAGAGATGCTTTAGGTAAAGACTTCTGTACTGGCAGGGAGTTAGGCAAGATAACCCTTGGGTATCTTCCAACTTTATAGTTCTGTGATTCTTTGAAGAATTCCTAGTAGGGAGGATGGATCAAGATTTCCCTTTGCAAATTTGCACTTCTTTGAATGCTGCACAGAATACAACCTATTCTTTGTTGTTGTTTTTTACTGGGGTTAAAGGGTAGGGTGACCCAAAGGGCCAGGTATCTATAATGATATAGATAGTTTTGCCAATAGTACGCATAAATGCTATGTGTATTAGGTTTAATTCCCTCTCCTCAAGATGTATCAACATTTACAGAAGAACATTTGGAACATATATATTTTAACTACCACAGCTTGAGAGATAGTGTATGGTGTAGCGTGTTTGATTGCAGCTTAGAAGTTCCAGGTTTGTATTACCCAGTCCCAGTGATGAAACTCACTAGATCACCATGAGCTAACTGGAATAAAGATAGGATATAAACATGACTAAGGCAGGTAGGTAGGCTTAGACAGCTCAGCACTATACATCAGGAATAAAGAATCTGTATTCTCCAGATGTTGTTTGATTCCAACTACCAACTTTGATTCCAACTACCAACTTTGATTCCATTACCAACTAACATGCTCAAGCAAGATGGGAACAGAAATCCAAGAACAGGTCCTGAAGTTTCTTCTCTCTTGTTATACATATTTTCTCAGAAGTGAAGTCCAGAGATTTCAATAGGTTTGGTTTAGTAAATATGCCTGCATCTATATTTGGCACACTGCAAAATCTAGAAGTGACAAGATGATGAGACAGCCAGCCAGCAAACCAGAGATAGCAGGAAAAACAGCTGTAACAGGCAAGCACAGGAAGTCAATACGCGTCTTCTGTTACATTCAACTTACAGCTAACCTCACGCCGAGCCAATAACCAACTGTTTCTCAGGGCTGGTTCAGATACTATGTGGCATGATCACACACATGCATTTTATTCATCTGATCCTGTTCTCCATCTTTCAGTGGAGGAGATAAGAAAACAGGAAACATATTTTGAGTCAGTAACTAAAAAAAGGTCTCCATCTTTTCCTGCTATGTTTCTTCAGAGAAGCTAAAAAGGCATCAATTTGTCCTTCTTGCTTAGTTTTCATTCACTGCTCTCCTCAAGCAAGCTAATATGAAATGCACCAAGCCCAAAGGCTGCATTTTCTAAGTCAGTGATTCAGCTCCCTGCAATTTTTTTGGAGGAACCTATTATATATCCCACAAAAAAGAGCAAGGAACCCAACCAAGAAATTAAACAGGCACTCTAGATCCTACTGAAGACATATTAGGTTCTTTGAATCAATGAGGAGAAAGGTCTATATAATTCAGTAGTGCATTCATAGTTTTTGACTTCTGCAAAGTGGCAGGAGTGTTTGCTGGCAGATGTTGTTTAGAACCATGATTTTTTAGATTTTTAAAATGTTTTCCCTCCCTTGAAAACTATTTTTCTCACACTAGACTTCTTCATGGAAGGGGTAGACGATGCAATCAGGGTTGGTATCCCTCAGTTTAGCATTTGCCCCTTTATGCTCAGTTCATCCCAAGCTTTATGGATTTCTATTCATGTGTATCTAGTTTGTGTGAATGTTGAAGTTTGTTTTTAATGCACATATTTGTTAACATATTCCTCCTAACACTTGCATTTTATCAAATTATGCATAACAGAAACATTTTACAAGCAATTTATCTCATATAATGATTTCTAAATAAATATGAATGTGAAAATAAATATTTTTACTACAGCAAGCATTTGTGTGCATATTCCCATAATTATAGACACTTTGGCCATTTCCGCATGACACTGCAGTTCCGCTGTGGGGATGGGATGGCAGTGGTCTGCAGGTCATGCTTTTGCATAATGTCATTGTGGTCCCGCTGCCATCCTTGACCCCACCTTTCATGATCATGGGATATTTGCATAATGGAATAAATCTGTTAAGTGCCTGTGATTGCATGATGCTCTTGTCCTTCCTAGCCATGCAGAAAGGCAAGAAGTGTGATGGAGGCACTTCCTTCCCCAGCACAGCATGAGAAAGAGCCCATCTGTGCTGCAGAAGGCAGATCCATGTTGCTCATGCTCTCTTTCAGAAGGAGCTGGTCAGGTGCAGAGGAACATTTCCTGTTGTGCTCCTTTCCTGGCAAAGGCACTGTCAGGATCATGACAGGAGGACAACAGGATCAGGTAAGGTGTGGAAATGGCCTTTGAAATGCATGTTTTGATTGGAATCACAAAATTCAGAAAAGTACAAGTGATAATTGTTCTTCAATTCACGTACTGATTCAAAAGTACAAAATTAGATAAGTGTATATTAAAATGTAAACCAAACAAATTACTGCCCTATCCCTGCTTTATGACTTATTACGCTGGATTAAGTCCCTTGGAAAAAAAAAAGGAGAAATATGTCTGAATTTTGATTATTATCACTATTATGAGCCTGAATCTCCAAAGATACTTTTCTATATACACCATACCTGTTTAAATAAATCATAAGGATTGACCCATGCAGTTTGCTAGTACAGGGTGGAATTACTCTTGTGCTCCTCCAGTAGTCTTTAAGTTATTAGTTTAAAAAAAAAATAGGAAGAAAAACAGTTGAGGGCAAACCACTCTGTTACCCTACACAGGACCTCTAGCAACTGGAATAATTATAACTTGTGCAAACCTGTACATCAAGTAAGAGATGAAGATTGTAATGCATGATTCTGGACAGAATATGTTTTACTTTTTGTTTAAAGTTTATAAAAATGTTTGTTTAATTACTTTTAAAAGCTTTAAAACATTCTGGAATGATTCCCTATTTTAAAACAATCAAAATAATTCCAATTCCAAGGTAGAAGTTGACAACTTTGAAAGGGCTTCGTTAGTTATGATGATCATTTACACAGCAACTCCAAAGAGATCCTTTCTAAGCACATTGTCCCCTTACAGCTCTCATTCACAAGAGGAAAATGAATCAATGAGTAAAACAGACTATGGATTGAATCTTCTTGGTTAATCCTAACTAAAATAGATCCATTTAATAAATTCTTGAATGGTGAGTTAATACATAGGTAAGTCTCCTAGAATCAATATGTTATCTCACTGGAAAACCCTGTCCCAGGGTCTACAATTTTGATATTAAAATATGATTCAATGTGCCTGAGAGGTCACCTGGATGGGCACGTAGGCAGCAATGGTCAAAGATTGAAAACCAGGTCAGGCCAGTAAAATCCCAAGTCACGTAGCCCCAGGAGACCTCAAGATGTGTAAACCCACAATAAACAAAGGGTCCTTAGTCCCGAGACACCGACTTGAGGGGATTAGCGTGTCTGCCTCAAGTTGAGCAAATATTCCATCAGGCGAGGACGATTTACATGAAGTCACACCACAAACTTAACACAGCTGAAGATCCTGAGACTTTGGCAACACCTTGCAATCCCATCACACAAAGGAAATTACCATGGTGGACCTTCGTTATCACTCCAACACCCATTGTTCTCCCTGGGAAAGGATTGGTCCTCCAGGTACTTTTTCCCCTACAAATAGTCCCAGTTTTTGGGTGTTTCTTTGGATCACTCCTGGTCACCCCAGCAGACCGTTTCTCAGTCTGTTGAGTGATCCTCTCAGCCCTCTCCGTGCTGAGCCCCACTTCTCCGCTGCTTTCCTGGACCCAGGACTTCAGGACAAGTTGCAGTATTACCCCAACTGTACCCCTCCAATACTCCCCTATCCAATTTCCTCTCTTTTGTTTCTTAATAGCTCTTGCGTGCATGTGTGCGTGATTGCGTTGGTACGTGAGACTTGCATTCAATAAAATCATTTATTGGACGTTTTCGTTTGTCTTTTGGTTTGGCCTGACCCCATAAAAACTGGATAAAAAGACCCCACTAGGTTACCCTGCCTCTCGCATTGCTATTGCTCGTGCTCTGGCTAGTTTCCATTCTCCATCACGTGGAGCACACTGAGGTGTCCCCCAAGGGACCCCAGAAATCAGGGTAACAAATGGGTCTACCTAGTTGAGACTATAAACAAGATTAAGACTCATGAGTACAAAATGGGAGAAGATATCAAAGGCACTAATCTGGAAACACACTTTCCTTCTCCAGAAACAACTCACATGGCATAATAGAAGGAAAGTAAATGAAATGGCTGAGATAATGAGAACATCTCAAATTCATAAAAATAAGTACAAGTAATATCATTGAAGAGTGAGGTTTGCTGTAATTATTATCTACATGCTGTAGTTATTATCATAACGTCAGGCATGACATCATGATTGGGAAATAAAATACTTAAAAATAACTAGCTTTTTACAACTAGTTAGTTCCAAGTCTCTCAGGGATCCTGGTCAAATTGTTTCCCTGCTGCTATTGAGAGAAAAGAAAGTTAAAACCTCCTGTTCCAAGACTTTTAGGGACTGCCCAAAGTATTGCAAAAAAAGTGAGATTTCTCACAACAGAAAGCTTTTTTTAAAAAAAAAAATAAAAATAATTACCTAATAGTACTTCTTAGAAAAGCATTTTCAATCCACATATACCTTTCCAAACAGAAGAAGGGGATGAAGGATAAAGGAAGCAAAGTAGGCAGTTTGACCAATAACTTTTCCAACTTCATAATGTCATAGACATTTGGCCAGTCATAGGTATCACCTGTGTTTTTGTTCACTGCCAATTCTGGACACCTGGATGGGTATGCCTTCTTTTTTAAAAGATACAATATTCTAAAATCTTACTGTTAATATAAAAGCCCTGTGGTTCCATCCAGTCCAATCCACCCTCAGAGAACTTGAAACCACAAACACCTAGTCCAGGATCTCAGAGCACACACACTGTTCCATACCCTGACATTCCCCCCTTTTTATCAATTTAAAATCCTTCATGCCAACAAAGGTGCCCATGGGGCAATTTTATCACATTGACAAGGGATCCTGAGTTGTTTTAGGCTGGGAGGATTGAAAAATAGAAATGAGGTTAAGTTACCGTTTTGAAGTGGGAAGAGAGAAGGCAGCTTGAAACAGCTGTCTCTAAGCATATGTTTAAAATGCCTCTGTGCTCCCTATGACGTCTGAGGTACCTTTTTAAGTTTTTTAAAAATAGTGTGTCTTAGGGCAAGGGGGGCACACAAGGGGCCTGAGAGGTGCAAGCAGCTCACAGGCTGTACTTTGCTGACCCTCATTGTTAAGAGTTCCCAAGGAGATCATAGGGATTTGCTGGCACTCCTCCCTACTAGAGCCCCCCATGCTCCCCAACAACATCTTTTAAGAAAGACCCGGGGACTGGCCAGCAGGGATAATGTGGGAACAAGCAAATCACTGGAATTCACAGGGACAGAGGCGACTTGCAAGAGTGGAAGTGTTTTCCTAGTTTTGCAAGTCACTTTCAAGCACAATCCAATGTTCTTAAGGAGCTTACAAGACTGAAAACTTTTGTTTAGCAGAGACTTCAGATTCAAAACATTCTGCTGACTCAGTGTATTCCAACAAACCAAAGAATATCACTCATGCAGGTAAAACATTTGACTTTGTATCATATACACATTTTTTTCTGTGTTTCATGTTTTTACACATCCAGTTTACATGTGCCTCTATTACTTGTAGGTGCCGTATAAGCAGTTTTGTATGCATATGCGAAACACACAAAATAATTGCTAATACAGATGTGTGGCAGTGAGAAGTATTTGAATGAAGAGCCACAGGAAGATAACAGAAATAGCTCCCCTAGCCTGTCAGGTTTTGGTTCTGCCTTTGGACACATCCCTACTTTCCCTAGCTGTGGGTCGTTTTTTGAGTAGAAGTCTCTGTCAGAAGCCATTGGTTTGTGATATTGTGTTGTCTTGGCACTGAAAGCTAATTTTCACAGGCCTAATGACTGTTGCACAGTAAGCTTCAAGATACAATTACAGTGAGCAGGCAGAGTAAATCCAGGTTCCGTTTACAACCATTAGTGAAGTCTCTGTGACTCCTTGCTGTGCCAATCTAATTGAACCCTATGTCAGAAGTTTGTGTTGGGTTTTATAACTTTGCCGTAAAAACAAAAAGCTTTTCAGAAAAGATGCACTCCATTTACCATCCATCATCCTATTTACAGAAAAGAAACCGTAATAATACAGAACTTCCATTAAATGCTAAGGTTATACAATTACATATAAGAGGGAGATAGAATGATGAGTGTATGTTATACAATGTACACAATAAATGAACATTTCTGTTTAAAAGTTCTTCTTCAGGCTTTTATGCTGAATATTTATGTCCCCAGTTTTCTTTGGAGTAATTACTTTACAGATGTCTTTTGCAGCTCATTTAGAGAGTACCTGCTGTTTAGCATCATCTCTAGTATACTGGATGAGGAGAACAGTGAAGTCCTATTTATACACTCTGCGCTGTAATCCACCATGTGTTTAGAATAAACTTCAGTAGAACAGGGAAAAGGTTCTGGTTCTGCTTTTCCACTGCTATCTCTGTCACTAATGAATCAGAAGGTGAACATCTCTGTGTTCTACATCTTATTCTGCACTTGAAAGGTGCCTGTATGATCTAGAATGCTGGTTTTCCAGGATTCTAGGCTGCGTGTAGAACCTACAGGACATTTCTTGCTACATAATTCACCCTCCAGCTTCTGGAAGGCCAAAAGGGTGGTAACGGAAGGGCTAGAAGTAGCAAACCCATTCTTGTTCTCTTTCCCAAGGGGGAAGGCTAGAATTCCACAATAGGTCTTTAACAGATTCAAGGAGGACTCACTCTATGTGTTTATTATGGATACAATATACACACTATATCCACCTCAAAAACTACATTCAAAGGCATTGTTCATCCATGTTCAGGGAGTTTCCTTGAATTTGACCCTCTTTGATGAGCTGAACAGGAATTGCTCTGAACAGATCCGTCTCAGTGGCTGCTCTCAAGCTGGGGAACAACCCTCCCCAAAGGTCCACTTGGCCCTCTCCCTGCTGTCTCTCTCTGCTGGCAGGTAAAGACCTTTCTATTTAGAGATGCATTTGTTTTTTAATATGCCACAGCAGATGGAGCTTTTAATGGAGGTTGTTGTGTTTCTATTTTAGTATGTTGCAAATGTATTTTAAATTATCTTTTTTAAAATAAACATAGATTTAATTTAACTTTTGTATTACTTTTATTTTTTAGTTGTACTGTATTTTTAAATGGCTATAAGCTGCCTTGAATCCCATGTTGAGGTAAAAATGGAATATAAATTAAATAAATAAATATATAATAAACCCCATCTTTGACCGTTTGCCCCATGTCATGTGTCTTTGTGGGTTAAATGGGAATCACATGTTCAATTTGCTCGATTTTGTGGGGCTTCCTTACTGCTGTTGAGTTTCTAGGAGTGCTATTATAGCATGTTGGCCTTTTCTAACCTTATCATAGTTAGAAAAAACTATGTGCATTCAAAAAGATGCACAACAGCCATTGCAAAGCATTGGCTTCTTCCAAATGTCCACAGGAAATCATTGGCTGCTTTTAAGGACAAATGCTTATGCAATAGCCTTTGAGGAAGACCTCCAAATGGTTGCTTATACATCCATTTTTAAAGAACATTATGAAATGCTTAAACCCATCAGTGTATTTTCTAGGCATTATCTCCAAATGGACTAAATTCAAGGAAGTTGCCCAAATTTTCTGAGAACATTTTCATGCTTGTTGTTGTTCTCATTAACTGCTGTCAACTTGATCTCGACTTATGGCAACCCTATGGATAGCAATAGACATGACAGTTAATTTCTATGCCTCTTATTGGTGCTAAGCACTCCCTAAGCGGTTTACAATGTGTAAGCTAATTGCCCCCAACAAGTTGGGTACTCCTTTTACGGACCAATGGAAGGATGGAAGGCTGAATCAACCTGGAGCCCTGCAGGATTGAACTCACAACATTGTGGCTGCAGTACTGGCATTTAACCACTGTGCCACAAGGGCTCTGAGCCCTCCAAGCTGCTCTGTCATCAACCACCATGCTCAAATCTTGCAGACTCAGGGATGTGTCTTCTTTGATTGAGTCTGTCCATCTGTAATGTCATCTTCCTCTTTCCCTACTGGCTCCTGCCTTACTGATTGTTATTGTCTTTTTTAGTTAGTCATGTCTTTTCATGATAGGGCCAAAGTATGGCAGCCTCAGTTTAGTGGTCTTGGCTTCTAGGGAAAGTTCAGTCTCAATTTGGTCTAGGACCCATAGTATCCATAGAATTTACAGTACCCACAGAGCTCTTCTCCAGCACCATATTTCAAATGAGTTGATTTTCTTCCTATCAGTTTTTTTTCACTGTCCAGATTTCGTGACCATATGTAGAAACTGGAAATAGGATGGCAATTATATATCACTTCAGGATCTTGTCTAATTCCTTTCAAGCTGCCCTTCAAAGTCCAATTTCTCCATAGGAATGTAGTGTCTTTTTAAATGGCCATAAAAATCTACTCTGCTTCTCAGTGGTCATAGGGTCTGACTAGTTAGCAGAAAAGGGTTAATGCAGGTAGCTAATTGTTAATAAGCTTTTTGAAAACCTTATTCAATTACATTTACATTTAAGTTTAACTATTAAGCTTTTGTTCAATTGCCATTTAAATTCAAGTTAAATGCCTGTACTTAGAACCATACTATAATGAAGCTGAAAAATGCCATCCATGATTTCATTCCTTTATGCTTGTTCCATGTTTGATTTTGGGAGAAATGAAAACAGTGGAATTAATTTTTGAACAGAACTATATTGTATGCCTCACAGAACGTAGTTTTGCAGTTCATCACGGAACACAGAGGGTCACCGATATTGCTCATGGTAGTAGGTATGAGAGGCCACCCAAGCAGCCCATAGGCTCTGTTCCCACAACTTCTCCATAGAGCTTTTCTGCCCTTGTGAATGACCATAGGAATCTATCATCCTGCAAAATGATAACAGTAGCCTTCTTTCTTCCCCCCTAAAATGAATAAGAAACCCTGTTCTCAAAGAAATAGCTCTGTTATTCTGTTTCAGCATAAAAAGTGGGCGAGGAAAATATATGTCTGGGGGATCAAGCAGTACCTTTGAGATGATCTATTTTAGTGTAAACATTTGCAGATAACAATTTCTTCAGATTCACTCACTGACTAAGTTGAAGGGGAAGGGTAACAGGGCTTCATTTGTGCCAACATACATCTTACTTACATCTTACATTAGGATTGCATGCTTTTGTTTGAGATCCTTGATTCACCAGTGTGGCCTTGTAATTTTCACTGGAGTTAATGGAGGAAGGAATTCCTTTTCAGAATACAATACAGATTTTTGAGCAGAGTTATACATTTGCAGAAGTGGGACAAAATATAGGAGGGTATAGAAAGGTGGAAATTGTGACCCAGGCCAAAAATCTTTGCAGAACTATGTGAGATGATAAGTCTTTCAAGTAACTGGAATGAAAGCAACAAATATGCTTACCAAAAATCAGCTTCCTTCAAAACCTTCTCTGAGGAAATACCTTTTGTTATATGTGCCGTTGTGTGGACTTGTGTACTAATATATGTTGTCTACCAAGAAACTGTTACAGCTGGCCTTCCACATTTGCTAGGGTTAGGGGTACAGGCTCCCTGCAAAACTAGAAAAAAAAATCCCCCACAAATATCAAAATGTGTGCATGTGCATCTGTGGGAAGGAGGCCAAGAAATGGTGGGGGGAATGGGCACCCAAGGTCCAAATCAGATCAGGGAAAGGAGAGAGAATAGGGGTGGGTGGGCATGATAGCCCTATACTTCTTCTTTCTCACCCATCTACTTCCCTGGATATTGGGGAGGCATCAGAAGAAGGTTTGAGAAATTGGACTATCAGTCATCCGGAGCTAGCCAGGCAGCAGTTGATTGTAGTGGAGGAGAAGGAGGATCAGAGACAGGTTTTTAAAGGGCTCTGTGGCGTGATTGGAGGCACTGAGAGGGAAGGTTCCTCTGGAAAAGAAGCACTTGAAGTGAGGGACAGGGGTTGGAGAAACTCACAAAAAGTCAAATCCATGAAAGTTAAAACCTCAAACATGGAAGGCCAACTGCATTTCTTTTGTATACCTCTGGAAGATTGGAATATATCCCAATCCATCTGTTTTTTTCCAGTCTACAATTCAGCTACTTCTCTTTCCAATCCAAACATTATCCAATAGATGACAGAGGTGGTCATTTTCGGGGGGGGGGGCAGGAGCTATTTGAACATGATTGTATTATTTGAACGTCCACAAGAATATTGTGAGCTACAAATACCAGTAGACATGACAAGGTTCCACTGGAAAAACAAAAGCAAGCTATAGATAAAACGATTGTGGTTATAGAATCATAGAATCACAGAATCATAGAAATGTAGAGTTGGAAGAGACCACACGGGCCATCCAGTCCAACCCCCTACCATGCAGGAATACCCTCAAAGCACTCCCGACAGATGGCCATCCAGCCTCTGCTTAAAAACCTCCAAAGAAGGAGACTCCACCACACTCCGAGGCAGCATATTCCACTGCCGGACAGCCCTGACTGTCAGGAAGTTCTTTCTGAGGTTCAGGTGGAATCTCCTTTCCTGCAGCTTGAATCCATTGCTCCTTGTTCTGGTCTCTGGAGCAGCAGAAAACAAGCCCTCTCCCTCCTCTACATGGCATCTCTTCAAATATTTAAACATAGCTATCATGTCCCCTCTTAACCTTCTCTTCTGCAGACTGAACAAAGTCTTTCCTCATAGGGCATGGCTTCCAGGCCCTTCACCATTTTGGTCGCCCTCCTCTGGACCTGCTCCAGCTTGACCATGTCCTTCTTGAATTGGGGTGCCCAGAACTGGACACAGTATTCAAGATGAGGTCTAACCAAAGCAGAGTAGAGTGGTACCAGTACCTCCCTTGATCTAGACACCATACTCCTATTGATGTAGACGAGAATTGCATTGGCTTTCTTGGCTGCCGCATCACACTGCTGACTCATGGTCAGCTTGTGGTCTATTAAGACTCCTAGATCCCTTTCACACGTACTGCCATCCAGCCAGTTATCAAGCCTATAGGCTTCTTGAGTGGGACCCTCATAGCCACACATGAGTTATATTGAGGCCCCTGAAGTTTTGGATGAATAACTCAGAGGAGGTATTGGTCTCACTCCAAAACAAAGAATGGGACTTGAGAGAACACAGAATAGGCCCACAGAGCTAGATTAAATTAACAAGGGGCAAGGAAAGTGTGATGAGGAATAGCAATGACAGACCCTGAGAGACTGGAATGATGACTCCAGGGCATGACGCTCCAGTCCCTGGCGTTGCATTCCACTCCCAGAATAAAGTAAACAAAGACAAATGTATTATAGCTACTGGACCAGAAGCACAGACTCTCTCTTCATAAACATATTTACTTGCAAACAAGTCCCTATTGACCTTCTACTGTTTGCACAATTTCTTGGGTGAGATGCTTACAACTGTTGCTCTGAAGCCATTTGCCCGTGTTTACTCCAATCGTTTCGTTCCAGTTCAGAAATGTTTTGGTAACATTTTCTTCTAAGTGTCCTGTCACTGTGAACTCATTCTGCATTCAGTGCAAAAAGCACCCCGATCTGGCTGAGTTCATTTAGCGGTTTGTTGTTCCCACAAGCATTGCTTTAGACGTTCTGCTTTGAACAACCATTTATTAAGACTTGAGTGGACGTTATATCAGGACTTTCAAAAATTTATCCAACAAGTAACTGAAGCAAGTGTAAAGTCGTATGAAAATGATCAGACATTAATTTATATCCAAGTGGCATTTAGAAAAATCAGTATAGACAGTATTTTATAGCTACAGGGGAAAAAACAGGCTTGTAAGGGGCATGTCTGAGATTTACACTGATCATTTCATGATGATGATGATGATGATTTAAAGTGTCTGAGATTTGGAGTGTTAGAAAAAAAATCACTAGAGCGTTATCAGCTAGGAATAAAAAAAACCAAATTCGGAGGAAAAGAAAGGAAAATAAAAGTGAGGAGAAGCCTGTTGGGATATACTTGGGTGAATAAATGGGTTTTTAAAGAGGAAATAGAATGCAAAACTGGAAGAGGATAGTCAAATGTCAAAGAAAAGGATATTCCAACAATAAAAAGATCCATGGGGAAAGAACTGGGGTAAGAACTGGAGTCAGGGTAATCTTAAACTGAGGAAATCTGATCATAGAGTACAAAGGGTTTGAAGGGGACCACAGAGAAAATGATGAGACTGAGACAATTACCGTGGTTACCTAATACATCTCATGGGTGAATAACAATTTAAATCAGCCCCTGCCTGGTCAAAACCTGAACATAAGGTCAATTGCACCTCAACCTTGATTCCAGGCAATATGGTGTACCATAGTTTGTTAGATGCATGTACATAAAAAGGAGGAAGAAAGGGGGAGACAAAAAAGAATGTGGCAGGACTTTAAAGACTTTTTTTCTTAAATTTTAGCATGAGCTTTCTAGATATAAACCTACTTTTTCAGATGCAGTACAGAGTGAAAGGAAAGCCTTGAGTACAAAGGATATTTATACAGTTGTGAGAGTGGGAAAGACTGTAATAGGATCCAGAAATATGTGAATCATGTCCTTGCCCTAATTATTCTTTTTTCTTTCATTTACAATCAAATCCAGTGCATGTTTATTCAAAGGTAAACCCAACTGAGTTGTTAAACTGTAACAACAAGAATAACACTATGTACAAAGCACGTTAAACTGTTAGAGATTTTACAGAGATTAAGACAGCCTAGGCAAGGTGATACAGGTCCTTCAGATCTTTACAGTGGTCAGTTGGAATTAGTGTGTGTAATTGACCACTATAACTATATAATGAGACAGTTACAGATCTGGAAAGATGTGATCCACAGTCTCAGAAACAACCATAACATTATTATATGACAGGCTGACAACAAGGGACCTGTTGTCATTATCAACAAGTCAGACTACATACAGGAGGCTAAAAGTAAACTATCCAATGCATTTTACAAAATCCTCTCTAAAGATCTCATTGGTCAACATCTGAAGGAACCATACCAATTACTCAAGGGAATTCTCCATCAATGTACAGAATCAAATTCAAACAGATACACCGCAGGAAACCAAACTGGACATCTTCTATCTACTACTCAAAATAAACAAACTAAGGAGACCTATTGTCTCAAGCACTAGAACCTTCACTGTTGGGATATCTGGATATATAGATTCATTTCTCAGACAATATGCTTTTGACTCTCCAAGCTATGTGAATGATACAACTGATTTCCTAAGGAAAATACACTCCAGCTCCACAACCTCCCAGAGAAGCCCATCCCAGCCCCTATGGATATGGAATCCCTATACACCAACATTCTCTTTGTGAGCCACCTAGAATATCATCTTGAATGAGGCTATAGCAGACCTAGTCACCAAGCTCTGCCACTTTATAAGTACTTCACTTTGGGAATAATATGTACTTCCAAGTCGATGGGCACAGCCATAGGCATCTGCATGGTACCATAGTATGCAAACATCTTCATGGTTGACCTGGAACAATGCTTCCTCAGCAGTTGTACCCAAAAACTTCTCTTCTACCTATGATTTCTTGACGACATTTTTGTAAACTGGCCATATGAAAAGCATTACTTGAGAAGTTGCACCAGGATTTCAACAATTTCTACCCCACAATTAATCTAAGTCTGGAATTAACTTCCTTGACATCACTATGCAACTACACAATGGATTTCTAAGCACCACCCTCTATCAAAAACCCACTGATTGCTACACATACTTACATGCCTCCAGTTCCTTTCCAGAACATACTATCAAATCTTTTGTTTACAGCCAAGTCCCCCAATATGACCACATCTGTTCTGACCCATAAGACAGAGACTCAAAACTCTTGGATTTACAACAGGCATTTTGCAAGCTATAATACCCACCTAAGCAGGTGAAGAAACAAATCAAAGCAAGATTAATACCCAGGAACCATCTGCTCCAAGACAAATCAAAAACACAAGGTGACAGAACACCCTTAGTTGTCACCTACAGTCACCAGCTGAGACCACTCACCAATGAGCTACAACCAGTTCTGGAGAATAATAGGCTCTCATAGGCTTTGGGAGGCAGGCCTTTATCGGCCTATATTGAGCCTCCAGATCTAACTATTTACTTTAATCAGGATGCATAATGTGGCTAAGATCCTACTACAAATCCAGATGCCAACTGTTTCACCATGGCCCTTTTCACATGTGGGGGGGAAACGGGCAAAAACACCCCAAAACGGAGCTTACCTCCAACCGGGTAAGTCAGTCGCCGCGTGGAGCAGCGTGACCTCTCTGCTCCACACTCCTCTGGCATCGCAGATGGCAGCTTCCGGTTGGTGGGAGGCTCTCCACCAACCGGAGAAGCTTGCCAGCCAGAAGCCCGCCCCCGGCAGATCTGCAAGTACGCACTTGTGACGGAGCGGCACGGGGCTGCGTGCTCCGTGCTTTTTTTTAATATATATATAATTTTATTAAATTTCACAAATATAAAAAAGAATTATTTGACTTGTACTTGTTACATGAATTTTCTTCTGTTCTTCCACGCTGTTCTGGTCAACATTTCCCGCAGCTTAGTCCACTTGTTACATTAGTGCATCACAATAAATTGATTATCTCATCTGTTCGAACACACATTTCCTTCTCCTAACGATCATAATATAGTCGTTCTGGCTAGACAGTTCCCAACCATCACTCTCTTCTGCTTAACTCAAATCGTCCTGTTCCAAAATATTTCCATATCATTCTCTTGAAGCTTCTGTTTTCTCCCATATATATATATATATATATATATATATATATATTTATTTTCATTTAACTCTCCATTACCTACGGCCCAAAATCTTAAAATTTTTAATTATTTCTGTCATTGTATATCTGGCAGTCTAAGCAATTATTACTGCAACAATCCCCCATCTTCTTACCCTGAATTCCATTATACTAAAATGTCTTGTTTCTCCTTAAGTACTTTTTAAACCCCTTCTCCCATTCAGCAATATCACAGTGTTCATATTCATAACAATGTCAAAATAAAAATCCATCAATCATCATCTTCCTGTTCCCCTCTCTCATCTGGTGACCTGCTGCCCGGATATTCATTTGCAAATTCTCTGTACTCTTAGAGTCGCTTATATTCCAAGCTGCACTGCACCCAAGAGAGAGGGTATAGAATCCTGTGACTTTATCCGCTCCTTTTCCCCCCTCCCTTCCTGGACTTTGCGGTCCGGAGTCTATTTCTGAATTTTAACCGTATGCTCCTTGTCACTTAAGTTCCGAGCCGCTCTGTCCAGGAGAGTGAGGGTCTTTACCTGACTAACTACCACCACAATCTCCCCGTTCCCCCCTCCCATCTTGGACTTCACCACCCAAAATTCATTTCTAAAGATTATCTGTAATTTCACTGTCGCTTAAATTCCAAGCAGCTCAGTCCATGGGAGGAAGGATCTTCCAATCAAGTCTCTTCCACCACAGGTTTCACAGTCTCAACGCTTGACATCACGTTGTTTATATTACTGACAATATATCACTTATAGTAAACTTGTTTGACATTGCTGAAATACATTGCCCCTTCTCAAATCCAGAACCGTGTGCCTTTATCCGCTTTATATTCCCTCCTCCCCTCTTGAAGCTGCCCGGAGTTCATTTCAAAAGATTCATTGCATTTTCATTGTCGCTTAACGTGCTCCGTGCTTTTTAAAAACCTCCAAAAAGAGGTTTTTAAAAAACACACAGCCCGGCTAGTTCCGGCCGCTCCTGAGTGGATTCTGGTGTGAAACTACGAAAAGTAGTCCACGCCAGTCCACTCTACGGTGTAGACGATCTCCGTGAGACGTTGCTCTACACCGTTCCCCCCCCCACATGTGAAAAGGGCCCATGTCAACTCAGAGACCAATATCACAAGGGTCAATAATATCAACTAAAGCATCAGATCTGCATTTACTTGCTCTTCTTACAATGTAATACAGTATACGATGTCCTATGCTAGCAATGCATTGTGCCTAGCACACAGGTCTGAAGAAGGAAAAAATATGACATATTTGGAAGTAATTCTTTGTCTTAACACACTGCTGCACTCCCTGACAGGGCAGCCAATAGGAAATTCACCAGTGAAGGTGGAAATATTAGAATATAGGAAGCTCTTTTATACTGACCCAGACCTTTTGCTCATCTTGCTTGGTGTTAACCACACCAGCAAAAAGGAGCTGTTCAGGATATAAAATAAGAATTCTTCCTAGAGCTGCCTTGAGATGTTGGGGAGGGATTCTTGGGAACTTCTGCATACAAAACACAGACTTTACTATTGAGCTACAACTTTCCACTCAAAGGAACTATACTCTTACAAACTGTAGAAATTTGTAAGAGATTATTATTTCTCAGATGTAAAAAGTACTTGTCTGCTCCAGGCTATTTATACATGAATATGAATATATATATGTGTGTGTGTGTGTGTGTGTAGATAGATAGAAAGAGAGAGAAAGAAAATATGTAAAAACAAGATATTTTAATAGTGCTTAATCTGACCAGATACTGCAAATAGCAAGCTAATTGAAAAAAAAAAAAAGCAATTAGTGAAATGACAAGCCATGCTTCTTTGGGTAATAGCTTTTGCATGTTTGAAGCATACATTCTTAAATACTTAATACATGTGATATTTTACATTTTGCTTTAAGCAACAGGCCTTACCAGCATGGCAAATACAGATCCAAATCTGTCCCTCAGTAAACTTACACTAATGAGTTATATTACTAATAACAAAAGCAATATGTCACCTCATCAGTTACATGGAGTATAATATAAATTTCCTTCAAGCACTCTCATTCTAATTTGATTTATTTCATTTGTATACTACCTTTCCCAGCCATGTAGCTCAGAACAAGTGTTACCTTATCTATCATTACAAAAATCTTATGAGGTAAGAGAGACAGTTATACAAGGTGACCCAATTAGTTTCCTGAGCTGGAATTTTACAGCTCATGCCTCCTTTGGTTTAGCTCAGCTATGGTGGCCCCTTCACTTTCATGAGGGTTCAGAGGAAAGTGGAAAAAACATCAATAAGTCCTCCTGCACTCCTTCTCCCAGTCTCCTGCAACCTCCCAGGGTTTCCCCATCCCGTTCCCTTGATTTTTGCCCTGGTGTATGTGCCTTCCCTTAATTTTTGCCCTGGTGTCTGTGCCTGGGCAAAAGGCAAGGGAATGGGAGGGGAGGAAGGCACATCTGTACCTTCCTTCTCCATGTGTGGTGCTCTCTGTCCCATTCCCTTGCCTTTTGCCCAGGTGCAGAGAAAAAAACACATCTGCCCAGGCAAGGCAAGGGAATTTGGAGGGGGGGACATGTGTGCACTTTGCAAATAA
Source organism: Cyclura pinguis (assembly GCA_030412105.1). NCBI lineage: Eukaryota > Metazoa > Chordata > Lepidosauria > Squamata > Iguanidae > Cyclura > Cyclura pinguis. Next base: position 133,974,075 of record CM059599.1, read on the forward strand.
TCAAATTAATGAAGTTCAAACTCACAAATGTGGGGGAAGAACTGTACACCCAGGGTTTAGCTCAGCTGGGCAGGGGTAGCGAAAGATGGATGTAAGTAGCTGGAGCAAATCTGCAAGGATAGACTAATGGGTAGCCCAGAGATAAAGCAACCTCTCATGCCCATTGATTCTCCCTCCCCCCAAGAATCTGAAACATCTGTTCCAGCTCCTTACCAGCATTTTGAAGCAAAGACAGGGCATCAAAAGCCATCTCTCTGCTCCCTATTTATCTTGCAAAATGTGTTTATCTTGTCACTACTCCCACGACACAGACACCACAGTGGGCCTGTCTGAGGCCCAGGGCAAAGAAACAAATGGTGCTTCCTCACGTTATCATACTGCATAGATCCCAAGGCTGATCTTAGGCACCTGAAGCAAAAAAAGCCTAATAGGAGCTCTCCCTGTCCCCAACAGTAAAAATATATCATCATCATCATCACGAATAACAGTAGCAGCAACAACAGAAGCAATAATAAAAAGGTTGTTTACCGATCTTTCAAAAAAAATGAAACAAAAAGCTGCTGCCTGAGACAGCTGCTTCAGTCCCAGCCTAGTGCAGTGGATGTTAACCAACTTCAGCTCTCAGCCAGAACATGAAGGTTTGAGGAATGCTTGGAGTTGCAGTCTGATAGCATGTAGATGGCTGCACTTTCCCCTCTATACCAATGATAAGGCCAGTTGAGTATCTGTCTTTCCTCTGCTGCCAAATTTAGAGAGAATACCCAGCTAGCACTGGAGCATATCCTCCAACTGTCCTAATTTGGCAGGGACAGTCCCAATTAATCCTCTGCCTTCCCACTTCCTCCACTGCTTTTAAAATGTCCTAGTTTGTCCCTCACTTTCCTTCTTTGTCTTCAGCTTACTTCAGTTGCCACAAACAGAAATCAGAGAGGAAAAGTAGCTTGCACTCAAGTCAGCAAGGTGGAGAGGAGAGGAACGGTGGAATCTTGCCCTTTCCAGTAGACTCGAGGAAAAGCAAACTGATGCAGTCTTCTGTGTGTTCTTCCTCATTAATAACTTTTGCCATCTGGGCTAAACTCTGACATCATTTGGTCACAGACATCCTGGTTTTCATCTGTGGTATGCTGGAAGATATGTAGGTGTAGGTTATTCTGTAACTTCTTCCCAAACCACTGCTTTATTTTCTTTCAGTCATGTCACTAAAGCCACTTCCGCACGGGGCGAGGGAATTGCCCCGTGACACTACTCACCGGACTTTTGGGCTCCCCGGTCCGGTTCACCCTGCTCCAGAGCAGTGTGTGGCAGCTGCTCCGCACCGCTCCAGGGACGAAAATGGCAGCTTCCAGTTGGTCGGGGCTGTTGACCAACCGCTGAAGCTCGCCAGCCTAAAGCCCACCCCTGGCAGATTGCAGGCTCGCACCAATGCGAACCTGTGAATCTGCATAAGGGAGCAGGCTCGCAGTGGTGCACTCCATGCTTTTGAAAGACCTGTTTTTAGCAGTCTTTCAAAAGCACGCTGGACAACCACTTGGGGTCATTCCGGAGCAGGCTAGGGTGTGGATCTACGTTAAGTAGGTCCAACCCAGTCTGCTCCCAGGTGCAGACATCCTCCCTGGAGGACGCTCTGCACCATTTTAAAAACCCCATGCGGAAATGGCCTAAGTCCATGAAGTAAAATTTAGAGAATTTGGAAATCATGTCTTACAAATAACATTGTTTATAATAATGTAAGGGAGGGAACTGATGGAGGCATAATTACATCCCTATTTATGAAATAATACAATGACTTATGACTTTTAGCTTTTTTTTTTTAAAAAAAGGTTAGTTTACTTCTAACATTTACACTGAAATGTTGTTTTCTGAGAAGGCTCATGAGATGATGTTTGTATTTTAAGTGCATTTTTAAAGAAAAATTAAGATTGAAACAGTAACAGATAATGAACATGGTAGGAATATGTTAGTAATGTGACTCTCTTTAAAATTAGAACTAATGTTCACAAGATACTTTTTTTAAAAAAAGAATGAATCTAGATTAATGAATTGCTTTTTCAAAAATAAATGTTCTCAGCTCTGGAAATTTAGAAATTATTTGATCTATTGGATGTTAAATAGTTAACTGCAACAGTGGTAAGGGAAAAAAGTAGGAAAAAAGGCCACACATTTGATTCTAAATCACTGAGCAAAAGAACAAGTTAAAATATGATCATCACTTTTTTTTCAGAAGACAAGCACCGTTTTCCCACTGGAGGAGACCCATCCTTTCTCATGATAAAAAATGGCCTCTATGTTTTCCTCTCCTGTGCATCCTAATGATGTGATGGGACAAGGCAAGTGAAGCAATTTGCATATTTCTACAGTTCTGCAATATCTTTACTTCCCAAGAGGATTTGGAAACATAGGCTAATATTAATGAAACAATTTAGGGCCTAGGCAGTTTCAACGAAGAAGCTTTCTGCTGCCTGGGCAGTAATATTAGTCCTCATTTAAAAAAAAATGGGGAGGTTCATTTCAGATTCAATTACATATGCCTAACAATGTTTTCCAGGCAATGTACACATCTTAAACAAGGCAAAGAGACAAGTTCTTAAAAAACACATAGAAAAACTAGAACTCAGCTTTCCCTCCAGTATTCACTTTTGCCCTTTCTGCATATAATAGTGCCAACTAGCTGAGAGACTGCTTTAAGTGACTCGTTGGTCAGTGGAATGTCATACTGGTGCTTTGAGAAATGATGAATGATTTGGAACTCTTGATATAGCAGAAATAAAGGACACAAGTCCCTGAGGCATATTGGAGGAAGTATCTGGGAAAGCTCTGAAGCAGCAGCAGAGATTTCTGTAATAAACTCAATATCAATAAAGATCTCTGGATCTTTGGAGGGCATAGCATTAATCTTTCAGATATCCACTCTGAAATACAAAGTTAAAGTTGACTCCGTCTCATTTTTTCTACCCCTCTTTTCTTCCCACCCCTGCTAGATAGGAGTGAGGCGAGTTTGGAATAAAGATGGTGATAACTTCATGGTTTATTATTTATTATTCAGGGAGTTGTTTCATACGTTTTTGTGTTTACTGTGTTATTATCAGTAGGTTTCTCTATAAGTCAGTAAAATATATTACTGATGCATGCATGAAGATTTAGATAACAGTATAAGAACATACAGTGTGCAGGAATTAGCAAATAAGATGCTAGGGCTTTGTTTCAATTTGTATGTTTTGTTGAACTCAGTAGAGTTCATTGAATTGAGAAGAGCAGAGATATTTGGTTGTGGTGGTGGTGGTATTCCACAATAAAGCCATGCATTCAAATAATCTTACATGTTTATTTGACTCATATTTATTTATAAATGGCAGTTTGTCATTTTACAGACACTGGAAAATGTCAGCAAGACAAGCATCTTTCAGATGTTTTAAAGCAACCAGTAGTTCACAATATCACAGCTTTATTGCAACCATCCCCCTCCCCTCCCACAACAATTTGCTGTGTTATGAGTACTATTGTCTTTTCTCATCTGTGACTCAGGGTCCCACCTTAAAAAAGAGTTAGAGCACACAAATGATGCCAAATGGTGGGCTGCTGGTGCCAAGAAGGAGTGTGGTTGAGGGAGCATCTGCAAACTGTATGCTGTTGAACATGAGATACAGGAAGTTGTCTTCCACTGAGTCAGACTGTTTTTTCCTTCGGCTCAGTGTTGTCTATACTGACTGACAGTGGTTTGAGAGGGTCTTTTCTAGCACTACTTGCAGATGCCAGCCCCTGAACTGGGAACCTTTTGTATGCAAACCATAAGGCCTTTCCAGTAGCTAAAAAGCAAAGAAGACTGGTAACACACAATAGAAGGGATGTTATTATTGCAGTTAGCCTTCCAATAGTTAGACAGTGGCCCTTTACACACAGCATTTTCCATGTGAAAGAGGGCCTGGAGTATCGTGCGATTGTGAGGAGTGATCTGCACGATGCACTCACAATTGCATGATGCTTCAGGGGCCAGCAGGCACCGATCGCGCACCTTTTCATTTTCGGCTGGAAGCCAAAAATGGTGCATGATTGCACATTGCTCTCGGGCCCCACGTGCACTTACCTGGTGCGCGGAGCCTCCGGAGCCGCGCCGGTTGCACTTCCTGCCCCGCGCAGCCTGGGAAACTCTCAGGCTGTGCTGAGGAAGGAAGAGGTGGGGCTCTTGCGTGAGCAGGCAGCTCGTGTGGAGCCAAAGGCCCCCGGACGCGAGAGCCTTTCACCAGAGGCTGCTTGTGAGATCCCCACACCCCAGAGCCGGAAAAAGGTAAGGTGCGGAAAGGGCCTGTGTAAAGCCCCCTGGGGCTAGCCCTAAGTCTTTTTGCCTGGAGTAGGAACAAGGTGTCACCCCATCACATTCCTAGTGCCCCTTGCTGGACGGGGAGTAAATGCTTCTGCCAGAGGAGGAATACATGGCCAACAGTTCACTTGTTCACTTTCCCATATGCTAGCTGGATAGTCAGCCAAGCAGCCTCCCTTCACTTGTGGGGCGTAGAGAGCGATAAAGATTTAATGGCATGGCAGTGCAGTACAGATTACTCCCCCCTAAACGAACAGACAAACAAACAAAGTGAAGGCTCTGATATTAACTGCTGAAGTCACCACTGTGGGTAGTGCCACCTCTGCTGCATCCAAACCAGCTCCATGGGTCCTCAGAGCCAGTTTCTGTGGGTATTGGAGGGATGACTAGGGAATTTGTTTATGTCACAACACTTGGTCACCCCTGCCCCTGAAACAGTGCCTTGTTTGGGGGACTCATAGAGCCAGACAGCCACCTCACAGATCTGGCAATGGGACACGGCCTTGGGGCTTTGCTGCTGTTGCCACTGTTGCTCTGGGATGGGACGGGTCACAACAGTAGTGAGCTCTTAGCCAGGAAATTCCTAGCTCTAGAGAGTTGCAGAGATCACTGGCCCTTCCACGAAGCAACATGAGGTTGATTCCTCAGGGTATCATATGTAAGATTAGTGAGAAGTGGTATTGTTGGGATTTTATGTCTCAGCTGCAAAAGTAATTTGGTCGGCTATAGGGACTGGGGCCTGTCACCTGAATGGATGAGGGTGTGCCATTTGTTACTTGATTTCAGGTAGCAAGATGCTTTATACTGGTCCCACTGACCAGGAGAAAACATTGAATTAAAGCCATGGTAGTTGCTGATGGCAATAGGCAATTTACATCTGAAGCACTGCTGTACAGAGGTCTCTTGTACAACATGGTGGGCTGTGTGGAAGGATATAATAAAAATCTTGTCACCGTACTCCAGAAGAACACAATTTATATTAGGTAAGTTGTTTATTGATTAGTTTCATTACACTGTAATTTCTCTGTGGACTATAGTCAGTCAGCCTTTCTTTCCTAGCTCTAAATCCCAGCCTCATGCAATGTGCATTATATGTTTACCACAAAATATTTGGGCAGAATATTTACTGAAGAAAATGCTATGGACTGACTTGCTGGTTTCATCTTATTTTTATGTTCTATGAATTTCTGTTTAACAATTGGTTTATCACATTACTGTTGCATTTTATATTTTTCACAGATTATATGCCACCCAGTGAACTCTGGTTAGCGAACATTTTAAACTGAGAGAGGGACCTTTAAAATAATAAAGGAAAATTCAGTCATAACAAGTGTAAAGTAATACATATTGGGACAAAGCCCCCAACTTTGCATGTACAGTAGTGGAGTGTGACCTGACAACAACTGACTTAGGAATCTAGTAAATGTCAACTCAGCTACTGAGGGAGAAAAGGCAAATTCCAAACTGGGATAATTAGATGTTGTAGAGTTGGAACAGATGCAGAAAAGTGCAACCAAAATGATCAAAGGAAAGGAACAATTCCTCCTCCAGGACATACTACAATATTTGAGGCTGTATAGTTTAGAAGAAAGAAGAGTACAGGGAGACATGGTATGTATCTCTCATAATCCTAGAACCCAAGTTCATTCACTGAAATTGAATGAGTCAGGACTCAGGAGAGATAATATGAATATATAGGGCATAGCTGAAGTGTGGACTTCTGCCATGAGATGCAGTCCTGACTGCTAACTTGGATGACTTTAAAGGGAGCTAGATAAATTCATGAAGGATGTGTCCATCAATGGCTACTAGTCCAGATAACTATATGAGAGACCCAGTATCAGAGGTAGTAGGACTTTGTATCTCAGTTTCTGGAGAGTGCAAGATGGATGGTGCAGTTGCAGTAATGTTCTGCTAGTGGACTTCCCATAGACAACTGGTTGGCCACCATGTGGATTGAATATTGGTCTAGATAGTACATTAGTCTAATCTAGCATGGGTCTTCTCATATTCTTCAATCAGCCTAAAGTCTGAAGAATCAAAAAAAAATTCTATGAAGTTCTAAAAGAATTCTTAAGACTAAATAGAAAGAATATAGGGAACCCAACACATAGGAAAACATAGTTCTCCAAGGATTGCCTTGGAGAGTGGTAAGCTTTTTTCATTAGTGATTTCTAAGCAGAGTTTGGATAGTCATCTCTCAAAAATGCTTTACTGTGGATATCTGTATTGTCAAAGAGTTCAACTGCATTATACTTGGAATCCACTCTGACTGTGGGATCTGAGCCATCAATGTCCCAAAGTATTAAAGTTGAGAGAAAACTAGCTCCAGAGCACATGTGGGATGCTACTTATTCAAGGATGACTTTGTTACAATGCTGTTTTCTGCAGTTTTTTTTCTAGCACACAAAGTAAAAAATGGCTGCTGCAAGTTCTCCAGCCTCATTCTTATACTCCAGGGGGCTAAGTCCACCCTTGGCTTAATGAAACAGCCAAAGATCATAAATATTTCACAGGGTCACTGAGGGCAGGAGAGTCTACCTCTGTGACTTGGAATCTCCAGTCAGGCCATCACAACAGCTATCATAGTTCTTGAGGGCACAGTCATGGGAAGACCAAATGACTTCTTCCATCTACTATCATTCAGTTTTCCTCAATTATGAAGACTAGAAGTCCTTTCCATGTGAAGGAGAAAGGGAAGGAGAAGGAGATGGAGAAGACAAGGACAAGGACAAGGACAAGGAGAAGTGTGTAGATTCTGTTATTCCTGGGAGGGCTCAACTATAATAAGTGTTTTTATTTTCTCTGTTTGCTTGGTCATTTAGAGTACTTCTGTTTCGTACTTCCCAAATGTGGTGAACTGCATAGGAGTCTTGGTAAATAATATCTTTCTTGGTTGTTTTAGAAGGGGATCAGTCCTCCCAGGCCCTTTCCGCATGGACATGACATCCTGGCATGGGAATGCGAAAAGACTGGGATCACGATGACACTTCCAGAAAATGTCATTAGGGTCCCGTCCTTCTCATATCAAGGGGTAAAACATTGATGGATTTTCTCCTCAATGACTCCTGATCATGCCATGCTCCTGCAATTACCTGCTATGTGGAAGGACCAGAAGTACAATGGAGGCACTTGCTGCCCCAGCACAGCATGAGAAAGAGCCTGGCTGCACTGGAAATGATGAGTATCTGGGAAGGGTGTTGGTTGTTGCATAAGGGAAGTAATGAATCCCTTCCTCCACAATCACCCTGCAAAAAACAGACATATGAAAGTGCAAGGTGAAGCTATTTATGTCCCTAACAGGATGCCAGTCACAAACATAAACATAGACAGGATAAACATGCATTTAAAAATAATTATAAAGTAATAATAGCTTAAATTTGACAAGCAGGATTCTGAAATTTGGTATCACCATGTTATGTGATTTATGTAGTTATGATCCCTATGTAGCCCCTCATTTAGGGTCTATATAGGGATTGCAGAAGTCCCACAATTAGCACTTATTGGGAAGCAGCCAGTATGATCAAGAGGGATCCATTCCCCTTGATGCTCAGGAAGTTGAGGGCTGCTGTTCTCACTCCCTCTTGCTCAAGCAGTCTCTCAAGCAATGGGGAATTGCAGCAGTGATCCTCTTTCTGCCTGTTGCACCATCATCAATCACAGCCCACCTGCCTGGTAAGTGGGGATGGGGAGCATCAGTCCAGCATTCACTATACAGGATTCCGGCCATTATTGTTGCACTGTACTTTAATATGTACTTTAATAAAAATGCATTGATTTTAATTAATATAATCTTGCCTGTGTTATTGGCTATTGATATTGAACTCTGGAAGGAATTAAATGACTGTGACTGACATTGACTATGATGTTGAATATCTGTATTTAATGGTCTGCTACTGTATCTGTTTTTAATGGTCTGCTCTTGAATTTCAGCAGCCCATCATGATGTCATTTTAAAACAATTCTGGGACCACTGTGATCTCTATTGGGGCACAAAGTGGGGAGGGGGGCATGCAGCTCATGGACTGAACTTTGCCACCATCTGAACAAGCAACCTTTACTTTAGTGAGCATCTTCTCTATGTGTGCCAGTTCCTTCTGTTCTTCCTTGGTTAACCCCCGGGTTGGTTTCCCTCACCCCAAACAAAACCATTCCCTTGTTTTTTGTGGTTGTATGTGTGTATTTGTTTTGGGAAAGGCTAGCCAAATTTCAAAGGAAGCCTCTGCCATCTCTGGTGCTGCGGAGCTGATGTGCTGTAGTTCCCATATAGCAACACCATAATGTGGAGGCTTGGCATACACATCCTCATATAATATGTGCCTCATGTGTGTTTGTATATTTCTTTTTTTGGTAAAGTTGTTTTGGTAATGTTGATGCACACATCGCTATCATAATTTGGGCATCAACCAAAAAGAAAAACTAAACAAAACAAAAACAAACAAAAAACAATACAGGCTGGAAGAGAACTTTTGGGAAACCAAGGAGCTTTTTCAAACATGGACTGGAAAAATTACCAAGGTAAAGGGGAAAGGGTCTACTCATGAATATTAATCCAATCTACTACTTCCTTTGCCCACTCAACATGGTACAACAATTACTCAAAGAGAAAAGCTTTGCTTTGGGAGGACAGTATCTTTGAAAGTGGTAATAGATCTGCTGTAACAATAGCTTGTTGTCAATTCTCTTTAGATTTCAACTGCTACAGTCCTGGCACTAGCCAGGCACAGGTCTTTGGCTGGTGTTGTTTCATAGCAGTTGATTTCTTTGCAAGAATCAGCAGAGGGGGGTTTACTTGGTTCGGTTCCTCTCCACTGATGTATTCTGCTCATCCATTCTGGAAGCTTTCATCTTTTGAACTACTTAAGAGAAGCAGTTATCATTTTTCTCAGTTACCTCATTTTTCAAGATGTTATTCTGCCATTTGGTTGAAACCACTTTCTGCTCCCCCTTCTACCACTTCATATTAAGAAAGGGAAAACATAAGTTTGAACTTTGAAAACAATATGCCAAATGCATGCAGCCATGATTTCCCCCACAAACTCTGAATTAGTACTTTTAGCACACAGGCTTAGTACAGTTTCAGTGGCTGGACTGAAATGACAAACCATAATAGCTCCAGAGGAACTGTTACAATCTACCTAGTCAATGATCCATAAACTAAGAAAGCTTTACACAGTTTACAGCCAGTTGCTTTGGACATTTTTTTTGAAACAACAACAACAACAATCCAGCAACCTGCATTTCCTAATCTATCACCTTGGCTCATGTAGTGAGCAGTAATGTAGTGAAGCTAGAGCTCACAGAACTGGAACAACAGGACTTTTCCTTTAGCGGGGATGACTGCATCAACCTGCCTCAGGCTTCCCTGTTCCATCTGAATTAAGCTGCTAACCACACAGTATCTGCCCTTGGACACATGAAGAGATGAATTTTCCAAACAACAAAAGATTGTTGTGAACTCCTCCAGTTGCAATGCAAACTATCTTTTCTTTTTGGCAGGTGGGAGACTTTGATCTTCTTCAATGGACACTTAAGACCCCTGAAGCTCTATGGTAGACCTGCTCCCAGCAGAAGGGAATAGTGGTGGAAATGGCTAATATGGATTAACTCAACTGTGTTTCCCCACCCCAACCCTGCTATGTGCTGCTATGGGAACTGTCATGGCAAATGCCTAAACTTCAAAATGTAATACTGTACCACTCTTGTTTTTATTGTGTGTCTTCCAGACAATTCCAAGTTATGGCAGCTTTAAGGCATTTCTTGGAAGAATTTGTTCAGAGGTGGTTTGCAGTTGCCTTCCTGTGAGGCTGAGAGAGTGTGACTTACCCAAGATTACCCAGTGGATTTCAATTGCTGAGAGGTGATGTGAACTCTGGTCTCCCAGAGCCCTGGTCCAATACTCAAATCACTACAGAATTAAAGAAAGAGTTTTCTTCCAATATGTAAATTTCTTTGTTGTTCTTCTACATTCTGATTCAGAATGTAGAGCTTAATATGGGATTGTTGTTTACTTAAACAAAGCTGAATAACCGCGAGATCTGGTGACTGAGCCCACTGGCCTCAATCCAATAACCCCTCAGTATAGCGTAAGTATCACATCTGGACCTATGCCATGCTGAGCCATGCTAAGCCCCCACCCCAACTTACTGTAAAGCTCCAAAGCTGCCTTGCAAACCTGGTCCCTGCTTTGTGATGAGCAAGCAGGAATCCAGAAGCCTTTGGCTACCTCCCTATGGCCAGACACACAATGATTTTGGAAGCACTGAGCCCCCAGTACAGATCTCAGTGCAGACGTCATTTATTGGGCACCTGGCAGTTGGAAGTGTAGCCAGATGATTCTCTCCTCCCGCCTGCTTGCTCTGAAGCTTGGAATGGCCATGTGAGGTAACTCTGCAGCCTTAGAGAAAGTCAGGATAGGGACTTTGGGTGCTGCTCATGCAAGAAGGGAATGCTAACCTCTCCAGTGCCTGAAAAACAACATCCACACACATAAGGGACACTTACCTTTATAGATACCCCTAACTGAATTCTGGCCAATTTTCATACCCCTCTGGCAGGTCCTCTGCAGGGCTGCACCTTATCCTCTCTACCAAACTAGAAATGACTAGAAGTTCATATCATTTTTCTTCTTAATGGGTATTTTGTGACCCCACCCAAAGTGTGGGTGGGCCTTCTGAAATAGCATTAAATGAGAGAACTGAGCCTCCTGAAGTGTTATGGAGGCATTGTTCTCCATTCTGGAGTCAAACTTGTTTTGTAAAGGACACAGACCTTTGGGGGGACATATAGGAGGCCTTTCTAACAAACCTCAGAAGGCTATATGTAGCCTGTAGATTGCACAATTCCTGGAGGGCAATCAGACAAAGTTTTAGTCCTTTCTTCAGAAGGGGACAAAGTTTTAGTCCTTTCTTCAGAAGCCATGCCTACTGGTACAGTGTGAGGAAGCCAAGAAGAGAACAAACCAAAACCAAAGCCTCCCATTGACTGTCATTGTCAAACACAATGTGGAAGTCTCTTGCAGTATGCTTTATTGGCTTAACCGGTGGACTCATTTTTGGTATATATATTCTTAATCATTTTGAGCAATTCTGTGAATAGCAAAGCAACATATGCCCTCATGAATAAACAAATGCAAACATCATAGAGACAAGAAACATGTTTATTTCTATCAGTACCCTAATTAAGCCAAAGATAATATGAAACCTGCATGAATGTGTATTAATATCAAAGGAGAATATAAAGAGGCCCCTCTCCACTGAACATTTGTCTTGTCTGTGGCAGAGAATTCAAGGAATTACAGAACAAATGTGCAATAAGTTCAGATAGTCTGGTAAGCCCAGTAAGTACAGATAGAATTAACATTTAAAGAAAACATGTACATGATCCTTGTAATAGGGAATATCGCTCAGCTAGGAAACATTAGTTTCAAGCCCTTGTGCAACCAATTCAGAACAGAATTGTTCTACTATTGTATGCACTTGTTCAAAAGTCTCACATAAAAATGAGAATGCTGTTAACATTGGTTTATTGATATAAAATTTAATTTATTTGGTTGGATTGTGTCTCCCATTGGCAGAAAGGCTTCATTGAGAGAATATACCTCCATTTTGGAGGTATCTTTCCTCTCATCTATACTACAGGCTCTTTGTATTCAGTAGGAAGGGCGGCTTAGAGAGTTGGGTATGTTTAGCCTGGAGAAGAGAAAGTGACATGATAGACATGAAAGAGGTGACACGATAGAAATGTTTGTTTATATATAAATGATTATATATCATTTTAAAGGATGTCAAATGGAAGATAGAGCAAGTTTGTTTTCTGCTGCTCCAGACACTAGGAAATGGAGCAATACTTCAAACTACAGGAAAAGAAATTCTACTTAAACAGTAGAAAGAACTTCCTGACAGTAAGAGCTGTTTGGATTATGCTGCCTTGGAGTGTGGCAGAGTCTCCTTCTTTGGAGGTTTTTAAACAGAGGTTGGCTGGCCATCTGTCTGGAGTGTTTTGATTATGTACTCCTGCATGGCAGGGGGTTGGATTAGATGGCCCTTGTGGTCTCTCCCAACTTTATGATTCTATGACTTTAGGATCTCTTGACTCTTCCTGTGGTATTTATGGGGATGAACCTTGAGAGGAAGTGGCAACAGGGAAGTCCTCATCTGCTAGTCCAGTTGCATATGGCTAAAATGTGATTCCATCCCATTGTATGAAAAAGAACACATTTTTAGAAGGAGCTGGAAATCTTTCTGTTTGAATGCCTGATCTGTAGCCCTTTGTTTTCTCTAACATCAGATTTATCCCCCCTCAAATTGTTTCCATCCAGTTTATGAATAAGTTTGTAAATTTTGGTAAACTGCTATCAAAAACCACATACACCTACCCTTAGTTGACCCAGAGATGATGTACCAAAATGAAAGATGTGGGGAACAAAATCAGTGATTCTTCACTTGCAAGGCTGAACAGAGCTTTGGAAATCTTCCTAAGCACTCAACAGATGCTACTAAGTGCTAAGAAAGAGCCTGTAAACATTATAACAGCATGAAGTGCAGTCTGTTCTTCAGTATCATAAAGCAAACTCAGCCCTTGGAATTTAAATGACTTTGTCTTCCTGACTTCCTTCTTGTTTTAGGTAAAATTTATGTATTATGAAACTGTAAAGACCACCATTTAGACTGAAGATTGTTCTACAATTTTTACAAGGGAGGAAAATGGTATCAGTGTGCATAAGCCTGCATGATACGAGGGCACACAGTTTTAAGAATGTTTGTTGTTATGAAGAGAAATTCATTGAAAGGAATATGTGTGGGCAAACAGAGCTGCTGCGGCTGTAACAGCAACAGGACTAAAGAAGGACAGGTGGAACAGTTCATCAAAGAAATTATTTTTACCAGCCCAACAGAAGAAAAAAACTAAAGATAGATTAGCAGGGGACAAATAATGCAGCTTATACATACCTTCATACTTAGAAATGACATCTGATGTCTACTCTGATCCAGAATGGAATTTAATTTTTTCATCTAGCCTTGATGTTTTCTTCCTTTAACTCACATTAAAATGAACATTTTAAAAGTCTTGATTTTTTAAAAAGAATCTAATTTTGTCTTGCCTTTCTTTCTTTCTTCATCGTACTTGCAATCAGTCCTCACTCTTGCTGTTTTTAGGAAGGATGAATAGCTGGGAGTTTTTGTTGTTTACAACTGTTTGTTCTCCCTGGCTTTTGTGCACTTCCTTCTCATGGATTTATTTGGATCCTTCACTTTTGGACTGGCAACTGATGTACAATACCTTGTCTTTCCCTTGTGGCTTTGGTTATTTTGAGTGCTGGCTTTCTGTGATAGATTCTGGAATGGCAGAGACTTTGCTATGGCACCTTCTTTCGACTTTGGTAAACTTCCTGGATTACCTGTATATGACCAAGACAGACTTGGTTCACCCTGAGATTCTTCTCCTTGCCTCTCCTGGCACTTGCTGTCTGTGGTCACAGAATAATGTCATTGTTAGGGCATGGTCAGTATTTAGTGGCCATTGGACAGGACAAGGAAATAATTCTGTTTATACCATTCTGTGCCTTCTATGGCTTTTGACTATTATAGTGGTATGATTGAGGTTGCTATTTTCTTCTCTGTGTAATTTATGCAACAACTTGTTGTGAGAGGTGCTGGAGACATTGGACCAGAACTATTTCAAGGCATTAAATGAGAGCTCTCCTAAAAGATCTTCAAGTAGGGCTTCAGGACCATTCGTGCTGTTTCACAAAAAAAGCCTTATCCTTAATTTACTCTTATTTCAATCATAGGATCATCTGTCACTCTCTGACTTATAAGAAGAATAAAACAGGCAGGTTAAGTAAACCCCCGGGGTTTAGCTACTTGCTGGTACCTGTAGAAAAAGTCCTGGTAATTTGATATGTTTTGATATTGTTTTATTGTGATTTAATAAGTGTGCTTCCCTTTTACTTCTAACATGCTTTTAGAAGGATTTTATCACTGGTGTTGCAACTCAAATGAATTTAAAATAATTTAATTAATTAATAATTCTAAATGCAGTTCTCAAAACTTTGGATGAAGGAAGCAGTTGCACAATACTGCAAAATATGCCTCTTGGCATCCACAAAACTTATGTTTTTTTTTTATTTATATAGTATCAACAACATACATGGCATTTAAATTTAAAGCAACAAGAAAAAACAGCCAGCCTTGCCAAAGGCATACAATCTAAAATATACGTACAGAGAGAGAAAGAGAGAGAGAGAGAGAGAAAGAGAGGAGGAGGGATTAATACAAATATAAAACTATGGAATACAATTTAAGGAATATGGAGCAGAGGGAAAAAGTATGAAGCTCAGACAAGGAAGTGGAGAGCTTTGGTTAAGTGAGAATCCTAGAATTCCTAGAAAGCAGATCTTGAGCAGGCTGGTGAAAATAAAAGAGGATTGAAAGACATGGACAATTAAGTCATGTAGGGCTTTGAAAACTTATTGTCGGTACCAATAAAAATGGGCCACTATATTCGTTTTCATGGAGCCATACAATCATAGAGTTGGAAGAGGCCTTGTGGGCCATCAAGTCCAACCCCATGCTCAGTGCAGGATCTCTAACTAAGCATCCCCAACAGGCAGCTTTGAATGTGCTGCTGCTTCTGAAAGGTTTGCTTTTGGAACTAGTGTCAAGCAGTTACCCAGTCATCCGAGCTTATTTCCTACATGGCCATACTACAATAGCACTACTGGATGTGGTAGTGCCTCAACATTTTTTGTGGGAATGTAATGCTCACATAAAGCAATTTTACCCATAGGAATACAGTGACAGTTTTGTAATTCCTCTCTTACTTATTGGTGTTAAATGGGTTTTCTAAAACCACATCTTTCCCCCTTCTACTAATAGGCATTAGAAAGGCAAGCAGAGTCAATTAGACCTTGAATCATACATCCTTTTACCCCTTTCTCTCTGCTGTTCTCTTGTGCTCCTTTCTCATTGTCTGGATTTTCTTTGTGGCATTTGGTCAAAAAGCAGAACGTTTCAAATGAAGAAAGATCTGTCTTTACCCTTTCATGGAAAATCAATATCCTTTGTGGTTTCTCCAGCTTACTTAGACTTTGTCAAATGTTGAATATGCCCCAAAAAGCCCTTCTGGTGTTCATCAATTATTGTTTTACTCAAAGCACAAGAAGAAGTAAAATATGCTTTTTACTTGAAAAATGAGGAAAGAATACTTAGTCACTTTATTATGATGCACTTAAGATGTGAATGCTTTGGGAATGAGGAGGAAGAGGGAGGTTTGTCAGCATTTTTGTAAAGCATCACATGGTAGCACAGATTCAATGTCCATTTGGAAGCAGACGAGAGGAGAAAACAGTATTGATTTCTCAACTGTGCAATCCTGTGTGGCTAGTGTAAAAGCTTCTACGGTGAGGTGACATTTCATTTAGAGCACCACTTAGCTGGTAAATAATTTCTCATCATTTGAAAACTGCAATTCCTCCATACCGATGCTAGGAGATTAAGTCACATTGAACTCACTAATACTTAAGGTACGATGCCATCCTACGAGTAGTTACTCAAAATAAATACTTAGGGATTTTTTTTTTTAGTTCTTTCCTTTTCTTTCCAGCCCAGCCCAGCCCAGTCCAGCAAAGATAGTAGCCTCCTAACAGTCTCCTTTTGCATCTCATTTTGTAACAAAAAGCTGCTGTGGAACACTGGAATAAGGAGTCAGAAATGGTACACTATAAGTCCATTTGACTCCTGAGTGCTTTTTAGATACAGTGTCTTCCCTGAATCTCCTACTACACAAGGGTGGAGGGCAGGTGTAGGTGAGTGGTGACTGGAAGCTAACTGAGTGGGAAACAGTCAAACAAATTCTTCCTCCATTCAAATGGTCCCTTTTCATTAAAAGAAAAAAAATGCCTCTTCTGTGTAATATCAAGTTTGGCCTACTTGCTTTCTTTTTTCTTTTATTTCAGACATTGTAGGGTTGGATTTGTACATGTCCTTCCACAAATGAGTGGGCGGAGGGTATCTAGCAGTAGATGTTCCTCACTGGATGAAGCAGTGAGGGGGAAGCTAAAAGGATTTTAAATGGAAAGATGGACCTTTGCCTTAGACTTTGGAAAACTGGTGCTGCTAACAACAACAACAACAACAATTATTTATAGAACCCTTTTCACAAAAGGGTGGAACATCAACATACCCAGGCCCTTTTCGCACGGCATTTTCCATGCGAAAAAGGGCCTGGAGTGTCGTGCGATTGTGAGGAGTGATCTGCACAACACATTTACAATCGCGTGACACTCCAGGGGCCAGCAGGTGCTGATTGCGCACCTTTTCATTTTCGGCTGGAAGCCAAAAATGGTGCCCGATCGCGCATTGCTCCTGGACCCTGTGCGCACTTACCTGGCATGCGGCGCCTCCGGAGCCATGCAGGTCGCGCTTCCTGCCCCAGCGCAGCCTGGGAAACACCAGGAAGGAATAGGCGGGGCTTTTGTGGGAGCAGGCAGCTCTTGTGGAGCCGAAGGACCCCAGATGCGAGAGCCTCTCGCCGGAGGCTGCTCGTGCGATTCCCGCACCCCAGCACCAGAAGAAGGTAAGATGCAGAAAGGGCCCCAGTCTTAGGCCACTTCTGCCCTACACTGCTATTATTCCACTTTCAACATCCTATGGAATCCTGGGGTTTGCAGTTTATGGAGGGCCTTTAGATTTCTCAGCAAGAGAGCTCTTGGGCCTCAGTAAACTACAAACTCCAGAATTCCACAGGAGTCTGAAAGTGGAATAATAGTATTATTACAGTGTAGTGCAAAAA
This sequence comes from Cyclura pinguis, assembly GCA_030412105.1. Classification (NCBI taxonomy): domain Eukaryota; kingdom Metazoa; phylum Chordata; class Lepidosauria; order Squamata; family Iguanidae; genus Cyclura; species Cyclura pinguis. Next base: position 133,991,185 of record CM059599.1, read on the forward strand.
TGGCCGAAGACAAGGATGATAAAACAACAATGTAAATTGCACACAATACAGGGCTAGATAAATCAATGGCTTGACTCAATATAATGCCACCTCTGGCATCCTCAATTCTGAGTCCTGATTCAGCAGAGTGTAAGCAGAATTTCATGAATCAGCAATATGATGCTAAAACACAACCCAAAAGAAATTAATGTAGAGATGTCTAATTTTGCTTCTTATGGTGTTATTTTTGTGAATAGATTTGAGAGACAGTGTTTTATAAGATTTTAGCCATTTCCTCCTCAGTTTTGATTTTGGACTTAGTGGTTTGTGAGAGGAGAGAGGAGGTATGTGGTTGATGACTCATAGCTGTGATATTTTCTCCTGTGACCGAAAATAAATCTGAGCTCAAACTCCAGGTTTTTTCTCACTCAGTCTACTTTTAATGAGCACATTTCAACTCTATTGAATTTTAGCCTACTGTAGCTCTGTGTAAACACTTGAGAGCTAATGAATACAGAAAGCAGAAGAAGTTACTTAAGCTTGAAAGGGTAGCCAGGATGTAGCATTTGCCATGCCATTTGCTGTGTGTCTTTGTCAGGAAGCCTGTTTAGTAAGTCTCAATATAAATTTGCCATAGTTTATAAAATATTGGTTAACTTTGAAAAACCTCAACATTTCAGGTGGACACAAAATAATGAACATATATCATCCAAAACTTTATAATAGAGGATAACTTTGGCCACTTCCGCACCACATTGTTATGGTGTTATTATTCCACTTTCAAACAACAAAAACAATTATTTATTGAATCCTTTTCACCAAAGGATGGAACATCAACATACACAGTCTTAGGCCATTTCTGCCCTACACTGTTATAGTGCTATTATTCCACTTTCAACATCCTGTGGAATCCTGGTGTTTGCAGTTTAGAGATGGGCATTTAGAATTCTCAGCCAGGGAGCTTTTAGCCTCAGGAAACTACAAACCCCAAAATTCCACAGGGTGTTGAAAGTGGAATTATAGCACTATACCAGTGTAGGGAGGAAATGGACTTAGTGTGGATAAATAACACAGGGGATAATCAGAAGCCGTGTGGTGTCTCACAAAAGGTGAAGAAACTTTAAGTGAACACAACTGTATTGCGTCCTATACCAAAAATAGTGGCAATGTGCATATGGACATGTTAAAGTGTCTGTGTGCATGTCACCACCTTTAGGTGTTATGGGATACAAACATATGTGTTTTTTCTTTTATATAGGGATTCATGGAATAGAGCACCCTCTGTAACCAGTCTGGAAAAGTTAGGCTTTTGATGTAATTTCCTGACTGCCCCAGTTAGTATCCCTGCTGTCATGGGGAGTTTGGAAGTAGTAATCCAAAACAGAAATTTTTCCAACCTTTGGAAACTAGATCCTCACATATAGTCTTGATGGTAGGAGAAGCGTAACAACTGGAAAAAGAATGAGGGCAGAAGTGCAATAATGGAATGTGTGAATTCACCCTGAGTTTACCCTTAGAAACCATAAAAATGCAGAAAAATGTAGTGTCAGATTGTTTTATACTCTTTCTCTCTCTCTATGACTATGGGCCTTTCTGCACTACGCTCTTACAATGCTATTATTCCACTTTCAACATCTTGTGGAACTCTGGGGTTTGTGCTTTACTGAGGCCAAAGAGCTCTCTGGCTGAGAATTCTACATGCTCCTCCCTAAACTGCAAACCCAAAGTTTCCATAGGATGCTGAAAGTGGAATAATAGCACTATAACAGTCTAGTGTGGAAATGGCCTTTGTCTCCACCCCCATCCACCCTATCCTTGTTTTTCAAAGCAAATCTTTACTGGGCTATTCTAGATGTGCATATATTTACAGACATAAATGCTAATGAGGAGTAAATTTTCCACACCTTGGAAAAGAAGCAGTTCTGGAAGTAGGCCAAGGATTAGATCAAATTCAAAAATATTATTCGTTCAAACACTGTACTGCACCTACTTTTCTTGCTGGCTTTGGTCCTAATCCAGGTGGCCACATGCACATCAGTTGTGCATTTCCCTATTTTTTTTTTCAGCATCTTTCCCTTTCAGCTGCTACCACTGTGAGCCTCCAAGATGCTTTTTAAAACCTCCCTAGAGATCTGAACAAGTGTTTTTAAGTTCCATGAGGAGAGCTGCAGCTCCATGCAGAGAGTCCCGGATTCCCATCTTTGGAAAGAGACAAGAATCCAAAGTCAGAATGTTTAAAATGCAGTTGAAAGTGCTGGTGACAACCTATAGAGCCCCATATTGCTCAGGCCCAGTTTATTTGATGAACTGTATTTCCTGCCTGTCTTTTGAGATCTCCTGGGGTGGTTCTTCTCCCTGTCCCACCACCCTCATGGGTACATCTGATAGGAACACAGGAGAGGGCCTTCTTAGTGGCTGCCCTCAGGCGCTGGAACTCCCTTCCTAAAGAGTCTAGACTAGTATCCTTCTTGCTATTTTTCCACAAGCAGACCGTTTTTATTCTGACAGTCCTTCAAGAAATATTGTTGTTGTTGTTGTTGTTGTTGTTACTACTACTACTACAGTAAACAGGCCTTGTGTAATGTGCTGGACTGTTGTTGCTGTAATGGTTTACATTTTTAACTGGTTTAAATTTTATGATGGCTTCATTGTTTTTTATCTATTGTCTACTGTAAATTTTTAACTATGTTTGTTTTGACTGTGGTAAGCTACTGTGAGCCCCAAACTGGGAAAATGGTGGATATTCCAAATAGGACAGCATCTTCCATGACTCTTGAATGCAGGAGGGTAGTTTATGCAGTGTTAGTCAGGCTGATTTGATAAAGATTTTATAGTAATCAAATTATTCAAATGAGCATTGTGGGCCAATGGCTAGGCTTTTTGTATTTCTACCTTAGGAAATATCTAGATGGAAACTACAGAGAACAAACTGTTCATGGTATACCTGTTTAGTGAAGGAGCAAAGTCAGAACAAAGTTATAAGGCCTCAGTGAAGCAGGGTCATGTTGAAGAAAACAATTTGCTTAAACATAAAAAGCTTCTAGTGAGTTCAAGTTAAGTTAAACATGTATAAAATGTGCTGAGCCATGTTCCAAAAATCTTGACATATTCTCCTGATATGAGAATAGTTAGAACATTATAATAAGGTATCAAGGAAAAAAAGGCGTAGCATACTAGTTTGGAAAGAGTGCTGGCTACTCATTGGTGAATTTGTATGTCATAGCATTTTGTTGTTCACTTGCCACCTATACATATTTTTGTAAGAATTCTGTATAAAGTTGGTTTAGTGGCTTGTTCAGTGTGGAACCCTGGGCTATCTAGGTAGATCCCATCCAGTACTGTGTTGTTAAATAAACTGGTGAGTTCAATCTGCTATCAGACTCCATTCATGAACCATAAAGTTTTTTAAAAAAATCCTGAGGGTTGGAATCCTTCCTGCATCTTTGCATGATTCCTCTTACAAGGCCACCAATTAAAAGCTGCATCAATTAAATAAACTTTTTTTTAATGATGCAGCACATTTTCCATCAGTGTTATATATTGTCATGGAAGAATTATGGAGTAAATATCTGTATGATTAGGGGTCCCCTTTTTAAAAAGAAAATGCTGGTGGTAGGTGGTGAGGAAATGATTTCTTAGGGTGAGGAATACAAATGTACTAATGGAGTATGCTCTAACTTTTCGTAATATAGGCTCCTTTTCAAAAGTTACAAATTACATCACTGGAAATTAATTGCAGAGATTTCATTATAACAACTCATTTCTAATAATCAGTGGGATTTATCTATAGAATGATTGTTTCAGTTTTGTTCATATCTTGTTGAAAAATGTTTTACACTGAGTACTGCCAGGCATTCAGCTTCAGTTTAATGTCCTGTTAAATGAGTGCCATGACAGAACCTCTTTTCCTTTTTTAATGTCCTCTCATTTCTCTGAAATTATGCCATGCATATTGGTTCAATCTCATTTGTAAGAAAATGGATGTTGTAAATAATAGCCTAGTTGGAGCTATCTATCAGAAATGATTGGAAGATCTAGTCATTGTAAGATACATCCCTGGCTGCAAGCCCACAGCCACCCTTTCAGCCCCATCAAAGGCTAACCCTGTTATTGGGTAGAGAGAAGGAACAGTCCCACATAGCAGATGCTGAGGAAAGAAGTTGCAAGCCCCAAGCAATTCTTCCTGAGCTTCCTGGTCATTCCCCTCCTTCAGGGGACAGCCTGTCCTTGTTGAGTATCTTGACCATTCCCCATAAGCTAGCCTAATGCCTCCAATAACTATGGAAGATGCTGTCCTCATCCCACTGTCGCAGTGACATTCAACTCTAAGGCCCTTTCCACAACTCACCCATTTTCGGCACTGGGGTGCGGTGGTCGCACGAGCAGCCTCCGGAGAGAGGCTCTCGCTTTCCTGCTTCTTCAGCTCTGCATACGCTTCCTGCTCGCGTGAGAGCCCTGCCTCTTCTTTTCGCAGTGCAACCTGGGACCTTCCCAGGCTGCACTGAGACAGGGAGCATGACCGGCCCGGCTTCTGAGGCTCCTCACGCAAGGTAAGTGCACGCAGGGCCCCAGAGTGATGTGTGACTGTGCAGCATTTTTGGCTTCATGCCAAAAATGAAAAAAGTGTGTGTGCGGTCCGTATCATGCCCTGGAGCGTCACGCAAATGTGAGTGCATTGTGTGGACTGCTCCTCACATTTGCGCAATGCTCAAGGGGCCCCTTTGCATCGAAAATGCCATGTGAAAAGGACCTAAGTCCTGTCTCATTCTGTATGTAGAATTTTTTTGGGGAGAAGGATTTGCCATTTTTCCAGAGCAGTAAACTTTCTTGGGACAGTTTAAATTTAAGAGAAAACTTCTATGAGATGGTGCATAGATGGTATATGACTCCAGAAAGGTTGCAAAAAAATAACAAAAAATGGAGATGCTAAGTGTTGGAAATGTGGGGAGAAGGTGGGAACCTTTTTTCATATGTGGTGGACTTGTCAAAATGCAAAGAAATTTTGGAAGGGAATTCATGATGTAATTCAAAAAGTTTGTAAAGTGAATTTTGAATTGGCACCAGAATTTTATTTGTTGAATATATTAGGTTAAAATTGAGAGATTAGAAGACATCAAAAGATAATATTGTATTTGATTACGGCAGCACAGTTGACATATGCTCAGCATTGGAAAGAAAAAATAGAAATTAATTTAAAGGAATGCAAACTAAAAGTGTTGGATATGGTTGAGACTGAAAAATTAGCATATTCTCTAAAAAAAAATCTGTTCAGAACCTTGAAAGAGAATGGAAAAGGGTAATGGGTTGGTTAAAAATATAAATACATGTGATGATGAGGTAAAAATGTATTTGTGTAAAAATGGAGGATTCATAATGGAAAAGATAGTAACGACTGAACTGGGGAAGAATAATATAGGGAAGTGTGTGGCGGGGGGGACATACCAAACATGGTGGTGTATGTCTTTTTTTTTTTATGTGTTGCAGAAAACGAATAAAAAAATTTTATATATAAAAAAAATTATTGGGACAAACCTTCATGAAAGTGTAGAAATGAAACACCCTTTATATTTGGAGCAATATTTAACTCTTTATGAATATATAGTAATTTATCAAAATCATTCTCCTTTTTTTTCCTACATTTGCCTTTTAAATTTAATTTTTAATTGTTATGAATTCATCATTTACAAACATTTCATTGTAACACAGCAGTCAAACACAATTAGCAGTTCATGTTTAGAAGGGACTTTTCTAAAAACTGATCATCTGTCTGACGGATCCATAAGCTGTTTCAAGCTGGATGGCAAAATGAAGAATGTGAGATGAAATTGTCACAAAATCATGGATGGTATTGATTCCTTTTATTTCCTGTAAATTTTTGGTAAGTTTTCCTGACAATGCAATCCCTTTTGTTTGCATATATTTATAAAACTATGATCCTTCCCCTCTCTGCCCCTTTGGCAGAAGCTTACACTCACATCTTGGCCATTTCTCCTTCTGACTCCTCCAAACTCCTTTCTGTTTCTTTGTTTTCATTCTGTCTATAAAAAACTTTTCTCCACAAGTGCTTTGCTACTTAGGTTGCATCGTTTTAATCTGCTGTAACATACCCTATGTCTACACACTTTTTTTTCTGAGTTGGATTTGTTTTAGTATTTATAAATGATAATAACAAAATGTTAAAAAGCATTCAAAGAAGTTTCCAATGCATATATAGCTCTTGAATACATAAGAACAATACTTTTTTTTTAAGCCTGAGATATTTTACTCATGGGCATGGTGTAGCTTTCCATATGTCATTGGATAGCATCTCCCAGCATTCCTTACCATTAGGTCTGCTGGCTAGAGCTCCTGGCCAATATCTGGAAAGCCACATTATTCTTACCTTGTTTTGGTTCATTTCCCCACCTCTATTTCCTTTTTCTACCTTTGCTGCCTCCTGTGTCAAATTGTAGTTTGTTTTTTCTTGGTGGCAAGATGTGTGTCCTTTTGCATCTGTGAAGTTGACGATGTTATGTAAATGAGAATAAATACAAGTTGAATCTGCAAAAAAACAAAAAAAAAGAAAAAGAAAAGAAAAATATTCCACTAGGGAACGTTTATGATCAAGTTTCCAGCACAACATGACTTCTTCTTCAAGACACTTCATCCTGTTTCTCTCTCCCTTTTCTGGTTCCTGACCTTCCCAAAGTTTGTAGGCACTCCAGATTTCTCAGTCCTTGTAGGGCTACTTTGTTGCTTTTGTTGTTCCTGAATTTGCTGTTAGAATATATAATCAATAAATATATTTGCCCCAAGGTACTTCTTTTCCTCTGAGAAGGTAAAAAGATACATTTTTTTAAAATGCTCAGATCCCCTGTGGGAGCATACACACTCTCCCAAAAGTAGCTGCCTATCTTAAGCAGCTTCCTTGTTAGATCAGAAATCACTTGAGAAGCCAAGCTGCAGAAGTATCCTAAAATGCAAGCATCCAATCTTCCCCATTATGGTGAAAATAAATACACATTATGGGTATATTTATATATGAATTGCAGTGAACATGGGATGGCATATCCCCAGCTGCTATTTCAGGCTGCACATCCAGTGTTGCATGCAACTGTGTCTGGACGGAGGCCATCAGCAATGATTTTCTCAGAGCTTCCTCTTAAACCAGAAAGAAGCAACACAGCTTGCTTATCCTAATTCCATTTGAGTATTTCTGGAACATTCAGAGATAACAGGTTGTAGGAAAAAGAATGCATTAAAAGTGAGATTCTCTTCCTTCTGATGAATATTTCAAAAGTTTGTTTTTTATAACTATAATTTGTCTTCCATGTATTAAGGAAGAATCTGCCACTAGACATTTTGCTTTTATTTGGACTACTCATCTCTACTAAAATATTCCTCCTTTCTATCAAGCCTATCTAGCTAGCAAGCAAGCAATAAACAGACAAATAAAGGGGCAGTGCCTGGATTCTGTGTTAAAATTCATTGTAGAGAAGTGAACAGAATAGTTTTTATGTTGCTATTTATTTTGGGGAGAACACCCCCCTCCCAATTCAAACCGAAGACAAACAATTCTTGTCCAGATATGGAGAGTGGAGTGGGAGCTTAATTTTGGTTAAATGATCAATTTCAAATGTGGAATGTCATGTGTAAATTTTGAGAGTTAATTTCCTTATTAAAACTGAGAATTTCATAGAGTCATAGAATTTTGAGTGGGAGGGGGCCACAAGAGCTACCTAGTCTAATCCCCTGCCATGCAGGCATTCACAACTAAAGCACCCCTGAAAGACATTGATCCAACCTCTGTTTAAAGACTTCCAAAGATGGAGACTCTATTGCCCTCTGAGGAAGTTTATTCCACTGTCAAACAGTTGCTACAGTGAAGATGTTCTTCCCAATGCTCAGGAGGAATCTCCTTTTTTGTAATTTGAATCCACTAGTTCTTGTTCTAGTCTCTGGAGCAACAGATAACAAGCTTGCTCCATCTTCCATATGATGTCACTTCAGATATTTAAGGATGGCTATCAGGTAACCTCTCAGTATTATCAAAATTAACATGTCTAATTCCCTAAATTTTTCCTCATATGGCTTGGTTTCTAGACCATTAATCAACTTGGTCATTGTCAGGAATCTCTCCCTGCTGAGCCGCAGCCAGTAAGGGAGGAGGGAGGTCAGGAATACTTTCAGGGAGAGTCTGAATATACCAAACACCACAAAAACACAAGCCGGGCCAGGTCAAGATCCAGTCCAAAGGTTCAGAAGACAGAGATCCATCCAGAGGATTTCAGGGAGCAGGAGCCATGAAGATCGTGAGGGCTTAATTTGCTGCAAGCAAAGAGCAGCCACACCGGCAGACTTAAATAGCCGCTGTGAACAGGTGCTGCTTGTTATTGTTTCCTCAACCTAGTCCATGCAACCTCCCTCTGAGCAGCCCGTTTCAGCCTCCTTCGTGATTGAGGGCTGATGGGCACAGGTGGCTGCCACTCCTCTGTATCACTGCTGGTTCCTCTCTGTCATGAGCTGGCTGGGGCAACTCTGTCTCTGTTTGACCTTCCAGTGCAGGGGATGTTTGCGGGTTGACTTGATCACTCACTGGCCCAGTCCTTGGCACAGTCAGTGGCTCCTCGATCTCAGAGGCATCATCTATCCCACTCACTGGCTCGGTCCCAGGCACAATCAGTTGCTCCTCAATCACAGCAGGATCATCTATCACAGTCACCCTCTCCGAACACATTCCAGTTTGTCAGTATCTTTCATGAACTATGGTGCCCAGAACTAGAGAGAACATTCCAGGGGAGCTCTGAGCAAAGAAGAATAGAGTGGCACTACTCTTTCCCTTGATCTGGACACTAGATTCCTGTTGTTGCAGCCTTATAATTACACTTTTTAAAATTTTTTGCCACTGCATCATATTGTTGAATCATGTTTAGTTTGTGAGCTTTAAAGATCCCCCCTAGATCTATTTCATAAGTACTGCATTCAAAGGAGGTATCACTCATTCTATATGTGTGCATTTCATTTTTTTCCTGCATAGATGTAGTACCTTATATTTTGCTCTGTTGAAATTCATTTTGTTAGTTCTTGCCCAGCTCTCAGTTCTGTCAAGATCCTTTTGAATCCTGATCCTATTCTCTGGAGTATTAACTACATCTCCTAATTTGGTACCATCTCCAAATTTGATGAGGATAGCTTCTATTCAATCTTCTAAATCATTTAGAAAGGTAAACAACAGGCCTAGGGCAGAACCCCGAGGCACCCAACTAGTGACTTCTCTCCAAGGTAAAATGTAACCATTGGTGAGAACTGTCTGGTTTTTGTTTGTCAATCAATTATAGACTCATTGACTGTAACACTGTCTAGCTTACAGTTTGCCAGTTTGCCTATATGAATTTCACTGAAGACCCTGTCAAAAGCTGTAGTGATCAAGATATATTATATTCACAGGACTCCCCTGATACACTAAGCTTGCTAACTCTATCAAAAGAGGGAAAGAAAGAGAGAGGAGATTAGTTTGCCATGACTTATGTTTGAGAAACCCATACTAGCTCATAGTAATCACAATATTCCTTTCTAAAAGCATGCAGACTTACCGTTTAATGGCCTATTCTAGAATCCTTTCTAGTCTTGATGGCAAGCTGATTGGTCCATAGCTGCCTAGATGCCCTTTTTTGCCCTTTTTGAAGATGATGACCACATTTGCTCTCCTCCAATCTACTGAGACTTCTTCTATTCTTCAGGAATTTTCAAGGGTTAATGACAGTTGTTCTAAGATTACATCTGCAAGTTCCTTTAGTACACTTTGATGCAATTCATCTGGCCCTGGAGACTTGAATTCATTTAATGTAGCTGGGTATACCATGACTACCACTTTTCCTATTCTGGGCTGCAGTTCTCTTACTGCATCATTTCTTCTATTTTTACCAGTTAGATAACTGTTTTCCTTTTGTAAGAAGACTCAGGCAAAGAAGATACTGAAATGTTTTGATCTTTCTCTTGTTAACCCAAAATGTAGGTGACTCAGGGGTCCACCTGTGATGCCAGTATCTCAGTTCAAAGGTGGGGGATTAATTAGCTCAATTAGAAGGGGGTAGCCTAATAAGATCTTTCACCAATGTTTATAGGACTCCTCAGGAAAGAACCAGCCAGAGATTCCAAAATAAGGCAAAATGTGTTTTATTCATGAGATCAGTCATACATACACACACACATATGCAAGATCCAAGTGCTCACACACTCACACAAGAGCTAACTACAGGAAAAGGGAGGAAAGCTGTTAATAGTGAAGTTTAAGGTACAGGAAATAATTACCGATTCAGAGAACAGTGAAGAAAGCAGCAATGTGGCTTAGACTTGCACATAAGGACAGTACTCATTTGGAAATCAGAGCAACAGTGTGGTATTCAGCAAGTGAGATACTGTGTCTGATTGCCTGAAACTGAGAATTTTTATACTCAAAATCTGCCTGGAAAGCAATGGTGTAAATGGCTTTCTGGTTGAGTGAACAATGGAAGTTGCAGTGTGTACAATGGGGTCAGGACTGTGTTAATGGTCTTAGTGTTAGGTGACAAAAAGTTAATGGCTGTTGTAATAGCTCTATAATAGTGGACAGGTGAGGAGACAATAAGGGAAAATGTCCAGGTACTAGGAAGGAGAGCTGAAACCTCACCCATGGTTTGGTGGGAACTTCCCATTGCTATTGTCTGGCAGCAGAGATGTTACAACTTAGTTTAACCCTATCAGCTGGTGATTGTCCTGGAGGGGATCTCTGCCTACCTTGCAGCACATGTATTCAGCCAGTGTTTTTCCTGTGCCCAGTCTGGTCTTACAGTCACATCATGGTAGATTTTATATGAATGCCAATTAATATGTTTTGCCAATTAGATTATATTTCACCAATTAAACCATATCAAATCTGAGTGTGTGCAGGCCAGAAACACTGTCTCCCTTCTTAGCCTTTCACCATTTCTTCTACACTATAGCTCAACCATTTCTTTGTTCTTCCTCTTGCTGTGAACATAGCCAAACCCCACTTTTATTATTTTTAACCTCTCTAGGAAGCTTGTGGTCATTATGAACTTTAGTTTTTCAGATTTTTCCCCTAAAAGTACTGGCAATTCATTTGTATTCTTCTTTGGTGATTTCCCCCTTCTTGCACTGTTTACATCTGTCTTTTAAATCTTAGTTTCTCTGAAAGTTCTTTATATATCCACTCTGGTTTCTTAGGACACTTTTCCCTTTTCCTCCACATTGGAATTGTTTGCAACTGTGACTTCAATATATTCCGTAGTCCTAAATTTTTCTAGAAGTTACTGAAGCTGTCTTATAAGATTGCACTGTCAATTTGTAAATTTAACTACATTATTCCTTAGTGTTTGTTTCAGCTATTGTAGATATAAAGAAGGGTTATATGAAAACTGATCCACATTTTCCTAATGAAGACAGGTTCACGTCTGAATCTCCTATTATACAGGCTCCCTTCCCAACAACCTCCTCCTTAGCAGTGGCCAATGCCTTTGCAAATAAGAAACATAAAGTGATGGGGAGAGCTCTTAGGACCAACATACTCAAGTTCTTTCCCACATGGAGGAAAAGAGAAGGAATATGCTGCCTCGAAGTGTAGTGGAGTCTCCTTCCCTGGAGGTTTTTAAGCAGAGGCTGGATGGCCATCTGTCAGGAGTGCTTTGAGGGTATTCCTGCATGGCAGGGGGTTGGACTGGATGGCCCGTGTGGTCTCTTCCAACTCTACATTTCTATGATTCTATGATTCTATGAAACAGAGTCACCACAAACCTGTCACTTTTCAGGGTGCCTCCAGATGGGGAAAAATCTTAGGATGTATCAAGACTATTGAATTGTTTTGGTTTGATTACACCAACATATTCATGGGTTTGTGTCCAATCTCTTCCTTGAAATGTTCTGGTTTTCTTCCTTTCCTTCTCTCTATCTTCCCTCCATCTGCTTTCTCCTCCCAGGGATAATGTACCACATCAATTCTCATTAAACATTCCAGGATTTCATCAATTTCCATTGAACTTCTTTTCAAAAACTCAGGTGTTATAGTCAAAGTGAATAAAATAAAATAATAACATTTCCCTTACTTGATCTCTGTTTAATCTGTGTCTTGGAAACAATAGCTGTTTTTACTTTGTGGTGGCCATCTTTACTGTCTCCCAAGAGAAAAGAACACGCAGGTTGGTACATATCCATTTTGTTTTGGAATGTACTGGGTTAATTTAATCTGACCTGGGAAGTGGGAATGAGAAGTGCTTGGTAATTCCAGGAGCTCCTAGAAAACACCTCTGGATGAAGAAAATGTCATGTGGATCTTCAAAAAACCTGGGGCTTCCAGGGGCTTTTTTGTCACCTGGAGGCCCACTTAAGGTAACAGCACTAAAATATTCCAAAGCAAAGTGTTTGCTGCACAAAGGAAACAACGAAGTGTGGCAGATTGCTTTCTTACACTTCTCTATCCTTGCAAAGTGAACTCAAGGATAAGCCAGCAGTGATTCTGTAACAGAATATGAGTTCATTGGAAGGACATCTTGAATAGAACATTGTCAACACTGGATAACATTTAGCATTTGACCCTTTGATAATGGTACTGGGATTTGTTATGTACAATGGAGAAGGGAATGGCTTCATTCGTTTGCTAGTTGCAACTAAAATAGAATTTGCCTCTAAATGGAAATTGAGACGTGCTGCTTTAGCTCATGAGTGGATTATCAGTTTGGAAAATGTGAGGAAAATGGTTACAGTAACCAATGTATCGCTTAATCATATTTCACAGAAAGTATGCTATAAAGGAGACTGTTATTATAATAATTATGTGGTGTCAGGTCAGCTTTGACTTATGGTCACCCATTGATTGAAGGCATTCCTGCACTAGACTGTTATAGTGCTATTATTCCACTTTCAATATCCTATGGAATCCTGGGGTTTGCAGTTTAGGGAGGAGCCTCAAAGGCCCCTCCTTAAACTGCAAACCCCAGGATTCCATGGGATGTTGAAAGTGGAATAATAGCACTATAACAGTCTAGTGCAGAAATAACCTGAGAGACCTCCAAGATACCCTGCCTGGAATCTTATTAGGTAGTTTGTATTCATGACCTCCACATATCCCCTCATTTAAGAGATACATAGGGACTATGAAAATTCCCCATTGTTCACTTATCAGTCAGCTGTTGCTGCAGTCATCAGGGGCCTGTTTCCCTTTTTCTCAAGAAGTGGTTGACTGATGTTCTCACCCTCCTCATGTGAGTGATCCACTCTGCGAGAGGGAATTGTGACAGGGACCCCTTTTCTGCCTGTTGCAATGGAAGTTACTTGTTCAAGAGCGTGAGACCATTAGTCAGCCACTGCCTACATGATAGGAGAACAGACCCCTGTGCCATTGATCACAGTGGCTACTGACTGGTAAATGGAGGTGGAGGGGGGTGTTGGACCAGGATTCACTACATGGCTATGCAACTATCATTATTATGTACTGATATGGTGCATAGAGAATTCTGGCCATGGTTATTTACAACCTTGCTCAGGTCCTGCAAACTCAGGACTGTGACTTCCTAGATTGATACAATCCACCCACAATGATGGATAAACAGATATACTACATCTAAAATTCTTACATTAAATTTTATTTTTCTATCATATTTCTAGTTTTAAAAACTGTACATGGTTCTTTATTATATGTCGGAGAGTTTTCAAAACATTTTCCTGCCATTCTTAATGTCGGCTTCAAACCTTTCTGTAGCTCTTGAGCCAAAGATTATTTTGCCCGTAATGCATTCTTGAAAATCAGACTTCGCACTTTGTTTGCCTTTTGGCTTCCATATAGAAAAAAGGAAGCCAATTAAGTCCAAGAGAGGGCTGCTTGTTTGATCATCTAGCCTGCTATTGTCTAATCTGATAATGGCTCTGTAGGAAGAGGCTGGTAATCAGGTAGCCTCCAGATCTTAACTGCAAGCAGCCTTAGCCAGCACAACCGATGGTGAGGAATGGTGGGGAGCTGAAGTCCACTAATACCTGGAAAAGTGCATGATTCCTACCATTACTTCTCAGAGAGGTCTTTCCCATCATCTGACTCTTTTAACTGAAAAGGTAGGAGACTGGACATGGGCCCTTCTGCCAGCAAAGCATCTGCTCTGGTCACTGAGTTGTGTTCTGTTTCCAAAGTTAGTGCTAAAATTGTTGGCCTTTCACTCTTTGCAGAGATTTCCTTGAGCCCCTTTATTCACTGTGTGCCTTACTCTTTTTATACTGTTTGAATGGTCCCCAACACAAAAAATGTACAAAAATATGTAATGATAATCTGTTTTATTGTCTTTGTCTCTGATTATATATGTCAGTGTTCCTCCTTTTGGTGTAAAGGGTATTAAAAATAAATGTTGTTGTTGTTGTTGTTATCATCATCATCATCATCATCATGCCTTGCATATGGAAAAATACAATATCTAATCAAATTCAGAACACACCTTTCTATAAACCAAGACTAAGCACCTTTACTTAGGGCCTTTCTCCACTACACTGTTATAGTGCTATAATTCCACTTCCAACATCCTGTGGAATTCTGAGGTCTATAGTTTACTAAGGCCCAAGAGCTCTCTGGCTCAGAATCCTAAATGCCCCTCCCTAAACTGCAAACCTCAGGATTCCATGGGATGTTAAAAGTGGAACAATTGCACTCTAACAGTATAGTGCAGAAAGGCCTTGAGAACTGCTGTTCCCTAGAGTTCACTGGCTGAAATGTAGCTGAAACATAGTGTGGTTCCTAATTGAATTGCCAGGTTAAAAAAAAAAAAAGAAGGACTGATTCCATAACTGAATTTTATTATGTTTTATCAATATATTTTAATATGTTCTATGTCATATTGCATACCAACCCTGAGAAAAAGGCAGAGTATGCATATATGTATGTATGTATGTATGTATGTATGTATGAATCAATCAATCAATCAATCAATCAATCAGAAAAGTGATGATGAAAGAAACATTTCAGCAAGCTAGTGTGGTTATTCTTTTTCAAGACAGTAGTCTCAAATATGGCCTCTCCCTAGGGCACATAATTTCTATGGCATAAAATATGTTACTGCCTTCCAGGCTCTCTCACATAGAAATCTCTGTCGTTCTTCATTTCTTGGAGGGCAGCAATATTTCCGTGAAGTCAAACCACTTGAAGTGCTTCAATAAGTCATGCTTCTGAAAGGCAACTGTGATTTCTGAGATAGTTATAAACAGGTTAAAAGTGCTAAATCTTTAGCTAAAGCTGTGACCCAAAGCTTCTGGATGTACAGTTTATGTCAAATAGCCATAAGAAGAAAACTCTGGCAAATCGTCTGCTTTCAACCATGTAACTGTGTTTGCTTAGTTCAGAGGGACATGATTTTTCTCCTTGTGTATCACTTTAAACTCTTTTAAATATATATATAAAAAGGAACAATCTTGTTGCAAACAAGCGTTTTGCTGGGATGAAGAGAGGAACTCAACTTTTCACTGTAAACTCCACTCCCTTTGGTTATTGCAAAGAATGACTCTCCCAAAGTATGATCCTGGTTGAGATAATGAACATTTCTGTGGGCCTATCACTAAGCTTAGAAGACCCAGAGCCTTTAAGACACTGTGGTGGAGGTTTTTGAAATCACTACGAGCTCAAACTGGTACAGATCTAAGCAGGACATAACTCAGTGCTAGCCTTTGAAATTTGGGGACTAGAGGCATTAAAAGATGAAATTCCCACTACAACTCTTACCAATCAAGAAGCTACAAACACAACACAGCACATACATTCACACATGTCTCTGAGGCAATTATAAACAACACTGCATGAAAAAAAGAAAATCTTCTGCTACTATCTTTTTTCCTTCTAAGCTAGAGAAGCACAAGGATGGGAATCTTCATTATGTCATTCTTGCATGAAAGACCAAATAATTTCAAATTTCTCCTTGCTGGATGAGTTTAACAAGAATTTCTGCATGTTTTTCAGTGGTTTTGTTTGCACTTCAGTCCTCCCCTTTCTTGTGTGTGTGTATAAAACAAAATCAGTTGTAAAAACACTTGTTTTTTGTGCAAAGCAATATTTTTCCACAGAAGACATTGGGCGTCATCCTGTTCAGTGATTATGATATTGTAAACTAAATTTACAATCTCATAACTCCTGGGGATTCACATTTATGAATTTTAAGGATTTGACCTGACCCCAAGAAACTATATTGCCTGTCTTGCAGCAGCCTTCCAAATGGTCTCTCAAGTGCTGCAGAGCACTTGAGAAAGACTGGGGAATGGGACAGTGGATACACACATTAGGGCCTGTCATGCCATTTGGGGCAGTGTATGGAATGAAACACCAGCAGTACAACTAATAAATTGTCTTGATGTACAATTCTGTTGGTAGTGGTGCAGGATCTAGAAGGGGCATAAAGCTCCCCAAGGACTGACAGTGAGCTTTCAACAAACCCCATCAAAGGCATACATTCTGGGGAAAGACTCCATCCACATCATATGTAATGTAGGTAAGGCCATAGGAACTGTGAGCCCTAGTGTGCATGACAGAAACTCTTGTAGCTGTTGGGTGTATTTTGTCTTTTACATGTCTATCAAAATGTGTTTTGCTTCCTCCCTGACTATGGACTGCCATATTAAATGGCGAATTAGGTTTTACCTACTTTTGGTGCCTGTTTACTCAGAAATCCACTCATACCACTTTCATAGTCAGCAGACCCAGAAATACTTCTGTCTTCCCAATCTTGTCTGCTCTGCCTCTTTGATATTACAATGACCTGCCCAGTGGCCTCATGTATTGGCCCTGATGGATAGCCCATTGCTGCAACCGTGAAGACATTACAAATAGTCCCATTATCCTTATCACTTCTATATTCGTATGGATGGCTGCAGCTACTACAAATATAGATTAGGCTCCAGAGTTATGACTGTTTGTTTATATTCCCCAGATTCTTGTTGGCTAAATAAGGCAGAATCAAACCTCCAAAACTTTGTCAATCACAGTATAGATTTAGCATTACCTCTAGTGGTACCTTCAAAGGTTTGGCATGTTCCAAATAGATAAAAAATATTTGGAAAGCTCCATTCCATGGTTTGGAAGACCTGAGTGTATGAAGTTTTTTTTTTTTTAAAGTTAGTACTAACACAATAATTTCGACTTAAATATGTTGATTCATACTTACATGAAATAAATTAAATAATAATAATAATAATAATAATAATAATAATAATAATAATACAAAATATAGGTTCCAGAATTTCAAATCGGGATGTAGAACATTGCTAATTTGCTTCTTAAAGCAAGCAATGAATAATTGTGCAAAAAACATCTTCATGAAAATGTACCATTTTCTATGACTAGATTGGAACCCATTCTATGCAAAATTGTTCGCACACAAAACAACATTTTCTGTGCTGGAAACAGCATTTTCTATGCAAAACACAAGAACACATGAAAATTTTGCACAGAGTAAGTTCCCAGCTACAGCATTTTCTATTCAAGAACAACATTTTCTGGTCAATAAATAGGATTTCTGCACATAAAATGCTATTTACAGAAAAAAAAAAAGCTGTTTTCTGTGAAAAACAACCTCACACAAATTTTGTGCAGAATAAGCTCCCATTTACAGTATTTTCTGCAGAGGGAAATTCTACTGTGCAGAAAAATTATTTTCTGAGCTGATACGTCTGTTTCCTTCACAGAAAATGTTGTTTCCTGTGCAAAACAACCACATGTGAATGTTGTGTACAAGTCCTAACTGTGTAGGTTCTTGTTGGTCTTTTATTCTTTTCATTTCAACACTTGAGAAACACATTTTTTCAACCATTTTTGATTTTTTTTAAAAAAAATTTTTCCCATCCCTAGTTTGGAACATTAATTTTTAAACAATATTTTGTTACAGTTATAGTTCAAGTGCCTTAAAAGGAGTTAGTTGCCTTTGAAGTTAAACGTTAAAAGTATGACATTTCTCTTTGTTTTCCCATTTCTCAAAACTCACAGTTACTTCTAGTTTTTTTTTCCAATTCAAACAATTCTACAAGCACCTAGTGGAGGATGATGGGTTTAGTGTTCCGCCTCAGAGTAAAATGTCTTGGGTAGGTTCTCCAGCCACATATCAACTTGTGTTTGCAAGCCTAGATTTAAAATAAAAACTTCAAGAAGCCAGTGAAGAATAACCACCCTGAAAGTTTAGTTCAAGTTCAGCGGAACACAGTTGAACTCAAAGAAGGTACAAGTTGCTCATGTACTGGACCTTCTGAATAGATGTGTATGAGAGGGACAAGTTGTAATCTTGTTCTTTTTTCTGAACCTAAATGTTAATGGTTCATTTGAGACTTCGACTAAAGCACAGGGTGACTTGCTTAAGGAGTGGTTATGGCTTTTAGAAGTGGTAAGTGCAGCTTTTCTAGCTTGGGGAAAATAGCCTGATTTATCCTGCTCTGATCTGCTGAGAGTGCACTCAAGGTTACCTAAGCTATGAAACTCCTCCACCTCTCCCCTGAGAATAACTTAATATCTGTTCGCAGGTATTCACTTTTCAGCATTTTCCTAGTTGTTTATTGGCACAAAGCAATACTTTCCTTTATACAGGAACCAGATCACCACTGTCTCTCCTACCAGATTTTAGAGAAGAAAAAGTATTTTCCCAGTCAATTTTGATCATTTGCCAAATAGGCATCTCTGTTTTCCTGTGACTGTAAGCAAGTGACAGACTTTATCTAACTTCTGCTAATTAACCCTCACACCCTCTGTTTTCGAGAGTCCCAAGCCAAGATCATTTTCAGAACTCAGTAGCAATAATCATAATACTAAACACTGAATTTGGAACTGGGCTCCTTCAAATAAGGCATGCACACACACATACCAAATTATATGGAGATTTACTACTCTAGGCTATATTTCAGAGGGAGAAACTGGCAAACCATTTCTGACTACTCCTTGCCTAAGGAGCCTATGACATTCATGGGGCTGGCATTACTTTCCAGGTGACTTGAAGGCAGGCATACATGCGCACACGCACACACATTTATTTACAACACAGAGAGATAAAGATTATGAACTTATAAATTAAAGAGCAATTTAAAATTCAATACAGATCGAGCCCTGTGCAGCATGAGGCACTGTGGAGAAGGACCCACTTTTGCTGATCTCCAATGGAGGAGAGGCCAGTGTTGGTGTCAGGTACAATGAGCCACAACACCGGGCATTTGGGGGCAGAAGTAGGGAGTTTATTAGCTCCATCCACTCCTCTTCACTTCCTTTTTGATGATACTGCAGCTTACCCTCCTGCCTCCAGCACAGTGCAGGCCTTGCTCATCACTTTGGAACTGGATAAGAATTTTTGCCCACTTACCTGTTCTTTTTTTCCCCCCTACCTAGACTGTATCTGGGAAATTGTGTCAAGTGGCTTGGAGTGGTGTCCTTAAATAGGTGGCCATTGACAGGTAGTTGTGTATGGGGGAGAAATAAGAGTTACAGTGAACATTTTGGCACCTTCTGGGTAAAGACGAAGGGTCAAAACTGCCTCTTTACGTCCTGAGAGCCAGGGATTAGGGAAGGAAACTACCCTTGGAGCTGGCCTCGAGGGCTTTGCCTTCACTTAAGTCCCGCAACTTGGGGGTGGGGTTCCTTGGGTCTGCCCTCTGATAGATGGCCAAACAGGGGGCAACTCAGCTATTGGGTTGCCCTTGGGGATCAGTTACTCTGGATAAGGCTGAAGAGGAAGTCATGGAGTGATGCCTGGCCTCAGCTGATCTCGTGCTAGGTTGCTTCCCACTCCCACACTGTTCAGAGTTCAACTTGGTTTAAGGCTCTTTTCAATCTAGTTCTTTGTATCTGGTCTTGTTATTCCATGGATGGTCAGCAAAAGCATTCACACATTATATATTATATTTTATATTATACAGGTAAAAATAAGACATCTGGGATCTGTAGTTCAACAACACTTGGAAGATTGTGCAGTGCTCACCCCTGTTCAAGACTATTGCACAGACAAAAGAACAAAAAAGCTATATTTAGTTTTATGGGCAGGGGAATGGCCATAACTCACGTGAGCTCAATTAACCAATCACACGGCCCTTATAACTCACTTTTTCCCCTCCATCCTGTCATCCAAAGGGTTGCAAACATGGGTGAAATTCCTTTCTCACCAATGAGCAAGGTGTCTGAATGAACTTCAGCTATTCACAAACAAGAGGGAATCCAAGTGTTTTAGGTATTAGGCTGTCTTGAAGAAGCTTCTCATCAGCTGCATGCAGACAGGCTGATACCAAATGGAAACTATAGTAAGACTAAAAAATAAGATGGGGTTTCTTTACTATCCCCATTCTAACTACAACTTCCAAAGGGGTTGTCATGTTAATTTTCTGCAGCAAAAACAACAAAGAGTTCTGTGGGACCATTAATATGAATTTATTACAACATGTTTGTCGGTCGTAGTCAGCACATTCAGCATTTATTTTCTTTCTGACCTCAATCTCTACAGACCCATCCCTCCCCCATGTGCAATTCTAGATAATACTTTCTAATCTTATAGGCTGGATGGCATATTTTGTATGTGTATTTTGCCAGTTTCAGGACCTGAGATGGGTAACAGAAGAGAACTAATATGAAAGTGATTGCGTTGCCTCTCAAATAATGCAGTTTAACTTTAATAAGATACATACTTGGGTAATAAAGGACTGTGAAAGATTAAAATGTATGTGCTGAAGGACTGCTAGCCAGCCAAAAGGTAAACAAAAGATGATGTGATAATTAAGGCAGCCTCAGCTCAGTTGGAAAGGTACAGCTGCTCCATAATAAAAGGAAGGATTACCAAATAAAGAAACTCAGGGAAAGAGCCAGAATTTGTGAGTCAGTAGTCTCTGATATTTTGCCTTATTAGGCACACTGTGATGAAAGGTTGAAAAATGTAAACAAAGGCTGGAATCCTGCATTGCAGTTATGGATTCATATCCTAGAATTACAGATTCCTAACTTCTCCATATTCACCTATGCTATGCATTCATGATCGTGGCTGGCGTTGCCTCAGAACCCACCTTAAACTCAAGGAAGTCATTTTAGAAGATGGAGGTCTGCAGTGTGAGTGACTTCAGAATGATGCAATTAATATCCTCCAGCCCCAAGCAACAGTGCAATGAGCAGAAGCTTCTGTTCATTACCCCATGGCTAAGGGGCAGGAGAGGGCTCACTGCACTGTGGTTTGAAGGAGGGAGGGGGGCTAGATGTATCATTCCAAAGTGCCTCACTTGCCTGAGTGACAGATTCCATTGCTTGGAGTCACTCCTTCCAGTTTAAGGCGGGTTCTGGGGTCCATTCCTTAGGGCATTCATAACTAGATTCACCCAGTTATGAATGTGATGTAGGATCTTAAGCAAAGTTTTGTGAGTTGCATAAAAGAGGATAAAAGCAATAAAAAGGAGCTAGTCCCTCACTGCTGAAGAGGGTGTCCTTTGCGACCATGCCAGAAGACAAGGCTGCATGGCTATATGCACTTCCCAGGATGGGTGAAATCCATGTCCTTAATATGTTTTGATAAGAATGCCAGTATAACAAATAGAATTTAACTCTCTGTAACAATAGCTTTCCCACCAACAGCATTAGTTTTCTGTGGTGGGAGAATTGCATGCTCTTGGGATGCTGATGGCAGCAGTGCTGCTCGTGCATCTCCCATGTCAGACAGGCTTTTCCTGAGGAACCAGACTAAATGTGCCAAACAGCTACTGGGCAGCAGCAGCAGTAGTGAGGAGTGGGCGGATTTGACAGTGGTGGAGGATCTCTCAGAGACAATGGCAGTGGCACCACAGCAAACGCTTGTTAGTACTGCACAGAAGGAGGCATGGTAAACCTCTTTTGGATATATTTTACCATGAAAACCCTATGATGAGACAATCTAAAATGAAACAAGAGTTAATGCCAGAGGATGAGTCTCTCAGATCAGACGGAACTCAAGAAGTTATTGGGGGACAGCAGAGGACAACTATGAGTAGCTCTGTGGTTAATGATGCAGCTGGACTCAAGCAGAAAGAACATTCAACTGTTGACATGCTCAGAGGTGAAAGGAAAGTCTGAAGGTGGACAACACATAGGGACATGGAATGTATGGAACGTGAAACAGGGGAAGCTAGACACAGCAAAGCAATAAATGGAACATATAGACATTGCCATACTTTGAGTAAGTGAGTTACGATGGACAGGAATGGGAATTACATAGTGTTTTACTCAGGAAATGAATATCTAAGAAGAAATGGAATGGAAGTAATAGCAAAGAGAGATGTAGAAAAGGCAGACAAAGGATATAATGCAAATTCTGATCAAATAATATCAATAAGACTTCAGGGAAAATCCATTGATATAATCATAATCCAAGTTTATGCTCTAACTACCAAAGAGGAAGAAGAAGAAATTGAAAGATTCTGCACTGGAGTTCAGGAGGAAATTGATCCCACACAAAAACAGGACTTCTTGTTGATCATAGGCAGTTAGAATGCAAAAGAAGGAAACAGTAACATCAAAGATTATAAGAAAATTAGGCCTAGGGGCAAGAAATGAAGTAGAAGAGCAACTGACTGAATTTTGAAAATCCAACAATTCACTTCAAACAGACTCTTCAAACAACCCAAGAGGTGACTGTATACATGGATATTACCTAATGGCCAATATAGAAATCAAGTAGACTACATAATCCAAAGAAGATGCAGAAGCTCCATTGTCTTTGCAAAATCAAGACCTGAAGCAGATTGTGGCACACACCATGAATGGCTAATATAAAAAATTGGAGTAAAACTAAAGAAGAACAGTATATATAAAAAAGATTTGCACTATTAAGCTTAATTGACCATGAGCCTGAAAAACACTGGTCCGAAGCCAGCAACTTTATCAGGGAGAAATGCAAAAAGCCACTATCTGCAGACAAAAAGAAAGAGAAGCCTTAGATGAAACTCTTCGAGTAGTTAAGGACAAATGAGAAGAAAAAGTAAAAGATGCTGGAAATAGAGGCAAGACCATGAATGCAACTGTTCAGCAACTTGTTCATAGGGAAAAGGAGTAATGCTATTATAGTCAATGCAGAAAAATAGAAAATGACAAGAAGAAGAAGAAGAAGAAGAAGAAGAAGAAGAAGAATAGATCTCTTCCATAAAAGAGTTCAAGCCAATAGGCACAAATATAAGTGCCTTGCATATGGTGCTCTCCCACATCAGATAGCTTGAGATGCACTGGTCTAGTAGATTGGCTTCATGCTGATGATCATTGCTTCTCTAGTCAACAGCAACTATGACTTAGTTTAGTTTGAAGCATACTTTTCCCTTCAGTATGAGCCTCAGATTCAGAGTGAAATTGATATATATGGGTAAATAAATATACAATAAAAAATAGAAAGCTATTTTGTATTGACAAAAGTTCAAGACCCCTATACACAATGTCCTTTGATTTTTAAATGGGACAGCTTTTGGTTAGAAACTTTGGCTTTGATGCTGAGCACTTAAAGGCAACTCTATTAAACTCTCATGCTCACATCCTACTTACTCCTGGTTTCATTATCCATTTCTCTTCTTTTTCAACCTAGAAATGTCTTTACTACTTACTTATTTCCTCTGAACTTCTCTCAGAGTTTTTTTTTTCTTTTTAAAAATCACTGATATGCATATCTACAGAGCATTCATATGCAAAATTGTGCTCCTGAATCTATTTTGGGCTGTGCACCAACATCCATCTGCATAATGTTTAAGTGCCTATTATTCAGATTGAGAGATGTGACAAATAGGAGCATGCATACAGCCTGATGCAAGGAATATGCTCCATTCAAATTAGTGAAGCATGTGAGCATGTTATTATTTGGGCATTGCAATTCACTTTGAGAGACCTAGTGTCCTTACCAAGGACAAATATCCCTTCAACTCTGAATTGGGACTGACCTTTAAAGCTCTAAATGTCTCTGCAGACATGTACCTAGATGACTCTTAGGTTGTCTCCACACAAACTTTTTCTGGTACTTGCACCCAGAAGAAATTGGATGCGGAGATCCCCAAGAAATGACACCCCACTTCTAGAATAACCACATCATGGAAACAGAAAGACCAGCATAATTTCTCCTCATTCATTCATAGAATCAAAGGCCCTTCCCACAGGAGCCTCCCATCCCAGCATGGGGACAGGAGAAGAGTGGGACCACGATGATGCTTCTGCATGACGTCATCGTGGTCCCATCTTTCTCCTGTCACCAGGTGGCATGATCATGGATTAAATCATTGATGGGTTCTTCCTGTCAATGACGTGCAATTGCATGACCATTCTGCACTTATCTGACCTGTGGAAGTGCTGGAAGCGCCAGCGCAGCCTGGGAAGTCCCCAGCTGCGCTGCAGAAGGAAGAGGGGTGTCCATTGTGCTTCCTTCGGCAGGGAGCCACCCTGTGTGGAGGAGAGCGTTCGTGTCTGCACTTTTATCCCGGCAAAGCCACTGCCAGGATGATGGTGGGACAGCACAGGAGACAGGTAAGGTGTGGAAAGGGCCATAATGTTGGAAGTGACCAGAAGAGGCACCTAGTCTAACCCCTTGTTATTTGTTAAATTCATTTGTTCATCTGTTTGTTCAACTTCATAAAAAATGCACTAGCCTTTTTTATTATTCGTTAGTGCCTTTATGATAAAATTAATTTTTATTATATTCATTATATTTATTATTTTATTAAATCAGCCTTTTGGCTAAAATCAAGTGTGTGTGTAATATTTTAAGTGAGAGAAGAACAACTGGGGCTACCAATTTACAAAGAAAAGCCCCAGTCTCCTCTTTTGTAACTTTGGAATGAAAAGTGAAAGTCCAGAATTAAATTCAGTATAATTTACTCTTTGGGATGATTTGATTTAGGGATTTTTAACTGTATGTGTAGATCTTTGTGTAGATCTTTGCATCATTTCCATATCTCTGTGTTTTATATATTGTATACCAACTGATGGTGATGATGATGACATTTAGAAGAAGGAAAGAGGAAGCCTTCACTAGAATTTCAGATGAACACTAGTCCTAGATCCAAGGAGAAGTTTTAAAGGGGACCAGTAATGAATTGGATGCAGCTGGAGTGTGGGATCGGTAAAAGCTACTAGAAGGTTTCCATCTCTAATTCAGTTTTCCTGTCCCCTGTCTCTCCCTAGCAATGGATTTTTGCTGAAAATCTGTTGCCAAAATTAGAGAGAATGCCTAGGGGAAAAAGAACAGTTCCTAAAAACACAATCCTATGCATGTTTACACAGAAGGCCCACTGAATTCCATGGGGTCTAACTGGCAGTTGGTGTGGGTATGATTACTGCCTGAAATAATTGTTGCAGGAAGGAGAAGGAGAGAATAAAAAAGAAATAGTGTTAAGAAGCCCCATTATTTTATATTTCATGTGTTCAAGAGCAACATGATGTGGCTGAAATGGGAACAGAAACCACATTTTCTTTTCAAGGCACTGTATTTGAATTGGAAGTATTTTAAAGAGCGGGGATTGACATTAACATCAGCTCTGGGTTCAGGTCTATTGCAAATGTGTTGACAGTATGGGAGGTGAGCGTTGTAGGAGTTGTTAACTTCTCAGAAGATTAATGTGAAGCTGTGATTGACCACAGAACTGTCACACATTTACACACACACACAGAAAGCAGTTTTCAAATCAAACCATTCCATATGAGCTGTAAGGAATTGTTCAGAAGCTAATATATCCTCCTCATTTGGTAGATGCTACAATTTATGCAACCGCCTCCTAGGCTGTCATTATTGCCTTACGTAAAACCTGGCAGGAGCATATACAGCATCTGGTTGTTGATTCCGTAAAGCCAAAGCACACTGCACCTCTAGGAAGAGGGGAGAAAATTAACTTAGGACGGCAAGAGGCTTAGCATACAAGCTGCGTGGAGGGTTGTGGTAAAAATTAAGGCAATCTGCAACTGACCACCCACACAGGAAAAGTAACAGATGAGGCCTTCCTTATGATTCACAAGACATTACGGAAAATGTGTTTGTTCCACTTTTACACCCACACCAGCTCTCTTCTGACAGACACATTAAAGCAAAAATAAACCAAATAAAAGCACTGTAGAATGAGCTGTGACAAGCCACCTCCCCCCCACTGCTGCCTCTTTTCAGACATAGGGAAAATTATGTTCAGCAATGGTACTTAGGAGGAATGGAGTTTAATTTCCCATTCTCTCTTAGAGGCTTCAGACAATACACACTAGTGCAGTGTGAAGTACACTGGATGAAGCAGATGAGTATCTAGCTGAATTTAGGGTACTTAGAGGTGCTACAAAGCTGATAGAAACAAAAACAGAATTGCTGCAGTAGTTTTGCCATAAACTGAGCCTTAGAAAGATCCTTTAGGAAAGGCCAATTTACTATGATAAATTATCGTAGTTAATTTGGGAATATACCATGAAAGCCAGACACTTGAACTGGATAGGATTTTATTAGTTCTAAATATGGTTGTTCAAAATGTGAAAACGAATCTGTCAAAGGACACCAGTTTTGCCACCAATCCTCCCCAACGCTCTCCCTTGATTAGCCTGAGTCATATAAAAGTAACTGACTTTTGAGAAACAGAGAGAGAGCATGGAGCTGTATAAAGATTTCTTTTTCTTTCTTCTTTTGAAAATATTCTTTGGGGGGTTGTGTAGACTGTGCTGCTGTCTGTTTTAAGAGACCTCAGAGAAAGCTTGTTTGCGAGCTAGAAATAAACAAAACATCTTCATACAGTCTTCTACTTAAATTTTATTCTGTTTTAAGATGTAGGTTATTTGTCTTTTATGGCAAGTGTTGTTATCTGGAAGCGTTCAGTAGTTGGGCAGAAAAAGGAGGAGGAAGAGAAGGACAAGAAAAAAGAAGCTGGTTGGAGAAGACAGGGAAAGAAAACAAGTTTGATCACAAAGTCTTCCAGCAGATGTCATACAGATCTAAGAAGCATTTACTGACAGATTCTGAAATACACTTTAGAATCCAAAGTTTTTTTTTCCTTAAAAAAAAGGGGGGATGAAACAAGAAATAACGGGTCAAGATTCTACACTCTTTTAGTGTAGCAGAAATATATGTAACTCAGAGCTGTGTTTGGTGTCTTTGTTTCATTCAGGCTCTGGCTCAAGCTTCTCCCATCCAGGAAGCCAATGATCCCAACTCAGAGGTCTGAGAAGCAAAGACATCTATTAAAGTTTACAAGCGACAGAAGATACAGAGCAGTAAGAAACTAAGAAAGGTGCCTATTATCTCAGTTTTTCTCCACCTTATTCTCAACTCTACCATGTTAAGGGAAGTGTTTGTTGTCTTGCCTTACAGACATTCCAGGGATGGCTCCAACACATATGATCCCCTCTGAGTGCTTTCCCAAAAAGGAGTGTATAGTTTGAGAAAACAGTAACTGGGTCAGCATCAGCTTCACCTGCCAGCCTCCTCCCCTTCTTCTGGGGTTTACAGACAAGACAAGGCCATATCTATAATTCTTGTTCTCCCAGAGTTGCATATCCTGTAAGTGCCACAGATCCGCCCAGGGTGGCCTTTAACCTGTTGTATTCCCAGTTTCTCGGTGGATATTAAAATGTTCCATTTGCCCATTCCCAAGCCTCTGTGTTGTTTTATTTGTTGTTATTTTGTGTCAGTCACTGAGAACTGCCACTAAGGATTGCAGCTACTATAATTTCTCCTAGGTGATGGCCACAACTCCAAACCCACCCAGTCATAGAATGAAAAAAAAAGGATAATGGTGGTGACAACAACTTGTCTAGTCTTCATTCCTGTGCAAGTGCTGCCATCCTTTCCCAGTCTTCTTATTATCAAGCAGCTTCATCTTCCTTGAAGGAGCAAGAAGACAAACACACATCGCTCAGCAGAAGCAAGAATGAGAAAGTCCAAAGGGAAAAGAAGGTGGGGAAATCAAAGCAGCAGCAAAAGTGAGGAGCTGTGGGTGTCTGCTCCTGTGCTTGCAGTGTTGTAGAAGAAGCACCTGCTCTTTTTATGCTCACTCATTCCTTCCTTCCTTCCTTCTTCCCCTACCTTCCGCCTCTACTGCTGCTGCCACTCTCTCCAAACCAAATGAAGAAACAAAGCTGCTTGCTTTTGGAATACCCAGACTTCAATATTGGGGTGCTTGGAAGTGGAATGAGCTAACTGACTGTCACCAAATGCAAGGAATTTCTCTACTTACCCCTTTCTCTTCTCACAGAAGTTTTTGGTTGTTGGAACAGTGATTCTGTCTTCAGGTGGCAGCAGCAGCAGGATTGTGGACAAGGAAACGCATATTCTCTTCTGGTTTTCCTCTGTTAAACATTGGAGGGTGTGGTGTCACTTGTGCTTAGATAGGCCAGACAGCAAACAGCATGCCTCTCTTACCAAGGTTGTCTGGTAAGAAGGTACAAACACCCCAAAAACCTGTTTGTTCCTTAATGTATGCCAACAATTGTGTGTCTGTGTATGTACCTTCAAGCCACCTGTTGACTTATGGAGATCCCAGGAATTTCCTAGGGCTTTCATAGGCATGGAATACTCAGGGGTGGTTTTGCCAGTTCCTGTCTCTGAATGTAGCCTACAGCACTTGGTACTCTCATGCAAGTACTAACCAGGGCTATCCCTGCCAAGCTTCCAAGATAAGACAGGATCCAGTGTCTTTAGGGCATAAGGCAAATGCCAACAATTGCAGAAAACATATTGCACAGCTTTACACAATGCACAAATGAAAGATGGATGATGGGTGGTTCCTTCCCCTTATATTTCCACTATTCATTATTACTACTTGATGGAGTGCATTCTTTTCTTATATATACCACAGTGCAGTTACAAGGGATACAATTCTTTGTTAATTTTTCAATCGTGAAGGGAGAAACAAACCATTTTAGCAATTTTCTTCCCACTGCAAAGAATTTTTCAATGACTGTGCAGTTTTCAAATATTATTCATTGTTTACACTAACGCTGCCAAAAATTCACATTTTTTTTTGCAGAAAACATTTTCTGCATGGTAAAATAATATTTCTGCACAGAAAATTTAAGTGCAAAAATGCTGTAATCCTCACAGAAAGATCTAAGATTCCATTGGGCAAGATTCTTTCTCGCTCTCTTTTTCACAGACAATAACAAATTTTGTGCAGAATAACTCCTAGCCTGTTAAATTCTCATCAACCCAAGAATCTCTTTAGCAGGGTTTCTCAGCATGCAAGAAATACCTTTTTTCCTGCCACGTGCTTTCAAATTTTCTTTCTATCCCATGATCATGCAATCACTTATGTAACAGGTGCCACAGCCTTTAGCTCACCTGTGACATAATTGTAGTTAATCTCTAGCCACCCAGTCAAAAGTGAGGGAGGGAGCTGTGTGAGTATTTGAGGAACACTTGGCTTTCCAACCTCTGATAAAAAGAAACTACATGCAAAAGCAATTTTATACTAGCAAAGTAACCTAATAGGACCCCAGTCTTAGTTTTTCTCTGTTATGCTTTCCATGGATTTTCTGGTATGGGTACAGTTTTCAAGACAACACACTAGTTAAAAGAGGGAAGTCATTTATTCAATTCATTGTTCCCTTTTACAGATAGTAAAGAAATCCTATGAAATTCAGATGGTGGCCTGTGGCAATCCCATTTTAATAATATACTATGAGGGATGTTTTTAATTCACTCATTATAGACAAGGCCAGTTGCTGCTATACCTCAATAACTATACAGATGCTTGGTAGTAGGAGTCATGTGTGAATCATAATGTGAGTATGAGCCCTTTCACACTACACCAAACCAAAAGCCCCAGGGTTTCATAGGATGTTGCACTGAAGTGGAATCATAGTGCTGTAACTACATAGTGTGAAGGGCCCCAGGACATACTGAAACATGATATGCATTGCATGTGTGTGTGTGTGTACACACACACACACACACACACACACACACACCTGGCGTTGCCTGGGATTTTATTTTCTCATAGGTAATACTTGTTAGAAACATTTTAGATCCTATGTCTCTAATTCCTCAAACTATCTTGTCCAATACCTCTAACTTTTCCCCATATTCCCCAATCCAATTTGTATTCAGAGTTATTAACATAGGTTGGTTTCTTGAGGGAATACACTGCCCTCTTCCTTGCTGCTCGGCCTTGTCTCCATAGCAACTGGCCTAGTCAAGACATATAAAGTTGAAGGCTTTCATGGCTAGAATCCATAGGTTGTTGTGGGTTTTCCAGGCTTTGAGGCCATGTTCTATTAGTATTTTCTCCTGATGGTTCGTCTGCATCTGTGGCTGGCATCTTCAGAGGATCTGGCATCATGGAATTGAGGCAGAGTATATATACTTGTGTAGTCCCCGGGTGGGAGGAACCAATTTGCATGTGTTACAGTTGGCCTGTGTGATGGCCTATTGTTAGACGGGATATCACCCAGGGTGTATTGTTAGTCAGGGGATATGCATAACAATGCGTTAAGTACATTAGCAACCCATTGTATTGTTCCCTATAGAGGGACCTCCAGAGTCTGGGTGGTGTTCATTGGCATATTTTTGAGTCTTGATTTTAGTGTTCTTCAGTACTGGTAGCCGAATCTTGTTTACTTTCTGAGTTTCTTCTTTCCTGTTGAAATTGTCCATGTGTTTATGGATTTCAATGGCCTCTCTGTGTAGTCTGACATAGTAGTTGTCAGAATGGTCCAGAATTTCTGTGCCAATTATAGGAGGTCTTCGCCTGATACAGACAAACAAACTTTGACACACACACATACATACTACACACACACACATCCATATTACATGGGAGGGAGGGAATGGAAAACCTGGAAGTTTTGACACACACCCCTTCAAATGTTCTAAACCTCCAAAACATGAAGAAATTTGCAAATGTGGACAAATTCTTATAAACAAACTATAGTAAGATTATTTTCCATTATACCAGCTAAGCTAAATAGGATAGCTATTTCCAGCATGGACAGAACCATATTGCACCTGCCTGGCATATAGATGTTAAAGAGGAAGAGTTTGTCAGAAAAACAACAACAACAACAACAACAACAAAATAGATGGCAATCCTAATTCATAGTATCATGGTCAAATGCCCAGGGTTTGCTATTCCCCTAACAAGCTTGTTGCTCTCTAGACAGGAACACTTCTGCTGCCAAGCCTAAGAAGAGGTAGGAAGATCCCTGCCTCTGCATGTGAATGAATGCAACACTGCTATCAGGAGGTAGGTCTTATAGTATTTAATGCAGTGCCACACTGACAGAAGGCTTTCCATATCCAGCGACCCCATTCTCTGCATTTCTGTACAATATTAGCTGGTCATCCTAATGGGGTCTGAATAGCACTTTTTGAGCCATCAGCATCTTGCTCACACACACTTATTAAGTCCTTATTCATTGTCTGCATTGGTATATAGGTATATATTTGCTGTCTCACCTTTTTATCTCCAGTTTTATTTGCAGCCAGACCTCAATTTTTAAGAGCTAAGCCTGAATGGGCAAATCAAACTAGCAATACAGATTTAATTTTGGTTTCTATCATGTTAAAACAAAAGCAAAAGCAAAACCTTAACTTCAATCCCAAATATGGAGAAACGTGCAAATGTTGGTAACTCCTCCCCAAAATTAGGAATAAGGTGGGATATAACTTAAATAAATAAATAAATAGATAAATCCAACATCAATTTGGAATATTTACCTAAATGCAGATGAAGCCACCACATGTGACACTTTTAGACAGCATTCACACGGTAAGCATCATAAATAGGCATTATGTATTTTAGAAACAGAAAAGAACAAAATTAATTAAAATGGAGCAGAAAAGTCGTATTTATGAAACAGAAAGTCATGAAATGTTATGAAAATGTTACAAAGCTAAGCATTGTTTGTAGGGATGTAATTTAGAATTTGATTTATATTTGTGTGATAAGTAGGAAAATAAAAAAAAAAACTCCTTGTTGAAAGAGGATGAGATGTTGTTGTTGTTGTTCCTGCTGCTGCTTCAGGTGGTATCAGAAAGATTTTGCATGATTTATTTATTGATTATTTTCAGTGTAGTAAAATACAAAATTGCGAAAAATGTTGTTTTGTTGCATGGCCTGTTAAAAAGTACTGGCACTGGAAGGATTCTGAACAGCTTTTTAATATATCATTCTGTGGTCAATATTGTGCTTGCTCTGTGTGTGGGTGTGTACATGCTAACCTACAAAAAGGGAAAAGATACAGATTTTGCAAAGATTTGGGGGTAAATTGAGATAAAAAGGGTTGGGTTCATAGGCTGGAGGTGAGAACTCTGAAATAAATTGAAGAATGCTCACTAGGTTGTCTCATTGTGCCAAAATGGCTTGTTTTGACCAAAATCTTACCTATTCCCAACTTGGATTGTTTTTTGGTCTGCTGGATATTGACGGTACTTTGGATTATGTTCCATGCTAGGAAACAAACTTTGTGAGGTAAATGGCTCTCTGTTGACCAAGAAGGATATAGACAATCATTCTGAACTGACCAAATTTGCTTTCAAGACCAAGCTGTTATGAAGGCTGGTATGATGAGTCCAGTAACTTTGTTCTCTCTCTCTCTCTCTCTCTCTCTCTCTCTCTCTCTCTCTCTCTCTCTCTCTCTCTCTCTTTCTTTCTTTCTCATTTTATTTCCTAAGTAGAAGACAGATGGCAATCTTAAATCTGAATTGGGTAGAATTTCAGATATAACCCTGTATTGACTGTAATATATGTGAATTGAACAAGGTTGTAATGAACAGTTTCTCCTATGGTGTAGAAAGATTCCAGTTCTTTTGTGAGTGACAGGTCTGCATAGTATCTATGAATGAAAATGACCCCTGGTAACTGAACATTAGTTGTGCTGCTAGTATATAAAGAACCAAATAATGAAATGTAAGCCACAATGGACATTTAGCATATTTGAGGCAAAGTGGTTTTGGAGGTGTGTGTGTGGTTGGGAATGGCAGGCAGAGATTTCCTGGATTCATGGTAAACAGGAAAAGGTATTGCTTCTGACACCAAGGAATAGAAATAAATTTTAAGCTGCATCCATCCATACATTAGTGTATAAATTAGAATGATTTCCACAAGGACATTGTCTGCAGGTGACAGGATTCTACATTATCATAGATCAGAGCAGATTTGAAGACATCTGATATTGCTTTGTGGGCTTTTTTTTTCATCCTTTGATTATTTCCACCTATAATAAATGAGCTCAACTCATGCCTTTTCAAAGTGTATAGGGCATGGAGGTGGGGAATTGGAAGACACAAGTGTGCTAGCTTCATTCTCTTTCTCCACTTCTACCTGATTTTCCATGGTTCTAAAATGCACAGAAAGATAGAGGTGAGTTGTTGCTACTGACAGTCACACTCTCTGTGTGTGGAAGATTAGGATAAAAGCAGACAATCTTGTTCCCTGCATGCATGTAGCCTAGGAATAGAAAGAACATTTGCTGTTTTTTTGTATTTGTACTATTTTAATTGTTTTTTTTTTTCCAAATTTAACTCTGTGATTTAAATTGTTTTAATATGGCTATAGCTGAAGTCTATTTTAATGCTGACTTGTAATATGTTTTAAATTGTATTGTAATCATTGTAATCATTTTAATTTGTAAGTTGCCTTGAATATTACTCTTGAGGAAAAGGCAGGATATACATAATGGTTATAAAGATTGATAACAATTTATTATTATTATTATTATTATTATTATTATTACTACTACTACTACTACTACTATTACTATTATTACTTTTATTACTATTGTTATCATCATCATTATCATTATTATTATTATTTGGCCAAAAAGTGGGTACAACAACAACAACGTTCATTCATGACACCCGTTTTACCAACATCAACTTATACATTCAAGGACAAGGATGATAAAACACAACAGTAAAAATATACATAAAATTCTATTCCCAACATCCTGCCAGTCACTATCTACTACCCAACTTTTCCCAGGAAAATAGGTCAGGTAAAGTAATACAGTGCACATGTCTCAAGGAGTTTCAGGAAATTATTCTGCACAGAAGCAGAACAATTTTACAGCCTTTCCCAAAAGGCTCACAGGTGTTTTTGGAAGGAGTATTTTCTGTGGGAAAAATGTTTTTAAAAAGAGAAATAGAAACTATTCATGCAAAAAAAAAACAAACAAAAAACAAAAAACAAGGGTTTTCCAAACTAGAATTTTCTGTGTAAAAATCATATATGATTTGCACAAAAATGGCATTTTGGCACAAAAATTGTACATTTTTACAAACTTTTTTTTTGCATTAAAAGCATATATTTTGTACAAAATCCACCACTTTAATGAAAAAAAAGTTGGCTAAAACCTATGCATAACATAGAGTTACACACTTGTGACCATTTTATATTCATAATCTCTATGTAGCCCCTAGTTTAGGGAGATTTTCAGGCAGGCAGCAGCTACTCCAGGCAACAGCTACTCCAACTGACAGGCAGCAGCTACTCCAATTGAAATGGGTCTGTTTCCTTGTCACTTGGTAAGTAGCTGACCAACATACTCACCACCCCTCATGTGAGTAATCTCTGGAACAAGGAAGAATAGTGACAGGTGTCCTTCTTCTACCTGTCACACTGGAGATCACTCATGGGAGGAAGTGGAAACTACATTCATCTATTTCCCACATGATACGGGGGACAATTACAGTGACTGCTTCCAGGTAAATGGGGATGGGAGTGTCAGGCTGGGATTTACTGCATACTACTGTAACTATGGTGCTTACACATATGTGTCTCCCATACAGGATTCTGTCCCCTGTTTCGAGAAAGATTTGTGCCAAAATTATATTTTTTTCAAGAAAATCATTGATTGTGCACAAAAACATATTTTTGAAAAAAATGTGCAATTTTCTTTGCAGAATAATTATCTGAAGTACTTCAGGATATGCAAATAAGCTGCTGAAAATTGCAGAAGTATTCATTTACTACCACAGTGGGGAGGAAACTACATAAATTTTTCATCCTCAGATACAAAGATGAAATTGTTGAAGATTTGCATCTCTAACTGTAGACACCAGAGGTTTTTATAACTGTTTAAGTGGCTTCACGGTCTAAAGGCTGAGGTTGTAGTTGTGTGCCCTCAAATCACTTCTGACTTATGGTAACCCAATGGCAAACTTAGTGTGGGGGTTTCTTTGCAAGATTTCTTCAGAGGGGGGTTGCCTTTGCCTTCTTCAGAGACTGAGAGAGTGTGACTTTCCCGGGGGGGGGGGTTTCCATGGTTGATTGGGGATTTGAACCTTATTTTCCAGAGTCCTAATCTAGTGCTCAAATCTTTAAACCATGCTGGCCCCAAAGGCCTGGATCCTTTCATAATAAAAAGGGGAGAAAAAATATGATCAGAAACAACTGTATCTGAGCATTTATTTGCTTTAATTATTTTATTTGCTTTTGTTGTCCAAACCAAGCAGTCATGGGAAGCTGCAATCACACAATGATGGAAGCTAGTTGTTCTTCCTTACTTCACCCACACAAAGACATTTAATTAGGAATTATTAGAAATAGGACAAGTGTAGCCATCTATGTATGTGTATTCAGAAGCAAACCCCATTACACTTGATAGGACTTACAACTGTTAAAATGCCGATAATCAGTGAAACACAACATTATCTCCATGTGTTCCATGAGAAGCTAGGAGGAGAAGCTAGGGCTTGCCATCAAAGGCCATTTCTGCACGTGGCGATGGAATCGCCCCGGTCCGGTACTTACTGGACTTCTTGGCTCGACGCTCGGGTACAGGCTGCTCTGGAGCAGTGCGTGGCCGCTGCTCTGTACTGCTCCGGGGACGAAAATGGCGGCTTCCAGTTGGTGGAGGCTCTCCACCAACCACTGAAGCTCGCCAGCCTAAAGCCCGCCCCAGGTAGATCTGCAGGTTCGCACTGGTGCGAGCCTGCAAATCTGCACTGGAGCATGGGAACGGAGTGGCACGGAGTGGTGCACTCTGTGCTTTTTAAAAACCTGAAGAAACAGGTTTTTAAAAAGCACGCTGCACGACCACTTCGGGTTGTTCCAGAGTGGACTGAGGTCCTCAACTGCATAAAGTAGTCCGACCCAGTCCGCTCTCAGGTGCAGACGTCGTCTCTGGAGGACGCTCTGCACCAGTTTTTTAAGCCCGTGTGGAAATGGCCAAAGAGTAAAGAGAAAACCTATCTGAGTAAGACACAGTAACCTTCAGGGGTCAGCAAGCTCAGTGGCATTTAGCATGTTAAAAACTGAGAATTCATTGAACACATTCCACTGGGGAGGTGAGATTTTCTAGATAGAAAGAAGGGATATGATGTGCAAGCCCAATGGTGTTCAATGAGTGGAAACATTCTAAGAATTCTTAACATTTCTGTATGAATGTTCAACAAAAGCAAGCCCTATTACTTCTACTGCTTGTGCAGTTTGCAATGTAGGATTGTAACATCTGGACATATCTTCCTACTTTTATTTTGTGCAGTTTTTGCAGAAAGCTCCTTTGTGCACAAAGATTTAAAAAACAAAAACAAAAAACAAACAAAAAAGAACAAACAAACAAACAAACAAACCCCAGGAGCATTATGGTGGGCATCATGGTAGTATTATACAACTGTGTAAGTTTCCCTTATACCTTTGTATGTCACTTTGGTGGCACTGTAGAGGTTAGTAGTCACTTTCTTCCTGTGTGGCACCCAAAGCCCCTCCTCTAAGGTTTACTTCCCAGCCTCTGAAAAGCCATTCAGTGCTTCAGGAAGAGGAGGAAAGATCCAAAAAGCATCTGTCTGTATCCCTATAGCCAGGCACAAAATGATTATAGCAGTGCTGAGACCTATACAGGACCCTGGTGGATTTCAGTGTTGATGTAATAACTTTGCTTCTGGCTACAGGGACATAGCCAAACACTTCTTGGATCCTGCCCACTCCTAATGAGGGAGATTTCACAGGCAGTACAGTAAATCCACAAGGGTGATTTATGGCTGAGTCCAGAAGAGGTCCACATGCAGAACTACTATGCTATGGTCTTTTATTTAAATTTACATTGAAAAGCACACACAAACACAGACTCACACACACAAACTAAACAGGAAAATAAAAACACGAAAGAAGGAAAAATAACCACATTAGCCATAAATTTCTTTAAAAGCAGACTGAATATGCAAAGAAAAACCCATTTGTTAATTTTGTCTATACATCATTTCAAATGTTGCAAGTCTTGTTCGATTTTCTATCCATTGAATAACAGGTTGAGGAAAATTAACTTTCCAGTAACAAAATATAAATCTTTTAGTAGTCAAAAGGATACCAAAAATCCATTTCTATTGGCCATTTTAATTTCCAAGAAATTAGTAAATAATGCCAAAGAACATTCACACCCTTGAATGTCAAGGAACTGCTCAATATCAAACTTGCTCACATGATTAGTTCCTCCCAAAATTTAGCTACAACTCCAAAACATATATGTTAAGGAAGCATTAGCAGTGTTAAATTTCCAACAATCTTCTGATATAGAAAACTCTTTCTTGAATACACACTATGGTGACCAATATATCCAAAAGAACAATTTCGGTTGTATATTAGATCTAGTTGGATTTCTATAAGCATACTAGTTATAGATGTTAAAAACCAATGGCTATTGATTAGTCAGAATTGGATGTTCCAATTCTCTATTCCATTCTTGCTGTAAACCTCATGTGTCATATTTATTTATAGATATTTATAGGTAACAGAAATTTATATATATATATATTGTTGGTTGGCCTCACTTAATGTCTCTAATATTAAGGGAACCCTGGATGCAATTAAAGCTTTAGGGTTTAAAGTATGGATTGTAACAAATGTTTCAGCTGTAAATATTGCCATGTAGCTGATAGAGGTAGTTTAAATCAGGGTGGGTGGATGGGTGGCTTAGAACTGAAAAAAGACAAAAAGTCATCATCAACACCAAAAATTTCATTTAAGGTAACAATCACATTATCCACAGACCTCTTCCATAAAAATGGTGCCTTAGTAACTTTTAAATCTGGTTTCCACCATAAAGTCAATTTAACATGAGAGTATGGGTCAAACTGCAATTGACAAAGCAATATTGTCACACAGTTCTAATCAATTAAATTATTGGCATGACGCTGCCTTTTTTTATACAATTAAAACCAGGTACTGCTCATTTAAACTGGGGTGCTAGAAATGAAGTCTCCAAGACTGACCATGGTGGATTACTTACTTTAAATGGCTATGTCTAAAAAATAATATAAGATAACAAATATGCCCAATGGTGTGTAAGAAGATCTGGAAGGCCAAACCCTCCCTCTTTGACTGGAATTTGCACCCTTTTCATTGATATTCTAGGAGGAGATGAAAATCTCCTTACAAAATCTCCTAAACAATACATTTAGTTTTTGAAAATACTTGCAAGGTATAAGTAGAGGAATTCCATGTATAACATAAACAATTCTAGGTATGATATTCATTTTAATTGTGTTTATCTTTCTTCACAGACCCAGCTTTCAGCTTGCCCATCTCTCTAAATCTTAGGCAATATCTTTTATCAACTTACTTATATTCAGATTATTTATCCGAGATAAGCTCTAGGGATAATTACACCCAAATAAGTAGTAGAATTTAAACAATATTAAAACTACCGTGCTTTACATATGCTACAGTTCTTCCAGTCTTACACTGGCAGTATTTCTGATTTAGACCTGTTAATTAGATGTCCGGATATTTTTCCAAAATTATTAATCATCAAAAAAGAGATTGACTGCTAGGGACTGAAATGAACAACAGAAGATCATCTTAGAAAATAATATTTCTAAATTCTAAACCAATATGCATAAATCCATTGAGGTTTTTTTCCCTTATAGAACATGCTAACAATTCCAAGCACCAATTGAATATTAAAGGAGACAGTGTACTCTGAATGTTATAAAAAAGAGGGGAGGGGTTAGAAAAAAAAAACTTGGTCACCACCCATACTCTCTGAACTCAATATAAATTTTTTACACATTTCAAAAATATTTTAGGAAATCCAGAATTAGTCAAAGCTGTGAAAATAAATGGTCAGTAAATTTTATCAAAGGCCTTCTTTATCTAAAGAAATAATGGTTGGCTGATCAGTTCTATCCAAGCTTAGAGATCAAGTCCACAACCAATTGAGTCTTTTTTGACCTCCTGCCTGTTTCTGATATATTCCACCTGGTCAGGACTTACCAAAGATAAAATAATTTTTGCAGTCTATCAGTTAAAATAGCCATCAATATTTTGATAGCAACAGTAAGTAAGGATGTAGTGTGGTAGTTAACACAGTGATTATGGTCCTTACCAGATTCAGATTATTGGCTAAGATAATCTGGAGGGATATTGATGCAGACAGAGGTGACTCTTCTCCTTGGCCACATGGGCATTGGGAGACAAAGAGTTACAAAATCCAGGCAATAAAATTTCAACTCCATTAGCAACAGAAAAAGTAACTTCCTTTGAGATCCAGGCTGGTTTTGTTCTGGGTGAGGCTACCACACTCCATTTCTTAGAGAGAGAAAACTGAATTTCTCAAGAAGCCTCTGTACTGTTGTATTTAGAAAGATCTTTTAGGTGTTGTATAGATAAAACCTGCCAAATATAGTCCTAGTGATTTTTTTTTCCTTTATTGGAAGCAGAAACCTGAAAGAGTTAAGTCTCAATCCCTTGCCATCCTTTTATTTCGGATTCCTCTGTTGTGGTTAAAATGTGGTATCCTTAAATCCAGAAAACATATCCAGGGGCAGCCATGTTGACTATACAACAAAATACAACATCCAAAATCCACAAAACATTGATAAATTTATTGAGCCAATCAAAAATGCACAAAATACATGATTCACACTTTCAAAGTTCTAATGGCTTTTTCAGAAAGGAGGTTCTGAAAGAAATTCTTACTGTGATTTGCTGTATCATATGGGAAAAGAAAGTCTCCATATCTTGCTGGTGAAGAGCTGCATAAAACTTAAAAAATTCTAGGTTTGTATCTATTTGTTGTATTGTATCTATTGTATCTACTGTATCTATTTCTTTTATGTACATAAATTATTGTTTTCATCTTAGATAGCTGAAATAACATTGCATTGTTGGTGATACTTAAGGTGATGTGCCAGAAATTCATTGGGATGATCCCCATTTTCCCAATATTCTGTTGTTTTTTTAATTTTTTTTAAAAAAATCTTTTTATTTTTTTCATTAAAACTACAGCTATAAAGTAAAGAAAGAAACTAGAAAGAGGAAGATAGAAAAAGAAAGAGAGAAAGAAAAAGCAGCTTCTGATTTCTTTTTGACAGTTATAGATGCATATAAATTTTCCATTCCTCTCTTTTTAACAAACAACACACATTCTTCTTTTAATAGCTAACCATAATAATTAAAACCCCATGTTACCATGTCATTTCTTTTTCTTTCTTTCTTTCTTTCTTTCTTTCTTTCTTTCTTTCTTTCTTTCTTTCTTTCTTTTTTTCATTGCAAAAAGTCAGTAGGGCCAAGTCTTTAATATATATGTCATGTGCTGGCTAGTTTGCTTCCTAAGAAAACACTCAGAAGTTAGCATGACAGGAGTCAAGCCTCTTGACAATATATCACTAAAAATCTATAGTTAAAACAATGAACCTACTTTTTCTAGTAAAAGTATCAACTTCATCCCTTTCTCCACATACATAATATTAAAGCTTATCCTCTTCTAACTAAAACAGGTTTGCTATCCTGTTTTTCCAACATCATATACATATTTTTCTAGCATCATGCATCTTCTTAAAAAAAATAAAGAAGAGGAAGAGGAAGAAGAAGAGGAGAAGGAGAAGGAGAAGGAATATAAACCTCATGGACTTTCAAGTGGAGAAAACACTGTTTTCTATCCTTAAATAATTTGTCTCACAGAACACCCTCAATGGAAAAGAAAAAAGAAAGAAGTTGAATAAATAAAATTAAGGGAATGCTAATAAAAATGGAATTAATAGAATGAATACAGTTGAAGAGAGGAGAGAGGGACAAAAAAGGAAGAGAAAAAAGCGTTGCAGGTTAAAGTGATGTAGGAAGAGAGAGAAAGTGTGTGTCAGGGCAGAGACACTAACAAACAAGATGTCACCCTAAATATATCGTGTGCCTAAATTATAAAGTAACATGTAAAGCAGGAATTAGTGAATGTAGGCATGCAAATGTTGCTAACTCTAAGAATGCCAGAAGTAGAAATTGAAATCCATTTACACTGCAGGGTCATGAAATGTCAGTAGTAGATGCTGTCAAACTTCTCCTGTCTTCATTTTTGGCCTGCAGGGATCCACATCTGTTAGCACAGTGTGTGAAACTGACAAGCACTAAACAAGAGAAAATGGATGCAGCAGGTGAGCCAGACTATCATGGAATCATGATACTAAGACAGTAAATCTTAAGCTGTTTAAAAAGGAAAAAAAAATCTTAATGCCACAAGCTACTGCCCTTTGGTATAAAACGATGTCCTCCCATCCATCTTGTCATCATCTTAACACCCAGAACATCTCATTAACAGGTCATTAAGTAACATCATGAGCCAGCACTTGCACCACCATCCGGTAAAGTCAGACCCCTATAACCAAATAAGTTACTCAAAGGTTAGTTATACTACAAATGAAATGATGCTATTCTTTGCTAAGTTAACAGTGATAATGGTTGGGTGTTACGTAATTATTATTGGGAAAAAAATTGAAATACAAGTTCTAGTTCTTCTTCACTGTAGTGTTCTTTTGTGATGACTGGCACTTAGACAATTTAATTTTGTAGAAAGCCACCCATTCTATGGTTCTCTTTCTCAAAAATCAGGCAGTGAAAAGTTGTTTGTATAAACCCCTTTCTCCCAGTGTTGACACTTTCCCCTCTCAACGGAGGCTGCAGCTCTATATCACCTGTCTTTTTGTGAAGTTCCCTAACCGCTCAGCAGACACTATGTACTGTGTGTTGTGGACGGAATGAGAAATAGGAGGAGAAAAGCTTTTGCTTTTCTTTTTCAGGATAGGATACAGGATGATGTCTGGCACACTGTTAGTGACTGGTGCTGGCATAACTCTAACTTACGCTATCATAACTCACTTTTGTTGTTGTCGTGGGAGTTGAAGTTCTCACAATGACCAAAATCCCACCCACAAACATACCTTTTACTTGTAGGAGCCACTGTTCCATAGGCACTTATTAAGCAGTGGAGAGCAGAAAGCATCTCTTGAGTTAATGTTCCTATAGCAAGATGCAGAACAGTGACAAAATCTGCAAAGACCTTCAGGGGAGGAAGGTCCTCTAGATGTCTTGGCAGATGGTGCCATTGTTCTGGGTCTGGCTATAGTGACATAACCAAACACTTCTTCAATATGCCCTGCTCTCCACTGATCACAAAAAAATGGCTTTAGAGTGAGGGCACTCTTGCAGCTAAAAGATGGGGTAGGGTGTGTGTGAGAGAGGACACATAGCATAGTTCTGCAGTGTCAAACTTTTACAGTATGTCACTGTGAAGTAGGTTCATGGCCTATCTATTTAAAATTTTAAGTTCTTGTGTTTCTTATTTGAAAGGGTGTTCAAGCTTGTGTGGTCAGAGATTGAGATAACTTATGCTAGATACCTGAAGATTGCCATTGTCTGTATTATGGTTTGGTGTAAATCTTCACTTACATCTTACTAACATGAGATAATGAAAAAACAAAGGTGTTTTCTCCTCATTGCATGACACACAAATTTTTGTGCATTTTCAAAGATTGTTCTGGTTTGTTTTCTATTTAGAGATGTTTCATTTTTTTTAACATAAAAAGATTTTTCTTTCCTGTTTTTATGCATAATGCATGGGCCAGAATGTTCTTGAAAAGTCATGAATACACAATTGTAACTGTTTGGTATTCATTATCCCTATATATTTTTCAGGACACATAGAAAGCATGAAAGTCACTCAGTCCCCATTTACTGGGAACCAACAGGCATGTTTGGTGGGAGTCCACTCCCCTGTTGTTTGGGAACAGCTGACCATCCTTCTCACCCTCACGCATATGGGCAATCTCCAGTGCAAGGGGGCATTGTGACAAGGACCCTGCTTCTGCCTGTTGTACCAAAAATCACTTACTGGAGGGGGTGGGAACATCAGCCAGCTGCTCCACAAGCAACAGAGAAATGGACCCCTACCAATCACAGTGGTTGCTTCCCAGTAAAAGGGAATTGGAGGGTCAGTTCACTCCATATCT
This sequence comes from Cyclura pinguis, assembly GCA_030412105.1. Taxonomy (NCBI): domain Eukaryota; kingdom Metazoa; phylum Chordata; class Lepidosauria; order Squamata; family Iguanidae; genus Cyclura; species Cyclura pinguis. The sequence continues at coordinate 134,034,285 of CM059599.1, forward strand.
GCATAACTGCAGTGGTTACACATATGTAACTCCCCAAGAGAAGTCCAGCCATTGTGTTTTGTTAAAATAATGCATATTTTCAGAAATACGTTGCTATATTTCTCTTATAAAAATATTTTTATTAAAATATTTTTTGAAAATATAACACAGTATACAAAAGATTACAAGGACACAGTACAAACTCAAACACTAAACTGCTAGTAACCTATCTAAAACTACCTAAACTAAACTATACCAAATTAAACTAAACTAGAAAAGAGGGGCTAAAAATACGTATAAATGACTTCCAACTCGCATACTGTGGTTCTAAAATAACCTACAAAATACACTTCTTCTAGTATATAATTATTAGTTATAACTATTAAATTAGTTTTCAAAGCCAAAAGTTGGCCTTTTCCCCAACAGTCTTCTAAGTACAACGTTAGTTTATCCCAATCATTCTTAAATTTAACCAAGGATCCTTCTTTAATTAAAATAGCTCATTTGTCCCTTTCCACAGAGTCCAGCAACTTCAGCAACCAATCTTGTGAAAGACTAGCCACATCTTTGTACTATGTGCATACAACACTCTTGCAGCTATAGTCATATATTGGAGAATTTTCCCAACTTATAATCTTCTCATCTATCAGACCCAGTAGAAAGCCTTCAGGTTTTCAGTATAAAAATTTGTTTCTTTATAGCCACACTTCTTTTTCTTCTTGTCTAATAGCCCTATTAAAAGAACTTCTGAAGTCAGTATAAAGAGTAACAGTGAGAGAGGATAATCATGTCAGGTCCACTGTTGTATACCACAACTTTTAGTTGTCTCATCATCCATCAAGACTGTTGCATTTTGAAAAGAATATATTGCTTTAATTCATTGAATAAAATTATGACCAAAGCTCATCTTCTTCAAGTTCTCAATCATAACTGACCAGTTAGCATTGCTTCTTTGCTTCTGAAAATAATAAGGCAACTTGCTTCTCATTATACAATTCAAGATATTCTAAAATGTCTGTTACATATCTTATATTATTCCACATAAATCTCTTTGATAAGAATTCATGTTGATCTTCATGTGTTATATCCTGCAGTATCTTCTTCACCCTTTCTGCAAGAATTAATTTAAAAATCTTATAATCATATTCAAGAGTGAAATAGGTCTATAGTTCTTAGGATCTATGTTGCTATATTTCTCCATAAAATTAGATTTTGTACATATGCATTGGGTTTTTGTGCAAGAAATTTTTTTTGCATCAAAAATATGTTTTGCACAGAAAATACTATGATTCTTTTTTAAATTTTAAATTTTAATTTCTGAAATGTGGTGTGTGTGTGTGTGTGTGTGTGTGTGAATGACAGTGGGCTTTTCACTGTCATGCAGAGGTTGATATCACTGATGGATTGTCTTCATGTTGCAGTCTTAGACTATGACCCTGGAGATCAGGATGTGATTCCCTGGTCAGCAATGGAAGCCACTGGCTGACCTTGGGCACATCACTCATTCTCAGTCCCAGAAAACTCTTTGATAGGTTCACTTTAGGGTCACCATAAGTCAGAAACAACTTAAAGGCACACAACAACCACATGATGTATGATGACACCCTTTCTCATTAAGGAAGAGGGAAAACATCACGTAAAGTGATACTCCTTATACCATCCCCAGTTCCCTGAAGGAACTGTTACTCATTTCTAACCTTTCACTCAGTTACAATACCATGTTCTTGATCCTCAGATTGCTAGTACTAAGCTGCATACTGTCACTAAACCTATGTATTGAAGCAATCATATTCGATCACCACATCACTTCCATGAGGCAGCCTGCAACTTTGCCCCACAATACAATAATCTTTGCCTTGAAAATATATTCTGTGGAGAAGAGGTTCAGCTATTTTAGCGTATGAGTTTTATGCAAAATTCTCTGCTCCTTAGAAAAAGTTTCACACCTCAGCAACTGTAGACTTCGACAGGCCAGCCAGGGAAGCAACTGATATCTTCATCTGTTTATCTAGCTTTCTCCATGCTTATGTTTGCTTCTGCATCTACAGCCTTCAATTATTGATGAGGAAGCTCAGTCCCATAAATGGTGATTATGGTAGATCGGGCTAGGCCTGGGTTTACCTCAGAAATACCACACGGCATTGGCTTGGATTTATTAATTTATTTTGTCAAGAAAACTTAACGATTCTAACATTGTTTACTGTGCCAGGTGTCATGTCCAATCAGTGTCAAAGCAAATCTTAGAGCTGTTGCTGGAGAAAAAAAGATTGCTTACATAGTCCACCCCTTTCTAGCTGCTAGCAACAAGCTTAGTTTAGTATCATATAAATAACCAGTCAACTTGGAATTTCTTCATAAAAGAAACACACATGCACAACCCCCAAAAAGAAGAAAATAAGTGTGACCTACTTTTAACTCTTAGGGCAATGAATAACTTTTGAAAATGCTTGAATTTCCTACTGCTCCTGACAAATAGTTATTGCAATGATTAAACTTTAGCCCACCTTTCTTGGTTTGCTGTACTTCAAACACCTTTGAAAGTGTATTGCCAGGAAAGATCAAAAGAGACTTTATAAAGAGTTGGAGTGTTTCGTTTATTTTCATTTCCTTGTGAGAATTTGTAGGTAACTTTCCATGCTTTTGCTTTGGATGCATGGCTCTAGTTACAGGAAAGAGTAATAAACATGACTGTTTATTTCAATAAAAATAACATTTATTGACTATTTCTAGAAACATTTCATTCTAGGGCTAGCCGTAGCAGTAGAAAACTGAGACATCTACCTCCGTCAGAGGTTGGATAGCCACTCTAGTTTCTCCTTCTGGCTATTTCCTTCTCTTATGTAGGCCATGTGGCCATCCTTGCATTCGCAGACACACAGTAGGGATGTGAAAATTTAATGTCATTTTAATTTTTTTATACTTCTCAGAATGCTTTGCCATTTTTACACTATTCCAGTTCCATATCAGGCTGTATTTTTTTTTTTTTTTTAAAAATCTTCTGAGATTTTTTTAAGGAAAAGTCTTGACCCTTTGGGTACTCATTTTCTCCTCGTCTATGCAATTTTACAACAGACTAAAATATTTTAGAAGTTTTTCAAATATAGGTGTACTAAAATGTATCAAGCCGTACAAATGTACAAATTTTCTGAGCAAAGGTATAATTTGTCCCATTGCCAGCTTTAAGAAATATCCAATGGATATAGACATAGGAAAAAGTCAACCTGACAAATTTCTTTTCCATACAAAACAGAAAGGCATCCTCACAACAACAACAACTGTCTTTTCCAGTATGTCAACCAGTGATAGGAATCAATGTAATACCCCTGTCTGTATCAATACAGAGCTGTGTTGTTGTTGTTGTTTTTGCTGCTGCTGCTGCTGCTGTCTACCTTCAAGGCATTTCTGACTTATAGTGACCCTAAGGCAAACCTATGACAGGTTTCCTTCGCAAGATTCATTCAGAAAGCCTTCCTCTGAGGTGGGGGAGTGTGACTTGCACAGTGGGCTTCCATGGCAGAGTGGGGATTCAAACCCTTTTTTTTCCAGAGTCATAATCAAACTACCATACCACACTGGCTCTGACAGAATGGTACACTGTGTATTTACTATGTAGTCCAACTCTTAATCTGATTTACCTTGAGTTGAAACATCTACTGTACAGTTTGGGAACCTTAACTTAGCAGATCTTCCCCACCCAGCCTGCTAAGCTACTGTCTGAGATGTGGAAAACAAATCCTGATGGTTAACAACATACCTGTAATGGCGGTTCTCAAAGGCTTCCCTGATCTTTCACTTTTCCTGGTAGTTCTTGAAGGTTTACCTCACTTGTTGTATTGGAAGCCACTATATCAAATAATGGTAAAGAGGCAGTTACTCTGGATGTTCTCAAAAATACTCCTGTCTCAGCAGTGTGAAAGGATATTTTTGTTCTCAATGAAGGATGGGGAGGAGATGTTTCTGTAACAGAGCACCAGCAGAATGTAATATCCTTACTGGTATATTTTTCCAGTTTCCGACCCTGCATGATAGATACTAAAGAGTAAAAAGAAAGGTGTTAAATCAGTTAATGTGCACTTAAAACATTAAAAACAACGAAAACCCCAAACCTTCTTTCATTGTAGGGAAAAGTTGCATCAAAATGTTCAGGCTTAAAGCCACCAAACTAGAGTTGACAATACTACAGTAAATAAATAAAGAATGAGACCTCAGCCTGGGCATGAGAATGTAACCAGCGCACCCAGGTACAAACCACCCCCAGAGTGAAGCTTCGTGCATGCATAATGGCAGTCAGAGTAGCCAGATTAAAAATTAGTGGCCTCTGTTTCTTGGTTTTTATGAAGGACACTATGCTCATCTCCTTATTGCATGATAATCAAATAAGCCAGTATCAATCAGAGTAATAAGCACTATTCAATTATAAGAGTGTGTGTGTGTGTGTGTGTGTGTGTGTGTGTGTGTGTAGAGGGGTGGTATCCATAGTCAGTCTGTTTTCTATGCTGTTCACTATACTTTGAAATGCTGGTTAACACAGAGAGACACTCCTCTCTGAACAGATGGCTGTGACAATGCTGAAATAATACATTCTATGCAAAAGTTCTATACTGCTAATCTAAAACAATATATTGGAAATCCCAACATTCTGTAAGTATGAATATCTATGAAGTCTTATGTGCCTAGACTGGAAATATCTATATGATTTGATGACCTTCCTTTGGGACTGTATAACAACATAAATGGATTGTTTTACCATAATATAGCTAGAAAGTTTATATAGTTTATACGTTTACAAAATTGTTTAGGTTTTCTTGGCAAAAGCACATGCCACACTAAATGCATCTGTCTCTGTTAAGTGTCATGGGGGATTATCGTTTTTGCTTTCAAAAATATCACTGTGGGTCAGGCCCAGAAAATAGTTAATGTTGTTGTTTTCACGAATATCACTGCAGATCAGTCCCAGAAAATACTTACAATGTGCTTATCAGAAACATACTTTTCCCCAAGGTCTTTTGCTGTGGTTTCAATTTAGTTCCTAAACTCTACACCATTGGAACACTCTGAAAGTGTCGCATGCAGTCATAAAGTGCCTGATGCCCGTGGCTCCCAGCAGCTGCACTGTTTATAATAGTGTTCATTACCTCAGGACAGCATGCCTGTTGCTTACAAATCTGAGACTTTCTTTTCATTTTTTCTCATCTGAAAATTCTACAACTTACACTGAAAGGGCAGCTGCTTCCTCACTCACATATCTGGATAAAAGATTGCAGTTAGCATCTGCATATACAAACATAGGTTTGTTGACCTGAAACTCCTTACAGGAGTATTTTAAAATCTTGCCCTCTTGCCCTCATACTCTGCTTTCTGTACTATTTTGACCCTGTGAAGCATTTTACCTGAACTGACTCAAATGAGTTATCATAGCCACAAAAGTCAGATATATCGTTTGCAAAGCTTTTGAACTCAGGGTTCTTTCCACAGTTACAAATTCTCTACACACATACATGGTCACACTACTCAGGCAGGGCTTTTAAGCTCAGTCTTGCTGTCTACTAAACTACACAATAAACATTGTGTTAGAGAGCTATCCCATGGCAGATCCTCCCCCCCCCCAACATTATTAACATCTATGAACCTTCTCTAAAACTCTTGGAACATTTTCTAACAGACCACTGACAATAGCCATAAAATAAATTAAATAGGGTTGATGCCTGTCTGGACTTGGGGATCCATTAGGCTCGTCAAACCTAGAGTTTGTTGCAGCCCCATACACCCCACAGGATTGGCATGGTTTAATTGGCAATATTATTTTAATTGTCACTATATTAATTGACATTGATATAAATAAAACCTGAGGTGACTGGAAAGTCAAGCTGGAAAGAGGCAAATTACTGACTGTAAACATGAGACAGCAAGGCAGGTCATCCACACTCACCTCCTAGGCAAATACTGAAGTCATTGTCAGGCTAATTGCATGGCCACTCTAGAGACAATAGGCTTATGCTAAAGAGCCAGACATCTCAGAGCAGAATGAGGAAATCCCCATCAAATTGTGATTGTCTTAGCCTTGATCCCTCACACTTGGACACTTCCCTGTTTTGTCTTCCCAGTCTCTCTACAATATTGGGCTACTACAACAGCCATTACCCTTTTGTCACCTAAACACTAAAACCATTAACTCTGTCCAGATTTCATGTTTTGTGGTGCAACTCCCATTGTCTTGGCTGGGAAAGCGATTCACACCCAAACCCTCAGGATATTTTTCAGATATAAGAACCCCCAATTTTGAGCAGTTCAGCACAGTCTCTCAACTTCCTGAATGCCACACTGTCTATTTGATTCCTGAATGAGAACCCTGCTTAGGTGCCTGCCTAAACCATGTTGCTGCTTTCATTGCTGGTCTCTGGACTCGTAAATATTGCTTCAACCCTGAATGTATTCTATCCACACTTTCCTCCCTTTTCCTTCAGCTAGTCTTTGTGTGCATGTGAGTGTTTGTATCTTGTGTGCTTGCATGTATTTCTTTCAATAAAAATACATTTTATTTTACATTTGGAATCTCTGACTGGTTCTTTCCTGCAAAATCCTGTAAACATAGTGGTAGAGCTTCTTAAGTTACCCCTCGTTCACAGGCCTCCTAATTTTTGAGAGAATTAATTCCACTCTGTCACGTGGACGTACTGGTATTGCAGGTGGACCCCTGAGAGTTGCAAAGGAAGGGTAAGAAGTGCAGTGGCAGTGTGCAAGGAAAGTAAAGAGGTAGGTACAATGAAGGGCAAGTTGCAAGGGACAGATATTAAATGTCACAAGGTGAGAGAAGGTGGGGCAGGGTAGGAGAGCAGTAGAGTACAAAGAACAAGTGACATTGTAGCGGCATAGGGGGAATAATGAGGGTAGAGCAAGATTGGAGCACTGTGAAGGAGGTAAAGCAGCAGCAGCAGAGGTCCTTCAGTAAGAGGGAAACAGTGGAATTCATCGTTCCCATGTTTTCCTTCTGTAAGGGAGGCACCTCATAATGCTACTCTCAGGAAAGGAAGAGCAGGGGAATGGCAAGAGGAAAGGGAAGTTAGAAGCTTATTAATGTAGATGCATTATCTGAATCGTATTTTTGGGAAATGGATCCAAACAATGATGAAGAAAAGAAATAATGTTTTTAATGGATTAATTCCACACTTAATTGTCTGGGGGATGGTACGGGCTTAAGATACTTTCATGCAAAAATATATCCTACTATGTCTAAGAGAGGAAGACTAAATGCTTTAGGCCAGAAGTACTCCACATTTCAGATTTATTTTTCAGATTTTGAAATGCTTGATTTACACATATGTACACAATGAAATTTCTTGGAGATAAGACCCAAAACTGAACACTGAATTCCCCCATCTAACCCCTCACCAGGATTCTAATTTTGTGTTAATAAAAAACAAAAAAATAAATAGCCAGAGGAGACAGTAGGTAATAAATAAATCCTTCTAAGTGTCCCTGTTCTCTTTCCCAGACAACCATCTCTCTTAAACTTAATGCCTCATTTGTTTGCTACTTGTGTTATATATGAGATGTGAGGCTAAAGACAGATTAAGGATCTGTGAAATGGTGGGAATCCACACCTCCCACCATTTCACAGATCCTCACATCTCTTTCATCAGTCTCAAATCTCTTTCCAGCCTTTCAATGGGGAATCTGCCAGCCACCACCTTTCACCTTGAGCAGGAGCACCACCACGGCCACTGCTTCAAAGGTGGGACTGGGTGGCTGGCAGCAAAAGAAAAGAAAAGGGACATTTTCAGGTTTTGGATTTCCAGATAAGGAAGGCTAGACCTGTACCTTTGTAATGTAACTCTTCAGGAGAGCAACACTGAAGCTACAAGGGTGAAGAGACAGAAAGAATTTGTGATGAAGAGAAGTATATGAGTGGTACTGGGAGGAGACATATCTGCAACATTGGACTGGCCCTTATTTTAATTTTTTTAACACCAAAAATATTTTTAAAGTTATAAAAAGGGGTAGCTGTGTTAATCTTATGCAAGATCTAATACCTACCCAACAATATCTACCTTAAAGATTTATATGTTCTGTTTGGCATAAGATTTTGTGGACTGCAGCCCACTTCATCAGGTACATGGACTGTTGCCTCATTTGGCAGATATTTCTATACATGTACGGGGCTGGAGGATGTAACTAATGAGGTAAGAGGGAAAGTAAAAGTAAAAAGTACAAACATTTATCATTGCCTTAACTGGCATTAACAAATAATAATTGGGTGAGAGTACAAGCATCCTAGCATATATGAGGTGATTAGCATGTATATTTTGGTGAAATGTTGATTAGGTGAAGGGCAGTTAAAATAGACTGTCTTCCACTTATAAATATTCATTCTGTATCTCTGAAAAAAAAATGAGACCATGCTTTGAACTCTTCGCTTACTACCATTTCTGCCCACATTCTGCTGCATCTTACCATGAGAAGCAGAGGGCAGTTACTCTCAGGGGTTTCTTATGTATTTTCATGGATCCGTAGCTTTTTGCCAATAGTGAAGAACAAAAACAAAAATAAAAAAAATAAATAGTGATCTGACAAAACTGCTACTAGAAGGATCTGTGCATGGCAAAATAATAATATTGTTGTTCTTTTATTTGTACTTCACTAGGAATGGGCACTTTCCAAGGTTCTCTTCTCCTCATTAATCCACAAAATAAGCTGTAAGGTAGGTCATCTGAGAAGTCGTGTTGGCCCAAGGTCACATAGCTAATCCCATGATCAGGCATAGATATGAACTTGGGTCTGTATGTTCCATTAGTTTAAGCATTACTCTATACTGATTGTCTCAGATTAGTTGTAACTGTAAAAAGAAATATGAAGTATGAAATATAGTGGGAGGAAAAAACCACTCAATTTGCATAATTTGAATTCAAGTTGTTGTGGTTTGCATAATTATAATAATTTATATTATATCCAAATTAGGTGCTAAAACATGAGCAAATTGAATAGGAGAACAAGATTTCTGAAGCCCTCTGTTTATTTGCTGAATGCTGCTCATTCAGACTTGTATCATGCATGTCCATATTTTATTTTAGGATGGTGGATATCTTCAGCTGAGTGCTCTCCATGAACTGCAACAGCCAGACAGTGGTCCCAGATCAAGTGCTGGAGAACAAGATTGTGGGCTTGTACTTTTCTGTCACATGGTGATCCCTCTGCCAGAATTTCAGACTCATCCTGTGCGACTTTTACAGTGAGTTGGAGAAGGAGATGCAACCACCAGCCCCTTTGAGATCATATTTATCTCCTCTGACTGTAGCCGTTAGGAGTTGGCAGACTGTATGCATGACTGGCCCTGCCGGCCCTGCCTTTCCATGACCTCTTTAAATGATGAGTATGAAGGAGGGGGAGGGAGAGAGAGAGAGAGAGATGGCCAGTTTCCCATGTGCATGTGAATACATTTTCTGAGAGATGGGATCACTAGCTTTTCACTCAGTCATCCTTTGCCATCAGTTTGATCAGTCTTATCAATCTTGATGGATGATGGGATTATTAGTTCATCAATCTCGGGAGGATCATGAGTCCCAAAACCCTGAACTAGAGTGAGATTATATTGCTATCTATGGCTAGGTTAGGTATATGCCAAACTAACTGAAGAAACACTTTAGGAAACAACTAGAAACACTAATATAATTAAGAGAATGCTTTCATGTTGTGCCACATTATGAGTGCTTAACTCTTCAGGCTTCTCCTCGGATCTGCTTGCTTGGTGGACTTAAGTGCTGCTAAAGACTTGCTTCTCAAAAGCACCTCTACCCCTTCAGCGGGAGCAGAAGGAAATGATTTGATACATTGAATGTAGGAGCAAAAGAGAACACAGTCTTGAGTTCCAACAGAATGGCTGGTAGGAAAGATATCCTAGTGTTTTTTCACTTTACAAGAACTAAAACTTCATGCTTGTGAACTCTACTAATAAGTTTCTATACTTATAAATAAAAAATAATATTACAAAAATGTCATATTCTTTCCATGCACAAAAAACAGACTTTTAAAAGCCTAGCCCTGGACTGCAAAACAATCTTAGTTTGATTCAGGCATGTGTTACTGCCCTGGCTAGTCCGAGCTTTGGGGATATTAAAAGATATCCCTTGATATCACAATTTGGCTGCACTTCTCTATTCCTTTCCACGTGCTTGCGAGGCCACTGGACAAGCACGTAAACAAGCTCGGCCGTTAATAGCCATAAGATTCCTGGACAATACAGGCAGGCCAGAAATAGCTGACTCACTGCTTTAGGAACCTCCAGGTAAGTACTCTAATTAAGTATGCATGCCACTTACAAAAGAGCTTCTGCCCCGCGATGGCAGCTTGATGGGTAAACTGTGCAATACCCAAGTACTCTGCGTTTGCATACTGGCTACTCTATTGAGAACCTCTACAATAACTCAATCATTCAGATTCTGACCTTTCGGAGACTTTGTCTCCAACTCCAAATTTATTGTTTCCCCCCAAGTACGGCATAGCCTGCAGTCACAATTCTCCTTATAAAAACCCTTGATTCCGAGACCTTCCTTGGAACGCTCCCGAGTTTCATCCCGCCTTGCTGCCGCTTTGCTTGGCGAGCCTCCCCTCAGCTCCATGTGCTGAGCTACATCGCACGCCAGCTTCGCTCTCTATTTTTCTGGGCTTCAGGACAGGTGAGGTATCACCCAAACCAGCAATCCCTCTATACCACTCCAACCTTTATTTTCTTTAGTTATCTTGTGTGAGTGTGTCGCATACACTGTTTTGCTTGTATTTAATAAACATCATTTATTATTTCAACTTCTGTGTTCTCCTTGACTCGACCCGACCCCGTAGACATAGGGTTCAAGATCTCGCTATGTTACCCTGCCTCTTGTAACGCTAAGCAGTGCTCTGAGCTAATTTTCCCCACCTTTAGTTGAGCTTATTTTGGTGTCCCTCCCAGGACCCCCAGTACATAGGGTAACACATGTTTTCCAGGCAGTCTGAGGCCTCCTACTAACCTAACCCCAACCTCCCCATATCTTCCAGACCCCCTCCCTTTGCTTTAGAATGGGTGACCCAAGCAGATTCAGGTAACTGAGTGAATCTGGATAAAATCAAAAATAAAACCAAGTCTATATACTTCTTTCTGGGTGAATGGCAATCTTATCAGCAGATGGGCCATTAACTGGAATTGTGCCTATGGATTCAATCCCCAGTAAGCTCTTTCTGCCAGGTCACAAGTCTAGCTGCCAAAAAAATCACCTGCATGTCACAAAAGTTAAGTGCTTATAAATCCCAAATATCTTGTGTCTGAAAGTCTTGCCTGAGAATGAGGTATCAAGTAAAATTAGATTGCAATGTCTGCTGATTAGACATCAGTAATTATTTTTGACTGGATAGATAATCATTCTGAGTGGAATTAATGTGTTGTCACATTACACATTGTCTAGGGGATGGGTTTGTCTTTAGAGTGGCCGAATAGTTCCCTCACACTGATTAGTTCCTGGTGCTCTGCCGTTGGAGTGGGGGTGAAGATATGTTATTGCTGGGCCCCCCCATGACAAGATAACATTTCTAATCAAATGGTGGCCTTATTTATTATGTCATTAACCTACTTAGAAGTTTACTTAACATATTTACTTGTGATGATCTGCAGAAAAGCTGGATAACATTCAGTTCTTATTTGAACAGGTTTTTCTAAAACATTTCAGAGCAGCCAGGTGGGAATAAAATGACGAGAGAATCAGGGGGATGTGCCATAAAATAAAATGGCCGAGTTTCTGTATAAAGATGGACAATCAGTAACCGTTTGGGGGGGAGGGGGGCAGAATTGTGCTCAGGCACCCTCCATCAGCGGTTGCACTGTCAAACAAAACTCTTGTGTAAGGAAATAATGGATACCTCCTTACATGATTACATAGATCCTCTAGCACAATCCTGCTAGAGTAAAGGCCCTGCATGGTTCCAGTCTAAGAACTGGAAAGTACCTTGGTCATTTAATCCAACCCCCTTAATAACACAGGACTTAAAATGCAACACGTTACTGCCTCTCTGCCAGATGACTGTTGAGCATCTGTTTAAATATTCCCAATGAAGAAAAGCCCACCAGTCTTCTACATAATGACTGTGTGGAAGTATTGGCAAAGTGAGCTTGTCATGTAAAAGTGAGAAGCAAATGAACCCTGCTGTTGCTAGATTCCACACAACTATTAAAAATACATGAAAAGAATTATGTTGTTTGTTCTTTTGGTCAGCTTACCAGACAGCATTCTCCATTTTGCCAAGACTCTCTTACACAATGTGGATTTTGAAAATTGATGCAGAATTTGTTTCATGCTCCTCTTCAAGACTGTGAATTGTTTGCCTTTTAATGGCTGCCCTTGTTTTGTTTTTAGCAACACTTGACATACAGAGATTAAGCAGGTGAAGTTTTCTCATGAACTTCATGCCATAATAAAAAAGGCCATTATTCTGAGTCAGCTATTTAGATGAGTGTACTTAACTAAGTAACCTCTTGTGGTCTGACCCTCTCCACCCAAACCCATGCTCCATGTGCTGGCAGAATAGCCTCCTCCCCCACCCGCCGATACAGATTATGCCTAGTAAAGTAGGTTGGGTAGACTTCTTTTTGTTGTGGTTGTTAACATCATCATCATCATCATCATCATCATCATCATCATCATCATCATCATTTTAATATTATTATATTTACATCCCATTTTCCTCCCCAAATTGAGATTCAAAGCAGCTTACAGTTTAAAAGAGCAACAGTTAAAAACATTCAAAAAGTGTATATTAAAATAGGATTAAACAAGTCACAGCATGAAAACACTTTAAATCTCTAGTTAAAGGACAAAATGCAATTAAAAATTTATTAGAAACAGTTCAGCTTAAAACAATACAGCACCCTTTAACCTGATCTTTAAAAACTTTGTATATTAAAAGCCTTTTGGAATAATAACAACAACAACAAATGCCTGGTAACAGAGGTACAGCAGGGAGAAGGTCATTCTAGCCTCCTTGGGAAGGGAGTTTCAGAGTCTAGGGGCACCCACTGAGAAGGCCCTCTCTTGTATTCCGCCCCCAACCAGCCTTGTGAAGGTGGTAGAACTGAGAGAAAGACCTCTCCTGGTGATCTCAGGGCCCAAGCAGGCATTTACAGGGAGATATAGTCTGCCAGATAAACTGGACCTGAAATATATAGGGCTTCATAGATCATAGCCAGCACTTTGAACTGTGCCCAGAAAAAAACTGGGAACCAGTGGAGCTGATTTAACAGGAAAGCAGTATGGTCCTTGAAAGTCTTCCCTATTGTAAAGAGGCATTAATTACCTCCTTCACCATCTTAGCTAGTCCCGCTCTGGCCTGTTTAATGAGCCAGGAAAGGCAAGGGTCTAGTACACACGTAGTGGATCTTACCTCTCAAAGGATCCTGTCCACATCCTCAGGCTGCACAAATTGAAAAGTATTCAATAACACTGGACAAGCAGGGGCCAAGCTCATGTCCACTGGAACTGTGTCACCTACAGCATGCAAGTTGGAGAGGATCTGAACAATTTCATCTTCAAAGTGCTGTATTCCTAAATGCCTGGGAAGTTATGATTGTGACACTAATCATGACTAAGTAGCAACAGTAAGTACAGAACAGTTACAGATATCTAAGTAATTGTTCCATATTCAAGATCTGTCACATGGGGGTGGGGTGGAGGTCTGGTCAGGAGCTAAATTTTTATCTCATCTTCCTGCACACACTGGCTTAGATCTAGACTAAGAATGTCATCCTACCTGTGATTTTCTTGTGAGCAGAAATTATAGAGTGATGCTAACTTGTGCTACAAACAGCTTTCCATTTAAATCCCACTCAAATCACTGTGATTAACCTTACAATAGATGCTTACAATAATACATGCACACACACAGAGACAGACAGACACAGACACACATAGACAGATGTTACTGCCCTGGCTAGCCCGAGCTTTGGGAATATAAAAGATATCTTTTGATATCAATAATTCGGCTTCACATATCCCTTCCACGTGCTTGCGAGGCCCCCGGACCAGCACGCACACAGGCTTGGCCGATAATCGCCGTAATATTCCAAAACAATACAGGCAGGCCAGAAACAGCCGACTCGCCGCTTTAGGAGACCTCAAGGCAAGTACCTCCATTAGGTATGCAAGCAACTCTCAAAAGATCCTCTGCCTAGTGCTGGCAGCTTGATGATACAACGCTCAAGTACTCTGCGTTTGCATACCAGCTATGCTATTGACAATTTGGCTCTAACTCAATCATTTAAATTCTGACCTTTCGGAGGCTTCGTCTCCAGCTCCAAATCTATTGTTTTCCCAAAGTCCGACCTAGCCTGCGGTCACAATTCTCCTTATAAAAACCCCTGACTTTGAGCGCTTCCTTGGATCACTCCCGAGTTCCAGACTGCCTTGCTGCCGCATCGCTTGGCGAGCTTCCCCTCAGCTCCACGTGCTGAGATACATCGAACGCCAGCTTCGCTCTCCATTTTCTTCCAGACTTCAGGACAGGTTTCGTATCACCCGAATCAACTATCCCTCTGAAAATTCCACTATCTTACTCACACCTTTACTTTCCTTAGTTATCTGGGTGCGTGTGTTGCTTACATTGTGTGCCTGTATTTAATAAAGATAATTCATTATTTTCAAACCGGTCTGCTTCTTGACTTGGTCTGACCCGGTAAACACTGGGTTACAAGATTCCACTGCGTTACCCTGCCTCTCGTTTTGCCAGCTAGTGCTCTAGACTAATTTCCCCAATTTGTGTAATTGCAAGGTTATTTAGGTGTCCCTCCCGGGACCCCCAGAATATAGGGTAACACAGACAGATAGATGATAGATAGATAGATAGATGATAGGCAGACACAATGGCTTCTTAAAAACAATATTCAGAGAAATAATATAGCTAAAGGCCCTGGTTGACTATCTAGAGCAGGCAATAGAAGATTGAGGTCTGTCTCCCTAGAGAAGCAGTCCCATAATCAGAGTGGTTAAATGAAGAAAGCCCTTATATTTCCTTCACATGATGGAGTAGAATTACTGATCAGATTTGTTAAGGAGGACATTTAGAGGACACTGCCATCCCCAAATGGTTTGGACCTTGAAGAATCTAATCTTGTATGGCATGTGCACATATATAAACTGCACATCTGCAGGTACCCTCCATTTCCACATTCATGTCTAGATCATATCTTATTCAGTCAGTTTTCTCCTTCCTTCCTTCCTTAAATGAGATCTGTCCCTTTTTATGTATTCACCACCCCCCATGTATGTATTTTTGTGTCTGTTCTTTAATTGTTCACATTGGTTGAACATATTCCCCTCTCCAGTGATATTTAGCACATATTTAAGAAATGTTTTGCTTGCAGGTGAAATGTGCATCCACACCCTGGCAGATCTATTAATGGGACTGTATCTACCTCATAGACAAGAAGTGGATACTAGGAGAAGTCCTTAAAGAAGTCCCCCAGGGCTGGTCTGTATACATCCCCAATCCTATGTCTGTTTGCACAGAAGTAAGTTGCTTCCTTCTTCATTTTGCATTAACTCATCACCAATCCCACTCCATAAATATTTAGTATTGCAGGTTAAAACCCAAAATCAATGTCTTCAACTGAGACCAGAAAAAGAAATGGTCAGTGAAGTTGGCATAGAATCAGCCTAGTGTAAACCTAGGTGAAAACCTTGCAGCTTCATCTGCAAGCATGCACTGAATCCAGAGCATATCATCGGCATGCTGATTTCATAGCTCATCTTTGGACAACTTCCTACAGAGGTTTAGGATGTCTTTGCAGAAACATTCTGTTTTATCCATATATCCCTATCCCACATACAGTGTAAAGGTCAATTTTTACATACTGAGATGGCATCTTTGAAATAAATACAAGAACTGTGGTAATGGTAATACAGGAAAAGCAGTAACAGAATACCAGGACTGTAAGGGTTGTCAAGTGACCAGGAGTAAACACATACACTCTCTGGATCTATCACAGAGAGAGAGGAAAAAAAACACATTATCAAGTTGTGATGGAAAACACAGTAAGAGAAACTTTTAAGAACTATTGGCAACCATAGTTTGCAAGGGTATTGGTGGATAACATATTGTCAAATTAATTTTTTTTTAAAGAAGTGCTTAATCTCAGCCTTGCTCTGAAACCTGTGCATTTTGAAAAGATATCTATGCCCATAATCCTAAATTTGTAGGATTGTTTTTCTCCTCCAGAGAAAGGACCCTGGAAGTACTATCCTGTGTATCTTACTGCTCAACTACCTTGTAGGACTGTAGTCAGTTACTGATCATGAGTTTTTAAGTTCTATACCTTGTAGCCCTCATACAGACCATTTCTGCACAACAGTCTTATAGCACTATTATTCCATTTTTGACATCATGTGGAATTTTGGGGTTTGTAGGTTACTGAGGCCAAAGAGCTCTCTGGCTGAGAATTCTAAAGGCCTCTCCCTAAACTGCACACCCCAGGATTCCATACGATGTCGAAAGTGGAACAATATTGCGCTATAACAGTGTAGTGCAGAAATGGCCATACACACACATAAGGACATAGAGTCAACTGGTTTGTCATCTACAAGCCCTTCTTCTCCTTCTCCTTCTCCTTCTCCCTCTTCCTCTTCCTCTTCCTCTTCCTCCTCCTTCTTGTTCTTATTACAGTCAACCCTTCTTTACTAGGGTCAGGACTGTAGGACCCCAGCAAAAGTGGAAAAATCACAACATCAAAATGTGTGTGTCTGTCTGTGGGAAGGGGGCTGAGGCATAGTGGGGACAATGGGGGCCGAGGAAAGGAGAGGGAAAGGGGGTGGTTTGGCATGGTGGTCCTTACTTCCTTTCTCTCACCAATCTCCTTCCTTGGGTATGTGTGGAGGTATTGAGAGAGGGTTTGTGGTCCTGAGAAATCAGGCTGTGAGGTGTCCTTAGCTGGCCAGGCAGAGGCTGGTGGTGGTGGTGGTGGAGGAGGAGGAGGAGGACCACAGGTGGGTTTTTAAAGGGTTGTACAACCTGATCAGAGCTGCTGAGAGGGAAAGTTCCCCCAGAATAAAAGCATCTGAGGTCGGGGGTGGCGGGGAAGAAGTTGGAGAAATTTGCGAATAATCAAATCCGTGAAAATCACACCTGCAAATCTGGAGGGCTGACTGCATCATCATCATCATCATCATCATCATCATCATCATCATCATCTACAAATATATCACCCTTTTCCATATTAAATTTCAACACCATTAAGAGATTCAAAAGTTAAAATACTGTACAATTAAACTATAAATAGAATTAAAAGCAATTTAAAAGCAATGCCCACAAAAACAGCAACAGCAAATGGAGACAATGGGCTTTTTTGCACTTGGCGAAGAAAATGCCCTGTTCTGTTACTAACCGGACTGGCGTGCTCCCTCGGAGGATCCAGGCTGATCCGGAGCAGTGCGTGGCCGCGCTACACACTGCTCTGGGGACGAAAATGGCAACTTCCGGTTGGTGGAGGCTCTCCACCAACCGGTGAAGCTCGCCAGCCTAAAACCCGCCCCCAGAAGATCTGCAGGTTTGCGCTAGTGCGAGCCTGCAAATCTACACCAGAGCACAGCCACGGAGTGGGGCGCACCGCGCTGTTGAAAGACCTGTTTTAAGTGGTCTCTCAATAGCATGGCGAGCGACCACTTCTGGTCATTCCGGAGTGGGCTGAAGTCCGGAATTACAGAAAGTGGTCCGGACCCAGTCCGCCCCCAAGTGCAAACGTCCTTGCTGGAGGATGCTGTGCCCCGTTGCAAATACAAAGTGTGGTAAAGGCCAATAAAACACTGTATTAAGACATTTTCCCCATAAGGAGCTAGCTCTTATAAGCCTGTCAAAACAAAACAAAACCAAAAGGTGGTTTTCCCCCCTGCTTCCAGAAGGACGCTCAAGACCACTGGTATGATTCTGAGCATCCTCATGCAGGTATAAATACTACTAAATGCAATTGTGTGTACTTCTGAATAAAAGTATGAAAGATTGGAAATCTGAATGAAATCCTGTGTGTGTGTACTGAAGAACATTGAATTCAGTGTGTGGGGGACAGTCCACTGGTGGCTCCTTTCTGGCTGAATGTATTGCAGCATATTATTTTGTATTAGGAAAACAAGCAAACAAACATGTAGGTACTTTAAAGATATATTCTTCTAACATGGAACTTAACTGAAATCAGAGGGATTGGTACCTGTATACCGTTACTGTAGCATACTGCCATACTGTAGCACTTATGTAAATTACAGTAAATTGATAGACCTACTATTTGTTGCCTAACAAAACCCTATGAAAATCATGAGGTTGCCACAATTTGACAGGCAACTAAAAGGCATACTCTCTCTCACACACTTTAGCTGAGACTACAAACATCCCAAGATTGGAAAGAAGCCAAGATTTCCCAAACATCATCCAATGATCAGAGGATTTCAACCCCAAACATGTATCTCCAAACATATGCATTTTAGACATATGATCAGCTTATATTAATGTATATGCCTAGCTCATGATCTAATTGTGTATTTGTTCCCTTGCCAATCTTTCTCTTTCCATCTCCTGTATCTTTTTGTAGATCAGATCAGAATTAATGTGGATTATAAATTTTAAATTTCAGAGTCTCCATATTTCCAGGAGTATGCTTTTTTAAAAAAAATAAATCTGAGAGGTATTTACAGAATCCTGTTAAATTTACAAAGTGTCTCTGTGTGTTTGTGTGTGTGTCACACAAACTGGCGATAAAGAATTAGATGTCGGCAGCATCATATAATATCAAAGCTTGATGACTGGAGAATATTTTGAAACTAGAACCCCTGTCCCTGTAAGATGGACTAAAAATTGCTTCTCATATGTATCATTTCTTTTGGGATCTTTAGGCAGGAGTGATATGTACTGGTGAGGAAAAGTTACAAATTACAATAAATTAATATGGAGACAGACAATGGCTCCCATACCAGTGTCAATTTAAATCTAATTTTACTTCCACTGCAGTTTAGACTCACTTCCTGTCATTCACTAAATAATCTGGTAAAAGGAATAGTGGTGTATTTACTTCCCGCACTCCCTTGTTATATATGGCTTGCTAGAATAGCATTAAAATGGCCTGCATGTTGGTATTAAGGTGCAGAACAAAATAAAGTAAAAAAAATGCTATATTGAGAAAACAATTATCAAGGGATAGAGTTTCCACCATTCCCTCTTCCTGACAGCTAGCTTTCCTTTTACAACGTTCTTTTGAATTCATATTGATGGACTTTCAATGTCGTACTCCCCCACCCCACATGAAATTCAAAGTGGCACAATCCACATAGGGGTTGCCTTCTCAGAAAGAAATAGGCCCTACCCATTCTTCCTGGTGGAATGTGTTTTGGAAACAATGCCTCTAATTTTTAATAAGTTCTTTCAATGACAGAAAGGAGGGACTTGAGCAGTCAACACAATCTGAAAACTTAAGAGTATGACCTGGGATTTGGACCAAACATGGGAATCATGTGGCCATCCAGAGGTGGTTGGATTCCAAGTCTAAGAAGCCTTAGCCACCATAGCGAATGGTAAGGCACACTGGAAGTCCAACAGCATCCGTGGGTCACATGATTCTCACCTTTATTTTAGGTAATTTAGACACAGAATTTGTTTTGCTTTGCCTTTTCTGGGCATGGTTAATTATGAACAAATATTAGTAGGCAGGCAAAAAAATATTTCTCATTGTGAAATAAAGAAACCACTGTTTTGGGACATCTTTCCTGCTTCTAAAACCAGCTGGATGTAAAAAGGATTTTTTTTAAAAAAACTTCCTAGTAATTAGCCTTACTTTTTGAGTTTAATGTTTTAGTGGAGATTGTTAGCTAATCAAGACTGGGAATTGAAAAAAAGAGTAGGTAGAAAAAATGTTTATGACTAATATTATAAACAAGTGGTGTGGTTAGTACTGTACCTGCTTTAGCGCTATAATAAAATAAGCAGTGAAATCAGCATTGCATCCATTTAGGTGTAATTGTACAAATTGCTAGCTAATCAGACTGGGAAAATTGAACAGAGCTTGAAGAACAATACTATAGATGTGCTATTAACTTAGTGCATTTAGCTAAGCATTTAATGAATTTTTTTTTGGATAACACCATTGAATGTATTTTTTCTTTTTTTAAAAAAGATGTATTTGTGCCTTATATTGAAAGAAGAGACTCAATACTCTATTTTAGCTAACCAGTGTAAGCCAGGAGCTACACAATCAAATGCCATGGAATTACAGGCATTGTAAAATTGGCTCAAGACATGAGCAAATAAAGCCCATTGGGGTTACTGCTGTCTGTTGGATTGAACCATGGGCATTTCATTAAAAATGTAAAACTGGACAAATACATAAAGCTCACTGAAACAAATAGCTTGGTTTATCAAGCTGGCTTTAGTCAGAAGCTCACTGTATTTTGACATCCTCAACACAGTAGGACTTAACTGGAGCTGTGCTAGCCTGGCTCAGAGGCTTGCGAACTTTTCAACAAGTTCAGAACACAATAGGCTGAAAATTCTTAAGACCAAGGAAGATTGACTTACTGCTTCTTTTCTGAAAATTCTGTTTTATTGAAGATTTTACATGCTGTGATGAAGTGCACTCAAGTGTAAACTATCTAATCCTTTGGAGAAAAGTCTGATGGATGTGGAGGTGGTCATTCTCCCAAGAAAGTATGGAATGAAACAAAAGTTTTCCAAGATGAAACAGATAAGGTGGCGAGAACAACAGAGAACAAGGTTCTAGAACCTCAAGTCACTACAGAGTCTGAGAACTTGGAGCTATGAGCCCAGAAAGAGTGCTGTACTTGTAAAGGGACTACTGAAAAGGTGAGATGGATACCCTTTCTGTAGGGAGAGGGAACTACAAGAATGTCTGCAAAAGACAGGCCATGAGAGGCACCATTCAGCTATTGTGGCTGTCATTGCTGGTTGTCCTACCTGTTGCTGCACCTGTGGGACTGTTGGATACATCTACTGACTTGAGCCCATGAAGCTAACTCAGCAATTTTGCCAGTAATTGTAATCTGCTCCAGCTGCAGCTGTTGGAGGTGCTGTAGCATAGAGGTTGAACTCCACCTGGGACTTGGTCACTGCTGTGGGCAGGGGGGGACAAAATGGAGATGGAGCATCTACATCCATTTCAATTTCTTTCAGCCCTGGTTATGAGATAGTTTTGATCACCTTGGCAGAAGACCTTTACTGGGAACTAAGCAAGTGGAGTATGTCCTTGTTGATTCTGCTGGACCTCTCAGTAGCTTTGGATACCATTGACCATGGTATCCTTCTGGGCTGCTTTGTTGGGATGGAATTTGGAGGCACAGTGGCTCCAGTGGGAGCTCCTATTCAACCTCTTGGCTTTTGGCTTGTTGAATCCCTCAAGATTCTGCTCTGTCCCCAGTGCTGAAAGATCCAGGGTCTGGTGGTTTGATGCCATCAGTATGCAGATGACACTCAACTCTATTAGTCCTTTCTTATCTAAGCAAGTTGTTTCAGTCCCATACTGGTGCTTCTTATCAATAAATGGATTGAATGAGGAGAAGCAAATTGAAACAGAATCTGGATAAGAGAGAGGTGCTCCTTCTCAGTTGAAAAGCAGATCAGGGAACAGGGATTCAGCATGTGTTGGATGGGGTTACAATTACACTGAAGATGTAGGTTCACAGCTTGCATGTACTCCTGGATTCAATTCTTAGTCTGGATGCTCAAGTTCTGGAAGTAGCAAGAGTAAGTTTGCATGCTTAAGTCTTGTGCATCAGCCATTGCAGATCTGACCATGGTGACACATGTGCCAGTTACATCGCATTTGGATTGCTCTAGTGCATTCTACATGGAACTGCCTTTGAAGAGTGTTCAGAAACTTCAGCAAGTCCAAAGAGTTGCAGCCAGATCCTGGCTACAAGGAACATATAACTTTCTTGCTGCAGCAGCTTCACTGGCTACCATTTATTTCTGAGCACAGTTCAAAGTCTTAGTTATGAACTTAAAGTCCTATATGGCTCAAGTTTAGGTCATATTCTCTCATATGAAAGTGCCTGTGTTTTGGGATCTTCTAGGGAAGCCTTTCTCCTTATCCCATCACACTCACAGGTGCCCCTTGTGGGAGCATGGGAGAATGCCTTGAGTTTTGAACTGGAAAAAGATGGGATATAAAGTAGTCATAGTAGTAGTAATAGAGCAGCAGCAGCAGCAGCAAGGACAGCATTTTGTCAATCTGAAAAGTCTCAAGATAGCTTAAGATGATATAATTAATTGATGTTAATAGGGTAGACAATTTAAATCCAAATGAATGAAACTTAGCTAGCAATCTGAAAAGGCTAAAGCGTTTTTGAGAGGAAATAGCATTCAGGTAGAGGAAGGGGATACAGAAAAAAGGATGTCCAAGCTGGGCTTTTGGGGAACTTGAATCTTGATTGAGCATGAAGAAAGAAGAAAGAGAATGGGGGTCACGAGGCTGGAGCTAAGTACAGGTACTGTCACAGTATAACCACTATAACAGGGGACCCTTTCACACTACATAATCATAGCACTATGATTCCACTTTAATGGAATCCTATGGAATCCTGGGGCTTGTAATTTAGTGAGGTACTAGAGGATCTCTCTGGCTGAGAAGTCTAAATGCCCCTCCCTAAACTGCAGATTCCAGGATTCCACAGTATGTTGTCATGGCAGTTAAAGCAGAAGCATGATGCTAAAACAGTGTAGTGTGAAAGGTCTAAAGTGCTAAGACTTTTCAATTAGCAAGGATAATGATGATATCTGCCAGCCCCTTTCATGCCCCCCTGCTCCCTTTGAGCTTAATTGTAGTTTTCAAAGTACCTGGGAGGAAAATGAATTTTCCTAGCAACAATATATAGTTTGTGTTATGCCTGGATTGTAATGCAAAGTATTTATGGTGGCTGCATCTTGCCTGGTCAGTTGAGACCTACTGGCTTTATAGATACTATATGCACAAATATAGGATGGGGGACACGTGGTTGGATAACAGTACATGTGAAAGGAATCTAGAAGCCTTGGTGGACCACAAGCTGAATACGAGTCAGCAGTGTGATGTGGCAGCCAAGAAAGCCAACATGATTCCTGGTTGCATCAATAGGAGTATGGTGTTTAGATCAAGGGTAATAATAGTGCCACTCTATTCTGCTTTGGTTAGACCTCATCTGGAATACTGCGTCTAGTTCTGGGTACCTCATTTCAAGAAGGACATTGACAAGCTGGAACGTATCAAGAGGAAGGCTACCAAAATGGTGAAGGGTCTGAGAGCCATGCCCTATGAAAAGCAGCTTGGGGAGCTGGGTATGTTTAGTCTGCAGAAGAGAAGGTTTAGAGAGGACATGATAGCTATGTTTAAATATTTGAAGGGATGTCATGTCGAAGAGGGAGTGGGCTTGTTTTCCGCTGTTCCAGAAACTAGGACAAGGAGCAATGGATTCAAACTACAGGAAAAGAGATTCCACCAAAACCTCAGGAGGAACTTCCTCATGGTCACAGCTATCCAGTATGGTCAGAGCTATCCAATAGTGGAATATGCTGCCTCAGAGTGTGGTGGAGTCTCCTTCTTTGGAGATTTTTAAACAGAGGCTGGATGGCCATCTGTTGGAAGTGCTTTGATGTGGGTTGGACTGGATGGCCACTGTAATCGCTTCCAACTCTATGATTCTATGATTCTGTGATTCTATATTCCTATTGTTAGACCTGGCTTGCAGAAGCAGATCAAGACAGTGTCATAGCTAGAGCTTTTACCACACAGGGCCTCCCAACCCCAGCTATGCCACTGCCAGGAAGGCCCCACTGGCCTTGGAAAAAGAGTGGAAGAAGCAGCGTTACCCCAATGGAGGCCTCTTGAACCCCTTCACCCCCTCCCTCTCTTGCCCTCCCACCTCCTAGCTGTGCCACTTCCTTTCCACCAGGTGGTGGTGCTGAGCAAGCAGAAGAGTGGGGCAACTACAAGCAAGGGCTGGACTGGAAAGGGTGGGATGGCGGGCCAGGAGCTGCCCAGTGATTGGGAAAACTGCCTGGTGGGTGTGGTCTGTTGGGCAGAGCTCGTCTGCTGAGCTGCAGGTGAAAGCAGGTAGGAACAGCAGGTGGCCAGGCAGTGGGATTTGGTTCCTTGTCCCAGGTGGGTTTAGACAGGCTGGTGTCCAGGCGAAGCAAAGAGAAGGAGATCTCAGGACAGCCACTTGAGCACTGGTGCCCCCCAAAAAGTGCTGCCCAGGGCAGACTGCCTCCCTCACCCCCCTAGATCAACACAACTACCTGCATGTTTGGATTCTCTTTAAGGGGATAGGGATGATCATGATGAGCTCCTTCTCTTCAAAATATATCATTTTTGCATGGAGTACAGGAAAAGGATTAACTTCTAACCTGACTTCCCATCTTGTTTTAAGTTTGAGAAGATCCAAGGGAAAAAGAAAGCAGTTGCTTTGCCTTCCTTGAGGTTGTGTGTGTTGATTGCTTTTTATCATACCTTGTGTGGTTTCATGCTTCGGCCTCCTGTTCCTTACTACCTACACTACACCTTGGCTGACTCCACTGAGAGGATTTCAGGATAATTGCTCTGCTGTCTTTTCCCCCCAGTGAATCTACTGATATCCTATGCAGTGCTAATAATTAGGCCTCAAATGGATACGTTGCCTATTCATCCAGAAAATGAAACTTTAGGTTGTAATCCTAATGACACTAAGCAGGTAGTAAGTTCTGGTGAACACAGAAGGACTGACTTCTAAGCACATATGCGCACTTAGGATACAGTTGTAAGGCTGCAATTCACATTAAGCCTTAATCTCCCTGTCTAAGGACTGTGAAATCTTGTGGTGTTCCATATCCAATGGAAAACAACATGGGGAACCCTATATAGGAACATCACTCTAATCTTCCTGATTGATACTGTTAGTGTGACCCTAGACATATGTTCTCAGAAGTAAGCTTCATTTGACTTCATAGGAACTTTGCATCATTGGAAAAGCACTCTATTCAATTACCAGACTATCCAATTGTACCTACTTGGACCCTTCTGCTACTATACCAACTTCTCTCCTTCAGTCCTCTGTGTACCCCAAAATCTTCTCCAAAAAGTTGAGAGTCCCTTCAGTTTGGATTGAGGGGGGCATGGCTGCTGAAAGGGGAGAGAGAAAAGAGCAGGCCCTTGTTGCAGAAGTAGAAGCCCTTTTACATAGCACTAGAATTTGTCCATTGGGTTGAAGCTTTTGTACTAGTTGCTGGGTCTAAACTGTGACTATAGCTTAGATAGCCAATTCAGCACAGCAGGACAGACGCAAAACCCTAAGGCTAAAAGAGGAGTAAAAGTACATCTGCTTTCTGTTTATTGTGTGCTGATTTCATATTTTTTCATGAAGTTAATGGGTAATCCTTCCTTTCTTGTCTGTAAGCACTTCAGCAAGACAATTTCTAAATTATAATTCAGGGAATAGTGCAAAGGGGAGGGGAATGAAAATCATGTTAAATATTAAAACAGGGCAGAGAAGGCCCTACAAGACTGCAAAGCCATCTGACTAAAGAGCATGAACTCAAGGAAAGTCACCTTCTCATTTAGCACTCATTAGCATTTGATCTTGCCCCAGCTATTGCACGAGGTAATTGAATTGTTTAATTTGCAAGCAAGCTTGTTCTCGCTGTTGTTTCCATTTCTCAATATTGAATGATACTTAACTCCCATACGAGTAATTTGAAGTGAAAGTTTATCTTTCCCCTGCGTAGAGCATGAGTCCAGTCACCTTCTAATGAGTAAATAAACTATTCAACACCTTAATCACTGTTGCTGTGCACCTTGAAGCTGCTATGTAAACTACATAAACACTTCTATGCTCTGCTACATATGTCACTTTCATTTGTTACAGTAGCTACTTACTTAGATTGGCAACCGAGGAACAAAACTAAACATCAATTTCCTTTCGGCTGACAGGAAGAAACTATTAACATTACATTTCTCTGAATACTACAAAGCTTGCATAGTTATGATGAGTTCCCACAAACACACACACAGAGCAAGGGGAAAGTAAGATTCCAATACTAACCTGCTTACTATAGGGGAAGTTGGAAACAGTAATGCTGGTGGGATCCAATCAGGTATGCTGCATTAGCAGCATTGCCAACCAGAGGATTATATTGTGTTTCTTCTTCTTCTTTTTTTCTTTCTTTTTTTACATTCAGGCCATTTTATGACTTCTGTTTAGCTGCCATATGTGATTTTATTTCTGCAACCTCGAGCCAAAGCAGATTAATGGATTTCTAGAGGTGCATTATTAAGTGAAGAGCAGAGATAAAACACCCAGTAAAATACCACTAATTAGTGCTCATTAGGAGACAACAATGATGGACTGAACACATAATAGCTAAAGAAAAAAAAAATTACAAGGTGTCACTCCTTGATTAACAGAGACACTGTCAAAGGTTAAGCTATTACATGTTTATTTTACAATTTTCCTTATTTTTACCTAGATTGTATTTCCCCTGGAAATGTGGCATCTTGCAAATTAAGTAGCCACACTTATTCTTCACTCTTGTAACACCATTTACAGTACTTTAACGACAGCAGCTTGTCGCATTCCTTGCATACTGCTGGGAAGATGTTGAAATGTTAATAACATGTCTATGGTGCAATTAAATGAAGTACAGTACCTCATGACAGATCAGGATGTCATCTGTCTTATTTTGGAAAACTATATGTACAAGATTAAGTTTCAAATCTGATTGTTGTTGCCCTGAAGGAAGAATATCCTTATTCAAGGTTTTTACACATTCATAGTCTCAGCTGTATGAACACAATGACTGGAGGAAAGGAGGAGGAGCCATCCGTATCTGTGGTTGAAATCCTGGCTGTAAAGATTCTATAGAATCGTGGGGTTGGAAGTTTAGGAAGGGGCCTTTAGAATTCTCAGCTGGAGAGCTCTGGCTGGTTGCTATGGAGATGAGGCCAAGCAGCAAGGAGGAGGCCACTGTATTCCCTCAGGAACCCAAACTCTGTATGTTAATAACTCTGAATACAGATTGGATTGGGGAATGTGGGGGAAAAGTACACATACAGGAGAAGACAGATTGAGGAATTAGAGACACAGGATCTCAAATCTGTGTATTTCAATCACATTTTTTTTTACTGCACTGGCAAGCTTTGACACTTAATATTCACCAAATGGTAGTGTGAACGTATCCTAATTCAAATATATATATCAATACCCTGCTTGGAATATGACACAGTTTAGAAAATCCAATTCTGTAAATTCAGTTATAATTGTGCATTTCCTTCTTTTTTACATGATCATTGTGCAAATTTTATTGCAACTTCAGGGCAATTTTACCTTTATGACACCATGGCACTCATCCTTTGGTAGTCAATTGCTATGGTACCTGAGCCACAGAAAGAAACCGAGTGTTTCTGTCCCAAATATAACAGGCCAAGCATTCCAGCTGTATATGGCAGCATAAGCTTCAATACTTATACTTGGTTGAAAAAAACTCAACCATGGAAGCTGCTTAGACATCATCAAGGCATTGTGAGGTTGTGCAGATGCAGCCTGTAGTGAACAGCAAAGTAGTGAAGTGTTTGAATTCTTTACACTCACAGTGTGGAGAGCCTTCATTGCTGTGGGGTTAAATAATTTTGAGTTGTCACTGAATACATTTAGTGAGCAAAGGAGATGCCACTGATTCTGAGAATTTAATTCCACTGATATAACGATCTCCTGAATAGTTTTGTTAACCAGTGGATCTGTCTTTTTAATTTCTACAGGAAGAAAGAGGAGTGGGAGAGAACAACTGTGGCCATTTCTGCACTAGACTGTTATAGTGCTATTATTCCACTTTCAACATCTCATGGAATCCTGGGGTTTGCTGCAAAGGCCCCTCTCTAAACTGCAAACCCCAGGATTCCATGGGATGTTGAAAGTGGAATAATAGCACTATACCAGAAATAACCTGTGATTCTTGTCTGTGGATTGGACATAGATTGTGTATCTGGGCCAGTGGAAGTGAATTACCCTACCCCCTTGCCACCTCAAAACCACCTCCAGTCCCCTGAAAATGCCATACGGAGGGATGTAGACTGTCTGATTGGAGGGAGCTCAGGTCAGGCCATTTCTAATTAAGTGTATAAAATCAAAACTGAATCTGCCATCAAATTATCTTTCATGCACTCTAAGAGATTTAAATTTTCCACTGTAACCCAGGTTCAAAACGTACACAGCACACAACACACATGTGGGCTATTCAACGTCAAATAGCTTGATCTATTGCCAATTTTTTTCTTTGGGTTTTTAATGATATTTTTTAGCTGCCTTGAGCATTATTTCTTTTGCAAGATGGGATAAAATTGAATAAAACGGTCAGTGAAATTCCAGCATCTTGATAGTGAAAAATGCAAGACATTCACAGGGGTCCTGTAACCTTTCACCAGCAATTACCAGTAAAATGGACTTAAATCAGAAAACCAATTGTTCCACTGTTCTTTGTGTGTGTGTGTGTGTGTGTGTGTAATATTTGCAATGACCATAAGAGAATAAAGAACACTTTGTTGCCTGTTCCACTTTTTGTTAGTGGAAATATGTATTTGTTGTTGATGACGATGATATTCTAATAATGTTATATTCTCCTACCCTTCTTCTTCTTCCTCCTCCTTCTCAAACCAATTTTTCCAATCTTTGATAACATTATTTAGTCAATCAGTTAACTAGTTTTACTGACAAAATACAAAAGAATGTGCTTTCAATTTTGTCCAAAAATTGCTTACTTTCTACTTTGTCTTACAGACAGCATATCCTGAGGAAGTAAGAGATTATCATAGATATAACTGAAGGAAGAAGCACTGAGCAGAGGAAGTGAACATCAGTGACTTCAAGACACCCCAAGAAAGCAAGAGATACTAAGGAGCATCACTGTTGAACTGTCTGTGTCTCTTAATTTCTTTTTCTTTTTTCCTGACTGAGAATAAAATAATTGCCTGTGTTGGTTGTTGTTTCTTTAAACTAGTAGCTGTAACTGATACCGACTGATTTTTATTATGAGATATTGTTGATGGCATGTGGGGTGAGTCTGACTTATAGTTTAGATTTATGGGAAATGGCTTTTGGTCCTGTATCCTTCCTGAGTATGTGCGTTTCTTTTTACCCTCACTCTTTTTCTTTCAGCTGACAAGTGGATGAGAAATAGTTTTCCAAAATTGATACAATTTTTTCCCTTCACCCCCCCCCAAAAAAAAAAGCTCAGAAAAGAATCATGGAGAACAGTGAAAACATGAATGGAATGTTGCTTCTTCTGGTGAGCTTTTTGTGCAGTAATATAATGTGATTTTTTTTAAAGTTAGAATTAATGTCTAAATATCTTCTTTGCAACACAAACATAATAGTCTCTCCTTTTAGTGTAAATATACAGAAAAGGCGAGCCTTATAACCTAACTTTTCTCTCTCTGGTTGTACTACTTTGGACTGCACAGGTAGGGTACTTGATTGCAAGCTTTTCCATACAAAATGAATCCTGGGACAGAGAAAAATAAGAAAACAACGGGGAAGATAAGCTAGAACCTACCCATACATCTCTATGACATCATTCATGAGGACAATGAAACGACATCTTAGTTGACAGCAAGAGTGCTACAAAATTCAATTATATGTCTATTCACTCAGCAGTAAGTCCAGCTGTATCCAATGGGGCTGATTTGTTAGTGTGTGTTTAGAGTGGGAGCCACTGGAATTTATTTTATTTTCTTTTAACACCCAAATAAGAAATAAATAAATGTGTTACATAGACAGGTTAGGAAAAACAACTGAACATTTAAGTAGAATTTTAGGAATATTAAAGAAGATTTCAGCTTAAATCCAATAAAAATTTAAGACACAGGACTTTGTGCCTACTCCCAAAGCCCTTCTTAGCTCTCCACAGCAGGCTCTGGGATTACATGTAAAGTACTGGTGGAGACTGCCATGGATTTTCCCCCTCCTGATTCCATTGATAGAAGCAGTTCTATAGTGAATGTCCTCAGCTGGATTCTGGTCAGATTCTGCATAGGCTTGCTTGCTGCTTATGTATAAGTAGACATACATTGCATTGGTTTAATAAGCTCATTTAGTAGAGATGTTATGGGGAGGGCAAAGAAGGCTGCCTTTGATTCCACTAAATCTGGTATGATATCAAAGTATTACATTGATAGCAAAACAATTGGTTAAAATTGGATAAATGTTAGCTAAATAAACATACTGCAGCAAACAGACACAGAAGCAGAGTCACAGAAAGTATTAATGGCATTTAGTTTTGCTCTGGGTACTGCGATGCTGCACTGAGTTTCACAAATTAAGCAAGGTCAGATTAGGTCTGTTTGTGGATTGACTGCCTACAGAAAGCACAAAATGGCTACAGACTGTGCTGACAGTAACTTCTAGATGACCTCTCCCAACCGCCCTTCTCTTCCCATATAAAGTTTGGGAACAGAAAGCCACTTTCAAAAGGCTTCTCACAACTGGATTTTTTACATGTCTATCACAAAAGCACAGAGTGTCCTGCAGCTCCCATTGTACCTTCTCTGAGAAGAGCTACAGACTAAACCAGGGCTGTGGGTGAAAAGGGGTTGACTCTGTTCAACAATGCTGACTTCTGAACCCAATTTAACACCTCGAATAAAGATGCTGTTAAGTTGTGAAACAGCAGAAGCAACTTAGAGCAGATTAAAATATAGATTTTTCTTATCTTCTGGATATATTCCTACTGCGGCTTGTGATCTTTAGAGTCAAACTGTGTCCCTATATTATTCAGAATAACAACAGATTCAGAATTGCAGTTGCTAATATTGTACAGCCTTCCGACCTGCCTCAGTGTGTATGTGTGCGTGTGGGATATTGCTTACCTGAAACTGTTCCTGAGTAGGGTTGACAGAGTGAAAATTGGCAGTGGTTCCTATACTATCCCTGGTTGCATAGAAGAGGAAATTTCAGCAGGTGTTATTTTTCATGCAACCAGAGAATTTCAGCAGATGTTGCTGGTTACCTGGTTGTGTGACAAGCAACACCTGCTGAACTTCTCACTTCTACACAACCATTGAAGGCCAGTAACATTATCCACAATATCAGAGGTGCATTCCTTTGCTCTCCCTACAATGAGTAAACCAGCAATGTCCCTCTGCATTTTACATTGTACAAATAGGACAGTTTCAACACAAGAAGCTTAATGGATAAAAATCTGATGTTAGAAATTGCAATACTCAAAACCAGATTGCAGAACATTTCAGCTTTCCTGGACGTACAGTAAAGGATCCCAGTCCTTGAACCAGCAAATCACATTGAGGCCCTTTCCACACGAGGCTGGTGAATCAGTTTGTGCTGTTTCTTACTGGATTTTCTGGGCTCGAAACAGGGCGGACTTTCCCTCATTTCCTTCTGCACAGCTACTGTGTACGTTCCATTCTGATTCAGAGGAGTGTGAGTTCATGAATCCACACTGCCTCCGCCGTGGTCGCTCCTGCTACTCCCCTCACCCCGCCCCGTCAGCTGTGATTGGCCTTTTTTTTTTTTTTGCATGGTTTAGTACGTCATTGTGTACATGCGTAAGTCCATACTACCCCCTGGCCCCTCCCATGAGCCCTCCCCTGACCACCAATTTGCATTGGCATGAATGTACGTGTCTACACCACTGTGAAAGTATGAATTGGATCGATCTGGAAAATTGGAAAACTGATTTCTTCCAGTTTTAAATAGCGTGCTTTACCACCACATAAGGGCGCATTTAGTCGGAATTATGTGTGGAACAAAGGTAAATAAACTGAACCTAGTCCGCTCCAAGGTGCAGAAGACCTCCGTGGCAAGACGCATTGGCCCGCCTTAATAACCACGTGCGGAAACGGCCTTAGTCCATTTCCACCCTATACTGTTATAGTGCTATTTTTCCACTTTCAACATCCTGTGGAATTCTGGGGTTTGTAGTTTACTGAGGCCAAAGAGCTCTCTGGCTGAGGATTCTAAATCCCCTCCCTAAACTGCAAACCCCAGGATTCCATAGGATGTTGAAAGTGGAATAATAGCACTATAACAGTGTAGTGCAGAAATGGCCTAAGATTAGAAAGAGAAACAGCTACATTGAATTATATTCACAAATTCCGATCCCTTAGCAGAGGTATGAACAAAGACATGGCATCATACAAAAGCCCTTGCTATTGCACATATGACAAAAGGAATCCTCTCAGAGAAGATTTTGAACCATGGGAAACTGACTTTTGGTATGCAGATTTATTGCTTTCACACCTCAGCACATCAGTATAGGATTACTTTCAGTTTTAATCAGAAATCTAGAGAGCGAAGCCATATTAAGAGAAAAAAAATTCATGTGTTTATAGATTAATAAATTAAATAACTAGTAATAAGTAATAAATTAAGTAACTAATTATTGCAAAGCTGTGTGGCTTTCAGGTCAGTGAGGTAGTCATCACCAGTCATCACTGGCAACTGAGAAGTGCAAGTAGTCATTTCATGGCTAGTGTGAATAGATGCAAAGACCCACAGAGTTCTCATATCTTACATAGCTGTGTTAATTAGAGAATTTTATCTGGTTCAGGTATTATAAACAGTTATATCAGTTTTGTAGGGATGGGAGGTGGAGAGGGCAGTTCACCCCAAGTGGCAATGTTTTTGGGGTGTCCTGGCCCATGGCCATGCCCTTGTGTGCCCTGGCCATGCCCCCTCTCACTGTAGCCCCGCCCCCTTGCACTGTAGCCCCACCCCCTCCTGCCCCCCCTTCACATGCTCCAAGCTCTGCCACTGAATTATATATACACTGTTCTGTAACTATTAAGGTAATAGGGCCAAGTCTTCTTTTGTATCTGGTTATTCTGTTTATGTTTGAAGAAGAAGGGGAAGGAGGACGAGGAGAAGGAGGGACAGAAATTGATATTTATTCAGTGGTTTGAATATACCCTGTGTCAGTAGATCTCAAGGTAGGATACAATAAAAAAAAAAAACACTTTAACAAAACTTAAAATGTTAAAAAGTTTCTAAATTGTTTGTTGATTATTCACCATCATAGAAATTCTTGATACAGGGTTCACTGGAAAAAAACAAACTAATTAACTGATTTTTTAAAATTGTGTTCTGTGGTTGAATAGACACCCAAACAAACCATACCATAGTAAAGATGACATCAGCAAAAGTCAAATCAGTGTCCACTGAACACCTAGAAATCAGAATAGTTTTTCAAAATGTTCTGTACTCATTGGTGCATGTATGTGGGACAGAGATTAGAGTGTCAAACTGGATATGGCCTAAATGCTGTATAAAACACACATGCATGTATGCACATACACAGTCACAGACAACATCACTTATGATTCAGTGGCACACTGCATATTTATTTTGCTCCCAAAATCATTACACCTGTTAAGAATCTGCAACACTCACTATATTTCATTAAACAGCTAGATGTACATAAACATTCTTCTTCAGTATGAAACAATAGGAAACTAAAAATAGGGACGATTTATTCCTTCAGAAAAAGAAGGTCCTTTTTTTTTTTTGGTTGTCTTTTCTTTCCTCCCACCCCTAACTATATGTAGATGTAACAAGAAGTACCCTTACTGGATTCCAAGTAAACATTCATAGTATTAAATTACACACAGAGAAAAGCATGGGGGTGAATTATCTAAATCCTTCCAGCTATTGAAAATCAGAAGTCTGCTGGAGCTTTAGAAGAGTAGATCAGCTCAAATTGACAGGTTTGATGTTTTCCCCTTTGTTTGAGCCAATTTGTGAAACCTAGCAACAGCCAGTATTAAATGAAGGAGAGAAATGTACATAAATATTCCATGATGGGCCTTGACATTTTTTTAGTATTTATAGCTTCTGGATGGGCAGTGGATTTTTAAAATGCCTGATCATGTGATGAGTTCTGCTCGTAAAATAAATTAGCCACAAATCTAAAATTCTTTTTAATCCTACAAAAGTAGTGGGCATTGATCAATGAAAGCAATAATGTTTTCATGGAAAGCAAAGAACATCAGTTAAATAGCATGCAATTTCTCCCTTAGTCGAAAGGCATAAAACACCAGACTAAGACTGGGATTTTGTGTTTTCCCTAGTTAAAACTCTCTTTTTTCCCCTTAAGGGATGGATCTGAAAGCTGCATTTTTAGCAGCCCAGAACAAGAAATTGAGAGCCAGTATGATACAGAGGTGGATATGTCAGACTGGGTTCACATCTCTCCAGTTAGCCATGGAGATGACAGGTCAGTCATGTAGCAAGTGCCATCTCCATTAGGTTTCTTGTGATGCGGAGAAGGCCTTTAACATTGACTTGGGTATGTTGGAGTAACTTAGGATGGGAATATAACAAACAAATTAATATATTATTATAATGACTATTATAATAAACAATTATTATAATAAGCAAAATATGATAAAATTCCACACAGTAATGAAATCAGGTGAGCCTCATTAAAACTCAGTTAAAGTATGTGGTACTTCTTCACCTACTTTTTTTTTAAAAAGCAACCTTTTTCAATGAAATGTAACAGGCTACATTTTCATAGAAGAAAAGATGTACTGCTTCCTGTAGAATTCTGGGAATTGCAGGTTGGTAAAGCACTAGGGCTCCCTCGCTGAGAACTGTAAATAACCCCTCCCTATAATGCAATTCCTGGGATTTCATAGAATGGTTGCAATGGAAGTTAAAATGGAGCCATAGTGCCATAACTATGTGGTATGAAAAACCCTTTATGATTTTTCCTTTTCCTATATTATCAGTTTTGGATAAGAATGAGGATGGACTTTTAAGAATCAGATAATTAAGACTGAAGAGATGCATCAGAGCTATACTTTGAATCTGGCTGAATTTCAGATACAGAACTGAACCTGAATGAATTGGACAGAGCTACTCTGAACTGAATCGAATCGGAACACTCATGAAGATTTACCAGCAGTTTTGATTGAAAAGCACACACAGACAGTATCCAAAATTTGGGGTTTATGGTTAAGGTTAGGATTTCTCCCTTAACTTTCCATGTTAAAGAAAAAAGAAAAAAAAGGAATGTGGGAGAGGACCTGCCATTTTGTGACTGGCTACTTTGGCTTCTAATCACAGTGATTGCTTTTACTGGAGCTGCATATTTCCAGTGGTTTGAGGAAGGAAGTTGAAATAATGTATTGAGGGACTGAGACAGTGATTTTTACCAGCTCTGTCCAGTCAAAAGGAAGAACATGAACACTATTTTGGTGGGGCCTGGCTGGTTATAACATTGGGTTCTGACCTGGAAAATGCTGTTCAAGTCCTTCTTTCTTTACCAATGTAGGCTCCATATTTTTAAGTACTTCTTTCTTTATCACTATAGGCTCCATATTCATAATCTACTCTATGGCCTGTTTATGGCACTTCCTTTTTTCACTCTTGTTTTCTCTTTCTTTCTCTCTTACCATTTAAAAAAAGACTGAACTATAACAAGCAGTTTGTGCCAAGTAAAAATATATCACTGCAAAATGTAGAGTTTGGGGTCACTGGGAGTGAGAAGGCTGGAGAGAAAAGAGACCCTTGCAACTCAACTTGTTAAGATCCCCACAACTGCTCAAAATTCAAAAGCTGCTCAAATTCAAAATTCAAAAGCTGCTCAAAAAAAATCTGACAACAGAAGATACTTATCTGGACTCTCACAATGAGTGTCACTGCGGGGGAAGGCAACTTTTGATGGTCTCCATGGAATGAGACCAGAGTGTTATGTTTGATTGACGCTAAGCACCAAATCAAGACATGTGACGGGGCAAAGGAGACAGTGAAACAGTTTGCCCCCTATATGTATTATTTGGTGCTTGATGTTGACCCACCCTCCTGTCCTCAATGCAGTGTGAGTTAATCTGGTCATTTCAGGGCTGCATAGAAATTTTCTCCCTCTTTTCTATTTTTTTTTTACATATCCCATACATGTCCATATTCAATGGAACTGGGAGAATTGGCTCTGGGTTAAACAGGTTGTCCTTTCGCAGATAATAGGGAAGAATAAAACTTCAGTGATCACTTATTTGCACCCTTTTGGTGTAGGTAGGGCTCTGGAACTGCCTCTTTAGGGTCTGTTGTGTGACACCAACTGTGAGGACTATATAAATGCTTTCAAGGTCCTTATAAGGATTTATGCAGCTTCTGTTCCTATTGGACACCACCCTTCTCTGGTCAATGCTGCTGCCATGTACACTTTGTCTGAAGTGTGGCAGATTGCTTTCTTGCATTTCCTCTTCATCTTGCATAGTGAACTCAAGGATAACCCAGCAGTGGTTCTGTAACAGAATATGAGTTCATTGGAAGGACATCTTCAGTAGAATATCGTCATCACTGGGTAATATTTAGCATTTGACCCTTTGATAATGGTACGGGATTTGTTAAGTACACTGGAGAAGGGAATGGCTTCACTCATTTGCTAGTTGCAACTAAAATAGAATTTGCCTCTAAATGGAAATTGAGATATACTGCTTTAGTTCATGAGTGGATTATCAGTTGTAAATCTTGAGGGAAATAGTTACCTTAACCAATGTATGGTTCAATTATGTTTCCTAGAAAGCATGCTAATATTTATATGGACTTGCATGGTGAACATTGCTGCAGGGGAGAGTAAGCTTTTGATGGTCTCTGTGGAGTAAGACCAGAGGGTGATGTTAGATTGGTGCTAAGCACCAGATCAAGGCACATGATAGGGGCAAGTGAGACAATAAGCAGTTTGCCTCTTACATATGTATTCAACCTTCAGCATTAACCCTGCCTCCCCCCCTCAATGCAGTGTGAGTTAATCAGGGCCAGATAGGAATCTCCCCTTTTCATCAAGTTTTTTCCCCCCATTGTCCTCTGGCAGGTAATGGGGGAGAATAAGACTTCATTGATCACCTCTTGGAACCCCTTTGGTGTAGGATAGGACTCTGGAACCCCCTTTTTAGGGGCCTGCATCCCAGGGGGTTGCTGAAGGAGGCCACTCTGGAGATTGTCTTGGGAATAGATCTTTCTATTTGAGAGCCCTGTGGCTTGGGTGGGAGTCCCAGGGTTACCTTCCAAGATGCTGGACTGGGGAGCAACCAAATCAGTTTGAATTGCCCCTGGGGCTGAGGTGTTATTGCTCATGGGCAGGCTGAGCAGGTTGTGACCCTGGCATCAGCTGGACCTGTATCAGGTTGATCCTCCATCCCCTTGTATCTTTCAGGCTAATACATTTTAAATAAAACAGGTCAAAATAAAGTGCCCCTTAGTTAACCCAGCTTAGTGTCTGGTCTCTTTATTCCATGGGTGAGCATCAAAACCTTAAACTGTCTTTCATTCCTCATAATCCTCAGTCTGTGCATGTATCCTTCTGGAGATTTGCAGCTTTCTGCTCCAATGAAATGTCCATGATAGTGTAATTTCCATAACAACTCTTCCCAAAAACAAGTGGTAGGGAAGGAGGTAAAGGGTACAAAAATCATCCCTGCTTTAAATGTGAACATTCAGCTTCCACACACACACACACACACACACACACACAAATGCTGCACCTGATTTTTTTCTGGTTTCTTATCCAAGATTCCCTTTAGACTGTAGGTTATTTCCATAACAATCATTCATAAAAACTGAGAGATAAACACATTCTTATCCCGAATCTCCCTTATTGTAAAGGCTGTTCTTGCACAAAATATCCTGCACCTATTCAACTGAAACATTATAGCCTTGATCCCATCATAAGGGATCCCTGTAAATTTCATCCAGTTCTGCAAATACATATTTTTTTTTTAGAAAAGTGATTGACAGTTGGTTAAAATAATCAAATTTGAAGGTGCCTTGCATAGCTTCCCCGCACAGGTGTTTGGGAAGTTTAATACTCATAAGAGGATACTATGCAGTGTGGTATAATAGTCTGAATACTAAGACCATGACCTTGGCGACCAGGATACAATTCCCTACTCGACCATGGAAACCCACTGGATGACCTTGGGCATGGTACACACTCTCAGCCCAAGAAAACCCTGTGATAGGTTCACCTTACAGTTGCCAAATTGGAAATGACTTGAACACACACAACAACAACAACACATTTTTATCAGTTCTGACAAACAGACGAAAGTTACAGCCAGTCAGTGAGAAGCACAAAGATTAAGAGTTCTGATGAGATTCAGATTCGAACCTCAATCAAATCAGGCAGCCTCTGCACTATTCCAAGCTGAATAGGTCTGTCTTACAAAGCAGAGTCTGAACCAAATTTTGTTGTCAGTGCAAACCTCTAACATGTATTATGAAACCTCATCATAAAATAACACATTAAAAAGTACTTGAGCGACAGCTGTCCTTCCCCACAAATTTAATGCATCCATGGAGAGGGATTCACAGATTTTATCATATGTGAAATCAGTAGGCTCCTGGTACCAGTAAGAAAGCACAGTTTTTCCCAGATAAAATCTGTGAATCTCAGTTTAGGTAACATAAAGAAACAGCAAACACAGAAATGCAACACACTGGCTCATCTACTTCCCTTGCTTCTTTATAAAAAACATTGAAGAAGCTTCCAGATATTTCTGGGTATTGATTTTCATAGAGGAATCAATAAGAGGAGGACTCATGCTCAATGTAGATATACTGTAATGATTTTATGATGTCCATAGCTAAGTTTACCTTTCAGAATATATTAAGGTTCTGCAACTGATTCAGCTAAATCCAGAGTAATGAAGTGAATCAGGCTGGTTTAGACCAAATTGTACCTGTTCTGGATTGAAATGGAATAAGACAATTCAGATCCAGAGTGTCTCACAGCGCAGTAGATGGATCCAAAGACCCAAACATTAAAAAATAAGTGTGTGTGTATGTGTGGAAATAGGAAGTGTGCTTCCAAGACAACCATATAACGAAGACCTTAAGGCTTTGTGATGCAGATGGTGAGGATCTGAGCTGTGTTCATTGGTGAACTTTTTTATTTAGTTTGGGACAAGAATGCCCACAACTCACCAATCCTATAGTTCATGGGTAGGGATTATGTGAAGTTGTTGAAATTGGATTATCCCCTCCAGTATTTTTAACAGATTGTGAAAGAGCTGTGGTGAGGAGTGGCTGGTTGATGAGATTTTTTTCCTTTTGTTTTGTTTGTATCTGCATTTTCATAGGTTTTCATCCAGTCATCACTCTTGACATATGCCAAGTTTTCCTGCCTACCTTTTGGCCTTCTATTCTTCTCCTTCTCTTGCCACTGAATATGTGTCATATCCAGTCTCCTGCAACATTTCAAAAACTGATTTTCACCAATTTCCACTGAGCCTTTTGAATTTTGTTTAATTGAATAAAATAAATAAGAAGGTCAAATAATAAGGTCAAAAATAAATAGGAAGGCCAAAGTTCCTGAAGTGCTTTAATAATATACTACTTAGGCATGTTTTGTTGCTTAAGCATGTTTTCTGTTTCCTTTGTTTAACTGGTGTCCTGGAATCAAGAGGTGTGTGCAATTGGAGGTCATCTTTACTGGGTCTGAGACAGTAGAAATACACAGCTAATAACTGATATATTTCTTTTCTGAATGTACTTAGTTAATTTAAGGTGACATGTGAAGTGGGAATAAAAGATCTTTGGGAATGCTGAGAGCTCGCAAATGGTAAGTCTGGATGAGGAAAATATTGTATGGATTACAAAAATAAAATTGGTTTTTGCAAGAACAAAACCTGGGACATCCATAGACTTTTTCCCCATCAAAACAGGTCTCAGTGAGCCTTACTCTTGTTAATTTCCTTTTATCCTGTTCAATAGCCTAGCTTACTCTTCTATTTCTTTTTATTGTTAATTTCTCTATTCAATAAGTCTTGTCTGTATTTCAGTGAGTCTGGTCTCACTCAATGACCCCAGTTGCTATCATTAGTGAGGTGGTAGATATATGGTAGGCAGTCTTGGGGCCTTTCTGCACTACACTGTTATAGTGCTATTATTCCACTTCAACATCCTGTGGAATTCTGGGCTTTGTAGTTTACTGAGGCCAAAGAGCTCTCTGGGTGAGAATTCAAAGTGCCCCTCCCTAAACTGCAAACCCCAGGATTCCACTGGATGTTGAAAATCGAATAAGAGCATTAGTCTAATGCGGAAGTGGTCTAATGTCACCACAGAAAAGGAAAAGCATTATCTAGGAACATCTTTAGGTAGGAAAGGACCCCAGGATTGTTATCTCTCTCTGGGCAGGAAATGGGGTAAACCAAGTTATAGCAACAGCAACTTGGTAGACTTTAAGTGGCTGCATGGAGTGATCTTGCTCAGGGCAGAAGAAGAAGAACATTCTGAGCAACCAGGCACAAAATCCACAGGGCAGCAACACAGGATGAGGCCAGCAGCAACTCTCTTCCCCCCCCCACACACACACAAAGCACACACACAAAAAACAACCTTAGACAGGTAATTCTGGAAAAGCTAGAATGAGGGACCATACATGTCCATGAGGGGAAGTTTCCAAATCACAAAATGCCTTATGAGTAAGCAGTAGGATTCAGCAGGGGGATCTCACCAGGAATACATACTACTTACCTCGATCCACTTCCTTATGCTGTATTTCTCAATCTCCTCAGTAGCTTTGCTGGTGGAATAAAACAGTAAGCTGAAGTACCCATTTCTTCAATTGTTCTGTCATGTCACTGTCATAATCATTATCATTTAAGTTTGCTAAATGATAACAGACTTAGTTGACTCATGTTTTGGGGTCAGTGCCAGGATGAAAGTACCATGAAACTGCCAAATCTGAAAAGCTTTTTTTAAAAAACTGTTTTTGTTTTATAGAAAGCCACAAATGTTACAGGTATCTAGCACAAAACTCTCTGGAACTACCTATCTGAAATTGGGCTGTCCCTTCTCTAGGTTCTCTACATATTATGCAGAGATGTGGAAAAAGCATTTTTGGTAGAGGACTAGATATCTGGATTTCTGGATCTTGATGCAGATTAACGGTCTGGAAGAGAACAGATTGGGTCCACATTGATTAAGATTAAACTAGGCCCACATCTAAATTGCCAGATTGGACTTTGAACCTAAGCAGCCCTGTGCAAATCCCTAATGCATGGACATATATGCAGATGTGTGTGTTTGTGTGTATGTTTTAGTCGGTGTTCTGCCCCAAAATTTGGGCCTGTGTGAAGAAAGATGGAGATCTAGAAAAAAAAAGGTGTTCTCTACCAACATTTTATTTTTAATTTTACTATACATTCTCTCATGGGGGGCAGGGGGGGGACACTCATAGTTGATAAAGTGAAAGCCAGTAGAAAAAGAGGATTGAATCAATAAAGGAAGACTTAAATGACACTGTTTATGTCCTGGGCGCTTGGAGGTCTCTTAGGGGTCCTCATAAGTCAACGATGACTTGATGGCAAGCAACAACAATACATTCACTGTCAGGGATTCAGAGCAGGGAACCCTGGGAAAATGTTCAGCCCACTGCAAGACATTGCATCATGCTCCAGGTGTATGTGATTGCTGGACGTTGCATCAGAAAATGGAGTGGGGTGCAAAAGGTACAGGGTGGTGTGCAGACCCTCTACCTGTTTGGTTGTAAATATGTACATAAGAAAGCAACGCTCAGACCTTATTGTCTGTTGACCAAACCCAGTGCCTGGCGCAAGCTTTTGTCTGTCTGTTCTATGTTTTGTATACATCGGCACCTTGAATGATAAAGTGCCTCCTGTTTGGGAGAAAACCTTCTGTGTGAGTGTCCTTATTGGGGAACAAGGTTGCTGCTGTTAGCTGGCTGTGAAACCTAGCTTTTCGCTGCGTCTCTGTGGGACTGAAACTCCTATCATCCCACAACAGTGGTTATGGGCCCAGAGTGCCCAAAGTACCCAGAGTAGCCAGAGTTCACAGCATCCACAGTGCACCTGTAGTTATTTTTCCCCTGGATACTGGGACTGTTTTTGACTGTTTGCCTGGCTCTCCAGTGCTTCGGGAGTCTGTGTTTTGGCAGAGAGACAGTTAATCTTCAGTCCGGTGCTTGTCAAGGACACTTTGGAAGGCCGGCCAGCTGCTTTCCTGTGTTTCTGTTTCTGTTTTCTTTGAAAGCAGCGGAATGGCTGAAACAAGCTTCATACGCTTTGAGCGGCTGAACGACGCTAATTATCAGAGCTGGCAGATTTATGTGAGAGCCTCTCTGACTAAGGAGAATCTGTGGCATGTGATGCAAAATGACAGGCGACCCCCAGAAGGAGCATCTGCTGCTGAAACTGCCACGTTCCATGCTGCTGATGAAAAGGCAAGAGCAGCAATTCTGCTTACTTTAAGCCTTTACCAGTTGATCCATGCTGCTGCTGCAGACACTGCATATGAGCTGTGGCAGGCCCTGAAACAAATCCATCAATCTTCCTTGTGTTTGTCCAAAATGATTTGGACAAAGAGATTGTATAACACTAAACTTAGTCCTGGCAGCTGCGTTAAGGAGCACCTTGTGCTGATGAAGCAGTTGTTCCAAGAGGTGGCTAACAGAAATGTCAACATTCCAGAAGTGTAGAAAAGTTTTATTCTGCTGGGAAGCCTCACAAAAGAGTGGGACTATCTAATGTAGAGCCTGCAGGGTCTGCGTGAGGAAGATTTGACCGTGGACCTGGTAGCCGGGAGGATCCTTGAAGAAGTCCAACGTAAGCAGTTTGACTCTAGATTGCAGATGGAGGGTAGGACAGTCAGTTGCAGCCAAGAGGGAGAGGCAGCTCCCGAGGCATCGTTCCTGGAGGAAGGAGTTTGCAACTTCGACAGACGCTGCTACAGATGCAAGCGTGTCAGCCATCTCCAGAAAGACTGCAGAATGCCAGCGCCGAGCAGAGGGAAGAAGACAGCCCAGAAGCGGAGGGGTGTGTTGTCACAGGCTGAAGGCCATGTGTTTGTGGCAAAAGAACAGTCTGATAGTGGTGTGTGGTTGCTAGACAGTGGTGCAACTCACCACATGGTGAACAATTTGCTTAACACAAGCCCATGACATCACTTCCTATCTAGTGGCCAACATTTAGCAACTTGATGAGGTTATTCTAGGGGCCACAAAAACTGCCCCTTAGGGTCACATTCAGCTTGTGAACTGTGTGTTATCCACACTGACCTAATTTTAAAAAAAGGAGGTAAACGCAGTTCACTGTAAGCAAATGTTATATTTTTGTCCCAATGCATTTTTCCCTGATGCAAATATAGTATTTGCTTAGGTCTGTTTCATGCTACAGTATAGTACTTTGTTTTGACATTAACTTCCATGGCTGTACCTTGTGGAATCCTGGAGTTTGCTGAGACATTAGAGGTAATCCTGGCTGAGAATTCTAAACGCCTCTCCCTACATTGCAGTTGAAAGCCAATGTGATATAGTGGTTTGA
Organism: Cyclura pinguis; assembly: GCA_030412105.1. NCBI lineage: Eukaryota > Metazoa > Chordata > Lepidosauria > Squamata > Iguanidae > Cyclura > Cyclura pinguis. The sequence continues at coordinate 134,077,564 of CM059599.1, forward strand.
GCACCGGACTACGAATCTGGAGACCAGGGTTTGATTCCCTGCTCAGCCATGGAAATCCACTGGATGATCCTGGGTGATCATATACTTTCAGCTCCAGAAAACCCTGTGATAGGGTCACCTTAGGGTTGCCATAAGTCAGAAACAACTTGGAGGCACACAACGACAACAATAACAACGACAAGAACAGCATAGCAGTTCCCAGGATTTCATAGAATGCAGCCGCAACAGTTAAAGTGGAATCATAGTGTTATAATTCTGTATAGTGAGAGAACCTATAAATAAGACCTGAACAGATCTTGCCCTTGTTTTACTAGTCTAAGTACTCTTTCATATCACAAAATTATAGCATTATGATTCCATGAAACAGATTTAATTGTCATTGTTTCCCCTGGGGAATCCTGGGAAGTGTAGTTTAGGGAGAGTGTTAGTATTTCACAAAACTACAAATCCCAGAGTTCTTTGTGATGTTAAAGTGGATTCATAGTACTATAATTGTGAGGAGTGAAAGGGCTGCAGGTTGAGATGAGCAGCACACAGCTTGAAAGTTTCATGTGGTGCCAAGGCATTTTTGTGTTCTAGATGACAAGATAACTGAATTGTGTATACTTTGTTATACCTCAGTCCTAGGAGACACAGGACACTTCCTAACAGCCACAAAAAAGAGATATGAATGGGACAATGCTTATTTATTTATTTATTATAAATATTTTTATTAAAATTTCTAAAAAAGGTATAAAATGGGAACATTTCTTCTAAATGTCCCCCCCTCAACTCTCCTAACATTTTTTCTAAAAAAAATCTTCCAACTTTTGATTTTTTTCTCTTTCTTCTTCAACTTTTGTGTCTATTGTTGTTGTTATATATGTTATTACATCTATTGCAAGTTTCTGTAAGTTTTTATTCAAATTTTCTACTTCCCTCTTTAGATCCTGTTTAATTTGTGTTCTTGTGGTTTTTATCTCTGTTCTTGTCACTTTTAATTCATCCATCACTTCTGTTTTCATCTTCTGGATTTCTTCCAAGAGTCTCCATCATCTTAGAACCTATTGAAGCTCATCTTTCTAATATTACAGGGTGAAGTTGCTGTTGTACTGTCTTTTTTGGTCCTGTTGAAATAACCTTTAAGCCAATCTCACTTTATATTATAACTCTTAGTCCTTAAACCATTTTAAAATTCTTTAGTTATAATATATCAGTATCAATGTCATCTACCAATCAGTCACTCTTTATATCTATATATCTATAAATCAGATAATCTATATACCAAATATCAAATATCTATATATCAATACGTATCAATCTATAAATCAAACAATAAATATCAGCAAAGGTTCATTTCATTTTTATAAGTCCTCCATATTTTTCTCTTCCAGAAGTTACCCTTGTTTTAAACACAAGTCAGTTAATCTCTATGGATCCCAAAGAATAAAAGTTTAGGTTATATCACTATATCTGCCAGAGTTAACTCTTTAAAGCAATAATTCATTATATTTAAAAACAGCTTTGTCTCCAAATCTTCGCTTCTCTTCCAGAAGCTAATCCATTATTATAATCCAAAGTTTGTTAAGTCTGTTAAGTGCCCTTTTAATTACAGTTCAATTGCAGTTCTTCTTTCACTCCCATTAAGTCTCATACAAAATAAAGGGAGAGAGAGAAAAAATCCATTTGTAGGTTTAAAAACCTTTGCTTTTCTTCCTAGTCCCAAAATATGTTCCATTCAATATAGTTCACTTAGAATCACTTCTAATCCATATTATTTTAGTCCATTTATAAACCACAGTCAGTATTCAGGAAAGAAAGCAAAAAATCTTCATCACTCTGAATCTTCCCCCCTCTCCCAGTCGCTCACAGTTCTGGTTGCTTTACTTTCAGTTCCACCCCCCTCTTCTCCTTGTCCTTGTGCTCGTCACCATTTTTTCTTTCTGTCTTCTTCATCTGCTTAAAGTTCAAACATCCAAAACTCCCTCTCTGTTCTCATCAATCCAAAGAACAAACCTCAGAAACCCGATTTCAAAATATTTCTGAGTAGCCCTTCGTCATTTCATAACTTTGCAACTTTGCACTCTCGGAGGAAAATAGTCAAACCTCAGCGCAAATGGGGGGGGGGGAATCCAGCTGTTCTTCCTCTAGTTTCTGCTCTCAGCCAGAGAATCAGAGGGATCTGTTTTTTTGGTATGTGCCTTCTTGTTCATATGTTTTTTTAAAAAATCTTGTATATAATTTGCTACTCACAGTTCAGCTGGGATTAACTGTGTACTTGCTTCAAATCAATTAGATTAAAAAGGTTATTTCATCAGCACCTCTCAGAGTTATCTGGCTGCTGATCCGGTGCCTTCACTCCGTTGCTGTCCTGTCTGTGTTGGTCTCTCCTCCTCCTTCCTTCATGATTGCTGGGGCACTTCAGACTTGTGAGCTGCTCCATTCTCCCTACCTCAAAGGGAGAAATTTTTTTTGGGGGGAGGGAGCGGTCACAGGAACTCCAGATGTTATTTATGACCAGATTAGTAGCGGCAGTCCAGAGCCAGCTGGCTTTGGCTGCCCGTCATGCCAACATCTTAACTGGATATCCATCGAATGGGACAATATTTATTGCAGCCCAGCATAGATGGAAAAGGGAGGGCCCACAAAAGGCTCAGAGCACTTATATAGGAAAGACTTATTAGTCAGACAACAGATGAGGGAGGTTGCTGGTCAATAAACATCAGAGACTTGGTGGGAAGAAGTCTCTTGTGGACAACTGCCCTTTCCAGTGGAAGCTATGTGTTCTTCTTGTGACCCTTGACTCATGTTCCTGAAGGACTTTGTGTTGGGGATGATAGGAGTTTCAGCCCCACGGAAACGCAGCGGAAAAGCCAGAGTTCAGTGAGCCAACAGCAACAGCCTTGTTCCCCAGTATGGATAGTCACACATGGACGAGTTTCTTCCAAAACAGGAGGCACTTTATCTTGCAGCAAAGTTCCGTTATATACAAAACATAGGACAGGCGGACAAAAGCTTGCGCCAGGCACCAGGTTTGGTCAACAGACAAATACATAATGGCGTTGCTTTGTTATATACATATCTACAACCAATCAGGTAGAGGTTTGCACACCTCCCTCTACCATCTGCACACGACCCCAGTTTCTTATGCAACCTTGCAATTACCCACAGCTGGGGCATGATGCAACTTCTTTGCAGTGGGCTGATCATTTTCCCAGGGTTCCCTGCTCTGAATCCCTGACAATCCCCTCCAAAATGGTCAGGCCACTGTGTAGGACATTTTCACAATCCATACATGTCATACAATACATGTTACATAATACATACAGTACATACATTCAAGGGTACAACTCATCTTCCACCTTAAACTCTGGTGGCAAGGCCCAGTTCACCTGCCAACTTCTCATGGCCTACTACTGGAAGGGCCTTTGTGAGCAAATCCACAATATTGTTTTTCAGATACCATACCCCAATGTAGTCCTACACTCAAAATTTCTGCCTCAGTCACACGGGACAGTAAAATACCCTCCTCTTGACCTTTTAGGGATAAGCATAACTTTACATCCTGACTCAGCAAGTTGGGTACTTCCTGACCCACTTTCACTGGAACCACTGCTGGAACTAGTGCTGACCTCACTGCGAGGCTCTCTCTTGACCGTAAATGCAGGTTCAGCACTAGGTGGCGGTGTTGAACTCTTTGGTGTGATGTTGAGTGAGATTTTTGGCTTCTCCTCCTGAGTACATTCCTCAGTACTTTCTTCTTCATCATCAGCCATCACCGCCCCTCCATCTTCAGAGCTTTCAAGTGTATCTGGGACACTGTCCTTTTCCTCATCAGACATCACTGCCCCTCCATTCTCAGGAATTTCAGGAACACTTTTCACACTTTTACCCAGGGGAATCAAGACCTCTTGGTTACAGTGCAGTCTATCCCAACCTGAATGGACTTCAAAGTTTGCACTCCTAGAATACACTATTTTGCCAGCATGGTGTAGAAATCTATATTTGTTACCTTCATATCCCACAAAGCATAACCGTCTAGATTTCTCCTCCCCAGACTTTCTGAAACTTGGGGGAACATACACACTAGCAAATTGACCCCAAACACGTAGATGCTGCAGGTTTGGCACGCTACCATACAATAGGTAATATGGAGTTTGCTTCACACTTGAACTCCACATCCTGTTTAAATGGTAGTTTGCTGTCACTATTGCTTCTCCCCAAAGTCCTGCTGGGGCTTGGGCATCCTCCATCATACAGTCCTTCATTTGTTTTAACAGCCCAATTCTTCTTTCTGCAAGACCATCCTCCCTGGGAGATGCGGGGTTGGTGGTTTTATGCCTTATGCCTTTCTAACGCATCCAGGCTTGCAGGCTATTAGACAGGAATTCTCCCCCTCGATCTGACACAAGACTGGCCACTGTATAAGGAAATTACCTCACAACAGCATTCACCCACTCTTGGAACTTATCTGCTGCTTGGCTCTTCTCTTTCAGCAGATAGACATAGGAGTACCTGGTGTGTCTGTCTACAATTACCAGGAAAAACCTATTTTGCCCTTCAGTTGGCTTGAATGGCCCAGCCAAATCTGCATGTACAACCTCTAAAGGCCGTTGGGTGACACACTTGCTTTTCTCGGCAATGGGGTAAGCCTTTACCTTAACCTTTTTGCACACAGAGCACTCTAGGAACTTAGGACAATTTCGGACCTGTAACCCAGCGCATACCTTTGCCAACTCTTGCAAACCTTTGTAGCTGGCATGACCCATCACTCTGTGGAGGTAATGTACACACTTTTCATGTAGAGGTTTGTTACACAAAGAGTTAACGTTTGCCACTTTTCCTTTGGGCAACATGTGGTACAACCCCTGCTTTTTCATTCCTTTTGCACAAAAAACACCATTTGCAGTAATTATACATTTCTCCCCTTCAAACACCACTTTGTAACCCTCACTGGCCAGTTAGGAGACACTCAAAATACAGTTCTGCAAATTTGTCACGCACAATACATTATTAAACGATTTCCCAAAACATGGCACATATGCAGTACCCATCTTCTGCACCTTGCTTGGTGCCCCATCTGCAAGGGAAATTGCTGTTATATTTGCATTTTTAACATCATTCAACAGCTTTAAATTGTTCACCATGTGGTGAGTTGCACCACTGTCTAGCAACCACACACCACTCTCAGACTGTTCTTTTGCCACAAACACATGGCCTTCAGCCTGTGACGACATGCCCCTCCGCTTCTGGGCTGTCTTCTTCCCTCTGCTCGGCGCTGGCATTCTGCAGTCCTTCTGGAGATGGCCGACTCTCTTACGCCTGTAGCAGCGTCTGGCAAAGCTGCACACTGCTCCTTCTTCCAGGTCAGATGCCTCCTTGGGAGCTGCCTCTCCCTCCTGGTGACTGGCTGTCCTCCCCTCCGACTGCAGTCTGGAATCGAACTGCTTACGCTGGACTTCCTCCAAAATCCTCCCGGCTACCAAGTCTACAGTCAGCTCTTCTTCACGCATACCCTGGAGGCTGTACATCAAAAAGTCCCACTCCTTAGTGAGGCTTCCCAGCAGAATAAAACTTTTCTGCATTTCTGGGATATTTACCCGTCTGTTGGCTGCCTCTTGAAATAACTGTTTCATCAGCATGAGGTGCTCTCTTACACAGCTTCCGGGACATAACTTTGTGTTTGTGTCTTTTTGTCCATAGCATGTTGGACAAACACGATGAAGATTGATGCACACGCTTCAGAGCCTCCCACAGCTGATATGCTGTGTCCGCAGCAGCAGCGTGAATCAACTGGGAAGGACTTAAAGTAAGCAAAATAACTGCTTGAACCCTGAACGCTGCTATTTGAGCAGCAGTTGCTCCTTCTGGGGGCTGTCCCTCATTTTCCAAAACATGCCACAAGTTTTCCTTCGTCAAAGCGGCTCTCACATAAATTTGCCAGCTTTGATAATTAGTGTCGGTCAACTTTTCAAAACGCAGATAACCTCCCTCAGCCATGCTGCTGTCTTTGTAAGGAAAATTCAACAAACAAAGCAGCTGGCCGCAGTGACCTTGATGAGCTCCGGACTGAAGATTAACTGTCTCTCTGCCAAAACACAGACTCCCCAAGCACCAGAGAGCCAGGCAAACAGTCAAAAACAGTCTCAGTATCCAGGGGAAAAACAACTACAAGTGCACTGTGGATGCTGTGTACTCTGGGCCTGGGCCCATAACCACTGTTGGGGATGATAGGAGTTCCAGCCCCATGGAAACGCAGCGGAAAAGCCAGAGTTCAGTGAGCCAACAGCAGCAGCCTTCTTCCCCAGTAAGGATACTCACACACGGAGGAGTTTCTTCCAAAACAGGAGGCACTTTATCTTGCAGCAAAGTTCCGTTATATACAAAACATAGGACAGGCGAACAAAAGCTTGCGCCAGGCACCAGGTTTGGTCAACAGACAAATAAATAGTGGCGTTGCTTTGTTATATACATATCTACAACCAATCAGGTAGAGGTTTGCACACCTCCCTCTACCATCTGCACACGACCCCAGTTTCTTATGCAACCTTGCAATTACCCACAGCTGGGGCATGATGCAACTTCTTTGCAGTGGGCTGATCATTTTCCCAGGGTTCCCTGCCTGGAATCCCTGACACTTTGAACCTTGCTTTGTGTGCTGACTACACTAGTGGATACTCCCTTGAACTGCCACCTTGAATTTATTGCTGATTTGGACTGCTGGATAAAGAACAGTAATTGTTTGACTGATAAACTTCAGTAAACCTTACTGTGGCTGCTGTTATAGATTCTGTTTAAGGAGTGTGAACCTTGGCTGGCTTTCTAAACAGAACAATGCCAAGCAGGATGTTCACTGGGACAAAAATCCCAGCTTCACAGGTGTGCTTTAAAAGTAGTGACCTATGAGGAAAGGCATTAGAAAAGTGAATTGTGGTGGACAGATCTGTGAATCAGTTGCTGTTGTCTGCTTTTAATTAATTTATGACTCATGGTGACCCTAATGTGAATCTATCATAAGTTTTATGGGGCTAAGAGTATGTGACATGCCCAAGGTCACCCGGTGGGTTTCTGTGGCCAGACAGAGGAATCAAACCCTGGTCTCCAAGGTCATAATCCAATGCTCAAACCACTATACCACACTGGCTCTCAGATCTGTGAACATTGCACCCAAAAGATGGCTGTGAAAAAAATTTATGGATAATTTGGAAAGGACCTGAAAAACAAAACTGTCCATATCATACTGCATAATGCTGTGGTGCAACCACATTTAGAATACTGTACAGAGATCTGATCTTTGCACCTCAACAAGAAGCTGGAAATAGTGCAGAAAAAAAGTACTGCAGCAACTTTACTGTGACAAAAAGTGATAATATTGGGGGCTGGTTAGGTTAGGAAAGAAGTGGGTGACAAAGTGTATAAAATCAAACATGATGTAGAGGAACTGAACAGAAAAAAAGTTTTCTTTCTTTTCTCATAATCCGAGAATGTCGGGTCACCCACTGAAACTAAATGTTGAGATATTTAGAACAGGTAAAAGGAAATCTTTGGCCATTTCCACACGGGGCGAGGGAATCACCCTGTGCTGCTACTTACTGGATCTTCTGGCTCCCCGGTCTGGTCCAGGCTGCTCTGGAGCAGTGAGTAGCCATCGCTCCGCACTGCTCTGGCATCCAAAATGGTGGCTTCCGGTTGGTCGTGGGTCTTGACCAACCGCTGAAGCTTGCCAGCCTAAAGCCCGCCCTTGGCAGATCACAGGCTTGCATTGGTGTGAGCCTGCGAATCTGCACAAGGGAGCAGGCTCGCAGTGGGGTGCTCCATACTTTTGAAAGACCAGAATAAACAGGTTTTTCAAAAGCACGCTGGAGGACCACTTGGGGTCGTTCCAGAGTGGACTGAGGTGATGATCTACAGTAAGTAGCCGGACCCAGTCCACTCCGAGGTGCAGACATGCTCCGTGGAGGACGCACTGCACCGTTTTAAATACCCCATGTGGAAATGGCCTTTGTGTGAAAAGCCTAATTTGAACTAAGAAGTTTGCTGTGTACTAGTATAGCTTTAAGAGGAATTAGATAAAATTATGGAGAATGAGGCTATCCATGGTTGCTAGTCAAAAAAGTTACGGTATGTCTTTGAATACAACCTGCTTTTGAAAGCAAGCAGAAGAGTACTGAGAGATGCTCATGTCCTGGTTGTTATGTACATGTCTTTGTTCTGGCCTTCTCATAGTCATCTAGTTAATCACTGTGTGAACAGAATGTTGAACTAAATATACCTTTGGTCTGATTATTCTTGTGTTCTTAGGACCTTGAAAATCAAACTCTGTCTATACATTCACTAAACTAGATCAACTCAGTGTAGTGGGGAAGCAGTGTCATGCCTGCCCATCATGTCCCTTGACCTGAAATATTATGTAAGTGGAAGATACACATGCAGAGTCCAACACGCATATGTTCAATATGTATGGTTTCTATCATATCTTGGAGAAGCAATACAAATTGTGCTCCAGAAATAAATCAATGCACATTGAGCCCAAATGCACAATGCTAGGACGGTGGAATTTCACTGCCAAACTACAAATTGACTATAAAAAAGCTTGCAAATGTGCATATAGCCTATCATCAATGCTCTGGGACAAACTTTATGATCCTCTGCATGTTTACTGAGAAGGAAGCCTCATATAATTGAATAGCCTACACCCTAGCTAAGCCTACATAGGGTTTCGATCCAATATAATCGAGACAGAAAAGTCAGTCTTGAGATAGGGCTGATGAATGCTACATGCTTGCTGTCTCTGTGAGCAGTCTTGTTCCCTGGGTTCTTCATCTTCATTCCAAATTGTGACAACTTTTCCTTCCCAGCATGAAGTTCTGCATTACAATCTGGATATAAAATACTCTAAAAAGTTATGCCTCCATAAATGGTGACCTTATCCTAATGAAAAGGCCGTTAAAAATAAATCCTTCTCAGGTGCTTTCTGTAGCATATAATTAGCAATGTAAAAGGAATTCACTCTGAAGTGTCCTGAAGCCCAAATGTGCTGTATCCATTGAACGGATGCTCCTTTGTCCATAGATATAATTGCTACTATGAATTCTGTAAATGCATTCATGCTGTTCCCTCTAGGGCTGTTCACCAAATTACAGATTTCTCACCTTGCCGCCATGTTATGTATGCTTCCAATTTAGGAGCATAATAAGTATTGTATTCTATCAATATGTATCCCCAAGAATCTTGGGCTTAGCTAGGAGGAGAGGGTGAGAAAGAAGAACAGAATGCCAACCAATCATCCACACACTCACTGATGGTATTGGGGTGCTGGTGGTGTGAATGCCAGGACAGGGGAAGGGGCAGGGAAAGGCAATGACATCCTCCCCCTTTTTTCCTTCTTGTAAATTACATAAAAAGCTATAAATATGGTATGAACATAAGGAATTAAAGGACTGGCATAGTTTTGTTTGTGAACTAAAGAGGATCCTAATGATACAGTGAATAAAGAGGTGACAAAAAGTGTAAAAACAAGCAAAATAATTATGCTGCCATTAAGAAATTGGAACTAATGTGGAGCTTGTTTTCCTCAGGGAAACAAACAATCAGCTGTAACGTTGTATCACAATAACCCCAACTAAAAACAAGATTTAGATGCAAAGTTAGAGCAAATTACAATGCAACGGGAGGATGACATTTAAAAAGACTGGTGTTGAGCTTAATATTCATAACATTCTCTGAAGTCAAGGAGAATGAATCATCAGTTCCTGAATCAATGTGATTTATTGGTTGTGATTCATCATAGATTCAATGAATCTACTCTAGTTGGGAGTAACCAATGGGCAGTGATGTATGGAGGTTCAGCAGCACCTGGGGCAAGCACGGAAGTTGCACCTCTAGGTGCTGCTGCTGCTGCCACCGCTGCCGCTGCTCTGGGCCAAGAAGGACCCCTGAGATGGCAGTGAGAGGGCACGGGTGGCAGCAGTGGGTGGGGATGTCTGTGGGCACAGAGCAGGTGCAGGGGGCAGTGGTGAGTGTGGTGGAGGCATGAGGGCAGTGGTGAGTGTGAGGAAGGTGGTGGCAAGCACAGGAAGGCACAGGGTGTTGGCAGCAATTGTGAGGGTTGACAGCAAGCACAGGGGGGCAGCAGCAAGCATGGGGGAGCAGCAAGTGCAGGAGAGTCCAGGGGGCAGTGGCAGGCACGGGGGGTATGGTGGGCAGGAGGGCATTCCCTGGCATCGACACCCAGGGCACCTGCCCCAGTTGCCCCACCCTAGTTACACTTCTGCCAATGGGATTCAATGGGGACCTTAATTTTATAAAATACAATTCATAGTTTATATTTATAATTATATTGTATTAAATTTATATTGCATAAAATATTTCCATTCATTTCCCCTTCACTGGGAAGAAAGAGGATGTTTATGCTAGAAAAGGGCAGGGGAGGGGGAGAGTGGCCTACAGGCTGTGTGTGTGGCCCCTGTTTTCTGGTCCCACCAACTGGTCAGCAGACCTCCAGAACCTCCCCTCAAAATGTTTCTGCCCCCAAATCTATTCAAATCCATCACAACATGTGAAGGTTTGCTCCCATCCTTTATCCCTCCAGTATTCCTAGACACTCCCCAAAGCCAAGAAATAAACTGAAAATCAGCCATAAATGAAACCAGAAATGACACCATGTTACTTTGAGTTTCAGCTCGGAGCAGTGGTATGGCCTGCTTGGGGTCAGTGGTGCATGTGAAAAATAGCCTCTGCCCAAGCACAGCTGCCCATCCTGTGCTAGAGAGAGAACCAGAATGATAACACAGGATTCAAGAGGAAAAGGTTGCTAAAAAGGAAGATTTTGTAAACATGCACACTGACACACTGGAGTTGGGATACAAGAGGAGAGGGAGGAGGAGGGAGGAAAGGTGTGTGTTTATGCTATAATGAAGGCTGGAAAGTTAAGAACCAAAGGGAAGATTCTGAAAAGTGACACACATGCAGGCACAGGCACGCACATGTGTACACACAAACACTCAACACATTTCTCTTAGAGTCTTTAGAGTGAGGTAAGCAGCATTCTGGAAAAAGGTCACAGGATATCTTCTGAAAAGGAGAGCAATCATCCGGGTGACCCTAATTTTTGGTGAGAAAACTGGACTCATATCTCAGCCAGCAGCATGTATCACACATATAACCAAAAAAGAGAGGCTGGAATTCAGATCGGCAATTATGAATATGTAACCTAGAGTTATGCATTCATGATTGCTTTGTATTTGTGTTCCCTATATATTCACTAGTTCAGGGAATACACAGGTATTGTGAAAGTTCCCTAATCATCCCTGCAATCAATGGAAGCCTGTTCCCTTTTGATTGGGATGCAGAAGAGGGATGCCCATTCATGTAAGCAATCTTAAGCACATGGGGAATTGGATCAGGGACCAAGTTTCCGTCAGTCACAATGGAGATGGCTCATGGAAGGGAATGAGAATGTCAGTCAGCTGCTTTCTGAGTGACAGGGACTGGATCCCTATCATTTGCAGGAGCTGCTGTCTGGTAAGTAGGGACTGGGGAGGGGTCAGGTTGGGAGTCACAGTGTAGCTAATGTAACTGCAGTGGTTACATACTCATAACTGCCCATGTGAATTCTGTCCAGAATCAGTCACTTTTTTCACGTTGAGCTTCTCTTCAAGGGGTGGGCCTGTGAAATGAGGGCAGAAACTGTCACCATAATATAAACAATGGTGTATTTAGCAAATATGCCGATTATATATGTGTGTGAGGGGAGGATGGGTGTGAAGATGTATACTGTGTGCTTTTTGCATACACACAACTGCTTATCTACTCCTATTGCATGCACAGTGATCAAGCAACATGATAGTAGGAGGAAATTCATATATCCCTATGCCCTTTCAAGATCTTTTTCAAAATCTTCTTTCTTCTTGCATTTTAATTGAACCCTTTCTCTTTCCGGATTTTTCCCCTTTCCTTCTTGCCATCTTTCCTGTATCATCCACCTAAAGTCAAATAGACAATGTCTCCCTGAGAATACTCTTTGATTAATTTTTGATCTAGAGTAGAATTTATGGGCCTCAGGCATGAAGAGATGTCAAAAGGTATGATGTGACAAAGAAAATCTCCAGAAAAAAAACAGAGCTTTATACAGAAAGCCTCTGTGTTAAGAGATCCACAAGTCAGTCTGTCTATTTGTCTGTCTGTCTGTCTATCTAGCTATCTATCTATCTAGCTGGCTAGCTAGCTAGCTAGCTAGCTAGCTATCTACAATCTTATCTGCCTGTCAGGTCATAACTTTATTAACAACATGAGACAGCTAAATACATGTGTAAACTAACTCTTTGTCTACAATATGGTATTGTTCAAAATTGTCCCCACCAGTGCTGATTAATTTACATCACTTTTAAACCCACTCATTAAATCTACTTTGGAAAAACTCAGGCACTCCCTGGTCCAGTGTCTGATAGCATCTTCAAAAGCACCATCCCTGAAGGTTTTCCTTCATTTGACTAAACAAGTGAAAGCCTGAGGATGACAGATTAGGGCTGTAAGGCAGATGTGATACCAGTGTGCAAGAACCTGTGATGTTGTCAAAAAAAGGGTGGGATCACGCATCAACATGGTGTAAAACTTTCTGTGGTCTTTTCCTACAGGTGGCTTCTTGAAGGTTCTGGAGTGATGTAATGTAGTTGCAGTTGCTATTCATTGTTGTCCCATGCTTGAGGAAATCAAGCAAAATCACTTCCTTGTTATCTCATAAGATATTCATCATAATCTTCTGTGTTAAGCACTGCCTTTTAAGTTTATTTGCTCTGGGGAGGTGAAGTGCCATCACTCTGTGGACTGCTTCTTGGTCTCTAGGTCATGCAGGCATGCCCAGGTCTCATCACCAGTGCAAACATTCCTGAAAAATGTGTTCTTGTGGGCTTCAAATGCTACCAACTGTTCCAAACGTACGTGTTGTTTCTTCTCTTTCAGTTCAGCTATTAATTGATGAGGAACTCACTTGGCATGTAACCACAGTGAAGTTCCTCAACAATCTCTTGGATAGTCATATTCTGGTCTGTGCAAATCATGTCATTTACCCTGTTTTGGTTTTCATCAGTGACTGCTGTCAAAGGCCTTCCACTACAAGATTTGTCTTCAACATTGATTTTGCCTTCTTTAAACTTTTTCATCCATCTTCACACATTACTCTCACCAATTGTCACCTCACTATACACATTTTTGAACTTTCTATGGACATTGGCAGCAGTATATCCTTTGATCAAGAACTCAATTACTGTTCTCTGTTTATGCTTTATATCGATGGTTATAGAACATCTAGAAATACAGAAATTATGTCAGTCATTCAGTAAAAATTACTCTATCTGGTGGTGTAATAGCATTACATTTGGATTAATAGTTGCAGAGAAAATAGTACACAGGTGTTATTTTCTGTACCAATCCCTGTCTGTCTGTCTGTCTGTCTGTCTGTCTAAAGCTCTAGTTCTAGCACTGGCCCTAACCTTTCATTGTACCTATTGTATGGCAGTGAAGGACTTACTATGCCTCTTCTATTCAATCTTTAGTACACTGCCCAGCAGAGGTTTTTTGAGTGGTAAAGAGCCTATTGGGGTCAGGCTTAGAGAGACCAGGATTAAAACCCTTGGTTGCTCACTGTGATAAATTTGCCATAAACTTTAAGCAGAAAGCACTTTGTATCCCTTAAGAACTTGTTGCCACAGAATCTAGGGAGGTGTCCACTGTACTATCTGGTCAATTTTGTTGGGATCAATTTCACTTGATGCTGCCTGATGATGTGGACAGGATTGCCTCTTAAGATCTGGTAGACATGGGTAGATTGGATGTGTCTAAGTGGTGGTAAATACTTCACTACATGGGGGGAAGGTGCCTGCTGCATTGAAAGTGGTTGTAGTATGTTCTCTCCTAAAGCGTCCTTCCCTCAACCCAGAAGTATTACAGAACTACTTCCAATATCATTAATATCCCTTATTTTGTCAAGATAATTGAACTTGTGGTACCTGGGCAGCTTCATATGTTCTTGGAGGAAACAGATTATCTGGACCCATTTCAGTCTGGTTTCAGGCCAGGATGTGGTACAGAGATAGTCTTGGTTTCTCTGACTGATAGCCTGCTTCTGGGGAAGACACAGGGGTGCTACCCTGTTGATCCTCCTAGATCTCTCAGCAGCTTTTGATAGAATTGATCATGGTATTTTACTGGACTGAGAGAAGAAAGCAATATTTTACAGTGATTCTACTCCTAGCAGTGATGTTGGTTCCACACAGTAGCATTGGGGGACTCCTGCTCAGCCCAATGCTCTTTCTGCTGTGGGGTGCCACAGGATTCAATCTTGTCTCCCATGCTGCTCATCATTTATATGAGGCCACTAGAAGAGTCATTAGAAGTTTTGGGGTTGGTTGCCATCAGTATGCTGATGACACTCAGCTCTACTTCATCTTGTCATTGGAGTAGGCTGGGGCTATGGAGGTGCTGGAAAAGTGGTTGGATACTGTAATGGGATGGGTGAGGGCACATAAACCCTTAGGCCCCTGATACTTGAAGGAACACTTCTCTGTATATGTCTGAGAACTCAGATGTATTGGAGTGTCCCTCTTGTGTGCCCCATCAGTAGGTGAAATACATTGTGCAAGGACAGGGGAGAAAGCCTTTTCTGCAGTGGCACTCTGGGTAGCAGAATATTAGATTAGTTGTTCTTAAAGACACTCAGACTGAGTTGAAGGAATGCATGAATGAAAGATAAAATGATATACCTTGAATCCTGCAGTTAGCTGGAGAAGAAATACAAAGCGGAAACTGTACTATAAAAGATTAAGTATGAGAAAAGAGTAAGCACAAGTTATGCCTAGACACCCTGAAGGAACCAGATCTTGTCTGATCTTGGAAACTAAGCAGGGTCATCCCTGGTCAGTACTTGGATGGGGGACTGACAAGGAATACCACAGGCTGTAAGCTATTTTTCAGAGGAGGGATCTGGCAAACCACCTCTGTGTGTTTCTTATCTAAGAAATCCCTATGAATTTTCATGGAGTCACTGCATAAGTTGATAATATACACAGACAACCCAATATTTCACTATATTAATACCTTTAAAGATTGTTTTCAGAGCAGAAGTAGGCCACCAAAACATTCATGTTTAGGTGGGAAGGGCTGATATTTGGGAGACAAGAGTCATAGTCAAGTTCAGAAGCAGGCATTTGGGTAAATGCATGATCAGCAGCAGAAACCCATATATTTAAAGAGAATTACTCATTGCAATGTCAAATAGTATGCATACTGATATTATCAAACTAGGTAAAACAATCATCTACTTATAAGTCACATGGTGCAGGTCTGAGAGACCAAGTCTGTTCTAGAGAATAATTGCATGTGGTCCGAGGTATGGAGGGGCCTGACCCTGCCTTCCCTAGATGTTGCCCCTCTTGGGGTAGGCTCTATGCAAAAACAAAGGAGAGGGACCCCCCCCCCCAAAATCCCTTGAATACATATCATTTTTAATTCCTGAGTATTTCTCATCCTCTACCAACATTCTCTGTTTCCTCTGCAAGCCATATAGGTCACAGTATCCGCAAAAATGAATGTACATGCCTAGCATTAAGCATATTTATATCAGTGTTTGAAGCCAATACCTAGACATGTTTCACTCCAAAGGATTGTAGGCAGTGTGAAAGACGATTTGCTATTTGCATTGTGTACTTCATCCCCCATTTGCTTCTGGCAAACAGGTTTTGGAGGTTTTGTTTCAGGGCCTTGCAGAGCCTGTTTGGGTACAGTGGCAATGGGGGGAAAAAGTATATTTCATGGGAATGGAAGCTTTTTTCAGCACACTTCCTAGCAACTCTTGTCTGTCAGGAATGAGTAAACTTATTGTTGTGCTTAAATGTTGACATATGCTGAAATGCTTGTCATTGTGATGCCTAATGTTTCCCTGTGTGACCTCAGATGTTCTTCAGTGTTAAAAAAAATACATAGCAAATGTAGTCAATTTATTGTTCAGGAAGAGTTCATATTACTACTTCTCTTTTGCCACACTCCTCTGGCTGGGTTGGGCATATCCTAAAAAGAGGCACACCATGGAGTTCCATAAATTCCTGAAATTAGGATTGCAGTATGGATTTGTCACTGAAAAATGAGAATTAATGTAGGGAACACACAGTCAAGCCTAAAAGAATCACACTTACTACAATTTCAGCAGCCCAATCACTGTTCCTGGATTTATTTAGAGGACAAAGTAACTATCTATGTGAGAAGGAAAAGGCTAGATCAAATTAATTTTTTTTTATTAGTCCTTTCCAGGTATACTTACTAGTCCTTTCCAGGTATACTTGGTATAACATATGGTCAGGGCTATGCTGACTAGCTTCTTGGGACCATGAGATACTAAAAAGTTGGTACAATCAAATCACAGTATATCAGAAAGTTCAGGCTCCAAAATGATATGGAACATTTTGAGGTTCTTTTTCTCTCACTTCTTTGAATTCTGAATGGCTTCTTTGGGACTCCCATTTTGTTATCTCTTTGGTCATGTGAGAAAAATATGCTAAAATATTAGCTCTTTCTTATTTTTTGACTGGAAGAAAACTAGGAATATCATAACAGGAAGATAATTAAACAACAAGCTACTGCCATCACCTTGCTTGGCTCAGATTTTATTCCACAGATTTTTACTGTAATGCTTCCTTAGGCAATTTATTAAATAATTGAAAATAATCCAAGCAACACTTGCTCCCAGAAAATGGCTACTCTTTCAGATTCTTCCTCAGGGCAAAAACATCAACATGGAAGGATATATAACAATACCTTATCAGTCAGTAAATAGTATATAGAATTATTCATTTGACAAGAAAGTATATCTTGTCTTAGATCTTTTGATACGGGGTAGGTTAGAAAGATTCTAGTACAAAAATACACATCAAAGCATTTTGAGGTCCAGGAGCACATGGTTGAAAAAACAGTGTATACTTACCAGATTTTACAGTATCTTGGCCCTCATTTATTTTGTGGAATACATACAGACCCTTCTGCAATGCCTTGTTTTATTATGTCAAGATTTGCAGTCCCAAATAAACACCTCTGTAGGTTTTATAATTTATTAACTTCTTGCTTCTGAAGGCACATTCCTTAAGGCAGCTTGTTGTACTTCTGTGAGCCTTTGGGCCAAATGCATAGTAGCTTTCCACAATGGAAAAGGTTGTGACTGGCATATTTCTGTGGTAGCTTCTCAGCTATGACTGCAGAATAGTTTCAGTATCATTTCTGAGTCAACTTATTGCTAAAGGAGTTGTATATATGGAAGTTGTTAAGGTGAGATCCTGGACAAGAATGGCATGCATTTTGCTTCACTGAAGTTTGCCATAGAAGTTATGGCTTCTAGCTGTTCTTTCTTGGGTGGTTATCTATCTATCTGTCTGTCTGTCTGTCTGTCTGTCTGTCTGTCAATCATTTATTTATTTAGGTTCTGTTTTTGTTTTACTATGTTGGTTCCAGGGGAAATATAGTGCAATCAGTCACATTGTGGAGGGCACACTTGATATCTTTTGAGACATTACTTCTTCATTCCCTTCCCCGCTCCCATGACTGAGAACACATGGTCAACATATCACCAACAAGGAATCCCTCAGGTGTGTAAAATATTATGGCCGAACTATATAGATAAAACTTTGCTTAATCATGCCCAGTCATTATATAGATGAAAAACATTTCAGAGTCTGCATTTGGGTGATGTATTATTCTGTGTTCTGTCTCCTCCCTCTCTCACCAAATAAATTATCTTCATTCAAAATAAATGTAAATACAAGGACAAGCTGTACTTGATAATTTAATTCTCCTTCACTGTGTCCTTGAAACTTCTCACAAAGCACTACAATCCTTTAGATTGACTTAATGCATTAAGTATCAAAGCATGGAGAGATTTCAATAGTGTTTTTTTTTTTTTCAAAATTAGATGGACATTGATTTTTACTGTTTTCTTCCTTTCCTTTATTAACATATTCCTCTGTATACAAAAATAATTCTGATGAAAGACAGATGTCTGATTGAGATGTTGTTAAATACTTGGCATTTTGTTCTTTGTTGTATACTTGAAGAGGATAGAACTATTACACTCCATTACCACAGAAAATTAAGAATGTTAATAGGCAAATTTAGTTTCCTTTAGGATGAGGGGAAAAAAGAGTTTAACTTCCTGGCCCGTTGATATATGCAGTCCAAATATCTCACTATAGAAATGATTCAGATGAAATATTCTGAGATATATCGAAAATATATGGCTAGCGAATTGGATTTGCTGTGATGGGCTTTTTTGATCCATGGCACTTATGTCATATACAGTGAGCTTGATCCCAAATTTATTACCCAGGCAGAACAGGATTTTGTTTTAGCAGGGGCTTATACCTTAGTAAGCACCAAAGAGTTTGACCCAAATGTGATCCAATATTTATGAGAAGAAAGGGGTACATCTTCCCTGCTGTACAGGTTATGAATACGTGATGAATGTAATGAAAATGTTGCATTTCTATCGCAAAGGTCACAGGGTTCTTCCATAAATAGTGCAATACATTATAGAGTTGCTGTGTTATTAAGTTCATGTGTCACAATATACCTGGTACATTACTATTCTTTTCCTTTTTTTCTAAAGCAAATGGAGCCAATTGTTGCAGACTTCTTATTCTCCCCCTCTTCCCTGTCAGTCAGTCTGGATTCTGAAACAGATGAACTTGCATTATCAGGGAAGGAAAAAATACGCAAAGCAAATCTGAAGCCTTATGATGAGACTTGGTGGCACAGTCACCCTAAAAGTCCTTCCAGGCTTTTCTCCCAAAGCAGGGACAGTTGGACAATTCAATCTCATCAGGTTGTGTTTGCCCTGTTTGCCCTGCCTACATGTCTGTATATTTATTTACTGGTGGATGATGTGGAGATGATTCCTCAGACTGGACATATTATTTATACAAACTTACAAATATCACCCCTCACCTACTTTTCATGTAACTGTGGCCACCCCAGCTCAAAATTTCTGGCTTATAGGCCTGGACAGTAGACTGTTTCAAAAAAATAGCTGGGTGGATCATGAGCCATCAAATAATTTAGTCCCCCAAAGGGGACAGGGCTGTTTCATTACCAAGGTAAATTTGAAATAACCACTGCAATATTCTTATACAGAGCAAACCCTATGGCCCCTTCCGCACCTTACCTTTTCCAGCACTGCGGTGTGGGGATGACACAAGCAGCCTCCAGAGAGGCTCTCATACCGCTGCTGCTTCAGCTCCGCACGACTGCCTGCTTGTGCGAGAGCTCCGCCTCTTCCTTCCACAGTGCAGGCTGGGAGTTTCCCAGGCTGCACTGCGGCAGGAAGCATGACCGGCGCGGCTCTGGAGGCTCCGCACACCAGGTAGGTGCGCACGGGGCTCGGGAGCAATATGCAATTGCGCACCAGCCTAAAATGAAAAGGTGCGTGATCGGCGCCTGCCAGCCCCTGGAGCATTGAGCGATTGTGAGTGCGTCGTGCAGATCGCTCCTCACAATCACGCAACGCTCCAGGTGCCCTTTCACATGATAAATGCTGTGCAGAAAGGGCCTCTGTTAAGTTTTTACATAACGCTAGATATCAATAGTGTCATTCCTGTTCATGCTGCTGTACGTGCAGACAGCACAGAAACAGATTGCTTTTGTTACATTGGTTATGTTCTTGTCAGAGCTGATCCCATCTGAACTTTTGCAACTGCAGTTTCAATACTGGTTCTCATACTGAATCTGCTCACTGTGGGCAGTTCTGCATGCTGGAACAGCTTACTGGAGCTTTATATTTCATGATCCTCTCTGCTGCCATTTCTAATGAAACACTTGTTTTGATTTTTTTTCCCCCGTTCGTAGTGACACTTACCCTTGTGGTCACTGAAATGCCAGCACAAAGTGGCCCTGGCTTTTGACAGGCGACAGGTTGGCTGAAGACTAAGGGGCAAAAAGCAAGCATCTGATATCAGTCAGAGGAGCACTGCATCCCACGTGTGGCTATAAATGTGAGTCTCAAATGGGAAAGAAACTGAGAACAGGTTTATTGGCAGGCATTTATTTCAAGTGGCACAGAAACCTGCTCTTAACACTCTCAGCAAATGCATGGAGGCAGCAGTACAGATACATTTATATATATAACAAGGTTTCACTTTTATGTCTTGTATAATTCTTGATTGTTTTTCTGTCTCATTGCTAGTCACTTACACTAGGCCATAAGGAATCACAATAGGCTATCAAGAGGCTATCAATTTTGGTTATTGCAGAGGCAAATATGGCCCAGAACAACACCAAAAACCTCTCTGAGAACATTTTTTTCTGGAATTTTCTCCCTCAGATTTTTTTCATATCTTTGGTCCATGCATGCTTGGATCCAAGGGGACCCCAAAAAATTATCATTAAAAAATAGATATAAATAAAAACACAGTAAGTTATATTATCAGGTTAAAACATCAACTAAATTAAAAGCAAATTAAAACACAATAGGAAAGCATGCAACAAATTCTTTCCGCTCCTTAAAATGCTCTTTCTTCAGCAACCAGTCAATTACCGCAAATGTGCCTGAACAAAAAGTGTTCTTGCCTGCTGTTGGAAGGACAACAGGGGAGAGCAGCTTGGGAGCAGCAACTGTAGGTGAAATTCAGAGAAACGTGCTAACAGGGGCCAAACACATTATTTGATATGTTCAATTTATTCCAGCAATTACTACCCAGTATAATCACTTTCCAGTTGTGGGTGGAAATAAAGCCCTATCGCGGTCTTCATTTTTAGGCCATTTCCGCACTGCACTCTTATAGCGTGATTATTCCACTTTCAACATCCTATGGAACCCTGGGGTTTGCAGTTTAGGGAGGGGCCGGCTGTCCTCTCCCTAAACTGCAAACCCCAGGGTTCCATAGGATGTTGAAAGTGGAATAATCGCACTATAAGAGTGCAGCGTGATAGTGGCCTTAGTGGAGTATCTATGGAGAGACACGGATGAGTGGCTTCAGTCCCACCCCCTCCAGTCCTGACCTCTACGTATTGACAAGAATGGCTTATGAAGAAGCTGCATCCCCTTCCTCTCAGCACACTTATAGAGCGCCACGTGTTTGGAAACCTGGGGTTCTTGATTGCACTTGCTTTGCATTCATGCTCACTGGAATACCTTTACAACTCTTTTGAAGGCCTTCCTGAGTGCAACAAAGAGGTTGAGAGGGGAGGGGATAAGGGACTTGCAAGGGGTGAGGAAAGTGCTGCCCACAGCATGGACCCCAGAACAGGAGGGAAGGGGTTTGAGAGGGATGACACCCCCAGTGATAAAGAAAAATGGGATCACCAAGCCTCCTGTGTAGTTAAGCCCCCTCAGGAATTATCAATCAGAAGTGCACTAAATGACCACTCACAAACATGCATGTGCATGTTTGTATGGTAGCATTACCATACACCCTACTTTTCCAGGACATGTCCTCTTTCTTAGAGGTAAAATTTTTGTCTGAGTAGATTATGAACATGTCTGGGTATTCTTAAAAGGTCCACACTGGAGGAAGCAGATGATCCGGTCATATTGCTCTGACAAGGAAGAGAAGACAGGCATGCCAAATTGACTCAGGACAAGGGAAGCCCCCAGTGCAGCCACCACCAGCACTGTGAGAGCTATTTGAGTGACTCGCCAACTTTCAGGCCATTTCCGCACAGACTGCTGTAGCGCTATTATTCCACTTTCAACATCCCATGGAATCCAGGAGTTTGCAGTTTAGGGAGGGGACTTTGAGGCCCCTCTCTAAACTGCAAACCCCAGGATTCCACAGGATGTTGAAAATGGAATAATAGCACTATAACAGTCATAGTGAGGAAATGGCCTCAGTTGAGGTACTGTCAGAAGATGCAGAGAAGGGGGAAAGGGAAAGCTCTGGCCTAGCCAAGCCTAAGGGTAGACTTGGATGAGAGCCTTTGACTAACCTGAGGAGTTTTGCCTCCTAATTCTGCACCTATTTTTTAAGCAATCCGCAGTTGCTGAAAAGATAAGGTTTATTGAGAGATGTGCATTTGTGAAAGGTCCTTATTTCTCACTAGATTGGTTTTGCAGTCCCAACCTAGTAAGACACCCTGACACTATCACTTAGCCCTTACTCCACCCTTTAAATACCATCTTTCTGTTAAAGGGCCAGGGCCTTAAGTGTTCCCTCAGAACTAAAGAATTTATTTATGGTAGCATGTTCTTTTTAAAATTATTATTATCAGTGACTTTAGACATCCCAGGCCAACTCAGCAGTTATAAAACAAACTGTATCTTTTATTGTAACAACATCAGAAATAAAGAATAATGTTAAGGTTCATATAAAGTACAGTGTTGTTGCATTAGCCAGTTCAAACTTCTGACAATCTATGCCAATAATTCCCAGCCTTAGAAATCAGTTCTCAATGTTTTTTCCTCAGCTGATTAAACACAACCCAGCCACCCTCTGTGGCCAAGATCTCCCTGAAGGCTCTCTTTCAAACAGAATTATTGCCTTATATATAATTCCTCTCATCCATAAGCCTCTCTCATGCACACGACTGTGCTGGGTTTCAGTCTTAAGGCACACCTCCTGTTGCCTAGCTACCCACCATCAAGTTGCACTTGCATTCCAAATAGCTCACTCCCAAAGTGACTTTGTCACAGATGTGTTTGAGCCACAATGGTATATTGGTCTGATTGTTGGACTATGGTCATTTCCACATGGGGTATTAGAAACGGTGCAGTCCGTCCTCCAGGGAGGACGTCCGCACCTGGGAGCGGATTGGGTCCGGACTACTTAGTGTAGTTCTGCACCTCAGCCCGCTCTGGAATGACCCCAAGTGGTCATCCAGCGTGCTTTTGAAAAACCTGTTTCGTCTGGTTTTTCAAAAGCATGGAGCGCGCCAGTGCTAGCCTGCTCCCTTGTGCAGAATCACAGGCTCGCACCAATGCAAGCCTGCGATCTGCTGGGGCTGGGCTTTAGGCTGGTGAGCTTCAGTGGTTGGTTGAGACCCTCGACCAACCAGAAGCCGCCATTTTTGTCCCTGGAGCAGTGCGGAGCGACGAGCACACACTGCTCCGGAGCAGTCTGGACTGGACCGAGGAGCCAAAAGACCCGGTAAGTAGTGTTATGGGGCGATTCCCTCACCCCGTGCGGAAATGGCCTATGACTGAAGATAAGGGTTTTAATCTGTGCTTAGTCATGGAAACCCACTGGATGACCTTGGGCAAATCACACAAATTGATTTTACAGTTAGTTAGATATTGGAAATTCAGTTATAATCAGTTCAATTTTTCTATTATTGTGTGTGTATATGTGCCTTCAAGTTGCCTGTTGACTTACAGTGACCCATGAATTGCATAGAATTTTCTTAGGGAAGGAACTGGTAAAATCACATTTGAGTATTCCTTCCTGAAAGGTTGTATTATTAAATATCAGTAATTAATAAGCAAAAATTGTTGTTATTGAAATACCATGAAGATTAGGAATATTTCTCGTTATCTTAGCCAATACAGCAGGGGTATTTAAATTTAGAGTTGTCATAGTGATTGGTGATCTGAAGTAGTCTTTTTCTCTTTCTCTTTGCTTTGCTTTCCAAATGTGGCAACCCTAGTATGTGGTTGTGTGCAATCTATCCTATGCACATCTACTTGGAAGTAAGCTACACTGAACACATGGAGGGGATTTCTATAGACATACTGTGCTTATTATAGTGTTAGTACTTAAGGATGATTGAATGACAATGGATGAAAGAAGTAATTTGTCCTCTTCCTCCTCCTCCTCCTTCTAAATATGCCCTCAATTATTGTGATACCTGTTGTGATAGCCTGACTGTAGATTCCAAATACAGGAGGAGGTAGATCCTGCTCTCAGTGGCTCTAGGAAACATCTATGATATTCTGTTGTTTCATCGAGCCATGATTGGGCTTATCTCCTGGAACAGACATCTGGGGCAGGGGAGCTTGCAGCAAACATTTTTTACTTTGTGCACTAGAAGAAAATTTGAAGAAGAAAGGGTACTGCAGCATTGTGACTCAGAGGCATCTTTGAGTAAGTAGTATTTATAAAGCATCTTTTTCCTGTAAGTTTAGATTGCAAACTGTGAATACTTTGGAATTGGTTTCTCTCGGTACTTAGCGATATTGATGGCATAGATGTGAATTATAGTATGGGGAAGGATCCCAGATGTAGCACAGTCCCACTCCCTGCCAGTGCAAGTATCCCTGAGAAACGGCCGTTCAACTTCTGTTTAGAAATCTCTTACAGTGGAGAGTCTACCACACTTCAAGACAATCCTCTTTTTCCTTCCTTAGTTCCTTCCTTCCTTGCACGGTATATTTATATGTTATGCTTAAACCCTTATTTTCTCTTAAATTTAAAACTCATTTTAGGTTCTGTAGTTATAGTGATGGCCTGATCAATCAACAGAGAAACATTTTTCATCTAGGAAAATTCCTAGCACCACCAATAATAAAGAACCAAAGGGACTGAAAAAAAAATTTGAATGGTATGGAGGTTTTAGATTAGGAAAGAACTCAGTTATGGTTGACCTTTTTCTTCCTTTATTTTCCTGACCTGCTAACAGATTTTCCTCTGTTTCTAGTTAGGATGTGTGGGACTTCTGCCAGAAAGGGAGGCAAAGTCCATCTTTTGCTGCTCTTTGGCTGGAGCAGGAAAAGGCCCTCATTTTTTTCAAAACTGTGCTTCTGTATAATCTGTATTTTTCTGTGTCTGTTAAAAGAGTTCTTTTAGAAAGCAACATAAACGTTCTTGATTATTTAACCTTTAGGCTAATTTAACAATGTAAGAGCAGCCATGTGGATTAGACTGAGGAATTGTCTAGCCCAGCATAGTGTCCAACCAGTTGCCTATGGAAAGCCCATTGGCAGCACATGAGTGTAACTACATCCTTCATCTTGCACTCTCCAGCAACTGATACATATAAACATATTGTTTTGGATACCGGAGATGGAACATAGTTGTTCTGACTATTAGCCACTGACAAACCCATTCTCCATTCACTTTTCCCATCTTCTTTTAAAGTCATCCAAGTTGGCATCTATCACTTCTTGTAGCACTGAATTCCACACTTCAACTAGGCTCAGTGTACTTACTTTTATCTTCTACCCTTCAATTTCAGGGGATGACCTTGGATTCTACAATTATGAGAGATATATAATTTTATACATCTCTATTATATCTCCTCTTACTTGACTTTTCTGCAGCGGAACAGACACAAACACAGAAATCTCTGCTCAAGGTGAATTGTTCCAGCTCTTTCGCCATTTTGGTTGCCCTTTTCTGAACCTCTTCCATCATTACAATATTATTTTTAGTGGAGTGGCCAGTGTTATACACAATATTCCAGATATGGTCATGTCATGATTTATACAAGGACAGTTTCTCAATATTTTCCTAATTATACCCAACTTGGAATTTGCCTTGTGTTTACAGCAGCCATACATTGGGTTGACATTTTCATAGAGACATCAACCATGACCCACAGATCCCTTAGACAGTTTCTGCCAGATCACATCCATCGCTGTTATGTGTGGAGTTGGGATTATTTATTTATTTATTTCTATTTTGCCTCAATAGGCATCAATTTATACTTGTTCTCACTGAATTTCCATTTACTATTTTAAAACCCATTCTCCTAGTTTACAGACTTCTGTTTGGAAGTCTTCACAATCGCTCTAAATATTGTTATCAGCAAACATGATCAGCTCAGTTGATGTTGTTGTGTGTCTTCAAGCCATTTCCAACTTACAGTGACTCTAAAACAACCCTATCATGGGGTTTTCTGAAGCTGACATACCCACTCAGCAGGTTTCCACAACCAAGCAGAGAATCAAACCAGGGTTGTAGCCCAACACTCAAACCACTACAACGTACTGGCTCTCATTATATACCCCTAATTCCAGGATTTGCATCCGGTCGTTCTCTATAGTTCAAACTTACTAGATTTATATGTTTTGTATTTTCTTTTGAGAGGAATTTGTGTGCAGTCCTTTGCCTTCTAACCTATTTCCATAGCTTTTGTTTTTAAAACTAGTGTTGTGGAAGGGTGGGTATGTTAGGACACCTTGTAGACTCTTGCATTCACTTAATATGGTCTTACTTATTTTCCTACTTGCTTGATCTAGTCATTGTATTTATTTTTTCACTTAGTATGTATGTATGTATGTATGTATGTGTATATACATACACACACACTAAGTGAAAAATATATTAAGTGTGTATGCATGTGTGTGTACGTATATATACACACACAGACACAGACACACACACACACACACATATATATAATTAGTATTTTGCTGTTGCAACTGGAAATGTTGTCATTGTAGTGGTAAGGGAATGGTGCACACCATAGGACCTCATCTCTCCCAACAAGTTGCCCACCCCTACTCAGTATATTTGTACAAAAACAAAGGCTGAACAGTGCTTAATCTTTGATTTGTTGTGTGCCTTCAAGTCATTTCTGACTTATGGAGACCTCAAGATGAACCTATCATGGAGTTTTCTTGGCAGAATTTATTTTGTGTTTGCCCCTCCTTTTTTCTGAGGCTGAAGTAGTGTGACTTGCTCGATATCACCCATGGGTTTCCATGGCCAAGTGGGGATTTGAAATTTGATCTCTCAGTGTTCTTGTCCAGCACTCCAACCACCATACCACACTGGCTCTTTGT
Source organism: Cyclura pinguis (assembly GCA_030412105.1). Lineage (NCBI taxonomy): Eukaryota > Metazoa > Chordata > Lepidosauria > Squamata > Iguanidae > Cyclura > Cyclura pinguis. The sequence goes on from CM059599.1 coordinate 134,104,232, forward strand.
GCTTAATTTACATTGCAATAAATTTATATGCAAAGCCCATTTAGCTCAATAGACTCTATCCTTGAGCTATATACAGGATTGCATCTTTAGGCTGCAACCACTTGCAATTTCAATTAGGATGCTGTAAAGGCTGTCGACATCAGTGGGATTTACTTCTGAGTGCCTCTGTACAGGATTGCCAGTTTTGCTCATGCCTCAAATGATGCTAACACCCTGATTCTATGAAAACTGTATTAGGCAGGAAGACTCCTGGCACTGGCCTTGTACTATGACTCCAGAGCTAATGTTGCATTCTGCTGTGAGCTGCACAATGTTGTGGGCAAGAGATGGGGCACTGTGCCTGTGAAATGACATTTTGACCAGAAAATAAAAGTGATCTCTTGTTGCATCTGGGATGAACACACACACACACACACACACATGATTGATCTTGCTGATGCTATAAAGCACCATGAACCAAATAATCACAGGAGTTGTTGAGGCCATCAGACATCAGTGCTTTAAGAAGTACAGTATTATACTGTCTTGGAAGTTTTTACAAGTTAAGTGTCTCAGAAGTACATAGAAAATGCTTAGAGCACACTTTTCTTGGTCATTGCACAACAGGATAGCTTAGTTATATGGTGCAGTATTATGAACTTGAAGTCTAATAGTTCCAAGCTAGCAAAATATTGGACAATCTTTGTATAAATCAAATAAACACTTTTCCAATACTGATACATACACAAACACCACCTTGATGATGCCACACAAGGAATTAGATGTATAGATTGTACGCAAAGTCTGGGTATTTAGGTCACTGTCTGTCTGGTATTTTTATTTGCCTTTTTTTTTTTTATGGATGCCCTCTCTCAGTTTCACTTAGTTCATTGCTACAGCTGGCTTTTCTGGACATTCAGCCCAATTTTGCTTATGTTTTATATATTATATACAGCACCCCCAGGTCTGGCTTTTCTGATTTTTGTGTAGTTGCTTTATAAATATTTTGTTATTGATGTTATGCATCAAGACAAGAGGTTTTAAACTGATATAGTAAACATTATAAATGTAAGAAGAGAGAGAGAAAAAAAATAATGGCAGTAAGTTATCACCAGATTCAGAAACAAGATACAGCTTTTTCATTCATCCTCTTTACCTACCCTTGTCAAAGAGAAGCACTTAAACCTAGCATGCTTGAAAGCACAGGATGGAACAGATGGAATCAAAAGTGCAGTTGGCTGGGCCAACTGCAGATTGCTAGACCAAGGCGATGCAGCCAGAAGTGAGAATCCAAGAGCAGAGCAGGGACTGGGGCACAGGCTGAGAAAACAGATGCCTCAATCAAGAAATTGTGGCATGAGCTTTTCTTTGATAGAGACTGACTGCTGACCTACTAGAAGTCACTCAATATCATCGTAATGTAGGCTTTGAACTCTGTGCTTCTTGGCGTTGGAGTGAAAATATATAGTTATGATTCCTCCTGTTGGCCACAGAAGCCTGCCTGGAGGTGTAAACAAAGACTAAGGAACCAATTTGTCAGTGGTGCAGAACAGTGCTAAAATCTGGAATAATTTGTACAGATGAAACACTAGAGATGGAATATTGAATATTTCTTGTTGCAGAGTGTTGCTTGGAAAAACGTGATTAACATCCCAAGTCTAAATTCTTGCATTCGTCTACCTATGTGTCCCATTGCTCTAGGGTTGCTGCCAGCAGTAGATAATATAATGCCTTATTGTGTTAGTGTAGCAGCTGCCATTGGTAAGTGAACCATTTTGAACATAAACATCACTAGGACAGCAAGTTTTGGGACTGAACTAAACAGAGGACATTAAAATACAAACTATTTGGTCTATTAGGAGTCAGCATGTTGTAACAAACTCTGTTAGTGGAAAAATGCTTTTAAACATTTGCCATGAATAAAGATAAGATTCTTGACTACATATCTGACCATGCGTGAAAATGACTTTCTTTAACACAACTGGAGTGTCAATAATTATATTCTATTATTATTTTTCACCAAGTTGGTGTTATATTATCTGAAACTTTACCAATAATGATGCTCTTTATTCTTAGTAGCTGATGATAGATATAACATGTCAGTAACACCGCATCTAGACATACTCAAATTATTTTACTTACTCCCTACAATTTTTTTAAGTAAAGAGAGCAAGAAGATGTGCTGTTTCATTGATTTCCAGAAAATGACACTAGTTTGTGCTGCTGGTGGATGCAACTTCTTCCATTATTCCTGCATTTCAGTGTTCCAAATGTATATAATCAGGAAGGCAAATGCATTGATTTAGTAGAACTTTTAACCACCCTGATCATTACAAGTTTATGATCTTTTGTCAAAAGAGAATCTGAAATAGTAGTCCCCGACTTTTCCTTTTTTAAAAAATCATTCAGGAAGTATTGCCAAAACTAAAATCCAGCATTTGTGGGTGGGACATCACTGTGAGAAAAATGGAAACATAAAACTGCTGACTCAATGTAACACAAAATTATACACATAAACATTTCATTCAAGTCAAAACTGGATTGTTTCCCAAATGACTTGCTAAACAAATCCAGAAAAATTTTGAGAATCTTTTTGCTTTGTCTCTCTGACATTACCTCAGCTTGTAAAGTCAATTGGACAAAAGTTGTATGACAGAGCAGAAAACATTGCTTTCAGCTTTCTTTGTCTGGTCAAGGAGGATAATAATGATGACAATTTACCTCATAAGTAGTGCACAGAGAAGAACACCTTGTACCCTGATCTAGTGCCAGTGTTCACAAGCAAAATCAGGTTTCCAATAATAGAGAGTGATTGCTTGAAAGGAAGAGGGGAAAAGGATGAGTAGGCAAGAGTGAAGAGTAGGAGGAGACATAGGTCCTTTTCGCACCTTACCTTTTTGTGGTGCTGGGGCGCGGGGATAGTGCAAACAGTCTCTTGTGAGAGGCTCTCACATCCCTACTGCTTCAGTTCCACAGCCGCTGCCTGCTAGCAAGCAGGCAGCGTGAGGGTTCTTCCTCTTCCTTCCTCAGCACAGCCTGGGATTTTCCCAGGCTGCACTGGGGCAGGAAGTGTGAGCGCTGCTGCTCTAGAGGCTCCACATGCACAGTAAGTGCGTGCGGTGCCCTGGAGCGATGCGCGATTGCGCACCATTTTCGGCTAGAAGTCAAAAATGAAATAGTGTGCGATCGGCACCTGCTGGCCCCAGCAGCCTCGCGCAATTGCAAGGACATCATGTAGACAGCTCCTCGCAATTGTGCAATGCTCCAGAAGCCCTTTCGCATGGTGAATGCCATGTGAAAAGGGCCATAGACTTGGTTCTTATGCCTTCTTGTGTAACAGGATTAATAGAGATCTAAGATAGGTCTAAGATAGGTGGGAACAGGAGTGAAGAAAATCCAGCTGATCCTTCTTCTTTTCTCTGCCCCAATATTAGGCCAGTGTGTCAGTCATCAGTTAAGGTGAAAAGAGTGTCTCCTTTTTTTTTCATTTCAAATTGCAAATATATGTTTGCCCATTCCTCCCAGCCCATGCCATGTGTCATTTAATCAACATCAAGAGAATTTGCTGCGCTCTGTCCTTGAGCTTCCTGTGACCATATGAGACTTTCTATTTTGGTTGCTAGGTTAGAGAACTTTCTGAAAAAACAAAAATTATACATCTTGTAAAGATTTTTCAATGATATGGGCAAGCCATGGCCAATGAAGCCAATGAAAGTTAATAAGCTAAAGGAATCAATGCATGAACCATGCCAAAGAAACAGCCAGACTATTGGCCCTCGTCTCTCCCTCAACTTTCACAAACATTTTTATATTTAATCAGTATTTGACACAATCTCATGACTTTCCCCCAAACCTCTTACCATACATAGCATAAAATAGCATCTTTTAGTTTAGAGTCCTACATATTTAAATTTTTTTGTTAGATCAATATCTGTCATACTGCCAACAATATATCTACTGTCCCTTCCATTCGTTAACTGTGAGATTATTAAAGCAGCGATAGTCCTTCTGAGTATTTGAAAATTCTAAGCATTCAGTAATGAAATACTACCAGTCCTGATACCAATAAAAAACTATATTTAATGCGCTAGGGAAAGAAAACTAGTAGTTTTTGTCACTACTACCAGTAGTCGTAGAAAGTCTAGGAAAGAGAAATTTATACCATAGTTCTCTAGATTTGCAGCTTAAACAACAACAGCACAAAACAACAAACTTCAGCAGAAAGGGCACCAACGAAATAGAAATAATAATGCTAATAATGGATATCTATTCCATTCACTTCCAGTGGACTTGAAATGGTAACACGAGGTTGTGAACACGGTTGTTGTTTTTGTAAATCTTAATGTCCTTTTTATATAACACTATGTAAAAGTACACAGATTCAGAGAGCTGGAAGGACCTTAGAGGTCACCTAGTTCAATTCCTTGCTCAAAGCAGCATCAGCAATGCAGGCGGCAACTACAGCATCTGTGAGGGATGGCCATCCAGCCTCTGTTCAACTATTTCCAAAGAAGGGAGCTCACAACTTCCTGAGGCAGCCTGTTCTACTGTTGAACAGTGCTGTTAGGAAGTTTCTCCTAATGTTTAGTGACAAGCTTCTGCCCTGTAGTTTCTATCCCTTGGTTCTAGTCCTGCCCTCTGGAGCAAATGAGAGAAAGTTATGTTCCTTCTTTTGCATGACAACCCTTCGTATATTTGAAGACAATTTTTATGCTCACTTAATTTTTTCTTCTTCAGGCCAGACATATTGAGCTCTTTCAACCATTTTTCATAAGATTTGATTTCCAGACCCTCACATTATTCTGGCCTGTCTCCTTTGGACATGCTCTAGTTTGTTGATACCTTAATTAAAAATATGGCACCCAGGACTGGACATGGTACTCCAGATGAGATATGTGCAACATAAAAGACAGCAGAACTTTCACTTTGCATGATCCGGGCACTATGGTTCCCTCAACTGTGTTGGCATTTTTAAAACATCATTTTCTAAACTTATTTTTAATGCATATCTCCCGCCTTTCTACAAACATGTCTTATAGCATAGGGTTAAAGAAAATACAGCTAAAACAATACATAATACAAAAGTTTTAAAAAATAAAAAATTAAATGAGCACACTGCTGAGTCATTTTCAGATTAGGATCAAGCAAGATGCCTAGGTCCTTTGATAAATAGTCATATTGTTGACTCATGTTCAGCTTACATACCCTCTGAGTGTCCCGACTTGGCAGGGACAGTCCCAATTAATCCTGCTATCCAACTTTTAAAGAGTTTCTCTCTCTTTCATTTTCTCCTTTTGCCCTCAGTTTATTTTCATTGTTGGAAACTGAGCTCAAAGTGAAAAAGCAGTTCATACTCAATTGGAGGAGAGGAGGTAATGGGCTGGATGAAGAAAAACAAATTGAAACAGAATCCAGACAAGGCAGAGGTGTTTACTATGAGAAGTCCTAACCTGTGTCAACCAATTCTGGACAGGGGCCCTTTCCACACCTTACCTTTTCATGAAATTGTCTGGTGGGGAGAGGAAAGTGTGATGGGGAAACTCCTATCCACACTGGCTGACTCCCTGCAGAAGGAAGCACAAAGGCCACGCCTCTTCCTTCTGCAGCACAGCTGGGTACTTTCCTAGGCTGCACAGGGGCAAGAAGTGCAGCTATCATGCTTCTGTGACTTCTGCAGAACAGGTAAGTGTGGGATGGTAGTGTGATCATGTGTCATTGACAGGGAAAACCTGTCAGTGATTTAATCTGCAGTTGCACTGTCTGGGGACGGGAGGAGGATGGACTGCAACGACATTATACAGAAGCATTGTCACGGTCCTCTCCTTCTCCTGTCCCCACTGTGGGATGGAAGGGTGCTGTGGAAAGGGCCAGGACTACACTCCCCATGAAAGACTGTGTTTGCAGCTTGGGAGTCTCTTCAAATGTCAACTTATTATTAGCTTCAGCTGACATGCCAACTGCATCCCTTCCTAGAATTTGACAACCTAAAGATGGTGGCACATGTGCTGGAAACTTCAAGGTTAGACTTCTGCAATGTGCAATCCATTGGGCTATCTTAAACTCCAGCTGGTCCAAAATATGGCAGCCAGATTGATTACAGGTACAGCGAGGAGTGACCATATCACATCAATATTAAAATCACTCCACTGGCTGCCAATTAGTTTCTGGGCAAAGTACAAAGTGCTGGTTATTACCTTTAAAGCCCTACGTGGTTAAGGTCCAAGTTACCTACAGGATCTCCTCTTCCCATACATCCAGCCTATACACTCAGATCCTGTGGGGGCCATTTATTCAAACCAGATGGGACTAGACTGGCAACGGTCACCCAGAGGACCTTCATGTTGGCCGCCCCTAGACTGTGGTATGGCCTGGTGGAAGAGATCCAACAGCAAAATATGCCTGTTTGAATTAAAAAAAAAATACTAAAGACCTATCTATTCCAGCAGGTCTACCCAGTCTATTTTTAATTATGATGCATTCTAATAATGTATTTTAATTATGATATATTTGTATTTTAAATGGTATATTTAAGCTTATGATGCATTTTAATTGTATTTTAATCTATGCTGTACCCTGCCTCAAGCCTTAGGAACAGGTGGATTAGAAATACAGTAATAGTAATAGTAATAATAAAATAATAATAATGATGATGATGATGATAGTAATAAGGAATCCTGCCTTTCCAGTAGGCTGAGGCAAAAGCAGGTGGCTGTAACCTCTCCTAGCTTATCAATTATCTCTCACTTCTGACATCTTATCCACACTCTAATATTGCTCAGCCAGATGTTTCCTGGTTTTCTTCTGTGACATATTAGAAGGCATGCTCTTACATTCACATAAGACTCCTATATCTCTTTTTTCCCTACCCACTCATTATCCTGGCAGTCCAAGTATTCCCCGTCCTTTAAGTGAGTCTTTCACTTTTTAACCCTAAATGCAAAACCAGTATATGAGAGGACATCTAGTAAAAATGTCTTCTTTGTACCTTTCACCTTAATGTGTCTTAACACCAGTCTAGTGATTTGAAGTTTTAATTTACTGTTTTACTGCCCAGCAGCAATGGCAACTGTAATATATAACCTTAACATCTTTAAATACTCAAATCAGATCAATAAAAGCCAGTGCTGCCAAAATTGTGATCTTAACAAAACAATCAACACGAAAGCCCTTTTGGAGGGATCTGTACTATTACTTACAGTAATTCATTACCATAATTATTTCTTATTAGCTTCACTTTCCTAACCCTCAAGCCATGAAATATTCTGTGCTAATAATATACTTCATGTTGCTCAATGGTGCTATTTTCATTTTGCAAGTCCTCTCGAAGGATTCAAATCAACTTTCTTTACAGTCAAGTGAAGATCTGTATTCATAGGAGCTGGGTTTGCAGGTGGAGGAGAAGGAAACAAAAAGACAAGATTCAAGTATCTGAGTTGAATGAGGGCCACCTTTATTGAATTCAAGCAAAAACCTATGGAGGGATATGAGTGTGGGTATAGTTAACATTGGATTACCTTGGGATATTAAGTGGATCCAGAGAAGGGACAGAACTATTCCCCTCATGTCTCTGGGTCAACACCATTACCAGTGTGGGAAGATTTTTCCAAATGACCCTCCCCCCAGAAAGCCTCACAACTTCTAGTAGGTGAGGAGGGTCAGCCTCCAAAGTAATTTATATTTTGCTTATGGGTCTCATACATCTCAGCAGCAAGCTTCAGGACTCATCTCAAAGGCATTATGTTCTCTCACCATCTCTCACTTCAACATTCATGCATTTGAGTGATTAGTGCATACATGCACATCAATAAAATCCTTCCAACTAGCAAATTATGAAGTGTGGCTGTCCTTTTGCGGTGGGCAGGGTGGCAATATGTGTGTGTATGCTTGTACACAAATATATCCCCTCCTTTGCGTTAGCATAGTGCCTCATCAATGTGTACAAAAGTATGTGAATATCATCAAAACACCCAGAAATATTCATATTTTAAACTATATGCATAGTATGAAAAATTAATGAAATTTTTTTAAAAAAAAAATTAAAATGTGCAATCATATCATAGCTGTTTTTCCCCCTACTGTTCACATCCACACCAGTAATGTGGATATTAGAAGACATGAATACATTGAAATAACTGAGAAATACGATATTAAATATTAAGATTTCTTTTTACTGGAACAGTAGAGAAATTCTAATGCACTGGTTGATTTAACAAAGAAGACCAGATAATTCACAAACTCCACATTCAAGGAGAAATTTGGGTAAGGGATTTATTTAAAAAAATATATGTCTTGCATTTTAGTGTATCTACAATTTCCTTCAGTAACTTGGTGAGTCTTCCTATGAAATATATGTGCTGTATCTCTCAGAATCAAATATTTATAATATTATATAGCAGTTCTGGAGAAAACACACACAAACTCACTCACATACACATACAGACACTGAAATGGATACTCACAAAAAACAGAAGTAATTTTTCATGTGTGTCAGGCTTTTTTCAAATGTTGGGACCAAAGCAAACACATTTCAAATTGTTTGCCTTTTTTTTCATTGTGTGCATCTGTAACTCACGGGAGTACTCAGCAGATATCAATTAACGTGTCTCTAATAGGTTGTTTAGCTTGCTGTGTGGGGTTACATGAATCCAACTGAAGGGCCAAATTCTTCAAGAGAGTATTTTTGACCAGATCATATTTACATGTGCAACAGCATCTGGGTATGTCTAGCTGGATGTGTCCCAGGGTCTGCCTTCAGACATTTGTGCTGAATGCACAAAGGTAAAGTATAGACAAAATTACAGTAGCCCATACAAGCATACTGCAGCTGGCCAGTTATTAATTAATTTAATTAATTAATTGCCATCTTCTTCCTGAATGGCACCTGATATTTGTTTCTCCATCTCAATATGCCCAGACAAAGAAAGTACTAAAAGTAGCCTTACTTATCAAAAGCATGGCTTTTATTTTTTACCCTTTATTAGACTGTAAATTATATACAGATTCTCCTTAGTTTACAGTTGTTGCTAAATTAACAATTGAAAAAAATTCCATAAAGATCAGAGACAAACATAAAAAGTAAATGAAGCAGTACAGCAGCTATGGCATTAATCTAAATCACTCTTTGTAAGCTATAACCAAAGAATCTCCCCATTTTTGACCCAGATATATAATTAAATCCTCCCATTCTTTCCTAAAATTATCTAAAGATTTATCATTTAATAACGTTGTTAGTTTATCCAGTTCCAGTAGTTCATGAATATCCACAAACCACTTTTCTGTATTAGGAATTTCTTCCTTTTTCTAATTTTTAGCATAGAGGATTCTTGCCTTGGTTATTAAATTATCATTTTTTATGCTGTTTTTCTATGTAATTTCCCACCGAAAAAGCATGATTTTTATTGAACTGCATGGCAGCTCTCAGAATAACTGTTTCTGTCATGCCCCTGTTTCAGGATCCAGACAAGACCCTTCCCAACAGTCATACTCCAGAGAAATGAGAGGAACAGTACTTACGGCATCCAGCGTCCGTGGGAAAGGGAGATCCCAGGAGCTTGCAGCATTTATATAACAAGGACTTATGAACTGAGCCAACAGTCGGTTAAGCCTCTGAGCCTATATAACAAGAGACTGGAATCGGAGGAGACTGTTGTAGCCAATCAATCCTACCAGTGGAAGCAGTCCAGCTTACTCCTGAATTCCGTGCTCCTGCTTCTAGAAAGCTTGACCTTTCCTCATGCATAGATTTTGCCATCAGACTCTCTGTCTCTGGACTTACAGTAAACTTGGACTTCTTCTTGGTAAATCTACTGTGAACTTGGACTGCAAAACTAAGACAAACTTGACTTGCTAGCCCCTGATAACAGGCTAATTAGACAGCAGAAAGCCTTTGCGGGCTGCTAGCACAGGACAGTTTCCTTAAGAAGCTTTGCACAGAAGCATGAAAGGTAGCAATAGCAATCAACTTGGCCTTGGAAAAACTGGTATCAGACAAATTCAAGGAGGAGATGCTTTTTCATCTGTGCAATTTTGTATTTTTCCTTATGTATTTTCTGTCCCTCTTTTCTGTTTCATTTTAGTAAAAATAATTTTTTTTTTTTTTAAAAAAAGAAAGAGATGGCTATCAATGTCTACTAGTTGGTATGTCTATGTATGTCAGCTCTTGGAAAACATAATTACTATGTTGTTATTGCACTCCTGCTTATGTATTTCCTAAAAGAAAATGACTGACTCCCACAGGAATAGAATACTGGATAAGCTAGCCCTTTGATCTAACCCAGTATAGTTGTTATATTATAATACTTACCTGCAACTCTAAGGTCCTCAGAGGAGACCTGAGAGCACACTAGGAAAGAAAAGTCAGAGCAGGGTAAGAGTGGGAAGGAAAAGGGCTGCAGCATTAGTATCTGAAGCCAGTGATATCTCCTCAAGGTTCAGGTTTCACATGGTACTGCTGATAGGAACTCAGCCATTCTCAATGGCCCTAATGGCTGCTTCCTCAAAACACGCCATTTCTTAGCACTTGCTAAGGACCCTTGCTACTAACAAAGAAAACCACATTAAAATGCAGCCACAATGAATATGCTACAAACTCATTTCATGAGCATTTTGAGAATGGCCTAAAATAGCACATATGTAAGAGAGGTAGGCCATTTCTGCATGGGGCAAGGGAATCGCCCCGTGCCGCTACTTACTGGACTTTTCGGCTCCCCAGTCTGGTCCACGTCGCTCCAGAGCAGTGCCTGCTCGTCGATACGCACTGCTCCAGCATTCCAAATGGTGGCTTCCAGTTGGTCGAGGGTCTCAACCAACCACTGAAGCTCACCAGCCTAAAGCCCGGCCCCAGCAGATCGCAGGCTCACAGTGGGGCGAGCTTGCGAATCTGCATAAGGGAGCAGGCTCGCAGTGGTGCACTCCATGCTTTTGAAAGACCTGTTTTTAGTGGTCTTTCAAAAGCACACTGGATGACCACTTGGGGTCGTTCTGGAGTGGGCTGAGGTGCGGATCTATGTTAAGCAGGTCTGACCCAGTCCGCTCCCAGGTGCAGACTTCCTCCTTGGAGGAGGGACTGCACCGTTTTAAAAACCCCGTGCAGAAATGGCCATTGTCTTCAAGGATGCCTGAGCTCTTGACATTCCTGATTGATACTTATCTTGTTTTTCTTAAACTTCTGGAAAAAATACGGGGAGAAGGAACAGACCCTAGTACTGTCTTGTTGCTGGTGCATGGGTAAATTAGAAAATTGTCAGGGTAAGTAGAAGGAGACAATCAGTGTAGTATAGTGGTTTAAACATTGGACTAGGACTCCAGGAAACCAGGTTTGAATCTCTGCTCAGCCATGAAAAGCCACTGTGTGTCCTTGGGCAAGTCAGATTCTCTCACTCTCAGAGGAAGACAAAGGAAAACCCTTAGGGTTGCCATAAGTTGGAAAAACTTCAAGACACAAACTAACAAGTAGAAGGAAGTATATTTCCCTGGCATCAGGACCCCAGATTAAAAATCATGGGAAAAACTAGACCAGAAAGACACAAACCAAGCTTTTATAGCTTTTATAAAGGAAAACTAATTGGATATCTGGCTACCTAGAGCAAGGACCAGTTCCAGGTCTGAGGCAGACTTGTTTGTTCCTGCAAAGTCAGTGGATCCGGGACCACTGGATGCTTGGTGGAAGGGCTTTGGTCTTCCAGAAAAGGAAGAATAATAGGAGTAGAAATAGTAATGTGAGAATGGAGGGTTGCCAAGGTCATTGCCCACAATATCAAGTTCCTTCATGGCATTGTGGGTAATTCTTTGACAGTTGCTTATTTCTGAATACCAGTTGCTGGGGAACAACACCAGGAGAGGATACTTGTCCTAATGTTCTTTGTCTGGGCTTTCTGTAAGTATCTGAGTGTCCACTGGGGGAAATAGGTTGTTGGAATATGCTTTTAGTTTGATCTGAGAGAGATCGTCTATTAGACCTATGTCCCTGACTGAGTCCCCATGAGGAGAATCAGAGCACACAGATATAAGGCCTTTTGTTTCTTTTACTGTGGTAGTTCCTGACATCCAAGTAGCGGCAGTATAGCCAGTTGTGTCCTGAAAAGTGGTTGACCTAGCCAGAGCAGCATAACATAATATTTTATATTCACAAGTATGCATTTAGGGATTGATGCTCAATCACGGAATAAAGTTGGACACAAAGTTGGGATAACTAAGGACTATTTTATTTTGACTTGTTTTATTTAAATTGTGATAGCCTGAAAGATAGAGGCGGGAGGGGGAGCAGCATGATATGGGTCCAGCTGATGCCAGGGTCACAATGTGACAACCTGCTCAGCCTATACATGGGTGATAACACCTCAGTCTCAAGGGCAATCCAAACTGGTTTGGTTGTTCTCTAGTCCAGCAACTTGGAAGATAACCCAGGGACTCCCACCCAGGCTGCAGGGTTCTGAAAGTGAGAGCCTTATTCCCAGATTAACCTCAAATGTAGCCTCCTTCACCAACCCTCCAGAGCCCTACCTTACACCAAAGGGGTGCCAATAGGTGATTACTGAAGTTTTATTCTCCCCCATTGTCTGCCAAAGGACAACTTACTTAACAACACCACCCAGAGCCAATTTTCCCAATTCCATCAAAGACAGTATGCGATAAGCCAACAAACAAACAGCAACCCCACAACCTGAGAAAAGGAGGAAAAGTCCTATTTGGCCTCAAAGCAACCAGATTAATTCACATTGCACTGAGGGTGACAGGGTGGGTCAATGTTGAACACTGAATGACATGTATAGGGGTTGAACTGCTTCACTGTCTCTTTTGCCCCATCACAAGTGTTGATTTGGTGCTTAGTGCCAATCAAACATAACGCTCTGGTCTCACTCTATGGAGACCATGCAAAACTTACTGTCCCCTGAAGTGACATTCACTGTGTGTGTCCAGGTAAGTATGAGTATTAATCTCATAGTTCTATTGTGATACACTCCATGTCTCCCAAATAAACATTCTAATGAATTGTTCCAGAAATTTTCACCATCTGCACCCTCTCACCGCTAAATGATAATTGGTGAACAATAATACAAGTAAAGAGTGTTTGATTGTCCATACCCCACTGTCAGCACAATAGGGCACACATATTCATATCTTTCTCAGCTGTACACAACAGTTCTTTGGACTGGAACTTCAACTGTGTGTAGTACCTGAGAAACTGAACGTGTGGGATATGTTATCAGAGTAGCCTGTGAAGTGGGAAAACACATTATTTGAACTGGAATATATTTCTAGATTGCTGTGTCAGGACATCATGAACTAGTTATAAGAGATCTGTAGGGACTTTTCTTTGGTGCTGAGATACAGATACACAGGCCAAAGTTTTAACGAATGGAGTGAAAATTATGATGGATAGCTTTGCTTGGAAAGAAATAGAACTGCAAGGCCTTACATATCTGAAGTAACAGTTTCTTTCTCCATTTACCCATGTTTTTTCCTATACTTAGACTCCCAGAAAAATCTGGCACTTGTTTTTCAAAGCTGTAAATTGAATCCAAAATATGAAGACTCAGGTGAAGAAATCTGTAGCTGAATTCACAAATAAAAATGCAGGAGCAAATAACTATGATATATCCGTGGCCCAGGAAATACTGAAGTCTAAGAAATTCACAACCAGTGAATAGCAATAATTCAAAGTGATGAATCACTCCTCGCACATGTGGAACTCTGTGGAAACCCTAGCAAAGATAGACAAAGCTGTTTGTTACTGTTCCATGATTTTCTCCATAATGCCATTTCATTCCCACATTAATTCGCAAAACCATTTCAATTTAATATTTACTTGGATATTACACATTACATTACACTATATTTCTTGGGAACATTTTAAATGTATTTAAACGTATTCCAAAGTGCCAAAAACTGTGTTCCTTAGATAGGTGGAGCTGATGCTGCAACTCTGGTAGAGTTGGAGAAACACAAAATCTGGTGGGTAGAAGAAGTAAAGTGAAGCATATTTGGAGGCAAAACACTCTGGGAATGCTCCTGCCCCTGGGCGCTACTTGTCAGGAAGAAAATAATGTCAGCGGTAGACCAACCTGGTCCCATCCATTGATCAGTTAGGAAATAACTTCCTTTGTCTTGATTTCTTCTTCCTTTGCATTCCTTTACCTGTTGGTATCGTGTATACAAGGTGCGTTGTATCTTTTAATATCTTCATATAGTATTATCTATTTATAGTAAATATAGTATTTAATATTTGTGTACAATAACTGTGGCCAATATTTGGAAATTTTGTAAGTGGGTGGTACTGATGGAAGGGATGTTGTTGTTGTCGATGATGATGGTAGTCTGAGAGGATCAGGCTATTTTGTATAGGGATTTGCAAAGTTAAAATTCCAATGTTTTGCTAAATATCAAATTCTAAAACATCCCTAAATAGAAGCATTGTAGCTTCTATGGCCAGCAAAGGAAAAAAAAAGTTCAATTGCATACATGGTTCTCGTCATTACCTAGGTAAACTTTTTATTAATTTTTATATTTTCCCCATTGGAGTACGTGGAAATATAAGGAACATAGTACCACTTGTTTTTCTTTGATGCCCTATGTTGCATGACGTATGGGAATGTCCCATCTAGATATCTTGGTCCAAGTGAAAGTTCTACTACCACAAATAAGATGATTTGGGCAAACACTGTGAAATTAAATATCTACGAAATGGACACCATTCTGACTAGATGTTAAAAAGAAAATTAAAAAAAAAAAAGTAGGAACATTCTCCAAGTCTGACTGCCATGTTTTACACTTTCCCAATTATTTCCACTGCCACCAGTTCTCACCACACATCCAACTACTGGCTTCTTTAATGGTAATTGACACATGAGGTAGGGCATGGCACTGCAAACATATCACAGTAATTATAGAGAGAACCTATGAATTATTTATTTTGAAAGCAAGCAGTAAGTGGTTAGTTTTGCTATGAAAACCCAAAAGTAAATAGTACTTATAATGAATAGCTGGCAGTCATTAGTTATGGTACACAAGCAGTAATTATACCCTTAGTACAGCCTTCTCCATGGGTTCATAAAATCAGGCAGATTCCTTGGGTGCTATTTTCACCCACACTGACCCGTTGATTTAAAAAAAAAAAATACAAAAAAAATGTATCACATTCCTCTGATTTGGTGAAATGTCGTTTGAGTACAATAACATCCATGCACTTTAATGATATGAAATTGCACCATTATTTCATAGTGAAACTTTTAGAATAGTTTGCTATTATCAAGTGAATTTAGGTTGCATCTCTTTTTCCTAATTTCTCCCTCCCTCCGTGATTTCCACATCAGTTGAAAACGGGGGCTGGTAGCTTTTTAGGAGTTTCTTTGCTAAGAGGTGATTGCTCTACAAATGTGGACTCAGGCCTAGGGAAGTGCATGAGAAATACTTAGGATTCCTATCCCAAATGTTCCTTAACAACATTGGCTGACTGGCTATTCTCCAGCTGTCTCAGTTTCGCAGGGTCAGGCCTGATCAATCCTGTATCGTCTCACTTTTTCAGCTGCTTTTAAAATGTCTCAGTTTCTCACTCCTCCTCTCACTTTGCCCCTTTGTTGCTTAGCTTACTCTCGCTTTTGCAAGTGGAGTTTGAAGTGCAAAAGGAGTTTACATTCAGTTAACTCAGCAGAGGCAAAAGGAGAGGAGGGAGCAAAATCTTGCCTTTCCCAATAGGCTCAGGCAGAGGCTAACTTCTGCAGCCTCTCCTAGCTTGACTTTTCTTCCTGATTAATTATAACCTTTGCCATCTTAATCACACTCTGAAGTTGCTTGGCCACATGTGTCTCAGTTTTCATCTGTTTTCATCTCTTTAATACTAACCAGGGAACAAATCCCACTATCAGTATCAATAAACCCGCAGTTAAACATCCATTAGTGTAGAAGGACAAGTATGTCTACATTATGGAGCATGGTGCCCTATAGCACTCCATGATGCTATTGCAGCATCTGTTTCAACTAAACAACCAGCTGAAATGAACATGCATCACATGTTGAAATGCCTCTATGAACTCACACAACCCCTCCCAGTTGTCCATGATGATGTTCTTCATCATCATCATCTTATTCTATTGGGCAGCTATGTATGTGTAACTGCCGTAGTTACAGAACTATGCAGGAAATTCTCCCCCCACCCCCACCAACCCCATTTACCAAGAAGCAGACACTGAGATTGACAGGGGTCTATTCCCCTGTCACTTGGGAAGCAACTAGCTGACTCCCCCCACTGACAAGCAATCTCTGTTCGAACAGACAGAAACAGAGTCTCTGTTGCACTTCCCTCCTCACACCCGAGATTTCTTGCACAAGAGGGTGGTTGGAAATGTCAGTCAGCTGCTTCCCGAGTGACAGGGGAATGGACCCCGTCAATCTCAGCAGCTGCCTCCTGGTAAGTGGGGATTGGGGGACTTTCACAGTTCCTAAGCGTCCACTAAACTAGGGACTATCGAAAGATTGTGAATACTACACAGTTATGAATGCATAATTCCAGTTTACGCATTTGTAATTTCTCAGTAGGATTTCAGCCATCATTGTTGTTGTCATCATCATCATCATCATCATCATCACCACCACCATCATCTACATCCTGTCCTTTTCCCCAGTTTGGGACTCCAAGTGCCTTGCAACAGTCAAAGATAGTTAAAAATTAACAGCATATAAAAGTTAAAAAGCAATTAAACTATCTTAACATCTGAAATCAGTTAAAACAAATTAAAACAACAACAACAACAACAACAACAAATAAAAGTACGAATTTACACAAACTATTTTATTCTAGAAAAAAATCAGTGTGAAGAAATGCTGCACTCTGATATCATTTGAATGCCTGCATGCTAATGTGGTTTTGATCAAATCAGTGAAATCATATATAAAATGGTTACATTTTTTAAAAAAAGAATCAGTTTGGGTAGGGTGTTGGATGGAGAAATTGGATGACTAGGGTTCAAATCCCTGCCCAGCCTAGTGGGTGACCTTGGGCAAGTCACATTCTCTCGATCTCAGAATAAGGCAAGGGCAAACCCCCTCTGAACAAACTCTGAACAAACCCCTTGGTAGGTTTGTCTTAGGGTCACCATAAGTCAGAAATGATTTGAAGGTACACAGCAACAACGAAAGGGTCATTGTGGGTGAAAGCAGTTCATTAGGGATCTCCCTCATTCTGTAAGCCTACTAGCTGATCCAATAAGCTTGAGGTCCTCACCCTAAAAGCCAACTAGAGAGGGCTGCTTATTTAGTCAAGTGTTAATTTTCACAGCCACTCTGCTGATTTCCTGACTGCACAATGATGTTTTTGTAACTGAGGCCATTTCTGTACTACACTGGTCTAGTGCTATTATTCCACTGTCAATACCCTGTGGAATTCTGGGGTTTGTAGTTTACTGAGGCCAAAGAGCTCTCTGGCTAAGAATTCTAAAGGCCCCTCCCTAAATTGCAAACCCCAGGATTACACAGGTTGTTGAAAGTGGAATAATAGCACTGTAACAGTGTAGTGTGGAAATAGCCTCAGTTACGTGGCAATTTATTTCATTGTTCTCACCTCTTGCCCCTACTTCATTCTCCCAAATCCACTGAGGTTACCTTGTTCTACGAGGTGTGAAGCTTTTCATTATCTCAAAGAGTATAGGGTTCATCTTGTATTACATTGTCCTCTGAAGATAATGCAGCATGTTTATGCCTTTTTGGGCACATCTCTCGCCAATAGCCTGTATCTGTATCTTTTTTTGTTTAGATATTACCAGCTAGAAGAAACTTTGATTTGTTCCAGAGTAGTCAGAAGAACATCTGTATGAAAACCCCAACCTTGCACTTTATGTTTAATATCCCTGAATGTCTGCAAGAGGAGATGTTGGCTTTATTTCTTGTTAATAATCTCCCAGTTTTTCACTGTAAATAGCACAGGCATTTTATGAGAATGGTATTTTTAACCCAAATGTTTGTCTTGTTATCTATAACTCCCATAACTCCTTGAATTTGTGCAGCACAGTCAGTCCATAAATGGCTTTCCTTTGTAGTAATGAAATACGCACTTAAAATTTTAATACATCCCAAGAGTCAGTCCATAGTTGTACTATCAAATGAAAGTACTGTCTGTACACAAAAATCACCATGAGTGGATTAAAAGAAAGAAAGCAATTAAAACATACACACGCCAGCTAGTTGTCCAACATACCCATCAAGTGGCTTTAGGCCAGTTTTATAAACTTATTGCAGTTTTGAGGAGGGGCAGGGTTTTAACTGCTATGTTAACACACACACAAAAGTTAACAAATAATTCATAGAAATATTGAATTGTCAAACATAGCCTTATTCTTACATGATAATATTCTTACTGACATTTTTATTTTCAAGAACATGAGGCAGACCAATATGGTGTTGAGTAAAGATAGTCTGAATTATTTTTTTAAGGGTAATAAGCTTAAGAAAAGGAACAGCATAGCTCGTTTTAAAAATAAATATTTTTTCTGTGAAGGTGACATGTTTTAAACCTCCCCTTCTTTGCAACAGCTTTTCATATACACAGCTCAGTAGCACCTGCCTTGTATTTGGTCATTCCTAGGTTTAATCCTTGACTTTTCAAGGTACAGCCAGAAAGATGGATGAGTGAAACCCTAGACAGCCATTGTTGGGCACTGTAGGGCAACCAGCTGCCCTCAAAATGTTTTGGTTATAACTCTTACCATTCTCAGCCAGCATGGCCAAAGCTTATGGCTTATGGGAATACTAAGCCAGAAAAAAACTAGGAATACCAGCTTGCCAGGTGGAGGGCAAAGTAATGAGCCTCCAACTCAAAATTCCAATGCTTAATAACAGTGGGTCACATGGGATCTTATCCATTTAGTAGAGGCTAGATATCCAATTTGCTATGCCTACATATGGGAAATTGGGAGCACTTGGTCCTCCAGATATTTTTGAACTACAGCTGCCATTTTCCTTGAAGACTGGCCATGATGGTTGCACCTGAGAGGAGTTGGAATCCTACAACCTCTGGAACACCCCAGGTTCCCCTTACCGCTTCATTTTAAGCCTCCCTCATGATACCTTGAGAAAGCTTCCAGCTATGGCTTAGCTTGAACAGCTGAGCTCCAACTTGGAGCCACATAATTTTAAGTCTCTCTTGTTGTATCTTGAGAAGGTTTTCAGCTGTTGTTCAGCTTGAACAAATGATCAATTCAACCTCTTCTATACTCTCCAAAGCTCTGATTGGTGATACAAGTATTCTAATACACTCGGTCAGTTGATTCTATAATACCTTTTAACTGACACATCGCAATCTAAATTCATGTGGTCATTGAAACGTGCTGTGGCTTGTATCACAGTATTGCTACTTATTTTGCTATCTACATTTCCAGTTAACTGTTTACAGGGAGTAATGGTGTCAAAGTAAGGGAGTAAAATCAGCATCTTCACTCCTGTAACTGAGTCTTTCATAAATAGCTCTGACTGCATTATTCACACTGAAGTTGAAAATTATTTTTATTTCAATTGTGATGGGGTTAGAAGGAGTTAAACTCTTGTTTGCACCCACCCACTCATCCAGGATTTGGTTGGCCTTATGGCCTGGCTCCTATTTATCTAGCTGCTAATAGTATTCACACAATTAACATCCCATCTAGTTTTGCCCTGATTTAACTCTTCTAATTGTTTCACACATTTCCTTGCATTTTTGTGTTCCCTTCAGGGAGAAGGAATCTTTATCCATTGCTGAGCTCTATTAATATAGGTCAGAAAAAGATGATACTAAATGTTCCAACTCCAAGCAGTAGCTTAGTTAACTTATCAGCAGATTTTTGGGGGAGCCTGAAATTGCAGGGAAAATGGTGATAAATAGTAAATCTGGGTCACAGGATAGATTGACCAATTATGTAGAAAGTGCAAATGCAAGTAAATTACACAGATATTACATTTAACTTTCTTAACTCCCACAAAAACATGCTTTTAGGCCTGATTGTTTGAAGGAGTGTCATTTCCTCTGTGATTCTTTAAACAGTACAGCTCCATTACCCTCTCTGTAGCTAACTCTACAAGCTTCTGGAGAAGGTGAGGCTGTCTTTATGGGCCCCACAGATGCCTGGGAAGATGCAATGATGCAACCTGTGGTGGAGTGCAGGAGCAAGAGGACATAAAAGGCTGGATCTTTTCCCAGCTTTGGTCTCTTCCTCTGTGATTGTCCCACTGTTCTGCCCTGTGGATCTGTGCAGGCTTTAGCTTGTTGTTTATGGGACCAGGTAAAATATTTGGCTTTGTCACCTAATTGGAAAAGTTAGAAAAAAGGAGGCTGAGATTTTTCTCTGTCTTGCACTGGTGACCCACTTTGGTGAAAAATGTGGAAAATGGAAAGGAACAGCAGATAAATGAATGCTTAGTTGAGCACCTTTATTAATAGATCAGTCCCGAGATTGACAGCTAGGGATGCATGGCGCCTGGGTATTAGGAAAGAAATTGGCCATTGGGATCAGCTATGCTCACATTCCCCTTTAAAGCTCAGGATTCAACTGAGTAGTGTTGGTCCCCTTCCAAGGTTAGGCAGGCCTCTGGCAGGTGGGAAGAAATATAGGATGGAGAGCTTGAGGTTGCCCTCTGGTCTCTTCCATAATCTGCACTATGGAAGGCCCCACTGCAACCAGACAATTATAAATAATTCTAATAAAGAGTGGACCAAGGTTATACGCTATCAGTGACATCTTATTCCAGTAGATTCACAATTACAGTGCTCACAGAGGTTGACTTCCCAAAATTTTTGAGCATTCTCCTTTATCATAAAGAGCATTCTCCTTTACCATAAACTGCAGGGGCCACCAACCTTCTCTGTAGCATTTGGAAAAGTGAGTGAGAGAGGGGTTGCTTTTCAGAGGAGGGGCCACGGAGGTCCAGCTGTACAAGTCAGCCAGAAGCAACCCTGTGTTTAAAAGATCCTGACATTTTAGATTAGAAGTCTGCTGTCTGACCAGAATTCAATGCAGAGTCATAGACTGAAAAAAAGTTTGCCTGGACTATACTGCCATACTGCTTTGTTTTGAGGTGGCCCTCCCACCTCTCCTTTAATATGAAATAGGTTGCAATGCTTCTTTGTTGCCTTGGATTTAAACATGGTAGATTTAAGGGAAAGTTAATTTAAACCAAGGGAGATGAAACCCTTCAGAATATGGGACTTGTTTTATAGATAGATAGACAGACAGACAGACAGATATCATGGATCAAATGCATTTAAAGAAATTTCTAAGGCTTAGGGAAAGATCTAAGGATTTGTGAAGCTATACTAGTACAATATAGGCCCTTTCTGCAACTCACCTTTTTGCGGAGCTGGGGTGCGGGGATCGCTCAAGGAGCCTCTAGTGAGAGGCTCTCACGTCCCAGTTCCTTCTGTCCTGCAGCTGCTGCCTGCTCACTTGAAAGCCCCTCCTCTTCCTTCCTCAGTGCAGCCTGGGAGTTTCCCAGGCTGCGCTGGGGCAGGAAGTGCAAGCACCATGGCTCCAGAGCTCTGCACACACGGCTGTTACTGCCCTGGCTAGTCGAGCTTTGGGGATATTAAAAGATATCCTCTTGATATCATAATTCGGCTTCACTTCTCTATTCCTCTCCATGTGCTTGCAAGGCCACCGGACAAGCATGTAAACAAGCTTGGCCGTTAATTGCCATAAGATTCCTGGACAATACAGGCAGGCCAGAAAATAGCTGACTCACTGCTTTAGGAGACCTCCAGACAAGTACTCTAATTAGGTATGCAGGCAACCTACAAAAGAACCTCTGCCCCGCGCTGGCAGCTTGATGGGTTAACTATACAATACCCAAGTACTCTGCGTTTGCATACTGGCTACTCTATTGAGAACCGCTACGATAACTCAATCATTCAGATTCTGACCTTTCGGAGGCTTTGTCTCCAACTCCAAATCTATTGTTTTCCCCCAAGTACGGCATAGCCTGCAGTCACAATTCTCTTTATAAAAACCCTTGATTCCGAGACCTTCCTCGGAACGCTCCCGAGTTTCATCCCGCCTTGCTGCCGCTTTGCTTGGCGAGCCTCCCCTCAGCTCCACGTGCTGAGCTACATCGCACCCCAACTTCACTCTCCATTTTTCCGGGCTTCAGGACAGGTGAAGTATCACCCAAACCAGCAATCCCTCTAAAAATCCCTCTATACCACTCCAACCTTTATTTTCTTTAGTTATCTTGTATGAGTGTGTCACATACACTGTTTTGCCTGTATTTAATAAACATCACTTATTGTTTGAACTTTTGTGTGCACCTTGACTCGACCCGACCCCGTAGACATAGGGTTCAAGATCTCGCTACGTTACCCTGTCTCTCGTAACGCTAAGCAGTGCTCTGAGCTGATTTTCCCCACCTTTAGTTGAGCACATTTTGGTGTCCCTCCCAGGATCCCCAGTACACAGGATAACACGGCAAGTGTGCGTGGGGCCTCGAAGTGATGCGCGATCGGGCACCATTTTCGGCTTACAGCCAAAAATGAAAAAGTGCACGATCGGTGCCTGCCAGACCCTGAAGCGTTGTGCGATTGCAAGTGTGCTGTGTGGACTGCTCCTCGCAGTCATGCGATGCTCGAGGGGCCCTTTCACATGGCAAATGCTGCGCAAAAAGGACCATAGTTATATATTATGACTAATTGCTTACAAGGGTTCCAGTTTGGAATAGTGGTTTGAGTGTTGAACTAATACCCTGGAGATAGATTTTGATTCCCTGCTCAGTCAAGGAAACCCACTGAGCGATCTTGGATGCATCACACACTCTCAGCTCCAGAAAACCCCATGATAAGTTTGCCTTAGGGTCATGATAAGTCAGAAAGAACTTGAAGGCACACAGTGAGGTACAACTCTAACCATACATTCTAGAAGGCCAGTACCAAGCTAGAAAATTGCTTGGGGAGAATAGGACATTGTGACTTTGTAGCTAGGTGGAAAGCACATCTTGTGCTTTTTCTCCCTTCCCCAGTTTGGATGGGCTTCACCAGTCATAACTACAGATTCAAAACTGTTGAACACAATGTTTCTCTCCAATGCTTCCTGCTATAGCAGCACTGTTTTTACCTTCTCCTTGCTAAATCAGTATGAATCTTAGAAGCCATTTTGGCTTTTGCAATCCACTTCTGAGTTTGTGCAGAGAGGAATAATAACTCAGAACTCAATGGAGTGGAACTGGGCAGTTCCACTGATCCTTAAAACAGCAAAGCCAAATGCAGCATTTCAATGTCTTTTGAGCCATGCCACTATCTTTTTCATTATACCAAAGCACCAGAAAACCTCTCTTTTCTCTACAATGTAGAGAGCTAAAATGTGAATGGGATACAGAGAGGGCAGGGAGAAAAAAAGAGGAATGTTGCACATAAAGACAGCTTGGTTACTTCCTCCTACTGCCCCAACATACAAAGGGAGTTATCCTAATCCTGTATGGGAGACCTCTGTAGGGAACAAGTTTCTGCACAAGTAAATGATGCAGATTAAGATGTGGAGAAAGATACACATGCCCTTCCCAACATCCCCCCAGATCTGATTAAAATAGTAGGAAAAACATATTTTGGTGAACACAGGGATGTAGATCCACACTGAAATCTGACCTGGCTAACTTCTCCACCATAGTGGGATCAGAGTTTGTTTTGAGGCTAATGTTTAATATATCCATTTATAACTGATTGGTCTCACATATATTTTAGAGGTCAGTCTCTGTACTGGAGACAGCTCCTATGGGATGTGGAAGAAGGGAATGGGTTGTTCTGGCTTAGACTACAGTCAGGAATTACTATTGACCAGTAAACCTGGGCCCCACGCACACTTACGTGGCATGCAGAGCCTCCGGAGCTACGCCAGTTGCGCTTCCTGCCCCAGCGCAGCCTTGGAAGTTCCCAGGCTGCACTGTGAAAGGAAGAGGCGGGGCTCTTGCATGAGCAGGCAGCTCGTGTGGAGCCAAAGGACCTTGGACGCAAGAGCCTCTTGCCAGAGGCTGCTCGCGTGATTCCCGCACCCCAGAGCCGGAAGACGGTAAGGAGCAGAAAGGGCCAATGGCTTGACTAGGACTTGACTTGGCAAAAATTACACAATGACTCAACTCGAGTTGAGACTTGCGTATTTTTAGTGACTGACTTGGTACACGTGCTTCAATAATATAACTGGGGATAGGCAAACCGAATCCGTGAATCCTCGAATCCTTGAATCCTTGGAAAGGATTCAAGATTCGCGAATCTGAATCCCTGGGCCAAAACAGGCAAATCGAATCATTAAAATCCCTGCACACTCTGGGGCTTGAGTGGCCCGGATCAGGCCTGTGCGGGCATGCAGGGCCGGGGAGATTCGCTTTCCTGCACGCCAGGAGGCCTGTGCCAGCGCAAGAGCCGTAGATCAGGCCAGCGCAGGGCCGGCGAGAGCCGCTTTCCTGCACGCCAGGAGGCCTGAGCTGGTGCAAGAGCCCTGGATCAAGCTCAATCCTGCTGTCTGCCCCTGTGGCTGTCTCCCTCTGCAAGGTAATTATTCTCTTTTTCCTATTCTTTTGACTTGAGACTAGAGGGTAGGGATTGAGACTGGATTAGAGGCTAGTGTTTGTGTTTGTTAAGTGCCTTCCTTGTTTTAGGACTTGAGACTGGACATCAGGGTAGAGAATTGAGACTGGGCTAGAGGCTGGTGTTTTTGTGTCTTCCTTGTTGCAGGACTTTTTAAAGTGTCTTCTTTGTTACAGGACTTGAGACTTTACTGGAAAGTACAGTGTTCTTAAGATTTCAAGGACAGCTGAAGAAGATTCCTTTGCATGTCTCCCTTGCAAAGCTCTTTCATACACAATACACAAGATGTCACAGCCAAAGTGTGCTAGTGCATCATCAAACTACAAACCCCAGGATGCCATAAGGAGCTATACAAAGAAAAATCCAGTTTGGACATGGATTATCTCTGTACTGTAGTATGTGGCCCTGCTTATGCAGGCAGGAAAATGTGAGATTAATAATCCACGTTTTCCTGCTTGTGTAGAAAGAGCTTTCATGTCATTTTCAATCTGGTGAGATCCTAAGGCAAAACTATGACAATTGTCCTGGCTGGATTTCTTCAGAGGCAGGTTTGCCTTTGCCTAGGCTTTTGCTAAGGCTGAGAGAGTCTGTCTTTCCCAGGATTATCCTTGCCCTTTTTTTGTGTGTGTTTTGTTTTGTAATAGTCAACCCAGGAGTCAACTCCAACATCTGGAGCTACTTCCAAGTTACATGTAATTCTTAATAAGAAGTATATGAGTATGCTTTCCTGAAAGTGAAAACTATTATTTAATTTGTTTTTCATTAAACAAAGATGTCAAATTCTGCTTCAAAACACTTTTCAGTAGAAGTGCTTTGTTTCCCTTGCTTTTTAAACCCTTTTGTAAAAAAAGGATTCGAAAGATTCAAGATTCATGAGATTCGTGGATTTGCAGAACCTTCAAGGGATTTGGATCTGGATTTGGAAAATTCTGGAATCATTCCATCTCTAAACATAACACTTTTATCCAGAAACCTTACAATGTACTGGTCACATGACGATCTGTCTCAGGCCCAAAGTGTGGACATGTTAGGCAATGAGCTTGAGGTGGGGTTGAGGTCTGTCCCCACTACATATAGGAAGAGATTTCTAAAACTTGTCCGAAGAGCAGAAGGCAAGACTTGCCCCCAGAGCAAAGGGTGTGTACCTCAGAGAGGAACAGAAAATGTGTTAGGCAATGGGCTTGAGGAGAAAGGATCCTTCCTTCTAAAGCTCTTGAAGATTCAGTAATGGGGAATAAGAAGAATCCTATTCCCCCACTTCTTAAAAAGCCTCCAGCTTTGCAAATGGGAAGTAAGAAGGATCCTATTCCCACTTCCAAAGCTGCAGATGGCAAAATCACAAAAGTAGAGGGCCAACTCTACTTAAATTGTTAAAACTGACTTTATTTGTCTCTGTCTGGAAATTCTGAAATACAGGTTGGGGTATAAAGTTGGCTCCCAGACTTGAGACTTGACTCAAGACTTGACTCGAAAGTATCTTGCAAGGACTTGAGATTTGACTTGAAACTTTGAAGGTAGAGACTTGATACTTGAGACTTGACTTGAGACTTGGAGTAAAAGACTTAAATACATCACTGGTTTTCTTGGACAGAGAGTGTGTGATGCCCCCAGTGGGTTTTCAGTGAGTGTGATGCACCCAGTGAGTTTTCATGCCCAAGCGGGGACTCAAATCCTGGTCTCCAGGGTCATAGTCCAATGCTCAAACCACTACATATAAATTTTCCCTCCATAATGGGACAGTTTCTTTAACAACTTTTTTGCAGCCTTAGGGCCAATGATCAAGATCATAAGAATCCTACCAAGAAGCCCAACTTCTGAATTTCCCTTCGAGACTTCTGGCAGTGCTCTTCTTCCATCTCCTTTATACTGCAACCCTTTTTTGTCTGCCTTCTTTGAACAAACAGTAAAAGAGAGGAGGATGAGATGGAGAAAGCACAGTAACCTCTCCATGTTCTGTCCTTTCCCTCTGGGAGGTGGTGCACACTGGAGACAGAAGGAAAAGCAAGCAAATTTATAGTGGTAACAGTGCTGATAATGATGATCAGATGAGTACGTTCAGGATTCCGCACCCCACCCCCCATGCTGGAAGCATCATGGCCACGTGCTCCTAAAACAGAGAATTTACATTTCTTTTATGCTACTCAAAGCGTTACTCTGTGTGTCCCCACTGTGTGAACAAGAGTCTCTGGCAAATCCCTAATCTCATCTGGTGTGACTGGCACAGTACCATGGAAGTTGACAACAGCATCTCATGAAGACACATGCTGGTTGTTCACCAAGGAACATCTTGCTTTGTACTACTTTCCAGTCTATCTGATCCATGCATCCCTTCTTTCATCCGCAACATATTGAGCAAAATATCATTAAATTAATATTTAAAGAGTTTGCAAAGGATGAAATGTCATATCCTATCCACCATCAACTTGGTCTTTGTCCTCTTTATTAATTAATCTTAATTTGTCTAAATTTGATTATATCTTTTCAGCACAATTTGTTTCTGCTCATTTTCCTTCTTAAAATAATTGCAGAAAAGAAAAAGAATAGCTTATTCATTGCAGCATAGTTTCTCAGCTCCCCTGCCACTCAACCATTTGCAAAGTTGGCTGCAATTTATAGACTGATATGTTGTGGGCAACATTATTTTCACAGTGAGAATTGCTTTATGCCACCTCAAGAGAATGCAGTTAATAATCCAGAGCTTAGTTGAGTAATTTCAACTGTGGAATAAATTCAGCACTGTAAACTTTAACAGAGGAGACTTCCTTACAAGACTGTCTTCATAGTTCTTGTCATAAAATAATTACACATCACTTTAAGAGATCTTTTCATTTGGGTCTTGTGTGAGGAAAGATAGATTTTTCACTTGTAAATATAATTGCACCATTGTTGTGCAAATCCCTCAAATGAATTCTGAGATTCATCATTTTGTCCCTGACAGTGGCTCGGATGAAACATCCAGTTGCTTATTTCAGCTGTGTCAATTCCATTTGTGTTGCCGTTTCTTCATTATTGTTTGGGACAAGCAAGGTTCATGGTGTTGCTGTATATTGCACGGTTAATTTACAGTCACATGGAAAACAAGAATAATAAAATCCAGGCACAGTAGCATCTATCCTCTTCAAAGTGGTGAGTATGACTGGGCTTAAATGCAAACCCAAGGCAGCAAGGGTTCAGATTGGAGTTCCAGACCTGGCAACAGTTCAGACCTACATAGGAGGTCTGCTATGAACAGAAAGTCAGACAAAAACAGGAACTTGGACACCTACCAAATAGCTTTCAAGCTGGATGCTGACGCAAGAGTACCAGATATGGCTTCCACAGCCTTCTGAGGTAAACTAAGCCTTCAGAATAGGCTGTCACTTATTATAAGTGGCTTGTTCCAGTGTTGCTGGGGGAATATGTATGTACGTGTCTATCCTGTTATTTCAGAGGTGGATGGCATGCACATGTCTTGAACATTGTGGGAACCCCAAGAGCCCTCACTGCCACTAGTGATTATATTGGCTTGGATTCTGCCTCTCATTTAACAGTAAAACAAGATGCACTGGGACTATTGGCTTTGCTTTAGAGGAGGATTGTGGTCCTGGAAGTTTCTAAGAAGTGCGATTCTCCTCTCAAAGAAGAAGGGAAAGATTATGCTTCCGTGTACCTTGTTTTAGAAAATGGAAATATTTCATTTTGTTACACTGCTGATGTGTAAAACCCAGGTGTTTGTGGCCTGTGGCAGCATCCAAGGACTGGAACTAATAATTGAACCCTCTAACTTTGCTAGTTCCCAATGTCTTTTTAATATAGGAGAAGACTAGTGTAGCAGCTATGATTCTGGGGTAGAATCCTCAGAATCTACACAACTGAATGCTCTGGGATATTTTCCAGCTGATGAATCTGGCAATTCACTTGAAGCTTTGGTCTCACTATGGAATAGTGATAGAAAGGGCCATCAATATAATTGCCCCTAATCATCCAGTCCAATGCTGTAGAGCCTGCAATTCACCTAGTTTTACAGAAGACCTGTCGGTAATAAACAGGCCGGACAACAGCTAGAATGCAAGTGGTATAGATCACGGAAAGAATGCATCTTAAATTGGTGAAGATTGTTTGCTGTGCCTATATGAATCAGGTCTCTAATTGGAGAATGTTAGATCATTGAAGTACCGCCATAAAGAAGGCCCTGTCCAACATCATCCTGTAGCATTTCATCATCAACAACATCATTATGAGAAGTTTATTGGGATGGGTCTCAAGGTGGCAAGGAGAAGAATATTTATATGAGGGTATCTATATGAAGCCACTGGGAGAGGTCATAAGGAAATTAGGGCAGGGGTTTCAGTATGCTGATGACATCCAGCTCTGCTTCTCTTGTCATTTGAGTCATCTGCATAGCTGCTGCAATAGTGCTTGAATGATGTACCAGAATGATGGACCAGATAAGAGCCAATAAAATGAAGCTGTACCCTGATAAATTGGAGGCTCTAGGAATAGGTGGTTCTCTGGTCTGGGAACTGGTCAAGTTACCTGCCCTAGCTGTGGTTGTACTGTCCCTGAAGGAATGGGTGCATAGCCTAGGAATACCCTTAGACCCCTCTTTCTCACTGGAGAGCAAGGTGGATACTGAGGCTCAAACTACTTCGGGCCAGCTTTAACTGGTATGCCATATTCAACTATTACTATGGTAGGCTAGCCCAAGCCCGAGGTCTACAATTTAATAGTAATAAAATCAGCTATAAAAATATACTGACATCTCCATGTGGTTAATATTAAAAATCATTCCACATGTCTGACAGGGTTACTGGAAGAACATACAGGCAGGCATGGCCGAATGGCCGCAATTAGGAAAATCCAGGTCTGACCAGTAAGTTAATCTGTCATGTAGCCCTAGGAACCCTCCAGACACACTTAGTCATCAAGCACACAACAGGATGCTCAGCCCCGAACCATCAGCCTGACAGGATTAGTGCGACTGACTACACAACTGTCAAGCGCTCCCTCATTTACATACTGTCTGGGCTATTGACAACCCAGACGAAAACCCATCAAGTCAAGCACTGACCTTTCGGAGGCTTTGTCTCTGCTTGAGAATCTATTGTTCTCCCCGGGAAAGGGTTAGTCTCCAGGTACATTTTCCCCTATAAAAACCCCTGATTTTGAGCGCTTCCTCGGATCGCTCTCAGCTTCCTCCCCATCCTGCTGCCACTCTGCTGGCCGAAACCTTCCCCTCAGCCTCTACGTGCTGAGATTCACTGCTCCTGACTCTCTGGCTCTATTTCGGCTTCCCGGATTACAGGATCAGGTGTAGTATCCCCCCAATTTCCCTCTTTAAATCCCCTGTCAATTTTCCTTCCTTTATTTTTCTTAGGTCTGTGTGAGTGAGTGCGTAAGTGCACAGTGACTTAGGTTTTAAATAAAGAAAATAATTATAAATTTATTTTGTCTGGGTCTTGACTGGGCCTGACCCCGTAAAAGCTGGGTACAAGGTCTCGCTAGGTTACCCTACCTCTCTGGTGTGCTGGGCGCGTACTTGGTGCAACTTGGGAATCACCTTAAACTCGGGGTCAGACTAGGTGTCCTTTGAGGGATTCCATGGGACTCGGGCAATGACCGGGACCCCCAGAAACTCCGGCAACCTATCTGGTTACCGGGACCCCCGGAGACTTGGGCAACATATCTGGTGACCGGGACCCCCCCCCCCCGAACTTAAAATCATTGATTTGGTGACCGGGACCTCCCAGAACATAAAATAACTAATTTGGCGAACGGGACCCCCAGACCTCCCAGAAAATTAGGGTAACAGAGTGGTAACACAACCTTTCCTGGATAGGGATAATTTAGACACAGTGGTTCATGTAATGGTAACTTCTGAATTAGGTTACTGCAATGCATTCTACATAGTGCTGCCCTTGAAGATGTTTCAGAAACTGTAGCTAGTTCAAAATGCAGCAGCTAGATTGCTAACTTGAACATCATACAAGAACCATGTAATGCCAGTTTTAAAGGAATTGGACTGGCTGCTAATACACTTCTGGTCTGAATTCAAGGTGCTGGTAATACTATTTAAAGCCCTAAATAGCTCTGGAATTCAACATTCCTATATGCCCTTGCCCAAAGCTTAAGGTCTGCTGGAGGATCTTCTTCTGTGTCCTATCAGTCAGAACGATATGCTGTGGGAGGACATTAAAGAGGACATTCTCTGTGATGGCACCTTCTTTTTAGAACACCCTCCCCTTGGAGGCTTCATTGGTGACAACTTTGCTGTCACACAGGCACCAAATGAAAACACGGCAATTCAAAAACAAAACAGAACAAACCCTTGAGGGCCTAACTGGTTGTACAAAACTCCTTCTACATACATGGTTTTAATTTGTTTTAAATTATGTTAACTTTTTAGTCTGTCTTTTTAACTTGATAAATTGTTTCCTAGTCTTTTAGAATAATTTTAATTATTCATATTGTTTTAAATCTCTTAGATTGGTTTTATAGTGTACCACACTGTGTTCTCAGAACAGAGGACTGGATGTAAATACATTAATAAATAATAAATAACTTCCTGAGGCCAAAGAAGTGAAAATAGGATGAACTGGGAAAAGGATGTGCTCAATGATGTGACTGTACATCTTGTCCTAACACTGTCTCTTCGCCTCTGTCTCCAGCCTCATTTCCTGAATGTGGGGCCCTGACATTGGGGTCATGACAACATTTTATTTTTGTGTTAGGACATTTATCTGAAATAACCTTCATGTGAAGGTTTGTAAGGTTACTACATATAATGTGTTTGGCAGGGGAACCCTTCATAGCCAGAACTCAGTAATTTATTTTGGCGTGGGAACTATTTGGAATTAATATCTTCATATTATTTTATTACACACACACACACACACACACACACACACAACGTAGGTCATATTTATTTACAAATATGTGGCACAAAGTTTTATTTAATTATTTAATTTACTTATGACTTATGGTATATTCTTTTGTAGTGCTGGATATCTGACACATGTAACCTGCTTCCCTAGCTTTGTTCATCACTTTTAGGTACTAGCACATTTGCTGGTCTATATTTTTAAGAAAAAACAAACAAACACCCAGTACTAATACTAATATTCCCTGCACCAAATCCCTAGCAGGTCCAATTCTCTTCTTGAAGAACTGATTGCCCAGAAGGAATGCATTCTGAAATCCAAGGGAGAGACTTATAAGTAGATATGCCTGCATTCCTACAACTGAAAACCCAAGGAAGGTATTCTGTGGATTCCTATCTCCCACCCAGCAAGTAACAAGAAGAGTTTGTTTCAAGATTTCTCAGTAAGCTGAGCTCAATAAAGAAACCTAATGATGCCATGTCAACAAGAAAGCTGGTATATTCAGTTGTATCACAATACTGATTCTTATATCTGCCTGTTGAACTTTAACAGGAGAACATATTGCAAGTTTCTTGCTGCCTCCCTTAAAAACAAACAGATGAACAAACAAACAAGCAAACCCTGGAATATTGCAGACTACTAGGTCAGGCAGCATCAATATACTCATCTTTGATGGATTTCTTACTACTTCTCAATGCAGTATTTCCATTTCCTTATTGGCATATGTGCCTCTTCTTGTGTTCTGAGAGTTTCAGTATGTTGATATATTTCTAATTTATATATCTTCAAATTAATTTTCTATATGGTTTCAATTCTATAGACAATTTAATATTATTTTAAGGTTAACATCTTTTATGTTTTTTAGCTATATGCGGTATTTCTCTTTATTCCCTAAGCTGCCTAGAGTCCCACTCTTCTTAGAAAGGTGGCATGCAAATAAAGTGGTTGGTTGATTGATTAGTTAGTAGCTTTTGTATGAAATGAAGCAGCACTTTAGAAATCTGTGTGCTTCAAACGTAGGGAGTTGTTTAATGTTGTTACCCTGTTTTCTGGAGGTCCCGGAAGGGACACCAAATTGCTATCAAAATTATACAAGTTGGGGAAATTAGTTCAGAGCACACGTTGACAAAATGAGAGGCAGGGTAACTTAGCAGGATCTTGCAACCCACTGTCTACGGGGTCAGGCCAAGTCAAGAAGCAAACCGGTTGGAAAACAATGAATAGTCTTTATTAAATACAGGCACACGATGTATGCAACACAAACGCACAGATAACTAAGGAAAATAAAGGTGTGAGTAAGATAGCAGGATTTTTAGAGGGATAGTTGGTTTGGGTGATACAAAACCTGTCCTGAAGTCCGGAGGAAAATGGAGAGCGAAGCTGGGGTTCAATGTATCTCAGCACGTGGAGCTGAGGGGAAACTCGCCAAGCAAAGCAGCAGCAAGGCAGTCTGGAACTCGGGAGCGATCCGAGGAAGGTCTCGGAATCAAGGGTTTTTATAAGGAGAATTGTGACTGCAGGCTAGATCGGACTTAGGAGAAAACAATAGATTTAGAGTTGGAGACGAAGCCTCCGAAAGGTCAGAATTTGAATGATTGAATTAGAGCCGAATTTATCAATAGAGTAGCTGGTATGCAAATGCGGAATACTTGAGCATTGTATAGCTTGATCATCAAGTTGCCAGCGCGAGGCAGAGGATCTTTTGAGAGTTGCTTGCATACCTAATGGAGTACTTACCTTGAGGTCTCCTAAAGCAGCGAGTCGGCTATTTTCTGGCCTGCCTGTATTGTCTAGGAATATTACGGCGATTATTGGCCGAGCCTGTATGCGTGCTCGCAAGCACGTGGAAGGGATATGTGAAGCCGAATTTGAGATATCAAAGGATATCTTTTTATATCCCCGAAGCTCGGGCTAGCCAGGGCAGTAACAATGTACTTTAGACTGAGACTTAAAAAAGGAGAACAATATGTTCCATAGGTATCGGTGATACTTGGGACTGAGGCACAGGGCTGCTTTGTTTAGGTTGTTTTTTGGTTTTTGCACAGCTCCTTCTTTGTGCTGAATAGATCACATGACCTGTTTACCATGCAGTACAACTGGAATGTTACCCACTAGAATTGTAGCTTCAGGTATAGAAGTGCGTAACTTTAGAAGTGTTTCCAGAATGGATTTTCATTTTTGAAAAGGCTTCAGGCCAGTTCTAGAAAGTAACAGAGGCCCCCTGAGCCAGCATAGGGTTCTGTGTCTACAGCTGTTTCCCTGACCCAGAGACCAGTGGCCATGCAAGGTGGGGCTCATTGCTAGAGCTCAAGCTTGTATACATGGAAGTTCTCCCATAGGGTGTTAATGTTCTACAGACCTCTTATTTCAGATAGTGGAGCACCTTTGGCTCTCCAGATGTTATTGAATCCCAGCATTCAGAAGCCCAGCTTGCCTAGCCAATTTTAAGGGGTTATGAGATTAGCCCAAAACATCTAGAGGGCCAATAGTCCTCCATCTCTGTCATAGCTTAGTCAAGCACTGCCTGTACGTAGAGAGGATCAACTCTACTGGAATCTTTATGCATGTCCATGGATAAATGAGAAGCTAAAACTAGGAGGAATGGGATTGTGC
This sequence comes from Cyclura pinguis, assembly GCA_030412105.1. Lineage (NCBI taxonomy): Eukaryota > Metazoa > Chordata > Lepidosauria > Squamata > Iguanidae > Cyclura > Cyclura pinguis. Next base: position 134,138,207 of record CM059599.1, read on the forward strand.
AGCATCACAACCAATTTTAATGTGAGGCAGGGAATATTGCCAGTATGGTTTGTATGGAACACCATTTGGGGATATTTCCAAATGTTCTGTTTTAACGAAATAAACACTTATCTCATTTAGGTTTTTTTTATGATTTTATGTCATTTTAATGTTTCTAATTGTTTTAAATATTTTAATATTTTGATTTATTGTTGGAAGCTGCCTTGCCATTCTGGGAGAAAGGCAGCCTGTACTAAATTACGTATATACAAACATACAATATCTTGAACATCTCCCAGCATTCAGTCTGCAACATTATGACACTAGGAAATGTGATTTAAAAAGAGAAGTCACCTATCTATAATGCTTTCTGTCTGGGTTTATATGGTTGCATGATTGTTTAGGATTTTTATTTATATGTCCAGGAGACAGGCAAGGTATAATATACAGGCATATAGTACATTCTAGAACTGTTTCAGTCCAGCAGGCCAGCGGAACTCCTTCTGCCATGCAGAAACCTTATTATTACTGTGTCTACTACCTAATTCTTTAAGAGAATTTCAAAGGAAATTAGAATGTTATCAGCAAAGGCAACTGGCTTTCCTGAGGGTACTTAGGAGGGTACTTAGTACTGAGAATAGCAACTGAAGGACTATCTTTTGCAGTAACATCAGTGGCATCTCTGTATTGCTCCATATAAAGCCTATGTTTTTCTCAACCCGGAATCTATTGTGTGGTTGAATGTATAGATGAAATTATTAACATGAATGGGCTACCCATTAAATTCAATACAAATATTAGCTCCAGATGCAGAAAGGAATTTGCATAAAGATATATTTGATGTACTTATTGTTTAAATATGTCCTAGATCCAGCAGACACACTGGCAGAGTATACATCTCTGTCAACATAGTTAACATCACTATAGACAGGATAGAGTCAGCTCTCTGGTCCCCATTCCTTATGTAATGCATAATAGATATCATGGAATTTCCACATATGACTCTGTTCTTCCAGCCACTCATTAGGCATGGAGCTGAGCCCTGGGATAGTCTCATATATCAGGCAGAGTGGTAGGAGCCTCTTCTCAAGTATAAGCCTGTGCCTTCCTCACCAGTGCTTAAGGGCTGTTTTTGCACACATGGAGTGATAATATTGCATTGGCATGTACAGAATACCTCTTTGTACAATGCCATTCATAAGCTATTGTAACCATGTGGCCCCATAGCTAAGACCTGTTAGTACTGTGCAGAAGAAGGCAATTTTATACCACCCCTGAAACCTTTTACCTTGAAAACACTGTGATGAAATAATCCCAAAAGAAACAAGAGTAGTGCCAGAAGAAGAGACTCCTAGGTCTGAAGGCACTCAGCAAGGTACTGGGGAAGAGCAGAGGACAAGTACAAGCAGTGCTGTGGCTAATTATACAGTTGAAGTCAAGACAAAAGGATGTTCAGCTGTTGATGCATTCAAAGGTGAAAGGAAAGCCCGAAGGCGCACAAGACATATAATAGGAACATGGAATGTGAGAACAATGAATTAAGGGAAGCTAGACATAGTAAAACAAGCAATGGAATGTTTAAAAATTACAATACTTGGGGTAAGTGTGTTAAAATGGTCAGGAATGGGAATTATACAGGGTTTTACTCAAGAAATGAAAATCTAAGAAGAAATGGGGTGGTAGTAATAATGAGGAAAGATGTAGCAAAAGCAATCAAGGAATATAATGCAAAGTCTGACAAAAAAAAATCAATAAAACTTCAATGAAAACTCGTAAGTATGACCATAATCCAGGTTTATGCTTCAGCCACAGATGCATAAGAGGAAGAAATTGAAAGATTCCATACTAGAATCCAGGACAAAATTGATCACACCCAAACGGAACATGTTGGCAATCGTAGGTGAATGGAATGCAAAAATAGGAAAAAGAATAGAACCAAACATTTTAGGAAAATTTGGCCTAGAAGCAAGAAATTTGTTTATTACAAACACATTATTCAGGACACCTGAGAGGCAACTGTATACATGGACATCACCTGATGGCCAATATAGAAATCAGATAGACTACACAACTGGAGAAGCTCCATTTTCTCTGCAAGAACACTAAATCAATTATTTTGCCAAAATACAACCTGAAAAACATGCCTGTAGAATTTGAAGATAATATAAAAAATAGATTAAACCTAATTCATTGGGACCCAGAAGAACTCTGGATGGAAATATGAGACATTGTGTGGGAAGAATGCAAATAGACAGTATCTCTATCGGAAAATAAAAAGAAGCCTCAATAGATGACAAATGAAATTCTTCAAGAAGTTGAGGACAGAGGGGAAGCAAAAGAAAAAGGGGACAGAAGTAGGGTCACAGCCTTGGATGCAACTGTTCAACAACTTGTGGTCAGAGACAAAGAAAACTGCTATAATAATCAGTGAAGAAAAATAGAAGACTACAGCAAGAAAAATAAAAGAAGAGACCTCTTCCACAAGATCTGAGAATTTGGAGGTAAGTTTAAACCAAGAGTGGGAATGCTCTATGATACACAGGAGAACACACTTCATGAAGAAGAAGAAATAAAAAGCCTATGGAAACAAAACACTGAAGAACTATATAAAAAGGAAGAAAGGGTGGCAGGTTCAAGGAAACATTTGAAGATGAACTGACAATTTTAGAAAGTGAAGTGGAAGCTGTATTCAAAGCAACTGGGAGAAATAAATCATCATGAACAGATGGCATACCAGTAGAACTTTAAGCAACAGAGACAGAATCCACTCAAGTTCTAACTAAAATCTGTCAAAAATATGGAAACCAAAAGAATGCCCCACAGATTAGAAATTCCAGTCCTCAAGAAAGGAGCAAACAGGGATTGCAGTAGCTACCAGATCATTGCATTAATCTTCCATGCAAGCAAGTCATACTCAAAATTCTACAACAAAGACTGTTACCATATATTTAGTGAGGAATGCCAGATGTCCAGGCTGGCTTTAGAAGAGGAAGATGCATGAGGGATCAGAATGCAAACATACATTGAATAAGAGAGTGCAAGAAAGAATTTCAGAAGAAAATCAACCTGTGCTTTATAGATTATAGCAAAGCCTTCGATTGTGTAGATCATGAAAGGTATGGATCACTCTTAAACAAATGGATGTGCTACTATATTTGATTATTCTAATGCATAATCTGTACTCAGGACAAGAGGCCACCATTAGGACAGAATATGGAGAAACTGGGTGGTTTCCAGTCGGCAAGAGGGTCAGGCAAGGCAGCCTTTTATCACCTTATCTAACATGTATGATGAACCTGTCATATGCAAAGCTGGGTTAGACTCTGAAGAAGGAGATGTGAAAACTGGAGGAATGAATTTCATCAATTTAAGATATGTAGATAACACCATACTACAAGTAGTAAATAGCAAGGACTTGGAATGACTACTGAGGAAGGTGAAGGAAGAAAGTGCTAACACAGGTTTACAACTGAATAATAAGGGGAAAAAATGACTATAGATGATTCACCTACCTTTAAAGTAGACAATAAAGACATTGAGGTAGAGAAAGATTTCCTATACCTTGGTTCAGTCATTAATAGGAATGGAGACTGCGGTCAGAAAATCAGAAGACTAGGATTTAGAAAGGCAGCTGTGAATGAACTAGACAAGATCCTGAAGTATAAAGATATATCATTGAATACTAAAGTTAGGATTGTCAATGCCATTGTTTTTTCCAGTTTCTATGTATGGTTGTGAAAGATGGACAGTGAAGGAAAAAAAATCAACTCATCTGAAATGTAGTACTGGAGGAGAGTTCTACAAACATCATAAAAAGACAACAGTTGGTCCTAGAGCAAATCAGGCTTGAACTTTCCCTAGAAGCCAAGATCACTAAACTGAGACTGTGGTATTTTGGCCATATCATAAGGAGGCATGACTTACTGGAAAAGACAATAAAGCTTGTTAAGACAGAGGACAGTAGGAACAGAGAAAACCCCTGTTACAGATGATTAGACTAGGGTCCTTTCCGCACCTTACCTCTTTCCGGTGTGGGGGCGCGGGGATCACGCAAGCAGCCTCTTGTGAGAGGCTCTTGCGTCCCCATTGCTTCGGCTCTGCAGGAGCTGCCGGCCAGCTGGGCATTTTCCCAGGCTGCGCTGGGGGAGGAAGCATGAGAGCCACATGTCCAGAGCTCTGCATGCAAGGTAAGTGTGCGTGGGGCCCTGGAGCAATGCGTGATCATGCGACATTTTCAACTACAAGCTGAAAATGAAATAGTGCGCAATTGGTGCCTGTTGGCCCTGGCAGCGTCATGCAGTTGCGAAGACGTCATCTGAAATGCTCCTCGCAATTGCACGATGCTCTGGAGGCCCTTTTGCATGGAAAATGTTGTGCCAAAAGGGCCTCAATCAAGGAAGCCAAGGCTCTGAACTTGAAGATTTGAGCAGGGCTGTTGATAAAAGGACTCAAATGTCTCTCATTAATAGGGTCACTATAAGTCAAAGTTGACTTAACAGCAGTTAGCAACAACAACAACCAAGGGTCACCAGCAGGATTTGGTCTATGCATTACATGCATACCCTCTCCTTCCTCCAGTGGTTTGCTGAAACTTATCCTTTATTTTACCTTAAATGTTTCAGAGCAGCTTCTGTAGCCAGAGAATGCTATACGCATCATATATTCCAAAAATGTAATCCTAGTGCCTTATTAAGGAAAAGCATGCACATTAAAAAAAAAAAAAAAAGGACAATAGATACCATGAGGTCTGTGATCACAAATTTCTTCCAAAAATATATATTTGATTTGAAAGGGTATGAGAAAACAAGATCTCAGAAAAGTTCACATCCCGGGATGTGTCCAGTTAGTACAGTAGCAATTTCCTTGCTTGGTTTGTTTTCTGTTTCCAGCAAATATTTATGATGGCCTTTTTATTCATTCAGTCTAGTGAGCTTCCTTCCAGTTTTATTCCCTGAGTCTGCCTCTTAGATAGAAGCCATCAATGTAGAGTTTTGTTGAACATTTTCTGAAAATTGAAGTGTGTGATGTGCATATTGCTTTTGTCCAGTATGACAGCAATATCCTCCTGAGAATCCCAATGAATTACTGAGCCTTTACTTCCCTTGCCTCTCCGTAGGTCTTTCTTCTTCTTCTTTTTAATAATGGCATTATGCTGGCTACTCTCCAGTCCTCACAGATTTCTCTTCATCTGTTTTGAAGTATATGGATGTATTTGCCAAATTGTTTTCAGTTTCTGTTTATACTTACTTAACCCTTCTTGGACAGAAATTGGTGTGGTCATAGCCTTATCCATGTTAAGAGCCATTTACCTTTGGATAACCATCTGTAGTGCAGGCTTTCCATTGCATTTTGTAGCCATCCATCTCCATAAATCTGATTTCTGATGTAGTCAAATCTCTGCTCTAATCTTTTAAAAGGACATGGCAAACAATTATTCAATGTGCCTCCTTTATCTTCCTCCTTTCTATGGGTTAGAAAGTGACATTAATACATGCATCAGTTGTCTGCCCTGGAGCAGGAATTAACTTTCCATTTAATGGCCATGATCCAAATGACAATTCTACTAAAAAGAAGCCAAGAAATGTTCTTCACTTCAAGGTGAATGCTTCATCTTCTATTTATATTAACTCATTTTATTTACTGAAGCTTTAATCTTTATGGAAGGTCTTTGCCAAGGGTGTTAAATATATAAACAATTAGCAAAAGAGATGTGATATGTGAATACCCACTAACCTCTGGATAACAGGACTAGGAAATGTGATTTTTTTCCCCCAGAAGATTTTCTTAAGGTTAATTATGTTTTCAGTGTTCCAATAATGGAAACTCAGAAAGTGGGGGGACGGGGTGAAGATGACTAACAGAGTTTAAACTCTTTTCTTATGGCCTTTTTGCACTATACTGTTATAGTGCTATTATTCCACTTTCAACATTCTATGGAATCCTGGGATTTGCAGTTTAGGGAGAGTCATTTAGAATTCTCAGCCAGAGAGCTCTTTGGCCTCAGTAAACTACAAACTCCAGAATTCCACAGGATGTTGAAAGTGGAATCGTAGCACTACAGTAATGTAGTGCATAAAGTCCAGAGTTCCAATTAGAGTAGACCCATTAAAAATGGCAACTTGGCAGGCAACACTTGTCATTTTAAATTGATTCAATGTTATTTTTCTTCTATTTGAAACAAGCAATTGAAAGAAGGCCTAAATATTTATTTTATGGTAAGGCTACCTGAAGGAACATACAATACACAGGGAAACAGAATAAAGTACTTGAAAAAGAGTGCAACTCTTTAAGTGAGAAGCTATCTCAATAAACTTCAAATGCTCTCTATCCCCCTTCTGGGGAAGGTCACATAAAGGTCCATCTTATCTATATCATTGTGTTCTATAAATCTTTAAGTGGGCACACAATCTTTTACTCAAACCTTGCTGGCAGGAAGTTCAGGAAAAATATCTATCTTAGGAAGGGACCAATGAGGTAGCTCCTCTAGGTTCCTACATCCACCCCGGTAATGACACTGCATTCAACCTAGGGCCAGCAAAAAAGGACACAGGACAAGCAGTATGATTCTACAGTTCCTGCCATGAAAATATATTTAGACAAACACATCTGAATGGTGTTTTTATGAATTTTAAAACCTAAGTTGATCTGCTTCCTGCAGTATTTAAACATGAATGGCAGATCCACCAACTGTACACTCTGATTTTTGTGGCATATCAGGAAGATCAGTACTGCTGAACAGCTGCTTTGTTTGAACATCCTCTTTGTAAAATTTCTTGCACATTGTTAGTAGTTTTGAATAATAAAATTTGTTTGGGAGAAGTGTGTATATTTTGTGTGTTCTTATTAAATTACTATCACATAACATTTTTTGTTTTATTGCAGGACCATTACAATTATTCTCTGCAGACATTACTGAAATTTTCTGTATGCAGTATTTAAATTAGAATTGCCACTTGTGTTATCCATCTGTTATCCAATCCTGAGTTAGGGAATATCAACCTCACTCACTCCAGTTTTCATCACCAAAGCAAAAAGCATAAGATGTACTGATATAAGGTTTTATTATCTTCCCAGTTATTTCACTGAGTCACCCTCTTTATAGCAAGTCAGAGGCCCTTTTTGCACCTTACCTGGTGCTGCTGGCATCGCATGGGGATCAGGCAAAAAGCCTCCTCCAGGAGGCACTCGTGTTCTCTCCACTTTCCTTCCACACTAGCTCCGTGCTGACCAGAAGGAAGCGTGATCACTCTCCCCCTTCCTTCCGCAGCACGGCCAGGTACTTTCCTGGGCTGAGCTGGGGGAGGAAGCGCGATGGCCATGCCTCCGGAGCCTCCGCATGCAAGGCAAGTGCATGTGGAGCGACGCATGATTGCGCATCATTTTCAGCAACGAGCCAAAAATGATATAATATGCAATCACCCCCTAATGGCCTTGGGAGCATTGAGCGATTGCTAGGACGTCATGTGGAACGGTCCTCGCAATCATGCGACGCTCCCGAGGCCATTTTGCAACAGGACTGGTGTGCAAAAAGGGCCAGAGTGTTTACAGTGACTGTTAGTCCCAACTAGAGTAGACACACTGATTCAACAGAAACTTGACAGCTTTCACGGATTCAATAGGTCTACTCTAGTTTGGGCTAGCAATAAGATTTTGACAGAGTATGTAATTCTGATGGGTTCATATTTGTCATAAAATAGGAAAATAAGCATGGCCCATCATGATTACTCTTCTTGGGGTCAAAAACTGTTCAGCCCCCTCCCGCAGCAAGATCTTGTCTGTTTATATCTATCCACTCCTGAATAATTTCTTTCAGTTTCTAACTCCTGTGGTTTCTTTCCATTTTTGAGGCTGAATCTTGACATAGTGAAAGCACAAGTGATTTGGGTTGAGGAGGCACCCAGTAGTGGCTCTAGCTAGCTGTCAGACTGGGAAGTATATTAGCACCCACTGGGAATCATATACACCCACTCTAAGAAATCTAGTCATCAAATTGGTTGAAATTGATTTATCTGATCTTGCATCCATTAGATCACACATGGAAAGAGACGCAATTTTGGTTGGACATCTACACATTTCTGGGGTTGTGTAAAATGTGCAAAACTCACTGGATACTGCTATAAAATGCACACGGGTGCACTTTAGTCAATTAGGTGTACATCCACAAATATGTAAACTTGGAAAAAACGGACAAAAAATTCATATAGATAGTTTTCTGCTAAAATGCCTTCATGAAATTGTCATAGAACAGGCTGAGAACAGGAAATGAGGTTATCTGTAGAAATGGATTGACAGATTCACCCATGCCAAGCAGCTCAGCATGGCAAGAAATTATTCCATCTTCTGTCATTGAGACTTCTACCCATAAGCCCATGTAGTTTTTATTGGGTTCTGGGAGGACTGACCAATAAATGGCCAGAGCAAGAGTGTACAGTTTTTCTTTCAGTCACAGACAGAAGGATATATTGTGTTCCCCTGAAACTCAACTGGCATTCGGGCTCTGACTGCCTTCCCTCACTCCCACCTAGCTTTGTTGCATCTATTATTTAGATGTTCTGTTTAGATATGTTTCCTTTGTTGTTGCTTTTGTTACAACTTTGGGAAGTATAGAATGGGACAAGATCCAGCTTTGATGGTATACTATGCCTGGCACCTATTCAGGCCCAGATAAATGGGGTCCCCTAAGGAACTTTGGTGGCACAGGCCCTGCTTGAGGAGTCTGAAAGCTCAGTTGTGCCCACTGGTTGCATAGGACTACAAAGTGGCCATTAAACAATGTGGAGTCTGTGGCTGTGGCTTTCAGACTCCTTAAGCTTTGGTTACTTCTCTGGAATCAGGTCAGAGAAATGGCTGATTGGACAGCAACTGGATTGTCTGATTGCTGGATCTATTCCTCATGCCAAGCCAAGTCTAAAACAACTGTAATCAATAAAGTTGTGGCCTCTTTTCACCAAGCTAGTGTGTTTGTGCACTTCTTCTGCCCAAGCCCTTCTCTTACCCTGTAAATGTGATAGGATCAAGAGCTGCTGGTTCTTATGATTAGAAATGGAGAAAATTGCCAGTGAATACCAAAGTCCATTATCATATGTAATTTATTGGCTGGATAACTTCTATCTTCAACTGTCCCCCTTTCCAAAGACAGTGCAGAAGATAACCTGAAACAGGGTTTCCAGAATTAATAAAGTAAGGCATGTCTTAAATTGAAATGTTAGCTATAGACCCGAATGCTCTATTCTTTGTATTGCTATTTGCTATTTGTGGTAGTAAAGAGCTGCACTCTGCTTTCTGTTATGTTTTAGTGTTACCACTTGAGATGGCTAGCAGACAATATTGTAGCACAGTGCTCAGTTGGGATCAGGTGACACAAGGCACCAATGCCGTTTTGTCTAGTCAGGTAAGAATTTTTGTTAGAGCTCCTATCTGGCTGCTTCTTGTTCAGTCACTAATCATCAAGCATCAATCCTGACAAAAACCTTGATCAGGAATTCTGAAATATTCTTTTGTAATATATGAAATTAATAGTAATTGTTCAAGACTGTATACTACTCCTTCACAGGAGCTGCCAAATATAACTTTAAACTTGATATCTTGTCACTGATACACAAAGAAATTAACTGCCATATCTTATGTCATAAAAACTGGGTCTTTATTTTTCCAATGTAAAGGTGTGCTAAATTTGCTTGCATTATTCAGAGGAAAAATATTCTAAGAGAGAGGTCCTGACCCTTTAAAATTGTATGTTGAAAAGAAAAGGAGAAAAGGACTTGCTTTGAAGAAGAAATATAGACTACCACTTTTTAACAATTATCTAACAATGCCTGGCATTTCATTCTGTCTCTAATTCCCTCTAAGAAGAAGTGTGTTTGATTTGTTCCTATTACATTTGTGGACAGTATAGGAAAAATGTCAAATTTACAAAAGATAAAATTCATTTGGTTGGATATACAATCATTCATCTTAATTATGTTGGACATGTTCACCATTATATAATCAACTTCCCAGGACTACAAAAACACCCAGGCTATCTCGTACAAGAACATTTCACTGAAAGAGACTGGCTGGTGCAGCCCTCCAAGGTAGCTAATGGTATATTCAAACTATCATGAAAAATAAAGAATAATGGCCTGTATACATCAAGAGCAGGAAAATAACATACCATCATGTCCAATAACCACAGCTCTTAACAACATTTTTCTTGAAGGCTTTGCAAGTAGTGGAGAATTTAGAAGACATATACACAAAGATGTACAGCCTAGTTGAAGGCAGATGATCATGGACCTGCTTTTTCACCATTGAAGAGCACTGGAGTTTGTCACTGAGTAATGGAGAGGCTGAATTGTGGTACTGTATCCACTTATTTCTAGTGACGGGCAAACTTTCCTTCATCTCAGAAGGAAATCTGAGGCTTTACTGGTAAAAGAAAGGGTGGGGGGAATAAATGGTTTCAGTTTGATCCCTGATGTGAAACCCAGTATTTCCCTCAGCCATTTACCTTTTCTTACACATAGGCCATTTCCGCAGGGGGCAAGGGAATCACCCCGTGCCGCAACTTACCGGATCTTCTGACTCCCTGGTCTGGTCCAGGCTGCTCCGGAGCAGTGCATGGTCTTTGATCCGCTCTGCTCCGGCGTCCAAAATGGTGGCTTCCGGTTGGTCGTGGGTCTCGACCAACCGCTGAAGCTCGCCAGCCTAAAGCCCGCCCTCAGCAGATCACAAGCTCGCATTGGTGTGAGTCTGCAAACCTGCATAAGGGAGCAGGCTCGCAGTGGCGCGCTCTGTGCTTTTGAAAACCGGAAAAATCAGGTCTTTCAAAAGCATGCTGGAGGGCCACTTGGGGTTGTTCTGGAGCGGACTGAGGTGCGCATCTACACTAAGTAGTCTGGACCCAGTCCGCTCCAAGGTGCAGACGTCCTCCATGGAGGACGCACTGCACCGTTTTTATTACACTGAATGGAAATGGCCATAATTTGTTGAGGGGTAGTGGGTAGGAATGGTATGAGGAAAGCCTCTCCTATGCCCTCTCTATGTCACTGTTTCACTATAACTAGAATGAAATAGATGGGTTCCAGGTGTAAAGAGCAGATGTCATCATCTATTTTATGCTTATCCAATACCTTTAAATCTATAAGACTCTCTTGAGTTTTAAGATCCTCGAAAGAGGACTTTCGCCCTCAGGCCTACCACCATCACAAGCCCAGTTGGTGAGGACATAGGAGAGAGCCACAGTAGCTGCTCCCAAGCTCCACAGGTCTTTCAGTTGGTCTCTTGTCTGCTCTCCCCCCCCCCTTTTAAAGCAATAATAGAACTATTTACTTTTAAATAAAAAGATTTTTGTACTGTACATGAAAACAATACAGAAACAGACAACTAAATTGAAGAGTAGGCGGAGGAAAAAGAGAAATAACGAAGGCTGTCATTTGAATCTGTGGTAAATAATCTGTCAAGCATGATGTCAGGGAAATGGAAAACTGAGTTTCCACTATGGGAGAAAAACTAGATAAGTTCTCATACATATATCTCTTTATTTAGATCTGTGAATTTGTATCATCATCTCAGTTAAGTGGAGTATTACCATCAAATGTTATGCTTTTGAACTTCAAATGGTAACAGGACTTAGCCATTATCTTGGGTGCCATCTGTGCAGCATTACCTGTGTGAAACTCCAGTGTTGGGGTGTTTTCCTCATTTATTTGCAGTAAGGGAGTTTAACTTGCAGCCTTCCAGATTTTGTCAGATTGCAACATTTGTATCAGACATATCCAGCATGTTGTTGTTATTGTGCACCTTCAAGTTTTTTCTGAATCACGAAGACTCAAGGCAAACCTATCATAGGATTTTCTGGGGCTGAGAGTATGTGACAAGCTCAAGGTCACCCAATGGGTTTCAGTGGCTGAGTGGGAAATCGAACTCTGGTCTCCAGGGTTGTAGCCTGACACTCAAACCAACACCATGCTGGCTCTCCATATCCAGGATAGCTTGTGGTTAAAGGAGCTTGAGAGGTAAGATCTAAAAACATTTGGAGGCCCACAAGTTGAGCGTCCCTGGTTTACTGCTTCCTTTGCTTTGCAAAGAGGTGAATAAAGAAAACCTTGCAGGCTGTAGAAGTTTACAGGGTCATTAGACTGCCAGTTCTTTGAGCAGGGCATGTGTTTAGAAAGGCTTCCTTTCCATGGCATGGATCCAGGCTTAGTCATGTGGAACAGACACATTAACATGAGTTGGATTTAGATCAATGTTGTTAATTTCCGTGAGTGTACTCTCAGTGTAGATGGAACTACATGTCTTTTTTCATCCACTTATGTCTACCCTTCTGATTTCATCTGAAGTTATGAAAGCATGCCAACGTTGCAACCATTTATGTTGTTGAGTAGAGCAACATCATGTGAAGTTACCCAGAATATGTTGCTCTCACACTTCTGCATAAAATTTCAATTACACAAAACTAAGAAACAACTAATTAATTCTATCTTGAAGATAATGTGTGTATTTTCTGTCAAAAATGTTTCGGTGTCTCATAGTCTTTTGAACCTTTAACAAAGACTACGAGACACCAAAACATCTTCCACACCTTGGATCATACAGGGAAGTTATTACTTATTTGCTACAATATGCATAAACAGTCAGCCTCTCAGGTATTTTTGTTTGTTTGTTTGTTCATTTTCATTCCTCCATAATCTGATCTTTCCCTAATATTGGCATTTTGCAACCACATAATTAATTGCTGTGGCACATTCTAAATGCAGGTGTTTTAAATGTCTGAAATGCTCATCTATATTTACATTATGAGTCCACTCTTTGTGTGTGTGGTGTGGGGGTATTGTCATACCTCTGCTTCTCATGTAACACAGGGAGCTTCTCTGATTGCCCTTTTAGCTAGAAGCAAAGTTGAATTTAGGTGGTAAATTCAGTTACCCACACTTAGAATAAAGGGGTAAAGACTCCTGTCACTGGGTCAGTTAAGGTCACAACCTTGTATAATGTTCAACATAACAAGAAAAATGTAAGAATTACTCATAATATGTGTGAACTCTGTTGAGGGCAGTGGTGGAGAACTTTAGGGGGTTTGGCCTACAATACTCATCACCCTCATCCAGGATGACTAATGACAAGGAAAAATGGAAGCTGTATTCCAAAATATCTGGACACTTAGGCCATTTCCACACCGTACCTCCTTTTGGTGTCCTCCCATTGCAGTCCTGGCAGTGTCTTTGCCAGGAAGGAGGCGTGATGCAAATACTTCCCTCTGCACCTATGGAAGGGAGTGTGAGCAGCATGCTCCTTCCTTCTGTAGTGCAGCTGGCCTCTTTCTCATGCTGTACTGGGGAAGGAAGCATGTGATTGAGCCTCCGCCCCTTCCTCATAGCCAGCAGTCATGGGAGCATCGTGTGATCATGGATGCTTATTTTTTTTTTCATTAAGTGAATACCCCATGATCACAATTGGTAGGAGTACATTGGCAGCGGGACCATGATGAGATCATGTGAAAGCACAATTCACAGACCGCTTTCAATGCATCCCCATCGCGTGATAGCAACAGCATGCGGAAATGGCCTTAGAGGTTCCCTACCTATGGTCTAAGTCAAGTAAGGCCCTATGGCCTCCTTGCTATCTAAGTAAACTTGATGTGACCTTGAGATGGAAGGCATGTCTTGCAATCATGCTCCCTGTCAGGATGGCCAGTTTTTCTTACAACACTCCCCTCCCAACTGACTACCACTAGCCAGGGAAGTGAAAACTTCCTTTATGCATAAGTGCTAACACTTTTCTTTTACAACTAGCTCCAGCAAGTATACCACTGCTGCTCTGTGATTCCCTTTTCTCTGTCAACCATGTGGTTCTACTTCTGCAACCTCAGGACTGCTTTTGTTCCCCTACAATACTTTCTTTCACTTAGAAACTTTGAACTATGTGATGAGTTCCTGCTATATAATTGCACACTTCTATTGTATTGCTCCCACCACAAATGCAGTTGTATCTGAACATGTTACACTAGTTAGCATAACCATTCAAGAGAAGTGTGGGTGAATGAAACAATGCCTTTATCATTAACAGAAGTGAAATAAAAGGCTTAAGATTATTCATTGTACAGAAGCATATGGTTTTAGGTAAGCGTAGTTTCATATGTCACTGTTACTCAAATAAACAATTATATGCCTAAGCACATAACTCCATCCTAATAAAAGCAATAAACAATACTGATCATGGTCTCTGTAATTTTCACACTCCACTAAGTCCACATTCCCTCAGAAATGTGCTGTGACAAATTTGCTAATTATTTTGTGAAGAAAATTGTCCAGATGCATTTGAACGTGGGCCTCACATTGAAGATAAAGTCTGGGGAGGTAACTGAGGCATGTACCTGACCAGTTTTGATGGACGAGTTTCTTGTAGAAGTGAGGCCAACCATTTGTCTGTTAGACCCACATTCATCCTGGCTGATTAGAACTGCCAAGCAGAGCTAGCCAATAGGGTAGTGGAGGTTGTAAATACTTCTTTGAAAGACAGCTGGTCCCTCTAAAAGAAGCACCATTGATGAAGACTTTTGTTGAAGAAGCCTTCATTGGATCCCATCTCCCCGGAAAACTAACAGCCAATCTCTAATCTCCTCTTCATAATTAAGGTCACAGAATAAGTGGTGGTGATACAACTCTAAGGTTTCTTGAATACAGTGGATGACCTGCATCCAGTCTTGATTCAGGACTAGTTATGAGACAGAAGCAGCCCTTGTTGCCTTGATGGATGAGCTGTACAGGAAACTCGACAGAAGGATTGTGTCCTTGACGGTCCTCCTGGATCTCTTAATGGCATTTGATCCCATCAATCATGGTATCTTTCTGGCCTGTTTGGTTGATGTTGTCATGCTCTGTTTCCAGAACATGGACTTTGACTCAGAGTCCAAAGCAGGGGACGTGCCAGAACATGCTGTACAGGAAGAGGTTACAGTGCCGCAAATAGAATAGGGGACAATGCCAGTTCCAGCAGAGAGTCCTGCACCTTCAGACACAGGAAATAACTTAGCAGTACCCATCTTTGCTGAGTGCAGACAACAAAGAGAAAACCTACACTGACCTCAGAGGATTTATAACCACCAACAATTACTCAGGCAACAGCTTTGTTAGGCTGCTGACCTGTATAGCTGCTGCCCTTTCCCTCCAGGAGCTTATCTGACTTTCTGCCCTGCTTGATATCTTGCTTAGGTCTGTGCCTGACTGACTTTGGACTTGCTTGCCTTAGAATTCTGTTGTACTCTATTTATGACCTTGTGCCTACTGCCTAAAAGAAAGTAATGAGTCGGGACTAATTCAGTTTGTTTTGTTTGAGTTATCAGCTGAGCCACTCTGACTGAGATAGGGCAGATGTAGTACATGGGAGCATTGCTCAGCAGTGTTTTTTTGTCTGAATGTTCCCAGAAGGTAATGCTGGGGGATAGTTGTTCAACCTTTTGGCCATTAGGTTGTGAGGTTCCACAGGGCTCAGTACTGTCCCCTATGTTTTTTAATGTGTGTATGAAGCTGCTGGGGAAGGCCATCTGGAGTTTTGGCGTTGGGTATCACTCAACTCTTTCTTTTGTAAGTAATACCAATAGGACTTGGGGATGCTCTTGAATCTCGTACTGCTTCTGGAATGCTAGCTGGCTGCAGTGCCTGAGTTGCTTTTGCCCAGCTTCAGCTGGTCCACCATCTGCACTCTTTTATGAGGAAGACAGATCTGATTTTGTCTACCCATCTGCTTTTTAGAAAGAGTTCACCTGCCCCATACCATTCCCCCAAATACAGACTAATTTGGCTGGCCTTCTTTATGTGTAACTCTCCACAGAACTGACAAATCCCACCTGTCAATGAGCCTGTGTTCTTTTCAGCTCCTTCTGCTAAGAAGACTTTCAACATTATACAAGCACTATGATTCCATTTAAACTGTCTTGCTTCCATCCTGTTGGATTTATAGCTCGGGGATGGCACTTTTTTTTTCTTTTTTTTTTAATTCTTACTCAGAGACCTTTAGTGGTTGATGAACCCCAGGATTCCCAGGGATGAACTCTTGGGAGTTAGAAGTGGAATCATGGGGCTATAATTGTGCAGTGTGAAAGTGTCCTAGGAGAAGGGGCCTCTCTTTCAACAGACAGCTCCTACAGCCCACATATCCCTTGGTTGCACAGGGCAGTGGCCTTCCCTTCTCCTTTATCCCATAGCCAATGATTTTTCTTCAGCCTTCCAGCCTGAAGAACAAGGAGGTCCCACTGGTCCTCTTCTTGTGGAGTGATTTAAAAAAACAAAAAAACACCCTAACATTTAGGTATCACAGTATGACAGAGTTTGTAGAAGCTTGAATAGGATGCTAGCTTAGTACAACCTCTGAGACAGTCCAAACATTTGCATGACAGCATTTAAATCTGCACAAAAGCCACAAAAGGATTCTAGGCCTTGTGTTTACCTGCACAGAAGAAATCACCTGTTCCTGAGACATTAAATGCCCTTTCAGAAGAGAAAAGAGAATGGAGATCCATTTTAATTCTTATTCTGCCAGACTTGATTTGCCCTTGACAAAAGTTATTTAAGCTTCCTAAGACATTTCCAGCAGCCAAGTGTGTGGCTACATCTGATCAAATGTGAGATGGTTCTTTGAGCCCAAGTTCTCCCCATTGTAAAATAATTTTTAAAAAACCCTATACTTACTTAGCTGTTCTTCACAAAAACGTTGAGAAGAATAATGTATTAATATTTGTACTGTGCCTTGGAGACATATACTGTTAATAGAGGAATACCGGAACAATGGACATGGTCATTTTTTAAATTATGCATACCACATAACCTGCAAAACAAAGTACAGTACATTGTATCTGAGAGTAAAACATAATTAAAAAGGTTTAAATGCTAAAGGAAGAGAGGCAGAAAGGGAGCTGTTCAAGGTTATCTGGGGGATATAACTAGGAATGATGGGATTAATCAGAGTAAAAGAAAGCCTTGATGGTCCATGCAAGGTTTCTTTTTCTTTTTCTTTTTTTATGTAACCTATTCAAAGTGGTTATCAGAAGAGATTACAGAAAGCCTGGAGTATGTGTTTAAAAATAGACAGGACAAAGCAAGCAGGGTTGTACTGTGGAAAAGATGTCAGTACTTTCTGTGCTGACTATGGAGAATTCACTATTCAAGTAGAAGAGTTGATACAGAATACATACAAGTGGCCTACTTTTTATTTAGCCCCAGTGGCCTAAAGCCAACTTCAGGCTAACCACTAACCTGACAGAACTTTCTCCTATCCTACTGGATTCCCAGGTGCTGTCCCCAGTTTTTCTCTGGTGGATTTTCCAGTGCCGTGAAGCTGATTTTAAGGGTGAAAATGAATTTGTCAGGAGTATTGTCCTTCTCACAGTCTGACTGAAAGAAGCTGCTCCTATCAGCAGAATGTCTATAGTGAATACTGGCATGCAGCTGTAAACATCAAACTAGGGCCATTTCTGTACTACACTGTTCTAGTGCTGCTATTAAACTTTCAACAGCCTATGGAATCCTGGGTTTTACAGTTTAGGGAGGAGCATTTAGAATTCTCAGCCAGAGAGCTCTTTAGCCTTGGTAAACTGCAAACCCAAGAATTCCACAGGATGTTGAAAGTAGAATAATAGCACTAGAACAGTGTAGGGTGGAAATGGCCCAAATAAAAAAATATGTGATGTCACTAAAAGCGGCATTATCATGGAGTTGGAAAGTAAGAAACACTTAAAAAAAACAAAAAAACAAGGGATGGATAACCTAATATCTGACACTGATAATTTTCTTCTCTCTCCTCTCTTCCTCTCCTTAAAGACTTAGTAGTAGTAAATTAGGTAATTCTATACCAGAGTTTTTCATGAAGGAAACTGAAGGCAGAGCTGCCTGTATTATAATGCTTTTTCATAAAATTATTATGCGTGTTTGTATCTGGAAACCTGTGTTACATTCTCCCACTTTCTGAAAGAGTACTGGAAAATTGGAAAAAGTGCAAAAAGCTCAAGCACTAGTGGGTTAAAGCATTTTCCCTACAAGGAAAACATCACTTTTTCACTTTACCATACCCAGAATCCCATGGCTAGCACAGTCATTGGCTAAGGTGGTCAGGATATTCTGGATGCTGAAGTCCAAACAAGTATTTTTATCAAACTAAAGTACTATTTGGTTTAGGGAAAAGAGCAGATGGGGAAGGATGGAAGTGTTTTTTAAAAATCTCTATCATGCTAGTGATAATGGAGCAGATCATAAAGACAGTATGTTCTCCTTGCTTTATGACAATAGAACTCAGAGTCAATGAAATTGACTAGCAGGAGATTCTGGACAGTTAAAGAGAAGTCTTTTGTCAAAAGCATAAGTAACTTAATGCTCTAAAATGCAATGGTGCACACTTGTTTAGAGAGCTTTACAGGTAATTAGACAGATTCGTGGATATTAGGTCAGGCAATGCTTAGCCATGTAGAGGACCTCCAGGTTTGAGACTTTAGAATAGGGGCAAGGAGAGCCAATATGGAATAGGATATGAATGCTGGACTAGGATTCTGGGAGACCAAGGTCTGAATCTCCACTTGGCCATGGAAACCCACCAGGGGATCTTGGGCAAGTCATACTTTCTGGGCTACAGAAAAGGATAATAGCAATCCCCCTCTGTACTTATCTTGCCAAGACAACCCTACGATAAGGTTGCCATAAGCTGGAGTTGACTTGAAGGGCACTGAACAAAAACAAAACATGGGTTCAAACAGGATGGGATTGTCTCGGTGTCCCATATGCAACTGGTGATTGTGAGAACAGTGTGTTCAATTAGGTGGATCTTGAGTGTGATCCCATATGGTTTTGCTGATAACTTCTAAAATGGAAGGCTGATGGTACATTGAGAGGTGATAGATAAATGCCTTAAAGAAAATAAATAAAATAATAATATTTGCAGATCTTCACTTCAATGGAAACAACGACAACAACAACGACAACAACAACAACGGAACAGCAGATTTTATGAAGCACTGAAGGATATCACTAGGATCCAGTGAAGTGGCAGTTGGATTTGGATGCAGGGCATTTATGATTATTATTGTTAACCTAGATCTAGCTTTTCTACCACAGAATACAAGGTAGCATAGACAATCTCCTATCCAGGTACTGACCATTTTGATTTTGTATTTCTTGCCTAAGAAAACATTATGAAATTAATGGTGACTGCCATAATTCAACAGGTGACTTAAAAGCATACCCAAATACACATTATTTAGTATTTTTTATTATTATTATCATCATCATCATCATCATCATTATTATTCAGCTTTTCTATTTCTTGAAATATGAAAAAAATACACGAGGAAGGTGGATTAGCAGGAGCTGGGCCTTGCAGAAATATTTGAGTACCAGTTTCTTTTAGTTTACTTTTTTAGTGCCACAGTTACACACGCGCGCACACACACACACACATGCATATATACCTATACACATACATACACAGAGCACCTCCACAAGTACTGAATATGCATAAAAAGTGATCACACTGCAAATTAAACCCATGTCAGGTTCTAACACAACAAAATATGGAAAAGCCAAAGAAAATGAATTTGAGTGCAAACTGGCCCTTCTAGTATGCAATACTGGGAAACGAAGGGAGGAAGCCCATATATGATACTGCTGCCTGCTTTGAGTTAAAATAACACTCAGAGCTGCTATAAATTTGGTGAATATGCAGCACAAATTGAATATACCAGGCAATGTTCATTATATTCTTTGTTTAAAGTATGCATGAGCCTGAACTGCATAATCTAGTATCAGGTCACAAATTTTGTGACATGAAACATGACAAAATCACATAGCTTATAATTTAAATTATGCACAAACCAATCACCATGGCATAGTTTTCTTTGTATACCAAGTCTTCTAATTTTCCACCCTACAGAAATAATGACACTCTTCTTCTGTTTTTATTTCTGTCATCTAGCAATGTTATAGACCATGCAAGGATTATCTTTGTGATCTTGGCTTTTGTCTAGATCAACGACTGAATTTATTGGATATGTTCAAATGAGGACGATTTGAAAATAACAACAAAAGACTTTCAAAAGTAGGGATGTATACATCTGTAAAGTCTACCTTTTCAAAAATTTCTCCCCTTTTCAATCTATGACTGGTTTATTTGTCTCCCTGGCATTTTAACAAGGTGAAAGCCATCTCTTAGTAATAGTAGTAATAGAGGTCCACCACCATCCAACCCTAAGGTTAAGTGCAGGTTTTGACTGGTTGCTTTGGGACTGGGTAAGAATTTTTCGGCCCTTCTCATCCAATTAAAATTTTTTGGAAAGGGTGAGTGGATTTTTTTCCCCCTTGCATGTGGGCCTCGCAAGCAGTGGGAAAATTCTCTAGTGTGTGATTCTTAATACCCAGTTCAAGCACTGAATGGTAGTGGTGTAAGCAGAGGAAAGGGATCAAATGGGCACCTTTGGTGAAAAGGGATTCCGTGACTCATCTAGGGTAGAGAGGTATCTGTGTGTGAGAAGGGGAACAACCTTTAAGACCAACCTGGAGCACGTTCCCAACAAAGTCCTGGGGGGTGGGGAGACTAGACTTAGGATGATCTTCCTTATCAGGAATAATCATCTGGCTGGTGTCAATCTGTTGAGATATAGGGTGGCATTAGGGTCTATGGTGCTCACTCTTTGCAGCTGATAAGAAGATGATGGCTGTAGCCTTAACTGAACTACAGTCTTAACAGGACTCACAGAGCGCTACATAGTTTATTATTGGTCTAAGGGTCCTTCCTCACTACATTGTTATAGTGCTATAAAATCCTATTTGCAGTTTAGGGAAGGCCATTTAGAATTCTCAGTGAGAAAGCTCTTTGGCCTCAGTAAACTACAAACCCCAGAACTCCACACTATACTATAACAGTGTACACTACACCATAATAGTATACTGTGGAAATGACCACAGAGTCAGAGTTCTGAGCCCTACTCACAAGGAAGAAACATGGTTCAGATCAGAGTCCTAATAACTATCCAGGAAGGTGTGGGACAGCCATATTACTTATAAAGCAGTTCAGTAGGAGCCTAGTGATTACTGAAATAACCTCTTTCTTCCTGTGTTCCAGGCTGGGCAATTCCTTTGCCAACCTGGACAGCCTTCTTCTTGACAAATAGGACTGCACTGAGTATTAATTCAGAGTTTGGTCCACATGGGAGGGCTAGCAGGAACAAGACATCCCAATGGGTAGCAGTTCCAACCACCTCCAGCCCCACTTTGGTACTTCTCTGTTACAGAAAAAGCATACACAAAGAATGAGTAAGAAAGAGATGCTTCCTCGCTTCTTTTTGAAACATGCAAAGCAACCCTGAGATGTTATCTATCTATAGCTAGTATTCATTAATGAAATGTTAATTATTCTTCAGTGGCCTATAATAACTGCAATGTCCAGCATTTTGGAGGTTGAATGGACTATTCTGTTTTGGTCAGAACTCATCTAGAATACTGTGTCCAGTTCTGGGCCCCAGAGATTGAGAGGGACACTGATAAAGCATAACACATTCAGATTACAAGAAGAGGGATTCCCCCCAAACTTTAGGAAGAAGTTCTTCATGGTAAGAGCTGTTGGAGAGTGAACTGAATCTGTGTATAAGTTGTGTGGACTCTCCTTCTTTAGAAGTATTTAAACAGAGACTGGATGATAATTTCTTGGGACTGCTTTAGCTTTGTATTCCCGAATGACAAAAAATTGGCCTAGATGGACATTATGGTTCTTTCCTACTCTAGGATTCTATGGGCACATGATTAAACAATAGGATTTTTAACTGGTTTGTGTATGTCTGCATGCATAGGTACACATGTGTGGACATTCTGGCAGACTGAAACTAAGTTCCTGAAGTTTAATCAATGACTGTATTGTCACCTATAGCATTACCACAACTCAACTAGCATCCCATTCAATTCTAGCACGTTTGCCTTTTCTTCATAAACATTCTGGGAAGAATTGTGTCAACAGTTTATATCCTAGACTCCTTAAATAGCCCTTATGATAGAACATTATAGGGCTATCACCTATTCTGCTTCCATCAATGATTGGGTCCACAAATATCAAATTTTAGTAGCACTGGGGCTCTGTGTTCCTGACCGAGCTGGACAGAGGATGGAACTGTTTGACTATACTAGCTCAGTCTCTGTGGTGAATTATTGGCTGTACAGGTTTGAAAGAAATGTGTCCCTCCCCCAGTGGGCCTTTATGTAAATGAAAGTGTTTTGAATCTTTATGGGAATGAGAGTGTATTATGATTCTTATCAGTAACTTCTCCTACTTCATTGATGATATTCTGAACTGGTTTCTTTTGCATATTATTGCATAATACAAAAGGAACCCCTTTGCATTTAAGGCATTACCACATATTGCTAAGCTCTTGAATAATTAAGTAAAATGTTTTCCACAAATCCTTATTTTTTCCTCTCTTAATCTTCTCTTTCTGTCCTTTTTTCTTTTTGCATGCTTCCCATTCTGTTTTTGTTTTGTTTTGTTTTGTTTTGTTTTTTTATCCACTTCCTTCTTCAGTCAGTTTGGTCACAGACTTTGAGGGTTTTGATAAGGTTGGAATTGGAGCAAAAGATAAAGCTATCAAAATTCATGTCCTATTACCTCCTCAGAAGTAAGTCTTAACTTAATTAAGTAAGACTTTCTTCTAGGTAAGTAGGATAGGATTTCTCCTTTGAATTCCAATAAGCCCATTTTCCCCAGATAATTTGACAGAGAAATACTTAGGTGTCTGAGGTATGTTCCTTCCTTTCCACATTCCAGCCTGTCCAGGTTTTAGATTCATTCAGAACAAATGAGTATAAATATCAGTATGTTTCATTAGCATAACAATACAAGGTTAAGATATTGAAATGCATAAGTATCAAGCTAAGATGCATCAGAGAATAATGGGATTGTTAGATATGTGTTTATAATCTAATGATGCCACAAACTGCATTTGGTACGCCAAGCTCCTGTACTCAAAACATGTGTTGTACTACTTATCATCGACTGGGAGTAGGGAAGCAGAAAGATTTAGGTGCACAGAAAAATGTTCTGCATCTTCTCAGAAATATTCAAATGATTTTTGATTAGGATTTATCCAGCCTTGTTTCAGTGACTGGTCTTAGTAACCATCCTCTTATTGCTGCAATTGAACAGAAATAAGTATTTATTATTCTTTAACAAACAACACATTTGTAGTTATTGGTGAGAGTGGGGAAAAAAAGAGGAATTCAGATGAGTGACAAACTGAATTGCAGAGGTTGCAAGATGAGAACCCATGCTTCAGAACAGTGTTTTATAATGTGACAGTTCCAGATGTGTTGGACTCCCCCATCCCCAGGCCACACTATAATGGGCTTTGCGATCTTGTGTTTGAAAAAAAAAAATCCAGGTTGGAACAGATAACTTTAAAATGACTATTTTGAAGTCACACGATGTGCTGCCCTAAACGCAGCAGTGGCAACATCCGTTCCATTTTCTGTAAGTCCTGTGGTCTGGCCCTACACCAACATTTTGATTTGTGAGTTCATTAATGATAAATCAACCAACTGAATGGTCTCAACTATTAGTTTTTATGACAGTGGATTAATCTTCCATTTTCTAGCATTTAACTTTATCAAATTAATTTTCAAAGCTAATGTTCCAAGTTCACACTGATATAACCTTTCCCCACCACTCTCTCTTTTTTTTTTTTTAGAATATCTAAATCTCTTATTCTTCATCAAAACATAAGTTTATGTTCATGGAAATATTGTTCATAAATAGCCTTGTCTTCTCCCCCTCCCTTTTTTTTTTTTTGCATCTTCAAGAGTTTAGTTTTGAATAACCATTCTTATATAACCACTTATATAACCACTGTCACTCAAAAGTATCAATAATCCAGGTTAGTTGTAAAGAAATGGAAGCAATGTGGTTTAATAGAATTGAGCCAGCAGAATGTTAAAATGACTTACCTCCACATCATCACTGAAAATGTTGGGGTATTTTTACATGCATTGTATGTATGGATCATGTATCATGTCTTGCCTGTTCAGTGGTGTAAGCTTTGCAGGTAGCAATTTTCATTGTGACTGCCCACCTATGAATAGTGACAAGAATCTTACTTTAACCAGCTTCACATTTCCTGGGAACTGTCCAAAGAAAGAGAGAAAGAAATTTATTATGCATGAGCCAACCACACATATCCCCCTCCCCATGCAATCACCTTATTATTACATTCAAATGTGGCAGACACTCGGTGACTCAGTTGAAGATATTTCTCAGAGAAGATATTTCTCGTTATCCATGATAATTTTGACAATCCAAAGTTAAATTAATCTATAGTTTGTGTGCTGCATTATTCCAACATATACTTGGCAACTGTACTGCTAAATTCAGAGTTCTGACACATTTTGATATTCCCTAACTGTACCTCCCTATCAACAGGGAGAATAATTTCATGAATGTTTCCCGTTACAAATGTCTCCTTGCTTGGAGAGACAATTTGCAAGTGGCGTGAACAAACTTACCTTTGAAATAAAACTTTATCAGTTTTAGAGGGAAGATAGTTTGTATAGGCCCAATAAACAAGCTCAAATTCTTCAGTATTAACTAAAGGTGATACTATACTGCTACTTGATCTTTCAAAAGATGAGATACCTTGTGATGAGCAACAGGATTTCTGGTTTAATTCAGAAATCTTTGTAAGGACAACTTTACCAGGTATGAATAAAAGTCTGTGGCCCTTTTTGCACCTTACCTGGTGCTGCTGGTGTCATGCGGGGATAACCCGAGAAGCCTCTTCCGAGAGACACTTGCATCCTCTTTGTTTCCCCTCCACACCAGCTCCGTGCTGGCTGGAAGGAAGCGTGAGCGCTCCATCCCTTCCTTCCACAGTGCAGCCAGGTACTTTCCCAGGCTGTGCTGGGGGAGGAAGCATGATGGCAGTGCGTCTGGAGCCTCTGCATGCAAGGTAAGTGCGTGTGGGGCCCAGGAGCGATGTGCAATCATGCATCATTTTTGACAATGAGCTGAAAATGATATAATGCGTGATCTCTGCCTACTGGCCTCGGGAGCGTCACGCTATTGCGAGGACGTCATGTGAAACAGTCCTTGCAATCTTGCAAAGCTCATGAGGCCATTTTGCAACAGGACTGGCGTGCAAAAAGGGCCTATGTGTACTCTATACAGCTGTGTATACAGCTGTATATAGACATGTCTACAAGCTGTAGAAAAGCTAAGTGAGTACAATGTTACCCTGTGAACTGGGGGTCCCGGGAGGGACACCAAAATGTGCTCAACTAAAGGTGGGGAAAATTACCTCAGAGCACTGCTTAACGTTACGAGAGGCAGGGTAACTTAGCGAGATCTTGAATCCTATGTCTATGGGGTCGGGTTGAGTCAAGGAGAACACAGAAGTTGAAATAATAAATGATGTTTATTAAATACAAGCAAAACAGTGTATGCGACACACTCATATAAGATAACTAAAGAAAATAAAGGTTGGAGTGGTATAGAGGGATTTTTAGAGGGATTGCTGGTTTGAGTGATACTTCACCTGTCCTGAAGCCCAGAAAAATAGAGAGCGAAGCTGGGGTGCGATGTAGCTCAGCACGTGAAGCTGAGGGGAGGCTCGCCAAGCAAAGCGGCAGCAAGGCAGTATGAAACTCGGGAGCGTTCTAAGGAAGGTCTCGGAATCAAGGGTTTTTATAAAGAGAATTGTGACTGCAGGCTATGCCGTACTTGGGGGAAAACAATAGATTTGGAGTTGGAGACAAAGCCTCCGAAAGGTCAGAATCTGAATGATTGAGTTATTGTAGCAATTCACAATAGAGTAGGCAGTATGCAAATGCAGAGTACTTGGGTATTGCATAGTTAACCCATCAAGCTGCCATCACGGGGCAGAGGCTCTTTCGTAAGTAGTGTGCATACTTAATTAGAGTACTTGCCTGGAGGTCTCCAAAAGCAGTGAGTCAGCTATTTCTGGCCTGCCTGTATTATAGTTTGAATATCACGGCTATTAACGGCCCAGCTTGTTTACATGCTTGTCTGGTGGCCTCGCAAGCATGTGTAGAGGAATAGAAAGGTGCAGCCGAATTGCGATATGAAGGGATATCTTTAATATCCCCAAAGCTCAGACTAGCCAGGGCAGTAACAATAATCACTCCTATCTGCAGAGATCCCTCTCATGTACAATTGTATATATGGAGAAATGTTATTTAGGGGATCTCCAGATGTTTCAGTGAATACACACAGGACAAATAGGTCCTTTCTCCCTTCTCCATCATGTACACTTATTATCCTTTCTTTTGCCCACTAGAAAAGTGTTAAACACGCTTTCTGAAATTCCTTACATTTTGAGGAATACAAATTAAAAAGGAATACTTTGAAATACACATTTCTGTCTAATGAGCATCACCCATAACATATATATTGGCTGAGATTTTAATTAGCACTTGTATACATAAGCACCACCAGGATTAATTCTGTTCCCTGACTGCTCTTATGAGTTTGCAGACCCCCATGGCCATTTAGTGGTAAGGGAAAGATAGGGACAATCCAGGCAGCAGGACACCATCAGGTGAACATGTAAATCTTGGAGTCCATCCTCCTGGATCTCCTGGAGGCCCTTTATGACCCCTTACAGGTCAGAGAAGATGACTTTTTGTGTGCCCAGTTGCAGAATCACAGCTGAATGGTGCCAAGATGCTTATCTTCCATCCTGGCCATAGGAGTCAACTTAGCACCATGAAACTCAGGAAAGGGCTCTGAGGATCAGTATGGATGACAATGCTGAATTCTTCTGTCTGGACTGACCATGAAGATACATACCCAAATGTAAGTCATTAATAGGGTGCAAGCCATTGCATTTGGTATTCTGCTAAATTTCTCCGCTCAGTTCTGTGAGTTAAATAAGGCGGTGATCTATACAGAGCATTTCCTTTAAAGAGGATAAGAGGAAGCTGCTGTACAGGAACTGGATGTTCTAAATAAGTTTGTGATCTGGATGTTAGAAGCTTTTAGACAGCATTTTCATGTGAAACACTGAAGGGCACAAATCTGGCACAAGAATTATTGGCCTGTAAATGCAGAAAATAAAATTGCTTAACGTTAACATACTCATTTCTAATGAATAATAATAGTTTTTTAAAAATTGTTTTCCATCTGGATCAACAAGCTGTTATGTCAAGTCACAGCCTAAGGTATAACTAGTTAGAGCCAAAATTAAACCTTCGAAATGAGGACTTTACAGTGGAAAGGCCAACATACTCTTATCTCTAAATCTCAGGAGAACAAATGGGAGATTTTTTTTTAAAAAAATCAGCTAGTTTTTTCTTTCTTTTTTGGAGTTCTGTGGCTGCTGAGGCTGGATATTCAGTGAGATTTTGATCAGAAACAGGTCAGGTTTGCATATCGAATCCCCAAGAGAGGCTTGGTACTGGTCACAAATGCTGCACATATAGATAACTTTGTGGGCAGAAAGATTCTCCACATGAATTTGCAGTGATAATTCTAGGAAGAAGGAAGTGGGAGGGGGAGGAATTAAAGTGGCTTCTGAAATCTAACCTAAAGCAAAGCTCCAAGCAAATTTACACTGAGGAATTCATCAGATCAAACAAGTCCAAATCTGTTCTGTAAGATTTTTGATTTAAGCAACTAGCATTTCTTCC
This sequence comes from Cyclura pinguis, assembly GCA_030412105.1. Taxonomy (NCBI): domain Eukaryota; kingdom Metazoa; phylum Chordata; class Lepidosauria; order Squamata; family Iguanidae; genus Cyclura; species Cyclura pinguis. Next base: position 134,165,830 of record CM059599.1, read on the forward strand.
CTTTTCCAAACTGAAATTCTTTTGCTTCTTGGGGTTTTGGAAGAAAATTAAAGAGATTAATAAAATCTCTGCATAAAGAAAGGTTTCATTCATCCATTAAGAGAATGTAGTAAGAGAACTATGTTGCAGAATTGCTTTGCAGTGCATTTATGCCTAGTTACTCAGAAGAGAGCTCTCCTGAATACCAAGGGACTCTCCTCCCTGAAATACAAAGGTGACACCAGGAAACTGCTACTTCGAGGGAGAGTGCAACATTATGTTAATAAGCAAGGGTGAAGCACCATCAACATATGGTGTTAACTGTGAAGTTTATTCCGAATCACACATCTCTACATTGGGAATATAGCTGGTATCTCTGGAATTTTGGACATTTTGTTACGGCCCTGCATACCCCCCGAGATTGATATGGTTTAATTGGCAATATATATTTGCTTGGCACTACGTCTAATTGGCATTGATATAAAATGGAAACCTCAGGTGACTGGAAGGTCAAGGTGGAAAGAGGAAAAGTGCTGACCGTAAACATAAAATGGTAAGACAGGTCAGCCACACTCCCTCCCAGGGGAAACTGAAGTCATTGTCAGACAGATTGCCAGGCACCTCTAGAGATACTAGGCTTATGTAAAGAGCTGGACATCTTGGAGCAGAAAAGGGAAGTTCGCACCAAATTGTGATTGTCATCACCCTGATCCCTCACACCTGGATGTTTCCCTGCTTTGTCTTTCCAACCTCTTCACAATACAGAGATGTTACAACAGCCATTATCCCTTTGTCATCTAAACACTAAGACCATTAACTTTGTCCAGACCTCATTGTTTGTGTTACAACTCCCATCGTCCACTTGGCTGGGAGAGCAATTCACAGTCATATCCACATGGTAGATTTTCGGTATAAAAATCCTAAGTTTTGAGTGGTTCAGTGCAATCTCTCGACTTACTGAACACCACACTGTCTGTTTGCTTCCTGAACGAGAACTGTTCTTGTATGCCTACTTAAGCCATATCACTCCTTTTCCTCACTTCTCGCTAGACCTGTAGTTATCACCTGAACCCTACTATTCCTTTATCCATAAGTTTCCTCCCTTTTTCTTAGGTTAGTCCTTGTGTGAGTGTATGTCTGGATCTTTTGTGTGCACGTGTGAATCTCTTAATAAAACACATTTTTTAGTTTGCATTTTGAACTCTCTGGCTGGTTCTTTCCTTCATGATCCTGTAAACATTGGTGGAAAGATCTTGTTAAGTTGCCACCCTCTCCCAGGCTTCCTAATTTTGGGCTAATTAATTCCCTATTGTTACATGGAGGTACTGGCTTCACTGCCCCTGAGTTACCCACATTTTGGGGTTACAAGATCTACGTTCGTTAGTTGGTAGCATTCATAGATGCTGTGCTACATCTGGGGTGCACATATTTTCTGATAAATGCAGAAGCTGAATTGCTCTTATACTGTTGTGCTGATGAGACTTTTAAACTTTGATATTTCTTGCTCGAATTGCCGTTCTGCTGTAACAGAAGGCATTTCCCACTGATATAGAATACATTGATTTTTAACAGGGGAATACACCTTTAAAAATCCTCGTACAATCCTCTTATTAATAGACACATTCATTCTTAGCTGAGGTTCTCCTGTTATTTATGGTGCCCAAAGAACATATGCCAATGTTCTTTTCATTAGAACTGTAGAAGGAATTTCCTTTTGCACATTTCTTCCATGTGCAAAGTAAAGTTCTTCAATCAGAATAGTTGTGTTTCCTGTTAACTGCTACATTTTCTTTTATTAGGTCCAATCTTGTTATTAAAATCAAAAACAAATCTTCAGATACATTTGCTATTATTATTTTCTTTCCTTTCATACCTACACATAAAGTATTCAGTTTTATGCAGACGTTCATTTAAAACTAGGGATAGATCATTGGCTTTTACTCTGTATTCCTAATCATAGTCATATTTGGCACACTTTAACTGGTTACAAGTTGTAGAACATAAGTACCCAAATAAATGTCTCCAATCCTCTAGCGTTTAAGATTCATTTTGATTACTCACAGAGAACCATGGACAAAGGGTAAAGGAAATGGAGTCAGAATGAAAGTGAATGTGTACAAACACAATGCAATATGAGGAGGAAAGAAAGGAGAACATTGCTGCAGAAGCAAAATCAGAGGTGGTCTGAAAATGTGTATTATTTTTCTGAGCTGACATAGAAGCATTGGTGCCTACCTGCAAAGCATTACATGACTTAAGAACTGAGTCCTTGAAGAAACCCTTGCTGCTTCATTGATCTATCTATATATCATTCATCTGCTAATGCCCTTCTCCAAGCACCCTTCCTGTGGCAACCAGAAACAGGATGTTTTTGAATGTGGCACTCCATGTCTTCAAGTTTCACATCAGGGAATTTTTCCTGGTGTCTATGCTGTTAAGACCTCTTATTGAACCATAAAAGATTTTTAGGTTTGATTTTTAAAAACCTACTGGTGGTGGTTGCCCTTTTTCTGTATTGGTGTGGGTTATTTTAAAACTTATTTTAGCAGCATACCAGTCACAAACATTTTCAGAAACAATGATTAATGAATATATCAAGTTAGGCCCATTGCACAGTTCTTTCCTCAAGTAAATCCCACACTGTACAAGCAGACTGTCTTTTATCACTTCCCTTTCTCCCCTTTCAGCATCCTGCACTCCTCCCTAAATCTGATCCATACAGTCCTTAGATCCATAGCATATTTGGGAATTGTATATAGGTTTTCAAGGGAGAAGAAAATCAATTCCTCAGTCATGCAATTCCACTGGTAGAGGGATACTGTTGCATGTTACCCATTGTTTCAGAGAAGACTTTTATTGGCTTATGGATAATCATGGGAATATTTTTTCCAGAAGGTCTGCTTAGGTGTGGAGCTTTGCCATGCATTTTTTTTTTTAAATCTAAACAACTGCCTCCTCCTCCACCTTCTCCTCTTTTCAAAAATTACGTTTTCAGATCATCTGATAACCAGAATGTTCTGGGCAGTGTATGGTGCTTTAAAAATATAAAATTTAAACAATGAAACAATGTGATGGCACATAATGAAACCATAAGAAATTCAGCACAAAAGACTAAAACAACAACAGAATATAAAATATAAAAGTAAAGCCAGAAGTAACAGTGAGAAGTGTTAAGATTTAAAAGCAACAAACCATATTTTTTAAAATGCCTTGGAAAATTTTTTTTAAAGAAAATTTTTCACTTGACACCACAATGTAGGCACTATTTAACCTTTTCAGGCAAATGCATACCACAGACCAATAGTGAGAAGGCCCTCATTGTGTCAGGATCACCAAAATACACCTTCAGCAAATCCCTGAGGTTCCCTCTCTTATTTCCGTGAGTATGCAAATCCTGATCCAGACAGACAGCATACTTTCATAGAAGCAGACTGTTGTGTACAGCTCCTAGCTATGGATGCAGTAAAAAGCATGTAACATCAATATCTATCTATATAGATATAGATATAGAAATAGAAATAGATATAGATATAGATATAGGATCTGGGTAAGCTTGTCAGGAGAATCAGGTATTAGTGCATTCTGTAAGGAATATGTAATTGTGGAACTAAGTAACTGCAATGGAGGCACTTCCTTCCTCAGTGCAGCATGGGAAAGAGCCCAGCTGTGCTGCAGAAGGCAGGCATGTGTTGCTTGCACTCTTTTCTGTAGGGAGCTTACTTGGTGCAGAGGGAAGCATTCCCATTGAGCTCCCTTCCTGGTAAAGGCAGAGATTGTGATGGCAGGATGTTGGGATAAGGTAATGTATGGAAATAGCCTTATTGGTGGATAACTTTAGTGATTCTACCACAAAAGTAATATGTTGCTACTTTCACTGCCATTGGCTGCATTGTAGTTTGATGAGCTACTGGAGCTCTCTGGCTGAGAATTCTAAATGCCCTTTCCAGGATTCCATAAGGTGGAAAAGAAGCCCTTTTCGCATGCCAGTCCTGTTGCAAATGGCCTTGGGAGCATTGCACGATTGCGAAGACTGTTCCACATGATGTCCTCATAATCGTGTGATGCTCCCAAGGCCATTAGGTGGCGATCGCACATTATATCATTTTTGGCTTGTTGCCGAAAATGATGCGTGATTGCATCCCTCCTGTGCCCTACATGCACTTATCTTGCGTGTAGAGGCTCTGGAGGTGTGGCCATCATGCTTCCTCCCCCAGCACAGCCTGGGAAAGTACCTGCTGCATTGCGGAAGGAAGAGGTGGAGCGCTCATGCTTCCTTCCAGCCAGTACAGAGCTGGTGTGGAGGAGAAGCTGTTACCCTGCTTGCTGAGGGTCCCTTAGGGAATTCCCAATGCCTGTCAAAATTATCACTGGTGGGAAAATTAGCTCTGAACACTGCTATAGCAATGCAAAGAGGGCAGGGTAATTAAGGATCTTGAGCCCAGCTTTACAGAGTTGGATCACAGAGAATCAGGCTAACTGTTCAAATTTATGGTTTTTATTAAATGAAAATGTTCACACGCGCCAACGCACTCACTCACACACGCACACAAGGCCTATTGTGAAAGAAAGGAGGTGAAAAATGGATAGAGGATATAGCAAGGTATTGTAGAGGGGTGATATTGTACCTATTCTGAAGTCCTTGGTCTGAGAAACAGCAAACAAAATGGAACTCAGCAAAGAAACGGCTGAGGGGATTACTCAACTAACAGAGTGATGGTCTGCTAGCATGGCAGGGAGTTCTCCAGAGAAAGTCTCAAAAACAAAAGTTCCTATTTAAAGTATTTCTGAGACATGAGAAAATAGAGTTGTAATTGGAATAATACCCAACTTTTGGGGGAGGGGCTTGGAACTATGGCTGGAATCCTGTTAGTTAGTCCCAGCTAGAGTAAACCCATTCAGTGAATTGTTAAATGAGTCAACACAGGTAAATTCATTGCTTTAGTGCATCTACTGTAGATAGGATTAGGAAGAGAATTCAGGTTTATAATTGTAAATTATGTTGTAAAAAAGTTCCTCAAAAATCATTCCTCTTAAAAGGCTCATCCGTGAAATCAACTTCTTTGTTTATATTGAACTTTGCAGATGTTAATATCTTTTAGCAAACTGTTAATATAACATTCAGGAGAAAGAAGCAAAATGGAAAGAAGAGTCCCAGTGGTTTTCAACAAGTGATTCACAGCCACTGAAATTAGTCCCAGTCAATTATTCCCAGACACGGCTTCCATGTCAATGGGGTAGTGAATCATTTTGGGATTTTTAAAGGAGCTTTCCAATGCATTTTAGAAATATGGGTCAGCAGCTTGGACATAGCCTTTACAGTACCAACCCCCCCGCCACCAAGAAGCTCAGAGTAGATTTGCTGCCTCCCTTATATGGAAGATAGCATCCCTTCCCCAGCAAATGGCTGATCAACATGATTTCTTGTTTTCTAAAGGAGCTACGCTTGCTCTGTGTCCATCCTTTTCCGATAAGATCTACTTCTCATGGAGTTATTAAGAACCTAAAGACAAGAGGGATTTTTTTTTTAAAAAAAATCCCCAATAATATAGTATGTTCTGGGAGAGAAGGCATGTTTTATGGGAGTGAAATAAAAATAAAAATTTATAATGAATGTGGAACTCAATATGTAGGTTGTAATGTGATTACAAAGCTTGCTGCTGGCGCACACCATTTAGCATAACTGTTAGTCATGGTTAAACTGAGATTCACAAATTGAAAAGTGGTTCTGCCCAGGTCAGGCACACACAGGGAAGACTACAGAAAGCTGAGCTCATTACGAGCTCCATTTTTCAATATCTCATTTCTTCAAACATAAATTCATTTCATGCAGTTTTACTTCTCCATAGCAGATGAATGAATTCATAGCACAAAATATTGATCACAATACACTTTAGAGTATGTGCTGGCACTGTAACACTTTGTTGTTGTTGTGCACCTTCAAGTCATTTCTAACTTATGATGACCTTAAGTGAAACTATCACAAGACTTGTTCAGAGAAGGTTTGCCTTTGGTTTCCTCTGAGGCTGAGAGGGTGGTATTTTGCCCAAGATCACACAGTCAGCTTCCATGGCTGAGCAGGGATTCAACTCTTGGTCTCCAGAGTCATAGTCCAATGCTCAAATCCCTACACCATGCCGGCTCACTAACTATATACTACGTGATTATTTGTGTATGCATTTTTGATCATGAATAGGACTGATCCAGTTGGTCTGACATACGTAAGAGGCACTGTGATTGTTGTTTGTTGTTATGGATCTTCAAGTCAACTCTGACATATGGGGAACCTTTCATAGGATGTCTTGGCAAGATTTATTCAGGAGACGTTTGCCATTGCCTTCCTCTAAGGCTGAGGCAATATCAAGGTCACCCAATGGGTTTCTGTCAGTGACCGTGGATTGGACCCCTGGTCTCCCAGTGTCCTAGTCTACAGGCCTTTCTGCCCTACACTGTTATAGTGCCTTTATTCTACTTTCAGCGTACTGTGGAATTCTGGGGTTTATAGTTTATTAAGGCCAAATGGCTCTCTGGGTGAATGCCCCTCCCTAAAATGCAAACTCCAGAATTCCATAGGATTTTGAAAGTGGAATAATAGCAGTATAACAGTGTAGTGTGGAAAGGCCCTTTCACTCAAACTTTTATACCACATTGGCTGCTGGTATGCAGTCTGCCTAAGGATATCCTATCTTCTCAATGGGCAAAGCCAAGTTTCTGATGACTTTCATTGAAGACCTGGATCCCTGCTTATTGAGAGTTACTTGTGCATATCACATAGGGAGATGAAAGAGAGCATAGAAGATTCTTCTCTTAATGTGCAGCCAGTAACTGGCTATCCAGCATACTGCCTAGCCCTATTTCAGCTGTTGTCTTGGATGGGATCCAGTCACTTTGCCAGCTGGTTTGGAGAAGTGGGGGTTCTGTTTGTCTTCAAAGCCTTAAGAGGCCTGTTTACAGGTTTAGTATTTTCATTGCTGACCTTCCTAAAATATTATTGATACTTTGGCATAGACTGAAGTTCATAGTATTTCTTTGCTTCATAGCAATATTGCTAGTCTTTTTTTTAAAAAAATAATAATTACAGTGGCCCACTCACTTTTGTAAGGGTTCAGGGCACAGAATCCTTACAAAAGTGGAAAAAATATGCTCCCCCTTGTTCCCCCTTTCCTATTCCCTTGCCTTTTACCCTGGTATGCAAGCCTTCCTATTCTGGGGCAAAAGGCAAGGGAATGGGGGAAAGTTCTGGAGGGGAGAAGAAAGGAATGTACGTGCTTCCCCCCCTTCCCTTGCCTTTTGTCTGAGCACACTTGCCTTTCTTTTCTGTACCCAGCAAAAGGCAAGAGAATGAGAGGAGGTACGTGCATTGCTTGTGAATAATCAAATTCATGAAAGTCAAACCCACAAATATGGGGGTAGGACTGGACATTTGATTTTCTGTGAAAACTTCACATAAAGACTTTGAAAACTATTAGGCCATATCCATAGCTGGGTGATAGATATTGGACACCCCGTTTCCTGTTGTAGAATCCCATGACAGACTTGTAGTCCATGCAAGTAAATATCTCAGCCCATCTCAGAAACAGAAATTTTGCCACTCATAAAACTATAAAAGTTAGAGGTGCCCTGTCTACTTTTTCACACAGCCAGTTAGTGGCTGAAAGAAGGGTTCTTGCTAATGATTTGAGCCACAGTGGGTCCTGAAAGCCTGTTTCATCCATCAATATTATTCCAACATGCTCACTCAGAAGGTGGTATTAGCCAAAAGTTGAGCTGCCCGAAGAGTTGATATTTGCCCTATTTATTTATTTATTTATTTATTTATTTATTTATTTATTTAATGTCTGGGATGGGATCCAAGGTCGCTTAAAATGCATTAGCAAATACTGTTGAGTAATAACCAATAAAAGCTATGACCATTTAGAATCTGTTTCAGCCTAGGCATAGTTAATATCTTCTACTCTGACCTCTATGCTTCTGACACAGTCATGGATACAGAATAATGTGAATGCAAGCAAGTAACAAAATTCTCATGACAACACTAAAAGGATATTTCATCTTCCCTAGGAATGACTGACATGTCCGAATGCCCAGCAATCATTAGAGACATTAAGCTCTAAGGTTTGCTTCTTTTATAATGTAGGGGTAATAGATCAAAAGACCGTGAACAAATATGTTTGCTATACTAGCCATGCAAAGAATTACCCTGTGTATTCTCTACATAAAAACTTGTAGTTTTCTTTGCATCAGGAATTATGGAAATTATCAATAAACAGACATGTTAGATCACATGCCCACAAATATAATAATTTACAATCAGAGGCTTGGCTCAAAACAGGGATGGGAATCATGCAGGGATGGGAATCAACTGTTGTTGGGACTACAACTCCCAACAGTCTTTGACAGCATTAGCAATGATAATGAATACACAGGCTGTTGCAGTGCTCAATCTAGAAGGCTCCATAATTTCCCCCTTTGGCTTAAAAATATCTGTGTATCATGACAAAGAAGTATTCCATAATTATTTGATCACAGACAGTAAAGGCAAATATTCTTCTAGTGGGAATATTTTGGGTGGTTTAAGAACTCCTTATGCTCCTGCTTTCGGCTTGGTATAATCAAGATACCACTTTCCAAATAAATACATTTGATGTTTCAAGAATTTTCAGCCAGTGTTTCAGAATTTTCTTCATTTGCAGGTGCATAACAATTCCAAACCACATACTTAATTTTACCACACATCAAGCCAAATTGTGTGTTGTGTGGGGGGGGGGGTAGGAGAATAGTTGCAAAAGTCGTAGTTGAGATGTTCCTTATAAATGGAAGGAGTCATTTCAACATCCATATATTATTGTTTCAGTGTCTGAACTCATCAGGTTTCTTTTTCTTTCTAGATTTAGTTCCAGGAGTAATTTTAATACCTAGAATTTGATCTGGACTCTGTTTGTTGAGTTGCTGCCTGGTAAAGCATCCTTACTGTATGGTCACACTTTGTAGCCCATTAAATTTTTTTTCCATTCTCCCATCCCTTCTCTAGGTGGGCCAACAGGTTAACTGGAAAGCGAGGTGAAGAAATCATCACTTTGGCCAATAGATATTACTTCACTCTTTCAGTTCGCATTCCTGATAAATAGTGACTACTTTCCCCAAAACTCTTTAAACTGGGTCCACCCTGATGACTAGAACAGGGATGGGAAACCTGTGTTCCTCCAGATATTGTTGAGCAACCAGTTTTCATCCGCCAGAATGATTTATAGACAGAAATTATGAACACAAAACCACCCTGTAGGACCTTTCAGACCAAGAGAAAGAAGACTAACTAATTGGGAACTTGTCAGTTAAGATGGTATTGAGAGATTGGGTACATAGACTCTTTGAGAAATTCAATATTTTCTGTCTAAAGAGCAGTTAGCTTCATACAGGACAGGGACAGCTGGATCTCAAGAGAAGTTACTTTTACTTTGCTAATGGAGTTGAAACTTTATTGCCTGTCTTTTATTGCTCTTTGTCCCTAATCTTCACATAGCCAATAAGGGGAGTGGCCTCTGCCTGTGCTGAAATCCCTCTTAACTGGTGACATCTCAGACAGGACATAAGCATATTAGTCTAACATCGTTACCATTTTTCTACTGTACGATTTTTTAAAATCTTTACCCAATGAAAAAGCCAGTGAAATTTTGAAAGCTTGCACAATCTATTTTATGTTTTGGAGTTGGCCCAATAAAGGTTGTGCTGCTTGTGGATTTTGGACCTTGAACTAGATGTCTTAGATGTTTTGTTACTCAAAGCCCTGAACAAAAAAACCCCCAATAACACAGCTGTTACTTAATTTAATGAAGTTGTTCAGTGGGTCACCACTGATGGAAGGCCACGGCCTAAAGTGAATGCTTTGCAGCAGAACCTGGAGGAGATTTTTTAGCAGGGATATGAACCTTTGCCTTGCTTACTTTACAGCTGGTAAGGACATCCCACAGGATGGAAAGCAGATGAAAATCCTCTCCTTCTCCCCAATATTCCAGTCTGCTAGTAGTATTCTTAGCATTTAAAAGTTCACTACATGGGCTTCATTTCCTCTATGAAAGGTTGTGTGTGAAGGGTATACAAACAGATACACCTGGAGGGAGAGTATAAAAGCAATTAAGCTTAAGAATGTTAGCAAATATTTAAGAATTTTGTACAGTTTTAGCTCAGCTGTCTACATGTATTCTCATGCTTTTTATTGTCCTTAGAAACCCACTCTATATGTTTTTGCTGCCTGGTAGAATTTTTCTTTTATATACTGGCACAGTCATCTAGTGGGGCTCTGGCAATCCTCCATGCACTCTCCACCGTCATTGTAGTTGCTAGGAAAGGCCTTGCTCATTCTCATAGGAACGCAAGACTGTTTCAGACAAAACAGGTTGTTTGATTTATGGCAGATGGTGACAGGTCTATTGTTTCTTTCACTGTTGATGCTACTGTTATGTTACTGTGTGGAAACATCACTTCTCCAACATGAATTGTCATCTTGGGAGAACACAGGCCCTCCACCCCATTCTGTATCTCATAATATTGCAATCTTTCTTGGTTATGTCTGAAGTGAAAAAAAAAGTATTACAGGCATATTAACTGATAGCACAATTGTTTTGACATATGGGATTGCCTGGCCTAATTCACGTGGTTTCACTTCGGACAATGACTAAATTTATGTGTCCTTCAATTTTCATCACTGCTACGCCCCCCCCCCCCTATCCATTCTTTCTCCCATAGGCATGAAAAGTGTCAGTTGTTATTTGCCATGTTCACAAGGTTGGGTTGCTCTATTGTATGCAGAAATGGAATTTGAAGTGAGGACACTGAACTGTGAAATTGGGCTGAGGTGTCAGTGCACAAAGTATAGCAAATGTGGAAAGCAATGATTGACCAGTGCTGGACAACCCAAGATGCCTATATTGTTAATCCTTGTTTTCCCTGCATTGCTTCATGCTATATGAGCCCTTCTAGTCCATGTGACTATGTTCTTCTTCATCTCTTATAATATACCAAGAAAAAAAAGAATCAGAAATGTATGTCTAAATTAAAAGCCTTCACCATCGTGGTACTATAGAAAGAGAAAGATTAATAGGCATGGAGAGTTTTATGGTGAAATACATTGTGGTGCCTTGTGGGTAGGAACAGTCTGAGAAGAATGACCCCTGAGGAGGATGCCCCTCTGTACCCCTGCTTGCCAAGCCAGATGCAAGAAGGATTTGAGGAAAGAACGAAAGTGTCATGTGTATTTGGGGGAGGACTCCTTGAAGAAAGAGAAGAGAAGTGCTAGGAGAATAAGCCTCAATCAGATCCAGAGGAGGCTGTTGTGTCAGAAGCAGGGCATGATGCACTTCAGGCAGCATCCACAGATCTGGAGGAGGAAATGGGACCTCTGCATCTGATCACACTCTAACTGCTGAAATACCAGGATCAGAGGTGCCAGAAACTCTCTTCCCCATCTTAAATAAACTACACTGGTTAATGAAGCCAGCAAGGCTAATTTACAGCTGGCTATACATTACCTCAGTCAAGGTCATTCTGGTGCTGTGAACAATAGCTCCAAAGCCTCCTGTGGATTGTGGCCATTTCCACACTACACTGTTATAGTGCTATTATTCCACTTTCCACATCCTATGGAATCCTGGGGCTTGCAGTTTAGGGAGGGGTATTTAGAATTCTCAGCCAGAGATCTCATTGGCCTCAGTAAAACTACAAACCCCAGAATTCCACAAGAAGTTGAAAGTGGAATAACAGCACTATAACTGTGTAGGGCAGAAATGGTCTGTATGTGAGTTTCTCAGCTTCCTGTAACTCTGACCCTTGGCTTGAATTTGGATTAATCTCTCTGGCAACTCTTTTTTTGGTTTTGGTTTTGGCTCTGGACTGTTTGCTTTGTTTGGACTGCAATTCTGCTTTGGACACCAGAAGCACCTTGGGACTGCCCTGGCTTTCCCCTGGTTAGCTTATGTAGGAGTGTCTTCTGGGATGCATGCCCACTTTAAAACAGGACAGAAAACAACACAGGCAGAATGTGTGGGCTTTGGAGAAGAGAGTTGGGCTGCTGTCTATCATCTGCAATGGATCTCCTGTAAAAGCAGTAGATGACTGGCAGCCTAGAGGATGTATGTTTTACTGCCAAGGAAACAACTCTCCCTAGTGTAATGGTATTTGATGGGGCGGTTCAGTAAGACAGATTGTAAGAGGCTACTGTGCAGTGCTTAATGGGCTGGAGGACAAACTGCTCAGGGAACATGTAGCTCTCCAGGTATGGTTGGATTGCAGCTCCCATTATCCAAAGACAACATAATCATTCTGGATGACACCTCTCATGATCACAGCTTGAGAAACTTATTTTTCTGACTGATAATTCTAGCTGTTGTAGTCAAAAACATAGATTTTCCAGGTTTTAGGCAGGATGGTGATCTGTTTAGCAGTTACATACTTATGTGGTGATGATAGTGACACTGCCTATAGCAGGACTTCAGCTGCATCTTATTCTTTTTATTCTTCCATCAGTACTTTTGCATCCATCAGTTCTTCCATTGGCTGACCCAAGCTGGACACATGCAAGTCTCATATTGAACAGCATGAAAGTCATCTCACTTTTTTGGGGGCAGAGTGAATTTGTTTGAAAGGCCTACAATTTATATATGACTGAGTGAAAAATCAACCATAGAAATTAGTAGAAAGTTGAAGCACAGAGGTTAATATGAAAGCCAGTAGCATGGACCCACTGCAAAACAGCAAACACTGTATTGGGCTGCATGTCTTCATAGGAAGATTAGCTGTAGCAAGTGTTTCTATTTCTATTTTATTGTGTTTTCATGTTTTTTTTAGATGCTGATGATTTATGTTTTTAATTCTTTATATGCACACACATATACATAGAGCCACCTTGAATCCCATGCAGAAATGAATAAATAAATAAATCAATCTTTAGGTAACCTGGAATACCATGGAGTATTACTTATCCAGCTAGTGATCCTCCATTAGGAAAAAAGAGACCTTTCATAAAGGAGATGCTTTTGTAAGTTGAGTAGAAAGAAAGGTGATTGATTTCCCACCATCCACAAAGCTCCCAACTACTGTTGTAGCTCTATCCTTCCACAAAGCTCCAAAGGAAATTGTCACCCCCTGGAGTACCTTTATGGGGTACAGGTTGCTGCAGAGGAAAGGAAGAGTTCCCATTCCTTCATTCCATGAATAGATGCATCTGCTGAATCAAAGAGACTTCCTTCAGCAGAGGTACACAGAATGGTGGGATATTAAATAAACAAGCTAGCAACAAACAAACCTAGATTCATATCTGGCTATTTCAGAGTTTATGAGAAAAAGATTTTGGAAAAATAATTATAGCATCCTAAGATACCAGGACTCCAGTCCCATGAGTCATGATGGCATCTGCTAAATTTAATCCCCTTCCACACTGTCGTTCCTTTTCCCTTTTGTGTCATGTTTTAATTAGTTTGTAAGCCCGAGGGCAGGGAACTGTTGTATTGTACTCTTCTTTGTAAAGTACCATGTACAGTGATAAATAAATGGTGGTGGTGGTTATATCCAGGTGGCAACAAGGACATGCTACCAAAAGTTTTCTGAGCTTAGGTGATGCTCACTCATACCCAACGGATTAGTTGTTTGTCTTATTGCAGATCTATTCATTGTGTAAATAAAAGTTGTGACTTTTTACCCAAATTAACTGTCTTGTGATTCTTTTTGTTTGTTTGTTTGTGGGAGGAACTGCCACCCCATGAGAATTGCAGAAATTCCTGTAGAAATCATCCTTAAATTTTCTACATGACCTTTCATAGTCAAACATGTCATTAAATATATCAGTGATCATTATTAATACTGGAAGTCTGAAGTTTTCAGTAACAGAGCTAATGTATACCAGTCATGCTTTTAGCCTGGAATCATTCATAACAGTTTAATGTACTGTCTGAAATAACAGCTTTGGGATACAGAGTACATTAGGATTAAAAGGCCCTTTCCATATTGTGGTTCTAGAGGACACTTATTAACATTGCCAAAAGCGGATAACCTGTTAAATCACCTTATCCCTTCCACATCAACAATTTTAAAGTGGAAATTATTGTCACTGACAGTGGAGCTACTGGACTGTGCGCTGTAGATAAATGATGACTGCCACGGATACAATCTTTGCTTAGTGTGGCCATATTGATGAATTCCTATGAGGATATTTCTCCTAAGGAAAGTTTGGAACGAAGCAGAATTGATTCAGACTTTTTTTTTTTAAAAAAAGAACACCAGGTCCCTAGGTTCTTATTAAATGAATTCCCACTTTTCCACAGCCCCAGAAAATGTGGCTTCATGCCCAACATTTTCCAGTTCTGCATTAACCATTGCTGCTGGAGGGAATGGTTAATGACTATAATTAAGGTAGCATCTGAATGACATGCTACATCCTTGAGAGCAATCCGACAGTAAGTGATTTGAAGATTGTGGTCAGAAGACTGCACCCTTAACCTTAAGACTTTCTAAGTTGATTCTACAGGGCTTAAAGAATGGTTCATATGTATGATAATTAACAAAAAAATGAAATATTAACCAAGGTAATTTTCTTATTGCTGGCTGTACATAAATTTAAATTCCTAGCTTAATGTGATTTCCTTCCATGCACCCTTTAAATATCTGGAATATAATCTTAGAAAGGAATCTGAGCATGGCTCTCCAATATTTTCTGCTATATTTTCAATATTTTCTAGTATATCTTAAAGACAATCCCAGCTGTTAACTCATTTAGAATCTGAATGTATAATCAGCAAGGAACCAGTAAAGTTATTGATGCAAGCTTTTCTATTTCACAGAAGCGCTCCGCAGGACTCACCAGGCGGTGCCATTTGCAGGGTGGAGTGTGGGCGGCAGGAGGATGGAGGCCCTTCCGGCCTCTTGCAGGCTGGAGGGGCAGGCCATTTCTGGGGAGGGAGGGCCATGAGGGGTGGCCTGGATGCCCACAAGGCAGCGGCCAATCAGAGTGCACCCTTTGCACTCTGATTGGCTGCCGTGGCCTGGTGGGCAGCCGTAGGGGTTCACCTCCCCTGTAGCCGCCTGGGAGGCCAGCACTCTGGGTTCCACACTGCTTCCCACCCGCCCTCCCTTTGTAGTTTGCTATGGCTGTTCACTTGTTGTGTTTGCTATTGTGTATTGGTCATAATTTTGTTCTCTTGCTTCTCTGTCACAACTTATTGGCGGTCATGTGGGTCTTGGACCCAGGTGGGTTGGGGCCAATGGCCTTTGGGCAAGGTTCATAGGCCCCTTGTGGTTTGAAAGAGGGTGCAAGGCGGCGGCGGGCATGTCTGGCTTGGGGGGGCATGCCTTGCTTGCCCCTCCTGGTGACAGGGGGTTCCAGCGGTGGGATCCCCTGGCAGCCATTAGTGAGTCTGGCACTGGGTCGGAAGCTTGGGTACATTGGTTAGCAGCAGGCTGATCGATGCTAAGATCCAGACCCATGTTTTGGCCAGCCCATTGTATGCTGTAGCCAATAAAGTTGTGGCCTTTGTTAACCAATTTTGGTGTGTTGTTTTTATTCTAAGCCACATTGCCCCTACCCACGCAAGTCTTAGATGAGGAAAACCAGTGCATAATCTCATATGACATCACAAGCTATTGTCTGTCCAGTGTATGTTAAGAGAATCAATTTTAAAATGCAGTTTGTTCTCTTTATCCTCTATCTCTGCAAACTCCGCTTTTGGCAGTCCAAAAGCTAAATAGTTTTCTGTAGCTTTAGTTTACATGGAGTAGTGTACTCACAAAAATTTGAACAGTTATGGATGGAAGAAACCTGATTGTGCAGTGAAATCTATCCTTTATCTAAGGTACACTGTGAACATAGAATATACCCCACATTTTTCTGATAAAAAGACTTAGCTTAACCTATGGAAGGTGTGGGTAAAGATAAAGATTGACAAATCTATCACTTCCATTCCTCCCTCTATTCAAATTTTTTTACTTTAGAATAAATGAAGAGAATTGTGGAGTCAGTAAAAGCGGAGGGGGGGGAAGTCCAAATTTAGCACGTAGAGAGATTCCCAGCATGAAGAAGACAAGGTTCTAGCCAGGAATCTCAGAGTCCTGCTGGATGATTGCCTTTATCAGGGTGACAGCAAAGTCATGTAATTTCCATCTATTGAACATCCACAGGATCCAGAGGTTTTTGACTGCTTGTCTGGGACTTGGGTACCTCATGCCTGGATTATGGTAACAGCCGACTGGCAGATTTGCCTTCCCTTCTCCCTTCTTCATCTGGTTTTAATTTAGAACAACGCCATAATCCAGGCATGAGGTACCCAGGTCCCAAACAAGCAATCAAGAGAAGCAATCTGGATCCAGCAATGTGGATGTTCAAAAGATGGAAATTATGTACCTTTGCTAGGACCTGTTTCAGACATTTGGTACTGGTGTTTAAGGTTTTGCATTCTAACCTCCCTCAATACCTTGCAGTTCAGCAAGTACAGTGTGTTCACCCAGGAATTTAAGATCTACAGGCAACGGATTACTGTCTGTTTCACCAATGCACACAGCTCTGTCAAGGCTGTGACAGATCTGGCTCTATATTTTTGGATCTAGCTCCACATTTTTGGAATGGCCTTGCTTTGGACCTCTGGCTGGAGGAGGTCCAACACTTTCATAAAGGGTTGAAGACTTTCCTCTTTAATTCACTGTCTTCAGTCATTGATTTGTGTTCAAAATACTGAGATGTTACTGGTGGGATGTTGGGAATTTCATTCTATATGTTTTTATAGTGTTATGTTTGTTGACCTTGTCCCTTGTTGTACATGTTTTGGGGTTCGGTGTCATCAGTGTGCAGATGACACCCAACTTTATTACTCCTTTCCACCACAAGCCAAGGAAGCTGTCTTGGTCCTAAACAAGTGCTTGACATCAGTAACGGACTGGATGAGGGTAAACAAATTGAAACTTAATCCAGACAAGACAGAGGTGCTTCTGGTCAGTAGAATGGCAGATCAGGGAATAGAGATCCAGCCTGTGTTCGATGGGGTCACACTCCCCCTGAAGACACAGGTTTGCAGCTTGGGAGTGCTCCTGGATTCAACTCTGAGCCTGGAGGCCCAGGTCTCAGCAGCGGCCAAGAGTGCATTTGCATAATTAAGGCTTGTGTGCCAGCTGCACCGTTCCTTGAGATGTCAGACCTGGCCATGGTGACACATGCCTTGGTTACATCCCAGCTGGATTACTGTAACATGCTTTATGTGGGGCTGCCTTTGAAGAGTGCTTGAAAACTTCAGCTGGTCCAAAGAGCTGCAGCCAGTTTGTTAACTGGAGCTGGTTACAGGGAGCATACAACACCCCTGCTGCAACAGCACCACTGGCTGCCAATCTGTTTCCAGGCACAATTCAAAGTGCTGGTGATGACCTTTAAAGTACTACACGGCTCAGGTCCAAGTTATTTGAAGAACTGTATCCTCCCCTACGAACCAGCCCGGGTGTTGAGATCTGTGGGAAAGGCCCTTCTCTCAGTCCCACCACCCTCACAGGTGCATTTGGTGGGAACACAGGAGAGGGCCTTCTCAGTGGCTGCTCCCAGGCTCTGGAACCCCCTACCTAAAGAGGTTCGACTGGCACCCTCCCTGCCTACCTTCAAGAAACAGCTAAAAACATTCCTTTTCCAGGAGGCATTTTATATGTAATTTCTATCAACGTTGTCATTTTGTTATTTAATTGATATTTTAATGCTGTTTTTATGTATTTTAACACATTTTAATTATTATTGTGGTTTAATTTTTGTTTTAACTTTTGTACGTGACAGTTTTTAATTATGTTCTTTTAATGGCTGTAAGCTGCTTTGAGTGCCCTCGGGGAGAAAAGCAGGATAAAAATAAAGACGATGATGATGATGATGATGATGATGATGATGATATGTTGATGGTCCACCCTTTGGCATGGACATCATCATCATCATCATCATCATCATCAGATACAGAACCATTCCAAGAAGACAAGGCAGCCATAATTCAATACCATAGACATATTTGAAAACACAGAGTTTCAAACCTTTAAAATATTAAATACTCAAAGCCTCCTGCCAAGATTGGCAAATATCTGCTTCAGTTTCTCTCACATTTTTTTTTAAAAAGCTCAAGTTTTTTTTCAAAATTTTTATGAACAAATTTCCAAAAATTGGAATGCTCTTTGCAAAACAACAGCAAAACAAACAAATTTCCCACCTCACTATAGTTGCAAAACCTATCCACTTTGACCGTTATATGATTTTAAATATTAGTGACTGTATCAGTTTGTTCATGGTACTTTTCAAATGGATGTTTATTCACTGATAGCAAAGAAAGAGTTTATTAGCATTTCTAGCTATGACATAATAGCATGGCTTAAGAGATCCATTTTCTCTTATTTCTAGTCTTTGGTAATATCAATTTCGGGCAGTAGAAATTTACAAGAGAGCCAGAGAGATTTCCATATATTTTATTTTTAAGTATAGAATATTCATCAGCTATTCCTCTATTTTTTTTTTAAACATGTAGCAGTATCAGTTAGCAAAATCTAAAATCAACCAAATTCAGAAACAAGCTGGGAAAGGCAGAAAGCGTTAGGGTCTTTGAGGGATAAACAGAACTGAACCAGTGTTCTAAATGTTACAGGAACTGGCATTCACTGAGCCTGCTTGGGGAGAGAACTGGGATATCAATAATGAAATAGAAAACTTCCCTGACTCCATTCAACTAACCTCTGGAGGGAAACTTCAGTACAGATCTTCATTCTTGGGTAGGTTGATATGGGAGAAGGTGGTCCTGTAAGTAAAGATGTAAAGTATAGTAAGAATCTGCAAGCTATTTTTGTTCTGCTTTGGTCTGCTTCTCCTTCAACAAGACCATGAAAAATTTGCCTTAGCTAATGAAATACAACTCCACTTGAAGGTACAGTGTAACTGCCTCTTCCCCACTACATGTGTATGTACGTGTACATGCCTTCAAGTCACCCATAAATTTATGGTGATCCCATTAATTTCATAGGGTTTTCTTAGGCAAGGAATCTTCAGAGGTGGTTTCACCAGTTGTTCCCCTGAAATACAGCTTACGGCACCTGGTATTCATTGGTGGTCTCCCATCCAAGTACTAACTAGGTCTGGCCCTGCTTAGTTTCTAAAATCAGATAGGATCTGGTACCTTTAGGGTATTTAGGCCATTTACTGTGCAAACGAAAATAACAACAACCAACCAATGAAATTACTGCATCATACAAGTTCCATAAGCTCTCCAAACTGACTACAGTGTGATTCAAAATCTGGAATGATTTATGAGACCATTTGAATGAAAACTCGGAAGCCAACTTTTGACTTGTCATCCATTTTTATCACACCATGGGGATGTGATGTGTATAGTGCCATGTGTCATGAATGATGCATCATTCACTGGCTATTCTCACATATGTTTTGTTCACAAACTGAGCAGACTGATATGGAGTAATAAATAGGCTAGAGTAAGCAATATCAAAGCACATACAATAGTGGCAAATAGATACCACCAGAGTGGTTGTTTAGTTGTGCTAGATGTGCAGATCGTGCAGATGAAAAAACAAAACAAAGCAATGCATAATCTCATTTTTAATTATAGTCATATGACAATTGTGGAACATCAGAATCAGGGTTCATTGCATGGAGCAAATGACAAACTTGCTAGATTCATGTTATGGTCTAGGTAATTATCAGTTCAGCATCACTATTCTAGATATGAAAATTGCCTTCTAAATAAAGATGCACATACACACACACACATACTAGTTGATTAGTTAAAATATAATTTTAGGTTTATTCTACCAATAAAGCTCACTGTTGCCATAGTTACTTTTGTTTCAAATAAAGACAGACTAGGTCTTGTCACTTCTGCGTCACCACTAGCATTTAACCACTGAAATAACCATTGTAATGAAGATAAATGACTGGGAAACAAAGAAAAACTGGTCTGGAATTTTGTTGGACGTGTGCATTACTTTCTATGGTCGTTGTAGAAGGAAGCATCTAGCACCTTCTTCACGCAATGGCTCCTTGCTTGCACAATTGCACAATTTACCTTCCTGCTATCATTTTATCATCCCTATGGCTGTTCAGTTACCAAGCTAAGTATTCTACACCAGCTATTTATTTAACTATAACTAAATGCACTTAACTAAGTATACTTTAAAAAGAATGACAGTTGTGGCAATAGTTTTGCAATCGTGACTAAGTTGTGATTGTGAATATGGAAGAGATAAAATGAGTAAATGTAGGTAACTGTTCCGTATTTATGACTGCTACTTTCTCACGATTTTGACAATATTGCCATGGTCATAACTCCCCTTACCATAACCTCTTTTACTGGGCATCAGCTGTATGGGGAGAAGGAAGACCATTCTGACTTGAGCATGGGTGAATGACATTCCCACCAGGTTTAGGGAAATTTACCAGGAAAAGTTACTTAGTTAAGTATACTTAGCTAAACAGCTGATGAGGAATACTGGCCCAGGTCTGCAGCCAGATACACAAAACCATGGTGTCTTCTCAGACTATCTGGGGAGAAAGGAGAGAGTTTGTATGAGGAGGAAGGAAGTGGAGCAATGTTTCCACTTGGCCAGTACTCTGCCACATCCTCCTCCTCCTCCTTCTCCTCATAATAATAAAGTAAAACAATGTGAAGAGAAAATATGAAAAAGTGAAGGTAAAATCGGAGGAGTGATTGGGACCAATATTGTTTAATTTCAGGATGAAGTCAAGACATAGCTTTTTAATTAAAGTGTTTGGGGCTTAATTTACTTGGTTGTTGTGTTCTTGTGTGCCTTAAAGTAGTTTCTGACTTACAGAAACCCTATGGTGAACCTATCATGTTTTTGTTTTTTCCTGGAGCTGAGAGAGTGTGGCACACCCAAGATAACCCATGGGTTTCCATGACTGGTCTCCCTGGCTTGTACTCCAGTGCTCAAACCATTACCCCACAATGGCTCTGTAATTTACCTACAAGGTTCTTAATATTTATAACCTTTTAATTTTTATCTGTTTTGTCACATTAGTATGTTTTTTTCTCCTGTTTAAACAATATTATTGGTTTACTTGGAATTTTATTTTAAAGGGTAAGAAATCCATTAAAAGCCAGGCTGAACAAATAGCCTGGCTAAATCTAGACAATAATGTGGCCAGTCACACCCCCTGGGGAAGGGTGTTTCAGAACTGTGTTGCTGCCGCGGAAAAAGACCCTACTCCATGTGCCCACTAACCTACTATCTCTTGTGGTGGTACAACATATGAACAGAACCTGTACTTAAGATCACTGCTTTTAGGTAGGGTCATATAGAACGGAGTGTTTGTTCAGATATCCTGAACCCAAACCATCTGGGCATTTTACAAAAACAGCAACACAGACAAACATTTGTCAATATTCCACTTTCAACATAGTTTGTCAAAGAAGAAGGAAAAAAGTAATTTATTAGTTTATCGCTTTACAACTAAGAAAGAAATCCCTTGAACTGGGTCTGGAAACAAATTGGAAACTCACATCATTGGTATAAGACTGGCATTCTACAATATGCAGTGTATATACAATGCTCACAGCATCCCCACATGGAAGTGTGTTGCAGAACTCTAAACAAGTGATTAAGAAATGCTTTTCTTGTGTGAGTCCTGACCCGAGGAAGAACCTCCAGCATGAACCCAGAAACATCTCCACCTAGGGAGGAGTACAACTCTGTCAACAATAGGCTGTAGCTCCAATCCCAGTTGGATTGTTGAATGATTAAAAGAATCTCTGACTTGCCTGGAGAGCATCTTGATATATTATCTCACATACAATCCATAACTGTATCCAAACAGTGGTTTAGAATTTCCAAAGGCTCCTTGGTTTGATTGGGAGGGATGGAAGAGGAGAGAGGGAGGGGGAGGGAGGGAGGGAGGAGATGGGTGTCATCAGAATAATGGCATTATACCAAACTGAAGGTGCATTCAAGGAATTCAAAAAGCCATTTTTATACTTTCATAGCTGATAAAAAAAACAACACCAGGATTGAGAGAAAGGAGTCACATTTGTGTGTAAAGTGATTCAGTAAACATCTTCAGATATTGGCCTTTCTTTCCTTCTTTCCTTCTTTCCTTCTTCCTTCCTTCCTTCCTTCCTTCCTTCCTTCCTTCCTTCCTTCCTTCCTTCCTTCCTAGAAGCAGTCCATCACACTTTATGGCGTGCTGTTCCAAAGGGCCTTCATGGGCAGGGAATTTTCAGAGGGCACAGGAAAGATAAGCGGAAATAACCCTGTGTTCACCTACAGCATCATAGATGGTGTTTTGGATCCCAATCACAGCCCACTATGTGCAAGTAAAGTTAAGAGGCATTTATTATTTAACTGAATCTGTCCAAATGGCTGCAGCAGAGATGTGCAGTTAGAAAGCACCGTTAGAGAGTGCAATTAAAGAACACTGTCTGCAAAACTCTTATTTCTTCTGTGAGATAATGGCAAACAAAAGATTGGATTAGCCTCCATAAGCAAGCACTGACAGAGCTTCCTCTAAAGAAATATTTGACCCCTTGCAATGAATACATCTAGACTTTGTCAGAAGACATATTGAAATGGGAAAAGAACAAGCAGGACATTCTGATCTATAGGGCTTTTAAATTTTAAAAACTGCAAAATGCTCTCAGGGATTTAAGAAGGTCAAAAGGAAAAAGAAATCTAATCTTGGCAAGGGAAAGGGGAAGGGAGAATCATCACAATTATGTTACTTTTCTCAGTGTTGTAAGAAGTACATTATGTTTCTCAGTGTTGTAAGAAGTAGATTATGTTTCTAAGTCAACGCATTTCTAAGTCTTTATTTCTAAGAATTAACACTACTAGATTAAAACCACTTTGTATTTTTTGTTTTGCTTCAGAACAGACCATCATTGATAAAATCATGATTCCTTATAACTAAGGAATGTCATCAACATTAAGATCTATGTGTCTGTGCCTGTGATTTGTAAGTGCATCTGAATGGTTATTCATTGCTTTATCAGATCTTGGTCCCCATGGATAACAAAACTGTTGTGTGTACTTTATGAAGACAACAAGAAACCAGTGTAGTGCAAATCTGGCAAACGTGACTTGGGAATACCTTGTTCCAATGTCTCAACCATGAAGTCAGAAGTCAGTAGCCTTTGGCAAGCCAATATCACTATCATTTGAAAAGGTCCAGATGTATTCCTTAGAATAGGCCAACATTGCTTTGGAGGATGCTCTGTCACAGTACAACTAGGGATAACAATAGATGTTAGGATTGGGTGAGGTTGGATCCTTTTTTACTTCTTCCTCCATGAAATTACTAAATGCACAGAATAGGTAGTGTCATATCTATAGGTTGTTGTGGGTTTTCTGGGTTTTGAGGCCGTGTTCTATAGTATTTTCTCCTGATGTTTTGCCTGCATCTGTGGCTGGCATCTTCAGAGGATATCCTCTGAAGATGCCAGCCACAGATGCAGGCGAAACGTCTGGAGAAAATACTAATAGAACACAGCTGCAAAACTCAGAAAAACCACAACAACCTATGGATTCCAGCCATTGAAAGCCTTCAATTTTACATTATACAGTGTCGTATCTAGTTGGTGATTCTCTCAACAGTGTTGTGCTCCCATGGCCCTACCACTGACATTTCCATGCTCAGTAGATGTCTGAAAAAGTGTGCTTATGTGTGCAGTTGTACAGTGTATAGATGCTCCCCGTGAGTTCTAATAGAGAAGGTGTATATGTTCATACAACTGTGCTCCTAGAGGTGTCCTTTTTCATGTGTACCAATCAATGCATCTGTTGGGGAAAAGGTAGTTGGTGTGGTGGTGATGCGGATGGAGAGGAGAGGAGAGGAATGCAGTCCCACCCCTTCAATGTGCCTGTTTCAAGGTGAGCCAACTGTCATCCGATATTCATCTTAGATTGTGTCACCCATCCTCGCTTAGAGTTCCTCCTCTACTTTCATTTTTTTAATTAAAATTCTGTAAACTAAAAGTTTATATATATCACGTATTGTTTACCTTATTTCATATTGTACACCATTCTTACATAGCTTTTCTATTAATTTTTAATACTTTCTGTACAATAATGAATATTCCTTAATATTTTATTTAATCAATCCCTCTTTCCCTCTCCCTCTCTATCCTATTCCCCCATCTTTAACAACACATTTTATATTAACAATATTTTTTCTATCAATTTTTTCTTTCCCCTTCCCTTGTCTTTCTATATTTACTTCCCCTTCCCCCCAATCTTCCTTTCCTTATTACGCATTTTCTCCCCTCCAATCTCTTTTTTTCTCTTGTTCTCAACCTCCTTATTATGAAATCTCTTTTTGTTATTGTAGTCTACCCTAATTTTCTTACTCAATCCATATTCCCTCCTTAATATAAGTGTTACCTTTTCACTCCTTTCTTCAATTCTATACCTTCCTCTCACTTCTCCTTCATCCATCTAATAATTTCTTTCCATTGCTTTTTGAATTGTTGAATTGAATTACCTTTTCGCATGTTGGACCATTTTTCCGTTTCAATAATATCCATCACTTTTATTTTCCATTCTTCTTGGGAGAGTTCTATTCTTTCTCTCCAGTGCTTTGCGTAGTTCAATCTTGCTACTGTTATTAAATTTAATAATATTTTCTTTTTTGTCCTCATTTGACTATTCTTTTTAATCATGTTTAATAAATATGTTTCCAGAGTCATCTCGAATTTCATATCCAACAGCTTAGTAATACTATCGTGTACCTTTTTCCAATATTTTTTTGCTATAGGGCATAACCACCATGTACGAAAATAAGTTCCTGTGCTTCTTCCACATTTCCAACATTGACCATTCCCTTTTCATGTTATCTTCACTAATTTTTGAGGGATCATATACCACCAATACATTGACTTATAAAAATTTTCTCTTAAACTGAGGCTTTGAGTAAACTTCATGTCTTTACTCCATGCTCTTTCCCATTTTTCCAACTCTATATTGTGGCCAATATTTTGGGTCCATTTTACCGTATAATGCTTGACCCTTTTCTGCTCTAACTCTCTTTCTGATAAAATGCTATTAATTTTTGAAATTGGTTTTTTTTCTCATTTTTCATTAAAATTTCGTCTAGTTTGTTCTCTTTCGGTTCCAACGCTGTAGTTTTTATATCCATTTTGAACCTTTCTTTTATTTGTCGATATGGAAACCAATTCATTTTAGATGTTCTGCTCTTTTAATTCTTCTCTGGTTTTTAACACTGGAACTCTTCCTTCCCATCTTATTAAATCGGTATACCTTAATATTCCTCCTAGTTTTGGTTCTGTTATTCTGAAGGCTTCTTGGGCTGATGTCGACGTTGGTAATTTACTATGAAATTTTTTATTAATTATCTGCCACGTTCTAATCAAGGCTTTTCTGACATAATGATCTCTGAACTCTCTATCTATCTCTGCTTTGTTGCAACATAAATATCC
Source organism: Cyclura pinguis (assembly GCA_030412105.1). NCBI lineage: Eukaryota > Metazoa > Chordata > Lepidosauria > Squamata > Iguanidae > Cyclura > Cyclura pinguis. The sequence continues at coordinate 134,191,251 of CM059599.1, forward strand.
GTTCCAACTAAAATTTACATTGAATCCTTCTAATTCTAATAGTTTATGATTTTTCAGTTGAATCCATTCTTTTATTCATTCTAGGTAGCATGTTTGATAGTATACTTCCAGGTGTGGCAGTCCAAATCCTCCTCTGTTTTACTATCTTGGAGTATTTTCATTTTTATTCTTGGTTTCTTTCCTGTACATATAAATTTTGATAGTTCTTTGTTCCAGCTTATAAATGGTTTTTTATTATTAATTATTGGAAAATTTTGAAACACGAACATAATTTTTGGAAGTACCATCATCTTTATTGTATTTATTCAGCTTAATAATGAGAGGTTGAGTTTATTCCATTTCTGTAGATCTATTTTAATTTGATTCCAGGTTTTTTGGCAATTATTATCATAAAGTTCTGAATTTTTCTTTGTAATATATATTCCTAAATACCTAACTTTTTTGTCAATATTGAATCCCAAGAGTTCTTTCAACTCTTCCTCTTCTTTTTTTAGTCAGATTCATTGTCAGTAATGTTGATTTATTCTTATTAATCCTAAAGCCAGCTACTTGACCAAATTCTTTCAGTTTTTCTAACAAACTGGGTAGAGTATGTTTTGGTTCTTCCAAAAATACCACCATGTCGTCCACAAAAGCTCTTATTTTATATTCGTTCTTCTTGATCTTTACCCCTCTTATCTGATTTGATTCTCTAATTTTATTATTCAGTATTTCCAATGTCATAATAAAGAGAAGAGGCGAAAGCAGGTAACCCTGTCTCACTCCCTTAGATATCTCGAAGTAGTTGGATCTTTCCCCATTAATTATCAAATTTGCTTTCTGATCTCTGTAGATGATATCTATCCATTCTTTAAACTTTCCTCCACATCCGTATTCTTCTATATTATTTTTCATGAACTCCCAGGAGATGTTGTCAAATGCCTTCTCTGCATCTAGGAATGCCATTGCAAATTTCTTTCCTGGGTTTTTATCGTAGTATTCTGTGCAATTGATAACTGTCCTTATATTTTGTTTGAGACTTCTTCCTGGTAAAAAAACCTGTTTGGTCCTCATGGATGTAATCTTGGAGTGTCTTTTTCAATCTTCTACTTAATATTGCTGTGAAAATTTTATAGTCAATGTTCAATAGTGATATTGGTCTGTAATATCTAACATCCTAAGTATCTTTCCCTTCTTTGGGAATCAAAATGATATTTGAATCTCCCCAGGTATTAGGTCTTCCTTGTGATGGTAGTTCCTTTAACATATAATAATATGGTGTTATCAATTCATCTTGTAGTTTTTTGTAACAAGTTGCTGTAAATCCATCAGAGCCTGGAGATTTCCCCTCTTTCAATTCTTTGATTGCTTTCGTGACCTCGCTCATTGTAATTGGAGAGTTCAGATATTTATGGTGTTCTTCTGAAATCTTATTAATTTTTTGCTTTTTTAAATACCTCTCAATTCCATTTTTTTGTTGAGGGGTTATTTCTTTTCCTGAAAATAACTTCTCATAATACTTTACGAATGTCTGCATAATTTTCTCTTGTTCCGTAATTAAGTTTTTTCCCTTTTTTATTTCTATGATTATGTTTCTTTCCCTCTTTTTCTTCAGTCTGTATATAAGCCACTTCCCTATTTTATTAGCGTGTTCAAACTGATAACATTTCAGATATGCCAATTTTCTTCCTATTTCCTCTGTCGTTAATTGGGAAATTTCTTTTTGAATTATTTTAATTTCATAATTTATTCTTTTCTTATCTACATTTTCCTTTAATTCTTCTTCTTTTTTTTTGCAACTTCAATGACAAATTTCTGAATTTTTCCTCTTTTTTCTTTTTTTTGTAAGTATTGTTGCTGTAGGAAGAAGCCTCGCATTACTGCTTTGCTTGTATCCCAGATAGTACGCATTTTAGTTCCTTCTTTGATGTTTTCCTGAATTTTTTTAAAAATTCTCTACTTTTACATCTTCTCAAATTTTCTGTTAAACTTCTCCTATCATGTCATACATGTCTCTCTTTTTTTAAAAAAAATATGTGTGTGTATGTGCTTTTATTTACAGCTTTTATTATTTATTATTATAACAGTGAAAACTGTTCTAGTGAAAATTTGGAGAGTCATAAACATTAAGCATTTTTCATTCCTAATCTACCCACCTCCAACAAATGTCTGACTTGGATGTAAGCTTCAATCTTGACTAGAGCGCTCAGGTTCTAGCAGAGGTACAACAGAATCCGAAAAGCTAGAGATAGGTTTACCAAGGTGTGAGGGATATGGGCAAGGATGGGAGCTGGGCAAGGAAAAACAACGTTGCTACTACCACTCTTGTTATTATTAGAAGTGATAGTACTTCATACTATGGGAGTTGATGCCTAAAATACCATGAATACATCAGGAAGAATTTATCTTCTAGTTGCATTTTGATCTCTGAGGAGTTGAAATAACAGTTAGCTGAGTAATTAGTGACAGTCAATTCTGAGTTAGAAACTATGGGGAGAAGGAATCCTGTTCTTTAGAACTGAGGCTTTTGATTCCACATACATCTTTTATATCTTAATTCCTAGAATATTGCAAAAGGTAGATTTTTTTGAAAAAAAATGAAGAAAGTTGGCAAAGTTTTAAAGAACAGCTGTTGTATTCAGATGGTGCAGCATCTGAAGATGGAATACATGTTTAATTTGATTCTCGTAGACTAGAAAAATGTTGATTAGAAAAAAAGAAATCTTAACAAGGTTAATAGTGAAATAGCTTGGGACAGATTCAGCTCAGATATATCAAGTAGACACATGTGCACGTTTCACATGAAACTGTTAACTGTTATTGCTTACTAGTTTTTAACATCTTTAAAATCTTCATGTCTCTTAAAGAGAGATGGGACATACTCTTTGGAAATTTGACCAGAAACTTGACATTTCTACTGTCCACTGAAGTGCAGAAGATCTGGCACAGAGCAGGTAGGCTTCCTTTTTTAGTTGGCAACTTCAATAGCACAGTCTTCAGCCATTTCACCCATGGAAGTCTGTTGGCACATACTGCTAGCTTTCTAAATGTGAGAGTGGGAGAGAGGGAATATATCCTGATATTTGATGCAACACACCATAACATGCAGTTAGCTGATGCTGAAAGGTGGGTGAAAGTGGTATACATAAATATTTGCCACAATTTTGTTGAAAACAATGGAACTTCAAGTATAACCAGCATAAGTTGGTGTGAAAGGAAGTCCATGATATATCTCATATAAAGAAGGCCTTTCCAGTGAAAGATTTGACGGAAGCCTGGACAAGATATGGTCCCTGATTAAGGCCTGCACTTTTTGGCAAGTTATAATCTAATATCAAGAAAAGGAGGTGAGATGTAAGTTTCTATTTGCTCTGCTTACAATTGAAAGCTCCCTCTTGTATATCAGTATGTTTTCAAAAAACTCTGCAAGTCATCAGGAAATTTGTCATGGGGCACACATTATTGCCTGTGGTATTTATGAATGGGAAATGAGGGCGCTCAACTCCATGCTGTGCAGGCTTGATGCCATCTTAGATTGCTCTGATACAATGACTGACATCAACATCAGGATGGACATTACACTTCAAGGAATTTGAACAGTAGCTGACTGGCATGTTTTTGAATGCTGGCTTTGTTCCCATTCAGAAATACCATGATATCAACATATGCAAGTAGCACAGGCCTAAATCCAATAGTCAGTTTCTGACTGTAGTAGTCTCAGTGATTCAAAGAAGCTCATGTAACTTCCCTAGTGATTCAATGGGGTCCGCTCTAGTTAGGATTTAGGATACAACTGGAAAAGAGATGAATTCATCGTTCTCTCGATTTAGTCTGATCCAGGAGCCTGGTTCTATATTCTTTACCTAGACAGATAGACAGACAGATAGATAGATAAATAGATTTTTTCCATGCCTAGTTTGGAACAATACTGAGTTTTTTTAAAAAAAATCATGCAGAGACAAGCATATGTGTTTTGGGTATACAGCTATGTCACTTGTAATTATACATACCATACTTCTCAAATTCTGAAAAACAAAACATTATATTGATTTATCCAACGCCATGAATAAATATGTAGCTGACAATTTACTTAAATGCCAGTGAACAGCATTATCATACACTGGAGCTTTGATGAATTCTCTTTTAGATGATTATTTAAAAAAAAGAAGAAGAAGAAGGAAAGAAAGAAAGAAAAACTTTCCTTCCTGAGACCATAATATAACTGTGCTGTTCTGTTAGACACTTGGAAATCATTCCAAATGACAAATACGGGAGAATTTATTAAGGAACTTAATTAAATCCAATGTATGCTATTCGCTCCACATGATAATGATGACAACAATGACTATTATTTGTTCAGTCGTGGTAAAATATTAAAAGAACATTAAATTCTCTTCCTTGATTCCTTGAGTACCTTGTTTTCCAGTATTCATCACTGGTCTCTCAGTGATATCCTCCTGAGGTTAACTTCAGATTGCACACCATATTTGTACATATGACATATTTACCCAGCATTGCCAGGGATTTTATTTTCTCATAGGTAATACTTGTTAGAAATACCATAGGAATTACCTTACCTTACCTTAGAAATTAGACGTGGTTGAAATACACAGATTTGAGATCCTGTGTCTGTAATTCCTCAGACTGCTTTGTCAAGTATCTGTAACTTTTCCCCATAGTTCCCAAGAGCTTGGGAACTGAGAATTCTAATGGCCCCTCCCTGAACTGCCAACCCCAGATTCCATATAATCTTCATAGGAAGCCAATCATATGAGGTCTTCCCCTGCCTGACACAGACAAACTCACAAACTGACTTTTATATATTAGACTAGGGTATATACTTGGTGTTGCCTGGGATTTTATTTTCTCATAGGTAATACTTGTCAGAAAGATTTGAGATCCTGTGTCTCTAATTCCCCAGACTGTCTTGTCCAGTACCTGTAACTTTTGCCCATATTCACCAGTCCAATCTGTATTCAGAGTTATTAACATACAGAGGTTGGGTTCCTGAGGGAGTACACTGGCCTCCTCCTTCTTGCTGCTAGGCCTCATCTCCATAGCAAGTGGCCAGGCCGAGGAGCTCACTGTCTGAGAATTCTGAAGACCCCTCACTAAACTGCAAACCATTTTCTCATAGGGAATACTTGTTAGAAATACCTTAGGAATTACCTTACCTTACTTTAGGAATTAGATGCAATTGAAATACACAGATTTGGGATCCTGTGTCTGTAATTCCCCAAACTGCTTTGTCCAATATCTGTAACTTTTCCCCATAGTCTCCAATCCTATCTGTATTCAGAGTTGTTAACATACAGAAGTTCAGTTTCTGAGAGAATACTGAGAGAGGGGCCTTCTCCTTGCTGCTAGGCTTCATCTCCATAGCAACTGATCAGGCTCAAGAGCTCTCTGGCTGAGAATTCTAAAGGCCGCTCCCTAAACTGCCAACCCCAGGATTCCATAGAATCTTCACAGGCAGCCAATCATATGAGGTCTTCTTGCTTGACACAGCCAATCGTATGAGGTCTTTGTCTGCCTGACAAACTCACAAACTTTGACTTTTATATATTAGATATACACATGTGGCCAGCTTTCAAATACTCATTATATTTAAATGAAAGTGCTATTTTTATTTCCAGAAGTTTTTTTTTTAAAAAAATCTTATTTTGTTGTTGTTTCCAGTCACCATTTTGTTACATTACAAGAACCGATTTGTAATGAGTAGGTCAAATCTGTCAAGGGTATTTCATCATGGGCTTTATTTTTGGCACTTAATGCTTTCAACAACATTTGCTACAGAGTTTTGTGCCCCATTTATCATTTTGCAAATTGCTTATAAGTAGTTGCAGATTTTCAGATTAAATGCATGTCCTCCTTGAACAGTTTAAGGTACTTTCATAAGGAGTGTTCTAAATGAAATGAAACTCAGGCTGCACCAATCCCAACAACAAGATGATGTGGCTGCTGCTGTATGAAGGTGTTACGCAACAGCTCACTGGCCTTTTATTAAAGAATGATAGGCTTTGCCTGTAAAAGTGTTTCATTTGGTCATTTGGTATCTTTTTTTTTTTTGGAACATTTAGTGACATGTGATATGTAAAACCTATTTGAGGTCCTGAGGGAGTTATGCTGAGGAGAATAGACAGTACTGACCATTGTAAGTTGTGTAATATAGTTTCCTGTGGCCTAGATCCTGGAAAACATGCTGGAAAAAGAATAAGTTTCTGCTATCATAGAGGGGGCTCCCTTGTCCCCACTTTACCTCCAGCCTTTCTTACAAACATAACTCCATTCTCCTGGGTACTGGCCAGGCATGAAGCTGACTTTGCGTTCATTCTACCTGTTCTTCTACATTGTTACCCTGATTTCTGGGGGTCCCGAGAGGGACGCCTAAATGCGCTCTCAATTATATAAGTTGGGGAAATTAGCCGAGAGCACCACCTAGCAATACGAGAGGCAGGGTAACGTAGCGAGATCTTGAACCCTACGTTTACGGGGTCAGGCCGAGTCAAGGAGCACACAGAAGCTGAAATAATAAATGTTGTTTTATTAAAACACAACCAAACAGTGTATGTGGCACACTCACACAGATAACTAAGGAAATAAAGGTTGGAGTGGGATAGAGGGGTTTTTAAAGGAATTGTTGGTTTGGGTGATACTTCACCTGTCCTGAAGCCCGGTTAGAAGCGGAGAAGCTGGGGAGCGTGGATCTCAGCACGTGCAGCTGAGGGGAAGGCTCGCTGGACAAAGCGACAGCAAGGCGGGATGGAAGCCAAGAGCGATCCAAGGAAGCGCTCAAAGTCAGGGGTTTTTATAAGGAGAATTGTGACCGCAGGCTAGTTCGGACTTGGGGAAAACAATGAGTTTGGGGCTGGAGACAAAGCCTCCGAAAGGCGAGAATTTGAATGATTGAGTTATAGCCAAATTGTCAATAGGGTAGCCAGTATGCAAACGCGGAGTGCTTGAGCATTGTGTAGTCAGATCATCAAGCTCCCAGCACGGGGCAGAGGATCTTTTGAAAGTTGCGTGCATACATAATTGAGTACTTGCCTTTGAGGTCTCCTGAAGCTGCAGGTCGGCTATTTCTGGCCTGCCTGTATTGTGTTGTAATATTACGGCGATTATTGGCTAAGCCTGTGTGCGTGTTTGTCCGGGGGCCTCGCAAGCACATGGAGGGGAATGGGTAAAGGAGGTCGAATTATTGATATCAAAAGATATCTTTATATCCCACAAGCTTGGGCTAGCCAGGGCAGTAACAACATGCAGCAAAGAAGGCACAATCTCCACCCCCAAAATAAGGTTATTCCTCCCTCAACAGACATTCAAGTGAACCCTGGCACAGGACCAGGTCCAATCAGAGACGAGAAGAACAAAAGCACTCCTGGAAGCCCATGGTTGCTCTTCTGCACTGGGGATGAAATGCACAATATCTTTGCACAATATCAGTCATAGTATATACATCAGAGTCCTTGCAGGTTACATCACTACACATCACCAACAGGAAATTTTCTTATGACTCCAGTTTTAAAATGATGTGAGAAGGAGACTTTGGGAATTTCATGAAGAAGCATGACTCATTAAAAAATACAAAGCAATAATGCTTGTTAAAACTAAATATAGTAGAAAAAGAGGAATACCATATTTATGGGTGGGTTGACTCAGTCAAGAATAACATCTAAATGTGGGCCAATGAATTAAATAAATACCTGAAAGATGACAAAGTTGGCTCCAAGAAAGGTTATCTGGGGAGACCAGTCTATAAAATATTCCACTATCTGTCACAACAAGTTGTTAATGGGGACACAGAAAGAACAGCCTCCGAGGCGTTCAGAAAGGGTCCTATGGGAAATAACAATGCTTGAGGTACTGCTGTCCTCAGCTAGACAAGCCTTGAATGGCTAAAAACAACACTCTGCATTTATCTTGGAGACATTCTGAAAGCCAGCGAGAGCTACAGAATGCCTCCTTTAGTCCGAAAGTCTGGCTGCCACATTTTGCACCTGATGCAATTCTGGATTGTCTTCAAAGGCAGCAAAATGTGAAGTATGTTGCAGCAATCTACACTAGAGGTTGTCAGAACATAGACAACTACAGGCAGGCTATCCCTGTTGAGACAGAATCACAGTTGGGTCACCAGTTGAAATTAGTTGAAGGCATTCTGTGACACAAGGGACACAAGTGTTTGCAGTGTCAATGCTGGTAACAAGAGTATCCCCAAGCTCTTTGCCCATTTCAGGGAGGTGATGACCCTATCTAGAATGTGTTGCAACCAACCCATCCGGATTGAGAAAGTACCTAATAAGAGTAGCCCTGTTTGGTCATTCTGTAACAGGTTATAATAAACAGGGAAGGAAGAATGGATATGCTAGAGTTTTCCCCCTTCACCAGATGTGTTCTTCTCTTAATATGCAGAAGAGAGACTACTCCATGCATTGAGGCTCCCCATATGATTCAGAACACTAATTTTCTAGTGTTGTAGACAATGTGGACATAGAGGAATTTATGCATAGAGAAATCTTTCCCATTCAGAAAGTCTACATGTAAACTGAGTGACTAAAATAGTAGAAAAGACAAGCCTGTCATGTTTCTCCCCATGTATTTATTATACTAAGTTACAGACACTACTGTTAGATTGAGCTTCACATAATTTAAGAAGGAATTGTATTTCCATGTAAGCCAGAAAGTCCTTTTTAAACAAAAAACACAAATTGTTCTGAGATCTCAGTGAGTTAAAGGAAAACTTTAACAAGCATTTTAAGAATCAGAGGAAATGAATAGTTTCACTGTAATGAGGGAGGGCTAATATAATTAGGAAGGAGAGAGAGAGATGTTTAAATTTTGGTAAAGAATATATTTGTCCTTGAAGTACAGGAAGCTTTAAAGTGAACCAGTGAGTTTCTTTTCTAATTTTTTTTTTAAAAAAACTTCTTGAACAACGAATATGTGTCACCAAGTTTTAGTTCATAAAAAATTCAGCACAGGTGAAAGAAGAAGCAAAATATTGATAAAAAGAATCCAAGGATTATGAAGAAGAAGGATATGAGTAATTGCTGTCTCAAAAAAGAAGAGATGGAAAAGGTGATACACTGCACATTATAATTCATAACTCAACTTTATTTAATTTACTAATGCACAGCAATTATTTTGTCTATTCAGAATGCCTGTGTTGCGTTGCATGATCATTTTCTCTCTTATCTGTTCTGACTCAAGAATGTAAATGCAATTTTGTAAAATAAAGTGTATTTCTGACTAGTGCAAAACTGAACCATGAGGTGCTTCGCTCATTGTGCGAGGCTTCATGACCTTGCTGAAGGTCAGAATCTATTCTCACATTCTTACTGTTTGTGTCCAAAGAACGTGATAAGTAGCAGTCCATTTTTGCTAGATAGTAGACTATCTACAGTTTTCTTTATGAGGCTCAGCATTGGTGGCTAAGGTTAATGATTTTACAAAAAAAGAAAAAAAGAGGAAATAAAGAGAAGATGCAAACCAAATCCAATTATAGAACTCATTTTAGGATAGGCTCTAGATGGAACAAGGAAATAAAGACTGCCAAAAAGTCTGTAACACAAGGTGGCTAAGACTTTGGAATGGGAGCAATATTCAAACAGATCACCTCTCATATACAAGCCTCTCTGTTGAGTTTGCACATTGATCTGTATGCAGAGAATACTGCAGCACTTAAAAATAACCATGGCTTTGCAGTGCGAAATAATTTATTTTTTTCCTCTTGTTGCTGAAATAGCAATGAAATCAATTCCCTCAATAATTTTAAGCTGTGAACCTTTTTTTGTTTTCCTTTCAGTGGGATGATTCATAAACAGACTCCTGGAGATACTAAGGGAGGGTAACTTTTGCTTAGTGGCTGTTATCTTCTTTTGATGCCCTGCTTAGGCTAGGCATCAAAAGAGACAGGGTGCACAGCAACTGGAGATATGGACTTCTCAGTTGTGGTACCTCTGTCCATTTCCCCTTATTTAGTACTCTCCCGGGTGGTTTTAAAAGCCCTTTTTTGGAAAAAAAAATAGCATTGACTGAGATGCATTTAATAGGCTGCAGGACCATTTGAGTATATCTATTTTCTCTTACTTTTAAAAATTTGTGCTTTGAAAGATTTGGTAATTACTGACTTAAAGCTGCTTTAGATTTTTTAGATTTAGATTTTTTAATGTGTATTGTGCTTTAATAATGTTGTAAACCATATTGAAAATTAAGACTGAGATGAAATATAGATATTTTAAATAAGTACAAATAGCACCCAGGGAAGCCCTGTGTCTTGACAACCCTGGAAATGACAATCACAGGTGCTTCCTTTCCTCTGTATTAGTAGTAATTCATCCCTTCTTCCACAATTCTTTTCTGAGCCCCTTTTCCTCCCTTCTTTCTTCTGTTTTAAAGGTCTGCAGTTCACTGAAGAGGAAAATGCTATTTGTTTGCCTTGGGAAAAATATCTTCAGGAACACAGTGGAGACCCAAACAGAAAATAATGTTAGGATTTGACCATTACATTAGGTTTGCAATTGTTAAAAGAACTAATCAGCTATGAAAATTTCAGCCTTTGGGCTACTCACAAGGTAGTGTGATACTGAGTAGATTACTCTAGAAAAGTTAGCTTGAGGCTTGCACTGTAAGGAAATGTCACAAGAAGTAGAATGTCTTAATAACATGCATTTTATGGCATTGTAGATTATCATAATTAAACTTTACAAATCACAAATGAATGAACATTTGTGGGGAGAAGACTTTATTTCTGATTCTCTTTTTAGTCTATGACTTCCCTGATCATAAAATGTTGGTATTAATTTAGGACTCATTTCACTTTAAACAGTAAATCAGTCAGCATCTATTCCCCAGTTGTTACTATTTTAATTTAAGATATTACATGGTATCTGCCTATCTTCCTATCTTTGTGCAATTTGAAATGCAGTAGAGAAGACAGCAGAAATTACCCTTATGTTAGTTCAGCCAGACTTTTCCCAGCATTGCTTATTTTCTTCTAACAGAAATATGCAATCATGACAACATTGTTCATAATCCTCTTGTTTTAACAGTTCATAAGAAATGCCACTTGAAAGGGAACTGCATGGGTACTCCATGTGGCTAGCCATTTGTCTGCTAACCTAGTTACAATCCTGGTCTTTAAGCAGGTCTTTAAAAACACCTGAAGCTTGTTTACCATGGTGCAGTTCAGAAGAGTACTACTGTATGTTAAGCAGCTTCATGAGCTTGCTGGACTATATATATTACTGCAGCTCCTTGGGGGCCACTAAAGAATGGGGATTTCCTTTCATCACTCTGGTGAGAAAAGAAACCCAACATCAGTGTAGGAGAAGTTAAAGTTCTCCCCAGCAAAAGAACTATCTCTTCCAGGAGATGGGATAATAATGATGCCAGATGCAGGCTGGATGGTGAGACATCCCATATGACCTCAGGGTTCTTATTACCAGAGGAGAATCATAAGAAAGAACATGCTAATGATTCCCAAGCTGCTGAAGTGATAAGAGAACAATGACATACCTGGAATGAAGACTACATGTCATCCTAGATACTAAAGGTCAATTTGACAATTACTGCCTGCCTGCTGTGCAATTTCTTTTCATGCATAAGGACACACTGGTAGACTACGCACAACAGAGTGTTCTGAGCCTCTTCTGAATGAGCCTTAGATTTTTTTAAATCCAGGTCGGCCTTTTGCATGTCACACTAGTGGCTTGGTACTGGTCTTGCCAGCCATGCAGAAGTGTAAATTTGGACTAAGGGGGAGTGCCAGCAGTGAGCATGAAATCCAGTATTATCCTTGGCCACATGGGTCAGAATGAACTGTAGCCACTGAGATTTCTTTTTTTTTTTGAAAAAATATTCTTTGCCTGCACATGTTTTGGGGTTTTTTTAGAAATATTTATATTATTTATATTTTTATGTGTGCAAATGTGTATATCTTGTCAAATCATTAATTTGTAATGCTCTTGTTTGTATTTTAAACACTCTATAAGTTCTGTCTTGTTTGTGCATGTCCATCTGCACTATTTGTGCTTGATACAGTCTAATTCCATACATGTCTTTGTTGTGTGCCTTCATAGAATCATAAAACAGAATCATAGAGCTGGAAAAGACCACAAGGGCCACTGAGCCCAACCCCCTGCCATGTAGAAATACACCATTAAAGCATTCCTGACAGATGGCCATCCAGCCTCTGTTTGAAAGCCTCCAGAGAAGGAGACTCCACCACTCTTTGAGGCATCACGTTCCACTGTTAAACTGCTTTTACCATCAGGAAGTTCTTCCTAATGTTTAGATGGAATCTCTTTTCTTCGAGTTTGAACCATTGCTCCATGTCCTAGACTCTAGAGCAGCAGAAAACAGGCTTGCTCCATCCTTCATATGACATCCCTTCAAATATTTAAACATGGATAGCATGTTACCTCTTAACTTTCTCTTCTCCAGGCTAGACATACCCAGCTCCCTAAGCCTCTTCTCACAGGGCATGGCTCAAGTTGTTTCTAACTTATGGTGATCCTAAGGCCAACCTATCATGTGGTTTTCTGGGACTGAGAGTGTGTGACTTTCCCTAGGTCATCCCGTGGGTTTCCATGGCTGAGTGGGGAATTGAACCCTGGTCTCCAGCGTCATAATCCAATGCTCAAACCACTATGTGGAAGTAAATCCCACTGACTTCAGTGAAACTGACTCCCAGGTAAAGGCTCTGTCTCCTGCTCTCCATTCACTTGGGGGGGGGGTCCAGATTTTCTTCCAGTGACTGAATGATTAGAGGAAGCCCACTGAGTTTGCCTGTCTCTTGTTCCCCCTTCAAACACTCGATATGGGATGTGGCTGTGGTGAAGACCTCTTGATCCTTGCAAAATATTGCTGAAAGCAGCAACAACAGCAAGGGATCTTCCTCAAGCCACCCACCCACCCCCTCATCCTCATGGATTGCTCCAAAGCAGAAGCATCTTTGTACGTACCTCCATTTCTCCCTGCTGGGGAACATGCATGCACTCATCTTCAAATACTCCAATCTGAGTCAAATACTGTGCAGTGGTGCATATGTGTACATGGTGTGAAACTAGGGAAAATGAAAAAAAAATCTGTGGTTCCTACACACACACACACACACCAAAACATGGGCACACATCTCTGCCTGCCTCCTGGTGCAAGCTCAAAGTTGAGATTAAACTAGGATGCAGATAACATGTAAAAAAGACAAAAAATAGGTTAAAAGGGAAAGAATCTGATTGAAATGGAATTCTTTTAATCCCAAATTTAATCTGTGAGAGCAAAAAGAAATGAAAGATAGATTATCAATGAACATTGTGTCTCAACAGAACACTAGAAATGGGGTATATTAATCCACTGTCATGGACCTGCTTCATGATAGAGATGGGTTCTGTAGCAGCACATCATAGCAGTGATTTTGGTCTTGTTATGGATCCCCCTTGCCTTCCAGATTCATAACTACAACAGTGAGAACAAAGTGTTGTCTTTATAATTTTCTCCCCACAACAAATGAAAATGAAAAGGCAAGATAAAGAAGCAAGCATGCTTGATATCTGTTACTTGACTCGATAGGAATCTCATATTTTAAAGTAGATTAGGTAACCCTGAGACTAAGCAAGGCATGGTTTCAGATTCTAGCAAGAGTCAACTGGGACCAAAGAGCTTATCTGAGATGTGTACAAAGTTACCCAGTTAGTACATTGCCAGTGGTTATATTCTTCCTTTCTACGTCTTAGGAATTCAAACTCCTCAAAACAGCTCAAATGTTCAAAAGAACTTTGAAAGCACGAATAAACCCCTTTGGCATGCATACCTGGTAGACAGACCCATGTAATTTAATATTACACTAATCAAAGAGCAGGCAAGTAACATATGTGTACTTGAGGAATAATGAAATGTTGCATGAAATAAAGACTGGAAGGAGAATGGCACCTGTAAAGTTGTTTTCACATTTCCAGCACTTTTGAAAACCTGCCAATTGCTCCGTCTTAGCAATTCATTCTGCTTTTCTTTCAAAACTGTCTCCATAATATTGGAAAACACCACCCCAACAACCGTGCAACTGAAGAACGGCACCAATGAAGAGTTGGGACACCAGGCAAACAGGAACTATCATTTGGCAGAGGCAGGCAAAAAGGCATGCTGATGGGCAAAGTATCAGTTTTCGGGTACTTCCGATTTCTTGAGTCAGGATGACAAGCATCAGATAGCTAATGATCACATATAGCAGTAACAATATAGTGGTAATAAAACAACAGTTTATTTGAACAGGGGCTACTTGTGTTTTATTCTAAGCAGTCTAATGAGTAAGATTCCAGTGAACATACAACAAAAGGAAATATGCAGGTGATGAAAGTAGTTATCAGTCCAAGTGGTGAGACCGCCCTGTCAAATCCTTCTTTCCCCCTATAAGGCTTTTGGTGAATGAATTGACTTTTGCAGGCTGCTGAGAATGTAATGTTCCGACAATTTACACTGCTCATTTGCTAACTGTGATGAAGGCACGTAGCACCCTGGGATCTACTTCCATTTCACAGTAGTCCCATTCTCTGATGACTCCTACTACTTGCATTTTATTTTGAGGTTGCCTCTGTCATGATGCTGCTTCTATTGCTGCCCTCTACCTGCACCTGATCTTCAGGGTGAAATATATCCATCCTGACAGTGGAAGCACATTTTCTCTCACTACAATCAAAAATACTGCCCCTTACAAGTCTTAACAGAGGTGGCAGCAAACAAGTGTGCCTCCCACTTTCCCTAGGGGCAGGATGTGGATTTTTATTACACTTGCAAAGATGTTTTATGATTAAGATGCACAAATGATCAAATGTAATGGGCTATCTCTCTGGGATATGACCTGGGGACACTGTTCTGTAATGGTTCAAATCCTCCTGAAGGGATGAACTCAGAAGGTAGTGCTGGGGCAGTCTGATTCTATGTCCTGGCTATTGGGCTGTGGAGTCTCCCAGGGTCCCCCATGTTATTCAACATCTACATGAAATCTCTGGGAGAGTTCATCTAGAGTGTTGGAGTCTGATGTCATCAATACAACAATAACTCTATCTCTCCTTTCCATCTGATTCCACAGAAACTTAGTATTGAGCCAATGTCTGCGATCAGTAATGCACTGGATGAAGGCAAACAAAACTTAATCCAGACAGTTGAAAGGTATATGGGACCCATGATGACTTACAGTATAATTTAAAAACAAAATACAAATTTAGAAAATACAAAATGCAAATACTAAACAAGTGTGTATCATCATCATCATCATCATCATCAGTGCTTTATGAATTAAATAAATGTGCTTACTGGTCAAACAAAAATGGACAAACATGGAGATGTATTCATGAATCAAACAGTGGAGTAAGCTGGGTAGTTCAACAAGACAAATGATTGGGAAATTAAAGGAGAAAAACTAATGGAGACCAAACTTACTTGGCAATGAGCAGCCACCAATACCCTCACCAGAGCTCTTTCACCTATCTGTTACTAACAGCTAAATCTACCCAATGAACAAAGAGATAAAAGAGCTGTTAGTCAGTTCAATGACAACTACCTCACAATCCCTCTCCATGATCACTTTGATTGATGAGTGCTAGAACTTTTTTTTTTGTCTCAGATTGCATGATAGATGCTCAAAGTCCAGATTCCCCTCCTTCCCTACTACATCACATCAGTTTGGCACTTCCCTCATATGTTCATGTTGGAGACACACTAGAACTTTGTTTGTTTGTTTTAAAAATTGTCTGAACCTCTGGATTAGTCTGAGGCACTCTGAACTCTGTCTTTCCACCTGGGAATCAAATTGAACTTGAAGATGGTGCAAACTGCCTCATTTAACTACAGAATTTAGGATTCTACAGAATTGCTTGTCTAGCTCTCACTAGTATGAAAGGCTGCAAACTGCAATTTTTTAAAAAATGTTTAGATCAGATCTAAAGCAGTTAGATGCTGTTCATACCCTTGGATGAAACAATTATTTATATTCTGCATGTCCCTGTGCCAATTACGTAAGTGTTAATCTGAATTTATGAAACACAGAAATCAAGCTAGGAGTCCCCCCACTATCCATGAACATAACCCACATCAGAAGGTTGGACTTATGCATCACCTGAAAAGTTTTACATCAGTAAAAAAAGGAAAAAAGTGGATGGTAATTTCCACAGAATACAGACACATCCAAATTCTGTTGAAATAGATGAAGAACTTAAATAGAAATCTAATATAACCCACCATGGTGGTGAAGGCTGTGTGTCTGTTTAGTGTGTTAGAATTTAAATGTTAGAAGTATTAGAAGAATTTAAATAGGAATCTAATATAGCTCACCACGGTGATGAAGGCTGTGTGTCCGTTTAGTGTGTGTGAAGCAGTATCTTTTGCTTGCTCACCTCCCCCCATCTCGCCCCTCCAATCTCTTTCTTTCTCTCAGGCACACAGACACAGAGGTGAGACACGTGAGAGTCTTAGTGCCACTAAATATTTGGCAAGGAGGAAGGAAAGGAAATGATCCTCTGTCAGTCCATGAGGGAAAGCGAACACTGTGGCTGCCCTCTGAGCCCTTTCTAAAGAGAAATAAAAAAAGGGCAGGCAGCCAAGATGCTCAGTGTGTAATCTAATCAAATAGTTATTAGGCTTCCTGACCTCACAGTCCCTTGCAAGCCCCCCCAAGGGTGAATAATTAGAACACACCACTTTTTGACCAATTACCCCTGCCTGATCTTCAGTGGCTGGCTGTCGGTTTTGTCTTGTTGTTTTGGTAAAGGCAACAAGCAAGGGAATGGCAGCTGCTGGGCATGCCCAAGAGAAAGTGGTTTGTTATAGCATCAACGGCACCAGCTCACCGTGACATCCACGTGGTGAATCCAAGCCTTCAGCTCCTTTTCCTGTTTGTCATTCTGCATGGGCAGAAAATGGTACTTCTCATTTGTTCACTCAGTCTTGCCATGTCTCCCCCTTTTTTTATTTCTGTTCTTCCTTCCTGATGGAAGCAAAGCAAACACAAAGTCTTTTGATCAATATCGCAACTGTCCAATGCTGCCCCTCCCATACCAGATGAATATGGCACCCATTACTTTTTGCACACAAATTTAAAAAGAGGGCAGTCCCAGGTACATCAGGTCATCCCGTGCATCTGATTAGTCTAGAGAAATAAATGAATTGCTCTGTTTGTATTGGAGAAAATCTGGTTTTATTAGAGTGTATGAGATTATCTGGAGCACCTTGTATACCAGCCATTGGCTGTTGGCCCATGCAATAACAATGCTATCACAATGCTGTTTTGCAAGCCTTCCCCAGCATTTTCTATACAGGAAACAACTTTTTTTGTGCATGTGTGTGCAGAAAACAGCTGTTCCCCAAGAAGAAAATGTGATTTTCTGTGCAAATCAGCCATGTGTAAATCTTGAGTAATAAACTCATGATCCTTGTTAATCCAAGATTCCTCTCAGCAGGTGCTCTCTGCTTTAGAAATCTGTTTTTAAAACTATTTTTGAATATTTTTGCAGGGGACCGTGCCTTGAAAACAAGCTCAGTGTCCCCTTTCTTTCATTGGAGTTTGTGTACAATAACTTCTCTATGGAATGTAAACAGTTGATGTTTGGGGCTTTTATCTTTTTTCCCCCCTGAAATCACATACAATAATAGAAACTCAAATACCAGAACAGAAGATGCATTAGGTATTCAGTGTGTACTTGGTGCCTTTGCTTTTCTGGCAGAATGTGCTCTACCTTTAAAATTTATGTAAATCCTGTTAACTGCCAAATATGAGCTCAGTACAAATTTGCTTCATAGATTACTTTGACAAAACACATGTGAAGCTACCTCAGATGGAAGAAACCAGTGTCTCCCAAGCTATATCATGTGGGAGAACTAGGATGTCCCCCCACCACACAATATGCCTGAGATGGGCACCATATTTATGCCCATTGGCTACAACTGTTTCTTTCTTTTCTGGAAACTCACCAGGGACTTGGATGACTTGTTGATTGGCACAAACCCATGGACCACCATTTTGAGCAGTGTAAGTAACTGAAAGAGGACACAGATGTTAAGCCAAAATATTTAATTTGTTATGTACCATAGTCAGAGAATAAATGACTGGCAGCGATTGTTACAGCTGTTGAAATCTAATACGGAGCCAAATCCCCCCTATCGTCTCCTTCTTGTTTGTTTATTTGTATCTTTGAGGATACAAATAAATGCTAGCAAATGATAGCTTTATCTCTAGGGAGTTAAAGAACTATTTCCTGACACCAAGATTCCCCTTGGACCACTTTGGAGAGGAGGACATTACTATATTGTTCAACTGTGGACTGCAGATCTTCCACAATAAAGTTTTGTTTTGTTTTCTTATAAGAAAGTTGCTGGTACCTCCTGCCAACTTCTGTGATACGGATAAGATCCTTGCCCCTGAAAATAAGTAGACGTGACCCCCTCTCAGCAGATATGATAAAAAATGCCACCCACCTATGTAGTACCCTCAGTTGCTATTCATAAAGTGAGGATGGTGATTTGAACTACTACTAAGTTATATATTATAGTTCCCTATTTTCTCTAATATTTATTCTAAGTTAAAGTTGCAGACTGGACCTTTGTGTTTTGTTGGTGATATATGGGGGGATGAATTTCCTTCCAAGAATTCTCTTGGCTTGTTTGTTATAAGAGTGTGTCCAAAGATGCAGGACACCAGCAACAATGCTCCAGTAATCTGCTGGGCATTGTTCTTCTTGCTTTTGTTTGAAATCTTGGCCACACAGCATGAACAAGTGAGACTGTACTAACATGGAAGCCTTACTTTTTAAAAATCTATCAGTAGGTTGTATCAAGATTTGGATCTTGCTTTCTAGGCTTATGTGGCAGTACAGAATTCAAAGGTCAGTGTATGCTTCAGCAGTCCTGAATTGCTGAAGCTATCTTGTGTTATATTCTATTACCTACTTGATGGAAGGACACCAGAATTAAATGAAACCACAAAAGGGAAACAAGAGCCCATTTACGGCCATAGTACTTCAAGTAGTTAAGGGGAATCAGAGGATGCCGACAAACCTCCTGTGACTGCTACCTGGGGATGATGATCTACTTGTGGGTCTTAACAGATAAGTGTTATGATTGGTCCCACCCTTCAGAGTCAATAGGCTCAGGCTCATGAAACTGACTATGGCTGCTGCATGTCTGGGCAGAGATACAGGCCATTTCCACACTAGACTATGGCCATTTCCACACAGGGTGAGGGAATTGCACTGCGCCGATACTTACCAGTCTTCTTGGCTCCCCGGTCTGGTCCACGGTGCTCTGGAGCAGTGCATGCTCATCGCTCTGCACTGCTCAGGGGATGAAAATGGCAGCTTCCGGTTGGTCTCGACCAACCGCTGAAGTTTGCCAGCCTAAAGCCCGTCCCCGGCAGATCGCAGGCTCGCACTGGTGCGAGCCTGCAAATCTGCACTGGAGCGTGGGAACGGAGTGGTACGCTCTGTCCTTTTGAAAGACCTATTTTAAGTGGTCTTTCAAAAGCACGCTGGATGACAACTTCGGGTTGTTCGGGAGTGGGCTGAGGTGCGGAACTACAGTAAGTAGGTCCGACCCAATCCGCTCCCAGGTGCAGACATCCTCTCTGGAGGACGCTCTGCACCGTTTCTTTAAGCCCGTGTGGAAATGGCCTATTATAGTGCTATTATTTCACTTTCAACATCCTATGGAATCTTGGGGTTTGCAGTTTAGGAGGGGCATTTTGAATTCTCAGCCAGAGAGCTCTTTGCCCTCAGTAAACTACAAACCCCAGAATTCCACAGGATGTTGAAAGTGGAATAATAGCACTGTAACGGTCTAGTGAGGAAATGGCCACAGAATCAGTCATGAGCCTCATGAAAAAGGAAGAAATATGATTCAGATCAGAGTCCTGGTAACTATCCAGGAAGGTGTAGGACATTCATAACTAATATATAAAAGTCAAAGTTTGTGTGTTTGTCTGCGTCAGGCAAACGGAGGTTTGCAGTTTAGGGAGGGGCCCTTAGAATTCTCAGCCAGAGAGCTCTTGGAGATGAGGCTTAGCAGAAAGAAGGAAGAAGACAGTGTATTCTCTCAGAAACCCAGCATTATGTTAATAACTCTGAATATAGATTGGATTGGGGAATATGGGGGAAAGTTGCACTGGACAAGACAGTTTGGGGAATTAGACACAGGATCTTGAATGTTTCTAACAAGTTTTACCTATGAGAAAATAAAATCCCAGCCAACGCCTGGTATATACACTAGTTACCTATAAAGCAACTCAGTCGGACCCTAGTGATTACTAAAATAATCTCTCTCTTCCTGTGTTCCATGCTGGGCAATTCCTTTGCCAACCTGAACAGCCTTCTTCTTGACCAATAAGACCGCACTGATTATTAATGCAGGGTTTGGTCCACATGGGAGGGCTAGCAGGAATAAGACATCCCAATGGATAGCAGTTTCAACCACCTCCACCTCACTTCTACTTTGGTACTTCTCTGTTACAGACAAAGTGAATGGAAAGAATGAGTAAGAAAGAGATGCTCCCTTGCTTCTTTTTGAAACACGGAAAGCAACTCTGAGATGTTATCTATCTACAGCTCGTATTCATTAATGAAATGTCAATTACTCTTCAGTGATCATGTTTTACATTTCAGCTATGGATGGCTCATAGCAATACTAGTCAAAAGACTTTGTGTACTTATTCTGTATTTCCCCTCTTAACATTTTTTCCTGTAAAAGAAAAGAAAGAAGCAGGAGTAAGAAAGCAAGAAAAGGAAGACACCATCACCTAGAACCCCTCTGTCTAATGTTCTGAGAATAATGGAGGGTGTCAGGCAGCACTCTGACTTTGAACAGATGTGACATCTTCATTCATATGGGACAAGTGATACTCTCAGCAGATACATACATCCTTTCTGTGCTGATACAGGATTAATTCAATCTAATTCTAGGAGGCAGCAACATGCTTTAAATTGATCCTTGGAAAATACAAGGGGGAAAGTTCCTGAATGTCCTAAATGTACCAGATCCCATCTAATCTTGGAAGCTAAGCAGGATCAGCTCTGGTTAGTATTTGGATGGGAGACTAGCAATGAATTCCAGGTTATGTGGGCTATATTTCAGAGAAAAGAACTGGCATGGCCACCTGTGGGTACTCCTGGCTTAAGACAACCCTCTGAAATTCATGGAGTCACCGTAAGTTGACAGTCAACTACACACATATAGATTGTGTGCATGTCTGTTGCAATTTCCGCGGTCTATCTCCTGTGGCATTAGGCATTAGTGGCATGACCATTCACACCTCCCAGCGAAAATAGCTTTTTTCAGCTTACTGCGGGGAAAAAAATAAACATGTATTAAGAAGAAGGAAGAGGAACAAGTTTACACACATGAAAACATATCTGTCTCTTTGAAAAGAGATGAGGAAATTATACAGCAATGTTTCACCATTTCAAGATCATGTTATTATTTCTTAAAAATAAGTTTTCCTCTGAACAGTGATAGTATATTCTCCTTGTCTAGCATTAAAAAAAAAGGCAGGCTTTAATGCCTCTTTTACCACAGCAAACAGGTGTTTCTTTCCTTCACAACAAGGCTATTCTCTTCTTCTTCATTACAGTTGTGTGGTAAACAAACAACTAAAGGAAACTATAACTATAACAGTGCAGTGAAAGAAATCATCCTTTCATTTGTTTCTGAACACAGTCTGAATGGATACATGGATGTTGACAAGTGTTTAGGGTTAAAGCTACATTTGAAGCACAACTTAATATCTGAAAGGCTCATCTTTCCCTGCTTTCTATGGACATTTCATTAAGAAAGTGTTCATAACCCACTATTACTAATAGGCATTATACTGCAGCGTACTAATCATTCGTTTTTGAAACTTGGTTAAAATAAGGAGAGAGTGGAGGGGAAAAAAAAGAACTTCTGCAACTTACCCGAGAACAATTTCTTTCCAAAGTGATTCTTCCTTGCAATTTTCTTCATTTGTTCCAAGCTTCCAATTAGCATTGACATCGGAAGAACCTCTACTGTCCCCCTGACATCTGGAAAATGGATGTCCCCCTGGCACTGACTCAAATTACGCATGCAGATTGACTGCAGACTATGCACTATGGCAAACCTAAAGTGTAGGGATAGGACACATGCTGCATCACAGATGAGGCTATTGTGATGAGTGTAAAAACCCCTGGTTTTCGACAGAGCTGCTTCAGCAACATCCCACTGGCTGTCAAATCCAAATCCAGCTATAGGCTATCTATGTTATACTAGAAATAGCATAGATTATTGTGCTCAGCATCATCACAACAGAATGAAAACTCACATAAAAAATAACATTCTGCAATATCTGAAGGAAAACAGATCTTAACATAGAGATTCCAGTGGGAAACACTCTGTAATCTATTTCTTCACGTCAACCACATTTAACAAAACGCAGTTAAATTAATAGAGCTACAGAACTCCAGATAGATAATATTATGGCATGGATTGTACCATTCATTCATTAATTTCATTGCATTGCATCTGTATCGTACCTTTTTTCCAGTGTGGTCAAGATGATATATATGGCTCCTTGTGTCTCCCCACCACCACATTTTATCCTTACAACAAACTTGTGAAAGAGGTCAAGTTGCAAGATGTGACTACCTTAATACTGCCTATGGATTTCGTGGCTCAGAGGTAATCATAGCCTGTCTCTTCCAAATCCACCCAACTAACCCACCATCATAGATCGTGTGTAGAGGCAGTCCTTGAGAAAAATGATGTGAAGAAGTTATGCTCATACTGAGAAACAAGAAGACATTCTTTTGTCTTCATGCCTGGGTAATGAGCATTAGCAACTGAGGCCTACATTCAATACTGAAATTTTCTTTTCTGCTCCTCAGCCTCCAGTGCTCTATATCTTTATGAGAATTAACGGCAGGATAATCCATTGTTTTAAGTTATTGTTGCTATGCAGCAATCTGATGCTTGCTTATCTGAGAATGTCACATTGAAATCAATGAGATATGCATTGGATTGGATTGTTAGTATCTTTAAAGCTATGAGTTATTTTATAAAGGTTTTATAAAACTCTTATGTGTTTAAAAACTACTGAGAAAGAAGATAAGTTGTTAAATTGACAACTATAGAATCAAGCCATACCTCAGTTAACAAAGCTTCAGAGACAGAAGCCCCCTTTTATGAAATCTTTTTAAGCCACAATGGCTTCTTGTCTCCTATCTAGCTGAAATAACTGTTTGGTAGCATTAAACTGAGGGGAATGTCAAAAAAGGGCTGAAGAAGCACAGGCTTTCATGTTCAGATTGTAGCAATGTGTCTGCAGTAAATAGTGCAATAAAAGCTTATGCTGGGAAAGATTGAAATTTAACTATAGCCAATCTTACCATAACTGTAAGTGCCTGCATACAACAAACAAAGTAAACAGCAGCCGCCTGCAGAATCGCTTACTGAACATGCATGAGTAGTAACACAGAGAGAAAATTAGGAAGCAGATAGGCTTGCCTTACCAATTCCCCCATCTTGTTGAAGCAGCATAGGTCTGTAGGTTCAGCCACCAAAGGGAAAATCGTAGGAAAGATAGAGACTGATAAAGGAAAATATCACATTGGATGCCTTTTGGAAGAAGTTTTGAATAAGCTGTTTGTTGAACAGCAATTCATTTTTGTGGTGTGAGGACTGAGTCCTATTTTTTCCATGCTATTTCTGTCTCTGGTACCAAATTCTTTGTTAAAGTAGTCTTGTCCAGGACCACACCATCTTTGTTAACTGAGGTATATTGGTGAGCAATTCCTCAGCATAGTCACTTACAATTTCAAGCACTTATACCTTGTTTTGCAGTCAGAAGGCTTCCAGAGTAGCTTATCCAAGACTATTTATTATCCAAGATTTATTATTAATATTAAATGATGACAGTCCCTGCCCAAAGGCTTAGAGCCCAGCCTTAATAGCCAAGCTGGCCAAGGGCCAGCTGACCCAACAGTAGACCAAGTGAAACTGTGCTGAATTTAATCACCTCCTAGCCATGGGATCCTGGAATTACCTAGAACTACTTTCTGCTCTGACCTTTGTGTTGTAGCAGTGTTCCTAGGCCAGAGGAGCATTGAAGGTTTGAATTTGGCGTAACAAGGTTTTTCCGTTTCCCTGTGCCTTTTTAAAAACGTCTACTGCCAGCAGATTGCTTTGCTTTGTTGACAGCCCTCTGATCAGCTGGCCAAAAAGGATTCTAGAGGCAGCAGAGCATTTCTGCTGACATATATTTCTTATGCCTAGTCCTAACATCCAGTAGCCAGCCAAGAGTTAGGATTGCACTGCCCAAATTTAAATGACACAGCCTAAAAGGAACTTGAGAAAGATGATGGAGAGCCAAGAGAAAAATAGAGAAACTTAGGTAATAATTCTTAAAATTAGTTAAGAGAGTCAGCTCAATGAAAACATCCTTAGGCGTAATTCTGCATACACTTACAGTCTCTGATTGCACAGGCTCTCTAGCATCACTAGGAATGGATTGATATATATGTATGCTCATTTGCTAATGACTGAAATCCTTGGCTTGCCGTTGTGAATTGTAGACCATACATGTCTTCTCTCTCTTTCACATAAATGCAAGATGGAGCTCTGAGCTGAAATGGGATAGGGCATTCCATATATAAAACCCCCTTTTTCTTCCATGAGAAGTCTCTCTGCCTCCCAAGTTCAAACATGTATATGTGCCAGTGTCTCTCTGTATAAAACATTTTGCTTCCATGGCTGATTTAACAAAAGGAATTCAGATTGGAGCCACAATCCTTTTGCTCCCTTGGGAGGCATTTTGCCAAAGAAAGGTTACACACTCCTTACTGTTCATCTCCTCTTTTCAAGTGGCTGCTTAAAGGAGACAACCCACAGTATGACACAGCCCCCAACACGTAATTTATTTTGCTAAGATCTTCTTAAAGAGAAAATAATGATCTCATCTCTCATAACTTTGTTCTTTCCAGAAAAAAAAAATTCTCCTTGTTTCCTTGTACATTTTACTTGTTTTATAAAAATGTTCTCCCTCTTGAGAAATAAATATTTTAACACTCCTTTTAACAGAATCACAACAGGAGTCAATAAAATATATTACTGGTGTATATCTGTCATTTGGATGCATATGCGGTAAACTCTGTATGGGTTCCACAGAATACTAACAACTTTTATTATGCCAATTCCTTCTTTTAGTTTTCACTTGTTTCCGTGATGAATTATCAAAGATAATTAAGCCAAGTACCTTGAATTTCCCCCTTTTCCTTGCCAGATTAATTATGGCTGCTGTCAGTAAAATATCAAAAAGTACATGACACAGATTGAACAGGGTCTTGTAAATAGCCTAAGGGAGCATCCAGCCTGATTGAAAAGTCCCAGATTTTGTTCTTCTTCTTTCCAATTTTATATTGGGTTAAAATAAACCAACCTGGGGAGCTGGTATAAAAAGTCACTGAATGTACTGGGATCTGACAGAAGATATTCTGGGATAAACAAGAGGTATACGGAGTCAAAAGGAAAATTGGAAAGAACAGAAGGAAATCTAGGACTTTCTGGTCTTTTTAATTAGTCTGGATGCATCCTAAGAGAACTTCTAAAGGCTCCATTGTTAACCAAAGTATAGCAAGAATCGTATCTGTTACTTAGACCAGTAGAACGTTACTGTCTGTGGTAGGAGAACATATGAATAAAATGTACACCTTCATTATAATGTTTCTAACATAAGAATGGGAAAAATGCCATTGGACTTGAGCATGTCAAATCGCAAATGAACACTTCTTGATGATGGTTGAAAAAGTATGTGCCCCTTTCTTCAAATACATGCACACACACAAACACAAACACACACATATACACAGACACATAGATCTGTGACATTTGCTTTCTGAAAAAAAATAAAAGGCACCTAACAATGATTAAATTTAAAAATGCAAAAAAACATAAAATGTGCATACAGGGAAAAATATAGTCCATGGAGAAATGTCGTATAAATCAGGTAAAATGCAGGAAATGTATGAAAACAAGGAAACATATTAAAATTTGGACACATGTCAGTGTGGGAAGAAAACACAAAAGTCTCATAATCTAATATCAAATAAAGGTGGGGGAGAAGTGCAGTGGAATTTGGATAAACTCAGTGAAATTGAGACTGAGAGATTTCAACCTACCTGCTTCAATGTTTATTTGAACTAGAGTTACACAGTTTAGCTTAAGTTCTAATTGCTTGTAGACGTATGTGTGTACATATCTATATATTTATAATGAATGTGTGTGTGTATATCAGTCTTTCTCTGACTTAGAGTCTTTCCACACTGCACTGTTATAGTGCTATTATTCCACTTTCAACATTCTATGGAATCCCGGGGCTTGCAGTTTAGAGAAGGGCACATAGAATTCTTAGCCAGAGAGCAGTTTAGTCTAAGTAAACTGCAAACTCCAGAATTCCACAAGATGTTGAAAGTGGAATAATAGCACTATAATAGTGTAGTGTGGAAAGGCCCATAGATCCTAGACAACTGAAACCTGGTGTGCATACTTGTCCACGATCTCATAAGGATTGCACCTCACAGTTATTTCCTTTTTTTTAATGGATTGATTTTAATTAAAATCTGTATCTATCTTACAGTATCACACTGACTTACTGGTTGACATTAACCCACTAGGCCCCTAGACTTCTCTTGACTAACAACCCTGAGGTTTGAGTCAAATGCTTGCAGCTGGTTCAGGGTGAAACACCAGACAATCAAATTAAGCTAATTACTGGTGTAACCCAGGTCCTTCTGTGCAAACCCCATTCTTGAATCCAATGAGCTGTCCAGTGAACTGTCCCCATTCTTGAATCCAAGTGTGGACAGGAAACAAAGGTACACACATATACAGGAAATAAAAAGTGAGACAGAAAGAGAGAGGGAGAAGGTAAATTCTTCTTGCCTGATATGTAGGGAAGGTAAAGTAAAGAGTGCAAATGCCTGAGTGACCAATGAGGATGGAGGGAGACAAAAGGCAGTGAGTGAGAAGGAATAGAAAGTGCAACTGCCGTTAGCCCAGTTATCCGGATTTTAACAGTTTTACAGTTACCATGTTGCCCAGCAAGAAGGGATCAGTTTATCTTCTACCCTGTCTCTGTTTGAGAGATACACATAGTCTTTTACTGAAGGCAACTATATGACAGGTGATCAAAAGATGACAGTAAAAGAATATAGGATGTCCTACTCAATCATAGCTTCTTCCTTTCACACATAATTTAGCATGTGCAAATGGGGGTATGTGTAAATTATTCCAATGGTTTACAGAACTCTGAAGGAACAGAGTCAACTCGCATCACCCAGAACAGATTTGAGATACTTAGAATATATGTGGTTATGCATCTAAAAACCAACATCTTGAAAAGACGTTAGAGCTCCCATTATGCCTGTGCGAATCTTCCCAAACATCACTACTTATTACATATAGAAAACTGAGTTGACAGGTGATCTCTCCTTCCCTCCCTTTTCCTCTCTTTTTGCAAATCAGCTAATGGGTACTTTTCTTCCCATGGGACAGACAGATGAGAAAGAATTCACATTCTTTGGTACAATACTAGGTTGCTAATGTATATGTGACGTATTTTTTTAAAGTGCTCGTTAAGTCTTAGTAGTATTAGAGACTTAATTCATTTCCCATTATCCCTGTAATTTTGAACTTTTATCTCTCTTCTTTGATTACTGTCTTCTGTTCCACCCACCTCTCAATTTCATCCGTCATTAAAACAACTCTCATTATTTCATCTCCCACAATGCTTTTCTCATTTCTCAAAATTTGTCCTTTCCTCCCTTCATGCACTATCATATCTTAAGATGATCTCTGTTACCTTTAATTAGCATGTCCTGATATTTCTCATGCTTCTTCTTCCTCCCAGCTAACTAAGAACTGAACCCTAATGGCATCTTTCTCCTTTCAGAATTTCCATCTAATCCACCACTGAAGAATGTCAGTAATTATTCTGTGGGCATCTTAATACAACTACAGTACATTTGACCATGGAATACAACTATATTAAAAATTATAAGATGCTGCTTTGGAGGGAAAAATGGCTCTGGGGAGTGTATAAATGAAAATTGTTAGTGCTCGAGGACACTTAAATGGAATAGCAAACATATAATTTTTAGCGTACTTTTAAATTCCAATGCATATTGAAAATTATAGTTAATAGTAGGAAGCTAGTTCACAGCTGATGGGCACAGTTACAAAAAGTCTCAGCTCCTGCTGTTTCAAGTGCTGCATAATTATATTCAGGGCATAGGCAGCCAAATCATAGCATTGTTGTCCTTAGGAACTCAGAGAAGAACTTCAGTAAAATGTTTTATGAAGTGTGTAAAATGGAATAATCTCTTATGGCACCCAGACATCATGGACCATCCTTAAATTGTAACCCAGAAAAACTGGATATCCAGGTAGTGTTATGATGAAAAGAATTACTGAGGTCAATCTACAGACCTTGTAAATGAAGGTATGAGAACCATGTAATGCAGAAGTCAGAGATGAAATGAAATGGAATAAGGCGTTGGCTCTAAACCTTCAAGGAAAATAACATTTCTGTAAATGAAGATAAGATGATGAGTACCTTTTCCAGATTAGGGACACAATGGTGAGAGCTGACCGAGGGGAAATCCAAACTGGGACACAAGAAGTCTAGAGAAAACCTAAATAAAGAAATTCTGTGTAATTGGATACAGAAAGATTAGTGTAAATTCAACACTTTCTGAAAGAGTTATTTAATGCTTTGACAATTTTGACAATGCTTTGACAATTTTTTTTGGCAGCATAGTAATGTAATCCCTTCCCCTAACATTGGTGCTCTTCTAGTGCCAAGTCAAAACATGGCTTACCGTTCTGCTTTCTGCTTTCTGGGTCCAACTGATTTTATCCAATTTGTACAAGTGTTATGGACAACATTATATTAAATTGTTTAAATTGGTTTTAAACTGCCTGGTTTTAAGTGACATATGGTTTAATACATGTTTAGTTTTGCAAAATTATTGTTATGTATTGTCTTAAGTTGACTTGATTATATGTTGTCCTGAGATCCATGGATGTAGGGCAGGAAAAACTTATGGAAGGTCCTCCTTACCTGCAACTTCCACGGGGACAATTTCCAGTTCAAGGGAAACCTCAAATCTCTATACTTAAAGTGGCCGCAACATGTGCACAGACACACTGAAACATCTGCACACATGTTGCCACCACTGAATATAATGGGACATGAACATTCATGAATTCTGCTATTCACAGGGATTCTTGGAATGGAACCCCCACATATATGGAGGCTCCACTATATTTTGATTAATAGATAAAATAATAAAATTGGGATTTTTTTTCATAATTTCTCTTCCTCTCTAGACTTATTTTAATACTCTCTAGACTATACTGCAAGAATAAGTAACCAGATTCTATTCTCCGAACACAATGATTTCTTTATTTGTTCACCTCATTACCATCTTCAGTCTCATCAGCTCCAAAATAAATGACAGAAAATGGGCAGGAAATACAGGAACATAAACTGGAAGTAGACTCCCAGGCTCTTCTGGATTGCATTTTTGGCCAAAAATTTGATAGTAACCAACTAATACTGTGCATGTGTGTGTTGGGGGTGGGGACTCATGTCTTTAGGTTTTCAAATAGCAATAAGGGACAGTCAAACTGCATGACACACGGGGTTGGCGGTCAGGAAGCAGATACTAAAAAACTTATGTTCTATCTAAAAATGAAATGAAGGTATTGATTCTGGTTAGCTTAGCCATGTGTCTCTATCCAAAATAAACATTTTCTCCATATTCATAAATTACATGAGGAACACATTTCTGTCTTTATGAAGGGCTCACCCCTCAAAATATAGGATTTGCTTGGTACCTCCGTCAGTCTATATAAAAGGAAAAGCTTTTGAACCCTCAAATAGAGGACATCTGTTTTAACAAGCAACAGCTGCCAGCCATGTAAGTATCCTACCTTCAAATCAGGGACATTCTTTATAATAAGGGGTACCTGGCAACCCTGGTGTGGGATGGGGTGAAAGTTGGCCCCTGTTGAAGTTGCTCACCTCTAGCCTATGGAATTATGATGAATACAAAGCAATTTAAAACTGGGGTTTTTTTCCTCCTCAACTGAAGCAGAAAATCTGATAGGGACTGGTTACATGATGAATTTGGGCCACACACAGATGTAGTAGGTGCAGAACAATGCATGAACATCCAGCATTTTCCAAGCAAGTGTCCAATGTTACATCTTTGCAGGTTCCACAGACTCCATCAGAACAGTTTTGACATTCCTGCTACTGAGAGAAAGACCCAGAAAAGAAGACTGGGTCAGTATGACAATATATTTCTTCAACTAAAAAATAGAGAGGTTGGGGTGAATGTTACTGATTTTTTGGAAACAAAAATTGGATCCCTTCAAATCCCTAGAAAATCTTCAGGACTGTGACAGATTCAAACTGAATCTATTCAGAAGAGTCCCAATCCTATTCATGAAGATTTCAGTCTTTTCAAATCATATTGTTGGACTAGGACTCCAGGACACCATGGTTCAATTGCCCACTTAACAATGGAAGCCTACTAGGAAACCCTGAGGAAGTTCTGTTCTCTTGGCCTTAGAGAAAAACCATGGCAAATCTCTGAAAAACCTTGCCAAGAAAACCCTATGATAGGGTCACTATAAATCAGAGTTGACTTGAAGGCACATGACAGCAACAAAGCATATACTAAGTTGCATATTATTGCTTAGGCATTTCACTGTTGAATCCAAACTTTCTTAGGAAACTAAAGTTTGGTTGTATTAAAAAAACAGTATTTGTATTCAAAAGGTGATTGGATTGTAAATAACAATACTTCTAAGTAATACTTCTGTATTGTTCAGTCAATGGGTTGCAATGAGAGATTTTTTTGGATAGAAGGAAATTACTATCTAGAAATTTCAATAATACCACTAGCACAACAAGATCTGGAAACATGAACAAAAACATGTTGTCCTGGAAGACAGTGTGGCATTTTGGCAGGTTTTCTCACATCAGCACAAATATTTGAAGCCGAAAATGCTTAGAATGGTTGAGTAGATTTAAATGATACAATGCTCTGTATTATTAATACGAGAAAATTCTCTGCTGAAATAATTGTCTGTATGAAGCAGACCAAAACAGGGACATATTATTTTGTCTGTAATTGTGGAACTCAGTAGGGTGAGCTTAAGAAGAGAAAAGTAATCTGAACAGCTTTATTTCTGAGTAGCTTCTTCTACTCTACTTCCTGGTGGAATAGAATTCAGGTGTTCATTTTTGAAGTTTTTACTGATCTCCTGGGAAGAAAGAAAACATTTTCAAAAGGCACAGCATGAGACATTTCTGTAATCTACAAATCATGGACATAATGTAGTCTCTTGTCAAGTATAGCCTGAAGTTGGAAGAGGAAAAGGAGGAGAGATGTGACAAGTCTTTTTCTTCATAATTTTCTGTTCCCATACATAGCATTAATGTTTAAAGGAAGGTCTGTGTCCACTTGGCAGTGCTAACAATACCTGAGGGATAGCACCCAACTAGTTAAAGTTCTCACAGTTGAAGACCAGTTTGAACAATAAAATCCTGCCATGATAACAGTGCCTTTTCTTGCAGGCAGAAAGACAACAGAGAGGGAGCGAACCCAGACTCCTTTGCCAGGATGTTACAGAGCCCAAAAGTTGTCACAAGGAAGGTTTTCCATCATATCCCCTCCAGACTTATGTTTGGTGATAGTCAGGATAAGAAGAACACCCCATCCCACCCCCAAAAGACCCTGTATAATCCAGTCATGCTCATATGGGAAAATACAGTCTTTCAAACAGCCACTTCCCACCAGGCTATTTGTGCAATATTTAGGCTGCACAATTTTTTTTATCATTTAGCAGAGATAAAGTATGTGTGCACTTGAACACCCCTCTTGTATATCCTTGGGAACAAAGTCAATTGGGTCGTGTGAATGGTACATAGCTTAGAAGACTGAAAAACATTGTTTCTGAGTTCCAACCAGTTCTTTGGAAGATCTCTCCATAGAGAGCTCTCCATCCAGGAAAACACAAGACCACTATTCTGTCCAACTCTTTTAGCAGGGAGATATGTGAAAATCTAACATGTTATCCACTCTGCCTTTAGAAATTTGTGATCTTGAAGTGAAACTGTAACATGCTGGATGGCAAATTGATTCTTACAGTGTGTTACAAGGATAAAAAACATACCATCTTCTAGATGTTGTTGGATTTCCAGCATTCCTTACCATGGTCTGTGATAGCTAAGGGTGCTGGGACATGCAGTCCAAAAACATCTGAACATTCCCATATCTGGAAAAGTCTAAGGTGAACATTTTAAGCTCATCGGAGACTTTGTGATTTTCTGATTTGTGATTTTGCTGATTTTCCTTTTGTCCTTGTGTGCAAGGAGTGACCCAGCATGGAATAGTGGTCTGAATGATGGACTATGACTCTGGAGACCAGAGTTCAAATCCCCACTCATCCAAGGAAAGCCAGTGGGTGATCTAAGGCAAGTCATACTCTCTCAGCCTCCAGAAGGAGACAAAGGCAAAAATCCCTCTGAGCAAATCCTGCCAAGAAAACTTCTTAGGGTTGCTATATGTTGGAAATGACTTGAAGACACACAACAATAATAATAACAACAACAACAACTTAAGGATTCAAATGACATTTTTCTCCCAACATCCTAAAGCATTGCAGAGGAATTATTCTGCAGGAAAAAAACCATGGAGTTATTGCACACACACAAAAATATGTTCTCTAGAGAATACAGTATTTTACACACAGAAAACCCATTTTCAGTTCAGAACGTTTTTGAGTGCGTGCGTGCGTGCGTGTGTGTGTGTGTGCGCGCACATGCAAAACCCCACATCTTTTTCTCTGTAGAACAATTTCTCTGTAAGATTTTTCTACATCAAATACTAGAAGAAAATTGTGCAGAATTCTCACAGGTCTGTTCTATGATTCTACTTAATGGGCTTTTCCAGCTATTAGGACACCTGATTTTGACCTGGCAACAAATAGTTAAACAAATAAATAATTATGAGTATTTTTCCATGCCAACTGGAGAGAAAGTATTTTCATATTCTCAGTTTATAAACTGACCCCCCCCCCAAATGCTGAGAACAACACTAGATACAAGTGTGGTGACTTGTGTGAAATGGGCACAAGGTGTTCCTAGATTTTTTTGGGGGGAAGGCACAATAAGAAAGTGATCAATTTAAAGTAAACTGTTCAGAAAATTAAGTATGACACTCTAGGAACAGGTGCTTGAAATTTTTCCCTGTGGTTGCCAGGTGATCTCATACTGGTTCTGACAAGGTAGTCAGAACATAGTTGAGTTGTGCTTTCGCATGACATTGTTGTGGTCCTGTTGCCAACGCATCCCCACCTGTTGCGATGTGGGATATTCCATCAATGGAAAAAAATCTGTTATCTCAGCAAAAAATCCACTTGAAGCTCCCATCCCTGCTGGCCATGTGGAATGGGTAGAAGTGCAATCTAGGTGCTTCCTTTCCCGGTGCAGCATGGGAAACAGGTTGGCTGCAGTGTGGAAGGAAGATGATTGTAACTTGCACTCCCATCCACTGGCAGCTGGCTAAGTGCACAGGAGAACATTGGGGACACACTTCTATCCTGGCAAAGGTGTTACTGGGATGACACTGGGACCATGAAGGAAAACCGTAAGATGCGGAAATGGCTTTGGCGTCTTGTTGAGCTATTTTCTAGAGTTGCACTAGACGAGACTAGAACGTGGGGATCTAGGGAGATGATCTGCCTCCCCTCAGGAAGTGCTTGTTAGTCCTGCACTTGATTGAAGCAATCAGTAAGCTTGTTTCATGATTCTACTCAGACACACAATTACATTTTCCTGAACTATTGTAGCAACAAGCTAGAATAAGCTGTGGTACATTCGCAGCAATTCTTCACTTCCAAGAATTTCCAGATGGGAAACTTAAGAAGCAGTATTCTGAGTGACCTTCTGTGCTTCTAGCTTTATCTGAGGCCACTGTGTATACAAAAGCTAAAACAAAGGCCCTTTCCGCACGTGGGGTGTGAATCGGGCAGAAATGGGACTCACCGGATTTTTCCTGCGACCGGGCGAGTCCGTTGCAAAGAGCAGCAGCACGAGTTCGCCGCTCCGCAGTTCTCTGGCGTCCAAAATGGTGGCTTCTGGGTGGTGGAGGCTCTCCACCAACCAGAGAAGTTCGCCAGCTGAAAGCCCGCCCCAGAAGATCTGCAGGCACGCACTTGCGCGCTCCTGCAAATCTGCTCCAGAGCGCGGCGACGGAGCCAGACAGAGTTGCCCGCTCCGTGCTTTTTAAAAACCTCAACAAAGAGGTTTTTAAAAAGCACGCTGCACGACCAGTTCCGGTTGTGCAGAACTGGACTGAGGTGTGGAACTACAAAAAGTAGTCCACCCCAGTCCACTCTATGGTGCAGAAGACCTCTGTGGGAGGTCGCTCTGCACCATTATAAATACCCGGTGAGGAAATGGCCAAAGTTCTACCTCAATACATTGTTTTCCTGTAGTGCTTATCTGTTGGGGCTATGTGTTCGGCAAGATGGGGGGGAAAATCCATGAGGTTTACCAGAAGTGACAGCTTCCTCCAGGAACAATACTGGAGATGCAAAGTAGGGTTATCTAGTTTTAAAACTACACACTATTATAAACATATTAAGAATTTGTCACTCTTGGCTGGGAACAAGTTAAATTGGTCCTTCTCCTATCCTATGGGGAAGACTTATTTGTTTGAATCTAACATTAGAAGCAGGCTGTATATACATCATAGTCCTATGGTTTATGACTCACAATAAAACACTGTTACTCTCTTTGTTTGATATAAGGAACTGCTGAACAATATTAATGGGGGGTGCATTTGAGCATGTCCTGTGTTTTGAATTGTTTAGATATTGGCATTAGAAGAAACCTGAAATCAGAAAGGACTACTTTCAGTAAATTTCACATGCATAAAAACTATTAAAGACTTTTAACTAAAAACCTGGATTTCTGAGAAAGGTTGGGATTATCTTTTAATTTAATAGTTCTCAAACTTGCCTCCCCCCTCCCCCCAAATTGTTGGACCTCAGTTGCCAGTTAGCATAACTTATTGTCAGGTATCCTGGGAGTCAAATGTAAGCTCAAGTGTGAGCATTGTTATTTTAACAAGTACTGATAGCAGCATTTTAAAATCACAAGTATTGCCTGGTTGACGCTGAATTTAAGGAGGCAGTGGGAATATACATATTGGTCAACTAAATGCTTACAAGTTTATTTGAATGTATGGGTGAAATAGCACCAAAAATATAGCCCACCACCAAAAGCCAATTGATAATCCCTTTTAGAATATAACCATTGAACCAATGTGATTTATCTTAAATGTTGACTTCTTTAGTTTCTAAGAATTCAGTGATTCTACTCTAGTTGAGGCTGCAACAACCAGCATGGATACTGAAGCTGATTGTTTCCCGCCCCAGAACTGGTCTAGGTTCTCCTAACTGATAGGCTAACTATTATTCTGCATTTTGACTCAAGCATCAGAACAATGAACCAGACCTTTTTCACTGTTTCACCACAGTCGCATCCCAGAATAGAAAGTGAACAGATTCTGGATCACCACCTCCATCCACTAAGGGCCTTTCCGCCCTACACTGATATGTGTTATTATTCCCCTTTCAACATCCTGTGGAATTCTGGGGTTTGTAGTTTACTGAGACCAAAGAGCTCTCTGGCCGAGAATTCTAAAGGCCCCTCCCTAAACTGCAAACCCCAAGATTCCATGGGATGTTGCAAGTGGAATAATAGCACTAATGTAATGTAATGTGGAAAGGCCCTAAGTCTGGAACATTAAGCAATGGGGGGGGGGCGGTGATTAGGAAGCCCACAGAAAGCTGCTTCAGTCCAGTCTAATACTCTGCAGGTTATTATTTTGTTGTATCCATACTAATGATTTCACTTAGCCTAAAGTGGATTGTGCTTATTTTCAAGCTGCAAGGAGCCTCCAAATAAAGCTTTTATGGTGCCATCACCCAGTCATCTTGACAGACACTGGGGACAGGGAGGACAGGGTCACGTGACATCATCATTCATCTGCCACCTCTTTCTGTCTTCCCTTCCTTATTCCCCCCCCTTTTTTTTTTGTTTAAATATCACAACAAATCTGTTAAGGAAAAAATGAAAGAATTTCACAATGCCTTTTGACTGGTAGTTTTAGGAGCCATCCTTCTCAAAAGCATTCAGGTCTAACTGATCATACCACGGCTCCTCAGAACAATATATGACAACGAAAAACCTCAACATGCTCATGGATTCCTAAATTGCTGAGATGGATCTCTGTACAAATGTTGTAATAAACGCAAGATGTTGCGTTATCCCTTTCTTCAGCCTTGCCCACAACTTGATTTCATTTTCTTTTGAAACTGCCCTCTTATAGAATCAAAGCTTTTCAAGAAACCATCTAGCACAAACCACTACCTGAAATCCTTAGCATTCCAAATAAGGAGATATTTGTGCTAGATGAAATAGTCTTTACAAGATTATTTTCTAGACAACTCTCAGCAGTCTAGATATTCACCATAAAATCTCCAGTCCTAAAATTACCAGTCTGGGTAATACACCCCTGCACCAGTTTTTATGCTTGTCCTGATGGGCCCAGAGAGATAAAGAAATTTATTAGTGTCACTTTCTCTTGCATTCATTTTTTTAAAAAATGCTGAAATCCTTTTCATCCCAAATATGAAGAAATTTTGAATGTTTAGTAAATTATTTAAGAATGGACTAGGAAGGGGTAGATATCCCCCTTCTACACCAACCACAACCAATGGGCACAGTAATTTCCAGCTTAGAGGGGGGTCATATGATATACTGTGTGGATGTACATGATAACGAAGAGGAGATCCTAAGAGCGAGAGTGTGAGCAAGAGAGATGGAAATCCTTCTTTAGTACTAACATGGTTGAATAATAAGTAACCAAATTTAGAGTGTTAGCATTTAAGGCAGGAGTAAGTTTGGAGCAACTCTATGACTGCATCCCCTCTACCAAGATTTCATGGCCCTCAGGATCTCCAGGATCCACAGACCATCCTTCTTCTGGACAAAAAAGAGGCTTAACTTTTGTTTCCAGAAAACTTCAGGTGCAACAGTTTACTCTTTAGTAGGTCACAAGGGCTCTTTGTACTGTTAAACATTAATAATAAACATTTTTGAGAATCAGGGGTAGACTCCCAACCAAGGGTCTTTGGTTCTATTTTTCATTTGTCCATGTGGTGCCCAGAGAATCCCAGGGCATATGAAACCTGGCCTTTCTGTTTCATTTAAGTGTTCTCAAAGTAGATAACACAACCAGCCTGAGATTCCATCCGACAAAAACTTCATAGCTCTGAGGAGCCCAGAATATGATGTAATATGCAGGTAGTGATCCTGGGGAATTTTTAGAAGGTAAGCCACTTACAACAGAGAGAACATGATGTAGGCCATTTCCGCACTAGACTGTTATAGCACTATTATTCCACTTTCAACATCCTATGGAGGCCTGGGGTTTGCAGTTTCGGGAGGGGCCGGCCAGCCCCTCTCAAAACTGCAAACCCCAGGCCTCCATAGGACGTTGAAAGCGGAATAATAGTGCTATAACAGTCTAGTGCGGAAATGGCTGTAGTGGTTTGAGTGCTGAACTACAACTCTGGAGACCAGGGTTCAAATTCCTGCTTGGCCATAGAAACCACAGAGGAACCTCAGGGCAAGTCATATTCTCTCAGCCTCAGAGGATGGCAAAGGCCAACTCCCTCTGAACAAATCTTGCCAAGAAAAGCCTATGATAGGTTCACCTTAGAACAGCCATAAGTCAGAAATGCCTTGAAGGCACCCAACAGCAAGATGCCCCCCTCCCAAACAGGATTATTTTGTCCTAGAACATCAGGAGGAGAATCTTCACCTGGGGTCACTAGTGGTGGGTGACAAAAAGTGCATCAGTCACAATATTTGAGTGTTCTGAAACCTTCCCATGACATAGTTGATACTGAATTGATTCAGTTCAGTCTACTTTCATTTCATTTACCGTCGGATTTCTTTCTGAATTCATTGGTAAATGATCATTATAACAAACAAATCCAGAGACATAAATTTAGCAGTTTAAACAAATGTTTATAAAATCTGTTAATACATAATGCTCCAAATTTAAACTCAGAACATCTCTTCACAAATGAATTATAAACCCTGCAAGATGCTCTGTTTTATTATGGAAATACCAGAAGTCTGTTGAATGCTGTAGTGGTAATGGGCACCAAGTACTGAAAATGACTTTAATGGTAAATAAATATGTCACAAAATATTGCCATAGACTGTATTATTTTGTTCACTCTGCAGCCTTCTGCAGTGTATGAAGCAGTTTTATTGATTAACATGGAACCTAGCTTCTGACTATTTCTCAGAAAATCATTTTTTTCCTTAACTGCATACTCACTCGCTAGAAATACCTGAGAATATACTAAAGATGTACTGAAATTCAGGATAAAATTAAGCCACCACAAAAGGGAAAAAATAGGTTATGGGGAGGTAACAATGAACTAAAGAGACCATTTATTTAGAGGACATATAATGTGAAACATTATTGTTGTTATGTGCCTTCAAATCATTTCTGACCTATGGTGACCCTAAAACTAACCTATCACAAGATTGTCTGGGTCTGAGAGTGTGTGATGTGCCCAAGATCACCACCCAGTTTCCATGGGCAAGTGGGGAATCAAATTCTGTTCTCTGGATTCATAGCCCAATGCTCAAACCACTATACCATGCTGGCTCTCAGTCTGAAACATGTTCAGGTGTAAACTTAGCCAGTGCAGAACAGAAATGGAAAATATATTAACACTGCTGAGTTTTAAGGAGCAGTATTTGGTAAGGTGGGAAGAAAGAAGGTCAAACTTTTATGTTATTTTGAAAGAACCCTGAGCTGGATTCTGTACCTGAATCTTCCTTGGATTAGCCTATTTTGGAAGTATTTGGGATTATTTTAAAGTATTTGTGATTAACAATGATTCCAGTTCTGATGCATTCAAAGAAATTTTTCATTGTAGTACAGGCTTCCGTCTCACTGCAAAGTGGGATTTTTTAAGATTGATTTTGAGAATCGATGTGTTGCCCCCTTGGTAAACCCTGTCCCGGGGTCTCCACTTTGATATAGAATTAATCTAACCCACCAGAGAGGTCACCCGGATGAGCACATAGGCAACAACAGTCATACGATCGAAAGAACCAGGTCAGGCCAGTAAACTCCCCAGTCACCTAGCCACAGGAGACCTCAAGCTGTGCCAACCCATGGTGGAGAAAAGATCATTGGCCTTTAAGGAGCCAACTTGAAGGGAGTAAGAGTTTTCCCGCAAAGTTGGGCACTGGAAGCAATAAAATCTTATCAGGCAAAATCCATCTACATAAACTCACACCGCAACCCAAAGCAGCGGAAGATCCTGATACTTGGGTAACACGTTGTTATCTTCCAATATCATAGAAGGTGCCGGTGTGAAGTTGTTCTCCATTGCTGTCCCCTTTGTTCTCCCTGGGAGAGGATTTGCCCTCAAGGTAAATTTTTCCTACAAATAGTCCCTGTTTTTGACTAGTTCTTGGGATGCCTCCCGGTCATACCAACTGACCAGTCCCCCCCGTTCCGACAGCCGCGTGATCTCCTCAGCGTCTCTTCGCTGAGTTCCTTTTTCTTTCACTGCTTCCTGGACCAAGGACTTCAGGAAAAGGTGCAGTATCACACAAACTACGAATCCTTCAACAATTCCTCTATCTTATTTCCACTCTTCGGCCCTTTCCGCACCAGGCAATTAGAACAGAGCAGTGCGTCCTCGCACGGAGGTCGTCTGCACCTTGGAGTGGACTAGAAGTGGACTACTTACCAGAGATCCACACCTCAGTCTGCTCCAGGATGACCCCAGGTAGTCTTCCAGCATATTTTTGAAAGACTGGAAAAAACAGGTCTTTATTTTCCTGGAACGTGCCATTGTGTTCCTACTCTCTTGTGCAGATTTGCAGGCTCGCACCAATGTGAGCCTGCCATCTGCGGAGGGCAGGCTTTAGGCATGGCGAGCTTCAGTGGTTGGTCAGGACCCACGACGAACCAGAAGGCGCCATTTTGGAAGCCAGAAGCCACCATTTTGGAAGCCAGAGCCACCGTTTTGGAAGCTGGAAGCCGCCATTTTGGAAGCTGGAGCAGTGAGGATCTACAGACCTTGCACTGCTCCGATTTGCCCTGGACCAAGGAGGAGCCCTGCGTTGCTTTGGACCCCAGAAGAAGCGGTGAGTAATGGCATGGAGCGATTCCCTCGCCTCATGCAGAAAGGGCCTTCATTTCTCTTTAGCCCTTGGATGAGTGTGTGAGTGTTTTGCTTAATGAGAGCTATTACTGTTTAATAAAGTCATTCATTGGACCTTTTTGTGTGATTTCTGACTGGGCCTGACCTTGTAAAAACTGAGTAAAAGATCCTGCCAGGTTACTCTGCTTTACGCTTTGCTATTGCTTGTGCTCCGTTGAGCTTACTTTCCCCATCACTTGGACCATATCAAGGTGTCCCTCTGGGACCCCCAGATTTTCAGGGTAACAAATGAATTATATGGGAGACTTTATTTTGCCTCTTTTTTAAAAAAAGTTCTTGTGTGTGCACACTGCTAACCCCTTCTGAGGAGTCACAGCAAAAGTGTGTCACTGTCACCATTTTCTGGTGTATGTGGGGTTGGGTTAGATGGCCCTGGCCAAGAGGTTGCAGACAGAGATAGAGTAGGGGAGTCCTTAGGTATTTCAAAAGGCAAGATAAGCAGTGTTGTCCTCCCCCAAACAGTTCGTCATTTCCCAGCTGACACCTGCAAAATTGCTGAAATGCCCTTTACCACAGGATTATAAAACAGAGAGATTCATGGTTCAGGACCAAAATGAGGCAGGTTAAATTAACAGATACACAAAACATAACGACAGAGTCCATTCACAAGTGTGAGCCCATCAGAGGAGAGTCCATGCACAAGTTGCAGTCAAACAAAGTGAAAGGCATTTTCAATCTTTCAGGAAATGTACTGACCATGGCTGGAATCTTTTCAGAGCAATATATTAGTAGTTGCATCTTTTCCAGATCACACCATAGTGGAGAGGGAAGGCAGAAGCAACCTGCCATCCCCAAAACTGACTTCCTTCACAATTGCTGTGCCAATGGCCATTTTCCCTCCTATTCTCTCTATACTCTGGAGTAGCTACACTAGCATAGGCCACTAATGGGATTCTAGCCCACATCTATAGTTGCATAGAGAATGTACAAATTGATATTGGGAATAGCAGCTGTTTGGATGGAAACAGTTTTCCGGTATCCAGAAAAAGCAATCAACATTGAAAGCTTGAAACAAGTAAACAATCAGGCAATGAGGACAGCTGCAAGGATGGCAAAACTGACCTTCCCAGATAGTCTTTCCTGGACACAGCAGAAAGGGCAGAATCAACCCAGGAAGGAGGAAGTCAGTTGGACGTGGCTGATACAACTCACTATAGACTCAGCCAAAGCAGCAGCTGCAGATCTGCACAGGTTAACAACTCTGGTTAGAACATCTCTACTGATTTTCCAAGGCAGTAACACAATTTACTCCAGCATGATTCTTACATACAACAAGACAATTAAGTCAGGACTGGGAGAGGGAGAAGGAGAAAGAAATTGGGATTTCTGATTTAGAAATGACACACACACACACACACACACACACACACACCATTTTATGTTGTTGTTTTTTAACCAAACCTAAGATTGCTGTTTTTGCCATCTAAAACTGTGTTGCATTGTAAACATTTTTATTCACATGTTTAAATATCATGAGGTGGTTTCTGGGTTTGGTTGAACAAGAAAAAAGTAACTTTAAAATTTCCTGACTTGTTTTTGCTTGTCCAAAGAGTTATGGTGACATTTCTAAATGCTTCACAAAACACCAGAGGTCAAATTGGCAGGCACTGCCACAGCAACTTTGGCTTGAGAAGATAAATATTCTACTCCCCAGATCCTTGTTAGAGTTTATATTGGGCATGATGCTTTGCTGGTGTAAATCCATTTGCTTTGGTAAAGCTGGCCATTGGGAAATTGAGCCCACTTTTAGCATTTACATATGTGTCTAGAGCCAGATAGCTGATAGCTGAAGGCTACTTCCACAAAGAAAAAAACAAAGCAAAACTTAGATTATAATTACTTTGCAGATTCTACTTAGTTGCTGGTATAAATGCTACCACTCCAATTGGGTTACATATGACTTTCAGTAAGTATTGTGAATCATTGTTCTTATGTTCCTGTTTTCTTTTTTAAAAGGCCCTTTCATTTTTTAAACTCTAGCCCAAATATGGTGACCCATATATTAGCCTAATTATTGATTTTTTAGGAACCTGCTCTTAACATTGCTAATATCTAAGATACATATCACATGGAATCATTGGGGAAAAATTAGGATTAAGCAATGGCCATTATGCCAATCTATTAATACTAATCTATTACAGTTCATTTGTAGCGTCAGTCTATGCATTTCTGAAGCAAGCACATGTACACCACTTTAGTAACTGTTTTATCTTTGATTAAGAACGTTTAAGGAGCAAATAAACAAGTTGAAGGTACTTTCATAAAATGATGGCCATCTCTGACCAATTCTGAAATCACTTTTGAAATCATGTTGGCAGTCATTGTTACATTGAAGGCTCAGTAACATGCATACAAACTGTTCCTCAAAAGGGGAGAGTGGATCTTCAGGGAGCCAAGACAGAGCTTGTTCTAAGCAATCATTCCTTGACTGATCTGTGCACGGTGCAGTGTGTCAACTATCAAAGCAAGACTGGGATCAAAAGCAAGATACAAGATGTATCACCATTAAATGCCTTCCTTGACTAAGTCCACAGTCTTTCCAAAAAACACCATACAGCTGACATCCTTTTTGAAGTTAGGAAACACACGTTCCTTGACTGGATCAGCAAACAAAGCTATTTATAATAGTATGTTAATTCAAGTTGTTAACATCACTTTTCATAGTGTTAGTGTTGTAGATGTGTTGTTTCCTCACTTTTTTTTTTCTTTTAAAGGCAAGATCTGTCCTTCTTGATTTTCTAACTCCACTGCAAAGGCTTGCACATGACACATCACAGAGAACTTAAGATTGGCCAAACTTTTCACTTAGCGTTCTGTCCGAGACAAATTGAGAAAATGGAGGATAATGAAAGTATTTTACTGCCTGACCTCTGGAGCTTGGGCTAGGTTATTGGATCACAGAGTTAATGAATAGAATTCCAAAAGTTTCAGAGGTCTTGTTCTGAAATGTTTCCTCAGTGGAATGTTTCTATCCAAACACACAAGACATAAAGGACCTAGATGAAGGTATTTATCAGACAGTGTGTGTTTATTGAATGGAAAGGACATAGCGTGTAGATCCTTTCTTTCCAGCACATATTTAAAGCACAGATAAGCCGGAATTGGTTTAAAAGCCCAAAGGGGCATAGCTTAATAGCTGGAGTGGCCTGTGGAATTGGGTCTTTGAAAATTTC
This sequence comes from Cyclura pinguis, assembly GCA_030412105.1. Taxonomy (NCBI): domain Eukaryota; kingdom Metazoa; phylum Chordata; class Lepidosauria; order Squamata; family Iguanidae; genus Cyclura; species Cyclura pinguis. Next base: position 134,234,798 of record CM059599.1, read on the forward strand.
AATATGCCTTGTCCTGATCCACTCTTTCCAGATATGTGTGTTGGTTTTCACAATGTACTAAATGTTCATATTTATTCATGCATTCATTCATTCATTTGTATGCTGCGTTTCTCCTGGAGTGGGATCTAAGGTGGTGCAAAAAAAAAAAAAAAAGTCTGCTAAAAAGACCCTGACAGAAGCATTCAAAACATAATTTAAAAATCATCACATTAAAACCATAGCTCTAAGCAGCATAAAATCTTTCAGAAGCATACAAAAGTTAAAAATGAATAAAACACTCCCACTCCCCATGTAAGAAGCAATTACCCACTAAAATTACTTGCTTGAACCAAAAAGTCTCTGATTACCAGTAAAGAGAGCTTGGAGGGAACCAGCTGAGCCTCTGTAGAAGAAAATTCCGTAGGGCAGGAGTGGCCACTGAGAAGGCTCTCTCCCATGTTCTCAAGCTTGTGATGGTGGCAGGATCATGAGACAGCCCTCCTGCGTGGATCGTAAGACTCTGGCAGGGTCGTATTGGGAGATATGGCATTTCAGACTGTTTAATCCTAAGCTGTGGAGGGATTTGTAAGTTATGACCAGCACCTTGAATTGTGCTCAGAAACAAACCAGTAGCCACTGAAGCTGTTTTAAGAAGGGAGTTACATGCTTTCTGCGACTGGCTCCTGTCAGCTGTCTGGTGTGTGCTCAGATGAGCTTCTTTGCTCAAAGATATACAGTATCAAAATGCATTTTAAACAAGTATTTTGAAAGAGCGGATGTTTACAAATGAGTAAGGCCATTTCTGCACTGGAGGCCATTAGTGTGTTATACTGTTATAATGATGGCATTGCAGTACATGTAATGCCGTCAGATTCTCGCACCCTTCCCCCTTAAGCGGATAGGTAGCAGTATTGCCATTGATGTTCCTTTCACATTACAGCATCCTTGGCCACTCCCATGCCCTGCCTTCACCCTGTCCCACCATCCCTGATTGGTAGGTGATTTTTTCTTTTTTTTGGAAGCTGTAATGGTGTAGCAAGCCAGTACACTATTGCACTTTTGCCCTCTGTTGTTTAAAAATGTATTTAAAAAAGAAAAAAGTTTTGACTCAAAGGAGACATTTAAAACAAACAGGGAGAGGTGATAGGAAGTTACCATGCCACAGGAGTTGCTAAGGGAGGGACGAGCCGGGAACACCCACAGCCCGCCCACTGGTGGATCCATCATAACAGGAAGCACTATCAAAGGCTATAACAGTACTACGCTATGATGGTTGAAGTGCTACAAGAGGCTCTTAATGGATTTTTTTCTGGAAATGAAAAAGTGTGCTTCAACAACACTTGGGGATATGATAGCAACTGGATAGAGATGACAGCACAGCTCCTGGACTGTTAACAACCTGCTGCTACAGCATTATAGAGACGCCATGCAGAAATGGCCTAATTGTGAACGATTTTTATATAGTTAAATACAAGTGTGGTGTTGATTTTTTAAAAAATCAAATTCATGCAGAAACATAACAAACATAAGAGCTGTTGATGACAAGGCAGTCTTGGAAGTCTCTCATGCATAGCATTGCCATACGTCAACAACAATTAGCAACATGGCGGGAGGAAACAGTTTAGAAATACACTGATTTGCCCTCTCTGATCCGTGAAGGCTTATTGTGGCAGAGCTATACTGTGAGATAAAATCTGTCCTGCATTTCTCTCTGTCCTTCCTCTGCTATACTCTTACATGCTCTACGTAATCTGGAAACCTACCATACATGAGGACACTTAGGTATTACAGCACATCGCTACTCATAGTGATGGTCTGTGGCCTGGAGTCATTCCATGAAATGTCAGCTGCCAATCTGTAGCAAGTTACCAGGAAAAACAGAAACAATTACAGCCAATGGAAAGAAACAAGTTACTGATCCTTGGCACACTGGTGGGGAGGGGAAAGTGTGTCTCTCTCATCAGAGAGCCTGAGAAGCATTTCTGTAGCAGATAGGCTGGCATATTTCAAAAGGATGATCACCATTATTGCTGTTGTTGTTTTCACATCTATGTCTGTTTTATCTTCATCCCATAATGGGGAGTCAAAGTGGTTTGAAATTTTTAAAAGAACAATACCACTGAAACATACAAAAAGTATATGTTAAAATTAAACAATTCACAGTATTGAAACAATGCAAACAAACACTTTAAAAACATAGTTAAAATGATTAAAAGCCATTTAAAAAGTTTAGGTCAAAACAATACAACACCCCTTAGCCCACTTTTTAAAAAATGTTTTAATAGCCTGTTGGAATAGAAAGGGTATTGCCTGCCAGCAGAAGGACAACAAAGAGGGGGGCATTCTGCCTCCCTCAGAACAGAGTTATAGAGTCTAGGGGCAGTCACCAAGAAGGCCCTCTTTGGTGTCCCTACTAAATATGCTTATGATGGTGGTAAGACTGAGAGAAGGGCCTCTCCAGACGATCTCAGGGCCTAGGCAGGCTCATATCATCTGCCAGATAGTCTAGACCTGAGCCTTATCGCTCATAACCAGCTAACTGAATTATGCTCAGAAACAAAGTGGCAGACAGTAGAGCTGTTGTAACAGTGGATAGTATGGTCCTAGTGGTTAACACTATCCTAAAGTAGCATGTCCTGTGGGCTGTTCATGTGGAGACCTTTAATTATTGTGGCTTGTTTATAATTGCCTCATACATTCTGGACTTTCTAAAAGGCACAAGTATGTTAGCTACTTCCATATCTGAGGACACATATACGTGCTTCCCTCCTTCCACTTGCCCTCTCCCGCTTGTGAGCGAGTGCATGAGGGAAGCAGAAGCAGCAGCAAATAATCCATGAATAATCACATTTTGAAAGTCAAACTTGTAAACGTGGAGTGATGACTGTAACAGCAGTAGCAGCAGTAGCAGTAATGATAGGCATCTACTGGAAAATCTTTAAGTTCTAAATCGTTTCTGGAGATGACTGTCACATACTAGATAACCCATAAGTCACAAACCTCATACTGAGGTAGACAGTAGTTTTTATTTATAGGAAAAGCAGAAAACACAGCATACTTCTTCCGCAGACATGGAGTTCACACCTTTTATAGATACAACTCCAGAATTTAGCCATGCAAAGCTTTGATTGGAGAGGATCACAAATCTAGCACCACACTCCTTCTTCAGATGATTCCTAGATCTACGTTTGGTTCCCACTCTTCATTCTTGAAAGAGGCACATATTTCCTATCTGTTATTTTTGACACACCAGGTTCTCAAAACACTAACTTTTACACTTTTGTTTTCAGTCACTCTGATCTTCCCTCCTCACCAGATAAATTGTAGCAAGAGACAATAAAGCAATTAACCAACTGATACTTTGTAATAATACAGGCAAGCTCCAGATACATTGTTGTAATAATCAATTTGCACTGTATAACTTTGTAGCATTAGAATTCCACAGCCATACTTCTACACTGACTACAATACACTGTTTCAATACACATCCAGCTGACCGCCATATGGCAGGGGCTATACATCTTGGCAATGGCAAAAGCAAACTTCCATCCAGTATGGAAGATGTATTAGATTAGGAATGGATCTAATGGGAACCTTTTTGGAATACATTATATTATACCTGAAATAAAGTACATATGGTTGGCCCTTCAGATGATGTAGTACTGCAGTCACCATCATTCCTCATCATTATCTATACTCTTGAGGGCTGATGGAAGTTACGTGTTCAGTGGAGGTTACTTTCTAGTCAGTGTTTTTAAGACTACAGCCTAAGTCATTAGCACATGTGGGAGACAAATGCAACAGCAGAGTGGAGAAAATGTAAAATAATTTCTTATTTTTTAGTCTTCAACATCTCTCCATGCTAATCGTTTTTATCACAATAAGCAAAGTTGATTTTGCAAATTTCAGAAAGAAACCCAGTCCTTTAGAGCCTTAAAGTTGAAGAAACTAAGCCTGAAAATGCCTGTTTAATTCAGGAAAGCACTGCAACGTTTACATTTGTGAAGGAGCAATAAAGATGCAAAACAAGTAGTATTATGGAAATGAATAAAACTTCCAGGAGGGTCATTGCCAAGTACTCTTAGCTCAGTGATTGCTATTCCACATGGCAAGGCACAAATGAGGTAGCACAAATATTTAGTTTGGAGTCACACAGAATAAAATGCACAGGCTACCTATTACAGTTAAGCTCCAGTTGGCACAAGGTGCATAACATAATATGAGAATTCAATCTTTCTTTGGATGCAGAAATGACAGTGAATGTGGGTGGATAGGTAGAGAGACAGACATCAAGGAGGATTAGAATGCATCTGCATTAAACATTTCTAGCAGGCTGATGCCACTTTAGTTGTTATGTCTGGACCTGACAGAATCCTGAGATCTGTAGTTTGAGGAAGCAATTGGAATTCTCTGTTAGAAAAGAGGTTCTAAAACTCTGGTGTTCCAAGTGTTGTTGACTCTTGTAAGCCACATCCAGGTTGGAGCACTGGAGCTTTCTAGCAGTGGATCTTAAATAATTCACCAAATTACTTAGCATAAGATTTAATAGGATGCAGCCGTGAAGTTAAAGTGATCGCAAGCAACCAAAACTAGTGTGGATATATTACAAAAGTAGGCTGCTGAGGTAATCTTTGTTCCAGTACAGTGATAAAGGTGTTATTTCCTTAGTTACAATAAAGGAACAAAGGCACTGTGACTGGGAAGCTGTGTCCTCCTTAAAGGCGTTTAAAAGAAAGAAAGGAAGGGAGGAAGGGAGGGAGGGAAGGAAGGGAAGGGAAGGGAAGGGAAGGGAAGGGAAGGAAAGGAAAGGAAAGGAAAGGAAAGGAAAGGAAAGGAAAAAATATTTAATTGGGTGTGCTATAGCCAGCAATCCAGCTACTGCAAAGTCTGGTTAGCTGGTTATTGAAGACTATCTTAGGCCAGGTTGCTATTGCTCACCCCCATTTCCCACCAAGAAATGGGTAGCAGTACTCAGTGAGACATACTGCCTTAGCATGCTTGCAGAAGGTATGGAAAGCTGAGCTGGAGGGGTGAGGGTGTCTCCTCATTTTCAAGAGCCGCAGTTAGTTTGGCAGCATGGTGCAGTGCAGAGATCAAGAGCTCGCTGACTGCGTTAAAGGGTGTTGGAGGACTGTGAGAGTCCTGCCAAGGAATGGAAAGGGAGAGAGGTCCCCCCCGTGGCTCCTTTCAGTTTATGATTCATTCTCTTTCCAACGCTTGTTGCTCTGTGTCTTCAAGTCATTTCTGTTTTATGGTAACCCGAGGAAAACCTCGTCATAGAGTTTTCTTGGCAAGATTTGTTTAGAGGGGTTTGCCATTGCCTTCTTCAGAGGGTGTTAGGATGTGACTTGCTGAAGCTAACCCAGTGGGTTTCCATGGCTAAGTGGGAAACTGAACCCTGGTATCCTGACACATAGTCCAACACTCTCCAGGCTGCTTAATGTTGCCCTGGGCTTCCCTTGAGCTTTCCAGGGGCCACAGGTGAAATACGCTGTTTTGGTTGCAGTGGAAAGGAGAGTTCAAGAACTCTGCAGGCCACACCCTCTGAGTCTTCACTTTCAAGTAGTTTACCAGAAGGAAGGTTCTATTGTATTCCTTTGACCTAGTAATTTAGCTGGTGATCAAACTTTCTACAAACTATTGAACTGGACCTATTGCTGAATATCAGCTAGCATAATAATCATGTAGTATTGCAAAACAGATTCAGATCTCACGGTATTGCTATGGTGCATGCTTGTATAAATGGATGGGGTCAGTGGGAATCTCATACCATTTTCAGTTCTTTTTAATTTCTCCTCTTCCTTCTCCCTTTCCACTAAGAGTAAGAAATGGAGGAAGTTCTTTTTCTGAAAAATGAACATTTTTCAGCTTTTGAGAGCAAAGTGAGCAGCAGAAGTAGGGAAAAATCTAGCCTGGAAAGTTCTTAAACACTCTTACATTATTCAAACTTATATGAAAGATTTGTTTGCTTTGGCTACAGTGTTTGCAGCTAGGAGATTGTTCAAAAAGGGTGTGAAAAGAGGAGAGTAATTTCAAAGTGAACTCCTAGCAAAGGTTTCTCTCTCTTTCTCTCTCTTTCTCTCTCATACACACACACACACACACACACACACACAATATGTGTAAAGTGACTCAAGAAATTCTGATACATGTTGCTGTGTCTTTCATTTTATGCATTTTAGACAGATCCCCCTCGTCCTCCCTCTCTCCCTAGCTCCCCATCATGGAATTTATGAATAAAATCAAGGCTGTATCATCCATTCCTTGCTCTGCTTGCTTCTCTTGCTTTTGGGGGGTATGTGAGAGATGTTTCCCCTTTCCACAATCTTCAAGTTTCTTTTGCAGATGAACTGAACTCATGCAAGTTTCACATCAAAGTAGAGTAGAAAAGTTTTTAAAGCTTTTAGAATATGGCATTGATACTTGGAAAATCTGGGTTCGAGTTCCCACTGAGCTGTAAAACTCCCTAGTGACCTTTAAGCCAATTACAGTCTTGCAATCTGCTGGACCTCATAGGGTGGTTCAACAGATAAAATAGAGAAGAAGGCTGTGTAGACCACCTTGAAGTCATTGGAGGGCAGACATGATATAAGCGTGTGTGTGTGTGTCTATGTGTCTAATTAGCTATGATTTCTATAATTGGATGATGGTCCTAGTAATTCAGTCTTGATCATTTCGAACTTACCAGCATACCTGCACCAAAGCCAATTTCTATGTTTTACATCCTATGTGACAATATATGTATTTCTCAGACAGATACATAAATTTTCAAAGAGTCTCAAACTAAAACGCAGAGGGAAAAAGATGGATCAGACAACTGGATCTATAGATTTGACACTGCTACGTGCCTGGAGGAGGGCTGGAGTCATTCCATGGAGGGCTGTTTTCTTTGTAGGAGTTGAGCTGTTTCAAATGTACAGGATAATAATGTCAATGTAAAAATTGTAATATTTCTAAGTGTTAAAACTATCCTATGTCACTGGGACTTTTTACTCTTAACAAATGTTACAAGTACAAGTTTATTATTACGGCAAAAAGCCAGCAATAACAAATGTTTAAAATATCTACATGGCTGATTATGAGGAGCTCACCGGTTCTGTCATAAATCCTGTATTACACCATTGTTACCATGATAGAGTCCCATAAATTAATGCAGCTTTCATAAGGATATTTCATATATTCCATACATCTCAGGTGTTTTTGCTACTTAGACATTAGCGGTGAAACAACCTATCTAGGTGTGGAGGCACTGCAGCTACACCACACCTTTACACTGTACAAACCTTGGAAAAGTTGCCTTTCTTACATTACAAATCCCATCCCATTTGCTACCTAATCCTAGGTAAACTTTGTATGTGGCCATTTCTGCATGGGGCAAGGGAATTGCCCCGCGCTGCTACTTACTGGACTTTTCGGCTCCCTGGTCCGGTCCACGCCGCTCCAGAGCAGTGCGTGCTCGTTGATACGCACTGCTCCGGTGTCCCAAATGGTGGCTTCCAGTTGGTCGAGGGTCTTGACCAACCACTGAAGCTTGCCAGCCTAAAGCCCGCATCCGGCAGATCGCAGGCTCACATTGGGGCGAGCCTGCGAATCTGCATAAGGGAGCAGACTCGTAGTGACACGCTCCATGCTTTTGAAAGACCTGTTTCTAGCGGTCTTGCAAAAGCACGCTGGACGACCACTTGGGGTCGTTCCGGAGCGGGCTGAGGTGTGGATCTATGTTAAGTAGGTCCAACCCAGTCCACTCCCAGGTGCAGACCTCCTCCTTGGAGGACGGACTGCATCGTTTTAAAAACCCCGTGTGCAAATGACCTGTGTAAAAAGGAGGTTGGAATGGTATCACTATCGAATGGTATCACTATGTGTGATGAACACACGAGTACGTGAGAAAGGCACCCAAGCCTCGCACTCAAGGCCTGCCCAGCCTGACACCTCTTTGTATTCAGGTCTGAACAGCCAAGGAGATCTCTGGATCAAGCCAGGGCTAGGACAAACAGATCTGCTTCAGTTCTCCCTTCATGAGAACATAGCATCTTCCTCACTCTTGTCCCCCCTTCGTCTTCCTCCTTCCAGGGTTATCTCCCTTTACTGTTTTCCTTAAATCTGTCCCTCTCCAGATATAAGGACCAGCAGTAATTTCTCTTTTCAAAGACTGTGGTACCATTGGAACTGTGGTAAAGATGGTACTATTGGTAGCATGTATACTCCAGGATGCAGAGTAAGACTCTGTGAGACTGTTATAAGGAAAACATAAAGTCAAATGTTTGTTGTAACACTGTTAGTTAAATTTGTTTTGTATCTAAATCGTTATGAAACAGCACACCCTTCTTCTTCTTCTCTCTCTCTCTTTCTCTCTCTGTGCTTAATTCATTGACTATCTGTCATATACCCTATTTCCCAGTTCTCTCAAACAATCTCAAACATCCCCCAGACTCTAAACTTCTAAATTCCTCTTCAATCCACTCCCCAGTCAGTTAAATTCCATTATTCCTCTCTTTCCACCAGCCGCTCCCCTGGGCAATCCAAGGTTCCATTTCAAGAGCCAATCAGTTTAAGCACTCTCGGTTGCTAAAGAGGCTCTGTTGTCAAGGTCCCCTCCCATCAGGTTCGTCACACTATGGTTCATGCACCTCCTCCCCAAATCTCAGGGCCTAGAATTCTCCTGACCTGGAACCCTAATAAGAATGTACCAGGATTCCTGCTTAACTCAGAAGAGGCAAACAATTAAAAAAAAAAAATGTTTCAGCTTGGGTTGGGTAGATATCTTGAAAGCATGAGCAGGGACCAGGAAGAAGTCACAGGTGTGAGAGGATGAGACAATTATTGATTTGGTGGAAATCCTCTTGTTTTCCTAAGCCAGAACTGTCAAAACAAACAAGGCTCCTTGTGTTTTTGGAGTTTGCAACAACAACAACAACAAAAGACTCATCAAGCTTCCCACGGAAGAGCTGATGGCTATTACATCTTTCCTGTTTGCACCTTTTGCTGTATTTCTCTGGCTGCCCATATATGAACTTTCTCTTATCTATATGCTAAGAGTATTTGTTAGAAACTGCATTGTTTATTTGACCAGAGAGAAATTTGTATCCAAGATCTCACATTTAAGGGGGAGACGCAAGGTATTTATAACCAGGGACCATCAACCCCTGGATTCCCATGAAAATGCAATTTCAATTCCAAAAGTCCACATTTCTGTCAAAACAATCTTCTGTCAGTTAGTTCCATTGGACTGTGTTTGAGTGGAACTAGAAACATCCATTTCAAAGCACAGAAAGGGGATAAAAACCCTGATGTTTTACAGCTTTGTGCCAGCATCTCCACTTTCTGGACAGCACTGCATTGCTCTGCTGCCCTAGCTGCAAGCCTAAGCTTCATCATTGTTTCTTCACTTCTCTCTGGACGGTAATTATAACCCACTTCCTTCTATTCCTCTATCCAATTTTCCTCCCTTTCTTTTCAGTAAGCCTGATGTGATTGCTTATTTGTGTGTGACTATTTTGTGTGTGTGCATGTATGTTTTCCCCCAATAAAATACATTTAAATTGTATCATAAGTTTTCTGTCTGATCTCTTTTTAGCAGTTCCCCCTATAACAAAGTTGCTACATCTCGCTAAGTTACCCCACTCTTTCAGGCCCCCTATTTTTGGGCTAATTATTCCTCATTATTGAACAGAGGTACTGACATTGCTGGTGGGCTCTCATGGCACCCATGTTTTGGGGTAACAGTAGCTTCACAGTAACTTCAGTTTCGACATAATGTCCAACCATGATTATGACCAGGAGGGGAAACTATGCTTTAGTAAGGAGGACATGGAGCAAACACATATTCCCTAGTTCTTCTTCTACATATTGAAAAACACCCTCCTCCATTCATTTGTTCAGTGAAGAACAGGACAGTATGAAGAACTGCATGAGGACCACATAAAATAAGATCACAGTAATAAGGAAGATACAGGGAAAGAAAAGAGTTTGTTTTAAATTATTTCATGTATTTATTTATTTTGTATGTGCGAGGTTGATATAGCATTACCATGCCAAGTACAAGCACATTACATTTCATTGTGGGTCATTTGATTTTGAAGAAGCTTTCCTACACACAGAGAAAAGGAATCTGCTAAGATTGGAAATGAATAGAAATAATGCAAGAAAAACACTGTGATGCTCTACTTTTAATTAATGCAATGTATTTTGACCATGATTTGTTCTTTTATTTAAAAGAGTAGCCACAAAAGGTGAATGATACATGCATGGGAATATTCTTTTTTTTTTTAATTTCAGCTTATTTAAAGTAGAATCCCCAGCATATCTATCCACATAGTGGCTCACCATAACAGATTGTGTAATTACAATATCTCAAGCAATCATAATTACCTTCACAGCCATCCTTCAAGGTAGGTTAAGCTGAAAGCAAATTGCTAGGCCAATGAGAAAATTGTTTGTTCGATGACTGGAGGAATTAATCTGGGTCTCTCCATTTCCACACTGAAGTTCTGTCTATTATCCAGTGATGGTTCCTAGACTTTTTTTAAAAAAAGAATAATGTATAGATTTACAATTTTTTAAAAAATGAAATTAAAAATAGGCACATGTGTGTAGGTAGGTAGGTAGATAGATTGATTCTTTCTGTCTGCTTCTGTGTGGTGGGGCGGTGGTGGAGCCTGGAGTGTGTGGAGGAGAGCAGGAGGGGGACAGGACTACGACGTGAGGGGCTTGGCCACTGTGTGTGGATGCGTAGCCGTGGTGTGTGGGGGCATGGCCAGGACATGCAGGGGCATGGCTATGGGTAGGGACATCCCAAAAACTTTGCTGCCTGGGGTGAATTGCTCCCTCTGCCCCCCATCGCTACACCACTGTCATGAGGGGTGAGGTTGCCAGTAAAAAGCTAAAATTAATTTACTAGATTTTAAAAAAAAGCTTAAAAACCCCTGAATATGAAAGAATCCAGCACCAGTAGTAGTCGAGAAGGGGGACAACTGACAAATTTACAAATACAAATTTATATTATCTTCGTTACCATTTCACCCCTTTTATCCAAGACGCCGCTGTAATGAATGCTTAAACAAATGGTATCTAATTTCTTTTAGCTTTTTAACAGTGATTTAGATACATAGAGACTGACATAAACATATGAATTCCACAGAAATATAGTACCAAACTGTGAGAAAATGCCATTTGAACAGTGGGAAATCTGGTAGTGTTTTCCAATCTGATTACTTTTAAGTTTATACCCTTCAGTATTTACTGACTGATAACTGTTATACAGTGTGTATAACACTTAAATATTGTGATACAGCACGATACTCCTTGAGCATAGTAATGGGGCTTCCATTCTCCTCCAACCTCCCACAGAACAGTTTTTCAGTGCCTGGTCAGACCCACATGGCAAGTACACTGGAGATCTGTCATTTTATCATGGATGCAAAACTAAACTCAGATACTGCAAGATACTCTCTTGACCACTGAATGGCTGCCTCCCACTAGCCACTAAATGACTAGTTGGAGGCATCAACATATGTTGTCATCAACATAACATGCTTTGGAAGGCATGGAATGGCATGCTGGATACTGCATTAACCAGGGTTAATCAGGGTTGGTTAATGTACGTGAATTTGCTTTGCAGCTATCAAAAATTCATCATTTGGAATCAGAGAAATCTGACACAGAGGAGTTGAATTCCAAGGAATTTCTGGCTCCTGTTGATGGTTCTCTCCCTGAATCTGAGTGACTGGTGGCTGAAGCAACTGGGGTGGGGTGGGGTGTTTCTCTGCTGAACAGGATGTGATAGACCCTGAGGAGATGCTCCCATCGTTTGGAGTGTAGTAAGGAGACAAAGAGAAGTTTTGGTGTATCACCAAGCACCTGAGGTCCAGAGAAAGCTGCCTATAAATCTCCCAACAGCTGGTTGATGTCCTCATGGCTTACAACTTTCCAATCTCTGGCAGTGGTCTTGGTGTTTCCTGGAATTCCTTAGCTCTAATCTGACTATTTTAACGACTCTTTGTCTCACTCCTTTTTTTGGCTTTTGTTATTGTGGCTACTGGCTTTGAGCAACAATTTCTGGAACAGCTGAGATCTTGCCCCTGTGCCTTTCTTCATCTTCTTGTATTACCTCTGCATGCCCTGGACTGGGATATCTGTGTAGCTGGTTCTCTGTCTTTTTGGACACTTGCTAACTACAGGCATAGGACAGAATGTACACAAAACAGTAGAGTCTACCAGAGATATATTTTGTTAATGCATTTGTTAAAAGAACTTTTATTTCTCCCTTTTAAACTGCAAGTTGGAATCATCCAAAATTAATTGAAAAACACAATGACAGAAAACAGCTAAGACCCCAGCAGACAGATCTAGTAAAAATAACAGGAATCAGCAAAATTATACTCCTGGGGGCGAGGGAGGGGATATTTACTATATTTGTAGGCTGCCCTTCTCCCAGAATGGGACCCAAGGCAGAACCTTGGGTCTTCTGAGAACAGGAATATTTTCAAGAGACTGTGGACTGATAATAACAGAAAGGTTAATATGAACTTCACATTGCCTCTCTGTTATGTACCTGGTTGATGTGCATAAGTAGTTCTCCTTGCAAATGAATGTATGCTTAGATATGTCCTACAACTGAGCAAACACCCTGCCACTCCTCTAGTGCTGGGAGTTTTCCATGCCTATATGAATAGTAGGTTTTTTTCCCCTTTGTCAAACCCACAGGATGTTTTTCATGAAATGAGGGGGTAGCTCTCTCTCTCTATGTTTTCTTTCTAAGGGAGGGGTCAAATTGATTTCTGGAGATAGGGAATTTCTAATGCAAGGTGGGACAACTTAAGAACAGTTTCTTCCATGTTCATTCAGTCCAAAAAACCAGAAAGAGATATTGCATTAAGAGGGTCTTTCAAGAAGAGTTGAACAGAAAGCATGGTATGAGAACAGATGGCCCTTTAGGTATCCTGATCCCTGGCTCTTTAGTGCTTGAAAGGTGATAAGGAGCACTTTGAACTCCATGTGGAAACAGATGGTCAGCAATTGCAATTAGAGTAAAAGTGGAATTGCATGCTCCAAAAAAACTAGAGTTAACTGCTAGAGACTCTGGGGAGGGAGCTGAACCATGAAGAATGAGAATTTCAGCCATTCTCACTAGCAGTACTTTAACAAGGTATCCCCTAAATGCAAAGAAGAACACAACAGGAAGAGCAATTTATCATCAGGAAGTGAAAAATCATGACTGTTCTGCTATGGGGGGAAGCTAGAGTGTATAATGAACTGTTGGAAACTAGTATCCTCAGTTCTTTGGATTATAGTGTAAGTTGTATTGAGAAAAAAAGGACTAAATACCTCATACATACTCCCACTGTTTATAATCTGCATGTTCAGGAGCTTTAATTCATTTCCACCCTATACTGTTATAGTGCTATTATTCCACTTTCAACATCCTGTGGAATTCTGGGGTTTGCAGTTTGCCGAAGCCAAAGAGCTCTCTGGCTGAGAATTCTAAATGCCCTTCCCTAAACTGGAAACTCCAGGATTCCATAGGATGCTGGAAGTGGAATAATAGCACCACAACAGCATAGTATGTATTATTGATTATTTCAGAGCCTGGACCTTGTTCATATGGTCTGTCAGATAGCCTGGAACTGAGTCTAGTTGCAAGAATGTAATTGAAATAATTAACTTACAGCTCAGGAGATGAAGCTGAAAGTGCACCTTGCTTCAGAAATTCATACATGCGTGAGGCCTCCTGACTATGTCATGCCTGTGAAATCATCTTTACATTTTTAAAATGTAAAATAATTTAACATGTGAATAATTTAAAAATATATGCCAGATTTAGATAGTGTGCAAAATGTGTACATTGTAGTGTACACATTAGGAAAAGTGCATAATCTGTAAATAATGGGAAATGCCTATAGGAATTGTACATTTTAAAAAAAAATTCCCATGGGGGAAACATCCCCAAGATTTTATACAAAGAAAGAATGGAACAAGAATGCAGATGCGATTTGGAGAAATGCAACAAAACTGAGATTCATTTTTGTCTCATCCTAAGTCTGAGAAGTACTGACGTCTGGGTTACTTGGAATTTTTTTAACCTATTCAGAATTAATATTTTCTTGACAGATATTTCTGAGCGCTTTTCTTTTAAACATTTGACACTGACCTGAGAAGATGAAAGAGAATTATATTTTTTAAAAAATGGTAGTTAGGATAAGGATTTTACAAATGTGTTAGGGGAGTAATCAGAAAGGCAGCTTTTCTTCGACAGAAGAAAGACTGATCTCTGAATATTCAAGCAATGTTCTCCAATCCAAAATGTATAGGAATCTGGGGAAATGAGGTCCATAAATTCAGTCAGCCTCCAGGTTTCTTCATCTTGCACAAGCAGTTTTTATGCAGCAAATATCCATTGATCTTTCTAACCTTGGCAGCTTTACAGAACTCATATTTTTCTATGGAACCAACTGTTCTTGAACAATTCTTCCAGCATATTTTTACTTTTCTTACAATGCAAGTAATATGGACAACTCAAGGAAGATAATGCTAGAGGTCAACAACTATGCCTTTCACCAGGGCTATAATGCAGTACAATTTGCAGTCTCCTAATCCCACTTCTTTCAAAATAGCTTCTTTAAAAATAATCCACACAATGGGGGGAAAAAAAATAATCACCACTTTTCTAAGTGTGGATTAGGAATGGGAAATTCTGTCAGATTTTTCTTTCTTCCACACTTGAGCTGTGAACTCCACATGGTTTTCATTTCAAATTCTTTGCTAATTTTTTCAAACAAACAGACTCTAAAATACAAAATTATCTTCCACTTTCTCTGACCAAAATCACTATGTGGAGCCATTTCCAAAGTGGAAAGAATCATGTTCTACCTTCCCGCCAAATAGGTGTTAAAGATGTGGACACTATAAGAAAGTAGAAGTGGCATCAGTGGCATTCAGCATCAGATACAAAAAAATTTAAAGTGAGACTTTTAAGCATTTAAAGCCCATAAATCTGTCATATTTCAATTCTTGTCAAATATAAATTTTCTTAACTTTATGTTCTTTCCCTCTAAGATATGAAAGAATTTGTAAGTTTTAATAAATTATTATCAGAAGACTAGTCATTAAGTTTAACTTCCAGTATCAGTTTGGACATTGGTTTGGGTGCCTAAAATCAGTTTTGTTTTGTTTTTCTCGTATGTCATCACAACTTTTCAAACTGGCAATGAGTGTTCTAGTAACTAGTAAGGCTCTCTCATTTTCTTATAATAGGGATCTTTCAGATTGGTCAGAATTCCCATATATCCCTTTAAGTTTCACCAGTTTTGCTGACTGTTTTCCATTCATCCATTCTTTGTGTGGAGTGTCTGTAGCAATTTTTAGGGCTTCAAAAAGTTTTTTTTTTCAAAGTGGGGTGTAGTTTCCTGATGTTGTTTTATGGTTTGGCAGGAAGATTTTCTCCTTTGAATTTGGTTAAAACAATGTTTCTGCAGTGCTATAGCACAATAATGCCATTTCACTGATGCACTATAACCAAACACTATAAAGAAGAGAAGAGATGGAAATTGTTTGTTCCAACATTTCTCAGAATTAAAAAGAACCCACTTGAGGATGGGAATATTGCAGTTGCTGTCCAGAATTTCTTGAAAATTATTGAGGACAATAGAAACATTTGTTTGGAGATATAGAACTCCAGCCAAAAATATTGAAACCTTCTGACAGTTTTGCCCTGTCAGACAGAGCCCATAATCAACAAAATGTTGAATGTACTGCAACATATTCTTAGCCCCTAGCAGAATTGATTCTCTTCAAGGTTCCAATGAACCATCTAGGTATGGTCTGCTCCAGCCTGTAAAGTATTCATGCAGGAAGGATTTTTTTTTAAGGGAAGGGTGTTTATTTATTGGTTTAGTTTAGTCTATTTAAGCTTAGCTTCATCATTTCAACACTGCTGAGTTAAAAACATCCTCATGAGAATTAACAATAAAAGCTACTCTTTTAAAAGGCAGTCCTAATAAGTGGAATGAAACCTGTTGCTGTAGAAACTCATTGAACAAACCTGGCAGCTTGAAAACATTAATAGAGCAGGGTTAAAATGTTGCAGATCTTCAAATGCTCTTCAGTCAAAAACAGGTATGTGTTCCTCTGACACTGAAAATAACATAACATAAACTCCAGGTGAGTATCTGAGGAGTATGTTCCATAACTGTGGTGTCCTTTTTCAAGTTGCTGTATCTCCTTTTCTTTTATGGGCACCCTGATTAGATCTTACAAAATTAAAAGGACTAAATACAATCCTTAAAGTAACCTGGTCCTTAATTGTTCATTTTCTAATGTTTCAAGCCAACATACTGAAGCAGGCCCGGAAATGGATTAGCAGCAAGTGAAGAAAAGTACTGATGCAATATGATTGTAAAGACTGGTCCCCATCAGTAATCCTCCTGCTCTGTTTTGACTATGCTTAGATTTAAAGCCATTTTCAATGGTTTAGCTTTACAGTAATCTAAACAGGAAACCTCCAGAGCATGAACAGTTGGAGCAAATCTATCTCTGTCCAGGTGGGGGTCACCTTAGCTGATAAAAAGGTACTTCATGCTAACTGCACCTTCAGTGTGAAAGATACATTAAGGAGGACCCTCTAGATCTTTGGAAGAACACAACCCCTTTTAGAACAAGCTAGAAGACATTCAACCTAGGTTGTCAGATCTCAGGGCCTAGCCCTGAGTCTTCACTTCTCATGGGCCGTCTTCAAGCATGACATGAGAGTATAAATCTCCAGTTTTGGTGAACTTACCTCCAGGCGAGAGTAAAGTGCTGTGTCAAATCTCGAGCTCACCCAGTAGAACAATTTGCAGTGCTTAATTGATGCAAGTGACAAGAGTCTCCAGAGGTTAGCTTCCTCATTTCCTACCAGTTGTTGTAATGCCAGGGCTCACTCTCTGCTCTGCATCCACCCTCTTGCCAGAAGCAAGTATTCTAGAATATTTAAATGTCCCTTATGTTGTTTTCCTAAGTAAGTGAGAAAGATTGATCCCCTCATTTCACATTAATCTTGAGAAAAAAACTCCTTACCTAGATTTCAGTCTCTATTTCCAAACAGGAAAAATATGTTCTTTGAGTATACACATGTGTGTGCGAATGCAAAACTGTGAGTAACTGATTGGTATCTAATTAGTAATGTTTAATGACATCTTGAGGTTTTAAGTCTCAGGTTTTGGCCCAAAACTTCAAGGCGAGGGACAATCCTGAACTAATTTATCCAGATATTTTATCTACATTGAGCCTCACTTCATTGGTTCTCAGCTAATCTAGTCTAAGGGAATGATTTCTTGAAATTATACACATGCAAAATTGCTGATTAAGAACTCTGACACACTCAATATCATCAAATTCCAGTTCAGTAGTAGATTGCCTAACATTGCTTGTGCTTACAGAGCTTTCCAAATATTACTTTATCCTTGAGAAGATTGGTGCTGTCTGACTGCTCCAACCACCGTTATTAGCTGGACAGGTGCAGAGTAAGAGATGCTTAGGCTACTATTGGATGCCCCATCTCTTTTCGTAGTAACTGGAAAAGAGAATAAGTAACTCTCAACTGATGTCAAAGCCTTCCCATTGCTTGAGCTCATATGCTACAACTGCAATGTATATAGATAAATGGGCGAACTGCCTGTTTCTCCAAATTCATATTTTAGCTGGAATTTTTAATTGCAGTATCATTACTAGCAGGAGGAGGAAGAAGAGGAGGAGGAGGAGCAGCAACAGTATTTGGATGTGACTTTCATTTAGCCATTAGGTACTATTTCTGCTATACTTTTAAGATCAATCAGTGATGTGCTGGATATTGCCCACCATTATCAAACAAGAAGAGTAAGGTCATGAAGAAAAGTCCAGTTATAGCTTGTTTTTCATATTGAAGAGCTCTCTCTTTAAGCGGGGGGAGAGGTTTGCAATCCAGCCCCTTAAAATGGTACACAATATTCTCTAGTGATCCAAGAAATCTGAGACCTCAAAAGTGGCCCAGACCTTAGAAGAAATTATACTACACCTCCCACACACCCAGGACAACATGGACAGTGTTTTCCAAGCTCTATATTAGCCAGAGAAGAGAAGGCAAATGTTATATTAGGCTAGCTTTTAAATTATCTGCAGATGATTTGCAGTTGTTCAACAAGGATTTTAGTTTTCTGAATAGTTTAAAACTGAGCCCCATTTATTGTTAGAAAAGCAAGGTATTACTCTTGGTATGTACAAAGGAAACACGAACTAGGCATACAGAGGCAGTGGTCATGAGATGTGGAGCAATATATTCGATCATTATCCTATTTTGTCCTGAAGATACCCCTATAATTTAAGCTGAATATTATGGATCAGGTTCAGAATTCCTCAAACTCTGTGTAAAGAAGTCATTGAAATAACAACTTCTGTAAGTCTCATTGATTTCAATGAGCCTATGCTAGATATGACTCTGTTTGGATCCAAGTATATTGGAGGCAGGGCAAATATTTTAATAAGGGGTTCCTATCAAAGTTTTTACATTAAACTTAGCTATCAATGTATGCACTAATTAAGTTTCTAATAGCTATTATTAGAAAAAAAGTGGCAGCCTCCTTTGTCAAGTAAATTTCTCCTCCTCTGGTGCTTCATGCTGAGAGGATTTGATTGCTTTTACTTAGAGTTGTATATTAAATAGATGGATATTATAGTTCCTGTAGTTTATGGATATCATGCTGCCTTCAATCCCCAGTTCAGAGGCAGACAACTTGAACCAACTCTTGTTGAATGATCTGTTCTACATCAAAATCAAAATATGGCCCATGGTTGTGAGTTAACCTTTCATTGGGCTGAATGGGCATCTTCCAGAGGTAGAAAAGATCCATGATTTACAGAAACATTTTGCTACTTCTCTCTATCCCTTGTGACAGAATCTTAGCAAATGCTTCAGTTTGTCACTGCAGTGGTGCATTATGTTGTCTTACATAGTGGTGCATCTCTGAAATTGCTTTTTGAATTCAGTTTAATTTCTGCTGATGGACTATAGTGAGGTTGGAAGTGAAATTCTGACCCCAGTGAACTGCATGGAAATGTGCCATGGTAAAGCTTTCTCATCTGTTACCTATACAGAGCATCAACACGGGAAGAAGAAAACAGATGAGCTAGGTTTATTATGCTCATAAAGCAGGCACATGCATGTCATAAAACTTTTCCTTTATTTGGGTGACGGTGCTGCTTTGAATCTCACTGGTTACACCAGGAGTACCTTTGCCTCCTGTCATAAAAGCCTGTGTTTTAAATTTGCTTTTATTCTTCAATGTCATCAAAAGATAAAGATTCAGGAGAAATCCAGCCCAAACCCTGAAGTTGATCTATGTTCCAACCCCTAACCAAACTTTACTGCAATGAATGGGCAGCTCACTGATAGAAAAACTTGGTCTTCCAGCATTGCACCTTTTCTTTCTTACTGGTGTGGCTGAGAGTTATGCATACAATACGTATCAGTAACGGCTTCATCATGTTGATTACTCTGATAATATTAATCTGCTAACAAATGGCATCACCAATAAACTAACAGGAAGAATAATATCACATTTACATTAATTACCAAGGAAATTACTGTTTCAGAAGCAAATGTCAATTGTCACAGCAATACTTAATTCCATTTTAATTAGCCCTGAGCAATTAAAAAAAAGACCTTCAAGAAAGCAAAAATATTGCTAACTCCATTTTAGATTCCTTATCTGGTGCTCAGCTATTTCATTTAATTAGTCTTTTGCCCAGTATTTGATTAAAAACCTCAATTGATCCTTGGAGTTCTTCAAACTAATTTTGTTTGTGTTTTTCCTTTGTAACAAATCTGGACTTTGGGGCACAGGATTATGAGGAAGCATTACAAACAGAGGGTGAATCCCTTTATATTGAAAAATCTGCAGAGAACCTGGTAGAAATAAAGTTCCAATCCACAATATTGATGCTATTGATCAAGCTGCATGTAACTTTCAATTTACAGAAAGGATAAGATAGTTGAAGCTAAAGGCAGGGCAATATTCATCATCTTGCATGTGCAAGAATAGTCTTAGTATGAAGTCCTGGAGAGAAGTAGATCAGATGGTCCAGGACAGTTTTACATCTCTTCATTTGTAAGTCTGTTTTGATCCACTCCTGTGTTAATATAGATTTCTCAAAAATGAACACAAATATTCAAATTTAAATAATATCCACACGTTTATATTTGAATATGTGTTGTCACAAGACACATATTTAACCATACATATTTCTGAACATGTAGGATATAAAAAAATTCTCTTTACAGTTTCAGTGGCATATACAGTTGAGATTATAATGATAATTTTCAGACACTCTGTATTTTATCTCAAATAGACATTTCTAGTGCATACTGTTATACTTCGTGAAGTGCAACCTGTGGAAAAAAAGTGCTATCTGAAAAGTAAACAGATTTCATTCTGTCATTTGTGTAGCAGATGCCACCTGGGTAAGTTCACACTAGAATTGACCAAGAGCGCATTTATAGAATCATAGAATCATAGAGTTGGAAGAGACCACAGAGGGCATCCAGTCCAACCCCTTGCTATTCAGGAACACACATCAAAGCACTCCTAACAGATGGCCATCCAGACTCTGTTTAAAAACCTCCAAAGAAAGAGGCTCCACCATACTCCGAGGCAGCATATTCCACTGCCAAACAGCTGTGACTGTCAGGAAGTTCTTCTTGAGGTTTAGGTGGAATCTCTTTTCCTGCAGCTTGAATCCATTGCTCCTTGTCCTAGTCTCTGGAGAAGCAGAAAACAAGCCTGCTCCCTCCTCGACATGACATTGCTTCAACTATTTAAACATGGCCATCATGTCCTCTCTTATCCTTCTCTTCTGTATACTAAACATCCCCAGCTCCCTAAGCCACTCCTCATAGGGCATGGCTTCCAGACTCGTCACCATTTTGGTTGCCCTCCTCTAGACACACTCTAGCTCATCGATATCCTTTTTGAACTGAGGTGCCCAGAACCAGACACAGTATTCCAGATGAGGTCTAACCAAAGCAGAATAGAGTGGTACCATTACCTCCCTTGAACTAGACACCATACTCCTATTGATGCAACCAAGAATCATGTTGGCTTTCTTGGCTGCCACATCACACTGCTGACTCATATTCTGCTTGTGGTCTACCAAGATCCCTTTCACATGTACTGTTATCCAGCCACCCTATATTTGTGGATTCCATTTTTTCTGCCTAAGTGTAGAACCTTCCATTTCTCTCTGTTGAAATTCGTTTTCTTAGCTTTGGCCCAGCTCACCAATCTGTTAAGGTCATTTTGAATTTTGATCCTGTCCTCTGGCATATTAGCAACCCCTCCCAATTTGGTGTTCATACATACGCATTCAATAACTGAGACCACCTCCACACCACTCTGAATTCTAGAAGGCTGTCTTACATGTTAATACGTAAGATTCCTGCTATGGAAGATTGGCCTCTTAATGTTACAGTAAAGGGATCACTGAGACTTTACAATGCATGTATTGCTGTCTACTGTCTACTGACTGTATCTATTTTTTAGAATTAATAATGAATTTTGTTATTAACTTATACTGAATAATATATTTCAGGAAAAAAGAAAAAGAAATCACAAAGCTCAAGATCTTCAAGCATTCATATCCACGTTTATTTTCTTGTAACTTCAAGCCTTGTTTACTTTGACCCTTTGACCCTTCAGCCAAAATGATTGGAAGAGAGTTTTACAGCTTTTGCAGGATGTAATGTGTAGACTTTAAACAGAATGACAATACACATGGCTTCGGAGGGCATTCTATTGTACATTTCTGTCCTGTTTGGTTGTGATTTTAGTTCAGTTTTATGCTTAGATCACTCCATAAAATTACAGAAGTATTCATAATCAGTTTGTATGACCCCTAGGTACTTCCAAACATTAATACTGTGTATTTTGTTTTGTTTTGTTTTCCTGCCAACTATTGCATTCAATGAGGCTTTGAACAGGCAACTTTCCAGGTTTGGTTACTTCCACAGAGCAAACCTGTAGTGTCTCTATGTAAGATATAAAGGACAAATACGTCACAATAAATGTAGTCCCTCTTGTTAATTTTAAAGCAAGTAACCATTGCATGCCTATATTTATTATATTTACTTATTATTATATCTATTATTAATTTCTATTTTGCCTGTTTTCAGACTTTTTTTACTTTTGCTTTTGCACACCCACTCTTTTCCTGTGTCATTCTAAACTGCAGCCATTTTTTCCTCTTCACTCTCTCTCTCTCTCCCTCTCCCTCTCCCTCCCCCCCTCCTTATATGAGGTCAGTTGTTTTATTACAAACAAGTTAGCAAAGTTAGTTTATACGGTTTTACACAGAAGACTATGCATATTTCTATATCCTGTGCCAGACTCTATGTAGGTGGACAGGTGTTGGACTGGTTATTTTTCAGCTTCTGCCTTAAGAGGTCCATTACAATCCTTCATGTTTCCCAATAGTTAAATAGGACACTATTTTAATCTAGAAAGAAAACATGAGTATTGCTGAAGTGTGTGTTTCTGTGACATCTATTAACCATAGGATACAAAGTGTGCGACTAAGGGAAAAAAAAGGAGATGAGTGTTATATTCTGCCTATATCAGCAGTAATTTCCACTAGCAACCCTGCCATGGCCCTTATGCCCTTGAATATCAAAGGGAACACTCCCACCATTGGTGGCTCATTGCTAAAGAAGGAGGTCTAAAAATAAAGACAGTCTCTCAGTCTCAAAACATTAAAAATGTGTTTTGGTTGTGTATGCCAAAAAGAGTCTGATTGATGTTTTACAGTAAAGGGTGCTCCCCCCGATACAAAACAAATACACACACGAACACAGAGAGAGGAGAGAGAGAGAGAGACTTCAATTTAATTTTTTACATAGCATAAAGTTACCAGCATTACTTCTCTGATAATTTGTCTCTTTCTTCTCCTCCTGTGATAAATGGCAGGAATATTTTTTTTTAAAAAAATAATCATGTTTACATGCTTTGATTAAACAAATGCTGAATAGGCACCAAAGAACGTTTTAGCAGAATATTACTTTGATATATTTGCCAGCTGGTGGTTGTGCTCAGCAATTTTCTAATTTTTCTTTGTTCTTTGCTTTCAATTAGAAACAAATAAACTCAAGTTTACACAGAAAGGTTTACATTTACATTTGCCCTGGACTTTTAACTATTAAATTTAATTTTCTACAAGAAAAATAAAAAAGAGTCCCCAGATAGGTGAGTGATTCATTTCCTGTGAGATCTTTTGAGAGAAACAACCAGATGGCTGTTGCCTGATGTTATCTGTGACCTGTTGGTTAAATCCAAGACAGTCAAGGCTGCCATTTTCATAGTAGCAGCCCAAAAGGTCTGCTGCAGATTTCCAACATTAGCCTGGAGTAATGTATTATTGTATCAACTTCTGCTTTTGCCCTTTGTTTCCTATCTTTTCGGATGATTCCTCTGTTACACAACAGTATAGTCCTCCCTTCACATTTGTGGGTTTGATCGTCACAAATTTGATTACTCGTGAGCATGTGTGCCTTCCCGTCCATCCTCTTCCTCCCATTCCCCTGCATTTTGCCATGGCACAGAGAACTCATGCTGAGGCAAAATGGAAAGGAACGGCAGTAAGGGAAGGCTCGTGTGAGTTCTCAGTGCCAGGGCAAAATGAACTGGAATGGCAGGGGGAGCTCTGGAAGGGGAAAATAAAGCTTGAGCAAGCCTTCATCCACCCCCCATTCCCTTCTGCTTTGCATAGGAATGGGAAGGGTGGAGCCTTGGAAGTGAATGGGAGGAGGAGCGGGTGGACTTATTCATGATCTTTCCCCTTTTGCAAGCGTTCTGTGCCCTGAACCATCACAAAAATGGAGGGGCTACTGTAAGTGTCAGGAACTGAATCCACACACGCAAATAGTACAGTGCATAAACATTATTTATTTGGAGTGAGGTACATTGTACAAGACTTTAGTGAGGAGACTGCAGTTCAAAAGCAAATACCAGAGCTTCAGAATCCCTGTGTTCCCTCCCCATTTGCCAAGAGACCTTGAAGACCTTGAAGCCATGAGAGCCAAGCAGTGCTTATCAGTAAATTCCTAGCAAGTATTTATCTAATGGTCTCTGGTACCTAGGCTTTTCTGGTAGCAAACAGGCTGCTACTTATGCTGGACTATATATCCCATTACCTTAATATGGAGGGCGTCCCGACAGTAAGTGTTTTGGTTGTTTTTAAAGTTGTCCTAGCAGGTATATTGCATTAGCAGAGTGTTTTTCAATGGAAACTGTCCCACAGATAACTAATCTGCAGATATATCTCAACCAGTCAGTACATCAGATAGATGACTCTTCATGGCTCATGGTAACAATAACCGGCCAGCATGCAGAGGAATGTTCCCTCATATGGAAGACAGCATCCATTTTCTCTGCTTCTATATGAGTTTGCTTAGATATTTAGGTTACCTGAGAGGTCCTGTACCAGTTCCCACAACCATCAACAGCAGAACAAGTAGTAAGTAGAGACAGGGCCTTCCTGGACATCATTCTCCACAGAGACTTACCTACTGCCAGTCACAGGTAACAACCACAAGTCAGCATGAAGATTTTGGCAGCTTTGAGCTTACCTGTTTTCAGTGGGCTTTAATATGCCTATTTTGGGACAGATTATGGCTGCTCAAAATCTTGTGAATATATTTTTGGTCTCATCAGTTCTGATGAATTGAAGAAGAAGCAGAGACTTCACTGGGAAGTTTTCTACTCTTCTTGAAACTTTGTTTTACTTTCCTCACCAGTCTCCAGATGCTGAGTCTAATATACTTTTTGTACTTGGTAAAACACATTTTTATTTCCCAGGCATTTTATATGTTCTTGTTTTATTTCTGTCCTATGCTGGTTTTGTATGCTCATACTTAGCTGAGCTGGGGTGTGGGTTGTATGCACTGTACAGTTTTATTTATTATATTTCTATATAGCCAGAGATCTCTGAGCAGTTCACAAGTAGAAAACCATAAATACAGGAACAATATAACCAAAAGCATAACATAATTTGGGCTGGCAGATGTGGATTTCTTTCTCTTTTTTTTTTTTTAAATTACTGACTGCTACTATTTTTTGTCACTTGTGGTGGACTAGATTTGCTTCTTCTTCTTCTTGTCTGAACTTCTTTTATTTTGGTTGCTCTGTTAGCAGTTTGAATGAGTGCACTTTGTATTTCTCTCTCTCTCTTTTCCCCCAAGATAAGATGGGATATCATTTTAATCAATCTTTCAGTCACTTCAGGGGAGAGTAATGCCTCAGAATGCTAATGGCCTGTGATGTCTCCTAGTCAAGCTGTCATTGTGGTCCTTGTAGCATGAAATTCCATGCAGAAATAACCATCACAATGGAAGGGTCTCTGGGCAAAGTAACACATCCCATTTCTGTTCCTCCTTATGAGAAACTAGGAAAGTTTTATTGGCTGGGATCTTGAGTTTGCTCTACTAATGGCAGTGCACAGTTTCATTTCAGAATTTCTCCCACCAGCAAAAGGGAGGAAGCAACTTTGACTAATGCCTCCCCTTCCTTCTGTAGCCCTTTATGTCTCCTGAAAATTAGTAGTGAGGTGGAGCATCTGAAACTACATGGAAGATGGTCTCCTATACTTTGGTGGGATCCCTCACTAGATTTCACTCTGATCTTTGAGAAAGCCTAATAAAGTACTTTGATAACACCACTGAATTAAAGAGTGGATTCTAATAAACTACATGTATTAAATAAAAATGCATTACATTTAATCAGTTCTATTCCAAACTATAAATTTGGTTAGATCATGCAATCCCGGATGGAATTCTATTTTTTTTTTTTTTGGCGCATGTTGCTAGGATATTAGATTCAACTTCTGTGTGTCATTTTATGGTAATTGTGTGTTACCCTGATTCCTGGGGGTCCTGGGAGGGACTCCTAAATGCGCTCTCAATTTTATAAGTTGGGGAAATTAGCAAAGAGCACAGCCTAGCAATATGAGAGGCAGGGTAACGTAGCGAGATCTTGAAACCTATGTTTATGGGGTCAGGCCGAGTCAAGGAGCACACAGAAGTTGAAATAATAAATGATATTTTATTAAAACACAAGCAAACAGTGTACTCAGCACACTCACACAAGATAACTAAAGAAATAAAGGTTGGAGTGGGATAGAGGGATTTTTAGAGGAGTTGCTGGTTTGGGTGATACTTCACCTGTCCTGAAGCCCGGTTGGAAGCAGAGAAGCTGGGGAGCATGGATCTCAACACGTGGAGCTGAGCTGGACAAAGTGACAGCAAGGCGGGATGGAAGCCAAGAGCGATTCAAGGAAGTGCTCAAAGTCAGGGGTTTTTATAAGGAGAATTGTGACTGCAGGCTAGTTCAGACTTGGGGAAAACAATGGATTTGGGGCTGGAGACAAAGTCTCCAAAAGGTCAGAATTTGAATGATTGAGTTATAGCTAAATTGTCAATAGGATAGCCTGTATGCAAACGCGAAGTACTTGAACGTCGTATAGCTCGATCGTCAAGTTGCCAGTGCGGGGCCGAGGATCTTTTGAAAGTTGCTTGCATACTTAGTGAAGGTACTTGTCTTTGAGGTCTCCTAAAGCTGCGAGTCGGCTATTTCTGGCCTGCCTGTATTGTGTTGTAATATTACGGCGATTATCGGCCGAATCTGTATGTGTGCTTGTCCAGGGGCCTCGCAAGCACGTGGAGGGGAATGGGTATCTGAAGCTGAATTATTGATATCAAAAGATATCTTTTTATATCCCCCAAGCTCGGGCTAGCCATGGCAGTAACATGTGCCTGGAGTTATCACCCTTGCCTCATGATGTTCCCCATCATTACCAATTAATGGCTAGGAGAAGGTGATGGCATTCAGACAGCATCTGGCTATGTTTTTGCAGCCAGATGCTCAAAGTAAGGATGCATCCTCCTGGTTTTTCTAGGAGTTCTCTAGAGATCCACGAGGATGATATCAGCTTTTTGTTACTGATTACAAAAACACATTCAGACACTACCTGGTCAGCAGCTGCCCTCTTCTAGCCACTAAATCACCACTGGAAGTGCCCAGAAAACAAGGAGGGAAATGGCATGACCAGGGAGGTGGGGATGGAACAGAAGTATGCCTATGCTTGTTTGCTTAGAAGGATGCTGTCATTCCAACAAATGTGGCTGTTTAGTAAGTGTCTCTATGACTGCAACATAGCTAGTTGCCCTTGGATCTCCACTGAAATTAATGCAACTTTTAAATTAAGTCATTATGATGAAGTCTGTGAAAATTTGCACATGCTCATTTTGTGCAGAAGAAAAAAGCACACAGAAATACATTTTCTGCAAAGAAAATGGTAGTGAGAATTTATTGTGTGCAAAATTTGCAAATGGCTGATTTGCATAGAAAACACTTTAATTACAGGAAGCACCACTTTCTTCACAGAAAAGAATATTTCTATATACAGTTTTTTTTCTGTGCAAAAAATGCATTTTCCTGTGGAAAACAACCATGTGCAGAGTAAGTCCTGAACTGTGAATAGTCTTTAAAAACTGTGTTTTCCTGTTAGCAGAAGGAAGAAAATTGCTAAAATGACTCATTGCAACCTTTGGGAAGAAACATAATGAGAATCCCATTCCTAGATCACAATAATTACATGATTAAGACTCTAATGGTTAAAATCCTGGCATCCCACTGAAGAACTTGTCTACAATTATTCTACAAGGGTCTAAACCCAAAATATCCAAAGAAGCAATTCTTTTTAATTTATGGAGTTTGCTTGTTCATTTTTAAAGGTAGTAGCTCTTCATGCCTGCCAGCAAATCACTTCTGAGACCGGGTGGGGTGGGGAGGATTTAAAGGGATTAGTGTGACAATGCAGAAGATTTCCTACCAGAAAAGGAAAAAGAGTAACTTCATATCATTTGATACATTCCTATTTCCCTTATTTTTCTTTGTGGCACTGATTGTGCAGTACACAGTCCCTCTGGTAAATCACACATGGAATAATGGCATTGTTTTTAATTTTGATTCCTACCTCAGAAATAATGATGTTACTGATTTTATTTTCATTAAACAATTCCATGAATTTCAACTAGTTAAGGTTGAGACAGAAAGTCATGGAGAATTGCCAAATTTCTCAGTACTTAAGGAAGTATTAGAAAATGTTACATATTAAATCCCATCATCATCGTCTTCTCATTTTCTTGTTTCAATTTGCTACAATGACATTTTAATGCATTTGTTTCTATTAAAAGTGTTATTGAGTAAAGCACAGCTCTTTTCCTAAAATGTCAGTAAATAAATGAAATTGACTGTCAAGAGTTAATGCCTTCTCACTTCATATCCTTGTGTTATTAATTATATGAGATAAAGAATAAATTAGACCCTATGTTGTTTATGCATATAAGAAAAGGGAAAGATTGACTATAGCAGACAGATAAAACTATTTGTCAGAGCACTGAGCCTTGTACGAAACTGAAATAAGGAAAAAAATAAATAAAATAAAATAAAAATAGAATAAGATAATTTTTCATTCAAGACAGCTATGGTCTCAGTGAGATAAGATGATAGTTTAAATCTGTACCTAGAAACCACTCTTAATTTTTTTTGGGGGGGGGAAGAGGGGGGGGTTAACACACCAAAGGTAAAAGGACATATTTTCAATGTGTAACTGCTTTGATACATTACATTTTCTCTCAATAATATATGAAATAAAATTTATTTTTATTAAATGCAAATTATTATTAATATTAATATTACTACTATTGATTTATATCCTGCCTTTAGCTCAAGAATGAGACTCAAGGCAGCTAACAACATATTTGTAAACAATACAGATTAAAAGTGTACAAAAGCCTAGATATATTTTTTTTTAAAAAATAACTTATAAAGTTAAAAACAGTAAATATTAAATTGCTATAAATAACTCCTTATTCCCTCCTCTCACCCAAATAAGATATTTCACGTGCCTACCAGAGTAAAGCTGCCTCTGCTGCCTTTTCCATTATCTCACTGTAGATAGTGGTGTGTGTGTGTGTGTGTATGTATGTGTTGTTTCAGCTTTTGGGATAGCAAAAAGAAGAGACAGGAGGCCTGAGAAGGGAACTTGGAACATTTGTATAAAAAAAAAAAGAAAGAAAGAAAAAAACACACACTTGCAATCATGCAATCACATTTATTAACTGAAATATTTCCATCTCATTATATGTCCAAACATCTCAGGATGGGATATAGTCAATAAAAAATGGTATCAAAACAATTTAGACCAGTGTATCATAGGGTATGTGATATGGGGGAGCAGTATTTCTTTTTCCCATTGTACCTGGAACCAGCACTAAACTCGTGCCCTTTGGCTACAATTATTTCTTTCTTTCCCAGAAGCTTATTAGAGACCAGCAGGTAATAGCTCAGGGGCCGGCAACGATCAAAGGACCACCACTTTCAGCAGCGGTGGTTTAGATAGTTTCAAACACTTAAGCATAACTGAAGAACAGGGTTAACAATCAAGATAGAAGACAACACCCAAACTAAAACCAAGCCAGGATCACAGTTAATATACCTTCCAACTGTGTCCAGTTCTAGATATGACAATTCAAGAAGGAAATTGACAAACTGGAATGTGTCCAGAGGAGGGCAAACAAAATAGTAAAAAGCAGCTATGAGAAGCAGCTTAGGGAGCTGGGTATATTTAGCCTGGAGAATAGAGGGCTAAGAGGTGATATGATAGCTCTATTTAATTATTTGAAGGGATGTCACACGGATGAGGGAGCAAGATTCTTTTCTGCTGCTCCTGAGACTAAAACATGAAGTAATGGCTTCAAACTACAGGAAAAGAGATTCCACCTAAATGTTAGGAAGAGCTTCCTGATGATAAGAGCTGTTTGATGGTGGAATATGCAGCCTCAGAACGCAATGAAGTTTTCTTCTTTGAACGTTTTTAAACAGGCTGGATGGCCATCTGTGAGGAGCACTTTGATTGTGTATTCCTGCAT
This sequence comes from Cyclura pinguis, assembly GCA_030412105.1. Classification (NCBI taxonomy): domain Eukaryota; kingdom Metazoa; phylum Chordata; class Lepidosauria; order Squamata; family Iguanidae; genus Cyclura; species Cyclura pinguis. The sequence continues at coordinate 134,264,763 of CM059599.1, forward strand.
GGCAGGGGATTGGACTAGATGGCCCTTGTCTTCCATCTCTGTGATTCTCTGATCCTGTGATTTGGTACTTCAGACATGAAACATACATGGCTGAGCAATGTCAGAGTGTGGTCAAAAAGGTGTGACCAGCAACAAGAGTGAAAAGTTATTAATCAAGAAAAACACACAAATCTACTATTTTGAGCAGATAAACCTTAGAATGTATCCACTGTTAGGCATGCCTGTTTTTTAAAAGCAAAGTGAAATCAATAAATATAATAGTCTGTATGTGAGCGTGTGCATGTGCACGCAACATAATAAAATACCCACACAAGCGTACACATTATAATACATTATTGAAAGACCAAAAAAGTTTTCATCAAATCCTGCTCAGAGTTACAGCTTTCTGTCCAATCCATGGTCACTGCATGAGCCCTCTGTTCACACCCACTCTCTCTGCCCAATGCACACTGGGTTGCAGGCCAAATCTCAGCATCTTCATAACACTTACATGGTTACTTTTAGCCCAGCACAGATTTTCAACCTAACTTATTTCACAGGGCAGTCATTATGATAAAGGTAGGCAGGGAAGGTAAGCAGAGAAGAATAGCCTACAGTACTTTTTAGCTGCAAATATTAAGAGGAGTGAAATGAGTTAAGAAAGAGATGGAAAAACTCATTTGTCATAAATAAATTTGTGTGTTCCCATGATCTTTTAGATTGTCTCCCTTAGGTTATAGTTGTGTGCACATTTACCCAGCAGTAAGTATCATTAAACTCATTGGGGCTTACTTCTGAGTAGATATGTGTATAACTGCATGTTGATGTAAATGGATCATTGCTCCGCAGAATCATCGTCATCGTCATCATCATCTTTCAAAGTAAGCAGAGAGTGAAATCTCTCCCAATGTTGGACCACAAGTTACACTTTCTTTCTTATGATACTGTACAGCCCTGGCACATGGGGGGAGGGTGCACATGCAAGGAATTAGTAAATCAAAAGTAAGGGGAGTGAAGACAACCTTAAATAAGCCTTATTTCAAAAATAAACAAATCTATAGACAAAAGTGTAAGGGAGAGAAAAAAAATCTTTCCAGATACTTCACTGTAATATTTATCTTATTTGGGGAGACTGGAGACAGAGGGGCAAAGTAAAAATCATTAAAGAGAGAATGTATATGTCCCTGTGTGGGAACGACTGAAAGAGACATCATTCTGGGGCTATTGTAATTCAAAAGGGATCCCTTCAATAAAAGCCATTCTTACTGGTGGCTGTATTTAATTTTTGCTTATCAAAAGCAGCAGCTACATTCCAAAGGCTGCAAGACCTATTCTTTAGGTCTTGCAGTAGTCCTACGTGGAGTGGCAAGACCTGGCCCTTCCTCTCCTTTCCTCTGTAGGAGGAGGGAGGCAATGGAATACAAAGTCTTTCATTGTGGACTTGCTTTGAAATCTATTGCATAGATATTTCATAGCTGCTACTTGGGGTAGGATGGGGAAGAGTTGGAATTCTTTACCAGAATCTGAAAAAAAACCCTGAAAATGCAGATGACTAGTTTTCTGGCTGATCTATGACTGTGAATTAAAAACAAAAAGCCCATGACAGTTTCAATTTCATTCGAATACTTCAAACAAAACTTGAAAAATATGAGGACATTTTTGTCTGTACCTTGGATGATGGTGGTGGTGGTAGTGAAGTACAAAAATGCTTTGTCTACTGTATGTAATATTACAGAACTTTCACATATTCAGAAAACCGATCAGAAGGTAAGTCCCTCTGTTCTTAGTGGGAGCAGACATTTGCGTAAACACGCTTTGGCTCTGACTGCTTATCATATTCCTATTGTACAAGATAGACAGGGAATGAATGGGAACAACATAAATCCCCCAGCCCTGCCTTGCAACATTCTTCAGCCAGGAGGACAACAAGTGAATTTTGATAAGATAAAGTAAAAACTGAGAGCAAGCCCTGATTATTGATGGCAGGGAAAACCTAATTGTTTCAAATGAGACCAACACAAGGCAGAGTATGCTTTCTAATTAAGGACAAACATTTCTTGATCAAAAGATTCATAGTTTACACTTTTCTTTCTAGTTTACAGAGCCATCTTTTGACACCCTTTTAGACCTCTAATTACAGCAATACTGAAGCAGATGGAGTTCATCTGGGTAACCCTGCCCCCATGTGTGGTACTGAAATACCTCTAAGCTATCCATATGCTCTCAAAAACTAGTCAGTGTTCTCTTGTGTGAGCTCAGCCGTTGGAGCTGCCACAGGTTTTTGTGGTCTTCTTGCAAGGTTTTTCTTCTTAATATTATTTGTGCTAGTCTCTTGGGCATTTTCCCATTTTCCTAGAAGGCATTTTAGAACATAAGACGCACCTTGCCGTCTCCAAGTAAGAGGCAAGATCATGCTAGTATTTCAAATGATTATCTTTCAAATTGTCCATAACTCTGTGAAGCTGTACAATTCAGTGAAGCAGTGTTGTGGTATTGAAACTACCCACAATAGCCAATATGTGCTCTTGCTTCCCGTGATTGCTAATATGTGCTAGTACATTTATTCATTTTTGAGCTGGGATTAAAAATGAAATTTTCAGGAAACATTCCACATCTTACAACTTTGCTTATTTAACGGAGTTGTAGAAAGTGGAAAATAATGTTGTTTGGAGCTCTAGTTAAGCTTGTTAAAAATAAAAGTAAAAAAGTAAAATAAAACCTCATTTTAAAAGGGTTAACCACAGTAAAAACTATATATTATAGATGATATGGTTAGGGGCATATCATCTAACTCAGAGGTACTCTTCATTTCACTTAAGACTGACATTCTCTCTACCAGCGTCAGAGTCTGGGAAAGTTTTTGATTTTTTCTTTTCTTTTTGAACATTAGCTCCCACAATCCCCGCAGCCAGTATGGCCACTTGTCATCCTGGCTGGGGGACCAGGATTTTCGGTTTTTTTTTTCTTTTTTAAAAATGATTGATTAGTTGATTGATTGAGCTGGCCAACGAGCCATGAATACTAACTGAAATTCTCAGGGAAGTTTACAATGTATTTTAACTACACCCTGGTTGTTCAGTGGTGAGGGCCTGTGAGTGTTGTAGTCTATAACATCTAGAGGATTAAAAGTTCTCCACCCTTGCACTAACAATTTCACTTTCTGGAGGCCAGAAGGATGGGAAGCAAAAAAAAGTTTATAAGTCTCCTTCCCACAGGCCTTAGATATTTCAGCTGCTCCCTGCCTCTGAATCTCTGGACTATAGAAAATCTCAGAAGAATGAAGCCACACTGTCACTGGCTACCTGATTAGTTAGATGTTTATCTCTTGCAGAGTGTGTCATCTTGACAGGGCTTTCTGCTGGTGATTCTCAGAGCTTCTCATATAACGTATACTAATTTGGCCCTTCAGATACTGCTGGAGTGTGAAGCCCATCCACCTTATCCAGAAGTGTGAAGAATCTTGAGGAATGGTGATATTGCCAGTGTAATAAGTTCTTTAGGGTCTCCACTTCATCTTCGCTGCCATATACCATGGTGGGTGCAGATTTGCAGCTAATTTTTTTCTCAAGGAAAACATAAAGTAACATGAAAAATTTTTCCCTCTGAGAAAATGTTCATAAATGATCAAGTTTGCAGACTATTTGTAGTTCAGGACTTAGTCTGTGCAAAATTTGCACATGGTATTTTTGTGCAGGAAACCACATTTTCTGCACAGGAACCAACATGTTTTTGTGGAGAAAATCCAGTTTCATTTGTGCAAAATGCTATTGTTGGATATTGACCGTTCAGGACTTGGTCTGTGCACAAGCGACATGTGATACTTTAGCATAGGAAACAGCATTTTCTGTACAAAAGATGCATGAGTGTTGTGCAGAATACATGATAAACTGTGAAGAGTCCAATCAGTCCAGGATTCTTCTTGATGGCGTTTCCCAGCACTAGAGATAAACATTTTTAACTATTTTTTTGGAATATTTTTTATTATTCTTTCCATTTCTAGCATCTGAGAAAGAAAATGGGGAGGGACAAGGAAGGAATGGAGAATGAAATCACTGCAGTTACAAAGACGTATGTATTCCATGTGCCAATGAAATTGCCACAGGATGACATTATGAATATGGAATATCTTCTTCATTCTCCTGATCTGGAGTTTGAATCTAGTCTATTATACTGAATAGGGTGAAATGAAATGAAATTGATTTCCTTCATAATGTGAGGTGCCAGGCATTGTAATCCAGAAAGGCAAATAATAAAAGAGCACACGAAGGAAGCCAAGAGCCCAATCTTCTGGGCAACTCAATGGCATAATACCGTGACCACCACTGGAAAAGATGCCATAAGTATGGTATCTAACATCTGACACAGTGAAGAAGCCCCAGAAATCTATGACTCTATAATGATATTAAAAGTAATTTTGAATCAATGCAGTGATCATGAATGAAGTTATTTCCTGTGTGAAAGGATGACTGACGTTTATGCCTTGCAATCTCATTGAATTGGTGGGGGAGAGCTTATTAACCACTAAGGGGCTACAGGATTAAAGCTTTATGGAGCAGCAGTGGGACAGGTGAGTGAATCTATTCAATTGCATTTATATATGAACCTGTGCTACCTAGAACATGTGTGTGTGTGTGTGTGTGTGTGTGTGTTATTACCAAAATGAATTTATTCTCTGTCCAAAGAAGTATCAACTGTTCATGTCACTTTTTCCGAGTTTGTTGGAAAAAGCATATCCTACACCCCAAACTGAATTCAGTTTTCATCATTAAGAACTATATGTTTCTTAGTTCATTGGCTAAGCCATGTAAAATGCCTTGAGCTGTGTAGAGGAAAGACAGGATATACATGTAACAAATATTTATTATTATTATTATTATTATTATTATTATTATTATTATTATTAACAACAACAACAACAACAATAATAGGCACAAGAAATTTTGTGGTGAGCTATGAAAATTCTAGCTATGAACACTTACCTGTGAGTAAACCCAACTGAAGATTGTGGGATGGGGTGAATGTATATGCATACAGTAGAGCTGAAGATTTTCTGCCTGGCTGTTTAATTCCACACCCTACTGCAATATGGATCATATTAGGCATAGTTACTGAACACATCTTAAGTATAATTATTGAACATATTGTGGGAAATGGCTTGAAAAAGAAGCTTTAAATATGAAAGGAAAGCACTTAGTTTATTGAAGGCTATGCACTATCACAAGAAGGAAATGTTGCAAGGATGTATGATGCTTGCTAATGACTGCTAACAGTGACAATCCCTTCTCTAGGATAGAATTTTGCAGAATTTATAAAAACATGGCATATGGCTTTCAGAACCAAATTATATTCAGAAGTGTCAGAACCACAAAATACAGTCCAAATTCCATAAGATAGAATAATGTTTTAAAATAAAGCTTAAAATCTGGCCAAGAACATGAACCAAAATAATTTCTTGAATGTATGAATTTTAGAAGCCAGCACATTTATTCAAAACCTTTGAATAAACTGAGGTCCTTTCTGCACCCTACCTGTTTGCAGTGGTGTCTGGTGGGGATCTCAGCATTGGTGCTGCCAGCAGGGGAGAACAATGGAAGCACTCCCCTTCACACCAGTTGGCTCTGCAATGAAGGGAGTGCAATGGCCCCACCTCTTCCTTCCTCAGCACAGTTGGGTACCTTCCCAAACTGCGCTGGGGCAGGAAGCTCAGCCATTGTGTTTCCAGGGCTTCTGTATGACAGTCCACAATGATGGGGAAAACCCGTCAATGATTTAATCCATGATTGTGTTGCCTGGGGATGGGAGAAGGATGGGACCACAATGACATCATGCAGAACCATAGCCTGTCCTTCTCCCATCCCTATAGTGGGTTGGGAGTGTGGTGGAGAAAGGGCCTGAGACTGAACCCAAAAGTCATATCCCTCCTGAAGAACCTAATGTTTCCTTACATTTCTTTTAAAAATTAGATATTTTTAAAAGGAAAAAAAATACATGAACAAGTAGAACAAAAAATGGATTATATAGGACACAAGGTGCATTTATATGGTAACTCTTGAAAGAAAAAAGACATATCTGCATTAACTTTGTATTTTCAAAAATGTATACTAGTGAGATTAGCGTGAAGCTACACATCTTCCTTTGTATTAATGAATCAGATGTATAATAGCAAGTTCCATTTATGGAACTGTCTCCTATTTGTGTACAAAACATCATTCCATAAAACAACATGAGTTATTGGCTGAAAAGAAGAACCCAAAGAATTACTGATATAATTAATAAATAGAAGATACACTGTAACAAAATTATCAACTGCTTATCTCATTTCTGTATTCCTAACTTTGTCAGTTAATTTACCCATCAGAGCTAAATACCAGACTCTTTTCAACCATCAGTGATAGGTAAAGCAATGGTGTTTTTCCAGTGCTGTGCCAATTGTAACCTGGCTGCCAAGCAAAGTAATGCAATTAAGTTGTTGTGATTTAATTCTCTGCTTGCCTTTAACAACAGGGGATGTAAGCAAATTTCTGGGGATACTGTAACTGCTTGGTTTGTGATTTCACTTCTTGAAGTAAAAATTGTTCAATCATACAATGTAGGGCATTCCCACCAAGGATTTAAGTACTTCTTGTTAATTGCCATCTAGTCAACTTCTGGTGACCATGTGAATGAGAGGCTTTAAAGTCAGCCTATATCAACAGCTCTAATTAGGCCTTGCAGACTCAGGGCCTTAGCTTCCTTCACTGAATCTATCCATCTGTAATGCAGCCTTCCTCTTTTGCTACTACCTTCTATCATACCAAGAATTATTGTCTTTTCTATTGAGTCCTGACTTCTCATTATATGGTCAAAGTATGACTGTCTCATTTTAGTCATCTTGGCTTCTAAGGAGAATTCAGGTTTGATCTGTTCTAGAATCCATTTATTTGTCTTTTTAACAGTTTACAGTATCCATAGAATTCGTCTCCATCATCAAATTTCAAATAAGATTATTTTCAGCTTATCAGCTTTCTTCACTGTCCAGCTTTCACAACCATATCATCCTGGGCTTGGCAGCCTGCCTAATTAACTAGATAACGCAGCTCTCTAAAACACCCTCAGGGATGATGTAAACTTTCAGTAAAACACAACAGTCCAGAAAGGGAATAGTCCAAAAGCCAAATCAATAATCCAAGCAAAGCGCCAAGGCCCGCCAAGGCCCGCCAAGGCCCGCCAAGGCCCGCCAAGGCCCGCCAAGGCCCGCCAAGGCCCGCCAAGGCCCATTGGTAGAGAATGCAAGAAGCTGCCCCCACCAACAGTATCACTAGTTTCCAGCCACTTCTGTTGTTGAGGCTTCTGATTATATAGCCTCAGCATCTTGGCCAGCTGTGTCCTAATTAACAAACCCTTCCCATATAAGCATTGCCCATGGTCTGGGCTTTTCCTTTACCTCCTACACTGGTTGCCGTGAGTACTGCCTTTTCATGTTTCTGGGGTGTGTATGCTGGGGAGGGACTATCTGGGTCCTGGGCCAAGGGCATGACACATACATAGAAACTAGTAATATGATGACATGGATAATCCTAATTTTAGTATTCAATAATATATCTTTATACTTCATGATCTTGTCTAGTTCTTTCATAGTTGCCTTTCCAAGTTCTATTCATATCCTGATTTCTTGACTGAAGTCTCCATTCTGATTAGTGATCGATCCAAGTTCTGTAAAATCTTGAACCATTACAATGGTTTCATTGTCTACAATAAAGTTATAGAAATCATCTATGGTCTCTGTTTTTGTTTGCTAAATGTTCAGCTGTAAATCTGCAATTACATTTTCTTCCTTGACTTTCTTCTGTAATCATCAAGTTTTTGTTATTTTCTGCTAGTAGTATGATAAGATCTGCATATCTTAAATTGTTGATATTTCTTCCTTAAATTTTCATGCCTTCTTCCTCTGTGTCTAATGCTGCTTTACATATAGTATGATAATGCATGACACACGCATTTCCTCAAGAGTGATTCAAAGTTTTTCATGAGCTACACAATCAGAGGCTTTCATATAATTTATAATGCACGGGCTGATCTTCTTTGGGAATTCTTTAGTGTGGTCCGTTATCCAACAAATGTTTGCAATATGATCCCTAGTGTCTTTTTCTTTTCATAACCCAGCTTTACTATGAAACCCAGTTTTGTGGTAAATGATATTCAATAGGAGCTTTACCATGCCTTCTTAGTGTAGTACTAACGAGTGCCACTGCTGCTGTCTGTGAGGGATTCTCTACCGGTTTCTGTCTCTGTCTCTTTCTCTCAATCTCTCTGTCTCTCTCAGACACACACACTGACACACAGACACACCACCACCACCATGGGAAACTCTACTAGCAGCACTTCTGCAATGAGCATAGCCTCTTACCTCACAGAAGCACTCAATCCTACCACTACAGAAAGGAAGTGTCATTGGTGGGATTTAAGTACTTACCTCCCTACATTCTCCTCCAATATTTACCACTGAGTTCTTTATTTATGTAACTCAATTTTAAATCAGTTAAGTAGGGTAACTATCTCCCTATGGACTTCCACTCCTTTTCTAAGGCCATTTCCACACTTCATTCTTATAGTGCTATTATTCCATGTTCAGCATCCTGTGGAATCCTGGAGTTTGGAGTTTAGGGAGGGGCAGTTAGAATTCTCAGCCAGAGAGCTCTTTGGCCTCAGTAAACTACAAACCTCAGAATTCCCACAGGATGTTGAAAATGGAGTAATAGTACAACAATAGTGTAGTGCTGAAATGGCCCAATATATCTATACTTATTGTAATTGAACCCATATAGTTGACCATAGGCTGATTCTATCACTACAATGTATAGATTAGAGATATAGCCCATAACATTATTTTCTGAGTTTTCCCACAGGCCCTTTTTGCACCTTACCTTTTAACGCCGCTGGGTTGGGGTCCTCGTACGAGAAGCCTGGGCAGAAAGGCTCTTGCAAGCCTCCTGCTTCAGCTCTGCAGCTCCTTCCTGCTCGTGCGAGAGCCCCACCCAAGGCCCGCCCCTTCCTTCCGCAGTGCAGCCTGGGAGTTGGAGGCTGCACTGAGGAGAGGACGTGCGACCGGCCTGGCTCCAGAGGCTCCGCATGGCAGGTGAGTGCAGCCCAGGCCCATGAGCATTGTGCAAGTGCGGGTCATTTTTGGCTAAAAGCCGAAAATAAAAAAATGCGTGTTTGCTGCACATGAGGGCCTTAAGCGTTGCGTAAATGGGAGTGTGTCATGCAGACCGCTCAAGGGGCCCTTTCGGTTGCAAACTGCTGTGCGAAAAGGGCCACAGTGTCTCAAATTTACTTTAAGGCCTTATTATTTAATTATTAATGTCATTCAAAGAGATTAGTTGTAGAACCTTATGTATCTGAGACCAGCTGCACTCAACTTCTGCTTAATCTGAGTTTAAGATTTATTCTATATAGACCTGTTACCTTCTTAAGTGAAGAAAATTGGCCTTATAATAATAAAAAGATTGGCACAGTAGGGACATAAACAAACATGGAAGTATCACTCCTCCCCCTGCCCTCCCTTCCTTTGCCTGATCTGGAACAAAGTTCTTCATGGGGGGATTTTTAAGCATTTTAATATATTTAAGTTGATAGTTTCAAAAAGGAAGACCTTGAACCCAAACTATATTTAAATTATTACATTCAACTGGTAGTCAAGAACCCACCTTGTTATTCTATGTCAACTGGCACATTTGGATGGTTTCACAGTACACGAATAAATTTGGTACACCTACATCTCAGTTTTTACTCAATTCATAAGCTGACTGTATGAGGTACTCTCAATCTTTTATTTCAGTTTATAAAAGTAACAAAGAATCATGGGAGTAGGAATTTGAGTTGGCAGGACTTGGAATAAATAATTGAAATCTGGGCAGTAATGACATTTTAGAGAGACCAATCTTACTAAAACAAGAAAGTCTTATGTTAGATCAGAACATAATTTTGTCTTTCATTTCTTTAATAAGAGAATCAAAGTTAAGTTGAACATTTTTCTATCATCATCATTATGGCCTTTGCACCCCCAAGTATTTAATTGATCATTCAGATATACCTATTTTGTGAACACTGGAAGTCTTTTCTCAGCTGACAACATACTCAAACTGGTTATGGAAGGATGGGGAGATTCTGCGGGTCCTAATTAATGTTTACAGAACCTCCTTTTTAATGATTTAGTGATCACTACTGCTGAGACATTGAAGGGGAGCCTGACAGTAGTGCATCTGCTGTAGGACATTGGAGGGTTTCAAGAATGGAGATAAATAAAACAGAATCAAAACATCTTTGTTTCCGAGTGTTTCCATTTTTTTTAAAAAAAGATCAGGCCAATTTTTACATTTGACTAGGCAGCTTAGAGACTGGCATTCACATTATAAGAACACAGGCCTTTTATAAATAAGAAGGATTTTGACTTTTTGTCTTCATTTCATTAGCAGCCCACCTCTTTAGGCAGCCTACTGGAGTTGTGACTTTTGAAAAGTTTCTCTAGTGTAGTTATCAAGTCTAGAAATTCTGTGGGAGGTCTGGATGGTTCTTTTGAAATGAACACTTCAGAGGAGCTCATGTCATTGGGGAAAGGAATCTCATATTATACCTGCTTTTGGCTCCTAGAAAACATAATAGGGGATCTCAACAAGTAGAATAACAAGGCCCATGCTCAATTTTCTTGTCTCTCTGATGGAATCAGTCCTTCATTACAGTACTCTTTTACAAAATAGAATAGATTTGGGAATGGAGGTAAGACAAAAAATTTCATTGGATGAGTAAAGAAATCTGAATGCAAATGTTCACTCATGTCTTTAAAAAGATACTATGGGCTGCACTTAGTGTTCAAGGAACAGGGTTTCCATTCATGATGGGACAACTGAGCCCACAGAAAGAGCATGTTTGCTTAGGGAGGGACCTTTCTGTGAGTGACACTCACATTCTGTGAATGGAATTGGTTTACATTCCAGGTATGGAAAAGTCAAATAGTGACTCTGCGGGTGCCGTACAGCTGGGTTTAAGGTCACAACAGGCATAGCTGTGCTACTCAGTGGTGTAAACAGGGTGTCTCAGCCTACGTCAGGCACCAGATTTGGAGGGTACAATTGATTTAAAACCATTTATTAATAGTTTATAATTATTTTCCTTTTTTTTTAAAAAAAAGCACTTGTTAGCTTTCAGAATAGTGGCTGAATAAAACAGGGTGAATTTGAGTTATCAGCCAAGATTTGTTAACAGCTTGAGTACTGTAAATAATTGTTTACAGACACAGTATGCTATTTAAACAGCATAGTAGATCAGTGGGAGTTTTCAGCCCAGATGCCAGTGGAATGATAAATCCACTCTGAATTTCAGAGTGAATCTACTAGCCAATGCTACTAAATTTGTGGAAGTTTCTAGCTCTCTTATGCACTTGAAACTCAGGCTTAAAGGATACTTTCTTGGTCCCATGTGGCTGTAACATAACACTCTCCCTCACTTTTGTGAGCTCTGTTTTTAATCTCAAAGTCTTTTCATCTTATTCATGAAGAGTTTGCTGTACCTTTTGCTGCACGTAGATTTTAAACAAAGAGCCTAGTCCAGCAGACCACAATTCAGGACTACAAACATTTAAGACCTAAATACTCAAAGTCCACTGCTGGATGGACAAACATGGAACTTCTTAAATCAAGTTCTTTTTATCAAATTTATGAATAAAGATGTGAATTTTGGAAACTTCTATTCTTTTTTTTTTTTTAGATAAGCATTATTTATTTATTTAGACTGTTATTATTATTTCTACTGCCAGATACCTCCTTGTTCTTTGCCCTGATTTAGATACAGTCCTCTTGATATTCAACGAACAAGTAGTGATGTGGTGACTTCTGTTCACACGAATGTTTCCTGCAGTTGACAGAAAAGAATTTGAAGTTTTAAAACCATTCTTTATCTTTGCTTGGGGAAGTTACCATATTAAAAGAAAATGACAGAAGTGACCTAATGGAAAGAATATTGGCACCCAACCTAATAAGGTTATTTAATGAAGCATGGACAAATACATGCAGATGACAAAGGACAGTATTAGGGCAGAAAACCTATAACACATAAAATGATTCTGTACATTTCCTACAATTTGTCCTGGGTTAAAAAAGAAAAGTAAGGACAAACAGATTTTGCATCACTTTGAGTATCTAAACAGTCTTAACTGAATTTCAGGCAGGCACGTGAGGCATCCAGAAGACACTATGAAGTTGAAATGCCTTGCAATTTGTGCAAAGTTTTTTTTTTTAAAAAAAGCAAAATAAAATTTGCATGACTTAATTACTTTGATCTATGTAAAATCCTGTGTTTTGCTCATATCATATTTATATACCAAATTGTACACAGTGCTTGTTAGCACTAAAAAATATTCTCTCCGCCCCCTTTTTTTGAAATTCCATTGTCTTACTCCTCCTCCTCCTCTCCCCCTCCTTGTACATGCCATTTTTGCATTTTAGGAGTTCAGGGTTGCATGTAAAGGAGGCAGACAAATTTTAGGCAAGCTGTAGCATCTTCTATTGGTCAAGGGTGAAGGGATCAACAGGAACTATGGCTTTACTTGTTTGCCAGTGCGCCAATATGTTTAAACTTTCCAGGATCATTCCAGATAAGATACTACAGGAAACTTTTAGAGTGACACAGTAGAAAGAATGCAGTTAACAAGAACAACAACAAAAAGGCCTTTATAAAATAAGTCTAATTGGAATGGCAGGGGATACAGAAGCAAAGGAAAATACAAAGATGCTTTCAAGAATACCATTCATAAAATCATACAAAAGCAAATTTAGGGTAGACTACTAATCCCACAATGAAAACGAGTATTATGAGTAAGTAACATTCTCATTATGATCATTATGAATATTAATGATGAATTGGACATTTTGGACAGAATTCACTAGAAAAATACAATAATGCTTCATAAAGTAGAAGGCAGTAGGAAACGAGGAAGACTCTATTCCAGGAGGATAGACTTAATCAAAGAATCCATGGCTTTGAGTTTGCAAGACCAGAGCAGGGCTGTTGATAACAGCATGTTTTAGAGACATCTTATTCATAGAACTGTCATAACTCAAATCCAATTTTAAATCTGTTAGCAATATCAATTTTGATCTCATTGTGATCAGAAGCTAGTGGTACTGTCCATTTTGGTCATTAGCTTAATGTTCATAGGCATGAACTATCCCCAGATAAGTTTTTTTGGGGGGAGTTCCAATGATTTTTATTTGGAATCAATGGAAATGAATAGTAATAATGTAAATTGCGCTCTAAAGAAATGTAACAATATGCTAAAGAACGGAGGTAGACATAAACAATTGCTTCATAGATGAGGGTTATTCCCTCCAGTTTAGCCCTCTACAGATCATAGTTTCAGTCCTGCTGTGGTTGGTAATAAGGAAATGTCACTTTCAGTTACAGTATTGAGACAAAAAGGAACATTTCCTTTATTTCGAGGGGCAAAATGACTGGAGATGGAAGAAAATTATTCTCTGTTAATTTCACAACTGAAAAATTGGTTTAACGTTCAACACTTAGGACAGTCAGTCAGGAAGAATAACAGACAGATATGAATTCTGCAGTTTTCTGAAAACCCACAGTTTTTGCACACCCACCCATTGTTTCTAGAAACATACATGGATGGGATTATATGTGTATATCTGCAAAACTAATATTTTCTGTATAAACATTCCTCCCCATGTGTTTACAGAAATATGTTTTTTTCTCTGCATTCATAATGCACAAAACCCCTACCGTTTGCATGCTGATAAAACCTTTGTATTTATGAACAGAATAATTCCTGAATTACTTTGCAAAAATTGCGCAGAAACATTTTCCCCCTACAACAGGGGGGAAAAAAATGAAAAAGCCCCCCCCCCTTCCACTAGCAGAAGCACTTTTTTCCAGCAATGGTGTACTCCTGTATACTGTACTTTGAGTTCATCCAGAGTTCCATACAGGGAGCCCACCACATTCATGAGGAATCGGTACCAGTGTAAGGTGCTTCTAAGTAGGTACATATTTGTGGAGATGCCTAAGTGAGGGAACTCAGGTCTAAGGGCTTTGCCATGAGACTTGTGGTCTGGCTCATCTCTCCAAGGCCTCAGGGGAGGAATCTCAGTTTTGAAAAGAAACTATATTCACTGTGTATCGCATGCCTGTACTGTTGTAAGCCCTCCCAGGCTTTTGCTCACCTCATCACTTCCTCCCTTTCCTCTCAAAATTCTCAAACCACACCTGGCACAAAGGCTGAGTGACAAGGAGCTGTCAGTGTGAAGCTATATTTATCTGTTTCAGTATTTGCTGCCTCAAAAGTCACACAATGTGGGATTGCTGCTTTGTCGCTTTTCCTATCTTGTTAATGTTATGCTTCTGTCTGTACCTTCCTTATTCTAGCCTAAATCTTTCGAACTACAATGTGGTTTCCCTTCTTGGTGTGAAGTGTTTGTAGGTTGTACCATGGTGACCTGCTCCCACCCTAAATAAATAAATGAATAAATAAAGGAAAAGAAAAGAAGCATTGTACAAATATCTTTTTACTTCAGCTCCTCTTAGGCATTTTATTCTTTTTTCTTTGTTCTTGGTTTCACTTATCTTTCATTCTCTGTCCCTGCAACTCCTGGCTAAAAATCTCCTTCCCTCTTTTAATCTTTCATCCTCTTTATCCTACTCCTTCCAGAATTCCTGCCTATACATATTTTCTGCCTCATTCCTGGTCGCTTGCTTGCTTGCTTGCTTTTCTTCTCTCCCTGCCACAACTCTTGGCTTTCAATTTCTTCCCCACCTTTTTCCTTCATGCTTCAGGTTAAAGTCTGTCTATCTTCTTCCCTGCCCTTCCCTTCCCTTCATTTCTCTCCCTACCTCTCCTATTTGCAATTCTCTTCTCTTCTATTCCCAGTCCATATTTTCCTCTCTTGTTGTCTTTCTCCTTTTCCTTCCTCTCCATTTCTGACTACATTTGTCTCCTCCCTTCTTCCCTATTCCTTTGTTTTTTATTCCTCAACTTTGCCTTTTTTCATCTTTCCACCCCCTTCTCCCATTCATCTACTTATTTATTAATTTTTTTCTTGTTTCTTCCTCAAAGCAGTTCTCAGATAGTGACACTGCTGGTGATCGTGAAACTCCATGACAAAGAAAGCACTATTTCCTAAGCAATATCATCTGGTCCAAGATTGTCTGTCTCCAGAATGTTCCATTTTAATTTGGCAGAACACTGAAGAAGCTATAGAGACAACACTACAGCTTTCGGCTGTGACATCAAGGAAGCCTCCAATGGTTGGCCTTGTACTCCACCCAAGAAAAAAGAGGTCCACAGCAACCAACAACACATTGGATGGATTTCCTGGAAGTTGAGAAAAAGGAAGTAGTGATAGTAATAGTAACAATAATAATGTCTTACATTGGGGAGGGAGGGCATTCAATGAAGTGCTTACACAGTGGTGAATCTTTCAAGATTTGGACTTGTTAACCAATTCTTTTAAGGGGGTATATCAGAAGACACAAGAGGAACACCTGAGCACTTTGATCATAAATTCTGTATATCTGTTTCAGATTTGAAATAAACACCTTAAGGAGTATCACAAATATATGTCAAAATGAAAGATTTCCAGCTGGGAACCGTATATATTTATCTATGCACACATATATTATGTATGTGCTTTTTCCCTGTTTGTTTTTATTATATTCTGGTCAGGTTCACATTATTGGAATCACTAAAACTGACAGTTCTAAAAGCAAAATAAGATGCATAACCATGTGAATGATTTTTCTTCAAGATTTTGCAGTGAAGGTTTGTTGATGGCACCTCGCTCTACGTCTTTTTCTCAGTGGATTATTTTTTACTCTGTTTCTAAGTTTTATTATTTAATATAGCTGAAGATAGTATAATAATTTACCTTATACACAAAAGAGCCTGCACACACATTAAAATCAATATAATCTCAGCAGAACCCTATAAATGTCTACTCAGAAGCCAATCCTATTGAGTCCAATGGGACTTACTCCCACTAGGAAGGTAGATGTAGGATTGCTGCCTTAGATGAAATACTTAATACTGAGCTACCTGGCCATCTGGAATAAAAGTAAATTATTTCCCATTAAGAGCAACACATTGGGAATAAAAACATGCTGAGATTTAGTAGTCTAGTAGGTAGTGTAAAAGGATATGTGTGCATGTTGTATCAAACATTTCAAGCAACACAATTTAAGGAATACAGTAACTCCAAAAAATGTGTGTGGGGGAGCTGAACCGTAGACAAACCCTATTTGAAGCATATCACATCTCAAAATGGATGCTAAATCTTGGTCTTCTGAAAACTAAGAATGAAAGCAAGTCATTGCAATTAAACTCACTATATCATAGTGAAAGCAAGAATAATGTACTGCCTTTTATTCATCATAAATTCACTTCTACACTGCTATCTAAGACATGATGAAGCTGATTAAATTGTCAGCACTAGATTGCAAATTGGTTGGCCACTGGTTAATTTTATCTATAAGTTTTGTTTATTGTTGTGTGCCTTCAAGTCATTTCCAATTTATGGCCACTCTCAGGCAAATCTATGACAGGATTTTCTTAGCAACATTTGTTCAGAGGGAATTTGTCTTTGCTTTCCTCTGAGGCTGAGAGAGTATGACTTGTCCAGGTCACCCAGTGGGTTTCTATGGCTGATTGGGGATTTGACCCCTGTTCTCCAGAGCTGTAGCTCAAACCACTATACCACGTTGGCCCCCATCTATCATTTACCATGTCATCTATTTATTACCTTTCTGTTCTTTATTTGGAATGCAAGATGGCACCCATAGCATTATCAGGTGTTCTCGCATCCATATACTGATCAGACCCAGTCCACTTAGCAGCTTCAGTAAAGTTGCTCTTTCATGTACCTTTAGACCAGACCTTCGAAAAGTTACCTTTTGGACTGCATCTCTTAGGATTCCCGAGCAGAATGGTCTTGGTCATCCTGGGTGGAACATTCTGGGAACCGTAGTGGAAAAGAAACTTTTTTGAGTTTTGCTTCAGACAATGACCTGGGGCCAGCTTTCTGTCTAGAAAGTATTCCTAATGGTAATTTACAATTGAGCTGTCCAATCTATTTGTTTCTAAGCTCACTAATAGATGATACATGATGTCACCTGTGCTTCTTGATGAGTGGGGAGTATTTCAGCTTTCCTCCCTTTCTAAGAAAATGTTTTTGCTTCCTCGTTTTAACACAGCCTTCTAGAAACTTATTTTGAGTTTGAGTAAACATATGAAGGCTAATATGAATACCAAAAGCTCCTGAGGAATAATTGTGTAGCAGGAAGTTACTTCTAACATCAGGGTGAAGTCATTATCACAATTTCAAATTCCCAGTATTTATCAAATTTTCAATTATGCATGAAATTCCAACCTAATTTTTGCACCATTTGCATAACTCACTGAAGTTTTCCCTATCCATCTGTGAGGTTTTGATCAGATACACAGTATCAATTCACCCAGTTCTTAATGTATGTAACAAGGTTTTGCATCTGTTGGTTTAAAAAAAAAAATTCCCAAGTCATTTAATCAGTGTCAATGTAGTCAATGTACCAAGCAGAGGTTTCCTCCCAGCTGTGAAGGCAGCTGAAAATTTACCCAATTGAAAGACTAATCAACCTTTACAAATGCAGAGATGCACATTCCTTCATCTTCTACATGCTGACAGTAAAATCATTAATAACTTAAGTATTTCTACGTACTAAAAGAAAAATACTACTGTGGCAAAATTGTCAGATGCACATAAATACTGGACTGCAAAGAACAGCCTAACTACATTCCAAGATAATGTATTATTTGATGTCATCTAATTTCAAAAAACTAAATAGGATCTGATTAGTACTTGAAGTAAGGACGACCATGGGTCTTCAAGCAGAGTTAGGAAAGAATTTTGCTAAAATCATGAAGAGCTGCTGCCAGTGAGAATTGACAATACTTGGTTAGACTGAAAATGAGCTTGAGGAGCTAATAGGTTTCATCAGACATCTATCAATGTGATCCACTAGGCATCAATAAACTCATATTTCATAAACACAGAAGAACTCACTGTTCTATTCGATTGTTTCTGTTGCATAAGCTTGCAAATTTAATATAAGTCACATTTCTGTGGGGAGGTGGAAGTTAAAACAAGATATGATTCCAGCTAATTATTGTTTAGGATACCTTCCAAATGAACCTATCTGACCTTTCAGACTTTCTCATAGGTTCTCTCTTGTATAGTGTTGGTCCAAAACATTTGTTTCTGGCTGAAGTGAAGGATAAGGTGCCCTCCCATAACATGTAGAGGAGCCAAATAGACTAACAATTGAACCTTACTTCAGTAATGGAGATGGGACAATATCATATATCACAACTCATAGGACTGGGCAACAAAGGAGCATATGATAATCAGTATGGCATAAAATGGCTAAAGGGGGAATTTCCTACCCAAATTGTCCTCAACATCTGCTGCTAGAGGTAGTTACCTTATTTTACTAAATAGTTCAGATGGCACTAGCATATGTTTTCTCCATCTCAGCAATGATCAACCTGGGCAAGAGTGTGTTGAATTTGTGACTTGTATTTTACTTATGAGATGAGAAACATCCAATTCATGGCACAAATATGGACCTCCGTGTCTCTCAATCCATATCTTCAGCATTCCTGGTTCTCTTTCTCTCTCTGTTTCCCTCTTTATTGCTATATATTGAACAAAGATAAGAGTCACATTTGCAACTAAGATAGTTTTAGCTGTAGCCCAATGTGCTTTTTGTTTTGGATGAGCCCACCACTCAGGAATAATGTAGATTCACACAGATCCTCACAGGTTTTGACGGAGGCATTGCAAACCTCAACAGTGGTGGTGGGGAGGTTCTTCAACAAGGGGAGAAATCACCACCTCTTATTTATGACTTTGTTGCCATGAGCTGTGGCATGTGGCTTCCATGTGAGTGAAGCTGTAAGTATGCTCTGGGTTATAGTCCATACTACAAAAGAGTCATCTAAATTGCTGAAACCTATCCTCCAAACAAATTCAGTTCTTGTGTAGCTCATTTAGAGCTTGGACTGAAATGTGGAATAGATTAATTGCTCCACTGATATAAAGACCACTGGTTTTCATTGACTCTAAGAATCCATAGCACTCCAAGATGGGTGGGTCAAGAGAAGTGGCATATCAGGTGAGGAAGAGAAATCCCCCTTTAGGCCTCTCAACACCATTACCACAGCATGTACTCTAAAAGGCTGTGTAAGGGAGTAAGGACTGGAAGGGCACTGGAAACTGATGAGGTGACTTAGTGGTAGGAGGGACAGAATTTTCTCTTCAATTAAATAGTTTTCGTTTTTAATGTTTGAGATCTTATCATTTTACAGGGAAGATAGCAGACTTTGTTACTGTTTCGGCTAAGGTTCTCCCATCTCCTTATGTTTGAATCCAAATTTGAATGAGATGAACTCTCATTTTACCCTAGATGTATTCTCACCTATTCTGTATCAGTTATACATGCTTTGAATCTGCTTTCCTTTATTATTCTGAATATATTTTCCTACAAAAATAACGATGCTTTCTGCAGAACTTCAGAAATTTGCATGAAGCAATGTAAAGTTAAGCTTTTGAACTAAATCATTACAAACCTTCTTTATGCCACCATTTTATAAGACATGCTAGTAGTTCTAAACACAAAGATGTCAAATAACACAAGGCAGAACCATGACTTTGATTTAAATTCATCTTACTCCAAAGGTGAAAGGAGCAATTTATTAAGCTCAAACTACAAAGCTGTTAGGGATTTGAGTTAGAAAGTGACACATCTTGAAAATGAGTTGATTATGCTGGACACCTTAGATGATGAATAAATTGGAGCTTGGAATTATCAATTTGTTCTGACATTGCTTCTAAAAGCTCTAGAATATACATTCATAGCTTTTGATCTTGTTAGGGGGTAAATAATTTCTGGAACAATTGTCCAGACATAATGGTTTTAAAGTTTTAAAAGCAACAGAAGACAGTCATTTTTTTTCCTTTGTGTACCAAATAATGCAAACAGGACATGCAGTCTGTTTCAAAAGTGAGAGATATATACATTTTATAGCTACGGGGGAAGAGATGTGGGCATTGTGCTCCCCAAAATAGGAGTTCTAACCCCTCGACTGAACATTTCCTTCAGCCCCCAAATTTCTAGCATCATAGTAACTTAAAACTTCTGTTGATCATTTAGAAATACAGTTCTGGCATCTCAAGAAAAGGAGCAGGCAATGATACCAAGAAAATGAGGACACAGAAAATATAAGAATTCTAGGTGGGGACAATTTTCAGTGTCTCATACTGTACAAAACTAGAAACTCGGGGACTGCAGGGAAATTGCATTTGGGGAAGGCAGACTTATTTGGTGGTGAATGCCTTCATTTTGCCCTTGTCATGAGCTACTACTAAAGTACAGTCAAATGGTACAGATAGTTTAACTCGCTGATTTTATGCCACTTTCAAGGAGTGGGGGAGGGATAATAATCCCTAGAGGTCAGTTTAGATGTAGACAATTCTCATCCAGCTAGGTTCACAATAGGCTGGGTATTCCCTAGAAGTTTGCAAACATTATCAACAAATGAATACACTGGTAAGAGAGCCAGCGTGGTATAGTGATTTGAGCATTGAACTATGACCCTGGAGATCAGAGTTTTATTCCTCAGCCAGGCATGGAACAGAATGACCTTGGTTGCCTCACATTCTCTCAGACTCAGAAAACCCCACAATAGCTTTTCTTTAGGGGTCACCATAAGCCAGAAGTGATTTGAAGGCACACAACAATACAACATGCACTGATAAGTGTAACATCATGTACAAAGACCTGTCAGTCACTCATTCAGCCTCCATCTTGGTCTCCATCTTGGGACTGAGTTTGGCCATACTTATCATGGTTACAATAGCTAGTCAAATGTGGGGGTTTCCTAGCATCTTTTCCCACCTCTTAATTTTTAGCAGTCTATGCTTAGTTCTGGAGAAAAGAGAAAAGATATTATTGCCCAGCTGGAGTGCTTTTTTCCTTCTCATTTTTGGAATGGCATTTTCCCCTCAAAGAAAAAAAGTTAAGTTTGAAGAACACATACAAACTAATTAAGCAGATATACAAAGCAAATATAGAACCAACGACATTAAAATGCAATGAGAAGCCAACATGATTCAAATACAGTGTAATCAATGAGATTAAAAAATAAAAGGAAATTTTTAAAAATTGCATTTCCCATAGACATCAAAACAGTCAGAAAGTATGTTCAGGAGGCTTCATTGTTGAGTGAAAAAGAGAACAGCATTCAAATCAGGTTAGGAAACTGTTCCCTCCACCTCCATTTTCCTGATAAATGAGTCAACATTAAGTGAAACAAACAAGAACATGCTACATTTTCCAAGGTTCATGACAGCACTGCTTTTAGAGTTCATGGCTTTAGTCCAATCTGCTATCTTCCACCTCCTCCTAACTTTGTAATTTGGAGAATGGGTGGGAAGGAAGCGGCAGGAGGACTGGCAGATGAGAGGGTTGGTGCCAAGCCATGTAAGCCAAGGTGACATTTGTGGGCAAGGCAGTTGGTTTGGCTTATAATGACCCAGTTTAAGTTCAGCTTCCAAAGTTCTTCTCTTTCTCCTGCTCTGGACATGATAGAAGTTGTCTTCCAACACATGTGAAGGCAACAATATTGGGAAAAGCTGTTTTAGCATTCAAGGAGCGTATGCAGTATATTGAGAGAGATATTGTTATATGCCAGAGGTAGACACCGAGAGGAAATAAATGTCAAATATTAGCTGGATATGCAAAAATTTGGAAAATATTTTATATTTGACATCCAAAGATTCTGCAGAAGCCATCAACATTTGGCAGTAGCTGACAGCTGGCATGCAAGTGAAGTGAATATCTGACAATATCTGACACAAGCCATCATTACTTAGCAATGTATCACAGCTGACATGCAGTTAGAGATGGAAAAGAAATTTGTTGAGTTCGCATTTCTCCAGAGAAACGTCTATTTCACACATTAACGTCTGGCAATGGAATACAGCCCCATCTTGCCTCAAAAATTCCCTCTTTTCCAAGAAAGGAATTCAATGTACATTTGAAAAATGAAAATGACTAAAAACTTGAACTTGAAAAGCATGCTTTGGGCATTGAAAAAAAAGTGAGCACAAAAATCTGAACAAAAGAAAAAAAAATTATACTAAAAACATTCATTTTGGGGGAAAAAAGTGCATGCAAAAATATTCATGAATTTCTGTGTAGGAACAGGATCAATTATTACAGTCTGATACAGAACTTCCGTGGAACAAGAATGCTAGTGGGCTTTTGAGACATTCAAAAACATGGCTTACAGATTTTTCCCTGTTTCTACATTTAGTAGCAGCAAGTAGTAGCTCAAAGATTACATTCAAATGCATTCCAGTAATTGATGAGCCAAGGATGATTCTTTCTTGCTCCCTCTATAAGCCAATGGGGAGGGAGAAACCATGTGGGATCTGGGAGTCTCTGCTGTAATGAAAGCTTTTGTCCCTAGGTCTGTATAAGGCAAGAGACCATTTTACAATACCTCTCTGCTTCAGTGTGACAAAGTCAATACATCTACATCTACTTACACAGAAATATGACCTGAAGATAAATTACTTTTTGTGGGACTGAGTAGGAATTTAGAGGGTTATTCTTGATTGTCTTTTGGAATAGACTTCTTTTACCTGTACTACATTACTGCCTTGCTTGATTTGGATTCATTGGCTTTTATGTCACATTTGGTGTGAAGTGTGGGTCTGAGGGAAGGATTTTGGCTTATGGAACACATGCAAGGAATCTGTGGCACCAGTTTGGTGAAGGTTTGCATCCATAGTCCACCAATAATTTAAGGCCCACCAAAAGGAAATTGTAGTGGACCTGGAGGGATCTGGCAGGTTTTTCTTTTCTGCAATACTGACCAGCAGAGGGTTGGTTAGGGCCCAAAACTCCTTGCATTTATCACTAGTCTGAGATAAATTCACCTGAGAGACAATTCTGGACTAGGCAATGGTGACTAGGCAATTTTGAGACACCATGTCTACATTTATATCAGATCCAAACTTAATTTGACTCCTTGAGGATTGGTTTCAGTAAAAATGGATTTTGACCGTTCATTATGGAGAACGCATTTCTACATCAAAATATGATACATAAAATTGAAAAACTGTCAAACTTTGCTAGACATTATTTCAGCTGTTACTTGCTCGTTATAACCAGAATCCAACTATTATCACCAACTAAGCTCACTGAATCAGTGGAACTTACATGAGTATGGAGTTAATAAGTTCCCACTAATTCGCTGGGTCTATTCTAGTTGGAACTAACCTTTAGATTTAGAATAATAATTCCCCTACTGCATTAGCAGCAGCATGACACATCAAGATATGGTTATAAAAATGCATGCAAATGTGTGTGTACCAGGCAAAGAGTTGCCCTGTCCTTTCTAAGGAGAAGGCACTGGATTTTTGTTCCTCTATGGTTTCTTAGACATCTCTGCCTGAAATGGGTGTAAGGAGAATTTTCTTTGATTCATACAATATGCAGGTGGAAGGCAGTAATCACCCGGGTTATGTGTCTCTGAAATTTTCAGTGTCGTTTCACCTCAATAGTTTTATAAAAACCCATCGATATTTGGAGAAGTGGTGTACAACGATGTGGAGATTAGGAAAGGTACATGCAAAATGAGCAAATTGAAAGAGAAGATACATGAAAATCAATGCAAATGTTTGTTTAATTATTTAGACAGTCAGACTGATATGGAAATTGTGTGGAACTGAGTTATTAAATGCATGCAAAACTGGCATGAAGTGAAAACAGAGCAATTTGTTCATTCCTCATTTGAACTAATAGATTTATATAGATATTTATACTTCTATGGTGACTTTGGACAGTGGTACTAGGCTACATTTTCCATTAATTGTATAAAGTCAATATAATTGCATTAAAGATAAAAACATTAGTTTGAAATGAGATGTGGGGTGTATAATAGAAGTTTGTGCAATATGTTATTTCTGTCCTCTGCATCTTTGTTGACTGATAATCTATTTGTTTGTTTTTTAAATGTCTTTTGATGAATCATTATTAGATTGACTGGCCTTTAATTACAAGTGTCCTATTTGTCTTCTCTGAGTATGAAGTGAATAATTATACTTTCACATAGTTAAAATTTATTTGGTTATATTATTAAACTATTTATTTTTAATGATCTCTGAAGGCAATGATAAACCTCTGAGTATTCTTTGCCTATGAGAACCCTACAAAATTTATGGCATCAATATAAATAGATAGGGAATTTGAAAGCATGTACTTCATTTCTTTTAAAAAAGTTGAACATCAGGAATGTGCATTCATTTAATGGAAACAAAAGTGCCGGTTGATATTTAAGTCATATGTAATCACTATGATATTTAAGTCATATGAACGAACTAAGTACAAAATTAAGATGAATTTATCTTTCAGATTTATTTTTATCTGGTTTCATTCTACTTGAAAATGATTTGCATTTTTCTGGATGTTACATTGTTTGCTCTTTGGCAACTGGAAAATTTTACACAATGTCTTCAAATTAAAATGGAAGGAGGAAGGCATAGCCTTTAAAATGGACAGAGTTCTCCTGTATGTCTTAGGAATAGTGGCTCATTTGTTTCAAAAAGTCTCTTATCATCTGATTATTCTTTCATATCATCTCATTATGCAATTTCTAGAACTCTTCCAATCACCATGGTTGAGAAGTAGGTCAAGCACATCAGATGTCCTACAAACTCTGTGTTATGCTTTGTACTTCTTGGGATTCTCTATCATTTGCAGGGTGATGATTATTCCCAAAGAGTGGGGCTGGAACAGCCTGTAGTAAGGAAAGAAAGACTTGGCACATTTCTACTGTATGGTTAGTGTTAGGGAGCAGCTACCCAAGGTCATATCAGCTGTTTCTAACACTTAATGTGCTTTTTAGAGGTATATTGAGTTTATTCATTTACACATGCCCGCACACACACACCGAAGCGCACGCATATATTTAAAAATATATCTCACCTTTCAGGTGCATATGTACCTCTTAGGACAGCTAAGAGCAATTAAAACCAATCATAAAATGCATTCAGATTCTGAAACAACAACAATGCAATAAAAGCACAGGTGGAGCAAATAAAACAAAGACATTACAGAAAACATACCCATCTCATAAAACAAATATGTGCTTACACCAGAAGGTCTTTTCCCCCATGTGATGAAACAGCGAGTACCAACCTAGCTTGCATAGAGAATTCCACAGTGTCAGTGTGTCTGCTGAGGAGGCCCTTTCACTTGATGCTACCAATAATGTCAGTGTGATGAACAGAGGGAAGGGAGAGGAGGAGGAGGAGGAGGGGAAAATTTATCAAAGGGATGACTGAGTGAACACTGGGAATGACTGGAAAAAAATTTACTCTGTACTATATCTGAGAAAGCCAGCATGATGTCAATCATTTGAGCATAGGGCTATGATTCTGGAGATCCAGGTTTCAATTCACCACTCAGACACGGAAACCCACGGGGTGACTTTGTGCACATGACACACTCTCAGACCCAGAAAACCCCACAATAGGTTTGCCTTAGAATCACCATAACTCAGAAATGACTTGAAGGCACACAACAACCACTTCATCTGAAGAAATGGTTTTATATTCATGAAAGGCCATGAGAAAATAAAAACCAGTTAGTCTTAAAGGTGCTGCTACATTCTCTTTTCCCTCTGACCTCCTCCCTTTTTATAAAACTTCCTTTTTAAGAGACTAATATTATTACTTCTTGAAAGCTACAGTCGGTAGAGAAACTGAGTGATAGAGAAGACAGAGAGAAGCGAGAAGAGAAAAGGCAATATCAGATCAAGTGCTAGGGTAAAGAAATAGTACTGGCACATCAGTGGTCAAATAGATTTGAACCTAATTGAAACTGTGTACATATTAAAGTTGGATATTATGGAACACTTCAAATTAGATATCAAAGAAATGTCATGTATTGGATAACCCACATTCCACAAAATTCACTCTGAGATGGACAGTAGTTTATTTTGGTGAGATAAAATGAGCAACACAGCACACTTTCACAGAAGTTGCTGAGACTAAAGTATTCATGCAGGTTGCAGCTTTTATAAGGTGACATTACAAATTAAGGCACACTAACTTCCTGACAGTCACAGCTGTCCTGCAGTGGAATATGCTGCCTTGGAGTGTGGTGATGTCTCCTTCTCTTAAACAGGCTGGATGGCCATCTTTTGGGAGTGCTTTGATGAGTGTTCCTGCAGAACAGGGAGCAGGACTGGATGGCCTCATGATCTTTTCCAACTCTATGATTCTATGATTCTATGATTCTATAAACTAGTGATTGGTGAGAACCATAAAGCCATACATTCGACTACCTCCCCAACAGTTTCCAGGCCGGTGCCTGCCACATACTCCCCTCCATCCTTGACCAGGGTGACCTGATTGCATATTTCCTGCTCTTATCTCACAGGCACTGGGTTCTCAAAGCAATGTGCCCTCCAGTCAGCACTTTCATTTTCACCCTTACCTGTTCTTCCCCCCTCACTGGATAAATGCCTCTCCTGTATTTGAAAGTATTCTAGAGGGTGCATTCTTATATAGGACAATGAGGGAGGGGTGGAGAGGAAACTCAAATTATATTTTTTGAAATTAATTTCTTTGGGAATTTACTATTTCTTAAATAGCATTGCATTAATGTATTTATATTAAATTACATTAATTTGGATTTCATTCTTTTGTTTTTCAGATTTCCACTTTTGCTTCAAGAGGAGACCAACCCTGCATTCTACCATCTATAATGCTGCTTTTATTTTAAACATGAATGGAATGATATATTTTTTTTTTAATCACTCTTTCCTAAAATCACATCTGCCAAAATGTGAGGAAGAATGGACAAATGACCCCTGAGGGAGAGATAAGTAAGTGTGGGTAACTTCTTGTCAAGTTGGAGAGTCCCTGACAGTAAAATGACATCCAAATTAATGTAATTTAATATAAACACATTAATGCAATGTTATAAGAATGCACCCTCTAGAATACTTTCAAATACAGGAGAGACATTTATCACTGTGGAGTGTTGTTTAGGTTTCTTAGGTACAAACTAAGTATTCTTCTAAGCTGGGGATGGAGAGATTGTGATCTATAAGCCAAATCAGATTGCCAGTCTCTCCAATTTAACATACAAGTGTGGACATACCTCACTCTACTCACAGCCTCATTATACCTTCCCAAAGGAAGAGGTAACCCGTATCTCTTGAGAGACTTGAAGGAGAAACTTCTAAGTGAACCTGGTCCACTGGAGCACCATCATTTCCAGCTGCTGAAAAATGTCTTCATGGAAGTGTTTCATTCCGTGAGCTGAGCAGTCCAGAAGGGAGACAACAGTCATTTCCCCAGCCCATGCAGTCTAGTATGTGTATACCCCATTTATGTGTTGTATACGAATAGGTGTATAGATGTGTGTGTCCTAACAAGCACGTAAGAGGGCCTCAAAGCTGGCACATGGGATTTCCACTTCCACTCTCCTGTTGTGTTTGCCTAGAACTAATGTCACCTGTGGTTCACTAGTACTATGCTAAACACCTGGCTGTCACTGAAAGAAGTTGCTATATATTTACTTCCCCTGCTTCCTTACATGAGCTATATAGGCATTTACTGACATTGCTACGTATTATTCTCTGTCTCTACTTCGTGTTATTGGGTACCACTGGTAGGACTTGCCATAGTGTACCTAAGTTATATTAAATCATCCTCTCCCAACTTAGTGTTTTGGACTACTTTTCCCTTCAGTCACTGCCAGCAATATGAAAAGGTCAGGTTATGATTTGTGTAACATTTAGTTTGGCCTGTATTCTTTTGTACATTTGGCTTGTGACTTCTGTTTATTTCTTCCATTTTTTTTCCTGTAGTACTTTTTATACAAGCTGACCTAAATATCCTAAATCCTGTCTGTTCTTGGAAGCTAAGCAGCTGTGGTTAGTACTTGGATGGGAGACTATCAAGGTGGTGAAGGCTATATTTCACTGGAAGGAACTGACAAAACCACTTCTGAGTACTGCCTAAGAAAACCCTGTGAAATTCATGGGGTTGCCATAAATCAATGGGTAGCTTAAAGACAGGCAGGCACATACACAGGCACAGACATGCATGCATGCACACGCACATGCACACACAGAGAGAGAGAGAGCCTTTGTGGCTTCTTTTATGTCTGCCAGTAAAGATTCCTTAATTTCTAGTTAATTTTTAATTCATTTGCCTCTAATTATATTGATTTTTTTAAATCTCTTTTACTTTCTGCATTCTTTCATAAGTAGCTGCTATTTTTCACTACCAGCCAAGATTGATCATCGCCCAAGTCAACCATATTTTATGTGCAATTTAGGTCCTTGGGATCACCTGAAAATCAATTAAATAATTTCTCTTTTGTTACTGTGTACTTGTCTGAGCTGGAAAACATCCTCCAATTATTTTTTCTGATGATTACCTATGTAGACATGAGATTTGGAAACACTTTTCTCTGTTTTGTTTTCTTTCCTTTCCCAGTGCCTCTTAGAAGAATAAGGACATTCTGTTACAAGGTATAATGGTAAAACTTCAGTTGATTTTAACCGGTTCAGTAATTTTAGCCATATCACAAAATATCAGAAGACCCAATGAGCCAGAGCATACTTTTAACATAGAGTACGCATTTCTGTGAGAGACAGGACAACACCTTAGGGGTTTGCATTGGCTGAATGAACTCTGCCAGTTAACTCAAATACTGACCAAAAGAAGAAATGATAATTCTTAGGAAAATAGTAATTTAAAGGGTAAGAAAATACCCTTTGCCTGCAGTGGATGACAACTGGTACTGAAAAAACAAAGGAAAAGGTGGGTGTTGAAGACTTTGTGGTCACAAAGTACTATATAGAATCATAGAATCATAGAATCATAGAAATGTAGAGTTGGAAGAGACCACACGGGCCATCCAGTCCAACCCCCTGCCATGCAGGAACACCCTCAAAGCACTCCCGACAGATGGCCATCCAGCCTCTGCTTAAAAACTTCCAAAGAAGGAGACTCCACCACACTCCGAGGCAGTATATTCCACTGCCGGACAGCCCTGACCGTCAGGAAGTTCTTCCTGAGGTTCAGGTGGAATCTCCTTTCCTGCAGCTTGAATCCATTGCTCCTTGTCCTGGTCTCTGGAGCGGAAGAAAACAAGCCCTCTCCCTCCTCTACATGGCATCCCTTCAAATATTTAAACATGGCTATCATGTCCCCTCTTAACCTTCTCTTCTGCAGACTGAACAAAGTCTTTCCTCATAGGGCATGGCTTCCAGGCCCTTCACCATTTTGGTCGCCTTCCTCTGGACCTGCTCCAGCTTGACCATGTCCTTCTTGAATTGGGGTGCCCAGAACTGGACACGGTATTCAAGATGAGGTCTAACCAAAGCAGAGTAGAGTGGTACCAGTACCTCCCTCGATCTAGACACCATACTCCTATTGATGCAGCCGAGAATTGCATTGGCTTTCTTGGCTGCCGCATCACACTGCTGACTCATGTTCAGCTTGTAGCCTATTAGGACTCCTAGATCCCTTTCACACATACTGCCATCCAACCACGTGTCCCCCATCCTATATTGGCCCAGCTCTCCAATCCATCCAGGTCATTTTGAATTTTGATCCTGTCCTCTGGCGTATTAGCAACCCCTCCCAATTTGGTGTCATCTGCAAATTTGATGAGCATGCCCTCTATTCCTTCATCCAAGTCATTGATGAAGATATTGAACAGCACTGGGCCCAGGACAGAACCCTGTGGCACCCCGCTAGTCACTTCTCTCCAGGATGAAAAGCAGCCATTGGTGAGCACCCTTTGGGAACGGTCAGTCAACCAGTTACAGATCCACCTGACAGTAGCCCTGTCCATGTGTATGTACTCTGCAGGCTCTAATGGATTCTATTATTAACATATTAATCTTCAGACTCCACATGATTCATTTTAATGGCCACACTGTTACCCTGCTGGTACACCCTATCCTGGGGACTACAACTTTTAATATCAAATGTGATCCACCATGCCAGAGAGGTTGCCCGGATGAGCACGTAGTCAAAAATGGTTGAACGACTGAGAACTCGGTCAGGCCAGTAAAATCCCCAGTCACGTAGCCCAAGGAGACCTCAAGGTGTGCAAGCCCATGATGAACAAAGGGTCCTCAGCCACAGTGACGCCAGCTTGATGGGATTAGTGTGTTTTCCTCAAGTTGAGCACTTGTGATTCCAGAAAAATCATTCGAGGCAAGGACCATCTACATAAATTTATACTACAACCCACTGCAACTGAAGATCCTGAAACATTGGCAACACATCATAAAACCATCACGCAAAATGAGTTGCCATTGTTGAGCACCCTTTGCTTTGTGGTGCCTATTGTTCTCCCTGGGAGAGGATTTGCCCTCAAGGTATGTTCTGCCCTACAAGTAGTCCTAGTTTTTGAGAATTTCTTTGGAGAACTCCATGCCACGCTAGCAGACCATCACTCTGTTATTTGAAATAATCCCCTCAGCTGTTTCTTTGTATTTTTGTTTGCTGCCTCCCGGACCACTGACTTCAGGATAGGTGCAGTATCACCCCATCTACAATCCCTTGCTATATCCTCTATCCATTTTTCACCTCTTTCTTTTTGCAATAGTTCTTGTGTGAGTGAGTGCATTGGTGCTTCAGAACCTTTCCATTCAATAAAATCATTTATTTGACACATTTGTCTGGTTTTTGGCTTGGCCTGACCCCGTAAAAACTGGGTAAAAAGACCCCACCAGGTTACCCTGCCTTTCGTATCGCTACCGCTTGTGCTTCTTTAAGTTCCCCATCCTTCCTGATGTGGAGCACATTGAGGCAAGCAGGGTAACAACTATGTGAACTACTAAACATATTTACATGGTCAGAAGTTTAGGTAGTAGGTTTCATATACAGCACCCATGTTTTACATAATATGAATGAATGTTTAAGTGCCAACTCATCTCGTAAACCAGAAGGTTTTTTTTGTCCTGAAATGAATTTTATATATATATGTGTGTGTGTGTGTCTGTGTGTGTGTATGTATATATATGTATATGTGTGTGTGTGTCTGTGTGTGTGTGTGTGTGTGTGTGTATTAAAAAGAGAAATTAAAGAATAGCAGGAATATCTTTGCACTGGAATGTCAAAGGCTGAGAAGGGCAATGCAAACAAAATACAAAACAAAAACAACACCCACCAGCTGGTATCCTTATGCAAACCTCAGAAAGCAGAATTTTGGAGAGGTAGAGAGGAAAGATAATAGGAGAGAAAGATTTAGTTTTCTCCCCCCTTTTCTTTCCTTTAGTCAGTCTAAGGGATTGGAAAATTTACCACAGTCTATCTCTGTCAGTCATGAGAGCCACCATGGTGTAGTGCTTTGAGCACTGGAATACAACTCTGGGGACCAGAATTTCAATCAACGCTCACCCATGGAAACCCACTGGGTAAGTCAAACTTGGAGGGGGGGTTGCAAAGGGAATCACCCTGAACAAAATTAGCCATTTTGTTCATTTTAGGATCTCCATAAGTCAGAAATGATTTGAAAGTGATAGAGAGTGTGTGTCTTCAATGGAGCATTAATACTGATTAAGGAGCAAAGGCACCACTGGCTTAAAGAAACAGAGGCCATTTCTGCACATTACCTGCTCCTGTCATTCTCCTGTTGCAATCCTGGCAGTGTCTTTGCCACAAAGGGAGTATGATGGGAATACTTCCCTCCACACCCAGTTCTCTGTGGAAGGGAGCATAAGCAACAGGCTCCTACATTCTGCATTGCAGCCAGGCTCTTTCCCATGCTGCGCTGGGGAAGGAAGCACCTCCATTGCACTTTCTGCCCTTCTGCATAGCAGGTAAGGATAGGAATGCCATGCGATTGCAGATGCTTAACAGATTTAATCTGTTGAGTGAATACCTGTGATCGTGATGGGTGGAAATGGGTTGGCAGTGGGACCACAACAATGTCACGCAGAAGCACAGACCACAGACACTGCCACACCATCCCCATAGCAGGACTGCAATACCATGGAGAAATTGCCAAAGTAAAAAGGTATTATTATAGGAACTTCATTGTAAGATAGGAAAGTTATTCAGGGTGCTATCCTAATCTAGCTCCATTCTTGGGAAGAACTGGGAAGAAAGAGGTGAATGATGAGAAGAGGCAGAGAAGCATCCCTAAGAGTATCAGTTTTACATCACAAATGGGTCAGGATAGGTAGACCCAAGAAGGGAGGACACATCAGGTCACTGAAATAACTAGCTCTATTACTACTATCCACTGTGAGGCATTCTGGATTCTTCAGCACTAAGTGTTGTCACACTTCTAACAGAAAGCACACAACAATAATTTCTACCAGTACAGTATAATTTCACCAAGAAGTCCCAGCTCCAGCCCCTAAAAACTGTGCCTCCCATCTTTTTTTTCTCTTAATCTCAAGCTTCTGCCTTGGTAAATGCTGTTCTTTCTCCCTCTACCCCTATCAATCTATGTTTGCTTTTCGTTGTGCTGGTGAAAGGCATGACACCTGGAAGCCTCATGGATTCTTTCTCTCAGGTTCTTCCTCTTTTCAGACCACTACAAAACCTTTTGGCTTTCTTTAACTTTTGAAATCAGTTGATTTGTGATTTTATGTTGATTTTGTCCAGCTAATTTTAACTGAAGGTGTGTGCCATTTTCTTCTCTTCACATTTATTGTGCAATCTTGTACCTGTCTACCTGCAAATAAGTCCCGTTGAGTTTAGTGGAGCATCCTCCTTTGTAAGTGGACACAGTATTGCAGGATGAGTTTTTTTAAATGCGTTGCTGGCATACTTGAAACGTTTGAATTGGAGAGAAAGGAGGCAGGGAAGGAGCTAGTAACAATATAAAAATACTTGCAATTTATACATAACAGTGAATGAGAACTTTCTTGGCTTGTTTTGACAAGAACATTGAAGACTTTGAAAATAGCTTTGTAAGAGTGAAGGAAAGAATTTGAAAGTTGTGGGGGAAATGTGTATGTGTTAATAAGTCCCAAAAGTAACAGATTCACTATTCAGTAGAGGCCTTAGTTCCTAAAAGACTGGCTTTGAAACTTTGTATTGGACTATGTTTGTGGTGTTCAGTTAGGGTTTCCACCTCTTTTCTTTTATAAACACATTATTTTTAAAACTCCATGCCAGTCATGCACAGGTCTTCTTCATACTGGGGACAACTGTAACTACTGAATTTAGCAATCTCATATGGTTACATATTTCATTCCTTAGCTAAGAACCAAGCTTTTTGCATAAAAAGGTACCAAAATCTATATATTTATTCATGAACAAATTGTAAAGAACATGGAATTAAAAGATTGAAATTTAGAAGGAAGTGACATAGACAGATCCGAATATGCCTAATGACTATCCTTATGTCATGACGCTTAAATACAGCAATCTGTAAAAATAAAAATGTGCTATAGTTTAAATTCTTTCAGACACATCCCCATTTGTTGTATACTTTCAGACATGGCCCTAGTTATTTTATGTTTTGTGTAAATAAGCATATTCAATTTATAATTTACAACTTTACTAAAACATTTCATTTTAAACATGTATATCTGTCTTCTCAATCTCTCATCACTTCCCTGCAAAAAAATCTCCTCCCTATACTCATATTTTCCCTCATTCCAAACTTCTCATTTCCTAGTTTCTCTCCCTACAAATCTCTAGCTAAATTGTTCTTTCTTCCTTATACTTTCTCTCTCAGTTACCACAACCATATCTGCTTGCTAAATGTCTTATCCTTCCCCCCACTCTCTCTCTCCCCATATTCCTAGTTCTGTTCATCATCTTTGTACCTTTCTAGTCCTTCTGCCTCTCTATTGGTCTCTTTTTCCTTCTCTCTCTTCACCAATTCTGGCTATAATTTTCTTCCCACTTTCTTACCATCTTATTTTTTCCCACTCTCATCCATTTTCTCTTTTTAAACCCACTGCCCCTAGATACACTCCTTGGCCATTTCCTCACGGGGCGAGGGAATCGCCCGTGATGCTACTCACCGGACTTTTGGGCTCCCTGGTCCGGTCCACGCTGCTCCGGAGCAGTGCGTGGCTGCCACTCCGCACTGCTCCAGGGACGAAAATGGCGGCTTCCAGTTGGTTGAGGCTCTCGACCAACCGCTGAAGCTCGCCAGCCTAAAGCCCGCCCCCGGCACATCGCAGGCTTGCATTGGGGCGAGCCTGCAAATCTGCATAAGGGAGCAGGCTCGCAGTGGTTCGCTCCATGCTTTTGAAAGATCTGTTTTTAGCCGTCTTTCAAAAGCATGCTGGACGACCACTTGGGGTCGTTCTGGAGCGGGCTGGGGTGCAGTTCTACGTTAAGTAGGTCCGACCAAGTCCGCTCCCAGGTGCAGACGTCCTCCCTGGAGGATGCTCTGCACCGTTTTAAAAACCCTGTGTGGCCCTTGTCTCCCTTCTCCTTCTCCTTCCCCTTCACTTTCTCTCTGTCTTTATGTCTCTTTCACCCTTGCACCCTCCCCCCCCCAAAAAAATCCTTAGAACATGACTGGAATATATAAGGTTCTCTGCATATTAACAATTGAAGAGGGTTTTGATTTAATATGCATAGATAGGATTGCCATGTTGGATCATCATGATCTCCTACTCCAAAACATAAGATTATTTTATTATTATTATTTGTGGGTTTTCATCAGGAAACCCTCTCCTGGGGATATGCCCACTGCAATTGACTCCCAGTATGGAACACTCCAACTGCCATAAGGTTGCCAATTCTTTATTAAGCTTTATAGAGGCATCTGGTTTTGTTTCCCTGGATTTTTCTTCAGTTCACTCCTATAGGCAGAACTACATCATTCCAGCTGAAGTCCCATATCCTTGCTAGTACTGCCAATTGGAAAGCTGGCAGAGCTGAAGATTACTGGATTGGGCACCAAAGTCTATTCAGGATCTGGCCCCTAGACATAGGGAAGTGACTCTAGAGCCATCTCTTCTTGCATGTACACAATCCCCAGGTCCAGCTGTCAAATGGGACAAGTAGCTGCAGGATCACAGTCCCACTGGTGGTAAAGGTCCCCTGGGTTCAGCCTCCAATATCAGTAAGCTGTCCCTGGATCAAACCCTCAGATTGGTCAGTGACTGCAGGATCTGAGGCCCAGATTCAGTGAAGTGTGGCAACACTAGTCCCTTCTTGGTTACAGAAAGTGGGCCCCTCCTAAATTTACCCTGATTGCTGACTTTCTAATTTTGTCAGTCCCCTCCTCAGAGGTACTTCCTTTCCTAGCATGGGAACCACAGTGGGAGAAACTTCTTGGCCTCGTGCAGACAGTCCTAAACTCCCTTTCTGCTTCCCCTCCTGCTGCTGTTCTAGGGGGTTTATCTTTCCTTGGCCTCTTTCTTTGAGCAGCAGATCTTGAGTCCCTGTGGTGTTGCCAGGCAACCAGCTACCTGGTAGCCCTCCTGTAGATGTCTCTGCAGCTGAAGTGCTGGAGCATCTGTGGGAATCTGTGAATGCCTTCCTATGGAGGCTGAGGGAATATTCTGACTGTTTAAAAAGAAATGTGGCCAATGAAGGATGCTGGTTGATTGAAAGAGCACGTTCAAAAAAGAGTTTGGGTGTGGGGGGACTTTTTCTTTGGAAAAGTTGCTTTGGTTACATTGGTACAATCCGCATGTGTTAAAATCAGTGGTTGCAAAAGCGTTAAGAAGAGAATTAGGGGAGAAAGTTTGGAATAGTCTCTTCAAGATTCCTTTGCTAGGAATGCTGCTCCCAGATGTTGTTAAATACAATATTTAAAAAGATTTTGGAAGGAGAGCTCAGAAGAGATTGGTCGTTTCTCTATTCAATGCAGTGTGTGGAGTATTTTCAATAGGAAGTTAGTTTCTATGTGATTTTTAAAAGCAGTGCTTACAAAGGTATCAAGATTTTTATCAAGATAAAAATCAAGATGCAAAAAACTTTTTCCTGTATTCTACGTAGAGCTTCAAAACATTAAACATCCAGAAAGTGAAATATTTTCTCATTTGTTAAATACTGAATATGATACTCTTAGCATTTTGTGGCTGCCTCCAGTGGCCTTAGCTTTTCACCTGCTTATTCTCTGAGGCTCTGTAGATGACTCACGACTAATAAATATTTCAGAATTTAAAACCCTCCTCCATAACATGAAAAGAAACAACGCAGATCTAACTCCCATGACCATTTCTACTGTTACCATTATTGTTACTATTGAAAACTAACTTATCATTTCAGAATGTTCTCTGTGTTCATTCTATTTTAAATCAGTTTCCCAGATCTTGTTGTGTCCTGGGCAGACCCAGCAATTAATCAGCAAGAGCAGGTTTTAGTCATAAGGCAACAGTGGGGGTTGTCCAAAACAAAGTGCAGGTTCCAAAGTAAACAAATCCAAAGGGCAAATCCAAGTTGTGGTCAAACAGGCAGAGGTTCAAGGTAGTCTGAATGTGAGCGACAACAGCACAGGGCGTCAACGATCAGAAAGATCAGTTGCTGACCCTGGAAGGAAAGGGCCAGCTGACAGCCTTTTATCTTACTCATACTCTTGCCACAGGTATTCCTTCATTAGGACTCATTTGTCACTTAAATGCACTGTGTGAAGCTGCCCCTCTTTCTGATTTTGTCTCTCTTGCACAGTAAGAGTCTGTGTTGCCTCATCCTCTGATATTTGTTCCCTTTGCTCAGGCCCCTGCTGTTGTTTGTTATTTTCTCCTGAGCAAGCTTCTGGGGAAATGTCTGTCTCTGGGGAAACTTCTGCCTCAGACTCAGAATCCTCCTCCTGTTCCCTATAAGGGTCTCCAAGGCAGGGAATGACAGATCTTGCCAAAGACTATCCTAAGTGAAAAATTGCTTGGAATCCTATCGATGACACAGACATGTGTCAACTCCTCTTATGACTGCATAGGTCCTTCTTCTGTCATTGCAGAAGATAATGTCCTTTTCAAGTCACTGAAAAGTCATTGAAGAACACTGCAGTACCTCCTCCATACAACAATCTTTGCATGAGTACAACTTATCTATTAGTAGTCACAGTGATCCCTCATAGCCTTTCAGCATATCAGGGATGTGGGAGGGTGCCCAGCTACATCTCTGTAGATGAATGTACAAATAAAATCCTCCTGGAGCTTCCAGAGGTCCAAGATGATGTTACCTACTTTGTGCATCTAGCCACACGAATGCAGCTGGACATTGCCTTGTGCCTGCTATCTTCCTTTGGCCACTAAATGTCTAGGGGGACAGTGGAGAATCAACCTGATATAGGGTTTCACCCACTAACTGATTAAAAGAAAAATCATAATTTGATAATCAACTCACATAGGACTGTTGACAATGGTAAATTTAAATACTTTTGACAAAGGTAAATTTAAACGGAAACAACAATTAGATCTAGGAATTGAAGTCATTAATGAGTGGAATTTCCATGAGTTAAGTGGACAATTCAATATACAGGGAAAAATATCCTGTCCATTTTTACAGAGAAAATTGGACAAGCAAAATGTCTATGCACTTGAATTGCCTGACATGAAGCTGTTAAGCACCTCTATAAAAGTTGTCTGCCACATAAATCTCATGAGGGCATTGTCACAAGGAGAACAAGCATCAGCTGGGAATCAGTGTGTGTATGTGAAAGGGGCCGTATACAGTCAGCCCTCCACATTTGTGGGTTGAGCAATCACAAATTGGATTATCTGAGAATTTACTGGCAGGAAGGTGGTAAGACAGCGGGGGGGGGGCTGTGTACACATTCACTCACTCGTTCATGAGTACAGGTGGGAAGGAGGACAGGAATGGGATGGGAAGAGGGAGGGAGGGTGCACACGTTCAATCACTTGCTCATTTATGTGGGTGAGAGCTGAGAAGGGAATGGGACAGGATGAGGGAGGTGTGTTTGTTGACTCACTCACTTATGCTTATGGAAGGGAAGAAGAAGATGGGATGTGAGGAGGGTGCACATGTGCATTTGCATTTGGGGGGGTGAAGGGCATGAAACAGGAGAGGGGGCCAGTGCATTTGCTCATTCATGGAGGCAGGAAGAGGAACGGACAGGTCTCCCCTTTCTCCCTCCTTCCACTCCCCCATTTTATCGCCTTCTCCCCTACCCATTCAGGTGAATAAGCAAGCATGGGGATGCATGCATGGCCAGTCCCAGGCACCCCACCAGTACAGGTGCTTTGTGTATACATGTGTTAATTTTTTTGGGGGGGAGGTGGAGCTGCACCCCTAAGCCCTAAAAAGCAAAGAGTTGACTGTATACACATTTTGATGCTTTGAAAATCATAGATCAACAGAAAAATCCATAAGACACCATCAAGGCAAATGTCAAAGTTGGTGAAACAGTCAGCGCTAAGAAGGCATTAGCATGGTGTGCCTGTGTGACAGTGTAGGAGACAACTCCAAAGCTGCCAGCCCAGATGACTGAACATTCTGCCAAGCAGCCAGAAACATTTGCTGAAGAAAAATGTCTTCACAGTTTGACATCGGTGACTGCTGCACAAAGATAAGGAGGATAAGCACAATAATGAGCTGGAATATAGGTGATGGCAATCCAGTAAATGATAGAAGCCCTTCCTTGTGTCATTTCAATTAATTGAGTCAGAGTTGGGCAAATAAAATATGGAGCAAGATGAGAAATACACTATTTGTGGAACTGACAATTTCCTAATATTTTTTTTTCCTCCTACCAGTCTGAATAGTGGTTAACATATTCACATGGTGGAATCACATATTGGAACATTTGTTTTAGAGATGATATAGACACTTCCAGGGAGATTTTGAATTAAGCAACCTTGATCCAAGTTATTGAAATATTTGTACTCTTGGACTGCAAAATGGTGCATATGAGTACATATGTGTATTTCACAGTTTTCCACTTCTTGGAGGATTCCTTTCTCATCTTCCTACTGTAAACCAGTTATATAACTTTTCATATGTCCCCCTTTCCAACACATATATTTCCCAATTGCTTATTAGAAATCCTGTCCTTCAATCACACAAGTCACCTACTTATAGAAAGCAGTTTAACGAAATAGCAGAGACTGAGCAACACAACTCAAAGCTGCCAGCCTGAGAAAGAGAGAAACAGACTAAATTTTTATTTTACTTTCACTGAATTTGCATCTCTTGACCCTTTAAATGAAATAAAACATATTTTCACACTGAATTTGCCTTTTCATGGAAGTGTACATTAGAGAACATAGTCACAAAATACTTGTAGTATTGGGAAATATGCACAAATACACTGTATGTGGCATTGTGAGTGCTACAAAATGCACTGTATAAGGGGAATTGATTGAAAAAAAATTGTCCACATTAGAACATGCATTTAAATGCATACACAAATCTATCTATCTATCTATCTATCTATCTATCTATCTATCTATCATCTAACCATCTCAGAGCTTTCCAAATGGTATGCCGCGACACATTAGTGTATTACCCGAAGTGTGTAAGTGTGTCACCTACAAGCTTGGAAATGTATGTTATTATTTATAAATCATATATTTTTAAAAATATATGAAAGGTTTACATGAGATATGCTGTTAAACTGTTATCACAATTTATGTATGTGTCTGTATCTCTTATAAGGGGTTAGTTTAACCTTCGGTTTGCTAGTAAAACTGAATTACTGTGTTGCAAAATGATGATGTCTAAAAAAGTATGTCACCAACATGAAAAGTTTGGAAAACTCTGATCTATCTATCTATCCATCCAACTATCTATCTATTTTACAAAACAATTGTACAGTCTGTCACTAAATTAACTAGAAAAAATTGAAAATGAGTAGAGTAGAAATTTATAAATTCACCAATCCCTAGATTTGTCCCACCTCCAGCACACTTTGATTGTAGCCACCTTTCAAAAACTCATATTTAATTGACAGAGTTGACACTTGTACCTCACCTTTCATATAAGCACAAATCCAAAGGCAATCCATAATCCATAATGTCAAAGGCCAGATGAACCAACACTAGGTCAACTGTGCTGTGTGAAGATGTGCGAAATTTAAATTACACCTAGCCTAGTGATTCTGGAAATTTACTTAGGGCTACTTTTACACTGCTTCACTTTGTTCCTCATTGCCATTGTGTTTTTCACTTGGTGGGGGCTTGCAGCTGGGGTACCTCTGTTACCCTGATTTCTGAGGGTCCCGAGAGAGACACCTAAATGCGCTCTCAATTATATATTGGGGAAATTATAAGTTGGGGAAATTAGCCAAGAGCACAGCCTAGCAATACAAGAGACAGGATAACATAGCGAGATCTTGAACCCTATGTTTACGGGGTCAGGCCAAGTCAAGGAGCACACAGAAGTTGAAATAATAAATGTTGTTTTATTAAAAACACAATCAAACAGTGTATGCAGCACACTCACACAGATAACTAAAGAAATAAAGGTTGGAATGGGATAGAGGGATTTTAGAGGAGTTGTTGGTTTGGGTAATACTCCACCTGTCCTGAAGCCCGGTTGGAAGCGGAGAAGCTGGGGAGCGTGGATCTCAGCACATGGAGCTGAGGGGAAGGCTCGCTGGATAAAGCGTCAGCAAGGTGGGATGGAAGCCAAGAGTGATCCAAGGAAGCACTCAAAGTCAGAGGTTCTTATAGGGAAAATTGTGACCCCAGGCTAGTTCGTACTTGGTGAAAACAATGGATCTGGGGCTGGAGACAAAGCCTCTGAAAGGTCAGAATTTGAATGATTGAGTTATAGCCAAATTATCAATAGGATAGCCAGTATGCAAACGCAGAGTGCTTTAGCGCTGTATAGTCTGATCATCAAGCTACCAGCGCAGGGCAGAGGATCTTTTGAAAGTTGCGTGCATACCTAATTGAGGTACTTGCCTTGAGGTCTCCTGAAGCTGCGAGTTGGCTATATCTGGCCTGCCTGTATTGTGTTGTAATATTATGGCGATTATTGGCCGCGCCTGTCTGCGAGCTTGTCCGGGGGACCTCGCAAGCAAGTGGAGGGGAATGGGTATGTGAGGCCAAATTATTGATATCAAAAGATATCTTTATATCCCGCAAGTTTGGGCTAGCCAGGGCAGTAACACCTTGTTTTGTAATAATCCACTCATTTGCCTTTGCTTTCTCATTTTTTTTTCCTTGGGGTACAATCTACCAGCAAATTGCTCTATCACTAGATTGCTGAAATGAACTGGCAGAAACCAGGGGATTTCTTCTGGCGAAAGTGGCTTGTGCCTAATGCTATCTTCCACATAAGAGCATCTGAGAGTCAGGACTGCACTATTAGTACTCATGTATAGAGGTATATGTGTGGCAGGCCTGCTATATACCAGGTCACACTCTTCCATGTAACTCCCCACTAGCTTCTCTTCAATAGTAAAAAATCAGGACCAACTTCCCTTAATTGAAAGATTTATGACCCTCGTTCAGCTAGAGTAATAAATTCCATCTAGCTAAGAATAAATCACACTGGTTAACCACCAGAAATAGCAAGAAAAGGAAAAGAGAGATAAGTCCACAGAGTCATTAAAGAACATGGCGACTCCTGCTTCTCATTCTCTACGCATATCTGCCAGACAGTAGCAGAGAACAACTGAAAGTACAGTCCGATATTTTCTAGTCAGAACTAAGTACAATTTAGTTCACAAGCTGCAATCATGCACACACTTGTTTGGGAGTAAGTGTTTCCAGCTTAGTACAATTGTTTCTTGAGTAGACATGTTTTGAGGGTAGATTTGCTTCCTGGGTAGATGTGCATGGGATTGCACTGTAAACCACAATTTAAGGGGAAGTAAATCCCACTAAACACAGAGGGACCTACTTCCAAAGCTGAACATGCTACGTGAACCTCAAAAAATCCAATAGTAATCCTTGTTGAAGAGGGGACCATGCTAGCTCTGACACTCTTCCTCCAGTTGCTTCACTCTTCTCACATGGAGAGTGATGAATTTGAATAGGACAGCTTCCATGATGTGTGGAAGCGCTGCATTTAATCTAGTACCCTGACATTTTTATGTCAAGTGGTTCATGGGAAAATACT
This sequence comes from Cyclura pinguis, assembly GCA_030412105.1. Lineage (NCBI taxonomy): Eukaryota > Metazoa > Chordata > Lepidosauria > Squamata > Iguanidae > Cyclura > Cyclura pinguis. The sequence goes on from CM059599.1 coordinate 134,306,822, forward strand.
TGAGAGCCAGCATGGCACAATGGTTTGAGCTTTAGACCATGACCCTGAAGACCAGGAATCAAATTCCCACTCAGTGATGGACCCCCCCTCCAGTGAATTTGGACAAGTCACACTCTCTCAACCACAGAGGAAGGCAAAGGCAAACTCCCTCTGAACAAATTCTGCTAAGAAAACTCCATGATAGGTTCAGCTTAGGGTAGCCATAAATCAGAAATGACTTGAAAGCACACAACGGCAATAATTTTGCTGGGGGTGGGGGGCGATTGGGAAGGGTTTTGGAAGGTGGATTCTTCACTAGCTTGGATTTTGATCCCAGCTGGAGATGCATTAAAGTGTGGAAAATTACTTTTAAGATAAATGAATAGATCAACATGTTGAAGCCATCCACAACTGAACACAGATAAAATGATGCTCTGTGTAACTTTCCAAGCTCTGATTTGCGACTTTAATAGCTTACCTTCCATTTGAACTGGGGTTGCTTCAAGTTCTTACCTGAATCTCTCTCAAGAGAATATTTGTGGCATTGCTAGTAAATAGGTAAAGCAGGATCACTAAACCTGAATAAAAAGGCATAAGCAACTGAATTACTCATAAGCATCAGCAGTAGGTAAATTCCTCTGAGAGGTGTCCCAGAATCTGAGTAGCACAGGAGATAATTCTTCATTACTTACCTATCTTGGAACAAGAAATTAATCGAAGAAGGACCTCTTTATGTGACATTAAAAAGCAGTCAATCGTTAAAATACACAGGTATTAAGGGGGGAAAAAAGGGCTTTGTAAAGTAATACCAGCATTTTGAAGTGGGTATGGAACAACCTTTGACAGCCGGAAATTAGGCGTAATGGGACAAATCTATCCTTTCCTTGAGGTTTCTGCATGAGGTAACTGGGGCAAGGGTGGGTTTCATATGTTCATGTTCAAGACTACCACCAGTTTATAAATATCTGACCTTGAACTGATTGGCAGAAAAGCAGGAAATAAATACGTACACATACACACACATACACCTTCAGTGGTTCAGTCTTGAATAATTTTGACATGTAATCTACTGTTTATGAAGATCTCTAGATTATGTGATGGCCACCACTCAAGAAGGTAGGTCTGTCAGTATCAAAGAACCAGGTGAAATGTAAATAAATGGAGGGGTGTCTCTAAAATGTGTACAACACATTCCTGTTAAGACTCAAAGAGACCTTTATTTTAAATTAACAGTATATTAAATCATGTGCAGTTGAATAGTGACTTGGACCATTTCCTCACTACACTGTGATAGTGCTATTATTCCTCTTTCAACATCCTGTGGAATTCTGGGGTTTGTAGGTTACTGAGGCCAAAGAACTCTCTGGCTGAGAATTCTAAAGGCCCCTCCCTAAACTCCAAACCCCAGGATTCCATAGGATGATGAAAGTGGAATAATAGCACTATAACAATGTAATGCTGAAATGGCCAAAATGTGGTCTTGGTAACCCATCCCATCAAGAAGAAATTTAACTCCTTCCTGCAGGATCTGCAACTGTTTCCCACTCAAAGTACTGAAATAATAGTAATGAAATTGTGACCTACAAATCCATTACATAGATTTTTGAAGCATGGATAGAATTTTTGTGCCACAGATTTAAAGGGCAGTGGGGTTTTTTTTTTTCAGATATTTTTATTAGTTGTACATATATTTCCGGTTTTATGTACGAATTTATATACACATATGTTTTTAAAATGAAAAATATGCAATATACAATGTGGTATTCAGTGTCCTGGGTATCTAATTTGTACATTTTCTTTCTAATCTTATTCCTATTACACTTACATATTAATGAACATCCTAAGTTTTGTTATTTATTATAAGAAATTAATTATTTAATGATAAGTAAATAAATAGAATCTTCCTTTCTGGAATAAAGGGCAGTGTTTTAATATCCTTGCATTAAAAGAACAAATCACAATTACGGTTGTTTAGTAACCACATGATCTGGTTCAGATCCTTCTTCAACACTTTTGAAAATGGCTGACTTAAACTTGGACTGATTCAAAGCCAGTCTATTTTGACTTTCATCTTGAATCCAAGATTGGAAAGCCAAAGGCTTATGCCATTTATCAACTAGGGTGTGTGTGTGTCTGTGTTTGTGCCTATCGGTCACCTGTGGGTAATCCAAAATTGGATGTAACTCTTCCCTTTCTGGGTCTTCGTCAGTTTGTGTGTGTGTGTGTGTGAATTCCATAGCAAATTTAGAAGAAACGTGTATAGCTATGCTTTGGGAGAATGGATATAAGAAATTTTGTGCAAGAGCAGAGTCCCTTTTGCAGAGTATAGAAAAAAGGCACACTTATCACTTGTGGCACATTTTGTTTTTTGAAAATGGCAGACTGTATTCCAGCTTTATTCATGGCTTCATGATTGAATCATATTCACCCAGTCATACACCAGCTTCAGTGATTGCCAGGTCTGGTGCAAAATGTTTGTCTTAGTCTTTAAATCCTTTCTGTTTCTGTTTTTTTGTTTTGTTTTGTTTTTTTTTTAAAAAATAAGAGCTATCTAGCTTCATGTTTGTGCCATATAACAATGTCGGTGAGGACACAACTTTGCTGGCCTCAAAGGGAAAGAGGCCAGCATTAGTGCATCATGGTGCTTTGCACAACAGGGTGCATGTAGAAGTGGGGATGGAGTGGCTATAAGCTCTCAGTACGCCTTTCTCTCCCTCTTTGCTACATTTTGTCAGGGAGAGGTGATCTAGTGGCTAGGAGGAGCAGCAGCAAGTGGCAATCTGGCAGCTGGTGGGGGCAGCACTGAGTGGCTATCCAGTGGCTGGCAGGGCAGTGGTGAGTAACAATCCGGCATATTAATATTAATATATTATGCTGTTGCTTTTGTTGTTTCTTTCAGATTCTGGATTATGACTAATGAGGCACTGAGCCCTGATATGTGGCCTTAGCATGGTTTATTGGCTGGTGCACTAGGATCAAAATTGCCATATTGGATTGCACTGTCATGTCCCAGGCTAAACAGGCAATAAATTACGAGCAGCTGCTCAGTTCCTACTCACGCAGCCCAAGCCGAAGAATGCCTAAACAGAATGTACTTCCAGAAGGAACAATCCAAGGGGTGAACCCTAAATGTAGGCCAACCAAGCAGAGTTCCAAGGTAAAAACCAGATCTGAGAGCACAGTTCAGGGTTTCAGGACTGAAGAGACCAGTTGCTGACCCTGAGATGAAAGGCCAGCTGGAGTCCTTCTATCTATGGATGCTGTCGCCACAGGTGCTCTCCAATCAAGGCATGCCTGCTATGTAAATGCGCTGAGAGGCACAGGCCTCCCTCTCATGGCCTCTCTCTTGCAAGGTAGGTGTTTCTGATATGTCTTTCTCTATTTGTTTCCCTGGCTTAGGCCCCTGTTGTTGTTGTCTATTATCTCCCTCTGGGCCAGCTTCTGGGAAACTCCTGCCTCTGGGGAAACTTGTACCTCTGGGGAAGCTTCTGGCTTGGAGTCAGAATCCTCCTCCTCCTCTTCCTCCTCCTCCTCCCCCCTGCCAGGGTCTCCAAGGCAGGGCATGACACCCACTTGGCATTGAGTGACTTGGCCATGGTTAGAGAAGAGGGGCCTTCGATGGCATGGTCCGCTGCCACTGTTGTCTGGGGTACCTCTGCCAAGGGCAAGGCCCTGATTATCCTAGCTATTCGTGCCATTGGGGGGGGGGGTTGTCATCCATTCTACACCTTATAGTCTGCTATTTTGCCCCAGCAAGTATGGCGGGGGGAGGGGAGGAGGAGACTCTCAATGTATTGATAAAGCTTGGAGAAATGTGAATAGGAAAATCTGGGATCCTTTGTTGAAGGGTTGGGCCATTTTCCTCCACATCCTCATATAGGTTTTTTTAAAAATATTATTATTAATCTACATTGCTGATGGAATTCATTTATCAGAGGCAGGTAATCTGTTACTCCTTGGGAGAACTGCAATAGAGAGTGAGGCCCGTTGGGCAAGTCTAGTGGCAAGTAAGGAGAGAAGAAAAGCAGGATTTGGTGTATACTTCTGGAACCTATTTGGAAAATGGGACAGCTCTGCATCTGCTTCTTTAGGTCATAGGAGGTGGGTTGGGGCCAAGGGAAAGGAGAATTCCCTTGGAGTTGTTCCAGGGGATGAGCCTTCACTTTAAATCCTGCAAGTTGGGGTTTGGATTCCTGGGATTGGCCTTCCAATAGTAGACTGGTCAGGGCGCAACCCAGATTTTGGGTTTCTTCTTGATGCTCAAGTGTATCATTGAGAAGAAGCTGGGGAGGAGGTCTGGGAAGACCTTTTGAGTCAGCTGCTCCCACATGAGGTTCTCCTCCCTCTTGTACATCTCAGGGGCTATAGATCGAATAGATTAACAGTTAAATAAAGTGGCCCTTACCAATCTCATAATTTGTGTCTGGTCTCTATTTCTACAGTTGGTCAACAATGTGTATCTGCTCAGGTTTTAAGGTCATCTCTAGAGGTTCTGTTTGTTGGCCCACAATCATGATTAATAAGGTTGATGAGTACTTAATCCAGGCCCTTCTTACTGGTAGCTCTAACCCTGTGAAATTTCCTCCTTAGACTTATGAGTCTTTTTGGATCCATCTGCAGGCACTTCTATAATACATTTTTTTTTTTAAAAAAACTCATTTGTTTTCCTTTTAATTAAAAACATTTATGCTATCTGTTACTGGTAAGCACTAGGAAATGATGTTATATTGAAACTGGTTTTATTTATTTACTATTGTTTTTATTTGGCATGATTTTATCAATATGTCTGTATTGTGTAAATGTTGTAAATCACCTTGGACAGCCTTGAAGATGAGCTAAGAGGAAGCATGAATTAGAACAGGTTGCATGCAGATAGATCAGCTTCTGTTCAAACATTTACTTAAATGCATGGAAGACAGAAGGTGTGACCCATCAAGAAGATCAGATTCCTTCTTTATGCATCCACTGAATATAAGATTATCATCTGAATAGGGCCAGTTTAACTCCTATTATGATTTGCACAAATTGCTAAATGATGGAAATCCAAGAAGCTCAAAAGATTTTATCTCTCTTTTTATAATACTCTTTTTCTCCACGTTATGGCTCTTTCAATGTACCTCTTTCATATAGTTTCTTTTTATGAATTTACATAAAGTTTCTTTTCTCCTTAAATTCTTTATAATATTCCATCTTTCAGTTTCTGAAAATTTCCATGACTTTTGTAGTAATGATCTTTCTATAAACACATGAAACCAACAATGGATATTAGTATGTTGTATTAAGGAATCACTCTGAAACTGTGTTATTTGGTGATGGGGGGAATGATGAATTAATAACACGTCTTCTCTTGAAGATCTGCAAGAAAGTGTGATATTCTTTTCATACAACTTCTAAAACATCAAGCTGGGCAAATTATTGAGTCCCAGAGCTATACTGCTTTGCACAATTTTCTATATGGAAAAACTATTTTTATCCTTTGCTTCACTGTACTTTCAAGACACAACTTTCTAATACACTTCAACATTCATCCACAAATCTAGATAGGCTATTCAAGAAATGCAGTGAATATTTTTGTGTGCTGTGTGGTGTAACGGTTACATCTGCAAGGATAGGTGATTTTATCATTTTAATCCATACATAAAAGTGTTAAGAACAGAAAGTCTGCCTCTTTAAGTTTGCAATCCAGTGCATATGTACCCAGGAATTTATTCAACTGAATTCAGTGATATTTAGTTCTAAGTAAACATATACAGTGAGTAATATTTTCTTTCTTCTCATCCTGTGTTCTTAGAGTAATACTAATTTGTGTTGTAAAAGGAAAACATCATTTGATCATTTTCACCTTGAAGGATGACCTTCCCACCAAAGTTTATAGCCCTAGCCAGAGTTCTACATTGCCATTTAGTTGCAGATGCATAACTAGGTAACATTTTCTGGCTCAACCCTCTGCAACTTAATTTACCAGACATCAGCTGAACCCAGAGAAGGAGATCTGTTCTGTTGGTTATTGGGGTGGGGGTAGATAACATTTCCACCCCCTACTACCAGCCAGCAAGGCTGTAGACAGGAAAAGGTATTATGCTTCTAATTTTCATAGACTCACTTGCTACAGGAAGAGGACTGGAAATGATGACTAGACGAATGGACCTCTTTCTTTTCATGCAGCTCATGCCTGGTAAAGTAGGTTTGGGAGGACAGTTACAATAGTGGCAATAGTACCATAGTCATGATGGAGCAATTGTGGATGTATAACTCTTGGCTGTGGATAAGCAACAGTAATTCTGATTGCCAGCCCTTATTCTTAAATTAAAGTCAGCCCTCCATATCTGCAGATTCTGTATCCATGGATTCAACCAATCACAGCTTGGAAATATATATTTTTTTAAAAAAAAAACTTTGAATTTGCCATTTTGTAAAAGGGACATCATTTTACTATACTATTGAAAATAACAAGACTTGAGAATCCATGAATTTTGGTATCCACAGGGGGTCATGCACCAAACCCTATCGGATACTGATGTACATATCAGATACTGTCATCCTTTCACCTCAAAATAGCTGAAAACATATTAATGTGACCTTCATATTGTCAGGATGAATTTAGATGAAGTCTGTAGTCTGGGCTGAATTCTGCCACTTTATTCCATTTCTGGGACTTCATGAAGTGACACATCCTTCCTTCCCAAGCTGACAAAACATAAGCTAGACGCTAGATGATGATTCTCATGACCATTTGGAGAAAACAGACCAACCAACCCCCCCCACCAGCATATTTAGATTTCATTTCTGCAAAAATAACTACAATGAGGGAAATAGAAGGAGGAACAGAGTATGACTGAGTGAGAGCTAATCTGCCTACTATTCCCACACTAACATTTTCTTTGGGGCTCCTAATCATGGTGTATTGTGGAGGGATTGTAAGACACTGTGTTCCATTTTTTTCAAAATGTATCTAGTTTCCTCTTGGTTAAGAATACTTAGATTGGTTTCATGTGCTATAACTTCTTAACCTTTTGAAATATCCCTCTGAAAAACTTTGAAACTTTCCTGGTTCGGGATACCTCTATGAGATATACAATTTCAACACAATTTCTCTCTTTCTTTCCCCCAGCCCCACAAAAAAATCCACAGGGGTATGGGAAGTCGAAAAATTCTCCTGCCCCCCCCCCAACACACACACTCTCAAGTCTGAGGATACCCATTTCTTGTGAACTATTGCATGGATTCTATAGATATTTTTCAGATTTATTATTTATGTTCACCTCTGTGAGATGTGGAATACAGGGAAACTGAAGATATAAGTATGTCCTTTAATTTTGCTTTGTATTTGTTTTGTTGTTTTTTACTATATTAGAAAGAAAGATCTTGCAGAAATCTCTATGTACCATTTCAAGTGAGGCTTGGCAAGCTTGATAGGCTTAGAAGGGACAGCTATCCTTGAAAAGTTCATGCAATTTCCCCAAGAATTTTTTTTTAAAAAGTGGTTTGTTGAAAGAATCAAAAGTTAAAGGTTTGTAGTACAGAAAACACCCCAGATTCCTTGTGCAAAATGCAGCAGGCACAATTCCATCGTAAGGGATTATGCCTACAAATTTCATCTAATTATGACATAAAGAATAGAAGTTATAGCCATTAGCGGATCTTTCATGCTACTTAATGGGTGTCATAAACCTTTAGACTTCCATATCTGAACTCATGTTTGGGACACAAAATGAGGCAGACTGTTTATGAATTGTAGGTCAATTTATGAACCAGATATTGGGATTGGAACACAAACCTACCATTCATAGGTCAAGAAGATAGAAAGAAGTCTTGACCTTTCTTACACAGATTTATCTGAATATGTGAAATATACTTGTGATTCAGCTCTTTCTTCTAGATAGCTGTTTTAAAAATTGATATAATGCAATTTTCAACACACATGCTTCAGACAATAAAGCCAATGACTGAGCTATTGTTGCTAATTCTAGATTCAAATGATTTCGTTGAATGTCCCCTCCCCATATACACACAAACAATCTGATTTTCAGAATCCCAGTGATTCAAGTAAATTATATCAGAATTTATCCAACCTTGGTTGGGCATATTTATTTGTGAGAACAGATCTTAAATTTTAATTCCTTCTTATGGTGTGGCTATTCTTTGTTTCATTCAGGGGTCTTGTGTGCAAGCTAGGTTTGTGGCATTATGTTAAATATGAAAGTTCCTTACTCTGTTTACAAGGTATAGTGAATAAATGCCTTCTTCCTGAGATGTATGAGCATTCTCCTCTTGCCTGGAAAGGGGTTGAGAACTTGTGCTTTTGCAAACATTCCAAATGATAACTTGCAATAGCTTGAAGGCTTTACAAGCATTTGATTCAAAAGCTGACCAAAGCTTGAAGGAGCTACCTAAGTGCCTGCATCCATCACCTCTCTTTCTTCCAACCCATGGGGCAAAAACAGCCTATTGTGGCAGTGACAGAGATGTGAAAGCATATGCTCCCAAGAATCTGATGGACCTTGACTTCTAGAATCCATAGCATAAAACTGGTAATAATAAGCACCTTTTCCTGAAGGGAAATAATTTATATATTATTACCTGCTGTCAAGATTCAGCCTTCAATGCCCAGTGTGACTTATAAAAGGGCCTAGACACATACAGGCTTACTCACTGCATGTTCTAATTTCCTATAACTGTTCCAATGCAGCAGTTAGTTTACCTGTGTGATTGAGAGCTTATATACATGGATGCGCTACTCCCTACATGTACTGGGCACTTCTACTAGTGGATGAAAAAGAGAAGATGCCAAGACTCATGGAATAGGTGAGATATCGTACAGTTCCAGAGACATTCACAGATTGATACATACATAGAAAAGAGCACAATGCAGATGGGAACATTTATTTTATGATGTTATCTAGGGATTACTGAACACTTCCCCATATGAAAATTGCAAGCACCTCTTCAACCCTTTACACATTTTCATACGGAGAGTAAACTTCAAAAGAAGTGGAAGTAGCATGGTTCTGCTGGATCCATTCTGACACCACACACATCTGTGAACCTGACACATTCAGTGTGAAGCCTTCAAAAGTACACTTAACTTTGTTCAGCTGGGTGTGTATAGCACCCAGCATGATTGTGTGCCACATCACCACCTTGCACAACTGAGACTCCCAATTGCATGGAATGTCTATACATATTCAGTTGACTGAAAATAGGTGCCGCTTTGTAGACATCACACTGATGTTGGGTATTCATAGACTAGATTCAGTGGCGTGTCTGTAGCTTTCCGTTTCTCTGCATTTCTCCTGTGAAGAATGAGTGGATAGGGCTATTGTTGCATGTAATTAACTCTAGAATGGATATAAACCTTTACTTCTTTCATTTTCACACACAAGACCAAACATTGCAAAGATTTTCTTCAAAATATTTTATGCTTTGCACAGAATGCGATGTTTTCTATGGGGAAAAATGTAGAGACATCTCAATCTGAACAAGGAAAAAAACTGCATTAAAACTCTATGGATATGTTGAGATGTTTCAACACACCGTTTCTCATCAAGGATGAAAATTTGAAAATATTTTCTAAATCTCTAATGCTAAACATCAGCCAGAATCTACTAGGTAGTCATGTATGCATAACTAAAAGTATATATTTGTGGCTGCTTTGTATTTATGATCCCTACACATCCCGTTGTTTGGAGGTTAGATAAGGACCATAACAGTCCTCCAATGCTCACTTACCAGTCAGCAGCCACTGCAACTGATAGGGGTCAGTTCTACTGTCAAATGGGAAAGAAATGGCTGATGGTTCCATCCCAGCTCATGCAAGTGATTTCTGATGTTGTGGGGAAATTGTGACAGAGACCCTGGTTCTGCCTGTTGCAATGCAAATCACTTATTCAAGTGAGTGGGAACATTAGCCAGCTACTTCCCAAGTAAGAAGGGAACAGACCTCCATTGCTCAAAGCAGCTGCGTACTGGTAAGTGGGGAGGGGCTTGGGCCAAGATTCACCACTTAGCTGTGCAAGTGTACAAGTGCTGTTGTTGCATCACAACATAGTGCATAGAGAGCATTCTAGCTATGATGTTTACCGATCTGTGTTAAATTGTACAGGGCAGGATAGTGATGTGATATGGAACACAGTAGTCTCCAAGACTCTAGATTAGAAAAGACAATAGGTTGCAATAGAACTTGAAAGCGATCTCCTTTGCTGACCAAACATGGAATAATGAGACTAGACACAGAAGACTGGGTTGAAAAAGGGCCACTTTAACCTGAAACCCATTTGAACCTCAAAAGGAGCAAGCAGGGGAGCAACCTCATGCAGGATCAGTTGAGGCATGTGTCACTCCTTGACTTCCTTCTTAACCTTTCTCTGAGTGAACCATCTGAGTCCTGAGGACAGCCCAGCAACTGGGTTGCTCCTCGTCTGGCCATCTACTGGAAGACAGACCTGAGGAATTTCACCCTCAAGTTGCAAGTGAGGGCAAAGTCCCCAGGTCTCCTTCCCTAGCCCCTAAGTCACTGCACTTAAGAGGCAGTCTCAGAGACCTTCCAGTCACCAAAAAGGTGCCATGGTGTTCATTGTAACTTTTATTTTTTCTGTCTCTATTACCTGATACAAAGGACAAACACCTTCTCAAAGGACCATTGTTCCCTAATGCAAATGCCTCAGAAACAACATATTGCTCCTCCGATAAATGTACATTGTCAGCTCTGTAGAGCTCAAGCCACTGAAATATTGTATTTGGATATTAGAGAAAGTGGCTCCTTGTTCAAAGCATTTCCAATGTCCCTATTTACCCTTCTAGGGGATGTATTGGAGCAATGAGTGTGACCCTCGTCACACCAAACTTGGCAAAATGGCTGACCTCATCAAGATTAATCCTGGCCTAACCTGAATTACCTGAAGGTCATACAGCACTTGAGGGCCAGAGCGGTATAGTGGTTTTAATGCTGGACTACAACCCTGAAGACCAATCCCAACTGAATCCCAAAATGGCAGTTCTGGGCCGGGAACACTTCCTAGTTGACCATACTCTAGCCACATAGCAGGACACATCACCCCTCTGGACATAACTGGAATCTGGAAAAGATAACAACATTAGTATACAGAACAATATAACCCAAAACTTGATTGGTTAAACATACCTCTTATATGCAAGGATTCTTCAATGTCCAATACACTGGATTGATCCAGCAACCATACTCATGACAAAAGCCATGGAAGGATCCCTAATCCAAAAAGAATCGGTCCCAAATTTAATACCTTGAAGATTCAACCACTGTAAGGCCTTTGAAGTAACAGTACCATAACTACTATTTGGTGAGGAGCAAAAAATCCATATGACAATATAAAGGTCCCCTGACCTGTACATAATTCTGTAAAGCATATACGGGACAGAAGGCCAGATTGTGACAAACTCACCATTACCTTCACCTCTACCCCCTCTGACCAGTCTCACTTACCCCCCTCTGACCAGTTTGACCAAATGCATGACTCATTGGGAGTTGGAGGAGGTAGAATGAATAACCTGTAATGTGACCATGTTACTGAACCAGAAATGGACAGAGGAGTTAGCTAACTCCTCAGCTTCAACTACTTCCTGCTCCCTCAGAAACACTCTCAGCTGAAAATCTCTCCTGTCAACACCATGTGGCAATGAATCCAAACATGGCCTACAATTGCCCACTTCCAACAGAGCCAAATTGCATGGCGGTGATGGTAAACTCGCTCACATGCCACTTAATCCAGCTCTCCCCAACATCAAACCAAAGGTGGCAATAACTAACTGCCATCTGCTCTCCAATGTCATGTTCTCATTGCTGAAAAATATTATCTGAAATGGATGTGGAAGAGACAGATGGAGTTTTGAAACCCTGTGGCTCCACACCCCCATGCATGGCATCATGATGCTCCATATCTGATGTGATCACTGCTGGCCTCTCCACCATTGGAGGCCAGCTAAGGTGGGTCCTTCTCCATAGAACTTTCACATCACATGGGTCTGGAGCAGAATTCCCTTGGCAGCACCTTGATGACACTTTGGAAACACTTGGATGAATTCCTAATTTAGTCAGTTAAAAACACATTATAGTCATCTATGAATTATTGATATTGCATTTTATAGATAAATTTCAAAAACTGCAGCATTTTTAAAGTATGTGACATACTCTAATGTCTTTTAAGTATAAGTGGCTGGTTGAACTCTCCCACTCCCTTATTAGCCAGTAAACATATGACTCATCCAAAATGCTACAGATCCCAAATGCTACAAAATTCTTTACATAGATTACACTTGGAGCATTTGGTTTCTTTTTTAAAAAAATGTAAATGACTGTAGAAACAAGTATATGTTACATGTTTGGAATGTGGAATTCTCTGACTCTACATTTAGATGTAAAAGCTGCCCCCACCTTTCAAAGGGGCAACATAATATCTATTCTACCAGTTGAATTGTTTGTAAGTCTGTTGTCCTATACAAATCCACATACTTGTTCACAGAGTCACCAGATTTGATGTATTATCTGCTAAGACCAAAATGAAGACTATAGGTTTGGACTAGATCTATCAAAGTCTACTACTACTTTGATAGTACCTTTGATACTACTTTAATACCACCTTTCATCTCCTTTGATAGTATCTTTGATATTGCTTGAACCAATGTATTGGATATTTGTAATTTTCTTGCTCTCTTGCTAGAATGTACATTTATGAAACAATGTTGACCAAGCTTGATATATAGATATACAGTGATATCTCAAATGTTTTTCTGCACATTTGGGATTGATCAGCATGTAAAAGAAAAAAAGAAAAATGCTGATATTTATTAATTGTATGTGGTGCTTGGCATGACAAAGTTTATGAGCCACAGATGCTATCTGTCAAATTTCATTTTGTCCAAATCTTAAGGAAACTAATCAACATCTGTCTGGGCTTTATGAGATAAATTTCCTAGTAGTTAAAGACAGAGCATTCCATTTTGTGACCAAAAGGTAATCCACAAGACTGTAACTTTGCAAATTGTGAGTGGCTCACCAAGATGACCACACACAAAATGACTTCATGTAAATCCCCCTCCTCCATGTGTACAGTGGTACATGTATAAATTGTGAAGATCCACACAAAGTTAGCTACCTTTGTACTCTTCATTCTCTTTTATTTTCAAGCTAATTTCAAATGGTATCAATTAGAAAGTTCTGTTTTTCAAAGAAGTGTTAGAGATATAGTAGAACCTAAAGCCATGGACAGAAAACAAAATGGTAGCTATCCAATTGACCAAACACACATTTTTATGTTGGTTTGGAAGAGGTATAAGATGCCTATTGTTAATATTCAATGATGTTATTGTAGTTTCCATAGAAATGTTAGTGAGCATTATCAGCATCTCAGCACGAATTTGCTTTTCCAGGGCTACTGTTACCGGGCTATGATTAATGAATTAATGCCAATTTTTCATCTTAGTTTTATCATTCACAAAGACATGAGAAAGAAGTCATATCTTAAGAGCCTGTGATAAGTATCTTTGCAATTTTTTTGCAATACAGCAGCATTTGCAGGTTGAAAAGCAACTGATAATTGTGAATGGTTGAAAGATCACAAATGGTTATAAGACTTTAAATAGCCTTCTTCTCTAAGATCATTTGACTGGACAAGGAATTAAATTGGCCTTTGGTAATTCTGATCAGCTGGTATCACTGACCTTTGCAACATATGTTGTTTGGAAGGAGGGGGAAGGAGGACTGTGAATGTTTAAGAACTGGCATATTATGACATTTAATATCGAACAGGATGTAGTATACAAGTTTGATTCTAATGGAATGTAAAGAAATATTTTCTAAGGAAGTAAATATTGGAGTACTTCAGGATGAATAATTTCTACAGTTTTACTTCCCCACCACCACCATATAGAAAATAAGTATTTCTGAATACTTCTCACTCCCATATTCGGGCACCTCAAATTTTTTCAGGAAATTATTCTATGCAGAAATTTGTGTGTTTTAATGTGGAATTTTGCACAGAATCATGATTGTTTCCATACAGCCATGCATGCTTTTACAAAAGATCACTGTTTCCTAGTGGGGGGAAGCAATCTTACACAAACACAAACTTGCCAAAAAAAAAAAAAAGACACAAAAAATAGCCACATAGACATTTTTTTCCACATCAAAATTGTTATTGTTGTTGTTGCAGAAAACAGCAATATTACATAAGGCTGGCTATAATTTTTTTGTGCTAGCTTGCAGAATTTTGAACAGAAAATAGCAATCTTGCACAAAAATTCCATGGCTATGGCATGGTTTTTTGTTTTGTTTTGCATAAACACAAGGTGCACATACACAAACAAGCAAAAATGACAAATTTATACGGCCATATATTACCATGTATTGCTAGGAATCTTGGGAAAAAATACCAGCATTAAACAACAGAAACTACTTCAATGTATGTTATTGGCAGAGAGATTAGTCTATGCAAAATATTGGAAGAAAATGGAGATCCCACCAGTGGCTGAATGATTTCATAGATTGACAGCAAAAGTGGAAATGGACAAACTTACAACCAGATTAAAATGTCATACTTAAGAAGACTTTTTTTTAAATGGGAATTTTTAATTGACTGCTTAAGAGAAAATGAGGGTGAATTGATGATTTTAGGATTATGAATTTGCATGTTTTTTTTATGTTTAAATACTTATTTTTAGTGTTATCATGAAAATAATAGATGATTTTAAGTTGTTGCTACTCTAATATTCATTTATACCATAAGTAAAGTTTAAAGAAAGTATGTTAAAATCTATCACTAATTTATAGAATTAATTATCCTGAAATACTATGATTTTATTTGTAATGTTATATATGTGTAAGTTGGAACTTGGCAATTAAAATTGTTCATCACTAGAATAATAGAATTATACTAATAATGATTTCTTTTTAGTTATTTGATAAAAGGTAAAATAAATTGAACAACAAAGTTAAAATAGAGTTCAAGTAATGATTTTATGTTAAGTACAGTTATATAGTTGGAGCTGTTTGCAGCAAGAATGGGAACCAATATTTAAAAAGTTCTTGTTTTTCTTTCGTTAGCTTACTTTAGTTAAATTTCAAATTATAGTTTCATTAAATAGGAGTTAGTGGTATTGTTTTATGTATTGCTTTGTATTTTTGATTTGACATACGGTTTTCTATGGTATTTGTGTGTGTATTTTATGCTTTTATGTTTATGTAATATTATTATTATTAACAACAACAACAACACCACATTTTAAAAACTGCCATGTTAAGAAACCACATTTATTTCTATGCAGAATAACTCCCTCACCACCAAATTAGGATATTTGAATTCTGGGCAAAAACAAGCAAAATTTTCATCACTATGATGTTCCTCCTGACAGGATATTGTGAATGTATGGAAATCCATTTTTTTAAAGCCATAAATTAAATAACAGTAAATATTTTTCCATAGTTGATATTGTTGCTTGTTGTCTGGTAAACATGCTCAACTAACATTTTCTGGGATTAGTTCAAATGTGTGTGACTGTCAACGCTCTCCTCATGAAATACAAAAGTCCCATTCATTTAGGTGATAAAGGGCCTAGAAACAGGGCAAATGTATTTACAGAGTGCCTTTGTCTTTAGTCCCATTAAGAGTGAGAGTAATGATTCCAGCTGTCACATGGAATTGAGTTTGTGGAGCTGTGGCCTCATGATATCATTACAATCAGTATAACCCCTGATTAGTTGAAATCGTGTTCTAAAGAATAAAAACTAAGAAGGAAAAATAAAGCAGCATTGGCATGCGGACAAGCACAGAAAGGTACATTGAGGTTTACAAGAGTTAATTAGTTCCTCCAGTTTATGCTGTTTTGGTTTGTTTGCTAGAGTATATTCAGGGCAGCTCTAGGTAAAACTTGAAATTGATAATCCTAGCTATTGAGATAATCTGCTTTAGAAAAAAAATACTGCTTCCTAGTCCAATATATATATTACACTATATATATTCATGCTCTTAAAAGAAGATATCAAAATGATGCATTTCTTTTTAAAACAGAATGCCCTGTTCTGGTCTTACCTAGAGCAGAAAGTTCCCCTTCCCCCAATGGTCCCCCTTCCCCCAATGGTGAATCATTTAGATACTATATGTTTAATTTGCTTAAATTAAACCTTGTATCTGAGATAAGGCTGTAAAAGGAAAATGGATACTGAAAAGTCAATGAACATGAAAACTTATGTGGTACGGCCAACATGCTGTTGGGATTTAACTGTAGCCATGTGAGATTACTTTCAGGTATATATTGTTTGCTAGAGATTGATCAGTAATCATCCAGGTGTTTGCATAGGAAAAAAAAAATAAGGGTAGTAAACACCACAGTTTGGGATTATTTTACACATTTACTCTTCAAGGTATTAACCTTTTCTTAGCAATTCCCCATAATTCACTAAGTCTTCCCAATTAATGCTGAAGTTTTTAAACAAGTGATTTGGTGAATTAGATCATTGTTTGGAATTTGTTAGGGTGTGTGCCTCTTCTTGTGGCACATTTGGGAAAATAGGAAGTTCTGTTTCCTCAAAAGAAAAAAAAGCTAGAATTGGCAAAAATGCTTTACATGGCTTTGTAGTTAGGTTCACTAATCTCTGTGATTTCTTTAGGAAGACAATGGCAAGTGATGGTGAGAGAGAGAACTCTCTGGACCCTCAGTCAGAAAGAAGATCTAGGTTTGGAAAAGGAGGAAAAAAGTGAGTCTTTGAATGGAATGAGCCTGGGCTGTAATTTGATAATTTAGTAGAAGGCCAAGGCCTTTATATACATGACCCTTTAAGGTCAGAAAAATAGGTATCTCTCCTCCCTCCAGAGGACAGTAAGGAAGGAAAGTGTTTGGAGTGTTAATATTGACCATCTTTTGGATTGCCTTCTATGGGGTGTAGCTGTGGGTGCAAAAGAAGGAGGTATTACTCCAAATGGGAATCCTGCCTACCTCAGTGAAATTTTCCTTTAATCTGCAAGTTTCTAACACTGCAGAGAGTGAGACATTAAAAACTGTAAACACTAAGAACTCCTATGTTTGCTGTATTGGTTAATTTGTCTGCCCTTTTTCTTTGATGCCTAAACTCCGTTTCTAAATGCTCAACTGAAGTTTTAAATTGCTGCAATTGTAGAAATTTGTGGAGTGAAAGAAAATTTCATTTGGAGGCAGAATGCTTATTTAGAGGGGCAGTGCCCTCGTTTCCCACACACACCCATGGTGACACTCCATGCCATAACACATAGTCATGTATAATATTATTTGGGATCAGCTGCAATAATCTGGCTCACAGAGTGCTATGTATATTTGGTTAGTGAAATGAAAAGCTTTCCTTTTCCCTTCATCTTATCTTTCTTCCTCTCTTTATTTTTTCTTTCTTTCTCTATCTTTCCTATTGTCCTTTTTACCCCCTTCTTTCTTCCTTGAAGCCAAGGAACAGTTGAGAGAACTGGCCCAAACTGTGAAGACAATCATAAAATAAAGGATTGTCTGTCTGATAATCTGATTTCTAATATCTTGCCCTTTTGAGTTTATAGAATCCTAGAGTACCATTGCTCAGTATTATTCTAAGTTCTCCATTGCGTCTTGTGAAGCCTGGATCTTTCATTGTCTTGCTGTGAAAATGTTCCTGCCTATTTTCTTTTCCCTCTGCTAGCTTGTGTACTGATTTGAAAACTACTCCCATTGGTCTGGAACAAACATCTTTGACTGTAGAGAAAGATGATCTCTCCCTTCCACCTAGCGGAAGCACTTAGGACCCACATCAATGAACAGAATCTAGAAGAAACCAAACAATTTAATTTAGTTTCTTAAGCTTTGCATCATCTATTGATGGGAACAGTGTTTATTATCACTGTTCTTGTTGTTATTGTGCATCTCCAAGTTGTTTCTGACTTATGACAACCCTAAAGTGACTCCATATTGCCTGTTTGTGATTAGACACCAGTAAAAAGAAAAAGAAAAAAAATGAAATTCCTAAGCTGCAACATTTTACACAGCCAAATGACTGTTTTTTAAAAAATCTTCTCTTGCCATCATGAGGTCCTGATTAAGAAAAAATACAGTAATAAAAGAAAATGATGAGGCACTTGGATTGATTGATGTTAGAACAAGTAAATTACTATACTTAGGTCACTGAGTAACCAAAAAAAAAAAAAAAATCTCTGGGAAAATTACAGTAAAAGTTAAAACCAGAAAATATTCACATCGAGTGATAAAATAATAGAATCTGGCATAATAGAAAAGCAGTATCAAGACAGTCAGTAAGTATAGCAAACTCAAAACAGTTCTAGAAATTTTATTAAACATTTAATAAATAACTAGAATCCTGGTGGTTAGTCTAAACGAGAGTAGATCTATTCCATCAATTATTCAATGATGGGTCAACATGTGGGTAAAACCAATTGATTCAATGGCTCTACTCTGATTGGGACAAATTGATTGAGCAGATTGAGGTTCACATCTGTTACAACTAAGGCCATTTCCACACGGGGCGAGGGAATCGCCCCATGACGCTACTTATTGGACTTTTGGGCTCCCCAGTCCGGTCCATGCCGCTCAGGAGCAGTGCGTGCTTGTCACTCCACACTGCTCCAGCATCAAAAATGGTGGCTTCCAGTTGGTCGAGGGTCTCAACCAACCACGGAAGCTCGCCAGCCTAAAGCCCACCCCTGGCAGATCGCAGGCGTGCACAGTGTGAGCCTGTGAATCCGCATAAGGGAGCAGGCTCACAGTGGTGCGCTCCATGCTTTTGAAAGACCAGTTTTTAGTGGTCTTTCAAAAGCATGCTAGACGATCACTTGGGGTCATTCCGGAGTGGGCTGGGGTGTGGATCTACCTTAAGTAGGTCCGACCCAGTCCGCTCCCAGGTGCAGACGTCCTCCCTGGAGGACGCTTTGCCCTGTTTTAAAAACCCCGTGTGGAAATGGCCTAAAAGAGTTGTTTCAAAGAAGTGAAACTATGATGTCCTCATTTCAGAGTCTTCATGTGCACGCTGATGCACATATGAGATTCTTTTGCATATAAAAATAATGCTCCCAAGGTTTGTTCCAATGGCTGAGATGATAGAGAAGTCACTGTATAATTACTAATGTGAAATGTCTCATGGTTCATTGAAGGAACATGATATGACTACTAGAGAGTACAGCCATGCACCTGATCCCATTCCTGTGTCCCCTGATGTCCATATGGTTGTCTGTAGTAAAGTCAAATCTGCTTGTTTACAGTGACAATCACATGCTATTCTTTTTGTGCTCATGACCTGACTGTATGGAAACCTGCATGATCACATCAGCATACTGAAGTCTAGAGGTGGACTCCAGTAGCATGACCAAATGCTGAGGAAGAGGCCAAAAGTATGACCCATTCTCCGGTAGTCATATAATGTCCCTTCATATAAGTATCCAAGGTAATATGTCTGTCAGAATTCCAAACATGAGCAGAGTGTTACCATAGAGAATATGAGGAAACTTTCTCCCTGTCAACACTCTTTTCTAAAGACACCATGATAAACCCTTATATTCTGATGTAACTCAGTAGTGCCACCTAGAGTGAAGTGGATTTCAGACTTTAACCAGGAGGCCTAAACAAGCAGATTCTTATCTGAATAAACAACCAGCAACTAAAGTCATTTTCACAATGACTTTACAACTAGTTGGAACTAGCTAAATGTTTTGACATGTAAGTTCAGAGCTATTAAGAAACAGCAGAAATGGAGCTTATCACTTCATTGAACTACACCTTTTTTGCTTTGTTTTGTTATTTTTCTTCAAGTTTACTTCAACTTATGACAACCCTGTAAATGAGAGATTTCTCAAATCCTTGTGGTCAACAGCCCTATTCTGATCTTGTAAACTCAAGGCCCTGGCTATCTTGATGGAATCAATCCATCTGTAATGTGGTCTTCCTCTTTTCCTACTTCTTTCTACTTTTCCCAGTATTATCATTTTTACAAGAATCATGCAATCTCATCTTAATATCAAGTTTTTTCACTCACTGACTTTCACAACCATATGTAGAAACTGGAAATACTATGCTATGGATGAGCCTCTTGATCTCCTCTCCTCCTGGTGAAGAAGGCAGAAAAAAAGGGGGTGTGCTTGACTGCTTTTCATAGACTGATTGGGAGGAAAAGAGGGGAGGGAGAGTGAGAGAGAAGGGCAAATGCTGACGTGCTGGATGGCCTTGTGTGTTGCTATTCAATTCATTCCAGCCTTAAACTGACAGGAAGAAATAGGAGAAAAATTTTCCCTCTCCCTCCAGTACCTTTCAGGGAAGTGTGCATTTA
Source organism: Cyclura pinguis (assembly GCA_030412105.1). NCBI lineage: Eukaryota > Metazoa > Chordata > Lepidosauria > Squamata > Iguanidae > Cyclura > Cyclura pinguis. The sequence continues at coordinate 134,327,097 of CM059599.1, forward strand.
CTTATTTCTCCCTTCTCTCTCAATTTGAGGACTATCAAAAACTGTCCTTAACTATTTGAAGTGTTTCATTGGCCATTCAGTGATGCTTTTCTTTCTTTTTGGCTTCACAAAGTGTCTTTTTGAAATATTCCATAGCTGCTTACCTCATGAGAGCTCACAATTCCACAACAGAGAACAGCAGTTCCAAAGTAGGAACAAAGCAGTAATCAATCATTATTAAAGACCAGGACTTCAGTGGACTCAGGTTTCCAAAACATGTGGGATGTACATGAAGCAGTGATCTTCATGCCTGGTTGTGGGTTTGAAGCCATGTTTCCCTGATCTCTTTGTCTCTTTCTGTCTCTCTGTAACACAATTAAATAACATCCACCATTTTGTAAACAAAGTGTCCCCATATTAAGCAACCTGGGTTCATCGCATTTGGACAATAGCTTCAAATGTTGTATGTTCAGTGGAAGGAAGCTACTTTATGTCATAGTAGCATAGTATAGCATGCAAGAAGTCTAGAATATATGAGCATAATTTTTTTCCCTGTAAAATTGAAATTTGTCCTGTTGTTGTAAAAGGCACATTATTCATGCCTTGGGTAAGTTTTTGATTTAGTGTGAGCCAGTTAATTTTCAATCATCTTCACAAATCTTCTGTAATATTCTTTGTGAAATCCAGGTGTGAATATTTTCCAGCACAGGCAATTAGTACCTTGCCTGACTCCTTCTTCTCACTCCTACCTTTCTTATTAAAATGAAGGCCATGTAAATGGAGTGTTGTATTAGAATCTTAACACTAATACATCAGTAACACAGAAAAAAGAAAAGAGATGTAGAATTCATGGAGCTGGCATCAGAACTCAGATAAGTTACTTTGGCTGAAATTCAGGTATATCCACACACATAAGTGTTTCTTATGTGTGGAGACATCCTTTTTCAGATGTTATGAGAGTTGGGATTCTCTTCCTCTCCATACACCATCCAAAGCCCTTTTCCCAACTTATTTATAATGCCCTGAGACCACCCTGTCCGATCATTCTGTGCTTCATGAAAACAGGAAGATCAGAGAAATGTCTGGCAAACCCTCCACCAATAGCTAGATGCATAATGATCACAGAAGCACTGAGATTCCTGGAGGACCCCTGAAGACTTCAGTGCTGGGGGGCTTATGGGGCAGGTTAGCTAAACTTTCTATAATCCTACCTGCTCCCGCTGAAGCATATAATGCCTGTACAAGGCAGCTTCGGGGCTTTAAAGTAAGTTGAGGGTGGTAGTTAGCTTTGTGTGAGGTCCATTGCAAACATCTACGCTGCACTGGAGAGACATTGAATTGAGGCCTCTGTTAGTTCCAGAAGTTCTAGAATGCCTTATTTGTCATGCTAGCTGGGGCATTCAGAAAATTACAGTCTAAAAAGTAACTCTGCTGAGCTCTACAGATCCTAATGATGTTGTTCAGGGGGATCTTTAAGATGAAAATTTTCCAGAGCTTGTAGCTGTAGCCTAAAATAAATGTCTCCATATTCTTCCAGTTTCCAGTCCAGATGTGACTCCAGTGCCATAAATCCAAATCATAAGCCAAACATAAGCCATTAATGAGAATTACACAAATAGGGGGTTACCTTTCAGCAGTTAATTCAGTGGGCTTATTTTAATTGGATCTAGCCATTACATTCAGGCGACAGTCTATAATTATTTTTGCTGTGTGCCTTCAAGTTGCTTCTAACTTATGGCAACCCTATCATGGGGATTTCTTGGCAATATTTTTCAGAGGGGATTTCACACTGCCTTTTTCTGAGGCTGGGAGAATGTGATTTGCTCAAGATCAACCAGTGGTTTCCATGGCTGACCAAAGATTTGGACCCAGATTCCTAGTCCGAGACTCAAACTACTGCCTCACACTGGCTTTAGGTTCTTTAATATCAATAGATTATTTGAAAAATATGCTTGCCCAGCTTATCTGAATTCTGGATTTTTTCTTTCGTTCTTTAATACTCTAAAAAATTGTACCCCACACATCACCTTGGCCAGGAAGCCTTCACAGAATAACTACAAGGAAGGTGTTTGTGAAAGAAGGGATAAAAAATGAAAGGGGGAACTTTTGTTCTCCTTTACACTATTGGTTCATCTCAATCAACACAGATTTTCTTTCAAGATCAAGTTAAGAAGTTCAGATCTTTATCAAAAGGTAATAATCCCATTAAATTACAAGACAAGTCTAAGAAGGTTACCTTTCTAATTAGGCTTCCCTGTTGTAAACAATGTGGGATTTTACCTATAAACCTATAGCAATTGTCAGGGAGTGAGGAAGTTACTTCTAAGTAAACACATACAGTACTGGATTATATTGTTAGACATACTGCTATCACCTGTTTTATGCTTTACCTTTGCAGAATGGTTCTTTTGTTAGATTTGAAAGACATTCATAAATTGTGGAGTCTTTGGTATTGTTATATTTCATTAATCTTGGCATCTGAGGTTATAATGAAAAACATGTATTTTCATTTAAAAAAAAAACCCTCTTCACTGCTTTCACCTTTTAATGCTTTATCTCCAACTGTTTCTCACATGATCACAGATTCTAACTAGAAGTTTTGCTTTTCTGTTAAAATATTGTTTCCAAACATTAGAAGTCAGTTCTCATTAAAAAAAAAAATCTAGGATGAAAAATGAATGTTCTTAAAGTCTTTAATTAACCAATGATTTTAATAAACTATCAACACTGAAATCCTATAGCATTCTGTGACGTCACAGAAGCTTATATAATATAGGTAGAACATTTTCTCATGAGCAAACAATTTGCAATTTGATTGAGGATCTGCCTTCCAGCAGTTGAAGTATTCCACTCATGCAAGCTGCCCACACCTTAGTTTTAGGGATCCCTTGCTTTCTTCTTAACCACAGCTCAGTCTATTCAAGCAGGTCCATTGACCTTTTGTTTGACATTTTCAGTAACCTGTAGATAATATCATGGGGAAGAAGGGCAGTGATATCTCCTTCTTCAGCTTAGTTGCATCTACATAAATCTGTTTTTATATGAAAATTAATCTAAACATTTAAATGCAGCACTAAGGGAAGGGGAACACTAAATATCTATAATGCCATATGGGAATTATGCAGTTTATCAAGGTGTCAGGTTGTTCACATTGTAAGTATCTGGAGAACAACTGTAGGGTTTCTTTATGTCATGCTCCTGCTTGTTGAAAAGATTGAAGTATGATTTTTCTTTTTCAGCTGATCATCCTTGTAGCTTATGCATACTTGGTCAAGTATTCTAGAATTCAGCTGTATAATAATGTATCAGAGGATAATGTAAGACTGATTCACTTTCCCTTTCCCTGTCCCCCTCACCCCGCACCTCACATGAACAACCAAACCTCTTTTGCACTTCACACATATAAAACTAACATGGCACCCTCCCAATTTATGAAGGCTGTGGGGATTGGATAACATTTTCTAAATGAAGATGTATTTAATTCCCATTCTGTTAGGAAGGCAAACATTGTCTGAGGTTTCTGCATTCTCTGTGTGGAAAAATTGAAGAAAAACTCAAACCCTGTGAGTTTTCACCCCCGTATAAGAAAGCAAGGACCAGCACTTTCCTCCTTCTCCTCCTCTGTTGCAAAACCCACTGGATTCTCTGTAAAACTCTTACTGTGTATTGTGTGTAAAATTAGGAGGGATGTTTTGGGGCAAATGCATATTTTCTGCAAAACACAATGGCTGACATCCTTCTTTGTAGTTACTTTTGCTGATTCTCCGCTTCCCTTTCCCCCACCCAAAAAACCTCTTAGATTTGGCAGTATCTCAACTGAAGAGTTTCCAAGGCATTGCAGATCAGGCTGCTGGGAAATAATGACTGACAGGGGTGAGAAGACCCAAGGAGGTCTCCCCAGCTACCTGTCTCAACATGCCTGAATGGGAGAGTGCTGCAGTTGTCATTTTCCAGCATCCTGATTTCCAACATCCTGGAATCCATTCAGTTAGGGTGCTGCCTGGCTTAAGTAGTAAGCTTTAGGGGTCAATTTCAATCATTAATTACCATAAACATGAATCCAAAAAGTTATGAAACCATAAGTCTGAGTAACAATATCATAAATACTCAATCATATTACTCAATCATAATACTCAATCATGAATACTCAACATAAAAAAGGCATAGTTTTCTCAAAAAAAAGTTCAAAACCTCTTATAGTCTCACTCAGCACAGAGAAAACATCTCAAATGTTTTGTCCTTAGGTCTGAGAATGATTTTTTTAAAAAAATATTATTTGCATCACCGTTTGCCATACAGATTGTGAAAAGCAAAAAATGGCCAAACAGTTCTCATTCCATTTCTCATCTGATGTAGCAAATGTGTGAGAGCCAGCATGCTGTGGTGGTATGATTATTTGAGTAAAACTCTGGAGACGAGGGTTCAAATCCCCACTCAGCCATGGAAACCCACTAGGTGACATTGGACAAGCCAAATTTTCTTAGGCTCATAGGAAGGCAAAGGCAATCCCACTTTGAAAAAATCTTGGAAAGAATACCCTGTGATCGGCTGATCAGCTTGCTAATTAAAACATAGGGACCTTATCAAATGTTTTGCTGAAATCAAGACAAATGACATCCACAGCATTCTAAGATTGCAAACAATATTCAAAATAGTGGAAAAAAGGTTGCAAAACATTTTTTTTTAAATGCTGAGAAATTTTGATGAGAAGAATCTGGAACCAATGAGAATCTCCACCATTTGAGATATACTCTCTACAAAATTCTCACGTGGTTGTTTTGCACAGAAACCCATATTTTCTATGCAGGAAAATAATATTTTATTGCAGAAATATTCATTCCCATGCAGAAATGTTGTTTTCTATGCAAATAAATTATGTGTGAATAATCGTGAATAAATCCTGATAGCATTCTCTGTGCAGAAAATGTAATATTTCTACATTGAAATATTATACACACACATAAAAAAAATCACATGTGTTTTTTTTTTATTTTGAAGAATATGTCCCAAATTGTGAACAGCCTTTGAAAGCTGCATAGTTTTCAAATCCTTGCTTATAGAGGGAAGAAAATTGTTGAAATTTGAAGCACAATGTAGTGGTTTGAGTTTGCTGTGCAGCCATATTTTTCCCCCCAGATGTTTCCCATTTTTCTTCAGTAATGGGATTGCTTATGATTATACTTTTTGCAGTTCCTTACGGAAGTACTCCAACCCTTGCTGGTTTTCTTTTTCTTTTAGCATGTCTAGCTATGGGATTCCACCCAGCGTTTCCCTGAACTTGTTAAAATCAGATTTCCTGAAAGTCAGGGTCCATATTTTATTATATTCTTCTTTGCCCTGTCCCACAATTGTGATAGCACACATTATAATTATGATTAAAAACCACAACTTATGTGATGTGCTAACATACCTTTCTTGCATTGAGCTTGGTAGGCTGCAAACTGTGCAGACCTACATTTTATAGTGCATATGGAGCTCTCAGATGTTTTAACTATGACAGAAACAATCTTTTGGTTTCAGTTGAATCAGATTCTCAAACCATGTTTGATCATAATTTCCATTGGCACTTGATACTCTCCAAGTTATGACTGGTTCGCTGTTGGAAGCATCTGTTCCAGCAATAACAACAGCTTATCATCTAATGGGAGAAAATGGGTGATGACTTTATTTTTGATTATTCTTTAAAATGTGTTCTTCAGTCTAAATCTTCAGTCTAAATCTGGTCAGACTAAAACAACTGGCATATGGAGCACTCTGCAGATGGCTCAACAGAGGCACACATGTTTGTGCATATCTGGTGAAGAGTTGCCTCATTTGGGATTGCTATGTGGCCAAGTTTCATATGTTGCAGGCAGAAACCAGGAATATATAAGGCATATCTACTGACAATAATGGTTATTCTTGTGAATAAGAGGCCATGTGATGGAGCCAGAATTGCCACTCTTACTTTCTGTTTTCTGATATGGAGTCACAGTTGTATTTTCTCCCATTATCAACAACTGGAAACTCTTAGGGAAAGATTATTTTGGCTAGAAGTTGATGTACACAGATGGTACCACCAGCTGTGTGCACTCTATTTCTTTTTGGTCATCTGATATGATATGTGTTTTTTTTATTTTATGAGTAATTATACAATGGGAGAAACAGAAATAGGAAAAGTACTTTATCAGGTTGCAAACAATCTACTAACAGATCTTGAAGTAAGACCAGTATTGCCACTACAATCACCACTATATTCTTTAAAATTTTATTTAGGTCATGAATGAACTGCATTTTAGCACTGTTGATAGGGCAGTATCATCCACTTCACTTGAGGAAAGCAGGCTGAATGAAAGTGTGAAGCATGGATTGACTAGAATATAGAACTCTATCCTCCAATGAAAGGGAACAGACAGGTCTCCACACAATCTAGATCTACCACCTGAGGTAATTGCCCCAATCTGCCTAATGGCAGGGCTGGTCCTGAGTAGGATTATTAAGAATTTCCAAAGTAGTGCCAGGATTCTACATCAAGTAAGAGGAGTGTAACACTGTGTTTGCACAACTCTGTGTGCTCACCTGGGAAGGGAGGGAGGAGACAATTCATTTGATGAAGAAGCTGGTGATCTTGGCTTGGAGGGGGAAGAAATGAAAGTGCAGCCATTCACCTTTTCTTTCTCCTGGGAACCCAAAGCAGCCACATCTTCATTGTTTGAATTGTGTAACCCATCCTTTTTCTTCCTATCAGTAAGCAGAAGCAACAGTGATGGTAGTAGCCCCTCTTGTAGCTTGGCAGCTGTGAGGGGCATTTTGGATGGTTCACAAATGGTTATAGAATAGTTCCATACACCCTGTGAAAAAATGCATAGACATGTATAAGCCATACTTCATACATGTATATATCATTAGCAGGATGTGTTGGGGGATGATAGGAGTTTCAGCCTCACAGAGATGCAGCGGAATAACCATAGGACAGCGAGCCAACAGCAGCAGCCTTGTTCCCCAGTAAGGATACTCACACATGGAGGTTTCTTCCAAACAGGAGGCACCTTATCTTGTAGCAACGTTCCGAGATGTACACAACATGGAACAGATGGACAAAGGCTTGCGCCAGACACCGGTTTGGTCAACAGACAAAAACATACTGGGGATTGCTTTCTTATATACACATTTACAACCAATCAGGCAGAGGTTTGCACACCTCCCTCTACCATCTGCACATGACCCCAGTTTCTGATGCAACCTTGCAATCACCCACAGCTGGAGCATGATGCAGCATCTTTGCAGTGGGCTGATCATTTTCCCAGGGTTCCTTGCCTGGAATCCCTGACAATCCCCTCCAAAATGGTCAGGCCACTGTGTAGGACATTTTCACAATCCCTACACATTATGCAATGCATATGATACATGTTACATAATACATACATTCAAGGGTACAATTCATCTTCCACCTTACACTCTGGTGGCAAGGCCCAGTTTACCTGCCAACTTCTCATGGCCTACAACTGGAAGTGCCTTTGTGAGCAGATCCACAGATGGACAATACTGCAAGCACAAAATCCCATCTTGGACCATTTGCCTCACTTTTTGATACTATACCCCAATGTAGTCCTACACTGTCAGTTTTCTGTTTCAGTCACACGGGACAACAAAATACCCTCCTCCTGACCTTTTAGGGATGAGCATAACTTTGCTACCTGACTTAGTAAGTTGGGTACTTCCTGACCCACTTTTACTGGAACCACTTCTGGAACTAGTGCTGGCCTCAGTGCGTGGCTCTTGCTTGACCCTAACCGCAGGTTTAGCACCAGATGGCGGCGTTGAACTCTTTGGCGTGACGTCGAGTGAGACTTCTGGCTTCTCCTCCTCAGTAGTTTCCTCAGTAGTACTTTCTTCTCCGTCATCAGCCATCACCGCCCCTCCATCTTCAGAGCTTTCAAGTGGATCCGGGACACCGTCCTTTTCTTCCTCAGACATTACTGCCCCTCCACTTTCAGGACACTCAAGTGTATCCGGGACACTGTCCTTTTCCTCATCAGACATCACTGCCCCTCCATTTTCAGGACTTACGGGAACACTTTTCACACTTTTACCCAGGGGAATCAGTGCAGTCTATCCCATCCTGAATGGATTTCAAAGTTTGCACTCCTGGAATACACTATTTTGCCAGCATGGTGTAGAAATCTATATTTGTTACCTTCATATCCCACAAAGCGTAACCGTCTAGATTTCTCCTCCCCAGACTTTCTGAAACTTGGTGGAACATACACACTAGCAAACTGACCCCAAACACGTAGATGCTTCAGGTTTGGCGCCCTACCATACAATAGGTAATATGGAGTTTGCTTCACACTTGAGCTCCACAACCTGTGTATGTGGTAGTTTGCTGTCTTTATTGCTTCTCCCCAAAGTCCTACTGAGGCTTGGGCATCCTCCATCATACAGTCCTTCATTTGTTTTAACAGCCCAATTCTTCTTTCTGCAAGACCATCCTCCTCGGGAGATGCGGGGTTGGTGGTTTTATGCCTTATGCCTTTCTTACGCATCCAGGCTTGCAGGCTATTGGACAGGAATTCTCCCCCTCTGTCTGACACAAGACTGGCTACTTTGTAAGGAAATTCCCTCACAATAGCATTCACCCACTCTTGGAACTTTTCGGCTGCTTGGCTTTTCTCTTTCAGTAGATAGACATAGGAGTACCTGGTGTGTCTGTCTACAATTACCAGGACATACCTATTTTGCCCTTCAGTTGGCTTGAATGGCCCAGCCAAATCTGCATGTACAACCTCAAAAGGACGTTGGGTGACACACTTGCTTTTCTTGGCAATGGGATAAGCCTTTACCTTCACCTTTTTGCATACAGAGCAATCTAGAAACTTAGGGCAATTTCTGACTTGTAACTCAGGGCATCCCTTAGCCAACTCCTGCAAACTTTTGTAGCTGACATGCCCCATCACTCGGTGTAGATAATGTACACACTTATCATGTAGAGGTTTGTTACACAATGGGTTAACGTCTGCCACTTTTCCTTTGGGCAACATGTGGTACAACCCCTGCTTTTTCACCCCTTTTGCACAAAACACATCATTCTCAGTTATTGTACATTTCTCCCCTTCAAACACCACTTTGTAACCCTCACTGGTCAATTGGGAGATACTCAAAATACAATTCTGCAGGTTGGTAACACACAACACATTACTGAATGATTTACCAAAGCATGGCACATATGCAGTACCCATCTTCTGCACCTTGCTTGGTGCCCCATCTGCAAGAGAAATGCCTGTTATATTTGCATTTGTTACATCATTCAACAGCTTTAAATTGTTCACCATGTGGTGAGTTGCACCACTGTCTAGCAACCACACACCACTCTCAGACTGTTCTTTTGCTATAGACACATGGCCTTCAGCCTGTGACGACACACCCCTCAGCTTCTGGGCTGTCTTCCTCCGTCTGCTCGGCAACGGCATTCTGCAGTCCTTCTGGAGATGGCCGACCCTCTTGCATCTGTAGCAGCATCTGACATAGCTGCACACTGCTCCTTCTTCCTCAGGAGCCGCCCCTCTGACTGCAGTCTGGAATCGAACTGCTTACGCTGGACTTCCTCCAGGATCCTCCCGGCTACCAGGTCTACAGTCAGCTCCTCCTCACGCACTCCCTGCAGGCTGTACATCAAAAAGTCCCACTCCTTAGTGAGGCTTCCCAGCAGAATAAAACTCCTTTGCGTTTCTGGAATTTTTACTCCCCTTTCGGCTGTCTCTTGGAAAAGCTGTTTCAACAGCGTGAGATGCTCTCTCACACAGCTTCCGGGACATAACTTTGTGTTATACAGTCTTTTTGTCTATAACATTTTGGACAAACACGAGGAAGGCTGATGCACACGCTTCAAAGCCTGCCACAGCTGATATGCTGTGTCTGCAGCAGCAGCGTGAATCAACTGGGAAGGACTTAAAGTAAGCAAAATAACTGCTTTGGCTTTCTCGTCCACACCTCTAAATGCAGCTATTTGGGCAGCAGTCGCTCCTTCTGGGGACTGTTCCTCATTTTCCATAACGTGCCACAGGTTCTCCTTCGTCAAAGCGGCTCTCACATAAATTTGCCAGTTTTGATAATTAGAGTCAGTCAATTTATCAAAACGCAGATAACCTCCTTCAGCCATGCTGCTGCCTTTGTAAGGAAAAATTCAACAAACAAAGCAGCTGGCCGCAGTGACCTCGATGAGCTCCGGACTGAAGATTAACTGTCTCTCTGCCAAAACACAGACTCCCAATGCACCAGAGAGCCGGGCAAACAGTCAAAAACAGTCCCAGTATCCAGGGGAAAACAGCTACAGGTGCGCTGTGGATGCTGTGCACTGTGGGTCTGGGCCCATAACCACTGTTGGGGGATGATAGGAGTTTCAGCCCCACAGAGATGCGGTGGAATAACCATAGGACAGCGAGCCAACAGCAGCAGCCTTGTTCCCCAGTAAGGATACTCACACACGGAGGAGTTTCTTCCAAACAGGAGGCACTTTATCTTGTAGCAACGTTCCGATATGTACACAACATGGAACAGACGGACAAAGGCTTGCGCCAGACACCGGTTTGGTCAACAGACAAAAACATACTGGGGATTGCTTTCTTATATACACATTTACAACCAATCAGGCAGAGGTTTGCACACCTCCCTCTACCATCTGCACACGACCCCAGTTTCTGATGCAACCTTGCAATCACCCACAGCTGGAGCATGATGCAGCATCTTTGCAGTGGGCTGATCATTTTCCCAGGGTTCCTTGCCTGGAATCCCTGAAAGGATGCTTTCCCTATGTGTCTAGACCAATTGAGCCCATCAAGTAGTAAAGTAGCATGTATCCGTTAGAAGAAACTCAGTCAGTTTACTACATTGGTGAAGGTGGCATAGACAGTGGCAGCAAGGGGGAAAAGGCCGCAAGTACTGTGAGCATGAAGGAAATATGACATTGGAGAAGTAGGCTGCTCACTGATGGTTGATTTCGACACCAGTGTGAACATGCGGGCATGGAAGAAGATGGCAGGACATAAAAGGCCACAGATGAAGTGGCTGTGAAGAAGGTGGGGATTTTGGAAGTAAGCTGCTGACAGCTGGCAGATTTTGTCTGCCCACCCTTGGAAAAAGTGTGACCACTGGTGCAGGGTACTGGTGCAGGTTTTTTGAAGTAACATCTTTGGGTGGGGAGGAGGTCTTTATCATGTTATATCTTCATTAACTTTGGAGTGAGAATTTAAAGTGTGGTGTATAAAGGGGGAGAAAAGGTTGATTGAAAGCAACTGAACCATGACTCTTGAGTGGTGTATGAGAATAGTTCCACTGTCAGTCGTACTGTTTCATCTGTGGAATGCCTGAGAGGATCACCTGATACCAACTTTTATGTCATCTCAGTGCCAGGCAAAGACATTTTTCTTTACTTGGGAATTTCATCCTGTCCTATAAGCCACCTTGATTATGGTTTTATCTGTTCTTCTGAGTGTTATGGCCTTGTGCTGATTGCAGTTGCTTCTCTTTTATTTTCATTTCTGTCATGTGGGGGTTTTTTTATATCTATATTTTCCATTTATATTGTTTTGTTGCATGCTGTCCAGAGGATTTCTACTGAAGGACAGCATGGGCATTCTCTCAATAAATCTAAGAAAGAAAGAAAAAAACTCCTCTTAGCAATTTTAGAAAGGACACCAGGCTTTACAGTGAAATACTTGTGGCTAAGAATGCCTGGGGGAAAAGAAATCAGTCTGAAACTGAACAGTGGATAAAGAACTGTCTAGCTGTGAGAGAACATTGACTATACAAATGTAAGACAGCACTTGAGCAGCCTTCTGACTTTATAGGACATGGTAAAATAGTGTCAGACTGTTGACACACTTTGTGGAGTCCACTCTTGACATCATGCTTCACACTCTGTGCCTTCCAAGTTCTTCTCTTTCTTTCCCTGTTTTTCCTTCCCTATTTTGTTGTTGTTGTTGTTGTTGTTGTTGTTATTACTGGACTTTCTGATGTCTCTCTTCTTTTCTGTAACATATATCCCTATGTTGTGTGATAAGAAAGATGATAGAGGGAGGGAGAGAGGGAGGAGTGGCACTCAGATACTAAGTATTCAAAAATGTCAATGAAATTTAGGCAAAAGGTTTAATTAAAAATTAAATATTTACCTTCAGTCCTGTGGTGAGTCTGTTTTGTGAATCTATTTAATTTTCTTCTTCTTTTAATTTTAAGCACATCACTTCTCTCTTAATGTTTCTGTTCAGGACTCAATATGTAGTATCACAGACTTCTTTTATTCTTCCTGAGCAGCAAACAAGGAGTTAATGGCAGTGGATTTAAAAATACAAACATTCTAAGCTATTACCATATTTACACACATTCCACAAAAAAAGAAACGGAAAAAAAGAAAAAAAAAGAAAGCAAGTGATAGTGATATTGATTAAGAATATTGAAAGCAAGTGCGTTTAGCTTTCATCCACAGATTTGGTTTCACAGAATTTCCTCCTCATATTAAAATGCAAAGCTGAAGTGAATAATTTTTCTTAAAATGGCACCAGTACTTTCCCAAACAGCTGTCTGTTGACAGTGTTTAGTACAAGTCAAGAGTTATAAGGTTTCTCTGTACTGATGTAGAGTCAAAGGCTTTCACGGCCAGAATCCATTGGTTCTTGTGGGTTTTTCGGGCTTTGAGACCGTGTTCTGTTTGCATTTTCTCCTGACGGTTCACCTGCATCTGTGGCTGGCATCTTCAGAGGAATGGTGAATTGGAAGTGGAGTGGAGAATATATATGCCAGTCTCCTCCTCCAGAGGGGAGGGAACAGTTAGCATAATAGTCCTATTGTGTGTATTGAATACTTGTTCCTGGAGGGAGACTTCCTGAGCCCAGGTGGGGCTCGTTAGGGCTCGTTGGTATCTTTTGTGTTTTGATTTTGGTGTTTTTCAATACTGGCAGCCAAATTTTGTTGACCTTCCGAGTCTCCTTTTTCCTGTTAAAATTGTCCAAGTGTTTGTGGATTTCAGTGGCCTCTCTGTGTAGCCTGACCTGGTAGTTGTTAGAATGCTCCAGAATTTCTGTGCTTCCAAATAACATTCTGTGTCCGGGTTGGTTTATAGTGTATTCTGCTACTGCTGACTTTTCTGGCTGGATCAGCCTGTAGTATCTTTTACCATATATCAAAGGAGTCACTGACTGAATAGGGAAACTCATGAAGAAACATAACCTCCAAACAATTTACAGACCAACCAGGACAATTCAGCAAATGTTTCGCTCAGCAAAGGACAAGAGGGACCCCCTAACTTCTGCAGGAGTTTACTGCATACCGTGCAGCTGTGATCAGGTCTACATAGGGACCACAAAATGCAGCATCCAAACACAAATCAAAGAACACGAGAGATACTGCAGGCTGATCCAGCCAGAAAAGTCAGCAGTAGCAGAATACACTATAAACCAACCCGGGCACAGAATGTTATTTGAAAGCACAGAAATTCTGGACCATTCTAACAACTACCAGGTCAGGCTACACCGAGAGGCCACTGAAATCCACAAACACTTGGACAATTTTAACAGGAAAAAGGAGACTCGGAAAGTCAACAAAATTTGGCTGCCAGTATTGAAAAACACCAAAATCAAAACACAAAAGATACCAACGAGCCCTAACGAGCCCCACCTGGGCTCAGGAAGTCTCCCTCCAGGAACAAGTATTCAATACACACAATAGGACTATTATGCTAACTGCTCCCTCCCCTCTGGAGGAGGAGACTGGCATATATATTCCCCACTCCACTTCCAGTTCACCTTTCTCTGTATTGTTTTATAAAATATTGATATAAATTTTACAACTGATTAGATCCCTTGGAAACAGTATATTTTCATGGGATCTGCTTTTCTGTGAGTTTATGTGTCATGACACACTTTTAATGTGTGAAGGATGATGTCTACATGGAAAAGCAAAGCATAGGGATGAGCCTTTATTGTGAAACTGTTGTCTTCTCAATTCTCCATCCTATATGTTGCCTTCAAGTTGACTTACAGCAACCCTGTGAATTACACATAGATTTCATAGGTTTTGGTTTTGCCCATTTCTTCCTCTGAAATATAGCCTACAGCACTTGCTATTCATTGCTGGACTCCCATCCAAGTACTAACCAGAGCTTCCAAGCACAGATGAGATCAAGATCCTTTACGGTATTTAGGCCATCTCTCCTCAATTCTAGATGGATTTTTCCCCCTATATCTGGCTTATTTTTTAATGAATCCTGCCTAACTGGGCATAGCGATGGTTAAAGAATTTGATCTTGTGGGCCTTTCCAGTGGGTGTTTACCATGGACATGTCTAGATAGATAAGCTGTTGCTGTTGTTAAATTGACATGGCTATTGGGTATATGACATACAGGACTGTATATATGATTGGTCAAGGAATCTGTGGTTGCTAATTCCCACGTGGAATTCCTATGTGGAATGAGTATTCGGAACTTGTCCATCCAACAAGATTTTTCAGATCTCTGAAAGTTGTGATGTTGTGCTCAGCTAGGGGGAAAAATAACATGTATATTTCAACACATATTTTGAAAGAAAGCAACACTTTAAATGCATATTTCAATCTATTGAACACTCAGAGACTGGAAAGTTACTTTTAAAATGTAATTAGCTACCCAAATAGTCAGGTGCTGCCATGGCTACAGTGTTTCAAACAAACTTTTTTCCATATTTCAGAAGTAAATAACAGAGATACTGTAGCTGCTTTTTAAAAAGCTGCTGGCCTGTGGTAGAAAGCACATCCACCTCTCTCCAACTTTCTATCAGCTTAACACCCACAGTAGGGCACAAGGCACAACACATGCCAGCATATGTGATAATCCTCTTCCATCATTTAGTAAGGCTACAGCTTCATAACTTTAACAGTAAGTAAAATGTTACAGTGAAAGTGAAAAAGAAGTAAAGTTATCTTTTGTTAAGTTACAGATGCAAGATGATATGGTTACACCTTCATGGCAAAATGTAATTATAAGTAACTGGTTGTGTGTAACTAGTAGAAGAGAAAGAATATTAGCTGTTTATTTTCTGCCTGAAAAATGGTTTCCTGACACTTGGTAAACTCAGACAGGAAAATCACACAGTTGTGAGAATTTGGGGGCATTGTTGCTCAGTATTGCATACCCTGAAAGGTTTTGGGGAATTATTCTGTAAAGAAATGCAAGCAGATATTTTTGCATGAGAAATCTGATGGTTTGTGCAAAAAAAAAAGAAAAAGTTTTTAGACAGCCATTTATATATGCATGTATGCATGATGGCTCTCTTCTACACAAAACAACCCAGAAAAGGTTGCACTAAACTCCCAGAAGTTTTGTACAAAATATTGCATGTGGTTTTGCAGTGCAAAGCTGTTATTTTCTGTGCAAGGTTTTTGTTGTGCAAGATTGCTTTTTTTTTTAATTTCCATAGAAAATAGCAGTCTTGCACATATGTGCACACAGCCATCCACATCCACATGGATGCCCTGAAATAGTGTTTTTGTGCAAAACCCCACAGTTTTCATAGAATCCCCCAACCCCCCACTTGTCTTTCTGTGCAGAATGTTTTTCCAAAATACTTCAGCATGTGTGACTTTGGGATGAGAACTATAAAGAAATTATTCAACATCCCTATTAAGTAGGTACTTCAAAATAAATGGGAGACAGCTTGCATCCTCTTTGTTTCTCCTTCCATCTTTCTGCATCCTTAGAAAACAATAGCTAGAGAGTGAAATCCTTCTAAGCAGCAGAAACTGTTGTTGACAACATTGCAGGATAAGGGAAGAAATCACCCAAAATCGGGCAGTGACATCTGGCTGCAAGAGGCTTCTCACTTGTCCAGGTTCCCTCCGTCTAATTTGAGGCCACTACTCCCTTCATATTTTTGTTTCATGTGACACATCCTATCTTCGGAAGAGAGATGTAAGAGGCTGTGTGGGATGAATAGAACAGCAATATTGATTATATGACTACCATATATTTGTACAATTGTGGGATGCAATTCATATTTAGATTTGTCTTCTGAGACAAATTGGGGAGAATTAAAATTATGTGTTAAACAAAGATTAAAAAAAAACCACACACCAGAGGAAAAAAGTCACTCTTCCCTAATTGTCTCTTATCACATATTTACACATCTTTATAAGTGCAGCAGAGTTGTGAGATGAATCCAATAAAAGAACAAACTGCATTACTCCGCTGTAATATCCAAAAGGTACCCCAGAGAAAGCTTGTTTTGTTTTGGTGTCTTTAACCAGAATTCAATGTATTTTCTCTTCTGATTACATTGGAGCATTCCCAGCAATACTGATTTCGTTTTATCTTCCTGAAACATCAATCTCTCAAAAGACTTATCCTCATGTTTTTAATTCTTTCCCCTTCAAAACAAAGCAAAAAAAGTATTGGAAGAAAATGGCTCTTGCCCTTTAAACATATCACCTCTAGCCCAGATCATTCTGGGTGAAGGGTTTCTCAGAAATAGTCTTTGAATTCACAGGCATGAACCAGTGTGGCGTGAGGGACAAAATGTTCAAACTGTGCTGTACTGGATTTAGATGGTGGGAGCAATGGGCACTAAATGCTTGGCAGGAAGGTGTGGTGACATTCTCTGTATGAGCGCTGATAATCAAAGCATTGTATAGAGTGAATGCCACTTCAGTTTTACTAGCTTTTTATGTGACGTGGCATATCAAATCTGCCAAGCCAGAGACCATCTGGAAACAGGTCAGCAGAATGGACTCTGACACTGTTTGACAGACAACAACAAAGACAAAGGACCAAAAAGGGAACAGAACTGGCCTACATACCAGGAGATTAGCTGAAACAAACACATTCTCATTTTGTGAGCTGCAATTATCTGTAACCTAATAAATGCTGTCAATAGCCGCCTTGAGGAATCTGAAATTTGTTTGAATGTCTACTTTCCCCCCCATGTTGCTGAATTTTCTCACATGCAAAATCCATGTGCTGCTGAAGGCACAGAACTCTACCTTGAAGCTACTCTCTGTATCACTCCAATTTTCTTCTTCATCTGCAGCAACAAAGATGGTTATATGTTTTTAATCCTCCTTTAGTAGATGAAAGCATACATACAATGCATATACTTAAATGAGCTCTGCTGGGTATTTTTTAGAATCATTTTTGGTTCTGCCAAAGCTATTTTTGTTCACTATAAAATAAATATGTGTCCTATATGTTGTCTCATTATATACATATCATATTTGCTGATGTTTTGACCTAAGACCATTTCAGCCCTACGCTGTTATAGTGCCATTATTCCACTTTCAACATCCTGTGGAATTCTGGGGTTTGTAGTTTACTGAGGCCAAAGAGCTCTCTGTCTAAGAATTCTAAATGCACTTCCCTAAACTGCAAACCCCATGGGATGTTGAAAGTGGAAAGCACTATAACAGTGTAGTGAGGAAATGGACTAGATAAAGATATAAACATGTATCTCATTGTCATTTTACTGGTATTGCTTAGCATAGAACAATAATAACACAGTGTTCCCAATGGTGTGGAAAGAGAGCCAGTGTGGTGTAATGGTTTGAGCACTTGACTATGACCCCGGGGATGGGGATTCAATTCCCTGCCTCACCACAGAAACCCACTGGGTGATCTTCAGCACATCACACACTCTCAGCCCTCAGAAAACCCTGTGATAGCGTTGCCTTTGGATTGCCATAGGTTGGAAAAAACTTGAAGCCACACAGCGACAATAAATAAGTTGTTATTTGCAGAATAACTAATACTGCCATCCCCTTTTGAATGTGTGTCATGTCTTGCTTAGATTGTAAGTCTGAGGGCAAGGAAGTGTCAAATTAACAATTTGCAAGCGACTCTGACAGTCTTTGTGGTTGAAACGTGGGGTATAAATTTCCTAGATTAAAAAAAAATGAAAAAATAAATAAAAATTTAATTGCGGGGGTTGACTTTGAAAGTATGATAACAATTCGAGTAAATGAATGCATGAATAAACAAATTAAAGGGAAATACTTTCCATATGCATCAACGTCAATCTATTGACTCCAATCCATTTGGTAGTCTCAACTATAGGTAGACCCATGCATCACTATTTACCTTAGTGTTGACTTACCATTTAACAATGTGTTTGTTTGCTTGCTTAAATATTTATATCCTGCCCTGTGTCATAAGATAGCCAGGTGACTTACAATAAAATCAGTTTAAGCAATTTAAATGTTAAATGAACAATAATTATTTCAACACTCTAAAAAATAGTAACTGACTGAATGATTTAAAAAGTTGAAACAATCTAAAACCATTTTTGTATACAGATTTGGATGAAATCATTAGTTCCAAAAGATTTTAATAAAAATACAAGTTTTAACTTGGCACTAAAATGAAAGCAATATTGGTGCCAACCAAGTCTCCAAGGGAAAGGCATTCTCAAACGGAGTGCCACAGAGGAGAGTTCCCCTTCTAACCTCCTGATACAGGGTATTCCTCCCTTTGGTAAGAAAGATTTCGGTCCTCAGACAAGCATATATAGAAAGTGATGCTCCTTCAAATATTAAAGTTTCAAGATATGTACAACCTGTTCCAGTCAACTAACTAAAAAAGCTAGAGCTCAGAATGATCTCAGGCCTGCTAGAGAGCTTAAAAATAATTAAAAGGCGAGGAAAGGTATATTCATAGTATGAGGAAGAACAAAGAAATGGTGGGGCCACTACATGGAGAAGATGGTGAAATGCTAAGAGAGAACAGAGAGGACACCTTCTTTGCCTCGCTCTTTTCCCAAAAGGAATACAGTTTTGTATCTGGTACAAATAGAACAAATAATAAGAGAATTGCAACTTTGAACAGGTAAAGGCTAGTACAGGAATACCTTGCTACTTGAAGAGAATTCAAGTCTCCTGAGATGGAGGAACTGGTTCCAGTGGTAGTAAAGGAATTGCAAACATGATCCATCAGTAATCTTTCAGGATTCCCAAAGAACGGGATTGGTGTCAGAAGACTGATGGGGGGCAAATGTTGTCCCCATCTTCAACAAAAGTAGAGAAGGGGACTGACACAATTTCCAGCTGGTTAGCTTGACATTAATGCCTGGAAATGTTGCAGAACAAATAATGAAACAGTCAGTCTATGCACACTTAGAAAGGAATGCTGTGATTACTAAGGTTGTTAGTAATCAAATGACCAGTGGGGTGTTTCAGGGTTCTGTTTTGAGCTTGGTGGCACAGGCTATAGTAGTTCATGTGCTGGCAACCTCTTTATAAATGATTTGAATGATGAAATGGAACATCTTTATAAATGACTTCGATCGAATAGAAGTTATGCTTATCAAATTTGAAGATGACAACAAATTAGGATATGTAGTTAATACCTCAGAGGACAGGGTCAGAATTCCAAATGACCTTGCCAGACTGAAGAGCTGGGTCAAAACCAATAAAATTAATTTTATTAGGACTAAATGTAAGATATTACCTTTAAGCAGGAAAAATGAAATGCATAAACATAGCTAGCTGAGAGCTGGCTTGGTAACAGTACATTTGAAAAGCATCTAGGGGTCTTAATAGGTGAGTTAGTAAACATGAGTCAATGATGTGATAGTGGCAGCAATAAAAGCCAATGTACTTCTAGGCTCCATTAACAGGAAAAGTGTCCAGCTCAAAGGAAATAATAGTATCACTGTATTCTACTTTTGTTTGACCTAACCTGGAATACATTGTCTGGTTCTGGGCACCACAATTCGATTCAAAAAGGATATTGACAGGCTGGAACATGTCTTTAGGAGGACAACTAAGATGGTTAATGTTCTAGAAATCTGGTCCTGTTAGGAACAGCTGAGGGAAGAAGAGAGAGAGAGAAATGTGATATAATAGCCATCTTTAAGTACTTTTAGAGATGTTATGTGGAAGATGGAGTAAGCTTGTTTTCTGCTCCTCAAGAAACCAGAACATAGACCAATTGATTTAAATTATGAGAAAAGAGATATAAACATTATGAAGAAAGTTTTGATGGTAAGAACAGTTTGACAGTAGAATAGATTACCCTGGAAGCTATTGAATTTCCTCTCTTTGGAAGTCATCAGACAGGGGTTGGATAGCCATTTCTTGGGAGGTTTCAAATGTGTATCCTTGTATGGCAAAGAGTCAGATTAAATGGCCCCTATGATCCATTCCAGTTTTATGGTTCAATGATTCTAACCTAGCTGCTGCATTTTTCACAACTTGCAGCTTCCAAATTGTCTTGAAGAGCAGATCCATAAATTGTACATTGCAGTGGTATATTTGGGGAGCTACCAACACATGAACTACTATGATCTGATTAAAACTGAATTTTTCTACACCTGTCAGGATTAGCACCATTAAAGTCAATAGGGTAAATGGATATAGGAATGTACCTTAAATATGATTTCAGGATCAAAGAAATGGAAGCACATTACTTCTAAAATATCTGTTTAAACAACATGGGGGAAAATAATTTGTAGACATGCAAATTAGATGGAATCATAGAGTTGGAAGAGACCACAGGGGCCATCGAGTCCAACCTCCTGCTACGCAGGAACACCCATCAAAGCATTCCCAACAGATGGTCATCCAGTATCTGCTTAAAAACCTCCAAAGGGAGACTCCATCTCACTCAGAGGCAGCATATTCCACTGCCAGACAGCTCTGACCGTCAAGAAGTTCTTTCTGAGGTTCAGGTGGAATCTCTTTTTCTGCAGCTTGAATCCATTGCTCCTTGTCCTAGTCTCTGGAGCAGTGGAAAACAAGACCACTCCCTCCTCCCTCCATGATATCCCTTCATATATTTAAACATGGCTATCATGTCTCTCTTAACCTTCTCTTCTGCAGATGAAACATACCCGGCTCCCTAAACCGCTCCTCATAGGGCATGCTTTCCAGACCCTTCACCATTTTGGTCGCCTTCCTCTGGACGTGCTTCAATTAAATTAAAGTAATTTATTTCAATTATTCAGACTACACTGGAGGTAAGTAATGAGAAATTATTTAAATGTAGATGAATTTTGCCAGATGTAGCAAGCATATAGGAATCACTTTCCACAGCTGAAAGAAAAATATGAGGAAGGAGGAGGAATGCAGCAGGAAGAAATAAGAGGGATAAAAAAGCAGGGTGAGGGTGCGTGGTAAGCACAGAACAGAAAAAGGTCAACACCACCTTTGAATCAATCAGATCTTGTTTTTCTGAATGCTAATTGTTTATCACCAGAGCTAAGAAAACCAAATAGACAAGGCTCAGTTTTGTTTATAAATCCAGTAATTTCTTATAAAGTCAAGATTATAAACCTCAGATGTCTCAGACAGCTTTGTACTTTATAATTCAGTTTGGTCCAGGGTACAGCCTGTGCCTGCTTGATTTATGTAGATGCACAAGTACTGAAAAGTAGGGCAAAATATAATTGTATTCATATTAGTATCTTCATCTTCCCCTGCTTTAAAAAAAAAATAAAGCAAGCATGGGAATATTTTATACTGCTTTGCTAACTATCCTATATACTACACCATAACATTTTTAATTATCTAATTTTCTGAAAGCAAAGGCTCCTGCGACAAACCACTTAATTTATTTACTAAATAATGGCAAATTAAAGGTATAATAAGGAGTGATTTCTTTCCCCATATATTCCTGTAAAGCAGCTTAACAGCAAAGGCCAAATGTCAGGAGTAATTTGCAAAATGTCAGAAGTGCAAATTTCATTGAAAATAATTTCACTCTTTTGAAGTATTCCCAGAAGGTATTTTAAAAATATTGGGCAATAAACACATTTTCTTTTTCTCATTAGCAGACAAATGTTTACTGGATTGCTCTTGCTTCAGTTTATTTTTATTTTTTATTTTTATTTTTTTACATTTTCAAGAATTAGATTAAATTAACTATTGGTTAGCTCTAGATTAAGACCCTTTCCACATGGACATGGCATCTTGGCATGGGGACGTGAGAGGGGCAGGACTGTGATGATGCTTTTTTGCAAGACGTCATCGTCGTGTTCTTTTCGTGTCACCAGCCAGTACGATCAGGGGGATTACGGATTTTCCCTGTCAATGACCCCTGATCATGAGATGCTTCCACACTTACCTGCTATGCAGAAGGGCCCAAAGCATGATGGAGGTGCTTCTTCCCCAGTGGGAAAGAGCCCAGCTGTGCTGCAGAAGGAAAGGATCTGTCCCTCTTGCTCCCTTCCACAGAGAGCCGGTCCTATGTGGAGGGGAGCACTCCCATTGCACTCCCTTCCTAGCAAAGGTACTGCCAGGATTGCAACTGGAGGATGATGGGATAAAGTGTGGAAAAGGCCTAAGTGAGTTGCACTTATATTCCCTTGTAATCAATAGGACCTAATGCTTGATTTTTCACATTCATATCAGTTCAAGTAAGTCAGTATGGATCCAACCCTATAAATCCAAATTACTATCCTCATCAAGGAAAACAAAAAGGGATTGCTTTGTTTTTCTAAGTACGCATAGTAAGGTATTTCTAAGAAGGACATGATGTTTTTCTTCAAATGCCTCAAACTTCTGAGCTTTATTAGATTTTTGAGCTCTATCTGTCCTTTTGGATTTGCTGTTCTAAATCTTTCAGTACATCTGAGAAACTGTAGTGAGACTTAGAGTGGTACCCAAAGTCATAAGGAAACCTTTTTGTCCACACTATGAAACTCAACAGTGTCCACAGAAGTATGGTGGAAGTAATAACAACATCTATCTTCTGTTCTTACGTCCTTCCGCCTTTTGTGCTGGTATTGGGAGATGGAGCAACAGACACACAAGTTTGCTGAAAGTTGGCAAGATGACAAGTGTGTTATATGTACCTTCAATTCATTTGCTTACTTATGGTGACTTCATGAATTTCAGACAGACACATCTATAAATGTTTCAATCCTATTTCATTCCTCATAAAACAAAACTCCTTGGAATGAATTTTCAGAGATTTATGTTGGAAAGGATATCAGATGTGAAAGACAAGATTTGAGTCTAGTCAAACAATATTATCTCAGCAGAACAACTGGGATTTTATGTTTATGAGAAAAATGTTATCATAAAAATAATTATAGGATGGTAGTGTTGCTCAGTGCTGGACTTGTAGAAAAAGGAAAATAAGAATCTGTGACACCCTTGGACGCTTTGAGATTTTTTTTATTATTATTCTGGAGAAGAAGGGCTTTGATAACAATTTAGAGTGAGAAGATGGGAGACAAGAAAGAAGGAAATAATAAACAGTGCTCTTTCCAAATGATAATAAATGTATTTTCCTAGCATAAAAAGAAGAATGGCATGGAGAAGAAATAAAGAATCTAGCAGCACCTTAAGACTAATTTATTTTAGCCTAAGTTTCATGGATATCAGCCCACTTCTTCAGATGCCCTTTGGCTTCCCAGAGCAGCACATAGTTCAGGGTATTCCAGACTATACTCCATTTCAATTTTATATAGAAAATCAGGGATGCAGTCTAGAAAGTCACATAGGCACTTTTGTTATGGGGTCTCTATTGAGACAAAAATATATCCTTCATGAAATATTTTCCAGATGGTATCCCTGCATTGTCCCATAGATGTGAATCTGAATCCTTTTAAAAAATGGCAAGAATATTCTTTTTTTCTGTGGGATATTGAGGACATGTATCTCACAAATAGGTATTATTTTAGCAGTTTTGTTGCAGGAGATTATACCAAAGCGGTTTTGTTGCAGAAGCAAATATACATGGATATTTGTAGCTTCTCTAGTTAGACATTATAGAATCATCATCCCTTTTCTTTCAGAATCTTAAAATGTACACTCTTTTTGTCTTCTCTTTGACAAAGATAAAGTGAAAGTACAAAGGAAGGATGCTTTTTCAGTAAAATATGGACATGTGACATAGAAGTAGTTCAGTGGTCATTGTGATATATTATTTTGTAAAGGAATGATGTTTCCTCAACAGCCCAACATACCTAGGAAGAAAAAGTGGCAAAAGATGAAGAACTCAGTGTTGACCAGAAACCTTTAAAAATGTTGTATGGCATGGAATTAATCCAACCATGTAAGTTCATGTAGTTAATTTGGCTAACAAGCTACAAGCATAAGAATGCAAATTGTTGCCCTTTGTATCTTTTGGAATTAAGTACAATGAGCCTTTCAAGTAAAGTCCTTTCTACAGAATGTCACCATCCACTGGGAATAGGAGAAGGATGGGACCCAGATGACGGTTCTGCACGATGCTGTCTGGGTCCCGTCCTTGTCCCATCCCCAGGTGCTGTGATCATGCCACAAATGATTGATGGGTTCCTTGTTGGGGGATGATAGGAGTTTCAGCCCCACGGAAACGCAGTGGAAAAACCAGAGTTCAGTGAGCCAACAGCAGCAGCCTTGTTCCCCAGTAAGGATACTCACACACAGAGGAGTTTCTTCCAAACAGGAGGCACTTTATCTTGCATCAAATTTCTGTTATATACAAAACATAGAACAGACAGACAAAAGCTTGCGCCAGACACTGGGTTTGGTCAACAGACAATTACAGACTGGGGATTGCTTCCTTATGTACATATTTACAACCAATCAGGTATAGGGTCTGCACACCACCCTATACCTTTTGCACTCCACTCCATTTTCTGATGCAATGTCCAGCAATCACATACACCTGGAGCATGATGCAATGTCTTGCAGTGGGCTGAACATTTTCCCAGGGTTCCCTGCTCTGAATCCCTGACATTACTCCCATCAATGACCAGTGATTGTGCCACCTTTCTGCTGTCCACCTGCACTTACCTGAGCTGCAGAGGGTCAGGAAGCTTCCTGTTCCAGTGCAGCCTGGGACAGTACCTGGCTGTGCTGTGGAAGCAAGAGGCATGACCATTGTGCCTCCTGCATTACCACAGGCAGCTGGTGCACTCCTGTCATGCTCCCCTCCTGGGAGAACCTCTACCAAGATCCCATCAGGATGCCACCAGAATCAGGTAGGGTGTGGAATGGGCCTAAATGTTTCCCCAGAACACCCAACCATGACATCAGGATTGTATTCATTTGTTTCAGATAATTTATCTGTCATGAATACTATAGTACCCTATAAAACAAACCATGCACTGCAGCTAAGGATATCTCAAAATAATATTGCCAAGAATACCTAGAAACAAGCTTTTCACTCTGGTTTTCAAGTTGGAAGCTTCATATAAATATTAGTCAAGCACAGAGAACAATTTAAATCTTTATAGTTAATGAAACTGGTGGACAACTGCTAGGAGTTAGGTGCAGAGTCTAAGATGAAGGCTTTCCACCTGGAGAACCTCAGATGGCCAAACAACCTACATTTGAATTTTTTCCAAATTTTTATTTAAAGAAAAGAAAAGGAATAAAATGTTCCATACTGTCTTGAAGTGCATGCATGGGTATAAAAATTTGCCATGGAAGGGGAACAGGACACTTTTAACCAGGAAGTAAACCCAGGGTTTGTGAGGAAAAATTTTAGTTCTTGTTGTTGTTGTTTTTAAAGGGGATAAGTGGCCCATCAGGACTGCAGTAATGGCAGGCTGTACCTTCCCCATCTTTTAATTTAAAAGGTCTTATTAGGGTCAACCCTCCCTCCACCCCCCCAAATCAATCTTATATGTAGAATAGTATGCTTTTTTTAAAAAATGTGTAAAATAAAGAAGCAAAAGTGGGGAGACAATATATGAATCTGGGCATTAATTGGAGCCCACAAGTCTCTTATCAGACAGAATGTGGCAAAAGCAAAGGAAAAAAATGAGCATGCTGTCTGGATTTTCACATACTTTAGTAGGGCAAGATGATGATGTCGAATGTTTGTATACTGATATCACAGTGTTAAACAAGAACAATATCTACCATTATTTCAGCCTCCACTTATAGGTGGTAATATACAGTAGGTTTCTCGGATCCATGAGGGATATGTTTTCAGAATTAATGTGAATGGCATAAACAAAAACAAAAACAATCACAGATAATATCAAATGCTATATTTTGACTCCCAGGTTGAATAAAGTGTTGAGAGTGGGAGGCTGTTCCACCACCTGGCTCCTCTTCCTTCCTGACTTCCTTCAGGAATGGCAAGCTGCTCTCTACCTGAGAGCCAATTCTGGTGGGAAGTCTGGGTGCTTGGAGCCATGTGCCTCAGTCCAGGGAGAAGTGTCTGTGTTCTTCCTTCTCTGATATGATGTAAAGGAGCTGTATCAGATTTCCTATGCTTCTCTCTGTCAAGGAAGGAGTTAATGAAACTGGTGGACAAGGAAGGAGTGTCCATGTCCTTCAGCAGAGAGAGATGAAAGGGCTCATGGCTCTCTTGGCAGAAGAAAGAGTGTCCTCTCTCACTCTGACTGAACAAAGAAACCAGCAGGAGCAGCCATGGCCCTGGAATCGATTGTGGGTTTGTGGGTAAGAGACACCATGGATATCAGTCACATGGTTAGGGGAGATCTACTGTCCAAACAAGCACAGGTTCTAGACTTCTCTTAGAGTCCTGTTTGCTTGTTGTGGATTGGCAGCAAGGAAGACACAATTTTCCTTTCTTTCTCATGGAGCTCCATTGTTAGCATGGATATCCTTTCATGTTATAAATGGCCAGCCAATGGTGAACTAATTTGGTCAGCTGTGGTTGTGACTTCTCAGGTGGTTATTGAAAGCAGAAATGTTCACTCTGGTCCTATTCTAGGGATGTAATCCTTCACTAAGCTTCTTTTTGAAGGTACCAATGAGTAATTTCATAAATTGTCTTCCTCTTCCAAGAAAGTATTTGAAAATCTTGCAGTTTTCAAAGGCTAATTGGAAGGTAGGACTCATTCTGTGCAAAATTCACAAATGATTGTTACAAAATAGGATTTCTGTGAAGAAAATATCATTTTCTGCCTGGAAAATAATATATCAATGCAGAAATATCAATTGCTGTGCAGAAATGATGTTTTCTGAAGAGAAAATGGTGTTTTCTGTGCAAGATAATCATGTGTGGATTTTACTCAGAATAAATCCTCTTTATGGCATCTCTTGCAGACAACACCATTTTCTGTGTATGACTTTATATTTGTGCATTGAAATATTGTTTTTAATGCAGAAAATGTTGCAATGTGTGAATTTTGCACAGAAAAAAGTCCTGACCTACAAAGATACTCATCAGTCCAGGATTCTCCTCATAAGACTTTCTCAACACCCAAAAACACTTTTTTCCCCATTTTTCAAATATTTCCAAATATTCTTTCCTTCCCTAATCCAATTGTGGGTCATATAAAATATTCTCTGACCACTCAGCTGGCAGTTGACAGGTGGATCAACCTGTCCTCGGATCCAGTACTCTGAGCTAAACTCAAATAACTGTTATAAATAAATTTGTGCCCATTTAACTCCTATGTGATTTATTCGTGTTATCTTGTGGATTCTCTCTTACTGCCACCCTCCCTCTCACCATTAGACCAGTAACATCTATCTCACAAAAGCCTCCAACCAAGCAAGAATTTTGACACAAGTAAAAGGGAAACCAACCAACAAGCAATGAAAGGACTTTTTTCCTTTAAAAAAAAAATAATAAGAAAGCAGATTAAAAGGTAAAGCCTCATACATCACAGTTAAGTGTGTGGATGGGTGAACCCAATTAAAAAACCTGCCATTTATGCACTTTAGAATGCTCCCCAAACTGAATAGCTAAGGCAGCAAATTACAGTTGACTGTCATTTCACAATTAACCCATTTTGTAGCCTAGATCCTAAGAACTGCATGACTAGATGTTCATGCCCAAGGGAATTTTAGATTCTGAACAACAGATTCTTCCCCACCTCACCCCATCCTCAAACTATGCTGTGTGGTAACCTTTTTAAAGTGAGAAACGGTATAAGAATCTCTCATTTGGAAGGGAAAAAAAAGTCCAAAACATTTCATTGGGCATCTCCAGTTGTTCTCTATACTTCCCGGTCATACAAATACAGCTTAGTAATCACAGTTTTTATTCAGTCCCTATTGCAAAGCTAAGCAACCTTATTCACATACTTTGGGCTGATATGCAGACTGAAAATCCAACTTCTCTAGTTTTTGTGCTTCTCTAAAGTTTGTGATGCATTTCTTGACTCAAAGAAGTGAACCAAAGCACATATATGGTATTAAACATATTTAGAAACATGCACTTTAGGAATAAATGTTTAGAAATGCATATATTATGAGAATATGAAATTCAATGCAAATTTGAGCCTGTATTTTATGTAGCTTTTGTAATTTAATTTTAATGCAAAGTGATTCAGAGATAGAATGGAGTGCATTTAAAATGAACATATATGAAATTAATATGGATGCATTTATCTCTGTTGTGTGCAATCCATTTTTTACCAACTTATGATGATACTAAGGCAAACCTACTGAGGGGGTTTTGGGGTGCTGAGAGTGTGCGACACACCCAAGGTCACCCTAGGGGTTTCTATGGCAGAGTGAGGAAAAAGCCCTGCTCCCATAGCCATAGTCCAGTGCTCAAACCATTATACCACACTTGCTGTCATGGCTATCTCCAGCTCAGACATATTTATTTAGTCTATAGGACAACCAACAAAAATTCTGTAGATTAATTTGTTCAGTCCAAGCCCCAGACATCTACATCTATTCAGTTTAATCCTTGTAAGTCATGTTCAACTATATAGGATAAATTAGAGGTTTTAAAAAATTCTGTGGAGATTATTTATTTAAGTCTTAATTTACATAGTTGAACAAAGACCATACAACCATATGGCATATAATAATTCAGTGATATAAATAGGTGAATCTAGTCCCCTGTATATAAGTTTACAAAAGTTATCACATCCCTCCAACTTCAGTAATTAATCGCTGGACGATTGGTTTGTGTTTATGCTCCCAGTTACATTTTTTAAAGTATCACACCATTGTTACTGTAGATAACAATCACATTATGTTTATTGCTGCTAGAGATGCTTAGTTAGGAAAAAGAAAAGAAAAAAAAAACACTCCCACACCACAGGCACTAAATGGTTATTCACAGCTGGTAGGTCAACACAAATTACCTGCAAAATTCTGTGGTAAGTTATTTATTTCACAAAATTACACAGGCAAAGATAATGTGCACTGTTGGAAAATAAGCAAAGAGCTGTGAAACAATTCCTTTGAGTGTTCATGTGCTCTTTTGCTATGTTATGCCTTAATTTCGTTGTAATAACTATTTATAATATCAGGGTCTATCTTTAGAATGCATGCTAATGACAAGAAGGCCAATGGTTCACATACCAGGTGGTCTACAGAAGACCTGAACAGCTAAGTTATATGAGAGAAAGATCTATAAATAGAATATGCCTAATTACATTAATTTAGTACAATGAAAGACTACTAAGTATCTGTAGCCAAAGATTTGCCTGATTAGTTCAACTCTATATCTAAAAGTAAAGTTATCCATAGAATTCTATTCCCTAGGTAAGAGCTACCCACTCTTCAAAACTCTCCTTATCAGCCCAGTTCATCCCTGCCAAACCGAGTACCTAGAACTTTTACAAGATTTTCCCCCAGATGCCATCACTTATTGAACATATCCCTTAGCTTCTTATTTTCTGATTTTTGGCTTTGCGGGTGTTCAGGAGCTTTGGGATATTCTAGAGGACTTGAGGATATAAAAAAGTGGGTGGAGGCAAGATGCATCCCATGAGCCACACTGACCCCAACCAAACAAGCTTCTCCACTACATACAATCCTGACATTCAGACTGTGTTGAAAGTGATAAGAAAAGAAGATGTAAATTCAGAGTCACAAATACATTTACATACATTACTATTGGACCAATTTTTTTTTAGGCTGCTCAACAGCAGAAAATACCTGGATAAAAAAGTGTGTGTGTGTGGGAGGAAATCCCTAACATTCTCATTAAAGCTTAGAAGAATTGGTTAAAAACTGCAGATCCTTTGGGATTGCAATGCAGACACAGACATACACTTGTATGTATGGGAATTACTTTTATTTTTGGTTAGCAGTAATGTGCAGAAGGCTTTAAAACTGCTGCGAATGTCATTCTCCAGATGTTGCTGGATGTATCTTCTAGAAGCTCTGGCCAGAATAGCAAATAATAAAAAATGCTGGAAACTTAACTCAGCAACATCTGAAGGATTAGCCAAAATTAAAAATAAAATATTTCTAATCTATGTTTATATTTTATACCAAAAGAACAACACTTCACTGTACTACAAAGGAATTTTACTTTTTCCTCATCTCCATTCCAACATCTTTTTACATCTTTGCAATTGAAAAAAGAAACATTTTCTCTTTCCCTTTCTTCTATATATCCTGTATCCTAATGTACACAAATTAAGTATAGGTTTAATTTGTGCTAGGTCTCTGTCCTGGAGTACTGTGATTTCAGTACTAAATTGAATCACTAATAATAAAGTATCTTTTGATAACACTCCCAAGACCACAGGAAGGAATTGCATTTGTTGAGGGTACCATGCATTCACAGTCATTTTTGTGGACCTTTGGCCCATTCTGGAGCCCCTTTCCTATTAGTGGCAAAGGCATACCTGCTCTCAGAAGTTCCAGGAGTAGACATTCTCTATTAGAACAAGGTGCAGACACACAGACATAGATATACATACTTTGTCTACTCTTCAAACAGCTATTACAACATAAGAAGCAGGCTTAATAGCACTTCTAGTTTTCTTTTGGGAGATGATACAGCCTATGGTTGGTCCAAGAGGAACAAAATATCCCCTAGATTCAAACATGCTCTAAATATGTTTGGAGGGCAGGTCTTTCTGTCCTCAGACACTCTACCACTAATAGGGCCATTGGCCCTAATGACTGAGGCTCAAAGGAGTTTAATTTATTTTGATTAATTTGGATTTAGATGTATATAGATTTGTATTCCAGCTTTTTCTCCAAAATAAGACTCACAGTAGTTCATGGTGATATTTTTTTAAAAGGGTATAAGCCCACAGCCAAATCAAACCTTTAGAGAAATTGGCTGTGATTTTTTTTATCACTTACTTACATGTAACCACCTTAGTTACATAGTTAAGTAATGTCTCCCAGCCTGACCTTCCCCAATCCTCGCTTACCAGGCAGCAGGTGCTGTGAGTGACAGAGTTTTGATGTTTCTACTCCCTTCCATGAAGGATCTCAGGTGTGACAGTCAGAAGCAGAGTTCCTGGCACAATTATCCCTTGCTGCAGAGATCACTCACAGAAAGGAGTGGAGGGGATTGGAAATGTCAGTCAGCTGCTTCCCAGTCAACAAGGGAACAGACCCCTGCAGTGGCTACTGTCCAAGAAATGAGGACTTGGAGACTTTCATGGGCCCTATTTTCCCTAAACCGGTGAATACATGGGGATTATGAATACAAACCAACCTCAGATGCCTAACTAGGGTTCATAACTGCTTCAGTGGATTCTGGCCGAAAACACAATGTAAAAACACATCATTAAAGAAATGATAGCCCACCCAGTGCAAGGCCCTTTCATTAACAATCAATCAGTTGCCAAAAGCTTGGCTGAAAAGTCAAGCCCTTGTCTGCCAGCAGATGGAGGAAAGTGGTGGGGCCAGCGTAAGCTCCATTGGTCTGCCTAACAAGACTCCTATCTCTCTTCCCTAGAAAGGAGGACAGCCTGTTAACTGAGTTTGAACATGTGGATTAAATAGTGCAAGTTATGACTATACATATTGCATCGGAAAGCATTTATACATACATTTTAGATGTTTGCTTATTGCTCAAATTAGAATGAATCATGCTGCTCCTTAAATTACTTTCTTGATATGGTATTGTAAAAAGAAATGCATTTTTCACTTTACAATTGCATTCATTGTGAACTACTTCCAAAAGTTTGTTCTGTGACATCACAAAGGAAAATTGAGGGTTTGAATACACTTGCAAATGAACACATAGCTCAGCACCTTGGATATTTGAGTGGATGGGAATGGAAAAATATAATCAGCTCTCCACATTTGAAGGTTTCACTTTTGCGGATTTGATTATTCCTGGATTATTTGCTGTCACCCCTTTTGCTTCCCTATGCCATTTTTAATAGGGACTGTAAGCCTCATGAGACTAAAAAACTGAGAACAAGGCTTGTAAGTCCCTGTTAAAAATGGTGCGGGGCAGTAGTGGAGGTGGCAGTAAGCCTCACCAGACCCTGCTTCTGCTTTGTGAAGGAATCCTGATGCCTCAAAAGTGGTTTGAATATGGTGATCAGACTTTTGTGTGTGTTAAATATGGTTTGAGAAGGCTAGAGTTATTCATGGTTTTTCCACATTCACGGCAGTCCTTTGCCTCTACCCCTAGCCAATGTAGAAGGATGACTGTACAAGATCTGAATTATGGTTTACTTTATGAAGAATAGGAAGAACTAGGAAGAAGGGTACTTTTCCCTTTCTGTTTGGAAAGATGTGTTCAGAAGAAGAGAGCATTCTCCCCTTCCAATCAGCACCACAAATGAAAAGAAAGTTTTTAAACAGCCTTTAAAAAGGCGTTTTCCAAATCTGATGTCATGATTACAAATATTAGATCTGATGACATTTAGGATTAAATCCTTCAAAACAAGAAAGGGAATGGTTTAATATATATTTAAGCATCTACAATAATGTACGCATCCATGTATAAGACGCACCCAATTTGTACACATGCAAATAGTATTTGCTGGCATGTAAGACACACTGGTAAGACACACCCCATTTTCAAACAGTATTTTTGGGGGAACAAAGGGCAAATACAGTATGT
This sequence comes from Cyclura pinguis, assembly GCA_030412105.1. NCBI lineage: Eukaryota > Metazoa > Chordata > Lepidosauria > Squamata > Iguanidae > Cyclura > Cyclura pinguis. Next base: position 134,359,715 of record CM059599.1, read on the forward strand.
GCCCTTGGAATTTTCTGTGGTCGTCCATTTGGTCACACTCCTAAGTCTTTCAAGCAAAAGCAAACCATGATTTAGATTCTTTTTTTTTTCTTGTATTAAGTAAGAAATATGCAAATAAAAATAAAATGTCTTTTTAAGTGCAAAACTGTAACAGTACTTTTTCTTGTTTTAAGACAATCTCTACTTCCTCATTCCAATACTGCTAGGAGGAGGAAACATTTGACCATGAACAATTCTTTTTGATTATTCACAATTAAAATAATATGAAAGTTTTGCATTTAGTAGCTGAGCAGCAGAGACTGAAGCATTACTTGCAAAGTTTAAGTCCTATTCAGAAGTGAAGCTCACATATTGCCCCCAAAATCATGCATAGTTTCCATGAGCCCCTACCCTTGGCACCCACATATGTGTGTCTGTGCTTTCAAATTGACTTATGTTGACTCTATGAATTTCATAGGATAGTCTTAGGCAAGGAATACTCAGAGGTGGTTTTGCCAGTTCCTTCCTCTAAAATACAGCCTGTAGCACATAACACAAAAATCTACAGAAAGGAAGTCTTTGCAAAAAGTGTTCCAAGCAACCTAGATTCTAGTCTGACAGGGTTTCCAGATTGTTCTGGAGCCCTTGTGAGTATAGCTGTAGCCACAAAGCTGTAGCCCTTCCATTCAAATTCTGGTAGCTAGTGGCTTCCATATCTGTGGGGCTCTGAGTCAGAAGACCTTTTTGTACTATACCATTATAGTGCTATTATTCCACTTTCAATCCTAGGGTTTGCAGTTGGGGGGGCCATTTAGAATTCTCAGCCAGAGAGTTCTTTGGCTTCAGTAAACTATAAACCCCAGAATTTCACAGGATATTGAATGTGGAATAATAGGACTGTAACAATGTAGTGTAGAAAGGCCCTTAGTCTGAACTTAAAATGAGCTATCTGAGGTGCTGAACCCTATCTTCAAAATAAGTTCAGCAGCATGGTTAGTTCATTTAGTTCCAGACTAAAACTCAGAAAGAAATTCACCTTCCCAGTGACATGGAGCCTACCAACCTCCACTACTGTTAGATAGCCATACCTTATCCTATGGGTCTATATGGAGTGTATGACGTTGGGGCAGAGCTATTCAGCATGCCCTTACTCCACACTCATGCACTGACACAAAATGTGAGCCTCAATTCTGTATAGAGTTTCTCTATAGAGTGTTAAATACAGGCAAACATTAAGGAAATTTGCTCTCTTTATTTTGCCACAACTCATAATATTTCTACTTTACCATTAATTGTAGTATTTTCTACATTGTGTCTAAAGCCATTTCCGCATGATGATGGTGAGCCACTTCTGCCATGTGATGGTAAGAGTCTTCTGCATGAAGCTGTTGCCATCTGGCAGCCATCCAGTCACGAAGTGTCACATTTGTGTAATATTTGAAAAATGGAAAAAAATCCATTTTATACTTCCCATCGTGCGGCACTCCTGTACTTCCCATCATGCAGAAGCTGCAACTACATGGTTGGAATGCTTTCTGCCCCAGTGCAGCAATGGCAAGTGTCTGGCTGTGCTGCAGAAGGAAAGGTTGGGGCTATCCTGCACCCTTCTGCAGGGAGCGAGCAGGTGTGGAAGGGAGCATTGCTGATGTGCTCCCTTCTGGACTTGGATTTGCAGTGCAATGATGTGGAAGAGCATCATCACGTGTCACCATGCAGAAAGGGCCAAAGTATGTTAAAACAACAACAACAACTAACAGGGCTTTCTTCCTGGAGAAATATAACTTGTGTAAGGGGCGAAGAGGAGTATCAGATTAGTATATCCTTAACCATTTTCTTATCCACATTTATCCACATAACAATTACCCTTTCCAAATCCATCCCCTCACCTCCGTAGGGTTCCAGACTCTCACAGACACTTACCTGTAGAGGGAATGATATAGGAAGATGGAATGAATGTGGACAAGCAGTGGTTGAAGCAATGCTTCTGGACTCTTTTCTCCATCTCTGCTTCCATAGAACAGGGTTGGAGAAATTTGCTGCTATAATTGTTCTTCTGTTCCCATCAGCCCTAGTCAGAATAAGATAGCATGGGAGCAGCACTCCATCAACATATAGGGTGCATGATGTTTCACCACCTGTCCCTTAGAAGAATGGGGCACCAGAATAGGGACATGCAAAACATAGTCTGGTGCCTCTGTGTAAGAAGATGTACCACTTCTGTATCAAATGTGATATTTCTTCTCCTTAGTCAAAGCAGAGATACTATGATTACATTTGGTGTTTCTTGACATTTAGTTTAGAAAAGATTAAAATTAAAAAAAAAATCTTAAAAGATTTGAAATTTGAAACTTTCACGTCAGTTAAAAACTGAGGTCATGAATACAGTATGCAGTTTCCCAGCTAAATGAAAACATCTTTAAAGTAAAAGAGTCACATACCTCTAGTTTCTCTTAAAAGCTTGAATTGTGAGTTTTATCAGGGGTGTGGGGGGGTGTCCAAAATGTGCAGGGTTGTCAACAACAAAGTTATTGAAGGGACAGTTGAAGCCTTCAGATGACTCACTTCAGAAGCATGCATGATTCAAGGGAACAATGATCTGCACTGGTGATCTGTCACATATCATTATGTGTTCTGTAATAGGTGGCCATTGTGTACTCTGATATGAGTACCAGAATAATATTGACAGTCCTGCAGTCCCCCTGCAGTTGTTGAAGAACAGTGATTGTGGTTCCAACATAGCCTTAGCCTGGCTATCTGTGAATGAAGGAGAATGGTTTTGACATATATTATTCCATCTCAATAAGCCT